>CP136057.1:506686833-516686833 GCA_032464435.1 Aegilops umbellulata | reverse complement strand
AAGGCTTGTGGAGTAGCAGACTTTGTTGGGCAAAAGCTCACAAAGTGGAACGAGGAACTTATCATGCAGTTCTACTCCACAGCACACTTTTACCCTGATGGGAGGATTGTCTGGATGTCTGAAGGTACGAGGTACCAATCAACTATTGCAGAATGGGCTCAACTGATCAATGCCCCAGAAGAAAGTGAAGATGACTTGGATGTCTATTCCAAGAAGAAGATGGACCACAACTCAATGATCAACATGTACAAGGAGATCCCTGACAAGGCACTTGAAACTTTCAAGTATGGATCTGTACATTATCTTCTGTCAGGACTGCCAACAATCAGCTGGATCTTAAGGCACACTCTGCTACCCAAGTCTGGAGATCACAAGATGATCAGAGGCCATGCTGTCAACCTGCTTCATATCTTTGATGTGCCTCAGAAGTTCAAGGTCATGAGCCTGATGATAGAGACAATCAAGCCGACAGCAGCAGACCAGAAGAGAAGTTGTGGATATGCTCCTCAGATCCAAGAACTGATCAACTCCAAGATGGGCACTGGCATATATCCTTTGGATAAGGAACATCTTCCTATTCATCCTGAGTTTGAAGACAATGAAGTTGTGATGAACAAGGATGAACCATCTTCAGCCCATGCCCAAGCACAAAAGGAGAAGGCTAGAAAGGAGAAAGCTGCTAGGATGCCAACTCAAGAGGAGGCATCAGAATACTTCTTGAAGACCAAGCAAGAGCAGCTCAGTTACCTGATTGCATGCACCCTGCGCATTGAGAAAGGTTTGGCCAACCTAACTCAGAACCAGGCGAGCTTAGAGAGGATCGTAGAACGGAAGTTCTATGACTTGGATATCAAGGTGACAGAGATACAGACAACAGTGGAGCAGCTCCAGGATGACATGCAGGAGAGGAGAGGGAAGACAACTACAGATGCATTTGCTAGAGTTCCGCGAGCTCAGAGGTCCAGTGTAGTGCCAGTTCCTGACACAAGAGCAACCGCCTCAGCTCCAGCCGCAGCATCAACCCAACCTGCTCCAGCATCCACTTCAGCTCCAACTCCATCAGCATCAACAGAAGCCTTCGTCCTTGGAGTGATCCAGACTCCACCACCTCCTGAAGATCAAGCCTGAGTGTCGATATAGCACTATGCATTTTCTAGGAACTTTTTGGTAACTTGTTGCCAAAGGGGGAGAAGATGTATAGATCATAGGCTTCGAGAGAGAGAGTGTTGCTTTTCTCTCTTGTTTTATTTGGTTTTATTTGGTGGTCTTTGGTACATTATTTGCTTTTGGTTGAGATACTTTGATATGCTTGTGAGACATTGATGATCATGTGTTTGATCATAAGCTACACTTATGCATGCTTGATATATCTTATCTATCTTATGTGGTCATTCACTTTTGCCTTGGTGATGAGTGCATGCATTTCATTATTTATCATTTTGAGCGCCCCACCAAGATGTATGTGACATGGAAGAGTAACCCATGATTCTAACTCTTTGTGCATTTGCAGTCCAAAGCAAATTTTAAATATGCACAAATTTAGGGGGAGCTCTTACTTATCACATACTTCTCAAAGCGACGATGTAATTCATTCTTATTATCATTTGTCGAAGCTTTGATCTATATGTTGTCATCAATTACCAAAAAGGGGGAGATTGAAAGTGCAACTATCCCTAGGTGGTTTTGGTAATTCATAACAACAAATAGCTCATTGAGCTAATGCAATTCCAAGACAATTATTTCAGGAAAACTCAATGACTGGCATGGCATGGATGGTGAAAGTGGAACCCTCAAAATGCTAAGGACAAAGGATTGGCTAAAGCTTCAAGCTCAAGACTCTTCATTTTATATTTTAGTGATCCAAGATCACATTGAGTCCATAGGAAAAGCCAATACTATCAAGGAGGGACGAGGTGTTTCTTAATGAGCCCTTTGCTCTATGTGCTTAATGATATGCTCCAAAACTCTCAGCTACTTTCCCACTTCCACAAATGACCTAAACCCTAAGCCAAACTCGGTCATACCGATTCTTTCTATCCGGCGCCACCGAGTTTCATATGTCATAAGCCACTGCCAAACCCTAGCAAATCGGTTTCACCGATAGGGATCTCGGTCCCACCGAGATGGGATTGCAACCTCTCTGTTTCCTTTTCGTAACTTTTCGGTCTCACCGAAAGAGCGGATCGGTCCCACCGAGATTGCAATGCAAACTCTCTGTTTCCCTTTTGTAACTTTTCGGTCTCGCCGAAAGAGCAAATCGGTCCCACCGAGTTTGCCTGACCAACTCTCTGTTTAGCTAATTACCAAATCGGTCTCACCGAGTTTGTGTAATAGGTCTCACCGAGATTACGTTATGCCCAAACCCTAACTATATCGGTCCTACCGAGATGCATGTCAGTCCCACCGAAAATCTCTAACGGTCACTAGGTTTACCTTTTCGGTCCGACCGAGTTTGTTGATTCGGTCCCACCGAGATTGGTAAATTGTGTGTAACGGTTGGATTTTATGTGGAGGCTATATATACCCCTCCACCTCCTCTTCATTCGTGGAGAGAGCCATCAGAACACATCTACACTTCCAACCTACATGTTCTGAGAGAGAACCACTTACCCTTGTGTTGAGGTCAAGATATTCCATTCCTACCATATGAATCTTGATCTCTAGCCTTCCCCAAGTTGCTTTCCACTCAAATCTTCTTTCTACCAAATCCAAATCCTGTGAGAGAGAGTTGAGTGTTGGGGAGACTATCATTTGAAGCACAAGAGCAAGGAGTTCATCATCAACACACCATTTGTTACTTCTTGGAGAGTGGTGTCTCCTAGATTGGCTAGGTGTCACTTGGGAGCCTCCGACAAGATTGTGGAGTTAAACCAAGGAGTTTGTAAGGGCAAGGAGATCGCCTACTTCATGAAGATTTACCGCTAGTGAGGCAAGTCCTTCGTGGGCGATGGCCATGGTGGGATAGACAAGGTTGCTTCTTCGTGGACCCTTCATGGGTGGAGCCCTCCGTGGACTCGCGCAACCGTTACCCTTCGTGGGTTGAAGTCTCCATCAACGTGGATGTAGGATAGCACCACCTATCCGAACCACGGGAAAAACATCCGTGTCTCCAATTGCGTTTGAATTCTCCAAACCCTTCCCTTTACATTCTTGCAAGTTGCATGCTTTACTTTCCGCTGCCTATATACTCTTTGCATGCTTGCTTGATATGTATTGTGTATGTTGAAATTGTGCCTAAAACTTCACTCAAACCAAAAAGGCTTAAAAACTGCAACTTTAGTACTAAGTGTCTAATCACCCCCCCCCCTCTAGACACACCCACTTCTAGATCCTACAAGTGGTATCAGAGCCTTGGTCTCCATTGCCTTGGTTTAATCACCATTGGAGAAATATGGATGTGCCTACTTTAGGGAGTCTTAGACATAGAGTTCCTATTCTTGATGGAGAGTATTTTCATTAATGGAAAAATGAGATGCTTGTGATTTTCAATCAATATCATTTGAACAAGTATATTGCTAGTCCTTGTGCTCCTCATGTTGATCCTATGCATCCCACTCTAGATGAAGATATTGACATGGTTCGCAATCTTAGAACCGTTGAGCTCATCATTAGAGGATTGCCCAAATACTTGATTGCTAGTTTACCTACTCTTAAGTGCGCCTATAGTACATGGAAATTTCTTGAGGAACGATTCCCTGATTATTCCTTGAAAAACTTGGATGAAATTCTCCATAAATCTATTGCCACGAGTAAAATGAACTCTAGTGATCCTAGTTTTGGTGATTGTCTACTTGAGCTTACTAATCTCATGCATGCTAAAGGAAATGTTGGAATCATTAGTGATATTATATATGAAGCTATAAGAATTCATAAAAGTGACCACTTTGATGATCATTTATCTAATAAATCACTTTCTCTAGGAAATGATGAATCACAAGATCATGTTGAACATGGATACTACGATGAGAATGATGATAGTGACTTCGATCTTGATGATGCAATGAGACACTTTGGTCTTATGGCAAACCTTCGAGGATATGTGTCAGGAGGAAAGGAGTGGGTTCTCGACAGTGGATGTACCGATCATATGACCGGAGACGAAGAGATGTTCCGTGAGCTTGCTGAAAATGACGGCCCACGAAAGTATGTCACCTTTGGTGATAATTCAAAGGGTAAGGTGGTTGGCCTTGGTAAGGTGGCCATCTCACACGATAGCTCCATTCAAAATGTCATGCTTGTTGAATCCCTTGGCTACAACTTACTTTCAGTATCTAGACTTGCTAATTTCGGTTTGAATGTCCTATTTACTGAGGTAGATTGCCAAGTGTTTCATCGAGATAATCATAAAACGGTCTTTACCGGTATATGTAGAGGTGACCTTTATATTGTTGATTTCTCTAAAAAGGCATAACCTAAAACTTGCTTCATTGCTAAATCCTCAAAAGGTTGGTTGTGGCATAGACGACTAGGTCACGTTGGCATGAGAAACCTTGACAAGCTTATAAAGGAAATCATATCCTTGGAGTTAACGATGTCATATTTGATAAGGATAGACTTTGCAGTGCTTGTCAAGCAGGTAAACAGGTTGGAGGAAGGCATCCCGTGAAGAACATCATGACCACAAGGAGGCCACTCGAGCTACTACATATGGATCTTTTTGGTCCCAATGCCTACAAGAGTTTAGGTGGAAATTTTTTTGGTCTAGTTATAGTTGATGATTTTTCAAGATTTACGTGGGTGTTCTTTCTTGATGATAAATCGCAGGTCCAAAAGATCTTCAAAAACTTCGCTAGGAAGGCCCAAAATCAGTTTGACGTAAAGATCAAGAAGGTTCGGAGTGACAACGGAACGGAGTTCAAGAACGCAAATGTGGATACCTTTCTTGACGAAGAAGGGATTTCACATGAGTTCTCGGCCACGTACACACCTCAACAAAATGGAGTTGTTGAGAGGAAGAACCGGACGCTCATCGAAATGGCGAGAACGATGCTTGATGAGTACAAGACGCCGAAGCACTTCTGGGCAGAAGCAGTTGAGACGGCTTGTCATGCAACAAATCGCTTCTATCTTCACAAGCGACTCGGCAAGACGGTATACGAGCTCCTCACCGGTAACAAACCCCAAGTTGGATACTTTCGAGTATTTGGCTCAAAATGCTACATTCTAGATAAGCATCGTCGTTCAAAGTTTGCTCCTAAATCTCATGAAGGTTTCCTACTTGGTTATGGCTCAAACTCTCACACTTACCGTGTCTACAACAATTTCACCCGAAAGGTTGAAGAAACGGTAGATGTGAAGTTTGATGAATCTAATGGCTCGCAAGTAGAGCAATTGCCAATTGATGTAGGAGACAAAGACCCTTCGGAAGCAATCCAAGACTTGTCTATTGGCAAAATTCGTCCAACGGAGGTGAAGGAGAGTACCTCATCCATCCAAGTGGAAGCTTCTACTTCACGACAAGGTGAACCAAGAATCGACACGGAGGCATCCACAAGTGGGACACACCAAAATGAAGGAAACGAGGAAATGCATCAAGACGAACATCAACAACCTCCTTCTCCACCACGACAAGAGAACGACAACGCCAACAATGAAGAAGGCCATGAAGAAGAACAAGATGAAGAAGAAGTTCAACGAAGACCCAAGCAAAAGCTTTCACGAGTTCGAGCAAGAATTGCCAAAGATCATCCCGTCGAGCAAATCTACAATGATATCCAAACCGGGAGAATCACTCGCTCTAAAACTCGTCTAGCTAACTTTTGTGAAAACTATTCATTCATCTCTAGCATTGAACCTATGAAGGTCTAAGAAGCATTGGAAGATCCGGATTGGATAAACGCTATGCATGAAGAGCTACACAACTTTGAGAGAAACCAAGTTTGGACATTGGTTGAGAAGCCCGACAACAACCACAACATCATTGGTACCAAATGGGTGTTTCGCAATAAGCAAGATGAAGATGGACAAGTGGTTCGCAACAAAGCACGTCTCGTCGCCCAAGGGTACACACAAGTCGAAGGTATGGACTATGGTGAGACATATGCTCCCGTTGCTAGACTTGAGTCCATTCGCATCTTACTTGCCTTTGCTAATCACCATAATATCACCTTGTACCAAATGGACATCAAAAGTGCTTTTCTAAATGGTGAAATAGAGGAGGAAGTTTATGTCAAACAACCTCCCGGCTTTGCCAATCCTAAGAAACCTAATCATGTTTACAAACTTCACAAAGCCCTTTATGGTCTTAAACAAGCTCCTAGAGCATGGTATAAATGCTTGACCAAGTTCCTTATTGCAAGTGGTTTTGAAATTGGAAAAATTGATTCCACACTTTTTACTAAAAGGGTTAATGGAGAACTATTTGTATGCCAAATTTATGTTGATGATATCATATTTGGTTCTACTAACCCTCTTTTTAGTGAGAAGTTTGGACAACTAATGTCAAAGAAGTTTGAGATGTCTATGATGAGTGAACTCAAATTCTTTCTCGGTTTGCAAATCAAGCAAACTAAGGAAGGCACATTTATCTCTGAAACGAAGTACACCAAAGACTTATTCAAGAAGTTCAATATGCAAGAATGCAAAGGTATGTCTACACCCATGCCTACTAGTGGACATAATGATTTGACCAAAGATGGTGAACTGGTTGATCAAAAGGTTTATCGCTCTACGATTGGTTCATTGTTATACCTATGTGCCTCTCGTCCCGACATTATGCTAAGTGTGTGCATGTGTGCACGATATCAAGCTGCTCCTAAAGAATGTCATCTTAAGGCCGTGAAAAGGATAGTGAGATACTTAATCCATACACCAAATTTTGGCATTTGGTATCCTAAGAGGTCCTCTTTCGATCTTGTTGGGTATTCCAACTCGGATTATGCCGGAGACAAGGTTGATAGAAAGTCCACTTCGGGTACGTGTCAATTTCTTGGTAGATCTCTTGTGTCTTGGTCCTCCAAGAAACAAAACTCGGTATCCTTACCCACCGCCGAAGCGGAATACATTGCCGCTGGTTCATGTTGTGCTCATTTACTTTGGATGACCCAAACTCTTAAAGATTATGGAGTCTATGTGAAACATGTTCCATTGCTTTGTGACAATGAAAGTGCTATCAAAATTGGTCATAATCCTGTGCAACATTCTCGAACTAAGCATATTGAAGTTCGTCATCATTTCATTCGAGACCATGTTGCAAAGGGTGACATTGATCTTAAACATGTTCGCACCGATAAGCAATTAGCGGATATATTCACTAAACCACTTGATGAGAAAGTGTTTTGCAGGTTGAGAGGAGAATTGAACATCATTGATGCTTCGAACTTGGAGTAGAAACTCCATTGGATACATGCAAGACATGAGCTTATGTCTAATCCTTGATATATCTCTTATGATGACTATCTTATGTCTTGGATATATTTGTACCTTGCATGTTATCTAACCCATGTAGGTACTTGGCTGAATCTAATTCTATGAGATTGCAACTCACTCACATCTTGAGCAATCTCTACATCACCAAGTCTCTACACAACAGTGGTTGAAGACAAGGAAGCACGAAACCATTCAAACATATCCTTTGACAAATTCTATGTTGAGATTCATGATTGTCATTTTTGGATATAAAAATGCTTTTCCTTGCAAGAACTAACCCATGTAGGTAGATGAAATCAAATTCCAAGGGGTGCTCCCAACTCATGATGAGCTACATCAATTTCGAGCACCCACACAAGTTCAACTACATGAGCAAGACCCACACCACCACCCAAGGTATGATATTACATCATAGAGAAGCTTTACTCCAAGTCATGAGTCAAAGCAACTCAACAAGATGTGAATACATCAAAATGCTTAAACGAAAAATGGTAACCCCATTTTGAGCTTAAACGATGAGTATGACCCATGATCAAGTGTTCTCACTTGACTCCTAAGTCAATATACTCTAACATAGGTGACTTTGTCACCGCCCAATTCTAGATGAAGTTCTCTTGTGTTCTTTTCTGTGTTATTGCATTTGTCCCTTGCATATTTGTTTCCCTCTTTTTCAAAAAAAAACTTCATCTAGAACCTTTCATTCTTTTCTCTTTGATTCTTGTTCTGCATATTTTTGCATCAAATTCTTTGCAAATCTTTCAGTTAATTCATTGCAAATCTTTGTGAGATCTTATTTGACTAGTGAGCTGAGGTGACAAATGTTTTCTCTGTAGTGAACTCGGTTTCACCGGATTGTAGTTTTCGGTCCAACCGGATCCTTTCGGTACCACCGAAAAATGTCACTCAGTGCCACCGATTTCGCAATAGGAAAAAACAGTTTGCCACTTATTCTATACTTATTCTAATCCAGCTCGACTCGATGAATCTTATCCTCTACAAGCATCACAGTTTTATTCCTTGCTTTCTGCTGAATCTCAAGGACCAAACCTATATGACAGATTCCAGAAAAACCTTCTTGGAAATTGATGTCAAAGGGGGAGAGAGAGATCACATCAAAGCTTATCATCTTCAAAGGAGAAAGTATTAAGGGGGAGAAAGAGCTCTCCAGGGGGAGAGAACACTCAAGGATCCCAGATGCTTGATATTCAAGAGGAGAGATGCCACATGTCTTTTTGGGGGAAAGACATGTTCATATGTCATATGTGCTCATTTGCATTATGTTCTATTCATTCATATATTTCAGCTCTAAATTTTCTGTTCCTATCTTCTCCATATATCCCATGTCAAAGTCAGGGGGAGCAAGACATCTAAGGGAAAGAAATCATTCAAATTCATTGCATATCTTTACTCTTGGGGACATGTCTAATCTAATGTGGTACCTTGTACTCACTCTCTACATGTCATCCCAGTCTTGGTATTCTTGTGGTTTTCGCTGGTTTGCTCTGGCTAGTGGATGTACCTGTGTTATCTAACCTTGTTTATGCAGGTTCATTCCATCCTATGCCAACTCAAGACTACAAGGTAAGTATATGCATCAGAATCATGAGTATGAGGAATTCTTGCTTTTGTACATACTGTTTGCAAGAAGGACTCATAAGCATGAAGGTATTTCTCTTAATAATCTTTTGCTCTGATGCATATGGCCAAGATACATGTAACACATTGCCTACTCTGTCATGACTATGCTCTCACATGCTTCCACATGTTATATTCACATGATTGCATACATGTAGGGGGAGCCTATGTTTGTTACATGTTCTTCCAAAGCTTTACTTGCTATTCCTTTTATCTTAATCTAAAGCTTTGATGTATGTTGCCATCAATTACCAAAAAGGGGGAGATTGAAAGCACAAGTGCTCCTCAGGTGGTTTTGGTAATTAATGTCAACATATCTCTTGTTGGACTAACGTTTTTATCTAGTATATTTCAGATAAGTTCAACAATGGAGTGGCATGGACTAAAGGTTGTGGGAACTCCTTCAAGATGCTAAGGACAAAGGATTGGCTAAAGCTTCAAGCTCAAGACTCTTCATTTTACATTTTAGTGATCCAAGATCACATTGAGTCCATAGGAAAAGCCAATACTATCAAGGAGGGATGAGGTGTTGCTTAATGAGCCCTTTGCTCTATGTGCTTAATGATATGCTCCAAAACTCTCAGCTACTTTCCCACTTCCACAAATGACCTAAACCCTAAGCCAAACTCGGTCATACCGATTCTTTCTATCCGGCGCCACCGAGTTTCATATGTCATAAGCCACTGCCAAACCCTAGCAAATTGGTTTCACCGATAGGGATCTCGGTCCCACCGAGATGGGATTGCAACCTCTCTGTTTCCTTTTCGTAACTTTTCGGTCTCACCGAAAGAGCGGATCGGTCCCACCAAGATTGCAATGCAAACTCTCTGTTTCCCTTTTGTAACTTTCGGTCTCACCGAAAGAGCAAATCGGTCCCACCGATTTTGCCTGACCAACTCTCTGGTTAGCTAATTACCAAATCGGTCTCACCGAGTTTGTGTAATCGGCCTCACCGAGATTACGTTATGCCCAAACCCTAACTATATCGGTCCTACCGAGATGCATGTCAGTCCCACCGAAAATCTCTAACGGTCACTAGGTTTACCTTTTCGGTCCGACCAAGTTTGTTGATTCGGTCCCACCGAGATTGGTAAATTGTGTGTAACGGTTGGATTTTAAGTGGAGGCTATATATACCCCTCCACCTCCTCTTCATTCGTGGAGAGAGCCATCAGAACACATCTACACTTCCAACCTACATGTTCTGAGAGAGAACCACCTACCCTTGTGTTGAGGTCAAGATATTCCATTCCTACCATATGAATCTTGATCTCTAGCCTTCCCCAAGTTGCTTTCCACTCAAATCTTCTTTCTACCAAATCCAAATCCTGTGAGAGAGAGTTGAGTGTTGGGGAGACTATCATTTGAAGCACAAGAGCAAGGAGTTCATCATCAACACACCATTTGTTACTTCTTGGAGAGTGGTGTCTCCTAGATTGGCTAGGTGTCACTTGGGAGCCTCCGACAAGATTGTGGAGTTGAACCAAGGAGTTTGTAAGGGCAAGGAGATCGCCTACTTCATGAAGATCTACCGCTAGTGAGGCAAGTCCTTCGTGGGCGATGGCCATGGTGGGATAGACAAGGTTGCTTCTTCGTGGACCCTTCATGGGTGGAGCCCTCCGTGGACTCGCGCAACCGTTACCCTTCGTGGGTTGAAGTCTCCATCAACGTGGATGTAGGATAGCACCACCTATCCGAACCACGGGAAAAACATCCGTGTCTCCAATTGCGTTTGAATTCTCCAAACCCTTCCCTTTACATTCTTGCAAGTTGCATGCTTTACTTTCCGCTGCCTATATACTCTTTGCATGCTTGCTTGATATGTATTGTGTATGTTGAAATTGTGCCTAAAACTTCACTCAAACCAAAAAGGCTTAAAAACTGCAACTTTAGTACTAAGTGTCTAATCACCCCCCCCCCTCTAGACACACCCACTTCTAGATCCTACACCCACACCGTAGTCCACCCTACCGGAGCCGCTCCACAAACACCCTACTTGACGGTTCTAGATCTCCTTACCGGACCCCGACAGCCAGCGCAGCGTCATCACCCTCGACGTTTCTAACCTGATTCCCACAGTCTGGAGAGATGCCAAGCACCCGCCACGGCCTAGGTACTTGTCACCTTTAAACCCGTCCAGCATCACCTGCCTGATGTACTTCAAATATACTAACCGGTCATTGTTACCTGTTATGCAACTGGCAAAAACTACAAGGACGATGTTTCTTCTGGATCTAACAGCTTGGCCAACCAAGATCCTGGACTGAGGCATTGTTATGATCTTGTAAGCGCGTCTCTCTCTCTCTCTTGTATTGTTATGTGCCTGCCAGCGTGCTTTGCTAGGATTTTCAACCAATAATCCCTTTGTGCAGACAATGATTTCTACTACTGGCTGCTAAATTAGATATGTAGATGTCATACATGATACTACCTCGTACCTCCGTTCCTAAATATAAGTCTTTCTAGAGATTCCACTATAGGCTACATACGGAGCAAAATGAGTGAATCTACACTAGAAAATGCATCTATATACATCTGTATGTGGTCCATACTGGAATCTCTACAAAGACATATATTTAGGAACAGGGGCAGTACATTACACAAAATCGTAGGTGGCATGTAGGAATTCCAATGCACTACATTAGGCTCCCTTAGAGTGCCTGCTAGTCCAGCATACAGAGTCATGGCTAGTTTATGGTACGCACACAATCGTTAATTGGTGGTTTAAATATGCGCAAGGGATATGCAATGTAGTATCATGTAGAGATGTCTGAAATTAGCCGTGTCAACTTGCAGATAGGGTTACACAATGAAAAAGTACAAGATGTATGTGGCAATTTCATGGAACATCGCAAAAAAAGGAGAGGCAGCGGTGAGCCTATACTGTGTGCTATGGTACGTCACTCCTCCATTGCAATCATCATGACATGTTATTTGTACGCCAGTTCTATTAGCCAAGTTTCTTAGGGACAGTTATTATGAGTTATCCTAAGAAAATAAGCACCTGTGAATATAAGTTCCATGTAATAAGCCAACCAGTTCTTTTCATTGCGTTTTCAGCTTATCTTTGGTATGATCAGTGGAAAGTCTAGATTGCATTATATCTTTTTCATTTTTCTGCCCATATGGAAATTAATTTGACTTGCAAACATCACAAATTGAACCCAGTGCAGTAATTAATATGATAGGAAAACAGACCATCACTATTTGCTCAAAACGCAAATACAAAGATACCATCTAGTTGGCACAATCTACTTTGGTCAATGTTTTCCATAGAGATCCCATTGCCTAATTTAAACGAAGAACGCATGACCCACATTTAAATGAAGAACAATTATTTATTGAAATTCGATGGTCCAAGTGGCTAGTTATTATCGTATAGCAGCACCACCTGAAAGCGTCATATAGCAGCAGCAGCTCATAGCAACTCATCATACAGCAGCAGCCGTCTGCAATTCATCATATACCAGCAGCAGCTCATAGCAATTCATCATACAGCAGTAGCAGGAGCAGATCATAGCACTTCATCATATAGCAGCAGCAGGAGCAGCTCATAGCAATTCATCATATAGCAGCAGCAGGAGCAGCTTGTAGCAACTCATCATATAGCAGCAGCAGGAGCAGCTTGTAGCAACTCATCATATAGCAGCAGCAGCAGCTCATAGCAATTCATCATATAGCAGTAGCAGCAGCTCATAGCAATTCATCATATAGCAGCAGCAGGAGTAGCTCATAGCAATGCATCATATAGCAGCAGCAGAAGTAGCTCATAGCAATTCATCGTATAGTGGATCAGAATGAAAATTTGGCAAAAAATCATAGGATATTCTCACCTTGTTGGGTGAGCTCATCCTTCAATAGCACCTCAAGGCCATGGCCTAGGAGGAGGGGAGGGGGAATAAGGTGCCTTCTACCGCAGTGTGGCATCAGCCATAGTTGTGCAGCACCCGCTGGAGTAGTGCGTTGGACGAACCACAGTGGAGCAGCTGCTGGAGACCATGAGAATGAGGGGCGGCGCCAGAGGGAGGAGAAGCCAGGGAGATTTGCCCCTACCCGCCGGCCATGTAGCCTAGCTGGACATTGCATCGTCAAGGACAAGGCCAGATGGGACCAGTGGCGACGGCTCGCTGGAGGAACCCTAGTGCTGCAGGCAGGGGATCGAGGTAGAGGGAAAGGGGAGAGGAGATGCAAACGGGCAGGGCAATGAATGCTTGCGTGTTTGTTTTTACTTGAGGGTCAGGTGTGACACGGGCGTCAGCAGTTGCATTTTGAGTGCAATATAGGCAGACAACAGAGTTATTTCACTATTCCCCTTCCCTTCAATTTTTAGTGAGGTTCTACCCGAAACACCCCCCTCCAAAGTGAATTTAGTTAAGCCCAAGCCCATAACTCAAAATGACTTCTTTACATCTTTTATGGCTTATTTTGACAATATGCCCTGAAAAGGCGGAATCGAACTGGCCCTTAACCTGCAATTCAATTGTGCATGCAATGATGAATCACTCCTGCCTGCTATATGTACATTTAGGCATCATCATACATGGCATAACCTAATACATGTGCATTCCATTATAGAATCTGGAATATGCAATGTTTATGTTAGTTCATACGTTGCACATGATGTTTAAATGCCCCTTAAATCTAGTCAGTCAAGTGATGGTCTTTAAGCCTCCTTCTTTGCTTCTTTTGTTGATATGTAAGATTTGCTCACACTTCTGTTCAATTGCTTGTTTGCATCAGCCAGCCATACTAGGACTGTTTGCTTTGATTACTTGTTGTTCTTGACCTAACACTCTAACAGAGCTTGTCAACGATTTAAACACTAAGGGCTGCTGTAGTGGGGCCTTGTCTAACTCATAGGTGACATAAAGGTTTGGCTGTACACTACATTAGGCTCTCCAAGAGTACCTGGAGATCCAGTTCGAAGGTATGCCTAGTTTTTACATAGTGCAGACATAGTAAATGCTCATTTCATTGTGTGCAAGTGCAAGAGATGCGGCATGTTTCATTATGTGGTGTTGTTTTGTTATAATCTCATCCTTTTGTGTCCACAGACTGGAAAGTATGCATATTTATCTTCCAAGGAGACGAGTAACTAGTTTGTGTCACCTTGCAGAGGGGGTGCAATGAAGATAAGATTGAGGATTTCCAAGTACAAGATGTTAGGAAGGAGCCTTGCAAGAGAAGTAGGAGCTGCGCTGAGCCTCTTCAACCTGCTAAGGTAAGTCACTATATGCAACTCAACAGTTCAATTCCTTGTTTGTTTCAGGCATAGTTAATTTTCTCTTTTCAATTGCTTTATTTGTCCTCAGTTAATGAGATGCCCAAATAATCATGCCTGATGTTCGGTACTTGTATCACTATTAGTTGACATAATTAAAGGCCTTACCATTTAATTACTCTGCCGAAGTGTGCCTGAAGCTTTGAAGTCTATTAACCAACTATTATTGCATGAGGCTCACAATCTAGTTTATACTACGCTAATGATTGCATAGTTTTGCCTGCTGTAGTATGTTTGTATGAAACCCTCTGCTGTTCATTATGCTCCCTCAGACTTTAATTGAGGCACAGAATGGCCAACTGCTTGCTTACTTATACGCAACGTGCTATCTAAATTTGTAACTTGTCTGTGTTTTCGATTGGGCCCCAACATCATGCTCCTCTGGTGAGCTAAGATGGATTTCTGTATGCAGGCTGCACAGACTATCTTTTTTATAATTTTTAAAATATCACCTGCTTATGCTTCATGACGTGTAACATTTTTTTTAAAGTGACATGTAACATTATTGTTAGTTCTGTTTTGCCATGTAGTACAAAATAGTGTCTTGTTCGCTTCACTGTTGTAACTATATTTTTGCCCTAGTCATGTGTACTTACAGAAACATTTCAGGATGAAGTGACATCAACACAAAGATCTGCGAGCAGTGCGGCATGCCGTTACCGAATGATTATGGATTGGAATTGGAATGTGCTGATGTTCTCGAGCATCAACTAGAGGTGGCAAGACAATGTGTACATGATTGTCAACGTATAATCAACAAGTTGAGACTGGACATGCAGGTATTAGATGCAGGAGTCAAGAAATGAAACAAGACACTGAGGTAACCATGAAGGAATTGGAGATTTTGCAGACTGAAATTTGTGCTATCTGAATCCGGCAAATCCTATTTTTTGAAGAGAATGTAGTTCAAATGGAGTTAAGTTGATGCGCGTCCATGATGTATGAGTTGTATTTGCCCAGTGTATGTAATTTGTTGTTTGTGTATCTTTATTATCACCTGTGCCGAACCATAATGCCGAGTGGGTACAATCGGCTGTAATTTCTTTATTGTATAGTGTAGGATTATTCTACCTTTCTATGCCTTGATCTCTTTGTTGTAATAGTGTAGTCTTTTTAGAGGTGATAGTATTGAGTAGTATAATTCTTTGAATATGCTATATCGTTCAAACGGGGGCCAATTCGCCCAACCATGGCCCTTCACGGGCCGTCGGATCCATGGGCCTTCTACGTCTCGTAGGATCCATGGGCCTTCTACGTCTCGTAGGTTCCATGGGCCTTCTACGTCTCGTAGGATCCATGGGCCTTGTACGTCTTGTAGGATCCATGGGCCGCCGGCTCATTTATGGGTCTTGTACGGGCCTTTAATGGGCCGTAGACGGGCCTTTAATAGAAATCGTACGTTTTATGGGCTGACCATAACGGGTCGTTAATAGGCCGTATTTGGTGATGCTATGAAAATGGCCCAACAGACTAACGGTCCACAAACGGGCCGACTGTAACGACGGGCTGAATTTGGCCCACAAGCAGAAAATGACAGTAACGGGCCGTAAGTAACCGAATGCTGCAAATGAGCCCAAGAATAAATGGGCCCTCAGAAGGCCGAAAGTTAACTTGGGCTGGAAACGGCCCAACGGAATAACAGGCTGTTAATGGGTATAAAGTGATACACTGTTCATTACGGGCCAGTTTCACCACGGGCCGTTAATGGGTGTAAAGTAATACACTGTTCATTACGGGCCAGTTTCAGCACGGGCCGCTAATGGGCCAAGAGTTACAAAGGGCCTCATATGGGCCGAAAGACGTCATGGGCTATACATGGGCCAGAAGTGAAAACGAGCTGGAATCATAGTGGACGGCCCAGATGACGCTACTGGGCCTAATTCGGATAGGGCGTAACGGGGCTTGGGTTAGCGGGCTGTAAATGGGCTATATGCGAACAGGCCGTTAACAGGCTTTCCATGGGCTGGCCCGCCAGCTTTTGACCAAGTCAAACGGGCCGGCCCGCCAGCTTTTGACCAAGTCAAACGGGCCGGCCCGCCAGCTTTTGACCAAGTCAAACGAGCCGGCCTTTTCACAGGAATGGGCCACTGTTGGGTCGTGCCACGTGTCGACGTATCATAGGTGCCTATCTGACCCGCTGACGAGCTGACACGTGTTTTGTCCGGCCAATAAGAATTTTACACGTGGAAATTTCCCATTGGTCGGGTGTAACGCCCCGGACACACCCGCCGGTGGTCGTTACTCCTGGCGGGATCTAGACTGGCCCCACAGATCAATACTTGTCTTTTTTGCACACTTTATCCTCACTCGTGCGCACCCGGGAGCAACTTCCCGGTCGGTCACCCATCCTGACACTACTCCAAGCTGAGCACTCTTAACTTTGGAGTTCTGTCCGAATGGGCTCCCGAAAAAGAAGGAATTCCTTATTGATATGAGTAGTCTATCATCCCTAATAAGCCAGGCTATCACATACACCCCCACTCAGAGGAACCGACGTCCTCGTCGGGCCACAGGAACGTTCCCTCTTGGCACAAACGTCTGTGCTTCCAGTCCGGTACATGTGGCATGCCGGGTGCCACGACGGGTCACAAACGTCATGAACAACATGACCACGCACCTGTCCGCAACCATCCGTGTAACCGCGAGGGTCGGCTCTGATACCAACTTGTAACGCCCCGGACACACCCGCCGGTGGTCGTTACTCCTGGCGGGATCTAGACTGGCCCCACAGATCAATACTTGTCTTTTCTGCACACTTTGTCCTCACTCGTGCGCACCCGGGAGCAACTTCCCGGTCGGTCACCCATCCTGACACTACTCCAAGCTGAGCACGCTTAACTTTGGAGTTCTGTCCGAATGGGCTCCCGGAAAAGAAGGAATTCCTTATTGATATGAGTAGTCTATCATCCCTAATAAGCCAGGCTATCACATCGGGGCTGTTAACGGGTTATCGGATCCAAACCCTGACCCGATAGCTTAAAGGCGTTCCGTTACGGTGGATGCCACGTGTCGGTCACCCTTGACGAAAGCACTTCTGTGACGCGCGATTTATCGTCATGGAAGTGGACACTTCCGTGATGATAATTTTGGTAATGTCATGGAACACTTTTACGACAACACAGGTATGACTATCTTGATTCTGTCATAAATTTGTCATGGATGTACATGCATGACAAAAAGGGCGACCTAGTGTGACAAACACGTATCATCACGGAAGTGTATTTTTTTTATAGTGTACAGACTGATATTTGATAAGAATCACCCTGAGACTATTACTTTGCCCGCTCCTTGTTTGCTTGGCTTACCTTCAGGCAAGTATCTTGTTCTGCCGGAGGCATTTCATGCCTACCAGAACCCCACACCAGCTACAGAGCTAGAGCCGGAGCCACAACCTGATCCTCCACGCCAGTCTGTTTACTAGTGGGATCCAGAGGAGATCGCCAATCAGTGGTACCCCGAGGCTCCTTCTCAATACGACCCCAACTACAACTTTGATCCATGGGCATAGACCAACTTAGGCCAAAAACCTAAGCTTGGGGGAGTACGTATTTGTCACCGACATTACATTCATATTCACACACTCATGCTAGTTGTCGGTGCTCATACTTTTTCATTGTAATATCCATGCTAGTTTATTTTCTTTTTCTCGCTTTCTTCTTGTGTGTTTGATAAACCTTAAGAAAAACAAAAAAAATAGTAGTAACTCTTAGCTAGTTTACTTTCCTTGCTTGTAGTAGTAATAACTAAAAGAAAACCCAAAAATATTTCCTGTTCCTCTTTCGTTTATTGGGAGCCTTCCCGTGTAAATAGTTTTATTTCTTTTCTTTTCTTTGGGGGTCGGGAGGAGAAGACCATAATGAAAATGTTGAAGTGGCTCTTATATGCATTATTGTTGATTTAACCAAGAGCCCATATTATCATGTATTCTCCTTTGTATTGAATGCCTGCAGATTCCAGCTTAGTCCAATGTATGTGCACTATTATTATTATCCACATCGTTCAGTCGTGCAAGTGAAAGGCAATAATGACGATATATGATGGACTGATTGAGATGAGAGAAGCTGGTATGAACTCGACCTCTCTTGTTTTTGTAAATATGATTAGTTCATCGTTCCTGATTCAGCCTATTATGAATGAACATGTTTGCAATGACAATTAGAGATTATAGTTGCTTATGCCATGCTTAATTAGCTAGGAGTTTATAATGGTTTACCTTGCGTGCCAACATGCTATTAAAATGGTTGTGATGTGGTATGATAGGGTGGTATCCTCCTTTAAACGATTCGAGTGACTCGACTTGGCACATGTTCACACATGTAGTTGAAACAAATCAACATAGCCTTCACGATATTTATGTTCATGGTGGATTATAACCTACTCATGCTTGCACTCAATGTTATTAATTTTAATGCATGTTCATGACTGTTGTTGCTCTCTAGTTGGTCGCTTCCCAGTCTTTTTCTAGCCTTCACTTGTACTAAGCGGGAATACTGCTTGTGCATCCACTTCCATAAACCCCAAAGTTATTCCATATGAGTCCACTATACCTTCCTATATGCGGTATCTATCTACCGTTCCAAGTAAATTTGTATGTGCCAAACTCTAAACCTTCAAATGAAATTTTGTTTTGCATGCTCGAATAGCTCATGTATCAACTAGGGTTGTATGTATCTTCCATGCTAGGCGGGTTATTCTCAATAGGAGTGGACTCCACTCCTCACTCACGAGAAAATGGCTGGTCACCGGGATTCCCAGTCCCATGCTCTAAGCAAATCAAATCGAAATAATTGCAAACAAAACTCCCCCGAGACTCTTGTTAGTTGGAGGCACTCGTTGTTTCAAGCCAGCCATGGATTGATGCTTGTTGGTGGAGGGGGAGTATAATCTTTACCAGTCTGTTTGGGAACCGCCTATAATGTGTGTAGCATGGAAGATATCGAGATCTCTCGGTTGTTATGTTGACAATGAAAGTATGCTGCTCAAAATATTATTTATCTCTGTTTCAAAAATTGAGCTCTGGCACCTCTACAAATCCCTGCTTTCCTCTACGAAGGGCCTATCTATTTACTTTTATGTTGAGTCGGCACCCTCTTATTAAAAAGCATCAACTAGAGAGCACCGTTGTCATTTGCATCCATTACTATTAATTTATATTGGGTATGACTATAGTGGATCTCTTTTACCATGAATTACAATGTTTAGTCAGTCCTTGATCTTCAAAGGTGCTCTGCATTTATGTTTTGCAGTCTCAGGAAGGGCTACCGAGATACCATCTTGTTATATCATATTACGATTGTTTTGAAAAAGTGTTGTCATCCGAGATTTATTATCATTGCTCGCTAGTTGATTATGCCATTGATATGAGTAAACGTGAGACCTAAATGTTATTGTGAATATGGTTAGTTCATAATCTTTGCTGAAAACTTGAATGCTGGCTTGACATATTTACAACAACAAGAGCAAACAGAGTTTGTGAAAGTTTTTCTTTATCACTTTCAGTTTGTCAACTGAATTGCTTGAGGACAAGCAAATGTTTAAGCTTGGGGGAGTTGATACGTCTCCGTCGTATCTACTTCTCCAAACACTTTTGCCCTTGTTTTGGATTCTAACTTGCATGATTTGAATGGAACTAACCCAGACTGGTGCTGTTTTCAGCAAAATTGCCATGGTGTTATTTCTGTGCAGAAATAAGAGTTCTCGGAATGACCTAAAAATCAACGGAGATTATTTTTGGAATTAATAAAAAATATTGGCGAAAGAATCAAGACCAGGGGGGCCACACCCTGTCCACGAGGGTGGGGGCGCTCCTACCCCCCCCCCCGGGCGCGCCCCCTGCCTCGTGGGCCCCCTGGAGCTCCACTGACCTCAACTCCAACTCTATATATTCGTGTTCGGGGAGAAAAAAATCAGGGAGAAGGATTCATCGTGTTTTACGATATGGAGCCGCCGCCAAGCCCTAATCTCTCTTGGGAGGGCTGATCTGGAGTCCGTTCGGGGCTCCAGAGAGGGGAATCCGTCGCCATCGTCATCATCAACCATCCTCCATCACCAATTTCATGATGCTCACCGTCGTGCGTGAGTAATTCCATCGTAGGCTTGCTGGACGGTGATGGGTTGGATGAGATTTACCATGTAATCGAGTTAGTTTTGTTAGGGTTTGATCCCTAGTATCCACTATGTTCTGAGATTGATGTTGCTATGACTTTGCTATGCTTAATGCTTGTCACTAGGGCCCGAGTGCCATGATTTCAGATCTGAACCTATTATGTTTCCATGAATATATGTGAGTTCTTGATCCTATCATGCAAGTTCTTTTCCATAAGCACGTACGACTATATTCGAAATACATGCCAACATTACATTGATGAATTGCAGCTAGTTCTGTGTCACCCTATGTTATAACTATTGCATGGGGAATCGTATCCGGCATAATTCTCCATCACCGATCCAATGCCTACGAGCTTTTCACATATTTTTCTTCGCTTGTTAACTTTTTCGTTGCTACTGTTACAATCACTACAAAACTATTAGTGTTACTTTTGAGATTGTTACCGTTACTTCCATACTACTTTGCTACTAAATACTTTGCTGCAGATACTAAGTTATCCAGGTGTGGATTTTTTGATGATCATCTCAAAGTGCTCCTTGAAAGTACTAATGCGATAATGCATATTTTTGGGTTTGTGACCAAAGATGATGTTGTTCCTGTGCTTCCAAATACTCCAACATCCTGCAATGAGGCATTCCTTATAACATACAACATTATTGTGTCTCTTGCCCTCCATGAGCATCTCCAAAAGCTCATAATTTGTATTCCATTGAAATCCAATGGCCATCCAGAATTTCTGGCTGAAATCACAACTAAAGAATAGATGAGTAAGGTATTCCTTTGGTTCATCATCACATAACACACATCTTGCAGACTCAATATGGAAAAAAATTCTTGTAAGCAAATCTCTAGTATTTAATCTGTCCTGTAGAAGCAACTAGAAGAAAAACTTTTGCTTAGCTAAGGTGCATGATTTCCATATCCACTAAAATGGTTTGGGGGCATCAGCAGGGTTCCCAATATATTCTAGGTATATTCGTTTGTTGGAGTAGTTAGTACCACCCTAGTAAAATTTCCATGAATCCTTCTCTGCCTGGTTCTCTCTGTCATTGATAAGGGCTCTTAGTTGAGTACTCTGTTGGACAGCGATTTTGGACATAGGGAGATGAAACATCTCATAAAAATTCGAGTCATCCAGGTTGGTGGCAACCTCCAGAGTGATGTGTTCATTTTTTGTATAGGAGAAAAGTTAAGCCATCATGCTCATTATTGGTTGTGAATACCATTTATCATGCCATAGACTAACTATGTTACCAATTCTTGCACGGAAAATTGACATGTTTTTTAAATCTTGGAGAATAGAACAACAGTCTCTCCACCAAAAGGATCCCACGGGCATGGGAAATTTTCATAAATCCCCATTATGATAGTAATTGCTCCATATCAAATTAACCCAGGGGATATCATTTTTGTTGAAGAATTTGTATAAGTACTTGGTAAGTAAAGCCCTGTTTTGCATTCTAAGATCTAGCACACCTAGACCTTGAGCTTTTTGTGGTAGGCAAACTTTCTCCCACTTAACCAAGCAGTTCCCATGTTTGTTGACCCCCTTCCCATACCAAAGGAAGCTTCTCACAGATTTCTAAAAATGATCCAGAATGGTGAATGGCACTCTGATACAACACATAGCAAATATGGGCAAAGCAGAAACAATGGCTTTCAAGTGTGTGAGTCTACCTGAGTATGTCATCAGGTTTGCAATGCCAGACAATCTGTGGTCCAATCTAGATACCATTAGCATGAAATCAATAACTTTAGGTCTTGTAGTTCCCATAGGCAACCCTAGGTAAGTGAAGGGCATGGATTCCTTCTTGCATTAAGAATGTCAGCTAATTCTTGAGATCTATCATTAGAGATGTTTATTGGAACAAGTGATGATTTACTATAATTAACAATAAGCCTAGTGAACCTAGAAAAGTTGTCCAGGATCTCTGTGAATTTGCTAATTTGTTCCTCATCAGCAGGCAATATGACAAGTGTATCATCAGCATACTGGATAATGGGATAACTTTGAGTGTTGTTGGTATCAATAGGTAAACTAAGCATACCATTTCTCCAAGCTTCATTGACTAATATTTGGATAATTCTCCAACCAGCACATATAACAAAGGGGGAAATGGGTCCCCTTGCCTGACACCACATTTGCAATGAATGTTTTCCCCGGGAACACTGTTAAGAATAACAGAAGTGGAAGTAGTAGATAAAATCATGTTGACCCATCTAATCCATTTGTCACTAAATCCAAAGTGCCTCATCATGAAAAGAATAGCATTGTAGTTTACCTTGTCAAATGCTTTCACAAACTCAATCTTGAAGATGATGGTTTCTTTTTTTTACCTGTGACACATGTAGATATATTCAAAACTCCAAGCTAGACAATCCTGAATATTCCTGGTTTTAATGAAGCCATACTGATTTTTGCTGACCCTAGGTAAAATAACCGATTGAGCTCTGTTGGCCTGTAATTTTGTGAGAATTTTGATAGGCATACTCACTAGGGAGATGGGTCTAAAGTCATTAGGTGTTTCAGGGTTGTCCTTTTTAGGGATAAGTGCAATATAAGCAGTATTGATAGGTTGCAGAGAGATAGATTCTTGATGAAAATCATTAATGAATTTGTAGAAAAATGCTTGATGATGTGCCAGTGATACGTCTCCGTCGTATCTACTTTTCCAAACACTTTTGCCCTTGTTTTGGACTCTAACTTGCATGATTTGAATGGAACTAACCCGAACTGACGTTGTTTTCAGCAGAATTGCCATGGTGTTATTTTTGTGCAGAAATAAAATTTCTCAGAATGACCTGAAAATCAACGGAGATTATTTTTGGAATTAATAAAAAATACTGGCGAAAGAATCAAGGCCAGGGGGCCCACACCCGGTCCACGAGGGTGGGGGCACGCCCCCTGCCTCGTGGGCCCCCTAGAGCTCCACCGACCTCAACTCCAACTCTATATATTCGTGTTCGGGGAGAAAAAAATCAGGGAGAAGGATTCATCGCGTTTTATGATACGGAGCCGCCACCAAGCCCTAATCTCTCTTGGGAGGGCTGATCTAGAGTCCGTTCAGGGCTACGGAGAGGGGAATTTGTCGCCATCGTCATCATCAACCATCCTCCATCACCAATTTCATGATGCTCACCGCCGTGCGTGAGTAATTCCATCGTAGGCTTGCTGGACAGTGATGGGTTGGATGAGATTTACCATGTAATCGAGTTAGTTTTGTTAGGGTTTGATCCCTAGTATCCACTATGTTCTGAGATTGATGTTGCTATGACTTTGCTATGCTTAATGCTTGTCACTAGGGCCCGAGTGCCATGATTTCAGATCTGAATCTATTATGTTTCCATGAATATATGTGAGTTCTTGATCCTATCTTGCAATTCTATAGTCACCTATTATGTGTTATGATCTATTAACCCCAAAGTGACAATAATCGGGACCACTGCCGGTGATGATCGTAGTTTGAGGAGTTCATGCATTCATGAAGTGTTAATGCTTTGGTCCGGTACTCTATTAAAAGGAGGCCTTAGTATCCCTTAGTTTCCAATTGGACCCCGTTGCCACTGGAGGGTAGGACAAAAGATGTCATGCAAGTTCTTTTCCATAAGCACGTATGACTATATTCAGAATACATGCCTACATTACATTGATGAATTGCAGCTAGTTCTGTGTCACCCTATGTTATAACTATTGCATGAGGAATCGCATCTGGCATAATTCTCCATCACCGATCCAATGCCTATGATCTTTTCACATATTGTTCTTTGCTTATTTACTTTTCCGTTGCTACTGTTACAATCACTACAAAACTATCAGTGTTACTTTTGCCATCGTTACCGTCACTTCCATACTACTTTGCTACTAAATACTTTGTTGCAGATACTAAGTTATCCAGGTGTGGTTGAATTGACAACTCAACTGCTAATACTTGATAATATTCTTTGGCGCCCCTTGTGTCGAATCAATAATTTTGGGTTGAATACTCTACCCTCGAAAACTATTGCGATCCCCTATACTTGTGGGTTATCAGCTAGCATTTTTTCATAAATAATCCATTAAATCCATCAAGTCCAGGTGACTTGTCATTGGGTATATTCTTAATAACTTCATCAATTTCCTCAGATGAAAATGTCCTGTCAAGATCTGAAGTTATATTATCCATTCTCAAATGAGATATATCAAAATCCCTAAAACTGTCAGCCTGAGTGCCAATTATATCCTTAAAAGAAGCCCAGATTAAGGCAACCTTTTGGTCATGATCACAACTGCATTGACCACCAAAGGATATCAGGAAAGTTGTCGGATCACGGGTTCCGGCAGACCCTTAAGGTTCGAACTCCGGGGTGCGCGCGGAGATTATGCCCTCTACCTCTCCGTCTCGCAAGGATCTAAACTACAGAACGAACAGCACAAGAGACACAGGGTTTATACTAGTTCGGGCCACCATTGTGGTGTAATACCCTACTCTAGTTTGTGGTGGGTGGATTGCCTCTTGGGCTGATAAGGATGAACAGTACAAGGAAGAACAGCCTCGCGAGGGTCTGTTCTTGGCTAGGGAATGAACTGCTAGGGTAGTTCAATCGCCCTTCTCACTCTCTGGGTGCATTGCTAGCTCTGTTCGTGGATGCCTCTACCCTGGGGGTGCTAGTCCTATTTATAAGCAAAGGCCCTGGGCCTCTTCCCAAATATTTGAGCGGGAAGGGCGCCAACAATTGGCCAATTCGAAGGGGAACATCTGGTACACTTATCCTGATTAAAGTTGGTCTTCGCCTGCCAAAGGCCCTGTGGTGACGCCATTCTGGGCTCCATGGTGACCTCCTTCCCACCGTTGGACTGGTCTTGGTCTCGTTGCACCGAAATAGGTGCCCTTGCTTGATCCTCTCGCCTGCGCTTGCCCCCCTTTGTACCAAAGAGGAAAGGGGAACGCTGCGCGGGCTGGCGCCCGCCTGGCACCCACGATCGTCATGGCTTGCGTCATGGGCACCTCGCGAGGTACCCCGCCTTGATCTCTCCGCCTCCTCGCGAGCCAGCCTGAGGAGGCCGCGCCTGAGGAAGCGACGTGTCGTCCGCCCCGTGAGGCTTGGCCTCTCGCGAGGGTCTTGAGTCTTGTGTTGATGAAGACGGGCCATGCTGGGCCCCCATTTGAGCCACGCCGCAGGCCGCAGGCAGGCAAGTCTGGGGACCCCCGCTCCCAGAACGCCGACAAAAGTGATATAATTGTGCCTAAATACCTGAGATGCAATAGCATGAAAGAACTTAGTATTTTAATCACCAAGTTTTGCCCATCTGATATTTGCTCTAATTCTCCAGTATAATCTTTAGCCTCTAATAGTTTATTAGTATGGTTGATGTTATAGGTTATAGAATGGTAATTGATTTTAGAAAATTAAACAAAACAACTAGAAAAGATCATTACCCTCTGCCTTTTATTGATCAAATGATTGAAAGATTATCTAATCACACACACTTTTGCTTCCTTGATGGATATTCTGGTTTTTCACAAATACCTGTTTCTCAACCTGATCAAGAAAATACCACTTTCACTTGTCCCTTTGGAACCTATGCTTATAGACGTATGCCTTTCGGTTTATGTAATGAACCTGCTACCTTTAAAAGATGTATGACTGCTATATTCTCTGACTTTTGTGAAAAGATTGTTGAGGTTTTCATGGATGACTTCTCTGTTTATGGGAAGTCTTTTGATGATTGTTTAAGTAATCTTGAGCGAGTTTTTGCAGAGATGTGAACAAACAAATCTTGTCTTGAATTGGGAGAAGTGCCACTTTATGGTTAATGAAGGCATTGTCTTGGGTCATAAAATTTCTGAAAGAGGTATTGAAGTGGACCAAGCTAAGGTCGATGCAATTGAGAAAATGCCATGTCCTAAAGATATAAAAGGTATTCGTAGTTTCTTAGGTCATGCTGGTTTCTATAGGAGATTTATCAAGGACTTTCCTAAAATTTCTAGGCCTTTTATGAGTCTGTTGCAAAAGTATATTCCTTTTCTTTTTTATGATGATTGTTTAGAAGCCTTTGAAACACTCAAGAAAGCCTTAATTTCTGCACCTATTGTTCAACCACCTGATTGGAACTTGCCTTGTGAAATTATGTGTGATCCTAGTGATTATGTGTAACGCCCCAGATGTAACTTGCCATATTTGTAATCCAACTCTTGCCATTTTCGGCTATGTGCTATGATATTCCCTCCGTGGTTGGGTTCTCTCCGTTTTGCATTTTGGTCATGTCATGCATTTCATATCATGTCATCATGTGCATCGCATTCGCATACGTGTTCGTCTCATAAATCCGAGCATCTTTCCCGTTGTCCGTTTTGCAATCCGGCGCTCCTATGTCTCCCGGCGCCCCCTTTTACATTTCTTCGTGAGCGGGTATTAAACATTCTCGGAATGGACCGAGGTTTGACATGTAGCCTCGGTATAGCACCGGTAGACCGTCTGTCAAGTTTCGGGTCAATCGGAGTTCGTTTGGTACTCCAACGGTTAACCGGGTAACCGTGAAGGCCTCGTGTGTGTTGCAGCCCAACACCCCTTCATAACAGCCCAATAACCCATCTAAGTCACTCCCATGTCCTCCGCCGTTCGATCACGATCGCGTGGGCGAAAACCGCACACCGTTTGGAGCCTCCTAGCTCCTCCTATCTATAAAAAGGCCTTCCCCGTCCAAATCTGAGAGAGAAATCACCCTAACCCTAACTTCGCCTCGGAATCCGTGCCCATCAATCCCACCACGCCACGTCAGCGCCGGCCCCCGCCTCTCTTTCTCCTCCGCCGCCGCGGCCCGCGGGGCCCGAGGCAGGCCCGCGCGGGCCCGAGATCCGCCGCCGCCGCGCGGTAGCCGCCGCCACCCGCACCAGGCCGCCGCCGCCAGCCGCAGCAACGCCGCCCGCCTCCCGCGCGAGCCGCCCGGCCCGCGCCGCGCTCCGTCGGCGCCCGCTCCGCCGCGCTCCGCCGCCGCGCCCGCCGCCGCACGTCGCGGATCCGGTCGGGCCGGACCGGATCCGGCCGTCCCCACCTTCGGCGCCCTTCTCCGAGCTGCCACCGCCTCCTCCGGCGACCTCCCCGGCGGATCCGGCGAGATCCGCCCGGTGATCCTCGATCTGCGTGCCTAGGGGTTGACTTCTTCCCCCCTCGTTTTTTTCTCTAAGTCCCAAGTTTGCATATCATCATCACCTGTTTAACCTGTCATAACTTCGCATCCGTAGCTCCATTTCGCGCGTATAATATGTCAAACTGTTCGTCTCGAAGAGTGCATCATTTTGTCCCATTGCATCATTTTCATTTGAAGTCATCTTGTTGCCCGAAATACTGTTAGAAGAGGGCTAGTTGATGTTAGTTGCTGGATCTTATCTGAACATGCACTTTTGTCATTTTTGCCATGATTGATGTGTGCATCCTATGAAGTTGAGTCCTACATGAGTTTTGTAATATGCCATGTTACCTTTCCATAGAATTTTGCCATGTATTTTTGTGATCTATGTGGTGACTATCACAAGCATGCAAACTAGGTCACTTGATGTTGCTGATTTCAGAGACTTAGTGATTTCACTGTCCCTGACTGCTGTTATTTTCATGCCATGTATTCTTGTTGTTTCTGAGAGATCCATGCATAATTTGAGTATGGTCAGTAAGAGAGTTTTGAACTTGAGTACTTTATTAATCCATCCATGCCTTTGTTTGCAATTATGGAGTGCCATAGCTTGAGTCGATCGAGCTCTACTTTTGCTTCAAAATGTTGCTGGCAGATTGTTTACGTGTTATTCGATTTTGCCAAGCTTGGTGTAGTTGATCCTTGCATGATATGATGTTATTCTTGCCATGTATAGTTACTATGCCATGTCTTCTTGAGGTATGTATGCTTAGTTTATCATGAATTGCTCTGTAGTGAGTGCATCGAGCTCACGAACATGCCTAGTCGCTAACAGTTTTCTGCCATGTCCAGTTTTCTGCTAAGTCTGAAACCTGTAACGAAACTTGCTTATTTGACATGGGTGTAATCATATTTTCTGATCCTTTTTGGCTTATGGTCAGTAAGTGACTTTTGTCAAGTACTCTGAGTAGATTCATGACATGCCTTACTTTTCTATGTTATGAACCTTTAGCATGTTGTTCCATTGCTCTGAACATGTCATCCTGATGTTAGTTTCTGCTTGTTGATATTTTCACTAAGTCTGAGAACCTGTTATCGTTTGCACTTTTGCCATGCTTGTTTGGACCTGTTATGATGTGATTGAGCCGTAGCTCAGTGTTCATCTTTTGTCGTGCATCTTGTGTAGATTGCTGTCATATGCTTTGTTGCCATGTTTGGGTGCAGTAGCTTAATTATTTGTTGCTTGCTAAGTAGCATCATGCTGTTTATGGCAGATTCGTGTCATTCTTGTTTTGCTTGCCATTTGCAAACCGTGCATCCGATTCCGGTGAACTTTATATCGATTTCAACCGAAATCACCTCATCTATCCAGTGGCATGCTTGGTTTGCCAAGATTATGCCCTGTTCATCCTTGTCCTTCCGGAGCATGCATTCGCATTGCATATCACCTCTCGCATATCATGCCATGTTTTGCATCATGTTGCTTGCGCATTGCATCGTGGTTGATATTGGTTCCCTTGCTTGTTCTCTTGTCTTGGGTAGAGCCGGGAGACGAGTACGTGACCGAGGATTCTGTTGAGAACGCTTTCGAGGTCCAAGCTTTCGACAACTCTGAGAACCTTGCAGGCAAGATGACCATACCCTCAAAATCACTTCTATCTTTGCTTGCTAGATTGCTCGCTCTTTTGCTATGCCTATGCTGCGATACCCACCACTTGCTATATCATGCCTCCTATATTGCCATGTCAGCCCCTAACCATCCATGTCCTAGCAAACCGTTGTTTGGCTATGTTACTGCTTTGCTCAACCCCTCTTATAGCGTTGCTAGTTGCAGTTGAAGATGAAGTTTGTTCCTTGTTGGAACATGGACTTGTTGTTCCTTGTTGGAACATGTTTACTTGTTGGGATATCACAATACCTCTTATTTAATTAATGCATCTATATACTTGGTAAAGGGTGGAAGGCTCGGCCTTATGCCTGGTGTTTCGTTCCACTCTTGCCACCCTAGTTTCCGTCATACCGGTGTTATGTTCCCGGAGTTTGCGTTCCTTACACGGTTGGGTGATTTATGGGACCCCCTTGACAGTTCGCTTTGAATGAGACTTTTCCAGCAAGGCCCAACATTGGTTTTACCATTTGCCACCTAAGCCTTTTTCCCTTGGGTTCTGCAGACTCATGGGTCATCTTTATTTTAAACCCCCGGGCCAGTTCTCCTTCGATTGCTGGTCCAAACCGAGCGATGTCCGGCGCCCCTTGGGCAACCAGGGTCTATGCCAACCCGACGTCTTGCTCATCCGGTGTGCCCTGAGAACGAGATATGTGCAGCTCCTATCGGGATTTGTCGGCACATCTGGGAGGTTTTGCTAGACTTGTTTTGTTGCTGCCGAAATGTCTTGTAGTCCGGGATTCCGAGATTGATCGGGTCTTCCCGGTAGAAGGAATATCCTTCGTTCACCGTGAGAGCTTATCATGGGCTAAGTTGGGACACCCCTGCAGGGTATTATCTTTTGAAAGCCGTGCCCGCGGTTATGAGGCAGATGGGAATTTGTTGATGTCCGGTTGTAGAAAACCCGAAGTTGACCTTAACTAAAACACATCAACCGCGTGTGTAACCGTGATGGTCTCTTCTCGGCGGGGTCCGGGAAGTGAACACGGTTGTTGGAGTTATGTCTGACGTAGGTTGTTTCAGGATCATTTCTTGATCACTTCTAGCTTCACGACCGTGCTTTGCCTTCTCTTCTCGCTCTCTTTTGCGCTGTAGCCACCATATGCTAGTCGCTTGCCGCAGCTCCACCTCACTATCCTTTTCCCACCTTTAAGCTTAAATAGTCTTGATCTCGCGGGTGTGAGATTGCTGAGTCCCCGTGGCTCACAGATATTATCACCACAGTTGCAGGTACCAACGATGTCAGTGCAGATGACGCGACCGAGCTCACTTGGGAGTTCGACGAGGAACGTGGCCGTTACTATGTTTCTTTTCCAGATGATCAGTAGTGGAGCCCAGTTGGGTGATCCGGGGATCTGTTTAGCATTTGGGGTAGTCTTCTTTCATTTTGGTGCCGTAGTCGGACCTTGAGTGTAATCTGTATGATGGATGTTATTTATGTACTTGTGTGAAGTGGCGATTGTAAGCCAACTATGTATCTTTTCCCTTATTTATTACATGGATTGTGCGAAGATTACCTCACTTGCGACATTGCTTTCAATGCGGTTATGCCTCTAAGTCGTGCCTCGACACGTGGGAGATATAGCCGCATCGAGGGCGTTACAAGTTGGTAATCAGAGCCTTTCCCGACCTTAGGAGCCCCCACTGTTTGATCGTCTTTAGTGGCCGAGTTGTGTCTAGAAAAAATGTTTTGAGTCTTTTAGGAATTATATATCGGAGAGTTTAGGAATTCTTTTTACTCCCCAGTCCCTTCGACCTTCTGGTGAGGTATCCTGACGTAGAGTTTGACTTTTCTCTTCTCAAATTTCACTAAAAAAAATTTAGGATCACGCGGGTATATTACAATCGTTCCGATGGTTTTATGATGACAACATTGTCTTGGTTGCCTCCTGACATTTAGGGGTTGTGGCAGTGTCCCGGGGAGTTGAGCTCCGAGGTGTTGTCGTCATAATCTTATCGTTGCGGTTTTGGAATACCTGAGTCTAGTACGACCGACATCGAAAATCTCTTTTGTACAGTTGTTGGTGAGATAACCCTGATAGCCCAGTACTGTGGCGAGTGCAGGGGTATTGCCATGACTTGTATAACGGATGCTTTTCGAAGGTTGAGGTAGACGATTTCCGAAGGTTTCTTGGTTATGTGTTGAAGGATGGATACAGCTGGTTGTAGGATTTGCTAGTTTGGGTGAGATATTATGCTTCCCCTGTATCCCCAACACCTGATTGCATAACCAGAAAGTTTCGGGAGTTTATAAGTGGGAATTCTTGTAGCTTTAGTATTTCTTCCGCAGATATTTGGTTTGTGATTGGGTAATCCTTACCAAGTATTTGTTCACTTCCGTACCTTGTTGATTTTATTTCTTACCATGTTCTAAGTGGCTTCTCAGCTTTGGAAGTGTGATGATTTACATTGGAATTCATTCGTTCATTCTCGTTCGAATGTTAATTGTGAAGACTATATGTTGCAATTTCGTTCCTTTGATTCAGCCTCAATATATCTCTGTCAAGATGCTAATGGATGTCACCCTCTTCAGGATGGCTCCACCAACGCGTGAGAATCCGGAACGCAATGAAGGAAATCAGGCTAACCCTCCGCCACCACCTCCGCCTCCGGAAGCTTGGCAAGCCTTGATGACTGCCACTAATGCCAATGCTCAGATTCTGATTCAGCTCTTGCAAGATCGTAACCAGGGTCAAGCTAATCAAGAGAATCAAGGCCAAGGCAACAATCAGCCGCATTTCGCTTCACTGAACCAGTTCCTTGCTAATCAGCCAAAAACCTTCAGCTGCTGTGTCGAGGCCACAGACGCAGATGATTGGCTCGTGGACATCAGCAAGCATTTCGAGTGCAGCAATGTGAGACCTGAGGACTTTGACAAGTTTGCCTCTTTTCAACTCAAAGATCAAGCTGCTGAGTGGTTCCAGCAATACAAAGATTCCAGAGCAGGTCGTGTGATCACTTGGGATGATTTCCGTCGTGATTTCAAAGCGCACCACATTCCAGAAAGTGTTGTTGAGCTTAAGCGTGAGGAATTCCGCAATCTCAAGCAAGGCACCATGTCTGTCTATCAATTCAACACTCAGTTCCAGAAGCTCTCTCGTTTTGCAAGGCAAGACATTCCTGATGAGAAGAGTATGATCTACCAATTCAGGCGTGGTCTCAGAGAAGATCTGCAACTTGCTCTCGTGCTTTTCGAGCCATTAAAGTATGATGAATTCTACAACATGGCACTGAAACAAGAAGCTGCTCAGCTCACGTGTGAGGCATCTAAGAAGAGAGTCAGAGACGCAGTTCAGTCTTCTTCTTCCTCACTTGTGGCAGCTAAGCAACAGAAGTTCTGGTTGCCTCCTCCTCCTCCGTTCCGTCAGCCTCATCAGCAGAAGAACTCAAGTGGCCGTGGATCTTCCCACCCACCCAACCCTGGCTATCAAAACAAGTCTCAGAACCAAACTCCAAGGCCAAGTGCTCCTTATCATCGTCCGCTCTCAGAGGTGACTGGTAACAAATGTCAGCAGAAGGGTCACTATGCGAACAAGTGCTTCAACCAGAGGCGCCTTCCGCCTCCTCCTCCTGTGAAATCTTCCAGTAATGCAGTGGTCAAGCATAATCCTAAGTCTGCAAAGGTGAACATGATGAATGCAGCTCAAGCAGAGGATTCTTCTGAAGTGATCATGGGTAATCTTCCTGTTAATGATATTCCTGCAAAAGTATTATTTGATACTGGAGCAACGCATTCTTTCATTTCAAGACCTTTTGCATCCATGAACAATTTGCATACTGTCGATCTGCCCAAGCCAATGGCGGTTTCCTCTCCGGGTTTGTTCATGAATACCAAGATGATGGCTCCGGATGTTTCCATCAAGATGGGCAACTATAAATTTCTGTCTTCTCCAATGGTGCTTGGTGATTCTGATATTGATCTTATTCTCGGGATGGACTGGCTTTCTAAGCACAAGGTTCAGCTTGAGTGTGCTGCCAGGGAAATCAAATTGACTCACACTTCTAATGATGTGATCATCTATGCTTCTCGTGATGATACCATTCGGTTGTTTTCTCTCAATGAGATGGGTGAAATGGAGGCTATCTCCCAGATTCCAGTTGTTTGTGAGTACCAAGATGTTTTTCCAGAAGAGCTTCCGGGTATGCCTCCCCGCAGGCCAGTTGAATTCGTTATTGAGCTTGAGCCTGGCACAGAACCCGTTTGCAAGTGTCCTTACAAGCTTGGACCAGATGAGCTCAAGGAACTGAAGATTCAACTCGATAAACAAGAACGTCTGGGCCTGATCAGACCGAGTTCTTCTCCGTGGGGTTGTGGTGTTCTTTTTGTCAAGAAGAAGGATGGCACGGACCGACTTTGCGTCGATTACCGTCCATTGAACAAGAAGACTATCAAGAACAAGTACCCACTTTCCAACATCAATGAGCTTTTCGAGCAACTCAAAGGTGCTAAGGTGTTCTCCAAGCTTGACCTTCGTATGGGTTATCATCAGATTCGCATTCGTGAAGAAGATATTCCCAAGACAGCATTCAAAACAAGCTTTGGTTCTTATGAATATACTGTCATGTCTTTCGGCCTCGTCAATGCTCCTCCGTATTTCACTCGTTTGATGAATTTCATCTTCAACCCCTACATCAACGAATTTGTCTTGGTCTATCTCGATGATATTTTGGTCTTCTCCAACAATAAGAAGGATCATGCCGAACATTTGCGGTTGGTACTCGACAAGCTCAGAGAGTATCAGTTATATGCGAAGTTCTCCAAATGTGAATTCTGGCTTGATGAAGTTCTTTATCTTGGTCATATCATCTCTGCCAAGGGCATCGCTGTTAATCCAGAGAGGGTGTCTGCAGTTTTGAATTGGCAACCTCCTCAGAATGTCAAGCAGCTTCGCAGTTTTCTTGGACTTGCAAGCTATTGCAGAAGATTCGTTGAGAATTTCTCCAAGATTGCAAAGCCTCTTTCCAACCTCCTTCAGAAGCATGTGAAATATGTCTGGTCTCCTGAGTGTGACGTTGCTTTCAACACTCTCAAAGAGAAACTTGTCACTGCTCCAGTCTTGACTCCTCCTGATGAATCCAAGCCTTATGAAGTATTCTGTGATGCTTCTCTCCAGGGCCTCGGTGCTGTGTTAATGCAAGAGAAGAAGGTTGTTGCCTATACCTCTCGCCAGTTGAAGCCCAATGAAAGGAACTACCCCACTCACGATCTTGAGTTGGCGGCAGTTGTCCACGCACTAATAACATGGAGACATCTCCTGTTGGGAAGGAAAGTGGACATTTTCACAGATCACAAGAGTCTCAAGTATATCTTCACTCAGCCTCATCTCAACCTCAGGCAAACTCGATGGGTCGAAATGATTCAAGAGTATAATCCGAGTATTGATTACACTCCAGGCAAGGCTAATGTGATTGCAGACGCTTTGAGCAGGAAGGCTTACTGCAACAGCTTAATCCTCAAGCCTTTTCAACCAGATCTTTGTGAAGCTTTCCGCAAGTTGAATCTCCAAGTTGTTCCTCAAGGTGTTCTTGCCAACCTCGTTGTCTCTCCTACTTTGGAGGATCAGATTCGTGAGGCACAATTGTTGGATACCATGGTGAAGAAGGTGAAACGTGGTATTGAAAAGAGCATTCCCAAATAGAAGTGCTATCGAGTTGATGACAGAGGTACTCTTTTCTTCGAGGACCGGATCGTGGTTCCAAAGGGTGATCTTCGTAAAGTCATTATGAATGAAGCACACAATTCTCTCCTGTCTATTCATCCTGGAAGTTCGAAGATGTACCATGACCTCAAGCAGTCGTATTGGTGGACTCGAATGAAGCGTGAGATCGCTCAATTCGTGAATGAGTGTGATGTCTGCAGAAGGGTGAAAGCAGAACACCAACGACCAGCTGGTCTTCTCCAACCTCTTGCTATTCCAGAATGGAAGTTTGATCATATCAAAATGGACTTGGTGACTGGTTTTCCTAAGTCTAAGCGTGGAAATGATGTTATCTTCGTCGTCATCGACAAGCTCACCAAAGTGGCTCATTTTCTTCCTATCAAAGAGTCCATCACAGCAGCGCAACTGGCAGAGCTCTACACCTCCAGAATTGTCTCTTTGCACGGCATTCCACAATTGATCTCTTCAGACCGTGGCAGCATCTTTACCTCCAAATTTTGGGATTCTTTTCAGAAGGCCATGGGCACCAACATTCGCTTCAGCACAGCGTTCCACCCTCAGACTAGTGGACAAGTCGAGCGTGTCAATCAAATTCTTGAAGATATGCTCAGAGCCTGTGTTATCTCTTTCGGCATGAAGTGGGAGGATTGTCTTCCTTATGCTGAGTTCTCTTACAACAACAGTTTTCAAGCCAGTTCGGGCAAAGCCCCATTCGAGATTCCCTATGGCAGAAAGTGCCGTACTCCCCTCAACTGGTCTGAAACCGGTGAACGTCAATTGCTCGGCAATGATTTGATCTCAGAAGCTGAGGCCATGTGCAAGGTGATTCGTGAGAACCTCAAAGCCGCGCAGTCGCGCCAGAAGAGCTATTACGATAGCAAACATTGTGATGTGGCATTCGAGATCGGAGACCATGTTTACCTCCGTGTCTCGCCAATGAAAGGAACTCGTCGCTTCGGTATCAAGGGGAAACTTGCTCCCAGATACGTCGGTCCCTTCAAGATCATCGGCAAACGAGGCGATCTCGCCTACCAACTTGAGCTTCCCTCCAACTTTGCAAATGTGCACGATGTCTTCCACGTGTCACAGCTTCGCAAGTGCTTCAAGACGCCTGAGCGCACCATCAACTTCGAAGAGATTGATCTTCAAGGAGATTTGTCCTATCATGAGCACCCAGTTGCTATTCTTGAGACAACTGAGCGCAAGACTCGCAACAAGTCAATCAAATTCCTCAAAGTGAAATGGTCACATCATTCAGACCGAGAGGCCACATGGGAGCGTGAAGACCACCTACGTTCTGAGTATCCGGAGTTCTTTCAGTCCTAGATCTCGGGACGAGATCCTCTCGTAGTGGTGGTGTGTTGTAACGCCCCAGATGTAACTTGCCATATTTGTAATCCAACTCTTGCCATTTTCGGCTATGTGCTATGATATTCCCTCCGTGGTTGGGTTCTCTCCGTTTTGCATTTTGGTCATGTCATGCATTTCATATCATGTCATCATGTGCATCGCATTCGCATACGTGTTCGTCTCATAAATCCGAGCATCTTTCCCGTTGTCCGTTTTGCAATCCGGCGCTCCTATGTCTCCCGGCGCCCCCTTTTACATTTCTTCGTGAGCGGGTATTAAACATTCTCGGAATGGACCGAGGTTTGACATGTGGCCTCGGTATAGCACCGGTAGACCGCCTGTCAAGTTTCGGGTCAATCGGAGTTCGTTTGGTACTCCAACGGTTAACCGGGTAACCGTGAAGGCCTCGTGTGTGTTGCAGCCCAACACCCCTTCATAACAGCCCAATAACCCATCTAAGTCACTCCCATGTCCTCCGCCGTTCGATCACGATCGCGTGGGCGAAAACCGCACTCCGTTTGGAGCCTCCTAGCTCCTCCTATCTATAAAAAGGCCTTCCCCGTCCAAATCTGAGAGAGAAATCACCCTAACCCTAACTTCGCCTCGGAATCCGTGCCCATCAATCCCACCACGCCACGTCAGCGCCGGCCCCCGCCTCTCTCTCTCCACCGCCGCCGCGGCCCGCGGGGCCCGAGGCAGGCCCGCGCGGGCCCGAGATCCGCCGCCGCCGCGCGGTAGCCGCCGCCACCCGCACCAGGCCGCCGCCGCCAGCCGCAGCAACGCCGCCCGCCTCCCGCGCGAGCCGCCCGGCCCGCGCCGCGCTCCGCCGGCGCCCGCTCCGTCGTCGCCCGCTCCGCCGCGCTCCGCCGCCGCGCCCGCCGCCGCACGTCGCGGATCCGGTCGGGCCGGACCGGATCCGGCCGTCCCCACCTTCGGCGCCCTTCTCCGAGCTGCCGCCGCCTCCTTCGGCGACCTCCCCGGCGGATCCGGCGAGATCCGCCCGGTGATCCTCGATCTGCGTGCCTAGGGGTTGACTTCTTCCCCCCTCGTTTTTTTCTCTAAGTCCCAAGTTTGCATATCATCATCACCTGTTTAACCTGCCATAACTTCGCATCCGTAGCTCCATTTCGCGCGTATAATATGTCAAACTGTTAGTCTCGAAGAGTGCATCATTTTGTTACATTGCATAATTTTCATTTGAAGTCATCTTGTTACCCGAAATGCTGTTAGAAGAGGGCTAGTTGATGTTAGTTGCTGGATCTTATCTGAACATGCACTTTTGTCATTTTTGCCATGATTGATGTGTGCATCCTATGAAGTTGAGTCCTACATGAGTTTTGTAATATGCCATGTTACCTTTCCATAGAATTTTGCCATGTATTTTTGTGATCTATGTGGTGACTAGCACAAGCATGCAAACTAGGTCACTTGATGTTGCTGATTTCAGAGACTTAGTGATTTCACTAAGTCCCTGACTGCTGTTATTTTCATGCCATGTATTCTTGTTGTTTCTGAGAGATCCATGCATAATTTGAGTATGGTCAGTAAGGGAGTTTTGAACTTGAGTATTTGCTTAATCCATCCGTGCCTTTGTTTGCAATTATGGAGTGCCATAGCTTGAGTCGATCGAGCTCTACTTTTGCTTCAAAATGTTGCTGGCAGATTGTTTACGTGTTATTCGATTTTGCCAAGCTTGGTGTAGTTGATCCTTGCATGATATGATGTTATTATTGCCATGTATAGTTACTATGCCATGTCTTCTTGAGGTATGTATGCTTAGTTTATCATGAATTGCTCTGTAGTGAGTGCATCGAGCTCACGAACATGCCTAGTCGCTAACAGTTTTCTGCCATGTCCAGTTTTCTGCTAAGTCTGAAACCTGTAACGAAACTTGCTTATTTGACATGGGTGTAATCATATTTTCTGATCCTTTTTGGCTTATGGTCAGTAAGTGACTTTTGTCAAGTACTCTGAGTAGATTCATGCCATGCCTAACTTTTCTATGTTATGAGCCTTTATCATGTTGTTCCATTGCTCTGAACATGTCATCCTGATGTTAGTTTCTGCTTGTTGATATTTTCACTACGTCTGAGAACCTGTTATCGTTTGCACTTTTGTCATGCTTGTTTGGACCTGTTATGGTGTGATTGAGCCGTAGCTCAGTGTTCATCTTTTGTCATGCATCTTGTGTAGATTGCTGTCATATGCTTTGTTGCCATGTTTGGGTGCAGTAGCTTAATTATTTGTTGCTTGCTAAGTAGCATCATGCTGTTTATGGCAGATTCGTGTCATTCTTGTTTTGCTTGCCATTTGCAAACCGTGCATCCGATTCCGGTGAACTTTATATCGATTTCAACCGAAATCACCTCATCTATCCAGTGGCATGCTTGGTTTGCCAAGATTATGCCCTGTTCATCCTTGTCCTTCCGGAGCATGCATTCGCATTGCATATCACCTCTCGCATATCATGCCATGTTTTGCATCATGTTGCTTGCGCATTGCATCGTGGTTGATATTGGTTCCCTTGCTTGTTCTCTTGTCTTGGGTAGAGCCGGGAGACGAGTACGTGACCGAGGATTCTGTTGAGAACGCTTTCGAGGTCCAAGCTTTCGACAACTCTGAGAACCTTGCAGGCAAGATGACCATACCCTCAAAATCACTTCTATCTTTGCTTGCTAGATTGCTCGCTCTTTTGCTATGCCTATGCTGCGATACCCACCACTTGCTATATCATGCCTCCTATATTGCCATGTCAGCCCCTAACCATCCATGTCCTAGCAAACCGTTGTTTGGCTATGTTACTGCTTTGCTCAGCCCCTCTTATAGCGTTGCTAGTTGCAGTTGAAGATGAAGTTTGTTCCTTGTTGGAACATGGACTTGTTGTTCCTTGTTGGAACATGTTTACTTGTTGGGATATCACAATACCTCTTATTTAATTAATGCATCTATATACTTGGTAAAGGGTGGAAGGCTCGGCCTTATGCCTGGTGTTTCGTTCCACTCTTGCCACCCTAGTTTCCGTCATACCGGTGTTATGTTCCCGGAGTTTGCGTTCCTTACACGGTTGGGTGATTTATGGGACCCCCTTGACAGTTCGCTTTGAATGAGACTTTTCCAGCAAGGCCCAACATTGGTTTTACCATTTGCCACCTAAGCCTTTTTCCCTTGGGTTCTGCAGACTCAAGGGTCATCTTTATTTTAAACCCCTGGGCCAGTTCTCCTTCGATTGCTGGTCCAAACCGAGCGATGTCCGGCGCCCCTTGGGCAACCAGGGTCTATGCCAACCCGACGTCTTGCTCATCCGGTGTGCCCTGAGAACGAGATATGTGCAGCTCCTATCGGGATTTGTCGGCACATCTGGGAGGTTTTGCTGGACTTGTTTTGTTGCTGCCGAAATGTCTTGTAGTCCGGGATTCCGAGATTGATCGGGTCTTCCCGGTAGAAGGAATATCCTTCGTTGACCGTGAGAGCTTATCATGGGCTAAGTTGGGACACCCCTGCAGGGTATTATCTTTCGAAAGCCGTGCCCACGGTTATGAGGCAGATGGGAATTTGTTGATGTCCGGTTGTAGAAAACCCGAAGTTGACCTTAACTCAAACACATCAACCGCGTGTGTAACCGTGATGGTCTCTTCTCGGCGGGGTCCGGGAAGTGAACACGGTTGTTGGAGTTATGTCTGGCGTAGGTTGTTTCAGGATCACTTCTTGATCACTTCTAGCTTCACGACCGTGCTTTGCCTTCTCTTCTCGCTCTCTTTTGCGCTGTAGCCACCATATGCTAGTCGCTTGCCGCAGCTCCACCTCACTATCCTTTTCCCACCTTTAAGCTTAAATAGTCTTGATCTCGCGGGTGTGAGATTGCTGAGTCCCCGTGGCTCACAGATATTATCACCACAGTTGCACGTACCAACGATGTCAGTGCAGATGACGCGACCGAGCTCACTTGGGAGTTCGACGAGGAACGTGGCCGTTACTATGTTTCTTTTCCAGATGATCAGTAGTGGAGCCCAGTTGGGTGATCCGGGGATCTGTTTAGCATTTGGGGTAGTCTTCTTTCATTTTGGTGCCGTAGTCGGACCTTGAGTGTAATCTGTATGATGGATGTTATTTATGTACTTGTGTGAAGTGGCGATTGTAAGCCAACTATGTATCTTTTCCCTTATTTATTACATGGATTGTGCGAAGATTACCTCACTTGCGACATTGCTTTCAATGCGGTTATGCCTCTAAGTCGTGCCTCGACACGTGGGAGATATAGCCGCATCGAGGGCGTTACATTATGCTATTGGTGTTGTTCTAGGACAAAGAGTTGATACGAAACTAAATGTTATTCATTATGCTAGTAAAACTCTAGACAGTGCTCAACGAAATTATGCTACTACTGAAAAGGAATTCTTATCAGTGGTGTTTGCTTGTGATAAATTCAGACCTTACATTGTTGATTCAAAAGTAACTGTTCACACAGACCATGCTGCTATTAAATATCTTATGGAAAAGAAAGATGCTAAAACTAGACTTATTTGATGGGTTCTCTCATTACAAGAATTTGATTTACATATCATTGATAGGAAAGGAGCTGAGAAGCCAGTAGTTGATAATTTGTCTAGGCCTGAAAATATGCCTGATGACCCACTACCTATTGATGATAGTTTTCCTGATGAGCAGTTAGCTGCAATAAATGTTGCTCACAGTACTCCTTGGTATACCGATTATGCTAATTACATTGTTGCTAAATATTTACCACCTAACTTTACATACCAACAAAAGAAAGAATTCTTCTATGATTTAAGACATTACTTTTGGGATGACCCACATCTTTATAAAGAAGGAGTAGATGGTATTATTAGACGTTGTGTACCTAAGCATGAACAGGGACAAATCCTACGTAAATGTCACTCCGAAGCTTATTGAGGGCATCATGCTGGAGATAGAACTGCTCATAAGGTATTGCAATCTGGATTTTATTGGCCTACTCTCTTCAAGGATGCCCGTAAGTTCGTCTTACCTTGTGATGTATGCCAAAGAATAGGTAATATCGGTAAGTGATACGTCTCCAACGTATCTATAATTTTTTATTGTTCCATGTTGTTTTATTATCAATCTTGGATGTTTTATAATCTGCCGGTGGAAACGACACCTATGGAATCACTTGGATCCCTTCTACGGTTGGCGGGCGCGAGCTTGTGCAAAGAGCGGGTCTAACAGGAAGCACATAGATCGTTTACCCAGGTTCAGGCCGCGAAGGTGCGTAATACCCTAGTCCTGCTTTGGTGGATGTATTAGAGTGTTCTTGTGTTCTTGAGCTAGCTGCGGGGTGTAACTTGCCCAAAAGATCCGAATCCTCCTCCTGGACGTCTCGGGCCTCCTTTTATAGGCAAAAGGGGTCACCACAGTGGCACACAGGAGGTGGAAAGGTGTACGGTGGATGAGTCTATCCTCTGGCACCGTTGGACAAACGCATTTAATGCGCTGCCGATGTGTCCCTCTCGCTTTATCGGGGACGGCAAGGAAGCATGTCCTAGCTGTCGCCGCCTCGCCTGGCTTTGACATGCGCCTGAGCTGATGAGGCCTTGTGGCGCCATGTTGGATGGCTGTTGGGCTGGCGCGATGGTGGAGCCTTCACGAATGGTCGCATGCCACCACGCAGGTGCTTGCTGAGTCGGTGTAGAGGCCGCCCATCGCCACGCAGGTGCCTGCCCAATTGGTCGAGCTAGTAGCTGCTTGGGGACGGCGGTGGAGTCTTGGCTGGTGCGGGCCTGGCTGTGGCCCTGCTGATGCCCTCGGCAAGGGTCTTGCCGGGGACCCGGCAAGGGTCTTGCCGCGACGCTGCCGTCGTCCCCGGCAAGGCGCTTGCCGGGGGTCTTGTGGATTTCCTCGGCTAGGATCCCGCCGAGGGTCGTCGTCTTCTGGTCCTCATCTGATCTCGTGTGTTTATGATCTTCACAAAGATCTGCTTGCCACCACGGAGGTGCCTCTCGAGCCCTAGTCCCAAGGTAGTTGTTGGCGGTGGAACCCTTGGGCTCAAGGAAAGCACGCTCCACTGGCGTTAGGCAAGTTGCCCCGGCAAAACTTGTCGGGGCTGCGGAGGCCGCCCCGACAAGGGTCTTGCCGGGGGGTCTACCTCGCCCTCTTGCTCTTTGTGTTTCTGGTCTTGGCGTTGCCTTGGTTGTCTTGTGCTTTTGGCTTCTCTCCGGCTTCCCTCCTCTGCCCTGCTAAGTATGGCTGTGGCGTGCGGCTTTGACTGCCCGTGCACAAGTAAAGGGGTCAAAAGGAGAGACCCTACTTTTGTACACCGACAGGAGCCCCCGGGTCTGGGCCACACATAAGCGCGACATGTTGTTGGGCCAGGCCCAGAACGGTGCGCGAGCAGGTGGGGCGGATTTTTACCGTAATAATTGTTTCGTCCACTGCGCTTCCCCACGACCCGTGTTGAATGCGCGACATGGAGGGTCGTGTGTGACGTGGGGGTCATGCGTGGGGCGGTCTCCGCACGCATGCGTCACATCGCAGTTAATGGGAAAGGAGGCTTCCCGCGCCTTCCCCGTAAAAAGGAATAACCGCGGGCACGCTGCTCACTTACCCCCTACGTCTTCTTCTATCTCAAGACTGTCGTCCCCTTCTCCTTCCTTCCCAAGCTTACGCCTTTGTTCGCCGCCGTCGCGTCTTCGCCGTCCTCCGTCTTCTACTTCTCGCAGCCACCATGGCCCCCAAAACCAGCAACAAGGGTAAGGGGTGGCCAAGGACGCCGGGGCGACGGAGCCGCTGGAGAGCGAGTTGGCGGCGCGGCGGATGCAACTCGCCTACTTCCCCTTGACGGTCGACGTGTTCGAACTCCGGGACTGCCTCAAGCCCCTATGGGGGTGCAAGACGGGGGGGAGACGATGGGGCATCCAACCACGCGTGTCATCCTCACCAATTACACCAAGGCCGCCTCGAATCGGTACCCGTTCTTCGTCGATTACTTTTCTTGCGGCCTTTGCCCCCCTTTCTCCGATTTCTTCAACGATATCATGCACACATTTGGCTTCCACCTCCTGGATTTTACTCCAAACGCAATGGCGTGCATGGCTCTGTTCGTCCATCTCTGTGAGGGCTTCGCCGGAGTTCTTCCCAACACGGCGCTCTTCCGCCATTATTTTTACCCTCACATCCAGAAGGGGGGTGCCATTTCTGTTTGTGTCGCTTGGATCCCAAGGTCCAAAGGGACGTACTCGGAGGGCGCCCAGAAGGAGAAGTGGGAAGAATGGCGGGGCCGGTGGTGCTGGATTGAGGAGGATGACCCACACGAGTTATGCCATGTCCGCCAGGCGCCGTTGGTTCGTAGGAACGACTAGGCGACGTTGACGCCCAGGATGACAAGCTCAAGATCGCCACCACCAGGATCCACTGCCTCACCGTCGCCGGGCTTACCTTGGTGATGATTGGGGCGGATTTCCTCCGCCGCCGAATCGCTCCTCTGCACAACAAGGGGAGGCCGGCCTGGCTCTTCCAGAACACGGCTGACATCATGAGGCTTCGCCCTGGCCTCAATCACAACTTCACGGTAATGGGGTACGCTCACTTCTGCCAGCAGATCTTCAGCTTGACGTGAACCACGATGGCAAGGTCGAGCGGTCTGGCGAGGCTGCCAAAACCGGCAAGGACGCTAAGGGTCCCTTGTTTGGGTTGCCGGCGGGGCTGGTCCCACTAAGCAACAACTCGCGCCAGACCGACATCATTGCCATGATGCCGGACTGCAACGCGCACGATCCCGTCCCAAACTAGGCCGCGCTACCAGAGGAGCAGGTGCAGGAGTTTTTTGACACTTGGCAGAGGTGTATGTCCGCAACGAGCCGCTGCTCATCCAGGACACAACCCAGGCAGAGCTGGACTACATCGCCGCCAGGGCGCCGGAAGCGGAGCTCGCCAGGCAGGCCGACAGCGCTGGCGGCATGGAGGACGAGGTCGAAGCAGCCGAGGAGGAGAGGGAGCTCGCCCAGTGGGCGGAGTCCACTGGGGAGGCCAGCAGCGCCGGCATCGGGGCCCTCTCATTGAGGATGTGGTCGACGAGTCGTCATCGGAGGAGGAGGAGGAGGAGGAGGTCGAGGCTGTCGACCCTCCGACCACGGGGAGAGGGCGAGTCCTGCGGTAGGCCAGCTCTGGCAAGCCGGTCCGACCCGGCAGGGCCGCACAGCTGCAGCAGGCCCAGGAGGGGTCCGCACGCCAGACCAGGGCTGCGGCAGCGAGGAAGCTGGTGAAGGCCGCCGTGAAGAAGAAAACAAATGTCTCCCCTTCATCCAAGCGAGGCCAAACCCCACCTTCTTCCCCCCTCCGGTAGACGTTGACGCGGAGGTCGTCTTCGACTTCGGGTCCCTCAACCCAAGGAGGAAGAGGAAAGCAGCAGGAGAGGAGGTGGAGGATGAGTAACTGTCGTGTTCCCTTTTTTCATCTCCGTCTCCTCAAACTGTAATGCTTATCTTGGATTGTTTTCATTTTTGCAGGGATGTGGAGACGCTGGCCCAGAGGGTGAAGAGGGCCAGGTCCTCGGCGGACGGCCAGCCCCCGGCGGGCACCTCGAGGGCGCCACTAGTGGTGGTGAGCAGCCCGGACAGCAGCCCCCGGAGCAGCCCCCAGCGTAAGTTCGCTGCTCGCCCCTCGTTGACGTGTGTTGGTGGGCATGATCCATTGGTGCTGACCTTGCCGAGATCGCAGGAGGAGGGCAGCAGCAGGAGGAGCCACTGAGGGCCACCCCCAACGCGCCGCACCCATCGACCACACTGCCCAGAGGGGCGTCCCCAGCAAGGGCGCCAAGCACCGAGCCCATGCACACGGAGGAGGAGGAGGCGAACTCGGGCGCCGACGGCTCCACCTCGACACCAAATGTCGGTGAAAAAGGGGCCACTTCTTCCCAGCCCGGCATGGGTTCATCGTTCGCCTTCCGTCCCTGTCTTTTCTTTTTCTTTTTGAATCTTGGTCTTGGATTCGCCTTACCCTCTTCTCAATATCCAGATCCTCCCTCGGCGGACCGGGAGGACATAGACACCGTCATCGAGGACGTCGCCAAGGACGCTGCAGTGGAGGCCGAGAAGACCGCCGCCGAGGAGGCCGCCAGGGGTGCGGGTGAGGATGCCGCCAAGGGGCCTGCCGGGGAGCCCGGCAAGGCTGCTACCGAGGAGGCCGGCAAGGGGCCTGCCGGGGAGGCCGGCAAGGCCGCTGCCGAGGAGGAGGTGGTTGATGACCAACCTTCCTCCTCCGCTGCCTCTGGATCCGGCAGGTATCTAAAGGTGAGCGACAACCTTTTCGTCCACCTTCCAGGGACGTCGAGCTCCAGGGCGCCCATCGAGGGAGAGGTGTTCAACGAGGAGGTGCTTGCCACCGCCGGGCTCGAGGTTGTTAACGAGTCGAGCGCCGGTGGCGACAGTTCTCAGGAAGAGCGGCTCCTCCAGGCCATGGGCGCCAGCTTTCGGAAGCTCCAGGCGCTCCACCGCACCCGTTTGGACAAGACCAAGTCCAGGATGGCGACGGTAGACATGGCGGAGGTGGACCTCAAGGGACGCGTCGCCGAGAGCAAACTTGGTTCCGCCAAGCTTGTGAGGAGCTGAAGGCTGCCCAGGGCGAGCTGGCCAAGCACGAGGTGGAGCTCACCATGAAGCGGGCCGACATCGAGAAGGCCCAGGAGACAGCAAAGAACCTGGCCACCGAAGCCGAGCTCGCTCGAACCCAGCACCAGGCCACGTTGAACTCCCAGGAGGAGGACCTTGCCGCTTGCAAGGAGAAGCTTGTTGCGACTCTCCGCGGCAAGGACGAAGAGGTGGAGAAGCTCGTTGCGCAGCGTACCCAGGAGTTGGATCAGAGGCACAGGGAGGCAGTCAATGCCCAGGCTCTGGTTCACGCCGGCAAGGTGAAGGAGCTGGAGGTGGAGCGGGACGGGCTGAAAGACCAGGTCATGAAGCTGTCCAAGGAGAAGGACACGCTCAACAGTGCCCTGGTGGAGGCGCAGGGCGCAGTCCTTGGCAAGGCTGAGCAGCTCTCCAAGGCCAACAACTCCATCAAAGACCTCAAGCTGAAGCTGGAGGGTCTCGAGGGGATGCTGTCGGAGGCCAAGGCCCGGGAAGAGACCCTGGCCAAGGATCTGGAGACCGAGAAGCAGCAACGGAAGAACGAAGCCGCCAACCACAAGGATCTTGTGGAGGGCAAGAACCGCTGGATCGGCCGCCTCGAAAGCGTCGCCGGTAGGATCACCACGCAGCTGGCTACAATGGGTTGCCAAACATGAGGTACACCCCCGAGCGCAATGTGAGCCCCAACGCCAAGCTGACCCTGTTCTTCGAGGGTGTATTCGGCGCCCTGGAGCAGTTCCACTCCAATCGGGTGGCCTCTCTAGCCGATGAGGCCAGGAGGCTTTGCCGGGGTGCCATGACCAAGGTCCTCACCAAGGTGGCGCACTGGAACCCCAACCTTGACTTCGAAGCCACGCTAGAGAGCTTGCCGGAGGATGCGGACCTCGCGATGCTCAAGGAGCGTATCAAGCCCATCATCAGCCGCATCGACGGAATCCATAGGGTGGAGGGCCTGGCTGGGACTAGGCACCCTGTTTCTGACTGCTGCTGCAGGTTCATGACCAAGACAATTTTTATCTTTAGTTAGAACCGCAGCAACACTTGATGTAATATAACTCTACAGTACTTTTGATATGATGCATGTTATCTTCCTATTCGATCTTCCTTTGTATGTTCACCCTACGCTAACCGGGTAGGCTTGCCGGCGCGTAAACCCAAGGCGCCACCTTGACGACGGATCCCCAATGGCCTGTCGGGTGTGCTTGCTGCTGGGTGAACCACCTTACCGCTCTCAATGCGGACGCTCTAACTGTCGAGCTTGACTCGAGTCAGAGTCGAGAACGTTGCCAATTGCGGAAGGCTACCATGCCATTCTCGACGCGGCCGCTTGAGCTATTGAGCGGACTCGAAACAGAGCAAGGGCATTGTCGGTGTCAAAACTGGCGGATCTCAGGTTGGGGGTCTCGAACTGTGCGTCTAGGCGGATGGTAACAGGAGACAAGGGACACGATGTTTTTACCCAGGTTCGGGCCCTCTCGATGGAGGTAAAACCCTACTCCTGCTTGATTGATATTGATGATATGGGTATTACAAGAGTTGATCTACCACGAGATCAGAGAGGCTAAACCCTAGAAGCTAGCCTATGGTATGATTGTTGTTCTTGGTCCTACGGACTAAACCCTCCGGTTTATATAGACACCGAAGGGGGCTAGGGTTACACAGAGTCGGTTACAAGGAAGGAGATCTACATATCCGTATTGCCAAGCGTGCCTTCCACACCAAGGAGAGTCCCATTCGGACATGGGACGAAGTCTTCAATCTTGTATCTTCATAGTCCAACAGTCCGGCCAAAGATTATAGTTCGGCTGTCCGGATACCCCCTAATCCAGGACTCCCTCAGTAGCCCCTCAACCAGGCTTCAATGACGATGAGTCCTGTCGGCGTTCTGGGAACGGGGGTCCCCAGACTTGCCTGCCTGCGGCCTGCGGCGTGGCTCAAATGGGGGCCCAGCGTGGCCCATCTTCATCAGCACAGACCCTCGCGAGGGGCCAAGCCTCGCGAGGCGGACGACATGGCGCTTTCTCAAGCACGGCCTCCTTAGGCTGGCTAGTGAGGAGGCGGAGGGATCAAGGCGGGTACCTCACGAGGTGCCCATGACGCAAGCCATGACGATCGAGGGTGCCAGGCGGGCGCCAGCCCGCGCAGCGTCCCCCTTTCCTCTTTGGTGCAAAGGGGGCAAGCGCAGGTGAGAGGATCAAGCAAAGGCACCCATTTCGGTGCAACGAGACCAAGACCAGTCCAACAGTGGGAAGGAGGTCACCATGGAGCCCAGGACGGTGTCACCACAGGGCCTTTGGCAGGCGAAGACCAACTTTAGTCAGGATAAGTGTACCAGATGTTCCCCTTCAAGTTGGCCAATTGTTGGCGCCCTTCCCGCTCAATATTTGGGAAGAGGCCCAGGGCCTTTGCCTATAAATAGGACTAGCCACCCACAGGGTAGTGGCATCTGATCGAGTACCAAGAAACCAGTAGAGGCAGATTGGAATGAGCTAGGATCGAATCCAGCATCTAGAGAGAGAGAGAGAAGGGCGATCGAACTCCCCCTAGCAGTTCATCCCCTAGCCAAGAACAGACCCTCGCGAGGCTGTTCTTCCTTGTATTGTTCTTTCTCATCAGCCCAAGAGCCAATCTACCCACCAGACTGGAGTAGGGTATTACACCACAATGGTGGCCCGAACCAGTATAAACCTTGTGTCTCTTGTGTTGTTCTTGCAGTAGTTTAGATCCTTGCGAGACGGAGAGGTAGAGGGCAGGATCTTCGCGCGCACCCCAGAGTTCGAACCTTAAGGGTCTGCCGGAACCCATGATCCGACATTTGGCGCGCCAGGTCGGGTGCGCCGAAGTCCGTCTTCCACCGCTCCGCTCTCCTCCGACCGTCGCATCCATGTCTGACACTCGTCGGGCCCGCGCCGAGCGCCGGGCCGCCATCGCTTCCCGCGCCGTCCAGATGGCCCCCGTCGATGGGCGTCCTCGTCGTTCCCCGTCGCCCGCCGTCAACGCCGCCACTGGCCCGGCGGGGAACGAGCAGCAAGCATCCTCTCAGCACCCGTCCGTACGGCGGGATGGCCGCACCGCCACTCCGTCGCTCACCCCAGCCGGTTCTTCGTCGCACGCGCTTCACGCGCCCTTGGAGGCTCGAGCTGCGCTCCTCGCGGCGAACGAGCTCCTGCGCTACCGCCCCATCGACGACGTCTATGAGGAGTGGCTCGACCGCGTCGCCGAGCTCGTCCGCACCGCAGGGGGCTCTCCCGCGCCTTCCGCACCGCTGCGCAGCACTCCGCCCCGCATGGGCAACGAAGCCCCGGGGGCATTCCAGCCGCCACCTTTCCAAGAAGATGCCATGGCCCCAAGGCGCGCAGCTCCTGGGCGGAACCCACTCCGGCATGCGCCGGCCCAGCAAGAACGGAGCTGCCAAGAAGTCCCGCGACCGCAAGAGGCCGCCCGGGCGCTCCCAGCCCTGGCTCGCCGAGACCCCGCTCCAGCTCCGGCATGTCAAGACCCCGCGCTGCTCCCAGCTGCAGCGCAAGGGGACCCACAAGGCCAAGCTCTCCCTCAACCAAAACCTCTCGCGGCCACCGCTGGCTGCCGCGCCTACACCCCCGAGCTGCGTAGCGTCGCATGGCCCGGCAAGTTCAAGCCGGACCTGCCTCCTCGCTACGACGGCACAACTGATCCCACGGAGTTCCTCAAGCTCTACGAGCTGGGAATCGAAGCTGCCAGCGGGGACGAGAAGGTCATGGCGAACTGGTTCCCCATGGCGCTGAAGGAAGGCGCTCGCACTTGGCTCCTGAACCTAGCCCCCGGCACGATCTCCTCCTGGGACCAGATGCGTACTCGCTTCATCGCCAACTTCCAAGGTACCCGCGACCGGCCTCCCGCCGTGAGCGACATGCGCCACATCAAGTAGCAATCTGGGGAGACCCTGCAAAAGTACATCCAGCGCTTCAACAGTGCGCGCCTCAAGATCCCCCGGGTGTCCGAAGAAGCCATCATTTCGGCCTTCTCCAACGGCGTGCGCGACGTCAAGATGAAGAAGGAGTTGGCGATGCATGAAGACCTCTGCACCTCCCTGGAGCTGTTCAACCTGGCGACCAAGTGCGCTAGGGCTGAGGAGGGACGCCTCTCCCTCCTCGAGCTGCCTGCCGCAGACCCAGAAGAGAAGAAGCCCAAGGCCAAGGACGTGAAGCGCAAGGGGGCTGCCGTGCTCGCGGCAGAGCCGGACACCAAGAGGGGCAAGGATCTGCCCGAATCCTCCAGGGGCAGCCTGTATTGTGTGTACCACGACCTCCACACCCACAACACCAATGAATGCCAAGAACTCCGCGCCGTGCGAGAAGGAAGAGTCGGCCGACGCCCTGACCATGCTGACCGGGGCTACGGCCAAGGAGGAGGAAGGAACCCGGGACGCTGGGAAGACCGTGGCCCACGTCCAGGCTGGCGTGACCAACCTCGCGAGGACCGCTGGCGTGACCAACCTCGCGAGGACCGCTGGCCTGACCCGCCTCGCGAGGGGGACTGGAGGGACCAGCCTCGTGAGGATCGCCCTCATGGCAATCCAGGCCTGCCGCCGTTGCCGCCTCAGCCAAGAAGGAATGAAGACCGCCACCAAGACGAGGGGGCTGGGGGCTTCCAGGAGCCTCGTGCCATCGCCTGCATCCTGGGCGGAGCTCAAGCCCCAGCCTCTCAACGTATCTTCAAGCAGTTTGCTCGTGAAGTGAATGCAGTTCTCCCCAAGCTCGAAGCAACGCGTCCCCTCAGGTGGTCAGCCTGCACCATCACGTTCAGCTCAGCAGACCAGCTCAAGTGCGCGGCCACAGCCGTAGTCCTCCCCATGCTTTGTTCCCCAGTCATCAGCAATGTTCTGGTCACCAGGACCCTCATCGACGGAGGGGCAAGGCTCAATGTCTTGTCCGTGGAAACATTCAACAGCCTCCAAGTGCCCTATGACCAGCTTCAGCCAACCAAGCCCTTCTCCGGAGTCACCGACGGTTCCACGGTCCCGATCAGGCAGGTCCGCCTCCCAGTCACCTTCGGCACATACGACAACTACCGCACTGAGCTCATCGACTTTGACGTCGCCCACATCCGCCTGCCGTACAACGCCATCCTCGGGTACCTGGCGCTGGCCAAGTTCATGGCCGTGACTCACCACGGCTACAACGTCCTCAAGATGCCAGGAAGCGGCGGCGTCATCACGGTGCCATGTCAAGAGAAGGATGCAGTGTGTGCCCTGGAGCGAGCCTTTCAGGCCGCGTCACTAGAAGACCCAGCTCGCGGAAGCAGGAGGCTTCCTGAGACCACCCCCAAGAAGAAGACGACGACGTCAGGCTCAGCCCCTCAGGAGGCGGGCCCTTCAAGGCCCGCGTCTACCCAGGGGGATCCTCCTTCAATCGCATAGGAAAGCGCGCCCGGCGCCCTCCTCAGGCAGGGCTCGGGGGCTCTCACCTGGAGGGCCACTGACCTCGCCAAGGTCACGAGGGAGGCGCTGGGGCACCATGTGGAGGCGTGCTTCGAGGCACGTTTCCCCTGAAAGGAAGCCAGGGAAAGAAGGTCAGACCAGCAGGAGTTTGTTAGCAAGGTCATTCAAGAACTACAGGAGTCAAGGATCATGAGAGGTTGCCGTCGCCCACTAGCTGTGGCTCCCCATCCAGGCGAGGATGGTGGGCTGCATGTCTGCGTCGACGTACCAGGGCTCAATTAGATCGCCACGGTGGAGCGCCTCTGGCCCTCACAAGTGGGGCGCTGCGGAGGACCGCCCCACAGCTATGTTCGCATGCCTTATGGCCTGCCGAGCATGGATGCGGTGTACCAGCGCATCATGAGGAGCATCTTGGAGGCGCAAGAAGACAGGCGTTCCACAGCCCTGGCGGAGATGGAGGCTGCTCACGAGGAGCCACCAGTGCCTCCGGAGCCTCCCGAGGCCCCTGGGCCTGGGGGCTCGTGAGGATCGGCTTCCGTAGCCCACCGAGTCTGCTGCACCGACGCCACTCCACCGACGACATCTTCAGGTGACATCTTTCAAGTTTCATTCCCAGCTGGGAGCGCCCTCCCAGGGTTGCGTCATTCCCAGGCCGCGTGGGTCCGTCCCTGTGACATGTATCCCTTTTTATCTTTTCAGTCGCTAGCTTGCTTTGCTGGGGGCGCCCCTCGGGCTGCATCATCCCTAGGCCACTCGGGCTAGGCCCAGTGGCATGTATCCCTTCCGCGTTTATGTCCAATTATGCATCATGCTTGATTACTTGATGCCGTCCGCGGCACCTCTTCTTCTTCATGTCGACCACTTGCACGTTAAAGGGGGGTTGCCTGAGCATCGCGACTCAGGGCTCTTACTGGCTCTCCAGCCCTCACCCTCTGGCCTTGTCCACGGCATCGCGACCTGGCATACCAGCGACGGCTGAGACAAGCTCGAGGGCCGGGACCCGAGGACGTAGAGTGCCGGCGTCTAACCAGATTTTGCAGGAACACATCTCAAGACACGGCCCAGTGCCAGGCACAACCCGCCTAGAGGTAGGGCCTCGTGAGTCCCGCGCTGGCTCACGGGTGCCCAGATACACCTCACCTAGCTCTACCGTGCCAGCCACGTGTCAGGGCGGGGATGTACACGCCCCGGGGGCTCCTCCCGGAGGGGAGCCCCCTCCCACGTACCAGTGGAAGCATCATGCTCCGCGCTGGCTGACGACACTGCCGAGGAGCGGCTATGCCCGTACACATACGGAAGCGCTATGCTCCGCGCTGGTGATAAACAACTGAGGGTGGCCTCCGGGCCGCGTTAACCTCAGGGAGCCCCGAGCTCAGTGGCCGGCCTCATCGCAACGCCTCCCCCCGGGAGCGCCGCGCGAGGGGGCTGGGCACGGGGGCTACGACTGGGTCACGCCCAGCCGTACGCCCCAGCCAGGCCCCTCGGGCCTGGTTCGTCACGCGTCTCTCCCCGAGCGGAGCCAAGGTATGAAGGTCGTTTGCGAGTCAAGTGGGACTCCTGAGCATCGTGACTCAGGAGCCTAACTGGCTCCGTAGCCCCTCACTCCTTAGTTCCGAAAGGCTATGCTGGGTGAGGTACGCGCGGGGTCGGGCTCTGCAGACGTAGAACGGAAACGCACCTACATCGCGCTTCCCTACTTGTTGTTCGTGCGCTAAGGGGGACTCCTGAGCATCGCGACTCAGGAGCCTAACTTATCACGTGGCCCCTCATTCCTTTGGTCCCGTCCTGGTTTCCGGTCGGGGCTGATGCTGGGTGAGGCATGCGCGTGGCCGGGCTCTGCCGGCGTAGAGCATAAGCAAGTAGGGAAGAGGAACATAAAATTCAAGGAACTTAAAAGTGAATATTACAACCCATACTGTCGCCTTGGTACAAACGCAAATTTAAATGCCTCCTCGAGGCGTCGCGCATGTGCAGGAATCGAAAGAAGGACAGGAACGATAGCGGAGTCACTTGTCGGCAGCGGAGTCGCGTGGAGTGGCTTCACCTTGTGGGGTAGTAGAGCCGGCAGCGCCTCGCTTCGGCTTGGTGCTGAAGGCCCGGAACTTCCCTAGCAGCGCCTCTGCGCGCCCCTTCACGGCCTCGACAGCAGCAGCGGCGCCCTCGCCGCTCACTGGCTCCAGCAGGCTGTCAAGGTCGGCGCTGGGGTCGCGGAGGTAGACATGGGCGAAGACCCGCGTCAGTGCGGCGGAAGACAGGACACGCGCCTCGGCTTCGACCGTGGGGACGAGTCCGAGGGCGATATCTCCAAGAGCCTTCACCAAGAAGGGAAGCAGTTTGGCGGGGCCGTCCCGTTCGCCAGCCAGCGGGCAATCCAGGCCACTCTCGTAAAGCGTCTTTAGTGAAGCGCGGGCATCCTTCTCCATGTCCGCGAAGGCCACGCAATCCTCGGCAAGGACCCGGGCCTTGGCGTCCAGCTCGGCCTTCGTTGTCTCCAGCTCCTTCTTCAACGCACCTAGGTGGCTGCGGCGCTTCTTGAGCTTCGCCTCCCGGTCCTCGAGCGCCGCCTCGCGAGCCTTCGCCCCCTTCTCCTGCTCTTGGCGAAGGCGGGTCTCCTCTGCAAGCTGATCACGAAGGCCTTGCAACTCGTCCTCCAGCTCCTTGCAGCGGCCGCGGATGCCAACCGCCTCTCCCAGGGCCGCGTCACGGGCAGCCTTCGCCTCGAGGGTAGCCTCCCTTTCCTCGTCACAGTCCTTCGAGGCCTGAACCAGCGCTGCCCGGATCGAGGCGTCAGAGCAAATCCACCCCGAGGCCAGCTCCAGGCGCCCGGCCACCAGGCGAGGGTCGGCACCTAGAAGATCCTACCGCAGCCGGTCCAGTCCAGCAACAGCTCGCTCCAGGATGGAAGAAGAAGGCGGAGAAGCATCAGTGCGCTTCAAGGCAGCAGGAGGAGTCGCGGAACCAGCAGCCGGCGGAACAGGAGGAGAAGGTAGCGGCGGCGAGGCTGCAGTATCCCGAGACGGAGTCTGCTGCGCCTCCCCAACCGTAGCAGCAGCACCAGGCAAGGGCACCTCTGGGGTCGACCGAGCCATGGGGGCTGCGGCCCCAGCCAGATCAGCCAAGCCTCGCAAGGGCGAGTGGGCAGGAGAAGCCCGCGCGTCGCGGTCGCCCTCCCCTGCAGGTGGAGGTGTCGTCGCAGTTGGGGCCTCAAGAGCTCCCTTCAGCTTCTTCGCCGCGGGCGCCAGCCTGCTCAGGAGAAGTAATCGTCAAGCCTCGTCAGCGGAACAAGAAACCAGGAATCAAGGATCAAGCACTTACAGGTCGTCGCCAGAAAGCTCCAGCGGTCTCCTGCCAAACTTGAAGCCGGAGAGCCGGCTGGAGGGGTCGACCTCGGAAGCAGAAGGCGCGTCAGCGGTTCGCCCCGGAGTCAGGGCGGACCCGCGGGGAATCAACCCGGTCCTGCCCTTCTTCGGGACCGGGGGCGAGCTCCCGCTGCCCAGCACGTCGTCATCATCATCATCATCGCTCAGCGAAAGGCGGAGAGCGCGGGGCTTGCGCTGGAGCGGGGGAGCCCTAGACTCTCCGTCAGTCGCCTCGGAGTCGGGACCTGCCTCCTGCTCCTCCTCGCCCCCATCTCCACTGGAGTCGCCGAAAGACACATTCACCAGATCCTCGGGAGCCACCACGGGCACAAGCCCGTCCCCGTTGAAGACGGGCATGGACTCCACCACTTGCTCCCAATCGTCGCGCAGGAACAGGGGCAAAGGCGCGCCCTCCAGCCTTGCTGCCTCGCCCCCGACCAGGGACTGGAGAACCGCGGTCACGTCCTCTCCGCCCACGGCTGCGGGGCTCGGGTGAGGCCTCCACATCGGGGGAGAGTACTGCCGAAGCGGAGCCAGCTGGTGCTCCAGGAACTCCCTCAGCAACGACGCCCCGGTCAGCTTCGCCGTCGCCATGTTGGCTGGCTTCAGATCGGCGTCCATCTTCGCCAGCATCGACTTCGCGCGAGGGTCCGTGAGCTCCGCCCGGCACCAGTCTTCCGAGCTCACGGCCGGCTCCGTGGGAAGGGCCAACCGAGGGTCGACGCACCCGGCGTCAACCAATACCCACTTGCTCCGGAAGCCCTCGATCCTCTTCCCTGGATTCGAGATGGCCATGGAGCTGCCGCACGCGACGAAGCCCGCGCACGCAGAAGGAGAACCTTTGGAGGTCCGGAGGTAGAAGTAGTGGCGCAGCAAGGCCACTGAAGGCTGCACCCCCACATGCGCCTCGCAGTAGTAGGCGAAGATCGCCAGGAGAAGGACGGAGTTGGGGTGGAGATGCAAAGCTTGCAAGTTGTAATGGCGGAGGACGGCAAGGAAGAACTCAGAAAAAGGAGGCACCAGGCCCGCTGTAATGGAGCTCACGAAGAAAGGATAGAAGGTGCTCCCTTGGCCTTCAGGGGCATCGGAGCCGACCTTGAACATCTGCGCCCCATCAATGCCCTGCGCCACAGCCATCCGGTGCAGTAGGGCGAGGCTCGCCTTTGACACGTTGGGCGAATCCAAAGCAGGCGAGAACCAAAATTCGGCTGGGGCCCGGCGAGGCGCCATGGCTACCTGGGTCGAGCGGGTGTAGCAGATCTGGAAGCTTGGAGGAAGGGAGGAGAAGCGCAAGAAAGGGGATCTGAGCAGCGGATGAAGAAGGAGAAGAAGAAAACCCGAGCAAATGCCACGCCTTTAGTATCCTGCGCAGTTGCAAAAGCACCCACGTCCAATCAACCGCCACGCGGCGCCCGAGGCCGCAGGCTGTTAGGGCCCGCGGCGCTTCGCCCTTGACCTTTCGCCTCTTGGCACGGCCAAGTCCGTGCACGCCTTGGGCCCGGGGGCTACTGTCGGCGTTCTAGGAACGGGGGTCCCCAGACTTGCCTGCCTGCGGCCTGCGGCGTGGCTCAAATGGGGGCCCAGCGTGGCCCATCTTCATCAGCACAAGGTTCAAGACCCTCGCGAGGGGCCAAGCCTCGCGAGGCGGACGACATGGCGCTTTCTCAAGCACGGCCTCCTTACGCTGGCTCGCGAGGAGGCGGAGGGATCAAGGCGGGTACCTCACGAGGTGCCCATGACGCAAGCCATGACGATCGAGGGTGCCAGGCGGGCACCAGCCCACGCGGCGTCCCCCTTTCCTCTTTGGTGCAAAGGGGGCAAGCGCAGGCGAGAGGATCAAGCAAAGGCACCCATTTCGGTGCAACGAGACCAAGACCAGTCCAACGGTGGGAAGGAGGTCACCATGGAGCCCAGTACGGCGTCACCACAGGGCCTTTGGCAGGCGAAGACCAACTTTAGTCAGGATAAGTGTACCAGATGTTCCCCTTCAAGTTGGCCAATTGTTGGCACCCTTCCCGCTCAATATTTGGGAAGAGGCCCAGGGCCTTTGCCTATAAATAGGACTAGCCACCCACAGGGTAGTGGCATCTGATCGAGTACCAAGAAACTAGTAGAGGTAGATTGGAATGAGCTAGGATCGAATCCAGCATCTAGAGAGAGAGAGAGAAGGGCGATCGAACTCCCCCTAGCAGTTCATCCCCTAGCCAAGAACAGACCCTCGCGAGGCTGTTCTTCCTCTTCAGCCCAAGAGCCAATCTACCCACCACACTGGAGTAGGGTATTACACCACAATGGTGGCCCGAACCAGTATAAACCTTGTGTCTCTTGTGTTGTTCTTGCAGTAGTTTAGATCCTTGCGAGACGGAGAGGTTGAGGGCACGATCTCCACGCGCACCCCAGAGTTCGAACCTTAAGGGTCTGCCGAAACCCGTGATCCGACAAGTCCGGCGCGCAAATTGTCTTCGGCATTGCAAGGCGGGTTCCTCCTCCGAATACTTCATAGAAGATTTTGAACACGAGGATCGTGTCCGGCTCTGCAAAACAAGTTCCACATACCACCGTAGGGAGAATAATATTTTCACAAATCTAATCTGCTGACGTATTTCGTAGCATGACATCACACCACAGCCAAGCCTTTATTCGAATCGTTTTTCACACCCTACCTCGGCGCGTTTTGCGAGGCGGTTTCCTTGGCACGTCTTGTCGAAGTAGAGATCGTGTCCCCTTATCGCGGGATTCTCATCAATACGGACGTGGGTAACCCAACCGCGCCATTGATTACGGCACTTGGGGGATAAGCGAGTTTTACCAGGCTGGTGGGGGCGCATAGTTTTATCCGCCCATATAAAGGGATAAGGATTCACCTTTTTCTACCCACGCCTTCTTCCTCGTTGCTCATCAATTCTCGCGCACTCGAGCTCCAACGCCCAAGTCCACATTCTCATCCTCAGCTTCTCCAACCATGTCCGGAGCGGGAGGCAAGTGGATGGTCTCCTTCATCACGGAGGGGCACATCAAGAAGCTGAGGGGAGCCGGATACCTGTCCGAAGATATAGCGCACCGGCTCCCAGATGAGGGGCAGCTCATCCCCACCCCCAGGCCCCACGAGCGGGTAGTGTTTCTTACCCATTTCCTCCGCGGACTGGGATTTCCCCTTCACCCATTCGTCCGGGGGCTCATGTTCTACTACGGCCTGGATTTCCACGATCTGGCCCCGAACTTCATCCTCAACATATCGACGTTCATCATCGTGTGTGAGGCCTTCCTCCGCATCAAACCCCACTTCGGCTTATGGCCAAAGACCTTCAATGTCAAACCGAAGGTGGTGAGTGGCCAGCAGGCGGAGCGCGGAGGTGCCATGGTGGGAAAAATGCCCCACGTCACATGGCTCGAGGGCTCCTACATGAAGACCATAAAGGGGTGGCAATCGGGTGGTTCTACATCACCGAGCCGCGTGGCACCACATGGGCGGCGACCCCCGAATTCCGATCCGGAATCACTACGCGGCTCACCTCCTGGAAAGAGAAGGGCCTGCCCTGGGGCAATTCAGCAGAGCTGACCGGACTCTAGACTTGTATCCAAAACATGGTAAACAAGAAGCTCAAGCTTGTCAACGTAGTCCAGGTCATGCTCGTCCGCCGGATCCTCCCGTGTCAACAGCGGGCGTTCAATTTGTGGGAGTTCGTCCCGGCCCAGCACCGGACTCTGAGCGAGCTCTTCGACACGACGCACGAGGACGCCTGGAAGGTTATGTTTAAGAGTGACGAGGTTCCCCCTCCCCTTACCGAGGATCGCGGGTTCAGCGCACAGCTGTCGGATCACGGGTTCCGGCAGACCCTTAAGGTTCAAACTCTGGGGTGCGCACGGAGATCGTGCCCACTACCTCTCCGTCTCGCAAGGATCTAGACTACTGCAAGAACAACACAAGAGACACAAGGTTTATACTAGTTCGGGCCACCATTGTGGTGTAATACCCTACTCTAGTTTGTGGTGGGTGGATTGCCTCTTGGGCTGATGAGGAAGAATAGTACAAGGAAGAACGACCTCGCGAGGGTCTGTTCTTGGCTAGGGGATGAACTGCTAGGGGGAGTTCGATCGCCCTTCTCTCTCTCTAGATGCTCGGTTCGATCCTAGCTTCTTCCCTCTAGATGCCTCTACTCTGGGGGTGGCTGACCCTATTTATAGGCAAAGGCCCTGGGCCTCTTCCCAAATATTGAGCGGGAAGGGCGCCAACAATTGGCCAATTTGAAGGGGAACATCTGGTACACTTATCCTGACTAAAGTCGGTCTTCGCCTGCCAAAGGCTCTGGTGATGACGCCGGCTTGGGCTCCACAGTGACTTCCTCCTTGTCGCGGAGCTGGTCTTGGTCTCGTTGCACCGAAATAGATACCTTTGCTTGATCCCCTCGCCTGCGCTTGACCCCTTTGCACCAAAGAGGAAAGGGGGACGCTGAGCGGGCCGGCGCCCGCCTGGCACCTTTGGTCGTCATGGCTTGCGTCATGGGCACCTCGTGAGGTACCCCACCTTGATCTCTCCGCCTCCTCGCGAGCTAGCCTAAGGAGGCCGTGCTTGAGGAAGCGCCGTGTCGTCTGCCTCGCGAGGATTGGGCCCTCGCGAGGGTCTTGGGTCTTGTGTTGATGAAGATGGGCCACGTTGGGCCCCCACTCGAGCCACGCCACAGGCCGCAGGCAGGCAAGTCTGGGGACCCCCGTTCCCAGAACGCCGACAGTAGCCCCTGGGCCCAAGGCGCGCACGGACTTGGCCGTGCCGAGGGGCGAAAGGGCAAGGGCGAGGCGCCGCGGGCCCTAACAGCCTGTGGCCTCGGGCGCCGCGTGGCGGTTGATTGGACGTGGGCGTCTCCACTTCCCCATGCTCCCTTATTCTGCGCCGCGCTAGGTTGCCCCGCAGTTGTACACAGCCGCCCTTTCCCCTGTTGCTTGACCGTCTCCTGCTCTTCCTCCCTCCGAACTCTGATCCTCGCTTCCGATCCCATCTCGCATCTCCTCTCTTCCGCCCGTCGCAATGGCTCCAAGGAAAGAGAAGGGGTAGAAGCCTGCGGCTCCATCTCGCCCGCTGCCGCCGGTGGCGCCTGCTGTCGGCCGCTCAATCATACTCAACCTGGAGTGCCTGGGCAAGCTCAATCCGGCTCTGGCCACCGCCTTCAACGAGTGCGGGAGGACGACGGCGTGGCCTACGTGTCACCTCCCCACTGATAGGATAATCACCGAGGTCCATTACTTTGGCGACGCCTTGTGAGCGGGTCTGGTGCCTCCCTTCTCCGATTTCTCCAACGCCGTTCTTAATCATTATCAGATCCACATGATGCATATGGGTCCTGAGTCCATTGCTCTTCTTTCAGTCTTCGCATTTGTTTGTGAGGCGATGGTGGGCATCCCTCCTTCTGTTGCCCTGCTACGCCACTTCTTCTCCTTGCTCTTGTCGACCCCACGCAATGCTCGGCATGCGTGAGCTTCGTGGCTTCGTCCGAGACCGCAGCCTCTGGTATCGACTTCAACCTCCCTCCGCCTACAGCCGAGTTCCGCGAGCGGTGGTTGTACATTGATGTCGGGGTGCCCAGCCCCCGGCTCGCGAAGCCGACATCACCTGCTGTGCCTAATTCGGGCTGGGGCCAGGAGACGCTCGTAAGTCCCCGGCTCGCCTTCGTCTGGCATCGCTTCATGTCCTTGAAGAAGCTTGGCGTAACGGCGCCCAAAGTGGTGAAGGAGTTCCTATTGCGCCGCATTGCCCCTCTCCAACGCCATTCTCGTAGAATGTGGGCCTTCAGCGGGCATGGCGAGCGCATGAGGCTTCAGGGAGAAGACCTGATGCCCGAGGTGCTGAGGAGGGTGCTCTTGGTCCTGACAGGCGATCCCAACCCCGGGGGTGTCCGGCAGGGGGGAGCCTTGCTGTACCTCTGCCACAATAGGGATGACTTCGTCAGGCAGATGCCCCCTTTCGACGAGTGGGGGCTACGCCCTGTCGGCCCCCAGGGGCCTCGCGAGAACCCTGTGGTGGTGATTTCCCTTCCGGTCGGCCTGGGTGAATCCTCCTCGAGTGGTGGCGCAGGGAGGTAGGAGATAGCGGGGGTCGAGGGAGCCGCGGATGATACGACCGCACCTGGCGATGCTCTTGACGGGGCAGCTCAGGAGGTCCGCGCTCCCGAGGCCACGGGTGAGGCGTCGCCGCCTTCGGTGCTTGAGGCCGAGGCTCCTGAGCCCCCTGCCGGGATATTTGACGAGGCAACTGCCCGTGCGTTCCAGGCATGCGCCCTCGACGCGAGTGGCCTTGGTGCTCCGTCCTCTTCGCAGGCTGGTTCCTGTGCATCTCTCCTGGGCCGTTTCCATGTGGACTTTGAGGCCCTCCGGAGAAAAAAGGGAGGCCTTGGGCGACGACTTCCCCTGCCGCTTGCTGAAGCGCCGGAAGTACTTTGTTGTCGATGAGTAAGTGTTCTCCTTTTCTGTTCCTTATCTTGCTTGCCGCATCCGTTGATCCTTGCCCTGCAGGCCTCTGCCTACTGAGCTCGATGAAGTCGTCGGGCCGACGCCCTCCTTGACTCCATCTCCTCCACCACCCCTGGGTGTCTCGAGCGGCACTGCCCTTGTGATTTGGGCAGGTGACGGTGCGGACCGCCACGTAGCGCGCGGCGACTCTCTCGTCCCTGCGATCTACTTCCGCGGGCCTTCCCTCGACATAGGCAGCCTGCCGTGGGCTCCCCGTTTGGTCGCGGGCTGCGACCGGCTGAGGCACCTCCGGGGCCCTTCTCCTGAGGTCTGGTTGGACTCAAGTCGGGCTTCTGATGCGGCGCGGCCGTCCGTCGGGAAGGCGCCAGCCCCCAGCCCCCTGCCCGGGGCCAGAGCGATGATCCGAGGTTCTCGACGCCTGCTTGGGGCGGATGACGGCGCGGCAGACGTGCTTGAGCGTGCTCGGGAGCGCCGTGCCCGTCGTCACGAATTCCTTCGGAGGGCGAGTGGCGTCGTCGACCTGCTTGGGCAGGAGCTCGCTGAGGAAGACGCGCGCCTGGAAGCTGAGGGCTTGCGCTTGGCCGTCGAGCAGCACGAGCTGGAGGCAGCCGCTGCCCTCGCGCGTCGTCAGCGCGTCCTTGACGACGAAGAGGCGAAGGTGCCGCTGGAGGCTTCTCTGGCGGCTCGGTCTCAGGCCATTGAGGAGGCCCGAGGAGCAGACCGACGGCGAGGAGCAGCAGAAGAACAGGCTCGGGAGCTCTTGGCCTGGTGTCGCTCGTTGGAGGAGCAAGCGGAGCTGCGCGAGGCAGCCCTTGCATCGATGGAGGTGGCTTCTGGCGACCCGGCTGAGCTTCGGAAGCGCGAGGAAGCGTTGGTGCTGGAGGCCGCCGAACGCGCTCGCGAGGTCGAGCAGCTAGAGACGAGGGAGCGCCTGGTGACGTAGGCGGAAAACGATGTCGCCGTGCGGGAGGCGCGTGTCCTAGAGGAGGTTTGCCGTCGGGTGGCGACAGCACGCCAAGGCCTCGAGCGCGAGTTCGAGGGGAAGCTGGGGATGATCCGAGTCAAAGCTGAAGGTAGAACTGCCGCCTTGAGGGTCCAGCGGGATGAGGCGACGCGACGAGCGGACGCCTCCCGGGTCGCCCTTGAGGCAGCGCAGAAAGAGCTGGCATCCTCCCAGGCCGAGGTGCTCCGCCTATGCCAGCGTGTGGAAGAGGCCGTGGCCGTCGAGCGTTAGAATGCCCACGAGATACGCCAGCGGCAAGTCCTGGAGCACCAGCACGGCCCCATGCTCACCAAGCTCCGGGATAGGGCCAACATTGCCCTGGGCAACATCTGTGAGGCTGCCGTGGGCGAGCCGCACACGATCAACTACGCCGGCAACCTGCAGTTCTTCACCACTGTGGTGACACAGCTGGAGGCACGGTCGGCCAAAGCCGATAGGTTGGTGGAGGAGAGGAGTCGCGCCCTGCTCGGGCGCGCCTTCTCCCGCGTCTTCAGCCATCTTCGAAACATGGATCCCCACTTCGACTTCGATGCCGCCATCGCCCCAGTTCCCCAAGTTGTTCGAGGCGACCTGGCTGAATGGGTGGAGAGCAACGTAGATGCTCTCGTCCGGGCCTTCACTTCGGATGACGACGGCGTGGTCGTGGGCGTCGACGAAGGTGGCGTGATGGAAGACCCCAATGCCGCTGATGGGGGCGCAGACAACGAAGGTGAGTTCAGCGACGCCAGCGACAGCTCGGGAGGCGCCTCTGAGGACGCATTGGGGGATTTGTCAGATTGACCATGTACTATCCTCGTCTTTTTACCCTGCATAGATAGAACTTAGGCGTTTGGCCCGACGATTGTGAGAGCATTTTGGGAGGGGAAGCCCCTCATGTATGAACTTGTATCTAATGTATCTGCAGTGATTAAATCGTATGCGCGTCCAACGGTAGGCTGGTTCGCCCTTGTTCCTTGCTGGCTCCGGAGCTGCCTTCTGGAGGGCGTCACGTCCCGGGCGCTGGGTAGTTGAAACCTCGGGAGGTGGGGTCGTTGCCAACAGGAAACCCCGCAGGCTTGGGCCGTCTTTGCAGGCTCCGTGCCCTTTCTCGAGCGACACGTCTTCATAGGCGTTCGCCTTCTTCACAGGCTCTGGGCCTTCTCCCGAGAGGGATGTCTTCACAGGCGTTCGCCTTCTTCACAGGCTCTGGGCCTTCTCCCGAGAGGGATGTCTTCACAGGCATTCGCCTTCTTCACAGGCTCCGGGCCTTTTCCTCGAGCGAGACGTCTTCACAGGCGTTCGCCTTCTTCACAGGCTCTGGGCCTTCTCCCGAGAGGGATGTCTTCACAGGCGTTCGCCTTCTTCACAGGCTCCAGGCCTTCTCCCGAGAGGGATGTCTTCACAGGCGTTCGCCTTCTTCACAGGCTCCGGGCCTTCTCCTCGAGCGGGATGGCTTCACAGGCATTCGCCTTCTTCACAGGCTCTGGCCCTTCGTGAGAAAACGATCTCCGCAGGCACCAATGGTCACCTCGCAAGGGAGCGGCAGCGGCAATCTGGGTCGTGCTTAAGCTAGGCCTCGCCCGGCTCGCGAGGGGCTCGCGAGGGGAGGCAGCTGTGATGAAATGGTGACCAGAACGCGGGAAACGATTCAAACAAGACCAAGCACCCCTTCCCCGAATGCACGCAAAGCTCAAATTCGAATTCAACTTAAATCCAGCGAGGAAAAAGGTTACAACCAAAGGAAGAAGGCAATGAAAGCAAACAAACGGCCGCGTCCGGCACCTAATCTAGTCTTCGACGTCTTCTCACCAGCGCGGAGCTAAGTGCTGTCCAGTGGGCGTGGGAGGGAGCCCCAGGGCCTGAGGCCGGCACCCATAAGACTCCGGGGCGTGTACAGCCCCACTCATTATTACGTGAGAGTGTCACGGGCGGCGAGCTTCACAGGCACTGGGCCTTCTTCACAGGAACCGGCCTTGCTTCATATCGCCTGACGAGGGCCCCGCCTTGCGCCACACTCTAGTGCCACCAACGACGACCGGAAATCAGGACGCCGCCGGTGGGGTAGAGCGGTCGCCAGCGGTTCCCCCGACGACCACGGGTCCTCCGCCAGGGGTAGGCCCTCGGGCGCCTCCCCAGCGGAGGGCCTATCTTCTAAGAACGCCTTGCTCCGAACGCCGCGGTGGTGAGGTAGGATCTCTGCCCCTTTCCTGCAGCCCCCTGCGTCCTCCTCCCGAGGGGTAGGAGACCGCAGGGGCGGGGCAGCTGCTTGTCGCGGCGACCTGCATCTCCTGTGACCCATGATTAGCGTATGCCTACTCTTGAGGAATTAATGGTACCCGATAGTTGTTGCCTCCAGTGTGACCGACGGAGCCGTCCCGGGGTTCCTAGAGGGGCTCGGCCTCTGGCGTCTCGTCCTCCCAGCTGGGGCTGAAGAGTGAGCCCTATTCGCCCTCGTGAGCGTGTCCTTGGTCCATCATGTGGGGAACGTACTCCTCTGGCGCCGCCACCCCGAATGTTGCGCTGTAGTGCTCCATGCGCCATGCAGCGTTGCTAGTCGTGCCCACCGCGGGGTGGTAGCGTGGTTGGCCGCTGGCGCCGTGGGCCGCACTGAGCCCCTCTCCTTCACGCGCTGGGGGCGGTGGTAGCGCCTCCGCCGGTCTGGTGCCGGCGGATTCGCCAGTGTTAGGGTAGTCTTGAGGCCCGCGCGGGTGCGCGGGGCCACCTCGTGCGCCGCCCTGAACTTGAGGCGGAAGCTAGACGCAGAAGGGGTGAGCCCCCGAAGCGGCGAAGCCCAGGAGCTCGGCGACCCGCTCCAGCAGCACGTCGCGGCCGCCCTCCAATAGCCTGCACTGCAACAGCTCCCGTGCTACCGTGAGCGTGGCCCTTGAGTTTGCCTGTTCTCGGCGGGTGTACGGTGTCGTAGCCACGGCGTGGTTGGAGGCCCTCGCCGCCGACCGCGCCTGCCGCGGTGTGAGGGTCGCAGCAGCTTGCCCGCGTCGCCCGCGGCCCACAGCACCCTGCCGACCGCGAGCTGCCTGTGGCGCGGGGTCGCCCAGAGCGGGAGGCTCCGCGCAGATGGGCCACACCGCCCATGGGCCTTGGTTGCCCGCCTGGTCGCCGGACATGATGACGACGACGTAACAGGAGACGGAGCGATGGGAAGGCAGATTCCGGCGCACCCCTACCTGGCGCGCCAAATGTCGGATCACGGGTTCCGGCAGACCCTTAAGGTTCGAACTCTGGGGTGCGCGCGGAGATCGTGCCCACTACCTCTCCGTCTCGCAAGGATCTAGACTACTGCAAGAACAACACAAGAGACACAAGGTTTATACTAGTTCAGGCCACCATTGTGGTGTAATACCCTACTCTAGTTTGTGGTGGGTGGATTGCCTCTTGGGCTGATGAGGAAGAACAGTACAAGGAAGAACGACCTCGCGAGGGTCTGTTCTTGGCTAGGGGATGAACTGTTGGGGGGAGTTCGATCGCCCTTCTCTCTCTCTAGATGCTCGGTTCGATCCTAGCTTCTTCCCTCTAGATGCCTCTACTCTGGGGGTGGCTGACCCTATTTATAGGCAAAGGCCCTGGGCCTCTTCCCAAATATTGAGCGGGAAGGGCGCCAACAATTGGCCAATTTGAAGGGGAACATCTGGTACACTTATCCTGACTAAAGTCGGTCTTCGCCTGCCAAAGGCTCTGGTGATGATGTCGGCTTGGGCTCCACAGTGACTTCCTCCTTGTCGCGGAGCTGGTCTTGGTCTCGTTGCACCGAAATAGATACCTTTGCTTGATCCCCTCGCCTGCGCTTGCCCCCTTTGCACCAAAGAGGAAAGGGGGACGCTGCGTGGGCCGGCGCCCGCCTGGCACCTTTGGTCGTCATGGCTTGCGTCATGGGCACCTCGTGAGGTACCCCACCTTGATCTCTCCGCCTCCTCGCGAGCTAGCCTAAGGAGGCCGTGCTTGAGGAAGCGCCGTGTCATCTGCCTCGCGAGGCTTGGCCCCTCGCGAGGGTCTTGGGTCTTGTGTTGATGAAGATGGGCCACGTTGGGCCCCCACTCGAGCCACGCCGCAGGCCACAGGCAGGCAAGTCTGGGGACCCCCGTTCCTAGAACGCCGACAACAGCGTCAAGCCGGCACGGTAAGCTTTTACCATTTATAGGGTATTCATTTTCCATAGTTTAACAATGCGCGAGATCTGAGCCCCCATGCCTTTGACAGGACTGGGTGGAGACATCGGGACAGATCGACTGCCCGGCCCCTCTGCCCGAAGACCCTGCGAACGCTCTCCTGACGAAGATGCTTACTCCGGCTCCTTATGAGGTGCCGGAGAAAAAGGTCAAGAAGAAGGCTACGGGAACCCGAAAGAGTTCCCGGTGCCAGGTGTTATCGGACTCATCGTCTCATGACTCCGAGACACACTCCTCCCGTGGAAACGAGGAGGAGGCAGATAAAGGTTCTTCCCCTCCAGCCGGGGAAGACAAGAAAAGGAAGGCCGCCCCAACCGGGGGGGCCGGAGGATCCAAGAGGGGAAGGACCCTCCCTCCGGACTGTTCCACCAACACCGGCGACAGCGAAGACGAGTGGCCACCCAGGGCCAAGCCCCTGGCAAAGTCGTAAGTATTCGGATGCCAGAGTAACTCATAGCGTTCCTTTATTGCATAGCTTTTCTTAACGCCGAATATAATCATGCAGTCCACCCCGAGCCCGCATCGACATATCGTTGAGCGGTTCATTGGATTCGTCGGATGTGAACAACTTTTCACTTCCGACCACCTCCTCTACTCGCCCCTCGGCATTGTCTCAAGGGGTTCCAAACCGAGGGGAGGTAGTCCTGGGGGTGCCTCAAGGTGACCTCCTAGACTCCAGGCGCAAAGGGAGCAAGGCTCCCAAGGGCTCCAAGTCCGGCCCTCGGCCAAACATCGCGCAGGAACCTCCAGTGGTTCCGGACTCCGGCAGGCAACCCTCTTCTAAGAGGGGCAAGCCTCTCGTGCCGGTGACCTTCGTCCATCCGGAGGCACCGGACAATTTGCTGGGGGTGCTGGGAGGCGCTTCCATCGATGAGGAGCACCGCACTATTATGAGTGCGGTGATCAAGAAGGTTCAGTCCGCCAAGAGCGGACTGACTGAAGCCTGTGCCGGCCTTCTAACAGGCTTTGAGGTAAGTATTAAGAATATAGGAAAATATTACCGCATGGACAGTAGCCCCTGATGCTCTGTTTGGTGTTCACAAAGAAAAGTCGAATAGAGGATCTAATAATATCTGCAGGAGCCTAACACAAGTATGTCGATATGCGTATGCAGGCTTCGCTGCTGACCTCTGCCGCACTGACTACGGAGGTCGCCGCACTGAAGCAAAACCTCGAGCGGTCCAAGGAAGAGCTCGGCCTTGCCAAGAGGCAGCTCGAGGAGAACAAAGGTAAGTAATACCTTGTATAAGTATACAAAAAATATGTGGTTGCAAAAAATGACAGGATCATTGTGGATATACCAGGGGCCATGAACGAGGTGGTGACCTGAAGCAAGCATTGTCCGAGGCCGAAAACAATGCGGCCACGGAGCGCACCGAGCGAGGGAAACAAGAGGCGCGGGTTGTTGAGGTGCAGCAAGAGCTCCAGGCTCTCGTGAAAAAACACGAGAGTTTGGAGCTTGACTCGAAGACGCGAGAGTCCGAGCTTGCCTCGGCCCTTGAGAGCACCAAGCATGCCAAGGCCGAAGCCCAAAAGGCCCTCCAGGAAATTGAGGTGATGATGAAGATAGCGGCGGGTAAGGCATTCATTATGCAAAGCAAGCACGTGGAAGTGAATTACTTGTTACTTACCCGAGTCCGGAGCTCTCCAGGAGCATTCGCAGATTTGCCCCATAGCGTGTCGGATGCCGCAAAGTACTACCAAGCCGAGGAGGGGAGTTCGACGGAGAAGGTGTTCTGGTCTCAGTATGCTGAGGCCGGACACCCGGTGCCTCTAAGCAACCAGCTGAAGCAATTGGTCGAGCTCCATAAGGCGGCCGAACAGGCCATGAAGGGTCTTGTAGTTCGGCTATGGCCTGGAGATGCCCTGCCATGGAGCTACTTCGGGCTGGTGAGGCGGCTGGTGGAAGCCTGCCCTCGTTTAGAGGTCATCAAGCAGTCCGTCTGCATTGAGGGCGCCCGCGGGGCGCTTGCCCGCGTTAAAGTACACTGGGGCAAGATGGACGCTGAGAAGCTGGTGAAGGATGGGCCACCACAGTGCAAGGAGCATCCACCCTAAAATGTACTATGAGGGCGTCCTGAAGGGTGCCCGCCTTGTGGCGGATGAATGTTCCAAAGAGGTAATTTTTGAGTGAACTTGCTCGTGTGATCTTGTATGTATGAAAACTTGTTTCATATGTGCTATGCAACACTTGTTTGAATTTAAAATATTACCTTCTATGCGGCCGTTTATTAAATCTGAGAGATGGCGAGTCGTCGGCTTCTGCCCCCATGCCACGAGTGCTGGGGTGTTCGGGATAAACCTGAGCACTCTTTTTCCCATTCTTGGGTCCTTCGAGGGAGGTGCTCAGCATGACGAACAAGGCAATCAGACTATAATGCTTTATCACTCTCACTTAGCCAGAGAATTCTATAATTTTAAATTTTGGCGAAGCCCCTGGTATTCGGAAGGCCGAATTCGGGGCGCTATACATGCCTAGGTCGGACAAGGCCGACTCCTTGCTCTAAGAGGCATAAGTCTTTAGGGACTCGAGACCTCTCGAACAGTGACCAGCTCTCGCCTTATCATGACGGTCAGTTTTAGCTTTCTCTACTAAGGTGCTTAGCCCAGCTGAACCGGGGCACAATCGCAGTAGTTCTCCCAGAGCTACCTTAGCCGATATAGCGGAAGGTAAGGTACCAAAACATGGGAGCCGGGCAAACCCAACTATTGACCCAAGACATGATTCGGAGCCGATGCATATAATGCTATAAGTTCGGGGTGCCGCACTTGTGGAAGTGTTCGGACTTCTCACACCGTATTATGGGGTACTTAAGCCCCTGGCATAATGGTCGTACCAAAGTGTACGGGTGCTAAATGTCATGAATGAACATATATACATACAAAGGGAAAGAATAGGGAATGCGGAAATAGACTAGTGCTCTGCATTGTTTATTCAAAAAGGGTGCATTAAAGCAGGACGATACAAGCAGTGCGATAAGGAAAAAATGGGACTATTTGACATGTCTCCTTCAAGGGTAAGCTGCGGGATGGTATTTAAAGCAGGTATTTCGCTCGTTATAGAGACCACCTGGGAGTTCCATGATGCGACGTAGCTTTCCGCCCCCCAAGGTTCTTGTATCGTGTGTTCGGCAATTATACTGCCGGACAAGGGTTCCAGATAGTAAAGTCCTGAAAGAGAGAAAAAATAACAAAGTAGGAAGCCCCTAGTGCGGTTGAGCCGCGTTTTGGGGCGTGTCGTAGTCGTGCCCCTCCCCCTATGCCCATGGTATTTTTAATGCGTAATTATGTACGAGTGGCACGTATTTTGCCGTTTCGTTGGGGCTGGGGTGGGGGCCGCATTGCTATGCGAGCTCGGAACATGCCAGGCGGTCTTGTTGCAGATTACTCCGGGTGCGCTTGAAGGCGTTCGGGCGTTTGATCGCCGGACTGGAGAATTGCCTTGAAAGGCTGCTTTGTACTTCTGCTACGAGGGCCGCAGTGTGCTCCTCCGTTCGGAGAGGGCGCTCTGTGTTTCCATTGACTGTGATGACCCCCCGAGGTCCTAGCATCTTGAGCTTGAGGTATGCATAGTGCGGCACCGCATTGAATTTTGCAAATGCGGTTCGCCCGAGCAGTGCATGATAGCCACTGCGGAATGGGACTATATCGAAGATTAACTCCTCGCTTCGGAAATTGTCCGGGGATCCAAAGACCACTTCTAGTGTGACTGAGCCTGTGCAATGGGCCTCTACACCTGGTATGACGCCTTTAAAGGTCATTTTTGTGGGTTTAATCCTTGAGGGATCTATGCCCATTTTGCACACTGTGTCCTGATAAAGCAGGTTCAGGCTGCTGCCGCCGTCCATAAGGACTCGAGTGAGGTGAAATCCGTCAATGATTGGGTCTAGGACCAATGCGGAGAATCCGCCATGGCGGATACTAGTGGGATGGTCCCTGTGATCGAAAGTGATCGGGCAGGAGGACCATGGGTTGAACTTTGGGGCGACTGGCTCCGACGCGTATACGTCCCTTAACGCACGCTTCCGCTCCCTCTTGGGATGTGGGTTGCGTATATCATGTTCACCGTCCGCACTTGTGGGGGAAACCCCTTCTGTCCTCTGGTGTTCGGCGGTCGGGGCTCCTCCTCGTCGTCGCTATGTAGCCCCTTGTCTTTGTTTTCGGCATTTAACTTGCCGGCCTGCTTGAACACCCAACAATCCCTGTCGGTGTGGTTGGCTGGCTTGTCGGGGGTGCCATGTATCTGACACGAGCCATTGAGTATACAGTCCAAACTGGACGGGCCCGGAGTACTTCGTTTGAATGGCTCTTTCCGCTGACCAGGCTTGGAGCCTCTGAATCCGGCATTGACTATCGTATCCTCTGTATTGTCGTTGTTCATGCGGCGCTTGTGTTTGTTGTGACGTGGCCTACCATTGCCTTCCTTGGTATCCGAAGTACCAGGGTCCTTTGATATGTTATTGCTGCAAGCCAGCCAGCTGTCCTCTCTCGCACAAAGCGGGTCATGAGTGTCGTGAGGGCTGCCATAGATTTCGGCTTTTCCTGGCCAAGGTGCCGGGCAAGCCACTCGTCGCGGATGTTATGCTTGAAAGCTGCTAGGGCCTCTGCATTCGGACAGTCGACGATTTGATTTTTCTTGGTTAGGAACCGTGTCCAGAATTGCCTGGCCGATTCCTCTAGCTGTTGAATTATGTGGCTCAAGTCATCGGCATCTGGTGGTCGCACATAAGTGCCCTGGAAGTTGTCGAGGAATGCGGCTTCCAGATCTTCCCAACAGCCAATGGATTCTGCTGGCAGGCTGTTGAGCCAATGCCGAGCTGGTCCTTTAAGCTTGAGTGGGAGGTATTTGATGGCGTGTAGATCGTCACCACGGGCCATGTGGATATGCAGGAGGTAGTCCTCAATCCATATCGTAGGATCTGTTGTACCATCGTATGATTCAATATTTGCGGGTTTAAAACCCTCTGGGATTTGATGATCCATTAGTTCATCTGTGAAGCATAGGGGCGGCGCCTCTGTACTGGGCTATATCACGACGCAGCTCGAATGAGTCTTGTCTGCTGTGTTCGGCTCGCTCGGATTTACTTTTATTGTATCCGGCGTGACGGTTATCGTCTCTCGTAGTGGGGCGCCTTCGCGATCCTTAGATCGATCTTTCTTGCTTTGCTTTATCCTCTAATATGTCTTGCAGGTCTAGCGTATTTCCCTGTGCCTTGACATTTTTCTTTGAATGGCGATGGGGTGCCGCTTGAGCTTTTGGCTGAAATACCTCTCTATCGCGGCTGCGAGGTGGCCGATCAGCCGCGTCATACGCTGGGGATGTAGGTTTTAATGCTTCCTCCTCTAATCGGGGTAGCAACCTGCGCTTTGGGTAGCTCTTGGAGGGGCGTTCAAGTTCATATTCCTCGGCCGCAAGGACTTGAGTCCATCTGTCAGCTAGCAGGTCTTGATCAGCTCTGAGCTGCTGTTGCTTTTTCTTAAGGCTATTCGTTGTGGCCATAAGCCGGCGCTTGAAGCGCTCTTGTTCGGCGGGATCCTCAAGCACGACAAATTCGTCATCATCGAGGCTTCACTCGTCTTCGGAGGGAGGCATGTAATTATCATCCTCTACCTCTCTATCTGCCGCTCTCTCAGGAGGGCTGGCTTCTCCATCCTCCTGCGTTGAATCCTGCTGGAGGGAGTTGTCTTCGGCACTGTCCGGAGTGTTATTATCTCTTGTGCCGGTATCACCATTTTTGCTTTGGCAGGACTTAGAGCAGCGCCGCTGACGCCGACGCTTGGGTTGCTTCTTGGAGGGGTCATCCCCCGTTGTCCCGTCGCCATTGCCTTCTTTGGGTGTATCCACCATAAATATATCATATGATGAGGTGGCTGTCCAGTGCCCTGTGGGCAGTGGTTCCTGTTCGTATCCTGCATCGTCGTCCATACCGTCGATGTCTTTGGAGTCGAAGTCAAGCATGTCGGTCAAATCATCGACAGTGGCTACGAAGTGGGTGGTGGGTGGGCATCGAATTTCTTCGTCATCCGCATCCCGATCCCGCCGGTCATAATTTGGCCAGGACTCTCCTGACAAGGAGAGAGACCTCAGTGAGTTCAGTATGTCGCCGAAGGGCGAGTGCTGAAAGATATCCGCGGCGGTGAACTCCATGATCGGCGCCCAATCGGATACGATTGGTAGGGGCGCGGGTGGTTCGGAGTCCGTAGGAGAGTCCGGCAATTTGGACTCATGGGCCTCGCGAAGGGTAAGGCTGGTATTCGGCTCGATCGCCGTTGAGGCTGCAGCCTCCATGGCGGGGTCTAACCACCCGTCCATGGGTGGTGCAGCTAGCTCCGAATTGAGGGTCAGTGCGGTGGCAGGTGCGATCTCCTGAACGTTGTTCGACGGCAGAGCTAAATCATGCTCATCGAGACCATGCGGCGCACTCAGTAGGGGCTCGAATCCGTCGAAGATCAAGTCTCCACGGATGTCGGCCGTGTAGTTTAAGCTTCCAAACCTGACCTGATGGCCAGGGGCGTAACTTTCAATTTGCTCCAGATGGCCAAGCGAATTGGCCCGCAGTGCAAAGCCGCCGAATACAAAAATCTGTCCGGGGAGAAAAGTCTCACCCTGGGCTGCATCGCTAACGATGATCGAAGGAGCCATCAAGCCTAATGATGACGACACAGAGGAACTCTCAATGAAAGCACCAATGTCGGTGTCAAAACCGGCGGATCTCGGGTAGGGGGTCCCGAACTGTGCGTCTAGGCGGATGGTAACAGGAGACAAGGGACGCGATGTTTTTACCCAGGTTCGGGCCCTCTCGATGGAGGTAAAACCCTACTCCTGGTTGATTGATATTGATGATATGGGTATTACAAGAGTTGATCTACCACGAGATCAGAGAGGCTAAACCCTAGAAGCTAGCCTATGGTATGATTGTTGTTCTTGGTCCTACGGACTAAACCCTCCGGTTTATATAGACATCGGAGGGGGCTAGGGTTACACAGAGTCGGTTACAAGGAAGGAGAACTACATATCCGTATTGCCAAGCGTGCCTTCCACGCCAAGGAGAGTCCCATCCGGACACGGGACGCAGTCTTCAATCTTGTATCTTCATAGTCCAACAGTCCGGCCAAAGATTATAGTCCGGATACCCCCTAATGCAGGACTCCCTCAGGCGTTGCCAATAGTGGAAGGGCCCCTGTGCGTGCAGGTTTCCATACATAGGGCAGGACCTTCGAGGAGAATAGAATTATATATAAAGAGAAATTGCTTAAGGTTTCGTACGACTTAGCTTTTCTATCGCGGCACGGGCGTCCACCGTATCTACAGGTGGTGCCGTCAAGCTTGGTCGTCTTCTTCCTTGGAGCGACGGCCACGATGAAGCCGTTGCTTCAATCAGACCAGATTTTCACAATTGCACACCCCTACCCGGCGCGCCAAAGATGTCGGTGGAAACGACACCTATGGAATCACTGGGATCCCTTCTATGGTTGGCGGGCGCGAGGTTGTGCAAAGAGCGGGTCTGACAGGAAGCACACGGATCGTTTACCCAGGTTCGGGCCGGGAAGGTGCGTAATACCCTAGTCCTGCTTTGGTAGATGTATTAGAGTGTTCTTGTGTTCTTGAGCTAGCTGCGGGGTGTAACTTGCCCAAAATATCCAAATCCTCCTCCTGGACGCCTCGGGCCTCCTTTTATAGGCAAAAGGGGTCGCCACAGTGGCACACAAGAGGTGGAAAGGTGTACAGTGGACGAGTCTATCCTCTGGCACCATTGGACAAATGCATTTAATGCGCTGCCAACGTGTCCCTCTCGCTTTATCGGGGACGGCAAGGAAGCACGTCCCAGCTGTCGCCGCCTCGCCTGGCTTTGTCACGCGCCATAGCTGACGAGGCCTTGCGGCGCCACGTTGGCTAGCTATTGGGTTGGCACGGTGGTGGGGCCTTCACGAAGGGTCACATGCCACCACACAGGTGCTTGCTGAGTCGGTGTAGAGGCCATCCATCGCCACGCAGGTGCCTGCCCAGCTGGTCGAGCTAGCTGCTGCTTGGGGACGGCGGTGGAGTCTTGGCTGGTGCGGGCCTGGCTGTGGCCCTGCTGATGCCCTCGGCAAGGGTCTTGCCGGGGACCCGGCAAGGGTCTTGCCGCGATGCTGCAGTTGTCCCCAGCAAGGCGCTTGCCGGGGGTCTTGTGGATTTCCTCGGCTAGGATCTCGCCGAGGGTCGTCATCTTCTGGTCCTCATCTGATCTTGTGTATTTATGATCTTCACAAAGATCTGCATGCCACCATGGAGGTGCCTCTCGATCCCTAGTCCCAAGGTAGTTGTTGGCGGTGGAACCCTTGGGCTCAAAGAAAGCGCGCTCCACTGGCGTTAGGCAAGTTGCCCCGACAAGACTCTTGCCGGGGCTGCGGAGGCCGCCCCGGCAAGGGTCTTGCCGGGGGGTGGGTCTACCTCGCGCTCTTTCTCTTTGTGTTTCTGGTCTTGGCGTTGCCTTGGTTGTCTTGTGCTTTTGGCTTCTCTCTGGCTTCCCTCCTCTGCCCTGCTAAGTGTGGCCGTGGCGCGCGGCTCTGATTGCCCGTGCACAAGTAAAGGTGTCAAAAGGAGAGCCCCTACTTTTGTACACCGACATAATCATCTTATAGTCATATTATATCATTTTTTGGTACTAACCTATAGACATGGTGCCAAGTGCCAGTTGCTGTTTTTCCCATGTTTTTTACATTGCGGGAAATCAATATCAAACGGAGTCCAAATGCCATGAAACTCCACGATGATTTTTTATGGGCCAGAAGGAAGGCAATGGGCCCTGGTTGCACCTGGGGGGTGCCCTGAGGGGGGAACAACCCACCAGGGCGTGCCAGGAGGCCCAGGCGCGCCCTGGTGGGTTGTTCCCACCTCGGGTGCCCCCCGGACCGCCTCTTTGCTCTATAAATACCACAATGTTCTAGAAACCCTAGAACAAGCGTCGAAATATTCATCTAGCCGCCGCAGAGGCCAGAACCACCAGATCCAATCTATACACCATCACGGAGGGGTTCACCACTTCCATTGGTGCCTCTTCGATGATACGTGAGTAGTTCCTTGTAGACCTTCGAGTTCGTAGTTAGTAGCTAGATGGCTTTCTCTCTCTCTCTCTCTCTCACTGAATTCTCAATACAGTGGTCTCTTGGAGATCCATATGATGTAACTCTTTTGCCGTGTGTTTGTTGGGATCTGATGAACTTTGAGTGTATGATCAGCCATATCTTTTTATATCCATGAAAGTTATTTGAGTTTCTTTGATCTCTTATATGCATGATCTCTAATAGCCTCATATTTCTTTTCCGATATTTGGGTTTTGTTTGGCCAACATGATCTATTTATCTTGCAATGGGAAGAGGTGCCTGGTAGTGGGTTCGATCTTACGGTGCTCGATCCCAGTGACAGACTATATCTACCGCCATATAGATAAACGGATCTTGTCTACATCATGTCATCGTTCTTATTGCATTACTCCATTTTTCCATGAACTTAATAACTAGATGCATGCTGGATAGCGGTCGATGTGTGGAGTAATAGTAGTAGATGCAGGCAGGAGTCAGTCTACTAATCTTGGACGTGATGCCTATGTATGATCATTGCCTGGATATCTTCATAATTATTTGAAGTTCTATCAATTGCCCAACAATAATTTGCTTACCCACCGTTTGCTATTTTTCTCGAGAGAAGCCACTAGTGAAACCTACGGCCCCCGGATCTTATTTCTCATATATTTGCCTTGCGGTCTACTTTTCCTTTGCATTTTTATTCAGATCTATTAAACCAAAAATACAAAAATACTTTGCTGCACTTTATTTTATTTGCGATCTATTACTTCGATCTATTACAACTTTCTCCCGTCATCTTGCCAATTTCTGGCGCCATTACCCGAAAGGGATTGACAACCCCTTTAACACGTCGGGTTGCGAGGTGTTGTTACTTATGTGCAGGTGCTATTTACGTTGTGTTTCTTGGTTCTCCTACTGGTTCGATACCTTGGTTTCATAACTGAGGGAAATACTCTACAGTCGCTGTGCTACATCATCCCTCCCTCTCTGGGGAAATACCGACGTAGTTCCAGCTACCATCAAGGAGAATTTCTGGCGCGTTACCGAGGATGATCTTCAACATAACCAGGTTCCTAATCACAAATCTCATCTCCTTGCAATTTACATTATTTGCCATTTGCTTCTCATTTTCCTCTCCCCCACTTCACAAAAATTTGTCGTTTTATTCGCCTCTCTTTTTCCGTTTGCCGTTTTCTTGCCGGATCTGTTTTTGAGTGCAATCTTGTTGTGCGGTCATCATGACTCAAGAGAACACCAAGTTATGTGATTTCTCAAATACTAACAACAATGATTTTATTGGCACTCTGCTTGCTCCTCCCACCACTACTGCGGAAACTTGTGATATTAATACCGCTTTGCTGAATCTTGTTATGAAAGACCAATTAATACCGCTTTTATCACTAAGTATTTTCCTCCCGCAAAAAATATTTCCCTTAGAACCCAGATCATGAATTTCAAGCAACTTGAACATGAGCATGTTGCACAATCTTGGTAAAGGATGAAAATGATGCTAAGGAATTGCCCAACTCATGGGTTAAATCTTTGGATGATCATACAAAAAAATTATGCGGGATTGAATTTTGTCTCTCGTAATCTTTTAGATTTTCCGCCACGGGCGGTACCTTTATGGAAATTACTTTGGGTGAAGCCACCAAATTGCTTGATAATATCATGGCAAGTTATTCACAATGGCATACCGAAAGAGCTCCTACTAGTAAAAAAGTTAATTCAGTTGAAGAAATTTCTTCTTTGAGTCAAAAAGTTGATGCTCTTATGAAATTGGTTGCTAGTAAAAGTGCTCCTATTGATTTTAATGATATGCCTTTGTCTACTTTGATTGAGCAAAATAGTGATGCCATTGATGTGAATTTTATCTCTAGAAATAATTTCAACAACAATGCTTATAGAGGTAATTTTAATCCTAGGCCTTTTCCTAGTAATTCCTCTAATAATTATGGTAATTCCTATGGAAATCAATCTTACAATAATAATAGGAACACATCTGATCTTGAGAATAATATTAAAGAATTTATCAATACACAAAAAGTTTTCAACATTTCCATAGAAGAAAAGTTGAATAAGATTGATGATTTGTCTAGAAGTGTTGATAGAATTGCTCATGATGTGGAAAATCTCAAGACGAAAATTTTCGTGCCTAAAGTAGATGAAGCAATTAAATCTCTTTATGTTTCTATGTATGAAAGTAAGAAAAGAACTGCTATGCTTAGAGCTAAAAGAGAATTTTTAGAGAAAGCTTTTTCTAGTGATTATTCTTGCAAAGATGATGAAGATCTTAACATGATTGGTGTTTCTTCTATTAATTCCTTGTTTAGTAAAGTTAAGAATGATGGAAAAGGGACTGGAGAAGAGTCAACTTTAGTTATAAGGCGTCCCGATATTTCGGACGGTGAAAATCTTGTTGAGAAAATTGATGAAAGTGGGTTTGGAGAGGTCAAAACTTTAACTAGTAATGTGCCCACTCTTTTGGATTACAAAGACTTTAATTATGATAGTTGCTCTTTGATTGATTGTATTTCTTTGTTGCAATCCATGATAAATTCACCCCATGCTTATGAACAAAACAAAGCTTTTACTAAACATATTGTTGATGCTATGATGAAAGCTTTGGAAGAAAAGTTGGAATTAGAAGTTTCAATTCCTAGAAAATTACATGATGAATGGGAACCTACTATCAAAGTCAAGATTAAAAATTATGAGTGTTTTGCTTTATGTGACTTGGGTGCTAGTGTTTCTACAACTCCGAAATCTTTATGTGATGTGCTTGGTCTTACTAATCTTGAAGAATGTTCTTTGAATTTGCACTTGGCCGATTCTACTATTAAAAAGCCAATGGGAAGAATTAATGATGTTCTTATTCTTGCAAATAGGAATTATGTGCCCATATATTTTATTGTTCTTGATATTGATTGCAATCCGTCTTGTCCAATTATTCTTGGTAGACCGTTTTTACGCACTATCGGTGCCGTGATTGATATGAAAGAAGGCAATATTAAGTTCCAATTTCATTTGAGGAAAGGGATGGAACACTTTCCTAGAACTAGAATTAAGCCACCTTATGAATCAATCATGAGGGCATCTTATGGATCTCGAACCAAAGATGACAAAACTTAGATCCTTGCTTTATGCCTAGCTAAGGGCGTAAAACTATAGCGCTTGTTGGGAGGCAACCAATGAATAAAATTTATTTTTACTTTTTGCTTTCTGTTCTTGAGTGTTAGCAAAATTATGCTACTATTATGATTGTGTGTTTTGTGTTTTAATTAGTGTTTGTGCCAAGTAGAACCAATAGGATCTTCTTGGGTGATAGTTGTTTGATCTTGCTGAAAAAGACAAACTTTGTGCTCACAAAAATAATTGTTAAAATTCACAAGAACGTGATAAAATATTAATTCTTTTTGAAGAAGATCTATATACAAATTATCCAGGTTGTCCTAGTTTTTCAGAATTTTTGGAGTTCCATAAGTATTCAAACAAATCAGATTGCTACAGACTGTTCTGTTTTGACAGATTTTGTTTTCTTTGTGTTGTGTGCTTATTTTGATGCCTCTATGGTTTTCTTTGATGAGTTTTTGCCAGAAAATTTGGAATACAGTAGATATAATACGAAAACAAAATAAGAATTGGTTTTATACAGCACCTATAGTAGTGGTTTATTTTTCTTATACTAACGGATCTCACAAAGGTTTTGTTGAGTTTTGTGTGATTGAAGTTTCCAAGTTTTGGGTTGTCTTATGATGGATGAAGGAAGGATGTAAGAGCCTAAGCTTGGGGATGCCCCTGCATCCCAAACTATTATCCAAGAATGAGCAACCAACTAAGCTTGGGGATGTCCCGGAGTGGCATCCCCGCTTTCTTCCAACAACTATCGGTATTTTACTCGAGGCTATATTTTTATTAGTCACATGATATGTGTTTTGCTTGGAGCGTCTTGTATGATATGTGTCTTTGCTTGTTTTATTTTGTGTTTTAAGTCATCAATACTTTCTGGACACACCTATTTGAGAGAGCCAAAATTACATCATGACTTGTTAAAATTGCTCTCTTGGTTCACTTAGATTTATTTGAGAGTTAGTAAAATTTTGAAGAAATCCTCTCTTGCTTCACTTATATTATTTTGAGAGAAAGAAAATTTGTTATGCTCATGATCTTCACTTATATTTGTCTGAGCTTATGAAAAGCAACACATGAAAATTAGTCCCGAAGTGATAGATATCCAAGAAGGATAAAAGAAAAAATGTCATGAAGATCATTGGACACAATAAACTTGATTCTTAGTAATAGTTTTGAGATATGATGATGTGATATGTGAGTTATGTTGATGAGTAATCATGCTCTAGTAAGAATATTGGTGTTAAGGTTTGTGATTCCCTATGCATGCATGAAAGTCAATAATCACGCAATGAAAATTATATCCTACTTGTGATGCATTATTCGGTGTTAATTATGCTTAATGCTTGCTTATGAGATTATTCGTTTCTTGGTTGGTCCCTTCCCAATATTTTGCTAGCCTTCATTTTGCACCAAGTATGACCTCTACTTGTGCATCCAAAATCCTTTAAACCAGTTTTGCCACATGAGTCCACTATATCTACCTATATGCGGTATTCTTTTGCCGTTCTAAGCAAATTTGCATGTGCCATCTCTAATTTTCAAAATAAACTTCTCTTTTGTGTGTTTGTTTTGCTCGCGAAACGGTAACGGGTGGCTAATATTTTCCATGCTGGATGTGTTATTCTCATGATGAGTGTTTATTCACTTGTCATTGCATGAGAGTAAGGCAAAGGTTTTAGGGATACCCAGTCCCTAAATGCAAAAAAGTATTTACTTTATGTTTTCAAATAATAAATTCCTTGGAAAGTGTTGGTATGGAGGGCACCCGTGGATACGGCTAGCCATGGAAAGTGAAAGAATGGTGGAAAAAGGAATACACTTTATTTTCTGTTTGGGAACCGCCTATGGCATATCTAGCATGGAAAGTGTTCGGAACTCTAAGTCATTTTCGTTGGTGGGATGGATACACCTCCCAAAATGTTTTTATCTCTGTTTTTTCGCTTTGAGCTCTGGCACCTCTACAAATCTCTGCTTCCCTCCTCGAAGGGCCTATCTTTTAATTTATGCAATTTTTATTTTGAAATTTGAGTCACCATCCTCTCTTATAAAAACGCAGCAACTAGGAGGCAATATGATCGTACTTAAGTATTGGGTGTAGTTAATATTCGAGTGTGTTTCATGAATGGATCAATGTTTGAGTATGATGGGCTAGGAATAATTTATTTTAGCGTTGATATTTTGAAAGACATGGTTGCTTGTTGATATGCTTGAGTATCTAAATTATTTTGTCAAAACTAGACTATTGCTTTGAATCACATAAAATTCCAAATGTTCGTGCTATAAAGAAAAGAATATGATATGACTTGATGAACAGTACGCCACATCAAAAATTATGTTTTTATCACTTACCTACTCGAGCACGAGTAGGAGTTAAGCTTGGGGATGCTGATACGTCTCCAACGTATCTATAAGTTTTGATTGTTCCATGCTGTTTTATTATCAATCTTAGATGTTTTATAATCATTTTATAGTCATTTTATATCATTTTTTGGTACTAACCTATTGACATGGTGCCAAGTGCCAGTTGCTGCTTTTTCCATGTTTTTACATCGCAGGAAATCAATATCAAAAGGAGTCCAAATGCCATGAAACTCCACGATGATTTTTTGTGGGCCAGAAGGAAGGCAATGGGCCCTGGTTGCACCTGGGGGTGCCCCGAGGGGGGCACAACCCACCAGGGCGTGCCAGGAGGCCCATGCGCACCCTAGTGGGTTGTGCCCCCCGGACCGCCTCTTTGCTTTATAAATACCACAATATTCCAGAAACCCTAGAACAAGTGTCAAAATATCCATCCGGCCACCGCAGAGTCCAGAACCACCAGATCCAATCTGGACACCATCACGAAGGGGTTCACCACTTCCATTGGTGCCTCTCCGATGATGCGTGAGTAGGTCCTTGTAAACCTTCGGGTCCGAAGTTAGTAGCTAGATGGCTTTCTCTCTCTTTCTCGCTGAATTCTCAATACAATGGTCTTTTGGAGATCCATATGATGTAACTCTTTTGCGGTGTGTTTGTTGGGATCTGATGAACTTTGAGTTTATGATCAGTCATATCTTTTTATATCCATGAAAGTTATTTGAGTTTCTTTGATCTCTTATATGCATGATCTCTTATACCCTCGTATTTCTTCTCCGATATTTGGGTTTTGTTTGGCCAACTTGATTTTTTTATCTTGCAACGGGAAGAGGTGCCCGATAGTGGGTTCAATCTTACGGTGCTCGATCCTAGTGACAGAAGGGGAAACAGCACGTATGTATCGTCGCTACTAAGGAGAAAAAGACAGGATCTATATCTACCGCCATATAGATAAACAATTCTTGTCTACATCATGTCATTGTTCTTATTGCATTACTCTGTTTTCCACGAACTTAATACACTAGATGCATGCTGGATAGCGGTCAATGTGTGGAGTAATAGTAGTAGATGCAGGCAGGAGTCGGTCTACTAATCTTGGACGTGTTGCCTATGTAATGATCATTGTCTGGATATCGTCATAATTATTTGAAGTTCTATCAATTGCCCAACAGTAATTTGTTTACCCACCGTTTGCTATTTTTCTCGAGAGAAGCCACTAGTGAAACCTACGGCCCCCGGGTCTTCTTTCCCATATATTCGCCTTGCGATCTACTTTTCCTTTGCATTTTTGTTCAGATCTATTAAACCAAAAATACAAAAATACTTTGCTGCACTTTATTTTATTTGCGATCTATTACTTTGATCTATTACAACTTTCTCCCGTCATCTTGCCAATTTCTGGCGCCGTTACCCGAAAGGGATTGACAACCCCTTTAACACATCAAGTTGTGAGGTGTTGTTATTTGTGTGCATGTGTTGTTTACGTTGTGTTGCTTGGTTCTCCTACTGGTTCGATACCTTGGTTTCATAACTGAGGGAAATACTCTACCTTCGCTGTGCTACATCATCCCTCCCTCTTCGGGGAAATACCGACGTAGTTCCAGCTACCATCAGTAAGCGTCAAGAAATTCCTATGAATTATTCACTTGGTGTTGAACCATTTGATGTTTGGGGATTTGATTACATGGGACCTTTTCCTTCCTCTAATGGGTATACACATATTTTGGTTGATGTTGATTATGTTACTAAATGGGTAGAAGCTATTCCAACCAGTAGTGCTGATCACAACACCTCTATTAAAATGCTTAAGGAAGTTATTTTCCCAAGGTTTGGAGTCCCTAGATATTTAATGACTGATGGTGGTGCAGACTTTATTCATGGTGCTTTCCGTAAAATGCTTGCCAAGTATGATGTTGATCATAGAATTGCATCACCCTATCATCCACAGTCTAGTGGTCAAGTTGAACTTAGCAATAGAGAAATAAAATTAATTTTGCAAAAGAATGTTAATAGGTCCAGGAAGAATTGGTCTAAGAAATTAAATGATGCACTTTGGGCTTTTAGAACAACTTATAAAAATCCTATGGGTATGTATCCTTATAAAATGATGTATGGAAAACCTTGTCATTTGCCTCTTGAGTTAGAACATAAAGCTTATTGGGCCATCAAAGAGCTCAATTATGATTTCAAACTTGCTAGTGAAAAGATGTTATTTGATATTAACTCATTAGATGAATGGAGAACCCAAGCTTATGAAAATGCAAAATTATTCAAAGAAAAAGTTAAAAGATAGCATGACAAAAGAATCCAAAAGCGTGTGTTTAAAGTTGGAGAATATGTTATTTTGTACAACTCTCGTTTTGGATTCTTTGCAGGAAAAAACCTCTCAAAATGGGAAGCCCCCTATGTTATCGAGGAGGTTTATCAGCCTGGAGCCATCAAAATAAATAATTCCAAAGGTACTAACCCAAAGGTTGTCAATGGGCAACGAATAAAACATTATATCTCAGGTACACCCACTAATATTGAAAGTAATATTATTCAAACTTTGACATCGGAAGAACACATAAAAGAGTCCTTCCGGAACACTTGAGAATCGTGAAAATAAGGAGGTACGTGATACGTTAAGTAAACGGACTCCAAAAAATCCGCAAAAATATTTTTTATCAGTTTTGGAATATTTAGAAAATTAGGAAATAAAGAAACTTCCAGGAAGCGTACCCTGGTGGGCACAAGACACCAGGGCGCGCCTGCCTGGTGCGTCCAGGTGGGTTGTGCCCACCTGGGACACCTTCCGGACTCCGTTCTTCTACCGTATGCTTGTCCTCCAAGATAAGAAATCTATATATACTTCCCGAACCTGTTGATCACCGTATCACGGAGAAATCCCCTGTTCTCTTTCTTGCTGTTTTCGGTCAAATCTATCAAGCCACGCATCATGTCTTCCTCCTCCTCCAACAACATGGAAGAAGATGCTTGGTTGATGAAGATCGAGCTGAATAGGGAGGAGCCTACGGACGTCGTCAAGGGAGACAAGGGTAAGGAGGCAACCGTAGATCCACCTTTGGTGGTAGAACAAGCACTACCTGCCGAGGAGGAAGAGGAAGATATCCTTAAGACTTACCTTTCCCACCTTACACCTACTGAGATTGAAGCTTTTAGCATCATTGAAATAGTTCGCATACAAAATAAGTATCTCACTCAGGAAAATATTCTGCATCAAGAGCATATCATCCATCTCCAGAGCGTCATCCATAGATTGCAGAATCTCTTGATCCTTAAGGACAGGATCGCTTCATCACCACCATCATCTTCTTCACCACAAAAGGAAAACTAAGTATCGGGTATGTGCACTCCCATTGGCTTCTGCCAAGCTTGGGGGAGGTGCCCCGGTATCGTATCATCCCACTATCTTTTTGACTTCACTTATTTTAGTTCAATCTTTTTCTTTAGATGAATAAAATTAGTTCAATCATTTCTTCTTTGAGAGTTTGCTTAGTGATCTATCCTTGTAATCGTGTGCAAGTTATATAATAAAGTTTAGTTTGAGTTTTTGCTTTCTTTACTTTCATGTTGCAAATAAAAGAAAAGAAATAAGACAAAAAAAGAGAAAGGAAAAAATAAAAGGAAAGAAATAAAGAAAAAGATCATATACTAATCCTATGGTAGGTGATGACACCACATAAGGAAAAGTATAAGTAGAAAATTTTATTAGAGATTGACAAACATAGCATTAGTCAATGATGCAACTCATGAAAGAATTAATAAGGGAAGAGAAGATTCACATATAAATATACTATCCTAGAAATTTTTTGTGATTGTGAGCCCTCATAAAAATATTATATGCCAAAATTGTCGACTTTGGACAAGAAAGACAAATTAATGGTTTATGTTTGTTTATATTCACATAGAGTCATATTGTCACGGATCCTTTCACATGTGGTGCTTGCCCCCTATCTTTGCTAGCCAAAAATTCTGCACTAAGTGGAGATACTACTTGTGCATACAAAAACCCTTAAACTCAAATCTTACTTTCAAGTGTCCACCATACCTACCTAGGGATTGAGCAAGATCCCTCAAGTAAGTTGTCACCAGTGCAAAAAGGCAATAAAAATTGCTTCTAAAAGTGTGAGATCATTTAGTGTAAGAGAAAATTGAGCATTGCAAGAACTTGTGATGGTGAAGAATAAAAGTGACAGACTGCATAATAAAGGTCACTATCACAAGGGGCAACGCAACGTGACGTTCTCTTGCACTAAGGGGTTGAGCATACAAGCAAATAAGCGCATGGCAACCTCCGCTTCCCTCTGCGAAGGGCCTATCTTTTACTTTTATGTATTTACTTTTATGCAAAGAGTCAAAGTTTTCCTTCTATTCCTTTTTATTTTTCTCCTTTGGCAAGCATCATGTGGTGAGGAAAGATCTAGGCACATATGTCCAGTTGAATATAGATAGCATGAGTTATTATTGTTGACATCACCCTTGAGGTGAATACGTTGGGAGGCGAAACTATAAGCCCCTATCTTTCTATGTGTCCGGTTGAAACGTTTGGCTCATGTGTACGCGGTGAGTGTTAGCAATCATAGAAGACTATATGATGGTTGATTATGTGGACTTGCCTAAAGGCTCCGATACGTGACCCTTCCTGAAAAGATGATGAATTGTAGTTGCAAAGTTGACTGAGAACATAGTTTGTTGGTTTTTAATAGAGTTTTTGCTTTATACTTCAATTGTGTGATGAATTGTTACTTATTCATGAGAAGTATATGATAAAAGTTTTACGTTTAATTTTGTTGCAGTTGTAATAATCAACATGATGCTTCTATGTCCGTATTTTGTTTTTATCGACACCTCTCTCTCAAAGCATGTGGACATGTTTATCGATTTCGGTTTTTGCTTGAGGACAAGCGAGGTCTAAGCTTGGGGGAGTTGATATGTCCATTTTGCATCATGTTTTCTTACTGTTATTTATAATGTTTTTATCCATAATAATGCTTTTTGGAGTAATTATAATGCCTTTTTCTCATAATATGCAAGGTATACACAAAGAGGGAGAATTCCGGCAGCTGGAAATCTGGACTTGGAAAAGCTACGTCAGGCTACCTATTCTGCACAACTCCAAACAAGCTGAAACTTCACAGAGATTTTTTATGAAATATTTGAGGAATATTGGAGCAAATAACTACCAGAGGGGGGCCACCAGGTGGGCATAACCCAACTGGGCACGCCAGGGAGTCCAGGCGCGCCCTGGTGGGTTGTGCTCGCCCAGGCCCACCTCCGGTGCCCATCTTCTGGTATATAGGTCATTTTGACCTAGAAAAAATGAGGGGAGGACTTTCAGGATGGAGCGCTGCCGTCTTGAGGCGGAACTTGGGCAGGAGCACTTTTGCCCTCCGGCGGAGCGATTCCGTCGGGGGAACTTCCGTTCCGGAGGGGGAAATCATCGTCATCATCATCACCAAAAACACTCCCATCTTGGGGAGGGCAATCTCCATCAAAATCTTCAATAGCACCATCTCATCTCAAACCCTAGTTCATATCTTGTATTCAATCTTGTTACCGGAACTATAGATTGGTGCTTGTGGGTGACTAGTAGTGTTGATTACATCTTGTAGTTGATTACTATATGGTTTACTTGGTGGAAGATTATATGTTCAGATCCAATATGCTATTTAATACCCTATGATCTTGAGCATGATTATTATTTGTGAGTAGTTACTTTTGTTCTTGAGGTCACGGGAGAAATCATGTTGCAAGTAATCATGTGAACTTGATATGTGTTCAATATTTTGATAGTATGTATGTTATTCCCTTAGTGGTGTCATGTGAACGTCGACTACATGACACTTCACCATATTTGGGCCTAAGGGAATGCATTGTGGAGTAGCAATTAGATGATGGGTTGCGAGAGTGACAGAAGCTTAAACCCCAGTTTATGCGTTATTCCGTAAGGGACCGATTGGATCCAAAAGTTTAATGCTATGGTTAGAATTTATTCTTAATACTTTTCTCGTAGTTGCGGATGCTTGCGGGAGGGTTAATCATAAGTAGGAGGTTTGTTCGAGTAAGAACAACACCTAAGCACCGGTCCACCCACATATCAAATTATCAAATTACCGAACATGAATTAAACCAACATGATGAAAGTGACTAGATGAAATTCCCGTGTACCCTCAAGAACGCTTTGCTTATCATAAGAGACCGTTTTGGCATGTCCTTTGTCTCAAAAGTATTGGTCTACCCTGCTGCACTTTTGTTACTACTATCGTTACTTGCTCATTACAAATTATCTTGCTATCAAACTACTCCGCTACTTACAATTTCAGCACTTGCAGACATTACCTTGCTGAAAACCACTTGTCATTTCCTTCTGCTCCTCGTTGGGTTCGACACTTTTACTTATCGAAAAGATCTACAATTGATCCCCTATACTTGTGGGTCATCAGACATCATAGATCGCACCATATCTAATAAAGTACGGTTACGACATTCGGACACACCATTACGTTGTGGTGTTCCAGGTGGCATGAGTTATGAAACTATTCCACATTTTAAATGATGGCCAAACTCGTAACTCAAATATTCGCTTCCGCCATCAGATCGTAGAAACTTTATTTTCTTGTTACGATGATTCTCCACTTTACTTTGAAATTCTTTGAACTTTTCAAATGTTTCAGACTTGTGTTTCATTAAGTAGATATACCCATATCTGCTCAAATAATCTGTGAAGGTCAGAAAATAACTATACCCGCCGTGTGCCTCGACACTCATTGGAACACAGACATCATTATGTATTATTTCCAATAAGTCATTGGCTCGCTCTATTGTTCCGGAGAACGGAATTTTAGTCATCTTGCCCCCGAGGCATGGTTTGCAAGTATCAAATGATTCATAATCAAGTGATTCCAAAAGTCCATCCGCATGGAGTTTCTTCATGCGCTTTACAGCAATATGACCTAAACGGCAGTGCCACAAGTATGTTGCACTATCATTATCAACTTTACATCTTTTGGCGTCAATATTATGAATATGTGTATCACTACGATCGAGATTCAATAAACCATTTATATTGAGTGCATGACCATAGAAGGTTTTATTCATGTAAATAGAATAAAAATTATTCTTTGACTTAAATGAATAACCGTATTGCGATAAACATGATCCAATCATATTCATGCTCAACGCAAACACCAAATAACATTTATTTTAGGTTCAACACTAATCCCAAAGGTAAAGGGAGTGTGCGATGGTGATCTTATCAACCTTGGAATCACTTCCAACACACATCGTCACCTTGCCCCTAACTAGTATCTGTTCATTTTGCAACTCCTGTTTCGAGTTACAAATCTTAGCAACTAAACCTGCATCAAATACCCAGGGGCTACTATGAACACTAGTAAAGTACACATCAATAACATGTATATCAATTATACCTTTGTTCACTTTGCCATCCTTCTTATCCGCCAAGTTTTTGGGGCAGTCCCGCTTCCAGTGACCAATTCCTTTGCAGTAGAAGCACTCAGTTTTAGGTTTGGGTCTAGCTTTGGCCTTCTTCACAGGAGTGGCAACTTGCTTACCATTTTTTTTGAAGTTTCCTTCTTTCCCTTGCCCTTTTTCTTGAAACTAGTGTTCCTGTTTAACCATCAACACTTGATGATGTTTCTTGATTTCTACCTTCGCCGATTTTAGCATCGCCAAGAGCTTGGGAATCGTTTTCGTTATCCCTTGCATATTATAGTTCATCACGAAATTCTAGTAACTTGGTGATGGTGACTAGAGAACTCTGTCGATCACTATCTTATATGGAAGATTAACTCCCACTTGATTCAAGCGATTGTAGTACCCAGACATTCTGAGCACATGCTCACTACCTCAGCTATTCTCCTCCATCTTGTCGGCAAAGTACTAGTCAGAGGTCTCATACCTCTTAACACAGGCATGAGTCTGAAATATCATTTTCAACTCTTGGAACATCTCATATGCTCCATGGCATTCAAAACATTTTTAAAGTCCCAGTTCTAAGCCATATGAAAGTGCAACTAATCCCTGGGTGGTTTTGGTAATTCTTAACAACATATATCTCATTGAACTAATGTTCTTTCAAGATGATCATTTAAGAAAGTTCAATGATTGGCATGGCATGGACTAGAGATGTGCACCCCTCAAAATGCTAAGGACACGTATTAACAAAAGCTCAAGACTCTACATTTTCATTTTAGTGATCCAAGATCACATTGAGTCCATAGGAAAAGCCAATACTATTAAAAGGGGATGAGGTGTTGATTAATGGCTTGCTTGCTCAAAATTCTAAGTGATATGCTCCAAAAGCCCTCAACCACTTTCTCATTTCCACATATGTCCTAAACCTAAAGTCAAACTCGGCCCCACCGATTTGATCCATCCGGCGCCATTGAGTTCATTTGACATAGCCACTGCCAGAAACCCTAATCAGTTCGGTCTCATCGATAGGGATCTTGGTCTCACCGAGAAGGGATTGCAAACTCTTTGTTTCCCTTCGTAACGTTTCGTTCTAACCGAGATGAGCGGTCGGTCCCACCGAGTTCGCAATGCAAACTCTCTATTTCCTTTTCGTAACATTTTGGACTCACCAAAATGAGCGATCGGTCCCATCGAGTTTGCCTGACCAACTCTCTGTTTGCCTATTACTGGAATCGGTCCCATCGAGTTCATGTGATCGGTCTCACCGAGATGAAGTTATGCCCTAACCCTAACGCATTGGTCCCATCGAGTTGATCATGTCGGTCCCACCGAAAATCCTAACATTCACATTTTGAACCAAATCGGTCTGACCGAGTTTCACAATTCGGTCGCATCAAGTTTGGTAAATTGTGTGTAACAGATAGATTTTGTGTGGAGGCTATATATACCCTTCCACCCTTCCTCCATTCATGGAGAGAACCATCAGAATGTGCCTACACTTCCAACATTCATTTTCTGAGAGAGAACCACCTACTCATGTGTTGAGACCAAGACATTCCAATCCAACCACAAGAATCTTGATCTCTAGCCTTCCCCAAGTTGCTTTCCACTCAAATCATCTTTCCACCATATCCGAATCTGTGAGAGAGAGTTGAGTGTTGGGGAGACTATCATTTGAAGCACAAGAGCAAGGAGTTCATCATCAACACACCATCTATTACCTTTTGGAGAGTGGTGTCTCCTAGAGTGGTTAGGTGTCACTTGGGAGCCTCCGTCAAGATTGTGGAGTTGAACCAAGGAGTTTGTAAGGGCAAGTAGATCGCTTACTTCGTGAAGATCTACCCAAGTGAGGGAAGTCCTTCGCGGGCAATGGCCATGGTGGGATAGACAAGGTTGCTTCTTCGTGGACCCTTCATGGGCGGAGCCCTCCGTGGACTCGCGGCGCAAACGTTACCCTTTGTGTGTTGAAGTCTCCATCAACGTGGATGTACGATAGCACCACCTATCGGAACCACACAAAAAATCTCCGTGTCTACATTGCTTTTGCTCCCTCCAAACTCCTCCCCTTTACCTTAATATGCAATGATTTACATTCCACTGCTATACTCTTAGAATTGCATGTGTAGGTTGATTGCTTGACTTGTGCTAAGTTGCTAAAATCTGCCAAGACTTAAAATTGGGAAAGGCTAGATTTTTATTTGGTCAAGTAGTCTAATCACCCCCCTCTAGACATACTTTCGATCCTACAAGTGTTATGAGAGCCAGGTTTCCGTTTGCCTTGATTTCCATAGCTTTGGTGATCATGTTGGAAATATGCCCTAGAGGCAATAATAAAAGGATTATCATATTTCCTTGTTCATGATAATTGTCTATTGTTCATGCTATAATTGTATTGTCCGGAAATCATAATACATGTGTGAATACATAGACCATAATGTGTCCCTAGTAAGCCTCTAGTTGACTAGCTCGTTGATCAATAGATAGTCATGGTTTCCTGACTATGGACATGGGGATGTCATTGATAACGGGATCACATCATTAGGAGAATGATGTGATGGACAAGACCCAAACCTAAGCATAGCACAAAAGATCGTGTAGTTCGTTTGCTAGAGCTTTTCTGAATGTCAAGTATCATTCCTTAGACCATGAGATTATGCAACTCCCGGATACCGTAGGAGTGCTTTGGGTGTATCAAACATCACAACGTAACTGGGTGACTATAAAGGTGCACTACAGGTATCTCCGAAAGTATCTGTTGGGTTGGCATGAATCGAGACTGGGATTTGTCACTCCGTGTGACGGAGAGGTATCTCTGGGCCCACTCGGTAAGACATCGTCATAATGAGCTCAATGTGATCAAGGTGTTGTTCATGGGATGATGTGTTACGGGAACGAGTAAAGAGACTTGCCGGTAATGAGATTGAACAAGGTATCGGTATACCGACGATCGAATCTCGGGCAAGTATCATACCGATAGACAAAGGGAATTGAGTATGGGATTGATTAAGTCCTCGACATCGTGGTTCATCCGATGAGATCATCGAGGAGCATGTGGGAGCCAACATGGGTATCCAGATCCCGCTGTTGGTTATTGACTGGAGATCGTCTCGGTCATGTCTGCATGTCTCCCAAACCCGTAGGGTCTACACACTTAAGGTTCGGTGACGCTAGGGTTGTAAAGATATTAGTATGCAGCAAACCGAAGGTTGTTCGGAGTCCCGGATGAGATCCCGGACGTCACGAGAGGTTCCGAATTGGTCCGGAGGTAAAGAATTATATATAGGAAGTGTCGTTTCGGCCGTCGGGAGTGATCTGGGGGTCACCGATATTGTACCGGGACCACCAGATAGGTCCCAGGGGTCCACCGGGTGGGGCCACCCATCCCGGAGGGCCCCGTGGGCTGAGGTGGGGAGGGAACCAGCCCATAATGGGCTGGTGCGCCCCCCCATGGGCCTCCCCCTGCGCCTAGGGTTGGAAAGCCTAGGGCAGGGGGCGCCCCACATGGCTTGGGGGGCAAGCCTCCCCCCTGGCCGCCGCCCCCCTGGAGATGGATCTCCAGGGCCGGCGCCCCCCTAGGGGGCCTATATAAAGGGGGGAGGGAGGGCAGACGGACCCTGCATCCTTGGCGCCTCCCTCTCCCTGTTACACCTCTCCCTCTCTCCGTAGTTGCTTGGCGAAGCCCTGCTGGAACTCTGCAGCATCCACCATCACGCCGTCGTGCTGCTGGATCTTCTTCAACCTCTCCTTCCCCCTTGCTGGATCAAGAAGGAGGAGACGTCATCCCGACCGTACGTGTGTTGAACGCGGAGGTGCCGTCCGTTCGGCGCTGGTCATCGGTGATTTGGATCACGACGAGTACGACTCCATCATCCACGTTCTTCTTGAACGCTTCCATTGCGATATACAAGTGGTATGTAGATGCTCTCCTATCCCCTCGTTGCTATAATACTCCATGGATAGATCTTGGTGATGCGTAGGAAATATTTAATTTCTGCTACGATCCCCAACAGTGGTATCAGAGCTAGGTCTATGCGTAGTTTCTATGCACGAGTAGAACACAAAGTAGTTGTGGGCGTCGAATTGTCAATTCTTCTTGCCGTTACTAGTCCTATCTTGGTTCAGCGGTATTGTGGGATGAAGCGGCCCGGACCAACCTTACACGTACGCTTACGTGAGACCGGTTCCACCGACTAACATGCACTAGTTGCATAAGGTGGCTGGCGGGTGTCTGTCTCTCCCACTTTAGTTGGATCGGATTCGATGAACAGGGTCCTTATGAAGGGTAAATAGAGATTGACAATTCACGTTGTGGTTTTAACATAGGTAAGAAACGTTCTTGCTAGCAACCTATAACAGCCACGTAAAAACTTGCAACAACAATTAGAGGACGTCTAACTTGTTTTTGCAGCAAGTGCTTTGTGATGTGATATGGCCAGAAGTTGTGATGAATCATGTATGTGATGTATGAGATGATCTTGTTATTGTATCAGGAATCACGACTTGCATGTCGATGAGTATGACAACCGGCAGGAGCCATAGGAGTTGTCTTTATTTATTTATGACCTGCGTGTCAACTTAAATCGTCATGTAATTACTTTACTTTATTGCTAAAGCGTTAGCCATAGTAGTAGAAGTAATAGTTGACGTGACAACTTCACGAAGACACGATGATGGAGATCATGGTGTCATGCCGGTGACGACGATGAACATGGCGCCCCGAAGATGGAGATCAAAGGAGCGAAATGATGTTGGCCATATCATGTCACTATTTGATTGCATGTGATGTTTATCATGTTTTTACATCTTATTTGCTTAGAACGAAGGTAGCATAAATAAGATGATCCCTCATTAAAATATCAAAAATGTGTTCTCCCTAACTGTGCACCATTGCTAAGGTTCGTCGTTCCGAAGCACCACGTGATGATCGGGTGTGATAGGTTCTTACGTTCGCATACAACGGGTGTAAGCCAGATTTACACACGCAAGACACTTAGGTTGGATTGACGAGCCTAGCATGTACAGACATGGCCTCGGAACACGGAGGACCGAAAGGTCGAACATGAGTCGTATAGAAGATACGATCAACATGGAGATGTTCACCGATGATGACTAGTCCGTCTCACGTGATGATCGGACACGGCCTAGTTGACTCGGATCATGTATCACTTAGATGACTAGAGGGATGTCAAATCTGAGTGGGAGTTCATTCATTAATTTGATTAGATGAACTTAATTATCATGAACTTAGTCTAAATCTTTACAATATGTCTTGTAGATCAAATGGCCCACGGTAATGCCACCCTCAACTTCAACGCGTTCCTAGAGAAAACCAAGTTGAAAGATGATGGCAGCAACTATTCGGACTGGGTCCGGAACCTGAGGATCATCCTCATAGCAGCCAAGAAAGATTATGTCCTAGAAGCACCGCTAGGTGAACCACCATTCCCAGAAAACCAGGACGTTATGAACGCCCATCAGTCACGTACTGATGATTACTCCCTCGTTCAGTGCGGCATGCTTTACAGCTTAGAACCGGGGCTCCAAAAGCGTTTTGAGCAACACTGAGCATATGAGATGTTCGAGGAGCTGAAATTGATTTTCCAAGCTCATGCCCGGGTCGAGAGATATGATGTCTCCGACAAGTTCTTTAGCTGCAAGATGGAGGAAAATAGCTCTGTCAGTGAACACATACTCAAGATGTCTGGGTTGCACAACCGCTTGACTCAGCTGGAAGTTAATCTCCCGGATGAGGCGGTCATTGACAGAATCCTTCAGTCGCTCCCACCTAGCTACAAGAGCTTCGTGATGAACTACAATATGCAGGGGATGGAAAAGACCATTCCCGAGTTGTATTCAATGCTGAAATCTGCGGAGGTGGAGATCAAAAATGAACATCAAGTGTTGATGGTGAATAAAACCACTAAGTTCAAGAAAGGCAAGGGTAAGAAGAACTTCAAGAAGGACGGCAAGGAGGTTGCCGCGCCTGGTAAATCAGTTGCCAGGAAGAAGTCAAAGAATTGACCCAAACCTGAAACTGAGTGCTTTTATTGCAAGGGAACTGGTCACTGGAAGCGGAATTGCCCCAAGTACTTAGCGGATAAGAAGGCCGGCAACACTAAAGGTATATGTGATATACATGTAATTGATGTGTACCTTACCAGTGCTCGTAGTAGCTCCTGGGTATTTGATACCGGTGCCGTTGCTCATATTCGTAACTCAAAATAGGAGCTGCGGAATAAACGGAGACTGGCGAAGGACGAGGTGACGATGCGCGTCGGGAATGGTTCCAGGGTCGATGTGATTGTCGTCGGCACGCTACCTCTACATTTACCTACGGGATTAGTTTTGAACCTCAATAATTGTTATTTAGTACCAAGTTTGAGCATGAACATTGTATCTGGATCTCGTTTCATGCGAGATGGCTACTCATTTAAATCCGAGAATAATGGTTGTTCTATTTATATGAGTGATATGTTTTATGGTCATGCTCCGATGGTCAATGGTTTATTCTTAATGAATCTCGTGCGTGATAATACACATATTCATAGTGTGAATACCAAAAGGTGTAAAGTTGATAACGATAGTCCCACATACTTGTGGCACTGCCGCCTTGGTCACATTGGTGTCAAGCGCATGAAGAAGCTCCATGCTGATGGACTTTTAGAGTCTCTCAATTATGAATCATTTGAAACGTGCGAACCATGCCTTATGGGCAAAATGACCAAGACTCCATTCTCAAGGACAATGGAGCGAGCAACCAACTTGTTGGAAATCATACATACAGATGTGTGTGGTCCAATGAGCGTTGAGGCTCGCAGAGGCTATCGTTATGTTCTCACTCTCACTGATGATTTGAGTAGATATGGGTATGTCTACTTGATGAAACACAAGTCTGAGACCTTTGAAAAGTTCAAGGAGTTTCAGAGTGAGGTTGAGAATCAACGTGACAGAAAAATAAAGTTCTTACGATCAGATCGTGGGGGAGAATATTTAAGTCACAAATTTGGCACACACTTCAGAAAATGTGGAATCGTTTCACAACTCACGCCGCCTAGAACACCTCAGCGTAACAGTGTGTCCGAACGTCGTAATCGCACTCTATTGGATATGGTGCGGTCTATGATGTCTCTTACAGATCTACCGCTATCATTTTGGGGATACGCTCTAGAGACAGCCGCATTCACTTTAAATAGGGCACCGTCTAAATCCGTTGAGACGACACCGTATGAATTATGGTTTGGGAAGAAACCTAAGCTGTCGTTTCTGAAAGTTTGGGGTTGCGATGTTTATGTCAAGAAACTTCAACCTGAAAAACTCGAACCCAAATCGGAAAAATGCGTCTTCATAGGATATCCCAAGGAAACAGTTGGGTATACCTTCTACCTCAGATCCGAAGGCAAGATCTTTGTTGCCAAGAACGGGTCCTTTCTAGAGAAAGAGTTTCTCGCGAAAGAAGTAAGTGGGAGGAAAGTAGAGCTTGATGAAGTACTACCTCTTGAAAATCAGAGTAGCGCAGCTCAGGAAAATGTTCCTGTGGTGCCTGCACCGATTAGAGAGGAGGTTAATGATGATGATCAAGATACTTCTGATCAAGCTCCTACTGAACTTCGTAGGTCCACAGGGATGCGTTTCGCACCAGAGTGGTACGGCAACCCTGTCCTGGAAATCATGTTGTTGGACAACGGTGAACCTTCGAACTATGAAGAAGCGATGGTGGGCCCAGATTCCGACAAATGGCTAGAAGCCATGAAATCCGAGATAGAATCCATGTATGAAAACAAAGTATGGACTTTGAATGACTTGCCCGATGATCGGCGAGCCATAGAAAATAAATGGATCTTTAAGAAGAAGACAGACGCGGATGGTAATGTGACCATCTATAAAGCTCGACTTGTCGCTAAGGGTTATCGCAAGTTCAAGGGGTTGACTATGATGAGACTTTCTCTCCCGTAGCGAAGCTGAAGTCCGTCCGAATCATGTTAGCAATTGCCGCATACTATGATTATGAGATATGGCAAATGGACGTCCAAACGGCATTCCTTAACGGCTTTCTTAAGGAAGAATTGTATATGATGCAGCCGGAAGGTTTTGTCGATCCTAAGAATGCTAACAAAGTATGCAAGCTCCAGCGCTCTATCTATGGGCTGGTGCAAGCATCTCGGAGTTGGAACATTCGCTTTGATGAGATGATCAAAGCGTTTGGGTTTATGCAGACTTATGGAGAAGCCTGCGTTTACAAGAAAGTGAGTGGGAGCTCCGTAGCATTTCTCATATTATATGTGGATGACATACTATTGATGGGAAATGATATAGAATTCTTGGAAAGCATAAAGGCCTATTTGAACAAATGTTTTTCAATGAAGGACCTTGGAGAAGCTGCTTATATATTAGGCATCAAGATCTATAGAGATAGATCGAGACGCCTCATCGGTCTTTCACAAAGTACGTACCTTGACAAGATTTTGAAGAAGTTCAAAATGGATCAGTCCAAGAAGGGGTTCTTGCCTGTATTGCAAGGTGTGCGATTGAGCACGGCTCAATGCCCGACCACGGCAAAAGATATAGAAGAGATGAGTGTCATCCCCTATGCCTCAGCCATATGGTCTATTATGTATGCCATGATGTGTACCAGACCCGATGTAAACCTTGCCGTAAGTTTGGTAGGTAGGTACGAAAGTAATCCCGGCAAGGAACATTGGACAGCGGTCAAAAACATCCTGAAGTACCTGAAAAGGACTAAGGATATGTTTCTCATTTATGGAGGTGCCGAAGAGCTCGTCGTAAAGGGTTACGTCGACGCCAGCTTCGACACAGATCTGGATGACTCCAAGTCACAAACCGGATACGTGTATATTTTGAATGGAGGGGCAGTAAGCTGGTGCAGTTGCAAGCAAAGCATCGTGGCGGGATCTACATGTGAAGCAGAGTATATGGTAGCCTCGGAGGCAGCACAAGAAGCAGTCTGGGTGAAGGAGTTCATTACTGACCTAGGAGTCATACCCAATGCGTCGGGCCCGATGACTCTCTTCTGTGACAACACTGGAGCAATTGCCCTTGCGAAGGAGCCCAGGTTTCACAGGAAGACAAGGCATATCAAGCGTCGCTTCAACTCCATTCGTGAAAGTGTTCAAAATGGAGACATAGAGATTTGTAAAGTACATACGGACCTGAATGTGGCAGATCCGTTGACTAAACCTCTCCCTAGAGCAAAACATGATCAACACCAAAATTCCATGGGTGTGCGATTCATCACAATGTAACTAGACTACTGTCTCTAGTGCAAGTGGGAGACTGTTGGAAATATGCCCTAGAGGCAATAATAAAAGGATTATTATATTTCCTTGTTCATGATAATTGTCTATTGTTCATGCTATAATTGTATTGTCCGGAAATCATAATACATGTGTGAATACATAGACCATAATATGTCCCTAGTAAGCCTCTAGTTGACTAGCTCGTTGATCAATAGATAGTCATGGTTTCCTGACTATGGACATGGGGATGTCATTGATAATGGGATCACATCATTAGGAGAATGATGTGATGGACAAGACCCAAACCTAAGCATAGCACAAAAGATCATGTAGTTCGTTTGCTAGAGCTTTTCTGAATGTCAAGTATCATTCCATAGACGATGAGATTATGCAACTCCCGGATACCGTAGGAGTGCTTTGGGTGTATCAAACGTCACAACGTAACTGGGTGACTATAAAGGTGCACTACAGGTATCTCCGAAAGTATCTGTTGGGTTGGCATGAATCGAGACTGGGATTTGTCACTCCGTGTGACGGAGAGGTATCTCTGGGCCGACTCGGTAAGACATCGTCATAATGAGCTCAGTGTGATCAAGGTGTTGTTCACGGGATGATGTGTTACGGGAACGAGTAAAGAGACTTGCCGGTAACGAGATTGAACAAGGTATTGGTATACCGACGATCGAATCTCGGGCAAGTATCGTACCGATAGACAAAGGGAATTGAGTACGGGATTGATTAAGTCCTCGGCATCGTGGTTCATCCGATGAGATCATCGAGGAGCATGTGGGAGCCAACATGGGTATCCAGATCCCGCTGTTGGTTATTGACCGGAGATCGTCTCGGTCATGTCTGCATGTCTCCCGAACCCGTAGGGTCTACACACTTAAGGTTCGGTGACGCTAGGGTTGTAAAGATATTAGTATGCAGCAAACCGAAGGTTGTTCGGAGTCCCGGATGAGATCCCGGACGTCACGAGAGGTTCCGGATTGGTCCGGAGGTAAAGAATTATATATAGGAAGTGTCGTTTCGGCCATCGGGAGTGATCTGGGGGTCACCGGTATTGTACCGGGACCACCAGATAGGTCCCAGGGGTCCACCGGGTGGGGCCACCCATCCCGGAGGGCCCCGTGGGCTGAGGTGGGGAGGGGACCAGCCCATAGTGGGCTGGTGCGCCCCCCATGGGCCTCCCCCCTGCGCCTAGGGTTGGAAACCCTAGGGCAGGGGGCGCCCCACATGGCTTGGGGGCAAGCCGCCCCTCCTGGAGATGGATCTCCAGGGCCGGCGCCCCCCTAGGGGGCCTATATAAAGGGGGGAGGGAGGGCAGCCGGACCCTTCAGCCTTGGCGCCTCCCTCTCCCCGTTACATCTCTCCCTCTCTCCGTAGTTGCTTGGCGAAGCCCTGCTGGAACTCTGCTGCATCCACCACCACGCCGTCGTGCTGCTGGATCTTCTTCAACCTCTCCTTCCCCCTTGCTGGATCAAGAAGGAGGAGACGTCATCCCGACCGTACGTGTGTTGAACGCGGAGGTGACGTCCGTTCGGCGCTGGTCATCGGTGATTTGGATCATGACGAGTACGACTCCATCATCCACGTTCTTCTTGAACGCTTCCGTTGCGATCTACAAGTGGTATGTAGATGCTCTCCTATCCCCTCATTGCTAGAATACTCCATGGATAGATCTTGGTGATGCATAGGAAAATTTTAATTTCTGCTACGATCCCCAACAGATCATAGCCTTGGTTTCACAACCTAGGAGAGTATGGCGTCTAGCGAGGGAAATTACTACCGTAGAGGTCCTTACTTTGATGGTACTAATTTTGTTAGTTGGAAGCATACGATGAAAATGCATATTCTTGGACATAACCCCGCCGTTTGGGCTATTGTGTGTATTGGCTTGCAAGGTGAATTCTTCGATGGGAGAGAACCGAATCGTGAAGCTACCGCGGAAGAATTGAAGATGTTGCAATATAATGCTCAAGCTTGTGATATCCTCTTTAATGGATTGTGCCCTGAAGAATTCAACAAAATCAGTCGTCTTGAGAATGCAAAGGAAATTGGGGATACTTTGATTGATATGCATGAAGGAACCAACTCCGTCAAGGAATCCAAATTGGGTGTGCTTCAAAGTCAACTTGACAATTTCAAAATGAAGGATGGTGAAGGTGTCGCTGAAATGTACTCTAGGCTTGCTCTTATCACAAATGGAATTGCCAGCTTAGGAAGTGAAGAGATGACCGACATATTCAACATCAAGAAGATCCTAAGAGCCTTGGATGGAAAATATGACACCATGTGCACATTGATCCAAATGATGCCCAATTACAAAGATCACAACCCAACCGAAGTCATTGGTAGAATTTTTGCTCATGAGATGTCACTCAAGGATAAAGAAGAGCTTCACAACAAGTCTAGTGGTGCTTACAAAGCCTCATGTGATGCTCCTATATCATCAAGTGAGAAACAAGCTTTCAATGAGGAATTGAGCCTAATGGTGAAAAACTTCAACAAGTTTTACAAGAGTATAAGCAACGAAAGAAGTTCCAAGTCAAGGTCCTACAATGACAAAATATCTTCTAGTCGTGAACGTAACTGCTACAATTGTGGAAGACCCAGACACTACTCCAATGAGTGTACGGCTCCCTACAAAAGAAGAGATGACTCACCTAAAAGGAGAAGCAAAAGAGAAGAATCACCTCCAAGGGAGAGAAGGAGTAGAGATGATCGTTATGAACGAAGAACCTCTCGCAGAAGCAAGGATTCGGAAAGGAAGGACAAGTTATATAGGAGCTATACAAAACGAAGACATTAAGCTCATGTTGGTGAATGGGTATCCGGTTCCGACTCTGACCACCACTCTGAGAGAAGTTATCACTCCGACTCCGAATATACTCAAGATGAAGGTGTTGCCGGTCTAGCACTTGTGTCAACCAACTCCTATGACATATTTGACTCACCAAATGAAGGAATTGGAAGATGCTTCATGGCTAAAGGCCCAAAGGTATCACACCTCGAGTATGTTGATTTCAATAGTGATGAAGATGACTTGCTAGGTGATGATGATTTACTTGTTGACAATTCTAGCAATGAAAACTATGATGAAATTGCTATTAATCATGCTAATCAAGATAAAACGAATGACGATGATAAGAAGGAGATTGAGCATCTAACTAAAGAACCAAACACTCTTAAGTTAGCTCATGAAACTACCTTAGAAGATCGTCGAGAGCTTTTAAAGACTCATGAGATGCTACGCTTTGAAAAGCTCAACCTAGAGCAAGAGCATGGGTTCTTAAAAGCAACCAATGATGATCTTCGAAAGAAAATTTCTTCTTACATTGCCAAGCGTTTACTCTTGTCTACTTACATGCCACAAGTAAAATCTAGCAACAAGAGTAAGAAATATTATTCTTCTAGTAGTAACATGAATCATGCTAAATCCAATATTGTTGCTTCTAGTAGTTCTCTTGATTCCACTAATGATTCTCTTAGCCAAGTTACACTTGAGCAAGAAAATAGTTTATTGAAGGGAATTATAGAGAAAGGTGTTTACAATAGCCTTGCCGAAAGTAAGCAATTTGAGGAAATTGTACGCAAGCAAGGAAGGCACCGTAAGAATCAAGGTGTTGGTTTTGAATGAAAGTTCAATGCCAATGGAGTTGATTGGAAAGAAGATCAATACCCCAAGACGAATTTTGTTCCTCAACAAGAGAAGTATGATCCTACTTCCTTCAAGGGGACACAAGCTCAAGATGATCTTCCACCACAAGACCACAAGCTAAAAGGCAAGTACAAGCTTCAAGAGGAGATTGATGCATTTTAAGAAGCTCCTAATTCCTTGGTCAAGTGGGTTCCCAAGACTACATCAAGTTCTACTTCATCAAGTACGACTACAACTCCAAGGATTCCCATCAAGTTGATGTGGATCCTGAAGAAGAAGAACTAGAGAGTTCTTGAGGGTGACTCCGCCAACGCACTTCACTCACATTTATTTTGGCAAGGACAAGTGCAAACAATTTCTACATCTTGCACTAGTTCAAGGAGTCACAAACCCTCTTGTTGGTAAGTCAAGAGACAAGGTAACCCAATGTTCTCATGGACATCATCTTGTGTGTACTTCACTCTATGACTATGGATATCCTTGTTTGTTCCCTGTAGGACTAACCCATGTAGGTATTGAAAGTGCAACTCACTCCAATGGATTGCTCCAAATGATCTACATCAACATTGAGCATCCACATCTTCAACATCTACATGAAGTCATCATCAACAAAACCCAAGGTTAGTTCATCCCTCTTAGGGGGCATGTCACATCTAGGGGAGCTTTACTCTAAGAATTGAGCTAAAGAAACTCTAATGATGTGAACACAACAATGCTTTATGTAAAAGTGGTAACCCCACTTGTGCTTACACAATGAATATGACCTACGATCAAATGTTCTCATTTGACTCTGATGTCTACCACGCAACTTTATTCTTGTAGACACGTGTTGGGCCTCCAAGCATAGAGTTTTGTAGGACAGTAGCAATTTTCCTTCAAGTATATGACCTAAGGTTTATCAATCCATGAGAGGTGTAGGATGAAGATGGTCTCTCTCAAACGACCCTGCAACCAAATACAAGAAATCTCTTGTGTCCCCAACACACCCAATACAATGGCAAATTGTATAGGTGAACTAGTTCAACAAAGAGATGGTGATAAAAGTGTAATATGGATGGTAGAAATATATTTTTATAATCTGAATAAATAAAAACAGCAAGGTAGCAAATAGTAAACGGACACAAAAACGGTATTGCAATGCTTGAGAATGAGGCCTGGGGTCCGTATTTTCGCTAGTGCAATCTCTCAACAATGCTAATATAATTGGATCATATAACAATCCCTCAAAGTGCGATGAAGAATCACTCCAAAGTTCCTATCTAGCGGAGAACATAAGAATAAATTGTTTGTAGGGTACGAAACCACCACAAAGCTATTCTTTCCGTTCGATCTATTCAAGAGTCCGTACTAAAATAACACAAAGCTATTCTTTCAGTTCGATCTATCCTAGAGTTCATACTAAAATAACACCAAAGCAAATTCATATTCATAATACTCAATCCAACACAAAGAACTTCAAAGAGTGCCCCAAGATTTCTACCGGAGAAACAAAGAAAAGAACGTGCATCAACCCCTATGCATAGATTACCCCAATGTCACCTCGGGAATCTGCGAGTTGAGTGCCAAAACATATATCAAGTGAATCAATACGATACCCCACTGTCACCACAAGTATTCAATTGCAAGACATATATCAAGCGTTCTCAAATCCATAAAAGTATTCAATCCGATAACAACGAAATCTCAAAGGAAAAAACTCAATTCATCACAACAAGATAGAGAGGGGAAAACACCATATGATCTGACTATATTAACAAAGCCCACGAATACATCAATATCATGACATCTCAAGAACACGAGAGAGAGAGAGAGAGAGAGATTAAACACATAGCTACTGGTACAAACCCTCAGCCCCGAGGGTGGACTACTCCCTCTAATTGTGGTGGCCGCCAGGATGATGAAGATGGCCACCAGAGATGATTCCGCCCTCCGGCAGGGTGCCGGAAAGGGTCTAGATTGGTTTTCGGTGGCTACGGAGCCTTGCGGCGGCGGAACTTCTGATCTTGGTTAACCCCTGATGGTTTCTCTATTTATAGGATTTTTTGGCGTTGGTTTCACGCTAAGATGGGCTTCGAGGTGAGCACAACCCAGCGGGGCAAGCCAGGCCCACCAGGCGCGCCCTAGTGGGTTGTGCCTCCTCGTGGCTCTTCTGGCCCTCCCACGAAGCTTCGAGGGTCTCTTTTGTTCCAAAAAAAATTCGTCGAAAATTTTCAGCTCATTTGGAGAACTTTCATTTCTGCACAAAAAACAACACCACGATAGTTCTGCTGAGAGCAACGTTAGTCCAGGTTAGTTCCATGCAAATCACATCAAAAACATATAAAATTGTTGTAAACATGGCATGAATACTTCATAAATTATAGATACATTGGATATGTATCAGACTCCTCAGTCAATATACTCATATATAGATGACCTAGTCATCGCCAATTGCTTGATAGATGCTAGAGTGTTTGTGCATGCCTTGCCACATATTTCATTTGCCATCTTTTGTGTGAGCATGTTGATTGCATATTTTTCTCATTCGAGGACATCCATTTGTAGCTTTGATTGTTTGGTCTTTTCGTTTGCCAAATGGATGGACAAGAATGCCTAAGAACTCTCTCTAGCTATCTATGTTTTTCTCATCTCAAACTCTATTCATGCTACATCACAAAGTTTGATCAAGTCAGATTCGAACCCTCTAGGTAAGGAGCATCCGGATCCACCGATTCATCATAGACTTAAACCTCCAAAACCTCTTTGTGTATTTCGGTCTGATCAATTCATTCCATTCGGTCATACCGAGTTCATTGAGTTGATCTAAGTTTCAATCTCGGTGCAACCGATTTGAACAATTTGGTCACACTGAGTTGCAGTAACCGCTTGCGATTCTGCATCTTGGTGCCGCCGAGTCGTTCCACTCGGTCACACCGACAGGGACTGGATATATAAACTCACGGGTCAAATTTTGGAAATTCCTCCGGAACCCTTCGCCCGCGCATATCCAGCTCTACCGACTCGAGGTCTTCGGATCGTCTCCTGATCGCCAGCGACCCCGTGCCGCTGGTCTCCGCCGCCGTCAATGGGAATCTCACCGCCGTTGTCACCATAGTGAGTTCACCGCCAGGTTAGGGTATGAACTCGACCCCTATGTGCAATCTTAACCTTTGATTCCTGCACTTAGGTCAATGCCATGATTCTTACCACGTATGAGATTGTTCTTTCCAGCAAAAACTTCCTTTATATTAGATTTGATTCAAAAATTTAGGGTTGGGTTTCTGCCGAACTCATCTTGGACCGACCGAGTTGAGAAATCGGTCTCACTGATTTGGCCTAGGCCATTGCACTTGTGATTTTTGGTCTGGCCAAAACTTACAAATTGGTGTGACCGATTTCGATTCTCAGTGAAACCCTAGCAATCTCGGAGTCACCGAACAGTGTCTTGGTCTGACCGATTCCACTAGTTTAGACTCTAATATTGCTTTGGTGTCACCGAGTTTAACAAATTGGTAGCTCCGAAATGCTTTCTGTAGAAAACTAAAACTAACTTTTGACTCAATTGTTTTGCAAAAACTCTGCACTTTGTGATGCTCATCCACTCTATCTCAACTATATCTATTTGCAGCGTCAGCTTTCAGTTTGAAGTTTCAGCGGTGTCATATCAAAGTGACAACCAGAACAAGTCTGAGGGACAAGTCAACTTGAGTGAGGGCACTAGTCCCTCTGGCAGCTATGATGAGGGTAGCAGAAGCACCCCAAGCAACTTGCCCAAAGCTACAACCAGGACAAGGAGAAAAAGAAACTCAGATTCTAAAGATGAAGACTATGTTGCTGTTGAGGAGGAGGTCACCTCCAATAAAGTGCTGAAAAAGGAGCATGATGTTGTTACTGCAACCAAGCGTGGTTTGCACAAGAAAGCTCCTACCAAGAGAGTGCCCATGTCCAAAGCCATATCCTCTACTCTTGAGGTCTCCAAGTCAACAGAAGAGGAGGCTACTCGAGGCAAAAAGAGAAAGGAAAGGGTCAAGAAGACCATGACCAGAGTAATTGGCAGATCCTCTATGATGAGAGACCCAGCTGAGGATGAGGAAGAAGATGATGAGGAAGATGCTGCACCAAAACCAAAGACTCGGAAGTTGATGGGCGATGCCATCAAGTCTGGGGCTGCTCCATCAAAGCCCAAGACTGCCCCCAAAGCTACTGCTCAAGCTTCAAAGACTGCACCAAAGAGATCCACCAGAAATATACCAGCTGCTGAAAAGAACAAGGCCCTAGTGCGTGAAGTGGAAGAAGAATAAGAAGCCCAAGTGCTTAGGAAATTGAAGCTAAAGATTCCTGATCATGATGATAATCATCCACTTGCAGAAAACATGAAGGGAATAAAAGGATGCAGGTCTTAGATTGTGGAGACAGTCAGACCCCTATGCTGCAAGGAGAAGAGCTGATGTGGACTACAAGTTTCACGCTAAGGAACAACATGACTTCTATGAGACTATTCTATTGGATAAGAAGCCCATTGTGTGTGACATGAAATGGGTGGTCTAGAAATATATTGACAACAATGAAGATCATTTCCCCGGAGTGCATGAGAGCTTCAGACTCAATGGAGTTGACACCTTTGTGGGTCAGAAATTGACCAAGTGGAATGATGAGCTGATCATGCAGTTTTACTCTACTGCTCACTTCTACCCAGATGGAAAGATTGTCTAGATGTCTGAAGGTACAAGGTATCAGTCTACTGTTGCTGAGTGAGCCAAGCTTATCAATGCTCCAGAAGAAGCTGAGGATTACATTGATGTCTATGCAAAGTGCAAGAAAGATCACAACTCCATGGCCAACATGCACAAGGAAATTCCAGACAAAGCCTTGGAGACACGCAAGCTAGGCTCAGTGTACTATCTACTGTCTGGATTGGCCACCATGAACACCATACTGAGGCACACCTTGTTGCCTAAATCAGGAGATCACAGGATGATCAGAGGCCACTCCATCAACTTGCTTCAAATGTTTGATGTGCCACAGAAATTCAAGGTGATGAGCTTGATAGTTGAAACAATCAAGAGAACTGCAGCAGATCAGAAGAGATCATGTGGGTATGCTCCACTCATTCAGATGCCCATCAACTCCAAGATGGGCAAAGGCATGTATCTCCTGGACAAAGAGCACCTTCCCTTGAGTCCTGATCGTGAGGATAAAACAGTTGTTATGGATGCTTCAGATCCTACATCAGTAGAGGCTCAGCAGAAGAGAGAAAAAGCAAAAGCAGAGAAGGCAACCAAGATGCCAAGTGCTGAAGAGGCATCCCAAGTATTTCTCAAGCCCAAACAAGACCAACTTGTCTATCTCATTCAGGCTACTTTGAGGATTGAGAAAGGATTGGCCACCCTGACTCAAAATCAAGAGAGTCTTGAAAGGATCATCGAAACAAAGATACATGATCTAGATGTCAAGGTGACAAAAATTCAGACTTTTGTGGAAAAGATTCAAGAAGAGCTTGAGGATAGGAGTGACAATACCACCACTGATGCTTATCAAAGGGTGCCTAGAAGATAGAGGTTTGCAGCAGTGCCAGTGACAGACACTAGGGCTACAACTTCAGCTCCCGCAGCCACAGCTTCAGTTGCCCCTCTAGTTGCAACTCCACCAGCTCCTCAGTCTTCCTCAGATGCATTTGTTGCAGGACTCCTCTCCATGCCACCTTCGCACTCCGGAGCTCCCGGAGATCAAGCTTAGAGAGACGCATAGCACTATGCAGTTTCAAGCTTTTTCATAACTTGTTGCCAAAGGGGGAGAAAGTGTATAGATCATAGGCTTAGAGAGAGAGAGAGATTTTCTTCTTTTTGCTATCTCTTGCTACTTATTTGCTTTCTTGCTTGGATGATACTCTATTTATGTGTGTGTGAGATACTTGTATGGTCATGTTCTTGATCATATTACACTTTAATGTTTGTGCTTGAATGATGATATTCTCTATCTCTCATGTATAATCATTCATACTTTGTCTTGGTGATGATTGCATATTTCATATTCTATCATTTTGAGCACTCCACCAAGATGTATGTGACATGGAAGAGTAACCCATGATCCTAATTGATTGTGCATTTGCATTCAAAAGCAAATCTTAAATAATGCACAAATTTAGGGGGAGCTCTTGCTTATCACATACTTCTCAAAGCGACGATGTATTTCATTCTTATTATCATTTGTCGAAGCTTTGATCTATATGTTGTCATCAATTACCAAAAGGGGGGGACTGAAAGTGCAACTAATCCCTGGGTGGTTTTGGTAATTCTTAACAACATATAGCTCATTGAACTAATGTTCTTTCAAGATGATCATTTAAGAAAGTTCAATGATTGGCATGTCATGGACTAGAGATGTGGACCCCTCAAAATTCTAAGGACACATATCGGCAAAAGCTCAAGACTCTACATTTTCATTTTAGTGATCCAGATCACATTGAGTCCATAGGAAAAGCCAATACTATTAAAAGGGGATGAGGTGTTGCTTAATGGCTTGCTTGCTCAAAATGCTTAGTGATATGCTCCAAAAGCCCTCAACCACTTTCTCATTTCCACATATGTCCTAAACCTAAAGTCAAACTCGGCCCCACCAATTTGATCCATCCAGCGCCACCGAGTTCATTTGACATAGCCACTGCCAGAAACCCTAATCAGTTCGGTCTCACCGATAGGGATCTCGGTCTCACGGAGATGGGATTGCAAACTCTCTGTTTCCCTTCATAACGTTTCGGTCTAGCCGAGATGAGCGATTGGTCCCACCGAGTTCGCAATGCAAACTCTCTATTTCCTTTTCGTAAAGTTTTGGACTCACCGAAATGAGCGATCGGTCCCACCGAGTTTGCCTGGCCAACTCTCTGTTTGCCTATTACTGAAATCGGTCCCATCAAGTTCATGTGATCGGTCTCACCGAGATCAAGTTATGCCCTAACCCTAACGCATCGGTCCCACCGAAAATCCTAACGTTCACATTTTGAACCGAATCGGTCTGACCGAGTTTCACAATTCGGTCCCACCGAGTTTGGTAAATTGTGTGTAACGGTTAGATTTTGTGTGGAGGCTATATATATCCCTCCACCCTTCCACCATTCGTGGAGAGAGCCATTAGAACGTTCCGACACTTCCAGCATTCATTTTCTGAGAGAGAACCACCTACTAATGTGTTGAGACCAAGACATTCCAATCCAACCACAAGAATCTTGATCTCTAGCCTTCCCCAAGTTGCTTTCCACTCAAATCATATTTCCACCATATCCAAATATGTGAGAGAGAGAGTTGAGTGTTGGGGAGACTATCATTTGAAGCACAAGAGCAAGGAGTTCATCATCAACACACCATCTGTTACCTTTTGGAGAGTGGTGTCTCCTAGATTGGTTAGGTGTCACTTGGGAGCCTCCGTCAAGATTGTGGAGTTGAACCAAGGAGTTTGTAAGGGCAAGGAGATCGCGTACTTCGTGAAGATCTACCCAAGTGAGGCAAGTCCTTCGTGGGCGATGGCTATGGTGGGATAGACAAGGTTGCTTCTTCATGGACCCTTCATGGGTGGAGCCCTCCGTGGACTCGCGCAACCATTACCCTTTGTGGGTTGAAGTCTCCATCAATGTGGATGTACGATAGCACCACCTATCAGAACCACGCCAAAAATCTCTGTGTCTACACTGCATTTGCTCCCTCTAAAATCCTCCCCTTTACCTTCATATGCAATGATTTACATTCCGCTGCTATACTCTTAGAATTGCACGTGTAGGTTGATTGCTTGACTTGTGCTAAGTTGCTAAAATCTGCCAAGACATAAAATTGGGAAAAGGCTAGATTTTTATTTGGTCAAGTAGTCTAATCACCCCCCCCCCTCTAGACATACTTTCGATCCTACACCGTAAAACATGGTGCACTAAACTATCAAGTAGTCATCATACCGAGCTTGTCAAACATTCATAACGTTTGCATCTGCTCCTGCAATAGGTCTGTCACCTAGTGGTGCATCAAGAAAATAATTCTTCTGAGCAGCAATGAGGATACTCCTCAGATCACAGACCCAGTCTGCATCATTGCTACTATCATCTTTCAACATAGTTTTTCTCTAGGAACATATAAAAAAACAGGGGAGCTATACGCGGGCTATTGATCTACAACATAGATATGCAAAAACTATCAGGACTAAGTTCATGATAAATTAAGTTCAATTAATCATATTACTTAAGAACTCCCACTTAGATAGACATCCCTCAAGTCATCTAAATGATCACGTGATCCATATCAACTAAACCATGTTTGATCATCACGTGAGATGGAGTAGTCTTTAATGGTGAACATATCTATGTTGATCATATCTACTATATGATTCACGTTCGACTTTTCGGTCTCCAGTGTTCCGAGGTCATGTCTGTACATGCTAGGCCCATTGTATGTGAATGTAGAGCTTATCACACCCAGTCATCACATGGTGTCTCGGCACGACGAACTGTCGCAACGGTGCATACTCAGGGAGAACACTTATACCTTGAAATTTTGGTGAGGGGTCATCTTATAATGCTACCGCCGTACTAAGCAAAATAAGATGCATAAAAGATAAACATCACATGCAATCAAAAATATGTGACATGATATGGTCATCATTATCTTGTGACTTTGATCTCCATCTCCAAAGCACCGTCATGATCTCCATCATCGCCGGCTTGACACCTTGATCTCCATCGTAGTGTCGTGGTTGTCTCGCCAACTATTGCTTCTACAACTATCGCTAACGCATAGTGATAAAGTAAAGCAATTACATGGCGTTTGCATTTCATACAATAAAGCGACAACCATAAGGCTCCTGCCAGTTGCCGATAACTTTTACGAAAACATGATCATCTCATACAATAACGTATATCACATCATGTCTTGACCATATCACCTCACAACATGCCCCGCAAAAACAAGTTAGACGTCCTCTACTTTGTTGTTGCAAGTTTTAGGTGGCTGCTACGGGCTTCTAGTAAGAACCTTTCTTACCTATGCATCAAAACCACAACGGTGATTTATCAAGTTTGCTGTTTTAACCTTCAACAAGGACCGACCATAGTCAAATTCTATTCAACTCAAGTTGGAGAAACAGACACCCGCCAGCCACCTTTATGCAAAACTAGTTGCATGTCTGTCAGTGGAACCAGTCTCATGAACGTGGTCATGTGAGGCTGGTCCGGGCCGCTTCATCCAATAATACCGCCGAATCAAAATAAGACGTTGGTGGTAAGCAGTATAAAGATCACCGCCCACAACTCTTTGTGTTCTACTCGTGCATATCATCTAGGCATAGACCTGGCTCAGATGCCACTGTTGGGGAACGTAGCATGCAATTTCAAAAAAATTCCTACGCTCACGCAAGATCTATCTAGGAGATAAATGGAAACGAGAGGTGGAGAGTGTGTCCACATACCCTCGTAGACCGAAAGCGGAAGCGTTTGACAACGCGGTTGATGTAGTCAAACTTCTTCTTGTTCCTACCGATCAAACACCGAACGTACGGCACCTCTGAGTTCTGCACACACAACTCGATGACGTCCCTCGAACTCTTGATCCAGGAAAGTGTCGAGGGAGAGTTCCATCAGCACGACGCCGTGGTGACAGTGATGGTGAAGTGCTCCGCGCAAGGCTTCGCCTAATCACTACGTGAATATGACCGGAGGCGTAAACTGTGTAGGGGGGGCGCCGCACACGGCTAACAATGGTTGATGTGTGTTCTAGCGGTGCCCCCCTCATATATGTTGGAGGGGAGGAGAGGCAGCCAAGGGGGCGCCCCAAGTAGGAGGAATCCTACTTGGGCGCCTCCCTATTCGACCTCCCCCTTCCATATCCATCCGGAGGGGGAAGGAAGGAGGAGGAGAGAAGGAAGGGGGAGCCGAATTGCTCCCCTTCCTTTCTCTCTTCCCCTCTTTCCTTCCCCCCTTATTTGGCTTACATGGGGCGCACCAGCCCCCTAGGGGCTGGTCTGTCCCCTTCTTGGCCCATCAGGCCCATGCAGTTGTCGGGGGGATGCCCGGAACCCCTTCCGTTGACACGATATGTACCCGGTACCCCCAGAACACTTCCGGTGTTCGAATATCATTGTCCTATATATGAATCTTTACCTCTCGACCATTTCGAGACTCCTCGTCCTGTTCGTGATCTCATCCGGGACTCCGAACAACATTCGGTCACCAAATCACATAACTCATATAATACAAAATTGTCATCGAACGTTAAGCGTGCGGACCCTACGGGTTCGAGAACTATGTAGACATGACCGAGACACCTCTCCAGTCAATAACCAACAGCAGAACCTGGATGCTCATATTGGTTCCCACATATTCTTCGAAGATCTTTGTCGGTCGTACCGTAATGATAACATACATTATTCCCTTTGTCATCGGTATGTTACTTGCCCGATATTCGATCGTCAGTATCTTCATACCTAGTTCAATCTCGTTACCAGCAAGTATCTTTACTCGTTCCATAATACATCATCCCGTAACTAAATCATTAGTCACATTGCTTGCAATACTATGATGTGTATTACCGAGAGGGCCCAGAGATACCTCTCTGATACTCGGAGTGACAAATCCTAATCTTGATCTATGCCAACCCAACAAACACCTTCGGAGATACCTGTAGAGCATATTTATAATCACCCAGTTACGTTGTGACATTTGATAGCACACAAGGTATTCCTCCGGTATCCGGGAGTTGCATAATCTCATAGTCGAAGGAATATGTATTTGACATGAAGAAAGCAATAGCAATAAAACTGAATGATCAATATGCTAAGCTAACAGATGAGTCTTTTCCATCACATCATTCTCCTAATGATGTGATCCCGTTCATCAAATGACAACACATGTCTATGATTAGGAAACTTAACCATCTTTGATTAATGAGCTAGTCTAGTAGAGGCTTACTAGGGACACGGTGTTTTTTCTATGTATCCACACATGTATCAAGTTTCCGGTTAAATACAATTCTATCATGAATAATAAACATTTATCATGACATAAGGAAGTATAAAATAACAACTTTATTATTGCCTCTAGGGCATATTTCCTTCACTAACATGGCATATATACAATACCCAACTATACATAGAGGCTACTACAACCCATTATATAAACCAACGTACATGGCATGGTATTGCCTTTGGCACAAATCCTGAGAAGCAAGTGGATCCATGACAAGGAGATCATTTAGACCCTGGTAATCCCCTAGCACTGGGAGTATTGTAGCACTTTTCAAAGCGGAGGCGGTAAGTATGCCCCAACATGCGGTCCTAGCCTGAACGAAGACTTTGTAGTCTCCGCTAAGGACAGAAGCACATATTGGGTATGCCCCAACATGTGACTAGTCATACACGCAAGTGTCATGTGTCGAAAACAAGGCGAACATCATCACAAAATACCATACAAGCAGAGATGAGAATATGAGCATTTAAGTTGGCATAGGTAACAATGTAATAATACATTCCACCAAAACAGGCATCAATCAATAAGGAGTACATATAAGAAGCAAATCTGGCCTAAGAGGCCCCAAATAAACAAACATGATGACCACCCTGTCTAAATCCTAGGATGACGGTCGAGGATCACCCTAATGATCGTCTGACAGAGTAACGACCATCCTCAAACGTTCCTCATAATATTCCCACTTAAGACCCGTGATCTCATCTGCATCATACTCAAGCGTACTTGCATCTATTGTTGTAGTATATGTGAGCCTTTATGAGATTTGGCAATCTCATTATCAAGGATTTCAAGACTAATAATACTTTAGTGGGTAAAAAAATGGTTAAGTGGTGATGTTGCAGCGAGCACTAAGCATTTGAAACCAACTATTCTTATGAGTAGTAGAATAAGAAAATCATGAGGGGTCGCAACTAGAAAGATGAAGAAGTGATCCTAAACACCTACTTATGAGTCAATCATAACCCCACCATGCTATCTTCTTGATCCCGAACTCTCAAGAGAAGACGATCACAGTTACACACGCGATTGGCAAGTTTTAATTTAATTTAGTTTGAGTTCACTACAACCGGAGGTCATCAAGTTCCAAGTCACCACATAACCGCAGGCACGACTTTCAAACAGATTTAACCCTGAAGGGTTGTTCCAACTCATCTGATTACAAAATTACCACATGCCTACATTGAAAACCTGAACACCGTGATAGCACGAAGCATCGCCGGAGTCCGGTGTACAAGTCCTTCATCAAAAGTAAAACTAGTCCAAGGAGATCGCCCGACGCGTCGACCCCGGACTAGAGCTCTAGATTCTGGACGCCACCGGATAAGCTCTGCGTACAGATACCGAAAACAAAGTTGCCCCAGGAGGTGCTGCATGCAGGATTATGCAAACATTAAATATACTGTGTTATTAACCATTAACTTGTGACGAAAGGATCTTATGGTATAACAATCAATTGAGTTTTTTCAACGCAAGTGTTCTTCTAACATTGTGTCCTCAAAGTTGCTGGCATATTAACTTATTCCCATGATCAGAAAAACGAAACCATCATGCAACACTTGAGCTAGTCCTAGAGGCGAGACTACGAATCCACTTTATCGATTATTATTCCACACATGCATATGAGGTTTTCTCTGGGCCTCTTGCATATACAGACTTAAGAACCATTGCAATTATAACACAAAACATAAAAAAATAAACATGGAGATGGTAACATTTATTATTGCATCCAGGGCATATTTCCTTCGGTTCACATGCACACATTTTGGTTTGTATAATAAAATAGGAGGAGCATTTCTCTATTTATGCCTTTTGTATTCACATGCAACATTTAAAGTAGGGTATAAAGCCAGGGAGAGCTATTGTCTTGTCTATTGTCACTAGAAACATGACAAGGATAAGCATAATATTTTTATATCGTCAAATTGTGTTGTCATCAATGCCAAAAAGGGGAGATTCAAAAGGCCTTTATGCCCTTATTTTTTTATGTTAACCACAAATTAACTTGTCTTCTAGATACATGCTGGAGTCCATAAACAATGTCTATGCGTCATAAAGAGAAGCATGGATAGTTGGATGCCACACCCCCATTTAAAAAATAGCTTTTGGTGATGGCTTTTATAATTCATTTTGAGTCATTAGGGAAACCACACTTTTTAAAGGGGCTGCACCTCGAAATATTGTGGGAATCAACTGCACGTAAACATAAAAAATGCACTTACAAACATACCCAAAACTTATGATCCCCGATACTTCAAGGATAGGGCCCTGCGTGGTTCCATGAAACTCAAAAGGTTTGCATTTTGTTGCAAACCTTCTGGAAAAACCGAAACCTGCCTCAAAATTGGCCCAAAACTTGCACTGTAGAGTCCGAGAAACTTTCGGGGAATTGCAAACTTTATGTAGAACTCGAAACCTACTAGGAACTTTGGCTAAAACTTTCGAGAGCCGGAACTTTGGAGCCACGTAGAAAATGTGTGATGATGGTTGGATTTGGGGGTTGGCTATAAATAGCATCCTTCCACACGAAGAAGGTGATGACTCCATTCTATCTTCTCCATTGTTCTAGCTTGAATTTCTTGAAGATCTCCCTCCCCTTCCACTCAAACTTCTTAATATTTTGGAAAGTGAGAGAGAAGTGCCCGATCCACACTTCAACCAAAGAAAACATTGATTCCCCACGTTGTTTCCTTGGTGGATCTTGTTATTTTTTGAGGTTGGAGACTCTTAGGCAGTAGGAGTCCTCGGTGAGCAATCGAGTTGTGATTTCCTCATCGTATATTAAGGTTTGGAGGCCACCTTAAGGTTTACCGGGAGTGGTCCAGAATTGCCTTGGTGGTGATATCCCAAAGAGAACATGCTGATCTTTTGTGATGTTGGTGTGACTTTGAGGTAACATTCATCTCTATATCAGTAACTTGGTTCTATCCAAGGAAGTGAACATCGAGATACATTCTCGTTACTTGTGTATTCATTTATCCCTAACCTTACTTATTTACCTGTGGTCTATCTTCTTTACTTGTGGTCTATTTTGATCCTTAACCTGACAAACACCATATAGCTTGTGTATCTCACCATATCAATTGATCTGTCTCATATTTATATTCTGCATGGGCTAACTTACTAATAATAAAAGTAAATTCTGCAATGGTCTCTCATCTTTCATTTAGGTTTATCTCAATCATTTCATTGCGAGCGTGCGTGTGAGGGTATGCGTCTGGAGTGTGTTCCTTAAAAAATATCGACTAGGGATATGGATAGCGGACTGATGTGGGTACGTGCATCGCAGTAGAATCACGACCGCAAAGATCGATCCGACGTACGCAAGATTCCAGCGAAAACATAATAATAATCTCACGCAGCGGCAGTGATTCGACCAGATAAGGACACGATACAACATAGTTCGCATCGGACTTGAAGGCGACTGACGACAGAAGGAGAGTTCGGAGCAGCCGAGTACACGCAGAGGACTAGGGTTTCTTCCAGTAAACCAGGTCGACAGAGTTGCACATCGGATTGAATGGCAACAATGATGGCGTCACCTAGCTCTTGATGCCAATGTTGGAAATTGTGGGCTGTGCGATCAAAATAAACTCAAAAGGTGCTATGCTAGCAAGAATTTTTGTGTGTATTTCTCTTTTGGCTGAAAAAAAGAGAGACGTTGGAGGAGAACCGTGGGATGAAGAATGAGCGGGCGGGAGCACGGATGGGACATGGAAGCACGTCCAGGGGAGTCAAGCCGCGTACGCGCAAGTCCTTTCTCCCTCACCTACTTGTCAGGCTGTCACCCCCGATCTCCGCAATGGCGGATCCCGGCGATACCGCGACACCCGCCGTCGTCTCCTCCCCGTGGGACGACGTCCCCGATGACTTCTTCCTCTCCGCCTCCATCTCGCCCCCCACCCCCCCGCCAGCCCCTGCTCCCATCCCTTCCACCTCCCCTCCCGCTCCATCGGCTCTCCGCTCAGCATCCCTCCCGGTCACCTCCATCCCTCCTGCATCCGCCTCCGCTTCCTTCTCCGGTTCCCTCCACCGCGCTGTTGCCCCTCAGCCCATCCACCCCAGCCACTCCCTCCCGGCCTTCTCGGCTGCTTCTCTCCCCGCGGTAGCCCACGTCTGCCCTCCGCCCCCGGGCCCCCACCATTCCAACTCGCTCTCGGAGTTCGCCGCGTCCGCATCCCAATCCCGCGTCCACCGCCCTCCCCCTCGCGCCGCCGTGCGCGCGGACCGCCCGCCCCCGCTGGAGCTGCGCTCGAGGCCATCGAGGGAGTCACAGTCTGGCATCGCCCTCTGTGCTCTCGCCTGCTGTGCTGCTCCTGGTGCCGGGACCTCCACTCACCTCTGGGCGGCGGGCGAGGCTGGCGTCAGGGTTTGGGACCTCGCGGATGCCTTCCGATCACCCACTTCTCCGCGGCGATGGGGAGACGAGGCGAGCGCGCCCTTTCGGGAGTCGCGCAAGACACCGCCTGCAATATGCCTCGTGGCTGATCCCGGCCGCGGTTTGGTGTGGAGCGGGCACACCAACGGGCGGATCATGGGTTGGGGTGCTGACCCAGGTCCGGAGGCCGGGGAGCGCATTGGGTGGGATGCACACCGTGGACCAGTATTTGCGATGGCCATCTCTCCTTATGGTAATTCCCCTTGGCTCAATTTCATGTCAATCAGTATGATTTTCATGCAACTTTCTGACATTGTACATTGCAATTGATCACCGTGGTTAATGACATTCATGCTTACACTACCACCATCTGTAAACCAGTGGCTGAAACATATCTATTCAAGTAGTCGAAAATATCAGCAGGAACACACAGTTTATTAATTTATCAACATAGAAGGGGTGCTGAATAGCTTAGTTTATTGTAGAATATAGTAGTGTCTATGATGCCCAACACTGCTATAGTTTGTCTTTTACCTGAAATATTGCAGTTAATTCTAGAAATGTTGAAGCAAATAGCTATCCAACTTAAAGCCCTGTCCGAGCAATGCAATATATCCTGTGAAATCAGTTATCTACATCTAGCTATCTAGTCACAAGGACTGCAGACCTCTCCATGTGGTATAATGTAATGAAGTTATCCACCTAATTGGTTTAGAGAATTGTTTCTATGCTCTCCCACTTAAAATTTGCATGAATCAAGAAGTACCCAGTGTTACTAATCTGTGAGGGCAGACTACTAAGACACATGGATCCAAGTCCAAACCCATGCCCTCCCTGTGTTGATGCCGTTATCCTCTCTGACCCACATCACGACCAACCGCCACTTCAACATGATCTGCCTCGAGCTCTGACTTCACAACATACTTTTATCACCAGCCCCATGGATCTGTGCGCTGCACACCACTGCAAGCAGCCTCCAACACATCACTTCTGTTAGGAATATGCAACTTGTATTCCCACGAGGTATCACGGTCTGATTATGAGATTTAACATGGAAGCAAGGTCGAGACAAGAATATGCAGAGATGTAGCTACTTTGCTCCATTGGTAATTAAGATAAGCTTAACAAGAGCAAATAGGGTCCGGACGTCGAACAGAGGCGGCTAGGGTTTAACGCAAATTGAACAAGATGGTTTCTAGGGTTTTCCTTCCTGGTTTATATAGTCTGGAAAGTAGGTAAAGCGAAAAGTAGGTAAATGCAAGGGATGGTAAAGCAGCTTGTCTGACAGCACGTTCATCCCAGAAGTAGTATTTTTGAAGGGAGGCGTTGGATCAAAGACGAGGGCCCTAGTGTTGATCAAGATGGGCGCCAAACAGTAAGTGAGTTGCAGATAATGTAGCCGGCGTTAGATGAGGTATTCAAAGGGAACGCTTGGCGCATGACAATTCTTCCTACTGAAGTTCAGACTTGTCCCTTAAGTCTGAAATGCTTCCGGATAAATGTGGAGTGCTCCCAGGTTGCCATTTCCAGCAGTATGTTCCTCCATTTGACGCGCCACTGAATCACGGGAATAGTGATGTTGCCCTGGACATGCGGGATGAGCTTGCTCTCCAGTAGTTCTTCTGGTTCCACCAATATCGGGCCATCAACATTCAGTAACGCTGCGTTTGGATGTCCATATTGGAAGGCTCTGTAATGAATTGGTTGGAATTCCATTTCAGCAAGGAAACTGAAACTTGTTTGGTTGTTCACTGAATTGCCTCATGGAATCTGTGAGGTTTCAATACCAAATCCTGTTTGGATGACAAACATTGAAATTGCATATTCACATTCATTGTGAAGCTTTTATCCTTTTATCTACAGGAAACATCAAATTAGTCCATACACATACGCACAAGAATCATTAAATTTGCCCACATCCACACACATATAGAAACCGAGAGTAGCTGAGTAGGCAAGCATGGTCAGGAAGCTTCAGCAGATCGGGGAAGTGAGGGGGCAGGGGGCGTGCGGCCGCGTCGCGCTTCTCAGGCGAGCGTGACCTCTCTTCAACACCGGAGGCGGTGCAACGTGCAGGTGGTGGAGGGGACCGTCCGGCGGCAGACACCCATGGCTGCTGCGCCGGAGGCGGTCGAGCGGACGGGCCTGTGGCGGACGCCCATGGCCGCCGAGATGGAGGCAGTGCACGACGCGTCAGTGGAGGGGGCGGGTGAGATGCGGCGGTGCCGGAAGATGCTGCAGGAGGAGGGGGCCGGGGAGGGAACGCACCTGGACGCCGCCGAGCTTTGCAGCCGCCGCCCAGCTCGGAGCTCGCTGTTTCCCTTCCTACCTTTTCCACTTATCTGTTCACGAGTGGGAAAAAGGAAGCGAACCGGTATGTTTTGCGGGATGGGCGATTTCAACGCAATTCGGAGCCGGGGGCCTCCGTATTGTGGGCAAGCTGTTTGCGTGGGAGTGATTTCAGCCTGAATTTAGTTTCATTACCAACCGCCAATTCAGTGTCCAGCCAAACAGGTGAAATGAAACTTACCAATACCAAATCCAATACAAGGCCCCCAATGAAGACATCCAAACGTAGTGTAAAGGTAAAGTTGGGTTTGGAATTGCTTTGGGACCTAGGTGTTTCTTCAGCTAGCTAACATGAAATGTTGGATGCAACTGGCAGCCCTCAGGAAGTACCAACTTGTAGGAAACAGAGCCGACTTTCGCCGGCACTGAAAATGGCCCATAGTATCTGGAATGCCTGTGGATGCGGCGGCGGCAACTCGAAGGGGAAGAACGCCTCTAGGCAGCAGCAACGCCGGTGGCAACTCCGCTGACACGGACCATGACAAATGCCGCTACTGCGGCAAGGCGGGCTAGTGGGCCCGCGACTGTCGAGAGAAGAAATGTGAAGAGGCTCACATCGTGCAGGTGGACGACGAAGGTCTTGCGCTGCTGATGACCGAGGAGATGTCGCTTACGTTTATCACTGAGCCGTCCGAAATCCCTGCCATGGCAGGGGTTTTGGGCCAGATCGTTGCCACGGCAGCAGAAAACGCTGTCACGGCAGCCCCTTCCACGCCAACGAAATATGCTGCCATGGCAACTAGGAAGAAGGCGTCTACCTTAACGAGGAGCACACAGTGGGAATCACCTGAGGATGCTGACGCCGCCTGGTACCTCGACACCGGGGTGGCGGACCACATGACCAGCGGCATGGTGATGTGCGGGGCCGAACCAGACGGTGCCCAGCACCTTCAAGTTCGCAATGGCTCGACCGCTGTGATCAAGGTCGTTGAGGGCAACTCGAGAGTCCAATAAGACATGCAAACAGAAAAGTTCAAGGTCGTGGAGGGCAACTCAAGAGTCCACGACCTTGAACTTTTCTTCGGGAAGGGGTAGGTTAATTCACGAAATTTGTTATGATTTGACTTACTTGGGATTATATTTTCACAACAACTGAAATATTACCTGTCAGTCTGATCCAAATGGACTTGTATTACGCTTGCTGCAAAATGGGATATTTCATTTCTCGCGGAGACATGCAAACAGTACACCTGCCAAAGACAGTTTCACACATTGTTCAGCGCACTAGTTTCTGCACTAGATTCACAAAATCGTTTTCACACAGTTACAACAGACTAGCTTGCTAACAGCTTACGAGAAGTTTCTTTTTTTTAAAAAGGGGCCTGGCAGCATATTGGCAGCAGTGGGCATGCAAACCAACTCCCAGAGTTCACCCTCTAGTATCAGCATCCCCACGACAATCTGTTGTGGAGAGATTTTAATTTTGGTCAACGAAGTACCAGTACTTGTCCTGACATGCTTCCATTCTTCTTTTTCCGAATTACTAGAAGATTAACAACAAGTCCTGAACTATAAATTGTGCTATGCTAATAAAACTATGCCATCCATCTTAACACAACCAAATATTGATAGTGAAATCTACAAGGCAGATAAGGCATGCCACTATTAGATCCGCAGCATGAGCTGCTGAAATTTGTTGTTCAGGTAGCCTATATGTTTAAGATGGTGGCTTGCTGCTTGCAACTTTATGATTCTTGTTCATAGCTATGCTATTTTCAGCAGTTAGAATTCATATTGTTGAACAAGCTAATTGCAGTTGGATTAGTTCAATTCTGATCTTGTTTGCATGAATCATAGGTGATTTATGGTCTGGATCTGAAGGTGGAATAATTAAAGTATGGAATGGAGAAGCAATTGAGAAATCTCTTGCTTTTGAACGAGAAGAAAAGTGTAAGGCCTCCCTTTTAGTTGAAAGATCATTCATTGACCTTTGGACCATGGTCAGTGACGGAGGGGCCTGCCCCTTACCTTCCGTAGATGTAAAACTTCTATTGTCTGACAATTCCAGATCGAAAGTATGGAGTGCTGGTTACCTCTCATTTGCACTCTGGTACACTTCATGTGTCCATTCACCTGTTACTGTTGCATTTTGCTTACACTAGTCCAGCTGTTCGTATATTTGTGTTTATTCTTGTTCTCTATTTTGCCGTATAGGGATTCTCGCACTAAGGAGCTCCTGAAAGTGGTAAATGTGGATGGCCAAGTTGATACTCGTTTTGACGTCTTATCTGCTCAGGATCCATATGGCCATGAAACAAAACAAAACCTTTTCTCCTCTCCGAAGAAAGAGAAAGCTCGTAGTCCTGTTAATTTTTTCCAGAGATCACGGAATGCTTTGATGGGAGCAGCTGATGCAGTTCGGCGAGTTGCTGCTAAAGCAGGATTTGGAGATGATACTCGAAGAATAGAAGCATTAGTAATGTCAATGGATGGGATGATCTGGACAGGATCTGCAAATGGCTCAGTTGCTCAATGGGATGGTAGTGGTAATCGTTTGCAAGAGTTTCAGCATCATTCATCTTCTGTTCAAAGTATTTTCAACTTTGGCACAAGATTGTGGGTGGGGTACATGGATGGCAACATCCAGCTCTTGGACCTGGATGGCAACTTGCTGGGGGGATGGATTGCACATAGTAGTCCAATTCTGAGTATGGCTGTCGGAAGTTCATATATATTTACATTAGCTGGTCATGGGGGAGTCCGTGGATGGAATTTATCATCTCCAGGGCCTGCTGACAGCATTTTGCGTTCTGAATTGACGGAGAAAGAGACATCATACAAAAACATTGAATACATGAAGGTGTTAGTATGTTCTTGGAATGTTGGGCAAGAAAAAGCATCTTATGAGTCACTAAGAGCTTGGCTGAAATTCCCAACTCAAGAGGTTGGGGTAGTAGTAGTTGGACTGCAAGAGGTGGAGATGGGCGCTGGTTTTCTTGCAATGTCGGCAGCTAAAGAAACGGTAAAAACGATGAGTTCAAAAATTTAGGTTTTTGTCGTTTATTACATCATTGTTGTTACACATAATCATCTATTATCATGATATGTGCTGTGTTACTGAGGGTTAGTCAGATTGTGGCAACGTGCACAAAACCAGAATGTTGGAACATTTTGTGATCAACTGGTTAGTTGGCAATTTCTGTGGCATGAATAGTTGAATATATTGCCTTGTTGTGCAATCTTTTGAGCAACAACAACAACAATAACAACAAAGCCTTTAGTCCCAAACAAGTTGGGGTAGGCTAGAGGTGAAACCCATAAGATCTCGCAACCAACTCATGGCTCTGGCACATGGATAGCAAGCTTCCACGCACCCCTGTCCATAGCTAGCTCTTTGGTGATACTCCAATCCTTCAGGTCTCTCTTAACGGACTCCTCCCATGTCAAATTCGGTCTACCCCGCCCTCTCTTGACATTCTCCGCACGCTTTAGCCGTCCGCTATGCACTGGAGCTTCTGGAGGCCTGCGCTGAATATGCCCAAACCATCTCAGACGATGTTGGACAAGCTTCTCCTCAATTGGTGCTACCCCAACTCTATCTCGTATATCATCATTCCGGACTCGATCCTTCCTCGTGTGGCCACACATCCATCTCAACATACGCATCTCCGCCACACCTAACTGTTGAACATGTCGCCTTTCAGTCGGCCAACACTCCGCGCCATACAACATTGCGGGTCGAACCACCGTCCTGTAGAACTTGCCTTTTAGCTTTTGTGGCACTCTCTTGTCACAGAGAATGCCAGAAGCTTGGCGCCACTTCATCCATCCGACTTTGATTCGATGGTTCACATCTTCATCAATACCCCCATCCTCCTGCAACATTGACCCCAAATACCGAAAGGTGTCCTTCCGAGGTACCACCTGGCCATCAAGGCTAACCTCCTCCTCCTCACACCTAGTAGTACTGAAACCGCACATCATGTACTCGGTTTTAGTTCTACTAAGCCTAAACCCTTTCGATTCCAAGGTTTGTCTCCATAACTCTAACTTCCTATTTACCCCCGTCCGACTATCGTCAACTAGCACCACATCATCCGCAAAGAGCATACACCATGGGATATCTCCTTGTATATCCCTTGTGACCTCATCCATCACCAATGCAAAAAGATAAGGGCTCAAAGCTGACCCTGATGCAGTCCTATCTTAATCGGGAAGTCATCGGTGTCGACATCACTTGTTCGAACACTAGTCACAACATTATCGTACATGTCCTTGATGAGGGTAATGTACTTTGCTGGGACTTTGTGTTTCTCCAAGGCCCACCACATGACATTCCGCGGTATCTTATCATAGGCCTTCTCCAAGTCAATGAACACCATATGCAAGTCCTTCTTTTGCTCCCTATATCTCTCCATAAGTTGTCGTGCCAAGAAAATGGCTTCCATGCTCGACCTCCCAGGCATGAAACCAAACTGATTTTTGGTCACGCTTGTCATTCTTCTTAAGCGGTGCTCAATGACTCTCTCCCATAGCTTCATTGTATGGCTCATCAGCTTAATTCCACGGTAATTAGTACAACTCTGAACATCCCCCTTGTTCTTGAAGATTGGTACTAATATACTCCGTCTCCATTCTTCTGGTATCTTGTTTGCCCGAAAAATGAGGTTGAAAAGCTTGGTTAGCCATACTATTGCTATGTCCCCGAGACCTTTCCACACCTCAATGGGGATACAATCAGGGCCCATCGCCTTGCCTCCTTTCATCCTTTTTAAAGCCTCCTTCACCTCAGACTCCTGGATTCGCCGCACAAAACGCATGCTGGTCTCATCAAAGGAGTCGTCCAGTTCAATGGTAGAACTCTCATTCTCCCCATTGAACAGCTTGTCGAAGTACTCCCGCCATCTATGCTTAATCTCCTCGTCCTTCACCAAGAGTTGGCCTGCTCCGTCCTTGATGCATTTGACTTGGCCAATGTCCCTCGTCTTCCTCTCTCGGATTTTGGCCATCTTATAGATGTCCCTTTCACCTTCCTTCGTGCCTAACCGTTGGTAGAGGTCCTCATATGCCCGACCCCTTGCTTCACCAACAGCTCGCTTTGCGGCCTTCTTCGCCATCTTGTACTTCGTCCTTGATGCAATCTTTTGAGCTTGAATAAAAATTTACTCGCAATCCTATTTGATAAGCTGCTATTCTATATCAAATGACTTGCTTTCAATTGGAGGCATGCAAGCCCTGTGCCACAAAGCCACTGGGAAAAGGTGGCTTGTTTACTACTCCATCTGTTCCAAAATATAGTGCGTTTTGTGTGTGCCAAAAAGTAACTTCCATCAAGTTTTACCAAGTTTATAGAGAAGAATATCAACGTCAATAATACCAAATAAATACAGTATACAAATATATTTCACGATGTATCTGATAATATTTGTTTGGTATTGTAGATGTAGATATTTTTCTCTATAAACTTTGCAAAGCTTGACTTCTGAAAATCTATATACCGTATATTTTGGAACGGAGGGAGTACCTGTTAAGAGTTAATTCTCATGTTGATTTTTTAGAATATTAATAAACATAAATATAGAAAAAATATATGCTATTTTTTGCTAGCTGTAATCCTGATATAATTTCCACTGGCTTTAGGTAGGGCTAGAGGGAAGCCCAAACGGGGAGTGGTGGTTGGATGCAATTGGGCAAATCTTGAAAGGCCACTCTTTTGAGCGTGTTGGTTCAAGGCAGATGGCTGGGTTACTTACTGCTGTATGGTAATCTGTCTAGGACTAGTTTTGGGTATTTATCCTTCTGTTTTTTTTCTTCGTAATTGTAGAAGTTATTGAGTTTTTTTTTCCCTCAGGGTAAGAACAAATCTGAAGCATTTTGTCGGTGATATCGACAATGCTGCAGTAGCATGTGGATTAGGACGCGCTATTGGCAACAAGGTACTTTTGTTGTCTTGTTAATGTATTCTTTCTGGCAACAAGGTACTTTTGTTGTCCTATTAATATGTTACTCCCTCCGTCCCTAAATATTTGTCTTTCTAGAGATTTCAACAAGTGACTACATACGCAGCAAAATGAGTGAATCTACACTCTAAAATATGTCTATATACATCCGTATGTGGTAGTCCATTTGACATCTCTAAAAAGACAAATATTTAGGAACGGAGGGAGTATTTCTTATTCATAGCAGGTAACTTAGACATGTTGTTTGTGACTTGATGTCAAATGTCAATATAGTTTTTATTTCAGCTCACCATTTTGCCATCATACTCATTAGCCATTTATTTTTAAGTAGTGTTTGATTTAAGTCAACGTTCTCTGCTGGTTGTTATATATGCCCAACTCCTTTGTTGTGTAAATACAATTTGATCTAGATATTAGGCGTGAAGCCCCAAAGTCTTGCTGTGAACTATTTGTTCCCTATACCATGTCAAACCCGCCAAATGGGGTCACATAGAGATCGTGGCGATTGCTTCACGATGATGAAGAGATTAGGGTGCTAATATAAAGGCTGGTGCAAGCCATTTGCTTGCTGTTGACCATTGGGACGCTTAAGCCTTTGCTCGGGATTGGCCCCCGCCGCGTGCTGGCACGAAATTCCCGGTGCAGTTGTGGACCATAGCATGTGGTGCAATGATTGTAGTTTCTGCACCTCCTTTTTCGATGACTATTGCTTACCAGACGGGAGCCCACTGTGGTAGGCTTGGCAATCAGGTTGACATGTACGGCAGCCTTATGACCATTTCTAGAGTTCTGGTGCTTGTACCTTGATATCTGTTCACAGTGGCTTCTGCGATCTGATGGTGAAGTGTTGGATCTGCTTCTTTTCTCTCAGAGGATCTGCCGTGTAGCAGTGTCAGTGTTATGACCGGCATATTAGGTGGGCTGTGGCCCAAGTTATCTTATCGTTATTAGGGGCTTAGCCCAATTATCTTATCGGTATTAGGATCGTTTGCTTAGGAGTCAAGTAAACCTCTCTATATAAGGAGAGGAGATGTATCAATCTAATCAAGCAAGAAGCAATCAGTATTTGCTCGGCTTCCCTTAGGGAGCCGGGAGACCTAACCTTAGCCGCCTCTTGCGCCGCCGCCGCCTCTTCTCCACCACGCAAGGACGGCGCCCAGCCACCAGCCGCCGCGCCCTCGACCTCGTCTTCCTCCATCTTTCCCCTACAATCTCTGCCCTAGAACCGGCAGAACCCTAGCTCCTAACACCTTGGTATCAGGTAGCTCAGTTCCGATCATGTCTTCGCTGCTGCCCATCCCGTCGCTTCAGCTGCCGACCGTCACCACCGCGCCGCTGGCCTTCTCCACCGCGCGGCTGCCCTCCCCGTCCGCGCCGCTGGTCGCGTCCTCCGGCGCCGCCACCAACCAGATGACGGCACCCTCCACCGCACCACCGGCCGCCGTCTACTCCCCGGAGGAGATCACCGGGTTCCTCACCGATCTCGTCACCGCCGTCCAGGGGATACGACTATACCTAGCCGCCCCCTACAGGCCGGCGGCCGCCGCGACCGGGCCAGCCGCCCTGCCGTGGTATTCGGCACCCGCGGCGCCGACCGGGCCTCTACACCACCACTGGCCGCTTCAGCCGCCGCCCGCCGCCGCGCCCCAATGGTCGCAGTGGCCGGCGCCGGCCCTCACCGCGTCACCCACGCCACCCGGGTCCTCGCCGCCACCGCCCTGGCAGCCCTGGCAGCCGCCGCACCCCGGGGCCACCGCGACGCTGGTCAGGCCACTGCAGCCCTCGCTGCAGCTACAGCCAGCCCCCGCCACCGCCCCGGTCTAGCCACAATGGCCGGCCGCGGCCATGGCCGCCTCCGCCGTTTCCAGGCAGCAGCAGCTGCCGGCGCCTCCGCCGCCCAGCACCGGGCTGACTACAGCCGCGCCGGCGGGCGTGCTGATTCAGCAAGTGCGGTTCCCGCCCTCGCCGTCCTAGCTTCCGGCCTGGTTGGCTGGGACGTCACCGCCGCCAGTCTACACCATGGCCGCGGACCAGCCGGCGCCCTCCCTGTCGTACGACGGGCCCTCCGGCTCCGCGGGTTTCCACGCTGGCTTTGACGGGCCACCGCTTTCCTGCGGACCACCTGTGCACACCGGACCAACGCCATCCTCTTCGCTGCTCCGTACCGCCGAGCTGTACACTCACGTCGGTCATGCTCAGACACCGCCGCGCTTCGCCAAGCTCGCCTTCGCCAAGCTCGCCTTCGCCAAGCTCGCCTTCGCCACCTATGACGGCGCCGAGGACCCCCTCAACTGGCTCAACCAGTGCGAGCAGTTCTTCCGGGGGCAACGGACGCTCGCGTCGGACCGCACCTGGCTCGCCTCTTATCACCTCCGCGGTGCCGCACAGACGTGGTACTACGCCCTCGAGCGGGACGAGGGCGGCATGCCCCCATGGGAGCGTTTTCGCGAGTTCTGCCTCCTTTGATTCGGACTGCCGATACGTAGGAGCTGGCTGGCGGAGTTGGGCCGCCTTCCCTTCACCTCTACGGTGCAGGACTACACCGACCGCTTTCAGGCCCTGGCGCGCCACGCGTCTGGCGTGACGGCTCACCAGTGGGCCGAACTCTTCGTCGGCGGTCTGCCAGATCATATCCGCGTGGACGTCGAGCTGCAGGGACCCCAGGACCTCCAGACGGCCATGTACTACGCCCGCGCGTTCGAGCGCCGCGCGGTGGCCATCCAGCAGGCATCACCGTCCCGGGCCGTTGGGCCGCCACCCTGGCCGGATGTTCCCGCGCAGGGTCGGCCTGCTCAGGTTTTCGTGGCAACCCTTGCCGCGACCGCGGCGCGCCCGTTCCGCCGGCTCACCTCGGTCGAGCTACTCGAGCGTCGCCGCCAAGGGTTGTGCTTCAACTGCGATGAGACCTACATGCCTGGTCACGTCTGCCCCGACTCTTCTACCCGGAGGCTGCAGACTACATTGAGGAGGACGCCGTCGCCGCCGGGCTCGGCGACCTGGCCGCCCCAGCTGTCGCGGAGGTGTTTGACGCTGGTTGATCACCTCGAGTTCAGCAAGCGCTTCCCCGCCTTACAGCTCGAGGACGAGCTGTTTGTGCAGGCGGGGAGAAGTGTTATGACCGGCATATTAGGTGGGCTGTGGCCCAAGTTATCTTATCGTTATTAGAGGCTTAGCCCAATTATCTTATCGGTATTAGGGTCGTTTGCTTAGGAGTCAAGTAAACCTCTCTATATAAGGAGAGGAGATGTATCAATCTAATCAAGCAAGAAGCAATCAGTATTTGCTCGGCTTCCCTTAGGGAGCCGGGAGACCTAACCTTAGCTGCCTCTTGCGCCGCCGCCGCCTCTTCTCCACCACGCAAGGACGGCGCCCAGCCGCCGGCCGCCGCGCCCTCGACCTCGTCTTCCTCCATCTTTCCCCTACAATCTCCGCCCTAGAACCGGCAGAACCCTAGCTCCTAACAGTCAGAAATTGCTCCTGGAACTGACACAGCGAGCCACTTCGTCATAGAGACACCAATTCCATGAGGGAATTGCTAGTAGGGACGGCCTGAAACTGGTGTTGAAAAGCTAGGTGAAGTGCTTCCAGTTTGGACACTGTCATGTCAATCCATGTGGTGCTACCATGTTTGTGCAGCCCCTGTCACGTGATAGGACTCTAGCCATACCTTCCTGTCCATCTCCTAAAGGTTGTTTGTAGCAGTTCAGCTAGGGTAACAATCTTCCTTGCCTTCAAACGTCGAGAAGTACTTGTAGATGTGGTGCAGTCCAGTCTGCAGTGTGTTCTATGGAGGTGGCAGCAGTTGCTGTTAGCAGAGAGAAGCCATCACAGCTTTTGGATCTGCCAGGATGCCCCCAGGGGAACAAGTTTTGAGTGAGAGGACACCACTATGGTGATCTCGGCATGTGCCTTCTATTCAGTTAATAGCAGCTGTGCGGACTGCTGCTGATCCACCCCGCTGATCTTGGTATTGATCTCGTTAGTCTGGTTCAGCCTCTCCGATAGCAGCCATCTGGCTAGCGAGATTGTCGCTGCCATCCATACCTTGATCTGACCAGGAGCCGCCACGGCCGTATCAGCGGCTGCGCCTGTTATCAAATTGTCATGAGCATAGCTTTTCAGTGACAGAAGAAGGTCGAGGCTGAGGTCCTCTACATGCAGGTGTAACAAGATCTGTGTAGAAGAGATGATAGGGGTATGGAGAGTACTTATAGGCACCTCATATATAGATGAGACAGCGTATTAGCACACTGATTCCATCTCTACTTCTAACAGATGCAATTAACTAAAACAAGGGATATAATCTTGCGATACCTGATCTAAACTTTACTGGAACCAAATTGAGTCATATATCCTCCTACTGCGATGTATTCTGCATTGCCGATTTATCCCTCCTGGGCAGGACTGTGCACATTGCTCATGCTTCCTGGTTGGGCATGGCTGCCTTTGAGCAGTTATTACGGGATGCCGAGTAGGCATGGTACAATTCTGCTTAAATATTCGCTTAATTTAGTTGTGGGGGAGTATAGAAGCAGCATTATGGCTTCATTTTAGTTCAGCTTAGTTTACTACATTTTGTAATGTACTTCACTGTCTCAGGGAGCAGTCGGATTGAGGATGAGAATACATGATAGAAACATTTGCTTTATAAACTGTCATTTCGCTGCACATATGGAAGCTGTGAGCCGGCGGAATGAAGACTTTGACCATGTCTTTAGAACAATGACCTTTGCCACCCCTTCAAGTGGATTATTGACAACATCAAGTAATTGCTCAATCTTCTTGTTAACTTTTCTGCATGATGGCGTTCAAATTTGTAAATGTCTGGCCAACCTTGCTAATCACAATGAAGAATCGTGCCAAGAATTCAGAAATTCTTAATCTTACACACTGTTACTCAACTTCTTTTCATGTTGCAGTTTCTGGTTCTGCCGGTCAGCTTCTTCAAGCAAATGTATGTTGTTGCTTCCCTTCATTTTATTTTTGCAGTGGATAGAGTTGTTTCTAGATCCATTATCTGAGATTGTAAACATTACCAAAATGTTGCTATCATAGGGCTCAAGAATGCCCGAGTTGTCAGATACGGACATGATTGTCTTTCTTGGTGACTTCAATTACCGGCTTTACGATATTTCGTATGAAGAGGCAATGGGGTTGGTTTCCCGGAGACGCTTTGACTGGCTGAGGAAGAATGACCAGCTGCGAGCAGAAATGAGATCTGGGAGAGTCTTCCAGGGATTACGTGAAGGAGATTTCCAATTCCCACCTACTTACAAATTTGAGAAACACAAAACTGGCTTATCAGGTATAGTTATTCTGATGATAGTTGTGTGAGGCCTGCTTCAGTAACCCCCACCCTGCCCTTCTCTAAAAAACTTTGAAAATGGCATTTTCGTTCAATAGAAGATTAAATGGTATCCTTATATTTTGTGCATCCAGTCTTCACGGTTAGAGGTGCTGATTTGCATGGAGAGGATTTCCTTCTAGTTGGCTCGAGTAAGGCAGGCTACTTCTAAGCAATCTAGAGAACATTGAACCTCATTGAAAAGAAATAATGTTTCATACAGTACAATCTAGAGACATTGATGTAAAGATAAGTGAGGCTAGCTCACTTGGTTAGGGAGTGGATGTATAACCCAGCCACTGGTGTATCATTGATCTGCATCAAAAGTAGTACACCTTTTGGGGGGTGTACCAAGGCAAACCTCTAGTTATATTAGTGTGTGCTTATCACAGCAATAATGTTTCATACAGTACCAGTTTGATCCTTATGAGTTGATAATACTCCTGAACTCCTGATTCCTGAACACTTCGTTTGAAGAAACTTCTCTTATTGTAGGGTATGATTGTAGTGAGAAGAAACGCATTCCTGCCTGGTGTGACCGGGTTCTATACCGTGACAGCCGAGCTAGTTCAGGAACTGAGTGTTCCTTGGATTGTCCTGTGGTTTGTTCAGTATCACTGTAAGTCATTTTTTGTTTGATTATCTCACTGGATAAAGAATATTAGCAGGGCACAAATTACGCATGAACATGTGCTCGATTGTCCTAGAGCACGACGTTTCTTCCACCAGTCCATCTCTCATTTTGCTATTTGCATGCATGTAACTCGAAAGTTAAAACATTTTAACTTTTAAATATAAAGCCAATTTATGATCTGTCTTCACTGTTGGCTTTGTTTTGACGAGGGCTCAAAAACCAGACCCCATGTTGGTATGTTTCGATGAATTTTCTTTTTTGCCTTCAATGTTACCACCTGACAAATTATAAAGTTGCCATGTGGTGACTTGTTACAAAATAGGGTGGCAACTAATGCGTTACTGCCTGGCAACAAAAGAGTCCAAATAGGTTTCTCGAAACATAGTCAACTGAGATCTTATTTTAAATCACTTGTTGTTACGAAATCAGTGGTGAAAACAGATGTCCAATCAGACAGATGGTTTGAGCTGTACAATATTTTTTATTTCCGAAATCAGGTTTTATTTGTAGTAGTCTTTTTGTCCTGTGTGCCTAGCATCCATTTTTCTGTTAGTAGATAGAAACCTTATGGAACTGTATTATTCTATATTTCAAGGTATGAATCTTGCATGGAAGCAACGGACAGTGATCACAAACCTGTAAAATGCTTGTTCAATTTGGATGTTGCACGTGTCGACAAACAGACAATGAGGCAGAAATATGGGGAGATAATGAGTTCGAATAAGAAAGTGTTGCACTTGCTTCAGGGGCTAAAAGCATTCCCTGAAGCAAATGTGAGCACCAATGAAATCATTCTGCAAGACCAAACTCCCTATGTTTTGAAGCTACAAAACAGAAGTCGAGAAGACAGAGCTTGTTTTGAGATCACTGGCCAAGCACCAACTTCTTCTGGCACAGATTCTGCCGGTTTCCCTACCTGGCTTAAGGTGGGTTAATGCCTTGTCCTGACTCCTTATATCGGTTCACCTCATTTTAGAACAGTCTAATTACTGTACGATGCTTCTGCTTATTGATGCTTGTTCAACACTGTGAGCTTAATGCTTGAGCACTGAGGGTGAAACATGTCTTCAACACAGGTTTCTCCAGCAGCTGGTATAATCTGCCCTGGACAGACGGTAGATGTCACTTTGCAGCATGGAGACCTGCGTGGAACATCATGGAATAATTTGTCTGGGGCTAACCAAGAAAAGGCAGCACAGTTATCAGTGAAAATAACTGGAGTGTGTTCTACCGTTGCTAAATGTTACGGAGTACGTGTGCAATGCCAGAAGGGCCGGAGCACATTTCCTTTCAAAAGGTTTTAAATTTGTTGATTGTGTTTTTTTATTGTGCGATCGTGACATGTGGGGTTAGCTTTTAGGTTTGATTAAAGTGTGCATAGAAAATGTTGTGGCTAATGTTCTTATTTGTGGTGCCGAAGTACAAAACCGTTGCTTTTGTACTCTCGATATTCCAGGACATTTTGTACAGGAAATTATTGAAATCATGTAATACCACTGAGAGGAGATCCTTCTAAGTAGTGAGATATGTGTGTGTGTGACATACTCTCCGTCTATATAAGACGTTAGTACATCCCATACTCACATATTGAATGTAATAACATCTTATATTATGAGATAAAGAGAATATATTACTCCCTCGGTCTCAAAATAAGTGTCTCAACTTCAGTACAACTTTGTATTAAAGGTAGTATAAAGTGAAGACACTTACTAAGTTGAGATATTTATTTTGAGACGGAGGGAGTATAAGGTTATAATATACTTCCTCTGTCTCAAAAAATAAGAACGTTTTTAACACTACACTAATGTTAAAAACGTTCTTATATTATGGGACAGAGGGAGTAGTTAGCAGTTTTGCAGTTTCGAATATGGTACTCTGGTTTTCTTAGAACGTTTTAAGATCTCCATAAACTGGACATTAGGGTCACTGGCACAATTCCCGTGCATTGTCACGAAGCCAAGGAAAAAATAACCCTAAGGAGTAGGCCGCCAAATTGTATAGGATAGGATTTCAAAGGAGAAAGGGGTTGTGACTAAGGCACAATTCTCAGGCGTTGGATTTTGGAGGCCTAAGATCAGGATTGCTGCCTGAGGGAGTAGCTGTCTAATAGGACTCCATTCAAACATGGCGTAATTCCTGAGCACTTTTGGTTTGTAGGGATTGATTCCTATTCCTATGTAGCCATGTAGGATAGGAATCAATGGTTCGCAACAGTTAAAGATATATTTGGGTTACATATATTTGGTAGTCTAGGATTTGTAATCTATTTTCTACCTTATATCTAGGAGAGGCATCTTGCCCTTCAAGCCTTGTACTCAATATATTCTCGCTCTCGAGACTCAATAATACATCGAACCATTCCACCAATCCTCTCTCTCCCTTCTAACATGGTATCTACCGCAAGTCGATCCTAAACCCTAGCCGCCGCTGCTTCCGCACCCACGCGCCGCCCCCGGGATGGTCGACCTCCATGACCGCCGTCGGGGGCCGCGTGGCCCGTACCTAGGTTTGTCCGCCGGTCGTGTTGACCGGCTGCCCTAGAGAGTCTTTTCCCCAAGCCTTGCTCCGGGGTTTTCTCTCTCCCGCTGGTCATCTTGATCGCGCGGTTTCTTTTCAGTTTTCCGATTTATTCTTGATCGGTTTGCGTCGCCCACCGCCCCGTCGACCCTGAGCGCCTCTACTCCGACCCCAGCGCGCCCAGCCGGCCTCACCTCCGACCCGGCGGCCACGCGCGCTGAGGCGGCTCGTCAGGGCCAGCCGCCATTCGCGCGTCAGTCCGCCCGTCGCCCTGCGCCGGCCGTCACCGCCCTGCTCCGACCGGGTCACCTGCATCGCTCCGACCTGGCGGCCTCTCGCTATGCGACGGCCAATCATAGCCGTCGCTCGCGCGCCGGCCCGCCCATCGATCCACATCACCCGCCTCCGTCGTGTCTGCTCGGTGGCCCGGCAGTCTACCTCGCCGGCCTCGTCCTCGGCTGCGTCAGGCTCGTCGGCTGCCTCAACTCGGGCGCCGCTGCTCCGTTGGTCGCTCGGGCCTCGCAGCCCGGGCGCCGGCGCTACTTTGGCAGCCCGGGTGCTGGTGCTGACAAGCTCGTCCGCACGACGTCCCACGCCGTCCGTCGTCGGCGGCCTCATCACGGACTCCGCCGCCACCCCGCCTCCACCAAGCGGCGTCCCCGACCTTGCGCGTGATCGGCTTGATCACCCGGTCGTCGCCTCTGTTGGGGAACGTAGTAATTTCCAAAAATTTCCTACGCACACACAAGATCATGGTGATGCATAGCAACGAGATAGGAGAGTGTTGTCTACGTACCCTCGTAGACCGAAGCGGAAGCGTTGATGCAACATAGAGGAAGTAGTCGTACGTCTTCCCGGTCCAACCGATCCAAGCACCGTTACTCCGGCACCTCCGAGTTCTTAGCACACGTTCAGCTCGATGACGCTCCCCGGGCTCTGATCCAGCAAAGCTTCGGGGATGAGTTTCGTCAGCACGACGGCGTGATGACGATGATGATGTTCTACCGACGCAGGGCTTCGCCTAAGCACCGCAACGATATGACCGAGGTGGAATATGGTGGAGGGGGGCACCGCACACGGCTAAGGAACGATCACGAAGATCAACTTGTGTGTTCTAGGGTGCCCCCCTGCCCCCGTATATAAAGGAGGGAGGGGGAGGTGCGGCCGGCCCCAAGGGGTGCGCCTGGAGGAGTCCTACTCCCACCGGGAGTAGGACTCCCCCCTCTCTTGCCTTGTTGGAGAAGGAAAGGGGGAAGGAGAAGAGGAAAGGGGGGCGCCGCCCCCTTTCCTTGTCCTATTCGGACTAGGGGGGGAGGGGGCACGCGGCCTGCCCTGGCCGGCCCCTCTCTTCTCCCTTATGGCCCATGAAGGCCCATTAACCCCCCGGGGGGTTCCGGTAACCCCTCGGTACTCCGATAAAATGCCGATTTCACCCGGAACGATTCCGATGTCCAAATATAGGCTTCCAATATATCGATCTTTATGTCTCGACCATTTCGAGACTCCTCGTCATGTCCGTGATTACATCCGGGACTCCGAACTACCTTCGGTACATCAAAATGTATAAACTCATAATAACTGTCATCGTAACGTTAAGCGTGCGGACCCTACGTTCGAGAACAATGTAGACATGACCGAGACACGTCTCCGGTCAATAACCAATAGCGGGACCTGGATGCCCATATTGGCTCCTACATATTCTACGAAGATCTTTATCGGTCAGACCGCATAACAACATACGTTGTTCCCTTTGTCATCGGTATGTTACTTGCCCGAGATTTGATCGTCGGTATCCAATACCTAGTTCAATCTCGTTGCCGGCAAGTCTCTTTACTCGTTCTGTAATACATCATCTCACAACTAACATATTAGTTGCAATGCTTATGTGATGTGCATTACCGAGAGGGCCCAGAGATACCTCTCCGACTATCGGAGTGACAAATCCTAATCTCGAAATACGCCAACCCAACAAGTACCTTTGGAGACACCTGTAGAGCACCTTTATAATCACCCAGTTACGTTGTGACGTTTGGTAGCACACAAAGTGTTTCTCCGATAAACGGGAGTTGCATAATCTCATAGTCATAGGAACATGTATAAGTCATGAAGAAAGCAATAGCAACATACTAAACGATCGGGTGCTAAGCTAATGGAATGGATCATGTTAATCAGATCATTCAACTAATGATGTGACCTCGTTAATCAAATAACAACTCTTTGTTCATGGTTGGGAAACATAACCATCTTTGATTAACGAGCTAGTCAAGTAGAGGCATACTAGTGACACTTTGTTTGTTTATATATTCACACATGTATTATGTTTCCGGCTAATACAATTCTAGCATGAATAATAAACATTTATCATGATATATGAGGAAATAAATAATAACTTTATTATTGCCTCTAGGGCATATTTCCTTCAGTCTCCCACTTGCACTAGAGTCAATAATCTAGATTACACAGTAATGATTCTAACACCCATGGAGTTTTGGTGCTGATCATGTTTTGCTCGTGGAAGAGGCTTAGTCAACGGGTCTGCTACATTCAGATCCGTATGTATCTTGCAAATCTCTATGTCTCCCTCCTGGACTAGATCCCGGATGGAATTGAAGAGTCTCTTGATGTGCTTGGTTCTCTTGTGAAATCTGGATTCCTTTGCCAAGGCAATTGCACCAGTATTGTCACAAAAGATTTTCATCGGACCCGATGCACTAGGTATGACACCTAGATCGGATATGAACTCCTTCATCCAGACTCCTTCATTTGCTGCTTCCGAAGCAGCTATGTACTCCGCTTCACATGTAGATCCCGCCACGACGCTTTGTTTAGAACTGCACCAACTGACAGCTCCACCGTTTAATGTAAACACGTATCCGGTTTTGCGATTTAGAATCGTCCGGATCAGTGTCAAAGCTTGCATCAACGTAACCGTTTACGATGAGCTCTTTGTCACCTCCATATACGAGAAACATATCCTTAGTCCTTTTCAGGTACTTCAGGATGTTCTTGACCGTTGTCCAGTGATCCACTCCTGGATTACTTTGGTACCTCCCTGCTAAACTTATAGCAAGGCACACATCAGGTCTGGTACACAACATTGCATACATGATAGATCCTATGGCTGAAGCATAGGGAACATCTTTCATTTTCTCTCTATCTTCTGCAGTGGTCGGGCATTGAGTCTTACTGAACTTCACACCTTGTAGTATAGGCAAGAATCCTTTCTTTGCTTGATCCATTTTGAATTTCTTCAAAACTTTGTCAAGGTATGTGCTTTGTGAAAGTCCAATTAAGCGTCTTGATCTATCTCTATAGATCTTGATGCCCAATATGTAAGCAGCTTCACCGAGGTCTTTCATTGAAAAATTCTTATTCAAGTATCCCTTTATGCTATCCAGAAATTCTATATCATTTTCGATTAGTAATATGTCATCCACATAAAATATCAAAAATGCTACAGAGCTCCCACTCACTTTCTTGTAAATACAGGCTTCTCCAAAAGTCTGTACAAACCCAAATGCTTTGATCACACCATCAAAGCGTTTATTCCAACTCCGAGAGGCTTGCACCAGTCCATAAATGGATCGCTGGAGCTTGCACACTTTGTTAGCTCCCTTTGGATCGATAAAACCTTCTGGTTGCATCATATACAACTCTTCTTCCAGAAATCCATTCAGGAATGCAGTTTTTACATCCATTTGCCAAATTTCATAATCATAAAATGCAGCAATTGCTAACATGATTCGGACAGACTTAAGCATCGCTACGGGTGAGAAGGTCTCATCGTAGTCAATCCCTTGAACAAGTCGAAAAGCTTTTGCTACAAGTCGAGCTTTGTAGATAGTAACATTACCGTCAGCGTCAGTCTTCTTCTTGAAGATCCATTTATTCTCAATTGCTTGCCGACCATCGGGCAAGTCAACCAAAGTCCACACTTTGTTCTCATACATGGATCCCATCTCAGATTTCATGGCTTCAAGCCATTTTGCGGAATCTGGACTCACCATCGCTTCTTCATAGTTCGTAGGTTCACCATGATCTAGTAGCATGTAACGCCCACGATGCGGCTATATCTCCCACGTGTCGAGGCACGACTTGGAGGCATAACCACATGGTGGTTTTGTCGCAAGAAGGGTCATCTTCACACGATCCCATGTAATGAACAAGAATGGGATAAAGAGTTGGCTTACAATCGCCACTTCACACAATACATTAAATAAATCATACATCATTCAGAGTACACACATAGTCCGACTACGGACAACCAAATGAAAAGGAAGATAACCCAACTGCTAGGTCCCCGATCGTCCCAACTGGGCTCCACTACTAATCAACAGAAAAAGAAACAACTCAACGGACACGATCTTCATCGAGCTCCCACTTGAGCTCGGTTCCGTCATCTGCACTGGTATCAACGGCACCTGCAACTGTTTTGGTAGAATCTGTGAGTCACAAGGACTCAGCAATCTCACACCCGCGAGATCAAGACTATTTAAGCTTATAGGAAGTATGGGGTAATAAGGTGGAGATGCAGCAAGCGCTAAGCATATATGGTGGCTAACATACGCAAATGAGAGCGAGAAGAGAGGCAAAGCTCGGTCGTGAACTAGAAGTGATCAAGAAGTGATCCTGAAACTACTTACGTTCAAACATAACACAAGAACCGTGTTCACTTCCCGGACTCCGCCGAGAAGAGACCATCACGGCTACACACGCGGTTGATGTATTTTAATTGAGTCAAGTGTCAAGTTCTCTACAACCGGACATTAACAAATTCCCATCTGCCTCATAACCACGGGCACGGCTTTCGAAAGATAATACCCTGCAGGGGTGTCCCAACTTAGCCCATTATAAGCTCTCACGGTCAACAAAGGATATTCCTTCTACCGGGAAGACCCGATCAGTCTCGGAATCCCGGCTACAAGACATTTCGATAATGGTAAAACAAGACCAGCAAGACCACCCGACTGTGCCGACAAATCCCGATAGGAGCTGCACATATCTCGTTCTCAGGGCACACCGGATGAGACGGGCTACGAGTAAAACCAGGCTTCGAGTTTCCCCGAGGTGGCCCCGCAGGCGGCTCGGTTCGGACCAACACTCGGAGGAGCACTGCCCCGGGGGGGGGGGGGCTAAAATAAAGATGACCCTCGGGCTCGCGAAAACCCAAGGGAAAGGTGGTAGGTGGTAGGCAAATGGTAAAACCAAGGTTGGGCCTTGCTGGAGGAGTTTTATTCAAGGCAAACTGTCAAGGGGGTCCCATAAATCACCCAACCGTGTAAGGAATGCAAAATCAAGGAACATAACACCGGTATGACGGAAACTAGGGCGGCAAGAGTGGAACAAAACACCAAGCATAAGGCCGAGCCTTCCACCCTTTACCAAGTATATAGATGCATTAATTAAATAAGAGATATTGTGATATCCCAACATATCCATGTTCCAACATGGAACCAACTTCATCTTCACCTGCAACTAGCAACGCTATAAGAGGGGCTGAGCAAAAGCGGTAACATGGCCAAACAACGGTTTGCTAGGAAAGGATGGTTAGGGGCTTGACATGGCAACATAGGAGGCATGATATAGCAAGTGGTAGGTATCGCAGCATAGCAAAAGAGCGAGCAACTAGCAAGCAAAGATAGAGGTGATTTCGAGGGTATGGTCATCTTGCCTGAGATCCCGCAAGGAAGAAGAACGAGTCCATGAAGAAAACAAACAGATGTAGTCGAACGAATCCTCACAACTCCGGAACGAAATCGAAGCTAACGAGAGAAGCAACCCGGAAAGAAGCAAGCAACATAGTAAACAACCATCTCATAAACATGGCATGATGCATAAACAAGTATGATGCATGTCCGGTTTAAATAGCATGACATGGCAAAGTGCACAAGCAATACTACAAATTAAGTGGAGCTCAATATGCAACGAGTTGCATATTGACGAGACACCACATCAATTATTTAGTTCTCTCTCGGTTATGTACCCAACAATATTAAATGTAATTAAACATGGCAAGGGGTGAAACATAAGTAAACTAACTATTTAGCCAAGTTTAAATGAGGCCGGAACAACAAACAACAATTCCGGAAAATCCTCATGTTCATATTTTTGATTTGGTACTGTTCTGTCCTAAAGCATATTTTATTGTTGTTAAACATGCAAGATAGGTACACTATGTTAAACTAGGCATTTTTCTACCCCATTTACATATAAAGTTTATTAAATTCAGAGTTACGGTTATTTAGTTATGAAATAAATCATTCTAGCATGCCATTTAGCAATATAAATGCAAACAACATTTTAAACATTTTAAGCATGGATGAAAGTAGCATATTATGAAACTAGGCAGAATTTTAAGCACTCTACATATATAAGTTGTTTTAATCTGATGCATGGTTTGTGAGATATTACTGCATGAACATGAAGGGCTTTTATGCATGAGGCCGTTACATAGCATGACTTCCGGAACAGGATTGCCGTACCACTCTGGTGCGGATCTTACTCTGGTTGATCTACGAGGTTCTGTAGTAAGTTGATCTGAAGTTGTATGATCATCATCATTAACTTCCTCACTAATTGGTTTAGACATCACAGAAACTGGTTCCTGTGATGTGCTATTTCCCAATAAGGGAGCAGGTATAGTTACCTCATCAAGTTCTACTTTCCTCCCACTCACTTCTTTCGAGAGAAACTCCTTCTCTAGAAAGGATCCATTTTTAGCAACGAATGTCTTGCCTTCGGATCTGTGATATAAGGTGTACCCAATAGTTTCCTTTGGGTATCCTATGAAGACACATTTTTCCGATTTGGGTTCGAGCTTATCAGGTTAAGTTTTTTTTACATAAGCATCGCAGCCCCAAACTTTAAGAAACGACAACTTTGGTTTCTTGCCAAACCATAGTTCATAAGGCGTTGTCTCAATGGATTTTGATGGTGCTCTATTTAACGTGAATGCGGCCGTCTCTAAAGCATAACCCCAAAACGGTAGCGGTAAATCTGTAAGAGACACCATAGATCGCACCATATCAAGGAAAGTACGATTACGACGTTCGGACACACCATTACGTTGTGGTGTTCCGGGTGGCGTGAGCTGCGAAACTATTCCGCATTGTTTCAAATGTAGACCAAACTCGTAACTCAAATATTCTCCTCCATGATTAGATCGTAGAAACTTTATTTTCTTGTTACGATGATTTTCAACTTCACTCTGAAATTCTTTGAACTTTTCAAATGTTTCAGACTTATGTTTCATTAAGTAGATATACCCATATCTGCTTAAATCATCTATGAAGGTGAGAAAATAACGATATCCACCACGAGCTTCGATATTCATTGGACCACATATGTCTGTATGTATGATTTCCAACGAATCTGTTGCTCTCTCCATAGTACCGGAGAACAGTGTTTTAGTCATCTTGCCCATGAGGCACGGTTCGCAAGTACCAAGTGATTCATAATCAAGTGGTTCCAAAAGTCCATCAGTATGGAGTTTCTTCATGCGCTTTATACCGATATGACCTAAACGGCAGTGCCACAAATAAGTTGCACTATCATTATCAACTCTGCATCTTTTGGTTTCAACATTATGAATATGTGTATCACTACTATCGAGATTCATCAAAAATAGACCACTCTTAAAGGGTGCATGACCATAAAAGATATTACTCATATAAATAGAACAACCATTATTCCCTGATTTAAATGAATAACCGTCCGCATCAAACAAGATCCAGATATAATGTTCATGCTCAACGCTGGCACCAAATAACAATTATTTAGGTCTAATACTAATCCCGAAGGTAGATGTAGAGGTAGCGTGCCGACCGCGATCACAATGACTTTGGAACCATTTCCCACGCGCATCGTCACCTCGTCCTTTGCCAGTGTTCGCTTAATCCATAGTCCCTATTTCGAGTTGCAAATATTAGCAACAGAACCAGTATCAAATACCCAGGTGCTACTGCGAGCTCTAGTAAGGTACACATCAATAACATGTATATCACATATACCTTTGTTCACCTTGCCATCCTTCTTATCCGCCAAATACTTGGGGCAGTTCCGCTTCCAGTGACCAGTCTGCTTGCAGTAGAAGCACTCAGTTTCAGGCTTAGGTCCAGACTTGGGTTTCTTCTCTTGAGCAGCAACTTGCTTGCCGTTCTTCTTGAAGTTCCCCTTCTTTTTCCCTTTGCCCTTTTTCTTGAAACTAGTGGTCTTGTTGACCATCAACACGTGATGCTCCTTCTTGATTTCTACCTCCGCAGCCTTTAGCATTGCGAAGAGCTCGGGAATCGTCTTATCCATCCCTTGCATATTATAGTTCATCACGAAGCCTTTGTAGCTTGGTGGAAGTGATTGGAGAATTCTGTCAATGACGCAATCATCCGGAAGATTAACTCCCAGTTGAATCAAGTGATTACAATACCCAGACATTTTGAGTATATGCTCACTGACAGAACTATTCTCCTCCATCTTGCAGCTATAGAACTTATTGGAGACTTCATATCTCTCAATCCGGGCATTCTGTTGGAATATTAACTTCAACTCCTGGAACATCTCATATGCCCCATAACGTTCAAAACGTTGTTGAAGTCCCGGTTCTAAGACGTAAAGCATGGCACATTGAACTATCGAGTAGTCATCAGCTTTGCTCTGCAAGACGTTCTTAACGTCGTCAGTTGCATCAGCAGCAGGCCTGGCACCCAGCGGTGCTTCCAGGACGTAACTCTTCTGTGCAGCAATGAGGATAATCCTCAAGTTACGGACCCAGTCCGTGTAATTGCTACCATCATCTTTCAACTTTGCTTTCTCAAGGAATGCATTAAAATTCAACGGAACAACAACACTGGCCATCTATCTACAATCAACATAAACAAGCAAGATACTATCAGGGACTAAGTTCATGATAAATTTAAGTTCAATTAATCATATTACTTAAGAACTCCCACTTAGATAGACATCCCTCTAATCTTCTAAGTGATCACGTGATCCAAATCAACTAAACCATAACCGATCATCACGTGAAATGGATTAGTCTTCAATGGTGAACATTATTATGTTGATCATATCTACTATATGATTCACGCTCGAACTTTCGGTCTCCGTGTTCCGAGGCCATATCTGCATATGCTAGGATCATCAAGTATAACCCGAGTATTCTGCGTGTGCAAAACTGGCTTGCACCCGTTGTAGATGGACGTAGAGCTTATCACACCCGATCATCACATGGTGTCTGGGCACGACGAACTTTGGCAACAGTGCATACTCAGGGAGAACACTTCTTGATAATTTAGTGAGAGATCATCTTATAATGCTACCGTCAATCAAAGCAAGATAAGATGCATAAAAAGATAAACATCACATGCAATCAAATATAAGTGATATGATATGACCATCATCATCTTGTGCTTGTGATCTCCATCTCCGAAGCACCGTCATGATCACCATCGTCACCGGCGCGACACCTTGATCTCCATCGTAGCATCATTGTCGTCTAGCCAATCTTATGCTTCTACGACTATCGCTACCGCTTAGTGATAAAGTAAAGCATTACAGGGCGATTGCATTGCATACAATAAAGCGACAACCATATGGCTCCTGCCAGTTGCCGATAACTCAGTTACAAAACATGATCATCTCATACAATAAAATTTAGCATCATGCCTTGACCATATCACATCACAACATGCCCTGCAAAAACAAGTTAGACGTCCTCTACTTTGTTTGTTGCAAGTTTTAAGTGGCTGTTACGGGCTTAAGCAAGAACCAATCTCACCTACGCATCAAAACCACAATGATAGTTTGTCAAGTTGATGCCGTTTTAACCTTCGCAAGGACCGGGCGTAGCCACACTCGGTTCAACTAAAGTTGGAGAAACTGACACCCGCCAGCCACCTGTGTGCAAAGCACGGCGGTAGAACCAGTCTCGCGTAAGCGTACGCGTAATGTCGGTCCGGGCCGCTTCATCCAACAATACCGCCGAACCAAAGTATGACATGCTGGTAGGCAGTATGACTTATATCGCCCACAACTCACTTGTGTTCTACTCGTGCAAATAACATCAAACCATAAAAACCTAGGCTCGGATGCCACTGTTGGGGAACGTAGTAATTTCAAAAAATTTCCTATGCACACACAAGATCATGGTGATGCATAGCAACAAGATAGGAGAGTGTTGTCTACGTACCCTCGTAGACCGAAGCGGAAGCGTTGACGCAACATAGAGGAAGTAGTCGTACGTCTTCCCGGTCCAACCAATCCAAGCACCGTTACTCCGGCACCTCCGAGTTCTTAGCACACGTTCAGCTCGATGACGCTCCCCGGGCTCTGATCCAGCAAAGCTTCGGGGATGAGTTTCGTCAGCACGACGGCGTGATGACGATGATGATGTTCTACCGACGCAGGGCTTCGCCTAAGCACCGCAACGATATGACCGAGGTGGAATATGGTGGAGGGGGGCACCGCACACGGCTAAGGAACGATCACGAAGATCAACTTGTGTGTTCTAGGGTGCCCCCCTGCCCCCGTATATAAAGGAGGGAGGGGGAGGTGCGGCCGGCCCCAAGGGGTGCGTCTGGAGGAGTCCTACTCCCACCGGGAGTAGGACTCCCCCCTCTCTTGCCTTGTTGGAGAAGGAAAGGGGGAAGGAGAAGAGGAAAGGGGGGCGCCGCCCCCCCTTCCTTGTCCTATTCGGACTAGGGGGGAGGGGGCGCGCGGCCTGCCCTGGCCGGCCCCTCTCTTCTCCCTTATGGCCCATGAAGGCCCATTAACCCCCGGGGGGTTCCGGTAACCCCTCGGTACTCCGATAAAATGCCGATTTCACCCGGAACGATTCCGATGTCCAAATATAGGCTTCCAATATATCGATCTCTATGTCTCGACCATTTCGAGACTCCTCGTCATGTCCGTGATTACATACGGGACTCCGAACTACCTTCGGTACATCAAAATGTATAAACTTATAATAACTGTCATCGTAACGTTAAGCGTGCGGACCCTACGGTTCGAGAACAATGTAGACATGACCGAGACACGTCTCCGGTCAATAACCAATAGCGAGACCTGGATGCCCATATTGGCTCCTACATATTCTACGAAGATCTTTATCGGTCAGACCGCATAACAACATACGTTGTTCCCTTTGTCATCGGTATGTTACTTGCCCGAGATTCGATCGTCGGTATCCAATACCTAGTTCAATCTCGTTGCCGGCAAGTCTCTTTACTCGTTCTGTAATACATCATCTCACAACTAACATATTAGTTGCAATTCTTGCAAGGCTTATGTGATGTGCATTACCGAGAGGGCCCAGAGATACCTCTCCGACTATCGGAGTGACAAATCCTAATCTCGAAATACGCCAACCCAACAAGTGTTGGAAATATGCCCTAGAGGCAATAATAAAAGCATTATTATTATATTTCCTTATTCATGATAATTGTCTTTATTCGTGCTACAATTGTGCTATCCGGAAATCGTAATACATGTGTGAATAACAGACAACAACGTGTCCCTAGTAAGCCTCTAGTTGACTAGCTCGTTGATCAATAGATAGTCATGGTTTCCTGACTATGGGCATTGGATGTCAATGATAACGAGATCACATCATTAGGAGAATGATGTGATGGACGAGACCCAATCCTAAACATAGCATAAGATCGCATAGTTCGTTTGCTAGAGTTTTCCAATGTCAAGTATCCTTTCCTTAGACCATGAGATCGTGTAACTCCCGGATACCGTAGGAGTGCTTTGGGTGTGCCAAACGTCACAACGTAACTGGGTGACTATAAAGGTATACTACGGGTATCTCTGAAAGTGTCTGTTGGGTTGACACGGATCGAGACTGGGATTTGTCACTCCGCTTGACGGAGAGATATCACCGGGCCCTCTCGGTAATGCATCATCATAATGAGCTCAATGAGATCAAAGTGTTTGATCACGGGATCATGCATTACGGTACGAGAAAAGTGACTTGCCGGTAACGAGATTGAACAAGGTATTGGGATACCAACGATCGAATCTCGGGCAAGTAAAATACCGATTGACAAAGGGAATCGTATACGGGATTAATTGAATCCTCGACATCGTGGTTCATCCGATGAGATCATCATGGAGCATGTGGGATCCAACATGGGTATCCAGATCCCGCTGTTGGTTATTGCCCGAGAGCCGTCTCGGTCATGTCTGCATGTCTCCCGAACCCGTAGGGTCTACACACTTAAGGTTCGGTGACGCTAGGGTTGTGAAGATATGTATATGCAGTAACCCGAATGTTGTTCGGAGTCCCGGATGAGATCCCGGACGTCACGAGGAGTTTCGGAATGGTTTGGAGGTAAAGAATTATATATAGAAAGTGCTGTTTTGGCCATCGGGACAAGTTTCGGGGTTATCGGTATTGTACCGGGACCACCGGAGGGTCCCGGGGGGTCCACCGGGTGGTGCCACCTGCCTCGGGGGGCCACATGGGCTCTAGGGGTGCGCCTTGGCCTACATGGGCCAAGGGGAACCAGCCCCTAGAGGCCCCTGCGCCTAGAGGGGGGAAACCCTAAAGGGGGGGGGGGCGCCCCCTTGCTTGGGGGGCAAGCCCCACCCCTTGGTCGCCGCCCCCCTAGGAGATTGCATCTCCTAGGGCCGGCGCCCCCCCTAGGGGGCTATATAAAGTGGGGGGGAGGGGAGGAGGCAGCGCACCCTTGCTCCTGGCGCCTCCCTCTCCCTCTCCAACATCTCCTCCTCCTCCGTAGGGCTCGGCGAAGCCCTGCCGGAGTACTGTAACTCCACCATCACCACGCCGTCGTGCTGCTGCTGGAGCCATCTTCCTCAACCTCTCCTTTGCCTTGCTGGATCAAGAAGAAGGAGACGTTACGCTGACCGTACGTGTGTTGAACGCGGAGGTGCTGTCCTTTCGGTGCTAGGATCTCCGGTGATTTGGATCACGTCGTGTACGACTACCTCATCCCCGTTCATTGAACGCTTCCGCTCGCGATCTACAAAGTGGTATGTAGATGCAATCTCTCTCCCATGACTCGTTGCTAGATGAACTCATAGATGGATCTTGGTGAAACCGTAGGAAAAATTTTAATTTTCTGCAACGTTCCCCAACAGTGGCATCATGAGCTAGGTCTATGTGTAGTTCTTCTTGCGCGAGTAGAACACAATTTGTTGTGGGCGTAGATTTGTCAACTTTTCTTGCCGCTACTAGTCTTATCTTGCTTCAGCGGTATTGTGGGATGAAGCGGCCCGGACCAACCTTACACGTACTCTTACGTGAGACCGGTTCCACCGACTAACATGCACTAGTTGCATAAGGTGGCTGGCGGGTGTCTGTCTCTCCCACTTTAGTTGGAGCGGATTCGATGAAAAGGGTCCTTATGAAGGGTAAATAGAAGTTGACAAATCACGTTGTGGCTTTCACGTAGGTAAGAAAACGTTCTTGCTAGAACCCTAATTCAGCCACGTAAAACTTGCAACAACAATTAGAGGACGTCTAACTTGTTTTTGCAGCAAGTGCTTTGTGATATGATATGGCCAAAGTTGTGATAAATGATGAATGATCTATATGTGATGTATGAGATGTTCATGCTGTTGTAATAGGAATCACGACTTGCATGTCGATGAGTATGACAACCGGCAGGAGCCATAGGAGTTGTCTTTATTTTTTGTATGACCTGCGTGTCATTGAGAAACGCCATGTAAATTACTTTACTTTATTGCTAAACGCGTTAGCCATAGTAGTAGAAGTAATAGTTGGCGAGCAACTTCATGGAGACGCGATGATGGAGATCATGATGATGGAGATCATGGTGTCAAGCCGGTGACAAGATGATCATGGAGCCCCAAGATGGAGATCAAAGGAGCTATGTGATATTGGCCATATCATGTCACGTTTATTATTTGATTGCATGTGATGTTTATCATGTTTTGCATCTTGTTTACTTAGAACGACGGTAGTAAATAAGATGATCCCTCATAATAATTTCAAGAAGTGTTCCCCCTAACTGTGCACCGTTGCGACAGTTCGTTGTTTCGAAGCACCACGTGATGATCTGGTGTGATAGATTCTAACGTTCACATACAACGGGTGTAAGACAGATTTACACATGCAAACGCTTAGGTTGACTTGACGAGCCTAGCATGTACAGACATGGCCTTGGAACACAGAAGACCGAAAGGTCGAGCATGAGTCGTATAGAAGATACGATCAACATGAAGATGTTCACCAATGTTGACTAGTCCGTCTCACGTGATGATCGGTCACGGCCTAGTTGACTTGGATCATGTAATACTTAGATGACTAGAAGAGGGATGTCTATCTAAGTGGGAGTTCATTAAATAATTTGATTAGATGAACTTTATTATCATGAACTTAGTCTAAAAATATTTACTATATGTCTTGTAGATCAAATGGCCAACGTAGTCCTCAACTTCAACGCGTTCCTAGAGAAAACCAAGCTGAAAGACGATGGCAGCAACTATACGGACTGGGTCCGGAACCTGAGGATCATCCTCATAGCTGCCAAGAAAGATTATGTCCTACGAGCACCGCTGGGTGACGCACCTGTCCTCCCTGCAGAACAAGACATTATGAATGCTTGGCAGTCACGCTGCAATGATTACTCCCTCGTTCAGTACGACATGCTTTACAGCTTAGAGCCGGGGCTCCAAAAGCGTTTTGAGAGACATGGAGCATATGAGATGTTCGAAGAGCTGAAAATGGTTTTCCAAGCTCATGCCCGGGTCGAGAGATATGAAGTCTCCGACAAATTCTTTAGCTGTAAGATGGAGGAAAATAGCTCTGTCAGTGACACATACTCAAAATGTCTGGGTTGCACAACCGCTTGACTCAACTGGAAGTTAATCTCCCGGATGAAGCGGTCATTGACAGAATCCTCCAGTCGCTTCCACCTAGCTACAAGAGCTTTGTGATGAACTACAATATGCAGGCGATGGTAAAGACCATTCCTGAGGTATATGCTATGCTGAAATCAGCAGAGGTAGAAATCAAGAAGGAGCATCAAGTGTTGATGGTGAATAAAACCACTAAGTTCAAGAAGGGCAAGGGTAAAAAGAACTTCAAGAAGGACGGCAAGGAAGTTGCCGCACCCGGTAAGCAAGTTGCCGGGAAGAAGCCAAAGAATGGACCCAAGCCCGAGACTGAGTGTTTTTATTGCAAGGGAAGTGGTCACTAGAAGCGGAACTGCCCCAAATACTTAGCGGACAAGAAGGCCGGCAAAACAAAAGGTATATGTGATATACATGTAATTGATGTGTACCTTACCAGTACTCATAGTAGCTCTTGGGTATTTGATACCGGTGCAGTTGCTCACATTTGTAACTCAAAGCAGGAGCTGCGAAATAAACGGAGACTGGCGAAGGACGAGGTGACGATGCGCGTCGGGAATGGTTCCAAGGTCGATGTGATCGCCGTCGGCATGCTACCTCTACATTTACCTACGGGATTGGTTTTAAACCTCAATAATTGTTATTTAGTGCCAAGTTTGAGCATGAACATTGTGTCTGGATCTCCTTTAATTCGAGATGGCTACTCATTTAAATCCGAGAATAATGGTTGTTCTATTTATATGAGAGATATGTTTTATGGTCATGCTCCGATGGTTAATGGTTTATTCTTGATGAATCTCGTACGTGATGAAACACATATTCATAGTGTGAATACCAAAAGAGTTAAAGTTGATAACAATAGTCCCACATATTTGTGGCACTGCCGCCTTGGTCACATAGGTGTCAAACGCATGAAGAAGCTCCATGCAGATGGACTTTTAGAGTCTCTTGATTATGAATCATTTGACACGTGCGAACCATGCCTCATGGGTAAAATGACCAAGACTCCGTTCTCAGGAACAATGGAGCGAGCAACCAACTTATTGGAAATCATACATACCGATGTGTGCGGTCCAATGAGTGTTGAGGCTCGCGGAGGCTATCGTTATGTTCTCACCCTCACTGATGACTTGAGTAGATATGGGTATATCTACTTAATGAAACACAAGTCTGAGACCTTTGAAAAGTTCAAGGAATTTCAGAGTGAGGTTGAAAATCAACGTGATAGAAAGATCAAGTTTCTACGATCAGATCGTGGAGGAGAATACTTGAGTCACGATTTTGGCACACACTTACGAAAATGTGGAATAGTTTCACAACTCATGCCGCCTGGAACACCTCAGCGTAATGGTGTGTCCGAACGTCGTAATCGCACTCTATTAGATATGGTGCGATCTGTGATGTCTCTTACCGATTTACCGCTATCTTTTTGGGGCTATGCTTTAGAGACTGCCGCATTCACTTTAAATAGGGCTCCGTCGAAATCCGTTGAGACGACACCGTATGAATTATGGTTTGGGAAGAAACCTAAGCTGTCGTTTCTAAAAGTTTGGGGATGCGATGCTTATGTCAAGAAACTTCAACCTGAAAAGCTCGAACCCAAGTCGGAAAAATGCGTCTTCATAGGATACCCTAAAGAAACTATTGGGTATACCTTCTACCTCAGATCCGAAGGCAAGATCTTTGTTGCCAAGAATGGATCCTTTCCAGAGAAAGAGTTTCTCTCGAAAGAAGTAAGTGGGAGGAAAGTAGAACTTGATGAAGTGTTACCTCTTGAACCGGAAAATGGCGAAACTCAAGAAAACGTTCCTGAGGTGCCTGCACCGACTAGAGAGGAAATTAATGATGATGATCAAGATACTTCTAATCAAGCTCCTACTGAAATTCAAAGGTCCACAAGGACACGTTCCGCACCAGAGTGGTACGGCAACCCTGTCTTGGAAATCATGTTGTTAGACAACGGTGAACCTTCGAACTATGAGGAAGCAATGGCGGGCCCGGATTCCGACAAATGGCTGGAAGCCATGAAATCCGAGATAGGATCCATGTATGAAAACGAAGTATGGACTTTGACTGACTTGCCCGTTGAGCGGCGAGCCATAGAAAATAAATGGATCTTTAAGAAGAAGACAGACGCGGATGGTAATGTGACCATCTATAAAGCTCGGCTTGTCGCTAAGGGTTATCGACAAGTTCAAGGAATTGACTACGATGAGACTTTCTCACCGGTAGCGAAGCTGAAGTCCGTCCAAATCATGTTAGCAATTGCCGCATTCTACGATTATGAAATATGGCAAATGGACGTCAAAACGGCATTCCTTAAGGAAGAATTGTATATGATGCAGCCAGAAGGTTTTGTCGATCCTAAGAATGCTGACAAGGTGTGCAAGCTCCAACGCTCGATTTATGGGCTAGTGCAAGCATCTCGGAGTTGGAACATTCGCTTTGATGAGATGATCAAAGCGTTTGGGTTTACGCAGACTTATGGAGAAGCCTGCGTTTACAAGAAAGTGAGTGGGAGCTCTGTAGCATTTCTCATATTATATGTAGACGACATACTTTTGATGGGAAATGATATAGAACTCTTGGACAGCATTAAGGCCTACTTGAATAAAAGTTTTTCGATGAAGGACCTTGGAGAAGCTGCTTATATATTAGGCATCAAGATCTATAGAGATAGATCGAGACGCTTCATAGGTCTTTCACAAAGCACATACCTTGATAAGATATTGAAGAAGTTCAATATGGATCAATCTAAGAAGTGGTTCTTACCTGTGTTACAAGGTGTGAAATTGAGCTCAGCTCAATGTCCGACCACGGCAGAAGATATAGAAGAGATGAGTGTCATCCCCTATGCCTCAGCCATAGGTTCTATTATGTATGCCATGCTGTGTACCAGACCTGATGTAAACCTTGCCGTAAGTTTGGTAGGAAGGTACCAAAGTAATCCCGGCAAGGAACACTGGACAGCGGTCAAGAATATCCTAAAGTACCTGAAAAGGACTAAGGAAATGTTTCTCGTTTATGGAGGTGACGAAGAGCTCGTCATAAAGGGTTACGTCGATGCTAGCTTCGACACAGATCTGGATGACTCTAAGTCACAAACCGGATACGTGTATATTTTGAATGGTGGGGCAGTAAGCTGGTGCAGTTGCAAGCAGAGCGTCGTGGCGGGATCTACATGTGAAGCGGAATACATGGCAGCCTCTGAGGCAGCACATGTAGCAATTTGGGTGAAGGAGTTCATCACCGACCTCGGAGTCATACCCAATGCGTCGGGGCCAATCAAACTCTTCTGTGACAACACTGGAGCTATTGCACTTGCCAAGGAGCCCAGGTTTCACAAGAAGACCAGGCACATCAAGCGTCGCTTCAACTCCATTCGTGAAAATGTTCAAGATGGAGACATAGAAATTTGTAAAGTGCACACAGATCTGAATGTCGCAGATCCGTTGACTAAACCTCTCCCTAAGGCAAAACATGATCAGCATCAGAACTCTATGGGTGTTCGATTCATCACAATGTAACTAGATTATTGACTCTAGTGCAAGTGGGAGACTGTTGGAAATATGCCCTAGAGGCAATAATAAAAGCATTATTATTATATTTCCTGGTTCATGATAATTGTCTTTATTCGTGCTATAATTGTGTTATCCGGAAATCGTAATACATGTGTGAATAACAGACAACAACATGTCCCTAGTAAGCCTCTAGTTGACTAGCTCGTTGATCAATAGATAGTCATGGTTTCCTGACTATGGGCATTGGATGTCAATGATAACGAGATCACATCATTAGGAAAATGATGTGATGGACGAGACCCAATCCTAAACATAGCATAAGATCGCATAGTTCGTTTGCTAGAGTTTTCCAATGTCAAGTATCCTTTCCTTAGACCATGAGATCGTGTAACTCCCGGATACCGTAGGAGTGCTTTGGGTGTGCCAAACGTCACAACGTAACTGGGTGACTATAAAGGTATACTACGGGTATCTCCGAAAGTATTTGTTGGGTTGACACGGATCGAGACTGGGATTTGTCACTCCGCTTGACGGAGAGGTATCACCGGGCCCTCTCGGTAATGCATCATCATAATGAGCTCAATGTGATCAAAGTGTTTGATCACGGGATCATGCATTACGGTACGAGAAAAGTGACTTGCCGGTAACGAGATTGAACGAGGTATTGGGATACCGACGATCGAATCTCGGGCAAGTAAAATACCGATTGACAAAGGGAATCGTATACGGGATTAATTGAATCCTCGACATCGTGGTTCATCCAATGAGATCATCGTGGAGCATGTGGGAGCCAACATGGGTATCCAGATCCCGCTGTTGGTTATTGCCCGAGAGCCGTCTCGGTCATGTCTGCATGTCTCCCGAACCCGTAGGGTCTACACACTTAAGGTTCGGTGACACTAGGGTTGTGAAGATATGTATATGCAGTAACCCGAATGTTGTTCGGAGTCCTGGATGAGATCCCGGACGTCACGAAGAGTTTCGGAATGGTCCGGAGGTAAAGAATTATATATAGGAAGTGCTGTTTTGGCCATCGGGACATGTTTCGGGGTTATCGGTATTGTACCGGGACCACCGGAGGGTCCCGGGGGGTCCACCGGGTGGTGCCACCTGCCTCGGGGGGCCACATGGGCTCTAGGGGTGCGCCTTGGCCTACATGGGCCAAGGGGAACCAGCCCCTAGAGGCCCATGCGCCTAGAGGGGGGAACCCTAAAGGGGGGGGGCGCCCCCTTGCTTGGGGGGCAAGCCCCACCCCTTGGTCGCTGCCCCCCTAGGAGATTGCATCTCCTAGGGTCGGCGCCCCCCCTAGGGTGATATATAAAGGGGGGAGGGGAGGGGGCAGCGCACCCTTGCTCCTGGCGCCTCCCTCTCCCTCTCCAACATCTCCTCCTCCTCCGTAGGGCTCGGCGAAGCCCTGCCGGAGTACTGCAACTCCACCATCACCACGCCATCGTGCTGCTGCTGGAGCCATCTTCCTCAACCTCTCCTTTTGCCTTGCTGGATCAATAATAAGGAGACGTTACGCTGACCGTACGTGTGTTGAACGCGGAGGTGCCGTCCTTTCGGTGCTAGGATCTCCGGTGATTTGGATCACGTCGTGTACGACTACCTCATCCCCGTTCATTGAACGCTTCCGCTCGCGATCTACAAAGTGGTATGTAGATGCAATCTCTCTCCCATGACTCGTTGCTAGATGAACTCATAGATGGATCTTGGTGAAACCGTAGGAAAATTTTTAATTTTCTGCAACGTTCCCCAACAACAAGTACCTTTGGAGACACCTGTAGTGCACCTTTATAATCACCCAGTTACGTTGTGACATTTGGTAGCACACAAAGTGTTCCTCCGGTAAACGGGAGTTGCATAATCTCATAGTCATAGGAACATGTATAAGTCATGAAGAAAGCAATAGCAACATACTAAACGATCGGGTGCTAAGCTAATGGAATGGGTCATGTCAATCAGATCATTCAACTAATGATGTGACCTCGTTAATCAAATAACAACTCTTTGTTCATGGTTAGGAAACATAACCATCTTTGATTAACGAGCTAGTCAAGTAGAGGCATACTAGTGACACTCTGTTTGTTTATATATTCACACATGTATTATGTTTCCGGCTAATACAATTCTAGCATGAATAATAAACATTTATCATGATATATGAGGAAATAAATAATAACTTTATTATTGCCTCTAGGGCATATTTCCTTCAGCCTCGATCCGCCTCATCTATGTCGCGCGACCGACCTGGCATGTCGGTTACGTGCGCTTCCGCAGGTCCCGTGAAGATCGTCCCGAGTACCGCACGCCTCTCCGCTGATTGAGCATCGGGCTGCCGCTGCGTCGCTCCGTCAGGCCGCAGTGCCGCCGCCCCGTGGTTCTCCTCGCGGCTACATCGACTCGTGCATCACCGCTGCGTCGCTCCTTCGGGCCGTAGTGCCGCGATACGCGGTCCCCGCCGCCGACCCGAGGCCGTCCCCGCGGTTGCACCGACTCGCGAACCGTCGTTGCGTCATTCATTCGGGTCGCAGCGTCGCGGCCTGCGGTCCCCATCGCCGCCCCGAGGTCTTCCCGTCGTCGCCCCGACCCGCCTGCCGCCGCTGCGTCGCCCCTTCGGGCCGTAGCGCCGCGGCCCATGGTCCACTATGTCGTCACCGCACGCCAACCTCCCGTGGTATGCGCCGCGCCGTCTCCCTTGGCGCGGGAACGCCACCTTCCGCACCGGTCTTCGTCATGTTGTCAGAGTTCTTCGCCTACTTCGAGCACCGCTGCCGCACTCCTAACCTAGCCGTCGCCGCCGCTCTTCTCTGGCCGCCGCCGCCGCCCGTCGAACCCGTTCGTCTTCGTCCAGCACCAGCTCATCGCCAGCGTCGCCGTCATCTACCCCGACCACTTCGTCTACTCCGACAACCACGGGCGGCATCGGCACCACGCCGATTAGCGCCACAACCGTCATCGAGTCTTCTTCTCTGCTGGCCCTCCGATTCCTCGACATGGCGAATAGCTTGTGCAGGTCCCAGTCTCCGCATGCCCGGTGCTGGCAACACCGATGCGTGCCTTCATCCACGACGTGCCCCCGGGCCTGGCAAGCCTGGTTCGCGCTTTGTCAACTTCGTCTTCGTCTGTCTACGCATGCCCGGTGCTGGCAACACCGGTGCGTGTCTTCGTCTACGACGTGTCCCTGTGTTTGGCAACTCCGGCGCGACGCGTCGTCAACACCATTTTCCTTCCCGGCGCACCACTTCTTCGACACCACTGCGCCCCATGCTAACTCGGCGCCTCCTTGCGCCCGCGGCTCCACGCCGACTCCCTCGACACCGGCTACCCCGACTCGACATCGACCACGGCGTTCTTCGCACGGCTACCTCGACCACGGCTACACCACACTACGCCCTCGGCTACATTGACATCGGCACAAAAGGGTTATCATCCGCTTGAGCAACTCGTCGGCTTCCTCTACAGTCAATGCGTCTGCGATGCGACACCGTCCACGATGCTCCCGCCAGGACTGCGAGGTGATGTCAGTCCGTCGCTGCTATTCTCTCCAGTCTGACCGCCGCGTCGTTCCTGTTGTTCGCAACGCTACCGCTACGACTGCGGGGGGATGTTATAGATATATTTGGGTTACATATGTTTGGTAGTCTAGGATTTGTAATCCATCTCCTACCTTATCTCTAGGAGAGGCATCTTGCCCTCCAAGCCTTGTACTCAATATATACTCGCCCTCGAGGCTCAATAATACATTGAACCATTCCACCAATCCTCTCTCTCCCTTCTAACAGCAGCAACAACAAAGTTGGGGTAGGCTAGAGTTGTGGGCTTGGGAACCTTGCTCACATCGTTTGCAGCTGTGATGAAAACTTCGCCGGACTTCCCTTGCGTGTTTAGCATTAGATAGACGACATATCTGGACTAGAATCTTGTGTGGTTAAAGGTTGTGTCCGACATCCTCGCCATGCTTTCGCTTGAAGGTAGCCGAGTACATGACGTGTATATGGTGGTAAGTGATGAGAGCGTGTGTGATCTGTTCGAATAGCCATGTCCGCGGATATGAACTACTTGGATACTTAAACTGTTCATAGACAACTTTAATGGTTACCTAAAACATGTCAGATAAGTGTGAGTGCTATGGATGACCTTCTCGTAGGGAGACGAGAGAGGATCCATAGTGGTGTATTGTGGTGGTGACTCACTAGTTGGACTCGTATGCGCTCTCTCACCTCAATCAAAATACTAGTAGTCATAATACTAGTTAGCCAAAAGTCAAAATTGGCATTCTTCTTTTCTAAGAGCCCATTCGAAAATAACTCCAAAATTAAGTGTGCTTACCTTAGAACAATTCTAGGCTGGGTGACCAAGCGAAAGTTGGTCCTGAATGCGCACAAATGAGGACAAAGTACGTAGGAAAAAATAGTGTTGGTCTGTCAGATCAGTCTAGATCCCGCCAGGATGGTTGGGAACCAGTGGTTGTTGCCGGGGCATTACAATGTGGACATCTAACTTCCACGCATCCCTCTCCATCGCTAGTTCTTTGTTGATATTCCAGTCCTAATATCTTTGAAAAATAAAATATTATTAAAGATATTATTTGTGCAACCAGGAACAACTTTCACACAATACAAATATCCATTTTGGCTTCCGAGCTCATCTGATGTTGGTGAACAGTAAAATCGAAAAAAATACTAAACAAATTGAGAAAGAAAAATCTGATTTTCTTGCATGAAAGATATTTTAGCGTGTGAGGTGCGCTTCAAATTTCAGCACATTTGACATCTGAGCATCTTCCAATAAAAAATCGGTCAGTGCACTTTTATCTTTTTTTGCTGAGAGCTGCTCAGATGTCCAAGTGAGTTGAAATTTGACACGAATCTCACAGACTAACACATCTTTCATGCAATTTTTTTGGAATTTTTTTAACTATTTCTTTTGATTTTACTGTTATGTGGAGATGAGCTCGAGAGCCATTTAGCCACTCTTCACACAATATGACAATATTCCTCTCATTTGCCAAGGCCATTGTGCTAGCTTTTTTTGAAAAGGAAAGAAAGACATTTTTTTAGGTTTAAGAAAAGAGAGACATGCAAGGACAGGTTTTAGAAGAAGAAAAATGCATACACATCAGCCGTGAGGCTACTGCCAACATACAGTATTTGATTCTTTGCTTCAATTGATTGGTAGCGGAATACGAGCACAAGAAAACCAAAACTAAGAAAAGAAAGCCCAAACCAATCTCCTTGTCTTCTCAAAATAGACTGCAAAAACATTACATGTATGCTTTGTTCGTTGTTCCTGGCCATCCTACCGCCCGACTTATTTATCACCCACCATCAAACAGGCCAGGGACGCGCCAAAACTCCAATTCGGTGAGCGGGAGGGTCTCAGAGCAGCACCGGAACGAAGCAGGCCTTGACGTCGTCGCTCGCCCACTCCAGCCCGTTCCACCAGTGCTTGTCGCCCTCCACCCTCACCCTGCCCTGCCCGCCGGCCACCGGCCGCATCGGTATGCGCCTCAGCCGCGAGCACCCCCTGGTCTGCAGCCTCCGCAGCTCCGGGAACGCGCACTCCCCGCCGCCGCCGCGGATGTCCTCCAGCCTCGGCAGCCCCAGCAGCGCCAGCAGCCTCAGCCGCGGGAACGTCACCACCTCCTCCGCCTCGCTGCCCCCCTCCGCGGCGCCGCCGACCAGCCTCGTCATCCCGTTGCAGCCGCTGAGGTTGAGCGACTCGAGGCACGGGAGGTGCTGCACCCAGGTCATGTGCGTCAGCGCGTGGCACGCGCCGATGGCCACCTCCCGGAGGTTGGACGCCGCGCCGTGGGACCACTCCATGACGCGGAGCCTCGCGAGGAACCCGAACTTGACCACCTCCAGCCTCGGCGCGTGCGCGTCGGCCACGATCTCCTCGATGTCGGACGAGTACACCGCCAGCTCCCGCAGGCCCTCCTGCACGCCGCCGAGCTCCGCCGCGTGCTGCGCCGACAGCAGCTCCAGGGTCCGCGCCCCGTCCAGCTTGCGCAGGTGGATCGACCGGGCGCGCACGCCCGGCGCCAGACGCGCCAGCCTCCGCGCGTCGCGGGTGTTGTCCATCCAGATGCCGAGCCACGGCATGCGCGCGCCGCTGCTCTCGAGGTCGTCGATGACCGGCGCGACGTAGTCGTCCGCGACGGAGACGATGCTGGCGGTGAACAGGTCCAGCACCTGCAGCTTGGCGAGCCGCGAGATCAGGCCCGGAGGCACCGTGATCTGGATGTAGTAGTTGTCGCGCAGGTGGAGGTACTTGAGCTGGCTCAGGTTGCCCAGCTCCATGGGCAGCGCCAGGATCCGGTTCCTGGACAGGTTGAGGAACTCCAGGCTGACCAGGCAGCAGACCTCCATCGGGAACGCGTCCAGTATGCCGGTGTCCTCCAGGTCCAGGTACGTCAGCCTGGTGAACTGCTGGATCGCCTGCAGCATCCTCCGCGGCAGGGCGCGGTTGCACTGCAGCATCAGCGACGCCGGCTGCGCGTCCGAGAGCGCGCCGCCGGCCTTGGCGGGGGCCTCCTCGATGGCGTTGTGCATCAGCGAGACGCGCTCCGCGTCACGCCACAGCGCCTCGTCGCGGGGCGGCTCCCTGAGCCCGACGCCCGCGCGGACCAGCCACTTGCCGGGAGCGAGCTGGAGCGCCGCGTCGCGGACGGCATCGTGGAGCCGGACGTGCGTGTCGGACGGGCACATGTTGTGCCGGTGGTTGTCGCCCTGCTCCAGGAGGCGCGCAGACTCCAGGATGGAGACCACCGTGTGCCCGAACCGGAGCGACTCGTCGACGTCGTCGTACTTGGGGAGGAGGCCCAGGCCGATCCAGCACTGCACGAGCTCGTCCTTGGAGATGCTGTGGTCCTCCGGCCAGAGCGCGCAGGTTAGGAGGCACTCCCTCACCGTGTCGCTCTCAAGATTGTCGAAGCAGAACTTCACGAGAGCGTGCGCGCTCTTGTCCTGGCCAGGCGCGGTGCTCGTGAGCTGCGGCTTCTTGAGCTTGTCGAGTGCGGCACTCCACTCCTCTGCTGTATGTTTGTTTGACATGGCACGGCCGACGGTGGTGAGGAAGAGAGGCAGGCCCTTGCATTCTGCAGCCACCTGTTTAGCAGTAGAGCAAAGCTATTAGAGATTTAGGTAGAAATGTTTACGAAGAAATCAAATGCTCATCTGAACATCTCAGACGCAAGAAATCACATGTAGTAGTATATAACGAGGTGCAGAATGATTGATGAGGTCACGATTTTGTAGATTGTGTCACTACAATTTTCATTCGGGAGTCATAGAATAGTTTTATCTTAGCCACCCACACCCAATCAATATATTATCATCTTCTTCTACTCGCACCAGCAATATCCATGAAATATCATATATGTTCTGAGAAATTCTTAAACACCAAAGGCAACAAGAGATGTGTACACAATATGCTGCTGATGTAAATTTTCGTCATGTTTGTTGTAAAGAAAACCTGCAGGAAATCCGAAACCTCGGCCCATGCCGTTACTTGGCATAACATCGCAGCTAGAGGTGCAATCGCCATTTTTGATGCAAATTCAGAGCTTATGATAAGAGCCAAGTCATACAATACAGTCACTCCAGCTCAGATATGGATTCCATTTGTATATGATATTTTTGTTCGTGCTATCTAATTATCTTGTAATCATATTCATCATACACTAGTGCTTGGTACATTCAACGATAGCTCAGGAGCCGCCCTACCAAATTATTGGCTGACCTGGGGTTTGATCCTTGGTGGGTTGGGGGTAACACTGCCATCCTAACCATCCAACAACAAGTTGGTTTCTGCTACCGATAGGTTGGAGATACGTTTGGATAACAACCAATTTTGTGTTGCCTAGTCAGATTTTTATGTTGGCGTGTTGTTGATCCCTTGATGGCGGAGAAATTCCTATGCCACTAATGCGCGCCCATGTTTGGTAGGGATCCGGCTTGCCTGCTCCCTCCCTATGCTCCCATCCGTGCTCCCACTTCATCCTACGGCTGTTTTTTTTTCTTTTTTCTTTCTAATCTAATCATCCCCCCCTGATTTTAAGGGGGTGGGGCCGGGCCTTATTTTGTTCCAATCAAATCAAGCCACGTACTCCCTCCGTCCTTTAAAGAGTGTACTTCCAACTTTGTTGGAGAGTCAAACTATCTTAAAGTTTGACCGAGTTTGTGCAAAAAAATATCAATGTTTATGAAACCAAATAGATATATGATGAAAATATATTTTACCATGAATCTAATGCTACTCGTTTGATGGCATAAATGTTGGTGTATTGTGATATAAATATGGTCAAACATAAAAATGTTTGACTTTCCAACATTGTTGGAAGTACACTCTTCAAAGGACGGAGGGAGTATGCGGGAGTACGGATGGGCGCACACGCGGGGAGCAGGCAAGTCTCGTCCGTTTGGTAGGACCGGTGCAGGCGCAATCTAAACAACCTCCATAACTCCAGCCAGTTCCCCTCCGCCTCCACCGCAACTAACAAACAAGGTTCGGGTGCCGAACTCCTTTGTTCCTTCCTTGGGAGTTCTTGCCTTTTGGATGTTTTTTTGGGAGGTATTTTGGAGCCAAGACTTTGCAATGAAGATGGCTACGTGCATCAATGTATGTGTTTTGGAGCATTATCACTTTGTTGGAAAATAAAATGTGTGCGCGTGCTCTTATCAAGCTTCTACATATTTTCAGGTTGATTGTTGGGAAATTAGTATACTAATCCTTGCATAATCCATATGGGGAATAAGCTCGTTTGCCACCTAGTAATTCTCAAGGTATTATCAAAATGAATTCATATAACTAATATCTGAAAGTAATGAAGTTAGCTAACAACACTGAAATCCGTTGGATAAGGTCTGTTCATGTCATTCCTTTTGGGGTGAATTTCTAACTTTGAACCAGCATCACTATTGGTTTATAAAGTGGAGGGAGCATGGGCGCACATCGATAAATTGGTGTATAAAGTGTGGTTCTGTACATTTTGGTCAAAATTCACAACTAACTCTTCATCTGACAAATTTTCATCAAAATTTTGTTTGAAAATTTCAAGACATTTTGAACTGCCTTTTTGAATTTCTGAAATCAAACGATTGTGCGTGCCCCATATCCATGTGCACAAAAGCTAGTACACTTGCCCCACGTCCATGACCACAAAATCTGCATTCCTGTTTCAGGAGAAAGCAGCTAACAGACAGAAAAAAAGAGAGCAAATCCGAGTTTCCCAAAGTAGGCAAAGATAGATCGAGTGACTGATTACCTGTCTTGCAAGTGTGGAAATTTGGGCGTCGCCGCGGATGGCCTCCTCGCCGGCGTTCGCTTCAAACAGGCTCCACGCATCGTCTTCGTTCATGCACTCCATCTTGATCTTCTTGCGGCAGCCCATGTCCGCGCACACCGCCTCGCTCCTGGACGCCACGACTACCTTCCTCACCCGGCCGGCCACCACCCCCAAGGGCTGCGGGATGCCCACCCTCTCCAGGTCCAGGCGCTCCCACACACCGTCCAGCAGGAGCAGGAAGCTCTTGTCCCTGAGGAAGCTCAGGATCCCGGCGGCCTGCGCCTGCTCGGTCGGCGCGTCGCGGAGGCCGAGCACGGCCACGACCTCCTTCTGGAGTTTCGCCACCGTACAGTCCCTGGAGGCCGCCAGGAGGAGGACGTGGTCGAAGAAGGGCGCCACGCGGCCGCACACGTCGCGCACCCGCTTCAGCACCGTGGTCTTGCCCACGCCGCCGGCGCCCCAGACGCCGAGCGCGGCGTCGCAGTCGCCGAGGAAGCGGAGCGCCTCGTTGAGGTACGCCCTGGCGGACCCCGTCTCGGGCGGGAGCTCCAGCTCCTCGGGCTGGAGGAGGAGCGGCGGCGGCGCCTGCGGCGCGGCCAGCGCGGCCTCCAGCAGCGCCGCGCCCTGCTCCTGGATGGCGCGCACGATCTTGAGCTGCTTCTCGGCCAGCCCGGCGACGGGGCCCGTGGTGAGGAAGTACTGCAGGAGGCGGACGACGTAGAGCTGCCCCGCGTCGTGCCGCGCCTTGATGGACGCCACCTCGTCCTGCGCGTCCTGCACGCGCCGCAGCCACGCGCGCGGCTGCTCCGGCTCCGGCGCGCCGTCCAGCTGGTTGAGCACGTCGGCCCGCAGCTGCAGCAGGGCCTCGACGGCGTCGTCGAGCTCCTTGACGCGCTTGTCTCCGTCGGCCAGCGGCTGCCACCACTTGCCGAAGAAGAGCACGACGAGCGCGCCGCCGAGGGCGAGCGTGGCGAGCACGGCCGCGAGCTGCATCTCCATCGCCGATCAGCAAAGGTCAAGCGAAAGCGCGGTTCGGTCGATCTTCTCCGGCACGTTGCGTGGCGCGGCAGCGGATCTATCTAGGTAAGAAGGTCGTGGAAGGCTGCTGGCTAGGCTGGCAATGGCAGCGGTGCGCAGTGGGAGGGACGGGAATGAGCTGAGGCCGGAGGGGGGGGGGGGGTGGTTTAAGTGGAGGAGCGGGGAGTGAGTGAGTGAGTAGTTGAGGTGGTGAGGCGTAGTTAATGGTGCAATGAAGGCGTGAGAGAAATCGGTTGGAAGAGAGCTTGCTCCGCTGGGCTGCAGCTTCGCCGGTGGGACTCGGTCACGGAAAAGGTCTCCACGCTGGCCATGCAGCCGCGTTGCACCCTCCACATGACATTCACGGCGCCATGGCCGCATATCCGCTGCCCGCTCAGCTGCTCTCATCAAGTGAGGGAAGACAAACGGGGGGCGCGCCCATTGATTTTGCTGTCTCTTGTAGGGAGGGGTGGCCTGGCTAGGGGGGGTTGGGTTAGGGACAGGGAGCATACAAATGGCGTGCAATAACCACTCATCGTGTTCACACATTTTTCTCTTCGCTCGATTGCTTGCGTCGACTGTATCAACTCCGTGTTGGGCACCGTGGGGTAAGAAGAAGAAGAAGAGTGGAGTATGACTAAAGGGTTGAGAAACTGATGGTTCATTAGTTGGGAAATTGACGAGCCTACGATCATGTTTTCCAAACCCATTTTCTCTTGTGCTAAATTTATATATGACCCTTGTATTAGTAGGGGCGTCCACCGACGTGTAGATCTAAATACGAAAACAGATCCTGTAAGAAAACCACGAGTCAAAATATGTGCTCAATGCGTCCACAGTGCAGGGATACCGACAGGAAGATGATTCAGCTGCCGACTAAGAGGGTGTTTGTTTCCAGAGACTTACTGGTTTAGGGACTTAAAAAAATCCCTATAAGTCCCACCTAAATCAAACACAAGGGACTTATTGAGACTTATTGTGATCATTTGGGACTTATCAAATAAGACTCTCAGGGAGGAGCTTATTGTGACTTATCCGGGCCGGACCTACCCCGCGTCGCTCCAGGCTCGTTCCCCGCACGCCGCCTGCCTCTCGGTCCAATTGCCGCCGCCGCCCGGCCTCTCGACCCGTCGCCTCCCCGCCTCTCGCCCCGTCGCGGCCCCGCCTCTCGCCCCGTCGCCGCCCCGCCTCGGTTCGTTCTGCCTCGGTTCGCCGCCCCGTCGCCGCCCCGCCTCTCGCCCCGTCGCGGCCCCGCCTCTCGCCCCGTCGCCGCCCCGCCTCGGTTCGTTCTCCCTCGGTTCGCCGCCCCGTCGCCGCCCCGCCTCTCGCCCCGTCGTCGCCCCGCCTCTCGCCCCGTCGCCGCCCCTCCTCTCGCCCCGTTGCCGCCCCGCCTCTCGCCCCGTCGTCGCCCCGTCGCCGCCCCGCCTCGGTTCGCCGCCCCGTCGCCGGCCCGCCTCGGTTCTTTCTGCCTCAGTTCGTTGCAACGGTGCCTCCAATCGCCGGACAGGCCCTCTCCTGAGCCTCGTTGCAGCGGTGCAACATGGACTTATAAGTCCCTGTAAACAAACAGGTAGGAACTCGGGACTTATAAGTCCCTGTAAACAAACAGGGAGGTGTTGGGGAACGTTGCAGAAAATTATAATTTTTCCTACGGTTTCACCAAGATCCATCTATGAGTTCATCTAGCAACGAGTCATGGGAGAGAGATTGCATCTACATACCACTTTGTAGATCGCGAGCGGAAGCGTTCAACGAACGGGGATGAGGTAGTCGTACTTGCCGTGATTCAGATCACCGATGACCAAGTGCCGAACGGACAGCACCTCCGCGTTCAACACACGTACGGGACGATCGGCGTCTCCTCTTTCTTGATCCAGCAAGGGGAAGGAGAGGTTGAGGAAGAAGTTTCCAACAGCAGCACGATGGCGTGGTGGTGGTGGAGAAGGAGTACTCCGGCAGAGCTTCGCTAAGCACGTGACGGAGGAGGAGAGGTGTTGGGGAGGGGAGGGGCTGCGCCTTAGATTGTCCCGCTGCCCTCCCCTCACCCCCACTATTTATAGGGGAAAGGGCAAGGGGGGCCGGCCCCTCTAGATGGGATCTAGAGGGGGGGGGGCGGCCTAGGGGAGGAGGCTTGCCCCCCAAGCAAGGGGGGCGCCCCCCTCAGGGTTTCCCCAACCCTAGGCGCATGGGCCCTTGGGGGGGAAGGCGCACCAGCCCACTTTGGGCTGGTTCCCTTCCTCATACAGCCCATAAGCCCCTCCGGGAGAGGTGGTCCCTCCCGGTGGACCCCTGGAACCCCTCCGGTGGCCCCGGTACAATACCGATATGCCCCCGAACCTTTCCGGTGTCCGTATGACAACTTCCCATATATAAATCTTTACCTCCGGACCATTCCGGAACTCCTCGTGACGTCCGGGATCTCATCCGGGACTCCGAACAACATTCGGTAATCACATACAAGTCTTCCCAATAACCCTAGCGTCACCGAACCTTAAGTGTGTAGACCCTACGGGTTCGGGAGACATGCAGACATGACCGAGACGACTCTCGGGCAATAACCAACAGCGGGATCTGGATACCCATGTTGGCTCCCACATGCTCCACGATGATCTCATCGGATGAACCACGATGTCGAGGATTCAATTAATCCCGTATACGATTCCCTTTGTCAATCGGTATTTTACTTGCCCGAGATTCGATCGTCGGTATCCCAATACCTCGTTCAATCTCGTTACCGGCAAGTCACTTTACTCGTACCGTAATGCATGATCCCGTGATCAAACACTTTGATCACATTGAGCTCATTATGATGATGCATTACCGAGAGGGCCCGGTGATACCTCTCCGTCAAGCGGAGTGACAAATCCCAGTCTCGATCCGTGTCAACCCAACAAATACTTTCGGAGATACCCGTAGTATACCTTTATAGTCACCCAGTTACGCTGTGACGTTTGGCACACCCAAAGCACTCCTACGGTATCCGGGAGTTACACGATCTCATGGTCTAAGGAAAGGATACTTGACATTGGAAAAATCTAGCAAACGAACTATGCGATCTTATGCTATGTTTAGGATTGGGTCTCGTCCATCACATCATTTTCCTAATGATGTGATCTCGTTATCATTGACATCCAATGCCCATAGTCAGGAAACCATGACTATCTATTGATCAACGAGCTAGTCAACTAGAGGCTTACTAGGGACATGTTGTTGTCTGTTATTCACACATGTATTACGATTTCCGGATAACACAATTATAGCACGAATAAAGACAATTATCATGAACCAGGAAATATAATAATAATGCTTTTATTATTGCCTCTAGGGCATATTTCCAACAGTCTCCTAGTTGCACTAGAGTCAATAATCTAGTTACATTGTGATGAATCGAACACCCATAGAGTTCTGATGCTGATCATGTTTTGCCTTAGGGAGAGGTTTAGTCAACGGATCTGCGACATTCAGATCTGTGTGCACTTTACAAATTTCTATGTCTCCATCTTGAACATTTTCACGAATGGAGTTGAAGCGACGCTTGATGTGCCTGGTCTTCTTGTGAAACCTGGGCTCCTTGACAAGTGCAATAGCTCCAGTGTTGTCACAGAAGAGTTTGATTGGCCCCGACGCATTGGGTATGACTCCGAGGTCGGTGATGAACTCCTTCACCTAAATTGCTACATGTGCTGCCTCAGAGGCTGCCATGTATTCCGCTTCACATGTAGATCCCGCCACGACGCTCTGCTTGCAACTGCACCAGCTTACTGCCCCACCATTCAAAATATACACGTATCCGGTTTGTGACTTAGAGTCATCCAGATCTGTGTCGAAGCTAGCGTCGACGTAACCCTTTACGACGAGCTCTTCGTCACCTCCATAAACGAGAAACATTTCCTTAGTCCTTTTCAGGTACTTCAGGATATTCTTGACCGCTGTCCAGTGTTCCTTGCCGGGATTACTTTGGTACCTTCCTACCAAACTTACGGCAAGGTTTACATCAGGTCTGGTACACAGCATGGCATACATAATAGAACCTATGGCTGAGGCATAGGGGATGACACTCATCTCTTCAATATCTTCTGCCGTGGTCGGACATTGAGCTGAGCTCAATTTCACACCTTGTAACACAGGTAAGAACCCCTTCTTAGATTGATGCATATTGAACTTCTTCAATATCTTATCAAGGTATGTGCTTTGTGAAAGACCTATGAGGCGTCTCGATCTATCTCTATAGATCTTGATGCCTAATATATAAGCAGCTTCTCCAAGGTCCTTCATTGAAAAACTTTTATTCAAGTAGGCCTTAATGCTGTCCAAGAGTTCTATATCATTTCCCATCAAAAGTATGTCGTCTACATATAATATGAGAAATGCTACAGAGCTCCCACTCACTTTCTTGTAAACGCAGGCTTCTCCATAAGTCTGCGTAAACCCAAACGCTTTGATCATCTCATCAAAGCGAATGTTCCAACTCCGAGATGCTTGCACCAGCCCATAAATCGAGCGTTGGAGCTTGCACACCTTGTCAGCATTCTTAGGATCGACAAAACCTTCCGGCTGCATCATATACAATTCTTCCTTAAGGAAACCATTAAGGAATGCCGTTTTGACGTCCATTTGCCATATTTCATAATTGTAGAATGCGGCAATTGCTAACATGATTCGGACGGACTTCAGCTTCGCTACCGGTGAGAAAGTCTCATCGTAGTCAATTCCTTGAACTTGTAGATAACCCTTAGCGACAAGCCGAGCTTTATAGATGGTCACGTTACCATCCGCGTCTGTCTTCTTCTTAAAGATCCATTTATTTTCTATGGCTCGCCGCTCAACGGGCAAGTCAGTCAAAGTCCATACTTCGTTTTCATACATGGATCCTATCTCGGATTTCATGGCTTCCAGCCATTTGTCGGAATCCGGGCCCACCATTGCTTCCTCATAGTTTGAAGGTTCACCGTTGTCTAACAACATGATTTCCAAGACAGGGTTGCCGTACCACTCTGGTGCGGAACGTGTCCTTGTGGACCTTCGAATTTCAGTAGGAGCTTGATTAGAAGTATCTTGATCATCATCATTAATTTCCTCTCTAGTCGGTGCAGGCACCTCAGGAACGTTTTCTTGAGTTTCGCCATTTTCCGGTTCAAGAGGTAACACTTCATCAAGTTCTACTTTCCTCCCACTTACTTCTTTCGAGAGAAACTCTTTCTCTAGAAAGGATCCATTCTTGGCAACAAAGATCTTGCCTTCGGATCTGAGGTAGAAGGTATACCCAATAGTTTCTTTAGGGTATCCTATGAAGACGCATTTTTCCGACTTGGGTTCGAGCTTTTCAGGTTGAAGTTTCTTGACATAAGCATCGCATCCCCAAACTTTTAGAAACGACAGCTTAGGTTTCTTCCCAAACCATAATTCATACGGTGTCGTCTCAACGGATTTCGACGGAGCCCTATTTAAAGTGAATGCGGCAGTCTCTAAAGCATAGCCCCAAAAAGATAGCGGTAAATCGGTAAGAGACATCACAGATCGCACCATATCTAATAGAGTGCAATTACGACGTTCGGACACACCATTACGCTGAGGTGTTCCAGGCGGCGTGAGTTGTGAAACTATTCCACATTTTCGTAAGTGTGTGCCAAAATCGTGACTCAAGTATTCTCCTCCACGATCTGATCGTAGAAACTTGATCTTTCTATCACGTTGATTTTCAACCTCACTCTGAAATTCCTTGAACTTTTCAAAGGTCTCAGACTTGTGTTTCATTAAGTAGATATACCCATATCTACTCAAGTCATCAGTGAGGGTGAGAACATAACGATAGCCTCCGCGAGCCTCAACACTCATTGGACCGCACACATCGGTATGTATGATTTCCAATAAGTTGGTTGCTCGCTCCATTGTTCCTGAGAACGGAGTCTTGGTCATTTTACCCATGAGGCATGGTTCGCACGTGTCAAATGATTCATAATCAAGAGACTCTAAAAGTCCATCTGCATGGAGCTTCTTCATGCGTTTGACACCTATGTGACCAAGGCGGCAGTGCCACAAATATGTGGGACTATTGTTATCAACTTTAACTCTTTTGGTATTCACACTATGAATATGTGTTTCATCACGTACGAGATTCATCAAGAATAAACCATTAACCATCGGAGCATGACCATAAAACATATCTCTCATATAAATAGAACAACCATTATTCTCGGATTTAAATGAGTATCCATCTCGAATTAAACGAGATCCAGACACAATGTTCATGCTCAAACTTGGCACTAAATAACAATTATTGAGGTTTAAAACTAATCCCGTAGGTAAATGTAGAGGTAGCGTGCCGACGACGATCACATCGACCTTGGAACCATTCCCGACGCGCATCGTCACCTCGTCCTTCGCCAGTCTCCGTTTATTCCGCAGCTCCTGTTTTGAGTTACAAATGTGAGCAACTGCACCGGTATCAAATACCCAAGAGCTACTACGAGTACTGGTAAGGTACACATCAATTACATGTATATCACATATACCTTTTGTTTTGCCGTCCTTCTTGTCCGCTAAGTATTTGGGGCAGTTCCGCTTCCAGTGACCACTTCCCTTGCAATAAAAACACTCAGTCTCGGGCTTGGGTCCATTCTTTGGCTTCTTCCCGGCAACTTGCTTACTGGGTGCGGCAACTTCCTTGCCGTCCTTCTTGAAGTTCTTTTTACCCTTGCCCTTCTTGAACTTAGTGGTTTTATTCACCATCAACACTTGATGCTCCTTCTTGATTTCTACCTCTGCTGATTTCAGCATAGCATATACCTCAGGAATGGTCTTTACCATCCCCTGCATATTGTAGTTCATCACAAAACTCTTGTAGCTAGGTGGAAGCGACTGGAGGATTCTGTCAATGACCGCTTCATCCGGGAGATTAACTTCCAGTTGAGTCAAGCGGTTGTGCAACCCAGACATTTTGAGTATGTGTTCACTGACAGAGCTATTTTCCTCCATCTTACAACTAAAGAATTTGTCGGAGACTTCATATCTCTCGACCCGGGCATGAGCTTGGAAAACCATTTTCAGCTCTTCGAACATCTCATATGCTCCATGTCTCTCAAAACGCTTTTGGAGCCCCGGCTCTAAGCTGTAAAGCATGCCGCACTGAACGAGGGAGTAATCATCACAGCGTGACTGCCAAGCATTCATAACGTCTTGTTCTGCAGGGAGAATAGGTGCGTCACCCAGCGGTGCTCGTAGGACATAATCTTTCTTGGCAGCTATGAGGATGATCCTTAGGTTCCGGACCCAGTCCGTATAGTTGCTGCCATCGTCTTTCAGCTTGGTTTTCTCTAGGAACGCGTTGAAGTTGAGGACTACGTTGGCCATTTGATCTACAAGACATATTGTAAATATTTTTAGACTAAGTTCATGATAATAAAGTTCATCTAATCAAATTATTTAATGAACTCCCACTTAGATAGACATCCCTCTTCTAGTCATCTAAGTATTACATGATCCAAGTCAACTAGGCCGTGTCCGATCATCACGTGAGACGGACTAGTCAACATTGGTGAACATCTTCATGTTGATCGTATCTTCTATACGACTCATGCTCGACCTTTCGGTCTTCTGTGTTCCGAGGCCATGTCTGTACATGCTAGGCTCGTCAAGTCAACCTAAGTGTTTGCATGTGTAAATCTGTCTTACACCCGTTGTATGTGAACGTTAGAATCTATCACACCCGATCATCACGTGGTGCTTCGAAACAACGAACTGTCGCAACGGTGCACAGTTAGGGGGAACACTTCTTGAAATTATTATGAGGGATCATCTTATTTACTACCGTCGTTCTAAGTAAACAAGATGCAAAACATGATAAACATCACATGCAATCAAATAATAAACGTGACATGATATGGCCAATATCACATAGCTCCTTTGATCTCCATCTTGGGGCTCCATGATCATCTTGTCACCGGCTTGACACCATGATCTCCATCATCGTGTCTCCATGAAGTTGCTCGCCAACTATTACTTCTAATACTATGGCTAACACGTTTAGCAATAAAGTAAAGTAATTACATGGCGTTTCTCAATGACACGCAGGTCATACAAAAAAATAAAGACAACTCCTATGGCTCCTGCCGGTTGTCATACTCATCGACATGCAAGTCGTGATTCCTATTACAATAGCATGAACATCTCATACATCACATATAGATCATTCATCATTCATCACAACTTTGGCCATATCATATCACAAAGCACTTGCTGCAAAAACAAGTTAGACGTCCTCTAATTGTTGTTGCAAGTTTTACGTGGCTGAATTAGGGTTCTAGCAAGAACGTTTTCTTACCTACGTGAAAGCCACAATGTGATTTGTCAACTTCTATTTACCCTTCATAAGGACCCTTTTCATCGAATCCGCTCTAACTAAAGTGGGAGAGACAGACACCCGCCAGCCACCTTATGCAACTAGTGCATGTTAGTCGGTGGAACCGGTCTCACGTAAGTGTACGTGTAAGGTTGGTCCGGGCCGCTTCATCCCACAATACCGCTGAAGCAAGATAAGACTAGTAGCGGCAAGAAAGTTGACAACATCTACGCCCACAACAAATTGTGTTCTACTCGTGCAATAGAGAACTACGCATAGACCTAGCTCATGATGCCACTGTTGGGGAACGTTGCAGAAAATTATAATTTTTCCTACGGTTTCACCAAGATCCATCTATGAGTTCATCTAGCAACGAGTCATGGGAGAGAGATTTCATCTACATACCACTTTGTAGATCGCGAGCGGAAGCGTTCAACGAATGGGGATGAGGTAGTCGTACTTGCCGTGATTCAGATCACCGATGACCAAGTGCTGAACGGACAACACCTCTGCGTTCAACACACGCACGGGACGATCGACGTCTCCTCCTTCTTGATCCAGCAAGGGGAAGGAGAGGTTGAGGAAGAAGTTTCCAACAGCAGCACGACGGCGTGGTGGTGGTGGAGAAGGAGTACTCCGGCAGAGCTTCGCTAAGCACGTGACGGAGGAGGAGAGGTGTTGGGGAGGGGAGGGGCTGCGCCTTAGATTGTCCCGCTGCCCTCCCCTCACCCCCACTATTTATAGGGGAAGGGGCAAGGGGGGCCGGCCCCTCTAGATGGGATCTAGAGGGGGGGCGGCGTCCTAGGGGAGGAGGCTTGCCCCCCAAGCAAGGGGGGCGCCCCCCTCAGGGTTTCCCCCAACCCTAGGCGCATGGGCCCTTGGGGGGGAAGGCGCACCAGCCCACTTTGGGCTGGTTCCCTCCCTCATACAGCCCATAAGACCCTCCGGGAGAGGTGGCCCCTCCCGGTGGACCCCTGGAACCCCTCCGGTGGCCCCGGTACAATACCGATATGCCCCCGAACCTTTCCGGTGTCCGTATGACAACTTCCCATATATAAATCTTTACCTCCGGACCATTCCGGAACTCCTCGTGACGTCCTGGATCTCATCCGGGACTCCGAACAACATTCGGTAATCACATACAAGTCTTCCCAATAACCCTAGCGTCACCGAACCTTAAGTGTGTAGACCCTACGGGTTCGGGAGACATGCAGACATGACCGAGACGACTCTCGGGCAATAACCAACAGCGGGATCTGGATACCCATGTTGGCTCCCACATGCTCCTCGATGATGTCATCGGATGAACCATGATGTCGAGGATTCAATTAATCCCGTATACGATTCCCTTTGTCAATCGGTATTTTACTTGCCCGAGATTCGATCGTCGGTATCCCAATACCTCGTTCAATCTCGTTACCGGCAAGTCACTTTACTCGTACCGTAATGCATGATCCCGTGATCAAACACTTTGATCACATTGAGCTCATTATGATGATGCATTACCGAGAGGGCCCGGTGATACCTCTCCGTCAAGCGGAGTGACAAATCCCAGTCTCGATCCGTGTCAACCCAACAAATACTTTCGGAGATACCCGTAGTATACCTTTACAGTCACCCAGTTACGTTGTGACGTTTGGCACACCCAAAGCACTCCTACGGTATCCGGGAGTTACACGATCTCATGGTCTAAGGAAAGGATACTTGACATTGGAAAACTCTAGCAAACGAACTATGCAATCTTATGCTATGTTTAGGATTGGGTCTCGTCCATCACATCATTTTCCTAATGATGTGATCTCGTTATCATTGACATCCAATGCCCATAGTCAGGAAACCATGACTATCTATTGATCAACGAGCTAGTCAACTAGAGGCTTACTAGGGACATGTTGTTGTCTGTTATTCACACATGTATTACGATTTCCGGATAACACAATTATAGCACGAATAAAGACAATTATCATGAACCAGGAAATATAATAATAATGCTTTTATTATTGCCTCTAGGGCATATTTCCAACAGGAGGAACTTATAACTTATAAGTTAGGACTTATAAAAGTCCTAGGACTTATGAAACAAACAGGGCCTGAAATGAAAATTTATGTAGGGCAAGTAGCACTCCTCCTGATTTCATCTAGAAGCAAATGTATCCGGTGAAATCGTAGATGACTTTTTTTGGTTTCTAAGGAACGACAACCAGCAAATTTCCTCCCGTCCACGAACACAGATACAAGAGGCCGCCATTCAACCCGCATACATTTCAAACACTTAGTCAACAAACCGGACGAAATTCATACAAACACGGCGGATTTCATGCATACCGGATGACATTCATGCAAACATGGCATATTTTCGTTAGATTTTGAACATTTAGAACAAAAAACAAAACCGACCCGACCCTAAACCTATCGTATGACGGCGTCCAGCCCCTTGTCGTCCTCCATCTGCCGTCTCCATGACCATCGATGATAAGACCGATGAAGTGAAGCATCGGTCTCCGGCGAGGAATAGTAAAATACGGGAGATGGATCGGCCCACATGATTGACCGACTTTGTTGCATGGATAAGAGCAGTGTCGTAGCCAGGCCTAGGGCTGCCCTGGCCGTGGCCCTGGGCGTGGAGATGAAATCCTTTGGGGTACTGTAGCTACAGTTGCGTACTGTAGCTACAGTACGTACTGTGCCAAGAAGGCTGGCCTGGGGCATTGAGATTTTCTGCCTACTCCACTGGATAAGAGGACCAATGTGTATCACTACTACTGAGCCTTTTGACTACTAAGTGTGCGCCCATCTTTTCGATTCAATCTGTTCAGGAATAAGCCCAAATCCTTAACTCTGTTTCAAAAGGTAGGGGCACATTTCTGGTACCTACACAAGGTCCATTATATTTCCTGAGATCAATTTTTTATGTGCGTTTTGAATCGTATTCGTATGGATTGCTATGGGTTTGGACATGGTGCCTATCGCTTGCTCTTCTTTATCTGTGCAACTGTAAGTGCATCTAGTGCCCTTTAGTGATTTTGGTGTATTGAAGACTTATAGGTTAAGGGACTAATGTGTTTGTGAGTGTATAGAGGTCTATAAGTCTATAGGAGTTTGATATTTACAGAGAAAGTAGACCCCTAAAAATGAATGTCTTCAACCGAAGACTTTGGCTTTCTGGAGACTTTGAAAGTGAAGAAATTGGTGTGACCGTGAAGACTTAATATTCATGCGAGGAATATGAAGCGTGAAGATTTTTGTTTTTGTAGTTTTGTTTTTCTCTTTCTTGAGTCATAGGAAACACCGTGCTGTTAAAGGGGGTCGAGGTAAAACTAATGAAACGTTTCCAAGTGATGCTTATCTCAAAATCCTACACCTACCAATCCTTTCGAGTGAAGCCATTGGAAATCTCATACAGTTCAGTCAATTTCTTCAGTGACAGAGACAAAGATCTTCTGGTCTTTGAGGAATTTGTTCTGACTGAGGAGTTGGGAATTCGCCAATGCGGATTGCCTACAGGTGAGAAACATGATAGCCCTGAAGAATTTGATACTCAAATATCCGACCGTTGCTGTGCTACGCGCCAGCTGTCCCAAAATATCTACCCACCTAACGGTCATATCATTGAAGGGCATTTATGTCTTATCATGTCGGGCTGCTCCCTAGGCTATAAATAGCCGCCCCTACAACCACTAGCTGGTTGGCTACTCCGAGAGAAACTGACACTTGTTATTGAGAGCATCCCATCCTCCGAGGACTTTGAGCGAAAATCATCAAGTGAGGAAAACCCAAACCCAAACACCTACAAATCCAAAGTGATTGAGCATCACCGAAGATATTGTTCCTGTGTGGAACCGCCGCTTGTTATCTTTGAGTACTGTGCATCCTCCAGACAGTTAGGCATCATGGTCTAGAGCATCCAAGAGGAAATTGTGGATCGCCGAGTGACTGAGTCTGTGACGGTTTGGAAGTCACCTGAAGACTTACCACGAGTGATTGGGCGAGGTCTGTGTGACCTTAGCTCAAGGTGAATACGGTGAGGACTACGTGTCCTCAGGTTTAAATACCTAGCCGCTCCAACCAGACGTACGACTGTCACAACAGTTGAAACTGATCTACCAAATCACTGTCTTCACCGAGCTACTGGTTTTATTTCCTCAACCCTTCCATTTCCTCATTCATATACTGATGTACTTGATCGTTACTGTTTTAAGACTTTGACTGAATACTTTCTCAATTTCCTCAATCCTATTTCTTTAGTCAGTTTGTCTTCAGCCTGCTTATCCCGTGTTTACGCTACTTGTACTCTGTGCTTGTTTTCATTTCATCATGATGACTGTGCTACTACTCTGTTATGCTTGCATCTGAGTACTTATTCCGCTGCTAGTAGTTCGTGACTTAGGAATTTCCTCACCTTGAAATTCCTCAGTGACGAATTTGTAAAAATCGCCTATTCACCCCCCTCTAGTCGACATAATGCACTATCAGCAACACTTCATAGATTTATATGTTGTGTATTTGGACCAAGAACTATGGCTTATAACATTCATTACATCTCCTAATTCTTACGTAAACTAACTACTGGATGAACTTGCAGGTTCACAATGGAAGACTCTGTAATTTACAGGAGCAATGTTGCAAGGGAACGTCAGTACAAGCATGGAGTGGAATTCCTTCTACCTGAAGACTTGAAGAAGGCAGGCATGAATTTCATGGCATTGCAGAACTGGTGCCTCAAGTGCACTTTGAGCATCAATTTGGAAAAAGTCAAGGTTCCTTCCTTGTATTTTACAAAAAATGTTCTTACTCTTCAACTTCAAACCTCTTGAAGCAAGTCTTATGAGATGCTTTGTCATGTAAGTATAGTCCTCATCATTTTTTGTCGAAATGCCTCTAAATGATATAAATGATGATTCCTTTGTTCCCTCATGCTAATGGTGACTCCGGCGAGAGTAAAGACATAGAAGGTTGGTTTCTTAGACCCATTAATGACCTCAAGAGAATTAGTTTACATCCAGGGGAACGTTGCCTTCGAACATGTCGTCATTGCACTTCATAACCAACAATTTGCAGATTTCTTGCTACTTCCATCCGTCGAACAGTAAGTTCATAACACATCTACATTACTTATCTCCATTAAACATATGTTTTTGATAAAGTTTTTTTTCTTCTTGTAGTTGTCACTGGATCTTGATTGTGATTATACCGAAGCTAAGCAGAGCAGACTACTCCATCCATCCATATATATAGGGCCTAATCATTTTTCGAGATTGCCTTTGACTATCAACAAGATTAACAATATATGAGATGTATAATGTCAAAACTATATCATTGGAGGCTCCTCTCACGTACGAATTTGAGGGTATGCTTCGTGTAACATGCATGCCATATATTATTGCTCTAACATGTGGTCAAAATTAGCCTTGAAAAACGCATTAGGCCCTATATAAGTGGATAGAGGGAGTACCTTGATTCTCACAAGAACTTTCTAAATCCTATGGATTTAACATTCAGTAAAGAATTCTTATGAAGGTATTGGCGATTTTGTTCCATAACCCGTACCCTCCCATTTTATAATTGATTACACAATTGTCCATCTTGTTTTATAGAGCATTTGTTGAGTACAACCAGCGTTTAGGAGCTAGCTCGTGGGCCATCTATAATAAGAAAGAGTTACAACACATAGCCGATATTAAGGTATGTGATATACCAACACCTAATTTGTAGTTGATTATACACTCTATTTCAGATAAAACATCTTTATAATGTATTGATGTGTTGATGTTGACTCACAAACACATTTTTAATTACATGATTATGCTAAGTACCAAATTTGATTATATGTTCTTGTTAGCCATATGGCATAATTCAATTTTTGAACATATTTCAGTATCCTCAGGGGCCAGCTGAGAGCAGCCTTTCTGGATACTATATTTGAAACACATGGCTAGACTCTACAGTGCGAAGGCTACAGACAACTTAATCTCGGTACTTGACTACTTAAATCATGCACGACAAATCTTAACATAATAACACAGATCCTAACATCGATGGACGAGCAACTGATGCCTGGTGATGACATGAGGGAGATAAGGACAAAGATTGCTTCATTCCACAACAAATATGACATCCATCCGAAGAAAGGATATATTATACTCTTCCTAGTTAATTATGTTGTTCAATGTCTGCGATACTGCCTTTGCTACGTGTGTTGTCCTTCGTACATGGCAATGTACGATCAAATTTGACTCTATGTTAATGTGGCTGTGAAAACAACCACATGATGATGGTGTACTTCACATTATTATTTGACTATATGTTCATGTCTGATATGGTGTACTACACATGCGTTCCACAAAACTGCCTACTTGGTCAAATGTGTGGGCCTGATAATTTGAAATGTTGAAATGATTTCAAACAGTCGCACACTGTTTGAAATAACCAAGCGTACGGCTAGTCAATCGTGTGTGATGTCAAAAACAAACCACATGGGTATGGGGTAACAAACCTATGAACTTGCAGATGTATATCATGTCAGGATTCTGGCACCAGGGGTACCCAGACCCATCTGCCTACGGTCCAGCGCGTGGCTCCACTAACGACCCTTATGTCTGCTAGAACTACGTCGGTATTTCCCCAAAGCGGAAGGGATGATGCAACACGACAACAGTAGGTATTACCCTCATTGATGAGACCAAGGTTATCGAACCAGTAGGAGAACCAAGCAACACTACGTAAACAGCACCTGCACACAAATAACAAATACTCGCAACCCGACGTGTTAAAGGGGTTGTCAATCCCTTTCGGCTAACGGCGCCAGAAATTGGCACAAGGACGGGAGAAAGTTGTAATAGATTGATAGATCGAACGCCAAATAAAATAAAGTGCAGCAAAGTATTTTTGTATTTTTGGTTTAATAGATCGGAAAATAAAGGCAAATAAAATAGATTGCGAAGGCAAATATAATAAAGAAGAGACCCCCGGGCCGTAGATTTCACTAGTGGCTTCTCCCAAAAAAAAATAGCAAACGACGGGTAAACGAATTACTGTTGGGCAATTGATAAAAATTCAAATAATCATGACAATATCTAGGCAATGATCATTATATATGCATCACGTCCAAGATTAGTAGACCAACTCCTGCCTGCATCTACTACTATTACTCCATACATCGACCTCTATCTAGCATGCATCTAGTGTATTAAGTTCATGGAAAAATGGAGCAATGCAATAAGAACGATGACATGATGTAGACAAGATATATTTATGTAGAATAGACCCCATCTTGTTATCCTTAATAGCAACGATACATACGAGTCGGTTCCCCTTCTGTCACTGGGATGAAGCACCGTAAGATCAAACGCATCACAAAGCACCTCTTCCCATTGCAAGATAAATAGATCAAGTTGGCCAAACAAAACCAAAATATCGGAAAAGAAATACGAGGCTATAAGAAATCATGCATATAAGAGATCAAAGAAGACTCAAATAACTTTCATGGATAAAAACATAGATCTGATCATAAACTCAAAGTTCATCGGATCCCAACAAACACACCGCAAAAAGAGTTACATCATATGGATCTCCAAGAGACCATTGTATTGAGAATCAAAAGAGAGAGAGAGAGAGAGAGAGAGAGAGAGAGAGAGAGAGAGAGAGAGAGAGAGAGAGAGAGGAAGCCATCTAGCTACTAACTACGGACCCGTAGGTCTACAAAAGACTACTCACGCATCATCGGAGAGGCACCAATGGAAATGATGAACCCCTCCGTGATGGTGTTTAGATTGGATCTGGTGGTTCTGGAACTTGTGGCGGCTAGAATTGATTTTCGTCGACTCCCCTAGGGTTTCTGGAATATTGGGGTATTTATAGAGTAAAGAGGCGGTTTGGGAGGCACCCAAGGTGGGCACAACCCACCAGGGCGCACCTGGGCCTCCAGGCGCGCCCTGGTGGGTTGTGCTCCCCTCGGAGCACCCCCCAGGCGCTTCTCCGGCCCATTGGATGTCTTCTGGTCCAAAAAAATCCACTAAAAGTTTTGCTGCATTTGGACTCCGTTTGGTATTCATTTCCTGCGATGTAAAAAACATGCAGACAACATCAACTGGCACTTGGCACTATGTCGATAGGTTAGTACCAAAAAATGATATAAAATGATTGTAAAACATCCAAGAATGATAATATAACAGCATGGAACAATAAAAAATTATAGATACATTGGAGACGTATCAGCACCCCCAAGCTTAATTCCTGCTCGTCCTCGAGTAGGTATATGATAAAAACAGAATTTTTGATGTGGAATGCTGCCTAACATATTCATCTCATATTCTTTTCTTTGTAGCATGGACATTTGGACTTTTATATGGTTCAAAGCAATAGTCTAGTTTTGACATGAGACTTAAATACTCAAGCATATCAACAAGCAACCATGTCTTTCAAAATATCAACGCTAAAATAGGCTATCCCTAGCCCATTATGCTCAATCATTGATCCATTCATGAAACACACTCGCATATTAGCTACACCCAATGCTCAAGTACGATCATAGTGCCCCTTAGTTGGTGCTTTATAAGAGAAGATGGAGACTCAAATTAAAAATAAAAATGGCATAAAGTAAAAGAAAGGCCCTTCGCGGAGGGAAGTAGGGATTTGTAGAGGTGCCATTGCTCAAAGCAAAAATTGAGAGATAAAACATTTTGGGAGGCATGCTTTTCCCACCAATGAAAATGACTGAAAGTTCCCAACACTTTCCATGCTAGATATATCATAGGCGGTTCCCACACAAAAAATAAAGTTTATTCCTTTTTCCACCATACTTTCACTTTCCATGGCTAACCGTATCCACGGGTGCCTTCCATACCAACACTTTCCAAGGAATTTATTATTTGACAACATAAAGTAAATTCATTTTTCATTTCGGGACTGGGCATCCCTAATACCTTTGCCTTACTCTCGTGCAATGACAAGTGAATAAATACTCATCGTGAGAATAACACATCTAGCATGGAAAATATCGGCCACCCCTCACCGCCTCGTGTCGGGGGATATTGGCCTCCATGAGCACCTATGGGGACGGAGCCCCTTGTTGGTTCGGCGGGGGGCGGAGGTTGCACAAAGAGCAGATCGAGGCGACACACACACAACGATTTTACCCAGCTTCGGGCCGCACGGATGCGTAAAACCCTACTGCTGCATGTCTGGTTGATTGGAGTTCTTGCTCTGGGGCGCAAGAAGCTACAGTAAGCTGGAGCTGGACGTAGACGAGGGTCTACTGGGTGTCCTCCTCCTCTAGGGTTCGATCCTCTCCCCTTGGTCTGCCTCTCTCTACGTGCGCATGGGCCTCCTTTTATATGCTAAGGATTTTCCCACAGGTAGCGACGCAGGTGAGGGTAAAAATGGCAAGGAACTGTGCGAACAGTGGCGGCACAGTGCTATCGCACCTAACTCTGACGGCGGGGGACAAAGGCATTAAATGTCCGTCTGGATCGCCTGAACAGTGCCGAGGCGGACCGTTAGGAGCGCCTCCGCTTGCCACGGGGGCGACTCTGCCAACGTCGTATGCCACCGCGCGTCTCAGGTTGCGCGGCGCCCCGCCACGTGTCTCCGGGGAAACCCCAGAGTGACGCGTGGGCAGGTGAGCTGGAGCGCATGCCTGAGGTGGTGGTTTGCCGCGGCAAGTGGCTTGCCGCGGTGGTTGCCTTGCCGCACCTGAGAGCTTGCCGCTCGTCAGGCCTTGCCGGGGCGCGCGGAGCGCCGCGACGGGCTTCTCTTGGGGTGCCTTGGCTTGGTCGTCCCGGCGAGCTCCTCCCGCCGGGGCCTTGGTGCTTCGGCTTAGTCGTCCCGGCAAGCTCCTCTTGCCGGGGCCTTGTCGCCTTGGCCCGGCAAGCTCCTCTTGCCGGACCTCGCCTTCTTGGCCCGGCAAGCTCCTCTTGCCGGGGCTTGGTCTTCTTGGCTTGATCACTTGGCCTTCGTCCGGCCCGGAAAGGGCCGTGGAGACTCTTGTCGCTCCCCTGGCAAGCCTTGCCGCGGGACGCTACTACTGCCCGTGCACAAGTTCGGGGTACTAAGGTACCCCTACTTTAGTACACCGACAGGAGCCCCAGGGTCTGGGCCATACACGGTGCCGAGCGTTGTTGGGCTAGGCCCTAACAGTGCACGGGCACGCGTGGCCTGGGTTGCGCTGCTCCTTAACTCCGTGCTCGTCGCGCCCTCCCCAAGTGGTGCGCGCTTATCACGGCATTGTGGGGGGCGAGGCGTGCGAGACGTGCGTGACGTGGGTGGCGTGCGCGGGCCTTGAGGCCCGCAGGCATGCGTCACGTCGGGCACGACTCCTTCATCTGGAAAGGCGGAACGTCCGCCCCCGCTCCTTCCCCCCTTTATAAGCGGAGGGGAACAGGGGCAGCTCGCCATTCCGCCGATTGCTGTTCCTCGAAAATCTCCGCCACTTCCTCCTCACTAGAGAAAGCAGCGACTCGCCTTCGCAGCCCCCGGCGCCGCCCACGCCGACAACTCCCCCTCCCCGTTTCTGCCATGGCCCCGAAGAGCGACAAGGCGAAGGGGAAGGCCGTGAAGTCGGCCGAGGCGCTGTGACTGGAAGCGCTTCGGAAGGAGACGGCGACGTTCCCCCCTCAGCTCGATGCGCTGAGGCTGAAGAACGAATACCTCCTCTTCTGGTCGACGGCGACGCGAGCGCATCCGCGCACACGAGTTCTTCCCGCCATCGCCCAGAAGCTGTACCCGACCGGGTACCCTTTCTTCGCCGTGTTCTTCCTCTGCGGGCTCTGCCCGCCTTTTTCGGAGTTCTTCTGCGACATCATGCACACCTACAACCTCCACCTCCTTGACTTCACCCCCAACGCCGTTCTGACAATGGAGGTTTTCGCACAGCTTTGCGAGAACTTTGTCGGAGTCCGCCCCAACGTAGCCCTCTTCCGGCACTTCTTTACTCCCCGGGTGGAGAAAGGAGAGCCGCTGTCCGGCGGAGTCGCCTGGATCTCCAGGACCGGCAAGAAAGAGGCCTACTTGGAGGGGGAACTCCGTGGCAGATGGGAGGAGTGGAGGTCCGAGTGGTGCCTGATCGTCGAGGAGAATCCACCGTCGTTCACCGCCGTGCGGCGAACTCCAGTGGTGCGCGGCCGCGACTGGAGCGACCTGGCCCCGGACGACGCCAAGCTGAAGATTGCCGCCACCCGAATCCTGCGCCTCAGGTTTGCCGGGCTCACCGTCGGCGCCGTCGGCGCGGATTTCCTTCGCCGGCGTATCGCCCCCCTGCAGGAGAGGGGGAAGCCGGTTTGGGAATTCCAGAACGCGGCGGACATCATGAGGCTGCACCCGGGCCTTAACTACAACTTCACCGTTCTGGAGCTCGACGGAGTGTTGAAGGAGCTGTTCAAGCACGACTCCGAGCACCCAGAATGGTTCAGGTTGCCGCCGGGCGTCGTCCCCCTGTGCAACAACTCGGCGCTCAGCCGCATCCTTGCGATGATGCCGCTGTGCGACTCGCACGGGATCGACGCGACCTGGCAGGAGCCGGCGGACGACGTCGTGCAGGCCTTCTTCGACAACTTGGAGGAGGTGCCGGTCGACCCCGACGAAAAGAGGGGCCTCACGCGGGACACCACTCCTGAGGAGCTGGCCTACATCGCCTCCAGGATGGAGGAGGCGGCGGCCGCCGCGGCCGCGGGCGAGTCTGGCTTCACCTTGGCCGAGGCAGACGCGGCGGAGGCGGAGAGCCTCGCCGACCAAATGGAGCTTGCCGACGCGGAGGAGCCAGCCGGGCACGGTGGTGCGGGCGAGCCCGCCCAGGACGCGGGTGGCTTGTCGGAGGCTGACGCGCCCTCCTCGCAGCTCCCGGGCAGCTCGTCGCAGGTGGAGCCCCCTGCCCAGCTGAGGAGGCGTCTCCGCAGGGCCGGAGAGGTGGTGCGGCAGGCCGACCAGCAACCGCAGCCCCGGGTGACGCGCGCCTCTGAAGCAGCGGGAGCGGGGTCCTCACGGGCCACGGCTTCTGCTCCTGCCGCTCCCCGTTCCGCGGCGGCAACGGGGGCGGGGTCGTCCACCGCCCCCGCCAAGCGGTCCCGGGAACCCACCCCCCTGTCTCCTCGCGCCTGGAGCAAGCCGGTTTTTGATTATTCCGCGCTCAGCTCCGACGACGAAGAGGAGGACGGAGAGTAAGTTCCTGGTGGAGCTTGTATCATCTTGATTTCTGTTGCTTCGTCTTGTTTCGTGGCCCATTCATCCTCCCCCGAAACCGTTCCCTTTTCAGGACCCTAGCCCAGAGGAGGGCGAAGAGGGCCAAGATCCCGCTGGTCGTCCTTGAGGGCGAATCTCCCCCGGCAACTGGGGAGGTGCCGGAGACGACCTTGCCGGACCTGGCAGCGGGCCCGCAGGGCAGCCCACAGCGTAGCCTCCAGGGTGAGTGCACGACTAGTTCTTGCCGTTTGGCACGCGTGCGAGCTTCCCTTCTCTTTGTTGACATGTGGCTGTCGTTGTTGTCGTTGGGTAGGAGCAGAGCAGCCCCAGCAGGCGACCCCGGGGGGCACTCCTGCCGCGCCGTCCGCTTCGACCACCCCGCCTAGGGAGAAATCTCCGGCAAGGGAGGAGCCCCCGGCAGGGGAGACCTCTCCGGCAAGGGAGGGATCTCCGGCGAGGGACGCGGCCAGCGATCCCCCGTTAACGGAGGCCGCGGCCACGGACCCTGCCACCGGTAAGTCCCCCTGCACGGAAGACTTTCCCTGGTTATCTTTCCTCATGAGCCTTTCTGTCGGCTGTTCAGCTAACTCCTCTCCCCTCTTTCGGCCATCAGACCCGCCCACCGCGAACCCGATGGAGACCGAGGTCGTCGTCGGGGAGGGCGCGCGTGGCGACACCGACGACGTCGTCGTCATCGAGGAGGCGGAAGGCACCGACGACCCCGCAGGCGGCGGGGAGGCCGAAGCCGCCAAGGCCGCCGCGGCAGCAGGCGGCGAGGGGACCGGCGACCGCGCCGATGGCCCCGGGGAGGCCGGGGCGTCAAGCACTCCGCAGTCCGGCGATCCCGCTGCTGCCACCGCGTCGGGCCCCGAGGAGCCCCCGGCGGGTGCCTACCTGCGGGCCGGCGATGGCGTCTTCATCAGGCTCCCCTGGGAGCCTAGCTCCAGGGCGCCGGTCGAGGGGGAGGCCTTGGACGGAGAAGTGCTCGCCTCCGTCGGGCTGACAGTGGTCGACGCGCCGAGTACCAGAAGCGGCGAGCCCGAGGAGGAGCGGCCGCTCCGGAAGCTTGTGTCGCTCTACCGCGCCCGGCAGGCCAAGGTGGAGCGCCAAGAGGCACTCGTCGCGAGGGCCGGCGCGGACATGGAGAAGCGTGCCGAGGAGCTCCGGGAGCTCAACCAGGAGGCTCTCCGGTCCTTGGCGGAGGAGCAGAGGCTGCTCGACGAGGCGCGTACGGCCTTTCTCCTCCAGAAGGCAGAGGCCGAAGAGCAGCAGAGGCTTGCCGCTGCGGGGCTATCCGCGCGGGAAAGCGAACTGGTGCAGCAGAAGGCCAGCCTCGCCAGCCACGAGGAGGAGGTCGCCGCGCGCGAGCAGTCGCTTGGCGGGGCCCTGCAGAGAGCGCAGGACGCTGCCGCGGCCGCCGAGGTCGCCAAGGGTGAGCTGGAGACGAGGGTGGCGCAGCTCGCCAGCGACCTCAAGGCGAGCGGCGAGGAGCTTGCCGCGCTCAAACAGGAGTGCGAGAAGGGCGCTCACACCCTTGGCGAGCTGCAGGGCCGCTTCGCCGAGAAGATCCAGGAGCTCGACGCCGCCAAGGACTCCAAGGCTGTCCTCGAGCTGAAGCTGGACACCCTGGCCAATGCGCTGGAGAGCGCCAAGGAGTAGGAAGCGACCTTGAGGAAGGAGGTTGCTGGCAACGAGGAGCTGTTGAGGAGCGCCGCCGTTACCCAGAACGCCTTCCGAGAGACGGTGGAGCGGTGGACCGAAGGCCTCGTCGACATCGCCACCACCATCGACAAGGAGCTGAAGCTGCTGGGGATGGAGGGCCACGAGTACCCCTCCGGCGAGAACGTCCCGGCGAGCGCCAAGCTCACTTCCTTCTTCAAGGGCTTGGTGGGGGTGCTCCAGCATCTCCGGGAAACGATCCCGGAGCAGCTGGCCGAGGAGACGCGGGAAGCCGTCTCCGGGGCCCTCGAGAGGGTGTTGGTGAAGATCGTCTTCCGTAACCCCACCATCAGGCTCACCAACGTCCTCAGTCATCTGCCGGAAGACGCCGACCTGACGGAGATCAAGGCCCTCGTCACCCCCATCGTGGAAAGGGTGGCGGGGATCAGGCGGGTCGAGGGCGACCGCGCGGATTAGGCCGCCCACCTCTTTCTTTTCTTCCCTTGTCGCTGCTGAGCATGTCATAGAAACAACTGATTAGAGCAGCGGCAAGTCATTTTGTAATATAACTTTTATCTTAGGCAGTTCATTGCGCTGTTATCTCCCTCGTTCGTCCTTGTGCTTCGTACGTTCACGCCCTACGCTTCCGGGAACTTGTCGGCGCAAGTCTCCGCCTTGCCACGGGTGCCGAGTGCGGGACATCAGCAACCCGCTGACGGAGCCTCCACCGGCAAGAAACCTTGCCGTGGCTGGCGCAACTCACTTAAATGTTGAGCAGGCTCAGGGCGAGGTAAGCGTGGCGACTGCAGTCACGGCACACTCAAGCTGCCGAGCGAGCTCGAAACAAGTAAGGACGCTACTCGGGATGTAGCACACTTAAGTCGTTGAGCAGACTCGAAACGAAATAAGGGCGCAACCAGCCACGAGCCGGCCCCTCCGCGCACAGGTTTCCCATACGAAGCTCGGTCGTTCGAGGAAGATAACTTAAGAATAAAAAGGAGCTTAATCGCTCAAACTTTGGCGACTTAGCTTCTCTGTCGTTTGCCGTCCGGCAAGGCGCAGTTTCCTCGGGCGACGCCCAGCCTAGGCTCGGGGCCTGACGGCCTGCCACCGCTTGCCGGAGTCGAGTGCTGCACAATCGTGTCGAATGATGACTGCACCAAGCGGAGAGGCGCGAAATCGACAAGATGTGTGGGGCACATAAGCTATGCTCGGGATCTGCGCCCGTCTCTGTACCAAGGATTACATGCAACTGCGGCAAGACTTGGACAGAGAGGATGGCCGACGGAACGGGTTCTGACCGCCGCGCTGGCAAGGTTCCTCCCATGGTCGGCGTCGACTCGTTTGGATCTTGGCGGCCTGGGCTCACCGAAGAACGAGGTCGCCTTTCCCGCAACTTCCGGCGCTAACTTCTGCGGCTACGGGAGCGGCGCAGAGTTTGCTGGAGGCAAGAAACTCGCTCAGCGGCCGGAAGGCGGTCCTCCTCAAGGAGCGGCTGCTCTTGCCCGGACTCTGCGTGAGTGGGTACTCGAGGAGGGCCGTGCACGGGTCCGTGGGGAGGAATGCCTCCGCTCAGCGGGTCGGAGCGGAAAGGTCCCTGGCCATACCTGAGCTTGCCTGTGGTCGCCAAATCTGGTTCGCACAACCTCGACGCGACCCCTACCTGGCGCGCCAAAGATGTCGGGGGATATTGGCCTCCACGAGCACCTATGGGGATGGAGCCCCTTGTCGGTTCGGCGGGGGGCGGAGGTTGCACAAAGAGCAGATCGAGGCGACACACACACAACGATTTTACCCAGCTTCGGGCCGCACGGATGCGTAAAACCCTACTGCTGCATGTCTGGTTGATTGGAGTTCTTGCTCTGGGGCGCAAGAAGCTACAGTAAGCTGGAGCTGGACGTAGACGAGGGTCTACTGGGTGTCCTCCTCCTCTAGGGTTCGATCCTCTCCCCTTGGTCTGCCTCTCTCTACGTGCGCATGGGCCTCCTTTTATATGCTAAGGGGTTTCCCACAGGTAGCGACGCAGGTGAGGGTAAAAATGGCAAGGAACTGTGCGAACAGTGGCGGCACAGTGCTATCGCACCTAACTCTGACGGCGGGGGACAAAGGCATTAAATGCCCGTCTGGATCGCCTAAACAGTGCCGAGGCGGACCGTTAGGAGCGCCTCCGCTTGCCACGGGGGCGACTCTGCCAACGTCGTATGCCACCGCGCGTCTCAGGTTGCGCGGCGCCCCGCCACGTGTCTCCGGGGAAACCCCAGAGTGACGCGTGGGCAGGTGAGCTGGAGCGCATGCCTGAGGTGGTGGTTTGCCGCGGCAAGTGGCTTGCCGCGGTGGTTGCCTTGCCGCACCTGAGAGCTTGCCGCTCGTCAGGCCTTGCCGGGGCGCGCGGAGCGCCGCGGCGGGCTTCTCTTGCGGTGCCTTGGCTTGGTCGTCCCGGCGAGCTCCTCCCGCCGGGGCCTTGGTGCTTCGGCTTAGTCGTCCCGGCAAGCTCCTCTTGCCGGGGCCTTGTCGCCTTGGCCCGGCAAGCTCCTCTTGCCGGACCTCGCCTTCTTGGCCCGGCAAGCTCCTCTTGCCGGGGCTTGGTCTTCTTGGCTTGATCACTTGGCCTTCGTCCGGCCCGGAAAGGGCCGTGGATACTCTTGTCGCTCCCCTGGCAAGCCTTGCCGCGGGATGCTACTACTGCCCGTGCACAAGTTCGGGGTACTAAGGTACCCCTACTTTAGTACACCGACACCTCGCGAGCGGTACGAGCACACAAAAGAGAAGTTTATTTTGAAAATTAGAGATGACACATACAAATTTGCTTATAACGGCAAAAGAATACCACATATAGGTAGGTATAGTGGACTCATGTGGCAAAACTGGTTTAAAGGATTTTGGATGCACAAGTAGTGATCATACTTAGTGCAAAATGAAGGCTAGCAAAAGATTGAGAAGCGACCAACCAAGAAACGAATAATCTCATAAGCGAGCATTGAGCATAATTAACACCGAATAATGCACCACAAGTAGGATGTAATTTCATTGCATAACTATTGACTTTCGTGTATGCATAGGGAATCACAAACCTTAACACCAATATTCTTACTAAAGCATAATTACTCATCAACATGACTCACATATCACATCATCATATCTCAAAACTATTACAAGGAATCAAGTTTATTTTGTCCAATGATCTTCATGAAAGTTTTTATTATATCCTTCTCAGATATCTATCACTTTGGAACTAATTTTCATGTGTTGCTTTTGATAAGCTCAAACAAATATAAGTGAAGATGATGAGCATAATATTTCTTTCTCTCAAATTAATTTGAGTGAAGCAAGAGATAATTTCTTAAATATTTTACTAACTCTCAAATAAATCTAAGTGAAGCAAGAGAGTATTTCTTCAAAAATAAAAAAGCACACCGTGCTAAAAAAGATATAAGTGAAGCACTAGAGCAATTCCATAGCTCATAAAGATTTAAGTGAAGCATAGAGAGCAATTCTAACAAGTCATGGCATGCTTTTGGCTCTCCCAAGTAAGTGTGTCCATCAAGGATTCAAGACTTAAAACAAAAAGCAAAACAAGCAAAGACTCATATCATACAAGACACTCCAAGCAAAACTCATAGGATGTGACGAATAAAAATATAGTTTCGAGTAAAATGCCGATGGTCGTTAGAAGAAAGAGGGGATGCCACTCGGGCATCCCCAAGCTTAGTTGCTTGGTTCTCTTTGGATAATAGATTGGGATTCCATGGGCATCCCCAATCTTAGGCTCTTCTTGCTCCTTATTCCTTCATCCATCGTAACATCACCCAAAACTTGAAAACTTCAATCACACAAAACTCAACAAAATCTTCGTGAGATTTGTTAGTATAAGAAAACAAATCACTACTATAAGTATTGTAGCAAACCAATTCATATTTTATTCTTGAATTATATCTACTATATTCCAACTTTTCCATTGCAAAAAATCTTCAAAGAAAACTATAGAATCATCAAAACAAGCACACAACGCAAAGAAAACAGAATCTGTCAAAAACAGAATAGTCTGTAGCAATCTGGATATTTCAAATACTTCTGTAACTCCAAAAATTCTAAAAAATTAGTACCATGTGAACAATTTGTATATTAATCTTTTGCAAAAATAATCAAATCAAAATCACTCTTCTGTTAAAAATGAGAATTATTTTCGTGAGCACATAAGTTTTTGTTTTTTAGCAAGATCAAAGCAACTATCACCCAACAAGGTCCTAAAGGCTTTGCTTGGCACAAACACTAATTAAAACACCAAAAACACAATCATAACAATATCATAATTGTGCAAACGCTCAAGAACAGAAAGCAAACAGCAAAAAATACATTTTATTCATTGGGTTTCCTCCCAACAAGTGCTATCGTTTTATGCCCCTAGCTAGGCATAAAGCAAAGGATCTAAGTATTGTCATCCTTCTCCTTAACTTCCTTAGAGGTGTTTTTGTCATGAGGTTTTGTAAAGACAACAAAAAACATATTATCCATAGAAACCTTAGCACTATTAAGTTGCCCATCATCATAACCCCTTTGATTTCCGACAACAATCCAAGAGTAATGTTGATTAACATTATTGAAAACTTGTTGGATTACATCTAAAATGGGGACTTCCTTTTTAAGATTCACATCAAAGATTTGATTATCCCCAAGCAAATGTCTTAATGCATAATCACTATTGTAAAGAATTTCATCTATCATGGGCTTCTCACGATTCATACCATAAAAATCAAAGATTTCCCTAGCTTCCCGTATTATGTAGTCAAATTCATTCATAAGAACGAGAGTGGCCAACTTTTAGCTTTAGGATTCTTTATAACGGGAAGCTCAAAAAACAATCTTTGCAAAGTAGGATGGGTACGAATAAATTTACCTTCAAGTTTCAGAACTAGTGCTGAAATAGCTTCCAAATAAAATCTAGTCCTTCTAAGTATAGCAGCATCATCAAGACTCAAATTTCCAACACAATAAAAAAAAATTCTTGGATACATTCTTTACCCATAACATTCCCTTGCCCCAAGATAAAAGTTTTAGCATCCAGATTGCCCATACGTCTAATCTTAGGAGTTAGGCCATCATCTGTTGCTGCCATACCGAAGTCAGTCATGATTGCAAGCAAAAGATAGATCTGACTAGAAAACGGCGAACGAAAAACAGGGTGAATAAAACGACAATTTTTTGTGAAGTGGGGGAGAGGAAAACGAGAGGCAAATGGCAAATAAGGTAAATTGCGAGGAGATGAGATTTCTGATTAGGAACCTGGTAGATGTTGATGATGTCTCCCCGGCAACGGCGCCAGAAATTGGCACGTGGCCGGGAGACGATCTTGACTTGATCCTCCCTGGCAACGGCGCCAAAAATTCCTTTTGATGTCTGCTAGAACTACGTCAGTATTTTCCCAAAGAGGAAGGGATGATGCAGCACATCAACGGTAGGTATTTCCCTCAGTGACGAGACCAAGGTTATCGAACCAGTAGGAGAACCAAGCAACACTACGTAAATAGCACCTACACACAAATAACAAATACTCGCAACCCGACGTGTTAAAGGGGTTGTCAATCCCTTTCGCCTAACGACGCCAGAAATTGGCACAAGGACGGGAGAAAGTTGTAATAGATTGATAGATTGAACGCCAACTAAAATAAACTGCAACAAAGTATTTTTGTATTTTTGGTTTAATAGATCTGAAAATAATGGCAAATAAAATAGATCGCCAAGGCAAATATAATAAAGAAGAGACCCGGGGGCCGTAGATTTCACTAGTGGCTTCTCTTGAGAAAAATAGCAAACAGTGGGTAAACGAATTACTATTGGGCAATTGATAAAACTTCAAATAATCATGACGATATCCAGGCAATGATCATTATATAGGCATCACGTCCAAGATTAGTAGACCGACTCCTGCCTGCATCTACTACTATTACTCCACACATCGACCGCTATCCAACATGCATCTAGTGTATTAAGTTCATGGAAAAACAGAGTAATGCAATAAGAACGATGACATGATGTAGACAAGATCTATTTATGTAGAAATAGACCCCATCTTGTTATCCTTAATAGCAATGATACATACGTGTCGGTTCCCCTTCTGTCACTGGGATCAAGCACCGTAAGATCGAACCCATCACAAAGCACCTCTTCCCATTGCAAGATAAATAGATCAAGTTGGCCAAACAAAACAAAAATATCGGAGAAGAAATACGAGGCTATAAGAAATCATGCATATAAGAGATCAAAGAAGACTCAAATAACTTTCATGGATAAAAACATAGATCTGATCATAAACTCAAAGTTCATCGGATCCCAACAAACACACCGCAAAAAGAGTTACATCATATGGATCTCCAAGAGACCATTGTATTGAGAATCAAGAGAGAGAGAGAGAGAGAGAGAGAGGAACCCATCTAGCTACTAACTACGGACCCATAGGTCTACAAAAGACTACTCACGCATCATCGGAGAGGCACCAATGGAAATGATGAACCCCTCCGTGATGGTGTCTAGATTGGATTTGGTGGTTCTGGAACTTGCGGCGGCTAGAATTGATTTTCGCGACTCCCCTAGGGTTTCTGGAATATTGGGATATTTATAGAGTAAAGAGGCTGTTCGGGAGGCACCCAAGGTGGGCACAACCCACCAGGGCGCACCTGGGCCTCTAGGTGCGCCCTGGTGGGTTGTGCTCCCGTCGGAGCACCCCCAGGCACTTCTCCGGCCCACTGGATGTCTTTTGGTCCAAAAAAATCCACCAAAAGTTTCGCCGCGTTTGGACTCCGTTTGGTATTGATTTCCTGCGATGTTAAAACATGCAGAAAACATCAACTGGCACTTGGCACTATGTTGATAGGTTAGTACCAAAAAATGATATAAAATGATTGTAAAACATCCACGAATGATAATATAACAACATGGAACAATAAAAAATTATAGATACATTGGAGACGTATCAGCATCCCCAAGCTTAATTCTTGCTCGTTCTCGAGTAGGTAAATAATAAAAATAGAATTTTTGATGTGGAATGCTGCCTAACATATTCATCTCATATTCTTTTCTTTGTAGCATGTACATTTGGACTTTTGTATGGTTCAAAGCAATAGTCTAGTTTTGACATGAGACTTAAATACTCAAGCATATCAACAAGCAACCATGTCTTTGAAAATATCAACGCTAAAATAAGCTATCCCTAGCCCAGTATGCTCAATCATTGATCCATTCATGAAACACACTCGCATATTAGCTACACCCAATGCTCAAGTACGATCATAGTGCCCCTTAGTTGGTGCTTTATAAGAGAAGATGGAGACTCAAATTAAAAATAAAAATTGCATAAAGTAAAAGAAAGGCCCTTCATGAAGGGAAGTAGGGATTTGTAGAGGTGCCATAGCTCAAAGCAAAAATTGAGAGATAAAAACATTTTGGACGCATGCTTTTCCCACCAATGAAAATGACTGAAAGTTCCCAACACTTTCCATGCTAGATATATCATAGGCGGTTCCCACACAGAAAATAAAGTTTATTCCTTTTTCCACCATACTTTCACTTTCCATGGCTAAGCGTATCCACGGGTGCCTTCCATACCAACACTATCCAAGGAATTTATTATTTTACAACATAAAGTAAATTCATTTTTCATTTCGGGACTGGGCATCCCTAATACCTTTGCCTTACTCTCGTGCAATGACAGGTGAATAAATACTCATCGTGAGAATAACACATCTAGCATGGAAAATATCGGCCACCCCTCACCGCCTCGCGAGCGGTATGAGCACACAAAAGAGAAGTTTATTTTGAAAATTAGAGATGACACATACAAATTTGCTTATAACGGCAAAAGAATACCACATATAGGTAGGTATAGTGGACTCATGTGGCAAAACTGGTTTAAAGGATTTTGGATGCACAAGTAGTGATCATACTTAGTGCAAAATGAAGGCTAGCAAAAGATTGAGAAGCGAGCAACCAAGAAACGAATAATCTCATAAGCGAGCATTGAGCATAATTAACACCGAATAATGCACCACAAGTAGGATGTAATTTCATTGCATAACTATTGACTTTCGTGCGTGCATAGGGAATCACAAACCTTAACACCAATATTCTTACTAAGGCATAATTACTCATCAACATGACTCACATATCACATCATCATATCTCAAAACTATTACAAGGAATCAAGTTTATTTTGTCCAATGATCTTCATGAAAGTTTTTATTATATCCTTCTCGGATATCTATCACTTTGGAACTAATTTTCATGTGTTGCTTTTGATAAGCTCAAACAAATATAAGTGAAGATCATGAGCATAATATTTCTTTCTCTCAAATTAATTTGAGTGAAGCAAGAGAGAATTTCTTAAATATTTTACTAACTCTCAAATAAATCTAAGTGAAGCAAGAGAGTATTTCTTGAAAAAATAGCAAAGCACACCGTGCTAAAAAAGATATAAGTGAAGCACTAGAGCAATTCCATAGCTGATAAAGATTTAAGCGAAGCATAGAGAGCAATTCTAACAAGTCATGGCATAATTTTGGCTCTCCCAAATAAATGTGTCCATCAAGGATTCAAGACTTAAAACAAAAAGCAAAACAAGCAAAGACTCATATCATACAAGACACTCCAAGCAAAACTCATGTCAATAGGTTAGTACCAAAAAAAGATATAAAATAACTATGAAAATGATTGTAAAACATCCAACAATGATAATATAATAGCATGGAACAATAAAACAATTATAGATACGTTGGAGACGTATCAGGCCCGTCCCGGCCTAGCATCAGGACTTTATGAGCAAGACCCTCGCGAGGCCTCCCGCCTCGCGAGGCGAACAACACCGATACCTCTAATACATCTCCATCGTATCTACTTTTCCAAACTCTTTTGCCCTTGTTTTGGACTCCAATTTCCATGATTTGAATGGAACTAACCCGAACCGACGCTGTTTTCAGCAGAATTGCCATGGTATTATTTTTGTGCAGAAATAAAAGTTCTCAGAATGACCTGAAACTTCACGGAGATAATTTTTGGAATAAATAAAAAATATTGGCGAAAGAATCAACCGAAGAGGGCCCACAGCCTGTCCACAAGGGTGGAGGGCGCACCCATCCCCTGGGGCGCCCTCTGGTCTTGTGGGTCCCACAGACCTCCCCCGACCTCAACTCCAACTCCATATATTCACGTTTAGGGAGAAAAAAATCAGAGAGAAGGATTCATCGCATTTTACGATACGAAGCCGCCACCACCTCCTGATCTAAGATTGATGTTGCTATGACTTTGCTATGCTTAATGGTTGTCACTAGGGCCCGAGTTCCATGATTTCAGATCTGAACGTATTATGTTTTCATGAATATATTTGTGTTCTTGATCCTAACTTGCAAGTTATAGTCACCTACTACGTGTTATGATCCGGCAACCCTGGAGTGACAATAGTCGAGACACTTCCCGATGATGACCGTAGTTTGAGGAGTTCATGTATTCACTAAGTGCTAATGCTTTGGTCCCGTACTTTATTAAAAGGAGCCCTTAATATCCCTGAGTTTCCATTAGGACCCCGCTGCCACGGGAGGGTAGGACAAAAGATGGCATGCAAGTTCTTTTCCATAAGCACGTATGACTATATTTGGAATATATGCCTACATTATATTGATGAATTGGAGCTAGTTCTGTGTCACCCTATGTTATAATTGTTGCATGATGAATGCCATACGACATAATTATCCATCATTGATCCATTGCCTATGAGTTCGTTTCATACTGATCTTTGCTAAGTTACTTTTCCGTTGCCACTGTTACAATTGTTACAAAACTGCTACTGTTACTTTTGCCACTGTTACCGTTACTTTCATACTACTTTGCTACTAAACACTTTTCTGCAGATATTTAGTCTTTTAGGTGTGGTTGAATTGACAACTGAGCTGCTAATACTTGAGAATATTCTTTGGCTCCCCGTGTGTCGAATCAATAAATTTGGGTTGAATACTCTACCCTCAAAAACTGTTGCGATCCCCTATACTTGTGGGTTATCAAGACCTTTTTCTAGCGCCGTTGCCGGGGAGCATAGATCTATTCTCTAAGTCACTTGGGATTTATATCTGTTGATCACTATGAGGAATTTGAAAGATCAAAGAACTAAAAAATTTCCCTCGACTATGAGGGGAGGTAAGGAACTGCCATCTAGATCTGCACTTGATTCTCCTTCTGTTTTGAGTAAACTGGCGACACCTACACCTTCTATTGATTCTGATATGTCGCATGTTATTGATGATACCACTTCTGCTATGCATGATGCTTATGATGATACTGCTTCTGTGCTTGATAATACTGTGCCACTAAATGAATTTCTTGATGAACAACTTGCTAGGGTTAGAGACAATAAAATTACTGAAACTGAAGATTATGATTCTCCCCCTAGATATGAATTGCCTGTTTTACCTGAGGGTTATATTATGGACGCGGAAAATGCTAGAGACTTTCTTGCTTGTAACGTTAGAGATGATCTTAAGAAACTGTTAGCTAAGCTGAAAGAAAAGTCTTTGAATGCTAGAATGCAATATGACCTTATGTTTGCTACTTCACCTATCTTTGTTACTGATAAGGATTATGAACTCTCTGTTGATCCTGACTTAATTACTTTGGTAGAATCTGATCCTTTCTATGGTTATGGATCTGAAACTGTTTGGCACATCTTACTAAATTGAATGATATAGCCACCCTATTTGCTCATGAGGAATAAATTCGCTATTACTATATCCTTAAGTTATTTCCTTTCTCATTAAAGGGTGATTCTAAGTTATGGTTTAATTATCTTGCTCCTGGTTGTGTGCGTAGTCCCGAGGATATGATTCACTACTTCTCTAAAAAAAAATCCCCGCTCATAAGAAACAAGCTGCCTTAAGGGAAATATTTAATTTTGTGCAAATTGAAGAAGAGAGTCTCCCACAAGCTTGGGGGAGGCTTCTCCAATTACTTAATGATTTGCCTAATCATCCTCTCAAGAGAAATGTAATACCTGATATCTTTTATAATTGACTAACCGATGCTTCCAAAGACCACCTGGATAGTTGTGCTGGTTGTGTTTTCAGGGAAAGAACTGTTGGGCAAGCTAAATTGCAATTGAATAATATATTGAGTAATGATAATGATTGGACACTTCCTGAACCAACTCCTAAGCCAACTCCGAAGAAAATGGGTATTTTATTACTCAGTCCTGAAGATATGCAAGAGGCGAACAAATCTATGAAATAAAGTGGTATTAAAGCTGAAGATGTCAAGAATTTATCGCCTATTGAATAAATACATGGTCTTGATAACCCAACACAGGTAGTAGAGGTAAACTCTCTCCATAGATTTGATGAAGGTGATATTCCTCATAATAAGTCGGCTTGTCAATGCTTGGATGAGTTTGATAATTTTATTGTTAAACAAGAAAAATTCAATTCTTATGTTAGTAGACAATTAAAACATAATGCTTACATGCTTGACCACTTGGGTGATTATATGAGTAGAACTGTTAATGATCTTAAGCTTATTAGTAAACATGTTTCCATGGTTACAACTCAAGTAGAACAAGTATGTGACGCCCCCGATTCAATCGTACACTAATCATGCACGCAAATGTGTACGATCAAGATCAGGGACTCACGGGAAGATATCACAACACAACTCTAAAACATAAATAAGTCATACAAGCATCATAATACAAGCCAGGGGCCTCGAGGGCTCGAATACAAGTGCTCGATCATAGACGAGTCAGCGGAAGCAACAATATCTGAGTACAGACATAAGTTAAACAAGATTGCCTTAACAAGGCTAGCACAAACTGGGATACAGATCGAAAGAGGCGCAGGCCTCCTGCCTGGGATCCTCCTAACTACTCCTGGTCGTCGACAGCGGGCTGCACGTAGTAGTAGGCACCTCCAGCGTAGAAGGAGTCGTCGTCGACGGTGGCGTCTGGATCCGGGGCTCCAACATCTGGTTGCGACAACCAGAAGAAAGGAAAAGAGGGGAAAGGGGGAGAAAGCAACCGTGAGTACTCATCCAAAATACTCGCAAGCAAGGAGCTACACTACATATGCATGGATATATGTGTAAAGGGGCATATCGGTGGACTGAACTGCAGAATGCCAGAATAAGAGGGGGTATCTAATCCTATCGAAGACTACGCTTCTGGCAGCCTCCGTCTTGCAGCATATAGAAGAGAGTAGACTGAAGTCCTCCAAGTAGCATCGTATAGCATAATCCTACCCGGCGATCCCCTCCTCGATGCCCTGTTGGAGAGCAATCACCGGGTTGTATCTGGCACTTGGAAGGGTGTGTTTTATTAAGTATCCGGTTCTAGTTGTCATAAGGTCAAGGTACAACTCCGGGTCGTCCTTTTACCGAGGGACACGGCTATTCGAATAGATAAACTTCCCTGCAGGGGTGCACCACATAGCCCAACACGCTTGATCCCATTTGGCCGGACACACTTTTCTGGGTCATGCCCGGCCTCGGAAGATCAACACGTCGCAGCCCCACCTAGGCACAACAGAGCGGTCAGCACGCCGGTCTAAACCTAAGCGCGCAGGGGTCTGGGCCCATCGCCCTGAGCACACCTGCACGTTGCGTACGCGGCCGGAGAGCAGACCTAGCAACCTCCATTTCAAAGGAAGTCACGTTACGCGGTCCAACCCGGCGCGCGCCGCTCAGTCGCTGACGTCACGAAGTGCTTCGGCTGATACCACGACGTCGGGATACCCATAACTACTCCCGCGTAGGTGGTTAGTGCGTATAGACCAAATGGCCAGACTCAGATCAAATACCCAGATCTCGTTAAGCGTGTTAAGTATCGCGAACGCCGACTAGGGCCAGGCCCACCTCTCTCCTAGGTGGACTGAACCTGCCCTGTCCCTCCGCCTCAAAGTAACAGTCGGGGGCCGTCGGGAACCCAGGCCCACCTCTACCGGGATGGAGCCACCTGCCCCTTCAGCCCCCATCTCCGAACAGTATCACATGTAATGTAACAGTGTAAAGTATATAGTATATGTCCGCGATCACTTCCCGAAGTGATCACGGCCCAGTAGTATAGCATGGCAGACGGACAAGAGTGTAGGGCCACTGATGGAACACTAGCATCCTATACTAAGCAGTAGGATTGCAGGTAAAGGTATCAACAGCAGTATCAAAAACAGGCTATGCATCAGGATAGGAATAACGAAAGCAGTAACATGCTACACTACTCTAATGCAAGCAGTATAGAGGAGAGTAGGCGATATCTGGTGATCAAGGGAGGGGCTTGCCTGGTTGCTCTGGCAAGGAGGACGTGTCGTCAACACCGTAGTCGAACTTGGGGTCGCTGGCAGCCTCGGGGTCTACCGAAAAGAAGTAACGGAGGGGAAACACAATAAATAACAGAGCAATCTAAGCAACACAAGGCATAACATGGCAATACGCGGTGCTAGGCGTGCCCTAACGCAGTACTAGGTGATACCATGAAAGGGGGGAAACATCCGGGAAAGGATTCCCGGTGTTTTGTGTTTTCGGGCAGAGGAGCCGGAGGGGGAAAGTTGCGTGTTCGATATGCTAGGGGTGTGTGGCGGACGAACGGGCTGCGTATCCGGATTCGTCTCGTCTATCTGAGCAACTTTCATGTACAAAGTATTTTCATCCGAGTTACGGATTATTTCATATTAAATTTCAAAGTTTTAAACATTTTCTAAAATTCTTATTTTAATTGATTCGAAATTCAAATAAATAATAAATGCTATGGGTACACAGAGAAGTGTACCAGGGGTGTAATGTGTGGCTGACAATGGGCCAGGGTGAAAGTCAACAGTGCACAGTCAGCAGTTGACTCAGTCAACGTTGACTGGTCAACATGGTCAAAGGGCCCCGCATGTCATGGACTGGTGTTAAACTATTTTAACTAATTGGTTTTATTTAGCAGTGGGACATGTGTTAAAATTATCTTAGTTAAACAATTTACCTAGTGGGGCCCATGTACGTAACAGACTCAAAGTGGGGTGGGTTGGTACTAGAGGGGGCTTAGTCCCTAATCTAATCAGGGCCGCTCCATGGCAATTGCCCAGCCGGTCACACACACACACAGAACGCCCATGATGCTCTTGGCCATGGGCAAGGCCATGGCCAGCAATAGCAGCTACACCGAGAGCAGGTAGCAGCGGCAAGCATCGGCAAAGCAAGGAGCAGCAACTGTGGCAAGAGTAGCAGCAGCAAAGAGCAAGGCAGCAGCGGCAGCAGAACAGCAAAACAGCAGCGGCAGGTAGTAGAAAGCGGCAACAGCAGTAGCAGGTAGCAGCAAGCGCGCGCACACGCAGGCGGCACAGCAGCGCGACCTGGGCGAGGCAGTGTGTGCAGGTGCGGCGAGTGGCGACGAGGTGCGACCGAACATGGCTACGCGCGGTCAGATCGCGGGAGGCGCCGGAGCTCGACGGGAACAAGCACGCGGCGCCGCGACGGCGGTCGGAGCATGGTGTTTACGGCGGGTCGGCTGCAGCTCGAGGGTGAGCAAAAGGAGCATCTAGGAAGCAGCTATAGGTCACTACAGGCACGACAGAAGACACTGGGAGGCTCAGAGAGCTGGGCAACGAGAGGCACGCCGTGCACGGCGACGGCGAGATTCGGCTCTTGCGGGGAGCGGTGATACATCATGGAATCGACGGGGAAATTAGGGGGAATCGCCGAGGAGCTCACCGCGGGGCACAAGAAAGGCCGGTGGAAGGTTAGGAGCGGCAGACGGCGGCGAATTCGACGAGGAGGTCCGGCGGCGTCCGAGGAAGAAGATGAAGCGGGCAGTGGCGTTGGAGTTCTACGGCGTCGATCCGGTGGCGTAGACGAAGTAGAGGAGTACGTCCGTCCTCCTGTACATCTACTCAGGCGACAGCGAGCGTGCTGGCCGCGGCTACGACGATGGCCATGGCGGGCAGCCGCTCGGGCGCGAACAAAAACGATGATGGCGGCGCAAGAGGGTGAGATTAAGGGGGCTAGGGTTCGCGTACGGGGTCGAGGAGGGCCTTATAGACGCCGGGGTAGGGCTGGATGTTCGGCACGTGGCCATCCATGGCCACGGACGACGGCGCGGCGTCCACCCAGCCTCTGATGAACAGAGAGGTTGGGGACGAGCTCTAGGTGGGCTGGGCCTTGCCTGTTCACATCAAGGCCCAGGTGCATAGTAGGTTAGTTTATGTTTCATTTCTTTTTATTTATTTCTATTTTCTCTTTTTATTTATTTTCTTATTTCTGTTTTTTTTATGTAATAGTTTATAGTTTTACAAAAAAGTGAAACCCATACCCAAAATAGAGTTACAATTATAACTACTGCCACAAAAGGTTTTATCCCAAAAAAAATAGTTTAGTATTTATAAAATCCAAAATGCATTTATTTAATTGTTTTACCTACTATTTTAATTACATAAGTGCATTTAAACCTTTTATAAAATGTGGTTTCTCCATCATTATTACCTATGCATTATTTGACACAACCCGAACAATTCAGTTTTAATATTTGAAAACTTTTGTTGTTTGCCTTTATTTTGAATTTGAATTCGAACCGGTTTCGATCTAACGTGAGATTATCAACAGTAACCGTGGTGACGTGGCATCATTAACGTGGAATTACTGTAGCCTAATTATCCGGGCGTCACAATTCTCCTCCACTACAAGAAATCTCGTCCCGAGATTTAAGAGGGGGAGTAAGGGGGAAAGGTCTGGTTACGAAACTATAACGAATCTTGTCGGTCTTGGTTGCTTTTCTCGAAGAGGTCGATCCATTACGTTGACGTCTTCATTTCTCTTTTTCAGGTCATCATGATGAAGTCGGATCCTTTCCTCGTCAACTCCATTGTACTTACGAAAGAATAAAGGGTGGGTATTCCAGAAGAACGGACCTCTGCAAGGTGGACTATCTGGTCCATAACATCGGGGAAGGTGGCGGAAAGAAACTCTCGAATTGACACTTAAGAAAATATCGAGAGCAAAGTAAGGAGGTATCATGGAAAGTTTTGAGCGGGCAGGCAATCGTTCGATGCCTGAAACATGGCGTGAAAGGGTTCAGAGCAACAGGAATGAGTATTGTGTCTGATACCAGATTTGATCACTCGGAAGGTGGCTCGTGAATTACATACGAAGCCAAGCATGAGGAATGACTTTAGAAACAGGGTTGTACAGGAGAGTCAGGTTTCGATCCTGTGGAACTGTGGGTTATGGGCCCACCATGTGGGTTAAAAGTAGGAAGGCGATGATGTCTTGCACGATCATGTGAGCAAGGCATGTCAGAGGATAGTCTGTCGGTTATGTCGGCAACAACATCGGTACCAAGGGCGAGGGACGAAGAGAACCATTCTCCTGCTCGTTGAAAATGAGGCGGACCAATAGGCAAATTTCTCGTCCATCGTTGGTTACCGGAATGTCATCAACAAAAGTAACACGGTCTGACTGATAAGGTGGTACACTGAGGTGTTTTCGTAAGCAGGAAAATATTACTCCTTAGATCATATAAACCTCCAGAAAGGTTAAACCAAACAATGGAAAGGATAATAAGATTATCAAATTAATCAAAACAATGGAAAGAAAATGTGTTTAAACACATATATCAGGGGTATATCCTCCCCAAAGTCAAGCAGAGGATGATATCCAAGACAGGATATAAAGTAGAAAGCCATTTAGGTAAGGGGGGGAGGAATCTCATGATATTACCCATACAATGGTGTTAGGATAAATGATAAATAAAATTTAGCATCGTGCTTCAAATGTTCCTGTTGAAAATCGGAGTACCATTGACATGCTCCGAGATAGCATTGACATGGTCAATAGGCGAAGATCAGTCCTTGGAAACAAAAGGATCCATCAGGAAAAATTTATAAATCAAATCATCCAATTCCCTCATGGAAGAATGGTTCCCCTTGCTAAAAAGGAAATTATAACAATAGGTCCTCCGGTCAGGTGTGCTAGGCATGACATCACCTTACCGAGTCATATAAAGAACAATGTTATAACTCTTGGAAATATGCCCCAACCATCGTATCTAATCGAGGTTCAGATTCGATTGGTGTCAGGATACCTCGGACTCAGGATGCCTGAGAAGAAAGGTGCAACACAAATTGTCGAGATGACATTGTAAGATTCTCGGGAAATTAACTATGAAAGCGAGTTCCAAAAGAAAAGCTCATCATTAAAACAATGAAGGGAGAAGGAGGTAGCTGATGAATTCAACGACAATTCATCGAGTCTTCCAAAAGATGGGTTTCCACAAGTATGTGAACAAGGAGATATCATTAGTCAGATGAAATGATATAAGGGGATATGCTCGAGGAAAACATACCCAGTTTAAGCATTGGTTGATATGTGCACCCGAAATATGGGTTGGGTTGCACGACCAACGTCGGAATGGTGATTTAATAATCAATAGTCTAAGAATGACGGCCGGCCATTAACTTCAAAGCAATAGGATTGCTAGAAGGGCAGAATCCAAACAGCACCGCTCACTTGTTGGTACCCCGGATGGAATCAACACGAGGACCCAAGAAGAATGGTGATGGTGAGAAGTATCACCATACCAAGAATTCTTAAGCGGTGGTGAAATCCTCACAACATTGATGTCGTAAGAGATGTTAATGTTCCAAGGTAAGGGAGAACAACTCCTGGATAGCAAGGAACTCAAGGTATAGCCACAACATGAACAAGTTTGTGTTGGAAAGAAGGCAAGGAAGTAGTCGATGACGCACAAATCATCGAGGGGCAAGGATGGTAATTCTTATCATGAATTTGATTGTTATTCTGGAATAGCTCAGAAAGTTGATAATGATCACGACACATTTGTCGAGAGATTACCTGAAGATGTAATCGATCCGCGATCACATCAAGTCAAAAGAATGATGAAGCAAGAGGTTATTGGAACCATGGGTACGACACAAACTCAAAACCAAGCTTGTTATCTGAGGTGGAATGATAAGACAAGGAAATCAACGTAAGCTTAGCTCAGCGTCGAAGATTGTGTTCCGGGAAGAAGGACCAGGTAGCACAGTTAATGATATAGCCAATTAGGCTAGGAATGACATGATCGAGTATAAACTCGAACTTAAAGAAGATTATCAAGAGTTGTTGAACCGTAGGGCAGACTCGGTTCAGTTATTGGTGTCTTTGAGTGTTTAATAACTCAGAGCCCATGGAAACTGTAATCAGTGAGAATGTAGTACTTGATGAAGACTCATAAGAAGTTATGCAGTTCCAAGATAATCTCGAGATACCAGGGGGGTAATACTCGAAGAGGGATCAAAGTAGAGGTTGGACCAGGGTAATGATCCACAGAGGACAAGTGCTTACACTTGCATCGAAAATGGTATTTAAAGGAGAACATGGTCGGAACCACGATTGTAAAGGACCAAATCCCAGATATAACATGGACTTATAATAAGGGAATAATTGATTTAAGAGAAGCTTAAATGATAAGATCTACATCGTGTCCATGGGCATGAACACAAAGTTCAAGGTCGACTCCCACTTCGTCAATGTATTACCTTCCATTCACTTCTCGCTTTGATAAAGGCATTAGTGTTGAAAGTTTTACCTGGTGAAATACTAGATGAGTATGACTCGTGACTCGTGAAAACTTTCGGGTTCACATGGTTTAGAGAAGGCATATGTTCAACCCATAGGGCTTCTTAGAAACATATACCACAAGTTTCAAGAGTAAATAACACAAGCCCGAAAGCAGAGCATGGTTGGCCAAGCAGAGGATACAACTTAACAAACGCATTATGTATCAGGGGGGAACTCACAAAGTGATCAAAAGTGAAAGACACTGTCGGATAACAATCCAACAAAGGACTTGATGGTCCACAAAGGATCTGATGTGAGTATCGATACTCAACCAGAAGAGGAAGGAATGCAAATGCAACAGGTTATGGAATCATCTGAATAATTCAAAGCTTAAATGCAAAGGAATTATGATTTCCAAAACAAAGGATCAGAAGCAGATGCTCTGATCAAGGATGGATAAGTTGGATAGACCAGAGGCACAATTGACGACAAATAGTTTGGTCGAGAACCAGCTCATGTTCAAAATGACGTTTGAGCCGGACAGATAATTTAAAAGGATCAACTGATGATTGCGTGCATTCGCACTCATGTTGAATCAAAGGGATCAAAATGACGGTGCCTAAGGATACTAATGAATATTGCCACACATATGGAAGTATCCATCATGCAAGCGACAGGTATTGCCGAGCAATAAGCTACTAAGGATTTTTGGAGAATCGAATAGTATTTTGAAGACCATTGTGAAACACCTGAACAACTGGGGAGGAGCGGATACTCGGAAAGTGCGAGAATTTATTCTTAGGGGTATTCAGGTGGCAAGGAACTGCAAGGCAGTAGGCACACAATATTCTCGGGGTATCTTGTAATAACAAGATCGAGTGGGAATAAAAGTAAGCACGACAGGTGTAAGTATTTATCCATAGGGATATTTCGATGGGAGGGAATTGCAAAAGCAATGGGCACAAGGTCTCAAGAGAATATCAGAGAGTATCTTCGAAATCTTCTGGTGTAGCCGGCGATCATCTGTAATGAAAGGGCTCTCCGGCAGGAAGTGATAACGAGAACCTAGAGTTAGATTTTAGCAAAATCGTTTAACCCGAATAGAAGAGAGTTCAGAGTCCCAGAGTAAAGGTCGAGGAGTAAAAGATCCTAGTACCACCCGATGGCGACGTGGGCCCGTAAGGCACACAGCCATGTTAGTAAAAGTTTTTGCAATGTCTAGACTCGACTTCGGCCAAGGAGTGTGGAAGGGGGATTCCTACAGGCAGTCGGCTCTGATACCAACTTGTGACGCCCCCGATTCAATCGTACACTAATCATGCACGCAAATGTGTACGATCAAGATCAGGGACTCACGGGAAGATATCACAACACAACTCTAAAACATAAATAAGTCATACAAGCATCATAATACAAGCCAGGGGCCTCGAGGGCTCGAATACAAGTGCTCGATCATAGACGAGTCAGCGGAAGCAACAATATCTGAGTACAGACATAAGTTAAACAAGATTGCCTTAACAAGGCTAGCACAAACTAGGATACAGATCGAAAGAGGCGCAGGCCTCCTGCCTGGGATCCTCCTAACTACTCCTGGTCGTCGACAACGGGCTGCACGTAGTAGTAGGCACCTCCAGCGTAGAAGGAGTCGTCGTCGACGGTGGCGTCTGGATCCGGGGCTCCAACATCTGGTTGCGACAACCAGAAGAAAGGAAAAGAGGGGAAAGGGGGAGAAAGCAACCGTGAGTACTCATCCAAAGTACTCGCAAGCAAGGAGCTACACTACATATGCATGGATATATGTGTAAAGGGGCATATCGGTGGACTGAACTGCAGAATGCCAGAATAAGAGGGGGATATCTAATCCTATCGAAGACTACGCTTCTGGCAGCCTCCGTCTTGCAGCATATAGAAGAGAGTAGACTGAAGTCCTCCAAGTAGCATCGTATAGCATAATCCTACCCGGCGATCCCCTCCTCGATGCCCTGTTGGAGAGCAATCACCGGGTTGTATCTGGCACTTGGAAGGGTGTGTTTTATTAAGTATCCGGTTCTAGTTGCCATAAGGTCAAGGTACAACTCCGGGTCGTCCTTTTACCGAGGGACACGGCTATTCGAATAGATAAACTTCCCTGCAGGGGTGCACCACATAGCCCAACACGCTTGATCCCATTTGGCCGGACACACTTTTCTGGGTCATGCCCGGCCTCGGAAGATCAACACGTCGCAGCCCCACCTAGGCACAACAGAGCGGTCAGCACGCCGGTCTAAACCTAAGCGCGCAGGGGTCTGGGCCCATCGCCCTGAGCACACCTGCACGTTGCGTACGCGGCCGGAGAGCAGACCTAGTAACCTCCATTTCAAAGGAAGTCACGTTACGCGGTCCAACCCGGCGCGCGCCGCTCAGTCGCTGACGTCACGAAGTGCTTCGGCTGATACCACGACGTCGGGATACCCATAACTACTCCCGCGTAGGTGGTTAGTGCGTATAGACCAAATGGCCAGACTCAGATCAAATACCCAGATCTCGTTAAGCGTGTTAAGTATCGCGAACGCCGACTAGGGCCAGGCCCACCTCTCTCCTAGGTGGACTGAACCTGCCCTGTCGCTCCGCCTCAAAGTAACAGTCGGGGGCCGTCGGGAACCCAGGCCCACCTCTACCGGGATGGAGCCACCTGCCCCTTCAGCCCCCATCTCCGAACAGTATCACATGTAATGTAACAGTGTAAAGTATATAGTATATGTTCGCGATCACTTCCCGAAGTGATCACGGCCCAGTAGTATAGCATGGCAGACGGACAAGAGTGTAGGGCCACTGATGGAACACTAGCATCCTATACTAAGCAGTAGGATTGCAGGTAAAGGTATCAACAGCAGTATCAAAAACAGGCTATGCATCAGGATAGGAATAACGAAAGCAGTAACATGCTACACTACTCTAATGCAAGCAGTATAGAGGAGAGTAGGCGATATCTGGTGATCAAGGGAGGGGCTTGCCTGGTTGCTCTGGCAAGGAGGACGTGTCGTCAACACCGTAGTCGAACTGGGGGTCGCCGGCAGCCTCGGGGTCTACCGAAAAGAAGTAACGGAGGGGAAACACAATAAATAACAGAGCAATCTAAGCAACACAAGGCATAACATGGCAATACGCGGTGCTAGGCGTGCCCTAACGCAGTACTAGGTGATACCATGAAAGGGGGGAAACATCCGGGAAAGGATTCCCGGTGTTTTGTGTTTTCGGGCAGAGGAGCCGGAGGGGAAAAATTGCGTGTTCGATATGCTAGGGGTGTGTGGCGGACGAACGGGCTGCGTATCCGGATTCGTCTCGTCTATCTGAGCAACTTTCATGTACAAAGTATTTTCATCCGAGTTACGGATTATTTCATATTAAATTTCAAAGTTTTAAACATTTTCTAAAATTCTTATTTTAATTGATTCGAAATTCAAATAAATAATAAATGCTATGGGTACACAGAGAAGTGTACCAGGGGTGTAATGTGTGGCTGACAATGGGCCAGGGTGAAAGTCAACAGTGCACAGTCAGCAGTTGACTCAGTCAACGTTGACTGGTCAACATGGTCAAAGGGCCCCGCATGTCATGGACTGGTGTTAAACTATTTTAACTAATTGGTTTTATTTAGCAGTGGGACATGTGTTAAAATTATCTTAGTTAAACAATTTACCTAGTGGGGCCCATGTACGTAACAGACTCAAAGTGGGGTGGGTTGGTACTAGAGGGGGCTTAGTCCCTAATCTAATCAGGGCCGCTCCATGGCAATTGCCCAGCCGGTCACACACACACACAGAACGCCCATGATGCTCTTGGCCATGGGCAAGGCCATGGCCAGCAATAGCAGCTACACCGAGAGCAGGTAGCAGTGGCAAGCATCGGCAATAGCAAGGAGCAGCAACTGTGGCAAGAGTAGCAGCAGCAAAGAGCAAGGCAGCAGCGGCAGCAGAACAGCAAAACAGCAGCGGCAGGTAGTAGAAAGCGGCAACAGCAGTAGCAGGTAGCAGCAAGCGCGCGCACACGCAGGCGGCACAGCAGCGCGACCTGGGCGAGGCAGTGTGTGCAGGTGCGGCGAGTGGCGACGAGGTGCGAACGAACATGGCTACGCGCGGTCAGATCGCGGGAGGCGCCGGAGCTCGACGGGAACAAGCACGCGGCGCCGCGACGGCGGTCGGAGCATGGTGTTTACGGCGAGTCGGCTGCAGCTCGAGGGTGAGCAAAAGGAGCATCTAGGAAGCAGCTATAGGTCACTACAGGCACGACAGAAGACACTGGGAGGCTCAGAGAGCTGGGCAACGAGAGGCACGCCGTGCACGGCGACGGCGAGATTCGGCTCTTGCGGGGAGCGGTGATACATCATGGAATCGACGGGGAAATTAGGGGGAATCGCCGAGGAGCTCACCGCGGGGCACAAGAAAGGCCGGTGGAAGGTTAGGAGCGGCAGACGGCGGCGAATTCGACGAGGAGGTCCGGCGGCGTCCGAGGAAGAAGATGAAGCGGGCAGTGGCGTTGGAGTTCTACGGCGTCGATCCGGTGGCGTAGACGAAGTAGAGGAGTACGTCCGTCCTCCTGTACATCTTCTCAGGCGACAGCGAGCGTGCTGGCCGCGGCTACGACGATGGCCATGGCGGGCAGCCGCTCGGGCGCGAACAAAAACGATGATGGCGGCGCAAGAGGGTGAGATTAAGGGGGCTAGGGTTCGCGTACGGGGTCGAGGAGGGCCTTATAGACGCCGGGGTAGGGCTGGATGTTCGGCACGTGGCCATCCATGGCCACGGACGACGGCGCGGCGTTCACCCAGCCTCTGATGAACAGAGAGGTTGGGGACGAGCTCCAGGTGGGCTGGGCCTTGCCTGTTCACATCAAGGCCCAGGTGCATAGTAGGTTAGTTTATGTTTCCTTTCTTTTTATTTATTTCTATTTTCTCTTTTTATTTATTTTCTTATTTCTGTTTTTTTATGTAATAGTTTATAGTTTTACAAAAAAGTGAAACCCATACCCAAAATAGAGTTACAATTATAACTACTGCCACAAAAGGTTTTATCCCAAAAAAAATAGTTTAGTATTTTATAAAATCCAAAATGCATTTATTTAATTGTTTTACCTACTATTTTAATTACATAAGTGCATTTAAACCTTTTATAAAATGTGGTTTCTCCATCATTATTACCTATGCATTATTTGACACAACCCGAACAATTTAGTTTTAATATTTGAAAACTTTTGTTGTTTGCCTTTATTTTGAATTTGAATTCGAACCGGTTTCGATCTAACGTGAGATTATCAACAGTAACCGTGGTGACGTGGCATCATTAACGTGGAATTACTGTAGCCTAATTATCCGGGCGTCACAAAGTACTTAAGGCACATGATGATTTGCTTAATGAGTTGAATAAGAAAAGTGATAATGCTGTTAGGGTTATGACTAGAGGTGGTAAGATGACCCAGGAACCTTTGTATCCTGAGGGCCATCCTAAGAGAGTTGAGCAAGATTCTCAGAGAACTAATACTGATGCACCTAGTCCTAGTAATAAAAAGAAAAGAAAACTGATAGGACTTTGCATGCTAGTGAACCTACTATAGACACACCTGAGAATCCCAATGATATTTCTATTTCTGATGCTGAGGCACAATCTGGTGATGAACATGAACCTAGTGATAATGCTAATAATGACATTCATGTTGATGCTCAACCTAGTAATGATAATGATGTAGTGATTGAACCTGCTGTTGATCTTGATAACCCACAATCAAAGAATCAACGTTATGATAAGAGAGACTTCGTTGCTAGAAAACATGGTAGAGAAAGAGAACCATTGGTTCACAATCCCATGCCCTTTCCTCCTAATCCATCCAAGAAAAAGGATGATGAGGATTTTGAGCGCTTTGCTGAAATGAATAGACCTATCTTTTTGCGTATGCTTTTGACTAATATGCTTAAAATGCGTCCTTATGCTAAGTATATGAAAGATATTGTTACTAATAAAAGAAAGATACCTGAAGCTAAAATTTCCACCATGCTTGCTAATTATACTTTAAAGGGTGGAATACCAAAGAAACTTGGAGATCCAGGGGTACCAACTATACCATGCTCCATTAAAAGAAACTATGTTAAACCTGCTTTGTGTGATCTTGGAGCCGGTGTTAGTGTTATGACTTTCTCTTTATATCATAGAATTGAATTGAATAAGTTGACACCTACTGAAATTTCTTTGCAAATGGTTGATAAATCAACTGCTATACCCATTGGTATTTGCGAGGATGTGCCTGTTGTGGTTGCAAACATTACTATCTTAACGGACTTTGTTATTCTTGATATTCCTGAGGACGACACTATGTCGATCATCCCTGGTAGAACCTTTTTGAATACTACAAGGGCTGTTGTTGATTACAACAAAGGCAATATCACTTTTCATGTTAATGGTAATGAGCATACGGTACACTTTCCGAAGAAACAACCTCAAGTTCATAGTATCAATTTTGTTGGGAAAATTCCAACTATTTCTAGAGGTTTTGAATTCCCTCTTCCTACAGTCAAAAATAAATATTATATTCTTATTGTTGGGGACATGCATATCCCTATTGAGGTAACCTAGTGTTATTAAAAAATTCTCTGGTTTCATGTTATTCGAAAGAAGTTTGTTAATAAGACTTGATCAACCTTCTTAATGGATTCCTTTTGATGAGCATGAGATGGATGGATTTAGAAGGCACAACTCTCTGTACCTATCTTTTACTTTATTTTATTTAGAATAAATAAAGCAAAAACAGTATTTTTTGTCTGTTTTCTGAATTATCCGTGCAATAAAAAATGTCCCAAAATAAAAGTTCTCCAAATGCCCTAAAAATTTAGTATGATTGTTTATAGAATATTTAAGAATTTCTGGCACTGAACACACACCAGGGGGGCCCACCAGTGGGCCACAAGGGTGGAGGGTGCGCCCTACCCCCCTGGGCGCACCCCCTGTCTTGTGGGTTCCATGTGGGTCCCCTCCACTTATTCCAGCACCCATCCACTTCGTCTTCCTCCAGAAAAATCATCCCATAGCTCAAACCCGTGTTCTTGCTCATTTTGCTGCCATTTTCGATCTCCTTGCTCAAAGCTCCATTCACAAATCTGCTTTGGGGGATTGTTCTTCGGTATGTGACTCCTCCAATGGTCCAATTAGTTTTTGTTCTAGTGCTTTATTTACTGCAAATTTTTGCTGCTGTGGTGACCTTGTTCTTGAGCTTGCATGTCAAATTTATATGGTCCAAAGTAGTTTTGATGCATGACTTATCCTCTAGGCATTTGTAGGAGTTGTTGCTATCAATCTTGTTGAGTTTGGTTCACTTTTATTTTGAGTCACTAAAAATTTCAGAAAATTTTCAGAGGAAGAAAAATGTCTAGGAAAATGTACCAAGGTGGTTCTTCGAGAAAACAAGCACCGAGACTCGCGATACGTGAGCCGGACCTCGAACCACCAAGGGAAGCTCAAGTGCGGCCTTGTCAATGGCCGTCAGATGAATTTATGGTTCGGGCAGGCTTCAAGGATGAATTTGATGCGTATGTACAGAATGCTGATCTTTAGGACTTCATATCAGATAAGTGCTGAAAATACTATTACCTCACCGATGCCTTGGTGTGGAGGTTTGAATTTTCATCCATGCGCAATACTCATACTGTCCTATTTGATCTCTATGATAAATCTTATACCATGGACTTAGAAGATTTTAGTGATGCATGCAAAATTCCACAATGGGGTATTCTTAGTGAGCCTCACAAATCTGAATACAATGACTTCCTTGCTATCATCACTGTGGGAGAAACTAGAAATATCACACAAGCTACCATAGGGAGCATTCACTTTCCTGCCATATGTTATTTTGCTCTCTTTATAGGTAGGTGCCTTAACGGTAAAGATGATCATTGCCACCTTTGCGTTCCAGATCTTAGTGTCCTCAAGTGTGCGGTGTTAGGCGATAAGCGATATTACTTGGGGGCTATTATTGTGAGGAGGTTACATCTTAATGCTAAAGAGGGAGATTTATTTGGTTGGATTTATGCAACTCGTTTAGCTAATTATCTTGGTGCGCCCATAAGAGGGAATGACATTGAGTTGCCACCCGCTTTTCTAGATTATAATGCTATGATACGCTACCAGTTTCTTGAGAGGAACGAACGGTCCCTCTAGTACCGATTAATCTTTGACAGACGGCGTGCCGTCCATATTACCCATCCTGCTCTTGCCTTCTCTAAATTCCAGGTAAATGGGAGATATTTTATAACTAGAGAGGAGGTAAATGAGTATGAGAGAACAGCGGAGGCAGCTCGCCTCCAGGAGGCAGCTCGCTAAGCGGTAGCTGCCGCAGCACAATACGGCCCCAACTATGATTTCGGATATCATTCGGACCAGTGGTGGCCTTAGACCAACTTAGGCCAAAAGCCTAAGCTTGGGGGAGTACGTATTTCCCACCGACATTACATTCATGTTCACACACTCATTCTAGTTGTCGGTGTTCATACTTTTTCATTGTATTATCCATGTTAGTTTATTTCTTTTTCCCGCTTTCTTCTTCCATGTTTTAAAAACCTTAAGAAAAACAAAAAAAATCAGTTGTAATTTACTTTGCATGCTTAATAGTAGTATAAAAGAAAACCCAAAAAGATTTCTCGTTCTTCTTTTACTTGTTGGGGTCTTTCCCGTGTAAATAGTTTTTTCTCGTCCTTGTTTTATTTTCTTTAGAAAAACAAAAAAAAAACTCCAAAAACATTTTAGTGTGTTTCTTTGAAATTCTTTTCTTTCCTTTGGGGGTCGAGAGGAGAAGACCACGATGAAAATGTTGTGTGGCTCTCATATGCATTATTGTTGATCTAACAAAGAGCCCATATTACCTTATCTTCTCCTTTGAATAAATGTTTGCAGATTCTAGCTTAGTCCAATGCACGTGCACTATTATTATTATCCACACCATTCGGTCGTGCAAGTGAAAGGCAATAATGACGATATATGATGAAATGATTGAGATGAGGAAAAGTTGGTATGAACTCAACCTATCTTGTTTTTGTAAATATGATTAGTTCATCGTTCCTGATTCATCCTATTATGAATGAAACATGTTTGCAATGACAACTAGAGACTATAGTTATTCATGCCATGCTTAATTAGCTAGGAGTTTATAATGGTTTACCTTGCGTGCCAACATGCTTTTAAAATGGTTGTGATGTAGTATGATAGGATGGTATCCTCCTTTGAATGATTCGAGTGGTTTGACTTCGCACATGTTCACGCATGTAGTTGAAACAAAATTGACATAGCCTCCACGATATTTATGTTCATGGTGATTTATATCCTACTCATGCTTGCATTCAATGTTGGTTAATCCCAATGCATGTTTATGACTGTTGTCACTCTCTAGTTGGTCGCTTCCCAGTCTTTTTCTAGCCTTCACTTGTACTAAGCGGGAATACTGCTTGTGCATCCACTTCCATAAACCCAAAGTTGTTCCATATGAGTCCACCATACCTACCTATATGCGCTATTTACCTGTCGTTCCAAGTAAATTTGCATGTGCCAAACTCTAAACCTTCAAATGATAATTTGTTTTGTATGCTCGAATCGCTCATGTAGCAACTAGGGCTGTCAATATCTTCCATGCTAGGTGGGTTATTCTCACGATGAGTGGACTCTGCTCATCATTCACGAGAAAATGGCTGGTAATCGGGATGCCCACTCCCATGCTCAAATCAAATCAAAATAATTGCAAACAAAACTCCCCCAGGATTGTTGTTAGTTGGACGGTACCCGTTGTTTCGGACCAGTCATGGAATGTGCTTGTTGGTGGTGGGGGAGTATAAACTTTACCATTCTATTTGGGAACCGCCTATAATGTATGTAGCATGGTAGATATCGAGATCTCTTGTTTGTTATGTTGACAATGAAAGCATGCCGCTCAAAATATTATTTATCTCTATTTCAAAAACTCGAGCTCTGGCACCTCTGCAAATCCCCGCTTCCCTCTGCGAAGGGCCTATCTATCTACTTTTATTGCTGAGTCATCATCCTCTTATAAAAAGCATCAGTTAGAGAGCACCACTGTCATTTGTATGCATTGCAATTAATTTATATTGAGTATGACTATGATTGGATCTCTTTTACCATGAATTACAACGTCTAGTCAGTCCTTGATCTTCACGGGTGCTCTGCATTTATGTTTTGCAGTCTCAGAAAGGGCTAGCGAGATACCATCTTGTTATATCATATCATGATTGTTTCGAGAAAGTGTTGTCATCTGAGATTTATTATTATTGCTCGCTAGTTGATTATGCCATTAATATGAGTAAATGTGACACCCAAATGTTATTTTGAATATGGTTAATTCATAGTCTTTGTTGAAAACTTGAATGCTGGCTTTACATATTTGCAACAACAAGATGAAACAGAGTTTGTAAAAGTTTTTCTTTATCACTTTCAGTTTGTCAACTGAATTTCTTGAGGACAAGCGATGGTTTAAGCTTGGGGGAGTTGATACGTCTCCATCGTATCTACTTTTCCAAACTTTTTTGCCCTTGTTTTGGACTCTAATTTGCATGATTTGAATGGAACTAACTCGGACTGATGTTGTTTTCAGCAGAATTGCCATGGTGTTATTTTTATGCAGAAATAAAAGTTCTCGGAATGACCTGAAACTTGACGGAGATATTTTTTGGAATAAATAAAAAATATTGGTGAAAGAATCAACCGAAGGGGACCCACACCATGTCCACAAGGGTGGAGGGCACGCCCTCTGGTCTTGTGGGACCACTGCCGGTGATGACCGTAGTTCGAGGAGTTCATGTATTCACTAAGTGCTAATGCTTTGGTCCGGTACTCTATTAAAAGGAGGCCTTAATATTCTTAGTTTCCGTTAGAACCCCGCTGCCACGGGAGGGTAGGACAAAAGATGTCATGCAAGTTCTTTTCCATAAGCACGTATTACTATATTCGAAATACATGCCTATATTATATTGATGAACTGGAGCTGGTTCTGTGTCACCCTATGTTATAACTGTTGCATGACGAATGCCATCTGACATAATTATCCATCATCGATCCATTGCCTACGAGTTTATTTCATATTGATCTTTGCTAAGTTACTTTTCCGTTGCCACTGTTACAATTGTTAGAAAACTGCTACTGTTACTTTTGCGACTGTTACAGTTACTTCCATGCTACTTTTCTACTAAACACTTTGCTGCTATTTTACCGGGATAACATTGTTAGCAGCAGAGAAGAGGATATCTAGATTTCTTTTTCTATTTTGATTTACAAATGGTCCGTCTAAAACCTGAGCCTTTTTTTCTGTTCCTGGCTAGTGGATCTTCCTTAATAAACGAGCTTATGAAATTTATAATCAAAAGTATATGATTTGCAATGTAACTCATAAATAGTACGTAATCCAAATGTTCCCTTGTTGACGCTTGTCCCGGTTCTGCCTCTGGTCCATAACATTGTTCTACGACCAGGCCTATGTAAATAAGCTGGGCCCATAACAATATTTACGTAACAATGTTTTCTGTTCGCAAGCCATGGTCGGTGACAATGTTTTCTATTCGCAATGTATGGTCGGTAACAATATTTTCCATTACAATGTCCCCTGTTGACGCAGGGTCCGTAACAATGTTTCCCTGATGACACACGGTACTGTACCCGGCTCCGCCCAGCATAATCGTCAACAATGGCTCAAGTATCTGGTCTATACTATGCTTGTGCATATGTGCGCTAGAAACATACCAATGGGGATTCCAGACTCCCTAAGAATGCCTTTTTATTCTGTTGTTTCACTCGTCATTATAATCCTTGCACTACTTTTACTTTTATGTTATTTAGTTACAAGTCACAACACTACTCAACTATCATTTTTATCTGCCCTCACTTTGCTTTGAGTCTACCATTATCTGCAAGAACCAAAATACATAATTCTCCATAAGAGGCAAAAGTATGATTCTTGTGCTCCCTGTGGGATCAATACTCTTACTTCAAAAAGGCTACAACTAAATCATGTGCACTTGCGGGGCCATCATGCCGGTGCAACAAACCCTGGGTCAGTTGCCCAGACTGTGCACATGCACGGGAGAAGGATTGATGCACCAACCCAAGTCAGAGTACAAGGAGCCAAGATCTTCGAAAGACCAACATGCAGATTCAGAGGACCAAGATCAAGCCTGAAGAGTAAGATGCCACTAGGAGAAAAGCCTCCCTTGCCAGGCAGGCGAGCTCGACAAGGACAGGGTCATCCCCTAGAAGAAGAAGACCAAGACGTCCCGACAGGGCCTGCCGGGACTCGCGGAGGCAAATCCACCTCACCCAACCACTCCACCACGACCCATGTTGATGATCGATGCGGTGTCAAGCCGCAAAGTGACTAAGTGGCAGCCATTTGCCACATGGTGGCCTTTCTCTATGGGAGGTGACCACGAATGACACCCGTCCTGCAACGTGTCAAGCGAGTAGGTGCGAAGCTGGCAAAATAGTCCGGCAAGGCTTTCCAGGCAAGCAACAATGTGATGTTGAGTGGTGCATTTAATGCACCCTGTCACCCTGCAGAGTTAGGTATGATAATATTGTTTACTATCATATCAATGCATAATGACTATTTTGCCATTGTGGTGACCCCTTAATCTATAAAAGGAGGCCCATGGCGACTGTAGAGAGGGTTGGAAAGTTGGACAACACACACCCGTACGCGCGTAGTTGCTACCGCCCATGCCGGGCAAGTGTACTACGCTCGACCACCATTCTTCCACCATCAATCCACCAAAGCAGGAGTAGGGTTTTATGCCTCACGGCGGCCTGAACCTGGGTAAAATTGCATGTGTGATCGCTGCCACGCTGCCCCCATGTTCTTCTGCTCTTTGTGCAATGCGACGCCCCCCCTGCCAAACCAGCAAGGGGCCCTTGGTCCCATAGGTGGCCGTGGTTTCCCACGACATCTTTAGCGCGCCAGGTAGGGGGCCCTCTTGCGCGAACCTGAAAGCGTGCGCAACGCGTCATCTTCATCGCCGTCTTCATCTTTGACGGCGCCATCAACCATGGCGCCCAAGAAGAAATCCGGTGCTTCGGCTCATCCATCCACCTCGAAGGCTCCGCCGCCCGCGGCCTCTAATGCCCCGGGGGATGCGGAGACACGTGAGGGCGTGGACGCTGCTGGTGGTGTGGCCGGCGCAGGCGGCACCATAACCATTTCCCCCGTGGCCGACACTGGAGCGGGAAACATCGGAGAAGAATAGCATCAGCAACACTACAAAAAGATACACTTCCGTGATGATACGTGTTTGTCACAGTAGGTCGTATTTTTTGTCATGCATGTACATCCATGACAAATTTATGACAGAATCAAGATAGTCATACCTGTGCTGTCGTAGAAGTGTTCCATGACATTACCAAAATTATCATCACGGAAGTGTCCACTTCCATGACGATAAATCGCGCGTCACAGAAGTGCTTTCGTCAAGGGTGACTGACACGTGGCATCCACCGTAACGAAACACCGTTAAGCTATGGGGTCGGGTTTTGGATCCGATAACCCGTTAACAGCCCCGACCAATGGGGATTTTCCACGTGTAAAATCATCATTTGCTAGAGGAAACACGTGTCGGCTCATCGTTGGGACAGATGTCATCCACTCATTGGATAGGAGGCGCCTATGATAGGTCGACACGTGGCACGGCCCAACAGTGGCCCATTCCGGAGAAAAAGGTCGGCCCAGTAAAAATTAGCAGGCCGGCCCATATAAGGCCTACTTGTGTCAGGTCCATTTAAGCCCACGACCCATATGAGATGTGCCAATTCGGCCCGTTAAAGATTTGACACCATTGCAGCCCATCATCAGTTCGAGCCCATTAATAGCCCACTATATATTTGGGCTCAATATCGGCCCGATGAGATTTCGGCCTGTTAACGGCCCATTTAATGGATGGGCCAATTTTCAGGATGTACATCTTTCGGCCTTTTAGCGACCCATTTAAATGTTGGGCTAATTTCCAGCCCGGTGTGTCTTTCAGCCTGTTGACGACCCATAATTCTGATGGGCAATTTGTAGTCGGACCTGAGTTTCGGCCTTTTAGCGGTCCATTTAAGTGTTGGGCCAATTTCTGGCCCAGTGTCACTTTCAGCCTGTTGACGACCCATAAATCAGTTGGGCCAATTGTAGTCCGACCTGAGTTTTGGCCTTTTAGCGACCCATTTAAGTGTTGGGCCAATTCCGGGCCCTGTGTGCATTTCGTCCTGTTAACGGACCATAAATGAGTTGGGCCATTTGTAGTCGGACCTTAGTTTTGGCCTCTTAACGGCCCTTGCCCTTCATGGTCCAATACCAGCCCGGTTTCTCTTTCGGCCTGCTAAAGGCCCACAACACAGTTGGGCCATTTACAATACGACCTGACTTTCGGCCTCTTAGCGGCCCATGCTCTTCATGGTCCAATAGAAGCCCGCTGTCTCTTTCGGCCTGCTAAAGGCCTACAGTATAGTTGGGCCATATGTAGCCCAAACTTAGTAACGACCTGTTAATGGCCCGTGAAATAAATTGGGGCCACCTGTTGCCCGCTTCAATGTCGGCCTGTTAATGACCCGGGAGGTAAGAGGGCCGACCATTAACTTTCGGCCTAGTAACGGCCCATTAACTTAATGGGCCCACTAAAGTTCGTTCATGTCTTTAGGCCAAATTAGATAATTTGAGCCCATTACGATGAGCAAAGGTACGACATACAGGGAATAACGTTGCACATCCAGAATATATTACAGGAAATTACATCCACTGGGCAATTAAAGATTGATGCCAGTGCAAATAAATGAGCAGAACCTAACCATCTACAACGTCACAATCTGCAACCTCAGCACAGATGACGCCCATAAGCATGTGGGCAAGTTCTTGCTGCTTTGCCACACTGTCTCTGAAAACATTGACCAGTTGTTGTGTCGCACGACTCTACACCTCTGATTCATCCACCATTTCCATCATTGCTTCAACCATTAATTGGTTCACAAACATACATTTATTCCGTTGCATTCGAGACAGAGGATACTGAACAGATTCAGATGACGATTTTGGCAGGCTTGTATTATTGATAGTGGAGAGTGTCTTGACCACTGCATCATAACATAAATTAGGACGGGAACCAAACAGATTAATCATGAGTTATTGCCATATTACCTGGCCTAGATTTAGTGGAAAGAAACAATGGGGTTGCCTTGCTGTTTTCAGAGTTTGTCTTCTTATCTTCAGTAGCCTGCACAAAATTAACACACTAGCATTGCTATCATTGGCCAAGTCGGATAATAGGAAAGCAACATTGACACAACGAACGTTTGGGCAACTAGCCTACACCAAATTAACACAATATGGCACAGCTATCATCAGCCAGGTAAGGTAATACGAAAGAAACATTGACACAATGAATGAATGGGCAACCAGAGAAGCACTACAATTCAGTAATGTGCGTGATATGAGATAGCACATTCATGCAGCTCAGTACGCAAAACTACCAGGCAGTTTTCCTTACAAAAATCAACATTGGCGCCTTTAACATTTTGCTACAACTAATTTTAGATCAGATAAAGGTTAGATTCACGCCGATTAACAAAATACATGCTGATGTGAAAATATAGTGATATACAACAGGTACTTACATCAACACTGGAGCACAGAGAATTCCCGCAAGATATTTTCCTCGAATACGATCCCAATGGAGGAAGTCTTGTATCGTTTAACCTTATTTTCTAAAAGAGAGACGGGTAAGAAACATGTAGAAAATATGATCAGAATGCTATAAAATTTCATGATGCGAGGATACGCACACGCTTCTTAGAATGGAGTTGACATTATTTTGCTAGACTGGAGCGGACTAGTTCTTTGGCCACTAGAATCTTCTTATTATCAGTGGGAGTTGGGTTTCTCTGTGCTGGAGCAGTATCTATGAAAAATGGAGTTGGTTTATTATCTCCTGGCGTTTGGATCTTTTGCAAAGACCTGGTTTGTAACCCTTCAGATTCTAACATAGCCGTCTTCCCCTTGCATGCCTTATATAGAAGAATGGCGATTCAATTATAAAACATGCTACAGCAGAGATGGAACAGGTACTGAAGAATAGAAATGCATGACATATTGACATGTATTCACTCCATCCAGAAATAAATAGATGGGTCTAGGCATATTTCAGTTCTAGATACATCCAGTTTTATCCATTTCTGCGACATTTAGTCCGGACGGAGGGAGTATGATGTAAGAGCTAGGGATACGACAGGACAACACAGTAAAAAAACACTGAAAAACCCACTGCAGAACCAAAGTATTCAAACCCACTGATATGAGGTAGTACACTCATGCAACCCAGGATGCAAATCTACCAGGCAGTTTTCCTTGCAAAAATCAACATTGTGGCCTTTAATCATACATTTTGCTACAACTAAATTTAGATCAGATAAAGGTTGAATTCACGCCGATTAACAAAATACATGCTGATGCAAAAATATAGTGATATACAACAGGTACTTACATCTACATTGGAGCACAGAGAATTCCTGCAAGAATCTTTCCTCATAAATGATACCATTGCAGAAAATCTTCTATCCGTTAAGCTTATTTTCTAAAAGAGAGATGGGTAAGAAACATGTAGAGAATATGATCAGCATGCTATAAAATTTCATGATGCAAGGGTACGCACACGCTTCTTAGAATTGAGTTGACATATTTCTGCTAGGGAGCGGACTAGTTCTTTGGCCACTGGAATCTACTTATTATCAGTAGGAGTTGGGTTTCTCTGTGCTAGAGCAGTATCTATAAAAACTGGAGTTGGTTTATTATCTCCTGGCGTTTGGATCTTCTGCAAAGGCCTTGTTTGTAACCCTTCAGATTCTAACATAGTCGTCTTCCCCTTGCATGCCTTGTATAGAAGAATGATGCTTTAATTATAAAACATGCGACAGCAGAGAGATGGAATAGGTACTGAAGAATAGAAAGGCATGACATATTGACATGTATTCCCTCCATCCGGAAACAAATGGATGGGTCTAGGCGTATTTCAGTTCTTGTCAGGACCCCGATCCTAAGCCACATCGATCCAGCGTGTAACACATCATATCACTTTGCGGCCTCACGCACGGTACTCCCACGGGTGCCACCTTACCTGGCCCGGGACCGTTTGCGCCTTTTGGCTCACGTATATGATAGTGTCGCTAGCATCCATATGACAGAGAACCCGGGCCGACATGGCTAGTCGTGAACCCAAGGCGGCGCTAGCCTATGAGGACAGGCATACATGAATCACATCGAACATGTCAGTCATCAACGTATCTATTCGGGCTGTAGCACTGGGCTAACAGGACTCCGGTAACCCGGGCTGTAGCAGGCTAGGCAGGACTCCGAATAACAGCGCGTGACATTTCCCCGAAGGGACAGACATAGGAACGACGTGAAACACATGCCGGCCAGTCAAGTGTCCAAGCAGTAGTGCTGGGCTAGCAGGACTCCGGTGAACCGGGCTGTAGCGGACTACTATCGCTCAGAAGCACAAGACTTACATTTCCCCATATGAAAGGCTGCCAAGGATAAACAACTAGATAGTCGGATCCCACTCATACCAAGCATTTCAATCATACACACAATATGCCCGATATGAGTAAATACAACATGGCATCACAACAGTACTCTACGACTCAAGTACTTTATTTAGAAGGCTCCGAGGAGCCATACATATCATCCATACAGATAGGGGTCACATGACCCAACACTCAAGTCATACAAACTTACAAGCACATGCGGAAGCAAAGTAGTCTGAGTACAGACACTAGAAAGAAAGAAGGTTTGACGAAGCCTGTCTATCTACAACGACCCTTCACAAGTCTTGGATCACCACCTGGTGATAAGTCACTCGTCAACGTCGAGGTCTACATAGAACCCATCAGAGGGGTTGGTGCAGTCGTCTGAAAAACATGATTAAAGCAACATGAGTACGGAGGTACTCAGCAAGTCTTACAACAGGAACCTATTATACATGCACATTCTCAAGAAGGTAGTGGGGTTATTGCAGCAAGCCAGCTTTGACTCTTGGCTAAACTATCCTACGATAGACACCACTTGTAAATCATTTGTCGCACACGAGTCCACTAACACCATCACAATACTCCACCGTGGATCCTCTCTCGCCATCCTGCGAGAGGGCCATCCGCGGTACTCACACTTATCTTGAGAGTTTTAGTAGTATCCATTTAACTTGTCTATGAACTGATATAGGCAACCCAGAAGTCCATTACCGCGGACACGGCTATTCGAATAGATCATTTGTAACCCTGCAGGGGTGTACTTCTTCACACATGTTTGCACCACTTAGCGCCTGCACACGACATGTGCTCGGCAGACTTCAAGCGAAAGCCGACGTGGGTGTAGACCACGACCTACCTAAACACTCAAGTCTCTAGTCCAGGTTTATCGCCTATTCGGGTTCCATCCGCAGGGAGTCCGGCCGAGGTTTCCACTAACGGCCCCGAACGATGTGAACAGGGTTCCCGAGACACCAAACGGGCGAGTCGGTACACCGTGCCACGTGCCTACCGCAACACAGCCCACCCCGATGGTCAGCGCCGCGTGCGGCCCCCAGCATACTACAAACACCAGAAACTACTTGCAACTCCTGGACAGAGGACAAGGGTGGATAAGAAGTCGAGCGGGGTCATATTTCAGGGCCCAATGTGTGGTAGTAACTGTATCATGGATCACAAACACAGATCTCAGTTCTTAAGGACGGCCTCAATGAAACAACCCACCATGTACTCCTACATGGCCTCTCATCGATTCCTTTACCAAATCATGTTCAACACTTCACTCTTGTCACCGACACAACCTTTCACTCCAGTTCATCATCCCGATGAGCCAGACCTGACACAACTCTAAGCATAGCAAGCATAGCATGGTAGGAACACACACACACATGTATTGGCTCAATCAACTCCTACACATGCTAGTGGGTTTCATCTAGTTACTGTGGCAATGACAGGTCATGCAAAGGAATTGGGTTCAACTACCGCAACACACAGCAGTTTGAAACGCGTTGTCTTAATGCAGTAAACAAGAGCAGAAGCGAGAACATGGGTTTGTATCGGAATGATCAATGGGTTGCTTGCCTGATGGAGTGGTCGTGGGATACTGCCCTTCAGTTGGATACTCGGAGATATCCTCGGAGGCAGAACCTACCACGAAGAACACATCGGAACACAATCAATACATGACGATATGCAACAATATGATGCATGCTGTGACATGGCAATATGTATGTGCCCTGACCTAGTGCAAGTTAAACCAGAAGGGAATGAACCCATTTGAACCAAAGATTCAAATGGTAGCTCATTTATGAAGATCATATTAGTGTATCAACTTGTAATGCCTAAACAGTGGGTTTAACTTGTTCTGACATGCATGAAACCAGTACCAATGGATAGGTTGGATTTTTCTGATAATTTTTCATATATAAAACTTTGCATTTGGAGTTATAGATAATTTTCTATGAATTTTTGAAGTTTAAACTAATTTCTGGAATTTCCTGTGTAAAAATAAATCCAGAAAATTAATTGTGGCGTCAGCATGAGGTCATGCTGACCTCAGCAGGTCAACAGACCCGGTCCAGGTCAAACCTGACGCGTGGGTCCCGCGTGTCAGGGTCATTAGCTTAAACAGATTAGATTATTTCTAATCCTGGATTAGTTAGCGGGCGGGGCCCACATGTCATAGACCCAGGGGGGTCAAACTGGGCCCACCCATGGTCAACAAAGGGGTCAGCGAGTCAACTCCGCCGGCGTTGAGCCGCCGGCGACGTCCAGACGCAGCGGAGGAAGTGCAGATTCGCGCTCCGGCGACCAAATCGACGGCGGAGCACGTCTACGTGATGCGGGAGGTGAGCCGCATCGAGTGGTGGTGGTAGTTGGCCTCGGGGTCGCTGGAAATGACGCCGGCGACGAGTTTGGCGGCGCCGGGGCTCGGGCGAAGGTGAAACCGGGGCTGCGGGGCACGGCGAGGCGCGTGGAGTGATGCGTCGGGCCCCTGGGTGTGCGGTGAGGCTAGTGGACAAGGTGGTGCGGCCATTGGGTGGCCGGAGCCTCGTCGGCGACGAGCTCCGCGGCGGTGCGTGCGGGCGAGCTACAAGTAAACGCTACGGGGCTCGAGAGAGAGAACGGGGAGGATGGGAAGGTGGCCAAGCTCACGGTGATTGCAGCGAGCGTCGAAGCGAGCTCGGGGAAGGTCGGAGCTGAGCGAGGCGATGATGGCGATCTCGGCGGCCGGAGTTGGGGAAGACGGGGTCGGGGGCGACTCCAGAGCGGGCGAGCGCTCGGGGCTCGTCTTGCTCGAAGAAGAGAAGGATGGCGGAGCTCGTGGACACGGTCGGGTGGCGCGGGGATGACGGTAACTATGGCAACGGCGGCGGAGCGACGACGGTGGCGTCGGCCATGGCGAAGGAGAGCGAGGGAGGCGAGGCAGAGGCGAATGGCGTGTCCAGGGGCTCGGGGGCACGACGTGGAGGCCGTCCAGCGCGTCGGGCGGCGAAGCGGCGAGCAGGTGGCGTCGTGGCGAGCTCGCGCTCGTCGGCGTCACCACCCTGCCTGCCTGGCGGGGACGAAGCAGCTGGCTGGCTCGGGCCAGCACAGTGCTGGGCCGCCAGGTGGGCCGGCTGGGGGGTTTGGCCAGGTAAGTCTTTTCTGATTTTTGTTTCCTTTTCTATTTCTTTTGTAACTTTGTAGACTTATTAAAAATACTAGCACAACTCCAAAAATCACCAAACTGCACCTGGTCCTTAGTTGGAATATTTCCAGCAAGGAACATTTGAGTTTGGAGATATTTGGGCATTTGAAATGTTTTATAAATTTTAAATGCCCAAATTCAAATACTTATGCATTAATTCAATGACCTTCTGTTGACCTAGAAAAATGTGCACTATTTTTGCCAGAGGTTTAAGACCAAAGCAAAGATGATGAACATTTTAGAAGGGCATTTCAGGTTCATTGAAAAAGGTTTTAGTAAACCCTAGTAGATTCAGGAGGGGTGCTGGGGGTTCTGCCTGCCCCATTTCAATTTTCTTGTCAAAAGAAAACATGATGCACACTCTAATGCATGAACTAGGTAGGATGTGACAACTCACCCCCACTCAAAAGAATCTCGTCCCGAGATTTAGGATCTGTCGGAAAGAAGGTGGGGTACTCAAGTCGAAGACGATCCTCCCTTTCCCATGTAGCTTCTTGCTCGGAATGATGCGACCATTGAACCTTGAGAAACTTGATATTGTGGCGTCGAGTGGTACGCTCGGCTTGATCAAGGATATGAACGGGGTATTCTCGATAGGTGAGGTTATCTTGGAGATCAAGCGTTTCGTGGTCCACTCCACGGATAGGATCCGAGAAGCAACGCCTGAGTTGAGAGACGTGGAAGACATCATGGACTCTGGAGAGATGCGGAGGTAGTTCCAATTGGTAGGCAACTTCCCCTCGTTTGGCAAGAATGCGAAAGGGACCAATGTAACGAGGAGCCAATTTGCCTTTGATACCGAATCGATGGGTTCCCTTTAAAGGTGTAACCCGAAGGTAAGCCATCTCGCCGACTTCATAAGCCATGGGCTTATGCTTGCGGTCATACTGACTCTTTTGTCGAGACTGGGCGGTTTTCAACTTCTCACGAATAATGCGAACCTGCTCTTCTGCATCCTGGATCATGTCCGGGCCAAAGAGTTGTCTCTCGCCGGTTTCTGACCAGTTAAGAGGCGTTCGACATTTTCGTCCATAAAGAACTTTGAAAGGAGCTTTACCCAAGCTAGCTTGATAACTGTTGTTATAAGCGAACTCGGCGAATGGAAGGCACTTCTCCCAATTCATACCGAAAGAGATGAAAGAAGCTCGGAGCATATCCTCCAGAATTTGATTGACTCGTTCTACTTGACCACTTGATTGCGGATGGAAGGCGGTGCTAAAGGAGAGACGAGTCCCCATAGCATTTTGGAAACTTTCCCAAAATCGAGAGGTGAAAAGACTTCCACGGTCTGAATTAATTTCCAATGGAACACCATGGAGAGATACTATTCGAGAGATGTACAAATCCGCTAGCTGGCTAGCAGTTATACTCTCGCGAACAGGTAAGAAGTGGGCTACTTTGGAAAGACGATCGACAACAACGAAGATAGCATTATTCCCTCTTTTGGTTCTGGGAAACCCGGTAATGAAATCCATACCGATTTTATCCCATTTCCATTCACGAATCTGCAATGGTTGAAGGGTGCCAGCGGGCCGTTGATGCTCTGCTTTGACACGACGACAGACGTCGCAACTAGCAATGTATTGAGCGATTTCTCTCTTCATCCTAGTCCACCAAAACCTCTGGCGTAGGTCTTGATACATTTTAGTACTACCGGGATGAATGGTGAGAGGGGATTCATGAGCTTCCTTAAGGATCAATTGTCGTAAATGTTGTTTCTTGGGAACCACCAAGCGGTTCTCGAAGAAGACAACACCTCGTTCATCCATGGAAAAACATTTAGCAACTCCGCTAGCGATGTTTTCCTTAATCCGAGATATGCCCTTATCGCGCTTCTGGGCAGCTATGATTTGATCCGTAAGGTTAGGTTTCGCCACCAGGGTGGAAAGGAATCCTCGAGGAACAATGTGAAGGTTAAGCTTATGGAATTCCTCGTGGAGAAATGGTTGACCTTGTTGTAACATCAGATTGTTACAATAAGATTTACGACTTAGTGCATCAGCCATGACATTGGCTTTGCCTGGGGTGTAGGTTATTCCTAAGTCGTAATCCGAGATCAACTCGACCCAACGTCTTTGCCTGAGATTCAAATCCGGTTGGGTGAAGATATATTTCAAGCTTTGGTGATCAGTGTAAATTTCGCAACGGTTACCCAGGAGGTAATGTCGCCAGGTTTTGAGTGCATGGACTACTGCTGCAAGCTCTAGATCATGAGTAGGATAATTATCCTCATGTGGACGCAACTGTCGAGATGCGTAGGCAATCACATGACGATCTTGCATGAGTATGCAACCTAGTCCTTGTCGCGAGGCGTCGCAATAGATAACAAAGTCCTTAGAGAAATCTGGTGGTACCAGTACGGGAGCAGACGTCAGGCGTCTTTTCAGTTCCTGAAAGCTGAACTCGCACTGTGGGGTCCACTCGAACTTTTTATCTTTCTTGAGGAGTTCAGTTAGAGGCTTAGCAACTTTGGAGAAATTCTCGACGAAGCGGCGGCAATAGCTCGCTAAACCAAGAAAACTCCGAACTTGTTTGACCGTTTCAGGTGGAGTCCAATCAAGGACAGCTTGAACTCGCTCGGGATTGACAGCAATGCCCTTACCAGAGATTACATGGCCCAGATAGGTCACTTCTGGCAACCAGAATTCGCACTTGGAGAATTTGGCATAAAGGCGATGCTCTCGAAGTTTCATCAATACTAGCCTTAGATGTTCGGCATGTTCTTCCTCATTCTTGGAGTAGATGAGTATATCATCGAGGTATACTACGACGAATTTATCCAAGTACTCCATGAAGATCGAGTTCATTAACCGAGAGAAGGTGGCTGGAGCATTGGTTAAACCGAAGGACATGACGGTGTACTCGTATTGGCCGTAACGAGTAACGAAAGCCGTTTTGGGAATGTCCCCGTTCTTGATTTTGATTTGATGGTAGCCCAACCTCAAATCCATCTTGGAAAAGACTGAGGATCCAGCGAGCTGGTCATACAGGTCGTTGATCCTGGGGAGCGGATACTTGTTCTTGATAGTGACCAAATTGACAGGTCGGTAATCTACAACCATCCGATCCGTTCCATCCTTCTTCTTGACGAAGAGGACGGGGCAAGCCCATGGAGATGAACTAGGACGGATGAAACCCTTTTGCAAGGACTCATCGAGTTGTTTCTTAAGCTCAGCTAGTTCTAGGGGTGCCATCTTATAAGGTCTTCTAGAGATTGGGACGGTTCCTGGAACAAGGTCTATCACGAACTCGACATCTCTGTCAGGTGGAACACCTGGCAATTCCTCTGGAAAGACATCCGGGAAGTCACGGACTACCGGAATATCTTCGAGGTCTGGAAGGGGATTGGCATTTAGAGAGTAGAGCTGACGCTCCGATACTCGGGTCAAAACATTGACTGTCTTGCCCGATGGATGGGTAAGTTGAATAGTTCTAGTTGAGCAGTCAATCTTGGCGTAATGAGCTGACATCCAGTCCATACCCAAGATGATGTTTATGTCTGAGGACTTGAGAGCTATTAGTGACGCAAGGAAGACCAATCTGTCAACAAGAATTTCATTTCCATGGCTGATCCTAGAGGTTTGCCACTTAGAACCAGGGGTTTGAATTACCATGGAGGTAGGCATGTCACAAAAAGTGGTGTTGTGCAAATGAGCATAGCTCTCAGAAATAAATGAATGAGATGCTCCAGTATCAAAGAGAACAGTTGCCGGATGGCAATTAACAAGGAGCGTACCGAGAACGACGTTGGGGTTCTCTTGAGTTTCTTCAGCTGAAACGTAGTTGACATGGCCACGAGCAGTGGTGGCTGGCTTGGCGACGAGCACCTTTGCTATTGACTTACCACGTCCAACAGACTTTCCGAACTGACTGGGGTTGTTCTGGGGACACTCACGGATGTAGTGGCCCGGCTCACCACACTTGAAGCAAGTTATCATATTGGGGCGTGGAGCAGTATTGGCAGTGGGGCCACCAAAAGTCTTGGGCGGCACATACTGTTGGTTGGGACGAGGCGCCTCAAAAGATGGCCTCGGGGTATACCTGGGTGGCATAGCAGAATTTGGGATCCAGACCCGGCGCTTCTGAGATCCAGAGCCGGATGAAGATCCATAGTCACGGGAGTGCTTGCGTGAAGCTTCAAAATCATTCTGCCCTGTCTCGGCACTGATGGCCTTATTGACTAGCTTCGGAAAAGAAATGCATTCATGCAGACGAAGGTCACGTCGGAGCTCAGGGCTAAGTCCCTTGCGGAACCTTGCCTGCTTTTTGGCATTGGTGGATACCTCTTCGGGAGCATAGCGTGCAAGCTTACCAAACTCGCGACTGTATGCATCCACAGTCAGCTTCCCCTGGGTGAAGTTACAAAACTCCTCCCTCTTGCGATCCATGAGGCCTTCCGGGATATGATGCTCACGAAAAGCGGCACTGAAATCAGCCCAAGTAGTGAGTTGGCCGACCGGACGCATAGCTTCATAATTCTCCCACCAAAGGCTGGCAGGGCCTTCGAGGTGATAGGCAGCAAAGGTGACTTTATCATCTTCAGCTACGTTGGCAGAACGTAGCTTGTGAGCGATGCTGCGGAGCCAGTCATCCGCATCGAGAGGTTCGATGGAATGATTGAACTTTGGCGGGTACAGCTTGACAAAGTCATTGATGGACACCGAATTGATCCTCTGCTGGCGTGCAGTGTTCTGCTCAATCCGCTCTAACAAGCGGTTGGTGTCGCGCCTGTTGCGCTTTGCCTTCAGCATCACTTCGGCCAGAGAAGGTGGTTGAGGCAGACTTTCCTCTCTAGGTGCACTAGCTTCTCCCTGCTCCGAAGCAGCAGGGTTGCTGCGGGTGTTGACCATCCTGGGAAAACAAAACAACGATTTAAACCAGGATGGCAAAATCTGGCCAAGGAAGTGCGGAATGTAATGGGTAACAAGGAATGCAGAGATGATCATCCGTATGACATGGTAATATAGAAACTGCCATATATATATACCAACGGTCATACACGTCATACATAGTTTAGTACAAACTCAAGCTGAAGTACAACTAAGACGAAAGACGTTACATCTCATCGGAGGCATTCCAAGCTCCTATACATTATTTTTCTACACCTCCGGAATTGATACACACTAAGTTATATTCCACAATCACGCAGGACGGTGGACATACAACTATTACAATACTAGCGAGACTACTACTAGCTCAGACGGCTCCGTAGAAGTCCTCATAGAAGTCACCACCCAGACCTGGAAGCGGAACATGGTCATCTGGGAACAGACGGTCCTGCGGTGCTTGTGGACCATAGGGACTTGGGTGCGGCCTCGGTCCAACAGATGGCGGCAGAAGAGGTCCACGAGGAGGGGTGATGCCTCCCACCTCACGCCATTCCATGAAGTCTGGCAGACTAGCCCGCACAGGGTACAAGTCTCTCGTGTCCATGTATCCGGCTTGCACAGCAGGTGCAAACCTCGTCAAGGTGGCCCAATGATCAGCACGAGCATTAAAGAGCTCCATACGCAAGGCCCGGTTTTCACGGTCCTTATCTTCCAACATCTCAGTAGTGGTGCAAAGGAGTGAGTCTTCATGGGATGCATCACTGTACATGCCCTGAAGGTAACCATGCGCCCCAGGGAGGGATGCTGGCATGTAGCGAAATTCAGTGTTGCTCAACAAGGCAGTTCTAGCTCGCATAATGGTCATCATCGAGTAGGCTGCATCTTGAACGGACATCCCAATAGTGATCCCGAGTCCATAAGAACAGTGGAGTGGTTCCGTGGCTCCGGGATATGACGGATATATCCTGACCGTGCACAGATATTGGCTCTGGTTAAAATCTCTAAACTGCTCCTCGACGGTGTATTCAGGGTACCATCGGTAACCTGCCTCAACCATCACTCGAACCAACATGGCGGTATGACCACATACACCGATGCAACGGATCAGACGAACCACTTGGTTTTGGGGACGGGTAGCCATCTGAAAGCACAAAATAGTGCAAAGGCATTAGAATTTCTGGATGAAATTGGACAGCATAACGGCTGTAAATGCTCAGAAAAAGACTTGAGACATCCACAACAGTTTGCGAAACCACTCAACAACATCATATCAAGGTTCTGGTTCAAAAGGCAACATACTAAACTTTAGTAGAACTGAACTGGGTTGAACCAACAATCCTATAAGTTACTACGGATTTAGTAGCACGTGAACCTGATAGAGAGAGGAGAGCCTAGTCCTTAACCCACGTAGAATGAGAAGAGAATGACTCAGAATAGAGGGTATAAGGTAAAGGAGTAAAAGAGCCTTACGTTCCCTCCCACAATCAATTCCCCTACATATAACTAAAGCATTTCTAGACTCGACATCGACCAGTTTGGCTTAGCGAACCTACAGGCAGTCCGGCTCTGATGCCAACGCTGTCAGGACCCCGATCCTAAGCCACATCGATCCAGCGTGTAACACATCATATCACTTTGCGGCCTCACGCACGGTACTCCCACGGGTGCCACCTTACCTGGCCCGGGACCGTTTGTGCCTTTTGGCTCACGTATATGATAGTGTCGCTAGCATCCATATGACAGAGAACCCGGGCCGACATGGCTAGTCGTGAACCCAAGGCGGCGCTAGCCTATGAGGACAGGCATACATGAATCACATCGAACATGTCGGTCATCGTATCTATTCGGGCTGTAGCACTGGGCTAACAGGACTCCGGTAACCCGGGCTGTAGCAGGCTAGGCAGGACTCCGAATAACAGCGCGTGACATTTCCCCGAAGGGACAGACATAGAAACGACGTGAAACACATGCCGGCCAGTCAAGTGTCCAAGCAGTAGTGCTGGGCTAGCAGGACTCCGGTGAACCGGGCTGTAGCGGACTACTATCGCTCAGAAGCACAAGACTTACATTTCCCCATATGAAAGGCTGCCAAGGATAAACAACTATATAGTCGGATCCCACTCATACCAAGCATTTCAATCATACACACAATATGCCCGATATGAGTAAATACAACATGGCATCACAACAGTACTCTACGACTCAAGTACTTTATTTAGAAGGCTCCGAGGAGCCATACATATCATCCATACAGATAGGGGTCACATGACCCAACACTCAAGTCATACAAACTTACAAGCACATGCGGAAGCAAAGTAGTCTGAGTACAGACACTAGAAAGAAAGAAGGTTTGACGAAGCCTGTCTATCTACAACGACCCTTCACAAGTCTTGGATCACCACCTGGTGATAAGTCACTCGTCAACGTCGAGGTCTACATAGAACCCATCAGAGGGGTTGGTGCAGTCGTCTGAAAAACATGATTAAAGCAACATGAGTACGGAGGTACTCAGCAAGTCTTACAACAGGAACCTATTATACATGCACATTCTCAAGAAGGTAGTGGGATTATTGCAGCAAGCCAGCTTTGACTCTTGGCTAAACTATCCTACGATAGACACCACTTGTAAATCATTTGTCGCACACGAGTCCACTAACACCATCACAATACTCCACCGTGGATCCTCTCTCGCCATCCTGCGAGAGGGCCATCCGCGGTACTCACACTTATCTTGAGAGTTTTAGTAGTATCCATTTAACTTGTCTATGAACTGATATAGGCAACCCAGAAGTCCATTACCGCGGACACGGCTATTCGAATAGATCATTTGTAACCCTGCAGGGGTGTACTTCTTCACACATGTTTGCACCACTTAGCGCCTGCACACGACATGTGCTCGGCAGACTTCAAGCGAAAGCCGACGTGGGTGTAGACCACGACCTACCTAAACACTCAAGTCTCTAGTCCAGGTTTATCGCCTATTCGGGTTCCATCCGCAGGGAGTCCGGCCGAGGTTTCCACTAACGGCCCCGAACGATGTGAACAGGGTTCCCGAGACACCAAACGGGCGAGTCGGTACACCGTGCCACGTGCCTACCGCAACACAGCCCACCCCGATGGTCAGCGCCGCGTGCGGCCCCCAGCATACTACAAACACCAGAAACTACTTGCAACTCCTGGACAGAGGACAAGGGTGGATAAGAAGTCGAGCGGGGTCATATTTCAGGGCCCAATGTGTGGTAGTAACTGTATCATGGATCACAAACACAGATCTCAGTTCTTAAGGACGGCCTCAATGAAACAACCCACCATGTACTCCTACATGGCCTCTCATCGATTCCTTTACCAAATCGTGTTCAACACTTCACTCTTGTCACCGACACAACCTTTCACTCCAGTTCATCATCCCGATGAGCCAGACCTGACACAACTCTAAGCATAGCAAGCATAGCATGGTAGGAACACACACACATGTATTGGCTCAATCAACTCCTACACATGCTAGTGGGTTTCATCTAGTTACTGTGGCAATGACAGGTCATGCAAAGGAAGTGGGTTCAACTACCGCAACACACAGCAGTTTGAAACGCGTTGTCTTAATGCAGTAAACAAGAGCAGAAGCGAGAACATGGGTTTGTATCGGAATGATCAATGGGTTGCTTGCCTGATGGAGTGGTCGTGGGATACTGCCCTTCAGTTGGATACTCGGAGATATCCTCGGAGGCAGAACCTACCACGAAGAACACATCGGAACACAATCAATACATGACGATATGCAACAATATGATGCATGCTGTGACATGGCAATATGGATGTGCCCTGACCTAGTGCAAGTTAAACCAGAAGGGAATGAACCCATTTGAACCAAAGATTCAAATGGTAGCTCATTTATGAAGATCATATTAGTGTATCAACTTGTAATGCCTAAACAGTGGGTTTAACTTGTTCTGACATGCATGAAACCAGTACCAATGGATAGGTTGGATTTTTCTGATAATTTTTCATATATAAAACTTTGCATTTGGAGTTATAGATAATTTTCTATGAATTTTTGAAGTTTAAACTAATTTCTGGAATTTCCTGTGTAAAAATAAATCCAGAAAATTAATTGTGGCGTCAGCATGAGGTCATGCTGACCTCAGCAGGTCAACAGACCCGGTCCAGGTCAAACCTGACGCGTGGGTCCCGCATGTCAGGGTCATTAGCTTAAACAGATTAGATTATTTCTAATCCTGGATTAGTTAGCGGGCGGGGCCCACATGTCATAGACCCAGGGGGGTCAAACTGGGCCCACCCGTGGTCAACAAAGGGGTCAGCGGGTCAACTCCGCCGGCGTTGAGCCGCCGGCGACGTCCAGACGCGGCGGAGGAAGTGCAGATTCGCGCTCCGGCGACCAAATCGACGGCGGAGCACGTCTACGTGATGCGGGAGGTGAGCCGCATCGAGTGGTGGTGGTAGTTGGCCTCGGGGTCGCCGGAAATGACGCCGGCGACGAGTTTGGCGGCGCCGGGGCTCGGGCGAAGGTGAAACCGGGGCTGCGGGGCACGGCGAGGCGCGTGGAGTGATGCGTCGGGCCCCTGGGTGTGCGGTGAGGCTAGTGGACAAGGTGGTGCGGCCATTGGGTGGCCGGAGCCTCGTCGGCGACGAGCTCCGCGGCGGTGCGTGCGGGCGAGCTACAAGTAAACGCTACGGGGCTCGAGAGAGAGAACGGGGAGGATGGGAAGGTGGCCAAGCTCACAGTGATTGCAGCGAGCGTCGAAGCGGGCTCGGGGAAGGTCGGAGCTGAGCGAGGCGATGATGGCGATCTCGGCGGCCGGAGTTGGGGAAGACGGGGTCGGGGGCGACTCCAGAGCGGGCGAGCGCTCGGGGCTCGTCTTGCTCGAAGAAGAGAAGGGTGGCGGAGCTCGTGGACACGGTCGGGTGGCGCGGGGATGACGGTAACTATGGCAACGGCGGCGGAGCGGCGACGATGGCGTCGGCCATGGCGAAGGAGAGCGAGGGAGGCGAGGCAGAGGCGAATGGCGTGTCCAGGGGCTCGGGGGCACGACGTGGAGGCCGTCCAGCGCGTCGGGCGGCGAAGCGGCGAGCAGGTGGCGTCGTGGCGAGCTCGCGCTCGTCGGCGTCACCACCCTGCCTGCCTGGCGGGGACGAAGCAGCTGGCTGGCTCGGGCCAGCACAGTGCTGGGCCGCCAGGTGGGCCGGCTGGGGGGTTTGGCCAGGTAAGTCTTTTCTGATTTTTGTTTCCTTTTCTATTTCTTTTGTAACTTTGTAGACTTATTAAAAATACTAGCACAACTCCAAAAATCACCAAACTGCACCTGGTCCTTAGTTGGAATATTTCCAGCAAGGAACATTTGAGTTTGGAGATATTTGGGCATTTGAAATGTTTTATAAATTTTAAATGCCCAAATTCAAATACTTATGCATTAATTCAATGACCTTCTGTTGACCTAGAAAAATGTGCACTATTTTTGCCAGAGGTTTAAGACCAAAGCAAAGATGATGAACATTTTAGAAGGGCATTTCAGGTTCATTGAAAAAGGTTTTAGTAAACCCTAGTAGATTCAGGAGGGGTGCTGGGGGTTCTGCCTTCCCCATTTCAATTTTCTTGTCAAAAGAAAACATGATGCACACTCTAATGCATGAACTAGGTTGGATGTGACAGTTCTAGATACATCCTTTTTATCCATTTCGGCAACATGTAATCCGGACGGAGGGAGTATGGTGTAAGAGCTAGGAATACATACAGAAATAACTAAGGCAACATACACGTGTATGATTGGGAAAATAAGATGGCATTGCAAGAGAGCACTAGAACATCACTTCAATGTAAAAAAACATGGTATGGTAGACAGATGAAGTACATACTGATGAATAACAATGCATAAGATATTCAGAAGCATGATGTCCAAATTAAGCAGATGGCATTGCGATAGAGTAGAATGACAGTACTTGAATTTGAAAACATGTTATCATGAATGGAATAGGTACTGAAAAACAGGAAGGCATGACATATTTACATGCATGATCAGCATGCTAAGCACATGGCATTGCAACAGAGTAGATACACTACAGGACATTATATGCATGTTGTACCCATATCACAGGCCAAGTTAGAGCAAGGACCTTGTGGGGTGAAGAGGATTCATCATCTTTCTGCAAGTCTTCTGAAGAACTGCCTTTACATGTTCCATCATATTGGGTATCATTGACATCAAGTTTATTGGCCTTACATTGCTCCGTGAGGTTCTTGTTGATATATCAGTGTGTGCAATTATATCTGACATGCATGGAAGACAACTAGTAGTAAGATTTATGTAATGAGTGCCTGTAGGAGACGACATAAATAGTAGGACTGGGGTTAACTAGCAGCAACAGGTCTCATAAACTAAAGGGAGAACACAGATGAAAGCTACAGAATATGTATCGTTTGTACTCGAGATTAACTAGATGGCACACAAAAGTATTAAAGAACAACATAGGAAATACTAGAAGTGGTATAATACTATAATCACCAGCCTGTGGGATAACATTGGCTGATGGATGATAACTATGGAACAGTGTTACCTAAAGAACAAGTATCTTAGCTGAACTATGGAACAACGTTAACTCCTGAACAAGACCTATAAGAGATCAGCATGAATATACAATGAAATGTGATGATCTATTTTCCATGCTTAGATGAATAACAAAGCCATAAATGTTGCACACAAGTAAGATGAGGGTACAACCTATCTGGCTGCCATCCATAGGAGTGAGCATCATGTGCTGACTTGTCGATGGCCCTGCAGTTGTTGTGGCTGTGCATGTCGGGCACACACATTCGATGCAGGGAACTGTTGAGTGGGGAGTATAGCTCCCTTCTGGTGTATGCTTCCCTTGTTGGAGCAGCTGCGGTGAGTCGGAAGACGGTGTGTCTGAAGATGCAGATAACGCATAATGTTAAGAATGGCATATCTCTTTGATCTGAAGAAATACACTAAGAGATCAACAGCAAGGTACGAGAGTGGTCACAGGTCTGTTGATTGAAGACTAAATTGGGGTCACACGATTTTATTTTATTTTGGTACTGTCCGATCTACACCGGCTTGCTGGCCGTCTTGTGCCTCCCGGCTGACACTGTTCAGAATCTTCCCCAAAGAGCGAGCGACCAACAGCAGAGCAGCCTGCCTCCACCGTCCGTGGCCCCGGCCAAAACCCCGCTCCCCGCCCCACCGCACTGTTGTGGTTGCGCCGCCCCCGGGCCAATCCACAAAGACTCCGTGAGGGAGTCCTGGATTAGGGGGTGTCCGGACAGCCGGACTATGACCTTTGGCCGGACTGTTGGACTATGAAGATACAAGATTGAAGACTTCGTCCCGTATCCGGATAGGACTTTCCTTGGCGTGGAAGGTGTCAGGACCCCGATCCTAAGCCACATCGATCCAGCGTGTAACACATCATATCACTTTGCGGCCTCACGCACGGTACTCCCACGGGTGCCACCTTACCTGGCCCGGGACCGTTTGCGCCTTTTGGCTCACGTATATGATAGTGCCGCTAGCATCCATATGACAGAGAACCCGGGCCGACATGGCTAGTCGTGAACCCAAAGCGGCGCTAGCCTATGAGGACAGGCATACATGAATCACAACGAACATGTCGGTCATCAACGTATTTATTCGGGCTGTAGCACTGGGCTAACAGGACTCCGGTAACCCGGGCTGTAGCAGGCTAGGCAGGACTCCGAATAACAGCGCGTGACATTTCCCCGAAGGGACAGACATAGGAACGACGTGAAACACATGCCGGCCAGTCAAGTGTCCAAGCAGTAGTGCTGGGCTAGCAGGACTCCGGTGAACCGGGCTGTAGCGGACTACTATCGCTCAGAAGCACAAGACTTACATTTCCCCATAAGAAAGGCTGCCAAGGATAAACAACTAGATAGTCGGATCCCACTCATACCAAGCATTTCAATCATACACACAATATGCCGATATGAGTAAATACAACATGGCATCACAACAGTACTCTACGACTCAAGTATTTTATTTAGAAGGCTCCGAGGAGCCATACATATCATCCATACAGATAGGGGTCACATGACCCAACACTCAAGTCATACAAACATACAAGCACATGCGGAAGCAAAGTAGTCTGAGTACAGACACAAGAAAGAAAGAAGGCTTGACGAAGCCTGTCTATCTACAACGACCCTTCACAAGTCTTGGATCACCACCTGGTGATAAGTCACTCGTCTTACAACAGGGGTTGGTGCAGTCGTCTGAAAAACATGATTAAAGCAACATGAGTACGGAGGTACTCAGCAAGTCTTACAACAGGAACCTATCATACATGCACATTCTCAAGAAGGTAGTGGGGTTATTGCAGCAAGCCAGCTTTGACTCTTGGCTAAGCTATCCTACGATAGACACCACTTGTAAATCATTTGTCGCACACGAGTCCACTATCACCATCACAATACTCCACCGTGGATCCTCTCTCGCCATCCTACGAGAGGGCCATCCGCGGTACTCACACTTATCTTGAGATTTTTAGTAGTATCCATTTAACTTATCTATGAACTGTATAGGTGACCAAGTAGTCCTTTACCGCGGACGCGGCTATTCGAATAGATTTATACCCTGCAGGGGTGTACTTCTTCACACATGCTCTCACCACTTATCGCCGTTTACACGACATGTACTCGGCAACCTTCAAGCGGAAGCCCAGCGAGGGTGTCGGCCACGGCCTACCTAAACACTCAAGTCTCTAGTCCAGGTTTATCGCCTATTCGGGTTCCATCCGCAGGGAGTCCGGCCGAGGTTTCCACTAACGGCCCCGAACGATGTGAACAGGGTTCCGAGACACCAAACGGGCGCCCGGTTGACCCGGCCACGTGCCTACCGCAACACAGCCCAACCCGATGGTCAGCGCCGCGTGCGGCCCCCAGCATACTACAAACACCAGAAACTACTTTGCAACTCCTGGACAGAGGACAAGCGTGATCAAGAAGCCGAGAGGGTCCATTGGTTTCGGGCCCAATGCGTGGTAGTAGCTGAGTCTTAAATCACACACACAGATCTCAGTTCTTAAGAACGGCCTCAATGAAACAACCCACCATGTACTCCTACATGGCCTTCCATCGATTCCTTTACCAAATCGTGTTCAACACTTCCACACTATTGACAACGATACAACCTTTCACTCCGGATCATCATCCCGATGAGCCAGACCTGACATAACTCTAAGCATAGCAAGCATAGCATGGTAGGAACACACACACATGTATTGGCTCAATCAACTCCTACACATGCTAGTGGGTTTCATCTAGTTACTGTGGCAATGACAGGTCATGCAAAGGAAGTGGGTTCAACTACCGCGACACACAGCAGTTTGAAACGCGTTGTCTTAATGCAGTAAACGAGAGCAGAAGCGAGAACATGGGTTTGTATCGGAATGATCAATGGGTTGCTTGCCTGATGGAGTGGTCGTGGGATACTGCCCTTCAGTTGGATACTCGGAGATATCCTCGGAGGCAGAACCTACCACGAAGAACACATCGGAACACAATCAATACGTGACGATGTGCAACAATATGATGCATGCTATGACATGGCAATATGGATGTGCCCTGACCTAGTGCAAGTTAAACCAGAAGGGAATGAACCCATTTGAACCAAAGATTCAAATGGTAGCTCATTTATGAAGATCATATTAGTGTATCATCTTGTAGTGCCTAAACAGTGGGTTTAACTTGTTCTGACATGCATGAAACCAGTACCAATGGATAGGTTGGATTTTTTTGATAATTTTTCATATATAAAACTTTGCATTTGGAGTTACAGATAATTTTCTATGAATTTTTGAAGTTTGAACTAATTTCTGGAATTTCCTGTGCAAAAATAAATCCAGAAAATTAATTGTGGCGTCAGCATGAGGTCATGCTGACCTCAGCAGGTCAACAGACCCGGTCCAGGTCAAACCTGACGCGTGGGTCCCGCGTGTCAGGGTCATTAGCTTAAACAGATTAGATTATTTCTAATCCTGGATTAGTTAGCGGGCGGGGCCCACATGTCATAGACCCAGGGGGGTCAAACAGGGCCCACTCGTGGTCAAAAAGGGGGTCAGCGGGTCAACTCCGCCGGCGTTGAGCCGCCGGCGACGTCCAGACGCGGCGGAGGAAGTGCAGATTCGCGCTCCGGCGACCAAATCGACGGCGGAGCACGTCTACATGATGCGGGAGGTGAGCCGCATCGAGTGGTGGTGGTAGTTGGTCTCGGGGTCGCCGGAAATGACGCCGGCGACGAGTTTGGCGGCGGCCAGGCTCGGGTGAGCTCGGACTCGTCGCTAAAGGGCAAGGCGAGGCGCGTGGAGTGCTTTGTTGGACTCCTGGAGATGCGGTAGGGCCAGTGGACAGGGTGGCGTGGCCGTTAGGTGGCCGGAGCCTCGTCGGCGACGAGCTCCGCGGCGGCGGGTGCGGTTGAACTACGTGCAGCCGCTGTGGTGCACGAGAAGCAGAACGGAGGGGATGGGAAGCTAGCTAGGCTCATCGCGGTTGCGATGAAGCTGACGGCGAGGTCGGGGACGAGCCGGAGCAAGCGGGGCGGCGATGGCGATCTGGGCGGCCGAAGGTTGAAGACGAGCTCGAGGAGGTCGTTCGCAGGCTCCCGGCGAGGCGTAGCTTGGCGGAGCGCTCGGGGAGGAGGTGGCGGAGCTGCAGGACACAGTGGAGCAGCACGGGGGCGACGAGGGGCGTGGATTCACGGCGGCGTGGGCGCGGCAGCGTCGGCCATGGCGGTGAGGGAGCGAGGAAGAGAGGCAGGGGGGAAGTGGACGTGTCCACGGGGTCGGGGGCACGACGTGGAGGCCGTCCAGCGCGTCAGGCGGCGAAGCGGCGAGCAGGTGGCGTCGTGGCGAGCTCGCGCTCGTCGGCGTCACCACCCTGCCTGCCTGGCGGGGACGAAGCAGCTGGCTGGCTCGGGCCAGCACAGTGCTGGGCCGCCAGGTGGGCCGGCTGGGGGGGTTTGGCCAGGTAAGTCCTTTTCTGATTTTTGTTTCCTTTTCTATTTCTTTTGTAACTTTGTAGACTTATTAAAAATACTAGCACAACTCCAAAAATCACCAAACTGCACCTGGTCCTTAGTTAGAATATTTCCAGCCAGGAACATTTTAGTTTGGAGATATTTGAGCATTTGAAATATTTTATAAATTTTAAATGCCCAAATTCAAATACTAATGCATTAATTCAATGACCTTCTGATGACCTAGAAAAATATGCACCATTTTTGCCAGAGGTTTCAACCCAAGACAAAGAGGGTGAACATTTTAGAAGGGCATTTCAGGATCATTGAAAATATTTTTAGTAAACCCTAGTTGATTTCAGGAGGGGTGCTGGGGGTTCTGGCTTCCCCATTTCAAATTTCTGTCAAAAGTAGACATGATGCACACTCTAATGCATGAGCTAGGTGGGATGTGACAACTCACCCCCACTCAAAAGAATCTCGTCCCGAGATTTAGGATCTGTCGGAAAGAAGGTGGGGTACTCAAGTCGAAGACGATCCTCCCTTTCCCATGTAGCTTCTTGCTCGGAATGGTGTGACCATTGAACCTTGAGAAACTTGATATTGTGGCGTCGAGTGGTACGCTCGGCTTGATCAAGGATACGAATGGGGTATTCTCGATAAGTGAGGTTATCTTGGAGATCAAGCGTTTCGTGGTCCACTCCACGGATAGGATCCGAGAAGCAACGCCTGAGTTGAGAGACGTGGAAGACATCATGGACTCTGGAGAGATGCGGAGGTAGTTCCAGCTGGTAGGCAACTTCCCCTCGTTTGGCAAGGATGCGAAAAGGTCCAATGTAACGAGGAGCCAATTTACCTTTGATACCGAATCGATGGGTTCCCCTTAAAGGTGTAACCCGAAGGTAAGCCATCTCGCCGACTTCATAAGCCATGGGCTTATGCTTGCGGTCATACTGACTCTTTTGTCGAGACTGGGCGGTTTTCAACTTCTCACGAATAATGCGAACCTGCTCTTCTGCATCCTGGATCATGTCCGGGCCAAAGAGTTGTCTCTCGCCGGTTTCTGACCAGTTAAGAGGCGTTCGACATTTTCGTCCATAAAGAACTTTGAAAGGAGCTTTACCCAAGCTAGCTTGATAACTGTTGTTATAAGCGAACTCGGCGAATGGAAGGCACTTCTCCCAATTCATACCGAAAGAGATGACAGAAGCTCGGAGCATATCCTCCAGAATTTGATTGACTCGTTCTACTTGACCACTTGATTGCGGATGGAAGGCGGTGCTAAAGGAGAGACGAGTCCCCATAGCATTTTGGAAACTTTCCCAAAATCGAGAGGTGAAAAGACTTCCACGGTCTGAATTAATTTCCAATGGAACACCATGGAGAGATACTATTCGAGAGATGTACAAATCTGCTAGCTGGCTAGCGGTTATACTCTCGCGAACAGGTAAGAAGTGGGCTACTTTGGAAAGACGATCGACAACAACGAAGATAGCATTATTCCCTCTTTTGGTTCTGGGAAACCCGGTAATGAAATCCATACCGATTTTATCCCATTTCCATTCAGGAATCTGCAATGGTTGAAGGGTGCCAGCGGGCCGTTGATGCTCTGCTTTAACACGACAACAGACGTCGCAAGTTGCAATGTATTGAGCGATTTCTCTCTTCATCCTAGTCCACCAAAACCTCTGGTGTAGGTCTTGATACATCTTAGTACTACCGGGATGAATGGTGAGAGGGGATTCATGAGCTTCCTTAAGGATCAATCGCCTCAAGTTGCGTACCTTGGGAACCACTAGACGGTTTCCAAAGAACACAACACCTTGATCATCAATGGAGAAACAATCTGCAACTCCCTTCTTGATGTTTCTCTTGATACGGGAAATTCCCGGATCCACCTTTTGTGCCTTGATGATCTGATCCGTAAGGTTAGGTTTCGCCACCAGGGTGGAAAGGAATCCTCGAGGAACAATGTGAAGGTTAAACTTATGAAATTCCTCGTGGAGAAGTGGTTGACCTTGTTGTAACATCAAGTTGTTACAATAAGATTTACGACTTAGTGCATCAGCCATGACATTGGCTTTGCCTGGGGTGTAAGTTATTCCTAAGTCGTAATCCGAGATCAACTCGACCCAACATCTTTGCCTGAGATTCAAATCCGGCTGGGTGAAGATATATTTCAAACTTTGGTGATCAGTGTAGATTTCGCAGCGATTACCCAGAAGGTAATGTCGCCAGGTTTTGAGTGCATGGACTACTGCTGCAAGCTCTAGATCATGAGTGGGATAATTATCCTCATGTGGACGCAACTGCCGAGATGCGTAGGCAATCACATGACGATCTTGCATGAGTATGCAACCTAGTCCTTGTCGCGAGGCGTCGCAATAGATAACAAAGTCCTTAGAGAAATCTGGTGGTACCAGTACGGGAGCAGATGTCAGGCGTCTTTTCAGTTCCTGAAAGCTGAACTCGCACTGTGGGGTCCACTCGAACTTTTTATCTTTCTTGAGGAGTTTAGTTAGAGGCTTAGCAACCTTGGAGAAATTCTCGACGAAGCGGCGGCAATAGCTCGCTAAACCAAGAAAACTCCGAACTTGCTTAACCGTTTCAGGTGGAGTCCAGTCAAGGACAGCTTGAACTCGCTCGGGATTGACAGCAATGCCCTTACCAGAGATTACATGGCCCAGGTACGTCACTTCTGGCAACCAGAATTCGCACTTGGAAAATTTGGCATAAAGGCGATGCTCTCAAAATTTCATCAATACTAGCCTTAGATGTTCGGCATGTTCTTCCTCATTCTTGGAGTAGATGAGTATATCATCGAGGTATACCACGACGAATTTATCCAAATACTCCATGAAGATCGAGTTCATTAACCGAGAGAAGGTGGCTGGAGCATTGGTTAAACCGAAGGACATGACGGTGTACTCGTATTGGCCGTAACGAGTGACAAAGGCCGTTTTGGGAATGTCCCCGTTCTTGATTTTGATTTGATGGTAGCCCAACCTCAAATCCATCTTGGAGAAGACTGAGGATCCTGCGAGCTGATCATACAGGTCGTTGATCCTGGGGAGCGGATACTTGTTCTTGATAGTGACCAAATTGACAGGTCGGTAATCTACAACCATCCGATCCGTTCCATCCTTCTTCTTGACGAAGAGGACGGGGCAAGCCCATGGATATGAACTAGGACGGATGAAACCCTTTTGCAAGGACTCATCGAGTTGTTTCTTAAGCTCAGCTAGTTCTAGGGGTGCCATCTTATAAGGTCTCCTAGAGATTGGGACGGTTCCTGGAACAAGATCTATCACGAACTCGACATCTCTGTCAGGTGGAACACCTGGCAGTTCCTCTGGAAAGACATCCGGGAAGTCACGGACTACCGGAATATCTTCGAGGTCTGGAAGGGGATTGGCATTTAGAGAGTAGAGCTGACGCTCCGATACTCGGGTCAAAACATTGACTGTCTTGCCCGATGGATGGGTAAGTTGGACAGTTCTAGTTGAGCAATCAATCTTGGCGTAATGAGCTGACATCCAGTCCATACCCAAGATGATGTTTATGTCTGAGGACTTGAGAGCTATTAGTGACGCAAGGAAAACCAATCTGTCAACAAGAATTTCATTTCCATGGCTGATCCTAGAGGTTTGCCATCTAGAACCGGGAGTTTGAATTTCCATGGAGATGGGCATGTCACTAAAGGTAGTGTTGTGCAATCGAGCATAGCTCTCAGAAATAAATGAATGAGATGCTCCAGTATCAAAGAGAACAGTTGCCGGGTGGCAATTAACAAGGAGCGTACCGAGAACGACGTTGGGGTCCTCTTGAGTCTCTTCAGCTGAAACGTAGTTGACATGGCCACGAGCAGTGGTGGCTGGCTTGGCGACAAGCACCTTCGCTGTTGACTTACCACGTCCAACAGACTTTCCGAACTGGCTGGGGTTGTTCTGGGGACACTCACGGATGTAGTGGCCCGGCTCACCACACTTGAAGCAAGTTATTATATTGGGGCGTGGAGCAGCATTGGCAGTGGGGCCACCAAAAGTCTTGGGCGGCACATACTGCTGATTGGGGCGAGGCGCCGCAAAGGATGGCCTCGGAGTATACCTGGGTGGCATAGCAGAATTTGGAATCCAGACCCGGCGCTTCTGAGATCCAGAGCCGGATGATGAATCATAGTCACGGGAGTGTTTGCGTGAAGCTTCAAAATCATTCTGCCCTGTCTCGGCACTGATGGCCTTATTGACTAGCTTCGGAAAGGAAGTGCATTCATGCAGACGAAGGTCACGTCGAAGCTCAGGGCTAAGTCCCTTGCGGAACCTTGCCTGCTTCTTGGCATCGGTGGATACCTCTTCGGGAGCATAGCGTGCAAGCTTCCCAAACTCGCGACTGTATGCATCCACAGTCAGCTTCCCCTGGGTGAAGTTACAAAACTCCTCCCTCTTGCGATCCATGAGGCCTTCCGGGATATGATGCTCACGAAAAGCGGCACTGAAATCAGCCCAAGTAGTGAGTTGGCCGACCGGACGCATAGCTTCATAATTCTCCCACCAAAGGCTGGCAGGGCCTTCGAGGTGATAGGCAGCAAAGGTGACTTTATCATCTTCAGCCACGTTGGCAGAACGTAGCTTGTGGGCGATGCTGCGGAGCCAGTCATCCGCATCGAGAGGTTCGATGGAATGATTGAACTTTGGCGGGTACAGCTTGACAAAGTCATTGATGGACACCGAATTGATCCTCTGCTGGCGTGCAGTGTTCTGCTCAATCCGCTCTAGCAAGCGATTTGTGTCGCGCCTGTTGCGCTCTGCCTCCAGCATCACTTCGGCCAGAGAAGGTGGTTGAGGCAGACTTTCCTCTCTAGGTGCACTAGCTTCTCCCTGCTCCGAAGCAGCAGGGTTGCTGCGAGTGTTGACCATCCTGGGAAAACAAAACAGCGATTTAAACCAGGATGGCAAAATCTGGCCAAAGAAGTGCGGAATGTAATGGGTAACAAGGAATGCAGAGATGATCATCCGTATGACATGGTAATATAGAAACTGCCATATATATACCAACGGTCATACACGTCATACATAGTTTAGTACAAGCTCAAGCTGAAGTACAACTAAGACGAAAGACGTTACAACTCATCGGAGGCATTCCAAGCTCCTATACATTATTTTTCTACACCCCCGGAATTGATACACACTAAGTTATATTCCACAATCACGCAGGACGGTGGACATACAACTATTACAATACTAGCGAGACTACTACTAGCTCAGACGGCTCCGTAGAAGTCCTCATAGAAGTCACCACCCAGACCTGGAAGCGGAACATGGTCATCTGGGAACAGACGGTCCTGCGGTGCTTGTGGACCATAGGGACTTGGGTGCGGCCTCGGTCCAACAGATGGCGGCAGAAGAGGCCCACGAGGAGGGGTGATGCCTCCCACCTCACGCCATTCCATGAAGTCTGGCAGACTAGCCCGCACAGGGTACAAGTCTCTCGTGTCCATGTATCCGGCTTGCACAGCAGGTGCAAACCTCGTCAAGGTGGCCCAATGATCAACACGAGCATTAAAGAGCTCCATACGCAAGGCCCGGTTTTCACGGTCCTTATCTTCCAACATCTCAGTAGTGGTGCAAAGGAGTGAGTCCTCATGGGATGCATCACTGTACATGCCCTGAAGGTAACCATGCGTCCCAGGGAGGGATGCTGGCATGTAGCGAAATTCAGTGTTGCTCAACAAGGCAGTTCTAGCTCGCATAATGGTCATCATCGAGTAGGCTGCATCTTGAACGGACATCCCAATAGTGATCCCGAGTCCATAAGAACGGTGGAGTGGTTCCGTAGCTCCGGGATATGATGGAAATATCCTGACCGTGCACAGATATTGGCTCTGGTTAAAATCTCTAAACTGCTCTTCAACGGTGTATTCAGGGTACCATCGGTAACCTGCCTCAACCATCACTCGAACCAACATGGCGGTATGACCACATACACCGATGCAACGGGTCAGACGAACCACTTGGTTTTGGGGACGGGTAGCCATCTGAAAGCACAAAATAGTGCAAAGGCATTAGAATTTCTGGATGAAATTGGACAGCATAACGGCTGTAAATGCTCAGAAAAAGAATTGAGACATCCACAACAGTTTGCGAAACCACTCAACAACAACATATCAAGGTTCTGGTTCAATTGGCAACATACTAAACTTTAGTAGAACTGAACTGGGTTGTATCCAACAATCCTATAAGTTACTACGAATTTAGTAACACGTGAACCTGATAGAGAGCAGAGAGCCTAGTCCTTAACCCACGTAGAATGAGAAGAGAATGACTCAAAATAGAGGGCATAAGGTAAAGGAGTAAAAGAGCCTTACGTTCCCTCCCACAATCAATTCCCCTACATATAACTAAAGCATTTCTAGACTCGACATCGACCAGCTTGGCTTAGCGAACCTACAGGCAGTCCGGCTCTGATGCCAACGCTGTCAGGACCCCGATCCTAAGCCACATCGATCCAGCGTGTAACACATCATATCACTTTGCGGCCTCACGCACGGTACTCCCACGGGTGCCACCTTACCTGGCCCGGGACCGTTTGCGCCTTTTGGCTCACGTATATGATAGTGCCGCTAGCATCCATATGACAGAGAACCCGGGCCGACATGGCTAGTCGTGAACCCAAAGCGGCGCTAGCCTATGAGGACAGGCATACATGAATCACAATGAACATGTCGGTCATCAACGTATTTATTCGGGCTGTAGCACTGGGCTAACAGGACTCCGGTAACCTGGGCTGTAGCAGGCTAGGCAGGACTCCGAATAATAGCGCGTGACATTTCCCTGAAGGGACAGACATAGGAACGACGTGAAACACATGCCGGCCAGTCAAGTGTCCAAGCAGTAGTGCTGGGCTAGCAGGACTCCGATGAACCGGGCTGTAGCGGACTACTATCGCTCAGAAGCACAAGACTTACATTTCCCCATAAGAAAGGCTGCCAAGGATAAACAACTAGATAGTCGGATCCCACTCATACCAAGCATTTCAATCATACACACAATATGCCGATATGAGTAAATACAACATGGCATCACAACAGTACTCTACGACTCAAGTATTTTATTTAGAAGGCTCCGAGGAGCCATACATATCATCCATACAGATAGGGGTCACATGACCCAACACTCAAGTCATACAAACATACAAGCACATGCGGAAGCAAAGTAGTCTGAGTACAGACACAAGAAAGAAAGAAGGCTTGACGAAGCCTGTCTATCTACAACGACCCTTCACAAGTCTTGGATCACCACCTGGTGATAAGTCACTCGTCAACGTCGAGGTCTACATAGAACCCATCAGAGGGGTTGGTGCAGTCGTCTGAAAAACATGATTAAAGCAACATGAGTACGGAGGTACTCAGCAAGTCTTACAACAGGAACCTATCATACATGCACATTCTCAAGAAGGTAGTGGGGTTATTGCAGCAAGCCAGCTTTGACTCTTGGCTAAGCTATCCTACGATAGACACCACTTGTAAATCATTTGTCGCACACGAGTCCACTATCACCATCACAATACTCCACCGTGGATCCTCTCTCGCCATCCTACGAGAGGGCCATCCGCGGTACTCACACTTATCTTGAGATTTTTAGTAGTATCCATTTAACTTATCTATGAACTGTATAGGTGACCAAGTAGTCCTTTACCGCGGACGCGGCTATTCGAATAGATTTATACCCTGCAGGGGTGTACTTCTTCACACACGCTCTCACCACTTATCGCCGTTTACACGACATGTACTCGGCAACCTTCAAGCGGAAGCCCAGCGAGGGTGTCGGCCACGGCCTACCTAAACACTCAAGTCTCTAGTCCAGGTTTATCGCCTATTCGGGTTCCATCCGCAGGGAGTCCGGCCGAGGTTTCCACTAACGGCCCCGAACGATGTGAACAGGGTTCCGAGACACCAAACGGGCGCCCGGTTGACCCGGCCACGTGCCTACCGCAACACAGCCCACCCCGATGGTCAGCGCCGCGTGCGGCCCCCAGCATACTACAAACACCAGAAACTACTTTGCAACTCCTGGACAGAGGACAAGCGTGATCAAGAAGCCGAGAGGGTCCATTGGTTTCGGGCCCAATGCGTGGTAGTAGCTGAGTCTTAAATCACACACACAGATCTCAGTTCTTAAGAACGGCCTCAATGAAACAACCCACCATGTACTCCTACATGGCCTTCCATCGATTCCTTTACCAAATCGTGTTCAACACTTCCACACTATTGACAACGATACAACCTTTCACTCCGGATCATCATCCCGATGAGCCAGACCTGACATAACTCTAAGCATAGCAAGCATAGCATGGTAGGAACACACACACATGTATTGGCTCAATCAACTCCTACACATGCTAGTGGGTTTCATCTAGTTACTGTGGCAATGACAGGTCATGCAAAGGAAGTGGGTTCAACTACCGCGACACACAGCAGTTTGAAACGCGTTGTCTTAATGCAGTAAACGAGAGCAGAAGCGAGAACATGGGTTTGTATCGGAATGATCAATGGGTTGCTTGCCTGATGGAGTGGTCGTGGGATACTGCCCTTCAGTTGGATACTCGGAGATATCCTCGGAGGCAGAACCTACCACGAAGAACACATCGGAACACAATCAATACGTGACGATGTGCAACAATATGATGCATGCTATGACATGGCAATATGGATGTGCCCTGACCTAGTGCAAGTTAAACCAGAAGGGAATGAACCCATTTGAACCAAAGATTCAAATGGTAGCTCATTTATGAAGATCATATTAGTGTATCATCTTGTAGTGCCTAAACAGTGGGTTTAACTTGTTCTGACATGCATGAAACCAGTACCAATGGATAGGTTGGATTTTTTTGATAATTTTTCATATATAAAACTTTGCATTTGGAGTTATAGATAATTTTCTATGAATTTTTGAAGTTTGAACTAATTTCTGGAATTTCCTGTGCAAAAATAAATCCAGAAAATTAATTGTGGCGTCAGCATGAGGTCATGCTGACCTCAGCAGGTCAACAGACCCGGTCCAGGTCAAACCTGACGCGTGGGTCCCGCGTGTCAGGGTCATTAGCTTAAACAGATTAGATTATTTCTAATCCTGGATTAGTTAGCGGGCGGGGCCCACATGTCATAGACCCAGGGGGTCAAACAGGGCCCACCCGTGGTCAAAAAGGGGGTCAGCGGGTCAACTCCGCCGGCGTTGAGCCGCCGGCGACGTCCAGACGCGGCGGAGGAAGTGCAGATTCGCGCTCCGGCGACCAAATCGACGGCGGAGCACGTCTACATGATGCGGGAGGTGAGCCGCATCGAGTGGTGGTGGTAGTTGGTCTCGGGGTCGCCGGAAATGACGCCGGCGACGAGTTTGGCGGCGGCCAGGCTCGGGTGAGCTCGGACTCGTCGCTAAAGGGCAAGGCGAGGCGCGTGGAGTGCTTTGTTGGACTCCTGGAGATGCGGTAGGGCCAGTGGACAGGGTGGCGTGGCCGTTAGGTGGCCGGAGCCTCGTCGGCGACGAGCTCCGCGGCGGCGGGTGCGGTTGAACTACGTGCAGCCGCTGTGGTGCACGAGAAGCAGAACGGAGGGGATGGGAAGCTAGCTAGGCTCATCGCGGTTGCGATGAAGCTGACGGCGAGGTCGGGGACGAGCCGGAGCAAGCGGGGCGGCGATGGCGATCTGGGCGGCCGAAGGTTGAAGACGAGCTCGAGGAGGTCGTTCGCAGGCTCCCGGCGAGGCGTAGCTTGGCGGAGCGCTCGGGGAGGAGGTGGCGGAGCTGCAGGACACAGTGGAGCAGCACGGGGGCGACGAGGGGCGTGGATTCACGGCGGCGTGGGCGCGGCAGCGTCGGCCATGGCGGTGAGGGAGCGAGGAAGAGAGGCAGGGGGGAAGTGGACGTGTCCACGGGGTCGGGGGCACGACGTGGAGGCCGTCCAGCGCGTCGGGCGGCGAAGCGGCGAGCAGGTGGCGTCGTGGCGAGCTCGCGCTCGTCGGCGTCACCACCCTGCCTGCCTAGCGGGGACGAAGCAGCTGGCTGGCTCGGGCCAGCACAGTGCTGGGCCGCCAGGTGGGCCGGCTGGGGGGGTTTGGCCAGGTAAGTCCTTTTCTGATTTTTGTTTCCTTTTCTATTTCTTTTGTAACTTTGTAGACTTATTAAAAATACTAGCACAACTCCAAAAATCACCAAACTGCACCTGGTCCTTAGTTAGAATATTTCTAGCCAGGAACATTTTAGTTTGGAGATATTTGAGCATTTGAAATATTTTATAAATTTTAAATGCCCAAATTCAAATACTAATGCATTAATTCAATGACCTTCTGATGACCTAGAAAAATATGCACCATTTTTGCCAGAGGTTTCAACCCAAGACAAAGAGGGTGAACATTTTAGAAGGGCATTTCAGGATCATTGAAAATATTTTTAGTAAACCCTAGTTGATTTTAGGAGGGGTGCTGGGGGTTCTGGCTTCCCCATTTCAAATTTCTGTCAAAAGTAGACATGATGCACACTCTAATGCATGAGCTAGGTGGGATGTGACAGAAGGCAAGCTTGGCAGTACGGATATTCAGATCTCCTCCCATTGTAAGCAACTCTGTATAACCCTAGCCCCCTCTGGTGTCTATATAAACCGGAGGGGTTAGTCCGTAGGACAACAACAATCATACAATAAGCTTCTAGGGTTTAGCCTCTATGATCTCGTGGTAGATCTACTCTTGTACTACCCATATCATCAATATTAATCAAGCAGGAGTAGGGTTTTACCTCCATCGAGAGGGCCCGAACCTGGGTAAAAACATCGTGTCCCTTGTCTCCTGTTACCATCCGCCTAGACGCACAGTTTGGAACCCCCTACCCGAGATCCGCCGGTTTTGACACCGACATTGGTGCTTTCATTGAGAGTTCCTCTATGTCGTCGTCATCAGGCTTGATGGCTCCTTCGATCATCGTTGGCGATGTAATCCAGGGTGAGACTTTTCTCCCCGGACAGATCTTTGTATTCGGCGGCTTTGCACTGCGGGCCAATTCATTTGGCCATCTGGAGCAGATTGAAAGCTACGCCCCTGGCCATCAGGTCAGATTTGGAAGTTTGAACTACACGACTGACATCCGCGGAGACTTGATCTTCGACGGATTCGAGCCACAGCCGAGCGTGCCACACTATCACGATGGGCATGAGTTAGCTCTACCGCCGAACAGTACCCTGGAGGCCGAGCCCGCATCCGCCCTGACCCTTAGCTCGGAGCCAACTGCGCCTATCAAGGACGAGTGGCTAGACCCCGCCGCGTGGGCTGCAGTCTCAATGGCGATCGAGCCGAACACCAGCCCTATCCTCTGCGAAGCCCGTGACTCCAAAGTGCCGGACCCTTCTCCGGACTCCGAACTCTCCGCGCCCCTGCCAATCGAATCCGATTGGGCGCCGATCATGGAATTCACCACCACAGATATCTTTCAGCACTCACCCTTCGGCGACATTCTGAATTCACTAAGGTCTCTCTGTTTGTCAGGAGAGTCCTAGCCGGACTATGACCGGCAGGATTGGGATGCGTACGACGAAGAAATTCAACGCCCATCCACCACCCACTTCGTAGCCACTGTCGATGATTTAACCGACATGCTAGACTTCGACTCCGAAGACATCGACGGTATGGACGACGATGTAGGAGACGAACAGGAACCAACGCCTATAGGGCACTGGAAAGCCACCTCGTCATATGACATATATATGGTGGATACACCCAAAGAAGGCAACGACGATGGATCAGCGGAGGATAACCCCTCCAAGAAGCAACCCAAGCGTCGACGTCAGCGGCGCCGCTCTAAGTCCCGCCAGAGCAAAAACGGTGATTCCGGCATGGGAGATAATAACACCCCGGACAGTGCCGAAGTCAACTCCCTCCAGCAAGATTCAGCGCAGGAGGATGGAGAAGCCAGCCCCCCCTAAGAGAGCGACAGGCAGAGAGGAGGAGGATGACAATTACATGCCTCCCTCCGAAGACGAGGCAAGCCTCGGCGACAAAGAATTTGTCGTGCCTGAGGATCCCGTCGAATAGGAGCGCTTCAAGCGCAGGCTTATGGCCACAGATAATAGCCTTAAGAAAAAGCAGCAACAACTTAGAGCTGATCAAGATTTGCTAGACGACAGATGGACTGAAGTCCTTGCGACCGAGGAGTACGAACTCGAACGCCCCTCCAAGAGCTACCCAAAGCGCAGGTTGCTACCCCGATTAGAGGAGGAAGCACTTAAACCTACATCACCAGCACATGATGCGGCTGACCGGCCACCTCGCAGCCGTGACAGAGAGGCCTCCCGACCCTCCACTCAAGCCGCACCCCGGCGTCGCTCAAAAAATACCAAGGCACAGGGAAACGCGCCAGACCTACGAGATATGTTGGAGGACAAGGCAAGGCAAACAAGATCGATCTATGGATCGCGCGGGCACCCCACATCACGAGACGATAACCGTCACACCGGATACAGTAAATTCGGCCGGGCCGAACACAGCAGACAAAGCTCATTTGAGCTACATCGTGATATAGCCCAGTATAGAGGTGCCGCACACCCACTATGCTTCACAGATGAAGTAATGGATCATCAAATCCCAGAGGGTTTCAAACCCATAAACATTGAATCATACGATGGCACAACAGATCCTGCGGTATGGATCGAGGACTATCTCCTTCATATCCACATGGCCCGTGGCGACGATCTACACGCCATCAAATACCTCCCACTCAAGCTTAAAGGACCAGCTCGGCATTGGCTTAACAGCTTGCCAGTAGAATCAATTGGTTGTTGGGAGGACCTGGAAGCCGCATTCCTCGACAATTTCCAGGGCACCTATGTGCGACCACCAGACGCTGATGACCTGAGCCACATAATCCAGCAGCCAGAAGAATCTGCCAGACAATTCTGGACACGGTTCCTAACCAAGAAAAATCAAATCGTCGACTGTCCGGACGCAGAGGCACTAGCAGCCTTCAAGCATAACATCCGTGATGAGTGGCTTGCCCGGCACCTTGGACAGGAAAAGCCGAAATCTATGGCAGCCCTCACGACACTCATGACCTACTTTTGCGCGGGAGAAGACAGCTGGCTGGCTCGTAGCAATAACATGACCAAGAGCCTTGGTAATTCAGATACCAAGGACAGCAATGGCAGGTCGCGTCGCAACAAGCACAAGCGCCGCATTAATAGCGACAATGGTGAAGATACGACAGTTAATGCCGGATTCGGAGGCTCTAAACCCGGTCAGCGGAAAAAGCCATTCAAAAGAAACACTCCGGGCCCGTCTAGTTTGGACCGTATACTCGATCGCTCGTGCCAGATACATGGCACCCCCGAAAAACCAGCCAATCACACCAACATGGATTGTTGGGTGTTCAAGCAGGCAGGCAAGTTAAATGCCGAAAACAGAGACAAGGGGCTACATAGCGACGATGAGGAGGAGCCTCGGCCGCTGAACAATAGTGGACAGAAGGGCTTCCCCCCACAAGTGCGGACGGTGAACATGATATACGCAACTCACATCCCCAAGAGGGAACGAAAGCATGCGCTAAGGGACGTATACGTGTTGGAGCCAGTCGCCCCAAAGTTCAACCCGTGGTCCTCCTGCCCGATCACTTTCGATCGAAGGGACCATCCCACCAGTATCCTCCATGGCGGATTCGCCGCATTGGTTCTCGACCCAATCATTGACGGATTTCACCTCACTCGAGTCCTTATGGACGACGGCAACAGCCTGAACCTGCTTTATCAGGACACAGTGCGCAAAATGGGCATAGATTGCCGGGGGTTGGATGCGACATATGCCAAAGGATGGCTTATCATGGTGGGGGCGAGTAGAACGTCGCCGGTGCCCGAAAGCGGGATGAGGCGTAGACATGCACGCCGGCGAATCTTACCCAGCTTCAGGGCTCTCCGAGGAGATAACACCCCTACTGATGCTCTGCGGGGTCTCCGCATGGTCACTATGGCAAAGTGTATACAAAGTTGCTCCTTGAGCTGTTTCTGGGAGCTAGGAGAGGGCAAGGCTAGCTCTCCCCTCCTGTGTTCTCTGGTCTAGTGTCTAAAGAATCGAACCCTTTGCATGGGTGTTCCGAGGGGTTTATATAGGCCTACCCCCCGGGGGTACAATGGTAATCCGGCTGGGCACGGGTCCCAGCCGTCTGTCTCTCAGGCCGCCGTCTTCTCCGCCGACTACTGGGGCCCGCCGCCTGGTGGGCCCCGCTGACTGACCTGACCACTGTAGCCGTGCTTCTGGTGACGTTGGCTTGCTCGTGGGGTCGTGGCAACAGTGCCGCCGCCTGACGGGCGATCGCTATCGCCACACCCCATCTCATCTGGTGAATGGCGTGCGGGGCCCGTGGGAGGAGCCGGCCGACTCTCAGGGGCCGACTCCCACGGGATCCGCCCTATGGCGCTCTCGCCGTCTTCGGTCCCCCCACTGACTAGCGGGACCCGCCGTCTCCAGGCCGTACAGGCGGGCCAACGTGGGAACAGGGTTCCGCAGCTGGGGCGGATGTCAGGGCTGGCATGGCTACTGTGCGGTGCCGAACGGAGATCTCCTTCGGTACGGCGCACTGTAGCCATACCCGCCCTTGGAAATCGGGTGGGGGGACCGTACTGTGGCCATCCCCCATCCCGTCTTTCTTCTCGAAGGCAGAGGGTGGTGAAGTCGCGGGCCGACTCCCCATAGTCGGCTTCTCTGGAAGTCGCCAGCTGGGAGTCGGCTCATTTCGTAGTCATCTCTGGGATTCGGCCGTGAGTGGGTAGTCGGCGGTGCTACAGCCGACTCCCAGAGGCGGCCCTTCTGTCTTGGGATTCTTGAGGGGCGAAGCCGGCCCCGATGTCTTGAAAGGTTCCGGGTCTCGGGTGAGCCTACCCGTGGCCCATTACTCCGACAGTAGTCCTCGAAGCTGGTGAGGCGCCGAGGGAGATATGTCGAGGAGCCTCAACAGTTTCTTCCTTCCAGCGGCTGGATCCGGGACACGCCCACCGTCTTCCGTCGAACCGACTATTGCGAGGCGGACTTGCTCGGGCCGGCTCCACCAAGCCGACTACAGAGAGTCGGACTTGTCGAAGGGCGTCTTGCTCCTTAAAGAGTTTGAAAGTCGTGGTGGGATTCAGACGGCGTGCTTGATAAGCTACACCGTCGCCGCCCGCTGCGAACCCGCCGGACGGGGCCATGTGGCCGGGCCAGTCTGCCAGCCCACGCGCGCGACGGGACAGGCCCGCAGGAGGGGCCCGCCATTACCGCGCCTCGGCCTCTGAACGGATCTGCTGCGGCCGTGCGGGCGGTTGGGGTTCCAGCGCAGCAACTGTGCGTAGTAACTCATGTGGTAAATCGTGGGAGTCGTGGGGGCGTGGGCGCAGTTAATCCCACAACGCCCCCTCAGCTTCACAGCCCACAGGCCTATAAGTAGGCGAAGGGAGCAGGGCGGCGAAGCACGCGCGCCCGCTCTCCCTCGTTTCGCTTTGCTTCCTCCTCTCTCTTCTTCCTCCCGTCGCTGCCAAGCCGAACCGCATCCTGCTTGCAGCGATGAGATCATCCTCCGCCGCCGCGCCCGCCGCCGTGCGCTCCGGAGTGTGGGACGGCTCTGAGATCAACGACAACATCATCGAATTCCTCCGCAAGACGCGTCGTCTCCCCGGCGCGAACCTCGTGCAGGCCCATGCCCCGCCGGCGAAGGAGGTGACGCTGGCGCCGGAGGAGGGCGAGCAGCTCGTATTCCGCTCGCACCTCATGCGCGGCCTGGGCCTGCCGGCGAGCGGATTCTTCTGCTTGTTTTTGGAGTTCCACGGCCTCCAGCCGCACCACCTCACCCTGAACACGATGGTGCTGCTGGCGGCCTTCACCACTTTGTGCGAGGGTTTCCTCGGCGTTCTCCCCACCATCGAGCTGTGGGGGGAGTTCTTTAAGTCCAAGCTCGGCACACACGTCGCCGGTGTGCCAGCCCAGTGCGGCGCCTTCATCGCGATGTGGAGAACGGTGGCCGACAACCCATTCCCCGCCATCCAGCTGATCAAGTCGGTGAAGATGTGGCAGCGCTCTTACTTCTACGTGAAGAACATCGCCCCAGAAGGCGACTGGGTCAATCTGCCGGCTTACGAAGCCAGCGCGCCGGCTGGAATGCTCCCTAGCTGGTCCTACCGCGCCAAGACGCTGACTCCGGCTGGTGCCGCCGCCGTCGCGCGACTCCGAGTGCTGACGCAGTCGGAGGGTCTGACTGGGGCCGACTTGCTGGCCGCCTTCGTGGCGCGCCCAGTCCTCCCGCTCCAAGGCCGGCCTCATCTGATCTGTCAGACGAGCGGCCACCGGGACACCAGTCGGATGTGCACCAAGGACATGCCCCACGCGGAGGTGGCGGACACGGTGAATTTCATCGCGAACCGCGGCCTCTCGGAGGATTGGCGGTTTGGCATGGAGCCGTACTCGCGCGCCAACCCCCCGCCGGTTGTAAGTTGTCTTTCTTCTTCTTCTTTTCCTTTTTGCAGCCGAATTCGACTCCTTATCTTTTTATCCTTCGAATCAGAATCCTCTCGTCCATCCCTCGGCCGGCTCCGCGGGGCCGGCCCGCCAGTTCGCCCCCGACCGAGCGGAGAGTGATGTTGATGACCACGACCTGGGGGCGGCGGCGATGGAGGCCGACGCCGACGAAGGCGGCGGAGGAGAGGAAGGCGGCCTCAGGCCCTCAGCCACCTTTGCCGACTGGCCCGACGGTGACGATGGAGAAGTCGCCCCGCGCCACCAAGCAAGAGCCGTCCACCACGGCGCGAGCTCTTCCGCCGCCTTGGGCGGTCTAGTTGGCGCGAGGAAACGCCGGGCGGGGCCGAGCTCCACTGGCGGCCGAGAGAAGAAGTTCAAGGGGGCGGCCGCCGCGACCAAGCGGGAAGAGGCGGTCGCGAGGGCCCAACGCTTCCGCAAGGAAGTGAAGAAGCCGCCGCTGACTTCTGCGTAAGTGCTTCCGTCTTTTGTCTTGTTTTATCTTATGGTGGATTTTGTCCAGGTCTTTTATATGCTTGCCCTGTTCCAGAGCTCCTCTCTCCCTCGGGAGGGTCAGCGCCGCGTCCATTAGGGGGTCGGCAGAGTCGTCTGCCGCCACTCGGCGCATTGACCCCGCCGCCGACCTCCGTAAGGCGACGGAGTGGAACGCGCAGGAGAAGCGCGACGAGGACGAAGCCGCCCGCCGAGAGAAGGCGGAGGCCGAGAAGGCGGCCGCATCCGCTCAGAAGAAGCTAGAGGAAGCCGAAGCCGCCGTCGCGGCAAAACAGCAGACCAAAGAAGCCGCGCGCCGCCAGTCGGCGTTGTACGTCATCCCGCTGAACTCGGCGCGGCCGCCTCAGGATTTCACGGAGCATACCGGGGAAGCCGGCGGCGATCATCCCATCATGGAGAGGGAAGGCGGCGAGGCCTCCGAGTCGGACAGGGTCGTGCCGCCACCGCCGCCCCCGCCGCCGTCTAGGAGCGCGCGGGGTGAACAGCTGGCGGACCTTCCGGTGCCGCCGACTAATGACGAGGCCGTGGCGCAGCTGCTCCTCCAAGTCGCCTCGCCAACGCGCCGCCGTCTTGAAAAGGCGACTTCGGCGCCACGCCCTCTGGGGGCCGGCGCCGCCAGCTCGGCCATCCCAGACATCGAGGCAACGAGCGCCGCGCCCGTCGGGTGGGTGCGAGGAGGCAGCACGGGTCCGCTGAACAAGGCGCTCCTGGACGTCCAGGCGAAGTTGCGAGCTGAGGGCGACACCATCCAGAACTGCACCATGGCGTATCTGGTGTCGCGAGCAGCCGTCCGGGTATGTTTCTTCTGAATTTGTTTTCTCTTGCTCTTCTCTGTGGGGGCGCGCCAGCGCACCCACTGGGTGTAGTCCCCGAGTTCCGGGCCGGCTGCTGAGCAGGCGGGTCGGAACTCCATTCGCGAGTTCCAAATGCTTATTCTTGTTTGAAATGTTTATCACAGGATTATCACAACCTCCGGGTCACCACCTTCAACCGCAACGTTGACGAGCTGGGCAAGCGGACCGCCGATTTGTCGGAGAGCCGGAGTGAGTTTCCTTCTTCGCGGGGGCGCGCTGGCGCACCCGCGGGCTGTAGTCCCCGAGATTCGGGCCGACTGCTGCGCAGTCGGGCCGGATCTTCCTGGCGACCTTCTTGTTTGACGACTTACGTCATTCTTGTTTTTTCTTCAGAGTCCAACGCCGTTCTTCAGGAGCAGCTGGGCACCGCCAACACCGCCTTGCGCGCCAAGGAGGTGGAGTGCAGCAAGCTCGTCACAGAGCGCGACCTGCTGTCTGTGCAGCTGGCGGAGCAGAAGGAGCTGCTCAAGAAGGCGCAGGAGGAGGCGAAGAAGAAAGAGAGTGAACTCTTAGCCGAGTTCGAGACCGAGCGCTCCTCCTGGACCGACAAGGAGGCGATGCTGACCTCCGGCTTCCACGAGATTGAGGACGTCGTTGATGGTGAGTTTTCTTTACTCTCTTTCTTTGAGCAACCGACTGTAGGTCGGGCCGACTCTAACTTTTTCTAACTTGCTTCTTTTTGTCTTGGCAGACTTCTTCCCGGGCCATACGCAAGCTGCTACCCAAGCCATCGAGGCCGATCGCGAGGCGCGGAGAGCAGCTGGCGAGGAGGTTGCCGCCAATGCCCCCCGGACCCTTGATGAGCAGCTTCTGAGCATCGAGGCTCGTCTGCGGCCGGCTCACCGGATGCTACGCCGACTTCAACGTGTCGGCGCCCAGGCAATTGCTGCCTTGTGGCCAGACATGCCGATTCTGCGCACTCCCAGCCGGACTGCCGACTGGCTGGAGGTCGCAGCAGGCCGTCTGGAGGCTTGGAAAGGCTCCTCGGCACGGGCTGGAGCGCGTCAGGCCTTGGAGTTCGTCAAGGCGTGGTATCCAGACCTGGACCTGGACCAGCTGGCCACGCTCCGGGCCGAGGCCCAGCCGGAGCTGGCAGCCGTGGAGGACGCCCTTGTCAAGCGCGCCGCGGCAATCGTCGAGTACGCCGATACCAACGTCTTCATTCCTGAGCGAGCTGACAACGGCGAGGAGGCACCGCCGGAGTGGTTTGGGATGAACCCGGACTACGACGAGGACTCGGCGGAGGTGATCGGCTCCAGTGCCGAGGAGGGAGACGAGGCGGAGGTCGGAGGCGAGATGGAGGCGCCAGAAGACGGGGTGGGTGATCAGCCTCAGCTCGACCGTGCCTCCAGCAACGAGCCGCGCCCCACCGAGCCGACTGCCGCTGGAGGCGGTCAAACCGAGACTGTCAAGCCGGCCGCCCCAACGTCCGACACCGCCATCTCCTCCGAGCCTCCAAACCCGTCTGCTGCTTCGTAGGCCGCCGCCTTGTCTTTATTTATCTGCTTTAGCAGTTTCTCGAAGAACTTTGTTAATTCGCACAATTCCACCCGCGGGGTGTATTTTGAACTTCCGTTCGAAGATTCGGCCGAGGGCCTATGTTATGTAAATATTTATCTAGCTTCTATCATTTCTTGCTTATTGCTCTTTTGGCTTTTTCCTTTGCCGCCTTCCCTTAGATGCCGTCTTTGCTAGTTGGACAGCCGCTCTGCGGGCTGCCGCTGGATCAAATACTTGGCTACTTTGGGAAGGCAAGTACTTAGCCATTCTAGAGTTTTCTTAGCAAGTCGGATAGAAAACGGCAAGCCGACTACTCAAGAGTCGGTTTTGCGAGGAACGGCTGGAAAGCTGGCTTAAGCTATGTTTACGCTTTGAGTCCTTAGCCATTTTTCATGTGGGCGCCCCTTCTTCCTTACTCCTGCCTACCAGATAGTCGCTCTGTGAGCTGCGGCTTCTGACAGGAGACGACTTAGGCGCCACACACTACTTGTCCGACTACAGGAAGCGTTTTCATAGCGCAAGACGGCGAGTCCCCGGGCCGACTAGTTGAGCCCAGTGCCAAGCGGCATAACAAAGAGTAGCATACTCGGAGGCATAATACTTATCATACAGATAATAGAAAGGGCAGTCCCCGAGCTCGTCTCGGGGGGCCCGAAGTCTTGGTACTTCAATACAAAAGGGTAGCATGGTACATACTGCATCAACTGTAAAATCTTCGAAGAAGATTTGCGTTCCATGGTCGTTCGGTCTCTTTGCCGGAGTCGCCCCTCTTGCGTGCTCGGGGCTTCTGAGCATCGATCAGGTAGTAGGAGTCGTTGCCTAGCACTTTGCTGATGATGAAGGGGCCTTCCCAAGGCGCCGACAACTTGTGCTGGCCGGCTGTTCGCTGGATCAGTCGGAGCACAAGGTCGCCCTCTTGGAAAGATCTCGGCCTGACCTTCCTGTTGTAGTAGCGGCGTAGGCTCTGCTGGTAGATGCTGGACCGGCTGAGTGCCAACAGCTGGCCCTCTTCCATCAGATCGACGCCATCTTGCCGTGCTTCTTCTGCTTCCTCCTTGGTGTACATCGTGACTCGCGGGGAGTCGAACTCTATATCCGTCGGGATGATGGCTTCAGCACCGTAGACGAGGAAGAAGGGCGTGAAGCCGGTCGACTTGTTCGGAGTCATGCGCAGACTCCAGAGGACGGCTGGCAACTCGTCAAGCCAACAGCCGGCCGAACGCTCCAGCGGTTCGATCAGCCGAGGCTTGATGTCGGACAGGATGAGGCCATTCACCCGCTCTACCTGGCCGTTTGACTGCGGATGGGCAACGGACGCTAAGTCCAGTCGGATGCCCTGCGTGGCGCAGAAACGTGCCAAAGCGCCTTTGGCGAAGTTGGTGCCGTTGTCGGTGATGATGCTGTGCGGTATGCCGTACCGAATTGTGATGTCGGAGATGAAAGTCACGGCAGTCGGACCATTCAACTTCTTGATGGGCTTCACTTCTATCCACTTGGTGAACTTGTCCACTGCGACAAGTAGGTGAGTTAGGCCACCTCGTGCCGTCTTGAATGGTCCCACCATATCCAGGCCCCAAACTGCAAAGGGCCAGGCGATTGGGATGGTCTTGAGTGCAAAAACCGGCTGATGCGGCTTGGAGCGGAACTTCTGGCACCCCTTGCATTTCTGGACCAACTCTTTGGCCTCTTCTAGGACAGTCGGCTAGAAGAAACCGTGCTGGAAAGCTTTGGCGACGAGTGCTCTTGAGGCCGCATGGTGGCCGCACTCGCCTTGATGGATGTCTCTGAGAATTGCTTGGCCTTGCTCTGGCTCGACGCAGCGCTGGTAAACACCAGTGACACTGCGCCTGACTAGCTCTCTGTTGACTATGGTGTATGCTGCTGCCCGGCGTTGTACTTGCCGAGCCAAGGTTTCATCAGTTGGCAGCTTCTTGTTCACCAGGAATTTGAGGATGGGCTGTGCCCATGAGGGTGCTGCTATTTCTTCAACTGCCAGAACTGCGACTTGGACGCGGGCGGCTGGGCTGGGAGGCGGCGGACTGGAGTCTGCGGCCGCTTGCTGGATCAACGAAGTCCCCAGGCCAACTGGTGCAGTCCCCGCGCCGAGCTCTGGAGTCTTTTGTCTGGTCGCTGTAGTCCCGGGGCCGGGTTCTGAAGTCCCCGGGCCGGCTTTGACTGCGGCGTTCTTGGAGTCGTCTGCGAGAATTTTTGTGCCGTCTGCTGGGGCTCTTGAGCCGGATCCGACTTCTTCAGGAGGAGCCGGCGCAAAAATGGAATCTGACTCTGTTGAAGGCTTGATGGATGGCTTGAGGAGGCGCTGAAGAGCGACGCCGGATGGTATTGCTTGGCGGGTGGAGCCGATTCGTGCCAAAGTATCTGCTTGGTCATTGTCGTTTCTTGGCACGTGGAGGAACTCGCACCCCTCGAAATATCCGCTGAGTTGCTGCACGAGGAAGCGGTAGCTTGCCATGTTTGCATCCTTGGCGTCCCAGTCGCTAGATGACTGCTGGACCACCAAGTCGGAGTCGCCATAACACAGGATCCAGCGAATGCCAAGCTCTTTGGCAAGCCGGAGCCCGTGAATGAGCGCCTCATACTCAGCGACGTTGTTGGAGGCGGCGAAATGGATCTGCAGTGCATACTTGAGCCTGTCGCCTTTAGAAGAAGTGAGAACAACGCCGGCTCCCAAGCCAGTGCGCATCTTGGAGCCATCGAAATGCATCCGCCAATGGGTGGAGTCGGGCGCTCGTGGCAGGCATCATTCTCTCCGACTCCTTCTCGGCGGCCGAGGCGACCTCCGAGAGTCGGATGCTCGAGGGGTGGCGGGGAGACTCGCCTTTCTCTGCGAGGTGGAGGAGGCAGATAGTCGTCCCGCCGCTCCACTGCTCTCGGGCGGCCGTCTTGGTCGCGCTCGATGGTGATGTGAGTCCGACTGCGACTAGCAGCCGGATCCTTGTCTTTCTTTCCACGGACACCGCCAGTCGGCGTCCGAGACGTCGCGCCTTGATCTCGACGGGGTTGTAGGTCGTCGTTCTGTTGTTGCGGCGCCTCGGTGCGGCAACCGGCCGCGTTCTGCGCGGCAGCCGCGTCGAGGAGTCGCTGGACTCGCTCCGTCATCAGTCGGCGCTCTTCGCCTTCGAGGTTGTCCAACTCGTCTATCGCCGCCTGGGCGGCTCGGATGTTCTTCGCGGGCGTGGCGTATACGGGGCGATTGGCCCCGAACATGCTGGCGATGTCCGCGCCGCGTTGCCGGACCGCGCCTAGGCAGCTAGGCCCCGCTGGGGCTGGCGAGCCGCCCACAGCGCGATCCATCTCGCGCTGGTAGGCTTCTGACAAGCGTCTCATGCTTGCCAACTTCTTCGCGCCTTCGATGAGCTGGAGGCGGCGTGCCTCCAGCGTCTCGGCGTCAGCGTCCTCTGGAATGGGCGCATCCAGGTCTTGTAGTGCCGCATTGAGCGGGTCATGAGCCCCGTCGTCGGAGTGCTCGCCATGGCCGATGACGAGAACTTTTGTGACGGTGCTTCCGCCGCTCTCCGCGCGAGGGAGCGGCTCGTCATAGACTACAACGTTGGTGGGGAACGCGTAGAGCGACGCGGTGTCGGAATTGACCAGCATCGGGTCGGTGGAGCCTACGGACTCCAGGTCAGCAGCAGGCTCGTCGGCAATGTGGAGCCCGTCGAGGAGACCCGCGAGAAGGCTCTCGGGGCCGCCGGTGCCCGCGTCGGATGCAGGCTCGTCAGAGAGGCGAACCTCGCCGACAAGTTCGGCGAGGCAGCTGGCCGCACAGGCGATCTCAGCGCCGTGCAACGCATCGGTGCAAACTCCCTCTGGCGCGCCGAGCTGGCTGTGCTCGCCAGGGAGGAAAAGGGTTCCCGTCCAGAACAGGTCTCCGGACGATGGTGCACCTCGCCCCACGGTGGGAGCCAAATGTCGGGGGTTGGATGCGACATATGCCAAAGGATGGCTTATCATGGTGGGGGCGAGTAGAACGTCGCCGGTGCCCAGAAGCGGGATGAGGCATAGACATGCACGCCGGCGAATCTTACCCAGCTTCAGGGCTCTCCGAGGAGATAACACCCCTACTACTGCTCTGCGGAGTCTCCGCATGGTCACTATGGCAAAGTGTATACAAAGTTGCTCCTTGAGCTGTTTCCGGGAGGTAGGAGAGGGCAAAGCTAGCTCTCCCCTCCTGTGTTCTCTGGTCTAGTGTCTAAAGAATCGAACCCTTTGCATGGGTGCTCCGGGGGGTTTATATAGGCCTACCCCCCGGGGTACAATGGTAATCCGGCTGGGTGCGGGTCCCAGCCGTCTGTCTCTCAGGCCGCCGTCTTCTCCGCGGACTACTGGGGCCCGCCGCCTGGTGGGCCCCGCCGACTGACCCGACCACTGTAGCCATGCTTCTGGTGACGTTGGCTTGGTCGTGGGGTCGTGGCAACAGTGCCGCCGCCTAACGGGCGATCACTGTCGCCACACCCCATCATCTGGTTAATGGCGTGCGGGGCCCGTGGGAGGAGCCGGCCGACTCTCAGGGGCCGACTCCCACGGGATCGGCCTATGGCGCTCTCGCCGTCTTCGGTCCCCCCGCTGACTAGCGGGACCCGCCGTCTCCAGGCCGTACAGGCGGGCCAACGTGGGAATAGGGTTCCGCAGCTGGGGCGGATGTCAGGGCTGGCATGGCTACAGTGTTGTGCCGGACGGAGATCTCCTTCAGTACGGCGCAATGCAGCCATACCCGCCCTTGGTAATCGGGTGGGGGGGGGCGAACTATGGCCATCCCCCGTCCCGTCTTTCTTCTTGAAGGCAGAGGGTGGTGAAGTCGCGGGCCGACTCCCCATAGTCGGCTTCTCTGGAAGTCGCCAGCTGGGAGTCGGCTCATTTCGTAGTCATCTCTGGGATTCGGCCGTGAGTGGGTAGTCGGCGGTGCTACAGCCGACTCCCAGAGGCGGCCCTTCTGTCTTGGGATTCTTGAGGGGTGAAGCCGGTCCCGAGGTTCCGGGTCTCGGGTGAGCCTACCCGTGGCCCATTACTCCGACATAGATACCTCAAGGATCAAACCCACAAAGACTACCTTTAAAGGTGTCATACCAGGTGTAGAGGCCCATTTCACGGGCTCAGTCACACTTGAAGTGGTCTTCGGATCCTCGGATAATTTCCAAAGCGAGGAGTTAATCTTCGATATAGTCCCGTTCCGCAGTGGCTATCACGCACTGCTCGGGTGAACCCATTTACAAAGTTCAATGCGGTGCCGCACTATGCATACCTCAAGCTCAAGATGCCAGGACCTCGAGGAGTCATTACGGTCAACGGAAACACCGAACGCTCTCTCCGAACAGAGGAGCATACGGCGGCCCGCGCAGCAGAAGTGCAAAGCAGCCTCTCAAGGCAATTCTCCAGTCCGGCAATAAAACGCCCGAACACCGTCAAGCGCGCTCGGAGTAACCTACAACAAGACCGCCTGGCACGTTCCGAGCAAGCGTAGCAATGCGGCCCCAACCCAGCCCTCGCGAAACTGCGAAATCAGTACTACGCGTACATAATTACGCTCTGAAAATACCATGGGCACAGGGGGAGGGGCATGACCACGCCACGCCCCAATACACGGGTCAACCGCACTAGGGGCTGCCGATTATATCATTTTTCTTACTTTCAGGACCTTACTCTTTGGAAGACCTGTTCGGCAGTACAATCGCCGGACACACGATGCAACAACCAAGGAGGCAGAAAGCTACGTCGAATTCCCATGTGGTCTCTATAACAAGCAAAATACCTGTCTTGCATACCATCCTACAGCCCGCCCCTGGAGGGGGACATGTCAAATAGTCCCATCTCTTGCTTATCGCACTATTTGTATCGTTCTGCTTTTAGCGCAGCCTTTGGGAATAAACAATGCTTAGCTTCAGCTTATTATTGCATTCTCTATTCATTCCTTTTTTATATACATATTTAGTTATGACATTTAGCACCCATACACTTTGGTACGGCTAATACGCCAGGGGCGTAAGCACCCGATAATACGGCTTAAGAAGTCCGAACACTTTCACAAGTGCGGCACCCCGAACTTATAACATTATATGCATCAGCTCCGAATCATGTCTTGGGTCAATAGTTGGGTTTGCCTGGCTCCCATGTTTTGGTACCTTACGTTCTGTTATATCGGCTAAGGTAGCGCTGGGAGAACTACTGCGATTGTGCCCCAGTTCAGCTGGGCTAAGCAGCTCAGTAGACAAAGCTAAAACTGACTGTCATGATAGGGCGAGAGCTAGTCGCTGTTCGAGAGGTTTCGAGTCCTTAAATACTTATGCCGCTTAGAGCGAGGAGTCGGCTTTGTCCGGCCTAAGGAGTGTATAGCGCCCCGAACTCAGTCTTCCGATGACTCGCCATCTCTCAGATTTAAAAAACGGCCGCACAGAAGGTAATATTTTAAATCAAAACAAGCGTTGCATAGCGCATATGAACAAGTTTTTAGCGCACAGGATAAAACAAACAAGTTTACTGAAATATTACATCCTTGGAACATTCACCCGCCACAAGGCGGGCATCCTTCAGGACGCCCTCGTAATACATCTCGGGGTGGCGATGCTCCTTGCCCGGCGGTGGCCCGTCCTTCACAAGCTTCTCAGCATCCATCTTGCCCCAATGCACTTTAGCACGGGCAAGTGCCCTACGGGCACCCTCGATGCAGACGGAGTGCTTGATGACTTCAAGCGGTGGACAGGCATCCACCAGCCGCCTCACCAGCCCAAAGTAGCTCCCAGGCATGGCCTCTCCGGGCCACAGCCGGACTATGAGACCCTTCATGGCCTGTTCGGCCACCTTATGGAGCTCGACTAGCTGCTTCAGCTGGTCGCTCAAGGGCATCGGGTGTCCGGTCTCAGCATACTGAGACCAGAACACCTTCTCCGTCGAGCTCCCCTCCTCGGCCCGGTAGAAGGCGGCAGCATCTGACACGCTGCAGGGCAAATCTGCGAATGCTCCTGGAGAGCTCCGGACTCGAGTAAGTAACAAGTAATTCACTTTCACGTGCTTGCTTTGCATAAAGAATGCCTTACCCGCCGCTATCTTCTTCATCACCTCAACTTCCTAGAGGGATTTCTGAGCTTCGGCCTTGGCAGACTTGGCACTCTCGAGGGCCGTTGCGAGCTCGGACTCTCGCGTCTTTGAGTCAAGCTCCAAACTCTCGTGTTTTTTCACGAGAGCCTAGAGCTCTTGCTGTACTTCGCCAACTCGCGCCTCATGCTTCTCCCGCTCAGTGCGCTCCATGGCCGCCTTCTTTTCGGCCTTGGAAAGCGCTTGCTTCAGGGTCGCCACCTCAGTCGTGGCCCCTAAGACACCAATAACGATCCTGTCATTTTTTGCAACTGCATCTTTTATATAATTACACAAGGCATTACATACCTTGGCTCTCCTCGAGCTGCTTCTTGGCAAGGCCGAGCTCTTGCTCGGACCGCTCGAGGTTCTGCTTCAGCGTGTCCACCTCCGCATTCAGTGCGGCAGAGGCCAGCAGCGAAGCCTGCATACGCATATCGACATAATTATGTTAGACTCCTGTGAATATTATTAGATCCTCTATTCGGCTTCTTGTGAACGCCAACCAGAGCATCAGGGGCTACTGTCTATGCGGTAATATTTTTATATATTCTCTACATACCTCAAAACCTATTAACAGGCTGGCACAGGCTTCAGTCAGCCCGCTCTTGGCGGACTGAACCTTCTGGATCACCACACTCATAATAGTGCAGTGCTCCTCGTCGATGGAGGCGACGTTAAGCACCTCCAACAAGTTATCCGGTGCCTCCGGTTGGACGGAGGCCACCGGCGCGGTAGGCTTGCCCTTCTTGGCGGGGGGCCGCCCGCCGGACTCCGGAACCGCTGAAGGTTCCGGTGCGGTGTTTGGCCCGGGGCCGGACTTGGAGCCCTTAGGAGCCTTGCTCCCTTTTTGTCTGCAGTCCGGAAGGTCGCCTTGCGGCGCCTCCAGGATCACCTCCCCTTGGCTTGGAACCTTTCAGGACAACACCTCGGCGTTGTCCTTAGGATGAGGGGTGGAAGCGGTCGGAAGTGAAAAGCTATTCACATCCGACAAATCCAAGGAACCGCTCGACGATACATTGAGCCGGGTTCGAGCCGGACTGCATGATTATATTCGGCGTTAGGGAAAGCTGTGCAATAAAGGAACACTATGAGTCACTCTGGTGTCCGAAAACTTACGACTTCGCCAGGGGCTTGGCCCTGGGCGGCCACTCCTCCTTGCTGTCGGCGGCGCTGGTGGAGTAGTCCGGAGGAAGGATCCTCCCCTTCTTGGACCCTCCGGCCTCCCCAGTTGGGGGGGCCTTCCTTTTCTTTTCTCCCCCTGCTGGGGAAGAAACCTCTCTTTCCTCCTCCTCCTCCTCTCCAGGCGAGGAGTGCGCCTTGGAGTCATCAGACGATGAGTCTGACTCCACCGGGCGCCGGGAAATCTTCCGAGTTCTCGTGGCCTTCTTCTTGGCCTTCCTCTCCGGCACCATGTAAGGTGTCGGGACCAGCAGCTCCACTAGGCGGACGTCTATTGGGTCTTTGGGCAAAGGAGTCGGACAGTTGATTTGTCCTGCCGTCCTTTGTCGTATCCTCATTGTTGTCGCTGCTAACGCGGCGCTTTTGATTATTTCGACGTGACCTGCCATTTTTGTCCTTGATATCCGAATTACCGGGCTTCTTCGATAAGTTGTTGCTGCGAGCTAGCCAGCTATCTTCGCCCGCGCAAAAGCGGGTCATGAGTGTCGTGAGGGCTGCCATGGTTTTCGGCTTTTCCTGTCCCAGGTGCCGGGCAAGCCACTCGTAGCGGATGTTATGTTTGAATGCTGCTAGGGCCTCTGCGCCCGGACAATCGACTATCTGATTTTTCTTTGTTAGGAACCATGTCCAGAATTGTCTGGCCGATTCTTCTGGCTGCTGAATTATGTGGCTTAGGTCGTCGGCGTCCGGTGGCCGCACATAGGTCCCCTGAAAGTTGTCGAGGAATGCGGCTTCCAGGTCCTCCCAAGAGCTGATTGAGTCCGCTGGTAGGCTGTTAAGCCAGTGCCGGGCTGGTCCTTTAAGCTTAAGGGGTAGGTATTTGATGGCGTGTAGATCATCGCCACATGCCATGTGGATGTGAAGGAGATAATCCTCAATCCACACTGCCGGATCTATCGTACCATCGTATGACTCGATATTGACGGGTTTAAAACCCTCTGGGATTTTATGATCCATTACTTCGTCTGTGAAGCATAGTGGGTGTGTGGCGCCCCTGTACTGCGCTATGTCACGACGCAGCTCGGAAGAGCTGTGCCTGCTGTGTTCGGCCCAGCCGGATTTATTGTGCCCAGAGTGAAGATCATCACGTGTCATCGGGCGTCCGCGCGATCCATAGATCGATCTTGTATGCTTTGCTTTATCCTCCAGTACGTCTTGCAGGTCTGGCTCGTATTCTCGTGCCTTGTTTGAACGGCACCGGGGCTTGGCTTGCTTTAGGGTTCGACAAGCCTCTCTGTCGCGGCCACGGGGTGGCCGTTCCGCCATGTCATATGCTCCCCCCTCTGATTGGGGTAGCGGCCTGCGCTTAGGATAATTTTTGGAGGGGCGTCCGAGTTCATACTCTTCGGCCGCAAGGACTTCAGTCCATCTATCAGCTAGCAAATCTTGATCAGCTCTAAGCTGTTGCTGCTTTTTCTTTAGGCTGTTGGCCGTGGCTAGAAGCCTGCGTTGGAAACGCTCTTGTTCGGCGGGGTCTGATGGTACGATGAATTCGTCGTCGCCGAGGCTTGCCTCGTCTTCGGAGGGAGGCATGTAGTTATCATCCTCAACCTCTTGCTCTGCCGCTCTCTCCTGAGGGTTGGCTTTTCCATCTTCCTGCGCCGAATCTTGCTGGTTCTGGTATTCTTCGGTGTTGTCCGGGGTAGTAGTATCTCCCGTGCTGGAATCACCGTTTCTGCTGTGGCGGGATTTAGAACGGTGCCGTTGGCGCCGGCGTTTTGGCGGTTTATTCGAGTTGTCATCTTCCGCTGTTCCATCGCCATCCACATTCTTTGGAGCATCCACCATATATATGTCATATGACGAGGTGGCGGTCCAGCACCCTACAGGTGCTGGTTCTTGTTCGTCTCCTCCTTCGTCGTCCATACCGTCGAAGTCTTCGGAGCCAAAGTCAAGCATGTCGGTTAAATCGTCGACAGTGGCTATTAAGTGGGTGGTGGGTGGGCTTTGAATTTCTTCATTGTCCAAAACACAACCTCGCAGACCATAGTACGGCCTGGGCTCTCCTGATAAAGAGAGAGACTTGAGAGAATTCAGGATATCACCGAAAGGTGAGCACTGAAAGATGTCCGCGACGGTGAACTCCATTACAGGCGCCCAGTCAGATTCGATTGGCGGGGGCACGGAAAGCCCGAAGTTCGGAGAAGAGTCCGGCTCCTTGGAGTCCTGGGCCATGCGGAGCACGGGGCTGGCGTTCGGCTTGATCGCCTTTGAGATCGTAGCCCCCGGGGTGACGTCCAACCGTTCATCCTCGGAGAACGCAGCGGGCTCCGAGTCAAGGATCGGGGCCGGAGCGTGTGCGGCCTCCAGGGTACTATTCGAAGGTAGAGCTATATCATGCCCCTCGAAATAGTGCGGCGCGCTTGGCTGTGGCTCGAACCCGTCAAAGATCAAGTCTCCGCGGATATCAGCCGTGTAGTTTAAGCTTCCAAACCTGACTTGATGGCCAGGGGCGTAGCTTTCGATCTCCTCGAGATGACCAATTTAATTGGCCCGCAGAGCAAAGCCGCCAAAGACGAAGATTTGTCTGGGGAGGAAAGTCTCACCCTGGACCTCATCGTTGTTGATGATTAAAGGAGCCATCGGGCCTAAAAGCGACGACACAGAGGAACTCTCAATGAAAGCACCAATGTCGGTGTCAAAACCGGCGGATCTCGGGTAGGGGGTCCCGAACTATGCGTCAAGGTCGGATGGTAACATGAGACAAGGGGCACTTTATTTTACCCAGGTTCGGGCCCTCTTGGTGGAGGTAAAACCCTACTCCTGCTAGATTAATATTGATGATATGGGTAGTACAAGAGTGGATCTACCGCGAGATCAAGGAGGCTAAACCCTAGAAGCTAGCCTATGGTATGATTGTGTACGATGATGGTTGTCCTACAAACTACAACCCTCCGGTTTATATAGACACTGGATAGGGTTAGGGTTACACAGAGTCGGTTACAATGGTAGGAGATCTCGAATATCCGCACGCCTAGCTTGCCTTCCACGCCAAGAAAAGATCCTTCCGGACACGGGACGAAGCCTTCAATCTTGTATCTCATAGTCCTGTAGTCCGACTGAAGGTATAGTCCGGCTATCCGAACACCCCCTAATCCAGGACTCCCTCACTCTTCTTTATTTTCACTTGCACGGGGCCATCACCCCCGGCTTTGTACAAGGGGTTACATGCAGTTGAGGCAAGGCCTGTACAAAAGGGTGGCTGTCGGGCAGTGCCCCGCAGCCTCACGCCTTACGGGTAGTACTTCCGGAGATGCTCAATATTCCATGAATTTTGCAACTGAGTGCCATCCCCGGTCTCCAGACGGACTGCTTCAGGTCTGGTGACTCATACCACCCGGTAAGGGCCTTCCCACTTCGGTGACAGCTTATTTGTACCCTTGGCGGACTGAACGCGCCTAAGGACAAGGTCACCTTCCTCAAAACACCGGGCATGAACCCTGCGGCTATGATAGCGACGCAGGGCTTGCTGGTAGCGTGCAGCACGCGTAGCAGCCCGGAGACGGTTCTCCTCGAGTAGCACAGCATCGTGGTGCCGGTGCTGATCTTGTGCTACTTCATCATAGGCAAGCACTCGAGGGGACCCGTAAATGAGTTCCGTGGGGATAACTGCTTCTGCCCCGTAGACCAGGGAGAAGGGAGTCTGCCCGGTAGCTCGGTTAGGTGTCGTTCTGAGGGACCAGAGAACTACCGGTAGCTCCTCGATCCACCGTCAGCCGTGCTTCTGCAGCGTATCGAAAGTTCTTGTCTTGAGTCCACCAAGCACTTTAGCGTTCGCCCTCTCAGCTTGGCTATTGCTCCGGGGGTGTGCCACAGAAGCGAATGGGATCTTGCATCCGAGGGCATGAATGTATTACATGAAGGTGTGGCTCATGAACTGGGTGCCATTGTCAGTGATGATCCTTGCCAGAACTCCGAAACGACACACCAATTCTTTGAAGAACCTGATAGCTGACTGAGCAGTCACCTTTCTCACCGCAGTCACTTTCAGCCACTTTGTAAACTTGTCGATGGCAACGAACAAGAATTCAAAGCCCCCGATTGCTCGGGGGAAGGAGCCGAGGATATCAAGCCCCTAGACCGAAAATGGCCATGATAGAGGGATTGTCTGAAGGACTTGGGCAGGCAGGTGTGTTCTTTTGGAATGGAACTAGCAGGCTTCACATGTCGTGACGAGCTCAACTGCATCTTGGAGGGTTGTGGGCCAATAGAATCCTTGCCAGAATGCTTTCCCAACTAATGCCCTTGATCCAATCTGTGAGCCGCACATTCCTCTGTGAATCTCAGCGAGCAGTTCCTTTCCATCCTCCCGGCAGACACACTCCAATTTCACACCGTTGGGCCTCCTTCTGTATAGAGTGTCATCGACAAACTGATACATACTGGCCCTCCGGGCTACTCTCTCAGCTTCATCTTGGTCGCCGGGAAGTTCTCCGGTTTGGAGGAAGCGGATGATGTGCCTTGCCCAAGTTGGAGCCTGGGGCTCGGCAACGAGGACTAGCGGCACCTCCTCTACTGCGGGAGCACCAGCCTCGTTCACGGGGTCCATAGGCCTGGCTAGAGGGGGTGGTCCGACAGGCTGTGAGAAATTGTTTCCGGCAGGGTCTCTGCCGAGAGCAGACAGCTCGTCCCGGAGAGGCTTACCGTAGTCCAACTTTCTCCTTTTCCGGGCCATTTTGGCTGGTGATACGGAGGATCGAGAGAGATGGAGAACAAAAGTTCCTGGTTCCACAAGAAGCTTCTGCGCAACACACTTTGACAGGTGATCAGCTATGCTGTTTTCCGCATGGGGCACGTGCTCTGTTTGCAACCCATCAAACTGCTCCTCCAATCTCCTCACTTCCTTGACGTATGCTTCCATCAATGGGCTTTGACAATCCTTGTTGACTTGTCTCACAACAAGCTGTGAATCTCATCGAATGATCATCTTCTTAATTCCCAATTCTGCTCCCATCCTTAGCCCGGCAAGGAGCCCTTCATACTCAGATATATTGTTGGTGGCTTCTTCCCGGGCAAAGTGCATTTGGACGACGTACTTTAAGTGCTCCCCGGAGGGGGCAACGAGAAGCACGCCAGCCCTCGCACCTTGTAGGGAAAAGCACCATCAAAATACATAATTCATTCTTGGGGTGATTCTTTGCCGGGGAGAGTTGTTTCTGTCACTTCCTCACAAGGGATTGGTGTCCATTCTGCAATAAACTCTGCCAGTGCCCTGCTCTGAATAGTTGATGTGCTCTCAAATTTCAAACCGAAGCTGGATAACTCCAAAGCCCACTCCACTATTCTGCCGGTGGCCTTAGGGTTTCGGTGTATCCTTTACAATGGAAAACGAGTAACAACCGTGATCTCATGGTCTTGGAAGTAGTGCGCGTTTTCCTTGAGGCCATGATGAGGCTAAAGATCAACTTTTGCACGCCAGAGTACCTCGATCTAGCCACTTGTAATAAGGAGATGACGAAGTACACTGGGTGCTGCACCACTTTCTTCCTTGCCGCATGCTTGGGGTTGCTCTCATGGCTGTGCTTATTACTGCTCTGATCATTTTCTAACTCTGTCGTGATCTTCCCAGTTTCTGCCTCATCCACTTCTCGTTGTGCTACCAAGGCCGCACTGACCACTTGGTTGGTTTCCGCCAAGTAAAGCAATAATGGCTCTTGGGGTTTGGGTGCCACCAAGGTAGGCACAGATGATAGGTAAGCCTTCAACTCCTGCAGAGCTGCATCTGCTTCCGGGGTCCACTTCATAGGCCCTGCCTTCTTCAGAATTTTAAAGAACGGCAGGGCACGCTCGGCAGACTTGGAAATGAATCTGCTTAGCGCGGCAACGCATCACATCAAGCGCCCTACATCCTTAACTGTCCTTGGTGCTTCGATCTGCTCAATGGCCTTGATCTTGTCGGGGTTGGCTTCGATCCCCCGATGGGACACGAAGAATCCAAGTAGCTTGCCGGAGGGAACACCGAATACACACTTCTCCGGGTTAAGCTTCAAGTTGATTTTGCGCAGATTAGCAAACGTCTCCTCCAAATCCTGGATAAGGGTGGTCTTATCCTTAGTTTTGACCATGATGTCATCCATATAGGCTTCTATATTTCTATGGAACTATGGCTCAAAACCAATATGGACTGCTCTTGCAAAAGTGGACCCGACACTCTTTAATCCGAAAGGCATGCAGACGAAGCAGTACATACCACATGGAGTGATGAACGACATCTTCTCCTCATCTTCTTTGGACATGAAGATCTGGCGATATCCCGAGTATGCATCCAGAAAGGAGAGCAAATCACAACCCAAAGTGGATTCCACAATCTGGTCAATGCGTGGAAAGGGAAATGGGTCCTTTGGGCAAGCCTTGTTGAGATCTATGAAATCAATGCAAAGCCTCCATTTCCCATTCGCCTTCCGGACCACCACTAGGTTTGCCAACCACGTAGGATGTAGTACTCCTCTGACCAAACCAGTTGCCTCTAGTTTCTTGATTTCCTTGGTAATGAACTGCTGCCGCTCCAAGGCCTGCTTCCGGACTTTCTTCTTGATGGGTCAGGCATGTGGGCAGACAGCAAGGTGGTGCTCTATTACCTCCCTAGGAACAGCGGGGATATCAGATGGTTGCTAGGCAAACACATCGATATTCACCCAAAGGAAGGCAACAAGCGCGCTTTCCTATTTGTCATCAAGGGTGGCGTTGATAGTGAAAGTACCGTCAATGCCAGCCAGCCCTGCCGGGACCTTCTTCACTTGGGGTGCAGTAACCTTGGATCTCTGTTGTTGGAACACTCCGGCACGTCGTCAACGGGTGTCATGCACTTGGAGGGGGCACACTTCCCAGACCCCTTGCCAGAGGCCCTACAATCCCTCTTCTTTCCTTTACTTTCCTTGGCAGGAGCTGCTACTGCCGCAACCTCTGCTGCGACTGCATCCCGGTACATCTTGTCCATGCAGATAATTGCACCCTTCTCATCTGATGGGATAGTGATGACTCCCAGTGGCCCAGGCATCTTCAAAGTGTTATAAGCATAGTGGGATGCTGCCATGAACTTAGCTAGTGCCGGCCCTCCCAGAATCCCATTGTACGGCAGGGGGAGATCAACCACATCAAACACAATATTCTTAGTCCGATAGTTCAGTTCTCCCCCAAACGTCACCGGCAACGTAATCTTCCCTTTAGGATGACTCTTGTTGGGGTTAACTCCTTGAAACGTGCCAGTAACCTCCTCTTCTTCTCCTATCTGAAGCTTGTTGATGACTGTCGGGGAAATCAGATTCAACCTGGCCCCGCCATCCACTGCCATCTTTGTGACCTTGAGGTTGCGAATTGTTGGGGAGACCAACAATGGCAAACACCCTATCATAGTGGTGTGGCCAGGATGATCCTCCTCATCAAATATGATGGGCATGCGGGACTAGTTGAGCGGCTTCCGGGCCTCTGGCGCTGGTTCCACATCATTGACCTCTCATGCCCATCGCTTGAGTTGGCGATGAGAGGTGTGCAAAGATGCACCTCCATCAATGCATAGGGCGCCAGTGGCCTTCTGAAACTCCTGCTTACTAGTTTCCTCTTCATTCCATTCATCACTCACATCATCACAAATTTCCTTCTCTTGGCCCATGGCGGGTTTTCCTTGGTTCCGAAAGGGTTTGCCGGGGTGATTCGCTTCACTGCCTCGACCCTTACCGCCAACAGCATTCTGACCTTTTTCCTTATCACGCTTATCATACTTAGCCCTCTGCTTCTTGACGAGCTGCTCAACCTAATAACACTCCTGAAGGTCGTGGCCTTTGGTCCGGTGGATCTTGTACTATGGCCCATCACCTTTCCCAACTTTTTTGGCGGCAGCGGCCTCCCGGTAGGCAGCTCACGCGGCAACTTCCTTGCCGGGGCCCCCAGCCTTGGCCTTCTTACCAGTACTAGGTGTGGCTGAACCTTCTACAGTCATCACTGCCTTATCTCTTGGCTTCTTGCTGTGCTTCTTGACCTTTCTCTGACTGGTTGATTCATCTTCATCCTCTGAATCAACATTGATGCAATCTTCCTCTTCGGGCAACTTCCTTCCTTCCTCCATCCGAGCACACTTATCCACCAGTGTGTATAGCTCCTTCATAGTCTTGGAGAACCGCACATTCATCTTAGAACGAATGCGATGGTTGCACACATTGGACTGGAAGGCTGCTATAACGGCTACCGGATGGATATTTGGAATATTTCTATGAACTTTACTGAATCTCTATAAATACTTATGGAGGGTTTCTCATTCCTTCTGCCGGAGAATCTCCAGGTCGCTGGGCCTGCCGGGCTCTTGGTGGCCACCGGTGAAGGCACCGATGAACTCGTGGCACAGGTCTGCCCATGACGAAATGGAGTTCTCCGGCAGGTGCATCAGCCCAAGACCTCACATTGGACTTGAGGGCCAAAGGGAAGTAGTTGGTGAACACCTTCTCATCTCTTCCCCCGGCAGCCTAAACAGCGATGGTGTGGATGCTCAGGAACTCTGCTGGGTTCAGCCTCCCGTCGTACTTCTCAGGTATCTCTGGCTTGAATGTGCGAACGGACGGCCAATGGACTTGCCGCAGCTCTCGTGTAAAGGCAGGGCAGCCGACCTCGAAAGGTAGGCACCCGCCAACACCGAGCGCAAGCTCATCGACGTTGAGGCCGCCGTACCCGTTGGTATGGCGGAGGTCGTCGTGCTACCGATCCATGACGACATGTGCGTCTCCCCACCATCTATCCTCCGGGGCTCGACATTGGCCTGGACGTGCTCGAGGGTCGGAAGAGGCCATCAAGACGTCGTCGGGGTCTTGATTTAGCGCCCGCGTCGGCTGCCATGGTGTCTGCACCGTGGGGATGGCCCCCTCCATTCGGCCAACAGTACGGGCGGTTGCTGTCATTTGGGGAGGTTGTGGCGGGCCAGCTTGCCATGAGCCCCCAGCCTCGGCGAAACCGAGCAGGCTCTGGATAGTGGCACGAAATTCATCCATCTTCTTGGCTGCTGGCGGAAACCTTAGCAACAATTGAGCTCGATCCATAGCCTCCGTGGCTGTGCTTGGCATAGATGTTGATGACGTCGACCGCACAATCGCCTGGCTCTTGGCGGTGCCAGCGGAGGCACGCCCATGCTGCTGTGGGACGATCACCTAGGCAGCGGGGTCGCGCGGTGATGGTGCTCGAGGGTCAGTGGCTTCGTTGGGCGCAGCGGTCGGGTCGGCTCGTCTGGGAGGAGGCACATGCACCGTGACCGCCCCATGGCAGGGGCAGCCAGAGGACGATGGCTCATCCCGGACTGAGCGTCGTTGTTGTGGTTGTGCCCGCCGGTGGGAGGAGGGGGTGCGAGCGGAGTGACCCCCTCGTTTGCACCTGGCGGAGCGTGACCGTCGAGACGCTGCTGATGCTGTTCTCCTCCGACATCTCCAGCCCCCGTGTCGGCCGCGGGAGGAGTGGTGATGGCGCCACCTGCTCCAGCCACGTCCCCAGCAGCGCTCACGTCCTCGCTCGTCTCCGCATCCCCCGCAGCATTAGAGGCTGCGGGCGGCGGAGCCTTTGAGGTGGATGGCCGGGCCGAAGGTCCGGACTTCTTCTTCTTGAGTGCCATGGTCGATGACCTCGTCGGAGATGAAGATGACGATGAAGATGACGCATTGCGCACCATTTCAGGTTTGCGCAAGTGATCCCCCTACCTGGCGCACCAAAGATGTCGCGGGATATCCGCGGCCACCTATGGGATCGGGTGGCCCCTTGCTGGTTCGGCGGGGGGATGTCATGTTGCACAAAGAGCAGATCAGCGTGCGGCAGCATGACAGAGAGCACATGAGCAATTGACCGAGGTACGGGCTGCCGCGAGGCGTAAGACCCTACTCCTGCTTTGGTGGATTAATGGTGGAATGAATGTGGTGATGCGTAGTACACTTGCCTGACAGGGTTTGCCTCGGGGCTATAGCGACTATGCGCATATGGTGGCTTGGGTTCCTCAACTTTCCAACCCCCCCTATGGGTGCCATGGGCCTCCTTTATAGATTAAGGGGTCACCACTGTGGTAAAGTGGTCATTATCCACTGATATGATAGGGAACAGTGCTATCATACCTAACTCTGCGGGATAACAGGGTGCATTAAATGTGCCACTTAGTGTCACATCACTGGCTGCCCGGCAAGGCCTGCCGGGCTATCTTGCCAGCTCCACACCTGTTCTATTGACACGTCGTAGGACGGGTGTCATCTGGGGGTTTCTCCTTTAGGAAATGGCTTCCATGTGGCGAACGGCAGCCACTTAATCACCTTGCGGCTTGACACCGCACTGATTGACGACGTGAGTCATGTTTGAGTGGTTGGTGGGGTGGTTATGCCCCCGCGAGCCCCGGCAGGCTCTGCCGGGGAGCCTTGGTTGCATGCTTCTAGTGGTGGCCTCGCCCCTTGCCAGGGTCGCCTGCCCGGCATGGGCAGCCCTTATCTTGCCGATCTCTTGCTCCTCTGGCTCGATCTTGGTCTGAGGGAGTCCTGGATTAGGGGGTATCCAGACAACTGGACTATATCCTTTAGCCGGACTGTTGGACTATGAAGATACAAGATTGAAGACTTCGTCCCGTGTCAGGATGGAACTCTCGTTGGCGTGGAAGGTAAGCTTGGCAATACGGATATGTAGATCTCCTTCTTTGTAACCGACTCTGTGTAACCCTAGCCCCCTCCGGTGTCTATATAAACCGGAGGGTTTAGTCCGTAGGACAACAAGATACAACAATCATACCATAGGCTAGCTTCTAGGGTTTAGCCTGTTCGATCTCGTGGTAGATCAACTCTTGTAATACCCATATCATCAATATCTATCAAGCAGGAGTAGGGTTTTACCTCCATAGAGAGGGCCCGAACCTGGGTAAAAACATCGTGTCCCTTGTCTCCTGTTACCATCCGCCTAGACGCACAGTTCGGGACCCCCTACCCGAGATCCGCCGGTTTTTGACACTGACATTGGTGCTTTCATTGAGAGTTCCTCTGTGTCGTCATCGTTAGGCTTGATGGCTCCTTTAATCATCGATAGCGATGCAGTCCGGGGTGAGACTTTTCTCCCCAGACAGATCTTTGTATTCGGCGGCTTCGCACTGCGGGCCAACTCGCTTGGCCATCTGGAGCAGATCGAGAGTTACGCCCCTGGCCACTAGGTCAGGTTTGGAGGCTTAAACTACACGGCCAACATCCGCAGAGACTTGATCTTCAACGGATTCGAGCCCCTGCCGAGAGTGCCTCACGGTCACGATGAGCATTATTAGCTCTGCCGTCGGACAGTGTTCAGGAGATCGCACCTGCAACCACTCCGACCCTCAATTCGGAGCCAATTGCGCCATCTATGGATAGGTGGATAGACCCCGCCATGGAGGCCGCGTTCTCAGCGGCGATCGGGTGGAGTACGGACCTTACCCTTCACAAGAGCCGTGACGCCAAAGTGCTAGATTCTTCTCTGGCCACGGACTGCAAACCGCCTACGCCCGCGCCTATCGAATCCGGCTGGGCGCCAATCATGGAGTTCACCTCCACGGATATCTTTCAGCACTCGCCCTTTGGCGACATACTGAACTCATTAAGGTCCCTCTCCTTGTCAAGAGAAACCTGGCCGAACTATGTCTGGCAGGATCGGGATGCAGATGACGAAGAAATTCGCCGCCCGCCCACCACCCACTTAGTAGCCACTATCGATGATTTGACTAACATGCTCGACTTCGACTCTGAAGACATCGACGGTATGGACAACGATGTAGGAAACGAACAGGAACCACTGCCCATAGGGAACTGGACAGCCACCTCATCCCATGGTGTATACATGGTGGACACACCCAAAGAAAACGACGACGAGGAACGGAAGGACGCAGCGAAGGATCGTTCCCTCGAGAAGCAGTCAAGGCGGCGGCGTAAATGCCGCTCCAAATCCTGCCTCGGCAGAAACAACAATCACATAGGCCTAGCGATAGAGCAGGGTGAGCCAGCGGATGATGAACGCGGGATTGAACAACCGTCCGACGAGGGCAACACGGAGGATCAAACCGAACAACCCGTCTCCGGCGAGGATAACCGTTCGGATGACATCACACCGGACAAGCTCTTGGAGCAGAAGAATCTCCATCAAAGGCTTGTCGCCACTGCATGGAGCTTAAAAAAGCAGAAGTGAAAGCTCAAGGATGTGGAAGACACACTCAAAACCAGATGGAGTAAAGTACTCAACGCCACAGAAAAGTACGGCGGCAGTAGCCACACAAAGAGCTACCCGAAGCGAAAACTACTACCTGAATTCGATGATGAGGCCTTAGAGCCCCCGCAATAGAAAAACAAAGCAGCCATCCGGTCGGATAGACGACCTCGTGGCCAACATAGAGCAGCAAACGACGCCGCACACAAGCCGGTACGCGTCCCACAAGAGGACTCGCATCCAAAGGACGACCCATCCAGATCCATCTACGGGCCAAGAAAGCGCGCTCCAGCACGCAATGCAACACAACAAAAATCCAAACACCACGGTACACCCAAATACAGGGGTGCCGCACACCCCCTATGTTTCACCGATGAGGTGCTGGACCATGAATTTCCAGAGGGACTCAAACTCGTAAACATAGAGGCATACGACGGAACGACGGACCCTGGGGTCTGGATTGAGGACTACATCCTCCATATCCACATGGCTCGAGGAGACGATCTCCATGCCATCAAGTACTTACCCCTAAAGCTCAAAAGGCTAGCACGACACTGGCTTAAAAGCCTCCCCGAAAACACCATTGGAAGTTGGGAAGAGCTCGAGGACGCTTTTCGGGAAAAATTTCAAGGGACCTATGTCTGACCACCGGATACGGACGACTTAAGTCATATAACTCAACAGCCCGGAGAGTCAGCCCGAAAGCTTTGGAACAGGTTTCTCACTAAAAAGAACCAGATAGTCGACTGTCCGGACGCCGAAGCCTTAGCAGCTTTCAAACACAGCGTTCGAGACGAATGGCTTGCCAGACACCTCAGCCAAGAAAAGCCAAGAACAATGGCAGCATTAACAAGCCTCATGACCCGCTTTTGCGCAGGCGAGGACAGCTGGTTAGCCCGATGTAGCACCAGCGACCCAAGTACATCCGAAGTCCGGGACGGAAACGGGAAGCCGCGACGCAGCAAAAAAAGCGCCGGAATAAGGAAGACAACCCGAAGAGCGCGGCGGTAAACGCCGGATTCAGAAGCTCTCGGCCAGGTCAGCAAAAGCTGCCCTCCAAAGGCAACAGGGACGAACTGTGCAGCCTAAACAAGATTCTGGACAAACTATGTCAGATCCACAACACCCCAGACAAACCTGCAAATCATACCCATAGAGAATGTTGGCTCTTCAAGCAGTCCGGCAAGCTCAATGCCGAACACAAGGGGCAGGATACACCAAGCGAAGACGAGGACGAGCCTCGCAAGCAAAGCATTGGGGAACAGAAGAAATTCCCACCAGAAGTCAAAATAGTAAACGTGTTACACGTGATAAAGAAAAACAACGAGGCACTCATAGAGATACGTGCCCCAGGGCCTATCACCGCGGAGCTCCGCCACGGGTCGTCTCAACCGATCACCTTCGACCATCGGGATTACTCGGCAAGTATCCGGCATGGAGGATGGGCTGCCCTGGTTTTAGACCCGATAATTGACGGATACCACTTCACACGAGTCCTGATGGATGGCAGCAGTAGTTTAAACCTGATATATCAGCATACAGTCCGCAAAATGGGGATAGTCCCAACAAAGACCAGCCATAGCAATACTTCCTTTAAAGGAGTGACGCCTGGCCCTGAAGCCCATTGCATGGGCTCCCTGTCACTAGAAGTTATATTCGGCTTTCCCGATAACTTTCGCAGCGAAAAGTTAACCTTCCACATCGCTCCGTTTCAAAGTGGCTATCAAGCACTACTCAGACGTGAAGCTTTTGCTCGCTTTAACGCAATACCGCATAATGCTTCTCTCACGCTTAAAATGCCCGGTCCATGTTGTCGGATCACGAGTTCCGGCAGACCCTTAAGGTTCGAACTCTGGGGTGCGCGCGGAGATTATGCCCTCTACCTCTCCGTCTCGCAAGGATCTAAACTACAGAGCGAACAACACAAGAGACACAGGGTTTATACTAGTTCGGGCCACCATTGTGGTGTAATACCCTACTCTAGTTTGTGGTGGGTGGATTGCCTCTTGGGCTGATGAGGATGAACAGTACAAGGAAGAACAGCCTCGCGAGGGTCTGTTCTTGGCTAGGGGATGAACTGCTAGGGGAGTTCAATCGCCCTTCTCACTCTCTGGGTGTGTTGCTAGTTTCGTTCGTGGATTGATTGCCTCTACCCTAGGGGTGGCTAGTCCTATTTATAGGCAAAGGCCCTGGGCCTCTTCCCAAATATTTGAGCGGGAAGGGCGCCAACAATTGGCTAATTCGAAGGGGAACATCTGGTACACTTATCCTGACTAAAGTTGGTCTTCGCCTGCCAAAGGCCCTGTGGTGACGCCGTTCTGGGCTCCATGGTGACCTCCTTCCCATCGTTGGACTGGTCTTGGTCTCGTTGCACCGAAATGGGTGCCTTTGCTTGATCCTCTCGCCTGCGCTTGCCCCCTTTGCACCAAAGAGGAAAGGGGAACGCTGCGCGGGCTGGCGCCCGCCTGGCACCCTCGATCGTCATGGCTTGCGTCATGGGCACCTCGTGAGGTACCCCGCCTTGATCTCTCCGCCTCCTCGCGAGCCAGCCTGAGGAGGCCGTGCCTGAGGAAGCGCCGTGTCATCCGCCCCGCGAGGCTTGGCCCCTCGCGAGGGTCTTGAGTCTTGTGTTGATGAAGGTGGGCCATGCTGGGCCCCCATTTGAGCCACGCCGCAGGCCGCAGGCAGGCAAGTCTGGGGACCCCCGTTCCCAGAACACCGACTGTAGCCCCCAGGCCCAAAGCGCGCCCGGACTTGGCCGCACAGAGAGGCGAAAGGGCAAGGGCGAAGCGCCGCGGGCCCGAATAGCCTGCGGCCTTGGGCGCTGCGTGGCGGTTTGACAGGACGTGGGCGTCTCCGCTTCCCCACGACGCCTTGGCAACTGCGTGACTTGACTAGTCCCTGCATGCGTATATACGGGTCATTATTACCTACGATCATGGTGCTCGACGGTTGGCCTTTTCCGGCTATAAGTACGAGGCCGCATAAGCTCCGCCAGTCCGCCCTTTCCCGCTTCTCTTCTTCTTCCTCTCCTTTGCCGCCCGCCGCTCGCATGGCTCCGAAGAGGTTCTCAGCCGCGGAGAAGGGGAAGGCTAGTCGGGCGGGGCCCGACTCCCCTCCGGCCAAGCGCGGCCGAGGTCGTCCCCGCAAGCATCCCGCGGTCCCCGCTGTGGCTCCCCGTGGCCACAGGGATGGTTCTCCGCGTGGTGGTGAGCGCTTGGCTGCCAAGGGGAGGCAGGCTGTGGCTGCGCGGCCCCCCAGGCCGCGCTTTCGCTCGGCGGAGGTGCTGCCGAAGTTCATCGTGTGGTCGGCGGACCCGACCAACTCCTGGCTCCAACTCCCTCGCTTCTTCATCAGCGAGCTGCCGGCCAGCGCCCGGTGCGGCTTCTGGCTTCAGGCTGACGATTGCTGTAGTAGGGCCTCCTGGGTTTCGCTCGAGATCTCCCCTTCTGGGAATGGGCCCCTGACCCGCGGCTGGCAAACGTTTGCCCGCGCGCGCGGCCTAGGCCAGCGGTGCACCCTGCACTTCAAGTTCGACAGCGACGGCACCCTCTATGTGAGGGTGTTTGGGGAAGATGGTCGCCGCGCAGGATGCTGCCCCGAGGGCGACGACTGTGGCCAGGGGCCTTGCTCCGACGATGATGGGGGAGACAGCGCCCGCGCCAATGGCGGCGCCCGATGCTCCCCAAGCTCCACCAAGTCTTCTTCGGGCGGCTCCTCCAGCGGTGGCCGCAGCCAGCCCCCTCGCCGTCGCGCTTGCTTGGGGGGTGGCTGTTCATCCGCCCGTCGCCGCGCCCCGGTGAAGCGTGAGAGGGAGTCCGCCTGAGCTTCGGAGGCATCCCGTGTTGCCTCTGTAGGCCGATGTGAGGCGGGCCGCGTCGGGCTCGCCCTTTCCTTTTCCTTTTGCTCCCTGCGTAAGACAAAACAGCTGCATGGAGCCCCGTGGGGGCGTGTTGAGAATCATTGCCGTTGTAGCCATTACCTTGACTTTGTTGTTGCGCTTCTCAACTATTTGCCCTCGCGTAGGTAGTTTGCGGCCCCAGCCGGGGGGCGACCGACCCAGGCCCTGTGTGCGTGTCGCGGTGCCCGAGGGGCACGGACTAGAGGGGTGCTCCTGTAGAGAGCCCGGGCCGTGAAACCTTTAAGCGGCTAGAGCAGAAATGCTCGCGAGGGCGTTCGAGTTCCATCCCTCGTGAGGCCTTTCATGAGAAAAATCAAAACGAGGAGCGAAAATTGACGAACCACAAATCAACAACGGCGATAGTTTCGACAAGACTTCAGATGAAAATAAATACGTCAACTACGGAAAGAAAATAAAAAAGCCGCGTCCGACACCTAATCTAGTCTTCGACGTCTTCTCACCAGCGCGGAGCTAAGTGCTGCCACTGGGCGTGGGAGGGAGCCCCAGGGCCTGAGGCCGGCGCTCCTGAGACTCTGGGGCATGTACAGCCCCACTCATTATTACGTGAGAGTGTCATGGGGCGGCGAGCTTCACAGGCATTTGCCTTCTTCACAGGCTCCGGGCCTTTCTCCTTAGAGGTGATCAGCTTCACAGGCACTTGCCTTCTTCACAGGCTCTGGGCCTTTTCCAAAAAGAGATGAGCTTCACAGGCGTTCGCCTTCTTCACAGGCTCTGGGCCTTTTCCAAAAAGTGATGAGCTTCATAGGCGTTCGCCTTCTTCACAGGCTCTGGGCCTTTTCCAAAAAGTGATGAGCTTCACAGGCGTTCGCCTTCTTCACAGGCTCTGGGCCTTCTCCAAAAGAGATGATCTTCACAGGCGTTCGCCTTCTTCACAGGCTCTGGGCCTTTTCCAAAAAGAGATGAGCTTCACAGGCGTTCGCCTTCTTCACAGGCTCTGGGCCTTTTCCAAAAAGTGATGAGCTTCACAGGCGTTCGCCTTCTTCACAGGCTCTGGGCCTTTTCCAAAAAGTGATGAGCTTCACAGGCGTTCGCCTTCTTCACAGGCTCTGGGCCTTCTCCAAAAGAGATGATCTTCACAGGCGTTCGCCTTCTTCATAGGCTCTGGGCCTTTTCCGAAAAGAGATGATCTTCACAGGCGTTCGCCTTCTTCACAGGCTCTGGGCCTTTTCCAAAAAGAGATGATCTTCACAGGCGTTTGCCTTCTTCACAGGCTCTGGGCCTTTTAGGGGTAGAACCTCTAGAGGTGCTGGATGTTCCACGCGTTCTGGATTGGCTCCCCCTCTTGAGTATCCAAGCGCACGGAGCCTGGCCTGGAAATATGAACAACCTTGAACGGGCCCTCCCACATTGGAGAGAGCTTGTGCAGCCCATCACTGGAGAGGACCCGCCTGAGGATGAGGTCTCCTACCTCGAGGGTCCTGGGGCGGATGTTGCGGCAGTGATATCGTCGTAGCGCCTGTTGGTACCTTGCCGCTTGCAGCGCGGCTTCCCGGCGGCGTTCCTCCCCTAGCACAAGGTCCATCCCCCGCATGGCGTCCTGCTGCGCCTCGTCGAACGCCAGGACCCGTGCGGAGCGACGCCTGACCTCGTGAGGAAGGACTGCTTCGGCTCCATAGACCAGGAAGAACGGGGTCTCCCCGGTTGGTTTGGTTGCGGTGGTGCGGATGGACCACAACACGGATTGGAGCTCGTCGTACCAACCCCTGCCGCAGGCCTCCAGCTTCTTCTTGAACGTTCTGGTCTTGAGGCCTCTCAGGACCTCCGCGTTGGCTCGTTCAGCCTGCCCATTGCTTCGCGGGTGTGCCACCGAAGCGTAGCATATCTGCGTCCCAAGGTTAGCACAGTATGTTTTGAAGAGATTACTGGTGAACTGCGAACCGTTGTCTGTGATGATGCGGTTCGGCACCCCGAACCGGCTCACGATACCCCTGATGAACTTGACCGCGGAGCCCGCGGGGATGGTACGGACAGCCTCCACCTCTGCCCACTTGGTGAACTTGTCAATGGCGACATAGAGGTAACGGTAGCCCCCTGGCGCCCGAGGGAACGGGCCCAGGATATCCAACCCCCAAACTGCGAATGGCCACGAGAGGGGTATAGTCTGCAGGCCCCCCGCTGGTTGATGGATCTGCCTGGAATGGAACTGGCAGGCCTCGCAAGCCTTCACCAATTCGATTGCATCGTTGAGCGCGGTGGGCCAATAGAACCCACTACGGAATGCCTTGCCGACGAGGGTCCGTGATGATGAGTGGTGTACGCAGTCTCCGCCGTGTATGTCCTCCAGTAGTTCCTTTCCTTGCTCCCTTGAGATGCAGCGCAGAGATACATCGTTTGGTCGCTTCCGGTAAAGTTCTCCATCTCTGATGCAGTATGTCGTGGCCTGCCGCGCCACACGTTCTGCTTCCTTTTCCTTTTCCGGTAGGGCCCCTTGTGTTAGATAACTCCGGAGTTCTGTGATCCAGCACTCCTCCTGAGGTTCCATCGTCAGGAGCAGGCGTGCTCCTGAGGTCGGCCCACAGACCGGGGCTCCCGAGGCTGGCGGCTGGGGGAGCTCCTCTCGAGGCTGAGCCGTGTTTGATAATGTCGGCTGTGCTGAAGGTTTGAAGAGCCGCTCCTCGAAGACGCCGGGTTCCTGCGGCAACCGCCTGGATGCCCGTCCGGCTATGTCGTCAGCTTCCTGATTGGTGCCACGGGGCATGTGCTTCAGCTGCAGCCCCCCAGAACTGCTTTTCCATCTTGTGGACCTCCGCCAGGTAGGCCTCCATATGCTCGTCCTTCGGCTCGTACACCTTGTTGGAGAAATTGACTAGGAGCTGCGAGTCGCCCTTGACGGTGAGGCGCTTCACTCCCAGGGCCACTGCGGCCTTCAACCCGGCTATCAGTCCCTCATACTCTGCTATGTTGTTGGAGACCTTTTCACCATGCTGGAAACAGAGTTGTACGGCATAATAGAGCTTATCCTGAGTGGGTGATATCAGCACCGCACCAGCCCCCGCGCCGTGCCTGGAGAATGCCCCATTGAAGTACATAACCCAGCCTTCCGGCGCCTCACTTCCTGGGGAGAGGGACCGATCCTCGTCGTCCTTGAGGCCTGGTGCCTCCACCCATTCCGCCACGAAATCCGCCAATGCTGCTCCTTTGATGACCCTGGTTGTGCTAAACTCGAGCTGAAACGCCTGCAGCTCTATATTCCACTCGGCGACCCTTCCGGCCGAGTTAGGGCTCCTGAGCACTCTCTCCAGGGGGTACGATGAGACGACCTTGATGGGGTGAGCCTGGAAGTAGTGACGCAGCTTGCGTGAGGCTACCAGTAGCACGAGGAGGAGCTTCTGAGGCATTGGGTACTGTGCCCTCGCGTCCCTTAGCACCGTGCTAACAAAGTAGACCGGGTGCTCAACAAGGCTGAGAGCATCTTGGGTCGCGGCGCCCTCGGGAGGTAAGGGCACCTCATGAGATGACGTGGCCTCAGGAGGTGAACCATCTGGGCATGCGGCCTCCCCTGTCTCCGGTGCGTTCTTCGGTAGCTGACCCTCTTCATCTGTGGTTGTGGCTTCCACGGGCTTTCCTTGTCCCCGTTTTGTCTTGCCTCGGGCTGCCGCTGCGGTCTTGACATGGCGCTCCTCCCTAACCGCAACCAGGGCTGCGTTGGCGGAGTAGGGAGTGGCGGCGAGGTAAAGCAGCAGGGGCTCTTGAGGGTGCGGAGCCACCATGACTGGGGGACTGGTCAGGTACCTCTTGAGATCTTGAAACGCCTTATCTGCCTCTTCAGTCCATTCAAAGGGCCCCTTTTTCTTCATCAGCTGAAAGAAAGGCAGCGCTCGCTCCCCCAATTTGGAGATGAAGCGCCCTAGCGCGGTCACGCGCCCAGTGAGCTTCTGCATTTCTCTGAGTGTCTTTGGTGGACTCATGTCCTCGATCGCCTTGACCTTCTCTGGGTTAGCCTCGATGCCACGGTGGGACACGAGGAAGCCCAAGAGCTTGCCCGAGGGGACCCCAAACACAGATTTCTCTGGGTTGAGTCGCAGGTTTACTGCGTCGAGGCTCGCGAAGGTCTCCTCCAGGTCTTGTATCAGGGTATTGGCCTCCTGAGATTTCACCACAATGTCATCAACGTAGGCTTCGACATTCTTCCTGAGTTGCGGGCCCAAGGTGATGTGCATCAGCCGCTGAAAAGTCACCCCTGCATTACGCAGTCCAAATGGCATGCATGTATAGCAGTATTCCCCGCACGGGTCAAGAAAGCGGTCTTCTCAACGTCTTCTACCGCCATCTTGATCTGGTGATATTCGGAGAAGGCGTCCAAGAAGCACAGCAGGTCGCACTCGGCGGTGGAATCGACGATCTGGTCGATGCGGGGGAGCGGAAACGGATCTTGCGGGCATGCCTTGTTGAGATTGGTGAAGTCGACACACATGCGTTCCTTCCCCCCTTTCTTGGGCACAACGACAGGGTTGGCCAACCAATCCGGGTATCGGACCTCGCGAATGACCCCAGCGGCTTCTAACTTGCGGGTCTCTTGGACGATGAAGGCATGCTTCTCTACGGACTGCCGCCTGGCCTTCTGCTTCACGGGGCGCACATTTGGGCACACATTGAGGTGATGCTCGATGACGCTCCTGGGGATCCCTGCCAACTGATCGGGCTCCCAAGCAAACACCTTCTTATTTGCGCGTAGGAACCTGACCAAGGCCTCCTCCTGCTCAGGCTCAAGGTTGGCGCCTATGGTGAAAGTGGCACTGGAGGACCCGTCCTCGTCGACGGGTATCTGCTTGGTTTCTGCCTTGTCCTGGGTGAACAACTGCTTCTTCTTGGTGGGCGCAGCCCCCTTGGGCTCAGGGGTCCCCGCGTCGGCGGGCTGTGCCGATGCCGCCGTCTTGAAGGCGAGCTTGAGTACTCGCAGGGCGTCCCCGGTGTCTCCGTGCACGGTGAGGGTACCGTTGCTCCCGGGCATCTTCATGAGGTTGTACGCCGGGTGCGTGGCGGCCATGAACTGAGCCAGTGCTGGGTAGCCGAGGATGGCGTTGTAAGGGAGGCCGATGGGGGCGATGTCGAAGTCGACCATCTCCGTGCGGAAGTTGTCGTAGGTGCCGAAGGTTACTGGGAGCCGGATCTGTCCCAAGGAGTCGGATGATCCGCCCCCGACGCCCGAGAAAGATCGGCTGGGTTGCAGCCGCTCCCGAGGTATGCAGAGAAGGTTGAAGGTCTCGACCGAAAGCACACTGAGGCCCGCGCCGCCGTCGACGAGGGTTCTGGTGACGGCCACCTGGCAGATGGTGTGGGTGCACAACAGGGGGAGCGCGCCCGAGCCGGCCAAGTTAGCGGGGTGGTCCTCCGAGCCGAAGGTCAGACCGACCTCGCGCGCCGCCCGGTCCGGGGGAGCCCCCTGCCGTGCGGAAACGACGCTGATCCGGCGGGCAAACGGCTTGATGTGGCGGCTCGTGGGCGGCGCCTGCGAGCCGCCCAGGAGGGCCGCAACGACCGGATGCGTCGATGTCGTGGTGCGGTCGCCCTATCGCATAGGCGGATGCTGGGGTGGTGCTTGCCGCTCGTTTCCCGCCGGGCCGGTGGCGGTGTTGACGGCGGGCGACGGGGGACGGCGAGAACGCCCACCGGCATGGGCCGCTGGCGCGACGCGAGCTCGATGGGCGCCGTACATGGATGCGGCAGCCGGAGGAGGACGGAGCGGTGGAAGGCAGATTCCGGCGCACCCTACCTGGCGCGCCAAATGTTGCATCACGGGTTCCGGCAGACCCTTAAGGTTCGAACTCTGGGGTGCGCGCAGAGATTATGCCCTCTACCTCTCCGTCTCGCAAGGATCTAAACTACAGAGCGAACAACACAAGAGACACAGGGTTTATACTAGTTTGGGCCACCATTGTGGTGTAATACCCTACTCTAGTTTGTGGTGGGTGGATTGCCTCTTGGGCTGATGAGGATGAACAGTACAAGGAAGAACAGCCTCGCGAGGGTCTGTTCTTGTCTAGGGGATGAACTGCTGGGGGAGTTCAATCGCCCTTCTCACTCTCTGGGTGTGTTGCTAGTTCCGTTCGTGGATTGATTGCCTCTGCCCTGTTGGTGGCTAGTCCTATTTATAGGCAAAGGCCCTGGGCCTCTTCCCAAATATTTGAGCGGGAAGGGCGCCAACAATTGGCCAATTCGAAGGGGAACATCTGGTACACTTATCCTGACTAAAGTTGGTCTTCGCCTGCCAAAGGCCCTGTGGTGACGCCGTTCTGGGCTCCATGGTGACCTCCTTCCCACCGTTGGACTGGTCTTGGTCTCGTTGCACCGAAATGGGTGCCTTTGCTTGATCCTCTCGCCTGCGCTTGCCCCCTTTGCACCAAAGAGGAAAGGGGAACGCTGCGCGGGCTGGCGCCCGCCTGGCACCCTCGATCGTCATGGCTTGTGTCATGGGCACCTCGCGAGGTACCCCACCTTGATCTCTCCGTCTCCTCGTGAGCCAGCCTGAGGAGGCCGTGCCTGAGGAAGCGCCGTGTCGTCCGTCCCGCGAGGCTTGGCCCCTCGCGAGGGTCTTGAGTCTTGTGTTGATGAAGGTGGGCCACGCTGGGCCCCCATTTGAGCCACGCCGCAGGCCGCAGAAGGCAAGTCTGGGGACCCCCGTTCCCAGAACGCCGACACATGTGGCATCATTACAGTAAATGGAAATATTGAGCGCTCCTTGCGCGCGGAAGACCGTGCGACTGCTTTAGCAGCCACACACTAAACGGCTTCACCAGCTAGAGCATCCGACAGGTCGTTAAGACCACGAACACGGTTAGACGAGTTCGGCGTAGCTATATGATTGATACAGGTTTGATGATTGTACCCCTATAACAATACAAGGGGCTCAACGCGTGTAAACAAGTGACAAATAGGCTCAATTTTACTCATCCTGAACTGTACTTGGTTTATTTAGTACAACCTACCTTTTGCACGACAACTTTTCAGCTAAGTTTCTCTCTTTTACAGATGACCATCATGCTACACCCGTCCAGGATACGGCACAACAGAGACATAGGCGCAGACATGCAGTAGGGACCCGTTCCAAGGATTCTCGTTAGATTAAGAACCTGCGTAAACCTTTTTTTACTGTCTCTTGTTGATACACATCCCCCGGATTCTCAATACAACTGAGATGGATGCTGATGTATTGGCATGTGGCAACGTCAGATTACTGCACGTACCTGGACACCAGGGGCTTATAACAAAGGGCACTGCTTAGCCCAGATTACATAATAAAGACCGAATACCTTAGGGAGTGTTCGGCGTCACGAGTTTGGCCCTATATGCACAAGCTTCGAATCATGTTGTCGGTGTCAAAACCGGCGGATCTCGGGTAGGGGGTCCCGAACTGTGCGTCAAGGTCGGATGGTAACAGGAGACAAGGGACACTTTATTTTACCCAGGTTCGGGCCCTCTCGATGGAGGTAAAATCCTACTCCTGCTAGATTAATATTGATGATATGGGTAGTACAAGAGTGGATCTACCACGAGATCAAGGAGGCTAAACCCTAGAAGCTAGCCTATGGTATGATTGTGCATGATGATGGTTGTCCTATGGACTACAACCCTCCGGTTTATATAGACACCGGATAGGGTTAGGGTTACACAGAGTCGGTTACAATGGTAGGAGATCTTGAATATCCGCACGCCTAGCTTGCCTTCCACACCAAGAAAAGATCCTTCCGCACACGGGACGAAGTCCTCAATCTTGTATCTTCATAGTCCTGGAGTCCGGCTGAAGGTATAGTCCGGCTATCCGAACACCCCCTAATCCAGGACTCCCTCACATGTCTTTGGTCAAATGTTGGGTTTGACCGGCTCCCATGTTTTGCTGCCTTACGTTCCGCTCTATCGGCTAAGGCGGCACCAGGAGAACTACTGCGATTGTGCCCTGGTTCGTCCGGACGAGCACCTTAGTAGAGAAAGCCGAAAACTGACTGTCATGATATAGCGAGAGACTGGTCAACCACTCGATGACCTAGCGGAATCTTCGGGATTCCTCCGCTTTAATTAAGGGTCGTTTCCCGGTCAGGCATGTACGCGCCTCGAATATGGATGAGCGCCGAGCCACCAGGGGCTATATAGTAGCCCCACTGTCAAACTCCTATGGCTAAATGAAAGTGTTAAAGCATTATAGTCCGATTGCCTAGTTCGCTGCGCTATCACCTCCTTAATGGACCAAGACGTTGGATCAAGTGTGGACATGCGTCTTCTGCGAACACCCCCGCATTATATGCGTGGGGGCTGAAGCCGACGACTGCCATCTTTCAGGTTATATACATATATACATAAATGGCCGCACAGGAGGAATTATAATTCTTGTAGGCACAAGTATAAAATAGCCTTCATAATTCAGTAAAAACATTGTTTTTCCAATGGAATACATGTCATTAGAACATAATATTCTTCGAGCACTGCACCTCTATGGAGCGAGCGCCCTCAAGAACTTCTTGAAAGTAGTGCTCGGCAGATACTCGGCCCTCGTCCAAATCTTGGGCTGCAATGGCGTGGCCTATATCTCCGCCCAATATGTCTTTACACGGGCAAGGGCCATCCGCGCACCCTCTACGCACGCCGACCTCTTCATCACGTTGAGTGTGCGGCACTGCACCAAGGAACTGATGCACCAAACTAAAGTAACGGTTCGGCTTTGGCCTTTCCGGCCACAGATGATCCACAATAGACCTCATGGCGAGTCCGGACAACCTATTCAACTCGGCCCATTCGGCCAACCGATCAGGCAATGGAAGCGGACGCTCTGGAATGTGAAATTGTGACCAGAACAGCTTTTCCACTTCGCGATCTTTTTGATCTCGAAAGTATTCGGCCGCATCGGCAGCACTCGCCGCTAAGTCCAGGTATGCATCCGCATAACTCCACAGCCGGTCCAAAGGGGCGTACTTAGGATCTCCGAACTTCATCCGCAGCATAAAGGGCTTCCCAGCCGCGATATCATCGGCTTCACGCAGCTCCTCCTTCATCGCTCTCATTGCAGAGCGGGTGTCTTTGGCCGCCATCGTGGCCTTTTCCAGGTCCGTCCTCTTCACTCGATCTTCCTTTTCAAGAAGCTTGCAACGGTCGGCGGCATTCTTCAATTCCACAACCATCCTGGCTATTTCCTCCTTGCTTTGGTAGTGAGCAGCCTGTTCGGCTTTCAGCTCTTCGATTGCCTTTAGGGCAGCCACATCGTTTCTCCTGGCTTATTCTTTGGCTCGGGCAAGTTCCGCCCGAAGGTCCTCCACGGCCGCAGCTCCATCTGCATTCAAAAACACGTTATAGATACTGGCATCATGCTCCTCTTATCATGTGCCACTGGGGAAATTACATACCTTGCGCCTCATCAAGCCGCTTATTGACAAGTACGATGTCGGCATCTGCCACGTCAAGCTGCCGCTTTAACTCGGCAAACTCATCAGTCCGGCGGGCCACCGGACACTTCGCCACCTGCAACTTAAGGCAACAAGATTATCCCTGGGATTATGATCCTCTATGCGCTGTCGTATTCGACGGCACCCAGAGTCTCAGCGGCTACTATCTACACAGGGCACATCTAAAAATGTGCGTTACTGTCAAAAATGTACATCATTTCACGTACCTCAAAACCCGTCAGTAGACTCATAACAACTTCATGCAGCCCGCTTTCGGCGGACGAAACTTTGTCAATCACCGCACCCATTAACGCGGGTGCTCTTCTGAGATAGCCGATCTCTCTACCATATCCCTCAGAACGTCCGACCACATGCCAGACGAAACCGGACTCTTTCGATTGCTCTCTCCAAGAGCCGGTTACTGAGGACTTCGGGTGGCCATATAACTACCTTCAGGCCTTGCCGGATCAGGAGAAACCCTCCGTGACGACACCTCGGGGTCGCCCGCCTCATGAGGCGGTATGGCAGGGGAGGCGTTCCGCTCTCCATCAGCTCTGGAAGAAGATCCCCCGAAGACGAGCTCTGCTGAGAAGGGCTAAGATCCGAACTGCAAGATAAATGCTTTGGTTACTTTCCTTAGAAGTAAGGCAAGGTTTTTTCATTATTAAGTACCCTTTTTACTCACAGCCCGGTGGAGGGTTGATCCCCTAGAGGGCATAGTGCGGCCGGGGTATCCCCCGGTGCAGGACCCTTTGGCGAAGATTTCTTCCCCCGTTTAGAGACCATTGTCTCCGGGTCCTCAGAGGCGGTCCTCTTTCTTCCCTGGGAAGAAGTTTTGGTTCCTCCTCCCGGGCTGACCTCCTTCGCGGAGGCGCTAGCCTCCTTGCTCCCCCTTTATCTTCTCCTGAAGGCGCTTGATAAGGCGCAATCTCCAGCATCCTGGTCAGCATGGGGTCTGGTGAGGTCTCAGAAAGGGGGGCCGAACACCTGATCAACTTTGCCTTCGCTATCCAATCCTGGTCAAAGAGCGGCTTTTTAGGGTGACGTTGCGATAAATAAACAGAAAGTGTGTTCAAATGCGGGGCTACTTACTTGGGTATCCGGGCGATTGCTGCTCAGACCCGCATCCTCAGTAATGTCCGAACATGTTATTCATGGTCTAAAGAACAATCTGTACATATGCTCAGGCGTAATGCCGAGGAAGTGTTGAAGAGCTCGCGGTCCCTCCGGATTGAACTCCCATAGGCGGAGGGGACGATGTTTGCAGGGCAGGACCCGGCGAATTAACATGACTTGCGTCACCGTGACCAGATTAACATCTCTCTCAAGGAGATCTCGGAAGCGGCTCTGCAATGTGGGCACATCCTTTACTGCCCCCCAGTCCAGCCTCTTGTTGACCCACGACGTTAGTCGTGGCGGGGGACCCAAGCGAAAGACCGGGGGAGCCACCCACTTGGTACCCCTTGGAGCTGTGATATAAAAGCACTATTGTTGCCATAAATTGGACACCTCTTGGAAAGAGCCCTCCGCACTCTGCGTGCCGCTGCTCGATCGTCTTCGGCTCCACTTTGAAGGTCTTGAGCCATAGTCCAAAGTGAGGAGTAATACGGAGGAAAGCTTCGCACACAACTACGGATGATGAGATGTGGAGGATAGACTCCGAAGCTAAGTCATGGAAGTCCGGCCCATAACAGAACATAAGCCCCCTCACGAAGTGTCAGTGTACAAAAAGGGGGGGTACACTTTTTATACCCCTATAACTGTGCACGGGCAGTCTGAGCCACGGGCGCCGCCACACCAAGCACGGCAAGGGAGATAAGGCCAAAGCTGAAGAGAAGAAGTACAACGCCAAGACCAAGACCACAAAGAGCAAAGGGGACAGAGCAGACCCCCCCGGCAAGGTCCTTGCCGAGGGGCAGCTTTAGCTAACTCGGCAAGACCCTTGTCGTGGCACCTCGCCCCACACCTATGGAGCGAAGCCACCCTTGAGTCCACTGCCCCCATGGGGCAAGGATTCGGGAGACATCCCCGTGGTGGCATGTAGATCTTTGTGAAGACATTCAAGATCAGATACGCACTTTAGAAGATGATGATCCTTGGCGGAATCCCAGCCAAGGAGGACCACAAGGCCCTCGGCAAGAGCCTTGCTGGGGATGACAGCAGGCGCCACGGCAAGACCCTTGCCGGGGCCGCAGCAAGGCCCTTGCCAAGGATGCCCGTGGGGTCACCATCAGGCCCACGCCAATCAAGCCTCCACCGCCGTTCGCATGCAGCTGCCGACCCAACCAGCTAGGCAGGCACCTGCGTGGTAGCAAGCAGATCTTCGTGGAGACCCATCATTGCGCCACCTCAGCTGCCTGCCTGCCTACATGGCACCGCGGGCACCGCTAGCCAGGGCGCGTGTCAACGCAAGAGGGAGCGGCGACGGACAAGACGAGACTCTCCCCCGCCCCGATAAAGCAAGGACACCTAAGAAAGGCGCATTAAATGCGCCTTGTCATGTAATGCGAAGGATAGCCTCGCATTACTGTACCCTTTCCACCTCTTGTGTGCCACTGTGGGGACCCCTTTCCTGTAAAAGGAGGCCCGAGGCGGCCAGGAGGAGGATTCGGCTTTTTGGAGCTCTTAACGCCCGTTGCTAGCTCAAGAACACAGATAAACAATCCACCAAAGCAGGAGTAGGGTTTTATGCATCCTCGCGGCCCGAACCTGGATAAAGGAACCATGTGCTATCTGTTTGATCCGCTCTTCTCGCGACCCCGCACCCCGCAACCGTAGTAGGGATTCTTGTGATCCCATAGGTGTCGTTTCCCACCAACATCTTTGGCGCGCCAGGTAGGGGGCAGCGCAGTTGTGAGAATCGGATTTGGCAGTCAGCACGGCGCTCCTTCATCTTCGTGACCCTTGAAGAAGTAAGGAGGCCAGAAGATCGACACTCGAGCGATCGCGAACAGAAGCTAAGTTCCACTGAACCCTGGCTTATACTACCCTTTTTATTTGAGGTTATTCCCCCCCACCCCCCGCGCGGAGATGTCGCGCCTTTTTATGAAAAACCTGCACGCCAGGGGGCTCTACCACGATTTGCAACGCCCTTGCCCTGTTTCGAGTCCGCTCAACAGCTCAAGCGGTTGCGTCGAGAGTGGCAGAGTAGCCTTCTGCGATCAACAACGCCCTCGATTCTGACTCGAGTCAAGCTCGATAGTTCGAGCGGCCGCGTTCGGAACGGGGAGGTGGCTCGTCCAGCAGCACGCATACCCAGCAGGCCATGGGGATTCGTCCCCAAGACACCGCTTGGGGCTTCCGCGCCGGCGAGCCTTCCCGATCGGCGTAGGGCACACGTACAAAGAGGAATTGAACGGGGAAATAACATGCATGAAAATTAAAGAGTACTTCAAAGTTATATTACATCACATCATTGCCGCGGTTCTAACTAAAGATAAAACTTGTCTTGATCGGGAACCCGCAACGGCGAAGAAGAACGGGACGCCTAGTCCCGGCGCTGGCCTTCCACCCTCTTGATTTCGTCGATGCAGTCGGTGATGGGCTTGATGCGCTCCTTGAGCACCGTGGGGTCAACACCATCCGGCAAGCTCGTCATCGCGGCCGCGAAGTCAAGGTCGGGATTCCAGTGCGCCACCTTGGTGAGGACCTTGGTCACGACCCTCCGGCAAAGCCGCCGGGCCTCCTCGGCCAGTGTGGCTGTCCTGTTGGAGTGAAGATAGGCCAAGGCTCCGAGGTCGCCTTCGAAGAACTGGATCAGCTTGGCATTGACGGTCCCGCTACCCTCAGGGGCGTACCTCACATTTGGCATCCCTATGGTGGCCAATTGCGAGGTGACCCTGCCGGCGACGACCTCCAGATGGCTGATCCACCTGTTCTCGCCCGCCACGTATTCTTGGTGGGAGGCAGCCTCGTTTTCCCACAGCTGTTTCTCCTCCTCCAGGCTCTTGGTCAAGGTCTCCTCCCGAGCCCTGCTCTCCGACGACAGCTTCTCGAGATCCTCCAGCTTCAGCTTGAGGTCTCTGATGGAGTTCCGCGCCTCAAAGAGCTCTCCAATCCTTCTGATGACCACTCCTTGCGCCTCTACCAAGGCACAGTTGAGCGTGTTCTTCTTGCCGGACAGCTTGAGGGCCTGCTCCTTCAGCTCGTCCCGCTCTGCTTCCAGCTCCTTCACCTTGCCGGCATGGGCCAGGGCTTGGGCATCGAGTGCCTCTCTGTGCCTCTACTCCAGCTCGCGAGTCCGTCGCACGACAAGGCCCACGAGCTCCTCGTCCTTGCCGCGGAGCGTTCCGGCAAGCTTCGCCTCACGCGCGGAGAGGTCCTCCTCCTGGGAGTCCAAGACGGCTTGATGCTGCTTCCGGGTGGCTTCGGCCACGGCAGCCAAGTTCGCCGCTTTGTCCTGGGCCTTCTCGATATCGGCCAGCTTCATGGTGAGCTCCACATCGCGCTGGGCCAATTTCTCCTGAAAGACCCTCTGCTCCTCGCGAGACTGGTGGAACCAGGTCTGCGTCTCGGCGACGCGCACCTTGAAGTCCACCTCCGCGTTGTCCACCGCTGCCGCCCTGGACTTGACTTTGTCCAGGCGGGCGCGGCAGAGGACTTGGAGCTTCCAGAAATTGGCCCCCATGGCGCAGAACAGCTGCGCTTCTGGGGAACCGTCGCCGCCAACACCCGGCGCGTTGACAACTTCAAACCCGGTGGCGGCAAGCACCTCTCCATCAAAAACTTCCCCTTCGGCGGGCGCTCGGCTTGACGCCCCTGGGAGGTGGAAGAAAAGATCATCGCCCACCTTTAGATACCTGCCAGGGCCCGAGATTGAGGAGTAGGGAGGTTGATCATCCATCACCTCTTCCTCGGCGGGGGCCTTGCCGACCTCCCCGGCAGGACCACCGCTGGCGCCCTCGGCGGGAGCCTCGCCGGTAGCCTCGGCGGCCCCCGTGGCGGCATCCTCGGCTGCGCCCTTGGCGGCCTCATCAGCGGCGGCCTCGTCAGCATTCTTGGCGGCCTCCTCGGCGGCAATTTTGTCGGCCTCAGCCGCGGCCTCTTTGGCAATATCTCTGACAACAGTGTCCACGTCCTCCGCGTCTGTTGAAGGAGGGCTTGGGCAGCAGTGGGAGCAATGAAGCCAAGAAAAGTACAAGGGAAAAGAACAGAGATGAAGGACGGGCGACTCACTAGTGTCGGGCTATGAACCAGAAGTCCCCTCTCCGCCAGCATTTGGCGCCGAGGCAGAGCCACCAGCGCCTAAGTTCCTCTCTTCCTCCATGGGTGTGGACTCCGTGCCTGACGCCCTTGCCAAGGACGCCCCCTTCGGTGGCGTAGTCGATGGGGATGGTGTGTTAGGAGTAGCCCCCTACGGATCCTCCTGCTGCAGCTCCCCTCCTGCAAACCCGGCAAGGTCAGCGTCGTGGCATCGAGCGCCTACCGCATGTCGAGTGAGAAGAGGGTGACGAACTTATGCTGGGGCTGCGCCGGGGGCTGCTGTCCCGGCTGCTCAGCACCACCAGTGGTGTCTTTGAAGCCCCAGCCGGGGACTGGCCGCTCGCCGAGGTCCTCGCCCTCTTCGCCCTCTGGGACAACGTCTCTGCATCCCTACAAAAGCAAAAGTGGATCAAGACAAGCAATCCAATTCAGGGAAATAGGAATGACAGTAAGGAACAGAGTACTTACTCGTCATCCGTTTCCTCCTCTTCCACCAGTTTCCTTTTCCTCTCTGGGCTGAGAGGCCCGAGATCAAAAGGGAGCTCCGCGTCATCATCCGAGTCGGCGCCTGCCGGAGGAGGCGAGGAAGGTGGCGGGGTCTGTGTGTGCCCAGATGAGGAGGGGGCTGTCGCCTTCTTCTTCTCAGCGGCCTTCGTCAGCCTCTTCGCTGTTGAGGCCCTCGTGTGCCGCCCGGACCCTTCCAGGGTCAATTGAGGCCGCGTGGCCCTACCAGGCCGGACCGGCTCGCCGGAGCCAGCCCGCTGCAGGACTCGCCCTCTTCCCCTGGCTGGCGTCGAGCCCGCCGCCACGCCCTCCTTGTCCGACGACTCGTCGGCCGCGTCCTCGACGAGCGGAGCTCCGGTGTCGGCACCGCTGGCCTCCGCAGTGGTCGCCGCCCACAGGGTGAACTGCTCCTCCTCTGCGGCCGCGGCGACCTCGTCTTCCACGCCCCCGGTGCTGCCGGCCTCCAGAGCAAGTTGTGCCTTCCTCGCCCTGGTGGCGATGTAGTCCAGCTCTTCCTGGGTGGTGTCCATGACGAGCCACCGCTCGGCGTCAGCATTGACGTACACCTTGATCAAGGTGTCAAAGAATTGCTGCACATCTGCGGCCGACAGCTCCCTCCAGCTCGGAACGCACTACAACAGGAACCCCCATTCAGCAACGCATCAATGCGTTGTTGTATGTCCATATAAGCGATGCTAGGGTCTACACCAACGGATTAATATGCGTTGTCGTTGGTGGCGTTGCAAGGGTCTACAACAATGTATATACTTCCGTTGGTAAACGACCTAAATAAGCGTTGTAAGATAGCAACGCATAAATCTACATCCACGCAACACTTCATATGCATTGGTGGATGCCCTACACAAAATGATTTTTGCTACATAGCACGAATAATTAATGATATTTTGCATATGGCCATCTAAAGTTGTTAGGTCAAGCTGATAGTGCATAGAAGCCACAATATAATAAACAGAGGTCTCATATATTGACTATGTTTCTTTGCAAGGACAAGATCCAACGATTACAAAATGTGAAACTATCTAGTTGCTCAATTCTCAACCTTGCAATCAAAGTCGTAATTATTCTAAAACATATTGTCTCAAACATTGACCCTAAATGACAATTCTACAACAGAATGTGGAACTATCAGGGAGTAACCCCATTGAGCAACCTGTAGCATCCTTCGTTGTCGCACACCGCCTTCTGATCTCCACCTTGCGACACCTCTCTCAATTTTCTTCTTGCATGCTCCAGCAAACTTGTGTTATGAAAGGCCAAACGACACGGTTAATGTTTTCTAGCTTTCATTCTGTATAGAAAAATAAGTAGAGAAACCTAACAATCAGCATATAGCTACCATGTGTACGTATTTCAGAAGAAAATATATATCACATCTCAATTGAAAACTGCATGAATCCATTTGTGTTAAGCCAAACCATTCCCATTGAAGAAACACGGTGAGAGCATAAGAACAGATCTTACCTAGCTTGCGACTGATGAGTCCTTACTCTTATGTGTAAGTGGTCATAATGTACGTCTGCAACCAACTCTGTACAAATACAAGAAAACCTTACAAAATAAAATACGTGAAGATGGCAATGAATAGCTTATCTGAACTGGCAATGAGTAGCTTATTCTGAACTTCTTGTGGATTCAGGTACGTAGAATGAATAAAAACAAAATAAAATAGGTGAAGATGGTGCAAAATAAAATTGGGATATTTGCATTATGAGATCATGAACAATACAGAAGAAATGAATAATGGTCGACTAAACTAACTGAGTGACGTATACAAACTTAATCGAACCTCAGTACGATACATAATTCCGTACTAGTTTCCTGTTGTTGTATGCAAAAGAAATTTCGGTTGTACAATTCAGCTAAGTTGACATACAAGTCATGATGAACTCAAATACAAATTTGCTACAGGATCCATTATAGAAACGATTAATGCTTCAGACTCTCGGTTAATTATTGGTGAATTGCACCATAAAGACATCCAAAGTAAAAAAACAGAATAGTTCATATATTTCTTCCAATAAAAATAAATGATCAACGACTTGCAGACTTGATCGGCTATATATATATAGACTGTAGTGCAGATGGTGGTCAATTGTGATATTATTCTCGAATCCACTGGGAGGATTTGTACAGCATATACAAAAAAAACACGCCATGGCATGAAGCACTCAAGCTCACCCAAAAATCTCATGTTGTTTCTTTTCCATTTCTGGTGGCTGCCAAAAGCATAATGTGACCATGTCTAAATAATTTTTCAGAGCATGCTAGAACAACATATGAATGATGAATGTATGATTCTACGAAGCAAATGGTAAAACCAAACAGTAGTACAAAGGTTATGCTTTATGAGTATATGCCTAACTCAACGATAGTTGGTTAATCATTAGGATAAGATGCTAGTCTTTTATCTGAGGTACGGAATGAACCACATCTACCAGAAAATAAGGATTTAATATCAAAATCTCTGCAGAAAATGCAACCAAATACTCCATGTATAGGTAATCAGAGGGTTCGGCTCCTCAGATGTTATGTTGTCACTGTACCAGTGCTGTAGCTTCAAAATCCACCGTCCACTCTAATCCAAAGGCTCTCCTTCATCTTCCTCGTTTCTCTCATTAATTAAAAAACACCACACCAACACGCCGCACGTTCCTCAAGTTCCCTGCACCGGCAGACCGGCCAGCCAGGTTGTCCACACAGCCGCGTTGATTTAGCCGGCACACACGGCGCCGGGACATCAAAGGCCAGTAGCTCAACTCTATATGATCAATCAACTCTACATCAAAGAAATACTAACTCTGCATGTCCGGTGATTCCATGTTTAGTAGCCACATAACGCCTTGTTCTACATATCCTACAGGAGGTTGGCAAGCGCTCGACCTCCGACATCACCGTCGCTGTGCGTTTGGGCTTCACGAGCATGGCTGCGGCGGCAACATAACATTGTGATTTTAGAAGCCATGAGCTCCTGGCGTTTGGCGTCGCAGCGGCGTTGGTGCCGGCCTAACCAACACGGACACATGGACTTGTGGACAATCTGGCTGGCCGGTCTGCCGATGCAGGGAGCTTGAGGAACGCCGTCGTGGGCTGTGCTGGTGTTGTGTTTTTTTAATTAATGAGAGAAACGAGGAAGATGAAGGAGAGCCTTTGGATTAGAGTGAACGGTAGATTTTGAAGCTACAGCATCCGCACAGTCACAACATAACAGCAGAGGGGTCAGAATATTATTGTGCAAAAGGTTGAACATACCAAAAAAAAGGATTATGCAGAGCATCATTAGGGGATCCTGGTTGTGGAGGACACCACCGGGAAATAGCATTGGACCTGATTGTAGCGAAACACCAATCATTACACATCCATCTGCCTCTGAAGATACAAGTAATTGCCATCGAAGTGCACTAAAGCAGGTTAATCCCTCATACTATCAGCCAAGGCAAGGTAAAGATTATAGCACGATTGGCTTATCTATTTGCAGATCTATTTCCAATAGTTTGAAACTTATCTGTAGGACAATTTCATAATACATACACAAAGAAATTGCATCAGAAAAAACAAAATTGGGTACGAATATTAAAGCCACAGACTCGCAATCCATAACACATTTAGGTTACCCAAATATGTTGTGTCTGACAAACTATTAACCCAATCACATGATGATATACAGGTGGAACAAATAACTAGATACAGTGAACACAAATCTTGTTAGTGGCCAGGTAAGTGTGGTACTAACCTCAACGCCATGACATGCTTGAGATTCACATATCTCGGAGATTACATGATATGCCTGAAGCCAATGTTGAGGCAGCGTTAGGATCCTCCAGGTCCTCCTTGGTCGGCATCCTAATTCTCTTACCGGGCCACTTCTGAAAGCAGCCATTGCCTCGAGCATCACGAATCTGTTGGTCACCATCGTGCAGGGTTAGATGCTCACACAATTGGGAAAGGCAATCACCGATCTAGAGTTAGGTTGCCTACAAGATATGGTGCTGGGAACGGGGAGAGAAAGAAGAGGGGAGGTAGGATATGGGGGCGTCAATGGTGGATGTGATTTGTTGTAGTGGCAGTGGGCCGACAAACCGGAGCCGCTGTGGCTATGCCAGCGACCTGTGCCGACGAGGGTTGTTGTGGGGGCGGGTGCTGGGGCGCAGAGGATGTCGCGGCGGCCGAGGATCAGTGGATAACACCGGGGGTAGGGGCAGGCCGGTGAGCAACGGCGTGGGCGCCGTAGTTGCCCGGAATCTGAGGTGGCGGCCAAACGTTCTGGTGAGATTGAGAGAGGAATCAGGGGAGAAGGGTGTGGTGGAGAGAAACTATTTTGATTTTTTTACTCGCTTGGCTACGTGTATGTAGACGAAGGAGGTGCAGATAATAAGGGGAGGTGGGTGGGAGGTTAGCCCTTCGTGGAGAGGTGGGAGGCTGAACCCAAAACAACACATTTGTCATCATCGTTGCTAGATTTGCGTTGCTAAAGGTAGGTTTTTGTTGTAGTGACGGGGCCGTGCGCATTGCAGTACGGCATCATGGCGATGATCTCAGACCGGCGCGAGTTATTGCACAACGGGACCACCCCCGCTGGCAACTTGAAGAGCGGCCCCTTGACGGCCTTGCCGGCCTTTACGGCACCCCTTGCGGCCTTGCCGGTCAGCTCGACCTCGCTGTCGCGATCGACTTCCAGCTGGAAGAGCCGCTGGCAAAAGTGGGCATGCCCCATCACCGTGAAGTTGTGGTCGAGGCTGGGGCGGAGCCGCATAATGTCAGCTGGATTCTTAAAGAGCCAAGCTGGCCTCCCCTTATTGTGCAGCGGGGCGATCCGCCGGCGAATGAAATCCGCCCCGATCATCTCGAGGGTGAGCCCAGCCCGGGTCAGCTGGAGAATCCTGGTGGTGGCGACAGTAAGCCTCCCGTCGGCGGCGTCGACATCACCCCAATCATTGCCGCGGACCGGCGGCACTCGGCGGACCATGCAAAATTCCGGCGGGTCTTCCTCTTCAATCGAGCACCACCGGTCACGGCATTCGTCCAACCTCTCCCTCATGGCACCATCCGGGTACGCCTCCTTGGATCTTGGGATCCAGGTGACAAAACCAGCGACGGCACCTCCCGTTTGGATTCGAGGATAGAAGTAATGGCGGAAGAGCGCCGTGTTGGGCTGCACTCCGGCAAAGCCCTCGCAAAGATGCGCAAAGCAAGACATGCACGCCACCGCGTTCGGAGTAAAATCCAAGAGGCAAAAACCAAAGGTGTTCATGATGTCGCAGAAGAAATCGATGAAAGGAGGGCATAGCCCGCAAGAAAATAGTCAACAAAGAAGGGGTACCGGTTTGGGGCAGGATCGGCACAAGCGGCAGGAATGACGCGCGTCGCCGGGTGTCCCGAGTTCTTTCCCCCCGTCTTCACTCCCCACAAGGGCTTGAAGGCGGCCCGGAGCTCATGAACGTCAATCGTCGAGGGGAAGAAGAAGGCGGACTTCGTCTTGTCCCCCAACAGCGCGCTCTCCGGCGTCTCCATGGTCCCAGAGCCCTTAGCCACCCCCTTGCCCTTGGCGGATTTAGGCACCATGGCGTCCAAGGAGTCTAGAGGGTTGAGGAAGGGGGGTGGAGAAGCAGCGACGGCGGGCGGCGGCGAGAGCTTGCAAGGGAAGGAAGAAAGGGAACGGCGGCTCTGAGATTGGAAAATGCACGGAGGAAAAGGAGAAAGTGAGCAGCGCGCCCGCCGTTATTCCTTCTTATGGGGGAGAACGCGGGCCGCCTCCTTTCACATTAACTGTGATGTGACGCATGTCCGCGGGAAGCAACCCCACGCATGCCGCCCACATCACACACGCCTCCCCACACCGCGCTACGCGTGGGAAGCGTGGGAAGCGCAGCGCGCGAAGGAACTTACCGCGGTAAAAACCGCCCCGCCTGCCCGCGCACCGTTTTTGGGCCTAGCCCAACAACGCGCTGCGCTCATGTGTGGCCCAGGCCCGGGGGCTCCTCTCGGTGTACAAAAAGGGGGGTACACTTTTTGTACCCGTATAACTGTGCACGGGCAGTCTGAGCCACGGGCGCCGCCACACCGAGCACGGCAAGGGAGGTAAGCCAAGGTAAGGCCGAAGCTGAAGAGAAACAGTAAGACGCCAAGACCAAGACCACAAAGAGCAAAGGGGACAGAGCAGACCCCCCCGGCAAGATCCTTGCCGGGGGGCAGCTTTAGCTAACCCGGCAATACCCTTGCCGTGGCAGCTCGCCCCACACCTACGGAGCGAAGCCACCCTTGATTCCACTGCCCCCATGGGGCAAGGATTCGGGAGACATCCCCGTGGTGGCATGCAGATCTTTGTGAAGACACTCAAGATCAGATACCCACTTTAGAAGATGATGATCCTTGGCAGGATCCCAGCCAAGGAGGACCACAAGGCCCCCGGCAAGAGCCTTGCCGGGGATGACAGTAGGCGCCACGGCAAGACCCTTGCCGGGGCCGCAGAAAGGCCCTTACCAAGGACGCCCGTGGGGCCACCATTAGGCCCACGCCAATCAAGCCTCCACCGTCGTTCGCATGCAGCTGCCGACCCAACCAGCTGGGCAGGCACCTGCGTGGCGGCAAGCAAATCTTCGTGGAGACCCATCACTGCGCCACCTCATCTGCCTGCCTGCCTACATGGCACCGCGGGCACCGTTGGCCAGGGCGCGTGTCGACGCAACAGGGAGCGGCGACGGACAAGACGAGACTCTCCCCCGCCCCCGATAAAGCAAGGACACCTAAGCAAGGCGCATTAAATGCGCCTTGTCATGTAATGCGAAGGATAGCCTCGCATTACTATAACCTTTCCACCTCCTGTGTGCCACTGTGGCGACCCCTTTCCTATAAAAGGAGGCCCGAGGCGACCAGGAGGAGGATTCGGCTTTTTGGAGCTCTTGACGCCCATTGCTAGCTCAAGAACACAGATAAACAATCCACCAAAGCAGGAGTAGGGTTTTACGCATCCTCGCGGCCCGAACCTGGACAAAGGAACCGTGTGCTATCTGTTTGATCCGCTCTTCTCGCGACCCCGCGCCCTGCAACCATAGTAGGGATTCTTGTGATCCCATAGGTGTCGTTTCCCACCGACACGAAGGGATCTGTCACAAAGCCTAGCCTTCGGAGGAAGTGAGACACAAACACGACGCTCTCACCGGGCTTGGGGGTGGGAATAACCTGCCCTTGAGCAGGCAGCCTATGCGGGATTTCGCCGTTCTGGTACCTGGCCTCCCATAGCTTTATCACGTCTTCCTCCGTGACGGAGGAAGGCATCCACCGACCTTGAAGGTTGGATCCGGACATAATTGAAGGTCCGAAGCGCCTAAACCTGAGCTTTGGGTGTTGGAACTCGAGGCGGGAGGCGGATTCGATTAAGATCGAGAGGAAAAAGAATAGGGCTTGGTCTCTTTATAAAGAGGTTGAATACCAAGAGCCCTCCTCGTGACCGTTTGGGACTTACCTTTAATCGAGGGGTCATACCAACAGGCACGATTGGGTTACCCACGTCCGTGTTGATGAGAATCCCGTAACAAAGGGGACACGATCTCTGCTTCGACAAGACGTGCCAAGGAAACCGCCTCGCGAAACACGCTGAGATTGGTTATAAAAACGATTCGAATAAAGACTTGGCTCTGGTGTGATGTCACACTACGGGGTACGTCAGCAGATTAGATTTGTGGAAATATTATTCTCTCCACGGTTGTTTGTGGAACTTGTTTTGCGGAGCCGGACACGATCCTCGTGTTCAAAATTTTATGAAGTATTCAGAGGAGGAACCCGCCTTGCAATGCCGAAGACAAATCTGCACGCCGGACTCATCGTCATTGAAGCCTGGTTTAGGGGCTACTGAGGGAGTCCTGGATTAGGGGGTATCCGGACAGCCGGACTATATCCTTTGGCCGGACTGTTGGACTATGAAGATACAAGATTGAAGACTTCGTCCCGTGTCCGGATGGAACTCTCCTTGGCGTGGAAGGCAAGCTTGGCAATACGGTTATGTAGATCTCCTTCTTTGTAACCGACTCTGTGTAACCCTAGCCCCATCCGGTGTCTATATAAACCGGAGGGTTTAGTCCGTAGGACAACAACAAGATACAACAATCATACAATAGGCTAGCTTCTAGGGTTTAGCCTCTTCGATCTCGTGGTAGATCAACTCTTGTAATTCCCATATCATCAATATCAATCAAGCAGGAGTAGGGTTTTATCTCCATCGAGAGGGCCTGAACCTGGGTAAAAACATCCTGTCCCTTGTCTCCTGTTACCATCCGCCTAGACGCATAGTTCGGGACCCCTACCCGAGATCCACCGGTTTTGACACCGACATGGTCCCTCTGGGCTGCATGTTGGTTCTTCAAATTTCTTGGTTTTCCAATCTCTGACTTAAGCTGGTGCTTCAATCTTGATCTTGTGCCTGTGCACAGTTGGGCAACAGACCCAGGGTTTGTTGCACCGACAAACCGCGATGGAGGTACATCACGTGAGGGGCAGGGAAGTCAACATCAACCCACATTCCACCATTCCCACAGCCCCTCATGTGCAACCTCGGAGTGCGCGGTTGTTTGAGCTCCATCTCCTGCGCAAAGGGGGTTGGAAGGCAAAGATGACCACACAGAGGTTTATACATCCTGATGATGAGCTCTCGGGGCTGATCCCCGACGTGGCCTTATGCTGGAGGAAGGGTCGCTGCCGGAGGCGCGACCAGAGCACCACCCCATCCGCCTCTTCCTCGAACACTGCGGCAAACTCGACCTCGCCCCCTCCCTCCCCCTCTCACGGTGGGCTCCACTACCACGGGATCTGGAGGAGGGCGGATGCGCTGTTGAGCAGAAGCCCTCGTCGCCGCCACTGGAATACCACCGCTCCCTCGTCCTCTCACCATGGCGAGTGAAGAAAGATTGCGGAGGAGGAGAAGAAGCGTGTGTCAAAATGCACGGCTCTTGCCCCCTTTTATAGGAGGATGAGGCAGGTGTGGGTGTCAAAACTGTCAGATCTCGGGTAGGGGGTCCCGAACTATGCGTCTGAGGATTGAAGGTAACAAGAGGCAGGGACACGGTGTTTACCCAGGTTTGGGCCCTCTTAATGGAGGTAATACCCTACTTCCTGCTTGATTGACTTTGATGAGTATAGGGTTACAAGAGTTGATCTACCTCGAGATCGTAATGGCTAAACCCTAGATGTCTAGCCTGTATGATTATGATGATCCTCTACGGACTAAACCCTCCGGTTTATATAAACACCGGAGGGGCCTAGGGTTGTACAGAGTCGGTTTACAGAGAAAGGAATCTTCATATCCGAACGCGAAGCTTGACATCCACGCAAAGGAGAGTCCCATCCGGACATGCGGGAAAGCCCTCTATCTTGTATCTTCACGACCCACCAGTCCGGCCCATGTCACATAGCCCGGATGCCCGGGGATTGATACGTCTCCAAAGTATCTATAATTTTTGATTGTTCCATGCTATTATATTATCTATTTTGGATGTTTATGGGCTTTATTACACACTTTTATATTACTTTTGGGACTAACCTATTAACCCACAGCCCAGTGCCAGTTCCTGTTTTTTCCCTTGTTTCAGTGTTTCGAAGAAAAGGAATATCAAATGGAGTCGAAACAGAACGAAACCTTCTGGAGAAGTTATTTTTGGAAGGAAAGAAACCCGGGAGACATGGAGTCCACGTCAAGGAAGCAACGAGGAAGGCATGAGGCAGGGGGGCGCCCACCCCCTGGGCGCGCCCTCCACCCTCGTGGCTCCCCTGACGTACTTCTTCCTCCTATATATACCCATATACCCTAAAACGATCGGGGAACAGAATAGATCGGGAGTTCCGCTGCCGCAAGCCTCTGTAGCCACCAAAAACCAATCGGGACCATGTTCCGGCACCCTGACGGAGCGGGAACCCTCACCGGTGGCCATCTTCATCATCTCGGCGCTCTTCATTATGAGGAGGGAGTAGTTCACCCTCGGGGCTGAGGGTATGTACCAGTAGCTATGTGTTTGATCTCTCTCTCTCTCTCTATCTCTCTCTCTCTCTCTCTCTCGTGTTCTTGATTTGGCACGATCTTGATATAGCACGAGCTTTGCTATTATAGTTGGATCTTATGTTGCTTCTCCCCCTCTACTCTCTTGTAATGGATGGAGTTTTCCCTTTGAAGTAATCTTATCAGATTGAGTCTTTAATGACTTGAGAACACTTGATGTATGTCTTGCCGTGCGTATCTGTGGTGACAATGGGATATCACGTGATTCACTTGATGTATGTTTTGGTGATCAACTTGCGGGTTCCGCCCATGAACCTATGCATAGGGGTTGGCACACGTTTTTGTCTTGATTCTCTAGTAGAAACTTTTGGGCACTCTTTGAAGTACTTTGTGTTGGTTTGAATAGATGAATCTGAGATTGTGTGATGCATATCATATAATCATACCCACGGATACTTGAGGTGACATTGGAGTATCTAGGTGACATTAGGGTTTTGGTTGATTTGTGTCTTAAGGTGTTATTCTAGTACGAACTCTAGGGCTGTTTTTGATACTTATAGGAATAACCCAACGGATTGATTGGAAAGAATAACTTTGAGGTGGTTTCGTACCCTACCATAATCTCTTCGTTTGTTCTCTGCTATTAGTGACTTTGTAGTGACTCTTTGTTGCATGTTGAGGGATAGTTATATGATCCAACTATGTTATTATTGTTGAGAGAACTTGCACTAGTGAAAGTATGAACCCTAGGCCTTGTTTCCTAGCATTGCAATACCGTTTACGCTCACTTTTACCACTTGCTACCTTGCTGTTTTTATATTTTCAGATTAGAAAAACTTATATCTACCATCCATATTGCACTTGTATCACCATCTCTTCGCCGAACTAGTGCACCTATACAATTTACCATTGTATTGGGTGTGTTGGGGACACAAGAGACTCTTTGTTATTTGGTTGCAGGTTGCTTGAGAGAGACCATCTTCATCCTACGCTTCCCACGGATTGATAAACCTTAGGTCATCCACTTGAGGGAAATTTGCTACCGTCCTACAAATCTCTGCACTTGGAGGCTGAACAACGTTTACAAGAAGAAGGTTGTGTAGTAGACATTAAGCAGTTTCTGGCACCGTTGCCGGGGAGGTGAGTGCTTGAAGGTATATCTTTAGATCTTGTGTCGGTGTACAAAAGGGGGGTACACTTTTTGTACCCCTATGACTGTGCACGGGCAGTCTGAGCCACGGGCGCCGCCGCACCAAGCCCGACAAGGGAGCTAGAACCGAGGTGAGGCCAAAGTCAAAGAGGAGCAGAACGACGCCAAGACCACAAAGAGCAAAGGGGACGAAGCGCCCCCCCCCCTCGTCAGCAAGATCCTTGCCGGGAGGTGGTTTTTGCCAACCCTGCAAGACCCATGCCGTGGCTCAGACTATGGAGCGGGTCACCCTTGAGTCCACTACCCCCATGGGGCAAGGATTCGGGAGGCATCCCCGTGGTGGTATGCAGATCTTTGTGAAGACATTCAAGGCCAGATGCACACTTTAGAAGATGATGATCCTTGTCGGGATCCCAGCCAAGGAAAACCACAAGGCCCCCGGCAAGAGCCTTGCAGGGGATGATAGTAGATGCCACGGCAAGACCCTTGTCAGGACCCCGGCAAGGCCCTTGCCGGGGCCGCGGCAAGGCCCTTGCCAAGGACACCCGCGGGGCCACCATCAGGCCCACGCCAGTCACACCTCCACCACCATTCGCATGCGGCTGCCGACCCAACCAGCTGGGCAGGCACCTGCGTGGCGGCATGCAGATCCTCGTGGAGACCCACTGCGGCGCCACCTCAGCTGCCTGCCCGCCTACATGGCATCGCAGGCACCGCTGGACAGGGCGCGTGTCGACGCGGGAGAGAGCGGCGACGGACGAGACGGGGCACTCCCCCGCCCCCGATAAAGCAGGGACACCTAAGCAAAGGCGCATTTAATGCGCGTTGTCATGTAATGCGAGGGATAACCTCGCACCACTGTAGCCTTTCCACCTCCTGTGTGCCACTGTGGCAGCCCCTTTTCCTATAAAAGGAGGCCCCAGGCGACCAGGAGGAGGATTCGCCTTTTTGGATCTCCTCACGCCCCATAGCTAGCTCAAGAACACAAGCATATAATCCACCAAAGCCGGAGTAGGGTTTTACGCACCTTCGCGGCCCGAAACTGGATAAAGGAATCGTGTACTGCCTGCTCGATCCGCTCTTCTCACGACCCCCGCGCCCTACAACCGTAGAAATGGATCCTCGTGATCCCATAGGTGTCGTTTCCCACCGACATCTTTGGCGCGCCAGGTAGGGGCAGGCGCAGTTGTGAGAATCGGCTTTAGCAGTCAGTTCGATGCTCCCTCGTCTTTGCGGTCTTCGAAGAAGAAAAGGGGCCAGGAGATCAGCACTCGAGCGATCACGGACAAAAGCTAAGTTGCGCTGAACTCTTGCCTGTAATTCCCTTTTTATTTTGAGGTTATTCCCCCCGGAGATGTTCGCTTTGTATGAAAAAAAACCTGCACGCCAGGGGGCTCTGCCACGATTGGCAACGCCCTTGCCCTGTTTCGAGTCTGCTCAACAGCTCAAGTGGCTGCGTTGAGAATGGCAGGGTAGCCTCCCGTAATCGGCAATGTCCTCGATTCTGACTCGAGTCAAGCTCGACAGCTCGAGCGACCGCGTTCGGGACGGGAAGGTGGCTCACCCGGTTGCACGCGTACCCGGTAGGCCATGGGGATCCGTCCCCAAGACGCCGCTTGGGGCTTTCGTGCCGGCAAGCCTACTCGATCGGCGTAGGGCACACATACAAAGAGGAATTGAACGGGGAAGTAACATGCATGAAATTAAAGAGTACTTCAGAGTTATGTTACATCACATCATTGCTGCGGTTCTAACTAAAGATAAAATTTATCTTGGTCGAGGGCCCGCGGCGGCGAAGAAGAATGGGGCGCCTAGTTCCGGCGCTGGCCTTCCACCCTCTTGATTTCGCCGATGCAGTCGGTGATGGGCTTGGTGCGCTCCTTGAGCACCGCGGGATCAGCATCCTCCGGCAAGCTCTTCATCGCAGCCGCGAAGTCAAGATGGGGATTCCAGTATGCCACCTTGGTGAGGACCTTGGTCACGACCCTCCGGCAAAGACGCCGGGCATCCTCGGCCATCGTGGACATCCTGTTGGAGTGGAGATAGGCCAGGGCCCCGAGGACGCCCTCGAAGAACTGGGTCAGCTTGGCGTTGATGGTCCCGCTGCGCTCAGGAGCGTACCTCACATTTGGCAACCCCATGGTGGCCAATTCCGAGGTAACCCTGCCGGCGACGACCTCCAGATGGCTGATCCACTTATTCTCGCCCGCCACATACTCTTGGTGGGAGGCGGTCTCGGCTGCCCGCTGCTGCTTCACCTCCTCCAGGCTTTTGGTCAAGACCTCCTCCCGAGCTCTGCTCTCCGGCAACATCTTCTCGAGATCCTCCAGCTTTAGCTTGAGGTCTCTGATGGAGGCTTGCGCCTCGGAGAGCTCACCGGTCTTGCTGATGACCGTTCCCTGCGCCTCCACCAAGGCGCGGTTGAGCATGTCCGCCTTGCCGGACAGCTGGAGGGCCTGCTTCTTCAGCTCATCCCGCTCTGCCTCCAGCTCCTTCACCTTGCCGGCATGGGCCAGGGCTTGGGCATCGAGCACCTCTCTGTGCCTCTGCTCCAGCCCCTGGGTCCGTCGAGCAACAAGGGCCTCAAGCTCCTCGTCCTTGCCGCGGAGCGTAGCGGCAAGCTTCGCCTCACGCGCGGAGAGGTCCTCCTCCTGGGAGTCCAAGTTGTCTTGATGCTAGTTCCGGATGGCTTCGGCCGCGGCGGCCAAGTTCGCCGCCTTCTCCTGGGCCTTCTTGATGTCGGCCATCTTCAGGGCGAGCTCCACCTCGCGCTGGGCCAATTTCTCCTGGAAGGCCCTCTGCTCCTCGCAAGACTGGTGGAACCAGGCCTGCGTCTCAGCGACGCGCGCCTTGAAGTCCGCCTCCGCGTTGTCCACCGCTGCCGCCCTGGACTCAACTTTGTCCAGGCGGCCGCGGTAGAGCGCTTGGAGCTTCCGGAAGTTGGCCCCCATGGCGCGGAAGAGTTACTCCTCTGGAGAACCATCGCCGCCGGCGCCCGGCGCATCGACGATCTCGAACCCAGTGGCGGCAAGCACCTCGTCATCTAAAACTTCCCCTTCGGCGGGCGCTCGGCTTGGCGCCCCTAAGAGGTGGACGAAGAGATCGTCACCCACCTTCAGGTACCTGCCGGGGCCCGAGGCTGAGGAGGAGGAAGGCTGGTCATCCGTCGCCTCTTCCTCGGCAGGGGCCTTGCCGGTCCCCCTGGCAGGACCGCCGTCGGCGCCCTCAGCGGAGGCCTCATCGGCAGCCTTGGCGGCCCCTACTGTCCTACAAATCTCTGCACTTGGAGGCTGAACAACGTTTACAAGAAGAAGGTTGTGTAGTAGACATTAAGCAGTTTCTGGCGCCGTTGCCGGGGAGGTGAGTGCTTGAAGGTATATCTTTAGATCTTGTGTCGGTGTACAAAAGGGGGGTACACTTTTTGTACCCCTATGACTGTGCACGGGCAGTCTGAGCCACGGGCGCCGCCGCACGAAGCCCGACAAGGGAGCTAGAACCGAGGTGAGGCCAAAGTCAAAGAGGAGCAGAACGACGCCAAGACCACAAAGAGCAAAGGGGACGAAGCGGGCCCCCCCTCCTTGGCAAGATCCTTGCCGGGAGGTGGTTTTTGCCAACCCGGCAAGACCCATGCCGTGGCAGCTCGCCCCTCGCCTACGGAGCGGGTCACCCTTGAGTCCACTACCCCCATGGGGCAAGGATTCGGGAGGCATCCCCGTGGTGGTATGCAGATCCTTGTGAAGACATTCAATACCAGATGCACACTTTAGAAGATGATGATCCTTGGCGAGATCCTAGCCAAGGAAAACCACAAGGCCCCCGGCAAGAGCCTTGCTGGGGATGACAGCAGACGCCACGGCAAGACCCTTGTCAGGACCCCGGCAAGGCCCTTGCCAAGGACACCCGCGGGGCCACCATCGGACCCACGCCAGTCACACCTCCACCACCATTCGCATGCGGCTGCCGACCCAACCAGCTGGGCAGGCACCTGCGTGGCGGCATGCAGATCCTCGTGGAGACCCACCGCTGCGCCACCTCAACTGCTGGCCCGCCTACATGGCATCGCAGGCACCGCTGGCCAGGGCGCGTGTCGACGCGGGAGAGAGCGGCGACGGACGAGACGGGGCACTCCCCCGCCCCCGATAAAGCAGAGACACCTAAGCAAAGGCGCATTTAATGCGCCTTGTCATGTAATGCGAGGGATAACCTCGGACCACTTTACCCTTTCCACCTCCTGTGTGCCACTGTGGCAGCCCCTTTTCCTATAAAAGGAGGCCCCAGGCGACCAGGAGGAGGATTCGGCTTTTTGGAGCTCCTCACGCCCCATAGCTAGCTCAAGAACACAAGCATATAATCCACCAAAGCAGGAGTAGGGTTTTACACACCTTCGCGGCCCGAACCTGGATAAAGGAATCGTGTACTGCCTGCTCGATTCGCTCTTCTCACGACCCCCGCGCCCTGCAACCGTAGAAAGGGATCCTCGTGATCCCACAGGTGTCGTTTCCCACCGACACTTGCAATCAGATCTTTTTGTTTCTTGTTTTATCACTAGTTAGTCTATTAAAGAAAACTGCAAAAAATGGAATTGAGTTTACCTCATACGCTTCATCTTTTTAATATCTTTCGTGAGTATGATGGAAAAGAAAATTGTGCCAAAGTGTTAGAAGAAGAATACATTAAAATGTTCGGCACTAAATCTTTGAATGATGAGCATGATTGCAATGTTGTTAGTATGAACTCCTTGAGTATCCATAGTACTAATGATGATTGCACTAGTTATGATGAAAATGTCTCCTATAAACATGTCAATTTTTGTGGAGTGCATTGGGTTTGTGAGTACGCACCAAATAGGGAAGATAGATATTGCAAGAGGTAGAAGTACTTAGAAACTAAATTGTTGCAAGAGAGGCTAGATGATTGCGTTGAAAGATTCAATATTTATCACGCCCCTTGTGAACTTTGCAATGAACATGGCCATTTAAAGCTCCTATGCTATTTTTTTCACGATCAAGTCATGTCCAAAAATTGTGATAACTTGATTACTCTTGAGCATCATAAGGAGCTTAGTCTTCTTTTGGGTTATGAAGAAATGAAACGTATAACTGAAGGTATTCCAAAGTTTAATCTTGATAGATTTCTTGATTTTGATCTAGAGAAGATTTATATGTTTTGTGCGGTGAATTGCATAGAAAATCCTTATATTGCCAATTACATAAAGAAAAGAAAACAAATAGAAGATGAAGAGAATGCTAACGAAAGGGAAGAGACTTCCCAATATCCTCCTATTATTTCTTATGATGAATCAGGTAATGAGGAGGAGCCTTCTATTCAACCAATCTCATTAATAAGGAGCTCCAAAAAGAGGATTGAACACACACATGATGTGGTGAACAAGAAGAAAAGAAAAAGTAAGAGAGGTAAAAAGATATCTCTCCCAAATAATGTTGCTCCTATTATTTTTGTGCCTCATGAAAATGAATCAAAAATAATTGTGGAAGATGATGCACTTGATGATGATCTCGTCATGCCTATTGCTTGTTGTGATGATTATGATTGGGAAGATAATGATACTTCTTATGATCTTGAAAATCTTTTTGGCACTTGCTTGGAAGAATATGATAATTGCTATACTATTGGTGCTATCCATACTATTAATGATGAGAGTGATTATGCTTATAATATGAAAAGGCCCAAGCTTGGGGAAGCTATGTTTAAATGAGGATGAAATATTTGAGAACATTTTTGCTACAATTAATGTTTGTCCCAAGCTTGGGGATGCTATGTTTAATGAAGATGATATTCTTAGTCTCCCAAGTTTTGATATGCAAATTTATAATGATGATAGCATGCCTCCTACTTATGATGATTATATTGATGAAAGTGGGATTGGAAGAGTGTCAACTTTAGGAAGTAATGATCCCACTATTTTGGAGGATGTTGAATCATATAATATTTATGAAAGTGGATTTGGAGAGGTCATGACTTTATTTAGTGATGTATCCACTATCTTGGAAGAGGTTTCAATCGATTATGATGAGAACAAAGTTGCTACTTATGATGATTATTGTGATGAAACTTATGCTATAAAAAGTAGTGATGATTATATTTATAAAACTTATCATGATTGTGATTACCCTTTTTATGAACATTACTCTTTTAATGTGGAAACAATTTATAGTATTCAAGTCTCTTATGATACTCCCACTATTCCCAATGAGAAGAATTTTGCTTATGTGGAGAGTAGTAAAATTTCTATGCAAGAAGATCATGAAAAGAATGCTTTAGGTGCTGGTTATATGATTGAATTCATTCATGATGCTACTGAAAACTATTATGAGAGAGGATCGTATGCTTCTACACATTGCAATAATATCAAGTTTCCTCTCTATGTGCTTAAAATCTTGAAGTTATGCTTGTTTTACCTTCCTATGCAAGTTGATTATTGTTCCCATAAGTTGTTTGTTCACAAAATCCCTATGCATAGGAAGTGGGTTAGACTTAAATGTTCTAGTCATATTATTCATGATGCTCTCTTTATGTTTCAATTCCGATTTTTTATGTGAGCATCATTGAAATCATCATGCCTAGCTAGGGGCGTTAAACGTTAGCGCTTGTTGGGAGGCAATCCAATTTTATTTTAGTTTCTTGCTTTTTGGTTCTATTTAGGAATAAATAATCCATCTAGCTTCTGTTTAGATGTGGTTTTATGTTTTAATTAGTGTTTGTGCCAAGTAGAACCTTTGGGAAGACTTGGGTGAAGTCTTTATGATCATGCTGTAAAAAACATAAACTTTAGCGCTCACGAGATTAGCTTCAACTTTTTACTGGAGAGCGATATTCAGTTGACTATTTTTTAAGATGGTTACTAGACAAATTCCTCAGGTACACATATTTATTTTAGAATTTTTGGAGTTCCATAAGTATACGTTTGATACAGATTACTACAGACTGTTCTGTTTTTGACAGATTCTGTTTTTTATTGTGTTGCTTGCTTATTTTGATGAATCTATGGCTAGTAAAATAGTTTATAAACCATAGGGAAGTTGGAATACAGAAGGTTTAACACAAATATAAATAAATAATGAGTTCATGATAGTACCATGAAGTGGTGTTTTTTTTTGTTTCGCTAACGGAGCTTACGAGTTTTCTGTTAAGTTTTGTGTTGTGAACTTTTCAAGTTTTGGGTAAAGATTCGATGGACTATGGAATAAGGAGTGGCAGGAGCCTAAGCTTGGGGATTACCAAGGCACCCCTAGGTAATATTCAAGGATAACCAAGAGTCTAAGCTTGGGGATGCCCCGGAAGGCATCCCCTCTTTCTTCTTCGTTCATCGGTAACTTTACTTGGAGCTATATTTTTATTCACCACATGATATGTGTTTTGCTTGGAGCGTCAATTTTATTTTCTTTAGCTTTGCTTGCTGTTTGGATAATATCCCAATATCTGAAATTATTAAATGGGAGAGTCTTCACATAGTTGCATAATTATTCAACTAGTCATTGATCTTCACTTATATTTTTTTTGAAGTAGTTTGTCTTTTGCTCTAGTACTTCACTTATATCTTTTTAGAGCACGGCGGTGGTTATATTTTGAAGAAATAGATGAACTCTCATGCTTAACTTATATTATTTTGAGAGTCCTAAACAGCATGGTAATTTGTTGTGGTTATGCATTTAGTCCTAATATGATGGGCATTAGAGGGATATAATAAAAACTTTCATATAAAGTGCATTGAATACTATGAGAAGTTTGATTCTTTATGATAGTTTTCAGATATGAAGATGGTGATATTATAGTCATGCTAGTTGAGTAGTTGTGAATTTGAGATATACTTGCTCTAAAGTTTGTGATTCCCGTAGCATGCACGTATGGTGAACCGTTATGTGATGAAGTCGGAGCATGATTTATTTATTGATTGTCCTCCTTATGAGTGGCGGTCGGGGACGAGCGATGGTCTTTTCCTACCAATCTATCCCCCTAGGAGCATGCACGTAGTACTTTGTTTTGATAACTAATAGATTTTTGCAATAAGTATGTGAGTTCTTTATGACTAATGTCGAGTCCATGGATTATACGCACTCTCACCCTTCCGCCATTGCAAGCCTCTCTAATACCGCGCACCTTTCGCCGGTATCATACACCCACCATATACCTTCCTCAAAACATCCACCATACCTACCTATTATGGCATTTCCATAGCCATTCCGAGATATATTGCCATGCAACTTTCCACCGTTCCGTTTATTATGACACGCTCCATCATTGTCATATTGCTTTGCATGATCATGTAGTTGACGTTGTATTTGTGGCAAAGCCACCGTTCATAATTCTTTCATACATGTCACTCATTTGTCATTGTACATCCCTGTATACCGCCGGAGGCATTCATATAGAGTCATATTTTTGTTCTAAGTATCGAGTTTTAATTCATGAGTTGTAAGTAAACAAAAGTGTGATGATCATCATTATTAGAGCATTGTCCTAGTGAGGAAAGGATGATGGAGAGTATGATTCCCCCACAAGTCGGGATGAGACTTCGGACGAAAAAAAAGGAAAAAAAAGAGGCCATAAAAAAATAGAAAAAGGCCCAAATAAAAAATTAAAAATTAGAAAATTGAGAGAAAAAGAGAGAAGGGACAATGCTACTATCCTTTTACCACACTTGTGCTTCAAAGTAGCACCATGATCTTAATGATAGAGAGCCTCTTATGTTGTCACTTTCATATACTAGTGGGAATTTTTCATTATAGAACTTGGCTTGTATATTCCAATGATGGGCTTACTCAAAATGCCCTAGTTCTTCGTGAGCAAGCGAGTTGGATGCACACCCACTTAGTTTCTTTTGTTGAACTTTCATACACTTATAGCTCTAGTGCATCTGTTGCATGGCAATCCCTACTAACTCACATTGATATCTATTGATGGGCATCTCCATAGCCCGTTGATACGCCTGGTTGATGTGAGACTATCTTCTCCTTTTTGTCTTCTCCACAACCACCATTCTATTACACCCATAGTGCTATGTCCATGGCTCACGCTCATGTATTGCGTGAAGATTGAACAAGTTTGAGAACATCAAAAGTATGAAACAATTGCTTGGCTTGTCATCGGGGTTGTGCATGATTTAAATATTTTGTGTGATGAAGATAGAGCATAGCCAGACTATATGATTTTGTAGGGATAGCTTGCTTTGGCCATGTTATTTTGAGAAGACATGATTGCTTTGTTAGTATGCTTGAAGTATTATTATTCTCATGTCAATATTAAACTTTTGTCTTGAATCTTATGGATCTGAACATTCATGCCACAATAAAGAGAATTATGTTAGGTAGCATTCCACATCAAAAAATTTGTTTTTATCATTTACCTACTCGAGGACGAGCAGGAATTAAGCTTGGGGATGCTGATACGTCTCCAACGTATATATAATTTTTGATTGTTCCATGCTATTATATTATCTATTTTGGATGTTTATGGGCTTTATTATACACCTTTATATTACTTTTGGGACTAACCTATTAACCCAAAGCCCAGTGCCAGTTCCTGTTTTTTCCCTTGTTTCAGTGTTTCGAAGAAAAGGAATATCAAAAGGAGTCGAAATGGAATGAAACCTTCAGGAGAAGTTACTTTTGGAAGGAAAGCAACCCGGGAGACTTGGAGTCCACGTCAAGGAAGCAACAAGGAAGGCACGAGGAAGGGGGGTGCGCCCACCCCCCCTGGGCGCGCCCTCCACCCTCATGGGCCCCTCGTGTCTCCTCTAACGTACTTCTTCCTCCTATATATACCCATATACCCTAAAAGAATCAGGGAACAGAATAGATCAGGAGTTCCGCCGCCACAAGCCTCTGTAGCCACCAAAAACCAACAGGGACCCTGTTTCGGCACCCTGCCGGAGGGGGGAACCCTCACCGGTGGCCATATTCATCATCCCGACGCTCTCCATGACGAGGAGGGAGTAGTTCACGCTCGGGGCTGAGGGTATGTATCAGTAGCTATGTGTTTGATCTTTCTCTCTCTCTCGTGTTCTTGATTTGGCACGATCTTTATGTATCGCGAGCTTTTCTATTATAATTGGATCTTATGTTTCTTCTCCCCCTCTACTCTCTTGAAATGGATTGAGTTCTCCCTTTGAAGTAATCTTATCGGATCGAGTCTTTAATGACTTGAGAACACTTGATGTATGTCTTGCCGTGCGTATCTGTGGTGACAATGGGATATCACGTGATTCACTTGATGTATGTTTTGGTGATCAACTTGCGGGTTCCGCTCATGAACCTATGCATAGGGGATGGCACACGTTTTCGTCTTGATTCTCCGGTAGAAACTTTTGGGCAGTCTTTGAAGTACTTTGTGTTGGTTTGAATAGATGAATCTGAGATTGTGTGATGCATATCATATAATCATACCCACGGATACTTGAGGTGACATTGGAGTATCTAGGTGACATTAGGGTTTTGGTTGATTTGTGTCTTAAGGTGTTATTCTAGTACGAACTCTAGGGCTGTTTGTGACACTTATAGGAATAGCCCAACAGATTGATTGGAAAGAATAACTTTGAGGTGGTTTCGTACCCTACCATAATCTCTTCGTTTGTTCTCCGCTATTAGTGACTTTGGAGTGACTCTTTGTTGCATGTTGAGGGATAGTTATATGATCCAACTATGTTATTATTGTTGAGAGAACTTGCACTAGTGAAAGTATGAACCCTAGGCCTTGTTTCCTAGCATTGCAATACCGTTTACGCTCACTTTTACCACTTGCTACCTTGCTGTTTTTATATTTTCAGATTAGAAAAACTTATATCTATCATCCATATTGCACTTGTATCACCATCTCTTCGCCGAACTAGTGCACCTATACAATTTACCATTGTATTGCGTGTGTTGGGGACACAAGAGACTCTTTGTTATTTGGTTGCAGGGTTGCTTGGGAGAGACCATCTTCATCCTACGCCTCCCATGGATTGATAAACCTTAGGTCATCCACTTGAGGGAAATTTGCTACTGTCCTACAAACCTCTGCACTTGGAGGCCCAACAACGTCTACAAGAATAAGGTTGTGTAGTAGACATCAGGGACCCCCTAATCCAGGACTCCCTCAGTAGCCCCTGAACCAGGCTTCAATGATGATGTATCCGGCGTGCAGATTGTGTTTGGCATTGTAAGGCGGGTTCCTCCTCCGAACACTTCAAAGTAATTTGAACCAAAGAACAGTATCCGGCTTCATATCTTCGGCTTTGTAAGGTGGCCCCGCCCCGATACTTTGGGCAGCTTCGGCTTTATATTAAATATCATGCCCTTCAACTTCTACGTCACTGTCGCCTTGGCTTCCACGTGTCAGACGAATACGAAGGGTCCGAGTGTTTTTACAGATAACACCCTGACTTTGTAGGGAAGGCGTCTATTTAAGGAGATTGGATCTCAGATGCCATTCCACAAGAGGCAAAAATCTTTAGAGCTTGCCACTGGAAACCGCACAAACATGGCTGGTGCTCCCAGTTCTTCCTCACTCCCCCACGACCCTCAAAAAGGCGATTGGGAGAGTTGCTCGGTATCCCACGCCCAGCTGACCAAGCTTCAGACGCAGGGATATCTCCCTCCCGCGGATCTAGTCCTTGTTCGGGCGGGATTATCTTCCATAAACGGTGATGCCCTAGTGGAAAATTTCCCCAATCCTACAGAAGGTGAGCGAGTGTGCTTCGTTTCCTCCCTACCAAGAGGCGTTGGATTTCCAATCCACCCTTTCCTCCAAGGTCTCTTGGAGTACTACGGCCGCCAGCTGCACAATCTCACGCCGGTCTCCATTCTGAATATCGCGGGCTTCATTGCTCTTTGCAAGCTATTCCTAGGCTGCGAGGCCCATTTTGAGCTATGGAGGAGACTCTTCTGCCTCGTCCCCCACTCCCAAAAGGGATCTATATTTGAGGTGGGCGGTGCCGAAGTATGGCGTATAGCTGGGATTCCGGCACTCTGAAGAGGGCATCCGAAGAGTGGCCCTCAGAGTGGTTTTATATTGAAGACATTGTTTTCCCAGACCCAATTAGAAGGGGCATACCCGAATTTTACAATGCTCCATTAAAGAAGCGCCACAGCTGGCGCCCCTGGAGCCTTGAGGAGGAAGACAGTGTGGAGGTCAAGAAGTTAATGAGCAAGATAAATACACTTGCCCAATTCGGACTATCTATAATCGAGGTAATGGCGATTTCAATAACACGAGGTGTTCAACCAGTCCAATCCAGAGGGATCCCCATGTGGCACTACAACGGGGAAGACGACGCATCACGCTGCGGGCGCAAGGGGCCAGACAATTTTGCCGCCTTGGCTGCCATGTTGGCTGACCTTTACAAAGGGGAGAGAGAAGACTTTACTCGCCTTAAGTGCCGAGAGGGCTTTTTCCATGTACAACCCTCCTCGCTGGGTGAGCTTTCGCTCCATAACCTTATTCAATCTTCCTCCTGAGTCATACCTTTAGTTGAACTTAATCCGACTATTTTTAACAGGAATGGAGAAAGGTCGTCGCGGGGATCCATAGTCCTGCTCCGCAGCCAGAGGATCATGTTCGAGACCTGGATCCCAGATTTGGAGAAGATCCGGATATTTTTATAGAGCTTAAGGATGGGGTCTTTTATCAGGCGAGCTACGACGGCACGGAAGTGGCCATTATAGCCGATTACCCCGGCCTTCTCCCCTCTTCCCACGTAAGTAGCCAGGAGACGTCCCCTCCAAAAGAGTTTTGTCATTGTGCCTCACCCACCGCACTGTCTCGTGCTCCGAAGGGGTGGCGCTCGTCTCGCCACGCCGTATCGGAGGCGTCCCTTAAGAGGGTAGCGCCTGCGCAGGGCGGGTCTTCGAAAAAAAGGTGGATGGCAATACTGCCGAGGCTTCACCATAGAGGTATGGTTTTTAATATGTCCTTGGCAGATATACCAAATTATGATGTTTCCTGTTGTGCCATATTTTCAGGAAGAGTATTCGCCAGGCTATGTCCGGAGACCTCGCTGGTCATGCATCAATCAATCCGGCCCCGGACCCTACCCCAAGGACTATAGTTCATACGAGCGCAATGCCGGATTGTCCTCTCCCCGAGGATTCGGATAATGTATCCGTCACCAACTCCGAAGTGGAGAGTGCAATGAACCATCGGCGCCGGAGGGAAGCTATGCGTGACCCGAACTTCACCGAAGAGGCATTCAATGCCTTCAGCTCAGCGGATGTATACATCCGAGCTGCCCGGGATGGGCTTGCTGGATCCACTCACCAGCTTTCAAAGGATATGCGGGTAAGGACTATTGTCCTCTCCCCCGAGCCTTGAAGCAGTTAGACCAACTGATTTAAGGGTCGTTACGCCCTCAGGTACTCACGGAGAAGAATAACACATTATCCAAGGAGCTGGAAGAATGCCGAATGAAGCTAACTGTCGCCACCGCTGAACTTGAGAATTTGAAGAAATCCAAGGGGGCACCGGATGGTGAGCACAATTGTATCAGGAGGATATTATTCCGCGCCCATAATGATTCTAAGTATGCATTGCTTTTGTATGCAACGGAAGGATCATCGGACCGGTTGGACGAAAGGCTAAGGGCCGCTCAGGCGAACAAACAACATGCCGAAGGGCAAGAAGCCGCTGGTCTGCGTGTATTAACATAGACCATTAATGAGAAGAACAAACTACAAGATGCAAACATCAAGCAAGCCGAAGAGCTGAAGGACATACGAGCCCAACTGGCGGATGCCTTGAAGGAGAACAGAAAGCTGAAAGTAGGCATATTCAGTATACTCTTAAACCTCACTTTCGTATGGTCCCCTGATGGAAAGTTTAACAAGATTGTTTCTGTAGATGTGCTGACTGGGCGGCTTGAAGGAGAAGTTTCCGGATTTCAAGGCGATCTGCTACAAGAGCTGTCCAAAGTGCATGAGCAAACTCGGAAGGCAATGAGAAAAATTGCTAAGGCTTTATGGACATCCGATTCTCCTCCAGGAAGTATGGAGGAACTCGTGAATTTATTCAAGGGGGCTCATCGCCGCTTCGGGCTATGGAAGATATCGGCATGCCGAGAAGGCGCAAGAGAGGCCTGGGCCATGGTGAAAACACGGTACACCGGACTTCAATCGAATCATATGGCCCGGGTCGGACCTTGGGGACCAGATGGACAAGAAATTCCTGTTAGCTTGGTGTATGACCAAGTAAAGATAGCCACCAAGTTTTCACAACAGGATTGCAAACTAGACAACCTGTTAGATGGTCTACAGAAGCAAGAAGTTTTTTAGTGCAAGTAGCAATGTACTTTTATCGGCAAACTTTTCTCTAGCCGAATTGTAAAATGGTTGTCATGGCAGGCCCTCTGCTTCAACCTTCGAAACCCAAGGTTTGGAGTGTTTCCGAATACTACACCGTTGGTAAACACCAAAGTATGTATGGAAACCAGGCAGTCAGGTCATAATTGCTTGAACAGACAAGCTGTATTCGGTGAGTTATGTTATATTAATTTATTTGTAAGAAACATCTTCCAGAGAAAATAGTTCTGTTAAGGGTTCCTCTCCCTGGGTGTACCATGCGTTGTTTTGCATGCCTAGGCGGTGATGCTAGGAATCACAATTCACTTTATATTTTGAGGGCTTGATTATGTGACAACGAAGGTAGTTCGTCTTTTTCCGCCGATTAATTATTCCCTTAAGAATGCTAGCTTTCGGCTTCACTCGTCTAAGGTACACGTCCTGATGACCCGGCGGTAACAATCACAGAGGTGCTCCCTTTATGCCCTAGTCGAACAATCGGGAACGTAGGGCATAAGCACAGGAGCCAAGCAACCCAGCTTGGCAAAAACTTAAGTCATAAAGGTGCATATAATGGCGAAGGAAAGACATATATGAGAAGGTGACACATATATACGGTGAGCTTGATGCTCGAAAAATAATAATAAGCTTCTGTGAAAAGAAGCCCCCAGGTATTGTGGGGTATGTACATTTAAGGATGTATACCCCTTAAGTGTGTGGTTTATCCGAACACGAGCTAGAAGTCGTATAAAAACGAAAAGAAGAAATAGAAAAAAGAGAAAAAGGTAACGAACAATGAGTCCGGACTTAGGCATAGAATCTTTGGAGTCTGGCAGTGTTCCATTAGTTCGGCTCTAAGCGATTGTCCGATGCATTACGAAGGCGATAGGCTCCTCTAGTGAGAACTTCATCTATAATGAAGGGACCCTCCCATTTGGGCTTGAGCTTGTCCTTTTTCTTCTCTGGTAGGCGTAGAACAGGTTCACCGACATTATAAGTCTTGGCTCGCACTTCTCTGCTTTGGTATCTTCGAGCTTGTTGTTGGTAGAATGCTGAACGAGCTTTTGCAACATCGCGCTCCTCCAGGCCATCTAAGTCGTCCTGCCGATCAAGCTCGGCGTCTCTTTCTTCGTACATGCACACTCAAGGTGAGTCATGAATAATATCGCAGGTTAAGACGGCCTCTGCGCCGTACTGTCGGATTTCGGGTTCCGGCAAACCATTGAGGTTCGAACACTGGGGCGCGCACAAATATCTCTCCCCCTCTAGCTCACGCCCTCACCGTGATATCAAGGCTCTAGCGCGTCAAACCCGCAGAATAAAGGGACACAAGGTTTATACTAGTTCGGGCCACCGATGTGGTGTACTACCCTACTCCAGTGTGGTGTGGTGGATTGCCTCTTGGGCTGAGGATGAACAGTTACAAGGGAAGAACAACCTCCTGAGGAGAGGTGCTCTTGTCCTTGGTGAGCTTGTGTGGTAGGGGATGATCTGAATGATCCGTCCCCCCCCCCCCATGTTGGTGGCTAGTCCTATTTATAGAGGCCCTGGTCCTCTTCCCAAATGTTTAGGCGGGAAGGGATGCCACAACGGCCAAATTCCAAGGGAGGCAACTAGTACAAGTTATCCTGACTAAAGGTGGTCTTTGCCTGCCAAAGGCTCTGGCGGTGACGCCGTCTTGGGCTCCACGGTGACCTCCGTCCTGCCGTCCTGCTGGTCTTGGTCTCGTTGCACTAATATGGAAACATTTGCCTGATGCCTCGGGACTCCTCGCCTGCGCTTGCCTCTTTAGCACCAAAGAGGAAATGAGGACACTGCGCCCGCCTGGCCCTGGTCGTCATGGCTTACATCATAGGAACCTCGCGAGGTGCCCCTTGCCTTGGTCTCCCCGCCCCTTGCGAGCCAGCCTGGTAAGGCCGCCCCAGAGGAGGTCTTGTGTCGTCCACCTCACGAGGCTTGACCCCTCGCGAGGGTCTTGAGTTTTTGCTGGTGAAGATGCGCGGTACAGGGCCGCTGGTGCAGCCACGCCGTGGGCCGGAGGCAGGAAAGTCTGGGGACCCCCGTTCCCAGGACATCGACAGTAGCCCCCGGGCCCAGGGCGCGCTCGGACTTGGCTTCGAGGCAAAGCCAAAGGGCAAATGCGGAGTGTCGTGGGACCCACAGCCTGCGGCCTTGCTTGACGCGTGGCGATTGATTGGACGTGGGCGTCTCCGCTTCCCCATGCTTCCTCAACAACTGCCCGACTCGCTGAGTCCCTGCTGCATGTAAAGAAAAATTATCATTACCTATGATCGTGGGGGTCGCCGGTTGGCCTTCTTCTGCTATAAATGAGGAGGTGGCGGAGCCACCATCGCTCATCTCTTCCTGCTCCACTCGTTTCTTCTCCCTTGCTTCACTGCCGGCATCGACACCCATGACGCATGCAAAGAGGTTCTCGGCCGCAGAGAAGGGGAAGGCCCGCCAGGAGGGGCCCGGCTCACCGCTGCCCAAGAGGGGGCGCGGCCGTACCCGCAAGCACACGACACCCGCCGTGGCCCCTCGCGGCCGCGGGTGGCGCCTCTTTGCGTGGTGGGAGTCGCCCAGGTCGTGGCAGCCCCATCGATGAAGGGAGGCGCGCCATGGTCGCGCGGCCTCCCAGGCCGCTCTTCCACTCGGCGGAGGTGCTGCTGGAGTTCGTCGTGTGGTCAGAGAACCCGGCCGGTACCTGGCTTCAGCTCCAGCGCTTCTTTGTCGGTGATCTGCCAGCCACGGGTCCAGGCGGTCTCTGGCTGTAGGCGGACGGCTGCTACAGCAGGGCTTCATGGGACGTGGTCGAGGTCTCCGTCGCAGGCAACGCAGCCCTGGCCCGCGGCTGGCAGACGTTTGCCCGCGCGCGTGGCCTGGGTCGGCGGTGCTCCCTCCACTTCAAGTATGATGGCAACACGACCCTCTATGTGAGGATGTTCGAGGAAGATGGCCGCCGCGTCGGGTGCTGCCCTAAGGACAACGACGGCGGTGAGGTGCTCAGTCTCGGCGACGGCCGCGACGGGGGTGAAGGCAGGCTTGTCCTCCGCGCCGGCCATGGCTCGTCCAGCTACGTCGACTCTTCTTCCGGTGATAGCTCCAGCAGCGGCGGCTACGACCAGCCGCTGCACCCGCTTCAAGGATGGCAGCGGGTCGTCTCGTCGCCGTGCTCCAGTGAAGCGCGAGGAGGGGTCTGGCTGAGCTCAGGAGAGCACCATGGGCCCAACCTCGCGAACTGCCGCAGGAGCACGTGCCACTTTTGTTTCGTTCTTCCTTTCCTTCCTGCATTAAGAGAGAGACAAGTATGGGGCCCCGCTGGGCGTGCAACAACTATGTTTTCCAAGTTGCTATGTTATGTTTATCGTTCCTGTGTCATGTTGTAGCATCAACATTTTATGTAGGCGCGTAGGAATAACTTAGCTTGACGCGCTCGAAGTAGTCTACGCCTCGTGAGGCGGGCATTTCCCCATATCTAGAGAGGCCTCCTTGGCTTGGGAGGCATATAGGAACTGCAAAAATTCGTTAGGAAACTCTTATTCTTTCGAGCTTTGGTCGCAGGCACAGCCAGCCACGACCCAGCGCTTCGCATCGCGGTATCCGAGGGGCACGGATTGAGAGAGGTGCGCCAGATCGCGAACTCAAGCGAGGGTGCCTTGCGAAGGACAGGGAAAAACGCTCACGAGGGCACCTATCCAGCCCCCTCGCGAGGCATGCGAGGGAGAGTATGGGTCAAAACGAGGAACCGAGGACAGAAAAGGAGGCAAAAGGCAATGGAACCAAGCCAGCAAGGAACACCAGAAAGCAAATTTTCACTAAAGAGGGGCAAGCCAACTACGAAAAGCAAATGAAAAGCCGCGTCCGGCACCTAGTCTAGCCTTCTTGTCTTCTCACCTACACGGAGCTAAGTGTTGCCACTAGGATGTGGGAGGGAGCCCCCGAGGCCCGAGGGCGGCACTCCTCAGACTCCGGGGCGTGTACAGCCTCACTCATTATTACGTGAGAGTGTCACGAGCGGAGACCTTCACAGGCACTGGGCCTTGCTTCACAAGCACCGGGCCTTGCTTCACGGGTAGAACTTCCGGAGGTGCTGGATGTTCCAGGCGTTCTAGATGGGGACCCCTTCCTGCCTCTCCAGGCGCGCGGCGCCAGGCCTAGAGATGTGGGTGACCCTAAACGGGCCCTCCCACATGGGTGAAAGCTTATGCAGCCCTTCCCTGGAGAGCACCGCCTTTGGACGAGGTCACCCACCTTGAGCGTCCTGGAGCGGATGCTACGGCAGTGATACCGCCACAGCGCCCGCTGGTATCTTGCCGCTCGGAGCGTGGCTTCGCGGCAGCGTTCCTCCCCCAGCACAAGGTCCATCCCCCGCATGGCACCCTGCTGCGTCTCATCAAACGCCAGGACCCGCGTGGAGCGATGCTTGACCTCGTGAGGGAGAACCGCTTCTGCTCCGTAGACGAGGAAGAACGGGGTCTCGCCCGTTGGCTTGGTGACGGTGGTGCGAATGGACCATAGCACAGACTGGAGCTCATCGTGCCAGCCCCTGCCACAGGCCTCGAGCTTCTTCTTGAAGGTCCTGGTCTTGAGGCCTCTCAGGACCTCCGCATTGGCGCGTTCGGCTTGACCATTGCTCCTAGGGAGTGCCACTGAAGTGTAGCAGATCTGCTTTCCAAGGTTAGCACAATATGTCTTGAAGAGATTGCTAGTGAACTGCAAGCCGTTGTCGGTGATGATGCAATTAGGAACTCCGAACCGGCTCACAAGGCCCTTGATGAACTTGACCGCGGATCTGGCCGGGATGGTGCGGACATCTTCTACCTCCGCCAACTTGGTGAACTTGTCGATGGCGACATAGAGGTAGCGGTAGCCCCCATGCGCTTGGGGGAACGGGCCTAAGATATCCAGCCCCAAGACTGCGAATGGCCACGAGAGTAGAATGGTCTGGAGGCCCTGAGCCGGCTGATGGATCTGCTTGGCGTGGGATTGGCAGGCCTCGCAGGACTTCACCAGCTCGGTTGCGTTATTGAGCGCCGTAGGCCAGTAGAACCCGCTGCGGAATGCCTTGTCGACGAGGGTTCATGACGACGAGTGGTGCCCCCAGTCTCCGCCGTGTATGTCAGCTAGCAGCTCTTTCCCCTGTTCCCTGGAGATACAAAGTAGGGAAACGTCATTCGGCCGCTTCCTGTATAACTCACCCTCCTGGATGCAGTACGTCGTAGCCTGTCGGGCCACGCGCTCCGCGTCCTCCTCCTTCTTCGGCAGCATCCCTTGTGTCAGGTATTCCTTGAATTCCTTGGTCCAGCACCCCTCCCGAGGCTCGAGTGCCAGGAGTAGGTGCGCTCCCGAGGTTGGGCCACAGGCCGGGGCTCCCGAGGCAGGTGGTTGGGGAAGCTCCTCCTGAGGCGGCACCGGCCTCGAAAGCGGAGGTGCTGCCGACGGCTTGAAGAGCCGCTCCTCGAAGACGCCAGGCTCTTGGGGTAGTCGCTTGGATGCTCTCTTGGCAAGTCGTCGGCCTCCTTATTGGTGCCATGGGGCACGTGCTGCAATTCTAGGCCCAAGAACTGTTTTTCCATTTTGCATACCTCCGCGAGGTATGCCTCCATGTGCTCGTCCCTCGGCTCGTATACCTTGTTGGAGAAGTTGACGAGAAGCTGCGAGTCGCCCCTGATGGTGAGATGCTTCACCCCCAGGGCCACCGCAGCCTTAAGGCCAACTATGAGGCCTTTGTATTCCGCGATGTTGTTGGAGACCTTCTCGCCATGCTGGAAGCAGATCTGCACGGCGTAGTAGAGCTTGTCCTGAGTAGGCGAGATGAGCACTGCTCCAGCCCCCGCGCCCTGGCGTGCGAACGCGCCATCGAAATACATAACCCAGCCGTCTGGCGCTTCACTTCCTGGCGAGAGGGATCGATCCTCGCCTGCTTCGAGCCCCGGGGTGTCCGTCCATTCTGCTACGAAGTTGGCGAGCGCGGCTCCCTTGATGACCCTGGTCGTACTGAATTCCAACTGGAATGCTTGCAGCTCGATGTTCCACCCGGCGACACTTCCAGCAGCGTTGGGGCTCCTGAGTACCCTCTCTAGTGGGTAGGCCGAGGCAACCTTGATTGGGTGACCTTGAAAGTAGTGTTGTAGCTTACGCGAGGCCACCAAGAGCGCGAGTAAGAGCTTCTGAGGCATGGGGTACCGGGCCCTTGCATCCCACAGAACTGTGCTGACGAAATACACTAGGTGCACGACGAGGGGGGGCGCGTCGACAGGGACCACGCCTGCCGGAGGTTGAGGCGCCTCCTGACGCGATGGAACCCTCGAAGCCTGGTCGCTCATTGGGGCCTCCGCAGGCCCAAGGGCGCCGTCTTGCTGAGCCTAGTCACCTGTTAGCACTGCTGCAGCCCTTGCGGTGCCCTCCGGGTCTTGTATCGCCCCAGCTGGGGGCGTGGCTCGGCGTGACGCATCCTTGACCTGGCGCTCTTCCCGAACTGCCACCAGAGCTGCGCTGTCAGAGTAAGGAGTGCCGGCGAGGTAGAGCACCAGGGGCTCGAGAGTGCGGCGCGCCACCATCACCGGAGGGCTGGTCAGATATCTCTTGAGGTCTTAGAGCTCTTGGTCGGCCTCCGGGGTCCACTCAAATGGGTCCTTCTTCTTCATCAGCTTGAAGAATGGTAGGGCGTGATCTCCTAGCTTGGAGATGAAGCGCTCCAGCGTAGTCACGCAGCCGGCAAGCTTCTGCATCTACTTGAGGGTTTGTGGTGGGCTCATGTCGTCGATCACCTTGAACTTCTCTGGGTTGGCCTCGATCCCCCTGTGGGACATGAGGAAACCCAGCAGCTTGCCGGAAGGGACACCAAACACGCATTTCTCCGGGTTGAGCTGCAAGCCCACCTGGCGTAGGCTCGCGAAGGTCTCCTCCAGGTCCAGAATCAAAGTTCTCGCCTCCCGACTTCACCACAATGTCGTCGACGTAGGCTTCGGCGTTCCTCCCGAGCTGCTGACCCAGGGTGATGTGCATCAGCCATTGGAAGGTCACGCCCACGTTGCGCAACCCGAATGGCATGCAAGTGTAGCAGTATACCCCACACAGGGTCAGGAAGGCCGTCTTCTCCACATCCTCTACTGCCATCTTGATCTGGTGATAGCCTGAAAACGCATCCAGGAAGCACAGCAGGTCGCACTCGGCGGTGGAGTCGATGATCTAGTCGATGCGTGGAAGCGGGAACGGATCTTGGGGACAGGCCTTGTTGAGGTTGGTGAAGTCCACACACATGCGCTCCTTCCCGCCTTTCTTTGGCACAGCGACGGGGTTCGCCAACCACTCGGGGTACCGAACCTCGCGAATGACACCTACCGCCTCCAGCTTGCGGGTTTCCTGGACGATGAACGACTGCTTCTCCGTGGACTGTCGCCGTGCCTTCTGCTTCACAAGGCGCACATTGGGGCACACCCTTAAGTGATGCTCGATCACCCCTCTTGGGACCCCTACCAGCTGTTTGGGCTCCCAGGCGAACACTTCCTTGTTTGCACGCAAGAACTTCACCAATGCCTAGTCTTGAACCGGGTCGAGGTTGGCACCTATAGTGAAGGTGGCTCCTGAGGACCCATCTTCCTCGACCGGCACCTACTTGGTTTCTGCCCGATCTTGAGTGAACAACTGCTTCTTCTTGGCTGGCGCATCCTCCTTAACTCCAGAGGTGGCCTCGTCGACCGGTCGCGCCGTCGCGGCGGTCTTGAGGGCAAGCTTGAGCGCCACCAGAGCCTCCTTGGTATCTCCAACTACGGTGAGGACGTCCTTGCTCCCGGGCATCTTCATGAGGTTGTAGGTCGGATGGGTCGCTGCCATAAACTGAGCCAAAGTCGGGTACCCGAGGATGGCCTTGTACGGAAGGCTAATGCGGGCGATGTTGAAGTCGATCAGCTCAGTGTGGTAGTTGTCGCGGGTGCAGAAGGTCATGGGAAGACAGATCTGCCCAAGGGGCTGGCGGAGCCGCCGCCAACCCCGGAGAAGGGCTTGCTGGGGCGGAGCCGCTCGAGCGGTACGTGAAGAAGGCTAAAAGCTTCCACAGAGAGCACGTTGAGGCTAACGCCACCGTCGATGAGGGTCTTGGTGATAGCTACGCTGCAGATGGTGGGCGTGAAAAGCATTGGGAGCACGCCTGAGCCAATGGTGGTGACAGGGTGATCCCCCGAGTCGAAGGTCAGGTCGGCCTTGGGCGCTGCCCAACCCGGGGGAGCTCCCTACCACACGGAAGTGGCGTCAATCTGGCGAAAAACGGCTTGGTGTGATAGTCTGAGGGCGGCGCTTGCGAGCCGCCGAGGATGGTCGCGACGGCGTGGGGCGCCAGTGCCGCGAAGTGCACAGCAAAGAGGCTGCGCAGCTCCCCCCAAGATGCCACAGTGGATCCCGGGAGGTTGAGCAGCCAGGCGCGCGGTGCACCAGTGAGGGCCATGGGAAGCCAGTTGGCCATGACCTTGTCGTTGCCCCCAGCCTTAAGGACGGCCTCCTCGTACGCCAGCAGGAAAGCCGATGGGTCCGCCGCGCCGTCGTAGCACGGCGGCATCTCTGGCTTGAACTTGGGTGGCCACTGCACCCGCCGCAAGGTGGGGGCTAAGGCTCGGAGCCCCCTGGCCCCGCCATGGGTGTCTATCCTCACAGCCGGAAGAGCAGCGCCGGCCATGGGGGCGAGGCGCGGTGGTGGCGAAGCGTGGATCGACGGAAGGAAGCTTTGGCGCACACCTACCTGGTGCGCCAAATGTCAGATTTTGGGTTCCGACAAACCCTTGAGGTTCGAACACTGGGGTGAGCATTAAGATCTCTCCCCCTCTAGCTCATGCCCTCACCGCGATCTCAAGGCTCTGGCGCGTCGAACCCGCAGAACAAAGGGACACAAGGTTTATACTGGTTCCGGCCACCGATGTCGTGTAATACCCTACTCCGGTGTGGTGTGGTGGATTGCCTCTTGGGCTGAGGATGAACAGTTACAAGGGAAGAACAGCCTCCTGAGGAGAGGTGCTCTTGTGCTTGGTGAGCTTGTGTGGTTGGGGATGATCTGAATTATCAGTCCCCCCCCATGGTGGTGGCTAGTCCTATTTATAGAGGCCATGGTCCTCTTCCCAAATGTTTAGGTGGGAAGGGATGCCACAACGGCCAAATTCGAAGGGAGACAACTAGTACAAGTTATCCTGACTAAAGGTGGTCTTCGCCTGCCAAAGGCTCTAGCGGTGACGCCGTCTTGGGCTCCATGGTGACCTCCGTCTTGCCGTCCTGCTGGTCTTGGTCTCGTTGCACTAATATGGAAACCTTTGCATGATGCCTTGGGACTCCTCGCATGCGCTTGCCTCTTTAGCACCAAAGAGGAAACGAGGACACTATGCGTGCTAGCGCTCGCCTGGCCCTGGTCTTCATGGCTTACATCACAGGAACCTCGCGAGGTGCCCCTTGCCTTGATCTCCCCGCCCCTCGTGAGCCAGCCTGGTGAGGCCGCCCCCAAGGAGGTCTTGTGTCGTCCGCCTCACGAGGCTTGGCCCCTCGCAAGGGTCTTGAGTGTTTGCTGGTGAAGATGGGTCGTACAAGGCCGCTGGTGGAGCCACGCCGTGGGCCGCAGGCAGGCAAGTCTGGGGACCCCCGTTCCCAGGACGCCGACACGTACACCATGAGGAACGGTGTGTATCCGGTCGTGCGATTGGGTGTGGTCCGCAGCCCACAGAGTACGGAGTTGAGCTCCTCAACCCAGTGTTTATCTGACTCCTTTAAGGATCGCACCGCCGCTCATTATCAGGCCATTAACCCGTTCGACTTGACCGTTTGTTTGAGGGTGATACACAGAGGCGTAATCGAGCCTGATGCCCAGATTAGCACACCGAGTTTTTACTTCGTCGGCTGTAAAGTTAGATCCGTTATCGCTGATGATGCTTTGTGGGACACCATAACGGTGTACGACACCAGATATGAAATCTATCACTGGTCCGGCTTCAGCCGTTTTAACTGGTTTGGCCTCTATCCACTTAGTGAATTTATCTACCATGACCAACAGGTATTTTTCTGATGGCTTCCCCTTTAAGGGGTCCGACCATGTCAAGCCCCCAGACCGCAAAAGTCCAAGTAATGGGGATTGTTCGTAGGGCGGTAGGCGGCAGATGGCTTTGATTGGCGAAAAGTTGGCATCCTACACAACTTTGGACGAGGTCTTGTGCATCTGCTCGGGCCGTAGGCTAGAAAAAACCAGTATGGAAGGCCTTACTTACAAGGGCCCGAGCTGCGGCATGATGGCCGCCAAGACCAGCATGGATTCGGCCAAGAGCTGCCGCCCCTCTTCTTTGGAGATACATCTTCGAAGGACTCCGGTAATACTTTTCTTGTAGAGCTCTCCTTCATGAACCTTGTAGGCTTTCGAGCGTCGAACAATGCAACGAGCCTCATTATGGTCTTCAAGGAGCTCCCGCCAATTAAGGTAGGCCAGGAAGGGTTCGGTCCATGGAGCGATTATGACCATGATTACATGGGCGGAAGGTGTTGGTTCTGTGCCCGAGCCCCCGATGATATCTGAATCGTGTTCGGCATCTGGGGGCGTGCTCGGTGCCAGACTGGCAGTTCCGCTCTCATCCTGCCATATTACGGATGGCTTGAATAGCCGCTCCACAAAGGTGTTAGGCGGAACGGGGTCGCGTTAGCGCCCATTCGAGCAAGGATGTCCACTGCTTGATTACTGTCTCGGGCCACATGATGGAACTCAAGCCCCTCAAACCGAGCTGATATTTTGAGCACGGCATTGCGGTAAGCTGCCATCTTTGGATATTTTGTGTCGAATTCTCTGTTTATTTGGGATATTGCTAGATTTGAATCCCCTCGCACCTCAAGGCATTGTATGCCCATAGAAACAACCATCCGGAGACCATGCAGTAGGGCCTCATATTCGGCTACCTTATTGGATTCCGTATACATGATTTGCAATACATAACAGACTGTGTCCCCTGTAGGGGATGTTAGGAATACACCGACCCCTAAGCCGGCAAACATTTTAGAGCCATCAAAGTACATCACCCAATTGGAGTATGTGTCGTACTCTTTAGGGAGTTCGGTTTCTGTCCATTCGGCGACGAAGTCGGCCAACACCTGTGATCTAATTGTTTGGCGTGGTTTGTACGTTATTTCTAATGGTAGGATCTCGATGGCCCATTTTGCAATGCGGCCGATGGCGTCCCCATTGTTGATGATGTCATTGAGTGGTACCTCAGAGGCCACCGTGATCGAGCACTCTTGAAAGTAGTGTCGTAGCTTCCGAGATGCCATGAAAACCGCATATGATATCTTTTGATAGTGCGGGTATCGGGTTTTGCATGGTGTGAGAACCTCTGATACGTAGTATATGGGTTTTTGGAGTGGGAATTTATGTCCCTCTTCCTCTCGTTCGACGACGAGTACCGCGCTCACCACTCGGTGAGTTGTAGATATATACAGGAGCATGGGATCGCCGACATTAGGTGCGGCAAGGATTGGGTTGCTGGCTAGCAGAGTTTTTATTTCTGCCAACCGGCTGTTGCCGCATCCGTCCACTCAAAGTGGTCGATATGCCGAAGCAGGCGATATAGTGGCAGCGCCTTTTCTCCCAATCTGGAGATAAAGCGGCTCAAGGCTGCCACGCACCCAGCTAGTTTTTTGGCATGTTTTAGGTCTGTTGGTATTGCCAACTGTGACAAGGCACAGATTTTGGCTGGGTTTTCCTTGATTGGAAATGATGAACCAGAGCAGCTTTCCGGCCGGGCGCCGAAAATGCATTTTTCTGGATTGAGCCGTATGTCATATGTTCGGAGGTTGTCAAATGTAAGACATAAGTCGTCTACCAATGGTTCGACGTGTTTGGTTTTGATGACTACATCATCTACATATGCCTCCACCGTCTTGCCAATTTGTTTTTCCAGGCATGTTTGAATCATGCGTTGGTAGGTGGCACCGGCGTTCCTAAGTCTGAAAGGCATAGTGTTAAAGCAGAAAGGCCCATACGGGGAGATAAATGCCATTGCGGCCTGATCGGATTCATTCATCTTAATATGATGGTATCCAGAGTATGCATCGAGGAAACACAGAGAATCGTGTCCTGCAGTGTCATCAATGATTTGGCCAATGCGGGGCAGTGGGAAGGGGTCCTTAGGGCAAGCTTTATTAAGTTATTAAAATCTACGCAAAGGCGCCAGGATTTGTCCTTCTTTGGTACCATGACCAGGTTTGCTAGCTAATCCGGGTGCATTATTTCTCGAATAAACCTAGCTTCGAGTAGTTTGGCTAGCTCCTCTCCCATAGCTTGCCGCTTGGGTTCGGAAAACCGCCGTAGCGCTTGCTTAACTGGCTTGAATCGCTTTATTGTATTGAGGCTGTGTTCGGCCAGTCTGCGTGGGATTCCTGGCATATTCGAAGGCTGCTAGGCAAAAATATCCCAATTCTCATGCAGGAATGCTCTTAGAGCAGTATCGACCGCCGAATCCAGTTGTGCCCCGATGGCTGTTGTTTTATTGGGATCCATTGGGTGGACTTGGAATTTGACTATTTCATCTGCTGGCTTGAAAGAAGTGGATTTAGGCCTTTTATCCAGAATCACGTCGTCTCTATCCACTGTGGAACGTAGAGCGGTGAGCTCCTCAGCCACAAGGGCTTCGGACAATGCCTCGAGGGTCAGGGATGCGGTTTTGTTTTCGGCGCTGAGAGCTATGTACGAATCACTAGCAATAGTGATAACTCTATTGGGCCCAGGCATTTTGAGCTTCATGTACCTGTAATGAGGTATGGCTTGAAAGCGTGTGAATGCATCTCGCCCTAACAGGGCATGATATCCGCTGTTGAAAGGCGCCACCTAGAAGATTAATTCTTCGGATCTGTAGTTCTCAGGCATGCCGAATACCACATCAAGTTTTATTTTTCTAGCACACCATGCTTCTCGGCTCGGGATAATACCTCGAAAGGTTGTACTGCTCTGCTCAATGCGGCATTTTGTCGAGCGTGTCCTCGTAAAGGAGGTTTAATCCACTGCCTCCATCCATGAGCACTTTAGTAAGCTGAAAACCGTCCACAATTGGGTTGAGAACTAAGGCGGTTGGTGCTTGGACTGATCGGGCCCGTGGTTCATCGGTGGCGTTGAAAGTTATCGCCATGTCGCTCCAAGGGTTTGGTGCAATTACTTGGTTAATTTCGGCGAGGTCGCGGAGCGCCCTTTTTTGCCGATTATTTGAAGAAAGGTCTCGAACACCGTAAAGACATTCCGATCACTATCCTCGGGGGAGTACCTCGCCGGGGTAGTATTGGTGAGGATGGCCTCACCGCTTTTAGCCACCTGCCGGAGTATCCAACATGCCCAAAGGCTATGTGTTGGTTCGGAATTCGGCATCGCGTGTATATGACAAGGCTTGTCGAGCCATTCATCAAGTATAGTTCTATGTCCCATTAAGGGTTTAGTTTTCTTGTTCGTGAAGTGATGATCAGGTGCCCCGTAAGGGTGCATCCTTTTTGCCCGACCGGTGGGTGGCTTAAAGGCCGGTAGTGCCCACCGAGCTGTCTGGGCTTTCCAAGTGCTTTCCATTGTGCAATACTTCTGTACTATGTGTTCCAAATCTACAAAGTGCAGTATGCGGCGTCTATTGAGGGCATTGAGGATCCCCTCATCCGTACAGTTGCGGCAAAAGACTGATACCGCATCGTCGTTGCTGCAATCTTTAATCTTGTTTTTAACAAGTAGGAATCTAGCCCAAAAGTGATGGACTGTTTCCTGAGGTTGCTGTTGTATATACATTAAGTCGCATATGTCTGGAGGACAGGAATTGTTTGGAGAGTATTGATTATGGTGGGCGGGTGGGCTTAAATCTGAACCCTGACCCACTGTGGAATCCGGATTTTGAAAATTTTCTGAAGTCATTGGCCCAAGATCCGGAGTGTCCTGGGGGGTTTTAGGATCAGTGCCTGATTCTATGTTTGAAGGACAGATGATCTCTTCTCGAAGATGAGTGTCTGGCTTGCCTGGCTCGGAAAACTGAATATAATTTGTTTTTAGCATAGGAGGAGCGGTATCCTCAACTTGTTCTTCGACGACAGTCACCAGGTGGGTGACACGTGGAGACCTGATTTCCCTCTGATCGGGTTTAAGCCAAATTAGATCGTAATCTGTTGCAACCCCTAGGGCGGCGATGTGATCTAGCAATTCATTTAAATACGAGATATCTGACGGACCCATCTTATCGATGCTTTCGAGGTTGATGCGGAGATGATTTTTGGCAATCCAGGGGACCGCCCTAGGCTTAACGGCCGGGCGGGCGCCTATGGTGAAACTACCGATGTGGAGGGTCTGCCCAGGAGCTAGGGCCCTTCCAGGGGTGATTTTGTCATTGACGACAAGGCGAGCCAACGATCCTTCTGTCGACAAAACAGAGGAACTCTCAATGAAAGCACCAATGTCGGTGTCAAAACCGGCAGATCTCGGGTAGGGGGTCCCGAACTTTGTGTCTGAGGATCGAAGGTAACAAGAGGCAAGGACATGGTGTTTACCCAGGTTCGGGCCCTCTTAATGGAGGTAATACCCTACTTCCTGCTTGATTGAGTTTTATGAGTATAGGGGTTACAAGAGTTGATCTACCTCGAGATCGTAATGGCTAAACCCTAGATGTCTAGCCTGTATGATTATGATGATCCTCTACGGACTAAACCCTCCGGTTTATATAGACACCGGAGAGGCCTAGGGTTGTACAGAGTTAGTTTACAGAGAAAGGAATCTTCATATCCGAACACCAAGCTTGCCATCCACGCAAAGGAGAGTCCCATCCGGACACGGGGAAAATCCCTCTATCTTGTATCTTCACGACACACCAGTCCGGCCCATGTCACATAGCCCGGACGCCCGGGGACCCCCTAATCTAGTACTCCTTCAGCAGGGGGCTGGCCTCTCACACAGGTAACGGCCGCCCTGCTCCTCCAATGCGCCCCACTCAGCGTCTTCTGTGACTCTAAGAATCAAGGCTGACCCTCTGCTCCAACTATGGACGCCCGGTGTTCGGCCGTGGCACTCATCCCCGCGCTCTCCGCATCCACCACCTACCACGCCGACTGCATGCAGAACACGTGGCAGGTGCGTGCGAAACAGGAGGAAAGTGGGATGGCGGTTTCCGCCCCGTGATCGTGGGGTGTGGGGAATTCATGGGCCACGATCAAAGTTTTTCCCACAGAGTTGCGCACAACGCGCGGAGAAATTGGAAACTGACCCAAGCTCAAGATTAATGAAGATGCAAAGAAGACCTCAAGAGGCCAGCCTCTTCAGCACCCCTGCATGTGCACTTATTAGGCCCTACCCCAATGACGCTCGGCAGCATGATCGAGGCAGGCCCGGGGGCTTCTGTCAGTGCAAAAAACCCTGGGTCTGTTGCCCAGACTGTGCACAGGCACGTGAGCAGGATTGATGCACCAACCCAAGTCAGAGTACATGGAGCCAAGAGCTTCGAAAGACCAACATGCAGATGCAGAGGACCAAGATCAAGCCTGAAGAGTAACATGCCACCAGGAGAGAATCCTCCCTTGCCGGGAAGGTGAGCTCGACAAGGACAGGGTCACCCCCTAGAAGATGATGACCAAGACGTCCCGGCAGGGCCTGCCGGGACTCGCGGAGGCAAATCCACCTCACTCAACCACTCCACCGCGACCCACGTCAATGATCGATGTGGTGTTAAGCCGCAAAGTGACTAAGTGGCAGCCATTTGCCACACGACATCCTTTCTCTACGGGAGATGCCCGCAAACGACACCCGTCTTGCAACGTGTCAAGCGAGCAGGTGCGAAGCTGGCAAAATAGCCCGGCAAGGCTTGCAGGCAAGCGACGATGTGACGTTGAGTGGTGCATTTAATGCACCCTGTCAGCCTGTAGAGTTAGGTATGATAGCACTGTTTACTATCATATCAGTGCATAATGACTGTTTTGCCATTGTGGTGACCCCTTAGTCTATAAAAGGAGGCCCATGGTGAGTGTAGAGAGGGTTGGAAAGTTGGACAACACACACACGTACGCGTAGCCGCTACCGCTCTTGCCAGGCAAGTATACTACGCTCGACCACCATTCTTCCACCATCAATCCACCAAAGTAGGAGTAGGGTTTTACGCCTCGCGGTGGCCCAAACCTGGGTAAAATTGCATGTGTGATCACTGTCGCGATGCCCCCACATTCTTCTGCTCTTTGTGCAACGCGACGTCCCCCTGCCGAACCAGCAAGGGGCCCTTGGTCCCATAGGTGGCCGTGGTTTCCCACGACACATCACTTGCCTTCCACCAACACGCGCTTGATAAGGATCATAAGATGAGTGTTCTAAAGAAAATAGGATAACTCCCCCAAGAGTTGTGCATTATAGAGAATTTGCATTTGAATACAAGATGCACAAGATGCGATCGCCACTTTCACTATATCTAGATAAACACTAGACAGGATCAAGAAATTAATAAGATCCACAAGTGGCATAGAAGACAATAGGAGTTGACACATTCCTTGGCAAGTGATAAGGCAATTAAAACAAAAGCCAACGTAAAGATTATCAGCAATTCTACCACATAAAGGAGAACCAATTGTCAAATGACAAGAAGTATTTGAAAATAATTCCCGATGGTAGATAGCAAAGATATCCAACATCATCTTCACACCAAAACACATCAGCAAATTGCAACTTGTAGAGCTAACATGCCGCCTAGGAACAAGATAATTTACGATATCAACTCTAAGTGAAAATATCTCAAATGTACACATTCTATAGGCTTGTAATATACACAAAGTATATTCCTCCCCCACAATGTGATACCCCAAAAATCTTAACAAGAGGCAAATAAGATCCAACAAGAGTTAATTAATGGACTATTTAGAATTTGAATTTCTCATGAGAAGACATACCACATAGAGACTAGATAATCCTGTAATATCAATACTAGGTGGTATTCCTCATGTACACACATTTATAGGATAGTGAAGTGCACAAAGCGCATCACTCCCCCGAAATGGGATGTTCCAAATCGCTCAAAAGAGCCAACTAAGATACAAACAAGATGCACAAAGGCTCAACACAAGACTCACACGTACATGATGTGCAAACCAACATATACATACTTGATTACCCAAGATAAGCAAATTAGAAGCACACCATATACAAACACATGAAAAGTACAAAACCAAAACATGCAAAGGGGTTTGTAACTTTCAATGTAACAATTTAACTACAAGTTACCGCAAGGAGGCACATTGGATATAAGATAGAAACTTCATAATCCAAATGACTTGGCTTCAGACAATATGAAAGATGAAGATCCCTTAATTCTTCATGATGTAGCCAAGTCTCCAATGCACTACAACAACACCTATTGATCAAGTTTGAGCTTGTTGGTCCCCAACCAAGTTGGGTCCTAAGAGGTTAGTCACAATAGGCTTAGCTACCCAAATGGTTATTTTCTTGACACCACTTTGAGTACCAACAAACTTGGAAAACACATTGCCAACCTTATCCTTCTGAAAAGAATAAATATCATCAATTATAATGGGGTTGGATATGGTACCATCAATGCATGAAGAAGTAAGGTGACCCTTCTCATGGCATAAGTAGCAACATCTACTCTTTTCTTTCTTCATAGTTGACTTCTCAACTTGAAGATCATTAACTTGAGTCTTCTTGGGAAGTGGTATTTCTTCAACTTGTGATTGAGCATGATATTGAACTTGTGGCCTCTTCCCTTGTTGCTTGTCACTAATGGGATTCTTCTTCAGTGGGCAAGATTTAACATGATCTTGGCTGAATTTTTTACTTGTTCTTGGCCCTTCTTCTTGTTGATCTTGGACTTCTTATTATTATTGGAGTTGAATCCAAGTCCACCTTTGTCATTGGGGGATTTTTGCCCACTCAAAATAATGACAAGAGTAGAGTTCCCTTCATGACTCTTTTCCAAGTCTTTCTTCGAAGAAGTGACTTGGGCCTTGAGCTCTTTGATTTACTCTACATGGTTAGTATCAACACAAGTACTAGAGGAAGTATAAGCTTCATAACTAGAGCAACAAGGCAAGGAAAGTAATTCATCACAAGACGTAGCAACATTGTGAGTAGATGAATTACAAGGATTAGCACATGGCAATATAAATTTTTGACTTGAAGTAGTGCTAGTATCCACATGAGGCTCACTAGATGTTACCCTAGTAATCATAGCCCCATGAGCTAAGTTTAGCACATTATGGGATACGAGAAGATCATCATGAGAGCTAGGTAGCTTTTCATGACTTTCTTCGAATTTCCCATAATTGCTAGATAGCAACTCAAGTTGAGCCCTTAGCTCGACATTCTCCTTCAGTACGGATGCTTCACAAGAAATAGAGTTAGTAGCACAAACAGCATCAATAACAACACTAGGAGAAGGCAACTTGGCAACCTCTTTTGAATATGAAGCTTTAAGTTGAGAATGAGACTCGATGAGTTCAGTGAGCTCACTCCTAATGACCCTTGAGCCATTTTTGAGGTGCTTAAAGTCCTCAAGGAGTTTGACATGTGCAACTTCAAGCTTATCATTTTTAGTTTTCAAATATTTGGCCACCTCAAGGGTTCTATCACGGGATTCCTTTATTCTAGATAGTTCTAGAGCAAAAGTCTCCTCTAGAGATTCCTTGGTGGTTTGTGCAAGTTCAAGAGCTTGAGCTAGCTCCATGATCTCATTTGCGTAATCACGCTCATGACCCTCCATTTTGTCAATGGTGCCCTCATGGTCCTCAAGATGAGACTCCACCTCCTCAATGTATTTCTTGCCCTGAATGGCAATAGACATGATTTCCATGAAGTTGGAATGAGCAATTTTATTCTTATGAAGAGATTTAAAAATCATTACCCCTTAATTTTTAAGTAAGTAATATTATCATTCTCTTCATCATTATCCTCATCCTCATTATCATCAACATCATAATCAAGAGATATATTGGGTTCCAAAGTAGGAGACAACTTTGAAGCCTTAGCCATAAGACAAAAGTGATAAGCAATAGATGATGAAGTAAGATCCATTGAAGCACCATTCAAGACCACATCTTGTTCCATGAAGTGTTGGGTTTCCTCTACATTGTTAGCACACAACTCAAGGAAATAGAGGTATTTTTATCATGGCAACAAGACATAGGAAGCATATAATCATGAGATTTGTCAAGCAATTTCTACATGATATGCAAGGACTGTCAACACAAGCATGTGAAACATCTAGAGTGCTCGAAGTGTTAATATCCAAAGATGAAGCATTGCAATACGATAGTGATGAGGGGTTTTCAACAATAAGCTTATTATCACCATTGCACTAACTAACACTACACACCATTTCATTACCTTGGGTCAAAACACATGTAGGTGAAGTAGAAGTTGACAACACAACACAACCGAAGGTGGAGGGAGAACAATCATTCCCACAATTCTTGGACACGCCATATTTTTCTTGAAGCTTTGTGCACAACTCATGAACATCTTGAAATGGAATGAGTTGAAATATAACTACATTGCTCAAAGCATCAAAAAGCACATTAGAACCTTGAGCATTGAGATAACAGTTTTTCTCATCCTCTAAACATAGGTTTTCAGGATCCTTTGGAGGGGAAACCCCATATCTAAAATCCGTTCTAAATTTTGGTCCATGACCCAAAAAAGACTAAGCATGTGAATTACCCAAACATCAAAATTTGTGCCATAAAAACTAAGGTGAATAGGCGCTTTAAAATAATTACTGTTTAGGCTTGAACAAATGCGGAATAAAACTAACGTTTAATTTCTCAAGCACAAAAACTAAAATAACTAGGCTCACACCTATGTGCACCAACAACTTATGCTAAGAAAGATAAACAAATAAGTGATAGCAAGATATATAACATGAAACACTATGGCTATCGCAAAGTAAAGTGCGTAAGTAAAGGGCTCGGGCAAGAGATAACCGAGGCACACGGAGACGATGGTGTATCCCGAAGGTCACACCCTTGCAGATGCTAATCTCCGTTTGGAGCGGTGTGGAGGCACAATGCTCCACAAAATGGCACTAGGGCCACCGTAATCTCCTCACACCCTTGCGCAATGCAAGATGCCATGATTCCACTAAGGTACCCTTGAGGGTGGTCACCGAACCTGTACAAATGGCAACCCTTGGGGGCGGTCACCGAAACCCGTACAAATTGCTCGGGGCAATCTCCACAACTTAATTGGAGACCCGACGCTTGCCCGGAGCTTTACACCACAATGATTGAGCTCTCAGACACCACCAACCGTCTAGGGAGCCCAAGCACCCAAGAGGAACAAGCTCTAGGGTACCAAGCATCCAAGGGTAATAATGCCGTGGTGGGCGCATGGCAAATGCCAAAGGATGGCTAAAGAGAGGGACATGCTCGAGGGCACCGGTGGGCTCCAGAGGCGAGGTCGGCATGAGTGAGCGCGGGACGCAAGACATACCCATGTTTGGGGCTCTCCAGGGAGATAACACCCCTAGTCCTGCCGAGAGTGGTTTATATGTGTGGTAGTACAGAGTTGCTCCTAGAGCTGTTTGGAGGAGGAAGGAAGGCAAGCCAAGGCATAGGCTGCTCCTTCTCCTTGTGTATGTGTGTATTCTACTTGTGATTGACGTGCGTGCGTATGGAGGCCTCCTGGGGGGTTTTATAGGTCAACACCCCAGGGTTACAATGGTAAAGTTACAAAGCCATGGGGCCAGATTGTCAGCGTCTGGGAAGCCGGAGCTGGGACCCACCGGGTACCAGGATTCACCGGGTTCTCTGGGCGTGGGCCCCGTGTGCCAGGGGGCACTATTGTCCGTCTCTTCATGCGTCACAGCGTGGTTGGGACGGCCCGGCTATAGTGTCGCCCCGCTTGGTCGGCATCGGCTTGCATCAGCAGGACGAGGGGCGCACTGTTGCCATGCCGGCCCTGGTCAGCAGAGTAGGTGGGCTACTATAGCCACGCTCCTGCCGGTTAGCGGGGTTGGTGGGCCACTGTAGTCACGCTCATCCCCTCTACGGGGACTTGTTCCATCGTGCGCCTTGGATGGTATGGGAGCTGACCCGTGGCTGGGTTGAAGAACACGCCATGAGGCCGCTGGCTTGTTGGAGAAGCTTTGGTTTGTCAGGTTCAGCCGGTATGCGCTAGCAGACTTGGCCGTGTTGCAGTCTTGGCCGGGTTGAGGAACCTGGCCAAGTACGAGCTGGATTGAGGGGCGATGCCGGCCCCGACATTTTTGAAAAGGATCCGGGTTTCATTGCCTGCCTGGGGTTCATCCCCACGACTGTAGTCCCCAAAGCTGTGAAGGCTCGCTGGCTTCAAGCAGGGGGGCCTTCATAGTTTTACCCCCTGAAAGGCGGTAGATGTTGATGAAGCTTGCGACCGCTGGGTCCGGCAACACCCACTATGTGCCGGCTTCTGGAAGCTGGATCGTGGCATCCCGGCACGGGCAGGAAACCGAGGAGTCTGCCGAATCTTGAAGGGGAAGGGACGTACCCCCTTGGTTTCGGTGCATGCGCCACGTGGTGCCTGGAAACTGAAGAGGCCCTGACAGGCCACGCGCGCGGCGGGACATGGCAGCGGGTGGGGCCCGCTACTCTGTGCCCTTGGCCCATGCGCGAGGGTTTATTGTGGCGCCCGTGGGTTATTGCCCTTCTCGATGCAGTTAATGTGCGTGTGGATCGTGCGCACTTAATGCGGGAAAGTGGGAGGGGCGGGCGCAACTGATCCCACTTCCCCATGTTCCGACCGTGGCTATAAATCGGGGGAGGGGGCAGCGAAAATCATTCGCGCACGCACCCCTACCTTCTTCCTTTCTTGCTCTTGCTTCTGAGACCGCCGCACGCCGCGATGCCCTGCTGCTCTTGAGTGGAACGCCGTTGCCGCTCCACAGCTCTCAGCGGCCGTTCCGCAGCCCTTAGCCATAGCTCTTTTCTTGTTTTCTTCGCCCACGCACCCCGCCCTGCCGATGGCGCTACTGAAGGGCTCATGGACATTTAGTATCTACACGATACGCGGCGGCTGCCTCCGAAGACGGAGGTGGCCGTGCACCTGCCAAACGGTGAGCTGGCGCCGCGGCCGGAGGGGACTGAGCGTGTGGTCTTCTTCACCCACTTCAAGCGTGGGTCTGGTCTCCCAGCGAGCGACTTCTTCCGCGCGTTCCTAGAGTTCTTCGGTCTTCAGCCGCATCACCTGGGAGCAAATGCGGTGCGGCAGCTCTCAGGGTTCGTTACCCTGTGTGAGGCCTACTAGGGCGTTGAGCCCAGCATCGATCTCTGGGTCCACTTCTTCTTCTTGAAGCAGCAGGGGCCATAGGCCGGCATCATGTCTTCCTACGGGGCCACTGTTATCTCGACGCTGATGCATGAGGGGTGCCCCAAGATGCCGCTTGAGGACTCTGCCAAGAAATGGCAGAACTCCTTCTTCTACGTCCGCAACCTTGGCGCGAACCGCATCAACCTGCCGCCCTTCACCGATGTGACGTCGCACGCCAAGACCAACTGGTCCTACTGCCCCAAGAACCCAGTGCAGGATGTGCTGAACCCGACCAACCGGGTGGTGGAGATGGCAACGCGGGAGGGGCTCATCGGGACAGACCTCATCGCCGCCTTCATCATGCACCAGGTGCTGCCACTGCAGCGCTGGACACATATCATCGGCCAGATGGCTGGCCTCCAAGACCCTAACCGGATGTCGTCCCGGCGGCTAACGCGGCCGCATGTCATCGGCCGGGTCAACAATATTTCAAGGGTCGGGCTGAAGGAGGAGTGGCAGTTCGGGAAGCCTCCCTACTGCCACGGGAACCCAGCACCAGCAGTGAGTCCCTGGTCTTTATATTTTTCTGCATCTCATCTTCTCCGCCGTCGCAACGCGACGAGGGAGGTGCTGCTCAATGCCATCTGGCATCCATATGACTGCACAACGACGCAGATGGCGGCTGCCCAGTAGGCCGGCTTGGAGGAGGCGGAGACCCTCACCGGGGAACCAGAGACGGCCGACGCCGAGATCGATGAGACATGCCATGTAGGTAAGTTTTTGTATTCTGATCCCCTATGAGATTGGTTGGAAGATGATGTGGGGATGCTGACGTGTGTTGGTGGTGCAGTGCCGCCGAGGGGGTAGGGGCAACGCTGGCTTGCCAAGACGGCCGACGAACGCAGCCGCGGCCGGATTGTTCCGTGCGCCGGCAGCAGCTGGCCGGCCGCACGGGAAGGAAGACGTGGCGCCCCGGAAGCTGGTCGTGAAGCGCGCGGCAGACCCAGCCGCCGGCGGCAAGCCGCCCATCAAGAAGAGACGCCGCGCCATCCCGGTGGCGTCGGTGGGACCATCCGTCCCGGTGATGATTGGGTAAGTTTGCCTTGTTGGTTCTGGCGAGCTGCCGAGTCGTTCTCTCCTTGTGCTTATCTTGTCGTGACCCAGGTCACCGTTGGAGATGGCATTGGTGGTGACGGCTGCCACGTCCGAAGGCGGCTTCGCGTTCCGGAGGTCCTAGAGCAGCGCCATTGACCTGCCCGAGGGAGACCTTGTCCTGAACCCGGACGACACCGAGGGCCTGGCCTGGTGGGACCAGCACAGGGCCGTGGAGGAGATGGAGGCGGCGTCAGCCCAGGCTTGGGCTAGGGCCGCGGAGGCGAGGGAGCAGGCCGTCGAGGAGACGGTGTGGCCGGAGATGCCGGCGGGCATGGAGCCGGCAGGAACAGTTTTTGTGATGCCGACGGAGAAGGAGCATGGCCCAGACGGCCGGGCGGAGATGGTGGTGGACGATAGGGAGTTCGTGGTGATCGGAGACGACACCCCGACGTGGACTGACGAGGTCAAGCGGGTGGAGATGTAGGGGGAGGAGGCAGGGACGCCTCTGAGGATACGCCGCAAGAGACGACGGATGGGGCGCCGTAGGCGCCGATGGCTGGGGCGCCGCAGGCGACACCGAACGCGGTGTTGAAGGCGACATTGGCCGGCGTGCCGAAGGGGACGCCGACCACGGAGGATATGGTGAGCGGCGAGCATGCCCTGGTGGTCAGGCAACCGCCAGTGGCGCCGGGGAGCCGTCTTGCTGCCGGGTCGCAGCAGGCCCGAGCTGGGCCCAGCCAGGCCATCTTTGGGCCCCTGATGCGGGAGGATGCGGCCATGGCCACTGTGAGATAACGTCTCCGCGGGCACGCGGAGCGGGTGCAGGCCTTTGCCCAGGCCGAAACAGAGCAGGCACGGGAGCTGGAGCGCGCCGTGTTGGTGAGTCTTCTTTCTTTGGTTTTTTCTTTGTACGCATCAGTGGGGGCGCGCCAGCGCACCCACTAGGTGTAGCCCCCGAGATTCGGGCCAACTACGTAGTAGTTGGGTCGAATCTTCAATTGCTTTGTCTGGTGTTGATTCTTGCCTATTTGCAGCAAGTGGATGCTTACCAGGTCAGTGTTTACAACCAGCTTCTCGAGAAGCACCAATGGCTTACAGCGCGTCTTGCCTCCAAGGAGGAGGCGCTCCGCCTTGCCGAAGGTGAGTTTCTGCATGCTCTTAGTGGGGTGGGAGCTAGCGCACCCACTAGGTGTAGCCCCCGATATTCAGGCCAACTACATAGTAGTTGGGCCGAACCATAAGGTGTTTCTGTCTTTGTCTTGACTCTGAATCTTTGTTGTGCAGCCGCCGCAGCCGAGGTGCCGGCTTGGCGAACCCGGCTGATCCGAGTCGGTCATCAATGCAACTTGGTTGTTGCCTACGTTGGCCGGCTCCGGGTTGAGGTGGGGGAGCTGAAGGCGGAGGCGCCAGAGGCCCAATGGGCGCTTGTCGAAGCGGCCGGCAGCATGAGCAGCTGGCCGGTGACAAGAGCCGGCTCCAGGCCGAAGTGGAGCGCCTGATGATGGAGGAGGCCAAAGCAGCGGAGGCTCAGCAAGCACTCGCCGAAGCCAGCCAGCAGCGCGACTGGCTGGCCGATGACAAGGGCCAGCTCAAGGCCGAGGTGGAGCTCCTGAAGGCGGCGGCGGCCCAGGTGGCGGAAACTCACCAGGTGGAGATCCTCTGCCTCAAGGAGGAGCACGGGGAGGCGGCCACTGCCAAGGATGCCGAGCTGAAGGCGACCAATGACAAGGGCGCCGAGCTAGAGAAGGCGCTTGAGGCGCGCGACCGTGCCGGCAATCTGGAGTGGCACAGTATGTTGCTTGAAGCGCAGCACCTAGACGAGGCCTTTGCCAGTAAGTGCTTCTTTTTTACTTTGCCGGGCTGCGAAGCCAGCTTTTCTTTTTTGTTGCTGACTATCTTGCTCTTCTTGACAGGGCACTTCCCAGAGATGCACAAGACGGCGGAGGAGGCCGTCTGTTCTCAACGGTCGCCTAGGCGGTCGTGGGTGATGGGCTTGACTAGAACACCGCCGAGGCCCGCCAGCAGGTCTTGGGCGAGCAGATGGCGCGGATCTCCGCCGCCGGTGTTGGGATGACGACGACCCTCTGGCCCGGTGCCGTTGCGTGGAAAGAGCTTCACGCGGCTGGCGCGGTGGCTGGAGGCCGGGCTGACGCGGCTTCATGGGTGGCGTGTCTCTGCCGCCCGTACCGGTGTTGAGATGGCGCCGAGGTTCATCATGTTCTGGTACCTGGACTTGGCGCTGGACCAGGTGATGGCCCAACGAGCCGGCGCACAACACCAGCTGTAGGCGGAGGCAGGCCGGATTGTCGTGAGGGCTAGCTACATAGCCTCGTTCGCGCTGCACGACGAGTTCCAGATGGAACAGACGGACGACGGCGGGTTGGTGCCTCCGGATGACTTTGGCCTGCTGCTGGACGACCCGTTGGGCAGCTCCGAGGAGTCAGGTCCTTACAAGGACGAGGACGCCGGGTTGGATGACGCTGGCACTTTGATGGATCTGGAGGCCACCGAGGAGGATCCGGCGGCTACGCAACCCGATGCGGGAGCCGTCTGAAGCCGAAGCCATCCTGCTTATCTTTTTAGCATTTCTGTTAAGTAGCAGTTCCACGCAGTCACTGGGGGGTTGGTGAATGTAATGAACCCTGACCTTGGGCCCATATTATTGCAATGTAAATATTTTTGTGAATGTTTATGCCTTTGCTCTTTGTTCTCTGAGCCGCTTTCTTGCCTGCTTCCTCTTTGGGCCTCCCCCACGTGAGTCGAATAGCCGGGTTCCGGTTTGTGACAAGGAGTTCGGTGAAGGAAATATGCCTTAGAGGAATAATAAAGTTGTTATTTTATATTTCCTTATATCATGATAAATGTTTATTATTCAGGCTAGAACTGTATTAACCGGAAATTTGATACATGTGTGGATACATATAAAAACACCGTGTCCCTAGAAAGCCTCTACTAGACTAGCTCGTTAATCAAAGACGGTTAAGTTTCCTAACCATAGACATGTGTTGTCATTTGATGAGCGGGATCACATCATTGGGAGAATGATGTGATGGACAACACCCATCCGTTAGCATAGCATATTGATTGTTCAGTTTAATTGCTATTGCTTTCTTCATGTCAAATACATATTCCTTCGACTATAATATTATGCAACTCCCGAATACTGAAGGAATACCTTATGTGCTATCAAACGTCACAACGTAACTGGGTGATCATAAAGATGCTCTACAGGTATATCCAAAGGTGTTTGTTGGGTTGGCATAGATCGAGATTAGGATTTGTCACTCCTAGTATCGGAGAGGTATCTTTGGGCCCTCTCGGTAATGCACATCATAAGAAGCCTTGCAAGCAAAGTAACTAATGAGTTAGTTGCACGATGATGTATTACGGAACGAGTAAAGAGATTTGCCGGTAACGAGATTGAACTAGGTATGTGGATACCGACGATCGAATCTCGAGCAAGTAACATACTTATGACAAAGAGAATAACGTATGTTGTCATAACGGTTCGACCAATGAAGATCGTTGTCTAATATGTAGGAGCCAATAAGAGCATCCAGGTTCCGCTATTGGTTATTGACCGGAGAGGTGTCTCGATCAGGTCTACATAGTTCTCGAACCCATAGGGTCCACACGCTTAACGTTCGATGGCGATTTAGTATTATATGAATTATGTGATTTGGTGACGAATGTTGTTCGGAGTCCCGGATGAGATCGTGGACATGACGAGGAGTCTTGAAATGGTCGAGAGGTAAAGATTGATATATAGGATGATAATATTAGGACACCAGAAGTGTTCCGGATAGCATCAGGTATTTATAGGAGTACCGGGGGTGTTACCGGAATCCCCGAGGGGAAGATATGGGCCATATGGGCCATAAGAGAGGAGCACACCAGCCTACAAGGGGTGGCAAGCCCCCCCCCCTTAGGTAGGAGGCCGAATTGGGGAAGGAACAAAGGGGGTTCGGGCCCCCTTTCCTTTCTCTCTTCCCCTTCCCTTTTCTCTCCGGCAAAAAAGGAAGGGGGCAGGCCCGATTGGGGAGGATCCCAAGTAGGATTACTCCTACTTGGGTCGCCCCCTTGGCTGCCTCTCCTCCCGTCCAACCTATATATATGTGGGGGCACCGCTAGAACACACAACATCTATTCCTAGCCATGTGCGGCGCCCCCCTCCACAGTTTACACCCCCGGTCATATTCTCGCGGTGCTTAGGCGAAGCCCTGCGCGGATCACTTCACCATCATCGTCACCATGCCGTCGTGTTGACGGAACTCATCTACTTCGTCGACACCTTGCTGGATCAAGAAGGCGAGGGACGTCATCGCACTGAATGTGTGCAGAACTCGGAGGTGCTGTACATTCAGTACTTGATCGGTCGGAGCTAGAAGAAGTTCGACTACATCAACCGCGTTGTCAAACGCTTCCACTTTTGGTCTACGAGGGTACGTGTACACACTCTTCCCCCTCGTTGATATGCATCTCCTAGATAGATCTTGCGTGAACGTAGGACTTTTCTTGAAATTGCATGCTACGTTTCCCTATAGTGGCATCCGAGCCAGGTCTATGCGTAGATGATATGCACGAGTACAACACAAAGAGTTATGGGCTGTGATCATCATACTGCTTACCACCAATGTCTTATTTAGATTCGGTGGTATTGTTGGATGAAGCGGCCCGGACCAACCTTACATGACCACGTTCATGAGACCGGTTCCACCGACATACATGCAACTAGTTTTGCATAAAGGTGGTTGGCGGGTGTCTGTTTCTCCTGCTTTAGTTGAATCGAGTTTGACTGCGGCCAGTCCTTGTTGAAAGTTAAAATAGCAAACTTTATAAATCACCGTTATGGTTTTTATGTGTAGGTAAGAACGGTTCTTGCTAGAAGCCCATAGTAGCCACGTAAAACTTGCAACAACAAAGTAGAGGACGTCCAACTTGTTTTTGCAGGGCATGTTGTGATGTGATATGGTCAAGACATGATGTGATATACGTTATTGTATGAGATGATCATGTTTTGTAGAAGTTATCGACAACCGGCATGAGCCTTATGGTTGTCTCTTTATTGTATGAAATGCAAACGCCAGGTAATTGCTTTACTTCATCACTATGCGTTAGCGATAGTTGTAGAAGCAATAGTTGGCGAGACGACCACGATGCAACGATGGAGATCAAGGTGTCAAGCTGGCAACGATGGAGATCATAACAATGCTTTGGAGATGGAGATCAAAAGCACAAGATGATGATGGCCATATCATGTCACATATTTTGATAGCATGTGATATTTATCTTTTATGCATCATATTTTGCATAGTACGGCGGTAGCATTATAAGATGACCCCTTCACTAAATTTCAAGGTATAAGTGTTCTCCCTGAGTATGCACCATTGCGACAGTTCGTCGTGTTGAGACACCACGTGATGCTCGGGTCTGATAGACTCTACGTTCACATATAACGGGTGCAAGACAGTTTTGCACATGCGGAATACTCGGGTTAAACTTGACGAGTCTGGCATGTACAGACATGGCCTCGGAACACTCGAGACCGAAAGGTCGAACGTGAATCATATAGTAGATATGATCAACATAGAGATGTTCGCCATTGATTGCTACTCCCTCTCACATGGTGATCGGACATGGTTTAGTTGATTTGGATCACGTATCATTTAGATGACTTGAGGGATGTCTATCTAAGTGGGAGTTCTTAAGTAATTTGATTAATTGAACTTAATTTATCATGAACTTAGTCCTGATAGTATTTGCATATCTATGTTGTAGATCAATAGCTTGCGTTGTAGCTCCCCTGTGTTTTTCATATGTTCCTAGAGAAAACTAAGTTGAAAGATGATAGTAGCAATGATGCGGACTGGGTTCGTGATCTGAGGATTACCCTCATTGTTGCAAAGAAGAATTATGTCCTTGATGCACCGCTAGGTGACAGACCTATTGCAGGAGCAGATGCAGACATTATGAGCATTTGGCAAGCTCGATACGATGACTACTTGATAGTTTAGTGCACCATGCTTTACGGCTTAGAATCGGGGCTTCAAAGATATTTTGAACGCCATAAAGCATATGAGATGTTCCAAGAGCTGAAATTGGTATTTCAGACTCATGCCCCTATCGAGAGGTATGAGACCTCTGACAAGAACTTTGCCTCCAAGATAGAGGAGAATAGCTCAGCTAGCGAGCATGTGCTCATAATGTCTGGGCAATACAATCGCTTGAATCAAGTGGGGGTTAATCTTCTAGATAAGATATTGATTGACAGAGTTATCTAGTCACTATCACCAAGCTACTAGAACTTCGTGATGAACTATAATGTGCAAGGGATAATGAAAAATATTCTCAAGCTCTTCGCGATGCTAAAATCGGCGAAGGTAGAAATCAAGAAAGAGCATCAAGTGTTGATGGTTAACAAAACCACTAGTTTCAAGAAAAAGGGCAAAGGAAATGAAAGGGAACTTCAAGAAGAATGACAAGAAAGTTGCTACTCCTGTGAAGAAACCCAAAGCTAGACCTAAGCCTGAAACTGAGTGCTTATACTGCAAAGGGAATGGTCACTGGAACTGGAACTACCCCAAGTATTTGGCGGATAAGAAGGATGGCAAAGTGAACAAAGGTATATTTGATATACATGTTATTGATGTGTACTTTACTAGTGTTCATAGTAACCCCTGGGTATTTGATACCGGTTCAGTTGCTAAGATTAGTAACTCGAAACATGAGTTGCAGAATAAACAAAAACTAGTTAAGGGCGAGGTGACGATGAGTGTTGGAAGTGATTCCAAGGTTGATACGATCACCATCGCACACTCCCTCTACCTTCGGGATTAGTGTTGAACCTAAATAAATGTTATTTGGTGTTTGCATTGAGCATGAATATGATTAGATCATGTTTATTGCAATAAGGTTATTCATTTAAAGTCAGAGAATAATTGTTGTTCTGTTTAAATGAATAAAACCTTCTATGGTCATGCACTCAATGTAAATGGTTTATTGAATATCGATCATAGTGATACACATAATCATAATATTGATGCCAAAAGATGCAAAGTTGATAATGATAGTGCAACATACTTGTGGCACTGCCGTTTAGGTCGTATTGGTGTAAACGCATGAAGAAACTCCATGCAGATGGGCTTTTGGAATTACTTGATTGTGAATCATTTGATACTTGCAAACCATGCCTCATGGGCAAGATGACTAAAACTTCATTCTCTGAAACAATGGGGCGAGCCAATGACTTAGAGGCAATAATAAAGTTGTTATTTTATATTTCCTTATATCATGATAAGTGTTTATTATTCATGCTATAATTGTATTAACCGGAAACTTGATACATGTGTGGATACATAGACAAAACACGGTGTCCTTAGTAAGCCTCTACTAGACTAGCTCATTAATCAAAGATGGCTAAGTTTCCTAACCATAGACATGTCTTGTCATTTGATGAACGGGATCACATCATTAGGAGAATGATGTGATGGACAAGACCCATCCGTTAGAATAGCATATTGATCGTTTAGTTTTATTGCTATTGCTTTCTTCATGTCAAATACATATACCTTTGACTATGAGATTATGCAACTCCCGAATACCGGAGGAATACCTTGTGTGCTATCAAAAGTCACAACGTAACTGGGTGTTCATAAAGATGCTCTACAAGTATCTCCAAAGGTGTTTGTTGGGTTGGCATAGATCGAGATTAGGATTTGTCACTTCGAGTATAGGAGAGGTATCTCTGGGCCCTCTCAGTAATGCACATCATAAGAAGCCTTGCAAGAAAAGTAACTAATGAGTTAGTTGCAGGATGATGTATTATGGAACGAGTAAAGAGACTTGCCGGTAATGAGATTGAACTAGGTATGTGGATACCGACGATCGAATCTCGGGCAAGTAACATATCGATGACAAAGGGAATAATGTATGTTGTCATAACAGTTCAACCGATAAAGATCTTTGTAGAATATGTAGGAGCCAATATGAGCATCCATGTTCCGATATTGGTTATTGGCCTGAGAGGTGTCTCGGTCATGTCTACATAGTTCTCGAACCCGTAGGGTCCGCACGCTTAACGTTCGATGGCGATTTAGTATTATATGAGTTATGTGATTTGGTGACCGAATGTTGTTCGGAGTCCCGGATGAGATCACGTACATGACGAGGAGTCTCGAAATGGTCGAGAGGTAAAGATTGATATATAGGATGATAGTATTCGGACACCGGAAGTGTTCCGGATTGTATCGGGTATTTATCGGAGTACCGGTGGGGTTACCGGAACCCCCAGGGGGAAGATATTGGCCATATGGGCCATAAGAGGGGAGCACACCAGCCCACAATGGGTGGCTCCCCCCCCTTAGGTAGAAGTCCGAATTAGAGAAGGAACAAGGGGGGTTCGCCCCCCTTCCTTTCTCTCTTCCCCTTCCCTTTTCTCTCCAGCAAAAAAAGGAAGGGGGGGGGCAAATTGGGGAGGACCCCAAGTAGGATTCCTCCTACTAGGGGCGCCCCCTTGGCTTCCTATCCTCCCCTCCAACCTATATATGTGGGGGGGCACCGCTAGAACACACAACATCTATTCCTAGCCGTGTGTGGCGCCCCCCTCCACAGTTTACACCCCGAGTCATATTCTCGCGGCGCTTAGGCGAAGCCCTGCGCGGATCACTTCACCATCACCGTCACCACGCCATCGAGTTGACGGAGCTCATCTACTTCCTCGACACCTTGATGCATCAAGAAGGCGAGGGACGTCATCGCACTGAACGTGTGTAGAACTCGGAGGTGTCGTACATTCGGTACTTGATCGGTCAGAGCTAGAAGAAGTTCGACTACATCAACCGCATTGTCAAACGCTTCCGTTTCCGGTCTATGAGTGTACGTGGACACACTCTTCCCCCTCATTGATATGCATATCCTAGATATATCTTGCATGAACGTAGGAATTTTTTTGAAATTGCATGCTATGTTTCCCTACATTCGACCCTTGGAAGGAGCGCGCGGTACTTAGGCCCTTCGAACATTGAGCGCGAGCAAAACACCCACTGGGCCGTCTGGCGGCAACCGGCGAAGCCAGCTGGCGAGCAGCCAGTCGTGCGGCAACATAGTGTGTGTTGGTCAATCCGGCAGACCTAACTTAGTGTTTCGCAGCGTGTTGGTGCTTTGGCCCATAGTTCTTGTCGGCCAACAGCCGAATCCGGACTGTGGCGTAGGGCGAAGTGGAGGGCCTCGGCAACCCGAACACGCCGGGATGTGCTAAGGAGTATGGAGGGTGGTGGTCAAGCCGTCCAGCCCCCGAGCCCCCGGGTTGAGCGAGCCAACCCGGCAGTGGAGGTTTAAGAAAATTTACAAGAGTGTAGAACACAATAACTTGGCAGGAAAAGGCAGCCCCCGAGCGTCGTTCGGGGGTCCCATAGTTTTCCATATGATTACAAAAGGCAGTGATACATACGTGCATACAGCTAACCGTAAATGGGCGTAGGAGCTCTGCATTCCAGGGGTGGCTTGTATCTTCGCCGATAGTGTCTCTCTTCCGTTTGTTCGGCTTGCGGGCGTCAATGAGGTAGTAGGCGTTGCAGTCACACAGGGCTTTGCTGAGGATGAAGGGGCCCTCCCATGGGGAGGCCAACTTGTGCTGGTCGGCTTGCTTCTGGACAAGCTGGAGGATAAGGTCTCCTTCGCGAAACGCGAGGGTCTTGATCTTCTTGCTATGGTAGTGCCTCAGACCTTGCTGATAAAAGGTGGATCGGCTAAGGGCCAAAAGGCGTGCTTCTTCGAGTAGGTCGACGCCGTCTTCACGTGCTTCCTTGGCTTGGGCTTCAGTGTACATCACAACTCGCGGTGAGTCGAACTCGATGTCGGTCGGGATGGCGGCCTCTGCTCTGTAGACGAGGAAGAACGGGGTGAACCTGGTCGACCGGTTTGGCATTTTGTGGAGACTCCAAAGGACGGTCGGCAGCTCATCAAGCCAACTGTCGGATGAACGGAGGAGGGGCTCGACGAGCCGCGGCTTGATGCCGAACAGGATGAGGCCATTGGCCCGCTCGACCTGGCCGTTGGACTGAGGATGAGCCACGAAGGCCAAGTCGAGGCGGATGCCGGAGACGGAGCAGTATTGCACCAAAGTGCCCTTAGCAAAGTTGGTGCCATTGTCCGTGATGATGCTGTCCGGATGCCGTAGCGCACCACGATGTCTTTGATGAACCGGACTGATGTTGGCCCGTCCAGTTTCTTGATCGGTCGCGCCTGGATCCACTTGGTAAACTTGCCGACCACCACCAGCAAATGCGTCATGCCGCCTCGAGCGGTCTTGAAGGGTCCCACCATGTCGAGTCCCCAGACCGTGAAGGGCCAGGTGATCGGGATGATCTGCAGGGCTGAAGCCTGCTGGTGGTTGCGCTTGCTGAAGCATTGGCATCCCTCACACTTGAGGACAAGTGACTCGGCATCTTTGAGGGTCGTGGGCCAATAGAAACCATGGCGGAAGGCCTTGGCTACCAGGGACCTGGAGGCGGCATGGTGCCCGTACTTGCCTTGGTGTATGTCGAGGAGGATCTCTATGCCCTTGTCCTATTCGATGCAGTGCTAGAACACGCCCGTTGCGTTGCGCTTGACAAGCTCGTTGTTGACGATGCTGTAGGCGGACGCCCGGCGTTGCACTTGCCGGGCCTCGGTATCATCCATGGGGAGCACTCCGTTCTCCAGGAACGCTAAGATCGGCGCAGCCCATGACGGAGCCATCACCATGGTGAAGACGGCCACCAAGATAGGTTCTGGGGCGGCAGCCCTCAAGCCGGAGGCGGCAGCCCCCGGGTTGGGGATGACGGCGGCCGGATCGAGCACGGCCGCCCCTGGGCCTGGATCGGCAGCCCCCGGGTTGGGTTCCGCAGCCCCCGGGACCGGGTCCGGGACGACGACGGCCGGGTCGAGCACCGCAGCCCCCGGGCTGGGATCAGCAGTCCCCGGGACTGGGTTGGAGACGGCAGCCCCCGAGCTTGGACCGGCAGCCCTCGGGTCCGAGTTGGGGAGGAGCGTTGCAGGGTCGTCCGGGAGGAAGATGGACTCAGAATCCGGGGACGGCTTATGCAAGTGCTTGAGGGAGACGCCGGAGGGTATGGCCTGCCGGAATGAGCCAATCTTGGCTAGCGTGTCGGTGGCTTCATTTTCTACGCGTGGGACGTGGAGGAACTCACAGCCGTCGAAAATGCCTAAAAGCTGCTGGACCAGGAAACGGTAGCTGGTCATGTTGGCGTCCCGGGCGTCCCACTTGCCGGAACACTGTTGCACCACCAGGCCCGAATTGCCGTAGCACAGAATGCGCTGGATGCCAAGTTCCTTGGCAATCCGGAGGCCATGCACAAGGGCTTCGTACTCAACAACGTTGTTGGAGGCGGCGAAGTAGATCTGGAGTGCGTACCAGAGTCGGTCGCCCTTCGGGGAAGACAACACGATGCCGGCTCCCAAACCGGACCGCATCTTGGAGCCGTCGAAGTGCATGCGCCAATGTGCAGAATCTGGCGATGGCAGTAGGTACTGGGTCTCCATCCAGTCGACGAGGAAGTCGGCCAGGGCTTCGAACTTGATCGTGGTGCTGGGCTCGTAGAGGATGGTGTGGCCGGCAAGCTCGATGGCCCACTTGGCAACCCGGCCAGAGGCAACCCGGCAGACAATGATCTCGCTGATGGGGGCCGTGCTGACCACGGTAACGTGCTCTTGGAGTACTGCTTCAGCTTCTTGGCAGTAAAGTACACGCCGTAACACATCTTCTGGTTGTGCGGGTAGTTCTGCTTGGAGGCGGAAAGTGATGTCTGCTAGGACTACGTCGGTATTTCCCCAAAGAGGAAGGGATGATGCAGCACAACAGCGGTAGGTATTTCCCTCAGTGATGAAACCAAGGTTATCGAACCAGTAGGAGAACCAAGCAACACAACGTAAACAGCACCCGCACACAAATAACAACTTCTCGCAACCCGAAGTGTAAAAGGGGTTGTCAATCCCTTTCAGGTAGCGGCGCCCCCAAGATGGGCAAATGGACGTGAATAAAATTGTAGTAGATTGATAGATAGAACGCCAAATAAAATAAATAAGAATAAAATGCAGCAAGGTATTTTTGTTTTTTTGGTTTAATACATCTGAAAATAATAGCAAAGGAAAAGTAGATCGCAAAGGCAAATAATATGAGAAAGAGACCCGGGGGCGTAGGTTTCACTAGTGGCTTCTCTCGAGAAAAATAGCAAGCGGTGGGTAAACAAATTACTGTTGGGCAATCGATAGAACTTCAAATAATCATGACGATATCTAGGCAATGATCATTATATAGGCATTACATCCAAGATTAGTAGACCGGCTCCTGCCTGCATCTACTACTATTACTCCACACATCGACCGCTATCCAACATGCATCTAGTGTATTAAGTTCATGGAGAAATAGAGTAATGCAATAAGAACGATGACATGATGTAGAGAAGATCTATCTATGTAGAGATAGACCCCATCGTTTTATCCTTAGTACAAACGATACATACGTATCGGTTTGTCGGTGTACTAAAGTAGGGGTACCTTAGTACCCCGAACTTGTGCACGGGCAGTAGTAGCGTCCCGCGGCAAGGCCTGCCAGGGGAGCGACAAGAGTCTCCATGGCCCTTTCTGGGCCGGACGAAGGCCAAGTGATCGGGCCGAGAAGACCAAGCCCCGGCAAGAGGAGCTTGCCGGGCCAAGAAGGCGAGGTCCGGCAAGAGGAGCTTGCCGGGCCAAGGCGACAAGGCCCCGGCAAGAGGAGCTTGCCGGGATGACTGAGCCGAAGCACCAAGGCCCCGGCGGGAGGAGCTCGCCGGGACGGCCAAACCAAGGCACCCCAAGAGAAGCCCGCCGCGGCGCGCCGCGCGCCCCGGCAAGGCCTGGCGAGCGGCAAGCTCTCAGGTGCGGCAAGACGACCACCGCGGCAAGCCACTTGCCGCTGCGAACCACCACCTCAGGCGTGCGCTCCAGCTCACCTGTCCACGCGTCACTCTGGAGCTTCCCCAGAGACACGTGGCGGGGCGCCGCGCAGCCTGGGGCACGCGCGTGGCATGCGACGTTGGCGGAGTCGCCCCCGTGGCAAGCAGAGGCGCCCCTAACGGTCCGCCTCGGCACTGTTCAGGCGATCCAGACGGGCATTTAATGCCTTTGTCCCCCGCCGTCAGAGTTAGGTGCGATAGCACTGTGCGGCCACTGTTCGCATAGTTCCTTGCCATTTCTACCCTCACCTGCGTCGCTGCCTGTGGAAAACCCCTTAGCATATAAAAGGAGGCCCATGCGCACGTTGAGGAAGGGCTAGAGAGGACGGAAGGAGAGAAGGAGGACATCTAGTAGACCCTTGTCTACGTCCAGCTCCAACTTACTGTAGCTTCTTGCGCACCAGAGCAAGAACTCCAATCAACCAGACATGCAGCAGTAGGGTTTTACGCATCCGTGCGGCCCGAAGCTGGGTAAAATCGTTGTGTGTGTGTGTGTGTCGCCTCGATCTGCTCTTTGTGCAACCTCCGCTCCCCGCCGAACCGACAAGGGGCTCCGTCCCCATAGGTGCTCGTGGAGGCAGATATCCCCTGACACGGTTCCCCTTCTATCACTGGGATCAAGCACCGTAAGATCGAACCCACTACAAAGCACCTCTTCCCATTGCAAGATAAATAGATCAAGTTGGCCAATAATAACCCAAATATCAGAGAATAAATACAAGGCTATAAGCAATCATGCATATAAGAGATCAAAGAAACTCAAATAACTTCCATGGATATAAAAAATAGATCTGATCATAAACTCAAAGTTCATCCGATCCCAACAAACACACCGCAAAAAGAGTTACATCATATGGATATCCAAGAGACCATTGTATTGAGAATTCAGTGAGAGAGAGGAAGACATCTAGCTACTAACTACGGACCCGAAGGTCTACAATGAACTACTCACGCATCATCAGAGAGGCACCAATGGAAGTGGTGAACCCCTCCGTGATGGTGTCTAGATTAGATCTGGTGGTTCTGGACTCTTCAGCGGCTGGAATTGATTATCGTTGACTCCCCTAGGGTTTCTTGAATATTTAGGTATTTATAGAGCAAAGAGGCGATCCGGGGGGACCCGAGGTGGGCACAACCCACCAGGGCGCGCCTGGGCCTCCTGGCGCGCCCTGGTGGGTTGTGCTCCCCTCGGAGCACCCCCCAGGCACAGCCTTGGCCCATTGGGTGTCTTATGGTCCATAAAAAATCTCCGTGAAGTTTCGTTGCATTTGGACTCCGTTTGGTATTGATTTCCCGCGATGTAAAAAACATGCAGAAAACAGCAACTGGCACTTGGCACTATGTCAATAGGTTAGTACCAACATTGATATAAAATGATTATAAAACATCCAAGATTGATAATATAACAGCATGGAACAATCAAAAATTATATATATGTTGGATACGTATCAGCATCCCCAAGCTTAACTCCTAGTCGTCCTCGAGTAGGTAAGTGATAAAAACAGAATTTTTGATGTGGAATGCTACCTAACATGTCATATCATATTCTTTTATTTATAGCATGGACATTTGGAATTTTATGTGATTCAAAGCAATAGTCTAGTTTTGACATGATAAGTTAAATACTCAAGCATATCAACAAGCAACCATGTCTTCAAAATATCAACGCTAAAATAAGTTATCCCTAGCCCATCATGCTCAATCATTGATCCATTCATGAAACACACTCGCATATTAGCTACACCCAATACTCAAGTACGATCATATTGCCTCCTAGTTGGTGCTTTTATAAGATAAGATGGAGACTCAAATTCAAAATAAAAATTGCATAAAGTAAAAAAGAAAGGCCCTTAGCAGAGGGAAGTAGGGATTTGTAGAGGTGCCAGAGCTCAAAGCGAAAAACTTAGAGATAAAAACATTTTGGGAGGTGTGTGTTTCCCACAAACGAAAATGACTTAGATTTCCCAACACTTTCCATGCTAGATATATCATAGGTGGTTCCCAAACAGAAAATAAAGTTTATTCCTTTTTCCACCATACTTTCACTTTCCATGGCTAGCCAAATCCACGGTTGCCTTCCATACCAACACTTTCCAAGGAATTTATTATTTGACAACATAAAGTTAATTCATTTTTTATTTCAGGACTGGGCATCCCTAATACCTTTGCCTTACTCTCGTGTAATGACAAGTGAATAAACACTCATTGTGAGAATAACACATCTAGCATGGAAAATATTAGCCACCCCTCACCGCTCCACGAGCAGTACGAACACACAAAAGAGAAGTTTGTTTTGAAAATTAGAGATGGCACATACAAATTTGCTTAGAACGGCAAAAGAATACCGCGTATAGGTAGATATAGTGGACTCATGTGGCAAAACTGGTTTAAAGGTTTTTGGATGCACAAGTAGTGATCATACTTAGTGCAAAATGAAGGCTAGCAAAAGATTGAGAAGCGACCAACCAAGAAACGAATAATCTCACAAGCGAGCGTTACGCATAATTAACACCGAATAATGCACCATAAGTAGGATATAATTTCATTACATGACTATTGACTTTCATGCTTGCATAGGGAATCACAAACCTTAACACCAATATTCTTACTAAAGCATAATTACTCATCAACATGACTCACATATCACATCATCATATCTCAAAACTATTACAAGGAATCAAGTTTATTTTGTCCAATGATCTTCATGAAAGTTTTTATTATATCCTTTTTGGATATCTATCACTTTGGGACTAATTTACATGTGTTGCTTTTGATAAGCTCAAACAAATATAAGTGAAGATTATGAGCATAACTTTTATTTCTCTCAAAATAATTTAAGTGAAGCAAGAGAGAATTTTTGAAATTTTTACTAACTCTCAAATAAATCTAAGTGAAGCAAGAGAGCATTTCTTCAAAAATACTAAAGCACACCATGCTAAAAAATATATAAGTGAAGCACTAGAGCAGGTCCATAGCTCTAAAAGTTTAAGTGAAGCATAGAGAGCAATTCTAACAAGTCATGACAAAATTTTGGCTCTCTGCCATAGGTGTGTGCAGTAAGGAATCAAGACTTAAAACATGAAATAAAACAAGCAAAGACTCATATCATACAAGACGCTCCAAGCAAAACACATAGTATGTGACAAATAAAAATATAGCTTCGAGTAAAATACCGATGGTTGTTAGAAGAAAGAGGGGATGCCACTCGGGGTATCCCCAAGCTTAGTTGCTTGCTCTCTTTTCGATAATAGCTTGGGATGCCGGGGCATCCCCAATCTTAGGCTCTTCTTACTCCTTATTCCTTAATCCATCGTAAGATAACCCAAAACTTGAAAACTTCAATCACACAAAACTCAACAAAACCTTCGTGAGATCCGTTAGTATAAGAAAGAAAATCATGACTATAAGTACTATGTCAAACCAATCCATATTTTATTTTTGTATTATATCTATGGTATTCTAACTTTTCTATGGCAAAAACTCATCAAAGAAAACCATAGAGCCATCAAAGCAAGCACACAACGCAAAGAAAACAGAATCGTCAAAAACAGAACAGTCTGTAGCAATCTGGCTATTTGGAATACTTCTGTAACTCCAAAAATTCTGAAAGCTTAGGACAACCTGAGAAATTTGTATATTGATCTTCTGAAAAAAGAATTGGCATTTTATCACGCTCTGGTAATTTTTAACAATTGTTTTCATGAGCGCAAAAGTTTCTGTTTTTTAGCAAGATCAAACAACTATCACCCAAGAAGATCCTAAAGGCTTTACTTGGCACAAACACTAATTAAAACACAAAAAACACAATCATAACAGTAGCATAATTGTGTAAACACTTAGGAATAGAAAGCAAAAAGCAAAAATAAATTTTATTCATTGGGTTGCCTCCCAACAAGCGTTATAGTTTTACGCCCTTAGCTAGGCATAAAGCAAGGATCTAAGTTTTGCCATCTTTTTTTTGAGATCCATAAGATGCCCTCATGATTGATTCATATGGTGGCCTAATTCTTGTTCTAGGGAAGTGTTCCATACCTTTCCTCAAAGGAAATTGGAACTTAATATTGCCTTCTTTCATATCAATCACGGCACCGACAGTGCGTAAAAACGGTCTACCAAGAATAATTGGACAAGACGGATTGCAATCAATATCAAGAACAATAAAATCTATGGGCACATAATTCCTATTTGCAAGAATAAGAACATCATTAATTCTTCCCATAGGCTTTTTAATAGAAGAATCCGCCAAGTGCAAATTTAAAGAGCATTCTTCAAGATTGGTAAGACCAAGCACATCACATAAAGATTTCGGAATTGTAGAAACACTAGCACCCAAGTCACACAAAGCAAAACACTCATAATTTTTAATCTTGACTTTGATAGTAGGTTCCCATTCATCATGTAATTTTCTAGGAATTGATACTTCTAATTCCAATTTTTCTTCAAAAGCTTTCATCATAGCATCAACAATATGTTTAGTAAAAGATTTATTTTGTTTATAAGCATGGGGTGAATTTATCATGGATTGGAACAAAGAAATACAATCAATCAAAGAGCAACTATCATAATTAAAGTCTTTTTAATCCAAAAGAGTGGGCACATCACTAGCACCTCTTCAAACCCACTTTTATCAATTTTCTCAACAAGATTTTCACCCTCCGAATTATCGGGACGCCTTCTAGCTAAAGTTGACTCTTCTCCAATCCCCTTTTAATCAATATTAACTTTACTAAACAAGGAATCAATAGAAGGAACACAAATCATTTTAAGATCTTCATCACTTTTGCGAAAGTAATCACTAGAAAACGCTTTTTCTAAAAATTATCTTTTAGCTTTAAGCATAGCGGTTCTTTTCTTACTTTCATCCATAGAAACATAAAGAGCTTTAATTTATCTTGAGATTCTCCACATCATGAGAAATTCTATCAACACTTCTAGACAAATCATCAATCTTATTCAACTTTTCTTCTATGGAAGTGTTGAAAACTTTTTGCATGTTGATAAATTCTTTAATATTATTCTCAAGATCAGAGGTATTCCTATGATTATTATAATATTTATTTCCATAGGAATTACCATAATTATTAGAGGAATTACTAGGAAAAGGCCTAGGATTAAAATTACCTCTATAAGCATTGTTGTTGAAATTATTTCGCGAGATAAAATTCACATCTATGGCATCACTAGTTTGCTCAATCAAAGTAGACAAAGGCATATCATTAAAATCAATAGGAGCACTTTTACTAGCAACCAATTTCATAAGTGCATCAACTTTTTCACTCAAAGAATAAATTTCTTCAACTGAATTAACTTTTTTACTAGTAGGAGCCCTTTCGGTATGCCATTGTGAATAATTTTCCATAATATTATCAAGCAATTTGGTGGCTTCACCCAGAGTAATTTCCATAAAATTACCACCCGCGGTGGAATCTAGAAGATTACGAGAAACAAAATTCAATCCCGCATAAAAAATTTGTATGATCATCCAAAGATTTAACCCATGAGTTGGGCAATTCATTAGCATCATTTTCATCCTTTCCCAAGTTTGTGCAACGTGCTCATGTTCAAGTTGCTTGAAATTCATGATCTGGGTTCTAAGGGAAATAATTCTCGCGGGCGGAAAATACATAGTAATAAAAGCATCTTTGCACTTATTCCAAGAATTGATACTATTGCGAGGCAAAGAAGAAAAACAATTTTTTGCAGAATCACGCAAGGAAAACGGAAATAATTTCATCTTCACAACATCATTGTCCACATCTTTTTTCTTTTTCATATCTCATAATTCCATGAAGGTATTAAGATGGGATGCGGCATCCTCATTAGGAGTACCGGAAAATTGATCTTCATACCAAGATTCAGCAAAGCAGTATTAATATCACAAGACTCCGCACTAGTGGCGGGAGGAGCAATCGGAGTGCCAATAAAATCATTGTTGTTGGTATTTGAGAAATCACACAACTTGGTGTTCTCTTGAGTCATGATGACTATGCAACAAGATTGCACTCAAAAACAGATCCGGCAAGAAAATGGCAAACGAAAAAGAGGGCGAATAAAACGGCAAATTTTGTGAAGTGGGGGAGAGGAAAACGATAGGCAAATGGCAAATAATGTGAATTGCGAGGAGATGAGATTTGTAATTAGGAACCTGGTATATGTTGAAGATCCTCCCCGGAAACGACGCCAGAAATTCCTTTTGATGTCTGCTAGGACTACGTCGGTATTTCCCCATAGAGGAAGGGATGATGCAGCACAGCAGTGGTAGGTATTTCCCTCAGTGATGAAACCAAGGTTATCGAACCAGTAGGAGAACCAAGCAACACAACATAAACAACACCTGCACACAAATAACAACTACTCGCAACCCGACGTGTGATAGGGGTTGTCAATCCCTTTCGGGTAGCGGCGCCCCCAAGATGGGCAAACGGACGTGAATAAAATTGTAGTAGATTGATGATCGAACGCCAAATAAAATAAATAAGAATAAAATGCAGCAAGGTATTTTTGTATTTTTGGTTTAATAGATCTGAAAATAAAAGCAAAGGAAAAGTAGATCATAAAGGCAAATAATACGAGAAAGAGACCCGGGAGCCGTAGGTTTCACTAGTGGCTTCTCTCGAGAAAAATAGCAAATGGTGGGTAGACGAATTACTGTTGGGCAATTGATAAAACTTCAAATAATCATGACGACATACAGGCAATGATCATTATATAGGCATCACGTCCAAGATTAGTAGACCGACTCCTGCCTGCATCTACTACTATTACTCCACACATCGGCTGCTATCCAGCATGCATCTAGTGTATTAAGTTAATGGAGAAATGGAGTAATACAATAAGAACGATGACATGATGTAGACAAGATCTATCTATGTAGAGATAGACCCCATCATTGTATCCTTAGTAGCAACGATACATACGTGTCAGTTCCCCTTCTGTCACTAGGATCAAGCACCGTAAGATCGAACCCACTACAAAGCACCTCTTCCCATTGCAAGATATATAGATCAAGTTGTCCAATCATAACCCAAATATCGGAGAAGAAATACAAGGCTATAAGCAATCATGCATATAAGAGATCAAAGAAACTTAAATAACTTTCATGGATATAAAAAGATAGATATGATCATAAACTCAAAGTTTATCCGATCCCAACAAACACACCGCAAAAAGAGTTACATCATATGGATATCCAAGAGACCATTGTATTGAGAACTCAGTGAGAGAGAGGAACCATCTAGCTACTAACTACGGACCCAAAGGTCTACAAATAACTACTCACGCATCATCGGAGAGGCACCAATGGAAGTGGTGAACCCCTCCGTGATGGTGTCTAGATTGGATCTGGTGGTTCTGGACTCTGCGGCGGCTGGAATTGATTTTCATTGACTCCCCTAGGGTTCCTGTAATATTGGGGTATTTATAGAGCAAAGAGGCGGTCCGGGGGACCCGAGGTGGGCACAACCCACCAGGACGCGCCCGGGCCTCCTGGCGCGCCCTGGTGGCTTGTGCTCCCCTCGCAGCACCCCCAGGCGTAGCCTTGGCCCATTGGGTGTCTTCTGGTCCATAAAAAATCTCCGTGAAGTTTCATTGCATTTGGACTCCGTTTGGTATTGATTTCCTGCGATGTAAAAAGATGCAGAAATAGGCAACTGGCAGTTGGCACTATGTCAATAGGTTAGTACCAAAAAATGATATAAAATGACTATAAAATTATTATAAAACATCCAAGATTGATAATATAACAACATGGAACGATAAAAAATTATAGATACGTTGGAGACGTATCAGGAAGCATCCCGCTCAGGTAGTAGACTGGGCGCTGGACAGACTGTATATTGCCCTTCTCTAGTCGCTCGACCACCAGCACCATGCTGATCGACCGTGAGGTGGCGGCAATGTATAGCAACAGCGACTCCTTGTCAGCCAGTGCGGCCAGGACGGGTACGGTGGAGAGCATGCGCTTGAAATCCCAGAAAGCTTCATCCGCTTGGTCGTTTTACTCGAACGGCGCCGTCTTCTTCATTAGCTGATATAGGGGCAAGGCCCTCTTGCCTAGTCGGCTGAGAAACCGGCTGACCGAGGCCAAGCAACTGATGAATTTCTGGACATTTCGCAGCCGGGTTGGCTTGCGCATGCTGTCGATGGCCTTGATCTTCTCCAGGTTCACCTCAATGTCGCGCTCCAAGACGAGGAAGCCGAGTAGCTTCTTGTCCGGTATGCTGAAAACACACTTCTCCGGGTTGAGCTTGATCTGGTACTCGCGCAGATTGGCAAAGGTCTCCCTCAGGTTGTCAAGGAGCATGAGGTGCTGCTTGGTCTTCACCATGATATCATCCACGTAGATGTGGATGTTGCGGCTGAGTTGCGTTAGCAGGCATTTCTGCATGCAACGCTGGAAGGTGGCGTCGGCATTCTTCAAGCCGAACGACATGTTAATGTAGCAGTATGCCCCGAAGGGCGTAATGAAGGACGTCTTCGGGGTGTCGGACGGGTCTAGCTTGATCTGATGATAGCGGAGTAAGCATCCAGGAAGGATAGGAGCTCGCAGCCGGCGGTGGAGTCGATGACTTGATCGGTCTGCAGGAGGCGAAAGGATCCTTGGGGCAAGCCTTATTCAGGCTGGTGTAGTCTATGCACATGCGTCAGGTGTTGTTCTTCTTCAGGACGAGGACCGGGTTGGCCAGCCACTCGGGGTGGAACACTTCCATGAAGAAGCCGACCATGAGTAGCTTGGTGACCTCTTCACCGATGGTTCTTCTCTTCTCTTTTGAAAAGCGACGTAGGGGTTGACGGACAGGCTTGGCGTCCTTGCGGACATGAAGTTTGTGCTCGGCGTACTTCCTCGGAATTCCTGACATCTCCTTTGGGGTCCATGCAAAGATATCCTGATTCTCATGGAGGAAGTTGACGAGCTTGCCTTCCTATTTGTTGTCGAGACGGGTGCCCACGATGATGTACTTGCTGCATTTAGGGTCTTCCGGTTTCAGCTTGACCTTCTTGGTCTCCTTGGATGACTGGAACGAAGCCTTGCTAGCTGGCTCCTTGGCCAAAGCCGGCACAGCTGGTGTCCCATTGGCCAGCGCGACAATCCGGTCGAGCTGGCGCCGCTCCTCGGCTAATACCAGCGATTCGGCCAGCTTGGCGCCGGCTTGAGCGCACTCCAGGGACTTGCGGTAGTCGCCGACAATGATGATGAGGCCCTTAGGACCCAGCAACTTCATCTTCAGGTAGTCGTAGTGGGGAACCGCCATGAACTTGGTGAGCGCAGGCCGGCCTAGCGGCGCGTGCTACCTCTTGAGCACTGCGTTGGATTTCACCAAAGAGGAGAGGATGATGCAGCAAAGTAGCGTAAGTATTTCCCTCAGTTTTTGAGAACCAAGGTATCAATCCAGTAGGAGGCTACGCGCGAGTCCCTCGTACCTACACAAAGCAAATAACTCCTCGCAACCAACGGGAATAGGGGTTGTCAATCCCTTCATGGTCACTTACGAAGTGAGATCTGATAGAGATGATAGATAATATTTTTGGTATTTTTGGTATAGAGATGCAAAGTAAAATAAAAGGTAAAGTAAAAAATCAAAGCAATAATAAAGTGATGTAAGATTAATATGATAAAGATAGACCCGGGGGCCATAGATTTCACTCGTGGCTTCTCTCAAGAGCATAAGTACTATACGGTGGGTGAACAAATTACTGTTGAGCAATTGACAGAATTGCGCATAGTTATGAGAATATCTAGGTATGATCATGTATATAGGCATCACGTCCGAGACAAGTAGACCGACTCCTGCCTGCATCTACTACTATTAATCCACTCATCGACCGCTATCCAGCATGCATCTAGAGTATTAAGTTAAAAACAGAGTAAGGCCTTAAGCAAGATGACATGATGTAGAGGGATAGTTTCATGCAATATGATAAAAAAAACCATCTTGTTATCCTCGATGGCAACAATACAATATGTGCCTTGCTGCCCCTACTGTCACTGGGAAAGGACACCGCAAGATTGAACCCAAAGCTAAGCAATTCAGAGAAGATTCAAATATTGTTCATAGATAGACTTGATCATAAACCCACAATTCATCGGTCTCAACAAACACACCGCAAAAAGAAGATTACATCGAATAGATCTCCACGAGAGAGGGGGAGAACATTGTATTGAGATCCAAAAAGAGAGAAGAAGCCATCTAGCTACTAACTATGGACCCGAAGGTCTGAGGTAAACTACTCACACTTCATCGGAGGGGCTATGATGGTGTAGAAACCCTCCGTGGTGGATGCCCTCTCCGGCGGAGCTCCGGAACAAGCCCCAAGATGGGATCTCGTGGGTATAGAAGGTTGCGGCGGTGGAATTAGGTTTTTGGCTCCGTATTTGATCGTTTGGGGGTACATAGGTATATATAGGATGAAGGAGTACGTCGGTGGAGCAAAGGGAGGCCCACGAGGCTGGGGGCGCGCCCTAGGGGGGTGGGGGCGCCCCCACCCTCGTGGCCGCCTCCCTTCTTTCTTTACGTGGGGTCTAAGTCTCCTGGATCATATTTGGTGAGAAAATCACGTTCCCGAAGGTTTCATTCCGTTTGGACTCCCTTTGATATTCCGTTTCTTCGAAACACTGAAATAGGCAAAAAACCGGCAATTCTGGGTTGGGCCTCTGGTTAATAGGTTAGTCCCAAAAGTAATATAAAATTGGAAAATAAAGCCCAATATGGTCCAAAACAGTAGATAATATAGCATGGAGCAATCAAAAATTATAGATACGTTGGAGACGTATCAGGCATCCCCAAGCTTAATTCCTGCTCGTCCTCGAGTAGGTAAATGATAGAAAACAATTTTTGATGCGGAGTGCTCCTTGGCATAATTTCAATGTAATTCTTCTTAATTGTGGTATGAATATTCAGATCCGAAAGATTCAAGACGAAAGTTCATATTGACATAAAAATAATAATACTTCAAGCATACTAACAAAGCAATCATGTCTTCTCAAAATAACATGGCCAAAGAAAGTTATCCCTACAAAATCATATAGTCTGGCTATGATCTATCTTCACCACACAAAGTATTTAAATCTTGCACAACCCCGATGACAAGCCAAGCAATTGTTTCATACTTTTGACATTCTCAAAACTTTTTCGATCTTCACGCAATACATGAGCGTGAGCCATGGATATAGCACTATATGTGGAATAGAATGGTGGTTGTGGAGAAGACAAAAAGGGAGAAGATAGTCTCACATCAACTAGGCGTATCAACGGGCTATGAAGATGCCCATCAATAGATATCAATGTGAGTGAGTAGGGATTGACATGCAACGGATGCACTAGAGCTATAAGTATATGAAAGCTCAACAAAAGAAACTAAGTGGGTGTGCATCCAACTCGCTTGCTCATGAAGACCTAGGGCATTTTGAGGAAGCCCGTCATTGGAATATACAAGCCAAGTTCTATAATGAAAAAATCCCACTAGTATATGAAAGTGAAAAAATGAGAGACTCTCAATCATGAAGATCATGGTGCTACAATGAAGCACAAGTGTGGTAAGAGGATAGTAACATTGTCCCTTCTCTCTTTTTCTCTCATTTTTTTTATTTGGGCCTTTTCTTTTTTATGGCCTCTTTTTTTCGTCCGGAGTCTCATCCCGACTTGTGGGGGAATCATAGTCTCCATCATCCTTTCCTCACTTGGGACAATGCTCTAAAATGATGATCATCACACTTTTATTTTTCTTACAACTCAACAATTACAATTCGATACTTAGAACAAAATGTGACTCTATATGAATGCCTCCGGCGGTGTACCGGGATATGCAATGAATCAAGAGTGACACGTATGAAAGAATTATGAACGGTGGCTTTGCCACAAATACGATGTCAACTACATGATCATGCTAGCAATATGACAATGATGGAGCGTGTCGGAACGGTGGAAAGTTGCATGGCAATATATCTCGGAATGGCTATGGAAATGCCATGATAGGTAGGTATGGTGGCTGTTTTGAGGAAGGTATAAGGTGGGTGTATGATACCAGCGAAAGGTGTGGGGTATTAGAGAGGCTAGCAATGGTGGAAGGAAGGAAAGTGCGTATAATCCATGGACTCAACATTAGTCATAAAGAACTCATATACTTATTGCAAAATTCTACAAGTTATCAAAGCAAAGTATTATGCGCATGCTCCTAGGGGGATAGATTGGTAGGAAAAGACCATCGTTCGTCCCCAACCGCCACTCATAAGGAAGACAATCGATAAATAAATCATGCTCTGACTTCATCACATAACGGTTCACCATAGGTGCATGCTAAGGGAATCACAAAATTTAACACAAGTATTTCTCAAATTCACAACTACTCAACTAGCATGACTCTAATATCACCATCTTCATATCTCAAAACAATTATCAAGCATCAAACTTTTCTTAGTATTCAACGCACTCAAAAGAAAGTTTTACAAATCTTGAATACCAAGCATATCATTATTTATTAAGCAAATTACCATGCTATTTAAGACTCTCAAAATAATCTAAGTGAAGCATGAGAGATCAATAGTTTCTATAAAACAAATCCACCACCGTGCTCTAAAAGATATAAGTGAAGCACTAGAGCAAAACTATATAGCTCAAAAGATATAAGTGAAGCACATAGAGTATTCTATCAAACTCCAATTCATGTATGGCTATCTCAAAAGGTGTGTACAGCAAGTATGATTGTGGAAAACTAAAAAACAAAGACTCAAATCATACAAGACGCTCCAAGCAAAACACATATCATGTGATGAATAAAAATATAGCTCCAAGTAAAGTTACCGACGGAAGTAGACGAAAGAGGGGATGCCTTCCGGGGCATCCCCAAGCTTTGACTTTTTGGTGTCCTTAGATTATCTTGGGGGTGCCATGGGCATCCCCAAGCTTAGTCTCTTGCAACTCCTTGTTCCATAATCCATCAAAAGATTTCACCCAAAACTTGAAAACTTCACAACACAAAACTCAATAGAAATCTCGTGAGCTCCGTTAGAGAAAGAAAACAAAAGACCACTTCAAGGTACTGTAATGAACTAATTCTTTATTTATATTGGTGTTAAACCTACTGTATTCCAACTTCTCTATGGTTTATAAACTATTTTACTAGCCATAGATTCATCAAAATAAGCAAACAACACACGAAAAACAGAATCTGTCAAAAACAGAACAGTCTGTAGTAATCTGTAACTAACGCAAACTTCTGGAACTCCAAAACATCTACCAAAATAGGACGACCTAGACAATTTGTTTATTGATCAGCAGAAATTGGAATTAGTATTTTATCACGTTCTGGTGATTTTTAACAATTTTTTTCGTGATAAGAAAGTTTCTAGAAATAACAGCAAGATCAAATAACTATCATCCAAGAAGATCATATAGGTCTAACTTGGCACAAACACTAATTAAAACATAAAAACATATCTAACCAGAGGCTAGATCAAAGATTTATTCCTAAACAGAAGCAAAAGTGAAAAAAAAACTAAAAATAAAATTGGGTTGCCTCCCAACAAGCGCTATCGTTTAACGCCCCTAGCTAGGCATAAAAGCAAGGATAGATCTAGGTATTTCCACCTTTGGTAGGCAATCCATAAGTGGCTCTCATGATAGATTCATATGGTAATTTTATTTTGTTTATAGGGAAGTGTTCCATGCCTTTCTTTAATGGAAATTGGAATCTAATATTCCCTTCCTTCATATCAATAATTGCACCAACCATTCTAAGGAAAGGTCTACCAAGAATAATAGGGCATGAAGGATTGCAATCTATATCAAGAACGATAAAATCTATGAGCACGTAATTCCTATTTGCAACAATAAGAAAATCATTAGTTCTTCCAATAGGTTTCTTAATAGTGGAATCCGCAAGGTGCAAGTTTAGAGAGCAATCATCAAAATCACGGAAATCTAGCAAATCACACAAAGTTTTGGGAATAGTGGAAACACTAGCACCCAAATCACACAAAGCATAAAACTCATGATCTTTAATTTTAATTTTAATAGTAGGTTCCCACTCATCATAAAGTTTTCTAGGGATAGAAACTTTCAACTCAAGTTTTTCTTCATAAGATTGCATCAAGGCATCAATGATATGTTCGGTAAAGGCTTTTGACTATAAGCATGAGGAGAATTTAGCACGGATTGCAACAAGGAAATACAATCAATTAAAGAGCATTTTTCATAATTAAATTCCTTGAAATCCAAAATAGTGGGTTTAGCAACATCTAGGGTTTTCCCACTTTTATCACTTTTAGCATCAAGATCTAAAAACTCCGAATTTTTGGAACGCCTTCTAGGTAAGGGTGGATCATATTCAATCCCATAATTATCAAGATTCATATTGCAAAACAAAGATTTAATAGGGGACACATCAATAACTTTTAGATCTTCATCTTTATTTTCATAGGGATTGGAAGAACACGCTTTAATAAAGGCATCTTTCGTAGCACGCATCCTAGCGTTTCTTTCCTTGCACACATCAATGGAAATTCTCATGGCTTTGAGAGACTCATTGATATCATGCATAGGAGGAATAGATCAAAGCTTTGAAGAATCAACCTCAAGAGAAATTCTATCAACGTTCCTAGCCAAATTATCAACTTTAAGCAATTTTTCTTCAAGCAAAGCATTAAAATTCTTTTGCGAATTCATAAACTCTTTTACACTAGTCTCAAATTCAGAAGGTATCTTATTAAAATTTCCGTAAGAGTTGTTGTAGGAATTTCCATAATTATTAGAAGGATTACTAGGATAAGGCCTAGGATTAAAATTCCCTCTATACGCGTTGTTACCAAAATTATTCCTACCAACAAAATTCACATCCATAGATTAATTATTATTCTCAATCAAAGTAGACAAAGGCATATCATTAGGATCAGAAGAAACACTCTTAGTAGCAAATAATTTCATAAGTTCATCCATCTTTTCACTCAAAACATTAATTTCTTCTATCGCATGCACCTTTTTATTAGTAGATCTTTCAGTGTGCCATTGAGAATAATTAACCATAATATTATCTAGGAGTTTAGTAGCATCTCCTAAAGTGATTTACATAAAAGTGCCTCCCGCGGCCGAATCTAAAAGATTTCTAGAAACAAAATTCAATCCAGCATAAATATATTGTATAATCATCCACAAGTTTAAACCATGAGTAGGGAAATTATGTATCATTAATTTCATTCTCTCCCAAGCTTGTGCAACATGTTCATGATCAAGTTGCTTAAAATTCATAATATCGTTTCTAAGCGAGATGATCTTAGCGGGAGGAAAATACTTAGAGATAAAAGCATCTTTGCATTTGTTCCAAGAATCAATACAAATTTTAGGCAAAGACGAAAACCAAGCTTTAGAACGATCTCTAAGCCAAAAAGGAAATAGCTTCAATTTAACAATATCATTATCAACATCTTTCTTTTTTTGCATATCACACAAATCCAAGAAGCTATTCGGATGAGTAGCGGCATCTTCACTAGGAAGGCCGGCGAATTGATCTTTCATAACAAGATTCAACAAAGCTGTATTGATTTCACAAGATTCAGTGTTGGTAAGAGGAGCAATCGGAGTGATAAGGAAATCATTATTGTTGGTATTGGTAAAGTCACACAATTTGGTATTATCTTGAACCATCGTGACAAACAAGCAATCCAACACATGAGCAAACAAAAAGCAGGCGAGAAAAAGGCAAACGGAAAAAGAGAGGGCGAATAAAACGGCAAGGGTGAAGTTGGGGAGAGGAAAATGAGAGGAAAATGGCAAATAATGTAATGCGAGAGATAAGGGATTGTGATGGGTACTTGGTATGTTGACTTTTGCGTAGACTCCCCTGCAACGGCGCCAGAAATTCTTGAGCACTGCGTTGGATTTCCCTGAAGAGGAGAGGATGATGCAGCAAAGTAGCATAAGTATTTCCCTTAGTTTTTGAGAACCAAGGTATCAATCCAGTAGGAGGCTACACGCGAGTCCCTTGTACCTACACAAAGCAAATAACTCCTCGCAACCAACGCGAATAGGGGTTGTCAATCCCTTCATGGTCACTTACGAGAGTGAGATCTGATAGAGATGATAGATAATATTTTTGGTATAGAGATGCAAAGTAAAATAAATTGTAAAGCAAAAAAGCAAAGCAATAATAAAGTGATGGAAGATTAATATGATAAAGATAGACCGGGGGGGCATAGATTTCACTAGTGGCTTCTCTCAACAGCATAAGTATTCTACGGTGGGTGAACAAATTACTGTTGAGCAATTGACGGAATTGCGCATAGTTATGAGAATATCTAGGTATGATCATGTATATAGGCATCACGTCTGAGACAAGTAGACCGACTCCTGCCTGCATCTACTACTATTACTCCACTCATGACTGCTATCCAGCATGCATCTAGAGTATTAAGTTAAAAACAGAGTAACGCCTTGAGCAAGATGACATGATGTAGAGGGATAGTTTCATGCAATATGATAAAAAAACCCATCTTGTTATCCTCGATGGCAAAAATACAATACGTGCCTTGCTGCCCCTACTGTCACTGGGAAAGGACACCGCAAGATTGAACCCAAAGATAAGCACTTCTCCCGTTGCAAGAAAACCCAATCTAGTAGGCCAAACCAAACTAATAATTCGAAGAGACTTGCAAAGATAACCAATCATACATAAAATAATTCAGAGAAGATTCAAATATTGTTCATAGATAGATTTGATCATAAACCCACAATTCATCGGTCTCAACAAACACACCGCAAAAAGAAGATTACATCGAATAGATCTCCACGAGATAGGGGGAGAACATTGTATTGAGATCCAAAAGGAGAGAAGAAGCCATCTAGCAACTAACTATGGACCCGAAGGTCTAAGGTAAACTACTCACACTTCATCGGAGGGGCTATGATGATGTAGAAGCCCTCCGTGGTGGATGCCCTCTCCGGCGGAGCTCCGGAACAGGCCCCAAGATGTGATCTCATGGGTACAGAAGGTTGCGGCGGTGGAATTAGGTTTTTGGCTCCGTATCTGATCGTTTGGGGGTATGTAGGTATATATAGGAGGAAGGAGTACGTCGGTGGAGCAAAGGGGGGCCCACGAGGCTGGGGGGCGCACCCCCCACCCTCGTGGCCGCCTCCCTTCTTTCTTGACGTGGGGTCCAAGTCTCCTGGATCATATTTGGTGAGAAAATCACGTTCCTGAAGGTTTCATTCCGTTTGGACTCCGTTTGATATTCCGTTTCTTCGAAACACTGAAATAGGCAAAAAAAAACAGTAATTCTGGGTTGGGCCTCCGGTTAATAGGTTAGTCCCAAAAGTAATATGGAAGTGGAAAATAAAGCCCAATATGGTCCAAAACAGTAGATAATATAGCATGGAGCAATCAAAAATTATAGATACGTTGGAGACGTATCAGCGGGTGGTACGCGCTGGACAAGTCCACCACCTTGAACTAGATCGGCTCGCGCCGAAACTGGTCACTTGTGCTGAACAGGACGTCGAGCCGGCCCCGGCCAATGGGGGAGCAGGAGAGGCCTGGCACGATGCTGTGAAAGATCGCCTGGGATGGTTCCAGACCCTTGGCCTCGAGACCAAGCTTGGTCATGGTGTCGCAGTAGAGGATGTTGATGCTGCTACCGCCATCAATGAGGACTCGCGAGAGCTTGCAGGTGCGCCGGGTTGCAACGATTGTGGGGTCGAGGACGAGGGCGTAGCCATCCGGGTTTGGCATGACGGCCGGGTGGTCCTCCCGGGTCCAGTTGATCGGACGCTCCGACCAGTGCATGTATTCCGGCACGGCCGGGACGACGATGTTCACCTCCTGTCGGAGCAGGCGCTCGCTACGCTTGTCGTCACCAAGGCTGGTCAAGACGACATAGCTTGCGTTCTGGTTGGGGTAGACATCATCGTGCATCCCGCCGTTGGCCGGGGCGAGCGGAGGAGGCGGATCCGGTGGCCCCGCTCCTGGAGCCAGAGCCGGAGGAGGCGGGATGTCGCCCCTCATGATGCGCTTGGTGATGGCGCACTGTCGGAGCGTGTGCATGGACAGCCTTGCACCTCTGTGGTGCTTGTAGGAAGCGTCGAGCATCTCCTCTAAGCTCATGGCGGGTTGCCATGCCCTCTTGATGGCTTGTCGGTGTTTGGCGGTCGGCTCGGCCGCGGGCGCCTGCTCGGCGGCCGCGATGAGGTGGTTGTCGTAGCACTAGGCCGGCTGGTCGGCCCTGTGCTTGTTGTTCTGCTGGCGGCTGCTCTCGCCAGCCGGCTTGGGGGGTGGTGCTGGCTTCACCTTGTCGGCTTCGTCCAGCACCACCTGGATCTTCATGGCGGAGTCGGCGTTGGCGTACTTGTCCGTGATGACCATGAGCGCGGCCATGGTGATCGGCTCGGAGCGTAGGAGCTTGTGCTTGAGGAGGGTACCATCCCGGCAACCACTCGTGAAGTACTGGATGGTCTGGACCTCGTGGACGCCTTCGCAACTGTTACAGATCTCGGTCCAGCGCGCGAGGTACTCGCGGACGGTTTCCGCCGGCCCCTGCATGCACATGGCGAGCTGACTGGGCCGGCCGGGACGCTTGTAGGTGCCGATGAAGTTGCGTACGAAGTCCTGCTCGAAGTCCACCCACGCGTTGATGCTGCCGGCAGGCAGGCTGTTCATCCACATGCGGGCCGAACCCTGGAGCATGAGCGGGGCGTAGCGCACGGCAAGGCGGCGATTGTCGCCCGCATGCCGATGGCGGTGGTGTAGTCGATGGGCCAGTCTTCCGGCTTGACGGTGCCGTCGTACTTGGGGGTGTCGCGGGGGAGTGTGAACCCTTTGTGCAAGGGCTCATCCCAGATGCGTGGGCCGAAACAAGTCGGCCCAACAGTGTTGTCTTCCTCTAGTTCCAAGCAAAGAGTGAGTTGGTCGAGGCGATGGCGAGCGTCGGCCTCGTCAATGGCGCGCGGGCCTAGCCGGCTTGCGTCCGGGCCACGGGGAGCTGGGTCGACTGAAGGCGGATGGGCGCGGCAGCCGGATTGTAGAGGAGGATCTTGGCGGCGCCGGTCTTCCGGAGCGCTGGCCGTCAGGGCGCGGTTGCGCCGGGTCTGGATGCGGCGGAATGAGCTTTGCCGGACGGTGAGGACGTCGTGTTCTGCTGCTCGGTGTCATTGGTGCGGTGCGAGATGGACCATGTGGGATGGACGAGGCGGTCTTGCTACGCGTTCGCAGTGTCGAGGATCTCGTTCACGCGCTACAGGCGTTCCTACAGCTCTTCACCCTGCAGCCGCTCCATGCCGATGGCGCCCGCATGTGCAGCGCGCATGTTCTTGGGAGGGGTGTTGTAGACGGTTGGGACAGTGCCAAGGGCACGACCGATGGCGCCGCCACGGGCCCGTACCTCGACAACCCGGCTGGGCTCGGCGGTGGTTGGCGTGAAGTCGTACGACATTGTGTGGAAGCGAGTGTCTCAGACACGTCCAGCAGGTGCTTGCGCTCCACCTCGAGCTGAGCCAGGGCCTCGGCAGCATTGGTGGCGCTAACGTCGGTGGTGATGGGGACATAAAGGTTCTGCATCATGGTGTGCAACGGGTTGGGCGCGTTCGCGTGATCCACTGCGGCCTTGGCCTCGACGTCCTTCCTCGCAGCACTGGACGAGGTGGAGCCGCTGTCGGTGGCGAACACCTCCACCCGAACAAAGAGATCCGCCACCCCGGCGAAAGCCTCGTCGCCGAGGGGGACAGGTGAGTCGGAAATGTCGACCACCCCGCTGGGGTACTCGTCGGCCGCGGGCGCGTCGGAGATGCGCAGCACGGCGAAGGAGGCGATGAGCGCGTCGATCATGTCGGCTACGAGTGCGGCGGGCTCGGGGAACATGCAACACTCGGCGGGCTCACTGGAATCGGGGAAGGGCCCCGTCTGGAACATGTCTCCGGCCGGGACCTCGAGCTGCCCCATGGTGGGCGCCAACTGTCGTGGTGGGCGCACGGCAGATGCCAAAGGATGGCTAAAGAGAGGGACAGGCTCGAGGGCACCTGTGGGCTCCAGAGCGAGGTCGGCATAAGCAAGCGCGAGATGCAAGACATGCCCAGGTTTGGGGCTCTTCAAAGAGAGAACACCCCTAGTCCTGTCGAGAGTGGTTTATATGTGTGGTAGTACAAAGTTGCTCCTAGAGCTGTTTGGGGGAGGAAAGAAGACATGCCAAGGCTTAGGCTGCTCCTTCTCCTTGTGTATGTGTGTATTCTACTGGTGATCGACGTGGCTGCATATGGAGGCCTCCTGAGGGGTTTTATAGGTCAACCCCCCAGGGTTACAATGGTAAAGTTACAAAGCCATGGGGTCGGGTTGTCAGCGTCTGGGAAGCCGGAGCTGAGACCCGTCGGGCACCAGGATTCGCCGGGTTCTCCGGGCGCGGGCCCCGTGCGCCAGGGGCACTGTTCTCCGTCTTGTCGTGCGTCATGGAGTGGTTGGGCCAGCCCGGCTATAGTGGCGCCCCGCCTGGTCGCCATCGGCTTGAGTCAGCAGGACGAGGGGTGCACTGTTGCCACGCTGGCCTTAGTCAGCGGAGTAGGTGGGCCATTGTAGCCATGCTCCTGCCGGTCAGCGGGGTTGGTGGGCCATGTAGCCATGCTCGCCCCCTCTACGGGGACTTGTTCCGTCGTACGCCTTGGATGGGAAGGGAGCTGACCCGTGGCCGGGTTGAAGAACACGCCATGAGGGCGTTGGCTTGTTAGAGAAGCTTTGATTTGTCGGGTTCGGCCAGTATGCGCTACAAGACTTGGCCGTGTTGCAGTCTTGGTCGGGTTGAGGAACCCGGCCAAGTACGAGCCGGATTGAGGGGCGATGCCGACCTCGACGTTTTTGAAAAGGATCCGTGTTCCGTTGCCTGCCCTCAACCCAGCCAAGTACGAACCGGATTGAGGGGCGATGCCGACCCCGATGTTTTTGAAAAGGATCCGTGTTCCATTGCCTGCCCGGGGTTCATCCCCCCGATAAATAAGCTACTCAAACTTCACTTCCACGTGTCATCGTGGAGAACTCAAACCTATGCAGCAAATGCAATTGCAAGGGCATACGGGGTGCCCAAGTCCTTCTCTCCCGAATCGCACCACAACAACTATTGCTATGGAGGAAAATGAGAGGAAGAACGAAGAAGAGAACACAAAGAACTCTAAGATCTAGATCCAAGGGGTTCCCCTCACATAGAGGAGAAAGTGATTGGTTGAAATGTAGATCTAGATCTCCCCCTCACTTTCTCAAGAACTAGCAAGAATCATTGGAGGGATTGAGACATAGCAAGCTCAAAGAAGGTTAACAATGGAGGGCAAACACGAGTTCAAAGGATAAGAACCATTGGGGAAGAAGACCCTCTTAAATAGGTCCCCCCAAATCCAACCATTATGCACACTGGTCGTGCTCAAGCGGTATTACTGCTTGGGGCAGTGGTACTACTGCTTAGCACGGTCAAAGCAACCCAACGAGACAGAAAAACAAGGGCGGTAGTTCTGCCAGAGCGGTACTACCGCTCTACTACCATGAAATTCGTGATGAGTTCCAGAAGCATTTGCACAAGGGGAAGTAGCTGCGGTAGACCACATCGGAAGTACCGCATGAAGCGGTAGTACTATGGTACCACGCGGTACAACCGCTTGGATGCTGCAAAAACGCTCAAGCAAAACAGAAGAAATAATTAAGACCGAAACTGTGATAACTCCTGCATACGGGCTCCGAAATCAGCAAACTCAAGCTTTTTGGATAGATGACGATAATTATTATCGAACAGAGACGTGATATATTAAAAACTAGTGATGGATAATACATGCCAAATATGATAAGGAAGAGAACCTTCCCAACATATGAACCGAGAAAAACTCCAACATAAAAAACGCAATAGAAGATACATGTGAACTCCGTTTTTGATGAGCTTGAGTTTGACAAAAAGACGAACACCAACTCTAAAACCTCACATAGAGAAAAGCCAAATAATAACCAAGAAAGATGGTGCCAAGGATGCAATGGTTTGAGCTCTCTACGAACGATCCGATCAAGCTACTCACTAGAGAGAGCCCCTTGATAGTACGGCTATCTATACACGAAAGTGCGTTATATCGACTAGAGAGGGGGTGAATAGGCGATTTTTATGAAATTCTTCACTGAGGAATTTGCTCGTGAGGAAATTCCTTAGCGAAGAACTACTAGCAGCGGAATAAGTACTCAGATGAAAACATAACAAAATCCTAGCATGGTCGTCATGATGAAATGAAGACACACACAGAGTACAGAAAGCGTAAACCAAGGATAACACAAGTTGAAGACAAACAGACTGAAGAAATTGAACTGAGGAAATTGAGAAAGTCTTCAGTCAAAGTCTTCAAACACAGATATGATACACAAACAGCACACTACTGAGGAAATGAAAGTGTTGAGGAAAAAGAACCAGTAAGCTTGGTGAAGACAATGATTTGGTAGACCAGTTCCAACTGCTGTCTCAGTTGTACATCTGGTTGGAGCGGCTGAGTATTTAAACTCGAGGACACCTAGTCCCGGACACACAGTCCTCACCGTATTCTCCTTGAGCTAAGAACACACAGTCCTCGCCCAATCACTCGTGGTAAGTCTTCAGGTGACTTCCAAACCTTCACAGACTTGGTCACTCGGCGATCCACAATTCCTCTTGGATGCTCTAGACCTTGACGCCTAACCGTCTGGAAGAAGCACAGTCTTCAAAGGTGACAAGCGTCGGATCCATGTAGGATCAATCTCTTCAGTGATGCTCAATCACTTTGGGTTTGTAGGTGTTTTGGGTTTGGGGTTTGGATTTTCCTCACTTGATGATTTTCGCTCAAAGTCCTCGGAGGATGGGTTGCTCTCAAATGACAAGTGTCAAGTTCTCGTGGAGCAGCCAACCAGCTAGTGGTTGTAGGGGGTGGCTATTTATAGGCTAGGGAGCAGCCCGACATGATAAGACATAAATGCCCTTCAATGATATGACCGTTAGGTGGACAAGATATTTTAGGACAGCTGGCGCGCAGCACAGCAACGGTCGGAAATTTGAGGTACAAATTCCTCAGGGCTATCATGTTCCTCACTATGTAGGCAATTCGCACTAGGGAATTCCTAACTCCTCAGTCAGAGCAAAGTCCTCAGTGACCAGAAGAACTGCGTCTCTGTCACTGAAGAAATTGACTGAACTGTATGAGATTTCCAATGGCTTCACTCGAAGGGATTGGTAGGTGTAGGATTTGAGTTGAGCATCACATGGAAATTTTCTCCTTAGTATTTCCTCGACCCCCTTTAACAGTACGGTGTTTCCTATGACTCAAGAAAAAGAAAATGAAACTACAAAAACAAAAGTCTTCACGCTTCATGTTCCACGAATGAATACCAAGTCTTCAAGGTCACACCAATTTCTTCATTTTCAAAGTCTTCAGAAAGTCTTCAGTATATCAAAGTCTTCAGTCGAAGAACTTCATTTTTAGGAGTCGACTTTCTCTGTAAATATCAAACTCCTCATAGACTTATAGATCTGTGTACACTCATAAACGCATTAGATACTTAACCTATAAGTCTTCAATACACCAAAATCACTAAGGGGCACTAGATGCACTTACAATCTCCCCCTTTTTGGTGATTGATGGCAACATAGGTTAAGTTTTCAACGGGGATAAATATATGAAGTGTAAATACTGATATTGAGGAATTTGATTGCAAGATATAGAAGAACTCCCCATGAAGATGTGCATAGTGAGGAATTTGCTTTTGAAGCAATGCACACTTGAAGAGTTGAATCATGGAGATCTCCCCCTATATCTTGTAATTCATACACGCATTTGAAGTATAATATGAAGAATTTGAAATGCATGATGAAATATGGTGCCTGATGTAATTCAGCATGCGTGCAATAATATTAACGAGGAATAAGCATGCAGAATAGCGTATCAAGGTATCAAAGCATAGTGCAACAAAAGTATTAGCGCACCATCGGACTTAAGATTACAACTCGATCCAATAAAAGTTTCGAAAGAACGAGAGTTGTAACTTAGCAAAAAAACGAATAAGCCCTTATTATAGACCCGCTTGAAGACTAACTCAGATTTCTCCCCCTTTGTCATCAAATGACCAAAAGGATAAAAAATCTGAGGACTAACGCCCCTGAAGATTTTCAAGTTGATGAAGGAGCGCCAGCGTTGTTGGGGTCGGTCCTTGAAGTAGGGCCTGCTGCAGTGTCGTCCAAGTCCTCATTTTCATCAGTCTCACGCGATGAAGAATATGAACTGGCCACCAAAGAAGGAACTGGGACCTTCTTGTATTTCTTCGGAGGAGGTGCAGACCAGGCAAATTCTTCATTGAGACCCATTTGCTTCAAATCATCAGCACTGTACACTTGAGATAGAACAGCCCAGGTGCGGTTGAGGGTTTCATGAAGGTAGTAGTGGTTTTTCTTCACTGCATTGTGTGTGGAAGTCATGTTGTGAAGAATTGAACCAAACTGACGCTTGACCCATTTGTGATTGCGATCAACCTTTTGATGAAGACCGAGGAGTAACTCACGGTCAGTCATCACCCTGGGTGTTGTGGCTTGAGGATTTGGCTTGGCAGTGTTAGCAGCAGAGTCATGTGTGGCAGAGTCATCATTGGTGGAGTAAGATGCAGCTTTGCGAAATTGGCCATCTAATGGACGAATGCCTTCATCTATCACAGCAGTGGCCTTGCCTTTTTCTTCAGCCGAGGAAAATGTCCGTTTGAGGACTTCAATGGGAGGCAAGTAGCTGCAGTGGTTGAGCGTTTCAGCTTTGTAGTTGAGTGAAGACCTTATCCTGATGAATTTCATTATCCAAGGTGCATAAGGCTTCAGCTCAAATGGTGACATAGCAATGTTGGCCAGAGTCCTCATGAAGAAATCATGGAAGTTGACGGGAACGCCATGGATGATGTTGAAAAGCAGATTCTTCATGATGCCAACGACTTCTTCATCAGACGAGTCGTGGCCTTTGATGGGACTCATTGTCTTCGTCAGAATGCGATAGACAGTCCTTGGCACATACAGCAATTCCTTGACGAGGAAATTGGTTCTAGGAGCTTGCCCTGGCTTCAAAGGCTTCATCAGCACTTGCATATAATGATTTGAAAGCTCAGGTTCGTTGTACACACAGCGAGCATCTTCAGTGGGTGGACTCAGAGGAAGGACCCGAAGCAATTCAGATGCAGGGGCCTTATGGTGGGTGTTGTCAGTCATCCAGTCCAAAACCCATGAATTGATATCTTCAGAGTTGCCGGTGATGTGCAACATTGCATAGAATTGAAGAATAAGCTCTTCATTCCAATCGCATATATCTGTGCAGAAATTGAGCAGCCCAGCGTCGTGAAGAACACTGAACACAGGCGTGAAGCACGGCAAGGACTCCATATCCACGTGAGGAATATGAGCATGGTCGAAGACTTTGTATTTGTTGTAAAGCACTGAGGAATAGAAATTTGCTTGGCTGGTAGTCCAAAAACGCCTCTTCCTTATGCGAGCAGAGTCATATGGGTTGTATTCAGTGAAGAACACGTGCTCGCCATAGAAGTCTTCAGCCTTGAATTTCTGTTTTCGTGAGAACGGATCCTTTGGCCTTGGCATAGGAGTGTCAGTGAGTTGCATCACGACCTCAGGAATCACGATCTCAGGTTCTTCAGGCTGAGGAATTTCAGGATTTTCCTCAGGTGCAGTCACCTTGGCTATTTCAGCAGCAGTTTCTTCAGCACTAGTGGCTGGAATTTCTTCATTCACAGATGCAGTGGGATGAGTTTCTTCAGAGCCCAATTGTACTGTTGGTGAAGGAGAGTGAGGAATTTGCTGCAGGGGAGTGAAGAGTGGGGAATTGGGATGCTGACTTTCCCAAAAGTCGTCATTCATCACTGGAGTGGTGCTTCCAATATCCACATCTTCATCAATTTCTTCAACACCAGCCTCTTCAGCATCAAACTGAGGCATTGGTGATGAGACCATTGGGGTTGAAGGGATTGCATCCGCTTCAATTTCTTCATCAATCTGCTCTGACGAAGCAGTAGATTGAGTTTCTTCATCTGATCCACTAGGGATCTCATAATCTTCACCAAAAGGAACAAGGTCCTTTGATGGCATGGAGGAGATAGGAACGGCATCAATGGGATTTGCAAAAGAGCTTGTCATCGGCTTCATCTTCTTGGGAGCTGAAGATTCTGAAGCATTGGATGCCATCCTTTTCTTCACAGCAGCCCATTCTGCAGCCTTTAATTTCCTCACATCCAATGCAGATGGAAGAATTGGAGTTGGCGTAGGCGCAGGTGGAGCTGAGGAATCTGGTTGATTTTCCTCAGGCGCAACTGATGCAGTTGCCCTGGTTTCTTCAATTTCTTCAGGCGCACCACTAGTGGATGCCCTGGAAATTTCTTCAGTGGCTGGAGCAGAGTCATCAGCCTTGGAACTAGCATTTTCTTCAGCAGCCTGAACTTCATCAGCGTTGCTGGCATGTTCTTCAGTTTGCTGAATAGATGCTTCAGCTTGAGGAATTTGTGGCGTTGAGGCTGCACCCTTGGTGAAGGTATCAGTCAGCCTCACAAATCTGACCTTGGCTCCTTGCCAATCAGCATAATACGAGTCAAAGTTGTCGCTGAGGGCTTTGATCTCAGCCTGCATCTTGACAAGTTCCTCAGGCTTCATTTTGAGAACATTTTTCTTCAGTAGCTTCTCTTTGCGGTAGTGCGATTTCTTGATCTCTCTGGCCTTATCATATTTCCACTTCTCCTCTTGGATGAAGTGAGTCAACATGTGACTTTGACCAGGTGTCAGCTTGAAATCAGGCATAGGTGTGTGAGGATCCTTATGCCAGAGATCAATATAATCTAGGATCGCCTTTGGATCCAATAGCAGGGTTACATGTGTGCCTTTAGCTTTAGCAGCCCGTTCTTGTCGGTCCCTGATGATTTCAGTAAGTTCTTCCTCATCAGCTTCATCATCATCAGATGGCACAGTGAAGACTACCTGCTTCTTCTGAGGACTTGTGCGAGTGACGCGTCCAGCAGTAGCCTTTTTCTTCAGCAGTGAGGGTCTTGCTGAGGAATTTGGTGCAGCTGAAGAACTAGCTGAGACACCAGAGGCAATAGAGATGCCAGTCGTCCTTTGGCATGAGGCCAGATGCACAGGTGCTGAGGACTTTGTCGGGATAGCTGAGGACTTTGGTGGAGCAGGAGTAGCATGAGGAATTTGCTTTGAAGATTTTGAAGATTCTGGCCGTGAGGGCGCAGCTGAGGAACTTGGCCTTGAGGGCATTGAAGATGAAGCACTTGGCTTGCGAGCGGGCTTCTTTAGCATCGCTTTCTTCGGCTTGACCGAGGCCTCAGTGGCAGTAGCAGCAGCAGAGTCTTCATTGAATTTCCTCACCGCTTCTCTGGCTTGCCTTGCCAGTTTAGCTTGGCGCTTGGCCCATTCTTTAGGAAATTCCTCACCACGCTTGATGCTGATGGGATCAGCCAATTGGCCAGGTGCCAATGGAGGTCTTTGGCATGGAGGGTTTACTGCGAATTTCTTCATGTACTTTGGAGTTACATATCTGTATTCCCTCCATTCACGTGCCCATCTCCTTTCAATCCTCTGGATTCGCACCTTGCGCTGATTTTTATCTTCTTTGCCAAACTTGGCTTCATCAGGCGTGCAGTACTCATCATAGATGTCCTCAGGTATTTCAAAAGTTGTCATAACCTCAGGCTTCTTTCCTCCTTTCTGTGGCCTTTTACCTTCAGCCATTTTCTTCAGATGAGGAATTTGAACAATTGAATTCTCTGAAGAAGTATGCAACTTTTCTTCGAGGAACGCTGCAAACGAGTTAAGTTGATGAGAACCTAAAGATTCAGCAGCGGACACGTGTACCTATGAACAGAGTATAGTTGCGAGGAATTTGAAGAGGTCATATGCGTTCTCAGAGGGTTTTTCATAAAGAGCAAGTTTGAAGAATTTGACCAGATTCGTCTTGAGGAATTTCACTAAGCGCTTTATATGTTAGGTTCCAGAGTTGTATAGATTGAAGATCGACACAATTGAGGAATCTTTGAAGAAATTGAGGCTTAGGGAAATGAATCAAGAACATATAACATGTGAGGTGTTTTGTGTGTGAGGATTTGAAGAATAAAACACCTTTGAAGATTTTGTAGAAAGATTTCGAATCAACGAGGGCAGTAAAATTAGCTTTTAATTACCCTGAGCGAAGAACACGACGAACTGGGAGTTGGAACAGTGAAGTTCGTCGATGCAGATCTTCCACGCCCTAACTTGGCGGAGGAAGACGTCTACGGCGGCGGCGGAGGTGAAGATTTCCGCGGTCGGCGCGAGTACGACGGTGACGAGGTCGAGGCAGTGAAGCTCTTCCTCACCGGCGACGATGGAGTAGCGACGGCGCTAGGGTTTGGAGAGGTTGAGCGAGGGAGTGAGATCGAGCGGGGTAAAAGAAGTGAGGATGGCGAAGGGGGTATTTATAGCCGCGATGAAAAACTATTCGTCCGAAGATTTAGGACGAACGTGCCCCTGGCCGTTCTCCTTCTTGCGACATGTGTCACCCACGTACTGTGTGGTGGAGATCGTGTAAGATCGTGGGTGGATAAAATAATCCATCGAGGGATGCGGAACGGTTTGAGCGGCAAAACCGAAAGTTTGGATAAGATTAGTTTTAACTTTCCGTTCGCAATTTCTTCAGCTGACAAGGACACAGTGAAGAATTTGAACGAGTTTCAAATAGAACACACATGAAGAATTTGTGAATAGATTGGATTGAGTATAGCATAGAGGGGAAGGGTCCGATCACATTCACTTAGCAGAAAAGTTCCAACTTGAAGAAATAGCTATAAGTGAATGCTGTATAGGACATAAACTCATATATATATATATATATATATATATATATATATATATATATATATATATATATATATATATATATATATAGCCAATGAAGAAAAATGATGGCACAAGTGAAGACTTTGTAAAGTTTGAGGAATTTAAAAAAAACTGAAGAATTTCAAAAGTTGAGGAAAAACTCAAATTGAAGATTTTCAACTTTTGTGGTGGCGTGTCCCACCGTGTAAGAATGATGATTTCAGACACCGCGTACAATTGTCGTAGGGTTCTGAGAATCAAATTCTTCATTAATTTCTTCACACTTAGAGTGTTATTCTTCATTGATTGAAGAAAAACATTTCTTCATGTGTTGCACATCTAAGTCATCAATTTTGCATAAGTGTTAGGATGAGTGCCTTTTCAAAGTACATTCGAAGATTCTAAGATATTTAGCTCACACTGCAACTTGCAAAATCTCTTCTCATCCAAGGGCTTAGTGAAGATATCGGCTAGCTGTTCTTCAGTCTTCACATGCTCAATAGAAATGTCGCCCTTCAACACATGATCACGAAGAAAATGATGACGAATCTGAATGTGCTTTGTCTTCGAGTGCTGAACTGGGTTGTGAGCAATCTTGATGGCACTCTCATTGTCACAGAGGAGAGGCACATTCTTCATGTTGATGCCATAGTCCTTGAGCGTTTGCTTCATCCATAGCAGTTGAGCACAGCAAGAACCAGCAGCAATGTACTCAGCTTCAGCAGTAGACAGTGATACGCAGTTTTGTTTCTTCGAGGACCAACAGACCAAGGATCGTCCGAGGAAATGACAAGTACCAGATGTTGACTTGCGATCCACTCGGTCACCAGCATAGTCAGAATCTGAATATCCAATGAGATCAAAATCCGAGCCCTTGGGATACCATAATCCTAGTGTTGGTGTGTGAGCTAGATATCGAAGAATATGCTTCACAGCCTTATGGTGTGATTCCTTCGGTGCAGCTTGAAATCGTGCACACATGCAAACACTAAGCATTATATCTGGCCTAGATGCACATAAGTACAATAAAGAACCAATCATGGAGCGGTATACCTTATGGTCGAAGTCAGTACCATTTTCATCAATGCATAGTTGACCATTTGTGGGCATAGGAATTTTGATGCCTTTGCAATCTTGCATGCCGAATTTCTTCAGGACATCCTTGAGGTATTTCTCCTGAGATATGAATATGCCATTGCGCTGTTGACGAATTTGAAGACCTAAGAAGAATTTCAACTCTCCCATCATAGACATTTGATATTCTTCTCTCATCATATAGGCAAATTCATCACTATAACGTTGGTCAGTACATCCAAAGATAATATCATCAACATATATTTGGAACACAAACAGTTCACCATCATATGATTTAGTAAAGAGAGTGGGATCGAGTGAACCGGGTGTGAAGCCTTTCTTCATGAAGAATTTCTTCAATGTATCATACCACGCCCGTGGGGCCTGCTTGAGGCCATAGAGGGCCTTGTTAAGTCTGAAGACTTTGTCATGATGCTTTGGATCTTCAAAACCTGGTGGTTGAGCAACATATACTTCTTCCTCAAGCTTACCATTGAGGAATACACTTTTCACATCCATTTGGTGTAAGATGATATCATGATGGTTAGCATAAGCAAGCAATATGCAAATAGCCTCAAGTCTAGCAACAGGTGCAAAAGTTTCATCGAAATCAATTCCTTCAACCTGTGTGTAGCCTTGAGCTACTAGTCGTGCCTTATTCCTCACCACAACACCATTTTCATCTTGCTTGCTGCGGTAGATCCACTTTGTGCCAATGATGTTATGCTTGCGAGGATCGGGACGGTCGACTAATTCCCATACGTTGTTGAGCTTGAACTGATGTAATTCTTCTTGCATGGCCTGAATCCACTCAGGCTCCAGAAATGCTTCATCTACCTTAGTGGGCTCTGTGATAGAGACAAAAGCAAAGTGCCCACAAAAGTTAGATAGATGTGAAGCTTTTGAGCATGTGAGAGGACCTGGTGCTCTAATGTCATCGATGATCTTCTCCACTTGCACTTATTTTGCAACGCGAGGGTGAGCTGGTTGTCGTTGAGGAATTTGATCAGCATTTTCTTCACCATCAATTTCCTCAGCATTTTCTTCAGGTGCATCAGCTCGACGTTCTTCACGTTCTGGAATGAATTCTTCAGCAGATTCTTCAGTAGGAATGACATCTTCAGTAGCCTTGTGCTTGATTGAATCCTCAGGTGCAGGTTCATCTAACACAGAAGGTAGGTGCTCTCTTTGCGAGCCATTAGTTTCATCGAACCGCACATCTACAGTTTCAACAATCTTGTGAAGAACATTGTTGAAGACTCTGTAGGTGTGCGAGTCCTTTCCGTAACCAAGCATAAAACCTTCATGTGCTCTCGGTGCAAATTTAGAGTTGTGATGAGGATCTCTAATCCAGCATTTAGCACCGAAGACTTTGAAATAACTCACATTGGGTTTCTTGTCAGTGAGGAGTTCATATGCAGTCTTCTTGAAGAATTTGTGAAGATATACTCTGTTGATGATATGGCACGCAGTATCAATTGCATCAACCCAGAAACGACGAGGGATTTTGTACTCATCGAGCATAGTGCGAGCCATCTCAGCAAGAGTCCTGTTCTTGCGCTCCACGACGCCATTCTGTTGAGGAGTATAAGGAGCAGATAACTCATGAGTAATACCAAGTTCATCAAGGTAGTCATCGAGACCCGAATTCTTGAACTCAGTGCCGTTGTCACTTCTGATGTGCTTAATCTTCACACCAAAGTTGGTTGAAGCCCTCGAGGAAAATCGTTTGAAGACTTCCTGCACTTCAGTTTTGTAGGAGACAAGGTGTACCCATGTGTAACGAGAGTAATCATCAACAATAACAAAGCCATATTGAGATGCTTCATTCGAAACAGAGGAATAATGGTTAGGACCGAAGAGATCCATGTGAAGCAATTCAAATGGACGAGTAGTGGTCATGATAGTCTTCGCTGGATGCTTGGCCTTTGTCATCTTTCCAGCTTCACAGGCACCGCACAAGTGATCCTTGAGGAATTTGACATTCTCAATGCCAATGACGTGCTTCTTCTTTGCAAGCGTGTTCAAATTCCTCATGCCTACATGACCAAGTCGTCGATGCCATAGCCATCCTTCTGAAGCTTTTGCAAGTAGGCACACGGCTGGTTGTGAATCTGCAGAGAAATCAACAATATACAAGTCTCCTCTCCTAAAGCCTTCGAAGACTTTGGAATTGTCAGCTTCCATAATCACAACACAACGAAACTTGCCAAAGACAACAACCATATCAAGATCACAAAGCATTGAGACAGACATAAGATTATATCCTAAGGACTCAACAAGCATGACTTTGTCCATGTGTCGATCCTTTGTGATAGCAACCTTACCAAGACCCAATACCTGACTTTTGCTTTTATCAGCGAAGATGATATGCTTCATGTGTGACGCTGATAAGGGAGCATCCATCAACAGATTCTTGTCACCAGTCATGTGATTTGTACATCCACTATCAAGTACCCATTCAGTGGCTTTGGGTTGATCATCCTGCAGATGAATTAGTGCAACTTACGGCCTCATATACTTCAGCAGTGAAGAATATGATATCACAATTCATTAGATCAATTTCATCAAGTAGTAGACAGATAAAATAGAGGGAGGACGTGTGAAATGAAAGTTCATTTCATCATGGTTAGCCTGCGTCCTTTCAGGCATTTTTGTCAGGTCCCCAGCAAATTCTTCAGACGTTATTGCACGTCTGGAGACCTGACCCTGCAGAAGGGATTAGTTCTTTTTCTTCACCACCCACATATGAAGGGGTGGCAAAGAGTTCATCACTCTACGAGCTCCATATGAGAATGGTGGCAAAGCAGCCAAACCATTTCGTTTCACATAAGAGGGGTCAGAGTAAGCATATGCATAAGCAGAGAAATTCTTCGAGGACTTATGAACATAATAATTTGAAGAATAATGCTCATATTCATAGCCCTTGGCTCTTCCCTACGAAACAAAGTTGTTAGCACGATGATGTTCATATGAGGACTTTGATCCATGTGAGGAATTTGATCCATATGAAGAATTTGATCTGAGGTTCCTTTTCTTCACAGGTGGTGTCATGAGGACATTCACCTGAAGACTTTCAAGGCGCCTTTTGGGAACCCATATTTTCTTCACAGGGGAACCGTTCCTGCAGTTAGTGCCAACATATCTAGCAAATACTTCACCATTCTGATTTTTGAACAGTTTATAGTTGGAGTCAAAAGACTCATCAAAAGAATGAGAAGATTCACATGTATAGCCAGATAAATTAGATGGATCAACTGGAGGTCCCTTTGCAGCAACCCATGAGGTTTTGGGGTACTGCTCAGGCTTCCAATATGTACCATCAGCATTGAGTTTCCTCTCAAAGGCAATACCCTCTTTCCTAGGGTTCCTGTTGAGGATCTGCTTTTTAAGCACATCACAAAGAGTCTGATGCCCTTTGAGGCTTTTGTACATGCCTGTTATGTACAATTCCTTCAGTCCTGCATCCTTAGTAATACTAGCAATGTCCTCAGATGAGGAATTAGTGATAGCAGAGGCAGGTGAAGAATTTGTAACATTTGAAGCATTTGAACATTCAGGTGAGGAATTAGCAGATTCTCGTTCAATGCATTTTAAACATGGAGGAATAAATTCTTCCTGAGCAGCGCTGATTTGTTGAGCAAGTAATGAATCGCGCTCCTTCTGAAGATCTTCATAACTCTCTCTTAGCTTCTCAAGATCTTGCTTCTTTTGAAGATATTCATAAGAAAGCTTCTCATGATCAGATAAGAGAGTGTTATGATGATTTTGAAGGTTGTCAAACCTGGTCTGAAGTCTCTGAAGATTTTCAGTTAAAGCCTTAGTGCGATCCAATTCTTCACCCAACATATCATCACTTTTGTCTAGCATGTTTTGAACCTTTTCAAAAGCCTTTTGTTGTTGCACAGCAATCTTAGCAAGTTTAGAGTAGCTAGGCTTAAGATTTTCATCAGATTCATCATCGCTAGATTCAGAGGAGGAGTATTTGAGTACCTTGGCACCCTTTGCCATGAAGCAATAGGTGGGAGCGTAGTCATCACTGCTTTCATCAGCCTTGTTGGTGAGTTCACTTTCTTCAGTGTTGAAGATGGATTTGCTGACGAATGCAGTAGTGAGGGCTAGGCTTGCCACACCAGACTCAGAATCTTCAGATTGTTCCTCTTCCTCATTTTCTTCAGATTCAGCCTCAGAGTCCATTTCCTTGCCAATGAATGCCCGAGCCTTCTTGGAGCTGCTCTTCTTGTGAGACGAAGACTTTGAGGATTTTGATGATGAAGATTTTGAGGACTTCTTCTTTTTCTTCGCATCATCAGAACTGTAATCCTTGTATTTCTTATTCTTTGATTCCTTTTCCCACTGAGGACAGTCTTGGATGTAATATCCTGGTTTGTTGCACTTGTGACAGAGCCTCTTCTTATAGTCACTGGATGAGGAATCATTGCTCCTTGAGGGTTTTCCAAAGCGACCACGTCTTGAGAACTTCTGAAATTTCTTCACAAGAAGTGCTAGATCACGACTCAGTTCTTCAGGATCACCAAGGCTGCTACCAGAGTCTTCATCTTCGGACTCAGATACTACCTTGGCCTTCAGTGCACGTGATCTGCTATAGCTTGTACCGTAGAGATCTCTCTTCTCAGCAAGCTGGAACTCATGAGTGTTTAGCCTCTCGAGGATATCAGCGGGGTCAAGTGACTTGTAATCACCACGCTCTTGTATCATCAGTGCCAGAGTGTCAAATGAGGAATCAAGCGATCTCAGCAATTTCTTCACCACCTCATGGTCGGTGATGTCAGTGGCACCAAGTGCTTGAAGCTCATTTGAGATGTCAGTGAGGCGATCGAAGGTTTGCTGCACATTTTCATTGTCCAGTCTTTTGAAGTGATTGAAGAGATTGCGAAGAACATCAACTCGAGAGTCACGCTGAGTTGAAACTCCTTCATTGACCTTGGATAGCCTATCCCAGATAAGCTTTGCAGTTTCCAAAGCACTCACTCTACCATACTGACCCTTACTCAGATGGCCACATATGATATTCTTCGCTTGGGAGTCGAGTTGCTTGAATCTCTTCACATCGGTAGCGTTCAGTGAGGGAGTGACGAAGGGAACACCATTTTCCACAACATACCAGAGATCGTTATCAATTGCCTCAAGATGCATTCGCATCTTACTCTTCCAGTAGGGATAGTCCGTCCCATCGAAGGTAGGACACCCAGCAGAGACCTTGATCATACCTGCGGTCGACATAACTAAAACTCCAGGCGGTTAAACCAAAATCAAACAGAACAAGGGAGTACCTCGCTCTGATACCAATTGAAAGTGCGTTATATTGACTAGACGGGGGTGAATAGGCAATTTTTATGAAATTCTTCACTGAGGAATTTGCTCGTGAGGAAATTCCTTAGCGAAGAACTACTGGCAGCGGAATAAGTACTCAGATGAAAACATAACAGAATCCTAGCATGGTCGTCATGATGAAATGAAGACACACACAGAGTACAGAAAGCGTAAACACAGGATAACACAAGTTGAAGACAAACAGACTGAAGAAATTGAACTGAGGAAATTGAGAAAGTCTTCAGCCAAAGTCTTCAAACACAAATATGATACACAAACATCACACTACTGAGGAAATGAAAGAGTTGAGGAAATAGAACCAGTAAGCTTGGTGAAGACAATGATTTGGTAGACCAGTTCCAACTGCTGTCTCAGTTGTACATCTGGTTGGAGCGGCTGAGTATTTAAACTCGAGGACACCTAGTCCCGGACACACAGTCCTCACCGTATTCTCCTTGAGCTAAGAACACACAGTCCTCGCCCAATCACTCGTGGTAAGTCTTCAGGTGACTTCCAAACCTTCACAGACTTGGTCACTCGGGGATCCACAATTCCTCTTGGATGCTCTAGACCTTGACGCCTAACCGTCTGGAAGAAGCACATTCTTCAAAGGTAACAAGCGTCGGATCCATGTAGGATCAATCTCTTCAGTGATGCTCAATCACTTTGGGTTTGTAGGTGTTTTGGGTATGGGGTTTGGATTTTCCTCACTTGATGATTTTCGCTCAAAGTCCTCGGAGGATGGGTTGCTCTCAAATGACAAGTGTCAAGTTCTCGCGGAGCAGCCAACCAGCTAGTGGTTGTAGGGGGCGGCTATTTATAGCCTAGGGAGCAGCCCGACATGATAAGACATAAATGCCCTTCAATGATATGACCGTTAGGTGGACAAGATATTTTAGGACACCTAGCGCGCAGCACAGCAACGATCGGAAATTTGAGGTACAAATTCCTCAGGGCTATCATGTTCCTCACTGTGTAGGCAATTCGCACTGGCGAATTCCTAACTCCTCAGTCAGAGCAAAGTCCTTAGTGACCAGAAGAACTGCGTCTCTGTCACTGAAGAAATTGACTGAACTGTATGAGATTTCCAATGGCTTCACTCGAAGGGATTGGTAGGTGTAGGATTTGAGTTGAGCATCACATGGAAATTTTCTCCTTAGTATTTCCTAGACCCCCTTTAACAGTACGGTGTTTCCTATGACTCAAGAAAAAGAAAATGAAACTACGAAAACAAAAGTCTTCACGCTTCATGTTCCACGAATGAATACCAAGTCTTCAAGGTCACACCAATTTCTTCACTTTCAAAGTCTTCAGAAAGTCTTCAGTATATCAAAGTCTTCAGTCGAAGAACTTCATTTTTAGGGGTCGACTTTCTCTGTAAATATCAAACTCCTCATAGACTTATAGATCTGTGTACACTCATAAACGCATTAGATACTTAACCTATAAGTCTTCAATACACCAAAATCACTAAGGGGCACTAGATGCACTTACAATACAATACCTGGTCTCTCAACTAACACCATGACACCGGTAAAATAGAATACCTATTGACGTCTACTATGCAACTTTATTCTTGTAGACACGTGTTGGGCCTCCAAGCGCAGAGTTTTGTACGACAGTAGCAATTTTCCCTCAAGTGGATGACCTAAGGTTTATCAAACCATGGGAGGCGTAGGATGAAGATAGTCTCTCTCAAACGACCCTGCAACCAAATACAAGAAATCTCTTGTGTCCCCAACACACCCAATTCAACGGCAAATTTTATAGGTGCACTAGTTCAGCGAAGAGATCGTGATAAAAGTGTAATATTGATGGTAGAAATATATTTTTATAATCTAAATAAATAAAAACAGCAAGGTAGCAAATAGTAAACGGGCACAAAAACAGTATTGTAATGCTTTAAAATGAGGCCTAGGGTCTATACTTTCGCTAGTGCAATCTCTCAACAATGCTAATATAATTGGATCATATAACCATCCCTCAAAGTGCGATGAAGAATCACTCCAAAGTTCCTATCTAGCGGAGAACATAAGAATAAATTGTTTGTAGGGTACGAAACCACCTCAAAGCTATTCTTTCCATTCAATCTATTCAAGAGTTCGTACTAAAATAACATAAAGCTATTCTTTCCGTTTGATATATCCTAGAGTTCGTACTAAAATAACACCAATGCAAATTCATATTCATAATACTCAATCCAACACAAAGAACTTCAAAGAGTGCCCCAAGATTTCTACCAGAGAAACAAAAACAAGAACGTGCATCAACCCTTATGCATAGATTACCTCAATGTCACCTCGGGAATCCGCGAGTTGAGTGCCAAAACATATATCAAGTGAATAAATATGATGCCCCATTGTCACCATGAGTGTTCAATTGCAAGACATATATCAAGTGTTCTCAAATCCATAAAAGTATTCAATCCGATAACAAAGAAATCTCAAAGGAAAAAACTCAATTCATCACAACAAGATAGAGAGGGGAAAACACCATATGAACCGACTATATTGACAAAGCCCGCGATACATCAAGATCGTGACATCTCAAGAACACGAGAGAGAGAGAGAGAGAGAGAGAGAGAGAGAGATTAAACACATAGCTACTCGTACAAACCCTCAGCCCCGAGGGTGGACTACTCCCTCCTCATCGTGGTGGCCGTCGGTATGATGAAGATGGCCACCGGTGATGATTCCCCCCTCCGGTAGGGTGCCAGAAAGGGTCTAGATTGGTTTCTCATGGCTACAGAGCCTTGCGATGGCGAAACTTCTGATCTAGGTTAACCCCGAAGGGTTTTGGAATATTTGTGAATTTATAGGGCAAAGAGGGGGTGCGGGAGGCCATCGAGGTGGGCACAACCCACCTGAGTGCGCCTGGACCGCCAGGCGCGCCCTGGTGGGTTGTGCCCCCCTCAGGGCACCCCCTAGGTGCTGCTCTAGCCCATCATGGGTGTTCTGGTCCATAAAGAATCTCCAAAAAGTTTCGCGGTGTTTGGACTCCGTTTGATATTGATTTCCTGCGATGTAAAAAACAAGCAAAAAAACAGCAACTGGCACTGGGCACTGGGTCAATAGGTTAGTCCCAAAAAATGATATAAAGTTGCTATAAAATGATTGCAAAACATCCAAGAATGATAAAATAACAGCATGAATACTTCATAAATTATAGATACGTTGGAGACGTATCAGCATCCCCAAGCTTAATTCCTACTCGTCCACGAGTAGGGAATTGATAAAAGAAATAATTTATGAAGTGTGAATGCTAGAAAAGTGCATAAGTTTGAACAATGATAATTCCAATCACTTTTCCTAGAATCATGACAACAATTCTTTCTCATAAAATTTCTCAGGTTATAGTAGCAACCAATTCACATGTTAAGGTTTAAACAATGAATTCTCTTGAAACTCAACAACGTATGTTCTCAGTCACCAAGCAATTGTAATTCAACTTATTCAACAGATTCTAAGTAAGAGCTCCACATACTCGACCATCATATAGTCTTGTATGATTGCTACCACTCACCGCATACACATGAGCAAAACGTTTCAACCAGACACATAGAAAGATAGGGGCTTATACTTTCGCCTCCCAACGTATTCACCTCAAGGGTGATGTCAACAATAATAACTCGTGCTACCCATATCCAACTGGATATATGTGCCTAGATTTTTCCTCACCACATGATGCTTGCCAAAAGAGAAAAATAAAAAGGAATAGAGAGAAAAACTTTGACTCTTTGCATAAAAGTAAATACTGAAAAGTAAAAGATAGGCCCTTCACAGAGGGAAGAAGAGGTTGCCATGCACTTATTTGTTTGTATGCTCAACCCCTTAGTGCAAAAGAACGTCACGTTATATTGCCCCTTATGATAGCAACCTTTCTTATGCAGTCTGTCGCTTTTATTCTTTGCCATCACAAGTTCGTACAACACTCAATTTTCTCTTACACTAAATGATCACACACTTTTAGAAGCAATTTTTATTGCCTTATTGCACCGATGACAACTTACTTGAAAGATCTTGCTCAATTCTTAGGTAGATATGGTGGACTCTTGAAGATAAGATTTGGGTTTAAGGGTTTTTGGATGCACAAGTAGTATCTCTACTTGGTGCGGAATTTTTGGCTAGCAAAGATGGGGGGCAAGCACCACATGTTGAAGGATCTATGACAATATAACTTCTATGTGAATATGAACAAACATAAATCATTACGTTGTCTTCCTTGTCCAACATCAACAATTTTGGCATATAATATTTTGATGGGGGCTCACAATCACAAAAGATTTCCACGATAGTGTATTTGCATGTGAAAGTTCTCTTCCTTATACTAATTATTCGTGAATTGCTTGTATGACCAATATTGTTATTGTCAAGCCTCAAAAGATTTCACTTTCTAAACCCAATGTGAAGCTACCACTAGGCATGATATGATTTCAACTTCATGACATTCAATTTATTCAAAAATTTACTCCTAGGATAAAAATGAAGCACAAGAGTAATTCCATAGAAAAAGAGCTTCGTTGACGGGATGTGAATGTTGCTTATCTAGCATCCCGGGCAACTATTTGGCGACTCTATTTTATTTAAAAAAATTAGATCTAAGTATTTTATTAAAACAGCAGGCAAAGACAAAATAAAATGACATTTCAAGGATAGCACAACTCATGTGAAGAAGCAAAAACTTAGCTCAACCGATACTAACTGATAATTGTTGTTGAAAAAAGGTGGGATGCCTACCGGGACATCCCCAAGCTTAGATGCTTGAGACTTCTTGAAATAATTTATCTTGGGATGCCTTGGGCATCCCCAAGCTTGAGCTTTTGTGTCTCCTTAATTCCTTTCATATCACGGTTTCCCTAAATCTTAAAAATTCATCCACACAAAACTCAACAAGAACTCGTGAGATAAGTTAGTATAAACCAATGCAAAAACTTTATCATTCTCTACTGTAGCAAAGCACTAAAATTATTATTCAACATTGCATACTAAATGCCTCTGCATATTTAATACTCCTATCCTAAAAATAGAATCATTAAACAAGCAAACATATGCAAACAATGCAAACATAACAGCAATCTGGCAAAACAGTACGCTCTGTAAAGAATGCAAGAGTATCAATACTTCCGTAACTCCAAAAGTTACTAAAATTTGCCACACTATAGAAAATTTATCAGAGCTTATTTTGCAAAAAGTTTCAATATTTTATCACATTCAGACTTTTCTAGGAAATTTTTGCAACAACGGTAAACTTTCTGTTTTCAAACAACAACATGTAGACTTGTAAAATAAGCATGGCAAAGGCTATCAATGCCACTTTTATTGAACTAAAAGATGGAAGACATTATTCAAAATAACAGCAAGCAAATCCTAACAAAATAAATTGACGCTCTGAAAGCACAAGTGCTCCCTAGGTGATTTTGGTAATTAATGTCAACATATCTCTTGTTGGACTAATGTTTTCATCTAGTATGGTTCAGATAAGTTCAACAATGGAGTGGCGTGGACTAGAGGATGTGGAACCCCTCCAAGATGATAAGGACAAAGGATTGGCTCAAGCTCAAAGCTCAGGACTCTACATTTTCTATTTTAGTGATCCAAGATCACATTGAGTCCATAGGAAAGCCAATACTATTATAAGGGGATGAGGTGTTGCTTAATTGCTTGCTTGCTCAAAGTGCTTAGTGATATGCTCCAAATCCCTCAACCATTTTCTCACATCCACATATGTCTCAAACCAAAAGTCAAACTCGGCCCCACCGAGTTCACTTGACATAGCCACTACCAGAAACCCTAGTCAATTCGGTCTCACCGATAGGATCACGGTCTCAACGAGATGGGCTTCCCAACTCTCTTGCCTATTGCAGTAATTTTGGTCTCACCGAAATATGCAATCGGTCTCACTGAGTTTGCTTGGCCAACTCTCTGTTTTGCTCATTACCCAAATCGGTCCCACCGAGTTTGTGTAATCGGTCCAACCGAGATGAGGCTTTACCCTAACCCTAGCACATCGGTCCTACCGAGTTGATCATGTCGGTCCCACCGAAAATCCTAACGTTCACATTTTGAACTAAATCGTTCTGACCGAGTTTTATGATTCGGTCCCACCGACTTTGGTGATTTGTGTGTAACGGTTAGATTTTGTGTGGAGGATATATATACCCCTCCACCCACTCTTCATTCGTGAGGAAAGCCATCAGAACATGCCTACACTTCAACCATACATTTTTTGCGAGAGAACCACCTACACTTGTGTTGAGGTCAAGATATTCTATTCCAACCACATAAATCTTGATCTCTAGCCTTCCCCAAGTTGCTTTCCACTCAAAACCTCTTTCCACCAAATCCAGTCCTATGAGAGAGAGCTGAGTGTTGGGGACACTATCATTTTAAGCACAAGAGCAAGGAGTTCATCATCAACACACCATCTATTACCTTTTGGAGAGTGGTGTCTCCTAGATTGGTTAGGTGTCACTTGGGAGCCTCCGTCAAGATTGTGGAGTTGAACCAAGGAGTTTGTACGGGCAAGGAGATCGCCTACTTCATGAAGATCTACCCTAGTGAGGCAAGTCCTTCGTGGGCGATGGCCATGGTGGGATAGACAAGGTTGCTTCTTCGTGGACCCTTTGTGGGTGGAGCCCTCCGTGGACTCGTGCAACCATTACCCTTCGTGGGTTGAAGTCTCCATCAACGTGGATGTACGATAGCACCACCTATCGGAACCACGGATAAAAATCTCCGTGTCTCCAATTGTGTTTGCACACTCAAATCCCATCCCTTTACATTCTTGCAACTTGCATGATTTATTTTCCGCTGCTCATATACTCTTGTCATGCTTGCTTGATATGTATTGTGAATGTTTAAACTTGTGCTATAACTCCACTTCAACTTAAAGAAATTAAAAACTGCAACTTTTCCTACTGAGTGTCTATTCACCCCCCCTCTAGACACCTCTTCTCGATCCTTTCAATTGGTATCAGAGCTTTGGTCTCCATTGCTTTGGTTTAAATACCTTTGGAGGAAGATGGATGAGTCTACATTGGGGAGTTTTAGACATAGAGTGCCTATACTTGATGGAGAGTACTTTCATGAGTGGAAAAATGAGATGTTTGAGATTTTTAATGAATATCATTTAACCAAGTACCTTACTACTCCGTGTTCTCGCTTTGTTGATCCTTTGCATCCCACACCCGATGAGGATCTTGACATGATTCGCAATCTTAGAACTATTAATCTTATTGTAAAAGGATTGCCTAAAAACTTGATTGCTAGCTTGCCTGCTTTAGATTGTGCTTACACCATATGGAGATTTCTAGAGGAACGATTCCCAAATTATTCCTTGAAAAATCTAGATGATATTCTCCATAAGTCTATTGCCTTGAATAGGATGAGTACTAGTGATCCTAAGTTTGACGAGTGCCTATTTGAGCTTCGTGATCTCATGCGTGCCAAAGGAGATGTTGGAATTATTAGCAATATCATTTCTGAAGTCATTAGGATTCATAGAGATGAACATTGCTACGGTCATACTTCTAATGAATCACTCTCTCTAGGAATTGATCCACCACATGACGAGGATGAACATGGATACTATGATGAGAATGATGATAGTGACTATGATCTTGATGATGCGATGAGACACTTTGGTCTTATGGTCAATCTTGGCGGCTACATGACTGGAGGAAAGGAATGGGTCCTTGATAGTGGCTACTTCATATGGATCTCTTTGGTCCCAATGCTTACAAGAGTCTCGGTGGTAACTCATTTGGTCTAGTCATAGTTGATGATTTTTCAACATTTACATGGGTGTTCTTTCTTGATGATAAATCACAGGTCCAAAAGATCTTCAAGAGCTTCACTAGGAAGGCCCAAAATCAATTTGAAGTGAAGATCAAGAAGGTTCATGGCGACAATGGAACGGAGTTCAAGAACGCAAATGTGGACACCTTTCTTGACGAGGAAGGGATTTCACATGAGTTCTCGGCTACGTACACACCTCAAAAAGATGGAGTTGATGAGAGGAACAACCGAACTCTTATTGAGATGGCAAGAACGATGCTTGATGAGTACAAGACTCTGAAACACTTTTGGGCAGAAGCGGTTGAGACAGCTTGTCATGCAACAAATCGCTTGTATCTTCACAAGCTACTCGGCAAAACGACATACGAGCTCCTCACCGGTAACAAACCCCAAGTTGGATACTTTCAAGTATTCAGCTCAAAGTGCTACATTCTTGATAAGCATCATCATTCTAAATTTGCTCCTAAATCTCATGAAGGATTCCTACTTGGTTATGGCTCAACTCTCACATTTACCGTGTCTACAACAATTTCACCTGAAAGGTTGAAGAGACAGTAGATGTGAAGTTTGATGGATCTAACGGCTCGCAAGTAGAGCAATTGCCAATTGATGTAGGAGATAAAGACCCTTTGGAAGCAATCCAAGACTTGTCTATAGGAAAGATTCGACCAACGGAGGTGAAGGAGAGTACATCATCCGTCCAAGTGGAAGCTTCTACCTCACGACAAGGTGAACCAAGAGTTGACATGGAAGCATCCACGAGTGGGACACATCAAGATGAAGAAAACGAGGAAGTACACCGAGATGAACCTCATCAACCTCCTTCTCCACCACGACAAGAGAACGACAACGTCAACAATGAAGAAGGCCAAGAAGAAGGACAAGATGATGAAGAGGATGTTACACCCCGACCCAAGCAAAAGCTCCCACGAGTCCGAGCAAGAGTCTCAAGAGATCATCCCGTTGAACAAATCTTCAATGATATTCAAGCCGGGAGAATCACTCGCTCTAAAACTCGTTTGGCTAATTTTTGTGAACATTATTCATTCATCTCGAGCATTGAACCTATGAAGGTTGAAGAATCATTGGAAGATCCGGATTGGATAAATGCCATGCATGAAGAGCTACACAACTTTGAGAGCAATCAAGTGTGGACATTGGTCGAGAAGCCCGACAACAACCACAACATCATTGGTACCAAATGGGTGTTTCGCAATAAGCAAGACGAAGATGGTCAAGTCGTCCGCAACAAAGCTCGTCTCGCCGCCCAAGGCTACACTCAAGTCGAAGGTATGGACTACGGTGAGACATATGCCCCCGTTGCTAGACTTAAGTCCATCCGCATCTTACTTGCCTATGCTAATCACCATGACATCACTTTATACCAAATGGACATTAAAAGTGCTTTTCTAAATGGTGAAATTGAGGAGGAAGCTTATGTTAAACAACCTCCCGGCTTTGTCAATCCTAAGAAACCTGATCATGTTTACAAACTTCACAAAGCTCTTTATGGTCTTAAACAAGCTCCTAGAGCGTGGTATAAATGCTTGACCAAGTTCCTTATTGAGAAAGGCTTTGAGATTGGAAAGATAGATTCTACTCTTTTCACTAAAAGGGTTAATCATGAATTATTTGTATGCCAAATTTATGTTGATGATATCATATTTGGTTCGACTAACCCTCATTTTAGTGAGAAGTTTGGAAAGCTAATGTCAAAGAAGTTTGAGATGTCTATGATGAGTGAACTCAAGTTCTTTCTTGGGTTGCAAATCAAGCAAACTAAGGAAGGCACCTTTGTTTCTCAAACAAAGTACACCAAGGACTTGTTCAAGAAGTTCAACATGCAAGAAAGCAAAGGTATGAAGACTCCCATGCCAACTAGTGGACATCTTGATTTGACCAAGGACGGCAAATCGGTTGACCAAAATGTTTACCGCTCTATGATTGGATCATTGTTATATCTATGTGCCTCCCTTCCTGATATTATGCTAAGTGTGTGCATGTGTGCACGATACCAAGCGCCCCCCAAAGAATGTCATCTTAAGGCTGTGAAAAGGATAGTGAGATACTTAATACATACACCAAATTTTGGCATTTGGTATCCTAAGAGGTCCTCTTTTGATCTTGTTGGCTATTCCGACTCGGACTATGCCGGAGACAAGGTTGATAGAAAGTCCACTTTGGGTACTTGTCAATTACTTGGTAGATCTCTTGTGTCTTGGTCCTCCAAGAAACAAAACTCGGTATCCTTATCCACCGCCGAAGCGGAATACATTGCCGCCGGTTCATGTTGTGCTCAATTACTTTGGATGACCCAAACTCTTAAAGATTATGGGATCAATGTGAAACATGTTCCATTGCTTTGTGACAATGAGAGTGCTATTAAGATTGCTCACAATCCCATGCAACATTCTTGAACTAAGCATATTGAAGTTCGTCATCATTTCATTCGAGATCATGTTGCTAAAAGGGACATTGATCTTAAGCATGTTCGTACCGATAAGCAATTGGCGGATATATTCACCAAACCGCTTGATGAGAAAGTCTTTTGCCGTTTGAGAGGTGAATTGAACATCATTGATGCTTCAAACTTGGAGTAGGAACTCCATTTGGATACATGCAAGGCATGAGCCCATCACTAATCCTTGATACTTCTCTTATGATGATGATCATATGTCTTGGATATAATTGCACCCTTGCATGCTATCTAACCCTTGTAGGTACTTGGATGAATCTAAATCTATGAGATTGCAACTCCCTTACAACTTGAGCAATCTCTACATCACCAAGTCTCTACACAATGGTGGTTGAAGACAAGGAAGCTTGGAACCCTTCAACATATCCTTTGACAAATTCTATATATCAAATTTCATTTGGCATCAAATTTCATGATTGTCATTTTGGATACACAAGTGCTCTTCCTTGCAAAACTAACCCATGTAGGTAGATGCACTCACTTCCAAGTGGTGCTCCCAACTCTTGATGAGCTACATCAACCTCAAGCAACCCACACAAGTTCAACTACATGACTAAGATCAACACCACCACCCAAGGTATGTCATTTCATCTTAGAGAAGCTTTACCTCAAGTCATAGGTCAAAGCAACTCAACAAGATGTGAATACATCAAATGCTTAAACAAAAAATGGTAACCCCATTTTGAGCTTAAACGATGAGTATGACTTATGATCAAGTGTTCTCACTTGAATCCTTAGTCAATATACTCTAACATAGGTGACCTTGTCACCGCCCAATTCTAGATGAAGTTCTCTAGTGTTTCTCTGAGTTTTTGCATTTGTCCTTTGCATATTTATTCCCTCTCCTTTATAAAAAAACTTCATCTAGATTTTCCTTTCTCTGTTTTTTTGCATCCAATTCGTTGCAAATCTTTCAGTTAATTCCTTGCAAACCTTTGTGAGATCTTATTTGCCGAGTGAGCTGAGGTGACAAGTGTTTCTCTCTGTGTTGAACTCGGTCACACCGGTCTATCAAGTTCGGTCAAACCGAACCAATTTGGTGCCACCGAAGTAGATAACTCGATGTTACGGATTTCAATGCAAAAAAGACCATTTGCCACTTGTTCCTGCATTTTTGTTCCAGCTCCACTCGATGATTCTTATCCTCTACCAGCTTCACACTCTATATGCTGCTTTGCTCTGTGACTCAAGGACCAAACCTATTTTGACTCACACTCCAGAAGAACCCTTCTTGGAAATTGATGTCAAAGGGGGAGAGAGAGATCACATCAAAGCTTAATTCTTCAAAAAGGGGAAGAGAGAAATCACATCAAAAGCCCCACATGCTTGGTATTCAAAGAGGAGAGAAGTCACATGTCTTTAGAGGGGAAAAGACATGTTTGTGTTTGCTAATTTTCTTTGCTCTGATTTTCTATTCAGTTCCCTATCTTCTCCCAGCATCTCTCATACAAGATTCAGGGGGAGCAAGACATCTAAGGGAAGGAAATCTTTGAATTCATTGCATATCTTTTACCTTTGGGGACATGTCTACATCCAATGGAGTACTCAGTACTCACTCTTTACATGTCATCCCAGTCTTGGTACTCTTGTGGTTTCTTTTGTTTGCTCTGGCTTGTAGATGTATCTGTGTTATCTAACCTTGTTTACTCAGGTTCATTCCTTCCTAAGCCAACTCAAGACCACAAGGTAAGTATATGCATCACACTCATGTGCATGAGGATTTCTTCCTGATGTACATACTGTTTGCAAGAAGGACTCATGAGCATGAAGGTACATTTCCTACATTCACATATTTTGCTCTGATGCATATAGCCAAGATACATGTAACACATTGCTTACTCTGTCCTGCTTATGCATTCACATGCTCCTATACTCCATATTTGCATGATTGCATACATATAGGGGGAGCCTATGCATGTTACATGTCTTTTCAAAGCTTTACTGGTTATTCTCTATATCTTTATCTAAAGCTTTGATGTATGTTGTCATCAATTACCAAAAAGGGGGGAGATTGAAAGCAGAAGTGCTCCCTGGGTGATTTTGGTAATTAATGTCAACATATCTCTTGTTGGACTAATGTTTTCATCTATTATGGTTCAGATAGGTTCAACAATGGAGTGGCGTGGACTAGAGGATGTGGAACCCCTCCAAGATGATAAGGACAAAGGATTGGCTCAAGCTCAAAGCTCATGACTCTACATTTTCTATTTTAGTGATCCAAGATCACATTGAGTCCATAGGAAAGCCAATACTATTAAAAGGGGATGAGGTGTTGCTTAATGGCTTGCTTGCTCAAAGTGCTTAGTGATATGCTCCAAAGCCCTCAACCATTTTCTCACATCCACATATGTCCCAAAACAAAATTCAAACTAGTCCCCATCGAAATTTCCTATCCGACGCCACCGAGTTCACTTGACATAGCCACTGCCAGAAACCCTAGTCAATTCGGTCTCACCGATGGGATCTCGGTCTCACCGAGATGGGCTTGCCAACTCTCTGTTGCCTATTGCAGTAATTTCGGTCTCACCGAAATATGCAATTGGTCTCACCGAGTTTGCTTGGCCAACTCTCTGTTTTGCTCATTACCCAAATCGGTCCCACCAAGTTTGTGTAATCGGTCCAACCGAGATAAGGCTTTACCCTAACCCTAGCACATTGGTCCTACCGAGTTGATCATGTCGGTCCCACCGAAAATCCTAACATTCACATTTTGAACTAAATCGGTCTGACCGAGTTTTCTAATTCGGTCCCACCGAGTTTGGTGATTTGTGTGTAACGGTTAGATTTTGTGTGGAGGCTATATATACCCCTCCACCCACTCTTCATCCGTGAGGAAAGCCATTATAACATGCCTACACTTCCAACATACATTTTTTGAGAGAGAACCACCTACACTTGTGTTGAGGTCAAGTTATTCCATTACAACCACATAAATCTTGATCTCTAGCCTTCCCCAAGTTGCTTTCCACTCAAACCCTCTTTCCACCAAATCCAATCCTATGAGAGAGAGCTGAGTGTTGGGGAGACTATCATTTGAAGCACAAGAGTAAGGAGTTCATCATCAACACACCATCTATTACCTTTTGGAGAGTGGTGTCTCCTAGATTGGTTAGGTGTCACTTGGGATTCTCCGTCAAGATTGTGGAGTTGAACCAAGGAGTTTGTACGGGCAAGGAGATCGCCTACTTCATGAAGATCTACCCTAGTGAGGCAAGTCCTTCGTGGGCGATGGCCATGGTGGGATAGACAAGGTTGCTTCTTCGTGGACCCTTCGTGGGTGGAGCCCTCCGTGGACTCGCGCAACCGTTACCCTTCGTGGGTTGAAGTCTCCATCAACGTGGATGTACGATAGCACCATCTATCGGAACCACGGATAAAAATATCCATGTCTCCAATTGCGTTTGCACACTCAAATCCCATCCCTTTACATTCTTGCAACTTGCATGATTTACTTTCCGCTGCTCATATACTCTTGTCATGCTTTCTTGATATGTATTGTGAATGTTTAAACTTGTGCTAAAACTCCACTTCAACTTAAAGAAATTAAAAACTGCAGATTTCCTACTAAGTGTCTATTCACCCCCCCCCCCCTCTAGACACCTCTTCTCGATCCTTTCACGCTCCAAGTAAAACTCATATCATGTGACGAATGAAAACATAGCTCCAAGTGAGGTTACCGATAATGTTGAAGACGAAAGAGGGGATGCCTTCCGGGGCATCCCCAAGCTTAGTTGCTTGGATATTTCTTGGATATTAACTTGGGGTGCCTTGGGAATCCCCAAGCTTAGGGTCTTGTCACTCCTTATTCTCCTCATATCGATATCTCACCCAAAACTTGAAAGCTTCAATCATACAAAACTTAACAAAACTTCATGAGATAAGTTAGTATGATAAAGAGCAAACCATTTCACTTTGGTACTGTCAAAGACAAGATTCATAACTGTTTCCACACAATTCCTACTATAGCATATCATTTCCACAATTTATATTGAGCAATATAAGCCACAGAAACTAGAAAGCAAGCAAACTATGCATTGAAAACAGAATCTGTCAAAAGCAGAATAGTCTGTAATGATCTGGATAACTACCATACTTATGCTACTCCAAAAATTATGAAAAAATTAGGAACATGTGAGCAATTTGTATATTAAACTTCTGCAAAAAGAATCAACTCAAAAGCACCTTTCTGTTAATAATGAGACTTATTTTTCGTGAGCACAAAAGTTTTAGTTTTTCAGCAAGATCAAATCAACTATCACCCAACATGATCCCAAAGGCTTTACTTGGCACTTTATTGAAACAAAAGCAATAAAACATGATCAATACAGTAGCATAATCATGTGAACACACAAAAACAGTAGGTAAAAGTTTCGGGTTGTCTCCCAACAAGCGCTTTTCTTTAATGCCTTTTAGCTAGGCATGATGATTTCAATGATGCTCACATAAAAGATAAGAATTGAAACACAAAGATAGCATCATGAAGCATATGACTATCACATTTAAGTCTAACTCACTTCCTATGCATGGGGATTTTGTGAGCAAACAACTTATGGGAACAAGAATCAACTAGCATAGGAAGGCAAAACAAGCATAACTTCAAAAAAATTAACACATAGAGAGGAAACTTGATATTATTGCAATATGTAGAAGCATATGTTCCTCCCTCATAACAATTTTCAGTGGCATCATGAATGAATTCAACAATATAACCATCACATAAAGCATTCTTTTCATGATACATAAGCGTAGAAATTTTCTTACTCTCCACATAAGCAAATTTATTCTCATGAATAGTAGTGGGAGCAAACTCAACAAAATAACTATCGTGGGATTGAAAATTAAAATCATGATGACAAGTTTCATGGTTATCATTATTATTTATAGCATACATGTCATCACCATAATCATCATAGATAGCAACTTTGTTCTCATAATAATCAATTGAAACCACTTTCAAAATAGTGGATTCATCACTAAATAAAGTCATGACCTCTCCAAATCCACTTTCATAATTATTACAATAAGATTCAACACCCTCCAAAATAGTGGGGTCATTAGTACCTAGAGTTGGCACTCTTCCAAACCCACTTTCATCAATATAATCATCATAAATAGGAGGCATGCTTTCATCATAATAAATTTTCTCATCAAAACTTGGGGGAGTAAAAATATCATGTTCATCAAATATAGCATCCCCAAGCTTGTAACTTTCATTATCATTAGCATCATGAGTATTCAAAGAATTCATACTAACAACATTGCAATCATGCTCATCATTCAAAGATTTTTTGTCAAACATTTTATAGAATTCTTCTTCTATCAATTGAGCACAATTTTCCTTTCCATCATTTTCAAGAAAGATATTATAAAGATGATCGATAATATTATGCAACCTCAATTCCATTTTTTGTGTAGTTTTCTTTTATGAACCAAACTAGTGATAAAACAAGAAACTAAAAGATTCAATTGCATGATCTAAAGATATACCTTCGTGCACTCACCTTCTCGGCAACGGCGCCAGAAAAGAGCTTGATGTCTACTACGCAACTTTATTCTTGTAGATACGTGTCGGGCCTCCAAGCGCAGAGTTTTGTAGGACAATAGCAATTTTCCCTCAAGTGGATGACCTAAGGTTTATCAATCCTGGGAGGCATAGGATGAAGATAGTCTCTCTCAAACGACCCTGCAACCAAATACAAGAAATCTCTTGTGTCCCTAACACACCCAATACAATGGCAAATTGTATAGGTGAGATGGTGATAAAAGTGTAATATTGATGGTAGAAATATATTTTTATAATCTGAATAAATAAAACCAGCAAGGTAGCAAATAGTAAACGGGCACAAAAACGGTTTTGCAATGCTTTAAAATGAGGCCTAGGGTCCGTACTTTCGCTAGTGCAATCTCTCAACAATGCTAATATAATTGGATCATATAACCATCCCTCAAAGTGCGATGAAGAATCACTCCAAAGTTCCTATCTAGCGGAGAACATAAGAATAAATTGTTTGTAGGGTACGAAACCACCTCAAAGCTATTCTTTCCGTTCGATCTATTCAAGAGTTCGTACTAAAATAACATTAAGCTATTCTTTTCGTTTGATCTATCCTAGAGTTTGTACTAAAATAACACCAACGCAAATTCATATTCATAATACTCAATCCAACACAAAGAACTTCAAAGACTGCCCCAAGATTTCTACCGGAGAAACAAAGACAAGAATGTGCATCAACCCCTATGCATAGATTACCCCAATGTCACCTCAGGATCCGTGAGTTGAGTGCCAAAACATATATCAAGTGAATCAATATGATACCCCATTGTCACCATGAGTATTCAATTGCAAGACATATATCAAGTGTTCTCAAATCCATAAAAGTATTCAATCTGATAACAACGAAATCTCAAAGGGAAAAACTCAATTCATCACAACAAGATAGAGAGAGGAAAACACCATATGATCCGACTATATTAACAAAGCCCGCGATACATCAAGATCGTGACATCTCAAGAACACGAGAGAGAGAGAGAGAGAGAGAGAGAGAGAGAGAGATTAAACACATGGCTACTGGTACAAACCCTCAGCCCCGAGGGTGGACTACTCCCTCCTCATCGTGGTGGCCGCCGGGATGATGAAGATGGCCACCGGTGATGATTCCCCCCTCCGGCAGGGTGCCGGAAAGGGTCTAGATTGGTTTCTCATGGCTACAGAGCCTTGCGGTGGCGGAACTTCTGATCTAGGTTAACCCTGAAGGGTTTTGGAATATTTGTGAATTTATAGGGCAAAGAGGGGGTGCGGGAGGCCACCGAGGTGGGCACAACCCACCTGGGCGCGCCTGGGCCCCCAGCCCCCCCCCCGGGGGGGCAATCCCCAGGTGCTGCTCTGGCCCATCCTGGGTGTTCTAGTCCATAAAAAATCTCCAAAAAGTTTCACGGTGTTTGGACTCCGTTCGATATTGATTTCCTGCGATGTAAAAAATAAGCAAAAAACATCAACTAGCACTGGGCACTAGGTCAATAGGTTAGTCCCAAAAATTGATATAAAGTTACTATAAAATGATTGTAAAACATCCAAGAATGATAAGATAATAACATGAATACTTCATAAATTATAGATACGTTGAAGACGTGTCACCTGTCAAGGACAAACCTTTGTCTTGCGCATAGTCCATTTGAGCTTGATGATGACGATCTTGTGCTCCTCAAGTTGGACCACCTTTCTTGATTGTGCATGTTCGATGAAGATTAGTAGATCGCACCCTCATACTCCACTATAGGTGAGCCACTCTTCGGCACATCTTCACAAGTCCATTGTCACCACAATGGACGGCAAGCTTCAAGCATGCTCTCTTTGTGATGCTCCACTTGAACCTGCACACCGCAATCTTGATGATGATCACCACTTGATGTCATCCTCCATGGGTTATATGATATCTTTGTTTTGATGCACGCCCATGGAAACATACCTAACCCCACAAGGAAAACTCACATGGATCATGGGTTAGTACACAAAGCGTAATGGACAATGCTTACCATACCATGGGATCACTTGATCCCACTCGGTACATCTTCTATGCTTTGTGTGATATCATCTCTCTTCATAAAGAAGATGTCTTGAAGGTAAACATGAATGTTCACACAAACTTCTTCTTCAAGACATGCTTGCAATAAGCTCAACTCTCACATGACCAATCTTTGGATAAATCCTTGAATACCACCTTGGTCAACACATAATCTTCTACTTATAGCCTTGAAACCAACGAATGATCTTAAAGCAAAGCCTATGGACAAACCCTTCAAATGTAACTCAAGGCAACCATTAGTCCATAGGAATTGTCATCAATTACCAAACCAAACATGGGGGCACCATGCTCTTTCTTAAACCCTGTGCACTTGCGGGATAGCAAATGCTCACGCGTCTAGAGCCCATTCACCTATCAAACGAACCGGACGAGTTTCGGTGGAACTTGCAGTACAACAACGGGTTTTCTACCAAGTCCTTGTATGATGTGACTGCCCATAGCGATGTTCCGGTTGATAACAACAAACTGTGGAAGTTCAAAATTCCTCTTCAAGTGAAGATATTCCCCTGATTAATAAACAGGGGTGTGATCTTTACTAGAGATAACCTAGCATGCCGCAATTGGCAAGGTAGAAAGACATGTATCTTCTGCCAATATGACGAGTTGTTTTTTTAGTGTAAGTTTGCTCGCGTAATGTGGGTCATAGTTCAAGTAGCTTCAAATCTTTACCCCCCCCCCCCCCACGTGGTGTACGTAATATGTTCGGCAATTGGTTTCGGGGTATTAACAAAAAAGTTTCTACGCATATTATTGTAGGGGCGGCTGACTTATGTTGGGTGCTATGACTTATTAGGAATGATGTGGTTTTTAATAATAATTGTGTTTCATCACATGTGTAGGATTATTCATGCATGTACGCGATGGCCCGGTACTTCGTCTATTCTGTAGAGGCCGAAGGACAGAGACCTTTTTATGATGGCGTTTACCCAGCTGGGGCATATGGCAAGGGAGGTTTTTTTTTCCTTCATGGTTGATGGTGTAATCTCCGAATAGGATCTACCCCATGTTAGGTTGGTTGCTGTAAAACGCTCTTTTATTTTTTGGTTGTATTGGACACGTTGGATGTGTGTATCGTGCTATGCGGAGACCAAATATTTCTTCAATGTTATCGTACCACCTCAATATATCAATTGAATGAAATGTGGGTAAATATCCAGTGTGTACATTACATGCTCCTGTGATACCACATTCCACAACTACAATTAAAATGTTTCAAAAATCTGATTATTTTTATGGATGTTCATGAGACATGAGTCTACCACTCATAAAAAATTCAGTTTCAAATTCCAAATACACATGGAGGAATAAAAAAGACTAATCCGGCATGAATAGTGTCACAAAAAGATAAAAGTCAAAAAAACTATTCACACCTAGATTTGTCTTTTTTTGTTTCTCGATGTATGATTCGAATTTAGATCTGAATTTTTAAGGTGGTAGACACATCTCATGAACATCCACACAAAAAATCAGATTTTTTCAGAAAAAATAAATAAATAAAAGTTTTGAAATGTGGTATCATGGGAGTATGTGATGGATGGTGGTACTGGATATTCTCCCATCGTTTTAGTTCTTTTACTATTCAGTATGTAATTGACGAGCTGCTGGTTGGAGCCTACTCCTAACTTTCTTGCGACTAGACTTTTTTTTAAACGGAGGCAAAAGATTTATCTCATATATTAAATAAGGAGGAGAAAGAGTTTGTTACAACACACACCCAAGTTACCGCATGACAATTATTCTCGCAATAAAAAAAGACCCTAGTTTCTTTGCACCATCTTTGATCCAAAGGTTTGCCTCGTCTTTAATGATGTTGAGCAAGATTTGTGGAGGTGCGCTCTTTTGCCTGAACACTCTTGCGTTGCGCTCATTCCAGATGACCCATGACACTAGCATGGTGATCGATGCCTTTGCTTTTCTGTCGGTGGTGCCCATGGTGCATGTGCTCGCCCACCAGGCCTGAATGGAGTCGAACAAGTGCCATGTGGACGTGTCCATGTCGTGGATGCGAAATTTCTGAATAGCCATGTTCCAAAGCCTGAGAGTGAAGCGGCATCTGAAAAAAGATGAGGGCCACATTCCTGCACTGGTCGGCACAAGGGGTAAGGGCCACAGTTAGGCCATCCTCACTTCTCCAATCTGTCAGCAGTCCATATCCTATCCTGAAGCGTGAGCCAAGCAAAGAACTTGACTTTCGATGGGGCCCAAGCCTTCCAAACCATTTGGTCCATTGGGGAGAGAACCAAGCCCAAATATTGTGCCCTGTAAGCGGAGGCCGCGGAGTAGTGCCCAGATTTCGTGTGCTTTCATAGGATGTCATCCTCAGTGAGCTCATCCAGGTGCACCTCGTGCAGTAACATCCAAAGGTGAAGAATTGCGTAACATGCTCGATGAAAACTGATGCGGGCGGTCTGATTTTAAGGATCCACGCGTTGTCCTTGAGGGCCTCCCGTACCTTCCAACGCTTTCGGGAGGAAGTCTCGTAAATGAGCGGAGCAATGTCTTTGGGCTGGCGACCAAGGAGCCAAAAGGTGTTTCAAAATGGAGTCTTTGCACCATTCTCAGCCGTGATGGTGGTACAGGCGTAGAAAAAGTTAAGGCCCTTCTCATCGCACGGGTTTCCACTCCCGACCCACAACTTTGTGAGCTCCTTCCACTCATACCAAGGCCACCGCAAACGCAACCGATACTGCTGGGGCTGTTTCTTTTCTTTTTCTTTTTTTTTTTGCGGGGGCTGTTTCGCTTGAATAAAATTCCCTACTGCTGGACACGCACAATAAAAATCTTCTTCCCGGTCTGTCGGGTAGCAGACATCACATCCTTTTCCCGTACGGTGCAAAGGTTGAGAGATGCACGGTCCAGAATCTCTCCGACTAGCGTCCGCTCGGCCCTCGCCCTGTGCACCACAGCTTCAGCTTTTCCGCAGACGACGACCGCAGCCACTCGAGCTCAAGATTCTGTATCACTCCAGTGATGAGATGAATATACCACCACCAGATCGAATCCGGAATCCCACTCCGAGTCCGCCATCAAGCCAGCCATAGCTCGGCCGAATGCAGGGCATCGTCATCAGGCGCGCGCTCTGCCCGGCCAAGCTCCACCGCCGCGTCCCATCCAGACAATCCGGAAGCCTTTGCTGCCGCGGCGGCAGCTACACACGGTGCGGTGCCGCTCCGGGCAGGAGGGCGCGGGCCGTCGCGGTGAGAGCTCGCGGCGGCCCGGAAGTTGGAGACGGCGACCAAGCGCCGCCGCTGCAGGACGTCTTCGGAGCGTCACCGCCACCAGGTGATGGCGGGGCGAAGAGAGGGAGCGTGGCTGGCGCCGTTGCACTAATTATCGGAACAAGCATCGGGTCAGGCATCCTTGCCGTGCCGCAGAGCACCGCGCCCGCGGTGAGTTTCTCTTCCCTCTGTTCCGCCGCGTAGAGAATTTCACCGGCATGCATGGCCAGGCGTGAGATCTACGGCGGTACAACAGAATTAATCAGCCAACGACGAGGCCAGTAAATTGTACTGAATGAAATGTCGAAATTATTATACTGTCCTTTGATGAGGCTCGCCCACACATGCACAGTCCCACCTACAACGATCCCTGAAGGTCAGCATTTTATGGAGTAATGGCGCATCTACCACCCATATCAGTGCAGTGGATTGCCGCAGCACGGAGGCCCCCATATGAAAGTTTTCATTGAACACATCTGAGAACAGCCACATGTACCTGCTCGCCATGACCGCCAACTGGCGTTGCTGCGTGCATTCAATCGGTGTCTCATTCGTCATTGTTGGCTGGCGGGATCCATCCCTGTCTGCTTAAATTGTTCCAACTTGAGCTCTCGCGATCTGGAAATACGATACCCACGAACAGAAACAACAAGCCGCATCAAAGTATTTGACCTACTACCTCCGTCCTGGTTTACTTGTTCTTTTCATATTTTGTGTTAAAATTTGATCATAGATTTAACTAACAAAATGTTAATGCATGTCAAAAAATTTATATCGTTAAATTTGTATTTGAACATAGTTTTTAAGGATACAATTTTTAATGACATGCATTAACATTCTGTTAATTAAATGTACGGTCAAAATTTGGCACAAAATAGTAAGGGGACCAATAAACCAGGACTGGGTAATAGCCACATAATTTCACTCCCATATTTCATCCTTGCATCGAGTAATTATCAGTAAAGCAAGTGTATGAAGGCAGTATGGCAGAACAGAACTGACCTTAATAATGCTACTACTGCGGCAATTCACAGGGTTTCGTTCCAAGCGCCGCGTGCATGGTGGTCTGCTGGGCCTTCCTGGTGGCCGAAGCCCTCCTCATCGCCGAGATCAACGTCCACCTGCGTCGGAAGAGCAAGAAAGACGGCGGCAATGGCGCAGGCCTGGAGGTGATATCCATGAAGAGCATGGCGCAGGCGACGCTCGGCGAGTGGGGAGGGAACCTGGCAGCCACCGCCTACCTGTTCCTGTCCTACACCTCCATGGTCGCCTACACGTCCAAGTCCGGCGAGGTCCTCTCCCGCGCGATCGGCGTGCCCGAGCCCGTCTCTGGCGCCGCCTTCACCGCCGCCCTCGCGCTCCTCATCGCCGCCGGTGGCACGGGCGTCACCGCCCAAGTGAACCAAGTGCTCACGTTCTTCATGATAGGTACTACTGTTTGCTCGCACGCAACGGCTACCAGTACCAGTGTAGCTAGTACTACGTATAGTGTATGTGAGTTGTCACTTGGATGAACGGCCAGTACTACGACCCTAGCAGTAGCGCTGTAGTACTAAGAACGGATACATCACTAGTGAGATCTGCATTAACACCTAGGAGCGCACAGCGCAGGACAAATCTTTGCTCGACATTTCCATGTAGCATTGCACATGGAATTCATATCGGGGCGTCCCAACCCAGACTAGAGAGTGGTAACACTGCATCTCCAACAGGAAAGAAGCGGTCAAGTAGTAAAAGCAGGACAGCAGACACACCTTACAAAACGGCAACAAGTCTTGGGTGCCGGTGTGTATCACCATCATCTCATCGCCCTGATCTGTCCGCTGATGCAGGGCTACTGCTGACGATTGAAGTCTCTGCGGTGGCGTTCGGCGGCGGCCTGAGCCTGCCAGCGAACGCCCACTGGGAGCAGGTCCCAGCGACGCTGCCGGTGATCATCTTCACGCTGGTCTACCACGACATCGCGCCAGGTACGTACGTGCCCAAGAGAAACCACATGCACTGTGCGCATTGACTTCCACACGTGCTCCAGCTACCACCACAGCAGATATAAAGCGTTCAAGGTACAGTACCAGACCAAGCCAGTACTCAACATAATGCACTGCGGTTGGCGCATGCAGTGATCTGCGCGTACCTGGAGGGGGACCTGGCGAGGATCCGGCTCTCCATCCTCGTCGGGAGCCTGGTGCCGCTCGTCTCCCTGCTGGTGTGGGACGACGTCGCGCTCACCCTCTCCGCCTCCTCCACGGACCCCAACGGCCTCGGCATCCTCGACATGCTGGAGACAGAGTAAGCGCCGCCGCCGTATACCCAAGGACGGGCGCGTACATCCTCCATCTGTCAGCGTTCAGCGATCTGCATGCATGCTATACCGCCTCTCTGGATGACGCGCTGGACCTGGAGGCAATGAATCCAACCCCATCGGCGAATCACGCACTTGTTTTGTGTAGGTGGAGCTACGCGGTGGTCGAGACCTTCTCGCTCCTGGCTGTCGGGACCTCTCTCATCGGGACCCTGCTTGCAGCGTCGCAATTCTTCATCGAGCAGATGGCCAATCTCTCAGCTAAGGGAGACGTATGCTTCGACCTACTAACATTTTATACTGTGCTGCTGCTACGTAACCAAAGAAACTATTTGGACGAATAGCCTGTCAAAAGTGCTCTGACAACGCAAGTGTAGGTGCAGGACAAGATCGACGAAGACGCTTGTGAGGAAGAAGGATCTAGCCAGCTTGGTTGGCCAACATTGCCGGAAAGCAACAGGCTCAGCTTCGTTGCCACGGGGGCAGTGGTCGTCCCAACCATGCTCATAGCAGCTGCTGTTCCAGATTCATTCTCCATAGCCACTGACATCGCCGTAAGTTTACATCAAAGCATGCACGCACCCTTCAGCTCCTGTGCCGCAGATTGGCGGAGAAGTAGAGTAACACATAAGCAAAGTCCCTAGTCATGAATTATTGATCGATTGCTCGTCTGATTTCCGCGTGTTCAGGGGGGCTACTGCATGACCATCTTGTACGGTGTTCTCCCCCCATTGATGGCCTGGTCTATTGGCTCCAAATTATCTGATCAAAAAGTTGGGCTTCAACAAGTAGAAGCAGCATCCACGGCTGGTAAAGAAAGAGTGAGATTCACCGGTGCAAAGCCTGTGCTGGTGGGGATGGGGGTGTTCTCCGTGCTCATGATCTTCCAGCAAATCTTGCAAGACCTTGTCAGCTTTAACACTTATCTCCTGTCATGGGCTAGCTAGAGTAGGAAGAAGTAGCGACTGCTGAATAAGTCCGAGAATGTTTCTAGCCATGGTTTGCTGATTCGGGAGAGAAGATCTTTAGATTCAGCATGTGATGTAAACGGAGGCTGCCTGTAAACCCTCTGTATCAGTGTACATAACTTCTCCTTTTTACCCCTATTAGTTGCGTGGAGCTGCTCCTGGCTTCTTCTCTTTCTTCTGAAAAAAATTAGCCGCACATAACCTACGCTGTTTTTTCAGAAGACGAATATTCACGCTTGAATGTCGCCCGGAACAATGTGATTAAGCCAGGTTGCAGGAAAAAGTAGCTTCTCAACTGTCTCATTTGACAAAAAAGGGTTTCCTCCACTTTATATTATAAAGCAACGGCTAGAGCACAAAGTAACAAGGATCCACCGAACACTCACGACAATATCAAATACACAAAAGTCTTGCTGGGGAGCAGCACAACAATCTCCAAAATAGAAAACAGCTAAGCGGCTAGTCCGGCTCCGGAGGGGGCGGCTGAAGCGGTAGAGAACTACAGGAAACGGACACTACAGGAAAAGCACACTTTGCCTAGTATGTGGACGTATGCAAGTATAATTTCTCGGGCGCTTGGCATAAAGCCTATATACTGAGTATCGTACGGTCTCTCGGCGGTGCTCATAGGGGTAGGGTGTGCGTGTGTACATTCATAGGGATGAGTGTATGCGCGTGTATATGAGCGCTTGTGTCTGTACTGATGCTCAAAAAACACTCGGTCGCACTCAGCATAGATAGCACGCTCAGCAAACATGGAGAAAAAAAACACGCTGCATAGATACCGTGCTCGGCAAAGCCCTGTGACGGTTGGACGTATTTGCCGAGTGTCCCTCCCTGACATCTAACGGCTCCGTGATGGCTGGACATATTTGTCGAGTGTCTTGTAATGGCGACTCAGCTTCTAATATAGCATTTCCTTTTTTTCTGGTGCAAATAATATAAGCCGAGAGCCCGATAAACTATGCTCGACTTACCCTTTTGAATCATTTCTTTCCAAAAGGTTGATTTAGAGTAAGCCAGGTGCCCGGTAATTTACACTTGGCTTACCCTTGTATCGTTTCTTTATGTTTTCTTCCATTTCTCGGGCCACAAAGTATTTTTTTCCCTTCCATTTATGTTTTTATTGTAATTTCTTTCTTTTCTCTCTCTCTTTGTCTTTGTAAGAAATGTTAGAAAGACAAAAAAGAAGATTCTAAGGAATAAAAAAAGGAAACCTCTACACAAACATTTTTTTTATTAACTATGTGACTTATTGCAATTTTTTCAAAATCTTTTCATGATTGAGTTTTTCTTTCACCATGGCCTAGGAATCCAATGAACAATGTGAAAAGCAGTAATATAAAAAGAGGAAATAATTCTCTTTTTTTGTTTTCTTTAGATTAGTTAATCTTCAAAATGTAGGTTTTCATGATCCCATAAAGAATCAAAAGTTTTACATTCATTTTGTAAAATTCAAATTTTTCGGGCCATGGCAAATTGCCTTGCTAGACCATGGCTAGTTTTACATCCATGGTAAAAAAATATCAAAAATTTAAGCAAATCGCACTGCTAGATCATGGCAATTTGCATTGAGACCATGGCAAATCTATTTTCAATAGACATGGCAAATTTATTTCAATTTAGTTTTTCTGTGGACCATGGAAAATTTATTTTCACCACCGTGGCAAATTTAGTTTTTGGTAATTTACTTAAAAGAATTCCCTCATGTCAATTTCATTACAAATTTAGCAAAAAGCAAAAAAAATTGTAAAATTGCCATGTGAGAAAGTAGAAACATTTGTCGATGGTTTCAGGAGAAAAATAACTCAAGCTTGCCATAGGAAAATTACAAGAACTAAATTTGCCATTAACTTTCCTTGTGACCAGGAGAAAAAAATTCTAAATTTGCCATGTGTAGAAAAAAAATTAAAAAACATATGTAAAATTTTCCATCTGACTGTTAGAAACATTTACAAAAATTGCCATGTCATATGCACCAAAAAGCAAGAAATGTGCCATCTTAAAACATGAAATTTATTACCGTATGGACATTACAAAAATGTGTAAATTTTGCCGCGAGGCATGTTTAAAAATCCATAATTTTTCCCAGTTTCAAATAATATAGCATGAAATATTTTATATATTAGAGCACGGCAAGTTGTATATTTTTGTTTCCCTGTATTTTTCTGTACTATAATTTTTTATTTTTGTTTATAGCTTTTTTTAAAAAGACATTAGTCAATGGGCCTAGCTCGTTTTCCCGTGTGCTGTTTGGGCCAACTCAAAGCAGGATAAGAATGGCCCAATTATGCCTCCAGCCGACGATGCTTTGTTCTTGGTGAAGTCTCTTTACCAGACACAGCCATCCCCCAGGACTCCTGCTGCTGCTGATCCTCCTTTGCTCCTGCTTCTGCAATAATGAGCAGCAGCGTTATACAACCTAATTACAAAATTTTGAGATCAAAAGTGCATCATTGCAAAGGGAAGTAAATCATGTGGGTGGGGAAAAAAAGTTCATACGCATTCCAAATACCTGAAAACTCAAATATTTCTAGGCGTAGCCCGTGAAGTAAGCCCTCACGTACTTTGCCACAGTATTTGATCTACATAGAGGGCAAATCGACACAAATTACATGACCATCAAAACGTTGGCCAGTTGGTAAGTAAAAGTTTACCAGATTATGATTGCAAGGATCAACAGTAGGATATGATGGTACAAACTTCGGTAGACGACTTGAAGAATAGCTTGTGCCCTCCCAAAAATCTGCAAATTTCATCTCGTACTCTTCAACCCACCGCCCTCTCCAACTCCAAGTCTTGACATAATCTTCACACTGTTGTTGTTAGATGTGTATAGGCCTTTTCGGTTAATCCCCATTGTATAAGGGGTCTTTTGCACTTTACCACACACCTATATATGTATTGGCCCTTGGCCCTCCTGAGAATATAGTTGCTCATTATCCAACATGGTATCAGACGCTAGGTTAGCCTCTCTCCCTCGCACGATGCAACTCCGTGCTCGTACCTAGCCTGCCTCGTCCCCGCCCGCCGCCGGCCATCTCTCTGGCCGTTGCCGTCGTTACCGGCCGTCCCGCCGTCGTCAGCTCGTCTGGCTGTCTAGCTCCTCTCGTTAGCGGCACGGACCACGCGTGGCTCGCCCAGTTGGCGCCGTTCCGGCTCCGTCCCGCCTCTGCCCGGCCGCCGTCGCCCCTCGTCCGACTGGCCCTCGGCTCTCCGGCCGCCGCCGCCCCCGGGACCACCTGTTCCACCCGCTCCCGCTGCTCCTGACCTCCGGCCGCCGCCGCCCCCAGGGCCCCTGCTGCACCGCCGCCCCCGGGGCTCCTGCTGCCCCCTGGCTCGGGCCTCCCGCTGCCGGCCTCCTCCCTCAAGCGCCCCGGCCGCGAGCGGGCCACCTCCCTCGCGCGCCCCAGCCACGGGCGGGTCCGGCCTCCCCTCCTTCTCGCCCCCGATTTGGTGAGACGCTCGATCCCGATCCAGTTTCTGCTCAGTTGACCCAAAAAAAGGAAAAAGGAGAAAGAGAAACAGCAGGAGCGATATCAGTATGTCGTCTTCGGGCTATGTGGTTGTTCCTCGCTGCTCAGTGATATTCGATGGCACCAATTATGCTGAGTTTGTGGGATTCATGTGTATCCATATGCGCGGGCTCCTTCTGTGGGGTGTTCTCTCTGGCGAGGTACCATGTCCGTCCTGCCCTGTTGCTCCGGTGGCTCCTGTTCCGCCAGTACCACCGGTACTTGCTCCTGATGCTTCTTAGGCTGACCGGGATGCAGCCAAGGCCCTTGATGATGCTGCAGTTGATGCCTATGATCAGCAGGTATCCGCTTATTCTGATGCCCTTTCCGTCTACCGGGATGATCTGTCTGCTTACACTCAGTGGTGCAATGATGATGCTCGAACTGCTGCTGTTCTTACTGCGAGTGTCCTCCCTCTGTTTGCTTCGGAGTTCATGGGCCTTGGCACTGTTGCAGCGATGTGGTCCTATCTTTGTCAGCGCTATCAGCCCTCTGGCGATGCTTTATACCTCTCTGTGGTGCGTCAGGAGCATGCTCTTCAGCAGGGTGACTCGTCTGTTGATGAGTTCTATTCACAGTGCTCTGCCATCTGGCGTCAGCTTGACTCACTGCGGACAGTCGTTTGTGGCACTTACCGTTGCTGTCAGACTACGCGGTCTGACTTGGAGTTTCAGAGGGTTCATGAGTTCTTATCTCGTCTCCGCTCTGAATTTGAGCCCCGACGTGCTCACTTGCTTGCTCGTGGTCGTGTTCCTATCTCGGAGGTGCTTGCCGAGCTTCGTGCTGAGGAGACCCGCCTTCGCTCTGCTGGATTGCTGGTGGTCCCGTCTGTATTGGCTGCTCGCGCTCCTGTGTTGTCTGCTCGGCTCACCGCGCCACCGCTCCTCCCCACACCTTCAGGGGGGTGAGTCGACCTGCTTACACTGAGAGGGGCCGGTCGCGCCGTGACACCTTCTGTGGCTACTGCTCTCGGCCAGGTCACCCAGAGTCTGATTGTCGTGAGAAGAAGCGAGACGAGGACATTGTGAGGCTCAAACGTCTCTTGGCCTCCTCAGGCTCTTCGTCGACTGGTTCAGCTGCTGCTGTGACTGCAGCCACTTCTCCACCACCGCAGGCATCTACACAGTCAGGTACATCTTCGTGGGTTTTGGATTCTGGAGCCTCCTTCCATATGTCTTCTGATTCTTCTGTACTGTCTTCTCTTCGACCTCTTGATTCGCCCATTAATGTTCTTACTACCGATGGCACATCTCTTCCTGTTGCTAGTCGTGGTATTCTTTCCACTCCGTCCTTTTCTGTTTCGAGTGTTTCACATGTCCCTCGTCTTACCATGAATCTTTTTTCCGCTGCACAACTTACTGATTCTGATTGTCGTGTCATTCTTGATACCGACTCTTGCTCCATTCAGGATCGTCACACCAAGGTTTTGGTTGAAGCTGGCCCTCGGCGCCGTGAGTCAGAAGGCCTTTGGGAGGTTGACTGGCTTTGTGTTCCTTCCGCTGCCCCCACTTCTGCCAGCTCCCATGCTCTTGCTGCCCCTTCGTCTGCGTCCTTCCGGCAGTGGCATCATCGCCTTGGTCACATCTGTGGCTCTCGCTTGTCTTCTTTAGTTCGTCAGGGCCTCTTAGGGTCTGTATCTGGTGATGTCTCCTTACATTGTAATGGTTGCAGACTTGGCAAACAGACTCAGTTACATTATCCTACTAGTGAGTCAGTATCTCAGCATCCATTTGAGTTAGTTCATTCTGATGTCTGGGGTCCTGCTCCCTTTGATTCGAAAGGGGGTCATCGCTACTATGTTTTGTTTATTGATGATTTCTCTCGCTACACTTGGCTCTACTTTATGAAATCTCGTAGCGAGGTTCTCTCTATATACAAACGTTTTGCTGCCATGGTTCACACTCAATTTGCCACGTCCATTCGTACTTTTCGTGCTGACTCCGCTCGGGAGTATATCTCTCAGTTGTTGCGTGGTTTTCTAGCAGAACAGGGTACTCTTGCCCAGTTCTCCTGTCTGGGCCTCATGCTCAAAATGGTGTTGCCGAACGCAAGCATCGTCATTTGCTTGAGACGGCTCGTGCGCTAATGATTGCTGCTTCCCTTCCACCCCATTTTTGGGCTGAGGCTGTTTCCGCATCCACCTATCTCATCAACATTCAGCCATCGACTGCTCTTCAGGGTGGTATTCCTATGGAGTGTCTTACTGGTCGTTCTCCGGACTACTCAGCTCTTCGTATGTTTGGATGTGTGTGCTATGTTCTTCTTGCCCCCCGAGAACGCACCAAACTGACTGCTCAGTCGGTTGAGTGTGTCTTCCTTGGCTACAACGATGAGCACAAGGGCTATCGATGTTGGGATCCTGTAGGTCGTCGCTTGCGCATCTCGCGTGATGTGACTTTTGACGAGTCTCGTTCTTACTACCCACGTTCTTCTTCCTCGAGTTTCTCTGTCGATGACCTTTCTTTCCTTCTCCTTCCCGATACACCTCACTACGTGCCTCCTGTGTCACCTCTTCCTCCGACACCTCTCATTCCTTCTCATTCACCACCAACCCCGTCATCTCCATCCTCCTCCTCCACCTCTCCCCCATCCTCTCCACTCCGTCGCCCTCTCTCACCGTTTCCTCTCCACTATACTCGACGATCTCGTACTGAGGATGTCTCCTCTGACGAGCCTTCCACCTCTGGTGCACCTCCTCTCACACCTCCTCCAGTTCATAACCTCCGTGCTCGGCCTCGCCCTCCGCCTGATCGCTACTCCCCTGATCGGTACGGTCTCTCTGTTTTGACTGAGCCCACTTCCTATCGCACTGCCATGACTCAGCCTGAATGGCAGCTTGCGATGGTCGAGGAGCTTGCTGCCCTTGAGCGCTCTAGCACATGGGATCTGGTTCCCCTCCCTTCCGGTGTCCGTCCCATCACCTGCAAGTGGGTCTACAAGATTAAGACTCGCTCCGATGGTTCTCTTGAGCGCTACAAAGCTCGTCTTGTGGCATGATTATGATGAGACATTCGCTCCTGTGGCCCACATGACCACTGTCCGCACTCTTCTTGTTGTGGCTTCTGTTCTTCAGTGGTCCATCTCTCAACTTGATGTTCAGAACGCTTTTCTCAATGGTGAGTTGCGTGAGGAGGTGTATATGCAGCCACCACCGGGGTACTATGCTCCTGATGGTATGGTCTGTCGACTTCGCCGCTCCCTATATGGTCTCAAACAGGCCCCTCGCGCCTGGTTTGAGCGCCTTGCCTCTGTGGTAACTGCCGCTGGTTTCTTGCCCAGTCATCATGATCTAGCGTTGTTTGTTCACACGTCTCCTCGTGGTCGGACTCTTCTCCTTCTCTATGTTGATGACATGATCATCACTGGTGACGACTCTGATTACATTGCCTTTGTTAAGGCTCGTCTTCGCGACCAGTTTCTCATGACTGATCTTGGTCCACTTCGCTATTTTCTTGGGATTGAGATCTTTTCGACCTCTGATGGCTTCTACATCTCTCAAGAAAAATATATTCAGGATCTTCTTGCTCGCGCTGCTCTCGGTGATGAGCGCACTGCTGTCACTCCCATGGAGCTCAACGTTCAGCTTCGTGCCTCTGATGGTGACCCTCTCCCTAATCCCACTCGCTATTGTCATGTTGTTGGCAGTCTTGTCTATCTTGCTGTTACGCGTCCTGACATCTCCTATCCTGTCCACATTCTGAGTCAGTTCGTTTCAGCCCCCACCTCTGTCCACTACAGTCATCTCCTCCGTGTTCTGTGATATCTTCGTGGCACGATCTCTCAGCGCCTTTTCTTTCCTTGCTCCAGCTCTCTTGAGCTCCAGGCCTACTCTGATGCTACCTGGGCTAGTGATCCCTCTGATCGACGCTCACTATCTGCTTATTATGTCTTTCTTGGTGGCTCTCTTATTGCCTGGAAGACAAAGAAACAGACTGCAGTTTCTCGCTCGAGTACAGAGGCTGAGTTGCGAGCCATGGCTATGCTAACGGCTGAGGTGATCTGGTTACGATGGCTACTTGAGGATTTTGGTGTGTCTGCTACTACATCGACTCCTTTATTGTCAAACAGTACTGGTGCTATCAGCATTGCGCGTGACCCGTTGAAGCATGAGCTCACCAAGCACATCGGTGTGGATGCCCACTTTGTGTGTGCTGCTGTGCAGGATCAGACTCTTGCTCTTCACTATGTGCCCTCTGAGTTATAGTTGGCAGACTTCTTCACGAAGGCACAGACTCGAGCGCAGCATAATTTTCTTCTCTCCAAACTCAGTGTTGTCGACCCACCATGAGTTTGAGGGGGGGTGTTAGATGTGTATAGGCCTTTTCGGTTAATCCCCATTGTATAAGGGGTCTTTTGCACTTTACCACACACCTGTATATGTATTGGCCCTTGGCCCTCCTGAGAATATAGTTGCTCATTATCCAACAGCTGTGACTTGATACCATAATCACAGAAAAGATCGTCTTTCCTAAAGATATGGACAAACCTAAGTTCTCCTGTGCTGATGCTAACAAAACGATCTTGTCTATACCCATCCTCTGAACATGTTGTTGGAATTGGGATGAACACAAGAGCAGATTGGTGCTGGTCAAGATCATAAGAGAGGATTCCACAGCACAAATCCACCCACCAAAAACTATTTTCATTGGCAAGCACTGTATGAATGTCCCAATTCCAGGAAGTAAGATCATCAGGGGGAGAGACACAGTGGCGGAGACAGGCCTGGGGCAGCTAGGGCTATAGCCCCAGACCTAGAAACAACTTCTCTTGTAATTTCTTCATGCAAAGCATAGAAAATCATAGAAGTTTATCACTCAACACAGCATAGCCCCAGGCGTAATCTGCATCTAGCTCCGCCACTGGAGAGACACTCTTAGTTTTCCATTCTCCTATTGACGTAGATAAGATGCATACACATGGCGGACCTTCAGTTGCCATACTCCTTTCATATACGGAAGAAGACCTTGCAGTTGTCAATGGCATGCCTTCCTTCAACACGGCCACTGTGTAATCACCACTCTGATGCAGGAGGCCAAAATTAAGCTCAGGACCACCAGGAATCTCAGGAAGACGAGATATAACTGGAGATGGCACATCATTCTTAAGCAAAAAATAATCATGATAGAAATAAGGATAGGTCTGAGTATCAACAATAGTCTGCATCAGAATAGCATTGTAACAAGATGCCAGGGCTTTAGCACGCAACCCCTTTTTTCACACCATCAAGGAACACGGTGCTGGTGGGGGTAACAGCCACTGCATCATCCGTCTTAAGAAAGAGATGAGAATAACCAGGAGGTGCTTCAGTGCATAATGAGATTTTAAAGTTTATATCGCCACTCGTCTCTGCACCTATCCATATTTTGTTATCAGTGCCCAGTGATGATGTTTCTCCATACACAAGACAGTCGAGAAATAACTTGGCTCATTTTGCTGTAATACAGTCAACGGAAGAACAAAGTTAGAGCAGTAATAAGATTATAAAGGACCAATTAACAAAATTTTCAGTGTAGTAGGCTACATGACGTATCTCCAACTGCAAAAGGCAAGATTTAGCCACTTAAGCCCTTAGAACATCGAGAAAGCGAACCTTTGAGAACTCAAATATTCGATGTATTAGAGCCTGTATCTAATATAAAAAGCATAAAATGCATCGGAGGTCCTAAAAGTATTTGAAGTGTGTCAGCTGGGTCCTATAAGTACGAAAATGCACTTTTGGGCCCTAAATTTAGATAAGTCTACACCCATGTGAAGTTGTTATGACCGGGCAGACTTATGGTCGTAGGAGGCCCACCGAGCAGATTTAGCTAGGGGCTTGGCCCACAAGTTGTCTTATTTTTAGCATCGTGGTTATATAAACAAGGTGTAAGACTCCTTTTGGGAATTAAGCAATAAGACAAATCCTATTGCCCGGCTTCCAAAGGAGCCGGAACCCTAAACCCTAACAGCACCTTGCGCCGCTGCCGCCTCGCCTCTAGCGCGCCACGGCGCCCCCCCGCCGACAGCCGCGCTCAATTCCCCGTCAACCCTCCTCCTTCCCGTACAACCTATGCCCTAGACCGGGTAGGGCCTAGCTCCTACCAATTTGGTATCAAAGCCAGGTTCCGATCATGTCTGCACCACCGCTCACCCCACCACTGCCCATCACCATCGCGTCGCCGACCCTCTCCACCGCGCCGCTCGCCCTCTCCACCGCGCCGCTCGCTCTCCCCAACGCGCCGCTGGGCACCACCGCCGGCGCCTCAACCGGCCAGATGCCGCCCTCCACCGCGCCAACCGCCGTTGTCTACTCCCCGGCGAAGATTACCGGGGTCCTCAACGACCTTGTCACCACCGTCCAAGGGATACGGCTCTACCTGGCCAGCCCCTACGGGCCGCCGCCGGCCGTCGCGACCGGGCCAGCCGCCCTGCCGTGGTACTCGGTCCCCGCGGCGCTCGCTGGGCCTCTACAGCACCAACCGCTGCCACCGCCGCCGCCCGTAAGCGACGTGGGCCCGTAAGCCGCACAGCCATGTTAGTAAAAGTTTTTCAATGACTAGACTCGACTTCGGTCAAGGAGTTGGAAAGGGGATTCCTATAGGCAGTCGGCTCTGATACCAACTTGTGACACCACGGATTCAATCATACACTAATCATACACGCAAACGTGTACGATCAAGATCAGGGACTCACGGGAAGATATCACAACACAACTCTAAAATAAAAATAAGTCATACAAGCATCATAATACAAGCCAGGGGCCTCGAGGGCTCGAATACAAGTGCTCGATCATAGACGAGTCAGCGGAAGCAACAATATCTGAGTACAGACATAAGTTAAACAAACTGGGATACAGATCGAAAGAGACGCAGGCCTCCTGCCTGGGATCCTCCTAAACTACTCCTGGTCATCGTCAGCGGCCTGCGCGTAGTAGTAGGCACCTCTGATGTAGTAGGATTCGTCGTCGACGGTGGCGTCTGGCTCCAGCATCTGGTTGCGACAACCAGGTAGAATTGACAGGGGGAAAAGAGGGAGAAAAGCAACCGTAAGTACTCATCCAAAGTACTCGCAAGCAAGGATCTACACTACATATGCATGGGTATATGTGTAAAGGGGTAATATCGATGGACTGAACTGCAGAATGCCAGAATAAGAGGGGGATAGCTAGTCCCGTCGAAGACTACGCTTCTGGCAGCCTCCATCTTGCAGCATGTAGAAGAGAGTAGATGGTAAGTTCACCAAGTATCATCGCATAGCATAATCCTACCCAGCGATCCTCCCCTCGTTGCCCTGTTAGAGAGCGATCGCCGGGTTATATCTGGCACTTGGAAGGGTGTGTTTTATTAAGTATCCAGTTCTAGTTGTCATAAGGTCAAGGTACAACTCCAAGTCGTCCTGTTACCGAAGATCACGGCTATTCGAATAGATAAACTTCCCTGCAGGGGTGCACCACATAACCCAACACGCTCGATCCCCTTTGGCCGGACACACTTTCCTGTGTCATGCCCGGCCTCGGAAGATCAACATGTCGCAGCCCTACCTAGGCACAATAGAGGGATCGGCACGCCGATCTAAATCCTATGGCGCAGGGGTCTGGGCCCATCGCCCATTGCACACCTACATGTTGCCGGGGCGGCCGGAAGCAGACCTAGGCTAGCAGGCGTTCCAGTCCAATCCGGCGCCGCCGCTCAGTCGCTGACGTCACGAAGGCTTCGGCTGATACCACGACGTCGAGTGCCCATATCTTTCCCACGTAGTTGGTTAGTGCATATAGACCAAATGGTCAGACTAAGATCAAATACCAAGATCTCGTTAAGCGTGTTATTATGAAGTAACCGCGGATGCCGACCAGGGCCAGGCCCACCTCTCTCCTAGGTGGTCTCAACCTGCCCTGTCGGTCCGCCACAAAGTAACAGTCGGGGGCCGTCGGGAACCCAGGCCCACCTCTACCGGGATGGAGCCACCTGCCCCTTCAGCCCCCATCTCCGAACAGTATCATAAGTATGTAGCAGTATAAAGTATACAACATATGCCCGTGATCACCTCCCGAGTGATCACGGCCCAGTAGTATAGCATGGCAGACAGACAAGAGTGTAGGGCCACGGATGAAACACTAGCATCCTATACTAAGCAGTAGGATAGTAGGTAAGGGTAACAAATGTAGCAACAATGACAGGCTATGCATCAGAATAGGATTAACCGAAAGCAGTACATGCTACACTACTCTAATGCAAGCAGTATAGAGAAGGAATAGGCGATATCTGGTGATCAGGGGGGGCTTGCCTGGTTGCTCTGGCAAGTAGGGGTCGTCAATAGCGTAGTTGAACGGGGCACCAGCAGCGACGTCGGTCTCGTAGTCTACCGGAGAGAAGAGGGGGAAGAAATAATGAATACAATGCAAACAGATGCATAACGATGCATGACAAAGCAAACAGCAGTGTTAGGTGTGCCCTAACGCGGTACGAGGTGATACCGACGAAGGGGGGAAACATCCGGGAAAGTATCCCTAGTGTTTTGTGTTTTCGAACAAATGAACCGGAGGGAGAAAGTTGTGTGTTCGATAGGCTAGGGGTGTGTGGCGGACGAACGGGTTGCATATCTGGATTCGTCTCATCGTTCTGAGCAACTTTCATGTACAAAGTATTTTGATCCGAGCTACGGTTTATTTTATATTAATTTTCAAAGTTTTAATTCATTTTCTAAATTATTTTAATTTGAAAATTAAATAGTTAAATGCTATGGGTACACATAAGTGTACCCAAAGGTGTACACATGGGGCTGACGAGTGGGACAGGAGGCTGAGTCAGCAGTCAAAGTTTGACCGTTGACTAGTCAACCTGTCAAGTAGGTCCCACATGTCATTAATTGTTTAGTTAGTTAACAATAGTTAATTAGGTTAATTAAACATAATTAATTAAGTTAACTAATTTAGTTAGTTAATTAATTAATCAATTAGCATTTTTATTTTTATTCTTTTTTATAAACGTTCTGGGGTGGGGCCCCTTGTCATAGGCCCGAGGGGCCTTAGCGGGCTAACGGGTGTTGGGTCCGGGTGTCGCCCGACCAGGGGGGAAGCGGGGCTAGGCCACCAGCGGGCGGCCGCGGCACGCCGGCGCCGGCGCGGGGCGGTGAGCGGGAAGGGGCGCGGGGAAGCAGGGGGCTGCGGCAGGGAGGGCCAGCACCCAGCAACGGTTGGCGGCAAGCGGCGGCACGTACGGTGTGCGACGAGGCGTGCTGCTGCGGGTGCGGGGCGGTGATGGAGTGGCCGGGATAGGGTGCGGCGAGCGCGCGCGTTGCGCGAAACCTGGCGCGGCTTGGGTCTACACGGGCGAGTGCGAGCACGCGAGCGGGCGCGTGAGAGGCCAGACGGGACGCTACTGGAGCGTGGCCACGGCGGAGATCAGGCAGAGGAGGGGGAGACGGAGGAGGGCGAGGCCCTCACCGACGTTCGTGGGGAAATGGCAGCGGGGCGCGGGGCGGAGGTCGGGGACGACGCGACGTAGGGGAGGATGACGGCGATGGCGTCTAGCAAGGAGGAGGGCGGCGGGGTCATCGGGGGCGGGGGCGTGGTCGCCGTCAGCGCGACGAGGGTCGTCGTCGGCGCGGCGAGGGGCGCCGTAGAGGGAGAGGGAGATGGGAGCGTGAGGTGGCGGGGACACAGCCGATGAGGGCGGCGACGTGCGCGTCGGGCGCGACGATGCGATCGAGCCCTCCCCGATCCAGATCGGGGGGAGAGGGGAGGGAACGTGGGGGCGGCGAGTGCGTGGGGTTAACGTTTCTGGTGGGGGGAGTGGTGGTCACGTGGCTAGGGTTCGGTGCCCCCAGAGGGTTGGGACGGCCGGTTGTTGGCGTGGTGGCCAGCTGGGCCACGGTCCTGCAGGGGGCTTTGTTTCTCTTTTTTCTTTATTCTTTTGTGTTTTTATTTTATTTTTACTTTTCTGTTTTCTATTATAGTTTTAATAGCTATTAGTTTTGTAAAATTATAAGAACAGTATATAAATGGAGGTTGCAAATTAGCCCACCGCCACAATATATTTTGGTATTTAAAATATTTAGTTCGCATTTTTATAAATTTCAAAAGGGCATTTATAATAGGTTTAACTGTTGTTTTATTTATTTTAGTGCATTTGAATACTTTACAGAAGTGTGGTTTCTTCTTCATAATTACCCACGCATTATTTGGCACAACCCGAACATTTTAGTTTTAATATTTGAAAACTTTTATTGTTTGCTTGATTTGGAATTTGAATTCGAACCGGTTACGAACTAACGCGATATTAGCCACAGTAATCGAGGTGACGTGGCATCATTGGCGGAGGGTTACTGTAGCGTAACTATCCGGGGTGTTACACCCCAGCTCGAGGAGGCCGACAGCACGCCAGGCAGCCCCCAGCACCTGCGCCGGGCCGGCCGCCCCCGGCTGCGCCGGAGACTATCACCCCGTCTGCAACGCGGCCCTTCCGTCGACTCTCCCAGGCCGAGCAGCTCGAGCGTCGGTGCCAGGGGCTGTGCTATAACTGCGATGAGCCCTACGCGCCGAGCCACGTATGCCCGCGCCTCTTCTACTTGGAGATGGCCGACTACATCGTGGAGGACACACCCGCCGACGGGCTCGGCGAGTTGCCACCCCCAGTTGCTGCAGAGGGTGCACCCGCGGCCGCCCAGGCGACGGCCCTCGTGGTCTCGCTCGATGCGCTTGCCGGCATCCGCGACGAGCGGACTATGCTCTTGCCGGTGATGATTCACGACGAGCGCCTGGTGGCCCTCTTGGATACGAGGTCCACTCATAACTTCCTACCCGGGGCTACCATGCGCCGCTTAGCGCTTCAGCCGACGGGCGGGGAGCAACTTCGGGTCACGATGGCTAACGACGACTGCCTCCGGTGTCATGGGCTGGCGCGGAACTTGCCCATCACTATCGGCCCCGAGCACTTCGCCATCACGTGGGCGGGCATCGACTTGGGCTGCTTCGACTTCATCCTCGGCGTCGACTTCTTGCGGACCCTCGGTCCCATCCTCTGGGACTTCGACGCCCTGACGATGACTTTCTGGCGTATCGGTCACCGCGTCCGGTGGGAGGGCGTCGGGGGCGCCTCACCGACGGCGCCGCAGCTCCAGCTGGCCGCGACGACTACCGAGGCCGAGCATCCACTGTTGGATCACCTCCTGCAGCAGCACGGTGACCTCTTCGACGAGCCGCAAGGCCTTCCGCCAGCCCGGGTGTATGGTCACTGCATTCATCTCCTGTCGGGCTCGGCGCCGGTGGTAGTACGGCCGTACTGATATCCTCAGCTGCAAAAGGACGAGTTGGAGCGGCAGTGCGCGCTCATGCTCGCCTTGGGCATCATCCAGATCTCCACGTCGTCGTTCTCTGCGCCGGTCCTCCTCGTCCGCAAGTCGGACGGCACGTGGCGTTTCTGCATCGACTACCGCACCCTTAATGCCCTTACTCTTAAGGACAAGTTTCCTATCCCGGTGGTCGATGAGCTCCTGGACGAGCTACATGGGGCGCGCTTCTTCACCAAGCTTGATCTCCGGTCAGGTTACCACCAGGTGCGCATGCACCCGGATGATATCGCCAAGACGGCGTTTCGGACTCATCACAGCCACTTCGAGTTCTTGTTCATGCCATTTGGTCTCTCCAATGCACCAGCGACTTTTCAGGCTCTGATGAACGACGTCCTCCGCCCCTACTTGCGTCGGTTTGTGCTTGTTTTCTTTGATGATATTCTTATCTACAGCGCCTCGTGGGCGGAGCACCTTCAGCATGTCGCCATCGTCTTCAACGAGCTTCGGGTGCATCATCTTCATCTTAAGCGCTCGAAATGCTCGTTTGGGACGCCTTCAGTCGCTTACCTCGGTCACATCATCTCGGTCGAGGGGATGGCCACGGACGCCGACAAGGTGGCGGCAGTCGCTGCCTGGCCGATCCCGCATTCACCGCGGCTCTTCGCTGGTTTCTGGGCCTCGCATGGTACTACCGGAAATTTATCCGGGAGTTTGGCCTCATCGCGTCACCACTCACGCGCCTGCTACGTCGCGACGCCTTTGCCTGGGATGAGGAGGCGACCACGGTGTTCGAGGCCCTCAAGGGGGCCCTCACGACGGGCCCCGTCCTTCAGATGCCGGACTTCGACCGCCCGATCATCGTAGACTGCGACGCCTCCAGTGCAGGGTTCGACGCCGTCCTTCATCAGGGCGATGGACCCCTCACCTTCTTCAGCAGGCCCTTCGCCGCGCGCCATCTTAAGCTCACGGCTTATGAGCGCGAGCTCATTGGCTTGGTGCAGGCGGTGCGTCATTGGCGGCCCTATCTATGGGGTCGGTCTTTCTGGATTTGCACGAACCACTAAAGCCTCAAGTTCTTGTTGGACCAGAGGCTATCGATCGTGCCGCAGCACCAGTGGATCAGAAAGCTCTTTGGCTTCGACTTCACCGTCAAGTATCATCCGGGCCGCCTTAACACCGTGGCCGACGCCCTGTCTCGCCGCGACGCCGACCACGACACCGTCGTCGGAGACTCTGAGGGGGCGGCGCTCTGCATCCGCTCGGGGCCCACTTTTGCTCTCTTCACCGACATCCTCCGGGCGATCGCGGCCGCGCCGGACGCGCTCCTCCTTCAGCAACAGCTGGCTGCGGGTGAGCTAGAGGAGCCGTGGCGCCTCGCCGATGGGTTGCTCCTGCATGGGCGCCGGGTCTTCGTGCCGGTGCATGACGCCGACTTCTACATCCCAGGTGATCGGGGCCCTGGTCCACGACTGGGTGCGGTCTTGTGTGACGTGCCAGCGTAACAAGACGGAGACATTGCGACCGGCTGGTCTGCTCCAGCCCTTGGAGGTGTCGTCTCAGGTCTAGGCTGATATGTCACACCTTGCATTTTGTAACACTTCATTTGCATTAATAAAGCATGAAAATTTGGACCAACAAAAACTTTTGCATTATTTGGCTTTTATTTTGAAGTTGGTTTTCTCTGTGTGATTTTCAAGTGCTCTTTAAAGTCAGCTACTCCACCTTCTATACTTCATCTCCTTGTCCCAAACTTCTGCCCAATGATCATGCCATGTGTATAGAGCAATATAGTATTTTCTTACAAAAATAATTTGGCCAAAAAGTATTTTCAAAAATTAGTTTTCCAAAAACCCCTGGATTGAGGTTTGCACTGCAAATACTTAATTAAGGGCAGTAAAAATATTTCCAAAGATATATTTGACACCTATTAGATATAGGATACCCATAAACCACAAAAATATAATTTTGAAAGTTATTTTCCTATTTTATTTAAAGGATTTTTCTTAAGGCCAGAAATGGTCTTAAATAGGTTAAAATTATTTAAAAGCTTTAAAAATATTTGAGAAAAATTAGGGAGACTCAATGGACATATATTTTCCATATATATGAGTTTCAACATATGGTTATGATCAAAATATTGGACAAAACCTCCCAAAGCTATTTCTGCCCATTTCAAGGATTTGAAATATTTCTACAGGAAATATTTTCATAAAAATCCAAGGAAAATCCAGCAAGTCAAAAATGCATATTGTGATCACCTTGCAAAGCCTAATGTCAATTAAAGTCATTTTGGTTCTCCAAAATGCCCCAAAACCCTCTCTGACCAGATTCAAATTTGATCAAGTTTGTACTACCAACTTTGTCTCCTTGACCCCAACTTTTGTGAGCATGTTCACATGACCAAATGAGGCCACTACACCAAGTGGTGCATCAAGGATAAGTGATTTTCTCAACTAGATCTACACAAGTCTATTTCTGCTCATTTCTAGGGTTTACAAAAGTTGCATTGGCAACTTTGCTAAAATAAGCCCTAAATTGGTGGAAGGCCCTGAATATATGTGTCATTTCACCCTGTGGAGTCTCATGGCAAATGGAAGCCATCTACTTGCCCAAACCAGCATCAAACACCTTCTGCCACTTTGCAAAAATCCCATTTTTGGCCTCTTCCACTAATCTCCGTAGGCTCAACTTTTTACCACGGCACCTCCTAGTCCCCCTCTAGCACCTGTGTGCTTTGCTTCCCGAGGAAGCAATGATGAAGGGGGGGAGAACCCCATTTTTCTTCTCTGGACAGCAGATTTCCCTCTCTCTCTCAGCCTCCTTCTCTCCCCTCAGCTTTCCAGAGCATCCAAGGCTCGTTCCAGCTTTTGCCCATGCCCCCTGCAGCCTCCAGACACAAGTGGACGCGCGCGGACGCGGGAAAGCCGCGGATGCCGGCCAAAGTCGCGCTCTGGAGTGCCTGCCAGAGCACCCGACCGTTGACGCCGTGTCTCCCGACCAACTCGAGCCTCCCTCGCGCGCCAGTCGATGCCCCTCGACGTCCGCTCCACGCCAGCAGGCCGCCCACTTGCTCCCGTGCCCTCCTCTCTCTCCTACAGCTCGCGCCAGAGCGCCGCCCCGCTCGGCCAATGCTCGCGCCACCCCTGTGGCCCGCGTGCAGCTCGTCCCGCTCCTCCTCTCTCTCCCTGGCACCCTACACCACTCCCACGAACACCCCCGAGCCCCCCATTCCCTCTCTAACAGCCACCCGAGCCGATCCCGCGGGAACCCGTAGGCCGCGCCCACGGTGGACCTCGGCCGGCCTATAAAAGGCGACCCCGAGCCTCTCTCTCGCTCCCTGTCGCTCCCCCACACTCTTAATCCACATCCCACACCACCCATTGGTCTCCAGAGCCGCTCGAGCTCGAGACCCGCCGCCTCGGCTCATCGGCGTTCGCGCGGTACAGGCCTCCTCCGCCCCTGTTTTCTCTCGATCTGGAACCGCGCGGCCACGCTGACCCCTTCCCCTCTCTTCCCCACTCTTTTTGCAGTCGGGAACGGCCGGAGCCATCGATGCCCGAGGCACCTCCGCCGCGTGACCTCGTCGCCGGCGAACCAGGCTGCTCCGGCGACCGTCTCCACCACCACCCGAACGGTGACATCCTCCCGAGTCCAACGGTACCAACCATGCATCTCCTCGTGCCCTATACCGCCGCCGGCGAGCTCGCCGTTGCCTCTGGACGGAGGTAGACGACGACGGCCGTGGGCCCTGCCCGTCAGCCTCACGCCCTGACGGGTGGGATCCACCCGTCAGGTTTAAACGCACGCGCGCGCGCACCGGTTCGCCCGTCGGCAGAAGGCGTACCCCGCCTTTACGCCTTCGACGTGGCGGCCTCGCGCGGGCCGATTTCCCCTCTGGGCCTGCTGCCCGTGGCCTCTCTGGCCTAGTGGCACAGCGCCACTTTTCTTTTTCTTTTTCTGTCACCCTTCTAAAAATCCCACAGGATAAAATATTTATCCAAATGAAGTGATTCCAGTTTCTAAAATCTTGTAAAAATCCCACCTATTTAATGGTGCAACTTTCATTCAAATCCAACCAACTTTTATGTACTGTTCAAATTTAAATTCAAATTTGAGCAGTTTAATCTCTGTTTGGAAATCCATATCCCCTCTTATATAACTCCAAATCCAAAACTAAGAATTTTCCCCTACCTAGTTTTCCTCCTAGTATTTTACAAAAATAAGTTGACATTTTCCTGAGCACTTTGATTTTTCTGTTTTTATCATTGTCTAATTTTTCCGTTATTTTCCTGCGACGTTTAGATCCCGTATTTGACGAAGTAGCTGAAGAGGAAGGAGGAGAAGGATTTGAAGACCTCGAAGAACAAGCCAATCAAGGCAAGCAGCCCTTTGACCATGTCTATGAAACCCTTTTTATGCATGTCATATAGCACTTTATTAGTGTTGCTTCGAAATCATGATGAGGTGGTAGCCACTTTGATGGGTTGCCTCCGTTACTTCCTCGTTGATACTTGCATTGTGCATGACCCTACCTCCTTATGAGGGTTATGCCGGTGGGAGTAGATAGGATGCTAAGGTAGTGCTACGCAAAAAGGGACGGGAATATGCATGGTGATGGAGACAAAGTATTTTCAAAGGACTTTTCGAAAACCCCATCGGGTGCCACTTATGCCCGAGGGAGATGATGAGATGGGTAGCCACTTGATGACGAAGTGGTGTACCGAGGCAAGTGTGTGTGTTGTTTTCGAAAACGGATTAGATTTAAGATTTGTTGATTGTCCCAACCTTACATGCGCAACCACTCTACCCTTATATGGGAAAGGGCATTATTGATTACCTAGGCCGATACTAGCTTGGAGCCCGCATTACTAGTGACGGGGGAGAGTTGGTGTGCTCTCTCGGGACGGGGTCGTGCCAGGTAGGGCGGCCATGACTGTTTTCACAGGGCACCGGATACACCGTTGTGTCCCCTCTCGGATGTTACGATCTCGAGTGAGTCTCGTATGATGTTCATTGTGAGGATACGGAACAACGAGTGGACTCCTTGTTAGTGTCGTCTAGGGAAAGGTAGTGATCGGGTGCTTACCCCAGGTACTTGAGGTATCGCGGGTCGTGGATGACACGGAAGTTCTCCGGATCATGTGGGTAAAGTGTGCAACCTCTGCAGAGTGTTAAACTATTCGAATAGCCGTGTCCACGGTCAAGGACAGTTGGGCGGTGCTGCTTAAACTACGTCCACATGTTTACAAACTAGTGTGTGTGTTTGGATAAGTGGGAAGAACTACTTGGGTCAAGTCAAGGACTTGACATGGTTGAGTTGGGTTGGTGCCCACTCTAATTATGTTGATATCTGTAACCTGTCCTCATGGTTACTTGAATTCTCCTGATGCATGTCTTACAAGTTGTTGAACATGTCATTGCACTCAAAACTAGCTTTCCGCAAAAAATTACCTATATCATGCATTGTTGTACCTTGAACCAAAACATGGGTTGCTTGCGAGTACATTCAAAGTACTCATTGGCTTGCCACTGGTTATTTAACTGGCCAGGCATGGAAGAACAGGAGTTCGAAGAAGAATTCTTTGGAGACGAACATGCGAACTAGGACGTTTCCCAGTCAGAATGCCTGTAGGGTTAAGGCAGATGGCATGGGTTCTGCTTATCGACGAAGATTTCCGCTGCTTGTGTTTCATTTGATGTTCAGCCCTTAAGGCTTTATCTATGTAAGACTTGACCATAATGGTCATAATTTGTGTAAGACGGTATGTATGGATGTAAGACTCTTGTTATTCAGCTTTTGTGTGTTCAGTGAGCATTGATCTCTGGGATCACTGTACACGTGCATTCGGCGATCACGACTTATGAGTCGGGGTCCCCACATGATATTTCCATGGATTTCATCGAGGGACTTCCCAAGATGGGCGGCAAGTCGGTCATTCTCACGGTGGTCGACCGCTTCTCCAAGTATGCTCACTTCATCGCGCTCGGCCATCCCTACACTGCTGCGTTCGTGGCTTGTGCCTTCTTCGACGATATCGTCCGCCTCCACGGGTTTCCTTCTTCGATCGTCAGTGACCGGGACCCGGTGTTCACGGGGCATGTCTGGCGTGATCTCTTCCGGATGGCGGGCCTGAAGCTCCGCCTGAGCACGGCCTTCCATCCTCAGACGGACGGCCAATCCGAGGTCGTCAACAAGGTGATTGCCATGTATTTGCGTTGTGTCATAGGTGATCGTCCTCGCGCTTGGGTGGATTGGCTCTCGTGGGCGGAGTACTGCTACAACACCTCCTATCACTCCGCCCTGTGCGCCACGCCATTTGAGGTGGTTTACGGCAGACCGCCCCCGCCCATTATGTCGGTTGATCCGGTGACGGCTCGGACGGAGGCAGCCGGCGATCTTTTGCGGAGCCGTGATGAGATGCTGGCAGAGGTCCGGCAGCGCCTCATTCAGGCCCAACAGCTGGCCAAGCACTACTACGACGACCACCATCACGAGGCGGAGTCCGCGGTGGGTGATTGGGTGTGGCTACGTCTACTTCACCGCTCTACGCAGTCATTGGACCCACGCGCGAAGCGCAAGCTGGGCCCTCGCTACGCCGGGCCATTTGCTGTCTTGGAGCGCATCGGGAAGGTGGCTTATTGCCTTTAGCTTCCGGCCGGTGCCCGCATCCACGACGTCTTCCATGTGGGGCTGCTCAAGCCCTTCCGTGGAGAGCCACCTGCAGCCCCTCCCGCACTTCCTCCGACCTCAGATGGGCGACTTCTTCCAGGACCGGACAAGGTGTTGCAGGCCCAGCTCCGTCGCGGGGTGTGGTACGTGTTGATTCAGTGGGTTGGACTTTCGGAGGAGGAGGCTACTTGGGAGCAGCACGACGAGTTCCACCAACACTACCCAGACTTCCAGCTCGAGGACGAGTTGTTTGCGCAGGCGGGGAGAGATGTTATGTCCGGGCAGACTTATGCCCGTAGGAGGGCCACCGGGCAGGTTTAGTTAGGGGCTTGGCCCACAAGTTATCTTATTTTTAGCATCGTGGTTATATAAACAAGTTGTAAGACTCCTTTTGGGAATTAAGCAATAAGACAAATCCTATTGCCCGGCTCCCAGAGGAGCCAGAACCCTAAACCCTAACCGCGCCTTGTGTCGCCGCCGCCTCGCCTCTAGCGCGCCCCGCCGCCGACAGCCACGCTCAAGTCCCCGTCAACCCTCCTCCTTCCCGTACAACCTACGCCCTAGACCGGGTAGGATCCTAGCTCCTACCAGAAGCATTGACTGATGCCACATAGGTTCTACTTTGCCCAAAAAAAGACCCTGAAAATTATATACTCAGTTTAAAATGCCCAGCCGCCAATGCACACATGACACAACCACCAGTGACTTCTCGGCTACGTCGGCTACGTCTGTCACCTTCTCTCTTCCTAGGTGGTTAAAAGCCCCATAAATTAATTTTAGGACCTTCAATGCGTTTATAAAAATACTTCAAATCCCACATCAAAAAACACTTGCAAATTAAAAGAATCAAGAGTGTCATACTGCGGCTTTTATGATGTTTCCATTCTAGCCCTATTTAAATGTTTTGGAAGGGGATTTAAAGTTTTATACTCCTAGTGAGTTGTTTAATAGAGAGAATGCATGGTTACTTTTAGGCACATTTTTCCTATATTGAGTGATTTAAGATTTCTTGTTCCGTTCTCATGGACATGGCAAGATATAGCAGAGTGGAGGTAGTATTTCAAATTTAAATAAGAAATTCTTAATGAGAGATTAACAAAACTACCACTAGTGAAACCAAATGTACCAAAATACCACTAGTAAAAATCAAAGTGCTGAAATAGCATTTAACTTCAGTTTTTCATGCCAAAATACCACTACCATCAATGGCAATCAAAATCCCTGGTCAACATAGCACTCAGTTGTCAGTTTTTCTAAGTTACCAAATACCCCTCCGTCCGAAAAAGTTTGTCCCTCAAATGAATGTATTTGGCATCGTGCTAGATACATCCATTTGAGAAACAAGTTTGGGACAAGCTTTTTTGGACGGAGGGAGTATACACTTCTCCTTTAACTCATCACCATGCATGCTTGAGTAAGTTTGAGAATGAAATTGCCAAAAAAGTGACAGAATGGATCTCCGATCGGGAACTGTCGGAGTGTGATCTCACGAGGCTAGAACACTCAAGACAAACGACTAGCTAAATCACCACCTTAAGACATGATTCTTTTTTAACCAGGTTCAGGCCGTAATGATGCATAATACCCTACTCATGCCTTGTATGGTTTATGTGGAGGATATACTGAAGATTACACGTGCTCGCCTTGCATGGGGAGTGCTCGGGGATGGCTAAGTGACTAAAGTGTATTGGCCCGAGCACTCCTTCTTCCTCCTCTCCTCTACTGCTCGGGTTATCACTTGTCTAAAAAACTTGTCCTTTTTCATGGCCGCGATCCTCCCTTTATATAGCTTTGGGGGTACCACAGTGGACTCTTGTAAATACGAATACAATGAACGTAGACAAAGGGACGCCAGGAAATTCAGTATAGGGGAGGCGAGCACCACACATGATGAGCACCGACAGAACCATAAAAGGTTTGCAACATGCAAAAAAAACTAAATCTGAACTCGTGTTTTTGTTTTAGTTGGAGCCTAATATCGTGTTGATGGCTGCAGCTAGCGAACGAATCGACTGCAAGGCGTGATGCTGCTGGCAAGTCCCTAGCCCCTTTGTATTCGAGAGTGGGCTTTTTATTTGGGACTGTCTATTTGACACTCGACTGAAATCCAATTGGATTACAATCAAATTTTGCACCAAATAGGCAGCTGACACGTGTATGCACTTTATTTCCTCCGGGGCTGTATGTATGTCAACGAACAGCAAAAGCAGCGCATTTATGTATCAGGACTGAAACGGCCCAGCCTAAAATCCCATCTGGGCCATAACGGGTTTGATGCCCTAGACCCGGTTTCTTAAAACTATACCACAATTAGACAGTAAAAAGGCCAGGGGAGGGGTCCCAATTTTCTCAATTCTGAAGATTCTCCAATTCCAATCCCTACTTTGATGCCTAGTGAATTTTCTAAGCTCTAAAGATCAAGAGAGAAATTTTGCCAGGACATGTGAAAACAGCAGATGTAATGCATAAATCAACAGAGGAAACATGAACTGGACAGTTCAGTAATAACATTGTAAAGCACAAATAAAGCCAGAACAAACTATATAGTGGAAGAAAAAAAGCACACACTGTATACGAAACCCACATGAATCAGGCAAGGGATAACTAGATAGTTTAATACGTAGCATGTGTGCCCACATGCTCACATCCCCAAACAGAATATCCTAATGAACATACACACTGAGAATCCCAGTCAAAAAGCACAACACTTACTCTATAAAAAACAGTGTAATCACAGGTCAATTTCACTACAAAGATACACTGGAAATACAGTTTAATAACTCTGAAATTCCACTTAAACGCCCATTGTATTTACATTGAAAAATTCACAGTAATTACATACAGTGTGTTACTCTGAATATCCACTGAAAAAATTACATACACTGTAATTACTCTGAACATACACTGAAATTACATGAAAAAACATTGTACTTACACTGTAAAAGACAACGTAATTGCAGTTCAATTTGACTGCAAACAATACAACGGAATTACACTATAAAGTACAGTATAATATCTCTGAAAATCCTCTTGAATGCCCACTGTAGTTAGACTAAAAATTCACCGTAATTACATTGTAACGTAAACTGCGATTACTCTAGAAAATCCACTGAAATCCCCACTGTAATTGCACTGAAATTCCATTCTAGTTACAAATAAAAAGCACTGTAACTCTATTGAAATGCACTGTAATTACACATTGACCGTAAATAGCACAATGGAAATACACTAGAAAAAATACACATTATTTGAGCACTTGATATGTCAACAGTAGCTTCACTTTCAACTCCTAGTTAACTGCACATCTCTGATATGCAAGCACCTGCAAAATCTCGAAGGGCCATTGGCCGATCTTTATTAGATGAAGAACAGTACAACAATATCTAACAGTTCGGGGGCTCTGGAACTGTTAGTACATGGAGAGCCGGTGGAAAGAAATAACAAGGGAACAACACCAAATCAGAGAGGATATTGGAGTATGGAAACCCTAAACCCTAAGCACCTGCAAAATCACCAGACAATTTGCAGAGATCACATAATCTATCTATTCCACGGCACAAAACTGGTCAGTTTGCATAAAAGCACTAGGGACATAGCAAAACCACAATATTTAGCATGTACAGTGGCAAAAAAAAAGGCATTTCCAAAGTAGTAAATTATAGTAGCTATAAGCCTAAAAACACTGAAAATACAGTTACCAAATTGCTGAAATACATATACTAAAAAATCATGTGCACAACTAAGGTTGCTTAGACAAATGGGCAGAAATAAAGTACGAGTATACCAATAACCCTAACAAAAGAAAATAAATTGTTCTAAAGTGAATGCACCAGCAATGACAAAACCCAAACATCCAGAGAGGTAAATTAACTAAAAAGATAATGTGATTACTCTAAAATCCTCACTGTAATTACACTGAAATCCCCACTGTAATTACAATTCAAAAGCACTATAATTCCGCTGAAAATGTACACAATAATTTCACTGAAACATACATTGTGCTCAGAGTACAAATTTTAGTAAAATTACACTGGATTTCTAATAAAAACACATGCGTTTAAGAGACTAGAACATTGTGATTACACTTTAGTTTCAGTAATTTCCATTTAGACTTTCAAATGGTAAAATGGATTCAATACAAATCCAACAAAGAGAAACCCAAAATGTTAGGTTCTAAAAGTGCAAGCGGGCATTGCAAAACTAGGAAACTTCCACTACTTGGCCTATGGAACTTCACTACTAAAAAACTAGGAAACTCACCAGTGTGATACAAATTCAAAAACGTTGCGAACTAATGGAGGAACTTACACTACAGATTAGGGAACTCAAACCTATGACTACATGACTCGTCGAGCAAGGCCTTGCTTTCTATAAACACCTCACCATTGAATGAGAAACTTAGTCTCCGAACCGACTAAGACAGAAGACATGGTCAAGCCGACGCCGCCCTTCCTCACCTGCCCAGATGGAATTAATATTTCCTTCGTCTAGTCGGGAAGGGAAAAAGACTGGCAGGGAACAGGACCGTGACTCCTCTAAACCATTACATGAAAGAGAAGTTCATTCTCGTCATGATCTTGAAATATAACACACACAAAACCCTAAGCATCAAATATATGAGGATACAACAACACTGACATGACCATATCAAACCATACTACAGAATGAGTGAAAAACTGAAATTGCATAACACCAAAACTGAAAATTACACAACCTAATAAGGAGATAGCATCTAAAGTACCAACACCTCATTACAGAAGTACTAGGGCAGAGAAATTCATGAACAAAAAATAGCTGAAGATACAACACAAACCACCAAACACATACAGAACCAAAACAGAATGAATAAGAACATTCACATGACTAAGAACCTGACTTCAGACGAGGGAGATTTGCCTAAATTACTACTACATCTCTACATCACTTGAACCTAAATTCACATCAAGGATTGACAATTAGGACCTGCATCTACATCACAAGGGCCATCAGAATAAAAAATGACTGGTGAACCAAATTCAGAGCAAGGAGCAAGGATTGACCATTAGCGCCTACTTCTACATCACACAGACGAGCAAAATCAACCGACCAGGGCAAAGGAAATTTAGAGCAAGGACTGAAATAAGCAACTGCATGTACATCACACGAACATACAGAAACAAACAACCAGGGAACCTACATCTAACCCCCAAAAAACACCCTCTGAATCAGACTCCCAGGCTAGCAGATATCAAATCAACGGGGGAAGAGCAAGGACCTACATCTACATAACAAGAACGATCAGGAATAAAACTACCAATACCACTAGATCCAGCACATCAGACGCCTAGGCCAGCACATAGAAAATCGACAGGGGAAACGAATCCACCGCTACATCCATGCACCTACCACTACAAGAACAACAAAAATCGCCAGAGAAAATCCACCGCTACGAGTACACGGGTTGGAGAAGGAGCTGCAGTAGAGGAGCTGGGAATCACCATGGTCGACAAGGAAATCGCCAAGCAATCGAAAGGACAGAAATGAAGAAAAAGGAGACAAAGAGGGCTAGGGCCTAGCCGCCTAGGGGATGGGCACTTGGGCGGTAACGGGTTGGACCGAAAACTATCACGCGACCGGTAAGGAATAAAAAAGGAAAACACCCGAAAAAAGAGACCTCCCAGCGTGAATCTCCGTGCAAGATTGAACGGCCACAAAATTGAATGATGCCCAATTGTAAAACACTCGACTGTGAAATAGCAAACCCGTTTTATTTTACTATCGGCTGCACATGGGCTGGGTCTATGCTCTTCTGGGTTTCACATTGCTTACGGGAGAACAAATTCGTCAGGGGGGTCTCGCCCCCCCTTGGATCCATCACTGCGTAGACATAACCAGCACGTGCCTTATCTTTGACTTTTTCGAACCAATAGTCCTGCGCAAAAAAAAAACACAAAAAAACAGAAGAAAACAGGAGCTTCTATATCTATATGACGAGTTTTGCGTCAAATAGGACCCCGACGCAGTCCATTTAGATTTAGGGCCAGTGTGGTTTGTTTCCCGAGCTTCGTGCCTGGAACAAGACGCTGCCCGGATTCAGTCTGATTTTTCCTTTCATTTGTGCCTGGTCAAGCTGTTTTAGACTATGGGTGTTTGGTTGTGACCAGGCCTGACAAAGAATTAAATAAGATATGCTAGTACAATTATTGGCGCAGAAGCACCAGAACCGTTGAAACATGCATTGATTAGTATACCAGGTAGCTGCCCAGGCGTTCTCTTTTCAGCATCTTTTCCAGGCTAACCAACGTGCCTGGTCACTCTCCAGGCTAAGTACACTGTCAAATTCACCGGGCCAGGCTAGCATATGTTTTTCTAGGACCTCGACCAAACAGCCACCAGGCATTTTTCACGCATGCTGCAACCTGCAAGCCAGGCGTAGCACATTCTGGACACCTTCCAAACACGACTTTAGTACGTACTATAGCGGCTGATGTACTTTGGGAAACCAACCACTTTAGCGACCCAGTTGCCCCAGTGAACCGGATACAATAGCGACCCCCGCTATGGTCTATGGTGCCCTGGTTTTCGGTCAGTTTTCAAAATTTTCAATACATTTTGTGAAAGTATGTTTCTTTTATCGAAGTGAAAAACATGAACACTCTTCAAAACTTTGAACCCTTTTTAAAACAAGAATATTTTATGAATTTCCAGGAAAAAAATGAGAACATTTTTTGAAATTCTGAACATTTTTTAATACAAAAACATTTTTAGAAAACACAATTCTCTTTGACTTTGTGCTTTTTTGGAATCAGGGATATTTTTGAAAATTTTGATTTTCGGAAAACACAAACATTCTTCACGTTACATAACATTTTTTAAAATTTATATTTTCTTTTGAAACTCCAAAGAATTTATGAACATTTTTTAAAGAATTTTTTGAAAAATAAAAAGGAAAAAATAAACAAACTAGAGAAAACAGTAAAGAAAGTAATTGAAAAAGTGGAAACATGTTAATGATCCTTTTAGAAGGTTCCTAAAACCGGTTGGCTGCCACTATGCAATAGGCTCAAAGTGGGTCGGGCCACATGTATGTGATGCGCCGGACAATTGGACGGAGTGAGCATCTAATAGGGAACTCCGAAGAAACTAGAAGATCCCATCTATCGCAAATTGGGCAGATTGTCGATCCCACCCACACTGCAAGCTAGGCGAGCCCTCTGGGTGAACTGATCCCTTTTTTGTAGCATAGTTCACAATTTTCTACAGGTTTTGGGATCCTTCTAGAATATTTCTGAACCGGTATTTTCTATAATCTCTTCTTAAATAGTTTTCCTTTATGGTTTTAATTTTCTTTTTTGATTTATTTCTGTTTCTTCTTTTCTTCCTTTTGTTTTTCTCAAAAAAATCAGAAAATTCAAAAATAATTATTGTTTAACAAATTCAGGAAAAATATTTTTTTTCAAAATTATTCAATTTTTTTAGAAAAATGGCATAATTTCAAAGAAATCACCTTTTTAAAAAATCAAAAAAATACCTTTGCACTTTTCATATTTTTTTTAAAATTTTATTACAAAATGTTCAAAAATATAGAAGGTGTTCAGACTTTGAAAAAAATGTTTGTGTTTCCAAAACATGTTCAAAAATTATTTGTGCTTTGAAGCAATTTGTAGAGTTTAAAAATGTGTTTGTGCTTTAAAAAATTGTGCATATTTTCTTAAAAATGCATCAAAATTAGAAAACGACCAAATTCGCTACAGTGAACCGGATGGCTATAGTAAACCGTCCCAATACAGTACCTCCTCCGGTAGCTGTTTTGACGGGCCGCTACAGTAGCCTGTCTGGGCGCTAGTGGCTTCAATGGGCCAGCCCAGTCAAAGGGATCTCCTGTGCGTCGTGAGTTTATTTGATGCAAAGCACATCAGATAAAATTCTCAAAAAAAAAAACACATCAGATTTTTTTTGGAGATAAAAAACACATCAGATAAGAGGTCTTGAAGAAAACCACATGAAAACCAATAATCACTTTGCGTGTAGTGTGTCAGCCCAAATTGCCATGCAGGATTTGCCCATTATTTTGACACCATGATTGTGAGATAGGATTTGCTAGTTCTCAGTCAAGTAAGTAATTGGTGACGTGGGATGGCCTAAACATCAATACTATTGGGTGCACGGCCCTTGTCAGATCAGTCATCACCTCCCAAGCAGTTTTCTCCATCACGCCTCTCATTGTGCCATAGGGTACCCTGCATAATCTCAACAAGATTGAGACGGCCTTTCTTTGGTCGGGGTCTGACAAGACTACCGGTGCAAAATGTAAGGTCAATTGGGATGTGGTTTGCCGGCCGAAGGCTTTCGGAGGCCTTGGGGTCCTCAACACCGACAAATTCGCTAGAGCTTTGCGCCTACAATGGCCATGATATGAATGGAAGGAACCCAACAAACTTTGGGTTGGGCTGGAAAACCCTTGCACCGTCGAAGATCTGGATTTCTTCTATGCTTCTACCACCATCGCCGTTAGGAATGGGGCTAAAACGCCTTTCTGGGGCTCCCCATGGTTGTTTGCACGCAAGCCCAAGGACGTTGCTCCTCTGATCCATGAGGCCTCCACAAGAAGAATTGGAAAGTACGCGAGGCCCTTCATGGGAATGCCTGGATGGTAAGATCAAACCCCAAACCATCGTCTCCGGAGGCTACATTCCGGAGCTTTTCTCCTTATGGATGCTTGTGAATGACTTTCAACTTGATGACCGTGCCGAGGATGACGTTGTTTGGAAGCATGCAGTGGACGGGATATACAAGGCGGCAACTGCATGCATATAGGGCTCAATTTCTTGGCTTGACGCTCTCTCCCTTGGACTTCATGGTTTGAAAAGCATGGGCTCCTTCAAAGGTCAAATTCTTTGCGTGGCTTGCTTTGCAAGATCGGATATGGACCGCCGACCGGCTGGAGCGGCGTGGATGGGATGATTGTGGTCTCTGCCCTCTTTGCAAGAGACAACAAGAAACGGGCATCCACCTCTTCGTCAAATGCCGCTTCTCTATTAGACTGTGGCGCTTGATCATTGAGAAGTTTGGGCTCGCACACATGGACACCTCTAACTGGCAGCTTGAGGACTCACTCGTGAGATGGTGGGATCAGAGAACTGACATGCGTAACCCCAACAGGTGAGCTATGGCCTCCCTCACCATGCTTGTCTCTTGGTCTATTTGGAACGAGAGAAACACCCGAGTTTTCCGACACAAGAGTGCCCCGCCGCCAATCATCCTGAATAGCATAGTTGTTGAGGCCAACCTTTGGGTTACCGCGGGTGCTAAGAAACTAGGGCTTGTTGTTGTACGCGAGTAATCGCCATGCTGTGATCGTGCGTTACTTGTAAAACTCTTTTCTCCTCTTATTTAACGGATGAGGGAAATCTTTTACCTCTGTTTCAAAAAAAAAGTAATCAACGCATAGCACAGGGGCAACTCAAGCGGACGCTCGTGGGTGTGCCCCAGCGCCACCACATGTTGCACGCTGGGCGTGCCTTGTGGGAATGCGTTTTTTCCATAAACCCATTTTTTTAGTTTTTGGATGTTACAAGGTTTTTGCGGTGTTTGTGGTTTTTTCTTTTCAGTTTTTAATTTATTTTTGCTAGGTTCAAGAGAACATTTCAAAAAAGTGAATGCACGAGAACAAAATATAGCTCTCAGCTTGTGATAAATGCTGCACATGCAGTATGTGACTTGTCATCACCGAAGAAGGTGAAAATGACATTTGCAAAGGGTATCTGTTAATTGTGATTCCGAGTTCTCAAAACAATGGTAGGAGTATTGTACTTTTGCTGGCCGAGGACGTTGTGTTCCGGCAAAAGAAGTCACAGTTCTATCGCCATCCATCGATTATCATGAGACTAGAGCGCAGGTACAAACGTTTGTCGCAGTTCACAGAGCGATTGCCGAGAGGAAAGAAGGAAAAGAAAAAAGAAGCAATGATGAAGCGCAGCGACGGGAACGCGCGCTTCTTCCCGGCCTCTGCTTTCGGTCACCCACCTGATCTGATCGGTACACGCTAACAAACACTTGGGAACGAGCGGGTATCCATAATGTATAGCACCTCACGTCCTCACTCACCTGGCAAAGCGGCAATCAGGGATGAACAGGCTCCGCTGCCCCCTACTGACCAACACCACTTCTCGCAGGGCTCGGCCCCGTGCCGCGCCGTCATCATCACCGCCAGTTCGCCGCCGAGACCGGGCGCGCGCGTGCACAGGATGAAACACTGTGCACGCGCGCGACACAAGGCTACGTACTCCGACCGACCGCCGAGCGAGCGAGCGAGCTCATTGACGTTTTCGTCGTCGCTCGCCGGCCCGCTCGTCGTGGAGCGCGAGCGGGGCAGGGAAGAGGCAGCTAGCGCCACGTCCGGACGTGACCGCTGATCGACCATGCCTTTTTCTTCTGAGTCGTGTCCTGTCCATGTGTATCGTCGGTGCACATGGACGTATGTGCGCGGTATAACGGTTTGTCCTAGCTAGGCTAGCTAGTGAACGGTGCTGTTCAAAGCCCGGAATCGGAGAGTAAACCTCTATGTAGCCTGCAAGGGAAGCGTGACCTCTACGGGCGTGTTTGGTTGCCGTTGTCAACAGTTCCTGCATCACATGCACTTCTTAACTCAGCCGTCTGGTTGAAAAAAAAACAGGCCCTAATACGTCATATGCAACTTGATTCATTGCTTGCATCCCTAGTCCCTGCATTAGGTAATACATAAGTGCACTTTGTTTGGTTGGCTGCATTGCGCTAGCGGCGCATGAACACGGCGTTTGGTTGCATACGGCGTACATGTTGTGCTTACCTTCTACTCTAATTGGTGAGCTTACCCACAATGATCACACCTAGCACACCAACGCCACAACACAGCAATGATGACGAACTGGGCGAAGATGATGAAGTTCTTCAGCTTCAGGTTGAACTGACGATCCACCTTAGCAGCTTCCACTTTGACAGCTCCAACCTTGGCATTATCGACACTGTTGCCTCCGTGCTTTCGCACCCAGACGGAGTAAGCTTATTCTGCTGCCTGCTTAGTCTTGAACCCTCTATAGTTGTTGTTGCTATACGATGTCACTTGTGCATTGGCTTTTTTCCATGAACTATAAACCCCTGGAACCTCACCAATGAACACGACATATCACTTGCCCTAGCAATGCACAAGAGTAAGAGTTGAAGCAGCAAATCAATGGAGCACAATTAGCAAGCAAAGTAGCACACAAACAACAATGGAGCAGAAGAAAAATAAAGCATGCATGATCATACCGCATAACAAGTTCTTCCTAGCACTACCTTGGTGTTAACATACCATCACATCCAAAAGAAGGTGTCGTCCTACCACCGCAAGTTCACCATCACCGTGAAGGGTCAGTATATACCACCTCACCAAAATATACAGACCATCAACTAGTTTTTGAGCCCTAGCTACACAAAATGTACGTCGTCATTGTCATCATCGTCGTCGCCGCCACCACCATCGCCGTCGGGGATCATGCACGCTCACAGGCAGGACTACTCTAGTAGTAGTGCTTGCCCAGCCAGCTCCTGAGCCACATCACCCTGTGAGCGTTGGTCGTGGCAACGAACCCAACACCCTGGGCCTTGTTGTCAAGCAGGTGGATGAGAGCTGCCATGAGAGCCTCGTCACTGAAGCCACCCTGGGTCATGACAGCGCCATACAGGTCAGGGTGGACGTCGAGGGGCTTGCACTCCCTGATGGTTGTTGCCACCTCCTTCACCGCCTCAGTCATGCTGCAGAAGACATTGATCTCCTCCTCCATCAGGCCTCCTCTCTTCCTCTTCCTATCAACGGGGTCAAATGGCTTGTCGAAGGGCTTCACAGCGGGCTTGTCAGGGCCATCAAGGATCTCGACGTCCGAGGTCCCAGGGAAGTCAGGCATGGGAGAACCAAGAGGCTCCCCCAAGCCCATGGCATGCTTCCCAGTTGCCAGCCTGAAGGAGAAGATGTGCTGCATCTGGTTGTAGTTCTGGATGGGTGTGTTGAGGAACTCAGCGTCCCTTGGGTGGTCCTAAGAATGAAACATAAGTGTTGTTAGTTGCGATTAGGAGTAGGCAATGGTGGACAGTATGAAAAGGAAGAGGGCTGTGAGCTAACCGCGACATGGCCGGTGTAGTGCTCTGCCTCAAGAACTATGGAGCAAGTGTTCTCATCCCATGAGGCGCCGCTAAGGTCTCTCGGCTTGAACACTTGGATCCATCGACTTCTCCACTTTCTTAGGTGGCTGTACACCTGGGTGGCAGACACCTCTTGCCCACAGAACTCGAACACCTGCTTCCCAACGGTGTTCAAGTGCACCTCCTTGAAGCCCTTGTCAGTCATAACTCCACTAGAGATGAGCTCACACATCTTGTTCAGCACGAACGTGGACATAACGGCTGTCACTTCATGTTGTTCGACCTACTATCCTTCTTTGCCTTTGCTGCTGCTAGCTTGAGTGCAGCGGCAGCAGCAGTAGCAGCAGTAGTTGGCTCAATGAGCACTACTGGCACATAGAGGGAATCAGACTCGAACACCTCTGGATCAGGTGCCTTCTCGGACATAGGCTGTGAGTCCTCGACAAACGATGGAGCAAACTGGTTGTTGGACACGACAAGGGCCTAACTAAGATCTTGCGTCTGCGTGGTCATGTCCTACAATCGTAGCACGCACTGACAGTGAGCATAGCACACAACATACCGGGCAATCCATGAAAGGAGGAGCATACATGTACATGGTTCATCACTATCATAGCAAGCACATGCTTCAACACTATCATACTAAGCATACATGTACATGGTTCATCACTATCATAGCAAGCACATGACCACCAACAGCTACAAATCACAAATCTGAGCATGATTCTGAAGGAAATATGCCCTAGAGGCAATAATAAACTTATTATTTATTTCCTTATTTCATGATAAATTTTTATTATTCATGCTAGAATTGTATTAACCGAAAACATAATACATGTGTGAATACATAGACAAACATAGTGTCACTAGTATGCCTCTACTTGACTAGCTCGTTAATCAAAGATGGTTAAGTTTCCTAACCATAGACATGACTTGTCATTTCATTAACGGGATCACATCATTAGGAGAATGATGTGATTGACTTGGCCCATTCCGTTAGCTTAGCACTTGATCGTTTAGTATGTTGCTATTGCTTTCTTCATGACTTATACATGTTTCTATGACTATGAGATTATTCAACTCCCGTTTACCGGAGGAACATTTTGTGTGCTACCAAACGTCACAACGTAACTGGGTGATTATAAAGGTGCTCTACAGGTGTCTCCGAAGGAACTTGTTGGGTTGGCGTATTTCGAGATTAGGATTTCACTCCGATTGTCGGAGAGGTATCTCTGGGCCCACTCGGTAATGCACATCACTATAAGCCCTGCAAGCATTGTAACTAATGAGTTAGTTGCGGGATGATGTATTACGGAACGAGTAAAGAGACTTGCCGGTAACGAGATTGAACTAGGTATTGAGATAGCGATGATCGAATCTCGGGCAAGTAACATACCGATGACAAAGGGCACAACGTATGTTGTTATGCGGTTTGACCGATGATGATCTTCGTAGAATATGTGGGAGCCAATATGAGCATCCAGGTTCCGCTATTGGTTATTGACCGGAGACATGTCTCGGTCATGTCTACATAGTTCTCGAACCCGTAGGGTCCGCACGCTTAAAGTTCGATGACGGCTATATTATGAGTTTATGTGATTTTATGTACCGAAGGTAGTTCGGAGTCCCGGATGAGATCGGGGACATGAAGAGGAGTCTTGAAATGGTCGAGACGTAAAGATCGACATATTGGACGACTATATTCGGACATCGGAAAGGTTTCGAGTGATTCGGGTATTTTTCAGAGTACCGGGGAGTTACGGGAATACGGGGAAGAAGTATTGGGCCTTAATGGGCCTTAGTGGGAAGGAGAGGCAGCAACCAGGAGGTGGCGCGCGCCCCTCCCAAACCCAGTCCGAATTGGACAAGGGGTTTGGGGCGCGGCCCCCCTCTCCCTTCTTTCACCCCTTCCCCCCTTTCCCCCCTTCTCCTAGTTGGACTAGGAAAGGAAGAAACCTACTCCTACTAGGAGTAGGAATCCTACTCCCTTGGCGCGCCCCTCCTAGGGCCGGCCTCCTCCTTCCTTGCTCCTTTATATACGGGGGCAGGGGGCACCCCAAGACACACAAGTTGATCAGTTGATCTATTCCAGCCGTGTGCGGTGCCTCCCTCCACCATAATCCACCTCGGTCATATCGTAGCAGTGCTTAGGCGAAGCCCTGCGTCGGTAGAACATCATCATCGTTACCACGCCGTCGTGTTGAAGAAACTCTCCCTCAAAGCTCGGCTGGACCAGAGTTCGAGGAACGTCATCGAGCTGAACGTGTGTTGAACTTGGAGGTGCCGTATGTTCGGTACTTGATGTCGGATCATGAAGACATACGACTACATCAACCGCGTTGTGCTAACGCTTCCGTTTTCGGTCTACGAGGGTACATGGACAATACTCTCCCCTCTCGTTGCTATGCATCACCATGATCCTGTGTGTGCGTAGGATTTTTTTTGAAATTACTACGTTCCCCAACAGATTCAACACAAGCACAAGGTTCAACTTCAAACTCTATTACTAATCTAGCCTGCCACATGCTTAAACATCTAGCCCTACCACAAATTGTAACAGCATAGCAACCAACCATATCAGCTCACAGATCAGACCACTAATCAACCATGCATCAAAATCAAACCCTAGCCGCAGCTCAGATCTAGCTAGAAGGAACAGTGAGAAAGGGGGATTGAACTCACAGAGGCCATGGCTGCAGCTTGAGGACGAGGGGGGACGGTGGTGGAAGATGAACGCCGGCCGGTGAAGGAGCTCTGACGATGTGGACAACCGGCCGATGAAGATGCGCCGCTTACCTGCTCGTCGGTGCCGATACGCGTCGGCGGGAGAGCGCGAACGGAGGAAGAATGGTGGCGGGAGTTGGGGCGGTGAGGGAGGGGCTAAATAGGGGGTGGAGCGGCGGGAGGTGAGCCGAAATCCTTCCGCTGATTTTTCGGCGACGCGGGCGAGCTCGCGCCATTTCCCCTGCTCACACGAGGGGAGAAGCGCGTCGCCCTCCCCTGCCTCGCCCTGGCCAGGCTCGCGAGCTACTGCTGAATCATGCGTTGCCCCCGGGCCTGGCCTGGACGTGCTTTAAGCTTCGTGCGATGCGGGCCACACAGTGAATGCAGAAAACCAAATAGGCCAAAATTTTCCTACCCGGGCCAGGCTAGGCCTCATGCGGACAACCAAACATATCCTATATGTTTGCCTCTCTAGCTCAACATGCTTCTTCTACTCCCAGTGACTACGGTGGTGATGCGTTGGTCAATTGTGTGATTTCAACAGTTAGGAAGTCTAAAAAGGTACTGTAGCTATGGCATCCGGTGAATAAGATGATATTGGTTGGGTGTGTGCATCTTAACTATGCAAGGCCAAATGTAATGCTTAAATCCATTAAGTAATAAAGCGTCCTTTTAAAAAGAAATATGACATCCAGTTGTTTTCACAACCAGAAACTTCACTCAGGTAGCGAAGCCACCAAGCACTTAATCTAAGATCTGGATTTTCTTTCGCCAAAAAAAAACACTTACTCTGAGCGTCTAGCTCGTGATGAATTGACACGACACGTACACGCTCATGTGTGTCGTTTTTCGGCAATCTACAATACACCGAAATATAGATAAATCACGATACGCACTGTGCAGACATGTTAATTTGTTGGTCGCTCCTGGAAAGAAGCAGGACCATATATAAAGACGCGCCTGTGTATGTGCAAGGATTGACATGTACGGCCTACCCGTCGACGACTCAAGTGATACGCCGCGTACCGACGGTGACCTGACACCATTATACAAGATACGATCACTGCTCATCCCTGTACGCGTTCGTATTTGTTTACTTTTTTGCTTGGTTTCCAAGCATAATGATGTAGCACGTGAACAGTGTAGTTGCAAAAGGCGTTGGTTGAGTTGTGTACCGTTGTACTGCCACCGGTGTACGAATACGGTTTGGATCCCAGCCCCCGCGTCGTCCCCGCTAGGGCGGCTCGGGCGGCTCCCTACCCAGCCGCCGGGGGCGCATACTCCTTCCTCCCCACCCTCCGCCGCCGCCGGGGGACGCCGCCGATCTAAGCCCGGTGGCCGACGGCGGTGGCGGAGGACATCACCTCTCTCCCGTGGATCTGGGGTTGCGCGGATCCCCGAATCATATGGAGGCGTCTCAGATCCGATCGGCAACGGCGATGACTGTGGCGCAGCGGCGTCGGAGGCGGCGCGGGCTGCGGGCGCGGCGACCAGCCCTGTTCGGGCGGCGTCGGCACTGCGGTCGGCGGCGGCGGCGGCGCGCCATCTGCCTTTGGATCGGCGGCGGCGGCGTGGAGGGCCTGGTGGTCGCGTAGGCGGCACCTCCGTCAGAGGTGATCGGCCTGCGGCTGGGTGATCGGATCTCGAGATCCGTCAGCTAGTCCCGGCTACGAGTCGGGGAGACATAGTTGCCGGTGAAAATCGAGCCGTTGGCGGGCGATGACGGCGTTTTGCGTCGTTACCTTGATGAAGGCATCGTCGTGTAACTGTTGTCAACCCACTCGTGCTGCTTCGGGGGAAACCCTAGGATCTGGTCTTCTAGATCGGACGATGGCGGTACTACGCTCTCTTGGGAGCATCGTTTGTGGAGCAGCGCTGGAAGACAGAGGTGGGAGGTGGAGCGGCTTTGTCTTGCACGGAGCTTCGATGGAGCTGTCAAGTCATGCCTGACCAACAGGTGCTACGCTGTCGTGCCTGGTCGGCAGGTGCTACGCACGACAGATCTTCCAAAGACTTCAAGCTGTGTCGACTGGTGGTACTTGGCAGCATGGTGCTGAGGTGTATCAGCGGCGACCGCGACGTGCTCAGCTGTTTGCGCGCAGGGAGGAGGTACCGTTGGGCGCCGTGGTGGCGTCGACGATAGCTAGACCGAGCAAGGTTGATGCATCAGTACAGTTCTGAAGATGGAGCGATGGCAGTTGGCGGCGGCGGCCTCTGAGAGCGCGTCGGACCGGCGAGACCCATGCCCGGCAGGCGTCCTGGATGGGTCCTCGGGTCTTAGATGTTAGGTTTGACTGCGATGTCTGTAAGGTATTAGGCCCGGGCTATCTGCGCCCCTTCATTAACTGGATAGGTGTAGCGACAGTTTGTTGTTTAGACGGCGGCTTTAGTCTTACTGTTGCATTACTTTGTAAGGTCTGGTGAGAATAATTAATAAAGTGACCGTATGCATCGTCCAGATGCAGAGGCCGGGGGTCATCCTCCTTTTCTAAAAAAAAATGCCACCGGTGTACAAGGAGTATGTACAACGAAAAGTGCATGCAGCGGCCGAGCTCCACGGAGCTCTTTATTTATTTATTTTTGACGAAAAATACTATTTCACACCTTCAAAAAATCTGAAAAAAAGTATACATAGACATATAGTATTTGTCATGAACACATATGAGCCACGTTTTTTTTAACACAAGCCCATATGTGATGTAGAAAGAAAATACAAATACATAGATTAAAATGGGCTTTTCCTTTGTTGTATTTGGGCCAGATATTTGTCTTTTTGGTGTAGCATGCAAATGATTGAAATAGTTTATCAAACTTTATACATACTTGAAGAACATGCATATGTATTTGTAGAATTAGTTATTAAAACTTTTAAATGTGTTTTGATTATTATTTTTCAAAAAAGTGGCCCCATGGAGCACGCCCTTTCTAATGCCACTCTTGAATGTACAACAAATATGCAAACATATCCATTGGCTGCATTCGTCCATGGCTAGCAAAGATAATTTTGTACATGAATAAGAAAGGCGATACAATAATCTTGGTTTTCATGCAACAACAACAACAACAACAACAACAACAACAACAACAACAACAACAACAACAACAACAATAATAATAATAATAATAATAATCATGGTTTCGTCACTGAAAAGAAATATAAGTGATAAGTGTGACTTCGAGTATAATACTTAGAGGCTATCGCTTGTCAAGATTGTTCTGATGTCACATCTCACTGGGACTGGGAAATCTGAAATTTTAGTAGTGCTCTGTTCAGCAAAGAAGAACACGAAGAGATCAGGATTCAGAAAATTATACATCTTCCATGCCACTGACGTCTTCTGCCAGGCCTCGGCGTGCACCGGCTGAACTCGATCACCGATCGAGCGAGCTACTATCACTCTATGATGCAACACTTAGATTTCGTCTGTGGTATGAAACAACAGTCCGACGTGAGTTCAAGTACCCATACATGAAAAGGATGCGCGCGTCAAAGCAACTATAGTTGGATTATACCGAAGGGAGCAAACGCCGAATTCATGGCCGCCAAAGTTAGGAGATTGTTTCAGCAAGCTTCCCAACGAGTTTAGGAGTTTGCAAAAGGAAGTATTACCGATTATCTTTAGCGTTCATTTTTTGTGTCTGACAACAATTTACTAATTGCACATATAAAAAACTATATACAGTATAACCTGATTGAGTTAGGAAAAACTAATTTCCAGCGACTTACAAGTAGCAATCCATTTTTTAAAGAGAAGAATCATTTTTACTTAAGAAAACACGGTTTATAACTGAAGTCTTACAAAAAAGATCTTTTTTGTTCAGGGAAATGAAGTCTTTCCCAAGAAAAGTCTTACAAATGTTGCCGGAGCAGATGTGAATATTATGCCATGCACGATTCTGATTGTGAATTCGAACATTGCAAAGGCTAGAATTAGTATAATGCATGTATCTGTCTGTACATCCATGGTGGGTTTCTTTAACATCAAGCTAGGAACAAACAATCAATGTAGTTGCACATTACAAATGGTTGCATTAAAAGTGCTTCTGCAAAGAAGAAAGAGAAACAATTGATTTCTACGGAAACAATGATTAAAACTTCCGCTAAAAGTAATCCGTAGAGGAAAAAGGGAAATCATCTAAAATCGCAAAATACAGCCGTCGCCTAACGCCAGTGTTTTTCACTCTAAATGAAATCAAGGAATCCGTACATCCTAATCGTGACTATCGCATCGTCCGACACGTCCCCCAAACTCAGCCAAGTGGTTCAAACATACCCCAGTAACTTCTGTGTAAATAAGATGGAAATTTATGCACCACAGACCTGATAACTTACATATAAACACATTGGTAACTTTTTATCATAGGCGAAAAAAATGTATAAATATACCCGGAGAACTTAAGTGTAAATAGCATGGTAATTTACACAACAAACACCCGATAACTTACATGCTTTTTACCCATGGGAAAGAATTTTTTGAAACATGCCCCAATAACTACTATGTAAATAGCATGGTCATTTATGCACCGGGGACCTCATAACTTAGGTTCAACTATCATGGTAACTTTGACTTCGAGGAAAAAACGTTGAAACATAATTTCTCTTACTATTTCCATGTAAAATTATGGTAATTTTACACACCACGGACCTAATGTCTTAAGTTTAAACACCATGGTAACTTTCATCCAGGGAAAAAAGTTGTTGAAACATACCCCGGTGTAAAGTTACCATACTGCCCCATGCTAAAGTTATCATGCTTCTCATGATATAGTCATTAACCTTCTCATACTGTAGTTAAGAGGCTTATCATGGTATAGTTATCATGTTGCTCATGTCATAGTTATCGCATTGGTCATGCCAAAGCTACCAAGCCAAAAATTATTATTGTTGCTGATATGACAGAAAAAAGAAAGGTTCAAATAACCTTATTTACGTATAATAGACAACAACTAAATGTGGCTTAGTTGGTTATTGGGCTCGATAGCTATTGAATTGATTTTGAGAGAAGCAAAAAGTTCGGTGGAATTGTGAGTGGGACGATAGCGATCACGTGAGGAACGAGCCGTTCAGATCTTTCACTAAAATCAGAATGTTTAGAAGTTAGCACTGTCCAAAAAAATATACGTTCAGATCAAAGCCCCCAAATCCCCAAATTATTGTCATGTTCATTGGGACCTGGATAAGCTCTAAAACCCACTAGTACTGTACAGTCTTATTGATCCGATGGTATATTCACATGTCTCGCAGTGCGCAACAACGGGGAGCTCTTCCTCATGTACAGCATGGTGTTGCCGCATGGTAATTCTGTACATATATATTCCTTGTTATCTCAATCCAGATTATTTCACTTGTGTGAGTTATCGTCCCTAACGGATTGAGTTTGTTCTAATCTATTCTCCTTTTGGATCCATGGATCTCAAAGAGTGGATGCCAGGGAATAATTGGCGAGTGATCCTTTTTTTTGTAAATGCGTTCAGGATTTTTCTTCTTGCTTCAAGTGGATTATGTGAAGTACGGATGCAAGAGGTTGTTGTGATCGAAGTGCAGGGGTATACTCATTTTTTTAAAGGATTGATTAAGAGAGATTGACCAACTTCGCCAAATTTTTCCTGTTAACAATACATGAATTCTAGGCAACAGATATTTGGGCCTGAGGTAATCGCTGTTGGGGAACGTTGCAGAAAATTAAAATTTTTCCTACGGTTTCACCAAGATCCATCTATGAGTTCATCTAGCAACGAGTATTCAGATTAGATAGCATCTACATACCACTTTGTAGATCGCAACGGAAGCGTTCGAGTGAACATGGATGAGGTAGTCGTACTTGCCGTGATCCAATTCACCGATGATCTAGTACCGAACGGACGGCACCTCCGCGTTCAACACACGTACGGGACGGGAGACGTCTCCTCCTTCTTGATCCAGCAAGGGGGGAGGAGAGGTTGAGGAAGATCCAGCACGACGGTGTGGTGGTGGATGCAGCAGAACTCCGGCAGGGCTTCGCTAAGCAACTACGGGAGGAGGAGGAGGTGTTGCAGGGAGGAGGGAGTGCCAGGGCATAAGGGTGCGGCCACCCCTCCCTCCCCTCCCTTTATATAGATGCATTAGAGGGGGGGAGGGCGCAGCCTTGCCCCTTCCTCCAAGGAAGGGGTGCGGCCAAGAGGGGGGAGGAGTCCATCCTCCCCAAGGCACCTCGGAGGTGCCTTCCCCCCTTTGGACTCTCCCTCTCCAAGCCTCCTTGGCGCATGGGCCCTTGGGGCTGGTTCCCCTTGGCCCAAGCAGGCCAAGGCGCACCCCCTAAGGCCCATGTGGCCCACCAAGGCAGGTGGCCCCACCTGGTGGACCCCGGGACCCCTCTGGTGGTCCCGGTACAATACCGATAACACCGAAACTTGTCCCGATGGCCAAAATAGCACTTCCTATATATAATTCTTTACCTCCGGACCATTCCGGAACTCCTCGTGACGTCCGGGATCTCATCCGGGACTCCGAACAACATTCGGGTTACTGCACATACATATCTTCACAACCCTAGCGTCACCGAACCTTAAGTGTGTAGACCCTACGGGTTCGGGAGACATGCAGACATGACCGAGACGGCTCTCGGGCAATAACCAACAGCGGGATCTGGATACCCATGTTGGCTCCCACATACTCCACGATGATCTCATCGGATGAACCACGATGTCGAGGATTCAATTAATCCCGTATACGATTCCCTTTGTCAATCGGTATTTTACTTGCCCGAGATTCGATCGTCGGTATACCAATACCTCGTTCAATCTCGTTACCGGCAAGTCACTTTTCTCGTACCGTAATGCATGATCCCGCGATCAAACACTTTGATCACATTGAGCTCATTGTGATGATGCATTACCGAGAGGGCCCGGTGATACCTCTCCGTCAAGCGGAGTGACAAATCCCAGTCTCGATCCATGTCAACCCAACAGACACTTTCAGAGATACCCGTAGCATACCTTTATAGTCACCCAGTTACGTTGTGACGTTTGGCACACCCAAAGCACTCCTACGGTATCCGAGAGTTACACGATCTCATGGTCTAAGGAAAGGATACTTGACATTGGAAAACTCTAGCAAACGAACTATGCGATCTTATGCTATGTTTAGGATTGGGTCTTGTCCATCACATCATTCTCCTAATGATGTGATCCCGTTATCGATGACATCCAATGTCCATAGTCAGGAAACCATGACTATCTGTCGATCAACGAGCTAGTCAACTAGAGGCTCACTAGGGACATGTTGTTGTCTGTTATTCACACATGTATTACGATTTCCGGTTAACACAATTATAGCACGAATAAAGACAATTATCATGAATAAGGAAATATAATAATAATGCTTTTATTATTGCCTCTAGGGCATATTTCCAACAGTCTCCCACTTGCACTAGAGTCAATAATCTAGTTACATTGTGATGAATCTAACACCCATAGAGTTCTGGTGCTGATCATGTTTTGCCTTAGGGAGAGGTTTAGTCAACGGATCTGCGACATTCAGATCCGTGTGCACTTTACAAATTTCTATGTCTCCATCTTGAACATTTTCACGAATGGAGTTGAAGCGACGCTTGATGTGCCTAGTCTTCTTGTGAAACCTGGGCTCCTTTGCAAGTGCAATAGCTCCAGTGTTGTCACAGAAGAGCTTGATTGGCCCCGACGCATTGGGTATGACTCCGAGGTCGGTGATGAACTCCTTCACCCAAATTGCTTCATGTGCTGCCTCCGAGGCTGCCATGTACTCCGCTTCACATGTAGATCCCGCCACGACGCTTTGCTTGCAACTGCACCAGCTTACTGCCCCACCATTCAAAATATACACGTATCCGGTTTGTGACTTAGAGTCATCCATATCTGTGTCGAAGCTAGCGTCGACGTAACCTTTTACGACGAGCTCTTCGTCACCTCCATAAACGAGAAACATTTCCTTGGTCCTTTTCAGGTACTTCAGGATATTCTTGACCGCTGTCCAGTGTTCCTTGCCGGGATTACTTTGGTACCTTCCTACCAAACTTACGGCAAGGTTTACATCGGGTCTGGTACACAGCATGGCATACATAATAGAACCTATGGCTGAGGCATAGGGGATGACGCTCATCTCTTCTATTTCTTCTGCCGTGGTCGGACATTGAGCTGAGCTCAATTTCACACCTTGTAACACAGGTAAGAACCCCTTCTTAGATTGATCCATATTGAACTTCTTCAATATCTTATCAAGGTATGTGCTTTGTGAAAGACCTATGAGGCGTCTCGATCTATCTCTATAGATCTTGATGCCTAATATATAAGCAGCTTCTCCAAGGTCCTTCATTGAAAAACTTTTATTCAAATAGGCCTTGATGCTGTCCAAGAGTTCTATATCATTTCCCATCAAAAGTATGTCGTCTACATACAATATGAGAAATGCTACAGAGCTCCCACTCACTTTCTTGTAAACACAGACTTCTCCATAAGTCTGTGTAAACCCAAACGCTTTGATCATCTCATCAAAGCGAATGTTCCAACTCCGAGATGCTTGCACCAGCCCATAAATCGAGCGTTGGAGCTTGCACACCTTGTCAGCATTCTTAGGATCGACAAAACCTTCCGGCTGCATCATATACAATTCTTCCTTAAGGAAACCATTAAGGAATGCCGTTTTGACGTCCATTTGCCATATCTCATAATCATAGTATGCGGCAATTGCTAACATGATTCGGATGGACTTCAGCTTCGCTACCAGTGAGAAAGTCTCATCGTAGTCAACCCCTTGAACTTGTCGATAACCCTTAGCGACAAGCCGAGCTTTATAGATGGTCACATTACCATCCGCGTCTGTCTTCTTCTTAAAGATCCATTTATTTTCTATGGCTCGCCGTTCAACGGGCAAGTCAGTCAAAGTCCATACTTCGTTTTCATACATGGATCCTATCTCGGATTTCATGGCCTGCAGCCATTTGTCGGAATCCGGGCCTGCCATTGCTTCCTCATAGTTCGAAGGTTCACCGTTGTCTAACAACATGATTTCCAAGACAGGGTTGCCGTACCACTCTGGTGCGGAACGTGTCCTTGTGGACCTTCGAATTTCAGTAGGAGCTTGATCAGAAGTATCTTGATCATAATCATTAATTTCCTCTCTAGTCGGTGCAGGCACCTCAGGAACGATTTCTTGAGTTTCGCCATTTTCCGGTTCAAGAGGTAACACTTCATCAAGTTCTACTTTCTTCCCACTTACTTCTTTCGAGAGAAACTCTTTCTCTAGAAAGGACCCATTCTTGGCAACAAAGATCTTGCCTTCGGATCTGTGGTAGAAGGCATACCCAACAGTTTCTTTTGGGTATCCTATGAAGACGCATTTTTCCGACTTGGGTTCGAGCTTTTCAGGTTGAAGTTTCTTGACATAAGCATCGCATCCCCAAACTTTTAGAAACGACAGCTTAGGTTTCTTCCCAAACCATAATTCATACGGTGTCGTCCCAACGGATTTCGACGGAGCCCTATTTAAAGTGAATGCGGCAGTCTCTAAAGCATAGCCCCAAAAAGATAGCGGTAAGTCGGTAAGAGACATCATAGATCGCACCATATCTAATAGAGTGCGATTACGACGTTCGGACACACCATTACGCTGAGGTGTTCCAGGCGGCGTGAGTTGTGAAACTATTCCACATTGTCTTAAGTGTGTGCCAAATTCATGACTCAAGTATTCTCCTCCACGATCTGATCGTAGAAACTTGATCTTTCTTTCACGTTGATTTTCAACCTCACTCTGAAATTCCTTGAATTTTTCAAAGGTCTCAGACTTGTGTTTCATTAAGTAGATATACCCATATCTACTCAAGTCATCAGTGAGGGTGAGAACATAACGATAGCCTCCGCGAGCCTCAACACTCATTGGACCGCACACATCGGTATGTATGATTTCCAATAAGTTGGTTGCTCGCTTCATTGTTCCTGAGAACGGAGTCTTGGTCATTTTACCCATGAGGCATGGTTCGCACGTGTCAAATGATTCATAATCAAGAGACTCTAAAAGTCCATCTGTATGGAGCTTCTTCATGCGTTTGACACCTATGTGACCAAGGCGGCAGTGCCACAAATATGTGGGACTATTGTTATCAACTTTAACCCTTTTGGTACTCACACTATGAATATGTGTATCATCACGTACGAGATTCCTTAAGAATAAACCATTAACCATCGGAGCATGACCATTGAACATATCTCTCATATAAATAGAACAACCATTATTCTCGGATTTAAATGAGTAGCCATCTCGAATTAAGCGAGATCCAGATACAATGTTCATGCTCAAACTTGGTACTAAATAACAATTATTGAGGTTTAAAACTAATCCCGTAGGTAAATGTAGAGGCAGCGTGCCGACGGCGATCACATCGACCTTGGAACCATTCCCGACGCGCATCGTCACCTCGTCCTTCGCCAGTCTCCGTTTATTCCGCAGCTCCTGTTTTGAGTTACAAATGTGAGCAACTGCACCGGTATCAAATACCCAAGAGCTACTACGAGTACTGGTAAGGTACACATCAATTACATGTATATCACATATACCTTTGGTTTTGCCGGCCTTCTTGTCCGCTAAGTATTTGGGGCAGTTCCGCTTCCAGTGACCACTTCCCTTGCAATAAAAGCACTCAGTTTCGGGCTTGGGTCCATTCTTTGGCTTCTTCCCGGCAACTTGCTTACCGGGCGCGGCAACTTCCTTGCCGTCCTTCTTGAAGTTCTTTTTACCCTTGCCCTTCTTAAACTTAGTGGTTTTATTCACCATCAACACTTGATGCTCCTTCTTGATTTCAACCTCTGCTGATTTCAGCATAGCATATACTTCAGGAATGGTCTTTACCATCCCCTGCATATTGTAGTTCATCACAAAGCTCTTGTAGCTAGGTGGAAGCGACTGGAGGATTCTGTCAATGACCGCTTCATCCGGGAGATTAACTTCCAGTTGAGTCAAGCGGTTGTGCAACCCAGACATTTTGAGTATCTGTTCACTGACAGAGCCATTTTCCTCCATCTTACAGCTAAAGAATTTATCGGAGACTTCATATCTCTCGACCCGGGCATGAGCTTGGAAAACCATTTTCAGCTCTTCGAACATCTCATATGCTCCATGTCTCTCAAAACGTTTTTGGAGCCCCGGCTCTAAGCTGTAAAGCATGCCGCACTGAACGAGGGAGTAATCATCGCAGCGTGACTGCCAAGCGTTCATAACGTCTTGTTCTGCAGGGAGAATAGGTGCGTCACCCAGCGGTGCTCTTAGGACATAATCTTTCTTGGCAGCTATGAGGATGATCCTTAGGTTCCGGACCCAGTTCGTATAGTTGCTACCATCGTCTTTCAGCTTGGTTTTCTCTAGGAACGCGTTGAAATTGAGGACTACGTTGGCCATTTGATCTACAAGACATATTGTAAATATTTAGACTAAGTTCATGATAATAAAGTTCATTTAATCAAATTATTTAATGAACTCCCACTTAGATAGACATCCCTCTGTTAGTCATCTAAGTATTACATGATCCGAGTCAACTAGGCCGTGTCCGATCATCACGTGAGATGGACTAGCCAACATCGGTGAACATCTTCATGTTGATCGTATCTTCTATACGACTCATGCTCGACCTTTCGGTCTTCTGTGTTCCGAGGCCATGTCTGTACATGCTAGGCTCGTCAAGTCAACCTAAGTGTTTTGCGTGTGTAAATCTGTCTTACACCCGTTGTATGCGAACGTAAGGACCTATCACACCCGAGCATCACGTGGTGCTTCGGAACGACGAACCTTAGCAACGGTGCACAGTTAGGGAGAACACTTTCTTGAAATTATTATGAGGGATCATCTTATTTACTACCGTCGTTCTAAGTAAACAAGATGCAAAACATGATAAACATCACATGCAATCAAATAATAAACGTGACATGATATGGCCAATATCACATAGCTCCTTCGATCTCCATCTTGGGGCTCCATGATCATCTTGTCACCGGCTTGACACCATGATCTTCATCATCATGATCTTCATCATCGTGTCTCCATGAAGTTGCTCGCCAACTATTACTTCTACTACTAAGGCTAACGCGTTTAGCAATAAAGTAAAGTAATTTACATGGCGATTCTCAATGACACGCAGGTCATACAAAATAAAGACAACTCCTATGGCTCCTGCCGGTTGTCATACTCATCGACATGCAAGTCATGATTCCTATTACAATAACATGAACATCTCATACATCACATATAGATCATTCATCATTCATCATAACTTTGGCCATATCATATCACATAGCACTTGCTGTAAAAACAAGTTAGACGTCCTCTAATTGTTGTTGCAAGTTTTACGTGGCTGAATTAGGGTTCTAGCAAGAACGTTTTCTTACCTACGTTAAAACCACAACGTGATTTGTCAACTTCTTTTTACCCTTCATAAGGACCCTTTTCATCGAATCCGCTCCAACTAAAGTAGGAGAGACAGACACCCGCCAGCCACCTTATGCAACTAGTGCATGTTAGTCGGTGGAACCGGTCTCACGTAAGCATACGTGTAAGGTTGGTCCGGGCCGCTTCATCCCACAATACCGCTGAATCAAGATTGACTAGTAACGGCAAGAAGAATTGACAATTCGACGCCCACAACTACTTTGTGTTCTACTCGTGCAATAGAGAACTACGCATAGACCTAGCTCATGATGCCACTGTTGGGGAACGTTGCAGAAAATTAAAATTTTTCCTACGGTTTCACCAAGATCCATCTATGAGTTCATCTAGCAACGAGTATTCAGATTAGATAGCATCTACATACCACTTTGTAGATCGCAACGGAAGCGTTCGAGTGAACGTGGATGAGGTAGTCGTACTTGCCGTGATCCAATTCACCGATGATCTAGTACCGAACGGACGGCACCTCCGCGTTCAACACACGTACGGGACGGGAGACGTCTCCTCCTTCTTGATCCAGCAAGGGGGGAGGAGAGGTTGAGGAAGATCCAGCACGACGGTGTGGTGGTGGATGCAGCAGAACTCCGGCAGGGCTTCGCTAAGCAACTACGGGAGGAGGAGGAGGTGTTGCAGGGAGGAGGGAGTGCCAGGGCATAAGGGTGCGGCCACCCCTCCCTCCCCTCCCTTTATATAGATGCATTAGAGGGGGGGGGAGGGCGCAGCCTTGCCCCTTCCTCCAAGGAAGGGGTGCGGCCAAGAGGGGGGAGGAGTCCATCCTCCCCAAGGCACCTCGGAGGTGCCTTCCCCCCTTTGGACTCTCCCTCTCCAAGCCTCCTTGGCGCATGGGCCCTTGGGGCTGGTTCCCCTTGGCCCAAGCAGGCCAAGGCGCACCCCCTAAGGCCCATGTGGCCCACCAAGGCAGGTGGCCCCACCTGGTGGACCCCGGGACCCCTCTGGTGGTCCCGGTACAATACCGATAACACCGAAACTTGTCCCGATGGCCAAAATAGCACTTCCTATATATAATTCTTTACCTCCGGACCATTCCGGAACTCCTCGTGACGTCCGGGATCTCATCCGGGACTCCGAACAACATTTGGGTTACTGCACATACATATCTTCACAACCCTAGCGTCACCGAACCTTAAGTGTGTAGACCCTACGGGTTCGGGAGACATGCAGACATGACCGAGACGGCTCTCGGGCAATAACCAACAGCGGGATCTGGATACCCATGTTGGCTCCCACATACTCCACGATGATCTCATCGGATGAACCACGATGTCGAGGATTCAATTAATCCCGTATACGATTCCCTTTGTCAATCGGTATTTTACTTGCTCGAGATTCGATCGTCGGTATACCAATACCTCGTTCAATCTCGTTACCGGCAAGTCACTTTTCTCGTACTGTAATGCATGATCCCGTGATCAAACACTTTGATCACATTGAGCTCATTGTGATGATGCATTACCGAGAGGGCCCGGTGATACCTCTCCGTCAAGCGGAGTGACAAATCCCAGTCTCGATCCATGTCAACCCAACAGACACTTTCAGAGATACCCGTAGCATACCTTTATAGTCACCCAGTTACGTTGTGACGTTTGGCACACCCAAAGCACTCCTACAGTATCCGGGAGTTACACGATCTCATGGTCTAAGGAAAGGATACTTGACATTGGAAAACTCTAGCAAACGAACTATGCGATCTTATGCTATGTTTAGGATTGGGTCTTGTCCATCACATCATTCTCCTAATGATGTGATCCCGTTATCGATGACATCCAATGTCCATAGTCAGGAAACCATGACTATCTGTCGATCAACGAGCTAGTCAACTAGAGGCTCACTAGGGACATGTTGTTGTCTGTTATTCACACATGTATTACGATTTCCGGTTAACACAATTATAGCACGAATAAAGACAATTATCATGAATAAGGAAATATAATAATAATGCTTTTATTATTGCCTCTAGGGCATATTTCCAACAATCGCATCATCATTGGTCTAAAATATATGTAATACAAGCTCCCGTCATGCTCAACTGATAGTTCACCGTGCCAAAACACAATGATGGTTAACTGAATGCATGACTAGGATAATCGGTTAACCGATATTGACCACCACTAGTACCATTAACCTTGGTTGTGGAAGAGTCTGGGGTCTAATCTCAAGCAACCTTATTACTGAATTCATCAAAGTTGTCTCCTTGAAAGCTAAATATATTGATTTCTGTGATACAAATAGCATTTTATTTCTAGTTAAAGCTTGCATAGAGCATCCTGCAGTAATATACTTGAATGCAGGGTCACTTGATCGTTTGAGGAATAATAGCAGAACCATTGAAGAAGAGGCAAGTTGAAATTAGAAAAATTAAGAGAACAGAGAACCCGGCTAAGCATGCCATGGCAGCCATTGGACGTCAACAACAAAAAACGACATGTTGGTTAGCAAATAGTCCTTAGGAGATTAGCACTATCATCATAAATGAGTATAAGAACATTATTACTTAAGTAATGAATTGCTTTTCCCCCACAAAAATATTAATTAACATAAGTACTTATCGTTTTGAAAATTGTCTGCATCTTCCATCACAGGAGTGCTCCCCCACCAAACCTTCTAAGCTTAATTAAAGCTCGTATGTTTTGTGCGGTGAATGGCTAGGATATACTACTATAGAGAATGGGAATATGTACACATACATGATAAGTTAGTAATGCAACAAAATTTTCATTTATTTTATTGCATGGCTTTAATACTGCCTCAAATATTCGTGTCTTGAATGTAATTTTAATGCTTTCATCAAATCCTTGTGTTTTTAGTGCTAGGATCTACGAGTTGATTTGGTGTGATAAGTTAAATCGACCAAAATAGTAATTAATTTTGGTTAACTGAGGGAAATTTATTAGAGTATATATACTCACTCCGGTCCATTTTACTCCGGATATAAATTTTTTCTAAAGTCAATGTAAGTAAAGTTTGACCAACTTTATTGAAAAAATAATAACATTCATAGTACACAACCAATATAATTAGATGCGTCATGAATTTAATTTTCATAATGTATAACTTTAGTATTATAGATGTCGACATTTTTTCATACAAACATGGTCAAACTTTATGGAGTTTGACTTAAGACAAATCTTACACACTGATTAAAAGGGACTTGAGCGAGTACATACATGAGTTGGATGCAAAATGTGTAGGAGCTCGTGCAAAAATTTGAGGTTGTTCAATCAGGGCCTTGCTTGCACGTAGTTTCCGGAGAGCCTATGTGCATACGTCCTATGAGCCAAGTACTATCTGTCTGGATCCATTATTTACACAATCTTCACAGGAAATGGTTCGTCGACATGGGCAGCCATTGAATATGGGTTAGAGCTAGCTAAGCAGGGGTGCGTCTGGCGTGTTGGCACAGAAGAAAACATACGCATATGGCGGGATCCTTGGATCCTAAGGGAACCCTCCTTTAGGCCAATCACACAAAAACGCCGATGCAGAGTAAAATGGGTGGCAGATCTCTTGAATTTTGATAGCTCTTGGAATACGATCACTTCTCACACAACATTTCCTTCCAACAGATGTCTTCGAGAACCTGTTTGTAATTATTTGAAACACAAGTTCACCTCACCTTAAGGGTTTCTTTGCAAACCGCACAAAACCTCGCCTAATTTTTTGTAATTATTTGAGGACAGGCATTTAAGAAGGGTTTCTTCACAAACCGCAACATGTGGTTTGCAAGTAGTTTTTTGCAAAAGAATGGAGCATGGGGAAGAGTTGACTAATGCAAGGGCTGGGCAGAACTGAGTTTTACTTACGGACAGAACAATAGGAAGCAGAAAAATAGTTGTTCTAAAGCTTGATAACATCTAGCCGCCAGAAGGAACCACCCCTTTGATCAGAGTGAGATATGGTGTCAGTTTAATCAATTACGCGTCTCATCCTTAACTCACCGTTTGAAGCCTTGAAGAATTGATATTGTTCCAACAGATAATCGTATATAGTTGAGGGGGCCATTGCCCCCCCGGCACAATCGGTGTTGTAGTTTTAAAAATTGAATAATAGTTATGCAGATTATTATAGTTTGTGCTCGCTGGGAGCAGAAATTGAATAATAGTTATGCTGATTATTATAATTGGTTCCCAGCGAGTACGTACCTGTTATAACAGAAAATCGTATTTCTGCTCCGTGGCTCCATGCATAGTGCAGGTTTTCGATCATTATGAAATTTTCTGCCAACAGATGAATAGCAAAACAAGTGAGTCGCTAATTACAAATGTATAGAACATCTAAATTAAAAGGCTACTAGATACCCATTAGTCGGTAATACCTTATCGCGGGCCTTTCCACTGACGTCTGAAGTGGGGCACAAGGAGGCAATTTCTTGAACAACTTCATGCATCTGATTATATGGATCAGGGATAAGAAAGATCTACAAATATCATGTAACATGCAAGAAATTTTCTTTTCATTATACCTACTTCGCTAGACATGTATGCCTCGTCAGGATTATCTACTATTGGCGATAGTGTTCCGTCGTAGTCCAAGATTAGGGCTATCGTCTTACCCTTCCAGTTGGTTGTGATATCGTGAAAGGAATCGATAGCAGAAGGACGTTTAACCTGCAATAAAGCAAACATTACAGATAGTATCATCGTTGGCAAAAGAATGGAGCATGAGGAAGAGTTGACTAAGGCAAGGGCTAGGCAGAACTGAGTTTTACTTACGGACATAACAGTAGGAAGCAGAAAAATAGTTGTTGTAAGCTTGATAACATTTAGCAGCCAGAAGGAACCACTCCTTTGATCAAAGTGAGATATGGTGTCATTATAATCAATTACGCGTCTCATGCTTAACTCATCGTTTGGAGCCTTAAAGAATCGATATTGTTCCAACAGATAACCGTATATACCTGAGGGGGCCATTGCCCCCCCCCCACACACACATAATCGGTGATGCAGTTTAAAAAATTGAATAATAGATACGTGGATTATTATATTTTGACAACCCACAAGTATAGGGGATCGCAACAGTTTTCGAGGGTAGAGTTGTCGGTGTCAAAACCGGCGGATCTCGGGTAGGGGGTCCCGAACTGTGCGTCAAGGCCGGATGGTAACAGGAGACAAGGGACACGATGTTTTTACCCAGGTTCGGGCCCTCTTGATGGAGGTAATACCCTACTCCTGCTTGATTAATACTGATGATATGGGTAGTACAAGAGTAGATCTACCACGAGATCAAGGAGCTAAACCCTAGAAGCTAGCCTATGGTATGATTGTTGTGTATGGAGTTGATTGTCCTACGGACTACAACCCTCCGGTTTATGTAGACACCGGATAGGGTTAGGGTTACACAGAGTCGGTTACAATGGTAGGAGATCTTGAATATCCGCATCACCAAGCTTGCCTTCCACGCCAAGGAAAGTTCCATCCGGACACGGGACGAAGTCTTCAATCTTGTATCTTCATAGTCCAGGAGTCCGGCGAAGGTATAGTCCGGCTACCCGAACACCCCTAATCCGGGACTCCCTCAGTAGCCCCCGAACCAGGCTTCAATGACGACGAGTCCGGCGCGCAGATTGTTCGGCATTGCAAGGCAGGTTCTTCTCCAAATCCTGTGTACCTGTAGGAATAATGTCCGATTTTTGTAATGTAGCGCTCCTCGGCTTCCACGCCCAATAATGGTTGTCTTCCACGTGTCAAATGAATGCGAAAAGCCGGGGTGTTTTTACATTCACACCCCTAGCCGTACAAACGAGCTGCCTATTTAACGGGATGGGGATTTAGATCCAACCACATCTTATCCTCTCCGCGAGTTATCATCAGAGCGCTCCCAGCAAAGGTCCATTCCAACATGGCCAGCCGTCGCAGCTCCTCCCCTCACCCCTCCGGTACTAAACCCGGGGACTGGGAGAGTTGCACCATCCCTCATAGCGAGTTAGTGTCGCTTCAGGCCAAGGGTTTTCTCCCTCATGCATACATGGTCCCGGTCCGAGCCGGTCTCGCCACCTACAATGGCGGAAAACAAGCGGAGAGCACCCCCGATCCCTCTAAAGGAGAGCGGGTGTGCCTCGTCCCCTATCTAATAAGGGGACTGGGATTTCCAATTCATCCATTTCTCCTCGGGCTCCTGGAGTTCTACGGCCTCCAGCTGCACAATCTCACGCCCGCCTCCGTATTGCATATCGCGGGTTTCGTCGCCCTTTGCGAGCTATTCTTAGGCGTTGAGGCTCATTTCGCGCTGTGGAAGAGGTTGTTCTGCCTGGTGCCCCGTTCCCAAGAGGGGTCTATATATCAAGTGGGCGGAGCCGAACTATGGCGCATCGCCGGGACTGGATACCTATCCGGAACCCCAAAGAAGGCATCCGAGGACTGGCCTTCGGAATGGTTTTACATAGATGACGTCCCGCTACCGGACCCTATCCGGGTCGGTCTTTCTGAGTTCAACAGTGCTCCATTGAAGAAACGCTTGAGCTGGCGCCCGCGGAGCTCTCAGAGAGAAAGCGACAGAGACGTCCTTTACCTGATGGGCCGGATAAGACTGTTAGCTCATTCCGGACGAACCATGATTGGAGTCATGGCCGCATGCATTATGCGGGGGGTGCAGCCGCTTCAATATAGAGGCCATCCCATGTGGGATTTCAATGGGGAGGATGATGCCACGCGTTATGGTCGTAAGGGGCCGGCCTCGGCCGCCGCCTTAGTAAAGATCTTGTCCTCTTTGTATAAGGGAGAAAAGGAGGAATTCCTCCGTGTCAACCCACGGGCCGGATTTACTATGTACGATCCTCCAAGTTGGGTAAGTGAGCAATTGCGCTTGCCCGTTTGTTTTATACTCCCACGGTTGGATATGTAGTCTAACGACTTCAATACAGGAACTGCGGCAGGCGGTAAAGGATATAAGCAGCCGCCCCCCGCAGCCCGAGGACCCAGAACGGTCCCTCAATCCGGACTCCGAAGAGGATCCGGATATATCAGTGGAGCTTATAGACGGGGTGTTCCATCAGCTAAGCAAGGACAATACCTTGGTAGCCATTACGGCTGATTACCCTGGGTTAATCCCGGCCTCCCAGGTGACAGAAACTGGAGTTTTATTCCCCTGAGAGAGATTCCATTTTCCCGTATTCCGGTGTTTCTAACGACAACCGTGTTTTGCAGGGGAGATTTCCGAGGCGGGAGGCCGAACCTGTGGCGGCTAGCCAACGAGGGGCCGCAGGGCCCCGTGGGGCAAAAAGGAATGTAGTCCGGACTGAGATGCCGGCGCAAAGGTATAGCGCACCCTCTGTTTCCCTGGTGTTATTCTGTCAGGGCGTATTAACGTTCGTGTTATCTTCAGAACGAAAAGACCTCGCCAGACTACATCCGGAGAGGTTGCCAATCGCGCCTCCACCAGCCAGGCTCCAACATCTGGCCAGGAAGCGGAGGCGAGCACCAGGCGCGCACCGGACGCTCCTCCGACAGAGGATGCGGACAGGCTGTCTGCCACAAATTCTGAAGTGGAGAGTGCCATGAACCACAGGCGTCGCCGGATAGTTTTACGCGACGCTTGTTTCTCCCAAGAGGCTTTAGGTGCCTTTAATTCGGGAGATGCGTACCTCCGTGCCGCTCAAAATGGTTTAGCCAGAGCCACGGAGCAGTATGTAAAAGACATACGGGTAACAACATTTTGGTCAAATATATATATATACCAGTAGCCCCCGAGACTTGAAACAGTTAAAGTAACTGATTTAAGGATCACTTAATATGCAGGTTCTTACAGAGAAGAATATCGTACTGTCCCAGGAGCTGGAAAAGTGCAAGGCCCAACTAGAGGCCGCACTAGCCGCAGTAGGGGAGCCCAAAGGGACCCCCTCAGGTAAGATACACTTCGAAAGATTAGTATTGTGCGGTTTGGGTGCAAATCTGACAAATCATATTGCAGATGGCGCCGGACTCGATCCGGAAAAGCAACAACTCTTACGCCGGCTAAAGGCTGGTGAGAGTATGTTGACAAAGGTGAGGCGAGAGAAGAATGATCTTCAGGATGCCAATACCAAGCTGGACGTCGAACTTAAAGACATTCGTGGCCAGCTGTCGGACTCCATGAAGGAGAATCAACGGCTTCGACGCGGCATTTTTAGTAAGTGCTTGAACGAACTTTGAAAAAAGAGTTCGGCGAGGAAGTCGATTAACAGAGTAATGTCTGTAGGTATGCTCACAGGTCATCCTGCAGAGGAGATGTACGGTTCTACGGGTGACCTTCTTCTCGAACTCCTTCAACTGCACGAGCGAATTCGGCAGGCGATGCGAGGCGTTGCCCAAGCCTTATGGCCTGCCCACTCCATGCACGAGGGCCTTGGAGAGCTTGCGGAGAAGCTGAAGGGAGCTCGGCGGCGCTTCCGGTTGTGGAAGATATCGGCCTGCCGACAAGGCGCTAGGGAGGCCTGGGCCATGGTAAAGACCCGTTTTATGAAGTCTGACCCAAACCACATGGCCGAGGTCGGACCAGTGGGGCCTGACGGGAAGGAGATCCCTATAAGCTTAGTATACAGCCAAGTAGAGTTGGCCGTGAAGTATTCCCAGCAGGACTGTAAATTAGACAGCCTGTTAGATGGTATAGAAGAGGAATACAATCAGTCAGAATGACTATGTAATTTTGAATTGACATGTGTAATGCCTTCTAGCCGGATTGTAGATCGTTTGTCGTTGCCGACCTTTTCGCTTCAACCTCGGGACCTGACGGTCCGGAGTGTGTCCGAATACCATAGCGGTTATATAAGAACCGGGGTATGCGTGGAGACCAGGCATAGGGGTCATTAGTGCTTTATCAGACAAGTGCCCAACTAGTTATGTTATATTACATGGTTAGTAAGAAACATCTTCCAGAGGGAATAGTTCCGTTAGGGGTTCCTTTCGCTGGGGAGGCATGCCCTAAAGTGCATGTCCGGACTGCGTAAAGAGACGCAGAGAAAGCATCTGGGGGCGCATAAAATTAGTAAAAATATCATCTTTTATTTAACCGACCGAATATTCCCTTAAGAACGCTAGCTTTCGGTTTCACCCAGTCTGAGGTACACATTCGGCTGACCCGGCAGTAACAATCGCAGAGGTGCTCCCTTTACCGCCTAGCCGAACAATCGGGAATGTAGGGGTAAGCACAGGAGCCAGGCAACCCAGCTTGGCCAAAACTTAAGTCATATCGATGCATATAATGGTGAAGAAAAAGGTACATGCGGAAGTTTGACACATGTGTTGGGCGTGAAGCCCGTATAAATAAGCTTCCGTTAAAGAAGCCCCCAGGTTTAATGAGCGCGAGTGGCGCGTCACTTGATGAGCCTTTAAGGGCTATAAAAGAAAAAGAGGGGAAGGAGAGAAATGTAAGACAGAAAAATGTAAAAAATGGACAGGGGAAGGAGACGAACACGGAGTCCGGCGCTAGGCATAGAATCTTCGAAGACGGGTGGCGTTCCATGGGTTCGGTTCGAGTCGGTTATCCGACGCATCTCGCAGGCGGTACGCTCCACCAGTCAGGACTTGGTCGATTATAAATGGACCTTCCCACTTGGGCTTGAGTTTGTCCTTTTTCTTATCCGGCGGGCGTAGAACTAGTTTGCCAACATTGTAATTTTTGGCCCGTACTTCTCTGCTTTGATATCTTCGAGCCTGCTGTTGATAGAATGCGGAACGGGCCTTTGCCACGTCACGCTCCTCCTCCAAGGCGTCCAAGTTGTCCTGCCGATCGAGCTCGGCTTCTCTTTCTTCGTACATGCGCACTCGAGGTGAGTCATGAATTATGTCGCAGGGCAGGATTGCCTCTGCGCCGTACACCATAAAGAATGGTGTGTATCCGGTGGTGTGATTCGGCGTGGTCCGCAGCCCCCAGAGTACGGAGTCGAGCTCCTCTACCCAGTGCGTGTTAGATTCCTTGAGGGACCGCACTAATCTGGGTTTAATGCCGCTCATGATAAGACCATTTGCACGTTCGACCTGGCCGTTAGTTTGTCGGTGATAGATAGAAGCATAGTCGAGCTTGATGCCCATGTTTTTGCACCAGATCTTTACCTCGTCGGCGATGAAGTTTGTGCTGTTATCAGTAATGATGCTGTGAGGGACGCTGTAACGGTGTACGACCCCGGATATGAAGTCTATCACAGGTCCGGATTCGGCCGTTTTAACAGGCTTGGCTTCTATCCATTTGGTGAACTTGTCCACCATGACCAGTAAGTATTTTTTTCTTATGGGTCCCACCTCTAAGGGGTCCAACCATGTCAAGCCCCCAGACCGCAAAGGGCCAGGTGATGGGGATAGTTTGGAGTGCGGTGGGTGGCATATGGCTTTGGTTGGCAAAAAGTTGGCAACCAACGCATCGTTGGACTAGGTCCTGAGCGTCTGCCCGGGCCGTCGGCCAATAAAAGCCTGTGCGGAAAGCCTTGTTAACAAGGGACCGAGCAGCAGCGTGATGACCACCGAGTTCGGCATGAATTTCAGCCAGAAGGTTCCGCCCTTCCTCTTCGGAGATGCACCTTTGAAGGACTCCGGTAGTGCTTTTCTTATAAAGCTCTCCCTCGTGGACTTTATAGGCTTTAGATCGCCGCACTATGCAGCGGGCCTCGTTTTGGTCCTCTGGGAGTTCCTGCCTAGTAAGGTAGGCTAGGAATGGTTCTGTCCACGGGGCGATAACCGCCATTATTACGTGGGCTGAAGGTGTAATTTCATTGGCAGAACCTCCAATTATGTCAGGTTTTTCGGCGTCGAGTGGTGCGGCTGAGTCCGGGCTGTTAATTGCGGGTTCCCCCTCCCATGCTACGGATGGCTTGAACAATCTTTCCAAAAAGATGTTGGGGGGACTGCATCGCGTTTTGCTCCGATGCATGCCAGGACGTCCGCTGCTTGATTGTTTTCTCGGGCTATATGGTGAAACTCCAGCCCTTCGAACCGGGCTGACATTTTTAGGACGGCATTGCGGTAAGCTGCCATTTTTGGATCCTTGGCGTCGAGGTCGCCATTTATTTGGGATATCGTGAGGTTTGAATCCCCGCGTACCTCTAGGCGTTGAATGCCCATGGATACTGCCATCCGGAGACCATGTAGAAGGGCCTCATATTCGGCTGCATTGTTGGAGTCCGTGTACATAATTTGGAGTACATATTGGACTGTGTCTCCTGTGGGGGACGTCAAAACGACGCCAGCCCCCAGTCCGGCCAAAATTTTGGAGTCGTCGAAATGCATGATCCAGTTTGAGTATGTGCCGTACTCTTTAGGGAGTTCGGCCTCCGTCCATTCTGCGACGAAGTCGGCAAACACTTGCGATTTGATAGCTCGCCGTGGCTTATAGGTTATATCGAAAGGGAGGAGCTCGATGGCCCATTTTGCAATCCGGCCCGTTGCATCGCGGTTGTTGATAATATCGTTGAGTGGTACTTCCGAGGCTACTGTTATGGAACACTCTTGAAAGTAGTGTCGTAGCTTCCGGGATGCCATGAATACCGCGTATGCAATCTTTTGATAATGCAGGTACCGTGATTTGTATGGGGTGAGGACGGTGGACACAAAGTAAACCGGCCTTTGAAGGGGGAATTTGTGTCCATCCGTTTCCCGCTCGACAACGAGCACTGCGCTGACAACTTGATGTGTTGCTGCAATGTACAATAACATTGGTTTGCCGGTGTTCGGCGCGGCCAGGACTGGGTTTGTTGCCAATATGGCTTTTATTTCGTCGAGTCCGGCCGTGGCAGCATCCGTCCACTCAAAGTGTTCGGTGCGCCGAAGGAGGCGATAGAGGGGTAGTGCCTTTTCTCCCAAGCGGGAGATGAAGCGGCTTAAAGCCGCCACGCATCCGGTTAATTTTTGTATTTGTTTGAGGTCCTTTGGGATATCCAATTGTGACAAAGCTCGGATCTTGGCTGGATTTGCTTCGATTCCTCTACCGGATACAATGAAGCCCAAGAGCTTTTCGGCTGGAACGCCGAAAACGCATTTTCCGGGTTGAGCTTGATGTCATATTTTCGGAGGTTATCGAATGTAAGCCTCAAGTCGTCTACTAGAGATTCGACATGTCTTGATTTGACGACCACATCATCCACATACGCCTCCACTGTTTTGCCGATCTGGTTTGCCAGACAAGTCTGGATCATGCGCTGATATGTTGCGCCGGCGTTTTTCAGCCCGAAGGGCATTGTGTTGAAGCAGAATGGGCCGTATGGCGTGATGAATGCTGTTGTGGCTTGGTCTAATTCTGCCATCATGATTTGATGCTAACCGGAGTATGCGTCAAGGAAACACAACGAATCGTGTCTTGCGGTGGCATCGATAATTTGATCGATACGGGGGAGGGGGAAGGGATCCTTTGGGCAAGCCTTGTTAAGGTCTTTAAAATCGACACACAGGCGCCAGGATTTGTCCTTCTTTGGTACCATCACCAGGTTTGCTAGCCAGTCCGGATGTTTTATGTCTCTAATGAATCCAGCCTCCAATAGCTTGGCTAGCTCCTCTCCCATAGCCTGTCTCTTGGGTTCGAAAAAACGCCGAAGGGCTTGTTTGACAGGTTTGAATCCTTTTAGGATATTTAAGCTGTGTTCTGCCAGCCTGCGTGGGATTCCTGGCATGTCTGAAGGGTGCCAGGCGAAAATGTCCCAGTACTCTCGTAGGAACTCTCGCAGTGCGGCGTCTGCATCAGGGTTCAGTCGTGCCCCGATGGAAGCTGTTTTATTGGGGTCCGTTGGGTGGACCTGGAATTTGACTATTTCGTCAGCTGGCTTGAAGGATGTGGATTTGGATCTCTTGTCGAGTATCACATCATCCCTGTTGACCATGGAGCGCAGCGCAGTCAGTTCCTCGGCCGCTAAGGCTTCGGATAGTGCCTCAAGGGCTAATGCGGCCGTCTTGTTTTCGGCGCGGAGTGCTATGTCCGGATCACTAGCTAGAGTGATAATTCCGTTTGGCCCAGGCATCTTAAGCTTCATGTACCCGTAATGGGGTATTGCTTGGAAGATTGTGAATGCTTCCCGCCCTAGTAAAGCGTGATATCCGGTTTTGAACGGGGCCACCTGAAACATGACTTCTTCGGACCTGTAGTTATCCGCCGTGCCGAACACCACATCTAGTGTGATTTTTCCTGTGCAGCGCGCTTCCCGACTGGGGATTATTCCTCTAAAGGTTGTGCTGCTTCGCTCGATGCGGTTCCAGTCTATTTCCATTTTTTGAAGGGTTTCCTCATAAATGAGGTTCAGTCTGCTGCCTCCATCCATGAGCACCTTGGTGAGGCGAAAGCCGTCCACTATGGGACTGAGGACCAATGCGACTGGTGCTCGGGCTGTTCGGAATTTAGGTTCATCACTTGCGTTGAAGGTAATGGAAGTGTCGCTGCATGGGTTTATTGTTGCTACTTGGTAGACTTCGGCAAGGCTGCGGAGTGTCCTTTTGCGCATATTATTTGATGCGAAGGTCTCGAAGACTGTGAGAATGGTACTAGTGTCCCCGGGGTGGTTTTCTGTGGCCTCCGAAATTAAGAGGTCCTCGCCAATTTTGGCCACCTGCCGGAGTATCCAACATGCTCTAAGGCTGTGAGTTGGTGTGGCGTCCTCTGTACTATGAATTTTACAGGGTCCATCAAGCCACCTTTCCAGTACGGTTCCATGCCATGTAGAGGGTTTTGGCTTTTTGATATTTAACCCGGGTGTCTTACTATGATGCACCCTCTTAGTTCGGACGGGATTGCTATTCAAGGCCGGATTATCCCAAAATTTTATTTCGGTTTTCCAGGCGCTTTCCATCACATAGTACTTTTGTACTATGGACACCAAGTCAGCGAAGCGTGTAATATCACGACGACTTATGGCGTTAAGTATTCCTTCGTCCGTGCAATTTCTGCAAAAGATTGAAATTGCGTCTCCCTCGTGGCAATCCTTTATCCTGTTCATAACCAGGAGGAATCTGGCCCAGTAATGATGTACTGTTTCCTCGGGCTTTTGCCTGATTTGGGAAAGATCGCTTATGTTCGGGCGGGCGGGGGTCGTTGAATCTGAAACCTCACCCAATCTAAGATTCGGAGGCCGAAGAGCTTCCGAACTCTGAAGTTCGGAGTCTTGGATGTTGTCCAATGAATCTAGCCCGTTGCCTGATTCTAAGCTCAGGTCTTGAGTTATATCCTCCCCTCCGCGGATATCCGGCTTGGAGGGGTCGGGAATTCGGACATAGCTAGTCCTTAAAATAGATGAAGGGTCTCCGCACTGCGCCTCTACCACGGCAACGTGGTGGGTGACTTGGGGAGAGTTAATTTCTCTTAGATCGGGTTTAAACCCAACCTGGTCGTAATCCGTAGCGACCCCCAGGGCGGCGATGCGATCCAAGAGCTTGTTTACTGAAGAGAGCTCCATCGGATCTAACTGCTCGACAAGCTCCGAGCTGACGTGAAGGTTACTTTCGATGACCCGAGAGGTCACCGTCGGTGCAACGGCCGAACAGGCGGTCATGAGAAAACCACCTAGCCGGAGGGTTTGGCCGACAGCCAAGGCTCCCTTAGTAACAGCGCCGTCTTTAAAGACAGGAAGAGGCATCCTTTCTAATTGCGACGACACAGAGGAACTCTCAATGAAAGCACCAATGTCGGTGTCAAAACCGGCGGATCTCGGGTAGGGGGTCCCGAACTGTGAGTCAAGGCCGGATGGTAACAGGAGACAAGGGACACGATGTTTTTACCCAGGTTCGGGCCCTCTCGATGGAGGTAATACCCTACTCCTGCTTGATTAATATTGATGATATGGGTAGTATAAGAGTAGATCTACCACGAGATCAAGGAGGCTAAACCCTAGAAGCTAGCCTATGGTATGATTGTTGTGTATGGAGTTGATTGTCCTACGGACTACAACCCTCCGGTTTATATAGACACCGGATAGGGTTAGGGTTACACAGAGTCGGTTACAATGGTAGGAGATCTTGAATATCCGCATCACCAAGCTTGCCTTCCACGCCAAGGAAAGTTCCATCCGGACACGGGACGAAGTCTTCAATCTTGTATCTTCATAGTCCAGGAGTCCGGCGAAGGTATAGTCCGGCTACCCGAACACCCCCTAATCCGGGACTCCCTCAAGAGTATTCAATCTAAATTTATTGATTCGACACAAGGGGAGCCAAATAATATTCTCAAGTATTAGCAGTTGAGTTGTCAATTCAACCACACCTGGAAACTTAGTATCTGCAGCAAAGTGTTTAGTAGAAAGTAATATGATAGTGGTGGTAACGGTAACAAAAGTAAAGAAAGCAAAAGTAATATTTTTGGTATTTTGTAGTGATTGTAACAGTAACAACGGGAAAGTAAATAAGCGTAAACCAGTATATAGAAAGCTCGTAGGCATTGGACCGGTGATGGATAATTATGCCGGATGCGGTTCATCATGTAATAGTCATAACCTAGGGTGACACAGAACTAGCTCCAATTCATCAATGTAATGTAGGCATGTATTCCGAATATAGTCATACATGCTTATGGAAAAGAACTTGCATGAAATATTTTGTCCTACCCTCCCGTGGCAGCGGGGTCCTAATGGAAACTAAGGGATATTAAGGACTCATTTTAATAAAGAACCGGAACAAAGCATTAACACATAGTGAATACATGAACTCCTCAAACTATGGTCATCACCGGGAGTGGTCCCGATTATTGTCACTTCGGGGTTGCCGGATCATAACACATAGTAGGTGACCATAGACTTGCAAGATAGGATCAAGAACTCACATATATTCATGAAAACATAATAGGTTCAGATCTAAAATCATGGCACTCGGGCCCTAGTGACAAGCATTAAGCATAGCAACATCAATCTCAGAACATAGTGGATACTAGGGATCAAACCCTAACAAAACTAACTCGATTACATGATAGATCTCATCCAACCCATCACCGTCCAGCAAGCCTATGATAGAATTACTCACGCACGGCGGTGAGCATCATGAAATTGGTGATGGAGAATGGTTGATGATGACGACGGCGACGAATCCCCCTCTCCGGAGCCCCGAACGGACTCCAGATCAACCCTCCTGAGAGGTTTTAGGGCTTGGCGGTGGCTCCGTATCGTAAAACGCGATGATTTCTTCTCCTCTATTTTTTCCCCCGAAAGCAAATATATAGAGTTGGAGTTGGCGTCGGAAGGTCTCTAGGGGGCCCACGAGGTAGGGGGCACGCCCTAGGGGGGCGCCCCACCCTCGTGGACAGGGTGTGGGCCCCCTGGTCTTCATCTTTGGCGAGTATTTATTATTATTTTTTATAAGATATTCCGTGGAGTTTCAGGTCATTCCGAGAACTTTTGTTTTCTGCACATAAAACACCATCATGGCAATTCTGATGAAAACAGCGTCAGTCCGCGTTAGTTCCATTCAAATCATGCAAGTTAGAGTCCAAAACAAGGGCAAAAGTGTTTGGAGAAGTAAATACGTCGGAGACGTATCATATTTCGTTATATTTTATACCTGATTTATAACAGGTATGTACTAGCTTGCAGGCTCATGGGCTTCTGTTTCGTCACTCTGCAGGTTAAGTATGCATCTCTTCCACTAAAAATCACATATGCGTTCAGGGCAACAACACAGGGTTAAAGACCCGGCAGACATGTCCATGGTTGGGATCGGTCTGGATCCATCACGCCGTCGAACGAACGCTTGGGGTCCGGCTCCCTCGCCCTTCCTAGTGATAACTACTCCAAGTGGAAATCGGGGCTTCTACAAACGTCATTCAGATATGAGGAGATGGAGAGCTCTGACCTCTGATGCATGTGGGGTCAAAGGACGCTGACGTTGGCATGCATGGTTTGCCGGGGTGTTGGTTGGACGCCACAACGTGTGGCTTGGAGCGGCATAGCCTGTCTCGCGGCAATCATGGGGCTCCCGGAGTGTCGACGATCAGAGAAGGTTTGATCGGAAGCGGCGCAATTTGGGAAGTGTGGCACAAATATAGAGGGAAGGAGAAGGATGTGAAGACCACGTTGGAGATCTATCGGTGGCGGGGAGATTAAAGGAACTACCAGACCAAGAGGCAAGGGCAGGAATTAGTGCGACGGGGAAATCAGACGCTTCGTTTCGTTGTAAAAAAACTGAATTGCTGAGGTGGCAGATTAGCTTAGGTGGAAGGTTGCATGTTGATTGATGATGTGAATAGGCTGCATGTTGGGAGAAATCATGTAGTGGGGAGCTTCTATTTACATATAGTAAATACCGGAGGTCCTCACCTCCATCTAGAAAAGAAATACATTTAAAAAAATAATCCACGCCTTCATCTAAAAAAATTCCAAAAGATTTCACACCGCGGCCAACCAGCTTGCGCCACATGGCATAGCTGGTTGGTCGCCCTTCATGGGTAGCTTAATTGGTTTAATAAGCATGCCTTTGAGTATAGTATTTAGAGGTAATCGCTTGTCAAGATTTTTCTATGTCACATCCCACTGGGACTAGAAATCTGGAATTTTAGTAGTGCTCTGTTCAAAAAAGAACACGAAGAGATCAGGATTCAGAAAATTATACGTCTACTGCCGGCCCTCGGCACGCAACGGTTGAACTTGATCACCTATCGAGCGAGCTACTATCACTCTATGATGCAACACTTAGATTTCATCTATGGTAGTATGTAATAACAGTCGGATGTAAGTTCAAGTACCCGGACATTGAAGATTCAAAAAAGAAAAGAAAAATAAATAAGTACCCGTGCATGAAATGGATGCGCGCATCAAAGCAGCTATAGTTGGATTATACAACAGGGAGCAAACAATGAATTTATGGTCGCCAAAGTCAGGAGATTGTTTCAGCAAGCTTCCCAACGAGTTTAGAGGTTTGCAAGAGGAAGTATCTACCGATTATATTTAGCGTTCATTCTTTTGTGTCTGGCGACAATTTAGTAATTGCACATATAAAAAATTATATACAATATTACCTGATTGAGTTAGGAAAAACTAATTTCTAGTGACTTACAAGTAACAATCCATTTTTTAAGGAATATCTGATTTTACTTAAGAAAACACACAGTTTATCACTGAAGTCCTAAAAAAAGATCGTCTTTCCTAAGAAAAGTCTTACACATGTTGCTGGAGCAGATGTGAATATTATGCCATGCACGATTCTGAATGTGAATTTGAACATTGCAAAGGCTAAATTAGTATGTTGCATATATCTGTTTGTACATACATGGTTATAGGGTTTCTTTAGAGCAAGTATAATAAGGTGATGTAGGCGGGCTGTAAGACTTAAAATATTATATCCTTCCTGAGTTGGATAAGAGAGAATAGGAGACATAAGAGAAGCAGGCTGTAGATTTACAACCGGTTGTAGCACGGGCTTCAAAAAACTATGTGAGAGTGTATGGTGGGCCATGTGATAAAAAAAATAGTACTTCCTTATTGCCCACTACTATACATGTTGGCTATTACATTGACTATAGATGACATAACACCATATTATAATCACCAGTCGGCTATATTATTAACCATGCTCTTAACATCAAGCTAGAAACAAGCAATCAATGTAGTTGCACATCAAAAATGGTTGCATTAAAAGTGCTACTGTAGAGAAGAAAGAGAAACAACTGATTTCTGCAAAAACAATGATTAAAACTTACGCGAAAATTAATCTGCAGAGGAAAAGGGAAATCATCTGAAATCGCAAAATACAGCAGTTGCCCAACGCAAGTGTCTTTTCTTTTTTGCGGGTGGATGCCAGTGTCTTTCAGTCTAACTTTTTTTTTTGAAGTTGTCTGAAATCAACAAATCCGTATATGACACTAGTCTAAGTTACTACCTTTATAATGTAAAGCAACATAATAGTAGTATCATAGATGTCTTCATTTATTAACTTGTAGACTCATCTTGTCTTGGAAAGCGCTATGTTACAGTAACATATTATATTAACACCTCTCATTAACTACTTGCCACATAAGCAAATTTTTCTTGAAGTGTGTTAGGCTGGTTGTAATGGGGAGTATCATATACTAGTATCATGCATATGATACTAGTGTATGATACTATCTCCCTAATGCATAATATCATATATTAGTATCATGTAGTACTCTATTTATTGCCATGCATCATACAAAGTAGCAAAACATTTATTATGATACGATATCATGATATGATACTCCACCATCTCTTTCTTCATTTAATGCTATGACACCTCATCAAAATTGCCTAGTTGGCATGCATGATACTAGCAATGATACTACCATTACGACCAGCCTTATGTTACTAGCTAAGTTACTCGTGCTATGACCAGCCTAATCGTGACTATCGCGGCGTCCAGCACGTCCCCTGAACTCAGCCAAGTGGCAGTGATCACTGATGTTTTCCAGCCAGAGAATCGTGATGATTTTGTCCATAGCCCATTGACCGGACGGAGAGGAGGCAAGGAGGCGGCGGCAACGAAGATGACCAACGCCCAACGGCACTGGGAGCGTGTGGAGTCTCCCGTTCCCAATGGTCGGTCGTGGCACACGTGAGCCGAGCCGGTGCAGTCAGGACTCAGGAGACACGCACGCCACCAGCACAGCGCCGACGACCGAAGGAGGCGTTGCCGAGACGGCTCGCACGACCGATTCTCTCGTCCTCGAACAGAGTAGGAAAACAATGGTTATTACCTCTGCTCTGTTTACTGTTCTGTTCTGTTCTGTTCATCCACCTGCTGCGCTCGGGCTAGAATGTCCGTGCGGTCGAGGCCACCGGCCAGGCCATTCTCCTCCTGCCTAGGCTTGTACCCCTACCAGCAGTGCTCTCTTGCCTTTGACCGCCGCCCAGTGGACCCGGCGCATAGGATAGAAGCCCGTTGCCTGCCCTAATCAAAGGTTTTGGGGCTCACAGGCCGTGCGCCCCTCAACTCGACTCGACACCCTGTAGTACGACGACACCATCCTACCACCTTTTCTTATTTGTCTGGACTGCACGGCGCCGGGTAGACCGGGTCTTGTACACCGTCACGTGCACGCAGTTCATTTTCTCTGGCTCATCACCCATGAACCGTACGCGACACACGCATTTTTCTTCTTGCAGTAGGGATTTGCACGTCGTGCACGGATCGGCCACAAGCATCGTGTGTGAAGCTGTTTCGCTTGCAGTAAGCACCTCAACTTGCACGCAAATTAACAACAATGCCCGACATGTAGGCATGCAGCCATGCAGGTCTATTTCTCGCCTCTCAGCAGCCTTTACAGGACGCAGTAAAAAGGAAAAAAAACTACAGCTAGCTGTAGGAGTAGTATTGCACTGGAGCAAAGCATACACACTGACTGACTGACATGTCTTTGCAGAATGCTACTAGTACTGCTGCTGCTGCCTCCGACAGGCTCTCAGCAAAGAAATTAAAAAGGGAAAGGAAAAAAGAAATGCGTACGTACGTAGTACTACCGCGGCCTGCACGACACAGCAAAGTGCGGGCGCGGTCGAGTGCTGTGCCCCTGCCTGGTCGCGCTCCACGCCCGTTGCATGTCACGCAGCCATGGACCGGGTCTAGCGTCAGTGGCGCGGCGTTAACCCAGCCCCTGGAACGGCCGCAATCATGATTAGTTCCCCGTTACGCGGCCCCCGAAACCATTCTTTTTTATGAATGTTTTATTTATTTAGTATAATATACTAATCACTTCTTCGCCTTTTCCGCCCCTCGTTCGCTGGTTAATTAATGAGTAGGACTAGTAGCAGCAGCACGTCTGTACTTATTTGTCCGTTTGTTTATTCAACCCTGGAACCCAGCCACAGCCAGTTTGACGACCGCGCTCCCGCACCAGCATGAGCGCGCCCGGTCCACATGCCCCAGCCCGTATCGCCAATCTAGACGTGGAATGGACGGCGCAGACGGTCCCTCGTCGGTGGACCAGGTGAGGGGCGTCCAGCCGACGGCCCGGCAGGAGCGTTGTGTCCATCGGTTACGGTGCAGCAGAGGGTGAAGAGAGACGAGACGACGACCTCTGCCTCCTATTCTCGCCTCCGTTAGCTTAGCTTGGTCTCTCTTGGCCTTGGCCGTGGCTCTCTCCTCTATAACTCGCGTGCCTTTCTCTTTGGGCTCCTTCCTTTCCTCGCGTGCTCTGCAGCGCGCAAGAATCAAAAGGCGCCACTCGCGAGCGAGCGAGCGTGGCGCCGTAAACAAGCCGCGGCGACACCGAAAGAGAGAGCGAGAGACAAGAATTAAAGCGAGCAGCCGGGCTGGTCTTGGCGCAATCCTTGCGAATCCTCGCGAGATCCTGTTTTTGTTTCCCCTCTCGTCGCCTTTCCGCGTAGGGGAGGGATTCCGCCGGGAATTTGTTGACCGGCATGGAGGAGGCCGAGGAGATGCAGGTGGAGAGGGTGCACGAGGACGCCGAGCACGGGGGCGCCGACGCCGACAAGCTCAACTACGAGATTTTCTCCATCCTCGAGAGCAAGTTCCTCTTCGGCTACACCGACCCGCACCAGCTCTGGCTGCCCAAGCCGCCGCCGCCGGAGCAGGCGTCGGCGGCGATGGCGGCCCCTGGGAAGGCGGCGCAGCGAGGGAAGGTGTGCGTGCTCTGCGTCGACGGCGGCGGCGGCGGGCTCAGGGCGCTGCTCGCCGGCCGCGCGCTCGCGCACCTCGAGGCCGCGCTCCAGCGCGCGTCCGGGAGCTCCGATGCGCGCGTCGCCGACTTCTTCGACCTCGCCGCTGGCACGGGCGCGGGCGGCGTCTTCGCCGCGATGCTCTTCTCGACCCACTCGCGCGGCGCCCCGCTGTTCCGCGCCGAGGACACCTGGCGCCTGGTGGCGGACCACGCGCCCAGGCTCTTCCGCAGGCCCGCCGGGTCCACCTCCCTCTTCTGCCGCGCCAAGAAGCGCCCGCTGGCCGCGCCCACGGCGGCGCTGAGCGCGGCCATGAAGGCGGCCTTCGGCGAGGAGCTCACCCTGCGGGACACCATCAAGCCCGTGCTCATCTCCTGCTACGACCTCAAGTCGTCCGCGCCGCTCCTGTTCTCGCGCGCCGACGCCCTGGAGAGCGGGAGCTACGACTTCCGCCTCTCCGACGTCGGCCGCGCGGCCTGGTCGGAGCCCGGCCGCTTCGAGCCGGCCGAGGTGGCGTCGGTGGACGGCGTGACCTCCTGCGCCGCGGTGGACGGCGGGCCGACCATGGGCAGCCCGGCCGCCGCCGCCATCACGCACGTGCTGCACAACAAGCACGAGTTCCCGTTCGTGCGCGGCGTCGAGGACCTCCTCGTCCTCTCCATCGGCGGCTGCTCCGGCGCGGGCGGCTCCGGTGCCACCGCGGACGCCGACATCATGCGCATGCGCCGGTGGGGCCCCAAGGAGTGGGCCCGTCCCATCGCCCGCATCGCGGCCGATGGCGCCGCCGACCTCGTGGACCACGCCGTTGCACGCGCCTTCGGGCAATGCCACTCGTCCAATTACCTGCGCATTCAGGTGAGCAAGCATAGCGAATTCTCGGCCCGCCCGCCATTTATGGCATGTCCCGCCTGCGCGGCCGTTTCCTTGGATGTTAATTAACTCTGGCGTGATCAGGCGAAGCGGGAGAGCATGCCGCCGTGCGGGCCGGACGGGGAGTACGACCCGACGCAGGCGAACGTGCAGGCGCTGCTCGCGGCGGCGGACGAGGCGATGAAGCAGCGCAACGTGGAGTCGGTGCTGTTCGAGGGGAGGCGGATCGGGGAGCAGACCAACGCGGAGAAGCTGGAGTGGTTCGCCGCCGAGCTCGTCGCCGAGCACCGCGGCAGGGGCTCCCGGATCGCGCCCACCGTCGCGTTCAAGCAGGCGCCGGCGCTGGGCTGAGCTGCGGAGCAAGGACCGGCGACGCTTCTTGCTTTGGACGGAAATTCTGCTGCACTTTTTACGTGGCAGTGTCAGTGTGGCATGGCATGGCTCCCTGAAGCATTTGCCATTGGGAAAATTCCAAGGGGAAAACATTGGAAGGAACATCCGCGATATACTCCAGATTCTTAGCTTCATTTCGACTTTAGGATATATATGTAGCTGCCTCCCGAATGCAGAATTATGCCCCGGCTGATGTGGGCGTTTGAGTTGCGGTATAATCCGCTGAAAAGCAGTGGATACAGCTGCTGCGTTGCTGCAAGCATGGGCCTCCTCCGAACATAAATAAATTCTCCAGTGTTCATCTAAGCTAGCCCTGCGAATTTTCAGTACCAAACGATATTTGTCAGCTGGATGAAGTGTGTTCCATTTCAACGCTCATTTTACAATCAGAAAAAGACTTTTGTTTTCTGCATTCCGTCCATGTCTATTAATCTCATAGTTGAGTCCACGTCTTAAAGCGCATGGAGTTGAACGTGCAGCACTAGGGGATGCAGTGCAGTGGCTTTTCTTCCTGTTGTGGAATTATTTTCAGATAGGCCGACGCATAACTGATCGAAACAGACATCTCGGAGATCCCTTTCTTGAAGAAGCGGGAGAGAACCCTGTAGATGTACATGTCCTATCACTGTCTTGATGCTGACCGGGGCATGCTTTTCATCCAAGACCATAAAGATTCCTCCAAGCGAACTAAATCAAGTACACCTATATGGGCATGGGTTCTTAATTAAGTTTCCGAATCAGGTAATGTTTTGTTTTGTTACAACATGCTGCAAACAGTTCTAGCCTTTTCCTCCCGGTCACTAATAACCGTATGTACGCATGATGCTAAGAGGATTGAACTGAGTTCGTGCTCCCCCGCAAAAGGAAAACCCCCTAAAATATAAAATAAAAACCGAGTTTGTGCTTGACCGACGAAAGACTATTTTGCAGCCTAAGTGGTATCTCTAAAGCTGATCCGCAAATATCTTTGGTATATGTTTGTTTTTATGTTCGGACGTGATCCGCGGACATGATGCCGAAGTGAGCCATCCAAAACTATACATAAATTAATCTGGTTGGAAGAAGAGAGAGCAGAGGGGAACCATGCATGTGGTGGGATTTGTTGTATGGTGTCTCGTTGGGAGGAGAAAGATGAGAGGGAGACCATGCATGTGAAGAGAGAGAGAAAAGTGAGGAGGAGGACGTGAAGGTTTTTCGTTGATCAAGTGGATGTCCGAAGGTTCACCTTAATCATAGCTATGAAGTCCCTTCTCCAAGAGACTAAATTAGATGTAATCGACCAGTTTACGGTGATGCAATGCCTAGGTCCGTCTTTTCACGGCTTTTCCTACTTGCTGGCTGTGGAGACGAGAGGAGGAATCCTCCTTGCTTGGGACTCGACCATTCTCGCGGTAGATCTTATTAATCTCGACAATAACTCGCTAACGGGTTACATGCGCACCAAGGATGATAACAACTAGTGGTTGACAACGGTGTATGCGCCTCAAGGGGACGAGCTCAAGACTCAATTCCTGTTGGAGTTGGCTGCAAGGAGAGAGAACTGCCCCGGCCCTTGGTTGCTTCTCGGAGACTTCAATATGATTCTTAGGGCGAGCGAGAAGAACAACAATAACATCAACCGCGGCATGATGAACAAGTTTCGTAACTTTGTCGATGCGCAGGAGAGAGACTCAATTCCTGTTGGAGTTGGCTGCAAGGAGAGAGAACTGCCCCGGCCCTTGGTTGCTTCTCGGAGACTTCAATATGATTCTTAGGGCGAGCGAGAAGAACAACAATAACATCAACCGCGGCATGATGAACAAGTTTCGTAACTTTGTGGATGCACATGAACTAAAGGAAGTATACATGCACGGGCGACTGTATACTTGGTCTTAACGAGCGGGATGCCCCCACGCTCACCAAAATTGACAGGGCATTGGCGTCCATCGACTGGGAGTTGACCTATCCTGACCACCTTCTGCAAGCTTTGTCAACAAGCATCTCGGATCACGCGCCACTGCACATTTCGACGAGCAATCATTTTTACATGAAAAAGCGATTCCGCTTTGAGATCTATTGGACGAAACTGGCCGGTTTGAGGAGGCGTTGCGTGAGGCATGGGTGTGAGATGATTCCATTGTGGATCCTTTCAAGAGGCTGGACGCTCTTTTCAGGAACACAACGACCTACTTGCAATCACGGGGACAACGCAAGACGGGCAATATCAAGGTGCTTATGGCGGTGGCAAACTGGGTCATTTTCAGATTTGACCAAGTGCAAGAATGGAGAAGACTCTCGGAGCTTGAGCTGTGGTTCAGGAGAACATTGAAGCTTGCGATTCCGGGGATGGCTTCTCTGGAAAGGACCATTAATAGGCAGAGATCTCGCATCAAATGGTTTAGAGAAGGAGATGCAAATACCAAGTTGTTTCAAGCCGTGGCCAACGGGAGACGGACCAAGAACTTCATCCCACGTATAACCCACAACTCAGAGATAATCACTGATCAGCAGAGAAAGGAAGAGGTATTCTTCCAATCGTATAATGATTTGTTGGGTTCGGCGCAGGCCAGAGACTTTTCCCTCAATTTGCAAGAGCTCGGGATGGAGCAGTTTGACCTTACGGAGCTGGATAACATCTTTACCGAGGAGGAGGTCTGGGAGGCCATCAAGGAAATCCCTCCTGATCGTGCACCGGGCCCCGTTGGGTTCATTGGCATTTTCTACCACAAGGCCTGGCCCGTTATAAAGCATGACATCATGGCGGCCCTGCTCAAGCTCTATGTGGGAGATGATCATGGATTCAGCAATCTAAACAAAGCACACATTGTTCTGATCCCCAAGAAGGCCGACACGGCTGAGGTAGGTGATTTCCGGCCCATCAGCTTACCCCATAGCTTCGCCAAGCTGTTCTCAAAGCTTCTGGCGAACCGCGTGTGAAGGAGGATGCCGGAGATTGTGTCAATCAACCAGTCTGTGTTCATCAAAGAGAGGTGCATCCATGACAATTACCTCCTGGTCCGTCAGGTCGCCCGCAAGATTCATTCCACTAAACATCCTGGCCTCTTCTTGAAGTTAGATATATCCCGAGCCTTTGACTCGCTCTCATGGCAATTCCTTTTTGAAGTGTTAAGGGCAAAGGGGTTCAGACCCCGATGGTTAAAGTGGATGGCCTCAATCTTGGGCACTGCCAGCACTAAAATTATCGTCAACGGTGTGCCTGGAAGATCTATTTTTCATGCTAAGGGGCTGCGGCAAGGCGACCCGGCCTCCCCCTTGCTGTTTGTCATTGCCATGGACGTTTTAACCCAGCTTATCTCTAGAGCGAGCGAGGTGGGAGTCCTTAGTTCTTTCCGTGGCATCTCCGCGGTGCAGCGCCTTTCCATTTTCGCGGATGACGTTGCAATGTTCATTCGCCCCTCAGAGCAAGATCTGTGCTGCGTTAGAGAGGTGCTATGTCTCTTTGGGGTCGCGTCGGGGCTCAGAATCAATTATGGGAAGTCTGCAGCCATTCTCATCAAGGGTGAAGAGGAAGATAGGCAGAGGATAGTGGACATTCTTCATTGCCCGTTGAATGAGTTTCCCTGCCGTTACATTGGCATTCCGCTGGCCATCAAGAAGCTTCGTCGTATGGATTGGCAACCGCTTCTGGATCAAGCAAGGAAGTCATTGCCGGCCTGGCAGCAAGGTCTTATTCAAAAATCGGGAAGACTCATCTTGGCCAAGACGGTGATTGCTGCTCGACCAATACATCAACTCATGGTCCTTGATGCGCCGGTCTGGGTCCTTGAGGAGATCGCGAAGTGGTTGCGTTCCTTCTTCTGTGCAGGAAAAGAGAAAGTCAACTGAGGGCAATGTTTGGTTGCCTGGGATGTAGTAGCTCGCCCCACTTGCCTTGGTGGTCTCGGAGTGAAAAACCTCAGGTTGCAAGCGTTGGCGTTACGTGTTAGATGGGAGTGGCTGCGAAGAGTTGATCACACCAGGCCTTGGCAAGGCATCCCGATGATTGAAGACAAGGAGGCCAGGATGGTTTTCAACAACATGGTGAAAATTGAGGCCGGCAACGGCGAGATGATCTTATTCTGGAAAGATCGCTGGATACATGGTTTCACGGCACAGGAGATCACCCCCGCTATATTCGAGCTGGTTGGTACTCGCGCCTGCAACACCAGGACGGTGCAGTAGGCGCTCATCAACAATGCCTGGGCACAAGACGTGCATGGTGAAATCTCCTTCACGGCTCACATCCAAGTAGCCAACCACTGCCATGCTATCATCACAGTGGAAAGAAATGAAGGGCAATTGGACAAGTTTCATTGGCCTGCTGACGCCAAAGACACCTACACGGCAAGATCAACCTACTCTAGACTATGTATGGGCTTAACTACATCCCCAACGGCAGAGTGCATCTGGAAAAGTTGGGTGCCGTTGCGTTGCAAAATCTTCGCTTGGCTTACCGTGCAATATCGGTTGTGGACTTCGGATCGGAGGGCAAGGCATGGGCTTCAAGATGAGCCTTCACCTTGCTACACATGCCTGCAGGAGGAAGACAACGTGGATCATATCCTCACCCAATGTCCGTACGCCCGCGATGTTTGGCACGGATGCTTCGAGGCCTTGGACATCAACATCCTACCGCCCACTCAGACAGACACTTTCACAAAATGGTGGCTCTACAATAGAAGGAACTTCACCGGCAGGATTAAGCATGGGTTTGATTCCTTCGTGATTGCGACTGCCGGAATGCCAGGGTGTTCCACAGATTGCACGAACACAGGTCACCTCCACAGTTGGTCGACCAGGTGTTACTCGAAGTGAAGGACTGGAGGTTAGTTGGCTTTTGTGTAGGAGGTTTAGATCCTTTTGTGAGGGAGTGACCTAGCGCGTTTTGTTGGTGTGGGTGTGGGGTTTTGTACCATCCAGATGTTCGCATCTCGGCTTGGTATCTTGTAAATATTTCTTTCTGCCTTCTATAAAAATATGGTACGCCATTGGCGTACTCTCGAAAAAAAGTCAATGTCCGGACTGTGGCAAAGCCCCCCACATTTGTTTCTAGGATATGCGAATCTGTACGTCTGGACTAGTAAGCGGATATATACAGGTCTTTGTTGGATGACAAAAGTGATCCCAACATATAGTGGAGATTTAAAGGTCCGAATTGGAGATGCACTAAACTATTCGTTTGGCTCACTTTTCTATCAACTTTTTCTGGCCTTATTTGATCCTGAATTATGTACCCCCCCCCCCCCAAAATGTAGTTCTCATTTTAATTTTGGTTAGAATATTTCTTTAGAAGCAATTTTGTTGCATGTTTGACTACTAACAAAATGTGCAAATACAAAAGTAAACATCTTAAGTTATGTGCACAGGGAAAATGGACATGTTTTTACACAAAAATTATGTGCATAAGCTTCACACCACAATGCACAACTCTTTTTTAGCTTTCCTTCTTCAAACCTCTTCAGTGATTTGTATGTTATGGATTTAATCTCGCATGTGGGAGGGAGGTCATTGTTAGGGCACACAAGAGGTCGTAAAAATGGAAAATTGAAGAAAGAGGAAGTAGTTGGTGTTTCATGTGACAGTGTCGTCGAAGGACGACTATTTGTCCGGTAGGGACGACCACCGGCTGATCAAGGGGTCGAGGCAAAGACATAGTGAGTTTGCCAATATTCATGCTCTGGGGGGGGGGGGAGGAGATAAGGCCCTACTCCTGCCTTATTGCGAAGGTCGACGAAGATCTATGGGATCATCGACGAGATCTACTGTGGAGATTACAACCCACTCCTCCTGGCGACAGAGTGTAAAGTTCGTCAAAGAGGGTCTGCCCTATGGTTTCTTTCTTAACCCTGTGGAGGGTCCCTTGAAAGTGCAACTATCCCTGGATGATTTTGGTAATTCCTAACAACATATAGCTCATTGAACTAATGCTATTTCAAGATGATCATTTCAGAAAGTTCAATGATTGTCATGGCATGGATTAGGAATATGGACCCCTCAAAATGCTAAGGACACATATTGGCTCAAGCTCAAGAATCTACATTTTCATTTTAGTGATCCAAGATCACACTGAGTCCATAGGAAAAGCCAATACTATTAAAAGGGGATGAGGTGTTGCTTAATGGCTAGCTTGCTCAAAATGCTTAGTGATATGCTCCAAAATCCCACAACCACTTTCTCATATCCACATATGTCCCAAACCAAAAGTCAAACTCGGCCCTGTTGGAGAACATTGTAGAAAACAAAAAATTTCCTACGGTTTCACCAAGATCCATCTATGAGTTCATCTAGCAACGAGTGATCGAATGCATCTACATACCTTTGTAGATCGCGAGCGGAAGCGTTCAGAGAACGGGGATGAGGTAGTCGTACACGACGTGATCCAAATCACCGGAGATCCTAGCATCGAACGGATGGCACCTCCGCGTTCAACACACGTCGGTCAGCGTAATGTCTCCTCCTTCTTGATCCAGCAAGGGGAAAGAAGAAGTTGATGAAGATCCAGCAGCACGACGGCGTGGTGGTTGATGCAGGGCGTCACAGCAGCAGGGCTTCGCCGAGTACTGCGAGAGGGAGAGGTGTAGCAGGGAGAAAGGGAGGCGCCAGGGGCAAGGGGTCGGCTGCCCCTCCCTCCCCCCCTTTATATAGGCCCCCTGGGGGGGGCGCCGACCCCTGGAGATCCCATCTCCAGAGGGGGCGGCGGCCAAGGGGGTGGATTGCCCCCCAAGGCAAGTGGGCGCCCCCCCACCCTAGGGTTCCAACCCTAGGCGCAGGGGGTGGGCCTTGGGGGGCGCACCAGCCCACTAAGGGCTGGTCCCCCTCCCACTTCAGCCCATGGGGCCCTCCGGGATGGGTGGCCCCACCCGGTGGACCCCCGGGACCCATCTGGTGGTCCCGGTACAATACCGGTGACCCCCAGATCACTGCCGATGGCCGAAACTGCACTTCCTATATATAATTCTTCAACTCCGGACCCATCCGGAACTCCTCGTGACGTCCAGGATCTCATCCGGGACTCCGAACAACATTCGGGTTACTGTATATACATATCCTCACAACCCTAGCGTCACCGAACCTTAAGTGTGTAGACCCTACGGGTTCGGGAGACATGCAGACATGACCGAGACGGCTCTCGGGCAATAACCAACAGCGGGATCTGGATACCCATGTTGGCTCCCACATGCTCCACGATGATCTCATCGGATGAACCACGATGTCGAGGATTCAATTAATCCCGTATACGATTCCCTTTGTCAATCGGTATTTTACTTGCCCGAGATTCGATCGTCGGTATCCCAATACCTCGTTCAATCTCGTTACCGGCAAGTCACTTTACTCGTACTGTAATGCATGATCCCGTGATCAAACACTTTGATCTCATTGAGCTCATTATGATGATGCATTACCGAGTGGGCCCGGTGATACCTCTCCGTCAAGCGGAGTGACAAATCCCAGTCTCGATCCGTGTCAACCCAACAGACACTTTCGGAGATACCTGTAGTATACCTTTATAGTCACCCAGTTACGTTGTGATGTTTGGTATACCCAAAGCACTCCTACGGTATCCGGGAGTTACACGATCTCATGGTCTAAGGAAAGGATACTTGACATTGGAAAACTCTAGCAAACGAACTATACGATCTTGTGCTATGTTTAGGATTGGGTCTTATCCATCACATCATTCTCCTAATGATGTGATCTCGTTATCAATGACATCCAATGTCGATAGTCAGGAAACCATGACTATCTGTTGATCAACGAGCTAGTCAACTAGAGGCTTACTAGGGACATGTTGGTGTCTATTATTCACACATGTATTACGATTTCCGGATAACACAATTATAGCATGAATAAAGACAATTATCATGAACAAGGAAATATAATAATAATGCTTTTATTATTGCCTCTAGGGCATATTTCCAACAGTCTCCCACTTGCACTAGAGTCAATAATCTAGTTACATTGTGATGAATCGAACACCCATGGAATTCTGGTGTTGATCATGTTTTGCTCTAGGGAGAGGTTTAGTCAACGGATCTGCTACATTCAGGTCCATATGTACTTTACAAATATCTATGTCTCCATCTTGAACATTTTCACGAATGGAGTTGAAGCGACGCTTGATGTGCCTGGTCTTCTTGTGAAACCTGGGCTCCTTGGCGAGTGCAATAGCTCCAGTGTTGTCACAGAAGAGTTTGATTGGCCCCGACGCATTGGGTATGACTCCGAGGTCGGTGATGAACTCCTTCACCCAAATTGCTTCATGTGCTGCCTCCGAGGCTACCATGTACTCCGCTTCACATGTAGATCCCGCCACGACGCTCTGCTTGCAACTGCACCAGCTTACTGCCCCACCATTCAAAATATACACGTATCCGGTTTGTGACTTAGAGTCATCCAGATTTGTGTCGAAGCTAGCGTGGACGTAACCCTTTACGACGAGCTCTTAGTCACCTCCATAAACGAGAAACATTTCCTTAGTCCTTTTCAGGTACTTCAGGATATTTTTGACCGCTGTCCAGTGTTCCTTGCCGGGATTACTTCGGTACCTTCCTACCAAACTTACGGCAAGGTTTACATCAGGTCTAGTACACAGCATGGCATACATAATAAAACCTATGGCTGAGGCATAGGGGATGACACTCATCTCTTCTATATCTTCTGCCGTGGTCGGACATTGAGCTGAGCTCAATTTCACACCTTGTAACACAGGTAAGAACCCCTTCTTAGATTGATCCATATTGAACTTCTTCAATATCTTATCAAGGTATGTGCTTTGTGAAAGACCTATGAGGCGTCTTGATCTATCTCTATAGATCTTGATGCCTAATATATAAGCAGCTTCTCCAAGGTCCTTCATTGAAAAACTTTTATTCAAGTAGGCCTTAATGCTGTCCAAGAGTTCTATATCATTTCCCATCAAAAGTATGTCATCTACATATAGTATGAGAAATTCTACAGAGCTCCCACTCACTTTCTTGTAAACGCAGGCTTTTCCATAAGTCTGTGTAAACCCAAACGCATTGATCATCTCATCGAAGCGAATGTTCCAACTCCGAGATGCTTGCACCAGCCCATAAATCGAGCGTTGGAGCTTGCACACCTTGTCAGCATTGTTAGGATCGACAAAACCTTCCGTCTGCATCATATACAATTCTTCCTTAAGGAAACCATTAAGGAATGCCGTTTTGATGTCCATTTGCCATATTTCATAATCGTAGAATGCGGCAATTGCTAACATGATTCGGACGGACTTCAGCTTCGCTACCTGGTGAGAAAGTATCATCGTAGTCAACCCCTTGAACTTGTCGATAACCCTTAGCGACAAGCCGAGCTTTATAGATGGTCACATTACCATCCGCGTCTGTCTTCTTCTTGAAGATCCATTTATTTTCTATGGCTCGCCGTTCAACGGGCAAGTCAGTCAAAGTCCATACTTCCTTTTCATACATGGATCCTATCTCGGATTTCATGGCTTCCAGCCATTTGTCAGAATCCGGGCCCGCCATCGCTTCTTCATAGTTCGAAGGTTCACCGTTGCCTAACAACATGATTTCCAAGACAGGGTTGTCGTACCACTCTGGTGCGGAACGTGTCCTTGTGGACCTACGAATTTCAGTAGGAGCTTGATCAGAAGCATCTTGATCATCATCATTAATTTCCTCTCTAGTCGGTGCAGGCACCTCAGAAACGTTTTCTTGAGTTGCGCCATTTTCCGGTTCAAGAGGTAACACTTCATCAAGTTCTACTTTCCTCCCACTTACTTCTTTCGAGAGAAACTCCTTCTCTAGAAAGGATCCATTCTTGGCAACGAAGATCTTGCCTTCGGATCTGAGGTAGAAGGCATACCCAATAGTTTCTTTAGGGTATCCTATGAAGACGCATTTTTCTGACTTGGGTTCGAGCTTTTCAGGTTGAAGTTTCTTGACATAAGCATCGCATCCCCAAACTTTTAGAAACGACAGCTTAGGTTTCTTCCCAAACCATAATTCATACGGTGTCGTCTTAACGGATTTCGACGGAGCCCTATTTAAAGTGAATGCGGCAGTCTCTAAAGCATAGCCCCAAAAAGATAGCAGTAAATCGGTAAGAGACATCATAGATCGCACCATATCTAATAGAGTGCGATTACGACGTTCGGACACGCCATTACGCTGAGGTGTTCCAGGCGGCGTGAGTTGTGAAACTATTCCACAATTTCTCAAGTGTGTGCCAAATTCGTGACTCAAGTATTCTCCTCCACGATCTGATCGTAGAAACTTGATCTTTCTCTCACGTTGATTTTCAACCTCACTCTGAAATTCCTTGAACTTTTCAAAGGTCTCAGACTTGTGTTTCATTAAGTAGATATACCCATATCTACTCAAGTCATAAGTGTGGGTGAGAACATAACGATAGCCACCGCGAGCCTCAACACTCATTGGACCGCACACATCAGTATGTATGATTTCCAATAAGTTGGTTGCTCGCTCCATTGTTCCTGAGAACGGAGTCTTGGTCATTTTACCCATGAGGCATGGTTCGCACGTGTCAAATGATTCATAATCAAGAGACTCTAAAAGTCCATCTGCATGGAGCTTCTTCATGCGTTTGACACCTATGTGACAAAGGCGGCAGTGCCACAAGTATGTGGGACTATCATTATCAACTTTAACTCTTTTGGTATTCACACTATGAATATGTGTATCATCACATACGAGATTCATCAAGAATAAACCATTAACCATCGGAGCATGACCATAAAACATATCACTCATATAAATAGAACAACCATTATTCTCGGATTTAAATGAGTAGCCATCTCGAATTAAACGAGATCCAGACACAATGTTCATGCTCAAACTTGGCACTAAATAACAATTATTAAGGTTTAAAACTAATCCCGTAGGTAAATGTAGAGGTAGCGTGCCGACGGCGATCACATCGACCTTGGAACCATTCCCGACGTGCATCGTCACCTCGTCCTTCGCCAGTCTCCGCTTATTCCGCAGCTCCTGCTTTGAGTTACAAATGTGAGAAACTGCACCGGTATCAAATACCCAAGAGCTACTACGAGTACTGGTAAGGTACACATCAATTACATGTATATCACATATACCTTTTGTTTTGCCGGCCTTCTTGTCCGCTAAGTATTTGGGGCAGTTCCGCTTCCAGTGACCACTTCCCTTGCAATAAAAGCACTCAGTCTCGGGCTTGGGTCCATTCTTTGGCTTCTTCCCGGCAACTTGCTTAACGGGCGCGGCAACTTCCTTGCCGTCCTTCTTGAAGTTCTTTTTACCCTTGCCCTTCTTGAACTTAGTGGTTTTATTCACCATCAACACTTGATGTTCCTTCTTGATTTCTACCTCTGCTGATTTCAGCATAGCAAATACTTCAGGAATGGTCTTTTCCATCCCCTGCATATTGAAGTTCATCACAAAGCTCTTGTAGCTTGGTGGAAGTGACTGGAGGATTCTGTCAATGACCGCTTCATCCGGGAGATTAACTTCCAGTTGAGTCAAGCGGTTGTGCAACCCAGACATCTTGAGTATGTGTTCACTGACAGAGCTATTTTCCTCCATCTTACGGCTGAAGAATTTGTCGGAGACTTCATATCTCTCGACCCGGGCATGAGCTTGGAAAACCATTTTCAGCTCTTCGAACATCTCATATGCTCCATGTCTCTCAAAACGCTTTTGGAGCCCCGGCTCTAAGCTGTAAAGCATGCCACACTGAACGAGGGAGTAGTCATCGGAACGTGACTGCCAAGCGTTCATAACGCCTTGTTCTGCAGGGAGAACAGGTGCGTCACCCAACGGTGCTTGTAGGACATAATCTTTCTTGGCAGCTATGAGGATGATCCTCAGGTTCCGGACCCAGTCCGTATAGTTGCTGCCATCGTCTTTCAGCTTGGTTTTCTCTAGGAACGCGTTGAAGTTGAGGACTACGTTTGCCATTTGATCTACAAGACATATTGTAAATGTTTTAGACTAAGTTCATGATAATAAAGTTCATCTAATCAAATTATTTAATGAACTCCCACTTAGATGGACATCCCTCTTCTAGTCATCTAAGTATAACATGATCCGAGTCAACTAGGCCGTGTCCGATCATCACGTGAGACGGACTAGTCAACATCGGTGAACATCTTCATGTTGATCGTATCTTCTATACGACTCATGCTCGACCTTTCGGTCTTCTGTGTTCTGAGGCCATGTCTGTACATGCTAGGCTCGTCAAGTCAACCTAAGTGTTTGCATGTGTAAATCTGTCTTACACCCGTTGTATGTGAACGTTAGAATCTATCACACCCGATCATCACGTGGTGCTTCGAAACAACGAACTGTCGCAACGGTGCACAGTTAGGGGGAACACTTCTTGAAATTATTATGAGGGATCATCTTATTTACTACCGTCGTTCTAAGTAAACAAGATGCAAAACATGATAAACATCACATGCAATCAAATAATAAACATGACATGATATGGCCAATATCACATAGCTCCTTTGATCTCCATCTTGGGGCTCCATGATCATCTTTGTCATCGGCTTGACACCATGATCTCCATCATCATGATCTCCATCATCATGTCTCCATGAAGTTGCTCGCCAATTATTACTTCTACTACTAGGGCTAACGCGTTTAGCAATAAAGTAAAGTAATTTACATGGCGTTTCTCAATGACACGCAGGTCATACAAAAATAAAGACAACTCCTATGGCTCCTGCCGGTTGTCATACTCATCGACATGCAAGTCGTGATTCCTATTACAATAACATGAACATCTCATACATCACATATAGATCATTCATCATTCATCACAACTTTGGCCATATCATATCACAAAGCACTTGCTGCAAAAACAAGTTAGACGTCCTCTAATTGTTGTTGCAAGTTTTACGTGGCTGAATTAGGGTTCTAGCAAGAACGTTTTCTTACCTACGTGAAAGCCACAACGTGATTTGTCAACTTCTATTTACCCTTCATAAGGACCCTTTTCATCGAATCCGCTCCGACTAAAGTGGGAGAGACAGACACCCGCCAGCCACCTCATGCAACTAGTGCATGTTAGTCGGTGGAACCGGTCTCACGTAAGCGTACATGTAAGGTTGGTCTGGTCCGCTTCATCCCACAATACCGCTGAAGCAAGATAAGACTAGTAGCGGCAAGAAAGTTGACAAATCTACGCCCACAACAAATTGTGTTCTACTCGCACAAGAAGAACTACGCATAGACCTAGCTCGTGATGCCACTGTTTGGGGAACGTTGTAGAAAACAAAATTTTTCCTACGGTTTCACCAAGATCCATCTATGAGTTCATCTAGCAACGAGTGATCGGATGCATCTACATACCTTTGTAGATCGCGAGCGGAAGCGTTCAGAGAACGGGGATGAGGTAGTCGTACACGACGTGATCCAAATCACCGGAGATTCTAGCACCGAACGAACGGCACCTCCGCGTTCAACACACGTACGGTCAGCGTAACGTCTCCTCCTTCTTGATCCAGCAAGGGGAAAGGAGAAGTTGATGAAGATCCAGCAGCACGACGGCGTGGTGGTGGATGCAAGGCGTCACAGCAGCAGGGCTTCGCCGAGTACTGCGAGAGGGAGAGGTGTAGCAGGGAGAGAGGGAGGCGCCAGGGGCAAGGGGTCGGCTGCCCCTCCCTCCGCCCTTTATATAGGCCCCCTGGGGGGGCACCGGCCCCTGGAGATCCCATCTCCAGAGGGGGCGGCGGCCAAGGGGGTGGATTGCCCCCCAAGGCAAGTGGGCGCCCCCCACCCTAGGGTTCCAACCCTAGGCGCAGGGGGTGGGCCTTGGGGGGCGCACCAGCCAACTAAGGGCTGGTCCCCCTCCCACTTCAGCCCATGGGGCCCTCCGGGATGGGTGGCCCCACCCGGTGGACCCCCGGGACCCATCTGGTGGTCCCGGTACAATACCGGTGACCCCCAGATCACTCCCGATGGCCGAAACTGCACTTCCTATATATAATTCTTCACCTCCGGACCCATCCGGAACTCCTCATGACGTCCGGGATCTCATCCGGGACTCCGAACAACATTCGAGTTACTGCATATACGTATCCTCACAAACCTAGCGTCACCGAACCTTAAGTGTGTAGACCCTACGGGTTCGGGAGACACGCAGACATGACCGAGACGGCTCTCGGGCAATAACCAATAGCGGGATCTGGATACCCATGTTGGCTCCCACATGCTCCACGATGATCTCATCGGATGAACCACGATGTCGAGGATTCAATTAATCCCGTATACGATTCCCTTTGTCAATCGGTATTTTACTTGCCCGAGATTCGATCGTCGGTATCCCAATACCTCGTTCAATCTCGTTACCGGCAAGTCACTTTACTCGTACTGTAATGCATGATCCCGTGATCAAACACATTGATCTCATTGAGCTCATTATGATGATGCATTACCGAGTGGGCCCGGTGATACCTCTCCGTCAAGCGGAGTGACAAATCCCAGTCTCGATCCGTGTCAACCCAACAGACACTTTCGGAGATACCTGTAGTATACCTTTATAGTCACCCAGTTACGTTGTAATGTTTGGTATACCCAAAGCACTCCTACGGTATCCGGGAGTTACATGATCTCAAGGTCTAAGGAAAGGATACTTGACATTGGAAAACTCTAGCAAACGAACTATACGATCTTGTGCTATGTTTAGGATTGGGTCTTATCCATCACATCATTCTCCTAATGATGTGATCTCATTATCAATGACATCCAATGTCCATAGTCAGGAAACCATGACTATCTGTTGATCAACGAGCTAGTCAACTAGAGGCTTACTAGGGACATGTTGGTGTCTATTATTCACACATGTATTACGATTTCCGGATAACACAATTATAGCATGAATAAAGACAATTATCATGAACAAGGAAATATAATAATAATGCTTTTATTATTTCCTCTAGGGCTTATTTCCAACAGGCCCCACCGAAACTATCTATCTGGCGCCACCGAGTTCACTTGACATAGCCACTGCCAGAAATCCTAGTCATTTCGGTCTCACTGATAGGGATCTCGGTCTCACCGAGATGGGATTGCAAACTCTCGGTTTCCCTTCGTAAAGTTTCGGTCTAACCGAGATGAGCGATCGGTCCCGCCGAGTTCGCAATGCAAACTCTTTGTTTCCCTTTCGTAACGTGTCGGTCTTACCGAAATGAGCGATTCGGTCCCACCGAGTTTGCCTGACCAACTCTCTGTGTGCCTATTACAGAAATCGGTCCTACCGAGTTTATGTAATCGGTTTATTACGTTATGCCCTAACCCTAATGAAATTGGTCCCACCGAGTTGACATGTCAGCCCCACCGAAAAGCCTAACGTTCACACTTTGAACTAAATCAGTCTGACCGAGTTTCATGGTTCGGTCTCGCCGAGTTTGGTAAACTATGTGTAACAGTTAGATTTTGTGTGGATGCTATATATACCCCTCCACCCCTCTTCATTCCTGGAGAGAGCCATCAGAACGAGCCTACACCTCCAGCATACATTTTCTGAGAGAGAACCACCTACTCATGTGTTGAGATCAAGATATTCCATTCCAACCACAAGAATCTTGATCTCTAGCCTTCCCCAAGTTACTTTCCACTCAAATCATCTTTTCACCAAATCCAAATCCGTGAGAGAGAGTTGAGTGTTGGGGAGACTATCATTTGAAGCACAAGAGCAAGGAGTTCATCATCAACACACCATCTATTACCTTCTGGATAGTGGTGTCTCCTAGATTGGTTAGGTGTCACTTGGGAGCCTCCGTAAATATTGTGGAGTTGAACCAAGGAGTTTGTACGGGCAAGGAGATGGCCTACTTTGTGAAGATCTGCCCTAGTGAGGCAAGTACTTCGTGGGTGATGGCCATGGTGGGATAGACAAGGTTGCTTCTTCATGGACCCTTCGTGGGTGGAGCCCTCCGTGGACTCGTGCAACCGTTACCCTTTATGGGTTGAAGTCTCCATCAGCGTGGATGTACGATAGCACCACCTATCAGAACCACGCAAAAAATCTCCGTGTCTACATTGCGTTTGCTCCCTCCAAACTCCTCCCTTTATCTTCTTGTGCAATGTTTTACATTTCGCTGCTATACTCTTATACTTGCATGTGTAGGTTGATTGCTTGACTTGTGCTAAGTTGCTAAAATCTGCCAAGACTTAAAATTGGGAAAAGGCTAGATTTTTATTTCGTCAAGTAGTCTAATCACCCCCCTGTAGACATACTTTCGATCATACAAGTGGTATCGGAGCTTTGGTCTCTATTTTCCTTGATTTCCATAGCTTTTGGTGATCATAGCCTTGGTTTCACAACCTAGGAGAGTATGGCGTCTAGCGAGGGAAATTACCACCATAGAGGTCCTTACTTGGATGGTACTAATTTTGCTAGTTGGAAGCATAAGATGAAAAATGCATATTCTTTGATATAACCCCGCCGTTTGGGCTATTGTGTGTATTGGATTGCAAGGTGAATTCTTTGATGGGAGAGAACCGAACCGTGAAGCTACCGCGGAAGAGTTGAAGATGCTGCAATACAATGCTCAAGCTTGCGATATCCTCTTCAACGGATTGTGCCCCGAAGAATTCAACAAAATCAGCCGTCTTGAGAATGCAAAGGAAATTTAGGATACTTTGATTGATATGCACGAGGGTACCAACTCCGTCATGGAATCCAAATTGGATGTGCTTCAAAGTCAACTTGACAAGTTTAAAATGAAGGATGGTGAAGGTGTTGCTGAAATGTACTCTAGGCTTGCTCTGATCACAAATGAGATTGCCGGCTTAGGAAGTGAAGAGATGACCAATAGATTCATCATCAAGAAGATCCTAAGAGCCTTGGATGGAAAGTATGATACCGTGTGCACATTGATCCAAATGATGCCCAACTACAAAGATCTCAAGCCAACGGAAGTCATTGGAAGAATTGTTGCTCATGAGATGTCACTCAAGGATAAGGAAGAGCTTCACAACAAGTCAAGTGGTGCTTACCAAGCCTCATGTGATGCTCCTACATTATCAAGTGAGAAACAAACCCTCAATAAAGAATTGAGCCTAATGGTGAAGAACTTCAACAAGTTCAACAAGAGTAGAGGCAAGGAAAGAAATTCCAAGTCGAGGTCCTACAATGACAAAAGATCTTCGTGTCGTGAACGAAATTGCTACAATTGTGTAAGACCCGGACATTGCTCCAATGAGTGTACGACCCCCTACAAAATAAGAGAAGATTAACCCAAAAGGAGAAGTAGAAGAGAAGAATCACCACCAAGAGAGAGGAGGAGTAGATATGATCGTTATGAATGAAGAACCTCTCGAAGAAGCAAGGATTCCGAAAGGTAGGACAAATCATCAAAGAGCTACACAAAACGAAGACATCAAGCTCACGTTGGTGAATGGGTATCCGGCTCCGACTCCGACCATCACTCCGAAAGAAGTTATCACTCTGACTCCGAATATACTCAAGATGAAGGTTTTGCCGGTCTAGCACTTGTGTCAACCAACTCCTATGACATATTTGACTCACCAAATGAAGGAATTGTAAGATGCTTCATGGCTAAAGGCCCAAAGGTATCACACCCCGAGTATGTCGATTTCAATAGTGATGAAGATGATCTGCTAGGTGATGATGATTTACTTGTTGACAACTCTAGTGATGCAAACTATGATGAACTTGCTATTAATCATGCTAATCAAGATAAAACAAATGACGATGATAAGAAGGAGATTGAGCGTCTAACTAAAGTACTAAACACTCTTAAGTTAGCTCATGAAACTACCTTGGAAGATCATCGAGAAATTTTAAAGACTCATGAGAAGCTACGCTTTGAAAAGCTCAACCTTGAGCAAGAGCATGGGTTCTTAAAAGCAATCAATGATGACCTTCGCAAGAAAAGTTCTTCTTACATTGCCAAGAATTTACTCTTGTCTACTTACATGCCAGAAGTTAAATTTGTTGGGGAACGCAGTAATTTAAAAAAAAATCCTATGCACACGCAAGATCTATCATGGTGATGCATAGCAACGAGAGGGGAGAGTGTAGTCCACGTACCCTCATAGACCATAAGCGGAAGTGTTATGACAATGCGACTGATGTATTCGTACGTCTTCACAATCTGACCGATCCTAGTACCGAAAGTACGGCACCTCCGCGATCTGCACACGTTCGGCTCGGTGACGTCCCACGAACTCTTGATCCAGCTGAGTGTCGAGGGAGAGCTTTGTCAGCACTATGGCGTGATGACGGTGATGATGAAGCTATCGACGCAGGGCTTCGTCTAAGCACTGCAACGATATGACCGAGGTGGATTATGGTGGAGGGGGGCACCGCACACGGCTAAGGGATCAATGATCAACTTGTGTGTCTATGGAGTGCCCCCTTCCCCCGTATATAAAGGAGTGGAGGAGGGGGGAGGGCCGGCCCTCTATGGCGTGCCCTGGAGGAGTCCTACTCTCACCGGGAGTAGGATCCCCCCTTCCCTAGTTGGACTAGGAGAGAAGGAAGGGGGAGAGAGGGAGGAAGGAAAGGGGGGCGCCGCCCCCTCTTCCTAGTCCAATTCGGACCAGAGGGTGAGGGGCGCGTGGCCTGCCCTGGCTGCCCCTCTCTCTCTCCACTAAGGCCCATTAGAGCCCATATACTCCCCGGGGGGTTCCGGTAACCCCCCGGTACTCCAGTATATGCCAGGACGCACTCAGAACCATTCCGATGTCCAAACATAGGCTTCCAATATATCGATCTTTATGTCTCGACCATTTCGAGACTCCTCGTCATGCCCGTGATCACATCCAGGACTCCGAACAACCTTCGGTTCATCAAAACACATACACTCATAATACCGATCGTCACCAAACGTTAAGCGTGCGGACCTACGGGTTCGAGAACTATGTAAACATGTCCGAGACTCCTCTCCCGGTTAATAACCAATAGCGGAACCTGGATGCTCATATTGGTTCCTACATATTCTATGAAGATCTTTATTGGTCAAACCGCACAACAACATACGTTAGTTCCCTTTGTCATCGGTATGTTACTTGCCCGAGATTCGATCGTCGGTATCTCAATACCCAGTTTAATCTCATTACCGGCAAGTCTCTTTACTCGTTCCGTAATGCATCATCCCGCAACTAACTCATTAGTCACAATGCTTGCAAGGATTATAGTGATGTGCATTACCGAGAGGGCCCAGAGATACCTCTTCGATACTCGGAGTGACAAATCCTAATCTCGATTTATGCCAACTCAACAAACACCATCGGGGACACCTGTAGAGCATCTTTATAGTCACCCAGTTACGTTGTGACGTTTGATAGCACACTAAGTGTTCCTCCGGTATTCAAGAGTTGCATAATCTCATAGTCATAGGAACATGTATAAGTTGTGAAGAAAGCAATAGAAAGAGACTAAACGATCATCGTGCTAAGATAACAGATGGGTCAAGTCAATCACATCATTCTCTAATGATGTGATCCCGCTTATCAAATGAGAACTCTTTGCCCACGGCTAGGAAACTTAACTATCTTTGATTAACGAGCTAGTCAAGTAGATGCATACTAGTGACAGTCTGTTTGTCTATATATTCACACATGTACTAAGTTTCCGGTTAATACAACTCTAGCATGAATAATAAACATTTATCCTGATATAAGAAAATATAAATAACAACTTTATTATTGCCTCTAGGGCATATCTCCTTCAAAATCTAGCAACAAGAGTAAGAAAGATGCTTCTTCTAGTAGTAACAATAATCATGTTAAATCCAATATTGTTGCTTCTAGTAGTTCTCTTGATTCCACTAACTATTCTCTTAGCCAAGTTACACTTGAGCAAGAAAATAGCTTATTGAAGGGAATTATAGAGAAAGGTGTTTACAAGAGCCTTGCCGGGAGTAAGCAATTTGAGGAAATTGTACGCAAGCAAGGAAGGCACCGGAAGAATCAAGGTGTTGGTTTTGAACGAAAGTTCAATGCCAATGGAGTTGAGTGGGAAGAAGATCAATACCCCAAGACGAAGTTTGTTCCTCAACAAGATAAGTATGATCCTACTTCTTTCCAATGGACACAAGCTCAACATGATATTCCACCACAAGACCACAAGAAAAAGGGCAAGGACAAGCTTCAAGAGGAGATTGATGCATTTGAAGAAGCTCCTAAGGCCTTGGTCAAGTGGGTTCCCAAGACTACATCAAGTTCTACCTCATCAAGTACGACTACAACTCCAAGGACTCCGATCAAGATGATGTGGATCCCAAAGAAGAAGAAATAGAGAGTTCTTGAGGCTGAGTTGGCGAACATAGTCACTCATATCATTTTGGCAAGGACAAGTGCAAACAACTTCCACATCTTGCACTAGTTCAAGGAGTCACAAACCCTCTTGTTGGTAAGACAAGGGACAAGGTACCTAATGCTTTCATGGACATCATCTTGTGTGAACATCACTCTATGTCTATGGATATCCTTGTTTGTTCCTTGTGGGACTGACCCATGTAGGTATTGAAAGTGCAACTCACTCCAATGGATTGCTCCAAATGATCTACATCAACATTGAGCATCCACATCTTCGACATCTACATGAAGTCATCATAGACAAAACCCAAGGTTAGTTCATCCCTCTTAGGGGGGATATCACATCTAAGGGGAGCTTTACTCTAAAAATTGAGCTAAAGCAACTCTAATGGTGTGAACACAACAATGCTTTATGTAAAAGTGGTAACCCCACTTGAGCTTAAACGATGGGTATGAACTATGATCAAATGTTCTCATTTGACTCCTAAGTCAATATACTCATATATAGATGACTGATACGTCTCCAACGTATCTATAATTTTTGATTGTTCCATGCTATTATATTATCTGTTTTGGATGTTTACTGGGCTTTAATATGCTATTTTATATTATTTTTGGGACTAACCTATTAACCGGAGGCCCAGTGCCAGTTTCTATTTTTTGGCCTATTTTAGAGTTTCGCAGAAAAGGAATACCAAACGGAGTCCAAATGGAATGAAACCTTCGCGATGATCTTTCTTTGACCGAAAGCAATCCAGAAGACTTGGAGTTGAAGTCTGGAACTCTACGAGGTGGCCACATGGCAGAAGGGCGCGCCCAGGGGTAGGCGCCCCCCCACCCTCGTGGGACCCTCGTAGCTCCACCAACGTACTTCTTTCGCCTATATATATTCTTATACCCTAGATCAATCAGGGAGAGCCAGGACCACTTTTCCACCGCCGCAACCTTCTGTACACGTGAGATCCCATCTTGGGGCCTTTTCCAGCGATCTGCCGGAGGGGGAATCGATCATGGAGGGCTTGTACATCAACACCATTGCCTCTCCGATGAAGCGTGAGTAGTTTACCATAGACCTTCGGGTCCATAGTTATTAGCTAGATGGCTTCTTCTCTTTCTTTGATTCTCAATACAAAGTTCTCCTCGATGTTCTTGGAGATCTATTCGATGTAATACTCTTTTGCGGTGTGTTTGCCGAGATCCGATGAATTGTGGATTTATGAACAAGATTATCTATGAATATTATTTGGTTCTTCTCTGAATTCTTATATGCATGATTTGATATCTTTGCAAGTCTCTTTGAATTATCGGTTTAGTTTGCCCTACTAGATTGAGCTTTCTTGCAATGGGAGAAGTGCTTAGCTTTGGGTTCAATCTTGCGGTGTCCTTTCCTAGTGAAGGTAGGGGAAGCAAGACACGTATTGTATTGTTGCCATCGAGGATAAAAAGATGGGGTTTATATCATATTGCTTGACTTTATCCCTCTACACCATGTCATCTTGCTTAATCCGTTACTCTGTTCTTATGAACTTAATACTCTAGATGCATGCTGGATAGCGGTCGATGTGTGGAGTAATAGTAGTACATGTAGAACACTTTCGATCTACTTGACACGGACATGATGCCTATATTCATGATCATTGCCTTAGATATCTTCATAACTATGCGCGTTTCTATCAATTGCTCGACAGTAATTTGTTCACCAACCGTAATACATGTTATCTTGAGAGAAGCTACTAGTGAAACCTATGGCCCCGGGTCTCTTTCTTATTATATTGCATCTCCTTTATTTACATCACATCTCGTTTACTATTTTGCAATCTTTACTTTCCAATCTATACAACAAAAATACCAAAACTATTTACTTTACTATCTTTATTAGATCTCACTTTTGCGAGTGACCGTGAAGGGATTGACAACCCCTTTATCGCGTTGGTTGCAAGGTTCTTCATTGTTTGTGCAGGTACTAGGTGACTTGTGCATTATCTCCTACTGGATTGATACCTTGGTTCTCAAAACTGAGGGAAATACTTATGCTACTGTGCCGCATCACCCTTTCCTCTTCAAGGGAAAACCAACGCATGCTCAAGAGGTAGCAAGAAGGATTTCTGGCGCTGTTGCCGGGGAGATTGTAATGCCCTCGATGCAGCTATATCTCCCACATGTCGAAGCACAACTTAGAGGCATAACCGCATTGAAAGCAATGTCGCAAGTGAGGTAATCTTCACACAACCCATGTAATACATAAGGGAAAGAGATACATAGTTGGCTTACAGTCACCACTTCACGCAATACATGAGTAAAGCATTACATCAAACAGATACAATCAAGGTCCGACTACGGAACCAAAATAAAAGAAGACTACCCAAAATGCTAAACAGATCCCCGATCGTCCCAACTGGGCTCCACTACTGATCAACTGAAATGAAACAACACAATGAACAAGATCTTCATCGAGCTCCTCCTTGAGCTCGGGTGCGACACCTGCACGGTTTCATCGGCACCTGCAAACTGGTTTTGGAAGTATCTGTGAGTCACGGGGACTCAGCAATCTCACACCCGCGAGATCAAGACTATTGAAGCTTAAAGGTAGGACAGGGTAGTGAGGTGGAGCTGCAGCAAGCGACTAGCATATCTAGTGGCTACCATACGGAAAAGAGAGCGAGAAGAGGAGGCAAAAGCACGGTCGAACAACTATGATCAAGAAGTGATCCTGGAACTACTTACGTCAAGCATAACTCCAACACCGTGTTCACTTCCCGGACTCCGCCGAGAAGAGACCATCACGGTTACACACGCGGTTGATGTATTTTAATTAAGATCAACTTCGGGTTTTCTACAACCGGACATTAACAAATTCCCATCTGCCACATAACCGCGGGCACGGCTTTCGAAAGTTCAAACCCTGCAGGGGTGTCCCAACTTAGCCCATGATAAGCTCTCGCGATCAATGAAGGATATTCCTTCTCCCCGGGAAGACCCGATCAGTCTCGGAATCCCGGCTACAAGACATTTTGACAGTAATAAAACAAGACCAGCAAGACCGCCCGATGCGCCGACAATCCCGATAGGAGCTGCACATATCTCGTTCTCAGGGCAACACCGGATGAACACTACGTACGGCAACCGAAGATACCCCAAGTTGCCTAGGGGTGGCACCGCAAGTGGCTCTAGTTTGGACCAACACTTAGACAAGCATTGGCCCGGGGGGGGGGGGGCTAAATAAAGATGACCCTCGAGAGAGCGACTCCCAAGGGAAAAGTAGGTGGTGGTGAGGCAAATGTAAAACCAATGTTGGGCCTTGCTGGAAAAGCTTTATTCAAAGCGAACTGTCAAGGGGGTCCCATAAATCACCCAACCGCGTTAGGGACGCAAAATCCGGGAACATAATACCGATATGACGGAAACTAGGGCGGCAAGAGTGGAACAAAACACCAGGCATAAGGCCGAGCCTTCCACCCTTTACCAAGTATATAGATGCATTAATAATATAAAAGGTATTGTGATATCCCAACAAGTAAACATGTCCCAACCAAGGAACAACATCTCCATGTTCCAACAAGGAACAAACTTCATCTTCACCTGCAACTAACAATGCTATAAGAGGGGTTGAGCAAAGCGGTAACATAGCCAAACAACGGTTTGCTAGGACAAGGTGGGTTAGAGGCTTGGTTTAACAATATGGGAGGCATGATAAGCAAGTGGTAGGTATCGCAGCATAGGCATAGCAAAAGAGCGAGCAACTAGCAAGCAAAGGTAGAAGTGATTTCGAGGGTATGGTCATCTTGCCTGAGATCCCGAAGGAAGAAGAACGAGTCCATGAAGAAGACAAACGGACGAAGTTGAACGAATCCTCACAATCGCAACGTTACCGGAACTATCAAGAAGAAGCAACACCAGAAAGAAGCAAACAACATGGTAAACAACCATCACATGAACATGGCATGATGCACAATCAAGTATGATGCATGTCTGGTTTAATGATGCATGGCATGGCAAATGCAACAAACAAAACTACAAGTTAAGTGGAGCTCAATATGCAACGAGTTGCATATTGACGAAACACCACATTCGATTATTTGGTTCTCTCTTGTTTATGTACCCAAACAATGTTAAATGTAATTAAACATGGCAAGGGGTGAAGCATAAGTAAACTAACTATTTAGGCAAGTTTAAATGAGGCCGGAACAACAAACAACAAGTCCGGAAAATCCTCATGTGCGTATTTGAATTTGGTACTGTTCTGCCATAAACATCATTTTAATGTTGTTAAACAGCAAAATAAAGTGCACCATGTTAAACTAGGCATTTTCCCACCCCATTTACATATAAAGTTTATTTAAAACCGAGCAACGGTTATTTAGTTATGAAATAAATCATTTTAACATGGCATTTGTGCAAAATAAATAAACAGCAAGTTTAAACATTTTAAACATGGATGAAAGTGACATATTATGAAACTAGATGAAATTCTAAACAAGTTACATATATAGTTTATTTAATTTTAATGCACGGTTTGTGAATTATTGATGCATGAACACTAGGGGTTTTTCTGTAAAACAGCAATTCACTGGATTATTAGGCAAATTCGCAGACAAGAAAAAAAACACTACGCAGGCCAAAACTGCTGGGCGGACTGGGCTGCTCACCATGGGCCAAGGCCCAGTCGGTGGAAGAGGCAGGCCGGCGGGGCGCTGGTTGGACCTGATCTGGAGGCCAAGAGGCGAGGCGCGGTCAACGCGAGTGACCGGGCGCGTCGTCCACCTCCCTCGAACGAAGAAGAGGCGAGGCAGGGAACTTGGCGCGGCGGCTTCAGGCGATGCGGGGCCCGCGACGAATCAGGAACTTGGCAGGGCGGCGGGTCACGCGGGGCCGTGGTCGACGCGCACGAGCGTACTGGCTCGATGCAGAGGAAGACGGCCAGGTTCAGGGGACGACGGCTTGCTCGTACTTGGGCGGACAGCGAAGAAGTTCCAAGCTGGCTGGACGGGACTTGGGGGCACCGGCGGCGGGAACCGGGCGACGGGACGGAGGGGGCGCGAGTGAGGCTCTCGTCGAGGTCCTCCGGGAAGCAGAGCAGCGGCGCGACGCAGAGCAGCAGAGGGACTTGCGGCGGAGCTCGGTGCCTCGCCTCGCTGGAAGACGAACGGGACGGCGGCGGTGGTGGTTGGCAGCAAGTGGAGGCCGAGGGGATTTGGATCGGGGGCGCAGCCACTGATTGGATGGGGATGGATCCCGAGGTAGGCGATGAGTGCGGCGGCGGCTGTAGGGACAAACCTCCTAGTTTTTAGGGTTAGGCTAGATTAGGTAAGGTTGGACTATAAATAGAGAAATGAGGGAGATTTGGATCACCCGATCGAAATCAGACGGCTGAGAAAAATATAGGTTAGGAAGCCTAATTAAGAAAACATAGATGTTTTGTAGATGTTTGGGGATGATCCAGATGCAACGGTGATGACTGAGCGGTTCGGGTTCGGGGCAGTTTCGGACACGGGCGAGGGGTCGAAGAGACTCCGGTTTAGGCAAGAGGGCGAACGAAGAATAAGGTTGGTCTCGAAACGGTCAACGAAAACAAGGGGGGACGGGGCAACTACGAGCGGATGCAACTTTGAAAACAATGACGGCAACAAAGTGCCGATGCAATGCCCATGATGCAATGATGAATGCAACAAACAAATAAAAAAAAACACAACTGACTCGCAAAACAAGGAAGGCATCTGGAGCATCGGTCTTGGGGCGTTACAGAGATCTATGCCAAGTCAAGACATACCAAGTACCCATCATAAACTCTTCTCCGTCCCATTACATTATTTGCCATTCGCCTCTCGTTTTCATCTCCCCCACATCTAAAACGATTTTTGAAAACCTTTGCCTTTTCTTCGCCCCTCCTCCGTTCGTCTCTTTTCGCTTGCTTCTTGTGTGCTTGTGTGTTGGATTGATTGTTTGTCACAATGGTTCAAGATAATACTAAATGGTGTGACTTTTGCAATACCAATAGCAGTTATTTTATTAACACTCCGATTGCTCCTACTACCGATGCTGAATCTTGTGAAATTAATACCACTTTGTTGAATCTTGCTATGAAAGATCAATTTTCTGGCCTTCCTAGTGAAGATGCCGCAACCCATCAAAACATCTTCCTCATGCAAAAGAAGAAAGAGGTGGATAATGATATTGTTAAATTGAAGCTACTCCCGTTTTCGCTTAGAGATCATACTAAAACTTGGTTCTCTTCTTTGCCTAAAAATAGTATTGATTCTTGGAATAAGTGCAAAGATGCTTTTATCTCTAAGTATTTTCCTCCCGCTAAGATCATCTCTCTTAGAAACGATATTATGAATTTTAAGCAACTTGATGTGAGCATGTTGCATAAGCTTGGGAGAGGATGAAATTACTGATACGTAAATGCCCTACACATGGTTTGAATTTGTGGATGATTATACAAAAAAAATTATGCCGGATTGAATTTTTCTTCTAGAAATCTTTTAGTTTCGGCCGCGGGAGGCACTTTTATGGAAATCACTTTAGTAGAATCTACTAAACTCCTAGAAAATATTATGATTAATTATTCTCAATGGCACATTGAAAGATCCACTAGTAAAAAGGTTCATGCGATTGAAGAGATTAATGTTTTGAGTGGAAAGATGGATGAACTTATGAAATTGTTTGCTAATAAAAGTGTTTCTTCTGATCCTAAAGATATGCCTTTGTACACTTGGATTGAGAGTAATAATGAATTTATGGATGTGAATTTTGTTGGTAGGATTTTTTTAGTAACAACCCGTATAGAGGAAACTTTAATTCTAGGTCGTTTCCTAATAATTCCTCTAATAATTATGGTAATTCCTACAACAACTCTTATGGAAATTTTAATAAGATGCCCTCCAATTTTGAGATTAGTTTTAAAGAATTTATGAGTTCGCAAAATAATTTCAATGCTTTAGTTGAAGAAAAATTGCTTAAGATTGATGAGTTGGCTAGGAACGTGGATAGAATTTATCTTGATGTTCATTCTTTTAAACTTAGATCTATTCCACCTAATCATGGCAAAAATGAGTCTCTCAAAGCCATGAGAATTTCCATTGATGAGTGCAAAGAAAGAACCTCTAGGATGCGTGCTAAAAAATATTGTTTTGTGAAAGCGTGTTCTTCTAGTTTTCATGATAATAATGATGAAGATCTAAAAGTGATTGATGTGACTCCTATTAAATCTTTGTTTTCCAATATGAATCTTGATAAAGATGGGACTGGAGATGAGTCAACTTTAGTTAAAAGGCGTCCTAATGATTCGGAGTTTTAAGATCTTGATGCAAAAATTAATAAAAGTGGGATTGAAGAGGTCAAAACTTTACATAAAAATGAACCCACTATTATGGATTTCAAGGGATTTAATTATGATAATTGCTCTTTGATAGATTGTATTTCCTTGTTGCAATCCGTGTTAAATTATCCTCATGCTTATATTCAAAATAAAGCTTTTATTATACATATCGTTGATGCTTTAATCCAATCCTATGATGAAAAGCTTGAACTAGAAGTTTGTATTCCTAGAAAACTTTATGATGAGTGGGAACCTACTATTAAAATTAAGATTAAAGATTATGAATGCTACGCTTTCTGTGATTTGGGTGGTAGTGTTCCCACGATTCCAAAAACCTTGTGTGACGTGCTAGGTTTCCGTGAATTTGATGATTGTTCTCTAAATTTGCATTTTGCGGATTCCACCATTAAGAAACCTATGGGAAGGATTAATGATGTTCTTGTTGTTACGAATAGAATTATGTGCCCGTAGATTTCATTGTTCTTGATATAGATTGCAATCCTACATGCCCTATTATTTTTGGTAGACCTTTCCTTAGAACGATTGGTGCAATTCTTGATATAAGAGTGTTTTTTTCTGATCCTAATGATATTCCTTTGTCTACTTTGATTGAGAATAATAATGAATCTATGGATGTAAATTTTGTTGGTAGGAATAATTTTGGTAACAACGCATATAGAGGAAACTTTAATTCTAGGCCGTTCCCTAGTAATTCCTCTAACAATTGTGGTAATTCCTACAACAAATCTTATGGAAATTTTAATAATATGTACTTTGATTTTGAGACTAGTGTTAAAGAATTTATTATTTTCTAAAAGAATTTCAATGCCTTGCTTGAGGAAAAATTGCCTAAGATTGATGAGTTGGCTAGGAACGTGGATAGAATTTCTCTTGATGTTGATTCTTTGAAACTTAGGTCTATTCCACCGAAGAATGATATCCATGAGGCTCTCAAATCTATGAGAATTTCCATTGATGAGTGCAAGGAAAGAACCGCTAGGATGCATGCAAAAAAGGATTGCTTTATGAAAGCGTGTTCTTCTAGTTTTCATGACAATAATGATGAAGATCTAAAAGTGATTGATGTGTCTCCTATTAAATCTTCGTTTTCCAATATGAATCTTGATAAAGATGGGACTGGAGATGAGTCAACTTTAGTTAAAAGGCGTCCCAATGATTCGGAGTTTTTAGATCTTGATGCAAAAATTGGTAAAAGTGGGATTGAAGAGGTCAAGACTTTAGGTAGCAATGAACCCACTATTTTGGAATTCTAGGAATTTAATTATGATAAGTGTTCTTTAATAGATTGTATTTCCTTGTTGCAATCCGTGTTAAATTCTCCTCATGCTTATAGTCAAAATAAAGCTTTTACCAAACATATCGTTGATGCTTTAATGCAATCCCATGAAGAAAAGCTTGAATTGGAAGTTTCTATCCCTAGAAAAATCTATGACGAGCGGGAACCTACTATTAAAATTAAGATTAAAAATCATGAATGCTATGCTTTATGTGATTTGGGTGCTAGTGTTTCCACAATTCCAAAAACTTTGTGTGGTGTGCTAGGTTTCCGTGAATTTGATGATTGCTCTTTAAATTTGCATCTTGCGTATTCCACCATTAAGAAACCTATGGGAAGGATTAATGATGTTCTTTTTGTTGCAAATAGGAATTATGTGCTCGTATATTTTATCGTGCTTGATATAGATTGCAATCCTACATGCCCGATTATTCTTGATAGACCTTTCCTTAGAACGATTGGTGCAATTATTGATATGAAAGAAGGAAATATTAGATTCCAATTTCCATGAAGGAAAGGCATGGTACACTTTCCTAGGAAGAAAATTAAATTACCTTATGAATCTATTATGAGAGCCACTTATGGATTGCATACCAAAGATGACAATACCTAGATCTATTCTTGTTTTTATGCCTAGCTAGGGGCGTTAAACGATAGCGCTTGTTGGGAGGCAACCCAATTTTATTTTGTTCTTTGCTTTTTGCTCTTGTTTAGTAATAATTAATTCATCTAGCTTCTGTTGTGGTTGTGTTTTTTGTGTTTTAATTAGTGTTTGTGCCAAGTAGAACAAATAGGATCTTTTTGGGTGATAGTTGTTTGATCTTGCTAAAAAAGACAGAAACTTTGTGCTCACGAAAATAATTGTTAAATTCACCAGAACGTGATAAAATGCTATTTATTTTTAAATAAGATTAAGATACAAATTGTACAGGTTTGACAAGTTTTTTAGAATTTTTGGAGTTCCATAAGTATTCGAACAAATCCTATTGCTACAGACTGTTCTGTTTTGACAGATTCTGTTTTTCGTGTGTTGTTTGCTTATTTTTATGAACCTATGAGTAGTATCGGGGGGTATGAACCATAGAGAAGTTGGAATATAGTAGGTTTAATACCAATATAAATAAACAATGGGTTCATTACAGTACCTTAAAGTGGTGGTTTATTTTCTTATACTAACGGAGCTCATAAAATTTTCTATTGAAGTTTTGTGTTGTGAAGTTTTCAAGTTTTTGGGTAAAGATTTGATGGATTTTGGAATAAGGAGTGGCAAGAGCCTAAGCTTGGGGATGCCCAAGGCACCCCAAGATAAAATTCAAGGACAACCAAAAGTCTAAGCTTGGGGATGCCCCGGAAGGCATCCCCTCTTTCGTCTTCGTCTCTCGGTAACTTGACTTGAGGCTATATTTTTATTCACCACATGATATGTGTTTTGCTTGGAGCGTCTTGTATGATTTCAGTTTTGATTTTTATTTTACCACAATCATCCTTGTTGTACACACCTTTTGGGAGAGATACACATGAATCAGAATTTATTAGAATACTCTATGTGCTTAACTTATACCTTTTGAGCTAGATAATTTTGCTCTAGTGCTTCACTTATATCTTTTTAGAGCACGGTGGTGATTTTATTTTATAGAAATTATTGATCTCTCATGCTTCACTTATATTATTTTGACAGTCTCTTAGAGCATCATGGTAATTTGCTTTGGCTATAAAATTAGTCCTAATATGATGGGCATCCAAGATGGGTATAATAAAAACTTTCATATAAAGTGCGTTGAATACTATGAGAAGTTTGATGCTTGATGATTGTTTTGAGACATGAGTATGGTGATAATAAAGTCATGCTAGTAGATTAATTGTGAATTTCAGAAATACTTGTGTTGAGGTTTGCAAAGTCCCGTAGCATGCACATATGGTAACCGTTGTGTAACAAATTTGAAGCATGAGGTGTTTCTTTGAGTGTCTTCCTTATGAGTGGTGGTCGGGGACGAGAGATGGTCTTTTCCTACCAATCTATCCCCCTAGGAGCATGTGCGTAGTGCTTGGTTTTGATGACTTGTAGATTTTTGCAATAAGTATGTGAGTTCCTTATGACTAATGTTGAGTCCATGGATTATACGCACTGTCACCCTTCCACCGTTGCTAGCCTCTCTAGTACCGTGCAACTTTCGCCGGTACCATAAACCCACCATTTACCTTCCTCAAAACAGCCATCATACCTACCTATTATGGCATTTCCATAGCCATTCGGAGATACATTGCCATGCAACTTTCCGCCGTTCCGTTTATTATGACACGCTTCATCATTGTCATATTGCCTTGCATGATCATGTAGTTGACATCGTATTTTTGGCAAAGCCACCATTCATAATTTTTCATACATGTCACTCTTGATTCATTGCACATCCCGGTAAACCACCGGAGGCACTCATATAGAATCATATTTTGTTCTAAGTATCGATCCTTGAGTTGTAAATAAAGAGAAGTGTGATGATCATCATTATTAGAGCATTGTCCCGTGTGAGGAAAAAAAAGAGAGGCCAAAGAAGCCAAACAAAAAAAATAAAGAGATAAAAAGAGAGAAGGGACAATGCTACTATCCTTTTTCCACACTTGTGCTTCAAAATAGCACCGTGATCTTCATGATATAGAGTCTCTTATTTTGTCACTTTCATATACTAGTGGGAATTTTGGTTATAGAACTTGGCTTGTATATTCCAACAATGGGCTTCCTCAAAATGCCCTAGGTCTTCGTGAGCAAGTAAGTTGGATGCACACCCACTTAGTTTCTTTTGTTGATCTTTCATACATTTATAGCTCTAGTGCATCCGTTGCATGGCAATCCCTACTCACTCACATTGATATCTATTGATGGGCATCTCCATAGCCCATTAATATGCCTAGTTGATGTGAGACCATCTTCCTCCTTTTTGTCTTCTCCACAACCACCATTCTATTCCACCTACAGTGCTATGTCCATGACTCACACTCATGTATTACATGAAAGTTGAAATAGCTTGAGAATACTAAAGTATGAAACAATTGCTTGGCTTGTCATCGGGGTTGTGCATGATTTGAACATTTTGTGTGCGAAGATGGAGCATAGCCAAACTATATGATTTTGTAGGGATGAACTTTCTTTGGCCATGTTATTTTGACAAGACATGATTACTTTGTTAGTATGCTTGAAGTATTATTATTTTTATGTCAATATTAAACTTTTGTCTTGAACCTTTTAGATCTGAGCATTCATGCCACAATAAAGAAAATTACATTGATAGTTATGTTAGGTAGCATTCCACATCAAAAATTCTGTTTTTATCATTTACCTACTCGAGGACGAGCAGGAATTAAGCTTGGGGATGTTTGATACGTCTCCAACGTATCTATAATTTTTTATTGTTCCATGCTATTACATTATCTGTTTTGGATGTTTAATGGGCTTTAATATTCCCTTTTATATTATTTTTGGGACTAACCTATTAACCGGAGGCCCAGTGCCAGTTTCTGTTCTTTTGCCTATTTTAGAGTTTCGCAGAAAAGGAATACCAAATGGAGTCCAAACGGAATGAAACCTTCGCGATGATCTTTCTTGGACCGAAAGCAATCCAGAAGACTTGGAGTTGAAGTCTGGAACTCTACAAGGCGGCCACGAGGCAGGAGGGCGCGCCCCTAGCCACGTGGGCCCCTCGTAGGTCACCGACGTACTTCTTTCGCCTATATGTACTCTTATATCCTAGATCGATCAAGGAGAGCCATGAAACTACTTTTCCACCGCCGAAACCTTCTGTATCCGCGAGATCCCATCTTGGGGCCTTTTCCGACGATCTGCCGGAAGGGGAATCGATCACAGAGGGTTTCTACATCAACACATTGCCTCTCCGATGAAGCATGAGTAGTTTACCACAGACCTCCGGATCCATAGTTATTAGCTAGATGGCTTCTTCTTCTTCTTCTCTCTCTCTCTCTCTCTCTGATTCTCAATACGAAGCTCTCCTCGATGTTCTTAGAGATCTATTCGATATAATACCCTTTTGCGCTGTGTTTGCAGATCTGATGAATTGTGGATTTATGAACAAGATTATCTATGAATATTATTTGGCTCTTCTCTGAATTCTTATATGCATGATTTGTTATCTTTGCAAGTCTCTTTGAATTATCAGTTTAGTTTGGCCTACTAGATTGATCTTTCTTGCAATGCGAGAAGTGCTTAGCTTTGGGTTCAATCTGGCGGTGTCCTTTCCCAGTGACAGCAGGGGCAGCAAGGCACGTATTATTGCCATCGAGGATAAAAAGATGGGGCTTATATCATATTGCTTGAGTTTATCCCTCTACATCATGTCATCTTGCTTAATGCGTTACTCTGTTCTTATGAACTTAATACTCTAGATGCATGCTGGATAGCGGTCGATGTGTGAAGTAATCGTAGTAGATGGAGAATCGTTTCGATCTACTTGAGACGGACATGATGCCTATATTCATGATCATTGCCTTAGATATCTTCATAACTATGCGCTTTTCTATCAATTGCTCCACAGTAATTTGTTCACCCACCGTAATACATGCTATCTTGAGAGAAGCCACTAGTGAAACCTATGGCCCCCAGGTCTCTTTCTTATTATATTGCATCTCCTTGATTTACATCGCATCTCATTTACTATTTTGCAATCTTTACTTTCCAATCTATACAACAAAAATACCAAAAATATTTACTTTACTATCTTTACTAGATCTCACTTTTGCGAGTAACCGTGAAGGGATTGACAACACCTTTATCGTGTTGCTTGCAAGGTTCTTGATTGTTTGTGTAGGTACTAGGAGACTTGTGCGTTGTCTCCTACTGGATTGATACCTTGGTTCTCACTGACCTAGTCATCGCCAATTTCTTGATAGATGCTAGAGTGTTTGTGCATGCTTTGTTACATATTTCATTTGCCATTTTATTGTGAGAGCATGTTGATTGCATATTTTACTCATTCGAGGACATCCATTTGTTGCTTTGATTGTTTGGCTTTTCCTCTTTTGGCAAATGGATGGACAAGAATGCCTAAGAACTTCCTCTAGCTATCTATGCTTTTCTCGTCTCAAACTCTATTCATGCTACATAACAAAGTTTGATCAAGCCAGATTCGAACCACTCTGTGTGAGGAGCACTCGGAGTCCCCGATTCGTCATAGACTGAAACTTCCAAAACCTCTCTGTGCATCCATCCACTTTGGTCACACCGAGTTCACTGAGTTGATCTAGGTTTTCAATCTCTGTGCAACCGATTAGAAATTTTTGGTCACACCGAGTTGCAGTAACCGCTTGCGAGTCTGCATCTCAGTGCCACCGAGTTGTTCCACTCGGTCACACCAACAGGGTCAGGATATATATACCGACGAGTGAGATTTTGGAAATTTCTTCAAAACCCCTCAGCCTGCGCGTGTCCTGCTCTGCCGCCTCGGGTCTCCGGATGATCCTCTTGTCGCCAGCGACCTCCCGCCGCTGGTCTCCGTCGCCATCAAAGGACTTCAACCCCGCAGTTGCCGTCGTAGCGAACTCACCGCCAAACTAGGGTATGAGTTCGGAACTTTGTGCTGTTCTTACCTCTGATTCTTAGCATAAAGCAAATGCCATGTTCTTTATCACGTATGAGATCAATCTATCAAAGAAAACCTCCATTAGATCAGGTTTGATTCAAAAATTTAGGGTTAGGTTTCCGCCGAACTCATCTCGGACCAACCAAGTTGTAGAAATCGGTCTCACCGATTTGGCTTAGGCCATAGCATTTGCACTTTTCGGTCTGATCGAAAGTTGCAAATCGGTATGACCGAGTTCAACTCTCTGTGAAACCCTAGCAATCTCGGAGTCACCGAACTGTGTCTCGATCTGACCAATTTCACGTGTTTAGACTCCAAAAGTTGATTGGTGTCACCGAGTTTAACAAATCGGTAGCTCTGAAATTCTTTCTGTGGAAAACTAAAACTAAGTTTTTGACTCAATTGTTTTGCAAAAACTCTGCACTTTGTGATGCTCATCCACTCTACCTCATCTATATATATTCACAGGGTCTGCTATCAGATTGCTTTGTCAGTATGTCTGATCAGAGTGATAGCCGGAACAAGTCAGAAGAGTAGGTGAACATGAGTGAGGGCACTAGTCCCTCTAGCAGCTATGATGAGGATAGCAGGAGCACTCCAAGCAATTTGCCCAAGGTAGCTACAAGAACAAGGAAGAAGAGAACCTCAGACTCATAGGATGAGGACTATGTGGCTGCTGAGGAGGAAGTGAGCTCCAAGAAGAAAGTGCTGAAGAAAGAATATGGGACTGCTGCTGCAACAAAACCTGGTATGCACAAGAAAGCACCTACCAAGAGAGTTCCTATGTCTAAAGCCAGAGCCTCCACTCATGAAACTTCCAAGTCAATGGAGGAGAGGCTGCTGGTGAGGGAAACAAGAAGGAAAGGAAGAGAGGAAGATGGTGCAAGAAGGTGGATCCAATGGCAGAATTTGAAAAGCACTCATCTGATGAAGAAGAGGAGGAAGAAGAGGATGCTGCACCAACATCAAAGTCTCAAAAGCTGATGGGGGATGCAATAAAGTCTGGGGCTGCCCCTTCCAAGGCCAAGACCGCCCCCAAAGCTTCTGCTCAAGCTTCAATGACTTCAGAGCCCAAGAGGAGCACAAAGAACATTCTAGTTGATGAAAAGAACAAGGCCCCAGTGCCCGAGATGGATGAAGAAGAAGATGTTGAAGCCCAAGTTCTTAGGAAGCTCAAACCCAAGATTCCAAATCATGATGACACCCATCCAGTGGCAGAAGACATGAACATCAGGAAGGATGCAGGTCTCAGACTTTGGAGACAAAGTGACCCTTATGCTGTGAGGAGAAAACTGATGTGGACTACAGGTTCCATACCAAAGAGCAACAAGATTCTATGAAACCATATTGCTTGACAAGAAGACCATAGTCTGTGATATGAAGTTGGCTGACTGGAAATATATTTATGAGAATGAAGATCATTTTCTAGGAGTACATGAACTCATCATGCAATTCTACTCCACTGCACATTTCAATCCTGATGGAAGATTAGTTTGGATGTCTGAGGGTACAAGGTACCAATCTACTGTTGCTGAGTGGGTCAAGTTGATCAATGCCTCGAAGAGCATGAAGATGACTTGGATGTCTATGCCAAGAAGAAGAAATACCACAACTCAATGGCCAACATGTATAAGGAGATTCCATACAAAGCCATGGAAACTCATAGGCTTGGGTTTGTACATTATTTGTTGTGTGGATTAGCTACTATCAACACTATATTGAGGCATACATTGTTGCCCAAATCTGGAGATCACAAGATGATCAGAGGTCATTCAATCAACTTGCTGCAGATATTTGATGTGCCTCAAAAATTCAAAGTCATGAGCCTGATTTTGGAAACAATCAAGAGGACAACTGCAGATCGGAAGAGATCTTGTGGGTATGCTCCACATATTCAGGTGCTCATCAACTCCAAGATGGGCACAAGCACTTATCTTTTGGACAAGGAGCATCTAACCTTGAGACCAGATTTTGAGGACAACATCGTTGTCATGAATGAAGAAGATTCCACATCTGTGCAAGCACAAGAAAAGAGAGAGAAGGAAAAGGCTGCAAAGATGCCAAGTGTTGAAGAGGCATCTCAAGTGTTCCTAAAGTCAAAAAAAGATCAGCTTGCTTATCTGATTCAAGCAAATTTGAGGATTGAGAAAGGCTTAGCCAGCCTCACTCAAAATCAGGAGAGCTTGGAGAGGATAATTGAGACCAAGTTCTATGACCTTGATCTTAAAGTGACTGAGATGCGGACAACTGTTGAGCAGGTCCAGGAAGAAGCTGAGGAAAGGAAAGGGCAGGCTACCACATATGCCTTTCAGAGAGTGCCCAGAGGTCAGAGGTCTGCTGTAGTGCCCATGGCTGACACTAGAGCTACCACATCAGCACCAGCAGCCAAAGCTTCAGTGCCACCTCTAGTTGCCACCAGCTCCAGCAGCTTCTACAGATGCTTTCGTCCTTGGAGTCCTCTCAACACCACCTCCCGAAGATCAAGCCTAGGGATTGCAATCTCTCTGTTTCCCTTCGTAACGTTTTGGTCCAACCGAGATGAATGATCGGTCCCACCGAGTTCGCAATGCAAACTCTTTGTTTCCTTTTCATAATGTTTCGGTCTTACCGAAATGAGCAATTCGGTCCCACTGAGTTTGCCTGACCAACTCTCTGTGTGCCTATTACAGAAATCGGTCCTACCGAGTTTATGTGATTGGTCTCACCAAGATTACGTTATGCCCTAACCCTAATGAAATCAGTCCCACCGAGTTGACATGTCGGTCCCACCGAAAAGCCTAAGTTCACATTTTGAACTAAATCGGTTTGACCGAGTTTCATGATTCGGTCTCACCAAGTTTGGTAAATTGTGTGTAACGATTAGATTTTGTGTGGAGGCTATATATACCCCTCCACCCCCTCTTCATTCATGGAGAGAGCCATCAGAACGTGCCTACACTTCCAGCATACATTTTCTGAGAGAGAACCACCTACTCATGTGTTGAGACCAAGATATTCCATTCCAACCACAAGAATCTTGATCTCTAGCCTTCCCCAAGTTTCTTTCCACTCAAATCATCTTTCTACCAAATCCAAATCTGTGAGAGAGATTTGAGTGTTGGGGAGACTATCATTTGAAGCACAAGATCAAGGAGTTCATCATCAACACACCATCTATTACCTTTTGGAGAGTGGTGTCTCCTAGATTGGTTAGGTGTCACTTGGGAGCCTCCGTCAAGATTGTGGAGTTGAACCAAGGAGTTTGTACGGGCAAGGAGATCGCCTACTTTGTGAAGATCTAACCTAGTGAGGGAAGTCCTTCGTGGGCGATGGCCATGGTGGGATAGACAAGGTTGCTTCTTTGTGGACCCTTCATGGGTGGAGCCCTCCGTGGACTTGGCAACCGTTACCCTTCGTGGGTTGAAGTCTCCATCAACGTGGATGTACGATAGCACCACCTATCTGAACCACGCCAAAAATCGCCGTGTCTACATTGCGTTTGCTCCCTGCAGACTCCTCCCTTTACCTTTCTGTGCAATGTTTTACATTCCGCTGCTATACTCTTAGACTTGCATGTGTAGGTTGATTGCTTGACTTGTGCTAAGTTGCTAAAATCTGCCAAGACTTAAAATTGGGAAAAGGCTATATTTTTATTTAGTCAAGTAGTTTAATCACCCCCCTCTAGACATACTCTCGATCCTACAAGTGGTATCAGAGCCTGGTCTCCATTTTCTTTGATTTCCATAGCTTTTGGTGATCATAGCCTTGGTTTCACAACCTAGGAGAGTATGGCATCTAGCGAGGGAAATTACCACCGTAGAGGTCCTTACTTTGATGGTACTAATTTTGCTAGTTGGAAGTATAAGATGAAAATGCATATTCTTGGACATAACCCCGCCGTTTGGGTTATTGTGTGTATTGGCTTGCAAGGTGAATTCTTTGATGGGAGCGAACCGAACCGTGAAGCTACCGCGGAAGAGTTGAAGATGCTGCAATACAATGCTCATGCTTGCGATATCCTCTTCAATGGATTATGCCCCGAAGAATTCAACAAAATCAGCCGTCTTGAGAATGCAAAGGAAATTCGGGATACTTTGGTTGATATGCACGAGGGCACCGACTCCTCAAGGAATCCAAATTGGATGTGCTTCAAAGTCAACTTGACAAGTTCAAAATGAAGAATGGTGAAGGTGTCGCTGAAATGTACTCTAGGCTTTCTCTCATCACAAATGAGATTGCCGGCTTAGGAAGTGAAGAGATGACCGATAGATTCATCATCAAGTAAGAGCCTTGGATGGAAAATATGATACCGTGTGCACATTTATCCAAATTATGCCCAACTACAAAGATCTCAAGCCAATAGAATCCATTGGAAGAATTGTTGCTCATGAGATGTCACTCAAGGATAAGGAAGAGCTTCACAACAAGTCAATTGGTGCTTACAAAGCCTCATGTGATGCTCCTACATCATCAAGTGAGAAACAAACCTTCAATGAAGAATTGAGCCTAATGGTGAAGAACTTGAACAAGTTCAAAAATAGTAGAAGCAAGGAAAGTAGTTCCAAGTCGAGGTCCTACAATGACAAAAGATCTTCGAGTCATGAGCGAAACTGCTACAATTGTGGAAGACCCGTACACTACTCCAATGAGTGTACGACCCCCTACAAAAGAAGAGAAGATTCACCCATAAGGAGAAGTAGAAGAGAAGAATCACCACCAAGAGAGAGGAGGAGTAGAGATGATCGTTATGACTCTCGTAGAAGCAAGGATTCAGAAAGGAAGGACAAATCATCAAAGAGCTACACAAAACGAAGACATCAAGCTCACGTTGGTGAATGGGTATCCGTCTCCGACTCCGACCATCACTCCGCAAGAAGTTATCACTCCGACTCCAAATATACTCAAGATGAAGGTGTTGCCGGTCTAGCACTAGTGTCAGCCAACTCCGATGACATATTTGACTCACCAAATGAAGGAATTGGAAGATGCTTCATGGCTAAAGGCCCAAAGGTATCACACCCCGACTATGTTGATTTCAATAGTGATGAAGAAGATTTTGCTAGGTGATGATGATTTACTTGTTGACAACTCTAGTGATGAAAACTATGATGAACTTGCTATAAATCATGCTAATCAAGATAAAACGAATGATGATGATAAGAAGGAGATTGAGTGTCTAACTAAAGAACTAAACACTCTTAAGTTAGCTCAGGAAACTACCTTGGAAGATCATCGAGAACTTTTAAAGACTCATGAGAAGCTACGCTTTGAAAAGCTCAACCATGATCAAGAGCATGGGTTCTTAAAAGCAATCAATGATGATCTTCGCAAGAAAAGTTCTTCTTACATTTCCAAGCGTTTACTCTTGTCTTCTTACATGCCACAAGTTAAATCTAGCAACAAGAGCAAGAAAGATGCTTCTTCTACTAGTAAAAATAATCATGTTAAATCCAATATTGTTGCTTCTAGTAGTTCTCTTGATTCCACTAACGATTCTCTTAGCCAAGTTACACTTGAGCAAGAAAATAGCTTATTGAAGGGAATTATAGAGAAAGGTGTTTATAAGAGCCATATCGGGAGTAAGCAATTTGAGGAAATTGTACGCAAGCAAGGAAGGCACCGGAAGAATCAAGGTGTTGGTTTTGAACGAAATTTCAATGCCAATGGAGTTGAGTGTGAATAAGATCAATAACCCAAGACGAAGTTTGTTCCTCAATAAGAGAAGTATGATCCTACTTCTTTCCAAGGGACACAAGCTCAACATGATATTCCACCACAAGATCACAAGCAAAAGGGCAAGGACAAGCTTCAAGAGGAGATTGATGCATTTGAAGAAGCTCCTAAGGCCTTGGTCAAGTGGGTTCCCAAGACTAAACCAAGTTCTACCTCATCAAGTACGACTACAACTCCAAGGATTCCCATCAAGATGATATGGATCCCAAAGAAGAAGAACTAGAGAGTTCTTGAGGGTGAGTCCGCGAACATACCACTCATATCATTTTGGCAAGGACAAGTGCAAACAACTTCCACATCTTGCACTAGTTCAAGGAGTCACAAACCCTCTTGTTGGTCAGACAAGGGACATGGTACCTAATGCTTTCATGGACATCATCTTGTGTGAACATCACTCTATGTCTGTGGATATCCTTGTTTATTCCTTATGGGACTAACCCATGTAGGTATTGAAAGTGCAACTCACTCCAATGGATTGCTCCAAATGATCTACATCAAGATTGAGCATCCACATCTTCAACATCTACATGAAGTCATCATCGACAAAACCCAAGGTTAGTTCATCCCTCTTAGGGGGGATATCACATCTAGGGGGAGTTTTACTCTAACAATTGAGCTAAAGCAACTCTAATGGTGTGAACACAACAATGCTTTATGTTAAAGTGGTAACCCCACTTGAGCTTAAACGATGAGTATGAACTATGATCAAATGTTATCATTCGACTCCTAAGTCAATATACTCGTATATAGATGACCTAGTCATGGCCAATTGCTTGATAGATGCTAGAGAGTCTGTGCATGCTTTGTCACATATTTCATTGCCATTTAATGTGTGAGCATGTTGGTTGCATATTTTACTCATTCGAGGACATCCATTTGTTGCTTTGATTGTTTGCCTTTTTCTCTTTTGCCAAATGGATGGACAAGAATGCCTAAGAACTTCCTCTAGCCATATATGCTTTTCTCGTCTCAAACTCCATTCATGATACATCACAAAGTTTGATGAAGTCAGATTCGAACCACTTTATGTGAGGAGCACTCGGAGTCCCCGATTCGTCATAGACTTAAACTTCCAAAACCTCTCTGTGCATTTCGGTTTGACCGATCCATCCACTTCGGTCACACCGAGTTCAGTGAGTTGATCTAGGTTTTCTATCTCGGTCCAACTTATTAAAACTTTTTGGGCACACGGAGTTGCAGTAACCGCTTGCGATTTTGCATCTCGGTGCCACCGAGTTGTTCCACTCGGTCACACCGACAGGGTCAGGATATATATACCAACGGGTGTGATTTTGGAAATTTCTTCAAAACCCCTCAGCCCGCGCGTGTCCTGCTCTGCCGCCTCGGGTCTCTGGATCATCCTATCGTCGCCCGCGACCTCCCGCCACTGGTCTCCGTCGCCGTCAACGGATTTCAACCCCGCCGTTGCCGCCGTAGCGAACTCACCGCCGAACTAGGGTATGAGTTCGAAACTTTGTGCTGTTCTTACCTCTGATTCTTAGCACAAAGCAAATTTCATGTTCTTTACCACGTATGAGATCAATCTATCCAGAGTAAACCTCCATTAGATTAGGTTTGATTCGAATATTTAGGGTTAGGTTTCCGCCAAACTCATCTCGGACAGACCGAGTTGTAGAAATCGGTCTCACCGATTTGGCTTACACTGGTACGCGTAGGTCCTAAACAAACGGTTTTTAACCCCTTTCTGTGACAGCATTCGGAACCGTCGCCAAGTGAGTGTGGGCGATAGGGGGGTCCTTCTCACACGACCCAGAAACCGTTGGGGATATGCCCTCCTGGCACACATGCTCGGCAAAATGAGGTTGTGTGCGACTGGTGAGCACTGAAATACAGAAATACGTACAGTAGTGCTAAAAAATACATTATACAGGCGAAATCATTTCCAGTCGTAAGTACATACCACACAGTCAGTCACCACTAACGTTTCCATTCGTATACATCCCACACAGTCACTATAAGGAAAACATTTGCGCAAGGTGGCGTAACACAAACTGTTTTGAAGAGAATGTCATGTGTGATTGTTCATTGATCCAACTCGGTTTATTCCTAGAAACTGTGTGCGTTGCCTGAGGTCGTCGCCCACGGTGTTTTCTCATTAACCGTTTGCAATAGGAAAACCAATTAGCAAGCTAATTGGCCAATTAGCGGGCTAATTGCCCTATTATTAATAATCCATTTACTAATCTAATCAACATTCATATTAAGCAGATAATATATTCCATTTCCATATTAAGGAAGCAGGATTTCATAATTGAAATACATTGGAGTACAACATGATATAGCTTCACCACTCAGCTACCCCATTACACAACTGCACCAGCAGCAAGTTTCACATGCAACATCTAGGACCTTTCGAAATTAGCATCATAGATAGTACATAGAGAGATGCATCTCATCTGGAAAACTGCTGAAGCGGAAGGCGAATATTGAGCCTTCATTCACGTTGAAGGTGTTTGCAACTTTAGGCCAGTGCATGTGGATGATTGACCTCCATCCTTCGACCTCTTCAGGAACACTTCAATATTGAACCATGGGTGTTGTATGAAAAATTTCCTCGCCTCCTGACCACAGAGGTGGTTTGAGAGGTAATCATCAGTGAACCCTCAAAACAAGGATGTGCATAAATATCTTCTCTATATTGGAAACGGGGCGAAGGAATAAAAAAGGCAAGGTATAATAGTTATTACCATCTTGTAAACCTCAGTGCTTCCCATTGTTTCCCTGCAACACATATAAGGTAGTTAGTCATCACGTTAAGTAAGGGTTCGCATGCTATCAGTAAAATATGTTGATGAAAAATAAGCACATTGCAGATTCATCAGATTAATTCAAGCCACATGGAAAACCCATTTATCCAAACCAAGGATGATTAAGAACTAGAAAATATAGCACTTATATATGTTTCTCATGTATTAAGTGCAGCCAAATTCGATTTATTCCTCACATGGTATACAATAAGAGAATGCAGCCACAACAATTGAACATCGCATTGCAGAATTGAACCAAATAGTTAACTAAACACCACAACAAATGAACCAAACATTAACTGAGTACCACATTGCACAATATAACATACTCCAAATAGAAGATCAGACGGTTAACCAAACCAAGCATGCTTAACAACTTGGAAATATAACAATTGTATTTGTTTCTCATGTATTTAGTACAGCCAAATTTGATTTATTCCTCACATGGTATACAATAACAGAATGCAGCCACAACAATTGAACATCGCATTGCAGAATTGAACCAAGCAGTTAACTAAACACCACAAGAAATGGACCAAACGTTAACTGAGCACCACATTGCACAATATAACATACTCCTAATAGAAGATTAGATAGTTAACCAAACCAATCATGCTTAACAACTTGGAAATATAGCAATTGTATTTTTTTCTCATGTATTTAGTACAGCCAAATTCGATTTATTCCTCACATGGTATACAATAACAGAATGCAGCCACAACAATTGAACATCGCATTGCAAAATTGAACCAAGCAGTTAACTAAACACCACAACAAATGAACCAAATATTAACTGAGCACCACATTGCACAAGATAACATACTCCTAATAGAAGATCAGACAGTTAACCAAACCAAGCACGCTTAACAACTTGGAAATATTGCACCCTGAAGAATTGAACATCACATTTGCAGAATTGAACCAAGCAGTTAACTGAACACCACATTGCACGACATATATAACATATACACTATAGCAGAAGATTACATGGTAAAAGTAGGTAGCACAATTCACTATTATTTGTTAACGAAAGGCAATAGCTAGCAAACTGAACATGGGTCCTTATAGTGAGCTAATAAGACAAGCTACTCCTCATTGTCGGAGATATCGATGATGATTGGCAGCTTGGACATGGAAGAGGGTGAGGCACCAACCTGCTGGCTCTCCTGATGAGGTAAGCACATGTTGATACGTCTGCAACGTATCTATAATTTTTGATTGTTCCATGCTATTATATTCTCTGTTTTGGATGTTTAATGGGCTTTAATATGCTCTTTTATATTATTTTTGGGACTAACCTATTAACCGAAGGCCCAGTGCCAGTTTCTATTTTTTTTGCCTATTTTAGTGTTTCGTAGAAAAGGAATACCAAACGGAATGAAACCTTCGCGATGATCTTTCTTGGAACAAATGCAACCCAGAAGACTTGGAGTTGAAGTCTGGAACTCCGCGAGGCGCCCACGAGGCAGGAGGGCGCGCCGAGGGGGGTAGGCGCGCCTGTCGGCATTCTGAGAATGGGGGTCCCCAGACTTGCCTACCTGCGGCCCACGGCGTGGCTGTGCTAGCAGGCATGTACGACCCATCTTCATCGACAAGGCATTCAAGACCCTCGTGAGGCGGACGATGCAAGACCTCCTCAGGAGCGGCCTCGCCAAGCAGGCTCACGAGGGGCGGAGAGATCAAGGCAAGGCAAGCCTCACGAGGCTCTCGTGACGTGAGCCATGACGACCGAGACCAGACGGGCACCAGGCGGGCGCCAGCGCACGCAGCATCCTCGTTTCCTCTTTGGTGCTAAAGGGGCAAGCGCAGGCGCGGAGTACCGAGGCATCAAGCAAAGGTTTCTATATCGGTGCAACGAGACCAAGACCAGCAGGACGGCAAGACGGAGGTCACCGTGGAGCCCAAGGCGGCGTCACCACGAGAGCCTTTCGCAGGTGAAGACCGCTTTTGTCACGATAAGCTGTACTAGTTGTCCCCTTTCAAATTGGCCGTTGTTGGCTCCCTTCCCGCTCAATATTTGGGAAGAGGACCAGGGCCTATATAAGTAGAGCTAGCCACCACCGTAGGGGACAACTCAGAGGAAAGTGAATCAGATCTAGAGCCAACCCTTAGCCACACACCGAGCACAAGAACACCTCAACCTCAGGAGGGTGTTCTTCCCCTTATATTGTTCATCATCAGCCCAAGAGGCAATCCCCCACCACCACACTGGGGTAGGGTATTACACCACAATGGTGGCCCGGACCAGTATGAGTCTCGTGTCTTTTGTGTTGTGAGTTCGTCGAGTTCGTCCGCGAGATCTTAGCGAGCTAGGGCGTGGATCGGTAGGAAGGAAATCTTCGCGCGCACCCCAGTGTTACCTTGAGGGTTTTGTTGGAACCCTTGATCTGATAGCGCCCCGACCCTCGTGGGCTGCACGGAGCTCCACCGACGCACTTCTTTAGCCTATATATACTCTTATACCCTAAAAACATCAGGGGGAGCCATGAAACCACTTTTCCACCGCCGCAACCTTCTGTACCTGTGAGATCCCATCTTGGGGCCTTTTTTGGCGATCTGTCGGAGGGGGAATCGATCATGGAGGGCTTCTACATCAACACCATAGCCTCTCCAATGATGTGTGAGTAGTTTACCACAGACCTTCTGGTCCATAGTTATTAGCTAGATGGCTTCTTCTCTCTCTTTGGTTCTCAATACAAAGTTCTCCTTGATGTTCTTGGAGATCTATCCGACGTAATACTTTGTGCGGTGTGTTTGCCGAGATTCGATGAATTATGGATTTATGATCAAGATTATCTATGAATATTATTTGGTTCTTCTCTGAATTCTTATATGCATGATTTGATGTCTTTGCAAGTATCTTCAAATTATCGGTTTAGTTAGGCCTACTAGATTGACCTTTCTTGCAATGGGAGAAGTGCTTAGCTTTGGGTTCAATCTTGTGGTGTCCTTTCCTAGTGACAGTAGGGGCAGCAAGGCACGTATTGTATTGTTGCCATCGAGGATAAAAAGATGGGGTTTATATCATATTGCTTGAGTTTATCCCTCTACGTCATGTCATCTTGCTTAATGCGTTACTCTGTTCTTATGAACTTAATACTCTAGATGCATGCTGGATAGCGGTTGATGTGTGGAGTAATAGTAGTCGATGCAGAATTGTTTCGGTCTACTTGACACAGACGTGATGCCTATATTCATGATCATGCCTAGATATTCTCATAACTATGCGCTTTTCTATCAATTGCTCGGCATTAATTTGTTCACCCACCGTAATATATGCTATCTTGAGAGAAGCCACTAGTGAAACCTATGGCCCCCGGGTCTATTTTACATCATATTAGTTTCCTGTCAACTTGCCAATTTCTGTCGTCATTTACTTTGCAATCTTTACTTTCCAATCTATGCAGCAAAAATACCAAAAATATTTACTTTACTATCTTTATTAGATCTCACTTTTGCTAGTGACCGTGAAGGGATTGACAACTCCATTGTCGAGTTGGTTGCAAGGTTCTAGATTATTTATGCAGGTACTAGGTGACTTGTGTGTAATCTCCTGTTGGATTGATACCTTGGTTCTCAAAAACTGAGGGAAATACTTACGCTACATTGCTGCATCACCCTTTCCTCTTCAAGGGAAAACCAACGCATGCTCAGGAGGTAGCAAGAAGGATTTCTGGCGCCGTTTCTGGGGAGATCTACGCTCAAGTCAAGACATACCAAGTACCCATCACAAACTCTTCTCCCTCGCATTACATTATTTGCCATCCGCCTCTTGTTTTCCTCTCCCCCACTTCTAAAACGATTTTCGAAAACCCTTTGCCTTTTCTTCGCCTCTTTTTGCTTGCCTATGTGTGTCCGTGCGTTAGATCATTTGTTTTGTTGTCATGGCTAGTCCTCCTATCATGGTTAATACTCCCGATAATGAAGTTCTCAATTTTAAACAAAGGGAGGGAGAAAATCTAAAAGATGCGTGGTATAGAATTTGCAATGCTCAAAATAGATCTACTAGAAAGCAATCCACTTCCGTTCTTCTTCGCAATTTTTATGTAGGCATCACTCCTTGGAATAGATATATTCTTGACACCATTACCGGAGGGAATTTCTTGGGAAGCCATACTTTTGATTCTTATAATTCTATGATAGATTTGCTAGGACCACCACCTCTTTTGGCCAATGGAACTATTTTAACTCTGGAACATGTGATGCAAAGGCATGATATTATTGAAAATAAAATTGCCACTGTAGAGTTAATTGAAAATTCGGATAAAAAGATCCACAACCACATCACCCAGTATGGGTCTAAGGTAGGAGTTACTCTGAGAAATCTTAGGGAAAAGGAACCCATAGTTGATGAGAAGATAGACCAAGATTCCACTAGAATTGATAAACTCGAAGATATTATTACCAACTTGGGATCCGCTTTTTCTGCGGTTAAAAATACCTCAAATACTCCTCCTACCAAAGTTGCCAAGTTTATCTATGTTCCTAAAAATAAGGGTGAATCTTCAAGTAAGGGAAATGAAGACCTCATATCAATAAGTGTGCACCCCAATTTTTTCGATATCATTAAGGAACCTTTTGCTACAAATGAATTTCTTGATTTCTTTCCTAGGAGTTTAATCATTAATAAAACCAAAGAACCTCCTAAGGGTCATATGTGTTCAACTGAAGAATTGCTTACAGAAGATGGTAATGCCTAGCTAGGGGCGTTAAACGATAGCGCTTGTTGGGAGGCAACCCAATTTTATTTTTTTGGTTTTTGTTCCTTTTTAGTAATAAATAATTCATCTAGCATGTTTAGATGTGGTTTTATGTTTTAATAAGTGTTTGTGCCAAGTAGAACCTTTGGGAATACTTGGGTGAAGTCTGCGATCTTGCTGTAAAAAATAGAAACTTTAGTGCTCACGAGATTAGCTGCCATTTTTTACTGGAGAGTGCTTTTAGGTTGATTCTTTTTGCAGATGATTAATAGAAAAAATCCTCACGTCCACCAATTTATTTAAGAATTTTTGGAGTTCTACAAGTATTCGTTTGATACAGATTGCTACAGACATTCTGTTTTGACAGATTCTGTTTTTCGTGTGTTGTTTGCTTATTTTAATGAATCTATGAGTAGTATCGGGGGGTACGAACCATACAGAAGTTGGAATGCAATAAGTTTAACACCAATACAAATTAAAAACGAGTTCATTATAGTACCTTAAAGTGGTGGTTTGTTTTCTTATACTAACGGAGCTCATGAGATTTTCTGTTAAGTTTTGTGTTATGAAGTTTTGAAGTTTTTGGGTAAAGATTTGATGGATTTTGGAATAAGGAGTGGCAAGAGCCTAAGCTTGGGGATGCCCAAGGCACCCCAAGGTAAAATTCAAGGACAAACAAAAGCCTAAGCTTGGGGATGCCCTGGAAGGCATACCCTCTTTCGTCTTCGTCTATCGGTAACTTTACTTGAGGCTATATTTTTATTCACCACATGATATGTGTTTTGCTTGGAGCGTCTTATATGATTTGAGTCTTTGCTTTTTAGTTTACCACAATCATCCTTGCTGTACACACCTTTTGGAGAGACATGCATGAATCAGAATTTATTAGAATACTCTATGTGCTACACTTATATCTTTTGAGCTAGATAATTTTGCTCTAGTGCTTCACTTATATCTTTTTAGAGCACGGTGGTGGTTTTATTTTATAGAAATTATTGATCTCTCATGATTCACTTATATTATTTTGAGATTCTTTTAGAACAGCATGGTAATTTGTGTTGGCTATAAAATTAGTCCTAATATGATGAGCATCCAAGATGGGTATAATAAAAACTATCATATAAAGTGCATTGAATACTATGAGGAGTTTGATTCCTTATGATTGTTTTGAGATATGAAGATGGTGATATTAGAGTCATGCTAGTTGATTAGTTATGAATTTGAGTGATACTTGTGTTAACATTTGAGATTCCCGTAGCATGCACGTATGCTGAACCGTTATGTGATGAAGTAGGAGCATGATTTATTTATTGACTGTCTTCCTTATGAGTGGCGGTCGGGGACGAGCGATGGTCTTTTCCTACCAATCTATCCCCCTAAGAGCATGCGCGTAGTACTTTGTTTCGATAACTAATAGATTTTTGCAATAAGTATGTGATTCCTTTATGACTAATGTTGAGTCCATGGATTATACGCACTCTCACCCTTCCACCATTGCTAGCCTCTCTAATACAGCACACCTTTCGCCGGTATCATACACCCACCATATACCTTCCTCAAAACAGCCACCATACCTACCTATTATGGCATTTCCATAGCCATTCCGAGATATATTGCCATGCAACTTTCCATCGTTCCGTTTATTATGACACGCTCCATCATTGTCATATTGCTTTGCATGATCATCTAGTTGACATCGTATTTGTGGCAAAGCCACCGTTCATAATTTTTCATACATGTCACTCTTGAATCATTGCACATCCCGGTACACCGCCGTAGGCATTCACTTAGAGTCATATTTTGTTCTAAGTATTGAGTTGTAATTCTTGAGTTGTAAGTAAATAAAAGTGTGATGATCATCATTATTAGAGCATTGTCTCAGTGAGGAATGGATGATGGAGACTATGGTTCCCCCACAAGTTGGGATGACACTCTGGACGAAAAAATAATAATAATAAGAGCCCATAAAAAAGAGAGAAGGCACAAATAGAAAAAATGAGAGAAAAAGAGAGAAAGGGACAATGCTACTATCCTTTTACCACACGTGTGCTTCAAAGTAGCACCATGATCTTCATGATAGAGAGTCTTCTATGTTGTCACTTTTATTCTAGTGGGAATGTTACATTATAGAACTTGGCTTGTATATTCCAATGATGGGTCCTCAAAATTGCCCTAGGTCTTCGTGAGCAAGCAAGTTGGATGCACACCCACTTAGTTTCTTTTGTTGAGCTTTCATACAGTTATAGCTCTAGTGCATCCGTTGCATGGCAATCCCTAATCACTCACATTGATATCTATTGATGGGCATCTCCATAGCCCGTTGATACGCCTAGTTTATGTGAGACCATCTTCTCCTTTTTGTCTTATCCACAACCACCATTCTATTCCACCTATAGTGCTATGTCCATGTCTCACGCTCATGTATTGTGTGAAAGTTGAAAAAATTTGAGGGTCATCGGGGTTGTGCATGATTAAATACTTTGTGTGATGAATATAGAGCATAGCCAGACTATATTATTTTGTAGGATAACTTTCTTTGGCCATGTTATTTTGATAAGACATGATTGCTTTATTAGTATGCTTGAAGTATTATTGTTTTTATGTCAATATTAAACTTTTATTTTTAATCTTATGGATCTGAACATTCATGCCACAATAAAGAGAATTACATTGAAAATTATGTTAGGTAGCATTCCACATCAAAATTTCTGTTTTTTATCATTTACCTACTCGAGGACGAGCAGGAATTAAGCTTGGGGATGCTTGATACGTCTCCAACGCATCTATAATTTTTTATTGTTCCATGCTATTATATTATCCATTTTGGATGTTTAATGGGCTTTAACATGCTCTTTTTAAATTATTTTTGGGACTAACCTATTAACGGAAGGCCCAGTGTCAGTTTCTATTTTTTTTTGCCTATTTCAGTGTTTCGCAGAAAAGGAATACCAAACGGCATCCAAAGGGAATGAAACCTTCGCGATGATCTTTCTTGGAACAAACGCAATCCATAAGACTTGGAGTTGAAGTCTGGAACTCCACGAGGCGGCCACGAGGCAGGAGGGCGCGCCCCCACCCTCGTGGGCCCCACGGAGCTCCACTAACGTACTGCTTTCGCCTATATATACTCTTATACCCTACAAACATCAGGGGGAGCCACGAAACCACTTTCCCACCGCCACATCCTTCTGTACCCGTGGGATCCCATCTTGAGGCCTTTTCCGGTGATCTGCTGGAGGGGGAATCGATCACGGAGGGCTTCTACATCAACACCATAGCCTCTCCGATGATGTGTGAGTAGTTTACCACAGACCTTCGGGTCCATAGTTATTAGCTAGATGGCTTCTTCTCTCTCTTTCGTTCTCAATACAAAGTTCTCCTCGATGTTCCTGGAGATCTATTCGATGTAATAGTTTTTGCGGTGTGTTTGCCGAGATCCGATGAATTGTGTATTTATGATCAAGATTATCTATGAATATTATTTGGTTCTGCTCTGAATTCTTATATGCATGATTTGATGTCTTTGCAAGTCTCTTCTAATTATCGGTTTAGTTTGGCCTACTAGATTGATCTTTCTTGCAATGGGAGAAGTGCTTAGCTTTGGGTTCAATCTTGTGGTGTCCTTTCCCAGTGACAGTAGGCGCAGCAAGGCACGTATTGTATTGTTGCCATCGAGGATAAAAAGATGGGGTTTATATCATATTGCTTGAGTTTATCCCTCTACATCATGTTATCTTGTTTAATGCGTTACTCTATTCTTATGAACTTAATACTCTAGATGCATGCTGGATAGCGGTCGATGTGTGGAGTAATAGTAGTAGATGCATAATCGTTTCGGTCTACTTGACACGGACATGATGCCTATATTCATGAACATGCCTAGATATTCCCATAACTATGCCCTTTTTTATTAATTGCTCGGCAGTAATTTGTTCACCCACCGTAATATATGCTATCTTGAGAGAAGCCACTAGTGAAACCTATGGCCCCCGGGTCTATTTTACATCATATTAGTTTCTCGTCAACTTGCCAATTTTTGTCGTTGTTTATTTTGCAATCTTTACTTTCCAATCTATACAACAAAAATACCAAAAATATTTACTTTACTATCTCACTCTTGCGATTGACCGTGAAGGGATTGACAACCCCTTTACCGCGTTGGTTGCAAGGTTCTTGATTGTTTGTGCAGGCACTAGGTGACTTGCGTGTAATCTCCTACTGGATTGATACCTTGGTTCTCAAAAACTGAGGGAAATACTTACGCTACTTTTCTGCATCACCCTTTCCTCTTCAAGGGTAAACCAACGCATGCTCAAGAGGTAGCACGTGCACGGTGAGAAAACACCTTGTAGTCTTCATCGAAGGCACCGACGGTGGCCTCGAGAAAACGACACGAACTGTCATTTAAAGCAGCCAACCGCATCACGGTGTTGGCATGCGAGGCATCAACGGTGGCCTCGATGGTGAGGTGCTCCTCCAAGATCCGGGGGTCAGCACGAATGGGAGCCATCGCGACCTCATCCGCGCGTGCGACCACGATTTGCTTCTTCGCTGCCAAATGCTCCTTGAGGTCCTGGCTATACTGCGTGCACCATGGCTTAGGCCGGCGCTTATTTGGTGGAGGGGTCGGTGATTTGGGTGGAAGGTGTCACGCTCACGCCGACGGTCGGGGCATGTGGGATGTGGAAGGAGGAGGATGGACGTCGGATCTGGATTACCTGCCTGGATAGGCGAGGCCGAGCAGCATGAAGGTGGGTCGTGGATGAGGAGGCGGTGGCACTGCAAGCAAGGAGTGAAGGTTTCAACTTGGAAAGGAAGGCAGAAAGTGGGGCAAAGTGGCTTTTGGTAAGGGGGAGGGGGTAGGGAGGTAGATATTTCCGCGAAAGCTGAAAATTTGGAATCGCTTCAGCCAAAAAACTAGCGCGCAAAGTGTCGTCAGACACGGTCCCTTATTCAGAGCAGGTTGTGGACTTAGCCGTCACACCTTATCGCGTAAGCCATATGCGTACTATACTCCAACGGTGCTCCATGATATTTTCTGCTGCATATCACACGGTTGGTTATAATAAACTGTGTGGGATCTACTTGATTTTCGTCTTGATTTGAATTACATAATGGGGTCACAGCGGCCATGGATGGTGTTTGAATTGCTAGACCTTTTATCTGCAGTGATCATGCAACTATATGTGTGTCATAAAACAATTGGAATTATTCAAGGTTCGTTTGGACATTTTTATGCATTAAGTGAGTTTTCAATGCATTTATGTGCGTAATTCAAATTTGAACTACATGCACATGCTCTAGTGCATATAAATTGGCGAAAAATCAAATCTTTGTCCTTGGGTGCATGCTTAGGTCTCATGCAAGAAATGGGAATGAATGTGAAACACCCTACCACCATCACTCGGCTGCAAACATTGAGATACCTGGTTTTTAAATTCTAGTAAATCCAAAACTCGTCTGAAATTCATGAAACTTGGCATGCTATCATGGAGCGGCATCAACATGCCGTGGAGAAATTTTTGTCCCATTTGGGGCAGGTTTGGGTATAAACTTCTCACAAACCAGAGCTTTTCACAACAAGCATGATGGTTTCGATAGGTGGATGAGACGATATCCGTTGCCTCTTATTGCTTTCAAAAAATTTCTAGTGTCAACATAGAACAACAGGAGTGTTGTTTTCAATCTTGTATTTTTTTGGGGGTTCGTTTGGCCTTTTTTATACATTAACTGGGTTTTCTAGGCATTTTATGTGCATAATTCAAATTTCAACTACAAGCACATGCTCGAATGCACCAAAGTTGGTTGAAAAATCACATGTGTGTCCTTGAGTGAATTTCTAGGTCCCATGCAACAGATGGGAATGAATTTCAAACACCAGGGCACTGTTGATTACCGGCAAAATGTTGAGATGCCTGGTTTTAATATTCTAGTAAATCCAAAAATCGTCTGAAATTCATGAAACTTGCCATGCTATCGTGGAGCGGCATCAACATGCCGTGGTGAAAATTTTGTCCCATTTGGGGCAGGTTTGGGTATAAGCTTCTCACAAACCATAGCTTCTCACAACAAGCATGATGGTTTCGATAGGGAACGTACCACCTTTGTGTTGGGGAACGTTGCAGAAAATTAAAAAAAATTCCTACGGTTTGACCAAGATCCATCTATGAGTTCATCTAGCAACGAGTCATGGGAGAAAGAGATTGCATCTACATACCACTTTGTAGATCGCGAGCGGAAGCGTTCAACGAACGGGGATGAAGTAGTCGTACACACCGTGATCCAAATCACCGGAGATCCTAGCACCGAAAGCACGGCACCTCCGCGTTCAACACACGTACGGTCAGCGTGACATCTCCTTCTTCTTGATCCATCAAGGCAAAGGAGAGGTTTGGGGAAGATGGCTCCAGCAGCAGCACGACGGCATGGTGATGGTGGAACTACAGTACTCCGGCAGGGCTTCGCCGTGCTCAACGGAGGAGGAGGAGGTGTTGGAGAGGGAGAGGGAGGCGCCAATGACCAGGGGTTGGGCTGCCCCCTCCCCTCCCCCCTTTATATAGGAGTGCCAAGGGGGGGCGCCGGCCCTAGGAGATCCAATCTCCTTGGGGCGGCGGCCAAGGGGAGGTTCCCCCCCCCCCAAGGCACCTAGGAGGTGCCTTCCCCTTGTGGGACTCCTTCCCTTTGTAACCCTAGGCGCATGGGCCTCTTGGGGCTGGTTCCCCTTGGCCCATGTAGGCCAAGGCGCACCCCCTAGAGCCCATGTGGCCCCCCGAGGCAGGTGGCCCCACCCGGTGGACCCCCGGGACCCTCCGATGGTCCCGGTACAATACCGATAACCCCGAAACTTGTCCCGATGGCCAAAACAGCACTTCCTATATATAATTCTTTACCTCCGGACCATTCCGAAACTCCTCGTGACGTCCGGGATCTCATCCGGGACTCCGAACAACATTCGGGTTACTGCATATACATATCTTCACAACCCTAGCATCACCGAACCTTAAGTGTGTAGACCCTACGGGTTCGGGAGACATGCAGACATGACCGAGACGGCTCTCGGGCAATAACCAACAGCGGGATCTGGATACCCATGTTGGCTCCCACATGCTCCACGATGATCTCATCGGATGAACCACGATGTTGAGGATTCAATTAATCCCGTATACGATTCCCTTTGTCAATCGGTATTTTACTTGCCCGAGATTCGATCGTCGGTATCCCAATACCTCGTTCAATCTCGTTACCAGCAAGTCACTTTTCTCGTACCGTAATGCATGATCCCGTGATCAAACACTTTGATCACATTGAGCTCATTATGATGATGCATTACCGAGAGGGCCCGGTGATACCTCTCCGTCAAGCGGAGTGACAAATCCCAGTCTCGATCCATGTCAACCCAATAGACACTTTCAGAGATACCCGTAGTATACCTTTATAGTCACCCAGTTACGTTGTGACGTTTGGCACACCTAAAGCACTCCTACGGTATCCGGGAGTTACACGATCTCATGGTCTAAGGAAAGGATACTTGACATTGGAAAACTCTAGCGAACGAACTATGTGATCTTATGCTATGTTTAGGATTGGGTCTTGTCCATCACATCATTCTCCTAATGATGTGATCTCGTTATCAATGACATCCAATGTCCATAGTCAGGAAACCATGACTATCTATCGATCAAAAAGCTAGTCAACTAGAGGCTTACTAGGGACATATTGTTGTCTGTTATTCACACATGTATTACGATTTCCGGATAACACAATTATAGCACGAATAAAGACAATTATCATGAATAAGGAAATATAATAATAATGCTTTTATTATTGCCTCTAGGGCATATTTCCAACAGTCTCCCACTTGCACTAGAGTCAATAATCTAGTTACATTGTGATGAATCGAACACCCATAGAGTTCTGGTGCTGATCATGTTTTGCCTTAGGGAGAGGTTCAGTCAACGGATCTGCGACATTCAGATCCGTGTGCACTTTACAAATTTCTATGTCTCCATCTTGAACATTTTCACGAATGGAGTAGAAGTGACGCTTGATGTGCCTGGTCTTCTTGTGAAACCTGGGCTCCTTTGCAAGTGCAATAGCTCCAGTGTTGTCACAGAAGAGTTTGATTGGCCCCGACGCATTGGGTATGACTCCGAGGTCGGTGATGAACTCCTTCACCCAAATTGCTTCATGTGCTGCCTCCGAGGCTGCCATGTACTCCGCTTCACATGTAGATCCCGCCAAGACGCTTTGCTTGCAACTGCACCAGCTTACTGCCCCACCATTCAAAATATACACGTATCCGGTTTGTGACTTAGAGTCATCCAGATCTGTGTCGAAGCTAGCGTCGACGTAACCCTTTACGACAAGCTCTTCGTCACCTCCATAAACGAGAAACATTTCCTTAGTCCTTTTCAGGTACTTCAGGATATTCTTGACCGCTGTCCAGTGTTCCTTGTCGGGATTACTTTGGTACCTTCCTACCAAACTTACGGCAAGGTTTACATCAGGTCTGGTACACAGCATGGCATACATAATAGAACCTATGGCTGAGGCATAGGGATGATGCTCATCTCTTCTATATCTTCTGCCGTGGTCGGACATTGAGCTGAGCTCAATTTCACACCCTGTAACACAGGTAAGAACCCTTTCTTAGATTGATCCATATTGAACTTCTTCAATATTTTATCAAGGTATGTGCTTTGTGAAAGACCTATGAGGCGTCTCGATCTATCTCTATAGATCTTGATGCCTAATATATAAGCTGCTTCTCCAAGGTCCTTCATTGAAAAACTTTTATTCAAGTAGGCCTTAATGCTGTCCAAGAGTTCTATATCATTTCCCATCAAAAGTATGTCGTCTACATATAATATGAGAAATGCTACAGAGCTCCCACTCACTTTCTTGTAAACACAGGCTTCTCCATAAGTCTGTGTAAACCCAAACGCTTTGATCATCTCATCAAAGCGAATGTTCCAACTCCGAGATGCTTGCACCAGCCCATAAATCGAGCGTTGGAGCTTGCACACCTTGTCAGCATTCTTAGGATCGACAAAACCTTCCGGCTGCATCATTTACAATTCTTCCTTAAGGAAACCATTAAGGAATGCCGTTTTGACGTCCATTTGCCATATTTCATAATCGTAGAATGTGACAATTGCTAACATGATTCGGACGGACTTCAGCTTCGCTACCGGTGAGAAAGTCTCATCGTAGTCAACTCCTTGAACTTGTCGATAACCCTTAGCAACAAGCCGAGCTTTATAGATGGTCACATTACCATCCGCGTCTGTCTTCTTCTTAAAGATCCATTTATTTTCTATGGCTCGCCGCTCAACGGGCAAGTCAGTCAAAGTCCATACTTTGTTTTCATACATGGATCCTATCTCGGATTTCATGGCTTCTGGCCATTTGTCAGAATCCGGGCCCGCCATTGCTTCCTCATAGTTCGAAGGTTCACCGTTGTCTAACAACATGATTTCCAAGACAGGGTTGCCGTACCACTCTGGTGCGGAACGTGTCCTTGTGGACCTTCGAATTTCAGTAGAAGCTTGATTAGAAGTATCTTGATCATCATCATTAATTTCCTCTCTAGTCGGTGCAGGCACCTCAGGAACGTTTTCTTGAGTTTCGCCATTTTCCGGTTCAAGAGGTAACACTTCATCAAGTTCTACTTTCCTCCCACTTACTTCTTTCGAGAGAAACTCTTTCTCTAGAAAGGATCCATTCTTGGCAACAAAGATCTTGCCTTCGGATCTGAGGTAGAAGGTATACCCAACAGTTTCTTTAGGGTATCCTATGAAGACGCATTTTTCCGACTTGGGTTCGAGCTTTTCAGGTTGAAGTTTCTTGACATAAGCATCGCATCCCCAAACTTTTAGAAACGACAGCTTAGGTTTCTTCCCAAACCATAATTCATACGGTGTCGTCTCAACGGATTTAGACGGAGCCCTACTTAAAGTGAATGCGGCAGTCTCTAAAGCATAGCCCCAAAAAGATAGCGGTAAATCGGTAAGAGACATCATAGATCGCACCATATCTAATAGAGTGCGATTACGACGTTCGGACACACCATTACGCTGAGGTGTTCCAGGCGGCGTGAGTTGTGAAACTATTCCACATTTTCTTAAGTGTGTGCCAAATTCATCACTCAAGTATTCTCCTCCACGATCTGATCGTAGAAACTTGATCTTTCTATCACGTTGATTTTCAACCTCACTCTGAAATTCCTTGAACTTTTCAAAGGTCTTAGACTTGTGTTTCATCAAGTAGATATACCCATATCTACTCAAGTCATCAGTGAGGGTGAGAACATAACGATAGCCACCGCGAGCCTCAACACTCATTGGACCGCACACATCGGTATGTATGATTTCCAATAAGTTGGTTGCTCGCTCCATTATTCCTGAGAACGGAGTCTTGGTCATTTTACCCATGAGGCATGGTTCGCACGTGTCAAATGATTCATAATCAAGAGACTCTAAAAGTCCATCTGCATGGAGCTTCTTCATGCGTTTGACACCTATGTGACCAAGGCGGCAGTGCCACAAATATGTGGGACTATTGTTATCAACTTTAACTCTTTTGGTATTCACACTATGAATATGTGTATGATCACGTACGAGATTCATTAAGAATAAACCATTAACCATCGGAGCATGACCATAAAACATATCTCTCATATAAATAGAACAACCATTATTCTCGGATTTAAATGAGTAGCCATCTCGAATTAAACGAGATCCAGATACAATGTTCATGCTCAAACTTGGCACTAAATAACAATTATTGAGGTTTAAAACTAATCCCGTAGGTAAATGTAGAGGTAGCGTGCCGACGGCGATCTCATCGACCTTGGAACCATTCCCGATGTGCATTGTCACCTCGTCCTTCGCCAGTCTCCGTTTATTCCGCAGCTCCTGTTTTGAGTTACAAATGTGAGCAACTGCACCGGTATCAAATACCCAAGAGCTACTACGAGTACTGGTAAGGTACACATCAATTACATGTATATCACATATACCTTTGGTTTTGTCGGCCTTCTTGTCCGCTAAGTATTTGGGGCAGTTCCGCTTCCAGTGACCACTTCCCTTGCAATAAAAACACTTAGTCTCGGGCTTGGGTCCATTCTTTGGCTTCTTCCCGGCAACTTGCTTACCGGGCGCGGCAACTTCCTTGCCATCCTTCTTGAAGTTCTTTTTACCCTTGCCCTTCTTGAATTTAGAGGTTTTATTCACCATCAACACTTGATGCTCCTTCTTGATTTCTACCTCTGCTGATTTCAGCTTAGCATATACCTCAGGAATGGTCTTTACAATCCCCTGCATATTGTAGTTCATCACAAAGCTCTTGTAGCTAGGTGGAAGCGACTAGAGGATTCTGTCAATGAACGCTTCATCCGGGAGATTAACTTCCAGTTGAGTCAAGCGGTTGTGCAACCCAGACATCTTGAGTATGTGTTCACTGACAGAGCCATTTTCCTCCATCTTACAGCTAAAGAATTTGTCGGAGACTTCATATCTCTCGACCCGGGCATGAGCTTGGAAAACCATTTTCAGCTCTTCGAACATCTCATATGCTCCATGTCTCTCAAAACGCTTTTGGAGCCCCGGCTCTAAGCTGTAAAGCATGCCGCACTGAACGAGGGAGTAATCATCGCAGCGTGACTGCCAAGCGTTCATAACGTCTTGTTCTGTAGGGAGAATAGGTGCGTCACCAAGCGGTGCTCGTAGGACATAATCTTTCTTGGCAGCTATGAGGATGATCCTTAGGTTCCGGACCCAGTACGTATAGTTGCTGCCATCGTCTTTCAGCTTGGTTTTCTCTAGGAACGCGTTGAAGTTGAGGACTACGTTGGCCATTTGATCTACAAGACATATTGTAAATATTTTAGACTAAGTTCATGATAATAAAGTTCATTTAATCAAATTATTTAATGAACTCCCACTTAGATAGACATCCCTCTTCTAGTCATCTAAGTATTACATGATCCGAGTCAACTAGGTCGTGTCCGATCATCATGTGAGACGGACTAGTCAACATCGGTGAACATCTTCATGTTGATCGTATCTTCTATACGACTCATGCTCGACCTTTCGGTCTTCTGTGTTCCGAGGCCATGTCTGTACATGCTAGGCTCGTCAAGTCAACCTAAGTGTTTTGCGTGTGTAAATCTGTCTTACACCCGTTGTATGTGAACGTTAGAATCTATCACACCCAATCATCACGTGATGCTTCGAAACAACGAACTGTCGCAACGGTGCACAGTTAGGGGGAACACTTTCTTGAAATTATTATGAGGGATCATCTTATTTACTACCGTCGTTCTAAGTAAACAAGATGCAAAACATGATAAACATCACATGCAATCAAACAATAAACGTGACATGATATGGCCAATATCACATACCTCCTTTGATCTCCATCTTGGGGCTCCATGATCATCTTGTCGCCGGCTTGACACCATGAGCTCCATCATCATGATCTCCATCATCGTGTCTCCATGAAGTTGCTCGCCAACTATTACTTCTACTACTATGGCTAACGCGTTTAGCAATAAAGTAAAGTAATTTACATGGCGTTTCTCAATGACACGCAGGTCATACAAAAAAAATAAAGACAACTCCTATGGCTCCTGCCGGTTGTCATACTCATCGACATGCAAGTCGTGATTCCTATTACAATAGCATGAACATCTCATACATCACATATAGATCATTCATCATTCATCACAACTTTGGCCATATCATATCACAAAGCACTTGCTGCAAAAACAAGTTAGACGTCCTCTAATTGTTGTTGCAAGTTTTACGTGGCTGAATTAGGGTTCTAGCAAGAACGCTTTCTTACCTACGTGAAAGCCACAACGTGATTTGTCAACTTCTATTTACCCTTCATAAGGACCCTTTTCATCGAATCCGCTCCAACTAAAGTGGGAGAGACAGACACCCGCCAGCCACCTTATGCAACTAGTGCATGTTAGTCGGTGGAACCGGTCTCACGTAAGCGTACGTGTAATGTTGGTCCGGGCCGCTTCATCCCACAATACCGCTGAAGCAAGATAAGACTAGTAGCGGCAAGAAAAGTTGACAAATCTACGCCCACAAAAAATTGTGTTCTACTCGCGCAAGAAGAACTACGCATAGACCTAGCTCATGATGCCACTGTTGGGGAACGTTGCAGAAAATTAAAATTTTTTCCTACGGTTTCACCAAGATCCATCTATGAGTTCATATAGCAACGAGTGATGGGAGAGAGAGATTGCATCTACATACCACTTTGTAGATCGCGAGCGGAAGCGTTCAACGAACGGGGATGAAGTAGTCGTACACACCGTGATCCAAATCACCGGAGATCCTAGCACCGAAAGCACGGCACCTCCGCGTTCAACACACGTACGGTCAGCGTGACGTCTCCTTCTTCTTGATCCAGCAAGGCAAAGGAGAGGTTTGGGGAAGATGGCTCCAGCAGCAGCACGACGGCGTGGTGATGGTGGAACTACAGTACTCCGGCAGGGCTTCGTCGTGCTCAACGGAGGAGGAGGAGGTGTTGGAGAGGGAGAGGGAGGCGCCAATGACCAGGGGTTGGGCTGCCTTCTCCCCTCCCCCCTTTATATTGGAGTGCCAAGGGGGGGCGCCGGCCCTAGGAGATCCAATCTCCTTGGGGCGGCGGCCAAGGGGAGGTTTCCCCCCCCCCCCAAGGCACCTAGGAGGTGCCTTCCCCTTGTGGGACTCCTTCCCTTTGTAACCCTAGGCGCATGGGCCTCTTGGGGCTGGTTCCCCTTGGCCCATGTAGGCCAAGGCGCACCCCCTAGAGCCCATGTGGCCCCCCGAGGCAGGTGGCCCCACCCGGATCCTCCGGTGGTCCCGGTACAATACCGATAACCCCGAAACTTGTCCCGATGGCCAAAACAGCACTTCCTATATATAATTCTTTACCTCCGGACCATTCCGAAACTCCTCGTGATGTCCGGGATCTCATCCGGGACTCCGAACAACATTCGGGTTACTGCATATACATATCTTCACAACCCTAGCGTCACCGAACCTTAAGTGTGTAGACCCTACGGGTTCGGGAGACATGCAGACATGACCGAGACGGCTCTCGGGCAATAACCAACAGCGGGATCTGGATACCCATGTTGGCTCCCACATGCTCCACGATGATCTCATCGGATGAACCATGATGTCTAGGATTCAATTAATCCCGTATACGATTCCCTTTGTCAATCGGTATTTTACTTGCCCGAGATTCGATCGTCGGTATCCCAATACCTCGTCCAATCTCGTTACCGGCAAGTCACTTTTCTCGTACCGTAATGCATGATCCCGTGATCAAACACTTTGATCACATTGAGCTCATTATGATGATGCATTACCGAGAGGGCCCGGTGATACCTCTCCGTCAAGCGGAGTGACAAATCCCAGTCTCGATCCATGTCAACCCAACAGACACTTTCAGAGATACCCGTAGTATACCTTTATAGTCACCCAGTTACGTTGTGACGTTTGGCACACCCAAAGCACTCCTACGGTATCCGGGAGTTACACGATCTCATGGTCTAAGGAAAGGATACTTGACATTGGAAAACTCTAGCGAACGAACTATGCGATCTTATGCTATGTTTAGGATTGGGTCTTGTCCATCACATCATTCTCCTAATGATGTGATCTCGTTATCAATGACATCCAATCTCCATAGTCAGGAAACCATGACTATCTATCGATCAACAAGCTAGTCAACTAGAGGCTTACTAGGGACATATTGTTGTCTGTTATTCACACATGTATTACGATTTCCGGATAACACAATTATAGCACGAATAAAGACAATTATCATGAATAAGGAAATATAATAATAATGCTTTTATTATTGCCTCTAGGGCATATTTCCAACACTTTGGGGACGATACATTATATGTTGCTTCTTATTACTTTCAAAAAAATTCTAGTGTCAACATAGAACAACAGGAGTGTTGTGTTCAGTCTTGGAATTTTTCGAGGTTCGGTTGGCCTTTTTTATACATTAACTGGGTTTTCTAGGCATTTTATGTACATAATTCAAATTTGAACTACAAGCACATGCTCCAATGCACCAAAGTTTGTTGATAATTCGCATGTGTGTCCTTGGGTGAATTTCTAGGTCCCATGCAAGAGATGGGAATGAAATTCAAACACCATGGCACATTTGAGGCAGGTTTGGGTATATGCTTCTCACAACAAGCATGATGGTTTCGGTAGGGAACGCCCCACCTTCGGGGACGAAACGATATCCATTGCCTCTTATTGCTTTCAAAAATTTTCTCGTGTCAACATAGAACAACAGGAGTGTTGTGTTATTTTTTGTGATTTTTCAGGGTTCGTTTGGACATTTTTATGCATTAAGTGAGTTTTCAATGCATTTATGTGCATAATTCAAATTTGAACTACATGCACATGCTCCAGTGCATATAAATTGGTTGAAAAATCAAATCTGTGTCCTTGGGTGCATGCTTAGGTCCCATGCAAGAAATGGGAATGAATTTCAAACACCAGGGCACCGTTGATTGCCGGCAAAACATTGAGATGCCCGGTTTTTAAATTCTTGTAAATCCAAAACTCGTCTAAAATTCATGAAACTTGGCATGCTATCATGGAGCGACATCAACATGTCGTGGTAAATTTTTTGTCCCATTTGTGGCAGGTTTGGGTATATGCTTCTCACAAACCAGAGCTTCTCACAACAAGCATGATGGTTTCGGTAGGGAACACCCCACCTTTGGGGACGAAACGATATCCATTGCCTCTTATTGCTTTCAAAAAGTTTCTCGTGTCAACATAGAACAACAGGAGTGTTGTGTTATTTTTTGGGGTTCGTTTGGACATTTTTATGCATTAAGTGAGTTTTCAACATTTATGTGCATAATTCAAAATTGAACTACATGCACATGCTCCAGTGCATATAAATTGGTTGAAAAATCAAATCTGTGTCCTTGGTTGCATGCTTAGGTTCCATGCAAAAAATGGGAATGAATTTCAAACACTAGGGCACCGTTGATTGCCGACAAAACATTGAGATGCCTGGTTTTTAAATTCTAGTAAATCAAAACTCATCTGAAATTCATGAAACTTGGCATGCTATCATGGAGCGGCATCAACATGCCGTGGTAAATTTTTTTGTCCCATTACGGACAGGTTTGGGTATATGCTTCTCACAAACCAGAGCTTCTCACAACAAGCATGATGGTTTCGATAGGGAGCCCCACCTTTGGGGACGAAACGATATCCATTGCCTCTTATTGCTTTCAAATTTTTTCTCATGTCAACATAGAACAACAGGAGTGTTGTGTTATTTTTTGTGATTTTTCAGGGTTCGTTTGGACATTTGTATGCATTAAGTGAGTTTTCAATGCATTTATGTGCATAATTCGAATTTGAACTACATGCACATGCTCCAGTGCATATAAATTGGTTGAAAAATCAAATATGTCTCCTTGGGAGCATTCTTAGGTCCCATGCAAGAAATGGGAATGAATTTCAAAAACCAGGGCATCGTTGATTGCCGGAAAAACATTGAGATGCTTGGTTTTTAAATTCTAGTAAATCCAAAACTCGTGTGAAATTCTTGAAACCTGGCATGCTATCATGGAGCGTCATCAACATGCCGTGATAATTTTTTTGTCCCATTTGGGGTAGGTTTGGGTATATGCTTCTCACAAACCAGAGCTTCTCACAACAAGCATGATGGTTTCGGTAGAGAACGCCCCACCTTTGGGGACGAAACAATATACATTGCCTCTTATTGCTTTCAAAAAGTTCCTCGTGTCAACATAGAACAACAGGAGTGTTGTGTTATTTTTTGTGATTTTTCAGGCTTCGTTTGGACACTTTTATGCACTAAGTGAGTTTTCAATGCATTTATGTGCATAATTCAAATTTGAACTACATGCACATGCTCCAGTGCATATAAATTGGTTGAAAAATGTAATCTATGTCCACGGGTGCATGCTTAGGTCCCATGCAAGAAATGGGAATGAATTTCAAACACCAGGGCACCGTTGATTGCCGGCAAAACATTGAGATGCTTGGTTTTTAAATTCTAGTTAATCCAAAACTCGTCTAAAATTCATGAAACTTGGCATGCTATCATGGAGCGGCATCAACATGCCATGGTAATTTTTTTGTCCCATTTGGGGCAGGTCTGGGTATATGCTTCTTACAAACCAGAGCTTCTCACAACAAGCATGATGGTTTCGATAGGGAACGCCCCACCTTTGGGGACGAAATGATATCCATTGCCTCTTATTGCCTTCAAAAAATTTCTCGTGTCAACATAGAACAACAGGAGTGTTGTATTATTTTTTGTGATTTTTTGGGGTTCGTTTGGACATTTTATGCATTAAGTGAGTTTTCAATGCATTTATGTGCATAATTCAAATTTGAACTACATGCACATGCTCCAGTGCATATAATTTGGTTGAAAAATTAAATTTGTGTCCTTGGATGCATCCTTAGGTCCCATGCAAGAAATGGGAATGAATTTCAAACACCAAGGCACCGTAGATTGCCGGCAAAACATTGAGATGCCTGGTTTTTAAATTCTAGTAAATCCAAAACTTGTTTGAAATTCATGAAACTTGGCATGCTATCATGGAGTGGCATCAACATTCCATGGTAAATTTTTTGTCCCATTTGGGGCTGGTTTGGGTATATGCTTCTCACAAACCAGAGCTTCTCACATCAAGCATGATGGTTTCGATAGGGAACGCCCCACCTTTGGGGATGAAACGATATCCATTGCCTCTAATTGCTTTCAAATTTTTTCTCGTGTCAACATAGAACAATAGGAGTGTTGTGTTATTTTTTGTGATTTTTCGGGGTTCGTTTGGACATTTTTATGCATTAAGTGAGTTTTTGAATGCATTTATGTGCATAATTTGAATTTGAACTACATGCACATGCTCCAGTGCATATAAATTGGTTGAAAAATCAAATATGCGTCCTTGGGTGCATGCTTAGGTCCCATGCAAGAAATGGGAATGAATTTCAAACACGAGGGCACCGTTGATTGCCGGCAAAACATTGAGATGCCTGGTTTTTAAATTCTAGTAAATCCAAAACTCGTCTCAAATTTATGTAACTTGGCATGCTATCATGGAGTGGCATCAACATGCCATGGTAAATTTTTGTCCCATTTGGGCAGGTCTGGTTATATGCTTCTCACAAACTAGAGCTTCTCACAACAAGCATTATGGTTTCGATAGGGAACGCCCCACCTTTGGGGACGAAACGATATCCATTGCCTCTTATTTCTTTCAAAAAAATTCTCGTGTCATCATAGAACAACAGGAGTGTTGTGTTATTTTTTGTGATTTTGCGGGGTTTGTTTGGACATTTTAATGCATTAAGTGAGTTTTCAGTGCATTTATGTGCATAATTCAAATTTGAACTACATGCACATGCTCGGTGCATTTATGTGCATAATTCAAATTTGAACTATGTGCCTGAAGAAGTTGTATATCAAGGTGATGTTCCTTTCCTGTTAAATGTTAACTATACGGGAGTTCAATTTTTTGCACCTTTTCCCAAGTTTACAATGACAATGTACTACGATTTCTGAAGGAATTTTGGAGGATTTTAGGACATACACCTCCACCCCATGGTGGTTGCTTCATTCATATGGTCACAATCGTCCATAAGCATTTCTCCTTTGGATTCATCTGTACTAGTTTTCTTAGGGAATTTTTCATCCAACCCAACCTCTTGTGAAGAAGGCTACATGTTTCTAGATTGTAATCAAATGCCCATGTTAATCATGCCAGATCGAAGATGGCACGTTGGTGCATTTTACAAATCCTGCAAACCAAATGGGCGTGTAGCAGTGTTCAAAACTGCATGTAGGCACTAACACGTTCTCTTCTTTTGTAGATAATAATAGGCCCGGAGGTGGATAATGTTTATAACGACAATCACATCGAATGCCTGGATCTGCATCTCTCAAATATTACTTTGAACTCCTACCGAGGGACCTTACCGGAGATTACACTCACCAGGTTCTTTCTTGCCAGAGCAAAGGTGCTGAGGGTACTGAGGTTGAACATGCATTTAATTAGGAAAGATCAATGGTATGATTATCAAAGCCGGCAGGTACTGTGGAATGAAGTGCCTCCAAAAATGCCAAACTTTGTATTGGAAGAGCATATGGCAAAGCAATTGGAAGTTATTGTGTCAAACCCATACATGACTTGTCAGCGGCTTATCCCTTTTCAGAAATGACGCAGCATGCAATGTTTTAATTTGGGCGTTGTAATATTTGAATTTGAACCTTGCCATATTTATGGTATTTGTTATATTGAACCGTTTCTATTCTCTTGTCTCAACGCAAACAGTTCATCCAGGTGAAGCGCATGTCGTACATCGCACACACCTTGATCTGGCTGACCGTTTCTTTTGTGTTCCCTAATCACAAACAGTTCATTCGAGTGAACTGTATGTTGTACATCGCACACACCTTGATCTGGCTAACCGTTTCTTTTGCGTTGCCTAATCACAAATAGTTCATCCGAGTGAACCGTATGATGTACATCGCACACACCTTCATCTGGCTGCCCGTTTCTTTTGTTCCTCCTCATCGAAAGCGGTTAATTGAACTGAATCGTATGCCCTGAATCGCACATGCAACTAAAATCTGAACCGTGTTTGATGCATTCATCATCGCAAATGGTTTGCGCCTTTTTTACGGTCTTTTTACACCACCGTTTGCGATTATTGCATCGCACATAGTTTCGTCGAAGGGTCTCTGATCGTAGTGTCGCGTTAGCAGCTTCCTGCAGTAGTGTTAGGCCATAGCACTTGCACTTTTTGGTCTGACCAAAAGTTGAAAATCGGTGTGACCACTTCAACTCTCTGTGAAACCCTAGCAATCTCGGAGTCACCAAACTGTGTCTCGGTCTGACCAATTTCACCTGTTTAGACTCCAAAAGTTGCTTCGATGTCACCGAGTTTAACAAATCGGTAGCTCCAAAATGCTTTCTGTGGAAAACTAAAAGTAAGTTTTTGACTCATTTGTTTTGCAAAAACTCTGCACTTTGTGATGCTCATCCACTCTACCTCATCTATATCTATTCACAGGGTCTGCTGTCAGATTGCTTTGCCAGTATGTCTGGTCAGAGTGATAGCCAGAACAAGTCAGAAGAGCAAGTGAACATGAGTGAGGGCACTAGTCCCTCTAGCAGCTATGATGAGGGCAGCAGGAGCACTCCAAGCAATTTGCCCAAGGTAGCTACAAGAACAAGGAAGAAGAGAACCTCAGACTCAGAGGATGAGGACTATGTGGCTGCTAAGGAGGAAGTGAGCTCCAAGAAGAAAGTGTTGGAGAAATAATATGGGACTACTGCTACAACAAAACCTGGTATGCACAAGAAAGCACCTACCAAGAGAGTTCCTATGTCTAAAGCCAGAGCCTCCACTCATGAAACTTCAAAGTCAACTGGAGGAGAGGCTGATGGTGAGGGCAAGAAGAAGGAAAGGAAGAGAGGAAGATGGTGCAAGAAGGTGGATCCAATGGCAGAATTTGAAAAGCACTCATCTGATGAAGACGAGGAAGAAGAAGAGGATGTAACACCAACATCAAAGTCTCAAAAGCTGATGGGGGATGCCATCAAGTCTGGGGCTGCCCTTTCCAAGCCTAAGACTGCCCCCAAAGCTTCTGCTCAAGCTTCAAAGACTTCAAATCCCAAGAGGAGCACAAGAAACATTCCAGCTGCTGAAAAGAACAAGGCCCCAGTGCCTGAGATGGATGAAGAAGAAGATGTTGAAGCCCAAGTGCTTAGGAAGCTCAAACCCAAGATTCCAAATCATGATGACAACCATCCAGTGGCAGAAGACATGAACATCAGGAAGGATGCATGTCTCACACTTTGGAGACAAAGTGACCCTTATGTTGTGAGGAGAAAGACTGTTGTGGACTACAGGTTCCATACCAAAGAGCAGCAAGATTTCTATGAAACACAAAAGCTTGAGAAGTAGCCCATAGTCTGTGATATGAAGTGGGCTGACTGGAAATACATTTATGAGAATGAAGATCATTTTCTAGGAGTACATGAGAGCTTCAAAGCATGTGGAGTGGACAGGTTTGTGGGTCAGAAGCTGACCAAGTGGAATGATGAACTCATCATGCAATTCTACTCCATTGCACATTTGTATCCTGATGGAAAAATAGTTTGGATGTCTGAGGGTACAAGGTACCAATCTACAGTTGCTGAGTAGGCCAAGTTTATCAATGCCCCTGAAGAGCATGAAGATGACTTGGATGTCTATGCCAAGAAGAAGAAAGACCACAACTCAATGGCCAACATGTACAAGGAGATTCCAGACAAAGCCTTGGAAACTCATAGGCTTGGGTCTGTACATTGTTTGTTGTCTGGATTAGCTACTATCAACACTATATCGAGGCATACATTGTTGACCAAATCTGGAGATCACAAGATGATCGTAGGTCATTCAATCACCTTGCTGTAGATATTTGATGTGCCTCAGAAATTCAAAGTCATGAGCCTGATTGTGGAAACAATCAAGAGGACAACTGCAGATCAGAAGAGATCTTGTGGGTATGCTCCACATATTCAGGTGCTCATCAACTCCAAGATGGGCATAGGCACTTATCTTTTGGACAACGAGCATCTACCCTTGAGACCAGATTTTGAGGACAACACTGTTGTCATGAATGAAGAAGATCCCACATTTGTGCAAGCACAAGAAAAGAGAGATATGGCAAAGACTGAAAAGGCTGCAAAGATGCCAAGTGTTGAAGAGGCATCTCAAGTGTTCCTAAACTCAAAACAAGATCAACTTGCTTATCTGATTCAAGCAACTTTGACGATTGAGAAAGGCTTGGCCACCCTGACTCGAAATCAGGAGAGCTTGCAGAGGATAATTGAGACCAAGTTCTATGACCTTGATCTTAAAGTGACTGAGATGCAGACAGCTATTGAGCAGCTCCAGGAAGAAGCTGGGGAAAGGAAAGGGCAAGCTACCACAGATGCCTTTCAGAGATTGCCCAGAGGTCAGAGGTCTGTTGCAGTTCCCATGGCTGACACTAGAGCTACCACATCAGCACCAGCAACCACAGCTTCAGTGCCACCTCCAGTTGCCACTCCACCAGCTCCAACAACTTCTATAGATGCTTTCGTCCTTGGAATCCTCTCAACACCACCTCCCGAAGATCAAGCCTAGAGAGATGCATAACACTATGCATTTTCAAACTTTTTGGTAACTTGTTGCCAAAGGGGGAGAAATGTATAGATCATAGGCTTCGAGAGTGTGTGTTTTTGCTTCTTTGGTCTTTTGTTATTTGGTTGATACTCTTGTGTGTGCTTGTTTGATACTTTATGTCTGTGTGTGAGATACTTGTATGATCATGTGTTTGATCATATTCTACCTTAATGCTTGCTGGGATGATATTATCTTTTATATCTCATATATGATCATTCACTTTGCCTTGGTGATGAGTGCATGTTTTTTTAATTTCTATCATTTTGAGCTTTCCACCAAGATGTATATGACAGGGAATAGTAACCCATGATCCTAATCGATTGTGCATTTGCATTCAAAAGAAAATTTTAAATAATGCACAAATTTAGGGGGAGCTCTTCCTTATCACATACTTCTCAAAGCGATGATGTATTCCAAATCTTATTATCATTTGTCAAAGCTTTGATTTATATGTTGACATCAATTACCAAAAAGGGGGAGATTGAAAGTGCAACTATCCCTGGGTGGTTTTGGTAATTCCTAACAACATATAGCTCATTGAACTAATGCTATTTCATGATGATCATTTCAGGAAGTTCAATGATTGGCATGGCATGGATTAGGAATGTGGACCCCTCAAAATGCCAAGGACACATATTGGCTCAAGCTCAAGACTCTACATTTTCATTTTAGTGATCCAATATCATATTGAGTCCATAGGAAAAACCAATACTATTAAAAGGGGATGAGGTGTTGCTTAATGGCTTGCTTGCTCAAAATGCTTAGTGATATGCTCCAAAAGCCCTCAACAACTTTCTCATATCCACATATGTCCCAAACCAAAAGTTAAACTCGGCCCCACCGAAATTATCTATCCGGCGCCGCCGACTTCACTTGAGATAGTCACTGCCAGAAACCCTAGTCATTTCGGTCTCACCGATTGGGATCTCGGTCTCACTGAGATGGGATTGCAAACTCTTTGTTTCCCTTCATAACATTTTGGTCCAACCGAGATGAGCAATCGGTCCCACCGAGTTCGTAATGCAAACTCTCCGTTTCCCTTTCGTAACGATTCGATCTTACTGAAATGAGCGATTCGGTCCCACCGAGTTATCCTGACCAACTCTCTGTGTGCCTATTACAGAAATCGGTCCTATCGAGTTTATGTGATCGGTCTCACCAAGATTAGTTATGCCCTAACCCTAATGAAATCGCTCCCACTGAGTTGACATTTCGGTCCCATCGAAAAGCCGAACGTTTACATTTTGAACTAAATTGGTCTGACCGAGTTTCATGATTCGGTCTCACCGAGTTTGGTAAATTGTGTGTAACAGTTAGATTTTGTGTGGAGGCTATATATACCCCTCCACCCCCTCTTCATTCGTGGACAGAGCCATCAGAACGTGCCTACACTTCCAGCATACATTTTCTGAGAGAGAACCACCTACTCATGTGTTGAGACCAAGATATTCCATTCCAACCACAAGAATCTTGATCTCTAGCCTTCCTCAAGTCGCTTTCCACTCAAATTATCTTTCTACCAAATCCAAATATCTGAGAGAGAGTTGAGTGTTGGGGAGACTAACATTTGAAGCACAAGAGCAAGGAGTTCATCATCAACACACCATCTATTACCTTTTGGAGACTGGTGTCTCATAGATTGGTTAGGTGTCACTTGGGAGCCTCCGTCAAGATTGTGGAGTTGAACCAAAGGAGTTTGTACATGCAAGGAGATTGCCTACTTCATGAAGATCTATCCTAGTGAGGCAAGTCCTTCATGGGCGATGGACATGGTGGGATAGATAAGGTTGCTTCCTCGTGGACCCTTCGTGGGTGGAGCCCTTCATGGACTCGCGGAACCGTTACCCTTCATGGGTTGAAGTCCCCATCAACGTGGATGTATGATAGCACCACCTATCGGAACCACACCAAAAATCTCAGTGTCTACATTGCGTTTGCTCCCTCCAAACTCCTCCCTTTACCTTCATGTGCAATGTTTTACATTTCGCTGCTATACTCTTAGACTTGCATGTGTAGGTTGATTGCTTGACTTGTGCTAAGTTGCTAAAATCTGCCAAGATTTAAAATTGGGAAAAGGCTAGATTTTTATTTGGTCAAGTAGTCACCCCCCTCTAGACATACTTTCGATTCTACATCCCTAGAGTAGGGAAACATAGTAGAAAACAAAAAAATGCCCTACCTATCAAGTTACAAGGGTCACTATGAATATACATATGAGATTAGTTTGTATCATTACCAACTCACATTTTGCAGCAGAAGAAGAGTTGGCGAAGTCATTCACGTAGATTCTCGTAGCTATGATGTACAACCTCTGAACTGCGAGTTTGTTCTACCTTGAACCAAGATTGAAAGCACGATCTCTCCACCTGGTTGCATGCGTACGGAGTCAGCGATCCAGCAATGCTTCGCCGTCTAGAATTAATCGTCGACAGAGAACTAGAGGGTGGAGCAGCCTTGCGACTATAGGAACTATTTTCATGGAGAATGAGAGATAGGGGCAGCCCTTGTGCAAGAGCTTCCCCTTCTATATATAGGGGGGAGTGAGAAGACTTGGAGGAGGATCTCCCTCCCCTTAGGAGTGGCGCACCAAGGGCTGGGCCCTACCCCAACCCTAGCCACACCCCCATGACTTGGGAGCCAAGGTTAGGGGTGGCGCCCACCTCACGGGCCCCAAAGGCCCATTCGGTTGGCCACCCTATAGGCCTTGCCTACAGTGATTGCCGATTGCTCCTTATACTTCCACGCTTATGTAAATATTTATCCTTGCACGCATTTTTCGAGCAAGGTGCACTTGTAACTTGTGCTCCAAGTCAAGCCACCCAAAGACAGGAGTAGGGTTTTACGTCCCCACGGTGGCCCGAACCTGAGAAAACCCCTCATGTGCACTCTTAAATTTTCTCTCCGTGCTCATCGATCTCCCAAGAAGAATTGCAAAGGGATCCTCATCGGTCACATAGATCGTCGTGCTCCGACAATCATGATGAATGAAGGAATAAGGAGCGGCTAGACCCTAAGCTTGAGGATTACCAAGGCACCCCAAGGTAGTATTCAAGGAAGACCCAAGCGTCTAAGCTTGGGTATGCCCCAGATGGCATCTCCTCTTTCGTCTACAATTCATCGGTATGTTACTTGGAGCTACATATTTTCCATCACATGATATGAGTTTTATTGGAGCATCTTGTGCCATAGTTTTATTTTGCTTGATTGTTTGTTTGCCACGATCATTGTTTGTTGGACACACATTTTGAGAGAGACACACATTCATCGTAATTTGTTAGAATACTCTCTGAGCTTCGCTTATATCTTTTGAGCCATGCAGTTGCTCTATTGCTTCACTTATATTTGTTAGAGCACGGTGGTGGTTATATTTTATAGAAATGATTGCACTCTCATGATTCACTTAAATAGTTTTGAGAGTCTAATAAATAGGAAGTGGTAATGAGCACGGGTTATAAGACTAGTCCAAAAAGGATAGGTATTTGTGAGTGGTATAATAAAAACTTTCATGTAGATCAATAAATCTGAAACATATGTTTTAATTATATCGACGTTGTAATATGAAAGGGTATTGGTTCATGATCATTGGTTAGTAGAAATATCAATATTCAAGCTTGTTATTAACTACTCATTTAAGTGTTCGACATGGCATGGTGGGGAGGTTTGAGCAGTTTTATGTCTGTTTGAAATCCTTGAGTGTTGTCTAAATCGACGGTGCAGGATGGTTAACTCCTACCAACCTCCTTCCTAGGGGCATGCTAGTAGTACTTTGCTTTGAGGGCTAATAAAATTTTCACGATAACTATATGAGTTCTTTATGACTAATGTGAGTTCATGGATAATTACGCACTCCCACCTTTCCACATATTGGTAGCCTACATTGCCCTTTCTCACCTCGGCAGTTGGTGCAAACTTCGCTAGTGCATCCAAGCCCCGTGATATGATACACTCTATCACACATAAGCCTCCTTATATCTTCCTCAAAATAGCCACCATACCTACCTATCATTGCATTTTCATAGCCATTCCGAGATATATTGCCATGCAGCTTCCACCGTTCCGTCTTATGACATGTGTGTTCATCATCATATCGCTTTGCATGATCATATAGAGCTCACATGATACTTGTGGCAAAGCCACCATTCATTATTGTAGTACATGTTACACTAGATCATTGCGCATCCTGGTACACTCCAGTGGTATTCATATAGAGTCATATTGTTTCAGTATATCGAGTTGTAAGTAAATAAAAGCATGATGATCATCATTATTAGAGCATTTTCCCAGTGAGGAAAAGGATGATGGAAACTAATGAGTCCTCCAAAGAATGAGGATGAAGTTACGTACTTTTAAAAAAGAGGCCAAAAAGAGCCCAACAAAAAAAGAGAAAAGGAGAGAAGGGGCGATGTTACTATCCTTTTACCACACTTTTGCTTCAAAGTAGCACCATGTTCTTCATATAGAGAGTCATGTAAGTTATCACTTTCATATTCTAGTGGGAATTTTTCATTATAGAACTTGGCTTGTATATTCCGATGATGGGTGATACGTCTCCAACATATCTATAATTTATGAAGTATTCATGCCATGTTTACAACAATTTTATATGGTTTTGGTATGATTTGCATGAAACTAACCCGGACTGACGTTGTTTTCAGCAGAACTACTGTGGTGGTGTTTTTTGTGCACAAATGGAAGTTCTCCAAATGAGCTTAAACTTTTTGATGATTTTTTTGGAACAAAAGAGACCCCCGAAGCTTCGTGGGAGGGCCAGAAGAGCCACGAGGAGGGCACAACCCACCAGGGCGCGCCTCAGGGGCCCAGCTTGCCCCGGTGGGTTGTGCTCACCTCGAGGCCCATCTTCGCGTGAAACTGATGCCAAAAAATCCTATAAATAGAGAAACCATCAGAAATAACCCTAGATCAGAAATAACTAGGGTCGGATCTCGAATAGGTTTTAGAAATGGGTCAAAACATGAGCCTCTTCAATGGAATGTTCTCCCCGAAGTTCTATTCAATGCAATCTTTCTTTTGCGGTGTGTTTGTTGGGATCCAATGAATTGTTGGTTTATGATCCGATTTTTCATTGAAAGTAACTGAGTTTTGTTGAACTTTATTACGCATGATTATTATAGCTTTATATTTCTCTCCGATCTATCTGTTTGGTTTGGCCAACTAGGTTGATTTATCTTCAGTGGGAGAGGTGCTTTGTCATGGGTTCAATCGTGCGGCATCCTCACCTCATGACAGAAGGGGTAGCGAGGCACGTATTGTATTGTTGCTACTAGGGTAAAACAATGGGGTGTAATCATATCGCTTGGTTTTATTCTGTCTACATTATGTCATCATGCTTCATGCATTACTCTGTTTGTTATGAACTTAATACATAGAGAGGCAAGCATAGAAGCGCTCTCGAAGTGGAGTAGTAGTAGTAGATGCAGAATCGTTCCGGTCTACTTGTCACAAACGTAATGCCTATATACATGATCATTGCCATGAATAACATCATTACTATGTGCTTTTCTATCAATTGCCCAACAATAATTTGTCTACCCACCTTATGATATCTTTACGAGAGAGAAGCCTCTAGTGAAAACTATGGCCCCTGGGTCTACCTTTATCATATTACAAAAACCAAAAATACCTTGCTGCAATTTATTTACTTTTATTTTGCTTTTGAATTTATCTATATACCATTATCAGATTTAATCCTTGCAAGTTACGAGTTCAAGGGGATTGACAACCCTCTTGCCCATGTTGGGTGCAAGTATTTGCTCTTGTGTGTAGCTACTATTCACTAGGCATTTGCATGGTTCTCCTATTCGTTTGATAACCTTGGTTCTCACTGAGGGAAATACTATCCTCTAATATATTGCTTCACCCTTCCTCTTCGGGGAAAATCCCAACGCAGCTCACTAGTAGCAAGAGAAAGACTCAATTCACCACAAAAAGGATAGAGGGAGATGAACATCATAAGATCCAACTTTATTAATAGAGCTCACGATAAAATTAAGATTGGAATCCATCAAGAGCATGGAAGGGAGATAACAAACACATAGCTACTAGTACAAACCCTCAGCCCTGAGGATGAACTACTCACACACCGCCATGGAGGCAGTTGATACGTCCATTTTGCATCATGTTTTCCTATTGTTATTTACAATGTTTTTATGCATAATAATGCTTTATGGAGTAATCCTAATGCCTTTTCTCTCATAATATGCAAGGTTTACACAAAGAGGAAGAATGCCAACAGCTAGAATTCTAGACCTGAAGAAGCTACGTTAGAGTCACCTATTCTGCATATCTCCAAATGAGCAGAAACTTTACGGAGAATTGTTTTGGAATATATGAAAAATACTGGAGCTAATAACTACCAAAGGGGGCCCACCAGGTGGGCACAACCCTCCTGGGCACGCCAGGCAGCCCAGGCGCGCCCTGGTGGGTTGTGCCCTCCTCGGCCCACCTCCGGTGCCCATCATCTGGTATATAAGTCATTTTGACCTAGAAAAAATAAGTAGAGGACTTTCAGGATGGAACGCCGCCGTCTCGAGGCGGAACTTGGGCAGGAGCACTTTTGCCCTCAAGTGGAGCGATTCTGTCGGGGGAACTTCCCTCCCGGAGGGGGAAATCATCGTCATCATCATCACCATCAACCCTCTCATCTTTGGGAGGCCAATATTCATCAACATCTTCAGCATCACCATCTCCTCTCAAACCCTAGTTCATCTCTTGTGTTCAATCTTTGTACCGTAACCTCAGACTGGTACATGTGGGTGACTAGTAGTGTTGATTACATCTTGTAGTTTATTACTATATGGTTAGATTACATGTTCAGATCCATTATGCTATTTAATACCCCTCTGATCTTGAGCATGATTATCATTTGTGAGTAGTTACTTTTATTCTTGAGGCCAGGGGAGAAGTTATGCATGTTGCAAGTAATTATGTGAACTTGATATGTGTTCAATATTTTGATGATATGTATGTTGTGATTCCCTTAGTGGTGTCATGTGAACGTCGACAACATGACACTTCACCATACTTGGGGCTAAGGGAATGCATTGTGGAGTAGTTATTAGATGATGGGTTCCTAGAGTGATAGAAGCTTAAACCCTAGTTTATGCGCTACTTCGTAAGGGACCGATTTGGATCCAAAAGTTCAATGTTGGGGTTAGATTTTATCTTAATACTTTTCTCATAGTTGTGAATGCTTGCGAGGGGGTTAATCATAGGTAGGAGGTTTTTTCAAGTAAGAACAACACCTAAGCACTGGTCCAACCACATATCAAATTATCAAAGTAGCGAACACAAATCAAACCAATATGAAGAAAGTGACTAGATGAACTTCCCGTGTACCCTCAAGAACTCTTTGCTTATTATAAGAGACTGTTTTGGCATGTCCTTTGCAACAAAAAGATTGGGGTACTGATGATTGCTAGACTACGTCGGTATTTCCCCAAATAGGAAGGGATGATGCAGCACAACGACGGTAGGTATTTCCCTCAGTGATGAGACCAAGGTTATCGAACCAGTAGGAGAACCAAGCAACACTACATAAACATCACCTCCACACAAATAAAAAATACCCGCAAACCGACGTGTAAAAGGGGTTGCCAATCCCTTTCGGGTAACGGCGCCAGAAATTGGCAAACGGACGTGATAAAAATATGATAGATGGGATAAATAGATCTCGAAATAAATAAATTGCAGCAAGGTATTTTTTTTATTTTTGGTTTAATAGATCTAAGAATAGAAGCAAAGGACAATAGATTGCAAAGGCAAATATATTAAAGAAGAGACTGGGGTAGTAGGTTTCACTAGTGGCTTCTCTCGAGAAAAAAAGAAAACGGTGGGTAAACGAATTATTGTTGGGCAATTGATAGAACTTCAAATAATCATGACAATATCTAGGCAATGATCATTATATAGGCATCACGTCCAAGATTAGTAGACCAACTCCTACCTGCATCTACTACTATTACTCCACACATTGACCGCTATCCAGCATGCATCTAGTGTATTAAGTTCATGGAGAAACGGAGTAATGCAATAAGAATGATGACACAAGATCTATTTATGTAGAAATAGACCCATCTTGTTATCCTTAATAGCAAGGATACATACGTGTCGGTTGCCCTTCTGTCACTGGGATCAAGCACTGTAAGATTGAACCATCACAAAGCACCTCTTCACATTGCAAGATAAATAGATCAAGTTGGCCAAACAAAACCCAAATATCATAGAAGAAATACGAGGCTATAATCAATGATGCATATGAGAGATCAAAGAAGACTCAAATAACTTTCATGGATAAAAAAGAGATAGATATGATCATAAACTCAAAGTTCATCGGATCCTAACAAACACACCGCAAAATAATTACATCATATGGATCTCCAAGAGACCATTGTATTGAGAATCAAACGAGAGAGAGAGAGGAAGCCTTCTAGCTAGTAACTACGGACCCTAAGGTCTACAAGAGACTACACACACATCATAAGAGAGGCACCAATGGACATGATGAACCCCTCCGTGATGGTCTCTAGATTGGATTTGGTGTTTCTGGAACTTGCAGCGGCTGGAATTGATTTTCGTAGACTCCCCTAGGGTTTCTAGAATATTGGGGTATTTATAGAGTAAAGAGGCGGTCCGGGGGCGCCCGAGGTGGGCACAACCCACCAGGGCGCGCCTGGGCCTCCAAGCGCACCATGGTGGGTTGTGCTCCCCTTGGAGCACCCCCAGCCGCTTCCCCGGACCATTGGATGTCTTCTGGTCCAAAAAAATCCACAAAAAATTTCGCTGCGTTTGATATTGATTACGTGCGATATAAAAAACATGCAAAAAACAGCAACTAGCACTTGGCACTATGTCAATAGGTTAGTACCAAAAAATGATATAAAATGACTATAAAATTATTATAAAACATCCAAGAATCATAATATAACAACATGGAACAATAAAAAATTATAGATACGTTGGAGACGTATCAACATCCCCAAGCTTAATCTCAGCTCGTCCTCGAGTAGGTAAATGATAAAAACATAATTTTTGATGTGGAATGTTGTCTAACATGTCATCTCATTTTCTTTATATCATGTACATTTGGACTTTTATATGATTCAAAGCAATAGTCTAGTTTTGACATGAGACTTAAATACTCAAGCATATCAACAAGCAACCATGTATTTCAAAATATCAACGCTAAAATAAGTTATCCCTAGCCCACCATGCTCAATCATTGATCCATTCATGAAACACACTCACATATTAGCTACACCCAATGCTCAAGTATGATCGTAGTGCCCCTAGTTGGTGCTTTATAAGAGAAGATGAAGACTCAAATAAAAATAAAAATTGCATAAAGTAAAAGAAAGGCCCTTCGCTAGGGAAGTAGGTATTTGTAGAGGTGCCAGAACTCAAAGCGAAAATTGAGAGATAAAAACATTTTGAGATGCATACTTTTCCAACCAAGGAAAACAAATTAGAGTTCCCCACACTTTCCATGCTAGATATATTATAGGCGGTTCGCAAACAGAAATTAAAGTTTATTCCTTTTTCCACCATACTTCCACTTCCCATGGCTAGCCGTATCCACGGGTGCCTTCAATACCAACAATTTTCATGGAATTTATTATTTGACAACATAAATTAAATTCATTTTTCATTTTGGGACCGGGCATCCCTAATACCTTTGCCTTACTCATGTGAAATGGCAAGTGGATAAACACTTATCATGAGAATAACACATCTAGCATGGAAAATATCGGCCACCCTTCACCGCCTCGCGAGCGGTAGGAGCACACAACAGAGTAAATTATTTTGAAAATTAGAGATGGCACATACAAATTTGCTTAGAACGGCAAAATAATACCACATATAGGAAGGTATGGTGGACTCATGTGGCAAACCTAGTTTAAAGGATTTTGGATGCACAAGTTGTGATCATACGTAGTGCAGAATGAAGGCTAGCAAAAGATTGAGAAGCGACCAACCAAGAAACGAATAATTTCATCAGCAAGCATTGAGCATAATTAACACTGAATAATGCACCACAAGTAGGATGTAATTTTATTTCATAACTATTGACTTTCGAGCTTGCGTAGGGAATCACAAACCTTAACACCAGTATTCTTACTAAAGCATAATTACTCCTCACCGTGACTCACATATCACATCATCATATCTCAAAACTATTACAAGGAATCAAGTTTATTTTGTCCAATGGTCTTCATGAAAGTTTTTATTATATCCTTCTTGGATATCTATCACTTTGGGACCAATTTTCATGTGTTGCTTTTGATAAGCTCAAACAAATATAAGTGAAGATCACGAGCATAATATTTCTTTCTCTCAAATAAATATAAGTGAAGCAAGAGAGAGTTTCTTTAAAAAATACTAACTCCCAAATAAATCTAAGTGAGGAAAGAGAGCATTTCTTCAAAAATAATAAAGCACAACATGCTCAAAAAGATATAAGTGAAGCACTAGAGCAATTCCATAGCTCATAAAATTTTAAGTGAAGCATAAAGAGCAATTCTAACAAATCATGGCATAATTTTGCCTCTCTCAAATAGGTGTGTCCAGCAAGGATTCAAGACTTAGAACACAAAGCAAAACAAGCAAAGACTCATATCATACAAGACGGTCCAAGCAAAACTCATAGTATGTGACGAATAAAAATATAGCTTCGAGTAAAATACCGATGGTCATTAGAAGAAAGAGGGGATGCCACTCGGGGCATCCCCAAGCTTAGTTGCTTGCTTCTCTTTGGATAATAGCTTGCGATGCCATGGGCATCCCCAAGCTTAGGCTATTCTTACTCCTTATTCCTTAATCCATCATAAGATAACCCAAAACTTGAAAACTTCAATCACACAAAACTCAACAAAACCTTCGTGAGATACGTTAGTATAAGAAAACAAATCACTACTATAAGTGTTGTCACAAACCAATCCATATTTTGTTCTTGCATAATATGTACTGTATTCCAAGTTTTCTATGGAAAAAACTCTTCAAAGAAAACCATAGAATCATCAAAACAAGCACACAACGCAAAGAAAACAGAATCTGTCAAAAAGAGAACAGTCTGTAGCAATCTGTGTATTTCAAATACTTATGTAACTCAAAAAATTCTGAAAAATTAGGACGACCTGAGAAATTTGTATAATAAAATTCTGCAAAAATAATTGGTATTTTATCGCTCTCCGGTTGAAAAAGCAAAAGTTTCTGTTTTGTAGCAAGATCAAGTCAACTATCACCCAAGAAGATCCTAAAGGCTTTACTTGGCACAAACACTAATTAGAACACAAAAAACACAATCATAATTGTAGCATAATTGTGCAAACCCTCAAGAACAGAAAGAAAAATACAAAAATAAATTTTATTCATTGGGTTGCCTCCCAACAAGCGCTATTGTTTCATGCCCTAGCTAGGCATAAGGCAAGGGTCTAAGTTGTGTCATATTTGCCCTTAATTTCCTTGGAGGTGTTTTTGTCATGCGGTTTTGTAAAAACAACATAAAACATACTATCCATAGAAACTTTAGCACTACTAAGTTGCTTAAGATCATAACCCCTTTGATTTCCGGCAACAATCCAAGAGTAATGTTGATTAACATTATTGAAAACTTGTTGCATTACATCTAAAATGGGGACTTCCTTTTTAAGATTCTCATCAAAGATTTGATTATCCCCAAGCAAATGTCGTAACGCATAATCACTATTGTAAAGAAATTCATCTATCACGGGCTTTTCACGATTCATACCATAAAAATCAAAGATTTCCCTAGCTTCTCATATTATGTAGTCAAATTCATTCATAAGAACGAGAGTGGCGAACTTTTTAGCCATAGGATTCTTTATAACAGGAAGCTCAAAAAACAATCTTTGCAAAGTAGGATGAGTACTGATAAATTTACTTTCAAGTTTCAGAACTAGTGCTGAAATAGCATCCGCGTAAGATCTAGTATTTCTAAGTATAGGAGCATCATTAAAACTTAGATTTCCAACACAATTGAAAAATTCTTGGATACGTTCTTTTCCCATAACATTCCTTTGCCCCAAGATATAAGTTTTAGCATCCAGATTGCTCGTACGTCCAATTTTAGGAATTAGGCCATCATCTGTTGCTGCCATACCGAATTCACTCATGATTGCAAGCAAAAAGATAGATCTGATGAGAAAACGGCGAACGAAAAAGAGGGCGAATAAAACGGCAAATTTATGTGAAGTGGGGGAGAGGAAAACGAGAGGCAAATGGCAAACAATGTAAATTGCGAGGAGATGAGATTGGTGATTAGGAAGACGGTAGATGTTGATGATGTCTCCCCGGCAACGGCGCCAGAAATTCCTTGTGATGTCCGCTAGACTACGTCGGTATTTCCCCAAAGAGGAAAGGATGATGCAGCACAACGACGGTAGGTATTTCCCTCAATGATGTGACCAAGGTTATCGAACCAGTAGGAGAACCAAGCAACACTACGTAAACAACACCTGCACACAAATAACAAATACTCGCAACCCGATGTGTAAAAGGGGTTGTCAATCCCTTTCGGGTAACGACGCCAGAAATTGGCAAACGGACATGATAAAAATATGATAGATGGGATAAATAGATCTCGAAGAAAATAAATTGCAGCAAGGTATTTTTGTATTTTTTGTTTAATAGATCTAAAAATAAAAGCAAAGGAAAATAGATCACAAAGGCAAATGTATTAAAGAAGAGACCCGGGGCCGCAGGTTTCACTAGTGGCTTCTCTCGAGAAAAAAGCAAATGGTGGGTAAACGAATTATTGTTGGGAAATTGATAGAATTTCAAATAATCATGACGATATCCGGGCAATGATCCTTATATAGGCATCACGTCCAAGATTAGTAGACCGACTCTTGCCTGCATCTACTACTATTACTCCACACATCGACCGCTATCCAGCATGAATCTAGTGTATTAAGTTCATGGAGAAACAGAGTAATGCAATAAGAACGATGACATGATGTAGACAAGATCTATTTATGTAGAAATAGACCCCATCTTGTTATCCTTAATAGCAATGATACATACGTGTCGGTTGCCCTTCTGTCACTGGTATCAAGCACCGTAAGATCGAACCCATCACAAAGCACCTCTTCCCATTGCAGGATAAATAGATCAAGTTGGCCAAACAAAACCCAAATATCGGAGAAGAAATACGAGGCTATAATCAATCATGCATATAAGAGATCAAAGAAGACTCAAATAACTTTCATGGAGAAAAAAGAGATAGATCTGATCATAAACTCAAAGTTCATCGGATCCCAACAAACACACCGCAAAAGAATTACATCATATGGATCTTCAAGAGACCATTGTATTGAGAATCAAACAGAGAGAGGAAGCCATCTAGCTACTAACTACGGACCCAAAGGTCTACAAGAGACTACTCACGCATCATCGGAGAGGCGCAAATGGACATGATGAACCCCTCCGTGATGGTGTTTAGATTGGATCTGGTGTTTTTGGAACTTGCGGCGGCTGGAGTTGATTTTCGTAGACTCCCCTAGGGTTTATGGAATATTGGGGTATTTATAGAGTAAAGAGGTGGTTCGGGGGCACCCGAGGTGGGCACAACCCACCGGGGCGCGCCCTAATGGGTTGTGCTCCCCTCGCAGCACCCGCAAGCGCTTCTCCGGCCCATTGGATGTCTTCTGGTCCAAAAAAATCCACAAAAAGTTTCGCTGCATTTGGACTCCGTTTGATATTGATTACCTGCGATGTAAAAAACATGCAAAAAACAACAACTAGCACTTGGCACTATGTCAATATGTTAGTACCAAAATATGATATAAAATGACTATAAAATGATTACAAAACATCCAAGAATGATAATATAACAGCATGGAACAATAAAAAAATTATAGATACGTTGGAGACGTATCAGCTACCTTGCTGCACTTTATTTACCGTCACTGTTACTCGCTCGTTACAAATTATCTTGCTATCAAACTACTCGTTACCAACAATTTCAGTGCTTGTAGAGATAACCTTGCTGAAAACCACTTGTCATTTCCTTCTACTCCTCGTGGGGTTCGACACTCTTACTTATCGCAAGGACCACGATTGACCCTCTATACTTGTGGGTCATCAGCAGCAAGGTTGATGAAGAGGCCTCCCTAGATGGGCTCCCCCTAGGTTAGAGTGCCAGTAAAGGCCTCTAGATGGGATCGTCATGAAACAAGAATTTGCAGCGGCGAAAAAATTGTTCTAAGGGTATGGAGAAGGGTTTTGGTATTTATAGGAATTTGTGCCATTGGAATTACATCAAAAGGCTGCCCAGGGGGGCCATATTGACAAGGGGCGCGACCTACCCCCCAGGTTGCGCCACATGTCCATGTGGGGCCCTAGTAGCTTGTTTGGAAGTCTCCCGAAGCTTCTAGGGTCATCCTTGGTCTAGAAAAAATCGTCAAAAATTGGCATAGTATTTAGACCTTCCTAAATATTGATTTCCAGCGAAATAAAAAAACAAGCAGAAAACAGGAGCCGAAAGTAGGCACTGAATTAATAAGTTACTCTACTTATAATGTCATAAAAAATATATAAAAAGTGATAATATGATAGCATGAAACAATGGATCAAAAATTATAGATACGTTTTGAGATGTATCAATCACTATGCTAGCTTCCTCATTGTTGGTTTTGTTCTCTTTGCTCATTCATGTGTTTCGGCATCCCCGCGAGCAATTCACAATGTGTCTGCCCAGAAGATGATGGATATCGTCACACCGAGAGGAACCTAAGAATATCCCTCCATTGTCATAGGAGCAAATCTCAATCTCGAGCTATCTGGTCCCTTATCATACGTTGTAAGTTTTCATTATGATCACCCCTGTTATGGTTGACGTTTTATGAACCCCAAAGGGCATTGTCCAGTATGAAGTGACTCGGTACTCTTATGGTCTAAGGAATCATGCATATGTTAACTTCTATGTGTTATAAACTATAAACGAGTGACGGAAGGATTGATGGTGTCCTAGACTAGGGGGTGCTTTTCACGCCGACTCCCGACCATGTGGGCCAGTTCGAAGACCCCCAAGATGATCAACCAGTGGGCCACATTCGTCGAGCACAGGAGCACCAAGGTGGATAACTCCCGAAGACTTGGTGAATACTCCAAGACTTCGAGGTTGTCTTCGGTATGATTACCCTTAGATGTAACTGGCCTATATAACTCTAGGTGTCTAAGCTAAATCCGATAGATCTCGGGTAGAGGGTCCCGAGCTGGTGGTCTCGGCTAGATGGTAACAGGAAGAATAGGGACACTGTGTTTACCTAGGTTCGGACCCTCTCAAAGAGGTAAACCCTACGTCCTGCTTTGATTATATTAATATGATGGGGTACAGAGCACAGGAGATCTGCCTTGAGATCGTATGAATGAGTCTCAAAGTCTTGCCTCTATGGACTAAACCCCTCGGCTTATATAGGGGGCGGGGGTACCAAGGGTTACACATGATCGGTTACATCTAGAGATAAACACGCCGAACATTTTAATATGCCTTGAAGTGTGCACCAAGTCTTCGGAAGATTTCATCTTGAGTACGCTAAGGGTCATGACAAACATGGCCCATTCTTTGGTTATAGGTGGGTCCTCGGCCCGACCCATGAGTAATAGGCCGCCGAGGTGAGTACCCCCTAATCCAGGACACCGTCACTAGGGACCTCGGGTATCTACATAAGCGGAGGGGTGAGAACCCTAGACGACGACTCTCATACACACACGATCTTGTGGTAGATCAACATGTAACTTGTAATCCCTCGGGTATTATCTCTTCCAGAGAGCCCGAACCTGGGTAAATCCATGTGTCATCTGTTACCATCATGCCAAGGCTACCAGCTCGGGGGGGGGGGCTACCCGAGATCTATTGGATTTGACTCCATCGTTGGTGGCCCATGTAGGTCCCTCTGAGTAGTCAAAGCGGTTTGATGGTGCACCTCCACATGGACGATCGAGTCGGCTGCGGCATGATCTTTTTGCCGGGACAGATCTTTGTCTTTAGTAGCATCACCCTGTAGCATCACCCTCTTTGCAAAATCGATCGAACACCTCATCAAGGTTGAGAACTTCGCTCCAGGACGGATTGTTAGATTCAGCAACCTGGAGTACGCTGCAGACTCTCGCAGCGAGCTTGTCTTCTCCATCTAAAAGCACACTTGCTCCCTTTGTAGTTTTGGTAATTCATGTCAACATACATGTTGTTGGACTAATGTTTTCCTCAAGTATATTTCAGGATATATTCAAACCTAGGCAAGCAGATGAATGGAGATGTGGACTCCTCAAGTTTCAAAGGACATGGATTGGCAAAGCTTCAAGACTCCTCATATTTTGTTAAGTGATCAAAGATCACATTGAGTCCATATTCAAGCCAACACTATTAAAAGGGGATGAGGTTTTGATCATGACTCACTTGCTCAAGTGCTTAGAGATATTGCTCAAAAAACCCTCAACCACACCCTCACATTCCTATCTGTCCAAAACCCTAGCATCGTTCTTGATCCCATCAATTCACTCCTATTCGGACCCACCGAGATACACTTGACAGAGCCACTGCCTAAACCCTAGAAACTCAGTTTCACCAAGATGACATTTGGTCCCACCGAAGTGCGCGTGCCAACCTTCTGTAACCCATTGTCTTTATTTTGGAATTTTTGAGTGAAATTGATCAGTGTCACTAAAGAGAGGAAAGTGCTTAGGTCATCACAAATCAGTCCCACCCAGTGGATTCATCTGGTCGCACTGAAACGTCTAAAGTTCAAATCTTTTGCACTAGTCGGTCTCACCAAGTGGTTTCACTCGGTCCCACCGAGTTGTGCATAAAGGTGTGTAACAGTTAGATTTTTATTGACGGCCATATATACCCCACCCCACCCCACCACCAACTCTCAAAGAGAGAAACCACGAAGAAACTACCACTTCCCATATCCATTTTCTGAGAGAGAACCACCTACACTTGTGTTGAGATGAAGAGATCCCACTCCAACCATTTGATCCTCGATTTTTGCCCCCCTCAAGTTGCTTTCCACTTCAATCCTTCTCTTACTACCATGCCAAATCTGTGGGAGAGTGATTGAGTGTTGAGGAGACTATCTTTTGAAGCACAAGAGCAAGGAGTTCATCGTCAACAACAACAACATCTATTACCTTTGACACTAATGGCTCAAGAGCAAGGAGTTAATGTTGGAAATATGCCCTAGAGGCAATAATAAAAGCATTATTATTATATTTCCTTGTTCATGATAATTGTCTTTATTCGTGCTATAATTGTGTTATCCGAAAATCGTAATACATGTGTGAATAACAGACAACAACATGTCCCTAGTAAGCCTCTAGTTGACTAGCTCGTTGATCAATAGATAGTCATGGTTTCCTGACTATGGGCATTGGATGTTAATGATAACGAGATCACATCATTAGGAGAATGATGTGATGGACGAGACCCAATCCTAAACATAGCATAAGATCACATAGTTTGTTTGCTAGAGTTTTCCAATGTCAAGTATCCTTTCCTTAGACCATGAGATCGTGTAACTCCCGGATACCGTAGGAGTGCTTTGGGTGTGCCAAATGTCACAACGTAACTGGGTGACTATAAAGGTATACTACGGGTATCTCTGAAAGTGTGTGTTGGGTTGACACGGATCGAGACTGGGATTTGTCACTCCGCTTGACGGAGAGGTATCACCGGGCCCACTCGGTAATGCATCATCATAATGAGCTCAATATGATCAAAGTGTTTGATCATGGGATCATGCATTACGGTACGAGAAAAGTGACTTGCCGGTAACGAGATTGAACGAGGTATTGGGATACCGACGATCGAATCTCGGGCAAGTAAAATACCGATTGACAAAGGGAATCGTATACGGGATTAATTGAATCCTCGACATCGTGGTTCATCCGATGAGATCATCGTGGAGCATGTGGGAGCCCACATGGGTATCCAGATCCCGCTGTTGGTTATTGCCCGAGAGCCGTCTCGGTCATGTCTGCATGTCACCCGAACCCGTAGGGTCTACACATTTAAGGTTCGGTGACGCTAGGGTTGTGAAGATATGTATATGCAGTAACCCGAATGTTTTTCGGAGTCCCGGATGAGATCCCGGATGTCACGAGGAGTTCCGGATTGGTCCGGAGGTAAAGAATTATATATAGGAAGTGCAGTTTCGGCCATCGGGAATGATCTGGGGGTCACCGGTATTGTACCGGGACCACCAGATGGGTCCCGGGGGTCCACCGGGTGGTGCCACCCATCCCGGAGGGCCCCATAGGCTGAAGTGGGAAAGGGGGGCCAGCCCTTAGTGGGTTGGTGCGCCCCCCAAGGCCCACCCCCTGCGCCAAGGGTTGGAACCCTAGGGTGGGGGGGCGCCCACTTGCCTTGGGGGGCACTCCAACCCCCTTGGCCGCCGCCCCCCTTGGGAGATTCAATCTCCCAGGGCCGGCGCCCCCCCAGGGGCCTATATAAAGGGGGGGAGGGGGGCAGCCGCACCCTTGCCTTGGCGCCTCCCTCTCCCTCTCCAACACCTCCTCCTCCTCCATAGAGCTCGGCGAAGCCCTGCCGGAGTACTGCAGTTCCATCACCACCACGCCGTCGTGCTGCTGCTGGAGCCATCTTCATCAACCTATCCTCTCCCATTGCTGGATCAAGAAGGAGGAGACGTTACGCTGACCGTACGTGTGTTGAACGCGGAGGTGCCGTCCATTCGGTGCTAGGATCTCCGGTGATTTGGATCACGTCGTGTATGACTACCTCATCCCCGTTCTTTGAACGCTTCCGCTCGCGATCTACAAAGGTATGTAGATGCATCCGATCACTCGTTGCTAGATGAACTCATAGATGGATCTTGGTGAATCCGTAGGAAATTTTTTGTTTTCTGCAACGTTCCCCAACAGTTAAAGGGTCATCGAGTGCTTGACCGCAACAAGGCGCGTGGCCATTTGACACTGATGGCCGACTACTTTGCCCCCGATGCACTCTCTGTTGACCATTTTCACCGATGGTTTTTGATGCGCAAGACTGTCTTTGATCGTTCGTATCATGTCGTCCGGTCCTATGATGACTACTTCATCTTGAAGAAGGACGTCGTGGGAACAATTTGATTCTCTGGTTATCAAAAGTGCACGGCCGCACTCCGGATGCTTGCATATGGAACAATCGCTGATTTGTGGGATGAGTTCCTACGGATGTGTGAGAGGACATGCAGAGTTGCAATGGTCGAGGTGCTTGGACCTCAGTACCTAAGAGAACCAACTGTGGTAGACACCGAGAGGCTCTTGGCAATCTCAGAAGCAAGTGGGTGGCCAGGTTTGCTTGGATCTCTTGACTACATTCATTGAAAATGTAAGAACTGCCCGAAGGCTTTACAAGGGCAATATCATGGTCTTGTTAAGAATCCCACCATCATTCTTGAAGGAGTTGCGTCACATGATCTTTGGATTTTCCATGCCTTCTTTGGCATGCTCGGGTCTCATAATGACATCAATGTGCTGCAGCGATCACTGTTCTTTGCGAGGCTGACTGAAGTAAAAGCTCCTCCTTGCCACTACGCTGTCAATGGACATGAGTACAACATGGGTTACTATCTTGTTGACGATACCTATCCTCCATGGGCTACCTTTGTCAGCACCATCTATAACCAAGTTGGCCAGAAAAAATACTCACTTTGTCAAAAGACAAGAAGCGGCTAGAAAGGATGTCGAGAGGGCATTTGGAGTTCTGCAGACCCATTTTGCAGATGTTCGTAGACCTGCCGAACAATGGAATCCGGAGACCTTATGGGAGGTGATGACATGTCATGTGATCATGCATAACATGATCGTCGATATGGGGGTGAGGATGTTGCCTTGGCTCTAGAATTTGAGAACATGGGTGATCATATCGAACTTCCAAACTAGAATCTGGCCACATTTGAAGAGTTTATTCAAATGCATCAACAAACTCGACATCGACCAACTCACGAGCAGCTGAAGGAATATCTGATTGAGCATCAGTGGACGGTTCAAGTGGACAACAATGTTGGAATGTAATATTTGAACTTTTTAAAATTTGAACTACTGCTACATGTGGCTATTTGAACGTTTGTACTCTATGTATGAGGCTATTTAAACTTCTCAACTCTATGTATGCGGCTAAACGTGCGAACTTAAAAAAAATTAGGAGGCCCGATGTATGCGGGCATCGTTGGATGGCGGCCTACAGTATCCATGTTCGTGGACTGGTCCCCCAGTTAGCGAACGGATGCAGGAGGAAATTTGCTGGTTGGCGTTGGAGATGCTCTTACATCCCTAACTTCCAACGTGCCTATAATCTTTTTTTGCAAGAAAAACTTTTGATCTATTCATCAATTGTCAAGGTAGTACAAAGAACAGCAGAAATAAAATATACATCCCTGTCCGTAGACCACCTAGCGACGACTACAAGCACTGGAGCGAGCTGAAAGCGCGCTGCTGTTATAGCCGCTCCCTCATCAGAGCCGGTCAAACCTTGTTGTAGTAGACAGTCAGAAAGTCGTCTGGCTAAGGCCCCATAGGACCAGCGCACTAAAACAACAACCGCCGCCAATAAAAAGAAGCGTAGATCGGAAGAATCTAACCTATAAACACACGAACACATACGAACGAAGACCGGATCCACATGGATCCACCGAAGAGGCGAAGACAAACACCGACCGAATCCCATGAGATCCACCTGAGACAAACCTTCACACGACCTCCGACGATGCTAGAAACACCATCGAAACGGGGGCTAGACGGGGTGGACATTTTTCCATATACAAGGAGCCGTCTCCGCCTCGCATCTCTAAGTAAAACATAAACCCTATCAAAACTCAAAAAATATAAAAAAGATGAATCTCTCCTGACGGCAAGGGCCGAGATCCATCGCGCCTTCATGGTCCAAGACATTAGAGACGAGGTGGAGCGGGAGGCAAGGAAAAACCCTAGCACTCTTGGTGCAGGGTACGAGCGGCCACGCCTATAATCAACTTGGCCTGCGACCACCTTGAGTAATATATTGAGCCCAGGGAACTCCACGGGCGATTCCTACAGATAAACAAAACAAAACATTGGACAACTCCAAATGGCAAACTAAGGTGCTGACCGCCTCACGGATTTGACACGGATTTGACGCAAGCCAATAGTTTAGTGGAAAAACAGACCTTTTCCGTGCTTAATATTAATAGTTAGTACTACTAGCATGACTGTTTTCCATGTTGGATAATCCATTGGCATCATGTATGCGGCTGACTCTAAAGCTGGGTTTGGTTTGATGCCATTTGTGTCGGCGTCGCGGAAGAGGAGGGGGGAGAGATGAGGGTGTCGTCTTTCGAGAGCGCGACGGAATGCAACAGGGTGCTGCTCCATGATTGCTGGTTGTTGGATTTGGAGCATCTGGCATTTCGCTGTCCGAGAGGATCGATCACATCGCGGCGCCACGGCGTCCGTCCATCATCCGTAACCTCGCTTGTCAACCGACAGGGATCATTGGCGGCACCGCCGGCGACGGTGAGAATGTACTCCCTCCGTTCAGAATTACTTGTCTTGAAAATGAATGTATCTAAAACTAATATACATCTAGATATATCCATTTCTGCGACAAGTAATTTCGAACGGAGGGAGTATGTTTGATCCCATATCCTGTTTTCCCTTGGGTTTCAGCCTTGAAACCTATGCAAAAGTTCCGAGCCTGCCTAGAGAGAGAGAGAAGATCGGACCGGAACATGTTGCCTGTCGCCGAGAGCACCTGCGTCATTATGGCCGGGTCACGTAGTACTACGGTCAAGGCCTCGCACGACATGCACCTAGGGTGGAGCACAGCTAGTGCTACGGAGTAGTACGTGCTACTAGTAGTAGCGTAGTGGTCGTCGAGCAGCGCACGTCCGCACCAGTGAGCTACTAGTAGCGGCGAAGTTAAGGGGGTTTGCACGGCGTTTGGTGCGCCGCCTTTGTTCGATCGGCCGGCCGGAGTACCGGCGCGGTGAGCCGGTGCCCCGGCGTGGAAGAGTATACTGTCTACTTTGATTTGAAAGAGTAGCAGCGCAGGGCCGGCACGGCGCTACTGATCATTCGGCAGGGCCTACCTCCCAAATGATCAATCCCCCTGCAGTTCGTAGGGATACGTATATTATGTTAAAACGGGGCATGATCATGTTGCTTTCTGTGGATAAAGGCCATAGATGCGTGTGGTGGGTAGGGCATGTTGGCGACTGGAGGCCGGCCACTGCTTTGCCGGGACTTGGCAGTCCGCGTGGCCTGCGTTGGTGGATATCGGATGACCTTGACCTTGCATTACGCCTCGACTAAGCACGCACGCTAGTACAGATGGTTGATCACACCATGCTTGATCCGAATATATAGATAGATTAGCGTGAATCAAGCGAGGGCGGGGTCCGTACGTGCCCGTGCTAGAACCGACAAACTGGGTGCCCTTGGTTGACCCCAATTCTGGCGCGCGCGCTCGCTTTGCATCTTTCGCGCATCGAAAGGCGGGCAAAATGTCGTCCACGCATGCGGCATGCTAACGACGCCCTTCGCTCTGCGGCATAACTGACAAATTTGACCTCAAAGCGAAAGTATTTCATAAATTAAACTGTTTTTAAAAATATTTCACACTGCTGATCTTTTTGTGTAGCTCCCAACAGTAAGGCGCTGCACTCTACTGTGCAACTCCTTACAGTTAGGCGCTGCACAGTGTAGTGCAGCTCCTTACAGCTAGACGCTGCACAGTGTGGCGCCTGTGTGTTAGGCGCTGCACAATAAAAGTGTGGCGCTTTGCTGTTGGGCGCTGCACATTAGAGGTCAGCTGGATGAAATACTTTCAAACATAGTTTAGTTTGTGAAATAGTTTCATCCTGAGGTTAAATTTATGTTTTTTGCCTCGCTCTGCAGCCGACGTGCGACGCATCATATGCACTAGTGCATTTCTCGGAGCATTATAACTACTGTAGTAATGGGGCTGTAGGAACAGGTTAGATAAAGCTTCTCCTTTCGATATAGTACTCCCACGGATCAGCACCATCATAGACCAGATCTTCGGGCCGTAATAAGGGCCGCTGGTTCTAACGCACGTCCCATAATACTGTGCGCCACTAGTGCTTCCACCACCGCCATCTAAGGTAACTTAACTCGATCCATTTCTGCAACCAGACCACAAAAAGGAGCGTCGTTCTCATTGCATAGCATTGCTGAATCGCATGATAACAGTGCACTGCTTTTATTTTGATGAGAAACCCTAGTGAGTGCTCTCTACAATGCTACCTAGTATACTCTCTGGTGGAGCCTCTCCACTGATTCGAGCTAAAGTGAAGATACACCTAGCTGCTCATGGAGCCCTCTCTCATTTGCTCCAAGGACCCGTGCAGCTGAAACCAATGCCCGGCCTGATGGCCTCCATGAAGGGAAAGCAGGGGGCAAGCAGGGGCAGGCAAGGCAGCTGCGCCCGATGCCTGGCCTCTGTGGCCTCTGCCTCTCTCTGGCAATGAAAGTGAAATGTGGTGGGTTCACTTCACCTGGTGTCACATTTCCTGCTCAACCTCAAATATGTAGTAGCAGCAGCTGAATAAAGGCGAGCGCAGGGATCCCAAAATGCTCTCAGCTTGGAGTTGCCACCACTTGCAGATGTTGGCGTCCACAGTTGACTAGTGGACAAATTTTACGTCGCGTCTGATGTGCAACGTCTTTGCAAGTGGCTGTACTGCACTGCGCTGCATGGATAATGCATATATACAACATACAAATGCGTGGCGCCGGAGGATTTGTTGTGTTTAGACGATTGATTGTACTGCAAGAATCAGTAGTGGTAGGCCTGTCGTCCTATAGCTGCTCATGCAGTAGTACAGGCCTAAAGCTTCCGGCGCTAAATACAAGGCGACAGGCAGGTGAGTACGATAGATCAGCGAGCCTTTGATTTGTGCCACTGACCGAATTATTCCACGGGGAACGATGGATGGAGATTGACTTGGTGTATTCTGTTACCGTCACATGCCTACTGTAGAGTGCTCCTACTTGTACGTACACTGTTGGGACTGACTGGTTATACTTTAGCTTAGGCCAGCTTCAACGCTAGACCCAAAGGGATGTCCGATTTGTCCGAATTTTATCTATTTGAAAAACAAGGGACTACCGTGTCGGATTTTAGACGTCCGCCTGCGTGTGCACCCACCGCCAGCACAGCTCAACTTGTTTGGGTTGGTTTAAAAAAATGGTAAAAAAAGCCTGCCCCACAATTGAAAAACGTACATTGAAACTTTGATAAACTTAAAGCATTCCACAAAAGTCCCGGCCGCACATTTAAACTTAACTTAAAATTAAAAAAAAGATAGATTTGACGCCAGTGTCGTGGTCGTCTTCGATGGCGCCACCATCTTCACGCGTTGTCGTCCTCGTCATTGACGTACGGCGATGGCTGTCATAGGTGGGCTGGCGGCCCCTGCAGCAGCTGCCAGGCCGGAGGCTCCTGCACCACCTCTTCCCATGGCGGGGACGGCGACCATGTATCGACGCCCACCCACACGGGCGGCGCAGACACGAGCGGCACAGACACCTGCTCCGGCATGCACGACACCGTGTCCGTCCACGTCAAGGACTGCCCAACCAATGCCGCGAAAGGTGACACCTCGGCAGGCTCCTCCTTGACCTCCTCCATGGCCTTCTCCTTGACCACGGCCTGCAACTCCAGAATGGGGACGTCACCGGCGGCGGAGAGGGCCATCATCTCATTGAGGCCCTCCCGTTGGGCGCGGTCGTGCTCCCGAACGGAGTCCTCGAGCACGCGCCTCATGAGCTCATCCTCCTCCTTGGCGAACATGGGAGGTGGTGGCGGCGGGGAAGGCGAGGGGGTGTTGGCGTGAGCCCGCGCACGACCGCGCGCCCGTGGCGGGCTTGGAGAACAACCGGCAAAGTACGGTTGCCGCCGCAGGTCAGGCTCGTCCCGTAGCCACGTGTCCCAGAGCGGGGAGTCGGTCGCATACTTGGCATCGCTGACGAGCTCCAGCGGTAGGCGGGCGCGACAGCGGTTGATCTCCTTCATGCGGGCACGGCCGCTCACCAGGATTGAAAGAACGGGCACGTGATCGGACGACAAGTTCTAGTAGTTGGGGAGGTGCACATCGCTCCACGGTAGCAGCATGCCCGTCTCCCAATACCACCAGAAGATCTCAGCCTTCACGTACGTCCGTACGCCGGGCGTGACCGTCCGTGAGGAGATGTTGAATGCGGGTGGTGTGGAGGTACTGAAGCGACGGCGGCCGGAGGAAGACCCACCCTCGTGGGCGTGCTTCCCCTTGCCGGGGATCCACTTCCACACCATGGCCGCCAGCGACGAAGTAGAGGAGCGGAGATGGAGGAGCGGTGGCTGCCGACTAGGGTTTGCGTTTCGGGGTTCGAGGAGGCACACGGCTCCAGGAGTGGAAGTGTGTGGACTGGCTGGTCCACGACTTCCACTTAAAAAAGACAAGGTTGGGTAGCTGACAGGCGGACCCGCCCACGCGTGCGGCTTAAATGGGGCTGGTGGGAAGTAGGTGGATGGCCGACACGCGGGCTCGAGGGCGGACGAGGAAAGGACGTGCGGCGTCCATTCGCTGGCCGGAGGTGCCTGCACCACCTCTTCCCATGGCGGGGACGGCGACCACGTGTCGGCGCCCACCCACGCGGGTGGCACGGACACGTGCTCCGGCATGCACGGCACCGTGTCCGTCCACATCCAGGACTGCCCCACCAATACTACGAAAGATGGCTCCTCGGCCCTCCTCCTTGACCTCCTCCTTGACCATGGCCTGCAGCTCCAGGATGGCGACTTCACCGACGGCGAAGAGGGCCATCTTCTAATTGAGGCCCTCCCATTGGGCGCAGTCGTGCTCCCGGACGGAGTCCTCAAGCACGCGCCTCACGAGCTCCTCCTCCTTCTCGACGGACATGGGAGGTGGTGGTGATGGGGACATCGAGGGGGGCGTTGGCGTGAGCCCTGAGCGTCTCCAACGTATCTATAATTTTTTATTGTTCCATGATGTTTTATTATCAATCTTGGATGTTTTATAATAATTTTATAGTCATTTTATATCATTTTTTGGTACTAACCTATTGACATAGTGCCAAGTGTCAGTTGTTGTTTTTTCCATGTTCTTTACATCGCAGGAAATCAATATCAAACGGAGTCCAAATGCCACGAAACTCCACGATGATTTTTTATGGGCCAAAAGGAAGGCAATGGGTCGTGGTTGCACCTGGGGGTGCCCCGAGGGGGGCACTGTTGGGGAACGTTGCAGAAAACAAAAAATTTCCTACGGTTTCACCAAGATCCATCTATGAGTTCATCTAGCAACGAGTCATGGGAGAGAGAGATTGCATCTACATACCACTTTGTAGATCGCGAGCGGAAGCGTTCAACGAACGGGGATGAAGTAGTCGTACACACCGTGATCCAAATCACCGGAGATCCTAGCACCGAAAGCACGGCACCTCCGCGTTCAACACACGTACGGTCAGCGTAACGTCTCCTTCTTCTTGATCCAGCAAGGCAAAGGAGAGGTTGGGGAAGAAGGCTCCAGCAGCAGCACGACGGCGTGGTGATGGTGGAACTATAGTACTCCGGCAGGGCTTCGCCGTGCTCAATGGAGGAGGAGGAGGTGTTGGGGAGGGAGAGGGAGGCGCCAGGAGCAAGGGTCCGCAGCCCCTCCTCCCCTCCCCCCTTTATATAGCCCCTTGGGGGGGAGCCGGCCCTAGGAGATGGAATCTCCTAGGGGGGGCGGCGGCCAGGGAGGGGGGACTTGCCCCCCAAGCAAGGGGGGCGCCCCCTTTAGGGTTCCCCCAAACCCTAGGCGCATGGGCCCTTGGGGGGGAGGCGCACCAGCCCACTTTGGGCTGGTTCCCTTCCTCATACAGCCCATGGGGCCCTCCGAGGCAGGTGGCCCCACCCGGTGGACCCCCCGGGACCCTCCGGTGGTCCCGGTACAATACCGATAACCCCGAAACTTGTCCCGATGGCCAAAACAGCACTTTCTATATATAATTCTTTACCTCCGGACCATTCCGAAACTCCTCGTGACGTCCGGGATCTCATCCGGGACTCCGAACAACATTCGGGTTACTGCATATACATATCTTCACAACCCTAGCGTCACCGAACCTTAAGTGTGTAGACCCTACGGGTTCGGGAGACATGCAGACATGACCGAGACAGCTCTCGGGCAATAACCAACAGCGGGATCTGGATACCCATGTTGGCTCCCACATGCTTCACGATGATCTCATCGGATGAACCACGATGTCGAGTATTCAATTAATCCTGTATACGATTCCCTTTGTCAATCGGTATTTTACTTGCCCGAGATTCGATCGTCGGTATCCCAATACCTTGTTCAATCTCGTTACCGGCAAGTCACTTTTCTCGTACCGTAATGCATGATCCCGTGATCAAACACTTTGATCACATTGAGCTCATTATGATGATGCATTACCGAGAGGGCCCGGTGATACCTCTCCGTCAAGCGGAGTGACAAATCCCAGTCTCGATCCATGTCAACCCAACAAACACTTTCAGAGATACCCGTAGTATACCTTTATAGTCACCCAGTTACGTTGTGTCGTTTGGCACATCCAAAGCACTCCTACGGTATCCGGGAGTTACACGGTCTCATGGTCTAAGGAAAGGATACTTGACATTGGAAAACTCTAGCAAACGAACTATGCGATCTTATGCCATGTTTAGGATTGGGTCTTGTCCATCACATCATTCTCCTAATGATGTGATCTCGTTATCAATGACATCCAATGTCCATAGTCAGGAAACCATGACTATCTGTCGATCAACGAGCTAGTCAACTAGAGGCTCACTAGGGACATATTGTTGTCTGTTATTCACACATGAATTACCATTTTCGGATAACACAATTATAGCACGAATAAAGACAATTATCATGAGTAAGGAAATATAATAATAATGCTTTTATTATTGCCTCTAGGGCATATTTCCAACAGTCTCCCACTTGCACTAGAGTCAATAATCTAGTTACATTGTGATGAATCGAACACCCATAGAGTTCTGGTGCTGATCATGTTTTGCCTTAGGGAGAGGTTTAGTCAACGGATCTGCGACATTCAGATCCGTGTGCACTTTACAAATTTCTATGTCTCCATCTTGAACATTTTCACGAATGGAGTTGAAGCGACGTTTGATGTGCCTGGTCTTCTTGTGAAACCTGGGCTCCTTTGCAAGTGCAATAGCTCCAGTGTTGTCACAGAAGAGTTTGATTGGCCCCGACGCATTGGGTATGACTCGGAGATCGGTGATGAACTCCTTCACCCAAATTGCTTCATGTGCTGCCTCCGAGGCTGCCATGTACTCTGCTTCACATGTAGATCCCGCCACGACGCTTTGCTTGCAACTGCACCAGCTTACTGCCCCATCATTCAAAATATACACGTATCCGGTTTGTGACTTAGAGTCATCCAGATCTGTGTCGAAGCTAGCATCGACGTAACCCTTTACGACGAGCTCTTCGTCACCTCCATAAACGAGAAACATTTCCTTAGTCCTTTTCAGGTACGTCAGGATATTCTTGACCGCTGTCCAGTGTTCCTTGCCGGGATTACTTTGGTACCTTCCTACCAAACTTACACCAAGGTTTACATCAGGTCTGGTACACAGCATGGCATACATAATAGAACCTATGGCTGAGGCATAGGGGATGACACTCATCTCTTCTATATCTTCTGCCGTGGTCGGACATTGAGCTGAGCTCAATTTCACACCTTGTAACAGAGGTAAGAACCCTTTCTTAGATTGATCCATATTGAACTTCTTCAATATTTTATCAAGGTATGTGCTTTGTGAAAGACCTATGAGGCGTCTCGATCTATCTCTATAGATCTTGATGCCTAATATATAAGCAGCTTCTCCAAGTTCCTTCATTGAAAAACTTTTATTCAAGTAGGCCTTAATGCTGTCCAAGAGTTCTATATCATTTCCCATCAAAAGTATGTCGTCTACATATAATATGAGAAATGCTACAGAGCTCCCACTCACTTTCTTGTAAGCGCAGGCTTCTCCATAAGTCTGTGTAAACCCAAACGCTTTGATCATCTCATCAAAGCGAATGTTCCAACTCCGAGATGCTTGCACCAGCCCATAAATCGAGCTTTGGAGCTTGCACACCTTGTCAGCATTCTTAGGATCGACAAAACCTTCCGGCTGCATCATATACAATTCTTCCTTAAGGAAACCATTAAGGAATGCCGTTTTGACGTCCATTTGCCATATCTCATAATCATAGTATGCGGCAACTGCTAACATGATTCGGACGGACTTCAACTTCGCTACCGGTGAGAAAGTCTCATCGTAGTCAATTCCTTGAACTTGTCGATAACCCTTAGCGACAAGCTGAGCTTTATAGATGGTCACATTACCATCCGCGTCTGTCTTCTTCTTAAAAATCCATTTATTTTCTATGGCTCGCCATTCAACGGGCAAGTCAGTCAAAGTCCATACTTCGTTTTCATACATGGATCCTATCTCGGATTTCATGGCTTCCAGCCATTTGTCGGAATCCGGGCCCGCCATTGCTTCCTCGTAGTTCGAAGGTTCACCGTTGTCTAACAACATGATTTCCAAGACAGGGTTGCCGTACCACTCTGGTGCGGAACGTGTCCTTGTGGACCTTTGAATTTCAGTAGGGGCTTGATTAGAAGTATCTTGATCATCATCATTAACTTCCTCTCTAGTCGGCGCAGGCGCCTCAGGAACGTTTTCTTGAGTTTCGCCATTTTCCGGTTCAAGAGGTAACACTTCATCAAGTTCTACTTTCCTCCCACTTACTTTTTTCGAGAGAAACTCTTTCTCTAGAAAGGATCCATTTTTGGCAACAAAGATCTTGCCTTCGGATCTGAGGTAGAAGGTATACCCAACAGTTTCTTTAGGGTATCCTATGAAGACGCATTTTTCCGACTTGGGTTCGAGCTTTTCAGGTTGAAGTTTCTTGACATAAGCATCGCATCCCCAAACTTTTAGAAACGACAACTTAGGTTTCTTCCCAAACCATAATTCATACGGTGTCATCTCAACGGATTTAGACGAAGCCCTATTTAAAGTGAATGCGGCAGTCTCTAAAGCATAGCCCCAAAAGGATAGTGGTAAATCGGTAAGAGACATCATAGATTGCACCATATCTAATAGAGTGCGATTACGACGTTCGGACACACCGTTACGCTGAGGTGTTCCAGGCGGCGTGAGTTGTGAAACTATTCCACATTTTCTTAAGTGTGTGCCAAACTCGTGACTCAAGTATTCTCCTCCACGATCTGATCGTAGAAACTTGATCTTTCTATCACGTTGATTTTCAACCTCACTCTGAAAATCCTTGAACTTTTCAAAGGTCTCAGACTTGTGTTTCATCAAGTAGATATACCCATATCTACTCAAGTCATCAATGAGGGTGAGAACATAACGATAGCCACCGCGAGCCTCAACACTCATTGGACCGCACACATCGGTATGTATGATTTCCAATAAGTTGGTTGCTCGCTCCATTGTTCCTGAGAACGGAGTCTTGGTCATTTTACCCATGAGGCATGGTTCGCACGTGTCAAATGATTCATAATCAAGAGACTCTAAAAGTTCATCTGCATGGAGCTTCTTCATACGTTTGACACCTATGTGACCAAGGCGGCAGTGCCACAAATATGTGGGACTATTGTTATCAACTTTAACTCTTTTGGTATTCACACTATGAATATGTGTATCATCACGTACGAGATTCATTAAGAATAAACCATTAACCATCGGAGCATGACCATAAAACATATCTCTCATATAAATAGCACAACCATTATTCTCGGATTTAAATGAGTAGCCATCTCGAATTAAACGAGATCCAGATACAATGTTCATGCTCAAACTTGGCACTAAATAACAATTATTGAGGTCTAAAACTAATCCCGTAGGTAAATGTAGAGGTAACGTGCCGACGGCGATCACATCGACCTTGGAACCATTCCCGACGCGCATCGTCACCTCGTCCTTCGCCAGTCTCCGTTTATTCCGCAGCTCCTGCTTTGAGTTACAAATGTGAGCAACTGCACCGGTATCAAATACCCAAGAGCTACTACGAGTACTGGTAAGGTACACATCAATTACATGTATATCACATATACCTTTTGTTTTGCTGGCCTTCTTGTCCGCTAAGTATTTGGGGCAGTTCCGCTTCCAGTGACCACTTCCCTTGCAATAAAAACACTCAGTCTCGGGCTTGGGTCCATTCTTTGGCTTCTTCCCGGCAACTTGCTTACCGGGCGCGGCAACTTCCTTGCCGTCCTTCTTGAAGTTCTTTTTACCCTTGCCCTTCTTGAACTTAGTGGTTTTATTCACCATCAACACTTGATGCTCCTTCTTGATTTCTACCTCTGCTGATTTCAGCATAGCATATACCTCAGGAATGGTCTTTACCATCCCCTGCATATTGTAGTTCATCACAAAGCTCTTGTAGCTAGGTGGAAGCGACTGGAGGATTCTGTCAATGACCGCTTCATCCGGGAGATTAACTTCCAGTTGAGTCAAGCGGTTGTGCAACCCAGACATCTTGAGTATGTGTTCACTGACAGAGCCATTTTCCTCCATCTTACAGCAAAAGAATTTGTCGGAGACTTCATATATCTCGACCCGGGCATGAGCTTGGAAAACCATTTTCAGCTCTTCGAACATCTCATATGCTCCATGTCTCTCAAAACGCTTTTGGAGCCCCGGCTCTAAGCTGTAAAGCATGCCGCACTGAACGAGGGAGTAATCATCGCAGCGTGACTGCCAAGCGTTCATAACGTCTTGTTCTGCAGGGAGAATAGGTGCGTCACCCAGCGGTGCTCGTAGGACATAATCTTTCTTGGCAGCTATGAGGATGATCCTCAGGTTCCGGACCCAGTCCGTATAGTTGCTGCCATCGTCTTTCAGCTTGGTTTTCTCTAGGAACGCGTTGAAGTTGAGGACTACGTTGGCCATTTGATCTACAAGACATATTGTAAAAAAAATTAGACTAAGTTCATGATAATAAAGTTCATTTAATCAAATTATTTAATGAACTCCCACTTAGATAGACATCCCTCTACTAGTCATCTAAGTATTACATGATCCGAGTCAACTAGGCCGTGTCCGATCATCACGTGAGACGGACTAGACAACATCGGTGAACATCTTCATGTTGATCGTATCTTCTATACGACTCATGCTCGACCTTTCGGTCTTCTGTGTTCCGAGGCCATGTCTGTACATGATAGGCTCGTCAAGTCAACCTAAGTGTTTTGCGTGTGTAAATCTGTCTTACACCCATTGTATGTGAACGTTAGAATCTATCACACCTGATCTTCACGTGGTGCTTCGAAACAACGAACTGTCGCAACGGTGCACAGTTAGGGGGAACACTTTCTTGAAATTATTATGAGGGATCATCTTATTTACTACCGTCGTTCTAAGTAGACAAGATGCAAAACATGATAAACATCACATGCAATCAAATAATAAACGTGACATGATATGGCCAATATCACATAGCTCCTTTGATCTCCATCTTGGGGCTCCATGATCATCTTGTCACCGGCTTGACACCATGATCTCCATCATCATGATATCCATCATCGTGTCTCCATGAAGTTGCTCGCCAACTATTACTTCTACTACTATGGCTAACGCGTTTAGCAATAAAGTAAAGTAATTTACATGGCGTTTTTCAATGACACGCAGGTCATACAAAAATAAAGACAACTCCTATGGCTCCTGCCGGTTGTCATACTCATCGACATGCAAGTCGTGATTCCTATTACAATAGCATGAACATCTCATACATCACATATAGATCATTCATCATTCATCACAACTTTGGCCATATCATATCACAAAGCACTTGCTGCAAAAACAAGTTAGACGTCCTCTAATTGTTGTTGCAAGTTTTACGTGGATGAATTAGGGTTCTAGCAAGAACGTTTTCTTACCTACGTGAAAGCCACAATGTGATTTGTCAACTTCTATTTACCCTTCATAAGGACCCTTTTCATTGAATCCGCTCCAACTAAAGTGGGAGAGACAGACACCCGCCAGCCACCTTATGCAACTAGTGCATGTTAGTCGGTGGAACCGGTCTCACGTAAGAGTACGTGTAAGGTTGGTCCGGGCCGCTTCATCCCACAATACCGCTGAAGCAAGATAAGACTAGTAGCGGCAAGAAAGTTGACAACATCTACGCCCACAACAAATTGTGTTCTACTCGTGCAATAGAGAACTACGCATAGACCTAGCTCATGATGCCACTGTTGGGGAACGTTGCAGAAAACAAAAAATTTCCTACGGTTTCACCAAGATCCATCTATGAGTTCATCTAGCAATGAGTCATGGGAGAGAGAGATTGCATCTGCATACCACTTTGTAGATCGCGAGCGGAAGCGTTCAACGAACGGGGATGAAGTAGTCGTACACACCGTGATCCAAATCACCGGAGATCCTAGCACCGAAAGCACGGCACCTCCGCGTTTAACACACGTACGGTCAGCGTAACGTCTCCTTCTTCTTGATCCAGCAAGGCAAAGGAGAGGTTGGGGAAGAAGGCTCCAGCAGCAGCACGACGGCGTGGTGATGGTGGAACTACAGTACTCCGGCAGGGCTTCGCCGTGCTCAATGGAGGAGGAGGAGGTGTTGGGGAGGGAGAGGGAGGCGCCAGGAGCAAGGGTCCACAGCCCCTCCTCCCCTCCCCCCTTTATATAGCCCCTTGGGGGGGCGCCGGCCCTAGGAGATGGAATCTCCTAGGGGGGCGGCGGCCAGGGAGGGGGGACTTGCCCCCCAAGCAAGGGGGGGCGCCCCCTTTAGGGTTCCCCCAAACCCTAGGCGCATGGGCCCTTGGGGGGGAGGCGCACCAGCCCACTTTGGGCTGGTTCCCTTCCTCATACAGCCCATGGGGCCCTCCGAGGCAGGTGGCCCCACCCGGTGGACCCCCCGGGACCCTCCGGTGGTCCCGGTACAATACCGATAACCCCGAAACTTGTCCCGATGGCCAAAACAGCACTTTTTATATATAATTCTTTACCTCCGGACCATTCCAAAACTCCTCATGACGTCCGGGATCTCATCCGAGACTCCGAACAACATTTGGGTTACTGCATATACATATCTTCACAACCCTAGCGTCACCGAACCTTAAGTGTGTAGACCCTAGGGGTTTGGGAGACATGCAGACATGACCGAGACGGCTCTCGGGCAATAACCAACAGCGGGATCTGGATACCCATGTTGGCTCCCACATGCTCCACGATGATCTCATCGGATGAACCACGATGTCGAGGATTCAATTAATCCCGTATACGATTCCCTTTGTCAATTGGTATTTTACTTGCCCGAGATTCGATCGTCGGTATCCCAATACCTCGTTCAATCTCGTTACCGGCAAGTCACTTTTCTCGTACCGTGCATGATCCCGTGATCAAACACTTTGATCACATTGAGCTCATTATGATGATGCATTACCGAGAGGGCCCGGTGATACCTCTCCGTCAAGCGGAGTGACAAATCCCAGTCTCGATCCATGTCAACCCAGCAGACACTTTCAGAGATACCCGTAGTATACGTTTATAGTCACCCAGTTACGTTGTGACGTTTGGCACACCCAAAGCACTCCTACGGTATCCGGGAGTTACACGATCTCATGGTCTATGGAAAGGATACTTGACATTGGAAAACTCTAGCAAACGAACTATGCGATCTTATGCCATGTTTAGGATTGGGTCTTGTCCATCACATCATTCTCCTAATGATGTGATCTCGTTATCAATGACATCCAATGTCCATAGTCAGGAAACCATGACTATCTGTCGATCAACGAGCTAGTCAACTAGAGGCTCACTAGGGACATATTGTTGTCTGTTATTCACACATGAATTACGATTTTCGGATAACACAATTATAGCACGAATAAAGACAATTATCATGAATAAGGAAATATAATAATAATGCTTTTATTATTGCCTCTAGGGCATATTTCCAACAGGCACAACCCACCAGGGCGCCCCAGGAGGCCCAGGCGCACCCTGGTGGGTTGTGCCCACCTCGGGTGACCCCCGGACCGCCTCTTTGCTTATAAATATCACAATATTCCAGAAACCCTAGAAGTGTCGACGAAATTTTCATCCAGCCGCCGCAGAGTACAGAACCACCAGATCCAATCTAGACACCATCACGGAGGGGTTCACCACTTCCATTGGTGCCTCTCCGATGATGCATGAGTAGTTCCTTGTAGACCTTCAGGTCTGTAGTTAGTAGCTAGATGGCTTTCTCTCTTGCGCGCGCTGAATTCTCAATACAATGGTCTCTTGGAGATCCATATGATGTAACTCTTTTGCGATGTGTTTGTTGGGTTCTGATGAACTTCGAGTTTATGATCAGTCATATCTTTTTATATTCATGAAAGTTATTTGAGTTTCTTTGATCTCTTATATGCATGATCTCTTATAGCCTCGTATTTCTTCTCCGATATTTGGGTTTTGTTTGGCCACCTTGATCTATTTATCTTGCAATGGGAAGAGGTGCCCGGTAGTGGGTTCGATCTTACGGTGCTTGATCCCAGTGACAGAATTGGAAACGACACGTATGTATCGTTGCTACTAAGGATAAAAAGATGAGATCTATATCTACCGCCATATAGATAAACGGATCATGTCTACATCATGTCATTGTTCTTATTGCATTACACCATTTTTTCATGAACTTAATACACTAGATGCATGCTGGATAGCGGTCGATGTGTGGAGTAATAGTAGTAGATGCAGGCAGGAGTCAGTCTACTAATCTTGGACGTGATGCCTATGTAATGATCATTGCCTGGATATCGTCATGATTATTTGAAGTTCTATCAATTGCCCAACAGTAATTTGTTTACCCACCGTTTGCTATTTTTCTCGAGAGAAGCCACTAGTGAAACCTACGCCCCCGGGTCTTCTTTCACATATATTTGCCTTGCGATCTACTTTTCCTTTGCATTTTTATTCAGATCTATTAAACCAAAATTCCAAAAATACTTTGCTGCACTTTATTTTATTTGTGATCTATCTATTCAATCTATTACAACTTTCTCCTGTCATCATGCAATTTCTAGCGCCGTACCCCGAAAGGGATTGACAACCCCTTTAACACGTCGGGTTGCGAGGTGTTGTTATTTGTGTGCAGGGGCTGTTTAAGTTGTGTTGCTTGGTTCTCCTACTAGTTCGATAACCTTGGTTTCATAACTGAGGGAAATACCTACCGTCGCTGTGCTACATCATCCCTCCCTCTCCGGGGAAATATCGACGTAGTTCCAGCTACCATCGAGGAGAATTTATGGCGCCGTTGCCGGGGAGGATCTTCGACATATACCAGGTTCCTAATCACAAATCTCATCTCCTCGCAATTTACATTGTTCGCCATTTGCCTCTCGTTTTCCTCTCCCCCACTTCACAAAATTTTCCGTTTTATTTGCCTCTCTTTTTTCGTTCGCCGCTTTCTTGCCAAATCTGTTTTTGTGTGCGTTCTTGTTTGCGTAGTCATGATACCTCAACGAAAATATTATGATGTTCCTTACCCAAATATCTTGCTTGAAATTGAGAAGAGTACTAAGGAATATATGACTACACAATTTGAGCATAATAAATACTTTACTGAAGAACTTAAGGAGCACTCTGTTGTGCTTGATGCTATTACAACACAACTTCATGATATTAGTAGAGAAGTTTGTAATATTCAATCTAACTATGCTTTTGCTGAAAGTTTGCTAGGAAAAATATCCGATGCACAAGCTACCTTGGTAAATCAAATGGCTGCCAAACCGATCTCGTTAGAAGATAAAAGTGATGAAGATCTTAAAATGATTGGTGTTTCTTCTATTTATACCTTGTTTAGTAAAGTTAAGAATGATGAAAAGGGGACTGGAGAAGAGTCAACTTTAGGTATAAGGCGTCCCAATATTTCGGAGGGTGAAAATCTTGTTGAGAAAATTGATGAAAGTGGGTTTGGAGAGGTCAAAACTTTAACTAGTGATGTGCCCACTCTTTTGGATTACAAAGTCTTTAATTATGATAGTTGCTCTTTGATTGATTGTATTTCTTTGTTGCAATCCATGATAAATTCACCCCATGCTTATGAGCAAAATAAAGCTTTTACTAAACATATTTTTGATGCTATGATGAAAGCTTTAGAAGAAAAAATGGAATTAGAATTTTCAATTCCTAGAAAATTGCATGATGAATGGGAACCTACTATCAAAGTCAAGATTAAAAATTATGAGTGTTTTGCTTTGTGTGACTTGGGTGCTAGTGTTTCTACAATTCTGAAATATTTATGTGATGTGCTTGGTCTTACTAATCTTGAAGAATGTTCCTTGAATTTGCACTTGGCGGATTCCACTATTAATAAGCCTATGGGAAGAACTAATGATGTTCTTATTCTTGCCAATAGGAATTATGTGCCCATAGATTTTATTGTTCTTGATATTGATTGCAATCCGTCTTGTTCAATTATTCTTGGTAGACTGTTTTTACGCACTATTGGTGTCGTGATTGATATGAAAGAAGGCAATATTAAGTTCCAATTTCCTTCGAGGAAGGGTATGGAACACTTTCCTAGAACTATAATTAAACCACCTTATGAATCAATCATGAGGGCATCTTATGGATCTCAAATCAAAGATGACAAAACTTAGATCCCTGCTTTATGCCTAACTAAGGGCGTAAAACTATAGCGCTTGTTGGGAGGCAACTGAAAGTGCGTTATATCGACTAGAGGGGGGTCAATAGGCGATTTTTATGAAATTCTTCACTGAGGAATTTGCTAGTGAGGAAATTCCTTAGCGAAGAACTACTAGCAGCGGAATAAGTACTCAGAAGTAAACATAGCAGAATACATGCATGATCATCATGATGAGATGAAGACAAACACAGAGTACAGAAAGCGTAAACACAGGATAGCACAAGATGAAGACAAACAGACTGAAGAATTTGAACTGAGGAAATTGAGGAAGTCTTCAGTCAAAGTCTTCAAACACAGATATGAACAAACACACACCACATTAATGAGGAAATGAAAGTGTTGAGGAAATATAACCAGTTGGCTTGGTGAAGACAATGATTTGGTATACCACTTCCAACTATTGTCTCAGTTGTACATCTGGTTGGAGCGACCGAGTATTTAAACTCGAGGACACCTAGTCCCGGACACACAGTCCTTACCGTATTCTCCTTGAGCTAAGGACACACAGTCCTCGCCCAATCACTCGTGGTAAGTCTTCAGGTGACTTCCGAACCTTCACAAACTCGGTCACTCGGCGATCCACAATTCCTCTTGGATGCTCTAGACCATGACACCTAACCGTCTGGAAGAAGCACAGTCTTCAAAGGTAACAAGCGTCAGATCCACGCAGGATCAATCTCTTCAGTGATGCTCAATCACTTTGGGTTTGTAGGTGTTTGGGTTTGGGTTTTGGACTTTTCCTCACTTGATGATTTTCGCTCAAAGTCCTTGGAGGATGGGTTGCTCTCAAATGACAAGTGTCAGTTTCTCGGGGAGCAGCCAACCAGCTAGTGGTTGTAGGGGGCGGCTATTTATATCCTAGGGAGCAGCCCGACATGATAAGACATAAATGCCCTTCAATGATATGACCGTTAGGTGGATAAGATATTTTGGGACAGCTGGCGCGCAGCACAGCAACGGTCAGAAATTTGAGGTACAGATTCCTCAGGGCTATCATGTTGCTCACTGTGTAGGCAATTCGCACTGGCGAATTCCTAACTCCTCAGTCAGAGCAAAGTCCTCAGTGACCAGAAGAACTGTGTCTCTGTCACTGAAGAAATTGACTGAACTGTATGAGATTTCCAATGGCTTCACTCGAAGGGATTGGTAGGTGTAGGATTTGAGTTGAGCATCACATGGAAATTTTCTCCTTAGTATTTCCTCGACCCCCTTTAACAGTACGGTGTTTCCTATGACTCAAGAAAGAGAAAATGAAACTACGAAAACAAAAGTCTTCACGCTTATGTTCCTCGAATGAATACCAAGTCTTCAGGGTTACACCAATTTCTTCACTTTCAAAGTCTTCAGAAATTCTTCAGAATATCAAAGTCTTCAGCCGAAGAACTTCATTTTTAGGGGTCGACTTTCTCTATAAATATCAAACTCCTCATAGACTTATAGACCTGTGTACACTCATAAACACATTAGATCCTTAACCTATAATTCTTCAATACACCAAAATCACTAAGGGGCACTAGATGCACTTACAGTCTCCCCCTTTTTGGTGATTGATGACAATATAGGTTAAGTTTTCAACGGGGATAAATATATGAAGTGTAAAAACTAATATTGAGGAATTTGATTGCAAGATATAGAAGAACTCCCCCTGAAGATGTGCATAGTGCGGAATTTGCTATTGAAGCAATGCACACTTGAAGAGATGAATCATGGAGATCTCCCCCTATATCTTGTAATTCATACACGCATTTGATAGATAATATGAAGAATTTGAAATGCATGATGAAATATGGTGCCTGATGTAATTCAGCATGCGTGCAATAATATTAACGAGGAATAAGCATGCAGAGTAGTGCATCAAAAGTATCAGAGCACAGTGCATCAAAAGTATCAGAGCACCATCGAGTTTAAGATTACAACTCGATTCGATAAAAGTTTCGGAAGAACGAGAGTTGTAACTTAGAAAAAAAACGCCCTATAATAGACCCGCTTGAAGACTAACTCAGATTTCTCCCCCTTTGTCATCAAATGACCAAAAGGATCGAAACTGAGGACTAACGCCCCTGAAGATAATCAAGTTGATGAAGGAGCGCCAGCGTTGTTGGGGTCGGTAGTTGAAGTAGGGCCTGCCGCAGTGTCGTCCAAGTCTTCATTTTCATCAGTCTCACGTGATGAAGAATATGAGCTAGCCACCAAAGAAGGAACTTTGACCTTCTTGAATTTCTTTGGAGGAGGTGCAGACCAGTCAAACTCTTCTTTGAGACCCATTTTCTTCAGCTCTTCGGCGCTGTAAACTTGAGACAGAACAGCCCCGGTGCGGTTGAGGGCTTCATGGAGGTAGTAGTGGTTTTTCTTTATTGCATTGTGTGTCGAAGTCATGTTGTAAAGAATTGAACCAAACTGACGCTTGACCCATTTGTGATTGCGATCAACCTTTTGATGAAGACTGAGGAGTAACTCATGATCAGTCATCACCCTGGGTGCTGTGGCTTGAGGATTTGGCTTGGCATTTTTGGCGGCAGAGTCATGTGTGGCAGAGTCATCATTGGTGGAGTAGGATGCAGCCTTGCGAAATTGACCATCCAATGGACGAATGCCTTCATCTATCACAGCAGTTGCCTTGCCCTTTTCTTCAGCTGAGGAAAATGTCCTTTTGAGGACTTCAATAGGAGGCAAGTAGCTGCAGTGGTTCAGAGTATCAGCTTTGTAATTGAGTGAAGACCTTGTCCTGATGAATCTCATAATCCATGGCGCATAAGGCTTCAGCTCAAATGGCGACATAGCAATGTTTGCCAGAGTCCTCATGAAGAAATCATGGAAGTTGACGGGAACACCATGAATGATGTTGAAAAGCATATTCTTCATGATACCAACGACTTCTTCATCATTGGAGTCGTGGCCTTTGATAGGACTCATAGTCTTCGACAGAATGCGATAGACGGTCCGAGGCACATGCAACAATTCCTTGACGAGGAATTTGGTTCGTGGAGCCTGCCCTGGCTTCATCAGCACTTGCATATAGTGATTTGAAAGCTCAGGTTCGTTGTAAACACAACGTGCATCTTCAAGGGGAGGACTTAGAGGAAGGACACGAAGCAATTCAGATGCTGGTGCCTTATAGTGAGTGTTCTCAGTCATCCAGTCCAGAACCCATGAATTCACATCTTCAGAGTTGCCGGTGATGTGCAGCGTTGCGTAGAACTGAAGAATGAGTTCTTCATTCCAATCGCATATGTCAGTGCAGAAATTGAGCAGCCCAGCGTCGTCAAGAACACTGAGGACTGGTGTGAAGCATGGCAAAGACTCCATGTCTACATGAGGAATGTGTGCATGGTCGAAGACTTTGTCTTTGTTGAATAGCACTGAGGAATAGAAGTTGGCTTGACTAGCAGTCCAGAAACGCCTCTTCCTTATGCGAGCAGAGTCATAGGGGTTGTAATCTGTGAAGAATACATGCCCACCAAAGAACTCTTCAGCCTTGAACTTTTGTTTCCTTGAGAACGGATCCTTTGGCTTCGGCAGAGGAGTGTCAGTGAGTTGCATCACTACCTCAGGAATCGCGAGCTCAGGTTCTTCAGGCTGAGGAATTTCTAGTTCCTCCTCAGGTGAAGTCATATTTTCAGCAGTAACAGTTTCTTCAGCACTAGTGGCTGGAATTTTTCATGCACATATGCAGTGGGATGAGTTTCTTCAGAGCCCAATTGAACTGTTGGTGCAGGTGAGTGAGGGATTTGCTGCAGTGGGGTGAAGAGTGGAGAATTGGGGTGCTAACTTTCCCAAAAGTCGCCATTCATCAGTGGAGTTGTGCTTCCAATGTCCACATCTTCATCATCAATTTCTTCAATACCAGCCTCTTCGGCAGTAAACTGAGGCATTGGTGATGATACCACTGGGGTTGAAGGGATTGTGTCCATTTCAATTTCCTCGTCAATATGCTCCGACGAAGCAGCAGATTGAGTTTCTTCATCAGATCCGCTTGGGATCTCATAATCTTCACCAAAAGGAACAAGGTCCTTTGATGGCATGGTTGAAATTGGAACAACATCAATGGGATTTTCAAACGAGCTGGTCATAGGCTTCATCTTCTTTGGAGCTGAAGATTCTGAAGCATTTGAGGCTTTCCTTTTCTTCACTGCAGCTCGCTCTGCATGCTTGGTCTTCCTCACATCTGATGCAGATGGAAGGATAGGAGTTGGTGTAGGGGCAGGTGGAGCTGAGGAATCTGGTTGAATTTCTTCAGGCGCAACTGATGCAGTTGCCCTGGTTTCTTCAGTTTCTTCAGGCGCACCACTAGTGGATGCCCTGTCAATTTCTTCAGCGGCTGGAATGGAGTCATCAGCCCTGGAACTAGCATTTTCTTTAGCAGCCTGAAAATCATCAGCGGTGCTGGCATGTTCTTCAGTTGGCTGAGCAGAAGCTTCAGCTTGAGGAACTTCTTGTTGCAATGGGGCTGCAACATTGGTGAAATTTTCAGTCAGTTTCACAAACCTGACTTTGGCTCCCTTACAATCAGCATAGTATGAGTCAAATTTGTCGCTGAGGGCTTTGATGTCAGCCTGCATCTTGACAAGTTCTTCAGTTGTCATTTTGACAACATTTTTCTTCAGCAGTTTCTCTTTTCTGTACTGTGATTACTTGATCTCTCTGGCCCTATCATATTTCCACTTCTCCTCTTGGATGAAGTGAGTCAGCATGTGACTTTGGCCAGGTGTCAACGTGAAGTCAGGCATAGGTGTGTTTGGATCCTTATGCCAGAGATCAATATAATCAAGGATCGCCCTTGGATCCAGCAGCAGTGGCACAGGTGTGCCTTGGGCTCTAGCGGCCCTTTCTTGTCTGTCCTTGATGATTTCTGCAAGTTCTTCTTCATCAGCCTCATCTTCTTCAGACGGCACATGAAAGACAACCTGCTTCTTCTTAGGGCTTGGCCGAGAACCTCGTCCAGCAGTTGCTTTAGTCTTCAGTAGAGTTGGGCCAGATGAGGAATTTGGCGCAGCTGAGGAACTTGCTGAGACACCAGAGGCAATAGAGATGCCTATAGTCCTCTGGCACGAGGCCAGATGCACAGGTGCTGAGGACTTTGATGGAACAGCTGAGGATTGTAGAGGAGGTGCTGAGGACTTTGGTGGAGCAGGGGCAGCATGAGGAATTTGCTTTGAAGATTTTGAAGTTCCTGGCCGTGAGGGCGCAGCTGAGGGTGAAGCACTTGGCTTTCGAGCGGGCTTCTTTGGCATAGATTTCTGTGGCTTCATAGAGGCCTCAGTGGCAGCAGCAGCAGCAGAATCTTCATTGAATTTCTTCACTGCTTCTCTGGCTTGTCTTGCCAATTTAGCTTGGCGCTTTGCCCATTCCTCAGGAAAATCCTCACCGCGTTTGACACTAGTGGGATCAGCCACTTGGCCAGGTGCCAATGGGGCTCTTGGGCATGGAGGATTCAGTGCGAATTTCTTCATGTACTTTGGAGTGACGTATATGTACTCCCTCCATTCACGTGCCCATCTTCGTTCTATCCTATGAATGCGCACCTTGCACTGATTTTTATCTTCTTTGCCAAACTTGGCTTGATCAGGCGTGCAGTAATCTTTATAGATGTCCTCAGGGATTTCAAAAGCAGTCATGACCTCAGGCTTCTTTCCTCCTTTCTGTGGCCTTTTTTCGTCAGCCATTTTCTTCAGTTGAGGAATTTGAACAATCGAATTTTCTGAAGAAGTGTGCAACTTTTCTTCGAGGAACGCTGCAAATGAGTTAAGTTGATGAGAACCTAGTGATTCAGCAGCGGACATGTGTACCTGTGAACAGAGTATTGTTGCGAGGAATTTGGACAGGTCATATGCGTTCTCAGAGGGGTTTTCAGAAACAAGAAGTTTGAGGGATTTGACCAGATGCGTCTTGAAGAATTTCACTAAGCGCGCTTTATCTTAGGTTCCAGAGTTGTATAGATCGAAGATCCACACAATTGAGGAATCTTGAAGAAAATGATGCTTAGGGAAATGAATCAAGAACAGATGTGAGGTGTTTAGTGTGTGAAGATTTGAAGAATAAAACACCTTTGAAGATTTTGTAGAAAAACTTCGAATCAAAGAGGGCAGTAAAAGTAACTTTTAATTACCCTGGATGAAGAACACGACGAACAGAGAAGTGAAACAGTGGAGTTCGTCGATGTAGATCTTCCACGCCCTAACTTGGCGGAGGAAGACGTTTACGACGGCGGCGGAGGTGAAGATTTCCGCGGTCGGCGCGAGTACGACGGCGACGAGGTCGAGGCAGTGAAGCTCTTCCTCACCGGCGACGATGGAGTAGCGGCGGCGCTAGGGTTTGGGAAGCTTGAGCGGGAGAGAGAGATCGAGCGGAGTAAAAGAAGTGAGGAAGGGGCGAGGGGTATTTATAGAGGCAGTGAAAAACTGTTCGCCCGAAGATTTTGGATGAACATGCCCCTGACCCTTCTCCTTCTCACGACATGTGTCACCCACGTACTATGTAGTGGAGATCGTGTAAGATCGTGGGTGAATAAACAAATGCATCGTGGGATGCGGAACGGTTTGAGCGGCAAAATCGAAAATTTGGATAAGATTAGTTTTAACGTTCCGTTCGTAATTTCTTCAGCTGACAAGGACACAGTGAAGATTTTGAACGAGTTTCAAAATAGAACGCACATGAAGAATTTGTGAATAGATTGGATTGAGTATAGCATAGAGGGGAAGGGTCCGATATATTCACTTAGCAGAAAAAACCAACTTGAAGAAATAGCTATAACTGAATGCTGTAGAGGACATAAACTCATATATATATATATATATATATATATATATATATATATATATATATATATATAGCCAATGAAGAAAAACGAAGGTACAAGTGAAGATTTTGCAAGTTGAAGAATTTGAACAACTGAGGAATTTCAAAACTGAGGAAAAACTCAAATTGAAGATTTTCAACTTTTGTGGTGGCGTGACCCACCGTATAAGAATGATGATTTCAGACACCGCGTACAATTGTCGTAGGGTTCTGAGAATCAAATTCTTCATAAATTTCTTCACACTTAGAGTGTTATTCTTCATTAATTGAAGAAAAACGTTTCTTCATGTGTTGCACATCTAAGTCAACAATTTTGCATAAGTGTTAGGATGAGTGCCTTTTCAAAGTACTTTCGAAGACTCTAAGATATTTAGCTCACACCACAACTTGCTAAATCTTTTCTCATCCAAGGGCTTAGTGAAGATATCGGCTAGTTGTTCTTCAGTCTTCACATCCTCAATAGAAATGTCACCCTTCAACACATGATCACGAAGAAAATGATGACGAATCTGATTGTGCTTTGTCTTCGAGTGCTGAACTGGGTTGTGAGCAATATTGATGGCACTCTCATTGTCACAGAGGAGAGGCACATTCTTCACGTTGACGCCATAGTCCTTGAGTGTTTGCTTCATCCATAGCAGTTGAGCACAGCAAGAACCAGCAGCAATATACTCAGCTTCAGCAATAAACAGTGATACGCAGTTCTGTTTCTTCGAGGACCAACAGACCAAGGATCGTCCGAGGAAATGACAAGTACCAGATGTTGACTTGCGGTCCACACGATCACCAGTATAGTCAGAGTCAGAATATCCAATGAGATCAAACTCCGAGCCCTTGGGATACCATAATCCTAGTGTTGGTGTGTGAGCTAGATATCAAAGAATATGCTTCACAGCCTAATGGTGTGATTCCTTCTGTGCAGCTTGAAATCGTGCACACATGCAAACACTAAGCATTATATCTGGCCTAGATGCACATAAGTACAATAAAGAGCCAATCATGGAGCGGTATACCTTATGATCGAAGTCAGTACCATTTTCATCAGTGCATAGATGACCATTTGTGGGCATAGGAATTTTGATGCCTTTGCAATCTTGCATGCCGAATTTCTTCAGGACATCCTTGAGGTATTTCTCATGAGATATGAATATGCCATTGCGCTGTTGACGAATTTGAAGACCTAAGAAGAATTTCAACTCTCCCATCATAGACATTTGATATTCTTCACTAGTCATATAGGCAAATTCATCACTATAACGTTGGTCAGTACAGCCAAAGATAATATCATCAACATATATTTGGCACACAAATAGTTCACCATCATAAGATTTAGTAAAGAGAGTAGGATCGAGTGAATCGGGTGTGAAGCCTTCTTCATGAAGAATTCCTTTAATGTATCATACCACGCCCGTGGAGCCTGCTTGAGGCCATAGAGGGCCTTGTTAAGTCTGAAGACTTTGCCAGGATGCTTTGGATCTTCAAAACCTGGTGGTTGAGCAACATATACTTCTTCCTCAAGCTTAAGGAATGCACTTTTCACATCCATTTGATATAAGATGATATCATGATGGTTAGCATAAGCAAGTAATATGCGAATAGCCTCAAGTCTAGCAACAGGTGCAAAAGTTTCATCGAAATCAACTCCTTCAACCTGTGTGTAGCCTTGAGCTACTAGTCGTGCCTTATTCCTCACCACAACACCATTTTCATCTTGCTTGTTGCGGTAGATCCACTTTGTGCCAATGATGTTATGCTTGCGAGGATCGGGATGATTGACCAGTTCCCAGACGTTGTTGAGCTTGAACTGCTGTAATTCTTCTTGCATGGCCTGAATCCACTCAGGCTCCAGAAATGCTTCATCTACCTTAGTGGGCTCTGTGATAGAGACAAAAGCAAAATGCCCACAAAAGTTAGATAGATGTGAGGCTTTTGAGCGTGTGAGAGGACCTGGTGCTCTAATGTCATCGATGATCTTCTCCACATGCACTTCTTTTGCAACGCGAGGGTGAGCTCGTTGTCGTTGAGGAATTTGATCATTTTCCTCAGCTTCAATTTCCTCAGCATTTTCTTCAGGTGCGTCAGCTCGACGTTCTTCACGTTCTGGAATGACTTCTTCAGTAGCCTTGTGCTTGATAGAATCCTCAGATGCTGGTTCATCTAACACAGAAGGTAGGTGCTCTCTTTGCGAGCCATTAGTTTCATCGAACCGCACATCTACAGTTTCAACAATCTTGTGAAGAACATTGTTGAAGACACTGTAGGTGTGCGAGTCCTTTCCGTAACCAAGCATAAAACCTTCATGTGCTTTCGGTGCAAATTTAGAGTTGTGATGAGGATCTCTAATCCAGCATTTAGCACCGAAGACTTTGAAATAATTCACATTGGGTTTCTTGTCAGTGAGGAGTTCATAGGCAGTCTTCTTGAAGAATTTGTGTAGATATACTCTGTTGATGATATGGCACGCAGTATCAATTGCATCAACCCAGAAACGATGAGGGGTTTTGTACTCATCTAGCATAGTGCGAGCCATCTCAGTAAGAGTCATGTTCTTGCGCTCCACGACGCCATTCTCTTGAGGAGTATAAGGAGCAGATAACTCATGAGTAATACCAAGTTCATCGAGATATTCATTTAGACCCGAATTCTTGAACTCAGTGCCATTGTCACTTCTGATGTGCTTAATCTTCACACCAAAGTTGGTTGAAGCCCTTGAGGAAAATCGTTTGAAGACTTCCTGCACTTCATGTTTGTAAGAGACAAGGTGTACCCATGTGTAACGAGAGTAATCATCAACAATAACAAAGCCATATTGAGATGCTTCATTTGAAACAGAAGAATAATGATTAGGACCGAAGAGATCCATGTGAAGCAATTCAAATGGGCGAGTAGTAGTCATGATAGTCTTAGCTGGATGCTTAGCCTTTGTCATCTTTCCAGCTTCACAGGCACCACATAAGTGGTCCTTGAGGAATTTGACATTCTCAATGCCAATAACATGCTTCTTCTTCGCAAGTGTGTGCAAATTCCTCATGCCTGCATGACCAAGTCGTCGATGCCATAGCCATCCTTCTGAAGCTTTTGCAAGTAGGCACACGGCTGGTTGTGATTCTGCAGAGAAATCAACAATATACAAGTCTCCTCTCTTAAAGCCTTCGAAGACTTTGGAATTGTCAGCTTCCATAATCACAACACAACGATACTTGCCAAAGACAACAACCATATCAAGATCACAAAGCATTGAGACAGACATAAGGTTGTATCCTAAGGACTCAACAAGCATGACTTTGTCCATGTGTCGATCCTTTGTGATAGCAACTTTACCTAGACCCAATACCTGACTTTTGCTTTTATCAGCGAAGATGATATGCTTCAGATGTGATGACGATAAGGGAGCATCCATCAGCAGATTCCTGTCACCAGTCATGTGATTTGTACATCCACTATCAAGTACCCACTCAGTGGCTTTGGGTTGATCATCCTGCAGATGAATTAGTGCAACTTACGAACTCATATACTTCAGCAGTGAAGAATATGATATCACAATTCATAAGATCAATTTCATCAAGCAGTAATACAGATAAAACAGAGGGAGGACGTGTGAAATGAAAGTTCCTTTCATCATGATTGGCCTAGGTCCTTTCAGGTAACTTGTCAGGTCCCCAGCAAATTCTTCACACGTTACAGTGCACGTCTGGAGACCCGACCCTGCATAAGAGATTAGTTCTTTTTCTTCACCACCAACATCTGAAGGGGTGGTAAAGAGTTCATCACTCTGCAAGCTCCATATGAGAATGGTGGCATAGCGACCAAACCATTACGTTTCACATAGGAGGGGTTAGGGTAAGCATATGAATAAGCAGAGAAATTCTTCGAGGACTTATGAACATAATAATTTGAAGAAGAATGCTCATATTCATAGCCCTTGGCTCTTCCCTGTGAAACAGAGTTGTTAGCACGATGAAGTTCATATGAGGATTTTGATCCATGTGAGGAATTTGATCCACGTGAGGAATTTGGTCCGTATGAGGACTTGGATCCATATGAAGAATTTGGTCCATATGAAGAATTTGATCTGGGGTTCCTATTCTTCACCGGTGGTGTCATGAGGACATTCACCTGAAGACTTTCAAGGCACCTTTTGGGAACCCAGATTTTCTTCATAGGGGAACCGTTCCTGCAGTTAGTGCCAACATATCTAGCAAATACTTCACCATTCTGATTTTTGAACATTTTATAGTTGGAGTCAAATGACTCATCAGAAGAATGAGAAGATTCACATGTATAGCCAGATAAATCAGATGGGTCAACTGGAGATCCCTTTGCAGCAACCCATGAGGTTTTGGGGTACTGCTCAGGCTTCCAATATGTACCATCAGCATTGAGTTTCCTCTCAAAGGCAATACCCTCTTTCCTAGGGTTCCTGTTGAGGATCTACATTTTAAGCACATCACAAAGGGTATGATGCCCTTTGAGGCTTTTGTACATGCCTGTCATGTACAATTCCTTCAGCCCTGCATCGTCAGTGATACTAGCAATGTCCTTAGATGAGGAATTAGTGATAGCAGAGACATGTGAAGAATTTGTAATATTAGAAGCATTTGAACATTCGGGTGAGGAATTAGCAGATTCTCGTTCAATGCATTTCAATCATGGAGGAATAAATTCTTCCTGAGTAGCACTGATTTGTTGAGCAAGCAATGAATCGCGCTCCTTCTGAAGATATTCATAACTCACTCTTAGCTCCTCAAGATCTTGCTTTCTTTGAAGAAATTCATAAGAAAGTTTCTCATGATCAGATAAGAGAGTGTTATGATGACCTTGCAGGTTATCAAACCTGGTCTGAAGTCTCTGAAGATTTTCAGTCAAGGCTTTAGTGCGATCCATTTCTTCACCCAACATATCATCACTTTTGTCTAGCATGTTTTGAACCTTTTCAAAAGCCTTTTGTTGTTTCACAGCAATCTTAGCAAGTTTTGTGTAGCTGGGCTTAAGATTTTTATCAGATTCATCTTCACTAGACTCAGAGGAGGTATATTTAGGTACCTTGGCACCCTTTGCCATGAAGCAATAGGTGGGAGCATAGTCATCGTTTCCTTCATCAGCCTTGTTGGTGAGGTCATTTTCTTCAGAGTTGAAGATAGACTTGCTGACGAATGTAGTAGCGAGGGCTAGGCTTGCCACACTAGACTCAGAGTCCTCAGAAGCCTCCTCTTCTTCTTGTTCCTCAGATTCAGCTTCAGAGTCCATTTCCTTGCCAATGAATGCCCGAGCCTTCTTGGACCTGCTCTTCTTGTGAGATGAAGACTTTGAGGATTTTGATGATGAAGATTTTGAGGACTTCTTCTTTTTCTTCGCATCATCAGAACTGTAATCCTTGTATTTCTTCTTCTTTGATTCCTTTTCCCACTGAGGACAATCTTGAATGTAATGTCCTGGTTTTTTGCACTTGTGACAAAGCCTCTTCTTGTAGTCACTGGATGAGGAATCATTGCTCCTTGAGGGTTTTCCAAAGCGACCACGTCTTGAGAACTTCTGGAATTTCTTCACAAGCAGTGCTAGATCATGACTCAGTTCTTCAGGGTCACCAAGGCTGCTACCAGAGTCTTCATCTTCGGATTCTGATACTGCCTTGGCCTTCAGTGCACGTGATCTGCCATAGCTCGAACCATAGAGATCTCTCTTTTCAGCAAGCTGGAACTCATGAGTGTTTAGCCTCTCGAGGATATCAGCGGGGTCAAGTGACTTGTAATCAGCACACTCTTGTATCATCAGTGCCAGAGTATCAAATGAGGAATCAAGCGATCTCAGCAATTTCTTCACCACCTCATGGTCGGTGATCTCAGTGGCACCAAGTGCTTGAAGCTCATTTGAGATGTCAGTGAGGCGATCGAAGGTTTGCTGAACATTTTCATTGTCGAGTCTTTTGAAGCGGTTGAAGAGATTGCGAAGAACATCAACTCGAGAGTCACGCTGAGTTGAAACTCCTTCATTGACCTTGGACAGCCTATCCCATATAAGCTTAGCAGTTTCCATAGCACTCACTCTACCATAATGTCCTTTACTCAGATGGCCACATATGATATTCTTCGCTTGGGAATCGAGTTGCTTGAATCTCTTCACGTCGGTTGCGTTCAATGAGGGTGAAACGGAGGGAACACCATTTTCCACAACGTACCAGAGATCATTATCAATTGCCTCAAGATGCATGCGCATCTTGTTCTTCCAGTAGGGGTGGTCCGTCCCATCAAAGGTAGGACACCCTGCAGAGACCTTGATCATACCTGCAGTCGACATAACTAAAACTCCAGGCGGTTAAACCAAAATCACACAGAACAAGGGAGTAACTCGCTCTGATACCAATTGAAAGTGCGTTATATCGACTAGAGGGGGGTGAATAGGCGATTTTTATGAAATTCTTCACTGAGGAATTTGCTAGTGAGGAAATTCCTTAGCAAAGAACTACTAGCAGCGGAATAAGTACTCAGAAGTAAACATAGTAGAATACATGCATGGTCATCATGATGAGATGAAGACAAACACAGAGTACAGAAAGCGTAAACACAGGATAGCACAAGATGAAGACAAACAGACTGAAGAATTTGAACTGAGGAAATTGAGAAAGTCTTCAGTCAAAGTCTTCAAACACAGATATGAACAAACACACAACACAGTAATGAGGAAATGAAAGTGTTGAGGAAATAGAACCAGTTGGCTTTGTGAAGACAATGATTTGGTATACCACTTCCAACTGCTGTCTCAGTTGTACATCTGGTTGGAGCGACTGAGTATTTAAACTCGAGGACACCTAGTCCCGGACACACAGTCCTCACCGTATTCTCCTTGAGCTAAGGACACACAATCCTCGCCCAATCACTTGTGGTAAGTCTTCAAGTGACTTCCGAACCTTCACAAACTCGGTCACTCGGCGATCCACAATTCCTCTTGGATGCTCTAGACCATGACGCCTAACCGTTTGGAAGAAGCACAGTCTTCAAAGGTGACAAGCATCAGATCCACGCAGGATCAATCTCTTCAGTGATGCTCAATCACTTTGGGTTTGTAGGTGTTTGGGTTTGGGTTTTGGATTTTCCTCACTTGATGATTTTCGCTCAAAGTCCTCGGAGGATGGGTTGCTCTCAAATACAAGTGTCAGTTTCTCGCAGAGCAGCCAACCAGCTGGTGGTTGTAGGGGGCGGCTATTTATAGCCTAGGGAGCAGCCCGACATGATAAGACATAAATGCCCTTCAATGATATGACCGTTAGGTGGATAAGATATTTTGGGACAGCTGGCGCGCAGCACAGCAACAGTCGGAAATTTGAGGTACAAATTCCTTAGGGCTATCATGTTCCTCACTGTGTAGGCAATTCACACTGGCGAATTCCTAACTCCTCAGTCAGAGCAAAGTCCTCAGTGACCAGAAGAACTGCGTCTCTGTCACTGAAGAAATTGACTGAACTGTATGAGATTTCCAATGGCTTCACTCGAAGGGATTGCTAGGTGTAGGATTTGAGTTGAGCATCACATGGAAATTTTCTCCTTAGTATTTCCTCGACCCCCTTTAACAGTACGGTGTTTCCTATGACTCAAGAAAGAGAAAATGAAACTACGAAAACAAAAGTCTTCACGCTTCATGTTCCTCGAATGAATACCAAGTCTTCAGGGTTACACCAATTTCTTCACTTTCAAAGTCTTCAGAAATTCTTGAGAATATCAAAGTCTTCAGTCGAAGAACTTCATTTTTAGGGGTCGACTTTCTCTGTAAATATCAAACTCCTCATAGACTTATAGACATGTGTACACTCATAAACACATTAGATCCTTAACCTATAATTCTTCAATGCACCAAAATCACTAAGGGGCACTAGATGCACTTACAGCAGCCCAATGGATAAAATTTATTTTTTCCTTTTTCCTTTCTATTCTTGAGTGTTTACACAATTATGCTACTGTTATGATTGTGTTTTTATTGTTTTAATTAGTGTTTGTGCCAAGTAGAACCAATAGGATCTTCTTAGGTGATAGTTGTTTGATCTTGCTGAAAAAGACAGAAACTTTGTGTTCACGAAAATAATTGTTAAAATTCACCAGAACGTTCTAAAATGCTAATTCTTTTTGCAGAAGATCAATATACAAATTATCCAAGTTTTCCTAGTTTTTCCGAGTTTTTAAAGTTCCAGAAATATTCGAACAAATCAGATTGCTACAGACTGTTCTGTTTTGACAGATTCTGTTTTCTTTGTGTTGTGTGCTTGTTTTGATGGATCTATGGTTTTCTTTTATGAGTTTTTGCCATAGAAAAGTTGGAATACATTAGATATAATACAAAAACAAAATAAAAATTGGTTTGATACAGCACTTATAGTAGTGATTTATTTTTCTTACACTTACGGATCTCACGAAGGTTTTGTTGAGTTTTGTGTGATTGAAGTTTTTAAGTTTTGGGTTATCTTACGATGGACGAAGGAAGGATGTAAGAGCCTAAGCTTGGGGATGCCCCGGCATCCAAGATATTATCCAGGAATGAGCATCCAACTAAGCTTGGGGATGCCCCCAAGTGGCATCCCCGCTTTCTTCCAACAACTATCAGTATTTTACTCGAGGCTATATTTTTATTCGTCACATGATATGTGTTTTGCTTGGAACGTCTTGTATGATATGTGTCTTTGCTTGTTTTATTTAGTATTTTAAGTCATCAATCCTTGCTGGACACACCTATTTGAGAGAGCCAAAATTATATCATGACTTGTTAGAATTGCTCTCTATGCTTCACTTAAAGCTTTTATGAGCTAGGAGTTGCTCTAGTGCTTCACTTATATCTTTTTGAGCACGGTGTGCTTTGTTATTTTTGAAGAAATTCTCTCTTGATTCACTTAGATTTATTTGAGAGTTAGTAAAATTTTGAGGAAATTCTCTCTTGCTTCACTTAGATTATTTTGAGAGAAAGATAATTTGTTATGCTCATGATCTTCACTTATATTTGTTTGAGCTTATGAAAAGCTAAACATAAAAGTTAGTCCCAAAGTGATAGATATCCAAGAAGGATAAAAAGAAAATGTCATGAAGATCATTGGACAAAATAAACTTGATTTTTAGTAATAGTTTTGAGATATGATGATGTGATATGTGAGTTCTGTTGATGAGTAATTGTGCTCTAGTAAGAATATTGGTGTTAAGGTTTGTGATTCCCTATGCATGCACGAAAGTCAACAATCATGCAACAAAAATTATATCCTATTTGTGGTGCATTATTTGGTGTTAATTATGCTTAATGCTTGCTTATGAGATTATTCGTTTCTTGGTTGGTCGCTTCCCAATCTTTTGCTAGCCTTCATTTTGCACTAAGTATGATCTCTACTCGTGCATCCAAAATCCTTTAAACCAGTTTTGCCACATGAGTCCACTATATCTACCTATATGCGGTACTCTTTTGCCGTTCTAAGCAAATTTGCATGTGCCATCTCTAATTTTCAAAATAAACTTCTCTTTTGTGTGTTAGTTTCGCTCGCGGAACGGTAACACGTGGCTAATATTTTCCATGTTGGATGTGTTATTCTCAAGATGAGTGTTTATTCACTTGTCATTGCACGAGAGTAAGGCAAAGGTCTTAGGAAAATGAATTTACTTTATGTTGTCAAATAATAAATTCCTTGGAAAGTGTTGGTATGGAGGGCACCCGTGGATACGGCTAGCCATGGAAAGTGAAAGAATGGTGGGAAAAGGAATAAACTTTATTTTCTGTTTGGGAACCGCCTATGGCATATCTAGCATGGAAAGTGTTGGGAACTCTAAGTCGTTTTTGTCGGTGGGATGGATACACCTCCCAAAATGTTTTTATCTCTAATTTTTTCCTTTGAGCTCTGGCACCTCTACAAATCCCTACTTCCCTCTGCGAAGGGCCTTTATTTTAATTTATGCAATTTTTATTTTGAAATTTGAATCTCCATCTTCTCTCATAAAATCACCAACCAGGAGGCAATATGATCGTGCTCAAGTATTGGGTGTAGTTAATATTCGAGTGTGTTTCATGAATGGATCAATGTTTGAGCATGATGGGCTAGGGATAACTTGTTTTAGCATTGATATTTTGAAAGACATGGTTGCTTGTTAATATGCTTGAGTATCTAAATTATTATGTCAAAACTAGACTATTGCTTTGAATCACATAAAAATCCAAATGTCCATGCTATGAAGAAAAAGAATATGATATGACTTGATGAACAGCACTCCACATCAAAAATTCTATTTTTATCACTTACCTACTCGAGGACGAGTAGGAATTAAGCTTGGGGATGTTGATACGTCTCCAACGTATCTATAATTTTTTATGGTTCCATGTTATTTTATTATCAATCTTGGATGTTTTATAATCATTTTATATCTTTTTTGGTACTAACCTATTGACATAGTGCCAAGTGCCATTGCTGTTTTTTTCCATGTTTTTTATGTCGCAGGAAATCAATATCAAACGGAGTCCAAATGCCACGAAACTCCACGATGATTTTTTATGGGCCAGAAGGAAGGCATGGGTCGTGGTTGCACCTGGGGGGTGCCCCGAGGGGGGCACAACCCACCACGGCGCGCCAGGAGGCCGAGGCGCGCCGTGGTGGGTTGTGCCCACCTCGGGTGCCCCCCGGACCGCCTCTTTGCTCTATAAATACCACAATATTCCAGAAACCCTAGAAGGGTCGACGAAGTATTCATCCAGCAGCCGCAGAGTCCAGAACCACCACATCCAATCTAGACACCATCACGGAGGGGTTCACCACTTCCATTGTGCCTCTCTGATGATGCGTGAGTAGTTCCTTGTAGACCTTCGGGTCCGTAGTTAGTAGCTAGATGGCTTTCTCTCTCTCTCTCTCTCTCTCTCTCTCTCTCTCTCTCTCTCTCTCTGAATTCTCAATACAATGGTCTCTTGGAGATCCATATGATGTAACTCTTTTGCGGAGTGTTTGTTGGGATCTGATGAACTTTGAGTTTATGATCAGTCATATCTTTTTATATCCATGAAAGTTATTTGAGTTTCTTTGATCTCTTGTATGCATGATCTCTTATAGCCTTGTATTTCTTCTCCGATATTTGGGTTTTGTTTGGCCAACTTGATCTATTTATCTTGCAATGGGAAGAGGTGCCCGGTAGTGGGTTCGATCTTACGGTGCTCGATCCCAGTGACAAAAAGGGAAACGACACAATGTATCGTTGCTACTAAGGATAAAAAGACAAGATCTATATCTACCGCCATATAGATAAACGGATCTTGTCTACATCATGTCATCGTTTTTATTGCATTACTCCGTTTTTTCATGAACTTAATACGCTAGATACATGCTGGATAGCGGTCGATGTGTGGAGTAATAGTAGTAGATGCAGGCAGGAGTCGGTCTACTAATCTTGGACGTGATGCCTATGTAATTATCATTGCCTGGATATCGTCATAATTATTTGAAGTTCTATCAATTTCCCAACAGTAATTTGTTTACCCACCATTTGCTATTTTTCTCGAGGGAAGGCACTAGTGAAACCTACGGCCCCCGAGTCTTCTTTCTCATATATTTGCCTTGTGATCTACTTTTCCTTTGCATTTTTATTCGGATCTATTAAACCAAAAATTCAAAAATACTTTGTTGCACTTTATTTTATTTGTGATCTATCTATTCAATCTATTACAACTTTCTCCTGTCATCACGCAATTTCTGGCACCGTACCCCGAAAGAGAATGACAACCCCTTTAACATGTCGGGTTGCGAGGTGTTGTTATTTGTGTGCAGGGGATGTTTACGTTGTGTTGCTTGGTTCTCCTACTAGTTCGATAACCTTGGTTTCATAACTGAGGGAAATACCTACCGTCGTTGTGCTACATCATCCCTCCCTCTTCGGGGAAATACCGACGTAGTTCCAGCTACCATCAAGCCCACGCACGACTGCGCGACCGGGGCGGGCTCACAGCACGACCGACAAGTACTGTTGCCGCCGTAGGTCGTGCTCATCCCGGAGCTATGTGTCCCAGAGCGGGGAGTCGACCGCGTACCTGGCATCCTTGATGAGGTCCGGCGGCAGGCGGGTGCGGCGGCGTTTGATCTCCTCCATGCGGACGTGGCTGTTGGAAATATGCCCTAGAGGCAATAATAAAAGCATTATTATTATATTTCCTTGTTCATGATAATTGTCTTTATTCGTGCTATAATTGTATTATCCGGAAATTGTAATACATGTGTGAATAACAGACAACAACATGTCCCTAGTAAGCCTCTAGTTGACTAGCTCGTTGATCGATAGATAGTCATGGTTTCCTGACTATGGACATTGGATGTCATTGATAACGAGATCACATAATTGGGAGAATGATGTGATGGACGAGACCCAATCCTAAACATAGCATAAGATCGCATAGTTCGTTTGCTAGAGTTTTCCAATGTCAAGTATCCTTTCCTTAGACCATGAGATCGTGTAACTCCCGGACACCGTAGGAGTGCTTTGGGTGTGCCAAACGTCACAACGTAACTGGGTGCCTATAAAGGTATACTACGGGTATCTCCGAAAGTGTCTGTTGGGTTGACACGGATCGAGACTGGGATTTGTCACTCCGTTTGACGGAGAGGTATCACCGGGCCCTCTTGGTAATGCATCATCATAATGAGCTCAATGTGATCAAAGTGTTTGATCACGGGATCATGCATTACGGTACGAGTAAAGTGACTTGCCGGTAACGAGATTGAACGAGGTATAGGGATACCGACGATCGAATCTCGGGCAAGTAAAATATCGATTGACAAAGGGAATCGTATACGGGATTAATTGAATCCTCGACATCGTGGTTCATCCGATGAGATCATCGTGGAGCATGTGGGAGCCAACATGGGTATCCAGATCCCGCTGTTGGTTATTGCCCGAGAGCCGTTTCGGTCATGTCTGCATGTCTCCCGAACCCGTAGGGTCTACACACTTAAGGTTCGGTGACGCTAGGGTTGTGAAGATATGTATATGCAGTAACCCGAATGTTGTTCGGAGTCCCGGATGAGATCTCGGACGTCACGAGGAGTTCCTGATTGTTCCGGAGGTGAAGAATTATATATAGGAAGTGCAGTTTCGGCCATCAGGAATGATCTGGGGGTCACCGGTATTGTACCGGGACCACCAGATGGGTCCCGGGGGTCCACCGGGTGGGGCCACCCATCCCGGAGGGCCCCATGGGCTGAAGTGGGAAAGGGGGGTCAGCCCTTAGTGGTCTGGTGCGCCCCCCAAGGCCCACCCCCTGCGCCTAGGGTTGGAACCCTAGGGTGGGGGGGCGCCCACTTGCCTTGGGGGGCACTCCACCCCCCTTGGCCGCCGCCCCCTTGGGAGATTCAATCTCCCAGGGCTGGCGCCCCCCCCCAGGGGCCTATATAAAGGGGGGAGGGGAGGGGGCAGCCGCACCCTTTGCCTTGGCGCCTCCCTCTCCCTCTCCAACACCTCCTCCTCCTCCATAGAGCTTGGCGAAGCCCTGCCGGAGTACTGCAGCTCCATCACCACCACGCCGTCGTGCTACTGCTGGAGCCATCTTCCTCAACCTCTCCTTCCCCCTTGCTGGATCAAGAAGGAGGAGACGTCATCCGCTCCGTACGTGTATTGAACGCGGAGGTGCCGTCCGTTCGGCACTCGGTCATCGGTGATTTGGATCACGGCGAGTACGACTCCATCATCCACGTTTTAGTGAACGCTTCCGCTCGCGATCTACAAAGGTATGTAGATGCATCCGATTACTCGTTGCTAGATGAACTCATAGATGGATCTTGGTGAAACCGTAGGAAAATTTTTGTTTTCTGCAACGTTCCCCAACAGTGGCATCATGAGCTAGGTCAATGCGTAGTTCTTCTTGCGCGAGTAGAACACAATTTGTTGTGGGCGTAGATTTGTCAATTTCTTGCCGCTACTAGTCTTATCTTGCTTCAGCGGTATTGTGGGATGAAGCGGCCCGGACCAACCTTACACGTACGCTTACGTGAGACCGGTTCCACCGACTAACATGCACTAGTTGCATAAGGTGGCTGGCGGGTGTCTGTCTCTCCCACTTTAGTTGGAGCGGATTCGATGAAAATGGTCCTTATGAAGGGTAAATAGAAGTTGACAAATCACGTTGTGGCTTTCACGTAGGTAAGAAAACGTTCTTGCTAGAACCCTAATTCAGCCACGTAAAACTTGCAACAACAATTAGAGGACGTCTAACTTGTTTTTGCAGCAAGTGCTTTGTGATATGATATGGCCAAAGTTGTGATGAATGATGAATGATCTATATGTGATGTATGAGATGTTCATGTTATTGTAATAGGAATCACGACTTGCATGTCGATGAGTATGACAACCGGCAGGAGCCATAGGAGTTGTCTTTATTTTTGTATGACCTGCGTGTCATTGAGAAACGCCATGTAAATTACTTTACTTTATTGCTAAACGCGTTAGCCATAGTAGTAGAAGTAATAGTTGGCGAGCAACTTCATGGAGACACGATGATGGAGATCATGGTGTCAAGCCGGTGACAAGATGATCATGGAGCCCCAAGATGGAGATCAAAGGAGCTATGTGATATTGGCCATATCATGTCACGTTTATTATTTGATTGCATGTGATGTTTATCATGTTTTGCATCTTGTTTACTTAGAACGACGGTAGTAAATAAGATGATCCCTCATAATAATTTCAAGAAGTGTTACCTCTAACTGTGCACCGTTGCGACAGTTCGTTGTTTCGAAGCACCACGTGATGATCGGGTGTGATAGATTCTAATGTTCACATACAACGGGTGTAAGACAGATTTACACATGCAAACACTTAGGTTGACTTGACGAGCCTAGCATGTACAGACATGGCCTCGGAACACAGAAGACCGAAAGGTCGAGCATGAGTCGTATAGAAGATACGATCAACATGAAGATGTTCACCAATGTTGACTAGTCCGTCTCACGTGATGATCGGACACGGCCTAGTTGACTCGGATCATGTTATACTTAGATGACTAGAAGAGGGATGTCCATCTAAGTGGGAGTTCATTAAATAATTTGATTAGATGAACTTTATTATCATGAACTTAGTCTAAAACATTTACAATATGTCTTGTAGATCAAATGGCCAACGTAGTCCTCAACTTCAACGCGTTCCTAGAGAAAACCAAGCTGAAAGACGATGGCAGCAACTATACGGACTGGGTCCGGAACCTGAGGATCATCCTCATAGCTGCCAAGAAAGATTATGTCCTACAAGCACCGCTGGGTGACGCACTTGTTCTCCCTGCAGAACAAGACGTTATGAACGCTTGGGAGTCACGTTCCGATGATTACTCCCTCGTTCAGTGCGGCATGCTTTACAGCTTAGAGCCGGGGCTCCAAAAGCGTTTTGAGAGACATGGAGCATATGAGATGTTCGAAGAGCTGAAAATGGTTTTCCAAGCTCATGCCTGGGTCGAGAGATATGAAGTCTCCAACAAATTCTTCAGCTGTAAGATGGAGGAAAATAGCTCTGTCAGTGAACACATACTCAAGATGTCTGGGTTGCACAACCGCTTGACTCAACTGGAAGTTAATCTCCCGGATGAAGCGGTCATTGACAGAATCCTCCAGTCGCTTCCACCTAGCTACAAGAGCTTTGTGATGAACTACAACATGCAGGGGATGGTAAAGACCATTCCTGAGGTATATGCTATGCTGAAATCAGCAGAGGTAGAAATCAAGAAGGAACATCAAGTGTTGATGGTGAATAAAACCACTAAGTTCAAGAAGGGCAAGGGTAAAAAGAACTTCAAGAAGGACGGCAAGGAAGTTGCCGCGCCCGGTAAGCAATTTGCCGGGAAGAAGCCAAAGAATGGACCCAAGCCCGAGACTGAGTGTTTTTATTGCAAGGGAAGTGGTCACTGGAAGCGGAACTGCCCCAAATACTTAGCGGACAAGAAGGTCGGCAAAACAAAAGGTATATGTGATATACATGTAATTGATGTGTACCTTACCAGTACTCGTAGTAGCTCTTGGGTATTTGATATCGGTGCAGTTGCTCACATTTGTAACTCAAAGCAGGAGCTGCGGAATAAACGGAGACTGGCGAAGGACGAGGTGACGATGCGCGTCGGGAATGGTTCCAAGGTCGATGTGATCGCCGTCGGCACGCTACCTCTACATTTACCTACAGGATTAGTTTTAAACCTCAATAATTGTTATTTAGTGCCAAGTTTGAGCATGAACATTGTGTCTGGATCTCGTTTAATTCGAGATGGCTACTCATTTAAATCCGAGAATAATGGTTGTTCTATTTATATGAGAGATATGTTTTATGGTCATGCTCCGATGGTTAATGGTTTATTCTTAATGAATCTCGTACGTGATGATACACATATTCATAGTGTGAATACCAAAAGAGTTAAAGTTGATAACAATAGTCCCACATATTTGTGGCACTGCCGCCTTGGTCACATAGGTGTCAAACGCATGAAGAAGCTCCATGCAGATGGACTTTTAGAGTCTCTTGATTATGAATCATTTGACACGTGCGAACCATGCCTCATGGGTAAAATGACCAAGACTCCGTTCTCAGGAACAATGGAGCGAGCAACCAACTTATTGGAAATCATACATACCGATGTGTGCGGTCCAATGAGTGTTGAGGCTCGCGGTGGCTATCGTTATGTTCTCACCCTCACTGATGACTTGAGTAGATATGGGTATATCTACTTAATGAAACACAAGTCTGAGACCTTTGAAAAGTTCAAGGAATTTCAGAGTGAGGTTGAAAATCAACGTGATAGAAAGATCAAGTTTCTACGATCAGATCGTGGAGGAGAATACTTGAGTCATGAATTTGGCACACACTTAAGAAAATGTGGAATAGTTTCACAACTCACGCCGCCTGGAACACCTCAGCGTAATGGTGTGTCCGAACGTCGTAATCGCACTCTATTAGATATGGTGCGATCTATGATGTCTCTTACCGATTTACCGCTATCTTTTTGGGGCTATGCTTTAGAGACTGCCGCATTCACTTTAAATAGGGCTCCGTCGAAATCCGTTGAGACGACACCGTATGAATTATGGTTTGGGAAGAAACCTAAGCTGTCGTTTCTAAAAGTTTGGGGATGCGATGCTTATGTCAAGAAACTTCAACCTGAAAAGCTCGAACCCAAGTCGTAAAAATGCGTCTTCATAGGATACCCTAAAGAAACTATTGGGTATACCTTCTACCTCAGACCCGAAGGCAAGATCTTTGTTGCCAAGAATGGATCCTTTCTAGAGAAAGAGTTTCTCTCGAAAGAAGTAAGTGGGAGGAAAGTAGAACTTGATGAAGTGTTACCTCTTGAACCGGAAAATGGCGAAACTCAAGAAAACGTTCCTGAGGTGCCTGCACCGACTAGAGAGGAAATTAATGATGATGATCAAGATACTTCTGATCAAGCTCCTACTGAAATTCGAAGGTCCACAAGTACACGTTCCGCACCAGAGTGGTACGGCAACCCTGTCTTGGAAATCATGTTGTTAGACAACGGTGAGCCTTCGAACTATGAGGAAGCAATGGCGGGCCCGGATTCCGACAAATGGCTAGATGCCATGAAATCCGAGATAGGATCCATGTATGAAAACGAAGTATGGACTTTGACTGACTTGCCCGTAGAGCGGCGAGCCATAGAAAATAAATGGATCTTTAAGAAGAAGACAGACGCGGATGGTAATGTGACCATCTATAAAGCTCGGCTTGTCGCTAAGGGTTATCGACAAGTTCAAGGAATTGACTATGATGAGACTTTCTCACCGGTAGCGAAGCTAAAGTCCGTCCGAATCATGTTAGCAATTGCCGCATTCTATGATTATGAGATATGGCAAATGGACGTCAAAACGGCATTCCTTAATGGTTTCCTTAAGGAAGAATTGTATATGATGCAGCCGGAAGGTTTTGTCGATCCTAAGAACGCTGACAAAGTGTGCAAGCTCCAACGCTTGATTTATGGGCTGGTGCAAGCATCTCGGAGTTGGAACATTCGCTTTGATGAGATGATCAAAGCGTTTGGGTTTACGCAGACTTATGGAGAAGCCTGCGTTTACAAGAAAGTGAGTGGGAGCTCTGTAGCATTTCTCATACTATATGTAGATGACATACTTTTGATGGGAAATGATATAGAACTCTTGGACAGCATTAAGGCCTACTTGAAGAAGAGTTTTTCAATGAAGGACCTTGGAGAAGCTGCTTATATATTAGGCATCAAGATCTATAGAGATAGATCGAGACGCCTCATAGGTCTTTCACAAAGCACATACCTTGATAAGATATTGAAGAAGTTCAATATGGATCAATCTAAGAAGGGGTTCTTACCAGTATTACAAGGTGTGAAATTGAGCTCAGCTCAATGTCCGACCACGGCAGAAGATATAGAAGAGATGAGTGTCATCCCCTATGCCTCAGCCATAGGTTCTATTATGTATGTCATGCTGTGTACCAGACCTGATGTAAACCTTGCCGTAAGTTTGGTAGGAAGGTACCAAAGTAATCCCGGCAAGGAACACTGGACAGCGGTCAAGAATATCCTGAGGTACCTGAAAAGGACTAAGGAAATGTTTCTCGTTTATGGAGGTGACGAAGAGCTCGTCGTAAAGGGTTACGTCGACGCTAGCTTCGACACAGATCTGGATGACTCTAAGTCACAAACCGGATACGTGTATATTTTGAATGGTGGGGCAGTAAGCTGGTGCAGTTGCAAGCAGAGCGTCGTGGCGGGATCTACATGTGAAGCGGAGTACATGGCAGACTCGGAGGCAGCACATGAAGCAATTTGGGTGAAGGAGTTCATCACCGACCTCGGAGTCATACCCAATGCGTCGGGGCCAATCAAACTCTTCTATGACAACATTGGAGCTATTGCACTTGCCAAGGAGCCCAGGTTTCACAAGAAGACCAGGCACATCGAGCGTCGCTTCAACTCCATTCGTGAAAATGTTCAAGATGGAGACATAGAAAATTGTAAAGTGCACACGGATCTGAATGTCGCAGATCCGTTGACTAAACCTCTCCCTAAGGCAAAACATGATCAGCACCAGAACTCTATGGGTGTTCGATTCATCACAATGTAACTAGATTATTGACTCTAGTGCAAGTGGGAGACTGTTGGAAATATGCCCTAGAGGCAATAATAAAAGCATTATTATTATATTTCCTTGTTCATGATAATTGTCTTTATTCGTGCTATAATTGTGTTATCCGGAAATCGTAATACATGTGTGAATAACGGACAACAACATGTCCCTAGTAAGCCTCTAGTTGACTAGCTCGTTGATCGATAGATAGTCATGGTTTCCTGACTATGGACATTGGATGTCATTGATAACGAGATCACATCATTGGGAGAATGATGTGATGGACGAGACCCAATCCTAAACATAGCATAAGATCGCATAGTTCGTTTGCTAGAGTTATCCAATGTCAAGTATCCTTTCCTTAGACCATGAGATCGTGTAACTCCCGGACACCGTAGGAGTGCTTTGGGTGTGCCAAACCTCACAAAGTAATTGGGTGACTATAAAGGTATACTACGGGTATCTCCGAAAGTGTCTGTTGGGTTGACACGGATCGAGACTGGGATTTGTCACTCCGCTTGACGGAGAGGTATCACCGGGCCCTCTCGGTAATGCATCATCATAATGAGCTCAATGTGATCAAAGTGTTTGATCACGGGATCATGCATTACGGTACGAGTAAAGTGACTTGCCGGTAACGAGATTGAACGAGGTATAGGGATACCGACGATCGAATCTCGGGCAAGTAAAATACCGATTGACAAAGGGAATCGTATACGGGATTAATTGAATCCTCGACATCGTGGTTCATCCGATGAGATCATCGTGGAGCATGTGGGAGCCAACATGGGTATCCAGATCCCGTTGTTCGTTATTGCCCGAGAGCCGTCTCGGTCATGTCTGCATGTCTCCCGAACCCGTAGGGTCTACACACTTAAGGTTCGGTGACGCTAGGGTTGTGAAGATATGTATATGCAGTAACCCGAATGTTGTTCGGAGTCCCGGATGAGATCCCGGACGTCACGAGGAGTTCCGGATTGGTCCGGAGGTGAAGAATTATATATAGGAAGTGCAGTTTCGGCCATCGGGAATGATCTGGGGGTCACCGGTATTGTACCGGGACCACCAGATGGGTCCCGGGGGTCCACCGGGTGGGGCCACCCATCCCGGAGGGCCCCATGGGCTGAAGTGGGAAAGGGGGGTCAGCCCTTAGTGGGCTGGTGCGCCCCCCAAGGCCCACCCCCTGCGCCTAGGGTTGGAACCCTAGGGTGGGGGGCGCCCACTTGCCTTGGGGGGCACTCCACCCCCCTTGGCCGCCGCCCCCTTGGGAGATTCAATCTCCCAGGGCCGGCGCCCCCCAGGGGCCTATATAAAGGGGGGAGGGGAGGGGGGCAGCCGCACCCTTTGCCTTGGCGCCTCCCTCTCCCTCTCCAACACCTCCTCCTCCTCCATAGAGCTTGGCGAAGCCCTGCCGGAGTACTGCAGCTCCATCACCACCACGCCGTCGTGCTGCTGCTGGAGCCATCTTCCTCAACCTCTCCTTTCCCCTTGCTGGATCAAGAAGGAGGAGACGTCATCCGCTCCGTACGTGTGTTGAACGCGGAGGTGTCGTCCGTTCGGCACTCGGTCATCGGTGATTTGGATCACGGCGAGTACGACTCCATCATCCACGTTCTAGTGATCGCTTCCGCTCGCGATCTACAAAGGTATGTAGATGCATCCGATTACTCGTTGCTAGATGAACTCATAGATGGATCTTGGTGAAACCGTAGGAAAAATTTTGTTTTCTGCAACGTTCCCCAACAGCGGCCGCTCACCGGGATCGAAGTAATGTGCACCCGATCGGCCGACAAGTGGTAGTAGCTGGGAAGGTGTACATCGCTCCACGGTAGCGGCATGCCCGTCTCCCAATACCACTAGAAGATCTCAGTCTTCACGCACGGCCGTAAGCGAGGCGCGGCCGCTGTCGGTGAGATATTGAATGCGGGCGCTATGGAGGTGATGGACCGGCGGCGACCGGAGGAAGACCCACCCTCGTGGTCGTGCTTCCCCTTGTCGGGGCTCCACTACCACACCATGGCCGCTGGCGAGGAGGTGGAGGAGAGGAGGGGGAGGAGCAGTGGCTGCCGGCTAGGATTTGCGTGTCGGGGTTCGAGGAGGCACGCAGCTCCGGGAGTGGAAGTGTGTGAACTGGCCGGTCCACAGCTTCCACATTAAAAAGGACGTGGCTAGGGCGGCTGGGTAGCTGACAAGCGGACCCGCCCACGCATGCGGCTTAAATGAGGCCAGTGGGAAGTAGGTGAACGGCCGACACGCGGACTCGAGGGCGGACGAGGAGAGGACGTGTCGTGTTCGTTCGTTGTCCGTGTGGACGCAAACCAGGAGCAAGTTTGCTTCAGAAATGGGTCGGCCGCGCACGCGTTAGGCGGTTGCGTGTGTTCGTTTAAACCTAAATGGACATCGCCCGAACCAAACGGGTCTAGCGTTGGAGTTGGCCTTAACCGTGCGTAGACACTCAACTGGACTACTCAGATTTCTCATATCACACTGGAGTACCAACCCGAATCACCAACGGGACCTCATCAAATGTCCATGAACATGTTCAAGCATGTCCGCGGACAGCCCCGCCATCCCTCAAATCTAAACTGTGTGCTATGACTCCAAACTTTAACTGTCCTTTATCCAGAGTATGGCAACTAAATCGCCTCCCAATTTAGTGTCCTTTATCAATGGTCGATGGTTCTATTTGATTAAACATCTTGCAATCAATAAAATTATGCTCCGACAAATCATACAACTTGTAATTCATTCGTCCTTGCTTTTATGACTCGACATGGTTATCAAGAATTCTAGTAAAATCATTCTTCAGCAACAAATCAAAAATATGAACACACATGCTCAAATCGTAGGAATACTTGTCATTCTCTGGCCGATCTTGTAGTGAGAACGGTCTTAGAACAAAGCAAACGAATGGTCCATATTTGACATCTTAATTGCGGTTTAGTGCATATATGAACTTGTCATAACTTTGGCGCCCAAGCTCCAATTTAGGTTGTTCTTATTTTCTCGGAGAGGGCTACGCAATGCTGAACTCCAATTCTCAAATTGACTACATCCTTCAATGTGTTCAAGCCATTCTTTGTGATTATGCCATTTTTTAGCGTCCAACACTAGAGCAAGCTGGTCAGTCTGCTTCCATGAGCTTCTTTGTAATAAGAGAATGATGTTTGGTTGGACTCGGGTCTGTGTGGAAAATGCCAATGGGGGACGAGCTCCTTGGAGTTCATTTTCAAAATATCATTTTCTACAACCCAAAGAAAAAAAATGGGAACATACATGCACATGTATACTACTCCCTCCGTTCCCAAATAATTGTCTTTCTAGCCATCTCAAATGGAGTACAACATACGGATGTATGTAGACATGTTTTAGAGTGTAGATTCATTCATTTTGCTTCGTATGTAGTCACTTGTTGAAAACTCTAGAAAGACAATTATTTAGGAACGGAGGGAGTATGTATGTGTAAAATTTCATAACATTATGCTTTCCCGCGCGCCGTACAAAAAAAAGTAGCAAATACATATTTACAAAATGGGCTGATTTTTTTATTGTTGGGCCGGATTTACAGCATCACAATATATTTTTTCAAACGAATTGTTCGTGCTGAACACATATAAGTTTCCATGAGATTTATTTAGTTATTTTCAAAAAAAGGAGCCCGTCCTCCAAAAATTCGCACTCCGGGTTTGTGGCCCTTTTCCTTCAAATTCCAAGTGGTTGAGCTTTTAAGCTCGTGTACAGTGACACACGCAGGGTACACGGGCTGCAGATGCTGGCACATTCTGCAGCATCGGCCGTAAAACTGCCCGTGATGTACCAATCTAGGAGCATGATGACCAGCTGTCCACCTGACCTGGGGCTCGGTACGAAGGTGATGGAACAGTGGTACGAACCATAGTACACAGTACGCGACCGACCATATCTCCTCGGGATGCACGCAGCGTATTGCATCTTTTTGGGCAGAGGCATGCAGCAGCAGCTGTACACCCATTGCTTGCCCGCTGGCCTGGGTCTGGGTGGATCGCCGACCGACCCTGATCGCCTTGCTGTTTTCGTTTGTCTACTCGCTCGGCAGCGCGCTTTGCCCGCCTAAGCCTAGCGCCTAGTGGCATCCTCCAGGGCTCTGTGGCCGGCCTCGCCACCGTCCGTACGACGGCGTGCATGCATGCATGGGGTACGTCCGTCCGTCCGTACGTGCAACGATGCAGGCAGGGCAGCTGGCCTGTTTCCTTTTTCTTGCTTGCTTCGGGGCTCCTCGCAAGTGCGATCCTGCATAGGTCACACGTACGTAGCGTGGCTGATGCATGGGCTAGCTGCCTCACACAGACACAGCCACCAACACCCAGCAATCATGGTCTTTCTTTCACCGCAACGGTGGCGCTAGCTTCGCTTGATTAATCGGTCCTCCTATACTTAGTTTGGTGCTGCGTCCCCTCTGTCCCTCTCCACTATGCCGCTTCTCTCCTTCCCGATGAAACATTGGTGCTAACAGCACGTCCATTTCTGTTTTCTCGTTCATTGATCTGGGGTTGGTGCCTGTTCGCCGCGCCATCATGCACATTTGCGCTATCCCGCCTTTATGGCGGGCCAAAATGCAATGGCCAACACATTCCAGCCACTTTACTCTCTTGTTTGAAACTTTGTGTGCTACTTTACCATGCAGGCGTCCGCATCACAAGTCATATTCCAGGGAGACAAACGTCCTCCCCAAATCTGGTGGCTTCACGTCACATTACGCTGTACGTCCGGAAAAGGCCAAGTGCAACCAGTCAAATGCAACAGATGCTCAGGTTCACCGACAATACAGTAGAGAAATCATGTGCGCTGCCATCCATCGTAAATAAGAGTATCGCATGCAGAAAACAAAGATCAAACTGGCGTGGTATCCACATTAGCCACTTTTTCAAAGATCATCATGATCATTCTATGCGCCTACCAAAAACACAAGCGCAGCCTTACTGGATGATGAAGGCCGATATGGAGATTTGAGCACACACACCAGAAGATATCACAAACGAAACAATGGGCACACAACTGAGGAAAAAACAAGTTTTTACTTACTAGTCGGAATGAAATAAGGGTACTGATTAGGTACAGCCAAACTGCTACTAGAGACCTTATCTACTTGGTAATCTTTCCTCGTACCACGACAAACAGAACAAAATCAAACACTGGCACTAATCAATTCCTCCCTCACTTAATAATGGTAATATAATAGCAACATATAATATAAGCAACACACGAACTGCGGTTAAGCCTTGGTTTTTTATTGTGCTCCCGTCGACACCACCCTTGGAACCAGCTCTGTGAAGCCAAGTTGTAAAAGTGAAGCCCATCTGCACAACAAGGGGCGGTTACAAACTCACTCAAACTGACTTATTAATGTGTATGTGCATTGACTTCTGAATTCTGAGACGGATACCTTGGTTAGTGACTCATACCACCATGAAGAGTCGAAGTGATAGAAAAGGTCTACCACTTCAAACTTCTAGTTATTATCTTTCTGGTTGATCAGAACTCGAAGCTCCATTAGGAGGTGTGGACATGTTGCTCGTCGATCCATTCTCCGCTGGTGGAGGAATTCCCCACTTTCTCTCAGATTCCAACGGTTCCATGACATAAACACTGCCGTCAGTAAGGCCTAGAGCAAACTGATTTGCTTCCGAAGGATGTGCCGCAACCACAACTGGATGAACATTTGAACTATAAAAAAAAAACATGTCAGCAGTTTTACTCAAAATTCAACAAAACCAGTTTTTGAGTGGCAAATGTATTAATGACTTGCTTGATGAAAGAATAGTTTTAAGGAAAGCAAACATGTGGGTTGCAAAAAAAGACTATTCATAGAACAGTTCTGTTGCAACTTTAGTTCGACAGAGTAACTAGTTTTTGGTTACACTACTGAGAGCCACAACAGCTTGCTGATCTTCAGATTCTTTATACCCATATATTCTAATTTTTCCTAAAAGCCTAATGATGTATTCCAATTCAGTTTGATACATGTAGCACTCCAAACCCATATACTTCTTTAAATATGGTAGTAAACTGGCAGGGTGATGCAAATACAGAACTTCCTCATGGAGACAATCCAAATGCATTGAGAAAAAAAAAATCACTGGGAGTTGAAACAATCTCTGTTCTAATACCATACGATGGATTTTATTCAGGTATGTATCTTAAGGATTTAGTTGCTCAAGGCAACAAAAAATATAAATCTCCCAAACATAGCAATCTGATAAGGACATGCACTTGCTAGTCTAAGCAGCACTTCAGATACCTTGATCATGTATCTTCCCTTACAAAGGTGTGTCATGTTATTGCACTGAACTAAAGTAATTGCACGAGAACAAATACCAATAATTCAAACACAGACCCTCTAAAATGAGGCCAGCCAAGATCCTTTCAGAAGAGCCACACAATTAACCCAGTAACTGGGACAGGTAGACAACCCCCCAGAGTCCCTGACAGAGTAAATTATGTTTGGTTTGAGCCTTATAGAATACCTGATATTTTGAGGAAGATAAGAAGCCGGAAGAATTCGGCATTGAAGTCTCAAACTTGATGCGCTGAATATGCAGACAGTGGCGTCTAGAAAGCTTGCATAAATCAATTGACTATCACATGAGAATGTAGCATGCGTAATTGGAGGAGCAGAGGTCTCCCGAGGAGGCCACTGAAAGCAAAGTTAAGGTGAGTGAGCCACAAGACAACCTTCGTAGCAAGAAAGACTAAGCGTCAAATGATAATGAAAGAAATTTCACCTGCTTCACGGGTTCTAGTTTTGAGGCATCATAGATGGCAATCTGGGTCTCATGGACAACAAGACAATGCTGTTGATCTTGGTGGAACTGAACTCGTGTGTCTAAGATGTTGGACGTTGGGCGGCCAGATGGTATCTGCAAAAATCTGCTCCTTTGCCTCTCCCACCCATCAGTGTTCCAGACACATATCTACAACAGGAACAATCAGAAACTGAAGATGGAACAGAACTTGCTTGATAGACGTGATCTGACTAGATAGTTCAGTAAATAACCTGTGCATCAGCTCCAGAGGATACCAAAACATTTAACACATTTGAAAAGGCAAGACCTGTAATTTTCTTAGAGTGCCCTCTAAGTTTGCTTTTGACCTGTACAAAAAAGATACATCTTATCTGAGTGCACCTTGTTCACTACAGAAAAGAACAATGGTAATCATGTTATAGCAGGTGCTAATACCTCATCAATCCGAACATTGTAAATTTGGATGGTTGAATCATCCATTCCAATTGCAATTATGTTGTTATCTTGAGGATGGAATGCTAGGAAAGTAGCTGCTGGTGGTGGAGGCATAAACGTCGTCATCGTCTGCGGTCACCATAAATGTTAGGGCATCTTCTACCATAAAAATGATAATTACACATGATCACAATGATTTACTAACCTTAAAAGTCATCATGTTGAATAGAGAGATTTTCCCTCCTGAAGCTGACATGACATATGAATCATTCTTTGACAAAGCAAAGCAGTGAACGGCCTCATCAGGACTATTGTCAATTGTGTCATTAGTCATGAGAATGCCACTTGGAGGTTGCCATAATTGAGGAGAAACACTAGCAGTAGCCTAGAAGAGTGAATAGCAAATTAAAACAATTAGTAACAATCAAATATACAGTGTTCACCTGTGATGTACATATCTACTCCATCCGTTTCTAAATATAAGCCTTTTTAGAGATTCCAATACAGACTACATATGGAACAAAATGAGTGAATCTATACTCTAATATGCGTCTATATACATCCGTATGTAGTTCTTATTGAAATCTCTAAAAGGGCTTATATTTACAAACGGAGGTAGTAGTAAGAAAGCTGAGCAACTATGAACAATTAACCAGAATTTCACCTTTCCAGTTGAATTTCGTTCATTACGTGGCCATTTCCACAGTAGATGGACGGCATTTGAAGCTAAAGCCAAGATAGCAACACCTGAATTTGTGTAGATCAGTCTCGAGATCTGCAATTAAGACAAATAAAAACTTATGACAAACTAAGCATTGACAATAGCACAGCAAGAACAATCCATAATACAAGTAAATAATGTGAGACACCCTTCATGCATTATACAGTGCATGCGTCATTGACTGACTTGCAAGCCATAGGTGCATATAGATAAGCATGTGCATAGCTTCACTTAGCAATCATAATGAATGTTCATGTCCGCAAGACACTTGTCAAACATCAAGCATGTAACGAGAGCTAAAACAGTTGTTCTACACGTAGAAATCACTATGAACTAATTTAACAAAATATTAATCTTATAAATGGCAGTGCACCTACAAAGATAGCTAGAAAATGATGCATATTCAAACATATACAGGGGAAAATGGCAAGGGAAGAAGTATCACCTTAGCTGTCCTAATACTATCACCTAGTTTTAATGATCTGCACTGAGCTGTATCAGTTATCTCCATAAGCTTCCAGACCTTTGACTTATCCATTGACTCATCAGCTATTCTAGGTTTTACATCAACCATGCTTCTGTTGTCCCCATTCTGTCAAAAGAAGTCCAGAGTAAGATCAAGTTAGTCGGGATCACAAGGTAAATTGTTTATAATATTACAGACCAAATGAATCTGGATCAAAACAAACCATTGCAGTTATAGGTGATGGAGCAGCAGTTCCAGAACTGGTTGCAGCGGCGGCGGCGGCGGCGGCTGCCGCGGCAGCAGCAGTCAATGGGTTTATAAGAGGCTGCACCAATAAGAAATGATTGAGCCATGCATGCGAGGAAGACAGTCTCAAGTTGTTTCTTGGTTAAAGTAACTACCTTTGTTACAGTCTCAGATGCACTACGAGAAGCATCAAAAGAACGATTTTCCAGTGTGCGCAATAAACGAACACCATCAGCATTTGCTAAGACTTTGATACCATTATCAACAGTAGAGACTGCCAACAGAGTACCCTCCTTGTTAAAGCGGATACGCGGGCTTGCCTGATAATTATGGGACCAGCCACCAAGTTAGAACAAGGAAGGAGATTCTTATTACATTTATATCAAATCAGAAATTCACCAACATAAGCACACACAAACGAAAAGAACTCACAGGTAGGCCACCGTCAGCTTCAATGGTAGTCAGAAGACTAGTGTTGTCCATGTCCCAAATCTTTATCACGAACTCATCTCCAGCAGCCAAAAACCTATTTCGCGTCGTATCAAATTGTACAACACCCATAGATCGCTTACGAAATCCCTGGTATGTTCTCTTCACCGCACCTTCACTCTCATTCCATTCCACCAGGTGTGATTCACCATCCTTGCTGGTCCCACAAGAAAATAATCTACATAGAGGCAAGAAAAGAGTGAAACAAAGAGCAAACACCTGCATAATCCTAGCTAAAAATGTTAACAATGAATTTAGATACGAACCTTGAACCATCCGCACTATATGCCATCGTAGTGCACCAATGACCTGGTGCATCATAGTCAACTCTGGACCCAAGATTATCATAGAGCCATGCTTTTATCTTTCCATCTAAAGCAGTTGAAAAGATGAACTGCGTAACAGGCAGGTAACATGAGGTTAAAAGAACATTAGCTTCCGATAGAAGAAACAATACAATCTGGTGCAAATGCCTGACATAGTAAATGCTTTTCAAGTACCTGAATATTTTCCTTGTAATGTGGACAAACAGAATAGACAGGAGCTTCATGACCTTCAAAGGTAAATTGTTTTGTTCCACTGGTGGCCTCCCACACCTAGAATGCAATTATTGTAGACTTCATATTTCTAGTGAAACAAGATACAATACAGTTAATACCATCACAGAAACTCACCTTTATCGTCTTGTCGTCTCCACAGGTAATTATACACAGCTGCTTATTTGGATGGGCGAATGCAATGTCATTTACGCCACCAACATGTGCATCAATCTAATCAACAAACAGTTTATAATCATATTCAGGACACAAGATAGCAAACCATGTACACAAGACAATGAGCCATAAAGCAGATAGTGAGTGATAAGTATATGCAGTCATACCTCCAAGTGTTGCCTAATATCATCGCCACCATGATAAGAATAAATCTGTACTATATGCCTTGAATAAGCAACACCTTTTAAACAGAACATAACATTAGAAGAGGGCTAGCTTGAAAGAACAGCAATACAAAAACTGTTCACGACATCTTACCAAACAAGGTTCCATCAGGACTCCATATTATGCGATTAACTGACACGGTAGGATCCTTAACCAGTGCTGCCTGTTTGTACAATTTACATTTACACATACTTATATTAAGTACACGTAAAAATACTAGGTTACTGAACTACATATTGCAGTGAACAAACCTGGAGGGCCATAGAACATTTCCCAAGCTCCCAAACCTTGAAGTTTCTTACAACAAGTCTCTCCTTGGTGCCAACATCCCACAATCCAATGTCACCAACATTGGTACCAACTAAAACAGATACCAAGTGAAAAATGCACAAGAATGAGATGCTATGGGAGAGACAAAGATTTATCATGGGCACAGACATTAAAGAGCTTACCAAGAAGAAGAGTTTGTTGAACTGGATGGAAATCCATGCTCATTGGAGCTGATCCTTGACTCAATGTCCGTGCGACAGCTTTATGGAAATCATCTTGCGGGTAGCTATGGCTCTGTGGATAAGTTACTGGCATCATATTCACCGGAAGATTCACCTGTTAAATACAACCCAGTTGCAATCAGGTATGTCGAGGATTGATTAGGCATAGCATGACAGTATTATCAAGTACCGACTGCAAGAATCCAATAGCGGTAACAGATTTTTGAGGGAGTGAAATTGCTAATACCTCCTCAGACAACCCAACTGGCCTAGGTCTCTTACTGACATGATCAGAATCTCCGGATGGATAATCCATAGAAGGGTTAGCAGCCGAGGGTGTCCTAGGATGCTTCAACATAGCAGCTACAAGATACATGTGCAGAAGTGTTAATCAACCATGCAATGCCCACCTATTCATAACGTTCACGAATTCCTTGCAATATTAACAAACGTAAGTACCAGGATTCGTAGGAGTACCAAATCCAATAGCACCTCCAGAAACAGCAGGATGCGTTACTGCTGGAGGGTTTGACATCCAACCGGCCAGAGGCGCGACAGGTGTTGGTGCAGGTTGAAAGGGCTGAAACAGACATAAACCAGATTATCAATAAATGTAGACTTCCACATATAGAGAAGTGTCCAGATATGCTCAACAAGCTTACTCCATGGGCGCCCAATTGGGGGAAACCACCAGGTTTAGGTATAGATCCAAGTAGTGGATTGTTTGCTGGTGATGGAGCACGTGCACCATTTGGTTGTCCACAAGAATGATCAACAAAGAGGGTCTTGATGTCAGGATTAGGCCTAGGATTTTTGCAAAGCTGGTGCTGCCAGTTTAAGCTGCCATATAATACACAATAACATTACTACTATGGTAAATGGAGTTACTGGTGGGGTCCCCACCTTCCACCTCCTTCAAAAATAACAAACAAAAACACAAATAACAACAATTTCACAAGCAAATTAAGTTAAACACAATTTGATTCTTATCCAAACAACATCCTCCTTCGTGTTAATTACCCCACCGAGGCCTGGCGGCAAAGCAAACAGCATGGTTTGGGCCTTGCACGTGGTGGGGCGCGATGTCATCAAGGATGGAGCTCGGTTGAGCGTGACACCCAGGTTGGTTGCATCAAGCAAATTGAAACTGACAATAACTCACCATGCTGGGATAGTATGATATTTTTACACATAGCAAACCTTGCCGTACATAGACTTCTTAATTAATTCTCTTTCCCTCCACGTCCAAACACATATGGTAAATCCAAAGATTCACAAACATGAGGAAAGAAATTAAACGCAGAATCTCGATAAGGTGGAGGAATATAGGGTAGGCCTAAACCCTAATCCTAACAGAATCACTGACTCTGGTAATCTAATGGAATAACCACTTATTCACAATAAATAATGGAAACGTAAATAGTAATGAATCAAGGAAATAGTAGGCTAACTAGTTGAATTTGCAAATATTTGTGACATCTATATAAGTTTCGGTTCCAAAGAAATAGGGACTGCAGGTTAGCAAATAGTGGTGTCAAGTCATATGGAGATTCTATACTTGTTTGAACTTCAAATTGTATTGGACTGATGGAAAAATGTAAATGCAAACGGGTGGCTCAATTTTTTGGATACTTACGACTGTAGGATCCACAAAACTCGGCATGAAGAGCAAACCTTATTTACAATGTAAATATGCAATGGTAGAGATGGGTCAATGGACAAGATTATAACATTACGAAACCAAGTTTTTCCATGAGTGAACAGCAGCCCTCGCTTTGTTTATGGCAAATAAAGTCAGGTCATATTTTCCTAACCAAGCATGGTTGGTTAAATAAAATTGGGGAGAACCGAATGTGGTGCACAGCCTCGTTAGCTTATAACATTTTACTGGGTCGGGTTTACAAAGGATAAAATGTGAGTTAAAACACTCTCATGAGGGTTAAGTAATTTTATTAAATGAAAGAATGTTCACCTGGTAGATCTATAACTAGCATCATCAGTTTAGCAGCAAGAAATATGCAGCGTATAAGAATAAATAAGATGCCCATACAACAAAGAGTAAGGGTGCCAAGAATATTATTTTTCTTTATGTGCTACCTCTGATTGATAAGTGTCCGTAATCTAGAACTCTTCAGATTGGGAAACTGGAGCTTGTCACGGAATAAGGGGTTAGCTTCGATCAGCTTCTTCAGCTCAACAAGCATTATTGCTCTTGCAGATTTTGTATCACCATACTTGGAGAGCTGCTCATTCTCCCTATCAATAATAAAAGCAAAAAAAGCAATCATTGAGCAATCCAGTAACGGTTAGAGCCACATGAATGATGGCAAGAACCTATGCTGTAAACGAATGCAATCGCGCAGATTTTACCTGAAGTTCTCCAGAGTCAATAGCTGTGTGATCTCCTTAAACAGCTCCTCGTTAAAGGATGCAAACACCTTCAAGTCCTTGACCAAGATTTCAACCGCCTTGGACCGATCATGCCTGGCAGCAAAGGAACACATAGTCAGCCATCACCGCAGTCCAGCATTTATTACAATTAAATAAAGACACCTCTTCCCCCTGCACTTACTTATCGAGGGCCTCGAGATACTTCTGCTTGCGGATCTCAAAGAATATCTTCATCGAGTAGCGGTTGTCGTCGACTTTGGTGAAGCCCCCGAGGTAGCGCTCCACCTCATCCCAATTCCCATTGATCACCTCGTCCTCGAAGTACTTCATGTTGAAGTAGAAACCAGATTCCTGCTCAAGCCTAAACACAGCGACAAGAGCTAAGTGAGCGTGCTAGACAAACGAACGGCACCAATTTTTGACTTTTTTTTGGGTGGGGGTTTGAATCACTCACTTGTGGACGGTCTCCTTGAACTTCTCCTCATCGAGGAACTGCAGGATGAGGAAGACGAGCTCCCGGCTGAGAGAAGACATCCTCGCGTCCCCGACTCCTCACCCACCCAGGTGGGGCGGATGCAACCCGGCCGTAAACCTAGCCTGCGGGGGCGCAGGACCCCCACTGCAGAATAAGATTCGGATTCCAGGTTCAGTTCACGATCGTCACAGCCCAGCCGCGGCGGAAGCAACATAGTACGACGGGGAAAAAACAGATCAAAAGCGAGATCGATCCAGGCGGGCTAGGGCTTTACCGGCGGAAGGAACCTCCCCGGGTCGGATCTCCTCCGCTCCGCCCCGCGCGGGGCGAGCAGAGCGGGGCCGGCGGAGGGCTCGAGGCGGCGCGGCGCGGCTCGGCGGGGGGAGATCCGGGGGCTGCGCGGCTTCCGATTTGGGGGTAGGGGGGCGGCCGGGGCGGGGGGCTCTATCGCGAGAGGACCGAGAGAGCCGGGAGGATGAGACTGAGGCAAGGAGGGGCAGTATCGTAAGTCAACAAAGGGAACGGGGGTGGGGAGCAGAATTCCCGTATTTATATCGGACGAGACGAGACGAGACGAGACGATAATGGAACCCCTCCCCTGCGCGTCTATATATACTCGCACACTCCCCAAACGACATACGAGAACGTGCAGGATAAAATATCTTTATCGTTGCGGACAGGAGAAGTGAAAAAAAAACACGCCTTATTACGTTCGCTGCACGCGTTCGCCCCAAACCCAAACCCTAGATCTGTTTCGGAACCTGCCATATATATACGCACATATCCCAACGATTTTGAAAAAACTCGCCCGGAAATGCAGATCCAAACCCAGGAATCGGGCCCGTGGAAGGCCAGGGCCCCTTTTCGATCCTGCTGCTGGATCTTTTTGGGCATGGGTATACGCAGAACGAACTCCTTGCCCCCGCGAAAAAAATTCCAGGATCGAATTCGAATCGAATCAAAAACATCCAACCAACAGCTGCATAATTCGGAACTAAAAGCAAAATCAAAGGCTGTGCTGCACTTACGGAGCTCTGTGGCTGGAGGGACCGGAGAAGAGCTGTGGGGAGAGGAAATGGGTTGTTGGGGGCTAGCTAGGGCAAGGAGGGGCAACCACCACGCGGTCCTATTTATAGGAAACTCTCGCGTTGCCACTCATAAGAGTGATGGCTTATCGATCAGCTCGTGTGCCTCTCCCGATATGCCTATCAGCTTATCCCGTCTGATAAGCGGTGTGTGATAGGCTGATCAGACGCGGGAGGTAGTGGTAGGGTCCATGCGGCTCCATCGCCATTAGCGCAAGGGAATCCGCGTTTGGATTTGCTTTTAATGAAGACGTGTCCAGTCTGTACCCAACAACTAAAAGATGCCTTTTAATGCTCTCCTCTCTCAAAGAAAATCAGGCCTTTTCTATTTCTTACTAAAAAAATTTGCGGAGCTATTTCTTACTATTATTAAGGAAACACGTCAGGCAAGACAAATTAAGATATCAGGATTTGCCATTTCGTTCACAAATATTTAGTTATGCTCACCCGCAAAAGATATATTTAGTTATGCTTTATTATTTATATACTACCTTCGTCCTAAATTAATTGTCTTGTATTTGTCTAGATAGGATTTTACCTAACGGTAGATGCATCTGAATTTTTCTAAAACGTGTCTAGATGCATCCGTATTTAGAAAAATCTAAAACAACTAAATCAGAACGGGTGAGTATTTGCTATCAGTAAGGGGTGTTCGGGCAAAAAAAAGAGAGGACCAAGAGACGAACAACCAAAACTCTAGCCACCGCCCCATCTATTCCCTTTCGTGTCCGCTAAGGCGCGTCGCCGCGCAAAGTTCGTGCGGCCTCGATGTCAACAGGGAGGTCCTGATCGGGGGGCATCCTGCTTGTGGAGTAGTGGAGGGCTGATGCGGGGTGACAAAGAAGATGTGTCCTTAAGTGTCAGTCATTGTCAGGCAGTCTCAACGGCGGAGCTGGTGATCCAGTGCGACGATCTTCAACAACGGCCTAGCCTGGCTAGGTCACCGAAGAAGAGGGAGTTCGTGCATGGTCCTAGACGGCGGCGAGCTCGACATTAGACCCGTACTTGGCGTGTAGTGACATGAGTGACTTTTTTCCAGGTTTTCTTTAGGGAGCATTCGAGTTTGGTTTGGAGCAACAAGATGGTGTTGTTGTTTCACTGTAGGAATAATGTGCTCCCCCTTTTTTTCCCGTTTCGTTGTCGCGCTTATCGTTGGTGGGCGTGGAGGTATCTCTCCCGCAAGTCTTTCGAGATCCGATCAATTTAGGTTTTTGTTGGATCCATCTGGATTCAGTTGGTTTTTTGTTGTCTTCGAAATTTCTTCAAGCCCTTATATGTGCTTTCTTCTTCGAGCCACTCGTCGCCAATGTAGAAGGATATCCCTGAAAAGAATGGAACGTTGCTTCACTCTGTTGGATGCGTCGGACCCCATATAAGATGCTCACTCTTTACCCCCTGAGGATATCCCACCTTACTTTAGAACGGTCTTGCAGTTATTTGCTTTGCAGATCGCGGCTGTCGTTGTCTCTTGAGCTAACATCAATGATTTTTCAGCCACTATTTTTCTACAAACTCATGGGTTAAAAATTGCTCTCCTAGGCGAAGGTCCAAAGACGACATCAAACTATGCTCACAACGTGTCGCCGATGTATGTGTTTGTAAGGACATGTTTGATTCGATCAGGGCGGACGATATACCCCTCCTTTGTAATCTGAACAATCCCCTTTTTGAGTTAATAAATTCCCTTTTACCTTGAAAAAAGGCATTAGGCCCTTTCGCAATTTTTTTTCTACAGTGTTGTATATTTGAGGATTAATTCTTTTATCACAAAATGCATGACCTTGGACATTCAAATACTTAATTTCATACCCTGCAAAAAAACCTAATTCCACACCACGCATAAAAAGCATCATGGAAGTAGAACTCGAGTATAGAGTGCGGCGAATCTGCACCCGGGCTCATCTGCACCCGCGCTCACGGAAAAAATAAAAAAAAAATACTAGAAAAATTCAAAAAAATCCAAAAAAAATTCGGGTGTTAGATAATTAGGGGCGTGAGGTTCGCTGCAAAATGCAACTCGTTTGGACATTTGAGCAAGTCTGTGCAAAAAAGACAAAATCGGGGTCTGTGAAAAAGTTTACTGTTCACAAATTGTTTTGACCCGATTTGTCTTTTTTGCCGAGGCCTACTCAGATGTTCAAATGGGTTGAATTTTGGAGCGGACCTCACGCATCAACTTATCTACCACCCGAATTTTTTTTGGATTTTTTTGAATTTTTCTAGTATTTTTTTTGAATTTTTTGCTTATCAGGTGCAGATGAGCCCGGTCTCCAGGATGAATTATCGTCGAGTATACTTCTTTTGCGCAGGGGAAGAAACTTGTGTACTTGGTCAACGTCTTTACCTGCTTTTAGGTTTCGGGGAATATACGGAATTTACCGACCGCCAACCCAAATAATATGTCGTACTAGAGAACATTGTTGAGTACTCAACATTGTTAGTAGCTGTAGCCATCAAGCCCAAATAAAATAGAGCATATTGTTAGCTGTAATCCGCTAGTAGTGTGTTTGGTTGTTGTCCTCACAAGTCGCTCTCCTGGTTTTCTACATTATTTCCAATTATGTCCTTTTGTTTTTGAACATGCAAACTCAACACAACCCTTTCCTAGCACAAAGTGTAAAGTCAAGAAATGCGTGCTTAGAAAACACGATTAGACACAACCAAGGACAAATTAAGGCGATTGGAGATTAATGTTGTCACTGACAGTGACCCCGTGTCATGGTCCAAACTATCGCCTGCTGTCCCGAGCAGACAGGACAATATAGAAGCACCGAATCATCATCAAACAATCCGATATATCTCCTTCGTTTTCGAGATCTAAGAGATGATTATATTCTCAGTGCACACATACACAGAGTATACTACTCTAACACACATCGCATTTCAATTTACGCCAGACATCTGCTTCAGATGCCAGGGAACAGAGACTGACGTGCAAGCATGAATATCTGACGCACATAGAAACTATACTGGCGCACATAGAAAGCACAATATCAGTATCTTCAACAAGTGGAGAAATGTTCTATTGCTCACATTGACTGGTTGTCCAGAACAAACTGTTCACGCCGCAAACTTTTATTTTCAGTGATCAACAGATCTCTTGGTGTACACTAATCCAATGTATATTCTAGTATACAGTTTGGTACAAAACTGCAAACTGCTTAGCAAAACCCTGAAATATGGGAGATGAAAGAGAGGGAGGAGAATATGTAAGAGGGCCTTCTCGTTCCAAAGCAGGTATTATGCTAGATCTGGTGCCAACGCAGGTGCACTGTTCGCGGAGCCGATTGGTTCTTGTAGGGCGAGGTTCAGCGGGAACATCTCGCATTGAGCAACATGTGCCATCAGCTGGTCCATGAGGACCAATGCGGCCATCGTCTCCACCATTGGAACAGCTACAGAAGCAATGATGGGGAAAGGATCAGGTGATAGGACACCAATAGAAGTAACAAAAGGTAGAATATTAGATGGATCCATTACCCCGAGGGACAACACATGGGTCATGGCGACCCCTTGTCAGAAGTTCGATATCCTCATGATCCCTTGTTACAGTATTTTGCTTCTTCTGGGGAAGTGAAATTAACACCTCAGATGAATGACTATACAAATATACCACAGGTAGCAAATATTTTGCACCAAATAAAGGTTCGACTATTCATAGCCGCTAACAAGTTTGATACTTGACATAGCAGTGGTTATAAGTAATTACGACATAATATCACAGTTCTTATCATTTGAAAAGCATGCCATGGAACGTTGCTACACTTTCAAGAACATTTTCTCTGTTTTGCGACTCTGAAAGGATGTTCTCTGCACTGGAATGACTTACCCCAATAGTTGCTGTTGGCTTGAAAGCTACTTTGAAGTATATAGTTTCACCATTTGATATCCCTCCCTGCATGAACGCAAATTAACAATCAAGTGTCATACTTCTGATTTTAAGTATTGAAAATGAACATTGTAATAGTAAAGCAAAGTGCTAGGATAAATACCTGTACACCGCCCGAGCGATTGGTTCGTGTTCTCACATTTCCAGCCTCGTCCATATAGAACTCATCGTTATGCTCACTTCCAGTTAGGTCAGTACCTGGAAACAAGTTACTAATAGTCAGGCAATTTGTAAAGTAGGAGGCATTCCCACAACAACCAATTTTGCGCAAACCAATTTCCTACCTGCAAATCCACTACCGATCTCAAACCCCTTGCTTGCAGGAAGAGAAAGCATAGCCTTTGCCAGTAGAGCTTCAAGTTTGTCAAATACAGGAGAGCCAAGCCCCTATAAATTATACCAGCAGGCAGAAGACAATGTGTTACTATTACTAATTGTGCCAATGATGATTAAGCAACAAATATGATGTATGATAATCATGAGCCGAGAACAAAATAGAATGAGGCCTTATTTGGTTTATTATGCTGGAGCACACCAAAATCAACATAACAGAATCTTAACACTTACACGAGGAACATTTCTGGCAATGCATGTGACCACCCCACCAATCGAATTCCCATTAACTCGTACTTTATCAATTGCATCAATCATCTTCTGTGCATATTCTGGATCAGGACATCTACAAATGTTGCTCTCTATCTGGAAATAAAAAACAAGAAAAAAATTCCAGTAAATCACTGAGAGTATCCTGTAACGTTAGTCAAAAGGGTGGCAACCACGGACCTGATCCATGGTAAGAGTTTCATAATCAACTGCGTCTTCAGGAAGTACCACTTGATGCACTTTGGAAACAAATGCTAGAATCTGCAGGTAAATATTTCTCCGCCATAAGGTACTGAAAAATTAAGTTATCAAGAGAGAGATAGAGAGAGACACAAAATTTGCCCTTCTGCGTGGGAATGAAATGGTGAAATAAATCAGTATTCACTGCAGCACGATACAGATTGCTCTATGCAATAGTATACAAGATGGATCGAAGTACATAGACAACTGAGTTGTCATATTTAGGTCAAGCAAGAACTAAAATAAAAGCAAAATAAAGAGGGGCCATCCAACAGGAAAACCACTGCTTATTTGCAAAATCTAGCGATGCTAATATTTAATTAAGACAGAAGTTGAATGCTGCGACATATTTAGGATGTATCCACATGCAAGTTTTCTTTCTTCAGGCTATATTGTTTATCAAGAAGTAACCAGGGGAGTGACAAGACTTGGTTACAGATGTGGAATAGTTAAAAAAAAGTAAGTGCCAAGTAGGACCAAACCTCTACTCCACATTTCAGCTTAAGAATTTTCTTTGCAACAGCTCCTGCAGCTACCCTTCCAATGGTTTCTCTTGCCGATGACCTTCCACCTCCCTATTATACAGTTCACATAGAAAATTGTTTAACTCAACTATTCAAGTACAGAAAACACCCACATGTAAAGTTGTAGCAGAAAAGCTGCAGCAGTTAGTGCATCAGTGTGATAACTGATCTATACACCTTATATATGTATGACAACAGGTACCTGAACAGATCTAACACCATACTTGAGGTCATAAGTTAAATCTGCATGGGAAGGTCTGTACGCCTTAGCCATTTCAGTGTAATCCTGTGGAACCAAATATGATTGTGAAACAAAAGGGTCAGTGCCAACAATTATTGCCCTACCAAATGTCTAGGTACCATGAGTATAGTTATTATAAATCTTATACTAGATACTTACACCCCCTCTTTGATCCGTGTTTGGGACAAAAACATGAATCGGCGTCCCAGTGGTCATTCCTGCAGAAAATACATTCAGCCTTGTCATAAAACTGACGCAAACTAATGCGTTCTTATTCAAAAATCAAATTCACCAAGGATATCCCATGTCTTGAAATGTACCGTACCTTCGTATGTCCCTGAAAGGATTTTACAAGTATCGGTCTCCTTCCTTGGGGTTGTTATTCTGCTCTGACCTGGCCGCCTGTGACAATCAACCTCTTCATATTAGTTTGCATCATGGAAAAATCTAATGATTATATCTCCAAGAGGTTAACAGAACGCATTTGCAATATCCTAATTCTGGCAGCAGCTGGAAAACTAATGAAATCTTGAAGCACACCTTCGATCAAGGTCTCCTTGCATGTCTTCCTCAGTGAGTGGGATTCTGGGTGGACAACCACTGATAACGCAGCCAACGCCACCTCCGTGAGACTCTCCATAAGTTGCAACCTGGAAGTAGTCCCCGAAGATATTTCCAGCCGCCTTCACCTCTGTTCTCCAATTTACGAAGCAACACATGTCAGAGTTAGCTCTTTTGCGGTTCTCGTTCAAAGAGAACCGCAGTTATGCTGCCATGTAGACCATCTCAGAAATTACATAAAACGTACAAATTCAGGATACAAAAAACGACAGCATTGTAACTAGGTGCTGTCACAACCCCTGAGATCTCAAAACATCAATGGAGATGCAACAGTGAACCTGTACTGAGCTATGGCCAAACGAACTATGATCTTTGAAATTGCAATCGTGGAAATATGGCTCCCAAAAATGGCATCAGACCGACGGATTTTCTCTACACAACAATTCACAAACCCTCTTCACCATGCCACCAAAACGGCCATACTGGTATACTACTATCAAACAGCAGTTGACTAAGCAATCCTAAACTCCCCTTGCAGAGCGAAATAGAATCAGCCAGTTACCCCCAACTCCCATGAAGGGAGCAGACACAGCAAAGCGCATTCTAACGACGGGAATCGAGGAGGCGCGGAGCAGCGAGACGGACCTAGGCGGGCGGCGCGGCGGCGGCCGACGGAGAAGCGGACGGAGGCGGGGGCGGAGTCCGTGAGCGCCCGGAACCCGCCGCGGGGGAGGGAGCTCCACGGCGCCCCGGCGGCGAGCTGGTGCGACGTGGGCGCGGCTGCCATTGGAGAGGGGTGGTAGATTGGTTGGTCTGGTTACGGTTGGTGAGGCGGAACAGAGGAGGAAGGGGAGGGGGTGGACTCTAAATACGCGACGGAGAGGCGCCACCTACCTACCCCTCGCTCCGGCGGCTCGGGTCTGGTGGTCTGGTTTGGTTTCGTGGTGTTTGCCGCACCTACGACGACGAGACCGGAGGCCCCGGTCCGGTGCGGGTTGGTGAGGGTATTGACTCGCTAAACACAACACAAAGTTTTTTTTTCACAATACTAGCACACCTGTCTGTACGTTGCGATGAAAAATAAAAAAAAATTCACAATATCTACAGGTAAGTCGCCGAATTTACTATCTGGATCCGTCGAGCAGCTGCCGGCAATCTATCTTAGGGAAGGAAGGAAGGAGGGAAGGAAGGAAGGAAGGAAGGAGCAACCACGGACCCAATCCTAAGCCTAGCACAAGATCGTGTAGTTCGTATGCTAAATATTTTCTAATGTCAAGTATCATTTCCTTAGACCATAAGATTGTGCAACTCCCGGATAACGTACGAATACTTTGGGTGTGCCAAACGTCACAACGTAACTGGGTGGGTATAAAGGTGCACTACGGGTATCTCCGAAAGTGTCTGTTGGGTTGGCACGAATCGAGACTGGGATTTGTCACTCCGTGTGACGGAGAGGTATCTCTGGGCCCACTCGGTAGGACATCATCATAATGTGCACAATGTGATCAAGGAGTTGATCACGGGATGATGTGTTACGGAACGAGTAAAGAGACTTGCCGGTAACGAGATTGAACAAGGTATTGAGATACCGACGATCGAATCTCGGGCAAGTACTATACTGTTGGAAATATGCCCTAGAGGCAATAATAAATAGGTTATTATTATATTTCCTTGTTCATGATAATCGTTTATTATCCATGCTAGAATTGTATTGATAGGAAACTCAGATACATGTGTGGATACATAGACAACACCATGTCCCTAGTAAGCCTCTAGTTGACTAGCTCGTTAATCAATAGATGGTTACGGTTTCCTGACCATGGACATTGGATGTCATTGATAACGGGATCACATCATTAGATGAATGATGTGATGGACAAGACCCAATCCTAAGCCTAGCACCAGATCATGTAGTTCGTATGCTAAAGCTTTTCTAATGTCAAGTATCATTTCCTTAGACCATGAGATTGTGCAACTCCCGGATACCGTAGGAATACTTTGGGTGTGCCAAACGTCACAACGTAACTGGGTGGCTATAAAGGTGCACTACGGGTATCTCCGAAAGTGTCTATTGGGTTGGCACGAATCGAGACTGAGATTTGTCACTCCGTGTGACGGAGAGGTATCTCTGGGCCCACTCGGTAGGACATCATCATAATGTGCACAATGTGATCAAGGAGTTGATCACGGGATGATGTGTTGCGGAACGAGTAAAAGAGACTTGCCGGTAACGAGATTGAACAAGGTATCGGGATACCGACGATCGAATCTCGGGCAAGTATCGTACCGATAGACAAAGGGAATTGTATACGGGATTGATTAAGTCCTTGACATCATGGTTCATCCGATGAGATCATCGTGGAACATGTGGGAGCCAACATGGGTATCCATATCCCGCTGTTGGTTATTGACCGGAGAACGTCTCGGTCATGTCTGCATGTCTCCCGAACCCGTAGGGTCTACACACTTAAGGTTTGATGACGCTAGGGTTATAAAGGAAGTTTGTATGTGGTTACCGAATGTTGTTCGGAGTCCCGGATGAGATCCCGGACGTCATGAGGAGTTCCGGAATGGTCCGGAGGTAAAGATTTATATATGGGAAGTCCTGTTTTGGTCACCGAAAGGGTTACGGGTTTTATCGGTAACGTACCGGGACCACCATGAGGGTCCCGGGGGTCCACCAAGTGGGACCACCGGTCCCGGAGGGCCTTATGGGCTGTATGAGGAAGGGAACCAACCCAAAGTGGGCTGGTGCGCCTTCCCCCCCAAGGGCCCATGCGCCTAGGGTTGGGGGAAACCCTAAAGGGGGCGCCCCCCTTGCTTGGGGGGCAAGTCCCCCCTCCCTGGCCGGCCGCCCCCTCTAGATCCCATCTAGAGGGGCCGGCCCCCCTTGCCCCTTCCCCTATAAATAGAGGGGTGAGGGGAGGGCTGCAAGAGATGTTGGAAATATGCCCTAGAGGCAATGATAAAAGCATTATTATTATATTTCCTTATTCATGATAATTGTCTTTATTCGTGATATAATTGTGTTAACCGGAAATCATAATACATGTGTGAATAACAGACAACAAACATGTCCCTAGTGAGCCTCTAGTTGACTAGCTCGTTGATCGATAGATAGTCATGGTTTCCTGACTATGGACATTGGATGTCATCGATAACGGGATCACATCATTAGGAGAATGATGTGATGGACAAGACCCAATCCTAAACATAGCATAAGATCGCATAGTTCGTTTGCTAGAGTTTTCCAATGTCAAGTATCCTTTCCTTAGACCATGAGATCGTGTAACTCCCGGATACCGTAGGAGTGCTTTGGGTGTGCCAAACGTCACAACGTAACTGGGTGACTATAAAGGTATGCTACGGGTATCTCTGAAAGTGTCTGTTGGGTTGACATGGATCGAGACTGGGATTTGTCACTCAGCTTGACGGAGAGGTATCACCGGGCCCTCTCGGTAATGCATCATCACAATGAGCTCAATGTGATCAAAGTGTTTGATCACGGGATCATGCATTACGGAATGAGAAAAGTGACTTGCCGATAACGAGATTGAACGAGGTATTGGGATACCGACGATCGAATCTCGGGCAAGTAAAATACCGATTGACAAAGGGAATCGTATACGGGATTAATTGAATCCTCGACATCGTGGTTCATCCGATGAGATCATCGTGGAGTATGTGGGAGCCAACATGGGTATCCAGATCCCGCTGTTGGTTATTGCCCGAGATCCGTCTCGGTCATGTCTGCATGTCTCCCGAACCCGTAGGGTCTACACACTTAAGGTTCGGTGACGCTAGGGTTGTGAAGATATGTATGTGCAGTAACTCGAATGTTGTTCGGAGTCCCGGATGAGATCCCGGACGTCACGAGGAGTTCCGGAATGGTCCGGAGGTAAAGAATTATATATAGGAAGTGCTATTTTGGCCATCGGGACAAGTTTCGGTGTTATCGGTATTGTACCGGGACCACCGGAGGGGTCCCGGGGGTCCACCAGGTGGGGCCACCTGCCTTGGTGGGCCACATGGGCCTTAGGGGGTGCGCCTTGGCCTGCTTGGGCCAAGGGGCACCAGCCCCAAGGGCCCATGCGCCAAGGAAACTTGGAGAGGGGAGAGTCCAAAGAGGGGAAGGCACCTCCGAGGTGCCTTGGGGAGGATGGACTCCTTCCCCCCTCTTGGCCGCACCCCTTCCTTGGAGGAAGGGGCAAGGCTGCGCCCTCCCCCCTCTCATGTGCCTATATAAAGGGGGGGCAGGGGAGGGGGGCTGCGCACCATATGCCCTGGCTCCTCCCTCCTCCCTGCAACACCTCCTCCTCCTCCCGTAGTTGCTTAGCGAAGCCCTGCCGGAGTTCTGCTGCATCCACCACCACACCGTCGTGCTGGATCTTCCTCAACCTCTCCTTCCCCTTGCTGGATCAAGAAGGAGGAGACATCTCCCGTCCCGTACGTGTGTTGAACGCGGAGGTGCCGTCCGTTCGGTACTAGATCATCGGTGAATTGGATCACGGCAAGTACGACTACCTCATCCACGTTCACTCGAACGCTTCCGTTGCGATCTACAAAGTGGTATGTAGATGCTATCTAATCTGAATACTCGTTGCTAGATGAACTCATAGATGGATCTTGGTGAAACCGTAGGAAAATTTTTAATTTTCTGCAACGTTCCCCAACAGTGGCATCAGGAGCTAGGTCTATGCATAGTTCTTCTTGTGCGAGTAGAACACAATTTGTTGTGGGCGTAGATGTTGTCAATTCTTCTTGCCGTTACTAGTCAATCTTGATTCAGCGGTATTGTGGGATGAAGCGGCCCGGACCAACCTTACACGTACGCTTACGTGAGACCGGTTCCACCGACTAACATGCACTAGTTGCATAAGGTGGCTGGCGGGTGTCTGTCTCTCCTACTTTAGTTGGATCGGATTCGATGAACAGGGTCCTTATGAAGGGTAAATAGAGATTGACAAATCACGTTGTGGTTTGAACGTAGGTAAGAAAACGTTCTTGCTAGAACCCTAATTCAGCCACGTAAAACTTGCAACAACAATTAGAGGACGTCTAACTTGTTTTTGTAGCAAGTGCTTTGTGATATGATATGGCCAAAGTTGTGATGTATGATGAATGATCTATACGTGATGTATGAGATGTTCATGCTATTGTAATAGGAATCACGACTTGCATGTCGATGAGTATGACAACCGGCAGGAGCCATAGGAGTTGTCTTTATTTTTTGTATGACCTGCGTGTCATTGAGAATCGCCATATAAGTTACTTTACTTTATTGCTAAACGCGTTAGCCATAGTAGTAGAAGTAATAGTTGGCGAGCAACTTCATGGAGACACGATGATGAAGATCATGATGATGAAGATCATGGTGTCAAGCCGGTGACAAGATGATCATGGAGCCCCAAGATGGAGATCGAAGGAGCTATGTGATATTGGCCATATCATGTCACGTTTATTATTTGATTGCATGTGATGTTTATCATGTTTTTGCATCTTGTTTACTTAGGACGACGGTAGTAAATAAGATGATCCCTCATAATAATTTCAAGAAAGTGTTCTCCCTAACTGTGCACCGTTGCTAAGGTTCGTCGTTCCGAAGCACCACGTGATGATCGGGTGTGATAGGTCCTTACGTTCGCATACAACGGGTGTAAGACAGATTTACACACGCAAAACACTTAGGTTGACTTGACGAGCCTAGCATGTACAGACATGGCCTCGGAACACAGAAGACCGAAAGGTCGAGCATGAGTCGTATAGAAGATACGATCAACATGAAGATGTTCACCGATGTTGGCTAGTCTGTCTCACGTGATGATCGGACACGGCCTAGTTGACTCGGATCATGTAATACTTAGATGACTAGTAGAGGGATGTCTATCTAAGTGGGAGTTCATTAAATTTGATTAAATGAACTTTATTATCATGAACTTAGTCTAAATATTTACAATATGTCTTGTAGATCAAATGGCCAACGTAGTCCTCAACTTCAACGCGTTCCTAGAGAAAACCAAGCTAAAAGATGATGGTAGCAACTATACGGACTGGGTCCGGAACCTGAGGATTATCCTCATAGCTGCCAAGAAAGATTATGTCCTAAGAGCACCCCTGGGTGACGCACCTATTCTCCCTACAGAACAAGACATTATGAACGCTTGGCAGTCACGCTGCGATGATTACTCCCTCGTTCAGTGCGGCATGCTTTACAGCTTAGAGCCGGGGCTCCAAAAAGGTTTTGTGAGATATGGAGCATATGAGATGTTCGAAGAGCTGAAAATGGTTTTCCAAGCTCATGCCCGGGTCGAGAGATATGAAGTCTCCGACAAATTCTTTAGCTGTAAAATGGAGGAAAATAGTTCTGTCAGTGAACACATACTCAAAATGTCTGGGTTGCACAACCGCATGACTCAACTGGAAGTTACTCTCCCGGAAGAAGCGGTCATTGACAGAATCCTCCAGTCGCTTCCACCTAGCTACAAGAGCTTTGTGATGAACTACAATATGCAGGGGATGGTAAAGACCATTCCTGAAGTATATGCTATGCTGAAATCAGCAGAGGTAGAAATCAAGAAGGAGCATCAAGTGTTGATGGTGAATAAAACCACTAAGTTAAAGAAGGGCAAGGGTAAAAAGAACTTCAAGAAAGACGACAAGGATATTGCCGCGCCCGGTAAGCAAGTTGCCGGGAAGAAGCCAAAGAATGGACCCAAGCCCGAAACTGAGTGCTTTTATTGCAAGGGAAGTGGTCACTGGAAGCGGAACTGCCCCAAATACTTAGCGGACAAGAAGGCCGGCAAAACCAAAGGTATATGTGATATACATGTAATTGATGTGTACCTTACCAGTACTCGTAGTAGCTCTTGGGTATTTGATACCGGTGCAGTTGCTCATATTTGTAACTCAAAGCAGGAGCTGCGGAATAAACGGAGACTGGCGAAGGACGAGGTGACGATGCGCGTCGGGAATGGTTCCAAGGTCAATGTGATCGCCGTCGGCACGCTGCCTCTACATTTACCTACAGGATTAGTTTTAAACCTCAATAATTGTTATTTAGTGCCAAGTTTGAGCATGAACATTGTATCTGGATCTCGCTTAATTCGAGATGGCTACTCATTTAAATCAGAGAATAATGGTTGTTCCATTTATATGAGAGATATGTTTTATGGTCATGCTCCGATGGTTAATGGTTTATTCTTAATGAATCTCGTACGTGATGATACACATATTCATAGTGTGAGTACCAAAAGAGTTAAAGTTGATAACAATAGTCCCACATATTTGTGGCACTGCCGCCTTGGTCACATAGGTGTCAAACGCATGAAGAAGCTCCATGCAGATGGACTTTTAGAGTCTCTTGATTATGAATCATTTGACACGTGCGAACCATGCCTCATGGGTAAAATGACCAAGACTCCGTTCTCAGGAACAATGGAGCGAGCAACCAACTTATTGGAAATCATACATACCGATGTGTGCGGTCCAATGAGTGTTGAGGCTCGCGGTGGCTATCGTTATGTTCTCACCCTCACTGATGACTTGAGTAGATATGGGCATATCTACTTAATGAAACACAAGTCTGAGACCTTTGAAAAGTTCAAGGAATTTCAGAGTGAGGTTGAAAATCAACGTGATAGAAAGATCAAGTTTCTGCGATCAGATCGTGGAGGAGAATACTTGAGTCATGAATTTGGCACGCACTTAAGAAAATGTGGAATAGTTTCACAACTCACGCCGCCTGGAACACCTCAGCGAAATGGTGTGTCCGAACGTCGTAATCCCACTCTATTAGATATGGTGCGATCTATGATGTCTCTTACCGATTTACCGCTATCTTTTTGGGGCTATGCTTTAGAGATTGCCGCATTCACTTTAAATAGGGCTCCGTCGAAATCCGTTGAGACGACACCGTATGAATTATGGTTTGGGAAGAAACCTAAGCTGTCGTTTCTAAAAGTTTGGGGATGCGATGCTTATGTCAAGAAACTTCAACCTGAAAAGCTCGAACCCAAGTCGTAAAAATGCGTCTTCATAGGATACCCTAAAGAAACTATTGGGTATACCTTCTACCTCAGACCCGAAGGCAAGATCTTTGTTGCCAAGAATGGATCCTTTCTAGAGAAAGAGTTTCTCTCGAAAGAAGTAAGTGGGAGGAAAGTAGAACTTGATGAAGTGTTACCTCTTGAACCGGAAAATGGCGAAACTCAAGAAAACGTTCCTGAGGTGCCTGCACCGACTAGAGAGGAAATTAATGATGATGATCAAGATACTTCTGATCAAGCTCCTACTGAAATTCGAAGGTCCACAAGTACACGTTCCGCACCAGAGTGGTACGGCAACCCTGTCTTGGAAATCATGTTGTTAGACAACGGTGAGCCTTCGAACTATGAGGAAGCAATGGCGGGCCCGGATTCCGACAAATGGCTGGAAGCCATGAAATCCGAGATAGGATCCATGTATGAAAACGAAGTATGGACTTTGACTGACTTGCCCGTTGAACGGCGAGCCATAGAAAATAAATGGATCTTTAAGAAGAAGACAAACGCGGATGGTAATGTGACCATCTATAAAGCTCGGCTTGTCGACAAGTTCAAGGGGTTGACTACGATGAGACTTTCTCACCGGTAGCGAAGCTGAAGTCCGTCCGAATCATGTTAGCAATTGCCGCATACTATGATTATGAGATATGGCAAATGGACGTCAAAACGGCATTCCTTAATGGTTTCCTTAAGGAAGAATTGTATATGATGCAGCCGGAAGGTTTTGTCGATCCTAAGAATGCTGACAAGGTGTGCAAGCTCCAACGCTCGATTTATGGGCTGGTGCAAGCATCTCGGAGTTGGAACATTCGCTTTGATGAGATGATCAAAGCGTTTGGGTTTACACAGACTTATGGAGAAGCCTGTGTTTACAAGAAAGTGAGTGGGAGCTCTGTAGCATTTCTCATATTATATGTAGACGACATACTTTTGATGGGAAATGATATAGAACTCTTGGACAGCATTAAGGCCTACTTGAATAAGAGTTTTTCAATGAAGGACCTTGGAGAAGCTGCTTATATATTAGGCATCAAGATCTATAGAGATAGATCGAGACGCCTCATAGGTATTTCACAAAGCACATACCTTGATAAAATATTGAAGAAGTTCAATATGGATCAATCTAAGAAAGGGTTCTTACCTGTGTTACAAGGTGTGAAATTGAGCTCAGCTCAATGTCCGACCACGGCAGAAGATATAGAAGAGATGAGCGTCATCCCCTATGCCTCAGCCATAGGTTCTATTATGTATGCCATGTTGTGTACCAAACCTGATGTAAACCTTGCCGTAAGTTTGGTAGGTAGGTACCAAAGTAATCCCGGCAAGGAACACTGGACAGCGGTCAAGAATATCCTGAAGTACCTGAAAAGGACTAAGGAAATGTTTCTCGTTTATGGAGGTGACGAAGAGCTCGTCGTAAAAGGTTACATCGACGCTAGCTTCGACACAGATCTGGATGACTCTAAGTCACAAACCGGATACGTGTATATTTTGAATGGTGGGGCAGTAAGCTGGTGCAGTTGCAAGCAAAGCGTCGTGGCAGGATCTACATGTGAAGCGGAGTACATGGCAGCCTCGGAGGCGGCACATGAAGCAATTTGGGTGAAGGAGTTCATCACCGACCTCGGAGTCATACCCAATGCGTCGGGGCCAATCAAACTCTTCTGTGACAACACTAGAGCTATTGCACTTGCAAAGGAGCCCAGGTTTCACAAGAAGACTAGGCACATCAAGCATCGCTTCAACTCCATTCATGAAAATGTTCAAGATGGAGACATAGAAATTTGTAAAGTGCACACGGATCTGAATGTCGCAGATCCGTTGACTAAACCTCTCCCTAAGGCAAAACATGATCAGCACCAGAACTCTATGGGTGTTCGATTCATCACAATGTAACTAGATTATTGACTCTAGTGCAAGTGGGAGACTGTTGGAAATATGCCCTAGAGGCAATAATAAAAGCATTATTGTTATATTTCCTTATTCATGATAATTGTCTTTATTCGTGCTATAATTGTGTTAACCGGAAATCGTAATACATGTGTGAATAACAGACAACAAACATGTCCCTAGTGAGCCTCTAGTTGACTAGCTCGTTGATCGATAGATAGTCATGGTTTCCTGACTATGGACATTGGATGTCATCGATAACGGGATCACATCATTAGGAGAATGATGTGATGGACAAGACCCAATCCTAAACATAGCATAAGATCACATAGTTCGTTTGCTAGAGTTTTCCAATGTCAAGTATCCTTTCCTTAGACCATGAGATCGTGTAACTCCCGGATACCGTAGGAGTGCTTTGGGTGTGCCAAACGTCACAACGTAACTGGGTGACTATAAAGGTATGCTACGGGTATCTCTGAAAGTGTCTGTTGGGTTGACATGGATCGAGACTGGGATTTGTCACTCCGCTTGACGGAGAGGTATCACCGGGCCCTCTCGGTAATGCATCATCACAATGAGCTCAATGTGATCAAAGTGTTTGATCACGGGATCATGCATTACGGAACGAGAAAAGTGACTTGCCGATAACGAGATTGAACGAGGTATTGGGATACCGACGATCGAATCTCGGGCAAGTAAAATACCGATTGACAAAGGGAATCGTATACGGGATTAATTGAATCCTCGACATCGTGGTTCATCCGATGAGATCATCGTGGAGTATGTGGGAGCCAACATGGGTATCCAGATCCCGCTGTTGGTTATTGCCCGAGATCCGTCTCGGTCATGTCTGCATGTCTCCCGAACCCGTAGGGTCTACACACTTAAGGTTCGGTGACGCTAGGGTTGTGAAGATATGTATGTGCAGTAACCCGAATGTTGTTCGGAGTCCCGGATGAGATCCCGGACGTCACGAGGAGTTCCGGAATGGTCCGGAGGTAAAGAATTATATATAGGAAGTGCTATTTTGGCCATCGGGACAAGTTTCGGTGTTATCGGTATTGTACCGGGACCACCGGAGGGGTCCCGGGGGTCCACCAGGTGGGGCCACCTGCCTTGGTGGGCCACATGGGCCTTAGGGGGTGCGCCTTGGCCTGCTTGGGCCAAGGGGCACCAGCCCCAAGGGCCCATGCGCCAAGGAAACTTGGAGAGGGGGGAGTCCAAAGAGGGGAAGGCACCTCCGAGGTGCCTTGGGGAGGATGGACTCCTTCCCCCCTCTTGGCCGCACCCCTTCCTTGGAGGAAGGGGCAAGGCTGCGCCCTCCCCCCTCTCATGTGCCTATATAAAGGGGGGGCAGGGGAGGGGGGCTGCGCACCATATGCCCTGGCTCCTCCCTCCTCCCTGCAACACCTCCTCCTCCTCCCGTAGTTGCTTAGCGAAGCCCTGCCGGAGTTCTGCTGCATCCACCACCACACCGTCGTGCTGGATCTTCCTCAACCTCTCCTTACCCCTTGCTGGATCAAGAAGGAGGAGACGTCTCCCGTCCCGTACGTGTGTTGAACGCGGAGGTGCCGTCCCTTCGGTACTAGATCATCGGTGAATTGGATCACGGCAAGTACGACTACCTCATCCACGTTCACTCGAACGCTTCCGTTGCGATCTACAAAGTGGTATGTAGATGCTATCTAATCTGAATACTCGTTGCTAGATGAACTCATAGATGGATCTTGGTGAAACCGTAGGAAAAATTTTAATTTTCTGCAACGTTCCCCAACAAGAGACAACTCAAGGCGCAGCCCCTCCCCTCCCCAACATCTCTCCTCCTCCGTCATGTGCTTGGCGAAGCCCTGCTGGAGTACCACGCTCCTCCATCATCACCACGCCGTTGTGCTGCTGCTGGACGGAGTCTTCCTCAACCTCTCCCTCTCTCCTTGCTGGATCAAGGCATGGGAGACGTCACCGGGTTGTACGTGTGTTGAACGTGGAGGTGCCGTCCGTTCGGCATTTGGTCATCGGTGATTTGGATCACGACGAGTACGACTCCATCAACCCCGTTCACTTGAACGCTTCCGCTTAGCGATCTACAAGGGTATGTAGATGCACTCTCCTTCCCCTCGTTGCTGGTTTCTCCATAGATAGATCTTGGTGACACGTAGGAAAAATTTGAATTTATGCTACGTTCCCCAACAGTGGCATCATGAGCTAGGTCTATTGCATAGATTCTTTGCACGAGTAGAACACAAAGTAGTTGTGGGCGTTGATTTTGTTCAATATGCTTACCGTTACTAGTCAATCTTGATTCGGCGGCATTGTGGGATGAAGCGGCCCGGAGCGACCTTACACGTACACTTACGTGAGACAGGTTCCACCGACTGACATGCACTAGTTGCATAAGGTGGCTAGCGGGTGCCAGTCTCTCCCACTTTAGTCGGATCGGATTCGATGAAAAGGGTCCTTATGAAGGGTAAATAGCAATTGACATATCACGTTGTGGTTTTGCGTAGGTAAGAAACGTTCTTGCTAGAAACCCATAGCAGCCACGTAAAACATGCAAACAACAATTAGAGGACGTCTAGCTTGTTTTTGCAGGGTATGCCATGTGATGTGATATGGCCAAAGGATGTGATGTATGATATATGTGATGTATGAGATGATCATGTTCTTGTAATAGGAATCACGACTTGCATGTCGATGAGTATGACAACCGGCAGGAGCCATAGGAGTTGTCTTTAATTTATTTATGACCTGCGTGTCAACATAAACGTCATGTAATTACTTTACTTTATTGCTAAAGCATTAGCCATAGTAGTAGAAGTAATAGTTGACGTGACAACTTCATGAAGACACGATGATGGAGATCATGATGATGGAGATCATGATGTCATGCCGGTGACGACGATGATCATGGAGCCCCGAAGATGGAGATCAAAAGGAACAAAGTGATGATGGCCATATCATGTCACTATTTGATTGCATGTGATGTTTATCATGTTTATACATCTTATTTGCTTAGAACGACGGTAGTAAATAAGATGATCCCTCATTAAAATTTCAAGAAAGTGTTCCCCCTAACTGTGCACCGTTGCTAAAGTTTGTCGTTTCGAAGCACCACGTGATGATCGGGTGTGATAGATCCTTACGTTCACATACAACGGGTGTTGACGAGCCTAGCATGTACAGACATGGCCTCGGAACACATGCAAACACTTAGGTTGACTTGACTAGCCTAGCATGTACAGACATGGCCTCGGAACACAGAAGACCGAAAGGTCGAGCATGAGTTGTAACGCCCCAGATGTAACTTGCCATATTTGTAATCCAACTCTTGCCATTTTCGGCTTTGTGTTATGATATTCCCTCCGTGGTTGGGTTCTCTCCGTTTTGCATTTTGGTCATGTCATGCATTTCATATCATGTCATCATGTGCATCGCATTTGCATACGCGTTCGTCTCATAAATCCGAGCATCTTTCCCGTTGTCCGTTTTGCAATCCGGCGCTCCTATGCCTCCCGGCGTCCTCTTTTACATTTCTTCGTGAGCGGGTATTAAACATTCTCGGAATGGACCGAGGCTTGACATGTGGCCTTGGTATAGCACCGGTAGACCGCCTGTCAAGTTTCGGGTCAATCGGAGTTCGTTTGGTACTCCAACGGTTAACCGGGTAACCGTGAAGGCCTCGTGTGTGTTGCAGCCCAACACCCCTTCAAAACAGCCCAATAACCCATCTAAGTCACTCCCATGTCCTCCGCCGTTCGATCACGATCGCGTGGGCGAAAACCGCACTCCATTTGGAGCTTCCTAGCTCCTTCTAGCTATAAAAACACCTTCCCCTCCAAATCCGGGTCAAAAACCACCTCCTAACCCTAAGCTCGCCTCGAAATCCGCGCCAGATTCCTCCGCCGCCGCCACCTGTTCCGCGCCGCCACGTGGCGTCTCCCTATTCGCGCGCGCCCGCGCCCACTTCCCCCGCGCCGCCGCCCGCGCGCCGGCCCGCCGGGGCCCAGGCGGGGCCCCCGCGGCTCGCCGGCGCAGCGCCGCCTCCCCGAGCTCGCCGGTGGCAGATCCGGGCACCCCGGCCCCGGATCCGGCCGCCCTTGCCCCGCGCCGCCTTCCCCGCGAATTCCGGCGAAGATCCGGCGAACCTCGGTTCCCGCCGGTGGTTGACTCCTTCCCCTCTCTTTTTATCACCAAGTCCCTGAGATTTTTACGTTATCATCACTTGTTTCGCATGCCATAACTTTGCATCCGTAGCTCCGTTTCGCGCGTATAATATGTCGTTTTGTTCGTCTCGAAGAGTACATCATTTTGTTCCATTGCATCATTTTCATTTGGGGTCATCTTGATGCCCGAAATGCTGTTAGAAGAGGGCTAGTTGATGTTTATTGCTGGATCTTATCTGAACATGCACTTTTGTCATTTTTGCCATGATTGATGTGTACCTCCTATGAGGTTGAGCTATATATGTGTTTTGTAATATGCCATGTTACCTTTCCAGGGAATTTTGCTATGTATTTTTGTGATGCTTGAGGTGGCTAGAAATTGCATGCAAAGTAGGGATGATGATATTGCTGTTTTCAGAGACTTAGTGATTTCACCAAGTCCCTGACTTTTGTTATTATCTTGCCATATATTCATGTTGTTTCTGTGTGATCCATGCATAATTTGAGCATGATCAGTAAGGGAGTTTTGAACTTGAGTTTTTGCTTAACCCATCCATGCCTTTGTTTGCATTTATGGGGTGCCATAGCTTGAGTCAATCGAGCTCTACTTTTGCTTCAAAATGTTACTGGCAGATTGTTTACATGTTATTCGATTTTGCCAAGCTTGGTGTAGTTGATCCTTGCATGATAGGATGTTATTATGCCATGCTTTGTTACTATGCCATGTCTTCTTGATGTATGTATGCTTATTTAAGCATGTAATGCTCTGTAGTGAGTGCATCGAGCTCTCGAACATGCCTAGTCGTTAACAGTTTGTTGCCATGTCCAGTTTTCTACTAAGTCTGAAACCTGTAACGAAACTTGCCTATTTGACATGGGTGTAATCATATTTTCTGATCCTTTTTGGCTTATGGTCAGTAAGGGACTTTTGTCAAGTGCTATGAGTAGATTCATTCCATTCCTTTCTTTGCTATGTTCTGAACCTGTAGCATGTAGTTTCATTGCTCTGAACACGTCATCCTGATGTTGTTTTTCCTGACTTGCTATTATTTCACTAAGTCTGTGAATCTGTTATAAGTTGCACTTTTGCCATGATGGTTTGGACCTGTTATGATGGGATTGAGCCGTAGCTCAGTGTTCATCTTTTGTCGTGCTTCTTGAGTAGATTACTGCCATATGCTTTGTTGCCATGTTTGGGTGCAGTAGCTTAATTATTTGTAGCTTGCTAAGTAGCATCATGCTGTTTAGGGCAGATTCGTGTCATTCTTGTTTTGCTCGCCATTTGCAAACCGTGCATCCGTTTCCGGTGATCTTTATATCGATTTCAACCGAAATCACCTCATCTATCCAGCGACATGCTTGGTTTGCCAAGATTATGCCCTGTTCTTCCTTGTCCTTCCGGAGCATGCATTCGCACTGCATATCACCTCTCGCATATCTTGCCATGTTTTGCATCATGTTGATTGCGCATTGCATCGTGGTTGATATTGGTTCCTTTGCTTGTTCTCTTGTCTTGGGTAGAGCCGGGAGACGAGTACGTGAACGAGGAACCTGTTGAGAACGTTTACGAGGACCAAGCTTTCGACAACTCTGAGAACCTTGCAGGCAAGATGACCATACCCTCGAAATCACTTCTATCTTTGCTAGCTAGATTGCTCGCTCTTTTGCTATGCCTATGCTGCGATACCTACCACTTGCTATATCATGCCTCCTATATTGCCATGTCAGCCCCTAACCATCCATGTCCTAGCAAACCGTTGTTTGGCTATGTTACTGCTTTGCTCAGCCCCTCTTATAGCGTTGTTAGTTGCAGGTGAAGATGAAGTTTGTTCCTTGTTGGAACATGGTCTTGCTGTTCCTTGTTGGAACATGTTTACTTGTTGGGATATCACAATACCTCTTATTTAATTAATGCATCTATATACTTGGTAAAGGGTGGAAGGCTCGGCCTTATGCCTGGTGTTTTGTTCCACTCTTGCCACCCTAGTTTCCGTCATACCGGTGTTATGTTCCCGGAGTTTGCGTTCCTTACACGGTTGGGTGATTTATGGGACCCCCTTGACAGTTCGCTTTGAATGAGACTTTTCCAGCGAGGCCCAACATTGGTTTTACCATTCGCCACCTAGCCTTTTTCCCTTGGGTTCTGCAGACTCAAGGGTCATCTTTATTTTAAACCCCCGGGCCAGTTCTCCTTCGATTGCTGGTCCAAACTAGAGCCCTTTGCAGCGCCACCTCGGGGCAACTCGAGGGCTGGTTTTAGTTGTACGGACTGCTCATCCGGATGTGCCCTGAGACCGAGATATGTGCAGCTCCTATCAGGATTTGTCGGCACAATCGGGCGGCTTTGCTGGACTTGTTTTATTGCTGTTGAAATGTCTTGTAGTCCGGGATTCCGAGTTTGATCGGGTCTTCCCGGTAGAAGGAATATCCTTCGTTGACCATGAGAGCTTATCATGGGCTAAGTTGGGACACCCCTGCAGGGTATTATCTTTCGAAAGCCGTGCCCGCGGTTATGAGGCAGATGGGAATTTGTTGATGTCCGGTTGTAGAAAACCCGAAGTTGACCTTAACTAAAACACATCAACCGCGTGTGTAACCGTGATGGTCTCTTCTCGGCGGGGTCCGGGAAGTGAACACGGTTGTTGGAGTTATGCCTGACGTAGGTTGTTCAGGATCACTTCTTGATCATTTCTAGCTTCTCGACCGTGCTTTGCCTTCTCTTCTCGCTCTCTTTTGCGCTGTAGTCAACTTATGCTAGTCGCTTGCTGCAGCTCCACCTCACTGCCCCTTTCCCACCTTTAAGCTTAAATAGTCTTGATCTCGCGGGTGTGAGATTGCTGAGTCCCCGTGACTCACAGATTTTATCACCTCAGCTGCAGGTACCAACGATGTCAGTGCAGATGACGCAACCGAGCTCACTTGGGAGTTCGATGAGGAACGTGGCCGTTACTATGTTTCTTTTCCAGATGATCAGTAGTGGAGCCCAGTTGGGTGATCCGGGGATCTGTTTAGCATTTGGGGTAGTCTTCTTTCATTTTGGTGCCGTAGTCGGACCTTGAGTGTATTCTGCTTGATGGATGTTATTTATGTAATTGTGTGAAGTGGCGATTGTAAGCCAACTATGTATCTTTCCCCTTTATTTATTACATGGATTGTGTGAAGATTACCTCACTTGCGACATTGCTTTCAATGCGGTTATGCCTCTAAGTCGTGCCTCGACACGTGGGAGATATAGCCGCATCGAGGGCGTTACAAGTTGGTAATCAGAGCCTTTCCCGACCTTAGGAGCCCCCACTGTTTGATCGTCTTTAGTGGCCGAGTTGTGTCTAGAAAAAAAATGTTTTGAGTCAATTAGGAATTATATATCGGAGAGTTTAGGAATTCTTTTTACTTCCCAGTCCCTTCGACCTTCTGGTAAGGCATCCTGACGTAGAGTTTTGACTCTTCTCTTCTCAAATTTCACTAAAAAAAATTTTAGGATCACGCGGGTATATTACAATCGTTCTGATGGTTTTATGATGACAACATTGTCTTGGTTGCCTCCTGACATTTAGGGGTTGTGGCAGTGTCCCGGGGAGTTGAGCTCCGAGGTGTTGTCGTCATAATCTTATCGTTGCGGTTTTGGAATACCTGAGTTTAGTACGACCGACATCGAAAATCTCTTTTGTACAGTTGTTGGTGAGATAACCTGATAGCCCAGTACTGTGGCGAGTGCAGGGGTATTGCCATGACTTGTATAACGGATGTGTTTTCGAAGGTTGAGGTAGACGATTTCCGAAGGTTTCTTGGTTATGTGTTGAAGGATGGATACAACTGGTTGTAGGAATTGCTAGTTTGGGTGAGATATTATGCTTCCCCTGTATCCCCAACACCTGATTGCATAACCAGAAAATTTCGGGAGTTTATAAGTGGGAATTCATGTAGCCTTAGTATTTCTTCCGTAGATATTTGGTTTGTGATTGGGTAATCATTACCAAGTATTTGTTCACTTCCGTACCTTGTTGATTTTATTCCTTACCATGTTCTAAGTGGCTTCTCAGCTTTGGAAGTGTGATGATTTACATTGGAATTCATTCGTTCATTCTCGTTCGAATGTTAATTGTGAAGACTATATGTTGCAATTTCGTTCCTTTGATTCAGCTTCAATATATCTCTGTCAAGATGCTAATGGATGTCACCCTCTTCAGGATGGCTCCACCAACGCGTCAGAATCCGGAACGCAATGATGGAGATCAGGCTAACCCTCCGCCACCACCTCCGCCTCTGGAAGCTTGGCAAGCCTTGATGACTGCTACAAATGCCAATGCTCAGATTCTGATTCAGCTCTTGCAAGATCGCAACCAGGGTCAAGCTAATCAAGAGAATCAAGGCCAAGGCAACAATCAGCCGCACTTCGCTTCACTGAACCAGTTCCTTGCTAATCAGCCAAAGACCTTCAGCTACTGTGTCGAGGCCACAGACGCAGATGATTGGCTCGTGGACATCAACAAGCATTTCGAGTGCAGCAATGTGAGACCTGAGGACTTTGTCAAGTTTGCCTCTTTTCAACTCAAAGATCAAGCTGCTGAGTGGTTCCAGCAATACAAAGATTCCAGAGGAGGTCGTGTGATCACGTGGGATGATTTCCGCCGTGATTTCAAAGCGCACCACATTCCAGAAAGTGTTGTTGAGCTTAAGCGTGAGGAATTCCGCAATCTCAAGCAAGGCAACATGACTGTCTATCAGTACAACACTCAGTTCCAGAAGCTCTCTCGTTTTGCAAGGCAAGACATTCCTGATGAGAAGAGTATGATCTACCAGTTCAGGCGTGGTCTCAGAGAAGATCTGCAGCTTGCTCTCGTGCTTTTCGAGCCATTAAAGTATGATGAATTCTACAACATGGCACTGAAACAAGAAGCTGCTCAGCTCAAGTGTGAGGCATCTAAGAAGAGAGTCAGAGACGCAGTTCAGTCTTCTTCTTCCTCACTTGTGGCAGCTAAGCAACAGAAGTTCTGGTTGCCTCCTCCTCCTCCGTTCCGTCAGCCTTATCAGCAGAAGAACTCAAGTGGTCGTGGATCTTCCCACCCACCCAACCCTGGTTATCAGAACAAGTCTCAGAATCAAGCTCCAAGGCCAAGTGCTCCTTACCATCGTCCGCTCTCAGAGGTGACTTGTAACAAATGTCAGCAGAAGGGTCACTATGCGAACAAGTGCTTCAACCAGAGGCGTCTTCCGCCTCCTCCTCCTGTGAAAGCTTCCAGCAATGCAGTGGTCAAGCATAATCCTAAGCATGCCAAGGTGAACATGTTGAATGCAGCTCAAGCAGAGGATTCTTCTGAAGTGATCATGGGTAATCTTCCTGTTAATGCTATTCCTGCCAAAGTCTTATTTGATACTGGTGCATCACATTGTTTCATCTCAAGACCTTTTGCGTCTAAGCATGATTTCGTTACTCAAGTTTTGCCGAGACCTTTGTCTATTGTGTCCCCGGGTAAGCAATTGACTTCTCGAGTTTCGGTTCCGGATGTTTCCATCAAGATGGGCGACTACAAATTTCTGTCTTCCCCAATGGTGCTTGGTGACTCTGATATTGATCTTATTCTCGGGATGGACTGGCTTTCTAAGCACAAGGCTCAGCTTGAGTGTGCTGCCAGGGAAATCAAATTGACTCACACTTCGAACGATGTGATCATCTATGCTTCTCGTGATGATACCATTCGGTTGTTCTCTCTCAATGAGATGGGAGAAATGGAGGCTATCTCTCAGATTCCAGTCGTTTGTGAGTACCAAGATGTTTTTCCAGAAGAGCTTCCGGGTATGCCTCCCCGCAGGCCAGTTGAATTCGTTATTGAGCTTGAGCCTGGCACGGAACCCGTTTGCAAGCGTCCTTACAAGCTTGGACCAGATGAGCTCAAGGAATTGAAAATTCAACTCGATAAACAAGAGCGTCTGGGTCTGATCAGACCAAGTTCTTCTCCTTGGGGTTGTGGTGTTCTTTTTGTCAAGAAGAAGGATGGCACGGACCGACTTTGCGTCGATTATCGTCCATTGAACAAGAAGACTATCAAGAACAAGTACCCACTTCCCAACATCAATGAGCTATTTGAGCAACTCAAAGGTGCTAAGGTGTTCTCCAAGCTGGACCTTCGTATGGGTTATCATCAGATTCGCATTCGTGAAGAAGATATTCCCAAGACAGCATTCAGAACAAGCTTTGGTTCTTACGAATATACTGTCATGTCTTTCGGCCTTGTCAATGCTCCTCCGTATTTCACTCGATTGATGAATTTCATCTTCAACCCATACATCAACGAATTTGTCTTGGTCTATCTTGATGATATTTTGGTCTTCTCCAAGAATAAGAAGGATCATGCCGAACATTTGCGATTGGTACTCGACAAGCTCAGAGAATATCAATTATATGCCAAGTTCTCCAAATGTGAATTCTGGCTTGATGAAGTTCTTTATCTTGGTCATATCATCTCTGCCAAGGGCATCGCTGTTAATCCAGAGAGGGTGTCTGCAGTTTTGAATTGGAATCCTCCTCAGAATGTCAAGCAGCTTCGCAGTTTTCTTGGACTTGCAAGCTATTGCAGAAGATTCGTCGAGAATTTCTCCAAGATTGCCAAGCCTCTTTCCAACCTCCTCCAGAAGCATGTGAAATATGTCTGGTCTCCTGAGTGTGACGTTGCTTTCAACACTCTCAAAGAGAAACTCGTCACTGCTCCAGTTCTGACTCCTCCTGATGAATCCAAGCCTTATGAAGTTTTCTGTGATGCTTCTCTCCAGGGCCTCGGTGCTGTGTTAATGCAAGAGAAGAAGGTTGTTGCCTATACCTCTCGCCAGTTGAAGCCCAATGAAAGGAACTATCCCACTCACGATCTTGAGTTGGCGGCAGTTGTCCATGCACTAATAACATGGAGACATCTCCTGTTGGGAAGGAAAGTGGACATCTTCACAGATCACAAGAGTCTCAAGTATATCTTCACTCAGCCTCATCTCAACCTCAGGCAAACTCGATGGGTCGAAATGATTCAAGAGTATAATCCGAGTATTGAATATACTCCAGGCAAGGCTAATGTGGTTGCAGACGCTTTGAGCAGGAAGGCTTACTGCAACAGCTTAATCCTCAAGCCTTTTCAACCGGATCTTTGTGAAGCTTTTCGCAAGTTGAATCTCCAAGTTGTTCCTCAAGGTGTTCTTGCCAACCTCATTGTCTCACCTACTTTGGAAGATCAGATTCGTGAGGCACAATTGTTGGATACCATGGTGAAGAAGGTGAAACGTGGTATTGAAAAGAGCATCCCCAAATACAAGTGCTATCGAATTGATGACAGAGATACTCTTTTCTTCGAGGACCGGATCGTGGTTCCAAAGGGTGATCTTCGTAAAGTCATTATGAACGAAGCGCACAATTCTCTTCTGTCTATTCATCCTGGAAGTTCAAAGATGTACCATGACCTCAAGCAGTCGTATTGGTGGACTCGAATGAAGCGTGAGATCGCTCAATTCGTGAATGAGTGTGATGTCTGCAGAAGGGTGAAAGCAGAACACCAACGACCAGCTGGACTTCTCCAACCTCTTGCTATTCCTGAATGGAAGTTTGATCATATCGAAATGGACTTCGTCACTGGTTTTCCTAAGTCCAAGCGTGGAAATGATGCTATCTTCGTCGTCATCGACAAGCTCACCAAAGTGGCTCATTTTCTTCCTATCAAAGAGTCTATCACAGCAGCGCAGCTGGCAGAGCTCTACACCTCCAGAATTGTCTCTTTGCATGGCATTCCTCAGTTGATCTCTTCAGACCGTGGCAGCATCTTTACCTCCAAATTCTGGGATTCTTTTCAGACGGCCATGGGCACCAACATCCGCTTCAGCACAGCGTTCCACCCTCAGACTAGTGGACAAGTCGAGCGTGTCAATCAAATTCTTGAAGATATGCTCAGAGCCTGTGTTATCTCTTTCGGCATGAAGTGGGAGGATTGTCTTCCTTATGCTGAATTCTCTTACAACAACAGCATTCAAGCCAGCTCGGGCAAAGCCCCATTCGAGATTCTCTATGGCAGAAAGTGCCGTACTCCTCTCAACTGGTCTGAAACCGGTGAACGTCAATTGCTCGGCAATGATTTGATCTCGGAGGCTGAGGCCATGTGTAAGGTGATTCGTGAGAACCTCAAAGCAGCGCAGTCGCGCCAGAAGAGCTATTACGATAGCAAACACCGAGATGTGGCATTCGAGATCGGAGACCATGTATACCTTCGCGTCTCTCCAATGAAAGGAACTCGTCGCTTCGGTATCAAGGGGAAACTTGCCCCGCGATACGTCGGTCCCTTCAAGATCATCGGGAAACGAGGCGATCTCGCCTATCAACTTGAGCTCCCCTCCAACTTTGCAAATGTGCACGATGTCTTCCACGTGTCACAGCTTCGCAAGTGCTTCAAGACGCCTGAGCGCACCATCAACTTCGAAGAGATTGATCTTCAAGAAGATTTGTCCTATCATGAGCACCCAGTTGCTATTCTTGAAACAACTGAGCGCAAGACTCGCAACAAGTCAATCAAATTCCTCAAAGTGAAATGGTCACATCATTCAGACTGAGAAGCCACCTGGGAGCGTGAAGACCACCTACGTTCCGAGTACCCGGAGTTCTTTCAGTCCTAGATCTCGGGACGAGATCCTCTCGTAGTGGTGGTGTGTTGTAACGCCCCAGATGTAACTTGCCATATTTGTAATCCAACTCTTGCCATTTTCGGCTTTGTGTTATGATATTCCCTCCGTGGTTGGGTTCTCTCCGTTTTGCATTTTGTTCATGTCATGCATTTCATATCATGTCATCATGTGCATCGCATTTGCATACGCGTTCGTCTCATAAATCCGAGCATCTTTCCCGTTGTCCGTTTTGCAATCCGGCGCTCCTATGCCTCCCGGCGTCCTCTTTTACATTTCTTCGTGAGCGGGTATTAAACATTCTCGGAATGGACCGAGGCTTGACATGTGGCCTTGGTATAGCACCGGTAGACCGCCTGTCAAGTTTCGGGTCAATCGGAGTTCGTTTGGTACTCCAACGGTTAACCGGGTAACCGTGAAGGCCTCGTGTGTGTTGCAGCCCAACACCCCTTCAAAACAGCCCAATAACCCATCTAAGTCACTCCCATGTCCTCCGCCGTTCGATCACGATCGCGTGGGCGAAAACCGCACTCCATTTGGAGCTTCCTAGCTCCTTCTAGCTATAAAAACACCTTCCCCTCCAAATCCGGGTCAAAAACCACCTCCTAACCCTAAGCTCGCCTCGAAATCCGCGCCAGATTCCTCCGCCGCCGCCACCTGTTCCGCGCCGCCACGTGGCGTCTCCCTATTCGCGCGCGCCCGCGCCCACTTCCCCCGCGCCGCCGCCCGCGCGCCGGCCCGCCGGGGCCCAGGCGGGGCCCCCGCGGCTCGCCGGCGCAGCGCCGCCTCCCCGAGCTCGCCGGTGGCAGATCCGGGCACCCCGGCCCCGGATCCGGCCGCCCTTGCCCCGCGCCGCCTTCCCCGCGAATTCCGGCGAAGATCCGGCGAACCTCGGTTCCCGCCGGTGGTTGACTCCTTCCCCTCTCTTTTTATCACCAAGTCCCTGAGATTTTTACGTTATCATCACTTGTTTCGCATGCCATAACTTTGCATCCGTAGCTCCGTTTCGCGCGTATAATATGTCGTTTTGTTCGTCTCGAAGAGTACATCATTTTGTTCCATTGCATCATTTTCATTTGGGGTCATCTTGATGCCCGAAATGCTGTTAGAAGAGGGCTAGTTGATGTTTATTGCTGGATCTTATCTGAACATGCACTTTTGTCATTTTTGCCATGATTGATGTGTACCTCCTATGAGGTTGAGCTATATATGTGTTTTGTAATATGCCATGTTACCTTTCCAGGGAATTTTGCTATGTATTTTTGTGATGCTTGAGGTGGCTAGAAATTGCATGCAAAGTAGGGATGATGATATTGCTGTTTTCAGAGACTTAGTGATTTCACCAAGTCCCTGACTTTTGTTATTATCTTGCCATATATTCATGTTGTTTCTGTGTGATCCATGCATAATTTGAGCATGATCAGTAAGGGAGTTTTGAACTTGAGTTTTTGCTTAACCCATCCATGCCTTTGTTTGCATTTATGGGGTGCCATAGCTTGAGTCAATCGAGCTCTACTTTTGCTTCAAAATGTTACTGGCAGATTGTTTACATGTTATTCGATTTTGCCAAGCTTGGTGTAGTTGATCCTTGCATGATAGGATGTTATTATGCCATGCTTTGTTACTATGCCATGTCTTCTTGATGTATGTATGCTTATTTAAGCATGTAATGCTCTGTAGTGAGTGCATCGAGCTCTCGAACATGCCTAGTCGTTAACAGTTTGTTGCCATGTCCAGTTTTCTACTAAGTCTGAAACCTGTAACGAAACTTGCCTATTTGACATGGGTGTAATCATATTTTCTGATCCTTTTTGGCTTATGGTCAGTAAGGGACTTTTGTCAAGTGCTATGAGTAGATTCATTCCATTCCTTTCTTTGCTATGTTCTGAACCTGTAGCATGTAGTTTCATTGCTCTGAACACGTCATCCTGATGTTGTTTTTCCTGACTTGCTATTATTTCACTAAGTCTGTGAATCTGTTATAAGTTGCACTTTTGCCATGATGGTTTGGACCTGTTATGATGGGATTGAGCCGTAGCTCAGTGTTCATCTTTTGTCGTGCTTCTTGAGTAGATTACTGCCATATGCTTTGTTGCCATGTTTGGGTGCAGTAGCTTAATTATTTGTAGCTTGCTAAGTAGCATCATGCTGTTTAGGGCAGATTCGTGTCATTCTTGTTTTGCTCGCCATTTGCAAACCGTGCATCCGTTTCCGGTGATCTTTATATCGATTTCAACCGAAATCACCTCATCTATCCAGCGACATGCTTGGTTTGCCAAGATTATGCCCTGTTCTTCCTTGTCCTTCCGGAGCATGCATTCGCACTGCATATCACCTCTCGCATATCTTGCCATGTTTTGCATCATGTTGATTGCGCATTGCATCGTGGTTGATATTGGTTCCTTTGCTTGTTCTCTTGTCTTGGGTAGAGCCGGGAGACGAGTACGTGAACGAGGAACCTGTTGAGAACGTTTACGAGGACCAAGCTTTCGACAACTCTGAGAACCTTGCAGGCAAGATGACCATACCCTCGAAATCACTTCTATCTTTGCTAGCTAGATTGCTCGCTCTTTTGCTATGCCTATGCTGCGATACCTACCACTTGCTATATCATGCCTCCTATATTGCCATGTCAGCCCCTAACCATCCATGTCCTAGCAAACCGTTGTTTGGCTATGTTACTGCTTTGCTCAGCCCCTCTTATAGCGTTGTTAGTTGCAGGTGAAGATGAAGTTTGTTCCTTGTTGGAACATGGTCTTGCTGTTCCTTGTTGGAACATGTTTACTTGTTGGGATATCACAATACCTCTTATTTAATTAATGCATCTATATACTTGGTAAAGGGTGGAAGGCTCGGCCTTATGCCTGGTGTTTTGTTCCACTCTTGCCACCCTAGTTTCCGTCATACCGGTGTTATGTTCCCGGAGTTTGCGTTCCTTACACGGTTGGGTGATTTATGGGACCCCCTTGACAGTTCGCTTTGAATGAGACTTTTCCAGCGAGGCCCAACATTGGTTTTACCATTCGCCACCTAGCCTTTTTCCCTTGGGTTCTGCAGACTCAAGGGTCATCTTTATTTTAAACCCCCGGGCCAGTTCTCCTTCGATTGCTGGTCCAAACTAGAGCCCTTTGCAGCGCCACCTCGGGGCAACTCGAGGGCTGGTTTTAGTTGTACGGACTGCTCATCCGGATGTGCCCTGAGACCGAGATATGTGCAGCTCCTATCAGGATTTGTCGGCACAATCGGGCGGCTTTGCTGGACTTGTTTTATTGCTGTTGAAATGTCTTGTAGTCCGGGATTCCGAGTTTGATCGGGTCTTCCCGGTAGAAGGAATATCCTTCGTTGACCGTGAGAGCTTATCATGGGCTAAGTTGGGACACCCCTGCAGGGTATTATCTTTCGAAAGCCGTGCCCGCGGTTATGAGGCAGATGGGAATTTGTTGATGTCCGGTTGTAGAAAACCCGAAGTTGACCTTAACTAAAACACATCAACCGCGTGTGTAACCGTGATGGTCTCTTCTCGGCGGGGTCCGGGAAGTGAACACGGTTGTTGGAGTTATGCCTGACGTAGGTTGTTCAGGATCACTTCTTGATCATTTCTAGCTTCTCGACCGTGCTTTGCCTTCTCTTCTCGCTCTCTTTTGCGCTGTAGTCAACTTATGCTAGTCGCTTGCTGCAGCTCCACCTCACTGCCCCTTTCCCACCTTTAAGCTTAAATAGTCTTGATCTCGCGGGTGTGAGATTGCTGAGTCCCCGTGACTCACAGATTTTATCACCTCAGCTGCAGGTACCAACGATGTCAGTGCAGATGACGCAACCGAGCTCACTTGGGAGTTCGATGAGGAACGTGGCCGTTACTATGTTTCTTTTCCAGATGATCAGTAGTGGAGCCCAGTTGGGTGATCCGGGGATCTGTTTAGCATTTGGGGTAGTCTTCTTTCATTTTGGTGCCGTAGTCGGACCTTGAGTGTATTCTGCTTGATGGATGTTATTTATGTAATTGTGTGAAGTGGCGATTGTAAGCCAACTATGTATCTTTCCCCTTTATTTATTACATGGATTGTGTGAAGATTACCTCACTTGCGACATTGCTTTCAATGCGGTTATGCCTCTAAGTCGTGCCTCGACACGTGGGAGATATAGCCGCATCGAGGGCGTTACAAGTTGGTAATCAGAGCCTTTCCCGACCTTAGGAGCCCCCACTGTTTGATCGTCTTTAGTGGCCGAGTTGTGTCTAGAAAAAAAATGTTTTGAGTCAATTAGGAATTATATATCGGAGAGTTTAGGAATTCTTTTTACTTCCCAGTCCCTTCGACCTTCTGGTAAGGCATCCTGACGTAGAGTTTTGACTCTTCTCTTCTCAAATTTCACTAAAAAAAATTTTAGGATCACGCGGGTATATTACAATCGTTCTGATGGTTTTATGATGACAACATTGTCTTGGTTGCCTCCTGACATTTAGGGGTTGTGGCAGTGTCCCGGGGAGTTGAGCTCCGAGGTGTTGTCGTCATAATCTTATCGTTGCGGTTTTGGAATAAACAGTTGGGTATACCTCCTGTCTCAGATCCGAAAGCAATAGGGATTGTTTCTAGAATCGGGTCCTTTCTCGAGGAAAAGTTTCTCTCGAAAGAATTGAGTGGGAGGATGGTGGAGACTTGATGAGGTTATTGAACCGTCACTTCAACTAGAGTGTAGCAGGGCACATGAGTTGTTCCTATGGCACCTACACCAATTGAAGTGGAAGCTTATGATAGTGATCATGAGACTTCGGATCAAGTTACTCCCAAACCTCGTAGGATGACAAGGATGCGTACTACTTCAGAGTGGTACGTAATCCCGTCTTGGAAGTCATGTTGCTAGACAACAATGAACCTACGAGCTATGGAGAAGCGATGGTGGGCCCGGATTCCGATGAATGGCTCGAGGCCATAAAAAATCCGAGAGAGGATCCATGTATGAAAACAAAGTGTAGACTTTGGCAGAACGGCTCGATGGTCGTGAGGCTGTTGAGTACAGATGGATTTTAAAAGGAAGACGGACAACGATGGTAAATGTCACCATTAAGAAAGCTCGACTTGTCGTTAAGATGTTTCCCGACAAGTTCAAGGAGTTGACTACGATGAGACTTTCTCACTCGTAGCGATGCTAAGAGTCTATTGGAATTATGTTAGCGATTACTGCATTATTTATGAAATTGTGCAGATAGGATGTCAAAACATTGTTTCCTCGACGATTTTCTTGAGGAAAGGTTGTATGTGATACAACCAGAAGATTTTTGTCAATCCTGAAAGATGCTAACAAGTATGCAAAGCTCCAGCAATCCTTCTAAGGACTGGAGTAAGCATCTCGGAGTTGGAATGTACGCTTTGATGAGATGATCAAAGATTTTAGGTTTATACAAAGTTTATGAGAAACTTGTATTTCCAAAGAAGTGAGTGGGAGCACTATAGAATTTCTGATGAGTATATGTTGTTGACATATTGTTTATCGGAAATGATGTAGAATTTCTGGAAAGCTTATAGGGTTGTTTGAAAAGTGTTTTTCAATGGAAAACCTGGATTAAGCTACTTGAACATTGAGCGTCAAGATCTATAAGGATAGATCAAAATCGCTTAATAGTACTTTCAAACGAACACATACCATGACAAGATTTTGAAGGAGTTCAAAATAGATCAGCAAAGAAGGAGTTCTCGGCTGTGTTACAAGGTGTGAGTATTGAGCAAGACTCAAGACATGACCACGGCAGAATAGAGGGAAAGGACGAAGGTCATCCCCTATGCTTTAGTCGTAGGCTCTAAAGTATGCTATGTTGTGTACCGCACCTGAAGTGTGCCAAACCATAAGTCAGTCAAGGGGTACAAGTGTGATCTAGAAATGGATCACAAGACAACGGTCAAGGTTATCCTTAGTAACTAGTGGATTAAGGAATTTTCTCGATTATGGAGGTGGAAAAAGAGTTCGTCGTAAAGGGTTATGCCGATGCAAACTTTGACACTAATCCAGATTATTTTGAGTAGTAAACTGGATTCGTATAGTAGAACAGTTATTTGGAATAGCTCCAAAGGTAGCGTAGTAGTTGCATCTACAAAATGACTTAGAAATTTGCGAAGTACATACATATCTGAATGTTTCAGACCCGTTGACTATAACCTCTCTCACAAGCATAACATGATCAAACCCAGAACTCTTGGGTGTTAGTCACATAGGGATGTGACTTTGAGTGTTAATCACATATCGATGTGAACTGGATTATTGACTCTAGTGCAAGTGGGAGACTTTTGGAAATATGCCCTAGAGGCAATAATAAATAGGTTATTATTATATTTCCTTGTTCATGATAATCGTTTATTATCCATGCTAGAATTGTATTGATAGGAAACTCAGATACATGTGTGGATACATAGACAACACCATGTCCCTAGTAAGCCTCTAGTTGACTAGCTCATTAATCAATAGATGGTTACGGTTTCCTGACCATGGACATTGGATGTCATTGATAACGGGATCACATCATTAGATGAATGATGTGATGGACAAGACCCAATCCTAAGCCTAGCACCAGATCATGTAGTTCGTATGCTAAAGCTTTTCTAATGTCAAGTATCATTTCCTTAGACCATGAGATTTTGCAACTCCCGGATACCGTAGGAATACTTTGGGTGTGCCAAACGTCACAACGTAACTGGGTGGCTATAAAGGTGCACTACGGGTATCTCCGAAAGTGTCTGTTGGGTTGGCACGAATCGAGACTGGGATTTGTCACTCCGTGTGACGGAGAGGTATCTCTAGGCCCACTCGGTAGGACATCATCATAATGTGCACAATGTGATCAAGGAGTTGATCACGGGATGATGTGTTGCGGAACGAGTAAAAGAGACTTGCCGGTAACGAGATTGAACAAGGTATCGGGATACCGACGATCGAATCTCGGGCAAGTATCGTACCGATAGACAAAGGGAATTGTATACGGATTGATTAAGTCCTTGACATCGTGGTTCATCCGATGAGATCATCGTGGAGCATGTGGGAGCCAACATGGGTATCCAGATCCCGCTGTTGGTTATTGACCGGAGAATGTCTCGGTCATGTCTGCATGTCTCCCGAACCCGTAGGGTCTACACACTTAAGGTTCGATGACGCTAGGGTTATAAAGGAAGTTTGTATGTGGTTACCGAATGTTGTTCGGAGTCCCGGATGAGATCCCGGACGTCACGAGGAGTTCCGGAATGGTCCGGAGGTAAAGATTTATATATGGGAAGTCCTGTTTTGGTCACCGAAAGGGTTTCGGGTTTTATCGGTAACGTACCGGGACCACCAGGAGGGTCCCGGGGGTCCACCAAGTGGGACCACCGGTCCCGAAGGGCCTTATGGGCTGTATGAGGAAGGGAACCAGCCCAAAGTGGGCTGGTGCGCCTTCCCCCCCAAGGGCCCATGCGCCTAGGGTTGGGGGAAACCCTAAAGGGGGCGCCCCCCTTGCTTGGGGGGCAAGTCCAGCCTCCCTGGCCGCCGCCCCCCCCTCTAGATCCCATCTAGAGGGGCCGGCCCCCCCTTGCCCCTTCCCCTATAAATAGAGGGGTGAGGGGAGGGCTGCAAGAGACAACTCAAGGCGCAACCCCTCCCCTCCCCAACATCTCTCCTCCTCCGTCACGTGCTTGGCGAAGCCCTGCTGGAGTACCACGCTCCTCCATCATCACCACGCCGTTGTGCTGCTGCTGGACGGAGTCTTCCTCAACCTCTCCCTCTCTCCTTGCTGGATCAAGGCATGGGAGACGTCACCGGGCTGTACGTGTGTTGAACGCGGAGGTGCCGTCCGTTCGGCATTTGGTCATCGGTGATTTGGATCACGACGAGTACGACTCCATCAATCCCGTTCACTTGAACGCTTCCGCTTAGCGATCTACAAGGGTATGTAGATGCACTCTCCTTCCCCTCGTTGCTGGTTTCTCCATAGATAGATCTTGGTGACACGTAGGAAAATTTTGAATTTATGCTACGTTCCCCAACATATACCGCTAGACAAAGGGAATTGTATACGGGATTGATCAAATCCTCGACATCGTGGTTCATCCGATGAGATCATCGTGGAACATGTGGGAACCAACATGGGTATCCAGATCCCACTGTTGGTTATTGACTGGAGAACGTCTCGGTCATGTCTGCATGGTTCCCGAACCCGTAGGGTCTACACACTTAAGGTTCGATGACGCTAGGGTTATAAAGGAAGTTTGTATGTGGTTACCGAATGTTGTTCGGAGTCCCGGATGAGATCCCGGATGTCACGAGGAGTTCCGGAATGGTCCGGAGGTAAAGATTTATATATATGAAGTATGGTTTTGGCAACCAGAAGTATTCTGGGCGTCACCGGTAGTGTACCGGGACCATCGGAGGGGTCCGGGGGTCCACCAAGTGGGGCCACCAGCCCCGGAGGGCTGCATGGGCCAAGTGTGGGAGGGAACCAGCCCCAGGTGGGCTGGTGCGCCCCCCACAAGGGCCCAAGGCGCCTAAGGGGAGGAGGGGGGGCAAACCCTAAGGGCAGATGGGCCTTAGGGCCCATGCCTGGTGCGCCTCCCTCTCCCCTCCACCTGGCCGCCACCCAGATGGGATCTGGGGGCTGCCGCACCCCTTGGGTGGGAACCCTAGAGGGGGCGCAGCCTCCTCCCTCTCCCCTGTATATAGTTGGGGTATTTGGGGCTGCCAACACATGAGTTTTCACCTCTCGATGACGCAGCCCTGCATCTCTCCTTCCTCCTCTCCCGCGGTGCTTGGCGAAGCCCTGCAGGATTGCCACGCTCCTCCACCACCACCACGCCGTTGTGCTGCTGCTGGATGGAGTCTTCCTCAACCTCTTCCTCTCTCCTTGCTGGATCAAGGCATGGGAGACGTCATCGGGCTGTACGTGTGTTGAACGCGGAGGTGCCGTCCGTTCGGCACTTGGTCATCGGTGATTTGGATCACGACGAGTACGACTCCATCAACCCCGTTCACTTGAACGCTTCCGCTTAGCGATCTACAAGGGTATGTAGATGCACTCTCCTACCCCTCGTTGTTGGTTTCTCCATAGATAGATCTTGGTGATACGTAGGAAAATTTTGAATTTCTGCTACGTTCCCCAACAGTGGCATCATGAGCCAGGTCTATGCGTAGTTTCTATGCACGAGTAGAACACAAAGCAGTTGTGGGCGTCGATATTGTCAATTATCTTGCCGTTACTAGTCTTATCTTGATTCGGCGGCATTGTGGGATGAAGCGGCCCGGACCAACCTTACACGTACGCTTACGTGAGACCGGTTCCACCGACTGTCATGCACTAGTTGCATAAGGTGGCTGGCGGGTGTCTGTCTCTCCCACTTTAGTCGGATCGGATTCGATGAACAGGGTCCGTATGAAGGGTAAATAGAAATTGGCTATTCACGTTGTGGTTTTGGCGTAGGTAAGAAACGTTCTTGCTAGCAACATTATAGCAGCCACGTAAAAACTTGCAACAACAATTAGAGGACGTCTAACTTGTTTTTGCAGCAAGTGTTATGTGATGTGATATGGCCAAAAGGATGTGATGAATGATATATGTGATGTATGAGATGATCATGTTCTTGTAATAGGAATCACAACTTGCATGTCGATGAATATGACAACCGGCAGGAGCCATAGGAGTTGTCTTAATTTATTTATGACCTGCGTGTCAAATGTAAACGTCATTTAATTACTTTACTGCTAACCGTTAGCTGTAGTAGTAGAAGTAATAGTTGGCGAGACAACTTCATGAAGACACGATGATGGAGATCATGATGATGGAGATCATGGTGTCATGCCGGTGACGATGATGATCATGGAGCCCCGAAGATGGAGATCGAAAGGAGCAAAGTGATGATGGCCATATCATGTCACTATTTGATTGCATGTGATGTTTATCATGTTTTTGCATCTTATTTGCTTAGAACGACGGTAGTAAATAAGATGATCCCTCATTAAAATTTCAAGAAAGTGTTCCCCCTAACTGTGCACCGTTGCGAAAGTTCGTCGTTTCGAAGCACCACGTGATGATCGGGTGTGATAGATTCTTACGTTCACATACAACGGGTGTAAGCCAGATTTACACACGCGAAACACTTAGGTTGACTTGACGAGCCTAGCATGTACAGACATGGCCTCGGAACACAAGAGACCGAAAGGTCGAGCATGAGTCGTATGGTAGATACGATCAACATGAAGATGTTCACCGATGATGACTAGTCCGTCTCACGTGATGATCGGACACGACCTAGTTGAATCGGATCATGTAATCACTTAGATGACTAGAGGGATGTCTATATGAGTGGGAGTTCATAAGATGAACTTAATTATCCTGAACATAGTCAAAAGATCTTTGCAAATTATGTCGTAAGCTCGCGCTTTAGTTCTACTGAGTTAGATACGTTCCTAGAGAAAATATAGTTGAAAGTTGAAATTAGCAATTATGCGGACAGTACAAGGCTTATGTCCTTAATGCACCGCTCGGTGTGCTGAACCTCGAACGTGGTCTGTGGATGTTGCGAACATCCGACATACACGTGTTGATGACTACATGATAGTTCGGTAATGTTAAATGGTTTAGAATTGAGGCACCGAAGACATTTTTGAAATGTCGCGGAACATTTGAGATGTTTCTGTTGGAAATATGCCCTAGAGGCAATAATAAAAGCATTATTATTATATTTCCTTATTCATGATAATTTTCTTTATTCGTGCTATAATTGTGTTATCCGGAAATCGTAATACATGTGTGAATAACAGACAACAACGTGTCCCTAGTAAGCCTCTAGTTGACTAGCTCGTTGATCAATGGATAGTCATGGTTTCCTGACTATGGGCATTGGATTTCAATGATAACGAGATCACATCATTAGAAGAATGATGTGATGGACAAGACCCAATCCTAAACATAGCATAAGATCACATAGTTCGTTTGCTAGAGTTTTCCAATGTCAAGTATCCTTTCCTTAGACCATGAGATCGTGTAACTCCCGGATACCGTAGGAGTGCTTTGGGTGTGCCAAACGTCACAACGTAACTGGGTGACTATAAAGGTATACTACGGGTATCTCTGAAAGTGTCTGTTGGGTTGACACGGATCGAGACTAGGATTTGTCACTCCGCTTGACGGAGAGGTATCACCGGGCCCACTCGATAATGCATCATCATAATGAGCTCAATATGATCAAAGTGTTTGATCACGGGATCATGCATTACGGTACGAGTAAAGTGACTTGCCGGTAACGAGATTGAACGAGGTATTGGGATACCGACGATCGAATCTCGGGCAAGTAAAATACCGATTGACAAAGGGAATCATATACGGGATTAATTGAATCCTCGACATCGTGGTTCATCCGATGGGATCATTGTGGAGCATGTGGGAGCCAACATGGGTATCCAGATCCCGCTGTTGGTTATTGCCCGAGAGCCATCTCGGTCATGTCTGCATGTCTCCCGAACCCGTAGGGTCTACACACTTAAGGCTCGGTGACGCTAAGGTTGTGAAGATATGTATATGCAGTAACCCGAATATTGTTCGGAGTCCCGGATGAGATCCCGGACGTCACGAGGAGTTTCGGAATGGTCCGGAGGTAAAGAATTATATATAGAAAGTGCTGTTTTGGCCATCGGGACAAGTTTCGGGGTTATCGGTATTGTACCGGGACCACCGGAGGGTCCCGGGGGGTCCACCGGGTGGGGCCACCTGCCTTGGGGGGCCACATGGGCTCTAGGGGTGCGCCTTGGCCTACATGGGCCAAGGGGAACCAGCCCCTAGAGGCCCATGCGCCTAGGGTGGGGGAAACCCTAAAGGGGGGGTGCCCCCCTTGCTTGGGGGGCAAGCCCCACCCCTTGGCCGCCACCCCCCTAGGAGATTGCATCTCCTAGGGCCGGCGCCCCCCCTAGGGGGCTATACAAAAGGGGGAGGGGAGGGGGGCAGCCTCACCCTTGCTCCTGGCGCCTCCCTCTCCCTCTCCAACATCTCCTCCTCCTCCGTAGAGCTCGGCGAAGCCCTGCCGGAGTACTGCAGCTCCACCATCACCACGCCGTCGTGCTGCTGCTGGAGCCATCTTCCCCAACCTCTCATTTGCCTTGCTGGATCAAGAAGAAGGAGACGTTACGCTGACCATACGTGTGTTGAACGCGGAGGTGCCGTCCTTTCGGTGCTAGGATCTCCGGTGATTTGGATCACGTCGTGTACGACTACCTCATCCCCGTTCGTTGAACGCTTCCGCTCGCGATCTACAAAGTGGTATGTAGATGCAATCTCTCTTCCATGACTCGTTGCTAGATGAACTCATAGATGGATCTTGGTGAAACCGTAGGAAAATTTTTGTTTTCTGCAACGTTCCCCAACAGTGGCATCATGAGCTAGGTCTATGCGTAGTTCTTCTTTTCTTGCCGCTACTAGTCTTGTTGTGGGCGTAGATTTGTCAACTTTTCTTGCCGCTACTAGTCTTATCTTGCTTCAGCGGTATTGTGGGATGAAGCGGCCCGGACCAACCTTACACGTACTCTTACGTGAGACCGGTTCCACCGACTAACATGCACTAGTTGCATAAGGTGGCTGGCGGGTGTCTGTCTCTCCCACTTTAGTTGGAGCGGATTCGATGAAAAGGGTCCTTATGAAGGGTAAATAGAAGTTGACAAATCACGTTGTGGCTTTCACGTAGGTAAGAAAACGTTCTTGCTAGAACCCTAATTCAGCCACGTAAAACTTGCAACAACAATTAGAGGACGTCTAACTTGTTTTTGCAGCAAGTGCTTTGTGATATGATATGGCCAAAGTTGTGATGAATGATGAATGATCTATATGTGATGTATGAGATGTTCATGCTATTGTAATAGGAATCACGACTTGCATGTCGATGAGTATGACAACCGGCAGGAGGCATAGGAGTTGTCTTTATTTTTTGTATGACCTGCGTGTCATTGAGAAACGCCATGTAAATTACTTTACTTTATTGCTAAATGCATTAGCCATAGTAGTAGAAGTAATAGTTGGCGAGCAACTTCATGGAGACACGATGATGGAGATCATGATGATGGAGATCATGGTGTCAAGCCGGTGACAAGATGATCATGGAGCCCCAAGATGGAGATCAAAGGAGCTATGTGATATTGGCCATATCATGTCACGTTTATTATTTGATTGCATGTGATGTTTATCATGTTTTGCATCTTGTTTACTTAGAACGACGGTAGTAAATAAGATGATCCCTCATAATAATTTCAAGAAGTGTTCCCCCCAACTGTGCACCGTTGCGACAGTTCGTTGTTTCGAAGCACCACGTGATGATCGGGTGTGATAGATTCTAACGTTCACATACAACGGGTGTAAGACAGATTTACACATGCAAACACTTAGGTTGACTTGACGAGCCTAGCATGTACAGACATGGCCTCGGAACACAGAAGACCAAAAGGTCGAGCATGAGTCGTATAGAAGATACGATCAACATGTAGATGTTCACCAATGTTGACTAGTCCGTCTCACGTGATGATCGGACACAGCCTAGTTGACTTGGATCATGTAATACTTAGATGACTAGAAGAGGGATGTCTATCTAAGTGGGAGTTCATTAAATAATTTGATTAAATGAACTTTATTATCATGAACTTAGTCTAAAATATTTACAATATGTCTTGTAGATCAAATGGCCAACGTAGTCCTCAACTTCAACGCGTTCCTAGAGAAAACCAAGCTGAAAGACGATGGCAGCAACTATACGGACTGGGTCCGGAACCTAAGGATCATCCTCATAGCTGCCAAGAAAGATTATGTCCTACGAGCACCGCTGGGTGACGCACCTGTTCTCCCTGCAGAACAAGACGTTATGAACGCTTGGCAGTCACGTTCCGATGATTACTCCCTCGTTCTGTGCGGCATGCTTTACAGCTTAGAGCCGGGGCTCCAAAAGCGTTTTGAGAGACATGGAGCATATGAGATGTTCGAAGAGCTGAAAATGGTTTTCCAAGCTCATGCCCAGGTCGAGAGATATGAAGTCTCCGACAAATTCTTTAGCTGTAAGATGGAGGAAAATAGCTCTGTCAGTGAAAACATACTCAAGATGTCTGGGTTGCACAACCGCTTGACTCAACTGGAAGTTAATCTCCCGGATGAAGCGGTCATTGACAGAATCCTCCAGTCGCTTCCACCTAGCTACAAGAGCTTTGTGATGAACTACAATATGCAGGGGATGGTAAAGACCATTCCTGAGGTATATGCTATGCTGAAATCAGCAGAGGTAGAAATCAAGAAGGAGCATCAAGTGTTGATGGTGAATAAACCCACTAAGTTCAAGAAGGGCAAGGGTAAAAAGAACTTCAAGAAGGACGGCAAGGAAGTTGCCGCGCCCAGTAAGCAAGTTGCCGGGAAGAATCCAAAGAATGGACCCAAGCCCGAGACTGAGTGTTTTTATTGCAAGGGAAGTGGTCACTAGAAGCGGAACTGCCCCAAATACTTAGCGGACAAGAAGGCCGGCAAAACAAAAGGTATATGTGATATACATGTAATTGATGTGTACCTTACCAGTACTCGTAGTAACTCTTGGGTATTTGATACCGGTGCAGTTGCTCACATTTGTAACTCAAAGCAGGAGCTGCGGAATAAACGGAGACTGGCGAAGGACGAGGTGACGATGCGCGTCGGGAATGGTTCCAGGGTCGATGTGATCGCCGTCGGCACGCTACCTCTACATTTACCTACGGGATTAGTTTTAAACCTTAATAATTGTTATTTAGTGCCAAGTTTGAGCATGAACATTGTGTCTGGATCTCGTTTAGTTCGAGATGGCTACTCATTTAAATCCGAGAATAATGGTTGTTCTATTTATATGAGAGATATGTTTTATGGTCATGCTCCAATGGTTAATGGTTTATTCTTAATGAATCTCGTACGTGATGATACACATATTCATAGTGTGAATACCAAAAGAGTTAAAGTTGATAACAATAGTCCCACATATTTGTGGCACTGCCGCCTTGGTCACATAGGTGTCAAACGCATGAAGAAGCTCCATGCAGATGGACTTTTAGAGTCTCTTGATTATGAATCATTTGACACGTGCGAACCATGCCTCATGGGTAAAATGACCAAGACTCCGTTCTCAGAAACAATGGAGCGAGCAACCAACTTATTGGAATTCATACATACCGATGTGTGCGGTCCAATGAGTGTTGAGGCTCGCGGTGGCTATCGTTATGTTCTCACCCTCACTGATGACTTGAGTAGATACGGGTATATCTACTTAATGAAACACAAGTCTGAGACCTTTGAAAAGTTCAAAGAATTTCAGAGTGAGGTTGAAAATCAACGTGATAGAAAGATCAAGTTTCTATGATCAGATCGTGGAGGAGAATACTTGAGTCACGATTTTGGCACACACTTAAGAAAATGTGGAATAGTTTCACAACTCACGCCGCCTGGAACACCTCAGCGTAATGGTGTGTCCGAACATCATAATCGCACTCTATTAGATATGGTGCGATCTATGATGTCTCTTACCGATTTACCGCTATCTTTTTGGGGCTATGCTTTAGAGACTGCCGCATTCACTTTAAATAGGGCTCCGTCGAAATCCGTTGAGACGACACCGTATGAATTATGGTTTGGGAAGAAACCTAAGCTGTCGTTTCTAAAAGTTTGGGGATGCGATGCTTATGTCAAGAAACTTCAACCTGAAAAGCTCGAACCCAAGTCGGAAAAATGCGTCTTCATAGGATACCCTAAAGAAACTGTTGGGTATACTTTCTACCTCAGATCCGAAGGCAAGATCTTTGTTGCCCAGAATGGATCCTTTCTAGAGAAAGAGTTTCTCTCGAAAGAAGTAAGTGGGAGGAAAGTAGAACTTGATGAAGTGTTACCTCTTGAACCGGAAAATGGCGAAACTCAAGAAAACGTTCCTGAGGTGCCTGCACCGACTAGAGAGGAAATTAATGATGATGATCAAGATACTTCTAATCAAGCTCCTACTGAAATTCGAAGGTCCACAAGGACACATTCCGCACCAGAGTGGTACGGCAACCCTGTCTTGGAAATCATGTTGTTAGACAACGGTGAACCTTCGAACTATGAGGAAGCAATGGCGGGCCCAGATTCCGACAAATGGCTAGAAGCCATGAAATCCGAGATAGGATCCATGTATGAAAACGAAGTATGGACTTTGACTGACTTGCCCGTTGAGCGGCGAGCCATAGAAAATAAATGGATCTTTAAGAAGAAGACAGACGCAGATGGTAATGTGACCATCTATAAAGCTCGGCTTGTCGCTAAGGGTTATCGACAAGTTCAAGGAATTGACTACGATGAGACTTTCTCACCAGAAGCGAAGCTGAAGTCCGTCTGAATCATGTTAGCAATTGCCGCATTCTACGATTATGAAATATGGCAAATGGACGTCAAAATGGCATTCCTTAATGGTTTCCTTAAGGAAGAATTGTATATGATGCAGCCGGAAGGTTTTGTCGATCCTAAGAATGCTGACAAGGTGTGCAAGCTCCAACGCTCGATTTATGGGCTGGTGCAAGCATCTCGGAGTTGGAACATTCGCTTTGATGAGATGATCAAAGCGTTTGGGTTTACGCAGACTTATGGAGAAGCCTGCGTTTACAAGAAAGTGAGTGGAGCTCTGTAGCATTTCTCATATTATATGTAGATGACATACTTTTGATGGGAAATGATATAGAACTCTTGGACAGCATTAAGGCCTACTTGAATAAGAGTTTTTCAATGAAGGACCTTGGAGAAGCTGCTTATATATTAGGCATCAAAATCTATAGAGATAGATCAAGACGCCTCATAGGTCTTTCACAAAGCACATACCTTGATAAGATATTGAAGAAGTTCAATATGGATCAATCTAAGAAGGGGTTCTTACTTGTGTTACAAGGTGTGAAATTGAGCTCAGCTCAATGTCCGACCATGGCAGAAGATATAGAAAAGATGAGTGTCATCCCCTATGCCTCAGCCATAGGTTCTATTATGTATGCCATGCTGTGTACCAGACCTGATGTAAACCTTGCCGTAAGTTTGGTGGGAAGGTACCAAAGTAATCCCGGCAAGGAACACTGGACAACGGTCAAGAATATCCTGAAGTACCTGAAAAGGACTAAGGAAATGTTTCTCGTTTATGGAGGTGACGATGAGCTCGTCGTAAAGGGTTACGTCGACGCTAGCTTCGACACAGATCTGGATGACTCTAAGTCACAAACCAGATACGTGTATATTTTGAATGGTGGGGCAGTAAGCTGGTGCAGTTGCAAGCAGAGCATCGTGGCGGGATCTACATGTGAAGCGGAATACATGGCAGCCTCGGAGGCAGCACATGAAGCAATTTGGGTGAAGGAGTTCATCACCGACCTCGGAGTCATACCCAATGCGTCGGGGCCAATCAAACTCTTCTGTGACAACACTAGAGCTATTGCACTTGCAAAGGAGCCCAGGTTTCACAAGAAAACCAGGCACATCAAGCGTCGCTTCAACTCCATTCGTGAAAATGTTCAAGATGGAGACATAGAAATTTGTAAAGTGCACACGGATCTGAATGTCGCAGATCCGTTGACTAAACCTCTCCCTAAGGCAAAACATGTTCAGCACCAAAACTCTATGGGTGTTCGATTCATCACAATGTAACTAGATTATTGACTCTAGTGCAAGTGGGAGACTGTTGGAAATATGCCCTAGAGGCAATAATAAAAGCATTATTATTATATTTCCTTATTCATGATAATTGTCTTTATTCGTGCTATAATTGTGTTATCCGGAAATCGTAATACATGTGTGAATAACTGACAACAACGTGTCCCTAGTAAGCCTTGAGTTGACTAGCTCGTTGATCAATAAATAGTCATGGTTTCCTGAGTATGGGTATTGGATGTCAATGATAACGAGATCACATCATTAGAAGAATGATGTGATGGACAAGACCCAATCCTAAACATAGCATAAGATCGCATAGTTCGTTTGCTAGAGTTTTCCAATGTCAAGTATCCTTTCCTTAGACCATGAGATCGTGTAACTCCCGGATACCGTAGGAGTGCTTTGGGTGTGCCAAACGTCACAACGTAACTGGGTGACTGTAAAGGTATGCTACGGGTATCTCTGAAAGTGTCTGTTGGGTTGACACGGATCGAGACTGGGATTTGTCACTCCGCTTGACGGAGAGGTATCACCGGGCCCTCTCGGTAATGCATCATCATAATGAGCTCAATGTGATCAAAGTGTTTGATCACGGGATCATGCATTACGGTACGAGAAAAGTGACTTGCCGGTAACGAGATTGAACGAGGTATTGGGATACCGACGATCGAATCTCGGGCAAGTAAAATACCGATTGACAAAGGGAATCGTATACGGGATTAATTGAATCCTCGACATCGTGGTTCATCCGATGAGATCATTGTGGAGCATGTGGGAGCCAACATGGGTATCCAGATCCCGCTGTTGGTTATTGCCCGAGAGCCGTCTCGGTCATGTCTGCATGTCTCCCGAACCCGTAGGGTCTACACACTTAAGGTTCGGTGACGCTAGGGTTGTGAAGATATGTATATGCAGTAACCCGAATGTTGTTTGGAGTCCCGGATGAGATCCCGGACGTCACGAGGAGTTTCGGAATGGTCTGGAGGTAAAGAATTATATATAGAAAGTGTTGTTTTGGCCATCAGGACAAGTTTCGGGGTTATCGGTATTGTACCGGGACCACCGGAGGGTCCCCGAGGGTCCACCGGGTGGGGCCACCTGCCTCGGGGGGCACATGGGCTCTAGGGGTGCGCCTTGGCCTACATGGGCCAAGGGGAACCAGCCCCTAGAGGCCCATGCGCCTAGGGTGGGGGAAACCCTAAAGGGAGGGCACCCCCCTTGCTTGGGGGGCAAGCCCCACCCCTTGGCCGCCGCCCCCCTAGGAGATTGCATCTCCTAGGGCCGGCGCCCCCCTAGGGGGCTATATAAAAGGGGGAGGGGAGGGGGGCAGCCGCACCCTTGCTCCTGGCGCCTCCCTCTCCCTCTCCAACATCTCCTCCTCCTCCGTAGAGCTCGGCGAAGCCCTGCCGGAGTACTGTAGCTCCACCATCACCACGCCGTCGTGCTGCTGCTGGAGTCATCTTCCCCAACCTCTCCTTTGCCTTGCTGGATCAAGAAGAAGGAGACGTTACGCTGACCGTACGTGTGTTGAACGCGGAGGTTCCGTCCTTTCGGTGCTAGGATCTCCGATGATTTGGATCACGTCGTGTACGACTACATCATCCCCGTTCGTTGAACGGTTCCGCTCGCGATCTACAAAGTGGTATGTAGATGCAATCCCTCTCCCATGACTCGTTGCTAGATGAACTCATAGATGGATCTTGGTGAAACCGTAGGAATTTTTTTTCCTGCAACGTTCCCCAACAGTTTCGAGGGCTGAAATAGGGATTTCAGGCTCGTGCCCACATCAAGAGGTATAAGACCTCCGACGAATTTTCTTAGCCTGCAAACTAAGGGAGAAAAGCTCAATCGTTGAGCTTGTGCTCAGATTGTCTGAGTACAACAATCACTTGAATCGAGTGGGAGTTGATCTTCTAGATAAGATAGTGATGTTTCTCCAAAGTCATTACCACCAGGCTGCTAGAGCTTCCTGATGAACTATAACATATCAGGGATAGATGATCCTTGAAATATTCGCGATGTTTGACACCGCGAAAGTAGAAATCAAGAAGGAGTATCAATTGTTGATGGTTAGTAAAACCACTAGTTTCAAGAAGGGCAAGGGCAAGAAGGGATACTTCATGAAACGGCAAATCAGCTGCTGCTCTAGTGGAGAAACCCAAGATTGAACCCAAACCCGAGACTGAGTGCTTCTGTAATAAGGGGAACAACCACTAGAGCAGAATTACCCTAGATACTTGGTAGATGAGAAGGCTGTCGATAGAAGTATATTGGATATACATTATGTGAATGTGTACTTTACTAGTACTCCTAGTAGCGTCAGCGTATTAGATACCGGTTCGGTTGCTAAGTGTTAGTAACTCAAAATAAAAGCTACGGAATAAACGGAGACTAGCTAAAGGTGAGCTGATGAGATGTGTTGAAAGTGTTTCCAAGGTTGATATGATCAAGCATCGCACGCTCCCTCTAACATCGAGATTGTTGTTAAAACCTAAGTAATTGTTATTTGGTGTTTGCGTTGAGCATAGACATGATTGGATTATGTTTATCGCAATACAGTTATTCATTTAAGGAGAATAATGGTTACTCTATTTATTTGAATAATACCATCCCGATCGTAGTGATACACATGTTCATGCCAAAAGATATAAGATAGTAACGATAGTACCACATACTTGTGGCACTGCAATTTGAGTCATATTGGTATAAAACGCATGAAGAAGCTCCATGTTGATGGATCTTTGGACTCACTCATTTTTGAAAAGATTGAGACATGTGAACCATGTCTATTGGTATATATGCATGAAGAAACTCCATGCAGATGGACCGTTTGGACTCACTTGATTTTGAATCACTTGAGATATGCAAATCATACCACATGGGCAAGATGACTGAAAGCTTCGGTTTCAGTAAAATGGAACAAGAAAGCAACTTGTTGGAAGTAACACATTTTGATGTGTGCAGTCCAATGAGTGCTGAGGCACGCAGTGGATATCGTTATACTCTTACTTCACAGATGATTTGAGTAGATACTGAGTATATTTACTTGATGAAACACAAGTCTGAATTATTGAATGGTTCAAGTAATTTCAGAATGAAGTTGAAGATCTTCGTGATAAGAGGATAAAATGTCTATGATATGATCATAGAAATGAATATCTGAGTTACAGTTTGGCACTGTGGAAATTGTTTCACGACTAGTACCGCCTGGAACACCATAGTGTGATGGTGTGTCCGAACATCATAACTGCACCCTATTGGATATGATGCATACCATGATGTCTCTTATCGAATTACCACTATCGTTCATGGGTTAGGCATTAGAGACAACCGCACTCACTTTAAATAGGACACCACACAAATCCGTCGAGACAACACCGTATGGTTTAGAGAAACCTAAGCTGTTGTTTCTTAAAAGTTTGGGGTCACGACGCTTATGTGAAAAAGTTTCAGGCTGATAAGCTCGAACCCAAAGCGGATAAATGCATCTTCATAGGACACCCAAAACAGTTGGGTATACCTCCTGTCTCAGATCCGAAAGCAATAGGGATTGTTTCTCGAATCGGGTCCTTTCTCGAGGAAAAGTTTCTCTCGAAAGAATTGAGTGTTAGGATGGTGGAGACTTGATGAGGTTATTGAACCGTTACTTCAACTAGTGTGTAGCAGGGCACGGGAGTTGTTCCTATGGCACCTACACCAATTGAAGTGGAAGCTTATGATAGTGATCATGAGACTTCGGATCAAGTCACTCCCAAACCTCGTAGGACGACAAGGATGCGTACTACTTCAGAGTGGTACGTAAGCTAGACAACAATGAACCTAGGAGCTATGGAGAAGCGATGGTGGGCCCGGATTCTGATGATGGCTCGAGGCCATAAAATCCAAGAGAGGATCCATGTATGAAAACAAAGTGTAGACTTTGGCAGAACGGCTCGATGGTCGTGAGGCTGTTGAGTACAGATGGATTTTAAAAGGAAGACGGACAATGATGGTAAATGTCACCATTAAGAAAGCTCGACTTGTCGTTAAGATGTTTCCCGACAAGTTCAAGGAGTTGACTACGATGAGACTTTCTCACTCGTAGCGATGCTAAGAGTCTGTTGGAATTAGCAGGTACTGCATTATTTATGAAATCTTGCAGATGGGATGTCAAAAAATATTGTTTCCTTGTTCTTGAGGAAAGGTTGTATGTGATACAACCAGAAGTTTTTGTCAATCCTGAAAGATGCTAACAAGTATGCAAAGCCCCAGCAATCCTTCTAAGGACTAGAGTAAGCATCTCGGAGTTGGAATGTACACTTTGATGAGATGATCAAATATTTTTGGGTTTATACAAAGTTTATGAGAAACTTGTATTTCCAAAGAAGTGAGTGGGAGCACTATAGAATTTCTGATGAGTATATGTTGTTGACATATTGTTGATCAGAAATGATGTAGAATTTCTGGAAAGCATATAGGGTTATTTGAAAAGTGTTTTTCAATGGAAAACCTGTATTAAGCTACTTGAACATTGAGCATCAAGATCTATAAGAATAGATCAAAATCGCTTAATAGTACTTTCAAACGAACACATACCATGACAAGATTTTGAAGGAGATCAAAATAGATCAGCAAAGAAGGAGTTCTCGGCTGTGTTACAAGGTGTGAGTATTGAGCAAGACTCAAGACATGACCACGGCAGAATAGAGACAAAGGACGAAGGTTGTCCCCTATGCTTTAGTCGTAGGCTCTAAAGTATGCTATGTTGTGTACCGCACCTGAAGTGTGCCAAACCATGAATCAGTCAAGGGGTACAAGTGTGATCTAGAAATGGATCACAAGACAACGGTCAAGGTTATCCTTAGTAACTAGTGGACTAAGAATTTTTCTCGATTATGGAGGTGGAAAAAGAGTTCGTCGTAAAGGGTTACGCCGATGCAAACTTTGACACTAATCCAGATTATTCTGAGTAGTAAATTGGATTCGTATAGTAGAACAGTTATTTGGAATAGCTCCAAATAGAGCGTGGTAACTGCATCTAGGAGATGATATAGATATTTGTAAAGCACACACGGATCTGAAAGGTTCAGACCCGTTGACTATAACATCTCTCACAAGCATAACATGATCAAACCCAGAACTCTGTGAGTGTTAATCACATGGCGATGTGAACTAGATTATTGACTCTAGTGCAAGTGGGAGACTGTTGGAAATATGCCCTAGAGGCAATAATAAATAGGTTATTATTATATTTCCTTGTTCATGATAATCATTTATTATCCATGTTAGAATTGTATTGATAGGAAACTCAGATACATGTGTGGATACATAGACAACACCATGTCCCTAGTAAGCCTCTAGTTGACTAGCTCGTTGATCAATAGATGGTTACGGTTTCCTGACCATGGACATTGGATGTCATTGATAACGGGATCACATCATTAGAAGAATGATGTGATGGACAAGACCCAATCCTAAGCCTAGCACAAGATCGTGTAGTTCGTATGCTAAAGCTTTTCTAATGTCAAGTATCATTTCCTTAGACCATGAGATTGTGCAACTCCCGGATACCGTAGGAATACTTTGGGTGTGCCAAACGTCACAACATAACTGGGTGGCTATAAAGGTGCACTACGGGTATCTCCGAAAGTGTCTGTTGGGTTGGCACGAATCGAGACTGAGATTTGTCACTCCGTGTGACGGAGAGGTATCTCTGGGCCCACTCGGTAGGACATCATCATAATATGCACAATGTGATCAAGGAGTTGATCACGGGATGATGTGTTACGGAACAAGTAAAGAGACTTGCCGGTAACGAGATTGAACAAGGTATCGAGATACCGACGATCGAATCTCGGGCAAGTACTATACCGCTAGACAAAGGGAATTGTATACGGGATTGATCGAATCCTCGACATCGTGGTTCATCCGATGAGATCATCGTGGAACATGTGGGAACCAACATGGGTATCCAGATCCCGCTGTTGGTTATTGACTGGAGAACGTCTCGGTCATGTCTGCATGGTTCCCGAACCCGTAGGGTCTACACACTTAAGGTTCGATGACGCTAGGATTATAAAGGAAGTTTGTATGTGGTTACTGAATGTTGTTCGGAGTCCCGGATGAGATCGCGGACATCACGAGGAGTTCCGGAATGGTCCGGAGGTAAAGATTTATATATAGGAAGTATGGTTTTGGCCACCGGAAGTATTCTGGGCGTCACCGGTAGTGTACCGGGACCACCGGAGGGTCCGGGGGTCCACCAAGTGGGGCCACCAGCCCCGGAGGGCTGCATGGGCCAAGTGTGGGAGGGAACCAGCCCCAGGTGGGTTGGTGCGCCCCCCACAAGGGACCAAGGCGCCTAAGGGGAGGAGGGGGGGCAAACCCTAAGGGCAGATGGGCCTTAGGGCCCATGCCTGGTGCGCCTCCCTCTCCCCTCCACCTGGCCGCCACCCAGATGGGAGCTGGGGGCTGCCGCACCCCTTGGGTGGGAACCCTAGAGGGGGCGCAGCCCCCTCCCTCTCCCCTATATATAGTTGAGGTATTTGGGGCTGCCAACACATGAGTTTTCACCTCTCGATGGTGCAGCCCTGCATCTCTCCTTCCTCCTCTCCCGCGGTGCTTGGCGAAGCCCTGCAGGATTGCCACGCTCCTCCACCACCACCACGCCGTTGTGCTGCTGCTGGATGGAGTCTTCCTCAACCTCTCCCTCTCTCCTTGCTGGATCAAGGCATGGGAGACGTCACCGGGTTGTACGTGTGTTGAACGCGGAGGTGCCGTCCGTTCGGCACTTGGTCATCGATGATTTGGATCACGACGAGTATGACTCCATCACCCCCGTTCACTTGAACGCTTCCGCTTAGCGATCTACAAGGGTATGTAGATGCACTCTCCTTCCCCTCGTTGTTGGTTTCTCCATAGATAGATCTTGGTGATACGTAGGAAAATTTTGAATTTCTGCTACGTTCCCCAACAAAAACTAGGGAGGAGACTATGTTGGAAATATGAGCAATTTACCATATGATTTTATTAACGGAAATACTTGATAAATCATGACTAATATAGTAGAGATAAAACGAGTCATGGGTTCTGACAGAGAGAAGGTAAATAACATCTGCATATATAAACTGTAGCCTAGCATATCTAGAGCAGACAGTAGAGCTAATTGCATATATGGAGTAGAAGCTAACACATCTAGGGTAAGTACTAGTACGAGAAAGAGTGGCAGGACATCTAACAGAAAGAAGAAGAACACATACGGGACAACAACAGCAGAAACACTGGACTTGGGGTCGACATCCTCTCCAGCCATGTCGTTGATGAGGTTGTCGACGTCGGGGAAGAAGCCGTCGTCGGGGAAGTAGTCATCAGAGTCCGTGATGAAGAAGTCAGTAGTCGCGCGGAGCGCTCCCCAAAAACCTTATCACCCTTCTCCCGTACAGGACTCAAAAGGTCGGTTCCGGAGGCCTACTGTCCCGACCTGCGGTGCACGCCGCAAGACGGGATGGGGAAGAACGTAGCAGCATCGCAGTGCTCGAAACTTTGTGGCGAGAGGAAGAGGAGCTTCTGGTGTGTCTCTCTGGAGAGGAGCGACCTCTCTTATATAGGCACAGGAGAAGGACGCGAAGAGGCCGCGGCGGGAGGTGAAGCAACGAAGGGAGACGAAGCGAACAAGCAGCGGCCGAAGAGGCGCGCCGTTCGAATTCAGTGTCCACTACAGAAAACTTTTCAACTCCCACGTGACCTTTCGTATACCCGTCGTGCGTGGCAAAAATTTAGACATCGACTGGCGTGGCGTGGCGTGGTGTGGCGGGCGGCGGAGGAGTAGCGCGCGTGGATGTCCCTCTTGTTCTCATGCTCATACGTGTGGGGAAAGAACCTCCCTTATAAAAAAGGTCCAACTCCCTCTAAACTAGCAATGTGGGACTAAATTTTTGTTCCACCTCTTGCCTTGCACGAATGGGCTGCGTGGGCCTCTAGGATTTATTAGGAATTTCTGAAACTGCTATTGGGCTAGACCCAAAATAGACAAAATTCCAGCGACTATGCATGAGCGGTTGCTTATTTGGCCATTTGGTGGAAATGGTTTCACTTGATCTTTGTCCTTAATAATTTCAGTTATTTGATTCATTGCACTTTTTCAATGAATAAATCGGTAAGCTGGATCATTATTCCAAGGCCTCTTTGGTTTATAGGAATTTTGTAAGAATTCTACGTCATATAATTTTTGTATGAAAATTTTCCTTAAGAGTCACCTTGTTTGCATAATAGAATCACATATCTATACATGATTGTTTCCTATCTGCCGTACTTCAAAGTACAAGAAATATTAGCTCAGACCTAATAGAAGAAAAGCATATCATTTGAACCGAATGAGGTCTTTTTTTCTATCGATGTTCATAGAATTTGAGCTACAATGCATCTCACTTCTTGGGCCTCCTTTCGTCCATAGGAATTTTATTCTTATCATATGCATCACATGACATATGAATTTTGTAGGAAAAAAAATCCTTTGGATCCCTTTAGTTTGTAGGAATTGATTCCTTCACATTTCAATGGAAAAAAACATTGCCTAGATTCAATGAAAAATTCTTATCATATGCATCACACGACATCTCTTTTCTTATAGGAGTTAAGATGCACGTCATCTCACTTCATATGAATTTTCTATTTCTATACTATTCATATCCTATGAAGCGAAGGTGCCTTATAGTTTTCCTAATCCTATAATATTTCTATATCCTGTGAACCAAAAAAGGCCTAAAAGAAGAGACAATGTAACGATCAAATGAGCTTTCACAAAAAGAAAAAAGGATCCATCACAAATCGAACTTGACACCAGTCAGATGATGCTCGTGGAGAGGGTTGGTGACTTTGTGTTCCTCGTTTATCACACGTCAAGTTTGAGCAAACAACAGGAAAATAAGTTGGAGCACACGATGCCAACGACAGATAAAATATACTCCATTCGCACACAAGTGGAATTATCATAACTCATCAGCCACAAACAGAGAACCCAGAAGAGAAATGTGTCAACCTCAAGGTAAATTTATGATACGATAGAAATTACGAGACTTTTGTACAAATCTGGAGGCACCTTCTGTGCCTCTTTCCCCCCTCCCCCGACAGAGGAAACCAGGCAGGCACGAGGCACACCCCCAACCCTGCTGCAACTTCTTCAGCTAGCCAACAGCACACGCATGAACGTATAAGATGTCCTCATCTCGGCATCTGCAGGGCTCCCCGCCGGGAGTCGGCGAGCCGCTTCGTGATGCCAGAAGCTTTACAACATGCTTTACTTACACTACAGGTAACCGAGGCGAGTTTAACAGTTACATCCCGTATGCTCAAACGAAGTGAGCACCCTGCAGGGGGAGAAGGCCCGAAGGCCGCAATCTAGAAGCATATAGTGTTTTTACGCTGTTCGTGATAAGCTGCAGCTACACCTCTTCCTGATGCAGAGCAGGGGGTGGAGGTAGCGGAGGAGACTGGGACGCCTGCTGGGGCGGCTCTTCGGCTTTGTTGTTCACTTTGATCTCCAGCAGCCGCTCGACCGGCTGACGGCAGATGGGGCACCTGGTGGTCTGGTACCTCAAGACCTTGGCGCACTCGCTGCACATACACTGCGGAAAAAAAATTAGTGTCAGTTACTCGAGATGCCAGCACAGAATCGGGTGCCAAACAGCTCATAGCACTGGAAATGGACAGCAATCAGTGAATTATTGTAGGAGATTTCTGGATCAGTAAATAGAATATGAAAGATTCAAGATCACGCTTGGTAAACAATATAGTACAAGTATAATAACAGACTAAATCTCTGGAATTCATGTTTTTCCTAGAATAGCATAACTGCAGCATTATAGCTTAATTAACTTCAAACGTAGATATTCACACATAAGCTTCTATATTTATAGATTTGAGACTTACCATATGCCTACATGGAAGGACAGTGGTATCCCTAGGTTCTGAGAGGCAGATGACACATTCTTTCCCAGGATCATTTGCATCAGTGTCCCCTTCCACAGAGTTTCCTATCCCATATATTTCCTGCAATTCATACCTGGTGCCATTCACCCAAAGGATCTGACTAACAACTCGTACTTGATAGTCGCCACTTTCTTTCTTTTCAAACACAGCCTGTGTGATCTGCGAGTTTGGAGTTTTGGGCTTCTGGTCTTCCCCCTCCGATGGTTGATCAGCAGACAGTGTTGTTTCAGCTTTAACTGCAAGTGGATATATTTCCATTCCCCCCTGTTTCAACAACTCAGAGTCCTCAAACACTGAGAAGTCAATTCCTGTCCCTGAAGGTTGCCTAAACTTCTGGCCAAGACCCTCTTTGAAGCTAACAGTAACAGGCTTAATCAAGTCTGGCTTCATTGCTGTTAGATTGCAGTTGAGCTCTTCCTTTGCAAAGAAGTAGACAGTCATGCTGTTCAAGGAAGTAGATTAAGAAGAATGGTAAATCAACTAACATTACAGAAAGAACAAGACTTCTTTTATCTGTATTAAGGAAGCTGTAATGCTTTAGTTATACAACATGAAAGTACAACAATACATTAAATAGCAATGCAGCTCTAGCACAAAACACCAAAATCCTCTACAAACATACCAGTGTCATATTTGCAGGAAGGATAAGTACAGTGTGCTTCGTATAGTTATCCCAGAATAAACAAATTTAATTTCAATACATATTTCGCTAACCATTAGCGATTTCGCAACCTATTACACTTAGGCATCCTTTGGTTCATAGGAATAGGAAAGTCACAGGAAATGAGTTGACATGCATCTCAGTTCCTATAGGAAAAGAGATGTCACTTGGTTCATAGGATAAGAATTTCTCCAATAGGTCTGAGCTAATGTTTTTTTCCTTTGAAATGTAAAGGATAGGAACCAATCCTACATAGGAATAGGAATCCATTCCTACAAATCAAAGGGATCTACAGAAATTTTTCCTTAAGATATCCTATCCTATATAATTCCTACAAAGCAAAGGAGGCCTTAAAATTATCTTCGAGCAAAATGTAGCAAGATGCATGCTTTATCACGGAACGGTATCGACAACTTGGTAGAACTGAAATTCCAAGAATTCTTTTTGGTGGCTCATAATCAGAACACATCAATTTCAAATAAACTAGAAAGAAAGACTTGCTTGGTACAAACATCTGGTCACAGACAGATTATTCAACCAAGAGCGGATGTGCTACAAAAATGATGATGAAAGAGGGAAAATGGTACTGGGGATGAAGACCTTAACAGTTCCAAATATAACTCCAAGGATGGAAACATGTTGGTTTAGAGAACAAAATATATGCCTACAGTAACAACTGAGCAGAAAGTAATGCAGGGAAGAATGAGTGGGGATAATATACATAATATCTATCGTTGACTAGGCCACCTCGGAGAATAGGGCATAAGTAACACTTGGTGTTAAAAATGCGACGGAGCGAGCATCCTCTGTAAGTATCACAACCAATGCAAAAATTCCAATGGTTTGACCAGGCAGGAACCCACATATGTAGTGTTCTGCCTCCAGAGTACGGACACACAACAAGTACCAAAGTTTAACAGTTGCCAAGGGATCATCAAAGTGTATGGCAACTGTAGATCATTGAAACTTCATCCTTACTACCGTATTCCCGATCACAGAGTTTTTACTAAAGACTTTTGAGAACAATCTAATAATGAATAAAACATGCATATAATGCTATAGCTGGCTTTCTGGCTATTGAAGAAGCATTATTTGCAAGGACCAGGGTATCAAGGATACTGCAATAGATGACTGAGCTCGTCCTTACAAGCATGTTAGTGTTCTCAGGTAATACTTTTGTAGACAAAAAGTCTTCATGTATGGTTTTTACTAATTCCCTTTTTCTGTTTTGATCAATAGAGGGAGTCGTCAATCAACAAACAAATGGAGGTCAAAGATCGCTGAAATAGACAAATACCGCCCTTAACCTCAAGCAAGTGAAAGCATCACCATCATCAGAGACAGAGACTAATTCCTCAAAGCATCAACGTCGATGTACAAAACGAATCCATGCAAACAAGAACATCTTCCACACAAATCCTGCTCCCGGTCAGTGGCACAAATATACATAAAGATTTAAGAGAAGGAAGAAAGATTCACCTTCCAGCGACGGTGGCATCGAAGGTGAAGGCGACGAGGAAGCGGCCGGGACAGCCTTCATCAGGCTCAATCCGGAGCGTCTCCTTCTTGAGGTTGACGTCGTTGCGGATGGTGACGGCCTTCTGGTGCTCGACGTAGGGCGTGGGCATGGGCGGCTGGAGGCCGTAGGGGTAGCGCCCGGCCCAGCCGGGGTAGTGGTGGGAGTGGACGGAGGGCGGGAACTCGGTGGGGGGCACGTTGGGCGGCGGCGCGGCGCCCCTGTGGTGGTGGTCGTAGGGCGCCGGGAGGGGCACCTGCACGGACGGCGGCGGCGGCGGGTAGTAGTTCCCGTACTGCGGGTAGTACTGCGGCGGGTTGGGGTTGGGGTACTGCGGCGGGTAGGGCGTGGCGGCGGCGAAGACGTAGCGGTTGGGCGCGGCCTCCGGCTGCTGCGGAGGCGGCGGCGCCTGGTGGTGGTGGCCGTGGCCGTGGCCGGAGCTCCGGCGGCGGTGGCCCGGGCCGCCTCCCCCGCCGTTGCTGCCCGCGTTGCCCATAGCTCCCGCGCGCGCAGATCACCGGCTGCGAGCCCGGGGGAACCGCGCTCAGGCTCGGATCTCGGGGCCCTGGAGCATCAAAATTGGAGGAGCCTCGCCCTCCTCCCAATTCCTCTCCTCCCAACAACGTCCCCAGAAAACCCAAAAATCCAAGAAAGATAACACGCACGCCGCCTCCTCTCCGAGGATCGGAAGAAGCAGCGCGACGGAATTGGAGCCCCCGATCGATTCCCCCCACGCGGATCGAAATCGACGACGATCGATTCGATCGGGGGAGGGGATGGGGAAGGGAGGGGAGGGACGGAGCGCTTGCCGGCGCGCTCACCCACACTCGTTGCTTTCTCGTCTGTGTCGTATTTTTGGGGCTATAATGGAAGGTTGCGCGTAAAGCACACCACTATCGTCTCTTTTCTTTCCCCCCTCGCCCTCGGTGGTTACAGCTATGGTTGTTATCTATCACACCCCCAGCCCCTTTAACTCCCCCCGAATCGCCCGCCGGCCACCCGGGGCTTGTGCGCGGCGTGCGGGCGCCAAACCAGCGGCGGGGCTCCCTCGAACCCGTCAGAGGCACGGCGAACCTTCTCACCGTTTCACCCCGCACGTGAGGCGAATGTGCGACGAGCAGTGCGCGGAGCTCTGGATTTGGCGGTGAGGGAGTGATGGCCGCCTATTTTTGGCGTGGTCGTGTGGCCGGCGAACCGCAGTCACTGGTCTCGTTTCCAGCATGCAGCCAAGTGCGAGTAATAGTGGTGTGGAGTGGCTCCAAGCCGCACGGTAAACTCCCGGCCGCACGTGTAAAAGCCGTTTGAAATTGCAGTGAAATGGCGACGACCGATACATCATTGGCTGTTTTTGCGGGGTTGGAGGCGGAGGGGCTGGTTGGCAAGTGGCAACAATTCTTATATTCCTTGCCCTTTTGTTAACAAAGCTTTCTGGGAAAGAGGTTCTCGTAGTGGGAGGAGGCGGTAGCGGTAGTGGTAGTGGTCAGAGCGGAGCCTAACCAGAGGCGTCGCTGCTCCGCTTTTGCTAGTGGGCTTCTCCGCTCGACTAATGACAAAGAAACAATAATACATTATTTATACCTTGTTCGGTTTGTTCGGAATAAAGCTTTCTGCCACTGCACGGCTCCCTTGAATGGCCGAAATGAAAGGCGTGCACGATACAGATGCAATCAATAATTGAGCGAGCTCCGTTCGTCTGTTGTGCGAGGTAGTCGATGGGATGGTTGATTTAAGCCTGAAAATGTGGGTGCTCCTCTAATTGGCGACACCCTTTCCGTCGTCGCACTCATTTACTTGCTCTCGCTTGGTTAGCGTCCAAAGTGGGCATGCGTCCCTACTTGACTAGATAAACACTTGCTATCCGATGCGACCGCAGCTGGCCGGGAGCCCGGGACGATGCCTGGACCCCAAAGGGAAGGCGATCGATCGTGAGGCACCACCGATCAGTACGTACCAAATGCCAGGTTTTTTTTTTAGGTTCAATGCCAGGCTTGTTGATGATGTCGAGATAGAGTATACGCCCTCCTCGATCTCAACCTTCCACGGCAAAACGAGACCGTGGATGAAGCTGGAGAAAACATTTGTCGGCCAGAGACGTCGCGTAATTGAAGTGGGACGGGTTTATCCGGGCAGAGCTACTTATTATTTGTCCCTTTTTTTTAGAATTATTTGTCTGTTCATTTGTTGGTGCCACAAGATATGTAGGGGCACGAGTTACTATCCACACCCATTTGTGATAATTGTAAGAAAATAATAATAATTATAGCTGGATATCTGTAGTACGGACGTATCTATTGACAAGAGATGTTGTGTGGGAACTGAAAAAAGTAGACAAGAGTACAAGACTACTTCCTCCTCAACATTGAAGGAAAAACAAAGGGACAACGAAGGTTCCCAATCCAAGCCAAAGCTTCACTGCACGATGCTGTCTCGGTCCTTCTTTCCTTCCTCGTTCACGCTTTAGGTGAAGGTGGGAATAAGTGGGACTAGAATTCCCATCTCACTTAAAACGCCTTATTGGGAGCCCGTTGGACCAGAAAGAAAATAAGTGGGCTAGCCCCTTTAGCCCACTAGGACCCCACTTTACCCTATTAGCCCATCCCAATAGCTTCTGGTGCAGGGAGGGCGCCGCCGCAGCTTACTCCCACCGCCGTTGCCGATCGATGGCAGCCGCCGCTGCACGACTGCCTCTTCTTCCTCAGACCCCGCCTCTTCCAGATCGCACATAGCCCCTCCCCGGTTGGACAGAGGAGAAGTACACAATGAGCTATATGATAATTCTAGCGATGCTGGAATCAAATACTCTCTTTGATGCCCAGACCTGTTTAGTGATAGCAATAGAGAGTTGTAAGCACATTCATACTATAATCAAATATATTACGTATCTGCTATTTAAATAAAGATCTCAGCTTTCAATTGTCTCATGAGTGCAAGTAATTACTAATAAGCATTCTTTGTTGCTTCAGGAGAAGAAGAAAGTTGTCAACTTCATGCAGTCATGGAAAAGGAGAAAAAGTTGTCCAAGGATATGTCCTACTCCCTCCGTCCTTTAAAGAGTGTACTTCCAACTTTGTTGGAAAGTCAAACTTTTTTATGTTTGACTATATTTATACAATAATACACCAATATTTATGCCATCAAATTAGTAACATTAGATTCATGATAAAATATATTTTCATAATATACCTATTTGGTTTCACAAACATTGATATATTTTTGCACAAACTCGGTCAAACTTTGAAATAGTTTGATCCTCCAACAAAGTTGGAAGTACATTCTTTGAAGGACGGAGGGAGTATGAAGCTACAAAGTTCAGTCTTGCAGTATTGCGAACTGAAAATTTTTTATATGAAGCCTGCCTTGGCGGCCAACGTGTCCTTGTCGCATGTATGCTTGATTAGTAGTCACTTAAGGTTTAGTGGAACCATCTGTATATGTAATTGAAGGTTTAGCGCTTCGATCGATTCATCCGTATCTGTAACTGAAGGTTTAGTAGATCTGATCGATTCATCTGCCTATGTAACCGAAGGTTTAGTATATTGCTTCCATACCATGCTGCTGCTCAATTATGCATACCTGTCGTGGGGATTGCTCAGCTGCTCAGTTGTTCAGATACGTATATGGCTCTGAAGTGTGATGTTTTGAATTTCAAATGTATTTGTTGGATGGGGATCCCACTTGTTCACACCTAATTTATACTAGAATTGGTGGCATGCCTACTTTTTTAACTCCGGACCATAGTGGGACGAGGTGGATTGTAGGTGGGACTCCCACCTACAATCTGTTGGAAATATGCCCTAGAGGCAATAATAAAAGCATTATTATTATATTTCCTTATTCATGATAATTGTCTTTATTCGTGCTATAATTGTGTTAACCGGAAATCGTAATACATGTGTGAATAACAGACAACAACATGTCCCTAGTGAGCCTTTAGTTGACTAGCTCGTTGATCGGCAGATAGTCATGGTTTCCTGACTATGGACATTGGATGTCATCGATAACGAGATCACATCATTAGGAGAATGATGTGATGGACAAGACCCAATCCTAAACATAGCATAAGATCGCATAGTTCGTTTGCTAGAGTTTTCCAATGTCAAGTATCCTTTCCTTAGACCATGAGATCGTGTAACTCCCGGATACCGTAGGAGTGCTTTGGGTGTGCCAAACGTCACAACGTAACTGGGTGACTATAAAGGTATGCTACGGGTATCTCTGAAAGTGTCTGTTGGGTTGACATGGATCGAGACTGGGATTTGTCACTCCGCTTGACGGAGAGGTATCACCGGGCCCTCTCGATAATGCATCATCACAATGAGCTCAATGTGATCAAAGTGTTTGATCACGGGATCATGCATTACGGTAACGAGAAAAGTGACTTGCCGATAACGAGATTGAACGAGGTATTGGGATACCGACGATCGAATCTCGGGCAAGTAAAATACCGATTGACAAAGGGAATCGTATACGGGATTAATTGAATCCTTGACATCGTGGTTCATCCGATGAGATCATCGTGGAGCATGTGGGAGCCAACATGGGTATCCAGATCCCGCTGTTGGTTATTGCCCGAGAGCCGTCTCGATCATGTCTGCATGTCTCCCGAACCCGTAGGGTCTACACACTTAAGGTTCGGTGACGCTAGGGTTGTGAAGATATGTATATGCAGTAACCCGAATGTTGTTCGGAGTCCCGGATGAGATCCCGGACGTCACGAGGAGTTCCGAAATGGTCCGGAGGTAAAGAATTATATATAGGAAGTGCTATTTTGGCCATCGGGACAAGTTTCGGGGTTATCGGTATTGTACCGGGACCACCGGAGGGGTCCCGGGGGTCCACCAGGTGGGGCCACCTGCCCTGGTGGGCCACATGGGCCTTAGGGGGTGCGCCTTGGCCTGCTTGGGCCAAGGGGAACCTGCCCCAAAGGGCCCATGCGCCTAGGGTTCCATCTAGGAGGAGTCCTAGTGGTGGAAGGCACCTCCTAGATGGCTTGGGGGGAGGGAAACCTCCCTGGCCGCCGCCCCCTTGGGAGATTGGATCTCCCAGGGCCGGCGCCCCCCCAAGAGGCCTATATAAAGGGGGGCAGGGGAGGGGGGCTGCGCACCCTATGCCCTGGCGCCTCCCTCTCCCTCTCCAACACCTCCTCCTCCTCCGTTAGTGCACGGCGAAGCCCTGCCGGAGTACTGCAGTTCCACCATCACCACGCCGTTGTGCTGCTGCTGGAGCCTTCTTCCCCAACCTCTCCTTTGCCTTGCTGGATCAAGAAGGAGGAGACGTCACGCTTTCCGTACGTGTGTTGAACGCGGAGGTGCCGTCCGTTCGGTACTAGATCATCGGTGAATTGGATCACGGCAAGTACGACTACCTCATCCACGTTCACTCGAACGCTTCCGTTGCGATCTACAAAGTGGTATATAGATGCTATCTAATCTGAATACTCGTTGCTAGATGAACTCATAGATGGATCTTGGTGAAACCGTAGGAAAATTTTTAATTTTCTGCAACGTTCCCCAACAGTGGCATCATGAGCTAGGTTTATGCGTAGTTCTTCTTGCACGAGTAGAACACAATTTGTTGTGGGCGTAGATGTTGTCAACTCTTCTTGCCGCTACTAGTCTTATCTTGCTTCAGCGGTATTGTGGGATGAAGCGGCCTGGACCAACCTTACACGTACGCTTACGTGAGACCGGTTCCACTGACTAACATGCACTAGTTGCATAAGGTGGCTGGCGGGTGTCTGTCTCTCCCACTTTAGTTGGAGCGGATTCGATGAAAAGGGTCCTTATGAAGGGTAAATAGAAGTTGACAAATCACGTTGTGGTTTGAACGTAGGTAAGAAAACGTTCTTGCTAGAACCCTAATTCAGCCACGTAAAACTTGCAACAACAATTAGAGGACGTCTAACTTGTTTTTGCAGCAAGTGCTTTGTGATATGATATGGCCAAAGTTGTGATGTATGATGAATGATCTATATGTGATGTATGAGATGTTCATGCTATTTTAATAGGAATCATGACTTGCATGTCGATGAGTATGACAACCGGCAGGAGCCATAGGAGTTGTCTTTATTTTTTGTATGACCTGCGTGTCATTGAGAATCGCCATGTAAATTACTTTACTTTATTGCTAAACGCGTTAGCCATAGTAGTAGAAGTAATAGTTGGCGAGCAACTTCATGGAGACACGATGATGAAGATCATGATGATGAAGATCATGGTGTCAAGCCGGTGACAAGATGATCATGGAGCCCCAAGATGAAGATCAAAGGAGCTATGTGATATTGGCCGTATCATGTCACGTTTATTATTTGATTGCATGTGATGTTTATCATGTTTTGCATCTCGTTTACTTAGAACGACGGTAGTAAATAAGATGATCCCTCATAATAATTTCAAGAAAGTATTCACCCTAACTGTGCACCGTTGCTAAGGTTCGTCGTTCCGAAGCACCACGTGATGATCGGGTGTGATAGGTCCTTACGTTCGCATACAACGGGTGTAAGCCAGATTTACACATGCAAAACACTTAGGTTGACTTGACGAGACTAGCATGTACAGACATGGCCTCGGAACACAGAAGACCGAAAGGTCGAGCATGAGTCGTATAGAAGATACGATCAACATGAAGATGTTCACCGATATTGACTAGTCCGTCTCACGTGATGATCGGACACGGCCTAGTTGACTCGGATCATGTAATACTTAGATGACTAGAAGAGGGATGTTTATCTAAGTGGGAGTTCATTAAATAATTTGATTAAATGAACTTTATTATCATGAACTTAGTCTAAATATTTTACAATATGTCTTGTAGATCAAATGGCCAACGTAGTCCTCAACTTCAACGCGTTCCTAGAGAAAACCAAGCTGAAAGACGATGGTAGCAACTATACGGACTGGGTCCGGAACCTGAGGATCATCCTCATAGCTGCCAAGAAAGATTATGTCCTAAGAGCACCGCTGGGTGACGCACCTATTCTCCCTGCAGAACAAGACATTATGAACGCTTGGCAGTCGCGATGCGATGATTACTCCCTCGTTCAGTGCGGCATGCTTTACAGCTTAGAGCCGGGGCTCCAAAAACGTTTTGAGAGACATGGAGCATATGAGATGTTCGAAGAGCTGAAAATGGTTTTCCAAGCTCATGCCCGGGTCGAGAGATATGAAGTCTCCGACAAATTCTTTAGCTGTAAGATGGAGGAAAATGGCTCTGTCAGTGAGCACATACTCAAAATATCTGGGTTGCACAACCGCTTGACTCAACTGGAAGTTAATCTCCCGGATGAAGCGGTCATTGACAGAATCCTCCAGTCGCTTCCACCTAGCTACAAGAGCTTTGTGATGAACTACAATATGCAGGGGATGGTAAAGACCATTCCTGAAGTATATGCTATGCTGAAATCAGCAGAGGTAGAAATCAAGAAGGAGCATCAAGTGTTGATGGTGAATAAAACCACTAAGTTCAAGAAGGGCAAGGGTAAAAAGAACTTCAAGAAGGACGGCAAGGAAGTTGCCGCGCCCGGTAAGCAAGTTGCCGGGAAGAAGCCAAAGAATGGACCCAAGCCCGAAACCGAGTGCTTTTATTGCAAGGGAAGTGGTCACTGGAAGTGGAACTGCCCCAAATACTTAGCGGACAAGAAGGCCGGCAAAACCAAAGGTATATGTGATATACATGTAATTGATGTGTACCTTACCAGTACTCGTAGTAGCTCTTGGGTATTTGATAACGGTGCAGTTGCTCACATTTGTAACTCAAAGCAGGAGCTGCGGAATAAACGGAGACTGGCGAAGGACGAGGTGACGATGCGCGTCGGGAATGGTTCCAAGGTCGATGTGATCGCCATCGGCACGCTGCCTCTACATTTACCTACGGGATTAGTTTTAAACCTCAATAATTGTTATTTAGTGCCAAGTTTGAGCATGAACATTGTATCTGGATCTCGCTTAATTCGAGATGGCTACTCATTTAAATCCGAGAATAATGGTTGTTCTATTTATATGAGAGATATGTTTTATGGTCATGCTCCGATGGTTAATGGTTTATTCTTGATGAATCTCGTACGTGATGATACACATATTCATAGTGTGAGTACCAAAAGAGTTAAAGTTGATAACAATAGTCACACATATTTGTGGCACTGCCGCCTTGGTCACATAGGTGTCAAACGCATGAAGAAGCTCCATACAGATGGACTTTTAGAGTCTCTTGATTATGAATCATTTGACACGTGCGAACCATGCCTCATGGGTAAAATGACCAAGACTCCGTTCTCAGGAACAATGGAGCGAGCAACCAACTTATTGGAAATCATACATACCGATGTGTGCGGTCCAATGAGTGTTGAGGCTCGCGGAGGCTATCGTTATGTTCTCACCCTCACTGATGACTTGAGTAGATATGGGTATATCTACTTAATGAAACACAAGTCTGAGACCTTTGAAAAGTTCAAGGAATTTCAGAGTGAGGTTGAAAATCAACGTGATAGAAAGATCAAGTTTCTACGATCAGATCGTGGAGGAGAATACTTGAGTCATGAATTTGGCACACACTTAAGAAAATGTGGAATAGTTTCACAACTCACGCCGCCTGGAACACCTCAGCGTAATGGTGTGTCCGAACGTCGTAATCGCACTCTATTAGATATGGTGCGATCTATGATGTCTCTTACCGACTTACCGCTATCTTTTTGGGGCTATGCTTTAGAGACTGCTGCATTCACTTTAAATAGGGCTCCGTCGAAATCCGTTGAGACGATACCGTATGAATTATGGTTTGGGAAGAAAACCTAAGCTATCGTTTCTAAAAGTTTGGGGATGCGATGCTTATGTCAAGAAACTTCAACCTGAAAAGCTCGAACCCAAGTCGGAAAAATGCGTCTTCATAGGATACCCTAAAGAAATAGTTGGGTATACCTTCTACCTCAGATCCGAAGGCAAGATCTTTGTTGCCAAGAATGGATCCTTTCTAGAGAAAGAGTTTCTCTCGAAAGAAGTAAGTGGGAGGAAAGTAGAACTTGATGAAGTATTACCTCTTGAACCGGAAAATGGCGAAACTCAAGAAATCGTTCCTGAGGTGCCTGCACCGACTAGAGAGGAAATTAATGATTATGATCAAGATACTTCTGATCATGCTCCTACTGAAATTCGAAGGTCCACAAGGACACGTTCCGCACCAGAGTGGTACGGCAACCCTGTCTTGGAAATCATGTTGTTAGACAACGGTGAACCTTCGAACTATGAGGAAGCAATGGCGGGCCCAGATTCCAACAAATGGCTGGAAGCCATGAAATCCGAGATAGGATCCATGTATGAAAACGAAGTATGGACTTTGACTGACTTGCCCGTTGAACGGCGAGCCATAGAAAATAAATGGATCTTTAAGAAGAAGACAGACGCGGATGGTAATGTGACCATCTATAAAGCTCGGCTTGTCGCTAAGGGTTATCGACAAGTTCAAGGAATTGACTACGATGAGACTTTCTCACCGGTAGCGAAGCTGAAGTCCGTCCGAATCATGTTAGCAATTGCCGCATACTATGATTATGAGATATGGCAAATGGACGTCAAAACGGCATTCCTTAATGGTTTCCTTAAGGAAGAATTGTATATGATGCAGCCGGAAGGTTTTGTCGATCCTAAGAATGCTCGCAAAGTGTGCAAGCTCCAACGCTCGATTTATGGGCTGGTGCAAGCATCTCGGAGTTGGAACATTCGCTTTGATGAGATGATCAAAGCGTTTGGGTTTACACAGACTTATGGAGAAGCCTGTGTTTACAAGAAAGTGAGTGGGAGCTCTGTAGCATTTCTCATATTATATGTAGACGACATATTTTTGATGGGAAATGATATAGAACTCTTGGACAACATTAAGGCCTACTTGAACAAAAGTTTTTCAATGAAGGACCTTGGAGGAGCTGCTTATATATTAGGCATCAAGATCTATAGAGATAGATCGAGATGCCTCATAGGTCTTTCACAAAGCACATACCTTGATAAAATATTGAAGAAGTTCAATATGGATCAATCTAAGAAAGGGTTCTTACCTGTATTACAAGGTGTGAAATTGAGCTCAGCTCAGTGTCCGACCACGGCAGAAGATATAGAAGAGATGAGCGTCATCCCCTATGCCTCAGCCATAGGTTCTATTATGTATGCCATGCTGTGTACCAGACCTGATGTAAACCTTGCCGTAAGTTTGGTAGGAAGGTACCAAAGTAATCCCGGCAAGTAACACTGGACAGCGGTCAAGAATATCCTGAAGTACCTGAAAAGGACCAAGGAAATGTTTCTCGTTTATGGAGGTGACGAAGAGCTCGTCGTAAAAGGTTACGTTGACGCTAGCTTCGACACAGATCTGGATGACTCTAAGTCACAAACCGGATACGTGTATATTTTGAATGGTGGGGCAGTAAGCTGGTGCAGTTGCAAGCAAAGCGTCGTGGCGGGATCTACATGTGAAGCGGAGTACATGGCAGCCTCGGAGGCAGCACATGAAGCAATTTGGGTGAAGGAGTTCATCACCGACCTTGGAGTCATACCCAATGCGTCGGGGCCAATCAAGCTCTTCTGTGACAACACTGGAGCTATTGCACTTGCAAAGGAGCCCAGGTTTCACAAGAAGACCAGGCACATCAAGCGTCGCTTCAACTCCATTCGTGAAAATGTTCAAGATGGAGACATAGAAATTTGTAAAGTGCACACGGATCTGAATGTCGCAGATCCGTTGACTAAACCTCTCCCTAAGGCAAAACATGATCAGCACCAGAACTCTATGGGTGTTCGATTCATCACAATGTAACTAGATTATTGACTCTAGTGCAAGTGGGAGACTGTTGGAAATATGCCCTAGAGACAATAATAAAAGCATTATTATTATATTTCCTTATTCATGATAATTGTCTTTATTCGTGCTATAATTGTGTTAACCGGAAATCGTAATACATGTGTGAATAACAGACAACAACATGTCCCTAGTGAGCCTCTAGTTGACTAGCTCGTTGATCGGCAGATAGTCATGGTTTCCTGACTATGGACATTGGATGTCATCGATAACGAGATCACATCATTAGGAGAATGATGTGATGGACAAGACCCAATCCTAAACATAGCATAAGATCGCATAGTTCGTTTGCTAGAGTTTTCCAATGTCAAGTATCCTTTCCTTAGACCATGAGATCGTGTAACTCCCGGATACCGTAGGAGTGCTTTGGGTGTGCCAAACGTCACAACGTAACTGGGTGACTATAAAGGTATGCTACGGGTATCTCTGAAAGTGTCTGTTGGGTTGACATGGATCGAGACTGGGATTTGTCACTCCGCTTGACGGAGAGGTATCACCGGGCCCTCTCGGTAATGCATCATCACAATGAGCTCAATGTGATCAAAGTGTTTGATCACGGGATCATGCATTACGGTAACGAGAAAAGTGACTTGCCGATAACGAGATTGAACGAGGTATTGGGATACCGACGATCGAATCTCGGGCAAGTAAAATACCGATTGACAAAGGGAATCGTATACGGGATTAATTGAATCCTTGACATCGTGGTTCATCCGATGAGATCATCGTGGAGCATGTGGGAGCCAACATGGGTATCCAGATCCCGCTGTTGGTTATTGCCCGAGAGCCGTCTCGGTCATGTCTGCATGTCTCCCGAACCCGTAGGGTCTACACACTTAAGGTTCGGTGACGCTAGGGTTGTGAAGATATGTATATGCAGTAACCCGAATGTTGTTCGGAGTCCCGGATGAGATCCCGGACGTCACGAGGAGTTCTGAAATGGTCCGGAGGTAAAGAATTATATATAGGAAGTGCTATTTTGGCCATCGGGACAAGTTTCGGGGTTATCGGTATTGTACCGGAACCACCGGAGGGGTCCCGGGGGTCCACCAGGTGGGGCCACCTGCCCTGGTGGGCCACATGGGCCTTAGGGGGTGCGCCTTGGCCTGCTTGGGCCAAGGGGAACCTGCCCCAAAGGGCCCATGCGCCTAGGGTTCCATCTAGGAGGAGTCCTAGTGGTGGAAGGCACCTCCTAGATGGCTTGGGGGGGAGGGAAACCTCCCTGGCCGCCGCCCCCTTGGGAGATTGGATCTCCCAGGGCCGGCGCCCCCCCAAGAGGCCTATATAAAGGGGGGCAGGGGAGGGGGCTGCGCACCCTATGTCCTGGCGCCTCCCTCTCCCTCTCCAACACCTCCTCCTCCTCCATAAGTGCACGGCGAAGCCCTGCCGGAGTACTGCAGTTCCACCATCACCACGCCGTCGTGCTGCTGCTGGAGCCTTCTTCCCCAACCTCTTCTTTGCCTTGCTGGATCAAGAAGGAGGAGACGTCACGCTTTCCGTACGTGTGTTGAACGCGGAGGTGCCGTCCGTTCGGTACTAGATCATCGGTGAATTGGATCACGGCAAGTACGACTACCTCATCCACGTTCACTCGAACGCTTCCGTTGCGATCTACAAAGTGGTATGTAGATGCTAACTAATCTGAATACTCGTTGCTAGATGAACTCATAGATGGATCTTGGTGAAACCGTAGGAAAAATTTTAATTTTCTGCAACGTTCCCCAACACAATCTCACCTGCAACATGATTCCCTGTCGAGCAACTTTGTCGGAGGCAAAAGGAGCTTTTCTTTTTTAGAACAACCGCCTGATCTTTATTAATTAATACTGGAGTTTATAAAATGAGACCAACCAAGTGCTAAACCTTATTGGCATTTTTTATAGGAGAAACTCCGTGAGCACCACGTGTTCGAGTCAGGACTCGAACTTGAGTGGGCTGGCAGCAATCCCAGCTGCCGAGCCAACGGGACGACGCCACGTCCTCAATACTGAAGTTTACATAATCAGGTGGTTCTAGCAACCATATATGACGCCCATGAGCTAACTTTAAAGTGTTTTTAGCAACAAGATGAGCATCTACATCATTCTTTTTTGTTTGAGTTTTTTTTAGTCTTTTTTTTTTTTGAGTGGGCATCTACATTATTCTGGCGCCGCTCATGACCAAGCTTGCACAGATTCGACCGACTGGACCGGCCCGTTAAAAAAATAGTTTTGTTCACTGTAAGAGGAGCCTATGAGGTTTTTCTTTTAGGAACAGGGGCCTGCGAGGTAGTAACAAATTTGTTGCGCAGTGAGCTCCTCCTTCTTGGGGCCCCCTAGCAAATGCTGCTTTATTGGTTGGTTCGGGAGGGGGCCATGGCCCAACTGGAATCCCTGGCGGACTCGGTCGATTTCCACTATAGATCGATCTGGACGAGACCGCCGCCTCCAACCTACCGAATCTGGAATCCCCAATCCAACTTCGAAGCGCGGCTCGGCTAATCGGATCTACAACACCAATGGCTGGTAGGCAAGACAAGAGGGAGAGCCGGTGCGCCACATCGCCGGTGACCGGCACGGTGTCCAAAAGGAAAGCGAGGCGTCCCACGGAGGCGCCGGCGAGCTCGGACGGCGAAGCGCATGCTGCTCCAACCGGGCTAGATCCGAGCACAAGGGTGAAGCTACTCCTCGAGAAGAGCAGAAGAGAACACGAGGAAACCCTAGCCCTCCACCTCAAGATATACGAAGACCTGGAAAAGGAGGGAGACATTGAGTTCGACGATGAAGCCAACACCGACGATGAGGCCAGCATGATCGAGTTCAACGAATGGAGCAGGGAATTATGGGCGGCCACGGACTTCAGCGGCCTGAACCCTGGTGACGAATCCAGTGGCGTTGATTCCGTTGCCGAATACCTTGTTCACCGCGCACCGATGCCGACGGACACGATGAGGATGACCCTTAATCAAAGTTATAGTTATGTGTTTATCTATGTATCCAGTCCAATGTTATCTATACTAGTAGAATGTCCGTGCGTTGTCACGGACCTTTCAATTTTTCTTTTCCAATTGCACATATATAAATACAATGCACATCTCTTTGTGTCTACTACTCTCCATCTCTCTCCCATCTTCTCTCGGTCTCACCCTGTCTCTCTTTACTCTCTCACACGCAAACCCCTTTCCCTTGACTCAAAACTTAATTTTTGGCTCAGCTTAATTTTGCTCAATGTTAACGTTCAGCAGCTACAGTAAACATCTAGAAGCTTTAACATTAAATTGAAATTTTAACCTTTGTACAGGCTAAGATAACTTTTCAAACTTCTGGACCACACAAATTAATGATTATAATATGTACAACAAACAAAAATGACTTCACATTGTAAACTTTTTAATCCACGGCTTGACTTACATGAGCACCATGGCGTTAGTTCTGATACTTATTCTTGCCTATATTATACTTTTGTTATTTCTAGAGATGATATCCACAACTAATAAGTAAAGATTTTAAGAAAAATTATCAGAATCACCGCATCATGGAAATGACATACACAGATGGACCATGGAAAAAATAGTACTAGAAGACATGTACGCAAGAATTTCCTAAAGGTTGATCATTGCATCGTGACAAAAGCTAACTTTGCCTAGACCGGCAAGATTCAAAGCAACAAGCCATAGATGTTTGGTTTCACGCCTGTCACTTCCCATGTTGGTGTCGCCACCTAGCGTCCAAGCTTGCTTTCTTCACCTTTACTTTGTTCATGCCACCCCCAATCCAATCAACAGATGAGTTGATTGCCCATCCGGCCACTTCTCTGTTTCCTGCAAGCAACCATGGACGGTCTGTTGGAAAAACATCATAGACCATGTAAGCATCACATCATTGGCATAGACCCTACAATTCAAAGTTTTAGTCTAAAAAGAAAATAGATGTTGCAAGACTACTTTCAAGATAAAAACTCTTAAATTCATCATAAAAAGGAATGATAGACTGGTTTTAATACTGCACGCGCAACCATGTGTGTATATGATTAAAGCACATGAGAGAAAATATCTCTTTGGACAAAAAACAAAAAACTTATATAGAACATTCCATGGTAGATGACTGATAAAAATGAACAACCAAACCAATGAACTCCGATCTGATGAGAAGAAATAAACAAACAACCATTTCTAAATTGTAAAAGAAACTAACACTCCTGGTAAAAGAAACTAAAAGTTGTTGACAAGCATTACATGTATATAGAACAAAGATTTATTCACTCTAAATTTTACAGAAATTTGGCTCTTGAAGGAGGATGCTTTTTAGAACTTATTACCGGCAAACTAAATAACAATGCATGAAATAGCACACCGCCTATATCCGCCTAGATAAATACACATGTGTTGGCACGGAATAACAAAAAAATAGCATATGCAATTTTGCATTGATCAAACAAATTTGGCATAATTCGGATATGTGTATTGAATATGATGTCATGCATATTTTAATATTTAACATTTTGATGCTAAGACAAACAAATCGAGTGAGGCGTTTTGGCTCCCAGGAGCATATGCACCCGCGTTGAATAAAAAAATCAAAATAAATATTAGAAAAATTCAAAAAAATCCAATTGTTTTTGTCATGGTAGATAATTTGGTGCGTGATGTCCGGTCCAAATTTCAAATCATTTGGATATCTGAGTAGCTCTTGGAAAAAAAGACAAATTTGAGATCTGTTAAATAGTGTACTGTTCGTATACTGTTCTGACCCAATTTGTCTTTTTTGCTGAGAGCTACTCAAATGTCCAAATGCTCTAAAATTGGAGCGCACCTCCCGCACCAAATTATCTACCATGCACAAAAAATTTGGACTTTTTTAAATTTTTTTATGAATTATTTCTTGACCGGGTGCAGATGAGCCCGGGCTCAGAATTGGATATCCGAAACAAATCTTTCATTTATTACACTATCTGATTATAGTTAACAACTACTCTGCAAAGATGGAATGTGAAAAATAATGTGTGCCCTCTAACATGTAAGAAATAGCAACACTAAAATCACAATCTGAAGTTGCAAAGACACTTCAGAACAATGACTTGCGTGAAAACCACATATACATATTTACTCTTGGCGATCAGGATATGGTAGCACATGCCTTTCTCGTCTCCATACACTTCAGAAACTCTGCTCTTGAGGAAAAGTAATTATGCCAATAGCATTCTACATTTTTTGTACAAATTAGGCAATGAACATAAAGTGAATTTCCACCAAAGAAGGGAAGCACAATGCAATTAATGCCAATAATAAGCAATATATGCCCCCTCTACAACTTAGACGGATAGGAACAAATTTTCTACCAAAGACGGGGGCCCAATCTCATACTCACTATGCAACGCTAAAGGTCATTCGTGTTCACCGCAAGAGTTGATAACATTCCATCACGCTAAAGATCATTTAGTTTATAACTGGCAACAACGATGCAACCAGCAACAACCTTCCCTGTGAACGCCTCCAAAAACGTAACATTTTGTGAAGTGACTCAAGTATCTCGTTAATCGGGCAAACAACAATATTCCTTGCAAGAATTAAATATCAAGTTAGAGAAATTTGTATTATCACGTTTGAATACTCAAGGCACATTATGTTACTGACATGCTAGATAATTACCTAGTTATCTCAACCTTAGCACAAAAATCAATGTAAGCAGTTTTGAAACAATATGTACTAAATCATTAAACCATGAATATATATTTCATTTTGCAAAGTAATAGACTTCAACTACATTTATCAATAAGTGACACATGGCTTAATCAAGCTTTGTGGTAGTGTTGGAACCTGCATCGCAAACATGTGCATGGTAACAGCTCTCATTCAATGTAGGATATTGCAACAAAATAGAAGCAGATGCAAAGGTGCAACGACGATAACTATCAGGCATCACGTTCATGTCTTGCCCTGTGTTTGGCCAAAGTCAATGCATTCCTAAGATTTTTGACAACTTGCACATGACGCCTTATAATTTTCTAGTCTATATCCCATATATAATCAACTTTACTCTATCTCATATGTACCTTCTGAAAGTGCTAGTTATCGATTAGAGGGAGGGTGAATAGGTGATTTTTATGAAAGTCTTCAAAACACGGGGGCTTTAAAGACAAACGATAGAAATGAACCTATAGATATGCAGCGGAAGGTAGACTACACTAGACAAGCCATAGTCAAGTAAGTAATGAAGTGAAAGCACGAAGACTATTGACAGCTAGGTAGTATAGACCAGGATGAAGATAGTATGAAGCCAAACAACAATAATCGTCACACAGTGAAGTCAAACAGATCAAGCATGCAGGCAATGACTTCAAGAAGACAAACTGTAAGTAATAAGAGGGAAGAGATAGAACCAGTTGCTTGGTGAGGACAGAGATTTGTTGAACCAATTCCAGTTGTTGTGACAACTGTACATATGGTTAGGGAGGCTGAGATTCAACTCAGAAGACCGCGTCTTCACCTTACCCCCCTTGAGCTAAGAACACTTAGTCCTCGCCCAATCACTCAGGTAAGTCTTCAAGGTAGACTTCCAAACATTCACAGACTTCGTTCACCGGCAATCCACAATGACTCTTGGATGCTTAGAACGCGACGCCTAACCGGCTGGAGGATTCACAGTCCTCAAGTGTAATAAGTCTTCAGATCACGCGGACAGAAAGACTTCAGTGATGCCTAACACTCTTTGGCTCTAGGAGTTTTGGGCTTTGTCCTCGCAAGGATCTTTCTCTCAAATTCTTCGGAGGTGGGTTGCTCTCAAACGACAAAAGCCGTGCACTAACTCTAAGCAGCCACCAATTTATGGTATAGGGGGTGGGCTATTTATAGCCAGGAGGCAACCCGACCTGATTTGTCCGAAATGACCCTGGGACACTAAGGAACTGACACGTGTTCAATGGTCAGATTTCAAACACACGCGACAGCTTGACTTGGGCTACAAGTAAAGTTGACTCATTCAGCTTTGGATAAGATTTGCTCTCGTTGTCTTCGCTCGAAAACATAGGATTTGGTTGAGCATCACTTCAGTCACTCTGACTTTGTTCACTTGGACCCCACTTAACAGTGCGGTGGTTCCTATGACTCAACAAAGAAGGAAAGGATACTACGAAACAACTATGTCTTCGTACTCCATAGACTTCACGCGAATGTCTTCTCGAGTCATAATCTTCGTTGTGAATATCTTCACATACCACCATTGTCTTCAATGTCTTCAGGGGCGGAGACAGGGGGGCGAGCAGGGGCTAGACCACCCGCAATGGCTCGCCCCCTGAAGTTTTCTCGTATACGTATGTGTACTACACGTGCTAATGGCCGAATAATGACTCAATTAGTTATAGCCCAGCTTGATTAATCATGGAATCAATACGCATCAAACTCGGCCCACTAGCCCATGTGTCATCGTGGCCTCCCCCATCTATGTAACTGTCTTGCGAAGGCCAGTTCTTATCCTAATGCCATCGAGCAGATCAATCGATTGACCTCTCTATACATACGTCTCGCTGCTAGGGGTTTGCCGCCGCCGCCGCCGTCGCTCGCCACGACACCATATACTGCTAGGCGCCGGGAGGCTACCATATGGATACAAGCAGGTAGTTGTTCCAATAGTGGCTATTAGCTATTATACAGTAAAGAAATTTATGAATGAGAACCTTAGTCTGAATGTTGGTATTTTTGTTTTGATTTCTTGGGTCACCGCCTGCATGCGCTAGGGCGTGTGCGCATTGCCGTCAAGCACCTCAAGGAAGCACTGCTCATTCGTCGTCGAGTCCCTAGCTAGCATCAACTGCACATGTTCATCCGAATGAATCAGTTGTTGGCTTGTCACTTGTCGGTCAGTAACAAATTCTATACCATCATCCCACAACTCATGCGGTCACAACTAGACCAAAAATTCTCAAGCTATATCCAACATATAATGTTATTATTACATTGGTTACTACAAATTCTGAAATCATATACTCAGAATAATAACTGAAAGTCTTAGTATTTATTTTGTGTTTGCTATGTTTCGAGAATGATATATTTGATACTTGTTTGATAGGTTTAGTGCAGTCTAGAGTTATATTTGAACTAACAAAAGTGTTAGTTTCTTCTGAATTATGAAATACATATCCTGGTGATATACACAAAAGACTTCGATCGTCATCTTTTATATACGTTATATACGATGGCTATGTATGTTGCTTCTTCGCCCCCCTCATGCTCAAATCCTGGCTCCGCCCCTGAATGTCTTCACACATTTTTAGGGGTCATCTCCGGTAGGTAAACCGAATCAATGAGGGACTACTACCTGTGTTGTCCTGCAATTCTCACAAACACATTAGTCCCTCAACCAAGTTTGTCGTCAATACTCCAAAACCAACTAGGGGTGGCACTAGATGCACTTACACCTTCTAACATGCAAGAAATTGTATAGCAAATCACAACCTGGATAAGGAAGTCATCGAGTACCAATAAATTGATAGAAACATGTGCATTTAGTATTTTTAATTTTAAGAAAAGTTATCTAAAAATAAGGTACATCTCATGCATAGCAGGCACTACTTCACTGCAAGTCTGCAATATGCTACAAATACACATACCGCGCAATTGGTATTCAATATCAAGAAAACAAGAAATATTAAAACTGCTCTGTACACATATTGATTATGATCAACATCAGCTATATAGCTCATTGTAGAATGCAGTCTTGTTAAATCTGGAAGTAAGTCATGTATATGCATTTAAGAGCATAATCTTAGGGGCTTGAATTAAAAAAAGGGGGGCAAAGACAGATTAATTGCCTCTGATCCATAACATATACATAACAGCTGCTAGCCAACTCTTGTTAATCCTATCAAATACATGGACCTATTCGCCATTGAATAAGCCTACTGAATTAGCCGACCTCTCAAGCCAAGCTGGCATTACAAGTATGGTCATACCGTCATAGTAAAACCACCTTGAAGCATTTCAGCAAACGATGCAATGGTTTCAGAATAAACTGTGTTTGGCCTAAAATGGGAGCACCCCTAGGCCAAGATTGAGCAACACAATCTTGTACCACTAAAATGCAGAACACGAAAATAGATACAAAGTAAACTCGAGCATGCTCCACTTACCAAAAGCTAGTTGTCTACAAAGTCAAAATTGAATGGATGAAGCCTAATCATCGGGGTTGGGGAGTTGCCTTATCATCACGATGGGGGGATCGCCGCGCAAGCAGCAAGCACGACTCCCATGCCACAGCCTGGACGATCATGGTTGGTGATGCGGCGGTCGCGACCAGCGCCACAAGCCCACAACTGACTATTGGCATGGCCCCCTCTCTTGCAGCGGGAGCAGTTTCTCGTGCTCCCCATCACCTCTCTCAACTTCATATGCCTTTGATACGTCTCCATCGTATCTATAATTTTTTATTGTTCCATGCCAATATTCTACAACTTTTACATACTTTTGGCAACAATTTATATGATTTTCTTGGACTAACATATTGATCCAGTGCCTAGTGCCAGTTCCTGTTCGTTGCATGTTTTTTTGTTTTGCAGAAAATCCATATCAAATGGAGTCCAAACAGGATAAAAACTTACGGAGATTTTTTTTGGAATACATGTGAATTTTGGGAAGTGGAATCAACGCGAGACAATGCCCGAGGGGCCCACAAGGACGGAGGGTGCACCCTGGGCCCTTGCGGTCACTCTGTAAGGCGGTTGGTGCCCTTCTTCTGGCGCAAGAATGCTAATATCCGGATATAAAATTGTGTTAAAATTTCAGCCCAATCGGAGTTACGGATCTCCGGGAATTTAAGAAACGGTGAAAGGCCAGAATTTGGGAACGCAGGAACAGAAGGAAACAAAGAGAGAGATCCAATCTCGCAGGGGCTCTCGCCCCTCCGCCCCCATGGAAGCCAAGGACCAGAGGGGAAACCCTTCTCCCATCTAGGGGGGAGGTCAAGGAAGAAGAAGAAGGGGGACTCTCTCCCCCTCTCTCCCGGTGGTGCCGGAACACCGTCGGGACCATCATCGCTACGATAATCTACACCAACAACTTCGCCGCTATCATCACTAACTCTCTCCCCCTCTATACAGCGGTGTAACACCCCTTCTACCCGTTGTAATCTCTACTTGAACATGGTGCTCAGTGCTATATATTATTTCCCAATGATGTATGGCTATCCTATGATGTTTGAGTAGATCCGTTTTGTCCTATGGGTCGATTGATGATCGTGGTTGGTTTGAGTTGCATGTTTTATTATTGGTGCTGTCCTATGGTGCTCTCCGTGTCGCGCAAGAGTGAGGGATCCTCACTGTAGGGTTTGCAATATGTTCATGGTTTGCTTATTGTCCGTGTTGCATGAGTGACTGAAACACAAACATGGATAAGTGGGTCATGGGGTATGGGAATAAAGAGGACTTGATACTTTAATGTTATGGTTGGGTTTTACCTTAATGATCTTTAGTAGTTGCAGATGCTTGCTAGAGTTCCAATCATAAGTGCATATGATCCAAGAAGAGAAAGTATGTTAGCTTATGCCTCTCCCACATATAAAATTGCAATAATGATTACCAGTCTAGTTATCGATTGCCTAGGGACAAATAACTTTCTTGTGACAAAAAGCTCTCTACTAAAACAAACTTAGTTGTGTCTTTATCTAAACAGCCCCTGGTTTTTATTTATGTGCTCTTTATTATCTTGCAAACCTATCCTACAACACCTACAAAGTACTTCTAGTTTCATACTTGTTCTAGGTAAAGCGAATGTTAAGCGTGCGTAGAGTTGTATCGGTGGTCGATAGAACTTGAGGGAATATTTGTTCTACCTTTAGCTCCTCGTTGGGTTTGACACTCTTACTTATCGAAAGAGGCTACAACTGATCCTCTATACTTGTGTGTTATCAAGACCTTTTTCTGGCGCCGTTGCTGGGGAGCAATAGCGCGGGGTGAATATTCTCGTGTGTGCTTGTTTCCTTTATCACTAAGTAGTTTTTATTTTCTATTCTAAGTTGTTTTCTATCTTTAGTTATGGGTAGGAAACGCAAAATACCAAAAAAATAGTTGTACCTACTAAACCAATGGTTGAAGAACCACCCAAAATCTATCATACTGCTGAAGCTTTTTACTTGGATCATCTTCGGTCCCTATGTGCTCGTGCTGAAACCCCAACTAGCTTAGTTGAGGGCAAATCTTTAGATGGGCATGTTTTTTATGTGCGACACCGCTTATCTCAAAAAGGGAAACTTTTACTGGATCAAATTCATTGTTTGCAATGTTATGCTTGGAATTTATGTGAAATATATGATTTTATTTGTTGTTCTGAAGACCCTAAGAAACACCTTCCCTACCAATGTGAGTTTAGTGATAATGGAATCATATCTTCGTATGCTAAGGGTGTTCATAATTACTATGGTGATCAACAAATTGAAGAATTTGTTCCTTTTAAGGGTGCTTATTAAATTGCTTCTTTGATTGGAAAGTATGATGCTACTCTTTACAAATCTGAAAATTTTGCCATACTTAAATATTGTTATGATAATTATGTTTCTAATGCCTATGTTAACCCATATATTGAGGACTCCTCCGTTATCCAAGAGACTAACATTTTGCAGGAGTCTATGGAAGAAGAAATTGATGAAACTGTGAGCTCATTGGATGAAAGAGATGATGAGGAGAGTGAAGAACAAAAGGAGGAAGAGAGGATTAGCTACCCGTGCCCACCTTCTAATGAGAGTAACGCTCCAACTCATACATTTCTTAATGTCCCTTCATTCTTACCGAAGGATGAATGCTATGATAATTGTTATGATCCCGTTGATCCATTTGAAATATCCCTTTTTGATGAACTTTATAATTGCTATGCTTGTGGCCAAGATGCCAATATGAATTATGCTTATGGAGATGAAATTGCTATAAATCCTTATGTTAAGAATGAAATTGTTGCTATTGCACCCACACATGATAGTCCTATTATCTTTTTTAAATCTCCAAACTACACAATATCGGAGAAGTTTGTTCTTATTAAGGATTATATTGATGGGTTGCCTTTTACCGTTGCACATGATAATTTTGATGAATGTAATATGCATGTGCTTGCTACTCCTACTTGCAAATATTATGAGAGAGGAACTACATCTCCACCTCTCTATGTTTCCAACACAATAAAATTGCAAGAAACTACTTATGCTATGTATTGGCCTTTACTTGATGTGCATGAATTGTTCTTGTATGACATGCTGATGCATATGAAGAGAGTTAGGCTTCGTCATTGCATGATTTATGTTGCTTTGTGCTCACTACTAAATGCCAAATCATTGCTAATTAAAATTGGCTTTGATATACCTTGGGATCTGGGTGGATCCATTACTTGAGCACATTAGGCCTAGATTAATGGCTTTAAAGAAAGCGTTGCCAGGGAGACAACCCGAAAGTTTTAGAGAGTCATTTATTTCTGTTGAGTGCTTTTATAAAGTTTAAAAACAAAAAAAATATAGAAAGGAACTTAAAACTTCACAAAAAGAGAAGGATTGAAAGGTGATGCATTGGTGAAGTGAGGGTCGACCTTTAACACTTGTGTTCATGCTCATGGAAACAATGTAGAATTTTTCATGAAGATTCTCACAAAAATAATTATCCCCTCGTATAAATCCATTGTATTATAAAAAATAATGTGCCAAGATTTCCCTTTAGGATGATTTGATTGCTTGTTTGGTTCGTGCGGTGCAAAAACAGAAACTTTGGCTATAGTGCATGATTTTACATTTTTTACTGGAAAGTCAAACACTTCTGAAACTTTTTTCACAGCACTTTGATACGTCTCCAACGTATCTATAATTTTTGATTGTTCCATGCTATTATATTATCAATCTTGGATGTTTTATAATCATTTTATAGTCATTTTATATCATTTTTTGGTACTAACCTATTGACATAGTGCCAAGTGCCAGTTGCTGTTTTCTGCATGTTTTTACATCGCAGGGAATCAATATCAGACGGAGTCCAAACACAACGGAACTCTATGGAGATTTTTATTGGACCAGAAGGAACATAATGGGCCCTAGCTGCGCCTGGGGGGTGCCCAGAGGGGGGCACAACCCACCAGGGCGCACTAGGAGGCCCAGGCGCGCCCTGGTGGGTTGTGCCCCCGGACCGCCTCTTTGCTCTATAAATACCCCAATATTCCCAAAACCCTAGGGGAGTCGACGAAATATTCATCCAACCGCCGCAGAGTCCAGAACCACCAGATCCAATCTAGACACCATATCGGATGGGGTTCACCACCTCCATTGGTGCCTCTCCGATGATGCGTGAGTAGTTCTTTGTAGACCTTCGGGTCCGTAGTTAGTAGCTAGATGGATTCATCTCTCTCTCTGAGTTATCAATACAATGGTCTCTTGGAGATCCATATGATGTAACTCTTTTGCAATGTGTTTGTTGGGATCGATGAACTTTGAGTTTATGATCAGATCTATCTTTTTTATATCCATGAAAGTATTTGAGTTTCTCTGATCTCTTTTATGCATGATCTCTTATAGCCTCATATTTCTTCTCTGATATTTGGGTTTGTTTGGCCAACTTGATCTATTTATCTTGCAATGGGAAGAGGTGCTTTGTAGTGGGTTCGATTTTACGGTGCTTGATACCAGTGACACAAAGGTAACCGACATGTATGTATCATTGCCACTAAGGATAAAACGATGGGGTCTACCTCTACATAGATAGATCTTGTCTACATCATGTCATCATTCTTATTGCATTACTCCGTTTTTCCATGAACTTAATACACTAGATGCATGCTGGATAGCGGTTGATGTGTGGAGTAATAGTAGTAGATGCAGGCAGGAGTCGGTCTACTAATCTTGGACGTTATGCCTATATAATGATCATTGCCTGGATATCGCCAATGTTAAGGCATGTCTCTCTCTAAGTAGTTTTGGTGATTGATGATAATGCTTTTACGGACTAATCGTGTGCGTTGAGTATTTCAGAGATTCATTCATTGGCACGAGACGATTCCTTCCCCTCGGAGTTTTAAGTGAAGACGGTGTAGTTTCTTTCGTTTCAGTTTTGGTGGACTTGATTCGTAGGAGTCACTGTACTATCAAGAGGGGTCCGCATTGGAAAGGCTAGGGTGGAATCAACACGTACACATCTCCTTTGCACCCACTGATCCTTCCCGCTACAATGGAGGATCTTTCGTTGCTTATACTGTGAGCTTGGTATGGTCCCAGCGGTAGTACTACAGCTCCCAGCGGAAGTACCGCTCAAGAGCCACAAGCGGCAGTAACGCTCGGCAGCAGTAGTACCGTCCAGTTTCACAGGCGGCAGTACCGCTGCCCAGCAGTAGTACCGCCAGGGGCTCTCAGCGTAGTACCGCTCAAGTGCTATGCTATTACCGCCTCGATTCCAAAGTGTCGCCTCTCGTGTCGGGTTGTGCAGCACTGGCAGTGGTCATAAAGGCGGTAGTACCGCTCACAAGCGGTAGTACCGCCCCTACCACCGCTGCTAGTACTGCCCTGGGTCTAGATCTCGCTCCGCCTCTTGTCTCCCTCAGTCTACACAGTAGTACCGCGAGGGGGAGCGGTAGTACCACGACACCCAGCAGTAGTACCGCTACCCCTAGCGGTAGTACCGCTCTGAGCGGGCTGAATGGGGGGTAACGGTTGGATTGCTTCCCCCTTATAAAAGGAGGTCTTCATCTCCAAGTTGACTTACCTCTTTTACCCCAAGCTCCATTGTTGCTCCAAAGCTCATTTTCGCCCGATCTCTCTCCCTAGCCAATCAAACTTGTTGATTCTTTAGGGATTGGTTGAGAAGGCCTGGATCTACACTTCCACCAAGAGAAATTTGATTTCCCCCACTAATCCCTTGCGGATCTTGTTACTCTTGGGTGTTTGAGCACCCTAGACGGTTGAGGTCACCTCCGAGCCACATTCCATTGTGGTGAAGCTCCGTGGTATCATTGGGAGCCTCCAATTGAGTTGTGGAGATAGCCCCAACCTTGTTTGTAAAGGTTCGGTTGCCACCTTCAAGGGCACAAATAGTGGAATCACGGCATCTCGCATTGTGTGAGGGCGTGAAGAGAATACGGTGGCCCTAGTGGCTTCTTGGGGAGCATTGTGCCTCCACACCGCTCCAACGGAGACGTACTTCCCCTAAAAGGGAAGGAACTTCGGTAACACATCCTCGTCTCCATCGGCTCCTCTATTGGTTATCTCTCACCTTTACTTGTGCAAGCTCATATTGTGTTATATCCATTGCTTGCTCGTGTGCTTGTTGTTGTTGCATCATATAGGTTGCTCACCTAGTTACATATCTAGACAACCTACTTTGATGCAAAGTTTAATTTGGTAAAGAAAAGCTAAAAATTGTTAGTTGCGTATTCAACCCCCCTCCTCTAGTCAACTATATTGATCCTTTTTAATTAGTATCAGAGCCTCGTCTCTTTATTAAGGACTTTGCCGTCCGAAGAGTATGGTTGACATCGTAGACGATGGAAAGGAGCACTCCGGTGTGAATCCGTTCTCTTCTATGGCCGATGGGGGAACCTCGGTCTCTCGTGAGGAGTTCAATGCAGCTTTGGACACATTGAAAACCTCCATGACGGCCGAGGTTGAAAGCATGTTCAACAAGTTGTTAGAAGGCATTAAATTATCTACCGCACCAATGAAAGTGGGTGATCCTGCTAACAAGGTGACGGATACTAACTCCAACAAGAAGGAAGCTACTAGTGACAAAGTTCCTTTATCTAGTGGTAGAAGTGGAAATGGCATACTTATGGGGGACCGGTTCCCTCCACTCATTTGAATCATGTTGGTCCTCCTCCTAAGTTTGTGAATCATGTTGGTCCTCCTCCTAACAAGGTGACGTCATTTAAACCATAGTAATACTAATCTTTTGAGAATCATTGAGCAAGGTTTTTAACCGCATGACCCAAGCAACTTCACCCCTCGAGAAGCCGCGGATAATCAATTCAATGAGTTCGCTCTCTTCCATCTGAAGATATTGCGCATCTCTAACCTTTCGCCATGGACAAGGAAGCATGGCAACATGTTGTCTCCATATACAAAGGAAGCGCAAGCATTCAACGCTCAAACTATGAAGCGGTGCAAGATGAAGCCGATGAGTTTGCAATGAATGAAGATGAAGAACCTCGTGATCTTTACCGGAGATTAACCACTTTCGCGGTCTCACTCTGAGATCATGGGAGCAAGGATACAGATGACAATTGGATCAAGTGCAAGTTTCTCAAGGCCATGCTGCCTTACCATAAGGACATGTCCTCCGTCATCCGTCAAAGGCCGGACTTCCACACCTTTTCCTCAAGTGAAGTGTTGGATGAGTTTGTGGATATGAGGATCTTGGACAAGATCGCTGATAATGCGGTGTTGCATTCTCAACGAGCAAAGAAGCCCAACCTTGCCTTGAAGGCCAAGGCTAGTGTGGAAGAAGAGAATGATGAGGAAGAAGAGGAGAGTAACCCCGAAGATACAAAATATGCTTATCATGAGCACACATGGTTCTCGCGTCAAGGCAATTTTGGAGCAAGAAGAACTCAAGGCCCAACTTCAACATGAACAACTCAAGTGGCGCCAAGGGAAAGGAACGTGTGAGGACATGCTATAATTGTGGCAATGTGAGCCACTTTGTTGTGGAGTGCCCTTATGAGAAAAGGGAAGACAATGGTGGCAAACTCATCCGAAAAGACAAGGCCAAGTCCTTCCCCAACAAGAACAACTTCACCAAGAAGACTCCCCCCAAGGGGTTGGTGGCACAAGAAGAGTACAATGAGGACGGTGACAATGATGAAGACGGTGATTTAGTTGCCATGGCCTCTGTTGCCATTGCAACAACTCCACGGGTGTTCCTCTTTGACTCACCCAACGAGAACATCACTGCCAAGTGCCTCATGGCCAAAGCCACCAACAAGGTAACCCCCAACGTCAAAACTACCATCACTACTAATCCCTCTTTGATGGATTGCATTGCTGAAAGTGAGGGGTCTAATGAGGAAGAAAATGAATTTGAGTCTTTTATGAGTAAGCTCAAGGGTAAATCCAAGAAGCACTTCGTTGCTCTCTTGGAACAACTTGGTGAAGCCAATGACATGATGGAGGCTCACGAAGTCACCATCTCTAAGATGGAAGGGAATAGTGTGACTATGCCGATGAGATATCGGATCTCTCTAATGCGCTTGAGGAAGTGGTCATCATTTGGGAGGAGTCACACAACGATGAGCATGCTAAATTAAAGAAATGTCTTGATCATGCTCTTGTTGTATCTCGTGTGCTCAATTCCGAGAAGGCCAAACTTGGGGTTGATCTTGCTAAACTCAAGGAGTAGTTTGATATACTTTACAAGGCTCACAAGGCCTTGAAGGGTGCTCATGCTAGCCTCAAAGAGTCTCATGATCAACTCCAAGTGAAGCTAACAAAGGAAAAATCCACTTTCCCCCATATGGTTTTAATTGATAATGCAAATGCTACTAACCCGTGTTGTGAGCATGTGCATCTTTTGGAGGAGAATGCAAAGTTGAAGGAGCAACTTGAGAAAGGCCTTGTGTCTTGCATACAAGGTGGGAAGCACCTCAATGACCTTTTGAGTAGTCAAAAGGAAGTTGTGGGCAAGGAGGGAATTGGGTTTGCACCCAAGTCCAAGAACAAGAAGAATGACAAGGACAAACGACCTCCTCCTCTCAAGCAAACATTTGTGAAGGAGGGGAGGGTGCTTCTAAGGAGAAGAAGAACAATGAGAAGGGCGGTGGTGTCAATAAGGGCACTGCCACCCCTTCCAACAAAGCCGGCGACTTTAACCCTTCTTATGTGTTGTGTCGTGCTAGTGATGGGCATGTCTATGCCAAATTTGTTGGTTCTCCTTTTGAGTACATTGAATGGTCTATTTGGGTTCCTAAGACCCTTGTTACTAACATCAAAGGACCCATTACAAAATGGGTACCTAAAACCAAGCATTGATCTCTTGTAGGTGTTTGCTTCCGGTGGGGGATCATGGTTGCTCGATAGTGGAGCCACAAATCATATGACTGGAAGCAAGGACTTGGTGGTGGAAGTGCACAAGATTTCATATATGCCCACCAATGTCGAGTGGGGTCATGCCTCGTCTTCTAAGGTATTGGGTCTTGGCAAGGTTGTCATTTCTCATGATCTCACGACTGAGAAAGTCATGCTTGTTGAGTCCCTTGCATACAATCTACTTTTCGTTCATCAACTTGCACTCATGGGCTTTGCCACTTTCTTTTATATTGATACCATGGCCCTCTTGTGGAGCAAGACTCTTAAAGTAGCCTTTGTTGGGCATGTCGAGAACGGTCTCTATGTGATTAACTTTTTGGAGCGACCCACTGAGACCGCGACATGCCTAATGGCTAAAGTTGACGTGGGATGGCTTTGGCATCACCGTTTAGCCCATGTCAATATGAGATCATTCAAAGTCTTCTCAAGGGGGACCATGTCCGTGGACTAACAAACGTTAGTTTTGCCAAAGATCGTGCTTGAAGTGCTTGTATCTAAGGAAAGCTACACGAGAAGGCTCACCCTCCCACGACTATCATCTACTCGAAGAGGCCCTTGGAGCTCCTTCACTTGGATCTTTTTGGACCTCCATCCTTTGATAGTCTTGGGGGTAGAAAGTATTGCTTGGTAACTGTGGATGATTATTCAAGATACACTTGGGTATGTTTCTTCAAGAGGAAGAGTGAGACCCAACAAACCGTCATCGACTTTGCAAATGAAGCTCAACGCCAACACAATGCAAAGATCTTGACGATAAGAAGTGACAATGGCACTGAGTTCAAGAACTACACCTTGGATGAGTTTCTTAGTGATGAGGGGATCAAGCATCAATATTCCGCACCTTACACCCCTCAACAAAATGGTGTAGCAGAGAGGAAGAACCGGACGTTGATGGATGCGGCAAAGACCATGATGGCGGAGTTCAAGTCTCCATACAACTTTTGGGCCAAAGCAATCAACACCGCGTGTCATGCATCCAACCGGCTCTATCTCCACAAAGGCTTGAACAAGACTCCATATGAGTTACTCACCGATAACAAGCCCAACCTCAAGTACTTCCGGGTGTAAGTGTTTCATTCTCAAGAAAGGTGTTCGCTTGTCTAAATTTGAGGCTAGAGATCTTGAGGCCATATTTGTTGGTTATGCTACAAACTCTCATGCTTACCGTGTCCTCAGTAAGTTAGTGGGACTTACTCAGGAGACATGTAACATGGAGTTTGATGAGAATAACGGCTCCCAAGTGGAGCAAAGTGGTACTTGTGATGTAGGTGATGAAATTCCTCCCCGAGCCATAAGAAGAATGGGTGTTGGTCATATCCTACCCATTGAGGAACTCCTTGTGGCCTAAGGAGAAGGACAATGTTCCACTGAAAGTGCAACTATCCCTGGGTGGTTTTGGTAATTCCTAACAACATATAACTCATTGAACTAATGCTCTTTCAAGATGATCATTTTAGAAAGTTCAATGATTGGCATGTCATGGACTAGGAATGTGGACCCCTCAAAATGCTAAGGACACATATTGGCTCAGGCTCAAGAATCTACATTTTCATTTTAGTGATCCAAGGTCACATTGAGTCCATAGGAAAAGCCAATACTATTAAAAGGGGATGAGGTGTTGCTTAATGGCTTGCTTGCTCAAAATGCTTAGTGCTATGCTCCAAAAGCCCGCAACCACTTTCTCATATCCACATATGTCCCAAACCAAAAGTCAAACCCGGCCCCACCAATTTGATCTATCCGGCGCCACCGAGTTCATTTGACATAGCCACTGCCAGCAACCCTAGTCAGTTCGGTCTCACCGATAGGGATCTCGGTCTATCCGAGATGGGATTGCAAACTCTCTGTTTCCCTTCATCACTGTTGGAAATATGCCCTAGAGGCAATAATAAAAGCATTATTATTATATTTACTTGTTCATGATAATTGTCTTTATTCGTGCTATAATTGTGTTATCCGGAAATCGTAATACATGTGTGAATAACAGACAACAACATGTCCCTAGTAAGCCTCTAGTTGACTAGCTCGTTGATCAATAGATAGTCATGGTTTCCTGACTATGGGCATTGGATGTCAATGATAACGAGATCACATCATTAGGAGAATGATGTGATGGACGAGACCCAATCCTACACATAGCATAAGATCGCATAGTTCGTTTGCTAGAGTTTTCCAATGTCAAGTATCCTTTCCTTAGACCATGAGATCGTGTAACTCCCGGATATCGTAGGAGTGCTTTGGGTGTGCCAAACGTCACAACGTAACTGGGTGACTATAAAGGTATACTACGGGTATCTCCAAAAGTATCTGTTGGGTTGACACGGATCGAGATTGGGATTTGTCACTCCGCTTGACGGAGAGGAATCACCGGGCCCACTCGGTAATGCATCATCATAATGAGCTCAATATGATCAAAGTGTTTGATCACGGGATCATGCATTACGGTACGAGTAAAGTGACTTGCCGGTAACGAGATTGAACGAGGTATTGGGATACCGACGATCGAATCTCGGGCAAGTAAAATACCGATTGACAAAGGGAATCGTATACGGGATTAATTGAATCCTCGACATCGTGGTTCATCCGATGAGATCATCGTGGAGCATGTGGGAGCCAACATGGGTATCCAGATCCCGCTGTTGGTTATTGCCCGAGAGCCGTCTCGGTCATGTCTGCATGTCTCCCGAACCCGTAGGGTCTACACACTTAAGGTTCGGTGACGCTAGGGTTGTGAAGATATGTATATGCAGTAACCCGAATGTTGTTCGGAGTCCCGGATGAGATCCCGGACGTCACGAGGAGTTCCGGATTGGTCCGGAGGTGAAGAATTATATATAGGAAGTGCAGTTTCGGCCATCGGGAATGATCTGGGGGTCACCGGTATTGTACCGGGACCACCAGATGGGTCCCGGGGGTCCACCGGGTGGGGCCACCCATCCCGGAGGGCCCCATGGGCTGAAGTGGGAGGGGGGGCAGCCCTTAGTGGGCTGGTGCGCCCCCAAGGCCCACCCCCTGCGCCTAGGGTTGGAACCCTAGGGTGGGGGGGGGCGCCCACTTGCCTTGGGGGGCACTCCACCCCCCTTGGCCGCCGCCCCCCTTGGGAGATTCAATCTCCCAGGGCCGGCGCCCCCCCAGGGGCCTATATAAAGGGTGGGGGGGGGGCAGCCACACCCTTGCCTTGGCGCCTCCCTCTCCCTCTCCAACACCTCCTCCTCCTCCATAGAGCTCGGCGAAGCCCTGCCGGAGTACTGCAGCTCCATCACCACCACGCCGTCGTGTTGCTGCTGGAGCCATCTTCCTCAACCTATCCTTTGCCTTGCTGGATCAAGAAGAAGGATACGTTACGCTGACCGTACGTGTGTTGAACGCGGAGGTGCCGTCCGTTCGGTGCTAGGATCTCCGGTGATTTGGATCACGTCGTGTATGACTACCTCATCCCCGTTCCTTGAACGCTTCCGCTCGCGATCTACAAAGTGGTATGTAGATGCAATCTCTCTCCCATGACTCATTGCTTAGATGAACTCATAGATGGATCTTGGTGAAACCGTAGGAACAATTTTAATTTTCTGCAACGTTCCCCAACAGTGGCATCATGAGCTAGGTCTATGCATAGTTCTCTATTGCACGAGTAGAACACAATTTGTTGTGGGCGTAGATGTTGTCAACTTTCTTGCCGCTACTAGTCTTATCTTGCTTCAGTGGTATTGTGGGATGAAGCGGCCCGGACCAACCTTACACGTACGCTTACGTGAGACCGGTTCCACCGACTAACATGCACTAGTTGCATAAGGTGGCCGGCGGGTGTCTGTCTCTCCCACTTTAGTTGGAGCGGATTCGATGAAAAGGGTCCTTATGAAGGGTAAATAGAAGTTGACAAATCACGTTGTGGCTTTCACGTAGGTAAGAAAACGTTCTTGCTAGAACCCTAATTCAGCCACGTAAAACTTGCAACAACAATTAGAGGACGTCTAACTTGTTTTTGCAGCAAGTGCTTTGTGATATGATATGGCCAAAGTTGTGACGAATGATGAATGATCTATATGGGATGTATGAGATGTTCATGCTATTGTAATAGGAATCACGACTTGCATGTCGATGAGTATGACAACCGGCAGGAGCCATAGGAGTTGTCTTTATTTTTGTATGACCTGCGTGTCATTGAGAAAGGCCATGTAAATTACTTTACTTTATTGCTAAATGCATTAGCCATAGTAGTAGAAGTAATTGTTGGCGAGCAACTTCATGGAGACACGATGATGGAGATCATGATGATGGAGATCATGGTGTCAAGCCGGTGACAAGATGATCATGGAGCCCCAAGATGGAGATCAAAGGAGCTATGTGATATTGGCCATATCATGTCACGTTTATTATTTGATTGCATGTGATGTTTATCATGTTTTGCATCTTGTTTACTTAGAACGACGGTAGTAAATAAGATGATCCCTCATAATAATTTCAAGAAGTGTTCCCCCTAACTGTGCACCGTTGCGACAGTTCGTTGTTTCGAAGCACCACGTGATGATCGGGTGTGATAGATTCTAACGTTCACATACAACGGGTGTAAGACAGATTTACACATGCAAACACTTAGGTTGACTTGACGAGCCTAGCATGTACAGACATGGCCTCGGAACACAGAAGACCGAAAGGTCGAGCATGAGTCGTATAGAAGATATGATCAACATGAAGAAGTTCATCGATGTTGACTAGTCCGTCTCACGTGATGATCGGACACGGCCTAGTTGACTCGGATCATGTAATACTTAGATGACTAGAAGATGGATGTCTATCTAAGTGGGAGTTCATTAAATAATTTGATTAAATGAACTTTATTATCATGAACTTAGTCTAAAATATTTACAATATGTCTTGTAGATCCAATGGCCAACGTAGTCCTCAACTTCAACGCGTTCCTAGAGAAAACCAAGCTGAAAGACGATGGCAGCAACTATACGAACTGGGTCCGGAACCTGAGGATCATTCTCATAGCTGCCAAGAAAGATTATGTCCTACGAGCATCGCTGGGTGACGCACCTGTTCTCCCTGCAGAACAAGACGTTATGAATGCTTGGCAGTCACGTTCCGATGATTACTCCCTCGTTCAGTGCGGCATGCTTTACAGCTTAGAGCCGGGGCTCCAAAAGCGTTTTGAGAGACATGGAGCATATGAGATGTTCGAAGAGCTGAAAATGGTTTTCCAAGCTCATGCCCGGGTCGAGTGATATAAAGTCACCGACAAATTCTTTAGCTGTAAAATGGAGGAAAATAGCTCTGTCAGTGAACACATACTCAAGATGTCTTGGTTGCACAACCGCTTGACTCAACTGGAAGTTAATCTCCCGGATGAAGCGGTCATTGACAGAATCCTCCAGTCGCTTCCACCTAGCTACAAGAGCTTTGTGATGAACTACAACATGCAGGGGATGGTAAAGACCATTCCTGAGGTATATGCTATGCTGAAATCAGCAGAGGTAGAAGTCAAGAAGGAACATCAAGTGTTGATGGTGAATAAAACCACTAAGTTCAAGAAGGGCAAGGGTAAAAAGAACTTCAAGAAGGATGGCAAGGAAGTTGCCACGCCTGGTAAGCAAGTTGCCGGGAAGAAGCCAAAGAATGGACCCAAGCCCGAGACTGAGTGCTTTTATTGCAAGGGAAGTGGTCACTGGAAGCGGAATTGCCCCAAATACTTAGCGGACAGGAAGGCCGGCAAAACAAAAGGTATATGTGATATACATGTAATTGATGTGTACCTTACTAGTACTCGTAGTAGCTCTTGGGTATTTGATACCGGTGCAGTTGCTCACATTTGTAACTCAAAGCAGGAGCTGCGGAATAAGCGAAGACTGGCGAAGGATGAGGTGACGATGCGCGTCGGGAATGGTTCCAAGGTCGATGTGATCGCCGTCGGCACGCTACCTCTACATTTACCTACGGGATTAGTTTTAAACCTCAATAATTGTTATTTAGTGCCAAGTTTGAGCATGAACATTGTGTCTGGATCTCGTTTAATTCGAGATGGCTACTCATTTAAATCCGAGAATAATGGTTGTTCTATTTATATGAGAGATATGTTTTATGGTCATGCTCCGATGGTTAATGGTTTATTCTTAATGAATCTCGTACGTGATGATACACATATTCATAGTGTGAATACCAAAAGAGTTAAAGTTGATAACAATAGTCCCACATATTTGTGGCACTGCCGCCTTGGTCACATAGGTGTCAAACGCATGAAGAAGCTCCATGCAGATGGACTTTTAGAGTCTCTTGATTATGAATCATTTGACACGTGCGAACCATGCCTCATGGGTAAAATGACCAAGACTCCGTTCTCAGGAACAATGGAACGAGCAACCAACTTATTGGAAATCATACATACCGATGTGTGCGGTCCAATGAGTGTTGAGGCTCGCGGTGGCTATCGTTATGTTCTCACCCTCACTGATGACTTGAGTAGATATGGGTATATCTACTTAATGAAACACAAGTCTGAGACCTTTGAGAAGTTCAAGGAATTTCAGAGTGAGGTTGAAAATCAACGTGATAGAAAGATCAAGTTTCTACGATCAGATCGTGGAGGAGAATACTTGAGTCACGAATTTGGCACACACTTAAGAAAATGTGGAATAGTTTCACAACTCACGCTGCCTGGAAAACCTCAGTGTAATGGTGTGCCCGAACGTCGTAATCGCACTCTATTAGATATGGTGCGATCTATGATGTCTCTTACCGATTTACCGCTATTTTGGGGGGGGGGGTATGCTTTAGAGACTGCCACATTCACTTTAAATAGGGCTGCGTCGAAATCCGTTGAGACGACACCGTATGAATTATGGTTTGGGAAGAAACCTAAGCTGTCGTTTCTAAAAGTTTGGGGATGCGATGCTTATGTCAAGAAACTTCAACCTGAAAAGCTCGAACCCAAGTCGGAAAAATGCGTCTTCATAGGATACCCTAAAGAAACTTTTGGGTATACCTTCTACCTCAGATCCGAAGGCAAGATCTTTGTTGCCAAGAATGGATCCTTTCTAGAGAAAGAGTTTCTCTCGAAAGAAGTAAGTGGGAGGAAATTAGAACTTGATGAAGTGTTACCTCTTGAACCGGAAAATGGCGAAACTCAAGAAAACGTTCCTGAGGTGCCTGCACCGACTAGAGAGGAAATTAATGATGATGATCAAGATACTTCTAATCAAGCTCCTACTGAAATTCGAAGGTCCACAAGGACACGTTCCGCACGAGAGTGGTACGGGAACCCTGTCTTGGAAATCATGTTGTTAGACAACGGTGAGCCTTCGAACTATGAGGAAGCAATGGCGGGCCCGGATTCCAACAAATGGCTAGATGCCATGAAATCTGAGATAGGATCCATGTATGAAAACGAAGTATGGACTTTGACTGACTTGCCCGTAGAGCGGCGAGCCATAGAAAATAAATGGATCTTTAAGAAGAAGACAGACGCGGATGGTAATGTGACCACCTATAAAGCTCGGCTTGTCGCTAAGGATTATCGACAAGTTCAAGGGGTTGACTACGATGAGACTTTCTCACCGGTAGCGAAGCTGAAGTCCGTCCGAATCATGTTAGCAATTGCCGCATTCTACAATTATGAAATATGGCAAATGGACGTCAAAACGGCATTCCTTAATGGTTTCCTTAAGGAAGAATTGTATATGATGCAGCCGGAAGGTTTTGTCGATCCTAAGAATGCTGACAAGGTGTGCAAGCTCCAACGCTCGATTTATGGGCTGGTGCAAGCATCTCGGAGTTGGAACATTCGCTTTGATGAGATGATCAAAGCGTTTGGGTTTACACAGACTTATGGAGAAGCCTGCGTTTACAAGAAAGTGAGTGGGAGCTCTGTAGCATTTCTCATACTATATGTAGATGACATACTTTTGATGGGAAATGATATAGAACTCTTGGACAACATTAAGGCCTACTTGAATAAAAGTTTTTCAATGAAGGACCTTGGAGAAGCTGCTTATATATTAGGCATCAAGACCTATAGAGATAGATCAAGACGCCTCATAGGTCTTTCACAAAGCACATACCTTGATAAGATATTGAAGAAGTTCAATATGGATCAATCTAAGAAGGGGTTCTTACCTGTGTTACAAGGTGTGAAATTGAGCTCAGCTCAATGTCCGACCACGGCAGAAGATATAGAAGAGATGAGTGTCATCCCCTATGCCTCAGCCATAGGTTCTATTATGTATGCCATGCTGTGTACCAGACCTGATGTAAACCTTGCCGTAAGTTTGGTAGGAAGGTACCAAAGTAATTCCGGCAAGGAACACTGGACAGCGGTCAAGAATATCCTGAAGTACCTGAAAAGGACTAAGGAAATGTTTCTCGTTTATGGAGGTGACGAAGAGCTCGTCGTAAAGGGTTACGTCGACGCTAGCTTCGACACAGATCTGGATGACTCTAAGTCACAAACCGGATACGTGTATATTTTGAATGGTGGGGCAGTAAGCTGGTGCAGTTGCAAGCAGAGCGTCGTGGCGGGATCTACATGTGAAGCGAAGTACATGGCAGCCTCGGAGGCAGCACATGAAGCAGTTTGGGTGAAGGAGTTCATCACCGACCTCGGAGTCATACCCAATGCGTCGGGGCCAATCAAACTCTTCTGTGACAACACTGGAGCTATTGCACTTGCCAAGGAGCCCAGGTTTCACAAGAAGACCAGGCACATCAAGCGTCGCTTCAACTCCATTCGTGAAAATGTTCAAGATGGAGACATAGAAATTTGTAAAGTGCACACGGATCTGAATGTCGCAGATCCGTTGACTAAACATCTCCCTAAGGCAAAACATGATCAGCACCAGAACTCTATGGGTGTTCGATTCATCACAATGTAACTAGATTATTGACTCTAGTGCAAGTGGGAGACTGTTGGAAATATGCCCTAGAGGCAATAATAAAAGCATTATTATTATATTTACTTGTTCATGATAATTGTCTTTATTCGTGCTATAATTGTGTTATCCGGAAATCGTAATACATGTGTGAATAACAGACAACAACATGTCCCTATTGAGCCTCTAGTTGACTAGCTCGTTGATTAATAGATAGTCATGGTTTCCTGACTATGGGCATTGGATGTCAATGATAACGAGATCACATCATTAGGAGAATGATGTGATGGACGAGACCCAATCCTAAACATAGCATAAGATCGCATAGTTCGTTTGCTAGAGTTTTCCAATGTCAAGTATCCTTTCCTTAGACAATGAGATCGTGTAACTCCCGGATACCGTAGGAATGCTTTGGGTGTGCCAAACGTCACAACGTAACTGGGTGACTATAAAGGTATACTACGGGTATCTCCGAAAGTATCTGTTGGGTTGACACGGATCGAGACTGGGGTTTGTCACTCCGCATGACGGAGAGGTATCACCGGGCCCACTCGGTAATGCATCATCATAATGAGCACAATATGATCAAAGTGTTTGATCACGGGATCATGCATTACGGTATGAGTAAAGTGACTTGACGGTAACAAGATTGAACGAGGTATTGGGATACCGACGATCGAATCTCGGGCAAGTAAAATACCGATTGACAAAGGGATGTTGGAAATATGCCCTAGAGGCAATAATAAAAGCACTATTATTATATTTCCTTGTTCATGATAATTGTCTTTATTCGTGCTATAATTGTGTTATCCGGAAATCATAATACATGTGTGAATAACAGACAACAATATGTCCCTAGTGAGCCTCTAGTTGACTAGCTCGTTGATCGACAGATAGTCATGGTTTCCTGACTATGGACATTGGATGTCATTGATAACGAGATCACATCATTAGGAGAATGATGTGATGGACAAGACCCAATCCTAAACATAGCATAAGATCGCATAGTTCGTTTGCTAGAGTTTTCCAATGTCAAGTATCCTTTCCTTAGACCATGAGATCGTGTAACTCCCGGATACCGTAGGAGTGCTTTGGGTGTGCCAATCGTCACAACGTAACTGGGTGACTATAAAGGTATACTACGGGTGTCTCTGAAAGTGTCTGTTGGGTTGACATGGATCGAGACTGGGATTTGTCACTCCGCTTGAAGGAGAGGTATCACCGGGCCCTCTCGGTAATGCATCATCATAATGAGCTCAATGTGATCAAAGTGTTTGATCACAGGATCATGCATTATGGTACGAGAAAAGTGACTTGCCGGTAACGAGAATTAACGAGGTATTGGGATACCGACGATCGAATCTCGGGCAAGTAAAATACCGATTGACAAAGGGAATCGTATACAGGATTAATTGAATCCTCGACATCGTGGTTCATCCGATGAGATCATCGTGGAGCATGTGGGAGCCAACATGGGTATCCATATCCCGCTGTTGGTTATTGCCCGAGAGCCGTCTCGGTCATGTCTGCATGTCTTCCGAACCCGTAGGGTCTACACACTTAAGGTTCAGTGACGCTAGGGTTGTGAAGATATGTATATGCAGTAACCCGAATGTTGTTCGGTGTCCCGGATGAGATCCCGGACGTCACGTGGAGTTTCGGAATGGTCCGGAGGTAAAGAATTATATATAGAAAGTGCTGTTTTGGCCATCGGGACAAGTTTCGGGGTTATCGGTATTGTACCGGGACCACCGGAGGGTCCCGGGGGGTCCACCGGGTGGGGCCACCTGCCTCGGGGGGCCACATTGGCTCTAGGGGTGCGCCTTGGCCTACATGGGCCAAGGGGAACCAGCCCCTAGAGGCCCATGCGCCTAGAGAGGGGGGAAACCCTAAAGAAGGGGGCCGCCCCTTGCTTGGGGGGCAAGCCCCACCCTTGGCTGCCGCCCCCCCTAGGAGATTGCATCTCCTAGGGCTGGCGCCCCCCTAGGGGGCTATATAAAAGGGGGAGGGGAGGGGCGCTGCGCACCCTTGCTCCTGGCACCTCCCTCTCCCTCTCCAACACCACCTCCCCCTCCGTAGAGCTCGACAAAGCCCTGTCGGAGTACTGCGGCTCCACCATCACCACGCCGTCGTGCTGCTGCTGGAGTCTTCTTCCCCAAACCTCTCCTTTGCCTTACTGCATCAAGAAGAAGGAGACGTCACGCTGACCGTACGTGTGTTGAACGTGGAGGTGCCGTCCTTTCGGTGCTAGGATCTCCAGTGATTTGGATCACGTCGTGTACGACTACCTCATCCCCGTTCGTTGAACGCTTCCGCTCGCGATCTACAAAGTGGTATGTAGATGCAATCTCTCTCTCCCATGGCTCGTTGCTAGATGAACTCATAGATGGATCTTGGTGAAACCATAGGAAAAAATTTAATTTTCTGCAACGTTCCCCAACAGTGGCATCATGAGCTAGGTCTATGCGTAGTTCTCTATTGCACGAGTAGAACACAATTTGTTGTGGGCGTAGATGTTGTCAACTTTCTTGCCGCTACTAGTCTTATCTTGCTTCAGCGGTATTGTGGGATGAAGCGGCCTGGACCAACCTTACACGTACTCTTACGTGAGACCGGTTCCACCGACTAACATGCACTAGTTGCATAAGGTGGCTGGCGGGTGTCTGTCTCTCCCACTTTAGTTGGAGCGGATTCGATGAAAAGGGTCCTTATGAAGGGTAAATAGAAGTTGACAAATCACGTTGTGGCTTTCACGTAGGTAAGAAAACGTTCTTGCTAGAACCCTAATTCAGCCACGTAAAACTTGCAACAACAATTAGAGGACGTCTAACTTGTTTTTGCAGCAAGTGCTTTGTGATATGATATGGCCAAAGTTGTGATGAATGATGAATGATCTATATGCGATGTATGAGATGTTCATGCTATTGTAATAGGAATCACGACTTGCATGTCGATGAGTATGACAACAGGCAGGAGCCATAGGAGTTGTCTTTATTTTTGTATGACCTGCGTGTCATTGAGAAACGCCATGTAAATTACTTTACTTTATTGCTAAATGCGTTAGCCATAGTAGTAGAAGTAATAGTTGGCGAGCAACTTCATGGAGACACGATGATGGAGATCATGATGATGGAGATCATGGTGTCAAGCCGGTGACAAGATGATCATGGAGCCCCAAGATGGAGATCAAAGGAGCTATGTGATATTGGCCATATCATGTCACGTTTATTATTTGATTGCATGTGATGTTTATCATGTTTTGCATCTTGTTTACTTAGAATGACGGTAGTAAATAAGATGATCCCTCATAATAATTTCAAGAAAGTGTTCCCCCTAACTGTGCACCGTTGCGACAGTTCGTTGTTTCGAAGCACCACGTGATGATCGGGTGTGATAGATTCTAACGTTCACATACAACGGGTGTAAGACAGATTTACACATGCAAACACTTAGGTTGACTTGACGAGCCTAGCATGTACAGACATGGCCTCGGAACACAGAAGACCGAAAGGTCGAGCATGAGTCGTATAGAAGATACGATCAACATGAAGATATTCACCGATGTTGACTAGTCCGTCTCACGTGATGATCGGACACGGCCTAGTTGACTCGGATCATGTAATACTTAGATGACTAGAAGAGGGATGTCTATCTAAGTGGGAGTTCATTAAATAATTTGATTAAATGAACTTTATTATCATGAACTTAGTCTAAAATATTTACAATATGTCTTGTAGATCAAATGGCCAACGTAGTCCTCAACTTCAACGCGTTCCTAGAGAAAACCAAGCTGAAAGATGATGGCAGCAACTATACGGATTGGGTCCGGAACCTAAGGATCATCCTCATAGCTGCTAAGAAAGATTATGTCCTATGAGCACCGCTGGGTGACGCACCTATTCTCCCTGCAGAACAAGACGTTATGAACGCTTGGCAGTCACGCTGCGATGATTAGTCCCTCGTTCAGTACGGCATGCTTTACAGCTTAGAGCCGGGGCTCCAAAAGCGTTTTGAGAGACATGGAGCATATGAGATGTTCGAAGAGCTGAAAATGGTTTTCCAAGCTCATGCCCGGGTCAAGAGATATGAAGTCTCTGACAAATTCTTTAGCTGTAAGATGGAGGAAAATAGCTTTGTCAGTGAACACATACTCAAAATGTCTGGGTTGCACAACCGCTTGACTCAACTGGAAGTTAATCTCCCGGATGAAGCGGTCATTGACAGAATCCTGTCGTCGCTTCCACCTAGCTACAAGAGCTTTGTGATGAACTACAATATGCAGGGGATGGTAAAGACCATTCCTGAGGTATATGCTATGCTGAAATCAGCAGAGGTAGAAATCAAGAAGGAGCATCAAGTGTTGATGGTGAATAAAACCACTAAGTTCAAGAAGGGCAAGGGTAAAAAGAACTTCAAGAAGGACGGCAAGGAAGTTGCCGCGCCCGGTAAGCAAGTTGCCGGGAAGAAGCCAAAGAATGGACCCAAGCCCGAAACCGAGTGCTTTTATTGCAAGGGAAGTGGTCACTGGAAGTGGAACTGCCCCAAATACTTAGCGGACAAGAAGGCCGGCAAAACCAAAGGTATATGTGATATACATGTAATTGATGTGTACCTTACCAGTACTCGTAGTAGCTCTTGGGTATTTGATACCGGTGCAGTTGCTCACATTTGTAACTCAAAGCAGGAGCTGCGGAATAAACGGAGACTGGCGAAGGACGAGGTGACGATGCGCGTCGGGAATGGTTCCAAGGTCGATGTGATCGCCGTCGGCACGCTACCTCTACATTTACCTACGGGATTAGTTTTAAACCTCAATAATTGTTATTTAGTGCCAAGTTTGAGCATGAACATTGTATCCGGATCTCGTTTAATTCGAGATGGCTACTCATTTAAATCCGAGAATAATGGTTGTTCTATTTATATGAGAGATATGTTTTATGGTCATGCTCCGATGGTTAATGGTTTATTCTTAATGAATCTCGTACGTGATGATACACGTATTCATAGTGTGAATACGAAAAGAGTTAAAGTTGATAACAATAGTCCCACATATTTGTGGCACTGCCGCCTTGGTCACATAGGTGTCAAACGCATGAAGAAGCTCCATGCAGATGGACTTTTAGAGTCTCTTGATTATGAATCATTTGACACGTGCGAACCATGCCTCATGGGTAAAATGACCAAGACTCCGTTCTCAGGAACAATGGAGCGAGCAACCAACTTATTGGAAATCATACATACCGATGTGTGCGGTCCAATGAGTGTTGAGGCTCGCGGTGGCTATCGTTATGTTCTCACCCTCACTGATGACTTGAGTAGATATGGGTATATCTACTTGATGAAACACAAGTCTGAGACCTTTGAAAAGTTCAAGGAATTTCAGAGTGAAGTTGAAAATCAACGTGATAGAAAGATCAAGTTTCTACGATCAGATCGTGGAGGAGAATACTTGAGTCACGAATTTGGCACACACTTAAGAAAATGTGGAATAGTTTCACAACTCATGCCGCCTGGAACACCTCAGCATAATGGTGTGTCTGAACGTCGTAATCGCACTCTATTAGATATGGTGCGATCTATGATGTCTCTTACCGATTTACCGCTATCTTTTTGGGGCTACGCTTTAGAGACTGCCGCATTGACTTTAAATAGGGCTCCATCGAAATCCGTTGAGACGACACCATATGAATTATGGTTTGGGAAGAAACCTAAGCTGTCGTTTCTAAAAGTTTGGGGATGCGATGCTTATGTCAAGAAACTTCAACCTGAAAAGCTCGAACCCAAGTCAGAAAAATGCGTCTTCATAGGATACCCTAAAGAAACTATTGGGTATACCTTCTACCTCAGATCCGAAGGCAAGATCTTTGTTGCCAAGAATGGATCCTTTCTAGAGAAAGAGTTTCTCTCGAAAGAAGTAAGTGGGAGGAAAGTAGAACTTGATGAAGTGTTACCTCTTGAACCGGAAAATGGTGAAACTCAAGAAAACGTTTCTGAGGTGCCTGCACCGACTAGAGAGGAAATTAATGATGATGATCAAGATACTTCTAATCAAGCTCCTACTGAAATTCGAAGGTCCACAAGGACACGTTCCGCACGAGAGTGGTACGGGAACCCTGTCTTGGAAATCATGTTGTTAGACAACGGTGAACCTTCGAACTATGAGGAAGCAATGGCGGGCCCGGATTTCGACAAATGGCTGGAAGACATGAAATCCGAGATAGGATCCATGTATGAAAACGAATTATGGACTTTGACTGACTTGCCCGTTGAGCGGCGAGCCATAGAAAATAAATGGATCTTTAAGAAGAAGACAGACGCGGATGGTAATGTGACCATCTATAAAGCTCGGCTTGTCGCTAAGGGTTATCGACAAGTTCAAGGAATTGACTACGATGAGACTTTCTCACCGGTAGCGAAACTGAAGTCCGTTCGAATCATGTTAGCAATTGCCGCATTCTACGATTATGAAATATGGCAAATGGACGTCAAAACGGCATTCCCTAATGGTTTCCTTAAGGAAGAATTGTATATGATGCAGCCGGAAGGTTTTGTCGATCCTAAGAATGCTCGCAAGGTGTGCAAGCTCCAACGCTCGATTTATGGGCTGGTGCAAGCATCTCGGAGTTGGAACATTCGCTTTGATGAGATGATCAAAGCGTTTGGGTTTACGCAGACTTATGGAGAAGCCTGCGTTTACAAGAAAGTGAGTGGGAGCGCTGTAGCATTTCTCATATGATATGTAGACGACATACTTTTGATGGGAAATGATATAGAACTCTTGGACAGCATTAAGGCCTACTTGAATAAGAGTTTTTCAATGAAGGACCTTGGAGAAGCTGCTTATATATTAGGCATCAAGATCTATAGAGATAGATCGAGACGCCTCATAGGTCTTTCACAAAGCACATACCTTGATAAAATATTGAAGAAGTTCAATATGGATCAATCTAAGAAAGGGTTCTTACCTATGTTACAAGGTGTGAAATTGAGCTCAGCTCAATGTCCGACCACGGCAGAAGATATAGAAGAGATGAGTGTCATCCCCTATTCCTCAGCCATAGGTTCTATTATGTATGCCATGCTGTGTACCAGACCTGATGTAAATCTTGCCGTAAGTTTGGTAGGAAGGTACCAAAGTAATCCCGGCAAGGAACACTGGACAGTGGTCAAGGATATCCTGAAGTACCTGAAAAGGACTAAGGAAATGTTTCTCGTTTATGGAGGTGACGAAGAGCTCGTCGTAAAGGGTAACGTCGACGCTAGCTTCGACACAGATCTGGATGACTCTAAGTCACAAACCGGATACATGTATATTTTGAATGGTGGGGCAGTAAGCTGGTGCAGTTGCAAGCAAAGCGTTGTGGCGGGATCTACATGTGAAGCGGAGTACATGGCAGCCTCGGAGGCAGCACATGAAGCAATTTGGGTGAAGGAGTTCATCACCGACCTCGGAGTCATACCCAATGCGTCGGGGCCAATCAAACTCTTCTGTGACAACACTGGAGCTATTGCACTTGCAAAGGAGCCCAGGTTTCACAAGAAGACCAGGCACATCAAGCGTCGTTTCAACTCCATTCGTGAAAATGTTCAAGATGGAGACATAGAAATTTGTAAAGTGCACACGGATCTGAATGTCGCAGATCCATTGACTAAACCTCTCCCTAAGGCAAAACATGATCAGCACCAGAACTCTATGGGTGTTCGATTCATCACAATGTAACTAGATTATTGACTCTAGTGCAAGTGGGAGACTGTTGGAAATATGCCCTAGAGGCAATAATAAAAGCACTATTATTATATTTCCTTGTTCATGATAATTGTCTTTATTCGTGCTATAATTGTGTTATCCGGAAATCGTAATACATGTGTGAATAACAGACAACAATATGTCCCTAGTGAGCCTCTAGTTGACTAGCTCGTTGATCGACAGATAGTCATTGTTTCCTGACTATGGACATTGGATGTCATTGATAACGAGATCACATCATTAGGAGAATGATGTGATGGACAAGACCCAATCCTAAACATAGCATAAGATCGCATAGTTCGTTTGCTAGAGTTTTCCAATGTCAAGTATCCTTTCCTTAGACCATGAGATCGTGTAACTCCCGGATACCGTAGGAGAGCTTTGGGTGTGCCAAACGTCACAACGTAACTGGGTGACTATAAAGGTATACTACGGGTGTCTCTGAAAGTGTCTGTTGGGTTGACATGGATCGAGACTGGGATTTGTCACTCCGCTTGAAGGAGAGGTATCACCGGGCCCTCTCGGTAATGCATCATCATAATGAGCTCAATGTGATCAAAGTGTTTGATCACAGGATCATGCATTACGGTACGAGAAAAGTGACTTGCCGGTAACGAGATTGAACGAGGTATTGGGATACCGACGATCAAATCTCGGGCAAGTAAAATACCGATTGACAAAGGGAATCGTATACGGGATTAATTGAATCCTCGACATCGTGGTTCATCCGATGAGATCACCGTGGAGCATGTGGGAGCCAACATGGGTATCCAGATCCCGCTGTTGGTTATTGCCCGAGAGCCGTCTCGGTCATGTCTGCATGTCTCCCGAACCCGTAGGGTCTACACACTTAAGGTTCGGTGACGCTAGGGTTGTGAAGATATGTATATGCAGTAACCCAAATGTTGTTCGGAGTCCTGGATGAGATCCCGGACGTCACGAGGAGTTTTGGAATGGTCTGGAGGTAAAGAATTATATATAGAAAGTGCTGTTTTGGCCATCGGGACAAGTTTTGGGGTTATCGATATTGTACCGGGGCCACCGGAGGGTCCCGGGGGGTCCACCGGGTGGGACCACCTGCCTCGGGGGGCCACATGGGCTCTAGGGGTGCGCCTTGGCCTACATGGGCCAAGGGGAACCAGCCCCTAGAGGCCCATGCGCCTAGAGAGGGGGGAAACCCTAAAGAAGGGGGGCGCCCCCTTGCTTGGGGGGCAAGCCCCACCCTTGGCTGCCGCCCCCCCTAGGAGATTGCATCTCCTAGGGCCAGCCCCCCCTAGGGGGCTATATAAAAGGGGGAGGGGAGGGGGGCTGCGCACCCTTGCTCCTGGCACCTCCCTCTCCCTCTCCAACACCTCCTCCTCCTCCGTAGAGCTCGGCGAAGCCCTGTCGGAGTACTGGGGCTCCACCATCACCACGCCGTCGTGCTGCTGCTGGAGTCTTCCTCCCCAAACCTCTCCTTTGCCTTGCTGGATCAAGAAGAAGGAGACGTCACGCTGACCGTACGTGTGTTGAACGCGGAGGTGCCGTCCTTTCGGTGCTAGGATCTCCGGTGATTTGGATCACGTCGTGTACGACTACCTCATCCCCGTTTGTTGAACGCTTCCGCTCGCGATCTACAAAGTGGTATGTAGATGCAATCTCTCTCCCATGACTCGTTGCTAGATGAACTCATAGATGGATCTTGGTGAAACCGTAGGAAAAAATTTAATTTTCTGCAACGTTCCCCAACAAGGGAATCGTATACGGGATTAATTGAATCCTCGACATCGTGGTTCATCCGATGAGATCATCGTCGAGCATGTGGGAGCCAACATGGGTATCCAGATCCAGCTGTTGGTTATTGCCCGAGAGCCGTCTCGGTCATGTCTGCATGTCTCCCGAACCCGTAGGGTCTACACACTTAAGGTTCGGTGACGCTAGGGTTGTGAAGATATGTATATGCAGTAACCCGAATGTTGTTCGGAGTCCCGGATGAGATCTCGGACGTCACGAGGAGTTCCGAATTGGTCCGGAGGTGAAGAATTATATATAGGAAGTGAAGTTTCGGCCATCGGGAATGATCTGGGGGTCACCGGTATTGTACCGGGACCACCAGATGGGTCCCGGGGGTCCACCAGGTGGGGCCACCCATCCCGGAGGGCCCCATGGGCTGAAGTGGGAGGGGGGGCCAGCCCTTAGTGGGCTGGTGCACCCCCCAAGGCCCACCCCCTGCGCCTAGGGTTGGAACCCTAGGGTGGGGGGGGGGGGCGCCCACTTGCCTTGGGGGGCACTCCACCCCCCTTGGCCGCCGCCCCCCTTGGGAGATTCAATCTCCCAGGGCCGGCCCCCCCAGGGGCCTATATAAAGGGGGGGTGGGGGGGGGGCAGCCACACCCTTGCCTTGGCGCCTCCCTCTCCCTCTCCAACACCTCCTCCTCCTCCATAGAGCTCGGCGAAGCCCTGCCGGAGTACTGCAGCTCCATCACCACCACGCCGTCGTGCTGCTGCTGGAGCCATCTTCCGCAACCTCTCCTTTGCCTTGCTAGATCAAGAAGAAGGATACGTTACGCTGACCGTACGTGTGTTGAACGCGGAGGTGCCGTCCGTTCGGTGGTAGGATCTCCGGTGATTTGGATCACGTCGTGTACGACTACCTCACCCCCGTTCCTTGAACGCTTCCGCTCGCGATCTACAAAGTGGTATGTAGATGCAATCTCTCTCCCATGACTCGTTCCTTAGATGAACTCATAGATGGATCTTGGTGAAACCGTAGGAAATTTTTTAATTTTCTGCAACGTTCCCCAACAATAACGTTTCGGTCCAACCAAGATGAGCGATCGGTCCCATCGAGTTCGCAATGCAAACTCTTTGTTTCCCTTTTGTAATGTTTCGGTCCCACCGAAATGAGCGAATCGGTCCCACCGAGTTTGCCTGAGCAACTCTCTGTTTTCCTATTACAGAAATCGGTCCTACCGAGTTTATGTGATCGGTCTAACCGAGATTACGTTATGCCCTAACCCTAATGAAATCGGTCCCACCGAGTTGACATGTCGGTCCCACCGAAAATCCTAACGTTCACATTTTGAACTAAATCGGTCTGACCGAGTTTCATGATTCGGTCCCTCCAAGTTTGGTAAATTGTGTGTAACGGTTAGATTTTGTGTGGAGGCTATATATACCCCTCCACCCACTCTTCATTCATGGAGAGAGCCATCAGAATGTGCCTACACTTCCAGCATACATTTTCTGAGAGAGAACCACCTACTCATGTGTTGAGACCAAGATATTCCATTCCAACCATAAGAATCTTGATCTCTAGCCTTCCCCAAGTTGCTTTCCACTCAAATCATCTTTCCACCAAATCCAAATCCATGAGAGAGAGTTGAGTGTTGGGGATACCATCATTTGAAGCACAAGAGCAAGGAGTTCATCATCAACACACCATCTATTACCTTTTGGAGAGTGGTGTCTCCAAGATTGGTTAGTGTCACTTGGGAGCCTTCGTCAAGATTGTAGAGTTGAACCAAGGAGTTTGTACGGGCAAGGAGATCGCCTACTTCGTGAAGATCTACCCTAGTGAGGCAAGTCCTTCGTGGGCGATGGCCATGGTGGGATAGACAAGGTTGCTTCTACTTGGACCCTTCATGGGTGGAGCCCTCCGTGGACTCGTGCAGCCGTTACCCTTCATGGGTTGAAGTCTCCATCAACGTGGATGTACGATAGCACCACCTATCGGAACCACGGAAAAAATCTCCTCGTCTACATTGCGCTTGCTCCCTCCAAACTCCTCCCTTTACCTTCATGTGCAATGTTTTTACATTCCGCTGCTATACTCTTAGACTTGCATGTGTAGGTTGATTGCTTGACTTGTGCTAAGTTGCTAAAATCTGCCAACACTTAAAATTGGGAAAAGGCTAGACTTTTATTTGGTCAAGTAGTCTAATCACCCCCTCTAGACATACTTTTGATCCTACAAGTGGTATAAGAGATTTGGTCTCCATTTGCCTTGATTTCCATAGCTTTTGGTGATCATAGCCTTGGTTTCACAACCTAGCAGAGTATGACGTCTAGCGAGGGAAATTACCACCATAGAGATCCTTACTTTGATGGTACTAATTTTGCTAGTTGGAAACATAAGATGAAAATGCATATTATTGGACATAAACCTGCCGTTTGGGCTATTGTGTGTATTGGCTTGAAAGGTGAATTCTTTGATGGGAGCGAACTGAACTGTGAAGCTACCGCGAAAGAGTTGAAGATGCTGCAATACAATGCTCAAACTTGCGATATCCTCTTCAACAGATTGTGTCGAAGAATTCAACAAAATCTGCCGTCTTGAGAATACAAAGGAAATTTGGGATACTTTGATTGATATGCATGAGGGTACCGACTCCGTCAAGGAATCCATATTGGATGTGCTTCTAAGTCAACTTGACAAGTTCAAAATGAAGGGGTGAAGGTGTCGCTGAAATGTACTCTAGGCTTGCTCTCATCACAAATGATATTGCCGGCTTAGGAAGTGAAGAGATGACTGATAGATTCATCTTTAAGAAGATCCTAAGAGCCTTGGATGGAAAATATGATACCATGTGCACATTGATCCAATTGATGCCCAATTACAAAGATATCAAGCCAACGGAAGTCATTGGAAGAATTGTTGCTCATGAGATGTCACTCAAGGATAAGGAAGAGCTTCACAACAAGTCAAGTGGTGCTTACAAAGCCTCATGTGATGCTCCTTCCTCCAAGGAAGGGTGCGGCCAAGGGTGGGGAGGAGTCCATCCTCCCCAAGGCACCTCGGAGGTGCCTTCCCCTTGTAGGACTCTCCCCTTTTTTCTCTCTCTTGGCGCATGGGCCTCTTGGGGCTGGTTCCCCTTGGCCCAAGCAGGCCAAGGCGCACCCCCTAGGGCCCATGTGGCCCACCAAGGCAGGTGGCCCCACCTGGTGGACCCCGGGACCCCTCCAGTGGTCCCGGTACAATACCGATAACACCGAAACTTGTCCCGATGGCCAAAATAGCACTTCCTATATATAATTCTTTACCTCCGGACCATTCCGGAACTCCTCGTGACGTCCGGGATCTCATCCGGGACTCCGAACAACATTCGGGTTACTGCACATACATATCTTCACAACCCTAGCGTCACCGAACCTTAAGTGTGTAGACCCTACGGGTTCGGGAGACATGCAGTCATGACCGAGACGGCTCTCGGGCAATAACCAACAGCGGGATCTGGATACCCATGTTGGCTCCCACATACTCCACGATGATCTCATCGGATGAACCACGATGTCAAGGATTCAATTAATCCCGTATACGATTCCCTTTGTCATTCGGTATTTTACTTGCCCGAGATTCGATCGTCGGTATCCCAGTACCTCGTTCAATCTCGTTACCGGCAAGTCACTTTTCTCGTTCCGTAATGCATGATCCCGTGATCAAACACTTTGATCACACTGAGCTCATTATGATGATGCATTACCGAGAGGGCCCGGTGATACCTCTCCGTCAAGCGGAGTGACAAATCCCAGTCTCGATCCATGTCAACCCAACAGACACTTTCAGAGATACCCGTAATATACCTTTATAGTCACCCAGTTACGTTGTGACGTTTGGCACACCCAAAGCACTCCTACGGTATCCGGGAGTTACACGATCTCATGGTCTAAGGAAAGGGTACTTGACATTGGATAACTCTAGTAAACGAACTATGCGATCTTATGCTATGTTTAGGATTGGGTCTTGTCCATCACATCATTCTCTTAATGATGTGATCCCGTTATCGATGACATCCAATGTCCATAGTCAGGAAACCATGACTATCTGTCGATCAACGAGCTAGTCAACTAGAGGCTCACTAGGGACATGTTGTTGTCTGTTATTCACACATGTATTACGATTTCCGGTTAACACAGTTATAGCACGAATAAAGACAATTATCATGAATAAGGAAATATAATAATAATGCTTTTATTATTGCCTCTAGGGCATATTTCCAACACATGCTTGCACACGTTTCCTCTATGTGAACTGTCTCGGATTATGGTGTATATCGCAAACGTTTGTGTTTTACCAACCGTGTGTGTCGTAATGACCTGCACAACGTAATTTCGCCCTAATTTAATTACTGCTATTTAAAATTGTACCTAATTTAAACTTGAAAGTAGGCTATAGCTTTATTCATATCCATCAGGTTCAAACAACCAATGCGTTATTCAATTCACAGGTACATATGTTTAAGAATTACATAAGCACCAAATAAAGAATGATGTACCAGGGTTCTATACTTGTACTATTACAGATGGTAAAGAAAGAGGCGACAACCATTCCAGTTGCTGAACAAGGTGAAGCGGAATGGCCCTATTGTGTTCTCCTGGATGCAGAAGGCATGCAGGACTCTAGTACAACCCCTTGTGATGGCCAGCCGCCAATCATGTAGTTTGGGAGATAATCTTGAGTAAACTGCTTCAGGATCCACTGCAAAAGAAAAAGATTTAGATATTGTCATCTAACACAACTCATTACGGGCAGTAAAAACAAGGCTACAGGGTTCTTACTTACCATCCTGCAGTTCATTGTTGTCTTGCATAAAGTGTAAACAAATAGTTCGATTGACATATTTTGACCCATTTTAATAACAATCTTTATCAGTTTCCTCACTTGATGCTGGTTCATGAATATCTCATTGCCCCATACGCAGAAAGGGTCGAAGTGTGGATCTTTGGCAATGATATATGTACCTAAAAGCACCAAGTTAATATTGGAAGCTAAACAACAATTGAAAAATGATGTAGTACGACACTCCATCCATCCTATTATATAAGATTTTATTACATGTATATCTAGACATCATCAGAACATTAAGGTAACACTTTTCCTTGTTGCTATGTAGTCTGGGATTGCATATTTAGTCATCAGTACAATGCATGTTGCTAAATAAACAACAATTGAAAAACGAAAAGGCATGTTAACTGCAATATCCTTAAGAGCAACCAAATATCGTAATTTTTAGTGGTATTGTTGAAACTGTTATTGATGAAATTGAACTGCACGGCAAATAGTTGCACATATAGAGCATCACACTGTGAAGAACTGAAAAAAACAAGTCATAAGGACATCTCTAGGCGATCGTTAAAAAGTTAAAGGACTAAAACCCTTAGTGGATATATATACTCCAGCAATTTTTGGTCTTTTCTAGTCGATCCCCTAAACTTAAGGTTGTAAACTTCAATTTGATCAAGTTCAAAGCAGGTTCAACCGAAAGTAGCATGCATTCAAACATAAACATAGATAGTTTTGCATAACCGAACATAAAACATAAATTTAAACTAAGCTTAACTACTTTCGGTCGAAGTAGAGGTCGAGCCAATCCTTCCTCGTCATGTACGGTGTGCAGCGAGTTGGGTCCGGGCCAGTATCGTCGTCGGGGTCATTGGGGAAGGCACTCCTCCACTCGTCGACGTCGATCTCCTTGTCCTCGGGGCCCACCTCGACGCCCTCAGTGCCACCATCGCCGCCGCCTTCGACCTCGTCATCAGAGGAGAGCGCGATAACCTCGCTGCCCTCCGCGTTGCCGTCCTCGCCGCCTTCGACCTCGTCATCAGAGGAGAGCATAATAACCTCACCGCCCTTCGCGCCGGCAAAGATCGCCTGGTCCGCCTCCACGAGCTCTGGGTGCTGCTGGCGGAGCTCTTGCATGTAGGCCTTGTCGGCGGCCTCGGCCTCGAGGCGCTCCCTGATACGTCTCCAACATATCTATAATTTTTGATTGCTCCATGCTATATTATCTACTGTTTTGGACTATATTGGGCTTTATTTTCCACTTTTATATTATTTTTGGGACTAACCTATTAACCGGAGGCCCAACCCAGAATTGCTGTTTTTTGCCTATTTCAGTGTTTCGGAGAAATAGAATATCAAACGGAGTCCAAACGGAATGAAACCTTCGGGAACGTGATTTTCTCATCAGATAAGACCCAGGAGACTTGGACCCTCCGTCATGAAAGCCACGAGGCGGTCACGAGGGTGGAGGGCGCCCCCCTAGGGCGCGCCCCCTGCCTTGTGGGCCCCTCGAAGCTCCACCGACATACTTCTTCCTCCTATATATACCTACGTACCCCCAAACGATCAGATACGGAGCCGAAAACCTAATTCTACTGCCGCAACCTTCTGTACCCATGAGATCCCATCTTGGGGCCTGTTTCGGAGCTCTGCCGGAGGGGGCCATCATCACGGAGGGCTTCTACATCATCCTAGCCCCTCCGATGAAGTGTGAGTAGTTTACTCAGACCTTCGGGTCCATAGTTAGTAGCTAGATGGCTTCTTATCTCTTTTTGGATCTCAATACAATGTTCTCCCCCTCTCTCGTGGAGATCTATTTGATGTAATCTTCTTTTTGCAGTGTGTTTGTTGAGACCGATGAATTGTGGGTTTATGATCAAGTCTATCTATGAATAATATTTGAATCTTCTCTGAATTCTTTTATGTATGATTGGTTATCTTTGCAAGTCTCTTCGAATTATCAATTTGGTTTGGCCTAATAGATTGGTCTTTCTTGCAATGGGAGAAGTGCTTAGCTTTGGGTTCAATCTTGCGGTGTCCTTTCCCAATGACAGTAGGGGCAGCAAGGCACGTATTGTATTGTTGCCATCGAGGATAACAAGATGGGTTTTTTATCATATTGCATGAAACTATCCCTCTACATCATGTCATCTTGCTTAAGGCATTACTCTGTTTTTAACTTAATACTCTAGATGCATGCTGGATAGCGGTTGATGAGTGGAGTAATAGTAGTAGATGCAGGCAGGAGTCGGTCTACTTGTCTCGGACGTGATGCCTATATACATGATCATGCCTAGATATTCTCATTACTATGCTCAATTCTGTCAATTGCTCAACAGTAATTTGTTCACCCACCGTAGAATACTTATGCTCTTGAGAGAAGCCACTAGTGAAACCTATGGCCCCCGGGTCTATTCTCATCATATCAATCTCCATCACTTTATTATTGCTTTGTCTTTTACTTTTTACTTTGAATCTCTATATAAAAAATACAAAAAATATTATCTATCATCTCTTTCAGATCTCACTCCCGTAAGTGACCGTGAAGGGATTGACAACCCCTAATCGCGTTGGTTGCGTTGAGCTATTGTTTTTGTGTATGTACAAGGGACTCGCGCGTAGCCTCCTACTGGATTGATACCTTGGTTCTCAAAAACCGAGGGAAATACTTACGCTACTTTGCTGCATCATCCTCTCCCCTTCGGGGAAATCCAACGCAGTGCTCAAGAGGTAGCAATAAGAATTTCTGGCGCCGTTGCTGGGGAGTCTGCGCAAAAGTCAACATACCAAGTACCCATCACAATCCCTATCTCTCGCATTACATTAGTTGCCATTTGCCTCTCGTTTTCCTCTCCCCCACTTCACCCTTGCCTTTTTCTTCGCCCTCTCTTTTTCGTTCGCCTTCTTCCCGTATGTATCTTTGTTTGTGTTTCCTCGTGCCTTCTATATGCTTGCATCTTCGCTTGCTGAAAATCTATTGATATGGATCCACTTAAAGTGTTCTACTTGGATCATCTTCGATCCTTATGTGCTCGTGCTGAAACCCCAACTAGCCTAGTTGATGGGAAATCTTTAGATGAGCATGCTCATTTTGTGCGTCATCATTTGTCTGAAAAAGGGAAGCTCTTACGATATCACATAAATAGTTTGCTATGCTATGCTTGGAATCTTTGTGAAATGTGTGATTTTACTTGTTGCTCTAAGAACCCTAAAAAACACCTTCCCTACCTATGTGAGTTCAATGATAATGAAATCTTATCTTCTTATGCAAAGGGTGTTTATAGTTACTATGATATCGAACAAATTGAAGAATTTGTCGTTTTTAAGGGTGCTTGTGAAGTTGCTTCTTTGATTGAAAAGTATGATTTTACTCTCAACAAATCTGAAAATTCCGTCATACTTAAATATTGCAATGAAAACCTTGCTCATAATGTCTATGTCCATGAATTTATTGAAAGAATGACCGTTGCCTTGGAAGAAAATGATGATATGCATGAATCTATGGATAATGATGATTCCGATGATTTGGTTGAAATATCCCTTGATGAACATGATGCTTGCTATTCTTGTGGCCATGATGCCAATATTTATGAAGACGAATTTGCTATAGTTCCTTATGTTAAAAATGAGATTGTTGCTATTGCACCCATGCTTGATAGCTCCCTTAATGAAAAGCATGATTTCAATGATTTTACTATGAATTCTATTCATGTCAATTGTGCTAAAAATATGCAAAACCTTAAGCTTGGGGATGCTAGTTTTGCTATGTCCTCTACTTGTTGCAATGATCATGATTGGGGTGATAGTTCTTCTTATGATTTTGAAAATTTATTTAATCCCCATGATGAATATGAGATTGATAATAGTGTTTGCAATATTATTGAAAGTGGGTTTGGAGGAGTGTCAACTTTCACTACTAGGGAAAACCTTATACACAGAAATTTAGCAATAGCGCGGGTCAAAAAAGGGCGCTAGTGCTAGATAGCAGTAGCGGTTCGGAATAAACCGCGCCGCAGATACGATTTTAGCAGTAGCGCGTCTTGCCGTAAAAGCACTACTACTAATATTCCCATTGGTGGACCGATGGGCTACGCATAGTAGTAGCGGTCTTGCAGGAAGCGCGCTACCGCTAGGGCATGAGTAGCAGCGCGTTTCCCAGTAAGAGTGCTACTGCTAATGGAAATAAAATAAAATGAAAAACAAATAGAAAAGTAAATGAAAATGAAAGAAACAGAAAAAGGAAAAAAAATAAAATGTAAAGAAAAATAAATGAGAAAGCGAAAAAACAGAGAAAGGCATAGCTGTAGCGTGTGTTAGTAAGAGGCGCTATAGCTAATGTAGCTGCAACGCGTTTCCAGGACCCCCGCTATAGAAACAAAAAAGGAAATAAAAAGGGAGAAAATTACATAGGTATAGCAGTAGCGCGTTTTGGAAAAAGCGCTGTAGCTACCTTAGCTATAGTGCTTTCTGCGAAACGCGCTACCGCTAGTTTTGACTTAACCAAAAACCGTTTCCCCCCGGCCACCACTTGCCCCCCAAATCTCTCGACCCGCCCCGCCGCTGTCTCCCCGATTCGCCGTCGCCCCACTTCGCCGCCGTATCCTGCCGCCGTCGACGCCCCCGGAGCCACCAGAGCCGTGCACCGTCGACGCCCCCGGAGCCACCAGAGCCGTGCGCCGTCGACGCCACCGGAGCCGCATCCAATGCCACGAAGCCGCGCAGCCTCATCAACGCCACCGGAGCCGCCATCAACGCCACCGGATCCTCCCTCGCCACAACTGCCTCCCTCGCCGTCACCGGAGACGCCCCTGCCTCCCTCGCCACCACTGCCTCCCTCGCCACCACCGGAGCCATCGTCTGTAAGCCCCCACCCCTCCTCTCTCTCTCATGCATAGGTTAGCTAGTTTAATTATGTTAATTATCTAGGTTAGGGCAAAAATTTAGTTAGGGCTTTGACAGAGAAGTAGTTAGGTTAACTAGTTTAATTAGGTTAATTACCTAGGTTAGTGCAAAAATTTAGTTAGGGCTTTGACAGAGAACTAGTCAGGTTAACTAGTTTAATTAGGTGAATTATCTAGGTTATTTAGGCAAGTTTTATTTTAAAGATGATCCCTTCCTAGACTTTCATTGTTGATTATATCTTTTCATTGAAGTGGTCATGTTGTTTGTGCCCAAGTCGCTTTGTTGTCTCAATGAAGCTGAGTGGCCTATTTTGCCGGAATGTTGATTCATTTCTTTTCCGGCAAATTTTAGGTTCTTGATTTGTCCACTTTTTAGCAAAGGTCATGCTGAAATTTTCCGTGAATTTCGGCATGACTTGTGCTACAAACTAGGACATATCGAGTGCCCGTGATTTGCCGCACCAGGAAGGAGTCAACATTCCTGCAAAACAATAGGCCTTTTTATGTCATTATTCATTTTATTAGGTCTAGAATTAATTGACTAGATTTAATCATAGGAAACATGGCTAGCAACGATGAAGGATAGGGTTCTGGTGATTGCGACGACGCCTACCGGGCGGGAGATGAATTTTTTAGCCTTACCGACGATCAACCGATGTTATTGCTGGGCCCACCGGTGGCATCGGGGACTGAGACCGGCACGCAGACCGGTGCTGAGACTGAGACCGGCGCTTAGACTCCGACCAGCATCGAGACCGGCGCTGCCTCGGGGAGTGGAGCCGGTGTAGAACCGAAAGCAAAGAGGCAACGGGTTCCTAACAAACTCAGAACTACTAGAGTGGTGGTCACGGAGGTGGACGACGACAATTTTGAGCCAACGGCGCCCGAGGAAGCGCGTCGATGCTACGGCAATCAAATAGGCTGCATCGTACGGACAACCGCCACCATCAACGATGAGAAACTACAGAAGATAGAAAATATGAGGAGCTCCCTCCTAAAGAAGTTTCACCAGATATTCTTGTTCCCGGGACGGAATGAGAAGGATTATAAAGATCCAGATGAGGACCCGGCAATGAAGAAGATAAACAAACACGCCATGACCAAGTTTAGCGACGCGTTGGCCGCCTGGAAAAATCGAGTGAAAGTAAGGATCATCGACAAGAAGGAACCCTACTCCGAGATTGTAAAGGATAATCCGACAATCACGGAAGAGCAGTTTCAAATATTCAAGGAGGCTTGCGAGGCCGAAGATGCCAAAAAAAGTCTAAGTACATGAAGGGGCTTCAAGAGAGGAACTTTGGGAGCCACCACCTCGGAAGCCGTGGTTACGGCGGAAAGAGGTCCAAATGGGCCAAGGAGGACGCGGAAGCCGCGAGTCGGGGCATCCCAGACCCCTTGGCGGAGTTCACCGTCCCGCAGGAGCGTGACGTCCTCAGGGCCCGGCACCGTTGGGACCCAGTGAAAAAGGTTTACGAGACAACACTGGTCATTACGGAGTTCATGAGACTGCTGGTAATTTTAGTTTCTGATCAATTCGACTGCACACGTTAGTCATATTTGTAAACGATCGTTGTGCCTTTTGCAGAGAGAGCAGCACAGGATTGCGGCCGAAAGAGACTCGCCGTCTGAGGCATTGGCCAGGCCCAAGTGGGACACTCCATTCAACCAGGCGTTGAACATATTGAAACAACAACCGGTGGATACTCGACCGTCGTATGGACACGTGCACGGTGTCAGAGACGGCGCCACGTGGAAGAAGTACTACTGCGAGACCACGGAGGAGAGAAAGGAAAGACGGAGGTTAAATGAAGAAAACATCGACAAGAGGGTTGAGATTGCGGTTGAGAAGAAATCAACTGAGACAGTCGCAACAGCAGTAGCTGCCGCAAAACAGGTGGCTTTAGATATTTCTACTACCTTGGTTTCGGCCGTTTTCAATTGGACCAGGCAAAATCCAAAAAAAGATGCAGCGGACTTTCCCCTTGCTGACTTCTTGGCGGGGAGCAGCTCGACTAGCGTTGCACCAGCACCTGCAGGTGCACCTGCTCCCGCACCGGCTCCCACACCGGACGTGCTAGGCGGTGCTTCATCTTTGGCTGAGCTCGACGCCCTAACGGTATCTGTCACACCGCCCCCTTCAATATAAATGTATAATCTCTCGTTTTCTTTGCCTTTCGGATGTCTCACGTCGCAGACTTTTCTTTGGAGGCCGACGAAACCCCGTGCACCATATTGTACACCATCGGCGACGAGAAGGTGGACGTGGGGAAGGCGACGATAATGGAGCCGAAGGAACCATTGTTTCATAGTCGGCCGATCCCCCCGAACGTCTTCAAGGTTTCCGTGGCCAGTGTCAAACCGGGCCATGAGAATTTGCCTCCTCCAGTACTACTGGGGGATGACGACGAGACACCGCGGCGACTTGGTGATTGTTGCAATGCTGGGTGGGTCCTGTTGTGGCCAAAGAGTCTGCTTCGTCTGGAGGCGGCCGGGAGCACACCCATGAGCACGCAGCCTTAGCAAGGTATGAACATCAACACCCCACCTACCCAATTATCGTCGGGTGTCGGGTTGGGTGATAGTGGACGGGGTAAGGAGGAGGCTCCATTAGTCGCTGATGACGTCACCATGGATGAGGATGAGGACGACGATGGCACTGCTGAACAGTATGTCTATACTGGCGCCTCCTCAGGGTTTGAGCGTCATGAGTCGGTGCCTGAATTGCCGTCTCAACATATTATGGATGACCTTCCGGTAGTAAAGAAGTTTAGGAAGAGAGCGAGGAAAGGCAAAAAAGCTGTTTCTATGATCCAGCCGCCTCAGCAGCCTCGGCTTCAGGACCGTATAGATATCCCCGGTGCGGATAAATGGCATATCCCCGGTCAACCAATCCTACCTGCAACAGCGCTACGGGCCAGATTCGGCGATCTAAAGAGACTTCATGACGATGTGCTGTGGGTAGAGAAAGACCTCATCGCCTCGAAAGATCCAGGATACCCACTCTACGTGGTTAACATTCCGTGGCAAACGTCGAACATCGACAGCTTCCCCGCGGATAAGTTCTTCCTCCGATTCGATTACATATTCGACATGTTTCACGTGAAGAAGCTGTATTTTACGTTTGTCCGCCTTTATGCCTTGCACATGAACTACATCATCGGGGTTGAGCAGATAACTCATATCTGTGTCGCTGACCCGTACTACATGCACGAGGGCTTCTTGGGAGTCTGCGCAAATCACCGTGAATACGCGACGGATTACATCGTCAGTTTCATGCTCACCAATAAGGACAAGGGGGCGATTCTCGTGCCTTATCATCCTGTGTAAGTCATCCGCGCTGCTATCCTTCCTTCGATTTCAATCATTCATTTGCTCGGTGGAGGCTAATTAATTTGAGGACTTATTTTGTGCAGCGGCGGGCGCGCCGTCCTCATCATCCTCTACCCCCGATTCTCCCACGCTCTTTACTTGGACACGTCGAAGAACATTCACAAACAGGATTACACCCACATCAAGGATGTTCTCGGCAGTGCTATGTATCACTACCAATCACTGGGTGGAAAGGTCAGGGACAAGAAGATGAGGGGCGGCAGGGTCGCCTTCGGCCATAAGACCAACTTCTGCTGCATCCAGCAACCGGACGATTCTCTTAATGATGGATTCTATGTCCTACACCACATGCTGGAGTACAGACGGGATCACCAGAACCTTCGCATGGCACCTTCTTCCAGCGATGCCCATATTCTGCAATGGGCAAAGGACATAGGAGATATTGAGGATCATCGACTTCGAGCTGAGTTCTATAACATCCAGCGCGAACTTGCCCAAATCATCATGAAGGTGGTCGTCGGAAAAATAGGGATGTTCTACGGAGAAGGACAAATGTCGCGGGAAGACGTCCAAACATGGATAGCCTCTCAACGTCTCGACCTGAAGCCTTTCACTAGGCTCGGGGACTATCTCCCTGACTTAGATGGATGGAACGACATGTTGGAGTGATTGTCGATATATGACAATGTGTCCGTTTAGTCCATACTTTCTATATGACAAAAATTTGAGTTATGCACGGTGAAACTTTATTTGTGATGTAATTAAACCATCCTCCTCCTCGACTAGCGAAAATCACTCTAGTTAGGGCATTTTGGGGTACGATGAACTTTGTTATTTATGCTTATGATATGTTGTTTCTATTTTTGCCAAGTCTGTCTCTTTCTGTTGCTCAACTATATATGTTGCTTATCATCGACTCATGTGACGATGCAGGTGCATAGATCATAGATGGCGAAGAAGTGCTACGCCAGGAGTATATATACGACAAGTGGCCGGAGTGTCAGGCCCAGGTGTACCGGTTTCCGGTTTCCGAGCGACAAGCAGTAGTTAGTTTAGGTTCACGCTAATGCGAGAGAGGGATATGAACTCATGTACTCAAAGTTATAGCTCTTCTCGCGTATATCATTGTTTAGATGGATGACGATGTATTTTCAAGTTATCGAGACTTGTATCGCTATTTTCGAGATGATGACGAGAGACCACTTTGTGTTGGATGATGATTATGATGAGACTATTTGTATGTATATGCTATGATTACATCTATGGTCTCGCAGGCATTTGTATGTGTATCATGATGACATTTGTATGTGCTAAAGATTCTTCTATAAAGCCTGTTCAAATACAAAACAAATATGTGAAAAAAAAAACTACTAAAATCAGCAGTAGCGAGTGGAGAAAAGTTACCTGCAGCGCGGTAGTAGCAGTAGCGCGCATGGGAGAAGCGCGCTATAGCTATTAGCAGTAGCGAGCTTCCACTAAGCACGCTGCTGCTACACTTGTGTAGCAGTAGCGCTGGTGAGCACGCGCTACTGCTACGTGTTAGCTGTAGCGCCTTATTAGTAGCGCCGGTCTGCACGCTACTGATACACCTAAAACCCGCGCTGCTGCTAGCCTTTTCCCTAGTAGTGTTTAGATCCCACATATTTGGAGAATGTTCAACCTTATGAAATTTTTGATAAAAGTGGGTTTGGAGAGGTCATGACTTTAGTTAATGTTAATCCCACTATTTCGGAAGAGTGTCAACTTCGCATGCATATGGATCGGGTCGAAAATATTTTACGTGATAGCTATTTTATTGAATTTGCTTATGATCCCACATGTAATTATTATGAGAGAGGAAAATATGGTGGTAGAAATTTTCATGATAATAATTTACCTCTCGTTACGTTGAGATTGCTATTGTTTCTCTCTTCTTCCTTGCATATGCTAGTTTTTGCTTGCCTTGATAATTTGTTTACCTATAAGATGCCTATGCATAGGAAGTATGTTAGACTTAGATGTGTGTTGTCACATGTTTTATGATGCTCTCTTTGTGCTTCAATTCTTGTCTTTTATGTGAGCATCATTGAAATCTCTATGCCTAGCTAGGGGCGTTAAACAATAGCGCTTGTTGGGAGGCAACCCAATTTTATTTTTAGTTTTTAGTTTTTGCTTCTGTTTAGGAATAAATAATCCATCTACCTTCTGTTTAGATGTGGTTTTGTGTTTTAATTAGTGTTTATGTCAAGTTAGACCTATAGGATCTTCTTGGATGATAGTTATTTGATCTTGCTGTAATTTCCAGAATCTTTCGGTTCACGAAAACAATGTTTAAAAATCACCACAACGTGATAAAATACTGATTCCAATTGCTTCTGATCAATATACAAGTTGTCTAGGTCTTCCTATTTTGGTAGATTTTTTGGAGTTCCATAAGTTTGCGTTAGTTATAGATTACTACAGACTGTTCTGTTTTTGACAGATTCTGTTTTCGTGTGTTGTTTGCTTATTTTGATGAATCTATGGCTAGTAAAATAGTTTATAATCCATAGAGAAGTTGGAATACAGTAGGTTTAACACCAATATAAATAAAGAATGAGTTCATTACAGTACCTTGAAGTGGTCTTTTGTTTTCTTTCGCTAACGGAGCTCATGAGATTTCTATTGAGTTTTGTGTTGTGAAGTTTTCAAGTTTTAGGTGAAATCTTTTAATGGATTATGGAACAAGGAGTGGCAAGAGCCTAAGCTTGGGGATGACCATGGCACCCCCAAGATAACCCAAGGACACCAAAAAGTCAAAGCTTGGGGATGCCCTGGAAGGCATCCCCTCTTTCGTCTACCTCCATCGGTAATTTTACTTGGAGCTATATTTTTATTGACCACATGATATGTGTTTTGCTTGGAGCGTCTTGTATTATTTGTGTCTTTGTTTGTTAGTGTGCCACAATCATACTTGCTGTACACACCTTTTGATAGAGCCATACATGAATTGGAATTTGATAGAATACTCTATGTGCTTCACTTATATCTTTTGAGCTTTATAGTTTTGCTCTAGTGCTTCACTTATATCTTTTAGAGCACGGTGGTGGATTTGTTTTATAGAAACTATTGATCTCTCATGATTCACTTAGATTATTTTGAGAGTCTTAAATAGCATGGTAATTTGCTTAATAATAATAATATGCTTGGTATTCAAGATTTGTAAAACTTTCTTTTGAGTGGGTTGAATACTAAGAAAAGTTTGATGTTTGATAATTGTTTTGAGATATGGAGGTGATAATATCCACTTCAAAAAAAGACACATCCGTGACATTTTGGGCCGAATGAAATTTTTCTGTCATACATATGACACTTCTATGACGATAATTGGGACAAAACCCGGTATCATCATAGATGTGGTGGGCTCCTACTTCTATGACAAAAAATCATGACAAAAAATGGGCTTTTTGTCCTGGGCGGTCCGGAGACGCAGCTGCATGACATTCTTTGGGCCATCCATGACGGAAAAAACCATGGTAGAAGCAAGGGGGAGGAAAATTTTGGGGAGTTCTCGGTTACGGTGGGAGGTCGGGGGCCGAGCGAGGCGCGTTTCTCTCATACACGTACGCGCGTGTGTGTGAGGCATTGGCTCTAACTGAACCCGAGCGAGGCATTGGGCTCTAACTAAACCCGAGCGATTGCACTGCAGGCTACGCGTTACTGAACCCGAGCGATCGATCGATGGCTGTTAACTGAACCCGATTGAGCGATTCCTTGGCTACTGCTGCTAACTGAAGCCGATCGATGGGATGAACAGTGAGCGTTGCGCGCGGAGGGGGGGGGGGTTGGATGAACAGTGAGCGGTGGCGTTGCCTCTGGATGAACAGGACCCCGTGGTGTGGTGGAGGGCTGGATGAACAGTAGACGGTGGAGGGGTGCCCGTGGAGGGGTGGATGAACAGGACCCCGTGGTGTGGAGGGCAGGATGAACAGTAGATGGTGGAGGGGTGCCCGTGGAGGGGTGGTTGAACAGGACCCCGTGGTGTGGAGGGCCGGATGAACAGTAGACGATGGAGGGGTGGTTGAATAGTAGCCGGTGGAGTAGCGCGCTGTGGAGGCTGGATGAACAGGAGCCCGTGGAGGCTGGAGAAGGTCGACGGTGGATGAACAGTAGCTCCTGGAGGCTGGAGGGGGTCGACGGTGGAGATGAAAAGTATCCCGTGGAGTCCCATTTTGCGGTACGCCACACCCCTCCCGATGAACATGACCCCCGTTTCGACCGTAGCGCTCCAACACAAGTCCATTTCCTCCGTTTTGCGGTACGCCACACCCCTCCCGATCAACAGGACCCCCGTTTCGACCGTAGGAGGTCTGTTTCCTCCGTTTTGCGGTACGCCACACCCCTCCCGATCAACAGGACCGCTGTTTAGACCATAGGGGGTCCGTTTCCTCCGTTTTGCGGTATGCCACACCCCTCCCGATCAATAGGACCCCCGCTTCGACCGTAGGAGGTCTGTTTCCTCCATTGTGCGATACGCGAGGCCTCGTTTCCATCGCCTCTTCCGTCCAAGCCCTCCCGATGAACACGACCATGGATTCCGTTCCGACCCAGCCGCGTTGCCTCCCGATGAACACGACACATTCCGTTGCTTCCCCATGAACACGACGACGACGCTGTTTCTCCGTTCCGACCTAGCCATGAACACGAGCCCTCGCCGTACGTATGCGCGAGTAAGCGTTCGAGATCCCGCCCATATGTACACATACGTGGCCGTATTTTCTTTCTTGCACCTTGGCTGCTGTACGTACGTGTACATGCTACGTGCGCGCCTCGACTACGACACGTGCGCGCCTCTACTACGACATGTGCGCGCCTCTACATCCACCAGTATATATGTACGTACACGTTCGCGACCAGAATGACAACGCTACGTACGCTTCGACCAGGTGGGTCCCAACTGTTAGGCACTTCCTTGCCTGCGAAGATGTAGCTGGTGGATCCCAGCAGTCAGGGGGGCGAATCATTTTTTTTGCTCGGACGCACTTCCTTGCGTGCGAAGGTGTAGCTGGTGGGTCCCAGCACGCAGGGGGGAAATGTTTTTTTTCACGGAATACAGTGGCCCGTCCGGTGGGTCCCTGCTGTCAGGTGGAGGAATCATTATTTTCCGCGTAATAAGGAGGCACTTCCTTGCTGCCGTCGTGGACCCAGCTGTCAGCCTCTCCACGTACAGTCCACGTCCGATGGAAGTCGTTCCTTGACCATGTTGACCACGCCGCGCCGAGAGCACCAGGGCAGTGGACGACGGCGAGGCCTAGGAAGGGGACGACACGGAGGCAGGGAAGACTCCGTAGTTGTTTCCCACGCGGAGGGGAGTACGACTGTACGAGGGTTTACTGGTTCGTCTACCATCGCCGGAGAATAGCAGCAGGTGTGGGTGAGTAGAGGGATGGCTAGGCCAGCGATGGGAGTATGGTCGGTTGGTGAGGCCTACGCGACAGCACAACCGGCCGCGAGGAGGAGGGAGCAGGCAGTCCCGCCGGCGCTTGTTTGAGCGGCTGGAGCAGGAAGAGCAGAGATTGAAGAAGCACGACGGCCGTTGGATGGACATCCAACAGTCAGTGCTTGTGCGTCAACCTTTTTTTAGGAAAGCCTCAAATCTGTGGAAAACAGCATACAGGCTATCTGCCATTATTTCTAATAATTTACAGCCCATTTGCTAATTCTTAAGGTTTTTTTAGAGCACATATTCTTTTTGTTAGCATTGCAGCCCATATTGTGGCAACGGTTGAAAAATTATACGAAATTTTGCATATTTCGATGCGGTCCGAACTGTTTTTTATCCCGAAATTTCGACTCACATTCAAACTGATTTTAAAATTAAATGTATATCAATATAAAATCCAACAAATTCTCCACGCATAAAAATTAATGTAATTTAAAATCTTGAAATAAAAAAAAGATATTTGAAACTAATTACCGGTTTTATGTGTTTTAAAAATGTACAACCCATTTCTCATTACTGATGGGCCATTTTCTCGGCGAGCCGAATGAAAGCTCTCCTCGTCTTGAAAGATTTGCAGCCCAATAGGCCTGACAAAGCGACTTACTTGGCAAATCACAAAAAAACTGGGCTGTGGCCATGGACCCAGCTGTCAGCCTCTCCACGTACAGTACTCTTCTGATGGAAGTCGTTCCTTGACCACGTTGACCACGCCACGCGGAGAGCACCACGGCGGTGGACGACGGCGAGGCCTAGGAAGGGGACGACGCGGCAGTGGAAGTCCGCGCGGAGAGGACTACGAGGGTTCACTGGTTCGGCTGCGGTGCGAGGCTGCCGTCGCCGCAGGGCCTGGCCAGCGATGGGAATAGTAGGGGGCAGTGAGCCCTCTGCGGCAGCACAGCCGGCCACGGGAGGCAGGCGCATGCGGCACGACCAGCGCTGCTTTGGGCGGTTGGAGCAAGAAGACCAGAGGTTGAAGAAGCACTACGGCCGTTGGATGGACATCGTACGGTCACTAGAGCTAGAATCGTTCATATTGACTAAGTTGACAAAGCCCTCCATCCCCGTCAACTTGGTAGGCCCACAAGTCAGCCTCCCACTATGCTGGGTTCCAGCTCGCAGGGGGAATATTCATTTTTTTTGCGTAATAAGGAGGCACTTGCTTGCGTGCGAAGATAGCTGGTGGGTCCAACATGTCAGCGGGGGGCACTTTATTTCGCGAAATACAGAGGCCCTTCCGGTGGGTCCCAGATGTCTGGTGGAGGAATCATTATTTTGCGCGTAATAAGGAGGCATTTCCTTGTGTGCGGCCGTGGACCCAGCTGTCAGCCTCTCCACGCACAATCTACTTCCGATGGTGTCGTTCATTGAGCACGTTGACCACGCCGTGCCGAGCGCATCCAAGGTGGTGGACGACGGCGAGGCCCCGGACAGCAACGAGCTGGAGATGGGAAGACGCGGGAGTAGAGTCACAGACGGAGAGGTGTACGAGGGTTAACTGGTTCTAGTGCGGTGTGGTTCGGCAGTCGATGGAGAAGAATAGGAGGTGTGGAGGGGTGGAGGGATGGCCTGGCCAATGGTGGAGTAGCGCTTCATAGCGAAGCGTGCTAAGCAGAGCTACTAGCAGCAGGAGGCGGGAGGTGGTCCCGGCGGCGCTGGAGGAAGAAGACGAGAGATTGAAGATGGATGCATGTCGTTGGATGTAAATCCAACGGCTAACATGTCAGAATCATTTGTTGACTAAATTGACAACGACTTGCATTGGCTTCGACCTATTGGCCCACATTTCAGCCTCCAAAAATGTGGCACGTATTCAACCCATTTTTTAGAATTTACAGTCTTTTTTTTGCACGGTAGAATTTACAGTCAATTTGATCTTTTTTTTGAATTACAGCCATTAGCTGGGCTGGGTGAACAAATAATGTAGCGTCCATGCAGCCCGTTTATTTTATTTCCTAAAAAAGTACAGGCCATTTGCACTTTCTCGAAATACATGATTTTGCTGGGCTAATTCTAATTATAATGTTGGGTTGGGCCAGCAATGTTACCAAAAAATAAAAAGGGGTTGAGCATTTTGTTATAAATATATTTAAATAATAAGTGATATTATTACATTCATCCTTAAATCTTACCAAGCTTTTGTACACAATCACTAGGATTTTCGTGCCAAAACAATCCCGGATTTTATTTGTTAAGAAATTATTTTTATAAGTTAATAAGATGTGGGATATTGTTTTCTTACATATGTAAGTATCTGTTAAATATATGATGACAATAAAAATAATATATAATAACATATGAAATAATTTTTTAGAAAAACAGGGAGCATCTCCCCGGTTCCATTGCTGAGAACGAAACCACAACATATTCTGATACAGCAGCTCAAAGAGCAGTTCGAAAGCAAAGGTAGAAAAGCTACAAACTAGGGGGGGGGGTGGATGAACAAGTTCTCTGAATAACACAAATCACCCGAGCGACGCCAAAGGCAGAGCGGATAGAGCACTCAAATGACACAAGGAGGGTCCAGCGAAGCCTTCATGGTCTTCAGCCGAGGGGCCGTGTCAGCCTGCGGCGACCAGTAAGCAAGCGGAGACACCGGACTGGAAGGCGTAGCATGGTGGATGTCCCTCTTTTTCGGCGCCAGGTGCCCATCATCTTCATCAGAGATCTTGAGACGAGCCCACGGGTGCAGCCCCAGAGCAGGTCGAGCCTTGTTCAGCCACAAGTGATCGCCAACGGTTTATGGAGGTATCTTGTTAGGGTTTCCACGAAGCTCATCAACTTGTCCTTGTCCGTTCCGAAGGAGAGAATCGCCTAGTTCCTCACCATGTTCCTAATCAACCTCAAGACCCGCAGAATGGAAATCCAGGAGGTGTTACTGAAAATCATAGCATTTCTATATTTCCAGAGGCACCAAAGGACAGCTGAGCTAACAGTGTTTAAAACTGAGCACTTTTTGGTAGCAACCCAGAATCTGGCGACAGATTCGAAGGATGAGCCAATCTGACTAGAGAAATATTCCTCAATGTGGGCCCAGAGATGTTTAGCAACGATACATTCAAAAAATAGGTGAGAACAAGACTCTTGTTCCAAGCAGTAAACACAATCAAGGGGTTTGATGATGTGTCTCTTCCTAAGGTTATCCCTAGTCATCAATTTGTTTTTGGAGAGAAGCCATAGAAATACATGAATTTTAGGGGGAACTCTCAATTTATAGACAACAGGGATAAACACGGGTTGAACCCCTCTAAAGTTGATAACATGATAGAGGGAGCTGGAGGAATACTTCCCCTTATTGTCCAGCTGCCAAATCAGGGCATCCGGCTCGGCAGTAAAGGTAATGCTTTTGTTAAAGAGAGTTTTAGGCATTGGCCGTCCCAAACTTCATTGATACTTTTGTTAAGCTCATTGCGGACAGAGTAAATAGGCCAAAATTGGACTGCTAGGGGGGATTGTTGGAAATATGCCCTAGAGGCAATAATAAAAGCATTATTATTATATTTCCTTATTCATGATAATTGTCTTTATTCGTGCTATAATTGTGTTATCCGAAAATTGTAATACATGTGTGAATAACAGACAACAAACATGTCCCTAGTGAGCCTCTAGTTGACTAGCTCGTTGATCGACGGATAGTCATGGTTTCCTGACTATGGACATTGGATGTCATCGATAACGGGATCACATCATTAGGAGAATGATGTGATGGACAAGACCCAATCTTAACATAGCATAAGATCGCATAGTTCGTTTGCTAGAGTTTTCCAATGTCAAGTATCCTTTCCTTAGACCATGAGATCGTGTAACTCACGGATACCGTAGGAGTGCTTTGGGTGTGCCAAACGTCACAACGTAACTGGGTGACTATAAAGGTATGCTACAGGTATCTCTGAAAGTGTCTGTTGGGTTGACATGGATCGAGACTGGGATTTGTCACTCCGCTTGACGGAGAGGTATCACCGGGCCCTCTCGGTAATGCATCATCATAATGAGCTCAAGGTGATCAAAGTGTTTGATCACGGGATCATGCATTACGGTACGAGAAAAGTGACTTGCCGGTAACGAGATTGAACGAGGCATTGGGATACCGACGATCGAATCTCGGGCAAGTAAAATACCGATTGACAAAGGGAATCGTATACGGGATTAATTGAATCCTTGACATCGTGGTTCATCCGATGAGATCATCGTGGAGCATGTGGGAGCCAACATGGGTATCCAGATCCCGCTGTTGGTTATTGCCCGAGAGCCGTCTCGGTCATGTCTGCATGTCTCCCGAACCCGTAGGGTCTACACACTTAAGGTTCGGTGACGCTAGGGTTGTAGGGATATGTATGTGCAGTAACCCGAATGTTGTTCGGAGTCCCGGATGAGATCCCGGACGTCACGAGGAGTTTCGGAATGGTCCGGAGGTAAAGATTTATATATGGAAAGTCATCATACGGACATCGGGACAAGTTTCGGGGTTATCGGTATTGTACCGGGACCACCGGAGGGTCCCGGGGGGTCCACCAGGTGGGGCCACCTATCCCGGAGGGCCCCGTGGGCTGTATGAGGGAGGGAACCAGCCCATAATGGGCTGGTGTGCCTCCCCCCCAAGGGCCCATGCGCCTAGGGTTTGGGGGGAAGGGAAAACCCTAAAGGGGGCGCCCCCCTTGCTTGGGGGGCAAGCCCCCCTTCCCTGGCCCCCGCCCCCCTAGGAGATCTCATCTCCTAGGGCCGGCGCCCCCCACAGGGGGTTATATAAAGGGGGGAGGGGAGGGGGGGCTGACCACCCATTGCCCTGGCGCTTCCCTCTCCCTCTCCAACACCTCCTCCTCCTCCATTGAGCACGGCGAAGCCCTGCTGGAGTACTGCAGTTCCACCATCACCACGCCGTCGTGCTGCTGCTGGAACCTTCTTCCCCAACCTCTCCTTTGCCTTGCTGGATCAAGAAGGAGGAGACGTCACGCTTTCCGTACGTGTGTTGAACGCGGAGGTGCCGTCCGTTCGGCACTAGATCATCGGTGAATTGGATCACGACGAGTACGACTACCTCATCCACGTTCACTCGAACGCTTCCGTTGCGATCTACAAAGTGGTATGTAGATGCTATCTAATCTGAATACTCGTTGCTAGATGAACTCATAGATGGATCTTGGTGAAACCGTAGGAAAATTTTAATTTTCTGCAACGTTCCCCACAGTGGCATCATGAGCTAGGTCTATGCGTAGTTCTTCTTGCACGAGTAGAACACAATTTGTTGTGGGCGTAGATGTTGTCAACTCTTCTTGCCGCTACTAGTCTTATCTTGCTTCAGCGGTATTGTGGGATGAAGCGGCCCGGACCAACCTTACACGTACGCTTACGTGAGACCGGTTCCACCGACTAACATGCACTAGTTGCATAAGGTGGCTAGCGGGTGTCTGTCTCTCCCACTTTAGTTGGAGCGGATTCGATGAAAAGGGTCCTTATGAAGGGTAAATAGAAGTTGACAAATCACGTTGTGGTTTTAACGTAGGTAAGAAAACGTTCTTGCTAGAACCCTAATTCAGCCACGTAAAACTTGCAACAACAATTAGAGGACGTCTAACTTGTTTTTGCAGCAAGTGCTTTGTGATATGATATGGCCAAAGTTGTGATGTATGATGAATGATCTATATGTGATGTATGAGATGTTCATGCTATTGTAATAGGAATCACGACTTGCATGTCGATGAGTATGACAACCGGCAGGAGCCATAGGAGTTGTCTTTATTTTTGTATGACCTGTGTGTCATTGAGAATCGCCATGTAAATTACTTTACTTTATTGCTAAACGCGTTAGCCATAGTAGTAGAAGTAATAGTTGGCGAGCAACTTCATGGAGACACGATGATGAAGATCATGATGATGAAGATCATGGTGTCAAGCCGGTGACAAGATGATCATGGAGCCCCAAGATGAAGATCAAAGGAGCTATGTGATATTGGCCATATCATGTCACGTTTATTATTTGATTGCATGTGATGTTTATCATGTTTTGCATCTTGTTTACTTAGAACAATGGTAGTAAATAAGATGATCCCTCATAATAATTTCAAGAAAGTGTTCACCCTAACTGTGCACCGTTGCGACAGTTCGTTGTTTCAAAGCACCACGTGATGATCGGGTGTGATAGATTCTAAAGTTCACATACAACGGGTGTAAGACAGATTTACACACGCAAAACGCTTAGGTTGACTTGACGAGCCTAGCATGTACAGACATGGCCTCGGAACACAGAAGACCGAAAGGTCGAGCATGAGTCGTATAGAAGATACGATCAACATGAAGATGTTCACCGATGTTGACTAGTCCGTCTCACGTGATGATCGGACACGGCCTAGTTGACTCGGATCATGTAATACTTAGATGACTAGTAGAGGGATGTCTATCTAAGTGGGAGTTCATTAAATAATTTGATTAAATGAACTTTATTATCATGAACTTAGTCTAAATTTTTTACAATATGTCTTGTAGATCAAATGGCCAACGTAGTCCTCAACTCCAACGCGTTCCTAGAGAAAACCAAGCTGAAAGACGATGGTAGCAACTATACGGACTGGGTCCGGAACCTGAGGATCATCCTCATAGCTGCCAAGAAAGATTATGTCCTACGAGCACCGCTGGGTGACGCACCTATTCTCCCTGCAGAACAAGACGTTATGAACGCTTGGCAGTCACGCTGCGATGATTACTCCCTCGTTCAGTGCGGCATGCTTTACAGCTTAGAGCCGGGGCTCCAAAAACGTTTTGAGAGACATGGAGCATATGAGATGTTCGAAGAGCTGAAAATGGTTTTCCAAGCTCATGCCCGGGTCGAGAGATATGAAGTCTCCGATAAATTCTTTAGCTGTAAGATCGAGGAAAATGGCTCTGTCAGTGAGCACATACTCAAAATGTCTGGGTTGCACAACCGCTTGACTCAACTGGAAGTTAATCTCTCGGATGAAGCGGTCATTGACAGAATCCTCCAGTCGCTTCCACCTAGCTACAAGAGCTTTGTGATGAACTACAATATGCAGGGGATGGTAAAGACCATTCCTGAGGTATATGCTATGCTGAAATCAGCAGAGGTAGAAATCAAGAAGGAGCATCAAGTGTTGATGGTGAATAAAACCACTAAGTTCAAGAAGGGCAAGGGTAAAAAGAACTTCAAGAAGGACGGCAAGGAAGTTGCCGCGCCCGGTAAGCAAGTTGCCGGGAAGAAGCCAAAGAATGGACCCAAGCCCGAAACTGAGTGCTTTTATTGCAAGGGAAGTGGTCACTGGAAGCGGAACTGCCCCAAATACTTAGCGGACAAGAAGGCCGGCAAAACCAAAGGTATATGTGATATACATGTAATTGATGTGTACCTTACCAGTAATCGTAGTAGCTCTTGGGTATTTGATACTGGTGCAGTTGCTCACATTTGTAACTCAAAGCAGGAGCTGCGGAATAAACGGAGACTGGCAAAGGACGAGGTGACGATGCGCGTCGGGAATGGTTCCAAGGTCGATGTGATCGCCGTCGGCACGCTACCTCTACATTTACCTACGGGATTAGTTTTAAACCTCAATAATTGTTATTTAGTGCCAAGTTTGAGCATGAACATTGTGTCTGGATCTCGCTTAATTCGAGATGGCTACTCATTTAAATCCGAGAATAATGGTTGTTCCATTTATATGAGAGATATGTTTTATGGTCATGCTCCGATGGTTAATGGTTTATTCTTGATGAATCTCGTACGTGATGATACACATATTCATAGTGTGAGTACCAAAAGAGTTAAAGTTGATAACAATAGTCCCACATATTTGTGGCACTGCCGCCTTGGTCACATAGGTGTCAAACGCATGAAGAAGCTCCATGCAGATGGACTTTTAGAGTCTCTTGATTATGAATCATTTGACACGTGCGAACCATGCCTCATGGGTAAAATGACCAAGACTCCGTTCTCAGGAACAATGGAGCGAGCAACCAACTTATTGGAAATCATACATACCGATGTGTGCGGTCCAATGAGTGTTGAGGCTCGCGGTGGCTATCGTTATGTTCTCACCCTCACTGATGACTTGAGTAGATATGGGTATGTCTACTTAATGAAACACAAGTCTGAGACCTTTGAAAAGTTCAAGGAATTTCAGAGTGAGGTTGAAAATCAACGTGAAAGAAAGATCAAGTTTCTACGATCAGATCGTGGAGGAGAATACTTAGTCACGAATTTGGCACACACTTAAGAAAATGTGGAATAGTTTCACAACTCACGCCGCCTGGAACACCTCAGCGTAATGGTGTGTCCGAACGTCGTAATCGCACTCTATTAGATATGGTGCGATCTATGATGTCTCTTACCGACTTACCGCTATCTTTTTGGGGCTATGCTTTAGAGACTGCCGCATTCACTTTAAATAGGGCTCCGTCGAAATCCGTTGAGACGACACCGTATGAATTATGGTTTGGGAAGAAACCTAAGCTGTCGTTTCTAAAAGTTTGGGGATGCGATGCTTATGTCAAGAAACTTCAACCTGAAAAGCTCGAACCCAAATCGGAAAAATGCGTCTTCATAGGATACCCTAAAGAAACTGTTGGGTATACCTTCTACCTCAGATCCGAAGGCAAGATCTTTGTTGCCAAGAATGGATCCTTTCTAGAGAAAGAGTTTCTCTCGAAAGAAGTAAATGGGAGGAAAATAGAACTTGATGAAGTGTTACCTCTTGAACCGGAAAATGGCGAAACTCAAGAAATCGTTCCTGTGGTGCCTGCACCGACTAGAGAGGAAATTAGTGATTATGATCAAGATACTTCTAATCAAGCTCCTACTGAAATTCGAAGGCCCACAAGGACACGTTCCGCACCAGAGTGGTACGGCAACCCTGTCTTGGAAATCATGTTGTTAGACAACGGTGAACCTTCGAACTATGAGGAAGCAATGGCGGGCCCGGATTCCGACAAATGGCTAGAAGCCATGAAATCCGAGATAGGATCCATGTATGAAAACGAAGTATGGATTTTGACTGACTTGCCCGTTGAACAGCGAGCCATAGAAAATAAATGGATCTTTAAGAAGAAGACAGACGCGGATGGTAATGTGACCATCTATAAAGCTCGGCTTGTCGCTAAGGGTTATCGACAAGTTCAGGGGGTTGACTACGATGAGACTTTCTCACCGGTAGCGAAGCTGAAGTCCGTCCGAATCATTTTAGCAATTGCCGCATACTATGATTATGAGATATGGCAAATGGACGTCAAAACGGCATTCCTTAATGGTTTCCTTAAGGAAGAATTGTATATGATGCAGTCGGAAGGTGTTGTCGATCCTGAGAATGCTGACAAGGTATGCAAGCTCCAACGCTCGATTTATGGGCTGGTGCAAGCATCTCGGAGTTGGAACATTCGCTTTGATGAGATGATCAAAGCGTTTGGGTTTACACAGACTTATGGAGAAGCCTGTGTTTACAAGAAAGTGAGTGGGAGCTCTGTAGCATTTCTCATATTATATGTAGACGACATACTTTTGATGGGAAATGATATAGAACTCTTGGACAGCATTAAGGCCTACTTGAATAAATTTTTTTCAATGAAGGACCTTGGAGAAGCTGCTTATATATTAGGCATCAAGATCTATAGAGATAGATCGAGACGCCTCATAGGTCTTTCACAAAGCACATACCTTGATAAAATATTGAAGAAGTTCAATATGGATCAATCTAAGAAAGGGTTCTTACCTGTGTTACAAGGTGTGAAATTGAGCTCAGCTCAATGTCCGACCACGGCAGAAGATATAGAAGAGATGAGCGTCATCCCCTATGCCTCAGCCATAGGTTCTATTATGTATGCCATGCCGTGTACCAGACCTGATGTAAACCTTGCCGTAAGTTTGGTAGGAAGGTACCAAAGTAATCCCGGCAAGGAACTGGACAGCGGTCAAGAATATCCTGAAGTACCTGAAAAGGACCAAGGAAATGTTTCTCGTTTATGGAGGTGACGAAGAGCTCGTCGTAAAGGGTTACGTCGACGCTAGCTTCGACACAGATCTGGATGACTCTAAGTCACAAACCGGATACATGTATATTTTGAATGGTGGGGCAGTAAGCTGGTGCAGTTGCAAGCAAAGCGTCGTGGCGGGATCTACATGTGAAGCGGAGTACATGGCAGCCTCGGAGGCAGCACATGAAGCAATTTGGGTGAAGGAGTTCATCACCGACCTCGGAGTCATACCCAATGCGTCGGGGCCAATCAAGCTCTTCTGTGACAACACTGGAGCTATTGCACTTGCAAAGGAGCCCAGGTTTCACAAGAAGACTAGGCACATCAAGCGTCGCTTCAACTCCATTCGTGAAAATGTTCAAGATGGAGACATAGAAATTTGTAAAGTGCACATAGATCTGAATGTCGCAGATCCGTTGACTAAAATATTAGGTTTACTTCCTAGGTATTTATGGGCGATAAGAAGCTTCCGGGGTTTCAGGTCTTCCTCATAGAATCTTTTAATCCAAGACCCTAGAAGACAGATGTTAATTTCTTGGAGGTTAGGTATGCCTAGGCCTCCAAAATCTTTTTTCATAGAGACTAGGGCCCAATTAGCAAGGTGTAGCTTCATGTTTCCCTCAAAATCATTCCACAAGCAATGAGACATTTGAGAATTGATGAGGTTCACTGCCCATTTAGGGAACTTGAAGAAGGAGAGGAGATACACTGGAATGCTAGCCAAACAAGCTTGTATGAGGATCAATCTACCTCTGTAAGAGAGAAGTTTGTGTTGGGGAACGTTGCAGAAAATTAAATTTTTTCCTACGGTTTCACCAAGATCCATCTATGAGTTCATATAGCAATGAGTATTCAGATTAGATAGCATCTACATACCACTTTGTAGATCGCAACGGAAGCATTCGAGTGAACGTGGATGAGGTAGTCGTACTTGCCGTGATCCAATTCACCGATGATCTAGTACCGAACGGACGGCACCTCCGCATTCAACACACGTACGGGACGGGAGACGTCTCCTCCTTCTTGATCCAGCAAGGGGGGAGGAGAGGTTGAGGAAGATCCAGCATGACGGTGTGGTAGTGGATGCAGCAAAACTCCGGCAGGGCTTCGCTAAGCAACTACGGGAGGAGGAGGAGGTGTTGCAGGGAGGAGGGAGCAGCCAGGGCATAGGGTGCGCAGCCCCCCTCCCCTGCCCCCCTTTATATAGGCCTCTTGGGGGGGGGGGGGCGCCGGCCCTGGGAGATCCAATCTCCCAAGGGGGCGGCGGCCAGGGAGGTTTCCCTCCCCCCCAAGCCATCTAGGAGGTGCCTTCCACCAATAGGACTCCTCCTAGATGGAACCCTAGGCGCATGGGCCCTTTGGGGCAGGTTCCCCTTGGCCCAAGCAGGCCAAGGCGCACCCCTAAGGCCCATGTGGCCCACCAGGGCAGGTGGCCCCACCTGGTGGACCCCCGGGACCCCTCCGGTGGTCCCGGTACAATACCGATAACCCCGAAACTTGTCCCGATGGCCAAAATAGCACTTCCTATATATAATTCTTTACCTCCGGACCATTCCGGAACTCCTCGTGATGTCCGGGATCTCATCCGGGACTCTGAACAACATTCGGGTTACTGCATATACATATCTTCACAACCCTAGCGTCACCGAACCTTAAGTGTGTAGACCCTACGGGTTCGGGAGACATGCAGACATGACCGAGACGGCTCTCGGGCAATAACCAACAGCGGGATCTGGATACCCATGTTGGCTCCCACATGCTCCACGATGATCTCATCGAATGAACCACGATGTCAAGGATTCAATTAATCCCGTATACGATTCCCTTTGTCAATCGCTATTTTACTTGCCCGAGATTCGATCGTCGGTATCCCAATACCTCGTTCAATCTCGTTATCGGCAAGTCACTTTTCTCGTTACCGTAATGCATGATCCCGTGATCAAACACTTTGATCACATTGAGCTCATTGTGATGATGCATTACCGAGAGGGCCCGATGATACCTCTCCGTCAAGCGGAGTGACAAATCCCAGTCTCGATCCATGTCAACCCAACAGACACTTTCAGAGATACCCGTAGCATACCTTTATAGTCACCCAATTACGTTGTGACGTTTGGCACACCCAAAGCACTCCTACGGTATCCGGGAGTTACACGATCTCATGGTCTAAGGAAAGGATACTTGACATTGGAAAACTCTAGCAAACGAACTATGCGATCTTATGCTATGTTTAGGATTGGGTCTTGTCCATCACATCATTCTCCTAATGATGTGATCTCGTTATCGATGACATCCAATGTCCATAGTCAGGAAACCATGACTATTTGCCGATCAACGAGCTAGTCAACTAGAGGCTCACTAGGGACATGTTGTTGTCTGTTATTCACACATGTATTACGATTTCCGGTTAACACAATTATAGCACGAATAAAGACAATTATCATGAATAAGGAAATATAATAATAATGCTTTTATTATTGCCTCTAGGGCATATTTCCAACAGTCTCCCACTTGCACTAGAGTCAATAATCTAGTTACATTGTGATGAATCGAACACCCATAGAGTTCTGGTGCTGATCATGTTTTGCCTTAGGGAGAGGTTTAGTCAACGGATCTGCGACATTCAGATCCGTGTGCACTTTACAAATTTCTATGTCTCCATCTTGAACATTTTCACGAATGGAGTTGAAGCGACGCTTGATGTGCCTAGTCTTCTTGTGAAACCTGGGCTCCTTTGCAAGTGCAATAGCTCCAGTGTTGTCACAGAAGAGCTTGATTGGCCCCGACGCATTGGGTATGACTCCGAGGTCGGTGATGAACTCCTTCACCCAAATTGCTTCATGTGCTGCCTCCGAGGCTGCCATGTACTCCGCTTCACATGTAGATCCCGCCACGACGCTTTGCTTGCAACTCCACCAGCTTACTGCCCCACCATTCAAAATATACACGTATCCGGTTTGTGACTTAGAGTCATCCAGATCTGTGTCGAAGCTAGCGTCAACGTAACCCTTTACGACGAGCTCTTCGTCACCTCCATAAACGAGAAACATTTCCTTGGTCCTTTTCAGGTACTTCAGGATATTCTTGACCGCTGTCCAGTGTTCCTTGCCGGGATTACTTTGGTACCTTCCTACCAAACTTACGGCAAGATTTACATTAGGTCTGGTACACAGCATGGCATACATAATAGAACCTATGGCTGAGGCATAGGGGATGACGCTCATCTCTTCTATATCTTCTGCCGTGGTCGGACATTGAGCTGAGCTCAATTTCACACCTTGTAACACAGGTAAGAACCCTTTCTTAGATTGATCCATATTGAACTTCTTCAATATTTTATCAAGGTATGTGCTTTGTGAAAGACCTATGAGGCGTCTCGATCTATCTCTATAGATCTTGATGCCTAATATATAAGCAGCTTCTCCAAGGTCCTTCATTGAAAAACTTTTATTCAAGTAGGCCTTAATGCTGTCCAAGAGTTCTATATCATTTCCCATCAAAAGTATGTCGTCTACATATAATATGAGAAATGCTACAGAGCTCCCACTCACTTTCTTGTAAACACAGGCTTCTCCATAAGTCTGTGTAAACCCAAACGCTTTGATCATCTCATCAAAGCGAATGTTCCAACTCCGAGATGCTTGCACCAGCCCATAAATCGAGCGTTGGAGCTTGCATACCTTGTCAGCATTCTCAGGATCGACAACACCTTCCGGCTGCATCATATACAATTCTTCCTTAAGGAAACCATTAAGGAATGCCGTTTTGACGTCCATTTGCCATATCTCATAATCATAGTATGCGGCAATTGCTAACATGATTCGGACGGACTTCAGCTTCGCTACCGGTGAGAAAGTCTCATCGTAGTCAACCCCTTGAACTTGTCGATAACCCTTAGCGACAAGCCGAGCTTTATAGATGGTCACATTACCATCCGCGTCTGTCTTCTTCTTAAAGATCCATTTATTTTCTATGGCTCGCTGTTCAACGGGCAAGTCAGTCAAAATCCATACTTCGTTTTCATACATGGATCCTATCTCGGATTTCATGGCTTCTAGCCATTTGTCGGAATCCGGGCCCGCCATTGCTTCCTCATAGTTCGAAGGTTCACCGTTGTCTAACAACATGATTTCCAAGACAGGGTTGCCGTACCACTCTGGTGCGGAACGTGTCCTTGTGGACCTTCGAATTTCAGTAGGAGCTTGATCAGAAGCATCTTGATCATCATCATTAATTTCCTCTCTAGTCGGTGCAGGCACCTTAGGAACGATTTCTTGAGTTTCGCCATTTTCTGGTTCAAGAGGTAACACTTCATCAAGTTCTACTTTCCTCCCACTTACTTCTTTCGAGAGAAAGTCTTTCTCCAGAAAGGATCCATTCTTGGCAACAAAGATCTTGCCTTCGGATCTGAGGTAGAAGGTATACCCAACAGTTTCTTTAGGGTATCCTATGAAGACGCATTTTTCCGATTTGGGTTCGAGCTTTTCAGGTTGAAGTTTCTTGACATAAGCATCGCATCCCCAAACTTTTAGAAACGACAGCTTAGGTTTCTTCCCAAACCATAATTCATACGGTGTCGTCTCAACGGATTTCGACGGAGCCCTATTTAAAGTGAATGCGGCAGTCTCTAAAGCATAGCCCCAAAAAGATAGCGGTAAATCGGTAAGAGACATCATAGATCGCACCATATCTAATAGAGTGCGATTACGACGTTCGGACACACCATTACGCTGAGGTGTTCCAGGCGGCGTGAGTTGTGAAACTATTCCACATTTTCTTAAGTGTGTGCCAAATTCGTGACTCAAGTATTCTCCTCCACGATCTGATCGTAGAAACTTGATCTTTCTATCACGTTGATTTTCAACCTCACTCTGAAATTCCTTGAACTTTTCAAAGGTCTCAGACTTGTGTTTCATTAAGTAGACATACCCATATCTACTCAAGTCATCAGTGAGGGTGAGAACATAACGATAGTCACCGCGAGCCTCAACACTCATTGGACCACACACATCAGTATGTATGATTTCCAATAAGTTGGTTGCTCGCTCCATTGTTCCTGAGAACGGAGTCTTGGTCATTTTACCCATGAGGCATGGTTCGCACGTGTCAAATGATTCATAATCAAGAGACTCTAAAAGTCCATCTGCATGGAGCTTCTTCATGCGTTTGACACCTATGTGACCAAGGCGGCAGTGCCACAAATATGTGGGACTATTGTTATCAACTTTAACTCTTTTGGTATTCACACTATGAATATGTGTATCATCACGTACGAGATTCATTAAGAATAAACCATTAACCATCGGAGCATGACCATAAAAAATATCTCTCATATAAATAGAACAACCATTATTCTCGGATTTAAATGAGTAGCCATCTCGAATTAAACGAGATCCAGACACAATGTTCATGCTCAAACTTGGCACTAAATAACAATTATTGAGGTTTAAAACTAATCCCGTAGGTAAATGTAGAGGTAGCGTGCCGACGGCGATCACATCGACCTTGGAACCATTCCCGACGCGCATCGTCACCTCGTCCTTCGCCAGTCTCCGTTTATTCCGCAGCTCCTGCTTTGAGTTACAAATGTGAGCAACTGCACCGGTATCAAATACCCGAGAGCTACTACGAGTACTGGTAAGGTACACATCAATTACATGTATATCACATATACCTTTGGTTTTGCCGGCCTTCTTGTCTGCTAAGTATTTGGGGCAGTTCCGCTTCCAGTGACCACTTCCCTTGCAATAAAAGCACTCAGTTTCGGGCTTGGGTCCATTCTTTGGCTTCTTCCCGGCAACTTGCTTACCGGGCGCGGCAACTTCCTTGCCGTCCTTCTTGAAGTTCTTTTTACCCTTGCCCTTCTTGAACTTAGTGGTTTTATTCACCATCAACACTTGATGCTCCTTCTTGATTTCTACCTCAGCTGATTTCAGCATAGCATATACCTCAGGAATGGTCTTTACCATCCCCTGCATATTGTAGTTCATCACAAAGCTCTTGTAGCTAGGTGGAAGCGACTGGAGGATTCTGTCAATGACCGCTACATCCGGGAGATTAACTTCCAGTTGAGTCAAGCGGTTGTGCAACCCAGACATTTTGAGTATGTGCTCACTGACAGAGCCATTTTCCTCCATCTTACAGCTAAAGAATTTATCGGAGACTTCATATCTCTCGACCCGGGCATGAGCTTGGAAAACCATATTCAGCTCTTCGAACATCTCATATGCTCCATGTCTCTCAAAATGTTTTTGGAGTCCCGGCTCTAAGCTATAAATCATGCCGCACTGAACGAGGGAGTAATCATCGCAGCGTGACTGCCAAGCGTTCATAACGTCTTGTTCTGCAGGGAGAATAGGTGCGTCACCCAGCGGTGCTCGTAGGACATAATCTTTCTTGGCAGCTATGAGGATGATCCTCAGGTTCCGGACCCAGTCCGTATAGTTGCTACCATCGTCTTTCAGCTTGGTTTTCTCTAGGAACGCGTTGAAGTTGAGGACTACGTTGGCCATTTGATCTACAAGACATATTGTAAAAATTTTAGACTAAGTTCATGATAATAAAGTTCATTTAATCAAATTATTTAATGAACTCCCACTTAGATAGACATCCCTCTTCTAGTCATCTAAGTATTACATGATCCGAGTCAACTAGGCCGTGTCCGATCATCACGTGAGACGGACTAGTCAACATCGGTGAACATCTTCATGTTGATCGTATCTTGTATACGACTCATGCTCGACCTTTCGGTCTTCTGTGTTCCGAGGCCATGTCTGTACATGCTAGGCTCGTCAAGTCAACCTAAGTGTTTTGCGTGTGTAAATCTGGCTTACACCCGTTGTATGCGAACGTAAGGACCTATCACACCCGATCATCACGTGGTGCTTCGGAACGACGAACCTTAGCAACGGTGCACAGTTAGGGAGAACACTTTCTTGAAATTATTATGAGGGATCACCTTATTTACTACCGTCGTCCTAAGTAAACAAGATGCAAAACATGATAAACATCACATGCAATCAAATAATAAACGTGACATGATATGGCCAATATCACATAGCTCCTTCGATCTCCATCTTGGGGCTCCATGATCATCTTGTCACCGGCTTGACACCATGATCTTCATCATCGTGTCTCCATGAAGTTGCTCGCCAACTATTACTTCTACTACTATGGCTAACGCGTTTAGCAATAAAGTAAAGTAATTTACATGGCGATTCTCAATGACACGCAGGTCATACAAAAAATATAAAGACAACTCCTATGGCTCCTGCCGGTTGTCATACTCATCGACATGCAAGTCGTGATTCCTATTACAATAGCATGAACATCTCATACATCACATATAGATCATTCATCATACATCACAACTTTGGCCATATCATATCACAAAGCACTTGCTGCAAAAACAAGTTAGACGTCCTCTAATTGTTGTTGCAAGTTTTACGTGGCTGAATTAGGGTTCTAGCAAGAACGTTTTCTTACCTACGTTCAAACCACAACGTGATTTGTCAACTTCTATTTACCCTTCATAAAGACCCTTTTCACCGAATCCGCTCCAACTAAAGTAGGAGAGATAGACACCCGCCAGCCACCTTATGCAACTAGTGCATGTTAGTCGGTGGAACCGGTCTCACGTAAGCGTACGTGTAAGGTTGGTCCGGGCCGCTTCATCCCACAATACCGCTGAAGCAAGATAAGACTAGTAGCGGCAAGAAGAGTTGACAACATCTACGCCCACAACAAATTGTGTTCTACTCGCGCAAGAAGAACTACGCATAGACCTAGCTCATGATGCCACTGTTGGGGAACGTTGCAGAAAATTAAAATTTTTCCTACGGTTTCACCAAGATCCATCTATGAGTTCATCTAGCAACGAGTATTCAGATTAGATAGCATCTACATACCACTTTGTAGATCGCAACGGAAGCGTTCGAGTGAACGTGGATGAGGTAGTCGTACTTGCCGTGATCCAATTCACCGATGATCTAGTACCGAACGGACGGCACCTCCGCGTTCAACACACGTACGGGACGGGAGACGTCTCCTCCTTCTTGATCCAGCAAGGGGAAGGAGAGGTTGAGGAAGATCCAGCACGACGGTGTGGTGGTGGATGCAGCAGAACTCCGGCAGGGCTTCGCTAAGCAACTACGGGAGGAGGAGGAGGTGTTGCAGGGAGGAGGGAGGAGCCCGGGCATAGGGTGCGCAGCCCCCCTCCCCTGCCCCCCTTTATATAGGCCTCTTGGGGGGCGCCGGCCCTGGGAGATCCAATCTCCCAAGGGGGCGGCGGCCAGGGAGGTTTCCCTCCCCCCCAAGCCATCTAGGAGGTGCCTTCCACCACTAGGACTCCTCCTAGATGGAACCCTAGGCGCATGGGCCCTTTGGGGCAGGTTCCCCTTGGCCCAAGCAGGCCAAGGCGCACCCCCTAAGGCCCATGTGGCCCACCAGGGCAGGTGGCCCCACCTGGTGGACCCCCGGGACCCCTCCGGTGGTCCCGGTACAATACCGATAACCCCGAAACTTGTCCCGATGGCCAAAATAGCACTTCCTATATATAATTCTTTACCTCCGGACCATTCCGGAACTCCTCGTGACGTCCGGGATCTCATCCGGGACTCCGAACAACATTCGGGTTACTGCATATACATATCTTCACAACCCTAGCGTCACCGAACCTTAAGTGTGTAGACCCTACGGGTTCGGGAGACATGCAGACATGACCGAGACGGCTCTCGGGCAATAACCAACAGCGGGATCTGGATACCCATGTTGGCTCCCACATGCTCCACGATGATCTCATCGGATGAACCACGATGTCAAGGATTCAATTAATCCCGTATATGATTCCCTTTGTCAATCGGTATTTTACTTGCCCGAGATTCGATCGTCGGTATCCCAATACCTCGTTCAATCTCGTTATCGGCAAGTCACTTTTCTCGTTACCGTAATGCATGATCCCGTGATCAAACACTTTGATCACATTGAGCTCATTGTGATGATGCATTACCGAGAGGGCCCGGTGATACCTCTCCGTCAAGCGGAGTGACAAATCCCAGTCTCGATCCATGTCAACCCAACAGACACTTTCAGAGATACCCGTAGCATACCTTTATAGTCACCCAGTTACGTTGTGACGTTTGGCACACCCAAAGCACTCCTACGGTATCCGGGAGTTACACGATCTCATGGTCTAAGGAAAGGATACTTGACATTGGAAAACTCTAGCAAAGGAACTATGCGATCTTATGCTATGTTTAGGATTGGGTCTTGTCCATCACATCATTCTCCTAATGATGTGATCTCGTTATCGATGACATCCAATGTCCATAGTCAGGAAACCATGACTATCTGCCGATCAACGAGCTAGTCAACTAGAGGCTCACTAGGGACATGTTGTTGTCTGTTATTCACACATGTATTACGATTTCCGGTTAACACAATTATAGCACGAATAAAGACAATTATCATGAATAAGGAAATATAATAATAATGCTTTTATTATTGCCTCTAGGGCATATTTCCAACAGTTTGCCCCTCCACCCAGCAATCCTTTTAATGATTTTATCCAGAAGGGGTTGGATATCCTCTCTCCTCAGTTTATCATAGTGGAGAGGGATACCTAGCTACTTAATGGGGAAGTTACCTTTATTACAGACTAGAATAGAGAGGAAGTCAGCTAACTCCTAATCATCCATGTTGATAGGGATGAGTTCACTTTTAGAGTAGTTGATTCTCATGCCTGAGACTTGTTCAAACCAGGTTAGAACAGTTTTCAGATTGCTAGCATGTGTGGAGTCATTGTCTAAGAAAAGGATGGTATCATCTGCATATTGAAGGCAGATGATGCCACCAGGGCAGACCTCAGGACAGAGCCCTACAATCAGACTATGATTAGCAGCTTTGCTCAGCATTTTAGTAAGAATGTTCACTACTAAATTAAACAAAAGCGGGGAGATGGGGTCACCTTGCCTAAGGCCTTTACCAGCAAGGAAAAAATCACTTTCACAGTTATTTAACTTGACCCCAACAGACCCCCCATGAGTAAGTTGCTGGATCCAACTCTCCTCTATGAAAGGCTTGGAAAAGATCTAAGAGATCATTTTTCACCAAGTCCCAAAAATGCTGGTAAAACAAGAAGGGAATCACATTAGGACCAGGAGCCCCATCGGGATAAGAGCTAAAAATGGCTTCCTTCACCTCTGTCTGTGAAAAAGGGGCTTCTAGCAGCTCATTTTCAACAGGAGAGACTTTTTCAGAAGCAGAGAAAAAATTGTTTTGTAGAGAGAACCCAGAAGGGTTTTCTTTCTTAAACAGGTCTTTGTAGAAGTCACTAGCCACTTTCAGCATCTCATCTACCTCAGTAACAGGGCCATTAGGGCCATCAAGGGAGTGAATGAGGGTTTTCCTCCTCCTCTGGTTAGCTACTGCATGGAAGTAAGCAGTATTTCTATCACTTCCAACATATCTACCAGAACTGTGGGTTTTCCTTTTGACAGGGCAATTCTCAACTTTATGGGTAACCATTTTGCAGATAAAACAACTCTTAGGCTTGACACATTTATCCAAATGATGCCCTGGTTCCCCACTGTTGTAGCAGATCACCTTAGAGTATGTCATAAGGCTCGAAGCAGGGGCAGGAGCAGTTTTCTGGATGTCCTATCTCTTCTTTTGCTGATTCTTGCCTTGAGATTTCCCACTGATCTGAGAGTCAGAACCACCAGCAGATTGATCTTGGGCAATTACAGGAGCCTGCCCAGATTGTGCCCCCATTTGGGGCGGAGGTGGGCCGTACCACTGCCCAACCGGTGCTCCCCCCATTGTGATAGGGGAAATTCAACGGAGTTCCTGGTTCCTGCTCATCCTCCAGCCAGATGTTGTCGCTCAGGAAGCAGAAATAACCACCAGACAGCTCAATTGAAGCAGATTGCAAGCCTAATTTCAATCTTCTGCAGGTTTGGGGGAGAGGTAAGGTAGGGGATCCACCTGCTCTGGCTCCGGTGGCGTGCTGGTGGGCAGGAGTCTAGTCAAGCATTCCCATCTCGCAGCACGGCGTGGATCTCCTGAATTCACTTCTCCTTTCGCCCATCGAACGAACGCAATCGGCGGCTCACTGGGGTGGGGCATCCTGTGCTTCTCCGAGAAATCTCCTTCGAAGTAGATCCACAGGGCTAGATTCAACAGCTCCCAATCCACATGATCCTTGAACATCCGAGCATACCTGCGCGAGTGAGAGAACGGATTCGGTCCCTCCTCGGCTTCCTTCCTCACAGCTTCCTCCTCTACTTCCCTCCATTTGCGCGTGCACTGGGTCCAGGAGAGAGCGTCGTCGTGGATCCGCATCGCCTGCTCCCTCCATCTCCTCCCTCGAGTCTCCCGCAGCACCACCGGCACGACGGAGTCGAGCGCCTGGAGCATCCGCGGGAAGGCTTTGTAGACATGTGGAAGATGCATCTTGTACATCTGCCTGTCTTCCAGCCATTCCCTCGTGGATATGGCTCGTGACTCCATGGGGCACGCGAGCGGACTTGCTGAGGGGGGCAGGCGCGCCCGGAGTCAGGAGGTGGGGGGTGGCGGCGAGATCTATTTGCCAATTACTCCCTCCTTTTCGGTTTATAGGGATCAATTCAAAAATCTCACCAACCAAGGTAGATGATGAATGGTGGAATACTTTTTGTAGTTTGCAAAAGCACCTAATTAATGAACTTGTTTTCCTCAAAAAATTATGTTTATCAATGCATAAATTGCAATGCATGCATGCATAAAGTACATGCATTGGTCAATTTTCTCTTAATACTTGCATGCAATGATTTAATGCACCTTGGAATCTGAACATGTGATGGAAAACAACCAAATTGAGCCTTATAAAATTGAAAAACTAAAATTTTGAGATAAGCCCTATAAACCGAAAAGGAGGGAGTATGTGAACTAAACAGTCAACATATAAAATAATTTAAATATATATAATATAGTTAGAAGGGAAACATAAGTTGGACCTGGCGCTCCTATTCTTATATAGAAAAATAGAACATACCTCTGCGTTTTCTTCAAAAAAATACATAAATTGGGCTGCCAAAAATAAAACCTCGGATGGGAGGTCCATAGGCCGGTCGATACATGACGGCCCTAAGAAAATACAAACAGGCCTATGGACCTCCCATCCGAGGTCGTGGGCTGCGCATGTTAAAAATGAAAGCCTAGACGGGGCAGCCCAAAACCACGTCCAACACTTGCCAAAACTTCATCCCTCGTTTTCTCTGGTTTCGCACACTCGACATTGTGTGGGCATTTTGATTGTGCATCATATGAAGATGTGCTATGCATGAATGTTAATCAACATGATGTTAACTGGCTGGTAGTTCCATTTTCAACCATGAATAAAACTTCCAACATGATGTTAACCATGTTTGAAAAGGCCGTGTTAATATAAATGCTCTGCCTCTGAAAGTTGCAGTTTCTTATCTGAAACTGAAACTTGCAGTTTCTTCTCTGAGAATCACATTGTCTGCACTTTTATACTCCTATGAAACTACATTTTTTAAGTGCTAAAAATAGATCTCTAGAATTCATAAAATACTTCATATGCTCAATACTGCAAATATGAAATTCAAAAGACATTCATATATGAAAGTACTCTCAAAATACACAACACAAAACACAATTCACAACCTGCAAATACTGACAACCCTAAGCTCCTCCTGACAATTCACAACCTGCCCAACTATTGGGCTGGGGGGGGGGGGGCAGCCCCCTCCTATTCCTCGGCGGCAGACATCCGCCCCGTGAGACGATGTGAATGGCGAGGGAGACGATGGCGGGGAAGCGTCATCGGGCCAACTGCTTTTCTCCTCTTGTAGTTGGGTTCGGTCGACGAAGACTCCACCGGCTCGCTCTGGCAGGACACCCTCACAAACGGTACCCTGTAGATGCTTGATCCTTCAATCTCTGGTGGATGCTCCATTTGGGATCGATACTCCCACCACCGCTCCCTCACGATCGGATTCGGTGAATCTGTTTGCTCCATGGCCCAGAGGAGCAGCTCTATGTACTCCGGCGCGACTCCCTCCGGGAGTATCGCCGCCTTTTCACTCTGTTGCAGATATTTGGCCATGGATGTCGCCGTCGCTGCTGGTTGGTCCTTGTTGTCAAACCAAGACTGTATCTCCAACATCCTAGCTAGCTTCACAGGGTCGCTGTCTGCGATCCTCACGTATCGGTTATACTCCTCCATCGATCTACTTCTCCACATCACCTTCACTCGCCGGTGGTGGTTTTTGAATGGAAGAGGAGAGGAGCAGCGCTGGTTTTGGATTAGAACGGGAGAGGAGCGACGCTGGTTTTGGACTGGAACAGGAGAGGAGGCGCGGTGGTTTTGAAATGGAAGAGGAGAGGAGCGGCGCTGCATTTAGATTGGAACAGGAGAGGAGCGGCGGTGGTTTAAGAGGAGAAGAGCGGAAGAGCGACGCTAGTCTTGGAAGTATTTTTTTGTTGTTTCGCGTATTTTGGGTCAAAGTTTGACCACGTACTGTATTTGACAAGCAAAATGTGAATGCATGTCACCAAAAATTGTACCGTTTGGTTCGTATGTGAATGTACTTTCAAATTATACTCCCTCCATTTTTTATACAAGGCCACAAACTCATATTACATGTACCAAGGTAAAAATCAATGCTATGTTTAAGTCAATGTTGCAAGCTAGCTTGTCACCTTGATTGTCGTGTTAATTAATGTGGTTTTTCTCTCCCAAGCACAACAAGCCAACCCTCTTACTCCTCATTGGTTGATAATGTTGGGAATGCAAGCTAACCTTCTCACTCCCGCATGCACACAAGGGATATAATGTCCTCGTGTGCTAGTACGAGGCAAATGCCATCAATTTTGCCTCGATTAATGTTAGTAGCCTTGTATAGTTGCAAATTGTAATTTTGATAGTGGCCTTGTATACAACGTATAACATATATTTTATGTGCGAAAATCATGGTCAATTATGACCCAGAATAAAAGGGAGACTAGTTAATGTGGGGTCGCTTTCTTAATTGAAGGGTAAATTGATTTTTATTTTGATCCAGTCAGAGCGCGTCGGCCCTCTCGTCCAATCCTAAATCGCTGCCGCACGCTCCTCTCCCTCTTCTCCATTGCAAAACCACCTCCTCTCCTCTCCATCATCTCCATTCCAAGACCACTGTCTCGCCTCTCCCTCTTCTCTATTGCAAGACCATCGTCTCTCCTCCGTTTTCTAGACGCTTTGCTCCATGGCACGGGCACAATCCATGGATACAAAATTAGTATACTATATACTATTTAAAAGTCGAGGGTGGGGCTTTTCCTGCGCGGTAGGTGGCGGGGCAGTTCCGCCTAGTCGGTTCGACAAAGACGCGAGAAGACGAGGGAGTAGGATGCTGCAAACGTAGGGCTGTGTGATTTGACAGCGAGTTACTGCTGGACAGGTGGTGTCCCGTGATTTGACTTGCCATTATCATTTTAACTGTGACGCTACGACCGGTGTGAGTCTCCCAGATTCCTGACCACCTCCATATAGGTGCCTCTCCCAATGCTCCACCATGTAGTAGAGGCTGGTTCTCGCATGAGAGCCCACTTCTGCACTTTTTCCTTGCCTCTCTTTTCTCCACATATGCAAAAATGCCATGTAAAGCGCACTATTGTACTTACTTTTACTTGCTCCTACGGGTGCTTAAGCTTGCCACATAGGCATAAAGTCTGATGTGGCAAGTTAATCAAGAAGAGAGAGACTAGTTTGGTGACCCAAGGAAGAAACGGGGCTAAGCGCGTGTACCTAGGTGAAAAGACAATTTTGAGTCTATAGCTAATTAAATGAAGCAAACTTAGCAACACCATTTCATTGGAAGAGGTCACTCCTTGGCAAATGCAATAAATACACGCGCTTACTAGCACCGTTTCTTCCTTGAGTACGAAGAAAGAGATAGAGAGGAGTACCAAAAAATGCACTTATAGCCAACCTTGTTGTAGTATGAGTGACTAAGTGATGACTATGTATGACATGCCAACATCAGATAGCCTAACGCACCGTGTTAAATCTCCAAGGGAGCGAGCGACGCGACGGTCGTGGTAGGCGCGACCATGATACGGGCTGCTGGCAGCCCTTGGATCTGAGATCAAACGGTCGCATGCTAAGTTGCTGAAAATTTGCAGAATAACCCTCCAGGATAGGATATTCACCCATAGGTCTAGAATCACGCCATGCAATCGTTCGATCTCAGATCCAAGGGCTCTCGGAAGCCTGTATCATGGGAGAATGGAAATCCACTACCCCGCTGTTCGCACGCTGGCAGTTCGCTCCTACTCGTCCCCGCACGGCCTTCAATACTACGGCGGTTCGCTCCTAGTCGTCCCGTCCATTCACATTACGACAGTTCCACTAATCCTAACCCTCCTCCCAAATCCATGGCGTCCCAAATCTCCATGATCGGTGGTGAGTACAAGGTTAGAACCATCACCGGTGATGAGTTCGACGTCATCTACACCCGTTCTTCCGCGACGGTGAAAGGATGCCTTTCTCGCTTTAGACGCATGTTCGAAAACTCAGATGATGAGTGGGTCGCTGGGCTAGATGTTGAGTACACCACAGTCGTGGGACGAGAGAAGGATCTAAAGGACGAAGAGAGGAAGAAGCCCGCCATGATCCAGGTTTGCGTGCATGGCTTATGCTTGGTCTACCACATATGCCATGCCGATGTTTGAGTGCCAGGATTTTAAGGACTTCCTCGGGAGCAACCTAGTCAAATTCGTTACTGTAGACTTTGGTAACGACAAAGAAATCCTAGGTCGGATAGGCCTCGTTGTAGGCAACCCCTTCGACCTCCAGAAGAATCGGCTGGTGCCCTCTCGTCAGCCTTCAATGCTGGCCCTGTCAGGAGCCATGGTTCATCCTTCGTACGGTAAACTGGAGAAACCTCCATACACGTTTCATCGTCATGCATGGCAGCGGAATGTACTAGATATAGACCACATCCACTACGCTGCAATGGGTGGCTACCTTTGCTTCAATATCTACAAGGGTTGGATGAAGAGCAACAGCCAAGTGTGCGGTTCAAGCAAAGAAGTATCGGCCAAGAGGAAGAGGGACAAGGACGAAGTCGAGGACGTGGACGAGGACTCCGAGTAAGGTGGCAGTGTCGTTGCTCATGGTGGTTCTAATGCAGTGTCTACAGGAACAGTTGCAAAGTTTAATTTCAGGTGTGCTTAATTTAATTTGAGGGGTGTGTTGTGCTGATCCCCCAACAGAACTATGTTATGTTTCTTCTCGTTACTTTAACTCTTCAGTACGTACATACTGGTATTCTTACATTTCATCTTTTAGTTGATATAGTACTACCACTCATTTCTTCACATTATATACGTACAATATATATGGCCAACATCATATAGCCAGCAGTTTAGTTGTCAAAGAATTTCAGGGTGCTTAGTTTTGTCAAAGAATTCCAGGATGCTTAGAGGGTGCTTGGATCCAATGGACTTATTTTAGTCTGACTAAAAATAGTCTCTTTAAGAGGCTAAAGTTCCAAGCACCCCTGACTAAAGAGGGGCTAAAACTAGTCTTGAGACTAATTTTTTTTAGTCACGGGTACCCCTACTAAAATGTGGATTAGTCCTCTCTCTACTCATTTAATTCCTCTCCTTTAACACAGGCGAGTTCTGGATTGGAGGGTTTGGAGGATAATAAATGCTCATTAACTTGATTTTAGCCTTTTTAGTATTTGGATCCAAGCATGGGTGAGGCTAGCATGTTTTAGTCCCACTACTTTTAGTCATGGGACTAAAACGTATCCAAGCACCCTCTTAGTTTTATTTGAGGGGTGGGTTGTGCTGGACACCATTATTGTGACTAGCCTTTTCAATAGTAATATATGCATAATTTGGCGACGAGCGCTCTCTATATGTACCACCTTTTTTTAATTTCAAGTTTTGCTCCATGGCGCAATCCATCGATACTACTGTTGTACAAAAGTATACATTTTTTAAAAGGTTAGAGGGCGGGGAAGTCTAGCTTGGTCGGTTTCACGAGAGGCGAGGGCCTTTGTGATTTGTCGGCTCATTACTGCTGGAAGGCAGGGCCTTGTGATTTGACTACTCGTATAAATGCGCCGACGACCTGATCGAGGAGGAGCAAAGAACCGTGCGGTATACTCAAGTTTTCCACTGGAGTAGTACTGCGACGGAGGAGCACGAAACATGGCAGCCTAGTGCCATATGGCGATAAAAAATGATCTAATTTACTAGTCATCTCAGTGTTAGCATTGTTCTATTCATTCCCTCAAAAAACATTGTTCTATTCATGCCTCGCAGAGAACGTGACACGTGCGGCGAAACACCCGAAGCAAAAGATGAAACACAGGAGCAAAAGAAGAAGGAAGATTATCACCCCAAATGATCTAATTCACCGCGGAGTCGTAACTGCTTCTTCATAGCCTGCACGACCTCCATCTCCTTGCGCGTCTCCTCCGCCATCTTCATCATTGTGTACATGACGCGGCATTTCTCGATGTGAGCCTTCATCATCTGTTCCACGGCCATATTACGTACCTTCACAGCAGCCGGGTGCTCGATGCGGAGCTTCGCCAACTCTTCCTTCTGTTCCATGGCGAGGGCCTACAACATCTTCATCGAGGAACTACTATTCTCATGCAGCTTCTTCCAGCCGGCGTTCTTCTCCTTCAACAGGTCGATCTCGTGGCAGAGCTTTGCATTGTCCTCCCGAAGTCGCACGATTTTGCCGGTCGCCTTCTTCTCCGAGGCAATCCTCTTCTTCAGTAGCATCACCAAGCCGGCGGTCAACTCCCCCTGCTGATTGAGCTCAGCGGGCATGTCGTCGAGGCTCTCCTTCAGCAACTCCATCAAGCCTTGGATGAACTCCTTCTGCTTATTGATCTGATCGGGCATGCCGTAGAGGGATAACGACTCCAGCTCCGCCGGCTCGGCATGTTCGCCTCCGCGGCTAGGGCGCTCCTGGGAGCCATCGCCTGCCCGTGAGAGATCTTTCGAGGTCTCTGCGTGGCGGCAAGCCCTCTCTTTTTTTCCGCAGCCTTGGTTGCCGCTCCCTTGTTACGAGTAGTTCTCGACCTAGAGCTCCACTCACCGGCCATGGCAACGACGGACGAAGAAGAAGCACTTATGAGGAGGAAAGGTAGAGTGATTTTCGGTTAGGTAGTTCCCCTTTTTATAACCTAAGTACTAGCACTAGTACTAATACCTGCATAGTGGGAACACGTTCAGGTTTGGTACGTACTACTAGTAGGTGTGAGCAGGCTTTCGAATGTGATGGGAACAAGGTAAAGATTAATTGATGGTTTTGGTTTCGAGGCCCGAAACGGCTCCCGATGAGTTTAGCGGAACATAAATTTCAAGTACTACACTGCTCAAATGCGTAAATATTGAGTAGTATGTTACTGTAAAAAATTGGCACAAAATACGAAGGAGACCAATGGAAGTACTACTAGCAACCCACGATTTAACTACTCGCATGCGCGCGGTGGAGTAATAGTGTCTTTCTTCCTCCCTCACATCCACTCAATTTGCATGCGCTGTATTAATCGACCATCAATGAAGTGAATGACTTCACACGCGTCAAATTATCACATGGGGTGGATCTTGGTACAAAATTGCGTCCGCCCGTGTACCCGCGTGTGCGTGCGTGCATTTCGTGCGTGCATGGCGTGCGTGCACATCTTTGCTTCGTGCATGTACCGCCAGTATGGCTCAGGGAGGACGAGTACATTCTTCTGGAACCAGCAGCACGTCACTGTGATCAATCCACGCAAGGAGGTCGTGACAACGCCTACACATGTGCCACGTGGCTTCATGAACTGTAAGAGAGACACTGTGTAGCGTGCCATTGGTATTCTAGTTTACGTGTTTTGCACAAACTCGAAATACTAGTAAGGTACACGTGCATTGCACGCATCAAATTTTGCAACCAAATTATGAATAAATACCACACTATAGCATGTAAGCTCTGAGTCATATATGCCTGATGTAGCCCTTCGTTTAATTCTTATAGTTCATCTCATTCAAAATCAATTAGTTTTTATAAAAAAGCTAAGAACGCGGGAATAGGAACAACATGGGATTATAGTGCAATGTCGTCTTGAATCCTACAGGATTGTACGAGTGTTTGATTGTGCATAGAAAAAATGCAGAATTATTTCAAAGAGGTTTGAGTGGATGGGATGTTTCCTAGGAAATCTAGTGCAAATGAATCATATGGAAAAATTCCTATGGTTTACAATCCTACGAATCAAACAACCAAGATAGGAAAAATTCCTAATGATTAGAATCCTCCAAAATTCCTTTGAGAATCCTTTGAATCAAAGAAGCCCTTAATATATTTTATGATTCATGGAATTTTGCGTTGTAAATCATAAAGTAAAAACAAATAATGGCAATTCAACTAGAAAAAAAGTTTGGGCAGTTATGATACGGAAGAATCTAGAACAAAAGAGAACCACTGTTGTTTTGAGGTTTGTGCATTATGCTTAAGTTCAACCATGGAATCTGCTAGATTGTACATGTGGCAAAATCCGGTCGGTGGGCTAGAAGATGGTGCGAGCGGCCGAGTGGAGGGAGACTATGAAGGAATGCACAAGTGGAGATCGATATTTAGAGAGAGGGGGCGAACACATGCGCTGATGCACGCAGTGGCGGAGCCATGAAAAATAAATGAGATAGGGGGCCAAGAATTGCTAATCCTTTATGAGGAGGGTCAATTCATGAACTTAAACCATTTTTAGCAGCAATTGTCTAATGATCACATTCATATTAGCCTTGATATATAGTGATGTTACGGGGGGAGGGGGCAGGGCCCTTACTACCCCTGTCTTCGCCATTGTGCACGTGTTTGAGAGATGAAGAGGAAGGCATGGATGATGAGAGGGGGATGTTGGATACATAATTAATGTGGATGTATTAGCTATATATGTTAATCCTATATAGAGAGATATAGATTGATCGATGTGGGCATGGGAAAGAGGGTGAGACCTCACTGGATATATCGATTGATCGATTTGTGTGGAAAACTATGAAAGACCTAGCTATATACACACATACATAGAGGAACATCGATCGTTGCGCATGCATGCGTGAGAGATAAAGAATGCCCGATATGATGGAGAGGGGGATGTGTGTTGGTGTGTGCCTTCATGGGAGACCGACCTGAAGAAAAAGATTGCATGCGTGCGATGGATAATGCTGACTGGTAGTGTGTGTGCATGCATGCACGAGAGAAAGTTAGTGGTACAATTATAAAGAGAAGACTACTATGTGGGTGTAAAAGAATAGCTGAATAGGTGAGGTCACAATCAATGTAAAGTTGAATTCAAATATTTGAATAAGAGATCCTGATGTTTCAAACCCATGCATGCATGAATATAACGGAGATCTGCGCGGTGTGGTTTGGAAACGAGCATGTTGTAATGTATACACATTGAACAAGGTCAGACTGATTTGAATTTGAGATACCGATGGCAGACATCATTTGTCCACGTCGCATCCGTGCATGGACACACTATTCTAATTGGAGATGATGGGCGGCTTTTGCATCACATATCTATATCTATACCCCTATATATATTTTATTTTTTTATATATTGTGTGCGGGTAACTTTAACTTTGAAAGATGGTCATTGGATGAGGCGAATCCGATGGTCCAAAGATGGCAAATTTGAGCACTACTGGCCGTTGGATATCATCTAGATTCCACTAGATTTCGCCACATGTATAATCTAGAAGACTCCATGGTTGAACTTAAGCATAATGCACAAACATCAAAACACAAACACTTCTTATTTGTTTTAGAATCTTCCGTATCAGAATTGCCCAAATGTTTTTCTACATGATTCGCCATTATTTGTTTTTACGTTATGTCTTACGACGCACAATTCCATGAATCTTAAAATAGATTAGCTTTCTTATATAAAAACTAGATGATTTTGAATGAAATGAACTATAAGAATTAAACGAACATCTAGATCATGCATATATGACTAAAAGCTTGCATGCTATAATGTGGTATTTATTCATAATTTGGTTGCCAAATCTCATGCGGGCAATGCACGTGTACCTTACTCTAGTCTAAATGGTGTTTGTGTGTGTGTTGTGCGTGTTGAGGTGCAAATTGTCTTTTTTTGGGTACACGTTAAGCTTGTTCTTCCGAAATTTCAAGCCGCGCCTTGTTATGCCAAAAATTCAAGCTAGCGTCTCTATCTATCATGCTGCAAAACTCCCGCCTCTTCAACCCGCGCCTTGTTAGCCTGAAATATTTAAGATATATCTTTGTCTCGTTGTGCTTCGACAACTCCCTCCATCTCAACCCGCGCCTTGCTATTCTGAAATTACAACGCGCGCGAAAACTCCCACCTCCTGTGAAATCCAGACATGCGAAATGCCCGTGGTACCCCTGAACCGAAAGAACCGCCTCAAATCGGTGGGGGTACTTTCGTAACTTACCCCACATTTCGGACAAGCGCGTCTCTAAGTCATGGTTCCCCACTGCCATCCCATCCGCCCACCCATTCGTACACCGAGGCCGCGAAAACCCACGACGAAACCCCACACCCTGCTCCGTCCGCCACCTAGCCGGAGCCTCTTCCCCGACGACGTCGTCCACAGCAACACCTCGACGTCCCTCATCCACCGTACCGGATGTGGATCCATCGTCGATCTCATTGTCCCGCCGGTTCAACCACCCCGTCCTCCACCTCCAAGGAGCTGCCCCGACGTTCCCCTCGTCTTTCGCGCCACCTCCATTCCCACACCGTCGTCTTCATATGCACCACCGTAGGAGCATCATCATCGCCGTTTCCTCGGATGAAGCTGCGGCCTAATCGGCGCCACCAAAGAGGTTGTACACTAATTGCCGCATTTTCTTCTTGATGCGATCTCATGGTGCTGCCGGCGCTCGGTCCCGAGCCGACACGGCGCGGCTCCATCCACGGCGGCGTCGCCGGCCACTTCCTCCACGGCGTCGCTCCCTCGGCGGCGACGTCCACATCAGTAGGACCTGCTGCTGCTTTAGCTCTCGCTCGCGCTGCTGCTCTGCTCTTGCTCTCGGTACCCTGCCTGGTCTGCTCTTGCTATTGCTCTTGCTCGTGCTGCTGCTCTCGCTCTTGCTCTTGCTTGCGATGCTGCTCCGATTTAGCTACACTTCAGTCGACTGAATCGACTTTTGGGTCAGTCGAGTTTCAGGTGGTGGTGGTGGTGGGGGGGGGGCTCGCCGGGGTGAAGGAAGAACCAGCCGCAGCGAGGAGGGGGGCTCGTCGGAGAGATACCCCACTATCTATCTTAGGGTTCAGGATGGGGGCGGTGGTCGCCGGCGTTGGCGGGGCGGTGGCGTGGGGATCGCCGGAGAAAAATCTCGGCACGAGGTGGCATAGAGGGATGGTCGGGGCGGTGGGGAGTGTTTTCGGGGCGGGCGGGTCCGGCGCACCGCCGATCGCGGGGGGCTGCTGTTTGGCCGGCTCAGGGGGGTGGAGGTTGAAGATGAACTGCATGCCCTTGATTTCGTATCCAACGGCTGCAAAATTGACTGACCAGAGATGAAAAAGTCAGTCGACCAACGTGTAGCCTCACCTTGCTAGTGCGTTCAGTTTCGACAGCAAAATTCAGTTTTGGCAGCAAAATTCAGTTTCGACGGTTAACTTCTGTTTCGACAGTTAAGTTCAGTTTCGACAGTTAAGTTCAGAGATGAGCGGCTGATGTATTTTACATCTAGCACTTTGTGGTTATGTATTTGGCGTCATGTATTGGAGATGCTATTAGAATTCCACTCAGGTTAACGTTGTTCGTTGTCTCTCTTGTCCTGCTTCAGCCTTGGCGTCGTACAACTCACTGGAGCTGCTCCAACGACGAAACCCTCCATCACAGCGGAGCAGTACCTCGAGCTCCATCTCTAGACGCCTAAGATCTTCTTCCCCTCCTCCGATAGCCAAGTCGGCCGGAGCATCCTCACCGGCCAACCCAATCACGCTGAGATCGACATGGCTTCGCCAAAGAGGTTCTACACTTGTTGCATCTCTTTTTTACTCTACATGTTATATATATTGTCCACTGAGCACTCGTAGTAACAGGAAATACGATTATTTTATCCTACTATATGACAAGCAGTGAGGTACCAGGCAACTTAGCTATCCGTGATGGACTCTCTTGAACGCCATCATTATTTATCTCTGCGCGTTTTAGCTGTGCATTTGTCGATGGGCCTGGGAGTTGAGCTAGTATGGCAGTGGCCTGGGTCCAAAGTAACAGAAGTAGCACAAAAACATTTTTTAATGTAGGATTTTCCTTGCTCAAGCCTGCCTACTAGAATCGCCAGTGCTTGAAAGGAAAAGTGGATGAAAAACATCGGAATTGGAAAGTTTCCTATGGTAGTACTTTTCATGAATTCGGTGCAAAGGAATGGAGCAAAGGAAAACTGTAGGATTTGTTCCTTTAGTGTCTCCTTGAAAGAAAAACCGTAGGAATTCTAATTTCCACTTCTCCTCCTTTTCATATTCCTATTCATCAAGCACACGACTAAGAGATAGTAGCATAATAGCATTATAACCGTACATTTTCTTGTGGTTTGACTTAATCTCACCATGCTTTTTTGCATCCTATGATCTTCCAATTGTTGTGAATCAACACCTAGATTGGCAGAAATCCTGTGTTTTTAAATTCTTTGTTTTGCACGTGCATTCCTATCATATTCCTGTCTATTTCCTATCCCTGCATTGTTAGAATCCTAAAATTCGAACAAGCCCTTACTCAATTACTTCTGTTACAGATATGTGTCAAAGAAAACCTTGTGTGGTTTGTCCTGCTCCTGCGGTGTTTTGTTCCATCCCAGCTCACCTGCTCCAACGACGGAAGGGTTCACCACAGCAGGGATCCGCTCTCCAGACTGTATTTCGCCACCTTAGATCTTCTTCGCCGCCGTCGGCAGCCACGACAACTGCATTACCATCATCAACTGAGCAGATGACCTTGAGGACTACACGGGTCCGCAAGAGAGGTCGCACTCTTCCGTGTCTGCTTACGTTATGCGTCGCTAATTATGATGACATGCTACATTATCGTCGTGTTCACCTATTAGACTCCGAGTCAGTTCCAAACTAATGCTGAAACTTGAGTTTTTAAATGGTTGTGGGGTACATACTGGGGCAGCAATCAGTACTATCTGTCTACTATCTGGTTAATCTCCGGTGTCTACTATGAGTTTCATGTTGGGTGCAAACAAACATTAAAGGAGCCATTATCTGTATTTTTTAAGTAAAGCTATTATCTGCCTGCTATCATTGGTTTTGGGTCTATCCACAGTTTGCTACCATCACTCTGGATTTGTGCATGCACTCCTTACATAATCTCACTATGTTTTATTCTTATGCATGCCAGTTATTGTACACAATGGAACTGATCATGTAGAGCAAAAGAGACGAGCCTTGCGTGGCAATAAAATTTCATGCAGACGTCGTTCCATGGTGGGTGCAAAGGCAGCCCCCCTCCACCCATTTCGGATCGTAATCAAGAGGAATATAACTATCATGAGGAGGATTTAGAAGGAGAAGACCACTCCTATTTACCCCATGAGGTCTTCGCTCTAACTTGGCATGCTGATGTTGGTAATATCATGCATATGGTGCCTTGCATTGCTTACTGTATACATTAAAGATGTCATCTGCTTAGTTTAGACATGCTTTGTGTCAATGCCATCTGTTTAGTTTCTTTATCGTATATGTGAATCATGCAATGCCATCTTGTCTAGCCAGGCATCATATATGTGAATTTTGCAATGCCACCCTGGTTAGCCAGTCATCTTATTTTTGAATTATATCATGCCATCATTTTTTATTACGTGTTAAATTTGTCAACAATTTTAGTACATTCAATTACTCTTCTTGTGCATCAGCCATTTGGCACGATCATGGAAAAATCCGGAGTGGAAACAAGGTCTTCAGAGCAGACAATGCTATCTGGCGAAGCGCATGTCTTGCTGGTTACCGATAGCTCCTCAGAGGAGGATTCATGGACAGATGACTAGTCATATTCCCCCCCCCGAGGTGCATGCCCTAACTTGGCAGGGTTATGTTGCTCATAGTGTGCGTATGGTATCTTGCATTGCTATGTCATTTGCTTAGTTTAGACATGCTTTGTGTGAATGCCACCTGTTTAGTGTCTAATTACCATATATGTGAATTATGCAATGCCATCTTGTTGCAAGACATTATATATGTGAATTATGCAATGTTATCTTGTTGCAAGGCATTATGTATGTGAATTATGCAATGCCATGCTGTTTAGGCAAGCGTCATATATGTGAATTATATCATGCCGTCCTTTTTTGTATTTCTCATTGCTTTTGTCGACAATGTTTGTATATTCAACTGCTCTTCATGTGCATTAGCCATTTGAATTGGTGATGGAGAAATCTGGAGTGAAAACAAGGTCTTCAAAGCAGATAATGCTACCTGCTGAAGCAGATATCTTGCTGGTTACAGATAGCTCTTCAGAGGAGGATTCAGAGGCAGATGACCAGTCCTATTATCCCCCTGAGGTGTATGCTCAAACTTGGCAGGGTTATATTACTCATATAATGCATATGTTGTATTGCAATGCTTAGTTTTTACATCATATACACAATATTGAATGCCATCTCCTTAGTTGACACATCATATATGCGATTGCCCTCTGCTCACTTCCTTAGTATATAAATCATATATTTGAATTATGTCATGCTATGATGTTTACATAGACATCATGTATCTGAATTATGGCATGCCAACCCATTTTCTAAAGATATAATATAGTTATATCATCTCATCCTGTTTACATAGTCATCATATTTAAATTATGTCATTCTATCCGTGAATTATATCATGCCATCATGTTTCCATCGACGCCATGTTTGTGATTTATGGCATGCCAACCACTTTAATAGACACGTCGTATAGTTATATCATGTCATCCTGTTTACATAGTCATCATATTTTGAACTATGTCATTCTATCCTGTTTAATTAGCCATCATACATGTGAATTTGTGTCATGCTATCCTGTTTAATTAGCCATCATATATGTGAAATTATGTCCTGCTATTCTGTTTGCTTAGACAACATAAATGTGAATTATTTCATGCCCTGTTTTCTTCCCTACTATCCATTGCACCTGTCTATCTTACAATGTCTGTACATTCAATTACTTTTCTTGTTTATCAGCCATTTCAATTGGAGGGAGTGATGGCAGTATCTGTGGGAGTAAAAACACGGTCTTCACAAAAGATCGTGCTACCTATGGATGCAGATAGAACCATGGTTGTACTTGCCCAAGAACCAGCCCCACCACACATAACCCACACTCATGCAGATTGTACCCCTACCCAGTTGGACAGAGAACCAGCTACACCCCTTCTAACCCCAACCCTAGCAGATAGACACCCAGTTCCCGTTGACACAACACCGTCTCCACCACAGAGCACCCAAACACGAGCAGTTAGTAAGGCAACTGCAGTGCCCAAATCACGAGGACCACCACTCTGAACCCGAAGTCAACGCTTAAAGCAGAAGAAGAATTGTTCTCAGGTCAGGTTCCATAGCTATGCTTCATACTACTTTGCTCTTGCATCATTGTATTTACTGATACCAACTAATTTCAAATTTGAAGGATGCAATTGAAGCTCCAATGGTGCAACAGGTATGTTTTAAACCTGTTTCTTCAACGTGTTTGGCTGTTTGCTGTTGTAACTTGCTCTATGTTGATTTCAGTTTCAATTGAATAAACAGTTCTATTCTCATGCCATGCACATTACAAGTGTTGTTATTGCTGTGTAGTTTCCCACACTTATATTCTGTCTATGCTGCTTTGTCTTAAATTGATATGATTCGAACTTTATCTATATTGATTTGGCAACATAAACTAGAATGATATAGACCACACGGTGACCATACTACATAGATATATGTTTGTTTCATGCTGTTATCCTGTCCACCTTACTACTGAACTGGTAAACCTGAGATGTGTTTGTTTGTTTCTCTTTTAGAACGCGGATAAAATATTGGAGAAGAGTACCCTGTTATGCAATGGTAAAGGAAGTAATGCAGATAAGGTTCAAGATAGTGAGTCATCCCTGTTGGTCTCCAAGAAAGCTGATAAAAACTATATTGAAGACACTAAGACAACCCCAAAGTCCTGTCTTGATGTAGTGTTCGAGTTACTGGCTACCACTGCTGGCACCAGCTCTTCGAACTCGTTGCCTGAATCAGTTCGGCTTCTTGAGTCTCAACTTCAAGTTGAAAGACATCGATCATATGTTATGCGACAGGAAGCCGAAGGACTAAGTAAGTCCATGCAGAATTCAGATGCATACTTTCTGGTGCAATAGCAAGCGCTGGAGGACTTAAGCGCCAAACAAGAGAAAGTTAATAAGCTTGCTAAGCATCTTGCCAGCATTATGGGCACCCAAGATATTGTTTCTTGATCTCTTCTGAAGTGGTTTCAGTTCTGGACTTGTTTTGCTGCGGCGTTTATATGCTGTTGTGTTCCCTATATTTGCACTGGTGGCGAACTTTGATGCCCAGTGGATGTAATATGTGTAATAGCCGTGATAGCCTAGTGTAAGTTGCTTGCTTATTTATTTCCTTGTTGTCTTGTTTATTTGTTTGCTTGTAGTCACTGCAGTTCTTTTTCTGCGGTTTGCTAGTGGCTGCAATAACCTATTTTTAAAAATAGGCCACAATAACCATGGGCTAATATTTACTGTAGTGACACTGGGCCTCCTACGGGCCGTAGAAACTGTGGGCCTTCTACGGGCCGTATCATCAATGGGCCTTCTACGGGCCGAATGACCGATTGGCCAAACATGGGCCGAACAAACCGCATTCTGGCCGTAAACGGGCTAGAGTTGGAATCGTCCGTTCATGGGACGACCATAATGGGCCATCGTTAATAGGCCGTATTTGATGACGCTATGAAAACGGCCCAACATATTAACGGACCACAAACGGGCCGACTGTAACCATGGGCTGAATTTGGCCCACAAGCAGAAAATGACAGTAACATGCCGTAAGTAAACGAATGCTAGAAATGAGCCCAAGAATAAATGGGCTCTGAAGAAGGCCGGAAGATAACATGTACTGGAAACGGCCCAACGGTATAACGGGCCGTTAATGGGTATAAAGTGATACACTGTTCATCACGGGCCAGTTTCACCACAGGCTGTTAATGGGTGTAAAGTGATACACTGTTCATTACGGGCCAGTTTCACCACGGGCCGTTAATAGGCCAAGAGTTACATAGGGCCTCATATGGGCCGAAAGACATCATGGGCCATACATGGGCCAGAAGTGAAAACGGGCTGGAATCATATTGGATGGCCCAGATGACGCTACTGGGCCTAATTCGGATAGGGCGTAACGGGCCTTGGGTTAGCAGGCTGTAAATGGGCTATATTCGAATAGGCCGTTAACAGGCTTTCCATGGGCCGGCCCGCCAGCTTTTGACCAAGTCAAACGGGCCGGCCTTTACACAAGAATGGGCCTCTATTGGGCCATGCCACATGTCGACGTATCATAGGCGCCTATCTGACCCACCGACGAGCTGACACGTGTTTCGTCCGGCCAATAAGAATTTTACACGTGGAAATTTCCCATTGGTCGGGGCTGTTAACGGGTTATCGGATCCAAAACCCGACCTGATAGCTTAACGGTGTTCCGTTACGGTGGATGCCACGTGTCGGTCACCCTTGATGAAAGAACTTCTGTGACGCGCGATTTATCGTCATGGAAGTGGACACTTCTGTGATGATAATTTTAGTAATGTCATGGAACACTGCTACGACAGCACAGGTATGACTATCTTGATTCTGTCATAAATTTGTCATGGATGTACATGCATGACAAAAAAGCGACCTACTGTGACAAACACGTATCATCACAGAAGTGTATTTTTTTGTAGTGATCAAAGTCGTGCTAGTTGAGTAGTTGTGAATTTGAGAAATGCTTGAGTTGAAGTTTGCAAGTCCCGTAGCATGCACGTATGGTATACGTTATATAACAAATTTGAAACATGAGGTGTTATTTGATTGTCCTCCTTATGAGTGGCGGTCGGGGACGAGCGATGGTCTTTTCCTACCAATCTATCCCCCTAGGAGCATGCACGTAATGCTTTGGTTTTTGATGGCTTGTAGATTTTTGCAATAAGTATATGAGTTCTTTATGACTAATGTTGAGTCCATGGATTATACGCACTCTCACCCTTCCATCATTGCTAGCCTCTTCGGTACCGTGCATTGCCCTTTCTCACATTAAGATTTGGTGCAAACTTCGCCGGTGCATCCAAACCCCGTGATATGATACGCTCTTTCACACATAAACCTCCTTATATCTTCCTCAAAACAGCCACCATACCTACCTATTATGGCATTTCCATAGCCATTCCAAGATATATTGCCATGCAACTTTCCACCATTCCGTTCATCATGACACATCCATCATTGTCATATTGCTAGCATGATCATGTAGTTGACATAGTATTCGTGGCAAAGCCACCGTTCATAATTCTTTCATACATGTCACTCTTGATTCATTGCATATCCCGGTACACCGCCGGAGGCATTCATATAGAGTTATACTTTGTTCTAGTATCGCGTTGTAATCATTGAGTTGTAAATAATAGAAGTGTGATGATCATCATTTTCTAGAGCATTGTCCCAAGTGAGGAATAAAAAAAGAAATGCCATAAAAAAAGAGAAGGCCCAAAAAAAAGAAAAAATAAAAAAAAGAGAAAAAATGAGAGAAAAAGAGAGAAGGGACAATGTTACTATCCTTTGCCACACTTGTGCTTCAAAGTAGCACCATAATCATCATGATAGAGAGTCTCTTGTTTTGTCACTTTCATATACTAGTGGGAATTTTTCATTATAGAACTTGGCTTGTATATTCCAACGATGGGCTTCCTCAAAATGCCCTAGGTCTTCGTGAGCAAGCAAGTTGGATGCACACCCACTTAGTTTCTTTTGGTGAGCTTTCATACATTTATAGCTCTAGTGCATCCGTTGCATGGCAATCCCTACTCCTTGCATTAACATCAATTGATGGGCATCTCCATAGCCCGTTGATTATCCTCGTTGATGTGTGACTTTCTCCTTTTTTGTCTTCTCCACATAACCCCCATCATCATATTCTATTCCACCCATAGTGCTATATCCATGGCTCGCGCTCATGTATTCCGTGAAGGTTTATAAGTTTGAGATTATTAAAGTATGAAACAATTGCTTGGCTTGTCATCGGGGTTGTGCATGATGAGAGCATTCTTGTGTGACGAAAATGGAGCATGACTAAACTATATGATCTTGTAGGGATGAACTTTCTTTGGCCATGTTATTTTGAGAAGACATAATTGCTTAGTTAGTATGCTTGAAGTATTATTATTTTTATGTCAATATGAACTTTTGTCTTGAATCCTTCAGATCTGATTATTCATACCACAATTAAGAAGATTTGCATTGAAATTATGCCAAGTAGCACTGCGCATCAAAAATTCTCTTTTTATCATTTACCTACTCGAGGACGAGCAGGAATTAAGCTTGGGGATGCCTGATACGTCTCCAACGTATCTATAATTTTTGATTGCTCCATCCTATATTATCTACTGTTTTGGACTATATCGGGCTTTATTTTCCACTTTTATATTATTTTTGGGACTAACCTATTAACCGGAGGCCCAGCCTAGAATTGCTGTTTTTTCGCCTATTTCGGTGTTTCGGAGAAACAGAATATCAAACGGAGTCCAAACGGAATGAAACCTTCGGGAACGTGATTTTCTCATCAGATAAGACCCAGGAGACTTGGACCCTCCGTCAAGAAAGCCACGAAGCAGTCATGAGGGTGGAGGGCGCACCCCCCTAGGGCGTGCCCCTGCCTCGTGGGCCCCTTGAAGCTCTACTGACGTACTTCTTCCTCCTATATATACCTACGTACCCCAAATGATCAGATACGGAGCCAAAAACCCAATTCTACCGCCGCAACCTTCTGTACCCACGAGATCCCATCTTGGGGCCTGTTCCGGAGCTCCGCCGGAGGGGGCCATCATCACTGAGGGCTTCTACATCATCCTAGCCCCTCCGATGAAGTGTGAGTAGTTTACCTTAGACCTTCGGGTCCATAGTTAGTAGCTAGATGGCTTCTTCTCTCTTTTTGGATCTAAATACAATGTTCTCCCCCTCTCTCATGGAGATCTATTTGATGTAATCTTCTTTTTGCGGTGTGTTTGTTGAGACCGATGAATTGTGGGTTTATGATCAAGTCTATCTATGAATAATATTTGAATCTTCTCTGAATTCTTTTAACTATGATCTGTTATTTTTGCAAGTCTCTTCGAATTATCAATTTGGTTTGGCCTACTAGATTGGTCTTTCTTGCAATGGGAGAAGTGCTTAGCTTTGGGTTCAATCTTGCGGTGTCCTTTCCTAGTGACAGTAGGGGCAGCAAGGCACGTATTGTATTGTTGCCATCGAGGATAACAAGATGGGGTTTTTTTCTCATATTGCATGAAACTATCCCTCTACATCATGTCATCTTGCTTACGGCATTACTCTGTTTTAACTTAATACTCTAGATGCATGCTGGATAGCGGTCGATGAGTGGAGTAATAGTAGTAGATGCAGGCAGGAGTCGGTCTACTTGTCTCGGACGTGATGCCTATATACATGATCATGCCTAGATATTCTCATAACTATGTTCAATTCTCTCAATTGCTCAACAGTAATTTGTTCACCCACTGTAGAATACTTATGCTCTTGAGAGAAGCCACTAGTGAAACCTATGGCCCCCGGGTCTATTCTCATCATATAAATCTCCATCACTTTATTATTGTTTTGCCTTTTACTTTTTTACTTTGCATCTCTATAAAAAATACCAAAAATATTATCTATCATCTCTATCAGATCTCACTCTCGTAAGTGACCGTGAAGGGATTGACAACCCCTAATTGCGTTGGTTGCGTTGAGCTATTGTTTTTCTGTAGGTACGAGGGACTCGCGTGTAGCCTCCTACTGGATTGAAACCTTGGTTCTCAAAAACTGAGGGAAATACTTACGCTACTTTGCTGCATCATCCTCTCCTCTTCGGGGAAATCCAACGCAGTGCTCAAGTGGTAGCACTCCCACGCCTCGCGGTCCTCCCACGCCATAGCCGAGCGCACCACCCTGGATCCGGCGGAACAAGGTGGACCGGACGTGTGCCGAAGGGGAAATTGAGCCTAGCCGCCGCACTGTGGTAGCATACCTGCCAGCGGTCGTACTCCATGGCGGCGAGCTCGGCCGTGTGGAAGCTATCGAGCCACCGGCGGGTGTGGGTCTCTCTATCTGTAATCTCGGCGACCCACGTCCCCCACCGCTGCTGCCGGACCCCGAGGTAGGACTTCGTCGGCTGCCGGGTCCGAGGGAGGACGGGGAAGTCCTCGAACCGGTGTAGGGGCGCGGCGGTGGGTGGATCGGGGGACCGGTGGCGGCGCATCGGGCCCACGGAGGACGACGGGGACACCTCGGCGGACATCTCGCCAGCGTCGCTGGAAAAGGCCGCGATAAACCTCTTTTTGGCCATTGGCTCCTCGAGCTCCCCGGCACACGGGCAGCGGTTGAGGATGGAGGCGCCGGCGATGGTGGCGACGTACTAATGGTTTCGAGGGTTGTGTGTGTCTGTGTGAGCGGAGGTTTTGGGGTGTGTGTGGAGGGGGGGCAAGGTTGTGTTTGAGGAAATACTGCGGCAACTGAAAATTTTACTAGGCGGGGCTACCGAAAATTTGGATCAAGGGGGAGCAAATATTTTTGAGATTGCGAGGGATGCAGAGGCGGGAGTAAAATGCCGGGGTTACTGAAAATTTTAATCAAGGGACTGAAGCAGAGCGGGAGTAAAAAACATCGCATACGGTCCGCACATACTAATTGTGTGCTATCAAACATTAAAACCTTCCAGGCGGTAGATATTTTCGAGATTGCGAGGGATGCAAAGGCGGGAGTTTTTGGGGAGTGAGCTAGTGTGCTTGACACGCCGGCTGTGGACTGTAGCCGACGCACCTTCTCGCGTAAGCCATAGGCGTACTATACACTGACAGTGCTCCTAGATATTTTGTACTACATCTCATACGATTGGTGATAATAAACTGTGTGGGCTCTGAGGGAGTCCTGGATTAGGGGGTCCTCGGACAGCCGAACTATATCCTTTGGCCGAACTGTTGGACTATGAATATACAAGATTGAAGACTTCGTCCCGTGTCTGGATGGGACTCTCCTTGGCGTGGAAGGCAAGCTTGGCAATTCGGATCTATAGATATCCTCCCTTGTAACCGACTCTGTGTAACCCTAGCCCCCTCCGGTGTCTATATAAACCGGAGGGTTTAGTCCGTAGGACAACAACAATCATAATCATAGGCTAGCTTCTAGGTTTAGCCTCTACGATCTCGTGGTAGATCAACTCCTGTAATACTCATATCATCAAGATCAATCAAACAGGAAGTAGGGTATTACCTCCATCAAGAGGGCCCGAACCTGGGTAAACATCGTGTCCCCCGCCTCGTGTTACCATCTGCCTTAGACGCATAGTTTGGGACCCCCTACCCGAGATCCGCCGGTTTTGACACTGACATTGGTGCTTTCATTGAGAGTTCCACTGTGCCGTCACCACAAGGCTAGATGGATCCTTCGATCATCGGCAATGATGCGATCCAGGGTGAGACTTTTCCCCGCGGACAGATCTTCGTAATCGGCGGCTTCGCACTGCGGGCCAACTCGCTTGGCCATCTGGAGCAGATCGAGAGCTACGCCCCTGGCTGTCAGGTCAGGTTCGGAAACTTAAACTATACTGACGACATCCACAGAGACTTGATCTTTGACGGATTCGAGCCCATGTCAGGTGCGCCACACAGTCACGACAAGCATGATTTAGCTCTGCCGTCGGACGGTGTTTGGGAGATCACACCTGTGGCTACTCCGGCCCTCGATCTGGAGCAGATTGCGCCGTCCGAGGATGGGTGGATGGACCCCGCCACGGAGGTCGCACACTCAGTGGCGATAGAGCCGAATACTGACTTCACCTCCTATGAGACCTGTGTTGCCGGATCCTTGGATTCGTCCCCGGCCACGGGCTCCGAACCGCCTGCGTCTGTGCGCATCGAATCTGATTGGGCGCCGATCATGGAGTTTTCCTCCGCGGATATCTTTCAGCACTCGCCCCTGGGCGATGTGCTAAATTCATTATAGTCTCTCTCCTTGTCAGGAGGCCCTTGGCCGAGCTGTGTCCGACTTGAGTGGGAAGCGGACGATGAAGAAATTTGTTCCCCACCCACCACCCACTTAATAGCCACTGTCGACGACTTAATCGACATGCTTGATTTCGGCTCCGAAGACATCGACGGTATGGACGATGATGTAGGAGAAGAACAGGAACCACCGCCCACAGGGCGCTGGACTGCCACCTCATCATATGATATATACATGGTGGACACCCCCAAAGAAAGCCATGGCAAGGCAACCGAGGATAATCACCTCGAGAAGAAATCTAAGCACCGGCGTCAACGGCGCCGCTCTAAGCCCCGCCATAGCAAAAGCGGTGATACCGGCACAAGTGACAATAACGTTGAGGATAGTGCCGAAGACGAAGACAATCCCCTCCAGCCAGGCCTCGAGCGGGAGGATGGGCAAGCTAGCCCTAAGGAACAGCCAGCAGATGGAGAATCAGTGGATGACAATTATATGTCTCTCTCCGAAGACGAGGTGAGCCTAGGCAACGAAGAATTTATCGTGTCAGCGGATCCCGTCAAACAGGAGCGCTTCCAGCGCCATCTTATAGCCACAACAAAAAGCCTGAAGAAAAAGCAACAACATCTTAAAGCTGACCAAGATCTGCTAGCGGATAGATGGACTGAGGTCCTAGCGGCCGAGGAATGCGCGGCTGACCGGCCACCTCGTGGCCGAGACAAAGCGGCATATCAGGCCGAAGTCCAGCCCGCACCCCACCGCCAGTCAAACAAAAATACCAAGGCCCGGGGCAACACACAGGACCTGCGGGAAGTATTGGAAAACAAAGCAGGACATGCAAAATCGATCTACGGATCACGGGGGCGCGCCCCAACGCATGACGATGACCGTCACACTGGATATACTAAAAGCAAATCCGGCCGGGCCGAATACAACAGACAAGACTTGTGTGAATTGCGTCTTGATATAGCTCGGCACAGAGGCGCTGCACACCCCCTATGCTTCACTAATGAAGTAATGGATCATGAATTCCCAGAGGGTTTTAAACCCGTGAACATTGAGTCATATGACGGCACAACAGACCCCGTGGTATGGATCGAAGATTTCCTCCTCCACATCCACATGGCCCGCGGCGACGATCTACATGCCATCAAGTACCTCCCATTAAAACTCAAAGGACCTGCTCGACATTGGCTCAATAGCCTGCCGGCAAACTCCATAGGCAGTTGGGAGAATTTGGAAGACGCATTCCTTGACAACTTCCAAGGCACTTATGTGCGACCTCCGGATGATGATGACTTGAGTCACATAACACAACAACTAGGGGAATCAGCCAGGAAGTTCTGGACTCTGTTCCTAACTAAAAAGAACCAAATTGTCGACTGTCCGGATGCCGAGGCCTTAGCGGCATTCAAGCATAACATCCGTGACGAGTGGCTCGCCCGACATCTCGGCCAAGAGAAGTCGAAGTCCATGGAAGCCCTCACGACACTCATGACCCGCTTTTGCGCGGGCGAGGACAGCTGGCTGGCTCGCAGCAGCAATACGTTAAGAAACCCTGGCAATTCAGATGCCAAAGATAGCAACGGCAAGCTACATCGCAACAGAAACAAGCGCCGCAATAACGATGATAACACCTAAGACACGGCAGTCAATGCCGGATTCAGTTGTTCTAAATCCGGTCAGCGGAAAAAGCTGCTCAAAAGAAGCAATTCGGGCCCGTCCAGTTTGGACCGCATACTCGATCGCTCGTGTCAAATTCACGGCACCCCCGATAAACCAGCCAACCACACCAACAGAGAATGCTGGGTGTTCAAACTGGCCGACAAGTTGAATGCCAAAAACAAGGAAAAGGGGCTGCACAACGACGATGAGGAGGAGCCCCGGCCACCGAACATAGGAGGACAGAAAAAAATTTCCTCCCCAAGTGAAAACAGTGACATGATATACGCAACCCATATCCCCAAGCGGGAACGGAAGCGTGCACTGAGGGACGTCTACGCGATGGATCAAGTCGCCCCAAAGTTCAACCCATGGTCTTCTTGTCCGATCACTTTCGATCGCAGGGACCACCCCACCAGTATCCGTCATGGCGGTTCTGCCGCATTGGTCCTTGATCCCATCATTGACGGATTTCACCTCACCCGAGTCCTTATGGACGGGGGCAACAGCCTGAACCCGCTCTATCAGGATACAGTGCGCAAAATGGGTATAGACCCCTCGAGGATCAAACCCACCAAAACCACCTTCAAAGGTGTCATCCCAGGTGTAGAGGCCTGTTGCACGGGCTCAATCACACTAGAAGTGGTCTTCAGATCTCCGGACAACTTCCTAAACGAGGAGTTAATCTTCGATATCGTCCCCTTCCGCAGCGGCTATCACGCACTGCTCGGACGAACCGCATTTGCTAGATTCAATGCGGTCCCGCATTATGCATACCTCAAGCTCAAAATGCCAGGACCTCGCGGGGTTATAACAGTTAATGGAAACACAGAACGCTCACTCCGCATGGAGGAGCCCACTGCGGCCCTTGCAGCGGAAGTACAAAGCAGCCTTCTAAGGTCAACCGCCAATTCAGTGAAAAAACACCCGGACACCTTCAAACGAGTCCGGAGTACCCCGCAACAGGATCGCCAGGCACGTTCCGAGCTCGCCTAGCAATTCGGCCTCCGTCCTAGTCCCAGTCAAGCGGCAAAATTCGTGCCACACGTACATAACTACGCACTCAAGATACCATGGGCATAGGCGAAGGCACGGCTATGGCACGTCCCACAATGTAGTTCAACCGCCCCAGGGGCCGTATACCTTTATCATTTTCTCTCTTTCAGGACCTTACTCTCTGGAAGCCCTTTCCGGCAGTCGGACTGTTGGACCCATTACGGGAAGGAAATACCAAGGAAGCAAGAAGCTCTGACGTACAAGGAAATTCCCAGGTGGTCTCTGCTAACGATCGGTGTACCTGTTTTTACATACCCATACGCAGCTTGCCCTTGGATAGGACATGTCAAATAGTCCTATTTTTTGCTTATTGCACTAATTGTATACCTACGCTTTAACGTAATATTTAAATAACAATGTGTAGCGTTAGCCTATTATTGCATTTCTTTTTTTTTCATTGTCTGCTTATTTACGACATGGCACTCGTACATTCTGGTACGACCAGTGCGCCAGGGGCTTCAGTGTACCCCATAACACGGCGCGAAAAGTCCGAACACTTTCGACAGTGGGGCACCCCGAACTTATAGCATTATATGCATCAGCTCCGAATCATGTCTTGGGTCAATAGTTGGGTTTGCCCGGCTCCCATGTTTTGGTACCTTACGTTCCGCTATATCGGCTAAGGTAGCACTAAGAGAACTACTGCGATTGTGTCCCGGTTCTTCCAGACGAGCACCTCAGTAGAGAAAGCCGAAAACTGACTGTCATGATGCGGCAAAAGCTGGTTGCTGTTCGAGAGGTTCAAATCCTTAAAGATTTTTTCCGCTTCGGGCGAGGAGTCGGCCTTATCCGATTTAGGCGTACATAGCGCCCCAAGTTCGGCCCTCTGAATACTAGGGGCTTCACCAAAATTTAAAATTGTAGACTTCTATGGCTAAGTGAGAACGATAAAGCTTTATAGTCCGATTGCCTGGTTCGTTGTGCTGAACACCTCCTTCGAAGGACCCAAAACTGGGATAAAGAGTGATCAGGTTTATCCCGAACACCTCAGTACTAGTAACACGGGGGCAGAAGCCGACGACTCGCCAACTCTCAAATTTTATAAACGGCCGTACGGAAGGTAATATTTTAAATCAACAAGCGTTATATAGCGCAAATGAACTCGTTTTCATCTTACAGGATCACATGAGTACATTCATTCAAATATTACATCCTTAGCGCATTCCTCCGCCACAAGGCGAGCGCCCTTCAGGAGACTGTCATAATATTTTCTTGGGTGGCGATGCTCCTTGCCCTCCGGCGGCCCCTCCTTCACCAGCTTTTCGGCGTCCATCTTCGCCCAGTGCACTTACGCCCGGGCAAAAGCCCTGCGAGCACCCTCAATGCAGACGAACCGCTTTATGACTTCAAGCCGTGGGCAGGCGTTCACAAGTCTCCTTTCCAGGCCGAAGTAGCTACCAGGAAGGGGCTCGCCAGGCCACATCCAGACTATAAGGCCCTTCATGGCCAGTTCGGCCGCCTTGTGAAGCTCGACCAGTTGCTTTAACTGGTCGCTCAAGGGCATCGGATGTTCGGTCCCAGTATACTGAGACCAGAACAACTTCTCCGTCGAGCTCCCTTCCTCAGCCCGGTAGAACTCCGCGGCATCCAACACACTGCAGGGTAGATCTGCGAATGCTCCTAGAGCGCTCCGAATTCGGGTAAGTAAAAGGAAAGTTTCGTTCACATGCTTGCTTTGCATAATGAATGCCTTACCCGCCACTATCTTCTTGACCGCATCAATTTCCTGGAGGGCCTTTTGGGCTTCGGCCTTGGCAGCTTGTGCGTTCTCAAGGGCCTTCGCAAGCTCGGACCCTTGCGTCTTAGAGTCACGCTCCAGGGACTCGTACTTCTTGACAAACCCTGGAGCTCTTGCTGAACCTCGCCGACTCGGGCCTCTTGCTTCTTGTGCTCGGCACACTCCTTGGCCGCTTTGCCTTCGGCCTCGGATAGTACCTTCTTCAGGGCCTCCACTTTGGTCGTGGCCTCTAGCATAATTTCATGATGATCCTATGATCTTACAATCATCTTTCTTTATCAATAAACAGACAGGGTATTACTTACCTTTGTTCTCTTCGAGCTGCCTCTTGGTAAGGCCGAGCTCTCCCTGGGACTGCTCAAGGTCCCGCTTTAGTGCGGTGACCTCCGTCGTGCGAGCGGCAACGGCCAGCAGCGAAGCCTGCTTATTCACATAGACATATTTTGATTAGACTATTGTGATTATTATTTGATCCTCTATTCGGCTTTTCTTTGCGAACACCAAACAGAGCATCAGGGGCTACTGTCTATGCGGTAACATTTCCTCATAATTTGATTACTTACCTCAAAGCCTGTTAGGAGGTTGACACAGGCTTCAGTCAGTCCGCTTTTGACGGACTGAACCGTCTTGACCACCGCACCCATGATAGTGTGGTGCTCTTCGTCAATGGAAGCGCCGCGAAGCGCTTCCAGCAAGTTGTCCGATGCCTCTGGATGGACAGAGGCCATCGGCACGGACGGCTTGCCCTCTTAGCGAGGGGTTGTTTGACAGAGTCCAGAACCACTGGAGGTTCCGGCGCAGTGTTCGGCTGGGGGCCAAACTTGTTGCCCCCGTCATTAGAACCCATGGGAGTCTTGCCCCCCATGCGCCTAGAGTCCGGGATGTCGCCTTGGGGCGCCTCCAGAACTATCTCCCCTTGGATCAAAACCCTTTGAGACAACACCTCGACGTCGTACGTAGGACGGGGAGAGGTGGCGGTCGGGAGTGAATCGCTATTCATCGCCGACGGGCCAAAAGACCCATCCGAAGAGGATACGTCGATATGGGCTTTGGAGAGACTGCATGATCACGTTCGGCATGATAAGAAGCAGTAAAACAGAACATACCAGGACTATTATGGTAATCAAATACTTACGACTTTGCCAGGGGCTTGTCCCTGGGCAACCACTCCTCATCGCTAAAAGCAACTGTTGTGGAGCAGTCCGGAAGGAGGGTCCTTCCCTTCTTGGACACTTCGGCCTCCCCAGATGGGGCAACCTTCCTTTTCTTGTCTCCCCTGACTGGGGGGGGGGGAGAACTTTCCTCTTCCTCCTCCTTGTTTTCGTGGGAGGAGTGCACCTCGGTGTTTTCGGACGATGAGTCCGATATGAGCTTGCGCCGAAGACCTTTCCTGGTCCCCGTGGCCTTCTTCTTGGACTTCTTCTCCGGCGCCTCATAAGGCGCTGGAACCAGCATCTCCGTTAGGAGAGCATCTGCTGGATCTTCGGGCAGGGGGGCTGGACAGACGATCTGCTCCACTGTCGCTACCCAGTCCTGTTAAAATGGCATGGAGGCTCAGACCCCTCACCCTATTATGCTGGGCAAAGAAATATTTTGTGAGATATAGAAGACTTACCGGATTGGCAGGGCGCTTTGCGCTGAGTCCGCGATCCTCGGTAAGAGGAGGAGGTACCTCAGCGCCATTGAACAACACCTTCCAGACGTCTTTGTGCATCGTGTCTAAGATCTCTCGCAGCATCTGGTGCTTAGCTGAGTCGAACTCCCACAAATTGAATTCCCGACTTTAACACGGGAGGATCCGGCGGAAGAGCATGACTTGGACCGCGTTGACAAGCTTGATTTTCTTGCTTATCATATTCTTGATGCATTTCGGTAGTCCGGTCAGCTCCACCGACGAACCCCAGGATAGGCCCTTCTCTTTCCAGGAGGTGAGCCGCATGGGGATGCCGGATCGAAATTCGGGGGTCGCCACCCAGTTGGTGTCGTGCGGCTTGGTGATGTAGAACCACCCCGATTGCCACCCCTTCACGGTCTCCACATAGGAGCCTTCGAGCCAGGGGACGTTGGGCATTTTGCCCACCATGGCGCCTCCGCACTCCGCCTGCTGACCGACTACCACCTTTGGCTTCACGTTGAAGGTCTTCAGCCATCGGCCGAAGTGGGGCTTGATGCGAAGGAAGGCCTCGCACACGACGATAAACGCCGAGATGTTGAGGATGAAGTTAGGGGCCAGATCATGGAAGTCCAGCCCATAGTAAAACATGAGCCCGAGGACAAACGGATGGAGGGGAAATGCCAGTCCGCGGACAAAGTGGGTAAGGAATACAACCCTCTCATGGGGTTCTGGAGTAGGGATGATCTGCCCTGCGTTTGGGAGCCGATGCGCGATATCTGCGGCTAGGTATCCGGTTCCCCGGAGCTTCGTAATGTCCTCCTCCGTGACGGAGGAGACCATCCACTTGCCCCCCGATTTGGACATGCTTGGAATGGCTTTGCAGAGAGGATGAGAATTTGGGCGCTGCAACTCGAGTGCGCGAGAATGGATGAGCAAGGAAGAAGAAGGCGTGGGTAAAGAGGAAGAATCCTTGTCCCTTTATAAGGGCGGTAGAATTTGTGTGCCACCCCACTCGCCTGGTAAAATCGCTTATTCCCCAAGCACCGCGATTGATGGCGCGGTTGGGTTACCCACACCCGTATTGATGAGAATCCCGTGATAAGGGGACACGATATCTGCTTCGGCAAGATGTGCCAAGAAAACCGCCTCAGAATATGTGCAGTAGCTGGTTGAGAAAAACGGTTCGAATAATGACCAGGCCATGGCATGATGTCACTTTATGAAAAGTTGTCAGCAGATTAGATTTGTGGAAATATTATACTCTCTATGGTGATATGTGGAATTTGTTTTGCAGAGCCGGACACTATCCTTGTGTTCGAAATCTTCTATGGAGTATTCGGAGGAAGAACCCGCCTTGCAATGCCGAAGACAATCTACGTGTCGGACTCATCGTCATTGAAGCCTGGTTCAGGGGCTACTGAGGGAGTCCTGGATTAGGGGGTCCTCGGACAGCCGGACTATATCCTTTGGCCGAACTATTGGACTATGAAGATACAAGATTGAAGACTTTGTCCCGTGTCTGGATGGGACTCTCCTTGGCGTGGAAGGCAAGCTTGGCAATTCGGATCTGTAGATCTCCTCCCTTGTAACCGACTCTGTGTAACCCTAGCCCCCTCCAGTGTCTATATAAACCGGAGGGTTTAGTCCGTAGGACAACAACAATCATAATAATAGGCTAGATTCTAGGGTTAGCCTCTACGATCTCGTGGTAGATCAACTCTTGTAATACTCATATCATCAAGATCAATCAAGCAGGAAGTAGGGTATTACCTCCATCGAGAGGGCCCGAACCTGGGTAAACATCGTGTCCCCCGCCTCCTGTTACCATCCGCCTTAGACGCATAGTTTGGGACCCCCTACCCGAGATCCGCCGGTTTTGACACTGACATTGGTGCTTTCATTGAGAGTTCCACTGTGCCGTCACCACAAGGCTAGATGGCTCCTTCGATCATCGGCAATGATGCGATCCAGGGTGAGACTTTTCCCCGCGGACAGATCTTCGTATTCGGCGGCTTCGCACTGCGGGCCAACTCGCTTGGCCATCTGGAGCAGATCGAGAGCTACGCCCCTGGCCGTCAGGTCAGGTTCGGAAACTTAAACTATACTGACGACATCCACGGAGACTTGATCTTTGACGGATTCGAGCCCATGTCAGGTGCGCCGCACAGTCACGACAAGCATGATTTAGCTCTGCCGTCGGACGGTGTTTGGGAGATCACACCTGTGGCTACTCTGGCCCTCGATCTGGAGCAGATTGCACCGTCCGAGGATGGGTGGATAGACCCCGCCACGGAGGTCGCACACTCAATGGCGATAGAGCCGAATACTGACTCACCTCCTATGAGACCTGTGTTGCCGGATCCTTGGATTCGTCCCCGGCCACGGGCTCCGAACCGCCTGCGTCCGTGCGCATCGAATCTGATTGGGCGCCGATCATGGAGTTTTCCTCCGCGGATATCTTTCAGCACTCGCCCCTGGGCGATGTGCTAAATTCATTATAGTCTCTCTCCTTGTCAGGAGGCCCTTGGCCGAGCTGTGTCCGGCTTGAGTGGGAAGCGGACGATGAAGAAATTTGTTCCCCACCCACCACCCACTTAATATCCACTGTCGACGACTTAATCGACATGCTTGATTTCGGCTCCGAAGACATCGACGGTTTGGACGATGATGTAGGAGAAGAACAGGAACCACCGCCCACAGGGCGCTGGACTGCCACCTCATCATATGATAAATACATGGTGGACAATGTGGTAATGGACGCTGTTTGAATTTCTAGACCTTTTATCTGCAGTGAACATGCAACTATATGTGTGTCGTAAAAGAATTGGAATTATTCAGGGTTCGTTTGGACATTTTATACAATAAACTGGTTTTCTAGCCATTTCATGTGCACAATTCAAAAATAAACTACATGCACATGCTCCGGTGCATACAAATTGGTTGAAAAAACAAATCTGTGTCCATCAGTACGTGCTTAGGTTCCATGCAAGAAATGGGGATGAATTTTTCGGGGTTTGTTTGGCCTTTTTTATACATTAACTGGATTTTCTAGGCATTTTATGTGCATAATTCAAATTTAAACTACAAGCACATGCTCCAATGCACTAAAGTTGATTAAAAAATCAAATCTGTGTCCTTGGGTGAATTTCTAGGTCCCATGCAAGAGATGAGAATGAAATTCAAACACTAGTGCGCTGTTGATTGCCGGCAAACGTTGAGATACCTGGTTTTTAAATTCTAGTAAATCCAAAACTCGTCTGAAATTCATGAAACTTGGCATGCTATCATGGAGCGGCATCAACATGCCATCGTGAAAATTTTCTCCCATTTGGGGCAGGTTTGGGTATAAGCTTCTCACAACAAGCATGATGGTTTTGATAGGGAACATACCACCTTTGGGGACGGGACGTTATCCATTGCCTCTTATAGCTTTCAATTTTTTTATAATATCAACATAGAACAACAGGAGTGTTGTGTTTAATCTTGGAATTTTTCGGGGTTCGTTTGGCCTTTTTTATACATTAACTAGGTTTTGTAGGCATTTTATGTGCATAATTCAAATTTGAACTACAAGCACATGCTCCAATGAAGTAAAGTTGGTTGAAAAATCACATGTGTGTCCTTGGGTGAATTTCTAGGTCCCATGCAAGAGATTGGAATGAAATTCAAACACCAGGGCACTGTTGATTGCCGGCAAAACGTTGAGATGCCTGGTTTTTAAATTCCAATAAATCCAAAACTCATCTGAAATTCAGGAAACTTGGCTTGCTATCATGGAGCGGCATCAATATGCCGTGGTAAACAATTTGTCCCATTTGGGGCAGGTTCGGGTATAAGCTTCTCACAAACCAGAGCTTCTCACAATAAGCATGATGGTTTCGATAGGGAACGTACCACCTTTGGGGATGAAATGATATCCATTGCCTCTTATTGCTTTCAAATTTTTTCTAGTGTCAACATAGAACAACAGGAGTGTTGTGTCAATTTTTGTGATTTTTTAGGGTTCGTTTGGACATTTTTATGCATTAACTGGATTTTCTAGGCATTTTATGTGCATAATTCAAATTTAAACTACAAGCACATGCTCCAATGCACTAAAGTTGATTAAAAAATCAAATCTGTGTCCTTGGGTGAATTTCTAGGTCCCATGCAAGAGATGAGAATGAAATTCAAACACTAGTGCGCTGTTGATTGCCGGCAAACGTTGAGATGCCTGGTTTTTAAATTCTAGTTAATCCAAAACTCGTCTGAAATTCATGAAACTTGGCATGCTATCATGGAGTGGCATCAACATGCCGTGGTAAAAAAATTGTCCCATTCGGGACAGGTTCGGGTATACGCTTCTCACAAACCAGAGCTTCTCACAACAAGCATGATGGTTTCGGTAGGGAACGTCCCACCTTTGGGTACGAAACAATATCCATTGCCTCTTATTGCTTTCAAAAATGTTCTCGTGTCAAGATAGAACAACAGGAGTGTTGTGTCAATTTTTGGGATTTTTCGGGGTTCGTTTGGATATTTTTATGCATTAACTGAGTTTTCAATGCATTTATGTGCATAATTCAAATTTGAACTACATGCACATGCTCCAGTGCATATAAATTGGTTGAAAAATCAAATCCGTGTCCTTGGGTGCATGCTTAGGTCCCATGCAAGAAATGGGAATGAATTTCAAACACCAGGGCACCGTTGATTGTCGGCAAAACATTGAGATGCCTGGTTTTTAAATTCTAGTAAATCCAAAACTCATCTGAAATTCATGAAACTTGGCATGCTATCATGGAATGGCACCCGACATGTTGTGGCATTTTTCGTATCCATTTTGAGAGAAGGCGCACTAGAATAATGACAGGCAACAAAATCATTTTGAAAAAATAGCTGCCACTTTAATATCTTAAACGTTTGTAGAATTCAAACCGTGTGCGTTCTTTTAACCATTCACGTGACGCCACGTGTCTTGGTTTTAATGGTTGTAGGAGGTGCCGTGCGGACATCTGCTTGACATTGACTGAACGGGAGGCGTGCGAGCGCAGTCCTGTGCGCAGGCTGACCGAGAGGCGTGCAAGCTGTCCTCCAATGCACAGGCTCACCGAGAAGCGTGCGAGGTGTACGCTGCATATGCTCACTGGGAAGCGAGCCCTTTGACTTCCATGGCCGCCCGCCTTCCTCTCCATTAATGGCGCTCGAACTGATGTTTAATACGGGCGGCCTTACTCTTCATCTCCCATTCCCCTCCCTCCCGCCGACCTCCACCAACGCCATGGCGCAGAGTGATCATCTGCCACTAGTCTTCAAGTTTTGTGAAGTCGACTCCGAGCCGGAGAAGATAGAAAATAAGGAGGAATGGGGCCTCATGGACATGGCCCAGAACGAGCTGGCCGCGGCAGTTGCTGCCCCCACTCCCGTCCCACCTCCCATCCCCGCGCGCATGCCAGCGACCATCCCGTTAGCATTGATGGGCTGGTCGCCGAGCACTATCGCAGAGCTGGAAGCCACGGGCGTCAGTGAGGTCTCTGTGGACCCGCACGAGCTCATGTACATGCCAGCGCCCGTGCCCATGCGCGCCCCTCCACCCACCATGGCGCCATCCTCCGTGCGTTTGGATGCACCCGCCGCGCCCGTGCCCGTGCTCGTGCGTGCGCCCCCCTCAGCGGCATGGGACGCTGCTGTCGACTACTACCTCTCATCAGCACCAGTTGCCGTCCTCCCGCGCCCTGCCCGTCGATCGCGCGACGACATGATGTTTGATTTACAAGTGAAGAACATTTTGTGCTGCCTTGAAGACTTCAACAATGGCGTCCCGAAGGTCGACAACGACAACGACGGCGCGGCTCGCCGCCTCGAACGCCGCCGGAAATAGTTTTTTGGGGGTTTAATACTGTATCTCGAATTCTCAATCATATGAATATAAATTCACAGTGTGACTTAATGAAATATAGGTTTGAACAAACTTGCGTTTTCTCTCTTAATGTACAGACTTATCAAACGATTTTATTTTGAAAAAAAGTCGATGGTTTTTAAATATAAAACACTAATCGCAAATGTTCTAGTCAGAACACCCGGATGCAAGCCGACAGCTTCCCCATGAAGCCAAGGGAAAATGTGCCGAGTAGGATTTCTTCATCCCTTCAACGCAAACGGTTGTTTTGCATGAACCGTGTGCAACCACGTACAAACAATTGGGTAAGATTTGCATATATGTCATTTTGGGTATGTTGCCATTTGTCAAACTGGAAAGATTGACATTTGTTTATCTAGTAACATTTCCATTTGTCAACCTTGTAACACTATGATTTTTCAAAATATGCAGCTAAAAATCACTAGCACTGTTCATATGGACACCACTAGCTGGCGTGAGTTGATGGACGCATATGCAAATGTACCATTGATTACATACAACAAGTCATCAGCCCACAACGACAACGAGGATACACGTTGGATTATAGATCATTTCCAACAAAACATTCTAGTAAAGTTTTTCTCACACAACAAATAACAAAGCGATGAAATGAACTTCAGCTCAACCACTCGTCAGCGGTGGAAACGCTTGCTTTGAAGCAGAAGTGATTCTCTGAGAAGGGCCAGCTACTGTCAATCTTGAGACCAACGTAGGAGTGTAGGACTGATCATCCAGGCTAAAGCGGCCTATGTCAGGACCCATATTGGGATGGTAGGGCATAGCAATGTCCGAGGTATAGATATAGTTGCTTCTCATAAATGGTAGTAATGTTGTGTCAACAGCAGCTGGACCGCCTTCCACCATCATTGGATATTTTTGTCCAAGGAAGAGTGAGTTTCCTCCAAGACTTTCAATACTGAGCCAGGGAGAAGGTGTTGGCACTAGTACACTAGTATCCATCCCGAATACCCTGCAACGGATGTTGGAATAGGTCCAGAGAGTGCGACCATGCGAGACAACACCTGCTTCCTTAGTAACATCAGCAGTGCCTTGTATACAGACAAGAAGAGGTGATCCATCGGAGTAAGTTGCCAGGTGCCACTGAGTATATGGGTCCGGCTCGTCCTCATGCTCGTGATCATCATCATCGTCATCTCCCCCTCGGTTATAATTTTTTTCAAGTATAGGTGGTGGAATGTTCACAAGACCTTGGGAAACACAAGAAGGTTAATTAATCAGTATAGGGAAACTAGCTAACCCTCATGCATGTGGATGAAATAGTTATAATTACGGTGGAAGACAAACATACCGAAAGCATTATGATTCCATGCAAAAGCAGTGCCATGAGTGGTGGCAGCAAACACAAGACCCTCGTATTGAATTGCATCACAGTAATCATCCGTGTACAGAAATTGATTTTTGAGCAATATTCATCGAGGCGTGGAAGTAAGAAAGGCAACAAGCTTTTCGAAGATAGCAAAAACTTCATAGTTCGAGTAATCTCAATAGCGGTTGGGAACTCGACAAATTGCTATCTTCCGTAGATGACAGTCACCATGATCGTATTTGAACTCACGTGGAATACCGGTGTACTCAACCTCTGGGCAGTCGTCTGAGATTTTTGGAAGTGGAACCCGGTGACGAGTGTACACATTCACAAATTCCCACTCGCAGTTGTACCCAATATAAACAACCCAATCTCCATTTGCGCCTGCCCAAGCCTTGCCCTCAAGCGATGGCATCTTAACATCATACGTATCATTATCAAGCGGCGATAACAGTTCCAAATCGAGAGCGAAAGGCGAAGAGGCAATGGACGGTTGCCACGGTACACGAAGAGGCGCCTGGGGAGTGAACTGTTGCCACAGGGGTCACACACTGACGACAAGGGCCGAGTGAACCACATGCGTATATCGCACACACCTTGATCTGGCTGACCGTTTCTTTTGTGTTGCCTAATCACAAACAGTTCATCCGAGTGAACCGTATGATGTATATCGCACACACCTTCATCTGGCTGCCCATTTCTTTTGTGTTGCCTAATCACAAACAGTTCATCTGAGTGAACCGTATGTTGTGTATCGCACACGCCTTCATCTGGCTGCCTGTTTCTTTTGTGTTGCCTCATCGCAAATAGTTAATTGAACTGAACCTTATGTCCTTCATCGCACACACAACTAATACCTGAACCGTGTTTGATGCATCCGTCATCGCAAACATTTTATACATTTTTGACGGTTTTCATACAACACCGTTTGCGATTATTGCATCACACACATTTTCTCGAATGGTCTCTGATCATAGTGTCGCGTTAGCAGCATCCTGCAGTAGTGACATCATCTTGTGTGAACTGCACTCTATGTCTATGGATATCCTTGTTTGTTCCTGTGGGACTAACCAATGTAGGTATTGAAAGTGCAACTCACTCCAATGGATTGCTCCAAATGATCTACATCAACAATGAGCATCCACATCTTCAACATCTACATCAAGTCATCATCGACAAAACCCAAGGTTAGTTCATCCCTCTTAGGGGGGATATCACATCTAGGGGAGCTTTACTAAAAAAAATTAAGCTAAAGCAACTCTAATGGTGAACAACAATGCTTTATGTAAAAGTGGTAACCCCATTTGCGCTTAAACAATGAGTATGACGTATGATCAAATGTTCTCATTTGACTCCTAAGTCAATATACTCATATATAGATGACCTAGTTATCGCCAATTGCTTGATAGATGCTAGAATGTTTGTGCATGCTTTGACACATATTTCATTTGCCATTTTATTGTGTGAGCATGTTGGATGCATATTTTACTCATTCGAGGACATCCATTTGTTCCTATGATTGTTTGGCTCTATCTCTTTTGCCAAATGGATGGACAACAATGCCTAAGAACACCCTCTAGCTATCTATGCTTTTCTCGTCTCAAACTCTATTCATGCTACATCACAAAGTTTGATCAAGTCAGATTCGAACCACTCCGTGTGAGGAGCACTCGGAGATCCCGATTCATCATAGACTTAAACCTGCAAAATGTCTTTGTGCATCTCGGTCTGACCAATTCATCCTTTTCGGTCCTACCGAGTCACTAAGTTGATCTAGGGTTTTCAATCTCGATGCAACCGATTAGAACTTTTCGGTCACACCGAGTTGCAGTAACTGCTTGCAGTTTTGCATCTCGGTGCCACCGAGTTGTTCCACTCGGTCATACCGACAGGGTCAGGATATATATACCGACGGGTTGAATTTTGGAAATTTCTCCAAAACCGTTCATCCCGCGCGTATCCTTCTCTGCCGCCTCAGGTCTCCGGATCGTCCTCTCATCGTCAGCGACCTCCACCACTGGTCTCCGTCGCCATCAATGGAATTCAACCCCGCCGTTGTCGCCGTAGCGAACTCACCGCCAAACTAGGGTATGAGTTTGAAACTTTGTGCTGTTCCTTACTCTGATTCTTAGCACAAAGCAAATGCCATGTTCTTTACCATGTTTGAGATCATCTTGTCTAGCAAGAACATCCCTTAGATTAGATTTGATTCAGAAATTTAGGGTTAGGTTTTCGCCGAACTCATCTCGGACCGACCGAGTTGTGGAAATCGGTCTCAGCGATTTGGCTCAGGCCATTGTACTTGCATTTTTCAGTCTAACCGAAAGTTGCAAATCGGTGTGACCGAGTTCAACTCTCATTGAAACCCTAGCAATCTCGGAGTCACCAAACTGTGTCTCAGTCTAACCGATTACACTAGTTTAGAGACCAAAAGTTGCTTCGGTGTCATCGAGTTTAACAAATTTGTAGCTCTGAAATGCTTTCTTTGGAAAATTAAAACTAAGTTTTTGACTCATTTGTTTTGCAAAAACTCTGCACTTTGTGATGCTCATCCACTCTATCTCATCTATAACTATTCACAGGGTCTACTGTTAGTTTGCTTTGCCAGTATGTCTGATCAAAGTGATAGCCAAAACAAGTCAGAAGAGCAAGTGAACATGAGTGAGGGCACTAGTCCCTCTAGCAGCTATGATGAGGCAAGCAGGAGCACACCAAGCAATTTGCCCAAAGCAGCTACAAGGACAAGGAAGAAGAGAAACTCAGACTCAGAGGATGAGGATTATATTGCTGCTGAGGAAGAGGTTAGCTCTAAGAAGAAGGTGATGAAAAAGGAATATGGAGCTGCTGCTACAACAAAACCTAGAATGCACAAGAAAGTTCCTGCCAAAAGGGTGCCAACATCCAAGCCAAGAAAAGTTCCAACAGGAGAAACCATGCAGTTTACTATAGAACAGTCAGATGATGATGTGGCTGCTAGCAAGAAGAAGAAAAGGGCGAGAACCACAACTGCAAAAGTACTTGGAACATCAACCATGGTAAGAGATTCTGATAAGGATGAAGAAGAGGAAGAAGATGCTGCACCAACACCCAAGTCACAAAAGCTGATGGGGGATGCCATCAAGTCTGGGGCTGCCCCTTCAAAGCCCAAGACTGCTCCAAAGCTTCTGCTCCAAAGACTTCAAAGCCCAAGAGGAGCACAAGGAATATTCCAGCTGCTGAAAAGAACAAGGCCCGAGTGCCTGAGATTTAAGAAGAAGATGCTGAAGCCCAAGTGCTTAGGTAGCTCAAACCTAAGATTCCAGATCATGGTGATAGCCATCCAGTGGCAGAAGACAAGAACATCAGGAAGGATGCAGGTATCGGACTTTGGAGACAAATTGATCCATATGTTGTGAGGAGAAGGACTGCTGTGGATTAACGTTCCACACCAAGGAGCAGCAAGATTTCTATGAGACCATCTTGCTTGACAAGAAGCCTATTGTTTGTGATATGAAGTGGGCAGATTGGGAATACCACTACAAAAAAAACACTTCTGTGATGATACGTGTTTGTCACAGTAGGTCGCTTTTTTTGTCATGCATGTACATCCATGACAAATTTATGACAGAATCAAGATAGTCATACCTATGCTGTCGTAGAAGTGTTCCATGACATTACCAAAATTATCATCGCGGAAGTGTCCACTTCCATGACGATAAATCGCGCGTCATAGAAATGCTTTCGTCAAGGGTGACCGACACGTGGCATCCACCGTAATAGAACGTCGTTAAGCTATCGGGTCGGATTTTGGATCCGATAACCCATTAACAGCCCCGACCAATGGGAAATTTCCACGTGTAAAATTCTTATTGGCGGGATGAAACACGTGTCAGCTCGTCAGTGGGTCAGATAGTCGCCTATGATACGTCGGCACGTGGCACGGCCCGACAGAGGCCCATTCATGTGAAAAGGCTGGCCTGTTTGACTTGGTCAAAAGGTGGCGGGCCGGCCCATTGAAAGCCTGTTAACGGCTTGTTCGCATATAGCCCATTTATAGCCCACTAACCCAAGGCCCGTTACGGCCTATCCGTATTAGGCCCAGTAGCATCATCTGGGCCATCCAATATGATTCCAGCCTATTTTCACTTCTGGCCCATGTATGGCCCATGACGTCTTTCGGCCCATATGAGGCCCTATGTAACTCTTGGCCTACTAACGGCCTGTGGTGAAACTGGCCCATAATGAATAGTGTATCACTTTACACCCATAAACGGCTCATGGTGAAACTGGCCCGTAATGAACAGTGTATCACTTTATACCCATTAACGGCCCGTTACTCCGTTGGGCCGTTTCCATCCCATGTTATCTTTCGGCCTTCTCAGAGCCCATTTATTCTTGGGCTCATTTCCAGCATTCGTTTACTTATGGCCCATTACTGTCATTTTCTGCTTGTGGGCCAAATTCAGCCCATGGTTACAGTCGGCCCGTTTGTGGCCCGTTAATATGTTGGGCCGATTTCGTAGCGTCATCAAATACGACCTATTAACGATGGCCCGTTATGGTCGGCCCATGAACGGACGATTCCAATACGGCCATAATGCGGTCTGTTTGGCCCATGTTTGGCCAATCGATTATACGGCCCGTATAAGGCCAATTGATAATACAACCCGCAGAAGGCCCATTGTTTCTACGGCCCGTAGAAGGCCCATTGTTTCTACGGCCCGTAGAAGGCCCACTGTTTCTATAGCCAGTAGGAGGCCCAGTGTCACTACAGTAAATATTAGCCCATGGTTATTGTGGCCTAGATTTAAAAAATAGGTTATTGCAGCCACTAGCTAACCGCGGAAAAAGAACTGCAATGACTACAAGCAAACAAATAAACAAGACAACAAGGAAATAAATAAGCAAGCAACTAACGCTAGGCTAGCACGGCTATTACACATATCACATCCACTAGGCATCAAAGTTCGCCACGAGTGCAAATATAGGGAACAAAGCAGCATATCATATACACTGGTTGTCAAAGTTGGCGACCAGCGCAAATAAACGCCACAGCAAAACAAATCCAGAACTGAAACCACTCCAGAAGATCTCAAGAAACAATATCCTAGGTACCCAGAATGCTGGCAAGATGCTTAGCAAGCTTATTAACTTTCTCTTGTTTGGCGCTTAAATCCTCCAGCGCTTGCTGTTGCACCAGAAAATATGCATCTGAATTCTGCAGGGACTTCCTCAGTCCTTCAGCTTCCTGTCGCAGCACAACTGATCGATGTCTTTCAACTTGAAGTTGAGACTCAAGAAGACGAACTAATTCAGGCAGCGAGTTCGAAGAGCTTGTGCCAGCAGTAGTGGCCAGTAACTCGAACACTACATCAAGACAGGACTTTTGGGTTCCCTCACTGTCGTCAAGATAGTTTTTATCAGCTTTCTTGGAGACCAACAGGGATGTCTCGCTATCTCGAACCTTATCTGCATTACTTCCTTTACCATTGGATAACGCGGTATTGTTCTCCAATATTTTGTCCGCATTCTAAAAGAGAAACAAGCAGACACATCACAGGTTTACCATGTTGTACATGAAACTCATTTTGGCAAATGAGTTCAGAAGTAAAGTGGACAGGATAACAGCATGAAACAAACATATATCTATGTACCATGGTCACTTTATGGTCTATATCATTCTAGTTTTTGTTGCCAAATCAAGATAGAGACACATTTCAAATAATATTTGTTCAAGACAAAGCAGAATAGACAGAATATAAGTGTGGGTAACTATAGAGCAATAACAACACTTGTAATGTGCATGACATGAGAACATAACTGTCTATTCAATTGAAACTGAAATCAACATAGAGCAGGTTACAACAACAAACCAGTTAAAGAAAAAGGTTTAAAACATACCTGTTGCGCCATTGGAGTTTCAATTCCATCCTTCAAATTTTAAAATAGTTGGTATGAGTAAATACAGTCATGCAAGAGCAAAGGAGTATGAACCATAGCTACAGAACCTGACCTGAGATCAAATCTTCTTCTCCTTTAAGCGTTGAGTTGGGATTCGGAGTGGTGGTCCTCGTGCTTTGGGCACTGCAGTTCCCTTACTAACTGCTCGTGTTTGGGTGCTCTGTGGTGGAGACGGTGCTATGTCAACTGGAACTCGGTTACTATCTGCTAGGGTTGGGGTTAGAAGGGGTGTAGCTGGTTCTCTGTCCAACTGGGTAGGGGTACAATTTGTAGAGTCTGGGTTATGTGTGGTGGATCTGGTCCTTGGGCAAGTACAACTGTGGTTCTATCTGCATCAACGGGTAGCACTCTCTTTTTTGAAGACCGTGTTGTTACTCCCTTAGATACTGCCATCACGCTCTCCAATTCAAATGGCTGATAAACAAGAAAAGTAATAGAAAGTATAGACATTGTATGATAGACAGGTGCAATGGATAGTGGGGAATAAAAGAGGGCATGAAATAATTCATATTTATGTTGTCTAACCAAACATGATAGCATGACACAATTTCACATATATGATGGCTAACTAAACAGGATAACATGACACAATTTCACATTATGATGGCTAACAAAAAAAGATGGAAAGTCATAGTTCAAAATATGAGACTATGTAAATAGGATGACATGACATAACTATATAATGTGTTTATTAAATGGGTTGGCATGCCATAATTCACATACATTCACGGATAGAATGCCATAATTCAAAATATGATGATTGTAAACACTAAACTGGATGAGATGATATAACTATATCATGTCTTTATTAAATGGGTTGCCATGCCATAATTCAGATAGATGATGTGTATGTACTATGTAAACATGATGGCATGATATAATTAAAATATATGATTTATATAGTAAGCAAGTAAGCACATTGCAATCCATATATGATGTAAAAACTAAGCAATGCAAGACAACATGCATGACATGGGTAATATAACCCTGCCAAGTTTGAGCATAGACCTCAGGGGGAAAATAGGACTGGTCATCAGTCTCTAAATCCTCCTCTGGGGAGCTCTCTGTAACCAGCAAGATGTCTGCTTCAGCAGGTAGCATTGTCTGCTCTGAATACCTTGTTTTCACTCCAGATACTTCTATCACCGCTTCAAATGGCTGATGCACAGGAAGAGTAGTTGAATATACAAACGTTGTCAACAAATGGAACACGTAATACAAAAAAATGATAGCATGATATAATTCACATACATGATGATTGGCTAAACAGCATGGCGTTGCATAATTCACATATATAATGCCTTTGCAACAAGATAGCATTGTATAATTCACATATATAATGTCTTGCAACAAGATGGCAATGCATAATTCACATATATGGTAATTAGACAATGAACAGGTGGCATTCACACAAAGCATGTCTAAACTAATCAAATGACATAGCAATGCGAGACACCATACGCACGATATGAGCAACATAACCCTGCCAAGTTAGAGCATACACCTCGGGGGGGGGGGGGAGTAGGATTGGTCATCTGTCTCTGAATCCTCCTCTGAGGAGCTATCCGTAACTAGCGAGATATGCGCTCCGTCAGATAGCATAGTCTGCTATGAAGACCTTGTTTTCACTCCAGAATTTGCCATCACCGTGTCAAATGGCTGATGCACACGAAGAGCAGTTGAATGTAATAACATTGTTGACAAATGTAATATGTAACGGAAAAAAAGGATGGCCTGATATAATTTACATATAAGATGACTGGCTAAGCAGGATGGCATTGCAAAATTCACATATATGATGCCTGGCTAAACAAGATGGCGTTGCATAATTCACATAAATGATGAATAAATTAAACATATGGCATTCGCACAAAGGATGTCTAAACTAAGTAGATGACATATTTGATGTATAAAGTAAGCAATGCAAGACACCATATGCATGATATAACCAACATCAGCATGCCAAGTTAGAGCGAAGACCTCAGGGGGTAAATAGGAGTTGTCTTCTCCTTCTGAATCCCCCTCAGAACAGATATCTTCCTCTCGATTACAATCCGAAATGCATGGAGGGGGGCTGCCTTTGCGCCTACCATGGAGCGATGTCTGCATGAAATTTTATTGCCATGCAAGGCTCGTCTCTTTTGCTCTACATGTCCAGTTCCATTGTTTACAATAACTGTCATGCATAGGAATAAAACATAGTGAGATTATGTAAGGAGTGCATGCAGAAATCCAGAGTGATGGTAGAAACCTGTGGATAGACCCAAAACCAATAATAGCAGGTAGATAATGGCTTCAGTTAAAAAATACAGATAATGGCTTCTTACTGTTTGTTTCCCACCCAACATGAAACTCATAGTAGAAAGCAGAGATTAACCAGATAGTAGGTAGATACTATTGATAGCGGCCCCGATATGTAACCCACAACCATTTAAAAACTCAAGTTTGACCATTAGTTTGGAGCTGACTCAGAGTCTAATCAGTGAACAGGACGATAAAGTAGCATGTAATATTAAGCGATGCAGACACGAAAGAGTGCGACCTCTCTTGCGGACCCATGTAGTCCTCGAGGTCATCTGCTCAGTTGATGATGGTAGTGCAGTTTTCATGGCTGCGAGCAGCGGGGAAGAAGATCTGAGGTGGCAAAAGACAGTCTGGAGGCCGGATCCCTGCTGTGCTGGACCCTTCTGTCGTTGGAGCAGCTGAGCTGGGGTGGACGACGGCGCAGCAGGAGCGGGACAAACCACGCAAGCTTTTTTTTGACAACTATCTGTAAGAGAAGTAATTCTGTAAGGGCTCGTTTGAATTGGAGGATTCCAACAATGCAGGGATAGGAATAGACAGGAATAGGATAGGAATGCACGTGCAAAATAGAGAATTTAAAAACACAGGATTTCTGCCAATCTGGGTGTTTGATTCACAACAATTGGAAGATCACAGGATGCAAAGAAGCATGGTGAGACTAAGTGAAACCACAAGAAAATGTATGGTTATAATGCTATTATCCTGCTATCTCTTAGTCTTGTGCTTCATGAATAGGAATTTGAAAAGGAGGACAAGTGAAAATTAAAATTCCTACGTTTTTTCTTTCAAGGAGACACTAAAGGAACAAATCCGTGTGCTTAGTGGACAATATATATAACATGTAGAGTAAAAAAGAGATGCAACAAGTGTACAGCCTCTTTGGCGAAGCCATGTCAATCTCAGCTTGATTGGGTTGGCCGGTGAGGATGCTCCGACTGACTTGGCTGTCGGAGGAGGGGAATAAGATCTTAGGCGTCTGGAGATGGAGCCCAAGGTACTGCTCCGCTGTGATGGAGGGTTTCGTCGTTGGAGCAACTCCGGTGAGTTGTACGACGCCGAGGCTGAAGTAGGACAAGAGAGACAACGAACAACGTTAACCTGAGTGGAATTCTAATAGCATCTCCAATACATGACGTAAAATACATAACCACAAAGTGCTAGATGTAAAATACATCGGCCGCTCATCTCTGAACTTAACTGTCGAAACTGAATTTAACTGTCGAAACTGAACTTAACTGTCGAAACTGAACTTAACTGTCGAAACTGAATTTTGCTGTCGAAACTGAACGCACTAGCAAGGTGAGGCTACACGTCGGTCAACTGACTTTTTCATCTCTGGTTAGTCGATTTTGCAGCCGTTGGATATCAAATCAAGGGCCTGCGGTTCATCTTCAACCTCCACCCCCCTGAGCCGGCCAAACAGCAGTCCCCCCGCCGCCCGCGGCCGGCGGTGCGCCGCCCCGCCCGCCCCGAATACACTCCCCACCGCCGGTCCGCCGCCGCCCCGGCCATCCCTCTAGGCCCCCCCGTGCCAAGCTTTTTCTCCGGCGATCCCCACGCCACCGCCCCGCCAACACCCCGCCACCGCCGGCGACCACCGCCCCCATCCTGAACCCTAAGATAGATAGTGGGGTACTTCTCCGGCGAGCCCCCCTCCCCGCTGCAGCTGGTTCTTCCTTCATCCCGGCGAGCCCCCCCACCCCCTGAAAATCGACTGACCCAAAAGTCGATTCAGTCGACTTAAGTGTAGCTAAATCGGAGCAGCATCGCAAGCAAGAGCAAGAGAGAGAGCAGCAGCGCGAGCAAGAGCAATAGCAAGAGCAGACCAGGCAGGGGACCGGGAGCAAGAGCAAAGCAGCAGCGCGAGCGAGAGCTAAAGTAGCAGCAGGTCCTACTGATGTGGACGTCGCCGCCGAGGGAGCGACGCCGTGGAGGAAGTGGCCGGCGACGCCACCGTGGATGGAGGCGCGCCGTGTCGTCTCGGGACCGAGCGCCGGCAGCACAGTGAGATCGAATCAAGAAGAAAATGCGGCGATTAGTGTACAACCTCTTTGGTGACGCCGATTAGGCCGCATCTTCATCCGAGGAAACGGTGATGATGATGCTCTTCCGGTGGTGCAGGTGAAGACGGCGGTGTGGGAATGGAGGTGGCGCGAAAGACGAGGGGAATGACCGGCGGGACGATGAGATCGACGAAGGATCCTCATCCGGTACGGTGGATGAGGGACGTCGAGGTGTTGCTGTGGACGACATCGTCGGGGAAGAGGCTCCGGCTGGGTGGCGGACGGAGCAGGGTCTGGGGTTTCGTCGCGGGTTTTCGTGGCCTCGGTGTATGAATGGGTGGGCGGATGGGATGGCAGTGGGGAACCATGGCTTAGAGACGCGATTGTCCGAAATGCGGGGTAAGTTACGAAAGTACCCCCACCAATTTGAGTCGGTTCTTTTGGTTCAGGGGTACCACGGGCATTTCGTGTGTCGGGATTTCACAGGAGGTGGGAGTTTTCGCGCGCGTTGTAATTTCGGAATAGCAAGGCGCGGGTTGAGATGGAGGGAGTTGTCGGAGCACAATGAGACAAAGATATATCTTAAATATTTCGGGCTAACAAGGCGCGGGTTGAAATTTACGGACAAGCCTAACGTGTACTGTCCCAAATCAATGCGCCCTACAAATGTCATTCAAAACTTTGAATTCATGCTATGTTCAATTAAAATATTTTGCTACGTGTATAATGCATGCAACCTACTACTCAAATGAACGTTTTAGTGCATTCCAAACGTATATACTACCGCTTCAATATGAATTAAATTTGAATTCGTTTCTCTATTTGAATAAGATCTACAGTAATGATTGTTGTGAAGTCAAAGCATTTGAATTCGTTTCTCTGTTTTAATAAGATCTACAATCATCATTGTTGTCAAGTTAAACCATCGTTTGTGTATTATCTTCACAACAGACCACATGATTAGTCTCCAGTTACATATGAACTATGTGTACCATATGAACTCGAACTAGATTTTTTGAATCCACTTTATTTTGATTTCAAATCACATTACATTTCTATCTCTAGCTAGATCTTCATAATCTAAACCATGTCTCATATGTATAATGTGTTTATCACATTATGTATGGTGCCCCGCCCCCTACACCTACAAGTATTTAGATGTGATTTGCAAACACCACACACATTACCACAAATTCAAATAGAATGTGAGAATGTTCGATATATCGTATTGTTTAGATTGTTCGATATTTAATTGTAAGCTGCAAACGCCACACATTATCACAAATTCAAATAAAATGTGAGATTGTTTGATGTATAGTATAGTTTAGATTGTTAGGCATTTAGCTATGAGTTGCAAACGCCATGCATTATTAACATGTGCACAACACGGGTATCACCGCTATATGCATGCATGTAATGTTTAAAACACTATGATCTCCTATTCAAATATATGAATCCGCTTTCATATCAAATTATGATCTTTGTTAGTCTCTTACACCCACACAATCCTCTAACCTTTGTAGCTACCACTAACTTTCTCTCGTGGATGCACACGCCCTCCCCCTCCCTCGGCATTTTATCCACCGGGCACATTCATTTTTTTTCTTTAGGTCATTCTCCCAGAGTCTCCACAACTCCTTTCCTACACATACCGATTGATAAACCTCTCAAGTGATGCCTGCCTACAACATACAAACACACCTTCTTCAATCTCCTCCTTTATGTGTCCTTGCCTCGTGTCTCTCTTACGATCAGACACACGTGTAAACTCCCGCCCCTCTTTTCATCGCTCTCACAACCGCACACTCCTCCCCCTATCTAGCTAGTAGTTGGGCCTCTCGCACCATCTCCTAGCTCCATTCTCTCTGTCTATCCGTCTCGCTGGGCCTTATTTGCCTCTAACAAATGGACGTACACCGACCGATCTCTCGCTATACATATAGCTAGCTAGGTCCTTATAACTCGTTTTTACCCACACGTCAATAGATCTACCTCATTAGTTGTGTCTCTCCCCTCCTCCGACAAACAACAATTGATCTACCGATCTAGTTAGGTTTGCTTACCAAACACATGGTTCCCCTTCATCATCCATGGATGTGTCCCGACAGATCCATCACGCACAGGCACACATAGAAACACATCCCCACTCTTATTGATAACATTGCAGTTCCACCCTCAGTTTTTCTAGTAGGACTCTCCCACCATCTTCGAGAAGCAACTCCATCACCCATCCAACACTCTACCCCTCTTCCTCCCTCTCTCTCTCTTATCTCTCTCTCTGTCCCATCATATTTCCCATCCTTCAGTTATGTATGGATGTCGACCGATCTCCCTCAAGACATAGTTGGGTCTCTCCTTCTCAACACATATACGAGTCGTTCTACCTCTATAGTTAGGCCTCTGCCTACCCCTCCCACCACCCCCTCCCCCCACACACACCGATACATCGAGCGCTCTAGTCATGTCTCCCTGCCACACACAAACTTGACGTGTGCCCTCTAACGTTCCGGTAGGCCAGTCGCCCTATATCTTTGAATTGTACACACACACAATTTCGATGGCTCTCTTCATCGATCTCGCACCCACCAACTTGATCCTCTCTTCGACTCTATCGATAGCTATGACCCCTCCCTCTGTTCTCGTGGATTGCCCGACCCTCTATGTATGATATGGATAGGCCTCCATTTCACACACATTGCATGCAAAAATTTGTTTGAGATGTCATCGACACATATTCCCACAAATAATTCACGAAATCAACCCCCACCCCACCCCCACCCCAAAATAAAAAACACTCACAAACGCGGTTTGTATCTCTCACACACACCCACGTAGGTGGGGGACGTGCACGAAGAGAAGAGGTGCATGCACGGCTCACGTACTCCCGTCTCTTTCCCAACCACACCCGCGCGGGTACACGGTGGAGCTCATTTCTGTACGAAAAAGGCTGCCCACGTGGTAATTTAGCACATGTACTGGTTGTCCATGTGGTGGAGGGAGGATCGTCTACCACGGATGAACAAACAAATTGCGACTTGACGCGTTATGTTAAATTAAAAAATGAGGCAAACCATGTGGGGCCTACCTTAGAGGCAAGGCTGTATACACTGGAGTACTTTTGATGTGTCCCGTCGACTCGCAGAATGAGGAGAAGGTTGCTTAGTACGCTGTCTCCCCCGCCCACGGGCGCGGTGGCTCGCAGGATGAGGTGAAGCTTGCTTACTACGCCTGACGCCCGCTCCCTCGCCCATGCGCGCGGTGGCTCGCAGGACGAGGAGAAAATTTTACTACTCCCTCCGTTTACTCCTCGTCCCTACTACCTTGGTTATAGAAATTATACTATCATATTGTTTGGAATATATATGTCCTTTAGTAGATTTCAATATGAACTACTAGTACATACTCCAAACACTGATGTATATAGACCTATTTTAGAGTGTAGATTCACTCATTTTGCTCCGTATGTAGGACTCTCTGTTGGATTTCGGGTCCCGGCAGACCTTTGAGGTTCGAACACTGGGGTGCGCGCGGAGATCTCGCCTTCTACCTACCTGCACCCCACCGCCTCGCTAAGATCTAAGCTATGGAAAGAACAACACAAGAGACACAGGGTTTATACTGGTTCGGGCCACCATTGTGGTGTAATACCCTACTCCAGTTTGTGGTGTGGTGGATTGCCTCTTGGGCTGATGATGATGAGCAATACAAGGAAGAACAGCCTCGCGAGGGTCTGTTCTTGGCTGGGGCGATGAACTGCTAGGAGGAGTTCAGTCGCCCTTCTCTCTCTCTCTCTCTGATTACCGATTCTTCCATCGCCCCTTCTACCCTGGGGGTGGCTAGTCCTATTTATAGGCAAAGGCCCTGGGCCTCTTCCCAAATATTGAGCGGGAAGGGCGCCAACAACTGGCCATTTTGAAGGGGAACATCTGGTACACTTATCCTGACTAAAGTTGGTCTTCGCCTACCAAAGGCTCTGATGGTGATGCTGGCTTGGGCTCCACAATGACTTCCTCCCTGCCGTTGGGCTGGTCTTGGTCTCATTGCACCGAAACGGGTGCCTTTGCTTGATGCTCTCGCCTGCGCTTGCTCCCTTTACACCAAAGAGGAAAGGAGGACACTGCGCGGGTTGGCGCCCGCCTGGCGCCCTTGGTCGTCATGGCTTGCGTCACGGGCACCTCGTGAGGTACCCCACCTTGATCTCTCTCCCTCCTCGCGAGCCAGCCTGATGAGGCCGTGCCTGAGGAAGCTCCGTGTCGTCCGTCCCACGAGGCTTGGCCCCTCGCGAGGGTCTTGGGTCTGTGTTGATGAGGATGGGCCGTGCAGGGCCCCCTTTTGAGCCACGCTGTGGGCCGTAGGCAGGCAAGTCTGGGGACCCCCGTTCCCAGAACGCCGACAGTAGCCCCCAGGCCCAAGGCGCGCCCGGACTTGGCCGTGCAGGGAGGCGAAAGGGCAAGGGCGAAGCGCCGCGGGCCCTAACAGCCTGCGGCCTTGGGCGCCGCGTGGCGGTTGATTGGACGTGGGCGTCTCAGCCTCCCCACGATGCCTCGGCAACTGCGCGGATTGGACAAGTCCCTGCATGCAAAGCGGGTCATGATTACCTGCGATCGTGGAGGTCGGCGGTTGGCCTTCGCCGGCCATAAGTACGGAACGGCACGCGCCCTTCCAGTCCATCTCTCCTCACTTCTCCTTCTTCCCTGTTCTTGCTCCGTCTTGCTGCGATGGCTCCGATCCGCCGGTTCTCGGCGGCAGAGAAGGGAAAAGCTCCCCGAGAGGAACCAGTCCCGCTCCCGCCGAAGAAACGGCTCGCCCTCTGTCGCCGGGACGAGGGGGCCCGTCAGGTGGTGTTGAGGCCCTGGGGCGAGCGGGCACCGCAGGGGTTTCCGCTTCCCTTGTACGCCCACATCAAGGACTCTGAAGGAGTCGATGCCGATCGCCACGGGCGGCGCCACCATCGGCGCCGATGAGTCACGAAGGTGTGGGTCATCCCCCCTGGGGTCCACACCGAGGGCTCCTCCCGAGAGCTCGTGCTCCACGCCGCCATGCCTCCTTAGTCTTGGATTCGCCTTCCTCCATTCTCCGCCTCCATCATCCCGCAGGGAGAACTTCTGGAACTTTGGCTGCAGCACGCCAGCTGCAGCACCCTCGCGACCGAGGCGGAGGTCGCGGTCGTTGCCCCAGGAGAGGTCTTCATGACTCGAGGCTGGGGTGAAATCGCCCGGGTTTGCAGGACAAGAGGCGCCTTCGTGATCCACTTGGAGTACGACGGTGCCTCGGTGATGTTCTTCAAGGTCTTTGACGCGAACGGGTGCCGGCTGGAGTGCTGCCCCGGGAGAGGTGGTCGGGACCCTGCTACGGCGAGGTCTGGGCCTGGCGACCGCTCCCTTGGCGGCTCCTCAGGCGGCGGAGGCGACGGAGGATCCAGCGACTCCAGCGAGCTCTTCGCGACCCCGGAGACGAGCGACGACAGCTTCGAGCCCCCGAGCCGGCGCCGCTCCTGGAGCAGGGCGGGCTCGTCAGGCCGTCGCCGACTCTGATCTGGATGGGGTTGGCGTCGGTGCTTGACGGCCCACTGTTGATGATGGCGTCTTTTGCAGGGGCGCGTGTAGTTAGCGTCCCTTTAGGATCTGTTCCCTGCGAGGAATCAAAGACGCGCCCCGTGGGGGCTTGTAAGGTGCCTGTGATCCTGTTTGTTAATATAACCCTTGTCATAGAATTGTGCGAGTTGCTCATTCCGTCTTAGCTCAGTTCTCCCTTTCGAACCTCATGAGGGCTTGGTGCTCTGCACCGACAGGTCCCAGTCCCAAGGCGGCTTCAGCCATCGCTGGTATGCTAGGTCGCGATGCCGTGGTCAAGTCCAGGAGGTGAGCGACCCGGGGTCCGGTAAGAGCCCTTGAGTCACGATGCTCAGGAGGTCCCCTTTGGCGCTCAAGCAGCCGTCGTTCGGTGAGAAAGGAGAGCGGTGTCGCTAACACGTGATTGCATTAGGTGCAGGGACAGTGCCACGGTAGCTGGTGCTTCCGGGTGGTGACTTATCTCGAGAATCAGGGACCGCTCCCTGGTGTGTCGCCGGGTCCATGCATCGGCAGGCATGAGGTTGCTCGGCGAGGTCCTCACGTGTCCCTCCCCTCTCGCCTTTGCTCCCCTTTCTGCTCTACGTCCTCGGGTCCCGGCCCTCGAGCGAGTCTCAGCCGTCGCTGGTATGCCAGGTCGCGATGCCGTGGACAAGGCCAGAGGGTGAGGGCTGGAGAGCCAGTAGGAGCCCTGAGTCGCGATGCTCAGGCACCCCCCCTTTAACGTGCAAGCGGTTCGCGCGGATGAGAGTGAAGGAGGCACCGCAAGGGCCTCGCCTGACGCAGCTCCTTTAGGAGATCCTGTAGACTCATCATAGAAAGAACGAGGGGTTGCCATGACAATTGACAGTCAGCCGTTGGTTGCTTCCGGGGGGCGATGAGGCACTGAAGGCTTGACGAGGTGGCGCCATGCGGGGCTGCCGCGGGCAGAGCTCAGCCATTCAGGTTTGTCGGTGTTGCAGGGACGGACCCATGCGCAAGCGTCGTGCCGTTCTGGGAGCAGCTCCGTCAGTTGGCGTCAGTTGAGAGGGCAACTGGGTCAAACACATTAGCCGCGAAGGAGTGGACTCATTCAAATAGATGCTGGGAAGGCGGACATCACTGGGTCAGGCCCGAGCGACTTGGGGATGATGCAGCCCGAGGGGCGCCCCCAACAAAGTAAGCTAACAACATGAAATAAAAGGGGTACATGCTGCAGGGACGGACCCACGCGGCCTGGGAATAATGCAGCCCTGGGGGGCGCTCCCAGCTGGAAATGAAACTTGAAAGATGTCACCTGATGATGTTGAGGACGAAGAAGTGTTGGTGTAGCAGACTCGGTGGGCTGCGGAAGCCGATCCTCACGAGCCCCCAGGCCCAGGGGCCTCGGGAGGCTCCGGAGGCGCTGGTGGCTCCTCGCGGACTATCTCCATCTCCGCCAAGGCTGCGGAACGCCTGGCCTATTGAGCCTCCATGATGCCCCTCATGAGGCGCTGGTACGTGGCAGCCGCGTTCGACAAGCCGTAAGGCATGCGAACGTAGCCATGGGGTGGACCTTCGCAGCGCCCCACTCGCGAGGGCCAGAGGCGCTCCAGAGAGGCGACTCGATTGAGCCCTGGTATGTTGATGCAGACGCGCAGCCCCCCATCCTCGCCTGGATAGGGAGCCACAACTGGTAGGCGGCGGCCGCCTCTCATGACTCTTGACTCCTGTAGCTCCTGAATGGCCTTGCTGACGAACTCCTGAGGGTTTGGCCCTCCTTGCCTTACTCCTTCTTGAGGGAAACGTGCTTCGAAACACGCTTCCATGTGGTGCCCAAGCGCCTCCCTATTGACCTTTGCCAGGTCGCTGGCCCTCCAAGGGAGAGCCCCCGAGCCCTGCCTGAGGAGGGCGCCAGGCGCACTTTCCTATGCGATGGAAGGAGGTTCCCCCTGGGCAGGCGCGGGCCCTGAGGGGCCTGCCTCCTGAGGGACCAGGCCGGACGATGTCTTCTTCTTCTTGGGGGTGGTCTCGGGAAGCCTCCTGCTTCCGCGATCCGGGTCTTCCAGTGATGCGGCCTGAAAGGCTCGTTCCAGGGAACACACCGCGTCCTTATCTTCACAGGGCACCGTGATGACCCCGCCACTTCCTGGCATCTTGAGGACGTTGTAGCCGTGGTGAGTTACGGCCATGAACTTGGCCAGCGTTGGGTACCCAAGGATGGCGTTGTACGGCATGCGAATGTGAGCGACGTCGAAGTCGATGAGCTCGGTGCGGTAGTTGTCGCGTGCCCCGAAGGTGACAGGGAGGCGGACCTGCCCAATCGGGGCCGTGGAGCCGTCGGTGACTCCGGAGAAAGGCTTGGTTGGCTGAAGCTGGTTGTAGGGCACTTGGAGATTGTTGAATGTTTCCACGGACAGGACGTTGAGCCCTGCCCCGCCATCGATGAGGGTCCTGGTGACCACCACGTTGCTGAGGATTGGGGAACAAAGCATCGGGAGGACTCCGGCTGTGGCCGCACACTTGAGCTCATCCGCTGAGCTGAACGTGATGGCGCATGCCGACCACCTGAGAGGGCGCGTGGCTTCGAGCTTGGGGAGGACTGCATTCACTTCGCGAGCGAACTGCTTGAAGATGCGCTGAGAGGCTGGGGCTTGAGCCCCGCCCAGGATGCAGGCGATCGCGCGCGGCTCCTGGAAGCCCCCAGCCCCCTCGTCCTGATGGCGGTCCTCGTTTCTTCTTGGCTGCGGCGGCAGCAGAGGGAGGCCTGCGTTGCCTTGCGGGCGACCCTCGCGAGGCTGATCCCTCCAGTCTCCCTCGCGAGGCGGGTCTTGCCAGCGGTCCTCGCGAGGTCGATTGCGCCACCCTTGGCCCGGGCCGCGGTCTTCCCAGCGTCCTGCGTTCCTTCCTCCTCCTCGACCGTAGCCCCGGTCACCGCGGTCTGGGCGACGGCCGATCCTTCCTTCTCGCACGGCTCGGAGCTCTTGACATTTGTTGGTGTTGTGGGTGTGGAGGTCGTGGTACACACAGTACCGACTACCCTTGGAAGACTCGGGCTGATCTCTGCCCCGCTTGGTGTCTGGTTCTGCCGCGAGCACGGCAGCCCCCTTGTGCTTCACATCCTTGGCCTTGGACTTCTTCTCTTCTAGGTCTGCGGCAGGCAGCTCGAGGAGGGAGGTACGCCCTTCCTCAGCCCTGGCGCACTTGGTCGCCAAGTTGAATAGCTCCAAGGAAGTGCACAGGTCTTCATGCATCGCCAGCTCCTCCTTCATCTTGACGTCACGCACGCCGTTAGAGAAGGCTGAGATGATGGCCTCCTCGGTCACCTTGGGAATATTGAGGCGTGCGTTGTTGAAGCGCTGGATGTACTTCTGCAAGGTCTCTCCGGGTTGTTGCTTGATGTGGCGCATGTCGATCATGGCGGGTGGCCGGTCGCGAGTACCTTGGAAGTTGGTGATGAAGCGGGTGCGCATCTCGTCCCAGGAGGAGATCGTGCCTGGAGCCAGGTTGAGGAGCCAGGTGCGGGCCTCATCCTTGAGCGCCATGGGATACTAGTTCGCCATGACCTTCTCGTCTCCGTTGGCAGCTTCGATGCTCAGCTCGTAGAGCTGGAGGGACTCCGCAGGGTCGGCCGTGCCGTTGTAACGAGGAGGCAGGTCTGGCTTGAACTTGCCGGGCCACGTGACGCTGCGTAGTTCGGTGGTGAAGGCACGGCAGCCTGCTGTGGCCACGGGAGGCCTTGGGTGATGGAGATCTTGGTCTTGCGGGTCCCCATGCGCGCAGTTGGGAGCAGCGCGGGGTCTTGACGCGCGGGAGCAGGAGCATGGTCACGACGTGCTGGAGCAGGGAGCGCCCGGGCAGCTTCTTGCGGGCAAGGGACTTCTTGGCAGCTCCGCTCTTGCTGCGCGGGCACCTGACAGAGCGGGTTCCGCCCAGGGGCCATGCGCCTTGGAGCCAGGGCGCCTTCTTGAGGAGGAGGCGGCTGGGGCGCCCCCGGAGCTTCGTCGCCCTCATAGGGCGGGGTGCTGTGCAGCGGAAAGGACGGCGCCGGAGAGCCCCCTGCGGCGCGGACGAGCTCGGCGACGCGGTCGAGCCATTCTTCGCAGACGTCGTCAACGGGACAGTAGCGCAGGAGCTCGTTCGCCGCGATGAGTGTAGCTCGAGCCTCCATGGGTGCGCGGAGCGCGCGGGACGAAGAACCAGCTGGGGTGAGCGAAGCAGTAGCGGTGCGGCCGTCTTGCCGCACGGACGGATGCTGAGACGACGCTTGCTGCTCGTTCCCCGCCGGGCCGGTGGCGGCGTTGACGGCAGGTGACAGGGAACGGCGAGGATGCCCGCCGACAGGAGCCGTCTGGGCGACGCGGGAAGCGAGAGCGGCTCGCTCTCGGCGGGGGCCCGACGAGTGTCAGACATGGACGCGATGGTCGGAGGAGAACGGGGCGGTGGAAGACGAATTTCGGCGCACCCCTACCTGGCGCGCCAAATGTCGGATTTCGGGTTCCGACAGACCCTTGAGGTTTGAACACTGGGGTGCGCGCGGAGATCTCGCCTTCTACCTACCTGCACCCCACCGCCTCGCTAAGATCTAAGCTGTGGAAAGAACAGCACAAGAGACACAGGGTTTATACTGGTTCGGGCCACCATTGTGGTGTAATACCCTACTCCAGTTTGTGGTGTGGTGGATTGCCTCTTGGGCTGATGATAATGAGCAATACAAGGAAGAACAGCCTCACGAGGGTCTGTTCTTGGCTGGGGCGATGAACTGCTAGGAGGAGTTTAGTTGCCCTTCTCTCTCTCTCTCTCTGATTGCCGATTCTCCCATCGCCCCTTCTAGGGGTGGCTAGTCCTATTTATAGGCAAAGGCCCTGGGCCTCTTCCCAAATATTGAGCGGGAAGGGCGCCAACAACTGGCCATTTTGAAGGGGAACATCTGGTACACTTATCCTGACTAAAGTTGGTCTTCGCCTGCCAAAGGCTCTGGTGGTGATGCTGGCTTGGGCTCCACAATGACTTCCTCCCTGCCGTTGGGCTGGTCTTTGTCTCATTGCACCGAAACGGGTGCCTTTGCTTGATGCTCTCGCCTGCGCTTGCTCCCTTTACACCAAAGAGGAAAGGAGGACACGCCGCGGGCCGTAGGCAGGCAAGTCTGGGGACCCCGTTCCCAGAACGCCGACACTCTCCCTCGCCCTCGACCCTCGCCCACGTGGTGGACGCGCATCAATTCATTTGGTCTCATATAGCCAGAACGATATATACTGCACTACCATTATTGCTCGACTTCCCGAAGAGGCGAAGAGCCAATCGCAAGGTTAATATTTTGGAGATGCCAAGCGCAAGGTTATAAGAGAACGAGTAGTAGGTGCCGCCTCATTTATAAATAAAGGTTTTTTTATTCAGTGGCACGTACGCAATATGATAGGTTCATATCGAGAGAACGGGAAACCGCTCCACTATATACATAGTCAGGACGGGTCAGCCTAGACGGTTTGCTTGATGGGGTTGCTCTCTTCACACTCTCTCGCACAAAACGACTGTGGCCACATCTCTAACATCCAGGCGGATCACGTCCACTTAGGGAAGGGGTGGATGCTTAGTGTAGATGCGGTGGCCGTCGCCGACGGCGAAAACCCACTGTCGGCACGTCCTGATCAGGGGTCCCCGCCGTTCTCTCTCACAAAGCCGATGAGGTTGCCTTCATCCCTTGCTCACTGCCGCGATGTGGGCTGTTGCCGCCTCCCGCCGCCCTCCTTAATGTTGAGCTACGTCCCTCAGGTACAACTCCCTTTACAGCCGGCTTGCACCACTGCTCCAGCTGCCCACATCACTCCCTGTGGATATTTCTCTATACTTCTTTGCCCCGAGCATACCTCTACTGGCTTTTACGTACTGTATTTGTGATGAGTTTATGTCTCATCAACTAGTCACAGTAATCTTATTCTAATCATGTCTGTTCAATTTCTTTGCCACAGGGATGCTCATCTCGATTTGGGTGAAACTGCACAAAATGATCCGATGATCAAAAGGTTGCAAACTTCATTTATTAGGAAGCTCGAACGTTGCCAGCAAATTGAAGCCTGGTCAGGGTTCATGGTTCAAGGGCTAGGGAATGCATGGATCATTTTTTCTTTAGCTGCCTCTGTTCCAAAATAAGTGTCAACTTTAGTAGTAGTACAACTTTGTATACTAAAGTTTGCACAAAGTTGAGAAACTTATTTTGGAACGGAGGGAGTACATATTTGCTATGATCTATCAATCATTGAGATGCAATAGCATGCATGTTAGTCTCCTTTGTATTCGATGAAATGTTGCAACGGGCAACCTTGGACGCAAGATACATGTAACAGAAGCTGGAAGCTTCATAGCATTGTACAAATTTATCTCGCTGATAAATTACAGTACGTACTATACTAGTACTTCCTCCGTTCCTAAATATAAGTCTTTGTAGAGATTTCACCATGAACCACATGCGGATGTATATAGATGCATTTTAAGTGTAGATTCATTCATTTTGTTCCGTATGTAGTGGAATCTCTATAAAGACTTACTATCTACTAGTAATAGCTAGCCCCCACTACTAGGAATTCTCTATCCTCTCCTTGAGCCACGTCATCAAAATTGATGTAGCCGTTAGATGAAGTAAACCAGTCCATAATAGCCGTCTGATCTAGACGTTGAGAGGCTCCGCACTAAGCCACATGCAAGCATGCAGAAATACCGTGCTACATGCATGTGAGTGGGTTTTAAATCACATCAACATGTCTGCATGCAAGCATGCACCGGTAGCATGCTTGTAAGTGAGCTTTTAAGTCCCATTAACATGTCAAAAAGAAAAATATAATCCCATTATGCAGTAGGAGTTGGCTGATCTTTTTTCCTTATTTGGGATGATCTAAATGATGATGGGAGTTTATTTAGTTTGGCTACCACATTTGTGATGCGGTTATAGAGTTTTTTTTGTTCTATGAAATCGATAATTTCGCGCAGAGAGATATACCGCTGTTCCGCGCCAACGCGCGGGGACTCATCTAGTAGTAATATTTAGGAACGGAGGGAGTACTATGTAAAGAGTTAGGTGTCGCACGGTGATAGTGTGAGGTGGGCCATGTAATCACTGAGCCTGAGTGTTTTCACTGCTCTTGCACGCCTCCGCTGCAAGAATGGAGAAAATTGTAATCTAGTACTCCTTTCGCCGAAAGCGTGGGCCATCCAGCAGTCCTACCACCTCAGTAATAAAGACCAATGAGCCGTCAAATCACATAGACCCAGCAGTAAGTTAGACGAACGAAGCAACCATCACTCTTGCGCCAGTGAGAGGTCGCGTCCGCTCTGCCCGGGCATGAATGCGGTACCGATTCTTTGGAGTGGCGCTGACCGTTTCGGGCGGGAAGCACGCGCGCGCAATGGAGGGGCTTTGGGTGGGCCAGGCTAGTCAGGAGCGGGCGTGGCAGCTGTCCGCATGTCCCTACCGGACACGCCCGGAAACGAGAGGATGCACCGACTCTCGCGGCTAAAATCGTACACTACACAACATCTCTCCGTAGGAGTAGGTCGATCTGTCGCTCTCTCTAACACACACACACACACACACACACACACACACACACGCGCGCGCGCGCGCGCGTGCGCGCGCACACGCACGCACCTTGGTCCCGTTGCACCTTCTAACGTGACTTATTACACCTAGACGGAGGGCGTAGTAAGTATACGAGATACGGTGGCACACTGACTTAAGTCAAATACAAGTGCCTAAAATTTGTGTGCATGTTATAATAAGGATTCAGGAATGTATAAAAGGTTATTTCCCTCTTGTTGAACATAACGGGAGGGTTGTGTAGCTGGTTATCCTGTTCGCTCATCAAACTTGAGGTGTCGGGTTCGATAACTACACTTGAGCATAATTTGTGCCACGAGGATTCTTTGACCGGTCAAAATGTTTTCTAGGGTTTGCATGCTTCACACTCTCTCTCCAGTATATATATACACGCTGGAGCTTCAGCGCTTGTAGTTGCTCTCTTCACACTCTCTCGCCCTCTCCCGCTGGAGCCTCAGCGCTTGTAGTTGCTCTCTTCACACTCTCTCGCCCTCTCCAGATCTAAACAAGACTTCGTTGGCCTCTCTCTCCCCTCACTGCTGCTCAAAGAGCCGGCAGCATCCGTCCGCCGGGAAGGGAAGGAGGCTTAACGCTGTCACCGTCGGCGAGGGACTACCGGCGCAGCTGTTCACTTTCCACCCAGCGGTGGCATGGGAGGGCCTCCGACCCCTTCTTCTTCGCCGCCGTCCCGTCGCCCGCCGAACCACGCCCCAAGAACCTTAAGGTATAATTTACTTACTCCACATGCATTGCTCTAGCTGCATGTATACCATGAATCTAGGACGTGGTTCAAAGAGGAAAGGAGTGGGGGAAAGTAGTGGGAAAAGTTGTATATAGCATGAATCTAGGACATGGTTCAAAGAGGAAATGAAGGGGGAAAGTTGTATAGCATTAATATAGGACGTGGTTCAAAGAGGAAAGGAATGGGGTAAAGTAGTGGGGAAAGTTGTATCGCATAAATCTAGGAAGTGGTTCAAAGAGGAAAGGAAGGGGCGAAAGTACTAATTCAAAAAGGAAAGGAAGGGACAAGGCTATAGAGTTTGAGCAGGACTAGATTTGTTGCGCTCACATAGGGAAAGGCGTCTAAAGATAACAAAACTGGGACCGACACAAATATGCTCCTTGGTTATTTGTTCTTTGTTGCAACAGACTGTGCATGACCATAGTACATCGGTATATGCACATGGTGCTGGTGCGTCCACTGTCCCGTGCAACTCATAGCTGTTGTTAATCTACGGCCCTGTTTGGTTAAAAACTCCCTACTCCCTACCTGCTTGGTTCCAGGGACTAAACATGGACCAGAGGTTATTAAATGACATGCTAAAAGACCATGTTACCCCTAGTAATGAACTAATAGAGACAAGGTGCGATGCGTGGCAGGGGCAACTGTTAGAAAAAGTCCCAAAAACTCCCTGAGGGTCTTCTTTCTTTAGTCCCAAATGCCCACTTTTAGTCCCTAAAAGTCCCTCCTGTTTGGTTTAGATGGGACTGACACGGAGTTTGTTTAGTCCCTACACCAAAATGTCCCTCTAAACAAACACCCTCTAATAATGCCGCTGGAAAATTGATGCAATGCCACAGTTAAAAGCAAATTACATGTTTAACAAATTTTATTGTTAATATAATCTCTATGTTAATATTAATCAATGCCACCGTTTGAGAGATGCTATTGTCTTGCTTTCTTTCCCATTTAGATAAGGTAGATGCTTCTTTTTGTTGGCTTCTGTGTCATCCACCGCTATTGACCACTAATTGTTTCCTTTGCACCTCTGTGTAAACAGGGTTATTTGCTTCACCTCATTGCCATTGTGACCTTTTGTTGCACTGCGCAAAACACTTTTGTTTTAAGAGTGTTTTGTGCAGTTCAACCAAAATGTCACACCGACAATGTTGCTTGATTGCTTGATCTTAGTGGAACTGCATAGGAGGAGATCTTACTTCCTATCCGTTAAGGCGAATTTGGTTCAGATCTTCTTCTTGTGAGTTGTTTGAATTCCGCATCATGAGAGGTTAGTACTAGCCTTCTTTCACATGATCATCTTCCTCTGAAGAAGAATATGGAGTACATGAAGTGACTAGTTCGAATTATGCCAGGATGAAGAAGCCCTGTCTATCTTATCATCAGACGGAGCAGTTGAAGGATGGTTACATTACTCCCCACAAGACCAAACTAACTTCAGCTCAGAAGGACTGACAAAATCTCCATTTTTTTGCTGTGATGCGCGAGTACAATGTTGTTCTAGGATTCTTTCTGGTGAGTTCCATTTTTCTAAAAGTGTGCTCTACATGGACCATGTATGTGCCTGTTGAAACTGTCAATTCATAGTATAGTTTGCTCTATACTAATCACTTTTTTGTATTTGTGCAAACAGGGGTGCTCAGCTTGATTTCAATGGGAACTGCACAAAATGTTCATGAATACATCGAATCATTCATTTCCACCACAAGAAAGGAGGTACCGATAAGTTTAAGGCGTTGCAACATATAAGGGCAAAATCATACAAGCTACGCGTGAATTTTGTTGATTTTGGTGGAACTGCACAAAAAGAACAGCTGGTTTATTTAGCATGAGGTGCCATGTCAATGTCCGAACTGATGGCAAACCCTGCCCATTCCACAATCGTAGGCATTTGATATTTTGGAATGGGACAACCTTGTCAAATTTTGCTCATTGATTTTAGCAAGACATGCGTTCGATATTTTCGAATGCGACGCCCTTTGCTGTCAGCAGCGTCGATCAATTTTTTTCTTTATTCTTTAGTTGTGAAGTAAATATTGCCTCTGACTTGTGAGTCGCTGAGATGCATAATCATCGATTGTTTTGAATGTTCTCTATGCGTTGCCAGGCCTATGTGTTTGATTGCAATGTACAGAAACGCTAAAAGCTGCTCAAACTCTTTGTACTCCTTCTGTTCCTTTTTACTTCGCACATTGTGAAGGTGCATACTTTTTGTATAAGATTGATCAAAGTAGAGATACTTTGACTGCAGACAAAACTTGTATGCAGACTAGAAAGGACCAGAGGGAGTACATGTGAAACTGCTGCAAACGAGGTGATCACCCTGGGAATAGTGCTAGTATGTATTGTTTTGCATGTTCATCCAATGCCAGTGATACCGGAATTCGAACTAATTGAAATAAATTCATTCATACACGGTCGGATTTCATATAAACATGCCAGATTTCATTACATTTCATACATTCTTCAACTAAAAAGGGGTGCGCTGGAGGTATAATTAATTAACCAAAGCTACCCACCTGTGTCCCGCTGAGCCGAACAGAAGCTTTAGTGACTTAACTGCAGGTGCAGTTGCGTAACTGACATGTGGCCTGTTGGGCCCACGTGTCAGTCAGCCAACTGCATCAGCAGTTAAGTAGAAGCAGCGTTGTTCTGCAGCAGAACTCCCCGACTCCACGTCGCCGCCAAGAAGCTAAGCGGCCGTCAATGGACAACCCGCCTAGCTTGGCTTCAACAGGAGGGTAGCAGCGGTGGCCTTACTTGGACCTGAGCGGCGGCGACCAACCGTGTTCTACTCTTCCTCGTTTTCTATGTGGCGCGGCCTCGTTGGCAGCGGGGCGGGGCCTCGGCGGAGCTGGCGATGTCCTCTGTCTCCTTGTCGTCGGGCGACGCCGCAGTGGAGCGGTGGAAATCCTCCCCCGCGTTGCCGGTAGGGTGGGGCCTCGGCTGAGACGGCGATGTCCTCTGCCTCGTCCTCGGTCTCGCCAAACAGCGCCTCGCCCGCTTCATCGCCCTCTTTGCTAGCCTCTTTGTAGGCGGCCGCAGCCTCCGCCACCCGCATGCGGTACCGCCAGCGCTCGAGGCGGCCCTTCCGGGCCGAGCGGTATGAGTCAAGCAGCGCCTCCTGCTCCGCCCGCTCCACGGTGATCTGCTCCTCCGCCTGCAGGTGCTCCTTGAGGAGATGGTGGTTGTAGGCGGCGTTAGCATGCGCCTCCTGGAACTGCTCCTAACGCATCTGCCTCACAATGTCCATATATTGGGCACGGGCCTCGCCGATGGTCATGGTGCAATGCACTGGCGAGGATGGCGTGGAGGAGGGGGTTGGCGCCGGATCGTCGACTACCATGTTCTCCATTGGGACATCGTCGTCCTCCGGCTGCCTGCTGGCCAGCCGGTCGGCAGCAATGGCTGCCATCTCCTTGTGGTCCGCCGTCCGCCCGTCCCGAAGTGCACTGGAGCGCGAGGAAGCCATGGTGGGCAGTAGTGGTGTGGACAGGAGAAAGGGAACGGATGCGGATGACTGCGGCTATGGCCGGCGCAGCAGTTTATATAGCAATGGTGGGCGGGCGGAGGGACGGACGTGTGGCGCCGGAGTAGCCGCCTCGCCAACCGTGTATCAGTAATGTGGGCGGCAGATGGACAGACGGACGGCACTTGTGTTGTTTGAAGGCGGAGCAATCGTCTGCACTGGGAAGCGGGGCGGGCAGCGCTGACTATTTCGGGCGGAAAGCGCGCGCGGGCGAGGAGATGACTTTACTTGGAGAGGATGACAATGGGGACCCACCAGGTCCATAGCCTCACGTACGCAAGTGCCTCCTTATTATATATATGTATAAAACTATACTCCCTCCGTCTAGGTGAATAAGTCGTATTAGAAGGTGCATCACGACCTAGGTGCAAGCAGATTGGTGGAAAAGAAGAATATTTCCCTCTTCTAAACACAACATTTAATCACAACAGTTAATAGGATGCCTTATTAGCTACCCATGTAGGCCATCGTAATTCATACTCGCATGCAAAGCGCTTTTATTTCTTGTCTAATAACCGCATGGACGTGCTGCATGCATTGGTCCTTGTCCGAGCAAAAAAAGGGAGGAAAGGGGTTTCCACGGGAGACAACGAGGCAGAGGTGGAAGCTCTCGCTGGAGTAATTTATTTTGCTTCCCCCTGCTTTCCTGACATAACGGTCCCACACCATTGTCAACCTATGTACTCCCTCATTTTCGGTTTATAGGGCTTATCTCAAAATTTTAGTTTTTTTTTCATTTTATAAGGCTCAATTTGGTTGTTTTACATCACATGTTCAGATTCCAAGGTGCATTAAATCATTGCATGCAAGTATTAAGAGAAAATTGACCAATGCATGTACTTTATGCATGCATGCATTGCAATTTATGCATTGATAAACATATTTTTTTGAGGAAAGCAAGTGCATTAATTAGGTGCTTTTGCAAACTACAAAAAGTATTCCACCATTCATCATCTATCTTGGTTGGTGAGATTTTTGAACTGAGCCCTATAAACCGAAAAGGAGGGAGTAGTAGTCAATAAACGAGAGAATTGCACAAGAAGCGGCCGACAGCTGGGACCAAGCACCTCGAGCAGTATATGTGTTTTTGAGGTGTGAGCATTGCAGAGTTTTTCGATGTTTAGCCCAGGTATTATTTTTTCTCCTATGAACAACAACGAAAACATCGCTGTAGGCATTAACTAGGTGGGCTGTGGTCCCAGGCCAGATGTTAATTTTTCTCAAGCTGAAAATGGCTAGCCTAGCTATACTTTTTTAGGAATACCCAGGCAAGGTCAAGTTGTTATTCTCCGCCCCGCTGGGCTGCAAATCTTTCCTAGGAGGGATGCATTAGGCTTAACAAGAAAATGGGCTTTAAGAAATAATAAATGGGATGTAATTATAAAAACTGGGCAGTAACTATAAAAAAATGCACCCAACATGTCATTACTTTATAAAATATTATTTTTGGATATTGAAAATTTTAATTTCATTAATTGTTGCGAGCGCAATGTTTCGTTGGATTTTTACGTAATATAAATTTATATTGAAATTGTATTTAATCTGACTAGAAATTTCGGGATAAAACCATTCGGATCCCATCAAAATGTGGGAAATTTTATTGAATTCTGTTTTGAACGGTTGGTTGAAATGGGCTGTACTTTTAACAAATTGTAAATGGGCTGTAGTAAATTCCATTAGAATTCAAAAATGGGCTACACATTCTTACAAATCTCAAATGGGCTATAAGTTCTTTGCCACACACTTCTGGCCTTACTAAGTTGACGCGTCCCCTAAAAAACAGAGTTGACGCGTATGCAAGGCTTTGTCAACTTATAGTCAACACACGGTTCTAGCAGCAGTGGCCGTTGGATGTCCATCCAACGGATGTCGTCCTTCTTCTTCAATCTCGGATATTCTAGCTTCACCTGCCCAAAAAATGATTCATCCCCCTGACATCTGGGGCGCACCGTTTCGGAAGCTGACCTATGGGCCTACTACGTTGACGTACCAAGGGCTTTGTCAACTTAGTCAATATAAACGATTCTAGCTATAGTGACCGCATGATGTCCATCCAACGGCTGTAGTGCTTCTTCAACCTCTGGTCTTCTTGCTCCAGCCGCCCAAAGCAGCGCCGGTCGTGCCTCCTGCTCCTGCCTCCCGTGGCCGGCTGTGCTGCTGTAGAGGCCTCACCGCCCCCTACTATTCCCACCGCTGGCCAGGCCCTGCGGCGACGGCAGCCTCACACCGCAGCTGAATGAGTGAACCGTCATACTCCTTGAGGGAGTCCTGGATTAGGGGGTGTCCGGATGGCCAGACTATACCATCAGCCGGACTCCTGGACTATGAAGATACAAGACTGAAGACTTCGTCCTGTGTCCGGATGGGACTTTCCTTGGCGTGGAAGGCAAGCTTGGCGATGCGGATATTTAGATCTCCTACATTGTAACCGACTTTGTGTAACCCTAACCCTCTTTGGTGTCTATATAAACCAGAGGGTTTTAGTCCGTAGGACAACACAACATACAACAATCATACCATAGGCTAGCTTCTAGGGTTTAGCCTCCTTGATCTCATGGTAGATCTACTATTGTACTACCCATGTCATCAATATTAATCAAGCAGGACGTAGGGTTTTACCTCCATCGAGAGGGCCCGAACCTGGGTAAAACTTCGTGTCCCTTGTCTCCTGTTACCATCCGCCTAGACGCACAGTTCGGGACCCCCTACCCGAGATCTGCCGGTTTTGACACCGACATTGGTGCTTTCATTAAGAGTTCCTCTGTGCCGTCGCAATCAGGAAGGATGCCTCTTCCCGTCTTTAAAGACGGCGCCGTTACTAAGGGAGCCTTGGCTGTCGGCCAAACTCTCCGGCTAGGTGGTTATCTTATGACCGCCTGTTCGGCTGTTGCGCCGACGGTGACCTCTCGGGTCATCAAAAGCAATCTTTACGTCAGCTCGGAACTCGTCGAGCAGTTAGATCCAATGGAGCTCTCTTCCGTAAACGAGCTCTTGGATCGCATCGCCGCCCTGGGGGTCGCTACGGATTACGACCAAGTTGGGCTTAAACCCGATCTAAGAGAAATTAACTCTCCCCAAGCCACCCATCACGTTGCCGTGGTCGAGGCGCAGTGCGGCGATCCTTCATCTATCTTAAGGACTAGCTACGACCGGATTCCCGATCCCTCCAAGCCGGATACCCGCGGAGGAGAGGACGTAACTCATGACCTGAACTTAGAATCAGGCAGCGGGCTAGATTCATTGGACAACTTCCAAGAATCCAAACTTCAGAGTTCGGAAACTCCTTGGCCTTTGAGTCTCAGATTGGGTGAGGTTTCAGATTTAATTACACCCACCTACCCGAACGTAAGCGATCTATCCCAAATCAGGCAAAAGCACGAAGAAACAGTACATCATTACTAGGCCAGATTCCTCCTGGTTATGAACAGGATAAAGGACTGCCGCGAGGAAGACGCAATTTCAATATTCTGCAATAATTGCACGGACAAGGGAATCCTCAACGCCATAAGTCGTCCCGATATTACACGCTTCGCTGACTTGGCGTCCATAGTACAAAAGTACTGTGCGATGGAAAGCGCCTGGAAAACCGAAATAAAATTTTGGGACAATCCGGCCCTGAATAGAAACCCCGTCCGAAATAAAGTGTTGCATCATCGTCAAACACCCGAGTTAAACACGAAAAAACCAAAACCCTCTACAGGGCGTGGAACCGTACTGGAAGGATGGCTTAATGGACCCTGTAAAATTCATAGTACAGAGGACGCCACACCAACTCACAGCCTTAGAGCATGTTGGATACTCCGGCAGGTGGCCAAAATTGGCGAAGATCTCCTAATTCCGGAGGCCGCTGAAAGCCACCTCAGGGACACCAGTACAGTCTTAATAGTCTTCGAGACTTTCGCATCAAATAATATGCGAAAAAGAACACTCCGCAGCCTTGCCGAAGTTTATCAAGTAGCAACAATAAACCCATGGAGTGACACGACTATTACTTTTAATGCCAGTGATGAACCTAAATTCCGAACAGCTCGAGCACCAGTCGCATTGGTACTCAGTCCAATAGTGGACGTCTTTCGCCTCACCAAGGTACTCATGGACGGAGGCAGCGGATTGAACCTCATTTATGAGGAAACCCTTCAAAAAATGGAAATAGACTGGAACCGCATCGAGCAAAGCAGCACAATCTTTAGAGGAATAATCCCCAGTCGGGAAGCGCGCTATATAGGAAAAATCACACTAGATGTGGTGTTCGGCACGCCGGATAATTACAGGTCCGAAGAGGTCATGTTCCAGGTGGCCCCGTTTAGTAGCGGATACCACTCTCTGCTAGGGCGGGAAGCGTTTACAATCTTCCAAGCAATACCCCATTACGGGTACATGAAGCTCAAGATGCCCGGGCTGAACAGAATTATCACTCTCGCTAGTGATCCGGACATAGCGCTCCGCGCCGAAAACAAGACAGGCGCATTGGCCCTTGAGGCACTATCTGAAGCCCTATCGGCTGAGGAACTGACTACGCTGCGCTCCACAGTAAACAAGGATGATGTGATACTCGACAACAGATCCAAGTCCACCTCCTTTAAACCAGCGGACGAAATTGTCAAATTCCAGGTCCATCCAACAGACCCCAATAAAACAGCTTCCATTGGGGCACAGTTAAACCCTGATGTAGACGTCGCATTGCGAGAATTCCTATGTGAAAATTGCGACATCTTCGCCTGGCACCCTTCAGACATGCCAAGAATCCCACGCAGGCTGGCCAAACACAGCTTAAATATCCTAAAAGGATTCAAACCTGTCAAACAAGCCTTCGGCGTTTCTCCGAACCCAAGAGACAGGCCATGGGAGAGGAGCTAGCCAAGCTATTGGAGGCTGGATTCATCAAAGATATAAAACATCCGGACTGGCTAGCAAACTTGGTGATGGTACCAAAGAAGGACAAATCCTGGGCGCCTGTGCGTTGATTTTAAAGACCTTAACAAGGCTTGCCCAAAGGATCCCTTCCCCCTCCCCCGCATCGATCAAATTATCGACGCCACTGCAGGACATGATTCGTTGTGTTTCCTCGACGCATACTCCGGCTACCATCAAATCAAGATGGCAGAGTCAGACCAAGCCGCAACGGCATTCATCACACCATACGGCCCATTCTGCTTCAACACAATGCCCTTCGGGCTCAAAAACGCCGGCGCAACATATCAGCGCATGATTCAGACATGTCTGGCAAACCAGATCGGCAAAATAGTGGAGGCATACGTGGATGATGTGGTCGTAAAAACAAGACATGTCGAATCTCTAGTAGACGACTTGAGGCTTACATTTGACAACCTCCGAACATACAACATCAAGCTCAACCCGGAAAGCTCTTTGGCTTCATCATATCCGGCAGAGGAATTGAAGCAAATCCAGCCAAGATCCGAGCTTTGTCACAATTGGATATCCCAAAGGACCTCAAACAACTACAAAAATTGACCGGATGCGTGGCGGCTCTAAGCCGCTTCATCTCCCGCTTGGGGGAAAAGGCACTACCCCTCTATCGCCTCCTTCGGCGCACCGAACACTTCGAGTGGACGGATGCCGCCACGGCCGGACTCGACAAAATAAAAGCCATATTGTCAACAAACCCAGTCCTGGCCGCGCCAAATATCGGCGAACCAATGCTATTGTACATTGCAGCAACCCACCAGGTTGTTAGCGCAGTGCTCGTCGTCGAACGAGAAACGGACAGACCCAAATTCCCCCTTCAAAAGCCGGTCTACTATGTGTCCACTGTCCTCACTCCATGCAAATCACGGTACCCGCATTATCAAAAGATTGCATATGCGGTATTCATGGCATCCCGGAAGCTGCGACACTACTTTCAAGAGTGTTTGATAACAGTAGCCTCCAAAGTACCACTTAATGATATTATAAACAACCGCGAAGCAACGGGCCGGATTGCAAAATGGGCCATCGAGCTCCTCCCATTTGATGTAACCTATAAGCCACGGTGAGCTATTAAGTCGCAAGTTTTTGCCGACTTCGTCGCAGAATGGACAGAGGCCGAACTCCCTAAAGAGTACAACACATATTCAAACGTGATCATGCATTTCGACGGCTCTAAAATGTTGGCCGGTCTGGGGGCTGGCGTTGTTTTGACGTCCCCCACGGGAGACACAGTTCAATACGTACTCCAGATTATGTACACGGACTCCAACAATGCAGCCGAATATGAGGCCCTTTTACATGGTCTCCGGATGGCAGTGTCCATGGGCATTCAACGCCTAGAGGTGCGAGGGGATTCGAACCTTGCAATATCCCAAATAAATGGAGACTTCGATGCCAACGATCCAAAAATGGCAGCTTATCGCAACGCCATCCTAAAAATGTCAACTCGGTTCGAAGGGCTCGAATTTCATCATATATCCCGGGAGAACAATCAGGCCACAGACGTCCTGGCACGCATCAGCGTAAAACGCGACGCAGTCCCCCCAACATCTTCTTGGAAAGGCTGTTCAAGCCATCCGTAGTATGGGAAGGGGAATCCGGCAATAACATTCCGGACTCAACCGCACTGCCCGATGACGAACAATCTGACACAATCGGAGGCCCCGCCAATGAAGTCACACCTTCAGCCCACATAATAATGGCCGTTATCGCCCCGTGGACAGAACCATTCCTAGCTTACCTTACTAGGCAGGAACTCCCAGAGGACCAAAACGAGGCACACTGCATAGTGCGGAGATCTAAAGCCTATAAAGTCCATGAGGGAGAGCTTTATAAGAAAAGCACTACCGGAGTCCTTCAAAGGTGCATCTCCGAAGAGGAAGGGCGGAACTTGCTGCCTGAAATTCGCGCCGGACTCGGTGGTCATCACGCTGCAGCTCGGTCCCTTGTAAGCAAGGCTTTCCGTACATGCTTTTATTGGCCAACGGCCCGGGCAGACGCTCAGGACTTAGTCCAACGAGGCGTCGGTTGCCAGCTTTTTGCAAACCAAAGCCATATGCCACCCACCGCCCTCCAAACCATCCCCATAACATGGCCCTTTGCGGTCTGGGGTCTTGACATGGTGGGACCCCTTAAAGGTGGAACCCACAAGAAAAAATACTTACTGGTCATGGTGGATAAGTTCACCAAATGGATAGAAGCCAAGCCTGTTAAGATGGCCGAATCCGGACCAGTGATAGACTTCATATCCGGGGTCGTACACCGTTACGGCGTCCCCCACAGCATCATCACTGATAACGCACGAACTTTACGGCCGACGAGGTAAAACTCTGGTGCAAAAACATGGGCATCAAGCTCGATTATGCCTCCGTCTATCACCCACAAACTAACGGCCAGGTCGAACATGCAAATGGTCTTATTATGAGCGGCATCAAACCCAGATTAGTGCGGTCCCTCAAGGAATCCAACACGCACTGGGTAGAGGAGCTTGACTCCGTACTCTGGGGGCTGCGGACCACGCCGAATCGCACCACCGGATACACACCATTCTTCGTGGTGTATGGCGCAAAGGCCATTTTGCCTTGCGACATAATTCATGACTCACCTCGAGTGCGCATGTACAAAGAAAGAGAAGCCGAACTCGATCGGCAGGACAGTTTGGACACCTTGGAGGAGGAGCGTGACGTGGCAAAAGCCCGTTCCACATTCTATCAACAGCAGGCTCGAAGATATCAAAGCAGAGAAGTACGGGCCAAAAATTACAATATTGGCGAACTAGTTCTACGCCTGCCGGACAAGAAGAAGGACAAACTGAAGCCCAAGTGGGAAGGTCCCTTCATAATCGACCAGGTCCTGACTGGTGGAGCGTACCGCCTGCGAGATGCATCGGATAACCGACTCAAGCCGAACCCATGGAACGCAGCCCGTCTTCGAAGATTCTATGCCTAGCGCCGGACTCTGTGTTCGTCTCCTTCCCTTGTCCATTTTTTACATTTTCTGTCTTACATTTCTCTCCTTCCCCCCTTTTCTCTCTTATAGCCCTTAAAGGCTCATCAAATGACGCGCTACCCACGCTCACTAAACCTGGGGGCTTCTTTAAACAGAAGCTTATTTATACGGGCTTCATGCCCAACACATGTGTCAACTTCCGCATGTACCTTTTATTCACCATTATATGCATCGATATGACTTAAGTTTTGGCCAAGCTGGGTTGCCTGGCTCCTGTGCTTACCCCTACGTTCCTGATTGTTCGGCTAGGAGGTAAAGGGAGCACCTCTGCTAGGAGGTAAAGGGAGGTCAACCGGATGTGTACCTTAGACTGGGTGGAGCTGAAAGCTAGCGTTCTTAAGGGAATATTCGGTCGGTGAACTAAAGATGACCTTTTTACTTATTTATTTATGTGCCCCCAGATGCTTTTTCTGCGTTCGCAGTCCGGGCATGCACTTTAGGGCATGCCTCCCAGAGAAAGGAACCCCTAACGGAACTATTCTCCCTGGAAGATGTTTCTTACTAACCATGTAATATAACATAACTAGTTGGGCACTTGTCTGATAAAGCACTAATGACCCCTACGCCTGGTCTCCATGCATACCCCGGTTCTTATATAACCGCAAGGGTATTCGGACACACTCTGGACCGTCAGGTCCCGAGGTCGAAGCGAAAAGGTCGGCAACGACAAACAATCTACAATCCGGCTAGAAGGCACTACACATGTCAATTAAAATTACATAGTCACTCTGACTGATTGTATTCCTCTTCAATACCATCTAACAGGCTGTCTAATTTACAGTCCTGCTGGGAATACTTTGCGGTCAATTCTACTTGGCCGTATACTAAGCTTACAGGGATCTCCTTCCCATCGGGCCCCACAGGTCCGACCTCGGCCATGTGGTTTGGGTCAGCCTTTGTGTACCGCATCTTCACCATGGCCCAGGCCTCCCTAGCGCCTTGACGGCAGGCCGATATCTTCCATAATCTGAAGAGCCGCCGCGCTCCCTTCAGCTTCTCTGCAAGCTCCCCAAGGCCCTCGGGCATGGAGAGGGATGGCCATAAGGCTTGGGCAACGCCCTGCATCGCCTGCCGAACTCGCTCGTGCAGTTGCAAGAGCTCGGGAATAAGGTCACCCGTAGAACTGGGCATCTCCTCTGCAGGACGACCTGCTGGCATACCTATAGACATACTGTTAGTCGACTTCCTCGCCGAACCTTTTTTTCAAAAGTTCGTTCAAGCACTTACTAAATATGCTACTTCGAAGCCGCTGATTCTCCTTAACGGATTGCGACAGCTGGGCACGAACATCTTTCAGTTCAATACCCAGCTTGGTGTTGGCATCCTGAAGATCATTCTTCTCCCGCCTCACCTTTGTTAGCACGCTCTCGCCAGCCTTTAGCCGGCGTAGGAGTTGTTGCTTGTCCGGATCTAGTTCGGCGCCACCTGCAATTTCATTTGTCAGATCGGCACATATGCCGCACTTCACACTTATCTTTTTGAAGCATATATTACCAGAGGGGGTCTCCTTGGGCTCCCCCGTCGCGGCTAGTGCGGCCTCAAGTTGGGCTTTGCACTCTTTAGCTCCTGGGACAGTTGGGTATTCTTCTCTGAAAGAACCTGCGTATTACACGACCCTTAAATCAGTTATTCTAACTGTTTCAAGTCTCGGGGGCTACTTATATAATTAACCATTAAATTTTCTCACCCGTATGTCTTTTACATATTGCTCCATGGCTCTGGCTAGACCATTTTGAGCGGCATGGAGATACGCATCTCCCGAATTGAAGGCATCAGACGCCTCATGGGAGAAACAAGCGTCGGCAAAGAACAGTCCGGCGACGCCTGTGGTTCATGGCACTCTCCACCTAGGAATGGATGGCAGACAGCCTGTCCGCATCCTGTGTCGAAGGAGCGTCCGGTACGCGCCTCGTGTTCGCCTCCGCCTCCGGGCCAGGCTGTGGAGCCTGGCTGGTGGAGGCGCGATTGGCAGCCTCTCCGGATATAGTCTGACGAGGTCTCTTTGTCCTGAACAGAGCACGAGTGTTAATATGCCTTGAAGGAATAACACCGGGGAATAAAAAGGCGCGCTATACCTTTGCGCCGGCACCTTGGTCCGGACTACACTTCTTTTTATCCCACGGGGCCCCGCAGCCCCTCGTGGGCTGGCCGCCGTAGGCTCGGCCTCCCGCCTCAAGGACCTCCTCTACGAAACACGGTTGTTATACGGTCATCAAAAACACGCGAGGATGGGTCCCCTTTCAAAGTACTGAGATTTTGGTCTCAGTTACCTGGGAGGCGGGGATTAGCCCTGGGTAATCGGCCGTAATGGCCACCAAGGCATCGTCCTTACTTAATTGATGGAATACCCCATCAATTAACTCCACAGATATGTCTGGATCCTCTTGGGAGGCCGGGTCGAGGGACCATCCCGGATCCTCGGGTTGTGGAGGGGGGTTGTTTATCTTTTTAACAGCCTGGCGCAGTTCCTGTGTCGAAGTCGTCAGACCATATATTTGATAGTAAGAATACAAAACGGATGGACTAGTGAAAGCGTTCACTTACCCAGTTCGGAGGATTATACATGGTAAAACCACCCTGAGGGTTGACGCGGAGAAATTCCTGCTCTTCTCCCTTGTACAAAGTGGACAAGATCTTTATTAGAGCAGCAGCCGAATCCGTCCCCTTACGGCCGTGACGGGTGGCGTCGTCCTCCCCGTTGAAATCCCACATGGGGTGACTTCTATATTGAAGCGGCTGCACCCCCCCCCCCCGCATGACACATATGGCCATGACTCCAATCATGGTTAGTCCGGAATGATCCAATAATCTTATCCGGCCCATTAGATAAAGGACGTCCTTGTCACTTTCTCTCTGAGGGCTCCGTGGGCGCCAGCTTAGGCGCTTCTTCGGGGGAGCACGGTTGAACTCAGGGAGGCCGATCCGAACAGGATCCGGCAGCGGGACATCCTCTATATAGAACCATTCCGAAGGCCAGTCCTTGGACGCCTTCTTTGGGGTTCCGGATAGATATCCGGTCCCGGCGATGCGCCACACTTCGGCTCCGCCCACTTCATACATTAACCCCTCTTGAGAACGGGGCACCAGGCAGAACAACCTCTTCCATAGCGTGAAATGAGCCTCAACACCCAAGAACAGCTCGCAAAGGGCAACGAAGCCCGCGATATGCAATATAGAGGCAGGCGTGAGGTTGTGCAGCTAGAGGCCATAGAACTACAGAAGCCCTCGGAGAAACGGATGAATTGGAAATCCGAGTCCCCTTATTAGATAAGGGACAAGGCATACCCGCTCTCCTTTGGACGGAGTGGGGGCGCACTCTGCTTGCTCTCCGCCATTATAGGCGGCGAGTCCGGCTCGAACTGGGACCATGTAGGTCGGAGGGAGGAATCCCTTGGTCTGAAGCGATACTAGCTCGCTATGCAGGATGGAGCACCTCTCCCAGTCTCCGGGCTTAGGACTGGAAGGGCGAGAGGAGGAGTTGCGACGGCTGGCCATGGTGGAATGGACCTTTGCTGGATGCGCTCTGATGACTACTCGCGGAGGGGAGAAGGTGTGGTTTGGATCTAAATCCCCATTCCTTTAAATAGGCGGCTCATTTACGCGGCTAGGGGTTTGAATGTAAAAACACCCAGACTTTTCATATTCGTTTGAGATGTGGAAGACGGCCATTATTGGGCGTAGAAGCCAAGGGGCGCTGCATTTATAAAGAACAGGACATTATTCAACAGGTACATGAAATCCGAAAGGGGAACCCGCCTTGCAATGCCAAAGACAATCTACACGCCGGACTCGTCGTCATTGAAGCCTGGTTCGGGGGCTACTGAGGGAGTCCTGGATTAGGGGGTGTCCGGATGGCCGGACTATACCATCAGCCGGACTCCTGGACTATGAAGATACAAGATTGAAGACTTCGTCCCGTGTCCGGATGGGACTTTCCTTGGTGTGGAAGGCAAGCTTGGCGATGCGGATATTTAGATCTCCTACCATTGTAACCGACTTTGTGTAACCCTAACCCTCTTTGGTGTCTATATAAACCGGAGGGTTTTAGTCCATAGGGCAACACAACATACAACAATCATACCATAGGCTAGCTTCTAGGGTTTAGCCTCCTTGATCTCGTGGTGGATCTACTCTTGTACTACCCATATAATCAATATTAATCAAGCAAGACGTAGGGTTTTACCTCCATCGAGAGGGCCCGAACCTGGGTAAAACTTCGTGTCCCTTGTCTCCTGTTACCATCCGCCTAGACGCACAGTCGGGACCCCCTACCTGAGATCCGCCGGTTGACACCGACACTCCTCGCCGCGTGGGCATCCACTGCCGCGTCTTCACCGGCTCCGCGTCGTCCCCTTCCTAGGCCTCGCCATCGTCCATCGCCCTGGTGCTCTCGGCGCGGCGTGGTCAACGTGGTAAGGAACAAGTTCCATCGGACGTGGACTGTACGTGGAGAGGCTGACAGCTGGGTCCATGGCGGCAGCAAGGAAGTGCCTCCTTATTACACGGAAAATAATGATTCCTCCACCTGACAGCAGGGACCCACCGGACGGGCCACCTTATTTCGCGAAAAAAAGGTTTCCCCCATGACTGCTCGCACCCACCGGACGGGCCAGCGTATTTCGCGAAAAAACGTTCCCCCGCTGTCAGCTCGGACCCACCGGAAGTGCCTCCTTATTACGCACAAAAAAATGAATACTCCCCCTGCTAGCTAGGACCCACCATGGTGGGAGGCTGAGTTGTGGGCCTACTAAGTTGACTGGGACGGGGGCCTTTGTCAACTTTAGTCAATATGAACGATTCTAGCTACAGTGACTGTACGATGTCCATCCAACGGCCGTAGTGCTTCTTCAACCTCTGGTCTTCTTGCTCCAGCCGCCCAAAGCAGCGCTGGTCGTGCCGCATGCTCCTGCCTCCCGTGGCCGGCTGTGCTGCTGCAGAGGCCTCACCGCCCCCTACTATTCCCACCGCTGGCCAGGCCCTGCGGCGACGGCAACCTCACACCGCAGCCGAACCAGTGAACCCTCGTACTCCTCTCCGCGCGGGCTTCCACTATCGCGTCTTCCCCGGCTCCCCGTCGTCCCCTTCCTAGGCCTCGCCGTCGTCCACCACCTTGGTGCTCTCGGCGCGGCGTGGTCAACGTGGTCAAGGAACGACTTCCATCGGATGTGGACTGTACGTGGAGAGGCTGACAGCTGGGTCCACGGCCGCAGCAAGGAAGTGCCTCCTTGTTACGTGCAAAATAATTATTCCTCCATCTGACAGCGGGGACCCATCGGACGGGCCACCGTATTTCGCCCCCTGACTGCTGGGACCCACCAGCTACAGCTTCGCACGCAAGGAAGTGCCTGACAGTCGGGACCCACCTGGTCGAAGCGTACATAGCATTGTCATTCTGGTCGCGAACGTGTACGTACATATTGGTCGATGTAGAGGCGTGCACGTGTCGTAGTAGAGGCGCGCACATAGCATGTACACGTACGTACAACGGCCAGGGTGCAAGAAAGAAAATACGGCCACATATGTACATACGGGCGGGGTCTCGAACGCCTACTCGCGCATACGTACAGCCAGGGCTCGTGTACATGGCTGGGTCGGAACGGAGAAACATCGTCGTCATCGTGTTCATGGGGAGGCAACGGAATGCTTCGTGTTCATGGGGAGGCAACGGAATGCGTCGTGTTCATGGGGAGGCAACGGAACGCGTGGGAGCCAACCGGCTGGGTCGGAACAGAATGCGTGGTCATGTTCATCGGGAGGGCTTGGACGGAACATGCGATGGAAACGAGGCCTGGCGTACCGCAGAACGGAGGAACCGGCCTTGTGTTCGACCGGCCACGTTCGAAACGGGATCCTGTTCATCGGGAGGGGTCTAGCTACCGCAAAACGGAGGAAACGTACCTCCTACGGTCGAAACGGGGGTCCTGTTGATCGGGAGGGGTGTGGCGTACCGCAAAACGGAGGAAACGGACCTCCTACGGTCGAAACGAGGGTCCTGCTCATCGGGAGGGGTGTGGCGTACCACAAAACGGGACTCCACGGGATACTGTTCATCTCCACCGTCGACCCCCTCCAGCCTCCACGAACTACTGTTGATCCACCATCAACCTCCTCCAGCCTCCACGGGCTCCTGTTCATCCAGCCTCCACCGTGCACTACTCCACCGGCTACTGTTCAACCACCCCTCCACCATCTACTATTCATCCAGCCCTCCACACCATGGGGTCCTGTTCAACCACCCCTCCACGGGCACCCCTCGACCGTCTACTATTCATCCTGCCCTCCACGGGTGGTCCTGTTCATCCAGCCCTCCACGGGGTCCTGTTCATCTAGCCCCAACCGACTCGATTGATCGAGGTCCTGTTCATCTAGAGGCAACACCACAGGGTCCTGTTCATCCACCCCCACCGGGAACTGTTCATCCAACCCCCCCCCCCCCCGCGCAACGCTCACTGTTCATCCAGAGGCAGCATCGATCGGCTTCAGTTAGCAGCAATAGCAAAGGAATCGCTCGATCGGGTTCAGTTGACAGCCATCGATCGGTCACTCGGGTTCAGTAACGCATAGCCTGTAGTGCAATCGCTCGGATTCAGTTAGAGCCCAACGCCTCGCTCGGGTTCAGTTAGAGCCAACGCCTCGCACACACGCGCGTACGTGTACAAGAGAAACGCGCATCGCTCGGCCCCTGACCTCCCACCGTAACCGGGAACTCCCCAAAATTTTCCGCCCCCTCGCTTCTACCACGGTTTTTTCCGTCATGGACGGCCCAAAGAATGTCATGCAGCTGCGTCTCCGGCCCGCCCAGGATGAAAAGCCCATTTTCTGTCATGATTTTTTTGTCATAGAAGTAGGAGCCCACCACATCTATGATGATTCCGAGTTTTGTCACAATTATCGTCATAGAAGTGTCATATGTATGACAGAAAAAAATTCGTTCGGCCCAAAATGTCACGGATGTGTCTTTTTTTGTAGTGTACATTGATGAGAATGAAGATCATTTTCCAGGAGTGCATGAGAGCTTTAGGCTATGTGGAGTGGACAAGTTTGTGGGTTAGAAGCTCACCAAGTGGAATGATTAGCTCATCATGCAATTCTACTCCACAGCACACTTCTATCCTGATGGTAGAATTGTTTGGATGTCTGAGGGTACAAGGTACCAATCAATTGTTGATGAAAAAGGGTAAAATTGATCAATGCCCCTGAAGAGCATGAATATGACTTGGATGTCTATGCCAAGAAGAAGAAAGTCCACAATTCTATGGCCAACATGTATAAAGAAATTCCAGACAAAGCCTTGGAAACTCATAAGCTTGCGTCTGTTCATTATCTGTTGTCTGGTTTGGCCACAATCAACACTATACTGAGGCATACCTTGTTGCCAAAATCTGGAGACCACAAGATGATCAGAGGCCATTCAATCAACTTGCTGCAACTATTTGATGTGCCCCAAAAGTTCAAAGTCATGAGCCTGATTGTGGAAACAATCAAGAGTACAACTGCAGATCAGAAGAGATCATGTGGGTATGCTCCACATATTCAAGTGCTCATCAACTCCAAGATGGGAACAAGCACCTACCTGTTGGATAAGGAGCATCTACCCTTGAGACCAGACTTTGAGGACAACACTGTTGTCATGAATGAAGAAGATCCCACATCTGTGTAGGCACAAGAAAAAAGAGAGAAAGCTAAGGCTTACAAAGCTGCAGAGATGCCAAGTGTTGAAGAGGCATCTCAAGTGTTCCTCAAAACCAAACAAGATCAGCTTGCATATCTTATTCAAGCAACCTTGAGGATTGAAAAGGGCTTGGCCACCCTGACTCAGAACCAAGAGAGCTTGGAAAGGATCATTGAAACTAAGTTCTATGATCTTGATCTAAAAGTGATAGAGATGCAGACATCAGTTGAGCAGCTCCAGGAAGAAGCTGAGGAGAGGAAAGGGCAAGCTACCATAGATGCCTTTCAAAGAGTGCTAAGAGGTCAGAGATCTGCTGTTGTGCCCATGGCTGACTCTAGAGCTACTACATCAGCACCTGCAGCCACAGCCAGTGCCACCTCCAGTTGGAACTCCACCAGCTCCAACAACTTCAACAGATGCATTCGTCCTTGGAGTCCTCTCAACACCACCTCCCGAAGATCAAGCCTAGAGAGACGCATAGCACTATGCATTTTCAAACTTTTTGGTAACTTTTTGCCAAAGGGGGAGAAATGTATAGATCATAGGCTTCGAGAGAGAGTTTTTTTGCCTCTTTTGTCTTTTGCTATTAGGTTGATACTTTTGTGTGCTTGCTTAATACTCTATGTCTATGTGTGTGAGATACTTGTATGATCATGTGTTTTATCATATCCTACATTAATGCTTGCGCTTGAATGATGTTATCTTTTATATCTCTTGTATGATCATTCACTTTGCCTTGGTGATGAGTGCATGTTTTTACTTTATATCATTTTGAGCGCTCCACCAAGATGTATGTGGCACGGAAGTGTAACCCATGATCCTAATCGACTGTGCATTTGCATTCAAAAGCAAATTTTAAAAAATGCACAAATTTAGGGGGAGCTCTTACTTATCACATACTTCTCAAACCAACGATGTATTTAAATCTTTTTATCATTTGCCGAAGCTTTGATCTATATGTTGTCATAAATTACCAAAAAGGGGGAGATTGAAAGTGCCACTATCCCTGGGTGGTTTTGGTAATTCCTAACAACATATAGCTCATTGAACTAATGCTCTTTCAAGATGATCATTTCAGAAAGTTCAATGATTGGCATGGCATGGACTAGGAATGTGGACCCCTCAAAATGCGAAGGACACATATTGGCTCAGGCTCAGGACTCTACATTTTCATTTTAGTGATCCAAGATCACATTGAGTCCATAGGAAAAGCCAATACTATTAAAAGGCGATGATGTGTTGCTTAATGGCTTGCATGCTCAAAATGCTTAGTGATTGTAACGCCCCGGACACACCCGCCGATGGTCGTTACACCTGGCGGGATCTAGACTGGCCCCACAGATCAATACTAGTCTTTTCTGCGCACTTTGTCCTCACTCGTGCACACCCGGGAGCAACTTCCCGGTCGGTCACCCATCCTGACACTACTCCAAGCTGAGCACGCTTAACTTTGGAGTTCTGTCCGAATGGGCTCCCGGAAAAGAAGGAATTCCTTATTGATATGAGTAGTCTATCATCCCTAATAAGCCAGGCTATCACATACACCCCCACTCAGAGGAACCGACGTCCTCGTCGGGCCACAGGAACGTTCCCTCTTGGCACAAACGTCTGTGCTTCCAGTCCGGTACATGTGCCATGACGGGTGCCACGACGGGTCACAAACGTCATGAACAACATGACCACGCACCTGTCCGCAACCATCCGTGTAACCGCGAGGGTCGGCTCTGATACCAACTTGTAACGCCCCAGACACACCCGCCGATGGTCGTTACTCCTGGCGGGATCTAGACTGGCCCCACAGATCAATACTAGTCTTTTCTGCGCACTTTGTCCTCACTCGTGCGCACCCGGGAGCAACTTCCCGGTCGGTCACCCATCCTGACACTACTCCAAGCTGAGCACGCTTAACTTTGGAGTTCTGTCCGAATGGGCTCCCAGAAAAGAAGGAATTCCTTATTGATATGAGTAGTCTATCATCCCTAATAAGCCAGGCTATCACAGTGATATGCTCCAAAAGCCCTCAACCACTTTCTCATATCGACATCTGTCCCAAACCAAAAGTCAAACTTGGCCCCACCAATTTGATCTATCCGGCACCACCAAGTTCAGTTGACATAGCCACTGCCAGAAACCCTAGTCAGTTCGGTCTCACCATAGGGATCTCGGTCTCACCGAGATGGGATTGCAAACTCTTTGTTTCCCTTCGTAATGTTTCGGTCCAACCGAGATGAGCGATCGGTCCCAGCGAGTACTCAATGCAAACTCTTTGTTTCCCTTTCATAATGTTTCAGTCCCACCGAGTTTGCCTGACCAACTCTCTGTTCGCCTATTATAGAAATCGGTCCTACCGAGTTTATGTGATCGGTCTCACCGAGATTACGTTATGCCCTAACCCTAATGAAATCGGTCCCACTGAGTTGACATGTCGGTCCCACCGAAAAGCCTAACGTTCACATTTTGAAGTAAATCGGTTTGACCGAGTTTCATGATTCGGTCCCGCCGAGTTTCGTAAATTGTGTAACGGTTAGATTTTGTGTGGAGGCTATATATACCCCTCCACCCACTCTTCATTCATGGAGAGAGCCATCAGAACGTGCCTACACTTCCAGCATACATTTTCTGAGACAGAACCACCTACTCATGTGTTGAGACCAAGATATTCCACTCCAACCATAGGAATCTTGATCTCTAGCCTTCCGCAAGTTGCTTTCCACTCAAATCATGTTTCCACCAAACCCAAATCCGTGAGAGAGAGTTGAGTGTTGGGGTGACTATCATTTGAAGCACAAGAGCAAGGAGTTCATCATCAACACACCATCTATTACCTTTTGGAGAGTGGTGTCTCCTAGATTGGTTAGGTGTCACTTGGGAGCCTCCGTCAAGATGTGGAGTTGAACCAAGGAGTTTGTACAGGCAAGGAGATCGCCTACTTCGTGAAGATCTACCCTAGTGAGGCAAGTCCTTCGTGGGCGATGGCCATGGTGGGATAGACAAGGTTGCTTCTTCGTGGACCCTTCGTGGGTGGAGCCCTCCATGGACTCGCGCAGCCGCTACCCTTTGTGGGTTGAAGTCTCCATCAACGTGGATGTAGGATAGCACCATGTATCGGAACCACGGAAAAAATCTCCATGTCTACATTGCATTTGCTCCCTCCAAACTCCTCCCTTTACCTTCATGTGCAATGTTTTTACATTCCGCTGCTATACTCTTAGACTTGCACGTGTAGGTTGATTGCTTGACTTGTGCTAAGTTGCTAAAATCTGCAAGGACTTAAAATTGGGAAAAGGCTAGACTTTTATTTGGTCAAGTAGTTTAATCACCCCCCCTCTAGACATACTTTCGATTCTACATCCACTCAAGTGGAACCATCACCAACCCAAGACCCACACGCTTCCGAAGAACAAAGTGAAGGCCCTCAACTAAATGAACAAGATCAAGGGCAAGATCAACCTCAAGATGGTGGTTGATGGTAGCTGGTGATACGTCTCCAACGTATCTATAATTTTTTATTGTTCCATGCTATTATATTGTCTGTTTTGGATGTTTAACGGGCTTTATTATGCTCTTTTATATTATTTTTGGGACTAACCTATTAACCGAAGGCCCAGTGCAAATTGCTATTTTTTTTTGCCTATTTCAGTGTTCTGCAAAAAAGGAATATCAAACGGAATCCAAACGGAACGAAACCTTCACGAGGATCTTTTTTGGAACAAACGCAATCTAGGAGACTTGGAGTGGAAGTCAAGGAAGCCACGAGGCAGGAGGGCGCGCCCAGGGGGTGGGCGTGCCCCCACCCTCCTGGGCCCCTCGTAGCTCCACCTGCAGGAAATATGCCCTAGAGGCAATAATAAAGTTATTATTTATTTCCTTATATCATGATAAATGTTTATTATTCATGCTAGAATTGTATGAACCGGAAACATAATACTTGTCTGAATACATTGACAAACAGAGTGTCACTAGTATGCCTCTACTTGACTAGCTCGTTGATCAAAGATGGTTATGTTTCCTAGCCATTGACATGAGTTGTCATTTGATTAACGGGGTCACATCATTAGGAGAATGATGTGATTGACTTGACCCATTCCGTTAGCTTAGAACTTGATCGTTTAGTATGTTGCTCTTGCTTTCTTGATGACTTATACATGTTCCTATGACTATGAGATTATGCAACTCCTGTTTACCGGAGGAACGCTTTGTGTGCTACCAAACGTCACAACGTAACTGGGTGATTATAAAGGTGCTCTACAGGTGTCTCCGAAGGTACTTGGTGGGTTGGCGTATTTTGAGATTAAGATTTGTCACTCCGATTGTTGCAGAGGTATCTCTAGGCCCTCTCGGTAATGCACATCACTTAAGCCTTGCAAGCATTGCAACTAATGAGTTAGTTGCGGGATGATGTATTACAGAACAAGTAAAGAGACTTGCCGGTAACGAGATTGAACTAGGTATTGAGATACCGACGATCGAATCTCGGGCAAGTAATATACCGATGACAAAGGGAACAACGTATGTTGTTATGCGGTCTGACCGATAAAGATCTTCGTAGAATATGTGGGAGCCAATATGAGCATCCAGGTTCCGCTATTGGTTATTGACCGGAGACGTGTCTCGGTCATGTCTGCATAGTTCTCGAACCCGTAGGGTCCGCACGCTTAAAGTTTCGATGACGGTTATATTATGAGTTTATGAGTTTTGATGTACCGAAGGTTGTTCGGAGCCCCGGATGTGATCACAGACATGACGAGGAGTCTCGAAATGGTCGAGAAATGAAGATTGATATATTGGAAGCCTATATTTGGATATCGGAAGTGTTCCGGGTGAAATCGGGATTTTACCAGAGTACCGAGGGGTTACCGGAACCCCCCCCCCCGGGGCTTAATGGGCCATAGTGGGCCTTTGTGGAGAAGAGGAGAGGCAGCCAGGGCAGGGCCGTGCGCCCCTCCCCCCTAGTCCGAATAGGACAAGGAGAAGGAGGCGGCGCCCCCCCCCCTTTCCTTCCTCTCTCCCTCCTCTTTCCCCCTCCACTCCTAATCCAACAAGGAAGAGGGAGGTGGGAGTAGGAATCCTCCTGGCGCGCCCCCTCGTGGCCGGCCGCACCTCCCCGCTTGCTCCTTTATATACGGGGGCAGGGGCACCCTAGAGACACAACAATTGATCGTTTGATATTTTAGCCGTGTGCGGTGCCCCCTCCACCATAGTTCACCTCGATAATATTGTAGCGTTGCTTAGGCGAAGCCCTGCGTCGGTAGAACATCATCATCGTCACCACACCGTCGTGCTGACGAAACTCTCCCCGTACGTTCGGTACTTGATTGGTCGGATCGTGAAGACGTACGACTACATCAACCGTCTTGTGCTAACGCTTCCGATTTCGGTCTATGAGGGTACGTGGACAATACTCTCCCCTCTCGTTGCTATGCATCACCATGAGCTTGTGTGTGCGTAGGAATTTTTTTGAAATTATTACGTTCCCCAACAGTGGCATCCGAGCCTGGTTTTATGCATAGATGTCATATGCACGAGTAGAACACAAGTGAGTTGTGGGCGATATAAGTCATACTGCCTAAAAGCATGTCATAGTTTGGTTCGGCGGTATTGTTGGATGAAGCGGCCCGGACAGACATTACGCGTACTCTTACGCAAGACTGGTTCTACCGACGTGCTTTGCACATAGGTGGGTGGCGGGTGTTAGTTTCTCCAACTTTAGTTGAACCAAGTGTGGCTACGCCCGGTCCTTGCGAAGGTCAAAACAGCATCAACTTGACAAACTATCGTTGTGGTTTTTGATGCGTAGGTAAGAACGGTTCTTGCTAAGCCCGTAGCAGCCACCTAAAACTTGCAACAACAAAGTAGAGGACGTCTAACTTGTTTTTGCAGGGCATGTTGTGATGTGATATGGTCAAGACATGATGCTAAATTTTATTGTATGAGATGATCATGTTTTGTAACAGAGTTATCGGCAACTGGCAGGAGCCATATGGTTGTCGCTTTATTGTATGCAATGCAATCTCCCTGTAATGCTTTACTTTATCACTAAGCGGTAGCGATAGTCGTAGAAGCATAAGATTGGCGAGACGACAACGATGCTACGATGGATATCAAGGTGTCACGCCAGTTACGATGGTGATCATGACGGTGCTTTGGAGATGGAGATCACAAGCACGAGATGATGATGGCCATATCATATCACTTATATTGATTGCATGTGATGTTTATCTTTTATGCATTTTATCTTGCTTTGTTTGACGGTAGCATTATGAGATGATCTCTCACTAAATTTCAAGATAAAAGTGTTCTCCTTGAGTATGCACCGTTGCCAAAGTTCGTCGTGCCCAGACACCACGTGATGATCGGGGTGATAAGCTCTACGTCCATCTACAACGGGTACAACCCAGTTTTGCACACGTAGAATACTCAGGTTAAACTTGACGAGCCTAGCATATGTAGATATGGCCTCAGAACACTGAAACCGGAAGGTCGAGCATGAATCATATAGTAGATATGATCAACATAGTGATGTTCACCATTGAAAACTACTCCATTTCATGTGATGATCGGTTATGGTTTAGTTGATTTGGATCACGTTATCACTTAGATGATTAGCGGGATGTCTATCTAAGTGGGAGTTCTTAAGTAATATGATTAATTGAACTTAAATTTATCATGAACTTAGTACCTGATAGTATCTTGCTTGTCTATGTTGATTGTAGATAGATGGCCTGTGCTATTGTTCCGTTGAATTTTAATGCGTTCCTTGAGAAAGCAAAGTTGAAAGATGATGGTAGCAATTACACGGACTGGGTCCGTAACTTGAGGATTATCCTCATTGTTGCACAGAAGAATTACGTCCTGGAAGCACCGCTTGGTGCCAGGCCTACTGCAGATGCAACTGACGACGTTAAGAACGTCTGGCAAAGCAAAGCTGATGACTACTCGATAGTTCAGTGTGCCATGCTTTACGGCTTAGCACCGGGACTTCAACGACGTTTTGAACGTCATGGAGCATATGAGATGTTCCAGGAGTTGAAGTTAATATTTCAAGAAAATGCCCGGATTGAGAGATATGAAGTCTCCAATAAGTTCTACAACTGCAAGATGAGGAGAATAGTTCTGTCAGTGAGCATATACTCGGAATGTCCGGGTGTAACAATCACTTGATTCAACTAGGAGTTAATCTTCCGGATGATAGCGTCATTGACAGAATTCTTCAATCACTGCCACCAAGCTACAAGAGCTTCATGATGAACTATAACATGCAAGGGATAGATAAGACGATTCCCGAGCTCTTCGCAATGCTAAAGGCTGCGGAGGTAGAAATCAAGAAGGAGCATCAAGTGTTGATGGTCAATAAGACCACCAGTTTCAAGAAAAAGGGCAAAGGGAAGAAGAAGGGGAACTTCAAGAAGAACAGCAAACAAGTTGTTGCTCAAGAGAAGAAACCCAAGTCTGGACCTAAGCCTGAGACTGAGTGCTTCTACTGTAAGCAGACTGGTCACTGGAAGCGGAACTGCCCCAAGTATTTGGTGGATAAGAAGGATGGCAAGGTGAACAAAGGTATATGTGATATACATGTTATTGATGTGTACCTTACCAGAGCTCGCAGTAGCACCTAGGTATTTGGTACTGGTTCTGTTGCTAATATTTGCAACTCAAAACAGGGACTACAGATTAAGCGGACACTGGCTAAGGATGAGGTGACGATGCGCGTGGGAAATGGTTCCAAAGTTGATGTGATCGTCGTCGGCATGCTGCCTCTACATCTACCTTCGGGATTAGTATTAGACCTAAATAATTGTTATTTGGTGCCAGCGTTGAGCATGAACATTATATCTGGATCTTGTTTGATGCGAGACAGTTATTCATTTAAATCAGAGAATAATGGTTGTTCTATTTATATGAGTAATATCTTTTATGGTCATGCACCCTTGAAGAGTGGTCTATTTTTTATGAATCTCGATAGTAGTAATACACATATTCATAATGTTGAAGCCAAAAGGTGCAGAGTTGATAATGATAGTGCAACTTATTTGTGGCACTGTCGTTTGGGTCATATTGGTGTAAAGCGCATGAACAAACTCCATACTTATGGACTTTTGGAATCACTTGATTATGAATCACTTGGTACTTGCGAACCATGCCTCATGGGCAAGATGACTAAAACACCGTTCTCCGGAACTATGAAGCGAGCAACTGATTTGTTGGAGATCATACATACTGATATATGTGGTCCAATGAATGTTGAGGCTCGCGGCGGGTATCATTATTTTCTCACCTTCACAGATGATTTAAGCAGATATGGGTATATCTACTTAATGAAGCATAAGTCTGAAACATTTGAAAAGTTCAAAGAATCGTAACAAGAAAATAAAGTTTCTACGATCTGATCGTGGAGGAGAATATTTGAGTTACGATTTTGGTCTACATTTGAAACAATGTGAAATAGTTCCGCAACTCATGCCACCTGGAACACCACAGCGTAATGGTGTGTCCGAACGTCGTAATCGTACTTTAGTAGATATGGTGCGATCTACGATGTCTCTTACTGATTTACCGCTACCGTTTTGGGGTTATGCTTTAGAGACGGCTGCATTCACGTTAAATAGGGCACCATCGGAATCCGTTGAGACGACGCCTTATGAACTATGGTTTGGCAAGAAACCAAAGTTGTCGTTCCTTAAAGTTTGGGGCTGTGATGCTTATGTGAAAAAACTTCAAACTGATAAGCTCGAACCCAAATCGGAGAAATGTGTCTTCATAGGATACCCAAAGGAGACTGTTGGGTACACCTTCTATCACATATCCGAAGGCAAGACATTCATTGCTAAGAATGGATCCTTTCTAGAGAAGGTGTTTCTCTCGAAATAAGTGAGTGGGAGGAAAGTACAACTTGATGAGGCAACTGTACCTGCTCCCTTATTGGAAAGTAGTTCGTCACAGAAACTGGTTCCTGTGACGCCTACACCAATTGGTGAGGAAGTTAATGATGATGATCATGAAACTTCATATCAAGTTATTACTGAACCTCGTAGATCAACTAGAGTAAGATCCTGTTGGGGAACGTTGCAGAAAATTAAAATTTTCCTACGGTTTCACCAAGATCCATCTATGAGTTCATCTAAGCAACGAGTCATGGGAGAGAGATTGCATCTACATACCACTTGCAGATTGCGTGCGGAAGCGTTCAAGGGGATGGTGATGACGTAGTCGTACTCGTCGTGATTCGGATCACCGATGACCAAGTGCCGAACGGACAGCACCTCCGCGTTCAACACACGTACGGGACGATCGACGTCTCCTCCTTCTTGATCCAGCAAGGGAAAGAGAGGTTGAGGAAGAAGACTCCAATGGCAGCACGACGGCGTGGTGACGTTGGTGCAGCAGAACTCCGACAGGGCTTCGCCAAGCACGTACGGAGGAGGAGAGGTGTTGGGGAGGGGAGGGGCTGCGCCTTCAGTTGTGTCTGCAGCCCTCCCCTCACCCCTCTATTTATAGGGGAAGGGGCAAGGGGGGCCGGCCCCCTCTAGATGGATCTAGAGGGGGGGGGGCGGCGGCCAAGGGGGAGGGGGCTTGCCCCCCAAGCAAGGGGGGCGCCCCCTTTAGGGTTCCCCCAAACCCTAGGGCGCATGGGCCCTTGGGGGGAGGCGCACCAGCCCACTTTGGGCTGGTTCCCTTCCCCTTTACAGCCCATGAGCCCCTCCGGGAGAGGTGGCCCCTCCCGGTGGACCCCCGAGGCCCCTCCGGTGGCCCCGGTACAATACCGATATGCCCCCGAACTATTCCGGTGTCCGTACGACAACTTCCCATATATAAATCTTTACCTCCGGATCACTCCGGAACTCCTCGTGACGTCCGGGATCTCATCCGGGACTCCGAACAACATTCGGTAATCACATACAAGTCTTCCTAATAACCCTGGCGTCACCGAACCTTAAGTGTGTAGACCCTACGGGTTCGGGAGACATGCAGACATGACCGAGACGACTCTCGGGCAATAACCAACAGCGGGATCTGGATACCCATGTTGGCTCCCACATGTTCCTCGATGATGTCATCGGATGAACCACGATGTCGAGGGTTCTAGCAACCCCGTAAACTATTCCCTTTGTCAATCGGTAGGTTACTTGCCCGAGACTCGATCGTCGGTATCCCAATACCTCGTTTAGTCCCGTTACCGTCAAGTCACTTTACTCGTACCGTAATGCATGATCCCGTGGCCAAACACTTGGTCACTTTGAGCTCATTATGATGATGCATTACCGAGTGGGCCCGGTGATACCTCTCCGTCATGCGGAGTGACAAATCCCAGTCTTGATCCGTGTCAACCCAACAGATACTTTCGGAGATACCTGTAGTGCACCTTTATAGTCACCCAGTTACGTTGTGACGTTTGGTACACCCAAAGCACTCCTACAGTATCCGGGAGTTACACGATCTCATGGTCTAAGGAAAAGATACTCGACATTGGAAAGCTCTAGCAAAACGAACTACACGATCTCATGCTATGCTTAGGATTGGGTCTTGTCCATCACATCATTCTCCTAATGATGTGATCTCGTTATCAATGACATCCCCATGTCCATAGTCAGGAAACCATGACTATCTATTGATCAACGAGCTAGTCAACTAGAGGCTTACTAGGGACGTATTAGTGTCTAGTATTCACACATGTATTACGATTTCCAAATAACACAATTATAGCATGAATAAAGACAATTACCATGAACAAGGAAATATAATAATAATACTTTTATTATTGCCTCTAGGGCATATTTCCAACAGTCTCCCACTTGCACTAGAGTCAATAATGTAGTTACATTGTGATGAATCGAACACCCATAGAGTTCTGGTGCCGATCATGTTTTGCCCTAGGGAGAGGTTTAGTCAACGGATCTGCGACATTCAGATCTGTGTGCACTTTACAAATTTCTATGTCTCCATCTTGAACATTTTCATGGATGGAGTTGAAGCGACGCTTGATGTGCCTGGTCTTCTTGTGAAACCTGGGCTCCTTGGCAAGTGCAATAGCTCCAGTGTTGTCACAGAAGAGTTTGATTGGCCCCGACGCATTGGGTATGACTCCTAGGTCGGTGATGAAATCCTTCACCCAAATTGCCTCATGCGCTGCTTCCGAGGCTGCCATGTATTCCGCTTCACATGTAGATCCCGCCACGACGCTCTGCTTGCAGCTGCACCAGCTCACTGCTCCACCATTCAACATATACACGTATCCGGTTTGTGACTTAGAGTCATCCAGATCTGTGTCGAAGCTAGCATCGACGTAACCCTTTACGACGAGCTCTTCGTCACCTCCATAAACGAGAAACATGTCCTTAGTCCTTTTCAGGTACTTAAGGATATTCTTGACCGCTGTCCAGTGTTCCTTGCCGGGGTTACTTTGGTACCTACCTACCAAACTTACGGCAAGGTTTACATCAGGTCTGGTACACATCATGGCATACATAATGGATCCTATGGCTGAAGCATAGGGGATGACGCTCATCTCTTGTTTATCCTTTGTCGTGGTCGTGCATTGAGCCGAGCTCAATTTCACACCTTGCAATACAGGCAAGAACCCTTTCTTGGACTGATCCATTTTGAACTTCTTCAAAATCTTATCAAGGTATGTGCTTTGCGAAAGACCTATGAGGCGTCTTGATCTATCTCTATAGATCCTGATGCCTAATATATAAGCAGCTTCTCCAAGGTCCTTCATTGAAAAACACTTGTTCAAATAGGCCTTTATGCTTTCCAAGAATTCTATATCATTTCCCATCAATAGTATGTCATCCACATATAATATGAGAAATGCTACGGAGCTCCCACTCACTTTCTTGTAAACGCAGGCTTCTCCATAAGTCTGCATAAACCCAAACGCTTTAATCATCTCATCAAAGCGAATGTTCCAACTCCGAGATGCTTGCACCAGCCCATAAATGGATCGCTGGAGCTTGCACACCTTGTTAGCATTCTTAGGATCGACAAAACCTTCCGGCTGCATCATATACAGTTCTTCCTTAAGAAAGCCGTTAAGGAATGCCGTTTTGACGTCCATTTGCCATATCTCATAATCATAGTATGCGGCAATTGCTAACATGATTCGGACGGACTTCAGCTTCGCTACGGGAGAGAAAGTCTCGTCGTAGTCAATCCCTTGAACTTGCCGATAACCCTTAGCGACAAGTCGAGCTTTATAGATGGTAACATTACCATCGGCGTCCGTCTTCTTCTTGAAGATCCATTTATTTTCTATCGCTCGCCGATCATCGGGCAAGTCTGTCAAAGTCCATACTTTGTTTTCATACATGGATCCTATCTCGGATTTCATGGCTTCTAACCATTTGTTGGAATCCGGGCCCGCCATCGCTTCTTCATAGTTCGAAGGTTCACCGTTGTCCAACAACATGATTTCCAGGACTAGGTTGCCGTACCACTCTGGTGCGGAACGTGTTCTTGTGGACCTACGAAGTTCAGTGGAAGCTTGGTCCGAAGTATCTTGATCATTATCATTAACCTCCTCTCTAATTGGAGCAGGCACCACAGGAACATTTTCCTGCGCTGCGCCATTCTCCGTTTCAAGAGGCAGTACTTCATCAAGCTCCACTTTCCTCCCACTTACTTCTTTCGAGAGAAACTCTTTCTCCAGAAAGGTTCCGTTCTTGGCAACAAAGATCTTGCCCTCGGATCTTAAGTAGAAGGTATACCCTATAGTTTCCTTAGGGTATCCTATGAAGACGCATTTTTCCGATTTGGGTTCGAGCTTTTTAGGTTGAAGTTTCTTGACATAAGCCTCGCATCCCCAAACTTTTAGAAACGATAGCTTAGGTTTCTTTCCAAACCATAATTCATACGGTGTCGTCTCAACGGATTTAGACGGTGCCCTATTTAAAGTGAATGTGGCTGTCTCTAGAGCGTATCCCCAAAATGATAGCGGTAAATCGGTAAGAGACATCATAGATCGCACCATATCCAATAAAGTGCGATTACGACGTTCGGACACACCATTACGCTGAGGTGTTCCAGGCGGCGTGAGTTGTGAAACTATTCCACATTTTCTTAAGTGTGTGCCAACTTCGTGACTTAAGTACTCTCCTCCACGATCTGATCGTAGAAACTTGATCTTTCTGTCACGTTGATTCTCAACCTCACTCTGAAACTCCTTGAACTTTTCAAAGGTCTCAGACTTGTGTTTCATTAAGTAGACATAGCCATATCTACTCAAATCATCAGTGAGTGTGAGAACATAACGATATCCTCCGCGAGCCTCAACGCTCATTGGACCGCACACATCAGTATGTATAATTTCCAATAAGTTGGTTGCTCGCTCCATTGTTCCGGAGAACGGAGTCTTGGTCATTTTTCCCACAAGGCATGGTTCGCATGTGTCAAACGATTCATAATCGAGAGACTCTAAAAGTCCATCAACATGGAGCTTCTTCATGCGCTTGACACCAATGTGACCAAGGCAGCAGTGCCACAAGTATGTGGGACTATCGTTATCAACTTTACACCTTTTGGCATTCACACTATGGATATGTGTATTATCACGCACGAGATTCATTAAGAATAAACCATTAACCACCGGAGCATGACCATAAAACATATCACTCATATAAATAGAACAACCATTATTCTCGGATTTAAATGAGTAGCCATCTCGTATTAAACGAGATCCAGATACAATGTTCATGCTCAAACTTGGCACTAAATAACAATTATTGAGGTTTAAAACTAATCCCGTAGGTAAATGTAGAGGTAGCGTGCCGACGGCGATCACATCGACCTTGGAACCATTCCCGACGCGCATCGTCACCTCGTCCTTCGCCAGTCTTCTCTTATTCCGCAGCTCCTGCTGTGAGTTACAAATATGAGCAACAGCACCGGTATCAAATACCCAGGAGCTACTACGAGCACTGGTAAGGTACACATCAATTACATGTATATCACATATACCTTTAATGTTGCCGGCCTTCTTATCCGCTAAGTACTTGGGGCAATTCCGTTTCCAGTGACCATTTCCCTTGCAATAAAAGCACTCAGTTTCAGGTTTGGGTCCATTCTTTGACTTCTTCCTGGCAACTGATTTACCAGGCGCGGCAACCTCCTTGCCGTCTTTCTTGAAGTTCTTCTTACCCTTGCCTTTCTTGAACTTAGTGGTTTTATTCACCATCAACACTTGATGTTCCTTTTTGATTTCCACCTCCACGGATTTCAGCATTGAATACAACTCAGGAATGGTCTTTTCCATCCCCTGCATGTTGTAGTTCATCGCGAAGCTTTTGTAGCTAGGTGGGAGCGACTGAAGGATTCTGTCAATGACCGCCTCATCCGGAAGATTAACTTCCAGCTGAGTCAAGCGGTTGTGCAACCCAGACATCTTGAGTATGTGTTCACTGACAGAGCTATTTTCCTCCATTTTGCAGCTAAAGAACTTGTCGGAGACTTCATATCTCTCGACCCGGGCATGAGCTTGGAAAATCAATTTCAGCTCCTCGAACATCTCATATGCTCCGTGCTTCTCAAAACGCTTTTGGAGCCCCGGTTCTAAGCTGTAAAGCATGCCGCACTGAACGATGGAGTAATCATCGGTGCGTGACTGATGGGCGTTCATAACGTCCTGGTTTTCTGGGAATGGTGCATCACCTAGCGGTGCATCTAGGACATAATCTTTCTTGGCTGCTATGAGGATGATCCTCAAGTTCCGGACCCAGTCCGAGTAGTTGCTGCCATCATCTTTCAGCTTAGTTTTCTCTAGGAACGCGTTGAAATTGAGGCTGACATTACCGTGGGCCATTAGATCTACAAGACATATTGTAAAGATTTAGACTAAGTTCATGATAATTAAGTTCATCTAATCAAATTAATGAATGAACTCCCACTCAGATTAGACATCCCTCTAGTCATCTAAGTGTTACATGATCCGAGTCGACTAGGCCGTGTCCGATCATCACGTGAGACGGACTAGTCATCATCGGTGAACATCTCCATGTTGATCGTATCTTCTATACGACTCATGTTCGACCTTTCGGTCTCCGTGTTCCGAGGCCATGTCTGTACATGCTAGGCTCGTCAAGTTAACCCTAAGTGTTTTGCATGTGTAAAACTGTCTTACACCCATTGTATGTGAACGTATGGATCTATCACACCCGATCATCACGTGGTGCTTCGAAACGACGAACTTTAGCAATGGTGCACAGTTAGGGGGGAACACTTCTTGAAATTTTGTAAGGGATCATCTTATTTACTACCGTCGTTCTAAGTAAACAAGATGCATAAACATAATAAACATCACATGCAATTATATAGTAGTGACATGATATGGCCATCATCATATAGCTCCTTCGATCTCCATCTTGGGGCTGCATGATCATCTTGTCACCGGCATGACACCATGATCTCCATCATCATGATCTCCATCATCATGTCTCCATGGAGTTGCTCGCCAACTATTACTACTACTACTATGGCTAACACGTTTAGCAATAAAGTAAAGTAATTTACATGGCGACACGCAGGTCATAAAAGAATAATGACAACTCCTATGGCTCCTGCCGGTTGTCATACTCATCGACATGCAAGTCGTGATTCCTATTACAATAACAAGATCATCTCATACATCACATGATTCATCACAACTTCTGGCCATATCACATCACAAAGCACTTGCTGCAAAAACAAGTTAGACGTCCTCTAATTGTTGTTGCAAGTTTTTACGTGGCTGTAATAGGTTGCTAGCAAGAACGTTTCTTACCTACGTTAAAACCACAACGTGAATTTGTCAATCTCTATTTACCCTTCATAAGGACCCTGTTCATCGAATCCGATCCAACTAAAGTGGGAGAGACAGACACCCGCCAGCCACCTTATGCAACTAGTGCATGTTAGTCGGTGGAACCGGTCTCACGTAAGCGTACGTGTAAGGTTGGTCCGGGCCGCTTCATCCCACAATACCGCTGAACCAAGATATGACTAGTAACGGCAAGAAGAATTGACAATTCGACGCCCACAACTACTTTGTGTTCTACTCGTGCAATAGAGAACTACGCATAGACCTAGCTCATGATGCCACTGTTGGGGAACGTTGCAGAAAATTAAAATTTTCCTACGGTTTCACCAAGATCCATCTATGAGTTCATCTAAGCAACGAGTCATGGGAGAGAGATTGAATCTACATACCACTTGCAGATTGCGTGCGGAAGCGTTCAAGGGGATGGTGATGACGTAGTCGTACTCGTCGTGATTCGGATCACCGATGACCAAGTGCCGAACGGACAGCACCTCCGCGTTCAACACACGTACGGGACGATCGACGTCTCCTCCTTCTTGATCCAGCAAGGGAAAGAGAGGTTGAGGAAGAAGACTCCAATGGCAGCACGACGGCGTGGTGACGTTGGTGCAGCAGAACTCCGACAGGGCTTCGCCAAGCACGTACGGAGGAGGAGAGGTGTTGGGGAGGGGAGGGGCTGCGCCTTCAGTTGTGTCTGCAGCCCTCCCCTCACCCCTCTATTTATAGGGGAAGGGGCAAGGGGGGCCGGCCCCCTCTAGATGGATCTAGAGGGGGGGGGGGGCGGCGGCCAAGGGGGAGGGGGCTTGCCCCCCAAGCAAGGGGGGCGCCCCCTTTAGGGTTCCCCCAAACCCTAGGGCGCATGGGCCCTTGGGGGGAGGCGCACCAGCCCACTTTGGGCTGGTTCCCTTCCCCTTTACAGCCCATGAGCCCCTCCGGGAGAGGTGGCCCCTCCCGGTGGACCCCCGAGGCCCCTCTGGTGGCCCCGGTACAATACCGATATGCCCCCGAACTATTCCGGTGTCCGTACGACAACTTCCCATATATAAATCTTTACCTCCGGATCACTCCGGAACTCCTCGTGACGTCCGGGATCTCATCTGGGACTCCGAACAACATTCGGTAATCACATACAAGTCTTCCTAATAACCCTGGCGTCACCGAACCTTAAGTGTGTAGACCCTACGGGTTCGGGAGACATGCAGACATGACCGAGACGACTCTCGGGCAATAACCAACAGCGGGATCTGGATACCCATGTTGGCTCCCACATGTTCCTCGATGATGTCATCGGATGAACCATGATGTCGAGGGTTCTAGCAACCCCGTAAACTATTCCCTTTGTCAATCGGTAGGTTACTTGCCCGAGACTCGATCGTCGGTATCCCAATACCTCGTTTAGTCCCGTTACCGGCAAGTCACTTTACTCGTACCGTAATGCATGATCCCGTGGCCAAACACTTGGTCACTTTGAGCTCATTATGATGATGCATTACCGAGTGGGCCCGGTGATACCTCTCCGTCATGCGGAGTGACAAATCCCAGTCTTGATCCGTGTCAACCCAACAGATACTTTCGGAGATACCTGTAGTGCACCTTTATAGTCACCCAGTTACGTTGTGACGTTTGGTACACCCAAAGCACTCCTACAGTATCCGGGAGTTACACGATCTCATGGTCTAAGGAAAAGATACTCGACATTGGAAAGCTCTAGCAAAACGAACTACACGATCTCATGCTATGCTTAGGATTGGGTCTTGTCCATCACATCATTCTCCTAATGATGTGATCTCGTTATCAATGACATCCCCATGTCCATAGTCAGGAAACCATGACTATCTATTGATCAACGAGCTAGTCAACTAGAGGCTTACTAGGGACGTATTGGTGTCTAGTATTCACACATGTATTACGATTTCCAAATAACACAATTATAGCATGAATAAAGACAATTACCATGAACAAGGAAATATAATAATAATACTTTTATTATTGCCTCTAGGGCATATTTCCAACAGTCTCCCACTTGCACTAGAGTCAATAATGTAGTTACATTGTGATGAATCGAACACCCATAGAGTTCTGGTGCTGATCATGTTTTCCCCTAGGGAGAGGTTTAGTCAACGGATCTGCGACATTCAGATCCGTGTGCACTTTACAAATTTCTATGTCTCCATCTTGAACATTTTCATGGATGGAGTTGAAGCGACGCTTGATGTGCCTGGTCTTCTTGTGAAACCTGGGCTCCTTGGCAAGTGCAATAGCTCCAGTGTTGTCACATAAGAGTTTGATTGGCGCCGACGCATTGGGTATGACTCCTAGGTCGGTGATGAACTCCTTCACCCAAATTGCCTCATGCGCTGCTTCCGAGGCTGCCATGTATTCCGCTTCACATGTAGATCCCGCCACGACGCTCTGCTTGCAGCTGCACCAGCTCACTGCTCCACCATTCAACATATACACGTATCCGGTTTGTGACTTAGAGTCATCCAGATCTGTGTCGAAGCTAGCATCGACGTAACCCTTTACGACGAGCTCTTCGTCACCTCCATAAACGAGAAACATGTCCTTAGTCCTTTTCAGGTACTTAAGGATATTCTTGACCGCTGTCCAGTGTTCCTTGCCGGGGTTACTTTGGTACCTACCTACCAAACTTACGGCAAGGTTTACATCAGGTCTGGTACACAGCATGGCATACATAATGGATCCTATGGCTGAAGCATAGGGGATGATGCTCATCTCTTGTTTATCCTTTGCCGTGGTCGGCCATTGAGCCGAGCTCAATTTCACACCTTGCAATACAGGCAAGAACCCTTTCTTGGACTGATCCATTTTGAACTTCTTCAAAATCTTATCAAGGTATGTGCTTTGCGAAAGACCTATGAGGCGTCTTGATCTATCTCTATAGATCCTGATGCCTAATATATAAGCAGCTTCTCCAAGGTACTTCATTGAAAAACACTTGTTCAAATAGGCCTTTATGCTTTCCAAGAATTCTATATCATTTCCCATCAATAGTATGTCATCCACATATAATATGAGAAATGCTACGGAGCTCCCACTCACTTTCTTGTAAACGCAGGCTTCTCCATAAGTCTGCATAAACCCAAACGCTTTAATCATCTCATCAAAGCGAATGTTCCAACTCCGAGATGCTTGCACCAGACCATAAATGGATCGTTGGAGCTTGCACACCTTGTTAGCATTCTTAGGATCGACAAAACCTTCCGGCTGCATCATATACAGTTCTTCCTTAAGAAAGCCGTTAAGGAATGCCGTTTTGACGTCCATTTGCCATATCTCATAATCATAGTATGCGGCAATTGCTAACATGATTCGGACGGACTTCAGCTTCGCTACGGGAGAGAAAGTCTCGTCGTAGTCAATCCCTTGAACTTGCCGATAACCCTTAGCGACAAGTCGAGCTTTATAGATGGTAACATTACCATCGGCGTCCGTCTTCTTCTTGAAGATCCATTTATTTTCTATCTCTCGCCGATCATCGGGCAAGTCTGTCAAAGTCCATACTTTGTTTTCATACATGGATCCTATCTCGGATTTCATGGCTTCTAACCATTTGTTGGAATCCGGGCCCGCCATCGCTTCTTCATAGTTCGAAGGTTCACCGTTGTCCAACAACATGATTTCCAGGACAGGGTTGTCGTACCACTCTGGTGCGGAACGTGTCCTTGTGGACCTACGAAGTTCAGTGGAAGCTTGGTCCGAAGTATCTTGATCATTATCATTAACCTCCTCTCTAATTGGAGCAGGCACCACAGGAACATTTTCCTGCGCTGCGCCATTCTCCGTTTCAAGAGGCAGTACTTCATCAAGCTCCACTTTCCTCCCACTTACTTCTTTCGAGAGAAACTCTTTCTCCAGAAAGGTTCCGTTCTTGGCAACAAAGATCTTGCCCTCGGATCTTAAGTAGAAGGTATACCCTATAGTTTCCTTAGGGTATCCTATGAAATTTGGCAAATGGATGAAAAAACTGCATTCCTGAATGGATTTCTGGAAGAAGAGTTGTCTATGATGCAACCAGAAGGTTTTGTCGATCCAAAGGGATCTAACAAAGTGTGCAAGCTCCAGCGATCCATTTATGGACTGGTGCAAGCCTCTCGGATTTGGAATAAACGCTTTGATAGTGTGATCAAAGCATTTGGTTTTATACAGACTTCTGTAGCATTTCTGATATTACATGTGGATGACATATTGTTGATTGGAAATGATATAGAATTTCTGGATAGCATAAAGGGATACTTGAATAACAGTTTTTCAATGAAAGACCTCGGTGAAGCTGCATATATATTGGGCATTAAGATCTATAGAGATAGATCAAGACACTTGATGATCCCCAAGTGCAAGGAATGATCATACCACTTTCCAAAGGTGGAAGTGATAAGTATTGAGTGTCGAACCCACAAGGAGCTAAAGGTAAGATCATTATTCTCTCAAGCCCTATCTGCCACTGATACGACTCTACGTGCACCGAAGGTTTGCTTCCAACTAGTAACGAGAAATAAAACTTCGTTGTGGGTATGAAGAGGATAGCTTTGCAAGGTATCGGAGAGCTAAAATATAAAAGTAGGTGCTGTTATCATAAAGTTAGAATATATTACTTAGAATTATAAATAGCGAGTGTGGAATAATGGTGGATCGGTGTGCGGAATTGTCCTAGGCAATTGTTAACAAAACCGGTAATCACTATTGCAGTTTCATATGAGGGAGAGGCATAAGCTAACATACCTTCTCTACTTGGATCATATGCACTTATGATTGGAACTCTGGCAAGCATCCGCAACTACTAAAGATCATTAAGGTAAAACCCAACCATAGCAGTAAAGCATCAAGTCCTCTTTATTCCCATACACAACAATCCCTCTTACTCGGGTTTAAGCTTCTGTCACTCTAGCAACCCACTATAAGCGAATCATGAACATATTGCAACACCCTACAGCGGGAATCCCTCACGCTTGCGCGACACGGAGGGCACCATAGGACAGCACCAAAGTAAAACATACAACTCATACCAATCTAGATCATCAATCAACCCAAAGACAAAAGATATCTACTCAAAACATCATAGGATGGCAACACGTCATTGCTTCATAATATGTGGCATACAGCACCATGTTCAAGTAGGGATTACAGCAAGTGCGGGAGAGTGGACCGCGTAAAAGAGATGAGGATGGTGATGATGATGGTGATGTTGATGAAGACAATCACCGCGGCGATGATTCCCCTCCCGATGGCACTCCGGCTCCACCGGAAGAGACGAGGAGAGGTTCTCCCCCATGTGCTTCCTCCTCCATGGCCTCCACTCTCTGGTCCTTGGCCTTCATGATTGTAACATCCCAAAATTCTAAATTTTGGAATGTTATAATAAATAGATAGATTTGATTGATTACTTGATTGGTGTGTGATTGATTGAGTGAAACTCGAAACTTTTGAAAGGGAATAAAAGGACTTTCCCAAGCTTTCATTTTTGTTTTATGATCTCCGTGAATTCAAATTCTTTCGTCACACAACCCTGGAGAGAAGATGACATGACTTCTTCCATTTATTTAAATGACAAGGGGTGTTGAAAATATTTGAATTCCATTTGAGAATATTTCCAATTCTGAAACTTTATGCAACTCAATGATTTTCACGAGAGAAGATAATATGACTTCTTCAAAACATATGAAATATGAGTTGGGAGTTTCAAAGAATTAAATTCAAAGTTCTTTTGAATTTATTTTCAATTCGGAGTTATTTGAGTTTATTCAAATTATTTTTCTCCAAAAATAAAATATATGGAAAATAGGGTAACATGATTCCCTACATCAGAAAATTGGAGATAAATAAATTTGAAGTCCTTCTGGTATTTTTAAAATGAACTTTTCTGGATTTTATTAGAGCAGAGGCAATCTTTGAATTATTTGAATTTTTCTGGATTTTCTTTGACTTTACAAAAATGTTCACGTTGTAGATATTCTTTTTCTGAAAATTTGTCAGGACCCCGATTCTAAACCACATCGATCCAGCGTGTAACACATCATATCACTTTGCGGCCTCACGCACGGTACTCCCACGGGTGCCACCTTACCTGGCCCGGGACCGTTTGCGCCTTTTGGCTCACGTATATGATAGTGTCGCTAGCATCCATATGACAGAGAACCCGGGCCGACATGGCTAGTCGTGAACCCAAAGCGGCGCTAGCCTATGAGGACAGGCATACATGAATCACTTCGAACATGTCGGTCATCAACGTGTCTATTCGGGCTGTAGCACTGGGCTAACAGGACTCCGGTAACCCGGGCTGTAGCAGGCTAGGCAGGACTCCGAATAACATCGCGTGACATTTCCCCGAAGGGACAGACATAGGAACGACGTGAGACACATGCCGGCCAGTCAAGTGTCCAAGCAGTAGTGCTGGGCTAGCAGGACTCCGGTGATCCGGGCTGTAGCGGACTACTATCGCTCAGAAGCACAAGACTTACATTTCCCCATATGAAAGGCTGCCAAGGATAAACAACTAGATAGTCGGATCCCACTCATACCAAGCATTTCAATCATACACACAATATGCCCGATATGAGTAAATACAACATGGCATCACAACAGTACTCTACGACTCAAGTACTTTATTTAGAAGGCTCCGAGGAGCCATACATATCATCCATACAGATAGGGGTCACATGACCCAACACTCAAGTCATACAAACATACAAGCACATGCGGAAGCAAAGTAGTCTGAGTACAGACACTAGAAAGAAAGAAGGCTTGACGAAGCCTGTCTATCTACAACGACTCTTCACAAGTCTTGGATCACCACCTGAGTGATAAGTCACTCGTCAACGTCGAGGTCTATAAAGAACCCATCAGAGGGGTTGGTGCAGTCGTCTGAAAAACATGATTAAAGCAACATGAGTACGGAGGTACTCAGCAAGTCTTACAACAGGAACCTACTATACATGCACATTCTCAAGAAGGTAGTGGGGTTATTGCAGCAAGCCAGCTTTGACTCTTGGCTAAGCTATCCTACGATAGACACCACTTGTAAATCATTTGTCGCACACGAGTCCACTAACACCAACACAATACTCCACCGTGGATCCTCTCTCGCCATCCTGCGAGAGGGCCATCCGCGGTACTCACACTTATCTTGAGATTTTTAATAGTATCCATTTAACTTATCTATGAACTGTATAGGTGACCAAGTAGTCCTTTACCGCGGACGCGGCTATTAGAATAGATTTATACCCTGCAGGGGTGTACTTCTTCACACACGCTCTCACCACTTATCGCCGTTTACACGACATGTACTCGGCAACCTTCAAGCGGAAGCCCAGCGAGGGTGTCAGCCACGGCCTACCTAAACACTCAAGTCTCTAGTCCAGGTTTATCGCCTATTCGGGTTCCATCCGCAGGGAGTCCGGCCGAGGTTTCCACTAACGGCCCCGAACGATGTGAACAGGGTTCCCGAGACACCAAACGGGCGAGTCGGTACACCGTGCCACGTGCCTACCGCAACACAGCCCACCCCGATGGTCAGTGCCGCGTGCGGGCCCCAGCATGCTACAAACACCAGAAACTACTTTGCAACTCCTGGACAGAGGACAAGCGTGATCAAGAAGCCGAGAGGGTCCATTGGTTTCGGGCCCAATGAGTGGTAGTAGCTGAGTCTTAAATCACACACACAGATCTCAGTTCTTAAGAACGGCCTCAATGAAACAACCCACCATGTACTCCTACATGGCCTTTCATCAATTCCTTTACCAAATCGTGTTCAACACTTCCACACCATTGACAACGATACAACCTTTCACTCTGGATCATCATCCCGATGAGCCAGACCTGACACAACTCTAAGCATAGCAAGCATAGCATGGTAGGAACACACATACACATGTATTGGCTCAATCAACTCCTACACATGCTAGTGGGTTTCATCTAGTTACTGTGGCAATGACAGGTCATGCAAAGGAAGTGGGTTCAACTACCGCAACACACAGCAGTTTGAAACGCGTTGTCTTAATGCAGTAAACAAGGGCAGAAGCGAGAACATGGGTTTGTATCGGAATGATCAACGAGTTGCTTGCCTGATGGAGTGGTGGTGGGATACTGCCCTTCAACTGGATACTCGGAGATATCCTCGGAGGCAGAACCTACCACGAATGACACATTGCAACACAATCAATACACGACGATATGCAACAATATGATGCATGCAATGACATGGCAATATGAATGTGTCCTGGTCTTGTGCAAGTTAAACTAGAAGGAAATGACCCCATTTGAATCAAGAATTCAAATGGTAGTGCATTTATAAGATCATATTAGTGCAATATCTTATAATGCCTAAACAGTGGGTTTAACTTGTTTTAACATGCATGAAACCAGTTCCATTGGATATATTGGATTTTTCTGATAGATTTTCATATATAAAACTTTGCATTTGGAGTTACAGATAATTTTCTATGAATTTTTGAAGTTTGAACTATTTTCTGGATTTTCCTGTATAAAAATAAATCCAGCAAAATAGATTACTGCGTCAGCATGAAGTCATGCTGACCTCAGCAGGTCAACAGACCGGTCCAAGTCAAACCTGACGCGTGGGTCCCGCGTGTCAGGGTCATTAACTTAAACAGATTAGATTATTTTTTTAATCCTGGATTAATTAGCAGTCGGGGCCCACATGTCATAGACTCAGAGGAGTCAAACTGGGTCCACAAGTCAACGGTTAGGGTCAACTCGCCGGCGTCTAGCCGCCGGCGAGGTCAGACACGGCGGAGCAAGTGATTTTGCTCGTTTTGGCCACCAAACAAGGCGCGGAGGCCATCTACGGGTAGCTGAGATCCTCCCGCGGCGTTCGGTGGCAACAGCTGGGCTCGGGGTGGCCGGAAACATCACCGGCGACGGGTTTGGCGGCGCCGGGGCTCGGGTGGAGGTGGCTTTGGCGCTACGGTGCGTTAGGGGGCCGGCTGGTGGCTGTTTTGGCCTCCTGGAGGCTCCAGGAGCACGTTGACGCGCTCTGGCCCGGGTGGCAGGGGCTATGGCCGCGATGGTGCCATGGCCGGCGGAGCCAAGCTCTCGGGCTCATCGGGGACGGGCGCTACGGCGAGCTTGCAGGCATGGGAGGAGGGGGAGAAGGTGCGGGAGCTCACAGGGAGGTCGACGAGCAGTTCAGCGGGCTCGGGGCGAACGGAGCGGCGCGAATCGAAGAACGGCGGCCGGCGGGCACCGGGGTCGGAGACGAGCTGATGGCGGCGATGCAGGGCCTCCGGCGAGGCGTGGCTCGGTGGGGAGGGCGAGGGCGAAGTGGCGGAGCCTCTGGGCAGGTCAGCGGGGCGAGGGGGCAACGGTGGGCGCGGCTATGGCGGCGAGACGGCGACGGGTGCTGCGGCCATGGCGCTGGAGAGCGAGAGAGAGAGACAGGGGGAGAAGTGAGGTGTCCACGGGGTCGAGGGCGCGACGTGGGGGACGTCCAGCGCGTCGGGCGGCGAAGCGGCGAGCAGGTGACGCCGTGGCGAGCTCGCGCTCGCCGGCGTCACCACCCTGCCTGCCTGGCGGGGACGAAGCAGCTGGCTGGCTCGGGCCAGCACAGCGCTGGGCCGCCAGGTGGGCCGGCTGGTGGGTTTGGCCAGGTTAGTTTTCTTCTGTTTAACTGTTTTCTTTTTCTATTATTTCTGCAACTTTGTGGACTTATTTAAAATACTTAAACAACTCCAAAAATCCCCAAACTGCTCATGCATACTATTTAAAGTATAGACAACAAGAAACATTTCTGTTTGAGAATATTTGAACATTTAAATATTTTTTTTTAATTTTAAATGCCCAAATTCAAATACTTATGTGTTAATTCAATAACCTTCTGTTGACCTAGAAAAATGTGCACTATTTTTGCCAGGGGGTTTAATCCAAGACAAAGAGGGTGAACATTTTAGAAGGGCATTTCAGGTTCATTGAAAAAGATTTTAGTAAACCCTAGTTATTTCCAGGGGGGGGGGGGAAGTGTGTGTTGGGGGTTCTGGCATTTCCCATTTCAGAATTAATAGAATTTAAACATGATGCACACTCTAATGCATGGCCTAGCTAGGGATGTGACAACTCACCCCCACTCAAAAGAATCTCGTCCCGAGATTTAGGTTCCTCCGGAAAGAAGGCGGGGTACTCAAGTCGAAGACGATCCTCCCTTTCCCAAGTAGCTTCTTGCTCGGAATGGTGTGACCATTGAACCTTGAGAAACTTGATATTGTGGCGTCGAGTGGTACGCTCGGCTTGATCAAGGATACGAACGGGGTATTCCCGATAAGTGAGGTTATCTTGGAGATCAAGCGTTTCGTGGTCCACTCCGCGGATAGGGTCCGAGAAGCAACGCCTGAGTTGAGAAACGTGGAAGACATCATGAACTCTGGAGAGATGCGAAGGTAGTTCCAGTTGGTAGGCAACTTCCCCTCGTTTGGCAAGAATGCGAAAAGGTCCAATGTAACGAGGAGCCAATTTGCCTTTGATACCGAATCGATGGGTTCCCTTTAAAGGTGTAACCCGAAGGTAAGCCATCTCACCGACTTCATAAGCCATGGGCTTATGCTTGCGGTCATACTGACTCTTTTGACGGGATTGAGCGGTTTTCAACTTCTCACGAATAATGCGAACCTGCTCTTCTGCATCCTGGATCATGTCCGGGCCAAAGAGTTGTCTCTCGCCGGTTTCTGACCAGTTAAGAGGCGTTCGACATTTTCGTCCATAAAGAATTTCGAAAGGAGCTTTGCCCAAGCTAGCTTGATAACTATTGTTATAAGCGAACTCAGCAAATGGTAGGCACTTCTCCCAATCCATACCGAAAGAGATGACAGAAGCTCGGAGCATATCCTCCAGAATTTGATTGACTCGTTCTACTTGACCACTTGATTGAGGATGGAAGGCGGTGCTAAAGGAGAGACGAGTCCCCATAGCATTTTGGAAACTCTCCCAAAATCGAGAGGTGAAAAGACTTCCACGGTCCGAATTAATTTCCAATGGAACACCATGAAGAGACACTATTCGAGAGATGTATAAGTCAGCTAGCTGGCTAGCGGTTATACTCTCGCGAACGGGTAAAAAGTGGGCTACTTTGGAGAGACGATCGACAACAACGAAGATAGCATTATTCCCTCTTTTGGTTCTGGGAAATCCGGTAATGAAATCCATACCGATTTTATCCCATTTCCATTCAGGAATCTCCAATGGTTGAAGGGTGCCAGCAGGCCGTTGACGCTCTGCTTTAACACGACGACAGACGTCGCAAGTTGCAATGTATTGAGCGATTTCTCTCTTCATCCTGGTCCACCAAAACCTTTGGCGTAGGTCTTGATACATCTTAGTACTACCGGGATGAATGGTGAGAGGGGATTCATGAGCTTCCTTAAGGATCAATCGCCTCAAGTTGCGTACCTTGGGAACCACTAGACGGTTTCCGAAGAACACAACACATTGAGCATCAATGGAGAAACAATCTGCAACTCCCTTCTTGATGTTTCTCTTGATACGGGAAATTCCCGGATCCACCTTTTGTGCCTTGATGATCTGATCCGTAAGGTTAGGTTTCGCCACCAGGGTGGAAAGGAGTCCTCGAGGAACAATGTGAAGGTTAAGCTTATGAAATTCCTCGTGGAGAAGTGGTTGACCTTGTTGTAACATCAGGTTGTTACAATAAGATTTACGACTTAGTGCATCAGCCATGACATTGGCTTTGCCTGGGGTGTAAGTTATTCCTAAGTCGTAATCTGAGATCAACTCGACCCAACGTCTTTGCATGAGATTAAAATCCGGTTGGGTGAAGATATATTTCAAACTTTGGTGATCAGTGTAAATTTCGCAACGATTACCCAGAAGGTAATGTCGCCAGGTTTTGAGTGCATGGACTACTGCTGCAAGCTCTAGATCATGAGTAGGATAATTATCCTCATGTGGACGCAACTGTCGAGATGCGTAGGCAATCACATGACGATCTTGCATGAGTATGCAACCTAGTCCTTGTCGCGAGGCGTCGCAATAGATAACAAAGTCCTTAGAGAAATCTGGTGGTACCAGTACGGGAGCAGATGTCATGCGTCTTTTCAGTTCCTGAAAGTTGAACTCGCACTGTGGGGTCCACTCGAACTTTTTATCTTTTTTGAGGAGTTCAGTTAGAGGCTTAGCAACCTTGGAAAAATTCTCGACGAAGCGGCGGCAATAGCTCGCTAAACCAAGAAAACTCCGAACTTGCTTGACCGTTTCAGGTGGAGTCCAGTCAAGGACAGCTTGAACTCGTTCGGGGTTGACAGCAGTGCCCTTGCCAGAGATTACATGGCCCAGATAGGTCACTTCTGGCAACCAGAATTCGCACTTGGAGAATTTGGCATAAAGGCGATGCTCTCGAAGTTTCATCAATACTAGCCTTAGATGTTCGGCATGTTCTTCCTCATTCTTGGAGTAGATGAGTATATCATCGAGGTATACCACGACGAATTTATCCAAGTACTCCATGAAGATCGAGTTCATTAACCGAGAGAAGGTGGCTGGAGCATTGGTTAAACCGAAGGACATGACGGTGTACTCGTATTGGCCGTAGCGAGTGACAAAGGCCGTTTTGGGAATGTCCCCGTTCTTGATTTTGATTTGATGGTAGCCCAACCTCAAATCCATCTTGGAAAAGACTGAGGATCCAGCGAGCTGGTCATACAGGTCGTTGATCCTGGGGAGCGGATACTTGTTCTTGATAGTGACCAAATTGACAGGTCGATAATCCACAACCATCCGATCCGTTCCATCCTTCTTGTTGACGAAGAGGACGGGGCAAGCCCATGGAGATGAACTAGGACGGATGAAACCTTTTTGCAAGGACTCATCGAGTTGTTTCTTAAGCTCAGCTAGTTCTAGGGGTGCCATCTTATAAGGTCTCCTAGAGATTGGAATGGTTCCTGGAACAAGGTCTATCACGAACTCGACATCTCTGTCAGGTGGAACACCTGGCAGTTCCTCTGGAAAGACATCCGGAAAGTCACGGACTACCGGAATATCTTCGAGGTCTGGAAGGGGATTGGCATTTAGAGAGTAGAGCTGACGCTCCGATACTCGGGTCAAAACATTGACTGTCTTGCCCGATGGATGGGTAAGTTGGACAGTTCTAGTTGAGCAATCAATCTTGGCGTAATGAGCTGACATCCAGTCCATACCCAAGATGATGTTTATGTCTGAAGACTTGAGAGCTATTAGTGACGCAAGGAAGACCAATCTGTCAACAAGAATTTCATTTCCATGGCTGATCCTAGAGGTTTGCCACTTAGAACCAGGGGTTTGAATTACCATGGAGGTAGGCATGTCACAAAAAGTGGTGTTGTGCAAACGAGCATAGCTCTCAGAAATAAATGAATGAGATGCTCCAGTATCAAATAGAACAGTTGCCGGATGGCAATTAACAAGGAGCGTACCGAGAACGACGTTGGGGTCCTCTTGAGTCTCTTCAGCTGAGACGTAGTTAACATGGCCACGAGCAGTGGTGGCTGGCTTGGCGACAAGCACTTTTGCTGTTGACTTACCACGGCCAACAGACTTTCCGAACTGGCTGGGGTTGTTCTGGGGACACTCACGGATGTAGTGGCCTGGCTCACCACACTTGAAGCAAGTTGTCATATTGGGGCGTGGAGCAGTGTTGGCAGTGGGGCCACCAAAAGTCTTGGGCGGCACATACTGCTGATTGGGGCGAGGCGCCTCAAAGGATGGCCTCGGAGTATACCTGGGTGGCATAGCAGAATTTGGAATCCAGACCCGGCGCTTCTGTGATCCAGAACCGGATGAAGATCCATAGTCACGGGAGTGCTTGCGTGAAGCTTCAAAATCATTCTGCCCTGTCTCGGCACTGATGGCCTTATTGACTAGCTTCGGAAAAGAAATGCATTCATGCAGACGAAGGTCACGTCGGAGCTCAGGGCTAAGTCCCTTGCGGAACCTTGCCTGCTTCTTGGCATCGGTGGATACCTCTTCGGGAGCATAGCGTGCAAGCTTCCCAAACTCGCGACTGTATGCATCCACAGTCAGCTTCCCTTGGGTGAAGTTACAGAACTCCTCCCTCTTGCGATCCATGAGACCTTCCGGAATATGATGCTCACGAAAAGCGGCACTGAAATCAGCCCAAGTAGTGAGTTGGCCGACCGGACGCATAGCTTCATAATTCTCCCACCAAAGGCTGGCAGGGCCTTCGAGGTGATAGGCAGCAAAGGTGACTTTATCATCTTCAGCCACGTTGGGAGAACGTAGCTTGTGGGCGATGCTGCGGAGCCAGTCATCCGCATCGAGAGGTTCGATGGAATGATTGAACTTTGGCGGGTACAGCTTGACAAAGTCATTGATGGACACCGAATTGATCCTCTGCTGGCGTGCGGTGTTCTGCTCAATCCGCTCTAACAAGCGATTGGTGTCGCGCCTGTTGCGCTCTGCCTCCAGCATCACTTCGGCCAGAGAAGGTGGTTGAGGCAGACTTTCCTCTCTAGGTGCACTAGCTTCTCCCTGCTCCGAAACAGCAGGGTTGCTGCGGGTGTTGACCATCCTGGGAAACAAAACAACGATTTAAACCAGGATGGCAAAATCTGGCCAAGGAAGTGCGGAATGTAATGGATAACAAGGAATGCAGAGATGATCATCCGTATGACATGGTAATATAGAAACTGCCATATATACACCAACAGTCATACACCCATACATAGTTTAGTACAAGCCCGGCTGAAGTACCACTATGATGAAAGACGTTACATCTCATCGGAGGCATACCAAGCTCCTATACATTATTTATCTACACCTCCAGAATTGATACACACTAAGTTATATTCCACAATCACGCAGGACGGTGGACATACAACTATTACAATACTAGCGAGACTACTACTAGCTCAGACGGCTCCGTAGAAGTCCTCATAGAAGTCACCACCCAGACCTGGAAGCGGAACATGGTCATCTGGGAACAGACGGTGCTGCGGTGCTTGTGGACCATAGGGACTTGGATGCGGCCTCGGTCCAACAAATGGCGGTAGAAGAGGCCCACGAGGAGGGGTGATGCCTCCCACCTCACGCCATTCCATCAAGTCTGGCAGACTAGCCCGCACAGGGTACAAGTCTCTCGTGTCCATGTATCCGGCTTGCACAGCAGGTGCAAACCTCGTCAAGGTGGCCCAATGATCAGCACGAGCATTAAAGAGCTCCATACGCAAGGCCCGGTTTTCACGGTCCTTATCTTCCAACATCTCAGTAGTGGTGCAAAGGAGTGAGTCCTCATGGGATGCATCACTGTACATGCCCTGAAGGTAACCATGCGCCCCAGGGAGGGATGCTGGCATGTAGCGAAATTCAGTGTTGCTCAACAAGGCAGTTCTAGCTCGCATAATGGTCATCATCGAGTAGGCTGCATCTTGAACGGACATCCCAATAGTGATCCCGAGTCCATAAGAACGGTGGAGTGGTTCCGTGGCTCCGGGATAAGATGGATATATCCTAACCGTGCACAGATATTGGCTCTGGTTGAAATCTCTAAACTGCTCTTCGACGGTGTATTCAGGGTACCATCGGTATCCTGCCTCCACCATCACTCGAACCAACATGGCGGTATGACCACATACACCGATGCAACGGGTCAGACGAACCACTTGGTTTTGGGGACGGGTAGCCATCTGAAAGCACAAAATAGTGCAAAGGCATTAGAATTTCTGGATGAAATTGGACAGCATAACGGCTGTAAATGCTCAGAAAAAGACTTGAGACATCCACAACAGTTTGCGAAACCACTCAACAACACCATATCAAGGTTCTGGTTCAAATGGCAACATACTAAACTTTAGTAGAACTGAACTGGGTTGTATCCAACAATCCTATAAGTTACTACGGATTTAGTAACACGTGAACCTGATAGAGAGAAGAGAGCCTAGTCCTTAACCCACGTAGAATGAGAAGAGAATGACTCAGAATAGAGGGCATAAGGTAAAGGAGTAAAAGAGCCTTACGTTCCCTCCCACAATCAATTCCCCTACATATAACTAAAGCATTTCTAGACTCGACATCGACCGGTTTGGCTTAGCGAACCTACAGGCAGTCCGGCTCTGATGCCAACGCTGTCAGGACCCCGATTCTAAACCACATCGATCCAGCGTGTAACACATCATATCACTTTGCGGCCTCACGCACGGTACTCCCACGGGTGCCACCTTACCTGGCCCGGGACCGTTTGCGCCTTTTGGCTCACGTATATGATAGTGTCGCTAGCATCCATATGACAGAGAACCCGGGCCGACATGGCTAGTCGTGAACCCAAAGCGGCGCTAGCCTATGAGGACAGGCATACATGAATCACTTCGAACATGTCGGTCATCAACGTGTCTATTCGGGCTGTAGCACTGGGCTAACAGGACTCCGGTAACCCGGGCTGTAGCAGGCTAGGCAGGACTCCGAATAACATCGCGTGACATTTCCCCGAAGGGACAGACATAGGAACGACGTGAGACACATGCCGGCCAGTCAAGTGTCCAAGCAGTAGTGCTGGGCTAGCAGGACTCCGGTGATCCGGGCTGTAGCGGACTACTATCGCTCAGAAGCACAAGACTTACATTTCCCCATATGAAAGGCTGCCAAGGATAAACAACTAGATAGTCGGATCCCACTCATACCAAGCATTTCAATCATACACACAATATGCCCGATATGAGTAAATACAACATGGCATCACAACAGTACTCTACGACTCAAGTACTTTATTTAGAAGGCTCCGAGGAGCCATACATATCATCCATACAGATAGGGGTCACATGACCCAACACTCAAGTCATACAAACATACAAGCACATGCGGAAGCAAAGTAGTCTGAGTACAGACACTAGAAAGAAAGAAGGCTTGACGAAGCCTGTCTATCTACAACGACTCTTCACAAGTCTTGGATCACCACCTGAGTGATAAGTCACTCGTCAACGTCGAGGTCTATAAAGAACCCATCAGAGGGGTTGGTGCAGTCGTCTGAAAAACATGATTAAAGCAACATGAGTACGGAGGTACTCAGCAAGTCTTACAACAGGAACCTACTATACATGCACATTCTCAAGAAGGTAGTGGGGTTATTGCAGCAAGCCAGCTTTGACTCTTGGCTAAGCTATCCTACGATAGACACCACTTGTAAATCATTTGTCACACACGAGTCCACTAACACCAACACAATACTCCACCGTGGATCCTCTCTCGCCATCCTGCGAGAGGGCCATCCGCGGTACTCACACTTATCTTGAGATTTTTAATAGTATCCATTTAACTTATCTATGAACTGTATAGGTGACCAAGTAGTCCTTTACCGCGGACGCGGCTATTCGAATAGATTTATACCCTGCAGGGGTGTACTTCTTCACACACGCTCTCACCACTTATCGCCGTTTACACGACATGTACTCGGCAACCTTCAAGCGGAAGCCCAGCGAGGGTGTCAGCCACGGCCTACCTAAACACTCAAGTCTCTAGTCCAGGTTTATCGCCTATTCGGGTTCCATCCGCAGGGAGTCCGGCCGAGGTTTCCACTAACGGCCCCGAACGATGTGAACAGGGTTCCCGAGACACCAAACGGGCGAGTCGGTACACCGTGCCACGTGCCTACCGCAACACAGCCCACCCCGATGGTCAGCGCCGCGTGCAGCCCCCAGCATGCTACAAACACCAGAAACTACTTTGCAACTCCTGGACAGAGGACAAGCGTGATCAAGAAGCCGAGAGGGTCCATTGGTTTCGGGCCCAATGAGTGGTAGTAGCTGAGTCTTAAATCACACACACAGATCTCAGTTCTTAAGAACGGCCTCAATGAAACAACCCACCATGTACTCCTACATGGCCTTTCATCAATTCCTTTACCAAATCGTGTTCAACACTTCCACACCATTGACAACGATACAACCTTTCACTCCGGATCATCATCCCGATGAGCCAGACCTGACACAACTCTAAGCATAGCAAGCATAGCATGGTAGGAACACACATACACATGTATTGGCTCAATCAACTCCTACACATGCTAGTGGGTTTCATCTAGTTACTGTGGCAATGACAGGTCATGCAAAGGAAGTGGGTTCAACTACCGCAACACACAGCAGTTTGAAACGCGTTGTCTTAATGCAGTAAACAAGGGCAGAAGCGAGAACATGGGTTTGTATCGGAATGATGAACGAGTTGCTTGCCTGATGGAGTGGTGGTGGGATACTGCCCTTCAACTGGATACTCGGAGATATCCTCGGAGGCAGAACCTACCACGAATGACACATTGCAACACAATCAATACACGACGATATGCAACAATATGATGCATGCAATGACATGGCAATATGAATGTGTCCTGGTCTTGTGCAAGTTAAACTAGAAGGAAATGACCCCATTTGAATCAAGAATTCAAATGGTAGTGCATTTATAAGATCATATTAGTGCAATATCTTATAATGCCTAAACAGTGGGTTTAACTTGTTTTAACATGCATGAAACCAGTTCCATTGGATAGATTGGATTTTTCTGATAGATTTTCATATATAAAACTTTGCATTTGGAGTTACAGATAATTTTCTATGAATTTTTGAAGTTTGAACTATTTTCTGGATTTTCCTGTATAAAAATAAATCCAGCAAAATAGATTACTGCGTCAGCATGAAGTCATGCTGACCTCAGCAGGTCAACAGACCGGTCCAAGTCAAACCTGACGCGTGGGTCCCGCGTGTCAGGGTCATTAACTTAAACAGATTAGATTATTTTTTTAATCCTGGATTAATTAGCAGTCGGGGCCCACATGTCATAGACTCAGAGGAGTCAAACTGGGTCCACAAGTCAACGGTTAGGGTCAACTCGCCGGCGTCTAGCCGCCGGCGAGGTCAGACGCGGCGGAGCAAGTGATTTTGCTCGTTTTGGCCACCAAACAAGGCGCGGAGGCCATCTACGGGTAGCTGAGATCCTCCCGCGGCGTTCGGTGGCAACAGCTGGGCTCGGGGTGGCCGGAAACATCGCCGGCGACGGGTTTGGCAGCGCCGGGGCTCGGGTGGAGGTGGCTTTGGCGCTACGGTGCGTTAGGGGGCCGGCTGGTGGCTGTTTTGGCCTCCTGGAGGCTCCAGGAGCACGTTGACGCGCTCTGGCCCGGGTGGCAGGGGCTATGGCCGCGGTGGCGCCATGGCCGACGGAGCCAAGCTCTCGGGCTCGTCGGGGACGGGCGCTACGGCGAGCTAGCAGGCATGGGAGGAGGGGGAGAAGGTGCGGGAGCTCACAGGGAGGTCGACGAGCAGTTCAGCGGGCTCGGGGCGAACGGAGCGGCGTGAATCGAAGAACGGCGGCCGGCGGGCACCGGGGTCGGAGACGAGCTGATGGCGGCGATGCAGGGCCTCCGGCGAGGCGTGGCTCGGTGGGGAGGGCGAGGGCGAAGTGGCGGAGCCTCTGGGCAGGTCAGCGGGGCGAGGGGGCAACGGTGGGCGCGGCTATGGCGGCGAGACGGCGACGGGTGCTGCGGCCATGGCGCTGGAGAGCGAGAGAGAGAGCCAGGGGGAGAAGTGAGGTGTCCACGGGGTCGAGGGCGCGACGTGGGGGACGTCCAGCGCGTCGGGCGGTGAAGCGGTGAGCAGGTGACGCCGTGGCGAGCTCGCGCTCGCCGGCGTCACCACCCTGCCTGCCTGGCGGCGACGAAGCAGCTGGCTGGCTCGGGCCAGCACAGCGCTGGGCCGCCAGGTGGGCCGGCTGGTGGGTTTGGCCAGGTTAGTTTTCTTCTATTTAACTGTTTTCTTTTTCTATTATTTCTGCAACTTTGTGGACTTATTTAAAATACTTAAACAACTCCAAAAATCCCCAAACTGCTCATGCATACTATTTAAAGTATAGACAACAAGAAACATTTCTGTTTGAGAATATTTGAACATTTAAATATTTTTTTTAAATTTTAAATGCCCAAATTCAAATACTTATGTGTTAATTCAATAACCTTCTGTTGACCTAGAAAAATGTGCACTATTTTTGCCAGGGGGTTTAATCCAAGACAAAGAGGGTGAACATTTTAGAAGGGCATTTCAGGTTCATTGAAAAAGATTTTAGTAAACCCTAGTTATTTCCAGGGGGGGGGAGTGTGTGTTGGGGGTTCTGGCATTTCCCATTTCAGAATTAATAGAATTTAAACATGATGCACACTCTAATGCATGGCCTAGCTAGGGATGTGACAAAATTTTGATATATTATATGCCTATATAATATTTTTAGTTATTTTGTTTTTATTATTTTAGTTCTGTGAAAATTTGTTTTAAAAAAACTCTTCGAACAGTGCCAGGCCCAAGCCCAGCACTGCTCTCTCTCTCTCTTCGGCCCAGCCCAGCAGCGGCCCAGCACCGTGCGCCGTCTCTCCCGCAGGAGTCCGCCGCCGCCACGACAGCCGCCGCCGCCTCGACGTTCGTGCCGCCACCGGACTCTCCCCGCCGCCTAGCCCCTTGCCCACGCCACCCCTCGCCCCCTCCTTTAGAACTCAAGGCCCCGTGCCCCGTTCCTCACCTCCCTGAGCCATCACCGCCGCCCTCGCCGGAGCTCCCGCCCCGACGAGATCTGCCACCGTCGCCCCGCTCCACCCCGCCACTCCCGACCGACGCCGTCCACTCCATCCTCACCGCCGCGCCGCGCCGAGCGCCCTGACGCCCTCGCCGCCACCGGAGACACACCGGAGCCACCGCCCCGTCGACGTCCGAGCCGCCGCTGCCGTCTCCCTCGCCGTCGGCAGCCACCGTCGCCGCGGTACGCCTCGCCTCTCACCTCACTCGTCGGATCTGTCATCTATGGCTAGGATTAGATCTAGGTTTTTTTTTGAAACGGTTTCTGTTAGTATACGAACGTTCGTTCGTTTAGCGGTCGCAGCGAACGTTTTCGTTATTTAGGCCTCAGTAGTGAACGTTTCTATATTAGATCTATTTTTTTCGTCCAGGGACCTCATTGTAGCTGTTTTTATTTTCAGTTTAGTCCCTGATCTTAGAACGGTCACAACTTTTTGCTCGTTAGTCGGAATCCAATGGAACCAACGCCCACTTCTTCGTTATGATCCCCTCTATCCAGTATCCAACTCAAACATGTTTTGAAGTTTTAAAATTTGAATTCAAACAGATTTGTATTTGAACTTCGTTTGACCATAACTTGAGTTTTATAACTCCGTTTGAGTTGATTCTTTTTGCATATCGAAGCTCTTGACCTAAACTTTCTGATAAGGCCAAATTCACATAATTTTGGTACTGTTAGAAATTGTTTTATGTTGCAAGAGTTATTTGCTTGGTTTTGATGTTTTCTGAATCGTCTTCTTCGATCTCTCTGATCTTTTGAGTGATTGCTTATGTGTGGTTACTATTGCTTGATTACGCTAGATTGACCGGAGTGTGACGAGTAGATCTATCAAGAGTTTTGTGTGCGAATCATCTTCATCAACATTGCAGGCAAGTTCACACTTTGATCATATCCCTTTTCATACCCTGTTTTTTTTGCATTAGTTTCGCCCTCAAACATTGCATGAGTAGGATTGATAACATGTGGGTATTGGGAAGTAGTTGAGGTAGTACCTATTACCTGTATATTATCAAACCCTTGGGATTTACTATTACGTTATGCTTATATTGCCATGCTATGCTCGTAGACGTGGATTGGGTTTTGAGAGTATTCATGACAGATGTGAGATTGCTAATTAATGGTTTACTTAAGGTGGCAACTTAAATACACATCTGGGTGGATTGCTAGGGGCACCCTGGGGGTAGACCAGTGGACTTGCCCGGACACCTGGTGTCGGGGAATATCGGCCTCCACGAGCACCTATGGGGACGGAGCCCCTTGTCGGTTCAGCGGGGGCGGAGGATGCACAAAGAGCAGATCGAGGCGACACACACACACAACGATTTTACCCAGCTTCGGGCCGCATGGATGCGTAAAACCCTACTGCTGCATGTCTGGTTGATTCGGGTTCTTGCTCTGGAGCGCAAGAACCTACAGTAAGTTGGAGCTGGACGTAGGCGAGGGCCTATTGGGTCCGATCCCCCCACTACATGCGCATGGGCCTCCTTTTATATGCCAAGGGGTTTCCCACAGGGAGCGACGCAGGTGAGGGTAAAAATGGCAAGGGACTGTGCGAATAGTGGCCGCACAGTGCTATCGCACCTAACTCTGATGGCGGGGGACAAAGGCATTAAATGCCCGTATGGATCGCCTGAACAGTGCCGAGGTGGACCGTTAGGAGCGCCTCCGCTTGCCACGGGGGCGACTCTGCCAACGTCGCATGCCACCGCGCGTCTCAGGTTGCGCGGCGCCCTGCCACGTGCCTCGGGGGAAGCCCCAGAGCGACGCGTGGGCAGGTGAGCTGGAGCGCGGGCCTGATGTAGTGGTTTGCCGCGGCAAGTGGCTTGCCGCGGTAGTTGCCTTGCCGCACCTGGGAGCTTGCCGCTCGCCAGGCCTTGCTGGGGCGCGCGGCGCGCCGCGGCGGGCTTCTCTTGGGGTGCCTTGGCTTGGCCGTCCCGGCGAGCTCCTCCCGCCGGGGCCTTGGTGCTTCGGCTTAGTCGTCCCGGCAAGCTCCTCTTGCCGGGGCCTTGTCGCCCTGGCCCGGCAAGCTCCTCTTGCCGGGGCCTTGTCGCCCTGGCCCGGCAAGCTCCTCTTGTCGGACCTCGCCTGCTTGGCCCGGCAAGCTCCTCTTGCCGGGGCTTGGTCTTCTAGGCTCGATCACTTGGCCTTCGTCCGGCCCAAAAAGGGCCGCGGAGACTCTTGTCGCTCCACTGGCAGGCCTTGCCGCGGGAGGCTACTAGTGCCCGTGCACAAGTTCGGGGTACTAAGGTACCCCTACTTTAGTACACCGACAGGAGCCCCCGGGTCTGGGCCATACACGGTGCCGAGCGTTGTTGGGCCAGGCCCTAACAGTGCACGAGCACACGTGGCCTGGGTTGCGCTGCTCCTTAACTCCGTGCTCGTCGCGCCCTCCCCAAGTGGCGCGCGCTTATCGCGGCGTCGTGGGGGGGCGAGGCGTGCGAGGCGTGCGTGACGTGGGTGGCATGCGCGGGGCTTGAGGCCCGCAGGCATGCGTCACGTCGGGCACGATCTCTTTTATTTGGAGAAGCGAAACATCCGCCCCCACTTTCGAGTGGGGGGGGGAGAGAGGTCGCCTCATCAGTCGCCTCGGCCCTGCTCGCCCGCCACGCGTCCTCCATGCGCTTGGGGTCGCGGTGGTGGAGGCAGGAAGCCGGGCCGACGCGGGTCGAAGTAGAGGGTCGGCCCCGTCGCCTGCCCTTCCTCTGCTTTGATTGCTTGGGCGGGGCGGCCGAGCCCCTACTCCGCCCCTTTATAAGGAGCGGAAGGGGATGACGAGGGTCCGCACTCCTTCCTTCTTCCTTCTCTTAGATCCCTGGTCCCCTCTCCCCAGCTGTCATGGAGGAAGGGAACCCTGGTCCTTCTTCGGTGGCGGCAAGGGTTGCCGCCAGGCAGCGAGCCCCTCCTCCCCTTGCACCCGCGGCGGCGGAGCCAACCGTAAGGGGAAGGGGGAGGGGGCGAGGTCGCGGACGAGGTTGTGGACGGGGCCGAGGCGCTCGAGGCGGGCAGGACGGCGCGCCGGCCTCGCCTCCGCCGGCGGCTCCGTTTCCCCTGGCGGTTCATCTCGGGGACGACCCCTGCGAGTTCATCATCAGGCTGCGCCGGGTGCCTCGCCGTCGCCTCCGCCTCCCGGCCCCCTTCGCGGACGTCTTGGAGGCGGAACAACACGAGACGCTGAGACTGTGCATGAGGGGCTGCGGGATCAGTGGTACGCGAGTCCACGTCGAATACCGAGCCCCCGGCGTGATATGTCTGGGCCGAGGGTGGAAGTCGTTCGCCCGGATCCACAGCTTGACGGCGGGGTTCACCCTACATTTCAAGCTGATGGAGGGCAATCTGCTCTCCGTCAAGGTCTTCGGGGACCTCGACACCCGGGCCCGGTGCTGCGTGGATAGCTCCTCCGACAGCGAAGGCTCCTCCTCGAGCGAGAGTGACGAGGAGGGGAGCGACAGCGACGACGAGGGCGGGCGGTCGCCGGGGTGACGGGCACGACTAGGCGCTAGTCGCAGCTCCGCATGGCACCGGCGGCCCCCATCGTCCGCGTCGCTGGCGCCGTGAACTCCCCGGGGTCGTCTCCTTGGGCGGCTGGCGTAGGGAGGATGCGGAAGAGGAAGAGGGCGGGCGGCAAGGCCGCTGCCTCGTCTTCCAACCTCGCCCCAGACGCCGTCACCACCCCTGCTCGCGGCGACGACCACCGGGGTCTTCTCTCCGTCCCGGCAAGCTCCTCTTGCCGGGGCTTCGTCTTCTCGGCCGGAGTGGCGAGGCTGCGGAAGAGGCTGGCGGCAAGGCCGTCAACTCGGAGTACGAGGGCTAGATGCCCTCGACAGCGTGTTGACGTCCTGCCGCCTCCTTCTCGAGCTCCGCTTCCGGCGTCGCCATCTTCTTCCGGCCTCCGGAGCTCCGGGGTGGGGCCTCGGACGCTCTCTTGGCGTCTTCTGCCACCCGTAGCTCGTCTAGGAGCCCCTTTTGCCCTTCTCGCCTCCTTGCCGTACCTCCTGAGGAGAGAGACAAGAAAGGGATTACGGGCACCTTATCTCTTTTTATCTTGTAAGCCCTCGGGCCTTAGTTGCATTAAAATCTTGTAATCCCATCTTTCATGTTTTTCATTCTCTCTGAACTGTACCTGAGTGGAATGTTTTTAATGAAAAGGGGTTGTTTGCCGGATCATTTGTCTCGCGGGTACATCCCGCGGCAAGGGGCGGACCCTTTGCACCGTTAAGATAGACACTTCCCCGCCCGGCAACGGACCCTGCCGTCCCCCGCGCCCCTTGGCCCTCCTCCCGCTCTTGGCGAAGGCAGGGAGAAGGCGGGTTCTGGCCCCTCGCTTCCTCCCCTTGCCGCCGCGGCTACTATCCGAAACGGGCCCCGGGAACGTGCTCCGGGGTTTGCCGCTTAAGAGAGCACGGCAGCTTTTTAGGAGGAAGCAAGGTTTTCACATTCCGCAGCTCACGAGAGAATGCATGACAAGGGATGTAAAGACTTATCTGAGGTTGCAGCCCCCGGCAACTCTGGCTTGTCGGGAGGCGGGTGCTGGCTCGTCCTTCTCCCCTTCTTCGTCCTTGAGCGGCTCGGCAAGGGTAGGCAGTTCCCGCGAGCCAAAGGGAAAGGACGGGAAAAAGACGCGGACTCGACCTCTAAGTTAGGGGTTAGCGACTGTTAGGCACTATCAACCCTAACCAAGGACGAGACTCGACTCAGCATGCATGCTAAAACTTGGGGGGCCCCAGCGCGTAATTGCGGCCAGGGTCTGCGCCTGACTTTGTACAAAGGATTACATGCGTCTGCGGCAAGACTTTTGTACAAAGAGTTGGTTGCCGGACGGGGTCCGACAACCGCGCCTTACGGGTAAAACTTGCGAAGATGCTCAATCTTCGGTCTCGAGGCGGACGGCGCCGGGCCTCGTGACTCGTTTCACCCGGTAAGGGCCTTCCCACTTCGGCGTCAACTTGTTGTGTATCTTGGACGACTGAACGCGCCGAAGAACAAGGTCGCCTTCCTCGAGGCTCCTGGCCTTAACTTTGCGGCTATGATAGCGACGCAGAGCTTGCTGGTAGTGAGCGGATCGCACAGCGGCCTGGAGACGATCTTCCTCGAGGAGCAGTGCGTCATCTTCACGCGACCGCTCTTGCTCAAGCTCATCATAAGCGAGCACTCGAGGTGACCCGTATACGAGTTCCGTGGGGGTAACTGCTTCTGCTCCATAGACTAGAGCAAATGGTGTCTGGCCGGTGGCTCGATTTGGCGTCGTTCTGACCGACCAAAGAACCGCCGGCAGCTCCTTGATCCAGTTCCGTCCGTGCTTGAGCAGCTTGTCAAAACTTCTGGTCTTGAGCCCGCGCAGCACCTCGGCGTTGGCCCTTTCCGCTTGACCATTACTCCGGGGATGAGCAATAGAAGCGAAGCAGACCTTGGTGCCGAGATCTTGGGTGTACTGCATGAAGGCGTGGCTTGTGAACTGCGTACCGTTGTCGGTGATGATCCTGTTGGGGATCCCGAAGCGGCAAACAATCGACCTGAAGAATTTGATCGCGGACTGGGCGGTCACCTTCCTCACTGGTTCCACTTCTGGCCACTTTGTGAACTTGTCGATGGCAACGAACAAGTACTCAAAGCCCCCGACGGATCGGGGGAAGGGGCCGAGGATATCGAGCCCCCAGACCGAGAAGGGCCAGGATAAAGGGATCGTCTGGAGAGCTTGAGCTGGCTGGTGTATCTTCTTGGAATGGAACTGGCACGCTTCACACTTGGTTACTTGTGCAGTTGCATCCTGGAGGGCTGTGGGCCAGAAGAAGCCTTGCCGGAACGCCTTTCCAACAAGTGCTCTGGCGCCAATGTGGTGTCCACATATGCCTCCGTGTATCTCCGCCAACAGCTTCTGTCCGTCTTCCCGGTGAATGCACTTCAATTTCACCCCATTGCGTCCTCTTCTGTACAGTGCGCTGTCGACGAACTGGTACATACTGGACTGCCGGGCTACTCTTTCAGCTTCTTCTTGTTCTTCGGGAAGTTCTCCTGTCTGGAGGAAACGGACGATCTACTGTGCCCACGTCGGAGCCTGTGGCTCGACGACGAGGACTAGAGGCATGTCGGCGGCTGCGGGAACATCAGCTTCTACGGCGAGGACTTGGGGCTCAACCGGAGCTTGACGTTCCCCGGCAAGCTTGCCGGGGGTGGCTTGCCGGGAGCGTCTGCTTCGTCGGGACAAACCCTGGGGCTTGCCGGAGCGGGCAGCTCCTGAGCACTCTTGGCGTCGATCCCGGGGACTCCCTTGGCGGCGGCTTCAGGAAGCTCTGCCGGAAGATAATCGCCGGAGACCGATTTCCTCTTCTTGCTTGGCCCAGTCGATGGTGTCACGGATGGTTGAGTCAGCTTGAGCACAAAAGTCCCTGGTTCCACAGGTAGCTTTAGTGCGGCGCATTTGGACAGGCCGTCGGCGATGTCGTTCTCTGCTCTTGGAACGTATTCCATTAGCAGGCCGTCAAAGCGCTCTTCCAGCTTCCTCACTCCATCAACGTAAGCTTCCATCAACGGGCACTGGTAATCCTTGTTCACTTGGCGGACGACGAGCTGCGAGTCACCCCTAACAATGAGCTTCTTGATCCCAAGTTCCGCCGCGATCCTCAGACCGGCGAGCAAACCTTCATACTCTGCCGTATTATTGGTTGCTTGCTCCTTGGGAAAGTGCATCTGGACGACGTACTTGAGGTGCTCTCCGGTGGGCGCGATAAGCAGCACGCCGGCACCGGCGCCTTCCAGCGAAAAGGCACCATCAAAGTACATCAGCCACTCTTTGGTTGCTTCCTTGCCGGGGATGCTTGTCTCGGGAATTTCTTCGTCCGGTGTCGGCGTCCACTCTGCTATGAACTCTGCCAATGCTCTGCTCTGGATGGTCGATGTGCTCTTGAACTTGAGGCCAAAGCTTGACAGTTCTAGTGCCCACTCGACAATCCTGCCTGTTGCTTCGGGATTCTGCAGTATCCTCTTAAGCGGAAAGCGAGTGACCACGGTGATCTCGTGTGCTTGGAAGTAATGGCGCAGCTTCCTCGAGGCCATGAGGAGGCCGAAGAGCAATTTCTGCACACCAGAGTACCTCGACCTAGCCCCCTGCAAGAGGGAACTGACGAAGTAAACTGGGCGCTGCACCATCCTCTTCCTCTGCACTTCCCCTTGCGCTTGCGCGGATCCGCCTTTGCCGGGGCCAGAGCTTGTCGGGGAAGCCCCCTGCTTGCCATCGGACGCGCTTGCCGTGGTTGTTGGCTCGTCATCAGCTTCCCTCTCCGCAACTAACGCAGCACTAGCCACTTGATTGGTTGCCGCTAGGTAGAGCAGCAACTTCTCTTGCGGTCTAGGCGCGACAAGTATAGGAGCGGAGGACAGGTATTTCTTCAAGTCTTGCAGCGCAGCCTCCGCTTCCGGAGTCCATTTTACTGGACCTGCCTTTTTCAAGATTTTGAAAAACGGCAGGGCGCGTTCCGCAGATATGGAAATAAATCTGCTGAGAGCCACCACGCAGCCGGCAAGTCTTCGCACGTCCTTGACACGCGTTGGTGCTTCTACTTGCTCGATGGCCTTGATCTTGTCGGGGTTGGCTTCGATCCCACGCTGAGACACGAAGAACCCGACAAGCTTGCCGGAGGGAACTCCGAACACGCACTTCTCGGGGTTGAGCTTGAGGCTGATCTTGCGCAAGTTCGCAAAGGTCTCTTCCAAGTCTTGAACCAAGGTTGCCTTGTCTCTGCTATTGACCACAATGTCGTCCATGTAGGCCTCCACATTTCTGTGGATCTGCGGCTCAAAAGCAGTGTGGACAACCCTCGTGAACGTCGAGCCTGCGTTCTTCAGTCCAAAAGGCATCCGCACAAAGCAGTACGTGCCGCATGGAGTGATGAACGCAGTCTTCTCTTCGTCTTCTTCGGCCATGAAGATCTGGTGGTACCCGGAGTAGGCGTCAAGGAATGAAAGCAGGTCGCATCCGGCCGTGGAGTCAACAATCTGGTCGATGCGCGGCAAGGGAAATGGATCTTTAGGGCAAGCTCTGTTGACATCGGTGAAATCGATGCAAAGCCTCCACTTCCCGTTTGCCTTGCGCACGACGACAGGATTGGCCAACCACGACGGATGGAGCACGCCTCTCACGAGGCCTGCCGCTTCCAACTTCTTGATCTCCTCCGTGATAAACTCTTGGCGCTCCACCGCTTGTTTCCTGACCTTTTGCTTGACGGGCCGCGCATGAGGACAGACGGCAAGGTGGTGCTCAATCACTTCCCTGGGAACGCCGGGGATGTCAGATGGTTACCAGGCAAACACATCGACATTCGCCCGCAGGAAAGCAACGAGCGCGCCTTCCTATTTGGGGTCGAGAGTGGCACTGATGGTGAATGTACCACCAGCGCCGTCCTCCTTGGCGGGCACCTTCTTGGTCGCGGGCGGAGCAGCCGTCGTCTTCTTGTGTTTGCCGGCGGGGCTCGATGGCACGTCCTCGACGACAGCGCAGCACTCCGAAGAGGCGCGCTTGCCGGAGTGGGCACCAGAGCATTCGCCGGTCTTGGCCTTCTTGCCGGCAGGGCTCGATGGCACGTCCTCGACGGCAGCGCAGCACTCCGAAGAGGCGCGCTTGCCGGAGTGGGTGCCAGGGCATTCGCCGGGCTTGGTCTTCTTGCCGGCGGGGCTCGATGGCACGTCCTCGAGGGCAGCGCAGCACTCCGAAGAGGCGCACTTGCCGGAGTGGGCGCCAGAGCATTCGCCGGGCTTGGTCTTCTTGCCGGCGGGGCTCGATGGCACGTCCTCGACGGCAGCGCAGCACTCCGAAGAGGCGCGCTTGCCGGAGTGGGCGCCAGAGCATTCGCCGGACTTCTTCTTCATGCCGGCGGGGCTCGATGGCACGTCCTCGACGGCAGCGCAGCACTCCGAAGAGGCGCGCTTGCCGGAGTGAGCACCAGAGCACTTGCCGGACTTCTTCTTTCCCCCGGAAGCTCCAACGGCAAGCGGACTGCGGGCCGTTGCCGCTGTTGCGTCCCGGTATAATTGGTCGGCGCAGATAAGGGCATCCTTCTTGTCGCTGGGAACAGAAATGACACTTATAGGGCCAGGCATCTTGAGCATGTTATACGCATAGTGAGAGGCCGCCATGAACTTGGCGAGTGCTGGTCGGCCGAGGATCCCGTTGTAAGGCAACGGGAGGTCGGCGACGTCAAAGGTGACCTTCTCAGTTCTGAAATTCAGCTCGCTGCCAAATGTCACCGGCAGCGCGATCTTTCCCTTCGGCTTGCTCCTTCCCGGGTTGATTCCTTGGAATGTGCCGGTTTCTTCGAGCTCGCTGTCGGGAACTTGGAGTCTCCGGAGAATAGCAGAGGAGATCAGATTCAAGCCGGCCCCGCCGTCAACTAGCATCTTAGTGACCTTGAGGTTGCGGATTGTTGGGGAAACCAACATCGGCAAGCACCCGACCGCGGTTGTGCGATCAGGGTGGTCCTCAATGTCGAAGATGATAGGCGTGCTGGACCATCTCAGGGGTCTGCGTGACTCGATGGGTGGCTCCGCTGCATTGACCTCCCGCACCCACCGTTTGAGCTGGTGGTGGGAAGCGTGCAGGGAGGCACCACCGTCCACACACAAGACCTCAATGGCTCTCTGGAACTCCTGCTCGCTGGTCTCGGGGTCTTCCATGTCTTCGTCGTCGTCTTCGTCTTCGCTCTTGCCGCGCCCCCGGGGAGGTCTGTCTGCTTGCAGCTGCTTGTCCTTGTCGCGGCGCTCCCCCGGGCCGGGACGCTTCGTGTCGGATCCCCCGCCGCCTGCCTGGGCCCTCTCCTTGTCACGTCGTGCGTACTCGGCCTTTTGCAGGTCGACGAGTCGCTCGACTTGCTTGCAACTCTGGAGGTCGTGGCCCCTGGTGCGGTGGATCTTGCAGTACTTCTTGTCGGTACCGTCCCGCTTATCGGCAGCCGCCACCGCCCGGCAGTTGGCGCACCCGGCAACCTCCTTGCCGGGGCCTCCCGCCTGGGCTTTCTTGGCGGAGCCCTCGCTGCCGGACTTCTCGACAACCAGTACCTCTGGGTTTTTCTCCTTCTTACCGTTCCGCCGCTGGCCTCTCCTTGCCGGGGCGGTACCTTCGCTGTCGGATTCTGCTTCTCCAACACTCTCTCCGGGGAGCTTCCTCCCCTCCTCAGCGCGTGCACACTTGTCGGCCAGGGCGTAAAGCTCGCTGACCTCCTTGATTTTGCACATCGCCATCTCCTCCCGCATCCTGCGGTTACGCACGTTCTGGTGGAACGCGCTGATCACCGCGGCGGGGTGGACGTCTGGGATGTTGTAGTGCACACGGCTGAACCTCTGGATGAACTTGCGCAAAGGCTCCCCCTCCTTCTGAACAAGCAGATGAAGGTTGCTCGCCTGGCCATGGGGTTTGTGGCCGCCCGTGAAGGTGCCCACGAACTGATGGCATAGATCTGGCCAGGAGGAGATGGAGCCGTCCGGCAAGTGCATGAGCCAGGATCTGACGTTGGGCTTGAGTACCAGCGGGAAGTAGTTGGCAAGGATCTTATCGTCCCGTCCCCCGGCAGCCTGCACCGCAATGGTGTAGATGCTGAGGAACTCAGACGGATGCGACTTGCCGTCGTACTTCTCGGGCACGTGGGGCTTGAAGTTCTTTGTGCTGGGCCACTGGACTTGCCGCAGCTCGCGGGTGAACGCAGGGCAGCCTACCGAATACGGCAGTTCGCCTGGTTCCCCCGGCGCGTGCATGTCTCCAGAGGGCCCAACGCGCTGGTCTGATTGACGCCGCGCCTCTCTTCTGCGCTCGATGCGGGTTCGAGCGTCTTCTTCCCTCCGTTCGTGAAGGACTTGGCGTTGGTCGCGGCAAGTTCGCGGGTTCGACGACGCGGTGGAATCATCGTCGAGGTGAGCCCGGCGAGTCGGCGACCGTGGCTTCTGGGGCGGGGAGTGCATGGTGGTCGCACCCCCTCCATTCTTGGCGCCATCGGTTCTCGCCTGGGTGACTGGCCGCGGCTGCGGCGCGCTGTGCTGCCGCGGAGTGTCACCGTTGGCGAAACCGATGAGGCTCTGGATGGTTGCCCTCCAGCCGTCGAGCTTGTCCGCCGTTGGAGGGTAGTCTAGGAGCAGCTGAGCTCGCGCGAGAGCTTCCGCTGGGGTGGCGGGCAGAGGCGGCGAGCGGCGCGAGGAGCGGGATGTGCTCGAACTCCTAACCATGTTAGAAGGAGCAGCACCCGGTCCAGGCAGTCGCGCGACGCTCGTCCCGGCACGCTGGATCGCATGCCGGTCCTGAGCGCCCTGGGATCCACCAGCGTGGCTCGGGTCCAGCAAGCGTATGGTACCATGGGTACCATGACGCTGCTCGTTTCGCGCCTCCTAAGAGGGGCGCGGGGCGAGCTCAGACGCCGCGAGACCAAGAACTGGCTCGACGATGCCCGTTCCTCCGCCGGCGTCCTCCCCACCACCCGTCCGCTCCATGGGTGGTGGGTTCGACGCTGACGGGCCGGTCACCTCCGAAGTTTCTTCTTCGGCACCATGCTGGCGCAAACGATGAGAGTCTGGCTCACGCGGACGCCAGATCTGATTCACACAACCTCGACGCACCCCTACCTGGCGCGCCAAAGATGTCGGGGGATATCGTCCTCCACGAGCACCTATGGGGACGGAGCCCCTTGTCGGTTCGACGGGGGCGGAGGATGCACAAAGAGCAGATCGAGGCGACACACACACACAACGATTTTACCCAGCTTCGGGCCGCATGGATGCGTAAAACCCTACTGCTGCATGTCTGGTTGATTCGGGTTCTTGCCCTGGAGCGCAAGAAGCTACAGTAAGTTGGAGCTGGACGTAGGCGAGGGCCTATTGGGTCCGATTCCCCCACTACGTGTGCATGGGCCTCCTTTTATATGCCAAGGGGTTTCCCACAGGGAGCGACACAGGTGAGGGTAAAAATGGCAAGGGACTGTGCGAATAGTGGCCGCACAGTGCTATCGCACCTAACTCTGACGGCGGGGGACAAAGGCATTAAATGCCCGTCTGGATCGCCTGAACAGTGCTGAGGCGGACCGTTAGGAGTGCCTCCGCTTGCCACGGGGGCGACTCTGCCAACGTCGCATGCCACCGCGCGTCTCAGGTTGCGCGGCGCCCCGCCACGTGCCTCCGGGGAAGCCCCAGAGCGACGCGTGGGCAGGTGAGCTGGAGCGCGGGCCTGATGTAGTGGTTTGCCGCGGCAAGCCACTTTCCGCACCTGGGAGCTTGCCGCTCGCCAGGCCTTGCCGGGGCGCGCGGCGCGCCGCGGCGGGCTTCTCTTGGGGTGCCTTGGCTTGGCTGTCCCGGCGAGCTCCTCCCGCCGGGGCCTTGGTGCTTCGGCTTAGTCGTCCCGGCAAGCTCCTCTTGCCGGGGCCTTGTCGCCCTGGCCCAGCAAGCTCCTCTTGCCGGACCTCGCCTGCTTGGCCCGGCAAGCTCCTCTTGCCGGGGCTTGGTCTTCTAGGCTCGATCACTTGGCCTTCGTCCGGCCCAAAAAGGGCCGCGGAGACTCTTATCGCTCCCCTGGCAGGCCTTGCCGCGGGAGGCTACTACTGCCCGTGCACAAGTTCGGGGTACTAAGGTACCCCTACTTTAGTACACCGACACCTGGGGATATACCAGTGTTGTCCTAGGAGATCCCGGGGATATACCGTGTGATCATCCTACGGTCCGCCACCCAGGCTCAAAGGGATCATGAGATTTTTCATACTAGAAACTTCCGTGTGCAGCCACAAGCCATTATGGGCTCTAGCATAGTTGATTAAGTCGTGCGAACTCTTACAGGGTAGACTAGTAGATGTAGGGGAAAGTAGGTGTACCGGTCTATCCAACGTAAGGTGCTAGCGCTTCTGAAAGACTATGTCTCAGTCATCCGTTTCTCAAACACCATGTAGTGCGAGAAATCCAACAGAGGCGGTCGAGTCTTGTGGGGAAAAGTGCGCAAACCTCTGCAGAGTGTACAAACTAATCATGATTAGCCGTGTCCCCGGTTATGGACATCTTGAGTATCTAGTTCCTGGATTTTCCTGTTGATCTCATCATGTTACTTTAAATAATTTGTTGGGTTTTAATGATGATGCTTAATTGGGATTGAGAATGATGTCAACCATTCTCAATGTTTAACAACCACCATGATAGTTAAATAAATTTATTCCTTTGTAGTGGGGGAAAATTGGCTTTTCGCAAAAACATTATAACCATAGAGCTTTTCCACCAGCCATATATGCATGTAGTGATAGCCATTGTTCATCATTTTCACTATGGTGTGAATTTGCCAGTACATTCAATGTACTGACCCGTTTCGGGCTGCAACGTCTCATGTTGCAGGTTTCTTACGACGAGTAAGTGATACGTTAGGGTTATGATTTCTACACTCAACTTTGCCGTTGGTGTTGATGGGAATCCACAACCTTGTTGCTTCCGCTATATTGGATTGAGGTAATAGTATTTACGTTACTTTATACATGTGATTTACCTCTGTTATAAATCCTTCGAGTACTGTGTGTGTCAGCATACAGATCCAGGGATGACACTTAAGCACAGAGACTTGATCCATTCGGGTCGGGTCGCTACAAGATGGTATCAGAGCACATGTTGACTGTAGGACGTGACCCTAGAAACTGGCAAGCCCATAGGAAGGATTTTCTCTAAAACTTTCTTTTTAAAAGGATATTTTACCTCTCTTCTCCTCTGAGTTTATTCAAATATTCCCTTTTAGTGAGACCATACCCCTTTTCCCTTTTGACCACTCGAAGACTCGACTGAAGAGACCACTCCAAGAAGTACAAGATACCGGACAACTAAGACCATTCGGACTGAAGAAGATTTTTACCGTGCATTATGATAATGGAAACTACAACGGTTGAAGAATTCCTAAGACTAGGAGAATTTGAAGGCTCTGGAGAATTCCTAGATTTTTATGACCTAGTAAGGCTACCTTATGGAACTTGTCAGACCATTGAAGCTGCCAATATCGAGATCAAGGTGCATCGGAGAAAGACCGGAACATGGAGCATTAGAACTCAAAGTTTTGTCAAGGAAACCCCAATGCAGGAGATATCAACTAATGGAGATACAGCTCATGGAAATGACAAGACCAGAAACACAGCTATCCATGAGGTTATCGCCCGCTTATGCTATTCTCACCATGCTGAGTTAAGCATGCATTTCTTCGGAAGGATTGGATGACAAGAAGGCTGATGGAGCACCTATCAGCAAGATGAAGTTTTAACCTTAGCCGGTGTATCACCAGGATCTGGAGTATTACATAAAGAAGTTAAGATGCACCTACAAGAAGCAGTATTTTGACAAGGAAGTATTTCATGAAGAACTCTGGACCCTGAAGATGAGAGTAGCCAAACTGAAGGAGCAGAACCATGAGATACTCGAGATTCGTCAGGAACTGAAGTACAGTAGGATCATGGTTCATGTCGAGGTTGTTGAAACTCGGAAGTTTGGAACGCAACTACAGAATATTAAAGGATGTCATGAGAGACTTCGTGTCAACAGAGATGATCTGACAAAAGAATTTGAGAAGGACAAACACGAATCAGAAGAAGCCATCGGAGACATGAACAAGACTTGAAGAGTTGGGCGACGTTGACCTTAGAATACCAAACCCCTACTATATACCTACGTTAGATGCGATGATTGTGAGCTATCATTTGTTTGTTGTTTTCCGATAGCCACAATAAAATCTGTCTTTTCAAAACCTTTGTTTGTATTGTGTGCATCTCTCTTGATCTCTCTTATCTCACCCCAAAACCCATGTACCCAATAGAGGATGAATGGAGATGAGATTTTTTTTGGACCAATAAGTCAATTGGAGACAGACCAATGGATTCAGAACATGGAGGGTCATATGGAGAACAACCCTATAGTCAGAAAGGATATGGCTCAGCATGCTCTTCAATGCTTTGAAAGAGGTGCTGCTACTTGGTGGAGGATGTACCAAACCATCAATGGATGGCAAGGAGTAACCACTTGGAAAGAATTTAAGTTGACTTTGCTAAAGTCTCAGTTTGTGTCCCAGAAATTGAAGCCTTATGGAAAGGATATGAAGAAAACTTGTGCATGCAAGCTTTGTGGAGAAATAGGACACAACCATAAAGAACACAAGGATGAATGCCCTAATTGTGAAGGAAGTCACCCAGCTGAAAAATTCCCAACTAGGCAGATCACTTATTTCTTGTGTGAAGGGACTGCCCACTACCCTGCTCAGTGTCACATTTACCCCTTGGTACAAAGAACCATCCAGCAGAAGAAAGAAGCAATGAAAGGAGCCCTTATGGAAATTTTAGATGAACCTGTGATGAAGGAAGAGGTGGAGGACACACCCAAAGAGGAACCAATTAAACCCTACACTAAGTCTTGCTATTCATGTGGAGAAGAAGGACACATCTCCCAGAATTGTATGAATGGGGATCTAGTAGAATTCCCGACAGAGGAAGTAGAGTATGACCCACAGGAAATAGAAGCCCTGATTGGAATGGAAAAGACCAGAAAGAGAAGTAGATTGGATTCCAGGAAGGATCTGAGTCATATCACCTGTTATAGGTGCAAGGAGTCAAGGCACTACCTCAGCAATTGCCCAAAAAGGAAGCCAAGGACCCAAGTAGGCTATATAATCACCAGGAAACCTCGAAACATGCCGGAAGTAACATGTTTCCGTTGTAATGAAGCAGGGCACTTTGCCAGAGATTGTCCGAAGGAGAAGGAGACTTGTGATAAATAGTTGAGTTTGTAACAGAAGAAATATAATAGTAGTAGTGAGAACATTTTCCTTTATACTGAGGTGTTGAGTTGAGGCATGTAATGGAAAAACACGAGATTGTAATAATTTGAGAATCAATAAAGTTAGCAGTGTTGGTACTGATTTGGATTGTATGAGTTACTCTATGAGGAAAGATGTTGACCATTTTCGAGGAATATGAGAAATATGGAACATTTTAAGGGCGGTAGTACCCTGTAAGAACCTTTGACCCTGAAAAGATAAAGATAGTCCCCTGAGTGGATTTCGGACAAAATGACTACGAGTTTTGTCTCGATATGTGTGATACCCCAGGAGTGTGTGGGATGAAGTTGGAGACCGTCAGTTGTTTAGACCAAATGTGATCAAGGAGTCAGAAGAGAATGTTAAGTTGATGACCCTGGAAAGGATAATGATGTTCCACGAAGTGGAATATGGATTTCATAAGTATAAGTTTCTATCTCGGTATGTGGGATATTCCACGGGGATGAAGAGATGAATTACTATTGGATATAAAGGAGGTATGATGTTGGAAATATGGATCAATGGAAATTCCATGATGAGTGTGAGTAATCATGTCCTAGTTTGGTGCCAATAGAAGGAAGGAAGACAATACAATTGGATGGATTTTTAGTATGCAAGGAAGCTAGAAGTTGGATGTTGGATTTGAGATCCGTTGCCCGATGATGAGTTCAAGGTTTGAAAGTGATAAGATGGGCCATAACCCACAGGACCCAGGACCTGCCAAGACGCAATCACATTCTTGCTGAAGGAAAAACCCTGGAAGAAATTACGATTTTATCGACAGATGATCTTATAGGAGTTACGCAAAACCTGAGAGTTGTGAAGGAACGATAGATGTTTGTTTGGCTTGCAGAATCAATGGATTTATCCGAACTTGGTTCACTGATAAGAGAAATTCTGCAATGCTTGTGAGGATGACCAAGTGTTAGAATGCGAGATTCACTAAACCGTATACAAGGTAATGATTTGGGTGCGGGATGGATTGATCACCATACCGACTTACTCTTATTATTCGCCTTGCTATACGGGATGGTAAATCTGAGTGACTTACCTATAGTAGAGAGACGACGATATTAAACCTTGTTTGAGCCTTAGAATGGTATAGGTTTTTCCCCTTGTACAAGGCACCTATTGCCAACCGTAGGTTATACGGTGAGGATCAACCCAGACTCATTTCCTACAGGACAAACCATAAATTGTTGACCATCATGAGATATTGATAGTGTTTAGTTTTGGCGCCAGACCCGTCAGCTAAGAAGACCCAAACCCGGAATAACCTTACCAAGATGAAAGGACAAAAGAATTGCCGTAAAGGTTATGCCACTACCGGAAGAGCCCAGAGAAAGGAATTATACTGAAGATCTGAGAGGACCGGTGCTGTCCAGAATAAGGATGGAGTATATGAGTTTTTATGGAACCTTAATCATGTTTCTAAGGGTGGTAGCTCCCCAAACCCCCTGTGATGATCAAAGGATTTTGAGGAGACCCCAATCCCAACCTATTTCTTTCTAGCCTCTCCGAATCTCGAGGACGAGATTCATTTTAAGGGTGGTAGGTCTGTAACATCCCAAAATTCTAAATTTTGGAATGTTATAATAAATAGATAGATTTGATTGATTGCTTGATTGTTGTGTGATTGATTGAGTGAAATTCGAAACTTTTGAAAGGGAATATAAGGACTTTCCCAAACTTTCATTTTTGTTTTATGATCTCCGTGAATTCAAATTCTTTCGTCACAAAACCCCGGAGAGAAGATGACATGACTTCTTCCATTTATTTAAATGACAAGGGGTGTTGAAAATATTTGTATTCCATTTGAGAATATTTCCAATTCTGAAACTTTATTCAACTCAATGATTTTCACGAGAGAAGATAATATGACTTCTTCAAAACATATGAAATATGAGTTGGGAGTTTCAAAGAATTAAATTCAAAGTTCTTTTGAATTTATTTTCAATTCGGAGTTATTTGAGTTTATTCAAACTATTTTTCTCCAAAAATAAAATATATGGAAAATAGGGTAACATGGTTCCCTACATCAGAAAATTGGAGATAAATAAATTTGAAGTCATTTTGGTATTTTTAAAATGAACTTTACTGGATTTTATTGGAGCAGAGGCACTCGTTGAATTATTTGAATTTTTCTGGATTTTAATTGACTTTACAAAAATGTTCACGTTGTAGATATTCTTTTTTTGAAAATTTTGATATATTATATGCCTATATAATATTTTTAGTTATTTTGTTTTTATTATTTTAGTTCTCTGAAAATTTGTTTTAAAAAAACTCTTCGAACAGTGCCAGGCCGAAGCCCAGCATTGCTCTCTCTCTCTTCGGCCCAGCCCAGCAGCGGCCCAGCCCCGCGCGCCGTCTCCCCCGCAGGAGTCCGCCGCCGCCACGACAGCCGCCGCCGCCTCGGCGTCCATGTCGCCACCGGACTCTCCCCGCCGCCTAGCCCCTTGCCCACGCCACCCCTCGCCCCCTCCTTTAAAACTCGAGGCCCCGGGCCCCGTTCCTCTCCTCCCCGAGCCATCACCGCCGCCCTCGCCGGAGCTCCTGCCCCGACGAGATCTGCCACCGTCGCCCCGCTCCACCCCGCCACTCCCGACCGACGCCGTCCACTCCATCCTCACCGTCGCGCCGCGCCGAGCGCCCTGACGCCCTCGCCGCCACCGGAGACACACTGGAGCCACCGCCCCGTCGACGTCCGAGCCACCGCAGCCGTCTCCCTCACCGCCGGCAGCCACCGTCGCCGCGGTACGCCTCGCCTCTCACCTCGCCCGTCATATCTGTCATCTACGGCTAGGATTAGATCTAGGTTTTTTTTGAAACGGTTTCTGTTAGTATACGAACGTTCATTTGTTTAGCGGTCGCAGTGAACGTTTTCGTTATTTAGGCCTCAGTAGTGAACGTTTCTATATTAGATCTATTTTTTTCGTCCAGGGACCTCATTGTAGCTGTTTTTATTTTCAGTTTAGTCCCTGATCTTAGAACGATCACAACTTTTTGCTCGTTAGTCGGAATCCAACGAAACCAATGCCCACTTCTTCGTTATGATCCCCTCTATCCAGTAATCCAACTCAAACATGTTTTGAAATTTTTAAAATTTGAATTCAAACAGATTTGTATTTGAACTTCGTTTGACCATAACGTGAGTTTTATAACTCCGTTTGAGTTGATTCTTTTTGCATATCGAAGCTCTTGACCTAAACTTTCTGATAAGGCCAAATTCACATAATTTTGGTACTGTTAGAAATTGTTTTATGTTGCAAGAGTTATTTGCTTGGTTTTGATGTTTTCTGAATCGTCTTCTTCGATCTCTCTGATCTTTTGAGTGATTGCTTATGTGTGGTTACTATTGCTTGATTATGCTAGATTGACCGGAGTGTGACAAGTAGATCTATCAAGAGTTTTGAGTGCGAATCATCTTCATCAACATTGCAGGCAAGTTCACACTTTGATCATATCCCTTTTCATACCCAGTTTTTTTTTGCATTAGTTTCGCCCTCAAACATTGCATGAGTAGGATTGATAACATGTGGGTATTGGGAAGTAGTTGAGGTAGTACCTATTACCTGTTTATTATCAAACCCTTGGGAGTTACTATTATGTTATGCTTATATTGCCATGCTATGCTCGTAGACGTGGATTGGGTTTTGAGAGTATTCATGACAGATGTGAGATTGTTAATTAATGGTTTACTTAAGGTGGCAACTTAAATACACTTCTGGGTGGATTGCTAGGGGCACCCTGGGGATAGACCACTGGACTTGCCCGGACACCTGGGGATATACCAGTGTTGTCCTAGGAGATCCCAGGGATATACCGTGTGATCATCCTACGGTCCGCCACCCAGGCTCAAAGAGATCATGAGATTATTCATACTAGAAACTTCCGTGTGTAGCCACAAGCCATTATTGGCTCTGGCATAGTTGATTAATTCATGCGAACTCTCACAGGGTAGACTAGCAGATGTAGGGGAAAGTAGGTGTACCGGTCTATCCAACGTAAGGTGCTAGCGCTTCTGAAAGACTATGTCTCGGTCATCCGTTTTTCAAACACCATGTAGTGCGAGAAATCCAACGGAGGCGGTCGAGTCTTGTGGGGAAAAGTGCGCAAACCTCTGCAGAGTGTACAAACTAATCATGATTAGCCGTGTCCCCGGTTATGGACATCTTGAGTATCTAGTTCCTGGATTTTCCTGTTGATCTCATCATGTTAGTTTAAATAATTTGTTGGGTTTTAATGATCATGCTTAATTGGGATTGAGAATGCTGTCAACCATTCTCAATGTTTAACAACCACCATGATAGTTAAATAAATTTATTCCTTTGTAGTAGGAAAAAATTGGCTTTTTGCAAAAACATTATAACCATAGAGCTTTTCCACCAGCCATATATGCATGTAGTGATAGCCATTGTTCATCATTTTCACTATGGTGTGAATTTGCCAGTACATTCAATGTACTGACCCGTTTCAGGCTGCAACGTCTCATGTTGCAGGTTTCTTATGACGAGTAAGTGATACGTTAGGGTTACAATTTCTACACTCAACTTTGCCGTTGGTGTTGATGGGAATCCACAACCTTGTTGCTTCCGCTATATTGGATTGAGGTAATAGTATTTACGTTACTTTATACATGTGATTTACCTCTGTTATAAATCCTTCGAGTACAGTGTGTGTCAGCATACCGATCCAGGGATGACACTTAAGCACAGAGACTTGATCCATTCGGGTCGGGTCGCTACAATGATGATGATGGCCCCTCCGGGATACTCCTCCATGGCCACCAGTGATGATGGCCCCCTCCGGCAGGGTCCCGGAGAGGGCCTAGATTGATTTCTCGTGGCTACAGAGGCTTGCGGCGGCGGAACTTCTGATCTAATCTCCGTTCTAGAAGTTTTAGGGTACGAGAGTATATATGGGTGCAGGAAGTACGTCGGTGGAGCTTCGGGGGGCCCACGAGGCAGGGGGCGCGCCCTAGGGGGGCGCCTCCACCCTCGTGAGCACCTCCCTTATCTCCTGACGTAGGGTCCAAGTCCATCTGGTAGCTTTCCTTCCAAAAATAACTTCTCCAGTTGATTTCGTTCCATTTCGACTCTATTTGATATTCCTTTTCTTCGAAACACTGAAATAGGCGAAAAACAGCAATTCTGGGCTGGGCCTCCGGTTAATAGGTTAGTCCCAAAAATAATATAAAAGTGGATAATAAAGCCCAATATTGCCCGAAACAGTAGATAATATAGCATGGAGCAATAAAAAATTATAGATACGTTGGAGACGTATCAGGCATCCCCAAGCTTAATTCCTGCTCGTCCTCGAGTAGCTAAATGATAAAAAAGATAATTTTTTATGTGGAATGCTAGTAAATGCTTAAGTTTGATCGATGATAATTCTAATCACTTTTCGTATCATCATTACATGTCATAACAGTGGCTCAACTCATAAAACTTTTCATGATCAAGTAACAAACAAGTCACAATTTTAAAGTATGGATCATAAACTTTCTTGAAAACTAACAAACGATATTCTCAGTCATCAAAAAATTGCAATTCATCCTATTTTCAGGAAGAGTCTATGTCAGATCTTTGATTTAGCAAACTCCACATACTCAACTATCATTTAGTCTTTCACAATTGCTAACACTCACGCAATACTTGTGGTTATGGAGTTTTAATCGGACATAGAGAAAGATAGGGGCTTATAGTTTCGCCTCCCAACCTTTTACCTCCAGGGTAATGTCAACAATAATAACTCATGCTCCCCTACATCCAATTAGATATATATATATCAGGTTCTTTCCAACATGCTAGGCTTGCCAAAGGATAAAATGAAAAAAGAAAGGTGAATATCACCGTGACTCTTTCATAAGGTAGAAGATAATAATAAAAGACAGGCCCTTCGCAGAGGGGAGCAGAGGTTGCCATGCGCTTTTATGGTTTGATGCACAAAATATCAATGCAAAAGAACGTCACTTTATGTTGCCCCTTGTGATATGAACATTTATTATGTAGTCCTTCGCTTTTATTACTTCCACATCACAAGATTGTATAAATCTTATTTCTCCCACACCAATCAATCATACATATTTAGAGCAATTTTTATTGCTTTGCACCGATGAGAACTTACTTGAAGGATCTTACTCAATCCATAGGTAGATATGGTGGACTCTCATGGCAAAACTATTTTAAGGATTTTGGAAGCACAAGTAGTATCTCTATTTGGTGCTGAGAATTTTGGCTAGCATGAGGGGGAAAGGCAAGCTCAATATGTTAGAGGATCCATGAGAACATACTTTATCTCAGATATAAGAAAACATAACTCATTAAGTTGTCTTCCTTGTCCAACATCAACTCTTTAGCATGTCATATTTTAATGAGTGCTCCCAATCATAATGTCCAGGATAGTGTATTTATATGTGAAACCTCTCTTCCTTCAATATTCTTTCATGAATTGTTCAAGTGACCAATTCTATGTTTGCTAACTTTCAATAAGTTTACTACCTATACTTATTATGTGTGAAGTCATTACTCCCCATGTTATAAGCATATGAAACATATATAAATCCAAATTTATGACATTCAATTTATTCAACTATTTACTCATATGGTATACATGAAGCACATGAGCAACTAACAAACTACTCCAAAAGATATGAGTGAAGAACACTGAGTAGTCAAATATATTAACTAGCCATGGGAGGATTATTTTCATTCCATATTTCAGATCCAATGATTTTATTCAAACAGCAAGTAAAATCAAAAACACTCTCCAAGCAAAACACATATCATGTGACGAATAAAAATATAGCTCCGAGTAAAGTATACCGATAGTTTTGAAGACGAAAGAGGGGATGCCTTCCGGGGCATCCCCAAGCTTAGGCGCTTGAGTCTTCCTTGAATATTACCTTGGGGTGCCTTGGGCATTCACAATCTTAGGGTCTTTCCACTCCTTATTCTCCTCATATCGATATCTCACCCAAAACTTGAAAACTTCAATCACAGAAAACTTAACCAAACTTCGTGAGATAGGTTAGTATGATAAAGAGCAAACCATTCACTTTGGTACTGTCAAATACAAGGTTCATAATTGTTCTCACACAATGCCTACTGTAACATTTCATTTCTACAATTTATATTGAGAAATATAAGCCATAGAAACAAGAAAAGAAGCAAACTATGCAATGAAAACATAATCTGTCAGAAACAGAACAGTCTGTAATGATCTGAACAATAACCATACTTCTGCCACTCCAAAAATTATGAAATAAATTGGTGGACGTGAGGAATTTGTCTATTAATCTTCTGCAAAAAGAATCAACTCAAAAGCACTCTTCTGTAAAAAAATACATCTATTCTCGTGAGCGCAAAGTTTCTGTTTTTTTACAGCAATATCACATTAACTTTCACCCAAGTCTTCCCAAAGGTCTTACTTGGCACTTTATTGAAACAAAATCTATAAAAAATAATTACTACAGTATCTTAATCATGTGAACACACAAAAACAGTAAGGGTAAATATTGGGTTGTCTCCCAACAAGCGCTTTTCTTTAATGCCTTTTAGCCAGGCATGATGATTTCAATGATGCTCACATAAAAGATAGGAATTGAAGCACAAAGAGAGCATCTTGAAGAATATGACTAGCACACTTAAATATCACCTATTTACTATGCCTAGGTATTTTGTGAGCACACAATTTATAATAACAACAATCAACTAGCATAGGAAGGCAAAACAAGTATAACTTCAAAACTTTAAGCACTTAGAGAGGAAACTTGGTATTATTGCAACTCCTACAAGCATGTATTCCTCCCTCATAATAATTTTCAGTAGAATTATGGATAGAAACTTTGTTCTCATACTCAATTGGAACCTCTTCCGAATAGTGGAGTCATTACTAGCTAAAGTTGACACTCTTCCAAATCCACTTTCATAAATATCACACTAAGATTCAACATCCTCCAAAATAGTGGGATCACTAATTCCTAAAGTTGACACTCTTGCAAACCCACTTTAAATGATAGTATTATTCATACTCCAAAAAATATATAAGTGAAGTTCATGGAGAATTTTACAAATAATATAGACTAACCAATATCCAAGCTCAAAATGTATAAGTGAAGCACATGAAGCATTCTATAAAACCATACTCAAAAGATTTAAGTGAAGCACAAAGAGCAATTCTATAAGATCATACTTAAAAGATTTAAGTGAAGCACATGAAGTATTATATAAATCAATGAAGGGCTATCTCATGCTAGCATGGTTCTTAAAGGAAAAACAAAAACACAAAGGACACAAATCATGTGAACAAACCAAAAACCGAGGTATACCGATATTTGTTGAAGAAGAAAGATGGGATGCTAACCGGGGCATCCCCAAGCTTAGATGCTTGAGTATCCTTTGAAATATTTACTTGGGGTGCCTTGGGCATCCCCAGGCTTGAACTCTTGCCTCTCTTTATTCTTCTCATATTGGTAGCTCCTCGACATTCGGACACTTCATCCACACAAAACTTTAACAAAAACTTGTGAGATCCGTTATTGTAATGAAGCAAATCACTACCTTTAGGTACTGTAATGAACTCATTATTTATTTATATTGGTGTTAAACCTACTTTATTCAAACTTCTCTATGGTTCATACCCTCCGATACAAGCCATAGAAGTAATCTGGAAGTTTGGTAAACTTATGTAACTCCTAAAATTATGAACTAAATTTGAAAATTTGAAAAATTTGTATAGAAGTAATATGAAAACAGTTTCAGACCCATTTGACTTTCCAGTAAAATTTGTAAATTCACGCACTACAGCCAAAGTTTCTGTTTTTGTTTTGCACAAAGAAAACAAGCAATCTAATCATCCTAGAACCAAAGCTTGGCACATTATTTTTATAATACAATGAATATATACAAGTGGATAATTATTTACAGAGAAACTTCCATGAAAAATTCTACATTGCTTCCGTGAGCATGAACACAAGTGCTCAAGGTCGACCCTCACTTCTTCAATGCATAACTTTCCAATCACTTCTCTTTTTGAAAAACTTTTTAGGCATGAAAGGCAAGTAAACTTTTTTTGTATTTTCATTCTTTTAAAAAAAATTATGTTTCACCCACAACTAAACATAAACAAAAAGGAAAAACAAAATCTACTTAGTGAAGAAAGCAAACAAGCACACACGAAAATATCAACCCCACGCTATTGCTCCCCGGCAACGGCGCCAGAAAAGAGCTTGATAATCCCCAAGTGCAAGGAATCATCGTAGCACTTTCCAAAGGTGGAAGTGATAAGTATGGAGTGTCGAACCCACAAGGAGCTAAAGGTAAGATCAATATTCTCTCAAGCCCTATCTGCCACTGATACGACTCTACGTGCACTGAACGTTTGCTTCCAACTAGCAACGAGAAATAAAACTTCATTGTGGGTATGAAGAGGATAACTTTGCAAGGTATCGGAGAGCTAAACTATAAAAGTAGGTGCTGTTATCATAAAGTTAGAATATATTACTTAGTATTATAAATAGCGAGTGTGGAATAATGGTGGATCGGTGTGCGGAATTGTCCTAGGCAATTGTTAACAAAACCGGTAATCACTATTGCAGTTTCATATGAGGGAGAGGCATAAGCTAACATACTTTCTCTACTTGGATCATATGCACTTATGGTTGGAACTCTAGCAAGCATCCGCAACTACTAAAGATCATTAAGGTAAAACCCAACCATAGCATTAAAGCATCAAGTCCTCTTTATTCCCATACGCAACAATCCCTCTTACTCGGGTTTAAGCTTCTGTCACTCTAGCAACCCACTATAAGGGAATCATGAACGTATTGCAACACCCTATAGCGGGAATCCCTCACGCTTGCGCGACACGGAGGGCACCATAGGACAGCACCAAAGTAAAACATACAACTCGTACCAATCTAGATCATCAATCAACCCAAAGACAATAGATATCTACTCAAAACATCATAGGATGGCAACACATCATTGGATCATAATATGGGGCATAAAGCACCATGTTCAAGTAGGGATTACAGCGGCGTGCAGGAGAGTGGACCGCGTAAAAGAGATGAGGATGGTGATGATGATGGTGATGTTGATGAAGACGATCACCGTGGAGATGATTCCCCTCCTGATGGCACTCCGGCGCCACCGGAAGAGAGGAGGAGAGGTTCTCCCCCTTGTGCTTCCTCCTCCATGGCCTCCACCCTCTGGTCCTTGGCCTTCATGATGATGATGGCCCCTCTGGCATACTCCTCCATGGCCACCGGTGATGATGGCCCCCTCCGGTAGGGTGCCGGAGAGGGCCTAGATTGATTTCTCGTGGCTACGGAGGCTTGCGGCGGCGAAACTTCTGATCTAATCTCTGTTTTGGAAGTTTTAGGGTACGAGAGTATATATGGGTGCAGGAAGTACATCGGTGGAGCTTCGGGGGGCCCACGAGGCAGGGGGCACGCCCTAGGGGGGCGTGCCCCCACCCTCGTGAACACCTCCCTTATCTCCTGACGTAGGTTCCAAGTCCATCCGGTAGCTTTCCTTCCAAAAATAACTTCTCCAGTTGATTTCATTTCGTTTCAACTCCGTTTGATATTCCTTTTCTTCGAAACACTGAAATAGGCAAAAAAACAGCAATTCTGGGCTGGGCCTCCGGTTAATAGTTTAGTCCCAAAAATAATATAAAAGTGGATAATAAAGCCCAATATTGCCTGAAACAGTAGATAATATAGCATGGAGCAATCAAAAATTATAGATACATTGGAGACGTATCAACGCTTAATTGGACTTTCACAAAGCACATACCTTGACAAAGTTTTGAAGAAGTTCAAAATGGATCAAGCAAAGAAAGGGTTCCTGCTTGTGTTACAAGGTGTGAAGTTGAGTAAGACTCATGCCCAACCACTGCAGAAGATAGAGAGAAGATGAAAGATGTTCCCTATGCTTCAGCCATAGGCTCTATCATGTATGCAATGCTGTGTACCAGACCTGATGTGTGCCTTGTTATAAGTTTAGCAGGGAGGTACCAAAGTAATCCAGGAGTGGATCACTGGGCAGCGGTCAAGAACATCCTGAAATACCTGAAAAGGACTAAGGATATGTTTCTCGTTTATGGAGGTGACAAAGAGCTCATCGTAAATGGTTACGTTGATGCAAGCTTTGACACTTATCCGGACGATTCTAAATCGCAAACCGGATATGTGTTTACATTGAACGGTGGAGCTGTCAGTTGGTGCAGTTCTAAACAAAGCGTCGTGGCGGGATCTACGTGTGAAGCGGAGTACATAGCTGCTTCGGAAGCAGCAAATGAAGGAGTCTGGATGAAGAGTTCATATCCGATCTAGGTGTCATACCTAGTGCATCTGGTCCAATGAAAATCTTTTGTGACAATACTGGTGCAATTGCCTTGGCAAAGGAATCCAGATTTCACAAGAGAACCAATCACATCAAGAGACGCTTCAATTCCATCCGGGATCTAGTCCAGGTGGGAGACATAGAAATTTGCAAGATACATACGAATCGGAATGTTGCAGACCCGTTGACTAAGCCTCTTCCACGAGCAAAACATGATCAGCACCAAGGCTCCATGGGTGTTAGAATCATTACTGTGTAATCTAGATTATTGACTCTAGTGCAAGTGGGAGACTTAAGGAAATATGCCCTAGAGGCAATAATATAGTTATTTTTTGTTTCCTTATATCATGATAAATGATTATTATTCATGCTAGAATTATATTTACAGGAAACATAATACTTGTGTGAATACATAGACAAACAGAGTGTCACTAGTATGCCTCTACTTGACTAGCTCGTTGATCAAAGATGGTTATGTTTCCTAGCCATTGACATGAGTTGTCATTTGATTAATGGGATCACATCATTAGGAGAATGATGTGATTGACTTGACCCATTCCGTTAGCTTAGCACTTGATCCTTTAGTATGTTGCTATTGCTTGCTTCATGACTTATAAATGTTCCTATGACTATGAGATTATGCAACTCCCATTTACCGGGGAACGCTTTGCATGCTACCAAACGTCACAACGTAACTGGGTGATTATAAAGGTGCTCTATGATAACCCACGAGTATAGGGGATCACAACAGCTTTCGAGGGTAGAGTATTCAACCCAAATTTATTGATTCGACACAAGGGGAGCCAAAGAATATTCTCAAGTATTAGCAGCTGAGTTGTCAATTCAACCACACCTGGAAACTTAGTATCTGCAGCAAAGTGTTCAGTAGCAAAGTAATATGATAGTGGTGGTAACGGCAAAAAAAGTAAAGGACGCAAAAGTAATGTTTTTGGTATTTTGTAGTGATTGTAACAGTAGCAGCGGGAAAGTAAATAAGCGTAAACCAGTATATGGAAAACTCGTAGGCACCGAATCAGTGGTGCATAATTATGCCGGATACGGTTCATCATGTAACAGTCATAACATAGGGTGACATAGAACTAGCTCCAATTCATCAATGTAATGTAGGCATGTATTCCGTATATAGTCATACGTGCTTATGGAAAAGAACTTGCATGACATCTTTTGTCCTACCCTCCCGTGGCAGCGTGGTCCTAATGGAAACTAAGGGATATTATGGCCTCCTTTTAATAGAGAACCGGAACAAAGCATTAGCACATAGTGAATACATGAACTCCTCAAACTATGGTCATCACCGGGAGTGGTCCTGATTATTGTCACTTCGGGGTTGCCGGATCATAACACATAGTAGATGACTATAGACTTGGAAGATAGGATCAAGAACTCACATATATTCATGAAAACATAATAGGTTCAGATCTGAAATCATGGCACTCGGGCCCTAGTGACAAGCATTAAGCATATCAAAGTCATAGCAACATCAATCTCAGAACATAGTGGATACTAGGGATCAAACCCTAACAAAACTAACTCGATTACATGATAAATCTCATCCAACCCATCACCGTCCAGCAAGCCTACGATGGAATTACTCACGCACGACGGTGAGCATCATGAAATTGGTGATGGAGGATGGTTGATGATGACGACGGCGACGAATCCCCTTCTCCGGAGCCCCGAACGGACTCCAGATCAGCCCTCCCAAGAGGTTTTAGGGCTTGGCAGCGGCTTCGTATCGTAAAACGCGATGATTTCTTCTCTTTGATTTTTTTCTCCTTGAAAGCCAATATATAGAGTTGGAGTTGGCGTCGGAGGGTTTCCAGGGGGCCCACGAGGTAGGGGCGCGCCCTAAGGGGGGGCGCCCCCCACCCTCGTGGACAGGGTGTGGGCCCCCTGGTCTTCATCTTTGGCGATTATTTATTATTATTTTTTATAAGACACCCCGTGGAGTTTTAGGTCATTTCGAGAACTTTTGTTTTCTGCACATAAAACAACATCATGGCAATTCTGCTGAAAACAGCGTCAGTCCGGGTTAGTTCCATTCAAATCATACAAGTTAGAGTCCAATACAAGGGCAAAAGTGTTTGGTAAAGTAGATACGATGGAGACGTATCAACTCCCCCAAGCTTAAACCCTTGCTTGTCCTCAAGCAATTCAGTTGACAAACTGAAAGAGAAAAGAAAAACTTTAACAAACTCTGTTTGCTCTTGTTTTTGTAACTATGTCAAGCCATCATTCAAGTTTTCAGCAAAGATCATAACTAACCACATTTGCAATTATTCTCAGGTCTCATAATTACTCATATCAATAGCATAATCAACTAGCAAGCCATAATAATAAATCTCGAATGAAAACACTTTCTCAAAACAATCATAATATGATATAACAAGATGGTATCTCGCTAGCCCTTTCTGAAACTGCAAAATATAAATGTAGAGCACCTTTAAAGATCAAGGAATGACTAGACATTGTAATTCATGGTAAAAAGAGATACAATCATAGTCACACCCAACATAGATTAATAGTGATGAATGCAAATGACAGTTGTGCTCTCCAGCTAGTGCTTTTTAATAAGAGGGTGATGACTCAGCATAAAAGTAGATAGATAGGCCCTTCGCAGAGGGAAGCAGGGATTTTTAGAGGTGCCAGAGCTCGGTTTTGAAATAGAGAATGAATAAAATTTTGAGCGGTATACTTTCATTGTCAACATAGCAACTAAGAGATGGCGATATCTTCCATGTCACACACATTATAGGCGGTTCCCGAACAGAATGGTAAAGTTTATACTCCCCCTCCACCAACAATCATCAATCCATGGCTTGCTCGAAATAACGAGTGCCTCCAACATACATCAGGTCCCAGGGGGAGTTTTGTTTGCAACTAATTTTGATTTAGTTTGCATAAAGCATGGGACTGGGCATCCCGGTGACCAGCCATTTTCTCGTGAGTGAGGGGCGGAGTCCACTCCTCTTGAGAATAACCCGCCTAACATGGAAGATAAGGGCAGCCTTGGTTGATACATGAGCTATTCGAGCATACAAAACAGAATGTTTATTTGAAGGTTTAGAGTTTGGCACATACAAATTTACTTGGAACGGCAGGTAGATACCGCATATAGGAAGATATAGTGGACTCATCTGGAATAACTTTGGGGTTTAAGGGATTGGATGCACAAGCAGTATTCTCGCTTAGTACAGGTGAAGGCTAGCAAAAGACTGGGAAGCGACCAACTAGAGAGCGACAACATCCATGTACATGCATTAAAATTAATAAACATTGGATGCAAGCATGAGTAGGATATAATCCACCATGAACATAAATATCGTGAAGGCTATGTTGATTTGTTTCAACTACATGCTTGAACATGTGCCAAGTCAAGTCCCTTAAACAATTCAAAGGAGGATACCACCCCATCATACCACATCATAACCATCTCAATAGCATGTTGGCACGCAAGGTAAATCATTATAACTCATAGCTAATCAAGCATGGCACAAGCAACTATGATCTCTAATTGTCATTGCAAACATGTTTATTCATAATAGGCTGAATCAGGAACGACGGACTCGTCATATTTACAAAAACAAAAGAGGTCGAGTTCATACCAACTTTTCCCATCTCAGTCGGTCCATCATATATCATCATAATTGCCTTTCACTTGCACGACCGAACAAGGTGAATAATAATAAGAGTGCACATGCATTGGACTAAGCTGGAATCTGCGAGCATTCAATAAACAGGAGAAGACAAGGCAATATGGGCTCTTGGTTAAATCAACAATAATGCATATAAGAGCCACTTCAACAGTTTAATCATGGTCTTCTCCTACTGACCCCCAAAGAAAAGAAAAGAAATAAAAACTATTTACACGGGAAAGCTCCCAACAAGCAAAAGAAGAACGGGAAATATTTTTGTGTTTTCTTTTTAATTACTACTACTACAACAGGAAAGTAAACGACTACTAATTTTTTTGGTTTTTGATTAAAGTTTAACAAACACACAAGAAGAAAGCGGGAAAAAGAAATTAAACTAGCATGGATATTACAGTGAAAAAGTATGAGCACCGACATCTAGCAATGAGTGTGTGTGAACATAAATGTAATGTCGGTGAGAAATACGTACTCCCCCAAGCTTAGGCTTTTGTCCTAAGTTGGTCTAATGCCAGGGATAGCCTGGCGGATACCCATAGGTGTAAGTGGGGTTGTACTGCAACGAAGAATAGTTTGGATCATACTGTGATGAGGAGGACTCTGAATGCCATTGACTGACAGTCATCTCTGGATCCCAATAATAAACAGATTATCGTGGAGGCTCATATTGTGGTTCCGGTTCCGGGGCTAGTGCATAATTTTTGTAAGCTTGAAGGCAGCCCACGTAACGAGATAGGGTCCTACAAAATTAAACAAAGAAGGAGTAGGCAGTGTAATAGTTTCAGGATGATGTTTAACAAAGTATAACTTACATTTGAGCTCTCCATTCCTGTCCTTAACAAGAAAATCATGGGCTATCATGCTCTTGTAATCCAAGTAAGCACTAGGCAGCAATTTTTCTTCTTTCTCATAATGCCTAATAGCTATGTTAAAATGTGCAGCGAGGCGTGAAGCATAAATGCCTCCAAAGATGGGACCCTTAGTACGGTTCAGACTCAACCGGCTAGCAACAATTCCGCCCATACTAACAGTGTTGTCGCGGTATAAACCATGGAACAGAATAATAATATCAGGAACACTAAGGTTCCCACAGTTCCCGCGACCGATCAAGCAACGACTAGCAAATAAAGCAAAATAGCGTAAAATAGGAAAATGTATGCTAGTGATTCTTGCATCAGAAACCTTCCTGGTTTCTCCCACAGAGATAAGGTTAATAAATGGTTCCAACTCTTTACGGGGTGGTTCCTCTAAGATACCATCAGGGGGTATGTTGCATACTGCGCAAAATTCAAACAATGGCATTTTCTTCACAACATCATATAAATGAAACTCTACTGAAGGAGGTGATTCCTTAGGGTAAAAGTAGAAGTTTTGCACAAAAGTATTTGTGAGTAAGAGATACTATGGACGTTGGTCGCGGATGAAGTCGGTGAGGCCAGCATTCTCAATCGATGAATAGAAATCCTCATAAATCCCGGCCTGTGTCAAGAAATTATCAGAAGGCCATTCACACGGCCGTATCTCCGCGGTACGAGGCAAATTATATTTGGTCCTCTAAGCTTCTTCATTTTGTTTCTCCTTTGAGCTTCGGCTCGATGAACCCCTCAAAAGTCTCTTCATTGTTTCTGAAATAATCTGAAATTTTTAGTAACTTCAAACAAAAGTGAACCAACTTCAATAAAACTGATAGCAACTACTCCTACAAGTGCCTAAAGCCTATATCAAGCATTAGAACTACTTGGAACCATATAAATTTGACATGCAAGCTCAAGAACATGGTCACCTATCCAGCACAAATTTGCAAAGAATAGAGCACTAGAACAAAAACTAATTGGACCAATGGAGGAGTCACATATCAAGGAACAATCTCCCCAAGCAGTTTTGCGAGAGGTGCTTTGAGCAAGGAGATCGAAAATCACAGCAAAAGTGGCTGGAACTCGTGCTTGAGTTGGTTTTTCGGGTTTGTGCGAGGCAGAGGAAGAAGATGGGTGCTGGGATAAGTGGAGGAGGGCCACCGTGGGCCCATGAGGCAGGGGGCGCGCCCTAGGAGGGGGGCGCGCCCTCCACCCTAATGGCCAGGTGACAGCTCCTCCCGTGGTAATTTTTGCACATTAAATCCTCAAATATTCCCAAAAAAATCATATTAAATTGGCATGTCATTCTGAGGACTTTTATTTTCAGGATATTTTTATATTGCACGGATAAGACAGGAAACAGACAGAAAAATACTATTTTTGCTTTATTTCTACTAAAGAACATAGAATATAAAGAGGGTACAGAAGGTTGTGCTTCTAGTTCCATCCATCTCATGCTCATAAAAAAGAATCCACTAACAAGGTTGATCAAGTCTTGTTAACAAACTCATTTCGATAATCATGAAACCGGAGAAATTTTGAATAACACTAAGTTACCTCAACGGGGATATGCACATCCCCTATAATAAGTATATCATATTTCTTCTTGACAGTAGGAAGAGGAAATTCAAAACCTCCAATTATAATCGATGGAATTTTTCCAATGGAGTTGATACTATGAACTTGAGGTTGTTTCCTCGGAAAGTGTACCGTATGCTCATTACCATTAACATGAAAAGTGACATTGCCTTTGTTGCAATCAATAACATGAAAAGTGTACCGTATGATCAAGATTATCTATGAACAATATTTGATTCTTCTCTGAATTCTTATATGCATGATTTAATATCTTTGCAAGTCTCTTCGGATTATCGGTTTAGTTTGGCCTACTAGATTGATCTTTCTTGCAATGGGAGAAGTGCTTAGCTTTGGGTTCAATCTTGCGGTGCTCGATCCGAGTGACAGAAAGGGATACGACACGTATTATATTGTTGCCATCGAGGATAAAAAGATGGGGTTTATATCATATTGCTTGAGTTTATCCCTCTACATCATGTCATCTTGCCTAATGCATTACTCTGTTCTCATGAACTTAGTACTCTAGATGCATGCTGGATAGCGGTCGATGTGTGGAGTAATAGTAGTAGATACAGAATCATTTCAGTCTACTTGACATGGACGTGATGCCTGTGTTCATGATCATGACTACATATTCTCATAACTATGCGCTTTTCTATCAATTGCTCAACAGTAACTTGTTCACCCACCATAATATTTGCTATCTTGAGAGAAGCCACTAGTGAAACCTATGGCCCCCGGGTCTATTTTACATCATATTAGTTTCCCGTCAACTAGTTATTTCTGCCGTTTATTTTGCAATCTTTACTTTTCAATCTATACAACAAAAATACCAAAAATATTTATCTTATTATCTTTATCAGATCTCACTTTTCCAAGTGGCCATGAAGGGATTGACAACCCCTTTCTCACATTGGTTGCAAGGTTCTTGATTGTTTGTGCAGGTACTAGGCGATTTGAGTGTAGTCTCCTACTGGATTGATACCTTGGTTCTCAAAAACTGAGGGAAATACTTACGCTACTTTGCTGCATCACCCTTTCCTCTTCAAGGGAAAACCAACGCATGGTCAAGAGGTAGCAAGAAGGATTTCTGGTGCCGTTGCCGGCGAGATCTATGCTCAAGTCAAGACATACCAAGTACCCTTCACAAACTCTTATCCCTCGTATTACATTATTTTCTATTTGCCTCTCGTTTTCCTCTCCCCCACTTCACCCCTGCCATTTTATTCGCCCTTTTTCCGTCCGCTTCTTTTTGCTTGCCTCTTGTGTGCCCTTTTGCCTTGATGGTTCTGCCAAAAATCTTTGATCCTCACCTTAGATGGTTGGAAGAAATTGAAAACAACATCAGAAGCTTCACGTCTTTGCAATTTGAGCATAATAATTTCTCCAGAAACGAGCTTAAAGAACAAAAAAGTTTTATGGAGTACATGAATAAAGAGCTCGATGATATGTCTAAGGAATTTTATGGTTTGAAATCTCAGTTTGCTCATCTTGAAAACTTAATAGCCCAAATTTCGGATAAGCAGGCCACCTTAGTTAATAAGATGGCCACCAAACCGGAAGAGCTAGAGGGTAATAATGATGAAGATCTAAAAGTGATTGATGTGTCTCCTATTAAATCTTTATTTTCCAATATGAATATTGATAAAGATGGGACTGGAGGTGAGTCAACTTTAGTTAAAAGGCGTCCCAATGATTCGGAGTTTTTAGATCTTGATGCAAAGATTGGTAAAAGTGGGATTGAAGAGGTCAAAACTTTACATAGCAATGAACCCACTATTTTGGATTTCAAGGAATTTAATTATGATAATTGTTCTTCGATAGATTATATTTTCTTGTTGCAATCCGTGCTAAATTCTCCTCATTCTTATGATAAAAATAAAGCTTTTACTAAACATATCGTAGATGCTTTAATGCAATCCTATGAAGAAAAGCTTGAATTAGAAGTTTCTATCCCTATAAAACTTTATGATGAGTGGGAACCTACTATTAAAATTAAGATTAAAAATCATGAATTCTATGCTTTATGTGATTTGGTGCTATTGTTTCCACGATCCCAAAAACTTTGTGTGATGTGTTAGGTTTCCGTGAATTTGATGATTGTTCTTTAAATTTGCATCTTGCAAATTCCACCATTAAGAAACCTGGGAAGGATTAATGATGTTCTTATTGTTGCAAATAGGAATTATGTGCCTGTAGATTTCATCGTTCTTGACATAGATTGCAATCCTACTTGTCCTAGTATTCTTGGTAGACCTCTCCTTAGAACGATTGGTGCAATTATTGATATGAAAGAAGGAAATATTAGATTACAATTTCCGTTAAGGAAAGGCATGGAACAATTTCCTAGGAAGAAAATTAAATTACCTTACGAATCTATTATGAGAGCCACTTATGGATTGCATACCAAAGATGACAATACCTAGATCTATTCTTCTTTTTATGCCTAGCTAGGGGCGTTAAACAATAGCACTTGTTGGGAGGCAACCCAATTTTATTTTTGTTCCTTTCTTTTTACTCCTGTTTATTAATAAATAATTCATCTAGCTTTTGTTTAGATGTGGTTTTATGTTCTAATTAGTGTTTGTGCCAAGTAGAACCAATAGGATCTTCTTGGGTGATAGTTGTTTGATCCTACTGAAAAAGACAGAAACTTTGCGCTCACGAATATAATTGTTAAAATTCACCAGAACGTGCTAAAATACTAATTATTTTTGCAGTAGATAAATATAGAAATTATACAGGATGTCCCAGTTTTTCCTAAGTTTTGGAGTTCCAGAAGTATTCTAACAATTCAGATTGCTACAGACTGTTCTGTTTTTGACAGATTCTGTTTTTCGTGTGTTGTTTGCTTATTTTGATGAATCTATGGCTAGTATCGGGTGGTATGAACCATAGAGAAGTTGGAATACAGTAGGTTTAACACCAATATAAATAATGAATGAGTTCATTATAGTGCCTTATGGTGGTGATTTGTTTTCTTACACTAACGGAGCTCATGAGATTTTCTGTTGAGTTTTGTGTTGTGAAGTTTTCAAGTTTTTGTGTACAGATTTGATGGATTTTGGAACAAGGAGTGGCAAAAGCCTAAGATTTAGGATTACCAAGGCACCCCAAGGTAAAATTCAAGGACAACCAAAAGCCTAAGCTTGGGGATGCCCTGGAAGGCATCCCCTCTTTCGTCTTCGTCTATCAATAACTTTACTTGAGGCTATATTTTTATTCACCACATGATAGGTGTTTTTCTTGGAGCGTCTTGTATGATTTGAGTCTTTGCTTTTAGTTTACCACAATCATCCTTGCTGTACACACCTTTTGGGAGGGACACACATGAATCGGAATTTATTAGAATACTCTATGTGCTTCACTTATATCTTTTGAGCTAGATAAATTTTGCTCTAGTGCTTCACTTATACCTTTTTAGAGCACGGTGGTGGTTTTATTTTATAGAAATTATTGATATCTCATGCTTCACTTATATTATTCCGAGAGTCCTTTAGAAAAGCATGGTAATTTGCTTTGGCTATAAAATTAGTCCTAATATGATAGGCATCCAAGATGGGTATAATAAAAACTTTCATATAGAGTGCATTAAATACTATAATAAAGTTGATACTTGATAGTTGTTTTAGATATAAAGGTGTTAATGTTAGAGTCATGCTAGTTGGGTAATTGTGGAATTGAGAAATACTTGTGTTGAGGATTGCAAGTCCCGTAGCATGCACGTATGGTAAACATTGTGTGACAAATTTGAAGCATGGGGTGTTCTTTGATTGCTTTCCTTATGAGTGGCGGTCGGGGACAAGCGATGGTCTTTTCCTACCAATCTATCCCCCTAGGGGCATGCGTAGTAGTACTTTTCTTCGAGGGCTAATAAACTTTTGCAATAAGTATATGAGTTCTTTATGACTAATGTGAGTCCATGGATTATACGCACTCTTACCTTTTCGCAATTTGCTAGCCTCTACGGTACCCTGCATTGCCCTTTCTCACCTCGAGAGTTGGTGCAAACTTCGTTAGTGCATCCAAACCCTGTGATACGATATGCTCTATCACACATAAGCCTCCTTATATCTTCCTCAAAACAACCACCATACCTACCTATCATGGCATTTCCATAGCCATTCCGAGATATATTGCCATGCAACTTTCCACCGTTCCGTTTATTATGACATGCTCCATCATTGCCATATTGCTTTGCATGATCATGTAGTTGACATCATATTTGTGGCAAAGCCACCTTCATAATTCTTTCATACATGTCGCTCTTGATTCATTGCATACCCCGGTTCACCACCGGAGGCATTCACATAGAGTCATATTTTGTTCTAAGTATCGAGTTGTAATTCTTGAGTTGTAAATAAATATAAGTGTGATGATTTTCATTATTAGAGCATTGTCCCATGTGATGAAAGGATGATGGAGACTATGATTCCCCCACAAGTCGGGATGAGACTCCGGACGAAAAAAGAGAGGCCAAAGAAGCCCAAACAAAAATAAAAAGAAAAAAGGAGAGAAAAAGAGAGAAGGGACAATGTTACTATACTTTTTCCACACTTGTGCTTCCAAATAGCACCATGATCTTCGTGATAGAGAGTTTCTTATTTTCTCACTTTCATATAATAGTGGGAATTTTTCATTATAGAACTTGGCTTGTATATTCCAATGATGGGCTTCCTCAAGATGCCCTAGATCTTCATGAGCAAGCAAGTTGGATGCACACCCACTTAGTTTCTTTTGATGAGCTTTCATATATTTATAGCTCTGGTGCATCCGTTGCATGGCAATCCCTACTCCTCGCATTGACATCAATTGATGGGCATCTCCATAGCCTGTTGATTAGCCGCGTCAATGTGAGACTTTCTCCTTTTTTGTCTTCTCACATAACCTCCATCATCATATGCTATTCCACCCATAGTGTTATGCCCATGGCTTGCGCTCATGTATTACGTTAGGGTTAAAAAAGCTGAAGCGCGTTAAAAAGTATGAACCAATTGCTCTGCTTGTCATCGGGGTTGTGCATGATGGGAGTATTTTGTGTGACGAAAATGAAGCATGGCTAAACTATACAATTTTGTAGGGATAAGCTTTCTTTGGCTATGTTATTTTGATAAGACATAATTGCTTGGTTAGCATGCATGAAGTATTACTATTTTTATGTCAATATTAAAACTTTATCTAGAATCTTTTGGATCTAAACATTCATGCCACAATAAAGAGAATTACATTGAAAATTATGTTAGGTAGCATTCCACATCAAAAAATCTGTTTTTATCATTTACCTACTCGAGGACGAGCATGAATTAAGCTTGGGGATGCTTGATACGTCTCCAACGTATCTATAATTTTTGATTGTTCCATGCTATTATATTATCTGTTTTGGATGTTTAATGGGCTTTATTATGCTCTTTTATATTATTTTTGGGACTAACCTATTAACCGAAGGCCCAGTGCAAATTGTTGTTTTTTGCGTATTTCAGTGTTCCATAGAAAAGGAATATCAAATGGAACGAAACCTTTGCAAGGATCGTTTTTGGAACAAACGTAATCCAGGACACTTGGAGTGGAAGTCAAGGAAGCAACGAGGTAGCCACGAGGCAGGAGGGCGTGCCCCCACCCTCCTGGGCCCATCGTAGCTCCACCGACCTACTTCTTTCGCTTATATATACTCTTATACCCTGGAAACATCCCGGGGAGCTACGAAACCACTTTTCCACCGCCGCAACCTTCTGTACCCATGAGATCCCATCTTGGGGGCTTTTCTGGCGATCTGCCGGAGGGGGATTCGATCACGGAGGGCTTCCACATCAACACCATAGCCTCTCTGATGATGTGTGGGTAGTTTACCACAGACCTTCGGGTCCATAGTTATTAGCTAGATGGCTTCTTCTCTCTCTTTGGATCTCAATACAAAGTTCTCCTCGGTCTTCTTGGAGATCTATTTGATGTAAATTTTTTTGCGGTGTGTTTGTCAAGATCCGATGAATTGTGGGTTTATGATCAAGATTATCTATGAACAATATTTGATTCTTCTCTGAATTCTTATATGCATGATTTAATATCTTTGCAAGTCTCTTCGAATTATCGGTTTAGTTTGGCCTACTAGATTGATCTTTCTTGCAATGGGAGAAGTGCTTAGCTTTGGGTTCAATCTTGCGGTGTCCTTTCCTCTTTGCTGCATCACCTTTTTGGGTTCAACCAACGCATGCTCAAGAGGTAGCAGCTGGAACTATGTCGGTATTTCCCCGAAGAGGGAGGGATGACGTAGCACAGCGACGGTAAGTATTTCCCTCAGTTATGAAACCAAGGTATCAAACCAGTAGGAGAACCAAGCAACACAACGTAAGCAGCACCTGCACACAAACAACAACACCTCGCATCCCGACGTGTTAAAGGGGTTGTCAATCGCTTCTGGGGTACGGCGCCTCAAAATAGGCAAACGAACATGAGGTAAATTATAGTGGATTGGTAGATCGAACGCCAAATAAAATAAATAAAGATAAAACGCAGCAAGGTATTTTTGTATTTTTTGGTTTAATATATCTGAATAAAAATGCAAAGGAAAAGTAGATTGCAAGGCAAATATATGAGGAAGAAGACCCGGGGGCCGTAGATTTCACTAGTGGCTTCTCTCAAGAAAAATAGCAAACGGTGGGTAAAAAAATTACTATTGGGCAATTGATAGAACTTCAAATACTCATGGTGATATCCAGGAAATGATCATTACATAGGCGTCACGTCCAAGATTAGTAGACCGACTCCTGCCTGCATCTACTACTATTACTCCACACATCGACTGTTGTCCAACATGCATCTAATGCATTAAGTTCATGGAAAAATGGAGTAATGCAATAAGAACGATGACATGATGTAGACAAGATCCGTTTATCTATATGGCGGTAGATATAGATCTCATCTTTTTATCCTTAGTAGCAACGATACATATGTGTCGGTTCCCTTTCTGTCAATGGGATCAAGCACTGTAAGATCGAACCCACTACCGGGCACCTCTTCCCATTGCAAGATAAATAGATCAAGTTGGCCAAACAAAACCCAAATATCGGAGAAGAAATATGAGGCTATAAGAGATCCTGCATATAAGAGATCAAAGAAACTCAAATAACTTTCATGGATATAAAAAGATATAACTGATCATAACCTCGAAGTTCATCAGATCCCAACAAACACATCGCGAAAGAGTTACATCATATGGATCTCCAAGAGACCATTGTATTGAGAATCCAGCGAGAGAGAGAAAGCCATCTAGCTACTAACTACAGATCCGAAGGTCTACAAAAAACTACTCACGCATCATCGGAGAGGCACCAATGGAGGTGGTGAACCCCATCCGAGAAGGTGTCTAGATTGGATCTGGTGGTTCTGGACTCTGCAGCAGCTGGATGAATATTTTGTCGACGCTTTTAGGGTTCTGGTATTTTTGGGGTATTTATAGAGTAAAGAGGCGGTTCGGGAGGCACCCGAGGTGGCCACAACCCACCAGGGCGCGCCTGATCCTCCTGGCGCGCCCTGGTGGGTTGTGCCCCCCTCGGGGCACCCCCCCAGGTGCAATCAGGGCCCGTTGCCTTCCTTCTGGACCATAAAAAATCATCCTAGAGTTTTGTGGCATTTGGACTCCGTTTGATATTGATTTCCTGCGATGTAAAAAACATGGAAAAAACAGCAAGTGGCACTTGGCACTATGTCAATAGGTTAGTACCAAAAAATGATATAAAATGACTATATAATGATTATAAAACATCCAAGGTTTATATTAAAACATCACGGAACAATCAAAAATTATAGATACGTTCGAGACGTATCTGTCGTGGTTCTAACTCTGACAGTAATGTAGGGGGGTATGAATGGAGAGGCTAGATCTTAGCTATGGAAGAGTTGTAAGCACACGAGGTTTACGAGTTCAGGCCCTTCTCGGAGGAAGTAACAGCCCTGCGTCTCGGTGCCCGGAGGCGATCGATTGGATTATAAGTGTGTGAATAACAGGGGTGCGAACCCTTGATACTGAGGAGGGGGTGGCTTATATAGAGTTCGCCAGGCCCCTCCAGCCCTGAGTAACGCGGGGTTTAAAGTACATTAAGACTGGGCGTTACTGGTAACGGCCCTAATAAAGTGCCATGATGACCATAAAAGCTACATAATGGCCGACCGTTTGCGTGTGAAGTGACTTTAGATCTCCTGGCAGTCAAGTGGTTGGCTTCGTGGTCGAGTGTCATGAATCCGTCGAGTGGGATACCTTCAAGTCGATTGAAAGGTGACTTCTTCTTGGGATGTCCTTGGGTAGGGTACTTAGGATAGGTCCGTGCCCCTACCCTAGGTACATAGCTTCGTCATTAGCCCCCGAATGGATCGAGGTTTGAGTGGGAAAGGAGTTGGGGGATCTTTCCGACTGGTTCTTCGTGTTATATAAATGCCTTGTTTTGGATCAATTGTCACGGATGACGTCGTCAACTTCTCTCAGTCACCTTGATCCATTTTTGGTCTCTTGTCGAGTGAACTTCTGTACTTGTGACGTTCCGAGTGATGGTGTGAAAAGGATCTTCTGTTTGACGGGTAGTTCTGTACCCCGCGAATTTTGTGGGATTTGAATTTCGGGAAGCGCGCGGGACGGGGGCGGCCGCAGTAATCGGATGGGATAGGGCGGAACCTCCTCGATTCCCACGCCACCTTTTTTGCCACGTACAGCGCGCGCGCCTCTTGCGGGATTTGACGGGATTGCCCGGGCCTACTAGTCAGTCACTCGGAAGCGCTTATAAGCCGCTGCCTCGGAACCCCCGAACAGTGCGCCTTCACTTTTCCCCCTCCCTTCACGAGATCCTCCGCCACGTCCGCTCTCACCTCCGTGCGGTAGGTCTGTTCGAGCTTCGCCGGCGACGATGGGGAAGGAAAAGACGTCGGCTCTGGAGCGCGTGAAGAAGGCGGCGGTGCAGGGGAAGGGGAAGAAGTCCGCTCGGGGAGGATCTTCCTCGAGGACTGCTCTGCCCAAGGATTGGATCCAGGGCGACTGGATGCCGTCGGCGATTCGGCAGGATGATCTTGATGATCTGGTCGAGGGGGGATTCATTCCCCACGAATCTGCGCGTCTTCCGGGGAAAGAAGTCGAACCCCAGCCTCTTGATGGTGAGTGCGTCCTCCTCGCCACCCATATCGATCGCGGATTCTCTCTGCCTCCTCATCCTTTTTTCCGGAGTTTCTTGAACTTCTTCGGAGCGCAGCTCCATCACTTTACTCCCAATTCTATTGGGTATCTCGTTGCTTTCGTTTCCTTGTGTGAAAACTTCTTGGGTTGCCGCCCCCATTGGGGAATCTTCAAGCACATCTTCACTTGCCGTTCTCAGTCGGTCAGGAAGGCCAATTCGAGTGACGAACGGACGCAAGTGATCCAGCTGTGCGGGGGCCTGGCGATCCAGATGAGAGGAAAAAGTTCTTTTCCGTCTATCACTTTTCCCGAGTCAGTCCGTGGGTGGCAGTCGACCTGTTTTTACTGTAAAGACCAGGTGACCCCAGGACAGTCGACTGGGCTTCCCCCTTTCTCTCTGAACCGAGCACAAAAACCTGCCTCTCTGAAAGTGACGCCGGAGGAAAAGGCACAAGTCAAGGTGCTAGTCGGTCGAGTGGTTCAGCTTGTCCGCGAGGGTGTGACTGGCGTGGACTTGTTGGAAGTCTTCCTTCGGAGGCGCATCCAACCGCTTCAGGCTCATGACCATCCGATGTGTCTGTACTCGGGTCTCGAAGACACCACTCAGATTCACCCAGAGGAGGTCACTGACGAGATGCTGGAAGGGTGGCTGTTGAGTATCACAGGGAACAAGGACAACCCCCGAGGAGCCAGGAGGATTCCTCCACTCGACCACACATACGAAGTGGACAAGGTCTGACCTTGTGTTTCCGACTGAGATCTTGCTTTCTTTATTTGTTCTTCTTTGGATCAGTCGATTGACTTTTGTCTTGTTCGCTGTCCTCTAGGCCATTACTAAGATGTACTCGACGCCCAATGGTGCACAGGAGCAGACCGAGGAAGGAGAGGCGAGTGAAGGCAAAAGTGGAGACGAGAAGGAAGAGTGGGAATCTGACAGCGAAGGAGAGGGGGATGACGACGACGACTCCAGCGAAGAAGAGGAGGAAGAAGTCGAACCTCCCCGCTCGGAAAGGCGATCCAAGCTTACACACGACCCTGCGCGGGAACGTGGTAAGGCGACTGCCCCTGTTGGGCAGTCGTCGAAGCGACCTCGAACCTCTTCCCCAGCGCCGACAGAAAAAGCTCCCAAGCACCCACGCGCGACGCCGTCCAAGCCACCCAAGGCCTTGCCTAAGATGAAGATGACTGTCCCCACCATTTCTGGGCAAAAGTTGCACTTGTTTTCCTTTATTGAACGTGAAGGGCTCTTGGTCGACTCATTGGATAAGCTGACTGACTTTCGAAACTTGTAGTGCTGCTACCTCTGAGATCTCCGCCAAGGACGACGATCAAGAGATGGAAGATGCCATTACTTCCAACCCCGGCACGATTGCTGATGCTCTGCTTCTAATCGACTGACGATTTCTCATAACTCCGGTCGACTGAATTTTTCTTGTAGCTCCTCCTCATGTCATTGACCTCCCTGACGACGACGACGAAGTGCCGCTGAGGGCGAGAAGGAAAAGGAGGGCGCCGGCTGGCAAGACCCCACAAACTACTCCGGCGCCTGAGGCCGTAGTTCGTGAGGGTGGTGATACCACTCGGGCTTCTATGACCTTCGCTGAGCCTCTGACGAGTGTCCGGCCTTCAACGTCGACTGCAGATCCGCCTTTTCTTTTTGCCACACACCACGTCCCTGAGGACCAAGTGGGTGCCGCTAAAGAAGCTATATGCCAGGCGGGGATCATCATGGAGCAAGTGAAGGTGGTTCCGGAAGCCAGCCAGGCAGCTTATGACGCGAGTTCAGCTCTTCAGAGCAACGTCCAGGTCAGTCGATTGCCGCTTGTTTTGTTAGGATATGATATCTGAAGAATCTCTTTTCCAAAGATCCTTAAACCTGTACACCCACTGGGTGTGTCGATCAATCTTTTCGGTCGAGTGGGGGCACGCTAAGTGCACCCACTGGGTGTAGTCCCCGAGACTACGGTGGACTGCTGGTAGTCGACTGTAGTCTTTATATTCTATTGCTTTAGTTGAACTTCTTCACTCGGTCTAGTCCGGCCATGTCGAATGGAACTATACACGGTCGACTGCGGGCAGTCGATTTTTTTTATTTTTTTTGTCGAACTAGTGGGGGCACGCTGAGTGCACCCACTGGGTGTAGTCCCCGAGACTGCTGTAGAATGTTTTTGATTTGGCTATAGTCTTAGAAACGCCACCATTGTCTCTTGGTTACTCGAAAGCAACCCATCTTTGACGTTTGTCGACTGGTTTTTCGCAGAAATCCTATGAACTTGTGGCTCGCTTCACCAAGTTGGAGAACAAACAGATCCAGCTCAACCTTGACCTGAAGCTTGCTCAGGAGAACTTGCAGAAGGCGAGAGACGAGGCGAAAGGTATGGCTGGTGAGCTTTTGACTGTCCTTTCTTTCTGGCCTTTCTCGATGTTGATCTCACTTGTCATTCCACAGACAAACTGGAAGAGGCTCTGAAGAAGAAGGATCATGACCTTGCCGAAGCACAGAAGGAAGCTTTGAACAAGACGAAGCTTGCTGAAGAAAAACTGACTTCAGTCGGAACTCTTGAAAAGGAGAACTCCAGACTGAAAACTGCTCTTGATGCGGCTAACCAAGAGGTCAGCCGTCTGAAAAATGACAAGATAGCTCTGGGCGACAAGGCCAGTGAATTGGTGGGGAAGAAGAACGATCTGGAGGCTTATCTTGGAGGGCTCACCAAGAAGCTGTTCGTCATGCTTGAGGGTAACAATTTTCACCTGACTGGCTTGTCGTCACTAAGCTCATGCAGGGTCGTTGTCTTATCTTTGACTTGTGTTTACGGAATTCTGCCAGAACTTCAAGGAGGAGACCAGTCGAGTGGAGAGAAACTTGGACCCCATTAACTCCCCAGTGAAAGACGAAGCTGCTATGAACGTGCTCCGACTGGAGTCTCATGTTGCAAGTGTGGTTTATTATCTGGCCCGACTGAAGGTTGCGGTGTCGCGGATCGACACGTTGCTCTGGCCCAGGACGACGCTTCTGAATGACCTCGAGTCTCTGATGACTCGACTGAATGACGTTCCTGGTCGAGTGACGGAATGGAAGAAATCCTCCGCTAGGTGTGGTGCTGATGTCGCTCTGTCCCTGGTCCACGTCCACTGCAAGGAGGAGCGAGAGGAAAAGCTGGCTGCTATCCAAGTTGCCAATACAACTTTCAAGACTTCATGGAGACTTTCATTGCTGCGGCCACTCGTATTGCAGACGGGATCGATTTGGACGAGTTCGTCGCCCCTTCGGTAGGATTTTTTCAAACTTAGGCGAGTACTGGACTGCAACTAAGCCCCCGAGTGGGAGGTCTGCTCTCCACTCAGTAAGATTTTTTCAAACTTAGGCGAGCACTGGGCTGCAGCTAAGCCCCCGAGTGGGAGGTTTGCTCTCCACTCGGTAGGATTTTTTCAAACTTAGGCGAGCACTGGGCTGCAGCTAAGCCCCCGAGTGGGAGGTCTGCTCTCCACTCGGTAGGATTTTTTCAAACTTAGGCGAGCACTGGGCTGCAGCTAAGCCCCCGAGTGGGAGGTTTGCTCTCCACTCGGTAGGATTTTTTCAAACTTAGGCGAGCACTGGGCTGCAGCTAAGCCCCCGAGTGGGAGGTCTGCTCTCCACTCGGTAGGATTTTTTCAAACTTAGGCGAGCACTGGGCTGCAGCTAAGCCCCCGAGTGGGAGGTCTGCTCTCCACTCGGTAGGATTTTTTCAAACTTAGGTGAGCACTGGGCTGCAGCTAAGCCCCCGAGTGGGAGGTATGCTCTCCACTCCGTAGGATTTTAAACACTTAGGCGAAACGGGTTCGCAGCTAAGCCTCCGAGTGGGAGGCTGGCTCTCCACTCGGTAGGATTTTAAACACTTAGGCGAAACGAGTTCGCGGCTAAGCCTACGAGTGGGAGGCTGGCTCTCCACTCGGTAGGATTTTTTTGATATAGACTTAGGCGAAACGGATTCGCAGCTGAGCCACCCACTGGGGGATTTCACACGCAAACAAAAGCAACAACAATTACTGGAAAAATTGTAACACTCTTGTCTTTGATAAATAGACTACAGAAGTTTCTCTTATTACATCTCACCCGAGTGAGAATTCAAGTGTAAAAGGGGCGGAGCAGTTCCGCATTCCAAGATCGTGGCTCGTCAATCTGGCGATCGACATTGTAAAGGTGATACGCTCCATTGTGGAGTACTCTGGTGACGATGAAGGGGCCTTCCCAGGTAGGAGCGAGTTTGTGTGGTTTCTGTTGATCCACTCGGAGGACCAAATATCCTTCATCGAAGGCTCGACTCTTCACGTTTTTGGCATGGAATCGACGCAAGTCTTGCTGGTAAATGGTCGATCGGATCATAGCCATTTCTCTTTCTTCCTCCAGGAGATCAACTGCGTCTTGCCGGGCTTGTTCTGCTTCAACTTCGGAGTAGAGCTCGACTCGGGGTGCATTGTGAAGCAGATCACTCGGCAAGATGGCTTCCGCTCCGTAGACCATAAAGAACGGGGTTCTTCCAGTCGACCGATTCGGCGTGGTCCTCAATCCCCAAAGAACTGATGGAAGCTCGTCGACCCATGCGCCTGCTGCATGCTTGAGATCGCGCATCAGCCGAGGTTTCAGCCCTTTGAGAATCAGACCATTTGCCCTTTCTGCTTGTCCATTCGACTGGGGGTGAGCGACCGACGCGTAGTCGACTCGTGTGCCTTGCGAGGCACAAAAAGCTCTGAACTTGTCTGAATCAAAGTTTGACCCATTATCAATGACGATGCTATGCGGGACTCCATATCTGAATGTTATCTCCCTGATAAAACTGATAGCAGTGCAAGCATCAAGATTCTTGATAGGCTTAGCTTCAATCCATTTGGTAAACTTGTCGACAGCCACAAGCACATGTGTGAAACCGCTCCTGCCTATTCTCAGTGGACCAACCATATCCAGTCCCCAAATAGCAAAGGGCCAGATGAGTGGGATGGTCTTCAGGGCTGACGTGGGTTTGTGGGACATGTTGAAGTAGAACTGGCACCCTTCACACTTGTCGACTATCTCTTTTGCCATTTCGTTTGCTCTTGGCCAGTAAAATCCCGCTCGGTATGCTTTAGCCACGATGGTCCGAGAGGACGCATGGTGACCACAGGTCCCCGAGTGGACATCATCAAGGATTATCTGACCTTCTTCTGGTGTTATACACTTCTGACTGATTCCAATCGCGCTTTCTCTATACAACTGTCTCTTTTTGACTGTAAAGGCTTTGGATCGACGGACGATCTCTCGAGCCTCTTCTTCGTCCTCCGGGAGTTCTTTCCTCGGGATATACGCGATGTACGGTATCGTCCAGTCGGGGGTGATTGTCAAGACTTCCATGATTAGGTCGACCACTGCTGGAATTTCGACTTCAGTCGGATCTGAGGCACTCTTTGGTTGCGGAGCTTCATCTATGAAAGGATCCTCCTGAACTGAAGGCGAGTGTGTCGGATTACGGGTTCCGGCGGACCCTTAAGGTTCGAACTCTGGGGTGCGCGCGGAGATGATGCCCTCTACCTCTCCGTCTCGCAAGGATCTAAACTACAGAAAGAATAGCACAAGAGACACAGGGTTTATACTAGTTCGGGCCATCATTGTGGTGTAATACCCTACTCTAGTTTGTGGTGGGTGGATTGCCTCTTGGGCTGATGATGATGAACAATACAAGGGAGAACAGCCTCGCGAGGGTTTGTTCTTGGCTAGGGGGATGAACTGCTAGGGGAGTTCAGCCGCCCTTCTCTCTCTCTCCTTGTTCTCTGCTTGCTCTCAATACTCTCCTCGATCTCTAGATGCCTCTACCCTGGGGGCGGCTAGTCCTATTTATAGGCAAAGGCCCTAGGCCTCTCCCCAAATATTGAGCAGGAAGGGCGCCAACAATTGGCCAATTTGAAGGGGAACATTTGGTACACTTATCCTGACTAAAGTTGGTCCTCGCCTGCCAAAGGCCCTGTGGTGACGCCGTTCTGGGCTCCATGGTGACCTCCTTCCCACCGTTGGACTAGTCTTGGTCTTGTTGCACCGAAATGGATGCCTTTGCTTGATCCTCTCGCCTGCGCTTTCCCCCTTTGCACCAAAGAGGAAAGGGAGGACACTGCGTGGTCTGGCGCCCGCCTGGCACCTTTGGTCGTCATGGCTTGCGTCATGGGCACCTCGTGAGGTACCCTGCCTTGATCTCTCCGCCTCCTCGCGAGCCATCCTGAGGAGGCCGCGCTTGAGGAAGCACCGTGTCGTCCGCCCCGCGAGGCTTGGCCCCTCGCGAGGGTCTTGAGTCTTGTGTTGATGAAGATGTGCCGTGTTGGGCCCCCATTTGCGCCACGCCGCAGGTCGCAGGCAGGCAAGTCTGGGGACCCCCGTTCCCAGAACGCCGATAGTAGCCCCCGGGCCCAAGGCGCGCATGGACTTGGCCGTGCCGAGAGGCGAAAGGGCAAGGGCGAAGCGCCGCGGGCCCTAACAGCCTGCGGCCTTGGGCGCCGCGTGGCGGTTGGTTGGACGTCGGTGCTTCTGCAACTGCGCAGGTCTTTAAAGGCGTGGCATCTGCTCCGGCTTTGCACCTCTCCTTCTCCAGCCGCTGCTCAGATCCCCTTTCTTGCGTCTCTCCTCCCTTCCTCCAAGTTTCCAGATCTACTCCATCTGCTTGACCTGGGTAGCCATGGCGCTTCGCCAGTCCCCGGCTGAAGCTTGGTTCTCGCCTGCTTTGGACTCGCCCAACGTGTCGGAGGCGAGCCTCGCCCGGCTGCACCGGATGGCGGCGGCGCAGGGCATCGACGGGGCGCAGGTGTTCAAGGTCGGCCCCGCCACCCCTGAGGACCGAGGGAGCACCTTCTACCCTCTGTTCGTAAGCTCCATTACTGCGGGCTTAGTGCCTCCCTTCTCTGAGTTCTTCCTCTCTGTCCTCCGCCATTACAACTTGCAAGCTCTGCATCTCCACCCCAACTCCATCCTTCTCCTGGCGATCTTCGCCTACTACTGTGAGGCTCATGTGGGGGTGCAGCCCTCAGTGGCCTTGCTGTGTCACTACTTCTCTCTCCGGGTTACTCGCGGTTCTCCTTCCGCGTGTGCGAGCTTTGTCGCGTATGGTGGCGCCATTGCCATCTCAAACCCCGGGAAGAGGATTGAGGGCTTCAGGAGCAAGTGGGTCTTGGTGCATGCCGGGCGCATCCACCCTCGGCTGATCCTGCCCGCGGAGCAGCCCGTGAGCTCCAGCGACTGGTGCCGAGCGGAGCTCACGGACCCCCGCGCGAAGCCAGTGCTGGAGAAGATGGACGCGGACCTGAAGCCGGCCAGCGCGGCGGCGGATAGGCTGACCGGCGCGTCGCTGCTGAGGGAGTTCCTGGAGCACCAATTGGCTCCGCTTTGGCAGTACTCTCCCCCAATGTGGAGGCCTCATCCGAGCCCCGCGGCCGTGGGCGAAGAGGATGTGGCCGCGGTTCTCCAATCCCTGGTCAGGGGCGAGGTAGCCGGGTTGGAGGACGCGCCCGCGCCCCTGTTCCTTCGCGACAATTGGAAGCAGGTGGTGAAGTCCATGCCCATCTTCAACGGGGATGGGCTCGTGCCCGTGGTGGCTCCCGAGGGACCGGCGGATGTGTCCTCCGGCGACTCCAGCGGAGAGGGGGACGAAGAGGAGCGGGAGGAAGGCCTTGACTCCGAGGCGACTGACGGAGAATCCAGGGCTCCCCCTCCCCGGCGCAAGTCCCGTACTCTCCGCCTTTCGCTGAGCGATGATGATGATGATGACGATGACGTGCTGGGTAGTGGGAGCTCGCCCCCGATCCCGAAGAAGGGCAGGACCGGGCTGATCCCCCGCGGGTCCGTCCTGGCTCCGGGGCGAGCTGCGGACGCGCCTTCTGCTTCTGAGGTTGACCCCTCCAGCCGGCTCTCAGGCTTCAAGTATGGCTGGAGGCAGCTCGAGCCTTCTGGCGACGACCTGTAAGTGCTTGCTTCTTGATCCTTTGCTTCTCGTTCCGCCGATGAGGCTTGACGACTGCTTCTCTTGGATAGGCCGGCGCCCACGGCGAAGAAGCCGAAGGGAGCTCCCGAGGCCCCATCCGCGGCGATGCCTTCGCCTGCGGGAGGAGGTGATGAGCGGGCTTCTCCTGCCCGCTCATCCTTGCGGGGCCTGGCTGAGCTGGCTGGGGCGAGCCTAGCCCCCATGTCCCAAGTGACCCCTGAGGTACCCCCGTCTGGCGCCGCCGCTACGGCTGTGGAGGCGCAGCGAACTCCGCCTCGTGACACTGCGGCCTTGCCGCCGCTACCTTCTCCTCCTGTTCTACCGACTGCTGCTTCCCCGTCTCCTCCTGTTGTCTTGGAGCGCACCGACGTTTCTCCGCCTTCTTCTTCCATCCTGGAGCGCGCCGTTGCTGAACTGGACCGGCTGCGGCAGGATCTTCTCGGCGTCGACCCTCGCCTGGTGGTTGGGCGCCTGGAACTAGCTTCGAGGTGGATTCGCTCTGATGCCTCGATCCGGGCGGCGTTGGTTCAGACCTCAACGGCCTGTGGCGAAGAGAGGGAGGCCACCCTCGAGGCGAAGGCTGCCCGAGACGCGGCCCTGGGAGAGGTGGTCGGAGCCCGTGGTCGCTGCAAGGAGTTGGAGGACGAGCTGCAAGGCTTGCGAGGCCAACTTGCGGAGGAGGTCCGCCTTCGCCAAGAGCAGGAAAAGGGGGCGAAGGCTCGCGAGGCAGCGCTCGAGGACCGGGAGGCCAAGCTCAAGAAGCGCCGCGGCCACCTAGGCGCGTTGAGGAAGGAGCTGGAGGTGACGAAGGCCGAGCTGGAAGCCAAGGCCCGGGTCCTCGCCGAGGATCGCGTGGCCTTCGCGGACATGGAGAAAGATGCCCGCGCTTCGCTGAAGACGCTTTACGAGAACGGCCTGGATAGCCCGCTGGCCGGTGACGGGGACGGCCCCGCCAAGCTGCTTCCCTTCCTGGTGAAGGCCCTTGGAGATGTTGCCCTTGGCCTCGGCCCCACGGCCGAGGACGAGGCGCGCGTCCTGTCTTCCGCTGCGCTGACGCGGGTCTTCGCCCACACCTATCTTCACGATCCCAGTGCCGACCTCGACAGCCTGCTGGAGCCGGTGAGCGGCGAGGGTGCTGCCGCCGCTGTTGAAGCCGTGAAGGGGCGCGCGGAGGCGCTGTTGGGGAAGTTCCGGGCCTTCAGCACCAGGCCAAATCAAGGCGCTGCCGGCCCTGCTGCTTCACGAGGCGAAGCCACTCCACGCAGCTCCACCACCGACAAGTGACTCCGTTTCGGTCCCTGTTCTTCTTTCAATTCCTACACATGCACCACGCCTCGGGGAGGCATTTAAACTTGCGTTTGGTACTGAGATGACAGTATGCACTGTAATATTTGCTTTTAAATTCCTTGAGTTTTATGCTTTTCTTCCCTACTTTCTTGTGTTCTACGCCGGCAGAGCCCAGCCCCGCGCATGCCTCACCTAGCATTAGCCCCGACCGGAAACCAGGACGGGACCAAAGGAGTGAGGGGCTACGTGACAAGTTAGGCTCCTGAGTCGTGATGCTCAGGAGTCCCCCTTGGCGCACGAACAACAAGTAGGGAAGCGTGATGTAAGTGTATCTTCCGTTCTACGTCCGCAGAGCCCGACTCCGCGCGTACCTCGCCCAACATAGCCTTTCAGAACTAAGGAGTGAGGGTCTACGTAGCCAGTTAGGCTCCTGAGTCGCGATGCTCAGGAGTCCCCCTTGACGCGCAAACAGCGGGTGATGAGGCGAGATGTAAGCGGGGCTACCGTTCTACGTCTGCAGAGCCCGGCCCCGCGCGTACCTCACCCAGCATAGCCTTTAGGAACTAAGGAGTGAGGGGCTACGGGACCAGTTAGGCCCCTGAGTCGCGATGCTCAGGGGTCCCCCTTGACGCGCAAACGGCCTTCATACCTTGGCTCCGCTCAGGGAGAGACGCGCGACGAACCAGGCCTAAGGGGCCTAGCTGGGCGGCGTACGTCTGGGCGTGACCCAGTCGTAGCCCCCGTGCCTAGCCCCCTCGCGCGGCGCTCCCGAGGGGAGGCGTTGCGATGAGGCCAGCCACTGAGCTCTGGGCTCCCTGAGGTTGACGCGGCCCGGAGGCCACCCTTAGTTGTTTATCACCAGCGCAGAGCATAGCGCTTCCGTATGTGTACGGGCATAGCCGCTCCTCAGCAGTGTCGTCAGCCAGCGCGGAGCATGGTGCTTCCACTGGTACGTGGGAGGGGGCTCCCCTCCGGGAGGAGCCCCCGGGGCGTGTACAGCCCCGCCCTGACACGTGGCCGGCACGGTAGGGCTAGGTGAGGTGTATCTGGGCACCCGTGAGCCAGCGCGGGACTCACGAGGCCCTACCTCTAGGCGGGTTGCGCCTGGCACTGGGCCGTATCTTGAGATGGGTTCCTGTAAAATTTGGTTAGATGCCGGCACTCTACGTCCTTGGGTCTCGGCCCTTGAGCTTGTCTCAGCCGTCGCTGGTATGCCAGGTCGCGATGCTGTGGACAAGGCCAGAGGGTGAGGGCTGAAGAGCCGGTAAGAGCCCTGAGTCGCGATGCTCAGGCACCCCCCCCCTTTAACACGCAATGGTCGACATGGAGAAGAAGAGGTGCCGTGGACAGGCATCAAGTAATCAAGCATGATAGGCGAATGCATAGTTGGAAATAAACGCGGGGGAGATACACGCCGCTGGGCCTAGCCCGAGCGCCCTGGGGATGATGCAGCCCGAGGGGCGCCCCCAACAAAGCAAGCTAATGACCGAAAAATAAAAAGGGATACATGCCGCAGGGGCGGACCCATGCGGCCTGGGAGTGATGCGACCCTGGGAGGGCGCTTCCAGCTGGGAATGAAGCTTGAAAGATGTCACCTGGGGTTGATGCGGACGAAGTGGTGTTGGTGTAGCAGACTCGGTGGGCTGCGGAAGCCGATCCTCACGGGCCCCCAGGCCCTGGGGCCTCAGGAGGCTCCGGAGGCGCTGGTGGGTCCTCGCGAATCATCTCCATCTCCGCCAGGGCTGCAGAACGCCTGTCTTCCTGAGTCTCCATGATGCCCCTCATGAGGTGCTGGTACGCGGCAACCATGCTCGGCAAGTCGTAAGGCATGCGAACATAGATGTGGGGTGGACCTCCACAACGCCCCACTTGCGAGGGCCAGAGGCGCTCCGTCGTGGCGATCTGATTGAGCCCTGGTACGTCGACGCAGACGCGCAGCCCACCATCCTCGCCTGGATGGGGATCCACAGCTGGTGGACGACGGCAACCTCTCATGATCCTTGACTCCTGTAGTTCTTGAATGGCCTTGTTAACGAACTCCTGCTGGTCTGACCTTCCTTGCCTGGCTCCTTCTCGAGGGAAACGTGCTTCGAAGCACGCCTCCACATGGTGCCCAAGCGCCTCCCTCGTGACCCTGGCTAGGTCGGTGGCCCTCCAGGTGAGAGCCCCCGAGCCCTGCCTGAGGAGGGCGCCGGACGCTCTTTCCCATGGGATGGAAGGAGGGTCCCCCTGGACAGGCACGGACCCTGAAGGGCCTGCCTCCTGAGGGGCTGAGCCTGATGTCGTCTTCTTCTTCTTGGGTGTGGTCTCGGGAAGCCTCCTGCTTCCGCGATCTGGGTCTTCTAGTGACGCGGCCTGAAAGGCTCGCTCCAGGGAACACACTGCATCCTTCTCTTCACATGGCACCGTGATGACGCCGCCACTCCCTGGCATCTTGAGGACATTGTAGCCGTGGTGAGTTACGGCCATGAACTTGGCCAGCGCTGGGTACCCGAGGATGGTGTTGTACGGCAGGCGGATGTGGGCGACGTCAAAGTCAATGAGCTCGGTGCGGTAGTTGCTGCGGGCCCCGAAGGTGACAGGGAGGCGGACCTGCCCAATCGGGATTGTGGAACCATCGGTGACTCTGGAGAAAGGCTTGGTTGGCTGAAGCTGGTCATAGGGCACTTGAAGGTTGTTGAATGTTTCCACGGACAGGACGTTGAACCTTGCTCCACCATCGATGAGGGTCCTGGTGACCAGTACGTTGCTGATGACTGGGGAGCAAAGCATCGGGAGGACCCCGGCTGTGGCCGCGCACTTGAGCTGATCTGCTAAGCTGAATGTGATGGCGCACGCCGACCACTTAAGGGGGCGCGTTGCTTCGATCTTGGGGAGGACTGCATTCACTTCGCAGGGCAAACTGCTTGAAGATGCGTTGGGAGGCTGGGGCTTGAGCTCCGCCCAGGATGCAGGCGATTGCGCGCGGCTCCTGGAAGCCCCCGGCCCCCTCGTCTTTATGGCGGTCCTCGTTCCTCCTTGGCTGAGGCGGCAGTGGAGGGAGGCCTGCGTTGCCCTGCAGGCGATCCTCACGAGGCTGATCCCTCCAGTCCCCCTCGTGAGGCAGGTCCCGCCAGCGGACCTCGCGAGGTTGGTCGCGCCACCCTTGGCGCGGGCCGCGATCTTCCCAGCGTCCTGGGTTTCTTCCTCCTCCTCGGTCGTAGCCCCGGTCAGCGCGGTCAGGGCGATGGCCGATCCTTCAGTCTCGCACGGCGCGGAGTTCTTGACATTCGTTGGTGTTGTGGGTGTGGAGGTCGTGGTACACACAGTACCGGCTGCCCCTGGAGGATTCGGGCAGATCCTTGCCCCGCTTGGTGTCCGGTTCTGTAGAGAGTACGGTAGCCCCCTTGCGCTTCACGTCCTTGGCTGTCGGCGTTCTGGGAACGGGGGTCCCCAGACTTGCCTGCCTGCGGCCTGTGGCATAGCTCGAGTGGGGGCCCAACGTGGCCCATCTTCACCAACACAAGACCCAAGACCCTCGCGAGGGGCCAAGCCTCGCGAGGCGGACGACACGGCGCTTCCTCAAGCACGGCCTCCTTAGGCTAGCTCGCGAGGAGGCAGAGAGATCAAGGTGGGGTACCTCACAAGGTGCCCATGATGCAAGCCATGACGACCAAGGGTGCTAGGCGGGCGCCAGCCCGCGCAGTGTCCTCCCTTTCCTCTTTGGTGCAAAGGGGGCAAGCGCAGGCGAGGGGATCAAGCAAAGGCACCCATTTCGGTGCAACGAGACCAAGACCAACTCCATGACAAGGAGGAAGTCACTGTGGAGCCCAAGCCGGCGTCATCACCAGAGCCTTTGGCAGGCGAAGACCAACTTTAGTCAGGATAAGTGTACCAGATGTTCCCCTTCAAATTGGCCAATTGTTGGCGCCCTTCCCGCTCAATATTTGGGAACAGGCCTAGGGCCTTTGCCTATAAATAGGACTAGCCACCCCCAGAGTAGAGGCATCTGGATAGGAAGAAGCTAGGGCCGAACCGAGCATCTAGAGAGAGAGAGAAGGGCGATCGAACTCCCCCTAGCAGTTCATCCCCTAGCCAAGAACAGACCCTCGCGAGGTCGTTCTTCCCTGTATTGTTCTTCCTCATCAGCCCAAGAGGCAATCCACCACACCACACTGGAGTAGGGTATTACACCACAATGGTGGCCCGAACCAGTATAAACCCTGTGTCTCTTGTGTTGTTCCTGCAGTAGTTTAGATCCTTACGAGACGGAGAGGTAGAGGGCACGATCTCCGCGCGCACCCCAGAGTTCGAACCTTAAGGGTCTGCCGGAACCCGTGATCCGACATTTGGCACGCCAGGTAGGGGTGCGCCGGAATCTGCCTTCCCATCGCTCCGTCTCCCGTTACGTCGTTGTCATCATGTCTGGCGACCAGGCGGGCAACCAAGGCCCATGGGCGGCGTGGCCCATCTGCGTGGAGCCTCCCGCTCCGGGCGACCCCGCACCTCAGGCAGCTCGCGGTCCGCAGGGCGCTGCGGGCCGCGGGCGACGTGGGCAAGCTGCTGCGACCCTCACACCATGACAGGCGCGGTCAGCGGCGAGGGCCTCCAACCACGCCGCGGCTACGACACCGTACACCCGCCGAGAACAGGCAAACTCAAGGGCCGTGCTCACGGTAGCACGGGAGCTGTTGCAGTGCAGGCTACTGGAAGGCGGCCGCGACGTGCTGCTGGAGCGGGTCGCCGAGCTCCTGGGCTTCGCCGCTTCGGGGGCTCACCCCTTCTGTGTCCAGCTTCCGCCTCAAGTTCAGGGCGGCGCACAAGGGGGGCCCGCGCACCCGCGCGGGCCTCAAGACTACCCCAACACCGGCGAATCCGCCGGCACCAGACCGGCGGAGGCGCTACCCCCGCCCCCGGCGCGTGAAGGAGAGGGCTCAGTGCGGCCCACGGCACCAGCGGCCAACCACGCTACCACCCCGCGGTGGGCACGACAAGCAACGCTGCATGGCGCATGGAGCACTACAACGCAGCATTCGGGGTGGCGGCGCCAGAGGAGTACATGCCCCACATGATGGACCAAGGACACGCTCACGAGGGTGAACGGGGCTCACTCTTCAGCCCCAGCTAGGAGGACGAGACGCCAGAGGCCGAGCCCCTCCAGGAACCCCGGGACGGCTCCGTCGGTCACACTGGAGGCAACAACTATCGGGTACCATTAATTCCTCAAGAGCAGGCATACGCTAATCATGGGTCACAGGAGATGCAGGTCGCCGTGACAAGCAGCTGCCCCGCCCCTGCGGTCTCCTACCCCTCGGGAGGAGGACGCAGGGGGCTGCAGGAAAGGGGCAGAGATCCTACCTCACCACCGCGGCGTTCGGAGCAAGGCGTTCTTAGAAGATAGGCCCTCCGCTGGGGAGGCGCCCGAGGGCCTGCCCCTGGCGGAGGACCCGTGGTCGTCGGGGGAACCGCTGGCGACCGCTCTACCCCACCGGCGGCGTCCTGGTTTCCGGTCGTCATTGGTGGCACTAGAGTGTGGTGCAAGGCGGGGCCCTCGTCAGGCGATATGAAGCAAGGCCGGTTCCTGTGAAGAAGGCCCAGTGCCTGTGAAGCTCGCCGCCCCGTGACACTCTCACGTAATAATGAGTGGGGCTGTACACGCCCCGGAGTCTCAGGGGTGCCGGCCTCAGGCCCTGGGGCTCCCTCCCACTCCCAGTGGACAGCACTTAGCTCCGCGCTGGTGAGAAGACGTCGAAGACTAGATTAGGTGCCGGACGCGGCCTGTTGTTTGCTTTCATTGCCTTCTTCCTTTGGTTGTAACCTTTTTCCCCGTTGGATTTAAGTTGAATTCGGATTTGAGCTTTGCGTGCGTTCAGGGAAGGGGTGCTTGGTTTTGTTTGAATCGTTTCCCGTGTTCTGGTCACCATCTCACCACAGCTGCCTCCCCTCGCGAGCCCCTCACGAGCCGGGCAAGGCTCAGCTCGAGCACAGCCCAGACTGCCGCTGTTGCTCCCTCGCGAGGTGACCTTTGGTGCTTGCGGAGATTGCTTTCTCATGAAAGGCCCAGAGCCTGTGAAGAAGGCGAACGCCTGTGAAGACATCCCTCTCGGGAGAAGGCCCAGAGCATGTGAAGAAGGCGAACGCCTGTGAAGATATCCCTCTCGGGAGAAGGCCGAGAGCCTGTGAAGAAGGCGAACGCCTGTGAAGATATCCCTCTCAGGAGAAGGCCCAGAGCCTGTGAAGAAGGCGAACGCCTGTGAAGACATCCCTCTCGGGAGAAGGCCCAGAGCCTGTGAAGAAGGCGAACGCCTGTGAAGACATCCCTCTCGGGAGAAGGCCCAGAGCCTGTGAAGAAGGCGAATGCCTGTGAAGACGTCTCGCTCGAGGAAAAGGCCCGGAGCCTGCGAAGAGGGCGAACGCCTGTGAAGACGTCTCGCTCGAGAAAGGGCACGGAGCCTGCGAAGACGGCCCAAGCCTGCGGGGTTTCCTGTCGGCAACGACCCCGCCTCCCGAGGTTTCAACTGCCCAGCGCCCGGGACGTGACGCCCTCCAGAAGGCAGCTCCGGAGCCAGCAAGGAACAAGGGCGAACCAGCCTACCGTTGGACGCGCGTACAATTTAATCACTGCAGATACATTAGATACAAGTTCATACATGAGGGGCTTCCCCTTCCAAAATGCTCTCACAATCGTCGGGCCAAACGCCTGAGTTCTATCTATGCAGGGTAAAAAGACGAGGATAGTACATGGTCAATCTGACAAATCCCCCAATGCGTCCTCAGAGGCGCCTCCCGAGCTGTCGCTGGCGTCGCTGAACTCACCTTCGTTGTCTGCGCCCCCATCAGCGGCATTGGGGTCTTCCACCATGCCACCTTCGTTGACGCCCACGACCACGCCGTCGTCATCCGAAGTGAAGGCCCGGACGAGAGCATCTACGTTGCTCTCCACCCATTCAGCCAGGTCGCCTCGAACAGCTTGGGGAACTAGGGCGATGGCGGCGTTGAAGTCGAAGTGGGGATCCATGTTTCGAAGATGGCTGAAGACGCAGGAGAAGGCGCGCCCGAGCAGGGCGCGGCTCCTCTCCTCCACCAACCTATCGGTTCTGGCCGACCGTGCCTCCAGCTGTGTCACCACGGTGGTGAAGAACTGCAGGTTGCCGACATAGTTGATCGTGTGCGGCTCGCCCACGGCAGCCTCACAAATGTTGCCCAGGGCAATGTTGGCCCTATCCCGGAGCTTGGTGAGCATGGGTCCGTGCTGGTGCTCCAGGACTTGCCGCTGGCGTATCTCGTCGGCATTCTGACGCGCGACGGCCACGGCCTCTTCCACACGCTGGCGTAGGCGGAGCACCTCGGCCTGGGAGGAGGCCAGCTCTTTCTACGCTGCCTCAAGGGCGACCTGGGAGGCGTCCGCTCGTCGCGTCGCCTCATCCTGCTGGGCCCTCAAGGCGGCTGATCTACCCTCAGCTTCGACTCGGATCATCCCCAGCTCCCCCTCGAACTCACGCTCAAGGCCTTGGTGTGCTGTCGCCACCCGACTGCAAACCTCCTCCAGGACGCGCGTTTCTCCTGCGGCGACATCGCTTTCCACCTGCGTCACCAGGCGCTCCCTCGTCTCCAGCTGCTCGAGCTCGCGAGCGCGTTCAGCGGCCTCCAGCACCAACGCTTCCTCGCGCTTTCGAAGCTCAGCCGGGTCGCCAGAAGCCACCTCCATCGATGCAAGGGCTACCTCGTGCAGCTCCGCTTGCTCCTCCAACGAGCGACACCAGGCCAAGAGCTCCCGAGCCTGTTCTTCTGCTGCTCCTCGCTGTCGGTCTGCTCCTCGGGCCTCCTCAACGGCCTGAGACCAAGCCGCTAGAGAGGCCTCCAGCGACACCTTCGCCTCTTCGTCATCAAGGACGCGCTGACGACGCGCGAGGGCAGCGGCTGCCTCCAGCTCGCGCCGCTCGACAGCCAGGTGCAAGCCCTCAGCTTCCAGGCGCACATCTTCCTCAGAAAGCTCATGCCCAAGCAGGTCTACAGCGCCACTCGCCCTCCGAAGGAATTCGTTGCGACGGGCACGGCGCTCCCGAGCACGCTCAAGCACGTCTGTCGCGCCGTCATCCGCCCCAAGCAGGCGTCGAGAACCTCGAATCATCGCTCCGGCCCCGGGCAGGGGGCTGGGGGCTGGCGCCTTCCTGACGGACGGCCGCGCCGCATCAGAAGCCCGACTTGAGTCCAACCAGACCTCAGGAGAAGGGCCCCGGAGGTGCCTCAGCCGGTCACAGTCCGCGACCAAACGGGGAGCCCACGGCAGGCTGCCTATGTCGAGGGAAGGCCCGCGGAAGGAGATCGCAGGGGCGGGAGAGTCGACGCGCGCTACGCGGCGGTCCGCGCCGTCACCTGCCCAAATCACAAGGGCAGTGCCGCTCGAGACACCCAGGGGTGGTGGAGGAGATGGAGTCAAGGAGGGCGTCGGCCCGACGACTTCATCGAGCTCAGTAGGCAGAGGCCTGCAGGGAAAGGATCAGCGGATGCGGCAAGCAATATAAGGAACAGAAAAGGAGAAGACTTACTCATCGACAGCGAAGTACTTTCGGCGCTTCAGCAAGCGGCAGGGGAAGTCGTCGCCCAAGGCCTCCCTTTTTCTCCGGAGGGCCTCAAAGTCCACACGGAAACGGCCCAGGAGAGATGCACAGGAACCAGCCTGCGAAGAGGACGGAGCGCCAAGGCCACTCGCGTCGAGGGCGCATGCCTGGAATGCACGGGCAGTTGCCTCGTCAGAGATCCCGGCAGTGGGCTCAGGAGCCTCGGCCTCAAGCACCAGAGGCGGCGACGCCTCACCCGTGGCCTCGGGAGCGCGGACCTCGTGAGCTGCCCCGTCAAGAGCATCGCCAGGTGCGGTCACATCATCCGCTGCTCCCTCGACCCCCGCTTTCTCCTGCCTCCCTGCGCCACCACTCGAGGAGGATTCACCCAGGCCGACCGGAAGGGAAATCACCAGCACAGGGTTCTCGCGAGGCCCCTAGAGGCCGACAGGGTGTAGCCCCCACTCGTCGAAAGGGGGCATCTGCCTCAAGAAGTCATCCCTATTGTGGCAGAGGTACAGCAAGGCTCCCCCCTGCCGGACACCCCCGGGGTTGGGATCTCCTGTCAGGACCAAGAGCACCCTCCTCAGCACCTCAGGCGTCAGGTCTTCTCCCTGAAGCCTCATGCGGTCGCCATGCCCGCTGAAGGCCCACATTCTATGAGAATGGCGTTGGAGAGGGGCAATGCGGCGCAATAGGAACTCCTTCACCACTTTGGGCGCCGTTACGCCAAGCTTCTTCAAGGACATGAAGCGATGCCAGACGAAGGCGAGCCGGGGACTTACGAGCGTCTCCTGGCCCCAGCCCGAATTAGGCACAGTAGACGATGTCGGCTTCGCGAGCCGGGGGCTGGGCACACCGACATCAATGTACAACCACCGCTCGCGGAACTCGGCTGAAGGCGGAGGGAGGTTGAAGTCGATACCAGAGGCTGCGGTCTCGGACGAAGCCACGAAGCTCACGCATGCCGAGCATTGCGTGGGGTCGACAAGATGCAAGGAGAAGAAGTGGCGCAGCAGGGCAACAGAAGGAGGGATGCCCACCATCGCCTCACAAACAAAAGCGAAGACAGAAAGAATAGCTATGGACTCAGGACCCATATGCATCATGTGGATCTGATAATGATCAAGGACGGCGTTGAAGAAATCGGAGAAGGGAGGCACCAAACCCGCCCACAAGGCGTCGGCAAAGTAATGGACCTCGGTGATTATCCTATCAGTGGGGAGGTGACACGTAGGCCACGCCGTCGTCCTCCCGCACTCGTTGAAGGCGGTGGCCAGAGCCGGATTGAGCTTGTACAGGCACTCTAGGTTGAGTATGATTGAGCGGCCGACAGCAGGCGCCACCGGCGGCAGCGGGCGAGATGGAGCCGCAGGCTTCTTCCCCTTCCCTTTCTTTGGGGCCATGGCGGCGGGCGGAAGAGAGGAGATGTGAGATGGGATTGGAAGCAAGGGTCTGAGTTCGAAGGGAGGAAGAGCAGGAGACGGTCAAGCAACAGGGAGAAGGGCGGCTGTGTACGATTGCAGGGCAACCTAGCGCGGCACAGAATAAGGGAGCGTGGGTAAACAGTGCCGCCCACGTCCAATCAACCGCCATGCGGCGCCCGAGGCCGCAGGCTGTTAGGGCCCGCGGCGCTTCGCCCTTGCCCTTTCGCCTCTCGGCGCGGCCAAGTCCGTGCGCGCCTTGGGCCCGGGGGCTACTGTCGGTGTTCTGGGAACGGGGGTCCCCAGACTTGCCTGCCTGGGGCCTACGGCGTAGCTCGAGTGGGGGCCCCAACGTGGTCCATCTTCACCAACACAAGACCCAAGACCCTCGCGAGGGGCCAAGCCTCGCGAGGCGGACGACACGACGCTTCCTCAAGCACGGCCTCCTTAGGCTAGCTCGCGAGGAGGCGGAGAGATCAAGGTGGGGTACCTCACGAGGTGCCCATGACGCAAGCCATGACGACCAAGGGTGCCAGGCGGGCGCCAGCCAGCGCAGTGTCCTCCCTTTCCTCTTTGGTGCAAAGGGGGCAAGTGCAGGTGAGGGGATCAAGCAAAGGCACCCATTTCGGTGCAATGAGACCAAGACCAACTCCGCGACAAGGAGGAAGTCACTGTGGAGCCCAAGCCGGCGTCATCACTAGAGCCTTTGGCAGGCGAAGACCAACTTTAGTCAGGATAACTGTACCAGATGTTCCCCTTCAAATTGGCCAATTGTTGGCGCCCTTCCCGCTCAATATTTGGGAAGAGGCCTAGGGCCTTTGCCTATAAATAGGACTAGCCACCCCCAGAGTAGAGGCATCTGGATAGGAAGAAGCTAGGACCGAACCGAGCATCTAGAGAGAGAGAGAAGGGCGATCGAACTCCCCCTAGCAGTTCATCCCCTAGCCAAGAACAGACCCTCGCGAGGTCGTTCTTCCCTGTACTGTTCTTCCTCATCAGCCCAAGAGGCAATCCACCACACCACACTAGAGTAGGGTATTACACCACAATGGTGGCCCGAACCAGTATAAACCCTGTGTCTCTTGTGTTGTTCCTGCAGTAGTTTAGATCCTTACGAGATGGAGAGGTAGAGGGCACGATCTCCGCGCGCACCCCAGAGTTTGAACCTTAAGGGTCTGCCGGAACCCGTGATCCGACATTGGCCTTGGGCTTCTTCTCTTCTGGGTCTGCGGCGGGCAGTTCGAGGAGGGAGAGACGTCCCTCCTCAGCCCTGGCGCACTTGGTCGCCAAGTTGAACAGCTGCAGGGAGGTGCAGAGGTCTTCATGCATCGCCAGCTCCTCCTTCATTTTGACGTCGCGCACGCCATCGGAGAAAGCCGAGATGATGGCTTCCTCGGACACCTTGGGGATCTTGAGGCGCGCATTGTTGAAGCGCTGGATGTACCTTTGCAGGGTTTCCCCAGGTTGCTGCTTGATGCGGCGCATGTCGCTCGCGGCGGGCGGCCGGTCGCGAGTACCTTGGAAGTTGGCGATGTAGCGGGTGCGCACCTGGTCCCAGGAGGAGATCGTGCCTGGAGCTAGATTCAGGAGCCAGGTGCGAGCTCCTTCCTTCAGCGCCATTGGGAACCAGTTCGCCATGACCTTTTCATCTCCGCTGGCAGCTTCTTGTTGGGGAACGTAGAAGAAATTCAAAATTTTCCTACGTGTCACCAAGATCTATCTATGGAGAAACCAGCAACGAGGGGAAGGAGAGTGCATCTACATACCCTTGTAGATCGCTAAGCGGAAGCTTTCAAGTGAACGGGGTTGATGGAGTCGTACTCGTCGTGATTCAAATCACCGATGACCAAGTGCCGAACAGACGGCACCTCCGCGTTCAACACACGTACAGCCCGGTGACGTCTCCCATGCCTTGATCCAGCAAGGAGAGAGGGAGAGGTTGAGGAAGACTCCATCCAGCAGCAGCACAATGGCGTGGTGATGATGGAGGAGTGTGGCAATCCTGCAGGGCTTCGCCAAGCACCGCGGGAGAGGAGAAAGAAGAGACGCAGGGCTGCACCAATGAGAGAGAGATTGAATCACGTGTTGTGGGCAGCCCTAATGCCTCAATATATATAGGGAAGGGGAGGGGATGCGCCCCCTCTAGGGTTCCCACCCCTAGGGGGGCGGCAGCCCTAGATGGGGCACAAGGGTGGCGGCCAAGAGGGGAGGGGAGAGGGAGGCGCACCAGTATGGGCCCTAGGGTTTGCCCCCTTCTCCTCTCCCTTGCGCCTTGGGCCCTTGTGGGGGGGCGCACCAGCCCACCTGGGGCTGGTCCCCTCCCACACTTGGCCCATGCAGCCCTCCGGGGCTTGTGGCCCCACTTGGTGGACCCCCGGACCCCTCCGGTGGTCCCGGTACGTTACCGATAAAACCCGAAACTCTTTCGGTGACCAAAACAGGACTTCCCATATATAAATCTTTACCTCCGGACCATTCCGTAACTCCTCGTGACGTCCGGGATCTCATCCGGGACTCCGAACAACATTCGGTAACCACATACAAGCTTCCTTTATAACCCTAGCGTCATCGAACCTTAAGTGTGTAGACCCTACGGGTTCGGGAGACATGCAGACATGACCGAGATGTTCTCCGGTCAATAACCAACAGCGGGATCTGGATACCCATGTTGGCTCCCACATGTTCCACGATGATCTCATCGGATGAACCACGATGTCAAGGACTTAATCAATCCCGTATACAATTCCCTTTGTCTATCGGTACGATACTTGCCCGAGATTCGATCGTCGGTATCCCAATACCTTGTTCAATCTCGTTACCGGCAAGTCTCTTTTACTCGTTCCGTAACACATCATCTCGTGATCAACTCCTTGATCACATTGTGCACATTATGATGATGTCCTACCGAGTGGGCCCAGAGATACCTCTCCGTCACACGGAGTGACAAATCCCAGTCTCGATTCGTGCCAACCCAACAGACACTTTCGGAGATACCCGTAGTGCACCTTTATAGCCACCCAGTTACGTTGTGACGTTTGGCACACCCAAAGCATTCCTACGGTATCCGGGAGTTGCACAATCTCATGGTCTAAGGAAATGATACTTGACATTACAAAAGCTTTAGCATACGAACTACATGATCTTGTGCTAGGCTTAGGATTGGGTCTTGTCCATCACATCATTCTTCTAATGATGTGATCCCGTTATCAATGACATCCAATGTCCATGGTCAGGAAACCGTAACCATCTATTGATCAACGAGCTAGTCAACTAGAGGCTTACTAGGGACATGGAGTTGTCTATGTATCCACACATGTATCTGAGTTTCCTATCAATACAATTCTAGCATGGATAATAAACGATTATCATGAACAAGGAAATATAATAATAATCAATTTATTATTGCCTCTAGGGCATATTTCCAACACTTCTATGCCCAGCTCATAGAGCTGGAGGAACTCTGCGGGATCAGTCATGCCGTCGTAGCGAGGAGGCAGGTCTGGCTTGAACTTGCCGGGCCACGCGACGCTACGCAGCTCGGTGGTGTAGGCGCAGCAGCCTGCGATGGCCACAGGAGGCTTCGGTTGAGGGAGAGCTTGGCCTTGCGGGTCCCCTTGTGCTGCAGCTGGGAGCAGCGCGGGGCCTTGACGTGCCGGAGCTGGAGCAGGGTCGCGGTGAGCCGGAGCAGGAAGCGCTCGGGCAGCCTCTTGCGGTCGAGGGACTTCTTGGCAGCTCCGTTCTTGCTGGGCTGGCGCCTGACGGAGCGGGTTCCGCCCAGGGGCCATGCGCCTTGGAGCCATGGCGTCTTCTTGGAGAGGAGGCGGTTGGTACGCCCTCGGAGCTTCATTGGCCGCGCGAGGCGGGGTGCGGCGCAGCGGAGCGGACGGTGCAGGAGAGCCCCCTGCGCCGCGGACAAGCTCGGCGACGCGGTCGAGCCACTCTTCGTACATGTCGTCGACGGGACGGTAGCGCAGGAGCTTGTTCTCCGCGATGAGCGCAGCTCGAGCCTCCAAGGGCGCGCGGAGCGCGTGGGACGAAGAGCCAGCTGGCGTGAGCGACGGAGTAGCGGTGCGGCCGTCTCGCCGCACGGACGGGTGCTGAGACGATGCTTGCTGCTCGTTCCCCGCCGGGCCAGTGGCGGCGTTGATGGCGGGCGACGGGGAACGACGAGGACGCCAACCGACGGGAGCTGTCTGGGCGACGCGGGAAGCGATGGCGGCGCGGCGCTCGGCGCGGGCCCGACGAGCGTCAGACATGGGTGCGACGGTCGGAGGAGAGCGGAGCGATGGAAGACAGATTCCGGCGCACCCCTACCTGGCACGCCAAATGTCGGATTACGGGTTCCGGCGGACCCTTAAGGTTCGAACTCTGGGGTGCGCGCGGAGATGATGCCCTCTACCTCTCCGTCTCGCAAGCATCTAAACTACAGAAAGAACACCACAAGAGACACAGGGTTTATACTAGTTCGGGCCACCATTTTGGTGTAATACTGTAACGCCCTCGATGCGGCTATATCTCCCACGTGTCGAGGCACGACTTAGAGGCATAACCGCATTGAAAGCAATGTCGCAAGTGAGGTAATCTTCACACAATCCATGTAATAAATAAAGGGGAAAGATACATAGTTGGCTTACAATCGCCACTTCACACAAGTACATAAATAACATCCATCATACAGATTACACTCAAGGTCCGACTACGGTACCAAAATGAAAGAAGACTACCCCAAATGCTAAACAGATCCCCGGATCACCCGACTGGGCTCCACTACTGATCATCTGGAAAAGAAACATAGTAACGGCCACGTTCCTCATCGAACTCCCAAGTGAGCTCGGTCGCGTCATCAGCACTGACATCGTTGGTACCTGCAACTGAGGTGATAATATCTGTGAGCCACGGGGACTCAGCAATCTCACACCCGCGAGATCAAGACTATTTAAGCTTAAAGGTGGGAAAGGGGGTTTGTGAGGTGGAGCTGCAGCAAGCGACTAGCATGTGGTGGCTATAGCGCAAAAGAGAGCGAGAAGAGAAGGCAAAGCACGGTCGAGAAACTAGAAGTGATCAAGAAGTGATCCTGAAACAACCTACGTCAGGCATAACTCCAACAACCGTGTTCACTTCCCGGACCCCGCCGAGAAGAGACCATCACGGTTACACACGCGGTTGATGTGTTTTAGTTAAGGTCAACTTCGGGTTTTCTACAACCGGACATCAACAAATTCCCATCTGCCTCATAACCGCGGGCACGGCTTTCGAAAGATAATACCCTGCAGGGGTGTCCCAACTTAGCCCATGATAAGCTCTCACGGTCAACGAAGGATATTCCTTCTACCGGGAAGACCCGATCAATCTCGGAATCCCGGACTACAAGACATTTCAACAGCAATAAAACAAGTCCAGCAAAGCCGCCCGATTGTGCCGACAAATCCTGATAGGAGCTGCACATATCTCGGTCTCAGGGCACATCCGGATAAGCTAAGCGTACAGGAGCCAACATAACCCAAGTTGCCAAGGGATGGCCCTGCACGGTGCTCTAGTTTGGACCAGCAATCGAAGGAGAACTGGCCCGGGGGGGTTAAAATAAGATGACCTTTGAGTCTGCAGAACCCAAGGGAAAAAGGCTAGGTGGCAAATGGTAAAACCAATGTTGGGCCTTGCTGGAAAAGTCTTATTCAAAGCGAACTGTCAAGGGGGTCCCATAAATCACCCAACCGTGTAAGGGACGCAAACTCCGGGAACATAACACCGGTACGACGGAAACTAGGGTGGCAAGAGTGGAACAAAACACCAGGCATAAGGCCGAGCCTTCCACCCTTTACCAAGTATATAGATGCATTAATTAAATAAGAGGTAATGTGATATCCCAACAAGTAAACATGTTCCAACAAGGAACAACAAGTCCATGCTCCAACAAGGAACAAACTTCATCTTCACCTGCAACTAACAACGCTATAAGAGGGGCTGAGCAAAGCAGTAACATAGACAAACAACGGTTTGCTAGGACATGGATGGTTAGGGGCTGACATGGCAATATAGGAGGCATGATATAGCAAGTGGTGGGTATCACAGCATAGGCATAGCAAAAGAGCGAGCAATCTAGCAAGCAAAGATAGAAGTGATTTCGAGGGTATGGTCATCTTGCCTGCAAGGTTCTCAGAGTTGTCGAAAGCTTGGTCCTCGTAAGCGTTCTCAACAGGTTCCTCGTTCACGTACTCATCTCCCGGCTCTACCCAAGACAAGAGAACAAGCAAAGGAACCAAAATCAACCACGATGCAATGCGCAAGCAATATGATGCAAAACATGGCGTGAAATGCGAGAGGTGATATGCAATGCGTATGCATGCTCCGGGAGGACAAGGATTAACAGGGCATAATCTTGGCAAACCAAGCATGCCACTGGATAGATGAGGTGATTTCGGTTGAAATCGATATAAAGATCACCGAAATCGGATGCACGGTTTGCAAATGGCAAGCAATACAAGAATGACACGAAACTGCCATAAACAGCATGATGCTAATTAGCAAGCAACAAATAATTAAGCCACTGCACCCAAACATGGCAACAAATCATATGACAGTAATCTACTCAAGATGCTCGACAAAAGATGAACACTGAGCTACGGCTAATTCACATCATAATAGGTCCAAACAAGCATGGCAAAAGTGCAAAAGATAACAAGTTCCCAGACTTAGTGAAATTATCAAAGTAGCAGAAACTGACATCAGGATGACATGTTCAGAGCAATGAAACAACATGCTACAGGTTCAGAACATAGAAAAGCAAGGCATGGCATGAATCTACACATAGCACTTGACAAAAGACTCTTACTGACCATAAGCCAAAAAGGACCAGAAAATAAGATTACACCCATGTCAAATAAGCAAGTTTCGTTACAGGTTTCAGACTTAGCAGAAAACTGGACATGGCAGAAAACTGTTAACGACTAGGCATATTCGAGAGCTCGATGCACTCACTACAGAGCAAATCATGATAAACTAAGCATACATACATCAATAAGACATGGCATAGTAACAATAAATGGCAAGAATAACATCATATCATGCAAGGATCAACTACACCAAGCTTGGCAAAATCGAATAACATGTAAACAATCTGCCAGCAACATATTGAAGCAAAAGTAGAGCTTGATTGACTCAAGCTATGGCACCCCATAATTGCAAACAAAGGCATGGATGGATTAAGCAAATACTCAAGTTCAAAACTCCCTTACTGAACAAGCTCAAATTATGCATGGATCTCTCAGAAACAACATGAACACATGGCATAAAAATAACAGCAATCAGGGACTTAGTGAAATCACTAAGTCTCTGAAATCAGCAACATCAAGACACCTAGTTTGCATGCTTGTACTAGTCACCACATAGATCATAAAAATACATGGAAAAATCCTCTGGATAGGTAACATGGCATATTACAAAACTCATGTAGGACTCAACTTCATAGGAGGTACACATCAATCATGGCAAAAATGACAAAAGTGCATGATCAGTTAAGATCCAGCAACTAACATCAACTAGCCCTCTTCTAACATCATTACGGGCATCAAGATTACTTCAAATGAAAATGGTGCAATGGAACAAAATGATGTAATCTTCGACGCGAACAAAACGACGTATTATACGCACGAAACGGAGCTACGGATGCAAAGTTACGGCATGTAGAAGAACTGATGATAATGATGAAATGCAAGGGACTTAGAAATATTTTGAGAGGGGGAAGAAGTCAACCACCGGCGCGGGAACCGAGGCACGCCGCGGATCTCGCCGGCGGCCGGCCGGAGAAGGCGGAGGAGGGTCGGGGCGAGCCGGATCTGGCCGGATCCGGCTCCGGCGGGGCGCGGGGACGGCGGCGGAGCGGCGGAGTGGCGACCGGGCGCGGGCGCGGCAGAGGGAGGCGCGGTCGCGGGCGCGCTGGGGCGGCGGACGGGCGACTCCGGCGAGCGGCGGCGGGGAACGGCGGCTTGGGGCGGCGCGGACGAGGCGGTGGCGAGGCGCGGAGCGGGCCGGGGCGCGGGAGGCGACGGGCGGCGGCTCGGGCTCGGGGGGCCCCGCCTGGGCCCCGGCGGGCCGGCGCGCGGGCGGCGGCGCGAGGATGTGGGCGCGGGCGCGGGCGAATAGGAAGGCGCCACGTGGCGGCGGTGAGGTGGCCGGCGGCGGCGGGGCTGTCGGCGCGGATTACGAGGCGAAGCTAGGGTTTCGGTGTGAGACTCTCTCAGATTTAGACGGGGAAGACGTTTTTATAGACAGAAGGAGCTAGGGAGCTCCAAACGGAGTGCGGTTTTCGCCCACGCGATCGTGATCGAACGGCGGAGGACATGGGAGTGGCTTAGATGGGTTATAGGGCTGTTTTGAAGGGGTGTTGGGCTGCAACACACACGAGGCCTTCACGGTTACCCGGTTAACCGTTGGAGTACCAAACGAACTCCGATTGACCCGAAACTTGACAGGCGGTCTTCCGGTGCTATACCAAGGCCACATGTCAAACCTCGGTCCATTCCGAGAATGTTTAATACCCGCTCACGAAGAAATGTAAAAGGGGACGTCGGGAGACATAGGAGCGCCGGATTGCAAAACGGACAACGGGAAAGATGCTCGGATCTATGAGACGAACACGTATGCAAATGCGATGCACATGATGACATGATATGAAATGCATGACATGACCAAAATGCAAAACGGAGAGAACCCAACCACGGAGGGAATAACATAGCACATAGCCGGAAATGGCAAGAGTTGGATTACAATAATGGCAAGTTACATCTGGGGCGTTACAAATACCCTACTCTAGTTTGTGGTGGGTGGATTGCCTCTTGGGCTGATGATAATGAACAATACAAGGGAGAACAGCCTCGCGAGGGTCTGTTCTTGGCTAGGGGGATGAACTGCTAGGGGAGTTCAGCCGCCCTTCTCTCTCTCTCTCCTTGTTCTCTGCTTGCTCTCAATACTCTCCTCGATCTCTAGATGCCTCTACCCTGGGGGCGGCTAGTCCTATTTATAGGCAAAGGCGTTGGGCCTCTCCCCAAATATTGAGCGGGAAGGGCGCCAACAATTGGCCAATTTGAAGGGGAACATCCGGTACACTTATCCTGACTAAAGTTGGTCCTCGCCTGCCAAAGGCCCTGTGGTGACGCCGTTTTGGGCTCCATGGTGACCTCCTTCCCACCGTTGGACTGGTCTTGGTCTTGTTGCACCGAAATGGATGCCTTTGCTTGATCCTCTCGCCTGCGCTTGCCCCTTTGCACCAAAGAGGGAAGGGAGGACACTGCGCGGTCTGGCGCCCGCCTGGCACCTTTGGTCGTCATGGCTTGCATCATGGGCACCTCGTGAGGTACCCTGCCTTGATCTCTCCGCCTCCTCGCGAGCCATCATGAGGAGGCCGCGTCTGAGGAAGCACCGGGTCATCCGCCCCGCGAGGCTTGGCCCCTCGCGAGGGTCTTGAGTCTTGTGTTGATGAAGATGGGCCGTGTTGGGCCCCCATTTGCGCCACGCCGCAGGCCGCAGGCAGGCAAGTCTGGGGACCCCCGTTCCCAGAACGCCGACAGAGTGGATGTGTTCCAGAAACACATTGCTAGGAATGGCTTCTCTCTTGGAACCTATCTTTGCCAAATCATCAGCTGCTTGATTTTTCAGTCGGGGTATGTGATGAAGTTCTAACCCCTCGAATTTCTTTTCTAGCTTTCTCACTGCATTGCAATAACCAGTCATAGCTGGGCTCCTGACGTCCCACTCCTTCATCACCTGATTAACCACCAAATCTGAGTCGCCATAGACCATGAGGCGACGGACGCCGATTGAAATGGCCATGCATAACCCATACAAAAGTGCTTCGTATTCTACTTCGTTATTGGAGGAATCGAAGTGAATCTAGAGAACATATCTGAGCTTATCTCCTCGGGGGGAAACCAATACTACCCCAGCACCGGAACCATTCAGCATCTTAGATCCATCGAAGAACATGGTCCAGTGTTCCGAGTGAACTTGAGTCGGCAGTTGCTGTTCAATCCACTCGGCGACGAAATCTGCAATTTCTTGGGACTTAATAGCCTTCTTTGCCTCAAACTTGATATCTAGGGGAAGGAGTTCAATCTCCCATTTTGCCACTCGACCAGTTGCATCTCTGTTGTGAAGAATCTCTGATAGTGGGGCGTCGCTGACGACTGTAATGGTGTGGTCAGAGAAGTATTGTGCAACCTTCTTCGTGGTCATATAAATCCCATATACGAGCTTCTGGTAATGAGGATATCTTTGCTTTGAAGGAGTCAAAACTTCAGAAACATAGTATACTGGGCGCTGAACCTTGAAGGCCTTTCCTTCTTCTTCCCGCTCGACCGTAAGTACTGTACTGACAACTTGTCCCGTGGCTGCAATATAAAGCAGCAAAGGCTCTTTGCTGATTGGGGCAGCAAGCACCGGCTGGGTGGATAGAAGGGCTTTGAGCTCTGCAAACGCTGCATCAGCTTCTGGAGTCCACTCGAACTTGTCTGACTTCTTCATCAATCGGTAAAGAGGCAATGCCTTTTCATCGAGCCGAGAAATGAATCGACTTAAAGCGGCCAAGCAACCTGTAAGCTTCTGGACGTCGTGCACGCGCACAGGACGCTTCATCCGAAGGATAGTTCCAACCTTTTCAGGATTGGCGTCGATTCCTCGTTCAGAAACGAGAAAACCAAGTAACTTTCCACCTGGAACTCCGAATGTGCACTTTGTCGGATTGAGCTTGATATTGTAACTCCTGAGGTTGGCAAAGGTTTCAGCTAGGTCAGTCAGCAGGTCGGAACCTTTCCATGACTTGACCACAATATCATCCATGTACACTTCCACATTCTGACTGATTTGAGTGAGCAAACACTTCTGAATCATCCTCATGAACGTGGCTCCGGCATTCTTGAGGCCGAAAGGCATGGTGACATAACAAAAGCACCCGAATGGAGTGATGAAAGCAGTTTTGATCTCGCCGGGTCCATTCAGACGGATCTGATGGTACCCGGAGTAGGCGTCTAGAAAAGACAATCGCTCACATCCCGCAGTCGACTCAACTATCTGGTCGATGGGGGGGGAGAGGAAAATGATGCTTCGGGCAGGCCCGATTGATATGTTTGAAGTCAATGCAAAGTGACTTGTCCTTCTTGGGGACCATGAAAACATTGGCGAGCCACTCGGAGTCGTAAATTTCTCGGATGAACTCCGCTGCTAAGAGCCGAGCTACCTCCTCGCCAATGGCTTTCCTTTTCTGGACGGCGGACCGTCGTAGATGCTCTTTCACAGGTTTAACTTTTGGGTCGACTCGTAGACGGTGCTCAGCCAGCCCCCTGGGAACTCCAGGCATGTCAGAAGGCTTCCATGCGAAGATGTCCCAGTTCTCACGGAGGAACTGGATGAGCGCTTCTTCCTATTTGGAGTCGAGCATCGTTGAGATGTGAGTCGGAGCGGCATTTGGATCGGTCGGGTGAATGTGAACTGGCTTCGTTTCACCGGACGACTGAAAAGTTGATTCTGAAGTGGGCTTCTTGGCTCGTAGCAACTCACTCGGATCTGCAGTCTTCTGATATTCTTGTAGCTCGACCACTGCCATCTGAGCGTCAGCAATCTTTGAGCCTTTCTGAAAACACTCTTCTGCCTTCTTCCGATTGCCTGTAACAGTGATCACACCTTTGGGACCAGGCATCTTCAATTTGAGATACACATAACATGGCCGAGCCATGAAACATGCATAAGCTGGCCTGCCCAAAATAGCGTGATAAGCACTTTGGAAATCTACAACCTCGAATGTCAACCTTTCTTTGTGGTAATTCTTGGAATCACCGGAAACCACATCAAGAGCGATTTGACCGAGTGACTCAGCCTTCTTTCCAGGAATGACTCCATGAAAACTCATGTTGCTGGTACTGAGTCTGGACATCGGAATGCCCATCCCTTTCAATGTTTCTGCATACAGTATGTTCAGGCCACTGCCACCATCCATCGGGACTTTGGTCAGTCGAGTGCCTTCGACGACTGGGTCGACCACTAAAGCTTGCCTCTCAGGGGTGGCAATGTGTGTAGGGTGATCAGATTGGTCGAATATGATGGCAGTCTGAGACCACTTCAGGTAACTAGGAGTTGCCGGAGCAACCATATTCACCTCACGATTGATAACCTTCAGTCGACTTTTGCTTTCAACATCGGCAAAAATCATCAAGGTGGAATTGACCTGGGGGTAACCATCGTCACTATCTTCCTTGTCCTCAACTTTGTCCAACTCCCTTTCTTTATCTTTGGACTGCTTGCCCTGAAACTGCTGGATCAGGAGTTGACACTGTCGAGTGGTATGTTTTAGGTAAATGAGTTTACCCTCTTCGTCTTTCTTGGTATGAATGTGACACAGCAGATCCAAAACATCATTTCCATCTTGATCTTTAACTTTCTTAGGGTTCCAAGGCCCTTTGGGCTTCCCCTTAAACTTTCCTTGGGTTACGGCCAGGGCCTCCCCAGGAGCAGCTGGCTCTGCTTTCCGCTTCTGCTTCCGACTGGAATTTCCTTCGGTTTCCTGAGCGACTGAATTAAGTTTGCCACTCCGGAGTCGATCCTCATCTTCACCATTAGCATATTTGGTGGCAATCTCCATCATCCGATTCAGAGACATTTCTCCGGTTCGACCGAACTTCAGATTCAATTCTCTGTACTTAACGCCTTCTTTAAAGGCACAAACTGCTTGATGATCTGGTACATTTTCCACTGTGTGATGCAATGTGATCCACCTCTGGATGTAATCTGTCGGTGTACTAAAGTAGGGGCACCTTAGTACCCCAGACTTGTGCACGGGCAGTCGTAGCACCCTGCGGCGAGGCCCGCCCCGGAAGCGCCAAGAGAAGACCAAGCATTCAAGACAAGGCCCCCGGCAAGAGGAGCTTGCCGGGCCAAGAAGACAAGGCCCCCGGCAAGAGGAGCTTGCCGGGCCAAGAAGGCAAGACCCCAGCAAGAGGAGCTTGCCGGGACGACTGGGCCCATGTAAGGCCATCCAAGAACAAAGTATACGAGACAGAAGATCGAACCCCCGACAAGAGGAGCTTGTCGGGAAGGCCGAACCCAGGCACCACAAGAGAAGCCCGCCGTGGCACGCCAAGCGCCCCGGCAAGGCCTGATAGCTGGCACGCTATCAGACACAGGAAGACGACCCCCGCGGCAAGCCACTTGCCGCGGCAAGATCGCCACCTCAAGACTGCGCTCCAGCTCGCCCGCCCACGCGTCGCTCCGGGGCTTCCCCCGAGGGCACGTGGCGAGGCACCGCGCAGCCTGGGGCATGCGGCGGCATGCAGCCGCCATCGTGGCGAACGGTGGCGCACCTAACGGTCCGCCTCGGTGCTGTCCGGGCGACCGTGACAGGCATTTAATGCCCTTGTCCCCTACCATCAGAAGTAGGTATGATAACACTGTGCCGCACTGTAGCGCCACCGTTCCCGCACTATTACAACTACCACCCCTTTTACACTTTTACCCCTCTCTCTTACGTTGACACCTGTCGGTGACCCCTTTGCGCTATAAAAGGAGGCCCGTGTGCAACGTAGGGGGGGGTTCGGTTCCGGAAGGTCCCGGGAGATTCGGCATCCGGACAGCCATACGCTCGGTGCAGCTAGCTCTCCAAGCTTCCGAGCTCCCCAGTTCAATACAACTAAGCAGGAGTAGGGTTTTACGCGTCCATCGCGGCCCGAACCTGGGTAAATCGCCCGTGTGCCCGCCTCGATCTGCTCTCTGTGCTCCCTCCGCCCCCCTCACCGGACAACGAAAGGGGCTCCGGCCCCATAGGTGCTCGCGGGGGGACCCCAGTCCGCCCCGACATCTTTGGCGCGCCAGGTAGGGGGGCAAGCCGGGGGACAGCCCGCTCCTGCGGATCCCAGGATCCGTCCAGTCGAAGCAGGTGCCCCCGATAAGCCTTGCCCCGGCGAGCAGATCAGCAGCCTGAACGCTGAGGAACAGTCCGCTCCTGCGGATCCGAGGATCTGTCCAGTCGAAGCGGGGGTTCCCGACAAGCTGTGGCGTTCCTTCCCACGGGCTCGTGTGCGGCCCTCCTCGAGTATCCACTCGCGCAGAGACTGGGCAAGAAGCAGCTGCTCCTTGAGGAGGACCGCCTTCTGGCCGCTGGGCGAACGATTCGCCTCCAGCGAACTCTGCGCCGCTCCCGTAGCCGCAGAAGTTAGCGCCAGAAGTCACGAGAAAGGCGACCTCGTTCCCCGGCGCGCCTCGTCCGCCGGGGTGCCGAACGAGTTGACGCCGACCGTGGGAGGAATCTCGCCAGCGCGGTTGCCGGAACCCGTTCCGCCAACCATCCTCTCTGCCCGAGTCTTGCCGCAGTTGCATGTGATCCTTGGCGCAGAGAGGGGCGCGGATCCCCAAGCATAGCTACGCCTAGCTCCGGAAGGTCGTGAGGCCCTGCGCCTTGCTTACCCCCAGGATGGGCTGGATGCTGCCCAAGGAGGTTCTACCCTACCGGGCGGCGAGCGATAAGAAAAGATAAGTTGCCGGAGCTCGAGCAATCGCCCTATTAATTTTTAAGAGTTATCTCCCTCGAACGACCGAGCCTTGCTTGAGAGGCCTGAGCGCGGAAGGACCGGCACGGGACTGGTTGCGCCCTCATTTCGTTTTGAGTCCGCTCAACGACTTGAGTGTGCTACACCCCGAGTAGCGTCCTCACTTTGTTTCGAGCTCGCCCGGCTCCCTAAGCGTGCTGCGACCGCAGTCGCACCGTTTACTTTGCCTCGAGCCTGCTCAACAATCTGAGTGAGCGGCAACCAGCCGCGGCGAGGTTTCTTGCCGGTGGTAGCCCCGCCAGCGGGTCGCTGACGTCCCGCACTCGGCGCCCGTGGCAAGGCGGAGGCCTACGCCGGCAAGTCCCCGAAAGCGTAGGGCGGAAACAAACAAGGCGCCGGTCAAGTAGAGGAGATAACAGTGCGATGCGTAGCCTAAGATGAAAAGTTATATTACAAAATGCCTTACTGCTGCCCTAACCGGCCGTTTCCGTGGCTTATTTAACAGCGGCAGGGAAAGGGAGACGAAGAATCCGGTAGCTCCGCAAGTACGCGCGAGCGGCGGAGGAAAAATGGAGGCGGAGCGCAGATGGGATCTCTGGAGAAGGGAGAGGACGCAGTAAGGGCGAAGGAGGGGAGCCGCTCCCGCTTCCTCTGCCTTATATGGGGAAGGGGCGGACACTCCATCCACGCCATCGAGGGATCGTGCGCGACGTGACGCGCGCCTGCGCGGTTCAGCCCCGCGCACGCCACCCACGTCACGCTCACCCCGCACGCCTCGCCCCCACGGCGCCGCGATAAGCGTGCGCCGCCTGGGGAAGCCGCGGCGGATGCGGAGTTAAGGAGCAGCGCGACCAAGGCCATGCGTGCCCGTGCACCGTTAGGGCCTGGCCCAACGACGCTCGGCACCGTGTGTGGCCCAGGCCCGGGGGCTCCTGTCGGTGTACTAAAGTAGGGGCACCTTAGTACCCCAGACTTGTGCACGGGCAGTCGTAGCACCCTGCGGCGAGGCCCGCCCCGGAAGCGCCAAGAGAAGACCAAGCATTCAAGACAAGGCCCCCGGCAAGAGGAGCTTGCCGGGCCAAGAAGACAAGGCCCCCGGCAAGAGGAGCTTGCCGGGCCAAGAAGGCAAGACCCCGGCAAGAGGAGCTTGCCGGGACGACTGGGCCCATGTAAGGCCATCCAAGAACAAAGTATACGAGACAGAAGATCGAACCCCCGACAAGAGGAGCTTGTCGGGAAGGCCGAACCCAGGCACCACAAGAGAAGCCCGCCGTGGCACGCCAAGCGCCCCGGCAAGGCCTGATAGCTGGCACGCTATCAGACACAGGAAGACGACCCCCGCGGCAAGCCACTTGCCGCGGCAAGATCGCCACCTCAAGACTGCGCTCCAGCTCGCCCGCCCACGCGTCGCTCCGGGGCTTCCCCCGAGGGCACGTGGCGAGGCACCGCGCAGCCTGGGGCATGCGGCGGCATGCAGCCGCCATCGTGGCGAACGGTGGCGCACCTAACGGTCCGCCTCGGTGCTGTCCGGGCGACCGTGACGGGCATTTAATGCCCTTGTCCCCTACCATCAGAAGTAGGTATGATAACACTGTGCCGCACTGTAGCGCCATCGTTCCCGCACTATTACAACTACCACCCCTTTTACACTTTTACCCCTCTCTCTTACGTTGACACCTGTCGGTGACCCCTTTGCGCTATAAAAGGAGGCCCGTGTGCAACGTAGGGGGGGTTCGGTTCCGGAAGGTACCGGGAGATTCGGCATCCAGACAGCCATACGCTCGGTGCAGCTAGCTCTCCAAGCTCCCGAGCTCCCCAGTTGAATACAACTAAGCAGGAGCAGGGTTTTACGCGTCCATCGCGACCCGAACCTGGGTAAACCGCCCGTGTGCCCGCCTCGATCTCCTCTCTGTGCTCCCTCCGCCCCCCTCACCGGACAACGAAAGGGGCTCCGGCCCCATAGGTGCTCGCGGGGGGACCCCGTCCGCCCCGACATAATCCCTCAGAGTTGCATTCGGTTTCTGCACGCAAGACCGCAATTCAGTGAGACCTGCAGGTCGCTTGCATGTTCCTTCAAATGTTGTGACAAACACTCGGGAGAGATCCTCCCAAGTGTAGATGCTGTTGGGTGTTAACTGATTCAGCCACGCTCTGGCTGAGCCCTCTAACATGAGAGGCAGGTGCTTCATAGCTACCTCATCATAACCACCGCCAATCTAGATAGCCACTCGGTAATCCTCGAGCCAAGTGTCGGGCTTAGACTCACCGGTGAACTTACTAACTCCAGTCGCCAACCTGAAGTTGGGAGGAATCACAGCGGCTCTGATGGCTCGACTGAAACACTCTGGACCTGAAACATGTACTCTGCTACTGGTAGGCGCATCTCTGTTGTGGCCTTCCCAGTGAGCTCTGTTCCTGTCGACCAGACCTTGCACGAGAATGGATCTCGCGTCAAAGCCCGGTTCTCTGGGGTCGACTGGAATTCTCCGCCCAACGCTATGAGGGCGTTTGTCATCCTGCTGTCGAGGCACATATGATCCACTCCTCAGGGGAGGGGTTGGCACTCGACGTCGATCATCATGATTGAATCGGTGATCATACTGCTCATTCCTTCTGTGCTGATCATGTCGGTCTCCACATCCCTCACGCCTCGGGGGCGATCTTGGGCTGTGAGCCGACTGGACTGTATCCGCTGCAATGGATCGACTATGGATCCTATTCTGCGACTGAGAAACAGCGGAATTCTGGTTTCCCGCTGCCCGGAGCAACGCTCTGATTTGCAACAAGCCTCTGCCAGCCTCTGACTAGGAGGGTTGAATCGACTCTGCTATACGGGCCGTAGCCGCCAAATTCTGAATCGGAGTTCAATATACCTGCGGGGGCGGAAAAAGTTGGCGTCGACTGGATTCTGGAGCCCGTTGACGCGCTCGCTCGTCGAGTACTCGCTGGAGATTCTCCAGTCGAGTGCGCTCAGCCAAGTTAGCCAAGCGCGCATCCTCCAAGGCCCAGGCCTCAGGGGTTTCTCCAACGATAGGAGTGTGGAGTGCATCCATGTTTCGGCGGTGAAGCTCCTCTCGCTGCACTGACGTAAGAGGCTCGGGGAGATACTCATCGTGGGGATGCGACGGGTCGCCCCCACCCGTGCCTCCGTTGGTGCGGGGAAAACCGGGAGGACTGCGTGACCAGTCGATCACCAGAACCTCCGCCGCTGGGTCACTGCTGTCGCATTCGGATGCGGTCTCTACGGAGCCAGTCGAACAGGCCGCAGAGGGATTCGTCGGGCTCGATCGCCGTGACTTGTGGGGTGGCCGACTGGCGGGCCACCGCATGTCTCACCCACCTCTTAAGCCTCGACCGACCGGAGCACTTGCGTCGGTGAGAGACAGGGCGGGAGGACGTCACTGGAGCCGACGGATACTGGGTCGACGGCTGCCGCGGGAGGACACCACGGACGCACGCGCGAAAGTGCGTCGCCCCGCGGACGGGGAGCGCATCGACGTCGAGTGGGGCCTCCTGAAGCCAAGCGGAGCGTCGGCGATGAACGTGAGCGCGCCAAGACGGATCTCGCAACCCTCCACCAAAGCTCCGCCCGAAATCATGATCAAAGAGACCGGAAAAATCGCAACTTCTCCAACTAGGCGCTAAGACTCCTAGCCCCATGGTGGGCGCCAACTGTCGTGGTTCTAACTCTGACAGTAATGTAGGGGGGTATGAGCGGAGAGGCTAGATCTTAGCTATGGAAGAGTTGTAAGCACACGAGATTTACGAGTACAGGCCCTTCTTGGAGGAAGTAACAACCCTACGTCTCGGTGCCCGGAGGCGGTCGATTGGATTATAAGTGTGTGAATAACATGGGTGCGAACCCTTGATACTGAGGAGGGGGTGGCTTATATAGAGTTCGCCACGCCCCTCCAGCCCTCAGTAACGCGGGATTTAAAGTACATTAAGACTGGGCGTTACTGGTAACGGCCCTAATAAAGTGCCATGATGACCATAAAAGCTACATAATGGCCAACCGTTTGCGTGCGGAGTGACTTTAGATCTCCTGGCAGTTGAGTGGTTGGCTTCGTGGTCGAGTGATAGCTTCGTGGTCGAGTGTCATGAATCCGTCGAGTGGGATACCTTCAAGTCGATTGAAAGGTGACTTCTTCTTGGGATGTCCTTGGGTAGGGTGCTTAGGACAGGTTCGTGCCCCTACCCTAGGTACATAGCTTCGTCAGTATCAGCATCCCCAAGCATAACTCCTACTCGTCCTCGAGTAGGTAAGTGATAAAAACATATTTTTTGATGTGGAGTGTTGTTCATCAAGTCATATCATATTCCTTTCTTTATAGCATGGACATTTGGACATTTATGTGATTCAAAGCAATAGTCTAGTTTTGACATAATAATTTAGATACTCAAGCATATCAAGAGGCAACCATGTCTTTCAAAATATCAACGCTAAAACAAGTTATCCCCAGCCCATCATGCTCAAACATTGATCCATTCATGAAACACACTCGAATATTAACTACACCCAATACTTGGCCACGCTCATATTGTTGGGTAACGTAGTAATTTCAAAAAATTCCTACGCACATGCAAGATCATGGTGATGCATAGCAACGAGAGGGGAGAGTGTGTCCACGTACCCTCGTAGACCGAAAGCGAAAGCGTTAGCACAACGCGGCTGATGCAGTCGTACGTCTTCACGATCCGACCGATCAAGTACCGAACGCACGGCACCTCCGAGTTCAGCACACGTTCAACTCGATGACGTCCCTTGAACTCCGATCCAGCCGAGCTTTGAGGGAGAGTTCCGTCAGCACGACGGCATGGGGACGATGATGATGTTCTACCGACGCAGCGCTTCGCCTAAGCACCGCTACGATAGTATCGAGGTGGATGATGGTGGAGGGGGGCATTGTAAAGAGCTCGGGAATCGTCTTATCCATCCCTTGCATGTTATAGTTCATCACGAAGCTCTTGTAGCTTGGTGGCAATGATTGAAGAATTATGTCAATGACGCTATCATCCAGAAGATTAACTCCCAGTTGAAAGAAGTGATTGTTATACCCAGACGTTCTGAGTATATGCTCACTGACAGAACTATTCTCCTCCATCTTGCAGCTGTAGAACTTATTGGAGACTTCATATCTCTCAATCCGGGCATTTGCTTGAAATATTAACTTCAACTCCTGGAACATCTCATATGCTCCATGATGTTCAAAATGTTGTTGAAGTCCCGATTCTAAGCCGTAAAGCATGGCACACTGAACTATCGAGTAGTCATCAGCTATGCTCTGCCAGACGTTCATAACATCTGGTGTTGCTCCTGCAGTAGGTTTGGCACCTAGCGGTGCTTCCAGGACGTAATTCTTCTATGCAGCAATGAGGATAATCCTCAAGTTACGGACCCAATCCATGTAATTGCTACCATCATCTTTCAACTTTGCTTTCTCAAGGAACGCATTAAAATTCAATGGAACAACAGCACAAGCCATCTATCTACAACAAACATAGACATGCAAAATACTATCAGGTACTAAGTTCATGATAAATTTAAGTTCAGTTAATCATATTACTTAAGAACTCCCACTTAGATAGACATCCCTCTAATCATCTAAGTGATCACGTGATCCAAATCAACTAAACCATAACCGATCATCACGTGAAATGGAGTAGTTTTCAATGGTGAACATCACTATGTTGATCATATCTACTATATGATTCACGCTCGACCTTTCGGTCTCAGTGTTCCGAGGCCATATCTGCATATGCTAGGCTCGTCAAGTTTAACCTGAGTATTCTGCGTGTACAAAACTAGTTTGCACCCTTTGTAGATGGACGTAGAGCTTATCACACCCGATCATCACGTGGTGTCTGGGCACGACGAACTTTGGCAACGGTGCATAGTCAGGGAGAAAACTTGTATCTTGAAATTTAGTGAGAGATCATCTTATAATGCTACCGTCAATCAAAGCAAGATAAGATGCATAAAAGATAAACATCACATGCAATCAATATAAGTGATATGATATGGCCATCATCATCTTGTGCTTGTGATCTCCATCTCCGAAGCACCGTCATGATCACCATCGTCACCGGCGCGAAACCTTGATCTCCATCGTAGCATCGTTGCCGTGTCGCCAACTACTGCTTTTACGACTATCGCTACCGCTTAGTGATAAAGTAAAGCAATTACAGGGCAATTGCATTGCATACAATAAAGCGACAACCATATGGCTCCTGCCAGTTGCCGATAACTCGGTTACAAAACATGATCATCTCATACAATAAAATATAGCATCCTGCCTTGACCATATCACATCACAACATGCCCTGCAAAAACAAGTTAGAAGTCCTCTACTTTGTTGTTGCAAGTTTTAGGTGGCTGCTACGGGCTGAGCAAGAACCGTTCTTACCTACGCATCAAAACAACAACGATAGTTTGATAAGTTAGTGTTGTTTTAACCTTCTCAAGGACCAGGCGTAGCCACACTTGGTTCAACTAAAGTTGGAGAAACTGACACCCGCTAGTCACCTGTGTGCAAAGCACGGCGGTAAAACCAGTCTCGCGTAAGCATACGCGTAATGTCGGTTCGGGCCGTTTCATCCAACAATACCGCCGAACCAAAGTGTGACTTCCTGGTAAGAAGTATGACTTGTATCGCCCACAACTCACTTGTGTTCTACTCGTGCATATAACATCAAAGCATAAAACCTGGCTCGGATGCCACTGTTGGGTAACGTAGTAATTTCAAAAAAATCCCTACGCACATGCAAGATCATGGTGATGCATAGCAACGAGAGGGGAGAGTGTGTCCACGTACCCTCGTAGACCAAAAGCGGAAGCGTTAGCACAACGCGGTTGATGTAGTCGTACGTCTTCACGATCCGACCGATCAAGTACCGAACGCACGGCACCTCCGAGTTCAGCACACGTTTAACTCGATGATGTCCCTCGAACTCCGATCCAGTCGAGCTTTGAAGGAGAGTTCCGTCAGCACGACGGCGTGGTGACGATGATGATGATCTACTGACGCAGGGATTCGCCTAAGCACTGCTACGATATTATCGAGGTGGATTATGGTGGAGGGGGGCACTGCACACAGCTAAGAGATCCAAGGGATCAATTGTTGTGTCTATGGGGTGCCCCCCTCCTCCGTATAGAGAGGGGGGAGGAGGAGGGGGCCGGCCAAGGGGAGGAGGCGCGCCCAAGGGGGGGCAATCCTACTCCAAGTAGGTTTTGCCCCCTTTTCCTATTCCAACTAGGAGAAGGAGGAAGGAGGAGGTGGAGAGAAGGAAGGAGAAGGGGGGCTGCCGCCCCCTTCCCTTTCCCAATTCGGATTGGGGCAAGGGGGGCCGCGCGCCACCTCCTACCGCCTGTCCTCTTCCACCATTTAGGGCCATGAGGCCCAATAACCCCCGGGGGGTTCCGGTAACCCCCCGGTTTCTCCGATATATATCCGATAACCCCCGAAACTCATCAGGTGTCCGAATATAATATTAGAATATATCAATATTTATGTCTCGACCATTTCGAGACTCCTTTTCATGTCCGTGATCACATTGGATCTCTCCTAACTACCTTCGGTACATCAAAACACATAAACTCATAATATAACTGTCATCGAACTTTAAGCGTGCGGACCCTACGGGTTCGAGAACTATGTAGACATGACCGAGACACGTCTCCGGCCAATAACCAGTAGCGGAACCTGGATGCTCGTATTGGATCCCACATATTCTACGAAGATCTTTATCGGTCAAACCGCATAACAACATACGTTGTTCCCTTTGCCATCGGTATGTTACTTGCCCGAGATTCGATCGTCAGTATCTCAATACCTAGTTCAATCTCATCACCGACAAGTCTCTTTACTCATTCCGTAATACATCATCCCGCAACTAACTCATTAGTTGCAATGCTTTCAAGACTTATAATGATGTGCATTACCGAGTGGGACCAGAGATATACCTCTCCGACAATCGGAGTGACAAATCCTAATCTCGAAATACGCCAACCCAACAAGTACCTTTGGAGACACCTGTAGAGCACATTTATAATCACCCAGTTACGTTGTGACGTTTGGTAGCACACAAAGTGTTCCTCCGGTAAACGGGAGTTGCATAATCTCATAGTCATAGGAACATGTATAAGTCATGAAGAAAGCAATAGCAACATACTAAACGATCAAGTGCTAAGCTAACGGAGTGGGTCAAGTCAATCACATCATTCTCCTAATGATGTGATCCCGTTAATCAAATGACAACTCATGTCTATGGTTAGGAAACATAACCGTCTTCGATTAACGAGCTAGTCAAGTAGAGGCATACTAGTGGCCCTCTGTTTGTCTATGTATTCACACATGTATTATGTTTCCGATTAATACAATTCTAGCATGAATAATAAACATTTATATTGATATAAGGAAATAAATAATAACTTTATTTTTGGCTCTAGGGCATATTTCCTTTAGTCTCCCATTTGCACTAGAGTCAATAATCTAGATTACATAGTAATGATTCTAACACCCATGGAGCCTTGGTGCTGATCATGTTTTGCTCGTGGAAGAGGCTTAGTCAACGGGTCTGCAACATTCAGATCTGTATGTATCTTGCAAATCTCTATGTCTCCCACCTGGACTTGGTCCCGGATGGAGTTGAAGCGTCTCTTGATGTGCTTGGTTCTCTTGTGAAATCAGGATTCCTTTGCCAAAGCAATTGCACCAGTATTGTCACAAAAAAATTCATTGGACCCGATGCACTAGGTATGACACCTAGATCGGATATGAACTCCTTCATCCAGACTCCTTCATTTGCTGCTTCCGAAGCAGCTATGTATTCCGCTTCACATGTAGATCCCGCTATGACGCTTTGTTTAGAACTGCACCAACTGACAGCTCCACCGTTCAATATAAACACGTATCCGATTTGCAATTTAGAATCATCTGGATCAGTGTCAAAGCTTGCATCGACGTAACCATTTACGATGAGCTCTTTGTCATCTCCATAAACGAGAAACATATCCTTAGTCCTTCTCAAGTATTTCAGGATGTTCTTGACCGCTGTCCAGTGATCCACTCCTGGATTACTTTGGTACCTCCCTGCTAAACTAATAGCAAGGCACACATAAGGTCTGGTACACAACATTGCATACATGATAGAGCCTATGGCTAAAGCATAGGGAACATCTTTCATTTTGTCTCTATCTTCTGCAGTGGTCGGGCATTGAGTCTTACTCAACTTCACACCTTGTAACACACGCAAGAACCCTTTCTTTGCTTGATCCATTTTGAACTTCTTCAAAACTTTGTCAAGGTATGTGCTTTGTGAAAGTCCAATTAAGCGTCTCAATCTATCTCTATAGATCTTGATGCCCAATATATAAGCAGCTTCACCAAGGTCCTTCATTGAAAAACTCTTATTCAAATATCCTTTTATGCTATCCAGAAATTCTATATCATTTCCAATCAACAATATGTAATCCACATATAATATCAGAAATGCTACAGAGCTCCTACTCACTTTCTTGTAAATACATGCTTCTCCAAAAGTCTGTATAAAACCAAATGCTTTGATCACACTATCAAAACGTTCATTCCAACTCCGAGAGGCTTGCACAAGTCCATAAATGGATCGCTGGAGCTTGCACACTTTGTTACCTCCCTTTGGATCGACAAAACCTTCTGGTCACATCATATACAACTCTTCTTCCAGAAATCCATTCAGGAATGCAGTTTTGACAACCATTTGCCAAATTTCATAATCATAAAATGCGGCAATTGCTAACATGATTCGGACAGACTTAAGCATCACTACGGGTGAGAAGGTCTCATCGTAGTCAATCCCTTGAACTTGTCGAAAACCTTTTGCAACAAGTCGAGCTTTATAGACAGTAACATTACCGTCAGCGTCAGTCTTCTTCTTGAAGATCCATTTATTCTCGATGGCATGCCGATCATCGGGCAAGTCAACCAAAGTCCATACTTTGTTCTCATACATGGATCCCATCTCGGATTTCATGGCGTCAAGCCATTTTGCGGAATCTGGGCTCACTATCTCTTCTTCATAGTTCGTAGGTTCGTCATGGTCTAGTAACATAACCTCCAGAACAGGATTACCGTACCACTCTGGTGCGGATCTTACTCTGCTTGACCTACGAGGTTCAAAAACAACCTGATCTGAAGTTTCATGATCATCATCATTAATTTCCTCACTAATTGGTGTAGACGTCAAAGGAACTGGTTTCTGTGATGAACTATTTTCCAATAAGGGAGCAGGTACTTTTACCACATCAAGTTCTACTTTCCTCCCACTCACTTCTTTCGAGAGAAACTCCTTCTCTCGAAAGGATCCATTCTTGGCAACGAATGTCTTGCCTTCGGATCTGTGATAGAATATGTACCCAATAGTTTCCTTCGGGTATCCTATGAAGACACATTTCTCCGACTTGGGTTCGAGCTTATCAGGTTGAAGCTTTTTCACATAAGCATCGCAACCCCAAACTTTAAGAAAGGACAACTTTGGTTTCTTGCCAAACCACAGTTCACAAGGCGTCGTCTCAACGGATTTTGATGGTGCCCTATTTAACATGAATGCAGCCATCTCTAAAGCATAACCCCAAAACGATAGCGGTAAATCAGTAAGGGACATCATAGATCACACCATATCTATTAAAGTACGATTACGACGTTCGGACACACCATTACGCTGTGGTGTTCCGGGTGGCGTGAGTAGCGAAACTATTCCGCATTGTTTCAAATGTAGAGCAAACTCATAACTCAAATATTCTCCTCCATGATCAAATCGTAGAAACTTTATTTTCTTGTTACGATGATTTTCAGATTTACTCTGAAATTCATTGAACTTTTCAAATGTTTTAGACTTATGTTTCATTAAGCAGATATACCCATATCTACTTAAATCATCTGTGAAGGTGAGAAAATAACGATACCCACCGCGAGCCTCAACATTCATTGGACCACATACATCAGTATGTATGATCTCCAATAAATCAGTTGCTTACTCCATAGTTCCAGAGAACGGCGTTTTAGTCATCTTGCCCATGAGGCATGGTTCGCAAGTACCAAGTGATTCATAATCAAGTGATTCCAAAAGTCCATCAGCATGGAGTTTCTTCATGCGCTTTACACCAATATGACCCAAACGGCGGTGCCACAAATAATTTGCACTATCATTATCAACTCTGCATCTTTTGGCTTCAACATTATGAATATGTGTATCACTACTATCAAGATTCGTCAAGAATAGAACACTCTTCAAGGGTGCATGACCATAAAAGATATTACTCATATAAATAGAACAACCATTATTCTCTGGTTTAAATGAATAACCATCTCGCATCAAACAAGATCCAGATATAATGTTCATGCTCAACGCTGGCACCAAATAACAATTATTTAGGTCTAATACTAATCCCGAAGGTAGATGTGGAGGTAGCGTGCCGACGGCGATCACATCGACTTTGGAACCGTTTCCCACGCGCATCATCACCTCGTCCTTAGCCAGTGTCCGCTTAATCCGTAGTCCCTGTTTCGAGTTGCAAATATTAGCAACAGAACCAATATCAAATCCCCAGGTGCTACTGCGAGCTCTAGTAAGGTACACATCAATAACATGTATATCACATATACCTTTGTTCACCTTGCCATCCTTCTTATCCGCCAAATACTTGGGGCAGTTCCGCTTCCAGTGACCAGTCTGCTTGCAGTAGAAGCACTCAGTCTCAGGCTTAGGTCCAGACTTGGGTTTCTTCTCCTGAGAAGCAACTTTTTTGTTGTTCTTCTTGAAGTTCCCCTTCTTCTTCCCTTTGCCCTTTTTCTTGAAACTGGTGGTCTTATTGACCATCAACACTTGATGCTCTTTCTTGATTTCTACCTCCGCGGCCTTTAGCATTGCGAAGAGCTCATGAATCGTCTTATCCATCCCTTGCATGTTATAGTTCATCACGAAGCTCTTGTAGCTTGGTGGCAGTGATTGAAGAATTCTGTCAATGACGCTATCATCCGGAAGATTAACTCCCAGTTGAATCAAGTGATTGTTATACCCAGACATTCTGAGTATATGCTCACTGACAGAACTATTCTCCTCCATCTTGTAGCTGTAGAACTTATTGGAGACTTCATATCTCTCAATCCGGGCATTTTCTTGAAATATTAACTTCAACTCCTCGAACATCTCATATGCTCCATGCTACCTCTTGAGCACTGCGTTGGATTTCCTTGAAGAGGAAAGGGTGATGCAGCAGAGTAGAGTAAGTATTTCCCTCAGTTTTTGAGAACCAAGGTATCAATCCAGTAGGAGGCTACGCGCGAGTCCCTCATACCTACACAAAACAAATAGCTCAACGCAACCAACGTGATTAGGGGTTGTCAAGCCCTTCACGGTCACTTACGAGAGTGAGATCTGATAGAGATGATAGATAATATTTTTGGTATTTTTGATATAAAGATGCAAAGTAAAATAAAAGGAAAAGTAAAAAAGCAAAACAATAATAAAGTGATTGGAGATTGATATGATGAGGATAGACCCGGGGGCCATAGATTTCACTAGTGGCTTCTCTCAAGAGCATAAGTATTCTATGGTGGGTGAACAAATTACAGCTGAGCAATTGACAGAATTGAGCACAGTTATGAGAATATCTAGGTATGATCATGTATATAGGCATCACGTCCGAGACAAGTAGACCGACTCCTGCCTGCATCTACTACTATTACTCCACTCATCGACCGCTATCCAGCATGCATCTAGAGTATTAAGTTAAAAATAGAGTAACGCCTTAAGCAAGATGACATGATGTAGAGGGATAGTTTCATGCAATATGATAAAAAACCCATCTTGTTATCCTCGATGGCAACAATACTATACGTGCCTTGCTGCCCCTACTGTCACTGGGAAAGGACACCGCAAGATTGAACCCAAAGCTAAGCACTTCTCCCATTGCAAGAAAAACCAATCTAGTAGGCCAAACCAAACTGATAATTCGAAGAGACTTGCAAAGATAACCAATCATACATAAAAGAATTCAGAGAAGTTTCAAATATTGTTCATAGATAGACTTGATCATAAACCCACAATTCATCGATCTCAACAAACACACCGCAAAAAGAAGATTACATCAAATAGATCTCCACGAGAGAGGGGGAGAACATTGTATTGAGATCCAAAAAGAGAGAAGAAGCCATCTAGCTACTAACTATGGACCCGAAGGTCTGAGGTAAACTACTCACACTTCATCGGAGGGGCTATGATGATGTAGAAGCCCTCTGTGGTGGATGCCCTCTCCGGCGGAGCTCCGGAACAGGCCCCAAGATGGGATCTCGTGGGTACAGAAGGTTGCGGCGGTGGAATTAGGTTTTTAGCTCCGTATCTAATCGTTTGGGGGTATGTAGGTATATATAGGAGGAAGGAGTACGCCGGTGGAGCTTCGAGGGGCCAACGAGGCAGGGGTCGCGCCCTCCACCCTCGTGACCGCCTCGTGGCTTTCTTGACGGAGGGTCCAAGTCTCCTGGATCGTATTTGTTGAGAAAATCACATTCCCGAAGGTTTCATTCCGTTTGGACTCCGTTTGATATTCCGTTTCTTCGAAACACTGAAATAGGCAAAAAAACAACAATTCTAGGCTGGGCCTCCGGTTAATAGGTTAGTCCCAAAAATAATATAAAAGTGAAAAATAAAGCCCAATATGGTCCAAAACAGTAGATAATATAGCATGGAGCAATCATAAATTATATATACGTTGGAGACATATCACTCCTTGATGTTCAAAACGCTGTTGAAGTCCCGGTTCTAAGCCGAAAAGCATGGCACACTGAACTATCGAGTAGTCATCAGCTTTGCTCTGCCAGACGTTCATAACATCTGGTGTTGCTCCTGCAGCAGGTTTGGCACCTAGCGGTGCTTCTAGGACGTAATTCTTCTGTGCAGCAATGAGGATAATCCTCAAGTTACGGACCTAGTCCGTGTAATTGCTACCATCATCTTTCAACTTTGCTTTCTCAAGGAACGCATTAAAATTCAACGGAACAACAACACGAGCCATCTATCTACAACAAACATAGACATGCAAAATACTATCAGGTACTAAGTTCATGATAAATTTAAGTTCAGTTAATCATATTACTTAAGAACTCCCACTTAGATAGACATCCCTCTAATCATCTAAGTGATCACGTGATCCAAATCAACTAAACCATAACCGATCATCAGGTGAAATGGAGTAGTTTTCAATGGTGAACATCACTATGTTGATCATATCTACTATATGATTCATGCTCGACCTTTCGGTCTCAGTGTTCCGAGGCCATATCTGCATATGCTAGGCTCGTCAAGTTTAACTAGAGTATTCTGCGTGTGCAAAACTGGCTTGCACCCGTTGTAGATGGACGTAGATCTTATCACACCCGATCATCACGTGGTGTCTGGGCACGAAGAACTTTGGCAATGGCGCATACTCAGGGAGAACACTTGTATCTTGAAATTTAGTGAGAGATCATCTTATAATGCTACCATCAATCAAAGCAAGATAAGATGCATAAAAGATAAACATCACATGCAATCAATATAAGTGATATGATATGGCCATCATCATCTTGTGCTTGTGATCTCCATCTCCGAAGCACCGTCATGATCACCATCTTCACCGGCACGACACCTTGATCTCCATCGTAGCATCATTGTCGTCTCGCCAACTATTGCTTCTACGACTATCGCTACCGCTTAGTGATAAAGTAATGCAATTACAGGGCAATTGCATTGCATACAATAAAGCGACAACCATATGGCTCCTGCCAGTTGCCGATAACTCGGTTACAAAACATGATAATCTCATACAATAAAATATAGCATCATGCCTTGACCATATCACATCACAACATGCCCTGCAAAAACAAGTTATACATCCTCTACTTTGTTGTTGCAAGTTTTACATGGCTGCTACGGGCTGAGCAAGAACCGTTCTTACCTACGCATCAAAACCACAACGATAGTTCATCAAGTTAGTGTTGTTTAAACCTTCTCAAGGACCGAGCATAGCCACACTCGGTTCAACTAAAGTTGGGGAAACTGACACCCGCTAGTCACCTGTGTGCAAAGCACGGCGGTAAAACCAGTCTCGCGTAAGCATACGCGTAATGTCGGTTCGGGCCACTTCATCCAACAATACCGCTGAACCAAAGTGTGACTTGCTGGTAAGCAGTATGACTTGTATCTCCCACAACTCACTTGTGTTCTACTCGTGCATATAACATCAACGCATAAAACCTGGCTCGGATGCCACTGTTGGATAACGTAGTAATTTCAAAAAAAATCCTATGCACATGCAAGATCATGGGAATGCATAGCAACGAGAGGGGAGAGTGTGTCCACGTACCCTCGTAGAGCGAAAGCAGAAGCGTTAGCACAATGCGGTTGATGTAGTCGTACGTCTTCACAATCCGACCGATCAAGTACCGAGCGCACGGCACCTCCGAGTTCAGCACACGTTCAACTCGATGACGTCCCTTGAACTCCGATCCAGCCGAGCTTTGAAGGAGAGTTCCGTCAGCATGACGGTGTGCGGCGTGGTGACGATGATGATGTTCTACCGATGCAGGGCTTCGCCTAAGCACCGCTACGATATTATCGAGGTGGATTATGGTGGAGGGGGCACCGCACACGGCTAAGAGATCCAAGGGATCAATTATTGTGTCTGTGTGGTGCCCCCCTCCTCCGTATAGAGAGGGGGGAGGAGGAGGGGGCCGGCCAAGGGGAGGAGGCGCGCCCAAGGGGGGGCAATCCTACTCCAAGTAGGTTTTGCCCCCCTTTCCTATTCCAACTAGGAGAAGGGGGAAGGAGGAGGTGGAGAGAAGGAAGGAGAAGGGGGGCTGCCGCCCCCTTCCCTTTCCCAATTCGGATTGGGGCAAGGGGGGCCGCGCGCCACCTCCTACCGCCTGTCCTCTTCCACCACTTAGGCCCATGAGGCCCAATAACCCCCGGGGGGTTTCGGTAAGCCCCCGGTTTCTCCGATATATATCCGATAACACCCAAAACTCATCAGGTGTCCGAATATAATATTCCAATATATCAATATTTATGTCTCGACCATTTCGAGACTCCTTTTCATGTCCGTGATCACATTGGATCTCTCCTAACTACCTTTGGTACATCAAAACACATAAACTCATAATATAACTGTCATCGAACTTTAAGCGTGAGGACCCTATGGGTTCGAGAACTATGTAGACATGACCGAGACACGTCTCCGGCCAATAACCAGTAGCGGAACCTGGATGCTCGTATTGGCTCCCACATATTCTATGAAGATCTTTATCGGTCAAACCGCATAACAACATACATTGTTCCCTTTGCCATCAGTATGTTACTTGTCCGAGATTCGATCGTCAGTAGCTCAATACCTAGTTCAATCTCATCACCGACAAGTCTCTTTACTCATTCCGTAATACATCATCCCGCAACTAACTCATTAGTTGCAATGCTTTCGAGGCTTATAATGATGTGCATTACCGAGTGGGACCAGAGATATACCTCTCCGACAATCGGAGTGAGAAATCCTAATCTCGAAATACGCCAACCCAACAAGTACCTTCGGAGACACCTGTAGAGCACCTTTATAATCACCCAGTTACGTTGTGACGTTTGGTAGTGTCGGTGTACTAAAGTAGGGGTACCTTAGTACCCCAGACTTGTGCACGGGCAGTTGTAGCACCCTGCGGCGAGGCCCGCCCAGGAAGCGCCAAGAGAAGACCAAGCATTCAAGACAAGGCCCCCGGCAAGAGGAGCTTGCCGGGCCAAGAAGACAAGGCCCCCGGCAAGAGGAGCTTGCCGGGCCAAGAAGACAAAACCCCGGCAAGAGGAGCTTGCCGGGACGACTGAGCCCATGTAATACCATCCAAGAACAAAGTATAAGAGACAGAAGATCGAGACCCCGACAAGAGGAGCTTGTCGGGAAGGCCGAACCCAGGCACCACGAGAGAAGCCCGCCACGGTGCGCCATGCGCCCCGGCAAGGCCTGATAGCCAGCAAGATATCAGGCACAGGAAGACGACCCCCGCGGCAAGCCACTTGCCGTGGCAAATCGCCACCTCAGGGCTGCGCTCCAGCTCGCCCGCCCACGCGTCGCTCCGGGGCTTCTCCCAAGGGCACGTGGCGGGGCACCGCGCAGCCTGGGGTATGCGGTGGCATGCAGCCACCCCCGTGGCGAGCGGTGGCGCACCTAACGGTCCGCCTCGGTGCTGTCCAGGCGACCGTGACGGGCATTTAATGCCCTTGTCCCCTACCGTCAGAAGTAGGAGGCCCGTGTGCAACGTAGAGGGGGTTCGGAGGTTGGGAGGTTCGGTTCCGCCAGGTTCCGGGGTTCGGAGATTGGGAACCCAGACAGCCATACGCTCGGTGTAGCTAGCTCTCCAAGCTCCCGAGCTCCCCAGTTCAATACAACCAAGCAGGAGTAGGGTTTTACGCGTCCATCGCGGCCCGAACCTGGGTAAACCGCCCGTGTGCTCGCCTCGATCGGCTCTCTGTGCTCCCTCCGCCCCCCTCACCGGACAACGAAAGGGGCTCCGGCCCCATAGGTGCTCGCGGGGGACGCCGTCCGCCCCGACATCTTTGGCGCGCCAGGTAGGGGGTGCGTCGAGGTTGTGCGAATCAGATCCGGCGTTCGCGCGAGCGCGCTCTTCGTCAGCGTCTCCCAATTCGCTAGCTTCATCAACACCATGGCCCCGAAGAAGAAGGCTTCGGAGGTCGCGGGCCCGTCCGCGTCTCTTCCACCGCTTCCGGAGCCAACGGTGGGCGGGGGAGACGCCGTCGGAGGGGTGGCCACCGGCGAGAACACTCGCGGCGCCACCAAATCCAAGAACAGGGCGGACGACCGAGCCTCGGCCTCCGAGGGTGCGTCGCATCCGTTCCGACAAACGACGACCCAGCAGCGCCATGCCACAGGAGGTGGCATCCGCTTGCTGGACCAAGGGCAAACTGGAGGTTCACGGGACGCCCCGGGCCCCCGTCCGGACACGGGCAAGGCGAAGGTGCCGGGGAGGGACCCCGCTCTTTCTAACATTGTTAGGAGTCCGAGCGTATCCCGCTCCTCGCGCCACTCGCCCCCGTTCCCCTCCACTCCGGCAGAAGCGCTCGCGAGAGCGCAACTGCTCCTCGACTACCCTCCAGCGGCTGACAAGGCCGAGGGCTGGAGGGCCACCATCCAGAGCCCTCTGATGGAAGCTTATGTAGATGAAGTGAGGAAGCTGGAAGAACACTTTGAAGGGCTGCAAATGGAGCACGTCCCGAGAGCTCAGAATGAGATAGCAGACGGCCTTTCGAAGTGTGCTTCGTTGAAGTTACCTGTGGAACCAGGGACCTTCTTACTCAAGCTGACTCAACCATCCGTTACACCATCAGTTGGGCAGTCCAAGAAAAGGAAGTTGGTCTCCGGCGACTACTTGCAGGCGGACCTTCCTGAGACCGCCGCCAAGGTCCCCAAGATCAACAACCAGAGCGCCGAGGGACAGCCCGCTCCTGCGGATCCCAGGATCCGTCCAGTCGAAGCAGGTGTCCCCGATAAGCCTTGCTCCGGCAAGCAGATCGGCAGTCTGAACGCCGAGGGACAGCCCGCTCCTGCGGACCCCAGGATCCGTCCAGTCGAAGCAGGTGTCCCCGATAAGCCTTGCTCCGGCAAGCAGATCAGCAGTCTGAACGCTGAGGAACAGTCCGCTCCTGCGGATCCGAGGATCTGTCCAGTTGAAGCGGGGGTTCCCGACAAGCTTTGCCCCGGCAAGCTTGACGGGGGATCACCGGCTCCGGCGGAACCAGAGGTTCTTGCCGTAGAAGCCGGGGTCCCCGCAGCGGCCTTCATGCCTTTAGTCCTTGCCGTCGAGCCCCGGGCTCCGGCATGGGCGCAGCAGATCGTCCGTTTTCTGCAAACTGGAGAACTTCCCGACGACCCAGAAGAGATGGAAAAGATCACCAGGCAGTCAAGTATGTACCAGTTCGTGGACAACGAGCTGTACAGAAGGAGACTCAACGGTGTCAGATTGAAGTGCATCTCCAGGGAAGACGGACAGAAGCTGTTGGCAGAGATACACGGAGGCATATGCGGCCATCACATTGGCGCAAGAGCACTTGTCGGGAAAGCCTTCCGGCAAGGGTTTTTCTGGCAAGAAGCCCTCCAAGATGCAACTGCACTAGTAACCAAGTGTGAAGCGTGCCAGTTCCATGCAAAACAGATTCATCAGCCAGCTCAAGCTCTCCAAACAATCCCTTTATCCTGGCCCTTCTCGGTCTGGGGGCTCGATATCCTCGGCCCTTTTCCCCGAGCCGTCGGGGGCTTCGAGTACTTGTACGTTGCAATCGACAAGTTCACGAAGTGGCCAGAAGTGGAGCCAGTGAGGAAGGTGACCGCGCAGTCAGTAGTCAAGTTCTTCCGGTCGATCGTCTGCCGTTTCGGAATCCCCAACAGGATCATCACCGACAACGGGACACAATTCACAAGTCGCGCCTTCATGCAATACGCCCAGGATCTCGGCGCCAAGGTCTGTTTCGCTTCGGTTGCTCACCCCAGGAGCAACGGTCAAGCAGAAAGGGCCAACGCTGAAGTGCTGCGCGGACTCAAGACCAGGACCTTCGACAGGCTGCACAAGTGCGGAAGAAATTGGATTGAGGAGCTGCCGGCGGCTCTTTGGTCAATCAGAACGACACCGAGTCGAGCCACCGGACAGACACCCTTTGCTCTGGTCTATGGAGCGGAAGCAGTTATCCCCACGGAACTCGTATACGGATCTCCTCGGGTGCTCGCTTATGACGAGCTCGAGCAAGAGCGGCTGCGCCAAGATGACGCGCTGCTCCTTGAGGAAGGACGTCTCCAGGCTGCGGTACGAGCTGCTCGATACCAGCAAGCCTTGCGTCGCTACCATAGCCGCAAGGTCAAGGCCAGGAGTCTCGAAGAGGGCGACCTTGTTCTCCGGCGCACTCAGTCGGCCAAGGATTCCAACAAGTTGACGCCAAAGTGGGAAGGACCTTATCGGGTGAGACAAGTCACGAGGCCTGGCGCTGTCCGCCTCGAGACCGAAGAAGGCGTACCAGTGAGCAACTCCTGGGAACATAGAGCATCTTCGCAAGTTTCGCCCATAAGGCGCGGTTGCCGTGATCCGCTCCGGCAACCATCGGTTTGTACAGGCCTTGCCGCTGCTGCATGTAACCCCTTGTACAAAGCCAGGCGAAGCCCCTGGCATCAGATAAAGTTGCCCTGTTAGGCGACCTTGTTCTTAGGCACGTTCAGTCGGCCAAGAATTATAACAAGTCGACGCCGAAGCAGGAAGGCCCTTATCGGGCGAGACGAGTCGCGAGGCCCGGCGCTGTCCGCCTCAAGACCGGAGAGGGCCTACCAGTGAGCAACTCCTGGGAACATAGAGCATCTTCGCAAGTTTCGCCCATAAGGCGCGGTTGCCGTGATCCGCTCCGGCAACCACCGGTTTGTGCAGGCCTTGCCGATGTTGCATGTAACCCCTCGTACAAAGCCAGGCGAAGCCCCTGGCCGAAGATAAAGAAGCGCTGGCGCCCTAGATTTTAGCATGCATGCTGAGTCAGAGTCTCGTCCTTGGTTAGGGTTGTCAGTTCATAGCTGTCGCTAACCCCTAACTTAGAGGTCGAGTCCGCGTCTTTTTCCCGTCCTTTCCCTTTGGCTCGCAGGAATTGAATGTCCTTGCCGGGCCGCTCAAGGACAAGGAAGAGGAGAAGGACGAGCCAACACCTACGCCCCGGCGAGCCAGAGTCGCCGGGGGCTGCAACCTCAGATAAGTTTTTGCATCCCTCATCATGCATTCTCTTATGGACTGTGGAATTTGAAAGCCTCCTTTCCTCCTGAAAAGCTACCGTGCTCTCTTAGCGGCAAGCCCCAGAGCGCGTTCCTGGGGCCCGTTTCGATAGCAGCCGCGGCAGCAAGAGGGAGGGAAGCGAGGGGCCGGAACCCGCCTGCTCCCCGCCTCCGCCAAGGGCGTGAGAAAGGTCGAGCAGTGCGGGGGAGCGGCTGGGCCTGTTGCCGGGCGAGAAACTGTCTATCTTAACGATGTAAAGGATTCGTTCCTTACCGCGGTTTCCACCCGCGAGACAAATGATCTGGCAAACATCCCCTTTTCATTAAAAACATTCCACTCAGGTACAGTTCAGAGAGAATGAAAAACATGAAAGAAGGGATTACAAGGCTTAAACGCAACTAAGGCCCGAAGGCTTACAAGCTGAAAAGAGATAAGGTGCCCGTAATCCCTTTCTTGTCTCTCTCCTCAGGAGGTAGGGCAAGTAGGCGAAGAGGGCGAAAGGGGCACCTAGGTGAGCTACGGGAGCCAGAAGGCACCAAGAGAAGATCCGGGGGCTCCGCACGGGGGTCTCCGGAGGCTGAAGAAGACGGAGGCGCCGGAGGCAGAGCTGGAAGATGAGGCAGCGGCCTTGCCGCCAGCCTCTTCCTCTTCCCCAGCCTCGCCACTCCGGCCGCCCGAGGAGATCAAGCCCCCGGCAAGAGGAGCTTGCCGGGCCGAAGAGAAGACCCCGGTGGTCGTCACCGAGAGCAAGGGTGATGACGGCGTCTGGGGCGCATCTGGAACACGAGGCACCGGAGCGTCAGCCAGCTGTCGAAGTCGGCCCGTACTCCGACTTCGCGGCCTTCGACGTCCGCCCTCTGTCCTCCTCAGCAGCCCCCCCTACGCCAGCCGCCCAAGGAGACGACCCCGGGGAGTTCACGGAGCCCGGCGCGGACGACGGGGCCGCCGGTGCCACACGGAGCTGCGACCGACGCCTAGTCGGACCCGTCATCCCGGCGGCTGCTCCCCTCGTCGTCGCTGTTGCTCCCCTCCTCGTCACTCTCGCTCGAGGAGGAGCCTTCGCTGTCGGAGGAGCTATCTTCGCAGCACCGGGCCCGGGTACCGGAGCCCCAGAAGGCCTTGACGGAGAGGAGGTCCTCCCCCACCAGCTTAAAGTGGAGGGTGAACCCCTCCGTCAAACTGTGGATCCGGGCGAACGTCTTCCACCCGCGGCCCAGACACACCACGCCGGGGGCTCGGGACTCGACGTGGACTCGCGTCCCACTGATCCCGCAGCCCCTCATGCGCAGGTTTAGCGTCTCAGGCTGCTCCACCTCCAACACGCTCGCGAATGGAGCGGGAAGCCGGAGGCGGCGACGAGGCGCCCGGCGCAGCCTGATAATGAACTCACAGGGGTCGTCCCCGAGGTGGACCGCGGGAAGGAACGGAGCCGCTGGCGGAGGCGAGGACGGCGCACCGATCCGTCCGCCCCGAGCGCCCCGGCCCCGTCCACGACCTCGTCCGCGACCTCGCCCTCTCCCTCTTCCCCTGACGACCGGCTCCGCCGCCGCGGGCGCAAGGGGAGGAGGGGCGCGTTGCCTAGCAGACACCCTCGCGGCAACCGAAGAAGAACCAGGGTTCCCCCCCTCCATCGCAGATGGGGGAAGGAAACCAGAAGCAGAAGGAGGAAGGAGATGGAGTGCGGATTTCCGTTGCCCCCTTTCGCCCCTTATAAAGGGGCGGAGTGGGGACGCGGCCGCCTCGCTCCTCCAATAGAAACGGAGGAAGGGCAGGCGACTGGGGCCGACCCACTGCATCGACCCGCGCCGGCCCGACTCCCTGCCTCCGCCGCCGCGACTCCGAGTGCATGAGGACCACGCGGTGGGCGCGCAGAATCGAGGCGACGGGTGGGACGACCTCCCCCCATCCCGTGATTATGGGGAACGGACGCCTCGAAAGCCGCGCCTCACCCCCGTTCATTTATCGAGCCGCGCCTCCGCACCTCCCTCCACTTAAAGAGGGAACGGGCGTTTCGCCCCCACAACGCCGCGATAAGCGCGCGCCGCCTGGGGAAGGTGCGACGGATGCGGAGTTAAGGAGCAGCGCGACCAAGGCCACGCGTGCCCGTGCCCTGTTAGGGCCTGGCCCAACGACGCTCGGCACCGTGTGTGGCCCAGGCCCGGGGGCTCCTGTCGGTGTACTAAAGTAGGGGTACCTTAGTACCCCAGACTTATGCACGGGCAGTTGTAGCACCCTGCGGCGAGGCCCGCCCAGGAAGCGCCAAGAGAAGACCAAGCATTCAAGACAAGGCCCCCGGCAAGAGGAGCTTGCCGGGCCAAGAAGACAAGGCCCCCGGCAAGAGGAGCTTGCCGGGCCAAGAAGACAAAACCCCGGCAAGAGGAGCTTGCCGGGACGACTGAGCCCATGTAATACCATCCAAGAACAAAGTATAAGAGACAGAAGATCGAGACCCCGACAAGAGGAGCTTGTCGGGAAGGCCGAACCCAGGCACCACGAGAGAAGCCCGCCACGGCGCGCCATGCGCCCCGGCAAGGCCTGATAGCCGGCAAGCTATCAGGCACAGGAAGACGACCCCCGCGGCAAGCCACTTGCCGCGGCAAATCGCCACCTCAGGGCTGCGCTCCAGCTCGCCCGCCCACGCGTCGCTCCGGGGCTTCTCCCAAGGGCACGTGGCGGGGCACCGCGCAGCCTGGGGTATGCGGTGGCATGCAGCCACCCCCGTGGCGAGCGGTGGCGCACCTAACGGTCCGCCTCGGTGCTGTCCAGGCGACCGTGACGGGCATTTAATGCCCTTGTCCCCTACCGTCAGAAGTAGGAGGCCCGTGTGCAACGTAGAGGGGGTTCGGAGGTTGGGAGGTTCGGTTCCGCCAGGTTCCGGGGTTCGGAGATTGGGAACCCAGACAGCCATACGCTCGGTGTAGCTAGCTCTCCAAGCTCCCGAGCTCCCCAGTTCAATACAACCAAGCAGGAGTAGGGTTTTACGCGTCCATCGCGGCCCGAACCTGGGTAAACCGCCCGTGTGCTCGCCTCGATCTGCTCTCTGTGCTCCCTCCGCCCCCCTCACCGGACAACGAAAGGGGCTCCGGCCCCATAGGTGCTCGCGGGGGACGCCGTCCGCCCCGACAGGTAGCACACAAAGTGTTCCTCCGGTAAACGGGAGTTGCATAATCTCATAGTCATAGGAACATGTATAAGTCATGAAGAAAGCAATAGCAACATACTAAACGATCAAGTGCTAAGCTAACGAAGTGGGTCAAGTCAATCACATCATTTTCCTAATGGTGTGATCCCGTTAATCAAATGACAACTCATGTCTATGGTTAGGAAACATAACCATCTTCGATTAACGAGCTAGTCAAGTAGAGGCATACTAGTGACACTCTGTTTGTCTATGTATTCACACATGTATTATGTTTCCGATTAATACAATCCTAGCATGAATAATAAACATTTATCATGATATAAGGAAATAAATAATAACTTTATTATTGCCTCTAGGGCATATTTCCTTCACATATTGCCTCCTAGTTGGTGCTTTTTATGAGAAAGATGGAGACCCAAAGTAAAAATAAAAATTGCATAAAGTAAAAGAAACGCCCTTCGCAGAGGGAAGTAGGGATTTGTAGAGGTGCCAGAGCTCAAAGCGAAAAAAATTAGAGATAAAAACATTTTGGGAGATGTATCCATCCCACCAACAAAAACGACTCAGTGCTACGAACACTTTCCATGCTAGATATGCCATAGGCGGTTCCCAAACAGAAAATAAATGTTATTCCTTTTTCCACCATTCTTTTACTTTCCATGGCTAGCCGTATCCACGGGTGCCCTCCATACCAACACTTTCCAAGGAATTTATTATTTGACAACATAAAATAAATATTTTTTTGCATTTCGGGACTGGGCATCCCTAAAACCTTTGCCTTACTCTCGTGCAATGACAAGTGAATAAACACTCATCTTGAGAATAACACATCTAGCATGGAAAATATTAGCCACCCGTTACCGCTCCGCGAGTGAAACAAATACACAAAAGAGAAGTTTATTTTGAAAATTAGAGATGGCACATGCAAATTTGCTTAGGATGGCAAAAGAATACGCATATAGGTAGATATAGTGGACTCATGTGGCAAAACTGGTTTAAAGGATTTTGGATGCACAAGTAGAGGTCATACTTAGTGCAAAATGAAAGCTAGCAAAATATTGGGAAGCGACCAACCAAGAAACGAATAATCTCATAGGCAAGTATTAAGCATAATTAACACCGAATGATGCACCACAAATAGGATATAATTTTCATTGCATGACTATTGACTTTCGTGCATGCATAGGGAATCACAAACCTTAACACCAATATTCTTACTAAAGCACAATTACTCATCAACATAACTCACATATCACATCATCATATCTCAAAACTATTACTAAAAATCAAGTTTATTTTGTCCAATGATCTTCATGATTTTTTTTAGTTTATCCTTCTTGGATATCTATCACTTTGGAACTAATTTTCATGTGTTGCTTTTCATAAGCTCAAACAAATATGAGTGGAGATCATGAGCATAACAAATTTTCTTTCTCTCAAAATAATTTAAGTGAAGCAAGAGAGAATTTCTTAAAAATTTTACTAACTCTCGAATAAATCTAAGTGAAGCAAGATAGCATTTCTTCAACAAATAACAAAGCACACCGTGCTCAAAAAGATATAAGTGAAGAACTAGAGCAAGTCCTAGCTTATAAAAGATTTAAGTGAAGCAAAGAGAGCAATTATAACAAGTCATGATATAATTTTAGCTCCTAAAATAGGTGTGTCCAGCAAGGATTGATGGCTTAAAATACAAAATAAAACAAGCAAAGACACATATCATACAAGACGCTCTAAGCAAAACACATATCATGTGACGAATAAAAATATAGCCTCGAGTAAAATACCGATAGTCATTGGAAGAAAGCGTGGATGCCACTCGGGGGCATCCCCAAGCTTAGTTGGTTGCTCTGGATAATTGCTTGGGATGACGGGGCATCCCCAATCTTAGGCTCTTTACATCCTTCTTTCATCCATCGTAAGATAACCCCAAACTTGAAAACTTCGGTCACACAAAACTCAACAAAACCTTCGTGAGATCCGTTAGTGTAAGAAAAATAAATCACTACTATAAGTGTTGTATCAAACCAATTCATATTTTGTTTTTGTATTATATCTACTGTATTCCAACTTTTGTATGGCAAAAACTCAACAAAAAAACCATAGAGCCACCAAAATAAGCACACATCACAAGGAAAATAGAATCTGTCAAAACAGAACAGTCTGTATAAATTTGATATCTTCGAATACTTCTGGAACTCCAAAAATTCTGAAAAAACCCAAGAAGAATTAGCAATTTATCACGTTCTGGTGAATTTTAAGAATTATTATTGTGAGCACAAAGTTTCTGTCTTTTTCAGCAAGATCAAACAACTATCTCCCAAGAAGATCCTATTGGTTCTAATTGGCACAAACACTAATTAAAACACAAAAAATACAATCATAATTGTAGCATAATTGTGTGAACACACAAGAACAGAAATCAAAAAGAAAAAATAAATTTTATTCATTGGGTTGCCTCCCAACAAGCGCTATAGTTTTACGCCCTTAGCTAGGCATAAAGCAAGGATCTAAGTTTTGTCATCTTTGGTTCGAGATCCATAAGATGCCCTCATGATTGATTCATAAGGTGGCCTGATTTTTCTTCTAGGAAAGTGTTCCATACCTTTACTCAAAGTAAATTTGAACTTAATATTGCCTTCTTTCATATCAATCATGGCACCGATAGTGCGTAAAATGGTCTACCAAGAATAATTGGACAAGACGGATTGCAATCAATATCAAGAACAATAAAATCTATGGGCACATAATTCCTATTTGCAAGAATAAGAACATCATTAATTCTTCCCATAGGCTTCTTAATAGTATAATCCGCCAAGTGCAAATTCAAAGAGCATTCTTCAAGATTAGTAAGACCAAGCACATCACATAAAGATTTCGGAATTGTAGAAACACTAGCACCAAAGTCACATAAAGCAAAACACTCATAACTTTTAATCTTGACTTTGATACTAGGTTCCCACTCATCATGCATTTTTCTAGGAATTGATACTTCTAACTCCAACCTTTCTTCCAAAGCTTTCATCATAGCATCAACAATATGTTTAGTAAAAGATTTATTTTATTCATAAGCATGGGGTGAATTAATCATGGATTGCAACAAATAAATACAATCAATCAAAGATCAAATATCATAATTAAAGTCTTCGTAATCCAAAAGAGTGGGCACATCACTAGTTAAAGTTTTACCTCTCCAAACCCACTTTCATCAATTTTCTCGACAAGATTTTCACCCTCCGAAATATTGGGACGCCTTCTACCTAAAGTTGAGTCTTCTCCAGTCCCTTTTTCATCATTATTAACTTTACTAAACAAGGAATAAATAGAAGAAACACCAATCATTTTAAGATCTTCATCACTTTTGCAAGAATAATCACTAGAAAAAGCTTTCTCTAAATATTATCTTTTAGCTCTAAGCATAGCAGTTCTTTTCTTACTTTCATCCATAGAAACATAAAGATCTTTAATTTATTCATCTACTTTAGGCACAAAAATTTTCAACCTGAGATTTTCCACATCATGAGCAATTCTATCAACACTTCTAGACAAATCATCAATCTTATTCAACTTTTCTTCTATGGAAGTGTTGAAAACTTTTTGTGTGTTGATAAATTCTTTAATAGTATTCTCAAGATCAAAGGTGTTCCTATTATTATAGGATTGATTTCCATAGGAATTACCATAATTATTAGAGGAATTACTAGGAAAAGGCCTAGGATTAAAATTACCTCTATAAGCCTTGTTGAAATTATTTCTAGAGATAAAATTCACATCAATGGCATCACTATTTTGCTCAATTGAAGTAGACAAAGGCATATCTTTAAAATCAATAGGACATTTTTACTAGCAACGAATTTCATAAGAACATCAACTTTTTCACTCAAAGTAGAAATTTCTTCAACCGAATTAACTTTTTTACTATTAGGAGCTCTTTCGGTATGCCATTGTGAATAATTTGCCATGATACTATCAAGCAATCTGGTGGCTTCACCCAAAGTAATTTCCATAAAAGTTCCACCTGCGACGGAATCTAAAAGATTACGAGAAACAAAATTTAACCCCGCATAAAAATTTTGCATGATCATCCACAGATTTAACCCATGAGTTGGGCAATTTCTTAGCATCATTTTCATCCTTCCCCAAGATTGTGCAACATGCTCATGTTCAAGTTGCTTGAAATTCATGATCTGGGTTCTAAGGGAAATAATTTTTGCGGGAGGAAAATACTTAGTGATAAAAGCATCTTTGCACTTATTCCAAGAATCAATACTATTGCGAGGCAAAGAAGAGAACCAAATTTTTGCAGAATCACGCAAAGAGAACGGGAATAATTTCATCTTGACCACATCATTGTCCACATCTTTTTTCTTTTGCATATCGCATAATTCCATGAAGGTATTAAGATGGGACGCGGCATCCTCATTAGGAGTACTGGAAAACTGGTCTTTCATAACAAGATTTAGCAAAGCAGTATTAATATCACAAGTCTCCGCACTAGCGGTGGGAGGAGCAAGTGGAGTGCCAATAAAATCATTGTTGTTGGTACTTGAGAAATCATATAATATGGTGTTCTCTTGAGTCATGATGACCACACAACAAGATTGCACTCAAAAACAGATCCGGCAAGAAAACGGCGAACGGAAAAAAGAGAGGCGAATAAAACGGCATTTTTGTGAAGTGGGGGAGAGGAAAATGAGAGGCAAATGGAAAATAATGTACATTGCAAGGAGATGGGATTTGTCATTAGGAACCTGGTTATGTTGAAGATCCTCCCTGGCAACGGCGCCAGAAATTCTTCCTGATGGTAGCTGGAACTACGTCCGTATTTCACCGGAGAGGGAGGGATGATGTAGCACATCGACGGTAAGTATTTACCTCAGTTATGAAACCAAGGTATCGAACCAGTAGGAGAACCAAGCAACACAACATAGGCAGCACCTGCACACAAACAACAACACCTCACAACCCAACGTGTTAAAGGGGTTGTCAATCCCTTCCGGGGTACGGCGCCTCAAGATAGGCAAACGGACGTGAGGTAAATTATAGTAGATTGATAGACCGAACGCCAAATGAAATAAATGAAGATAAAATGCAGAAAGGTATTTTTTTATTTTTTGGTTTAATAGATCTGAATAAAAATGCAAGGGAAAAGTAGATCACAAGGCAAATATATGAGGAAGAAGACCCGGGGGCCGTAGGTTTCACTAGTGGCTTCTCTCGAGAAAAATAGCAAACGGTGGGTAAAAAAATTACTGTTGGGAAATTGATAGAACTTCAAATACTCATGACGATATCCAGGCAATGATCATTACATAGGCATCACGTCCAAGATTAGTAGACCGACTCCTGCCTGCATCTACTACTATTACTCCACACATCGACCGCTATCCAGCATGCATCTAGTGTATTAAGTTCATGGAAAAACGGAGTAATGCAATAAGAACGATGAGATGATGTAGACAAGATCCGTTTATCTATATGGCGGTAGATATAGATCTCATCTTTTTATCCTTAGTAGCAACGATACATACGTGTCGGTTCCCTTTCTGTCACTGGGATCAAGCACCATAAGATCGAACCCACTACCAGGCACTAAGGGAGTCCTGGATTAAGGGGTCTCCGGACAGCCGGACTATCGGTGTTCTGGGAACGGGGGTCCCCAGACTTACCTGCCTGCGGCCTGTGGCGTGGCTCAAGTGGGGGCCCAGTGCGGCCTATCTTCATCGGCTCAAGCTCAAGACCCTCGCGAGGGGCTAAGCCTCGCGGGGCGGACGACAGGAAAGCTTCCCCAGAGGCAGCCTCATTAGGCAGGCTCGCGAGAAGGCAGAGAGATCAAGGCAGGGGCACCTCGCGAGGAGCCCGCGACGCAAGCCATGACGATCGAGACCAGGCGGGCGCCGGCCTGCGCAGTGTCCTTGTTTCCCTTTTGGTGCAAAGGGGGCAAGCACAGGCCAAGGCATCAAGCAAAGGTTACCATTCCGATGCAACGGGACCAAGACCAGCAGAGCGGTAGGACGGAGGTCACCATGGAGCCCAAGACGGCAGCATCACTAGTGCTTTTGGCAGCCGAAGACCACCTTTGGACATGATAACTTGTACTAGATGTTCCCCTTCAAAATGGCCAATTGTTGGCGCCCTTCCCGCTCATTATTTGGGGAGAGGCCCAGGGCCTTTATAAATAGAGCTAGCGACCGCAGTAGAGGCAAGCAAGTGAGAGCTAGGGAGATAGGGTCGCAGGGTTTGAATTAGATAGAGAGCCCAAGTAGAGCACACCACACCTGCTCAAGAACACCTCTCGCGAGGCTGTTCTTCCCTTGTACTATTCATCATCAACCCCAGAGACAATCCACCACACCACACACTGGAGTAGGGTATTACACCACAACGGTGGCCCGAACCAGTATAAACCTCGTGTCCCTTGTGTTGTTCATCGTTTCTAGCTTAGATCACGCGAGGAGATCGGACGTAGATCGGTAGGGGAGAGATCTTCGCGCGCACCCCAGATTTCGAACCTTAAGGGTCTGCCGGAACCCGAAATCCGACATTTGGCACGCCAGGTAGGGGTGCGCCGGAGTTCCCCTTTCCGACAACCCTCTCTCCACCGACATCGCGTTCCGTCCCCATGGCGGACAACGTGCCGCCCGTTCTGGCAACAGATGCCGGCGCTGGGGCCAGGGGGCTCCAGGCCTTGGCCCCCACCTTGCGACAGGTGCAGTGGCCGCGCAAGTTCAAGCCCGAGATGCCGCCGCGCTACAACGGCGCGACGGACCCGCTGGTTTTCCTCCTGGCGTACGAGGAGGCCGTCCTTAGAGCTGGGGCAGCGACCTGGTGATGGCCAACTGGCCACCCATGGCCCTCACCAGCGTCCCACGCATGTGGCTCCTTCACCTGCCGACGGCGTCTGTGACCTCCTGGGAGGAGCTGCGCGACCTCTTCCTCGCCCGTTATGCCGCACCAGCACCGCCCGTCGTCGCAGCTCTCCTGGGCGGCTCCCAGGCACCACCCTCGAGCCATCACGTCAAGCCATTCACCCGCCAGATCAGCACCACTTCCAAGCGCCGAGAAGCCCCCCCCGGGCTGGGTGGCGCCCGAGGCCGATCTAACCTTTAGCTCGGATGATCACCCTTTCAACCCCGCCTGTTCGAGCGCGCTCCCGATGCTGTGCACCCCCACCATCTGCCAAGTGGTAGGACCCTCATCGACGGTGGTGCCGGCCTCAATGTGCTCTCGATGGAGGCCTTCGACCTCCTCCATGTGCCACTGGAGCGGCTCCAACCCAGCAAGCCATTCTCGGGCGTCGGAGTCGGTTCCACCGCCTCCTTGGGATAGATCCGCCTCCCGGTGACCTTCGACACCTATGACAACTTCCGCACGGAGCTGATCGACTTTGACATCGCCCCCATCGGCCTCCCCTACAACGCCATCCTCGGCTATCCGGCCTTGGCCCGGTTCATGGCAGCGACTCACCCGGCGTACAACCTCATGAAGATGCCCAGGAGCAGCGGCGTCCTTACCGTGTCAGGAGACGCAAGGGATGCGTTGCGGGCGCTCCAGCTCGCCTTTAGGGCGGCCGCGGTGGCGCAGCCCGCCGGCACCGACGCCCTTGAGCCCAAGGGGGCTGCGCCGGCTAAAAAGAAGCAGCTATTCACCCAAGACAAGGCGGAAACCAAGCAGGTACCGGTCGACGAGGACGGGTCCACTGATGCCACCTTCACCATAGGAGCCAACCTCGAGCCCGAGCAGGAGAAGGCACTGGTGAGTTTCTAGCGCACGAACAAGAAGGTGTTCACGTGGGGACCTGATCAGTTAGCACGGGTCCCGAGGAGTGTGATTGAGCATGACCTCAACGTGTGCCCCAACGTGCGCCCCGTGAAGCAGAAGGCGAGGCGACAGTCCGCTGAGAAACAAGCTTTCATCGTTCAAGAGACCCGGAAACTGGAGGCGGCAGGGGTCATCCGCGAGGTCCGCTACCCTGATTGGCTGGCTAATCCGGTCGTTGTGCCGAAAAAGGGAGGAAAGGAGCGCATGTGTGTCGACTTCACCAACCTCAACAAAGCCTGCCCGCAGGATCCATTTCCGCTCCCCCGCATTGACCAGATAGTCGACTCCACCGCAGAGTGTGACCTATTGTGCTTCCTAGATGCCTTCTCGGGCTATCACCAGATCAAGATGGCGGTGGAAGACGTGGAGAAGACGGCTTTCCTGACTCCATGTGGAGTGTACTGCTATACGTGCATGCCATCTGGGTTGTGCAACGCAGGGGCAACCTTTCAGCGGCTGATGCACATCGCCTTGGGCCGGCAGCTCGGGAGGAACGCTGAAGCCTACGTCGATGACATTGTGGTGAAGTCTTGGGAGGCAAAAACCCTGATGCAGGACCTGGAAGAAACCTTTGCGAGCCTCAACTAAGTGGACCTACAGCTCAACTCGGAGAAGTGCGTGTTTGGAGTCCCCTCAGGCAAGCTCCTGGGTTTCCTCGTGTCCCACAGGGGCATTAAGGCCAACCTGGAGAAGGTCAAGGCGGTCGAGGACATGAGCTCGCCAAGGACCCTCAGAGAAATGCAGAAGCTCACCGGGCGTGTAACCGTGCTGGGGCGCTTCATCTCCAAGCTGGGGGAACGAGCGCCGCCCTTCTTCAAGCTGATGAAGAAGAAGGGCCCCTTTGAAAGGACTGAAGAGGCTGACAAGGCATTCCAAGACCTCAAGAGGTACCTCACCAGCCCGCCAGTGATGGTAGCCCCGCGTCCTCGGGAGCCCCTGGTGCTCTACCTTGCGGCCACCCCCTACTCCGCTAGCACAGCCTTGGTGGCGGTCAGGGAGGAGCGCTGTGCCAAGGCCGCATTGATTGTCCGAACTGAAGCAAGGCAAAGCCAGGAAGGTCTCGTGAAGACTACGACCGCAGCTGGAAAGGAACAACCGCAGCAGAAGAGCGCACCTGGGGCAGTAGAGGCCTCTTTAGGCGACCAAGCACTGGGGGCTCCGTCGCCTCAGGAGACGCCTCGACCTCTGGAGGACGCAAGCTGCGCCAGCACCCTCAACCTCGTCGAGCATCCCGTGTACTTCGTCAGCACGGTGCTACGGGACGCAAGGGCACGGTATCCCATGCCTCCAAAACTCCTCCTCGCGCTATTAGTGGCCTCACGCAAGCTGCGGCACTACTTTCAAGGCCATCCCATCAAAGTCGTCTCAGCATACCCCTTGGAAAGGGTACTCAGGAGCCCCAACTCAGTTGTAAGGGTTGCTGAATGGAACATCAAACTACACGCATTTCAGCTAGAGTTCAGTACGACCAGAGTCATCAAGGTAGCCGCACTGGCAGATTTCGTGGCAGAGTGGACAGAAACACCGGGTCTCGAGGCAGGCGAGGACCGATCACTTTCCCCGGGAAGCGAAGCACCGGACGGCTGGATCATGTACTTCGATGGGGCGTTCTCCCGTCACGGCGCGGGAGCTGGCGCGGTGCTCGTGTCCCCTACCCAGGACAAGCTCTACTATGCCGTACAACTCTGCTTCCAGCACGGAGAAAAGGTCTCCAACAACATAGCGGAGTACGAAGGCCTGATAGCGGGCTTGAGAGCCGCAATCGCCTTAGGGGTGAAGCACCTCATCATCAAAGGCGATTCGCAGCTCCTCGTCGACTTCTCCAACAAGATATACGAGCCAAAGGACGAGCACATGGAAGCCTACCTCGCCGAGGTTCGCAAGATGGAGAAACAGTTCTGGGGGCTGGAGTTGCAGCATGTGCCTCGCGGCACCAATCAGGAGGCTGGCAACATCGCCAGGAGGGCATCCAGGCGACTGCCTCAGGAGCCTGGCGTCTTCGAGGAGCGGCTCTTCAAACCCTCGGCGGTACCGTCACTGTCGAGCATGACACAACCAAGGGAGGAGCTCCCTCAGCCGCCTGCCTCGGGAGCCCCGGTCTGCGGCCCAGCCTCAGGGGCATGCCTGCTCCTGGCGTTGGAGCCTCAGGAAGGGTGTTGGATCTTGGAGCTCAAGAACTACCTGATGCAAGGGTCCCTGCCGGAGAACGAAGAGGAGGTGGAGCGTGTGGCACGGCAGGCCACGACTTACTGCATCAAGGATGGGGAGCTCTATAGGAAGCGACCAAATGACGTGTCCCTACGTTGCATCTCCAGGGAGCAAGGGAAGGAGCTGCTGGCAGACATACACGGCGGAGACTGCGGGCACCACTCGTCGTCACGAACCCTCGTCGGCAAGGCATTCCGTAGTGGATTCTACTGGCCCACAGCACTCAACGACGCTGTTGAGCTGGTGAAGGCTTGCGAGGCCTACCAGTTTCATGCTAAGTAGATCCATCAACCTGCGGGGGGTCTGCAGACTATACCCCTCTCATGGATGTTCGCAGTTTGGGGGCTAGACATTCTGGGCCCGTTTCCTCGGGCGCCAGGGGGCTATCGCTACCTCTACGTCGTCGTGGAAAAATTCACCAAGTGGGCTGAGGTGGAAGCTGTCCGCACAATCCCAGCGGGCTCCGCAGTCAAGTTCGTCAAGGGCCTCGTGAGCCGATTTGGGGTGCCTAACCGCATCATCACCGACAACGGTTCGCAATTCACCAGTAATGTCTTCAAAACGTACTGTGCTAACCTTGGAACACAGATATGCTACGCTTCGGTAGCACACCCCCGGAGCAACGGCTAGGCCGAACGAGCCAACGCGGAGGTCCTGAGGGGCCTCAAAGCCAGGACCTTCAAGAAGAAGCTGGAGGCCTGCGGGGTACGACAAGCTCCAGTCCGTGCTGTGGTCAATCTGCACAACTGCGACCAAGCCGACGGGCGAGACCCTGTTCTTCCTCGTCTATGAAGCAGAGGTTGTCCTCCCTCACGAGGTCAGGCGACGCTCCGCATGGGTCCTGGCGGTCAACGAGACGCAGCAGGACGCCATGCGGGGAATGGCTCTCGTGCTGGGGGAGGAACACCATCGAGAAGCCGCACTGCAAGCGGCAGGGTATCAACAAGCGCTACGGCGATACCACTGCCGCAACATCCGCCCCAGAACTCTTGAGGTAGGGGATCTCGTGCTCAGACGGGTTCTCTCCAGGGAGGGGCTGCACAAGCTCTCTCCCATGTGGGAGGGCCCATTCAAGGTTGTTCATGTTTCCAGGCCTGGCTCCGCGCACTTGGAGACCATGGAGGGGGTACCCATCCAGAACGCGTGGAACATTCAACATCTCCGAAGGTTCTATCCCTGACCGAGGCCTAGCGCCTAGGAAAGGCCCGGTGCCTCTGAAGAAGGCGAACGCTTGTGAAGCTGTCGCATTTTGGGAAAGGCCCGGTGCCTGTGAAGAAGGCGAACGCCTGTGAAGCTGTCGCATTTTGGGAAAGACCCGGTGCCTGTGAAGAAGGCGAACGCCTGTGAAGCTGTCGCATTTTGGGAAAGGCCCGGTGCCTGTGAAGAAGGCGAACGCCTGTGAAGCAGTCGCATTTTGGGAAAGGCCCGGTGCCTGTGAAGAAGGCGAACGCCTGTGAAGCTGTCGCATTTTGAGAAAGGCCCGGTGCCTGTGAAGAAGGCCAATGCCTGTGAAGCTCGCCGCCCGTGACACTCTCACGTAATAATGAGTGGGGCTGTACACGCCCCGGAGTCTCCGGAGTGCCGCCCTCGGGCCTCGGGGGCTCCCGCCCACGCCCAGTGACAGCACTTAGCTCCGCGCTGGTGAGAAGACGTCGAAGACTAGAATAGGTGCCGGATGCGACTTTTTCATTTGCTTTCTGTAGTTGGCTTGTTCGTTCTTGTTTGAAGTTTTACTGAAGCTGTTGCCGCCCCAGGCTTGAGACTCTTTGTCTTTTTCACTTGCTTGCCACGTTTTCTCTCGCACAAGTCTCGCGAGGGAGGTCTGTGGGCGCCCTCGCGAGTGTTTATGGCCTCGATCGTTTGGAGTTTTCTTGTTCGAGTCCTCTGCAGGAGCACCCCTCCCAGTCCGTGCCTCACGGGCATCGCGACACGAGCGCAGAACCTGGGCCAACCGCCTTCACAACCGAGACCGGAAGTTACCCCTCCTGCTGATCTTTGCAGGGCATGAAGCGCACGGCAAGGCCTCGGCCTCGGGAGGCGAGGACCGCATCAAGCCCCTCCAAGCTAAAATAATCCCCGCACGCGGGCGTACGACATGGAAACACGGCACAGAAATAGCGGAAGTAGTGCGATAATTAACAGCAACAGTTCTAACACGCCCTCACGGGGCCCTGTACTACCTTCTCTTTTTGCGCAGGGAAAGAAGAAAAACAAAATAGGCACGGCTTGTCTGGCACCAACTTGCGGCTAAAGCTCGAGCTGCTCCGGGGGCTTAGGCGGATCCCTCCTCTCGCTTCACCGAGGCACGACGGCAGGCTGACCCGCTACCTTCACCCAGGCGGGCACGACGACGCGGGGGCTGGTCGCGGCCACCGCTGGAGGAGCTGCTGCCTGAGAGGGAGTCACCGAAGCTTGGCGAATCCCGAGCACCGCCGCTTGCACGCCTGTCGCCGTCTTCATCCTGATCAGTACCGGGGCTGGGCAGGCGGCCGCGGTCATCGTCTTCAGGGCAGCACCCAGCACGACGACCGTCTTCCCCGAACACCCTCACGTAGAGGGTGGCGTCGCCATCAAACTTGAAGTGCAGGGTGCACCGCCGGCTCAGGCCGCGCGCACGGGCAAACGTTTGCCAGCCGCGGGTCAGGGCCCCATTCCCAGAAGCAGAGACCTCCAGCGAAGCCTAGGAGGCCCTACTGCAGCAGCCATCCGCCTGGAGCCAGGCATCGCACCGGACGCTGGCCGGCAGTTCGCCTACGAAGAAATGGGGGAGCTAGAGCCAGGTGCTGGTCGGATCCGCCGACCACGCAATGAACTCCGGCAGTCGGGCGCTTATCACCGCGCAGGGCGCCGCCTCCATGGTCGCGAGAAGCCACTACAGGGACCGCAGGATGCTTGCGAGGGCGGCCTCGGCCGCGCTTGGTCGGGGGGAGTCAGGCCCTGTCTGACAGCCCTTCCCTTTCTCCGCTGCCGAGAATCTCTTTGGAGCCATGGGAACAGCAAGTAGCCAAGAAGAAGAAAAGGAGCAGCAGGAAGGGATGGACTGAAGCGTCTCATGCAGTCCAGTACTTATAGCCGGAGAAGGCCAACCGCCGAGCACCACGATAGCAGGTAATCATGACCCATTTTCTGCATGCAGGGACTTGTCAAGTCGAGCAGTTGCCGAGGCGTCGTGGGAAGCGCAGTCGCCCACGTCCAATCAACCGCCACGTCGCGCCCAAGGCCGCAGGCTTTTGGGCCGGCGGCGCTTTGCGCTCGCCCCTTCGCTTCTCTGCTAAGCCAAGCCCGCGCGCGCCTTGGGCCCGGGGGCTACTGTTGGCGTTCTGGGAACGGGGGTCCCCAGACTTGCCTGCCTGTGGCCTGTGGCGTGGCTCAAGTGGGGGCCCAGTGCGGCCCATCTTCATCAGCTCAAGCTCAAGACCCTCGCGAGGGGCCAAGCCTCGCGGGGTGGACGACAGGAAAGCTTCCCCAGAGGCAGCCTCATCAGGCAGGCTCGCGAGAAGGCGGAGAGATCAAGGCAGGGGCACCTCGCGAGGAGCCCGTGACGCAAGCCATGACGATCGAGACCAGGCGGGCGCCAGGCGGGCGCCGGCCTGCGCAGTGTCCTTGTTTCCCTTTCGGTGCAAAGGGAGCAAGCACAGGCCAAGGCATCAAGCAAAGGTTACCATTCCGGTGCAACGAGACCAAGACCAGCAGAGCGGCAGGACGGAGGTCACCGTGGAGCCTAAGACAGCGGCATCACTAGTGCTTTTGGCAGCCGAAGACCACCTTTGGATAGAATAACTTGTACTAGATGTTCCCCCTCAAAATGGCCAATTGCCGGTGCCCTTCCCGCTCATTATTTGGGGAGAGGCCCAGGGCCTCTATAAATAGAGCTAGCCACCACAGTAGAGGCAAGCAAGTGAGAGCTAGGGAGATAGAGTCGCAGGGTTCGAATCAGATAGAGAGCCCAAGTAGAGCACACCGCACCAGCTCAAGAACACCTCTCGCGAGGCTATTCTTCCCTTGTATTGTTCATCATCAACCCCAGAGGCAATCCACCACACCACACACTAGAGTAGGGTATTACACCACAACGGTGGCCCGAACCAGTATAAACCTCGTGTCCCTTGTGTTGTTCATCGTTTCCAGCTTAGATCACGCGAGGAGATCGGACGTAGATCGGTAGGGGAGAGATCTTCGCGCGCACCCCAGAGTTTGAACCTTAAGGGTCTGCCGGAACCCGAAATCCGACACGGACTATATCATTTGGCCGGACTGTTGGATTATGAAGATACAAGATTGAATACTTCGTCCCGTGTCCGGATGGGACTCTCCTTGGCGTGGAAGGCAAGCTTGGCAATACGGATATGTAGATCTCCTCCCTTGTAACCGACTCTGTGTAACCCTAGCCCCCTCCGGTGTCTATATAAACCGGAGGGTTTAGTCCGTAGGACAACAACAATAATACCATAGGCTAGCTTCTAGGGTTTAGCCTCTACGATCTCGTGGTAGATCAACTCTTGTAATAATCATATCATCAAGATCAATCAAGTAGGAAGTAGGGTATTACCTCCATCGAGAGGGCCCAAACCTGGGTAAACACCGTGTCCCCCACCTCCTGTTACCATCCGCCTTAGACGCACAGTCCGGGACCCCCTACCCGAGATCCGCCGGTTTTGACACCGACATTGGTGCTTTCATTGAGAGTTCCACTGTGCCATCACCGTAAGGCTTGATGGCTCCTTCGATCATCGGTAACGATGCGGTCCAGGGTGAGGTTTTCCTCCCCGGACAGATCTTCGTATTCGGCGGCTTCGCACTGTGGGCCAACTCGCTTGGCCATCTGGAGCAGGTTGGGAGCCACGCCCCTGGCCACCAGGTCAGGTTCAGAAACTTGAACTACACTGCCGACATCCGCAGAGACTTGATCTTCGATGGATTCGAGCCCATGTCAGTTGCGCCGCACGATCACGAAGAGCATGATTTAGCTCTGCCGTCGGACAGTGTTCGGGAGATCACACCTACAACTACTTCGACCCTCAATCCGGAGCAAATTGCGCCATCCGAGGACGGGTGGATAGACCCCGCCATGGAGGCCGCACTCTTAGTGGTGATAGAGCTGAATACTGACTTCACCCCTTACGAAAGCTGTGTTGCCGAACCATTGGATTCGTCCCTGGCCACGGGCTCTGAGCCGCCTGCATCCGTGCCTATCAAATCCAATTGGGCACAGATCATGGAGTTTACCTCCGTGGATATCTTTCAGCACTCGCCTTTCGGTGATGTGCTAAATTCATTATGGTCCCTCTCTTTGTCAGGAGAACCTTGGCGGAACTATGTCCGGCTAGGATGGGATGCGGACGACGAAGAAATTCGCTCCCCACCCACCACCCACTTAGTATCCTCTGTCGATGATTTAACCGACATGCTCGATTTCGACTCTGAAGACATCGACAGCATGGACGACGATGCAGGAGAGGAATAGGAACCAGTGCCCACAGGGTGCTGGACAGCCACTTCATCACATGACGTATACATGGTGGATACACCCAAAGAAAACAATGACGAGGAACAGCATGATACAGTGAAGGATAGCTCCCTCGAGAAGCAAACAAAGCGTCGGCGTAGGCGCCGCTCCAAATCCCGCCTCGGCAAAAACAACGATAACAGCGCAAGAGAAAATAACACCCCAGTCGACTCCAGAGGCGTACGACAGGACCACAGACCCTGGGGTCTGGATTGAGGACTTTATCCTCCATATCCATATGGCTCGCGGAGACGATCTCCACGCCATCAAGTACTTGCCCCTCAATCTTAAAGGACCAGCTCGGCACTGGCTGAAAAGCCTCCCCAAAAACTCAATTGGAAGTTGGGAGGAACTCGAGGATGCTTTTCGGGCTAATTTTCAAGGGACCTATGTCCGACCTCCGGATGCAAACGATTTAAGTCATATAATTCAACAGCCTGCAGAGTCAACCGAAAGCTTTGGAACAGGTTTCTCACTAAGAAGAACCACTGCCCGGACACCGAAGCCTTAGCAGCTTTCAAACACAGCGTCCGAGACGACTGGCTCGCCAGACACCTAGGCCAAGAAAAACCGAGAACAATGGCAGCCCTGACAAGCCTCATGACCCGCTATTGCGCGGGCGAAGATAGCTGGCTAGCTCGGAGTAGCACCAGCGACCCAGGCACATCCGAAGTCAGGGATGGCAATGGAAAACCACGACGCAGTAAAAGCAAGCGTCGAAATAAAGAAGACAGCCCAGATAACACGGCGGTAAACGCCGGATTCAGGGGCTCTCGACCAGGTCAGCGGAAAAAGCCTTTCAAGGGTAGCAGAGATGGACCGTCCAGCCTAAAAAAAATTCTAGACAAACTATGTCAGATTCATGGCACCCCCCATAAACCTGCAAATCACACCCATAGAGAATGCTGGGTCTTCAAGCAGGCCGGTAAGCTAAACGCCGAACATAAGGGGAGGGAGACACCAAGTGAAGACGAGGACGAGCCTCGCCAGCAAAGCACTGGGGGACAGAAAAAACTACAACCAGAGGTCAAAATAGTGAACATGATCCACGTGACGAAGAGGAGAAGCAAACATGCACTCCGAGACACACGCGTCGTAGTGCCCGTCACCCCTAAGTTCAACCCCTGGTTGGCCTGCCCGATCACTTTTGATCGCAGGGATCACCCGACAAGCATCCGGCACGAGGGATTGGCTGCCTTGATGTTAGACCCAATAATAAACTGATACCATCTCACACGAGTCCTTATGGACGGCGGCAGTAGTCTAAATCTGATATATCAGGACACAGTCCGCAAAATGGGGATAGACCCGACAACAATCAGCCACAGTAATACTACCGTCAAGGGAGTAATACCAGGCTCAGAGGCCCGCTCCACGGGCTCTCTAATACTAGAGGTTGTATTCGGTTCACCCCGCAACTACCGAAGTGAAATGTTAAACTTCGACATCGCTCCATTCCAAAACGGCTACCAAGCACTACTTGGAAGAACAACTTTCGCTCGTTTTAATGCAGTACCGCATTACGCTTCTCTTAAGCTTGAGATGCCTGGCCCACGTGGCACCATCACAGTCAGTGGAAATATTGAGCGTTCCTTACGCGTGGAAGAACATGCGGCGGCTTTAACAGCCGAACACTAGACAGCCTCACCAACCAGAATAAATGACCGGTCGTCAAGACCGCGGACACGGCTAGACGAGTCCGGTGCATCACTAGATATACCTGAGATCGGTTTGATGGTTATACCCTCATAGATGGTACCAGGGGCTTCCCGCGTATGACAATCGTGCTACACCCGTCCAGGATACGGCACAACAGAGACACAGGCACAGACGTGCAGCAGGGACCTGCTCAAAGGTTTCTTTTTAGATTAAGACCCTGTGTAAACCTTTTTTACTGTCTCTTGTTGTTCACATCCTCCGGATACTCAGTACAACCAAGAAGGATGCTGACGTTATTGGCATTTCGCCACGTCAGAATATTGCACGTACCTGGACACTCGGGGTTAATTATCAAGGGCATTGTTCAGCCCGGCATATGTTATAAAGACCGAATACCTTAGGGAGTGTTCGGTGTCGCGAGTTTGGCCTTATATGCATCAGCTCCGAATCATGTCTTTGGTCAAATGTTGGGTTTGCCCGACTCCCGTGTTTTTCTACCTTACGTTCCGTTCTATCGGCTAAGGAGGCACTGGGAGAACTGCTGCGATTGTGCCCTGGTTCATCCGGATGAGCACCTCAGTAGAGAAAGTCGAAACCTGACTGTCATGATAAAGCGCGAAACTGGTCAACCACTCGATGACTTAGCGGAATCTTCGGTATTCCTCCGCATTAACGAAGGGCCGTTTCCCGGTCAGGTATGTACGCACCCCGTATTCGGACGAGCGCGGAAGTACCAGGGGCTATATAGTAGTCCCACCGTCAAACTCCTATGGCAAGTGAAAGTGTTAAAGCAATATAGTCTGATTGCCTTGTTCGCTGCGCTATCACCTCCTTAATGGACCAAGACATTGGATTAAGTGTGAACACGCGTTTTTTACGAACACCCCCGCATTATATGCGTGGGGGCTGAAGCCGACGACTGCAAACTTTCAGGTTATATACATATATACATAAACGGCCGCACAGGAGGTATCATAATACTTTCAGGCAAAAGTATAAACGCAGCCTTTATAATTTAATAAACATTGTTTTACAATGGGAATACATGTCACTAGAACATAATATTCTTCGAGCACTGAGCCTCTATTAAACGAGCGCCTTCAAGGACTTCTTCAAAGTAGTGCTAGGCAGATACTCGGCCCACGGCCGAACTCTGCGTTGCAATAGCGGTGGCCTCCATCTCTGCCCAGGATGTCTTGACACGGACAAGTGCCATCCGCGCACCCTCTATGCACGCCTACCTCTTCATACCATCGATGTGCGGCACAGCACCAAGGAACTGTTGCACTAAACTAAAATAGCTATTCGGCCTTGGCCCTTCTGGCCACAGATGATCCACAACAGACCTCATGGCAAGCCCGGACAACCTATGGAGCTCGGCCCACTCGGCCATCCGCTCGTTCATCAGTAGTGGGCGCACTGGAACATTGAATTGTGACCAGAACAACTTTTCCACTTCATGATCTTTTTTATCTTTGAAGTACTTGGCCGCATCAGCAGCACTGGCTACCAAATCCACGTATGCGTTTGCAGAGCTCCATAGTTGATCAAGAGGGGCGTACTTAGGATCTCCGAACTTCATCCGCAGCAAAAAGGGCTTCCCAGCCGCGATATCCCCGGCTTGACGCAGCTCCTTCTTCACCGCTCTGATTTTAGAGCGGGCGTCTTTGGCCGCCACCATGGCCTTCTCTAGGTTCGTCGTCTTCGCTTGATTTTCATTTTCAAGAAGCTTGTAACGGTCGGCGGCATCCTTCAATCCAACAGCCATCTTGGCTATTTCATCCTTGCTTTGGCTATGCGCGGCCTGCTTGGCTCTCAGCTCTTCGACTGCCTTTAGAGCAGCCGCATCACTCTTCCTGGCTTGTTCCTTGGCTCGGTCAAGTTCCGCCCGAAGGGTCTCCACGGCGGCAGCCCCATCTGCAGTCACAACATATTAAAGATTCTAGCATCATGCTCCTCTTACTTTGTGTTGATCACCAGAGAAATCACATACCCTGTGCCTCGTTGAGCCGTTTGTTTACAAGCACGATGTCGGCATCTGCCACATCAAGTTGCCGCTTTAGCTCGGCAAACTCGCCAGTCCGGCTAGCCACCGGACCCTCCGCCACCTGCACATGAAGGCGACCTGATTATTACCTGGGACTATGATCCTCTGTTTGCCGCCATTCTCGACAGCAACCAGAGTCTCAGGGGCTACTATCTGCATAGGGCACACCTAATGTGTGCGGTACCGTAAAAAACATACACTATTTCACGTACCTCAAAGCCTTTCAGCAGACTCATAAAAGCTTCATGCAACCCGCTTTCGGCGGATGAAATCCTCTGAACCACCGTACCCATTAGCGTACGGTGCGCTTCTGAGATAGCCACTTGCTCCAGAAGATCCTTCAGTGCGTCCCATCGCACACCGGACGGTTCCGGACTCTTTCCGTTGCCCTCTTTAGGAGCCGAATACTGAGGACTTCGGGTGGCCGAGGGATTACCCTCTGGCCTTGGCGGGTCAGGAGAAACCCTTCGAGACGACACTTCAGCGTCACCCGCCTCATGAGGCGGGGTGGCATGGGGAGGTGTTTCACTCTCCATCATCTCCGGAAGAAGATCCCCCGAAGATGAACTCTGTCGAGAAGGGCTACGACCCGAACTACAAGATATATGCTTTGGTTGTTGTCCTTAGAAGTAAAGCATGATATTTTTACTATTGAGTGCTTTTTGTTTACTTGCAGCTCAGTGGAGGGTTGACCCCCTTGCAGGCACTGTGCGGCAAGGGTACCCTCCGAGGCAGGACCTTCTGGCGAAGATTTCTTCCCCCGTTTGGAAACCTTTGTTTCCGGTTCTTCAGAGGTGGTCCTCTTCCTTCCTTGGGGAGAGGGAATTTCAGATTCTTCTCCCCGGTTATCCTCCTCCGAGGAGGCGCTAATTCCCCCAGTTTGGATGAATAATGAGCGAGGCCCGCTTTCAGCCTCTTTATTCCCCCCCTTTATTTCCCCTGAGGGCGCCTGATAAGGCGCCGGCTCGAGCATTCTGGCCAGTACTGGATCTGCTGAGCCTTCGGGAAGAGGGGCCGAACACCTGATCATCTTCGCCTTTGTTACCCAGTCCTAGTCAAAGAGCGACTTTTCAGAATGATGTTGTGATAAATAAAAAGATAGCATGTTCGGCCACGGGATTACTTACTTGGGTATCTGGACGATTGCAGCTCAGACCCGCATCCTCGGTGGTGTCCGGACACCTTATTTGTGGTCCGAAGAACAATTTGTACATCTCTTCGAGCGTCATGCCGAGGAAGTGTTGAATAGCTCGCGGTCCTTCCAGGTTGAACTCCCACATATGGAGGGGTCGACGTTTGCAAGGCGGGACTCGACGAACTAGCATGACTTGCATTACCGTGACCAGGTTGATCTCTCTCGAGGAGATCTTGGATCCGACTCTGCAATATTGGCACATCATTTACTGGCCCCTAGTCCAGCCCCTTGTTGATCCATGACGTCAGTTGTGGTGGGGGGGCCGAGCGAAAGGCAGGGGCAGCCACCCACTTGGTACCCCGGGGAGTTGTGATATGAAACCACTCCCGTTGCCATAAACTGGACACCTCCGGGAAGGAACCCTTTGGCCATGGAACATGGGCGCCTTTGCTTACTACGGCACGTCCGCACTCTGCATGTCGCCCCTCAATCATCTTCGGATTCACATTGAAAGTCTTGAGCCACAAGCCGAAGTGTGGGGTAATGCGGAGGAAGGCCTCACACACGACAATGAACAACGAGATGTGAAGGATGGAATCCGGGGCCAGGTCATGGAAATCCAGCCCATAATAGAACATGAGCCCTGCAACAAAGGGATCTAGAGCAAGGCCTAGCCCTCGGAGGAAGTGAGATATGAATACAACGCTCTCGCCGGGTTTGGGAGTGGGAATGACCTGCCCTCAAGCACGCAACCTGTGCGAGATTTCGCCGGTCAAATACCTGGCCTCTCTTAGCTTCTTGATGTCTTCCTCTGTGACAGAGAAAGGCATCCACCGACCTTGAAGGTTGGATCCGGACATGGTTGAAGGTCCGAAGCGCCTGACCTGAGCCTTGGGTGCTGAAACTCGAGGCGGGGGAAGGATTCGATTGAGTACGAGAGGAAAAAAGGACAGGCCTTGGCCTCTTTATAAAGAGGGTGAATATCAAGCGTCCTCCTCGTGGCCGTTTGGGACTTGCCTAAAATCGAGGAGTCATACCAACGGGCACGATCTCTGCTTCGACAAGACGTGCCAATAAAATCGCCTCGCAAAACATGCGATGGCAGGCTGATTGAGAAAAACGGTTCGAAAAATGATCAGGCCGTGGTGTGATGTCACGTTATGAAAAGTCGTCAGCAGATTAGATTGGTGGAAATATTATTCCCTCTACGGTGGTATGTGGAACTTGTTTTGCAGAGTCGTACACTATCCTTGTGTTCAAGATCTTCTATGGAGTATTCGGAGGAAGAACCCGCGTTGCAATGCCGAAGACAAATCTGCGCGCCGGACTCATCGTCATTGAAGCCTGGTTCAGGGGCTACTGAGGGAGTCCTAGATTAAGGGGTCTCCGGACAGCTGGACTATATCCTTTGGCTGGACAGTTGGACTATGAAGATACAAGATTGAAGACTTCATCCCGTATCCGGATGGGACTCTCCTTGGCGTGGAAGGCAAGCTTGGCAATACGGATATGTAGATCTCCTCCCTTGTAACCGACTCTGTGTAACCCTAGCCCCCTCTGGTGTCTATATAAACCGGAGGGTTTGGTCCGTAGGACAACAACAATGATACCATAGGCTAGCTTCTAGGGTTTAGACTCTACGATCTCGTGGTAGATCAACTCTTGTAATACTCATATCATCAAGATCAATCAAGCAGGAAGTAGGGTATTACCTCCATCGAGAGGGCCCGAACCTGGGTAAACATCGTGTCCCCCGCCTCCTGTTACCATCCGCCTTAGACGCACATTTCGGGACCCCTACCCGAGATCCGCCGGTTTTGACACCGACAGGCACCTCTTCCCATTGCAAGATAAATAGATCAAGTTGGCCAAACAAAACCCAAATATCAGAGAAGAAATACGAGGCTATAAGAGATCACGCATATAAGAGATCAAAGAAACTCAAATAGCTTCCATGGATATAAAAAGATATAACTGATCATAAACTCGAAGTTCATTAGATCCCAACAAACACACCGCAAAAGAGTTACATCATATGGATCTCCAAGAGACCATGTATTGACAATTCAGTGAGAGAGAGAAAACCATCAAGCTACTAACTACGGACCCGAAGGTCTACAAAGAACTACTCACGCATCATCGGAGAGGCACCAATGGAGGTGGTGAACCCCATCCGAGATCGTGTCTAGATTGGATCTGGTGGTTCTGGACTCCGTGGCGGCTGGATGAATATTTCGTCGACGCTTTTGGAGTTCTGGTATTTTTGGGGTATTTATAGAGCAAAGAGGTGGTCCGGGGGCACTTGAGGTGGGCACAACCCACCAGAGCGCGCCTGGGCCTCCTGGCGCTGTTGGAAATATGCCCTAGAGGCAATAATAAAAGCATTATTATTATATTTCCTTATTCATTATAATTGTCTTTATTCGTGCTATAATTGTGTTATCCGAAAATCGTAATAGATGTGTGAATAACAGACAACAAACATGTCCCTAGTGAGCCTCTAGTTGACTAGCTCGTTGATCGACAGATAGTCATGGTTTCTTGACTATGGACATTGGATGTCATCGATAACGGGATCACATCATTAGGAGAATGATGTGATGGACAAGACCCAATCCTAAACATAGCATAAGATCGCATAGTTCGTTTGCTAGAGTTTTCCAATGTCAAGTATCCTTTCCTTAGACCATGAGATCATGTAACTCCCGGATACCGTAGGAGTGCTTTGGGTATGCCAAACGTCACAATGTAACTGGGTGACTATAAAGGTATACTACTGGTATCTCTGAAAGTGTCTGTTGGGTTGACATGGATCGAGACTGGGATTTGTCACTCCGCTTGACGGAGAGGTATCACCGGGCCCTCTCGGTAATGCATCATCATAATGAGCTCAATGTGATCAAAGTGTTTGATCACGGGATCATGCATTGCGGTACGAGAAAAGTGACTTGCCGGTAACGAGATTGAACGAGGTATTGGGATACCGACGATCGAATCTCGGGCAAGTAAAATACCGATTGACAAAGGGAATCGTATACGGGATTAATTGAATCCTCGACATCGTGGTTCATCCGATGAGATCATCATGGAGCATGTGGGAGCCAACATGGGTATCCAGATCCCGCTGTTGGTTATTGCCCGAGAGCCGTCTCGGTCATGTCTGCATGTCTCCCGAACCCGTAGGGTCTACACACTTAAGGTTCGGTGACGCTAGGGTTGTGAAGATATGTATATGCAGTAACCCGAATGTTGTTCGGAGTCCCGGATGAGATCCCGGACGTCACGAGGAGTTTCGGAATGGTCCGGAGGTAAAGATTTATATATGGAAAGTCATCATACGGACATCGGGACAAGTTTCGGGGTTATCGGTATTGTACCGGGACCACCGGAGGGTCCCGGGGGGTCCACCGGGTGGGGCCACCTATCCCAGAGGGCCCCATGGGCTGTATGAGGGAGGGAACCAGCCCATAGTGGGCTGGTGCGCCTCCCCCTCCAAGGGCCCATGCGCCTAGAGTTGGGGGGGGGAGGGGAAACCCTAAAGGGGGCGCCCCCCCCCCCCCTTGCTTGGGGGGCAAGCCCCCCTCCCTGGCCGCCGCCCCCCCTAGGAGATTCCATCTCCTAGGGCCGGCACCCCCCCCCCCAAGGGGTTATATAAAGGGGGGAGGGGAGGGGGGCTGAGTACCCTATGCCCTGGCGCCTCCCTCTCCCTCTCCAACACCTCCTCCTCCTCCGTAAGAGCTCGGCGAAGCCCTGTCGGAGTACTGCGGCTCCACCATCACCACGCCGTCGCGCTGCTGTTGGAGTCTTCTTACCCAAACTCTCCTTTGCCTTGCTGGATCAAGAAGAAGGAGACGTTACGCTGACCGTACGTGTGTTGAACGCGGAGGTGTCATGCTTTCGGTGCTAGGATCTCCGGTGATTTGGATCATGGTGTGTACGACTACTTCATCCCCGTTCGTTGAACGCTTCCGCTCGCGATCTACAAAGTGGTATGTAGATGCAATCTCTCTCTCCCACGACTCGTTGCTAGATGAACTCATAGATGGATCTTGGTGAAACCGTAGGAAAAATTTTGATTTTCTGCAACGTTCCCCAAAAGTGGCATCATGAGCTAGGTCTATGCGTAGTTCTTCTTGCGCGAGTAGAACACAATTTGTTGTGGGCGTAGATGTTGTCAACTCTTCTTGCCGCTACTAGTCTTATCTTGCTTCAGCGGTATTGTGGGATGAAGCGGCCCGGACCAACCTTACACGTACGCTTACGTGAGACCGGTTCCACCGACTAACATGCACTAGTTGCATAAGGTGGCTGGCGGGTGTCTGTCTCTCCCACTTTAGTTGGAGCGGATTCGATGAAAAGGGTCCTTATGAAGGGTAAATAGAAGTTGACAAATCACGTTGTGGCTTTTACGTAGGTAAGAAAACGTTCTTGCTAGAACCCTAATTCAACCAGGTAAAACTTGCAACAACAATTAGAGGACGTCTAACTTGTTTTTGCAGCAAGTGCTTTGTGACATGATACGGCCAAAGTTGTGATGAATGATGAATGATCTATATGTGATGTATGAGATGTTCATGCTATTGTAATAGGAATCACGACTTGCATGTCGATGAGTATGACAACCGGCAGGAGCCATAGGAGTTGTCTTTATTTTTGTATGACCTGCGTGTCATTGAGAATCGCCATGTAAATTACTTTACTTTATTGCTAAACGCGTTAGCCATAGTAGTAGAAGTAATAGTTGGCGAGAAACTTCATGGAGACACGATGATGAAGATCATGATGATGAAGATCATGGTGTCAAGCCGGTGACAAGATGATCATGGAGCCCCAAGATGGAGATCGAAGGAGCTATGTGATATTGGCCATATCATGTCACGTTTATTATTTGATTGCATGTGATGTTTATCATGTTTTGCATCTTGTTTACTTAGAACGACGGTAATAAATAAGATGATCCCTCATAATAATTTCAAGAAAGTGTTCACCCTAACTATGCACCGTTGCGACAGTTCATTGTTTCGAAGCACCACGTGATGATCGGGTGTGATAGATTCTAACGTTCACATACAACGGGTGTAAGACAGATTTACACACGCAAAACACTTAGGTTGACTTGACGAGCCTAGCATGTACAGACATGGCCTCGGAACACAGAAGACCGAAAGGTCGAGCATGAGTCGTATAGAAGATACGATCAACATGAAGATGTTCACCGATGTTGACTAATCCGTCTCACGTGATGATCGGACATGGCCTAGTTGACTCGGATCATGTAATACTTAGATGACTAGAAGAGGGATGTCTATCTAAGTGGGAGTTCATTAAATAATTTGATTATATGAACTTTATTATCATGAACTTAGTCTAAATATTTACAATATGTCTTGTAGATCAAATGGCCAACGTAGTCCTCAACTTCAACGCGTTCCTAGAGAAAACCAAGCTGAAAGACGATGGTAGCAACTATACGGACTGGGTCCGGAACCTGAGGATCATCCTCATAGCTGCCAAGAAAGATTATGTCCTACGAGCACCGCTGGGTGACCCACCTATTCTCCCTGCACAACAAGACGTTATGAACGCTTGGCAGTCACGCTGCGATGATTACTCCCTCGTTCAGTGCGGCATGCTTTACAGCTTAGAGCCGGGGCTCCAAAAGCGTTTTGAGAGACATGGAGCATATGAGATGTTCGAAGAGCTGAAAATGGTTTTCCAAGCTCATGCCTGGGTCGAGAGATATGAGATCTCCAACAAATTCTTTAGCTGTAAGATGGAGGAAAATAGCTCTGTCAGTGAGCACATACTCAAAATGTCTGGGTTGCACAACCGCTTGACTCAACTGGAAGTTAATCTCCCGGATGAAGTGGTCATTGACAGAATCCTCTAGTCGCTTCCACCTAGCTACAAGAGCTTTGTGATGAACTACAATATGCAGGGGATGGTAAAGACCATTCCTGAGGTATATGCTATGCTGAAATCAGCAGAGGTAGAAATCAAGAAGGAGCATCAAGTGTTGATGGTGAATAAAACCACTAAGTTCAAGAAGGGCAAGGGTAAAAAGAACTTCAAGAAGGACGGCAAGGAAGTTGCCGCGCCCGGTAAGCAAGTTGCCGGGAAGAAGCCAAGGAATGGACCCAAGCCCGAGACTGAGTGTTTTTATTGCAAGGGAAGTGGTCACTAGAAGCGGAACTGCCCCAAATACTTAGCAGACAAGAAGGCCGGAAAAACCAAAGGTATATGTGATATACATGTAATTGATGTGTACCTTACCAGTACTTGTAGTAGCTCTTGGGTATTTGATACCGGTGCAGTTGCTCACATTTGTAACTCAAAGCAGGAGCTGCGGAATAAACGGAGACTGGCGAAGGACGAGGTGACGATGCGCGTCGGGAATGGTTCCAAGGTCGATGTGATCGCCGTCGGCACGCTGCCTCTACATTTACCTATGGGATTAGTTTTAAACCTCAATAATTGTTATTTAGTGCCAAGTTTGAGCATGAACATTGTGTCTGGATCTCGTTTAATTCGAGATGGCTACTCATTTAAATCCGAGAATAATGGTTGTTCCATTTATATGAGAGATATGTTTTATGGTCATGCTCCGATGGTTAATGGTTTATTCTTAATGAATCTCGTACGTGATGATACACATATTCATAGTGTGAATACCAAAATAGTTAAAGTTGATAACAATAGTCCCACATATTTGTGGCACTGCCGCCTTGGTCACATAGGTGTCAAACGCATGAAGAAGCTCCATGCAGATGGACTTTTAGAGTCTCTTGATTATGAATCATTTGACACGTGCGAACCATGCCTCATGGGTAAAATGACCAAGACTCCGTTCTCAGGAACAATGGAGCGAGCAACCAACTTATTGGAAATCATACATACCGATGTGTGCGGTCCAATGAGCGTTGAGGCTCGTGGTGGCTATCGTTATGTTCTCACCCTCACCGATGACTTGAGTAGATATGGGTATGTCTACTTAATGAAACACAAGTCTGAGACCTTTGAAAAGTTCAAGGAATTTCAGAGTGAGGTTGAAAATCAACGTGAGAGAAAGATCAAGTTTCTACGATCAGATCGTGGAGGAGAATACTTGAGTCACGAATTTGGCACACACTTAAGAAAATGTGGAATAGTTTCACAACTCACGCCGCCTGGAACACCTCAGCGTAATGGTGTGTCCGAACGTCGTAATCGCACTCTATTAGATATGGTGCGATCTATGATCTCTCTTACCGACTTACCGCTATCTTTTTGGGGCTATGCTTTAGAGACTGCCGCATTCACTTTAAATAGGGCTCCGTCGAAATCCGTTGAGACGACACCGTATGAATTATGGTTTGGGAAGAAACCTAAGCTGTCGTTTCTAAAAGTTTGGGGATGCGATGCTTATGTCAAGAAACTTCAACCTGAAAAGCTCGAACCCAAGTCGGAAAAATGCGTCTTCATAGGATACCCTAAAGAAACTGTTGGGTATACCTTCTACCTCAGATCCGAAGGCAAGATCTTTGTTGCCAAGAATGGATCCTTTCTAGAGAAAGAGTTTCTCTCGAAAGAAGTAAGTGGGAGGAAAGTAGAACTTGATGAAGTGTTGCCTCTTGAACCGGAAAACGGTGAAACTCAAGAAAACGTTTCTGAGGTGCCTGCACCGACTAGAGAGGAAATCAATGATGATGATCAAGATACTTCTAATCAAGCTCCTACTGAAATTCGAAGGTCCACAAGGACACGTTCCGCACCAGAGTGGTACGGCAACCCTATCTTGGAAATCATGTTGTTAGACAACGGTGAACCTTCGAACTATGAGGAAGCAATGGCGGGCCCGGATTCCGACAAATGGTTGGAAGCCATGAAATCCGAGATAGGATCCATGTATGAAAACGGAGTATGGACTTTGACTGACTTGCCTGTTGAGCGGCGAGCCATAGAAAATAAATGGATCTTTAAGAAGAAGACAGACGCGGATGGTAATGTGACCATCTATAAAGCTCGGCTTGTCGCTAAGGGTTATCGACAAGTTCAAGGGGTTGACTACGATGAGACTTTCTCACCGGTAGCGAAGCTGAAGTCCGTCCGAATCATGTTAGCAATTGCCGCATACTATGATTATGAGATATGGCAAATGGACGTCAAAACGGCATTCCTTAATGGTTTCCTTAAGGAAGAATTGTATATGATGCAGCCGGAAGGTTTTGTCGATCCTAAGAATGCTGACAAGGTGTGCAAGCTCCAACGCTCGATTTATGGGCTGGTGCAAGCAACTCGGAGTTGGAACATTCGCTTTGATGAGATGATCAAAGCGTTTGGGTTTACACAGACTTATGGAGAAGCCTGTGTTTACAAGAAAGTGAGTGGGAGCTCTGTAGCATTTCTCATATTATATGTAGACGACATACTTTTGATGGGAAATGATATAGAACTCTTGGACAGCATTAAGGCCTACTTGAATAAGAGTTTTTCAATGAAGGACCTTGGAGAAGCTGCTTATATATTAGGCATCAAGATCTATAGAGATAGATCGAGACGCCTCATAGGTCTTTCACAAAGCACATACCTTGATAAAATATTGAAGAAGTTCAATATGGATCAATCTAAGAAAGGGTTCTTACCTGTGTTACAAGGTGTGAAATTGAGCTCAGCTCAATGTCCGACCACGGCAGAAGATATAGAAGAGATGAGTGTCATCCCCTATGCCTCAGCCATAGGTTCTATTATGTATGCCATGCTGTGTACCAGACCTGATGTAAACCTTGCTGTAAGTTAGGTAGGTAGGTACCAAAGTAATTCCGGCAAGGAACACTGGACAACGGTCAAGAATATCCTGAAGTACCTGAAAAGGACCAAGGAAATGTTTCTCGTTTATGGAGGTGACGAAGAGCTCGTCGTAAAAGGTTACGTCGATGCTAGCTTCGACACAGATCTGGATGACTCTAAGTCACAAACCGGATACGTGTATATTTTGAATGGTGGGGCAGTAAGCTGGTGCAGTTGCAAGCAAAGCGTCGTGGCGGGATCTACATGTGAAGCGGAGTACATGGCAGCCTCGGAGGCAGCACATGAAGCAATTTGGGTGAAGGAGTTCATCACCGACCTCGGAGTCATACCCAATGCGTCGGGGCCAATCGAGCTCTTCTGTGACAACACTGGAGCTATTGCACTTGCAAAGGAGCCCAGGTTTCACAAGAAGACCAGGCACATCAAGCGTCGCTTCAACTCCATTCGTGAAAATGTTCAAGATGGAGACATAGAAATTTGTAAAGTGCACACGGATCTGAATGTCGCAGATCCGTTGACTAAACCTCTCCGTAAGGCAAAACATGATCAGCACCAGAACTCTATGGGTGTTCGATTCATCACAATGTAACTAGATTATTGACTCTAGTGCAAGTGGGAGACTTCTGGAAATATGCCCTAGAGGCAATAATAAAAGCATTATTATTATATTTCCTTATTCATGATAATTGTCTTTATTCGTGCTATAATTGTGTTATCCGGAAATCGTAATACATGTGTGAATAACAGACAACAAACATGTCCCTAGTGAGCCTCTGGTTGACTAGCTCGTTGATCAACAGATAGTCATGGTTTCCTGACTATGGACATTGGATGTCATCGATAACGGGATCACATCATTAGGAGAATGATGTGATGGACAAGACCCAATCCTAAACATAGCATAAGATCGCATAGTTCGTTTGCTAGAGTTTTCCAATGTCAAGTATCCTTTCCTTAGACCATGAGATCGTGTAACTCCCGGATACCGTAGGAGTGCTTTGGGTATGCCAAACGTCACAACGTAACTGGGTGACTATAAAGGTATACTACTGGTATCTCTGAAAGTGTCTGTTGGGTTGACATGGATCGAGACTGGGATTTGTCACTCCGCTTGACGGAGAGGTATCACCGGGCCCTCTCGGTAATGCATCATCATAATGAGCTCAATGTGATCAAAGTGTTTGATCACGGGATCATGCATTACGGTACGAGAAAAGTGACTTGCCGGTAACGAGATTGAACGAGGTATTGGGATACCGACGATCGAATCTCGGGCAAGTAAAATACCGATTGACAAAGGGAATCGTATACGGGATTAATTGAATCCTCGACATCGTGGTTCATCCGATGAGATCATCATGGAGCATGTGGGAGCCAACATGGGTATCCAGATCCTGCTGTTGGTTATTGCCCGAGAGCCGTCTCGGTCATGTCTGCATGTCTCCCGAACCCGTAGGGTCTACACACTTAAGGTTCGGTGACGCTAGGGTTGTGAAGATATGTATATGCAGTAACCCGAATGTTGTTCGGAGTCCCGGATGAGATCCCGGACGTCACGAGGAGTTTCGGAATGGTCCGGAGGTAAAGATTTATATATGGAAAGTCATCATACGGACATCGGGACAAGTTTCGGGGTTATCGGTATTGTACCGGGACCACCGGAGGGTCCCGGGGGGTCCACCGGGTGGGGCCACCTATCCCGGAGGGCCCCATGGGCTGTATGAGGGAGGGAACCAGCCCATAGTGGGCTGGTGCACCTCCCCCCCCAAGGGCCCATGCGCCTAGAGTTGGGGGGGAGGGGAAACCCTAAAGGGGGCGCCCCCCCTTGCTTGGGGGGCAAGCCCCCCTCCCTGGCCGCCGCCCCCCCTAGGAGATTCCATCTCCTAGGGCCGGCGCCCCCCCAAGGGGTTATATAAAGGGGGGAGGGGAGGGGGGCTGAGTACCCTATGCCCTGGCGCCTCCCTCTCCCTCTCCAACACCTCCTCCTCCTCCGTAAGAGCTCGGCGAAGCCCTGTCGGAGTACTGCGGCTCCACCATCACCACGCCGTCGTGCTGCTGTTGGAGTCTTCTTCCCCAACCTCTCCTTTGCCTTGCTGGATCAAGAAGAAGGAGACGTTACGCTGACCGTACGTGTGTTGAACGCGGAGGTGCCGTGCTTTCGTTGCTAGGATCTCCGGTGATTTGGATCACGGTGTGTACGACTACTTCATCCCCGTTCGTTGAACGCTTCCGCTCGCGATCTACAAAGTGGTATGTAGATGCAATCTCTCTCTCCCATGACTCGTTGCTAGATGAACTCATAGATGGATCTTGGTGAAACCGTAGGAAAAATTTTGATTTTCTGCAACGTTCCCCAACAGGCGCGCCCTGGTGGGTTGTGCCCCCCTCGGGGCACCCCCCGGGTGCAACCAGGGCCCATTGCCTTCCTTCTGGCCCATAAGAAATCATCATGGAGTTTCGTGGCATTTGGACTCCGTTTGATATTGATTTCCTGTGATGTAAAAAAATGAAAAAAATAGCAACCGGCACTTGGCACTATGTCAACAGGTTAGTACCAAAAAATGATATAAAATGACTCTATAATTATTATAAAACATCCAAGATTGATAAGAAAACAGCATGGAACAATAAAAAAATTATAGATACGTTGGAGACGTATCAGTGGTGAACCACCAAGTGATGCCCAAGATCAAGTTCTCACCTCCGAGCAAGTTCAAGATCAAGTGCAAAGCTCAAGATCAAGAACAAGCTCAAGACGACGTTCAAGATGATCAAGTTTCCACTCCTCAACTCACTCCTGAGGAGGAATTGGAGTGTTATGCCGCCAAGATTGCATCCAAGCTCACTACCAAAGATCATCTCATGACGAATGTGCTTGGAAGCTTAAGAAAGGGGGTAAACACTCGTAGACAATTAGCAAACAATTGTGAACATCACACGTTTGTTTCTTGTACTGAACCCCAAAAGGTTTATGAGGCGCTCGAAGATCCGGATTGGCTTAATGCCATGCATGAAGAACTCAACAACTTCGAGCACAACAAGGTGTATAGATTGGTGCCAAGGCCATCAGGGAACCATAATGTCATTGGAACCAAGTGGACATTCAAGAACAAGCAAGATGCTCATGGAATTATCGTTCGCAACAAGGCTTGTTTGGTAGCACAAGGCTACTCCCAAGTCGAGGGTATCAACTACGGTGAAACCTTTGCTCCCGTTGCTCGCCTTGAATCTATTCGTTTGTTGATTGCTTATGCTTCACATCATAACTTCAAGTTGCAACAAATGGATGTGAAGAGTGCTTTTCTTAATGGTCCTATTAATGAGTTGGTGTATGTCAAACAACCCCCGGGGTTCGAGGATCCCTATTTTCCCGAACATGTGTACCAACTCGATAAGGCACTATATGGCCTTAAACAAGCCCCACGTGCGTCGTACGAGCACTTTACTGAGTTGTTGCAAGATCTTGGGTTTGAAATTGGGAAAATCGACCCCACTCTTTTTACTAAGAAGGTCAAAGGGGAGTTGTTTGTATGCCAACTATATGTTGATGATATTATCTTTGGTTCCCCTAACAAAGCTTTCAATGAGGAATTTGCCGCTCTCATGACCTTGAAGTTCAAGATGTCCATGATGGGAGAGTTGAAGTTCTTTCTCGGGTTCAAAATCAAGCAAAGAAGAGAAGGAACCTTCATCAACCAAGCCAAATACACTCAAGACATGCTCAAGAGAGTCAAGCTAAGTGATGTCAAGCCGGCTTCCACTCCAATGCCCGTCAAATGCCAACTTGACATAGATCCCAATGGTAAAGTGGTGGATCAAAAGGTATACCGCTCCATGATTGGCTCCTTGCTTTACCTTTGTGCATCTAGACCAGATATCATGTTGAGTGTGGGAATTTGTGCATGGTTTCAAGCCGCACCTAAGGAAAGCCACTTTCTGGCGGTCAAGCGAATCCTTTGATATTTTCTCATACCCCAAACTTTGGCTTATGGTACCCAAGAGCATGGGCGGATTTGGGCCCCAGGCAGCCCAGGCCATTTCCTGGGGCGTGGGAAAATTTCTCGGCCTATATATAAGAAAAAAATAATTCGGCCTGGGGCATAGCCCAGTTCCAAGCCCAGGCGGCCCAGGCCGACTAGCCCAGCCGCCCAGGCTGACTCACCCTCTCGCCGCTCGCACGAACCGCATGAACCAGACGCAGCTGCCCTCTTCCCCCAACCCGATGAACCCTAAGCCGTCGCCGGTCGCTGCCCGCCGCCCGCCGCCACCGCCATCGACTGCCGTCGCCGGTCCGCTCCATCCCGCAGCGCCCCCAGCTCCCCCTTCCACTCTTCGTTCCAGCGCCCCTGGTTGTGCCTCTGCGACTCTTGCCCTGTCCGACCGTCGTGTCCGGCGAGGGCGCGGCGCAGAGACCTCGGCTAGGGCGCGAGGCTGCAATCTGCAGGCTGCCCGGCGGCCGGTGAGGTAGTCCTCATTCCTCACTTCCTCGGTCCTCACTTCCTGCCACATTGTCACTATTTGTTGATGATTTTAGTTGTAGAAACCGATGACTTGATGGCTTGATGCCCTGTTTTTGTTTGTCGGTGTCACATTGTCACTAATTGATGATGATTTTAGTTGCTAGATGCCAGAGTTTGTCTATTTGTTAGATGTAGAAGCTGATTTTGACATTGAGAATTTTTTTTCTCTAAATTTTTACAGGAACGCAAGATGAGTAAAAGAAGCAAGACAATGCATTCTTTTTTTCAAGTTCGAAACACCGAAACCGCGAAAACAGGTCCTTCAACTCAAACGACTGATAATACCCCTAATGTTAGAGCTGAACTCAAACTCGGTGATGTTGAATCTGACCTCGGTAAAAGAATACCAATTGAGGATTTAGATGCAGACATTAGAAATCTTGCTAGAAGGGAGTACATTAGTATGGGTCCATGCCAACCAACTAATCATGCTTATGAATGGATAAATGGCAGAAGCTTTCATGACTATTGGTTCAATGATCATCGCAGCTGATTGGCATATAGCATTGAAAAAATCAGCCTTTTGCTTTCATTGTTTTCTGTTTAAGCAGCCAAGAGCTAAAAACTATGGTATTTCAAGGTTATCGCACACATAAAGGCGTTTTGCCTCGTCCTAGACATAAGTTTTCACATTTTGCATCATTATTAACTAGTTTTACCTGCTATATTATGCACTAATCTGCATTTCAAAATCGATGATTGAAGGTTTAGCTTCTTCTGCTATTGAAGATGCAGTCATGGGAGGCTCAGATCAACCAATCCTTTGATTTGGTATCAATCTTTTGTATCATCTATCTATGCTACATATTTTCTTTTGATTTGTCTTGCTTTATTAGTTGACCCATCATGGAACAAATGCTGCCATTGAATATGATGTTTGGTTTTTCTTATTAGTTATGCAACATAGATTGACTTTTGTATGCCTTGAAACTGGAGTATTTCTGGAGTAGTTTTTAGCCCTTAGTTTCTTGCCTGGGGCGTCAGCAAATCCTAGGTCCGCCACTGCCCAAGAGGAGCAGACTTCAACCTTGTGGGCTTCTCGGACTCGGATTGGGCTGTAGACAAAGTGGATAGGAAGTCAACTTCCGGAGGGTGCCAATTTCGGTTGCTCTTTGGTGAATTGGTATTCTAAGAAGCAAAGTTGTGTGTATCTCTCGTCCACCGAAGCGGAGTATGTGGTTGCCGGTAGTTGTTGTGCTCAACTTCTATGGATGAGGCAAACTTTAAATGATTATAGAGTCATTTGTGACAAAGTGCCTCTTTGGTGTGACAATTAAAGTGCCATCAAGATTTCTCTCAACCCGGTACAACACTTCAAGACGAAGCATATTGAGATTCGGTATCATTTCATCCGGGGTCACATTAGGCGAGGGGAGATCGAGCTCAACTATGTCAAAACTTGTGATAACCTTGCAGATATCTTCACGATGCCCTTGGATGAAGCAAGATTTCGCGAGTTAAGGCATGAGCTAAATATCATTGATTCGAGCAATGTGACTTGAGCCTTTGCACACCCCACCATACTCATCATGATGTCCTGTTTAGGTGTAGGCATGGACATAGGGGGAGTGTTGTTCTCTCAATGAACTCTCCCTCCCCCCATTATGCATAAATTGATCAAGTATTTCACATTATCCATTTTTTATGGTACTTGTGCTTCAAAGATGAGTTTTGGTCATGGGCCCAAGGTTAAAATCTTCACGGTGCCATACCACTTGACTCAAACATAGGTGGCCTCGGCCACCGCCCTCTCTTTGAGAGGTGTGTGTTTCTTGTCCTCTCTTGGGTGTTTTTCTGCCTTTGTGTTTGCTCCCTCTCCTCGTCGGTTCTTTTTCTTGCTTGAGCTAAGCCATTTTTGTGTCTAGTCCTTGAGTACTTGGCTGAGCGGTACTATCGCTAGTAGCACGCGATACTACCGCTGATGGACACTAAGCGGTACTACCGCCCTATCCAACGGTACTACCACTGCGGGGCGGGACTAGGGGGGTTATGTCGGGCAGGGGGAGTTTCTTTCTCCTCCACACCCATTCGCTAACCTCTCTCTACCCCCTTCGTGCTTCACCGTCGTACTCGTCGCGGGAGGGCTCCAGCAGGCCACCGTCTTCGGGTCGTCCCTCTCCATTTCCTTCGGTGGAATCGATCCCCACCTCGTGCTCTTGCCATGGATGCCAGTATTGCCCCCGTTCCTCTTCTCTTTGTGTCTAGGTTTCAGATCTAGTCTTTAGGGGCAATAGTTCTTGCATTTCTCGATTTTTGGCTAAATCAAGGCTTGAGTAGGTTGGAGAAGGCATCTAGACTGTTTGGATTGATATTTGGTAGGCTTATTTTTGAATTTGGTATCCCCATAGTGCCGGAGTTGACCACGGCAGTAGCGAACCACCGTTCCCCTGTCTGAAGCGGTACTACCGCTCCCTTGGAGCGGTACTACCACTCCCGGTACTATCGCTCGGGCGGTACTGCCGCTTCCAGATCGCGGTACTACCGCTGGATGCCCACTTCCACCATACTCGTACCAAATATCGATCCGCGTTTCTTTTTCTGGTGGCTTATGCTCGTTCTTTCGTGTTGTTTCATGTGTCCTGTGTTTGGTTCCAGGTGATGGCCCATCCATGTCCGCCATGTCAACCCTAGGCGTTCTACTTCAAAGCGCTATCGCACCTTTGAGACAGCGGCTGCCTCCTCGAGTGTTCCTCCTCCTCCTCAGCCGAAGAAGACTATTGCAAACAAGCCCAAGCCTAGGGCCAGGTCTGTGACAGAGATGTCTGCAAAGGAGTTCTGGGAAAGGCGGCGGCGGAACCCATATACGGAAGATCAAGAACCAACTTTGGTCAATCGTCCCTTCTAGAACCGCTTTCAGTGGGCGATCTACTTTGATGTGATCAAAGCAAAGAAGAATCTCTATGTTGACGTTCGCACCATCAACACTGACTATATGGAGAAGGATCCTGCCTACTTTGGCGAAGCCCTACAGATGTGTTCTCAGCTGAACATTCTCAGGATCATGCAGTTCAACAAGGACTTTGATGCAGATTTGGTGGCTCAATTTTATGCCACGGTCCACCTTGGAACAGATGAGGAGAGAACTCTTACTTGGATGATAAATGGCAAGCTGCTTTCTATCAAATGGAAGGCTTTCATGGAGTTACTTGGGATTGAAGATCAAGGACTTGCGAACCCAGTTGGCTTTTTTCCTCACCACAATACAACTTCCACCACAAGCAATCTCTCTGGCCCTACTGTACTTTGAAGATTAACCTTGAGACTCAGAAGGAGACCTATGAGTTGCCTTCCTATCTGGACATACTTCATCGCATCCTCAGAGAGACTCTCTTCCCTCGCATTGGGAACTTGGATAAGGTTCACTCCTTTCTCGTGGACATGTTTCTTTTTTGCCAGCACGAGAAGGAAGAAACACAGGAGAATCCTTGGATATCTCTCATGTCATGTGGTCTGAACTGCACTCTGCTATCTCTGAGTGCAAGTGCCCTATCTATGGTCTGTTTATCATGTTGCTTATTGAGAAGGCTTGGGAGTGCGTTTATCCTAATGTTGTGTTGGAGACTCGTGAGTTAATCGCTCAGGAGATCAAGTGTCTAAGGAAGAAGGAAAACTGGGGCACCTCGGCTCCAAGGTCTGGGATTCCATCTGGAGCTGCTGACGTTGAGGCAGAGGCTGATGCTGATGATGATGATGACTATGAGCCCTCTGGAGCGGATCCCTCATGGGAAAGAAGCTCAAGCGCAAAATGAAGAAACTCTTCTGCATGGAGTCTCATGGATAGTACATGGCTCATGTGTCTGAGAAGAAGGACAAGAGCCGTCACAAGGAGCTCATGCGTTAGTTGGGTGCAACAGCTGCTAGCGGATCTGAGGGCAAGATCACCAATGAGGAGGAGTGGGTTCAACATCACTGCCCGTGGACCGATTCACACACCGAGCAGTTTCCTGTCGATGACGGCGGTGCAGACGATCTCGACGGGATGTGATGATGGAGATCTTCAGTTTGCTATCACCTGGGGCCGTAGCAACGCTTTTTGCCTTTTTGGTGTCTCGCTGCCGAAGGGGGAGAGAGTTTAGGGATTTGTCGTTGTCGAGCTGCGAGCTTGTGTTTGTGTGGCTTGTTTGCCTTGCCTTTCTCTCTTGCAAACTGTTTTCTCGTCATTTGCTTTGGTTTGGTTTGTGTTTGTGAGACCTGGTACCCTTACATATGGTGTGAGACATATGCTACCTTATCCTTTTATTATCTGTTTGTCGAGTACTTTCGTAGTATGTGAGTTGCATGCTTGTCCTGTTATATACCTTGCTCACTACTACTCTTCTGCATCCAAGATATATGTCCCATTCTTGTTGCAAATGTTGTCAAACTATAAAATATAGGGGGGTGTTGATCCTAATGTGTGCGCCTTGCATTCCAAAGGCACCTCTAATTAGGTGCGCACATTTAGGGGGAGCCCGTCTATATTTTGTAGTTTTGGGATTCGTTTACTCTCATATCTTACCTTTGTGCAAATCCCGTGTTGTCATCAATCCACCAAAAAGGGGGAGATTGTTAAGGCGTGTCTCTCTCTAAGTAGTTTTGGTGATTGATGACAATGCTTTTGCGGACTAATCATGTGCGTTGAGTATTTCAGAGATTCATTCATTGGCACGAGAAGATTCCTTCCCCTCGGAGTTTTAAGTGAAGATGGTGTAGTTTCTTTCGTTTTGGTTTTGGTGGACTTGATTCGTAGGAGTCACCGTACTATCAAGAGGGGGTCTGCATTGGAAAGCCTAGGGTGGAATCAACACGTACACATCTCCTTTGCACCCACTGATCCTTCCCGCTTCAATGGAGGATCTTTCGTTGCTTATACTGTGAGCTTGGTATGGTCCCAGCGGTAGTAGTGCAGCTCCCAACGGAAGTACCGCCCAAGAGCCACAAGCGGCAGTACCGCTCGGCAACGATAGTACCGTCCAGTTTCATAGGTGGCAGTACCGCTGCCCAGCAGTAGTACCGCCAGGAGGCTCTCAGCCGTAGTGCCGCTGAAGTGTTATGCTATTACCGCCTCGACTTGAAAGTGTCGCCTCTCGTGTCGGGTTGTGCGGCACTGGCAGCGGCAGTAGAGGCGGTAGTACCGCTCACGAGCGGTAGTACCACCCCTACGACCGCTGCTAGTACCGTCCTGGGTCTAGATCTCACTCCGCCTCTTGTCTCCCTCAGTCTACACGGTAGTACCGCGACACCCAGCAGTAGTACCGCTACCCCTAGCGGTAGTACCGCTCTAAGCAGGCTGAATGGGGGGTAACGGTTGGATTGCTTCCCCCTTATAAAAGGAGGTCTTCTCCAAGTTGACTTGCCTATTTTCCCCCAAGCTCCATTGTTGCTCCAAAGCTCATTTTCGCCCGATCTCTCTCTCTAGCCAATCAAACTTGTTGATTCTTTAGGGATTGGTTGAGAAGGCCTGGATCTACACTTCCACCAAGAGAAATTTGATTCCCCCCACTAATCCCTTGCGGATCTTGTTACTCTTGGGTGTTTGAGCACCCTAGACGGTTGAGGTCACCTCGGAGCCACATTCCATTGTGGTGAAGCCCCGTGGTATCATTGGGAGCCTCCAATTGAGTTGTGGAGATAGCCCCAACCTTGTTTGTAAAGGTTCGGTCGCCTCCTTCAAGGGCACAAATAGTGGAATCACGGCATCTCGCATTGTGTGAGGGCGTGAGGAGAATACGGTGGCCCTAGTGGCTTCCTGGGGAGCATTGTGCCTCCACACCGCTCCAACGTAGACGTACTTCCCCTCAAAGGGAAGGAACTTCGATAACACATCCTCATCTCCACCGGCTCCGCTATTGGTTATCTCTCACCTTTACTTGTGCAAGCTCATATTATGTTGTATCCATTGCTTGCTCGTGTGCTTGTTGTTGTTGCATCATATAGGTTGCTCACCTAGTTACATATCTAGACAACCTAGAGAGGTTTTGAAAGGTAAAAGGACTGGAAATCCTAAAAAAGCGCCCTTTGACTCGAAATTAAATTTGTGCTAGTGGTTCGAATTTGATGCAAAGTTTAATTTGGTAAAGAAAAGCAAAAAATTGTTAGTTGCCTATTCACCACCCCCCCCCCCTCTAGTCAACTATATCGATCCTTTTCAGTCATGAGTATTTGAAGTTCTATCAATTTCCCAACAGTAATTTGTTCACTCACCGTTTGCTATTTTTCTCAAGAGAAGCCAGTAGTGAAACCTACGGCCCCCAGGTCTCTTTCTCATATATTTGCCTTTGCGATCTACTTTTTCCTTGCATTTATTTTCAGATCTATTAAACCAAAAAAAATAAAAAATACTTTGCTGCATTTTATTTCTATTTATTTTATTTGGCGTTCGATCTATCAATCTATTACAACTTTCTCCCGTCCATGCACCGTTTCTGGCGCCATTACCCGAAAGGGATTGACAACCCCTTCAACACGTCGGGTTGCGAGTGGTTGTTATTTGTGTGCAGGAGCTGTTTACGTTGTGTTGCTTGGTTCTCCTACTGGTTCGATAACCTTGGTTTCATATCTAAGGGAAATACCTATCGCCGTTGTGCTGCATCATCCCTTCCTCTTTGGGGAAATACCGACGTAGCTTCAAGCGACATCAAAAGGAATTTCTGGCGCCGTTGTTGGGGAGGATCTTCAACATATACCAGGTTCCTAATCACAAATCTCATCTCCTTGCAATTTACATTATTTGCCATTTGCCTCTTGTTTTCCTCTCCCCCACTTCAAAAAAATTTCCGTTTTATTCGCCCTCTTTTTCGTTTGCCTTTTTCTCGTCAGATCTCTTGTTTGCTATGTTTGCTTGTGTTACCATGTGTGTTTTATTTGCTTGGATCTTTGCTTGCTAAAAATATATTGATATGGATCCTCATCCACTTGCTAATCTTTTCAAAAGATCAAATTATGATGAACCAACTGATAGTGAATTAAGTGCACTAGATTATCTTTATGATGTTTTGGTTGAGATTTATGAATCTGAAAATTGTGATGAGTGTTAAACGAAGGAAATTATAAAGTGATTCATGATAGCTCCTTGAATGAAAAGCATGATTTCAATGATGTTATTATAAATTCTATTAATGTCAATTGTGTTAGTGATATGCAAAACCCCAAGCTTGGGGATGCTAATTTTGATATGTCCACTACTTATTGCAATGATCATGATTGGGGTGATTCTTCTTATGATCTTGAAAATTTATTTAAGCCTCATGATGAATATGTTTGTGATAAAATTGAAAGTGGGTTTGGAAGAGTGTCAACTCTAGGTGATAATGATCCCACTACTTTGGAGAATGATCAATCTTATAATTTTTTTGATAAAAGTGGGATTGGAGAGGTCATGACTTTATTTGATGAAAATCCCACTATTTTGGAGGAGTGTCAACTTTGCATGCATGTGGATCATGTAGAGAATATGTTATGTGATAGATAAATTGTTGAATTTGAATATGATCACACAAATAATTATTATGAGAGAGGAAAATATGGTTGTAGAAATTTTCATGTTACTAAATTACCTCTCGTTATGTTGAGATTGTTAATGTTTTATTCCTCCCCTTTGCATATGCTAGATATTTATTATCTTGATAATTTGTTTGCTTATAAGATTCCTATGCATAGGAAGTATGTTAGACTTAGATGTGTTTGTCACATGTTTTATGATGCTCTCTTTGCGTTTCAATTATTATCTTTCATGTGAGCATCAATAAAATTATGCCTAGCTAGGGGCATAAAACAATAGCGCTTGTTGGGAGGCAACCCAATGAATAAAATTTATTTTTGCCTTTCTGTTCTTGTGTGTTTGCACAATTATGCAAGTGTTATGATTGTGTTTTTTGTGTTTTAGTTAGTGTTTGTGCCAAGCAAAGCCTTTATGATCTTCTTGGGTGATAGTTGTTTGATCTTGCTGAAAAACAGAAACTTATGCGCCCACGAAAATAATTTTCAAAAATCACAGAAACGTGATTTTGCTCTGATTCTTTTTGCAGAAGATTAATATACAAATTTCTCAGGTCGTCCTAAGATTTCAGAATTTTTGGAGTTTCAGAAGTATTCGAAATATTCCGATTGCTATAGACTGTTCTGTTTTTGACAGATTCTGTTTTCTTTGCGTTGTGTGCTTGTATTGATGGCTCTATGGTTTTCTTTGATGAGTTTTTACCATAGAAAAGTTGGAATACAGTAGATATAATGCAAAAACAAAATATGAATTGGTTTGATATAGTACTTATAGTAGTGGTTTGCTTTCTTATACTAACGGATCTCACGAAGGTTTTGTTGAGTTTTGTGTGATTGAAGTTTTCAAGTGTTGGGTTATCTTACGATGGATGAAGGAAGGATAGAAGAGCCTGAGCTTGGGGATGCCCTGGCATCCCAAGCTATTATCCAACAATGAGAAACCAACTAAGCTTGGGGATGCCCCGAGTGGCATCCCCTCTTTCTTCTAACGACCATCGGTATTTTACTCGAAGCTATATTTTTATTCGTCACATACTATGTGTTTTGCTTGGAGCATCTTGTATGATATGAGTCTTTGCTTGTTTTATTTTGTGTTTTAAGTCTTGATCCCTTGCTGGACACACCTATTTGAGAGAGCCAAAATTATGTCATGACTTGTTAGAATTGCTCTCTATGCTTCACTTAATATTTTATGAGCTATGGACTTACTCTAGTGCTTCACTTATATTTTTTGAGCATGGTGTGCTTTAGTATTTTTGAAGAAATGCTCTCTTGCTTTACTTATATTTATTTGGGAGTTAGTAAAATTTTCAAGAAAATTTCTCTTGCTTCACTTAAATCATTTTGAGAGAAAGAAAAAAATATGCTCATGATCTTCACTTATATTTGTTTGAGCTTATGAAAAGCAACACATGAAAATTAGTCCCAAAGTGATAGATATCCAAGAAGGATATAATAAAAACTTTTATGAAGATCATTGGACAAAATAAACTTGATTCTTAGTAATAGTTTTGAGATATGATGATGTGATATGTGAGTTATGTTGATGAGTACTTATGCTTTAGTAAGAATATTGGTGTTAAGGTTTGTGATTCCCTATGCAAGCACGAAAGTCAATAGTCATGCAATAAAATTATATCCTACTTGTGGTGCATCATTCGGTGTTAATTATGCTTAATGCTTGCTTATGAGATTATTCGTTTCTTGGTTGGTCGCTTCTCAATCTTTTGCTAGCCTTCATTTTGCACTAAGTATGATCTCTACTTGTGCATCCAAAATCCTTTAAACCAGTTTTGCCACATGAGTCCACTATACCTACCTATATGTGGTATTCTTTTGCCGTTCTAAGCAAATTTGCATGTGCCATATCTAATTTTCAAAATAAACTTCTCTTTTGTGTGTTCGTTTCGCTCGCGGACCGGTGAGGGGTGGCTAATATTTTCCATGCTGGACGTGTTATTCTCATGATGAGTGTTTATTCACTCGTCATTGCACGAGAGTAAGGCAAAGTGTCTTAGGGATGCCCAGTCCCGAAATGAAAAAGAAATGAATTTACTTTATGTTGTCAAATAATAAATTTCTTGGAAAGTGTTGGTATGGAGGGCAACTGTGGATACGGCTAGCCATGGAAAGTGAAAGTATGGTGGAAAAAGGAATAAACTTTATTTTCTGTTTGGGAACCGCCTATGATATATCTAGCATGGAAAGTGTTGGGAACTCTAAGTCGTTTTCGTCGGTGGGATGGACACACCTCCCAAAATGTTTTTATCTCTAAGTTTTTCGCTTTGAGCTCTGGCACCTCTACAAATCCCAACTTCCCTCTGCGATGGGCCTTTATTTTACTTTATGCAATTTTTATTTTGAATTTGAGTCTCCATCTTCTTTTATAAAAGCACCAACTAGGAGGCAATATGATCGTACTTAAGTATTGGGTGTGGCTAATATGCGAGTGTGTTTTATGAATGGATCCATGGTTGAGCATGATGGGCTAGGGATAACTTATTTCAGCGTTGATATTTTGAAATACATGGTTGCTTGTTGATATGCTTGAGTATTTAAATTATCATGTCAAAACTAGACTATTGCTTTGAATCACATAAAAGTCCAAATGTCCATACTATAAAGAAAAGAATATGGTATGACATGTTATGCAGCATTCCACATCAAAAATTCTGTTTTTATCACTTACCTACTCGAGGACGAGCAGGAGTTAAGCTTGGGGATGCTGCTACATCTTCAACGTATCTATAATTTTTTATTGTTCCATGTTGTTATATTATCAATCCTGGATGTTTTATAATCAGTTTATATCATTTTATGGTACTAACTATTGACATAGTGCCAAGTGCCAGTTGTTGTTTTCTGCATGTTTTTTACATCACATGAAATCAATATTAGACGGAGTCCAAACGCAAGGAAACTCCACGGAGTTTTTTTGGACCAGAAGGAACATAATGGGCCCTGGCTGCGCGTGGGGGGTGCCCCGAGGGGGGAACAACCCACCAGGGCGCGCCAGGAGGCCCAGGCGCGCCCTGGTGGGTTGTGCCCACCTCGGGTGCCCCCCGGACCACTTCTTTGCTCTATAAATACCCCAATATTCCCAAAACCCTAGGGGAGTCGACGAAATATTCATCCAGCCGCCGCAGAGTCCAGAACCACCAGATCCAATCTAGACACCATCTCGGATGGGGTTCACCACCTCCATTGGTGCCTCTCCGATGATGTGTGAGTAGTTCTTTGTAGACCTTCGGGTCCTTAGTTAGTAGCTATATGGCTTCATCTCTCTCTCTCTCTCTCTGAATTCTCAATACAATGGTCTCTTGGAGATCCATATGATGTAACTCTTTTACGGTGTGTTTGTTGGGATCGATGAACTTTGAGTTTATGATCAGATCTATCTTTTTATACCCATGAAAGTATTTGAGTTTCTTTGATCTCTTTTATGCATGATCTCGTATAGCCTCATATTTCTTCTTCGATATTTGGGTTTTGTTTGGCCAACTTGATCTATTTATCTTGCAATGGGAAGAGGTGCTTTGTAGCGGGTTCGATCTTACGGTGCTTGATCCCAGTGACAGAAAGTGAACCGACACGTATGTATCATTGCTACTAAGGATAAAACGATGGGGTCTATCTCTGCATAGATAGATCTTGTCTACATCATGTCATCGTTCTTATTGCATTACTCTGTTTTTCCATGAACTTAATACACTAGATGCATGCTGGATAGCGGTCGATGTGTGGAGCAATATTAGTAGATGCAGGCAGGAGTCGGTCTGCTAATATTGGACGTGATGCCTATATAATGATAATTGCCTAGATATCGTCATGAGTATTTGAAGTTCTATCAATTGCCCAACAGTAATTTGTTCACCCACCGTTTGCTATTTTTCTCGAGAGAAGCCACTGGTGAAACCTACAGCCCCCGGGTCTCTTTCTCATATATTTGCCTTTGCGATCTACTTTTTCCTTGCATTTATTTTCAAATCTATTAAACCAAAAAATACAAAAATACTTTGTTGTGCTTTATTTCTATTTAATTTATTTGGTGTTCGATCTATCAATCTATTACAACTTTCTCCCGTTCATGCACCGTTTCTAGCGCCGTTACCCAAAAGGGATTGACAACCCTTTAACACGTCGGGTTGCAAGTGGTTGTTATTTGTGTGCAGGAGTTGTTTACGTTGTGTTGCTTGGTTCTCCTACTAGTTCGATAACCTTGGTTTCATATCTGAGGGAAATACCTACCGCTGCTGTGCTGCATCATCCCTTCCTCTTTGGGGAAATACCGACGTAGCTTCAAGCGACATCACACTTCTATACAAATTGTTTGTTTTGTCCTAATTTTTCAGAATTTTTGGAGTTACAGAACTATGGCTGATGTTCAGATTACTATAGACCGTCCTATTTAAGATGGATTCTGTTTTTGATGCATTGTTTTGCTAGTTTTGATGAAACTATCGATTTTATCGGTGGTATAAGCCATAGAGAAGTTATAGGACAGTAGCTACAATGCAAAAATAAAATAGGAATGAGTTTGCAACAATACTTGAAGTGGTGATTTGTTTTATTATACTAACGGATCTCACGAGGGTTTTGTTAAGTTTTGTGTGATTGAAGTTTTCAAGTTTTGGGTGAGATCACGATGGATGAAGGAATAAGGAGTGGCAAGAGCCTAAGCTTGGGTATGCCCGAGGCACCCCAAGGTAATATTCAAGGACTCCCAAGCAACCAAGCTTGGGGATGCCCCGAAAGGCATCCCCTCTTTCTTCTAACGATCATCGGTAATTTTACTTGGAGCTATATTTTTATTCGTCACATGATATGCGTAAATCTTGGAGCATGGTGTGTCTTTTCTTTTTCTTTTAGTAATGCACCATGCTGATATGAGATAGTCCTTGGTTGATTTATAGAATGCTCTTTGCACTTCACTTATATCTTTTGAGTATGGCTTTATAGAATGCTTCATGTGCTTCACTTATATCATTTAAAGTTTGGATTGCCTGTTTCTCTACACATAGAAAACCGCCATTTGTAGAATGCTCTTTTGCTTCACTTATATTTGTTAGAGTGTGGGCATATCTTTTGCAGAAAGAATTAAACTCTCTTGCTTCACTTATATCTATTTAGAGAGTTGATAGTAATTGGTCATTCACATGGTTAGTCATAAAATCCTACATAAAACTTGTGGATCACTGAATATGATATGTTTGATTCCTTGCAATAGTTTTGCGATATAAAGATGGTGATATCAGAGTCACGCTAGTGAGTAATTGTGGATTGGTAGAAATACTTGTGTTAAGGTTTGTGATTCCCGTAGCATGCATGTATGGTGTTATGTGATGAAGTCGGAGCATGATTTATTTGTTGATTGTCTTCCTTATGAGTGGCAGTCGGGGACGAGCGATGGTCTTTTCCTACCAATCTATCCCCCTAGGAGCATGCGCGTAGTACTTTGTTTTGATATCTAATGGACTTTTTTAATAAGTATGTGAGTTCTTTATGACTAATATTGAGTCCATGGATTATACGCACTCTCACCCTGCCATCATTGCTAGCCTCTTCTGTACCGTGTATTGCCCTTTCTCACCTCGAGAGTCGGTGCAAACTTCGTCGGTGCATCCAAACCCTGTGATATGATACACTCTATCACACATAAGGCTCCTTATATATTCCTCAAAACAACCACCATACTACCTATCATGGCATTTCCATAGCCATTCCGAGATATATTGCCATGCAACTTCCATCATCATCATATACATGACTTGGGCGTTCATCGGCATATTGCTTTGCATGATCGTAAGATACCTAGCATGATATTTTTATGGCTTGTCCGTTTTTGATATCTTTGCTATGCTAGATCATTGCACATCCTGGTACACTGCCAGAGGCATTCATATAGTCATATTGTTCTAGATATCGAGTTGTAATATTGAGTTGTAAGTAAATAAAAGTGTGATGATCATCATTATTAGAGCATTGTCCCAGTGAGGAAAGGATGATGGAGACTATGATTCCCCCACAAGTCGGGGGACGAAAAATAAAAATAATAAAATAATAAATAAGAGGCCAAAAATAAGAGAAAACAAAAAAATGAGAGAAAAAGAGAGAAGGGGCAATGCTACTATCCTTTTACCACACTTGTGCTTCAAAGTAGCACCATGTTCTTCATATAGAGAGTCTCTTGAGTTATCACTTTCATATACTAGTGGGAATTTTCATTATAGAACTTGGCTTGTACATTTCGATGATGGGCTTCCTCAAATGCCCGAGGTCTTCATGAGCAAGCAAGTTGGATGCACACCCACTTAGTTTTCAGTTTGAGCTTTCATACACTTATAGCTCTAGTGCATCCGTTGCATGGCAATCCCTACTCCTCACATTGACATCAATTTATGGGCATCTCCATAGCCCGTTGATTAGCCGCGTCGATGTGAGACTTTATCCTTTTTGTTTTCTCCACACAACCTCCACCATCATATTCTGAAAGCACAGGTGCTCTCCAAGTGGTTTTGGTAATTAATGTCAACATATCTCTTGTTGGACTAATACTTTTATCTAGTATATTTCAGATAAGTTCAACAATGGAGTGGCATGGCATGGATGGTAAAAGTGGAACCCTCAAGATGCTAAGGATAAAGGATTGGCTAAAACTTCAAGCTCAAGACTCTTCATTTTACATTTTCAGTGATCCAAGATCACATTGAGTCTATAGGAAAAGCCAGTACTATCAAGGAGGGATGAGGTGTTGCTTAATGAGCCTTTTGCTCCATGTGCTTGATGATATGCTCCAAAACCCTCAGCTACTTTCCCACTTCCACATATGACCTAAACCCAAAGTCAAACTCGGACCTACCGATTCTTTCTATCCGGCGCCACCGAGTTTCGCATGTCATAAGCCATTGCCAAACCCTAGCAAATCGGTTCTACCGATAGGGATCTCGGTCTCACCGAGATGGGATTGCAATCTCACTGTGTATGTCCATTGTCAAAATCGATCTCACCGAGTTTAGGCAATCGGTACTACCGAGATTACAATGCAAACTCTCTGGTTAACTCATTACCAAAATCGGTCCAACCGAGTTTAGTAATCGGTTCCACCGAGTTTGCCTGACCAACTCTCTGGTTAGCTAATTACCAAATCGGTCTCACCGAGTTTGTGTAATCGGTCTCACCGAGATTACGTTATGCCCTAACCCTAACCGTATCGGTCCTACCAAGTTGCATGTCAGTCCCACCGAAAATCTCTAACGGTCACTAGGTTTACCTTTTCGGTCCGACCGAGTTTGTTGATTCGGTCCCACCAAGATTGGTAAATTGTGTGTAACGGTTGGATTTTGTGTGGAGGCTATATATACCCCTCCACCTCCTCTTCATTCGTGGAGAGAGCCATCAGAACACATCTACACTTCCAACTCATATGTTCTGAGAGAGAACTTCCTACCCTTGTGTTGAGGCCAAGATATTCCATTCCTACCATATGAATCTTGATCTCTAGCCTTCCCCAAGTTGCTTTCCACTCAAATCTTCTTTCCACCAAATCCAAATCCTGTGAGAGAGAGTTGAGTGTTGGGGAGACTATCATTTGAAGCACAAGAGCAAGGAGTTCATCATCAACACACCATTTGTTACTTCTTGGAGAGTGGTGTCTCCTAGATTGGCTAGGTGTCACTTGGGAGCCTCCGACAAGATTGTGGGGTTGAACCAAGGAGTTTGTAAGGGCAAGGAGATCGCCTACTTCATGAAGATCTACCGCTAGTGAGGCAAGTCCTTCGTGGGCGATGGCCATGGTGGGATAGACAAGGTTGCTTCTTCGTGGACCCTTCGTGGGTGGAGCCCTCCGTGGACTCGCGCAACCGTTACCCTTCGTGGGTTGAAGTCTCCATCAACATGGATGTAGGATAGCACCACCTATCCGAACCACGGAAAAAACATTCGTGTCTCCAATTGCGTTTGAATTCTCCAAACCCTTCCCTTTACATTCTTGCAAGTTGCATGCTTTACATTCCGCTGCTCATATACTCTTTGCATGCTTGCCTGATATGTATTGTGTATGTTGAAATTGTGCCTAAAACTCCACTCAAACCGAAAAGGTTTAAAAACTGCAACTTTATCACTAAGTGTCTAATCACCCCCCCCCTCTAGACACACCTACTTCTAGATCCTACAAGTGGTATCAGAGCTTTGGTCTCCATTGCCTTGGTTTAATCACCATTGGAGGAAGATGGATGTGTCTACTTTAGGGAGTCTTAGACATAGAGTGCCTATTCTTGATGGAGAGTATTTTCATGAGTGGAAAAACAAGATGCTTGTGATTTTCAATCAATATCATTTGAACAAGTATATTGCTAGTCCTTGTGCACCTCATGTTGATCCTATGCATCCCACTCTAGATGAAGATATTGACATGATTCGCAATCTTAGAACCGTTGAGCTCATCATTATAGGATTGCCCAAAAACTTGATTGCTAGTTTACCTACTCTTAATTGTGCCTATACTATATGGAAATTTCTTGAGGAACGATTCCCCAATTATTCCTTGAAAAATTTGGATGAAATTCTCCATAAATCTATTGCCTTGAGTAAATAGAACTCTAGTGATCCTAGTTTTGGTAATTGTCTATTTGAGCTTACCAATCTCATGCGTGCTAAAGGAAATGTTGGAATCATTGGTGATATCATATCCTAATCTATAAGAATTCATAAAAGTGACCACTTTGATGATCATTTATCTAATGAATTACCTTCTCTAGGATATGATCAATCACAAGATGATGTTGAACATGGATACTATGATGAAGATGATGATAGTGACTTCGATCTTGATGATGCAATGAGACACTTTGGTCTTATGGATAATCTTCGAGGATATGTGTCAGGAGGAAAGGAATGGGTTCTCGACAGTGGATGTACTAATCATATGACCGGAGATGAAGAGATGTTCCGTGAGCTTGCTGAAAATGACGGCCCTCGAATATATGTCACCTTTGGTGATAATTCAAAGGGTAAGGTGGTTGGCCTTGGTAAGGTGGCCATCTCACACGATAGCTCCATTCAAAATGTCATGCTCGTTGAATCTCTTGGCTAACTTGCTTTCGGTATCTAGACTTGCTGATTTCGGTTTGAATGTCCTATTTACTGAGGTAGATTGCCAAGTGTTTCGCCGAGACAATCATAAAATGGTTTTTACCGGTATACGTAGAGGTGACCTTTACATTGTCGATTTCTCTAAAAAGGCACAACCTAAAACTTGCTTTATTGCTAAATCCTCAAAAGGTTGGTTGTGGCATAGACGACTAGGTCACGGTGGCATGAGAAACCTTGACAAGCTTATTAAAGGAAATCATATCCTTGGAGTTAACGATGTCATATTTGATAAGGATAGACTTTGTAGTGCTTGTCAAGCAGGTAAACAGGTTGGAGGAAGGCATCCCGTGAAGAACATCATGACCACAAGGAGGCCACTCGAGCTACTTCATATGGATCTTTTTGGTCCCAATGCCTACAAGAGTCTCGGTGGAAATTCTTTTGGTATAGTTATAGTTGATGATTTTTCAAGATTTACGTGGGTGTTCTTTCTTGATGATAAATCGCAGGTCCAAAAGATCTTCAAAAACTTCGCTAGGAAGGCCCAAAATCAGTTTGACGTGAAGATCAAGAAGGTTCGGAGTGACAACGGAACGGAGTTCAAGAACGCAAATGTGGACACCTTTCTTGACGAAGAAGGGATTTCACACGAGTTCTCGGCTACGTACACACCTCAACAAAATGGAGTTGTTGAGAGGAAGAATCGGACGCTCATCAAAATGGCGAGAACAATGCTTGATGAGTACAAGACGCCGAAGCACTTTTGGGCAGAAGCGGTTGAGACTGCTTGTCATGCAACAAATCGCTTGTATCTTCACAAGATACTCGGCAAGACGGCATACGAGCTCCTCACCGGAGACAAAGACCCTTCAGAAGCAATCCAAGACTTGTCTATTGGCAAAATTCGTCCAACGGAGGTGAAGGAGAATACCTCGTCCGTCCAAGTGGAAGCTTCTACTTCACGACAAGGTGAACCAAGAATTGACCCGGAAGCATCCACAAGTGGGACACACCAAGATGAAGGAAATGAGGAAATGCGTCAAGACGAACATCAACAACCTCCTTCTCCACCACGACAAGAGAACGACAACGCCAACAATGAAGAAGACCAAGAAGAAGAACAAGATGAAGAAGATGTTCAACGAAGACCCAAGCAAAAGCTTTCACGAGTTCGAGCAAGAATTGCCAAAGATCATCCCGTCGAGCAAATCTACAATGATATCCAAACCGGGAGAATTACTCGCTCAAAAACTCGTTTAGCTAACTTTTGTGAAAGCTATTCATTCATCTCTAGCATTGAACCTATGAAGGTTGAAGAAGCATTGGAAGATCCGGATTGGATAAACGCAATGCATGAATAGCTACACAACTTTGAGAGAAACCAAGTTTGGACATTGGTTGAGAAGCCCGACAACGACCACAACATCATTGGTACCAAATGGGTGTTTCGCAACAAGCAAGATGAAGATGGACAAGTGGTTCGCAACAAAGCACGTCTCGTCGCCCAAGGGTACAAACAAGTCGAAGGTATGGACTATGGTGAGACATATGCTCCCGTTGCTAGACCCGAGTCCATTCGCATCTTACTTGCCTATGCTAATCACCATAATATCACCTTGTACCAAATGGACATTAAAAGTGCTTTTCTAAATGGTGAAATAGAGGAGGAAGTTTATGTCAAACAACCTCCCGGCTTTGTCAATCCTAAGAAACCTAATCATGTTTACAAACTTCACAAAGCTCTTTATGGTCTTAAACAAGCTCCTAGAGCATGGTATAAATGCTTGACCAAGTTCCTTATTGCAAGTGGTTTTGAAATTGGAAAAATTGATTCCACACTTTTTACAAAAAGGGTTAATGGAGAACTATTTGTATGCCAAATCTATGTTGATGATATTATATTTGGTTCAACTAACCCTCGTTTTAGTGAAAAGTTTGGAAAGCTAATGTCGGAGAAGTTTGAGATGTCTATGATGAGTGAACTCAAATTCTTTCTCGGTTTGCAAATCAAGCAAACTAAGGAAGGTACATTTGTATCTCAAACGAAGTACACCAAAGACTTATTCAATAAGTTCAATATGCAAGAATGCAAAGGTATGTCTACACCCATGCCTACTAGTGGACATAATGACTTGACCAAAGATGGTGAACCGGTTGATCAAAAGGTTTATCACTCTATGATTGGTTCATTGTTATACCTATGTGCCTCACGTCCTGATATTATGCTAAGTGTGTGCATGTGTGCACGATATCAAGATGCTCCTAAAGAATGTCATCTTAAGGCCGTGAAAAGGATAGTGAGATACTTAATTCATACACCAAATTTTGGCATTTGGTATCCTAAGAGGACCTCTTTTGATCTTGTTGGCTATTCCGACTCGGATTATGCCGGAGACAAGGTTGATAGAAAGTCCACTTCGGGTACTTGCCAATTTCTTGGTAGATCTCTTGTGTCTTGGTCCTCCAAGAAACAAAACTCGGTATCCTTATCTACCGCTGAAGCGGAATACATTGCCGCTGGTTCATGTTGTGCTCAATTACTTTGGATGACCCAAACTCTTAAAGATTATGGGGTCTATGTGAAACATGTTCCATTGCTTTGTGACAATGAAAGTGCTATCAAAATTGGTCATAATCCTGTGCAACATTCTCGAACTAAGCACATTGAAGTCATTTCATTCGAGATCATGTTGCTAAGGGTGACATTGATCTTAAGCATGTTCGCACCGATAAGCAATTAGCGGATATATTCACTAAACCACTTGATGAGAAAGTGTTTTGCAGGTTGAGAGGAGAATTGAATATCACTGATGCTTCGAACTTGGAGTAGAAATTCCATTGGATACATGCAAGACATGAGCTTATGGCTAATCCTTGATATATCTCTTATGGTGACTATCTTATGTCTTGGATATATTTGTACCTTGCATGTTATCTAACCCATGTAGGTACTTGGTTGAATCTAATTCTATGAGATTGCAACTCACTCACATCTTGAGCAATCTCTACATCACCAAGTCTCTACACAATGGTGGTTGAAGACAAGGAAGCACGAAACCATTCGAACATATCCTTTGAAAAATTCTATGTTGAGCTTCATGATTGTCATTCTTGGATCTACAAGTGCTTTCCTTGCAAGAACTAACCCATGTAGGTAGATGAACTCAAATTCCAAGGGGTGCTCCCAACTCTTGATGAGCTACATCAACCTTGAGCACCCACACGAGTTCCACTACATGAGCAAGACCCACACCACCACCCAAGGTATGTTGTTCCATCTTAGAGAAGCTTTACTCCAAGTCATGAGTTAAAGCAACTCCACAAGATGTGAATACATCAAAATGCTTAAACGAAAAAATGGTAACCCCATTTTGTGCTTAAACGATGAGTATGACCCACGATCAAGTGTTCTCACTTGACTCCTAAGTCAATATACTCTAACATAGGTGACTATGTCACCGCCCAATTCTAGATGAAGTTCTCTTGTGTTCTTTTGTTTGCATTTGTCCCTTGCATATTTGTTTCCCTCTTTTTCAACAACAAAAAAAAACTTCATCTAGAAACTTCCATTCTTTTTCTTTTTGATTCTTGTTCTGCATATTTCTGCATCAAATTCCTTGCAAATCTTTTAGCTAATTCATTGCAAATCTTTGTGAGATCTTACTTGACTAGTGAGTTGAGGTGACAAGAGTTTTCTCTATGATGAACTCGGCTTCACCGAATTGTATTTTTGGTCCAACCGAATCCCTTCGGTACCACCGAAACATGCCACTCGGTGTCACCGATTTCGCAACAGGAAAAACAGTTTGCCACTTATTCTGTGTTTATTCTGATCTAGCTCCACTCAATGAATCTTGTCCTCTACAAGCATCACAGTTTTATCCATTGCTTTGTGCTGAATCTCAAGGACCAAACCTATTCGACGGATTCCAGAAAAACCTTCTTGGAAATTGATGTCAAAGGGGGAGAGAGAGATCACATCAAAGCTTATCACCTACAAAGGAGAAAGAAATCTCCAGGGGGAGAGAATACTCAAGGATTCCAAGTATTAAGGGGGAGAAAGAAATCTCCAGGGGGAGAGAATACTCAAGGATCCCAGATTCTTGATGTTCAAGAGGAGAGATGCCACATGTCTTTTTGGGGGAAAGACATGTTCATATGTGCTTATTTGCATTAAGTTCTATTCATTTATATCTTTCAGCTCTGATTTTCTGTTCCCTATCTTCTCCCAATATCCCATGTCAGATTCAGGGGGAGTAAGACATCTAAGGGAAAGAAATCACTCAAATTCATTGCATATCTTTACTCTTGGGGACATGTCTAATCCAAGTGGTACCTTGTACTCACTATCTACATGTCATCCCAGTCTTGGTATTCTTGTGGTTTCTTTTGGTTTGCTCCGACTAGTGGATGTACCTGCGTTATCTAACCTTGTTTGTGCAGGTTCATTCCATCCTAAGCCAACTCAAGACTACAAGGTAAGTATATGCATCAGAATCATGAGTATGAGGAATTCTTGCTTTTGTACATACTGTTTGCAAGAAGGACTCATAAGCATGAAGGTATTTCTCTTAATAATCTTTTGCTCTGATGCATATGGCCAAGATACATGTAACACATTGCCTACTCTGTCATGATTATGCTCTCACATGCTTCTATATTCTGTATTCACATGATTGCATACATGTAGGGGGAGCCTATGTTTGTTACATGTTCTTCCAAAGCTATACTTGCTATTCTTTGTATCTTTATCTAAAGCTTTGATGTATGTTGCCATCAATTACCAAAAAGGGGGAGATTGAAAGCACAAGTGCTCTCCAGGTGGTTTTGGTAATTAATGTCAACATATCTCTTGTTGGACTAATACTTTTATCTAGTATATTTCAGATAAGTTCAACAATGGAGTGGCATGGCATGGACGGTAAAAGTGGAACCCTCAAGATGCTAAGGACAAAGGATTGGCTAAAGCTTCAAGCTCAAGACTCTTCATTTTACATTTTCAGTGATCCAAGATCACATTGAGTCTATAGGAAAAGCCAATACTATCAAGGAGGGATGAGGTGTTGCTTAATGAGCCTTTTGCTACATGTGCTTTGATATGCCCCAAAACCCTCAGCTACTTTCCCACTTCCACATATGACCTAAACCCAAAGTCAAACTCGGACGTACCGATTCTTTCTATCCGGCGCCACCGAGTTTCGCATGTCATAAGCCATTGCCAAACCCTAGCAAATCGGTTCTACCGATAGGGATCTCGGTCTCACCGAGATGGGATTGCAATCTCACTGTGTATGTCCATTGTCAAAATCGATCTCACCGAGTTTAGGCAATCGGTACTACCGAGATTACAATGCAAACTCTCTGGTTAACTCATTACCAAAATCGGTCCAACCGAGTTTAGTAATCGGTTCCACCGAGTTTGCCTGACCAACTCTCTGGTTAGCTAATTACCAAATCGGTCTCACCGAGTTTGTGTAATCGGTCTCACCGAGATTACATTATGCCCTAACCCTAACCGTATCGGTCCTACCGAGTTGCATGTCAGTCCCACCGAAAATCTCTAACGGTCACTAGGTTTACCTTTTCGGTCCGACCGAGTTTGTTGATTCGGTCCCACCAAGATTGGTAAATTGTGTGTAACGGTTGGATTTTGTGTGGAGGCTATATATACCCCTCCACCTCCTCTTCATTCGTGGAGAGAGCCATCAGAACACATCTACACTTCCAACTCATATGTTCTGAGAGAGAACTTCCTACCCTTGTGTTGAGGCCAAGATATTCCATTCCTACCATATGAATCTTGATCTCTAGCCTTCCCCAAGTTGCTTTCCACTCAAATCTTCTTTCCACCAAATCCAAATCCTGTGTGAGAGAGTTGAGTGTTGGGGAGACATCATTTGAAGCACAAGAGCAAGGAGTTCATCATCAACACACCATTTGTTACTTCTTGGAGAGTGGTGTCTCCTAGATTGGCTAGGTGTCACTTGGGAGCCTCCGACAAGATTGTGGAGTTGAACCAAGGAGTTTGTAAGGGCAAGGAGATCGCCTACTTCATGAAGATCTACCGCTAGTGGGGCAAGTCCTTCGTGGGCGATGGCCATGGTGGGATAGACAAGGTTGCTTCGTCGTGGACCCTTCGTGGGTGGAGCCCTCCGTGGACTCGCGCAACCGTTACCCTTCGTGGCTTGAAGTCTCCATCAACGTGGATGTAGGATAGCACCACCTATCCGAACCACGGGAAAAACATCCGTGTCTCCAATTGCGTTTGAATTCTCCAAACCCTTCCCTTTACATTCTTGCAAGTTGCATGCTTTACATTCCGCTGCTCATATACTCTTTGCATGCTTGCCTGATATGTATTGTGTATGTTGAAATTGTGCCTAAAACTCCACTCAAACCGAAAAGGTTTAAAAACTGCAGCTTTAGCACTAAGTGTCTAATCACCCCCCTCTAGACACACCTACTTCTAGATCCTACATATTCTATTCCACCTATAGTGCTATATCCATGGCTCACGCTCATGTATTGCGTGAAAGTTGAAAAAGCTTGAGAACACTAAAAGTATGAAACAATTGCTTGGCTTGTTATCCGGGGTTGTGCATGATGAAATACTTTGTGTGATGAAGATGGAGCATAGCCAGACTATATGATTTTGTAGGGATAACTTTCTATGACCATGTTATTTTTAGAAATACATGATTGCTTTATTAGTATGCTTGAAGTATTATTGTCTTTATGTCAAATGATAGACTATTGCTTTGAATCACTCGTGTCTTAATATTCATGCCATGATTAGATTAGATGATCAAGATTATGCTAGGTAGCATTCCACACAAAAAATTATCTTTTTTATCATTTACCTACTCGAGGACGAGCAGGAATTAAGCTTGGGGATGCTGATACGTCTCCGTCGTATCTATAATTTTTTATTGTTCCATGCCAATATTCCACAACCTTTACATACTTTTGGCAACAATTTATATGATTTTCTTAGACCAACATATTGATCCAGTGCCCAGTGCCAGTTCCTGTTTGTTGCATGTTTTTTGTTTCACAGAAAATCCATATCAAACGGAGTCCAAACAGGATACAAACTTATGGAGATTTTTTTTGGAATATATGTGAATTTTGGGAAGTGAAATCAACATGAGATGATGCCCGAGGGGCCCACAAAGACGGAGGGCGCGCCCTGGGCCCTTGTGGCCACTTCGTAAGGCGGTTGGTGCTCTTCTTCTGGCACAAGAAAGCTAATATCCAAATAAAAATCGTGTTAAAATTTCAGCCCAATCAGAGTTACGGATCTCCGGGAATTTAAGAAATGGTGAAAGGCCAGAATCTGGGAACGCAGGAAGAGAAGGAAATAGAGAGAGATCCAATCTCGGAGGGGCTCTTGCCCCTCCGCCGCCATGGAAGCCAAGGACCAGAGGGGAAACCCTTCTCCCATCTAGGGGAAAGGTCAAGGAAGAAGAAGAAGAAGAAGAAGAAGAAGAAGAAGAAGAAGAAGAAGAAGGGGGGCTCTCTCCCCCTCTCTCCCGGTGGCGCCGGAACGCCGTCGGGGCCATCATCACAACGACAATCTACACCAACAACTTCACCGTCGTCATCACCAACTCTCCCCCCCTCTATGCAGCAGTGTAACACCCCTTCTCCCCGTTGTAATCTCTACTTGAACATGGTGCTCAAGGCTATATATTATTTTCCAATGATGTATGGCTATCCTATGATGTTTGAGTAGATCCGTTTTGTCCTATGGGTTGATTGATGATCGTGATTGGTTTGAGTTGCATGTTTTATTATTGGTGTTGTCCTATGCTGCTCACCGTGTCGCGCAAGCGTGAGGGATCCCCGCTATAGGGTTTGCAATATGTTCATGGTTTGCTTATTGTCTGTGTTGCGTGAGTGACTGAAACACAAACATGGATAAGTGGGTCATGGGGTATGGGAATAAAGAGGACTTGATACTTTAATGCTATGGTTGAATTTTACCTTAATGATCTTTAGTAGTTGCAGATGCTTACTATAGTTCCAATCATAAGTGCATATGATCCAACAAGAGAAAGTATGTTAGCTTATGCCTCTCCCTCATATAAAATTGCAATAATAATTACCGGTCTAGTTATCGATTGCCTGAGGACAAATAACTTTCTTGTGACAAAAAGCTCTCTACTAAAACTAACTTAGTTGTGTCTTTATCTAAACAACCCCTAGTTTTTATTTACGTGCTCTTTATTATCTTTCAAACCTACCTACAACACCTACAAATTACTTCTAGTTTCATACTTGTTCTACGTAAAGCGAACGTTAATCGTGCGTAGAGTTGTATCGGTGATTGATAGAACTTGAGAAAATATTTGTTCTACCTTTAGCTCCTCATTGGGTTCGACACTCTTACTTGTCGAAAGAGGCTACAACCGGTCCTCTATACTTGTGGGTTATCAGCCTCCTCCTCCTCTTCTGCTGATGTATTATATTGTATGTCACTATTTTATGTTTCTGGAAAAAACTGGAATTGAACTTTAATGGTGGCGCAACCGAACACGAAGACGACGATGTCGGCACAGTCGATCGAGGACGAAACCCCGCCAGCTGCGTGTCCTATGCGCCGCCACCAAACTTTCGGGGATGCATGTGGTAGGAGGACAGTGTCGTTCCGTCCATGTCCATCATCGACCTCACGTCCACGGACGACGAATAGGTTGCAGACTCCGACGATTAGTAGTAGAGCATGAGAGGCACAGGGCCTCGAGTCCCAAGTGGACGAGTCTGTCACCCATGTTCTACTCTTTCTCGCTGATGACCACACCTTCACTTCACGGGTCTTGCCCCCATAAGGACGTGGTCGCTGGAAGGGAACAACAAGGACTTGGATGACGGGCGCTGCCATATGATGGGTTTAGATCCGGTTATTTTTTAATAGAAATGCTCGAAATGTAATTAACGTGCTTCGGTTTGTATAAAAATCATCCGGTTTGCATATAATTAGTCCGGTTTGTTGAAATCCGTCTTGAAATATACTCCCTCCTTTCCGGTTTATAGGGCTCAAATCTGAAATCTCATCAAATAAGTCAAATGGTGAGTGAAGGAATGTATCTCGTACTTTACAAAACTATCCAAATTAAATTGATGCATTAATTGTAATGCATGCATGCTTGGCCACTAGATGAGTAGGAACATTACATGCATTTGTGTGTTTCTTTTTAATTCTTGCATGCAAAGATTTAATGCCCCTCGGAATCTTAAAATGAGATGGAGATGAGCCCTTTAAATTTGAAAAACGAAAAATTTGAGTAAGCCTATAAACCGAAAAGGAGGAAGTATGCGGCTACAATTGGATGGCTGACCGACATTAGTGTCCGCGGACTGGTACCCGACGCGGTGGGTCAGCATACACAAAAGGAGAGCTAAGAGCAAGTACAATAAAGTACAGTCAGCAGGCTGCAAGGAGTAAAGTAATATTTCTACGCTTAGTTGGAGGAGAAAAGATATGAGAAAGAATATAAGCAGGCTCTTAGAGCAAGTACAATAGAGCTGAGTCAGCGGACTATAAGAAATAAACTAGTATATTTCTACTTAGTTGGAGGGAAGAGAAGAGGAGAGAGAAGGTAAGCGGACTCTTCGTGAAAAGCCAGCTCTAGTACATGCTCCTAGTCACTTTGTGAGAATGAAAGATGGGTCATATAATAAAAAGTAGTACACTCTTTTGATCTACTATTGCACATGTTGACTATAAGATGAGCTGTAGATGACATGACACTGACTTATAGCCAGCAGCTGGCTATACTATTAACCATGCTCTTATGCAAAAGTCAGCTGCAACACGTACTCCTAGGCACTATGTGAGAGTAAAAAATACGCCATACATTAGTAAAGTAGCACATACTTATAACTAATTGTTATACATATCGGCTATAAGGTTTGGTTATAGATGACACGACACTTTTTTATAGCCAATACTTATAAGGTTTGTAAAGTACTAAAGTTAGTACAAAGTTGGATCGTCTATTTTGGAAAGGAGGAAGTAGTTGGCTATATACTACTTCCTCTATCCCATAATATAAGAGCATTTTTGACACTACACTTCGTCCCATAATATTGCTCCAGCATTTTTGACACTAGCGGGAGTATTAACCATGCTCTAAAGCGGGGCCATGTGTCAGCCTCTCCACCCGTCGACCCGCGATATCGTGGATCCGCCACGTCCCCAGCCTTCTCTCCGCAGTCCAGATGCAAATCCGTAAGCACACCCAGAAAACTATCCTCCTCCTCCTTCCGTACTCATCTCTCTCTACTTTCTCCGCCCCCAGAAGCAACTCAGACCCGCCCCTCCCCCAATTTCCCTTCTCTTCCCCGGCGACGTCCCCAAGCCCACCAACTCCGGCCAGATCGACGCCCCCCTCGAGCTCCTCCACCCCCCACGGTGTCCTCGCCCCCCTCCCGGTGCCCCCGTACAGTCGCCCGCCACGAACCCTAGCCATTTCGCACCGCGAGGTATCCGCCCCCCTGTACCTGTAGTGTTAATACTTTTGGTTTTGGGGAGGCGTCGCCACTGGCTGCGGGGGTAAATACTCGGGTCACCCATGGAGGAGGGTTCTGAGCGGCCCCCTCACTCACGCCCCACCCGGGCGCAAAACCCTAGCTGTGAGGAGGAGGAGGCTGCCGCGGCCGCCAGCCAGGTCAAAGACGAGATTGCTGACGATCTCAACGCCGACCCCGCGGAGGACGAGGATGAGGAGGAGGTGGTGGTGGAGGAGGGCGAGGACGAGGTGCTCGTCGCCTCCGACGACGACGACGGGGCGGCGGACGGCGCCGGAGGGGACGACGACTTCGTGCCGCGCACGCTGGAGGAAGCTCTCGTGCCGCGGGTGGGCACGGTGTTCGACTCCGTCGACGAGGCGTTTTCGCTCTACAAGGCATACGCCTTCCGCATGGGATTCCACGCCGTGCGCCGCACCTGCCACAACTACGAGGGGATTCGCTACCGCTCCACCTTCAGCTGCACTCAAGCTGGCAAGTCCCGGGAAGGGGCCGCCCCGTCGGAAGATTCAGGCGCCCGCTACCCACTCCGCAACAAGCGTGGGGCAGCCACCCCGGAGAAGCGGGCTCGGCGTACCACCGCCGAGAAGACTGGATGCAAGGCGATGCTGATCATCCGTGACAAGCGGGTGAACGATAGGTGGAAGGTGGAGTTCGTCGACTTGGAGCATAACCATCCTTGCACACCGGATATGGTGAGGTTTTTGAAAGCCTACAGGGAGATGCCTGAGTCGGCCAAGAAGAAGGCCAAGATTACTGTTGAGATGGATGAGATGGTGGAGAAGTCATTGAGTGAGATTGCTGAGACCAGGAAGTTTCCGACTCGCCCCAAGCGGAGTGTCAGTGGTGGAGCTGCTGCTGGTGGGTTGAGGTTTAATAGAACCGACAGTTTTGTGCAGCGCTTCGGGGACGAAGACCTCATTGCAGTCAAGAAGTTCATCGAAATGATGCAGGAAAAGAAACCAAACTTCATTCATAGCTGGGATCTTGATCAGGAAAGTCGCATGAAGAATTTTTTCTGGACAGATTTGAGGTCTCAGGCCCAGTACCGCTACTTTGGTGATGTCATTTCACTTGATGTAATGTACTTGCAGCACTCTCGTGCTAGCCTCCCTTTGGCCACACTCCTTGGGGTGAATAACCATGGCCACCTTGTGCTACTTGGTTGTGGTCTGCTCTCCAAAGACAGTAAAGAGAACTATGTCTGGTTGTTGAAGAGGTGGCTGAGCTGTATGAACGGCAAGCCACCAGAGGCGATTACAACTGGTTATTCAGATGTCGTGGCAGAGGCTGTGTCTGAGGTCTTGCCAGATGCAAGGCACCGCTTCTGCTTTTGGCATATCTTGAAGAAGCTCCAAGAAAACGTGGGACGCACACATGAGAAAGAGGCAATTTCTTTGAGATTCAAGGAGGTTGTTTATGACACAGTCACTCTTACTGACTTTGAAAAGGAGTGGGAGGCCATGGTTGAGCATTATAAGCTCAAAGATAATGAATGGTTCTCTGCACTGTACAGCTGCCGGAAGCAGTGGGCTCCTGGTTATGTCAATCATTCGTTTTGGGCTGGCACATCTGCTATCAGGAAGGTTGAAAAACCAGATCCATACTTTGATGGTGTTGTGACAAGTAAAACCACATTGCCAGTTTTCCTTGAGCAATATGAGACTACCCTCAGAGGGAAGCTGGAAAGGGAAGCATACGATGATTTGCGCTCCTATTATTCTAGGCTCACTTTGCTGTCAGGATTACCATTTGAGGAGCAACTTCTGGAGCTGTATACAGTACCCATGTTTCAGGCATTCCAAGACGAGATCAAGCAATTAATGCATGTTATTTGTAAAGAGGTAGATAGGAGCGGGAATTCAATTACCTACATGGTCAGCGAGTTAATACAGGGCAAGAAGGTTGACTATACGGTTGTCTACAACAATTCTGACAAGGATGTTTGGTGCATTTGTCGCTCTTTTCCATCACGGGGCATTCTTTGCAGCCATGCTCTGTCTGTTCTGAAGCAAGAGAATGTGTTGATGCTGCCATCAAAGTACATCCTCAGCCGCTGGAGGAAGGACTTCCGAATTATTCACGCGTCTGCAAGCTCGAACTCTGTGGCATTGCAGAGAGATTTGAGCATTTTTGATCATCTGTACGTGCGTGGCCATGAATATTTAGAAGATGTTATCGATATTGGGGCTAGAGAACCTGAGTTGAAGGAGTTTGTGCTGTCTGCCATGAAAGAAGCGAAGGGCAAACTAGTAAGGCCTGGCCAGACCCAGCAAGGTGATCAGCGGGTTGATGTAAATATGGCAGTAACTGGTCAGGTATCCGCTGATAGAAGAGTTGATGTGAACATGGCATCAAACACCGCATCCATCATTCACAGGGACAGAAGGGTTGAGGCAAACATGCCAGTAAACACAAGAGCCCTGGTTCATGAGGATAACATGGCATCCAACACGACATCCCTGATCCATGGGGACAGAAGAGTCGATATGGAAATGCAAACACCCCACCTTATCCACAGAGAGGGAAGAGTTGACATGAACATTACAGCCCCTCACTTGATGCAGAGGGAGAGAAGAGTAGACGTGAATATGACGTCCCCTCACCTGATCCATGGGGACAGAAGAGTCGGTATGAACCTGGGGTCGCCACACTTCATACACAGCGACAGAAGAGTTGATATGAACCTGACATCCCCTCATCTGATACATGGGGACAGGAGAGTTGATATGAACATGGCGTCGCCACACCTGATACATGGAGACAGAAGAGTTGATATGAACATGACGTCCCCTCACATGATACACGGTGACACGAGAGTGGATATGAACATGGTATCCACTTCTCAGGATGATGCGATGCACACTTTTGATTTGGTGAACGTCAACCTGGAGAGTTCTTTGCCAATGGCTGCGACAGATTTCATGCAAATGCATCCACACCCACCAGTTTACCATCCCAAACAACTCCTCAATATGAGAGATCAGGTGATGGACTCAAACAAGAGATCCAATGTGGAAACCAATACTTATTTCATCGGAGGTGGAATGCATGTGGGGTAGTTTAACTGTCTACTGCTGTAACATTTGTTTAGAAAAGGAGACGACCTTCTTGTATGTCGATATGTATGTTCTTAGTTCAGGCAGTACCACTAATCAACTAGTTTGTACTAATTGCAGATCAAACATTGATTGTTGGTAGCTATCCTGTAACATTTTTTCCCTGTTTGGCAGTTGCAGTTAGCTACTTGAATGGCATTGTTCTCTGCATATTGTTGATAGATACTCCCTCCGTTCCCTAATATAAGACCTTTTAGCTATTTCAAAATATTGACTACATACGTATTGAAGTGAGTGAACATACAAACTAAAATGTGTCTAGATACATATGAATCAAGAAAAAGTTAAAAGGTCTTATATTAGAGAACGGAGGGAGTAGTAATAATCCTTCCCATCTGGTAATTGCAAGTGCACTGCCTCTAGTTTCGCAGCTTAGATGATGTTTCTTCTGGTTTGAGCTGTCGATAGCACTTTATTGCCTTGTGCTTTCCATTTTTTTGTGCTGGCAGCTTATCCAGACATAAAATTTAAGATTAAAGTCTAGTACTCCCTCTGTAAACTAATGGACGTTTTAGATGTCAGGTCTCTAAACGTCCTATATTAGTTTACAGAGGGAGTAGTTATTATGATTACAACTTCGTGGCTTACTCGCAAGCTATGTTGCAGTTTAACTGCTTTGGCCCTTTTTTTGGCTGTAGTGCATCTGCTGGGAAGCAATTGGTTGGATATCATGGAAATATTTCTCGTAGATGTGTTGTATGAGAAGGTGGCAGCTTTTATGTTTCAGGGTTAAGGTAGAGAATCTTTTATAGATAGAGAAGAAGCTTCACGTCCTCACGTTCAGTGCACAGCATTGCTTCAAGCTGGTTCCCTGTTCTACACGAGCACTTGGTTAATATTCGTCTGTAAAGAAATGTAAGAGCGTTTAGATCACTAAATGCTCTTATATTTCTTACGGAGGGAATATTTGCCTTCTGCTGCGATGCAGCAGCTGATGCATATTGGCATGCTAACTTTGATCTTCGCATTTCATAGGAAACCTATGTGAGCCAAGCTTGTGGTATTCGCTTTGTTCGATTCGAACTGCCTACAATTGCTTGGAAACGTCTCAAAATCGTGTTTAAGGAGGCGTTTTGGAGAGTTCATCTTATAATCATCTCTAGCCTGGATGCAGCTTTGGAGACGTTATTCAGAAAGGCCTCAAATTGGAAGAGATTCTGAGGCGATTCTCCTAATTGATTGAGGGATTTCTCAAAAATCGCCTCCAAATCGATGGATGTTTTGAGGCGAACCTCACCGCCTCCGGCATGCAGGGTATGTTCAAACTTCATCTCTTCTATGTTCTGTTTTTCTTTAAAGGCAAAAGCTTTGCCTTTTCATTGATTAAGCAGGGAAAAAACAGGGAGAGTCCCAGTCGTTACATCACAGAAGGGAGAAAAATCTCCACGTCTGAAATCGCCCAGATTGGCCAAAACCAAACAAGGCCAACATCAAAGCATCCGGACCTGAACCTGAACAAGAATATCATTGCCATTCGTTCTGTTCTACATCACAAGTCGTTTTTAAGGGTTGATGAAGCAAAGTGCTGCAAGAAAAAACCATATGCCACAACTTTATAGCATCATCCTGATACATGTCGACATTAGAAGTCTTTCGGATTTTCAGAACTTCAGCAAGGTGCACCCTTCTGCTGTTTCAATCTAAAGTGTTTGCAGAACAATTGGACAAAATCAGAGTATCGCAAATTTTTCAACACAGATTAGCTAGTACTCCCTCCGTCCGGAATGAGTTGACGCTCGAACGGATGCAACATCCGTTTGAGCGTTAATTAATTCCGGGCGGAGGAAGTAGTATCTAGTGTTTCAGGTGTAGATGTTAACCTCTCGTCTTGAGAGATTTTACATTCAACAGACAATGCGTGCTTTTTCATTTGACTTATCTCTATTTGCGAAAGAATACATTGTAGGAATGTATAGAATTGTTCTACTGACAAGTAGCACAACCCATTCTAAGTAGACAATTTACTAGCTTCCATGGCTCTAATAGATTTTGGAATATTTCATTCCATCCGACTAGCATTTCTGGAACGATTATTGTTTCTTGCCTGTTTGTCTACAAAGAGGAGGAATCTGGTTTCACCCCCTCAATCTGCTTTTACTTCCTACTAATAACATTTACCAAACATGTCATGACTCATGAGCATGCAGCTTCGACCACAAGGCTTTTTGTGACTCCTCTGCATGGATCTCCGAAGTTCTTTGCTGACACCGGCACACTGCAACTGCTCACCCCGACACATGCCTGGAGATTTCCCCGCAGCATTGTCAGCATCATGAAGATAAACACTATAAAAAGACATAGCAAGTGTGGAAGTGGAACAGATTGGAGTTACCTCCTGAGCGACTGCCAGAGCCTGAGAGCTGCTGCATTCGCCATGGCTGTAGCTCCCACAGGTGCCACTCGGTGTCCCGAAGCTTGCAAACTTGATACTGCTGATGACCTGACCTTCTTTGGGGCATTCCAGACGAAGTGCTGGCCCAGACCTCTGTAATATCTGCTGGGGAGAGATCCAACTATCGATTTGGTCGGGATGATCCTCAGACACGTGTGCGCATACACTTTCTGTCTGTTTTGTCGTGAAGGATATCTTGTTTGGGTCACCACCAAACTGCTCGAAAAGGACTATATCATTGTTGCCTGGTTGGAGAAAGGAACGGGGTACATGATACCTGTTTAACAAGGTAAGAAATTGAATTTTGTCATTCCATTGTGTCAATTCATATGTTTCTTGTACGGAAGAGGAAAGCCTATTAGTGTTGTGGTGGTCATAAATTCAGTGCTGAAACCATCTGGCCTTCATTTGTACTCCCTCTGTAAACTAATATAAGATCTTTTAGATCACTTATATTAGTTTACAGAGGGAGTAAGTACCAACGATTTACCAATACTTTGGTCTCAGTAAAAGCTAAATGCCATGAACATCAGAATAATTCATTTTATTGAAAGGGTACTTGAATCATTTTAGTATGAGCCTATGACAACATATAAAACATTAGAATGGGCTCTGCTGTAGGTAGCGAAAGATGGTATGAATTTTCATGGAGAGGATTCTTACAAAATCTGCGATGGCTGTCCACATTTCTTCAGGCATTTGCTTGCGCCGTAAGGTCCTCTGTAGTTGCATGAATTAACACAGCCACTTTGCGGAGCAATATCTGTTGGCCAGTAGCGACCAATGCTCTGCCCGTTCACCCACGCCTCACCTTTCCCCATTCCTGTGAAGTCTATGGCAACAGGATCATCACCTGCAGGAGCTGTAAATTTGCTCTGCATTTCGAGCATTGCAGTTAGACCATTGATTCCTAAGGTAAAAAAACTCAAGTAAAATCGGCCAATCACATAAATAGAACGTTCATTTGCAGACGACTGAGCTCGTAATGGCTCTACAGTACTACACATATTCAAATGCTACCAAGCTACCATAGTTTCATGGTCGGAGGATCATACTGACCTTGTACCAGGTCAAAGGGTTATTGGTTGGGTAAGAGTTATCTGACACCCATTCTGGAGAGGCCTCTGAAGGATTATACAGGTGCAAGTCTTCTCCTCTGAGTCCAATCTGGAGTGACCAAATATTTTGGTAAGGAAAAAGGCAACAATACTGTTACTATACGCTATGGTTTACCCATACTAGTTAAGGTATTCGAAAACAACATTTGCCAATAATTGCTCAACCCAGATTACTGGGTGTACACACCTGGTATGTCCAATCCGCAGAAGATAGATCAAGCGTACCCTTCGGTCCAGTCAGCTTTACTGGACCGGTAATTCCAGCACCAACTAGGTCAAAGAATGCACCATAGTTCTGAAGCCACAGGAGAGTTAAGTACAATGTTAGTAACCTGGAATTATATGTGGTTTTACTTTTTTGATTACACATCTTTAAATGTCTAAGTACAGATGGGCAGCAAAATAGATTAGACTCACCGTCAGACCAACTGTCGCACTCAGAAGATCTATTTTATTCTTCCCAGGTACAAGAGTAACTGGTGTTGTCAATGAGATCAGGGAGCTGCTAGCACTACCCTTACTGCTACCTGGTAAGATTTCAATACTTATACATTTCAGTAGACAAATGCACCTTACAAATGAAAGATGAATGCTGATAATTAACATGACAATCCAAATTTCATCTGAATGAGTTTGCATTTTCTTCTCACACATTACCTGCCAACTTGCCATTGATGAAGACCTGAAGAACATGCCCAAGTGAGTTGACAAGCAGATTGGACTGACTACCATTCAGATACGGTTCGCCGCCTTTGATGACGACACTGCACAAAGTAGAAATCAGTTAGTAAAACCTGTCACTGCCAGCTTATCGATCACCATGTGCACAAGCACAGATAAGAGTGCAATCCTGTACCTTGTTGAGTACCACAGGAAATCGCTGGCGTCTGCCGTAGTGTTTATCTGCTCCATCAGCCCAGGCTTTGTCATGGCGTTCTCCTTTGTGATACCGACAGGCTCTACGGCGTAGCTCCAGGTAGAAGAAGCGAGTTGTTTTTCGACGGACGAGCCGTCAGATGCTTGAGTGCTGAACCCCAGGTTTCTCATCTGTGTAGATGCTACCTGGGAGTTGATCTGCGAAGAGTAGTAACCGTAATCAGATCCAAGGTCAAGATTGGTTCCAGAAACACGGCTTCTTTGTCTTAAACAGGGCAATGCACATACCTGGGCGGTGTTCAGCACCACATTCGTGCAGTCAGGAAGGATGCTGACGGACCACGCAGGGAGTTTATACGCCTTGCCGTTGAAGGTGACAGTCTTGTCAGACTGATTGTCTATATTCGCGAGGAATGCCGCACACAATGAACCGGTCTTGTATACGTGCGCCTGAAGCCAGAAGAAAATTCAGATATCATCATCATCATCATTAAGCATAATAGATCAGACCACAAAGGTACATACATTATCGTTCCTGAACAAGATTTGCTCTGCGACGTTGATTGATTTGTCTTTCTTTTCTTTCGTTAAAACGGAAGTTGCTTTGATTTGTCTCTCTTTTTTCGTTAAACAAAAGTTGCTTTTGTGAAAAGCGGATCGCGTACCTCGGCATTTTGACCAAGGGACATGTATGATGGATCGGTTGCTATGAGTGCAGGTTCGCACATCTTTATCGCCTTGTGGACATCCCTCAAGTGGCCCCACTTTGGCTGCCTCACTAGCCCTGAATCACACGTTGCGAGAAGGGCAAATGCATTGTTCAGGAACTGAGAGATAAAAAGACGAGACATGGGCAGCTCAAGAAGAAAGAAGACGGGCACTCACCGTACTCGTCGATGGGGGCGTCGTAGTCGTAGCTCGTGGAGATGAAGGGCCCTCCGGAGCTGCGGCCGAAGTTGGTCCCGCCGTGGTACTGCCGACACAGTAAAGAAAGACCCGGCCAGAGTTAGGCACGCACAACGCTGCACGCAAGCTACAGGAGCAGAGGACAATCAGCAGCAGCGTAGGACGTACCATGTAGTAGTTCTGCAGGGTGCCGCCGCGCTGGTAGAAGCGCGCGACGGCGAAGGCGAGGTCCTCGGTGGGGCGGTAGGGCACGGCGCCGCCGAAGGAGAGGAACCAGCCGCTCCAGTTCTCGGTCCACAGCTTGGGGCTGCTGGGCAGGCTCGGCGTGAACTGGTCGCAGTAGAACCCGTTGCACGTGTTGATCTGCATTTTTTTTATTATTCCTCAGTTCAGTCACGTCGCCGTCGCTAGCAATGACACAGGCAGGGCGCGGCGGGCCGACGATGAGACGAGCTTACCAGGGGCGCCGGCGCGTCGGCCTGCTGGCACATGACCCAGGGCACGCCGGTGTCGAGCGCGACGGCCATCCCGGCGGCCCAGCGGATGTACGACTTGCCGGCGGCGCCGTAGGACGCGTCGATGTTGCCGTACTCGTTCTCGATCTGCGACAGGATGATGGGCCCGCCCTGCGACGCGTACAGCCCCGCTCCCTTCATCGTCGCCACCACCTTCTCCGTGAACCGCTGCATCTCCGTCTGCACGCACACACCACTCACTGAATGAATCATCATTTCACTCATTGATCGATCGATCAAGCTGCATTGCACAATGCTCTCGCGTACCTTGAAAGGCTCGTTGTCGGTGCGGAACTTGATCCCCGGGATGAAGTGCAGCCATAGCGGGAAGCCTCTGCAGTGCAGTCACACAACCAACGAAATGGCATACGGTTAGGCTCGATCGGACCACGAGAGCTTCTCCTACTGAAACGGAGTGAGAGGGGTATCAGTCAGACCCGTAGTTCCACTCGGCGCAGACGTAGGGGCCGATCCTGAGGTGCACGTAGAGCCCGGCGTCGGCGGCGGCCTTGACGAACCTCACCAGGTCATTCCTGCCCTCGAAGTCGTACTGTCACGTTGCAGCTCGTAACCGTCAGTGACTTGATTTTGCAACAGCAAGTAACAGGTACCGATACAAATGCAATATTGTACTTTTAGACATAATGTCACTACTAGTTCGAAGGAAGCTCATGATAGATAGTGTACGATCGGTAAGTAAAGAGCTTGGGAGTGAGTGGGAAGAATAAAGCATAGGGTGCAGGGGAAGCAAGCAGCGCCCTTTCACACATGACCACCAGCTGGAAGCGATGATTTGAGAAAAGGAGAAACGAAACTAGTATGACACTAGAGAAAATAGCATGGCAGCAAGAGAGAGGGAGGTTGATGGCCTTGGCCTGGCCGGTATGGAGTGGAGAACGTGCCTGTCCCTGGACGGGCTCGTGGACGTCCCAGAAGACGTACGTCTCCACCATGTCCAGCCCGCCGTCCTTGGCCTTCTGCATCAGCCCCGGCCACATCTGCAATCAACCACGGCAACGCTAGCTAGCGTCAGCTCTCCTCGGAGAAGAGAGTAGGGAGGACAGACGAGAAAGAAAGCAGAGCGGGACGTACGTCGGGGGTGCTCCGCGGGTAGTGGATGGAGCCGGAGACGAGCACGCGGCGCACGCCGTCGATGACCAGCGCGCGGTGGTCGTACGTCACGTTGGTCGCCGCCGACGTCCCCGCCAGGCAGAGCAGCGCGAGCAGCAGGGCCGCCACCGCGCTCCGCAGCCTGCCGACGGCCGCCATTGCTTGCGGCTCTCCCGAGAAGAAACAAGGACGACAACTGCACCTTGTTTGCGGGATGATGGCGTTCGGTGTAGTAGCCGAGCTAGCGCGGTGGTAGTGGAGTGAGGGCGGCGAGCAGGAGCAGGACGAGGAGAAGATGGGGTTGCTGGGTGGGGGGCGGTGAGAGAAAAGAAAAAAGAGAGGAGAGAAGCTGGAGGCTGCTGCCTACCTCAGTGCCTCGGTGTGTGGCTTGGCTTCCCGGGCGAAATGGGATTTAACGGAGCAGAGCACACACCAGAGACACTGGTTTAATATACGCCCCAGGGCCGGGCGCGCACAAACGAAATGCACCTCGCTTTCTCGCTTGTTTGTTTCTTGTGGATGCGGTGGTGGTGGTGGTGGTGGTGGTGGTGCCGTGCCCCTCCTCCTTCTCCCACCGCGATTAAAAAGGCTTTGCGCGCTCGCGGCAGGCAATGGGGTGGGTGTGGTCTCTCTCGTGGATCTTCCTCTCTTGCTCCAATCGCGCGGTTTGCTGCTACTTGCAAGCAACGGCAACAATGGCGGCGACCACTGGTGTGATCGCGATGAAAATGAGATTGAGAACTGGATCGGATCGGATCGGATCGACGGGAGGAGGAAAGAATTTACTCCCGCTGCAAGTTGCTGCTAGCAGCAGTAGTTAATGGCGGCGGCGTGATGGTTCGGTGGTACACACGGCGTGGATGATTGATGGGTGGGCCGCGGGAAGTAATGCAACCATCTTCCTCCCTTGCTTGCTCTCACTCTCTTTTTCCCCTCGCTGAAAATTACATCTCCCTCTTTTTCTCACTTACTGAAGCAGCGTTTAATATTCCCCCACGCCGTACGTCTCCAGCCATGTGCTCTTGGCATTGGCCTCGCAGAAACTAGTAAAGAAAAGAAAGATAGAAAAAAAGGGAGCCGGCTAGCAAAGCTAGCTACTCGGCGCCACACCGACAGACGGACAGGGGTCGTGTGCGGTGACCGGCCGGCGTTGTCGCTTGCCGATCCATCATCCCCATTACCAGCACAGCACGTAGCGCTACTAGGGCTAGTTGTACCACGTCTGCCGCTCCGGTCACGAACGGCCTTGTCGCTTCCCCGTCTCCGCGCGACGTCCGGCTAGTGATGCGTGTATGATATGCTCCACTGCCGGCGTCCTGGACTGTACCGCGGGACGGATCCATCTTCTTTTCCTTATCTTGTTTGGGAGGGTCTGGGAAAAATGGAAATGGCGAGGGCGGAAAGTGGTGTAGCTCAATTTGGAGCAGTGCAAGTGGAAGATGATGACGCGGCGAGCTATAGACAGATCAGGTCAGAGAGAGAGAGAGAGAGAGAGAGAGAGGGGTGATTTTTTGGCAAGAGCCAGTGAAGTTATGGAAAGAGATGGAAACTTGTGGGCGAGGCTTGTCTTCTAGAACTGTGCAGGAGATTATTTTCAAGTGATTTCCGGTTATTAAAAGCCTTATATCTTAGCCTTTTATTCACGATGAACAAAACTTCCTCTCTTTAGTGAAGCTTGTACCACAACCTTTCGCTCTAAATGAGGCTACCTATCAAATATCCTATGCACGCATTTTCTTTATATCGCAAGATACTAATGATAGAAGTTTCTATAACAAGTCATTGTGCACGATTTTGTGGCACGGTAGCCTTATCGCACAGGAATTTTGTGAGGCAACTAGGCAACCGCTACTCTCAAAATCTCAAATATGTCCTAGGCTAGGCTGGCGATAGGTTTCATTGATGAAACTAGTTGTGTCCACACACACGGATATAGGAGTTGGTCATCCAATCATATCCATCAAACACCCACCCTTGTTTTCTTTTTCTTTTTAAAGTCCGCAACACTTCAAAATAACTATAGATGAGCATAATTCTTTTGAGCAGTGAAAATATTCGAATGCAATGCTAGTTTAAACTTAAATATTACAATTCAAAGACTACATTTCAAATAAAATAGTCAAACATGAATTCAACTTATGTTCTATTTGTTCCCTTTAACCACCCACGGTTGAAGATGGCTATGCCGCTTGGGTCTAGAACAACGTTGTCGCCTTCCCGTCTGTGCGTGCTCTAGTGATGCGTAAGATATGTCGCACTGCCGGCGTCCTGGACTGTACCGCTGGAAGGATCCATCTTTCTTATCTTGTTGGCAAGGGTTTGAGAAAAACGGAAATGGTTACAAAGGTGGAAAATGGTGGCTTAATTTGGCGCAGTGGAAGATGGTGAGGAGGCGGCGTGTGTTAGATAGAACATAAGTTGTCGATCACTGCCGCGCTCGTGTGGTTTCGTCATAGAAAAAGGGATTTCTGGCAACAGTCGGTGAAGTCGTGGAAAGACATGGAAGGTGAAGTTGTGGAAAGATATGAAAACTTGCCAGCGAAGCTTGTCTGCTTGTCTTTGCAGGAGATTCACTTCGTGATTTCCAGTTTAAACTCGCCAAAATATTGAAGTTTGTATACTAACTTTTCACCGGTCTAAATGTTGCTACCTACCATTGCGAACAAAGATCCCATGCACACATCTCTTTGTATTGCAAGTACTAATATAAGTTTTCTTAACAAGTTCAACTACAACATTTTTGTGCCACTGTAGCCTTATCACACAAGAATCATGTGTGGCAAGTGTTATTCACAAATTTTTAAACTAATTTCCTAGGCTAGAGATGTTGGGGAACGTAGTAATTTCAAAAAATTCCTACGCACATGCAAGATCATGATGATGCATAGCAACGAGAGGGGAGAGTGTTGTCTACGTACCCTCGTAGACCGTAAGCGGAAGCGTTATGACAACACGATTGATGTAGTCGTATGTCTTCACGATCGACCGATCATAGTACCGAAAGTACGACACCTCCGTGATCTGCACACGTTCGGCTCGGTGACGCCCCACGAAATCACGATCCAGCAGAGTTGAAGGAAATATGCCCTAGAGGCAATAATAAAGTTATTATCTATTTCCTTATATCATGATAAATGTTTATTATTCATGCTAGAATTGTATTAACCGGAAACATAATACATGTGTGAATACATAGACAAAAAGAGTGTCACTAGTATGCCTCTACTTGACTAGCTCGTTAATCGAAGATTGTTATGTTTCCTAACCATGAACAAAAGAGTTGTTATTTGATTAACGGGATCACATCATTAGAAGAATGATGTGATTGACATGACCCATTCCATTAGCTTAGCACCCGATCGTTTAGTATGTTGCTATTGCTTGCTTCATGACTTAGACATGTTCCTATGACTATGAGATTATACAACTCCCGTTTGCCGGAGGAACACTTTGTGTGCTATCAAACGTCACAACGTAACTGGGTGATTATAAATGAGCTCTATAGGTGTCTCCGAAGGTACATGTTGGGTTGGCGTATTTCAAGACTAGGATTTGTCACTCCGATTGTCGGAGAGGTATCTCTGGGCCCTCTCGGTAATGCACATCACATAAGCCTTGCAAGCATTGCAACTAATGAGTTAGTTGTGAGATGATGTATTACGGAACAAGTAAAGATACTTGCCGGTAACGAGATTGAACTAGATATTAAGATACCGACGATCGAATCTCGGGCAAGTAACATACCGATGACAAAGGGAACACCATATGTTGTTATGCGGTCTGACCGATAAAGATCTTCGTAGAATATGTAGGAGCCAATATGAGCATCCAGGTTCCACTATTGGTTATTGACCACAGACGTGTCTCGGTCATGTCTACATTGTTCTCGAACCCGTAGGGTCCACACGCTTAAGGTTTCGATGACAGTTATATTATGAGTTTATGAGTTTTGATGTACCGAAGGAGTTCGGAGTCCCGGATGAGATCGGGGACATGACGAGGAGTCTCGAAATGGTCGAGACGTAAAGATCGATATATTGGACGACTATATTCGGACATCGGAAAGGTTCCGAGTGATTCGGGTATTTTCGGGGGTACCGGGGAGTTACGGGAATACGAGGAAGAAGTAATGGGCCTCATGGGCCAAGTGGTGGAAAAGAGGAGGCAGGGCGCGCGGCCCCCCTAGCCCAAACCGAATTGGACTAGGGGGCCGGCCCCCCTTTCCTCCTTTTCCTCCCTCTCCTTCCTTCTCCTTCTTCTTCCCTTCCTTCCCCTCTCCTACTTGGACTAGGAAAGAGGGGGGAATCCTACTTGGAGTAGGATTGCCCCCCTTGGGCGCGCCTCCTCCCCTTGGCCGCCTCTCCCCCCTTGCTCCTTTATATACGGGGGCAGGGGGGCACCCCATAGACACAACAATTGATCCTTGAGATCTCTTGGCCGTGTGCGGTGCCCCCCTCCATCATAGTCCTCGATAATATTGTAGCGGTGCTTAGGCGAAGCCCTGCGACGGTACAACATCAAGATCGTCACCACGCCGTCGTGCTGACGGAACTCATCCCTGACACTTTGCTGGATCGGAGTCCGGGGATCGTCATCGAGCTGAACGTGTGCTAGAACTCGGAGGTGCCGTAGTTTCGATGCTTGATCGGTCGGGCCATGAAGACGTATGACTACATCAACCGCGTTGTTATAACGCTTCCGCTGTCGGTCTACGAGGGTACGTGGACAACACTCTCCTCTCTCGTTGGTACGCATCACCATGATCTTGCGTGTGCGTAGGAATTTTTTTGAAATTACTACGTTCCCCAACAGTGGCATCCGAGCATAGGTTTTATGTGTTAATGTTATTTGCACGAGTAGAACACAAGTGAGTTGTGGGCGATATAAGTCATACTGCTTACCAGCATGTCACACTTTGGTTCGGCGATATTGTTGGATGAAGCGGCCCGGACCGACATTACGCGTACGCTTACGCGAGACTGGTTTTACCGCCGTGTTATGCACACAGGTGACTAGCGGGTGTCAGTTTCTCCAACTTTACTTTAACCGAGTGTGGCTACGCCCGGTCCTTGCGAAGGTTAAAACAGCACCAACTTGACAAACTATCGTTGTGGTTTTGATGCGTAGGTAAGAATGGTTCTTGCTAAGCCCATAGCATCCACGTAAAATTTGCAACAACAAAGTAGAGGACGTCTAACTTGTTTTTGCAGGGCATGTTGTGATGTGATATGGTCAAGACGTGATGAGATATAAGTTATTGTATGAGATGATCATGTTTTGTTGAAGTTATCGGCAACTGGCAAAAGCCTTATGGTTGTCTCTCTATTGCATAAGATGCAAGAGCCAAATAATTGCTTTACATTATCACTATGCGATAGCAATAGTTGCAACAACAATTGTTGGCGAGACAACCATGTGACGACACATTGATATAGATCAAGATGATGGAGATCATGGTGTCATGCCGGTGACGATAGAGATCATGACGATACTTTGGAGATGGAGATCAAAGGCGCAAGATGATGATGGCCATGTCAATGTCACATATTTTGATTGCATGTGATGTTTATCTTTTATACATCTTATTTTGCTTAGTTCGGCGGTAGCTTTATAAGATGATATCTCACTAAATTATCAAGGTATAAGTGTTCTCCCTGAGTATGCACCGTTGCGAAAGTTCTTCGTGCTGAGACACCACGTGATGATCGGGTGTGATAAGCTCTACGTTCAAATACAACGGGTGCAAAATAGTTGCACACGCGGAATACTCAGGTTAAACTTGACAAGCCTAGCATATAGCAGATATGGCCTCGGAACACGGAGACCGAAAGGTCGAGCGTAAATCATATAGTAGATATGATCAACATAGTGATGTTCACCATTGAAACTACTCCATCTCACGTGATGATCGGACATGGTTTAGTTGATTTGGATCACATGATCACTTAGAGGATTAGAGGGATGTCTATCTAAGTGGGAGTTCTTAAGTAATATGATTAAATTGAACTTAAATTTATCATGAACTTAGTTCTGATAGTATTTTGCAAATTATGTTGTAGATCAATAGCTCGCGTTGCTGCTTCCCTATGTTTATTTTGATATGTTCCTAGAGAAAAACTATGTTGAAAGATGTTAGTAGCAATGATGCGGATTGGATCCGTGATCTGAGGATTATCCTCATTGCTGCACAGAAGAATTATGTCCTTGATGCACCGCTAGGTGACAGACCTATTGCAGGAGCAGATGCAGACGTTATGAACATTTGGCTAGCTCAATATGATGACTACTTGATAGTTTAGTGCACCATGCTTAACGGCTTAGAATCGGGACTTCAAAGACGTTTTGAACGTCATGGACCATATGAGATATTCCAGGATTTGAAGTTAATATTTCAAGCAAATACCCGAGTTGAGAGATATGAAGTCTCCAACAAGTTCTATAGCTAAAAGATGGAGGAGAATAGCTCAAGCAGTGAGCATGTGCTCAGATTGTCTGGGTACTACAATCGTTTGAATCAAGTGGAAGTTAATCTTCCAGATAAAATAGTGATTGACAAAATTCTCTAGTCACCATCACCAAGTTAGTAGAACTTCATGATGAACTATAGTATGCAAGGGATGACGAAAGCAATTCCCAAGCTCTTTGCAATGCTAAAATCAGCGAAGGTAGAAATCAAGAAAAACATCAAGTGTTGATGGTTGACAAGACCACTAGTTTCAAGAAAAGGGGCAAAGGAAAGAAGGGGAACTTCAAGAATGTAACGCCCCGGATTCGATGCGCCAGGTGTCCGCCAGTTATTCGTCGTCGTTGCCATGTCATGTGCTTGCGTGTTGCACTTTGCCATGTCATCATCTGCATTTCATATCATGTCATCATGTGCATCGCATTCGCATACGTGCTCGTTTCATGCATCCGAGCATTTTTCCCGTTGTCCGTTTTGCAATCCGGCGCTCCTATGTTCCCCGGCGTCCCCTTTTACCTTTTTCCGTGAGCGGGTATTAAACTTTCTCGGAATAGACCGAGGTTTGCCAAGCGGCCTTGGTATAGCACCGGTAGACCGCCTGTCAAGTTTAGGGTCATTCGGAGGTCGTTTGATACTCCAACGGTTAACCGGGTAACCGTTAAGGCCTCTTTTGTAATGCAGCCCAACACCCCCTTCAAAGTGGCCCAAAACCCATCCAAACCCCCTCCATATTCTCGGTCGTTCGATCACGATCGCGTGGCCGAAAACCGCACTCCATTTGGAGCTCCCTACCTCCTCCTAGCTATAAATATGTGCACCCCTCCGAAATTTCGGGTCCAACCCTAATCTTCTTCATCCTCGCGCCGCCGGACACGTCCGCGCCGCCACCGGACATGTCCGCGCCGCCGCCCCCGTCGAATCCGCCGCTGCCACGTGTCTCCGCCGCCGTCCCCGCGCCCGCGGCCCGCGGAGCCCGTCGTGGGCCCGCGCAGGCCCGGTTCGCCGCCGCCGCGGCCCGAGCACGTCGCGCCGCCCGCCGCCCCGCTCCGCCCGCGCCGCGCCGCCCGACCCCGCCGCCCGGCCGCGCCCGAGATCCTGCCGCCCGCGCGCGCCTCCCTCGCCCCGCCGCCGTTCGCCGCCGCCGCCATGCGCCGCCGCCCGGCCGTGCCCGAGATCCCGCCGCCCGCGCGCGCCTCCCTTGCCCCGCCGCCGCCGTGCGCCGTCCGCCCCGCCGCCCCAGCGCACCGCCGCCCCGCGCCGCCCGCGCTTGGCCCGCCTCCCGCAGCGCCGCCGCCTCCCCTCGTCGACTCCGGCGACCTCGCCGGCCGGATCTGGCGCTGCAGCCCCAGATCTGCACCGCCCCGTACCTCGATCCAAACGGCACGCCTGCACCGCCCCGTCCCCGAACCTCTCCGTCCAATTTTCTTCGGGGTGAGATTTTCACCAAGTCCCAGTATTTTTAGCATATTTCATCGCATCATAACTTTGCATCCGTGGCTCCGTTTTGCGCGTGTAGCATATCAAAATGTTTATCTCGATGAGTACACCATTTCATCTCATTGCATCATTTTCATTTGAGCTCATCTTGATGCCCGAAATGCTGTTAGAAGAGGGCTATGTGATGTTAGTTTCAGATCTGTTTCAGTAGATGCACTTTTGTCATTTTTGCCATGATTGATGTGTGCATCCTATGAACTTGAGCTCTACATGTGTTTTGAAATATGCCATTCGATCTTTACAGGGGTGTATGCCATGTATTTTTGTGATCTTTGTGGTGACTAGCACAAGCATGCAAACTAGGGATCATATTATTGCTGATTTCAGAGACTGTATTTTCACTCATGTTTTGCTGTTATTTTTATGCCATGTATTCATGTTGTTTCAGAGAGATCTATGCCTCTTTTGAGCATGATCAGTAAGGGTGTTTTGGACACATGGATTTTCTATATCCATCCTTGCCTTTTTTTGTAATTATGGAGTGCCATAACTTGAGTCAATCGAGCTCTACTTTTGCTATAAAATGTTACTGGCAGATCATTTACATGTTATTCGATTTTGCCAAGTTTGTTGTAGTTGATCCTTGCATGCTATGATGTTGTTATTGCTATGTCTAGCTTCTATGCCATGTCTTCTTGATGGATGTATGCTTAGTTTATCATGCAATGCTCTGTAGTGAGTGCATCGAGCTCGTAAACGTGCCTACTTGCTATCTGTTTTTGACATGTCCAGTTTTCTGCTAAGTCTGAAACCTGTAACGAAACTTGCTTAATTGACATGGGTGCTATCATATTTTCTGATCCCTTTTTGACTTATGGTCAGTAAGGGACTTTTGTTAAGTGCTATGAGTAGATTTATGCCATGCCTTATTTTGCTATGTTCTGTTCCTGTAGCATGTTGTTTGCTTGCTCTAAACATGTCATCCTGATGTTAATTTCTGGCATGATAGTATTTTCACTAAGTCTGTGAAGCTGATATGTTTTGCACTTTTGCCATGCTTGTTTGAGCCTGTTGTGGTGTGATTTAGCCGTAGCTCAGTGTTCATCTTTTGTCAAGCATCTTGAGTAGATCACTGTCATATGCTTTGCTGGTACGTTTGGGTGCAGTAGCTTAATTTCTTGTTGCATGCTAAGTGGCATCATGCTGTTAAACGCAGAAATATTCTTGTTTTGCTTGTCATTTGCAAGCCGTGCATCCGATTCCGGTGATCTTTATATCGATTTCAACCGAAATCACCTCACTTTTCCAATGGCATACTTGGTTTCCCAAGATTATGCCTTGTTCATTTTTTTCCTTCCGGAGCACGCATATGCATTGCATATCACATCTCGCATATCATGCCATGTTTTGCATCATGTTGTTTGCGCATTGCATCGTGGTTGATAGTTGTTCCTTTCCTTGTGTTCTTGTTCTGGGTAGAGACGGGAGATGAGTACGTGAACGAGGAACCTGTTGAGAACACTTACGAGGATCAAGCCTTTCGACGTCCCTGAGAACCTTGCAGGCAAGATGACCATACCCTCGAAATCACTTTTATCTTTGCTTGCTAGTTGCCCGCTCTTTTGCTATGCCTATGCTGCGATACCTACCACTTGCTATATCATGCCTCCCACTTTGCCATGTCAAGCCTCTAACCCACCTTGTCCTAGCAAACCGTTGTTTGGCTATGTTACCGCTTTGCTCAGCCCCTCTTATAGTGTTGTTAGTTGCAGGTGAAGATGAACTTTGTTCCTTGTTGGAACATGGAGATGTTGTTCCTTGTTGGAACATGTTTACTTGTTGGGATATCACAATATATCTTACTTAATTAATGCATCTATATACTTGGTAAAGGGTGGAAGGCTCGGCCTTATGCCTGGTGTTTTGTTCCACTCTTGCCGCCCTAGTTTCCGTCATATCGGTGTTATGTTCCTGGATTTTGCGTCCCTAACGCGGTCGGGTGATTTATGGGACCCCCTTGATAGCTCGCTGTGAATAAGACTCTTCCAGCAAGGCCCAACATTGGTTTTACCATTTGCCTACCACCTATCCCTTTCCCTTGGGTCGGCCAGCCCGATGGTCATCTTTATTTAGCCCCCCCGGGCCAATGCTTGTCTAAGTGTTGGCCCGAAACGAGTAGACTGCGGGGCCACCTTGGGGAAACTTGAGGCCTGGTTTTACTCGTAGGATGTCTCATCCGGTGTTGCCCTGAGAACGAGATATGTGCAGCTCCTATCGGGATTGTCGGCGCATCGGGCGGCTTTGCTGGTCTTGTTTTATTACTGTCGAAATGTCTTGTAGCCGGGATTCCGAGACTGATCGGGTCTTCTCGGGGAGAAGGAATATCCTTCGTTGATCGCGAGAGCTTATCATGGGCTAAGTTGGAACACCCCTGCAGGGTTTGAACTTTCGAAAGCCGTGCCCGCGGTTATGTGGCAGATGGGAATTTGTTAATGTCCGGTTGTAGAAAACCTGAAGTTGATCTTAATTAAAATACATCAACCGCGTGTGTAACCGTGATGGTCTCTTCTCGGCGGGGTCCGGGAAGTGAACACGGTGTTGGAGTTATGCTTGACGTAAGTAGTTTCAGGATCACTTCTTGATCATAGTTGTTTGACCGTGCTTTTGCCTTCTCTTCTCGCTCTCATTTGCGTATGTTAGACACCATATATGCTAGTCGCTTGCTGCAGCTCCACCTCACTACCCTGTCCTACCTTTAAGCTTAAATAGTCTTGATCTCGCGGGTGTGAGATTGCTGAGTCCCCGTGACTCACATATACTTCCAAAACCAGTTTGCAGGTGCCGATGAAACCGTGCAGATGACGCACCCGAGCTCAAGGAGGAGCTCGATGAAGATCTTGTTCATTGTGTTGTTTCATTTCAGTTGATCAGTACTGGAGCCCAGTCGGGATGATCAGGTATCTGTGTAGCATTTGGGGTAGTCTTCTTTTATTTTGATTCCGTAGACGGACCTTGATTGTATCTGTATGATGTAATGCTTTACTCATGTATTGTGTGAAGTGGCGATTGTAAGCCAACTATGTATCTCTTTCCCTTATGTATTACATGGGTTGTGTGAAGATTACCTCACTTGCGACATTGATTTCAATGCGGTTATGCCTCTAAGTCATGCTTCGACACGTGGGAGATATAGCCGCATCGAGGGCGTTATAAGTTGGTAATCAGAGCCTTCCCCGACCTTAGGAGCCCCCACTGATTGATCGTTTTTAGCGGCCGAGTTGTGTCTAGAAAAAATGTTTTGAGTCATTTAGGAATTATGTATCGGAGATTTTAGGAATTCTTTTTACTTCCCAGTCTCCTCATCGCTCTGGTAAGGCATCCTGACGTAGAGTTTTGACTCTTCTCTTCTCAAATTTCACTAAAAAAAAATTTAGGATCACGCGGGTATCTTAGAATCGTTTCGATGGTTTTGTGATGACAACATTGTCTTGGTGCCTCCTGTCAGCAGGGGTTTAGTGGAAGTGTCCCGGGGAGTTGAGCTCTGAGGTGTTGTCGTCATAATTTTATCGTTGCAGTTCTAGAATACCTGAGTTTAGTACGCCGACATCGAAAATATCTTTTGTATAGTTGTTGGTGAGATAACCCTGATAGCCCAGTACTGAGGCGAGTGCGGGAGTATTGCCATAACTCGTATAACGGATGCTTTTCGAAGGTTGAGGTAGACGATTTCCGAAGGTTTCTTGGTTATGTGTTGAAGGATGGATACAGCTGGATCTAGGTATTGTTAGTTTGGGTGATATATTTTGTGTCCCCTGTATCCCCAAAACCTGATTGCATAACCAGAAAGTTTTGGGAGTTTATAAGTGGGAATTCAAGTATCACGTAGGAATTCTTTCCAACAGACACATGATACGATATGGGATCTATCGTATGTTTGTTTCCGGCTTATTCTGCAAGCCAATCCTTTGTTTTGTTTATTTGTGGTATTCGAGTTGCTTCGAAGTCAAATGTTGAATCCATACCTTATTCTAAGCGGTGTTATCATATTTCTATGTGGATGCTAATCATTTTTGTTCATCAAGGTTGTCTTTTCAATCCTTTTCAATCGGTGTGCTTCTCTTTAAGTAAATCCGATCATTCCAACATTCGCAAGATCTATTCTAAGTTTTCTCAACGGTGTTTGTTTCATCTGTTCCAAGTCGTCTTTGTTTTTCCCACCCTCCCACCCTTTTTCTTCAAGGACTCAGATTTCTCAATCAAGTATCCGTTCAAGCTATTTCGAGATTGTTATCTCATTCAAGCCATTTAAATCAACCGGTGCAATCTCCCTTTCAAGTAATCATTCGAAGGTGTTTCTTTTGAGTGGGCCCTAACCCAAAGGTCTTTTCCCAGGATCTTACCTGACACTTCTAATTTTCCCGGAGCTTCTAAAATTCTTTTCAAAGTTTGACGTAAGAATGAATTATCATCAGTCAAATGTCTTTCTCCAAGATCTTTCAAATTCTTTTCATCGTTGGTTCAACCTTTCCAATTTTCATTCCGGATTGCCTCAACAATTCATGGTGGTGTTTCTCATCGTCATTCTCTGCATTTGAAGACCGAGGAAGAATTTCTCTTAAATCTTGCTCCATTCTCTTCAAGATTCAGGGTTCTAGCTTGATGCCATCCTCTCATAATTGTTTTCAATTGTGAGAATTCTTTTCACCCATCCGGAGCATTTCAGGAGTCTTTTCAGTTTGATTCTTCGGAGCCCATCATCTCAGAATTATTCAATTCCAAATTTCAGCTCTCGCTCTCCAAATCTCACCGGTGCATCATTCAAATATCCTCTAATCAGTTCATGATCTCTTCGTTCTAATGTATCTAAATTCTGTCAAGTATTTTCATTCATTTTCTAATTCTTCCTGGTGTATTGTGCCTTTACTACTTTCATTTTCAATTTTTACGGTGGTTCGTTCAAGAGTTCCCTTCCTTGGTTATCATGTCAATTCATTCGTTCTTTCCAATCCTACCGGTGGTTCGTTGAAGACCTTCTCCAAGTTTACGCTATATCTCTCTTAATCCTTTCTACGAGAATAATTAGTATGTCAAATCCATTGCTTGTCATCAATTTAATTGGTGAAGGATGAGCATAGTGTAATTCTTATTCTTGTTTCATCGAGTAAATTCAATTCCCTATTCCGGAGGTTTTTTCAAATTCTTGATTTCAATTGTTTCACCTTATCTTCCTCGGAGTTCCAAGCTCTCGCAATTATATCACCACGGAGATCCATCTAATCATTGCAAGGCTTCACCTTGTGTTCAACTTCTCTTTCTTCCTATCATCCTTTTATTACCGGAATTTCTTCATGGAGGCTATACATGGTGGTTTATCAAGGACCCTTTTCATTCTTCAATTGTTCATCAAGATTTCTCTAGGAGTCAAGATGCGTGAAGCTTTACTCTAAATTAAACATGGTGCTCAACACATGTTTGTTTGAGGAGTTCAAGCATTCTTCATCTTGCATTCTGAAGTGCAATTCTTTCTATCTTATCTTTTGAGGTGGTATTATGTCATTCTTGATAATTTGAGGTCATGTCTCATGATTCACATGTTGTTAAGAATGAGATATTTAAATCCATCATTTTCTCTTCGTTCAAGAGATCTTTTCAACCAATCTATCTCTCCGTTGGAGTTATCTTGGGATATATTTCACCTAAAGCCTTCCATTGGGAATGTTGTTGTTATGGTGCCTATAAATAACCCAAGTTCTTCTTTTATCCTCCCGGTGATATACGTTTTCATCTCCTTGTTGATCTCAATCCAATCTATTGTTTTCCTTAGTGGCAGTAGTTCACCTCAAGTTTTGAGATGTCTCATTAAGCCCACGAGGATCATATCTTTTCGTTGTTGGTTTTCCAACAACTCCGCTATAACCTTCTTGGAAAGGTGCTTTCCAAGCTCATTTGTGGCAGAAATTGGCATTTCCTTCTACATCCTTCTATTCCAATGATCTATCTTCTATTCTCTCTTCCAAAGGCAATGTGATGTTGCTCTCTTCGCTCATCATCTTCAATTGTGAAGATCGTGTTCTTTTCGTGCTTATCCATTTAACCGGAGTGTTGTTGTAATTGTTCTTTATCGTTCCTTGTACATGTTGTTTCAACCGGAGTGGTTTCAACGTCTATCTTGTCACTTAAGCTCTTCTTTCTCGCCGCATTCCCTGTTCCTTGTCCAACGGAGTATTTCATTTCGTTCATCTCCATGGTATTCTTTCTTTCATTTTGCTCAACCTCTCAAGGTTCCTTGGTTTCACTCTTTTGTCTAAGAAGCAACTTAGCTTTACCTCTTCTCTGTCTCTTCCGTTTTCCCCTCCGGTGCCATTCTAGATCTCGGGACGAGATCCTCTCGTAGTGGTGGAGTGTTGTAACGCCCCGGATTCGATGCGCCAGGTGTCCGCCAGTTATTCGTCGTCGTTGCCATGTCATGTGCTTGCGTGTTGCACTTTGCCATGTCATCATCTGCATTTCATATCATGTCATCATGTGCATCGCATTCGCATACGTGCTCGTTTCATGCATCCGAGCATTTTCCCCGTTGTCCGTTTTGCAATCCGGCGCTCCTATGTTCCCCGACGTCCCCTTTTACCTTTTTCCGTGAGCGGGTATTAAACTTTCTCGGAATGGACCGAGGTTTGCCAAGCGGCCTTGGTATAGCACCGGTAGACCGCCTGTCAAGTTTCGGGTCATTCGGAGGTCGTTTGATACTCCAACGGTTAACCGGGTAACCGTTAAGGCCTCTTTTGTAATGCAGCCCAACACCCCCTTCAAAGTGGCCCAAAACCCATCCAAACCCCCTCCATATTCTCGGTCGTTCGATCACGATCGCGTGGCCGAAAACCGCACTCCATTTGGAGCTCCCTACCTCCTCCTAGCTATAAATATGTGCACCCCTCCGAAATTTCGGGTCCAACCCTAATCTTCTTCATCCTCGCGCCGCCGGACACGTCCGCGCCGCCACCGGACATGTCCGCGCCGCCGCCCCCGTCGAATCCGCCGCTGCCACGTGTCTCCGCCGCCGTCCCCGCGCCCGCGGCCCGCGGAGCCCGTCGTGGGCCCGCGCAGGCCCGGTTCACCGCCGCCGCGGCCCGAGCACGCCGCGCCGCCCGCCGCCCCGCTCACCCCGACCCCGCCGCCCGGCTGCGCCCGAGATCCCGCCGCCCGCGCGCGCCTCCCTCGCCCCGCCGCCGTTTCCCGCCGCCGCCGTGCGCCGCCGCCTGGCCGCGCCCGAGATCCCGCCGCCCGCGCGCGCCTCCCTCGCCCCGCCGCCGCCGTGCGCCGTCCGCCCCGCCGCCGCAGCGCACCGCCGCCCCGCGCCGCCCGCGCTTGGCCCGCCTCCCGCAGCGCCGCCGCCTCCCCTCGTCGACTCCGGCGACCTCGCCGGCCGGATCCGGCGCTGCAGCCCCAGATCTGCACCGCCCCGTACCTCGATCCAAACGGCACGCCTGCACCGCCCCGTCCCCGAACCTCTCCGTCCAATTTTCTTCGGGGTGAGATTTTCACTAAGTCCCAGTATTTTTAGCATATTTCATCGCATCATAACTTTGCATCCGTAGCTCCGTTTTGCGCGTGTAGCATATCAAAATGTTTATCACGATGAGTACATCATTTCATATCAATGCATCATTTTCATTTGAGCTCATCTTGATGCCCGAAATGCTGTTAGAAGAGGGCTATGTGATGTTAGTTTCAGATCTGTTTCAGTAGATGCACTTTTGTCATTTTTGCCATGATTGATGTGTGCATCCTATGAACTTGAGCTCTACATGTGTTTTGAAATATGCCATTCCATCTTTACAGGGGTGTATGCCATGTATTTTTGTGATATTTGTGGTGACTAGCACAAGCATGCAAACTAGGGATCATATTAATGCTGATTTCAGAGACTTTGTATTTTCACTAAGTCATGTTTTGCTGTTATTTTTATGCCATGTATTCATGTTGTTTCAGAGAGATCTATGCCTCTTTTGAGCATGATCATTAAGGGTGTTTTGAACATATGGATTTGCTCTATCCATCCTTGCCTTTTTTTGTAATTATGGAGTGCCATAGCTTGAGTCAATCGAGCTCTACTTTTGCTATAAAATGTTACTGGCAGATCAATTACATGTTATTAGATTTTGCCAAGTTTGTTGTAGTTGATCCTTGCATGCTATGATGTTGTTATTGCTATGTCTAGCTTCTATGCCATGTCTTCTTGATGGATTTATGCTTAGTTTATCATGCAATGCTATGTAGTGAGTGCATCGAGCTCGTAAACATGCCTACTTGCTATCTGTTTTTGACATGTCCAGTTTTCTGCCAAGTCTGAAACCTGTAACGAAACTTGCTTAAATTGACATGGGTGTTATCATATTTTCTGATCCCTTTTTGACTTATGGCCAGTAAGGGACTTTTGTTAAGTGCTATGAGTAGATTCATGCCATGCCTTATTTTGCTATGTTCTGTTCCTGTAGCATGTTGTTTGCTTGCTCTAAACATGTCATCCTGATGTTAATTTCTGGCATGATAGTATTTTCACTAAGTCTGTGAAGCTGATATGTTTTGCACTTTTGCCATGCTTGTTTGAGCCTGTTTTGTTGTGATTTAGCCGTAGCTCAGTGTTCATCTTTTGTCAAGCATCTTGAGTAGATCACTGTCATATGCTTTGCTGGTACATTTGGGTGCAGTAGCTTAATTTCTTGTTGCATGCTAAGTGGCATCATGCTGTTAAACGCAGAAATATGTCATTCTTGTTTTGTTTGTCATTTGCAAGCCGTGCATCCGATTCCGGTGATCTTTATATCGATTTCAACCGAAATCACCTCACCTTTCCAGTGGCATACTTGGTTTCCCAAGATTATGCCTTGTTCATCTTTTTCCTTCCGGAGCACGCATATGCATTGCATATCACATCTCGCATATCATGCCATGTTTTGCATCATGTTGTTTGCGCATTGCATCGTGGTTGATAGTTGTTCCTTTGCTTGTGTTCTTGTTCTGGGTAGAGACGGGAGACGAGTACGTGAACGAGGAACCTGTTGAGAACACTTACGAGGATCAAGCCTTTCGACGTCCCTGAGAACCTTGCAGGCAAGATGACCATACCCTCGAAATCACTTCTATCTTTGCTTGCTAGTTGCTCGCTCTTTTGCTATGCCTATGCTGCGATACCTACCACTTGCTATATCATGCCTCCCACTTTGCCATGTCAAGCCTCTAACCCACCTTGTCCTAGCAAACCGTTGTTTGGCTATGTTACCGCTTTGCTCAGCCCCTCTTATAGCGTTGTTAGTTGCAGGTGAAGATGAACTTTGTTCCTTGTTGGAACATGGAGATGTTGTTCCTTGTTGGAACATGTTTACTTGTTGGGATATCACAATATATCTTACTTAATTAATGCATCTATATACTTGGTAAAGGGTGGAAGGCTCGGCCTTATGCCTGGTGTTTTGTTCCACTCTTGCCGCCCTAGTTTCCGTCATATCGGTGTTATGTTCCCGGATTTTGCGTCCCTAACGCGGTCGGGTGATTTATGGGACCCCCTTGACAACTCGCTTTGAATAAGACTCTTCCAGCAAGGCCCAACATTGGTTTTACCATTTGCCTACCACCTATCCCTTTCCCTTGGGTCGGCCAGCCCGAGGGTCATCTTTATTTAGCCCCCCGGGCCAATGCTTGTCTAAGTGTTGGCCCGAAACGAGTAGACTGCGGGGCCACCTTGGGGAAACTTGAGGCCTGGTTTTACTCGTAGGATGTCTCATCCGGTGTTGCCCTGAGAACGAGATATGTGCAGCTCCTATCGGGATTGTCGGCGCATCGGGCGACTTTGCTGGTCTTGTTTTATTACTGTCGAAATGTCTTGTAGCCGGGATTCCGAGACTGATCGGGTCTTCCCGGGGAGAAGGAATATCCTTCGTTGATCGCGAGAGCTTATCATGGGCTAAGTTGGGACACCCCTGCAGGGTTTGAACTTTCGAAAGCCGTGCCCACGGTTATGTGGAAGATGGGAATTTGTTAATGTCCGGTTGTAGAAAACCTGAAGTTGATCTTAATTAAAATACATCAACCGCGTGTGTAACCGTGATGGCCTCTTCTCGGCGGGGTCCGGGAAGTGAACACGGTGTTGGAGTTATGCTTGACGTAAGTAGTTTCCGGATCACTTCTTGATCATAGTTGTTCGACCGTGCTTTTGCCTTCTCTTCTCGCTCTCGTTTGCGTATGTTAGACACCATATATGCTAGTCGCTTGCTGCAGGTCCACCTCACTACCTTGTCCTACCTTTAAGCTTAAATAGTCTTGATCTCGCGGGTGTGAGATTGCTGAGTCCCCGTGACTCACAGATACTTCCAAAACCAGTTTGCAGGTGCCGATGAAACCGTGCAGATGACGCACCCGAGCTCAAGGAGGAGCTCGATGAAGATCTTGTTCATTGTGTTGTTTCATTTCAGTTGATCAGTACTAGAGCCCAGTCGGGACGATCAGGGATCTGTGTAGCATTTGGGGTAGTCTTCTTTTATTTTGGTTCCGTAGACGGACCTTGATTGTATCTGTATGATGTAATGCTTTACTCATGTATTGTGTGAAGTGGCGATTGTAAGCCAACTATGTATCTCTTTCCCTTATGTATTACATGGGTTCTGTGAAGATTACCTCACTTGCGACATTGCTTTCAATGCGGTTATGCCTCTAAGTCATGCTTCGACACGTGGGAGATATAGCCACATCGAGGGCGTTACAAAGAAGAACGGCAAGCAAGTTGCTGCTCAAGTGAAGAAGCCCAAGTCTGGACCTAAGCCTGAGACTAAGTGCTTCTACTGCAAAGGGACTGGTCACTGGAAGCAGAATTACCCCAAGTAATTGGTGGATAAGAAGGATGGCAAAGTGAACAAAGGTATATTTGATATACATATTATTGATGTGTATTTTACTAGTGTTCGTAGCAACCCCTCGGTATTTGATACTGGTTCAGTTGCTAAGAGTAGTAACTCGAAACGAGAGTTGCAGAATGAACAGAGACTAGTTAATAAGGGTGAAGTGTCGATGTGTGTTGGAAGTGGTTCCAAGATTGATATAATCATCATCGCACACTCCCTATACTTTCGAGATTAGTGTTGAACCTAAATAAGTGTTATTTGGTGTTTGCGTTGAGCATGAATATGATTTGATCATGTTTATTGCAATACGGTTATTCATTTAAGTAAGAGAATAAATTGTTGTTCTGTTTACATGAATAAAACCTTATATGGTTACACACCCAATGAAAATGGTTCGTTGGATCTCGATCGTAGTGATACACATATTCATAATATTGAAACCAAAAGATGCAAAGTTAATAATGATAGTGCAACTTATTTGTGGCACTGCCATTTAGGTCATATTGGTGTAAAGCGCATGAAGAAAATCCATGCTAATGGACTTTTGGAATCACTTGATGCGCGAACCATGCCTCATGGGCAAGATGACTAAGACACCGTTCTCCGGAACAATGGAGCAAGCAACAGATTTGTTGGAAATCATACATACTGATGTATGTGGTCCGATGAATATTAAGGCTCGCGACAAGTATCATTATTTTCTGACCTTCACAGACAATTTGAGCAGATATGGGTATATCTACTTGATGAAACATAAGTTTGAAACATTTGAAAAGTTCAAAGAATTTCGTAGTGAAGTGGAAAATCATCGTGACAAGAAAATAAAGTTTCTACAATCCGATCGCAGAGACAAATATTTGAGTTACGAGTTTGGTCTTCAATTAAAGCAATGTGGAATAGTTTCACAAATTCGTGCCACCTGGAACACCACAACATAATGGTGTGTCCGGACATCATAACCGTACTTTATTAGATATGGTGCGATCTATGATGTTTCTTACCAATCTACCACTATCGTTTTGGGGTTATGCATTAGAGACAGCTGCATTCATGTTAAAAGGGCACCATCTAAATCCATTGAGATGACACCTTATGAACTGTGGTTTGGCAAGAAAGTTGTCGTTTCTTAAAGTTTGGAGTTGCGATGCTTATAAGAAAAGGTTTCATCCTGATAAGCTCAAACCCAAATCGGAGAAATGTGTCTTCATAGGATACCCAAAGGAGACTGTTGGGTACACCTTATATCACAGATTCGAAGGCAAAACATTCGTTGCTAAGAATGGATCCTTTCTAGAGAAGGAGTTTCTCTCGAAAGAAGTGAGTGGGAGGAAAGTAGAACTTGATAAGGTAATTGTACCTTCTCCCTTATTGGAAAGTAGTTCATCACAGAAATCTGTTCCTGTGACTACTACACCAATTAGTGAGGAAGCTAATGATGATGATCATGTAACTTCAGATCAAGTTACTACCAAACCTCGTAGGTAAACCAGAGTGAGATCCGCACCAGAGTGGTACGGTAATCCTGTTCTGAAGGTCATGTTACTTGACCATGACGAACCCACGAACTATGAGGAAGCAACGATGAGCCCAGATTCCGCGAAATGACTTGAGGCCATGAAATCTGAGATGAGATCCATGTATGAGAACAAAGTATGGACTTTGATTGACTTGCCCAATGATCGACGAGCCATTGAGATTAAATGAATCTTCAAGAGGAAGACGGACGCTGATAGTAGTGTTACTATCTACAAAGCTAGACTTGTCGAAAAAGGTTTTTGACAAAGTTCAAGGTGTTGACTACGATGAGATTTTCTCACTCGTATTGATGCTTAAAATCAGCCCGAATCATGTTAGCAATTGCCGCATTTTAAGAAATCTGGCAAATGGATAACAAAACTGCAATCCTTAATGGATTTATTAAAGAAGAGTTGTATATGATGCAACCAGAAGGATTTGTCAATCCTAAAGGTGCTAACAAAATATGCAAGCTCCAGCGATCCATCTATGGACTGGTGCAAGCATCTCGGAGTTGGAATATACACTTTGATAAGTTGATCAAAGGATATAGTTTTATACAGACTTGCGATGAAGCCTGTATTTACAAGAAAGTGAGTGGGAGCACTACAACATTTCTGATAAGTATATGTGAATGACATATTGTTGATCGGAAATAATGTAGAATTATTTTGCAAAGCATAAAGGAGTGTTTGAAAGGAGTTTTTCAAAGAAAGACCTCGGTGAAGCTGCTTACATATTGAGCATCAAGATCTATAGAGATAGATCAAGACGCTTGATAAGTTTTTCAATGAGTACATACCTTGACAAGATTTTGAACTAGTTCAAAATGGAACAGTCAAAGAAAGAGTTCTTGGCTGTGTTACAAGGTGTGAAATTGCGTAAGACTCAAAGCCCGACCACGGCAGAAGATAGAAAGAGAATGAAAGTCATTCCCTATGCCTCGGCCATAGTTCTATAAAGTATGCCATGCTGTGTACCAGATCTATTGTATACCCTACACTGTGTTAAGCAAGGGAGTACAACAGTGATCTAAGAGTAGATCACTGGGCAGCGGTCAAAATTATCCTTAGTGGAATAAGGAAATATTTCTTGATTATGGAGGTGACAAAAGGTTCATCTTAAAAAGTTACGTCGATGCAAGTTTTGACACAGATCTGGATGACTCTAAGTCTCGATCTAGATACATATTGAAAGTGGGAGCAATTAGCTAGAGTAGCTCTGTGCAGAGCATTGTAGACATAGAATTCGCAAAATACTTACGGATCTGTATGTAACAGACCCGTTGACTAGAATTATCTCACAAGCAAAGCATTATCACACCTTAGTACTCTTTGGGTGTTAATCACATAAGCAATGTGAACTAGATTACTGACTCTAGTGAACCCTTTGGGTGTAGGTCACATGACGATGTGAACTATGGGTGTTAATCACATGGTGATGTGAACTATTAGTGTTGAATCACATGGCGATGTGAACTAGATTATTGACTCTAGTGCAAGTGGGAGACTGAAGGAAATATGCCCTACATGCAATAATAAAGTTATTATTTATTTCCTTATATCATGATAAATGTTTATTATTCATGCTAGAATTGTATTAACCGGAAACATAATACATGTGTGAATACATAGACAAACAGAGTGTCACTAGTACGCCTCTACTTGACTAGCTCGTTAATCAAAGATGGTTATGTTTCCTAACCATGAACAAAAGAGTTGTTATTTGATTAACGGGATCACATCATTAGAAGAATGATGTGATTGACATGACCCATTCCATTAGCTTAGCACCCGATCGTTTAGTATGTTGCTATTGCTTTCTTCATGACTTATACATGTTCCTATGACTATGAGATTATGCAACTCCCGTTTGCCGGAGGAACACTTTGTGTGCTACCAAACGTCACAACGTAACTGGGTGCTTATAAAGGAGCTCTACAGGTGTCTCCGAAGGTACATGTTGGGTTGGCGTATTTCCAGATTAGGATTTGTCACTCCGATTGTCGGAGAGGTATCTCTGGGCCCTCTTGGTAATGCACATCACATAAGCCTTGCAAGCATTGCAACTAATGAGTTAGTTGTGAGATGATGTATTACGGAACGAGTAAAGATACTTGCCGGTAACGAGATTGAACTAGGTATTAAGATACCGACGATCGAATCTCGGGCAAGTAACATATCGATGACAAAGGGAACACCGTATGTTGTTTGCGGTCTGACCGATAAAGATCTTCGTAGAATATGTAGGAGCCAATATGAGCATCCAGGTTCCGCTATTGGTTATTGACTGGAGACGTGTCTCGGTCATGTCTACATTGTTCTCGAACCCGTAGGGTCCGCATGCTTAAGGTTTCGATGACAGTTATATTATGAGTTTATGAGTTTTGATGTACCGAAGGAGTTTTGAGTCCCGGATGAGATCAGGGACATGACGAGGAGTCTCGAAATGGTCGAGACATAAAGATCGATATATTGGACGACTATATTCGGACATAGCAAAGGTTCCGAGTGATTCGGGTATTTTCGGGGGTACCGGGGAGTTACGGGAATACGAGGAAGAAGTAATGGGCCTCATGGGCCAAGTGGTGGAAGAGAGGAGGCAGGGCGCGCGGCCCCCCTAGCCCAAACCGAATTGGACTATGGGGCCGACCCCCCTTTCCTCCTTTTCCTCCCTCTCCTTCCTTCTCCTTCTTCTTCCCTTCCTTCCCCTCTCCTACTTGGACTAGGAAAGAGGGGGGAATCCTACTTGTAGTAGGATTGCCCCCCTTGGGCGCGCCTCCTCCCCTTGGCCGCCTCTCCCCCCTTGCTCCTTTATATACGGGGGCAGGGGGAACCCCATAGACACAATAATTGATCCTTGAGATCTCTTAGCCGTGTGCGGTGCCCCCCTCCATCATAATCCTCGATAATATTGTAGCGGTGCTTAGGCGAAGCCCTGCGACGGTACAACATCAAGATCGTCACCACGCCGTCGTGCTGACGGAACTCATCCCCGACAGTTTGCTGGATCGGAGTCCGGGGATCGTCATCGAGCTGAATGTGTGCTAGAACTCGGAGGTGCCGTAGTTTTGGTGCTTGATCGGTCGGGCCGTGAAGACATACGACTACATCAATCGCGTTGTTATAATGCTTCCGCTGTCGGTCTATGAGGGTATGTGGACAACACTCTCCCCTCTCGTTGCTATGCATCACCATGATCTTGCGTGTGCGTAGGAATTTTTTTGAAATTACTACGTACCCCAACAAGAATGTCGAGGGAGAGCTTCGTCAGCACGACGGTATGGTGACGGTGATGATGAAGCTACCAGCACAGGGCGTCGCCTAAGCACTACAACGATATGACCGAGGTGGATTATGGTGGAGGGGGCACCGCACACGGCTAAGAGATCAATGATCAACTTGTGTGTCTATGGGGTGCCCCTGGCCACGTATATAAAGGATGGAGGGAGGAGGAGGCCGACCCTCATAGGGCGCGCCCAAAGTGTGGAGTCCTACTAGGACTCCCTAGTCCTAGTAGGATTCCACCTCCCACATGGAATAGGAAAAAGGGAAGGGAGAAGGAGAAGGAAGGAAGGGGGCATCCCCTTTCCCTAGTCCAATTCGGACCAGTCCATGGGGAAGGGGCGCGGCCACCCTTGAGGCCTTTCTCTCCTTTCCCGTATGGCTCATTAAGGCCCAATACGAATTCCCGTAACTCTGTGGTACTCCAAAAAATACCCGAATCACTCGGAACCTTTCCGATGTCCGAATATAGCCTTCCAATATATTGATCTTTACGTCTCGACCATTTCGAGACTCCTCGTCATGTCCCCGATCTCATCCGGGTCTCCGAACAAACTTCGCTCATCAAATCACATAACTCATAACACAAATCGTCACAGAACGTTAAGCGCGCGGACCCTACGGGTTCGAGAACTATGTAGACATGACCGAGACTCATCTCCGGTCAATAATCAATAGAGGAACTGGATGCTCATATTGGTTCCTACATATTCTACGAAGATCTTTATCGGTTAAACCGCATAACAACATACGTTGTTCCCTTTGTCATTGATATGTTACTTGCCCGAGATTCGATCGTCGGTATCACCATACCTAATTCAATCTCGTTACCGACAAGTCTCTTACTCGTTCCGTAATGCATCATCCCACAACTAACTCATTAGTCACATTGCTTGCAAGGCTTATAGTGATGTGCATTACCGAGAGGGCCCAAAGATACCTCTCCGATACACGGAGTGACAAATCGTAATCTCGATCTATGCCAACTCAACAAACACCATCGGAGACACATGTAGAGCATCTTTATAATCACCTAGTTACGTTGTGACGTTTGATAGCACACAAGGTGTTCCTCCGGTATTTGGGAGTTGCATAATCTCATAGTCCGAGGAACATGTATAAGTCATGAAGAAATCAGTAGTAATGAAACTGTAACGATCATAATGTGATCCCGTTCATCAAATGACAACACATGTCTATGGTTAGGAAACATAACCATCTTTGATAAACGAGCTAGTCAAGTAGAGGCATACTAGGGACACTTTGTTTTCTCTATGTATTCACACGTGTACTAAGTTTCCGGTTAATACAATTCTAGCATTAATAATAAACATTTATCATGAAATAAGGAAATAAATAATTGAAGGAAATATGCCCTAGAGGCAATAATAAAGTTGTTATTTATATTTCCTTATATCATGGTAAATGTTTATTATTCATGCTAGAATTGTATTAACTGGAAACTTAGTACATGTGTGAATACATAGACAAAACTAAGTGTCACTAGTATGCCTCTACTTGACTAGCTCGTTGAATCAAAGATGGTTAAGTTTCCTAGTCATAGACATGAGTTGTCATTTGATTAACGGCATCACATCATTAGAGAATGATGTGATTGACTTGACCCATTCCGTTAGCTTAGCATTCGATCTTTTAGTATATTGCTATTGCTTTCTTCATGACTTATACATGTTCCTATGACTATGAGATTATGCAACTCCCAAATACCGGAGGAACACTTTGTGTGCTACCAAACATCACAACGTAACTGGGTGATTATAAAGGTGCTCTACAGGTGTCTCTGATGGTACTTGTTGAGTTGGCATAGATCAAGATTAGGATTTGTCACTCCGATTGTCGAAGAGGTATCTCTGGGCCCTCTTGGTAATGCACATCACTATAAGCCTTGCAAGCAATGCAACTAATGTGTTAGTTGCGGAATGATGTATTACGGAACGAGTAAAGAGACTTGCCGGTAACAAGATTGAACTAGTTATTGAGATACCGAGGATCGAATCTCGGGCAACGAACATACCGATGACAAAGGGAACAACGTATGTTGTTATGTGGTTTGATCGATAAACGTAGAATATGTAGGAGCCAATATGAGCATCCAGGTTTCGCAATTGGTTATTGACCGGAGACGAGTCTCGGTCATGTCTACATAGTTCTCGAACCCGTAGGGTCCGCACGCTTAAAGTTCGGTGACAATCGGTAATATGAGTTTATGTGTTTTGATGTACAGAAGTTAGTTCGGAGTCCCGGATGTGATCACGGACATGACGAGGAGTCTCGAAATGGTCGAGATGTATAGATTGATATATTGGACGGCTATATTCGGACACCGGAAATGTTCCGGATGGTTTCGGAGAAAGCCGAAGTGCCAGAGGGGTTACCGGAACCCCCCCGGGGAAGTATTGGGCCATAGTGGGCGTGAGGGGAGAGAGAGGGCAGCAGTCCAGGAAGTGGCGCCCCACCCCATGGGGAGTCTGAATTGGACTAGGGGAGGGGGGCGTGGCCCCTCTTTCCCTCTCCCTCTCTTTCCTTCCCCCTTCCCCCTTCCTAGTAGGACTAGGAAAGGATGAATCCTACTCCTACTAGGAGGAGGATTCCTCCTCTCCTTGGGGCGCACCAAGGCCGACCGGTCTCCCCCTTGCTCCTTTATATACGAGAGCGGGGGGGGGGGCACCCAAAGACACACAAGTTGATTGTTCCAAGCTGTGTGCGGTGCCCCCCTCCACCATAATCCACCTCGGTCATATCGTAGCGGTGCTTAGGCAAAGCCCTGCGTCGGTAGCAACATCATCACCGTCATCACACCGTCGTGCTGACGGAACTCTCCCACGAGGCTCTGCTGGATCGGAGTTCGTGGGACGTCATCAAGCTGAACGTGTGCTGAACTCGGAAGTGCCGTGCGTTCGGTACTTGGATCGGTCGGATCGTGAAGACATACGACTACATCAACTGCGTTGTCATAACGCTTTCGCTTTCGGTCTATGAGGGTACGTGGACAACACTCTTCCCTCTCGTTGTTATGCATCACCATGATCATGCGTGTGTGTAGGATTTTTTTTTAAATTACTACATTCCCCAACAGTGGCATCCGAGCCAGGTTTATGCGTAGATGTTATATGCACGAGTAGAACACAAGTGAATTGTGGGCGATACAAGTCATACTGCTTACCAGCATGTCACACTTTGGTTGGTATTGTTGGATGAAGCGGCCCGGACCGACATTACGCTTACGCTTACGCGAGACTGGTTCTACCGCCGTGCTTAGCACACAGGTGGCTGGCGGGTGTTAGTTTCTCCAACTTTAGTTGAATCGAGTGTGGCTACGCCCGGTCCTTGCGAAGGTTAAAATAGCACATACTTGACGAAATATCGTTGTAGTTTTGATGCGTAGGTAAGAACGGTTCTTGCTTAGCCCGTAGCAACCACGTAAAAACTTGCAACAACAAAGTAGAGGACGTCTAACTTGTTTTTGCAGGGCATGTTGTGATGTGATATGGTCAAGACATGATGCTAAATTTATTGTATGAGATGATCATATTTTGTAACAAAGTTATCAGCAACTGGCAGGAGCCATGTGGTTGTCGCTTTATTTTATGAAATGCAATCGCCATGTAATTGCTTTTCTTTATCACTAAGCGGTAGCGATAGTCGTAGAAGCAATAGTTGGCAAGACGACAATGATGATACGATGGAGATCAAGGTGTCGCGCCGGTGACGATGATGATCATGACGGTGCTTTGGAGATGGAGATCAAAGACACAAGATGATGATGGCCATATCATATCACTTATATTGATTGCATGTGATGTTTATCTTTTATGCATCTTATTTTGCTTAGTACGGCGGTAGCATTACAAGATGATCTCTCACTAAATTTCAAGGTACAAGTGTTCTCCCTGAGTATGCACCGTTGCGAAAGTTCGTCGTGCCGAGACACCATGTGATGATCGGTTGTGATAAGCTCTACGTTCACATACAACGGGTGCAAGCCAGTTTTGCACACGCAGAATACTCGGGTTAAACTTAACGAGCCTAGCATATGCAGATATGGCCTCGGAACATTGAGGCCGAACGGTCGAGCGTGAATCATATAGTAGATATGATCAACATAGTCATGTTCACCTTTGAAAACTACTCCATCTCACGTGATGATCGGACATGGTTTAGTTGATATGGATCACGTGATCACTTAGATGATTAGAGGGATGTCTGTCTAAGTGGGAGTTCTTAAGTAATTTGATTAATTGAACTTTAATTTATCATGAACTTAGTACCTGATAGTATTTTGCATGTCTATGTTGTTGTAGATAGATGGCTCGTGTTGTTGCTCTATTGAATTTGAACGCGTTCCTTGAGAAAGCAAAGTTGAAAGATGATGGTAGCAATTACACGGACTAGGTCCGTAACTTGAGGATTATCCTCATTGCTGCATAGAAGAATTACGTCCTGGAAGCACCGCTAGGTGCCAGACTCGCTGCAGGAGCAACGGCAGATGTTATGAACGTCTGGCAGAGCAAAGCTGATGACTACTCAATAGTTCAGTGTGCCATGTTTTACCGCTTAGAACTGGGACTTCAATGACGTTTTGAACGTCATGGAGCATATGAGATGTTCCAGGAATTGAAGTTAATATTTCAAGCAAATGCCCGGATTGAGAGATATGAAGTCTCCAATAAGTTCTACAGCTGCAAAATGGAGGAGAATAGTTCTGTGAGTGAGCATATACTCAAAATGTCTGGGTATAACAATCACTTGATTCAACTGGGAGTTAATCTTACGGATGATAGTGTCATTGACAGAATTCTTCAATCACTGCCACCAATCTACAAGAGCTTCGTGATGAACTATAATATGCAAGGGATGGAAAAGACAATTCCCGAGCTCTTCGCGATGCTAAAGGCTGCGGAGGTAGAAATCAAGAAGGAGCATCAAGTGTTGATGGTCAACAAGACCACCAATTTCAAGAAAAAAGGTAAAGGGAAGAAGGGCAACTTCAAGAAGAACTGCAAGCAAGTTGCTGATCAAGTGAAGAAGCCCAAGTCTGGACCTAAGCCTGAGACTGAGTGCTTCTACTGCAAAGGGACTGGTCACTGGAAGCGAAACTGCCCCAAGTATTTGGCGGATAAGAAGGATGGCAAGGTGAGCAAAGGTATATGTGATATACATGTTATTGATGTGTACCTTACTAATGCTCGCAGTAGCACCTGGGTATTTGATACTGGTTCTGTTGCTAATATTTGCAACTCGAAACGGGGACTACGGATTAAGCGAAGATTGGCTAAGGACGAGGTGACGATGCGCATGGGAAATGGTTCCAAAGTTGATGTAATCGCGGTCGGCACGCTACCTCTACATCTACCTTCGGGATTAGTTTTAGATCTGAATAATTGTTATTTGGTACCAGCGTTGAGCATGAACATTATATCTGGATATTGTTTGATGCGAGACGGTTATTCATTTAAATCAGAGAATAATGGTTGTTCTATTTATATGAGTAATATCTTTTATGGTCATGCACCCTTGAAGAGTGGTCTATTTATATTGAATCTCGATAGTAGTGATACACATATTCATAATATTGAAGCCAAAAGATGCAGAGTTGATAATGATAGTGCAACTTATTTGTGGCACTGCCGTTTAGGTCATATTGGTGTAAAGCACATGAAGAAACTCCATACTAATGGACTTTTGGAACCACTTGATTATGAATCACTTGGTACTTGCGAACCATGCCTCATGGGCAAGATGACTAAAACGCCGTTCTCCAGAACTATGGAGCGAGCAACAGATTTGTTGGAAATCATACATACTGATGTATGTGGTCCGATGAATGTTGAGGCTCGCGGCGGGTATCGTTATTTTCTCACCTTCACAGATGATTTGAGCAGATATGGGTATATCTACTTGATGAAACATAAGTCTGAAACATTTGAAAAGTTCAAAGAATTTCAGAGTGAAGTGGAAAATCATCGTAACAAGAAAATAAAGTTTCTACGATCTGATCGTGGAGGAGAATATTTGAGTTACGAGTTTGGTCTTCATTTAAAACAATGCGGAATAGTTTCGTAACTCACGCCACCCGGAACACCACAGCGTAATGGTGTGTCTGAACGTCGTAATCGTACTTTACTAGATATGGTGCGATTTATGATGTCTCTTACTGATTTACCGCTATCATTTTGGGGTTATGCTTTAGAGACGGCTGCATTCACGTTAAATAGGGCACCATCTAAATCTGTTGAGACGACACCTTATGAACTGTGGTTTGGCAAGAAAACAAAGTTGTCGTTTCTTAAAGTTTGGGGCGGCGATGCTTATGTCAAAAAGCTTCAACCTGATAAGCTCGAACCCAAATCGGAGAAATGTGTCTTCATAGGATACCCAAAGGAGACTGTTGGGTACACCTTCCATCACAGATCCGAAGGCAAGACATTTGTTGCTAAGAACTGATCCTTTCTAGAGAAGGAGTTTCTCTCGAAAGGAGTGAGTGGGAGGAAAGAAGAACTCGATGAGGTAATTGTACCTGCTCCCTTATTAGAAAGTAGTTCATCACAGAAATCTGTTCCTGTGACTCCTACACCAATTAGTGAGGAAGCTAATGATGATGATCATGTAACTTCAGATCAAGTTACTACCGAAACTCGTAGGTTAACCTGAGTAAGATCCGCACCAGAGTGGTACGGTAATCCTGTTCTGGAGGTCATGTTACTTGACCATGACGGACCTACAAACTATGAGGAAGCAATGATGAGCCCAGATTCCGCAAAATGGCTTGAGGCCATGAAATCTGAGATGGGATCCATGTATGGGAACAAAGTGTGGACTTTGGTTGACTTTCCCGGTGATCGGCAAGCCAACGAGAATAAATGGATCTTCAAGAAGAAGTTTGACGCTGACAGTAATATTACTGTCTACAAAGCTCGACTTGTTGCAAAAGGTTTTCGACAAGTTCAAGGAGTTGACTACGATGAGACTTTCTCACCCGTATCGATGCTTAAGTCCGTCCGAATCATGTTAACAATTGCCACATTTTATGATTATGAAATTTGGCAAATGGATGTAAAGACTTCATTCCTGAGTGGATTTCTGGAAGAGGAGTTGTATATGATGCAACCTGAAGGTTTTATCGATCTAAAGGATGCTAACAAAGTGTGTAAGCTCCAGCAATCCATCTATGGACTGGTGCAAGCATATCGGAGTTGGAATAAACGTTTTGATAGTGTGATCAAAGCATATGGTTTTATACAGACTTTTGGAGAAGTCTATATTTACAAGAAAGTGAGTGGGATCTCTGTAGCATTTCTAATATTATATGTGGATGACATATTGTTGATTGGAAATGATATAGAATTTCTGGATAGCATAAAAGGATACTTGAATAAAAGTTTTTCAATGAAAGACCTCGGTGAAGCTGCTTATATATTGGGCATCAAGATCTATAGAGATAGATCAAGACGCCTAATTGGATGTACAAAAAGCACATACCTTGATAAAGTTTTGAAGAAGTTCAAAATGGATCAAGCAAAGAAAGGGTTCTTGCCTGTATTACAAGGTGTGAAGTTGAGTCAGACTCAATGCGCGGCGACTGCAGAAGATAGAGAGAAAATGAAAGATGTTCCCTATGCTTCAGCCATAGGCTCTATCATGTATGCAATGTTGTGTACCAGACCTGATGTGTGCCTTGCTATTAGTTTAGCAGGGAGGTACCAAAGTAATCCAGGAGTGGATCACTGGACAGCGGTCAAGAACATCCTGAAATACCTGAAAAGGACTAAGGATATGTTTCTTGTTTATGGAGGTGACAAAGAGCTCGTCGTAAATGGTTACGTCGATGCAAGCTTTGACACTGACCCGGATGATTCTAAGTCACAAACCGGATACGTGTTTATATTGAACGGCGGAGCTGTCAGTTGGTGCAGTTCTAAGCAAGTGTCGTGGCGGGATCTACGTGTGAAGCGGAGTGCATAGCTGCTTCGGAAGCAACAAATGAAGGAGTCTCGATGAAGGAGTTCATATCCGATCTAGGTGTCATACCTAGTGCATCGGGTCCAGTGAAAATCTTTTGTGACAATACTGGTGCAATTGCCTTGGCAAAGGAATCCAGATTTCCAAGAGAACCAAGCACATCAAGGGACGCTTCAATTCTATCTGCGACCAAGTCAAGGAGGGAGACATAGAGATTTGAAAGATATATAGATAGCTGAATGTTGCAGACCCGTTGACTAAGCCTCTCTCACAAGCAAAACATGATCAGCACCAAGACTCCATGGGTGTTAGAATCATTACTGTGTAATCTAGATTATTGACTCTAGTGCAATTGGGAGACTGGAGGAAATATGCCCTAGAGGCAATAATAAAGTTGTTATTTATATTTCCTTATATCATGATAAATGTTTATTATTCATGCTAGAATTGTATTAACCGAAAACTTATGACATGTGTGAATACATAGACAAACTAAGTGTCACTAGTATGCCTCTACTTGACTAGCTCGTTGAATCAAAGATGGTTAAGTTTCCTAGCCATAGACATGAGTTGTCATTTGATTAACGAGATCACATCATTAGAGAATGATGTGATTGACTTGACCCATTCCGTTAGCTTAGCATTCGATCGTTTAGTATATTGCTATTGCTTTCTTCATGACTTATACATGTTCCTATGACTATGAGATTATGCAACTCCCGCATACCGGAGGAACACTTTGTGTGCTACCAAACGTCATAACGTAACTGGGTGATTATAAAGGTGCTCTACAGGTGTCTCTGATGGTACTTGTTGAGTTGGCATAGATCAAGATTAGGATTTGTCACTCCGATTGTCGAAGAGGTATCTCTGGGCCCTCTCGGTAATGCACATCACTATAAGCCTTGCAAGCAATGCAACTAATGTGTTAGTTGCGGAATGATGTATTATGGAACGAGTAAAGAGACTTACCGGTAACAAGATTGAACTAGGTATTGAGATACCGAGGATCGAATCTCGGGCAAGGAACACACCGATGACAAAGGGAACAACATATGTTGTTATGCGGTTTGACCGATAAACGTAGAATATGTAGGAGCCAATATGATCATCCAGGGTCCGCTATTGGTTATTGACCAGAGATGAGTCTCGGTCATTTCTACATAGTTGTCGAACCCGTAGGGTCCGCACGCTTAAAGTTCGGTGACGATCGATAATATGAGTTTATGTGTTTTGATGTACCGAAGGTAGTTTGGAGTCCCGGATGTGATCACGGACATGACGAGGAGTCTCGAAATGGCCGAGACATAAAGATTGATATATTGGACGGCTATATTCGGAGACCAGAATGTTCCGTATGGTTTCGGAGAAAACCGGAGTGCCGGAGGGGTTACTGGAACCCCCCATGGAAGTATTGGGCCTTAGTGGGCCTGAGGGGAGAGAGAGGGCGGCAGCCCAGGAGGTGGCACGCCCCCCATGGGGAGTCCGAATTGGACTAGGGGAGGGGGGCGCGGCCCCTCTTTCCCTCTCCCTCTCCCTCTCCCTCTCTTTCCTTCCCCCTTCCCCCTTCCTAGTAGGACTAGGAAAGGATGAATCCTACTCCTACTAGGAGGAGGATTCCTCCTCTGCTTGGGGCGCACCAAGGCCGACCGGCCTCCCCCTTGCTCCTTTATATATGGGGGCGGGGGGCACCCAAAGACACACAAGTTGATTGTTCCAAGCCGTGTGCGGTGCCCCCCTCCACCATAATCCACCTCGATCATATCGTAGCGGTGCTTAGGCGAAGCCCTGCGTCGGTAGCAACATCATCACAGTCATCATGCTGTCGTGCTGATGGAACTCTCCCACGAGGCTCTGCTGGATCGGAGTTCGTGGGACGTCATCGAGCGGAACATGTGCTGAACTCGGAGGTGCCGTTCGTTCGGTACTTGGATCGGTCAGATCGTGAAGATGTACGACTACATCAACCACGTTGTCATAACGCTTCCACTCTCGGTCTACGAGGGTACATGGAGAACACTCTCCCCTCTCGGTGCTATGCATCACCATGATCTTGCGTGTGCGTAGGATTTTTTTTGAAATTACTACGTTCCCCAACAATAATAACTTTATTATTGCCTCTAGGGCATATTTCCTTCAGTCTCCCACTTGCACTAGAGTCAATAATCTAGTTCACATCGCCATGTGATTTAACACCAATAGTTCACATCACCATGTGATTAACAACCATAGTTCACATCTCCATGTGACCAACACTCGAAGGGTTTACTAGAGTCAGTAATCTTAGTTCACATCGCCATGTGATTAACACACAAAGAGTACTAAGGTGTGATCATGTTTTGCTTGTGAGAGAAGTCTATTCAACGGGTCTGCCGTATTCATATTCGTATGTATTTTGCAAATTTCTATGTCAAAATAGTCTGCACGGAGCTACTCTAGCTAATTGCTCCACTTTCAATATGTATCCAGATTGAGACATAGAGTCATCTGGATCAGTGTCAAAACTTGCATCGACGTAACCCTTTACGACGAACCTTTTGTCACCTCCATAATCGAGAAACATATCCTTATTCCACTAAGGATAATTTTGACCGTTGTCTAGTGATCTACTCCTAGATCACTATTGTACTCCCTTGCAAAACTCAGTGTAGGGTATACAATAGATCTGGTACACAACATGGCATACTTTATAGAACCTATGGTTGAGGCATAGGGAATGACTTTCATTCTCTTTCTATCTTCTGCCGTGGTCGGGATTTAAGTCTTACTCAATTTCACACCTTGCAATACAGGCAAGAACTCCTTTGACAGTTCCATTTTGAACTACTTAAAAAATTGTCAAGGTATGTACTCATTGAAAAAACTTATCAAGCCTCTTGATCTATCTCTATAGATCTTGATGCTAAATATGTAAGCATCTTCATCGAGGTCTTTCTTTGAAAAACTCCTTTCAAACACTCCTTTTATGCTTTCCAAAAAATTCTACATAATTTCTGATCAACAATATGTCATTCACATATACTTATCAGAAAGGTTGTAGTACTCCCACTCACTTTCTTGTAAATACAGGCTTCATCGCAAGTATGTATAAAACTATATGCTTTGATCAACTCATCAAAGTGTATATTCCAACTCTGAGATGCTTTGCACCAGTCCATGGATGGATCGCTGGAGCTTGCACATTTTGTTAGCACCTTTAGGATCGACAAAACCTTCTGGTTGCATCATATACAACTCTTCTTTCAGAAATCCATTAATGAAGGTAGTTTTGACATCCATTTGCCATATTACATAAAATATGGCAATTTGCTAACATGATTCAGACAGACTTAGTCATCGCTACGAGTGAGAAAATCTCATCGTAGTCAACACATTGAACTTTGTAAAAAAACCTTTCTCGACAAGTCTAGCTTTGTAGATAGTAACACTACTATCAGCGTCCGTCTTCCTCTTGAAGATCCATTTATTTTCTATGGCTTGCCGATCATCGGGCAAGTCAATCAAAGTCCACACTTTGTTCTCGTACATGGATCCCATCTCAGATTTCATGGCCTGAAGCCATTTTGCAGAATTTGGGCTCATCATCGCTTCCTCATAGTTCGTAGGTTCGTCATGGTCAAGTAACATGAACTCCAGAATAGGATTACCGTACCACGCTGGTGCGGAACATACTCTGGTTGACCTACGAGGTTCGGTAGTAACTAGATCCGAAGATTCATGGTCATCACCATTAACTTCCTCACTAATTAGTGTAAGCATCACTTGAACTAGTTTCAGTGAAGAAATACTTTCCAATTTGGGAGAAGGTACAATTACCTCATCAAGTTCTACCTTCCTCCCACTCACTTCTTTCGAGAGAAACTCCTTCTCTAGAAAGGATCCATTCTTAGCAACAAAGATCTTGCCTTCAGATCTGTGATAGAAGGTGTACCCAACAGTCTCTTTTGGGTATCCTATGAAGACACATTTCTCTGATTTGGGTTCGAGCTTATCAGGTTGAAGCTTTTTCACATAAGCATCACAGCCTCAAACTTTAAGAAACGACAACTTGGGTTTCTTGCCAAACCATAGTTCATAAGGTGTCGTCTCAACGAATTTAGATGGTGCCCTATTTAACGTGAATGCAGCTGTCTCTAATGCATAACCCCAAAACGATAGTGGTAAATCAGTAAGAGACATCATAGATTGCACTATATCCAATAAAGTACGGTTATGACGTTCGGACACACCATTATGCTGTGGTGTTCCAGGTGGCAAGAGTTTGTGAAACTATTCCACATTGTTTTAATTGAAGGCCAAACTCGTAACTCAAATATTTTCCTATACGATCAGATGGTAGAAACTTTATTTTCTTGTGACGATGATTTTCCACTTCACTCTGAAATTCTTTGAACTTTTCAAATGTTTCAGACTTATGTTTCATCAAGTAGATATACCCATATCTGCTCAAATCATCTATGAAGGTCAGAAAATAACGATACCTGCCGCGAGCCTCAACACTCATCGGATCGCATACATCAGTATGTATTATTTCCAATAAATCAGTTGCTCGCTCCATTGTTCCGGAGAACGGAGTCTTAGTCATCTTGCCATGAGGCATGGTTCGCAAGCATCAAGTGATTCTTAATCAAGTGATTCCAAAATCCCATCAACATGGAGTTTCTTCATGCGCTTTACACCAATATGACCTAAACGGCAGTGCCACAAATAAGTTGCACTATCATTATTAACTTTGAATCTTTTGGCTTCAATATTATGAATATGTGTATCACACGATCAAGATTCAATAAACCATTTATATTGAGTGTATGACCATAGAAGGTTTTATTCAAATAAACAGAACAACAATTATTCTTTAACTTAAATGAATAACTATATTGCAATAAACATGATCCAATCATATTCATGCTCAACGCAAACACCAAATAACATTTATTTTGGTCCAACACTAATCTCGAAGGTAGAGGAAGTGTGCGATGGTGATCTTATCAACCTTGGAATCATTTCCAACACACATCGCCGTTTCGCCCTTAAGTAGTCTCTATTTATTTTGTAACTCCTGTTTCGAGGTACTACTCTTAGCGACTGAACTAGTATCAAATACCGATGGGTTGCTATAAACACTAGTAAAGTACACATCAATAACATGTATATCAAATATACCTTTGTTCATTTTGCCATCCTTCTTATCCGCCAAGTATCTAGGGGCAGTTCCACTTCCAGTGACCATTTCCTTTGCAGTAGAAGCACTCAGTTTTAGGCTTGAGTCTAGTTTTGGGTTTGTTCACGGGAGTGACAACTTGTTTGTCATTCTTCTTGAAGTTCCCTTTCTATTATTTTACCCTTTTTCTTGAAACTAGTGGTCTTGTAAACCATCAACACTTGATGTTCTTTCTTGATTTCTACCTTCGCCAATTTCAACATCGCGAAGAGCTCGGGAATTACTTTCGTCATCCCTTGCATATTATAGTTCATCACGAAGTTCTAGTAACTTGGTGATAGTGACTAAAACTTTGTCAATTACTATTTTATCTGGAAGATTAACTCCCACTTGATTCAAGCAATTGTAGTACCCAGACAATCCGAGCACATGCTCACTGGTTGAGCCATTCTCCTCCATTTTGTAGGCAAAGTACTGTCAGAGGTCTCATACCTCTCGACACGGGCATGAGTATGAAATACCAATTTCAACTCTTGGAACATCTTATATGCTCCATGGTGTTCAAAACATTTTTGAATTCCCGGTTCTAAGCCGTAAAGCATGGTGCACTAAACTATCAAGTAGTCATCATACCGAGATTCGTCAAACGTTCATAACGTCCGTATCTGCTCCTGCAATAGGTCTGTCATCTAGCGGTGCATCAAGGACATAATTCTTTTGTGCAGCAATGAGGATAATCCTCAGATCACGGACCTAGTCTGCATCATTGCTACTATCATCTTTCAACAGGGTTTTTCTCTAGGAACATATCAAAAAAAACGGGGAGCTACATCGCGAGCTATTGATCTACAACATAGTTATGCAAATACTATCAGGACTAAGTTCATGATAAATCAAAGTTTAATTAATCATATTACTTAAGAACTCCCACTTAGATAGACATCCCTCTGGTCATCTAAATGATCACGTGATCCATATCAACTAAACCATGTCCGATCATCATGTGAGATGGAGTAGTTTTCAATGGTGAACATCACTATGTTGATCATATCTACTCTATGATTCACGCTCAACCTTTCGGTCTCAGTGTTCCGAGGCCATATCTGCATATGCTAGGCTCGTCAAGTTTAACCCGAGTATTCTGCGTGTGCAAAACTGGTTTGCACCCGTTGTATGTGAACGTAGAGCTTATCACACCCGATCATCACGTGGTGTCTCGGCACGACGAACTTTCGCAATGGTGCATACTTAGGTAGAACACTTGTACCTTGAAATTTAGTGAGAGATCATCTTATAATGCTACCGTCAAACTAAACAAAATAATATGCATAAAGGATAAACATCACATGCAATCAATATAAGTGATATGATATGGCCATCATCATCTTGTGCCTTTGATCTCCATCTCCAAAGCACCGTCATGATCACCATCGTCACCGGCGCGACACCTTGATCTCCATCATAGCATCGTTGTCGTCTCGCCAACTATTGCTTCTACGACTATCGCTGCCGCTTAGTGATAAAGTAAAGCAATTACATGGCGGCTGCATTTCATACAATAAAGCGACAACCATATGGCTCCTGCCAGTTGTCGATAACTTCGTTACAAAACATGATCATCTCATACAATAAAATTTAGCATCATGTATTGACCATATCACATCACAACATGCCCTGCAAAAACAAGTTAGACGTCCTCTACTTTGTAGTTGCAAGTTTTACGTGGCTGCTACGGGCTGAGCAAGAACCGTTCTTACCTACGCATCAAAACCCCAACGATTTGTCGTCAAGTATGTGTTGTTTTCACCTTCACAAAGACCGGGTGTAGCCACACTTGATTCAACTAAAGTTGGAGAAACTGACACCCGCCAGCCACCTGTGTGCGAAGCACGTCGGTAGAACCAGTCTCGCGTAAGCGTACGCGTAATGTCGGTCCAGGCCGCTTCATCCAACAATACCGTCGAATCAAAGTATGACATGCTGGTAAGCAGTATGACTTTTATCGCCCACAACTCACTTGTGTTCTACTCGTGCATATAACATCTACGCATAGACCTGGCTCTGATGCCACTGTTGGGGAACGTAGTAATTGCAAAAATTTCCTACGCACACGCAAGATCATGGTGATGCATAGCAACGAGAGGGGAGAGTGTTGTCTACGTACCCTCGTAGACTGTAAGAGGAAGCGTTATGACAACGCGGTTGATGTAGTCGTACGTCTTCAGGATCGAATGATCCTAGTGTTGGAAATATGCCCTAGAGGCAATAATAAAAGCATTATTATTATATTTCCTTATTCATGATAATTGTCTTTATTCATGCTATAATTGTGTTATCCGGAAATCGTAATACATGTGTGAATAACAGACAACAACATGTCCCTAGTAAGCCTCTAGTTGACTAGCTCGTTGATCGATAGATAGTCATGGTTTCCTGACTATGGACATTGGATGTCATTGATAACGAGATCACATCATTAGGAGAATGATGTGATGGACAAGACCCAATCCTAAACATAGCATAAGATCGCATAGTTCGTTCGCTAGAGTTTTCCAATGTCATCCTTTCCTTAGACCATGAGATCGTGTAACTCCCGGATACCGTAGGAGTGCTTTGGGTGTACCAAACGTCACAACGTAACTGGGTGACTATAAAGGTATACTGCGAGTATCTCTGAAAGTGTCTGTTGGGTTGACACGGATCGAGACTGGGATTTGTCACTCCGCTTGACGAAGAGGTATCACCGGGCCCTCTCGGTAACGCATCATCATAATGAGCTCAATGTGATCAAAGTGTTTGATCATGGGATCATGCATTACGATACGAGTAAAGTGACTTGCCGATAACGAGATTGAACGAGGTATAGGGATACCGACGATCGAATCTCGGGCAAGTAAAATACCGATTGACAAAGGGAATCGTATATGGGATTAATTGAATCCTCGACATCGTGGTTCATCCGATGAGATCATCGTGGAGCATGTGGGAGCCAACATGGGTATCCAGATCCCGCTGTTGGTTATTGCCCGAGAGCCGTCTCGGTCATGTCTGCATGTCTCCCGGACCCGTAGGGTCTAAACACTTAAGGTTCGGTGACGGTAGGGTTGTGAAGATATGTATATGCAGTAACCCGAATGTTGTTCGGAGTCCCGGATGAGATCCCGGACGTCACGAGGAGTTTCGGAATGGTCCGGAGGTAAAGATTTATATATGGGAAGTCATCATACGGGCACCGGGAAGTTTCGGGGGCATATCGGTATTGTACCGGGGCCACCGAAGGGGTTCTGGGGGTCCACCGGGAGGGGCCACCTCTCCCGGAGGGCCTCATGGGCTGTATGAGGAAGGGAACCAGCCCAAAGTGGGCTGGTGCGCCTTCCCCCCCAAGGGCCCATGCGCCTAGTGTTTGGGGAAACCCTGAGGGGGGCGCCCCCCCTTGCTTGGGGGGCAAGCCTCCTCCCCTAGGCCGCCGCCCCCCCTCTAGATCCCATCTAGAGGGGCCGGCCCCCCTTGCCCCTTCCCCTATAAATAGAGGGGTGAGGGGAGGGCTGCGCACCCCTTGCCCTGGCGCCTCCCTGTCCCTCTCCAACACCTCCTCCTCCTCCGTAGAGCTCGGCGAAGCCCTGTCGGAGTACTGCGGCTCCACCATCACCACGCCGTCGTGCTGCTGCTGGAGTCTTCTTCCCCAACCTCTCCTTTGCCTTGCTGGATCAATAAGAAGGAGACGTTACGCTGACCGTACGTGTGTTGAACATGGAGGTGCCGTGCTTTCGGTGCTAGGATCTCCGGTTATTTGGATCACGGTGTGTACGACTACTTCATCCCCGTTCGTTGAACGCTTCCGCTCGCGATCTACAAAGTGGTATGTAGATGCAATCTCTCTCCCATGACTCGTTGCTTAGATGAACTCATAGATGGATCTTGGTGAAACCGTAGGAAAAATTTTAATTTTCTGCAACGTTCCCCAACAGTGGCATCATGAGCTAGGTCTATGCGTAGTTCTCTATTGCACGAGTGGAACACAATTTGTTGTGGGCGTAGATGTTGTCAACTTTCTTGCCACTACTAGTCTTATCTTGCTTCTAACTTAGAGGACGTCTAACTTGTTTTTGCAGCAAGTGCTTTGTGATATGGTATGGCCAAAGTTGTGATGAATGATGAATGATCTATATGTGATGTATGAGATGTTCATGCTATTGTAATAGGAATCACGACTTGCATGTCGATGAGTATGACAACCGGCAGGAGCCATAGGAGTTGTCTTTATTTTTTGTATGACCTGCGTGTCATTGAGAAACGCCATGTAAATTACTTTACTTTATTGCTAAACGCGTTAGCCATAGTAGTAGAAGTAATAGTTGGTGAGCAACTTCATGGAGACACGATGATGGAGATCATGATGATGGAGATCATGGTGTCAAGCCGGTGACAAGATGATCATGGAGCCCCAAGATGGAGATCAAAGGAGCTATGTGATATTGGCCATATCATGTCACGTTTATTATTTGATTGCATGTGATGTTTATCATGTTTTGCATCTTGTTTACTTAGAACGACGGTACTAAATAAGATGATCCCTCATAATAATTTCAAGAAAGTGTTCCCCCTAACTGTGCACCGTTGCGACAGTTCGTTGTTTCGAAGCACCACGTGATGATCGGGTGTGACAGATTCTAACGTTCACATACAACGGGTGTAAGACAGATTTACACATGCAAACACTTAGGTTGACTTGACGAGCCTAGCATGTACAGACATGGCCTCGGAACACAGAAGACCGAAAGGTCGAGCATGAGTCGTATAGAAGATACGATCAACATGAAGATGTTCACCGATGTTGACTAGTCCGTCTCACGTGATGATCGGACATGGCCTAGTTGACTCGGATCATGTAATACTTAGATGACTAGAAGAGGGATGTCTATCTAAGTGGGAGTTCATTAAATAATTTGATTAAATGAACTTTATTATCATGAACTTAGTCTAAATTTTTTACAATATGTCTTGTAGATTAAATGGCCAACGTAGTCCTCAACTTCAACGCGTTCCTAGAGAAAACCAAGCTGAAAGACGATGGCAGCAACTATACGGACTGGGTCCGGAACCTGAGGATCATCCTCATAGCTGCCAAGAAAGATTATGTCCTACGAGCACCGCTGGGTGACGCACCTATTCTCCCTGCAGAACAAGACATTATGAACGCTTGGCAGTCACGCTGCGATGATTACTCCCTCGTTCAGTGTGGCATGCTTTACAGCTTAGAGCCGGGGCTCCAAAAGCGTTTTGAGAGACATGGAGCATATGAGATGTTCGAAGAGCTGAAAATGGTTTTCCAAGCTCATGCCCGGGTCGAGAGATATGAAGTCTCCGACAAATTCTTTAGCTGTAAGATGGAGGAAAATAGCTCTGTCAGTGAACACATACTCAAAATGTCTGGGTTGCACAACCGCTTGACTCAACTGGAAGTTAATCTCCCGGATGAAGCGGTCATTGACAGAATCCTCCAGTCGCTTCCACCTAGCTACAAGAGCTTTGTGATGAACTAAAATATGCAGGGGATGGTAAAGACCATTCCTGAGGTATATGCTATGCTGAAATCAGCAGAGGTAGAAATCAAGAAGGAGCATCAAGTGTTGATGGTGAATAAAACCACTAAGTTCAAGAAGGGCAAGGGTAAAAAGAACTTCAAGAAGGACGACAAGGAAGTTGCCGCGCCCGGTAAGCAAGTTGCCGGGAAGAAGCCAAAGAATGGACCCAAGCCCGAGACTGAGTGTTTTTATTGCAAGGGAAGTGGTCACTGGAAGCGGAACTGCCCCAAATACTTAGCGGACAAGAAGGCCGGCAAAACAAAAGGTATATGTGATATACATGTAATTGATGTGTACCTTACCAGTACTCGTAGTAGCTCTTGGGTATTTGATACCGGTGCAGTTGCTCATATTTGTAACTCAAAGCAGGAGCTATGGAATAAACGGAGACTGGCGAAGGACGAGGTGACGATGCGCGTCGGGAATGGTTCCAAGGTCGATGTGATCGCCGTCGGCACATTACCTCTACATTTACCTACGGGATTAGTTTTAAACCTCAATAATTGTTATTTAGTGCCAAGTTTGAGCATGAACATTGTATCTGGATCTCGTTTAATTCGAGATGGCTACTCATTTAAATCCGAGAATAATGGTTGTTCTATTTATATGAGAGATATGTTTTATGGTCATGCTCCGATGGTTAATGGTTTATTCTTAATGAATCTCGTACGTGATGATACACATATTCATAGTGTGAATACCAAAAGAGTTAAAGTTGATAACAATAGTCCCACATATTTGTGGCACTGCCGCCTTGGTCACATAGGTGTCAAACGCATGAAGAAGCTCCATGCAGATGGACTTTTAGAGTCTCTTGATTATGAATCATTTGACACGTGCGAACCATGCCTCATGGGTAAAATGACCAAGACTCCGTTCTCAGGAACAATGGAGCGAGCAACCAACTTATTGGAAATCATACATACCGATGTGTGCGGTCCAATGAGTGTTGAGGCTCGCGGTGGCTATCGTTATGTTCTCACCCTCACTGATGACTTGAGTAGATATGGGTATATCTACTTGATGAAACACAAGTCTGAGACCTTTGAAAAGTTCAAGGACTTTCAGAGTGAGGTTGAAAATCAACGTGATAAAAAGATCAAGTTTCTACGATCAGATCGTGGAGGAGAATACTTGAGTCATGAATTTGGCACACACTTAAGAAAATGTGGAATAGTTTCACAACTCACGCCGCCTGGAACACCTCAGCGTAATGGTGTGTCCGAACATCGTAATCGCACTCTATTAGATATGGTGCGATCTATGATGTCTCTTACCGACTTACCGCTATGTTTTTGGGGCTATGCTTTAGAGACTGCCGCATTCACTTTAAATAGGGCTCCGTCGAAATCCGTTGAGACGACACCGTATGAATTATGGTTTGGGAAGAAACCTAAGCTGTCGTTTCTGAAAGTTTGGGGATGCGATGCTTATGTCAAGAAACTTCAACCTGAAAAGCTCGAACCCAAGTTGGAAAAATGCGTCTTCATAGGATACCCTAAAGAAACTATTGGGTATACCTTCTACCTCAGATCCGAAGGCAAGATCTTTGTTGCCAAGAATGGATCCTTTCTCGAGAAAGAGTTTCTCTCAAAAGAAGTAAGTGGGAGGAAAGTAGAACTTGATGAAGTGTTACCTCTTGAACCAGAAAATGGCAAAACTCAAGAAAACGTTCCTGAGGTGCCTGCACCGACTAGAGAGGAAATTAATGATGATGATCAAGATACTTCTTATCAAGCTCCTACTGAAATTCGAAGGTCCACAAGGACACGTTCCGCACCAGAGTGGTACGGCAACCCTGTCTTGGAAATCATGTTGTTAGACAATGGTGAACCTTCGAACTATGAGGAAGCAATGGCGGGCCTGGATTCCGACAAATGGCTGGAAGGCATGAAATCCGAGATAGGATCCATGTATGAAAACGAAGTATGGACTTTGACTGACTTGCCCGTTGAACGGCGAGCCATAGAAAATAAATGGATCTTTAAGAAGAAGACAAACGCGGATGGTAATGTGACCATCTATAAAGCTCGGCTTGTCGCTAAGGGTTATCGACAAGTTCCAGGAATTGACTACGATGAGACTTTCTCACCGGTAGCGAAGCTGAAGTCCGTCCGAATCATGTTAGCAATTGCCGCATTCTACGATTATGAAATACGGCAAATGGACGTCAAAACGGCATTCCTTAATGGTTTCCTTAAGGAAGAATTGTATATGATGCAGCCGGAAGGTTTTGTCGATCCTAAGAATGCTGACAAGGTGTGCAAGCTCCAACGCTCGATTTATGGGCTGGTGCAAGCATCTTGGAGTTGGAACATTCGCTTTGATGAGATGATCAAAGCGTTTGGGTTTACACAGACTTATGGAGAAGCCTGTGTTTACAAGAAAGTGAGTGGGCGCTCTGTAGCATTTCTCATATTATATGTAGACGACATACTTTTGATGGGAAATGATATAGAACTCTTGGACAACATTAAGGCCTACTTGAATAAATGTTTTTCAATGAAGGACCTTGGAGAAGCTGCTTATATATTAGGCATCAAGATCTATAGAGATAGATCGAGACGCCTCATAGGTCTTTCACAAAGCACATACCTTGATAAGATATTGAAGAAGTTCAATATGGATCAATCTAAGAAAGGGTTCTTACCTGTGTTACAAGGTGTGAAATTGAGCTCAGCTCAATGTCCGACCACGGCAGAAGATATAGAAGAGATGAGTGTCATCCCCTATGCCTCAGCCATAGGTTCTATTATGTATGCCATGCTGTGTACCAGACCTGATGTAAACCTTGCCGTAAGTTTGGTAGGAAGGTACCAAAGTAATCCCGGCAAGGAACACTGGACAACGGTCAAGAATATCCTGAAGTACCTGAAAAGGACTAAGGAAATGTTTCTCATTTATGGAGGTGACGAAGAGCTCGTCGTAAAAGGTTACGTCGACGCTAGCTTCGACACAGATCTGGATGACTCTAAGTCGCAAACCGGATACGTGTATATTTTGAATGGTGGGGCAGTAAGCTGGTGCAGTTGCAAGCAAAGCGTCGTGGCGGGATCTACATGTGAAGCGGAGTACATGGCAGCCTCGGAGGCAGCACATGAAGCAATTTGGGTGAAGGAGTTCATCACCGACCTCGGAGTCATACCCAATGCGTCGGGGCCAATCAAACTCTTCTATGACAACACTGGAGCTATTGCACTTGCCAAGGAGCCCAGGTTTCACAAGAAGACCAGGCACATCCAGTGTCGCTTCAACTCCATTCGTGAAAATGTTCAAGATGGAGACGTAGAAATTTGTAAAGTGCACACGGATCTGAATGTCGCAGATCCGTTGACTAAACCTCTCCCTAAGGCAAAACATGATCAACACCAGAACTCTATGGGTGTTCGATTCATTACAATGTAACTAGATTATTGACTCTAGTGCAAGTGGGAGACTGTTGGAAATATGCCCTAGAGGCAATAATAAAAGCATTATTATTATATTTCCTTATTCATGATAATTGTCTTTATTCATGCTATAATTGTGTTATCCGGAAATCGTAATACATGTGTGAATAACAGACAACAACATGTCCCTAGTAAGCCTCTAGTTGACTAGCTCGTTGATCGATTGATAGTCATGGTTTCCTGACTATGGACATTGGATGTCATTGATAACGAGATCACATAATTAGGAGAATGATGTGATGGACAAGACCCAATCCTAAACATAGCATAAGATCGCATAGTTCGTTTGCTAGAGTTTTCCAATGTCAAGTATCCTTTCCTTAGACCATGAGATCGTGTAACTCCCAGATACCGTAGGAGTGCTTTGGGTGTACCAAACGTCACAACGTAACTGGGTGACTATAAAGGTATACTGCGGGTATCTCTGAAAGTGTCTGTTGGGTTGACACGGATCGAGACTGGGATTTGTCACTCCGCTTGACGGAGAGGTATCACCGGGCCCTCTCGGTAATGCATCATCATAATGAGCTCAATGTGATCAAAGTGTTTGATCACGGGATCATGCATTACGATACGAGTAAAGTGACTTGCCGATTACGAGATTGAACGAGGTATAGGGATACCGACGATCGAATCTCGGGCAAGTAAAATACCGATTGACAAAGGGAATCGTATACGGGATTAATTGAATCCTCGACATCGTGGTTCATCCGATGAGATCATCGTGGAGCATGTGGGAGACAACATGGGTATCCAGATCCCGCTGTTAGTTATTGCCCGAGAGCCGTCTCGGTCATGTCTGCATGTCTCCCGGACCCGTAGGGTCTACACACTTAAGGTTTGGTGACGCTAGGGTTGTGAAGATATGTATATGCAGTAACCCGAATGTTGTTCGGAGTCCCGGAAGAGATCCCGGACGTCACGAGGAGTTTCGGAATGGTCCGGAGGTAAAGATTTATATATGGGAAGTCATCATACGGACACCGGGAAGTTTCGGGGGCATATCGGTATTGTACCGGGGCCACCGAAGGGGTTCTGGGGGTCCACCGGGAGGGGCCACCTCTCTCGGAGGGCCTCATGGGCTGTATGAGGAAGGGAACCAGCCCAAAGTGGGTTGGTGCGCCTCCCCCCAAGGGCCCATGCGCCTAGGGTTTGGGGAAACCCTGAGGGGGGCGCCCCCCCTTGCTTGGGGGGCAAGCCTCCTCCCCTAGGCCGCCGCCCCCCCTCTAGATCCCATCTAGAGGGGCCGGCCCCCCTTGCCCCTTCCCCTATAAATAGAGGGGTGAGGGGAGGGCTGCGCACCCCTTGCCCTGGCGCCTCCCTCTCCCTCTCCAACACCTCCTCCTCCTCCGTAGAGCTCGGCGAAGCCCTGTCGGAGTACTGCGGCTCCACCATCACCACGTCGTCATGCTGCTGCTGGAGTCTTCTTCCCCAACCTCTCCTTTGCCTTGATGGATCAAGAAGAAGGAAACGTTACGCTGACCGTACGTGTGTTGAATGCGGAGGTGCCGTGCTTTCGGTGCTAGGATCTCCGGTGATTTGGATCACGGTGTGTACGACTACTTCATCCCCGTTCGTTGAACGCTTCCGCTCGCGATCTACAAAGTGGTATGTAGATGCAATCTCTCTCCCATGACTCGTTGCTTAGATGAACTCATAGATGGATCTTGGTGAAACCGTAGGAAAAATTTTAATTTTCTGCAACATTCCCTAACACCTAGTACCGAAAGTACGACACCTCCGCGATCTGCACATGTTCGGCTCAGTGACGTCCCACGAACTCACGATCCAGCAGAGTGTCGAGGGAGAGCTTCGTCAACACGATGGCGTGATGACGGTGATGATGAAGCTACCGGCACAGGGCTTCGCCTAAGCACTGCAACGATATGACCGAGGTGGATTATGGTGGAGGGGGCACCACACACGGCTAAGAGATCAATGACTAACTTGTGTGTATATGGGGTGCCTCCTGGCCACGTATATAAAGGATGGAGGGAGGAGGAGGCCTGCCCTCATAGGGCGCGCCCAAAGTGTGGAGTCCTACTAGGACTCCCTAGTCCTAGTAGGATTCCAGCTCCCACATGGAATAGAAAAAAGGGAAGGGAGAAGGAGAAGGAAGGAAGGGGGTGATACGTCCATTTTGTATCATGCTTTTATACCAATATTTATTGCATTATGGGCTGTTATTACACATTATGTCACAATACTTATGCCTATTCTCTCTTATTTTACAAGGTTTACATAAGGAGGGAGAATGCTGGCAGCTGGAATTCTAGGCTAGAAAAGGAGCAAATATTAGAGACCTATTCTGCACAACTCCAAAAGTCCTGAAACTCCACGAAAGTTATTTTTGGAAATAATAAAAAATACTGAGGGGAAGAAGTACCAGAGGGGCCCACACCCTGTGTCGGTGGGAAACGACACCTATGGGATCACGAGAATCCCTTTCTACGGTTGTAGGGCGCGGGGGTCATGAGAAGAGCGGATCGAGCAGGCAGTACACGATTCCTTTATCCAGGTTCGGGCCGCGGAGATGCGTAAAACCCTACTCTTGCTTTGGTGGATTATATGCTTGTGTTCTTGAGCTAGCTATGGGGCGTGAGGAGCTCCAAAAAGCCGAATCCTCCTCCTGGTCGCCTGGGCCTCCTTTTATAGGGAAAGGGGCTGCCAGAGTGGCACACAGGAGGTGGAAAGGGTACATTGGTGCGAGGTTATCCCTCGCATTACATGACAAGGCGCATTAAATGCGCCTTTGCTTAGGTGTCCCTGCTTTATCGAGGGCGAGGCAGTGCCCCGTCTCGTCCGTCGCCGCTCTCTCCCGCGTCGACACGCGCCCTGGCCAGCGGTTCCTGTGATGCCATGTAGGCGGGCAGGCAGCTGAGGTGGCGCAGCGGTGGGTCTCCACGAGGATCTGCATGCCGCCACGCAGGTGCCTGCCCAGCTGGTTGGGTCGGCAGCCGCATGTGAACGGTGGTGGAGGTGTGACTGGCGTGGGTCCGATGGTGGCCCCGCGGGTGTCCTTGGCAAGGGCCTTGCCGCGGCCCCGGCAAGGGTCTTGCCGGGGTCCTGACAAGGGTCTTGCCATGGCGTCTGCTGTCATCCCCGGCAAGGCTCTTGCCGGGGGCCTTGTGGTTTTTCTTGGCTGGGATCCTGCCAAGGATCATCATCTTCTAAAGTGTGCATCTGGTCTTGAATGTCTTCACAAAGATCTGCATACCACCACGGGGATGCCTCCCGAATCCTCGCCCCATGGGGGCAGTGGACTCAAGGGTGACCCGCTCCGTAGACGTGGGGCGAGCTGCCACGGCAAGGGTCTTGCTGGGTTGGCAAAAAACACCTCCCGGCAAGGATCTTGCCGGGGAGGGGGGGCGCTTCGTCCCCTTTGCTCTTTATGGTCTTGGCGTCATTCTGTTCCTCTTTAACTTTGGCCTCACCTTGGTTCTACCTCCCTTGCCGGGCTTGGTGCGGCGGCGCCCGTGGCTCAGACTGCCCGTGCACAGTCGTAGGGGTACAAAAAGTGTACCCCCCCTTTTTGTACACCGACCGGAGCCCCCGGGCCTGGTCCATACATGAGCGCTACGCGTTGTTGGGCCAGGCCCAAGAATGGTGCGCGGGTAGGCAGGGCGGTTTTTACCGCGGTAAGTTTCTTCGCGCGCTGCGCCTCCCATGCTTCCCGCGTGTGGCACGGCGTGGGGAGGCGGGCGTGACGTGGGTGGCGTGCGTGGGGCTGAGCTCCGCATGCATGTGTCACGTCGTAGTAAAGGAGGCGGTTCAGGCCTTCCCCATAAACGGGGGGAGGCGTGGAGGCGCGGTCCATTTACTGGACGGGGCTGAGGCGTGGTCTTCGAGGCGTCCACTCCGCATGATCACGGGGTGGGGAGAGGTCGCCTCATCCGTCGCCTCAGTTCTGCACGCCTACCACGCGGCTTCCATGCGCTTGGGGTGGCGAACGGTGGAGGCAGAAAACTGGGCCGTCGTGGGCCGAGGCAGCGGGTCGGTCCCAGTTCCCTGCACCTTTTGCGTCTTGATTGGCTGAGCGGGGCGGCCGAGCCCCCACCCCGTTCCTTTATAAGGAGCGGGAGGGGGAGGACGGCGGCCCGCATTCTTTCATCTCCTCTTTCCTTCAGCTTCTGCTCCCCTCCCTCTCTTTCGCCATGGAGAAAGGGAACTTTGGTCCTTCAACGGTGGCGACGAGGGTCGCCGCTCGACAATGCGTTCCTCCTTCTCCGGCACCTGCAGTGGCAGAGCCAGCCGTGAGGGGAAGGGGGAGAGGGCGAGGCCATGGGCGAGGCCGAGGCGCTCGGGGGAGAGGAGGACGGGGCGGCGCGCCGGCTTTGCCTCCGCCAGCAGTTCCTCTCCCCATGGAGGGCCACGTTGGGGCCGACCCTTGTGAGTTCTTCGTCAGGCTGCGGCGGCCGCCTCGCCGTCGTCTTCATCTCCCGACTCCATTTGCGAGTGAGATGGAGTTAGACCCACCCGAGACACTGAGGCTACACATGAGGGGCTATGGAATCAGCGGTACGCGAGTCCGCGTCGACTTCCCAACCCCTAATGTGATGTATCTTGGTCGAGGGTGGAAGATGTTCGCCCGTATCCACCGTCTGACGGAGGAACTCACCCTCCATTTTAAGCTGATGGAGGACGGTCTCCTCTCCGTCAAGGTCTTCGGGTGCTTCGGGACTCGGGCAAGGTGCTGCGTGGAGAGCTCCTCTGATAGCGAAGACTCCTCCTCGAGGGAGAGTGACGAGGAGGACAGCGGCAGCGACGACGAGGGTAGCGGGCGGCAGGATGACGGGTCCGACTAGGTGTCTGGCGTCGCTCCGTGCGGCACCCGCGATCCCATCATCCGTGTCGCCGGCTCCTTGAACTTCTCGGGGTCGTTTCCTTGGGCGGCTGGCGTAGGGAGGCTGCGGAAGAGGAAGAGGGCGGGCGGCAAGGCCGTCAACTCGGAGTACGTGGGCACGACGCCTTTGACGCATGCTGACGTCCTGCCGCCTCGTCTTCGAGCTCTGCCTCCGGCGCTGCCATCACCATCCAGCCTTCGGACGACCACCGAGATGTTCTCTTGGTGTCTTCTGCCACCCGTAGCTTGCCTAGGCGCCCCTTTTGCCCTTCTCGCCTCCTTGACCTACCTCCTGAAGAGAGGGACAAGAAAGGGATTGCGGGCACCTTATCTCTTTTTAGTTTGTAAGCCTTTGGGCCTTAGCTGAATTTAAAGCTTGTAATCCCATCATTCATGTTTTTCATTCTCCATGAACTGTACCTGAGTGGAATGTTTTTAATGAAAAAGGGGATGCTTGCCGGGTCACTTGTCTTGCGGGTGGAACCCACGTCAAGGAGCAAATCCTTGATATCCTTAAGATAGACACTTCTTTGCCCGGCAGTAGGCCCTGCCGTCTTCCCACGTTGCTCGACCTTTCTCACACTTTCGGCGGAGGCAGGGATGAGGTGGGTTCAGGCTCCTCGTTTCGTCCCTTTGCTGCCGCAACTACGACCAAACCTGGCCCTAGGAACGAGCCCTAGGGCCTAGAGTTAGGGGAGCACGGTAGCTTTAGGAAGAAACGAGGTTTCGCATACCTCAGTCCATAAGAGAATGCATGATAAGGGATGAAAAAATTATCTGAGATTGCAGCCCCCGGCAACTCCGGTTCGCCGTGGGTGAATCTTTGTACTTGCAGTCCCCGGCAACACTGGCTTGCCGGGGTCCGGATGTTGGTCCGTCCCTCTTCTTCCCCTTCTTTTTTTATCCTCAAGTGATCCGGCAAGGATGTCCGAGCTCTGCGAACCAAAGGAGACAAAAGAACGGAAAGGAGACGCACACTCGACCACTAAGCTAGGGGTTAGCCGCCGCTAAGCACTATCAACCCTAACCAAGGACGAGACTCAATCTAGCATGCATGCTATAACTTAGGGCGCCAGCGCTTTATTTATGCTCAGGGTCTGCGCCTGGCTTTGTACAAAGGGTTACATGCATCATCGGCAATGCTTGTACAAAAGGTGGCTTGCCGGGAGGCCCGACAAGCCGCGCCTTATGGGTAAAACTTGCGAAGATGCTCGATGTTCCAGGAGTTACTCACCGGAACGGCATCTTCGGTCTCCAGGCGGATTGCGCTGGGCCTGGTGACTCGTTTTACCCGATAAGGGCCTTTCCACTTCGGCGTCAACTTGTTGGAATTCTTGGCCGATTGAACGCGCCGAAGAACAAGGTCGCCTTCCTCAAGGCTTCGGGCATGAACCTTGCGGCTATGGTAGCGGCGCAAGGCTTGCTGGTAGCATGCTGCTCTCACAGCCGCCCGAAGACGATCTTCCTCAAGGAGTAGTGCGTCGTCTTGGCGCAGTTGCTCTTGCTCAAGCTCATCATAAGCGAGCACTCGAGGTGACCCCTATATGAGTTCAGTGGGGATAACTGCTTCTGCCCCGTATACCAGGGCAAAGGGTGTCTGGCCGGTGGCTCGATTTGGTGTTGTCCTGATTGACCAAAGAACCGTCGACAACTCATCAATCCAGCGCCTTCCGCTCTTGTGCAGCCTGTCAAAGGTCTTGGTCCTTAAGCCTCGCAACACTTCAGCATTTGCCCTCTCAGCCTGCCCGTTGCTCCGTGGATGAGCGACGGAAGCGAAACAGACCTTGCTGCCGAGGTCCTGAGTATATTGCATGAAGGTGCGGCTTGTGAACTGCGTACCATTGTCGGTGATGATCCGGTTGGGTACACCGTAACGGCACACTAGCCCCTTGAAGAACTTGACGGCCGACTGAGCTGTGACCTTCCTCACCGCCTCCACTTCTGGCCACTTTGTGAACTTGTCAATGGCTACGTACAAGTACTCAAAGCCCCCGACAGCGCGGGGGAAGGGGCCCAGTATGTCGAGCCCTAGACCGAGAAGGGCCAGGAGAGAGGAATGGTTTGAAGGGCTTGAGCTGGTTGATGAAGCTTTCTTGAATGGAATTGACACGCCTCACACCTGGTGACGAGTGTCGTTGCATCCTGGAGGGCGGTGGGCCAGAACAAACCCTGCCGGAATGCCTTGCCGGCAAGGGCTCTCGACCCAATGTGGGATCCACATATGCCTCCATGTATCTCTGCCAACAGCTCCAGTCCTTCCTCTTGAGGGATGCACTTCAATTTCACACCGTTCGATCTCTTCCTGTATAGGACGTCATCGACGAATTGGTACATGGCAGAGCGACGGGCTACTTTTTCCGCTTCTTCCTGCTCCTCAGGAAGCTCCCCTGTCTGGAGGAATCGGACGGTATGCTGTGCCCACGCTGGAGCCTGAGGCTCGACGGCGAGGACTAAAGGCATTTCCTCCGCTATAGGGGCGGCCGTCTCGACGGCAAGAGCTTGGCGTCCTGCCGGAGCTAGCCGTCCCGTGGCGGGTTCAGTGTCCTCGGCAACATCCTTGCCGGCGGCTCCGGGGAGCTCGGCGGGAAAGTACTTGCCGGGTCCAGATTTCCTTCTCTTGTTCTGCTCTGTTGATGGATCAACGGATGGCTGAGTTAGCTGAAGCACAAAGGTACCTGGTTCCACAGGTAGCTTGAGGGCAGCGCGCTTCGACAGGTAATCGGCGATATCGTTCTCCGTTCGGGGAATGTATTCAACCTGGATACCGTTGAAACGCTCTTCCAGCTTTCTCACTTCATCAACGTAGGCCTTCATCAATGGGCTCTGGTAATCCTTATTGACTTGCTTGACGACAAGCTGCGAGTCGCCCCTGACGATGAGCTTTTTGATTCCGAGGTCCGCCGCAATCCTAAGATCGGCAAGCAGCCCTTCGTATTCCGCCGTGTTGTTTGTTGACACCTCTCTGGGGAAGTGCATCTGGATCACGTACTTGAGGTGCTCTCCGGTGGGGGCGACGAGCAGTACGCCAGCCCCGGCACCCTGGAGGGAGAGAGCCCCATCAAAGTACATAATCCAATCGCAACTTGCCTCCTTGCCGGGGAGAGCAGTCTCTTGGGCTTCTTTGTCACGTGTGGCGGTCCATTCTGCAATGAACTCTGCCAGGACTCGGCTCTGGATCGTCGAGGTACTTTCGAACTTGAGGCCAAAGCTGGACAGCTCCAGTGCCCATTCCACAATCCTCCCCGTCGCATCTGGGTTGTGCAATATCCGCTGCAGGGGGAGGCGAGTGACGACAGTGATCTCGTGTGCCTAGAAGTAGTGACGCAGCTTCCTCGAGGCCATGAGAAGGCTGAAGAGCAGTTTCTACACACCGGAGTACCTCGACCTAGCCCCCTGCAAGAGGGAGCTAACGAAGTAGACCGGGCGCTGCATCACTTTCTTCTTTGGCGGCACCTCGACCAACCATGTCGCCTCCGCACTGGTAGTGTCGGGCTCTGTTGCTGCCATTATCTCTTCGTCGACCTCCCTCTGCGCCACTAGCACGGCGCTGACCACCTGGTTCGTTGCCGCTAAGTATAGCAGCAATGGCTCCTGGGGCCTGGGCGCAACTAGTGTTGGTGCGGAGGAGAGGTACTTCTTAAAATCTTGTAATGCCACTTCGGCTTCTAGTGTCCACTCCACCGGGCCCGCCTTTTTCAGGATCTTGAAAAATGGAAGGGCGCGCTCGGCGGACTTGGATATGAATCTTCCTAGGGCAGCGACACAACTGGCGAGCCGGCGCACGTCCTTGATCCGCTTGGGTTCTTCAATCTGCTCTATAGCTTTGATCTTGTCCGGGTTGGCCTCTATCCCCCGCTGCGACACAAAGAACCCGAGAAGCTTGCCGGACGGGATGCCAAAGACGCACTTCTCAGGGTTCAGCTTGAGGTTGATCTTGCGTAGATTTGCAAACGTCTCCCGCAAATCTGATATGAGGGTGGCCCTGTCCTTGGTTTTCACCACGATGTTGTCCATATAAGCCTCCATATTTCTATGGAGCTGGGGCTCAAAACCAATCTGGACCGCCCTCGCAAACATCGATCCAGCACTCTTCAACCCAAAAGGCATCCGTATGAAACAATACGTACCACATGGGGTGATGAACGCTGTTTTCTCTTCGTCTTCTTTCGTCATGAAGATTTGGTGGTAGCCGGAGTAGGCATCCAGGAATGACAGCAGATCACACCCAGCCGTGGAGTCAACAATCTGGTCGATGCGCGGCAACGGGAAGGGGTCTTTAGGACAAGCCTTATTGATATCTGTGTAATCAATACACAGCCTCCACTTCCCATTCGCCTTGCGCACCACGACCGGATTGGCCAACCACGTCGGATGGAGCACTCCTCTTATTAAACCTGCTGCCTCCAGTTTCGGATATCTTCTGTGATGAACTCTTGTCGTTGCAAAGCTTGCTTTCTGACCTTCTGCTTGATGGGCCGCGCATGAGGACAGACAACAAGGTGGTGCTCAATCAACTCCCTGGGAATGCCGGGGATGTTGGAAGCTTGCCATGCAAACACATCGACATTTGCCCGCAGGAAGGTGACGAGCGCGTCTTCCTATTTGTCGTCAAGGGTGGAGCTTATGGTGAAAGCTCCTCCCGTTCCGTCCTTGTTGACGGAAACCTTCTTGGTTCCCGGCGGCGTGGCCCTGGACCTCTTGCTTCCGCCGGCGGAGCTCTCTGGCACATCCTCGACGACAGCGCTACACTCCGAAGAGGTGCGCTTGCCGGAGTGGGTGTCCGAGGTCTCACCGGCCTTCTTCTTCTTCCCCCCCCCCCCCGGGGTCCCGGCAGCAGGAGCAAGTGCCCCAGCGGCGGCAGCTGCTGCGACTGCTTGCGGGTACACTTGGTCAGCACAAATCAGCGCATCCTTCTTGTCGGAGGAGATGGTGATGACCGTCACGGGCCCTGGCATCTTCAGGGTATTGTAGGTGTAGTGCGATGCCGCCATGAACTGGGCCAGCGCCGGGCGGCCAAGGATCCCGTTGTAGGGCAAGGGGATCTTGGCAACATCAAACACAACCCTCTCCGTCCTAAAGTTCAAGTCGCTCCCGAAAGTTACAGGCAACGTGACCTTTCCCTTGGGTTGGCTTCTCCCCGGGCTGACCCACTGAAACGTGCCCGTTTCTTCGAGGTCTCCATCGGGGATCTGCAGCTTCTCGACCACGACAGGCGAGATCAAGTTCAGACCGGCCCCGCCATCTACTAACATTTTTGTCACCCTGAGGTTGCGTATCGTCGGTGAAACCAACAACGGCAAGCACCCGACCGCAGTAGTGCGATCAGGGTGATCCTCAGAGTCAAAAATGATAGGTGTGCCGGACCACTTCAGCGGCCTCTGGGCATCAAACGATGGCTCTGCTACTGTAATCTCTCGCACCCACTATTTAAGCCGGCGTCGAGAGGCATGCAGCAAAGCGCCGCCGTCAACGCACATGGCCTCTGTAGCTTTCTGGAACTCTTGGTCGCTGGACTCGTCGTCCTCTTCGTGATCGTCATCTTCTGGCTTTCTGTCACGGCCCCGAGCGGGCCTCTCTTGTTACTTATCCTTGCCGCGACGGCCTGCCTGGCCATCACGTTTCTTGCCGGATCCCTCAGCACCGTCTTGGCCCTTCTCCTTGTCCTGCCTCTCGTATTCAGCCCTCTGCTTCTCAGCGAGGAGCTCAACCTGTCGACAGTCTTGGAGAGCATGGCCTTTGGTGCGATGGATCTTGCAGTATCGCTTGTCGGAGTTGCCTGGCTTCTCGGCGGTCGCCAAGGCCTGGCAGGCGACACATCCGGCAATTTCCTTGCCGGGGTCACCTGCCTTGGTCTTCTTGGTGGAGCCGGTGTCATCAGACCCCTAGACGGCAAGCACCGCTTTCCCTTTGCGCTTCTTGTTGCGGCGCCGGCCTTTCTTTGCCGGGGCGGCTGTGTCCTCTTCAGAGGAGTCGGTTTCCACGCCGGCGTCTTCGCTGGGGTACTTCCTCCCTTCTTCAGCCCGGGCACATTTGTCCGCGAGAACATAGAGCTCCGCGACATCTTTCACCTTGTTCATTGCCAGCTCTTCACGCATCTTGCGGTTCCGAACGTTCTGATGGAACGCGCTGATGATGGCGGCGGGGTGAACATCTGGAATATTGTACTGCACCTGGCTGAACCTCTATATGTACTTGCGGAGACTCTCGCCTCCCTTCTGGGGAACGACATGGAGATCACTTGCTTGGCCGTGAGCTTGATGACCGCCAGTGAAGGCGCCCACGAATTCATGGCACAAATCCGACCAGGAGGAGATGGAGTCTACCGGCAAGTGCATCAACCAGGACATGGCGTTGGGTTTAAGAGCCAACGGGAAGTAATTTGCAAGCACCTTATCGTCACGAGCTCCGGCAGCCTGCATCGCGATGGTGTAGATGCTGAGGAACTCGGATGGGTGGGTCTTGCCGCCGTACTTCTCGCCCACGTCAGGTTTGAAAGTGCGGTGAGTGGGCCACTGGAACTGCCGCAGCTCACGGGTAAAAGCCGGGCAGCCTACCTCGTAAGGCAGGCCCCCAGGGCTTTCCGGTGCCGGGTGGTCCACAGCGGGCCCCGCTCGCTTATCTGACTGGTGGCGCACTCCGCGCCGGCGCTCGATGGTGGTCCAAGCGTTCATGTTCCCGATCCCGAAGGACCTGGCGTTGGTCCTGGTGGGTCCGCGGGTCGGACGACGCTATGGAGATTTCATCGCCCGCGACGTCGCGATGGGCAGGCGTCCGTGGCACCGGGCGAGGAGGAAGCGAGTGCACCGTGGTCGCGGCGCCGCCAGCCTTCCTGCCACTGGTACGCGGGACTCCGTCGGAACGTCGACCCGGGGGCTCCATCGGGGTCGGCTCATCTTTGTTGGCCACCGCAACAAGGCTTCGGATGGTGGCTCTCCATTCGTCGAGTTTCCCCGTAGTGGGAGGAAAGTCCAGGAGCAACTGCGCGCGCGCCAAGGCTTCTGCTGGCGTTGGTGGCAACGAAACCTGCACGGATCGCGACGTGCTTCGACTTCTCACCATGTCAGAAGGAGCTCCATCACGACCGCGCGGTCGCACGCCGCCTTCTCCGGCGCCTCAGCGAGCGGGCAGACCTTCTACATCCTGGGAGTGGCGCTCGGGGCTTTTCCCGCGGCGACGCCCGGGGTCTTCGGGGTGATCACGCCGCTCGTCGCGCGCCGCTTGAGAGGAACGCGCCGTCGGCGCCGGAGTGGGAGTCCTGGAGGCCCTCGCGCCGCCAGCGGGTGGGGCAGCAGCGACCTCAGTGTTGGGGAACGTTGCAGAAAACAAAAAAAATTCCTACGGTTTCACCAAGATCCATCTATGAGTTCATCTAGCAACGAGTGATCAGATGCATCTACATACCTTTGTAGATCGCGAGCGGAAGCGTTCAGAGAACGGGGATGAGGTAGTCGTACACAACGTGATCCAAATCACCGGAGATCCTAGCACCGAACGGACGGCACCTCCGCGTTCAACACACGTACGGTCAGCGTAACGTCTCCTCCTTCTTGATCCAGCAAGGGGAAAGGAGAGGTTGATGAAGATCCAGCAGCACGACGGCGTGGTGGTGGATGCAGGGCGTCACAGCAGCAGGGCTTCGCCGTGCACTGCGAGAGGGAGAGGTGTAGCAGGGAGAGAGGGAGGCGCCAGGGTCAAGGGTGCGGCTGCCCCTCCCTCCCCCCCTTTATATAGGCCCCCTGGGGGGGCGCCGCCCCCTGGAGATCCCATCTCCAGAGGGGGCGGCGGCCAGGGGGGTGGAGTACCCCCCAAGGCAAGTGGGGCGCCCCCCCCCACCCTAGGGTTCCAACCCTAGGCCCAGGGGGTGGGCCTTGGGGGCGCACCAGCCCACTAAGGGCTGGTCCCCCTCCCACTTCAGCCCATGGGGCCCTCCGGGATGGGTGGCCCCACCCGGTGGACCCCCGGGACCCATCTGGTGGTCCCGGTACAATACCGGTGACCCCCAGATCACTCCCGATGGCCGAAACAGCACTTCCTATATATAATTCTTTACCTCCGGACTATTCCAAAACTCCTCGTGACGTCCGGGATCTCATCCGGGACTCCGAACAACATTCGGGTTACTGCATATACATATCTTCACAACCCTAGCGTCACCGAACCTTAAGTGTGTAGACCCTACGGGTTCGGGAGACATGCAGACATAACCGAGATGGCTCTCGGGCAATAAACAACAGCGGGATCTGGATACCCATGTTGGCTCCCACATACTCCTCGATGATCTCATCGGATGAACCACGATGTCGAGGATTCAATTAATCCCGTATACGATTCCCTTTGTCAATCGGTATTTTACTTGCCCGAGATTCGATCGTCGGTATCCCAATACCTCGTTCAATCTCGTTACCGGCAAGTCACTTTACTCATACCGTAATGCATGATCCCGTGATCAAACACATTGATCACATTGAGCTCATTATGATGATGCATTACTGAGTGGGCCCGGTGATACCTCTCCGTCATGCGGAGTGACAAATCCCAGTCTCGATCCGTGTCAACCCAACAGACACTTTCGGAGATACCCGTAGTATACCTTTATAGTCACCCAGTTACGTTGTGACGTTTGGTATTCCCAAAGCACTCCTATGGTATCCGGGAGTTACACGATCTCATGGTCTAAGGAAAGGATACTTGACATTGGAAAACTCTAGCAAATGAACTATACGATCTTGTGCTATGTTTAGGATTGGGTCTTGTCCATCACATCATTCTCCTAATGATGTGATCTCGTTATCAATGACATCCAATGTCCATAGTAAGGAAACCATGACTATCTGTTGATCAACGAGCTAGTCAACTAGAGGCTTACTAGGGACATGTTGGTGTCTATTATTCACACATGTATTACGATTTCCGGATAACACAATTATAGCATGAATAAAGACAATTATCATGAACAAGGAAATATAATAATAATGCTTTTATTATTGCCTCTAGGGCATATTTCCAACACTCAAAAGGTCCCGCACCACCTGCGGAGGGCCCGGCTCCGCCTTTGGATTTGGCGGCGTGTGGCCCATTACCGGGCGCACGAACATCACCGGCTCCCAAACTCCGGCCGCTGGGACGGTGTTGGTGTTCGCGAGCAGCGCCCCGGGTCCTTTCGGCGACCGGTCCGCTGCTCGCCCGCGTCGGGACGGGATGCCCGGCGTCCGACGGGCCAACTGCCACCGTCGTCTTCTTCTTGGGCGCCATGATGATGAAGAAACGTCGAACTAACTACTAAAGCCGATTCTCACAACTGCGCTACCCCTGCCTGGCGCGCCAAAGATGTCGGTGGGAAATGACACATATGGGATCATGAGAATCCCTTTCTACGGTTGCAGGGCGCGGGGGTCGTGAGAAGAGCGGATCGAGCAGGCAGTACACGATTCCTTTATCTAGGTTCGGGCCGCATAGATGCGTAAAACCCTACTCCTGCTTTGGTGGATTATATGCTTGTGTTCTTGAGCTAGCTATGGGGCGTGAGGAGCTCCAAAAAGCCGAATCCTCCTCCTGGTCGCCTGGGACCTCCTTTTATAGGGAAAGGGGCTGCCACAGTGGCACACAGGAGGTGGAAAGGGTACAGTGGTGCGAGGTTATCCCTCGCATTACATGACAAGGCGCATTAAATGCGCCTTTTCTTAGGTGTCCCTGCTTTATCGGGGGCGGGGCAGTGCCCCATCTCGTCCGTCGCTGCTCTCTCCCGCATCGACATGCGCCCTGGCCAGCAGTGCCTGCGATGCCATGTAGGCGGGCAGGCAGCTGAGGTGGCGCAGCGGTGGGTCTCCACGAGGATCTGCATGCCGCCACGCAGGTGCCTGCCCAGCTGGTTGGGTCGGCAGCCGCATGTGAACGGTGGTGGAGGTGTGACTGGCGTGGGTCCGATGGTGGCCCCGCGGGTGTCCTTGGCAAGGGCCTTGTCGCGGCCCCGGCAAGGGTCTTGCCGGGGTCCTGACAAGGGTCATGCCGTGGCATCTGCTGTCATCCCCGGCAAGGCTCTTGCCGGGGGCCTTGTGGTTTTCCTTGGCTGGGATCCCGCCAAGGATCATCATCTTCTAAAGTGTGCATCTGGTCTTGAATGTCTTCACAAAGATCTACATACCACCACGGGGATGCCTCCCGAATCCTCGCCCCATGGGGGCAGTGGACTCAAGGGTGACCCGCTCCATAGGCATGGGGCGAGCTGCCACGGCAAGGGTCTTGCCGGGTTGGCAAAAAACACCTCCCGGCACGGATCTTGCCGGGAGGGGGGCCCGCTTCGTCCCCTTTGCTCTTTGTGGTCTTGGCATCGTTCTGTTCCTCTTTAACTTTGGCCTCACCTTGGTTCTACCTCCCTTGCCGGGCTTGGTGCGGCGGCGCCCGTGGCTCAGACTGCCCGTGCATAGTCGTAGAGGTACAAAAAGTGTACCCCCCTTTTTGTACACCGACACCCTGGCCACGAGGGTGGGGGCGCACCCTACCCCCCTGGGCGCGCCCCCTTGCCTCTTGGGCCCCCTGTTGGCCCTCCGATGCCCATCTTCTGCTATATGAAGTCTTTCGTCCGGAGAAAAATCAGAAGCAAGCTTTCGGGACGAGACTCCGCCGCCACGAGGCGGAACCTTGGCGGAACCAATCTAGGGCTCCGGCAGAGCTGTTGTGCCGGGGACACTTCCCTCCAGGTGGGGAAAATCATCGCCATCGTCATCACCAACGCTCCTCTCATCAGGAGAGGGCAATCTCCATCAACATCTTCACCAGCACCATCTCCTCTCAAACCCTAGTTCATCTCTTGTATCCAATTCTTGTCTCGAAGTCTGGGATTGGTACCTGTAGGTTGCTAGTAGTGTTGATTACTCCTTGTAGTTGATGCTAGTTGGTTTATTTGGTGGAAGATCATATGTTCAGATCCTTTTATGCATATTAATACTCCTCTGATTATGAACATGAATATGCTTTGTGAGTAGTTACATTTGTTCCTGAGGACATGGGAGAAGTCTTGCTATTAGTAGTCATGTGAATTTGGTATTCGTTTGATATTTTGATGAGATGTATGTTGTCTCTCCTCTAGTGGTGTTATGTGAACGTCGACTACATGACACTTCACCATTATTTGGGCCTAGAGGAAGGCATTGGGAAGTAATAAGTAGATGATGGGTTGCTAGAGTGACAGAAGTTTAAACCCTAGTTTATGTGTTGCTTCGTAAGGGGCTGATTTGGATCCACATGTTTCATGCTATGGTTAGGTTTACCTTAATACTTATTTTGTAGTTGCGGATGCTTGCAATAGGGGTTAATCATAAGTGGGATGCTTGTCCAAGTAAGGGCAGAACCCAAGCACCGGTTCACCCACATATCAAATTATCAAAGTACTGAACGCGAATCATATGAACATGATGAAAACTAGCTTGACGATAATTCCCATGTGTCCTCGAGGGCGCTTTTCTCTATATAAGAGTTTGTCCAGGCTTGTCCTTTGCTACAAAAAGGATTGGGCCACCTTGCTGCACTTTATTTACTTTTGTTACTTGTTGCTCGTTACAATTTATCTTATCACAAAACAATCCGTTACCTATAATTTGAGTGTTTGCAGAGAATACCTTGCTGAAAACCGCTTATCATTTCCTTCTGCTCCTCGTTGGGTTCGACACTCTTACTTATCGAAAGGACTATGATATATCCCCTATACTTGTGGGTCATCAAGACTCTTTTCTGGCGCCACTGCCGGGGAGTGAAGCGCCTTTGGTAGCTGGAATTTGGTAAGGAAAATTTTATATAGTGTGCTGAAATTTACTGTCACTTCTTATTATGGAAAGTAATCCTCTGAGGGGCTTGTTCGGGGTATCTTCACCCCGACCAGTAGAGCAAAGAGTTGCTCCTCAACCTACTGAACCTATTGAAAATGAAAATGTCTAGTTTGAGATTCCTTCGGGTATGATAGAGAAACTGCTATCTAATCCTTTTGCAGGGGACGGAACAATGCATCCTGATGAGCACCTAATATACGTGGATGAAGTTTGTGGATTATTTAAGCTTGCAGGTGTGCCCGATGATGTTATTAAGTAGGTCTTCCCTTTATCTTTGAAGGGAGATTCATTGACATGGTATAGGCTATGTGATGATATGGGATCATGGAACTACAAACGATTGAAATTGGAATTTCATCAAAAGTTTTATCCTATGCATCTTGTTCATCGTGATCGCAATTATATATATATAATTTTTGGCCTCGCAAAGGAGAAAGCATCGCTCAAGCTTGGAGGAGGCTTAAATCAATGTTATATTCATGCCCCAATCATGAGCTCCCAAGAGAAATAATTATTCAAAAAAATTATGCTCGGCTTTCTGATAACAATCGCACCATGCTCGATACTTCTTGTGCTGGCTCTTTTACGATGAAGACTATTGAATTCAAATGGGATTTATTGGAAACAATTAAACGCAACTCTAAAGACTGGGACCTCGTCGAAGGTAAGGAATCAGGTATGACACCTAAGTTTGATTGTGTTAAATCTTTTATGGATACTGATGTTTTCCGTAAATTTAGCACTAAATATGAACTTGACTCTGAGATAGTAGCTGCTTTCTATGAATCTTTTGCTGCTCATGTTGATCTCCCTAAGGATAAGTGGTTTAAATATCATCCTCCCATAGAAGTAAAAGTAGCTGCACCTATTAAAGTTGAAGAAAAGACTATCACTTATAATGATCCTATTGTTCCTACTGCTTATGTTGAGAAACCACCTTTTCCTGTTAGGATAAAACATCATGCTAAAGCTTCAACTGTGGTTCGTAAAAGCAATATTAGAACCTATACACCTCCTGAGCAAGTTAAAGTTGAACCTAATATTGCTATTGTTAAAGATCTCTTGGCTGGTAATATTGTTGGGCATGTTATTTATTTCTGTGATGAAACTGCTAGAATTGCTAAACCTTGTGCTAAAGATAAACATAGACCTATGGTAGGAATGCCTGTTATTTCTGTTAAAATAGGAGATCATTGTTATCATGGCTTATGTGATATGGGTGCTAGTGCTAGTGCAATACCTATTGACTTATACAAACAAACTATGCATGATATTGCACCTACTGAGTTAGAAGATATCATGTCACAATTAAACTTGCCAATAGAGATACTATTTCACCTATGGGAATTGTTAGAGATGTTGAAGTCTTGTGTGGGAAAACTAAATATCTTGCTGATTTTCTTGTTCTTGGTTCCCCACAAGATAGCTTTTGTCCCATTATATTTGGTAGACCCTTCTTGAACACTGTTAATGCTAAGATAGATCACGAAAAGGATATTGTTACTATTGGTCTAGGTGATATGTCTCATGAGTTTAATTTCTCTAAATTTCGTAGACAACACCGTGAAGAGGAATTGCCTAGTAAGGATGAAATTATTGGTCTTGCTTCTATTGTCGTGCCTCCTAGTGATCCTTTAGAACAATATTTGCTGGACCATGAAAATGATATGTTTATGAATGAAAGAAGGGAAATAGATGAAGTATTCTTTAAACAGGAACCCATCCTGAAACACAATTTGCCTGTTGAAATCCTAGGGGATCCTCCTCCACCCAATGGTGATCCCGTATTTGAGCTTAAACCGTTACCTGACACTCTTAAATATGCTTATCTTGATGAGAAAAAGATATATCCTGCTATTATCAGTGCTAACCTTTCAGAGCATGAAGAAGAGAGATTATTGAAAACTCTGGAGAAGCACCGCGCTGCTATTGGATATACTCTTGATGATCTTAAGGGCATTAGTCCCACTCTATGCCAACACAAAATAAATTTGGAGAAAGATGCCAAACCAGTTTGTGATCACCAATGACGGCTGAATCCTAAGATGAAAGAAGTGGTAAGAGAGGAAATACTAAAGCTTCTTGAGCCGGGTATTATTTATCCCGTTGCTGATAGTCAGTGGGTAAGTCCTGTCCATTGTGTCCCTAAAAAGGGAGGTATTATCGTTGTTCATAATGATAAAGATGAATTGATTCCGCCAAGAATTATTACAGGTTATAGGATGGTAATTGATTTCCGCAAATTAAATAAAGCTACTAAAAAGGATCATTACCCCTTACCTTTTATTGATCAAATGCTATAAAGATTATCCAAACATACACATTTTTGCTTTCTAGATGGTTATTCTGGTTTTTCTCAAATACGTGTGTCAGCCGATGATCAATCAAAGACCACTTTTACTTGCCCTTTCGGTACTTTTGCTTATAGATGTATGCCTTTTGGTTTATGTATGCACCTGCTACCTTTCAAAGATGCATGATGGCTATATTCTCTGACTTCTGTGAAAAGATACGTGAGGTTTTCATGGATGATTTCTCCGTTTATGGATCCTCTTTTGATGATTGCTTGAGCAACCTTGATCGAGTTTTGCAGAGATGTGAAGAAACTAATCTTGTCTTGAATTGGGAAAAGTGCAACTTTATGGTTAATGAAGGTATTGTCTTGGGGCATAAAATTTCTGAAAGAGGTATTGAAGTTGATAAAGCCAAGGTTGATGCTATTGAAAAGATGCCATGTCCCAAGGACATCAAAGGTATAAGAAGTTTCCTTGGTCATGCCGGTTTTTATAGGAGGTTCATTAAGGACTTCTCAAAAATCTCTCGGCCTCTGACTAATTTATTATAAAAATATATACCATTTGTCTTTGATGATGATTGTGTAGAAGCATTTGAAATACTTAAGAAAGCATTGATCTCTGCACCTATCGTTCAGCCGCCTGATTGGAATTTACCTTTTGAAATTATGTGTGATGCTAGTGATTATGTTGTAGGTGCTGTTCTAGGGCAAAGAGCTGATAAGAAATTAAATGTTATTCAATATGCTAGTAAAACTCTAGACAGTGCTCAGAGAAATTATGCTACTACTGAAAAAGAATTCTTAGCAGTTGTATTTTCTTGTGATAAGTTCAGACCTTATATTGTTGATTCTAAAGTAACTATTCACACTGATCATGCTGCTATTAAATATCTTATGGAAAAGAAAGATGCTAAACCTAGACTTATCAGATGGGTTCTCTTGCTACAAGAATTTGATTTACATACCATTGATAGAAAGGGAGCTGAGAACCCCGTTGCAGATAACTTGTCTAGGTTAGAAAATGTTCTTGATGACCCACTACCTATTGTTGATAGCTTTCCTGATGAACAATTAAATGTCATAAATGCTTCTCATACTGCTCCATGGTATGTTGATTATGCTAATTACATTGTTGCTAAATTCATACCACCTAGTTTCACATACTAGCAAAAGAAAAAGTTTTTCTATGAATTGAGGCATTACTTTTGGGATGACCCACATTTTTATAAAGAAGGAGTAGATGGGGTTATTAGATGTTGTGTACCTGAGCATGAACAGGAACAGATCCTACGCAAGTGTCACTCTGAAGCTTATGGTGGACACCACGTTGGAGATAGAACTGCACATAAGGTATTGCAATCCGGTTTTTATTGGCCTACTCTCTTCAAGGATGCCCGTAAGTTTGTTTTATCTTGTGATGAATGTCAAAGAATTGGTAATATTAGTAGACGTCAAGAAATGCCTATGAACTATTCACTTGTTATTGAACCATTTGATGTTTGGGGCTTTGATTATATGGGACCTTTTCCTGCCTCTAATGGATACACACATTTTTTAGTTGTTGTTGATTATGTTACTAAGTGGATAGAAGCTATTCCAACTAGTAGTGATGATCATAACACCTCTATTAAGATGCTTAAAGAAGTTATTTTTCCGAGGTTTGGAGTCCCTAGATATTTAATGACTGATGGTGGTTTACATTTTATTCATGGTGCTTTCCGTAAAATGCTTGCTAAGTATGATGTTAATCATAGAATTGCATCTCCTTATCACCCACAGTCTAGTGGTCAAGTAGAATTGAGTAATGGAGAAGTCAAATTAATTTTGCAAAAGACTGTTAATAGATCTAGAAAGAATTGGTCCAAGAAACTAGATGATGCATTATGGGCCTATAGAACTGCATATAAAAATCCTATGGGTATGTCTCCGTATAAATGGTTTATGGAAAAGCATGTCCCTTGCCTCTCGAACTAGAACATAAGGCTTATTGGGCTATTGAAGAGCTCAATTATGATTTCAAACTTGCTGGTGAGAAGAGGTTATTTGACATTAGCTCACTTGATGAATGGAGAACCCAAGCCTATGAGAATGCCAAATTGTTTAAAGAAAAAGTTAAAAGATGGCATGACAAAAGGATACAAAAGCGTGAGTTTGATGTAGGTGATTATGTATTGCTATACAACTCTCGTTTGAGATTTTTTGCAGGAAAACCTCTCTCTAAATGGGAAGGTCCTTACGTTATCAAGGAGGTCTATCGTTCCGGTGCCATAAAAATCAACAACTTCGAAGGCACAAATTCGAAGGTGATGAACGGTCAAAGAATCAAACATTATATCTTAGGTAATCCCATAAATGTTGAAACCAATGTTATTGAAATCATAACCCCGGAGGAATACATAAAGGACACTTTCCGGAACATTTCAGACTCTGAAAAGGAATAGGTATGTGTACGGTAAGTAAACCGACTCCAAAACAGTTCTAAAGGCAATTTTTCTCCGTTTTAGAATATTTAGAAAAATGGAAAAATAAGAAGCAGTTCGGGAAGGACACGAGGCCTATACGAGGGTGGAGGGCGTGCCCTACCCCCCTGGGCGCGCCCCCTGCCTCGTGGGCACCTCGTGCGCTCTCTGGACTCTGTTTTCTTGCACGATACGTATTTTGGTCGGTAAAAATTCATTATATAATCTCCCGAAGGTTTTGACTCCTGTATCACATAGATATCCTCTATTTTTGTTTCGAGTTGTTGCTGCTGCAGATTTGAGCAAGATGTCTTCTCAAGAGTCAGTCGGGGAGAGCCGGGTGTCTCATCCGGCATCGAGATCAAGGACAAACAGCGATGCTAACCACTTTGGGCCAGCAATAGAGGAAGAGATGGAGGCTGATTTGAAGAGGATAGATGCCATGGAGGAGGATCAAGAAGTCACTTCTCGCTTCCGAGCTGGATTCACAATGGGGGAACTACAGAGCTCGACTATTCCAAACTCGGTTATTCCCTCCAATGTTAGATTTCTTTCTTATGAAAATATGAAGAAGAGTGTCACTTGTTCTCCCGCAGCTATGCAACACCCTTGGGTGCAAGGAGCTTTGGCTGTTACAGGAAAGCTTCGTAAGGAGATAATGGATCTCAAGCAGCAACTCAATAAGCTCGAAGAAGAGAATCGTATCCTGAGGAGTATCATCGCCAAGAATATCACACCATCACCTCTGAAGAAGGAGATATGATCACATGGGTATGGGCACTCTCCTTGGCAACTATCAAGCTTGGGGGAGGAGCCCCGGTATCGTGTCACCATCACACTCCTATATTTACCGTTTTTCTTAGTTCGATCCTTTTAGTAATATCTTGATTTAGTAGAATAAAGTTTTTGGTGTGATCTAGTTTTGAGTTTTGCTTTATGATCCCTCTATGTAATCGAGTCTGTGAGCTATATATAATAAATATTATTGTTGAGTCAAGGGCTTGATTATTTTGCCATGATCTTGAGTGAATAAAAGAAAAGAGAAAAGAATAAAAAGAAACAAAGAGATCATATTGATTTTATGGAGAGTAATGACTTCACATAGAAAGAGTATGATGATTAAAAATTGTTGAGAGTTGACAAACATAGCTTTGGTCATCGTTGCAATTAATAGGAAGTAATAAAGAAAGAGAGGTTTCACATATAAATATACTATCTTGGACATCTTTTATGAATGGGAGCACTCATTAAAATATGACATGCTAAAGAGTTGATGTTGGACAAGGAAGACAACGTAATGGGTTATGTTTTCTTATATGTGAGATAAAGTATATTGTCATGGATCATCCAACATGTTGATCTTGCCTTTCCCCCTCATGTCCGTATTTTATTTTATCGACACCTCTACCTCTAAACATGTGGACATATCTATCGTTATCGGCTTCCGCTTGAGGACAAGCGAGGTCTAAGCTTGGGGGGGTTGATACGTCCATTTTGCATCATGCTTTTATACCAATATTTATTGCATTATGGGCTGTTATTACACATTATGTCAGAATACTTATGCCTATTCTCTCTTATTTAACAAGGTTTACATAAGGAGGGAGAATGCCGGCAGCTGGAATTCTGGGCTGGAAAAGGAGCAAATATTATAGACCTATTCGGCACAACTCCAAAAGTCCAGAAACTCCACGGAAGTTATTTTTGGAAATAATAAAAAATATTGAGCGGAAGAAGTACCAGAGGGGGCCCACACCTTGGCCACGAGGGTGGGGGCGCGCCCTACCCCCTTGGGCGCGCCCCCTGCCTCGTGGGCCCCCTGTTGGCCCTCCGGTGCCCATCTTCTGCTATATGAAGTTTTTCGTTTGAAGAAAAATCAGAAGCAAGCTTTCGGGATGAGGCTCCGCTGCCACGAGGCGGAACCTTGGCAGAACCAATCTAGGGCTCCGGTAGAGCTGTTCTGCCGGGGACACTTCCCTCCAGGAGGGGGAAATCATCGCCATCGTCATCACCAACGCTCCTCTCATCAGGAGAGGGAAATCTCCATCAACATCTTCACCAGCACCATCTCCTCTCAAACCCTAGTTCATCTCTTGTATCCAATTCTTGTCTCGAAGTCTGGGATTGGTACCTGTAGGTTGCTAGTAGTGTTGATTACTCCTTGTAGTTGATGCTAGTTGGTTTATTTGGTGGAAGATCATATGTTCAGATCCTTTATGCATATTAATACTCCTCTGATTATGAACATGAATATGCTTTGTGAGTAGTTATGTTTGTTCCTGAGGACATGGGAGAAGTCTTGCTATTAGTAGTCATGTGAATTTGGTATTCATTCGATATTTTGATGAGATGTATGTTGTCTCTCCTCTAGTGGTGTTATGTGAACGTCGACTACATGACAGTTCACCATTATTTGGGCCTAGAGGAAGGCATTGGGAAGTAATAAGTAGATGATGGATTGCTAGAGTGACAGAAGCTTAAACCCTAGTTTATGCATTGCTTCGTAAGGGGCTGATTTGGATCCACACGTTTCATGATATGGTTAGGTTTACCTTAATACTTCTTTTGTAGTTGCGGATGCTTGCAATAGGGGTTAATCATAAGTGGGATGCTTGTCCAAGTAAGGGCAACACCCAAGCACCGGTCCACCCACATATCAAATTATCAAAGTACCGAACGTGAATCATATGAACATGATGAAAACTAGCTTGGCGATAATTCCCATGTGTCCTCGGAAGCGCTTTTCTCTATATAAGAGTTTGTCCAGGCTTGTCCTTTGCTTAAAAAGGATTGGGCCACGTTGCTGCACTTTATTTACTTTACTTGTTCCTCGTTACAATTTATCTTATCACAAAACTATCTGTTACCTATAATTTCAGTGTTTGCAGAGAATACCTTGCTGAAAACCGCTTATCATTTCCTTCTGCTCCTCGTTGGGTTCGACACTCTTACTTATCGAAAGGACTACGATAGATCCCCTATACTTGTGGGTCATCAGGGGGCGCCCCCTTTCCCTAGTCCAATTCGGAGCAGTCCATCGGGAAGGGGCGCGGCCACCCTTGAGGCCTTTCTCTCCTTTCCCGTATGGCCCATTAAGGCCCAATACGAATTCCCGTAACTCTCCGGTACTCCGAAAAATATCCGAAACACTCGGAACCTTTCCGATGTTCGAATTTAGCCTTCCAATATATCGATCTTTACGTCTCGACCATTTCGAGACTCCTCGTCATATCCCCGGTCTCATCCGGGACTCCGAACAAACTTCGGTCATCAAATCACATAACTCATAATATAAATCTTCACATAACGTTAAATGTGCGGACCCTACGGGTTCGAGAACTATGTGTCGTGGTTCTAAGACTGGCAGTAGAATGGGGGTAGGTATGAGGAGGCAAGATCCTAGCTATGATGAAGTTGTACACACAAGATTTACGAGTTCAGGCCCTTCACGGTGGAAGTAACAACCCTAAGTCTCGGTGCTCAGGAGCTCGGTCGATTGGATTATGTGTGTGGAGTTACAGGGGGTGCGAACCGTTGTCCCTGAGGAGGGGGTGGCTTATATAGAGTTTGCTAGACCCCTCCCGCCCTCAGTTACACAGGGTTTAAGGTACATAAAGATAGGGCGTTACTGGTAACACCAACAATAAAGATACATGAATGACCATTAAAGCCTACAGAGTAAACGTCCGACCGTGCTGTTCAGAGTGACTTTAGATCTTCTAGACGTCGAGTGACTATTGTTATGGTCGAGTGAAATTGAATCTTCCGAGTGGAATGCTTCTGGTCGAGTGGATGATGTCATCTCTTCAATGCTTCTGACTTTAGGGTAATGTCCTTGGGGAGGGGGTCTAGGTCAGGCTGTTGGGGAACGTAGTAATTTCAAAATTTTCCTACGCACACGCAAGACTATGGTGATGCATAGCAACGAGAGGGGAGAGTGTTGTCCACGTACCGTCGTAGACCGAAAGCGGAAGCGTTATAACAACGCGGTTGATGTAGTCGTACGTCTTCACGGCCCGACCGATCAAGCACCGAAACTACGGCACCTCTGAGTTCTAGCACACGTTCAGCTCGATGACGATCCCCGGACTCCTATCCAGCAAAGTGTCAGGGATGAGTTCCGTCAGCACGACGGCATGGTGACGATCTTGATGTTCTACCGTCGCAGGGCTTCGCCTAAGCACCGCTACAATATTATCGAGGATTATGGTGGAGGGGGGCACCGCACACGGCTAATAGATCTCAAGGATCAATTGTTGTGTCTATGGGGTGCCCCTGCCCCCGTATATAAAGGAGCAAGGGGGGAGAGGCGGCCAAGGGGAGGACGCGTCCAAGGGGGCAATCCTACTCCAAGTAGGATTCCCCCCTCTTTCCTAGTCCAAGTAGTAGAGGGGAAGGAAGGGAAGAAGAAGGAGAAGGAAGGAGAGGGAGGAAAAGGAGGAAAGGGGGGCCGACCCCCTAGTACAATTCGGTTTGGGCTAGGGGGGCCGCGCGCCCTGCCTCCTCTCTTCCACCACTTGTCCCATGAGGCCCATTACTTCTTCCTTGTATTCCCGTAACTCCCCGGTACCCCCGAAAATACCCGAATCACACGGAACCTTTCCGATGTACGAATATAGTCGTCCAATATATCGATCTTTACGTCTCGACCATTTCGAGACTCCTCGTCATGTCCCCGATCTCATCCGGGACTCCGAACTCCTTCGGTACATCAAAACTCATAAACTCATAATATAACTGTCATCGAAACCTTAAGCGTGCGGACCCTACGGGTTCGAGGACAATGTAGACATGACCGAGACACGTCTTTGGTCAATAACCAATAGCGGAACCTGGATGCTCATATTGGCTCCTACATATTCTACGAAGATCTTTATCGGTCAGACCGCATAACAACATACGGTGTTCCCTTTGTCATCGGTATGTTACTTGCCCGAGATTCGATCGTCGGTATCTTAATACCTAGTTCAATCTCGTTACCGGCAAGTATCTTTAATCGTTCCGTAATACATCATCTCACAACTAACTCATTAGTTGCAATGCTTGCAAGGCTTATGTGATGTGCATTACCGAGAGGGCCCAGAGATACCTCTCCGACAATCGGAGTGACAAATCCTAATCTCGAAATACGCCAACCGAACATGTACCTTCGGAGACACCTGTAGAGATCCTTTATAATCACCCAGTTACGTTGTGACGTTTGGTAGCACACAAAGTGTTCCTCCGGCAGACGGGAGTTGCATAATCTCATAGTCATAGGAACATGTATAAGTCATGAAGAAAGCAATAGCAACATACTAAGAGGGTGTTTGGATCACTAGTGACTAGAGACTAGAGACTAGTAGTAGTCACTTTTAGTCAGTAAACCTCCAAACACCCCTGACTACTGGGTGACTAAAACTAGTTTAGTCTCTAGTCACCCCACCCCCAAATAAAAGTGACTAGAGACTAGTAGTAGTCACCTTTAGTCAGTAAACCTCCAAACACCCCTGACTTTTACTGACTAAAGTCCCCCTCTCTCTCCTCTAATTGGTGTTGCCTTCCAAACATTTAATACTGAAACATTTAATGCTGACTAGTAGTAGTCACCTTCCAAACAGGGCCTGACTAAAAACTTCTAGTCTGACTACTACTAGTCACATGACTAGAGAGTATCCAAACACCCTCTAAACGATCGGGTGCTAAGCTAATGGAATGGGTCATGTCAATCACATCATTCTTCTAATGATGTGATCCCGTTAATCAAATAACAACTCTTTTGTTCATGGTTAGGAAACATAACCATCTTCGATTAACGAGCTAGTTAAGTAGAGGCGTACTAGTGACACTCTGTTTGTCTATGTATTCACACATGTATTATGTTTCCGGTTAATACAATTCTAGCATGAATAATAAACATTTATCATGATATAAGGAAATAAATAATAACTTTATTATTGCCTCTAGGGCATATTTCCTTCAGTCTTCCACTTGCACTAGAGTCAATAATCTAGTTCACATCGCCATGTGATTCAACACTAATAGTTCACATCACCATGTGATTAACATCCATAGTTCACATCGTCATGTGACCTACACACAAAGGGTTCACTAGAGTCAGTAATCTAGTTCACATTGCTTATGTGATTAACACCCAAAGAGTACTAAGGTGTGATCATGTTTTGCTTGTGAGATAATTATAGTCAACGGGTCTGTTACATACAGATCCGTAAGTATTTTGCGGATTCTATGTCTACAATGCTCTGCACAGAGCTACTCTAGCTAATTGCTCCCCCTTTCAATATGTATCTAGATCGAGACTTAGAGTCATCCAGATCTGTGTCAAAACTTGCATCGACGTAACTTTTTACAACGAACCTTTTGTCACCTCCATGATCGAGAAATATTTCCTTATTCCACTAAGGATAATTTTGACCACTGTCCAGTGATCTACTCTTAGATCACTATTGTACTCCCTTGCTTAACCCAGTGTAGGGTATACAATAGATCTGGCACACAGCATGGCATACTTTATAGAACCTATGGCTGAGGCATAGGGAATGACTTTCATTCTCTTTCTTTCTTCTGCCGTGGTCGGGCTTTGAGTCTTACTCAATTTCACACCTTGTAACACAGCCAAGAACTCTTTATTTGACTGTTCCATTTTGAACTAGTTCAAAATCTTGTCAATGTATGTACTCATCGAAAAAACTTATCAAGCGTCTTGATCTATCTCTATAGATCTTGATGCTCGATATGTAAGCAGCTTCACCGAGGTCTTTCTTTGAAAAACTCCTTTCAAACACTCCTTTATTCTTTGCAGAATAATTCTACATTATTTCCGATCAACAATATGTCATTCACATATACTTATCAAAAATGTTGTAGTGCTCCCACTCACTTTCTTGTAAATACAGGCTTCATCGCAAGTCTGTATAAAACTATATCCTTTGATCAACTTATCAAAGTGTATATTCCAACTCCGAGATGCTTCCACCAGTCCATAGATGGATCGCTGGAGCTTGCATATTTTGTTAGCACCTTTAGGATTGACAAAACCTTCTAGTTGCATCATATACAACTCTTCTTTAATAAATCCATTAAGGATTGCAGTTTTGTTATCCATTTGCCAGATTTCTTAAAATGCGGCAATTGCTAACATGATTCGGACAGACTTTATGCATCGATACGAGTGAGAAAATCTCATCGTAGTCAACACCTTGAACTTTGTCGAAAACCTTTTTCGACAAGTCTAGCTTTGTAGATAGTAACACTACTATCAGCGTCCGTCTTCCTCTTGAAGATCCATTTAATCTCAATGGCTCGCCGATCATTGGGCAAGTCAATCAAAGTCCATACTTTGTTCTCATATATGGATCTCATCTCAGATTTCATGGCCTCAAGCCATTTCGCGGAATACGGGCTCATCATTGCTTCCTCATAGTTCGTAGGTTCATCATGGTCAAGTAACATGACCTCCAGAACAGGATAACCGTACCACTCTGGTGCGGATCTCACTCTGGTTTACCTACGAGGTTTGGTAGTAACTTGATCTGAAGTTACATGATCATCATCATTAGCTTCCTCACTAATTGGTGTAGTAGTCACAGGAATAGATTTCTGTGATGAACTACTTTCCAATAAGGGAGAAGGTACAATTACCTTATCAAGTTCTACTTTCCTCCCACTCACTTCTTTCGAGAGAAACTCCTTCTCTAGAAAGGATCCATTCTTAGCAACGAATGTCTTGCCTTCGGATCTGTGATATAAGGTGTACCCAACAGTCTCCTTTGGGTATCCTATGAAGACACATTTCTCCGATTTGGGTTTGAGCTTATCAGGATGAAACTTTTTCTTATAAGCATCGCAACCCCAAACTTTAAGAAACGACAACTTTCTTGCCAAACCACAGTTCATAAGATGTCATCTCAACGGATTTAGATGCTGCCCTTTTTAACATGAATGTAGCTGTCTCTAATGCATAACCCAAAAACGATAGTGGTAGATTGGTAAGAAACATCATAGATCGCACCATATCTAATAAAGTACGGTTATGACGTCCGGACACACCATTATGCTGTGGTGTTCCAGGTGGCACGAATTTGTGAAACTATTCCACATAGTTTTAATTGAAGACCAAACTCGTAACTCAAATATTTGTCTCTGCGATCAGATCATAGAAACTTTATTTTCTTGTCACGATGATTTTCCACTTCACTCTAAAATTCTTTGGACTTTTCAAATGTTTCAGACTTATGTTTCATCAAGTAGATATACCCATATCTGCTCAAATTGCCTGTGAAGGTCAGAAAATAATGATACTTGTCGCGAGCCTTAATATTCATCGGACCACATACATCAGTATGTATGATTTCCAACAAATCTGTTGCTTGCTCCATTGTTCCGGAGAACGGTGTCTTAGTCATCTTGCCCATGAGGCATGGTTCGCGCATCAAGTGATTCCAAAAGTCCATTAGCATGGATTTTCTTCATGCGCTTTACACCAATATGACCTAAACGGCAGTACCACAAATAAGTTGCACTATCATTATTAACTTTGCATCTTTTGGTTTCAATATTATGAATATGTGTATCACTACGATCGAGATCCAACAAACCATTTTCATTGGGTGTGTAACCATATAAGGTTTTATTCATGTAAACAGAACAACAATTTATTCTCTTACTTAAATGAATAACTGTATTGCAATAAACATGATCAAATCATATTCATGCTCAACGCAAACACCAAATAACACTTATTTAGGTTCAACACTAATCTCGAAAGTATAGGGAGTGTGCGATGATGATTATATCAATCTTGGAACCACTTCCAACACACATCGTCACTTCACCCTTATTAACTAGTCTCTGTTCATTCTGCAACTCTCGTTTCGAGTTACTACTCTTAGCAACTGAACCAGTATCAAATACTGAGGGGTTGCTACGAACACTAGTAAAATACACATCAATAATCTGTATATCAAATATACCTTTGTTCACTTTGCCATCCTTCTTATCCGCCAATTACTTGGGGTAATTCTGCTTCCAGTGACCAGTCCCTTTGCAGTAGAAGCACTTAGTCTCAGGCTTAGGTCCAGACTTGGGCTTCTTCACTTGAGCAGCAACTTGCTTGCCGTTCTTCTTGAAGTTCCCCTTCTTTCCTTTGCCCCTTTTCTTGAAACTAGTGGTCTTGTCAACCATCAACACTTGATGTTTTTTTTGATTTCCACCTTCGCTGATTTTAGCATTGCGAAGAGCTTGGGAATTGTTTTTGTCATCCCTTGCATACTATAGTTCATCACGAAGTTCTACTAACTTGGTGATGGTGACTAGAGAATTTTGTCAATCACTATTTTATCTGGAAGATTAACACCCACTTGACTCAAGCGATTGTAGTACCCAGACAATCTAAGCACATGCTCACTGCTTGAGCTATTCTCCTCCATCTTTTAGCTATAGAACTTGTTGGAGACTTGATATCTCTCAACTCGGGTATTTGCTTGAAATATTAACTTCAAATCCTGGAACATCTCATATGGTCCATGACGTTCAAAACGTCTTTGAAGTCCCGATTCTAAGCCGTTAAGCATGGTGCACTAAACTATCAAGTAGTCATCATATTGAGCTAGCCAAATGTTCATAACGTCTGCATCTGCTCCTGCAATAGGTCTGTCACCTAGCGGTGCATCAAGGACATAATTCTTCTGTGCAGCAATGAGGATAATCCTCAGATCACGGATCCAATCCGCATCATTGCTACTAACATCTTTCAACATAGTTTTTCTCTAGGAACATATCAAAATAAACATAGGGAAGCAGCAACGCGAGCTATTGATCTACAACATAATTTGCAAAATACTATCAGGACTAAGTTCATGATAAACTTAAGTTCAATTTAATCATATTACTTAAGAACTCCCACTTAGATAGACATCCCTCTAATCCTCTAAGTGATCACATGATCCAAATCAACTAAACCATGTCCGATCATCACGTGAGATGGAGTAGTTTCAATGGTGAACATCACTATGTTGATCATATCTACTATATGATTCACGCTCGACCTTTCGGTCTCCGTGTTCCGAGGCCATATCTGTTATATGCTAGGCTCATCAAGTTTAAGCTGAGTATTCCGCGTGTGCAACTGTTTTGCACCCGTTGTATTTGAACGTAGAGCTTATCACACCCGATCATCACGTGGTGTCTCAGCACGAAGAACTTTCGCAACGGTGCATACTCAGGGAGAACACTTATACCTTGATAATTTAGTGAGATATCATCTTATAAAGCTACCGCCGAACTAAGCAAAATAATATGTATAAAAGATAAACATCACATGCAATCAAAATATGTGACATGATATGGCCATGATCATCTTGCGCCTTTGATCTCCATCTCCAAAGTACCGTCATGATCTCTATCGTCACCAGCATTACACCATGATCTCCATCATCTTGATCTATATCAATGTGTCGTCACATGGTTGTCTCGCCAACAATTGATGTTGCAACTATTGCTATCTCATAGTGATAATGTAAAGCAATTATTTGGCTCTTGCATCTTATGCAATAGAGAGACAACCATAAGGCTTTTGCCAGTTGCCGATAACTTCAACAAAACATGATCATCTCATACAATAACTTATATCTCATCACGTCTTGACCATATCACATCACAACATGCCCTGCAAAAACAAGTTAGACGTCCTCTACTTTGTTGTTGCAAATTTTATGTGGCTGCTACGGGCTTAGCAAGAGCCATTCTTACCTACGCATCAAAACCACAACGATAGTTTGTCAAGTTGGTGTTGTTTTAACCTTCGCAAGGACCGGGCGTAGCCACACTCGGTTCAACTAAAGTTGTAGAAACTGACACCCGCTAGCCACTGGTGTGCATAGCACGGTGGTAAAACCAGTCTCGCGTAAGCGTACGCGTAATGTCGGTCCGGACCGCTTCATCCAACAATACCGCCGAACCAAAGTGTGACATGCTGGTAAGCAGTATGACTTATATCTCTCACAACTCACTTGTGTTCTACTCGTGCAAATAACATCAACACATAAAACCTAGGCTCGGATGCCACTGTTGGGGAACGTAGTAATTTCAAAATTTTCCTACGCACACGCAAGATCATGGATTTGCATAGCAACGAGAGGGGAGAGTGTTGTCCACGTACCCTCGTAGACCAAAAGCGGAAGCGTTATAACAACGCGGTTGATGTAGTCGTGCGTCTTCACGGCCCGACCGATCAAGCACCGAAACTACGGCACCTTCGAGTTCTAGCACACGTTCAGCTCGATGACGATCCCCGGACTCCGATCCAGCAAAGTGTTGGGGATGAGCTTTGTCAGCACGACGGCGTGGTGACGATCTTGATGTTCTACCGTCGCAGGGCTTCGCCTAAGCACCGCTACAATATTATCGAGGATTATGGTGGAGGGGGGCACCGCACACGGCTAATAGATCTCAAGGATCAATTGTTGTGTCTATGGGGTGCCCCCTGCCCCCCTATATAAAGGAGCAAGGGAGGAGAGGCGGCCAAGGGGAGGAGACGTGCCCAAGGGGGGCATTCCTACTCCAAGTAGGATTCCCCCCTCTTTCCTAGTCCAAGTAGGAGAGGGGAAGGAAGGGAAGAAGAAGGAGAAGGAAGGAGAGGGAGGAAAAGGAGGAAAGGGGGGCCGGCCCCCTAGTACAATTCGGTTTGGGCTAGGGGGCCGCGTGCCCTGCCTCCTCTCTTCCACCACTTGGCCCATGAGGCCCATTACTTCTTCCTCGTATTGCCGTAACTCCCCGGTACCCCAGAAAATACCTGAATCACTCGGAACCTTTCTGATGTACGAATATAGTCGTCCAATATATCGATCTTTACGTCTCGGCCATTTCGAGACTCCTCATCATGTCCCCGATCTCATCCGGGACTCCGAACTCCTTCGGTACATCAAAACTCATAAACCCATAATATAATTGTCATCGAAACCTTAAGCGTGCGGACCCTACGGGTTCGAGAACAATGTAGACATGACCGAGACACGTCTCCGGTCAATAACCAATAGCGGAACCTGGATGCTCATATTGTCTCCTACATATTCTACGAAGATCTTTATCGGTCAGACCGCATAACAACATACGGTGTTCCCTTTGTCATCGGTATGTTACTTGCCCGAGATTCGATCGTCGGTATCTTAATACCTAGTTCAATCTCGTTACCGGCAAGTATCTTTACTCGTTCCGTAATACATCATCTCACAACTAACTCATTAGTTGCAATGCTTGCAAGGCTTATGTGATGTGCATTACCGAGAGGGCCCAGAGATACCTCTCCGACAATCGGAGTGACAAATCCTAATCTTGAAATACGCCTACCCAACATGTACCTTTAGAGACACCTGTAGACATCCTTTATAATCACCCAGTTACGTTGTGACGTTTGGTAGCACACAAAGTGTTCCTCCGGCAAACGGGAGTTGCATAATCTCATAGTCATAGGAACATGTATAAGTCATGAAGAAAGCAATAGCAACATACTAAACGATCGGGTGCTAAGCTAATGGAATGGGTCATGTCAATCACATCATTCTTCTAATGATGTGATCCCGTTAATCAAATAACAACTCTTTTGTTCATGGTTAGAAAACATAACCATCTTCGATTAACGAGCTAGTCAAGTAGAGGCATACTAGTGACACTCTGTTTGTCTATGTATTCACACATGTATTATGTTTCCGGTTAATACAATTCTAGCATGAATAATAAACATTTATCATGATATAAGGAAACAAATAATAACTTTATTATTGCCTCTAGGGCATATTTCCTTCAGTCTCCCACTTGCACTAGAGTCAATAATCTAGTTCACATCGCCATGTGATTCAACACTAATAGTTCACATCACCATGTGATTAGAACCCATAGTTCACATCGTCATGTGACCTACACCCAAAGGGTTCACTAGATTCAGTAATCTAGTTCACATTGCTTATGTGATTAACACCCAAAGAGTACTAAGGTGTGATCATGTTTTACTTGTGAGATAATTCTAGTCAACGGGTCTGTTACATACAGATCCGTAAGTATTTTGCGAATTCTATGTCTACAATGCTCTGCACAGAGCTACTCTAGCTAATTGCTCCCACTTTCAATATGTATCTAGATCGAGACTTAGAGTCATCCAGATCTGTGTCAAAACTTGCATCAACGTAACTTTTTACAATGAACCTTTTGTCACCTCCATAATCGAGAAATATTTCCTTATTCCACTAAGGATAATTTTGACCGCTGTCCAATGATCTACTCTTAGATCACTATTGTACTCCCTTGCTTAACACAGTGTAGGGTATACAATAGATCTGGTACACAGCATGGCATACTTTATAGAACCTATGGTTGAGGCATAGGGAATGACTTCCATTCTCTTTCTATCTTCTGTCGTGGTCGGGCTTTGAGTCTTACTCAATTTCACACCTTGTAACACAGCCAAGAACTCTTTCTTTGACTGTTCCATTTTGAACTAGTTCAAAATCTTGTCAAGGTATGTACTCATTGAAAAAACTTATCAAGCGTCTTGATCTATCTCTATAGATCTTGATGCTCAATATGTAAGTAGCTTCACCGAGGTCTTTCTTTGAAAAACTCCTTTCAAACACTCCTTTATGCTTTGCGGAATAATTCTACATTATTTCCGATCAACAATATGTCATTCACATATACTTATCAGAAATGTTGTAGTGCTCCCACTCACTTTCTTGTAAATACAGGCTTCATCGCAAGTCTGTATAAAACTATATCCTTTGATCAACTTATCAAAGTGTATATTCCAACTCCGAGATGCTTGCACCAGTCCATAGATGGATCGCTGGAGCTTGCATATTTTGTTAGCACCTTTAGGATTGACAAAACCTTCTGGTTGCATCATATACAACTCTTCTTTAATAAATCCATTAAGGATTGCAGTTTTGTTATCCATTTGCCAGATTTCTTAAAATGCGGCAATTGCTAACATGATTCGGACAGACTTCCAAGCGCACTCGGACCTCTTCCCCTGTGCCGACCGAGAAGGCTTCAAAGTAGCCCAAAGTTGCAGCATCGAAGTCTCGAAAAACCCTGCCCAAGATCAAGATCGACGTCCCCGTCGCTTCTGCGTAAGTGCCATTTCCTCATTTTTTGCTCAAGATCGACTTCTTGATTTAACCGAGTGAATCTTGAGACATGCAGTGCTGCTACCTCTGGGACTTCTGCTTATAGAGATGATGACGAGGAAATGGAAGACGTGGTTACTTCCAACCCGGGTATGACTTTTGCAATCTTGTCTTTACTTTCTCAGCCATTTTATTGGTCGACTGAATTCTGGCGATTGATTCTTTTGCAGCTCCTCCCAGTGTCATTGATCTTCCAGATGGCGACGAGGATGTGCCGCTGAGGCCTATGGGGAGGAGAAGTAGGAAAACATCAACTGGCAAGGTGCCTCAATCGACGCCAGTGACAGAACTGGCGATCCAAGAGACTGGCGATGCCAACTGGGCTTCTGTGACTTTTTTCGTACCATTGTCGAGTGCCCAGCATTCAGCGTTGACTACACAGATTCCAGCCGATCCACCGTCTTCACTCTTCACTGCGCATCACGTCCTAGAGGACCAAGTGGGTGCTGCCAAGGAAGATATACGCCAGGTAGGCATCATAATGGAGCAGATGAAGGTGGTTCGAGAGGCCAGTCAAGCTGCTTATGACATCAGCTCAGCTCTCCAGAGCAACGTCCAGATTGGTTGATTACCGACTGATCCTTTAGCTTCTCACTTGTTCTGTTAAGATATGCTGCCTGAAAACTTTCCTTGTGCATCTTTTCGTCAGTCTGCATTTTGCATTTATACACCTACTGGGTGTTTAACTTACTGCTGAATAGTTTTTCTTCTTGAGTCGACTAGCTTGTGTCGATTGAGTCTTTGAACCACTGGGGGCACGCTGATTGCACCCACTGGGTGTAGTCCCCGAGACCATAGTTGACTGCGGGCGGTCGGCTATGGTCTGAGAATCAGAACTTTTCACTCGGTCTGAACGGATCACGTCAAGTGGAACTTGAACCAGTGGGGGCATGCTGAGTGCACCCACTGGGTGTAGTCCCCGAGACCGTAGTCGACTGCTGGCAGTCGACTGTGGTCTGAGAACAACTTTCCTCTTCTTCTTTTTTTCCGACTGGATGGATCAAGTCAATGAAAACGTCGAACCAGTGGGGGCACGCTGAGTGCACCTACTGGGTGTAGTCCCCGAGACTATTGTTGAATGTTTGATTCGGCAGTAGTCTTAGAACTCTTTGAACTTGTTATTTTATTGCTCGGAAGCAACCAATCTCCGTATCTGTCGACTGACTATCTCCTGACCGCAGAAATCTTGTGAACTTGGAGCTCGGTTTGCTGACTTGGAATAGAAGCAGATTCAACTCAATCTTGATCTGGAGCTGGTCAGGACAAACTTGCAGAAGGCCAAGGATGAAGCCGTTGGTATGAAAACTTGTTGGTTAATTCTTTCCTGACCCGAGTGTTATTTCCTCCTTCTGAACCGAGCATTATTTTCTTCAGAAACAATGAACAAGGCTCTGACGCAGAAGGATCTGGACCTTGCGGCCGTGTAGAAAGCAGCAGAAGAGAAAACTGCACTCGCCGACCAGAAGTTGGCTTCAGTCGGTAAACTGGAGGAAGAAAACATCAAGCTGAAGGCTGCCCTTGATGAAGCCAACAAGGAGGCGACTCGTCTGAAGAAGGACAAGAGGGCCCTGACCGACAAAGTAGAAGACATCACCCACAAGAGAGATGAGCTGGAGAATTATCTGGGAGGACTTGCCAAGAAGTTATTCGTTATGCTTGAAGGTACTTTCCTTTGTCCGACTGACTTGTTGCTGTCGACTCGATACATAGCTATTAACTCATCATTGAATTGTGTGTGCAAAATTTTGCCAGAACTTCGAGGAAGAGAATGGGTGAACTGAGACAGGCTTGGACCCCATCCTCTCTCCTATTAAGGACGAAGCTGCCATGAACGTGCTCCGACTGGAATATCGTGTCGCTGATGTTGTCGACTACCTTGCTCGGCTGAAGGTTGCGGTGTCGCGAATCGACAAAACGCTCTGGCTAGGGGCGACACTCCAAAATGACCTCGAGTCTCTGATGGATTAACTCAATGAGGTCCCTGGTCGGGTGCTGGAATGGAAGAAGTCTTCTGCTCGATGCGGTGCTGACGTGGCTTTATCTCTGGTTCGTGTTCATTGCAAGGAAGCTCGAGAAGAAAAGCGGGCGACGATCAAGGTTGCCAATACCAAAAGGCACGACTTCCAATCTTTCATGGAAACCTTCATTGTTGCTGCCACCCGGATTGCTGATGGAATCGACCTGGGCGAGTTCGTCGAACCTTCTAGCCCTCCCCCTGCGGAGTGAACAAACTTTATGCCTCGCCTTAAATTTGCCTCGGAATGCCGAGTGATTTTGTAACCATTAAACTCCTTCGGGCCTGATGCCTGAGTACTTTAATCCGTGGTCTGGAACTTCGCGATATTTATCTGACCTTGGTCTTTTCTCTGAATATGCTTGTGTTTTCCTTCGAGTGGAACTTGTTTCTTCACTCGGAATAGTCTTTGTATTTGTGATGCAGCTCCGAGGAGAAGGTAGCAGTCGACCTGCACCTCGTCGTCCTTGCGGATTAGGACGGAAAGCACATTGTATTTATGGTGCAGCTCTAAGGAGAGGGTCGCAGTCGACCTGTACCTCGCCATCCTTGCGGATCGGGATAGAGCGTGTGGCCAAGTCCCTGAGTGAGAAGATCGGTCCTCGCTCGGAACATGTTTTATACTTAGGCGAGTACTGGACTGCAGCTAAGCCCCCCGAGTGAGAGGGTTGCTCTTCACTCGGTGGGATTTTTCAAACTTAGGTGAGTACTGGACTGTAGCTAAGCCTCCGAGTGAGAGGGTTGCTCTTCACTCGGTGCGATTTTTCAAACTTAGGCGAGTACTCGACTGCAGCTAAGCCCCCGAGTGAGAGGGTTGCTCTTCACTTGGTGGGATTTTTCAAACTTAGGCGGGTACTGGACTGCAACTAAGCCCCCCGAGTGAGAGTCTTGCTCTCCACTCGGTAGGATTTTTTAAACTTAGGTGAGTATTGGACTGCAGCTAAGCCCCCAAGTGAGAGTCTTGCTCACCACTCGGTAGGATTTTTCAAACTTAGGCGAGTACTGGACTGCAACTAAGCCCCCGAGTGAGAGTTTTGCTCACCACTCGGTAGGATTTTTTAAACTTAGGCGAGTACTGGATTGCAACTAAGCCCCCGAGTGAGGGTCTTGCTCACCACTCGGTAGGATCTTTCAAACTTAGGCGAGTACTGAACTGCAGCTAAGCCCCCGAGTGAGAGTCTTGCTCACCACTCGGTAGGATTTTTCAAACTTAGGCGAGTACTGGACTGCAGCTAAGCCCCCGAGTGAGAGGCTTGCTCACCACTTCGGTAGGATTTTTCAAACTTAGGCGAAACGGATTCGCAGCTAAGCCCCCGGGTGAGAGGCTTGCTCGCCACTTCGGTAGGATTTTTCAAACTTAGGCAAAACGGATTCGCAGCTAAGCCCCCGGGTGAGAGGCTTGCTCTTCACTCGGCAGGATTTTCATTTTTGGAACTTAGGCGAAGCGGATTCGCAGCTAAGGCACCCACTGGGGGATTTAGAACACATAAAAAAGAACAACAATCATTTAGGAGACTGTAAAACTGTGTCTTTGATAATCAAACTAGGAGGTATTTCTTATTACATCTCAACAGTTTGAATGCTTAAGTATAAAATGGGCAGAGCAGCTCCGCATTCCAAGCGCATGGCTCGTCTTTATTGTGCTCCACATTGTAGAGGCGATATGCTCCGTTGTGGAGCACTTTGGTGATGATGAAGGGGCCTTCTCAAGCAGGAGTGAGCTTGTGTGGTCGCTGCTGATCTACTGGAAGAACCAAGTCCCCCTCTTGAAATGCTCGACCCCTCACGTTTCTGGCATGGAATCGACGCAGGTCTTGCTGATAAATGGTCGACCGGATCAGGGCCATCTCTCTTTCCTCTTCCAGGAGATCAACTGCATTTTGTCGAACCTGTTCTGCTTCATCTTCTGAGAAAAGTTCGACTCGGGGTGCATTGTGAAGTAAGTCACTCAGAAGCACAGCTTCAGCCCCATAGACCAAGAAGAATGGGGTTTGACCAGCCGACCGGTTAGGAGTTGTCCTTGATCCCCAAAGCACTGATGGAAGTTCATCGACCCAAGCGCCTGCTGCGTGTTTGAGGTCACGCATCAATCGGGGTTTCAGCCCTTTGAGAATCAATCTGTTTGCTCTTTCAGCTTGCCCATTCGAATGGGGATGGGCGACTGAAGCATAGTCGACCCGAGTGCCCTGGGAAGCGCAGAAGACTCTGAACTCGTCGGAATTGAAGTTCGACCCATTATCTGTGGTGATGCTGTGCGGAACTGCATATCTGAATGTTAACTCTCTGATGAAGCTGACAACAGTACTTGCTTCGAGGTTTTTGATAGGCTTGGCTTCAATCCATTTGGTGAACTTATCGACTGCTACGAGCACATGGGTGAAGCCACTCCTGCCAGTCCTCAGAGGGCCAACCATATCTAAAACCAAACAGCAAACGGCTAGACGAGCGGAATGGTCTTCAAAGTTGAAGCAAGTTTGTGGGACATGTTGGAGTAGAACTGGCAGCCCTCGCACTTGTCGACTATTTCTTTCGCCATCTCATTGGCGTGTGGCCAGTAAACCCCGGCTCGGTATGCTTTGGCCACAATGGTCCGAGAGGACGCATGGTGACCAAAGGTTCCCGAGTGGATGTCATTGAGGATCACTCGACCTTCTTCCGGTGTAATGCACTTCTGAGCGACTCTAGTAACACTTTCTCTGTAAGGCTGTCCACCCATTACTGTGAAAGCTTTAGATCGACGGACAATCTGACGGGCCTCTTCTTCATCCTCTGGGAGCTCTTTCCTGAGGATATATGCAATGTACGGCACTGTCCAATCAGGTATGACGACCAAAACTTCCATGATCAAGTCGACCATGGCTGGGATTTCAACTTCAGTCAGATCAGTAGGGTTCTTAGGTTGTCGGTGTTGGGGAACGTAGCAGAAATTCAAAATTTTCCTACGTATCACCAAGATCTATCTATGGAGAAACCAGCAACGAGGGGAAGGAGAGTGCATCTACATACCCTTGTAGATCGCTAAGCGGAAGCGTTAAAGTGAACGGGGTTGATGGAGTCGTACTCATCGTGATCCAAATCACCGATGACCAAGTGCCGAACAGACGGCACCTCCGCGTTCAACACACGTACAGCCCGGAGACGTCTCCCATGCCTTGATCCAGCAAGGAGAGAGGGAGAGGTTGAGGAAGACTCCATCCAGCAGCAGCACAACGGCGTGGTGGTGTTGGAGGAGCGTGGCAATCCTGCAGGGCTTCGCCAAGCACCACGAGATATGAGGAGAAAGAGAGGGAGGGCTGCACCAACAGGCAGAGATCAGATCGCGTGTTTTTGGGCAGCCCCTAGCCTCACTATATATAGGGGAGAGGGAGGAGGGTGCGCCCCCTCTAGGGTTCCCACCCCTAGGGGGGCGGCAGCCCTAGATGGGAAAGGGGAGGCGGCCAAGAGGGGGAGAGAGGGGGCGCCCCCTAGGGTGGGCCTTAGGCCCATCTAAGCCTAGGGTTTCCCCTTTCTCCTCCTTTGCTGCGCCTTAGGCCTTGTGGGGGGCGCACCAGCCCACCTGGGGCTGGTCCCCTCCCACACTTAGCCCAAGTAGCCCTCCGGGGATGGTGGCCCCACTTGGTGGACCCCCGGACACCTCCGGTGGTCCCGGTACACTACCGGTGATGCCCAGAACACTTTCGATGGCCAAAACCATACTTCCTCTATATAAATCTTTACCTCCGGACCATTCCAGAACTCCTCGTGACGTCCGGGATATCATCCGGGACTCCGAACAACATTCGGTAACCACATACGAACTTCCTTTATAACCCTAGTGTCATCGAACCTTAAGTGTGTAGACCCTACGGGTTCAGGAGACATGCAGACATGACCGAGACGTTCTCCGGTCAATAACCAACAGCGGGATCTGGATACCCATGTTGGCTCCCACATGTTCCACGATGATCTCATCGGATGAACCACGATGTTGAGGATTCGATCAATCCCGTATACAATTCCCTTTGTCTATCGGTACGATACTTGCCCGAGATTCGATCGTCGGTATCCTGATACCTTGTTCAATCTCGTTACCGGCAAGTATCTTTTACTCGTTCCGCAACACATCATCCCGTGATCAACTCCTTGATCACATTGTGCACATTATGATGATGTCCTACCGAGTGGGCCCAGAGATACCTCTCCGTCACACGGAGTGACAAATCCCAGTCTCGATTCGTGCCAACCCAACAGACACTTTCGGAGATACCCGTAGTGCACCTTTATAGCCACCCAGTTACGTTGTGACGTTTGGCACACAAAAAGTATTCCTACGGTACCCGGGAGTTGCACAATCTCATGGTCTAAGGAAATGATACTTGACATTAGAAAAGCTTTAGCATACGAACTACATGATCTTGTGCTAGGCTTAGGATTGGGTCTTGTCCATCACATCATTCTCCTAATGATGTGATCCCGTTATCAACGACATCCAATGTCCATGGTCAGGAAACCGTAACCATCTATTGATCAACGAGCTAGTCAACTAGAGGCTTACTAGGGACATGGTGTTGTCTATGTATCCACACATGTATCTGAGTTTCCTATCAATACAATTCTAGCATGGATAATAAACGATTATCATGAACAAGGAAATATAATAATAATCAATTTATTATTGCCTCTAGGGCATATTTCCAACAGTCTCCCACTTGCACTAGAGTCAATAATCTAGTTCACATCGTTATGTGATTAACACTCAAGGTCACATCCCTATGTGACTAACACCCAAGAGTTCTGGGTTTGATCATGTTATGCTTGTGAGAGATGTTATAGTCAACGGGTCTGGACCTTTCAGATCCATGTGTGCTTTACAAATCTCTATGTTATCTTGCAGATGCAGCTACCACGCTCTATTTGGAGCTATTCCAAATAACTGTTCTACTATACGAATCCAATTTACTACTTAGAATAATCTGGATTAGTGTCAAAGTTTGCATCGGCGTAACCCTTTACGACGAACTCTTTTTCCACCTCCATAATCGAGAAAATTCCTTAGTCCACTAGTTACTAAGGATAACCTTGACCGTTGTCCTGTGATCCATTTCTAGATCACACTTGTACCCCTTGACTGACTCATGGTTTGGCACACTTCGGGTGTGGTACATAACATTGCATACTTTAGAGCCTACGACTAAAGCATAGGGGACGACCTTCGTCCTTTCTCTCTATTCTGCCGTGGTCATGTCTTGAGCCTTGCTCAATACTCACACCTTGTAACACAGCAGAGAACTCCTTCTTTGCTGATCTATTTTGAAATCCTTCAAAATCTTGTCGTGGTATGTGTTTGTTTGAAAGTACTATTAAGCGATTTTGATCTATCCTTATAGATCTTGATGCTCAATGTTTAAGTAGCTTAATCCAGGTTTTCCATTGAAAACAATTTTCAAATAACCCTATATGCTTTCCAGAAATTCTACATCATTTCTGATCAACAATATGTCAACAACATATACTCATCAGAAATTCTATAGTGCTCCCACTCACTTCTTTGGAAATACAAGTTTCTCATAAACTTTGTATAAACCCAAATCTTTGATCATCTCATCAAAGCATACATTCCAACTCCGAGATGCTTACTCCAGTCCTTAGAAGGATTGCTGGAGCTTTGCATACTTGTTAGCATCTTTCAGGATTGACAAAAATCTTCTGGTTGTATCACATACAACCTTTCCTCAAGAAAATCGTCGAGAAAACAATGTTTTGACATCCTATCTGCACAATTTCATAAATAATGCAGTAATCGCTAACATAATTCCAACAGACTCTTAGCATCACTACGAGTGAGAAAGCCTCATCGCAGTCAACTCCTTGAACTTGTCGGAAAACATCTTAATGACAAGTCGAGCTTTCTTAATGGTGACATTTACCATCGTTGTCCGTCTTCCTTTTAAAATCCATGTGTACTCAACAGCCTCACGACCATCGAGCCGTTCTGCCAAAGTCTACACTTTGTTTTCATACATGGATCCTCTCTCGGATTTTATGGCCTCGAGCCATTCATTGGAATTCGGGCCCACCATCGCTTCTCCATAGCTTGTAGGTTCATTGTTGTCTAGCAACATGACTTCCAAGACAGGATTACGTACCACTCTAAAGTAGTACGCATCCTTGTCATCCTACGAGGTTTGGGAGTGACTTGATTCGAAGTCTCATGATCACTATCATAAGCTTCCACTTCAATTGGTGTAGGTGCCATAGGAACAACTCCTGTGCCCTGCTACACACTAGTTGAAGTGACGGTTCAATAACCTCATCAAGTCTCCACCATCCTCCCACTCAATTCTTTCGAGAGAAACTTTTCCTCGAGAAAGGACCCGATTTAAGAAACAATCCCTATTGCTTTCGGATCTGAGACAGGAGGTATACCCAACTTTTTTTGGGTGTCCTATGAAGATGCAGTTATCCGCTTTGGGTTCGAGCTTATCAGCCCGAAACTTTTTCATATAAGCGTCGCAGCCCCAAACTTTTAAGAAATGACAGCTTAGGTTTCTCTAAACCATAGTTCATACGGTGTCATCTCATCGGAATTACGTGGTGCCCTATTTAAAGTGAATGCGGTTGTCTCTACTGCCTAACCCATGAACGATAGTGGTAATTCGATAAGAGACATCATGGTATGCTCCATATCCAATAGGGTGCAACTATGATGTTCGGACACACCATCACACTATGGTGTTCCAGGCGGTATTAGTTGTGAAACAATTTCCACAATTTCTCAATTGTGTACCAAACTCGCAACTCAGATATTCATCTCTATGATCATATCATAGATATTTTATCCTCTTGTCACGACGATATTCAACTTCATTCTGAAATTACTTGAACCATTCAATAATTCAGACTTGTGTTTCATCAAGTAAATATGCTCAGTATCTACTCAAATCATCTGTGAAGTAAGAGCATAACGATATCCACTGCATGCCTCAGCACTCATTGGACTGCACACATCAAAATGTGTTACTTCCAACAAGTTGCTTTCTTGTTCCATTTTACTGAAACCGAAGCTTTCAGTCATCTTGCCCATGTGGTATGATTTGCATGTCTCAAGCGATTCAAAATCAAGTGAGTCCAAACGGTCCATCTACATGGAGTTTCTTCATGCGTATATACCAATAGACATGGTTCACATGTCTCAATCCTTTTTCAAAGATGAGTGAGTCCAAAGATCCATCAACATGGAGCTTCTTCATGCGTTTTATACCAATATGACTTACATGGCAGTGCCACAAGTAGGTGGTACTATCATTACTATCTTATATCTTTTGGCATGAACATGTGTATCACTATGATCGAGATTTCCATAAACCATCCATTTTAGGTGCAAGACCATTGAAGGTATTATTCAAATAAACAGAGTAACTATTATTCTCTTTAAATGAATAACCGTATTGTGATAGACATAATCCAATCATGTCTATGCTCAACGCAAACACCAAATAACAATTATTTAGGTTTAACACCAATCTCCATGGTAAAGGGAGCGTGCGATGCTTAATCATATCAACCTTGGAAACACTTCCAACACATCTTGTCAGCTCACCTTTAGCTAGTCTCCGCTTATTCCGTAGCTTTTATTTCGAGTTACTAACACTTAGCAACCGAACCAGTATCTAATACCCTGATGCTACTAGGAGTACTAGTAAAGTACACATTCACATAATGTATATCCAATATACTTCTATCGACAGCCTTCTCATCTACCAAGTATCTAAGGTAATTCTATTCCAGTGGTTGTTCCCCTTATTACAGAAGCACTCAGTCTCGGGTTTGGGTTCAACCTTGGGTTTCTCCACTAGAGTAGCAGCTGATTTGCCGTTTTATGAAGTATCCCTTCTTGCCCTTGCCCTTCTTGAAACTAGTGGTTTCACTAACCATCAACAATTGATGCTCCTTCTTGATTTCTACTTTCGCGGTGTCAAACATCGCGAATATTTCAAGGATCATCATATCCATCCCTGATATAGTTCATCACAAAGCTGTAGCAGCTTGGTGACAATGACTTTGGAAAAACATCACTATCTTATCTGGAAGATCAACTCCCACTCGATTCAAGTGATTGTTGTACTCAGACAATCTGAGCACAAGCTCAACGATTGAGCTTTTCTCCCTTAGTTTGCAGGCCAAGAAAATCGTCGGAGGTCTTATACCTCTTGACGTGGGCACGAGCCTGAAATCCCAATTTCAGCCCTCGAAACATCTCATATGTTCCGCGACATTTCAAAAATATCTTCGGTGCCTCAATTCTAAACCATTTATCATTACCGAACTATCATGTAGTCATCAAAACGTGTATGTCAGATATTCGCAACATCCACAAACCACGTTCGGGGTCTAGCACACCGAGCGGTGCATTAAGGACATAAGCCTTGTACTGTCCGCATAATTGCTACTATCAACTTTCAACTATATTTTCTCTAGGAACATATCTAAAACAGTAGAACTAAAGCGCGAGCTTACGACATAATTTGCAAAGATCTTTTGACTATGTTCAGGATAATTAAGTTCATCTTATGAACTCCCACTCAGATAGACATCCCTCTAGTCATCCAAGTGATTACATGATCCGAGTCAACTAGGCCGTGTCCGATCATCACGTGAGACGGACTAGTCATCATCGGTGAACATCTTCATGTTGATCGTATCTACCATACGACTCATGCTCGACCTTTCGGTCTCTTGTGTTTCGAGGCCATGTCTGTACATGCTAGGCTCGTCAAGTCAACCTAAGTGTTTCACGTGTGTAAATCTGTCTTACACCCGTTGTATGTGAACGTAAGAATCTATCACACCCGATCATCACGTGGTGCTTCGAAACGACGAACTTTCGCAACGGTGCACAGTTAGGGGGAACACTTTCTTGAAATTTTAATGAGGGATCATCTTATTTACTACCGTCGTTCTAAGCAAATAAGATGTATAAACATGATAAACATCACATGCAATCAAATAGTGACATGATATGGCCATCATCATTTTGCTCCTTTCGATCTCCATCTTCGGGGCTCCATGATCATCATCGTTACCGGCATGACACCATGATCTCCATCATCATGATCTCCATCATCATGATCTCCATCATCGTGTCTTCGTGAAGTTGTCACGTCAACTATTACTTCTACTACTATGGCTAACGCTTTAGCAATGAAGTAAAGTAATTACATGACTATTTAAGTTGACACGCAGGTCATAAATAAATTAAAGACAACTCCTATGGCTCCTGCCGGTTGTCATACTCATCGACATGCAAGTCGTGATTCCTATTACAAGAACATGATCATCTCATACATCACATATATCATACATCACATCCTTTGGCCATATCACATCACATGGCATACCCTGCAAAAACAAGTTAGACGTCCTCTAATTGTTGTTTGCATGTTTTACGTGGCTGCTATGGGTTTCTAGCAAGAACGTTTCTTACCTACGCAAAACCACAACATGATATGTCAATTGCTATTTACCCTTCATAAGGACCCTTTTCATCGAATCCGATCCGACTAAAGTGGGAGAGACTGGCACCCGCTAGCCACCTTATGCAACTAGTGCATGTCAGTCGGCGGAACCTGTCTCACGTAAGTGTACGTGTAAGGTCGGTCCGGGACGCTTCATCCCACAATGCCGCCGAATCAAGATTGACTAGTAATGGTAAGCATATTGAACCAAATCAACGCCCACAACTACTTTGTGTTCTACTCGTGCAAAGAATCTATGCAATAGACCTAGCTCATGATGCCACTGTTGGGGAACGTAGCAGAAATTCAAAATTTTCCTACGTATCACCAAGATCTATCTATGGAGAAACCAGCAATGAGGGGAAGGAGAGTGCATCTACATACCCTTGTAGATCACTAAGCGGAAGCGTTCAAGTGAACGGGGTTGATGGAGTCGTACTCGTCGTGATCCAAATCACCGATGACCAAGTGCCGAACGGACGGCACCTCCGCGTTCAACACACGTACAGCCCGGAGACGTCTCCCACGCCTTGATCCAGCAAGGAGAGAGGGAGAGGTTGAGGAAGACTCCATCCAGCAGGAGCACCACGGCGTGGTGGTGTTGGAGGAGCGTGGCAATCCTGCAGGGCTTCGCCAAGCACCACGAGATATGAGGAGAAAGAGAGGGAGGGCTGCACCAACAGGCAGAGATCAGATCGCGTGTTTTTGGGCAGCCCCTAGCCTCACTATATATAGGGGAGAGGGAGGAGGGTGTGCCCCCTCTAGGTTTCCCACCCCTAGGGGGGGGCGGCAGCCCTAGATGGGAAAGGGGAGGCGTCCAAGAGGGGGAGAGAGGGGGCGCCCCCTAGGGTGGGCCTTAGGCCCATCTAAGCCTAGGGTTTCCCCTTTCTCCTCCTTTGCTGCGCCTTGGGCCTTGTGGGGGGGCGCACCAGCCCACCTGGGGCTGGTCCCCTCCCACACTTAGCCCAAGTAGCCCTCCGGGGATGGTGGCCCCACTTGGTGGACCCCCGGACACCTCCGGTGGTCCCGGTACACTACAGGTGATGCCCAGAACACTTCCGATGGCCAAAACCATACTTCCTATATATAAATCTTTACCTCCGGACCATTCCGGAACTCCTCGTGACGTCCGGGATATCATCCGGGACTCCGAACAACATTCGGTAACCACATACGAACTTCCTTTATAACCCTAGCGTCATCGAACCTTAAGTGTGTAGACCCTAAGGGTTCGGGAGACATGCAGACATGAACGAGACGTTCTCCGGTCAATAACCAACAGCGGGATCTGGATACCCATGTTGGCTCCCACATGTTCCACGATGATCTCATCGGATGAACCACGATGTCGAGGATTCGATCAATCCCGTATACAATTCCCTTTGTCTATCGGTACGATACTTGCCCGAGATTCGATCGTCGGTATCCTGATACCTTGTTCAATCTCGTTACCGGCAAGTCTCTTTTACTCGTTCCGCAACACATCATCCCGTGATCAACTCCTTGATCACATTGTGCATATTATGATGATGTCCTACCGAGTGGGCCCAGAGATACCTCTCCGTCACACGGAGTGACAAATCCCAGTCTTGATTCGTGCCAACCCAACACACACTTTCGGAGATACCCGTAGTGCACCTTTATAGCCACCCAGTTACGTTGTGACGTTTGGCACACCCAAAGTATTCCTACGGTACCCGGGAGTTGCACAATCTCATGGTCTAAGGAAATGATACTTGACATTAGAAAAGCTTTAGCATACGAACTACATGATCTTGTGCTAGGCTTAGGATTGGGTCTTGTCCATCACATCATTCTCCTAATGATGTGATCCCGTTATCAACGACATCCAATGTCCATGGTCAGGAAACCGTAACCATCTATTGATCAACGAGCTAGTCAACTAGAGGCTTACTAGGGACATGGTGTTGTCTATGTATCCACACATGTATCTGAGTTTCCTATCAATACAATTCTAGCATGGATAATAAACGATTATCATGAACAAGGAAATATAATAATAATCAATTTATTATTGCCTCTAGGGCATATTTTTAACAGTGGGGGCTCTTCCGTGAAGGGATCCTCTCAAACTGACAGCGTGTGAAGATGCTCCAAGAACACATTACTGGGAATAGGCTCACTCTTGGAACCTATCTTTGCCAAATCATTAGCTGCTCGATTTTTTAGTTGGGGTATGTGATGAAGCTCTAACCCCTCAACCTTCTTTTCTAACTTTCTCACTGCATTACAATAGCCAGTCATAGCCGGGCTCCTGATGTCCCACTCCTTCATTACTTGATTAACCACCAATTCTGAGTCACCGTAGACCATTAGGCGACGGATGCCGAGTGAAATGGCCATACGCAACCCGTACAGAAGGCTTCATATTCAGCTTCGTTGTTAGAAGGATCAAAATGAATCTGGAGAACATAGCTGAGCCTGTCGCCTCGGGGGGATACCAATACCACCCCAGCACCAGAACCATTCAACATCTTGGATCCATCAAAGAACATGGTCCAATGCTCCGAGTGAATCTGAGTCGGTTTGCTTCTGCTCAACCCACTCGGCGAGGAAATCTGCTATTGCTTGGGACTTGATAGCTTTCTTTGCCTCAAACTTGATATCCAATGGAAGGAGTTCAATCGCCCACTTTGCCACTCGACCAGTTGCATCTCTGTTGTTCAGAATTTCAGACAATGGTGCATTGCTGACGACTGTAATGGAATGATCTGAGAAATAATGTGCAACCTTCTTCGTGGTCATGTAAATTCCATAAACAAGCTTCTGATAATGCGGATATCTCTGCTTGGACGGAGTCAAGTCTTCAGAAATATAGTACACTGGGTGCTGGACTTTATAGGCTTTTCTTTCTTCTTCGCACTCGACCGTGAGTACTGTATTGACAACTTGTCTAGTGGCTGCAATATAAAGCGGTAAAGGCTCTTTGCTGATTGGGGCAGTGAGCACCGGCTGGGTGGAAAGCAAGGCTTTGAGCTCTGCAAACGCTGCGTCTGCTTCAGGAGTCCACTCTAACTTATCAGATTTCTTCATCAGTCGGTAAAGAGGCAATGCCTTTTCACCGAGGCGAGAGATGAATCGACTCAAGGCGGACAAACAACCAGTAAGCTTCTAAACGTCATGCACGCGCATAGGGTGTTTTATCCGGAGTATGGCACCAACTTTCTCTGGGTTTGCATCGATACCTCGTTCGGAAACGAGGAAACCGAGTAACTTTCCACCTGGAACTCCGAATGTGCACTTCAATGGATTAAGCTTGATATCATACCTTCTCAGGTTGGCAAAGGTTTCAGCAAGGTCAGTTAGTAGGTCGGAACCTTTATGCCACTTGACCACAATGTCATCCATATATGCTTTCACATTCCGACTGATTTGAGTGAGCAGGCACTTCTAAATCATCCTCATAAATGTGGCACCAGCGTTCTTGAGACCGGAAGGTATAGTGACATAGAAAAAGCACCCGAATGGGGTGATGAAAGCTGTTTTTATTTCATCATGTCCATATAGTCGGATTTGATGATACCCAGAATATGCGTCCAGAAAAGACAAACGTTCACATCCCGTAGTTGAGTCGACAATTTTGTCGATGCGGGGGAGAGGGAAATGATCTTTCGGGCAGTCCCAATTGATATGCTTGAAGTCAATACACATACGAAGTGAATCGTCCTTCTTAGGGACCATGACAACATTGGCAAGCCACTCGGAGTGGTAAATCTCATGGATGAACTTAGCTGCCAGAAGTCGAGCCACTTCCTCGCCGATTGCCTTTCTCTTCTGTACGGCGGACCGCCGAAGATGCTCTTTGACTGGTTTTACTTTTGGGTGGACTCGCAAACGATGCTCAACCAGTCCCCTGGGTACACCCGGCATGTCAGAAGGTTTCCATGCAAAGATGTCCCAGTTCTCACGGAGGAACTGGATGAGCGCTTCTTCCTATTTGCTGTCGAGTGATGTTGAGATATGAGTAGGAGCAGCATTAGGATCGGTTGGATGAATATGAACCGACTTTGTTTCACCGGACGACTGAAATGCAGAATATGTGGCAGGCTTCTTGGCTCGTAGCAAATCACTCGGATCTGCATTCTTCTGGTATTCTTGCATTTTGATTGCTGCCATTTGTGCATCAGCAATTTTCGAACCCTTCTAGAGGCACCCTTCTGCCTTCTGCCGATTGCCAGTGACCGTGATCACTCCTCTGGGACCAGGCATCTTCAATTTGAGGTACACGTAACATGGTCGAGCCATAAAACATGCATATGCAGGCCTACCCAAAATAGCATGATAAGCACTCTGGAAATCCACTACTTCAAATGTCAAGTTTTCCTTACGGTAATTCTTTGAATCACCGAAAACCACGTCAAGAGTGATCTGGTCGAGTGATTCGGCCTTCTTTCCAGGGATAATGGCATGGAAACTCACGTTGCTCTCGCTAAGCTTGGACATCGGAATGCCCATCCCCTTCAAGGTTTCAGCGTAAAGAATATTCAGGCCGCTACCACCATCCATCAACACTTTGGTCAGTCGAGTGCCTCCAACAACTGGGTCGACTACCAATGCTTGCCTCCCTGGAGTGGCAACGCGTGCAGGATGATCCGATTGATCGAACGAGATAGTTGTTTGTGACCACGTTAGGTATGTTGTCGTTGCCGGAGCAACCATATTCACTTCTCTGTTTATCACTTTCAATCGACTTTTGCTTTCGATGTCAGCAAAAATCACCAAGGTGGAATTGACATTGGGAAAACCGTCATCTTCCTCTTTGTCCTCATCCTTGTCTGACTCTTTTTCTTTTTCACTGGGCTGCTTCTCTCAGAATTGTTGGATCAGGAGGCGACACTGTCGAGTGGTGTGTTTTGGGTAAATCAGATTTCCCTCTTCATCCTTCTTGGTGTGAATGTGACATGGCAAATCCAACACATCATTTCCTGCTTGATCTTTCACTTTCTTGGGGGTCCAGGGCCCCTTGGGTTTCCCTTTAAACTTTCCTTGGATCACTGCCGCAGTTTCACCAAGTCCTGCAGGCTCAGCTTTGCGCTTCTGCTTCCGATTGGAATTGCCTCCACCGGTGTCCTGACCGACTGGTTTGCTCTTTCCACTGCGGAGTCGATCTTCTTCTTCTCCGTTAGCATACCGAGTGGCTATTTCCATCATCCGAGTCAGAGACATATCTCCTGTCCGACCGAATTTCAGGTTAAGCTCTCGATACCTGATGCCTTCCTTGAAGGCACAAACTGCTTGATGCTGAGATTCATTTTCCACTGCGTGATGCAAAGTGGTCCACCTCTGAATGTAATCTCTCAAAGTCTCATTCGGCTTCTGAACACAATGTCGCAATTCTGCCAACCCTGATGGTCGTTTGCAAGTACCTTCAAAGGTTTTGACAAACACTCGGGCAAGCTCTTCCCAGCTGAATATATTGCATGGGGCTAACTGATTCAACCAAGCTCTGGCTGAACCTTCCAACATCAAAGGAAGGTGCTTCATGGCTACCTCATCATTGCCACCACCAATCTGCACAGCCACTCGGTAATCCTCAAGCCAAGTGTCGGGCTTGGACTCACTAGTGAACTTGCTAACTCCATACGCCAACCTGAAGTTGGGAGGAATCTCTGTAGCCCTGATGGCTCTGCCGAAACATTCTGGACCTGAGACATGAACTCTGCTGCCAGTCGGGCGGTCCCTGCCGAGTCCCTCTCTATGTGCTCTGTTCCTGTCGACCAGACCTTGAACAAGAATCGGTCTCGCATTAAAGCCTGGCTCCCTTGGGTCGACTGGCAATCTCCGCTCACCACCGTGTGAGCGCCTATAATCATGTTGACGGGGAACATAGGACCCGCCCCTCGGAGGGGGTGTAGGCACTCGACAGCGGTTATCGTGGTCGAATCGATTATCAAACTGCTCATGATTCCGATCCCAGTACTGCTCTTGACGATGCCCTCGTCCCTCTCGCTTCTGAGGCGATCTTGGGCTGTGTGCCGACTAGGCTGTATCAGCCACCACAAATCTGATATGAATTATATCCCGCGACTGAGATACTGCTGTGTTCTGCTCCCCAGCTGCCCGAAGTAGAGCCCGGATCTGCATCAAACCTCTTCCAGCCTTCGTCTGGGAAGGCTGGATGGACTCTGCTATACGGGCCGCAGCTGTAAGATTTTGAATCGAAGTGCGGTATACCTGATGCTGAGGTGGGAAAAGTTGTCGCTGCCGCCGACTGGACTCAGGGATCCGCTGCCGAGCACGCTCGTCGAGTGCATGCTGAAGGTTCTCCAAACGAGTGCGCTCAGCCAAAGTGGCTAGGCGCGCTGCCTCCAAGGCCCAAGCCTCGGAGGTCTCCCCGACGATAGGCGTGTGAAGCGCGTCCTCATTGCGGAGGCGAAGTTCCTCCCTCTGCTGTGAGGAAAGGGTTTCAGGATGATACTCCTCGTGAATATGTGACGGATCGCCACCATCGCCGCCACCGTCGCGACGAAACCCGGGTGGGCTGTGTTGCGCATTAACCACCAAGACCTCCGCCGCAGGGTCGCTACTGTCGCATTCGGAAAGGGTCTCGACGGAGCCAGTCGAACAGGCCGTAGAGAGATTCATCGGGCCCGATTGTGGCGACTTGTGGGGTGGCCTACTGACGTGCCACCTCGTGCTTCACCCACAGCTGAAGTCGCGACCGACCGGATCGCTTGCATCGACGAACAGCGGGGAGCGAGGACACCACGGGAGCCGACCGATACTGGGTCAACGGCTGCCGAAGAAGGACGCCGCGAACACGTGCGCGAAAGTGCGTCGCCCCGCGGACGGGGAGCATCTCGACGTCGAGGGGGGCCTCTTGGAGCCAGGCGAAGTCGTCGGCGACAAAAACGAGCGCGCCAAAACGGATCTCGCGGCCCTCAGCCAATCCACCACCGGGAACCATGATGATGGGAATCGGAAAAACTGCAACCTCACCGGAAAGTCGCTAAGACACCTGCTCCACGGTGGGCGCCAACTATTGTGGTTCTAAGACTGACAGTAGAATGGGGGTAGGTATGAGGAGGCAAGATCCTAGCTATGATGAAGTTGTACACACAAGATTTACGAGTTCAGGCCCTTCACGGTGGAAGTAACAGCCCTATGTCTCGGTGCTCGGGAGCTCGGTCGATTGGATTATGTGTGTGGAGTTACAAGGGTGCGAACCCTTGTCCCTGAGGAGGGGGTGGCTTATATAGAGTTCGCCAGACCCCTCCAGCCCTCAGTTACACAGGGTTTAAGGTACATAAAGATAGGGCGTTACTGGTAACGCCAACAATAAAGATACATGAATGACCATTAAGCCTACAGAGTAAACGTCCGACCGTTGCTGTTCAGAGTGACTTTAGATCTTCTAGACGTCGAGTGACTATTGTTATGGTCGAGTGAAATTGAATCTTCTGAGTGGAATGCTTCTGGTTGAGTGGATGATGTCATCTCTTGAATGCTTCTGACTTTAGGGTAATGTCCTTGGAGAGGGGGTCTAGGTCAGGCCTATGACCCTACCCTAGGTACATGTCGCCGTCACTATGTAGACATGACTGAGACTCATCACCGGTCAATAACCAATAGCGGAACCTGGATGCTCATATTGGTTCCTACATATTCTACGAAGATCTTCATCGGTCAAACCGCATAACAACATACGTTGTTCCCTTTGTCATCGGTATGTTACTTGCCCGAGATTCGATCGTCGGCATCACCATACCTAGTTCAATCTCGTTACCGGCAAGTCTCTTTACTCGTTCCGTAATGCATCATCCCGCCACTAACTCATTAGTCACATTGCTTGCAAGGCTTATAGTGATGTGCATTATCGAGAGGGCCCAGAGATACCTCTCCGATACACGGAGTGACAAATCCTAATCTCGATCTATGCCAACTCAACAAACACCATCGGAGACACGTGTAGAGCATCTTTATAATCACCTAGTTACGTTGTGATGTTTGATAGCACACAAGGTGTTCCTCCGGTATTCGGGAGTTGCATAATCTCATAGTCTGAGGAACATGTATAAGTCATGAAGAAAACAGTAGCAATGAAACAGTAACGATCATAATGCTAAGCTAACGAATAGGTCTTGTCCATCACATCATTCTCCTAATGATGTGATCCCGTACATCAAATGACAACACATGTCTATGGTTAGGAATCATAACCATCTTTGATAAACGAGCTAGTCAGGTAGAGGCATACTAGGGACACTTTGTTTTGTCTATGTATTCACACATGTACTAAGTTTCCGGTTAATATAATTCTAGCATGAATAATAAATATTTTTCATGAAATAAGGAAATAAATAATTGAAGGAAATATGCCCTAGAGGCAATAATAAAGTTGTTATTTATATTTTCTTATATCATGGTAAATGTTTATTATTCATGCTAGAATTGTATTAACTGAAAACTTAGTACATGTGTGAATACGTAGACAAACTAAGTGTCACTAGTATGCCTGTACTTGACTAGCTCGTTGAATCAAATATGGTTAAGTTTCCTAGCCATAGACATGAGTTGTCATTTGATTAATGATGTGACGCCCGGGTAATCAAGCTACAGTAAAACACTGCTAATGATGCCATGTCACCACCGTTACTGTTCCTAATCTCGGGTTAATTCAAAACCGATCCAAATTCAAAATTTAATTGCAGGATAAACAATAAAAGTTTTCAAACATTAAAATAAAAATGTTCGGGTTGTGCTAAATATTACCTAGATAATTATGGTGTAGAAGGTACTGTTTTATAAAATGCATAAATAATTTAAATTGAATTATAACAGAAAAGAAAGAAAATACAAAAAGAAAAAGAAAAAGAAAAAAAAGACTAAACTAACAAAAAAAACCAGAAGACAGAACCCCCCCTTCCCCCGTGGGCCTTGTGGCCCAGCAGGCCACCAGGCCAGCCGGCCGGCCCAACCCCGCCTCCCTTATTCCCCACCCCCTGGCAACCCTAGCCGCCACCACTTTCTCCCCCCCCCCCCCGCACGATGCGCCCCCCCTCCCCCCGATCCGATCTCGATCGGGGCCCGAACGCCGTCGCCCCCCCTTCCCCGCCTGGACCTCGCCGGCGCCCCTCCCCACCGGCCTGCCTCATCCTCGCCGCCGTCCCCGACGCCCACCCCGACCTACCCCGCGCCCGCGCCCTAGACCCTACGTCTCCGGTGAGGCCACGGCCTCCGCGCCCCTCCTCTCTCTCCCCCTCGCTCGCTCATCGCGCCGTGCCCGCCCCGTCTGCGCTCCGGCACGCCCGCGCCTCGCCGGCGCCCGCGCGCGCCTGCGCGGCCACAGCAGCAGCCCCGCCGCTCCTCGCCGCACCGCGCACATGCCCCGCTCGCGCCCGCGGTCACCGCGTCCACGACCACGCCCTGGCCTCCTCCCCGCACGGCCTGACGATGCGCGCCACAGCCCGCGACTGCGTCCGCTCGCCCGAAGCACCTCGCCGCCGGCGAGCTCGAAGCGCTCGCCCTCGTCCGTTCCGGCCACTCCGGCCACCACCGCTCGATGCGCGACGCCGAGCCGCGTCGAACGCGCCCAGCCACAACCCCGCAGGCCCCCTGTGCGCGAAATCCGCGCCCCTCCCGAGCCGCACCGCCGCGTTTGGCTCGCCGGAGTCAACTCCGGCGCGTCTCCGGCCGGTGCCGAGCTGGCACCCACGTGGCACCGTCCCGTGCCACTGACTGGTGGCCCCCAGTGGACCCGCTGACCCCCGTTGACTGGTTTGACCAGTCAACCGTGCTGACGGGGCAGCCCCCAGCCACTGACATGGGGGCCCCGCCCCCCCCCCCCAAAAAAAAAGGGGAATTAAAAATAATAATAATTAAATTAATTAATTAATTAAGGAATTAATTAATCTAATTAATCATAATTAGATTAACCTAATTATCTAATTAGTCTAATTAAACAATGATTAGTTAGTTAATCTCTGATTAGCTTAATCACAGAATGACAGGTGGGACCCACACGTCAGATTTGACCAGTCAACGCCCCTGTTGACTGCTGACGTCATGCTGACGTCAGCGTGCACTGTTTTGGATAATGTTATATTTAAATAATTAATTAAATTCCAGAAATTAATAAAATCTTTAGAAAATCATATCTTTTAATCCGTAACTCGGATTAAAATATTTTCAACATGAAAGTTGCTCAGAACGACGAGACGCTTCCGGATACGTAACCCGTTCGTCCGCCACACCCCCCTAACCTATCGAACTCGCAACTTTCCCCCTCCGGCTCTTTTGCCCGAAAACGCGAAACACCGGGGATATTTTCCCGGATGTTTCCCCCCTTCACCGGTATCACCGTATACCGCGTTAGGGCACCACTAACGCCGTTATTTGTCATGTCATGCATCACTATGCATCTGCTTGCTTAAATATTTATTGTTTCTCCCCCCTCTTCTCTCGATAGACCCCGAGACCGACGTTGCTGCTGCCCCGTTCGACTACGGAGTTGACGATCCCTCTCTCTTGCCAGAGCAACCAGGCAAGCCCCCCCCCCTTGATCACCAGATATCGCCTACTCTCCTCTATACTGCTTGCATTAGAGTAGTGTAGCTTGTTACTGCTTTCGTTATTCCTATCCTGATGCATAGCCTGTTTTTGATACTGCTGTTGATACCTTTACCTGCAATCCTACTGCTTAGTATAGGATGCTAGTGTTCCATCAGTGGCCCTACACTCTTGTCCGTCTGCCATGCTATACTACTGGGCCGTGATCACTTCGGGAAGTGATCGCGGACATATACTATATACTTTACACTGTTACATTACATGTGATACTGTTCGGAGATGGGGGCTGAAGGGGCAGGTGGCTCCATCCCGGTAGAGGTGGGCCTGGGTTCCCGACGGCCCCCGACTGTTACTTTGTGGCGGAGCGACAGGGCAGGTTCGGACCACCTAGGAGAGAGGTGGGCCTGGCCCTGGTCGGCGTTCGCGGATACTTAACACGCTTAACGAGATCTGGGTATTTGATCTGAGTCTGGCCATTTGGTCTATACGCACTAACCACCTACGCGGGAGTAGTTATGGGTATCCCGACGTCGTGGTATCAGCCGAAGCACTTCTTGACGTCAGCGACTGAGTGGCGCGCGCCGGGTTGGACCGCGTAACGTGACTTCCGTTGTACTGGAGGTTGCTAGGTCTGCTCTCCGGCCGCGTACGCAACGTGCAGGTGTGCTCAGGGCGATGGGCCCAGACCCCTGCGCGCTTAGGTTTAGACCGGCGTGCTGACCGCTCTGTTGTGCCTAGGTGGGGCTGCGACGTGTTGATCTTACGAGGCCGGGCATGACCCAGGAAAGTGTGTCCGGCCAAATGGGATCAAGCGTGTTGGGCTATGTGGTGCACCCCTGCAGGGAAGTTTATCTATTCGAATAGCCGTGTCCCTCGGTAAAAGGACGACCCGGAGTTGTACCTTGACCTTATGATAACTAGAACTGGATACTTAATAAAACACACCCTTCCTAGTGCCAGATACAACCCGGTGATTGCTCTCCAACAGGGCATCGAGGAGGGGATCGCCGGGTAGGATTATGCTATACGATGCTATTTGGAGGAATTCAGTTTACTCTCTTCTATATGCTGCAAGACGGAGGCGACCAGAAGCGTAGTCTTCGATAAGACTAGCTATCCCCCTCTTATTCTGGCATTCTGCAGTTCAGTCCACTGATATGGCCCTTTACACATATATCCATGCATATGTAGTGTAGCTCCTTGCTTGCGAGTACTTTGGATGAGTACTCACGGTTGCTTTCTTCCCCCTTTTCCCCCTTTCCTTTCTTCTGGTTGTCGCAACCAGATGTTGGAGCTCAGGATCCAGACGCCACCGTCGACGACGACTCCTACCATACTGGAGGTGCCTACTACTACGTGCAGCCCGCTGATGACGACCAGGAGTAGTTAGGAGGATCCCAGGCAGGAGGCCTGCGCCTCGTTCGATCTGTATCCCCGTTTGTGCTAGTCTTCTTAAGACAACCTTGTTTAACTTATGTCTGTACTCAGATATTGTTGCTTCCGCTGACTCGTCTATGATCGAGCACTTGTATTCGAGCCCTCGAGGCCCCTGGCTTGTATTATGATGCTTGTATGACTTATTTTATTTGTAGAGTTGTGTTGTGATATCTTCCCGTGAGTCCCTGATCTTGATCGTACACAGTTGCGTGCATGGTTAGTGTACGATTGAATCGGGGGCGTCACAAGTTGGTATCAGAGCCGACTGCCTGTAGGAATCCCCCTTCCCAACTCCTTGGCCGAAGTCGAGTCTAGACATTACAAAACTTTTACTAACATGGCTGTGTGTCTTACGGGCACACGTCGCCATCGGGTGGTTGTAGGATCTTTTACTCCTTGACCTATACTCTGGGACCCTGACATCTCTTCTATTCGGGTTAAATGATTTTACTAAAATCTAACTTTAGGTTCTCGAAAGTTACTTTATCCCGGAGAGCCCCTTCAGTCCAGATGATCGCCGACTACACCGGAAGATTTCAAGATACTCTCTGATATTCTCTTGAGACCTTGTGCCCGTTGCTTTTGCAATTCCCTTCCACCGAAATATCCCTATGGATAAATACTTACACCTGTCGTGCTTACTTTTGTTCCCACTCGATCTTGTTATTACAAGATACCCCGAGAATATTTTGTGCCTACTGCCTTGTAGTTCTTTGCCACCTGAATACCCCTAAGAATAATTTCTCGCACTTTCCGAGTATCCGCTCATCCCCAGTTGTTCAGGTGTTTCACGAAAATCTTTGAATTACTATTCAATCCCCCGAAAATCTTTAGCAGCTTTATTGCTTTGCCAATACTTGTCTGCTTGCATGATGGATGCTTTCCATATGTCTAGCAATATTCGTTAGTATCCTTAGGCACCGCCATTTTGATCCCTTTGTTTCAACATGAGTGCAAATGCACGCAGTCATCAGTTGATCCTTTTAAATTATCTTTTCGGCTCAGACGTCAATTTAAACATGAGCTGAATCTCGACCAATCAAATTGTTGTCGATTTTACCCCTAAGCTTACCCAACTTATCCATCCTTAATCAAAGGGTTGCCTCTGATCCCTTGATCGGAAATCCTAAATCTTTTGCATTTGAGCTTTGAATTAGTTAGTTGTATCTATAATCATATGCCTCTGCATTGATTCTTCTTCTAGTTGAGTACCGATGCTCACAACAGTTCTCTTGTGTACCATCAACTCCTTTGTTGGATTTTATCCGACAACGTCCTTCATATTCAATAAGCTTGTGAGCCTTTCCTCGAATACATATTGCCTTTGGTAAATTGTATCGTTTGCTTTCTCAAGCATACTCTATTATCGAGTTGCGTTCTTTAGTCTTGAAATGTGTGGTATTTTCTATTGAAGCTTGTGGTATATGTTTCCACGATACCCTGATCGGTTGAACCTATGCCATCCTTTTATATGTGTGAACTCGGACGTTTTCACGAGTCATACTCTTTTGGTATTTGGCCAGATAAAATTTCAACAATACAACTTCATCGAACGCGAGAAGTGAATGAAAGGTTATGCATTGGAGAAGTGGGAGTCGACCTTGAACTTTGTGTTCATGCCCATAGACACGATGTAGATCCTATCCTGGAAGCTTCTTGTAACTATTTCCGTGAAATAATACCCTTTGGTATCAGTGAATTGATCCCTTGCAATCATGGTTCCGACCATGTTCTCCTTTAAATACCATTTCCTGGGCAAGTTTAAGTACTTGTATTCTGTGGATCAGTACCCCAGTCCAACCTTTACTTTGATCTACCGTCGAGTATTACCCCCTGGTATCTCGAGATTATCTTGGAACTGCATAACTTCTTATGAGTCTTCATCAAGTACTACATTCTCACTGATTACAGTTTTCATGGGCTCTGAGTATTAAACACTCAAAGACACCGATAACTGAACCGAGTCTGCCTTACGGTTCAACAACTCTTGATAATCTGCTTTAAGTACGAGTTTATACTCGATCATGTCATCCCTAGCCTGATCGGCTATATCATTAACGTGCTAAATCTTAACTGTGCTACCTGGTCCTTCTTCCCGGAACACAATTTTCGACGCTGAGCTAAGCTTACGTTGATTTCCTTGTCTTATCATTCCACCTCAGATAACAAGCTTGGTTTCGAGTTTGTGTCGTACCCATGGTTCCAATAACCTCTTGCTTCATCATTCTTTTGACTTGATGTGATCGCGGATCGATTACATCTTCAGGTAATCTCTCGACAAATGTGTCGTGATCATTATCAACTTTCTGAGCTATTCCAGAATAACAATCAAATTCATGATAACAATTACCATCCTTGCCCCTCGATGATTTGTGCGTCATCGACTACTTCCTTGCCTTCTTTCCAACACAAACTTGTTCGTGTTGTGGCTATACCTTGAATTCCTTGCTATCCAGGAATTGTTCTCCCTTACCTTGGAACATTAACATCTCTTACGACATCAATGTTGTGAGGATTTCACCACCGCTTAAGAATTCTTGGTATGGTGATACTTCTCACCATCACCATTCTTCTTGGGTCCTCGTGTTGATTCCATCCGGGGTACCAACAAGTGAGCGGTGCTGTTTGGATTCTGCCCTTCTAGCAATCCTATTGCTTTGAAGTTAATGGTCGGCCGTCATTCTTAGACTATTGATTATTGAATCACCATTCCGACATTGGTCGTGCAACCCAACCCGTATTTCGGGTGCACCTATCAACCAATGCTTAAACTGGGTATGTTTCCTCGAGCATATCCCCTTATATCATTTCATCTGACTAATGATATCTCCTTGTTCACATACTTGTGGAAAACCCATCTTTTGGAAGACTCGATGAATTGTCGATGAATTCATTAGCTACCTCCTTCTTCCTTCATTGTTTTAATGATGAGCTTTTCTTTCGGAACTCGCTTCCGTAGTTAATTTCCCGAGAATCTTACAATGTCATCTCGACAATTTGTGTTGCACCTTTCTTCTCAGGCATCCTGAGTCCGAGGTATCCTGACGCCAATCAGATCTGAATCTCGGTCAGATATGATGGTTGGAACATATTTCCAAGAGTTATCACATTGGTCTTGATATGACCCGGTAAAGTGATGTCGTGCCTAGCACACCTGGTCGGAGGCCCTAATGTTATAGTTTTCCTTTTTAGCAAGGTTATCTATTCTTCCATGAGAAATGGTAAGACTTATTCTACGAGTTGTCCCTGATGAATCCTTCGTGTATCCAAAGTCCGATCTTTGCTTAAAGACCTTGTCAATGCTATCTCGAAGCATGTCTGTGGTACTCCGATTTTCAATAAGAACATTTGAAGCCCAATGCTAAATGCTTCCTGCTCTATTATCCAAACACCATTGTATGGGTAATGTCATGAAAATTCTTCCCCTTACCTAATGAGTTTTCTACATTATATCATGTCTTGGATATTATGCTCTGCTTGTCCTTGGGAAGGATATACCCCTGATATATGTGTTTAAACACATTTTCCTTTCCATTGTTCTGATTAATTTGATAACCATATTATCCTTTCCATTGTTTGGTTTAACCTTTCTTGAGGTTTATATGATCTAAGCAGTAATATTTCCCTGCTTACGAAAACACCTCGGTGCACCACCTTATCAGTCAGACCCTGTTACTATTGTTGATGACATTTCGGTAACCACCGACGGACGGGAACCTTGCCTATTGGTCCGCCTCGTTCAACGAGCAGGAAAATGGTTCTCTGCATCCCTCGCCCTTGGTATCGATGTTGTTGCCGACATAACTAACAGGCTACCCTCTGGCATGCCTTGCTATTGTGACCGTACAAGATGTCAATCCCCCCTTCCTACCTTTAACCCACATGGTGGGCCCATAACCCACAGTTCCACAGGATCGTAACCTGACTCTCCTGTACACCCCTTGTTCCTAGAATTATTCCTCCCGCTTGGACTCGTATGTAATTCATGGGCCACCTTCCATGAGATCATCAATTCTGGCATCGGAAACAATAAATTTTCCGTTGCTTAAAAACCCCTTTCACCTTATGGCTAGGCATTGAACGATTGCCTGGCTGCTTGAAACTTCTTGTCGGACCTTCCAACTTTACTCTCGATGTATTCTGTTAGTTCAACTCGAGAGGTACTCATATGCTCATTCATGGGTTAATCCCCAGGTTATTACCCTTATAGCATTCTGTCGTTTCCGATCTACCCCGTTACCTATTCGTAAATACGATGAAGATCCCGAAGAAAGGATGTCGACTTCATCATAAGGACCTGAAGCAGAGAAATGAAGACATCAACGCTATGGATTGACCTCTTCGAGAAGAGCTACCAAGACCAAGAAGATTCGTTAGGATTTCGTACCCAGCCCTTTCCCCCTTACTCCCCTCTTAAATCTCGGGACGAGATTTCTTGTAGTGGAGGAGAATTGTGACGCCCGGGTAATCAAGCTACAGTAAAACACTGCTAATGATGCCATGTCACCACCGTTACTGTTCCTAATCTCGGGTTAATTCAAAACCGATCCAAATTCAAAATTTAATTGCAGGATAAACAATAAAAGTTTTCAAACATTAAAATAAAAATGTTCGGGTTGTGCTAAATATTACCTAGATAATTATGGTGTAGAAGGTACTGTTTTATAAAATGCATAAATAATTTAAATTGAATTATAACAGAAAAGAAAGAAAATACAAAAAGAAAAAGAAAAAGAAAAAAAAGACTAAACTAACAAAAAAAACCAGAAGACAGAACCCCCCCTTCCCCCGTGGGCCTTGTGGCCCAGCAGGCCACCAGGCCAGCCGGCCGGCCCAACCCCGCCTCCCTTATTCCCCACCCCCTGGCAACCCTAGCCGCCACCACTTTCTCCCCCCCCCCGCACGATGCGCCCCCCCTCCCCCCGATCCGATCTCGATCGGGGCCCGAACGCCGTCGCCCCCCCTTCCCCGCCTGGACCTCGCCGGCGCCCCTCCCCACCGGCCTGCCTCATCCTCGCCGCCGTCCCCGACGCCCACCCCGACCTACCCCGCGCCCGCGCCCTAGACCCTACGTCTCCGGTGAGGCCACGGCCTCCGCGCCCCTCCTCTCTCTCCCCCTCGCTCACTCATCGCGCCGTGCCCGCCCCGTCTGCGCTCCGGCACGCCCGCGCGCGCCTGCGCGGCCACAGCAGCAGCCCCGCCGCTCCTCGCCGCACCGCGCACATGCCCCGCTCGCGCCCGCGGTCACCGCGTCCATGACCACGCCCTGGCCTCCTCCCCGCACGGCCTGACGATGCGCGCCACAGCCCGCGACTGCGTCCGCTCGCCCGAAGCACCTCGCCGCCGGCGAGCTCGAAGCGCTCGCCCTCGTCCGTTCCGGCCACTCCGGCCACCACCGCTCGATGCGCGACGCCGAGCCGCGTCGAACGCGCCCAGCCACAACCCCGCAGGCCCCCTGTGCGCGAAATCCGCGCCCCTCCCGAGCCGCACCGCCGCGTTTGGCTCGCCGGAGTCAACTCCGGCGCGTCTCCGGCCGGTGCCGAGCTGGCACCCACGTGGCACCGTCCCGTGCCACTGACTGGTGGCCCCCAGTGGACCCGCTGACCCCCGTTGACTGGTTTGACCAGTCAACCGTGCTGACGGGGCAGCCCCCAGCCACTGACATGGGGGCCCCGCCCCCCCCCCCCCAAAAAAAAGGGGAATTAAAAATAATAATAATTAAATTAATTAATTAATTAAGGAATTAATTAATCTAATTAATCATAATTAGATTAACCTAATTATCTAATTAGTCTAATTAAACAATGATTAGTTAGTTAATCTCTGATTAGCTTAATCACAGAATGACAGGTGGGACCCACACGTCAGATTTGACCAGTCAACGCCCCTGTTGACTGCTGACGTCATGCTGACGTCAGCGTGCACTGTTTTGGATAATGTTATATTTAAATAATTAATTAAATTCCAGAAATTAATAAAATCTTTAGAAAATCATATCTTTTAATCCGTAACTCGGATTAAAATATTTTCAACATGAAAGTTGCTCAGAACGACGAGACGCTTCCGGATACGTAACCCGTTCGTCCGCCACACCCCCCTAACCTATCGAACTCGCAACTTTCCCCCTCCGGCTCTTTTGCCCGAAAACGCGAAACACCGGGGATATTTTCCCGGATGTTTCCCCCCTTCACCGGTATCACCGTATACCGCGTTAGGGCACCACTAACGCCGTTATTTGTCATGTCATGCATCACTGTGCATCTGCTTGCTTAAATATTTATTGTTTCTCCCCCCTCTTCTCTCGATAGACCCCGAGACCGACGTTGCTGCTGCCCCGTTCGACTACGGAGTTGACGATCCCTCTCTCTTGCCAGAGCAACCAGGCAAGCCCCCCCCCCTTGATCACCAGATATCGCCTACTCTCCTCTATACTGCTTGCATTAGAGTAGTGTAGCTTGTTACTGCTTTCGTTATTCCTATCCTGATGCATAGCCTGTTTTTGATACTGCTGTTGATACCTTTACCTGCAATCCTACTGCTTAGTATAGGATGCTAGTGTTCCATCAGTGGCCCTACACTCTTGTCCGTCTGCCATGCTATACTACTGGGCCGTGATCACTTCGGGAAGTGATCGCGGACATATACTATATACTTTACACTGTTACATTACATGTGATACTGTTCGGAGATGGGGGCTGAAGGGGCAGGTGGCTCCATCCCGGTAGAGGTGGGCCTGGGTTCCCGACGGCCCCCGACTGTTACTTTGTGGCGGAGCGACAGGGCAGGTTCGGACCACCTAGGAGAGAGGTGGGCCTGGCCCTGGTCGGCGTTCGCGGATACTTAACACGCTTAACGAGATCTGGGTATTTGATCTGAGTCTAGCCATTTGGTCTATACGCACTAACCACCTACGCGGGAGTAGTTATGGGTATCCCGACGTCGTGGTATCAGCCGAAGCACTTCTTGACGTCAGCGACTGAGTGGCGCGCGCCGGGTTGGACCGCGTAACGTGACTTCCGTTGTACTGGAGGTTGCTAGGTCTGCTCTCCGGCCGCGTACGCAACGTGCAGGTGTGCTCAGGGCGATGGGCCCAGACCCCTGCGCGCTTAGGTTTAGACCGGCGTGCTGACCGCTCTGTTGTGCCTAGGTGGGGCTGCGACGTGTTGATCTTACGAGGCCGGGCATGACCCAGGAAAGTGTGTCCGGCCAAATGGGATCAAGCGTGTTGGGCTATGTGGTGCACCCCTGCAGGGAAGTTTATCTATTCGAATAGCCGTGTCCCTCGATAAAAGGACGACCCGGAGTTGTACCTTGACCTTATGATAACTAGAACTGGATACTTAATAAAACACACCCTTCCTAGTGCCAGATACAACCCGGTGATTGCTCTCCAACAGGGCATCGAGGAGGGGATCGCCGGGTAGGATTATGCTATACGATGCTATTTGGAGGAATTCAGTTTACTCTCTTCTATATGCTGCAAGACGGAGGCGACCAGAAGCGTAGTCTTCGATAAGACTAGCTATCCCCCTCTTATTCTGGCATTCTGCAGTTCAGTCCACTGATATGGCCCTTTACACATATATCCATGCATATGTAGTGTAGCTCCTTGCTTGCGAGTACTTTGGATGAGTACTCACGGTTGCTTTCTTCCCCCTTTTCCCCCTTTCCTTTCTTCTGGTTGTCGCAACCAGATGTTGGAGCTCAGGATCCAGACGCCACCGTCGACGACGACTCCTACCATACTGGAGGTGCCTACTACTACGTGCAGCCCGCTGATGACGACCAGGAGTAGTTAGGAGGATCCCAGGCAGGAGGCCTGCGCCTCGTTCGATCTGTATCCCCGTTTGTGCTAGTCTTCTTAAGACAACCTTGTTTAACTTATGTCTGTACTCAGATATTGTTGCTTCCGCTGACTCGTCTATGATCGAGCACTTGTATTCGAGCCCTCGAGGCCCCTGGCTTGTATTATGATGCTTGTATGACTTATTTTATTTGTAGAGTTGTGTTGTGATATCTTCCCGTGAGTCCCTGATCTTGATCGTACACAGTTGCGTGCATGGTTAGTGTACGATTGAATCGGGGGCGTCACAAATGAGATCACATCATTAGAGAATGATGTGATTGACTTGGCCCATTCTGTTAGCTTAGCATTCAATCGTTTAGTATATTGCTATTGTTTTCTTCATGACTTATACATGTTCCTAATGATGTGACCCCGTTCATCAAATGACAACACATGTCTATGGTTAGGAAACATAACCATCTTTGATAAACGAGCTAGTCAAGTAGAGGCATATTAGGGACACTTCGTTTTGTCTATGTATTCACACATGTACTAAGTTTCTGGTTAATACAATTCTAGCATGAATAATAAACATTTATCATAAAATAAGGAAATAAATAATAACTTTATTATTGCCTCTAGGGCACATTACCTTCAAGAGATACCTTTTATTGATGAAACTATGTCAGATGTTTCCAGGCGGCGCTCAAATTGATTAGACACGGACTCAATGGAGGAGCCAGGAAAAATAATTGGGGAGTGTTCTTAATCCTTGTCGGGGAGGGCCAGCCCACTAAATTATGCTATCTTAGCAGCAAATAATAATATGTTCACATGCAAAAAAGAGTGGGGGCGCTATCACGCAATTTGCAATCATATTCAGGAAACTATAAAGAATGTGACAAATGGAGTTTCTACACTCGAACTAGAATGCACCAAGTATAATCTGAAAAAATAGTTAAAAATTCAAAAAAAATCACGAACATTGTTAAATTTCTGCATGCGTGCAGATTTTTATAAAGGAAAAACTCGTAATGATCTGAACGAAAAAAAAACAAACTCAATGCTCCATAAAGCCAATTTTACAAAGCTTTTTAGAGTGCTGATTTTGTTATTTTTGTCCATACCTTCATGAATGTGATTTCATCATGCAAATCTGCACAAATGTAGAAAACTAAGAAATATTTGTTGTAAAAAAATCCAGAATATTTTCTGAATTTGTTTTTCTATTTTTTCAGACTGTACTGTTCACAGCCGAAGCATCTGAGATCGAAATTAGAAGAACAGTTTTGAAGACAAACATATCACATGTCAAAGTTAAACTGAAGAAAAACAACCTGACAATTGCTCGGCCCGGCACAGTCAAAACCTCACCAATTTATTGATCAGTGGCCCATCATGTTTATCGCCGTCGGTCACACTGACTCACCACAGCCAGCGTCTGAAATTGGCACGGGCAGAACAGGTGGCCGTTTTGTCAAAGGAAAGGAAACTGAAATCAGCCACACTGACTCAACCCACTACGTACGGAGTCTAGAATCGGACGGCACTCCACTACTTTCCCCGGAGCAGGTGCTCCAGCGAAAGATGCCGCGTCACCCTGTAAGACAATTCCGTGGGGAATCTGTCCGTAATAAGTCTTCCAAAACTAGCAAGGTGGGTGCGTGTCGTCGTCGCGGCTCGGGTCAATCGCGGTTGCTGCTAATCGCTCGCACAGAAAGACAAAGCAATCTTCTTTTTTTTTGGACAAAAAATACAAAGTAATCTGTTCAACCTGTGGTTGAGTTGGTTAGGTAGACAATGGTATCACCAACCCATCAGGGTTCAAATCCTGGTGCTCGCATTATTTCTGAATTTATTTCAGGATTTTCGGCGATGCACTTTTAGTGGGAGGAGACGTTCTCGTCGACAAATTGGTCCCCTCAAGTCTCAACCCATACCCAGGGCGAAACGGATAGAGCAGACGAACGTGAACGGAACAGGTGAACCAGAATGGTTCGGAAACCTGAGCTGCAGTCGCGGCGTCACTGTTGGTTCCCTCTCCCGTCCCAACATCACAGAGTTCGTTGCGGCGTCGATCTCCCGCCCTCCGCATCTCGCGTCCCCTCCTTCGTCTCTTGCAGCGCGTGCGAACAAGGAGCGGGAGGCCTCCATATTCGGCTCGTTGTCCGTTGCGTTGCAACGGGTTCCGACTTTGGAGCGACGTGCACACAAGCCGGCGCACGGCGACGGCGACGTGTGCACCGCAACGCAGTGGACGAAAAGCGGGGTTGATCGCGTTGAAGCGGCCACTGCTCGCGAGTGGTACGATCTGGACGTCGTTGGATCTTGCTCTTGGTCGCCTTCCTTTTTCTTTCTCTTTCTCTTCAGATGCTTGGCCATTTGTTTAACCTCATCCCCCTGGTGGTGCTGGTGCTGGTGGTACGAGTTTTTGTGCGTCGAAGCTGGGGCAAGCGCGCCATGTCATGTCATGGTCCGCAGTTAATCATGGAGGGCCTCGCGTGGAAGACTTGGCAAAATTACATGGAAAGATAATGTAGCAAGAATTTTCTCGAATAGACAGAGTTTCCATTTCTCCTTGCACTTGAACTGGCAGTGGATAACGCCGCGTCCCGGAAGCAACGATGGAGCGGATGAGGTCGGCGGGTGTACGTGCGATAACTAGTTGGTGCTGACACACAACACACATGTTTTCAAGATCACCAGTCCAAGCCGGCACCGACGTAGCAGGTAGAGACTGGGTACTAATGCAGTGCAAACAAAGAGCGCCGCTGCCGTGACGGAGAGGAGATGGCAGCGGCTCATCTCATGGCGACACGCCACGGCACGTTTCGTTTCCGGCGACGTTTTCTTTCATTTCCGGCGACGTTGCGTGGGTGTGGAACCGCGCCGACCGGGACAGAGTACTCTGGCAGCAGCAGATGCCCAACGCACAACAAAACACCCGGTCTGATCGGTTCGTATGATGGTGGACCAGACTGACGGTGCGTGACTCCGACCGCGCGCACTGCACTGATAAACATGGTCTGAAACGCAGCGCCGAAAGACGGACACCTAGATAGATTGATTCCCTTGGTGCTCGTTTTTTCTCCCCCGGATTTTCTTTCCTGATAGGATCGGAGAGAGGTCAAGGATGACAAGGCGGGGCCAGATCATTGAAGGCGACAGCCTAGCCTTGGTCAGATCATCTGATGCAAAAGGAGGAGCACAGATGACTAGATGAGATCTGACGTCGTGTCTCTCTCTCTCTCTCTCTGCACGTGCGTCTACTTGCCTCTTCGTCTGTCAGTTATCGGTGCATAGATAGACAAATGGGGTGCACATAATAACCTCTTCAGATGTACTACTACTACTGTACCATCGTGATAGCATCCCGCAACGCAAGCGCAAAAGGTTAGATAATGGTGATTCTGATCTCAAGAGGGAGAAAGGCGCTTGCTTATTTTCTGCAGGAAGGGAAGGGACCAACAGTGACATGGTGATGGATGCAATACGAGTTTGACAGGCCAAGCAAGATTTGAGCAGGGATCGCAGAGGACCACAGCGGCAACAGTTTAGTGGTCAACCCAGAAAGTAGGATCAAGGGAGAAAAAAAGGTAGCACGCCCTTTTCCTCTGTATATGATGATAAATATAAGGAGGTGGTTTGCCCTGGATCACAAGGATCAGAATAGTCTTTGGCCTTAACCCTAGCTTCTAGATACTAACTCAGTTTGAAAAAGGATGAGGCAAATCTTTTGCCTCGTTTTGAAAAAAAAAACTCAGTTTGAAAACGTCTAGTTGGCAGGTGAAAAGTAGCTGACAAACTAATCATGCAGCACCAGCAGCCACTCTTTATCCCCTACCACGTAATCTAGAGAGATCAAAAGATGTTCAATTAGGAATTTAGGATATCCTTCTCCCTATGTGACCAACATCTGTTCAATCTACTAGGAAAGGCTACGGCATCAGCAATTCAGCATCGTCGGCTCACGAGACACCACGACATTCTACACATGCAACAGCGTTACCTGACACAGGATATTAGTTAGTACTCCGTACTTTCCCTATTCGTGGACCATGTGTAATCGCACATTAGCAACTGTGTGCCAGAGACGCATCATGCTTACAGACCGGATCAACCAGTTGATAATAGTCTGCGAATAGTAAAGCCCCACCGGTACTATTAGTAGCATGGACTGACCTTCCTGCTGGCTCTATGTCACGGGCTTCAAAGCTCCTTCGTGATGGCCAATCAAAGCATCACCAACAATTACCACACGACAAAGCAGGCCCAACAACTCATAGCTGCCAGGATCAGATCAGAGCAGGCATAACAACCTAAGATATTCCTTCAGTTGCCATCTTAGCAAACGCAATCCGGACGGTTGAGACTTGAAAAGCAATAAATAATCAACGAAAGGGATTGCGAATTGAACTGTACAGCACCGGAATGAGACCCAAAAGAAAGAAAGAAAAAGAGAAGGTGTTTCCATCCACAATAGCCATTTATGTCAGTATCTTATGATCTATCCAAATATTTAATACAGCAATGAAAATGACTACATGAGGTGGTATCAAACTGTTCCAAGGGCCAGGGCAAAAAAGATCTATGTCAAACATTACAACCTGATGTATATACTAGACAGAAACTCAGCAAAGAACTAATATTTCCACCCCTGAGAAATAAAAGACAGCCAAAGCGCTGTACAAACTATTGGAAGCAGGAGGGAACCGAGACCAACCATATTGACTGCTGCAAGGCTAAGGGCTTTAGCATGGGAAATTGAAAAACCAAACATTTCCTACTTCAGGAAGGTTGATGATACAAAAAGGAATGCGTAAGCAACACACGCAGTGCTCACTTCTAAGTTTCTTGGACCTGGCAGTATAGGCGGAATTACCGATACCATCAAGAATGTGGCAAGAAACCAGGAAGCAAAGAAGGAGCCGAACCTGAAATGACAGAGCAGACTTAGCATCAGGAACTGATCACACCAATTCATTTCTCGAAACCAGACCTTATGTCCTTCTGTAAATCTCAAAGCATCAATGATTCACTTAACTACTAGTTGTGACTAGCACCTAAACTCAATCTGCTGGGCTAGCAACAGAAAAACATGTCCTGAATTTTGGATGCCTACTCCTAGTCCATGGATTTCTAATATGAAAATGTGTTCTTCAGTCCTACTCCTAGTTCACATCTTATCTGCAAACATGTTTCTAGAGCAATGTAGTATTTGTAGCACATATGGTCAACAGCTAGCGAATGGCCTCTGTGTTGATACCCCAGTACTTAAACTTAAAGCTCATAATTTCTTTTAGCAGACTATAGCTACAGTGTTAATAACCACAAAGCACCAATAGCAGAAAATGACAATCTAATAGAGACTACAAATCTCTACTTGACTGAAATAAAATGTGGAGCCCACTTAGAACATGCAATGCATCAGTCAACACTGTTGCATTCTGCTTCCTAATCTTTAAATGATAAGCTTTAAAACAATCCAGCATTAATCAAATGACTCCTATAAACACGTGCTGCATCGATCACACCGATCAATGTCTATCAAAGTAATGATACATATAGCACCAAGAACAAAATAATAATAATCTAAGCAAATTTGTGAAACTCTATTTACTGGCACCACTATCAGGAGATAGATATTTGTCCTGGCGGTGAAGATAGCAATTAACTAACGGTGGCCACCATGAAGCTTTGAGATTTGGGTTATCTGGCTCCAGTATCATGTTAGGATTTGGAATGTGCACAAAATGTCTATATACTGATTCAGAGCATCATAGCTCAAAGCAAACACTAGTAAAATCAACTACTAAGCGGTTATATCCTTAACAACCCAAAGGTAGAAACAAAACAATGGAAGGGGAAGAAAGTATACCCATAAAAGAATGATTTCCATCCACTTTTAAGCCGCTGGTAAAGGAAATAGATATTTGCCGCACAAGAGATTAAGACCTGGAGAGTTGGACCTTCTTCAGTAGGGAAAACAAGGGTAAGCACTCCAAGCAAGACAAAAGTAATCGCTGTCTTCCAAATAAATTTGCTAGATGGCGTGTAAAATCTGCCCTGAACAGCCTTGACTGGACGTGACTGACTAAGTTCCCTAAATTTTTTCTTGAGATCCACTTTCGGTTTTTTTCTATCAAAGAAACTCTGCATGATGATTTTGTCATGCGCAGACTCAATTGCATCAACACTTGGCTTATGCCCTGCATACTTGCTTATGAGAAAGTTCCTGGCAGCTCGAATTTCTTCTTCAGATGCTTCCTTGCTGATTCCAAGTCGTTGATACGGATCCTTCACATTGATTCTAGGGAAAATGGCTGAAGAACAAAGCAGTTAAAAAGAATTCTAGAGGTTAATCATGAAAGAATTCTAGAGGTTAAGCAGTATAAAGGTGTACTAAAGCAGCGACAAGTAATATGGAGCGGAGGGAGTAGTTCAATCAACAGAATCAATATAAATATCAGCGCATGTGATTTTTCATACAATAAGCCTAGAAAAGAAAATGAGTTAATGACTGATGTAGGTGGTTTTAGCACTACTGATCTCTCTTAACATGCATGTGATGATGTACATGTGTAACATGTCCCAAAGAGATACCCTGGCCAACAATGTCATTTGATGCCTGCATGTTACCATAATACCATCTAAGATCAATCATGCATGAAAAGCAAAGTGGTGATCTGAGATGCACACAAGCCAGTTGTTCCTTATTAGTTCTGCTTCAGTATTACTATAATTGAATACAACGAAAAATGACTAATAACATCTAAAGACACTATCATGTGATGTTTTTGTTGTCATATACATACGCAGCTATATACTTACGAGTTGAAGAGTCCGCCATGTCACCAAAGGATGCAGATGCAAGTGGTGATATTCTGGAACATCTCTGTGTAATGGAAGGAGCATTATATTTTGTGTATCTGCATTGAAGGGCTGTAGTAAGGCTTCTTGTCACATTGTAAACTAGATTAATTCTTTGATGGTGAGGTCAGAAGAAGCATAAGTATTATACCTATCAACATCGATAAAAAGTTTTACATTTTCCTTACGCCCCCTGTTGAATCCCAATGAAGAGACGAGTCCCAGGGGTGCACTTGACGCCCTCGGAGTAAGTGGAGATCGAGTAGCCCTCAAGGGATTGCTTGCTAGACCATGCGCCAACATCTCAAGATATAGCTGAACAACCTGAACCAAGGATATTTCACCCTCCTAAGCAAAATAAATAACAGGACATACAAAATTAGTAAAGAAAACAGGAGAAGTACAATAACAATATGAGTCAGCACTTTGATGCTTGCTCCGAAACAAATCAACGCCACGAGCAGTGATTTAAATGGCCAGTTATAGGTTTTTCGGACATAAAAGCTACGTGATTGAGCTAAAATCCACGATCACAGCTGCAACCATTAAAGCCGCTATACTGATCACTATAATTCTGCTATTTTTGTAGTCCCGATATATCCAATATGCTACATGTGTCACTTCAGTTAAATTTGAATCATCTCTAGGGTTTCCTTTGTGATGTTCTCAGTAAGCATATTCTATACTTGAACTAAACTACTTTGTCCTGTAGACAATAAATTATCATTAAGTAAACATGAAACCAACCCCAAATTAGCATTAAGCAAACACGAAATACTTTTGTTCTACAGAGGTTACCACCCAAAACTGATGCTCAGTTGTTATACATTTTAAGCACCAGAATATGCAAACAGTGGATTAAATAGGCAGTAAAACATCAAGCAAGCAGCGGTAAACGAGCCATCGAGGCTAACGAATCAAGGATTCCGACAAACCTAAAACATAAGAACACAAGGCACACTGTCCCACTAGAATTTTCTGCATAAACAGTTCTGCAAGTTTGTGAAATCAACATAGAGCGACTAAGAAAGTACATCTCCACGATTCGTGTGGCACACAAATCATGTAGTCTAATAGACAAAGCAGCTGACTGCACTTAAAGCAACAGCAATACCTCAGCTAACCTAAAGCATCGGACGCGCGATAACTGGACAGCGCAGCTGCCACACAGCAAACAGCAGGCCTGTCAACGAGCAAAACCCAAGCGAGACAGGGTGGGGGCTTGGTGCTAGCCTCGGGACAGGCCAGATGGAGTTGGCCAAGGTTGAGCTTGACAGAGCACCGTAGCAGATAGCAACACAATTTTTAGCAATGGAATTAAAGCAAAGTGGATTCAACCATTAAAATTCTACAGGCAGGCCAATCTGCAGCGAAATCGGACCATAACATCCATTCAGTGAGGGAGGACGAGATCCTCGGTGGCGTCGCCTGCCTGGGTGAAGGAAATCGAGGCAATACAGGGGCAGGGGCAGTAGCGTCCCGCGGTCTTGCCTCGTAGGAAGGGACTGCGACAGCAAGGGCAACCGGCCGCCCTGTGGCGGACGTCCTCGTCGGAGACGTCAATAGGGTGGTGCCATGGAGGCAAACACGGGGGCGGCAAGAAGATAGGCGGCGGCGGCGGAGACTTGAGAAGACAACGGCTAGGGTTAGAAATTGTTGCCGTCGACCGTCTTCCTCTGATTTCGTGCATCTCGGGCATTTGATGACGGCGTCGCACGGGAAACGCCGAAACGGTGGGGGGAGGGAGGGAGGCGAGGCGAGGACCTTACCGACGAGGTGAGCAGTGCGTCCGGCGGACGGGGAGCGGCGTCGGAGGAGGCCGCCTCCTTGGATAAGGTGGCGGAGCAGACGGTGAGGGTGGTGGGGGAACGCAGGGTACGGGGGCCGGGGTGAGTGGGAGAGATGGATACCTGCCATGGCCGAACTTCGGCGGGCCAGCGGCCCGAAACGAAGGGGAAGACGGCACTGGGCCTTCTCGCACTTTCTTTTTTGCCAAACTGAAACGGGCGCGGCGATCTTTGTAATGGGCTAGGCCCAGCGCGCACGAACATACGGTTTTATTGTCTTCACGCGCAGATGCTCATTCACATTATTATATAGCCTAAAATGCTAAAAGAAACACGTTAGCCTAAAAAAAATGGTGCTCATTCACGTACAGGTGCTAAACTTTTTTTTAAACACAGTATACTTGCAGTTGCTCACACGCACATACACTCAACCCTAAAAATGCATGCAAGCACGCCCTACCCCTACGAGCACATCTAAAATGCTGAGCCGACACAACATCTTAAAATTAATGAAGTCTCCACAGAAACCTTTGTAGCTGACGGAAATGCCTCCTTCCACTAAACGCACATCGTCGGAAGGTATAAAATAAATTTAGAAAATACAACCACCAATGCCAACTTTAGGACTTAAACCCTGATAATTAGTTCCACCACAGAGAACCTACCTATATGAGCTACGCTTAGTTCGCATGTATCAAGTGAGAGAAAAAAATCCCTCACGTACATGTGCTTTGTTCACGTGCGCTTTTTTTTGGGGGGGGGGGGAGGGGGGGTCCCTCTTAAAACAAGTTTTAAAAATTCACAAAATTGACTTTTTCATGAATTTAGTAAAGAAAATACGAATTCAAAAAAGTTCATGAGCTCAAAAAAATATCATGAATTTAAGAAATCGGTGGAGTTGGGTTTGCATATTTGTAACTCCAGCGTGGAGGGGCTCTTCCCCTTTTTTTTCCCTTTAATATATAGTACGCACACTCGTGCATATTTGAGAAAAAAATGAATTTAAGAAATAATGAATTGGAAAAACATGTCTTCTAGTTTGAAAAAATATTTGCAAATTCATAAAATGTTCATGAATTAGAAAAAAACACGAATTCAAATTGTTCATGAATTAAAAACAAATAATTTTATGGAAAAAAACTGAAAAATTATGTATTTTCCAAAAAAAATCACACAAAAAAAATTGAAAATGCGAACATTTTTGGATTTTTTTAATATTCCTTGAAATTGTGAACAAAATATAAATTATAAATAATTTTTAAATTTGGTTACTTTATGGGAAACATGAATACTTTTGGAAATATGAAGAATTTTTTAATAGATTTTGAAACAACATATTTTAAAAATGAATCAAACATTTTTCTAAAAGCTGAGACATTTTTTAAAAGCACGCAAGCATTTTTTGTGAAACATGATTTCTTTTTAAATGATTTTTTGGAAGACATTGAACATTATTAGAAGTTGTGAGACGAATTAAAAATCGAGGAACCTATAAAGAAATAACGAAAGAAAAGAAAAACAGCCCAGAAGCTTCCCAAAACTGGTAGGGAAGCTTCCGGAACCTTCCCAAAAAACAGTTTCCAACAAAAACGTTGGTAGAGATTAAATGGGTCCGCCAGGTTTAAGCGCGCGTAGGTGATCAGACGCTTAGCGCTCGCGACGATGCACAACATTTGTGAACCGAAACCCTGCTTGATTCATAGCATGTGGACCAGAAAGCCCAATGGAATACAACACGGAAGAAAACTAAGGCACAAAGATAAAGAAGATTACATTCCGCTTAAAAAAAGATAAAGAAGATTACATTCCGCTTAAAAAAGATAAAGAAGATTATATTCTTGAATTGAAAAAGCATTTGAAAATGATGTTTTTGAGCATCGATTTTGTTTCTTTTTTTTGCCACATTTTCCATGACTGTCATACATTGATGAAATTTTGCAAGCTATCAAAACATTTGTCGAAGTTTCACACACAAAAATTCGGAATTTTTTGAATTTGTTTTCATTTTCTTTTGATTTTACCGTTCAACCAAGCTCATGTGAGCTCGGGATGAGAACAATTGCGTCCTATTCTACATCTCTTAATGAAGGTAGACACATTTGGTTATCAAGGCCCAGAGCCTGCTTATATCCTGACAAAATAATGGAGCAATAAAATTGTATCCTTCCTTAAAAAAAAGGGACACCCGGCTCTATCTGGACTAGACACTCGCGTTCTATTGAATCAAACATGCTGCCACGCGCCCTAGAGTCAATCCCATCATAGACCAAGGTGAGAGTCGCTCTAGGCGAACCACCATCCTCGCCCGCCACCAGTGAGCAAGAAAAATCATCAGGGGCGGTTGCCTCCTTGAAATCTGTCAAGAAGATCAGAGGAAGAAGCGCATTGGACATCGACATAGGGCCTCAGGAAAACGACTCCACTAGAACTCAAAGCTACGGCTCCGTCGGATCCAAAGATTGTACAACGGGCGTCAATGATGGAGATTGAAGATGGAACATGACGAACTCTCGGCAGGAGCTTTGAATAGAGCAGGTTTGCATCTGGTGCATGAGAAAGGAAGGGAAAAACATCACAAGAGAGAGAACAAGGTGGCGCCAGAAGAAGAACATGAGCATATGCGCCTCCCTGAAACCCATCAACTTAGACAATCGAGGAGAAATCATTGAAGAACTCGTGAAAGAACGTTGGAGAAGGATATTTTGGGATCTAAAACCAATGATCAAGGATCAAACAAGTAGGGATTATTATTGGGCGAGCAGGGAGAGGAAAGTAGTCCAATAAGGGACAAGAACCAAATCATCAGCAAGGGAAACTACATCTGAGAAAAACAACAATCTTGGCGTATGAACCAACTAGTCCTTCCTCCCTACCCCCAAAACCATCACCATGGACGGTAGCCAAAGCAAGAGACGAAGAACATAGGCCCGGTCTCGATCCAAGTGATGCCCTTTTATTCACTCGCAAAACACCAAACTTCACTAGTAAAGCAAATGAGCTACATCATTACTCCTACTAGTAAGTATGCACGTGCAATGCACATCTTGACCAATAAAATAGCAGATGTGATGATTAATTTTTATTAAGACAATAGTCTAATTGCACAAAAATACTACATATCAACATGTATTTAAATGAGTTTCAAGAGGCACTATAATTTAGCATCGTATGCACAGAGTAAAGAAACAACTAATTATCTCTTTTTCTAATACAACTAAGCAATTTTGTACAAAGAAAGAGAGTTATAAGTCATTATCATGGAATTTCCATGTGGTTGAACGTGATATTTTGCAAGAGTGAGTACTTGCCTTGCAAGCTGCTTGAGTTAGTTTTTTTGTTTCTCGTTCAATGCATAAACCAAAAAACAAAATAACCAAATCTGCAAGTGATGCGGCTTGAAGCTACGTCGGCATTTCCCCAAAGAGGAAGGGATGATGCAGCACAACAACGGTAGGTATTTCCCTCAGTGATGAAACCAAGGTTATCGAACCAGTAGGGGAACCAAGCAACACAACGTAAACAACCCCTGCACATAAATAACAAATACTCGCAACCCGACGTGTAAAAGGGGTTGTCAATCTCTTTCGGGTACGGCGCCCAAGATAGTTAAAACGGACGTGAAATAAATTGTAGTAGATTGATAGATCGAACGCCAAATAAAATAAATAAGAATAAATTGCAGCAAGGTATTTTTGGTTTAATAGATATGAAAATAAGAGCAAAGGAAAAGTAGATCGCCAAGGCAAATATATGAGAAAGAGACCGGGGGGCCGTAGGTTTCACTAGTGGCTTCTCTCGAGAAAAAATAACAAATGGCGGGTAAACAAATTACTGTTGGGCAATTGATAGAACTTTAAATAATCATGACGATATCCAGGCAATGATCATTATATAGGCATCATGTCCAAGTTTAGTAGACCAATTCCTGCCTACATCTACAACTATTACTCCACACATCGACCGCTATCCAGCATGCATCTAGTGTATTAAGTTTATGGGGAAACGGAGTAATGCAATAAGAACGATGACATGATGTAGACAAGATCTATCTATGTAGAGCTAGACCCCGTCGTTTTATCCTTAGTAGTAACGATATATACGTGTCGGTTCCCCTTCTGTCACTGGGATCAAACACCGTAAGATCGAACCCACTACAAAGCACCTCTTACCATTGCAAGATAAATAGATCAAGTTGGCCAAACAAACACTACTAGAAAAAGGGCTAAAGATGAAGTTGACACTAATGGCGCACCAGAGAAGTGGTGCGCCACTACTATATACTAATGGCGCACCAGGTGGAGATACGCCATTAGTGTGTAAGACACTAACGGCGCACGAGGCAAAAGGTGCGCCACTAGTAAAAAACATTTTTTTTCATTTTTTAAACATACTAATGGCGCATCCGGGCAAAGTGCGCCATTAGTAGTTAGTTAGAACTACTAATGGCGCATCAGCGACACAGTGCGCCACTACTTTTTTTTACTTTTTTGCAAAACTACTAATGGCGCACCGTTGTACAGTGCACCATTACTAGTTTAAACTAGTAATGGCGCACTGTGCAACGGTGCGCCATTAGTATAAAAATTATTTTTTTTATTTTTTTGCAAAACTACTAATGGCGCATGTCTCTGTGGTGCGCCATTAGTATGTTGGGTTACTAATGGCGCATGGCTTAGTGGTGCGCCATTAGTAACCTGGGACCAACTAGATATTTTTGAACAGCCACACCTACACACTCACTTTCCCCACTTCATTCCCCCCACCTCCTTCTCTAAGCTTGTCGGCTGCCTCCTCCTCCTCACCTTATTTGCACCATAGATTCATTAAAATTAAGTGGTGAAATTACCTTTTTTTTATAGGTAAATAAGGGGAAAGCTATCTTCATGTTGTAGATCTACTTTTTTCTCCCTAACTCGCTCCAACAACGTGCACATGCACTTTTTGTGGCCAAGCTAGATCTATGTATGTTTGTGGTCTTGCATATGTTTGTGGTGTTGCATATATGTTTGTGTTTGCAGGTACCGGTATTTGAAATGCGATAGTTGCCAATATTTTGCCGGAATGTTGATTCATTTCCGTTTCAGCGAAAATTTTGGCACTATGCATTCTTTTTGGTCCTATTTTTAGGGAAAGTCATGCCAAATTTTTTCTTGGTTCTAAAATATCGTTTTGCTCTACCCCACAGGCGACCATGGTTCGCACGATGACCGAAGGCATCGTGAATAGGTTTTTGAGCTCCGCGAAGGCCGAGATGCTTCAAAAGAACGAGACGGAGATAAGATGTCCGTGTCGAAGATGCAAGCTGAAGAGCCTTATTGCGGACCCGGATTCCGGGCAGGTGCGGGACCACCTGCTCTTGCATGGTTTCGTGGATATCTATCGGTGGCAAGGTGATGAAGTTGACTATGAAGTCATCCATGGGGGCCGGGCAAGAAATAAGGAAGGGCGGCAAGACAACCACCGCGGCTCGGGCGGGCGAGAAGACGAAGAATCTCCAGGACATGATCACGACGGTGATGCTGTACACAATCATCATGTAGAAGATGCCGGACATGATGATGAGGAAGATGCCGGAGCAGACGAAGGGCATGATCATGAAGATCAAGATGCCGAAGGAGCAGACGACAATGGACCATCGATGGGCTGGGTGCAGGACCCTCATATTCAAGAGCTGCTTCTCAAGCAGATGGATAACGCAAGAGCTGCCGCCCGAGAGAAAGCCAAGCTGGATCAACTAGAGATAGACGCGGTTACTCCATTGTATGAAGGATGCAGATCCGAGGATACCTGCCTGAAAGTAACGCTCATGGCTTTGGAGATGAAGGTAAAACACAAAATGACCGACGCATGCTTCGACGAGAACATGTCATTCTGGCACGAACGTCTTCCCAAGGGGAACAAGTGCCCGACCAGTTTCGAGGAGGCGAAGAAAGTCGTGTGTCCTCTGGATTTACCGCACGTGAAATACCATGTGTGCATGAACAATTGCATCATTTATTGGGGCAAGCACGCGGAGTCTACCATATGTCCGGTGTGCGGCGTCACTCGATACAAGAAGAGGAAGAAAGCTCCTCGAAAAGTGGTGTGGTACTTTCCAATCACTCCTCGACTGCAGCGGTATTTCGCGAACCCTAAGGTAGCAAAGCTCCTGCGTTGGCACGAGGATAGGGAGGAGAAGAAGCGAGAAGATGACGCAAATGATCCGGAGATAAATAAAAAAGACAAGATGCTGAGTCACCCTAAGGATGGGAGCCAGTGGCAAGCGTTGAACTTCGAACACCCAGAATTCCGGAAGGATCCAAGGAACATCGTGCTGGGCGCGAGCACCGATGGAGTCAATCCGTTTGGCAGCCAGAGAAGCACACATAGCACCTGGCCTGTGTTTGTGTGGATGTACAACCTTCCCCCCTGGTTGTGCATGAAGAGGAAGTACATTCACATGAGTATGCTAATTGAAGGGCCGAAACAACCAGGGAACGACATCAATCTGTATCTGGGGCTGCTGAAAGAGGAGCTAGACATGTTGTGGAAAACGCCATCCAATACGTGGGACGCCGTAGAGAAAGAATATTTCCCTATGAGAGCCGCACTGCTCACGACGGTGCACGACTATCTCGGTTACGGATATCTCGCGAGGCAGGTGGTCCACAGATTTTCTAGATGCATCAGGTGCATGGATGACACAACGTATCGCCAGCTAGATAGAGATCCCGGGTCTTCAAAAACCGTGTTCATGGGACATCAAAGGTGGCTTCGCGACGATTACTCGTGGAGGAAATGCAAGGATCTGTTCGATGGTGAAACCGAACTCCGAAGACGCCCGCGTACGAGGAGCGGCGAGGAAATAGACGGGCTGTTGAAAAATTGGAAAGATTGCCCACTGCCGGGAAAGAAGCGAAAGGCGCCAGAGCCGCTGCTGAAGGTATGGAAAACGAGGTCTGTTTTCTGGGACTTGCCGTACTGGAAGATCCACCGTGTGCCTCACAGCCTTGATGCCATGCATATCACGAAGAACGTGTGCGAGAGTCTGCTTGGTACCCTGCTCAACATGCCAGAGAGGACCAAAGATGGGCCAAAAGCAAGGGCAGACTTGAAATCAATGGGCATCAGGAAGGAGCTTCACGCTAATGATGATGATGATGATGATGATGAGGCGAAGCAGGACACAGAAAGTCATCGCAAAGGCAAAAAGGCCAAGAAGACCGGAAATGACTACCCTCCCGCGTGCTTCACTCTAAGTCAGGAGGAGATCGAGCAGTTTTTCACCTGCCTCGTAGGAGTAAGACTTCCTTACGGTTACGCGGGGAAGATAAGCAGATACCTAGACCCAGCGAAGCAGAAGTTCAGCGGGATGAAGTCTCACGACTGTCACGTGCTGATGACGTAGATACTTCCAGTTGCAATCCGTGGGATCATGGACGCGCACGTCCGTGAAATGCTATTTGGCCTATGCAACTTTTTCGACGTCATCTCTCGGAAGTCGGTTGGCGTGAGGCAACTCAGAAGGCTACAGGAAGAGATCGTGGTGATACTATGCGAGCTTGAGATGTACTTCCCGCCCGCATTCTTTGACGTTATGGTGCATCTGCTGGTCCATATCATGGAGGATATCATCCAACTCGGGCCGACGTTCCTGCACAGCATGATGCCGTTCGAAAGGATGAATGGTCTCATCAAAGGATACGTTCGCAACATGTCACGTCCAGAGGGAAGTATAGCCAGGGGCTTTCTGACCGAAGAGTGCATCTCCTACTGCATGAATTATCTAGGCATCGAGAACCCCGTTGGTCTGCCCGTCAACAGGCACCTCGGCAGGCTCGCTGGATGGGGTCACCGTGAGGGTCGCCGCGAAATGCATGTCGACTTCGAGGGTCGACTCGCCGACTTTGAAAGAGCAAACCTAGTCGCGCTACAACACATAGACGTGGTCGATCCTTGGGTGGTAGAGCACAAAACCTTTATTGAGAAGACGTACAATGACCGAGGCCAACAGAGGACGGACGGAGATATAATCAAAGAGCACAACTCATGTTTCACGCGTTGGTTCAAGCAGAAGCTTCTGTCGTACCCTTTACATGAGGATTCTTCCGCGGAAGAACAACTCATATTCGCCTTGTCACAGGGCGCCGAGCACAACCTGATGACCTATGAGGCGTACGATATCAACGGCTACACATTCTACACTGAGGACAAGGACATGAAGAGCAATGGTTGTCAGAACTCCGGGGTAACGATGGAATCCTACATCGGTAACGACAAGGACATATACTACGGAAGGATCGAGGAGATCTGGGAGCTGAGCTACGCTGGAGAGAAGGTCCTGATGTTCCGCGTCAGATGGGCCAAGAGCGTCCTAAAAGAAGACCGGTATTTCACCACCATGGTTATACCCGAAGCCAAGTCCAAGACCGCGGGCGCAAACGTCACCGCGAAAAATGAGCCATGGGTACTGGCTTCACAAGTGGACCAATGCTTCTTCATTACCGATCCGTCAAAGCCCAGTCGTGTTGTCGTGAAGAGAGGCAAAAGGAAGATCATCGGAATGGATGGAGTAGCCAATGAGCAAGACTTCGACAAGTATGATGACCCAAAGATCAAACATGACGACGACGATGAAGTAGCAGCATACACCACAAGAAGAAGCATGACCACCCTACCTAAAGGACGTCCGTTCCACAGGAGAACTCCATTTGCGAAAAAGAAGGGCAAGAAGATTGTGAACAAATAGCTAGCTAAGATCGATTGTATTTAAATTGTAGCCTTCATTTCTCGGGCACTTTTTGATATCATGAATATTTCATGGGCACTTTTTGAATTCATGAATATTTTTTCAAATTTGATGATATTTTTTCATATTCAATATTTTTTCCCCCGCTCCACCGTCGCCGCCGACCCCCCGCACCCTCCCCCACTCCACCGCCACCGATGACCCACCGCACCCTCCCCCGCTCCATCGCCGCCGCCGACACCCCGCACCTTCCCCCGGCCCGCTCCACCGCCGCCGCCGACACCCGCACCCCTCCCCCACTTTTTGAAGATATTTTCAAAAAAAATTTGATGATATCTTCTGTTCTAGTCCTCATGAAAATAACAAATTTGATAAAAAACAAATTATTATATGCAACAAGAAATAATGAAAAAAAAATTACTAATGGCGCACCAGAGGAGGGTACGCCATTGCTGTCAGAAAAAAAAGTTACTAATGGCGCACCGGAGGAGGGTGCGCCATTGCTATCAGAAAAAAATTTACTAATGGCTCACCAGAGGGTGGTGCGCCATTGCTATAGTGTCTAGCTGGATACCCCTTCGCCCGATCCCCCCTTCCCTCTCCCTCGCCAGATCCCCCTTCCCTCCCCCGCCGCCACACCCGCTCCGACGACCCCCGGCCCGCTCCAACGACCCCCGCGCCCGCTCCACACCCGCTCCGGCTCCCCCGCGCCCGCTCCGACGACCCCCGCGCCCACTCCACACCCCCGCACCTCCCTACTTCCCCTCCCCTCGCGCTGCTTCACCCGACTAGGTCATCCCCGTCGACACCGCATCGTCCCCGCGACCACCGTCGTCCCCGCACCCCACCAAGGAGTCCAGGAGCTCTGCAGTGTTCTTCTACGTCATCTACGGCCAGCCGTTCGAGCTCGACGACTCTGCATCGTGCGGATCGAGGTCTTCTTCCACCTCCGGCCACCGCGGCCTCACCGTCGATCCGCTTCACCTCGTCAACCCCGGCCTCGCACGAGCTCGCCATCCTCTTCCTCTCGGTGAGTTGCACCGGTTCCCCTCCCCCCTTCAATTTCGTCGCCATAGACTGTCGCACCACCGCGCCCCAGCTCCTGGTTGCCGCCTCCCGTGGCCGTGCTCCCCTCGGCCCCTGGCCGCACCCTGGCCCCACCCAGGCGCGCTCACCGCACCGCGACCGCGCCTCCACTACGCTCGGGCCGCGCCCTGGCCCCGCCCAGGCGCGCTCACAGTATAAATTTGACTACAGAAGTACCGACCAAAGTTCAGACTATGTAGGTTGCAGTAGTACTTGTATTGTGTAAATTTCCTTTTCTTTGTCGGAGGAACGAAAATCAACATGGCCTTGAGAGGCACACCACTACTCCTATGCTACAGCCAGCATAGATCAGTAGTTGCACTTGCACTATATGGCCTTGGGGCGCTTGCTTTGTTCCTCAAGCCACCAGCACCTATAGGTTCAGCCATTCAGCTGTTTAGATGTTGTGGAGGACGCAGGTTCACTGGACTAGAGCCTCTAGTGTAAATGTCACACTAGCTAGCTGGGAGAAATAATGTGTTAATGTGAAGGGCTTGCCCTCCATCCTTTTGTACATTAAGGCAGTGCATCCGTGCTACACAAATGCCGTGATCATCAAGTTGAAAAATCAATAAATTGAGCAACACATAGAGCAGCAAGAAGGAAAACTTACTATCTCTATGATTGACGCGCCCGTTGACCGCCTTCTTTCAACTTGTGCAATCACACGATAATCACACGACAATCAGATCAAAAGTTCATAGTATCATTAGTTGAATCTGCAGATTTATTTTCTCTCTGAAAAATCTGACCTCCCTTTTCAGTTCAAAAGAAAAGACTACAGTGAACAATGATCCAATCGGTATCACACTTGTTTTAGTAAGTGTATAAAAAAGATATCATCAAACAAATCCTACTCGTTAATCAACGTGCCACTTTTACTCTTTGGATGTGTGTGTGTGTGTTTGCTGGTTTGCCTTTTTTTTTCTTAGTTAATGTGTTATTCAGTTATTGTCTCTGTTCATGCTTATCTCTGCCCAAATAGTTGTTGCAACGGGCTATTGGAACTTTCGATGCTCACACTATATTAGGTTGTTTAATGTTTAGCTTGGTGTTATGTAGTACCTGTTTGTTCACTACATTTGGAGTATGGTTCTGGCTCACACCGTATTTGTAATTCTACTATAAATTTGCACTATAAATCTATTGAAATTATACTGTTAATACACTGCAATGACATGTCTACTATATTTACCTCCTCTTCTATACCTTGTACTAGAAGTCAGCAAAAGAATTACATGTCTACTGTATTTACATGATGTGTACACTGTATTTTTTATTCTGTTTTTAAGTATGCTTATAGATGAATATCTTGCTGTTAAATTCTGATTTTAGCGAGAGGTGATTTGCACTACAACTTGATCTCTGGATGCCAGAGCACATGGTTATCACCTTGTCCTGGCTTAAGGTAACCATTAACGATAAATGTGGTCGGGTTAGGAGACACCTCATGTGTTGAGTATCTATTGAGCAGAAAATGCGTGTTCTTTCTCCCGATTTGCTGGTATGCTGTTTCTATGGGCATCCCTAGATAACTGCTGGATGCTTCAGCCTTCAGCTAGAGATTAGTTAGTACAAATATGTGAGGTGCAGGCAGTTATGATGCACTGCATGATGGTTCTGGATACTGCATAACAGTGGTTTCCATTGCTCGCACCATTATGCCAACAAGCCAAAACCCAGGGACATCACCAAACACGAGAGGTCTCAAGTTAATTTTCAGACTTTTGAGCTACATTATAAATTGTTCCTTCTTCTGTATTTGACAAGTAATGACTTGCAAAGATGATGATCATCTTGCCAGTTTGCTGGGTTTTGTCTTCGACCATTGTGTATTGATGAATTTGCAGGTACCCCGAGAGGCCCTTGAGTTTGCCGGAATGTCGATTAATTTCCGTTCCGGCAAATTCGGGTACTCCATATGTCCTATTTTCAGCAAAGGTCATGCTGAAATTTTCCGTGAATTTTAGCATGACTTTGCTAAAAATAGGACATATGGGATACTTGCGACTAATGGATGGGCCGGGGTATCTTATTACTTAGTTAAGTAGGATCAACTGCCCCGCCATTCTTGCTGCATTAAACCATAGGTGGCAATAGAGCCAAGTGATTAGGCCCAACTTAGAATTCTCCTTAGCATCGATAAACCCTAGATGATAAACCCAACATGATGATAAACCCTAGATGATAAACCCTAGAATTCGCTTTTAGGATGCCTCGGTGTCGACAAACCCTAAATGATGAGACCATGATCTTGTTCCTTGACAATAACCAACTTTTTGACCAAACTTTTTTCCTATTTAGAGCGAAACATGGCCCACAACAATGAGGCCGGCGGTTCGGGCGACAAGCCATTCTGGGAGCTGTCCCAGGAGTTGGAGGAAGAACCTCACCGCTATGAGGACGCCGGGGAAGACACCGATCCTGAATACACAACCACTAGTGGTGTTGGGGATGACACCACTGATGGTGCCGCCGAGGATGCCACCACTGATGATGGTGGCGCACGCACAGATGGCAGCCAACCAAAGAGGCAACGGCGCCCGAGCGTGCTCGCCACCGTCAGGGAGGAATTTACTGAAGTGAACTCCGACGGGCAACCGACGGCGCCCAAACAAGTAGTCAAGGGGTACTCGGTTCAGCTCGGGTGCATTCTCCGGAGCACCGCCTCGATCAACACCGAGAACCTAAGGCATAAGGACCGAGGGAATTTGCGCAGCCTCCTCTTCACGAAGTTGCACGAACGATACAAGTTCCCCGCTGAGTTTGCAAACACACGCCTCTCATGGAATAAACTGAACAATGCCGCCCTCACAAAGATGAGCACGGCCCTGTCTACTTGGAGAAGCACGGTGAAGGCAATGATTGATAAAGGTGATAGTTATGACAAGATCAAGGCGAAATATCCTTTGATGAGCGAAGATGACTACAAGGAGTTCAAGATCAAGTGCAAGAGCCCCGCAACCTCCAAATCAAGTCAGTGGGGGAAAGAAATGCGGTAGTTGAACTTAGGGGTCCACCAACTCGGTCCTGACGGTTACAGAGTGGCGGAGCCTGTATGGGACAAGGAGGACGCGGAGCGTGCCAAGCAAGGCCTACCGCCCCGCTTCGAGAAATGAAGTGACAAGCAGACCAGGAACTTTCTCAGGGCCCGGTACAAGGAGGACCCGATAACAAAGGAGGTTACCAAGGATCCGAAGACCAAGGAGCTTGTTCTGGTAAGGAATACACCCCCGCATAATTAGCTCCATATGGTTGCATTCTAATTAATCCCCAATATTTCTAAATGGTTCACGTTCCTTCCGCAGGACAAAGAAAGCAGTAGCGTGGGGTCATCTCAGAGCTCCCCTTTCGACACCCCTTTGAATAGGGCGCTGAACGTAATGAAAAACAGGGATAAGCTCGATAAGCCGGCGTCAGCTGGTTGTGTGGCCAGCAAAGGCTTGTCCACAAAATGGTCGTCATACTATACCGCTGGTGGGCGAAAGGAGAAAAAGACCAGCCAGGTAAGCCAGTCGCGCGAGGTTGAAGCACTCAAGGCACAAGTGGCGCGGATTCCAGAGCTTGTCCAAGAGCAAGTGCAACAACAACTTGGAACGACGCTCAACGCCATGGTGCCTACGTTGATTCATGGGCTGACGACGTGGATTGCGGGCGGCCAACAGGGGCCTCCCCTGGTTCCCAGCTTCACGGCCAGCAACTCGCACAACGTGTAGGCGGCGCCATTGGTGTCTCCGGCGGAGGCGGTATTCGTGTCTCCGGCGCCGGCACGGGCATTGGAGCTTAATGCACCCGGGTGTATGCCGATCGGCACCTCACCAGCAAGCGACCCCTCCGTCAGTTGCACGCCCGCCGTTGGCGGTGCCTCGACATTAGCCGAGCTCGACGGCATCACGGTACCTAAGCCTCTCGGCCGATGACTTCATCTCCTTGCCTTTGACTGGGCATCCCTGACGCCCTACATGTTTTCGCAGGGCGCCGCCGACGTTCCTTGCACTCTCCTGCACTTCGTGGGCTGCGAGTTGGTCGATGTCGCCAAGGGCAGAATCGTTCAACCGGGCAACCCCGTGTTCCACAGTAATCCGATGCCACCCACAATGTATAGGGTTGAAGTGGTTCGGGTGCTGCCAGGCTGCGACGAGCTGTTACCTCCGATTAGACCCGCTGGGGCCGACGAAGAAGATGAGATGACCCTCAGCGCCTGCGTAAGCTGGCCCCTACTTCGGCCGAAGAGCCAGATTCGTTTGGGGGCGGGGGACACCACCCCACAGACAAGACCGCCAGTCGTGCCGACGCCAAGCCATGGCAAGAACGCCGCAACGCTACCGGACATGCCGGACATCCCTATGGCACAGGATCCGGACATGCATATGGCACAGGATCCGGACAACGACGACAACGGTAACTTACCAACGTCGATAAGTACTTTGAAGAACATGGGTACGATGACGAGTTCTGCGGGCCTCCTTCTCAAGAACCCAACCAAGACGACCGCGATCTAGCTGGTACGTCGGAGAAACCCAGTTGCAACAGGCGTCGTCTGGCGTTCAGTTCTCAGGAGACGCCTCCAGCTGCCGCCTTCACCGAGCCTCAGATAGCCGAGGTGCGAAATATTATCAGCCCCAACACGCTCAAGAAGGCGGTCTGTGAGCAGAACTCGGTCCCAGTACAACAGATCAAGAAGAAGAGCCGGAAACGGAAGCCTAAAAAGGGCGCCGGTGCGAGCCAGCCGGCACCGAGTATGATCCATGCTCAGGACGGGCCACCTTCACCTAAGGATATCTCGAGGAGGGTGCATGTGGCGGGTAGGGCGATGCTACCGACAAATATGCTCAATGCTGCAACCGGTGCTATGCGGAGTCTGCACGACAGTGTTCTTTCTTTGGAGAAGCGGCGTCTAAGAGAGAATGATGTGGCATACCCGTTTTCGTGGCCAAGGTGCCAGAGGGCAAGGGCTTTGTGGATGGCGACATCGGGGGTACGATCGTCCTGCGGTTTGATGACATCTTTGCTATGTTTAACCTTCATCCGCTGCACTACACCTTTGTTCGGCTGTTTTCGCTGAGTATGGAGATGCAGATCATTAGAGACAAGACCCCGGACATCGTGATCGTCGACCCCTTCTACATGCGTGCCAAGCTCTTGAGCAGCGCTGGGGACCGCCAAGTCGCGAGTTCACACCTCGAAGGCGTCATTCTGGCAAACCCAGATAAGGATAACTTCCTTGTGGCTTACTTTCCCGAGTAAGTCATCCCTTAACCGCCCCGTAACATATGATTTCTTAGATTTCAATCATTCTTTTTTTTCTAACATTCCGTGTTTTGTGCAGTGACACACCTTCACACTCATCCTCTTAAGCCCGAAATATTCCATGGCCACGTATTTCGACCCGAACCATGACTCCAAGATAGACTACACAAATATCAAGAAAGTTCTTGATGATGTTCTCCAAATCTGGAGGCACCTTCACCAGGGCAGTTCGTAAGTACGGCAAGCACGTGTTCACCCACAATACGACATTCTGCTACGTCAAGCAGCCGCCTAGCGGTCAGAAGGATGCTTACTACGCCCTCCATCACATGCGGGCGATCGTAAGGGACCATCATCACCTTCTGCTACCAGATAATCTCAAAGATTGGGCCGCGAGCTTGTCGACAATCCAGGACGCGGACATTAGACAAGAATTCTTTCGCATCCAGTCGGAGTTTGCGGACATCATCCATCAAGATGTCCTTCATACCTTGGGGCAGTTCTTCCTCAGACATCAACCGTCCAACAGTGAGATAGACGGAATGCTACAAATGCAGGCTGACAACGCCCACGATTTCATGACCATCACGACAGACGGCGGCTTCATCCATGCTCCTGTCCCATGAGTCGAGTCGAAAGTAGTGATGTGTAGTTCTGAAACATTGATTGGCTCATGTTGTAATTAAACTTTAATGAATTGTATGTCTCTTTGGTTTGGACAGTCGTTCAACTTAGATGTAATCGATGCTATCTATTAGTAGGACCATGAACCGTGCTATTAATGTCTTGCTTTTCTCTTCCGATCCTTTTGTTGCATACTTATACATTGCTTATGTATGTATTGTCTGTTGTGTGGCTTGTGCATAGAGATGCCGTCGTATGTCGTGTACAAGGGTAAGGTTCCCGGAGTCTACGATGACTGGGAGGAGTGTCGGAGATAGGTTCATCGTTTCAGCGGTAACAGTTACAAAGGGTACACCACTAGGGCGGAGGCAGAATCTAGATACGCCCGCTATCTAGTGGGAGAGAGGAGGGAGCGTTGGAGGAACCGGATGAAGACCAGTTTCATCGCGATGATGCTCATCGTGATGACCGCAACTCTCTTCTATGTGATGGTAGTTTAGATGATCGATATCGACTTGTAATGTGAAGACAAACTCGATACTCGCGGTCTCGAGACTTGTAATGTTTTATCTTTGTTTGGTCTTTTGAATTCAGAGATTAATATGATGAATAGTATTCGGAGACTAATCTTCTATTGTATTCGATGAATCTGCTGTTGCTGTGTGCTGCTGTCTATATTCTGTCAAATAATATATTTTGTAACCTGTGCAAAAATCAGAAAAGTAAAAAAAACTAATATTCATACTAATGGCGCATCACCACAGAGTGCGCCATTAATATGCCAAAGTATACTAATGGCGCATCACCAAACAGTGCGCCATTAGTATGCCAAGTATACTAATGGCGCATCCACCAGCAGTGCGCCATTAGTATGCCAAAGCACATGGTTAAATATGGCCCCTGGGAGGCATACTAATGGCGCATGGTGTTCTATACTAATGGCGCACTGTGTGGTGCGCCATTAGTATTAAATACTAGTGGCGTGACACTAATGGCGCACCAGTGATGCGCCATTAGTAGGCAAAACTGGTGCGCCATTAGAGGGCCTTTTCCTAGTAGTGAAAATCCAAATATCGGAGAAGAAATACGAGGCTATAAGCAATCATGCATATAAGAGATCAAAGAAACTCAAATAACTTTTATGGATAAAAAAAGATAGATCCGCTCATAAACTCAAAGTTTATCCGATCCCAACAAACACACCTGTAGGATCGGAAGTATGTCTAGAGGGGGGGGGGTGATTAGACTACTTGACCAAATAAAAATCTATCCTTTTCCCAATTTTAGTTCTTGGCAGATTTTGGCTATCTTAGCACAATTCAAGCAATCTTCACACAATTCAAGCAAGCATGCAAAGAGTATATGAGCAGCGGAAAGTAAAGCATACAACTTGCAAGAATGTAAAGGGAAAGGGTTTGGAGGATTCAAACGCAATTGGAGACATGGATGTTTTTGGCGTGGTTCCGATAGGTGGTGCTATCGTACATCCACGTTGATGGAGACTTCAACCCACGGAGGGTAACGGTCGCGCGAGTCCACGGATGGCTCCACCCACGAAGGGTCCACGAAGAAGCAACCTTGTCTATTTCATCATGGCCGTCGCCCACGAAGGACTTGCCTCACTAGCAGTAGATCTTCACGAAGTAGGCGATCTCCTTGCCCTTACAAACTCCTTGGTTCAACTCCACAATCTTGTCGGAGGCTCCCAAGTGACACCTAGCCAATCTAGGAGACACCACTCTCCAAGAAGTAACAAATGGTGTGTTGATGATGAACTCCTTGCTCTTGTGCTTCAAATGATAGTCTCCCCAACACTCAACTCTCTCTCATAGGATTTGGATTTGGTGGAAAGAAGATTTGAGTGGAAAGCAACTTGGGGAAGGCTAGAGATCAAGATTCATATGGTAGGAATGGAATATCTTGAGCTCAACACAAGGGTAGGTGGTTCTCTCTCGGAAAATGTGTATTGGAAGTGAAGATCTATTCTGATGGCTCTCTCCACAAATGAAGAGTGGGTGGAGGGGTATATATAGCCTCCACACAAAATCTAACCATTACACACAATCTGCAAAACTTAGTGGGACCGAATCGTTAAACTCGGTCGGACCGATTCAGCAAACCTAGTGACCGTTAGGATTTTCGGTGGGACTGAGTTGCAACTCGGTAGGACCGATATGGTTAGGGTTAGGGCATAACGTAATCTCGGTGTGACCGATTACACAAACTCGGTGGGACCGATTTTGGTAATAAGCTAACCAGAGAGTTGGTTAGGTAAACCCGGTGGGACCGATTCGCTCTTTTCGGTGAGACCAAAATGTTACGAAAGGGAAACAGTGAGTTTACATTGCAATCTCGGTGGGACCGATCGCTCACTTCGATTGGACCGAAACGTACGTTACGAAGGGAAACAGAGAAATTGCAATCCCATCTCGGTGAGACCGAGATCCCAATCGGTGAAACCGATTTGCTAGGGTTTGTGGCAGTGGCTATGACATGTGAAACTCGGTGGCTCCGGATAGAAAGAATCGGTGGGGCCGAGTTTGACTTTAGGTTTGGGTCATATGTGGATATGGAAAGGTAGTTGAGGATTTTGGAGCATATCACTAAGCACATGAAGCAAGAGGCTCATTAAGCAACACCTCATCCCTCCTTAATAGTATTGGCTTTTCCTATGGACTCAATGTGATCTTGGATCACTAAAATATAAAATGTAGAGTCTTGTTCTTGAGGCTTGAGCCAATCCTTTGTCCTTGTAATTTTGAGGGATACACTTTCCTCATCCATGCCATGCCATCCATTGAGCTTTTCTGAAATATTCATCTTGGAATAATATTAGCTCAATGAGTTATATGTTGTTAGGAATTACCAAAACCACCCAGGGATAGCTGCACTTTCAATCTCCCCCTTTTTGGTAATTGATGACAACATATAGATCAAAGCTTCGACAAATGATAATAAGAATGGAATATATCGTTGCTTTGAGAAGTATGTGATAAGTAAGAGCTCCCCCTAAATTTGTGCATATTTAAGATTTGCTTTAGACTGCAAATGCACAATGAGTTAGGATCATGGGTTACTCTTCCATGTCACATACATCTTGGTGGAGCGCTCAAAATGATAAGATTTAAATGCATGCACTCATCACCAAGCAAAGTGAATGATCAACATAAGGATAAACTGATAGTAACATCCAACAAGCATTAAGTGTAGCTTATGATCAAACACATGATCATCAATGTCTCACAGATAAAAGCATAGTATCTCAAGCACTCAAAAGCAAAATAAAGTTCAACCAAGAAGACAAGAGAGAACAAATGCAAACTCTCTCTCTCGAAGCCTATGATCTATACATTTTTCTCCCCCTTTGGCAACAAGTTACCAAAAAGTTCATAGAAAATGCATAGCACTAAACGACTCTCAGGCTTGGTCTTCAGGTGGTGGAGTCCGGATAACGCCAAGGACGAAGGCTTCAGTAGAAGTAGTTGGAGCTGCTGGGGTAGGAGCTGGAGCTGGTGGAACTGAAGCTGTAGCTGGTGCAGAAGTGGTGGCTCTGGTGTCAGGAACTGGCACTGCAGATGATCTCTGAGCTCTGGGCACCCTGGCAAATGCATCAGTTGTGGTCTTGCCCTTCCTCTCCTGCATATCTTCTTGTAGTTGTTCCACAGCAGACTGAACCTCTGTCACCTTCACATCTAGGTCACAGAACTTTTGTTCCATGATTCTTTCCAAACTCTTTTGGTTTTGAGTTAGGGTATCCAGTCCTTTCTCAATCCTCAGAGTGGATGCTATTAGGTAACTTAGCTGCTCCTGCTTGTTCTTCAAGAAATACTCATATGCCTCCTCTTGAGTTGGCATCCTGGCAGCTTTCTCCATCTTTGCGTTCTCCTTGTTTGCTTGAGCATGTGCAGATGATGGTTCATCCTTGTTCATGACAACCTGATTGTCTTCAAAGTATGGATGGATGGGAGGTGTTCCTTATCCAGCAGGTATGTGCCTGTGCCCATCTTTGAGTTTATCAGCTCATGAATTTGTGGGGCATATCCATAGCTCCTCTTCTGGTCAGCTGTTGTCCTCTTAATGGTCTCTACCATGAGGCTCGTCACCTTGAACTTCTATGGCACATCAAATATGTGGAGCATGTTTATTGCATGGCCTCAGATCATCTTGTGATCACCTGACTTGGGCAATACAGTATGCCTCAGAATCCAATTTATAGTGGGCAGCCCTGACAGAAGATAATGCACTGAGCCAAACTTGAAAGTATCAAGTGCCTTGTTTGGGATCTCCTTGTACATGTTGGACATGGAATTGTGATCCATCTTCTTCTTGGCATATATGTCCAGGTCATCTTCCTGTTCTTCTGGGGCATTGATGAGCTGTGCCCACTCAGCAACTGTTGACTGATATTTGGTTCCTTCTAACATCCACACAATCCTGCCATCTGGATAGAAGTGTGTTGTGGAGTAGAATTGCATGATCAGCTCTTCATTCCACTTTGTGAGCTTCTGCCCAACAAAGTCTGCAACTCCACAACCCTTGAAGCTGTCATATACTCCAGGATAGTGCTCTTCATTCTCCTCGATGCACTCCCAATCAACCCATCTCATGTCACAAACTATGGGCTTCTTATCAAGCAGCATTGTCTCATAGAAATCCTGTTGTTCCTTGGTATGAAACCTGTAATCCACAACAGTTCTTCTCCTTGAAGCATATGGATCTGCTTCTCTCCACTTCTTCAGCCCTGAATCTCTTCTAATTTTCATGTCCTCAGCCAAAGGATGAGCATCATTGTGGTCTGGGATCTTGGGCTTGAGCTTCGTGAGCACTTGACCTTCTTCTTCTTCAGCAATGTCAGGCACTGGGGCCTTGTTCTTTTCAGCAGCAGATATGTTTCTGGTGTTTCTCTTTGGTGCACTCTTGAGCTTAGATGCAGCTTTGGGTGCTTCCTTAGGCTTGGATGCAGTAGCCCCTGACCTTATGGCATCTCCCATGAGTTTCTGTGCCTTAGGTGCTGGTGCAGCAACCTCTTCTTCTTCCTCTTCTTTTGAGTCTCTCCTCATAGAGGGTTTACCAAGAACTCTGGCAGAGGTAGTCCTGACTCTCTTCTTCTTCTTCTTATCTTGGCCACTTGCTTCCTCTTCTGATTCCATGGTGAGCTTCATGGTTTCTTCAGGTACAACCTTCCTAGGCTTAGAGGTAGGAACTCTTCTTGCAGGTGCCTTTTTCTGCATTCCAGGTTTGATGGCTGCAGCTGAGCCATATTCTTTCTTGAGCACCTTTTTCTTGGATGTGGCTTCCTCTTCTGCCACATAGTCCTCATCCTCTGATTCAGAGGTTCTTTTCTGCTTGCTCTAGTGGCAGCTTTGGGTAGATTGCTTGGGGTGCTCCTGCTACCCTCATCAGAACTGCTAGAGGGACTAGTGCCCTCACTCAAATGAGCCTGCTCCTCAGATCTGTTCTGGCTATCACTCTGATCAAACATGTTGAAGTTCAGACTGCTTACCCTGTGAGTAGTTTATAGATGAGATAGAGTGGATGAGCATCACAAAATGCAGAGATTTTTGCTAAAGAATGAGTCAAAAAGTTAGTTTTAGGTTTTCACAGAAAGCATTTTGGATCGACCGATTTGCAAACTCGGTGATACCGAAGCAGCTTTTGGAACCAAAACTAGTGAACTCGGTCAAACCGAGTCACAGTTCGGTGGCACCGAGACTGCTAGGGTTTCACAAAGTCCTGAACTCGGTCTCACCGATTTGTAATTCTCGATCAGACCGAGAACCACATGTGCAATGGCCGTGGCCGAATCGGTGGAACCGAGTTCCGCAACCCGGTGGGTCCGAGATGATTTCGGCGGAAACCTAAATCTAAATTTTCGAATCTCAACTATTCTAAGGATTGTTTTGACTGGATAGGAGTGTTTCAATCATAGCAAGATTCATTAAGAACACAATGTGCTAGGAATTGGACGGGGAATAGCACTGTGATCGAGTCCATACCCTAGTTCGGCGGCAGACTCGCTACGGCGGCAACGGCGGAGACGAAATTCTGTTGACGGCGGTGGAGACCAGCGATTGGAGGCGGCTGGCGACAAGGAGGACGATCCGGAGACCCAGGAGGCAGAGCGAGCTATGCGCGGGCGAAGAGGTTTCGGAGAAATTTCCAAAATTTTGCCCGTGAGTATATATAGCCCGACCCTGTCGGTGTGACCGAGTGGAACAACTTGGTGGCACCAAGATGCATAACTGTTGACAATTATAGCAACTCGGTGTGACCGAAAAGTTCAAATCGGTTGCATCGAGGTGAAAACCTAGATCGACTTAGTGATCTCGGTATGACCGAAATGGAGGAATCGGTTGGACCGAAAAGCACAAAGAAGTTTTGGAAGTTTAAGTCTATGACAAATCGGGGACTCCGAGTGCTCCTCACACAGAGTGGTTTGAATCTGACTTGATCAAATTTTGTGATGTAGCATGAATATAGTTTGAGACGAGAAAAGCATAGATAGCTAGAGAAGGTTCTTAGGCATTCTTGTCCATCCACTTGGCAAGGAAAAGAAAAACCAATCAATCAAAACAACAAGTGGATGTCCTCGAATGAGTAAAATATGCTCTCAACATGCTCACACAATAAAATGGCAATTTGAAATATGTGGCAAAGCATGCACAACCAATTCTAGCATCTATCAAGCAATTGGCGATGACTAGGTCATCTATATATGAGTATATTGACTTAGGAGTCAAATGAGAACATTTGATCATAGGTCATACTCATCGTTTAAGCACAAGTGGGGTTACCATTTTTACATAAAGCATTGTTGTGTTCACATCATTAGAGTTACTTTAGCTCAATTCTTAGAGTAAAGCTCCCCCTAGATGTGATATCCCCCCTAAGAGGGATGAACTAACCTTGGGTTTTGTCGATGATGACTTCATGTAGATGTTGAAGATGTGGATGCTCAATGTTGATGTAGATCAATTGGAGCTATCCATTGGAGTGAATTGCACTTTCAATACCTACATGGGTTAGTCCCACAAGGAACAAACAAGGATATCCATAGACATAGAGTGATGCACACAGAAGATAATGTCTATGAAAGCTTTTAGGTTACCTTGTCCCTTGACTTACCAACAAGAGGGTTTGTGACTCCTTGAACTAGTGCAAGATGTGGAAGTTGATTGCACTTGTTCTTGCCAAAATGATAGGAGTGAAGTATGTTGGCGGAGTCACCCTCAAGAACTCTCTAGTTCTTCTTCTTTTGGATCCACACCATCTTGATGGGAATCCTTGGAGTTGTAGTCGTACTTGATGAAGTGGAACTTGAAGTAGTCTTGGGAATCCACTTGACTAAGGTCATAGGAGCTTCTTCGAATGCATCAATTTCCTCTTGAAGCTTGTCCTTGCCTTTTTGCTTGTAGTCTTGTGGTGGATGATCATCTTGAGCTTGTGTCCCTTTGAAAGAAGTAGGATCATACTTTTCTTGTTGAGGAACAAACTTTGTCTTGGGGTATTGATCTTCTTCCCACTCAACTCTATTGGCATTGAACTTTTGTTCAAAACCAACACCTTGATTCTTCCGGTGCCTTCCTTGCTTGCGTACAATTTCCTCGAATTGCTTACTCCCGGCAAGGCTCTTGTACACTCCTTTCTCTATAATTCCCTTCAATAGGCTATTTTCTTGCTCAAGTGTAAATTGGCTAAGAGAATCATTAGTGGAATCAAGAGAGCTACTAGAAGCAAAAATATTGGATATAACATGATCATTGTTACTACTAGAGGAAGAATCTTTCTTGTTCTTGTTACTAGACTTAACTTGAGTCATGTAAGTGGATAAAAGTAAACGCTTGTCAATGTAAGAAGAACTTTTCTTACGAAGATCATCATTGATTGCTTTTAAGAACTCATGCTCTTGCTCAAGGTTGAGATTTTCAAAGCGTAACTTCTCATGTGTTCTTAAAAGTTCTCGATGATCTTCTAAGATAGTTTCATGAGCTAACCTAAGAGTGTTTAGTTCTTTAGTTAGGGCCTCAATCTTATCCTTATCATTGTCACTCGTTTTATCTTGATTAGCATGATTAATTGATGTTTCATCATAGCATTCATCACTAGAGTTGTCAACAAGTAAATCATCATCACCTAACAAGTCATCTTCATCACTATTGAAATCAACATACTCGGGGTGTGATACCTTTGGGCCCTTAGCCATGAAGCATGTTCCAACTCCTTCATTTGGTGAGTCAAATATGCCATAGGAGTCAGTTGACACAAGTGCTAGACTGGCAACACCTTCATCTTGAGTATATTCGGAATCGGAGTGATAACTTCTCTCGGAGTGGTTGTCGGAGTCGGAGCCGGGTACCTATTCACCAACATGAGCTTGATGTCTTCGTTTTGTGTAGCTCCTTGATGACTTGTCCTTTCTTTCCGAATCCTTGCTTCTCCGTGAGTATCTTCGTTCATAACGATCATCTCCACTCCTTCTTTCTCTAGATGGTGATTCCTCTCTTCGGCTTCTTCTTTTGGGAGAGTCTTCTCTTTTCTTGTAGGGAGCCGTACACTCATTAGAATAGTGTCCGGGTCTTCCACAATTGTAGCAGTTTCGCTCTCGACTAGAAGATCTTTTGTCATTGTAGGACCTTGACTTGGAGCTTCTATCTTTGCTTCTACTTTTGTAGAACTTGTTGAAGTTCTTCACCATTAAGCTTAATTCTTCATTGAAGATTTGCTTCTCACTTGATGATGTGGGGGCTTCACATGAGGCTTTATAAGCACCACTTGATTTGTTGTGAAGTTACTCTTTATCCTTGAGTGACATCTCATGAGCAACAATTCTTCCAATGACTTCAGTTGGCTTGAGATCTTTGTAATTGGGCATCATTTAGATCAATGTGCACACAGTATCATATTTTCCATCCAAGGCTCTTAGGATCTTCTTGATGATGAATCTATCGGTCATCTCTTCACTCCCTAAGCCGACAATCTCGTTTGTGATAAGAGCAAGCCTAGAGTACATTTCAGCGATGAGGGAGTCCTGGATTAGGGGGTGTTCGGATAGCCGAACTATACCTTCAGCCGGACTCCAGGACTACGAAGATACAAGATTGAAGACTTCGTCCCATGTCCGGAAGGATCCTTTCTTAGCGTGGAAGGCAAGCTAGGCGTGCGGATATTCGAGATCTCCTACCATTGTAACCGACTCTGTGTAACCCTAACCCTATCCGGTGTCTATATAAACCGGAGGGTTGATAGTCCGTAGGACAACCATCATCATACACAATCATACCATAGGCTAGCTTCTAGGGTTTAGCCTCCTTGATCTCGTGGTAGATCCACTCTTGTACTACCCATATCATCAATATTAATCTAGCAGGAGTAGGGTTTTACCTCCATCTAGAGGGCCCGAACCTGGGTAAAATAAAGTGTCCCTTGTCTCCTGTTACCATCCGACCTTGACGCACAGTTCGGGACCCCCTACCCGAGATCCGCCGGTTTTGACACCGACGTTGGTGCTTTCATTGAGAGTTCCTCTGTGTCGTCGCTTTTAGGCCCGATGGCTCCTTTGATCATCAACAACGATGAGGTCCAGGGTGAGACTTTCCTCCCCGGACAAATCTTCGTCTTCGGCGGCTTCGCTCTGCGGGCCAATTCGCTTGGTCATCTGGAGCAGATCGAAAGCTACGCCCCTGGCCATCAAGTCAGGTTTGGAAGCTTAAACTACACGGCTGATATCCGCGGAGACTTGATCTTCGACGGGTTCGAGCCACAGCCAAGCGCGCCGCGCTATTTCGAGGGGCATGATATATCTCTGCCTCTGAATAGCACCCTGGAGGCCGCACACGCTCCGGCCCCGATCTTTGACTCGGAGCCCGCTGCGTTCTCTGAGGATGAACGGTTGGACGTCACCTCGGGGGCTGCGATCTCAAAGGCGATCGAGCCGAACGCCAGCCCCGTACTCCGCACGGCCCAGGACTCCAAGGAGCCAGACTCTTCTCCGAACTCCGAGCCTTCCGCGCCCCCGCCGATCGAATCTGATTGGGCGCCTGTAATGGAGTTCACCGCCGCGGACATCTTCCAGTGCTCACCTTTCGGTGATATCCTGAATTCTCTCAAGTCTCTCTCTCTTTATCAGGAGAGCCCAGGCCGGACTATGGTCTGCGAGGTTGGGATTCGGACAACGAAGAAATTCAAAGCCCACCCACCACCCACTTAATAGCCACTTTCGACGATATAACCGATATGCTTGACTTCGGCTCCGAAGACTTCGACGGTATGGACGACGAAGGAGGAGACGAACAAGAACCAGCACCTGTAGGGCGCCGGACCGCCACCTCGTCATATGACATATATATGGTGGATGCTCCAAAGGATGCGGATGGCGATGGAACAGCGGAAGACGATAACTCGAAAAAACCGCAAAAACGCCGGCGCCAACGGCGCCGCTCTAAATCCCGCCACAGCAGAAATGGTGATTCCGGCACGGGAGATAATACTACCCCGGACAGCGCCGAAGAACACCAGAACCAGCAAGATTCGGCGCAGGAAGATGGAAAAGCCAGCCCTCAGGAGAGAGCGGCAGAGCAAGAGGTTGAGGATGATAACTACATGCCTCCCTCCGAAGACGAGGCAAGCCTCGACGACGACGAATTCGTCGTACCATCAGACCCCGCCGAACAAGAGCGTTTTCAACGCAGGCTTCTAGCCACGGCCAACAGCCTAAAGAAAAAGCAGCAACAACTTAGAGCTGATCAAGATTGCCTGGTTCGTTGTGCTGAGCGCCTCCCTCGAAGGACCCAACTATGGGAACAAGAGCCCTCAGGTTTATCCCGAACACCCCAGCACTAGTGGCATGGGGGTAGAAGCCGACGACTTGCCATCTCTCAATTTTTGATAAACGGCCGCACAGAAAATAATATTTTAAATTAAACAAGCATTGCTTTGCGCATATGAACAAGTTTTCAGCGCATAGGATACAAACGAGCGAGTTCACTCAAATATTACATCTTTAGCACATTCATCCGCGACAAGGCGGGCTCCGGCAAGAACGTCCTTGTAGTAGTTCTCGGGCTTGTGATGCTCCTTCCCCTGCGGTGGCCCGTCCTTCACCAGCTTCTCTCCGTCCAGCTTACCCCAGTGTACCCTTACACGGGCAAGGGCCCTCCAGGCACCTTCAATGCAGACGGAGCGCTTGATGACCTCAAGCCGTGGACATGCCTCCACCAGCCGCCGCACCAGCCCCAAATAGCTCCCAGGCAGGGCCTCTCCAGGCCACAGCTGAACTAGTAAGCCCTTCATGGCATGTTCGGCCGCCTTGTGGAGCTCGACCAGCTATTTCAGCTGATCGCTTAAGGGCACAGGGTGTCCGGCCTCAGAATACTGAGACCATAACACACTCTCCGTCGAGCTGCCCTCTTCAGCTCGGTAGAACGCGGCGGCGTCGGATACGCTGCGGGGAAGATCGGCGAACGCCCCTGGAGAACTCCGGATTCGGGTAAGTAATAGGTAGTTTACTTTTATATTCCTACTCTGCATTGAGAATGCCTTACCCATTGCTATCTTTTTCACCTCCTCCAACTCTTGGAGGGCCTTTTGGGCTTTGGCCTTGGCACTCTTGGCGGTCTCGACGGCCGACGCGAGCTCGGATGCTTGCGCCTTTGACTCAAGCTCCAAACCCTCATGTTTTTTCATGAGAGTTTGCAGCTCTTGCTGCACCTCGTCGACCTGAACCCCAAGCCTTTCTTGCTCGGCGCGCTCCTCGGCCGTTTTCTTTTCGGCCTCTGCCAGCGCCTGCTTCAGGGTTGCCACCTCGGTGGTGGCCCCTACAATAAGCAGTACAATCCTGTTATTTCCTTCTGCAATCAAGCCTCTCTATAGGCACCTTTTTTCTTCCTTTTTTAGGTATTTTTTACCTTCCTTCTCCTCGAGCTGCCGTTTTTCAAGGCCGAGCTCTTGCTCGGTCTGCCCGAGGTCCTTTTTAAGGACATCCACCTGCGCAGTCAGTGCGGCGGTGGACAACAGTGAAGCCTGCATACGCATATTTGACCTTTTTTGTTAGACTTCTGCGAAAATCACTAGATCCTCTATCCGGCTTTTCTTTCCGAACACCGAACAGAGCATCAGGGGCTACTGCCTATGCGGTAAATAATTTGACATATTTTCACTTACCTTGAAGCCTGTTAGAAGGCTAGAGCAAGCTTCATTCAGTCCGCTCTTGGCAGACTGAATCCTTTGGATCACCGTACTCATAACAGTACGGTGCTCCTCATCGATGGCGGCGCCCTTAAGCACCTCCAGCAGATTGTCCGGCGCCTCCGGTTGGACGGAGACCGCCGGCTCAGATGGCTTGCTCCTCTTGGAAGGAGTTCGCCCACCGTGGACCGGGACTGTCGAGTCCGGCGCGGTGTCCGGCACAAAGCCGGACTTGGAGCCTTGGGGGGTTTCATCCCCTTTACTCACGGGGTCAGGAGGATTGCCTTGTGGCTCCTCCAGGACCATCTCCTCCTGCCCCGAAGCTTGGCGGGGTGCCACTTCGGCGTCGTCCGCCCCGCGGGAGGAGACCGCGGGCAGAACAGAGTTCACGTCCGACGAGTCCAGGGAGCCGCTCGACGAATCGTCGAGTTCGGCCCAGGGCGGGCTGCATAAATTACGTTCGATATTAGGGAAAACAGCGCATTAAAAGAATATCACGAGTCACTCTGGTATATAAATACTTACGATTTCGCCGGACGCTTGGTTCTGTCCGGCCACTCCTCTCCGCCCTCTTCGGCGTCGTGGGAGTAGTCCGGCGGAGGGGTCTTTCTTTTCCTCGACCCCTCGGCCTCCCCCGTTGGGGTGGCCTTCTTCCTCTTTGCTCCCCTCACTTGGGGGGAGCTTCCTTGTTCCTCCTCCTCGTTTTCACAAGAGGAGGGCGTTGCGGACTCGTCAGATGACGAGTCCGACACCACCATGTTGCGGGAACTTTTTCGAGTCCCGGTGGTTTTCTTCTTCTTGGCCTTCCTCTCCGGCACCACGTAAGGTGCCGGAGCCATTAGCTTCACCAAGAGAGCTGGGGCCGGGTCTTCGGGCAGAGGAGCCGGACAGTTAATTGGTCCGGATATCTCCTGCCAAGCCTGTCAAAGGTAAAAGGGAGTTTAGATCCCGCATAGAGTTAATCTATGAAGAAGAGCTTAACGAACCTGTCAAAGGTATAGATAGCTTACCTCGCTAGCGTTACGCTGCGAACTGTATCCGCGATCCTCGGAGGCGGATGTGGGGGACTCGGCGCCTTTGGTCAGCACCTTCCAGACGTCTTCATACGTCGTGTCGAAGAGCCTACTGAGGGTTTGGTGCTGCGCCGGGTCGAATTCCCACAAAGTAAAATCCCGTTCTTGGCACGGGAGGATCAGGCGAACGAGCATGACCTGGACTATATTGGCAAGCCAGATTGGCTTGTTCACCAAGGACTGGATGCATGTTTGCAACCCAGTCACTTCTTCCTCGTTGCCCCACGACAGGCCTGTCTCTTTCCAGGACATGAGCCGCGTGGGGGGTCCGGATCTGAACTCGGGGGCCGCGACCCATTTCGGATCGCGGGGCTCGGTGATGTAAAACCACCCAGCCTGCCACCCCTTTAGGGACTCCACGAGGGAGCCATCGAACCAGAGGACGTTGGCTATCTTGCCAACCATAGCGCCTCCGCACTCCGCCTGGGTGCCGGACACCACCTTGGGCTTGACGTTGAAGGTCTTGAGCCAGAGGCCGAAGTGGGGGCGGACGCGGAGAAAGGCCTCACACACGACGATAAACGCCGAGATGTTGAGAACAAAGTTCGGGGCCAGATCGTGGAAATCCAGGCCGTAGTAGAACATGAGCCCCCGGACAAATGGGTGAAGTGGAAAGCCCAGTCCGCGGAGGAAGTGGGGAAGAAAAACTACCCTCTCATGGGGCCTTGGGGTAGGAAGAAGCTGCCCCTTATCAGGAAGCCGATGCGGGATGTCCTTGGACAAGTATCCGGCTTTCCTTAACCTTTTTACTTGAGCCTCCGTAACGGAGGAGACCATCCACTTGCCTCCCGCTCCGGACATTGTTGGAGAAGGTTGAGGAAGGAAGAGCGGACTTGGGCGCTGGAGCTTGAGTGCGCGAGAGATGGATTGGCAAAGGAGGAAGAAGGCGTAGGTTAAAAAGGTGAATCCTTATCCCTTTATATAAGCAGGTACGGTTAGGCGTCCCCACCTACCTAATAAAACTCACTTGCCTCCCAAACACCATGGTAAATGGCGTGGTTGGGTTACCCACGTCCGTATTAACGAGAATCCCGTTAAAGGGGGCACATTGTTGGGGAACGTAGCAGAAATTCAAAATTTTCCTACGTATCACCAAGATCTATCTATGGAGAGACCAGCAACGAGGGGAAGGAGAGTGCATCTACATACCCTTGTAGATCGCTAAGCGGAAGCGTTCAAGTGAACGGGGTTGATGGAGTCGTACTCGTCGTGATTCAAATCACCGATGACCAAGTGCCGAACGGACGGCACCTCCGCATTCAACACACGTACAGTCCGGTGACGTCTCCCAAGCCTTGATCCAGCAAGGAGAGAGGGAGAGGTTGAGGAAGACTCCATCCAGCAGCAGCACAACGGCGTGGTGATGATGGAGGAGCGTGGCAATCCAGCAGGGCTTCGCCAAGCACCGCAAGAGAGGAGGAAGAAGAGACGCAGGGCTGCACCAACGAGGGATCGAATCACATGTGTATTTGGGCAGCCCCTTAGGCCTCATATATATAGGGGAAGGGAAGGGGCTGCGCCCCCTCTAGGGTTCCCACCCCTAAGGGGGGGCGGCAGCCCTAGATGGGGAGCAAGGGGGCGGCCAAGAGGGGAGAGAGGGAGGCGCCCCCTAGGGTGGGCCTTAGGCCCATCTAAGTCTAGGGTTTCCCCCCCTTTTTTCTCCTAGCTGCCCTTGGGCCTTATGGGAGGCGCACCAGCCCACTAAGGGGCTGGTCCCTCACCACTCTTGGCCCACGCAACCTTCTGGGGCTTGTGGCCCCACTTGGTGGACCCCGGACCCCTCCGGTGGTCCCGGTACGTTACCGATAAAACCCGAAACTCTTTCGGTGACCAAAGCAGGACTTCCCATATATAAATCTTTACCCCCGGACCATTCCGGAACTCCTCGTGACGTCCGGGATCTCATCCGGGACTCCGAACAACATTCGGTAACCACATACAAGCTTCCTTTATAACCCTAGCGTCATCGAACCTTAAGTGTGTAGACCCTACGGGTTCGGGAGACATGCAGACATGACCGAGATGTTCTCCGGTCAATAACCAACAGCGGGATCTGGATACCCATGTTGGCTCCCACATGTTCCACGATGATCTCATCGGATGAACCATGATGTCAAGGACTTAATCAATCCCGTATACAATTCCCTTTGTCTATCGGTACGATACTTGCCCGAGATTCGATCGTCGGTATCCCGATACCTTGTTCAATCTCGTTACCGGCAAGTCTCTTTTACTCGTTTCACAACACATCATCCCGTGATCAACTCCTTGATCACATTGTGCACATTATGATGATGTCCTACCGAGTGGGCCCAGAGATACCTCTCCGTCACACGGAGTGACAAATCCCAGTCTCGATTCGTGCCAACCCAACAGACACTTTCGGAGATACCCGTAGTGCACCTTTATAGTCACCCAGTTACGTTGTGACGTTTGGCACACCCAAAGCATTCCTACGGTATCCGGGAGTTGCACAATCTCATGGTCTAAGGAAATGATACTTGACATTATAAAAGCTTTAGCATACGAACTACATGATCTTGTGCTAGGCTTAGGATTGGGTCTTGTCCATCACATCATTCTCCTAATGATGTGATCCCGTTATCAATGACATCCAATGTCCATGGTCAGGAAACCGTAACCATCTATTGATCAACGAGCTAGTCAACTAGAGGCTTACTAGGGACATGGTGTTGTCTATGTATCCACACATGTATCTGAGTTTCCTATCAATACAATTCTAGCATGGATAATAAACGATTATCATGAACAAGGAAATATAATAATAACCTATTTATTATTGCCTCTAGGGCATATTTCCAACAGTCTCCCACTTGCACTAGAGTCAATAATCCAGTTCACATTGATATGTGATTGCAATGATTCCAACACCCAAGGTCACATCCCCATGTGACTAACACCCAAAGAGTTTACTAGAGTCATTAATCTAGTTCACATTACTATGTGATTAACACTCAATGAGTTTTTGGTTTGATCATGTTATGCTTGTGAGAGATGTTATAGTCAACGGGTCTGAACCTTTCAGATCCCTGTGTGCTTTACAAATCTCTATGTCATCTCCTAGATGCAGTTACCACGCTCTATTTGGAACTATTCCAAATAACTGTTCTACTATACGAATCCAATTTACTACTTAGTATAATCTGGATTAGTGTCAAAGTTTGCATCGGCGTAACCCTTTACGACGAACTCTTTTCCACCTCCACAATCGAGAAAATTCCTTAGTCCACTAGTTACTAAGGATAACTCTGACCGCTGTCCTGTGATCCATTCTTGAATCACTCTTGTACCCCTTGACTGACTCATGGCTTGGCACACTTCAGGTGCGGTACATAACTAAGCATACTTTAGAGCCTATGTCTGAAGCACAGGGGACGACCTTCGTCCTTTCTCTCTCTTCTGCCGCGGTCAGGTCTTGAGTCTTACTCAATACTCACGCGTGTAAAACAGCCAAGAACCTTTTCTTTACTGATCTATTTTGAATTCCTTCAAAATCTTGTCACGGTATGTATTCATTTGAAAGTACAATTAAGCGATTTTGATCTATCCTTATAGATCTTGATGCTCAATGTTCAAGTAGCTTAATCCATTGAAAACACTCTTCAAATAACCCTATATGCTTTCCAGAAATTCTACATCATTTCTGATTAACAATATGTCAACCACATATACTCATCAGAAATTCTATAGTGCTCCCACTCACTTCTTTGGAAATACAAGTTTCTCATAAACTTTGTATAAACCTAAAATCTTTGATCAACTCATCAAAGTGTACATTCCAACTCCGAGATGCTTACTCCAGTCCTCAGAAGGATTACTGGAGCTTTGCATACTTATTAGCATCTTTCAGGATTGACAAAACCTTCTGGCTGTATCACATACAACCTTTCCTCAAGAAAATCGTCGAGGAAACAATGTTTTGACATCCTATCTGCATAATTTCATAAATAATGCAGTAATCGCTAACATAATTCAAACAGACTTTTAGCATTGTTACGGGTGATAAAGTCTCATCGTAGTCAACTCCTTGAACTTGTCGGAAAACATTTTAATGACAAGTCGAGCTTTCTTAATGGTGACATTTACCATCATTGTTCGTCTTCCTTTTAAAATCCATATGTACCTAACAGTCTTACGACCATCAAGTAGTTCTTTCAAAGTCTACACTTTGTTTTCATATATGGATCCTCTCTCGGATTATATGGCCTCGAGCCATTCATCGGAATCCGGGCCCACCATCGCTTCTCCATAGCTCGTAGTTTCATTGTTGTCTAGCAACATGACTTCCAAGACAGGATTACGTACCACTCTGAAGCAGTACACATCCTTGTCGTCCTACGAGGTTTGAGAGTGACTTGATCCGAAGTCTCATGATCACTATCATAAGCTTCCACTTCAATTGGTGTAGGTGCCATAGGAACAATTCCTGTGCCCTGCTACACACTAGTTGAAGTGACGGTTCAATAACCTCATCAAATCTCCACCATTCTCCCACTCAATTCTTTCGAGAGAAACTTTTCCTCGAGAAAGGACCTGATTTGAGAAAACAATCCCTATTGCTTTCGGATCTGAGACAGGAGGTATACCCAACTGTTTTGGGTGTCCTATGAAGATGCAGTTATCCGCTTTGGGTTCGAGCTTATCAGCCTGAAACTTTTTCATATAAGCGTCGCAGCCCCAAACTTTTAAGAAATGACAGCTTAGGTTTCTCTAAACCATAGTTCATACGGTGTCATCTCATCGGAATTACGTGGTGCCCTATTTAAAGTGAGTGCGGTTGTCTCTAATGCCTAACCCATGAACGATAGTGGTAATTCGATAAGAGACATCATGGTATGCATCATATCCAATAGGGTGCAATCATGATGTTCGGACACACCATCACACTATGGTGTTCCAGGCGGTACTAGTCGTGAAATAATTTCCACAATGTCTCAATTGTGTACCAAACTCGCAACTCAGATATTCATCTCTATGATCATATCATAGATATTTTATCCCCTTGTCACGACGATCTTTAGCTTCATTCTGAAATTACTTGAACCATTCAATAATTCAGACTTGTGTTTCATCAAGTAAATATGCTCAGTATCTACTCAAATCATCTGTGAAGTAAGAGCATAACGATATCCACTGCATGCCTCAGCATTCATTGGACTGCACACATCAAAATGTGTTACTTCCAACAAGTTGCTTTCTTGTTCCATTTTACTGAAACCGAAGCTTTCAGTCATCTTGCCCATGTGGTATGATTTGCATATCTCAAGTGATTCAAAATCAAGTGAGTCCAAATGGTCCATGTGCATGGAGTTTCTTCATGCGTATATACCAACAGACATGGTTCACATGTCTCAATCTTTTCAGAAATGAGTGAGTTCAAAGATCCATCAACATGGAGCTTCTTCATGCGTTTTACACCAATATGACTTACACGGCAGTGCCAGAAGTGGGTGGTACTATCATTACTATCTTATATCTTTTGGCATGAACATGTGTATCACTATGATCGAGATTTCAATAAACCATTCATTCTAGGTGCAAGACCATTGAAGGTATTATTCAAATAAATAGAGTAACCATTATTCTCCTTAAATGAATAACCGTATTGCGATAGACATAATCCAATCATGTCTATGCTCAACGCAAACACCAAATAACAATTATTTAGGTTTAACACCAATCTCGATGGTAGAGGGAGCGTGCGATGCTTGATCATATCAACCTTGGAAGCACTTCCAACACATCTCGTCAGCTCACCTTTAGCTAGTCTCCGCTTATTCCGTAGCTTTTATTTCGAGTTACTAACACTTAGCAACCGAACCAGTATCTAATACCCTGATGCTACTAGGAGTACTAGTAAAGTACACATTCACATAATGTATATCCAATATACTTCTATCGACAGCCTTCTCATCTACCAAGTATCTAGGGTAATTCTGCTCCAGTAGCTGTTCCCCTTATTACAGAAGCACTTAGTCTCGGGTTTAGGTTCAACCTTGGGTTTCTTCACTAGAGCAGCAGCTGATTTGCCGTTTCATGAAGTATCCCTTCTTGCCCTTGCCCTTCTTGAAACTAGTGGTTTTACTAACCATCAACAATTGATGCTCCTGCTTGATTTCTACTTTCGCGGTGTCAAACATCGCGAATATTTCAAGGATCATCATATCTATCCCTGATATGTTATAGTTCATCACGAAGCTCTAGCAGCTTGGTGGCAATGACTTTGGATAAACATCACTATCTTATCTGGAAGATCCACTCCCACTCGATTCAAGTGATTGTTGTACTCAGACAATCTGAGCACAAGCTCAACGATTGAGCTTTTCTCCCTTAGTTTGCAGGCTAAGAAAATCGTCGGAGGTCTTATACCTCTTGACGTGGGCACGAGCCTGAAATCCCAATTTCAGCCCTCGAAACATCTCATATGTTCCGCGACATTTCAAAATGTCTTCGGTGCCTCAATTCTAAACCATTTATCATTACCGAACTATCATGTAGTCATCAAAACGTGTATGTCAGATGTTCGCAACATCCACAGACCACGTTCGAGGTCCAGCACACCGAGCGATGCATTAAGGACACAAGCCTTCTATTGTCCGCATAATTGCTACTATCAACTTTCAACTATGTTTTCTCTAGGAACATATCTAAAACAGTAGAACTAAAGCGCGAGCTAACGACATAATTTGCAAAGATCTTTTGACTATGTTCAGGATAATTAAGTTCATCTTATGAACTCCCGCTCAGATAGACATCCCTCTAGTCATCCAAGTGATTACATGATCCGAGTCAACTAGGCCGTGTCCGATCATCACGTGAGACGGACTAGTCAACGTCGGTGAACATCTTCATGTTGATCGTATCTACCATACGACTCATGCTCGACCTTTCGGTCTTCTGTGTTCCGAGGCCATGTATGTACATGCTAGGCTCGTCAAGTCAACCTAAGTGTTTCGCGTGTGTAAATCTGTCTTACACCCGTTGTATGTGAACGTAAGAATCTATCACACCCGATCATCACGTGGTGCTTCGAAACGACGAATTTTAGCAACGGTGCACAGTTAGGGTGAACACTTTCTTGAAATTTTAATGAGGGATCATCTTATTTACTACCATCGTTCTAAGAAAATAAGATGTATAAACATGATAAACATCACATGCAATCAAATAGTGACATGATATGGCCATCATCACTTTGGTCCTTTTGATCTCCATCTTCGGGGCTCCATGATCATCGTCGTCACCGGCATGACACCATGATCTCCATCATCATGATCTCCATCATCGTGTCTTCATGAAGTTGTCACGTCAACTATTACTTCTACTACTATGGCTAACGCTTTAGCAATAAAGTAAAGTAATTACATGACGTTTATGTTGACACGCAGGTCATAAATAAATTAAAGACAACTCCTATGGCTCCTGCCGGTTGTCATACTCATCGACATGCAAGTCGTGATTCCTATTACAAGAACATGATCATCTCATACATCACATATATCATACATCACATCCTTTGGCCATATCACATCACATAGCATACCCTGCAAAAACAAGTTAGACGTCCTCTAATTGTTGTTTGCATGTTTTACGTGGCTGCTATGGGTTTCTAGCAAGAACGTTTCTTACCTACGCAAAACCACAACGTGATATGCCAATTGCTATTTACCCTTCATAAGGACCCTTTTCATCGATTCCGATCCGACTAAAGTAGGAGAGACAGACACCCGCCAGCCACCTTATGCATCTAGTGCATGTCAGTCGGTGGAACCGGTCTCACGTAAGAGTACGTGTAAGGTTGGTCCGGGCCGCTTCATCCCACAATGCCGCCGAATCAAGATTGACTAGTAACGGTAAGCATATTGAACAAAATCAACGCCCACAACTACTTTGTGTTCTACTCGTGCAAAGAATCTACGCAATAGACCTAGCTCATGATGCCACTGTTGGGGAACGTAGCAGAAATTCAAAATTTTCCTACGTATCACCAAGATCTATCTATGGAGAGACCAGCAACGAGGGGAAGGAGAGTGCATCTACATACCCTTGTAGATCGCTAAGCGGAAGCGTTCAAGTGAACGGGGTTGATGGAGTCGTACTCGTCGTGATTCAAATCACCGATGACCAAGTGCCGAACGGACGGCACCTCCGCGTTCAACACACGTACAGTCCGGTGACATCTCCCAAGCCTTGATCCAGCAAGGAGAGAGGGAGAGGTTGAGGAAGACTCCATCCAGCAGCAGCACAACGGCGTGGTGATGATGGAGGAGCGTGGCAATCCAGCAGGGCTTCGCCAAGCACCGCAAGAGAGGAGGAAGAAGAGACGCAGGGCTGCACCAACGAGGGATCGAATCACATGTGTATTTGGGCAGCCCCTTAGGCCTCATATATATAGGGGAAGGGAAGGGGCTGCGCCCCCTCTAGGGTTCCCACCCCTAGGGGGGGGGGCAGCCCTAGATGGGGAGCAAGGGGGCGGCCAAGAGGGGAGAGAGGGAGGCGCCCCCTAGGGTGGGCCTTAGGCCCATCTAAGCCTAGGGTTTCCCCCTTTTTTTCTCCTAGCTGCCCTTGGGCCTTGTGGGAGGCGCACCAGCCCACTAAGGGGCTGGTCCCTCACCACTCTTGGCCCACGCAACCTTCTGGGGCTTGTGGCCCCACTTGGTGGACCCCGGACCCCTCCGGTGGTCCCGGTACGTTACCGATAAAACCCGAAACTCTTTCGGTGACCAAAACAGGACTTCCCATATATAAATCTTTACCTCCGGACCATTCCGGAACTCCTCGTGACGTCCGGGATCTCATCCGGGACTCCGAACAACATTCGGTAACCACATACAAGCTTCCTTTATAACCCTAGCGTCATCGAACCTTAAGTGTGTAGACCCTACGGGTTCGGGAGACATGCAGACATGACCGAGATGTTCTCCGGTCAATAACCAACAGCGGGATCTGGATACCCATGTTGGCTCCCACATGTTCCACGATGATCTCATCGGATGAACCACGATGTCAAGGACTTAATCAATCCCGTATACAATTCCCTTTGTCTATCGGTACGATACTTGCCCGAGATTCGATCGTCGGTATCCCGATACCTTGTTCAATCTCGTTACCGGCAAGTCTCTTTTACTCGTTCCGCAACACATCATCCCGTGATCAACTCCTTGATCACATTGTGCACATTATGATGATGTTCTACCGAGTGGGCCCAGAGATACCTCTCCGTCACACGGAGTGACAAATCCCAGTCTCGATTCGTGCCAACCCAACAAACACTTTCGGAGATACCCGTAGTGCACCTTTATAGTCACCCAGTTACGTTGTGACGTTTGGCACACCCAAAGCATTCCTACGGTATCCGGGAGTTGCACAATCTCATGGTCTAAGGAAATGATACTTGACATTATAAAAGCTTTAGCATACGAACTACATGATCTTGTGCTAGGCTTAGGATTGGGTCTTGTCCATCACATCATTCTCCTAATGATGTGATCCCGTTATCAATGACATCCAATGTCCATGGTCAGGAAACCGTAACCATCTATTGATCAACGAGCTAGTCAACTAGAGGCTTACTAGGGACATGGTGTTGTCTATGTATCCACACATGTATCTGCGTTTCCTATCAATACAATTCTAGCATGGATAATAAACGATTATCATGAACAAGGAAATATAATAATAACCTATTTATTATTGCCTCTAGGGCATATTTCCAACACACATGATCTCTGCTTCGACAAGACGTGCCAAGGAAACCGCCTCGCTAAACGAGCTGAGGTGGAACAATGAAAACAATTTATATAAAGGGCTTGGCCGCAGTGTTATGACGCACTGCGGAATACGTCAGCAGATTTGATTTGTGTTAATATTATTCTCTATATGGCAATATGTGGAAACTTATTTTGCAGAGCCGGACACTATTTTTTGGTGTTTATAATCTTCTTGAAGAACTTGGAGGAGGAACCCGCCTTGCAATGCCGAAGACAATCTGCGCGCCGGACTCGTCGTCATTGAAGCCTGGTTCAGGGGCTACTGAGGGAGTCCTGGATTAGGGGGTGTTCGGATAGCCGAACTATACCTTCAGCCGGACTCCAGGACTATGAAGATACAAGATTGAAGACTTCGTCCCGTGTCCGGAAGGATCCTTTCTTGGCGTGGAAGGCAAGCTAGGCGTGCGGATATTCGAGATCTCCTACCATTGTAACCGACTCTGTGTAACCCTAACCCTATCCGGTGTCTATATAAACCGGAGGGTTGATAGTCCGTAGGACAACCATCGTCATACACAATCATACCATAGGCTAGCTTCTAGGGTTTAGCCTCCTTGATCTCGTGGTAGATCCACTCTTGTACTACCCATATCATCAATATTAATCTAGCAGGAGTAGGGTTTTACCTCCATCGAGAGGGCCCGAACCTGGGTAAAATAGTGTCCCATGTCTCCTGTTACCATCCGACCTTGACGCACAGTTCGGGACCCCCTACCCGAGATCCGCCAGTTTTGACACCGACAAGCGACACCTTCACCATCCTACATTTTGAACTTGTCAAGTTGAGTTTGAAGCACATCCAATTTGGATTCCTTGACGGAGTCGGTACCTTCGTGCATATCAATCAAAGTATCCCAAATTTCCTTTGCATTCTCAAGACGGCTGATTTTGTTGAATTCTTCGTGGCACAATCCGTTGAAGAGAATATCACAAGCTTGAGCGTTGTATTGCAGCATCTTTAACTCTTCCGCGGTAGCTTCACGGTTTGGTTCTTTCCCATCGAAGAAATCACCTTGCAAACCAACACACACAATAGCCCAAACGGCGGGGTTATGTCCAAGAATATGCATTTTCATTTTATGCTTCCAACTAGCAAAATTAGTACCATCAAAGTAAGGACCTCTACGGTGATAATTTCCCTCGCTAGACGCCATACTCTCCTAGGTTGTGAAACCAAGGCTATGACCACCAAAAGCTATGGAAATCAAAGCAAATGGAGACCAAAGCTCTGATACCACTTGTAGGATCGGAAGTATGTCTAGAGGGGGGGTGATTAGACTACTTGACCAAATAAAAATCTATCCTTTTCCCAATTTTAGTTCTTGGCAGATTTTGGCTATCTTAGCACAATTCAAGCAATCTTCACACAATTCAAGCAAGCATGCAAAGAGTATATGAGCAGCGGAAAGTAAAGCATACAACTTGCAAGAATGTAAAGGGGAAGGGTTTGGAGGATTCAAATGCAATTGGAGACACGGATGTTTTTGGCGTGGTTCCGATAGGTGGTGCTATCGTACATCCATGTTGATGGAGACTTCAACCCACGGAGGGTAACGGTCACGCGAGTCCACGGAGGGCTCCACCCACGAAGGGTCCACGAAGAAGCAACCTTGTCTATTCCATCATGGCCGTCGCCCACGAAGGACTTGCCTCACTAGTGGTAGATCTTCACGAAGTAGGCGATCTCATTGCCCTTACAAACTCCTTGGTTCAACTCCACAATCTTGTCGGAGGCTCCCAAGTGACACCTAGCCAATCTAGGAGACACCACTCTCCAAGAAGTAACAAATGGTGTGTTGATGATGAACTCCTTGCTTCAAATGGTAGTCTCCCCAACACTCAACTCTCTCTCATAGGATTTGGATTTGGTGGAAAGAAGATTTGAGTGGAAAGCAACTTGGGGAAGGCTAGAGATCAAGATTCATATGGTAGGAATGGAATATCTTGAGCTCAACACAAGGGTAGGTGGTTCTCTCTCGGAAAATGTGTATTGGAAGTGAAGATTTGTTCTGATGGCTCTCTCCACAAATGAAGAGTGGGTGGAGGGGTATATATAGCCTCCACACAAAATCTAACCGTTACACACAATCTGTAAAACTCGATGGGACAGAATCGTTAAACTCGGTCGGACCGATTCAGCAAACCTAGTGACCGTTAGGATTTTCGGTGGGACTGAGTTGCAACTCGGAAGGACTGATATGGTTAGGGTTAGGGCATAACGTAATCTCGGTGTGACCGATTACACAAACTCGGTGGGACCAATTTTGGTAATAAGCTAACCAGAGAGTTGGTCAGGTAAACTCGGTGGGACCAATTCGCTCTTTTCGGTGAGACCGAAATGTTACGAAAGGGAAACAGTGAGTTTACATTGCAATCTCGGTGGGACCGATCGCTCACTTCGGTTGGACCGAAACGTTACGAAGGGAAACAGAGAAATTGCAATCCCATCTCGGTGAGACCGAGATCCCTATCGGTGAAACCGATTTGCTAGGGTTTGTGGCACTGGCTATGACATGTGAAACTCGGTGGCTCCGGATAGAAAGAATCGGTGGGGCCGAGTTTGACTTTAGGTTTGGGTCATATGTGGATATGGAAAGGTAGTTGAGGATTTTGGAGCATATCCCTAAGCACATGAAGCAAGAGGCTCATTAAGCAAGACCTCATCCCTCCTTAATAGTATTGGCTTTTCCTATGGACTCAATGTGATCACTAAAGTATAAAATGTAGAGTCTTGTTCTTGAGGCTTGAGCCAATCCTTTGTCCTTGTAATTTTGAGGGATCCACTTTCCTCATCCATGCCATGCCATCCATTGACCTTTTCTGAAATGTTCATCTTGGAATAATGTTAGCTCAATGAGCTATATGTTGTTAGGAATTACCAAAACCACCCAGGGATAGTTGCACTTTCAACACCGCAAAAAGAGTTACACATATGGATCTCCAAGAGACCATTGTATTGAGAATCAAACGAGAGAGAGGAAGCCATATACCTACTAACTACGGACCCAAAGGTCTACAAAGTGTTGGGGAACGTAGTAATTACAAAAATTGTCCTACGCACACGCAAGATCATGGTGATGCATAGCAACGAGAGGGGAGAGTGTTGTCTACGTACCCTCGTAGACCGAACCGGAAGCGTTGACGCAACATAGAGGAACTAGTCGTACGTCTTCCCGGTCCAACCGATCCAAGCACCGTTACTCCGGCACCTCCGAGTTCTTGGCACACGTTCAACTCGATGACGCTCCCCGAGCTCCGATCCAGCAAAGCTTCGGGGAGAAGTTTCGTCAGCACGACGGCGTGGTGACGATCTTGATGTTCAACCATCGCAGGGCTTCGCCTAAGCACCGCTACAATATGATCGAGGTGTAATATCGTGGAGGGGGGCACCGCACATGGCTAAGGACCGATCGCGAAGATCAACTTGTGTGTCTATGGGGTGCCCTCTGCCCCCGTATATAAAGGAGTGGAGGAGGGGAGGGCCGGCCCTCTGTGTGGCGCGCCCTAGGGAGTCCTACTCCCACCGGGAGTAGGATTCCCCCTTTTCCTAGTCCAACTAGGAGTCCTTCCATGTAGTAGGAGTAGGAGACAAGGAAGGGGAAAGGAGAAGGGAAGGAAGGAGGGGGCGCAGCCCCTCCCCCTAGTCCAATTCGGACTAGGCCTTGGGGGGGCGCGGCCTGCCCTAGGCAGCCCCTCTCTCTTTCCCGTATGGCCCAATAAGGCCCAATACTTCTCCCCCATATTCCCGTAACTCCCGGGTACTCCGAAAAATACCCGAACCACTCAGAACCTTTTCGATGTCCGAATATAGTCGTGCAATATATCGATCTTTACGTCTCGGCCATTTCGAGACTCCTCGTCATGTCCCCGATCTCATCCGGGACTCTGAACTCCTTCGGTACATCAAAACTCATAAACTCATAATATAACTGTCATTGAAACCTTAAGCGTGCGGACCCTACGGTTCTAGAACAATGTAGACATGACCGGGACACGTCTCCAGTCAATAACCAATAGCGGAACCTGGATGCTCATATTGACTCCTACATATTCTACGAAGATCTTTATCGGTCAGACCGCATAACAACATACGTTGTTCCCTTTGTCATCGGTATGTTACTTGCCCGATATTCGATCGTCGGTATCTCAATACCTAGTTCAATCTCGTTACCGGCAAGTCTCTTTACTCGTTCCGTAATACATCATCTCGCAACTAACTCATTAGTTGCAATTCTTGCAAGGCTTATGTGATGTGCATTACCGAGAGGGCCCAGAGATAAATCTCCGACATTCGGGGTGACAAATCCTAATCTCGAAATACGCCAACCCAACAAGTACCTTTGGAGACACCTGTAGAGCACCTTTATAATCACCCAGTTACGTTGTGACGTTTGGTAGCACACAAAGTGTTCCTCCGGTAAACGGGAGTTGCATAATCTCATAGTCATAGGAACATGTATAAGTCATGAAGAAAGCAATAGCAACAAACTAAACGATCAAGTGCTAAGCTAACGGAATGGGTCAAGTCAATCAGATCATTCATCTAATGATGTGATCCCATTAATCAAATAACAACTCTTTGTCTATGGTTAGGAAACATAACCATCTTTGATTAATGAGCTAGTCAAGTAGAAGCATACTAGTGACACTCTTGTTTGTCTATGTATTCACACATGTATTATGTTTCCGGTTAATATAGTTCTAGCATGAATAATAAACATTTATCATGAAATAAGGAAATAAATAATAACTTCATTATTGCCTCTAGGGCATATTTCCTTGAGTCTCCCACTTGCACTAGAGTCAATAATCTAGTTCACATCGCCATGTGATTTAACAGCAATAGTTCACATCACCATGTGATTAACACCCATAGTTCACATCGATATGTGACCAATAGCAAAAGGGTTTACTAGAGTCGGTAATCTAGCTATGTGATTGACACCCAAAGAGTACTAAGGTGTGATCATGTTTTGCTTGTGAGATAATTTTAGTCAACTGGTCTGTCATATTCAGATCCGTAAGTATTTTGCAAATTTCTATGTCAACAATACTCTGCACGGAGCTACTCTAGATAATTGCTCCCACTTTCAATATGTATCTAGATCGGGACTTAGAGTCATCTAGATCAGTGTCAAAATTTGCATCGACGTAACCCTTTACGACGAACCTTTTTGTCACGTCCATAATTGAGAAACATATCCTTATTCCACTAAGGATAATTTTGACCGATGTCCAGTGATCTACTCCTAGATCACTATTGTACTCCCTTGCCAAAATCAGTGTAGGGTATACAATAGATCTGGTACATAGCATGGCATACTTTATAGAATCTATGGCTGAGGCATAGAAAATGACTTTCATTCTCTTTCTATCATCTGCCGTGGTCGGGCTTTGAGTCTTACTCAATTTCACACCTTGTAACACAGGTAACAACTCTTTCTTTGACTGTTCCATTTTGAACTACTTCAAAATCTTGTCAAGGTATGTACTCATTGAAAGAACTTATCAAGCGTTTTGATCTATCTCAATAGGTCTTGATGCTCAATATGTAAGCAGCTTCACCGAGGTCCTTCTTCGAAAAACTCCTTTCAAATACTCCTTTATGCTTTGCAGAATAATTCTACATTATTTCCGATCAACAATATGTCATTTACATATACTTATCAGAAATGCTGTAGTGCTCCCATCACTTTTTTGTAAATACAGGCTTCACTGCAAGTCTGTATAAAACTATATGCTTTGATCAACTTATCAAAGCGTATATTCCAACTCCGAGATGCTTGCACCAGCCCATAGATGGATCGCTGGAGCTTGCATATTTTGTTAGCACCTTTAGGATTGACAAAACCTTCTGGTTGCATCATATACGACTCTTCTTTAATAAATCCATTAAGGATTGCAGTTTTGTTTATCCATTTGCCAGATTTCATAAAATGCGACAATTGCTAACATGATTCGGACAGACTTAAGCATAGATACGAGCGAGAAACTCTCATCGTAGTCAACACCTTGAACTTGTCGAAAACCTTTTGCAACAATTCTAGCTTTGTAGATAGTAACACTACTATCAGCGTCCGTCTTCCTCTTGAAGATCCATTTATTTTCTATGGCTTGCCGATCATCGGGCAAATCCATCAAAGTCCATACTTTGTTCTCATACATGGATCATATCTCAGATTTCATGGCCTCAAACCATTTCGCGGAATCTGGGCTCATCATCGCTTCCTCATAGTTCGCAAGCTCGTCATGGTCTAGTAACATGACTTCCAGAACAGGATTACCGTACCACTCTGGTGCGGATCTCACTCTGGTTTACCTACGAGATTCGGTAGTAACTTGATCTGAAGTTACATGATCATCATCATTAGCTTCCTCACTAATTGGTGTAGTAGTCACAAGAACAGATTTCTGTGATGAACTACTTTCCAATAAGGGAGAAGGTACAATATACCTTATCAAGTTCTACTTTCCTCCCACTCACTTCTTTCAAGAGAAACTTCTTCTCTAGAAAGTATCCATTCTCAGCAACGAATGTATTGCCTCCGGATCTGTGATAGAAGGTGTACCCAACTGTCTCCTTTGGGTATCCTATGAAGACACATTTCTCCGATTTGGGTTTGAGCTTATCATGATGAAACCTTTTCTTACAAGCATCGCAACCCCAAACTTTAAGAAACGACAACTTTGGTTTCTTGCCAAACCATAGTTCATATTGTGTCGTCTCAACGGACTTAGATGGTGCCCCTTTTTAACGTGAATGCAACTGTCTCTAATGCATGATCCCAAAACGATATTGGTAAATCGGTAAGAAACATCATAGATTGTACTATATCCAATAAAGTACGGTTATGACGTTCGGACACACCATTATGCTGTGGTGTTCCAGGTGGCATGATTTTGTGAAACTATTCCACATTGTTTTAACTGAAGACCAAACTCGTAACTCAAATATTCGTCTCCGCGATCAGATCGTAGAAACTTTATTTTCTTGTCACGATGAATTTCCACTTCACTCTGAAATACTCTGAACTTTTCAGACTTATGTTTTATCAAGTAGATATGCTCATATCTGCTTAAATCATCTGTGAAGGTCAAAAAATAATGATACTTATCGCGAGCTTTAATATTCATCGGACCACATACATCAGTATGTATGATTTCCAACAAATCTGTTGCTTGCTCCATTGTTCCGGAGAACGGTGTCTTAGTCATCTTGCCCATGAGGCATGGTTTGCAAGCATCAAGTGATTCATAATCAACTAATTCCAAAAAGCCCATCAGCATGGAGTTTCTTCATGCGCTTTACACCAATATGACCTAGACGGCAGTGCCACAAATAAGTTGCACTATCATTGTTAACTTTGCATCTTTTGGTTTCAATATTATGAATATGGTATCACTATGATCGAGATCCAACGAACTATTTCCATTGGGTGTATGACCATCGAAGGTTCTATTCATGTAAGTAGAACAACAATTGTTCTCTAACTTAAATGAATAACCGTATTGCAATAAACATGATCAAATCATATTTATGCTCAACGCAAACACCAAATAACACTTATTTAGGTTCAACACTAATCCCGAAAGTATAGTGAGTGTGCGATGATGATCATATCAATCTTGGAACTACTTCCAACACACATCGTCACTTCACCCTTAACTAGTCTCTGTTTATTCTGCAACTCCCGTTTCAAGTTACTAATCATAGCAACTGAACTAGTATAGGGGTTGCTATAAATACTAGTAAAGTACACATCAATAACATGTATATCAAATATGCCTTTGTTTACTTTGCCATCCTTTCTTATCCGCCAAATACTTGGGGCAGTTTTGCTTCCAGTGACCAGTCCCTTTGTAGTAGAAGCACTTAGTCTCAGGCTTAGGTCCAGACTTGGGCTTTTCACTTGAGCAGCAACTTGCTTGCCGTTCTTCTTGAAGTTCCCCTTCTTTCCCTTTGCCCTTTTCTTGAAACTAGTGATCTTGTTAACCATCAACACTTGATGTTTTTCTTGATTTCTACCTTCGTCGATTTCAGCATCACGAAGAGCTTGGGAATTACTTTTGTCATCCCTTGCATATTATAGTTCATCACGAAGTTCTACTAACTTGGTGATGGTGACTTAGAGAATTCCGTCAATCACTATTTTATCTGGAAGATTAACTCCCACTTGATTCAAGCGATTGTAGTACCCAGACAATCTGAGCACATGCTCACTAGTTGAGCGGTTCTCCTCCATCTTTTAGCTATAGAACTTGCTTGAGACTTCATATCTCCCAACTCGGGTATTTGCTTGAAATATTAACTTCAACTCCTGGAACATCTCATATGGTCCATGACGTTCAAAACGTCTTTGAAGTCCTGATTCTAAGCTGTTAAGCATGGTGCACTAAACTATCAAGTAGTCATCATATTGAGCTAGCCAAACGTTCATAACGTCTGCATCTGCTCCTGCAATAGGTTGTCACCTAGCGGTGCATCAAGGACATAATTCTTCTGTGCAGAAATGAGGATAAACCTCAGATCACGGATCCAATCTGCATCGTTGCTACTAACACAATTTTCTCTAGGAACATATCAAAATAAACATATGAAAGCAACAACGCGAGCTATTGATCTACAACATAGATATGCTAATACTACCAGGACTAAGTTCATGATAAATTAAAGTTCAATTAATCATATTACTTAAGAACTCCCACTTAGATAGACATCACTCTAATCCTCTAGTGATCACGTGATCCAAATCAACTAAACCATAACCGATCATCACGTGAAATGGATTAGTTTTCAATGGTGAACATACCTATGTTGATCATATCTACTATATGATTCACGCTCGACCTTTCGGTCTCCGTGTTCCGAGGCCATATCTGCATATGCTAGGCTCGTCAGGTTTAACCCGAGTATTCTGCGTGTGCAAAACTGGCTTGCACCCGTTGTAGATGGACGTAGAGCTTATCACACCATATCTGCATATGCTAGGCTCGTCAAGTTTAACCCGAGTATTCTGCGTGTGCAAAACTGGCTTGCACCCGTTGTAGATGGACGTAGAGCTTATCACACCCGATCATCACGTGGTGTCTGGGCACGACGAACTTTGGAAACGGTGCATACTCAGGGAGAACATTTCTTGATAATTAGTGAGAGATCATCTTAAAATGCTACCATCAATCAAATCAAGATAAGATGCATAAAACATAAACATCACATGCAATCAATATAAGTGATATGATATGGCCATCATCATCTTGTGCTTGTGATCTCCATCTCCGAAGCACCTTCATTATTGCCATCGTCACCGGCGCGACACCTTGATCTCCATCGTAGCATCGTTGTCGTCTCGCCAATCTTATGCTTCTACGACTATCGCTACCGCTTAGCGATAAAGTAAAGCATTACAGGGCGATTGCATTGCATACAATAAAGCGACAACCATATGGCTCCTGCTAGTTGCCGATAACTCGGTTACAAAACATGATCATCTCATACAATAAAATTTAGCATCATGTCTTGACCATATCACATCACAACATGCCCTGCAAAAACAAGTTAGACGTCCTCTACTTTGTTGTTGCAAATTTTACGTGGCTGCTACGGGCTTAGCAAGAACCAATCTTACCTACGCATCAAAACCACAACGATAGTTTGTCAAGTTGGTGCTGTTTTAACCTTCGCAAGGACCGGGCGTAGCCACACTCGGTTCAACTAAAGTTGGAGAAACTGACACCCGCCAGCCACCTGTGTGCAAAGCACGTCGGTAGAACCAGTCTCGCGTAAGCGTACGCGTAATGTCGGTCTGGGCTGCTTCATCCAACAATACCGCCGAACCAAAGTATGACATGTTGGTAAGCAGTATGACTTATATCGCCCACAACTCACTTGTGTTCTACTCGTGCATATAACATTAAACCATAAAAACCTAGGCTCGGATGCCACTGTTGGGGAATGTAGTAATTACAAAAAAATTCCTGCGCACACGCAAGATCATGGTGATGCATAGCAACGAGAGGGGAGAGTGTTGTCTACGTACCCTCGTAGACCGAAGCGGAAGCGTTGACGCAACGTAGAGGAAGTAGTCGTACGTCTTCCCGGTCCAACCGATCCAAGCACCGTTACTCCGGCACCTCCGAGTTCTTGGCACACGTTCAGCTCGATGACGCTCCCCGAGCTCCGATCCAGCAAAGCTTCGGGGAGGAGTTCCGTCAGCACGACGGCGTGGTGACGATCTTGAAGTTCAACAGTCGCAGGGCTTCGCCTAAGCCCCGCTACAATATGATCGAGGTGTAATATCGTGGAGGGGGGCACCGCACACGGCTAAGGAACGATCACGAAGATGAACTTGTGTGTCTATGGGGTGCCCTCTGCCCCCGTATATAAAGGAGTGGAGGAGGGGAGGGCCGGCCCTCTCTATGGCGCGCCCTAGGGAGTCCTACTCCCACCGGGAGTAGGATTCCCCCCTTTCCTAGTCCAACTAGGAGTCCTTCCATGTAGTAGGAGTAGGAGACAAGGAAGGGGAAAGAAGAAGGGAAGGAAGTAGGGGGCGCAGCCCCTCCCCCTAGTCCAATTCGGACTAGGCCTTGGGGGAGGGGGCGCGGCCTGCCCTAGGCAGCCCCTCTCTCTTTCCTGTATGGCCCAATAAGGCCCAATACTTCTCCCCCGTATTCCCGTAACTCCCTGGTACTCCAAAAATACCCGAACCACTCAGAACCTTTCTGATGTCCGAATATAGTCGTGCAATATATCGATCTTTACGTCTCGACCATTTCGAGACTCCTCGTCATGTCCCCGATCTCATCCGGGACTCCGAACTCCTTCGGTACATCAAAACTCATAAAGTCATAATATAACTGTCATCGAAACCTTAAGCGTGCGGACCCTACGGTTCGAGAACAATGTAGACATGACCGAGACACGTCTCCAGTCAATAACCAATAGCGGAACCTGGATGCTCATATTGGCTCCTACATATTCTACGAATATCTTTATCGGTCAGACCGCATAACAACATACGTTGTTCCCTTTGTCATCGCTATGTTACTTGCCCGAGATTCGATCGTCGGTATCTCAATACCTAGTTCAATCTCGTTACCGGCAAGTCTCTTTACTCGTTCTGTAATACATCACCTCGCAACTAACTCATTAGTTGCAATGCTTGCAAGGCTTATGTGATGTGCATTACCGAGAGGGCCCAGAGATACCTCTCCGACATTCGGAGTGACAAATCCTAATCTCGAAATACGCCAACCCAACAAGTACCTTTGTGAAAGTGCAACTATCCCTAGGTGGTTTTGGTAATTCATAACAACATATAGCTCATTGAGCTAATGCAATTCCAAGACAATTATTTCAGGAAAGCTCAATGACTGGCATGGCATGGATGGTGAAAGTGGAACCCTCAAAATGCTAAGGACAAAGGATTGGCTCAAGCTCAAAAGCTCAAGACTCTTCATTTTATATTTTAGTGATCCAAGATCACATTGAGTCTATAGGAAAAGCCAATACTATCAAGGAGGGATGAGGTGTTGCTTAATGAGCTCTTTGCCTTATGTGCTTAATGATATGCTCCAAAATCCTCAACTACTTTCCCATATCCACATTTGACCTAAACCCTAAGCCAAACTCGGTCCTACCGATTCTTTCTATCCGGCGCCACCGAGTTTCTCATATGTCATAAGCCACTGCCAAACCCTAGCAAATCGGTTCTACCGATAGGGATCTCGGTCTCACCGAGATGGGATTGCAACCTCTCTGTTTCCTTTTCGTAAATTTTCGGTCTCACCAAAAGAACGGATCGGTCCCACCGAGATTGCAATGCAAACTCTCTGTTTCCCTTTTATAACTTTTCGGTCTCACCGAAAGAGCAAATCGGTCCCACCGAGTTTGCCTGACCAACTCTCTGGTTAGCTAATTACCAAATCGGTCTCACCGAGTTTGTGTAATCGGTCTCACCGAGATTACGTTATGCCCAAACCCTAACCATATCGGTCCTACCGAGTTGCATGTCAGTCCCACCGAAAATCTCTAACGGTCACTAGGCTTACCATTTCGGTCCGACCGAGTTTGTTGATTCGGTCCCACCGAGATTGGTAGATTGTGTGTAACGGTTGGATTTTAAGTGGAGGCTATTTATACCCCTCCACCTCCTCTTCATTCGTGGAGAGAGCCATCAGAACACACCTACACTTCCAACTCACATGTTCTGAGAGAGAACCACCTACTCATGTGTTGAGACCAAGATATTCCATTCCTACCATATGAATCTTGATCTCTAGCCTTTCCCAAGTTGCTTTCCACTCAAATCTTCTTTCCACCAAATCCAAATCCTGTGAGAGAGAGTTGAGTGTTGGGGAGACTATCATTTGAAGCACAAGAGCAAGGAGTTCACCATAAACACACCATTTGTTATTTCTTGGAGAGTGGTGTCTCTTAGATTGGCTAGGTGTCACTTGGGAGCCTCCGACAAGATTGTGGAGTTGAACCAAGGAGTTTGTAAGGGCAAGGAGATCGCCTACTTCGTGAAGATCTACCGCTAGTGAGGCAAGTCCTTCGTGGGCGATGGCCATGGTGGGATAGACAAGGTTGCTTCTTCGTGGACCCTTCGTGGGTGGAGCCCTCGGTGGACTCGCGCAACCGTTACGCTTCGTGGGTTGAAGTCTCCACTAATGTGGATGTAGGATAGCACCACCTATCCGAACCACGGGAAAAACAGCCGTGTCTCCAATAGCGTTTGAATTCTCCAAACCCTTCCCTTTACATTCTTGCAAGTTGCATGCTTTACTTTCCGCTGCCTATATACTCTTTGCATGCTTGCTTGAATTGTGTGATGATTGCTTGACTTGTCCTAAAGTAGCTAAAATCTGCCAAGAACTAAAATTGGGAAAAGGTTAAGTTTTTATTTGGTCAAGTAGTCTAATCACCCCCCCTCTAGACATACTTCCGATCCTACAAGTGGTATCAGAGCTTTGGTCTCCATTTGCTTTGATTCCCATAGCTTTTGGTGGTCATAGCCTTAGTTTCACAACCTAGGAGAGTATGGCGTCTAGTGAGGGAAATTATCACCGTAGAGGTCCTTACTTTGATGGCACTAACTTTGCTAGTTGGAAGCATAAAATGAAAATGCATATTCTTGGAAATAACCCTGCCGTTTGGGCGATTGTGTGTGTTGGTTTGCAAGGTGACTTCTTCGAAGGGAAAGAACCAAACCGTGAAGCTACCGCGGATGAGTTGAAGATGCTACAATACAACGCTCAAGCTTGTGATATTCTCTTCAACGGATTGTGCCCCGAAGAATTCAACAAAATCAGCCGTCTTGAGAATGCAAAGGAAATTTGGGATACTTTGATTGATATGCACGAAGGTACCGACTCCGTCAAGGAATCTAAATTGGATGTGCTTCAAAGTCAACTTGACAAGTTCAAAATGAAGGATGGTGAAGGTGTCGCTGAAATGTACTCTAGGCTTGCTCTCATCACAAATGAGATTGCCGGCTTAGGGAGTGAAGAGATGACCGACAGATTCATCATCAAGAAGATCCTAAGAGCCTTGGATGGAAAATATGATACCGTGTGCACATTGATCCAAATGATGCCCAATTACAAAAATCTCAAGCCAACGAAAGTCATTGGAAGAATTGTTGCTCATGAGATGTCGCTCAAGGACAAAGAGGAACTTCACAACAAATCAAGTGGTGCTTATAAAGGCTCATGTGAAGCCCCCACATCATCAAGTGAGAAACAAAACTTCAATGAAGAATTGAGCTTAATGGTGAAGAACTTCAACAAGTTCTACAAGAGTAGAAGCAAAGATAGAAGCTCCAAGTCAAGGTCCTACAATGACAAAAGATCTTCTAGTCGAGAGCGAAACTACTACAATTGTGGAAGACCCGGACACTATTCCAATGAGTGTACGGCTCCCTACAAAAGAAGAGAAGGTTCTCCAAAAAGAAGAAGCAAAAGAGAGGAATCACCATCATGAGAGAGAAGGAGTAGAGATGATCGTTATGAACGAAGATACTCACGGAGAAGCAAGGATTCAGAAAGGAAGGAAAAATCATCAAGGAGCTACACAAAACGAAGACATCAAGCTCATGTTGGTGAATGGGTATCCGGCTCCGACTCCGACAACCACTCCGAGAGAAGTTATCACTCCGTCTCCGAATATACTCAAGATGAAGGTGTTGCCGGACTAGCACTTGTGTCAACCAACTCCTACGACATATTTGATTCACCCAATGAAGGAATTGGAAGATGCTTCATGGCCAAAGGTCCTAAGGTAACTCACCCTGAGTATGTAGATTTTAATAGTGATGAAGATGACTTGTTAGGCGATGATGATTTACTTGTTGACAACTCTAGTGATGAATACTATGATGAAACGTCAATTAATCATGCTAAAACGAATGACAATGATAAGGAGAAAATTGAGGCTCCAACTAAAGAACTAAACACTCTTAAGTTAGCTCATGAAACTATCTTCGAAGATCATCGAGAACTTTTAAGGGCTCATGAGAAGTTACGCTTTGAAAAGCTCAATCTTGAGCAAGAGCATGAGCTTTTAAAAGCAATCAATGATGATCTCCGCAAGAAAAGTTCTTCTTACATTGCCAAACGTTTACTCTTATCCACTTACATGCCTCAAGTCAAGACCAATAACAAGAACAAGAAAGTTTCTTCCTCTAGTAGTAACAATGACCATGTTAAATCCAATATTGTTGCTTCTAGTAGTTCTCTTGATTCCACTAATGATTCTCTTAGCCAAGTTACACTTGAGCAAGAAAATAGCATATTGAAGGAAATCATAGAGAAAGGAGTGTACAAAAGCCTTGCCGGAAGTAAGCAATTCGAGGAGATTGTACGCAAGCAAGGAAGGCACCGGAAGAATCAAGGTGTTGGTTTTGAACGAAAGTTCAATGCCAATGGAGTTGAGTGGGAAGAAGATCAATACCCCAAGGCAAAGTTTGTTCCTCAACAAGAGAAGTATGATCCAACTTCTTTCAAGGGGACACAAACTCAAGATGATCTTCCACCACAAGACTACAAGCAAAAAGGGAAGGACAAGCTTCCAGAGGAAATAGATGCATTTGAAGAAGCTCCTAAGACCTTAGTCAAGTGGATTCCCAAGACTACTTCAAGTTCCACTTCATCAAGTACGACTACAACTCCAAGGATTCCCATCAAGATGGTGTGGATCCAAAAGAAGAAGAACTAGAGAGTTCTTGAGGGTGACTCCGCCAACATACTTCACTCCTATCATTTTGGCAAGAACAAGTGCAATCAACTTCCACATCTTGCACTAGTTCAAGGAGTCACAAACCCTCTTGTTGGTAAGTCAAGGGACAAGGTAATCTAAAAGCTTTCATAGACATCTTCTTGTATGTGCATCACTCTGTGTCTATGGATATACTTGCTTGTTCCTTGTGGGACTAACCCATGTAGGTATTGAAAGTGTAATTCACTCAAAAGGAGAGCTCCAAGTGATCTACATCAATATTGAGCATCCACATCTTCAACATCTACATGAAGTCATCATCGACAAAACCCAAGGTTAGTTCATCCCTCTTAGGGGGGATATCACATCTAGGGGGAGCTTTACTCTAAGACTTGAGCTAAAGCAACTCTAATGATGTGAACACAACAATGCTTTATGTAAAAGTGGTAACCCCACTTGAGCTTAAACGATGAGTATGACCTATGATCAAATGTTCTCATTTGACTCCTAAGTCAATATACTCATATATAGATGACCTAGTCATCGCCAATTGCTTGATAGATGCTAGAATTGATTGTGCATGCTTTGTCACATATTTCTATTGCCATTTTATTGTGTGAGCATGCTGGTTGCATATTTTACTCATTCGAGGACATCCACTTGTTGTTTTGATTGTTTGGCTTTATCTTTTCTTTTGCCAAGTGGATGGACAAGAATGCCTAAGAACCTCCTCTAGCTATCTATGCTTTTCTCGTCTCAAACTCTATTCATGCTACATCACAAAGTTGATCAAGTCAAATTCGAACCACTCTGTGTGAGGAGCACTCGGAGTCCCCGATTCGTCATAGACTTAAACTTCCAAAACCTCTTTGTGATTCTCGGTCTGACCGATACCCCACTTTCGGTCCTACCGAGATCATCAAGTTGATCTATGTTTTCAATCTCGGCGCAACCGACTTGAACTATTCGGTCACACCGAGTTGCAATAACTGTATACAGTTTTGCATCTCGGTGCCACCGAGTCGTTCCACTCGGTCACACCGACAGGGTCGGGCTATATATAGACACGGGTAAAATTTGGAAATTTCTCCGAACCCCTTCGCCCGCGCCATAGCTCGCTCTGCCGACGTGGTCTCCGGATCGTCTTCTCGCCGCCAGCAGCCTCCAGTCGCTGGTCTCCGTCGCCGTCAACAGAAATCACCTCCGCCGTTGCCGCCGTAGCGAGTCTCCGCCGAACTAGGGTATGGACTCGATCTTTGTGCTATTCCCAATCCGATTCCTAGCACATTGTGATCATAATGATTCTTGCCACGTTTGATAACCTTCTATCCAGTCAAAGAACTCGTAGATTAGGTTTGTTTTGAAAAAAATAGGGTTAGGTTTCCGCCGAAACCATCTCGGACCCACCGAGTTGAAAAACTCGGTCCCACCGATTTGGCCTATGCCATTGCACAAGTGAAACTCGGTCTGACCGAGTGTAACTAATCGGTGTGACCGATTTTTGAATTTTGTGAAACCCTAGCAGTCTCGGTGCCACCGAACTGTGACTCGGTCTGACCGAGATCACTAGTTTAGGTTCAAAATGCTGCTTCGGTATCACCGAGTTTAGAAATCGGTAGATCCGAAATGCTTTCTGTGGGAAACTAAAACTAAGTTCTTGAATCATTCTTTTGCAAAAATCTCTGCTTTTTGTGATGCTCATCCATTCTACCTCATCTATAAACTATTCACAGGGTCAGCAGTCAGCAGTCAGCTTGTTCAACATGTCAGACCAGAGTGACAGTCAGAATCAGTCAGAGCAGCCTGTGCATATGAGTGAGGGCACTAGTCCCTCAAGTTCCTTAGATGATGGCAGCAAGAGCACTTCCCAGGAGTGCAGGACAGCTTCAAGGCTTGTGGAGTAGCAGACTTTGTTGGGCAAAAGCTCACAAAGTGGAACGAGGAACTTATCATGCAGTTCTACTCCATAGCACACTTTTACCCCGATGGGAGGATTGTCTGGATGTCTGGAGGTACGAGGTACCAATCCACTGTTGCAGAATGGGCTCAACTGATCAATGCCCTAGAAGAAAGTGAAGATGAATTGGATGTCTATTCCAAGAAGAAGATGGACCACAACTCAATGATCAACATGTACAAGGAGATCCCTGACAAGGCACTTGAAACTTTCAAGTATGGATCTGTACATTATCTTCTGTCAGGATTGCCAACAATCAACTGGATCTTAAGGCACACTCTGCTACCCAAGTCTGGAGATCACAAGATGATCAGAGGCCATGCTATCAACCTACTTCATATCTTTGATGTGCCTCAGAAGTTCAAGGTCATGAGCCTGATGATAGAGACAATCAAGAGGACAACAGCAGACCAGAAGAGAAGCTGTGGATATGCTCCTCAGATCCAAGAGCTGATCAAATCCAAGATGGGCACTGGCATATATCTTTTGGATAAGGAATATCTTCCTATTCATCCTGAGTTTGAAGACAATGAAGTTGTGATGAACATGGATGAACCATCTTCAGCTCATGCCCAAGCACAAAAGGAGAAGGCTAGAAAGGAGAAAGCTGCAAGGATGCCAACTCAAGAGGAGGCATCAGAATACTTCTTGAAGACCAAGCAAGAGCAGCTCAGTTACCTGATTGCATCCACCCTGCGCATTGAGAAAGGTTTGGCCAACCTAACTCAGAACCAGGCGAGCTTAGAGAGGATCGTAGAACAGAAGTTCTATGACTTGGATATCAAGGTGACAGAGATACAGACAACAGTGGAGCAGCTCCAGGATGACATGAAGGAGAGGAGAGGGAAGACAACTACAGATGCATTTGCTAGAGTTCCACGAGCTCAGAGGTCCAGTGTAGTGCCAGTTCCTGACACAAGAGCAACCGCCTCAGCTCCAGCCGCAGCATCAACCCAACCTGCTCCAGCATCCACTTCAGCTCCAACTCCATCAGCATCAACAGAAGCCTTCGTCCTTGGAGTGATCCAGACTCCACCACCTCCTGAAGATCAAGCCTGAGTGTCGATATAGCACTATGCATTTTCTAGGAACTTTTTGGTAACTTGTTGCCAAAGGGGGAGAAGATGTATAGGTCATAGGCTTCGAGAGAGAGAGAGAGAGAGTGTGTTGCTTTTCTCTCTTGTTTTATTTGGTGTTATTTGGTGGTCTTTGATACATTATTTGCTTTTGGTTGAGATACTTTGATATGCTTGTGAGACATTGATGATCATGTGTTTGATCATAAGCTACACTTATGCATGCTTGATATATCTTATCTATCTTATGTGGTCATTCACTTTTGCCTTGGTGATGAGTGCATGCATTTCATTATTTATCATTTTGAGCGCCCCACCAAGATGTATGTGACATGGAAGAGTAACCCATGATTCTAACTCTCTGTGCATTTGCAGTCCAAAGCAAATTTTAAATATGCACAAATTTAGGGGGAGCTCTTACTTATCACATACTTCTCAAAGCGACGATGTAATTCATTCTTATTATCATTTGTCGAAGCTTTGATCTATATGTTGTCATCAATTACCAAAAAGGGGGAGATTGAAAGTGCAACTATCCCTAGGTGGTTTTGGTAATTCATAACAACATATAGCTCATTGAGCTAATGCAATTCCAAGACAATTGTTTCAGAAAAGCTCAATGACTGGCATGGCATGGATGGTGAAAGTGGAACCCTCAAAATGCTAAGGACAAAGGATTGGCTCAAGCTCAAAAGCTCAAGACTCTTCATTTTATATTTTAGTGATCCAAGATCACATTGAGTCTATAGGAAAAGCCAATACTATCAAGGAGGGATGAGGTGTTGCTTAATGAGCTCTTTGCCTTATGTGCTTAATGATATGCTCCAAAATCCTCAACTACTTTCCCATATCCACATTTGACCTAAACCCTAAGCCAAACTCGGTCCTACCGATTCTTTCTATCCGGCGCCACCGAGTTTCTCATATGTCATAAGCCACTGCCAAACCCTAGCAAATCGGTTCTACCGATAGGGATCTCGGTCTCACCGAGATGGGATTGCAACCTCTCTGTTTCCTTTTCGTAACTTTTCGGTCTCACCGAAAGAGCGGATCGGTCCCACCGAGATTGCAATGCAAACTCTCTGTTTCCCTTTTGTAACTTTTCGGTCTCACCGAAAGAGCAAATCGGTCCCACCGAGTTTGCCTGACCAACTCTCTGGTTAGCTAATTACCAAATCGGTCTTACCGAGTTTGTGTAATCGGTCTCACCGAGATTACGTTATGCCGAAACCCTAACCATATCGGTCCTACCGAGTTGCATGTCAGTCCCACCGAAAATCTCTAACGGTCACTAGGTTTACCGTTTCGGTCCGACCGAGTTTGTTGATTCGGTCCCACCGAGATTGGTAGATTGTGTGTAACGGTTGGATTTTAAGTGGAGGCTATTTATACCCCTCCACCTCCTCTTCATTCGTGGAGAGAGCCATCACAACACACCTACACTTCCAACTCACATGTTCTGAGAGAGAACCACCTACTCATGTGTTGAGACCAAGATATTCCATTCCTACCGTATGAATCTTGATCTCTAGCCTTTCCCAAGTTGCTTTCCACTCAAATCTTCTTTCAACCAAATCCAAATCCTGTGAGAGAGAGTTGAGTGTTGGGGAGACTATCATTTGAAGCACAAGAGCAAGGAGTTCATCATCAACACACCATTTGTTACTTCTTGGAGAGTGGTGTCTCCTAGATTGGCTAGGTGTCACTTGGGAGCCTCCGACAAGATTGTGGAGTTGAACCAAGGAGTTTGTAAGGGCAAGGAGATCGCCTACTTCATGAAGATCTACCACTAGTGAGGCAAGTCCTTCGTGGGCGATGGCCATGGTGGGATATGTTGGAAATATGCCCTAGAGGCAATAATAAATTGATTATTATTATATTTCCTTGTTCATGATAATCGTTTATTATCCATGCTGGAATTGTATTGATAGGAAACTCAGATACATGTGTGGATACATAGACAACACCATGTCCCTAGTAAGCCTCTAGTTGACTAGCTCGTTGATCAATAGATGGTTACGGTTTCCTAACCATGGACATTGGATGTCATTGGTAACGGGATCACATCATTAGAAGAATGATGTGATGGACAAGACCCAATCCTAAGCCTAGCACAAGATCATGTAGTTCGTATGCTAAAGCTTTTCTAATGTTAAGTATCGTTTCCTTAGACCATGAGATTGTGCAACTCCCGGATACTGTAGGAGTGCTTTGGGTGTGCCAAACGTCACAACATAACTGGGTGGCTATAAAGGTACACTACAGGTATCTCCGAAAGTGTCTGTTGGGTTGGCACGAATCAAGACTGGGATTTGTCACTCCGTGTAACGGAGAGGTATCTCTGGGCCTACTTGGTAGGACATCATCATAATGTGCACAATGTGATCAAGGAGTTGATCACGAGATGATGTGTTACGGAACGAGTAAAAGAGACTTGCCGGTAACGAGATTGAACAAGGTATCGGGATACCGACGATCGAATCTCGGGCAAGTATCGTACCGATAGACAAAGGGAATTGTATACGGGATTGATAAAGTCCTTGACATCGTGGTTCATCCGATGAGATCATCGTGGAACATGTGGGAGCCAACATGGGTATCCAGATCCCGCTGTTGGTTATTGACCGGAGAACGTCTCGGTCATGTCTGCATGTCTCCCGAACCCGTAGGGTCTACACACTTAAGGTTCGATGACGCTAGGGTTATAAAGGAAGCTTGTATGTGGTTACCGAATGTTGTTCGGAGTCCCGGATGAGATCCCGGACGTCACGAGGAGTTCCGGAATGGTCCGGAGGTAAAGATTTATATATGGGAAGTCTTATTTTGGTCGCCAGAAAAGTTTCGCACTTTATCGGTATTGTACCGGGAGTGCCGAAAGGGGTCCGGGGGTCCACCTGCCCCGGGGGGCCACATGGGCTGTAGGGGGTGCTCCTTGGCCTATATGGGCCAAGGGCACCAGCCCCAAGAGGCCCATGCGCAAGAGATAAGAAAAAAAGGGAGAGTCCTCAAAGGGGAAGGCACCTCCGAGGTGGCTTGGGGAGGATGGACTCCTCCCCCCTTTGGCCGCACCCCTTCCTTGGAGGAAGGGGCAAGGCTGCGCCTCCCCCCTCTCCCTTGCCCCTATATATAGTGGAGGGGAGGGAGGGCAGCCATACCTGAAGCCCTGGCGCCTCCCTCCCTCCCGTGACACATCCTCCTCTCCCGCAGGTGCCTGGCGAAGCCCTGCTGGATTGCCACACTCCTCCACCACCACCACGCCGTTGTGCTGCTGCTGGATGGAGTCTTCCTCAACCTCTCCCTCTCTCCTTGCTGGATCAAGGCGTGGGAGACCTCATCGGGCTGTACGTGTGTTGAACGCGGAGGTGCCGTCCGTTCGGCACTTGGTCATCGGTGATTTGAATCACGACGAGTACGACTCCATCAACCCCGTTCACTTGAACGCTTCCGCTTAGCGATCTACAAGGGTATGTAGATGCACTCTCCTTCCCCTCATTGCTGGTTTCTCCATAGATAGATCTTGGTGACACGTAGGAAAATTTTGAATTTCTGCTGCGTTCCCCAACAGTGGCATCATGAGCTAGGTCTATTGCGTAGATTCTTTGCACGAGTAGAACACAAAGTAGTTGTGGGCGTTGATTTTGTTCAATATGCTTACCGTTACTAGTCAATCTTGATTCGGCGACATTGTGGGATGAAGCGGCCCGGACCAACCTTACACGTACTCTTACGTGAGACCGGTTCCACCGACTGACATGCACTAGATGCATAAGGTGGATGGCGGGTGTCTGTCTCTCCTACTTTAGTCGGATCGGATTCGATGAAAAGGGTCCTTATGAAGGGTAAATAGCAATTGGCATATCACGTTGTGGTTTTGCGTAGGTAAGAAACGTTCTTGCTGGATACCCATAGCAGCCACATAAAACATGCAACAACATTAGAGGATGTCTAACTTGTTTTTGCAGGGTATGCTTTGTGATGTGATATGGCCAAGAAGAATGTGATGAATGATATGTGATGTATGAAATTGATCATGTTCTTGTAATAGGATTCACGACTTGCATGTCGATGAGTATGACAACCGGCAGGAGCCATAGGAGTTGTCTTTATTTATTGTATGACCTGCGAGTCATTGAACAACGCCATGTAATTACTTTACTTTATTGCTAACCGGTAGCCATAGGAGTAGAAGTAATAGTTGGCGTGACAACTTCATGGAGACACGATGATGGAGATCATGATGATGGAGATCATGGTGTCATGCCGGTGACAATGATGATCATGGAGCCCCGAAGATGGAGATCAAAAGGAGCAAAAGAATATTGGCCATATCATGTCACCTTTTGATTGCATGTGATGTTTATCATGTTTATGCATCTTGTTTACTTAGAACGACGGTAGTAAATAAGATGATCCCTCATAAACAATTTCAAGAATGTGTTCTCCCCTAACTGTGCACCGTTGCTACAGTTCGTCGTTTCGAAGCACCACGTGATGATCGGGTGTGATAGATCCTTACGTTCACATACAACGGGTGTAAGGCAGTTTTACACATGCAAAACACTTAGGGTTAACTTGACGAGCCTAGCATGTACAGACATGGCCTCGGAACACAGAAGACCGAAAGGTCGAGCATGAGTCGTATGGTAGATACGATCAACATGAAGATGTTCACTGACGTTGACTAGTCCGTCTCACGTGATGATCGGACACGGCCTAGTTGACTCGGATCATGTAATCACTTAGATGACTAGAGGGATGTCTATCTGAGTGGGAGTTCATAAGATGAACTTAATTATCCTGAACATAGTCAAAAAGATTTTGCAAATTATGTCATAGCTCGCGCTTTAGTTCTACTGTTTTAGATGTGATCCTAGAGAAAATATAGTTGAAAGTTGATAGTAGCAATTATGCGGACAGTACAAGGCTTATGTCCTTAATGTACTGCTCAGTGTGCTGGACCTCGAACGTGGTATGTGGATGTTGCGAACATTTGGCATACACGTTTTGATGACTACATGATAGTTCGGTAATGTTAAATGGTTTAGAATTGAGGCACCGAAGACATTTTGAAATGTCGCGAAACATGTGAGATGTTTCGAGGGCTGAAATTGGGATTTCAGGCTTGTGCCCACGTCAAGAGGTATAAGACCTCCGACGATTTTCTTAGCCTGCAAACTATGGGAGAAAAGCTCAATCGTTGAGCTTGTGCTCAGATTGTCTGAGTACAACAATCACTTGAATCGAGTGGGAGTTGATCTTCCAGATAAGATAGTGATATTTCTCCAAAGTCATTGCCACCAAGCTGCTAGAGCTTCGTGATGAACTATAACATATCAGGGATAGATATGATGATCCTTGAAATATTCGCGATGTTTGACACCGCGAAAGTAGAAATCAAGCAGGAGCATCAATTGTTGATGGTTAGTAAAACCACTAGTTTCAAGAAGGGCAAGGGCAAGAAGGGATACTTCATGAAACGGCAAATCAGCTGCCGCTCTAGTGAAGAAACCCAAGGTTGAACCTAAACCCGAGACTAAGTGCTTCTGTAATGAGGGGAACAGCTACTGGAGCAGAATTACCCTAGATACTTGGTAGATGAGAAGGCTGTCGATAGAAGTATATTGGATATACATTATGTGAATGTGTACTTTACTAGTACTCCTAGTAGCATCAGGGTATTAGATACCGGTTCGATTACTAAGTGTTAGTAACTCGAAATAAAAGCTACGGAATAAACGGAGACTAGCTAAAGGTGAGCTGACGAGATGTGTTGGAAGTGCTTCCAAGGTTGATCAAGCATCGCATGCTCCCTCTACCATCGAGATTGGTGTTAAACCTAAATAATTGTTATTTGGTGTTTGCGTTGAGCATAGACATGATTGGATTATGTCTATCGCAATACGGTTATTCATTTAAGGAGAATAATGGTTACTCTATTTATTTGAATAATACCTTCAATGGTCTTGCACCTAAAATGAATGGTTTATTGAATCTCGATCATAGTGATACACATGTTCATGCCAAAAGATATAAGATAGTAATGATAGTACCACCTGCTTGTGGCACTGCCATGTAAGTCATATTGGTATAAAACGCATGAAGAAGCTCCATGTTGATGGATCTTTGAACTCACTCATTTCTGAAAAGATTGAGACATGTGAACCATGTCTATTGGTATATACGCATGAAGAAACTCCATGCAGATGGACCATCTGGACTCACTTGATTTTGAATCGCTTGAGACATGCAGATCATACCACATGGGCAAGATGACTGAAAGCTTCAGTTTCAGTAAAATGGAACAAGAAAGCAACTTGTTGGAAGTAACACATTTTGATGTGTGCAGTCCAATGAGTACTGAGGCACGCAGTGGATATCGTTATGCTCTTACTTCACAGATGATTTGAGTAGATACTGAGCATATTTACTTGATGAAACATAAGTCTGGATTATTGAATGGTTCAAGTAATTTCAGAGTCAAGTTGAATATCGTCGTGACAAGAGGATAAAATATCTATGATATGATCATAGAGATGAATATCTGAGTTACGAGTTTGGTACACAATTGAGACATTGTGGAAATTGTTTCACGACTAGTACCGCCTGGAACACCATAGTGTGATGGTGTGTCCGAACATCATAACTGCACCCTATTGGATATGATGCATACCATGATGTCTCTTATCGAATTACCACTATCGTTCATGGGTTAGGCATTAGAGACAACCGCACTCACTTTAAATAGGGCACCACGAAATTCTGATAAGATGACACCGTATGAACTATGGTTTAGAGAAACCTAAGCTGTCATTTCTTAAAAGTTTGGGGCTGCGACGCTTATATGAAAAGTTTCAGGCTGATAAGCTCGAACCCAAAGCGGATAAATGCATCTTCATAGGACACCCAAAACAGTTGGGTATACCTCCTGTCTCAGATCCGAAAGCAATAGAGATTGTTTCTCAAATCGGGTCCTTTCTCGAGGAAAAGTTTCTCTCGAAAGAATTGAGTGGGAGGATGGTGGAGACTTGATGAGGTTATTGAACCATCACTTCAACTAGTGTGTAGAAGGGCACAAGAGTTGTTCCTATGGCACCTACACCAATTGAAGTGGAAGCTTATGATGGTGATCATGAGACTTCGGATCAAGTCACTCCCAAACCTCGTAGGATGACAAGGATGCGTACTACTTCAGAGTGGTACGTAATCCTGTCTTGGAAGTCATGTTGCTAGACAACAATGAACCTACGAGCTATGGAGAAGCGATGGTGGGCCCGGATTCTGATGAATGGCTCGAGGCCATTAAATCCGAGAGAGGATCCATGTATGAAAACAAAGTGTAGACTTTGGCATAACGGCTCGATGGTCGTGAGGCTGTTGAGTACAGATGGATTTTAAAAGGAAGACGGACAATGATGGTAAATGTCACCATTAAGAAAGCTCGACTTGTCATTAAGATGTTTCCCGACAAGTTCAAGCAGTTGACTACGATGAGACTTTCTCACTCGTAGCGATGCTAAGAGTCTGTTGGAATTATGTTAACGATTACTGCATTATTTATGAAATCATGCAGATAGGATGTCAAAATATTGTTTCCTCAAAGATTTTCTTGAGGAAAGGTTGTATGTGATACAGCCAGAAGGTTTTGTCAATCCTGAAAGATGCTAATAAGTATGCAAAGCTCCAGCAATCCTTCTGAGGACTGGAGTAAGCATCTCGGAGTTGGAATGTACACTTTGATGAGTTGATCAAAGATTTTAGGTTTATACAAAGTTTATGAGAAACTTGTATTTCCAAAGAAGTGAGTGGGAGCACTATAGAATTTCTGATGAGTATATGTTGTTAACATATTGTTGATCAGAAATGATGTAGAATTTCTGGAAAGCATATAGGGTTATTTGAAGAGAGTTTTCAATGGAAAACCTGGATTAGGCTACTTGAACATTGAGCATCAAGATCTATAAGGATAGATCAAAATCGCTTAATAGTACTTTCAAATGAATACATACCGTGACAAGATTTTGAAGGAATTAAAAATAGATCAGCAAAGAAGGAGTTCTTGGCTGTATTACACGTGTGAGTATTGAGTAAGACTCAAGACCTGACCACGGCAGAAGAGAGAGAAAGGACGAAGGTCGTCCCCTATGCTTAGACATAGGCTCTACAGTATGCTATGTTGTGTACCGCATCTGAAGTGTGCCTAGCCATGAGTTAGTCAAGGGGTACAAGAGTGATCCAGGAATGGATCATAGGACAGCGGTCAAGGTTATCCTTGGTAACTGGTGGACTAAGGAATTTTCTCGATTATGGAGGTGGTAAAAGAGTTCGTCGTAAAAGGTTACGCCGATGCAAGCTTTGACACTAATCCAGTTTATTCTGAGTAGTAAACTGGATTTGTATAGTAGAACAGTTATTTGGAATAGTTCCAAATAGAGCGTGGTAACTGCATCTAGGAGATGCCATAGAGATTTGTAAAGCACACACGGATCTGAAAGGTTCAGACCCGTTGACTATAACCTCTCTCACAAGCATAACATGATCAAACCCAGAACTCTTGGGTGTTAGTCACATAAGGATGTGACCTTGAGTGTTAATCACATATCAATGTGAACTAGATTATTGACTCTAGTGCAAGTGGGAGACTGTTGGAAATATGCCCTAGAGGCAATAATAAATTGATTATTATTATATTTCCTTGTTCATGATAATCGTTTATTATCCATGCTGGAATTGTATTGATAGGAAACTCAGATACATGTGTGGATACATAGACAACACCATGTCCCTAGTAAGCCTCTAGTTGACTAGCTCGTTGATCAATAGATGGTTACGGTTTCCTGACCATGGACATTGGATGTCATTGGTAATGGGATCACATCATTAGAAGAATGATGTGATGGACAAGACCCAATCCTAAGCCTAGCACAAGATCATGTAGTTCGTATGCTAAAGCTTTTCTAATGTTAAGTATCGTTTCCTTAGACCATGAGATTGTGCAACTCCCGGATACTGTAGGAGTGCTTTGGGTGTGCCAAACGTCACAACATAACTGGGTGGCTATAAAGGTACACTACAGGTATCTCCGAAAGTGTCTGTTGGGTTGGCACGAATCAAGACTGGGATTTGTCACTCCGTGTAACGGAGAGGTATCTCTGGGCCTACTTGGTAGGACATCATCATAATGTGCACAATGTGATCAAGGAGTTGATCACGAGATGATGTGTTACGGAACGAGTAAAAGAGACTTGCCGGTAACGAGATTGAACAAGGTATCGGGATACCGACGATCGAATCTCGGGCAAGTATCGTACCGATAGACAAAGGGAATTGTATACGGGATTGATAAAGTCCTTGACATCGTGGTTCATCCGATGAGATCATCGTGGAACATGTGGGAGCCAACATGGGTATCCAGATCCCGCTATTGGTTATTGACCGGAGAACGTCTCGGTCATGTCTGCATGTCTCCCGAACCCGTAGGGTCTACACACTTAAGGTTCGATGACGCTAGGGTTATAAAGGAAGCTTGTATGTGGTTACCGAATGTTGTTCGGAGTCCCGGATGAGATCCCGGACGTCACGAGGAGTTCCGGAATGGTCCGGAGGTAAAGATTTATATATGGGAAGTCTTATTTTGGTCGCCAGAAAAGTTTCGCACTTTATCGGTATTGTACCGGGAGTGCCGAAAGGGGTCCGGGGGTCCACCTGCCCCGGGGGGCCACATGGGCTGTAGGGGGTGCTCCTTGGCCTATATGGGCCAAGGGCACCAGCCCCAAGAGGCCCATGCGCAAGAGATAAGAAAAAAAGGGAGAGTCCTCAAAGGGGAAGGCACCTCCGAGGTGGCTTGGGGAGGATGGACTCCTCCCCCCTTTGGCCGCACCCCTTCCTTGGAGGAAGGGGCAAGGCTGCGCCTCCCCCCTCTCCCTTGCCCCTATATATAGTGGAGGGGAGGGAGGGCAGCCATACCTGAAGCCCTGGCGCCTCCCTCCCTCCCGTGACACCTCCTCCTCTCCCGCAGGTGCCTGGCGAAGCCCTGCTGGATTGCCACACTCCTCCACCACCACCACGCCGTTGTGCTGCTGCTGGATGGAGTCTTCCTCAACCTCTCCCTCTCTCCTTGCTGGATCAAGGCGTGGGAGACGTCATCGGGCTGTACGTGTGTTGAACGCGGAGGTGCCGTCCGTTCGGCACTTGGTCATCGGTGATTTGAATCACGACGAGTACGACTCCATCAACCCCGTTCACTTGAACGCTTCCGCTTAGCGATCTACAAGGGTATGTAGATGCACTCTCCTTCCCCTCATTGCTGGTTTCTCCATAGATAGATCTTGGTGACACGTAGGAAAATTTTGAATTTCTGCTGCGTTCCCCAACAGGATAGACAAGGTTGCTTCTTCGTGGACCCTTCGTGGGTGGAGCCCTCCGTGGACTCGCGCAACCGTTACCCTTCGTGGGTTGAAGTCTCCACTAACGTGGATGTGGGATAGCACCACCTATCCGAACCACGGGAAAAACATCCGTGTCTCCAATAGCATTTGAATTCTCCAAACCCTTCCCTTTACATTCTTGCAAGTTGCATGCTTTACTTTCCGCTGCCTATATACTCTTTGCATGCTTGCTTGAATTGTGTGATGATTGCTTGACTTGTCCTAAAGTAGCTAAAATCTGCCAAGAACTAAAATTGGGAAAAGGTTAAGTTTTTATTTGGTCAAGTAGTCTAATCACCCCCCTCTAGACATACTTCCGATCCTACACTTTGGAGACACCTGTAGAGCACCTTTATAATCACCCAGTTACGTTGTGACGTTTGGTAGCACACAAAGTGTTCCTCCGGTAAACGGGAGTTGCATAATCTCATAGTCATAGGAACATGTATAAGTCATGAAGAAAGCAATAGCAACAAACTAAACGGTCAAGTGCTAAGCTAACGGAATGGGTCAAGTCAATCAGATCATTCATCTAATGATGTGATCCCATTAATCAAATAACAACTCTTTGTCTATGGTTAGGAAACATAACCATCTTTGATTAATGAGCTAGTCAAGTAGAGGCATACTAGTGACACTCTTGTTTGTCTATGTATTCACACATGTATTATGTTTCCGGTTAATACAGTTCTAGCATGAATAATAAACATTTATCATGAAATAAGGAAATAAATAATAACTTTATTATTGCCTCTAGGGCATATTTCCTTCACAAAGAACTACGCACGCATCATCGGAAAGACACCAATGGATGTGGTGAACCCCTCTGTGATGGTGTCTAGATTGGATCTGGTGGTTCTGGACTCTGCGGCGGCTGGAGTTGATTTTTGTCGACTCCCCTAAGGTTTTTGAAATATTGGGGTATTTATAGAGCAAAGAGGTGGTCCGGGAGGGCGCGCCCTGGTGGGATGTGCTCCCCTCGGAACACCCCCAGACGCTGCCTTAGCCCATTGAGTGTCTTCTGTTCCATAAAAAATCTCTGTGAAGTTTTGTTGCATTTGGATTCTGTTTAGTATCGATTTCCTGCGACGTAAAAAACATGCAGAAAACAACAACTGACACTTGGCACTATGTCAATAGGTTAGTACCAAAAAATGATATAAAATGACTACAAAATGATTATAAAACATCCAAGATTGATAATATAACAGCATGAAACAATTAAAAATTATAGATACGTTGGAGACGTATTAGCAAGCAGCATGCATCATAAAAATATCAATCACCATAATAGGTAATGGATAAGGAAATCAATACTTTCCAGACTAAGTATGAACTAGTTTTGCAAGTAATCATTCAGATGCAAAGCATAATTGACCCTTTTTATTATTACTAAATCAAAATACAGTTCCATTGTCAAAATTTTCATTCATAATCAGACTAAACTAAAGACTGAATAAAATCGATTGAGTTCTCGTAATTGCCTATTCCCATTTTCGTTTGATCGTCATAGAATGCACAACTCTCACATATCTAAAATCCCAGCTCTGGGTCTATCGTTGGTCGCTTATGATGGCGGAGACGGAAGTTCAGCAACTCCAAGAACGCCAAGGCGCTCCGGCTTGCCATTGAGCAGTCGGAGCGCGAGGCGGCGGGGGCGACCCGGGTGACGAAGCTCCAGTAGCAACAGGACAGGGTCGTCCGATGGCTCAAATGGCTCATCGTCCTCTTTTACTCCTCCTCCTATGACTACTACAACCACGACGCCTCGTCCGAATACTCGGACGATCCACCACCAGCCGCCGATGCGTATAGCTGCAGCGTCGACTAGAAGGGGAAAGGGCCGGCGAGGAAGTGGTGAAGATTCGTCATCTCCACTTTAATTTTATGTTTTTAGATGTAGTTTAAACTTGTCCATCGTTTATATGCATTATGTGAACTTTGGCGGCCTTTTGGAGATCCCTTGGTGAACGGAGTGTGCATTTCTATGTCTGATTCTATGTATGTTTCATGATCTACATAGTTTTATCCATATTGCATGATTTAGTATGGATATAAGACATCAGATATGAGATACACGGATATGGGCGACACGATTTGAGGTCTGACCAATCAGTGCCCGCGAACGCGTCCGCTAGCGTTTGAGGGCTCGGATTTGATGACCGCGTGTGTAGATGCTCTAATTCATTTTGTGTGACACCTGCGAACTAAGAACTATAAACTATATACAGAATATACTCCCTCGGTCCCATAATGTAAGGCATTTTTTGACACTAAACTAGTGTAAAAAGCATCTTACATTATGAAACGGAGGAGTAATTTTTAGCATGTCTCAGTAAAGTTAGGGAGACAAAACGATGTAGTCTACCAAATGCCTCGTGACTATTTCTGATTCCATCAGAGGTCGCAAAGATGTACGGGAACCGGGGTTGATTTTTCAAACAAAATTGTTTTGAATCGAAAGTGATCGAATCCTTTGATCGATGGTTACAGGCCCCTTTTATATGTCTCGAAGAGACACGACGATCTCTCGAGGAGGCGGGTTCCAGGAGATCGAAGGGAGGCGTCGGTTGCGGGACAAACCGCAACGACGGTTTTGGGCAAGGGGAGATTTTCCCCTAATTACAGAATTATTTTCAACACTCCCCCTAATCTATGCTTGACCATGTAGATCATCTTCACGATTGTCCGGGAAGCTCTATCATCTCAAAAGATTCTTCTTCAAAAGTTCTTCATAAAATCTTTGATGAGATCCTGAAACATATACTCACAAAGAAAGATAGCATAATGTGATGTCATTAAAATGAGGATATCTTAAGAAGAGACTCCCCCTGACACCTGCAAGTCCCTAAGTCTTCGCATACCAATTCCATGAACACATTTCTGGAATGTAGAATTTGGTAGAGACTTGGTAAATAAATCAGCAAGGTTGTCGCATGATTTGACTTGCAGAATGCTTATTTCCCCGCTTTTCTGAAGATTATGGGGGAAAAACCATTTAGGAGAAATATGCTTAGTGATATTACTCTTGATGTATCCTGTTTGCATCTGCGCAACACAAGCCGCATTATCTTCATAGATAATGGTAGGTGATTTTATCGAACCCATTCCACATGACTGTTGTATGTGGTTTATCATTCTGCGAAGCCATACACATTCACATGTTGCTTCAAATAATGAAATTATTTCAGAATGATTGGTAGATGTTGCCACCAGAGTCTGTTTCGAAGACTTCCATGATATAGCAGTGCCACCATGTAGGAACACGAAGCCAGTCTGAGATCTAGCATTATGGGGATTAGACAAATAGTCGGCATCTGCATATCCAATCACATCAGAATCCTGATTTTTCTGGAACTGGAAAAATAGGCCAAGATCCTTTGTGCCTTGGAGATATCTAAATATATTCTTCACTCCAGACCAATGACGTTTGGTGGGAGCTGCGCTATGTCTAGCAAGTAGATTCACTGCAAATGCAATATCAGGTCTTGTGCAATTTGCAAGATACATAAGCGCTCCAACAGCACTAAGGTATGGAACTTCAGGTCCCAACACCTCTTCTCCATCATCCCTTGGTCTGAACGGATCTTTCTCTACGTCTAGAGATCGAACCACCATGGGAGTTTTAGATGGATAGGATTTGTCCATATTGAATTTCTCCAATATTTTCTGGATATAGGCAGACTGGTGTACCATGATTCCTGAGGGAAGATGCTCAAGTTGAATACCTAAGCAAAATTTGGTTTTACCCAAATCCTTCATCTCAAATTCCATCTTTAGGTGATTGCGTGCTTCATCAATGTCTAGTGTGCTGTCGATGATGTTGAGATCATCAACATACACAGAAATGATGCAAAATCCTGTAGAGGACTTCTTGATGAAAACACATGGGCAATCAGCACTATTGGAGTAACCTTTCTGAAGAAGGAACTCACTGAGTCGGTTGTACCACATCCGTCCCGACTGCTTTAAGCCATATAGTGACTTATTCAGCTTTACACAATACATGTTGCGTTTTGCATTTTTATTCGGGACAGAGATTCCATCAGGAACCTTCATATATATGTCCGAATCTAGTGACCCGTAAAGATATGCGGTCACGACGTCCATCATCTGCATAGATAGACGATTTTGCACTGCCAAGGATATAAGATATCGGAGAGTGGTTGCACTCATTACTGGAGAATATGTTTCAGTGAAATCAATGCCGGGTTTCTGCGTGAAACCTTGTGCTACGAGCCTTGCTTTATATCTCACCACCTCATTGTTCTCATTCCGTTTCCGGAGAAAAACCCATTTGAATCCCACAGGGAAAACACTGGGAGGTGTAGGTATTGCTTCAGTGAATACCTTTCTTTTGTTAAGCGAGGCAATTTCTGCTTGGATTGCATCCTTCCATTTAGGCCAGTCGGAGCGCTTTTGGCACTCGACGATAGACCTTGGATCATGATCAGTAAGAAGGGTATCTGCAATCTTTTCAGCAAAATATATGTCGACAGTCGTAGTCTTACGGTCAAATGATTCTCCAGAATCAACATAGTTGATGGAAATTTCCTGCACCCCTAGTGACTCTTCGTGATTTCCCAATACGATTGAGTCTGGGTGTTCCGATGTCCCAGTCAGTTTGTGCACACTGGAACTGGGTTGTGGAGGTTGCCCTTCCACTGGGTGTATACTACCCATCAGGTGTTTGTCAACATTGAGTTGACTTGCATTTACTGACTCCGAGGTTTTTCTCCTCGATTTCCTTTGCTTCTTGTTAGAAGCATGCTCCAGGTCAGAGGCCGTACTACTCCCCCTCTTTTTAGGAATAGGGAGTTGAGTGGTTTTTATTGGTACCTCCACTCTTTCTGGCGCGTTTCTGGCCGGGTTTAAGGATTTTGTAACACCTTTCAAATCAGTAAATGAATCTGGCAGATTATTTGCAAGATGTTGCAAATTAATGATCTTTCGAACTTGAAGTTCGGTCTCATGGGTACGTGTATCAGAGGATGAAATGGAATGAGCATTCCAATCAATTTCCGGGCATTCTTTCTGGTACTTGAAATCTCCCCCTAATGCCGGAAAATGTTCCTCATTAAATATGCAATCAGCGTGACGGGCTGTGAACAGATCCCCAGTTAGGGGTTCCAGGTACTTAATAATCGACGGCGATTTGTACCCCACATAGATCCCCAACTTCCTGTGTGGGCCCATAGATGTCCGCTGTGGTGGTGAGATCGGGATGTATGCAGCACATCCGAACTTACGCAGATGGGAAATGCTTGGAGGATTTCCACGTACCAATTCCAGAGGGGAAGAACTGTGATATGCAGTTGGCCTCAATTGTATCAAGTCAGCAGCGTGTAAAACAGCGTGACCCCAACAAGAGGTTGGCAAGTTGCAATTCGTCAACAAAGGTCTTGCAATGAGTTTGATCCTCTTAATCAATGCTTCAGCCAAACCATTTTGTGTATGGACATATGGAACAGAGTGCTGAACTTCAATCCCCAAAGCCATGCAATAATCATTGAAAGCACGCGAGGAGAATTCTGCAGCATTGTCCGTCCGAATTGATTTAATTCGACTTTCAGGATAATGGGCTTGCAACTTAATGACTTGCCTCATTATCTTGGCAAATGCATGGTTTCGTGTGGATAGAAGACACACATGTGACCATCGTGTAGATGCGTCTATCAGAACCATGAAATACCGGAAAGGTCCAGATAATGGCTGAATGGGACCACAAATATCTCCTTGAATATGTTCAAGGAACTGAAGTGGTTCTGCTTGTATTTTGAGGTGCGAGGGCCTCAAAATTAGCTTTCCCGTGGCACAAGATGTGCACACAAAATCAGAAGATTGAGAAAATTTTGACTCAAGCAAATTATGACCAATGGAATTGCTAGTAATTTTTCTCATCATCCCTATTCCAGGATGGCCTAGGCGATCATGCCAGGTTTGGAATGCGTAAACATTCTGAAAAATTACTTTGTATGCAACATGTTCCACGGGTTTGATGTATGTATAGTACAAACCAGACGACAGAGAAGGAATTTTCTCATGTACCTTTTTGCCATATCCGTCATCTTTAGTAAAGAGTAGATACTCCTCTTTGTTGTCTTCATGGGTTTCAATATGAAAACCATTTTTACGGATATCTCGATAACTGATCAGGGTACGTGCAGAATCGGGATACAGTAAAGCATCCTCAATTGTCACATATGTACCACTTGGGAGGGTGAATATGACACGTCCAGTACCAACAATCACAGTATCGCGTCCAGCTATAGTTAGAATATCTCCATTTGTCTTTTTCAGAGTTTGGAAATATTTCATCTCCCTCAGTATGGAGTTTGTGGCACCACTGTCCACAAGGCATAATTCCTCTTCCATCGGATTGTCCCCGTAGAAAACGGCGGCGAGTGATTCCTCTCTTCTCCTTTCTCTTTTGCCTTTTTGCTCTCGCTGGTTGTTCTACGGGCTGATAACGTGTTTTGAATCGAAAGTGATCGAATCCTTTAATCGATGGTTACAGGCCCCTTTTATATGTCTCGAAGAGACACGACGATCTCTCGAGGAGGCGTCGGTTCCAGGAGATCGAAGGAAGGCGTCGGTTGCGGGACAAACCGCAACGACGGTTTTGGGCAAGGGGAGATTTTCCCCTAATTACAGAATTATTTTCAACAATCAACAACTTTCCCAGACGGAAAAGAGCACGGCCACCGGGTAATGACAGGGACGCAGCGGCGACGCTCATCCAATCCCCTCCCCGGCGCAAACAGCCCAAGAAACGTCTCCCTGGTAGTGGGTCCCCGCCCCCACGTCAGCATCCCGGCCCGCCTCACCGTGAGTTGTTTATCCACTTGGACGGTTGGGCCGTTGGGCGGGCGGATACGCACGAGCATCTCGAGATCCCCGCCCTCCGCCACTCCCGCGCGCTCGACGCTCCGCCGTCCGTTTCGCCCTCCGAAGATCCGGCCTCATCCACCACCTTCGCCCGCCGTCTCCCTCCCTCCCTCCCCCACTCGCGTCCCGGCCGTCTCCTTTCTTTAATCGAAAAAATTCTTCCCGAATTCTCCTCCATCCCCACTAATCCCACCGGTGATCCCTTTCCCTAATGCTAACGATGAGCAGTCGCCGCGACTTCTCCACGTCCAATCCCTCTCCTCCCTTCCGCACTTCTTCTTCTTCCTCCTCTCCTTCCTGGCGTTCCGTACTGATTTGGTCGTCGCGCCTGGGTTCGATTTGACCGCCCCCAACACCTGTCGTATCCGCCCGTGCAACCGCTCGGGCTGTTCGCTTCTTGGTTCCTGGCTCATCGGTTTTCTTGCGCTGGTTTAGGGATTATCGGGAGCAATACTTGTCCAGGTGCGTGCCGAGTTCCTCCACATAAAAAGGCTTTCTGTTTTTTACTTTTATTATTCTGATGTGATGTTGTTGTTCTAGTCTTATCTGGGCTGAAGTTAATCGTTTTCTTGCTTTATGCGTGATATATACCTTAGTTTCATGCATGCCTATAAATGGAATTTTTTGTTGCCGCGCATGACTCAATCATTAGAACAGTTTTGAGCCTTCGATCAGTTCCGTGTCTGTCCATAATAAGAACTTAGGTGCGGCGGCTGCGCCGGAGGATCACGTGCTATTTTGGCTTGTGTACCAGACAGAGTTAGGTTCATAACAGTTACTAGTGCGGGTCCTTGTTAGTACTGTCATCAGTGAAAGTAAACAGTCAGCAGTACCAAGTTCATAAAAGGAGAAAAGGGGCTCAAAAGCTCCAAAGAAGAGAAGGAGAAAATGTATCTTTAATAGTGCCAAGGCTGTTTTTTACCTGTAGTAAGTTTCCTGGACAAGTCAACCAAAAGTCATACTCAACTTAGAACCATGTGGCTTAAACTGAAACCGTTGAACAGAAATTTTGCATACCAACTCGATTTCTGAATGTCAGCGATTGACATTATGACAGAGTATTCAAAATTTGAATGGTAAGAATATAGTACTTTTTTTGTGATTATTAGAATTTTTTTTGCTTGGTGTGGCTCCTAGAAAATTTCATTATCAAGATACAATCCTGCTTGCTGCAATATCTGATTGATATCATCTAACTTTAGATCATTTTACAGTTCTTCACTCTGCATACCATGTGAACAAGTTTGAAGGTAGGGCCATATCTGTGCTGCCGTGCAGCACAATGATATTTACTAAGACGCCACATTGGTGATTGTTGTAATTATATTGTTCAAAAGTATAGAAAAGAGACGTTGAAGAAAATCAACATAGATTTGTGACGGTGGATACTGGTTATGGAAGGTATATTATTAATCAGAACAATTTGAATCGAAACGAGACAATGAGCAAAATGATGATTTAACTGGACTTCCCAGAGCCTTTACTGTTATGGAGATTTCATCACATGAACCATCAGAAGCAGAAATTTTAATTGGACATGAAGATGACACAGAATTGACACCATGTGAAGGTATGGAATTTGAGTCTGAAGATGCTGCAAGGGATTTTTACAGCTTGTATGCGAGAGATGCAGGTTTTCGGATTCGGATCAGCAGGTATACCCGCTCCAGACGTGATAATTCAATCATTTCTCGTCGTATTGTATGCTCAAAGGAGGGATTTCATGAAACACGTAACTGTGAAGGCCTCCACCCTGATAAAAAACGGCAAGAACGGACAGGTACTAGAGTTGGTTGCAAGGCTATGATAATGATAAAAAAAATTGATCCTGGCAAATGGATAGTTACTAAATTTGTGAAAACCCATAATCATGGATCCGTTCCACCAAGAAAACTTGATATTAGGTCAGCACATCAGGACATTAATCCAGTTGAAAAGCCACATTCTACCGAGGAAGACCCTGTTGAGGAACCGGTTGAGGGAATGGAATTTGATTCTGAAGAAGCCGCGAAATTGTTCTATATAAATTATGCGAGGCTTAATGGTTTTCGTGCACGTATTAGTAGGTATTGCCGTTCAAGACGTGATAATTCAATCATTTCTCGCCAGATTGTGTGCTCCAAGGAAGGCTTCCGTGAAGTTCGAGCCAAGAAAGAGATCACAGACGAAGGGAAAACGAAGCGCCCAAGAATGATAACCAGAGTTGGTTGCAAAGCTATGATTGTAGTGAAAAAGATGAACTCTGGAAAATGGATGGTATCTAAATTTGAGAAGGAGCATAATCATTCGTTGTTATCTTCTAAACAGGCCCCTAGTACATCGAACATTACTTCTGGAGAAAATGCTGAATTTGCTGCAAAGAGTTCAGATCCTGATGAAGCGAAGGTTGAGGAATATAGTGCAGGGATACAATGTAATTCTACAGATTCACTCACTGTACTTTACAACCAATTATGTCAGGAGGCTATAAAATTTGCAAAAGAAGGATCAGTCACAGAAGAAATTTACCATGTGGCGATGTCTGCCTTGAAAGAGGCGGCAGAGAAGGTTGCTCAAGTCAAAAGTTGTCATCCAATAATGCCGCACCGTGGAGTTTCTGGTAGTGAAAGTAAACATAAGGTCGTACAGATGAAAACTATGAGTGCTTCGCAATGTTCAGATGTGGCCAAACAGAAAACAACACCTTCGCAGCTCACGATGTTTCAAGAGTCTACCTCCAAACTAATGTTCATTCCTACCAACCTGTTGACTGATTCAGGCTTAGCTAATTCTGATAACAATCATCCGTCATTGTGTGCTTTCACCTCAAGTGGTAAATACACTATGTATAAGATGCTATCAATTAATCCAGTAACTTATTGCTTATAAACTCTTGTTTATAACAAATGTTGCATGTTCTATCAACAGGGAGACAATGCAGGCATGGATCAGAATGTTCTTATTTGCATGCTGAGAACAGAAAGGAGGACTGTCCTGAGAAATATCAGGTTGCCCTGCCAACCTCCTCGTCTGTTTCAGTGATATTCTCCACAGCATATGATATTTCTTATCGGGTTACAAGGTTCTTATTTGTAGTTCTAATTGCAGAATAGCACTTCAAGTCGAGCAACACAGGGAAATAATTCAACCTATCATGGACATTCTGAAGAAACTACAGTTGCTATTCCTGCTATACCTCTGACGCTATACATGCCTTTGTCGAGGAATTCACCTGGAGCTTCTGCTGGTTAGATTCAATTTTCTTGTGCTGATTACGGAATAAATATTTATAACTTTATGTTCCCAGCAAAGAAGTATCATCCATGTTGTTGCAATAATTTTGAAAAAAAAAGTCTAATGTTTCCATTTGGTCTAGTTAATGATAGATTGACGGGTTAGCTTCAGAGGTTCGCATATGTCACGAACAAAATAATATTAATTTATGATTCCTCACCACAGGCTGCTAAATTTTTAGTGCTTGACAGTTTAGTCCATTACCTTTTTCAGTGTAGCTGTTTTTTCCTTTTGATGGGACTCCAGTGTAGCTGTTTAGTTTGTAAGTTCGCACAACCAATTCTCTAGCCTTAGGTCATTGTGTCCATCATGACCACTCCATATATCATGTTTCCGTTCCAAGTGGTTCTACTTGTGTGTTTTTAAGACGACAGCAGCTTTCATTGAGTGGGAGCAATTCTACTTGTTTAAGAAAGAGGAAAGGAGTAAGACATAATATGGGAAATTCAGTATGGATAGAACTTATGAGAAAACTGATATAGGTTTCCTTTGACTTATGTTCCATGACCTGTCCTTGTCGCTTCCTTTTTTTCGAGAAGGAGGAAAACCCTCGGCCTTTGCATTGATTGATGCACACAACCCTCCCCTTGTCCGTCCCTAGTTGGTAAGCCCACAATTCCAACCCATGGAACATAAATAGTAGACGTGTACATAGAAAATTGATCTTCCAGGATAGGTGTCAAATTAGAAGCTGAGACCAGAAATGAGAGTAATTTTCATCATTTCTTGAATCTGTGGTTTCATCCTTTAAGATGTTACGTGTCCAGAATAGTAAACTGAATATCATAGCTTGGCAAATAGTTTGGTCAGGTTTTCATTGCTGATTCTGGAACATTTTAAAATTTGTACAAACTGCAAATTAAAATGTTTCTGTCCTCAGAGTCAATGACTAATGTATTTATAGTCCCATACTTTTGCAGATAGCTTCAAAACAAGTTATACTGTTTTTCATGAATCAACATACTAAGCTACTGTTGTTTAAGGCTTTCACACACGCACATTAGGCTTTTCAACTTTTAATAGATCGAAGCAGTACAAGCATTGACTGATATATGTTCATTTCCTTGGGCTACAGATGGACAGTACAAATTGTTGGCTGCACCTATCGAAGCAGTTCCAATTTCATACCGCCCTGCAGAACCCATTAGACAACCAAAAAGAAGTTTTTGTAATTTAGGTCCATTGCCAGGTGTTATGTCTGAACTGACCAGGCGAGAAAAAGGTCCACACCCTCTTGTGCATGCTACAGCTCTTGCTTGTGGTGCTCGTGTTGTTCCTGTTGAGGAGGCAGCTTCGCTGATCAAGGCCATTGAGTCCAAGATCAGATCTGGAGGGGCCAAAATAGCAAGACTACCTTCAAGCAGGCTTACACGTCTAGTTCCTGAGGCGGTCTCCATGTCATCGTCTAGTGAAGATGGTGAGGAGAATGACCACAGTGAGCCACCGGCGGTAAATGTCGAAGGCTACTGCCATGATGATCAGATATCTGAGGAAATGAACTTGCAAGGTGAGGCATCAGAGTTGGAAACTGATTCTGAGAATTGTTCTGTGCATGAAAACCATGATACTGCTGATTGCTGACAGATGATGACTGAAGGATGAAAGTTGTCTGAAGATGTATTTTTCTGAACCATAAAGCTGTATGAAGATCAAAGCTACCCTGCAAGGTAGTAAATTTATACTATAATTTAGAACATTTGTGTATAATTGGATTTAGGATTCTAACCACTTGTCTCATGTCGATTATAGACTGTAATTGGGTTAACTCAAATAGTTAACTCCATTGAAGGGTTTTGTAAAAAAAAGAGAACCACCCTTACAGTGTTGGTGGATAATCTGTACATGAACTACTTCTATAGAAAGCAAAGATGAAGGCATTCATACTGCAACTGACCGTATCTTTCTGGAGAGAACTTTTAGCAGTCAATAATGCTATGATCGTTTTGAAAATAATAATTTTATGATCAAATTCAAGGATGGTTTTACTTCTTTGCATCCATTCTGTAGCAACGTCTTTGTAAGCAAACATGTACCAGGAGTCCAGCATTTTACATTCTTAATATACTAAACCTAGCCAGGTTTAATTTACCAGGTTTTTTTGACTTTTTCCTATCAGTGAAAATTGGGCCCATGAGGGACTGCCACGCTATTTACTGGGGGACCTGGCTGTGTATCGGGCGGCATATTGTGTTTTATGTGCTGCATGCATGCTATGGCGTGGATCGCTTTTGACAGGACCACGTGCATATGTGCTAGCTGTTCCTGGTAATCTCTCGATGCATGACCGCTTGTTCTCCGGCTATCGAGAAGGATCCCGTCTAATCAGTGCCACCGCTTCACCGCCGTAGGTGAATATAAATAGGCTCTCCTCCGCTGGTAGGCTTACCTCACCTCCTCCCCGCCCTTTCCACCCACCACCAACCTCCGGTTCGCCTCCTAGCTCCGGCCTCCTGCACCCAGCTCTCCGCGAAGCTTTGCAAGGTATGTGATGTGGCTGGCTAGGAGGCGCGTGTGATCGTGGCGCCGGTGTTCATGACGATGCTGCTGGATGTGGTGCGCAAGGACGAGGACGGCATGGCAGGAAGCGAAGCCGCCGCGCCACTACCGCCATCATGGATGCTGATTACTGGCCTGTTCTCGCTGGTGCTGTGAAGACCAAGGGCTCGCCCCTGCCCCGGCTCCCTCCTCTCCTCAGCCCCTCTTTGTGGCATCCTCAAGGCTCAAGTACGTCTCCCACACTCCCGCTGCTTGAACCGGCGCCGGCGATGGCGCGCACCATGAAGTATGCGACATACGAGGATGTGTAATTAGTGAGGTTCTTCGGCGAAGACGATGCCAACGCCGCCACGACAGAGCGGGGGAGGCGGCCGAGCTCCTCTTCGCTGTTAGAGTTAAACATGACTTAGTATTCGGAACGTGTACAGAAGTTACACGTACGTGTGTTTGACTCCGAGTAGGACTAGTAGTATAGGATACCAACTAGGTTTGGTGGTGCTGGCTAGCTCCTCTCTCTCTCTCTATATATATATATACATACATATATATATATATACATACATATATATATATACATATATACATATATATATACATACATATATATATATATATATATATAGTGATACTATTCATCATCCACGGTGCAGAATAAGTTATTTTTCACCCGAGGTAATCTTACGATCATTTCATAATTAAATTACGTTCAGAATTCAAATAGTTACATTCCTATTGATTCACTACATAAAATTTGGCATAAGAAATAAAAATATAGGTAATAAGACAAGAAATTTGTAGTTTATGTGTATTTTACACTATGTTTTTACGTTTGTAATTTTACATAACATAAAGTATTTTTTATGATGATTATATATTTTTTTAGGTCTCTTTTTACGACGAAAATAAGACAAAACATACGAAACGTAAAATTACAGTGTATTGATGCTAAAATAGAGGGGGGTGAAGAATAACTATTCCTCACCAGGATGACGAATATTCAATCCCTATATATATATATATATATATATATATATATATATATATATATATATATATATATATATATATATATATATATTCACGTATACCCTTGTAATCTTTGTACCACAACAAAAGCAATAGAGCAAGGCACGTCAACAGCCTTGGGCAATCACCAAAAGTTTTTTCCTCTGCCTAGTTTGGATCGCAAGTTTCCGTCGGGAGAGTCCCCGGCTACACGGTACGTACGGGCACGTACGTCCAGAATCGATCAAGCTGCTTGCTTGCCTGCTAGCTAGCTTTGCACTACGTGTATGAGATCCTGGGTGATTTGTGTTGGGCTAAGTCCCTTCACATGGAGGTGTGTTGGCAGCCCAACATCAGCCCATAAGTCCAACACATGTCAGCCATTGATCTTCGCTGCATCCAACGGTTGAGAGCGCTTCTAAGGGAAGTGAGGCAAGGAGAAAACCCTAGCCACTCCACCCCTGCTAGTGGTGTGCTACCTCTTGTGCACTGCGTTGGTTTTCCCTTGAAGAGGAAAGGGTGATGCAACAAAGTAGCGTAAGTATTTCCTTCAGTTTTTGAGAACCAATGTATCAATCCAGTAGGAGGCTACGCACGAGTCCCTCGCACCTACACAAACAAATAAATCCTCGCAATCAACGCAATAAAGGGGTTGTCAATCCCTTCAGGTCACTTACGAGAGTGAGATCTGATAGATATGATAGGATAATATTTTTGGTATTTTTATGATAAAGATGCAAAGTAAAATAAAAGGTAATAAAAATAGCTAAGTGTTGGAAGATTAATATGATAGAAAATAGACATGGGGGCCATAGGTTTCACTAGAGGCTTCTCTCGAGAGCATAAGTATTATGGTGGTGAACAAATTACTGTTGAGCAATTGACAAAATTGAGCATAGTTATGAGAATATCTAGGTATGATCATGTATATAGGGATCATGTCCGCGACAAGTAGACTGACTCCTGCCTGCATCTACTACTATTACTCCACACATCGACCGCTATCCAGTATGCATCTAGAGTATTAAGTTCATAAGAACAGAGTAACGCTTTAAGCAAGATGACATGATGTAGAGGGATAAACTCATGCAATATGATATAAACCCCATCTTGTTATCCTCGATGGCAACAATACAATACGTGCCTTGCTGCCCCTATTATCACTGGGAAAGGACACCGCAAGATTGAACCCAAAGCTAAGCACTTCTCCCATTGCAAGAAAGATCAATCTAGTAGGCTAAACCAAACTGATAATTCGAAGAGACTTGCAAAGATAACCAATCATACAAAAAAAAATTCAGAGAAGATTCAAATATTGTTCATAGATAAACTTGATCATAAACCCACAATTCATCGGTCTCAACAAACACACCGCAAAAGAAGATTACATCGAATAGATCTCCACAAGAGAGGGGGAGAACATTGTATTGAGATTCAAAAAGAGAGAAGAAGCCATCTAGCTAATAACTATGGACCCGAAGGTTTGAGGTAAACTACTCACACATCATCGGAGAGGCTATGGTGTTGATGTAGAAGCCCTCCGTGATTGATGCCCCCTCCGGCGGAGCTCCAGAAAAGGCCCCAAGATGGGATCTCACGGGTACAGAAGGTTGCGGCGGTGGAATTAGGCTTTTGGCTCCATATCTGGTAGTTTGGGGGTACGTGGGTATATATAGGAGGAAGAAGTACATTGGTGGAGCAACGTGGGGCCCACGAGGGTGAAGGGCGCGCCTGGGGGGGGGGGGGGTAGGCGCGCCCCCTACCTCATGCCCTCCTGGTTGATGTCTTGACGTAGGGTCCAAGTCCTCTGGATCACGTTCGTTCCGAAAATCACGTTCCCGAAGGTTTCATTCTGTTTGGACTCCGTTTGATATTCTTTTTCTGCGAAACTCTGAAATAGGCAAAAAAGCAACAATTCTGGGTTGGGCCTCTGGTTAATAGGTTAGTCCCAAAAATAATATAAAAGTGTAAAATAAAGCCCAATAATGTCCAAAACAAAATATATTATAGCATGGAACAATCAAAAATTATAGATACGTTGAAGACGTATCATGGTGGCTGCCATTTCATGAGAGTGTGAGAGAGAACACACAAGACAAAACACAACCCGAGAGAAAGGAAGAAGAAGAAGCAGAGGTTGTGTCCAGATTTGCTGCATCTGACTAGACAGTGTTCAAGCTGGTGATTGGAGGCTCAAACGTGTTTGGATCGACCCCAAACTTGATGAGCTCGTTCCTTACTTTGAGTACTTTGATCTGGTTAGATGGTTTGAGGGTTGGGTCAGTGGAGCATCAGATTTGAGAGTGGTTTTGTCAGCTCTGACTGCTGCAGTTTCAGAACAGAGTAGTTTTGGGAGACGAACAGTTTGGGTAGGAAAATGATGTCCGATTGAGCTGAAATTTGGAGGGGATGTCAAGAACTCATGTGTCTACTTGTCTGCCAAATTTGGTGTTGTTTGGTTCAGCGGTTTAAGAGCAGTTTGCAAGACACTGAAGGATACAGAAGCTGTGTAAACTCTGCTTTGCTGAAATCTTGCTTCTTGTGGTTGTTGTTGCTGTTGCCGGTTGGCAACGTGGAGAGTGTGTTGTAAATCTCTCTAGAGGTTCTAGAGAAGACTTTGTACTCATCATTCTCATAGTGAAGTTGTGTGGACCGGACGGTCCACAGCCGTGGTTTTTTACTCCTCAAGTTGAGGAGGTTTTTCCACGTTAAATCCTGTCACTTGTGCATGTTGTTTGTGTTATTCCGTTGCTTACTTGTTGGTTGAAGTTGTCCTCAAAGTTCATCACAAGTAGAGGGGGCTGTGTAGTGTGCACATTTGCCGTGCCGGTGAATTTGTGCAGCGCATTGTTGCTGTCCAGCCCCAACCAAGTGGAATCAGAGCCTTGGTTTGCTTGTGCAAATTGTTGAGCTTCTTGTGATGAAAGATGGAAGTGAATACCAACAGAATGATATCTTTGAACGGTACAAATTATAAAGCATGGAAGGGCAAGATGGAGGACTTGTTGTATGTGAAAGAATACTGGAAACCAGTGTTCTCCACTGAGATGCCGGAGGGCATTGAGGAAGGTCAGTGGAAGGTACTTCATCGCCAAGCTTGTGGGTTCATTCGGCAACGGGTCGATGATAATATTTTGAACCATATCATTGATGAGACACATGCACGCACCTTATGGAAGAAATTGGAAGAGTTGTTTGCCCAGAAAGAAGGTACAAACAATTGATGTGCTTGAGGTATAAAGAGGACATTCTAATTGCAGATCATGTGAATACATTCCAAGGCATTATAAATCAGCTTTCTTCAATGGGAATAACATTTGAAGATGAAGTGAGAGCTTTGCTGCTACTAGGCTCATTATCGGATAGCTGGGAGACCTTTAAGGTCACAGTTTGCAATTCAGCACCTAATGGAGTTGTCACTTGGAATCTTGTGAAAACCAGGGTAATAAATGAAGAGTCCAGAAAGGTGGCTGAAGCTAGTTCTTCCTCACATTCAGAGGTGTTGGTCACTCAGTCCAGGGGGAGAAGTAAGAGCAGAGGTCCAGGTAAAGGGGCGGAAAGAGGTAGAAGCAAATAAAAAAGTAAGTATGTTGATTATGAGTGCCATCACTGCCATCAGAAGGGCCACATTAAGTGGCAATGTGACAAGTGGAAGAAAGACAAAAAGAAAAAGAAGAAGCAAGATCAGAAGCAAGTTGACAGTGATAGTGACACAAAGGGCAACCGAGTTACTGCAGTAGAAGAGGACATCATGCTTGTTATGCATGAAGAAAATGAGGGCGGATTTGGTTCCACTGTTGAGGAGAGGATCACTGTTGTTTCTGATGAAACCGTCAACCTTGTGGATGGTGACGATATGATTTGGATACTGGACAGCGGTGCTACCATTCATGCTACATCTCGCAGAGAGCTCTTCACTAACTATATATCAGGTGATTTTGGTGTTGCGAAGATGGGGATCAATGATAGAGCAGCCATCATTGGAAAAGGAGATGTGCATTTGGAGACCACAAATGGTACAAGGTTAGTCCTCATATCTGTGAGGCATGTTGAGGCACTTCGTCTCAATATTATTTCAGTTGGTTTGCTTGATGGAGATGATTACTTGAGTAGTTTTGAAAAAGGGCAGTACAAGCTCACCAAAGGCAACATGATTATTGCAAGAGGTAAAATGGTCTCAATGTTGTATCATGTTCATGCTAAGCTCTTTAGTGCTTTTGTCAATGCACTAGAGAAGGATGATCATTGTGCTCTATGGCACAAGAGACTTGGGCACATGAGTGAGAAGGGGATGACAATGCTAGTGAGGAAAAAATGTTGAAGGGTGTGAAAGGAGTTCACATCAAGAAATGTTCAGATTGTCTAGCAGGGAAGCAACACCGAGTTGCCTTCAAGACTCTATCTCCTCACAAGAAGCCCGAGAAGTTGGCCTTGATACATTCCGATGTTTGCAAAATGTCGGTAAGATCTCTTGGTGGTGCTAAGTACTTTGTGACTTTTATTGATGACTTTTCCAGGAAAGTTTGGGCCTTCACTTTGAGGACCAAAGATCAAGTACTAGGTGTATTCAAGCAATTCCAAGCCTCGGTTGAGAGAGAAACTGAGAAGAACATCAAGTGCATTCGCACTGATAATGGAGGAGAGTATATTGGGCCATTTGATGCATATTGCTAGCAGCAAGGTATTAGGCATCAATTTACTCCCTCAAAGACACCACAGCTGAATGGTCTCGCTGAGAGGATGAACAGGACAATTGTGGAGAGAGTTAGATGCTTGCTGTCAAGTGCAAAGCTACGTAAACACTTTTGGGGTGAGGCTTTGATGACTGCAATTTATCTTATTAATCTCTCACCAAGTTATCCTTTGTAGGGAGATGTTCCTAACAGGGTCTGGTGTGACAAGGACGTCTCATATGACCACCTGAAGGTTTTTGGGTGCAAGGCCTTTGTTCATATTCCTCAAGATGAAAGGTCAAACCTTGATTCGAAGACACGATAGTGTATCTTTCTTAGCTATGGTGGTGATGAGTTTGGCTACAAGCTGTTTGACCCTATAGCAAGGAAAGTTGTGAGAAGCCGTGATGTTGTGTTTGTTGAAGACCAAACAATTGAGGATATTGTGAAGACAAAGGGGCAAGTTCCTCCTCAGCAGCAGCAAGACATGATTGATTCTGACCCAGTTCCTGCAGCTCCAGCTCTTGTGCAAGTTGAAGCAGATGCAGAAGATGTACAAGATGATGTACATGGTGGTGCAGGTGAAGAAGATGCTACCCAGCAACATCAACAAGAGTATGATGCTGAAATTGATGATCCGGATCAGCAGGAAGCACCAGCACCAGAAAGTCCACCAGCTGCTCCACTCAGAAGATCCAACAGGGGTCGAATTCCTTCCAGCAGGTATCCCTCAGATCAATACGTGGTGTTATTATCTGACGGTCAGAACCTGAATGCTTTGCAGATGCAATGGAAGATGAGCACAAGAAGGAGTGGAAAAAGGCTATGCAAGAAGAGATGGATTCCTTGCATAAGAATCATACTTATGAGTTGGTGAAGTTGCCCAAGGGCAAGAAAATTTTGAAGAACAAGTGGGTCTACAGAATCAAGCAAGGAGAGCACACATCACATCCAAGGTACAAGGCCAGGCTAGTTGTAAAAGGATCCGGCTAGAGAAAAGGCATTGACTATGATGAGATCTTTTCTCCGGTTGTGAAGATGACATCCATAAGAGTAATCCTTGGCATGGCAGCAAGTCTCAACTTGGAGGTTGAGCAAATGGATGTGAAGACTGCATTCCTTCATGGTGAGTTGGAGGAAGAAATGTACATGGAGCAACCTGAGAGGTTTGTTGTGAAAGGCAAAGAAGACTATATGTGCAAGCTGAAGAAAAGTCTCTATGGTCTGAAGCAAGCACCAAGACAATGGTACATGAAGTTTGAAACTGTCATGGGGGAGCAAGGCTACAAGAAGTGTAGCTCAGACCATTGTGTGTTTATTCAGAGGTTCTCAAGTGATGATTTCATCATATTATTGCTCTATGTTGATGATATCCTGATTGTTGGCAAGAATGTCTCTAGGATTTTGCTAAGTTGAAGAAGGAGTTGAGCAAATGTTTTGCCATTAAAGACTTAGGTCCAACAAAGAACATTCTCGGAATGAGAATTGAGCAAGACAGAAATTGCAACAAGTTGTACTTGTCTCAAGAGAAGTATATTGAGAAGGTACTTCAGAAGTTTAGGATGGAAAATGCTAAATTTGTGAGTTGTCCACTAGCAGCCCATTTCAAGTTGAGTAGAAAGCAATGTCCTACCACTGATGAGCAGAAAAAGGAAATGCATCATGTTCCTTATGCTTCAGCGGTTGGGAGTTTGATGTATGCTATGGTGTGTACAAGGCCTGACATTGCTCATGCAGTTAGTACTATGAGCAGATTTATGTCCAATCCAGGAAGACCTCATTGGGAAGCCGTGAAGTGGATTTTGAGATATCTTCGGGTAGCACAAATATGAAACTTTGCTTTGGTGATGGTGAGGCCAAGCTGATTGCTTTTTCAGATTCTGACATGGCTGGAGATGTTGACAGAAGGAAGTCTACTTCAGGTTACTTGGTTACCTATGCAAGGGGAGCGGTGTCATGGCAAAGCAGGCTGCAAAAGTGTGTGGCACTGAATACAACTAAAGCTGAATTCATTGCTATAACAGAGGTGAGCAAAGAGCTATTGTGGCTGAAACGGTTGGCTTGTGAGCTTGGTTTTAAGCAAGACAAGTATGTGTTGTTTTGTGACAACCAAAGTGCTATCCACTTGAGTAAGAATGCAAGTTCTCATTCAAGGTCTAAGCATATAGAATTCTGTTAACAACACATCTCGAGATGTGTTGTATTCCAAGAAAATGCAACTTGAGAAGGTTCACACCGATGACAATGGAGCTAATATGTTGACTAAAGTGGTGACAAGGAAGAAGCTCGAAGTATGCTGCCGGCTCGCTGGCATGGCTGCCGAAAGGCAGTGAGACCCTCCATGATGTCGGGAGGGGGAGTTTGTTGGGCTAAGTCCCTCCACATGGAGGTGTGTTGGCAGCCCAACATCAGCCCATAAGTCCAACACATGTCAGCCGTTGATCTTCGCTGCATCCAATGGTTGAGAGCGCTTCTAAGGGAAGTGAGACAAGGAGAAAACCCTAGCCACTCCACCCCTGCTGGTGGTGGCTGCCATTTCGTGAGAGTGTGAGAGAGAACACACAAGACAAAACACAACCTGAGAGAGAGGAAGAAGAAGAAGCAGAGGTTCTGTCCAGATTTGCTGCATCTGAATAGACAATGTTCAAGCTGGTGATTGGAGGCTCAAACGTGCTTGGATCGACCCCAAACTTGGTGAGCTCGTTCCTTACTTTGAGTACTTCGATCTGGTTAGCTGGTTTGAGGTTTGGGTCAGTGGAGCATCAGATTTGAGAGTGGTTTTGTCAGCTCTGACTGCTGCAGTTTCAGAACAGAGTAGTTTTGGGAGACGAATAGTTTGGGTAGGCAAATGATGTCCGATTGAGCTGAAATTTGGAGGGGATGTCAAGAACTCATGTGTCTACTTGTCTGCCAAATTTGGTGCTGTTTGGTTCAGCGGTTTAAGAGCAGTTTGCAAAACACTGAAGGGTATAGAAGCTGTGTAAACTCTGCTTTGCTGAAATCTTGCTTCTTGTGGTTGTTGTTGTTGTTGCCAGTTGGCAACGTGGAGAGTGTGTTGTAAATCTCTCTAGAGGTTCTAGAGAAGACTTTGTACTCATCATTCTCATAGTGAAGTTGTGTGGACCGGTCGGTCCACAGCCGTGGTTTTTTACTCCTCAAGTTGAGGAGGTTTTTCCACGTTAAATCCTGTGTCACTTGTGCATGTTGTTTGTGTTATTCCGCTGCTTACTTGTTGGTTGAAGCTGTCCTCAAAGTTCATCACAAGTAGAGGGGGCTGTGTAGTGTGCATATTTGCCGTGCCGGTGAATCTGTGCAGCGCATTGTTGCTGTCCAGCCCCAACAATTTGATCTAGAGATCAAAAGTCAACAATTGGTATCTAGAGCCTCGACGATTCACAATGACGGACATCGACGCTGAGTCAGTAAAGTCCGTCAACGGCGGTTCCAAGGCGAACAAGAACAATGACAAGGTTAAGAAGGGCGGCAAGTCAGCGACTAGTGGTGGAGGAACGGGCGGCACCAACGTACTGGCGCATCGCAACATCCCCATCCAGTACCCGATGCTCACGGAGGCCAACTATGGCGTGTGGGCGGTCAAGATGAAGATTATTCTCCGATCCCTTCGAGTGTGGGAGGCCATCACAGACGACAACGTCGACGAGGAGTGCGATGAAGGTGCCATGGCCGCCATAGCCCAGTTTGTGCCGGATTCCGTGCTGATGACATTGGCGGAGTACGAGACAACAAGAGAGGTGCGGAATGCACTCAAAGAGATGAGGATTGTAGAAGATTGCGTCACGAAGGCTCGGGCACAAGTGTTGAAGCGCCAATTTCACAAGTTGCAGATGGAGGAAACTGAATCGGTGAATGCTACCTCTTGAGCACTGCGTTGGTTTTCCCTTAAAGAGGAAAGGGTGATGCAGCAAAGTAGCGTAAGTATTTCCCTCAGTTTTTGAGAACCAAGGTATCAATCCAGTAGGAGGCCACGCACGAGTCCCTCGCACCTACACAAACAAATAAATCCTCACAACCAACGCAATAAAGGGGTTGTCAATCCCTTCACGGTCACTTACGAGAGTGATATCTGATAAATATGATAGGATAATATTTTTGGTATTTTTATGATAAAGATGCAAAGTAAAATAAAAGGTAATAAAAATAGCTAAGTGTTGGAAGATTAATATGATAGAAAATAGACCCGGGGGCCATAGGTTTCACTAGAGGCTTCTCTTGAGAGCATAAGTATTACGGTGGGTGAACAAATTACTGTTGAGCAATTGGCAGAATTGACCATAGTTATGAGAATATCTAGGTATGATCATGTATATAGGCATCACGTCCGAGACAAGTAGACCGACTCCTGCCTGCATCTACTACTATTACTCCACACATCGACCGCTATCCAGCATGCATCTAGAGTATTAAGTTCATAAGAACAGAGTAACGCTTTAAGCAAGATGACATGATGTAGAGGGATAAACTCATGCAATATGATATAAACCCCATCTTATTATCCTCGATGGCAACAATACAATACGTGCCTTGCTGCCCCTACTGTCACTGGGAAAGGACACCGCAAGATTGAACACAAAGCTAAGCACTTCTCCCATTGCAAGAAAGATCAATCTAGTAGGCCAAACCAAACTGATAATTCAAAGAGACTTGCAAAGATAACCAATCATACATAAAAGTATTCAGAGAAGATTCAAATATTATTCATAGATAAACTTGATCATAAACCCACAATTCATCGGTCTCAACAAACACACCACAAAAGAAGATTACATCGAATAGATCTCCACAAGAGAGGGGGAGAACATTGTATTGAGATCCCAAAAGAGAGAAGAAGCCATCAGCTAATAACTATGGACCCGAAGGTCCGAGGTAAACTACTCACACATCATCGGAGAGGCTATGGTGTTGATGTAGAAGCCCTCTGTGATCGATGCCCCCTCCGGCGGAGCTCCAGAAAAGGCCCCAAGATGGGATCTCACGGGTACAGAAGGTTGCGGTGGTGGAATTAGGTTTTTGGCTCCGTATCTGGTAGTTTGAGGGTACGTGGGTATAGGAGGAAGAAGTACGTCGGTGGAGCAACATGGGGCCCACGAGGGTGGAGGGCGCGCCTGGGGGGGGTGGTAGGCGCACCCCTACCTCGTGCCCTCCTAGTTGATGTCTTGATGTAGGGTCCAAGTCCTCTGGATCACGTTCGTTCTGGAAATCACGTTCCCGAAGGTTTCATTCCGTTTGGACTTCGTTTGATATTCTTTTTCTGCGAAACTCTGAAATAGGTAAAAAACATCAATTCTAGACTGGGCCTTCGGTTAATAGGTTAGTCCCAAAAATAATATAAAAGTGTAAAATAAAGCCCAATAATGTCCAAAACAGAATATATTATAGCATGGAACAATCAAAAATTATAGATATGTTGGAGACGTATCAAGCATCCCCAAGCTTAATTCATGCTCGTCCTCGAGTAGGTAAATGATAAAAACAGAATTTTTGATGTGGAATGCTACTTGGCATAATTTCAATGTAATTCTCCTAATTGTGGTATGAATATTCAGATCCAAAAGATTCAAGATAAAGGTTTAATATTGACATAAAAGTAATAATACTTCAAGCATACTTACTAAGCAGTTATGTCCTCTCAAAATAACATGGCGAAAGAAAGTTCATCCCTAAAAAATCATATAGTTTAGTCATTCTCCATTTTCATCACACAAGAATGGTCTCATCATGCACAACCCCAATGACAAGGCAAGAAATTGTTTCATACTTTAGTAATCTCAAACTTTTTCAACCTTCACGCAATACATGAGTGTGAGCCATGGATATAACACTATGGGTGGAATAGAATATAGTGATGGGGGTTATGTGGAGAAGACAAAATGGGAGAAAGTCTCACATCAACGAGGCTAATCAATGAGTTATGGAGATGCCCATCGATTGATGTTAATGCAAGGAGTAGGGATTGCCATGCAACGGATGCACTAGAGCTATAAATGCATGAAAGCTCAACAAAAGAAACTAAGTGGGTGTGCATCCAACTTGCTTGCTCACGAAGACCTAGGGCATTTGAGGAAGCCCATTGTTGGAATATACAAGCCAAGTTCTATAATGAAAAATTCCCACTAGTATATGAAAGTGACAAAACAAGAGATTTTCTATCACGAAAGCTCTATATGAATGCTTCCGGCGGTGTACCGGGATGGGCAATGAATCAAGAGTGACATGTATGAATAATTATGAACGGTGGCTTTGCCACAAATACGATGTCAACTACATGATCATGCAAAGCAATATGACAATGATGAACGTGTCATAATAAACGGAACGGTGGAAAGTTGCATGGCAATATATCTCGGAATGACTATGGAAATGCCATAATAGGTAGGTATAGTGGCTGTTTTGAGGAAGATATAAGGAGGTTTATGTGAAAGAGCGTATCATATCACGGGGTTTGGATGCACCGGCGAAGTTTGCACCAACTCTCAATGTGAGAAAAGGGCAATGCACGGTACCAAAGAGGCTAGCAATGATGGAAGGGTAAGAGTGCGTATAATCCATGGACTCAACATTAGTCATAAAGAACTCATATACTTATTGCAAAAATCTACAAGTCATCAAAAACCAAGCACTACGCGCATGCTCCTAGGGGGTTAGATTGGTAGGGAAATACCATCACTCGTCCCCGACCGCCACTCATAAGGAGGACAATCAAAGAACACCTCATGTTTCAAATTTGTTACATAACGTTTACCATACGTGCATGCTACGGGACTTGGAAACTTCAACACAAGTATTTCTGGAATTCACAACTACTCAACTAGCACAACTTTAATATCACTACCTCCATATCTCAAAACAATCATCAAGCATCAAACTTCTCTTAGTATTCAGCACACTCATAAGAAAGTTTTTTACTAGTCTTGAATACCTAGCATATTAGGATTATTTAAGAAAATTACCATGCTGTTTAAGACTCTCAAAATAATATAAGTGAAGCATGAGAGAATAATAGTTTCTATAAAACAAAACCACCACCGTGCTCTAAAAGATATAAGTGAAGCACTACAACAAAAACTATATAGCTCAAAAAATTTAAGTGAAGCGCATAGAGTATTCTAACAATTTCCGAATCATGTGTGTCTATCTCAAAAGGTGTGTCTAGCAAAGATGATTTTGGTAAAATACAAAGCAAAGACTCAAATCATACAAGACGCTCCAAGCAAAACACATATCATGTGGTGAATAAAAATATAGCTCCAATTAAAGTTACCGATGGAAGTCCCCAAGCTTTGGATTTTAGGTGTCCTTAGATTATCTTTGGGTGCCATGGGCATCCCTAAGCTTAGGCTCTTGCCACTCCTTGTTCCATAATCCATCAAATCTTTTACCCAAAACTTGAAAACTTCACAACACAAAACTTAACAGAAAATCTCGTGAGCTCCGTTAGCGAAAGAAAACAAAAAACCACTTTAAGGTACTGTAATGAACTCATTCTTTATTCATATTGGTGTTAAACCTAGTGTATTCCAACTTCTCTATGGTTTATAAACTATTTTACTAGCCATAGATTCATCAAAATAAGCAAACAACACATGAAAAACAGAATCTGTCAAAAACAGAACAATCTGTAGTAATTTGTAACTAACGCAAACTTCTGGAACTCCAAAATTTCAGCAAAAATAGGAAGACCTAGAATTTTTTTTATTGATAAGCAGCAATTGGAATCAATATTTTATCACGTTCTGGTGATTTTTAACAATTATTTTCGTGAACAGAAAGTTTCTACAATTTTCAGCAAGATCAAATAACTATCATCCAAGAAGATCCTATAGGTTTAACTTGGCACAAACACTAATTAAAACATAAAAACACATATAACCAGAGGCTAGATCAAAGATTTATTCCTAAACAGAAGAAAAAAAGCGAAGAAAAAAACTAAAAATAAAATTGGGTTGCCTCCCAACAAGCGCTATCGTTTAACGCCCCTAGCTAGGCATAAAGGCAAGGATAGATCTAGGTATTGCCATCTTTGGTAGGGAATTATTTAATGAGACATCTATCACCCTTAGGAGTTTCTTTATTTTTATTAATCATCAAACTTCTAGGCACAATATCAAAAAAATCATTTGTAGCAAATGGTTCCTTAATGATAGCAAAAAGATTGGGATGAATACTTATAGATTTGAGATCTGCAGTTTCCTTACTAGAGGATTCACCCTTATTTTTAGGAACATACATAAGCTTGGAAATTTTAGTTGGAGGACTTGGAGTACTCTTTACGGAAGAAAAAGCGGTTCCCAAGTTGGTAATGATACCCTCAAATTTATCGATTCTAGTGGAATCCTGATTTATTCTTTCATTAACTATGGGTTCCTTCTCCTTAATATTTTTCAAGGTGACTCCTACTTTAGATCCATATTGGGTAATTTTGTTGTGGATCTCTTTATCCAAATTTTCAATTAACTCTACGGTAGCAACTTTATTTTCAATAATTTCAAGTCTTTGCATTACATGCTCCAAAGTTAACATAGTTCCATTGACCAAAAGAGGTGGTGAGCCAAACAAATCTATCATAGCATTATAAGAATCAAAAGTATGGCTACCCAGAAAATTCCCTCCGGTAATGGTATCAAGGATATATCTGTACCAAGGAGTAGCGCCTACATAAAAATTGCGGAGAAGAACGGAAGTAGATTGCTTCCTGATCTATTTTGAGCATTGCAAATTCTATACCAAGCGTCTTTCAGATTTTCCCCCTCCCTTTGCTTAAAATTTAGAACTTCATTCTCGGGAGACAACGGAGAAGATAGAGGACTAGCCAGCCAAGTAAGCGAAAAAAATAGGCAAACAGAAAAGAGAGGGCGAATAAAATAGCAAGGGTGAAGTGGGCGAGAGGGAAACGAGAGGCAAATGACAAATAATGTAATGTGGGAGATAAGGGTTTGTGATGGGTACTTGGTATGTTGACTTTTGCGTAGACTCCCCGGCAACGGCGCCAGAAATCCTTCTTGCTACCTCTTGAGCACTGCGTTGGTTTTCCCTTGAAGAGGAAAGGGTGATGCAGCAAAGTAGCGTAAGTATTTCCCTCAGTTTTTGAGAACCAAGGTATCAATCCAGTAGGAGGCCGCGCACGAGTCCCTCGCACCTACACAAACAAATAAATCCTCACAACCAATGCAATAAAGGGGTTGTCAATCCCTTCACGGTCACTTACGAGAGTGGGATCTGATAGATACGATTGGATCATATTTTTGGTATTTTTATGATAAAGATGCAAAGTAAAATAAAAGGTAGTAAAATAGCTAAGTGTTGGAAGATTAATATGATAGAAAATAGACCTGGGGGCCATAGGTTTCACTAGAGGCTTCTCTCGAGAGCATAAGTATTACGGTGGGTGAACAAATTACTGTTGAGCAATTGACAGAACTGAGCATAGTTATGAGAATATCTAGGTATGATCATGTATATAGGATCACGTCCGAGACAAGTAGACCGACTCCTGCCTGCATCTACTACTATTACTCCACATATTGACCGTTATCCAGCATGCATCTAGAGTATTAAGTTCATAAGAATAGAGTAACGCTTTAAGCAAGATGATATGATGTAGAGGGATAAACTCACGCAATATGATATAAACCCCATCTTGTTATCCTCGATGGAAACAATACAATACGTGCCTTGCTGCCCCTACTGTCACTGGGAAAGGACACCGCAAGATTGAACACAAAGCTAAGCACTTCTCCCATTGCAAGAAAGATCAATCTAGTAGGCCAAACCAAACTGATAATTCACAGAGACTTGCAGAGATAACCAATCATACATAAAAGAATTCAGAGAAGATTCAAATATTATTCAGAGATAAACTTGATCATAAACCCACAATTCATCGGTCTCAACAAACACACCGTAAAAGAAGATTACATTGAATAGATCTCCACAAGAGAGGGGGAGAACATTGTATTGAGATCCAAAAAGAGAGAAGAAGCCATTTAGCTAATAACTATGGACCCGAAGGTCTGAGGTAAACTACTCACACATCATCAGAGAGGCTATGGTGTTGATGTAGAAGCCCTCCGTGACCGATGCCCCCTCCGGCGGAGCTCCGGAAAAGGCCCCAGGACGGGATCTCACGGGTACAGAAGGTTGTGGCGGTGGAATTAGGTTTTTGGCTCCCTATCTGGTAGTTTGAGGGTACATGGGTATATATAGGAGGAAGAAGTACGTCAGTGGAGCAACATGGGGCCCATGAGGGTGGAGGGCGCGCCGAGGGGGGGGGGGGTAGGCGCGCCCCCTACCTCGTGCCCTCCTGGTTGATGTCTTGACGTAGGGTCCAAGTCCTCTGGATCACGTTCGTTCCAAAAATCACGTTCCCGAAGGTTTCATTCCGTTTGGACTCCATTTGATATTCTTTTTCTGCGAAACTCTGAAATAGGCAAAAAACAGCAATTCTGGGCTGGGCCTCCGGTTAATAGGTTAGTCCCAAAAATAATATAAAAGTGTAAAATAAAGCCCAATAATGTCCAAAACAGAATATATTACAGCATGGAACAATAAAAAATTATAGATACATTGGAGACGTATCAGTGAACGATTATGCCATGCGTCTGACTACTTTGGTGGGAGAGATCCGCGCACTTGGTGCAAAGCTTGAGGAGACCGAGATTGTGGAGAAGTTTCAGTTCGGTGACTGATAAATTCACGTGCATCATCGACACGCTCGAGCAGCTTTACGGCATCGACGACATGACCATAACGGAGGCGATCGGACGCTTGCGGACAAGGGAAGAGAATGGTCGTGGTTGTTGAAAAGGCAATGGAGGAGGTAGTGACCAACTCATGTACTCGCGCGTAGATTGGGAGTCCCCAAGTAGCAAAGGAAGGCGCAATGTTGGCGAAGGCTCAAGCTACGCGAAGCGCGGCGGACAAACCAAATAAAGCAAAGGAAAAGGCAAGCCACAAGGTCGTGGTAAGGCGGACCGATCTAAAGAGCGGAAGCCATGGAACTTGGATATGTCCGAGGTCAAGTGCTATAACTGCAACGAGATGGGTCACTTTGCAAAGATTTGTCCGAAGCCTAACAAGAGGGAGATCAAGGCAAATTTGGCGAAGCAGGAAGGCGAACGTCCAGGTCTTCTGATGGCCGAAGTTTGTGATCTCATGGAGCCTAACAAGCGGGAGATCAAGGAAAATTTGGCGAAGCAGGAAGATGAACGTCCAGGTCTTCCGATGGCCGAAATTTGTGATCTCGTCCAAACAACGGTTGTGAAACCAAACCGTAAGGTGCTACTTCATGAGAAAAAGGTAACACCAAAGTTATCCGGGAGCCAGAACGTGTTGTGGTATCTCGACACGGGTGCCAGTAACCACATGACGGGGTGCAAGGAGAAGTTTCCTCGAGATGGAATATGATGTTCAAGGCTCGATCAAGTTCGGTGATTGTTCAAATGTGGAGATTTGCGAGCAAGGTTCTGTCCTCTTTGAGGGTCTCACAGGAGAACATCGCATACTCACCGGAGTGTACTACATCCCAAGGCTTCGCAACAACATCATCTTTGTCGAGAAACTTGATGAGAATGGATGCAAGGTGGATATTGAGAATGGAGTGATGACGATCTTCGACAACCTCCGAAACGTGCTAGCCCGTGTTAATCGCACACGAAACAGGCTCTATATTCTCAACCTTGATCAATCTCAATCGGAGTGTTGGCTCGCCAAGAGTGATGATGATTCATGGTTATGGCATGCTAGATTTGGACACGTTAACTTCTACGCCTTGAAGAAGATGTCGAAGATGGAGATGGTATCTGGGATGCCGTTTATCGACCATGTTGATGGAGTACGTGATGGGTGCTTGGTTGGAAAATAGCACCGCAGGCCGTTCCCTGCTCAGTCTACCTATCGTGCAAGTGATGCACTCGAGATGCTCCATGGTGATCTATGTGGCCCTATCACCCCAGCAACTCACGGAGGAAAGAAGTATTTCTTCCTAGTGGTAGATGACTACTCGAGATACATGTGGGTCATTCTCCTACGATATAAAGAATGAGGCATTTGAAGTGTTCAAGAAGCTGAAGGCTGCAACGGAGATGGAACACAAGATGAAGGTTTGCGTTCTAAGGACAGATCGTGGCGGAGAGTTTATGTCAAACGAGTTCAATGACTACTGTGAGAAGATTGGCATAAAGAGGTTCCTCACGTCACCTTATATGCCGCAGCAGAACGGGGTTGTTGAAAGGCACAATCGAACTGTCGTTGACGTGGCGAGAAGTTTACTCAAGAGCAAGAACTTGCCAGGGACTTTTTGGGGAGAAGCTGTCTCGACGGCGGTCTATCTTCTCAACTCAGCTCCAACGAAGGCAGTGATGGGCAAGACTCCGTATGAAGAAATTTACGAACGGAAGCTGAATGTGTCTCATCTATGGACGTTTGGGTGTGTGGCACATGTGAAGACGGCGGAGCTGCATCTCTCAAAGCTTGCCGATCGTAGCACCAAGATGGTGTTCATTGGATACGAAAGGAATTCCGGCACCAAGGCATACCGCTTCTTTGATCCACGAACCAAGCGTCTAAAAATTTCATACGACGTTGTGTTTGAAAACCAAGCATGGAATTGGAGTGCAGTAGCTGACGATGCTCCAAACGGTTACATATTCACAGTTTAATTTCCAACTGACGATGATGCAAGGGAGGATGTCCAGGTGGTTGGCAAGACGCCCAACCAAGGTGACCACAATGGTAGTGATCATTGTGGTGCCGGCACCAACGACGACGCGCATGGGTCGCAAGGTGATAGCGACAACAACGCACAAGACACGGGTAGAGATCCCGGCAACGAAATCGACAACGAGGCGCATAGTGATGATGACAATCAAGATGATGGTCACGATCACGACGACTACGCTGATGACGCGGATGCCAATGACCCGACATCTACCGCGCCCGAGACTCAACCGTCTTCCTCAAGTGCATCAATGCCGACACAATTTGTGTCGCCCCTTCGCAAGCCACGACAGATTCTTCCAGGCCTCGTCGCTACAAGACCCTCAAGAAAGTCTACAAGTACGCAAAGCCAGTTACACTCGACTACTCTGATTTGTGTTTACTCGGAGTTGAGGAGCCGGCAAACTTCGTAGAGGCGAGCAAAAGTTCAAGTTGGATGCACGCCATGGATGAGGAGATGAAGGCGATCGAGAGAAATGGCACGTGGACTTTGGTAACCCGACCTCCGAACCAAAAGGCCATAGGTTTGAAGTGGGTTTACCAGTTGAAGAAGGACACGAAGGGTACCATTGTGAAGTACAAGGCAAGACTCGTTGCAAAGGGCTATGTACAACATCAAGGAGTGGACTATGAGGAGGTGTTTGCACCGGTTGCTCGAATCGAGACGGTAGGAGTGCTCCTAGCTTTGGCAGCACAAGAGGATTGGAAGGATCATCATATGGATGTTAAATCCGCTTTCCTCAATGGTGACCTCACAAAAGAAGTGTACGTGGAACAACCCCTCGGCTATGAGAAGAAAGACAAAGAAGGGAAAGTTTACAAGCTCAAGAAGGCACTTTACGGGCTAAAGCAAGCACCAGGAGCTTGGAAGTCAAAGTTACACCAAAGTTTGGTCTCACACGGGTTCAAAAGATGTCCCCTCAAGGATTCGAAAGAAAGTCTACCAAACATTGAAGAACAGGTGAAGTTTGAAGATACGACCAAGGAAGAATGTTGGCATCAAGCTACGGATGAGCCAACGGTAGCAAAGTCGATGACTGGAATGCTACAAGGAATGAAGAAGGCAATGCTAAGGATAAAGCCTACGAGCAATCGTGTCTGTGATCCAGGCGGTAACGAGGATGCCATGTTCAGGGGGGTGAATGTTAGAGTTAAACATGACTTAGTATTCCGAATGTGTACAGAAGTTACACGTACGTGTGTTTGACTCCGAGTAGGACTAGTAGTATAGGATACCAACTAGGTTTGGTGGTGCTGGCTAGCTCCTATATATATTCACGTATACCCTTGTAATCTTTGTACCATAACGAAAGCAATACAAAGTAAGAGAAAGGCACGTCAAGAGCCTTTGGCAATCACCAAAAGTTTTTTTCCTCTGCCTAGTTTGGATCGCAAGTTTCCGTCGGGAGAGTCGCCAGCTACACCGTATGTATGGGCACGTACAGCCAGAATGGATCAAGCTGCTTGCTTGCCTGCTAGCTAGCTTTGCACTACGTGTGTGAGATCCTGGGTGATTTGATCTAGATATCAACAGCCAACATTCGCGGGCGTGGCGCAAGGACTGGATGCGGCGGAAGCGGAGCACGATTTTCACAGTGCATGTCTTGCAAAGCTGCCACCATGCGTCACTATATAGGATGCGAAGAATAGGCCCTGGGCGTCGTCGTACGCTGATGTATACTACGCAACCTTCTTCTAGTAGACGTTGTTGGGCCTCCAAGTGCAGAGGTTTGTAGGACAGTAGCAAATTTCCCTCAAGTGGATGACCTAAGGTTTATCAATCCATGGGAGGCGTAGGATGAAGATGGTCTCTCTCAAGCAACCCTGCAACCAAATAACAAAGAGTCTCTTGTGTCCCCAACACACCCAATACAATGGTGAATTGTATAGGTGCATTAGTTTGGCGAAGAGATGGTGATACAAGTGCAATATGGATGGTAGATATAGGTTTTTGTAATCTGAAAATATAAAAACAGCAAGGTAACGAACGGTAAAAGTGAGCGTAAACGGTATTGCAATGATAGGAAACAAGGCCTAGGGTTCATACTTTCACTAGTGCAAGTTCTCTCAACAATAATAACATAATTGGATCATATAACTATCCCTCAACATGCAACAAAGAGTCACTCCAAAGTCACTAATAGTGGAGAACAAACGAAGAGATTATGGTAGGGTACAAAACCACCTCAAAGTTATTCTTTCCAATCAATCCATTGGCTATTCCTATAAGTGTCACAAACAGCCCTAGAGTTCATACTAGAATAACACCTTAAGACACAAATCAATCAAAACCCTAATGTCACCTAGATACTCCAATGTCACCTCAAGTATCCGTGGGCATGATTATACGGTATGCATCACACAATCTCAGATTCATCTATTCAGCCAACACATAGAACCTCAAAGAGTGCCCCAAAGATTCTACCGGAGAATCACGACGAAAACGTGTGCCAACCCCTATGCATAGGTTCATGAACGGAACCCGCAAGTTGATCACCAAAACATACATCAAGTGAATCACGTGATATCCCATTGTCACCACAGATCGCACGGCAAGACATACATCAAGTGTTCTCAAATCTTTAAAGACTCAATCCGATAAAATTACTTCAAAGGGAAAACTCAATTCGTTACAAGAGAGTAGAGGGGGAGAAGAAACATAAGATCCAACTATAATAGCAAAGATTGTGATACATCAAGATCGTGCCAAATCAAGAACACGAGAGAGAAAGAGAGAGAGAGAGAGAGAGAGAGAGAGAGAGAGAGAGAGAGAGAGAGAGAGAGAGGGATCAAACACATAGCTACTGGTACATACCCTCAGCCCCGAGGGTGAACTACTCCCTCCTCGTCATGGAGAGCGCCGGGATGATGAAGATGGCCACCGGTGAGGGATCCCCCCTCCGGCAGGGTGCCAGAACGGGGTCCCGATTGACTTTTGGTGGCTACAGAGGCTTGCGGCGGCGGAACTCCCGAACTAGGTTCTGTTCTGGAAGTTTTACACTATATGGGAATATATAGCCAGAAGAAATACATCAGGGGAGTCACGAGGGGCCCACAAGGGTGGAGGGCGCACCCAGGGGGGTGGGCGCGCCCCTGCCTCGTGCCTCCCTCGTTGCTTCCTTGACGTGGACTCCAAGTCCCCCGGGTTGCTTTCCTTCCAAAAATAACTTCTCCAGTTGGTTTCATTATGTTTCGACTCCGTTTGATATTCCTTTTCTTTGAAACACTAAAACAAGGGAAAAAACAGGAACTGGCACGGGGCTCTGGGTCAATAGGTTAGTCCCAAAAGTAATATAAAAGTGGATAATAAAGCCTAATAATGTCCAAAACAGTAGATAATATAGCATGGAGCAATCAAAAATTATAGATACGTTGGAGACGTATCAACATCCCCAAGCTTAATTCCTGCTCGTCCTCAAGTAGGTAAATGATAAAAAAGAATTTTTGATGCAGAGTGCTATTTGGCATAATTTCAATGTAATTCTCCTTAATTGTGGTATGAATATTCAGATCCGTAAGATTCAAGACAAAAGCTTAATATTGACATAAAAATAATAATACTTCAAGCATACTAACTAAGCAATTATGTCATCTCAAAATAACATGGCCAAAGAAAGCTCATCCCTACAAAATCATATAGTTTAGTCATGCTTCATTTTCGCCACACAAGAATGTTCTCATCATGCACAACCCCGATGACAAGCCAAGCAATTGTTTCATACTTCAATAATCTGAAACTCATAAACTTTCACGCAATACATGAGCGCGAGCCATGTACATAGCACTACGGGTGGAATAGAATATGATGATGGGGGTTATGTGGAGAAGACAAAAAAAGAGAAGATCTCACATCAACGAGGCTAATCAATGAGCTATGGAGATGCCCACCAATTGATGTTAATGCAAGGAGTAGGGATTGCCATGCAACGGATGCACTAGAGCTATAAATGTATGAAAGCTCAACAAAAGGAACTAAGTGGGTGTGCATCCAACTTACTTGCTCACGAAGACCTAGGGCACTTTAGGAGGCCCATTGTTGGAATATACAAGCCAAGTTCTATAATGAAAAATTCCCACTAGTATATGAAAGTGACAAAACATAAGACTTCCTACTATGAAGAACATGATGCTACTTTGAAGCACAAGTGTGGTAAAGGATAGTAACATTGTCCCTTCTCTCTTTTTCTCTCATTTTCATTTTTTTATTTTTTTATTTTTTATTTGGGCCTTTTCTCTTTTTTTATGGCCTCTTTTTTCTCCCTTTTTTATTGTATACCTCACTTGGGACAATGCTCTAGAAAATGATGATCATCACACTTCTATTTACTTACAACTCAATAATACAACTCGATACTAGAACAAGGTATGACTCTATATGAATGCCTCCGGCGGTGTACCGGGATATGCAATGAATCAAGAGTGACATGTATGAAAGAATTATGAACGGTGGCTTTGCCACAAATACTATGTTAACTACATGATCATGCTAGCAATATGACAATGATGAATGTGTCATGATGAACGGAATGGTGGAAAGTTGCATGGCAATATATCTCAGAATGGCTATAGAAATGCCATGATAGGTAGGTATGGTGGCTGTTTTGAGGAAGATATAAGGAGGTTTATGTGTGAAAGAGCGTATCATATCACAGGGTTTGGATGCACCGGCGAAATTTGCACCAACTCTCAATGTGAGAAAGGGCAATGCATGGTACCGAAGAGGCTAGCAATGATGGAAGGGTGAGAGTGCGTATAATCCATGGACTCAACATTAGTCATAAAGAACTCACATACTTATTGCAAAAATCTACAAGCCATCAAAAACCAAAGCACTACGCGCATGCTCCTAGGGGGATAGATTGGTAGGAAAAGACCATCTCTCGTCCCTAACCGCCACTCATAAGGAAGACAATCAAATAACACCTCATGTTTCAAATTTGTTACATAACGATTACCATACGTGCATGCTACGGGACTTGCAAACTTGAACACAAGCATTCTTCAAATTCACAACTACTCAACTAGCATGACTTTGATATTATTACCTCCATATCTCAAAACAATTATCAAGCATCAAACTTTTCTTAGTATTCAACGCACTCAAAAGAAAGATTCACAAATCTTGAATACCAAGCATATTAAGATTATTAAGCAAATTACCATGCTATTTAAGGCTCTCAAAATAATCTAAGTGAGGCATGAGAGATCAATAGTTTCTTTAAAACAAATCCACCACTGTGCTCTAAAGGATATAAGTGAAGTACTATAGCAAAATTATATAGCTCAAAATATATAAGTGAAGCACATAGGACAAAATTATATAGCTCAAAAGATATAAGTGAAGCACATAGAGTATTCTATAAAACTCCAATTCATGTATGGATCTCTCAAAAGGTGCGTACAACAAGGATGATTGTGGTAAACTAAAAAGCAAAGACTCAAATCACACAAGACGCTCCAAGCAAAACACTTATCATGTGGTGAATAAAAATATAGCTCCAAGTAAAGTTACCGATGGAAGTAGACGAAAGAGGGGATGCCTTCCGGGGCATCCCCAAGCTTTAAATTTTTTGTGTCCTTGGATTATCTTGGGGGTGCCATGGGCATCCCCAAGCTTAGGCTCTTGCCACTCCTTGTTCCATAATCCATCAAAAGATTTCACTCAAAACTTGAAAACTTCACAACACAAAACTCAACAGAAATCTCATGAGCTCCGTTAGTGAAATAAAACAAAAAACCACTTCAAGGTATTGTAATGAACTCATTATTTATTTATATTGGTGTTAAACCTACTGTATTCCAACTTATCTATGGTTTATAAACTATTTTACTAGCCATAGATTCATCAAAATAAGCAAACAACACACGAAAAACAGAATCTGTCAAAAACAGAACAGTCTGTAGTAATCTGTAACTAACGCAAACTTTGGGAACCCAAAACATTCAGCCAAAATAGGAAGATCTAGATAATTTGTTTATTGATCATCAGCAATTGGAATCAGTATTTTATCGCGTTCTGGTGATTTTTAACAATTCGGGCACTGAGCGCAAAGTTTCTGGAAATTACAACAAGATCAAATAACTCTTATTCCAAGAAGATCCTATAGGTTTAACTTGGCACAAACACTAATTTAAGCACAAAAACACATCTAACCAGAAGCTAGATGGATTATTTATTACTAAACAAAACCAAAAAGCAAGAAACTAAAATAAAATTGGGTTGCCTCCCAACAAGCGCTAACGTTTAACGCCCCTAGCTAGGCATGATGATTTCAATGATGCTCACACAAAAGATAAGAATTGAAAAATAAAGAGAGCATCATGAAGAATATGACTAGCATATTTAAGTCTAACCCACTTCCTATGCATAGGGATTTTAAGAATCAACTTGCATAGGAAGGTAAAACAAGCATAACTTCAAAACTTTAAGCACATAGAGAGGAAACTTGATATTATTGCAATTCCTACAAGCATATATTCCTCCATCATAATAATTTTCAGTAGCATCATGAATGAATTCAACAATATAACCATCACCTAAAGCATTCTTTTCATGATCTACAAGCATAGAAAATTTACTACTCTCCACATAAGCAAAATTCTTCTCATTCGGAATAGTGGGAGTATCATAAGAGACTTGAATACTATAGATTGTTTCCACATTAAAAGAGTAATGTTCAGAGAAAGGGTATTCATAATCATGACAAGTTTTATAAATATAATCATCACTACTCTTTATAGCATAAGTTTCATCACAATAATCATCATAAGTAGCAACTTTGTTCTCATCATAATCGATTGAAACCTCTTCCGAAATAGTGGATACATCACTAAATAAAGTCATGACCTTTCCAAATCCACTTTCATAAATATTATAAGATTCAACATCCTCCAATATAGTCGGATAATTACTTCCTAAAGTTGACACTCTTACAAACCCACTTTCATCAATATAATCATCATAGGTAGAAGGCATGCTATCATCATAACAACTTTGCATATCAAAACTTGAGAGGCTAAAAATATCACCTTCATTAAACATATCATCCCAAAGCTTGGGACAAACATTAAATTCAGCAAATATATTCTCAAATATGTCATTCTTATCAAACATAGCTTCCCCAAGCTTGGGACTTTTCATATCATAAGCATAATCACTCTCATAATTAATAGCATGGATAGCATCAATAGTATAGCAATTATCATATTCTTCCAAGCAAGTGCCAAAAAGATTTCAAGATCATAAGAAGTATCATTGTCTTCCCAATCATAATCATCACAACAAGCAATAGGCATAACGAGATCATCAAGTGTATCATCTTCCACAATTATTTTTGATTCATTTTCATGATGCACAACAATAGTAGGAGCAACTTTATTTGGGAGGGATACCTTTTTACCTCTCTTCCTTTTTCTTTTCTTCTTCTTTACCTCATGTGTGGGTTCAATCTTCCTTTTGGAGCTCCTTATTAATGAGATTGGTTGAATAGAAGACTCCTCCTCGTTACCTGATTCATCATAAGAAATAATAGAAGGATATTGGGAAGTCTCATCCCTTTCGTTAGCATTCTCTTCATCCTCTATTTTTTTAATTTTCTTTATGTAATTGGCAATATAAGAATTTTCACTACAATTCACCGCACAATACATATAAATCTTCTCTAGATCAAAATCAAGAACTCTATCAAGATTAAATTTTGGAATACCCTCAGTTATACGTTTCATTTCTTCATACCCCAAAAGAAGGCTAAGCTCTTTATGATGCTCAAGGGTAATCAAATTATCACAATATTTGGACACTACTTGGAGCTTTAAATGACCATGTTCATTGCAAAGTTCACAAGGGGTGCGACTAATATTGAATCTTTCAGCGCAATCATCAAGACTTTCTTGCAACAATTTAGTTTCTATGTACTTATGCCTCTTGCAATATCTATCTTCCCTATTTGGTGTGTACTTGCAAACCCAATGCACTCCACAAAAATTGACATGTTTATAGGAGGCATTTTCATCATAACTAGTGCAATCATCGTTAGCATCATGGGTATTCAAAGAATTCATACTAACAATATTGCAATCATTCTCATCATTCAAAGATTTAGTGCCAAACATTTTATAGATTTCTTCTTCTAGTACTTGAGCACAATTTTCCTTTCCATCATACTCACGAAAGATATTAAAAAGATGAAGCGTATGAGCCAAACTCAATTCCATTTTTTTCTTTTATAAACTAAACTAGTGTTAAAACAAGAAACAAAAAGATTTGATTGTAAGATCTAAAGATATACCTTCAAGCACTCACCTCCCCGGCAACGGCGCCAGAAAAGAGCTTGATGTCTACTACGCAACCTTCTTCTTGTAGACGTTGTTGGGCCTCCAAGTGCAGAGGTTTGTAGGACAGTAGAAAATTTCCCTCAAGTGGATGACCTAAGGTTTATCAATTCGTGGGAGGCGTAGGATGAAGATGGTCTCTCTCAAGCAACCCTACAACCAAATAACAAAGAGTCTCTTGTGTCCCCAACACACCCAATACAATGGTGAATTGTATAGGTGCACTAGTTCGGCGAAGAGATGGTGATACAAGTGCAATATGGATGGTAGATATAGGTCTTTGTAATCTGAAAATATAAAAACAGCAAGGTAACAAACGGTAAAAGTGAGCGTAAACGGTATTGCAATGATAGGAAACAAGGCCTAGGGTTCATACTTTTACTAGTGCAAGTTCTCTCAACAATAATAACATAATTGGATCATATAACTATCCCTCAACATGCAACAATCTAGCTACAGTAACCTCTGCTAATGATGCCACGTCACCACTCTTACTGTTGTGAACCTCGCGATGATTCAATCCCGTTCGAATTCAAAATTCAAAATCAAGGCAAACAATAAAACTTTTTAAACATTAAAACTAAAATGTTCTATATGTGCCAAATATTGCATAAATAATTATGGTGGAGAATCCACATTTTTATAAAGTATTTAATTGCACTGAAATGACTAAAACAGTAACAAAAAACAAATAATTAAATGCCTTTACTAATTAATAAATTATCAAACTAGATTATTTGGGGACTAGACATTTAGTGACAGTGGACTAAACTGAAACACTAAAATTAGATGCTAAGTAAATATTTTACAGAAACTAAATTAAAAGGTAACTAAAATAAAATAGGAAAGAGTAAATAAAAAGAAAAGAACAAATAGAAAACAAAAGAAAGAAAAGGAGAAAGAGAACCCCCCCACTGGGCCAGTCGGCCCAGCTGCTACCAGGCCGGCCCAGGCCGCCCCCCCACTCCCCCATAACCCCTGGGCGACCAAACCCTAACCCCCCAACGCACCACTCCCTCCCCACTCGCTCCCACGTTCCCATCTCCCGATCCAAATCTGGATCGGGGACGAAACCCCCTCGACGCCGTTCCCGTCACCCCGTCGCCCGAACCCCCCCACCGATGCCCTGTCGCCGCCCGAATGCCTCCCATCGTCGGAGCCACCACGCCGGACCCGCCTCCCGTCTCCTCCCGCGCGGCGCCTTCCCCCTTGACCCGTACTGGATCGGGGCGCTCGACACTGCCGCCGTCGCCGGACCTCCCCGCCGGCCTGCTTCCTCCTCCTCGCCGGTCTGCCTCCACTCCGTCTGCGCCGTCTCCGTCCTCCTCCTCACGCCCGTTGCCCAGCCCTACGAATCCCGGTGAGGCCCTCGGCCTCCTCTTCCTCTCGCCCCGCTCACTGGCTACGCACGCGCCCGCCCCCGTGCGTGCACGTCCCCGCATCGCCGAGCCCTTCCACCCGCAGCGCGCGCTCGCTAGCGCCCCCCCTCACACTCGCCGTTCCGCTACGGTGGCCGCGCCCCGCGCCACCGCGTCACCTCGCCACCGACGTCGCGCCGCCGCTGCTCCGCAGCACCCCAATGCGCCGCCCCTTTGCCGCGGGCTCGCCTCGCCTCTCCTGCCGCCGTTCCACCCGCGCTGCCCCGCCTAACCTCGCCGTGCCGCCCTGCTCTGGCCGCGGCCACGGCCGCCGGCGCCAGGCCGCGTGCCCGCTCCCTTCGCCCACCGTCCCGCAGTGCCATGTCGGGCGGGCTGGCGCCGCCTGGCTCCGCCCGACGCCCGTCACCCGCCCCGTTAAGGCCATGGGCCACTGACCACTAGGGCCCAGCGCCCTGGAAAAAAAAGGAAAAAAAATTAAAATTAAAAATAAATAAATAATTAATAAATAAAAATATCTAAAATATTAATTAATTATTTAATTAACTTAATTAATCGGATTAGATTAAACTAATCATCTAACTAAACTATTAAACCTGCTTAGTTAGTCTTAGACAATGACACTGGGACCCACATGTCAGTTTGACTAGGTCAACTGACTTTTTGACTGCTGACATCACCCTGACATCATGCTGACGTCATAATTGCATTTTTAATTAAATTAATTATGTTAATTTTAAAAATGAATTAAATCTTTAAAATTAATATAAATTAAACCGTAGCTCAGATGAAAATACTTTCTACATGAAAGTTGCTCAGAATGACGAGACAAACCCGGATACGTAGCCCGTTCATCCACCACGCATCCCTAACCTATCCAACTCACAACTTTCCCCCTCCGGCTCCTCTGCTCGAAAACGCGAAACCCCGGGAAAACTTCCCCGGATGTTTCCCCCCCTTTGCCGGTATCACCTATCCCTACATTAGGTCACCTCTAGCAACGTATTGCCGCTTCTTGCTTTTTGTTACATTTTATTGCTCTGTTATTTATTGTGTTCCCCCTTCGTTACTTCTTTTCAGTAGACCCTGAGACCGATGCCTGTACCCCTGTGATCGACTACATCGACGACCCTTCTTCTTGCCAGAGCAACCAGGCAAGCCCCCCCCCCTTGATCACCAGATATCGCCTACTCTGATCTATACTGCTTGCATTAGAGTAGTGTAGCATGTTACTGCTTTCAATTAATCCTATACTGCTGCATAGCCTGTCCTTGCTACTACTGTTGTTACCTTTACCTGCTATCCTACTGCTTAGTATAGGATGCTAGTGTTCCATTAGTGGCCCTACACTCTTGTCCGTCTGCCATGCTATACCACTGGGCTGTGATCACTTCGGGAGGTGATCATGGATATATACTATACTTTAAACATGATACATGTGGTGACCAAAGTCGGGTTGGCTCGAGGAGTACCTGCGAGTGATTCACGGATTGGGGGCTGAAAGGACCTTTGTCCCGACGGCCCTTTGTGTGGATCTTTGTGGCGGAGCGGCAGGGCAGTTCGGGGCTACCTGGGTGAGAGGTGAGCCTGGCCCTGTTGGCGTTCGCGGATACTTAACACGCTTAACGAGATCTGGGTATTTGATCTGAGTCTGGCCATTTGGTCTATACGCACTAACCAACTACGCGGGAAAGATATGGGCACTCGGCGTCGTGGTATCAGCTGAAGCACTTCTTGACGTCAGCGACTGAGTGGCGCGCGCCGGATTGGACTGGAACGCCACTAGGCTAGGTCTGTTTCCGGCCGCGTTCACAACGTGCAGGTGTGCTCAGGGCGATGGGCCCAGACCCCTGCGTGCATAGGTTTAGACCGGCGTGCTGACCGCTCTGTTGTGCCTAGGTGGGGCTGCGACGTGTTGATCTTCCGAGGCCGGGCATGACCCAGGAAAGTGTGTCCGGCCAAATGGGATCAAGCGTGTTGGGCTATGTGGTGCACCCCTGCAGGAAAGTTTATCTATTCGAATAGCCGTGTCCCTCGGTAAAAGGACGACCCGGAGTTGTACCTTGACCTTATGACAACTAGAACCGGATACTTAATAAAACACACCCTTCCAAGTGCCAGATACAACCCGGTGGTCGCTCTCTAACAGGGCATCGAGGAGGGGATCGCCGGGTAGGGTTATGCTATGCGATGCTACATGGAGGACTTCAGTCTACTCTCTTCTATATGCTGCAAGACGGAGGCTGCCAAAAGCGTAGTCTTCGACAGGATTAGATATCCCCCTCTTATTCTGGCATTCTGCAGTTCAGTCCACTGATATGGCCCCTTACACATATATCCATGCATATGTAGTGTAGCTCCTTGCTTGCGAGTACTTTGGATGAGTACTCACGGTTGCTTTTCTCCCCCTTTTTCCCCTTTCCCGTCTACCCGGTTGCCGCAACCAGATGCTGGAGCCCAGGATTCAGACGCCACCTTCGACGACGACTCCTACTATTCTGGAGGTGCCTACTACTACGTGCAGCCCGCTGACGACGACCAGGAGTAGTTAGGAGGATCCCAGGCAGGAGGCCTGCGCCTCTTTCGATCTGTATCCCAGTTTGTGCTAGCCTTCTTAAGGCAAACTTGTTTAACTTATGTCTGTACTCAGATATTATTGCTTCCGCTGACTCATCTATGATCGAGCACTTGTATTCGAGCCCTCGAGGCCCCTGGCTTGTATTATGAGTCTTGTATGACTTATTTATGTTTTAGAGTTGTGTTGTGATATCTTCCCGTGAGTCCCTGATCTTGATCGTACACATTTGCGTGCATGATTAGTGTACGATTGAATCGGGGGCGTCACACACTCCAAAGTCACTAATAGTGGAGAACAAATGAAGAGATTATGGTCGGGTACGAAACCACCTCAAAGTTATTCTTTCCAATCAATCCATTGGGCTATTCCTATAAGTGTCACAAACAGCCCTAGAGTTCATACTAGAATAACACCTTAAGACACAAATCAATCAAAACCCTAATGTCACCTAGATACTCCAATGTCACCTCAAGTATCCGTGGGCATGATTATACGATATGCATCACACAATCTCAGATTCATCTATTCAACCAACACATAGAACCTCAAAGAATGCCCCAAAGTTTCTATCGGAGAATCACGACGAAAACGTGCGCCAACCCCTATGCATAGGTTCATGGCCGGAACCCGCAAGTTGATCACCAAAACATACATCAAGTGAATCACGTGATATCCCATTGTCACCACAGATACGCACGGCAAGCCATACATCAAGTGTTCTCAAATCTTTAAAGACTCAATCCGATAAGATTAGTTCAAAGGGAAAACTCAATTCATTACAAGAGAGTAGAGGGGGAGAAGAAACATAAGATCCAACTATAATAGCAAAGCTCGTGATACATCAAGATTGTGCCAAATCAAGAACACGAGAGAGAGAGAGAGAGAGAGATCAAACACATAGCTACTGGTACATACCCTCATCCCCGAGTATGAACTACTCCCTCCTCGTCATGGAGAGCACCGGGATGATGAAGATGGTCACCGATGAGGGATCCCCCTCCGGCAGGGTGCCGGAACAGGGTCCCGATTGACTTTTAGTGGCTACAGAGGCTTGCGGTGGCGGAACTCCCGATCTAGGTTCTGTTCTGGAAGTTTTAGGGTATATGGGAATATATAGGCGGAAGAAATACGTCAGGGGAGCCACGAGGGGCCCACGAGGGTGGAGGGCACGTCCCGTGCCTCGTGCCTCCCTTGTTGCTTCCTTGACGTGGACTCCAAGTCCCCCAGGTTGCTTTCCTTCCAAAAATAACTTCTCCAGTTGGTTTCATTCCGTTTCGACTTCGTTTGATATTCCTTTTCTTCGAAACACTGAAATAAAGGAAAAAACAGGAACTGGCACTGGGCTCTGGGTCAATAGGTTAGTCCCAAAAGTAATATAAAAGTGGATAATAAAGTCCAACAATGTCCAAAACAGTAGATAATATAGCATGGAGCAATCAAAAATTATAGATACATTGGAGACGTATCATACGCCATCTGCTGCAAGTATGTCAGAGGCCTGGACCAGAAGGGTGCATGAGGACGCATCATGGGTCTTCATGATCTCGCACGCGCCTCGGATTGCAGCGGCATGGGGGGGGGGTTGGGATTCAGCAGCAACTACGGTGGCTGTGCGCCCGTGCCCACCCCGACGACGACGGAACCATGGATGGCCAAGATGTATGGCGCGTGGAGGGCACGACCGGGGAGGTGAAGCAATGATGAAGTTTGTGCGGAGGCATGCCCAAGGCTGCGGCGGCGCGCTGTCCCCGTCATCATTGCTAGGGATGCTGAGGTGCATCTGTGGTGATGGAGAAGCTGCACCGTTCTTCCTGGCCTGCGTGAGCGCGGTGCGGGAGGGTGCCAACGAGGTGGTGCAGGTGGCCAATGACCGACAGCGCCCAAGCCGTGGTGTCATCGTGTCGAGCTCGCCAAGGCATAGCATCATGAGCGTATCGTGGCAGGAGCGCAATGCGGGGCAGCGTAGGACCATGTGCGGTCTCCCCGAGTCCACTAATCTGCCGGCGCTATTTACACATACGCGTAGTCGAACCACCTATCACCGTTGTTATGGGCAAAGCAACATCCACTATCTACGTTGGGACGGACGAATCGTCTTCTTCTCTTGACCAGCTGATCATCGACGGGGTCATCAAGGTTTACATCTACGCTGCCAGAGCCTGTGACTGCCGCCTTTGAGCCCGACTGAGACGACTCTGGGAAGACGCCGCCAATGGAGAGGCAGCAATGGTGTTACGCAAGTGTATGGAGGCTAAGCCCGCGTGTACGAGTCTTTCGTCGACAAGCAGCAGCGGTAATCCAGCCAAGCCTAGCATATTAGTAGTTCACTTCTTCTTCTTTTTTTGAGGATGTAGTTCACTTTTTGTAAGAGATATTAGTAATTACTTAGCAGCGCTAGACCTAGCTAGCTATATCTGGATCCATTATGTTATGTCTAAACTGTACTAATTGGAAGGTAAAAAAGCATGCCAAGTGTATACCTAATTAAAATTGTATGCATGTGTTTGATTTACAAGATACTCTGATCGGGAGAATACTGTCCAAACAGCTATTTGAATTGTCTCAAAAAAAGTTATTTGAATCCTATTTTACTTTGTGGTGTTGCACATCCATTAATATTCAACGGATGTTGCATATCCATGCATGTGATGTGACACGTATTTGTTAGAAGGGAGAGAGAGGTTTGGTGGAATTGTTCGTTGTATTGCTTGAGCCTCGTGGGCATATATATAGGAGTACATGATCTACTTGGAGTACAAGGAAAGCCAGAATATTTCCTAGTCTAACCTATGTTTCCTAATACAATCACGTTAGTCAACATCCCCCCACAGTCACAATGGTAGCGATGCAGACTGTGAGACTGGAGAAGAATCCGAAGGCAAGCCGACGGACACCCCCCACAGTCATAATGGTCGACGCATCACGGAGTCGTGGCTAGAGTGGAAACCAACGAGGTTGCTCAAGCAGGTGGTAGCCCTTTGTGCCGGTTGTCGATGTAGCCAAGAGTGTGGGTGGTGGAGCCGTGGTCGATGTCGAGTCGGGGTGGCCGGTGTCGAGAAAGTCGCCGTGGAGCCGCGAGCGCAAGAGGGCGCCGAGTTAGCATGGGTGCAGTGGTGTCGAAGTAGGGGTGCGTCGGGAAGAAAATGTTGTTGACGACGCATCGCGGCGGGTTTCCCAAGCCCGGGGACACATCATGGACGAAGGCACGCACCGGTGTTGCCAGCATCGGGCATGCGTAAATGGACGAAGATGAAGTTGACGAAGCGCCGACCAGGCTTGCCAGGCCCGGGGTCACGTTGTGGATGAAGGCACACATCGGTGTTGCCAGCACCGGGCTTGCGTAGACGAGGGGCCTGGACGAGCTGTACGCCATGTCGGAGAAGTCGGAGGGTGTTGGAAATATGCCCTAGAGGCAATAATAAATAGGTTATTATTATATTTCCTTGTTCATGATAATCGTTTATTATCCATGCTAGAATTGTATTGATAGGAAACTCAGATACATGTGTGGACACATAGACAACACCATGTCCCTAGTAAGCCTCTAGTTGACTAGCTCGTTGATCAATAGATGGTTACGGTTTCCTGATCATGGACATTGGATGTCATTGATAACGGGATCACATCATTAGGAGAATGATGTGATGGACAAGACCCGATCCTAAGCCTAGCACAAGATCGTGTAGTTCGTATGCTAAAGCTTTTCTAATATCAAGTATCATTTCCTTGGACCATGAGATTGTGCAACTCCCGGATACCGTAGGAATACTTTGGGTGTGCCAAACGTCACAACGTAACTGGGTGGCTATAAAGGTGCACTACGGGTATCTCCGAAAGTGTCTGTTGGGTTGGCATGAATCGAGACTGGGATTTGTCACTCCGTGTGACGGAGAGGTATCTCTGGGCCCACTCGGTAGGACATCATCATAATGTGCACAATGTGATCAAGGAGTTGATCACGGGATGATGTGTTACGGAACGAGTAAAGAGACTTGCCGGTAACGAGATTGAACAAGGTATCAAGATACCGACGATCGAATCTCGGGCAAGTACTATACCACTAGACAAAGGGAATTGTATATGGGATTGATCGAATCCTCGACATCGTGGTTCATCCGATGAGATCATCGTGGAACATGTGGGAGCCAACATGGGTATCCAGATCCCGCTGTTGGTTATTGACCGGAGAACGTCTCGGTCATGTCTGCATGCTTCCCGAACCCGTAGGGTCTACACACTTAAGGTTCGATGACGCTAGGGTTATAAAGGAAGTTTGTATGTGGTTACCGAATGTTGTTCGGAGTCCCGGATGAGATCCCGGACGTCACGAGGAGTTCCGGAATGGTCCGGAGGTAAAGATTTATATATAGGAAGTATGGTTTTGGCCACCGGAAGTGTTCTGGGCATCACCGGTAGTGTACCGGGACCACCGGAGGTGTCCGGGGGTCCACCAAGTGGGGCCACAAGCCCCAGAGGGCTGCATGGGCCAAGTGTGGGAGGGGACCAGCCCCAGGTGGGCTGGTGCGCCCCCCACAACGGCCCAAGGCGCAAGGGAGAGGAGAAGGGGGCAAACCCTAGGGCAGATGGGCCCTAAGGCCCATACTGGTGTGCCTCCCTCTCCCCTCCCCTCTTGGCCGCCACCCTTTTGCCATCTAGGGCTGCCGCCCCTCTAGGGGTGGGAACCCTAGAGGGGGCGCACCCTCCTCCCCTCCTCCTATAAATAGTGAGGCCTAGGGGCTGCCCAAACACACGATTTGATCTCCCTCTTGGCGCAACCCTGCATCTCTCCTTCCTCCTCTCCCGCGGTGCTTGGCGAAGCCCTGCAGGATTGCCACGCTCCTCCACCACCACCACGTCGTTGTGCTGCTGCTGGATGGAGTCTTCCTCAACCTCTCCCTCTCTCCTTGCTGGATCAAGGCATGGGAGACGTCACCGGGCTGTACGTGTGTTGAACGCGGAGGTGCCGTCCGTTCGGCACTTGGTCATCGGTGATTTGGATCACGACGAGTACGACTCCATCAACCCCGTTCACTTGAACGCTTCCGCTTAGCGATCTACAAGGGTATGTAGATGCACTCTCTTTCCCCTCGTTGCTGGTTTCTCCATAGATAGATCTTGGTGACACGTAGGAAATTTTTTAAATTTCTGCTACGTTCCCCAACAGAGGGGCCAGCAGAGAAGAACTCGACGATGATTGCAGCGTCCATCGGCGCGGGGCCGATGTCACCAATGGTGATCGGAGTAGACAAAGTGGTCGGGGTAGATGATGGCGACGCTGGCGACGGGCTGGTGCTTGGACGAAGACGAAGGGGTTGGACGGGCAGCGGCGGCGGCGGCCAAAGAAGAGCAGCGGCGGCGACCTGACGGCGGCGGCTAGGTTAGGAGTGCGGCAATGGTGCTCGAAGTAGGCAAAGAACCCTAACAGCATGACGAAGACCGGTGCGGACGGTGGCATTCCCGCGCCAAGGGAGACGGTGCGGCGCATACCACGGGAGGTCGACGCGCGGTGACGGCGGAGTGGACTGCGGGCCATGGCGCTATGCCCCAAAGGGGTGACGCAGCAGGGGCAGGCGGGTCGGGGCGACGGCGGGAAGACCTCGGGGCGGCGGCGGGGACCGCGGGCCATGATGCTATGGCCCGAAGGGGCGACGCAACGGTGGTTCACGAGTCGGTGTAGCCGCGGGGACGACCTCGGGGCGACGGCGGGGACCGCGTATCACGGCACTACGGCCCGAAGGGGCGACACAGCGGTGACGCACAAGTCGATGCAGTCGCAAGGAGAACCACGGGGCGGCGCTGCGGCCCGACAGGGTGACGCAGCGGCAGCCCGATGCTCGATCGGCGATGAGACGCGCGGTACTCAGGACGATCTTCACGGGACCTGCGGAGGCGCGCGTCACCAACGGGCCAGGTCGGTCGCGCGGCATAGAGGAGGCGGATCGCGGCGGCGAGCGGGTGATCAAGCCGATCGCGCGCGAGGTCGGGGACGCCGGTCGGTGGAGGAGTGGTGGCGGCGGAGTCCGGGATGAGGCCGGCGATGACAGACGGCGTGGGACGTCGTGCGGACGAGCTTGTCAGCACCGACACCCGGGCTGCCAAAGCAGCGCCGGCGCCCGGACAGCGAGGCCTGAGCGACCAACATAGCAGCGGGGCCCGAGCTAAGGTAGCCGACGAGTCTGACGCAGTCAGCCTGATGCAGTCGAGGTCGAGGTCTGTGAGGTAGACCGCCGGGCCGCCATGCAGACACGACGGAGGCAGGTGACGTGGATCGATGGGCGGGCCGGTGCGCGAGTGACGGCTATGATCGGTCGTCGCATGGCGCGAGGACGCCGGGTCGGGGCGATGCAGGTGTCCCGGTCGGAGTAGGGCGGTGACGGCAGGCGTAGGGCGACGGGCGGCCCGACGCGCGGACGGCGGCTGGCCCGGACGGGCCACCTCGGCGCGCGTGGCCGCCGGGTCGGAGGAGAGGCCGGCTGGTCACGCCGGGGTCAGAGTAGAGGCGCACGGGGGTCGATGGCGGCGGCGGGCGACGCAAAGCGATCAAGATTAGATCGGAAAACCAAAAATAAAAACGCCGATCAAAACGACCGGTGAGAGAGCAAAAAACCCGAAGCGAAGGCTCGGGAAAAAGACTCTCTAGGGCACCAGCCAACACGGCCGGCGGACGAACCCTAGGTACGAGCGGCGCAGCCGCCGCCGGCGGTCATGGAGGCCGACCGCCCTAGGGGCGGCGCGCGGGTGCGGAAGCGGTGGCGGCTAGGGTTTAGAACCCAGAAACTGATACCATGTAGAAGTGCATGATCTAGCCAATGCAACCAAAAGACCGATCTGATGGAAGAGACTAGGCAGCACATTATACGTCAACACTCGCCCCTCACGTATGGCTCCCACGGGCCTAAACGTGGACCGAAAGTGGGCTGCAATTTCTACCTCGCCGGCCTCGTCCTCGGCTGCATCAGGCTCGTCGGCTGCCTCAACTCGGGTGCCGCTGCTTCGTTGGTCGCTCGGGCCTTGCTGCCCGGGTGCCGGTGCTGACGTCCCATGCCGCCTGTCTCATCCAAGACTCCGCCACCACCACGCCTCCATCGAGCGGCGTCCCTGACCTTGCGCACGATCGGCTTGATCACCCGCTTGCCGCCGCGATCCGCCTCATCTACGCCGCACGACCAACCTGGCCCGTCGGTTGCGCGCGCCTCCGCAGGTCTCGTGAAGATTGTCCCGAGTTCAGCGCGCCCCTCCGCCGATTGAGCAACGGGCTGCCGCTGTGTCGCCCCATCAGGCCGCAGCGCCGCCGTCCCGTGGTTCTCCTCGCGGTTGCATCGACTCGTGCGTCGCCCCTTCGGGCCGTAGTGCCGCGATAGGCGGTCCCCGCCGCCGCCCCGAGGCCGTCCTCGCGGCTGCACCGACTCGCGAACCACCGTTGCCTCGCCCCTTCGGGCTGCAGCATCGCAAAATATTAGGAAAATGGGCCTCCTTGGTGCGCGTAGACGCTGGGTCAGAGAAGAGGCCGGCCGGTCACGCCGGGGTTGGAGTAGAGGTGCACAGGGGTCGACGGCGGCGACGGGCGACGCAAACCGATCAAGATTAGATCGGAAAACCAAAAAGAAAAACGCTGATCAAAACGACCGACGAGAGAGCGAAAAAAATCCGGAGCAAGGGCTCGGGAAAAAAGACTCTCTAGGGCAGCCGGCCAACACGGCCGGCGGACGAACCCTAGGTATGGGCGGCGCGGCCCCCGGCGGCGGTCATGGAGGCCGACCGACCCGGGGACGGCGCGCGGGTGCGGAAGCGGCGGCGGCAAGGGTTTGGATCGTGATTAGGCTGATACCATGTTAGGAGAGAGAGAGATTGGTGGAATAGTTTGATGTATTGCTTTAGCCCCGTGGGCATATATATAGGAGTACATGATCTACTTGGAGTACAAGGCAAGCCAAAATATTTCCTAGTCTAACCTATGTTTCCTAATACAATCACGTTACTCAACAGTATTGTTCCCATGTTGATATGTTTATTCCCCGTCTCAAAGTTTCCATTGTGATTTAATATTATGCCTGATATATTTCACTAATCTTTGGTCATGCTAAAGCAGAGAATTGATCCAATCAGTTATAAAGGGGGCTAGCAATTGTAAATTAGGTTAGCTAAATAATTCAGGCACTTCACAAATTCATGTTGAGAAATTATTATTTTTGTTTGACAGATGGTTAAAACAAAATGTTATCAGCAACGAAGTGTTGTTTTTATTGATACCATTGTTGCTTGAACTTCCTTGCTAAGTTCCAGTTTCAAGTACAAACCATTGTGATGAATAGTTCTCTTGGAAATTATGATGTTCAATGAGAATTTGGTTCCTTTGGTTGGTGCCAATCAAATTCCGGGTAATAGGTATCATGCCTACATAAATTTTCAGTGCCTAGATGCTACTAAAAAGGTTATCATATCATATACATGTCTATCGTTCTATTTAATGATTTTATTGCAGCTCATGTTTAAACTACTCCATGCAAATGCCATCATGATCTTTTTTGCTTTTTTTAGTTTGGTTATCACCCAAACCATTGTAATGTGACTATATAGACTGTGAAAATGTGCTTGGGATTTGGAGGTGGATGCGGCTAGGGGACTCCGTATGAGTCAGATATCCGTGTTTCAGTTAACATTGTGCAAAACTGACTCCGAACGACAATTACAGACTAGTTCTTGTGTAGCTGCACTCGATTTTTTCCATTCTACTTCACTAAACATCTCCATATGAGATCCAATTACTTGTAGGGAAATTCAAGAGACCTCGGTTATGATGATGCAATAGGTCCATAGCTGGGACTTTCTATATGTTCTCAAAATGAGTTTGTCGAGTGCTCATTAAGAAAATTTCTATACAAGTTTCTGAACGAACTCCTTAAGAAAAGTTCTCCAAAAGTTCCCTCTGAAACAATACTTTGAAGCATCTGGCCGTCACAAACGTTTTGACTACTTGTGGAGCCAAAACGGACTCCGTATGAGTCAGATATCCATGTTTCAGTTAACACTGCGCAAAACTGATTCTGAACGACAGTTACAGACTAGTTCTTGTGTAGGTGCACTCGATTTTTTCCATTCTACTTCACTAAACATCTCCATATGAGATCCAATTACTTGTAGGGAAATGCAAGAGACCTCGGTTATGATGATGCACTAGGTCCATAGCTGGGACTTTGTGTATGTTCTCGAAATGCATTCGACGAGTGCTCATTAAGAAAGTTTCTATACATGTTTCTGAACGACCTCCTTAAGAAAAATTCTTAAAAAGTTCCCTATGAAATAATCCTTTGAAGCATCTGGTCGTCACAAACGTTTTCACTACTTGTGGAGCCAAAATGGACTCCGTATGAATCAGATATCCATATTTCAGTTAACACTGCGCAAAACTGATTCCGAACGATAGTTACAGACTAGTTCTTGTGTAGCTGCACTCGATTTTTTCCATTCTACTTCACTAAACATCTCCATTTGAGATACAATTACTTGTAGGGAAATGCAGGAGACCTCGGTTATGATGATGCACTAAGTCTATAGCTGGGACTTTGTGTATGTTCTCAAAATGCGTTTGTCGAGTGCTCATTAAGAAAGTTTCTATACAAGTTTCTGAATGAACTCCTTAAGAAAAGTTCTCCAAAAGTTCCCTATGAAAGAATCCTTTGAAGCATCTGGTCGTAACAAACGTTTTGACTACTTGTGCAGCCAAAACGGACTCCGTTTGAGTCAGATATCCATGTTTTAGTTAACACTGCGCAAAACTGATTCCGAACGACAGTTACAGACTAGTTCTTATGTAGCTGCACTCGATTTTTTCCATTCTACTTCACTAAACATCTCCATATGAGATCCAATTACTTGTAGGGAGATTCAAGAGACCTCGGTTATGATGATGCACTAGGTCCATAGCTGGGACTTTGTGTATGTTCTCGAAATGCGTTTGTCAAGTGCTCATTAAGAAAGTTTCTATAAAAGTTTCTGAACGAACTCCTTAAGAAAAGTTCTCCAAAAGTTCCCTATGAAAGAATCATTTGAATCATCTGATCATCACAAACGTTTGGACTACTTGTGGAGCCAAAACGGACTCCGTATGAGTCAGATATCCATGTTTCTGTTAACACTGCGCAAAACTGACTCCAAACGATAGCTACAGACTAGTTCTTGTGTAGTTGTACTCGATTTTTTCCATTCTATTTCGCTAAACATCTCCATATGAGATCCAATTACTTGTAGGGAAATGCAAGAGACCTCGCTTATGATGATGCACTAGGTCCATAGCTGGGCCTTTGTGCATGTTCTCGAAATGCATTTGTCGAGTGCTCATTAAGAAAGTTTCTATACATGTTTCTGAACGAACTCCGTAAGAAAAGTTCTCCAAAAGTTCCCTATGAAAGAATCATGTGAAGTATCTGGTCGTCACAAATGTTTTGACTACTTCTGGAGCCAAAACGTACTCCGTATGAGTCAGATATCCATGTTTCAGTTAACACTTCGCAAAACTGATTCAAAACGACAGTTGCAGACTAGGTCTTGTGTAGTTGCACTCGATTTTTTCCATTCTAATTCACTCAAAATCTCCATATGAGATCCAATTACTTGTAGGGAAATGCAAGAGACCTCAGTTATGATGATGCACTAGGTGACGAGGATACGTACCTAGGGTAGGGTAACTTATCATACCTGAGGTACCCAATCAAGGACATGACTCCTACAATGAAAGACATTCTGAGAAGTATCGACAGGTCAGTCGACCTGGTCAGCCCAGTCGACGGACACAAGCGTACTCGACCAGAAGTCAAGCAGTCGACCATGAAGGCAACCACTCGACCATAAGAAGACCTAAAGGCACTGCCTACAAACGGTCACCTCATAAGTAGCTTTTATGGCCTTCATGGTCCTTTATTACAGGCGTTACCAGTAACCCCCTCTCTTTATGTACATTAAACTCCTTGTAACGTGGGCTGGCTGGGGTACTGGCGAACTCTATATAAGCCACCCCCCCTCCACTAGGACAGGGGTTCGGAACTTTGTAACACATACACACTTAATCCAGTCGACTGCCTCCGGGCTCCGAGACGTAGGGTTGTTACTTCCTCAGAGAAGGGCCCGAACTCGTAAACTCCTTGCGCATACAACTACTCCATAGCTAGGATCTTGCCTCTCCATACTTACCCCCCATTCTCACTGTCAGACTTAGAACCACGACAGTTGGCGCCCACCGTGGGGCCGGTGTTCTAGCGATTTGTTGGAGGAGTTGGGATTCTTTCAACCCACATCATGTTTTCGAGCGGAGTCATGGTCGAGAGTCGTGAGATCCGTCTCAGCGCTCTCTCCTTCGTCGTTGACAACTCTGCTTGGCTACAGGAGGCTCCACTCGACGTGGACGCGCTTCCCGCCCGCGGAGCCACACATTTTCGCGCATGCGTCCGCGGCGTCCTCCTGCGGCAACCGTCGACCCGGTACGGGTCGGCATTCGTTGCGCCGTCATCGTCATCATCGTCATCAGCTTCCCACCGGCGCAAGCGCACCGGTCGGTCGAGACTCCAGCGGTGGGTGAAGCACGCACTGGCCCGCCAGTCAGCCATCCCCCAAGTCGCGGCAATCGAGCCCGACGAGTCACTCTACGGCTTGTTCGACCTGTCGACTGGCTCCGTAGAGACTGCGTCCGAGTGCGACAGCAGTGACCCAGCGGCGGAAGTACTAATGGTCGACGGACCACGTAGCCCCCCCGGATTCCCCCATACCGAAGAGGTTGCCGCAGAGGGGATTCCGGCGCGGGGTCACGAAGAGTACAGGCCCGAGCCCCTTACCTCAGTGCAGAGGGAGGAACTCCGTCGCCGGAACATGGACGCCCTTCACACTCCTATCGTTGGAGAAACCCCTGAGGCGCGAGCCCTGGAGGAGGCGCGCTTGGCCAATCTGGCTGAACGTACTCGATTGGAGAATCTCCAGAGAGCACTCGACGAACGCGCACGACCGCCCGCTCCCGAGTCCAGTCGTCGTCGCGTCTTCCAGCCGCCGACCCAGGTATACCGTACCCCGATTCAGAATTTGGCAGCTGCGGCTCGCATAGCAGAGTCGATCCAGCCTTCACAGTCAGGGGCAGGGAGAGGTCTGTTGCAGATCAGGGATTTGCTTCGTGCAGCGGGTGACCAGAATTCAGCCGTGTCTCAGTCGCGCAACAGGATTCACAGTCGATCCGTCACTGCGAATTCCATTCAGTCGGCTCATAGTCCGAGGTCGCCCCCGAGGCGTGAAGGACACAGAGGCCGGCACGAGGATCAGTACCAAGGGCACGAGCGATACGAGCACCGATTCGATCGCAACGATCAACGTCGAGTGCCTTCTCCTCCCCCAAGAGCCGGGTCGTACATTCCTCGACGGCAAGAAGACAGACGCCAGTTCAGTGCTGGGCGAAAGGTCCCAGTCGACCCCAGGGAACCAGGCTTTGATGCGAGATCCATCATCGTTCAAGGTCTGGTCGACCGAAATAGAGCTCACCGAGAAGATCGTGACAGAGGCGCCCCGTCCAGCAGCAGAGTTCGCATCTCAGGTCCCGAGTGTTTCAGCAGAGCAATCAGAGCTGCAGTGATTCCTCCCAACTTCAGGTTGGCGGCTGGAGTCAGCAAGTTCACCGGAGAGTCCAAGACGGACACATGGCTCGAGGATTACCGAGTGGCTGTTCAGATCAGAGGCGGCAATGACGAGGTGGCCATGAAGCATTTGCCCCTCATGTTGGAGGGATCAGCCAGAGCGTGGTTGAATCAGTTGGCTCCCAGCAGTATTTATACTTGGGAAGATCTAGCCCAGGTGTTTGTCAGGACATTCGAAGGGACTTGCAAGCGACCGGCGGGGTTGACAGAATTGCAGTCATGTGTTCAGAAGTCGAGTGAAACCCTGAGGGATTATATCCAGAGGTGGATCACTCTGAATCACACGGTCGAGAATGTATCCGATCATCAGGCAGTTTGCGCCTTCAAGGAAGGTGTCAGAAACAGGGAGTTAACTTTGAAGTTTGGTCGAACCGGAGATATGACCCTGAGTCGAATGATGGAAATCGCCACCAAGTACGCGAACGGAGAAGAAGAAGATAGACTCCGGAGTGGCAAATATAAGGCAGCCGCTAATGAGGCCGGCGGAGGACACTCCAGTCGGAAGCAGAAGCGCAAGGCCGAGCCAGTCGCCCCCGGGGAAGCTTTAGCTGTGACCCCAGGGAAGTTTAAGGGGAAACCCAAGGGTCCTTGGAACCCCAAGAAAGTGAAAGACCAGGACGGGAACGATGTGATGGACTTACCATGCCACATTCACACGAAGAAAGATGAAGAGGGAAATCTCATTTACCCTAAGCATACCACTCGACAATGTCGACTCCTGATGCAACAGTTCCAAGGGAAGCAAGCCAAGGACAAAGGGAAAGAGTCAGACAAAGTTGAAGACAGAGAAGACAGCGGTGAAGAATACCCCCAAATCAATTCCACTCTGATGATTTTCGCTGATGTCGAAAGTAAGAGTCGACTGAAGGTCATCAATCGCGAAGTAAACATGGTCGCTCCGGTGACACCCCATTACCTGAAGTGGTCCCAAACCGCCATCACCTTTGACCAGTCCGATCATCCGACTCATATTGCCACCCCAGGGAGGCAAGCGTTGGTGGTCGACCCAATTGTTGAAGGCACTCGACTGACCAAGGTTCTGATGGACGACGGCAGTGGGCTAAACTTGTTGTATGCAGAGACGTTGAAGGGGATGGGCATTCCGATGTCCCGGATCAGCCCCAGCAACATGAGCTTCCACGGAGTCATTCCTGGGAAGAAAGCTGAGTCACTTGGTCAAATCACTCTCGACGTCGTCTTTGGTGACTCGAAGAATTTCCGGAAAGAAAAATTAACCTTTGAGGTCGTGGATTTTCAGAGTGCGTACCACGCCATTCTTGGGAGGCCAGCCTATGCTCGCTTCATGGCTCGACCATGCTACGTATACCTCAAGATGAAGATGCCTGGCCCCAAAGGTGTAATCACCATCGTTGGCAATCGGAAGAAGGCAGAGGAGTGCTTTCAGAAAGGCGCCAAAATTGCTGACGCTCAGATGGCCAAGATAGAGATGCAAGAGTACCAGAAGGCTGCGGACCCGAGTGAATTGTTACGAGCCAAGAAGCCCGCCACGGAATCAGCATTTCAGTCGACTGGTGAGACCAAGCAAGTCCACATCCACCCGACCGATCCAAATGCGGCTCCAACCAACATCTCCACTACACTCGACCCAAAATAGGAAGAAGCGCTCGTCCAGTTCCTCCGTGAGAACTGGGACATCTTTGCATGGAAGCCTGCTGACATGCCAGGTGTGCCCAGGGGACTGGCCGAGCACCGCCTCCGAGTCGACCCAAAGGACAAACCAGTCAAGGAGCATCTCCGACGGTCCGCCGTTCAGAAGAGAAAGGCCATTGGCGAAGAAGTGGCCCGACTCCTAGCAGCAGAATTCATTCGCGAGATCTACCACTCCGAGTGGCTCGCTAACGTTGTGATGGTCCCTAACAAGGACAGATCGTTGCGCATGTGCATCGATTTCAAGCATATCAATCGGGCCTGCCCGAAAGATCATTTTCCTCTTCCTCGCATCGATCAAATAGTCGACTCGACTGCAGGATGCGAGAGGTTATCCTTTTTAGATTCTTACTCTGGATACCATCAGATCCGTCTGTATGGACCCGATGAAATAAAAACAGCCTTCATCACCCCTTTTGGGTGTTTCTGCTATGTTACCATGCCTTTCGGTCTCAAGAACACCGGAGCTACATTTATGAGAATGATTCAGAAGTGCTTAATCACTCAAATCAGTCGGAATGTAGAAGCATACATGGATGACATAGTGGTCAAGTCACGGAAAGGGTCCGACCAGCTGACTGACCTAGCTGAAACTTTTGCCAATCTCAGGAGTTATGATATCAAGCTCAATCCGTCGAAGTGCACATTTGGAGTCCCTGGAGGAAAGTTACTCGGTTTCCTTGTCTCCGAACGAGGAATTGACGCTAACCCCGAAAAAGTTGGCACCATACTCCGGATGAAACGCCCCGTGCGTGTGCACGACGTCCAGAAACTTACTGGATGCTTGGCCGCCCTAAGTCGATTCATCTCCAGGCTCGGTGAAAAGGCGCTGCCTCTTTACCGACTGATGAAGAAGTCAGACACGTTCGAATGGACTCCAGAAGCTGATGCAGCATTCGCAGAGCTAAAAGCTCTGCTCTCCACCCAGCCGGTGCTTGCTGCTCCTGTCAGCAAAGAGCCATTATTGCTTTACATAGCAGCCACGGGACAAGTCGTTAGTACCGTTCTTACGGTCGAGCGGGAAGAGGAAGGAAAGACCTTCAAAGTTCAACGCCCAGTGTATTATCTCTCTGAAGTTCTGACCCCGTCGAAGCAAAGATATCCCCACTATCAGAAGCTCGTTTACGGGATTTACATGACCACGAAGAAGGTTGCTCATTATTTCTCCGATCACTCTATCACAGTCGTCAGCGACGCTCCATTATCAGAGATTCTTCATAACAGAGATGCAACCGGTCGAGTGGCGAAATGGGCAATTGAACTTCTTCCTCTTGATATCAAGTTCGAGGCAAAGAAAGCTATTAAGTCCCAAGCAATAGCTGATTTCCTCGCCGAGTGGACCGAGCAGGAGCTTCCGACTCAAGTTCACTCGGAGCACTGGACTATGTTTTTCGATGGCTCCAAGATGCTGAACGGATCCGGTGCGGGGGTTGTACTGGTTTCCCCCCGAGGAGATAAGCTCAAGTATGTCCTCCAGATTCACTTTGATTCCTCCAACAATGAGGCAGAGTATGAAGCGCTTCTATACGGATTACGTATGGCCATTTCGCTAGGCGTCCGTCGCCTCATGGTCTACGGCGACTCAGATCTGGTTGTTAATCAAGTGATGAAGGAGTGGGACGTCCGAAGCCCATCCATGATGGGATATTGCAGCGCAGTGAGAAAGCTGGAGAAACGATTCGAGGGGTTGGAGCTCCATCATATACCCCGACTGAAAAATCAAGCTGCAGATGATTTGGCGAAGATAGGGTCCAAAAGGGAGGCCATCCCTAAAGATGTGTGTTTAGAGCACATTCACACACCATCAGTGCAAGAAGATCCTTTCACAGAAGAGCCTCCACAACCAAAAAGCGCCTCTGACTCGACCGAAGTGGAGATACCAGCTGTGGTCGACCTGATTATGGAAGTTATGACCACCACTCCCGATTGGACAGTGCCGTACATTGCATATATCATAAGAAAAGAGCTCCCAGAAGATGAAGAAGAGGCTCGGCAGATCGTCCGTCGATCCAAAGCCTTTACAGTAATCAAAGGGCAGCTATATAGAGAAAGCGTGACTGGAGTTGGTCAGAAGTGCATCACGCCTGAAGAAGGACAGATAATTCTCGAGGACATCCACTCGGGGACCTGCGGCCATCACGCGTCCTCTCGGACCATCGTGGCTAAAGCATACCGAGCGGGTTTCTACTGGCCAAAGGCGAACGAAATGTCAAAGGATATAGTCGACAAGTGCGAGGGGTGCCAGTTTTATTCCAACATGTCTCACAAGCCCGCCTCCGCCTTGAAGACCATTCCACTCGTCTGGCCTTTCGCTGTCTGGGGTCTAGATATGATCGGACCACTGAGAACTGGTAGGAGTGGCTTCACCCACTTGTTGGTCGCAGTCGACAAGTTCACGAAGTGGATAGAAGCCAAACCCATAAAGGACCTCGACGCAAGCACTGCCATCAGTTTTATCAGGGGATTGATATTCAGATATGGAGTTCCGCACAGCATCATCACAGATAACGGATCAAACTTTGATAATGACAGATTCAAAGCCTTCTGCGCCTCTCAGGGCACTCGAGTCGACTACGCTTTAGTTGCTCATCCTCAGTCGAATGGACAGGCCGAACGCGCGAATGGCCTCATCCTCAAAGGACTAAAACCCCGACTGATGCGTGATCTCAAACACGCAGCAGGCGCCTGGGTCGACGAACTTCCGTCAGTTCTATGGGGGTTGAGGACCACCCCTAACCGGTCGACTGGAAGAACGCCATTCTTTCTGGTCTATGGAGCCGAAGCGGTTTTGCCAAGCGACTTGCTCCACAACGCGCCTCGAGTCGAGTTATATTCCGAAGCAGAAGCAGAACAGGCCCGGCAAGATGCAGTCGACCTCTTAGAGGAGGAAAGAGAGATGGCTCTAATCCGCTCGACCATCTACCAGCAAGAGTTGCGTCGGTTTTACGCCAGAAATGTGAAGGGTCGAACCTTTCAGGAAGGAGATTTGGTCCTCCGCGTGGATCAGCAAAAACCTCACAAACTTGCCCCGACCTGGGAAGGCCCCTTCATCATCACCAAAGTCCTGCACAACGGAGCGTATCACCTCTACAACATCGATCGACAGATCGACGAGCCTCGAGCATGGAACGCGGACCTGCTCCGTCCTTTTCACACTTAAAAACTCACTCGACTGAGATGTAATAAAAGTACCTCTGTAGTTCTTTTGTTTCAAGCAAGAATTTCTTTTTCTGTTTGTCTAAATTTCCCCCAGTGGGTGACTTAGTTGCGAATCCGCTTCGCCTAAGTTTTCAGAAAATCCTACTACCGAGTGGAGAGCCAGCCTCCCACTCGGGGGCTTAGCTGCGAATCCGTTTCGCCTAAGTTTGAAAAAATCCTACCGAGTGGAGAGCAAACCTCCCACTCGGGGGCTTAGCTGCAGTCCAAGTACTCGCCTAAGTTTGAAAAAATCCTACCGAGTGGAGAGCAAACCTCCCACTCGGGGGCTTAGCTGCAGTCCAAGTACTCGCTTAAGTTTGAAAAAATCCTACCGAGTGGAGAGCAAACCTCCCACTCGGGGGCTTAGCTGCAGTCCAAGTACTCGCCTAAGTTTGAAAAAATCCTACCGAGTGGAGAGCAAACCTCCCACTCGGGGGCTTAGCTGCGAATCCGTTTCGCCTAAGTTTGAAAAAATCCTACCGAGTGAGAGCAAACCTCCCACTCGGGGGCTTAGCTGCAGTCCAAGTACTCGCCTAAGTTTGAAAAAATCCTACCGAGTGGAGAGCAAACCTCCCACTCGGGGGCTTAGCTGCAGTCCAAGTACTCGCCTAAGTTTGAAAAAATCCTACCGAGTGGAGAGCAAACCTCCCACTCGGGGGCTTAGCTGCAGTCCAAGTACTCGCCTAAGTTTGAAAAAATCCTACCGAGTGGAGAGCAATCCTCCCACTCGGGGGCTTAGCTGCAGTCCAAGTACTCGCCTAAGTTTGAAAAATCCTACCGAGTGGAGAGCCAGCCTCCCACTCAGGGGCTTAGCTGCAGTCTAAGTACTCGCCTAAGTAATTGAAATTCTACCGAGTGGAGAGCGAACCTCCCACTCGGGGGGCTTAGCTGCAGTCCAAGCACTCGACTAAGTAATTAGACTCCTACCGAGTGAAGAGCAAACCTCCCACTCGGAGACTTAGCTGCAGCCCAATGCTCGCCTAAACCAGGTTGACAGACACCATCGCGGCGATAAGCATCGTGCAAACCAGACAGCCTCTGAGGGAACAACGAATAGTAGATCGGCGGATCAAGTCACGAAGACATTCAACGTCGAGCCAAGTTCGGACAAAACCAAAAGATCCTAGATCGCAAATAAAAGTACTCGAGCTATAAGCTCGACGGAGTTTATCGGTTACATAAACCACTCGGCATTCCGAGGCAAATTTAAGGCAAAGAACATCAGTTTTTTACTCCTCCGGCGGAGGACTGGATGGTGCAACAAATTCGTCCAAATCGATCCCATCAGAAATCCGAGTGGCAGCAGCGATAAAGGTCTCCATGAAGTCCTGAAAGTTATGCTTCCTGGTGTTAGCAACCTGGAGAGCGGCCAGCTTCTCCTCGCGCGCCTCCTTGCAGTGGACGCGAACCAGTGACAGAGCCACGTCAGCACCGCACCTGGCAGAAGACTTCTTCCATTCTTGCACTCGACCTGGAACCTCACTTAGTCGAGTGACCAGGGATTCAAGGTCGTTCTGAAGCGTCTCCTTGGGCCAGAGTGCGGAGTCGATCCGTGACACTGCAGCTTTCAGTCGAGCCAGGTAGTCCACCACACCAGCGACACGGGATTCCAACCTGAAGACATTCATGGCCACTTCGTCCTTCACAGGAGAGTTGATAGGGTCCAAGCGGGTCTCCACTCGACTGGTCTCTTCCTCAAAGTTCCGGCAGAATTCTGAAAGAAGTTTCGACAGGTCAAAACTGTAACCAAATGGTGAGTCGACAACAACAAGATTAATCGCACAAAGAGGGTTACCTTCAAGCATGAGGTATAGCTTCTTGGCAAGACCCCCAAGATAATCCCCCAAGTCCTTGTGCTTCCCCGCCAGCTGGCCGAGCTTGTCGTTCAGAGTACTCTTGTCAGTCTTCAGTCGACTCGCTTCCTTGTTGGCCGAGTCAAGAGCAGACTTCAGCCTAGCGTTCTCGTTCTCAAGTTGGTCGACTGAAGCAAGTTTCTCTTCAGCAAGCTTCAGCTTCTCCGCAGCCGCCTTTTGTGCCTCCGCAAGGTCAAGATCTTTCTTCTTCAGGGCCTTTTCCAGTTCGTCTGCGAAACAACAATAAGCACAGAGTTGAGAACAGGCAGGAGGACAGAGACAGCCGTCGAGTCCTCACCATCCATACCTTTTGCCTCATCCTTCGCCTTCTGCACGTTTTCCTGAGCAAACTGTAAATCAAGATTAAGCTGGATTTGCTTATTCTTCAGATCGGCGAGCTGAGCAACAAGCTCACAAGACTTCTGCAAAGAGTCAATCGACAAAGGGTATCAAAGATAAGTTACTCCCGAGTGACTGAAAGAAAGAGCACAACACTTCTAAGACTACAGCCGAATCAAAACATTCGACAGTAGCCTCGGGGACTACACCCAGTGGGTGCACTCAGCGTGCCCCCACTGGTTTTCAAAAAAAAAAAAAAAAAAGGGCGACTGCCAGCAGTCGACCGGATACAGTATCATCTGACATGGCCTGACCAAAACGTTCTTAGAAAACCCTACCGAGTGGAGAAGTACAACTACAGAAAGGCAGTATAAAGACCACAGTCGACTGCCAGCAGTCGACCGTGGCCTCGGGGACTACACCCAGTGGGTGCACTCAGCGTGCCCCCACCAATGAGAAATTTCGGACCAACGACACCCAGTGGGTGTACAACGCAAGTGAAGATCAACTAACCTGGACGTTCTGCTGCAACGCCGAGCTGATGTCATAGGCCGCTTGACTGGCATCCCTAGCCGCTTTGGTCTGCTCCATCACGAGCCCCGCCTGACGTATAGCCTCCTTAGCAGCACTCACTTGATCCTCCGGGGTCTGGTAGGCGGCGAAGAACGAGGGCGGGTCGACCAGTGGAGGGGCAGTCGACGGCGGAGGCCGGGCAGTCGTCAGTGGCTCAGCAAAAGTCACAGTAGTCCGGGCGGTATTGTCACCCCCTTGGACCACCGCCTCGGCAGTCGACGCGGTCTGAGGAGCCTTGTCGACCGGGGCCCTCCGGCCTCTCCTCCCAAAAGGCCTGAGCGGCACTTCCGCCTCCTCCTCGTCATCCGGAAGGTCAATGATGTTGGTCGGAGCTACAAAAGTTCAGAAATGAATATCCAATCGACTCAGCAGTTAAAAAGTCGGATCATGTCAAAGATTATACCTAAGTTGGAAGTGACGGCGTCCTCCATCGTCTCATCAGCATTCTGGATGGACGTTTCGGAAGTAGCGGCGCTGCACGATTCCAAGCAAATAATTTGAAAGTGAATCGACTAAGAATCCGTTCTAGTCGACTCAAGAAAGGTGAAAACAGTCACTTACCCAGAGATGACCGGGATGGCGACCCTGATCTTGGGCAAGGCCTTGGGTGGCTTGGTCGGGATGGCTCTAGGCTGCTTGGGCGCCTTCTCAGTTGGGGCCGGCGACGCGGTCCGAGGGCGCTTGGATGACTGGCCCGCCGGAGCACTCGACTGACCACGCTCCGCGGCGGGATCCTGAGCGTTCTTGGAGCGTCTCTCGCGTCGAGGAAGGTCGACCTCCACCTCTTCATCTTCGTCGCCCGAGTCGTCGCCGGCCTCCCCCTCTACGTCGTCGTCAGATTCCCACTCCTCGACTTCACCCTCGACTTCAACTTCATTCTCACTCCCTTCGCCTCCACTCCCTCCTCCTTCAGATACTTGCTCCTGGTTCCCATTCGGCATCAAGTACATGTCGCTGATCTCCTGCGAAACAACAGGCAGAACGAGGATCAGTCGACTTATCGCGAGCCAGTTACTAGACGGAGTGGAAATTTCAGTCGGAAGAAGCAAAATGTACCTTGTCTGTCTCCATCATCCCATCAAGCGGAGCAATCCTCCTGGAACCCCTGGGGTTGTCCTTATTCCCGGTTATGCTGGTCAGCCAGCTCTCCAGCACAGAAGCCTCGACCCCCTCCGGGTGGATCCGAGTGGAGTCGTCGGACCCGGAATACAACCACATCGAGTGATCCCGAGCCTGGAGAGGTTGGATTCGTCGCTGGAGAAAGACTTCGAGCAAGTCCATGCCGGTCACGCCTTCCCGAACCAACTCAACCACTCGACTGACTAGCACCTTCACCTGAGCCTTCTCCTCTGGAACCACTTTCAAAGAAGCGGGTTTCTGCACTCGGTCCAAGGTAAAAGGAGGAAGGCCGGTCGAGTGTCCAGGAGTCGGCTGGTCCTTGCAGTAGAACCAAGTCGACTGCCACCCACGCACGGAATCGGGAAGTGTCATGGGAGGAAAACAACTCTTACCCCTCGTTTGGATCCTGAGGCCCCCGCACATCTGGATCACCTGCGTCCTCTCCCCGTCCGGGTTAAGCTTTTTAACCGACTGGGATCGGCAAGTGAAGATATGCTTGAAGAGGCCCCAGTGGGGTCGACAACCTAAGAAACACTCACACAGAGACACAAACGCAGCAAGATAGACTATGGAGTTGGGCGTGAAATGGTGGAGCTGCGCTCCGAAGAAGTTCAGGAAAGCCCTAAAGAAAGGACTCGGGGGCAGGGAAAACCCCCGGTCGACATGGGTGGCTATCAGGACGCGCTCACCCTCACGAGGTATCGGCTCCGTCTCCTTCCCAGGAAGGCGAGCAGCCTTGTGAGGAATGAGTCCCCCCTCCACCATGTCGTCGATATCCGCCTGAGTAAGGATGGAGGGCATCCAATCCCCCTGCAACCAGCCGGACGGCAGAGCGGCCCGCGAGGACGACCCGCCTCGGCCGGATTTCTTCCCTTTGCCCTTCGCCGCGGCCTTCTTCGCCCGTTCCGCCGCCGCCGTCTTGTCCGTCCCCATCATCTTGAACGAGGTCTTGGCCGAGCGGCGGTGTCGAGGTTGTGGCGGAGAGCGAGGCGGAAGCTTACGGAGGAAGGGGGAGGAAGAACGAGGGCGCACAGTAAAAAATCAGAATCATCGCTTTATATAAGGCCACACCCGAGTGGCTGATCAGTGGGCCTGCGCCTCCCAGTCAGATCCCGCAACAGGCGCGCGCGCAGTACGTGGCGAAAAAGGTGGCGCGGAGATCGAGGCGCCCTTGCCTTATCCAGCCGATTCGCGCGATTTTCTCCGTCCGGTGCGCTTCTCAATTTTCAAATCCCGCAAGATCCGCGATCGACAGGACGGGTTGTCAGACAAAAAGATCCGTTTCCTTAAGTCTCCCAAGGGACTCGTCACGTAAACGCACTCGACAGTAATCCGAAACCACTCGACGGGCATCTGAATGGATCAAGGCAACTGAAGAATGAGGTCCCACCGTAACTTCCATTTATCCGAAGACAGATGCAACCAAAGCATGGAGGTTGAGTCAGAAGCGTAGGCTCGACCCCATTCTCACTTAACCCCTGACCCATTCGGGGGCTAATGACGAGGATACGTACCTAGGGTAGGGTAACTTATCATACCTGAGGTACCCAATCAAGGACATGACTCCTACAATGAAAGACATTCTGAGAAGTATCGACAGGTCAGTCGACCTGGTCAGCCCAGTCGACGGACACAAGCGTACTCGACCAGAAGTACAAGCAGTCGACCATGAAGGCAACCACTCGACCATAAGAAGACCTAAAGGCTCTGCCTACAAACGGTCACCTCATAAGTAGCTTTTATGGCCTTCATGGTCCTTTATTACAGGCGTTACCAGTAACCCCCTCTCTTTATGTACATTAAACTCCTTGTAACGTGGGCTGGCTGGGGTCCTGGCGAACTCTATATAAGCCACCCCCCCTCCACTAGGACAGGGGTTCGGAACTTTGTAACACATACACACTTAATCCAGTCGACTGCCTCCGGGCTCCGAGACGTAGGGTTGTTACTTCCTCAGAGAAGGGCCCGAACTCGTAAACTCCTTGCGCATACAACTACTCCATAGCTAGGATCTTGCCTCTCCATACTTACCCCCCATTCTCACTGTCAGACTTAGAACCACGACACTAGGTCCATAGTGTTGGAAATATGTCCTAGAGGCAATAATAAAATGGTTACTATTGTATTTCCTTGTTCATGATAATTGTCTATTGTTCATGCTATAATTGTATAAACTGGAAACCGTAATACACGCGTGAATACATAGACCACAACATGTCCCTAGTGAGCCTCTAGTTGACTAGCTCGTTGATCAATAGATGGTTATGGTTTCCTGACCATGGACATTAGATGTCATTGAGAACGGGATCACTTCATTAGGAGAATGATGTGATGGACAAGACCCAATCCTAAGCATAGCACAAGATCGTGTAGTTCGTTTGCTAAAAGCTTTTCTAATGTCAAGTATCATTTCCTTAGACCATGAGATTGTGCAACTCCCGGATACCGTAGGAATTCATTGGGTGTACCAAACGTCACAACGTAACTGGGTGGCTATAAAGGTGCACTACAGGTATCTCCGAAAGTATCTGTTGGGTTGGTACGAATCAGAGACTGGGATTTGTGACTCCGTTTGACGGAGAGGTATCTCTGGGCCCACTCGGTAACGCATCATCATAATGAGCTCAATGTGACTAAGCAGTTAGTCACGGGATCATGCGTTACGGAATGAGTAAAGTGACTTGCCGGTAACGAGATTGAACGAGGTATTGGGATACCGACGATCGAATCTCGGGCAAGTAACATACCGATTGACAAAGGGAATTGAATACATGATTGATCGAATCCCCGACATCGTGCTTCATCCGATGAGATCATCGTGGAACATGTGGGAGCCAATATGGGTATCCAGATCCCGCTATTGGTTATTGGCCGGAGAGGTGTCTCGGCCATGTCTGCATGTTTACCGAACCCGTAGGGTCTACACACTTAAGGTTCGGTGATGCTAGAGTTGTTATGGTAAATAGTATGTGGTTACCGAAGGTAGTTCGGAGTCCCGGATGAGATCCGGGACGCCACGAGGAGTTCCGGAATGGTCCGACGGTGAAGATTGATATATTGGACGAAAGGTTTTGGAGTCCGGAAGTGTTCTGGGGGTACCAGGCTATGGCCAGCATGACCGAAAGGTGTTTCGGGAGCCCCGCCAAGTGTTGGAGGGCCTCATGGGCCAAAGGGGAAGGGGAAAACCAGCCCACTAAGGGGTGGTGCGCTCCCCACACCCTTTCCCATGTTACTTGGGGAGGTGGGGCGCCTCCACCTGGCTTGGGAGGCAAGCCTCCACCTGCTTGGCTTGGGGTGCAAGTCTCCCTAGGATTTTCCCTACGGAGATCCAATCCGCTTGGCCGCCGCCCCCTAGGGGAAACCCTAGGGCGCCTCCCCTCTCCCCTTGCCCCTATATATAGTGGAGGGGTGGGAGGGCAGCCGCACCTCTCCCCTGGCGCAGCCCTCCCTCCTCCTACACCTCCTCCTCCTCCTCTATAGTGCTTGGCGAAGCCCTGCTGGAGAACCACGAGCTCCATCGCCACCATGCCGTTGTTCTGCTGGAGTTCTCCCTCAAATTCTCCTCTCCCCTTGCTGGATCAAGAAGGAGGAGACGTCCCCGGGCTGTACGTGTGTTGAATGCGGAGGCGCCATCCGTTCGGCGCTAGATCGGATCTTTCGCGATTTGAGTCGCCACGAGTATGACTCCATCAACCGCGTTCTTGTAACGCTTCTGCTTAGCGATCTTCAAGGGTATGAAGATGCACTCCCTCTCTCTCGTTGCTAGCATCTCCTAGATTGATCTTGGTGGCACGTAGGAAAATTTTGAATTATTGCTACATTCCCCAACAGTGGCATCATGAGCTAGGTCTATGCGTAGTTTCTATGCACGAGTAGAACACAAGTTGTTGTGGGCGTCGATTTTGTCAATTTACTTGCCGTTACTAGTCTTATCTTGATTCGGCGGCATCGTGGGATGAAGCAGCCCGGACCGACCTTACACGTACACTTACGTGAGACAGGTTCCACCGACTGACATGCACTAGTTGCATAAGGTGGCTAGCGGGTGTCTATCTCTCCCACTTTAGTCGGATCGGATTCGATGAAGAGGGTCCTTATGAAGGGTAAATAGAAATTTGCATATCACCGTTGTGGCTTTTGCGTAGGTAAGAAACGTTCTTGCTAGAAACCCATAGCAGCCACGTAAAACATGCAACAACAATTAGAGGACGTCTAACTTGTTTTTGCAGGGTATGCTATGTGATGTGATATGGCCAAAAGGATGTGATGAATGATATATGTGATGTATGAGATTGATCATGTTCTTGTAATAGGAATCACGACTTGCATGTCGATGAGTATGACAACCGGCAGGAGCCATAGGAGTTGTCTTAATTTATTTATGACCCGCGTGTCAACATAAACGTCATGTAATTACTTTACTTTATTGCTAACCGTTAGCCATAGTAGTAGAAGTAATAGTTGGCGAGACAGCTTCATGAAGACACGATGATGGAGATCATGATGATGGAGATCATGGTGTCATGCCGGTGACGAAGGTGATCATGCCGCGCCTCGAAGATGGAGATCAAAGGCGCAAGATGATATTGGCCATATCATGTCACTTTATGATTTGCAAGTGATGTTTGTCATGTTTATATCTTATTTGCTTAGAACGACGGTAGCATAAATAAGATGATCCCTCACTAAAATTTCAAGAGATGTGTTCCCCCTAACTGTGCACCGTTGCGAAGGTTCGTTGTTTCGAAGCACCACGTGATGATCGGATGTGATAGATTCTAACGTTCGCATACAACGGGTGTAAGCCAGATTTACACATGCGAAACACTTAGGTTGACTTGACGAGCCTAGCATGTACAGACATGGCCTCGGAACACAAGAGATCGAAAGGTCGAACATGAGTCATATATTAGATACGATCAACATGAAGATGTTCACCGATGATGACTAGTCCGTCTCACGTGATGATCGGACACGGCCTATTTGACTCGGATCATGTATCACTTAGATGACTAGAGGGATGTCTTTCTAAGTGGGAGTTCATTAAATAATCAGATGAACTTAATTATCAAGAACATAGTCAAAAGGTCTTTGCAAATTATGTCGTAGCTTAAGCTTTAGTTCTATTGTTTTAGATATGTCCCTAGAGAAAATTTAGTTGAAACTTGATAGTAGCAATTATGCGGACTGGGTCCGTAAACTGAGAATTGTCCTCATTACTGCGCACAAGGATTATGTCCTTAATGCACCGCTCAGTGTAACATGCCAAATTTTCAATTTGGAATGTTATACATTAGATCATCATTGCATGTCATATTTTATTTGCTTTTGGTTTTGATCCTACAAATTTTACGCAACTCAAGGACCCACGGAGAGAGTTGGGGATTTAGATATTTCCATATTTGAGATTTCTCAAATTTTGAGAATAGGGTCATTTGGTTTTAATTATTTTATCTTCAATTATTTCTAGTACAAAAATGTAAGAGAGGGAATAAAATGAATTTCCCGAAATAAAGAAATATTGAGGGTTTAATAATAAAATCAAATAAGATTTTATTTCGGAGTTTTTCGCTATTTTATTTGAATTTAGGAAAAATGTGCGTTTATCAAAATTGCATTTAGGCCCCAAATAAATGTTCACTTTGTCCGGCTTGATCTTAGAAGTCCAGGAAAATTTATTTTGGGATTTTTGGAGTCCATTTAGTATTTCTTTCATTAGTTTTTCTGCGGAATTAATTAAAAAAAGAGTCCGAACCGGCCGTGGGCCGTAACCGGCCAGGACTCCGCCTGGCCGGGGCTTTAGAAGCCGCCGCCCCGGGGCCCGAGCCAGCCCAGCCCACGCCCATACCCTAGCCGCGCCCTATCCGCGCCGCACCGCCGCCCGCCGCCGCCGTCGCCGGAGCCGCCGCCGCCCGCCGGACCCGCCGCCGCCGTCGCCGGAGCCGCCGCCGCCCGCCGGACCCGCCGCCCGAGGTTTACCTCGATCCCGCCGCCGTTTTTTTAGAAAAACCGTTTGGTTTTTCCGTCGTTTTTTTAGTTTTCGTTTTTTTATTAGATCGGTTTATTTTTTTCGGTTTATTTGTTTAGCGAGCGTTCACTCGTTCATTCGTTTTAACGAACGTGTTCATCGTTTAGATCCAGATAACGAACATTCGTTCGATAATCTGTTCGTCGTTTTTCTTTTTCTCGGATTTTCCGTGGTTATTTCTGATCCGATTTTTGTTTTAGTATAACTTTTTGCTCGTTTATCAGAATCAGGCGATTCAAGCGCCTGGAGTTTCGTCTCGAAACCCTTTTTCCGTTTAACCAACTTAAACAAGTTTTTGCTTCTGTAAAGTTTGACTTAGGTTCAGATTAGTAAAACGAAGTTTGTTTCTTTCACCGTTTGATTTTCGTTGCTTCGTTCGATTTGATTCTTTTTGCAAACCGGAGTTCTTAAGTTGAACTTTCTGGTTAGATCTCTTATTTGAGTTTTACCTGTGCATTAGATGAGTACTTATTGTATGCTTGTTGTTTGTTTGTCTGCGATTGAGTACCCGGAGTGCGCCGCCTGTTATTTCGAATCTCTAGGTTTCGCGGATCATTAGCAAGGCAAGTAACACTTTGACCATACCTCTTTACTACCCAGTTTTATTGCATTAGATCAATCCTCAAACATTGCATGATTAGGATCTAATTAAATTGTGGGATGGGAAGTAGTTGAGGTAGTACCTATTACCTGATTTATTATCAAACCTTTGGGAGTTACTTCTACGTTTGCTATTTATGCCATGCTATGCTAGTAGACGTGGATTGGGTGAGTGATATCCATGACAGATGTGGGATTGTCAATTAATGGTTTAATTAAGGTGTCAACTTAAACACACATCTGGGTGGATTGAGGTATCTGGGTATTCCAGGATTGCCTGTTTTTCTTTATGGACCGCCACCTAGGCTCAAAGGGATCATGAGATTATTCATACTAGAAACTTCCGTGTGCAGCCACAAGCTACTATGGGCTCTAGCACAGTTGATTAAGGGCCTGTTCGGTAGCCCTCCTCCACCTCAAACTCCTCAACTCCACATCCTGTAGCCAGCAGCCAACTTCTCGTATAAACTCCCAGAGTTAGCTGAGCGTTCGGGAGCACAGATTCTCGTATAAACTCTCAAAGTTGGTCAACTTTTCCATCTAGCTCTCCCGTGCACCACTGGCCGCTGCCTTCCTCGTGCCGCTCCTGCGCGTCCGTCGCGGCGCACTCTGGGACGCCTTGTGGGCGTGCGGGCTGCTGTGCGCTGTCCCGAAGGAGAGGTGGTCCTCCACGTGCCCTCGAGCTCAGCTCCGTCAAGGGCGAAGCATGCTTCAGGTCGGGCCAGAGAGGGGAGCATCCGACGGCGTGGTCTCGGTGGGGCGGCGGTGAACGGCGACTTGCGGAGGAGGAGCTTGGGCTGCTTCTTGCGGTGGCTATGTTTTTTGCGGCGCAGGAGGACGAGAGGGGATCGATTGGGCCGACCCTCTGTTTGCTTAGACGCTCGCATCCTCGTACCGGTTCGTCAAATGACTTGGTGGTGGCAGTTTCAATGTAATTTCACTCAACTCCCGCTTCCCAGTTTTTCTGGAGCTCGGGTTTTCCAACTCCAGGACTCCGTCAAATTTGCACTACGAGATTAGCCGGCTTCTCCCTCGCAAAACCAGGAGTTAGACCGTTCGGCTGCACTCCGCACATGGAGTCGAGGAGTTGAGAAGCCAGAGGGCTACCGAACAGGCCCTAAGTCGTGCGAACTCTTACAGTGGTAGACTAGCTGATGTAGGGGATGTAGGTTGGTACGGTCTACCCGATCGTAAGGTGCTAGCGCTTCTGAAAGACTATGTCTCGGTCATCCGTTTCTCAAACACCATGTAGTGCGAGAAATCCAACGGAGGAGATCGAGTCTTGTGGGGAAAAGTGTGCAACCTCTACAGAGTGTATAAACTAATCATGGTTAGCCGTGTCCCCGGTTATGGACGTTTTGAGTATCTAGTACTTGGATTATCATGTGAATCTCAACATGTTACTTTAAATTAATTTTCTTGGGTTTTAATGATGATGCTTAATTGGGATTGAGGATGCTATCAACCATTCTCAATGTTTAACAACCACCATGATAGTTAAATAAAATTTATTCCTTTGCAGTAGGGAAAAATTGGCTTTATGCAAAACTGTAACCATAGAGCTCTCCACCAGCCATATATGCATGTAGTATAGCTTATTCTTTCATTACTCTCTATGTGTTACATTGCCAGCATATTCCATGTGCTGACCTGTTTTTGGGCTGCAACGTTTCATGTTGCAGACTTTTCAGACGACGAGTAAGGTGCCTTAGGTCGTGGTTCTATACTCAGTGATGCCGTTGGAGTTGATGGACTCGCTTATCTTCCAAGCCTTTCGCTGTTATCGTTATTAGATGGCCTTAAGCCATATTTATTGTAATAAGTTCTCTTTTGAGACATTCGATGTAATAAGTGTGTGATTGCCACTCTGTTATAAATCCTTCAAGTACTATGTGGTGTCAGCATTACTGATCCAGGGATGACACCTGAGCACAGAGATCAGACTGTTTGAGCTCTGGTCGCTACAAGATGGTATCAGAGCACACGCTGACTATAGGACACGACCACTAAGCTAAAACCCTAGATCTCTACTCTCTTCTCATTTCTGACTCCTCACATTTTTTCTATTCTTTTAGGATGACAGAAGCGAGGATTAAGTTCACACAGCCGGATGAAGATACACCCTTTGGACGACACCTGAAGGAAGTCACTAAGTACCTGATCATCGGAATACCAAGCTTCACTGGGACCTACAACTCCACTTTACCCGAAGAGGAGCGTTGGAAGATTCAAGCTCAAGTTCCAGGAAGGACGTTCACGCCAGCCACGGAGCCCATAGAGTGTACTTTTAATGCACCAACCTGGAGTCTAGGAAAGAGCATGGCAGCTCACATCACCATGGGACGCATTGGAGAAGTCTACCAAGATGATCTCAAGGATACTATCTACCAGGTTTGTGGGCGCCGAGATGAGCATTGGGAGATAATTAGCACCAAGAAGGATATATCCATTGCAGCTTTCATCCAGGAGTTAAACCAGCACATTCGACGCCAGGAGAACCAGATGTGCGCAGACATGATGGAGTTGAAGAAAGCAAAGGATAGGATTATCGAGCTAGAAGGAGAACTGAAGGCCACTCGCAAGGACTACATGGAGGAGATCGTCGCTCTAGTGAGACAAAACGGCGACCTTAAGGAGAAGATTGAAGTATTCATGGGAGGTTCAGCACCAAAAACAAGACGAAGATTGCACTTGCCTGGAGAACTACATCATCATCGACGACACCGATTCCGATCCTAGTGATGATGACTTCGAAGACGAAGTTGGAGCAGATATCATGGAGTCTTCATCGGAGCAGTTTTTGTAGTAGACCACCATAACAGTAGTAGTGTTCCACCATGTATATAGCATAGTCCAAGCACTTTTACGATAGTTCTAGACCGATTGTATGCCTTGTTTGATTGAATGAAGTGATTTTGTGTGCCTCATGAGCATTTGGGTAGTGTTTTCTCTCTAGATCTCATTCTATTCTTAAATCTCATCTTTTCTAAAACCCTCAGATGCCTCCGAGACGTGACAATGGATTTGCATTCCCACCGGAGCTCGCCCAGTTGATCCAGCAGCAGAATGCTTTGATGCAGTTGCTAGTCCAGAATCAGAATCAGGGGAACAACAACAACAACAACAACCCACCACCGCCACCACCTGTTGACCACTTAACCCGTTTTCTTAGGCTGAATCTGCTGGTGTTCTCCAGTAGCACCGAGCCGATAGTGGCAGATGATTGGCTCCGCAAGACAGGGAGGGAGTTGACCGCTGCAGGATGTACAGATGGGGAAAAGGTGAAATTTGCCGCTCATCAGCTTGAAGGAGCCACATCAGCATGGTGGGAGAATTTCACAGCCACTTATCCTGTGGATACTGTCACATGGGATCAGTTTCAGCAAGCCTTCCGTACTGCCCATGTTTCAGCAGGAGCTATGGCCATGAAGAAGCGTGAGTTTCGCAACTTGTGCCAAGGAGGACGCACAGTTGGCCAGTATGTGGATGATTTTAGTAAGCTAGCATGTTATGCTCCAGATGACGTTGCTACGGATGCAGCTAAGCAGGAAAAATTTCTGGAAGGACTGAATGACGAGCCAAGCATGTAGTTGATGGTAGCAAGCTTCAACAACTACCAGGAGTTGGTAGATCGTGCTCTTATGATTGAAGGGAAGCAGCAGCAGATTGAAAACCGCAAGAGGAAGTATGGACAGGGGAAGTACAATTCTGGAGCTCGGCAGAAGCCCCGTCTTACCCCTAAACCGGGAATTCATTTCGAGCACACCCATGGAGGAGGTTGAAGCTCAGCCTGATGCAGTAATAGGTAAGTTTTTGGTTAAGTCATTTACTGCACTCGTTCTTTTTGATACTGGTGCATCACATTCATACATATCAAGGGGATTTGTGGATAAGTATAACCTGCCAACCCAAGCCCTTAGGTCACCCATGTTAGTAACCTCGCCTGGAGCAGAGTATATGGCTAGTCGATGGTGTGATCGGTTACCATTAAGGATTGGTAACTATGTGTTTCCCTTGGACCTAATAGTATTGGAATCTCAAGGATTGGATGTGATATTGGGCATGGATTGGTTATCAAAGTATGAAGGGAACATTGAATGCGCTAGTAAGTCAATTTTGCTTACGACGTCAGAAGGAAGAAGGATCAAATATGTATCCCGGCATGTGCCGAAGAGGACTCAAGTAAATTCCTCATCAGGAGTTGTGCAGGAGGAAGTACCAGTGGTAAAAGATTTCCCTGACGTATTTCTAGAAGAGTTGCCAGGCATGCCGCCAGATAGAGACATTGAGTTTTTGATTGAGCTTTTGCCAGGCATAGGGCCAATATCTAAGAGACCATACAGGATGCCCGCAAAAGATTTGGAGGAGATTAAGAAGCAGATTAAGGAGTTACTGGATAAAGGTTATATTCGCCCAAGTTCCTCGCCTTGGGGATCGTCAGTACTTCTAGTGGAGAAGAAGAATGGATCCTTAAGAATGGTTGTTGATTATTGTGGATTGAATGAAGTAACAATCAAGAACAAGTACCCACTACCGATGATCAATGATCTGTTTGATCGATTGCAAGGAGCTAAGGTGTTTTCAAAATTCGATCTGCGATCAGGGTACCATCAGTTGAAGATTCGAGAGCAGGACATACCTAAGACGGCTTTTACCACCAGGTACGGGCTGTATGAGTATACCGTTATGTCATTTGGTCTGACTAACGCACCTGCCTATTTTATGAACATGATGAATAAGGTGTTTATGGAGTTTTTGGATAAGTTCGTCGTGGTGTTCATTGATGATATTTTGGTTTATTCGAAGAATGAAGAAGAGCATAAGGAGCATTTGCGTTTGGTACTTGAGAAGCTCAGAGAACACTAGTTATATGCCAAATTCAGCAAATGTGAGTTTTGGTTGAAGGAAGTAGGATTCCTCGGACACGTTATATCCGGAGAAGGAATAGCAGTTGATCCCACCAAGGTTGTCACCGTGACAAATTGGGAAGCACCAACCGCAGTTGGAGAGATCCGGAGTTTCCTTGGACTCGCAGGATACTACCGGAGATTTATTGAGAACTTCTCGAAGATTGCAAAGCCTATGACGGAGTTGTTGAAGAAGGATACCAAGTTCATATGGATTGAGGAGTGTGAGGCTAGTTTCCAGGAGTTGAAGAAACATTTGGTTACCTCACCGGTGTTGATTCTGCCAGATCAGACCAAGGATTATGAGGTGTATTGCGACGCTTCACGTCGAGGACTTGGAGCAGTGCTTATGCAGGAAGGAAGAGTTGTTTCGTATGCTTCACAACAACTGAAACCCCACGAGTTGAATTATGCCACGCATGATTTGGAGTTAGCAGCCGTAGTGCATGCATTAAAAACCTGGAGACATTTCCTCATTGGAAACCATTGTGAGGTGTACACGGATCACAAGAGTTTGAAGTACATTTTCACGCAGAAGGAGTTAAACCTCAGACAAAGGAGATGGTTGGAGCTCATCAAGGATTATGATATGAGATTGCATTATCATCCCGGAAAGGCTAATGTAGTAGCTGACGCATTGAGCCGTAAGAGCCATGTCAATACACTAATGACGGGAGATTTACCAAAAGAGTTAGCCGAGGATCTTCGCGAGCTTTGTTTGGAGATAGTTCTGAGAGGCTATGTAGCAGCATTGGAGATTCAGTCTACTTTGATGGATAAGATCAGAGAAGCTCAGAAGACTGACAAGGAGATTGCCTCTATAAAGGAGAAAATGAGCAAAGGAAAGGCTAAAGGATTTCGTGAGGATGAGCACAATACACTATGGTTTGAGGATCGTGTTTATGTGCGAAATGACCCGGAAATCAGGAAGTTGATACTGCAGGAGGCCCATGATTCACCATATTCGATTCACCTAGGAAATACCAAGATGTATTTGGATTTGAAGGATACTTTCTGGTGGACCGGAATGAAGAAAGATATTGCGGAGTATGTAGCAGTTTGTGATGTATGTCAGAGAGTAAAGGCAGAGCATCAGAAGCCAGCAGGATTGTTACAGCCATTGCCGATACCCAAATGGAAGTGGGATAAGTTAGGCATGGATTTTATCACGGGATTACCCAGGCCCCGTTCAGGCTATGACTCGATTTGGGTTGTAGTTGATCGATTAACGAAGGTAGCCCATTTCATCCCAGTAAAGACCACTTACACCAGTGCTAAGTTGGCAAAGATATACATGACCAGGATAGCATGTCTGCATGGAGTTCCGAGGAGTATCGTATCAGATAGAGGAACCCAGTTTACCTCAAAGTTTTGGAAGCAGTTGGACGAAACTTTGGGTACCAGGCTAGAGTTCAGCACAACTTTTCATCCACAGACAGATGGATAGACCGAGAGAGTCAATCAGATTTTGGAGGATATGCTGAGAGCTTGTGCGTTGGATTATGGATCTAGTTGGGACGACAATTTGCCATATGCAGAATTCTCTTACAACAACAGCTATTAGTCCAGTTTGAAAATGGCCCCTTTCGAAGCTTTATACGGAAGGAGGTGCAGGACACCGTTGTCGTGGGATGAAGTTGGAGACCGCCAGTTGTTTGAACCTGATTTGATTAAAGAGTCTGAACAGAAGGTGAAGTTGATTCACGATAGGCTCAAGGTAGCCCAGTCCAGGTAGAAGAGCTACGCAGACTCTAAACGCAAGGAGACAGTTTACAAAGTCGGAGACCGAGTCTATCTTCGAGTGTCCCCACTTCGAGGAGTTAAGCGTTTTGGTGTTAAGGGAAAGTTAGCGCCACGATTTGTAGGACCATACCGAGTTTTGGAGCGTATGGGAGAAGTGGCCTACAAGTTGGAATTGCCCGAAGGACTGTCAGGAGTTCATGATGTGTTCCACATTTCCCAGTTAAAGAAGTGCCATGCGGAGATGGCTGATATACCACTGAGGGATACCGTGCCGTTGGAAGTTATTCAGTTGGACAGTGATTTGACTTTTGAAGAAAAACCAGTTAAGATTCTCGAGTATGCCAGCCGAGTCACCCGCAACAAGGTTATCAAGTTTTGCAAAGTTCAGTGGAGCCACCACACCGAGGATGAAGCCACCTGGGAGCGACAGGAAGATTTGCTGAAAGACCACTCTCACCTATTTTCTAGCCAACTCGAATCTCGAGGGCGAGATTCATCTTAAGGGGGTAGGTTTGTAACATCCCAAATTTTCAATTTGGAATGTTATACATTAGATCATCATTGCATATCATATTTTATTTGCTTTTGGTTTTGATCGTAGAAATTCTACGCAATTCAAGGACCCACGGAGAGAGTTGGGGATTTCGATATTTTCATATTTGAGATTTCTCAAATTTTGAGAATAGGATCATTTGGTTTTAATTATTTTATCTTCAATTATTTCTAGTACAAAAATGTAAGAGAGGGAATAAAATGACTTTCCCAAAATAAAGAAATATTGAGGGTTTAATAATAAAATCAAATAAGATTTTATTTCGGAGTTTTTCGCTATTTTATTTGAATTTAGAAAAAATGTGCGCTTTTTCAAAATTGCATTTAGGCCCCAAATAAATGTTCACTTTGTCCGGCTTGATTTTAGAAGTCGGGGAAAATTTATTTCCGGATTTTTGAAGTCCGTTTAGTATTTCTTTTGTTAGTTTTTCTGCGCGGAATTAATTTAAAAAAAAAGAGTCCGAACCGACCGTGGGCCGTAACCGGCCAGGACTCCGCCTGGCCGGGGCTTTATAAGCCGCTGCCCCGGGGCCTGAGCCAGCCCAGCCTGCGCCCAAACCCTAGCCGCGCCCGATCCGCGCCGCGCCGCCGCCCGCTGCCGCCGCCGCCACCCGCTGCCGCCGCCGGAGCCGCTGCCGCTGCCGCCCGCCGCCGCCATCGCCGGAGCCACCGCCGCCGCCCGCCGGACCCGCCGCCCAAGGTTTACCTCGATCCCGCCGCCATTTTTTTAGAAAAACCGTTCGGTTTTTCCGTCGGTTTTTCGTTGGTTTTTTTAGTTTTCGTTTTTTATTAGATCAGTTTATTTTTTTTCGGTTTATTTGTTTAGCGAGCGTTCACTCGCTCGTTCGTTTTAACGAACGTGTTCGTCGTTTATATCCAGATAACGAACGTTTGTTTGTTAATCTGTTTGTCGTTTTTCTTTTTCTCGGATTTCCGCGGTTATTTCTGATCGCGATTTCTGATCCGATTTTCGTTTTAGTATAACTTTTCGCTTGTTTATCGGAATCAGGCGATTCAAGCACCTGGAGTTTCATCTCGAAACCCTCTTTCCGTTTAACCAACTTAAACAAGTTTTTGCTTTTGTAAAATTTGACTAAGGTTCGGATTAGTAAAACGAAGTTTGTTTCTTTCGCCGTTTGATTTTCGTTGCTTCATTCGATTTGATTCCTTTTGCAAACCGGAGTTCTTAAGTTGAACTTTCTGGTTAGATCTCTTATTTGAGTTTTACCTGTGCATTAGATGAGTACTTATTGTATGCTTGTTGTTTGTTTGTCTGCGATAGAGTACCCGGAGTGCGCCGCCTGTTATTTCGAATCTCTAGGTTTCGCGGATCAGCAAGGCAAGTAACACTTTGATCATACCTCTTTACTACCCAGTTTTATTGCATTAGATCAATCCTCAAACATTGCATGATTAGGATCTAATTAAATTGTGGGACGGGAAGTAGTTGAGGTAGTACCTATTACCTGATTTATTATCAAACCTTTGGGAGTTACTTCTACATTTGCTATTTATGCCATGCTATGCTAGTAGACGTGGATTGGGTGAGTGATATCCATGACAGATGTGAGATTGTTAATTAATGGTTTAATTAAGGTGGCAACTTAAACACACATCTGGGTGGATTGAGGTACCTGGGTATTCCAGGATTGCCTGTTTTTCTTTATGGACCGCCACCCAAGCTCAAAGGGATCATGAGATTATTCATACTAGAAACTTCCGTGTGTAGCCACAAGCTACTATGGGCTCTAGCATAGTTGATTAAGTCGTGCGAACTCTTACAGTGGTAGAATAGCTGTTGTAGGGGATGTAGGTTGGTACGGTCTACCCGATCGTAAGGTGCTAGCGCTTCTAAAAGACTATGTCTCGGTCATCCGTTTCTCAAACACCATGTAGTGCGAGAAATCCAACGGAGGAGATCGAGTCTTGTGGGGAAAAGTGCGCAACCTCTGCAGAGTGTATAAACTAATCATGGTTAGCCGTGTCCCCATTTATGGACGTTTTGAGTATCTAGTACTTGGATTATCATGTGAATCTCAACATGTTACTTTAAACTAATCATGGTTGGGTTTTAATGATGATGCTTAATTTGGATTGAGGATGCTGTCAACCATTCTCAATGTTTAACAACCACCATGATAGTCAAATAAAATTTATTCCTTTGTAGTAGAGAAAAATTGGCTTCATGCAAAACTGTAACCATAGAGCTCTCCACCAGCCATATATGCATGTAGTATAGCTTATTCTTTCATTACTCTTTATGTGTTACATTGCCAGCATATTCCATGTGCTGACCCGTTTTCGGGCTGCAACGTTTTATGTTGTAGACTTTTCAGACCACGAGTAAGGTGCCATAGGTCGTGGTTCTATACTCAGTGATGCCGTTGGTGTTGATGGACTCGCTTATCTTCCAAGCCTTCCGCTGTTATCGTTATTAGATGGCCTTAAGCCATATTTATTGTAATAAGTTCTCTTTTGAGACATTCGATGTAATAAGTGTGTGATTGCCACTCTGTTATAAATCCTTCAAGTACCGTGTGGTGTCAGCATTACTGATCCAGGGATGACACCTGAGCACAAAGATCAGACTGTTTGAGGTCTGGTCACTACACTCAGTGTGCTAAACCTCGAGCGTCGGTTGAGGATGTTGTGAACATCTGACATACATGTTTTGATGACTACATGATAGTTCAGTGCGTAATGCTAAATGGTTTAGAACTGAGGCACCAAAGACGTTTTTGAAACATCGCAGAACATATGAGATGTTCCAAGGATTGAAATTGGGATTTCAGGCTAGTGCCCACGTCAAGAGGTATGAGACCTGTGACAAGTTTCTTAAGTCTGCAAACTAAGGATAAAAGCTCAATCGTTGAGCATGTGCTCAGATTTTATGAGTACTACAATCGCTTGAATCGAGTGGGAGTTAATCTTCCAGATGAGATAGTGATGGTTCTCCAAAGTCACTGCCACCAAGCTACTAGAACTTCGTGATGAACTATAACATATCAGGGATAGATATGATGATCCTTGAGCTACTCGCGACACCGTGAAAGTAGAAATCAAATAGAAGCATCAATTTTTGATGGTTAGTAAAACCACTAGTTTCAAGAAGGGCAAGGGCAAGAAAGGGATACTTCATGAAACGGCAAATCAGTTGCTGCTCTAGTGAAGAAACCCAAGGTTGAACCCAAACCCGAGACTAAGTGCTTCTGTACTAAGGGGAACGGTCACTAAAGCAGAACTACCCTAGATACTTGGTAGATGAGAAGGCTGGCAAGGTCGACAGAAGTATGTTGGATATACATTATATTAATGTGTACTTTACTAGTACTCCTAGTAGCACCAGGGTATTAGATACCGGTTCGGTTGCTAAGTGTTAGTAACTCGAAATAAAAGGCTACAGAATAAACGGAGACTAGCCAAAGGTGAGATGACGATATTGAAGGGGAACGTTGCAAAAAATTAAAAATTTTCCTACGGTTTCACCAAGATCCATCTATGAGTTCATCTAGCAACGAGTATTCAGATTAGATAGCATCTACATACCACTTTGTAGATCGCAACGGAAGCGTTCGAGTGAACGTGGATGAGGTAGTCGTACTTGCCGTGATCCAATTCACCGATGATCTAGTGCCGAACGGACGGCACCTCCGCGTTCAACACACGTACGGAAAGCGTGACGTCTCCTCCTTCTTGATCCAGCAAGGCAAAGGAGAGGTTGGGGAAGAAGGCTCCAGCAGCAGCATGACGGCGTGGTGATGGTGGAACTGCAGTACTCCGGCAGGGCTTCGCCGTGCACTTACGGAGGAGGAGGAGGTGTTGGAGAGGGAGAGGGAGGCGCCAGGGCATTGGGTGCGCAGCCCCCCCTCCCCTCCCCCCTTTATATAGGCCTCTGGGGGGGGGCGCCGGCCCTGGGAGATCTAATCTCCCAAGGGGGGCGGCGGCCAGGGTTCCCTCCCCCCCAAGCCATCTAGGAGGTGCCTTCCACCACTAGGACTCCTCCTAGATGGAACCCTAGGCGCATGGGCCCTTTGGGGCTGGTTCCCCTTGGCCCAAGTAGGCCAAGGCGCACCCCCTAAGGCCCATGTGTCCCACCAGGGCAGGTGGCCCCACCTGGTGGACCCCCGGGACCCGTTCGGTGGTCCCGGTACAATACCGATAACCCCAAAACTTGTCCCGATGGCCGAAACAGCACTTCCTATATATAATTCTTTACCTCCGGACCATTCCGGAACTCCTCGTGACGTCCGGGATCTCATCCGGGACTCCGAACAACATTCGGGTTACTGCATATACATATCCCTACAATCCTAGCGTCACCGATCCTTAAGTGTGTAGACCCTACGGGTTCGGGAGACATGCAGACATGACCGAGACGGCTCTCGGGAAATAACCAACAGCGGGATCTGGATACCCATGTTGGCTCCCACATGCTCCACGATGATCTCGTCGGATGAACGACGATGTCAAGGATTCAATTAATCCCGTATACGATTCCCTTTGTCAATCGGTATTTTACTTGCCCGAGATTCGATCGTCGGTATCCCAGTACCTCGTTCAATCTCGTTACCGGCAAGTCACTTTTCTCGTTACCGTAATGCATGATCCCGTGATCAAACACTTTGATCACACTGAGCTCATTATGATGATGCATTACCGAGAGGGCCCGGTGATACCTCTCCGTCAAGCGGAGTGACAAATCCCAGTCTCGATCCATGTCAACCCAACAGACACTTTCAGAGATACCCGTAGCGTACCTTTATAGTCACCCAGTTACGTTGTGACGTTTGGCATACCCAAAGCACTCCTACGGTATCCGGGAGTTACACGATCTCATGGTCTAAGGAAAGGATACTTGACATTGGATAACTCTAGCAAACAAACTATGCGATCTTATGCTATGTTTAGGATTGGGTCTTGTCCATCACATCATTCTCCTAATGATGTGATCCCGTTATCGATGACATCCAATTTCCATAGTCAGGAAACCATGACTATCTGTCGATCAACGAGCTAGTCAACTAGAGGCTCACTAGGGACATGTTGTTGTCTGTTATTCACACATGTATTACGATTTCCGGATAACACAATTATAGCACGAATAAAGACAATTATCATGAATAAGGAAATATAATAATAATGCTTTTATTATTGCCTCTAGGGCATATTTCCAACAGTCTCCCACTTGCACTAGAGTCAATAATCTAGTTACATTGTGATGAATCGAACACCCATAGAGTTCTGGTGCTGATCATGTTTTGCCTTAGGGAGAGGTTTAGTCAACGGATCTGCGACATTCAGATCTGTGTGCACTTTACAAATTTCTATGTCTCCATCTTGAACATTTTCACGAATGGAGTTGAAGCGACGCTTGATGTGCCTAGTCTTCTTGTGAAACCTGGGCTCCTTTGCAAGTGCAATAGCTCCAGTGTTGTCACAGAAGAGCTTGATTGGCCCCGACACATTGGGTATGACTCCGAGGTCGGTGATGAACTCCTTCACCCAAATTGCTTCATGTGCTGCCTCCGAGGCTGCCATGTACTCCGCTTCACATGTAGATCCCGCCACGACGCTTTGCTTGCAACTGCACCAGCTTACTGCCCCACCATTCAAAATATACACGTATCCGGCTTGTGACTTAGAGTCATCCAGATCTGTGTCGAAGCTAGCGTCGACGTAACCTTTTACGACGAGCTCTTCGTCACCTTCATAAACGAGAAACATTTCCTTGGTCCTTTTCAGGTACTTCAGGATATTCTTGACCGCTGTCCAGTGTTCCTTGCCGGGATTACTTTGGTACCTACCTACCAAACTTACGGCAAGGTTTACATCAGGTCTGGTACACAGCATGGCATACATAATAGAACCTATGGCTGAGGCATAGGGGATGACACTCATCTCTTCTATATCTTCTGCCGTGGTCGGACATTGAGCTGAGCTCAATTTCACACCTTGTAACACAGGTAAGAACCCTTTCTTAGATTGATCCATATTGAACTTCTTCAATATTTTATCAAGGTATGTGCTTTGTGAAAGACCTATGAGGCGTCTCGATCTATCTCTATAGATCTTGATGCCTAATATATAAGCAGCTTCTCCAAGGTCCTTCATTGAAAAACTTTTATTCAAATAGGCCTTAATGCTGTCCAAGAGTTCTATATCATTTCCCATCAAAAGTATGTCGTCTACATATAATATGAGAAATGCTACAGAGCTCCCACTCACTTTCTTGTAAACACAGGCTTCTCCATAAGTCTGTGTAAACCCAAACGCTTTGATCATCTCATCAAAGCGAATGTTCCAACTCCGAGATGCTTGCACCAGCCCATAAATCGAGCGTTGGAGCTTGCGTACCTTGTCAGCATTCTTAGGATCGACAAAACCTTCCGGCTGCATCATATACAATTCTTCCTTAAGGAAACCATTAAGGAATGCCGTTTTGACGTCCATTTGCCATATCTCATAATCATAGTATGCGGCAATTGCTAACATGATTCGGACGGACTTCAGCTTCGCTACCGGTGAGAAAGTCTCATCGTAGTCAACCCCTTGAACTTGTCGATAACCCTTAGCGACAAGCCGAGCTTTATAGATGGTCACATTACCATCCGCGTCTGTCTTCTTCTTAAAGATCCATTTATTTTCTATGGCTCGCCGTTCAACGGGCAAGTCAGTCAAAGTCCATACTTCGTTTTCATACATGGATCCTATCTCGGATTTCATGGCTTCTAGCCATTTGTCGGAATCTGGGCCCGCCATTGCTTCCTCATAGTTCGAAGGTTCACCGTTGTCCAACAACATGATTTCCAAGACAGGGTTGCCGTACCACTCTGGTGCGGAACGTGTCCTTGTGGACCTTCGGATTTCAGTAGGAGCTTGATCAGAAGTATCTTGATCATAATCATTAATTTCCTCTCTAGTCGGTGCAGGCACCTCAGGAACGATTTCTTGAGTTTCGCCATTTTCCGGTTCAAGAGGCAACACTTCATCAAGTTCTACTTTCCTCCCACTTACTTCTTTCGAGAGAAACTCTTTCTCCAGAAAGGATCCATTCTTGGCAACAAAGATCTTGCCTTCGGATCTGAGGTAGAAGGTATACCCAACAGTTTCTTTGGGGTATCCTATGAAGACGCATTTTTCTGATTTGGGTTCGAGCTTTTCAGGTTGAAGTTTCTTGACATAAGCATCGCATCCCCAAACTTTTAGAAACGACAGCTTAGGTTTATTCCCAAACCATAATTCATACGGTGTCGTCTCAACGGATTTCGACGGAGCCCTATTTAAAGTGAATGCGGCAGTCTCTAAAGCATAGCCCCAAAAAGATAGCGGTAAGTCGGTAAGAGACATCATAGATCGCACCATATCTAATAGAGTGCGATTACGACGTTCGGACACACCATTACGCTGAGGTGTTCCAGGCGGCGTGAGTTGTGAAACTATTCCACATTTTCTTAAGTGTGTGCCAAATTCGTGACTCAAGTATTCTCCTCCACGATCTGATCGTAGAAACTTGATCTTTATCTCACGTTGATTTTCAACCTCACTCTGAAATTCCTTGAACTTTTCAAAGGTCTCAGACTTGTGTTTCATTAAGTAGATATACCCATATCTACTCAAGTCATCAGTGAGGGTGAGAACATAACGATAGCCACCGCGAGCCTCAACACTCATTGGACCGCACACATCGGTATGTATGATTTCCAATAAGTTGGTTGCTCGCTCCATTGTTCCTGAGAACGGAGTCTTGGTCATTTTACCCATGAGGCATGGTTCGCACGTGTCAAATGATTCATAATCAAGAGACTCTAAAAGTCCATCTGCATGGAGCTTCTTCATGCGTTTGACACCTATGTGACCAAGGCGGCAGTGCCACAAATATGTGGGGCTATTGTTATCAACTTTAACTCTTTTGGTATTCACACTATGAATATGTGTATCATCACGTACGAGATTCATTAAGAATAAACCATTAACCATCGGAGCATGACCATAAAACATATCTCTCATATAAATGGAACAACCATTATTCTCAGATTTAAATGAGTAGCCATCTCGAATTAAACGAGATCCAGATACAATGTTCATGCTCAAACTTGGCACTAAATAACAATTATTGAGGTTTAAAACTAATCCCGTAGGTAAATGTAGAGGCAGCGTGCCGACGGCGATCACATTGACCTTGGAACCATTCCCGACGCGCATCGTCACCTCGTCCTTCGCCAGTCTCCGTTTATTCTGCAGCTCCTGCTTTGAGTTTACAAATGTGAGCAACTGCACCGGTATCAAATACCCAAGAGCTACTATGAGTACTGGTAAGGTACACATCAATTACATGTATATCACATATACCTTTGGTTTTGCCGGCCTTCTTGTCCGCTAAGTATTTGGGGCAGTTCCGCTTCCAGTGACCACTTCCCTTGCAATAAAAACACTCAGTCTCGGGCTTGGGTCCATTCTTTGGCTTCTTCCCGGCAACTTGTTTACCGGGCGCGGCAACTTCCTTGCCGTCCTTCTTGAAGTTCTTTTTACCCTTGCCCTTCTTGAACTTAGTGGTTTTATTCACCATAAACACTTGATGCTCCTTCTTGATTTCTACCTCTGCTGATTTCAGCATAACATATACCTCAGGAATGGTCTTTACCATCCCCTGCATATTGTAGTTCATCACAAAGCTCTTGTAGCTAGGTGGAAGCGACTGGAGGATTCTGTCAATGACCGCTTCATCCGGGAGATTAACTTCCAGTTGAGTCAAGCGGTTGTGCAACCCAGACATTTTGAGTATGTGCTCACTGACAGAGCCATTTTCCTCCATCTTACAGCTAAAGAATTTATCGGAGACTTCATATCTCTCGACCCGGGCATGAGCTTGGAAAACCATTTTCAGCTCTTCGAACATCTCATATGCTCCATGTCTCTCAAAACGCTTTTGGAGCCCCGGCTCTAAGCTGTAAAGCATGCCGCACTGAACGAGGGAGTAATCATTGCAGCGTGACTGCCAAGCGTTCATAACGTCTTGTTCTGCAGGGAGAATAGGTGCGTCACCCAGCGGTGCTCGTAGGACATAATCTTTCTTGGCAGCTATGAGGATGATCCTCAGGTTCCGGACCCAGTCCGTATAGTTGCTACCATCGTCTTTCAGCTTGGTTTTCTCTAGGAACGCGTTGAAGTTGAGGACTACGTTGGCCATTTGATCTACAAGACATATTGTAAAGATTTAGACTAAGTTCATGATAATAAAGTTCATTTAATCAAATTATTTAATGAACTCCCACTTAGATATACATCCCTCTTCCAGTCTTCTAAGTATTACATGATCCGAGTCAACTAGGCCGTGTCCGATCATCACGTGAGACGGACTAGTCAACATCGGTGAACATCTTCATGTTGATCGTATCTTCTATACGACTCATGCTCGACCTTTCGGTCTTCTGTGTTCCGAGGCCATGTCTATACATGCTAGGCTCGTCAAGTCAACCTAAGTGTTTTTCGTGTGTATATCTGGCTTACACCTGTTGTATGCGAACGTAAGGACCTATCACACCCGATCATCACGTGGTGCTTCGGAACGACGAACTGTCGCAACGGTGCACAGTTAGGGTGAACACTTTCTTGAAATTATTATGAGGGATCATCTTATGTACTACCGTCGTCCTAAGTAAACAAGATGCAAAAACATGATAAACATCACATGCAATCAAATAATAAACGTGACATGATATGGCCAATATCACATAGCTCCTTTGATCTTCATCTTGGGGCTCCATGATCATCTTGTCACCGGCTTGACACCATGATCTTCATCATCATGATCTTCATCATCGTGTCTCCATGAAGTTGCTCGCCAACTATTACTTCTACTACTATGGCTAACGCGTTTAGCAATAAAGTAAAGTAATTTACATGGCGATTCTCAATGACACGCAGGTCATACAAAAAATAAAGACAACTCCTATGGCTCCTGCCGGTTGTCATACTCATCGACATGCAAGTCGTGATTCCTATTACAATATCATGAACATCTCATACATCACATATAGATCATTCATCATACATCACAACTTTGGCCATATCATATCACAAAGCACTTGCTGCAAAAACAAGTTAGACGTCCTCTAATTGTTGTTGCAAGTTTTACGTGGCTGAATTAGGGTTCTAGCAAGAACGTTTTCTTACCTACGTAAAACCACGACGTGATTTGTCAACTTCTATTTACCCTTCATAAGGACCCTTTTCATCGAATCCGCTCCAACTAAAGTAGGAGAGACAGACACCCGCCAGCCACCTTATGCAACTAGTGCATATTAGTCGGTGGAACCGGTCTCACGTAAGCGTACGTGTAAGGTTGGTCCGGGCTGCTTCATCCCACAATACCGCTGAAGCAAGATAAGACTAGTAACGGCAAGAAAAATTGACAACATCTACGCCCACAACAAATTGTGTTCTACTCGCGCAAGAAGAACTACGCATAGACCTAGCTCATGATGCCACTGAAGGGGAACGTTGCAGAAAATTAAAAATTTTCCTAAGGTTTCACCAAGATCCATCTATGAGTTCATCTAGCAACGAGTATTCAGATTAGATAGCATCTACATACCACTTTTTAGATCGCAACGGAAGCGTTCGAGTGAACGTGGATGAGGTAGTCGTACTTGCCGTGATCCAATTCACCGATAATCTAGTGCCGAACGGACGGCACCTCCGCGTTCAACACACGTACGGAAAGCGTGACGTCTCCTCCTTCTTGATCCAGCAAGGCAAAGGAGAGGTTGGGGAAGAAGGCTCCAGTAGTAGCACGACGGCGTGGTGATGGTGGAACTGCAGTACTCCGGCAGGGCTTCGCCGTGCACTTACGGAGGAGGAGGAGGTGTTGGAGAGGGAGAGGGAGGCGCCAGGGCATTGGGTGCGCAGCCCCCCCTCCCCTCCCCCCTTTATATAGGCCTCTGGGGGGGGCGCCGGCCTTGGGAGATCTAATCTCCCAAGGGGGGCGGTGGCCAGGGAGGTTTCCCTCCCCCCAAGCCATCTAGGAGGTGCCTTCCACCATTAGGACTCCTCCTAGATGGAACCCTAGGCGCATGGGCCCTTTGGGGCTGGTTCCCCTTGGCCCAAGACGGCCAAGGCGCACCCCCTAAGGCCCATGTGGACCACCAGGGCAGGTGGCCCCACCTGGTGGACCCCCGGGACCCCTTCGGTGGTCCCGGTACAATACCGATAACCCCGAAACTTGTCCCGATGGCCGAAACAGCACTTCCTATATATAATTCTTTACCTCCGGACCATTCCGGAACTCCTCGTGACGTCCGGGATCTCATCCGGGACTCCGAACAACATTCGGGTTACTGCATATATGTAGCGACCCGACCCGAAATCGGTCAAGTCTCTGTGTAGCTGTACCATCCCAAGAATGCTGGCACACACAGTACATTGATGCAAAGATTCAAAGTTCAATCACACCTGAATTTATTACACGGTTCTCATATCGAGTCTTTATTACATCATAATAAATTCGGCCGAAGGCCAACTCATGAGAAATAAACTAAAATAAAGCTGCGGAAGCGTAGACGAATAGCGAGTCCATCCGACTCCATAGGGCAATCGCCAAGCGTGGATCGTAGCCTCACTCCTGGTCGGAAAACTCTTCTGCAACATAAGACGTTGCAGCCGTGTAGGTCAGCATTTTGAATATGCCGGCAAATCATAGAGAGCACAACAATAATAATACTAACACTATATGCAATTTGGTGTGGGGCTCTAAGTTTATGTTTTTGCGAAAAAGCCAATTTTTTCCTATGACAAAGGACTTGCTTGCAATTACTACAAAATGTTGGTTGTTATTGAGATGGTTCCGCCAACCAATGTCTCATTCCCAATTATTAAATAACCCATCAAATTAATTTATTAAGTTCAGTGTTGAGATTTCCGAAATACTCCAATTTCCAGAGGCTCATTTGTCCGTAACCGGGGACACGGCTAATCGATTAGGTTGTTACTCTGCAGAGTCTTGTGCACTTTACCCGCAAGAATCGTTCCCTCCTTTATGTCCTCGCACTGCCTGGTGTTTGAAGACGGGACGAACGAAACAGGGTCTTCCGTAGAGTTTCTCTGGGCACTGCCGGTGCCCATCCATGTCCTACCGTTCTTCTACATCTGCTGGCACCGTCCGTCCAGAGTTACGCCTAGGGTCAACCCAGCCAGAGCCCATAATGGCTTGCGGCTGCACAGGTAAGCATCCGGTCAAGGTGTATACATCCGTCCCTTCGTGGCTGGGTGAAGCTTTCCGCAAGATGTCATGGCGCTTCTCCATGCATCCCGGCCATCCGCTGGTTTCTCCAGGGTGCCCGTCAACCGTCCTCCACCCAGTAGTGAATTTTGAAGTCCATCTTGAGCTTGAAATCATGGGGTTGTCATCAACTTGACTCTCACATCTCATTTATGAGTCTCTCAACCAACCCCGTCTACGAGCATAGCAAAATAAACTACATCGTCCCGGGCAATGGTAAGGGGATTTGGGTTCATCCTACCTCATGATACTACTCAAGAACATAACTTAAAATTCTCCTACTGCATGCATGGTGGGGAGGCATAATTCTAATGCAACAAAACCATAGGTATTGAAAAACATGATCAAATGACTTGCCTGGCTGACGGTCTTCAAAAGCTAGCGACTCGTAATAGCAGGCTTCGCACTCCGGGAATTCTACCGAGTCAAACAATAGCACAAATAAGTATAGTACAATCTAACATAACAGCAAGTTGAAGTAAAACACCCAAGCACTCAAACCAAAACCCAAGAAAAACTCGAAGACAGCAAATCGAGGATTTTCACCACATCAAGCAACAACTAAGAAATAGTTTTACACAACTACAAATTTTCTTAACAGAACCTAAGCATGGATATTGCTAACTAACAGCAAGGAAAACTTTAAACAAACTAGGAGCAAAAGGAATCATATTAAAAGCTATTATAGAACTCATATTATGCCTAAGACAATTCTAGCAAAGCAAAAATAATTTTTTTTTTCTACTGTAAATAAAAGTTCATCCTCTGTAGCTATAGAAACTAATCTAAAATAAACTATAACAGAGGTAAAATAAAACTTAAAACTAATTAGAACAGTAGAAAACAGCAGCAATTAAAATAAAATAGAAACACTTGTTTTTCGCATAAAACTATTTTTAATAAAGACTAAAAATACTAAAATAAATTCCTACTGCTAGGCAAGGTCAAAACAAAGCAGTAGCAAAAAGAATCACTGAAAAATAATAATCCTAACTCAATTTATAGCAGAAAAACTAATCTGACTAAAACTAATATAAACAGTTTTTTAAAAACCTAAAACATGGCAGAATCTAATTTATACAGAAACTAAAACAAATTTGCAAACTAACAAAAAAAGAATCAACTAAAAATATTAAGTAACCTAAAAGATATGGGTTTTACAAAACTGGAACTATTCTGTTAAAAACAGAAACGAAAATTAACATAAAAAAAAAATACTAACGCGCTAACGGGCCTATCTAACGCTCAGGCGACAAATAACTAAAACGCGCCCGAGGGAATAAACCGATCGGGCCGGTCTAACTAAACCGTACTAAAATAAACCGATCTAAACCGAAAATAAACCGGTCTAACTAAACTAAACCTAACCCTTCGCGTGATCTAATCTAGGCCCTAGGATTTAGATCAAACGGCGACGAGCGGCTCCGGCGACTCACCGCGGTGGCGGCGACGGCGACGGACGACGGCGGCTCGGGCGACGACGGTGCGGTGGCTCCGGTGGTCCTGGGTGGCGGCGGAGACGTCGGGGAGAGGCGGCGGAGTGTTGCGGAGGCGGTGGTGGAGTCAGTGGGGCTCGGGGTGGTCGGTGGAGCTCGGGGGTGGAGCTATGGCGCGGCGGCGGCGTCGGACTCCGGCGAGAAATCGCGGCGGAGTGGAGGGGTTAGGCGAGGGGGAGGGGTGGGGAATGGGTCGAGGGGGTTGGGTATTTATAGGGGTGCCCGGCTTGGAGGCGGGGGCGAATCGGGGAGGGATCCCGCGATCCCCGGGATTCCGGCGACGACGGTGGTGATGGCGCGGTGATGGCGCGGCGTGGGAAGGAAGGAGAAGGGTGGGGCCGGCGCGTCGGTGAGAGAGGGAGAGAGGGGAGAGAGCGGGCGACCGGGCGAGAGAGGTTTCGGGCGCGGGCGTCGGTGCAGGCCGGCTCGGGGTGGTAGCTGGGCCGCGGCTCGGCGCTGGCTGGGCCGGTTGGCCTGGCTGGCGCCTGGGTCTCGTTTCTTTTTTTTTTTTGAATAAAGACAGAGAAAAAAAATAGAATATAGAGAAATCTATAATAGTTTTGTATAGGACATATATATATCAATAAAATCATAAAAATAAATCCTACAACGTGAACATTTTTTTCAGAGGCAAAACAGAAACAAAAATAAAAACATTTTTTTTTTGTAAATTCCAAATAAAAACCAAATTTGAATTCAAACTTTTTGGCAATATTTTCTTCTGACATTTTTTTTTCTTTGGAGTGTCATGTTTACTCCTCTCATACTTTTCTCAAGTATTTGTCAGGTACTTCTGAAATAAATTTCAATTGCCAAAAATCAAATTCAAATTCAAATAAAACTCAATGCCTCTGAAATTTCCAAATGCCACTCAATTAAAACAAAATGCATGGATGCTTAGCTATAATTGTAAAACATTCCAAATAGGAAATTTGGGATGTTACAAACCTACCCACCTTAAGATGAATCTCGCCCTCGAGATTCGGGTTGGCTAGCAAATAGGTGCGCGTGGTCTCGGCGGAGATCTTCTTCTCGCTCCCAGGTGGCTTCCTCCTCGGAATGATTACTCCACAGAACCTTGCAAAACTTGATGATCTTGCTGCAGGTGACTCTGGTCGCAGTCTCGAGAATTCGGACAGGTTTCTCCTCATAAGTTAGATCACTGTCGAGTTGTATGGCCTCTAGGGGCACTGTGTCTCTCAACGGAATATCGGCCATCTCGGCATGACATTTCTTCAGCTGAGAAACATGGAAGACATCATGAACTCCGGACAATCCTTCCGGCAATTCCAACTTGTATGCAACTTCTCCTCTGCGTTCGAGGATTTTGTAGGGGCCAATGAATCTGGGTGCTAACTTTCCTTTAACACCGAACCTCTTGACTCCACGAAGTGGGGACACACGAAGATGGACTTCAAAATTCACTACTGGGTGGAGGACGGTTGACGGGCACCCTGGAGAAACCAGCGGATGGCCGGGATGCATGGAGAAGCGCCATGACATCTTGCGGAAAGCTTCACCCAGCCACGAAGGGACGGATGTATACACCTTGACCGGATGCTTACCTGTGCAGCCGCAAGCCATTATGGGCTCTGGCTGGGTTGACCCTAGGCGTAACTCTGGACGGACGGTGCCAGCAGATGTAGAAGAACGGTAGGACATGGATGGGCACCGGCAGTGCCCAGAGAAACTCTACGGAAGACCCTGTTTCGTTCGTCCCGTCTTCAAACACCAGGCAGTGCGAGGACATAAAGGAGGGAACGATTCTTGCGGGTAAAGTGCACAACTCTGCAGAGTAACAACCTAATCGATTAGCCGTGTCCCCGGTTACGGACAAATGAGCCTCTGGAAATTGGAGTATTTCGGAAATCTCAACACTGAACTTAATAAATTAATTTGATGGGTTATTTAATAATTGGGAATGAGACATTGGTTGGCGGAACCATCTCAATAACAACCAACATTTTGTAGTAATTGCAAGCAAGTCCTTTGTCATAGGAAAAAATTGGCTTTTTCGCAAAAACATAAACTTAGAGCCCCACAGCCAAATTGCATATAGTGTTAGTATTATTATTGTTGTGCTCTCTATGATTTGCCGGCATATTCAAAATGCTGACCTACACGGCTGCAACGTCTTATGTTGCAGAAGAGTTTTCCGACCAGGAGTGAGGCTACGATCCACGCTTGGCGATTGCCCTATGGAGTCGGATGGACTCGCTATTCGTCTACGCTTCCGCAGCTTTATTTTAGTTTATTTCTCATGAGTTGGCCTTCGGCCGAATTTATTATGATGTAATAAAGACTCGATATGAGAACCGTGTAATAAATTCAGGTGTGATTGAACTTTGAATCTTTGCATCAATGTACTGTGTGTGCCAGCATTCTTGGGATGGTACAGCTACACAGAGACTTGACCGATTTCGGGTCGGGTCGCTACAATATACATATCCCTACAACCCTAGCGTCACCGATCCTTAAGTGTGTAGACCCTACGGGTTCGGGAGACATGCAGACATGACCGAGACGGCTCTCGGGCAATAACCAACAGCGGGATCTGGATACCCATGTTGGCTCCCACATGCTCCACGATGATCTCATCGGATGAACCACGATGTCAAGAATTCAATTAATCCCGTATGCGATTCCCTTTGTCAATCGGTATTTTACTTGCCCGAGATTCGATCGTCGGTATCCCAGTACCTCGTTCAATCTCGTTACCGGCAAGTCACTTTTCTCGTTACCGTAATGCATGATCCCGTGATCAAACACTTTGATCACACTGAGCTCATTATGATGATGCATTACCGAGAGGGCCCGGTGATACCTCTCCGTCAAGCGGAGTGACAAATCCCAGTCTCGATCCATGTCAACCCAACAGACACTTTTAGAGATACCCATAGCGTACCTTTATAGTCACCCAGTTACGTTGTGACGTTTGGCATACCCAAAGCACTCCTACGGTATCCGGGAGTTACACGATCTCATGGTCTAAGGAAAGGATACTTGACATTGGATAACTCTAGCAAACGAACTATGCGATCTTATGCTATGTTTAGGATTGGGTCTTGTCCATCACATCATTCTCCTAATGATGTGATCCCGTTATCGATGACATCCAATGTCCATAGTCAGGAAACCATGACTATCTGTCGATCAACGAGCTAGTCAACTAGAGGCTCACTAGGGACATGTTGTTGTCTGTTATTCACACATGTATTACGATTTCCGGATAACACAATTATAGCACGAATAAAGACAATTATCATGAATAAGGAAATATAATAATAATGCTTTTATTATTGCCTCTAGGGCATATTTCCAACAGATATGTGTTGGAAGTGTTTCCAAGGTTGATGTGATCAAACATCGCACGCTCCCTCTACCATCGGGATTGGTGTTAAACCTAAATAATTGTTATTTGGTGTTTGCGTTGAGCATAGACATGATTGGATTATCTTTATCGCAATATGGTTATTCATTTAAGGAGAATAATGGTTGCTCTGTTTATTTGAATAATACCTTGAATGGTCTTGCACCTAAAATGAATGGTTTATTGAATCTCGATCGTAGTGATACACATGTTCATGCCAAAAGATATAAGATAGTAAAGATAGTACCACATACTTGTGGCACAGCAATTTGAGTCATATTGGTATAAAACGCATGAAGAAGCTCCATGTTGATGGATCTTTGGACTCACTCGTTTTTAAAAATATTGAGACATGCGAACCATGTCTATTGGTATATGTGCATGAAGAAACTCCATACAGATGGATTGTTTGGGCTCACTCGATTTTGAATCACTTGAGACATGCAAATCTGTAACATCCCAAATTTTCAATTTGGAATGTTATACACTAGATCATCATGCATATCATATTTTCTTGCATTTTTTATCGATCCTAGAAAATTTCACGCAACTCAAGGACCCTCGGAGAGAGTTGGAGATTTCGTTATTTTCATATTTGAGTTTTCTCAAATTTTGAAAAGAGGATCATTTGATTTATTCATTTTTATCTTCAATTATTTTTCCAATATCAAATATATGAGAGGGAATAATATGACTTTCCCAAACTTTAGGAAAAATAAAGATTTAATAAATAAATCAAATAAGATTTTTTTCGGAGTTATTTGCATTTTAATTTGGATAGGGAAAAATGCGCGTTTTCAAAAATTGCATTTTGGTCCGAAGAAAAGTTCATTTTGTTCGACTCATTTTTAGGAGTTGGGGAAAATTTACTTTATTAGTTTTGGAGTCCGGTAGATTTTCTTTTCTGTGTTTTTCCGCGCGCGAAACCGATTTAAAAAAAAATTCCCGCGCGCGCCCTAGGCCGAAGGCCCAGCCGGCCGGCCAGGCCGATCGCCGCGCCGCGGCGCGCCAGGAGCCGCCGCCGCTGTTGCCTCTTTTAGGAAAGTCCTAGTAGGACTTTTGTACTGCTTCCGTTATTCCGTTTTTGTTTTCTAGATCTTTCCTACTCCTATTCTTATTCCTTGATCCCTCCTCCAAGAAACCCCTCCCCTCCCCAATATAAATACCCCCACACCCCCCTCTAAATCATCAAACCCAAAGCCCCAAGCCTCACCCGCGCCTCACACCCGCGCCCCTCACCCGCCGCCGTTGCCACCGCCGCCGCCGCACCTCGCCGCCGCCGCCCAACGCCGTCGTTCGCCGGAGGTAGCCGCGCCGCCTCTCTTTCTCTTTCATCGGATCGTTTTCTTCTAATCGTTCCGATTCTTCTCTTCTGATTCGTTTTTCTTTCCGGTTCTTTTCTAAAACCGTTCCGGTTTTCTAGATCGGTTTTTCGTTCGGTTTTCTTTTCCGAAACCCTAGATCGGATTCGTTTTCTTTTCCGATTTAGTTGCCTCGAGACTGTTCGCCGGACCGTTCGTTCCAATGAACGTGATCACCTGATTCTTCTAGGTTAACGAACGTCCGTTCGTTCAACCGTTCTTCTTTTTCTTCACGTCGGATTTATTCCGCGATCGCAATCTCAGATCCGATCTTCGTTCTAGTTTATCTTCTCACTCGTTTACCGGAATCAGGTGATTCAAGCGCCTGGAGTTTCGTTTCAAAACCGCCGTTCCGTCTAATCAACTTAAACAAAGTTTTGCTATGGTAAAATATTGACCTAGATTCAAATTGCTAGAACCAAGTTGTTTTCTTCCGCCGTTTGTTTTCCGTTCGTTCTCGTTTTCTTTTGCAACCGGAGTTCTTAAGTTGAACTTTCTGGTTAGATCTTTTATTCGAGCTTTACCTGTGCATTAGATGAGTACTTATTGTATGCTTGTTGTTTGTCTGCGATAGATCACCCGGAGTGCGCCGCCTGTTATTTCAAAGCTCTAGGTTTCGCGGATCCTCAGCAAGGCAAGTAACACTTTGATCATACCTTTCTACTACCCAGTTTTATTGCATTAGATCAATCCTCAAACACATTACATGATTAGGATCTAATCAAATTGTGGGATGGGAAGTAGATGAGGTAGTACCTATCACCTGTTTTACTTATGAAACCTTTGGGAGTTACTTCTACGTTTGCTTATTATGCCATGCTATGCTAGTAGACGTGGATTGGGTGAGTGATATCCATGACAGATGTGAGTTTGTTAATTTTAATGGTTTACTTAAGGTGGCAACTTAAATACACATCCGGGTGGATTGAGGCACCTGGTTTCTATCAGGACTTGCCTGTTTTCTTTTGGACCGCCACCCAGGCTCAAAGGGATCATAAGATCATTCATGTTAGTAACTTCCGTGTGCAGCCACAAGCCATTATGGGCTCTGGCGTAGTTGACTAAGTCATGCGAACTCTTACAGGGTAGACTAGCAGATGTGGGGGAAAGTAGGTGTACCGGTCTATCCAAACGTAAGGTGCTAGCCTTCTGAAAGACTATGTCTCGGTCATCCGTTTCTCAAACACCAAGTAGTGCGAGATACCAAACGGAGGCGATCGAGTCTTGTGGGGAAAAGTGTGCAAACCTCTGCAGAGTGTACAAACTAATCATGATTAGACGTGTCCCCGGTTATGGACATCTTGAGTATCTAGTTCTTGAATATCATGTGAATCTCATCATGTTACTTCTAATTAATATTATTGGGTTATTAATGATTGCTTTTAATTGGGATCGGAATGCTGTCAACCATTCTCAATGTTTAACAACCACCATGATAGTTAAATAAATTTATTCCTTTGCAGTAGGGAAAAATTGGCTTTACGCAAAACGGTAACCATAGAGCTTTCCACCATCCATATATGCATGTAGTATAGGCTTATTCATTCATTATTCTCTATGTGTTACATTGCCAGCATATTCCATGTGCTGACCCGTTTTCGGGCTGCAACTTTCATGTTGCAGACTTTTCAGACGACGAGTAAGGTGCTTTTAGGTCGTGGTTCTATACTCAGTGATGCCGTTGGAGTTGATGGACTCACTTATCTTCCAAGTCTTCCACTGTTATCGTTATTAGATGGCCTTAAGCCATATTTATTGTAATAAGTTCTCTTTGAGACATCGATGTAATAAGTGTGTGATTGATACTCTGCTATAAATCCTTTGAAGTACTGTGTGGTGTCAGCATTACTGATCCAGGGATGACACCGGAGCACAGAGACTTGACCATCTGAGGTCGGGTCGCTACAGAGATGGTATCAGAGCACACGCTGACTGTAGGACACGACCACTAAATTAAAGCCATAGATCACTATTCTCCTCTCATTTTCTAACTCCTCATCTTTTCTACTCTTTTAGGATGACGAACACGAAGATCAAGTACGCTCAACTGGATGAAGGCACACCTTTTGGATTTCACTTGAAGGAAGTTACCAAGTACCTGAACATTGGACTACCAAGCTTCACCGGGACCTTCAACGCCACTCTGCCTGAAGAGGAGCGCTGGAAGATTCAAGCTCATGTTCCGGGAAGGACATTCGCGCCAATCACGAAGCCCATAGATAGTGTTTTCAGTGCACCAACCTGGAGTCTGGGAAAGAGCATGGCAGCTCATATCACCATGGGACGCATTGGAGAAGTTTACCAAGAAGACCTCAAGGACACTATCTACCAGATTTGCGGACGCCGAGATGAAGACTGGGAGATAGTCAGCATCAAGAAGGATAGATCCATTGCAGCTTTCATCCAAGAGTTAAACCAGCACATTCGACGCCAAGAGAATCAGATGTGCAATGATATGATAGAGTTGAAGAATGCAAAGGCAAGGATCATCGAGCTAGAAGGAGAACTGAAGGGTACACGCAAGGACTACATGGACGAGATCGTAGCTCTAGCAAGGCACAATGTTGATCTCAAGCAGGAGATTGAAGAACTCAAGGGGAGATTAGCATTCAAGAATGAAGACAAGTATGTCGCATGCCCGAGCAACTACATCATCATCGACGACACCGATTCGGATCCACGTGAACCCGACTTTGAAGACAAAGCTGGAGCGGACATCATGGAGCCTTCCACCGATTCAAATTAGTAGATGACCACCATATATTAGTAGCCTTATTTCCTCCATGTAAACATTTTAGTCCACACACTTTTGCGATAGTTCTAGACCGTTTGTAAGCCCTTGTTTGATTGAATGAAGTGATTTTATGTGAATTTGGGTAGTGTTTTCTCTTAGACCTCATTCTATTCTTAATTCTCTTCTTTTCTAAACCCTCGGACCTAATAGTATTGGAATCCCAAGGATTGGATGTGATATTAGGCATGGATTGGTTGTCAAAGTATGAAGGGAACATTGAATGTGCTAGTAAGACAATCTTACTCACGACGCCAGAAGGAAGAAGGATCAAGTATGTATCACGACATGGATCAAATAGGAATCAAATGAATTCTTTAGCAGGAGTCGTACAGGAGGAAGTACCAGTGGTTAAGGATTATCCTGATGTGTTTCCTGAGGAATTGCCAGGCATGCCACCGGATAGAGACATTGAGTTTTTGATTGAGCTTTTGCGAGGCACTGGGCCAATATCGAAGAGACCATACAAGATGCCAGCTCAAGATTTGGCGGAAATCAGGAAGCAGATTAAGGAATTACTGGAAAAAGGTTATATTCGCCCAAGTTCTTCGCCTTGGGGATCACCCGTACTTCTAGTGGAGAAGAAGGATGGATCATTAAGGATGGTTGTTGATTACCGTGGATTGAATGAAGTAACCATCAATAACAAGTACCCACTGCCAATGATAAATGATCTGTTTGATCGTTTGCAAGGAGCTAAAGTGTTTCCCAAGATCGATTTGCGATCAGGGTACCATCAATTGAAGATTCGAGAGCAGGACATACCCAAGACAACTTTTACCACGAGATACGAATTGTATGAGTATACCGTTATGTCATTTGGTCTGACTAACGCACCTGCCTGTTTCATGAACCTGATGAACAAAGTGTTTACGGAGTTCTTGGATAAGTTCGTCGTAGTGTTCATTGATGACATTCTGATTTTCTCAAAGAATGAAGAAGAGCATAAGGAACATTTGCGTTTGGTTTTGGAGAAACTAAGGGAACATCAGTTATATGCCAAATTCAGCAAATGTGAGTTTTGGTTGAAGGAAGTTGGATTTCTTGGACATGTTATATCCGGAGAAGGTATAGCAGTTGACCCCACCAAGGTTGAGACCGTAACCGAATGGGAAGCACCCACGACAGTTGGAGAGATCCGGAGTTTGCTTAGACTCGCAGGATACTACCGGAGATTCATTGAGAATTTCTCAAAGATTGCAAAGCCTATGACTGAATTGTTGAAGAAGGATACCAAGTTCAATTGGACTGAGGAATGTGAGGCCAGTTTTCAGGAGTTGAAGAAACGATTGGTTTCCTCACCAGTGTTGATTCTGCCAGATCAGACCAAGGATTATGAGGTGTATTGCGACGCTTCACGTCGAGGACTTGGAGCAGTGCTTATGCAGGAAGGAAGAGTTGTTTCGTATGCCTAACGACAACTAAAACCTCATGAACTAAATTATGCTACGCATGATTTGGAGTTAGCAGCCGTAGTGCATGCGTTGAAGACATGGAGACATTTCCTCATTGGAAATCATTGTGAAGTGTACACGGATCACAAAAGTTTGAAGTACATTTACACGCAGAAGGAGTTGAACCTCAGGCAAAGGAGATGGTTGGAGCTCATCAAGGATTATGATATGAGACTGCATTACCATCCAGGAAAAGCTAATGTAGTAGCTGACGCATTGAGCCGTAAGAGCCATGTCAATACATTGATGACGGGAGAAATACCAAAGGAGTTAGCCAAGGATCTTCGTGAGCTATGTTTGGAAATAGTTCCGAGAGGCTATGTAGCAGCATTGGAGATTCAATCAACATTAATGGATAAAATCAGAGAAACTCAGAAATCTGATAAGGAGATTGCAGACATAAAGACGAGAATGAGCGAAGGAAAAGCAAAGGGATTTCGTGAGGATGAGCACGATACCCTATGGTTTGAGGACCGTGTTTATGTGCCCAATAACCCGGAGATCAGGAAGTTGATTCTGCAAGAGGCACATGATTCACCCTATTCGATTCACCCAGGAAATACCAAGATGTATTTGGATTTGAAGGAAACATTCTGGTGGACCGGAATGAAGAAGGATATTGCAGTATATGTAGTAGTTTGTGATGTATGTCAAAGAGTGAAGGCAGAACATCAGAAGCCAGCCGGATTGTTACAACCATTGCCGATACCAGAACGGAAGTGGGATAAGATAGGCATGGATTTTATCACAGGACAACCAGGACGAAAGCAGGCTATGACTCGATATGGGTAGTAGTTGATCGTTTGACGAAGGTAGCACATTTCATCCCAGTTAAGACCACTTACACAAGTGCTAAGTTGGCAAAGATATACATGACTAGGATCATTTGTTTGCACGGAGTCCCGAGGAGTATCGTATCAGATAGAGGAACCCAATTTACCTCAAAGTTTTGGAATCAGTTGCATGAAACTTTGGGAACCAGACTAGAATTCAGCACAGCTTTTCACCCATAGACGGATGGACAGACTGAGAGAGTCAATCAGATTTTGGAAGATATGCTGAGAGCTTGTGCACTAGATTATGGATCTAGTTGGGACGATAACTTGCCGTATGCGGAGTTTTCTTATAACAACAGTTACCAAACCAGTCTGAAGATGGCACCTTTCGAAGCTTTATACGGAAGGAGGTGCAGGACACCGTTGTCATGGGACGAAGTTGGAGACCGTCAGTTCTTTGGACCCGATCTGATCAAGGAGTCTGAACGGAAAGTTAAGTTGATTTGCGATAGGCTCAAGGTAGCCCAATCAAGGCAGAAGAGCTACGCAGATTCTAAGCGCAAGGAGACAGTTTACGAAACTGGAGACAGAGTTTATCTTCGAGTATCCCCACTTCGAGGAGTTAAGCGCTTTGGAGTTAAGGGAAAGTTAGCACCGCGTTTCGTTGGACCGTATAAGATTTTGCAACGCATGGGAGAAGTCGCTTATAAATTGGAATTACCAGAAGGACTGTCAGGAGTTCATGATGTATTCCATGTTTCTCAGCTGAAGAAATGTCACGCCGAAATGGCGGAGGTACCACTAAGAGATACAGTGCCGCTTGAAGCGATTCAGTTGAAGGATGACTTAACGTATGAAGAGAAGCCAGTCAAGATTCTCGAGTATGCCAGCAGAGTTACCCGCAGCAAGGTTATCAAGTTTTGCAAAGTTCAATGGAACCATCACTCAGAGGATGAAGCCACCTGGGAGAGAGAAGAAGATTTGCTCAAGGACCACCCTCACCTATTTTCTAGCCAACCCGAATCTCGAGGACAAGATTCATCTTAAGGGGGGTAGGTTTGTAACATCCCAAATTTTCAATTTGGAATGTTATACACTAGATCATCATGCATATCATATTTTCTTGCATTTTTTATCGATCCTAGAAAATTTCACGCAACTCAAGGACCCTCGGAGAGAGTTGGAGATTTCGTTATTTTCATATTTGAGTTTTCTCAAATTTTGAAAAGAGGATCATTTGATTTATTTATTTTTATCTTCAATTATTTTTCCAATATCAAATATATGAGAGGGAATAATATGAATTTCCCAAACTTTAGGAAAAATAAAGATTTAATAAATCAAATAAGATTTTTTTCGGAGTTATTTGCATTCTAATTTGGATAGGGAAAAATGCGCGTTTTCAAAAATTGCATTTTGGTCCGGAGAAAAGTTCATTTTGTTCGAATCATTTTTAGGAGTCGGGGAAAATTTACTTTATTAGTTTTGGAGTCCGGTAGATTTTCTTTTCTGTGTTTTTCCGTGCGCGAAACCGATTTCAAAAAAAAATTCCCGCGCGCGCCCTGGGCCGAAGGCCCAGCCGGCCGGCCAGGCCGATCGCCGCGCCGCGCCGCGCGCCAGGAGCCGCCGCCGCCGTTGCCTCTTTTAGGAAAGTCCTAGTAGGACTTTTGTACTACTTCCGTTATTCCGTTTTTGTTTTCTAGATCTTTCCTACTCCTATTCTTATTCCTTGATCCCTCCTCCAAGAAACCCCTCCCCTCCCCAATATAAATACCCCCACACCCCCCTCTAAATCATCAAACCCAAAGCCCCAAGCCTCACCCGCGCCTCACACCCGCGCCCCTCACCCGCCGCCGTTGCCACCGCCGCCGCCGCACCTCGCCGCCGCCGCCCAACGCCGCCGTTCGTCGGAGGTAGCCGCGTCGCGCCTCTTTCTCTTTCATCAGATCATTTTCTTCTAATCGTTCCGATTCTTCTCTTCCGATTCGTTTTTCTTTCCGGTTCTTTTCTAAAACCGTTCCGGTTTTCTAGATCGGTTTTTCGTTCGGTTTTCTTATCCGAAACCCAAGATCGGATTCGTTTTCTTTTCCGATTTAGTTGCCTCGAGACTGTTCGCCGGACCGTTCATTCTAACGAACGTGATCACCAGATTCTTCTAGGTTAACGAACGTCCGTTCGTTCAACCGTTCTTCTTTTTCTTCTCGTCGGATTTATTCCGCGATCGTGATCTTAGATCCGATCTTCGCTCTAGTTTATCTTCTCACTCGTTTATCGGAATCAGGTGATTCAAGCGCGTGGAGTTTCGTTTCGAAACCGCCGTTCCGTCTAATCAACTTAAACAAAGTTTTGCTATGGTAAAATATTGACCTAGATTCAAATTGCTAGAACCAAGTTGTTTTCTTCCGCCCTTTGTTTTCCGTTCGTTCTCGTTTTCTTTTGCAACCGGAGTTTTTAAGTTGAACTTTCTAGTTAGATCTTTTATTCGAGCTTTACCTGTGCATTAGATGAGTACTTATTGTATGCTTGTTGTTTGTCTGCGATAGATCACCCGGAGTGCGCCGCCTGTTATTTCGAAGCTCTAGGTTTCGCGGATCCTTAGCAAGGCAAGTAACACTTTGATCATACCTTTCTACTACCCAGTTTTATTGCATTAGATCAATCCTCAAACACATTGCATGATTAGGATCTAATCAAATTGTGGGATGGGAAGTAGATGAGGTAGTACCTATCACCTGTTTTACTTATGAAACCTTTGGGAGTTTCTTCTACGTTTGCTTATTATGCCATGCTATGCTAGTAGACGTGGATTGGGTGAGTGATATCCATGACAGATGTGAGTTTGTTAATTTTAATGGTTTACTTAAGGTGGCAACTTAAATACACATCTGGGTGGATTGAGGCACCTGGTTTCTATCAGGACTTGCCTATTTTCTTTTGGACCGCCACCCAGGCTCAAAGGGATCATAAGATCATTCATGTTAGTAACTTCTGTGTGCAGCCACAAGCCATTATGGGCTCTGGCGTAGTTGACTAAGTCGTGCGAACTCTTACAGGGTAGACTAGCAGATGTAGGGGAAAGTAGGTGTACCGGTCTATCCAAACGTAAGGTGCTAGCCTTCTGAAAGACTATGTCTCGGTCATCCGTTTCTCAAACACCAAGTAGTGCGAGAAACCAAACGGAGGCGATCGAGTCTTGTGTGGAAAAGTGCGCAAACCTCTGCAGAGTGTACAAACTAATCATGATTAGCCGTGTCCCCGGTTATGGACATCTTGAGTATCTAGTTCTTGAATATCATGTGAATCTCATCATGTTACTTCTAATTAATACTATTGGGTTATTAATGATTGCTTTTAATTGGGATCGGAATGCTGTCAACCATTCTCAATGTTTAACAACCACCATGATAGTTAAATAAATTTATTCCTTTGCAGTAGGGAAAAATTGGCTTTACGCAAAACGGTAACCATAGAGCTTTCCACCAGCCATATATGCATGTAGTATAGGCTTATTCATTCATTATTCTCTATGTGTTACATTGCCAGCATATTCCATGTGCTGACCCGTTTTCAGGCTGCAACTTCCATGTTGCAGACTTTTCAGACGACGAGTAAGGTGCTTTTAGGTCGTGGTTCTATACTCAGTGATGCCGTTGGAGTTGATGGACTCACTTATCTTCCAAGTCTTCCACTGTTATCGTTATTAGATGGCCTTAAGCCATATTTATTGTAATAAGTTCTCTTTGAGACATCGATGTAATAAGTGTGTGATTGCTACTCTGCTATAAATCCTTCGAAGTACTATGTGGTGTCAGCATTACTGATCCAGGGATGACACCGGAGCACAGAGACTTGACCATCTGAGGTCGGGTCGCTACAAAATCATATCACATGGGCAAGATGACTGAAAGGCCTCGTTTTCAGTAAGATGGAACAAGAAAGCAACTTGTTGGAAGTAATACATTTTGATGTGTGCAGTCCAATGAGTGTTGAGGCACGCAGTGGATATCGTTATGTTCTTACTTCCCAGATGATTTGATTAGATGCTAAGTATATTTACTTGATGAAACACAAGTCTGAACTATTGAAAGGTTCAAGTAATTTCAGAGTGAAGTTGAAGATCGTCGTGACAAGAGGATAAAATGTCTATGATATGAACGTAGAGAGGAATATCTCAGTTACGAGTTTGGCACACAATTAAGACATTGTGGAAATTGTTTCACGACTAATACTGCCTGGAACACCTGTAACGCCCTCGATGCGGCTATATCTCCCACATGTCGAAGCACGACTTAGAGGCATAACCGCATTGAAAGCAATGTCGCAAGTGAGGTAATCTTCACACAACCCATGTAATACATAAGGGAAAGAGATACATAGTTGGCTTACAATCGCCACTTCAGACAATACATGAGTAAATCATTACATCAAACAGATACAATCAAGGTCCGACTACGGAACCAAAATAAAAGAAGACTACCCCAAATGCTACACAGATCCCCGATCGTCCCGACTGGGCTCCACTACTGATCAACTGAAACGAAACAACACAATGAACAAGATCTTCATCGAGCTCCTCCTTGAGCTCGGGTGCGTCACCTGCACGGTTTCATCGGCACCTGCAAACTGGTTTTGGAAGTATCTGTGAGTCATGGGGACTCAGCAATCTCACACCCGCGAGATCAAGACTATTTAAGCTTAAAGGTAGGACAGGGTAGTGAGGTGGAGCTGCAGCAAGCGACTAGCATATCTGGTGTCTAACATACGCAAATGAGAGCGAGAAGAGAAGGCAAAAGCACGGTCGAACAACTATGATCAAGAAGTGATCCTAGAACAACCTACGTCAAGCATAACTCCAACACCGTGTTCACTTCCCGGACTCCGCCGAGAAGAGACCATCATGGTTACACATGCGGTTGATGTATTTTAATTAAGATCAACTTCGGGTTTTCTACAACCGGACATTAACAAATTCCCATCTGCCACATAACCGCGGGCATGGATTTCGAAAGTTCAAACCCTGCAGGGATGTCCCAACTTAGCCCATGATAAGCTCCCGCGATCAACGAAGGATATTCCTTCTCCCCGGGAAGACCCGATCAGTCTCGGAATCCCGGCTACAAGTCATTTCGACAGTAATAAAACAAGTCCAGCAAAGCCGCCCGATGCGCCGACATCCTGATAGGAGCTGCACATATCTCGTTCTCAGGGCAACACCGGATAAGCAGTCCGTACAACTAAAACCAGACCTCAAGTTTCCTTGAGGTGGCGCTGCAAAGCGCTCTAGTTCGGACCAACACTTAGACAAGCATTGGCCCGGGGGGGCTAAATAAAGATGACCCTCGGGCTGGCCGACCCAAGGGAAAGGGATTGGTGGTAGGCAAATGGTAAAACCAATGTTGGGCCTTGCTGGAGGAGTCTTATTCAAAGCGAAATTTCAAGGGGGTCCCATAAATCACCCGACCGTGTTAGGGACGCAAAATCCAGGAACATAACACTGATATGAAGGAAACTAGGGCGGCAAGAGTGGAACAAAACACCAGGCATAAGGCCGAGCCTTCCACCCTTTACCAAGTATATAGATGCATTAATTAAATAAGATATATTGTGATATCCCAACAAGTAAACATGTTCCAACAAGGAACAACATCTCCATGTTCCAACAAGGAACGAACTTCATCTTCACCTGCAACTAACAACGCTATAAGAGGGCTGAGCAAAGCGGTAACATAGCCAATCAACGGTTTGCTAGGGCATGGATGGTTAGAGGCTGACATGGCAATATGGGAGGCATGATGTAGCAAGTGGTAGGTATCGCAGCATAGGCATAGCAAAAGAGCGAGCAACTAGCAAGCAAAGATAGAAGTGATTTCGAGGGTATGGTCATCTTGCCTGAGATCCCGCAAGGAAGAAGAACGAGTCCATGAAGAAGACAAACGGACGTAGTCGAACGAATCCTCACAACTCCGGAACGAAACCGAAGCCAACGAGAGAAGCAAACCGGAAGGAAGCAAACAACATAGTAAACAACCATCACATAAATATGGCATGATGCACAACCAAGTATGATGCATGTACGGTTTAATGAAGCATGGCATGGCAAAGTACACAAACAATACTACAAATTAAGTGGAGCTCAATATGCAACAAGTTGCATATTGGCAAAACACCACATTTAATTATTTAGTTCTCTCTCGTATATATATCCAACATTATTAAATGTTGTTAAACATGGCAAGAGGTGAAACACAACAAAACTACCTACCTAGGCAAGTTTAAATGAGGCCGGAAACAACGAACAACAAGTCCGGAAAAATCCTCATAAGCATATTTCGAATTTGGTACTGTTCTGCCCGAAATCATATTTTTGAGTTGTTAAACATCAAAAGTAAGGTCATCATGTTAAACTATGCATTTTTTCACCCCATTTACATATAAAATTTATTAAAATCCGAGTTACGGTTAATTAGTTATGAATTAAATCATTTTAACATGCTATTTAAGCAAATTAATGTAAACAACAATTTAAACATTTGTAACATGGATGGAAGTGGTATATTATGAAACTAGGCAAAATTCTAAGCATTTTACATATTAAAATCATTTTAATCCGATGCACCATTTGTGAGTTATTAAATGCATGATCTAGAGGGACTTTCTACAAAACTGTAAATCCCTGGATAATGCTAAAATCGCAGAACTGGAAAAAAACATGGTACGGGCCGCATCTGTTCTCACCATGGGCCTTGCCCAGAACTGTGGAGAGGTCAGCATGCCCTCTGGATGCGGCTGCTGGGCCGGCTCGCAGGACGCGGCCCAGGCGCTATTCAACGGGAGCGAGGCAGGGGCGCACTGGGACTTGGAGGCCGGCCACGCTGGCGCTGGACCAAGTCAACGAGGGCGCTCGCTCGATCTGAACTGCTGCTCGATGTTGTAAGCGACACGGAGGAGGCGAGAAGACGGGGACGAGCTCCTGGACTCGGATCCGTCGAAGGGCGCGGGGACGGCGAGGTCCGACGGAGGTTAGAGCTCCAGGCGGCGGAGGAGGCACGGCGGCGCGAGAGAGGCCGTCGAGCGCGCTCTGCTTCGAACGAGCGGGCGAAGCAGGGGACTTGGCGAGGAGCGGGCAGCGGACAGCGGGAACGGGGCGGCGGCTTGACGCAGGGGACTTGGCGCGGCGATGGGGATCCGGCGGATCCAGTCGAGGACGTGGCCGGAGGCGGGCTTGAAGATGACGACGGGGAGGCAGCAGCAGCGGTTGTGGACGGGGAGGTCGCGGCTTGCGGCGGTGCTCGCGCACACGGGAGGAGCGGGCGCGAGGGCTTCCCTCCCTGGAATGAGGCGGAGGCGAGGGGAACCTCCAGGAGATCCATGGGCGGCAGGCTCTTGCAAAAATGGCGGCGTCGCGACACCATCAGAGGGAGCGAGAGAGAAGAAGTGGAGGAAGGAAGGAGAGGAGCGACGGGGCTGGTCCTGCTGGTATTGCTCCGGCGAGGGGCAACGGGTGATGATGGAGCTCCGACATGGATCTGCTGCTACGCGGGTGGCCGGCGGCCATCGGCGCGAGGAGGAGCATGGAGGAGCTCCTCTCCTCCGGATCGAACAGGAAGGAGAAGGCAGCGGGGTTGGTTCGGTGAGGAATCCGAGGACGAGAGTGGCGGCGGCGGGATGGATGTGATTGATGGGTCAAGGTCCCTAGATTTTAGGGTTAGGTCGGTTTATATAATAGGGGACTAGGTTTAGGGGCTATCTCGTCCCTCCGATCGCAATCGGACGGATGCAAATAAATAGGCTAGGGAGTCCAAATAAGAAAACAATGATGTTTTATAGACATTTGGGGATGATCTGGACCCAACGGTGATGACTGAGCGGTTCGGGTTCGGGCAAGTTTCGGACGTGCGCGGGGGGTCGATGCTCTGCGCAAAGAGGGGTTAAGAAGCCATGCAAGAGGGAAACAAAAATCTGGTTGGTCTCGGAACGGTCAACAAAAGCAAGGGGGACGCGGCAACTACGAGCAGATGCAGGTTTTAAAAAACATGACAGCAACAGAGTGCCGATGCAATGCGGAAATAAAAGGGCAGGCACAAATGAAACACACAGCGAAACCCGGAATATATGGGAGTCTTCTCGAGCATCGGTCTCGGGGCGTTACAACACCATAGTGTGATGGTGTGTCCAAACATCATAGCTGCACCCTATTGGATGTGGTGCGTACCATGATGTCTCTTATCGAATTACCGCTATCGTTTATGGGTTAGGCATTAGAGACAACCGCATTCACTTTAAATAGGGCACCAAGTAATTCCGTTGAGATGACACCGTATGAACTATGGTTTAGAGAAACCTAAGCTGTCATTTCTTAAAAGTTTGGGGCTGCGACGCTTATGTGAAAAAGGTTTAGTCTAATAAGCTCGAACCCAAAGCAGATAAATGCATCTTCATAGGACACCCAAAACAGTTGGGTATACCTCCTATTTCGGATCCGGAAGCAAAAAGTGATTGTTTCTAGAAACAGGTCCTTTCTTGAGGAAAATTTTCTCTTGAAAGAACTGAGTGGGAGGATGGTGAAGACTTGATGAGGTTATTGAACTGTCACTTCAACTAGTGTGTAGCAGGGCACAAGAAGTTGTTCCTGTGATGCCTACACCAATTGAAGTGGAAGCTTATGATAGTGATCATGAAACTTCGGATCAAGTCACTACCAAAACTCGTGGGTCGACAAGGATGCGTACTACTTCAGAGTGGTACGTAATCCTGTCTTGAAAGTCATGTTGCTAGACATCAATGAACCTACGAGCTATGGAGAAGCGACAGTGAGCCCGGATTCCGACAAATGGCTCAAGGCCATAAAATCCGAGAGATGATCCATGTATGAAAACAAGGTATAGACTTTGGAAGAACTACTTGATGGTCGTAAGGCTATTGGGTACAGATGGATTTTAAAAGGAAGACAGACAATGATGGTAAGTGTCACCATTAAGAAAGCTCGACTTGTTGTTAAGATGTTTTTCGACAAGTTCAAGGAGTTGACTACGATGAGACTTTCTCACTTGTAGCGATACTAAGAGTCTGTTGGAATTGTATTAGCAGTTACTGCATTATTTATGAAATCTTGCAGATAGGATGTGAAAACATTGTTTCCTCGACAATTTTCTTGAGGAAAGGTTGTATGTGATACAACCAGAAGGTTTTTGTCAATCCTAAAAGATGCAAACAAGTATGCAAAGCTCCAGCAATCCTTCTAAGGACTGGAGTAAGCATCTCGGAGTTGGAATATACGCTTTGATGAGATGATCAAAGATTTTGGGTTTATACAAAGTTTATGAAGAAACTTGTATTTCCAAAGAAGTGAGTGGGAGCACTATAGAATTTCTGATGAGTATATGTTGTTGATCAGAAATGTTGTAGAATTTCTGGAAAGCATATATGGTTATTTGAAAAGTGTTTTTCAATGGAAAACCTGAATTAAGCTACTTGAACATTAAGCATCAAGGTCTATAAGGATAGATAAGAAACGCTTAATAGTACTTTCAAATGAATACACACCGTGACAAGATTTTGAAGGAGTTCAAATAGATCACAAAGGAGTTCTTGGTTGTGTTATAAGGTGTGAGCATTGAGTAAGACTCAAGATCTGACCACGACAGAAGAGAGAGAAAGGACGAAGGTCGTCCCCAATGCTTTAGACATAGGCTCTACAGTATGCTATGCTGTGTACCGCACCTGAAGTGTGCCTTGCCATGAGTCAATCAAGGGGTACAAGAGTGATCCAGGAATGGATCACATGACAGTGGTCAAACTTATCCTTAGTAACTAGTGGACTAAGGATTTTTCTCGATTATGGAGGTGGTAAAAGAGTTCGTCGTAAAGGGTTACATCGATGCAAACTTTGACACTAATCTGGATGACTCTGAGTAGTAAACCGGATTCGTATAGTAGAGCAGTTGTTTGGAATAGCTCCAAGTACCGCATGGTAGCTTCACTTACAAGATGACATAGAGATTTCTAAAGCACACACGGATCTGAAAGGTCAGACCCGTTGACTAATAACCTCTCTCAGAAGCGAGATATGATCAAACCCCATGGGTGTTGGATTCATTACAATCACATAGTGATGTGAACTAGATTATTTACTCTAGTGCAAGTGGGAGACTGTTGGAAATATGCCCTAGAGGCAATAATAAAATGGTTACTATTGTATTTCCTTGTTCATGATAATTGTCTATTGTTCATGCTATAATTGTATTAACTGGAAACTGTAATACATGTGTGAATACATAGACCACAACATGTCCCTAGTGAGCCTCTAGTTGACTAGCTCGTTGATCAATAGATGGTTATGGTTTCCTGACCATGGACATTAGATGTCATTGATAACGGGATCACTTCATTTGGAGAATGATGTGATGGACAAGACCCAATCCTAAGCATAGCACAAGATCGTGTAGTTTGTTTGCTAAAAGCTTTTCTAATGTCAAGTATCATTTCCTTAGACCATGAGATTGTGCAACTCCCGGATACCGTAGGAATGCATTGGGTGTACCAAACGTCACAACGTAACTGGGTGGCTATAAAGCTGCACTACAGGTATCTCCGAAAGTATCTGTTGGGTTGGTACGAATTGAGACTGGGATTTGTCACTCTGTATGACGAAGAGGTATCTCTGGGCCCTCTCGGTAATGCATCACCATAATGAGCTCAATGCGACTAAGCAGTTAGTCACGGGATCATGCGTTACAGAACGAGTAAAGTGACTTGCCGATAACGAGATTGAACGAGGTATTGGGATACCGACGATCGAATCTCAGGCAAGTAACATACCGGTTGACAAAGGGAATTGAATACGGGATTGATCGAATCCCCGACATCGTGGTTCATCCGATGAGATCATCGTGGAACATGTGGGAGCCAATATGGGTATCCAGATCCCGCTATTGGTTATTGGCCGGAGAGGCGTCTCGATCATGTCTGCATGGTTCCCGAACCCGTAGGGTCTACACAATTAAGGTTCGGTGACGCTAGAGTTGTTATGGGAAATAGTATGTGGTTACTGAAGGTAGTTCAGAGTCCCGGATGAGATCCCGGACGTCACGAGGAGTTCCGGAATGGTCCGGCGGTGAAGATTGATATATTGGACGAAGGGTTTTGGAGTTCGGAAGTGTTTTGGGGGTACCAGGCTATGGCCAGCATGACCGAAAGGTGTTTCGGGAGCCCCGGCAAGTGTTGGAGGGCCTCATGGGCCAAAGGGGAAGGGGCAAACCAGCCCACTAAGGGGTGGTGCGCCCCCCACACCCTTTCCCACGTTACTTGGGGAGGTGGGGCACCTCCACCTGGCTTGGGAGGCAAGCCTCCACCTGCTTGGCTTGGGGGGCAAGTCTCCCTAGGATTTTCCCTAGGGAGATCCAATCTGCTTGGCCGCCGCCCCCTAGGGGAAATTCTAGGGCGCGTCCCCTCTCCCCTTGCCCCTATATATAGTGGAGGGGTGGGAGGGCAGCCGCACCTCTCCCCTGGCACGGCCCTCCCTCCTCCTACACCTCCTCCTCCCCCATAGTGCTTGGCGAAGCCCTGCTGGAGAACCACGAGATCCATCGCCACCATGTCGTCATGCTGCTGGAGTTCACCCTCAACTTCTCCTCTCCCCTTGCTAGATCAAGAAAGAGGAGACGTCCCCGGGCTGTACGTGTGTTGAACGTGGAGGCGCCATCCGTTCGGCGCTAGATCGGATCTTTCGCGATTTGAATCGCCGCGAGTATGACTCCATCAACCGCGTTCTTGTAACGCTTCCGCTTAGCGATCTTCAAGGGTATGAAGATGCAGTCCCTCTCTCTCATTGCTAGCATCTCCTAGATTGATCTTGGTGACACGTAGGAAAATTTTGAATTATTGCTACGTTCCCCAACACATAGCTGGGACTTTGTGTATGTTCTCAAAATGCGTTTGTCGAGTGCTCATTAAAAAGTTTCTATACAAGTTTCTAAACGAACTCCTTAAGAAAATTTCTCCAAAAGTTCCCTATGAAAGAATCCTTTGAAGCATCTAGTCGTCACAAATGTTCTGACCACTTGTGGAGCCAAAACGGACTCCGTATGAGTCAGATATCCATGTTTCAGTAAACACTGCACAAAATTGATTCCGAACGACAATTACAGACTAGTTCTTGTGTAGGTGCACTCGATTTTTTCCATTCTACTTCACTAGACATCTCCATATGAGATCCCATTACTTGTAGGGAAATGCAAGAGACCTCGGTTATGATGATGCACTACGTCCGTAGGTGGGACTTTGTGTATGTTCTCGAAATGCGTTTGTCGAGTGCTCATTAAGAAAGTTTCTCTACAAGTTTCTGAACGAACTCCTTAAGAAAAGTTCCCCAAAAGTTCCCTATGAAAGAATCCTTTGAAGCATCTGGTCGTCACAAACGTTTTGACTACTTGTGGAGCCAAAACGGACTCCGTATGAGTCAGATATCCATATTTCAGTTAACACTGCGCAAAACTGATTTCGAACGATAGTTATAGACTAGTTCTTGTGTAGTTGCACTCGATTTTTTCAATTCTACTTCATTAAACATATCCATATGATACCCCATTACTTGTAGGGAAATTCAAGAGACCTCGGTTATGATGATGCACTAGGTCCATAGCTGGGACTTTGTGTATGTTCTCAAAATGCGTTTGTCGAGTGCTCTTTAAGAAAGTTTCTATACAAGTTTCTGAACGAACTCCTTAAGAAAAGTTCTCCAAAAGTTCCCTATGAAAGTATGCTTTGAAGCATATGGTCGTCACAAACATTTTGACTTCTTGTGGAGCCAAAACAGACTCCGTATGAGTCAGATATCCATGTTTCTGTTCACACTGCGCAAAACTAACTTTGAACGACAGTTACAGACTAGTTCTTGTGTACTTGTCCTCGATTTTTTCCATTCTACTTCACTAAACTTATCCATATGATATCCAATTACTTGTAGGGAAATGCAAGAGACCTCGGTTATGATGATGCGCTAGGTTCATAGCTGGGACTTTGTGTATGTTCTTGAAATGCGTTTGTCGAGTGCTCATTAAGAAAGTTTCTATACAAGTTTATGAACGAACTCCTTAAGAAAAGTTCTCCAAAAGTTCCCTATGAAAGAATCCTTTGAAGCGTCTGGTCGTCACAAACGTTTTGCCTACTTGTGGAGCCAAAACGTACTCCGTATGAGCCAGATATCCATGTTTCAGTTAACACTGCGCAAAATGATTCCAAACGACAGTTACAGACTAGTTCCTGTGTAGTTGCACTCGATTTTTTTATTCTACTTCACTAAACATCTCCATATGAGATCCCATTATTTGTAGGGAAATGCAAGAAACCTCGGTTATGATGATGCACTACGTCCGTAGGTGGGACTTTGTGTATGTTCTCGAAATGCGTTTGTCGAGTGCTCATTAAGAAAGTTTCTATATAAGTTTCTGAACAAACTCCTTTAGAAAAGTTCCCCAGAAGTTCCCTACGAAAGAATCCTTTGAAGCATCTGGTCGTCACAAATATTTTGACTACTTGTGGAGCCAAAACGGACTCCGTATGAGTTAGATATCCATATTTCAGTTAACACTGCGCAAAACTGATTTCGAACAATAGTTATAGACTAGTTCTTGTGTAGTTGCACTCTATTTTTTCCATTCAACTTCATTAAACATCTCCATATGAGACCCCATTACATGTAGGGAAATTCTAGAGACCTCGGTTATGATGATGCACTAGGTCCATAGCTGGGACTTTGTGTATGTTCTCAAAATGCGTTTGTCGAGTGCTCTTTAAGAAAGTTTCTACACAAGTTTCTGAACGAACACCTTAAGAAAAGTTCTCCAAAAGTTCCCTATGAAAGAATCCTTTGAAGCATCTGGTCGTCACAAACGTTTTGAATACTTATGGAGCCAAAATGGACTCCATATAAGTTAGATATCCATGTTTCAGTTAACACTGCACAAAACTGATTCCGAACGACAGTTACAGACTAGTGTTTGTCTAGTTGCACCAGATTTTTTCCATTCTACTTCACTAAACATCTCCATATGAGATACAATTACTTGTAGGGAAATGCAAGAGACCTTGGTTATGATGATGCACTAGGTCCATAGCTGGGACTTTGTGTATGTTCCAGAAATGCGTTTGTCGAGTGCTCATTAAGAAAGTTTCTATAGAAGTTTCTGAACGAAATCCTCAAGAAAAGTTCCCCAAAAGTTCCCTATGAAAGAACCCTTTTAAGCATCTGGTCGTCACAAACGATTTTACTACTTGTGGAGCCAAAATGGAATCCGTATGAGTCAGATATCCATGTTTCAGTTAACACTGCGCAAAACTGATTCCGAACGACAATTACAGACTAGTTCTTGTGTAGTTGCACTCGATTTTTTCCATTCTACTTCACTAAACATCTCCATGTGAGATCCAATTACTTGTAGGGAAATGCAAGACACCTTGGTTATGATGATGCACTAGGTCCATAGCTGGGACTTTGTGTATGTTCTCGAAATGCGTTTGTCGAGTGCTCATTAAGAAAATTTCTATACAAGTTTCTGAACGAACTCCTTAAGAAATTTCTCCAAAAGTTCCCTATGAAAGAATCCTTTGAAGCATATGGTCGTCACAAACGTTTTTACTACTTGTGGAGCCGAAATGGACTCTTTATGAGTTAGATATCCATGTTTCAGTTCACACTGCGCAAAACTGATTCCGAACGACAGTTACAGACTAGTTCTTGTGTAGTTGCACTCAATTTTTTCCATTCTACTTCACTAAACATCTCCATATGAGATCCAATTACTTCTAGGGAAATGCAAGAGACCGTGGTTATGATGATGCACTAGGTCCATAGCTGGGACTGTGTATGTACTCGAAATGCGTTTGTCGAGTGCTCATTAAGAAAGTTTCTATACAAGTTTCTGAACAAACTCGTTAAGAAAATTTCTCCAAAAGTTCCCTATGAAAGAATTCTTTGAAGAATCTGGTCGTCACAAACGTGTTGGCTACTTGTGGAGCCAAAACGGACTCCGTATGAGTCAAAAATCCATGTTTCAGTTAACACTTCGCAAAATTGATTCCGAACGAGAGTTACAGACTAGTTCTTGGGTAGTTGCCTCTGTTGGAAAATACAGTGCCTAGGAAGCTCTTAGGCATGCCTAGGCGCTAGGCAATGTCCAAACGCCTCGCCTAGGGTATAAATGGAGGTCTAGGCAGGGCAAGCAAGGAATTGCGTACCCAAGCAAGAAATCATGCCACATACTATACTAATATGCCAAACGGGTTATATTCCAATAGCAGTAGACGGTAATTAACCTATTTATATGCCCTAAACTAATGTCAACACCCATATAATAATCACAAATACATGACGAGTAAAAACTATATTACCGCCTAGGCCGCGCCTAGGGCGCTTAGGCACCGCCTAGGCACTAGGAGAAGGCCAACCGCCTCGCTTATGCCTACCGCTTTTTCCAACGTTGGTAGTTGCACTCTATTTTTTTCCATTCTACTTCACTAAACTTCTCCATATGAGATCCAATTACTTGTAGGGAAATGCAAGAGACCTCGGTTATGATGATGCACTAGGTCCATAGGTGGGACTTTGTGTATGTTCTCGAAATGCGTTTGTCGAGTGCTCATTAAGAAAGTTTATATACAAGTTTCTGAACGAACTCCTTAAGAAAAGTTCCCAAAAACTTCCCTATGAAAGAATCCTTTGAATCATCTGGTCGTCACAAACATTTTGACTACTTGTGGAGCCAAAACGGACTCCGTATGAGTCAGATATCCATGTTTCAGTTCACACTTCGCAAAACTGATTCCGAACGAGAGTTACAGACTAGCTCTTGTGTAGCTGCACTCCAGTTTTACCATTCTACTTCACTAAAAATCTCCATACGAGATCCAATTACTTGTAGGGAAATGCAAGAGACCTCGGTTATGATGATGCACTAGATCCATAGCAGGGACTTTGTGTATGTTCTCGAAATGCGTTTGTCGAGTGCTCATTAAAAAAAGTTTCTATACAAGTTTCTGAACGAACTCCGTAAAAAATTTGTCCAAAAGTTCCCTATGAAAGAATCCTTTCAAGCATCTGGTCGTCACAAACATTTTGACTACTTATGGAGCCAAAACGGATTCCGTATGAGTCAGATATCCATGTTTCAGTTCACACTGCGCAAAACTGATTCCGAACGACAGTTACAGACTAGTTCTTGTTTAGCTGCACTCCAGTTTTTCCATTCTACTTCACTAAACATCTCCATATGAGATACAATTACTTGTAGGGAAATTCAAGAGACCTCGGTTATGATGATGCACTAGGTCCATAGCTGGGACTTTGTGTATCTTCTTGAAATGCGTTTGTCGAGTGCCCATTAAGAAAGTTTCTAGACAAGTTTCTGAACAAACTCCTTAAGAAAAGTTCTCCAAAAGTCCACTATGAAAGAATACTTTGAAGCATATGGTCGTCCCAAACGTTTTGACTACTTGAGGAGACAAAACGGACTCCGTATGAGTCAGATATCCATGTTTCAGTTAACACTGCGCAAAACTGATTCCGAACGACAGTTACAGACTAGTTCTTGTGTAGTTGCATTCAATTTTTTCCATTCTACTTCACTAAACATCTCCATATGAGATGCAATTACTTGTAGGGAAATTCAAGAGACCTCGGTTATGATGATGCACTAGGTCCATAGCTGTGACTTTGTGTATGTTCTCAAAATGCGTTTTTCGAGTGCTCGTTAAGAAAGTTTCTACACAAGTTTCTGAACGAACTCCTTAAGAAAAGTTCTCCAGAAGTTCCCTATGAAAGAATCCTTTGAAGCATCTGGTCGTCACAAACGTTTTGACTACTTGTGGAGCCAAAAGGGACTCCGTATGAGTCAGATATCCATGTTTCAGTTCACACTGTGCAAAACTGATTACGAACGATAGTTACAGACTAGTTCTTGTGTAGCTGCACTCGATTTTTTCCATTCTACTTCACTAAACATCTCCATGTGAGATCCAATTACTTGTAGGGAAATGCAAGACACCTTGGTTATGATGATGCACTAGGTCCATAGCTGGGACTTTGTGTATGTTCTCGAAATGCGTTTGTCGAGTGCTCATTAAGAAAATTTCTATACAAGTTTCTGAACGAACTCCTTAAGAAATTTCTCCAAAAGTTCCCTATGAAAGAATCCTTTGAAGCATATGGTCGTCACAAACGTTTTTACTACTTGTGGAGCCGAAATGGACTCTTTATGAGTTAGATATCCATGTTTCAGTTCACACTGCGCAAAACTGATTCCGAACGACAGTTACAGACTAGTTCTTGTGTAGTTGCACTCAATTTTTTCCATTCTACTTCACTAAACATCTCCATATGAGATCCAATTACTTCTAGGGAAATGCAAGAGACCGTGGTTATGATGATGCACAAGGTCCATAGCTGCGACTGTGTATGTACTCGAAATGCGTTTGTCGAGTGCTCATTAAGAAAGTTTCTATACAAGTTTCTGAACAAACTCGTTAAGAAAATTTCTCCAAAAGTTCCCTATGAAAGAATTCTTTGAAGAATCTGGTCGTCACAAACGTGTTGACTACTTGTGGAGCCAAAACGGACTCCGTATGAGTCAAAAATCCATGTTTCAGTTAACACTTCGCAAAATTGATTCCGAACGAGAGTTACAGACTAGTTCTTGGGTAGTTGCCTCTGTTGGAAAATACAGTGCCTAGGAAGCTCTTAGGCATGCCTAGGCGCTAGGCAATGTCCAAACGCCTCGCCTAGGGTATAAATGGAGGTCTAGGCAGGGCAAGCAAGGAATTGCGTACCCAAGCAATAAATCATGCCACATACTATACTAATATGCCAAACGGGTTATATTCCAATAGCAGTAGACGGTAATTAACCTATTTATATGCCCTAAACTAATGTCAACACCCATATAATAATCACAAATACATTACGAGTAAAAACTATATTACCGCCTAGGCCGCGCCTAGGGCGCTTAGGCACCGCCTAGGCACTAGGAGAAGGCCAATCGCCTCGCTTATGCCTACCGCTTTTTCCAACATTGGTAGTTGCACTCTATTTTTTTCCATTCTACTTCACTAAACTTCTCCATATGAGATCCAATTACTTGTAGGGAAATGCAAGAGACCTCGGTTATGATGATGCACTAGGTCCATAGGTGGGACTTTGTGTATGTTCTCGAAATGCGTTTGTCGAGTGCTCATTAAGAAAGTTTATATACAAGTTTCTGAACGAACTCCTTAAGAAAAGTTCCCAAAAACTTCCCTATGAAAGAATCCTTTGAATCATCTGGTCGTCACAAACATTTTGACTACTTGTGGAGCCAAAACGGACTCCGTATGAGTCAGATATCCATGTTTCAGTTCACACTTCGCAAAACTGATTCCGAACGAGAGTTACAGACTAGCTCTTGTGTAGCTGCACTCCAGTTTTACCATTCTACTTCACTAAAAATCTCCATACGAGATCCAATTACTTGTAGGGAAATGCAAGAGACCTCGGTTATGATGATGCACTAGATCCATAGCAGGGACTTTGTGTATGTTCTCGAAATGCGTTTGTCGAGTGCTCATTAAAAAAGTTTCTATACAAGTTTCTGAACGAACTCCTTAAAAAATTTGTCCAAAAGTTCCCTATGAAAGAATCCTTTCAAGCATCTGGTCGTCACAAACATTTTGACTACTTATGGAGCCAAAACGGATTCCGTATGAGTCAGATATCCATGTTTCAGTTCACACTGCGCAAAACTGATTCCGAACGACAGTTACAGACTAGTTCTTGTTTAGCTGCACTCCAGTTTTTCCATTCTACTTCACTAAACATCTCCATATGAGATACAATTACTTGTAGGGAAATGCAAGAGACCTCGGTTATGATGATGCACTAGGTCCATAGCTGGGACTTTGTGTATCTTCTTGAAATGCGTTTGTCGAGTGCCCATTAAGAAAGTTTCTATACAAGTTTCTGAACAAACTCCTTAAGAAAAGTTCTCCAAAAGTCCACTATGACAGAATACTTTGAAGCATATGGTCGTCCCAAACGTTTTGACTACTTGAGGAGACAAAACGGACTCCGTATGAGTCAGATATCCATGTTTCAGTTAACACTGCGCAAAACTGATTCCGAGCGACAGTTACAGACTAGTTCTTGTGTAGTTGCACTCAATTTTTTCCATTCTACTTCACTAAACATCTCCATATGAGATGCAATTACTTGTAGGGAAATTCAAGAGACCTCGGTTATGATGATGCACTAGGTCCATAGCTGTGACTTTGTGTATGTTCTCAAAATGCGTTTTTCGAGTGCTCGTTAAGAAAGTTTCTACACAAGTTTCTGAACGAACTCCTTAAGAAAAGTTCTCCAGAAGTTCCCTATGAAAGAATCCTTTGAAGCATCTGGTCGTCACAAACGTTTTGACTACTTGTGGAGCCAAAAGGGACTCCGTATGAGTCAGATATCCATGTTTCAGTTCACACTGTGCAAAACTGATTACGAACGATAGTTACAGACTAGTTCTTGTGTAGCTGCACTCGATTTTTTCCATTCTACTTCACTAAACATCTCCATGTGAGATCCAATTACTTGTAGGGAAATGCAAGACACCTTGGTTATGATGATGCACTAGGTCCATAGCTGGGACTTTGTGTATGTTCTCGAAATGCGTTTGTCGAGTGCTCATTAAGAAAATTTCTATACAAGTTTCTGAACGAACTCCTTAAGAAATTTCTCCAAAAGTTCCCTATGAAAGAATCCTTTGAAGCATATGGTCGTCACAAACGTTTTTACTACTTGTGGAGCCGAAATGGACTCTTTATGAGTTAGATATCCATGTTTCAGTTCACACTGCGCAAAACTGATTCCGAACGACAGTTACAGACTAGTTCTTGTGTAGTTGCACTCAATTTTTTCCATTCTACTTCACTAAACATCTCCATATGAGATCCAATTACTTCTAGGGAAATGCAAGAGACCGTGGTTATGATGATGCACAAGGTCCATAGCTGCGAATGTGTATGTACTCGAAATGCGTTTGTCGAGTGCTCATTAAGAAAGTTTCTATACAAGTTTCTGAACAAACTCGTTAAGAAAATTTCTCCAAAAGTTCCCTATGAAAGAATTCTTTGAAGAATCTGGTCGTCACAAACGTGTTGACTACTTGTGGAGCCAAAACGGACTCCGTATGAGTCAAAAATCCATGTTTCAGTTAACACTTCGCAAAATTGATTCCGAACGAGAGTTACAGACTAGTTCTTGGGTAGTTGCCTCTGTTGGAAAATACAGTGCCTAGGAAGCTCTTAGGCATGCCTAGGCGCTAGGCAATGTCCAAACGCCTCGCCTAGGGTATAAATGGAGGTCTAGGCAGGGCAAGCAAGGAATTGCGTACCCAAGCAAGAAATCATGCCACATACTATACTAATATGCCAAACGGGTTATATTCCAATAGCAGTAGACGGTAATTAACCTATTTATATGCCCTAAACTAATGTCAACACCCATATAATAATCACAAATACATTATGAGTAAAAACTATATTACCGCCTAGGCCGCGCCTAGGGCGCTTAGGCACCGCCTAGGCACTAGGAGAAGGCCAATCGCCTCGCTTATGCCTACCGCTTTTTCCAACATTGGTAGTTGCACTCTATTTTTTTCCATTCTACTTTACTAAACTTCTCCATATGAGATCCAATTACTTGTAGGGAAATGCAAGAGACCTCGGTTATGATGATGCACTAGGTCCATAGGTGGGACTTTGTGTATGTTCTCGAAATGCGTTTGTCGAGTGCTCATTAAGAAAGTTTATATACAAGTTTCTGAACGAACTCCTTAAGAAAAGTTCCCAAAAACTTCCCTATGAAAGAATCCTTTGAATCATCTGGTCGTCACAAACATTTTGACTACTTGTGGAGCCAAAACGGACTCCGTATGAGTCAGATATCCATGTTTCAGTTCACACTTCGCAAAACTGATTCCGAACGAGAGTTACAGACTAGCTCTTGTGTAGCTGCACTCCAGTTTTACCATTCTACTTCACTAAAAATCTCCATACGAGATCCAATTACTTGTAGGGAAATGCAAGAGACCTCGGTTATGATGATGCACTAGATCCATAGCAGGGACTTTGTGTATGTTCTCGAAATGCGTTTGTCGAGTGCTCATTAAAAAAAGTTTCTATACAAGTTTCTGAACGAACTCCTTAAAAAATTTGTCCAAAAGTTCCCTATGAAAGAATCCTTTCAAGCATCTGGTCGTCACAAACATTTTGACTACTTATGGAGCCAAAACGGATTCCGTATGAGTCAGATATCCATGTTTCAGTTCACACTGCGCAAAACTGATTCCGAACGACAGTTACAGACTAGTTCTTGTTTAGCTGCACTCCAGTTTTTCCATTCTACTTCACTAAACATCTCCATATGAGATACAATTACTTGTAGGGAAATGCAAGAGACCTCGGTTATGATGATGCACTAGGTCCATAGCTGGGACTTTGTGTATCTTCTTGAAATGCGTTTGTCGAGTGCCCATTAAGAAAGTTTCTATACAAGTTTCTGAACAAACTCCTTAAGAAAAGTTCTCCAAAAGTCCACTATGAAAGAATACTTTGAAGCATATGGTCGTCCCAAACGTTTTGACTACTTGAGGAGACAAAACGGACTCCGCATGAGTCAGATATCCATGTTTCAGTTAACACTGCGCAAAACTGATTCCGAACGACAGTTACAGACTAGTTCTTGTGTAGTTGCACTCAATTTTTTCCATTCTACTTCACTAAACATCTCCATATGAGATGCAATTACTTGTAGGGAAATTCAAGAGACCTCGGTTATGATGATGCACTAGGTCCATAGCTGTGACTTTGTGTATGTTCTCAAAATGCGTTTTTCGAGTGCTCGTTAAGAAAGTTTCTACACAAGTTTCTGAACGAACTCCTTAAGAAAAGTTCTCCAGAAGTTCCCTATGAAAGAATCCTTTGAAGCATCTGGTCATCACAAACGTTTTGACTACTTGTGGAGCCAAAAGGGACTCCGTATGAGTCAGATATCCATGTTTCAGTTCACACTGTGCAAAACTGATTACGAACGATAGTTACAGACTAGTTCTTGTGTAGCTGCACTCGATTTTTTCCATTCTACTTCACTAAACATCTCCATGTGAGATCCAATTACTTGTAGGGAAATGCAAGACACCTTGGTTATGATGATGCACTAGGTCCATAGCTGGGACTTTGTGTATGTTCTCGAAATGCGTTTGTCGAGTGCTCATTAAGAAAATTTCTATACAAGTTTCTGAACGAACTCCTCTAGAAATTTCTCCAAAAGTTCCCTATGAAAGAATCCTTTGAAGCATATGGTCGTCACAAACGTTTTTACTACTTGTGGAGCCGAAATGGACTCTTTATGAGTTAGATATCCATGTTTCAGTTCACACTGCGCAAAACTGATTCCGAACGACAGTTACAGACTAGTTCTTGTGTAGTTGCACTCAATTTTTTCCATTCTACTTCACTAAACATCTCCATATGAGATCCAATTACTTCTAGGGAAATGCAAGAGACCGTGGTTATGATGATGCACTAGGTCCATAGCTGCGACTGTGTATGTACTCGAAATGCGTTTGTCGAGTGCTCATTAAGAAAGTTTCTATACAAGTTTCTGAACAAACTCGTTAAGAAAATTTCTCCAAAAGTTCCCTATGAAAGAATTCTTTGAAGAATCTGGTCGTCACAAACGTGTTGACTACTTGTGGAGCTAAAACGGACTCCGTATGAGTCAAAAATCCATGTTTCAGTTAACACTTCGCGAAATTGATTCCGAACGAGAGTTACAGACTAGTTCTTGGGTAGTTGCCTCTGTTGGAAAATACAGTGCCTAGGAAGCTCCTAGGCATGCCTAGGCGCTAGGCAATGTCCAAACGCCTCGCCTAGGGTATAAATGGAGGTCTAGGCAGGGCAAGCAAGGAATTGCGTACCCAAGCAAGAAATCATGCCACATACTATACTAATATGCCAAACGGGTTATATTCCAATAGCAGTAGACGGTAATTAACCTATTTATATGCCCTAAACTAATGTCAACACCCATATAATAATCACAAATACATTACGAGTAAAAACTATATTACCGCCTAGGCCGCGCCTAGGGCGCTTAGGCACCGCCTAGGCACTAGGAGAAGGCCAATCGCCTCGCTTATGCCTACCGCTTTTTCCAACGTTGGTAGTTGCACTCTATTTTTTTCCATTCTACTTCACTAAACTTCTCCATATGAGATCCAATTACTTGTAGGGAAATGCAAGAGACCTCGGTTATGATGATGCACTAGGTCCATAGGTGGGACTTTGTGTATGTTCTCGAAATGCGTTTGTCGAGTGCTAATTAAGAAAGTTTATATACAAGTTTCTGAACGAACTCCTTAAGAAAAGTTCCTAAAAACTTCCCTATGAAAGAATCCTTTGAATCATCTGGTCGTCACAAACATTTTGACTACTTGTGGAGCCAAAACGGACTCCGTATGAGTCAGATATCCATGTTTCTGTTAACACTGCGCAAAACTGACTCCAAACGATAGCTACAGACTAGTTCTTGTGTAGTTGTACTCGATTTTTTCCATTCTATTTCGCTAAACATCTCCATACGAGATCCAATTACTTGTAGGGAAATGCAAGAGACCTCGGTTATGATGATGCACTAGATCCATAGCAGGGACTTTGTGTATGTTCTCGAAATGCGTTTGTCGAGTGCTCATTAAAAAAAGTTTCTATACAAGTTTCTGAACGAACTCCTTAAAAAATTTGTCCAAAAGTTCCCTATGAAAGAATCCTTTCAAGCATCTGGTCGTCACAATCATTTTGACTACTTATGGAGCCAAAACGGATTCCGTATGAGTCAGATATCCATGTTTCAGTTCACACTGCGTAAAACTGATTCCGAACGACAGTTACAGACTAGTTCTTGTTTAGCTGCACTCCAGTTTTTCCATTCTACTTCACTAAACATCTCCATATGAGATACAATTACTTGTAGGGAAATGCAAGAGACCTCAGTTATGATGATGCACTAGGTCCATAGCTGGGACTTTGTGTATCTTCTTGAAATGCGTTTGTCGAGTGCCCATTAAGAAAGTTTCTATACAAGTTTCTGAACAAACTCCTTAAGAAAAGTTCTCCAAAAGTCCACTATGAAAGAATACTTTGAAGCATATGGTCGTCCCAAACGTTTTGACTACTTGAGGAGACAAAACGGACTCCGTATGAGTCAGATATCCATGTTTCAGTTAACACTACGCAAAACTGATTCCGAACGACAGTTACAGACTAGTTCTTGTGTAGTTGCACTCAATTTTTTCCATTCTACATCACTAAACATCTCCATATGAGATGCAATTACTTGTAGGGAAATTCAAGAGACCTTGGTTATGATGATGCACTAGGTCCATAGCTGTGACTTTGTGTATGTTCTCAAAATGCGTTTTTCGAGTGCTCGTTAAGAAAGTTTCTACACAAGTTTCTGAACGAACTCCTTAAGAAAAGTTCTCCAGAAGTTCCCTATGAAAGAATCCTTTGAAGCATCTGGTCATCACAAACGTTTTGACTACTTGTGGAGCCAAAAGGGACTCCGTATGAGTCAGATATCCATGTTTCAGTTCACACTGTGCAAAACTGATTACGAACGATAGTTACAGACTAGTTCTTGTGTAGCTGCACTCGATTTTTTCCATTCTACTTCACTAAACTTCTCCATGTGAGATCCAATTACTTGTAGGGAAATGCAAGACACCTTGGTTATGATGATGCACTAGGTCCATAGCTGGGACTTTGTGTATGTTCTCGAAATGCGTTTGTCGAGTGCTCATTAAGAAAATTTCTATACAAGTTTCTGAACGAACTGCTTAAGAAATTTCTCCAAAAGTTCCCTATGAAAGAATCCTTTGAAGCATATGGTCGTCACAAACGTTTTTACTACTTGTGGAGCCGAAATGGACTCTTTATGAGTTAGATATCCATGTTTCAGTTCACACTGCGCAAAACTGATTCCGAACGACAGTTACAGACTAGTTCTTGTGTAGTTGCACTCAATTTTTTCCATTCTACTTCACTAAACATCTCCATATGAGATCCAATTACTTCTAGGGAAATGCAAGAGACCGTGGTTATGATGATGCACTAGGTCCATAGCTGTGACTGTGTATGTACTCGAAATGCGTTTGTCGAGTGCTCATTAAGAAAGTTTCTATACAAGTTTCTGAACAAACTCGTTAAGAAAATTTCTCCAAAAGTTCCCTATGAAAGAATTCTTTGAAGAATCTGGTCGTCACAAACGTGTTGACTACTTGTGGAGCCAAAACGGACTCCGTATGAGTCAAAAATCCATGTTTCAGTTAACACTTCGCAAAATTGATTCCGAACGAGAGTTACAGACTAGTTCTTGGGTAGTTGCCTCTATTGGAAAATACAGTGCCTAGGAAGCTCTTAGGCATGCCTAGGCGCTAGGCAATGTCCAAACGCCTCGCCTAGGGTATAAATGGAGGTCTAGGCAGGGCAAGCAAGGAATTGCGTACCCAAGCAAGAAATCATGCCACATACTATACTAATATGCCAAACGGGTTATATTCCAACCGCCTCGCTTATGCCTACCGCTTTTTCCAACGTTGGTAGTTGCACTCTATTTTTTTCCATTCTACTTCACTAAACTTCTCCATATGAGATCCAATTACTTGTAGGGAAATGCAAGAGACCTCGGTTATGATGATGCACTAGGTCCATAGGTGGGACTTTGTGTATGTTCTCGAAATGCGTTTGTCGAGTGCTCATTAAGAAAGTTTATATACAAGTTTCTGAATGAACTCCTTAAGAAAAGTTCCCAAAAACTTCCCTATGAAAGAATACTTTGAATCATCTGGTCGTCACAAACATTTTGACTACTTGTGGAGCCAAAACGGACTCCGTATGAGTCAGATATCCATGTTTCAGTTCACACTTCGCAAAACTGATTCCGAACGAGAGTTACAGACTAGCTCTTGTGTAGCTGCACTCCAGTTTTACCATTCTACTTCACTAAAAATCTCCATACGAGATCCAATTACTTGTAGGGAAATGCAAGAGACCTCGGTTATGATGATGCACTAGATCCATAGCAGGGACTTTGTGTATGTTCTCGAAATGTGTTTGTCGAGTGCTCATTAAAAAAAGTTTCTATACAAGTTTCTGAACGAACTCCTTCAAAAATTTGTCCAAAAGTTCCCTATGAAAGAATCCTTTCAAGCATCTGGTCGTCACAAACATTTTGACTACTTATGGAGCCAAAACGGATTCCGTATGAGTCAGATATCCATGTTTCAGTTCACACTGCACAAAACTGATTCCGAACGACAGTTACAGACTAGTTCTTGTTTAGCTGCACTCCAGTTTTTCCATTCTACTTCACTAAACATCTCCATATGAGATACAATTACTTGTAGGGAAATGCAAGAGACCTCGGTTATGATGATGCACTAGGTCCATAGCTGGGACTTTGTGTATCTTCTTGAAATGCGTTTGTCGAGTGCTCATTAAGAAAGTTTCTATACAAGTTTCTGAACAAACTCCTTAAGAAAAGTTCTCCAAAAGTCCACTATGAAAGAATACTTTGAAGCATATGGTCGTCCCAAACGTTTTGACTACTTGAGGAGACAAAACGGACTCCGTATGAGTCAGATATCCATGTTTCACTTAACACTGCGCAAAACTCATTCCGAACGACAGTTACAGACTAGTTCTTGTGTAGTTGCACTCAATTTTTTCCATTCTACTTCACTAAACATCTCCATATGAGATGCAATTACTTGTAGGGAAATTCAAGAGACCTCGGTTATGATGATGCACTAGGTCCATAGCTGTGACTTTGTGTATGTTCTCAAAATGCGTTTTTCGAGTGCTCGTTAAGAAAGTTTCTACACAAGTTTCTGAACGAACTCCTTAAGAAAAGTTCTCCAGAAGTTCCCTATGAAAGAATCCTTTGAAGCATCTGGTCGTCACAAACGTTTTGACTACTTGTGGAGCCAAAAGGGACTCCGTATGAGTCAGATATCCATGTTTCAGTTCACACTGTGCAAAACTGATTACGAACGATAGTTACAGACTAGTTCTTGTGTAGCTGCACTCGATTTTTTCCATTCTACTTCACTAAACATCTCCATATGAGATCCAATTACCTGTAGGGAAATGCAAGAGACCTTGGTTATGATGATGCACTAGGTCCATAGCTGGGACTTTGTGTATGTTCTCAAAATGCGTTTGTCGAGTGCTCATTAAGAAAGTTTCTATACAAGTTTCTGAACGAAGTCCTTAAGAAAAGTTCTCCAAAAGTTCCCTATGAAAGAATTCTTTGAAGCATCTGGTCGTCAGAAATGTTTTGACTACTTGTGGAGCTAAAACAGACTCAGTATGAGTCGGATATCCATGTTTCAATTCACGCTGCGCAAAACTGATTTCGAATGACAATTACAGACTACTTGTGTAGCTGCACTCGATTTTTTCCATTCTACTTCACTAAACATCTCCATATGATATGCAATTACTTATAGGGAAATGCAAGAGACCTCGGTTATGATGATGCACTAGGTCCATTGCTGGGACTTTCTGTATGTTCTCGAAATGCATTTGTCGAGTGCTCAATAAGAAAGTTCATATACAAGTAAAAGAACTCCTTAAGAAAAGTTCTCCAAAAGTTGCTTATGAAAGAATCGTTTGAAGCATCTGGTCGTCACAAAAGTTTTGACTACTCGTGGAGCCAAGACGGAGTCCGTATGAGTCAGATATTCATGTTTCAGTTCACACTGCGCAAAACTGATTCCAAACGACAGTTATAGACTACTTCTTGTGTAGCTGCACTCGGTTTTTTCCATTCTACTTCACTAAACATCTCCATATGAGATGCAATTACTTGTAGGGAAATGCAAGAGACCTCGGTTATGATGATGCACTAGGTCCATAGCTGGGACTTTCTGTATGTTCTCGAAATGCGTTTGTCGAGTGCACATTAAGAAAGTTTCTATAAAAGTTTCTGAACGAACTCCTCAAGAAAATTTGCCCAAAAGTTCCCTATGAAAGAATCATTCGATGCATCTGGTCGTCACAAATGTTTTGACTACTTGTGGAGCCAAAAGGACTCCGTATGAGTCAGATATCCATGTTTAAATTCACACTGCGCAAAACTGATTCCGAATGACAGTTGTAGACTAGTTCTTCTGTAGCTGCACTCGCTTTTTTCCATTCTACTTCACTAAACATATCCATATGACATCCAATTACTTGTAGGGAAATGTAAGAGACCTCGGTTATGATGATGCACTAGGTCCATAGCTGGGACTTTGTGTATGTTCTCGAAATACGTTTGTCGAGTGCTCATTAACAAAGTTTCTATACAAGTTTCTGAACGAACTCCTGAAGAAAAGTTCTCCAAAAGTTCCCTATGAAAGAATTCTTTGAAGCACATGGTCTTCACAAAAGTTTCGACTACTTGAGGAGCCAAAACGGACTCCGTATGAGTCAGATATCCATGTTTCAGTTAGCACTGCGCAAAACTGATTCCAAACGACAGTTACGGACTAGTTCTTGTGTAGTTGCACTCGATTTTTTCCATTCTACTTCACTAAACATCTCCATATGAGATCCAATTACTTGTAGGGAAATGCAAGAGACCTCGGTTATGATGATGCACTAGGTCCATAGCTGGGACTTTGTGTATGTTCTAGAAATGCGTTTGTCGAGTGCTCATTAAGAAAGTTTCTATACAAGTTTCCGAACGAACTCCTCTAGAAAAGTTCCCCAAAAGTTCCCTATGAAAGAACCCTTTTAAGCATCTGGTCGTCACAAACGTTTTGACTACTTGTGGAGCCAAAATGGACTCCGTATGAGTCAGATATCCATGTTTCAGTTAACACTGCGCAAAACTGATTCCGAACGATAGTTACAGAATAGTTCTTGTGTAGGTGCACTCGATTTTTTCCATTCTACTTCACAAAACATCTCCATATGAGATCCAATTACTTGTAGGGAAATGCAAGAGACCTCCATTATGATGATGCACTTGGTCCATAGCTGGGACTTTGTGTATGTTCTCGAAATGCGTTTGTCGAGTGCTCATTAAGAAAGTTTCTATACAAGTTTCTGAACGGACTCCTTAAGCAAAGTTCTCCAAAAGTTCCCTATGAAAGAATCCTTTGAAGCATCTGGTCGTCACAAACGTATTGACTACTTGTGGAGCCAAAACGGACTCCGTATGAGTCAGATATCCATGTTTCAGTTCACACTGCGCAAAACTGATTCTGAACAACAGTTACAGACTAGTTCTTGTGTAGCTGCACTCGATTTTTTTATTCTACTTCAGTAAACATCTCCATATGAGATCCAATTATTTGTAGGGAAATACAAGAGACCTCGTTTGTGATGATGCACTAGGTCCATAGCTGGGACTTTGTGTATGTTCTCGAAATGCGTTTTTCGAGTGCTCATTAAGAAATTTTCTATACAAGTTTCTGGACGAACTCCTTAAGAAAAGTTCTCCAAAAGTTCCCTATGAAAGAATTCTTTGAAGCATCTGGTCGTCACAAACGTTTTGACTACTTGTGGAGCCAAAACTGACCCCGTATGAGTCAGATACCCATGTTTCAGTTAACACTTCGCAAAACAGATTCCGAACGACAGTTACAGACTAGTTCTTGTGTAGGTGCACTCGATTTTTTCCATTCTACTTCACAAAACATCTCCATATGAGTTCCAATTACTTGTAGGGAAATTCAAGAGACCTCGGTTATGATGATGCACCAGGTCCATAGCTGTGACTTTGTGTATGTTCTTGAAATGCGTTTGTCGAGTGCTCGTTAAGAAAGTTTCTATACAAGTTTCTGAACGAACTTCTTAAGAAAAGTTCTCCAAAAGTTACCTATGAAAGAATCCTTTGAAGTATCTGGTCGTCAAAAATGTTTTGACTACTTGTGGAGCCAAAACAGACTCCGTATGAGTCAGATATCCATGTTTCAGTTAACACTGCGCAAAACTGATTTCGAACGACAGTTACAGACTAGTTCTTGTGTAGTTGCACTCGATTTTTTCCATTCTACTTCAGTAAACATCTCCATATGAGATCCAATTACATGTACGGAAATGCAAGAGACCTTGGTTATGATTATGCACTAGGTCCATAGCTGGGACTTTGTGTATGTTCTGATAATGCGTTTGTCGAGTGCTCATTAAGAAAGTTTCTATACAAGTTTCTGAACGAACTCCTTAAGCAAAGTTCTCCAAAAGTTCCCTATGAAAGAATCCTTTGAAGCATCTGGTCATCACAAATGTATTGACTACTTGTGGAGCCAAAACGGACTCCGTATGCGTCAGATATCCATGTTTCAGTTCACACTGCGCAAAACTGATTCCGAACAACAGTTACAGACTAGTTCTTGTGTAGCTGCACTTGATTTTTTTATTCTACTTCAGTAAACATCTCCATATGAGATCCAATTATTTGTAGGGAAATGCAAGAGACCTCGTTTATGATGATGCACTAGGTCCATAGCTGGCACTTTGTGTATGTTCTCGAAATGCGTTTTTCGAGTGCTCATTAAGAAATTTTCAATACAAGTTTCTGAACGAACTCCTTAAGAAAAGTTCTCCAAAAGTTCCCTATGAAAGAATTCTTTGAAGCATCTGGTCGTCAGAAATGTTTTGACTACTTGTGGAGCTAAAACAGACTCAGTATGAGTCAGATATCCCTGTTTCAATTCACACTGCGCAAATCTGATTCCGAACGACAGTTACAGACTACTTCTTGTGTAGCTGCACTCGATATTTTCCATTATACTTCACTAAACATCTCCATATGAGATGCAATTACTTGTAGGAAAATGCAAGAGACCTCGGTTATGATGATGCACTTGGTCCATAGGTGGGACTTTGTGTATCTTCTTGAAATGCGTTTGTCGAGTGCTCATTAAGAAAGTCTCTATACAAGTTTGTGAACGAACTCCTTAAGAAAAGTTCTCCAAAAGTTCCCTATGAAAGAATACTTTGAAGCATATGGTCGTCCCAAACTTTTTGACTACTTGAGGAGACAAAACGGACTCCGTATGAGTCAGATATCCATGTTTCAGTTAACACTGCGCATAACTGATTCCGAACGACAGTTACAGACTAGTTCTTGTGTAGTTGCACTCGATTTTTTCTATTCTACTTCACTAAACATCTCCATATGAGATGCAATTACTTGTAGGGAAATTCAAGAGACCTCGGTTATGATGATGCACTAGGTCCATAGCTGTGACTTTGTGTATGTTCTCGAAATGCGTTTGTCGAGTGCTCATTAAGAAAGTTTCTATACAAGTTTCTGAACGAACTCCTTAAGAAAAGTTCTCCAAAAGTTACCTATGAAAGAATCGTTTGAAGCACCTGGTCGTCAAAAATGTTTTGACTACTTGTGGAGCCAAAATAGACTCCGTATGAGTCAGATATCCATGTTTGAGTTAACACTGCGGAAAACTGATTCCGAACGACAGTTACGGACTAGTTCTTGTGTAGTTGCACTCGATTTTTTCCATTCTACTTCAGTAAACATCTCCATATGAGATCCAATTACATGTAGGGAAATGCAAGAGACCTTGGTTATGATTATGCACTAGGTCCATAGCCGGGACTTTGTGTATGTTCTCGTAATGCGTTTGTCGAGTGCTCATTAAGAAAGTTTCTATACAAGTTTCTGAATGAACTCCTTAAGCAAAGTTCTCCATAAGTTCCCTATGAAAGAATACTTTGAAGCATATGGTCGTCCCAAACGTTTTGACTACTTGAGGAGACAAAACGGACTCCGTATGAGTCAGATATCCATGTTTCAGTTAACACTGCGCATAACTGATTCCGAACGACAGTTACAGACTAGTTCTTGTGTAGTTGTACTCGATTTTTTCCATTCTACTTCACTAAAAATCTCCATATGAGATGCAATTACTTGTAGGGAAATTCAAGAGACCTCGGTTATGATGATGCACTAGGTCCATAGCTGTGACTTTGTGTATGTTCTCGAAATGCGTTTGTCGAGTGCTCGTTAAGAAAGTTTCTATACAAGTTTCTGAACGAACTCCTTAAGAAAAGTTCTCCAAAAGTTACCTATGAAAGAATCGTTTGAAGCACCTGGTCGTCAAAAATGTTTTGACTACTTGTGGAGCCAAAACAGACTCCGTATGAGTCAGATATCCATGTTTCAGTTAACACTGCGGAAAACTGATTCCGAACGACAGTTACGGACTAGTTCTTGTGTAGTTGCACTCGATTTTTTTCCATTCTACTTCAGTAAACATCTCCATATGAGATCCAATTACATGTAGGGAAATGCAAGAGACCTTGGTTATGATTATGCACTAGGTCCATAGCCGGGACTTTGTGTATGTTCTTGAAATGCGTTTGTCGAGTGCTCATTAAGAAAGTTTCTATACAAGTTTCTGAACGAACTCCTTAAGAAAAGTTCTCCAGAAGTTCCCTATGAAAGAATCCTCTGAAGCATCTGGTCGTCACAAATGTTTTGACTACTTGTGGAACCAAAATGGACTCCGTATGCGTCAGATATCCATGTTTCGGTTCACACTGTGAAAAACTGATTACGAACAACAGTTACAGACTGGTTCTTGTGTAGCTGCACTCGATTTTTTCCATTCTACTTCACTAAACATCTCCATATGATATGCAATTACTTATAGGGAAATGAAAGAGACCTTGGTTATGATGATGCACTTGGTCCATAGCTGGGACTTTGTGTATGTTCTCAAAATGCGTTTGTCGAGTGCTAATTAAGAAAGTTTCTATACAAGTTTCTGAACGAACTCCTTAAGAAAAGTTCTCCAAAAGTTACCTATGAAAGAATCGTTTGAAGCACCTGGTCGTCAAAAATGTTTTGACTACTTGTGGAGCCAAAACAGACTCCGTATGAGTCAGATATCCATGTTTCAGTTAACACTGCGCAAAACTGATTCCGAACGACAGTTACGGACTAGTTCTTGTGTAGTTGCACTCGATTTTTTTCCATTCTACTTCAGTAAACATCTCCATATGAGATCCAATTACATGTAGGGAAATGCAAGAGACCTTGGTTATGATTATGCACTAGGTCCATAGCCGGGACTTTGTGTATGTTCTTGAAATGCGTTTGTCGAGTGCTCATTAAGAAAGTTTCTATACAAGTTTCTGAACGAACTCCTTAAGAAAAGTTCTCCAGAAGTTCCCTATGAAAGAATCCTCTGAAGCATCTGGTCGTCACAAATGTTTTGACTACTTGTGGAACCAAAATGGACTCCGTATGCGTCAGATATCCATGTTTCAGTTCACACTGTGAAAAACTGATTACGAACGACAGTTACAGACTAGTTCTTGTGTAGCTGCACTCGATTTTTTCCATTCTACTTCACTAAACATCTCCATATGATATGCAATTACTTATAGGGAAATGCAAGAGACCTTGGTTATGATGATGCACTTGGTCCATAGCTGGGACTTTGTGTATGTTCTCAAAATGCGTTTGTCGAGTGCTCATTAAGAAAGTTTCTATACAAGTTTCTGAACGAACTCCTTAAGAAAAGTTCTCCAAATGTTCCCTATGAAAGAATTCTATGAAGCATCTGGTCGTCACAAACGTTTTGACTACTTGTGGAGCCAAAACAGACTCAGTATGAGTCAGATATCCATGTTTCAATTCACAGTGCGCAAAACTGATTCCGAATGACAGTTACAGACTACTTCTTGTGTATCTGCACTCGATTTTTTCCATTCTACTTCACTAAACATCTCCATATGATATGCAATTACTTATAGGGAAGTGCAAGAGACCTCGGTTATGATGATGCACTAGGTCCATAGCTGGGACTTTCTGTATGTTCTCGAAATGCATTTGTCGAGTGCTCAATAAGAAAGTTCATATACAAGTAAACGAACTCCTTAAGAAAAGTTCTCCAAAAGTTGCCTATGAAAGAATCGTTTGAAGCATCTGTTCGTCACAAAAGTTTTGACTACTCGTGGAGCCAAGACGGACTCCGTATGAGTCAGATATCCATGTTTCAGTTCACACTGCGCAAAACTGATTCCAAACGACAGTTACAGACTAGTTCTTTTGTTGCTGCACTCGATTTTTTTTATTCTACTTCAGTAAACATCTCCATATGAGATCTAATTATTTGTAGGTAAATGCAAGAGACATCATTTATGATGATGCACTAGGTCCATAGCTGGGACTTTGTGTATGTTCTCGAAATGCGTTTTTTGAGTGCTCATTAAGAAATTTTCTATACAAGTTTCTGAACAAACTCCATTAGAAAAGTTCTCCAAAAGTTCCCTATGAAAGAATTCTTTGAAGCATCTGGTCGTCACAAACGTTTTGACTACCTGTGGAGCTAAAACAGACTAAGTATGAGTTAGATATCCCTGTTTCAATTCACACTGCGCAAAACTGATTCCGAACGACAGTTACAGACTACTTCTTGTGTAGCTGCACTCGATATTTTCCATTATACTTCACTAAACATCTCCATATGAGATGCAATTACTTGTAGGAAAATGCAAGATACCTCGGTTATGATGATGCACTTGGTGCATAGGTGGGACTTTGTGTATCTTCTTGAAATGCGTTTGTCGAGTGCTCATTAAGAAAGTCTCTATACAAGTTTGTGAACGAACTCCTTAAGAAAAGTTCTCCAAAAGTTCCCTATGAAAGAATACTTTGAAGCATATGGTCGTCCCAAACGTTTTGACTACTTGAGGAGACAAAACGGACTCCGTATGAGTCAGATATCCATGTTTCAGTTAACACTGCGCATAACTGATTCCGAACGACAGTTACAGACTAGTTCTTGTGTAGTTGCACTCGATTTTTTCCATTCTACTTCACTAAACATCTCCATATGAGATGCAATTACTTGTAGGGAAATTCAAGAGACCTCGGTTATGATGATGCACTAGGTCCATAGCTGTGACTTTGTGTATGTTCTCGAAATGCGTTTGTCGAGTGCTCGTTAAGAAAGTTTCTATACAAGTTTCTGAACGAACTCCTTAAGAAAAGTTCTCCAAAAGTTACCTATGAAAGAATCGTTTGAAGCACCTGGTCGTCAAAAATGTTTTGACTACTTGTGGAGCCAAAACAGACTTCGTATGAGTCAGATATCCATGTTTCAGTTTACACTGCGCAAAACTGATTCCGAACGACAGTTACGGACTAGTTCTTGTGTAGTTGCACTCGATTTTTTCCATTCTACTTCAGTAAACATCTCCATATGAGATCCAATTACATGTAGGGAAATGCAAGAGACCTTGGTTATGATTATGCACTAGGTCCATAGCCGGGACTTTGTGTATGTTCTTGAAATGCGTTTGTCGAGTGCTCATTAAGAAAGTTTCTATACAAGTTTCTAAACGAACTCCTTAAGAAAAGTTCTCCAGAAGTTCCCTATGAAAGAATCCTCTGAAGCATCTGGTCGTCACAAACGTTTTGACTACTTGTGGAACCAAAATGGACTCTGTATGCGTCAGATATCCATGTTTCAGTTCACACTGCGAAAAACTGATTACGAACGACAGTTACAGACTAGTTCTTGTGTAGCTGCACTCGATTTTTTCCATTCTACTTCACTAAACATCTCCATATGATATGCAATTACTTATAGGGAAATGCAAGAGACCTTGGTTATGATGATGCACTTGGTCCATAGCTGGGACTTTGTGTATGTTCTCAAAATGCGTTTGTCGAGTGCTCATTAAGAAAGTTTCTATACAAGTTTCTGAACGAACTCCTTAAGAAAAGTTCTCCAAATGTTCCCTATGAAAGAATTCTATGAAGCATCTGGTCGTCACAAACATTTTGACTACTTGTGGAGCCAAAACAGACTCAGTATGAGTCAGATATCCATGTTTCAATTCACACTGCGCAAAACTGATTCCGAATGATAGTTACAGACTACTTCTTGTGTATCTGCACTCGATTTTTTCCATTCTACTTCACTAAACATCTCCATATGATATGCAATTACTTATAGTGAAATGCAAGAGACCTCGGTTATGATGATGCACTAGGTCCATAGCCGGGACTTTGTGTATGTTCTTGAAATGCGTTTGTCGAGTGCTCATTAAGAAAGTTTCTATACAAGTTTCTAAACGAACTCCTTAAGAAAAGTTCTCCAAAAGTTGCCTATGAAAGAATCGTTTGAAGCATCTGGTCGTCACAAAAGTTTTGACTACTCGTGGAGCCAAGACGGACTCCGTATGAGTCAGATATCCATGTTTCAGTTCACACTGCGCAAAACTGATTCCAAACGACAGTTACAGACTAGTTCTTGTGTAGCTGCACTCGATATTTTCCATTATACTTCACTAAACATCTCCATATGAGATGCAATTACTTGTAGGAAAATGCAAGAGACCTCGGTTATGATGATGCACGAGGTCCATAGCTGGGACTTTGTGTATATTCTCGAAATGCGTTTGTCGAGTGCTCAATAAGAAAGTTTCTATACAAGTTTCTGAACGAACTCCTTAAGAGAAGTTCTCCTAAAGTTCCCTATGAAAGAATCATTTGAAGCATCTGGTCGTCACAAATGTTTTGACTACTCGTGCATCCAAAATGGACTCCATATGAGTCAGATATCCATGTTTCAGTTAACACTGCGCAAAACTGATTCCGAACGACAGTTACAGACTAGTTCTTGTGTAGTTGCACTCGATTTTTTCCATTCTACTTCACTAAACATCTCCATATGAGATCCAATTAGTTGTAGGGAAATGCAAGAGACCTCGGTTATGATGGTGCACTAGGTCCATAGCTGGGACTTTGTGTATGTTCTCGAAATGCGTTTGTTGAGTGCTCAATAAGAAAGTGCATATACAAGTAAACGAACTACTTGTGGAGCCAAAACAGACTTCGTATGAGTTAGATATCCATGTTTCAGTTAACACTGCGCAAAACTAATTACGAACGACACTTACAAACTAATTCTTGTGTAGTTGCACTCGATTTTTTCCATTCTACTTCACTAAACATCTCCATATGAGATGCAATTACTTGTAGGGAAATTCAAGAGACCTCGGTTATGATGATGCACTAGGTCCATAGCTGGGACTTTGTGTGTGTTCTCGAATTGCGTTTGTCGAGTGCTCATTAAGAAAGTTTCTATACAAGTTTCTGAACGAACTCCTTAAGCAAAGTTCTCCAAAAGTTCCCTATGAAAGAATCCTTTGAAGCATCTGGTCTTCACAAATGTATTGACTACTTGTGGAGCCAAAACGAACTCCGTATGAGTCAGATATCCATGTTTCAGTTCACACTATGCAAAACTGATTCCGAACAACAGTTACAGACTAGTTCTTGTGTAGCTGCACTCGATTTTTTTTATTCTACTTCAGTAAACATCTCCATATGAGATCCAATTATTTGTAGGGAAATGCAAGAGACCTCGTTTATGATGATGCACTAGGTCCATAGCTGGGACTTTGTGTATGTTCTCGAAATGCGTTTTTCGAGTGCTCATTAAGAAATTTTCTATACAAGTTTCTAAACGAACTCCTTAAGAAAAGTTCTCCAAAAGTTCCCTATGAAAGAATTCTTTGAAGCATCTGGTCGTCACAAACGTTTTGACTACTTGTGGAGCTAAAACATACTCAGTATGAGTTAGATATCCCTGTTCAATTCACACTGCGCAAAACTGATTCCGAACAACAGTTACAGACTACTTCTGGTGTAGCTGCACTCGATATTTTCCATTATACTTCACTAGACATCTCCATATGAGATGCAATTACTTGTAGGAAAATGCAAGAGATCTCGGTTATGATGATGCACTAGGTCCATAGCTGGGACTTTGTGTATATTCTCGAAATGCGTTTGTCGAGTGCTCAATAATAAAGTTTCTATACAAGTTTATGAACGAACTCCTTAAGAGAAGTTCTCCGAAAGTTCCCTATGAAAGAACCATTTGAAGCATCTGGTCGTCACAAATGTTTTGACTACTCGTAGATCCAAAATGGTGTCCATATGAGTCAGATATCCATGTTTCAGTTAACACCGCGCAAAACTGATTCCGAACGACAGTTACAGACTAGTTCTTGTGTAGTTGCACTCGATTTTTTCCATTCTACTTCACTAAACATCTCGATATGAGATCCAATTAGTTGTAGGGAAATGCAAGAGACCTCGGTTATGATGATGCACTAGGTCCATAGCTGGGACTTTGTGTATGTTCTCGAAATGCGTTTGTCGAGTGCTCATTCAGAAAGTTTCTATACAAATTTCTGAACGAACTCCTTAAGAAAAGTTCCCCAAAGTTCCCTATGAAATAATCATTTGAAGCATCTGGTCGTCACAAATGTTTTGACTACTTGTGGAGCCAAAACGGGCTCCGTATGAGTCAGATATCCATGTTTTTGTTAACAATGCACAAAACTGATTCCGAACGACAGTTACAGACTAGTTCTTGTGTAGTTGCACTCGATTTTTTCCATTCTACTTCACTAAAAATCTCCATATGAGATGCAATTACTTGTAGGGAAATTCAAGAGACCTCGGTTATGATGATGCACTAGGTCCATAGCTGTGACTTTGTGTATGTTCTCGAAATGCGTTTGTCGAGTGCTCATTAAGAAAGTTTCCATACAAGTTTCTGAACGAACTCGTTAAGAAAAGTTCTCCAAAAGTTACCTATGAAAGAATACTTTGAAGCATATGGTCGTCCCAAACGTTATGACTACTTGAGTCAGATATCCATGTTTCAGTTAACACTGCGCAAAACTGATTCCGAACGATAGTTACACACTAGTTGTTGTGTAGTTGCACTCGATTTTTTCCATTCTACTTCACTAAACATCTCCATATGAGATCCAATTACTTCTAGGAAAATGCAGGAGACCTCGGTTATGAGGATGCACTATGTCCATAGCTGGGACTTTGTGCATGTTCTCGAAAGGCGTTTATCGAGTGCTAATTAAGAAAATTTCCATACAAGTTTCTGAACGAACTCCTTAAGAAAAGTTCTCCAAAAGTTCCCTATGACAGAATACTTCGAAGCATCTGGTTGTCACAAACGTTTTGACAACTTGTGGAGCCAAAACGGACTCCGTATGAGTCAGATAGCCATGTTTCAATTAACAATGCGCAAAACTGATTCCGAACGACAGTTACAGACTAGTTCTTGTGCAGTTGCACTCGATTTTTTCCATTCTAATTCACTAAACATCTCCATATGAGATCCAATTACTTGTAGGGAAATGTAAGAGACCTCCGTTATGATGATGCACTAGGTCCATAGCTGGGACTTTGTGTATGTTCAAGAAATGCGTTTGTCGAGTGCTCATTAGAAAGTTTCTATACAAGTTTCTGAACGAACTCCTTAAGAAAAAGTTCTCCAAAAGTTCCCTATCAAAGAATCCTATGAAGCATTTGGTCGTCACAAATGTTTTGAAAACTTCTGGAGCCAAAAAGGACTCCGTATGAGTCAGATATACATGTTTCAGTTAACACTGCGCAGAACTGATTTCGAACGACAATTAAAGACTAGTTCTTGTGTAGTTGCACTTGATTTTTTATTCTACTTCACTAAACATCTCCTTATGAGATCCATTTACTTGTAGGGAAATGCAGGATACCTCGGTTATGATGACGCACTTGTTCCATAGCTGGGACTTTGTGTATGTTCTGGAAATACGTTTGTCGAGTGCTCATTAAGAAAGTTTCTATACAAGTTTCTGAACGAACTCCTTAAGAAAAGTTCTCCACATGTTCCCTATGAAAGAATCCTTCGAAGCATCTGGTCGTCCCAAACGTTTTAACTACTTGTGGAGCCAAAACGGACTCTGTATAAGTCAGAGGTCCATGTTTCAGTTAACACTGCGCAAAACTGATTTCGAATGACAGTTATAGACTAGTTCTTGTGTAGTTGCACTCGATTTTTTCCATTCTACTTCACTAAACATCTCCATATGAGATCCAATTACTTGTAGGGAAATGCAAGACACCTCAGTTATGATGATGCACGAGGTCCATAGCTGGGACTTTGTGTATGTTCTCGAAAGGCATTTGTCAAGTGCTCATTAAGAAAGTTTCTATACAAGTTTCTGAACGAACTCCTTAAGAAAAGCTCTCCAAAAGTTCCCTATGAAAGAATAATTTGAAGCATCTGGTTGTCACAAACGTTTTGACTACTTGTGGATACAAAACGGACTCCGTACGAGACAGATATCCATGTTTCAGTTAACACTGTGCAAAACTGATTCCAAACGACAGTTACATATAGTTCTTGTGTAGTTGCACTTGATTTTTTACATTCTACTTCACTCAAAATCTCCATATGAGATCCAATTACTTGTAGGGAAATGAAAGATACCTCGGTTATGATGATGCACTAGGTTCATAGCTGGGACTTTGTGTATGTTCTCGAAATGCGTTTGTCGAGTGCTCATTAGAAAGTTTCTATACAAGTTTCTGAACGAACTCCTTAAGAAAAGTTCTCCAAAATTGACCTATGAAAGAATCCTTTGAAGCATCTGGTCATCACAAACGTTTTGACTACTTATGGAGCCAAAACGGACTCCGTATGAGTCAGATATCCATGTTCAGTTAACACTGCGCAAAACTGATTCCGAACGACAGTTACACACTAGTTGTTGTGTAGTTGCACTCGACTTTTTCCATTCTACTTCACTAAACATCTCCATATGAGATCCAAGTACTTCTAGGGAAAGGCAGGAGACCTCGGTTATGATGATGCACTAGGTCCATAGCTGGGTCTTTGTGCATGTTCTTGAAAGGCGTTTGTCGAGTGCTAATTAAGAAAATTTCTATACAAGTTTCTGAACGAACTCCTTAAGAAAAGTTCTCCAAAAGTTCCCTATGACAGAATACTTCGAAGCATCTGGTTGTCACAAACGTTTTGACAACTTGTGGAGCCAAAATGGACTACGTATGAGTCAGATATCCATGTTTCAGTTAACACTGCGCAAAACTGATTCCGAACGACAGTTACATACTAGTTTTTGTGTAGTTGCATTCGATTTTTTCCATTCTACTTCACTAAACATCTCCATATGAGATCCAATTACTTGTAGGGAAATGAAAGATACCTCGGTTATGATGGTGCACCAGGTCCATAGCTGGGACTTTGGGTATGTTCTCGAAATGCGTTTGTCGAGTGCTCATTAAGAAAGTTTCTATACAAGTTTCTGAACGAACTCCTTAAGAAAAGTTCTCCAAAACTTCCCTATGAAAGAATCATTTGAAGCATCTGGTCTTCACAAATGTTTTGACTACTTGTGGAGCCAAAACGGACTCCATATGAGTCAGATATCCATGTTTCAGTTAACACTACGCAAAACTAATTCCGAACGACAGTTACAAACTAGTTCTTGTGTAGTTGCACTCGATTTTTTCCATTCTACTTCAGTAAACATATCCATATGAGATCCAATAACTTGTAGGGAAATGCAAGAAACCTCGGTTATGATGATGCACTAGGTCCATAGCTAGGAATTTGTGTATGTTCTCGAAAGGCGTTTGTCGAGTGCTCATTAAGAAAGTTTCTATACAAGTTTCTGTACGAACTCCTCAAGAAAAGTTCTCCAAAAGTTCCCTATGAAAGGATACTTCGAAGCATCTGGTTGTCACAAACGTTTTGACTACTTGTGGAGCCAAAACGGACCCCGTATGAGTCAGATATCCATGTTTCAGTTAACACTTCGCAAAACTAATTCCCAACGACAGTTACAGACTAGTTCTTGTGTAGTTGCACTCGATTTTTTTAATTCTACTTCACTAAACATCTCCATAAGAGATCCAACTATTTGTAGGGAAATGCAGGAGACCTCGGTTATGATGACACACTAGGTCCATAGCTGGGACTTTGCGTATGTTCGCGAAATACGTTTGTCGAGTGCTCATTAAGAAAGTTTCTATACAAGTTTCTGAACGAACTCCTTAAGAAAAATTCTCCAAAAGTTCCTTATGAAAGAATCGTTTGAAGCATCTGGTCATCACAAACGTTTTGACTACTTGTGGAGCCAAAACGAACTCCGTATGAGTCAGATATCCATGTTTTTGTTAACAATGCACAAAACTGATTCCGAACGACAGTTACAGATTAGTTCTTGTGTAGTTGCACTCGATTTTTCCCATTCTACTTCACTAAACATCTCCATATGAAATCCAATTACTTGTAGGGAAAGGCAAGAGACCTCGGTTATGATGATGCACTAGGTCCATAGCTGGGAATTTGTGTATGTTCTCGAAATGCGTTTGTCAAGTGCTCATTAAGAAAGTTTCTATACAAGTCTCTAAACGAACTCCTTAAGAAAAGTTCTCCAAAAGTTCCCTATAAAAGAATCCATTGAAGCATCTTGTCGTCACAAATGTTTTGACTACTTGTGGAGCCAAAAAGGACTCCGTATGAGTCAGATATCGATGTGTCAGTTAACACTGCGCAAAACTGATTCCGAACGACACTTACAGACTAGTTCTTGTGTAGTTGCACTCAATTTTTCCATTCTACTTCACTAAACATCGCCATATGAGATCCAATTATTTGTAGGGAAATGCAGGAGACCTCGGTTATGACGACGAACTAGGTCCATAGCTGGGACTTTGTGTATGTTCTCGAAATACGTTTGTCGAGTGCTCATTAAGAAAGTTTCTATACAAGTTTCTGAATGAACTCCTTAAGAAAAGTTCTCCAAAATTTCGCTATGAAAGAATCCTTTGAAGCATCTGATCGTCACAAATGATTTAACTACTTGTGGAGCCAAAACGGACTCCGTATGAGTCAGATATCCATGTTTCAGTTAACACTGCGCAAAACTGATTCCGAACGACAGTTACAGACTAGTTCTTGTGTAGTTGCACTCGATTTTTTCCATTCTAAATCACTAAACATCTCCATATGAGATCCAATTATTTGTAGGGAAATGCAAGAGGCCTCTGTTATGATGATGCACTAGGTCCATAGATGGGACTTTGTGTATGTTCTCGAAAGGCGTTTGTCGAGTGCTCATTAAGAAAGTTTCTATACAAGTTTCTGAACGAACTCCTTAAGAAAAGTTCCCTATGATAGAATCCTTCGAATTATCTGGTTGTCACAAACGTTTTGACTACTTGTGGAGCCAAGACGGACTCCGTATGAGTCAGATATCCATGTTTAATTTAACACTGCGCAAAACTGATTTCGAACGACAGTTATAGACTAGTTCTTGTGTAGTTGCACTCGATTTTTTCCATTCTACTTCACTAAACATCTCCATATGAGATCCAATTACTTGTAGGGAAATGTAAGAGACCTCCGTTATGATGATGCACTAGGTCCATAGCTGGGACTTTGTGTACGTTCTCAAAATGCGTTTGTCGAGCGTGCATTAGAAAGTTTCTATACAAGTTTCTGAACGAACTCCTTAAGAAAAAGTTCTCCAAAAGTTACTTATCAAACAATCCTTTGAAGCATATGGTCGTCACAAACGTTTTGACTACTTCTGGAGCCAAAAAGGACTCCGTATGAGTCAGATATCCATGTTTCAGTTAACACTGCACAGAACTGATTCCGAACGACAATTAAAGACTAGTTCTTGTGTAGTCGCACTCGATTTTTTATTCTACTTCACTAAACATCTTAAGAAAAGCTCTCCAAAAGTTCCCTATGAAAGAATACTTTGAAGCAGCTGGTTGTCACAAACATTTTGACTACTTGTGGAGACAAAACGGACTCCGTATGAGACAGATATCCATGTTTCAGTTAACACTGCGCAAAACTGATTCCAAACGACAGTTACATACTAGTTCTTATGTAGTTGCACTCGATTTTTTACATTCTACTTCACTAAAAATCTCCATATGAGATCCAATTACTTGTAGGGAAATGAAAGATACCTCGGTTATGATGATGCACCAGGTCCATAGCTGGGACTTTGTGTATGTTCTCGAAATGCGTTTGTCGAGTGCTCATTAGAAAGTTTCTATACACGTTTCTGAACGAAATCCTTAAGAAAAGTTCCCCAAAATTTACCTATGAAAGAATTCTTTGAAGCATTTGGTCGTCACAAATGTTTTGACTACTTATGGAGCCAAAACGGACTCCGTATGAGTCAGATATCCATGTTTCAGTTAACACTGCGCAAAACTGATTCCGAACGACAGTTACAGACTAGTTGTTGCGTAGTTGCACTCGACTTTTTCCATTCTACTTCACTAAACATCTCCATATGAGATCTAATTACTTCTTGGGAAATGTAGGAGACCTCGGTTATGATATTGCACTAGGTCCATAGCTGGGACTTTGTGCATGTTCTCGAAAGGCGTTTGTTGAGTGCTAATTAAGAAAATTTCTATACAAGTTTCTGAACGAACTCCTTAAGAAAAGTTCTCCAAAAGTTCCCTATGAAAGAATACTTCAAAGCATCTGGTTGTCACAAACATTTTGACAACTTCTGGAGCCAAAACGGACTCCGTTTGATTCAGATATCCATGTTTCAGTTAACACTGCGCAAAACTGATTCCGAACGACAGTTACATACTAGTTCTTGTGTAGTTGCATTCGATTTTTTTCCATTCAACTTCACTAAACATCTCCATATGAGATCCAATTACTTGTAGGGAAATGAAAGATACCTCGGTTATGATGGTGCACTAGGTCCATAGCTGGGACTTTGGGTATGTGCTCGAAATGCGTTTGTCGAGTGCTCATTAAGAATGTTTCTATACAAGTTTCTGAACGAACTCCTTAAGAAAACTTCTCCAAAACTTCCCTATGAAAGAATTCTTTGAAGCATCTGGTTTTCACAAATGTTTTGACTACTTGTGGAGCCAAAACGGACTCCGTATGAGTCAGATATCCATGTTTCAGTTAACACTACGCAAAACTGATTCTGAAAGACAGTTACAGACTAGTTCTTGTGTAGTTGCACTCGATTTTTTCATTCTACTTCACTAAACATATCCATATGAGATCCAATTACTTGTAGGGAAATGCAAGAGTCCTCGGTTATGAAGATGCACTAGGTCCATAGCTGGGAATTTGTGTATGTTCTCGAAAGGCGTTTGTCGAGTGCTCATTAAGAAAGTTTCTATACAAGTTTCTGAACGAACTCCTCAAGAAAAGTTCTCCAAAAGTTCCCTATGAAAGGATACTTCAAAGCATATGGTTGTCACAAACATTTTGACTACTTGTGGAGCCAAAACGGACCCCGTATGAGTCAGATATCCATGTTTCAGTTAACACTTCGCTAAACTAATTCCGAACGACAGTTACAGACTAGTTCTTGTGTAGTTGCACTCGATTTTTTTTCATTCTATGTCGGTGTACTAAAGTAGGGGTACCCTAGTATCCCGAACTTGTGCACGGGCAGTCGCAGCACCCCACGGCAAGGCCCGCCAGGTGATCGCAAAGGCTCTCTATGGTTCTTTTGGAGCCATTCGAGAACAAAGTATTTAAGCCAAGGAGACAAGTCCCCGGCAAGAGGAGCTTGCCGGGAAGGCCGCTCGAGGCACAAGACCCCGGCAAGAGGAGCTTGCCGAGAAGGCCAACCAGAGCATCTCAAAGAACCTGCCGCGACGCGCCATGCGTCCCGGCAGGACTCGGCGAGCGACAAGCTCCCGGACGCGGCAAGACAACGGCCGCGGCAAGGCACTTGCCACGGCGGGCAACCACTCTGTACCCGCGCTCCAGCTCACCCACCTACATGTCGCTCCGGGACCCTTCCTGGCGTACGTGGCGGGAGGCTGTGCAGCCAGGGGTACACTGTGGCATGCAGCACTGACAAGATCGCCATCGTGGCAAGTGGTGGCGCCCCCGACGGTCCCTTTTCTGCACCGTCTGGGCGACGTAGATAGGCATTTAATGCCTTTGTCCCCTGCCGTCAGGGTTAGGTATGATACACTGTGTAGGTAGCTGTACCTACCACAGCATATTTCCATTTTTGCCCTTACCTACGTTGCCACCTGTTGGAGACCCCTTGAACATATAAAAGGAGGCCCATGCACAACGTAGGGGGGGATCGGACCCCGGAGAGCGATCTCTGAGAGGAAAACAGAAGAACGCTCGGTCTCGTTAGCTGCTTGAGTGTACTGTAGCACTCAGCGCTCCCGAGCAAGAACTCAATACAATCCACAAAGCAGCAGTGGGAGTATTATCTCTCCGGAGAACTCCGAAGCTGGGTAAAAACCCCCCGTGTGCTTCGCCTCAATCCGCTCTTCGCGCGACCTCCGCCCCCCGCCAAACCGAGAAGGGGCTCCGTCCCCATAGGTGCTCGGGGAGCCAGAAAACCCCGGCATCTTTGGCGCGGCAGGTAGGGGGCGTCGAGGTTGTGTGAACCTGATCCGGCATTTACGCGAGCTAAATCTTCATCGACTTCATCGACATGCCGCCGAAGAAGAAGGCTTCGGAGGCGGCTGCGCCATCCGCGTCGAATCCACCGCCGCCACAGCAAACGGCTGGTGGGGAGGACGCCGGCGTAAGAACGGGCGTCAACGAGGGAGCCCACGGTGCCACCAAGTCCAAGGATGAGACCGCGCTGCCCGTCGGCGGCGTAGTCGGCTCCCACGATGACCGGGTGTCCGTAGACGCACCGCGCCCATCTCAAGAGGCGCAGGACCGGCAGCGTTGTGGTACTCACGGTACCATATGCTCACTGGACCCAAATCGAGCTGGCAGATCCCGGGATGCTCAAGGCCAACATGCACGCCAACGTGCTGGCGCGAGCGAGGCAAGGTCGCCTGGACGGAATACTGCTCCTTCTAACATCGTTGGAAGTCCGAGCATATCCCGCTCCTCGCACCGTTCGCCACCGCTACCCGCCACTCCAGCAGAAGCTTTGGCATGAGCTCAACTACTCCTGGACTTCCCTCCAACGCCAGACAAGATCGACGACTGGAGGGCCACCATTCAGAGTCTCATCGGCTTCGCCAACGGCGACACTCCACGGCCGGCGACCACATCGCAGCCGCGGCAGGCTAGCCAAGTGCAAGCCAATGGCGACAAAACCGGTGGGGGTGCAACCACCATGCACTCTCCGCCCCAAAGGCCAAGATCGCCGACTCGCCGGGTCTGCCACGACAGCGACTCCACTGCTTCCTCAGATCCGCGAACTCGTCGCGATCAGCGCCACGTTCTTCACGAACGGCAGCAAGAAGACGCTCGTACCCGCATCGAGCGCCGAAGAGAAACGCGGCGTCAATCAGACCGACGCGCTGGCCCCGCCGTCGACATGCAAGCGCCAGGGGAACCAGGCGACCTACCGTACGCGGTAGGTTGCCCTGCGTTTACTCGTGAGCTGCGGCAAGTCCAGTGTCCAGCATGAAGAATTTCAAGCCAGACGTACCAGAGAAGTACGACGGCAGGCTGCATCCGTCGGAGTTCCTCAGCATCTACACCATCGCGGTGCAGGCTGCCGGAGGGCGAGACGACAAGATCCTTGCCAATTACTTCCCTCTGGTGCTCAAGCCCAACGTCAGGTCCTGGCTCATGCACTTGCCGGAAAACTCCATATCTTCCTGGGCAGACCTATGCCATCAGTTTGTTGGCGCCTTTAGAGGCGGCCACAAACCTCATGGCCAGGAGAGTGATCTTCACCTGCTTGCGCAGAAGGAAGGGGAGCCTCTACGCAAGTACATCCAGAGATTCAGCCAAGTGCAACGCAACATCCCAGACGTCCACCCTGCCGCGGTCATCAGTGCGTTCCACCAGAATGTGCGTAACCGCAGGATGCGGGAGGAGATGGCGATGTGCAAGATCAGAGACGTCAGTGAGCTGTATGCCCTGGCCGACAAATGTGCACGTGCTGAGGAAGGGAGGAAACTCCCCGGAGAGAATGTAGGAACAGGGGGGATCTGACAGCGATGATGCCGCCCCGGCAAGCAAAAACCGGCGGCGGAACAACAGGAAGAGGAAAGGCAAAGATGTGCTAGTTGTCGAGCAGTCCGGCAACAAGGGTGGCGCCAAGACAGCAAAGACTAGTAGCTCCGGCAAGGAGGTTGCCGCATGCGCCAACTGCCAGGCTGTGGCGGCCGCCGACAAGCAGGACGGCACCAACAAGCAGTACTGCAAGATTCACCGCACCAAACGCCATGACCTCCAGAGCTGCAAGAAGGTCGAGCAGCTCGTTGAGCTGCAAAAGGCCGAATACGAGCGACGCGACAAGGAGAAGGCCCAAGGAGGTGCTGGAGGATCCGGTACGAAGCGCACCGGCCGGGGGGGACGCCGCGGCAACGCCAAGCAGCGGCAAGGCGACAGACCTCCCCGCGGCCGCGACAAGGATGAAGATGACGACGACGAAGAAGACATGGATGACGCCGAGACCAGCGAGCAGGAGTTCCAGAAAGCCACAGAATTTTTGTGCGTTGACGGCGGTGCTTCTCTGCATACTTCACACCGCCAAATCAAGCAGTGGGTGCGGGAAGTCAATGCAGCAGAACCACTCGTTGAGTCACGCAAGCTTCTGAAATGGTCCAGCACGCCTATCATCTTTGATATTGAGGACCACCCCGATCGCACAACTGCTGTCGGGTGTTTGTCGATGTTGGTCTCACCAACTATCCGCAACCTCAAGGTCACTAAGATGCTAGTTGACGGCGGGGCCGGCTTGAACCTGATCTCCTCCGCTGTGCTCCGGAGACTCCAAGTCCCTGACAGCGAGCTCGAAGAGACCGGCACGTTCCAAGGAATCAACCCAGGAAGGAGCAAGCCGAAGGGGAAGATCACGCTGCCGGTGACGTTTGGCAGCGAGCTAAACTTCAGGACTAAGAGGATCACTTTCGACGTTGCCGATTTTCCATTGCCTTACAATGGAATTCTCAGCCGTCCAGCGCTCGCCAAGTTCATGGCGGCCTCTCACTACGCGTACAACATGCTGAAGATGCCAGGCCTGATAAGTGTCATCTTTGTACATGGCGACAATAAAGACGCTCTTATCTGTGCTGACAAGATCTACCGGGAAGCAGCAGCCGCCGCAGATCGCGAGACACTTGCCGTTGAAGCTCCCAGGGGGAAGAAGAAGACCAAGTCCGGCAAGAGCTCTGATGCCCACTCCGGCAAGCGCACCTCTTCGGAGTGCTGCGCTACCGTTGAGGACGCACCATCGAGCTCCACCGGCAAATGTAAGAAGACGATGGCAGCTCCGCCAGCGACCAAGAAGGTGTCCGCCAAGGAGGGCGGCACTGGTGGTACCTTCACCATCAGTGCCACTCTCGACCCTAAATAGGAAAGCGCGCTCGTTGCTTTCCAGCGGGCGAATGTCGATGTGTTTGCGTGGCAACCGTCTGACATCCTCGGCGTTCCCAGGAAAGTAATCGAGCACCACCCTGCCGTTTGTCCTCATGTGCGGCCCGTCAAGCAGAGAGTCAGGAAACAAGCAGTGGAGCGCCAAGAGTTCATCACCAAAGAGATCAAGAAGTTGGAAGCAGCAGGCCTCGTTAGAGGAGTGCTCCATCCTACGTGGTTGGCCAATCCTGTAGTCGTGCGCAAGGCAAACAGGAAATGGAGACTTTGCATCGACTTCACCGATGTCAACAAAGCTTGTCCCAAAGACCCATTTCCCTTGCCGCGCATTGACCAGATTGTCGACTCCACAGCCGGATGCGACTTGCTTTCATTTCTTGACGCATACTCAGGATACCATTAGATCTTCATGGCAGAAGAGGATGAGGAGAAAACCGCGTTCATCACTCCATGTGGCACATACTGTTTTGTACGAATGCCTTTTGGTTTGAAGAATGCTGGTTCAACATTCGCAAGGGTAGTCCATACTGCTTTTGAGCCGCAAATACACAGAAATGTGGAAGCCTACATGGATGACATAGTGGTCAAGAGCAGGGACAAAGCAACTCTGATTCAAGACCTAGAAGAGACTTTTGCAAATCTACACAAGATCAGCCTCAAGCTCAACCCCGAGAAGTGCGTGTTTGGAGTCCCGTCCGGCAAGCTTCTCGGATTCTTCGTGTCTCAGAGAGGAATTGAAGCAAATCCCGACAAGATCAAGGCCATTGAGCAGACTGAAGCACCGAAGCGCGTCAAGGATATATGAAAACTTGCCGGCTGCGTGGCGGCTCTCAGTAGGTTTATCTCTAAGTCTGCTGAGCGCACCCTGCCGTTTTTCAAAATCTTGAAAAAAGGCAGGTCCAATGAAATGGACTCCGGAAGCGGAGGCTGCGCTGCAGGACTTGAAGAGATACCTGTCCTCCACTCCAATACTTGTCGCACCTAAACCACAAGAGAAGTTGCTGCTTTATCTGGCGGCAACCAATCAAGTGGTTAGTGCCGCGTTAGTAGCGGTGAGAGAGGCAGATGATGAGCCAGCGACCGCGGCAAGCACATCCAGCGACAAGCAGGGGGCTTCCCTGACGAGCTCTGGTCCCGACGAAGATGGATCTGCGCAGACGTGCGAAGAGATACAGAAGAAGAAAATGGTGCAGCGCCCAGTCTACTTTGTCAGTTCCCTTCTGCAGGGGGCTAGGTCAAGGTACTCTGGTGTGCAGAAGTTGCTTTTCGGCCTTCTTATGGCCTCGAGAAAGCTGCGCCATTACTTCCAAGCACATGAGATCACAGTTGTCACTCGCTTTCCGCTGAAGAGGATACTGCAGAATCCAGAAGCAACAGGCAGGATTGTTGAGTGGGCACTGGAACTGTCAAGCTTTGGCCTCAAGTTTGAGAGCACTTCAACTATTCAAAGCAGAGCATTGACAGAATTCATAGCAGAGTGGATGCCAACACCAGATGAAGAAATTCCAGAGACGAGCATCCCCGTCAAGGAAGCAAACAAAGAGTGGCTGATGTACTTTGATGGTGTGTTCTCGCTGCAAGGCGCCGGTGCTGGCGTGCTGCTTGTCGCACCCACCGGAGAGCACCTCAAGTATGTGGTCCAGATGCACTTTCCCAAGGAGCAAGCAACAAACAATACTGCAGAGTATGAAGGATTGCTCGCCGGTCTCAGGATTGCGGTAGACCTCGGGATCAAGCAACTCATTGTCAGGGGTGACTCACAGCTTGTCGTCCGCCAAGTGAACAAGGATTATCAGAGTCCGTTGATGGAAGCTTACGTTGATGAAGTGAGGAAGCTGAAAGAGCGCTTTGTCGGCCTACAGATGGAACATGTTCCAAGAGCTCAGAACAACATCGCCAACGGCCTGTCAAAGTGCACGACATTTAAGTTACCTGTGGAACCAGGGATCTTTGTGCTCAAGCTAACTCAACCATCTGTGAAGCCATCAACTGGACAGAGCAAGAAGAGGAAGTTGATTTCTGGTGACTATCTTCCGGCAGAGCTTCCTGAAGCCGCCGCCAAGAAGGTCCCCAAGATCAACGCCAAGAGTGCTGAGGAGCAGTCCGCTCCGACAAGCCCTAGGGTTTGTTTCGTTGAAGCAGACGCTCCCGAAAAGTTTTGCTCCGGCAAGCTTGTCGGGGAACGTCAAGCTCCGGCTGAACCGCAGGTTCTCGCCGTAGAAGCGGATGTTTCCGCAGCAGCAGATATGCCTTTAGTCCTTGTTGTCGAGCCATAGGCTCCAGCATGGGCACAACAGATCGTCCGTTTCCTCCAGTCAGGAGAACTTCCCGAAGAGCCAGAAGAAGCGGAAAGAGTAGCCCGGCAGTCTAGTATGTACCAGTTCGTTGACAACGCACTGTACAGAAGAAGACTCAACGGAGTGAAATTGAAGTGTATCCCCCGGGAAGATGGACAGAAGCTGTTGGCAGAGATACATGGAGGCATTTGTGGTCACCACATTGGCGCAAGAGCGCTTGCCGGCAAAGCAGTCTGGCAGGGCTTCTTTTGGCCGACAGCCCTCCAGGATGCAGCTGCACAAGTAACCAAGTGTGAAGCGTGCCAGTTCCATTCCAAGCAGATACACCAGCCAGCTCAAGCTCTCCAGACGATCCCTTTATCCTGGCCCTTTTCGGTCTGGGGGCTCGACATCCTCGGCCCCTTCCCCCGAGCAGTCGGGGGCTTTGAGTACTTGTACGTCGCAATCGACAAGTTCACAAAGTGGCCGGAAGTGGAACCAGTGAGGAAGGTGACAACACAGTCAGCAGTCAAGTTCTTCAGGTCGATTGTTCGCCGCTTCGGAATCCCTAACAGGATCATCACCGACAACGGTACACAATTCACGAGTCGCACCTTCATGCAGTACGTCCAAGACCTTGGCGCCAAGGTCTGCTTCGCTTCTGTTGCTCACCCCAGGAGCAACGGTCAAGCAGAGAGGGCAAATGCTGAAGTGCTGCGTGGACTCAAGACCTGGACTTTCGACAGGCTGCACAGGTGCGGAAGAAACTGGATCGAGGAGCTGCCGGTGGTTCTTTGGTCGATCAGGACGACGCCAAATCGAGCCACTGGCCAGACACCTTTCGCTCTAGTCTATGGAGCAGAGGCAGTTATCCCCACGGAACTCGTATACGGGTCACCTCGAGTGCTCGCTTATGATGAGCTTGAGCAAGAGCAGCTGCGACAAGATGACACGCTGCTCCTTGAGGAAGACCGTCTTCAGGCTGCTGTACGAGCTGCTCGATACCAACAAGCTTTGTGCCGCTACCATAGCCGCAAAGTTAAAGCCAGAAGTCTCGAGGAAGGCGACCTTGTTCTTCGGCGCGTTCATTCCGCCAAGAATTCCAACAAGTTGACGCCAAAGTGGGAAGGCCCTTACCGGGTGAAACGAGTCACTAGGCCTGGCGCTGTCCGCCTTGAGACCGAGGATGGCTTTCCGGTGAGCAACTCCTGGAACATCGAGCATCTTCATAAGTTTTACCCGTAAGGTGCGGTTGTCGGACCCTGTCCGGCAACCACCATTTTGTACAAGTCTTGCCGCTGTTGCATGTAATCCTTTGTACAAAGCCAGGCGCAGACCCTGTGCATACATAAAACTCACGTGCTCCGCACACCCTGTCAATTTCATGCCTTTCTGCATGAATTATCTGACACTTTGTGCAGCGAGCCCCCTCGGTAAGCAATAACGAGCCATAAGGCTCCATACTATTGTTTTCTGTTTTCTCTTTTTCTCAAGGAAAGGAAGGATCCTTCGCCCACAAGTTGACTGGGGAGGGGGGAGGAGAAGATAATGGTATGGACCCGGCGTCGTTCAGGAAAAATTTCGCCTTGCCGGGGAGCAAACGACAGGAAAGCTAAGTGCCAAAGTTCGAGCAATCAGATCTTTTAACTTTAAGTTACTTTGCTTGAACGACCATGCTTTGTATGGAAAACCTGTGCGTGGAGGAACCAGCTCGTGGCTAGTTGCGCCCTTACTTTGTTTCGAGTTCGCTCAACAGTTTAAGTGTGCTGCGACTAGAGTCGCGCCCTTACTTTGTTTCGAGTTCACTCAACAACTTAAGCGAGCTGCGACTAGTCGCGACAAGGTTTCTTGTCGGTAACGGCACCGCCAGCAGGCCGCTGACGTCCCGCACTCAGCGCTCGCGGCAAAAGGTGCCTACGCCGGCAGGTTCCCTAAAAGCGTAGGGCAAAAACATACAAAGGAAGGAATCGAGTAAAGGAAGTAGCATTCCAATCATGACCTGAAACAAAGTTATATTACAAGATAGTTTGTCGCGGCTCTAATAGACTGTTTTCATAACATGACCAGCGACGACAAAAAAAGAAGAAGAAGAAAATAGGCGGCCTAGTCCGCGCGATCGCCCTCAACCCTCTTGATCCCGCTCACCTTGTCCACAATGGGTGCGACGAGGGTCTCGAGCTCCTCTAGATCAGCTTCCGGTGGCAGGGACCTGAGGATGTTAGTGAGGCGGAGGCCCGGGTTGCGGAAGGCCACCTTCATCAGCACCTTTTTGAGAGCTCCCGCGCAGATCTCGCGCGACTCGTCGGCCAGCTACTTTGGGATCCTCTCCCGGAGTTGCTGGAGGGCCGTCGCCACGCCTCTGAAGAACAAGGTGAGCTTGGCGCTGGATGGGAGGCTCCCGTCAGAGGAATACCCGAGATCCTCCACCCCCAGCAGCGCCAACTCCTTGTCGATGTCTGCGGCAGCATTCACAAGGTCCTCCGTCCACCGCTCCACAGTTCCCCTAAAATCATTTTGGGTGGTGGCGATGCTCTCCAGCAGCTCCTTGTCGGCCTTGATCTCCTTCTTCAAGGCTGCCTCCTGCTCCCTGGCGCCGTCCAGCGTCTTGGTCAAAGCAGCCAACTTCAGCTCAAGATCCACCTTGGAGTCCTTGGCAGCGTCAAGCTCCTTGACCTTCTCGGCGAGACGACCCTGCAGATCGCCAAAGGTGTAGGCGTCCTTCTCGCGCTCATGCTTGAGCGCGGCAAGTGCTTCACCGCTCGCCTTAAGATCAGTCTCCAGCTGCGCCACTTTCGCCTCTAGCTCCTTCTTGGCGGCCTCGGCGGCTGCGGCAGCGTCCTTTGCTTCCTTGAGGGCTCCGCTGAGTGCTTGCTCGCGCACAGCTAGCTCCTCTTCGTGGCTGTCCAGGCTGGCCTTCAGCTGCACCAACTCACCGTCCCGCGCAGACAACTCCTCGGCGGCAAGCCGCTGTTGCTCTGCAATCTCTGCCTTCTCAAGGATGAAAGCCTTCTGCGCCTCATCGAGCTGCACCCGCTCCGCCGCCAGCGACTGGAGAGCTGCCTGGTTGAGGCCTCGGAGCTCCTCCGCGCGCTTCTCCACGTCCACCCCGCCTTCGCAACAAGCGCTTCGCGGGACTCCAGTTTGGCCTGGCGGGCGCGGTAGAGTGACACCAGCTTCCGCAGCAGTCGCTCCTCCTCGGGCTCGTCGCTGCTGCTGCTTGGTGCGTCGACCAATGTCAGCCCAGCGGAGGCAAGCACCTCCATGTCAAAGCTTTCTCCTTCGACCGGCGCCCTGGACGTTGACGCCCAGGGGAGGTTGATGAAGATGCCAGCGCCAGCCTTCAAGTAGATGCCTGGCTGGGGTTCTTCGGAGCCTGACGCTGCGGCAGCGGCGAGAGGATCGGCGGTCGGTGTAGCGCCTGTCGCTCCTACGGCCCCAGGGTCGTCAGTACGATCGCCGGGCCCCTCGTCAGCTGCTGCGGCGGCAGCCTTGGCGGCCTCTTCACCGGTGGGATCTTCAGCGCCGGCCGTTTCTTCGGTGGCAGCGGCGTCATCAATAACAACCTCGGTCTCCATCGGCTCCACAGTGGATGGATCTGACAACCGGAAAAGGAAGAAAAGTCAAGCAAATATCCCAAAAAGAAGAACCCAAGGGAAGTTTATAAGCAAGGAGTACCTGTACCAGGCTCGGTAGTTGGGATCTCCGCTGCCGGGGGGTCACCGGTACTGTCCCTTGCCGGAGACTTCTCCCTTGCCGGGGAGCTCTCCCTCGTCGGAGACTTCTCCCTTGCCAGGGAGCTCTCCCTCGTCGGGGGATTCCCCCTTGCCGGGGAACTCTCCCTCAGCGACGTAGTCGAAGCAGGTGGCACGTCAGGGGTGGCCTCCGGGCGCTCCTGGTGGAGCTGCTCTGCTCCTGCACAAGCCAATGGTCAGATATCAGCAAGCAAATTGTATCCATGCGCGCCTAACAGCTGGAAGTAAACCATATACTTACGCTGGGGGCTGCGCTGGGGGCTGCTCTGAGGAACAGCTGCCGGGTCCGACAAGTTTGGCTCAGGCGCACCCCCTGCTGCCACGGTGGGATCATCCTCGATGACAATCACCGGGACCTTGGCTCTCTTTGCCATTCTCTGGGCCAGCGTCCTAAAAAGGAGTAAGTTCAGAGTAAAGCAAATGAGATACAAGACAAGACGGCAAGTATTGAAGATATGCAAGTGCAACAAGAATCTTACTCATCTTCTTCCTCGTCGGAGCTGAGCGCGGAGAAGTCAAAGCCTGGCCCACCTCCGGCGCGAGGAGGCGGAGGAGTAGGATCCCTTGGCCGCTTGGCGGGAGCTGGAGCGGCAGGCCGAGAGGACCCCGCCCCAGTTGCCGCTGCAGCAGGAGGTGTTTCCGCGGCAACAGAACTTGTCGCGGTGGAGCGTGTCGTGCGGCGCGGCGGGGGTTGACTCGCCCGCCGCTCCGCTACGTCCCCGGCCTTGCGAAGACGCTTTCTTGATGGAGCCGGGGGCTCCGCTTGAGGAGCCGGGGGCTCTGCTCGTGGAGTCAGGGGCTCTGCTTGCGGCAAGCTGTCCGAAGATGAAGAGGAAGAGGAGCCGATCTCCAACGAGCCGCTCGTGTCCTCGGCGGGCCCGCTCGGCCCGACGTCGTGCTCAGCGGACCTCTTCTCGCCGGCAAGCTCCTCTCGGTCGGCAAGGCTTGCCGCCTCCGCTGCCTCTACCTCCTCCACGGTGAACCCGAACTCGCCCGCAGCGGCAGCTGCCACCACCTCTTCCATCCTGGCGGCGATGCGCTTGAGCTCATCGTCGGTGGTGTCCCGGGTGAGGCCTTTTTTCTCATCGGCGTCGACCGGCACTTCTATCAAGTTGTCAAAGAACGCCCGCACGACATCATCCGCAGGCTCTATCCAGGCTGGATCAATTCCATGCGAGTCGCACAGCAGCATTATCGCACGGATACGGTCGAGCGCGGAATTGTTGCACAACGGGACGACGCCCCTCGGCAACCAGAACACTTCGGGATGCTGTGGGTCGTGCTTGAACAGCTCCTGGAGCATCGCATTGAGCTCCAGGACAGTGAAGTTGAAGTTGAGGCCCGGCCGCAACCTCATGATATCCGCCGCATTCTGAAACTCCCAGGCGGGTCTCCCCCTCTCCTGCAGGGGGGCGATGCGGCGGCGGAGGAAATCTGTGCCAACCGCTCCTACGGTAAGACCGGCAAGCCTGGGGCGTAGGATCCGGGTGACGGCGATCCTTAGTCTGCCATCTTCCGGGGCCAGGCTACTCCAATCACTGCCGCGCACTACTGGGGTTTCGCGCAGAGCAGTAAACGGCTGCGGGTTCTCCTCAACGATTAGACACCAGTCCGTCCTCCACTCCTCCCACTTGCTGCGGAGCTCTCCCTCCAGATAAGCATCCTTCTTGCCGGCTTTCGAGATCCAGGCGATTCCGCCGCATAAAGGTTCTCCTTTCTCAACCCGAGGCGAAAAGAAATGGCGGAAAAGAGCTACGTTTGGATGGATCCCGACAAAGTTTTCGCATAGATGTGCGAAAACTGCCATGGTCAGGACAGCATTGGGGGTGAAATCAAGAAGGTGGAGCCCGTAGGTGTTCATGACATCGCAAAAGAATTCTGAAAAGGGCAGGCAGAGCCCGCAATAGAAGAACAAGGCAAAGAAGGGATACCCAGTGGGATACTTATCCCAAGCAGTGGCTGGGAGTACCTTCGTGCGCGGATGCGCTCGCATCCCCGTCGACCAGAAGAGGTAAAAGTCCTCCTTCAGCTCCGCCGCCTCAAGCCTCGGAGGGAAGAGTGCCCGCTCCTTCCGCAGCGCCGCGAGCCGCTGCGCCTCGGCCGACTTCGCCTTCTCGGCTTTCGGAGCCATGGCGGAAAGGGGGAGTGAGGACGGCGATGTTGGCGGTGCAGGTGGCGCTGGGGGCAGGGCGCTGCTCTCCTTCGGCTTTGGGAAGAAGGGGAGTGGCGGAGATTCTCGGGGAGGGAATAGCAACGGGCAGATGGGCGAACTGCCCCTGTTCCCCCTGCTTATAAGGAGGGAGGGGGCGGACGTTTCGCCTTTCTGAATAAAGAAACCACCCACAACCTCTCCCACGACGCCGCAATCGACGCGTGCCGTTCGGGGAGGGCGTGGTGGATGCGGAGCAAGGTGCGACGTGACCCAGGCCGTGCGTGCCCATGCCCTGTTTTGGGCCTGGCCCAACAGCGCTCGGCACCCTGTGTGGTCCAGGCCCGGGGGCTCCTGTTGGTGTACTAAAGTAGGGGTACCCTAGTATCCCGAACTTGTGCACGGGCAGTCGCAGCACCCCACGGCAAGGCCCGCCAGGTGATCGCCAAGGCTCTCTATGGTTCTTTTGGAGCCATTCGAGAACAAAGTATTTAAGCCAAGGAGACAAGTCCCCGGCAAGAGGAGCTTGCCGGGAAGGCCGCTCGAGGCACAAGACCCCGGCAAGAGGAGCTTGCCGGGAAGGCCAACCAGAGCATCTCAAAGAACCTGCCGCGACGCGCCACGCGTCCCGGCAGGACTCGGCGAGCGACAAGCTCCCGGACGCGGCAAGACAACGGCCGCGGCAAGGCACTTGCCGCGGCGGCAACCACTCTGTACCCGCGCTCCAGCTCACCCACCTACGTGTCGCTCCAGGACCCTTCCTGGCGTACGTGACGGGAGGCTGTGCAGCCAGGGGTACACTGTGGCATGCAGCACTGACAAGATCGCCATCGTGGCAAGCAGTGGCGCCCCCGACGGTCCCTTTTCTGCACCGTCTGGGCGACGTAGATAGGCATTTAATGCCTTTGTCCCCTGCCGTCAGGGTTTGGTATGATACACTGTGTAGGTAGCTATACCTACCACAGCATATTTCCATTTTTGCCCTTACCTACGTTGCCACCTGTTGGAGACCCCTTGAACATATAAAAGGAGGCCCATGCACAACGTAGGGGGGGATCGGACCCCGGAGAGCGATCTCTGAGAGGAAAATAGAAGAACGCTCGGTCTCGTTAGCTGCTTGAGTGTACTGTAGCATTCAGCGCTCCCGAGCAAGAACTCAATACAATCCACAAAGCAGTAGTAGGAGTATTATCTCTCCGGAGAGCTCCGAAGCTGGGTAAAAACCCTCCGTGTGCTTCGCCTCGATCCGCTCTTCGCGCGACCTCCGCCCCCCGCCGAACCGAGAAGGGGCTCCGTCCCCATAGGTGCTCGGGGAGCCAGAAAACCCCGGCATCTTTGGCGCGGCAGGTAGGGGGCGTCGAGGTTGCGTGAACCTGATCCGGCGTTTACGAGACCTAAATCTTCATCGACTTCATTGACATGCCACCGAAGAAGAAGGCTTCGGAGGCGGCTGCGCCGTCCGCGTCGAATCCACTGCCGCCGCAGCAAATGGCTGGTGGGGAGGACGTCGGCGTAAGAACGGGCGTCGTCGAGGGAGCCCACGGTGCCATCAAGTCCAAGGACAAGACCGCGTTGCCCGTCGGCGGCGTAGTCGGCTCCTCACACCGTTCGCCACCGCTACCCGCCACTCCAGCAGAAGCTTTGGCACGAGCTCAACTACTCCTGGACTTCCCTCCAACGCCAGACAAGATCGACGATTGGAGGGCCACCATTCAGAGTATCATCGGCTACGCCAACGGCGACACTCCACGGCCGGCGACCACATCGCAGCCGCGGCAGGCCAGCCAAGTGCAAGCCAATGGCGACAAAACCGGTGGGGGTGCAACCATTGTGCACTCTCCGCCCCAAAGGCCAAGATCACCGACTCGCCGGGTCCACCACGACAGCGACTCCACTGCTTCCTCAGATCCGCGAACTCGTCGCGATCAGCGCCACGTTCTTCACGAACGGCAGCAAGAAGACGCTCGTACCCGCATCGAGCGCCGAAGAGAAACGCGGCGTCAATTAGACCGACGCGCTGGCCCCGCTGTCGACATGCAAGCGCCAGGGGAACCAGGCGACCTGCCGTACGCGGTAGGTTGCCCTGCGTTTACTCGTGAGCTGCGGCAAGTCCAGTGGCCCAGCACGAAGAATTTCAAGCCAGACGTACCAGAGAAGTACGAAGGCATGCTGCATCCATCGGAGTTCCTCAGCATCTACACCATCGCGGTGCAGGCTGCCGGGGGGCGAGACGACAAGATCCTCGCCAATTACTTCCCTCTGGTGCTCAAGCCCAACGTCAGGTCCTGGCTCATGCACTTGCAGGAAAACTCCATATCTTCCTGGGCAGACCTATGCCATCAGTTTGTTGGCGCCTTTACAGGCGGCCACAAACCAAATGGCCAGGAGAGTGATCTTCACCTGCTTGCCCAGAAGGAAGGGGAGCCTCTACGCAAGTACATCCAGAGATTCAGCCAAGTGCAACGCAACATCCCAGACGTCCACCCTGCCGCGGTCATCAGTGCGTTCCACCAGAACGTGCGTAACCGCAGGATGCGGGAGGAGACGGCGATGTGCAAGATCAGAGATGTCAGTGAGTTGTATGCCCTGGCCGACAAATGTGCACGTGCTGAGGAAGGGAGGAAACTCCCCAGAGAGAACGTAGGAACAGGGGGATCTGACAGCGATGATGCCACCCCGGCAAGCAAAAACCGGCGGCGGAACAACAGGAAGAGGAAAGGCAAAGATGTACTAGTTGTCGAGCAGTCCGGCAACGAGAGTGGAGCCAAGACAGCAAAGACTGGTAGCTCCGGCAAGGAGGTTGCCGCATGCGCCAACAGCCAGGCTGTGGCGGCCGCCGACAAGCAGGACGGCACCAACAAGCAGTACTGCAAGATTCACCGCACCAAACGCCATGACCTCCAGAGCTGCAAGAAGGTCGAGCAGCTCGTTGAGCTGCAAAAGGCCGAATACGAGCGACGCGACAAGGAGAAGGCCCAAGGAGGTGCTGGAGGATCCGGTACGAAGCGCACCGGCCGGGGGGGACGCCGCGGCAACGCCAAGCAGCTGCAAGGCGACAGACCTCCCCGCGGCCGCGACAAGGATGAAGATGACGACGACGACGAAGACATGGATGACACCGAGACCAGCGAGCAGGAGTTCCAGAAAGCCACAGAAGTTTTGTGCGTTGACGGCGGTGCTTCTCTGCATACTTCACACCGCCAACTCAAGCAGTGGGTGCGGGAAGTCAATGCAGCAGAACCACCCGTTGAGTCACGCAAGCTTCTGAAATGGTCCAGCACGCCTATCATCTTTGATATTGAGGACCACCCCGATCGCACAACTGCTGTCGGGTGTTTGCCGATGTTGGTCTCACCAACTATCTGCAACCTCAAGGTCACTAAGATGCTAGTTGACGGCGGGGCCGGCTTGAACCTGATCTCCTCCGCTGTGCTCCGGAGACTCCAAGTCCCTGACAGCGAGCTCGAAGAGACCGGCACATTCCAAGGAATCAACCCGGGAAGGAGCAAGCCGAAGGGGAAGATCACGCTGCCGGTGACGTTTGGCAGCGAGCTAAACTTCAGGACTAAGAGGATCACTTTCGACGTTGCCGATTTTCCATTGCCTTACAATGGAGTTCTCGGCCGTCCAGCGCTCGCCAAGTTCATGGCGGCCTCTCACTACGCGTACAACATGCTGAAGATGCCAGGCCCGATAAGTGTCATCTCTATACATGGCGACAAGAAAGACGCTCTTATCTGTGCCGACAAGATCTACAGGGAAGCAGCAGCCGCCGCAGATCGCGAGACACTTGCCGCTGAAGCTCCCGGGGGGAAGAAGAAGACCAAGTCCGGCAAGAGCTCTAATTGCACCTGATTTTTTCCATTCTAATTCACTAAATATCTCCATATGAGATCCAATTAGTTGTAGGGAAATGCAAGAGGCCTCGATTATGATGATGCACTAGGTCCATAGCTGGGACTTTGTGTATGTTCTCGAAATGCATTTGTCGAGTGCTCATTAAGAAAGTTTCTATACAAGTTTCTGAACGAACTCCTTAAGGAAAGTTCTCCCAAAGTTCCCTATGAAATAATACTTCGAAGCATCTGGTTGTCACAAACGTTTTGACTAATTGTGGAGCCAAAACAGACTCCGTATGAGTCAGATATCCATGTTTCAGTTAACACTGCGCAAAACTGATTCCGAACGACACTTACAGACTAGTTCTTGTGTAGTTGCACTCGATTTTTTCCATTCTACTTCACTAAACATCTCCATATGAGATCCAATTATTTGTAGGGAAATGCAGCAGAGCTCGGTTATGACGACACACTAGGTCCATAGCTGGGACTTTGTGTATGTTCTCGAAATACGTTTGTCGAGTGCTCATTAAGAAAGTTTCTATACAAGTTTCTGAACGAACTACTTAAGAAAAGATCTCCAAAATTTCGCTATGAAAGAATCCTTCGAAGCATCTGGTCGTCACAAACGTTTTAACTACTTGTGGAGCCAAAACGGACTCCGTATGAGTCAGATATCCATGTTTCAGTTTGCAAAACTAATTCCAAACGACAGTTACAGACTAGTTCTTGTGTAGTTGCACTCGATTTTTTTCATTCTACTTCACTAAACATCTCCATATGAGATCCAATTACTTGTAGGGAAATGAAAGATACCTCGGTTATGATGGTGCACTAGGTCCATAGCTGGGACTTTGTGTATGTTCTCGAAATGCGTTTGTTGAGTGCTCAATAAGAAAGTTCATATACAAGTAAACGAACTACTTGTGGAGCCAAAACAGACTTCGTATGAGTTAGATATCCATGTTTCAGTTAACACTGCGCAAAACTAATTACGAACGACACTTACAAACTAATTCTTGTGTAGTTGCACTCGATTCTTTCCATTCTACTTCACTAAACATCTCCATATGAGATCCAATTATTTGTAGGGAAATGCAGCAGAGCTCGGTTATGACGACACACTAGGTCCATAGCTGGGACTTTGTGTATGTTCTCGAAATACGTTTGTCGAGTGCTCATTAAGAAAGTTTCTATACAAGTTTCTGAACAAACTACTTAAGAAATGATCTCCAAAATTTTGCTATGAAAGAATCCTTCGAAGCATCTGGTTGTCACAAACGTTTTAACTACTTGTGGAGCCAAAACGGACTCCGTATGAGTCAGATATCCATGTTTCAGTTTGCAAAACTAATTCCAAACGACAGTTACAGACTAGTTCTTGTGTAGTTGCACTCGATTTTTTTCATTCTACTTCACTAAACATCTCCATATGAGATCCAATTACTTGTAGGGAAATGAAAGATACCTCGGTTATGACGACCTACTAGGTCCATAGTTGGGACTTTGTGTATGTTCTCGAAATACGTTTGTCGAGTGCTCATTAAGAAAGTTTCTATACAAGTTTCTGAACGAACTCCTTAAGAAAAGTTCTCCAAAAGTTCCCTACGAAAGAATCCTTTGAAGCATCTAGTCATCACAAACGTTTTGACAACTTGTGGAGCCAAAACGGACTTCGTACGAGTCAGATATCCATGTTTCAAATAACAATGCACAAAACTGATTCCGAACGATAGTTACAGACTAGTTCTTGTGTAGTTGCAGTCGATTTTTTCCATTCTACTTCTCTAAACATCTCCATATGAAATCCAACTACTTGTAGGGAAAGGCAAGAGACCTCGGTTATGAGGATGCACTAGGTCCATAGCTGGGAATTTGTGTATGTTCTCGAAATGCGTTTGTCGAGTGCTCATTAAGAAAGTTTCTATACAAGTTTCTGAACGAACTCCTTAAGAAATGTTCTCCAAAAGTTCCCTATGAAAGAATCCTTTGAAGCATCTGGTCGTCACAAACGTTTTGAATACTTGTGGAGCGAAAACGGACTCCATATGAGTCAGATATCCATGTGTCAGTTAACACTGCGCAAAACTAATTCCGAACGACAGTTACAGACTAGTTCTTGTGTAGTTGCACTCGATTTTTTTCATTCTACTTCACTAAACATCTCCATATGAGATCCAATTATTTGTAGGGAAATGTAGGAGACCTCGGTTATGACAACGCACTAGGTCCATAGCTGGGACTTTGGGTATGTTCTCGAAATACGTTTGTCGAGTGCTCATTAAGAAAGTTTCTATACAAGTTTCTGAACGAACTCCTTAAGAAAAGTTCTCCAAAATTTTGCTATGAAAGAATCCTTCGAAGCATCTGGTCATCACAAACGTTTTAACTACTTGTGGAGGCAAAACGGACTCCGTATGAGTCAGATATCCATGTTTCAGTTAACACTGCGCAAAAATGATTCCGAACGACAGTTACAGACTAGTTCTTGTGTAGTTGCACTCGGTTATTTCCATTCTACTTCAATAAACATCTCCATATGAGATCCAATTACTTGTAGGGAAATGCAAGAGAACTCGGTTATGATGATGCACTAGGTCCATAGCTGGGACTTTGTGTATGTTCTCAAAAGGCGTTTGTCCAGTGCTCATTAAGAAAGTTTCAATACAAGTTTCAGAACGAACTCCTTAAGAAAAGTTCTCCAAAAGTTCCCCGTGAAAGAATCCTTTGAAGCATCTGGTCTTCGCAAACGTTTTGACTACTTGTGGAGCCAAAACGGACTTCGTATGAGTGAGATATCCATGTTTCGGTTAACACTACGCAAGACTGATTCCGAACGACAGTTACAGACTAGTTCTTGTGTAGTTGCATTCGATTTTTTTCATTCTACTTAACTAAACATCTTCAGATGAGATCCAATTACTTGTAGGAAAATGCACGAGACCTCGGTTATGATGATGCACTAGGTCCATACCTGGGACTTTGTGTATGTTCTCGAAAGGCGTTTGTCGAGTGCTCATTAAAAAAGTTTCTATACAAGTTTCTGAACGAACTCCTCAAGAAAAGTTCTCCAAAAGTTCCCTATGAAAGGATACTTCGAAGCATCTGGTCGTCACAAACGTTTTGACTACTTGTGGAGCCAAAACGGACCCTCTATGAGTCAGATATCCATGTTTCAGCTAACATTGCGCAAAACTGATTCCGAAGAACAGTTACATACTAGTTCTTGTGTAGTTGCACTCAATTTTTTCCATTCAACTTCACTAAACATCTCCATATGAGATCCAATTATTTGTAGGGAAATGCAGGAGACCTCGGTTATGACAACGCACTAGGTCCATAGCTGGGACTTTGTGTATGTTCTCGAAATACGTTTGTCGAGTGCTCATTAAGAAAGTTTCTATATAAGTTTCTGAACGAACTCCTTAAGAAAAGTTCTTCAAAATTTCGCTATGAAAGAATCCTTCGAAGCATCTGGTCGTCACAAACGTTTTAACTACTTGTGGAGCCAAAACGGACTCCGTATGAGTCAGATATCCATGTTTAAGTTAACACTGCACAAAACTGATTCCGAACGACAGTTACAAACTAGTTCTAGTGTAGTTGCACTCGGTTTTTTCCATTCTACTTCAATAAACATCTCCATATGAGATCCAATTACTTGTAGGGAAATGCAAGAGACCTCGGTTATGATGATGCACTAGGTCCATAGCTGGGACTTTGTGTATGTTCTCGAAAGGCGATTGTCGAGTGCTCATTAAGAAAGTTTCAATACAAGTTTCAGAACGAACTCCTTAAGAAAAGTTCTCCAAAACTTCCCTCTGAAAGAATCCTTCATAGCATCTGGTCTTCACTAACGTTTTGACTACTTGTGGAGCCAAAACGAACTCCGTATGAGTGAGATATCCATGTTTTGGTTAACACTACGCAAAACTGATTCCGAACGACAGTTACAGACTAGTTCTTGTGTAGTTGCACTCGATTTTTTTCATTCTACTTAACTAAACATCTCCATATGAGATCCAATTACTTGTAGGGAAATGCAAGAGACCTCGGTTATGATGATGCACTAGGTCCATAGCTAGGACTTTGTGTATGTTCTCGAAAGGCGTTTGTCGAGTGCTCATTAAGAAAGTTTCTATTCAAGTTTCTGAACGAACTCCTCAAGAAAAGTTCTCCAAAAGTTCCCTATGAAAGGATACTTCGAAGCATCTGGTCGTCACAAACTTTTTGAATACTTGTGGAGCCAAAATGAACCCTGTATGAGTCAGATATCCATGTTTCAGCTAACACTGCGCAAAACTGATTCCGAACGATAGTTACATACTAATTATTGTGTAGTTGCACTCGATTTTTTCCATTCTACTTCACTAAACATCTCCATATGAGATCCAATTATTTGTAGGGAAATGCAGGAGACCTCGAATATGACAACGCACTAGGTCCATAGCTGGGACTTTGTGTATGTACTCGAAATACGTTTGTCGAGTGCTCATTAAGAAAGTTTTTATATAAGTTTCTGAACGAACTCCTTAAGAAAAGTTCTCCAAAATTTCGCTATGAAAGAATCCTTCGAAGCATCTGGTCGTCACAAACGTTTTAAATACTTTTGGAGCCAAAACGGACTCCTTATGAGTCAGATATCCATGTTTCAGTTAACACTGCACAAAACTGATTCCGAACGACAGTTACAGACTAGTTCTAGTGTAGCTGCACTCGGTTTTTTTCATTCTACTTCAATAAACATCTCCATATGAGATCCAATTACTTGTAGGGAAATGCAAGAGACCTCGGTTGTGATGATGCACTAGGTCCATTGCTGGGACTTTGTGTATGTTCTCGAAAGGCGTTTGTCGAGTGCTCATTAAGAAAGTTTCAATACAAGTTTCAGAACGAACTCCTTAAGAAAAGTTCTCCAAAAGTTCCCTCTGAAAGAATCCTTTGAAGCATCTGGTCTTCACAAACATTTTGACTACTTGTGGAGCCAAAACGGACTCCGTATGAGTGAGATATCCATGTTTCGGTTAACACTACGCAAAACTGATTCCGAACGACAGTTACAGACTAGTTCTTGTGTAGTTGCACTCGATTTTTTTCATTCTACTTAACTACACATCTCCATATGAGATCCAATTACTTGTAGATAAATGCAAGAGACCTCGGTTATGATGATGCACTAGGTCCATAGCTGGGAGTGTATGTTCTCGAAAGGCGTTTGTCGAGTGCTCATTAAGAAAGTTTCTATACAAGTTTCTGAACGAACTCCTCAAGAAAAGTTCTCCAAAAGTTCCCTATGAAAGGATACTTCGAAGCATCTGGTTGTCACAAACGTTTTGACTACTTGTGGAGCCAAAACGGACCCCGTATGAGTCAGATATCCATGTTTCAGCTAACACTGCGCAAAACTAATTCCGAACGACACTTACAGACTAGTTCTTGTGTAGTTGCACTCGATTTTTTCCATTCTACTTCACTAAACATCTCCATATGAGATCCAATTATTTGTAGGGAAATGCAGGAGACCTCGGTTATGACAACGCACTAGGTCCATAGCTGGGACTTTGTGTATATACTCGAAATACGTTTGTCGAGTGCTCATTAAGAAAGTTTCTATATAAGTTTCTGAACGAACTCCTTAAGAAAAGTTCTCCAAAATTTCGCTATGAAAGAATCCTTCGAAGCATCTGGTCGTCACAAACGTTTTAACTATTTGTGGAGCCAAAACAGACTCCGTATGAGTCAGATATCCATGTTTCAGTTAACACTGCACAAAACTGATTCCGAACGACAGTTACAGACTAGTTCTTGTGTAGTTGCACTCAATTTTTTTCATTCTACTTAACTACACATCTCCATATGAGATCCAATTACTTGTAGATAAATGCAAGAGACCTTGGTTATGATGATGCACTAGGTCCATAGCTGGGAGTGTATGTTCTCGAAAGGCGTTTGTCGAGTGCTCATTAAGAAAGTTTCTATACAAGTTTCTGAACGAACTCCTCAAGAAAAGTTCTCCAAAAGATCCCTATGAAAGGATAATTCGAAGCATCTGGTTGTCACAAACGTTTTGACTACTTGTGGAGCCAAAACGGACCCCGTATGAGTCAGATATCCATGTTTCAGCTAACACTGCGCAAAACTAATTACGAACGACAGTTACATACTAGTTCTTGTGTAGTTGCACTCGATTTTTTCCATTCTACTTCACTAAACATCTCCATATGAGATCCAATTATTTGTAGGGAAATGCAGGAGACCGCGGTTATGACAACGCACTAGGTATATAGCTGGGACTTTGTGTATGTTCTTGAAATACGTTTGTCGAGTGCTCATTAAGAAAGTTTCTATATAAGTTTCTGAACGAACTCCTTAAGAAAAGTTCTCCAAAATTTCGCTATGAAAGAATCCTTCGAAGCATCTGGTCATCACAAACGTTTTAACTACTTGTGGAGCCAAAACGGACTCCGTATGAGTCAGATATCCATGTTTCAGTTAACACTGCGCAAAACTTATTCCGAACGACAGTTACAGACTAGTTCTTGTGTAGTTGCACTCGGTTTTTTCCATTCTACTTCAATAAACATCTCCATATGAGATCCAACTACTTGTAGGGAAATGCAAGAGACCTCGGTTATGATGATGCACTAGGTCCATAGCTGGGACATTGTGTATGTTCTCGAAAGGCGTTTGTCGAGTGCTCATTAAGAAAGTTTCTATACAAGTTTCTGAACGAACTCCTCAAGAAAATTTCTCCAAAAGTTCCCTATGAAAGGATACTTCGAAGCATCTGGTCGTCACAAACGTTTTGAATACTTGTGGAGCCAAAACGGACCCTCTATGAGTCAGATATCCATGTTTCAGCTAACACTGCGCCAAACTGATTCCGAATGACGGTTATATACTATTTCTTGTGTAGTTGCACTCGATTTTTTCCATTCTACTTCACTAAACATCTCCATATGAGATCCAATTATTTGTAGGGAAATGCAGGAGACCTCGGTTATGACAACGCACTAGGTCCATAGCTGGGACTTTGTGTATGTACTCGAAATACGTTTGTCGAGTGCTCATTAAGAAAGTTTCTATATAAGTTTCTGAACGAACTCCTTAAGAAAAGTTCTCCAAAATTTCGCTATGAAAGAATCCTTCGAAGCATCTGGTCGTCGCAAACGTTTTAACTATTTGTGGAGCCAAAACGGACTCCGTATGAGTCAGATATCCATGTTTCGGTTAACACTACGCAAAACTGATTCCGAACGACAGTTACAGACTAGTTCTTGTGTAGTTGCACTCGATTTTTTTCATTCTACTTAACTAAACATCTCCATATGAGATCCAATTACTTGTAGGGAAATGCAAGAGACCTCGGTTATGATGATGCACTAGGTCCATAGCTGGAACTTTGTGTATGTTCTCGAAAGGCGTTTGTCGAGTGCTCATTAAGAAAGTTTCTATACAAGTTTCTGAACGAACTCCTCAAGAAAAGTTCTCCAAAAGATCCCTATGAAAGGATACTTCAAAGCATCTGGTTGTCACAAACGTTTTGACTACTTGTGGAGCCAAAACGGACCCCGTATGAGTCAGATATCCATGTTTCAGCTAACACTGCGCAAAACTAATTCCGAACGACAGTTACATACTAGTTCTTGTGTAGTTGCACTCGATTTTTTCCATTCTACTTCACTAAACATCTCCATATGAGATCCAATTATTTGTAGGGAAATGCAGGAGACCTCGAATATGACAACGCACTAGGTCCATAGCTGGGACTTTGTGTATGTACTCGAAATACGTTTGTCGAGTGCTCATTAAGAAAGTTTTTATATAAGTTTCTGAACGAACTTTTTAAGAAAAGTTCTCCAATATTTCGCTATGAAAGAATCCTTCAAAGCATCTGGTCGTCACAAACGTTTTAAATACTTTTGGAGCCAAAACGGACTCCTTATGAGTCAGATATCCATGTTTCAGTTAACACTGCACAAAACTGATTCCGAACGACTGTTACAGACTAGTTCTAGTGTAGCTGCACTCGGTTTTTTTCATTCTACTTCAATAAACATCTCCATATGAGATCCAATTACTTGTAGGGAAATGCAAGAGACCTCGGTTGTGATGATGCACTAGGTCCATTGCTGGGACTTTGTGTATGTTCTCGAAAGGCGTTTGTCGAGTGCTCATTAAGAAAGTTTCAATACAAGTTTCAGAACGAACTCCTTAAGAAAAGTTCTCCAAAAGTTCCCTCTGAAAGAATCCTTTGAAGCATCTGGTCTTCACAAACATTTTGACTACTTGTGGAGCCAAAACGGACTCCGTATGAGTGAGATATCCATGTTTCGGTTAACACTACGCAAAACTGATTCCGAACGACAGTTACAGACTAGTTCTTGTGTAGTTGCACTCGATTTTTTTCATTCTACTTAACTACACATCTCCATATGAGATCCAATTACTTGTAGATAAATGCAAGAGACCTCGGTTATGATGATGCACTAGGTCCATAGCTGGGAGTGTATGTTCTCGAAAGGCGTTTGTCGAGTGCTCATTAAGAAAGTTTCTATACAAGTTTCTGAACGAACTCCTCAAGAAAAGTTCTCCAAAAGTTCCCTATGAAAGGATACTTCGACGCATCTGGTTGTCACAAACGTTTTGACTACTTGTGGAGCCAAAACGGACCCCGTATGAGTCAGATATCCATGTTTCAGCTAACACTGCGCAAAACTAATTCCGAACGACACTTAGAGACTAGTTCTTGTGTAGTTGCACTCGATTTTTTCCATTCTACTTCACTAAACATCTCCATATGAGATCCAATTATTTGTAGGGAAATGCAGGAGACCTCGGTTATGACAACGCACTAGGTCCATAGCTGGGACTTTGTGTATATACTCGAAATACGTTTGTCGAGTGCTCATTAAGAAAGTTTCTATATAAGTTTCTGAACGAACTCCTTAAGAAAAGTTCTCCAAAATTTCTCTATGAAAGAATCCTTCGAAGCATCTGGTCGTCACAAACGTTTTAACTATTTGTGGAGCCAAAACAGACTCCGTATGAGTCAGATATCCATGTTTCAGTTAACACTGCACAAAACTGATTCCGAACGACAGCTACAGACTAGTTCTTGTGTAGTTGCACTCAATTTTTTTCATTCTACTTAACTACACATCTCCATATGAGATCCAATTACTTGTAGATAAATGCAAGAGACCTTGGTTATGATGATGCACTAGGTCCATAGCTGGGAGTGTATGTTCTCGAAAGGCGTTTGTCGAGTGCTCATTAAGAAAGTTTCTATACAAGTTTCTGAACGAACTCCTCAAGAAAAGTTCTCCAAAAGATCCCTATGAAAGGATAATTCGAAGCATCTTGTTGTCACAAACGTTTTGAGTACTTGTGGAGCCAAAACGGACCCCGTATGAGTCAGATATCCATGTTTCAGCTAACACTGCGCAAAACTAATTACGAACGACAGTTACATACTAGTTCTTGTGTAGTTGCACTCGATTTTTTCCATTCTACTTCACTAAACATCTCCATATGAGATCCAATTATTTGTAGGGAAATGCAGGAGACCGCGGTTATGACAACGCACTAGGTATATAGCTGGGACTTTGTGTATGTTCTTGAAATACGTTTGTCGAGTGCTCATTAAGAAAGTTTCTATATAAGTTTCTGAACGAACTCCTTAAGAAAAGTTCTCCAAAATTTCGCTATGAAAGAATCCTTCGAAGCATCTGGTCATCACAAACGTTTTAACTACTTGTGGAGCCAAAACGGACTCCGTATGAGTCAGATATCCATGTTTCAGTTAACACTGCGCAAAACTTATTCCGAACGACAGTTACAGACTAGTTCTTGTGTAGTTGCACTCGGTTTTTTCCATTCTACTTCAATAAACATCTCCACATGAGATCCAACTACTTGTAGGGAAATGCAAGAGACCTCGGTTATGATGATGCACTAGGTCCATAGCTGGGACATTGTGTATGTTCTCGAAAGGCGTTTGTCGAGTGCTCATTAAGAAAGTTTCTATACAAGTTTCTGAACGAACTCCTCAAGAAAATTTCTCCAAAAGTTCCCTATGAAAGGATACTTCGAAGCATCTGGTCGTCACAAACGTTTTGAATACTTGTGGAGCCAAAACGGACCCTCTATGAGTCAGATATCCATGTTTCAGCTAACACTGCGCCAAACTGATTCCGAACGACGGTTATATACTATTTCTTGTGTAGTTGCACTCGATTTTTTCCATTCTACTTCACTAAACATCTCCATATGAGATCCAATTATTTGTAGCGAAATGCAGGAGACCTCGGTTATGACAACGCACTAGGTCCATAGCTGGGACTTTGTGTATGTACTCGAAATACGTTTGTCGAGTGCTCATTAAGAAAGTTTCTATATAAGTTTCTGAACGAACTCCTTAAGAAAAGTTCTCCAAAATTTCGCTATGAAAGAATCCTTCGAAGCATCTGGTCGTCGCAAACGTTTTAACTATTTGTGGAGCCAAAACGGACTCCGTATGAGTCAGATATCCATGTTTCGGTTAACACTACGCAAAACTGATTCCGAACGACAGTTACAGACTAGTTCTTGTGTAGTTGCACTCGATTTTTTTCATTCTACTTAACTAAACATCTCCATATGAGATCCAATTACTTGTAGGGAAATGCAAGAGACCTCGGTTATGATGATGCACTAGGTCCATAGCTGGGACTTTGTGTATGTTCTCGAAAGGCGTTTGTCGAGTGCTGATTAAGAAAGTTTCTATACAAGTTTCTGAACGAACTCCTCAAGAAAAGTTCTCCAAAAGATCCCTATGAAAGGATACTTCGAAGCATCTGGTTGTCACAAACGTTTTGACTACTTGTGGAGCCAAAACGGACCCCGTATGAGTCAGATATTCATGTTTCAGCTAACACTGCGCAAAACTAATTCCGAACGACAGTTACATACTAGTTCTTGTGTAGTTGCACTCGATTTTTTCCATTCTACTTCACTAAACATCTCCATATGAGATCCAATTATTTGTAGGGAAATGCAGGAGACCTCGAATATGACAACGCACTAGGTCCATAGCTGGGACTTTGTGTATGTACTCGAAATACGTTTGTCGAGTGCTCATTAAGAAAGTTTTTATATAAGTTTCTGAATGAACTCCTTAAGAAAAGTTCTCCAAAATTTCGCTATGAAAGAATCCTTCGAAGCATCTGGTCGTCACAAACGTTTTAAATACTTTTGGAGCCAAAACGGACTCCTTATGAGTCAGATATCCATGTTTCAGTTAACACTGCACAAAACTGATTCCGAACGACAGTTACAGACTAGTTCTAGTGTAGCTGCACTCGGTTTTTTTCATTCTACTTCAATAAACATCTCCATATGAGATCCAATTACTTGTAGGGAAATGCAAGAGACCTCGGTTGTGATGATGCACTAGGTCCATTGCTGGGACTTTGTGTATGTTCTCGAAAGGCGTTTGTCGAGTGCTCATTAAGAAAGTTTCAATACAAGTTTCAGAACGAACTCCTTAAGAAAAGTTCTCCAAAAGTTCCCTCTGAAAGAATCCTTTGAAGCATCTGGTCTTGACAAACATTTTGACTACTTGTGGAGCCAAAACGGACTCCGTATGAGTGAGATATCCATGTTTCGGTTAACACTACGCAAAACTGATTCCGAACGACAGTTACAGACTAGTTCTTGTGTAGTTGCACTCGATTTTTTTCATTCTACTTAACTACACATCTCCATATGAGATCCAATTACTTGTAGATAAATGCAAGAGACCTCGGTTATGATGATGCACTAGGTCCATAGCTGGGAGTGTATGTTCTCGAAAGGCGTTTGTCGAGTGCTCATTAAGAAAGTTTCTATACAAGTTTCTGAACAAACTCCTCAAGAAAAGTTCTCCAAAAGTTCCCTATGAAAGGATACTTCGAAGCATCTGGTTGTCACAAACGTTTTGACTACTTGTGGAGCCAAAACGGACCCCGTATGAGTCAGATATCCATGTTTCAGCTAACACTGCGCAAAACTAATTCCGAACGACACTTACAGACTAGTTCTTGTGTAGTTGCACTCGATTTTTTCCATTCTACTTCACTAAACATCTCCATATGAGATCCAATTATTTGTAGGGAAATGCAGGAGACCTCGGTTATGACAACGCACTAGGTCCATAGCTGGGACTTTGTGTATATACTCGAAATACGTTTGTCGAGTGCTCATTAAGAAAGTTTCTATATAAGTTTCTGAACGAACTCCTTAAGAAAAGTTCTCCAAAATTTCGCTATGAAAGAATCCTTCGAAGCATCTGGTCGTCACAAACGTTTTAACTATTTGTGGAGCCAAAACAGACTCCGTATGAGTCAGATATCCATGTTTCAGTTAACACTGCACAAAACTGATTCCGAACGACAGTTACAGACTAGTTCTTGTGTAGTTGCACTCAATTTTTTTCATTCTACTTAACTACACATCTCCATATGAGATCCAATTACTTGTAGATAAATGCAAGAGACCTTGGTTATGATGATGCACTAGGTCCATAGCTGGGAGTGTATGTTCTCGAAAGGCGTTTGTCGAGTGCTCATTAAGAAAGTTTCTATACAAGTTTCTGAACGAACTCCTCAAGAAAAGTTCTCCAAAAGATCCCTATGAAAGGATAATTCGAAGCATCTGGTTGTCACAAACGTTTTGACTACTTGTGGAGCCAAAACGGACCCCGTATGAGTCAGATATCCATGTTTCAGCTAACACTGCGCAAAACTAATTACGAACGACAGTTACATACTAGTTCTTGTGTAGTTGCACTCGATTTTTTCCATTCTACTTCACTAAACATCTCCATATGAGATCCAATTATTTGTAGGGAAATGCAGGAGACCGCGGTTATGACAACGCACTAGGTATATAGCTGGGACTTTGTGTATGTTCTTGAAATACGTTTGTCGAGTGCTCATTAAGAAAGTTTCTATATAAGTTTCTGAACGAACTCCTTAAGAAAAGTTCTCCAAAATTTCGCTATGAAAGAATCCTTCGAAGCATCTGGTCATCACAAACGTTTTAACTACTTGTGGAGCCAAAACGGACTCCGTATGAGTCAGATATCCATGTTTCAGTTAACACTGCGCAAAACTTATTCCGAACGACAGTTACAGACTAGTTCTTGTGTAGTTGCACTCGGTTTTTTCCATTCTACTTCAATAAACATCTCCATATGAGATCCAACTACTTGTAGGGAAATGCAAGAGACCTCGGTTATGATGATGCACTAGGTCCATAGCTGGGACATTGTGTATGTTCTCGAAAGGCGTTTGTCGAGTGCTCATTAAGAAAGTTTCTATACAAGTTTCTGAACGAACTCCTCAAGAAAATTTCTCCAAAAGTTCCCTATGAAAGGATACTTCGAAGCATCTGGTCGTCACAAACGTTTTGAATACTTGTGGAGCCAAAACGGACCCTCTATGAGTCAGATATCCATGTTTCAGCTAACACTACGCCAAACTGATTCCGAACGACGGTTATATACTATTTCTTGTGTAGTTGCACTCGATTTTTTCCATTCTACTTCACTAAACATCTCCATATGAGATCCAATTATTTGTAGGGAAATGCAGGAGACCTCGGTTATGACAACGCACTAGGTCCATAGCTGGGACTTTGTGTATGTACTCGAAATACGTTTGTCGAGTGCTCATTAAGAAAGTTTCTATATAAGTTTCTGAACGAACTCCTTAAGAAAAGTTCTCCAAAATTTCGCTATGAAAGAATCCTTCGAAGCATCTGGTCGTCGCAAACGTTTTAACTATTTGTGGAGCCAAAACGGACTCCGTATGAGTCAGATATCCATGTTTCGGTTAACACTACGCAAAACTGATTCCGAACGACAGTTACAGACTAGTTCTTGTGTAGTTGCACTCGATTTTTTTCATTCTACTTAACTAAACATCTCCATATGAGATCCAATTACTTGTAGGGAAATGCAAGAGACCTCGGTTATGATGATGCACTAGGTCCATAGCTGGGACTTTGTGTATGTTCTCGAAAGGCGTTTGTCGAGTGCTCATTAAGAAAGTTTCTATACAAGTTTCTGAACGAACTCCTCAAGAAAAGTTCTCCAAAAGATCCCTATGAAAGGATACTTCGAAGCATCTGGTTGTCACAAACGTTTTGACTACTTGTGGAGCCAAAACGGACCCCGTATGAGTCAGATATCCATGTTTCAGCTAACACTGCGCAAAACTAATTCCGAACGACAGTTACATACTAGTTCTTGTGTAGTTGCACTCGATTTTTTCCATTCTACTTCACTAAACATCTCCATATGAGATCCAATTATTTGTAGGGAAATGCAGGAGACCTCGAATATGACAACGCACTAGGTCCATAGCTGGGACTTTGTGTATGTACTCGAGATACGTTTGTCGAGTGCTCATTAAGAGTGTTTTTATATAAGTTTCTGAACGAACTCCTTAAGAAAAGTTCTCCAAAATTTCGCTATGAAAGAATCCTTCGAAGCATCTGGTCGTCACAAACGTTTTAAATACTTTTGGAGCCAAAACGGACTCCTTATGAGTCAGATATCCATGTTTCAGTTAACACTGCACAAAACTGATTCCGAACGACAGTTACATACTAGTTCTAGTGTAGCTGCACTCGGTTTTTTTCATTCTACTTCAATAAACATCTCCATATGAGATCCAATTACTTGTAGGGAAATGCAAGAGACCTCGGTTGTGATGATGCACTAGGTCCATTGCTGGGACTTTGTGTATGTTCTCGAAAGGCGTTTGTCGAGTGCTCATTAAGAAAGTTTCAATACAAGTTTCAGAACGAACTCCTTAAGAAAAGTTCTCCAAAAGTTCCCTCTGAAAGAATCCTTCGAAGCATCTGGTCTTCACAAACATTGTGACTACTTGTGGAGCCAAAACGGACTCCGTATGAGTGAGATATCCATGTTTCGGTTAACACTACGCAAAACTGATTCCGAACGACAGTTACAGACTAGTTCTTGTGTAGTTGCACTCGATTTTTTTCATTCTACTTAACTACACATCTCCATATGAGATCCAATTACTTGTAGATAAATGCAAGAGACCTCGGTTATGATGACGCACTAGGTCCATAACTGGGACTTTGTGTATGTACTCGAAATACGTTTGTCGAGTGCTCATTAAGAAAGTTTCTATATAAGCTTCTGAACGAACTCCTTAAGAAAAGTTCTCCAAAATTTCGCTATGAAAGAATCCTTCGAAGCATCTGGTCGTCACAAATGTTTTAACTATTTGTGGAGCCAAAACGGACTCCGTATGAGTCAGATATCCATGTTTCGGTTAACACTACGCAAAACTGATTCCGAACGACAGTTACAAACTAGTTCTTGTGTAGTTGCACTCGATTTTTTTTCATTCTACTTAACTAAACATCTCCATATGAGATCAAATTACTTGTAGGGAAATGCAAGAGACCTCGGTTATGATGATGCACTAGGTCCATAGCTGGGACTTTGTGTATGTTCTCGAAAGGCGTTTGTCGAGTGCTCATTAAGAAAGTTTCTATACAAGTTTCTGAACGAACTCCTCAAGAAAAGTTCTCCAAAAGTTCCCTATGAAACGATACTTCGAAGCATCTGGTTGTCACAAACGTTTTGACTACTTGTGGAGCCAAAACGGACCCCGTATGAGTTATATATCCATGTTTCAGCTAACACTGCGCAAAACTGATTCCGAACGACAGTTACATACTAGTTCTTGTGTAGTTGCACTCGATTTTTTCCATTCTACTTCACTAAACATCTCCATATGAGATCCAATTATTTGTAGGGAAATGCAGGAGACCTCGGTTATGACAACGCACTAGGTCCATAGCTGGGAATTTGTGTATGTTCTTGAAATACGTTTGTCGAGTGCTCATTAAGAAAGTTTCTATATAAGTTTCTGAACGAACTCCTTAAGAAAAGTTCTCCAAAATTTCGCTATGAAAGAATCCTTCGAAGCATCTGGTCGTCAAAAACGTTTTAACTACTTGTAGAGCCAAAACGGACTCCGTATGAGTCAGATTTCCATGTTTCAGTTAACACTGTGCAAAACTGATTCCGAACGACAGTTACAGACTAGTTCTTGTGTAGTTGCACTCGGTTTTTTCCATTCTACTTCAATAAACATCTCCATATGAGATCCAACTACTTGTAGGGAAATGCAAGAGACCTCGGTTATGATGATGCACTAGGTCCATAGCTGGGACTTTGTGTATGTTCTCGAAAGGCGTTTGTCGAGTGCTCATTATGAAAGTGTCAATACAAGTTTCAGAACGAACTCCTTAAGAAAAGTTCTCCAAAAGTTCCCTATGAAAGAATCCTTTGAAGCATCTGGTCTTCACAAACGTTTTGACTACTTGTGGAGCCAAAACGGACTCCGTATGAGTGAGATATCCATGTTTCGGTTAACACTACGCAAAACTGATTCCGAACGACAGTTATAGACTAGTTCTTGTGTAGTTGCACTCAATTTTTTTCATTCTACTTAACTAAAAATCTCCATATGAGATCCAATTACTTGTAGGGAAATACAAGATACCTCGGTTATGATGATGCACTAGGTCCATAGCTGGGACTTTGTGTATGTTTTCGAAAGGCGTTTGTCGAGTGCTCATTCAGAAAGTTTCTATACAAGTTTATGAATGAACTCCTCAAGAAAAGTTCTCGAAAAGTTCCCTATGAAAGGATACTTCGAAGCATCTGGTAGTCACAAACGTTTTGACTACTTGTGGAGCCAAAACGGACCCCGTATGAGTCAGATATCCATGTTTCAGCTAACACTGCGCAAAACTGATTCCGAACGACAGTTACATACTAGTTCTTGTGTAGTTGCACTCGATTTTTTCAATTCTACTTCACTAAACATCTCCATATGAGATCCAATTACTTGTAGGGAAATGAAAGGTACCTCTGTTATGATGATCCACTAGATCCATAGCTGGGACTTTGTGTATGTTCTCGAAATGCGTTTGTCGAGTGCTCATTAGAAAGTTTCTATACAAGTTTCTGAACGAACTCCTTAAGAAAAGTTCTCCAAAAGTTCCCTATGAAAGAATCCTTTGAATCATATGGTCCTCACAAACGTTCTGACTATTTTTGGAGCCAAAACAGACTTCGTATGAGTCAGATATCCATGTTTCAGTTAACACTGCGCAAAACTGATTCCGAACGACAGTTACAGACTAGTTCTTGTGTAGTTGCACTCATTTTTTTCATTCTACTTCACTAAAAATCTCCATATGAGATCCAATTACTTGCAGGGAAATGCAGGAGACCTCGGTTATGATGACGCACTAGGTCCATAGCTGGTACTTTGTAACATCCCAAATTTTTCAATTTTGAATGTTATACATTAGATCATCATGCATATCATATTTTTTTTGGTTTTGATCCTAGAAAATCCTAAGCAACTCAAGGACCCGCGGAGAGAGTTGGGGATTTCGTTATTTACATATTTGATTTTATTTATTTTATCATCAATTATTTCTATTACAAAGATATGAGAGAGGGAATAAAATGACTTTCCCAAAATATAGGAATCTTGAGGATTTATAAAAAATCAAATAATATTTATTTCGGAGTTTTTCGGTATTTTTAATTGAATTTAGGAAAAATATGCGTTTTTCAAAATTGTATTTTGGGCCCAACTAAATGTTCACTTTATCGGGCTAGATTTTAGAAACCCGGGAAAATTTATTTGATGATTTTTGGAGTCCGTTTAGTATTTCTTTTTATTTTTCTTCTGAGCGTAATTATTTAAAAAAAATATTCGTCGGTTTTATTTTCGATTTTTTTTATTATTTTAATATTATTTTAATTATTTTAATTATTTTCGGATTAGGTTAATTAACGATTAATCTGTTCGTCGTCTTTCTTTTTCGTCGGATTTTCCGCGGTAATTTTCAGATCGCGATTTCTGATCCGATTTTCGTTTTAGTATAACTTTTTGCTCGTTTATCGGAATCAGACGATTCAAGCGCCTGGAGTTTTGTCTCGAAACCCTCTTTCTGAATAATCAACTTAAACAAGTTTTTGCTACTGTAAAATTTGACTTAGATCCAGATTACTAGAACGAAGTTGATTTCTTTCGCCGTTTCATTTCTTTTGCTTCGTTCGATTTGATTCTTTTTGCATACCGGAGTTCTTAAGTTGAAATTTCTGGTTAGATCTCTTTTATTTGAGTTTACCTGTGCATTAGATGAGTACTTATTGAATGCTTGTTTGTTTGTCTGCGATAGAATACCCGAAGTGCGCCGCCTGTTACTTCGAATCTCTAGGTTTCGCGGATCATCAGCAAGGCAAATAACACTTTGATCATACCTTTTCTACTACCCAGTTTTATTGCATTAGATCTATCCTCAAACACTGCATGATTAGGATCTAATTAAATTGAGGGATGGGAAGTACATGAGGTAGTACCTATTACCTGTATTATTATGAAACCTTTGGGGAGTTATTTCTACGTTTGCTTATTATGCCATGCTATGCTAGTAGATGTGGATTGGGTGAGTGATATCCATGACAGATGTGAGTTTGTTAATTTTAATGGTTTACTTAAGGTGGCAACTTAAATACACATCGGTGTGGATTGAGGCACCTGGTTTCTATCAGGACTGCCTGTTTCTTTTTGGACCGCCACCCAGGCTCAAAGGGATCATAAGATTATTCATACTAGAAACTTCCGTGCGCAGCCACAAGCCATTATGGGCTCTGGCATAGTTGATTATGATTTGCGAACTCTTATAGGGTAGACTAGCAGATGTAGGGGAAAGTAGGTGTACCGGTCTATCCAACGTAAGGTGCTAGCGCTTCAGAAAGACTGTGTCTCGGTCATCCGTTTCTCAAACATCATGTAGTGCGAGAAATCTAACGGAGGCGATTGAGTATTGTGGGGAAAAGTGCGCAAACCTCTGCAGAGTGTACAAACTAATCATGGTTAGCCGTGTCCCCGGTTATGGACGTCTTGAGTATCTAGTACTTGGATACCATGTGAATCTCATCATGTTACTTCTAAATTAATATTGTTGGGTTATTTGATGACTATTTTTAATTGGGATTGAGGATGCTGTCAACCATTCTCAATGTTTAACAACCACCATGATAGTTAAATAAATTTATTCCTTTGCAGTAGGGAAAAATTGGCCTTTTCGCAAAACTGTAACCATAGAGCTTTTCCACCAGCCATATATGCATGTAGTATAGGCTTATTCATTCATTATTCTCTATGTGTTACATTGCCAGCATATTCCATGTGCTGACCCGTTTTCGGGCTGCAACGTTTCATGTTGCAGACTTTTCAGACGACGAGTAAGGTGCCTTTTAGGTCGTGGTTCTATACTCAGTGATGCCGTTGGAGTTGATGGACTCACTTATCTTCCAAGCCTTCCGCTGTTATCGTTATTAGATGGCCTTAAGCCATATTTATTGTAATAAGTTCTCTTTGAGACACCGATGTAATAAGTGTGTGATTGCTACTCTGTTATAAATCCTTCGAAGTACTGTGTGGTGTCAGCATTACTGATCCAGGGATGACACCGGAGCACAGAGATCAGACTGTTTGAGGTCTGGTCGCTACAGAGATGGTATCAGAGCACACGCTGAATGTAGGACACGACCACTAAGCTAAAGCCCTAGTTCACTACTCTCTTCTCATTTCTGACTCCTCATCTTTTCTACTCTTTTAGGATGACGGAAGCGAGGATCAAGTTCACCCAGCCGGATGAAGATACCCCGTTTATACGACACCTGAAGGAAGTCACTAAGTATCTGTACATTGGAATATCAAGCTTCACCGGGACCTACAACGCCACTTTACCTGAAGAGGAGCATTGGAAGATTCAAGCTATAGTTCTAGGAAGGACGTTCTCACCAATCACGGAGCCCATAGAGTGTGTTTTCAATGCACCAACCTGGAGTCTGGGAAAGAGCATGGCAGCTCACATCACCATGGGACGCATTGGAGAAGTCTACCAAGAAGATCTCAAGGATACTATTTACCAGATTTGCGGACGCCGAGATGAACAATGGGAGATAGTTAGCACCAAGAAGGATAGATCCATTGCAGCTTTCATCCAGGAGTTAAACCAGCACATTCGACGCCAGGAGAACCAGATGTGCGCAGACATGATGGAGTTGAAGAAAGCAAAGGCCAAGATTATTGCGCTAGAAGGAGAACTAAAGGCCACTCGCAAGGACTACATGGATGAGATTGTAGCTCTAGTGAGACAAAACGGCGATCTTAAGGAGAAGATTGAAGAACTCATGGGGAATTCAACACCCAGAGGAGAAGATGAAGATTGCACCTATCCAGATAACTACATCATCATCGACGACACCGATTCCGATCCAAGTGATGATGATTTTGAAGACGAAGCTGGAGCAGATATCATGGAGTCTTCCTCGAAGCAGTTTTTCTAGTTGACTACCATAACAGTAGTAGTGTTCCACCATGTACATATTATAGTCCATGCACTTTTGCAATAGTTCTAGACCGATTGTATGCTCTTGTTTGATTGAATGAAGTGATTTTGTGTGCATTTGTCTCATGTGCATTTGGGTAGTGTTTTCTCTTTAGACCCCATTCTATTCTTAATTCTCATCTTTTCTAAACCCTCAGATGCCTCCGAGACGTGACAATGGATTCGCTTTCCCACCGGAGCTCACTCAGTTGATCCAGCAGTAGAATGCTTTGATGCAGTTGTTAGTCCAGAACCAGAACAACAACAACAACAACAACAACAACAACAACAACAACCCACCGCTGCCACCACCAGTTGATCACTTGACCCGTTTCCTCAGGCTGAATCCGCCGGTGTTTTCCAGTAGCACCGAGCCGATAGTAGCAGATGATTGGCTCCGCAAGACAGGGAGGGAGTTGACCACTGCAGGATGTACAGATGAGGAAAAGGTGAAGTTTGCCGCACATCAGCTTGAAGGACCCGCAGCAGCATGGTGGGAAAATTTTACAACCACTTACCCTGTAGACACTGTCACATGGGACCAGTTTCAGCAAGCTTTCCGTACTGCCCATGTTTCAGCAGGAGCTATGGCCATGAAGAAGCGTGAGTTTCGCAACTTACGCCAAGGAGGATGGACAGTTGGCCAGTATGTGGATGATTTTAGTAAGCTAACACGTTATGCCCCAGATGACGTTGCTACGGATGCAGCTAAGCAGGAGAAGTTTCTGGAAGGACTGAATGACAAGCTGAGTATGCAGTTGATGGTAGCAAGTTTCAACAACTACCAGGAGTTGGTAGATCGTGCTCTTATGATTGAAGGGAAGCAGCAGCAGATTGAAAACTGCAAGAGGAAGTATGGACAGGGGAAGTATAACTCAGGAGCTCAGCAGAAGCCCCGTCTTACCCCTAAACCGGGAGTTCATTTTCAGCATACCCATGGAGGAGGTAGCTCGCACAACCATAATGGCTCCAAGAATGGTAATGGGAATGGAGGAAGCAACAGCCAGAATCGGACCACCCCATCAACCCCAGCTAAGAGGGACCTGAGCCAAGTCACCTGTTTCAAGTGTTCCAAAACCGGGCATTATGCCAATGAATGTCCTGAAGGCCAAAATGGAAATGGAAGCTCGGGAAAGAAGCCGAACCCTTTCAACAGGGGACAGGTGAACCACGTTAATGTGGAGGAGGTTGAAGCTCAGCCTGATGTAGTAATCGGTAAGTTTTTGGTTAAGTCATTTACTGCACTCGTTCTTTTCGATACTGGTGCATCGCATTCATACATATCAAGGGGATTTGTGGAAAAGTATAGCCTGCCTACTAGGGTTCTTAAAACACCTATGATAGTAAGCTCGCCAGGAGCAGAGTACATGGCCAGACAAGGATGTTTTCAAGTGCCATTAAGTATAGGAAGGCATGTTTTCCCAACGGATTTAATCATTCTGGAATCCCAAGGTTTGGATGTAATTCTCGGTATGGATTGGCTGTCGATGTATGGTGGAAACATCGATTGCGCCAATAAGACAATTTTGCTCACAACGCCAGAAGGAAGAAGGATCAAGTATGTATCCCGGCATGCGCCAAACAGGACACAATTAAATTCCTTATCAGGAGTTGTACAGGAGGAAGTACCAGTGGTAAAGGATTTTCCTGATGTATTTCCAGAAGAGTTGCCAGGCATGCCACCAGATAGAGACATTGTGTTTTTGATTGAGCTTTTGCCAGGCACTGGGCCAATATTGAAGAGACCGTACAGGATGCCCGCACAGGATTTGGTGGAAATTAAGAAACAGATTAAGGAGTTACTGGATAAAGGTTACATTCGCCCAAGTTCTTCGCCTTGGGGATCACCAGTACTTCTAGTGGAGAAGAAGGATGGATCGTTAAGAATGGTTGTTGATTATCGAGGATTGAACGAAGTAACAATCAAAAACAAGTACCCGCTACCAATGATCAATGATCTGTTTGATCGATTGCAAGGGGCTAAAGTGTTTTCCAAGATCGATTTGCAATCAGGGTACCATCAGTTGAAGATTCGAGAGCAGGACATACCTAAGACAACATTCACCACAAGATATGGACTGCATGAGTATGCCGTTATGTCATTTGGACTGACTAACGCACCTGCCTATTTTATGAACATGATGAACAAAGTGTTTATGGAGTTTTTGGATAAGTTCGTCGTGGTTTTCATCGATGATATTCTGGTATTTTCGAAGAATGAAGAGGAGCATAAAGAACATTTGCGATTGGTACTTGAGAAGCTCAGAGAACATCAGTTATATGCCAAGTTCAGCAAATGTGAGTTTTGGTTGAAGGAAGTAGGATTCCTCGGACATGTTATATCCGGAGAAGGAATAGCAGTTGATCCCACAAAAGTTATCACTGTGACCAATTGGGAAGCACCAACAACAGTTGGAGAGATTCGGAGTTTTCTGGGACTCGCAGGATACTACCGGAGATTTATTGAGAACTTCTCAAAGATTGCAAAGCCTATGGCGGAGTTGCTGAAGAAAGATACTAAGTTCAAATGGACTGAGGAGTGTGAGGCTAGTTTCCAGGAATTGAAGAAACGTTTGGTTACCTCACCAGTGTTAATTTTGCCCGATCAAACCAAGGATTATGAGGTGTATTGCGACGCTTCACGTCGAGGACTTGGAGCAGTGCTTATGCAGGAGGGAAGAGTTGTTTTGTATGCTTCACGACAACTGAAGCCTCATGAATTGAATTATGCCACGCATGATTTGGAGTTAGCAGCCGTAGTGCATGCATTGAAGACATGGAGACATTTCCTCATTGGAAATCATTGTGAGGTGTACACGGATCACAAGAGTTTGAAGTACATTTTCACGCAGAAGGAGTTGAACCTCAGACAAAGGAGATGGTTGGAGCTCATCAAGGATTATGATATGAGATTGCATTACCATCCCGGAAAAGCTAATGTAGTAGCTGACGCATTGAGCCGTAAGAGCCATGTCAATACACTGATGACGGGAGAAATACGAAAGGAGTTAGCAGAAGATCTTCGTGAGCTATGTTTGGAGATAGTTCCGAGAGGCTATGTAGCAGCATTGGAGATTCAGTCAACATTGATGGATAAAATCAGAGAGGCTCAGAAATCTGACAAGGAGATTGCCTCTATAAAGAAGAAAATGAGCCAAGAAAAAGCTAAGGGATTTCGTGAGGATGAGCACGACACCCTATGGTTTGAAGACCGTGTTTATGTACCCAATGACCCGGAGATCAGGAAGTTGATTTTGCAAGAGGCACATGATTCACCGTATTCGATTCACCTAGGAAATACCAAGATGTATTCAGATTTGAAGGATATTTTCTGGTGGACCGGAATGAAGAAGGATATTGCGGAGTATGTAGCAGTTTGTGATGTATGTCAGAGAGTAAAGGCAGAGCATCAGAAGCCAGCAGGATTGTTGCAACCATTGCCAATACCCGAATGGAAGTGGGATAAGCTAGGCATGGACTTTATCACGGGATTACCAAGGACTCGTTCAGGCTATGACTCGATTTGGGTTGTAGTTGATCGATTGACGAAGGTAGCTCATTTCATCCCAGTAAAGACCACTTACACCAGTGCTAAGTTGGCAAAGATATATATGACCAGAATCGTATGTCTCCATGGAGTTCCGAGGAGTATCGTATCAGATAGAGGAACCCAATTTACCTCAAAGTTCTGGAAGCAGTTGCATGAGACTTTGGGTACTAGGCTAGAATTTAGTACGGCTTTTCATCCGCAGACAGATGGACAAACCGAGAGAGTCAATCAGATTTTGGAGGATATGCTGAGAGCTTGTGCGCTATATTATGGATCTAGTTGGGACGACAATTTGCCATATGCAGAGTTCTCTTACAATAATAGCTATCAGACCAGTTTGAAGATGGCCCCTTTCGAAGCTTTGTACGGAAGGAGGTGCAGGACACCGTTGTCATGGGACGAAGTTGGAGACCGCCAGTTGTTTGGACCAGATCTGATTAAAGAGTCTGAACAGAAGGTGAAGTTGATTCGCGATAGACTCAAGGTAGCCCAGTCCAGGCAAAAGAGCTACGCAGATTCTAAACGCAAGGAGACAATTTACAAAGTCGGAGACAGAGTTTATCTTCGAGTATCCCCACTTCGAGGGATTAAGCGCTTTGGAGTTAAGGGGAAGTTAGCGCCACGATTTGTAGGGCCATATCGAGTTTTGTATCATATGGGAGAAGTGGCCTACAAGTTGGAATTGCCAGAAGGATTGTCAGGAGTTCATGATGTATTCCACGTTTATCAGTTGAAGAAGTGTCACTCGGAGATGGCTGACATACCTTTGAGAGACACAGTGCCATTGGAAGCAATTCAGTTGCATAACAATTTGACCTATGAGGAGAAACCAGTTAAGATTCTCGAGTTTGCCAGCCGAGTCACCCGCAGCAAGGTTATCAAGTTTTGCAAAGTTCAGTGGAGCCACCACACGGAGGATGAAGCCACCTGGGAGCGAGAGGAAGATTTGCTCAAGGACCACCCTCACCTATTTTCTAGCCAACCCGAATCTCGAGGGCGAGATTCATCTTAAGGGGGGTAGGTTTGTAACATCCCAAATTTTCAATTTGGAATGTTATACATTAGATCATCATGCATATCATATTTTATTTTGCTTTTGGTTTTGATCCTAGAAAATCCTAAGCAACTCAAGGACCCGCGGAGAGAGTTGGGGATTTCGTTATTTACATATTTGAGTTTTCTCAAATTTTGTAAACAGGATCATTTGATTTTATTTATTTTATCGTCAAAAATTTCTATTACAAAGATATGAGAGAGGGAATAAAATGACTTTCCCAAAATATAGGAATCTTGAGGATTTAATAAAAAATCAAATAAGATTTATTTCGGAGTTTTTCGGTATTTATAATTGAATTTAGGAAAAATACGTGTTTTTGAAAATTGTATTTTGGACCCAAATAAATGTTCACTTTATCCGGCTTGATTTTAGAAACCCGGGAAAATTTATTTCATGGTTTTTGGAGTCCGTTTAGTATTTCTTTTTATTTTTCTTCTGAGCATAATTATTTAAAAAAATATTTTTTTCGTCGGTTTTATTTTCGATATTTTTTTATTATTTTAATTATTTTCGGATTAGGTTAATTAACGATTAATCTGTTCGTCGTCTTTCTTTTTTGTCGGATTTTCCGCGGTTATTTTCTGATCGCGATTTCTGATCCGATTTTCGTTTTAGTATAACTTTTCGCTCGTTTATCGGAATCAGGCGATTCAAGCGCCTGGAGTTCCATCTCGAAACCCTCTTTCCGAATAATCAACTTAAACAAGTTTTTCCTACTGTAAAATTTGACTTAGATCTAGATTACTAGAACGAAGTTGATTTCTTTCGCCGTTTCATTTCTTTTGCTTCGTTCGATTTGATTCTTTTTGCATACCGGAGTTCTTAAGTTGAAATTTCTGTTTAGATCTCTTTTATTTGAGTTTTACCTGTGCATTAGATGAGTACTTATTGAATCCTTATTTGTTTGTCTGCGCTAGAATACCCGGAGTGCGCCGCCTGTTACTTCGAATCTCTAGGTTTCGCGGATCATCAGCAAGGCAAATAACACTTTGATCATACCTTTTCTACTACCCAGTTTTATTGCATTAGATCTATCCTCAAACACTACATGATTAGGATCTAATTAAATTGAGGGATGGGAAGTAGATGAGGTAGTACCTATTACCTGTATTATTATGAAACCTTTGGGGATTTATTTCTACGTTTGCTTATTATGCCATGCTATGCTAGTAGATGTGGATTGGGTGAGTGATATCCATGACAGATGTGAGTTTGTTAATTTTAATGGTTTACTTAAGGTGGCAACTTAAATACACATCTGGGTGGATTGAGGCACCTGGTTTCTATCAGGACTGCCTGTTTCTTTTTGGACCGCCACCCAGGCTCAAAGGGATCATAAGATTATTCATACTAGAAACTTCCGTGTGCAGCCACAAGCCATTATGGGCTCTGGCATAGTTGACTATGATTTGCGAACTCTTACAGGGTAGACTAGCAGATGTAGGGGAAAGTAAGTGTACCGGTCTATCCAACGTAAGGTGCTAGCGCTTCAGAAAGACTATGTCTCGGTCATCCGTTTCTCAAACATCATGTAGTGCGAGAAATCTAACGGAGGCGATCGAGTCTTGTGGGGAAAAGTGCGCAAACCTCTGTAGAGTGTACAAAGTAATCATGGTTAGCCGTGTCCCCGGTTATGGACGTCTTGAGTATCTAGTACTTGGATATCATGTGAATCTCATCATGTTACTTCTAAATTAATATTGTTGGGTTATTTGATGACTATTTTGTAATTGGGAGTGAGGATGCTGTCAACCATTCTCAATGTTTAACAACCACCATGATAGTTAAATAAATTTATTCCTTTGCAGTAGGGAAAAATTGGCTTTTTCGCAAAAGTGTAACCATAGAGCTTTTCCACCAGCCATCTATGCATGTAGTATAGGCTTATTCATTCATTATTCTCTATGTGTTACATTGCCAGCATATTCCATGTGCTGACCCGTTTTCGGGCTGCAACATTTCATGTTGCAGACTTTTCAGACGACGAGTAAGGTGCCTTTTAGGTCGTGGTTCTATACTCAGTGATGCCGTTGGAGTTGATGGACTCACTTATCTTCCAAGCCTTCCGCTGTTATCGTTATTAGATGGCCTTAAGCCATATTTATTGTAATAAGTTCTCTTTGAGACACCGATGTAATAAGTGTGTGATTGCTACTCTGTTATAAATCCTTCGAAGTACTGTGTTGTGTCAGCATTACTGATCCAGGGATGACACCGGAGCACAGAGATAAGACTGTTTGAGGTCTGGTCGCTACAGACTTTGTGTATGTTCTCGAAATACGTTTGTCGAGTGCTCATTAAGAAAGTTTTTATACAAGTTTCTGAACGAACTCCTTAAGAAAGTTCTCCAAAAGGTAGCTATGAAAGAATCCTTCGAAGCATCTGGTCGTCACAAACGATTTAACTACTTGTGGAGCCAAAACGGACTCCGTATGAGTCAGATATCCATGTTTCAGTTAACACAGCGCAAAACTGATTCCGAACGACAGTTACAGACTAGTTCTTGTGTAGTTGCACTTGATTTTTTCCATTCTAATTCACTAAACATCTCCATATGAGATCCAATTAGTTGTAGGGAAATGCAAGATGCCTCGGTTATGATGATGCACTAGGTCCATAGCTGGGACTTTGTGTATGTTCTCGAAAGGCGTTTGTCGAGTGCTCATTAAGAAAGTTTCTATAAAAGTTTCTGAACGAACTCCTTAAGAAATGCTCTCCCAAAGTTCCCTATGAAAGAATACTTCGAAGCATCTGGTTGTCACAAATGTTTTGACTAATTGTGGAGCCAAATCGGACTCCGTATGAGTCAGATATCCATGTTTCAGTTAACACTGCGCAAAACTGATTCCGAACGACAGTTACAGACTAGTTCTTGTGTAGTTGCACTTGATTTTTTCCATTCTACTTCACTAAACATCTCCATATGAGATCCAATAAATTGTAGAGAAATGCAGGAGACCTCGGTTATGATGATGCACCAGGTCCATAGCTGGGACTTTGTGTATGTTCTTGAAATACGTTTGTTGAGTGCTCATTAAGAAAGTTTCTGTACAAGTTTCTGAACAAACTCCTTAAGAAAAGTTCTCCAAAAGTTCCCTATGAAAGAATCCTTCAAAGCATCTGGTCGTCACAAACATTTTAACTACTTGTGGAGCCAAAACGGACTCCGTATGAGTCAGATATCCATGTTTCAGTAAACACTTCGCAAAACTAATTCCGAACGACAGTTACAGACTAGTTCTTGTGTAGTTGCATTCGAGTTTTTCCATTCTACTTCACTAAACATCTCCATATGAGATCCAATTATTTGTAGGGAAATGCAGGAGACCTCGGTTATGATGACACACTAGGTCCATAGCTGGGACTTTGTGAATGTTCTCGAAATAGGTTTGTCGAGTGCTCATTAAGAAAGTTTCTATACAAGTTTCTGAACGAACTCCTTAAGAAAAGTTCTCCAAAAGTTCCCTATGAAAGAATCCTTTGAAGCATCTGGTCATCACAAACAATTTGACTACTTGTGGAGCCAAAACGGACTCCGTATGAGTCAGATATCCATGTTTCAGTTAACAATGCACAAAACTGATTTCGAATGACAGTTACAGACTAGTCCTTGATGTAGTTGCTCTCGATTTCTTCCATTCTACTTCACTAAAAATCTCCATATGAAATCCAATTACTTGTAGGGAAAGGCAAGAGACCTCGGTTATGATGATGCACTAGGTCTATAGCTGGGAATTTGTGTATGTTCTTGAAATGCGTTTGTCGAGTGCTCATTAAGAAAGTTTCCATACAAGTTTCTGAACGAACTCCTTAAGAAAAGTTCTCCAAAAGTTACCTACGAAAGAATCCTTTGAAGCATCTTGTCGTCACAAACGTTTTGATTACTTGTGGAGCCAAAACGGACTCCGTATGAGTCAGATATCCATGTTTCAGTAAACACTTCGCAAAACTAATTCTGAACGATAGTTACAGACTAGTTCTTGTGTAGTTGCACTCGATTTTTTTCATTCTACTTCACTAAACATCTCAATATGAGATCCAGTTATTTGTAGGGAAATGCAGGAGACCTCTGTTATGACGACGCACTAGGTCCATAGCTGGGACTTTGTCTATGTTCTCGAAATACGTTTGTCGAGTGCTCATTAAGAAAGTTTCTATACAAGTTTATGAACGAACTCCTTAAGAAAAGTTCTCCAAAAGTTCCCTATGAAAGAATCCTTTGAAGCATCTGGTCATCACAAACATTTTGACTACTTGTGGAGCCAAAACGGACTCCGTATGAGTCAGATATCCATGTTTCAGTTAACAATGCACAAAACTGATTCCGAATGACAGTTACAGACTAGTTCTTGTGTAGTTGCTCTCTATTTTTTCCATTCTACTTCACTAGAAATCTCCATATGAAATCCAATTACTTGTAGGGAAAGGCAAGAGACCTCGGTTATGATGATGCACTAGGTCTATAGCTGGGAATTTGTGTATGTTCTCGAAATGCGTTTGTCGAGTGCTCATTAAGAAAGTTTCTATACAAGTTTCTGAATGAACTCCTTAAGAAAAGTAATCCAAAATTTCCCTATGAAAGAATCCTTTGAAGCATCTGGTCCTCACAAACATTTTGACTACTTGTGGAGCCAAAACGGACTCCGTATGAGTCCGATATCCATGTGTCAGTTAACACTGCGCAAAACTGATTCTGAACGACACTTACAGACTAGTTCTTGTGTAGTTGCACTCGATTTTTTCCATTCCACTTTACTAAACATCTCCATATGAGATCCAATTACTTGTAGGGAAATGCAAGAGACCTTGGTTATGATGATGCACTTGGTCCATAGCTGGAACTTTGTGTATGTTCTAGAAATGCGTTTGTTGAGTGCTCATTAAGAAAGTTTCTGTACAAGTTTCTGAACAAACACCTTAAGGAATGTTCTCCAAAAGTTCCCTATGAAAGAATCCTTCAAAGCATCTGGTCGTCACAAACGTTTTAACTACTTGTGGAGCCAAAAAGGACTCTGTATGAGTCAGATATCCATGTTTGAGTTAACACTGCGCAAAACTAATTCCGAACGACGGTTACAGACTAGTTCTTGTGTAGTTGCACTCGATTTTTTCATTCTACTTCACTAAACATCTCCATATGAGATCCAATTATTTGTAGGGAAATGCAGGAGACCTCGGTTATGATGACGCACTAGGTCCATAGCTGGGACTTTGTGTATGTTCTCGAAATACGTTTGTCGAGTGCTCATTAAGAAATTTTCTATACAAGTTTCTGAACGAACTCCTTAAGAAAAGTTCTCCAAAAGTTCCCTATAAAATAATCATTTGAAGCATCTGGTCATCACAAATGTTTTGACTACTTGTGGAGCCAAAACGGACTCCGTATGAGTCAGATATCCATGTTTCAGTTAACAATGCACAAAACGGATTCCGAACGACAGTTACAGACTAGTTCTTGTGTAGTTGCACTTGATTTTTTCCATTCTACTTCACTAAACATATCCATATGAAATACAATTACTTGTCGGGAAAGGCAAGAGACCTCGGTTATGATGATGCACTAGGTCCATAGCTGGGATTTTGTGTATGTTCTCGAAATGTGTTTGTCGAGTGCTCATTAAGAAAGTTTCTATAAAAGTTTCTGAATGAACTCCTTAAGAAAAGTTCTCCAAAAGTTCCCTATGAAAGAATTCTTTGAAGCATCTGGTCGTCACAAACGTTTTGATACTTGTGGAGCCAAAACGGACTCCGTATGAGTCACATTTCCATGTGTCAGTTAACACTGCACAAAACTGATTCCGAACGACACTTACAGACTAGTTCTTGTGTAGTTGCACTCGATTTTTTCCATTCTACTTCACTTAACATCTCCATATGAGATCCAATTACTTGTAGGGAAATGCAAGAGACCTTGGTTATGATGATGCACTAGGTCCATAGCTGGGACTTTGTGTATGTTCTAGAAATACGTTTGTTGAGTGCTCATTAAGAAAGTTTCTGTACAAGTTTCTGAACGAACTCCTTAAGAAAATTGTGCCGCGGCATCCCCGCATGGCGCCACCTCGACAAGCCTTCAGTGCCTCGCCTCCCCTCGGAAGCAACTAACGGCTGACTGATAATTGTCATGGCAACCCCTTCTTCCTTCTATGATGAGTTTACAGGATCTCCAAAGGAAGTTGCGCCAGGCAAGGCCCTCGCGGCATTCCTTTCACTCTCGTCCACGCGAACCGCTTGCACGTTAAAGGGGGGGTGCCTGAGCATCGCAACTCAGGGCTCCTACTGGCTCTCCAGCCCTCACCCTCTGGCGTTGACCACGGCATCGCGACCTGGCATACCAGCGACGGCTGAGACTCGCTCGAGGGCTGGGACCCGAGGACGTAGAGCAGAAAGGGGAGCAAAGGCGAGGGAGAAGGGGCACGCGAGGACCTCGCCAAGCGACTCCGCTCCTGCCGACGCGCGGACCCGACGACGCACCAAGAATAATCCCCGATCCTCGAGATAAGTCATCGCCCAAAAGCACCTGCTACCGCGGCACTATCCCCGCACCTAATGCAATTCCGTGTTAGCGACGCCGCTCTCCTTTCTCGCCGAATGACAGCTGCTTGGGCGCCAAAGGGGACCTCCTGAGCATCGCGACTCAGGGGATCTTACCAGACCCCGGGTCGCCCACCTCCTGGCCTTGACCACGGCATCCCGACCTGGCATACCAGCGACGGCTGACGCCGCCTTGGGACTGGGACCTGTCGGCGCAGAGCACCAAGCCCTCGCGAGGTTCGAAAGGGAGAACTGAGCTAAGACGGAATCAGCAACTCACACAACTCTATGGCAAGGGTTATATATTAACAAACAGGATCACAGGCACCTTACAAGCCCCCATGGGGCGCATTTTGATTCCTCGCAGGGAACGGATCCTAAGGGATGCTAACTACGCGGGCCCCCGCAAAAGACGCCATCATCAACAGTGGGCCGTCAAGCACCGGCACCAACCCCATCCAGATCAGAGTCGGCGACGGCCAGACGAGCCCGCCCTGCTCCAGGAGCGGCGCCGGCTCATGGGCTCATAGCTGTTGTCGCTCGTCTTCGGAGTCGCGAGGATCTCGCTGGAGTCGCTGGATCCTCCGGCGCCCCCGTCGCTTGTGGAGCCGCCAAGGGAGCGGTCGGCGGGCCTAGCCCTCACCATGGCGAGGTCCTGGCCACCCCTCCCGGGGCAACACTCCAGCCGGCGCCCGTTCGCGTCGAAGACCTTGAAGAACATCACCGAAGCACCATCATACTCCAAGTGGACCGTGAGGGCGCCCCTTGCTCTGCAACCCCGGGCGATCTCACCCCAACCTCGAGTCATGAAGACCTCGCCCGAGGCAACGACCGCGACCTCTGCCTCGGTCGCGGGGGTGCTGCAGTCGGCGTGCTGCAGCCATAGCTCCAGGAGCTTTCCCTGCGGGATGACGGAGGCTAAGAAGGGAGGAAGGCGAATCCAAGATCGAGGGGGCACGGCGGCGTGGAGCATGAACTCACAGGAGGAGCCCTCGGTGTGGACCCCAGGAGGAACAACCCACACCTTCGTGACCCGTCGGCGTCGACGACGGCTCTGACCGCGGTGGTCGGCATCAACTCCTTCAGGGCCCTCGACATGGGCGTCCAGGGGAAGCGGGAACCCCGGCGGAGGCCGCTCGCACCAAGGCCTCGACACCACCAGACGGTCCTCTTCGTCCCGGCCGCGAAGGGCGAGCCGTTTCTTCGGTGGGAGCGGGTCTGGTTCCTCTCGAGGGGCCTTTCCCTTCTCCGCTGCAGAGAACCAGCGGATCGGAGCCATCATAGCAAGACAGAGCAAGGATCGGGAAGAAGGAAAAGCAAGGAGGGACGGACTGGAAGGGCACGCACAGTTCCGTACTTATAGCCGGCGAAGGCCAACCGTCGGCCTCCACGATCATAGGTAATCATGACACGATTTCCATGTAGGGACTTGTCCAATCCGCGCGATCACCGAGGCGTCATGGGGAAGCGGAGACGCCCACGTCCCATCAACCGCCACGCGGCGACCAAGGCCGCAGGCTATTAGGGCTCGCGGCGCTTCGCCCCTGCCCTTTCGCCTCTCAGCACGGCCAAGTCCGGGCGCGCCTTGGGCCCGGGGGCTACTGTCGGCGTTCTGGGAACGGGGGTCCCCAGACTTGCCTGCCTGCGGCGTGGCTCGAATGGGGCCCAGCACGGCCCATCTTCATCAACACAAGACCCAAGACCCTCGCGAGGGGCCAAGCCTCGCGGGGCGGATGACGCGGAGCTTCCTCAGGTGCGGCCTCATCAGGCTGGCTCACGAGGAGGCGGAGAGATCAAGGCAGGGTACCTCACGAGGTGCCTATGACGCAAGCCATGACGACCAAGGGCGCCAGGCGGGCGCCAGCCCGCGCAGTGTCCCCCTTTCCTCTTTGGTGCAAAGGGAGCAAGCGCAGGCGAGAGGATCAAGCAAAGGCATCCATTTCGGTGCAACGAGACCAAGACCAGTCCAACGGTGGGAAGGAGGTCATCGTGGAGCCCAGGACGGCGTCACCACAGAGTCTTTGGCAGGCAAGGACCAACTTTAGTCAGGATAAGTGTACCAGATGTTCCCCTTCAAAATGGCCAATTGTTGGCGCCCTTCCCGCTCAATATTTGGGAAGAGGCCCAGGGCCCTTGCCTATAAATAGGACTAGCCACCCCCAGGGTAAAGGCATCTAGAGAGAGAGAATCCAGAGCTAGAATCCAGAGAGAGAGACAGAGAGAAAGAAGGGCGGCTGAACTCCTCCTAGCAGTTCATCCTCCCAGCCAACAACAGGCCCTCGCAAGGCTGTTCTTCCTTGTACTGTTCATCATCATCAGCCCAAGAGGCAATCCACCCACCACAAACTAGAGTAGGGTATTACACCACAATTGTGGCCCGAACTAGTATAAACCATGTGTCTCTTGTGCTGTTCTTTCAGTACTTTAGATCTTTGCGAGACGGAGAGGTAGAGGGCGTAATCTCCGCGCGCACCCCAGATTTCGAACCTTAAGGGTCTGCCGGAACACGAAATCCTTAAGAAAAGCTCTCCAAAAGTTCCCTATGAAAGAATCCTTCAAAGCATCTGGTCGTCACAAACATTTTAACTACTTGTGGAGCCAAAACAGACTCCGTATGAGTCAGATATCGATGTTTCAGTTAACACTGCGCAAAACTAATTCCGAACGACAGTTATAGACTAGTTCTTTTGTAGTTACACTCGATTTTTTTCATTCTACTTCACTAAACATCTCCATATGAGATCCAATTATTTGTAGGGAAACGCAGGAGACCTCGGTTATGATGACGCACTAGGTCCATAGCTGGGACTTTGTGTATGTTCTCAAAATACGTTTGTCGAGTGCTCATTAAGAAAGTTTATATACAAGTTTATGAACGAACTCCTTAAGAAAAGTTCTCCAAAAGTTCCCTATGAAAGAATCCTTTGAAGGTTCTGGTCATCACGAACGTTTTAACTACTTGTGGAGCCAAAACGGACTCCGTATGAGTCAGATATCCATGTTTTAGTTAACAATGCATAAAACTGATTCCGAACGACAGTTACAGACTAGTTCTTGTGTAGTTGCACTCATTTTTATATTCTACTTCACTAAACATCTCCATATGAAATCCAATTACTTGTAGGGAAAGGCAAGAGACCTCGGATATGATAATGCACTAGGTCCATAGCTGGGAATTTGTGTATGTTCTCAAAATGCGTTTGTCGAGTGCTCATTAAGAAAGTTTCTATACAAGTTTCTGAACGAATTCCTTAAGAAAAGTTCTCCAAAAGTTCCCTATGAAAGAATCCTTTGAAGCATTTGGTCATCACAAACGTTTTGACTACTTGTGGAGCCAAAACGGACTCCGTATGAGTCAGATATCCTTGTGTCAGTTAACACTGCGCAAAACTGATTCCGAACGACAGTTACAGACTAGTTCTTGTGTAGTTGTACTCGATTTTTTCCATTCTACTTCACTAAACAACTCCATATGAGATCCAATTACTTGTAGGGAAATGCAGGAGACCTCGGTTGTGATGATGCACTAGGTCCATAGCTGGGAATTTGTGTATGTTCTAGAAATGCGTTTGTCGAGTGCTCATTAAATAAGTATCTATACAAGTTTCTGAACGAACTCCTTAAGAAAAGTTCTCCAAAATTTCCCTATGAAAGAATCCTTCGAAGCATCTGGTTGTCACAAACATTTTGACTACTTTTGGAGCCAAAACGGCCTCCGTATGAGACCAATATCCATGTTTCAGTTAACACTGCGCGAAACTAATTGCGAACGACAGTTACACACTAGTTCTTGTGTAGTTGCACTCGATTTTTTTCATTCTACTTCACTAAACATCTCCATATGAGATCCAATTATTTGTAGGGAAATGCAGGAGACCTCGGTTATGATGACGCACTAGGTCTATAGCTGGGACTTTGTGTATGTTCTCGAAATACGTTCGTCGAGTGCTCATTAAGAAAGTTTATATACAAGTTTCTGAACGAACTCCTTAAGAAAAGTTCTCCAAAAGTTCCCTATGAAAGAATCCTTTGAAGCATCTAGTCATCACAAACCTTTTGACTACTAGTGGAGCCAAAACGGACTCCGTATGAGTCAGATATCCATGTTTCAGTTAACAATGCATAAAACTGATTCCGAACAACAGTTACAGACTAGTTCTTGTGTAGTTGCACTCGATTTTTTCCATTCTACTTCACTAAACATCTCCGTATGAAATACAATTACTTATAGGGAAAGGCAAGAGACCTCGGTTATGATGATGCACTAGGTCCATAGCTGGGAATTTGTGTATGTTCTCGAAACGCGTTTGTCGAGTGCTCATTAAGAAAGTTCCTATGCAAGTTTCTGAAAGAACTCCTTAAGAAAAGTTCTCCAAAAGTTCCCTATGAAAGAATCCTTCAAAGCATCTGGTCGTCACAAACGTTTTAACTACTTGTGGAGACAAAACGGACTCCGTATGAGTCAGATATCCATGTTTCATTTAACACTGCGCAAAACTAATTCCGAACGATAGTTACAGACTAGTTCTTGTGTAGTTGCACTCGATTTTTTTCATTCTACTTCACTACACATCTCCATATGAGATCCAATTATTTGTAGGGAAATGCAGGAGACCTCGGTTATGATGACGCACTAGGTCCATAGCTGGGACTTTGTGTATGTTCTCGAAATACGTTTATCGAGTGCTCATTAAGAAAGTTTATATACAAGTTTCTGAACGAAATCCTTAAGAAAAGTTCTCCAAAAGTTCCCTATGAAAGAATCCTTTGAAGCATCTGGTCATCACAAACCTTTTGGATCTTGTGGAGCCAAAACGAACTCCGTATGAGTCAGATATCGATGTTTCAGTTAACACTGTGTAAAACTGATTTCGAACGACAGTTACACACTAGTTCTTGTGTAGTTGCACTCGACTTTTTCCATTCTACTTCACTAAACATCTCCATATGAGATCCAATTACTTGTAGGGAAATGCAGGAGACCTCGGTTATGATGATGCACTAGGTCCATAGCTGGGACTTTTTGTATGTTCTAAAAATGTGTTTGTCGAGTGCTCATTAAGAAAGTTTCTATACAAGTTTCTGAACGAACTCCTTAAGAGAAGTTCTCCAAAAGTTCCATATGAAAGAATCCTTCAAAGCATCTGGTCGTCACAAACGTTTTAACTACTTGTGGAGCCAAAACGAACTCCGTATGAGTTAGATATCCATGTTTCAGTTAACACTGCGCAAAACTAATTCCGAACGACAGTTACAGACTAGTTCTTCTGTAGTTGCACTCGATTTTTTTCATTCTACTTCAGTAAACATCTCCATATGAGATCCAATTATTTGTAGGGAAATGCAGGAGACCTCGGTTATGATGACGCACTAGGTCCATAGCTGGGAATTTGTGTATGTTCTAGAAATGCGTTTGTCGAGTGCTCATTAAGAAAGTTTATATACAAGTTTCTGAACGAACGCCTTAAGAAAATTTCTCCAAAAGTTCCCTATGAAAGAATCCTTTGAAGCATCTGGTTGTCACGAACATTTTGACTACTTGTGGAGCCAAAACGGACTCCGTATGAGTCTGATATCCATGTTTCAGTTAACAATGCATAAAACTGATTCCGAACAACAGTTACAAACTAGTTCTTGTGTAGCTGCACTCGATTTTTTTTCATTCTACTTCACTAAACATCTCCATATGAGATCCAATTATTTGTTGGGAAATGCAGGAGACCTCGGTTATGATGACACACTAGGTCCACAGCTGGGACTTTGTGTATGTTCTGGAAATACGTTTGTCGAGTGCTCATTAAGAAAGTTTATATACAAGTTTCTGAACGAACGCCTTAAGAAAAGTTCTCCAAAAGTTCCCTATGAAAGAATCCTTCAAAGCATCTGGTCATCACAAACATTTTGACTACTTGTGGAGCCAAAACGGACTCCGTATGAGTCAGATATCCATGTTTCAGTTAACAATGCATAAAACTGATTCCGAACGACAGTTACAGACTAGTTTTGTGTAGTTGCACTCGATTTTTTCCATTCTACTTCACTAAACATCTCCATATGAAATCCAATTACTTGTAGGGAAAGGCAAGAGACCTCGGTTATGATGGTGCACTAGGTCCATAGCTGGGAATTTGTGTATGTTCTCGAAATGCGTTTGTCGAGTGCTCATTAAGAAAATTCTATTCAAGTTTCTGAACGAACTCCTTAAGAAAAGTTCTCCAAAAGTTCCCTATGAAAGAATCCTTCAAAGCATCTGGTCGTCACAAACGTTTTAACTACTTGTGGAGCCAAAACGGACTCCGTATGAGTCAGATATCCATGTTTCAGTTAACACTGCGCAAAACTAATTCCAAACGACAGTTACAGACTAGTTCTTGTGTAGTTGGACTCGTTTTTTACATTCTACTTCACTAAACATCTCCATATGAGATGCAATTATTTGTAGGGAAATGCAGGAGACCTCGGCTATGAAGACGCAGTAGGTCCATAGCTGGGACTTTGTGTATGTTCTCGAAATACGTTTATCAAGTGCTCATTAAGAAAGTTTATATACAAGTTTCTAAACGAACTCCTTAAGAAAAGTTCTCCAAAAGTTCCCTATGAAAGAATCCTTTGAAGCATCTAGTCATCAGAAACGTTTTGACTACTTGTGGAGCCAAAACGGACTCCGTATGAGTCAGATATCCATGTTTCAGTTAACAATGCATAAAACTGATTCCGAACGACAGTTACAGACTAGTTCTTGTATAGTTGCACTCGATTTTTTCTATTCTACTTCACTAAACATCTCCATATGAAATCCAATTACTTGTAGGGACAGGCAAGAGACCTCGGTTATGACGATGCACTAGGTCCATAGCTGGGAATTTGTGTATGTTCTCGAAATGCGTTTGTCGAGTGCTCATTGAGAAAGTTTCTATACAAGTTTCTGAACGAATTCCTTAAGTAAAGTTCTCCAAAAGTTCCCTATGAAAGAATCCTTTGAAGCATCTGGTCATCACAAACGTTTTGACTACTTGTGGAGCCAAAACGGACTTCGTATGAGTCAGATATCCTTGTGTCAGTTAACACTGCGCAAAACTGATTCCGAACGACAGTTACAGACTAGTTCTTGTGTAGTTGTACTCGATTTTTTCCATTCTACTTCACTAAACATCTCCATATGAGATCCAATTATTTGTAGGGAAATGCAAGAGACCTCGGTTATGATGATGCACTAGGTCCATAGCTGGGAATTTGTGTATGTTCTAGAAATGCGTTTGTCGAGTGCTCATTAAGAAAGTATCTATCCAAGTTTCTGAACGAACTCCTTAAGAAAAGTTCTCCAAAATTTCCCTATGAAAGAATCCTTCGAAGCATCTAGTTGTCACAAACATTTTGACTACTTGTGGAGCCAAAACGGACTCCGTATGAGACCAATATCCATGTTTCAGTTAACACTGCGCGAAACTAATTGCGAACGACAGTTACAGACTAGTTCTTGTGTAGTTGCACTCGATTTTTTTCATTCTACTTCACTAAACATCTCCATATGAGATCCAATTATTTGTAGGGAAATGCAGGAGACCTCGGTTATGATGACGCACTAGGTCCATAGTTGGGACTTTGTGTATGTTCTGAAAATACGTTTGTCGAGTGCTCATTAAGAAAGTTTATATACAAGTTTCTGAACGAACTCCTTAAGAAAAGTTCTCCAAATGTTCCCTATGAAAGAATCCTTTGAAGCATCTGGTCATCACAAACATTTTGACTACTTCTGGAGCCAAAACGGACTCCGTATGAGTCAGATATCCATGTTTCAGTTAACAATGCATAAAACTGATTCCGAACGACAGTTACAGACTAGTTCTTGTGTAGTTGCACTCGATTTTTTCCATTCTACTTCACTAAACATCTCCATATGAAATCCAATTACTTGTAGGGAAAGGCAAGAGACTTCGGTTATGATGATGCACTAGGTCCATAGCTGGGAATTTGTGTATGTTCTAGAAATGCGTTTGTCGAGTGCTCATTAAGAAAGTATCTATACAAGTTTCTGAACGAACTCCTTAAGAAATGTTCTCCAAAATTTCCCTATGAAAGAATCCTTCGAAGCATCTGGTTGTCACAAACGTTTTGACTACTTTTGGAGCCAAAACGGCCTCCGTATGAGACCAATATCCATGTTTCAGTTAAAACTGCGCGAAACTAATTGCGAACGACAGTTACACACTAGTTCTTGCGTAGTTGCACTCGATTTTTTTCATTCTACTTCACTAAACATCTCCATATGAGATCCAATTATTTGTAGGGAAATGCAGGAGACCTCGGTTATGATGACGCACTAGGTCTATAGCTGGGACTTTGTGTATGTTCTCGAAATACGTTCGTCGAGTGCTCATTAAGAAAGTTTATATACAAGTTTCTGAACGAACTCCTTAAGAAAAGTTCTCCAAAAGTTCCCTATGAAAGAATCCTTTGAAGCATCTAGTCATCACAAACCTTTTGACTACTAGTGGAGCCAAAACGGACTCCGTATGAGTCAGATATCCATGTTTCAGTTAACAATGCATAAAACTGATTCCGAACAACAGTTACAGACTAGTTCTTGTGTAGTTGCACTCGATTTTTTCCATTCTACTTCACTAAACATCTCCATATGAAATCCAATTACTTGTAGGGAAAGGCAAGAGACCTCGGTTATGATGATGCACTAGGTCCATAGCTGGGAATTTGTGTATGTTCTCGAAACGCGTTTGTCGAGTGCTCATTAAGACAGTTCCTATGCAAGTTTCTGAAAGAACTCCTTAAGAAAAGTTCTCCAAAAGTTCCCTATGAAAGAATCCTTCAAAGCATCTGGTCGTCACAAACGTTTTAACTACTTGTGGAGACAAAACGGACTCCGTATGAGTCAGATATCCATGTTTCAGTTAACACTGCGCAAAACTAATTCCGAACGATAGTTACAGACTAGTTCTTGTGTAGTTGCACTCGATTTTTTTCATTCTACTTCACTACACATCTCCATATGAGATCCAATTATTTGTAGGGAAATGCAGGAGACCTCGGTTATGATGACGCACTAGGTCCATAGCTGGGACTTTGTGTATGTTCTCGAAATACGTTTATCGAGTGCTCATTAAGAAAGTTTATATACAAGTTTCTGAACGAAATCCTTAAGAAAAGTTCTCCAAAAGTTCCCTATGAAAGAATCCTTTGAAGCATCTGGTCATCACAAACCTTTTGGATCTTGTGGAGCCAAAACGAACTCCGTATGAGTCAGATATCGATGTTTCAGTTAACACTGTGTAAAACTGATTTCGAACGACAGTTACACACTAGTTCTTGTGTAGTTGCACTCGATTTTTTCCATTCTACTTCACTAAACATCTCCATATGAGATCCAATTACTTGTAGGGAAATGCAGGAGACCTCGGTTATGATGATGCACTAGGTCCATAGCTGGGACTTTTTGTATGTTCTAAAAATGTGTTTGTCGAGTGCTCATTAAGAAAGTTTCTATACAAGTTTCTGAACGAAATCCTTAAGAGAAGTTCTCCAAAAGTTCCATATGAAAGAATCCTTCGAAGCATCTGGTTGTCACAAATGTTCTGACTACTTGTGGAGCCAAAACGGACTCCGTATGAGACCAATATCCATGTTTCAGTTAACACTGCGCAAAACTAATTGCGAACGACAGTTACAGACTAGTTCTTGTGTAGTTGCACTCGATTTTTTTCATTCTATTTCAGTAAACATCTCCATATGAGATCCAATTATTTGTAGGGAAATGCAGGAGACCTCGGTTATGATGACGCACTAGGTCCATAGCTGGGAATTTGTGTATGTTCTAGAAATGCGTTTGTCGAGTGCTCATTAAGAAAGTTTATATACAAGTTTCTGAACGAACTCCTTAAGAAAATTTCTCCAAAATTTCCCTATGAAAGAATCCTTTGAAGCATCTGGTTGTCAAGAACGTTTTGACTACTTGTGGAGCCAAAACGGACTCCGTATGAGTCAGATATCCATGTTTCAGTTAACAATGCATAAAACTGATTCCGAACAACAGTTACAGACTAGTTCTTGTGTAGCTGCACTCGATTTTTTTCATTCTACTTCACTAAACATCTCCATATGAGATCCAATTATTTGTTGGGAAATGCAGGAGACCTCGGTTATGATGACACACTAGGTCCATAGCTGGGACTTTGTGTATGTTCTGGAAATACGTTTGTCGAGTGCTCATTAAGAAAGTTTATATACAAGTTTCTGAACGAACTCCTTAAGAATAGATCTCCAAAAGTTCCCTATGAAAGAATCCTTCAAAGCATCTGGTCATCACAAACATTTTGACTACTTCTGGAGCCAAAACGGACTCCGTATGAGTCAGATATCCATGTTTCAGTTAACAATGCATAAAACTGATTCCGAACGACAGTTACAGACTAGTTCTTGTGTAGTTGCACTCGATTTTTTCCATTCTACTTCACTAAACATCTCCATATGAAATCCAATTACTTGTAGGGAAAGGCAAGAGACCTCGGTTATGATGGTGCACTAGGTCCATAGCTGGGAATTTGTTTATGTTCTCAAAATGCGTTTGTCGAGTGCTCATTAAGAAAGTTTCTATACAAGTTTCTGAACGAACTCCTTAAGAAAAGTTCTCCAAAAGTTCCCTATGAAAGAATCCTTCAAAGCATCTGGTCGTCACAAACGTTTTAACTACTTGTGGAGCCAAAACGGACTCCGTATGAGTCAGATATCCATGTTCCAGTTAACACTGCGCAAAACTAATTCCAAACGACAGTTACAGACTAGTTCTTGTGTAGTTGGACTCATTTTTTTCATTCTACTTCACTAAACATCTCCACATGAGATGCAATTATTTGTAGGGAAATGCAGGAGACCTCGGTTATGATGACGCACTAGGTCCATAGCTGGGACTTTGTGTATGTTCTCGAAATACGTTTATCAAGTGCTCATTAAGAAAGTTTATATACAAGTTTCTAAACGAACTCCTTAAGAAAAGTTCTCCAAAAGTTCCCTATGAAAGAATCCTTTGAAGCATCTAGTCATCAGAAACGTTTTGACTACTTGTGGAGCCAAAACGGACTCCGTATGAGTCAGATATCCATGTTTCAGTTAACAATGCATAAAACTGATTCCGAACGACAGTTACAGACTAGTTCTTGTGTAGTTGCACTCGATTTTTTCTATTCTACTTCACTAAACATCTCCATATGAAATCCAATTACTTGTAGGGACAGGCAAGAGACCTCGGTTATGACGATGCACTAGGTCCATAGCTGGGAATTTGTGTATGTTCTCGAAATGCGTTTGTCGAGTGCTCATTAAGAAAGTTTCTATACAAGTTTCTGAACGAATTCCTTAAGTAAAGTTCTCCAAAAGTTCCCTATGAAAGAATCCTTTGAAGCATCTGGTCATCACAAACGTTTTGACTACTTGTGGAGCCAAAACGGACTCCGTATGAGACCAATATCCATGTTTCAGTTAACACTGCGCGAAACTGATTGCGAACGACAGTTACAGACTAGTTCTTGTGTAGTTGCACTCGATTTTTTTCATTCTACTTCACTAAACATCTCCATATGAGATCCAATTATTTGTAGGGAAATGCAGGAGACCTCGGTTATGATGACGCACTAGGTCCATAGTTGGGACTTTGTGTATGTTCTGAAAATACGTTTGTCGAGTGCTAATTAAGAAAGTTTATATACAAGTTTCTGAACGAACTCCTTAAGAAAAGTTCTCCAAATGTTCCCTATGAAAGAATCCTTTGAAGCATCTGGTCATCACAAACATTTTGACTACTTCTGGAGCCAAAACGGACTCCGTATGAGTCAGATATCCATGTTTCAGTTAACAATGCATAAAACTGATTCCGAACGACAGCTACAGACTAGTTCTTGTGTAGTTGCACTCGATTTTTTCCATTCTACTTCACTAAACATCTCCATATGAAATCCAATTACTTGTAGGGAAAGGCAAGAGACTTCGGTTATGATGATGCACTAGGTCCATAGCTGGGAATTTGTGTATGTTCTCGAAATGCGTTTGTCGAGTGCTCATTAAGAAAGTTTGTATACAAGTTTCTGAACAAAGTCCTGAAGAAAAGTTCTCCAAAAGTTCCCTATGAAAGAATCCTTCGAAGCATCTGGTCGTCACAAACGTTTTCACTACTTGTGGAGCCAAAACAGACTCCGTATGAGTCAGATATCCATGTTTCAGTTAACACTGCGCAAAACTAATTCCGAACGACAGTTATAGACTAGTTCTTTTGTAGTTACACTCGATTTTTTTCATTCTACTTCACTAAACATCTCCATATGAGATCCAATTATTTGTAGTGAAATGCAGGAGACCTCGGTTATGATGACGCACTAGGTCCATAGCTGGGACTTTGTGTATGTTCTCAAAATACGTTTCTCGAGTGTTCATTAAGAAAGTTTATATACAAGTATCTGAACGAACTCCTTAAGAAAAGTTCTCCAAAAGTTCCCTATGAAAGAATCCTCTGAAGCATCTGGTCATCACAAACATTTTGACTACTTGTGGAGCCAAAACGGACTCCGTATGAGTCAGATATCCATGTTTCAGTTAACAATGCGTAAAACTGATTCCGAACAACAGTTACAGACTAGTTCTTGCGTAGTTGCACTCGATTTTTTCCATTCTACTTCACTAAACATCTCCATATGAAATCCAATTACTTGTAGGGAAAGGCAAGAGACCTCGGTTATGATGATGCACTACGTCCATAGCTAGGAATTTGTGTATGTTCTCGAAATGCGTTTGTCGAGTGCTCATTAAGAAATTTTCTATACATGTTTCTGAACGAATTCCTTAAGAAAAGTTCTTCAAAAGTTCCCTATGAAAGAATACTTCAAAGCATCTGGTCGTCACAAACGTTTTAACTACTTGTGGAGCCAAAACGGACTCCGTATGAGTCAGATATCCATGTTTCAGTTAACACTGCGCAAAACTACTTCCGAACGATAGTTACAGACTAGTTCTTGTGTAGTTGCGCTCGATTTTTTTCATTGTACTTCACTAAACATCTCCTTATGAGATGCAATTATTTGTAGGGAAATGCAGGAGACCTCGGTTATGATGACGCACTAGGTCCATAGCTGGGACTTTGTGTACGTTCTCGAAATACGTTTATCGAGTGCTCATTAAGAAAGTTTATATCCAAGTTTCTGAACGAACTGCTTAAGAAAAGTTCTCTAAAAGTTCCCTATGAAAGAATCCTTTGAAGCATCTGGTCATCACAAACGTTTTGACTACTTGTGGAGCCAAAACGGACTGCGTATGAGTCAGATAGCCATGTTTCAGTTAACAATGCATAAAACTGATTCCGAACGACAGTTACAGACTAGTTCTTGTGTAGTTGCACTCAATTTTTTCTATTCTACTTCACTAAACATCTCCATATGAAATCCAATTACTTGTAGGGAAAGGCAAGAGACCTCGGTTATGATGATGCACTTGGTCCATAGCTGGGAATTTGTGTATGTTCTCGAAATGCGTTTGTCGAGTGCTCATTAAGAAAGTTTCTATACAAGTTTCTGAACGAATTCCTTAAGAAAAGTTCAACAAAAGTTCCTTATGAAAGAATCCTTTGAAGCATCTGGTCATCACAAACGTTTTGACTACTTGTGGAGCCAAAACGGACTCCGTATGAGTCAGATATCCTTGTGTCAGTTAACACTGCGCAAAACTGATTCCGAACGACAGTTACAGACTAGTTCTTGTGTAGTTGTACTCGATTTTTTCCATTCTACTTCACTAAACATCTCCATATGAGATCCAATTACTTGTAGGGAAATGCAGGAGACCTCGGTTATGATGATGCACTAGGTCCATAGCTGGGAATTGGTGTATGTTCTAGAAATGCGTTTGTCGAGTGCTCATTAAGAAAGTATCTATAAAAGTTTCTGAACGAACTCCTTAAGAAAAGTTCTCCAAAATTTCCCTATGAAACAATCCTTCGATGCATCAGGTTGTCACAAACGTTTTGACTACTTGTGGAGCCAAAACAGACTCCGTATGAGACCAATATCCATGTTTCAGTTAACACTGCGCGAAACTAACTGCGAACGACAGTTACAGACTAGTTCTTGTGTAGTTGCACTCGATTTTTTCTATTCTACTTCACTAAACATCTCCATATGAGATCCAATTATTTGTAGGGAAATGCAGGAGACCTCGGTTATGATGACGTACTAGGTCCATAGCTGGGACTTTGTGTATGTTCTGAAAATACGTTTGTCGAGAGCTCATTAAGAAAGTTTATATAAAAGTTTCTGAACAAACTCCTTAAGAAAAGTTCTCCAAATGTTCCCTATGAGAGAATCCTTTGAAGCATCTGGTCGTCACAAACGTTTTAACTACTTGTGGAGCCAAAACGAACTCCGTATGAGTCAGATATCCATGTTTCAGTTAACACTGCGCAAAACTAATTCCGAACGACAGTTACAGACTAGTTCTTGTGTAGTTGCACTCGATTTTTTTCATTCTACTTCACTAAACATCTCCATATGAGATCCAATTATTTGTAGGGAAACGCAGGAGACCTCGGTTATGATGACGCACTAGGTCCATAGCTGGGACTTTGTGTATGTTCTCGAAATACGTTTATCTAGTGCTCATTAAGAAAGTTTATATACAAGTTTCTAAACGAACTCCTTAAGAAAAGTTCTCCAAAAGTTCCCTATGAAAGAATCCTTTGAATCATCTGGTCATCACAAACATTTTGACTACTTGTGGAGCCAAAATGGACTCCGTATGAGTCAGATATCCATGTTTCAGTTAACAATGCATAAAACTGATTCCGAACGACAGTTACAGACTAGTTCTTGTGTAGTTGCACTCGATTTTTTCTATTCTACTTCACTAAACATCTCCATATGAAATCCAATTACTTGTAGGGAAAGGCAAGAGACCTCGGTTATGACGATGCACTAGGTCCATAGCTGGGAATTTGTGTATGTTCTCGAAATGCGTTTGTCGAGTGCTCATGAAGAAAGTTTCTATACAAGTTTCTGAACGAATTCCTTAAGAAAAGTTCTCCAAAAGTTCCCTATGAAAGAATCCTTTGAAGCATCTGGTCATCACAAACGTTTTGACTACTTGTGGAGCCAAAACGGACTCCGTATGAGTCAGATATCCTTGTGTCAGTTAACACTGCGCAAAACTAATCCCGAACGACAGTTACAGACTAGTTCTTGTGTAGTTGTACTCGATTTTCTCCATTCTACTTCACTAAACATCTCCATATGAGATCCAATTACTTGTAGGGAAATGCAGGAGACCTCGGTTATGATGATGCACTAGGTCCATAGCTGGGAATTTGTGTATGTTCTAGAAATGCGTTTGTCGAGTGCTCATTAAGAAAGTATCTATACAAGTTTCTGAACGAACTCCTTAAGAAAAGTTCTCCAAAATTCCCCTATGAAAGAATCCTTCGAAGCATCTGGTTGTCACAAACGTTTTGACTACTTGTGGAGCGAAAATGGACTGCGTATGAGACCAATATCCATGTTTCAGTTAACACTGCGCGAAACTAATTGCGAACGACAGTTACAGACTAGTTCTTGTGTAGTTGCACTCGATTTTTTTCATTCTACTTCACTAAACATCTCCATATGATATCCAATTATTTGTAGGGAAATGCAGGAGACCTCGGTTATGATGACGCACTAGGTCCATAGCTGGGACTTTGTGTATGTTCTGGAAATACGTTTGTCGAGTGCTCATTAAGAAAGTATGTATACAAGTGTCTGAACGAACTCCTTAAGAAAAGTTCTCCAAAAGTTCCCTATGAAAGAATCCTTTGAAGAATATGGTCATCACAAACGTTTTGACTACTTGTGGAGCCAAAACAGACTCCGTATGAGTCAGATATCCTTATGTCAGTTAACACTGCGCAAAACTGATTCCGAACGACAGTTACAGACTAGTTCTTGTGTAGTTGTACTCGATTTTTTCCATTCTACTTCACTAAACATCTCCATATGAGATCCAATTACTTGTAGGGAAATGCAGGAGACCTCGGTTATGATGATGCACTAGGTCCATAGCTGGGAATTGGTGTATGTTCTAGAAATGCGTTTGTCGAGTGCTCATTAAGAAAGTATCTATACAAGTTTCTGAATAAACTCCTTAAGAAAAGTTCTCCAAAATTTCCCTATGAAAGAATCCTTCGAAGCATCAGGTGGTCACAAACGTTTTGACTACTTGTGGAGCCAAAACAGACTCCGTATGAGACCAAAATCCATGTTTCAGTTAACACTGCGTGAAACTAACTGTGAACAACAGTTACAGACTAGTTCTTGTGTAGTTGCGCTCAATTTTTTTCATTCTACTTCACTAAACATCTCCATATGAGATCCAATTATTTGTAGGGAAATGCAGGAGACCTCGGTTATGATGATGCACTAGGTCCATAGCTGGGACTTTGTGTATGTTCTCGAAATACGTTTGTCGAGTGCTCATTAAGAAAGTTTATATACAAGTTTCTGAACGAACTCCTTAAGAAAAGTTCTCCAAAAGTTCCCTACGAAAGAATCCTTCAAAGCATCTGGTCGTCACAAACGTTTTAACTACTTGTGGAGCCAAAACGAACTCCATATGAGTCAGATATCCATGTTTCACTTAAGACTGCGCAAAACTAATTCCGAACGACAGTTACAGACAAGTTCTTGTGTAGTTGCACTCAATTTTTTTCATTCTACTTCACTAAACATCTCCATATGAGATCCAATTATTTGTAGGGAAACGCAGGAGACCTCGGTTATGATGACGCACTAGGTCCATAGCTGGGACTTTGTGTATGTTCTCGAAATACGTTTATCGAGTGCTCATTAAGAAAGTTTATATACAAATTTCTAAATGAACTCCTTAACAAAAGTTCTCCAAAAGTTCCCTATGAAAGAATCCTTTGAAGCATCTGGTCATCACAAACGTTTTGACTACTTGTGGAGCCAAAATGGACTCCGTATGAGTCAGATATCCATGTTTCAGTTAACAATGCATAAAACTGATTCCGAACGACAGTTACAGACTAGTTCTTGTGTAGTTGCACTCGATTTTTTCTATTCTACGTCACGAAACATGTCCATATGAAATCCAATTACTTGTAGGGAAAGGCAAGAGACCTCGGTTATGACGATGCACCAGGTCCATAGCTGGGAATTTGTGTATGTTCTCGAAATGCGTTTGTCGAGTGCTCATTAAGAAAGTTTGTATACAAGTGTCTAAACGAACTCCTTAAGAAAAGTTCTCCAAAAGTTCCCTATGAAAGAATCCTTTGAAGAATCTGGTCATCACAAACGTTTTGACTACTTGTGGAGCCAAAACGGACTCCGTATGAGTCAGATATCCTTGTGTCAGTTAACACTGCGCAAAACTGATTCCGAACAAGAGGTACAGACTAGTTCTTGTGTAGTTGTACTCGATTTTTTACATTCTACTTCACTAAACATCTCCATATGAGATCCAATTACTTGTAGGGAAATGCAGGACACCTCGGTTATGATGATGCACTAGGTCCATAGCTGGGAATTTGTGTATGTTCTAGAAATGCGTTTGTCGAGTGCTCATTAAAAAAGTATCTATACAAGTTTGTGAACGAACTCCTTAAGAAAAGTTCTCCAAAAGTTCCCTATGAAAGAATCCTTCGAAGCATCTGGTTGTCACAAACGTTTTGACTACTTGTGGAGCGAAAACGGACTGCGTATGAGACCAATATCCATGTTTCAGTTAACACTGCGCGAAACTAATTGCGAACGACAGTTACAGACTAGTTCTTGTGTAGTTGCACTCGATTTTTTTCATTCTACTTCACTAAACATCTCCATATGAGATCCAATTATTTATAGGGAAATGCAGGAGACCTCGGTTATGATGACGCACTAGGTCCATAGCTGGGACTTTGTGTATGTTCTGGAAATACGTTTGTCGAGTGCTCATTAAGAAAGTTTATATACAAGTTTCTGAACGAACTCCTTAAGAAAAGTTCTCCAAAAGTTCCCTATGAAAGAACCATTTGAAGCATCTGGTCGTCACAAACGTTTTGACTACTTGTGGAGCCAAAATGGACTCCGTATGAGTCAGATATCCATGTTTCAGTTAACAATGCATAAAACTGATTCCGAACGACAGTTACAGACTAGTTCTTGTGTAGTTGCACTCGATTTTTTCTATTCTACTTCACTAAACATCTCCATATGAAATCCAATTACTTGTAGGGAAAGGCAAGAGACCTCGGTTATGACGATGCACTAGGTCCATAGCTGGGAATTTGTGTATGTTCTCGAAGTGCGTTTGTCGAGTGCTCATTAAGAAAGTTTCTATACAAGTTTCTGAACGAATTCCTTAAGTAAAGATCTCCAAAAGTTCCCTATGAAAGAATCCATTGAAGAATCTGGTCATCACAAATGTTTTGACTACTTGTGGAGCCAAAACGGACTCCGTATGAGTCAGATATCCATGTTTCAGTTAACAATGCATAAAACTGATTCCGAACGACCGTTACAGACTAGTTCTTGTGTAGTTGCACTAGATTTTTTCCATTCTACTTCACTAAACATCTCCATATGAAATCCAATTACTTGTAGGGAAAGGCAAGAGACTTCGGTTATGATGATGCACTAGGTCTGTAGCTGGGAATTTGTGTATGTTCTCTAAATGCGTTTGTCGAGTGCTCATTAAGAAAGTTTCTATACAAGTTTCTGAATGAAGTCCTGAAGAAAAGTTCTCCAAAAGTTCCCTATGAAAGAATCCTTCGAAGCATCTGGTCGTCAGAAACGTTTTAACTACTTGTGGAGCCAAAACGGACTCCGTATGAGTCAGATATCCATGTTTCAGTTAACACTGCGCAAAACTAATTCCGAACGACAGTTACAGACTAGTTCTTGTGCAGTTGCAGTCGTTTTTTACATTCTACTTCACTAAACATCTCCATATGAGATCCAATTATTTGTAGCGAAATACAGGAGACCTCGGTTATGATGACGCACTAGGTCCATAGCTGGGACTTTGTGTATGTTCTCAAAATACGTTTGTCGAGTGTTCATTAAGAAAGTTTATATACAAGTTTCTGAACGAACTCCTTAAGAAAAGTTCTCCAAAAGTTCCCTATGAAAGAATCCTCGGAAGCATCTGGTCATCACAAACGTTTTGACTACTTGTGGAGCCAAAACAGACTCCGTATGAGTCAGATATCCTTGTTTCAGTTAACAATGCATAAAACTGATTCCGAACAACAGTTACAGACTAGTTTTTGTGTAGTTGCACTCGATTTTTTCCATTCTACTTCACTAAACATCTCCATATGAAATCCAACTATTTGTAGGGAAATGCAGGAGACCTCGGTTATGATGACGCACTAGGTCCATAGCTGGGACTTTGTGTATGTTCTGGAAATACGTTTGTCGAGTGCTCATTAAGAAAGTTTGTATACAAGTTTCTGAACGAACTTCTTAAGAAAAGTTCTCCAAAAGTTCCCTATGAAAGAATCCTTTGAAGAATCTGGTCATCACAAACGTTTTGACTACTTGTGGAGCCAAAACGGACTCCGTATGAGTCAGATATCCTTGTGTCAGTTAACACTGCGCAAAACTGATTCCGAACGACAGTTACTGACTAGTTCTTGTGTAGTTGTAATCGATTTTTCCCATTCTATTTCACTAAACATCTCCATATGAGATCCAATTACTTGTAGGGAAATGCAGGAGACCTCGGTTATGATGATGCACTAGGTCCATGCTGGGAATTGGTGTATGTTCTAGAAATGCGTTTGTCGAGTGCTCTTTAAGAAAGTATCTATACAAGTTTCTGAACAAACTCCTTAAGAAAAGTTCTCCAGAATTTCCCTATGAAAGAATCCTTCGAAGCATCAGGTTGTCACAAACGTTTTGACTACTTGTGGAGCCAAAACGGACTCCGTATGAGACCAATATCCATGTTTCAGTTAACACTGCGCGAAACTAACTGCGAACGACAGTTACAGACTAGTTCTTGTGTAGTTGCACTACATTTTTTTCATTCTACTTCACTAAACATCTCCATATGAGATCCAATTATTTGTAGGGAAATGCAGGAGACCTCGGTTATGATGACGCACTAGGTCCATAGCTGGGACTTTGTGTATGTTCTCGAAATACGTTTGTCAAGTGCTCATTAAGAAAGTTTATATACAAGTTTCTGAACGAACTCCTTAAGAAAAGTTCTCCAAAAGTTCCCTATGAAAGAATCCTTCAAAGCATCTGGTCGTCACAAACGTTTTAACTACTTGTGGAGCCAAAACGAACTCCGTATGAGTCAGATATCCATGTTTCAGTTAACACTGCGCAAAACTAATTCCGAACGACAGATACAGACTAGTTCTTGTGTAGTTGCACTCGATTTTTTTCATTCTACTTCACTAAACATCTCCATATGAGATCCAATTATTTGTAGGGAAACACAGGAGACCTCGGTTATGATGACGCACTAGGTCCATAGCTGGGACTTTGTGTATGTTCTCGAAATACGTTTATGGAGTGCTCATTAAGAAAGTTTATATACAAGTTTCTAAACGAACTCCTTAAGAAAAGTTCTCCAAAAGTTCCCTATGAAAGAATTCTTTGAAGCATCTGGTCATCACAAACGTTTTGACTACTTGTGGAGCCAAAATGGACTCCGTATGAGTCAGATATCCATGTTTCAGTTAACAATGCATAAAACTGATTCCGAACGACAGTTACAGACTAGTTCTTGTGTAGTTGCACTCGATTTTTTCTATTCTACTTCACTAAACATCTCCATATGAAATCCAATTACTTGTAGGGAAAGGCAAGAGACCTCGGTTATGACGATGCACTAGGTCCATAGCTGAGAATTTGTGTATGTTCTCGAAGTGCGTTTGTCGAGTGCTCATTAAGAAAGTTTCTATACAAGTTTCTGAACGAATTCCTTAAGAAAAGTTCTCCAAAAGTTCCCTATGAAAGAATCCTTTGAAGCATCTGGTCATCACAAACCTTTTGACTACTTGTGGAGCCAAAACGGACTCCGTATGAGTCAGATATCCTTGTGTCAGTTAACACTGCAGAAAACTGATTCCGAACGACAGTTACAGACTAGTTCTTGTGTAGTTGTACTCGATTATTTCCATTCTACTTCACTAATCATCTCCATATGAGATCCAATTACTTGTAGGGAAATGCAGGAGACCTCGGTTATGATGATACACTAGGTCCATAGCTGGGAATTTGTGTATGTTCTAGAAATTCCTTTGTCGAGTGCTCATTAAGAAAGTATCTATACAAGTTTCTGAACGAACTCCTTAAGAAAAGTTCTCCAAAAGTTCCCTATAAAAGAATCCTTTGAAGAATCTGGTCATCACAAACGTTTTGACTACTTGTGGAGACAAAACGGACTCCGTATGATTCAGATATCCATGTTTCAGTTAACAATGCATAAAACTGATTCCGAACGACCGTTACAGACTAGTTCTTGTGTAGTTGCACTCGATTTTTTCCATTCTACTTCACTAAACATCTCCATATGAAGTCCAATTACTTGTAGGGAAAGGCAAGAGACTTCGGTTATGATGATGCACTAGGTCCGTAGCTGGGAATTTGTGTATGTTCTCGAAATGCGTTTGTCGAGTGCTCATTAAGAAAGTTTCTATACAAGTTTCTGAATGAAGTCCTTAAGAAAAGTTCTCCAAAAGTTCCCTATGAAAGAATCCTTTGAAACATCTGGCCGTCACAAACGTTTTAACTACTTGTGGAGCCAAAACAGACTCCGTATGAGTCAGATATCCATGTTTCAGTTAACACTGCGCAAAACTAATTCCGAACGACATTTACAGACTAGTTCTTGTGTAGTTGCACTCGATTTTTTTCATTCTACTTCACTAAACATCTCGATATGAGATCCAATTATTTGTAGCGAAATGCAGGAGACCTCGGTTATGATGACGCACTAGGTCCATAGCTGGGACTTTGTGTATGTTCTCAAAATACGTTTGTCGAGTGTTCATTAAGAAAGTTTATATACAAGTTTCTGAACGAACTCCTTAAGAAAAGTTCTCCAAATGTTCCCTATGAAAGAATCCTCTGAAGCGTCTGGTCATCACAAACGTTTTGACTACTTGTGGAGCCAAAACGGACTCCGTATGAGTCAGATATCCATGTTTCAGTTAACAATGCATAAAACTGATTCCGAACAACAGTTACAGACTAGTTCTTGTGTAGTTGCACTCGATTTTTTCCATTCTACTTCACTAAACATCTCCATATGAAATCCAATTACTTGTAGGGAAAGGCAAGAGACCTCGGTTATGATGATGCACTAGGTCCATAGCTGGGAATTTGTGTATGTTCTCGAAATACGTTTGTCGAGTGCTCATTAAGAAAGTTTCTATACAAGTTTCTCAACGAACTCCTTAAGAAAAGTTCTCCAAAAGTTCCCTATGAAAGAATCCTTCAAAGCATCTGGTCGTCACAAACATTTTAACTACTTGTGGAGCCAAAACGGACTCCGTATGAGTCAGATAAACATGTTTCAGTTAACACTGCGCAAAACTAATTGCGAACGACACTTACAGACTAGTTCTTGTGTAGTTGCACTCGATTTTTTTCATTCTACTTCAATAAACATCTCCATATGAGATCCAATTATTTGTAGGGAAATGCAGGAGACCTCGGTTATGATGACGCACTAGGTCCATAGCTGGGACTTTGTGTATGTTCTGGAAATACGTTTATCGAGTGCTCATTAAGAAAGTTTATATACAAGTTTCTAAACGAACTCCTTAAGAAAAGTTCTCCAAATGTTCCCTATGAAAGAATCCTTTGAAGCATCTGGTCATCACAAACATTTTGACTACTTCTGGAGCCAAAACGGACTCCGTATGAGTCAGAAATCCATGTTTCAGTTAACAATGCATAAAACTGATTCCGAACGACAGTTACAAACTAGTTCTTGTGTAGTTGCACTCTATTTTTTCCATTCTACTTCACTAAAGATCTCCATATGAAATCCAATTACTTGTAGGGAAAGGCAAGAGACTTCGGTTATGATGATGCACTAGGTCCATAGCTGGGAATTTGTGTATGTTCTCGAAATGCGTTTGTCGAGTGTTCATTAAGAAAGTTTCTATACAAGTTTCTGAACGAAGTCCTTAAGAAAAGTTCTCCAAAAGTTCCCTATGAAAGAATCCTTCGAAGCATTTGTTCGTCACTAACGTTTTAACTACTTGGGGAGCCAAAACAGACTTCGTATGAGTCAGATATCCATGTTTCAGTTAACACTGCGTAAAACTAATTCCGAACGACAGTTATAGACTAGTTCTTGTGTATTTGCACTCGATTTTTTTCATTGTACTTCACTAAACATCTCCATATGAGATCCAATTATTTGTAGTGAAATGCAGGAGACCTCGGTTATGATGACGCACTAGTTCCATAGCTGGGACTTTGTGTATGTTCTCGAAATACGTTTGTCGAGTGTTCATTAAGAAAGTTTATATACAAGTTTCTGAACGAACTCCTTAAGAAAAGTTCTCCAAAAGTTCCCTATGAAAGAATCCTCTGAAGCATCTGGTCATCACAAACGTTTTGACTACTTGTGGAGCCAAAACGGACTCCGTATGAGTCAGATATCCATGTTTCAGTTAACAATGCGTAAAACTGATTCCGAACAACAGTTACAGACTAGTTCTTGTGTAGTTGCACTCGATTTTTCCTATTCTACTTCACTAAAGATCTCCATATGAAATCCAATTACTTGTAGGGAAAGGCAAGAGACCTCGGTTATGACGATGCACTAGGTCCATAGCTGGGAATTTGTGTATGTTCTCGAAATGCGTTTGTCGAGTGCTCATTAAGAAAGTTTGTATACAAGTTTCTGAACGAATTCCTTAAGTAAAGTTCTCAAAAAGTTCCCTATGAAAGAATCCTTCGAAGCATCTGGTCATCACAAACGGTTTGACTACTTGTGGAGCCAAAACGGACTCCGTATGAGTCAGATATCCTTGTGTCAGTTAACACTGCGCAAAACTGATTCTGAACGGTAGTTACAGACTAGTTCTTGTGTAGTTGTACTCGATTTTTTCCATTCTACTTCACTAAACATCTCCATATGAGATCCAATTACTTGTAGGGAAATGCAAGAGACCTCGGTTATGATGATGCACTAGGTCCATAGCTGGGAATTTGTGTATGTTCTAGAAATGCGTTTGTCGAGTGCTCATTAAGAAAGTATCTACACAAGTTTCTGAACGAACTCCTTAAGAAAAGTTCTCCAAATGTTCCCTATGAAAGAATCCTTTGAAGCATCTGGTTGTCACAAACGTTTTGACTACTTGTGGAGCCAAAACGGACTCCGTATGAGACCAATATCGATGTTTCAGTTAACACTGCGCGAAACTAATTGCGAACGACAGTTACAGACTAGTTCTTGTGTAGTTGCACTCGATTTTTTTCATTCTACTTCACTAAACATCTCCATATGAGATCCAATTATTTGTAGGGAAATGCAGGAGACCTCGGTTATGATGACGCACTAGGTCCATAGCTGGGACTTTGTGTATGTTCTGAAAATACGTTTGTCGAGTGCTCATTAAGAAAGTTTATATACAAGTTTCTGAACGAACTCCTTAAGAAAAGTTCTCCAAATGTTCCTTATGAAAGAATCCTTTGAAGCTTATGGTCATCACAAACATTTTGACTACTTCTGGAGCCAAAACGGACTCCGTATGAGTCAGATATCCTTGTGTCAGTTAACACTGCGCAAAACTGATTCCGAACAACAGTTACAGACTAGTTCTTGTGTAGTTGTACTCGATTTTTTCCATTCTACTTCACTAAACATCTCCATATGAGATCCAATTACTTGTAGGGAAATGCAGGAGACCTCGGTTATGATGATGCACTAGGTTCATGCTGGGAATTGGTGTATGTTCTAGAAATGCGTTTGTCGAGTGCTCATTAAGAAAGTTTTCTATACAAGTTTCTGAAGGAATTCCTTAAGAAAAGTTCTCCAAAATTTCCCTATGAAAGAATCCTTCGAAGCATCTAGTTGTCACAAACGTTTTGACTACTTGTGGAGCCAAAACGGACTCCGTATGAGATCAATATCCATGTTTCAGTTAACACTGCGCGAAACTAATTGCGAACGACAGTTACAGACTAGTTCTTGTGTAGTTGCACTCGATTTTTTTCATTCTACTTCACTAAACATCTCCATATGAGATCCAATTATTTGTAGGGAAATGCAGGAGACCTTGGTTATGATGACGCACTAGGTCCATAGCTGGGACTTTGTGTATGTTCTGGAAATACGTTTGTCGAGTGCTCATTAAGAAAGTTTATATACAAGTTTCTGAACGAACTCCTTAAGAAAAGTTCTCCAAATTGTGACACTCCAAAAATTTTATTTGGTTTTAGCAAAAACCTTGCTGGTTTTTCATTTTTGGATTGAGGCCTTTTCAAAAAAAAATTTGTCAGGAGAAGCAATCCTCTTAAAAATCCTTTTCTTTGACTAGGAATTGTTATTTCTGTTTTCTCCTTCAAACTTTGGGTTTGACCTTCTTAAAACTCCTTCTCTATTGTTTCCCTTCTCAAATTTTATTTTTGGGAGTTTAATCTTTTCTTTTTAAGAAAAACTCTATGAAAAATTTGGGATTTTTATTCTATTGAAAACCACCCATGACCTTGTATTTTTGCCCATGAGGTAAAACCACTCAAAAACCCTCTTCTCCTCTTTGTTATCAACCTAAGTTCCCTGACCCAACTCATCCAAACAAGTTTTGGATTTTATTTTGATTGTTTCATCTCTCAAATATTTTCTGTCAATTATTTTGAACCTGACCCATTTTTCAAAGCAAGTACCCCATTGCAATTGAGATTTGACTTCAAACCAACTCTACTGGCTAGTCCCTTGTACCCACAACCCAGAACCATCTTGATCCACTCATCTTCTGTTCAATTTTTTCAAATTTCACTCCCTGCAAGTTTGGACCAGATTTGCCAAATTTGGTGAAATTCATATCTACACTTCTCCAAAAATTCTACCAAAAATCAGGCAGCCTACTGGAGCAATGAGAAGCCACTCCACCAAAAATCAGCCCAAGAAAAAATCCCTACATGCCTGGATCATTTTGTCGAACACCTTGCATGCACTATTTCTATCACTTTCAGTCAAATTCAGATTTAGTGTCGATCTTCGTCAGTTAAGATCAGTCACATGATCACAGTGCCCTTGGCACGTTGCTCGCCGCCTGGCTTGCTTGTCCGGAGCCCCGCACGCGTGCTTGGCGCCTTCCTGGCGTCGGTGGCGCCCTGGCCCGCCTGCGCCGGCGTGTCCCGCGGCGACAGAACCACCGTAACGGCCGACAGGGAGCAGAACGGCGGCTCAACGCCGTTCGGCGCCGCCCAATCCTCCTGGTGGCTCCGCGTGGCCAACTCCCCGCCAGCACACGCATGCAGCATCGTCGTCGTGGCGCGACACGCACAGAGCGTGCACTCTGCCGCCGACGTGCCCGCGCTACTCCGTTCCGTCGAGTTCCCCCAATACTTCGAGTCCCAGCTTGTTTAGCACCAAAACGGACCCAATGGACCTTCACGACGGCGCTCAACGCCTAAACCACCCGACCAATGCTCTGCATCACCGTAATCCCTCGCCGGACTTATCCCGTTCATGGCAACCGCCTCGGGCCGGCTATTTATAGCACCCCCGAGCCCGCTCTCACTCCCGCACGGCTCCACCACCTCACCACACCCCGCCTGGCCACTGGAGGGGCCTCGAGGAGCCCTTCTTCCTCGACTCCGGCCACCTCCGTCCGCCTCGGGCTCCAGCTCAATTCACTGCGGTGAGATCATCCCCGGTGCCCAAACTCCGTCAAGCACCACCTCTAGCTACCAGTACTCTAACCCCCTCGTCAATTTGATCATTGCAGCCCTCTCCGGCAAGGTCCACGACCACCCGAACCGCCGTCCATCGGAGCAAGGGCCACCGTCGACACAGTGCTCGCCGGCGACCACCACCACCACCACCCGACGCGGAATGGCACCCTGAGCACGGAGGTACCCTCCGATCTCCCCACCTCACCGTGGATCGCCGCCGGCGACCACCGCGGCTCTCGGGCGCCAGCGAGCCCCGACCTGCCTCTTTTAAATTTTAAACCTGACGGATGGGACCCGCCTGTCAGCCTCTCTGTCTTTTCTAATCGAATCATTTTCTGAAAACGTCTTTTGCCAGAATACGCTTTCCCTCTGGGCCGGCGTAGTTTCTATCGAAACGTTTTCTGTCTTTATAATAAAAACCCTGGGAAGTTTCTGTTTCATTACAGATAGGTCCCTGGAGAAAAACCTTTATATCTTTTTAACAGAAGCATATTTTTGAGTGATTCTTTCTCTGTTCTCTTCAAAATTTTGTCTAGTTTTTTATCAGATTTATTTGAAAAATATTTGCAATACTTTTGCTGCACCTCTCGGTATTCACGTTAGCGCGTATGTTTTCTTTATACCGTAGATACCGACGGAGGTGACGGGACCGCAAACTTCACCGAGCTAGACTCCGACTATTCTGAACCAGGCAAGCATGTTCGAACTTTTGATATGATGAGTGTCTTGGCATGTTTTCATGTAGATAGTTCCATGGCATGTGTGAAGCATACCGATGAACCGTTCATTATGCATTGTTGAGGCAAGTATGTCCGATGATTTCACACGTCGTTGGACGTAAGTATGCAAGGCCATGTGTTGGCATGAAGATGGGTAAGATGGCAGTGTTGTAGCATGCCAGTCTTAGGCCATGCAAGTTATCTTCTGTACCAACCCATATCGGTTGGGTTCATATCCATTTCCTTTCCCTGTACTACCACATGTTTCCCGAAAGGGATATGGTTTAGTAAGTCGCAAACCGCTTTCTTGGTACACACCAAAAAGGAGAGGCCGGGATGATGGTTCCATGGCCCTGGATTAAAGCCAGGCATCCGGTCAGGGGGCATGGGTGTTTCCGGTTGGGACCGAGAGGGGGGCACCCCTTAGAGCGCGCGTATATAAATTTGATCCCATGCCATTCGAGATTGTGATCTCCCCGTCTCAATAGTTTTTCTTGGACGATGTTGAGGGTGATTCCTGGCATCGAAGAGTTGGATGGGTGTGTACTGGTTAGCTGTGTTTTCTTCTGAAATACCGTAACGGAACTAGTCCTGGTGACTACGGAAATCCGTCGACTGTGGGAAATTTTTGTACAAACTCTGCAGAGCTCTATATCCTTAAATCATCTTATCTATATCCAAGTTCCCTGCTAACAGTCATGTGCCAGTTTGGTGACAGATTACCCGGTGGGACACATGAGCACTAAGACCGGTTAAATGTTTATTCTTGTGGATGGAGTAACCCGTTAAATTCCTTGAGTTGATTATATATATGATGAATATATTATTTCCTTATCAGTCAAAAGCCCTTTATGTGGTGTCGCTCAGACGCCCGACTGTGGCAATTCTTTCAAAGCCCTTTATGTGGTGTCGCTCAGACGCCCGACTGTGGCATTTCTTTTTAAAGCCCTTTATGTGGTGTCGCTCAGACGCCCGGCTATGGCATTTCTTTTTAAAGCCCTTTATGTGGTGTCGCTCAGACGCCCGACTGTGGCATTTCTTTTTAAAGCCCTTTATGTGGTGTCGCTCAGACGCCCGACTGTGGCATTATTATACCGCATTTTCCGCTCGAGGAGTCTTTCAGACACTCGTTTGGCACCAGTATTATTATTCCGCATTTTCCGCTCGAGGAGTCTTTCAGACACTCGTTTGGCACCAGTATTATTATTCCGCATTTTTCCGCTCGAGGAGTCTTTCAGACACTCGTTTGGCACCAGTATTATTATTCTGCATTTTCCGCTCGAGGAGTCTTTCAGACACTCGCTTGGCACCCAGTATTTATTACCTCTATGTCTGATCGTACTGGTTAACTTATTCATGTATTTCATGTTAGCATTTGTTATATCTTACGTCCGAACTGTCTTGCGAGTACTTTCAAAGTACTCACTAGCTTGTTGATTTGGCCAGATGCTGACGAAGGTGATCTCATGGATGAAGAGTTCGATAGCGAATCCGACGCCTAGAGGAGTCCCAGTCAGTCTCGTGTAACCCTGGAGTTGGTCACTGTATTATATCCGCTTCCACTACCCTAATAAATTCATCGAGCCTCACCTCGACGCTCGATGGGATGTTAGTTTGAGAATCCCATATCCACTCCCCACTGTGTTATTCCACCTCTACCTTATTTGCGAGTCAGTAGTATGCCACCACTCCCTTGTGTCATTAATCGCCTTTATGTATAATTATTGGCACGCTTGTAATAAAATTTTTGAGCATCGTCAGCTCAACCCTGTAATACATTTATGCTATTGGCTTATTGTATCAAAGTTTGTCTGCCAGTGAGGAGGCTTTATCTCAAACTGGAATCTAAAGATTGGTTTCTCAATAAATATTTTTATTGGAGAACCGGTCGTGACACAAATGTTCCCTATGAAAGAATCCTTTGAAGCATCTGGTCATCACAAACATTTTGACTACTTGTGGAGCCAAAACGGACTCCGTATGAGTCAGATATGCATGTTTCAGTTAACAATGCATAAAACTGATTCCGAACGACAGTTACACACTAGTTTTTGTGTAGTTGCACTCGATTTTTTCCATTCTACTTCACTAAACATCTCCATATGAAATACAATTACTTGTAGGGAAAGGCAAGAGACTTCGGTTATGATGATGCACTAGGTCCATAGCTGGGAATTTGTGTATGTTCTCGAAATGCGTTTGTCGAGTGCTCATTAAGAAAGTTTCTATACAAGTTTCTGAACGAAGTCCTTAAGAAAAGTTCTCCAGCAGTTCCCTATGAAAGAATCCTTCGAAGCATCTGGTCGTCACAAACGTTTTAACTACTTGTGGAGCCAAAACAGACTCCGTATGAGTCAGATATCCATGTTTCAGTTAACACTGCGCAAAACTAATTCCGAACGACAGTTATAGACTAGTTCTTGTGTAGTTGCACTCGATTTTTTTCATTCTACTACACTAAACTTCTCCATATGACATCCAATTATTTGTAGTGAAATGCAGGAGACCTCGGTTATGATGACGCACTAGGTCCATAGCTGGGACTTTGTGTATGTTCTCGAAATACGTTTGTCGAGTGTTCATTAAGAAAGTTTATATACAAGTTTCTGAATGAACTCCTTAAGAAAAGTTCTCCAAAAGTTCCCTATGAAAGAATCCTCTAAAGCATCTGGTCATCACAAACGTTTTGACTACTTGTGGAGCCTAAATGGACTCCGTATGAGTCAGATATCCATGTTTCAGTTAACAATGCGTAAAACTGATTCCGAACAACAGTTACAGACTAGTTCTTGTGTAGTTGCACTCGATTTTTTCCACTCTACTTCACTAAACATCTCCATATGAAACCCAATTACTTGTAGGGAAAGGCAAGAGACCTCGGTTATGATGATGCACTAGGTCCATAGCTGGGAAGTTGTGTATGTTCTCGAAATGCGTTTGTCGAGTGCTCATTAAGAAAGTTTCGATACAAGTTTCTGAACGAACTCCTTAAGAAAAGATCTTCAAAAGTTCCCTATGAAAGAATCCTTCAAAGCATCTGGTCGTCACAAACGTTTTAACTACTTGTGGAGCCAAAACGGACTCCGTATGAGTTACATATCCATGTTTCAGTTAACACTGCGCAAAACTAATTTTGAACGACAGTTACAGACTAGTTCTTGTGTAGTTGCGCTCGATTTTTTTCATTCTACTTCACTAAACATCTCCTCATGAGATCCAATTATTTGTAGGGAAATGCAGGAGACCTCGGTTATGATGACGCATAAGGTCCATAGCTGGGACTTTGTGTCCGTTCTCGAAATACGTTTATCGAGTGCTCATTAAGAAAGTTTATATCCAAGTTTCTGAACGAACTCCTTAAGAAAAGTTCTCCAAAAGTTCCCTATGAAAGAATCCTTTGAGGCATCTAGTCATCACAAACGTTTTGACTACTTGTGGAGCCAAAACAGACTGCGTATGAGTCAGATATCCATGTTTCAGTTAACAATGCATAAAACTGATTCCGAACGACAGTTACAGACTAGTTCTTGTGTAGTTGCACTCGATTTTTTCTATTCTACTTCGGTAAACATCTGCATATGAAATCCAATTACTTGTAGGGAAAGGCAAGAGCCCTCGGTTATGATGATGCACTAGGTCCATAGCTGGAAATTTGTGTATGTTCTCGAAATGCGTTTTGTCGAGTGCTCATTAAGAACGTTTCTATACAAGTTTCTGAACGAATTCCTTAAGAAAAGTTCTCCAAAAGTTCCCTATGAAAGAATCCTTTGAAGCATCTAGTCATCACAAACGTTTTGACTACTTGTGGAGCCAAAAGGGACTCCGTATGAGTAAGATATCCTTGTGTCAGTTAACACTGCGCAAAACTGATTCCGAACGACAGTTATAGACTAGTTCTTGTGTAGTTGTACTCGATTTTTACCATTCTACTTCACTAAACGTCTCCATATGAGATCCAATTACTTGTAGGGAAATGCAGGAGACCTCGGTTATGATGATGCACTAGGTCCATAGCTGGGAATTTGTGTATGTTCTAGAAATGCGTTTGTCGAGTGCTCATTAAGAAAGTATCTATACACGTTTCTGAACGAACTCCTTAAGAAAAGTTCTCCAAAATTTCCCTATGAAAGAATCCTTCGAAGCATCTGGTTGTCACAAACGTTTTGACTACTTTTGGAGCCAAAACGGACTCCGTATGAGACCAATATCCATGTTTCAGTTAACACTGCGCGAAACTAATTGCGAACGACAGTTACACACTAGTTCTTGTGTAGTTGCACTCGATTTTTTTCATTCTACTTCACTAAAAATCTCCATATGAGATCCAATTTCTTGTAGGGAAAGGCAAGAGACCTCGGTTATGATGATGCACTAGGTCCATAGCTGGGAATTTGTGTATGTTCTCGAAATGCGTTTGTCGAGTGCTCATTAAGAAAGTTTCTATACAAGTTTCTGAACGAATTCCTTAAGAAAAGTTCTCCAAAAGTTCCTTATGATAGAATCCTTTGAAGCGTCTGGTCATCACAAACTTTTTGACTACTTGTGGAGCCAAAACGGACTCCGTATGAGTCAGATATCCTTGTGTCAGTTAACACTGCGCAAAACTGATTCCGAACGACAGTTACAGACTAGTTCTTGTGTAGTTGTACTCGATTTTTTCCATTCTACTTCACTAAACATATCCATATGAGATCCAATTACTTGTAGGGAAATGCAGGAGACCTCGGTTATGATGATGCACTAGGTCCATAGCTGGGAATTGGTGTATGTTCTAGAAATGCGTTTGTCGAGTGCTCATTAAGAAAGTATCTATACAAGTTTCTGAACGAACTCCTTAAGAAAAGTTCTCCAAAATTTCCCTATGAAAGAATCCTTTGAAGCATCTGGTCGTCGCAAACGTTTTGACTACTTGTGGAGCCAAAACGGACTCCGTATGAGTAAGATATCCTTGTGTCAGTTAACACTGCGCAAAACTGATTCCGGACGACAGTTACAGACTAGTTCTTGTGTACTTGTACTCGATTTTTTCCATTCTACTTCACTAAACATCTCCTCATGAGATCCAATTACTTGTAGGGAAATGCAGGAGACCTCGGTTATGATGATGCACTAGGTCCATAGCTGGGAATTGGTGTATGTTCTAGAAATGCGTTTGTCGAGTGCTCATTAAGAAAGTATCTATACAAGTTTCTGAACGAACTCCTTAAGAAAAGTTCTCCAAAATTTCCCTATGAAAGAATCCTTTGAGGCATCTGGTCGTCACAAACGTTTTGACTACTTGTGGAGCCAAAACAGACTCCGTATGAGACCAATATCCGTGTTTCAGTTAACACTGCGCGAAACTAACTGCGAACGACAGTTACAGACTAGTTCTTGTGTAGTTGCACTCAATTTTTTTCATTCTACTTCACTAAACATCTCCATATGAGATCCAATTATTTGTAGGGAAATGCAGGAGACCTCGGTTATGATGACGCACTAGGTCCATAGCTGGGACTTTGTGTATGTTCTCGAAGTACGTTTGTCGAGTGCTCATTAAGAAAGTTTATACACAAGTTTCTGAACGAACTCCTTAAGAAAAGTTCTCCAAAAGTTCCCTATTAAAGAATCCTTCAAAGCATCTGGTCGTCACAAACGTTTTAACTACTTGTGGAGCCAAATCGAACTCCGTATGAGTTAGATATCCATGTTTCAGTTAACACTGCGCAAAACTAATTCCGAACGACAGTTACAGACTAGTTCTTGTGTAATTGCACTCGATTTTTTTCATTCTACTTCACTAAACATCTCCATATGAGATCCAATTATTTGTAGGGAAACGCAGGAGACCTCGGTTATGATGACGCACTAGGTCCATAGCTGGGACTTTGTGTATGTTCTCAAAATACGTTTATCGAGTGCTCATTAAGAAAGTTTATATACAAGTTTCTAAACGAACTCCTTAAGAAAAGTTCTCCAAAAGTTCCCTATGAAAGAATCCTTTGAAGAATCTGGTCATCACAAACATTTTGACTACTTGTGGAGCCAAAATGGACTCCGTATGAGTCAGATATCCATGTTTCAGTTAACAATGCATAAAACTGATTCTGAACGATAGTTACAGACTAGTTCTTGTGTAGTTGCACTCGATTTTTTCTATTCTACTTCACTAAACATCTCCATATGAAATCCAATTACTTGTAGGGAAAGGAAAGAGACCTCGGTTATGACGATGCACTAGGTCCATAGCTGGGAATTTGTGTATGTTCTCGAAATGCGTTTGTCGAGTGCTCATTAAGAACGTTTCTATACAAGTTTCTGAACGAATTCCTTAAGAAAAGTTCTCCAAAAGTTCCCTATGAAAGAATCCTTTGAAGCATCTGGTCATCACAAACGTTTTGACTACTTGTGGTGCCAAAATGGACTCCGTATGAGTAAGATATCCTTGTGTCAGTTAACACTTCGCAAAACTGATTCCGAACGATAGTTATAGACTAGTTCTTGTGTAGTTGTACTCGATTTTTTCCATTCTACTTCACTAAACATCTCCATATGAGATCCAATTACTTGTAGGGAAATGCAGGAGACCTCGGTTATGATGATGCACTAGGTCCATAGCTGGGAATTGGTGTATGTTCTAGAAATGCGTTTGTCGAGTGCTCATTCAGAAAGTATCTATACAAGTTTCTGAACGAACTCCTTAAGAAAAGTTCTCCAAAATTTCCCTATGAAAGAATCCTTCGAAGCATCTGGTTGTCACAAATGTTTTGACTACTTTTGGAGCCAAAACGGACTCCGTATGAGACCAATATCCATGTTTCAGTTAACACTGCGCGAAACTAATTGCGAACGACAGTTACACACTAGTTCTTGTGTAGTTGCACTCGATTTTTTCCATTCTGCTTCACTAAACATCTCCATATGAGATCCAATTATTTGTAGGGAAATGTAGGAGACCTCGGTTATGATGACGCACTAGGTCCATAGCTGGGACTTTGTGTAGGTTCTGGAAATACGTTTGTCGAGTGCTCATTAAGAAAGTTTATATACAAGTTTCTGAACGAACTCCTTAAGAAAAGTTCTCCAAAAGTTCCCTATGAAAGAATCCTTTGAAGAATATGGTCATCACGAACGTTTTGACTACTTGTGGAGCCAAAACGGACTCCTTATAAGTCAGATATCCATGTTTCAGTTAACAATGCATAAAACTGATTCCGAACGACAGTTACAGACTAGTTCTTGTGTAGTTGCACTCGATTTTTTCCATTCTACTTCACTAAACATCTCCATATGAAATCCATTTACTTGTAGGGAAAGGCAAGAGACTTCGGTTATGATGATGCACTAGGTCCGTAGCTGGGAATTTGTGTATGTTCTCGAAATGCGTTTGTCGAGTGCTCATTAAGAAAGTTTCTATACAAGTTTCTGAACGAATTCCTTAAGAAAAGTTCTCCAAAAGTTCCCTATGAAAGAATCCTTTGCAGCATCTGTTCATCACAAACGTTTTGACTACTTGTGGAGACAAAACGGACTCCGTATGAGTCAGATATCCATGTTTCACTTAACAATGCATAAAACTGATTCCGAACGACAGTTACAAACTAGTTCTTGTGTAGTTGCACTCGATTTTTTCCATTCTACTTCACTAAAAATCTCCATATGAGATCCAATTACTTGTAGGGAAATGCAGGAGACCTTGGTTATGATGATGCACTAGGTCCATAGCTGGGAATTTGTGTATGTTCTAGAAATGCGTTTGTCAAGTGCTCATTAAGAAAGTATCTATACAAGTTTCTGAACGAACTCCTTAAGAAAAGTTCTCCAAAATTTCCCTATGAAAGAATCCTTCTAAGCACCTGGTTGTCACAAACGTTTTGACTACTTGTGGAGCGAAAATGGACTGCGTATGAGACCAATATCCATGTTTCAGTTAACACTGCGCGAAACTAATTGCGAACGACAGTTACAGACTAGTTCTTGTGTAGTTGCACTCGATTTTTTTCATTCTACTTCACTAAACATCTCCATATGAGATCCAATTTTTTGTAGGGAAATGCAGGAGACCTCGGTTATGATGACGCACTAGGTCCATAGCTGGGACTTTGTGTATGTTCTGTAAATACGTTTGTCGAGTGCTCATTAAGAAAGTTTATATACAAGTTTCTGAACGAACTCCTTAAGAAAAGTTCTCCAAAAGTTCCCTATGAAAGAATCCTTTGAAGAATCTGGTCATCACAAATGTTTTGACTACTTGTGGAGCCAAAACGGACTCCGTATGAGTCATATATCCATGTTTCAGTTAACAATGCATAAAACTGATTCCGAACGACAGTTACACACTAGTTCTTGTGTAGTTGCACTCGATTTTTTCCACTCTACTTCACTAAACATCTCCATATGAAATCCAATTACTTGTAGGGAAAGGCAAGAGACTTCGGTTATGATGATGCACTAGGTCAATAGCTGGGAATTTGTGTATGTTCTCGAAATGCGTTTGTCGAGTGCTCATTATGAAAGTTTCTATACAAGTTTGTGAACGAACTCCTTAAGAAAAGTTCTCCAAAAGTTCCCTATGAAAGAATCCTTCGATGCATCTGGTCGTCACAAACGTTTTAACTACTTGTGGAGCCAAAACGGACTCCGCATGAGTCAGATATCCATGTTTCAGTTAACACTGCGCAAAACAAATTCCGAACGACAGTTACAGACTAGTTCTTGTGTAGTTGCAATCCATTTTTTTCATTCTACTTCACTAAACATCTCCATATGAGATCTAATTATTTGTAGGGAAATGCAGGAGACCTCGGTTATGATGACGCACTAGGTCCATAGCTGGGACTTTGTGTATGTTCTCAAAATACGTTAGTCCAGTGTTCATTAAGAAAGTTTATATACAAGTTTCTGAACGAACTCCTTAAGAAAAGTTCTCCAAAAGTTCCCTATGAAAGAATCCTTTGAAGCATCTAGTCATCACAAACGTTTTGACTACTTGTGGAGCCAAAACAGACTCCGTATGAGTCAGATATCCATGTTTCAGTTAACAATGCATAAAACTGATTCCGAACGACAGTTACAGACTAGTTCTTGTGTAGTTGCACTCGATTTTTTCTATTCTACTTCACTAAACATCTCCATATGAAATCCAATTACTTGTAGGGAAAGGCAAGAGGCCTCGGTTATGATGTTGCACTAGGTCCATAGATGGGAATTTGTGTATGTTCTCGAAATGCGTTTGTCGAGTGCTCATTAAGAAAGTTTCTATACAAGTTTCTGAAGGAATTCCTTAAGAAAAGTTATCCAAAAGTTCCCTATGATAGAATCCTTTGAAGCATCTGGTCGTCACAAACGTTTTGACTACTTGTGGAGCCAAAACGGACTCCGTATGAGTGAGATATCCTTGTGTCAGTTAACACTGCGCAAAACTGATTCCGAACGACAGTTACAGAGTAGTTCTTGTGTAGTTGCACTCGATTTTTTCCATTCTACTTCACTAAACATCTCCATATGAAATCCAATTACTTGTAGGGAAAGGCAAGAGACTTCGGTTATGATGATGCACTAGGTCAATAGCTGGGAATTTGTGTATGTTCTCGAAATGCGTTTGTCGAGTGCTCATTAAGAAAGTATCTATACAAGTTTCTGAACGAACTCCTTAAGAAAAGTTCTCCAAAATTTCCCTATGAAAGAATCCTTTGAAGCATCTGGTCGTCGCAAACGTTTTGACTACTTGTGGAGCCAAAACGGACTCCGTATGAGACCAATATCCGTGTTTCAGTTAACACTGCGCGAAACTAACTGCGAACGACAGTTACAGACTAGTTCTTGTGTAGTTGCACTCAATTTTTTTCATTCTACTTCACTAAACATCTCCATATGAGATCCAATTATTTGTAGGGAAATGCAGGAGACCTCGGTTATGATGATGCACTAGGTCCATAGCTGTGACTTTGTGTATGTTCTCAAAATGCGTTTTTCGAGTGCTCGTTAAGAAAGTTTCTACACAAGTTTCTGAACGAACTCCTTAAGAAAAGTTCTCTAGAAGTTCCCTATGAAAGAATCCTTTGAAGAATCTGGTCATCACAAACGTTTTGACTACTTGTGGAGCCAAAACGGACTCCGTATGAGTCATATATCCATGTTTCAGTTAACAATGCATAAAACTGATTCCGAACGACAGTTACACACTAGTTCTTGTGTAGTTGCACTCGATTTTTTCCACTCTACTTCACTAAACATCTCCATATGAAATCCAATTACTTGTAGGGAACGGCAAGAGACTTCGGTTATGATGATGCACTAGGTCAATAGCTGGGAATTTGTGTATGTTCTCGAAATGCGTTTGTCGAGTGCTCATTATGAAAGTTTCTATACAAGTTTGTGAACGAACTCCTTAAGAAAAGTTCTCCAAAAGTTCCCTATGAAAGAATCCTTCGATGCATCTGGTCGTCACAAACGTTTTAACTACTTGTGGAGCCAAAACGGACTCCGCATGAGTCAGATATCCATGTTTCAGTTAACACTGCGCAAAACAAATTCCGAACGACAGTTACAGACTAGTTCTTGCGTAGTTGCAATCCATTTTTTTCATTCTACTTCACTAAACATCTCCATATGAGATCTAATTATTTGTAGGGAAATGCAGGAGACCTCGGTTATGATGACGCACTAGGTCCATAGCTGGGACTTTGTGTATGTTCTCAAAATACGTTAGTCCAGTGTTCATTAAGAAAGTTTATATACAAGTTTCTGAACGAACTCCTTAAGAAAAGTTCTCCAAAAGTTCCCTATGAAAGAATCCTTTGAAGCATCTGGTCATCACAAACGTTTTGACTACTTGTGGAGCCAAAACGGACTCCGTATGAGTCAGATATCCATGTTTCAGTTAACAATGCATAAAACTGATTCCGAACGACAGTTACAGACTAGTTCTTGTGTAGTTGCACTCGATTTTTTCTATTCTACTTCACTAAACATCTCCATATGAAATCCAATTACTTGTAGGGAAAGGCAAGAGACCTCGGTTATGATGTTGCACTAGGTCCATAGATGGGAATTTGTGTATGTTCTCGAAATGCGTTTGTCGAGTGCTCATTAAGAAAGTTTCTATACAAGTTTCTGAACGAATTCCTTAAGAAAAGTTATCCAAAAGTTCCCTATGATAGAATCCTTTGAAGCATCTGGTCGTCACAAACGTTTTGACTACTTGTGGAGCCAAAACGGACTCCGTATGAGTGAGATATCCTTGTGTCAGTTAACACTGCGCAAAACTGATTCCGAACGACAGTTACAGACTAGTTCTTGTGTAGTTGCACTCGATTTTTTCCATTCTACTTCACTAAACATCTCCATATGAAATCCAATTACTTGTAGGGAAAGGCAAGAGACTTCGGTTATGATGATGCACTAGGTCAATAGCTGGGAATTTGTGTATGTTCTCGAAATGCGTTTGTCGAGTGCTCATTAAGAAAGTATCTATACAAGTTTCTGAACGAACTCCTTAAGAAAAGTTCTCCAAAATTTCCCTATGAAAGAATCCTTTGAAGCATCTGGTCGTCGCAAACGTTTTGACTACTTGTGGAGCCAAAACGGACTCCGTATGAGACCAATATCCGTGTTTCAGTTAACACTGCGCGAAACTAACTGCGAACGACAGTTACAGACTAGTTCTTGTGTAGTTGCACTCAATTTTTTTCATTCTACTTCACTAAACATCTCCATATGAGATCATATTATTTGTAGGGAAATGCAGGAGACCTCGGTTATGATGACGCACTAGGTCCATAGCTGGGACTTTGTGTATGTTCTCGAAATACGTTTGTCGAGTGCTCATTAAGAAAGTTTATATACAAGTTTCTGAACGAACTCCTTAAGAAAAGTTCTCCAAAAGTTCCCTATTAAAGAATCCATCAAAGCATCTGGTCGTCACAAACGTTTTAACTACTTGTGGAGCCAAAACGAACTCCGTATGAGTTAGATATCCATGTTTCAGTTAACACTGCGCAAAACTAATTCCGAACGACAGTTACAGACTAGTTCTTGTGTAGTTGCACTCGATTTTTTTCATTCTACTTCACTAAACATCTCCATATGAGATCCAATTATTTGTAGGGAAACGCAGGAGACCTCGGTTATGATGACGCACTAGGTCCATAGCTGGGACTTTGTGTATGTTCTCGAAATACGTTTATCGAGTGCTCATTGAGAAAGTTTATATACAAGTTTCTAAACGAGCTCCTTAAGAAAAGTTCTCCAAAAGTTCCGTATGAAAGAATCCTTTGAAGCATCTGGTCATCACAAACGTTTTGACTACTTGTGGAGCCAAAATGGACTCCGTATGAGTCAGATATCCATGTTTCAGTTAACAATGCATAAAACTGATTCCGAACGACAGTTACAGACTAGTTCTTGTGTAGTTGCACTCGATTTTTTCTATTCTACTTCACTAAACATCTCCATATGAAATCCAATTACTTGTAGGGAAAGGAAAGAGACCTCGGTTATGACGATGCACTAGGTCCATAGCTGGGAATTTGTGTATGTTCTCGAAATGCGTTTGTCGAGTGCTCATTAAGAACGTTTCTATACAAGTTTCTGAACGAATTCCTTAAGAAAAGTTCTCCAAAAGTTCCCTATGAAAGAATCCTTTGAAGCATCTGGTCATCACAAACGTTTTGACTACTTGTGGAGCCAAAACGGACTCCGTATGAGTAAGATATCCTTGTGTCAGTTAACACTGCGCAAAACTGATTCCGAACGACAGTTATAGACTAGTTCTTGTGTAGTTGTACTCGATTTTTTCCATTCTACTTCACTAAACATCTCCATATGAGATCCAATTACTTGTAGGGAAATGCAGGAGACCTCGGTTATGATGATGCACTAGGTCCATAGCTGGGAATTGGTGTATGTTCTAGAAATGCGTTTGTCGAGTGCTCATTAAGAAAGTATCTATACAAGTTTCTGAACGAACTCCTTAAGAAAAGTTCTCCAAAATTTCCCTATGAAAGAATCCTTTGAAGCATCTGGTCGTCGCAAACGTTTTGACTACTTGTGGAGCCAAAACGGACTCCGTATGAGACCAATATCCGTGTTTCAGTTAACACTGCGCGAAACTAACTGCGAACGACAGTTACAGACTAGTTCTTGTGTAGTTGCACTCAATTTTTTTCATTCTACTTCACTAAACATCTCCATATGAGATCCAATTATTTGTAGGGAAATGCAGGAGACCTCGGTTATGATGACGCACTAGGTCCATAGCTGGGACTTTGTGTATGTTCTCGAAATACGTTTGTCGAGTGCTCATTAAGAAAGTTTATATACAAGTTTCTGAACGAACTCCTTAAGAAAAGTTCTCCAAAAGTTCCCTATGAAAGAATCCATCAAAGCATCTGGTCGTCACAAACGTTTTAACTACTTGTGGAGCCAAAACGAACTCCGTATGAGTTAGATATCCATGTTTCAGTTAACACTGCGCAAAACTAATTCCGAACGACAGTTACAGACTAGTTCTTGTGTAGTTGCACTCGATTTTTTTCATTCTACTTCACTAAACATCTCCATATGAGATCCAATTATTTGTAGGGAAACGCAGGAGACCTCGGTTATGATGACGCACTAGGTCCATAGCTGGGACTTTGTGTATGTTCTCGAAATACGTTTATCGAGTGCTCATTGAGAAAGTTTATATACAAGTTTCTAAACGAACTCCTTAAGAAAAGTTCTCCAAAAGTTCCGTATGAAAGAATCCTTGGAAGCATCTGGTCATCACAAACGTTTTGACTACTTGTGGAGCCAAAATGGACTCCGTATGAGTCAGATATCCATGTTTCAGTTAACAATGCATAAAACTGATTCCGAACGACAGTTACAGACTAGTTCTTGTGTAGTTGCACTCGATTTTTTCTATTCTACTTCACTAAACATCTCCATATGAAATCCAATTACTTGTAGGGAAAGTAAAGAGACCTCGGTTATGACGATGCACTAGGTCCATAGCTGGGAATTTGTGTATGTTCTCGAAATGAGTTTGTCGAGTGCTCATTAAGAACGTTTCTATACAAGTTTCTGAACGAATTCCTTAAGAAAAGTTCTCCAAAAGTTCCCTATGAAAGAATCCTTTGAAGCATCTGGTCATCACAAACGTTTTGACTACTTGTGGAGCCAAAACGGACTCCGTATGAGTAAGATATCCTTGTGTCAGTTAACACTGCGCAAAACTGATTCCGAACGACAGTTATAGACTAGTTCTTGTGTAGTTGTACTCGATTTTTTCCATTCTACTTCACTAAACATCTCCATATGAGATCCAATTACTTGTAGGGAAATGCAGGAGACCTCGGTTATGATGATGCACTAGGTCCATAGCTGGGAATTGGTGTATGTTCAAGAAATGCGTTTGTCGAGTGCTCATTAAGAAAGTATCTATACAAGTTTCTGAACGAACTCCTTAAGAAAAGTTCTCCAAAATTTCCCTATGAAAGAACCCTTTGAAGCATCTGGTCGTCGCAAACGTTTTGACTACTTGTGGAGCCAAAACAGACTCCGTATGAGACCAATATCCGTGTTTCAGTTAACACTGCGCGAAACTAACTGCGAACGACAGTTACAGACTAGTTCTTGTGTAGTTGCACTCAATTTTTTTCATTCTACTTCACTAAACATCTCCATATGAGATCTAATTATTTGTAGGGAAATGCAGGAGACCTCGGTTATGATGACGCACTAGGTCTATAGCTGGGACTTTGTGTATGTTCTCGAAATACGTTTGTCGAGTGCTCATTAAGAAAGTTTATATACAAGTTTCTGAACGAACTCCTTAAGAAAAGTTCTCCAAAAGTTCCCTATTAAAGAATCCTTCAAAGCATCTGGTCGTCACAAACGTTTTAACTACTTGTGGAGCCAAAACGAACTCCGTATGAGTTAGATATCCATGTTTCAGTTAACACTGCGCAAAACTAATTCCGAACGACAGTTACAGACTAGTTCTTGTGTAGTTGCACTCGATTTTTTTCATTCTACTTCGCTAAACATCTCCATATGAGATCCAATTATTTGTAGGGAAACGCAGGAGACCTCGGTTATGATGACGCACTAGGTCCATAGCTGGGACTTTGTGTATGTTCTCGAAATACGTTTATCGAGTGCTCACTGAGAAAGTTTATATACAAGTTTCTAAACGAACTCCTTAAGAAAAGTTCTCCAAAACTTCCCTATGAAAGAATCCTTTGAAGCATCTGGTCATCACAAACGTTTTGACTACTTGTGGAGCCAAAATGGACTCCGTATGAGTCAGATATCCATGTTTCAGTTAACAATGCATAAAACTGATTCCGAACGACAGTTACAGACTAGTTCTTGTGTAGTTGCACTCGATTTTTTCTATTCTACTTCACTAAACATCTCCATATGAAATCCAATTACTTGTAGGGAAAGGAAAGAGACCTCGGTTATGACGATGCACTAGGTCCATAGCTGGGAATTTGTGTATGTTCTCGAAATGCGTTTGTCGAGTGCTCATTAAGAACGTTTCTATACAAGTTTCTGAACGAATTCCTTAAGAAAAGTTCTCCAAAAGTTCCCTATGAAAGAATCCTTTGAAGCATCTGGTCATCACAAACGTTTTGACTACTTGTGGAGCCAAAACGGACTCCGTATGAGTAAGATATCCTTGTGTCAGTTAACACTGCGCAAATCTGATTCCGAACGACAGTTATAGACTAGTTCTTGTGTAGTTGTACTCGATTTTTTCCATTCTACTTCACTAAACATCTCCATATGAGATCCAATTACTTGTAGGGAAATGCAGGAGACCTCGGTTATGATGATGCACTAGGTCCATAGCTGGGAATTGGTGTATGTTCTAGAAATGCGTTTGTCGAGTGCTCATTAAGAAAGTATCTATACAAGTTTCTGAACGAACTCCTTAAGAAAAGTTCTCCAAAATTTCCCTATGAAAGAATCCTTCGAAGCATCTGGTTGTCACAAACGTTTTGACTACTTTTGGTGCCAAAACAGACTCCGTATGAGACCAATATCCATGTTTCAGTTAACACTGCGCGAAACTAATTGCGAGCGACAGTTACACACTAGTTCTTGTGTAGTTGCACTCGATTTTTTTCATTCTACTTCACTAAACATCTCCATATGAGATCCAATTATTTGTAGGGAAATGCAGGAGACCTCGGTTATGATGACGCACTAGGTCCATAGCTGGGACTTTGTGTATGTTCTGGAAATACGTTTGTCGAGTGCTCATTAAGAAAATTTATATACAAGTTTCTGAACGAACTCCTTAAGAAAAGTTCTCCAAAAGTTCCATATGAAAGAATCCTTTGAAGAATCTGGTCATCACGAACGTTTTGACTACTTGTGGAGCCAAAACGGACTCCGTATGAGTCAGATATCCATGTTTCAGTTAACAATGCATAAAACTGATTCCGAACGACAGTTACAGACTAGTTCTTGTGTAGTTGCACTCGATTTTTTCCATTCTACTTCACTAAACATCTCCATATGAAATCCAATTACTTGTAGGGAAAGGCAAGAGACTTCGGTTATGATGATGCACTAGGTCCGTAGCTGGGAATTTGTGTATGTTCTCGAAATGCGTTGTTTGAGTGCTCATTAAGAAAGTTTCTATACAAGTTTTTGAACGAATTCCTTAAGAAAACTTCTCCAAAAGTTCCCTATGAAAGAATCCTTTGGAGAATCTGGTCATCACAAACGTTTTGACTACTTGTGGAGCCAAAACGGACTCCGTATGAGTCAGATATCCATGTTTCAGTTAACAATGCATAAAACTGATTCCGAACGACAGTTACAAACTAGTTCTTGTGTAGTTGCACTCGATTTTTTCCATTCTACTTCACTAAACATCTCCATATGAGATCCAATTACTTGTAGGGAAATGCAGGAGACCTCGGTTATGATGATGCACTAGGTCCATAGCTGGGACTTTGTGTATGTTCTGTAAATACGTTTGTCGAGTGCTCATTAAGAAAGTTTATATACAAGTTTCTGAACGAACTCCTTAAGAAAAGTTCTCCAAAAGTTCCCTATGAAAGAATCCTTTGAAGAATCTGGTCATCACAAACGTTTTGACTACTTGTGGAGCCAAAACGGACTCCGTATGAGTCAGATATCCATGTTTCAGTTAACAATGCATAAAACTGATTCCGAACGACAGTTACAGACTAGTTCTTGTGTAGTTGCACTCGATTTTTTCCATTCTACTTCACTAAACCTCTCCATATGAAATCCAATTACTTGTAGGGAAAGGCAAGAGACTTCGGTTATGATGATGCACTAGGTCAATAGCTGGGAATTTGTGTATGTTCTCGAAATGCGTTTGTCGAGTGCTCATTATGAAAGTTTCTATACAAGTTTCTGAACGAACTCCTTAAGAAAAGTTCTCCAAAAGTGCCCTATGAAAGAATCCTTCGATGCATCTAGTCGTCACAAACGTTTTAACTACTTGTGGAGCCAAAACGGACTCCGTATGAGTCAGATATCCATGTTTCAGTTAACACTGCGCAAAACAAATTCCGAACGACAGTTACAGACTAGTTCTTGTGTAGTTGCAATCCATTTTTTTCATTCTACTTCACTAAACATCTCCATATGAGATCCAATTATTTGTAGGGAAATGGAGGAGACCTCGGTTATGATGACGCACTAGGTCCATAGCTGGGACTTTGTGTATGTTCTCAAAATACGTTTGTCGAGTGTTCATTAAGAAAGTTTATATACAAGTTTCTGAACGAACTCCTTAAGAAAAGTTCTCCAAAAGTTCCCTATGAAAGAATCCTTTGAAGCATCTGGTCATCACAAACGTTTTGACTACTTGTGGAGCCAAAACGGACTCCGTATGAGTCAGATATCCATGTTTCAGTTAACAATGCATAAAACTGATTCCGAACGACAGTTACAGGCTAGTTCTTGTGTAGTTGCACTCGATTTTTTCTATTCTACTTCACTAAACATCTCCATATGAAATCCAATTACTTGTAGGGAAAGGCAAGAGACCTCGGTTATGATGTTGCACTAGGTCCATAGATGGGAATTTGTGTATGTTCTCGAAATGCGTTTGTCGAGTGCTCATTAAGAAAGTTTCTATACAAGTTTCTGAATGAATTCCTTAAGAAAAGTTATCCAAAAGTTCCCTATGATAGAATCCTTTGAAGCATCTGGTCGTCACAAAAGTTTTGACTACTTGTGGAGCCAAAACGGACTCCGTATGAGTGAGATATCCTTGTGTCAGTTAACACTGCGCAAAACTGATTCCGAACGACAGTTACAGACTAGTTCTTGTGTAGTTGTACTCGATTTTATCCATTCTACTTCAATAAACATCTCCATATGAGATCCAATTACTTGTAGGGAAACGCAGGAGACCTCGGTTATGATGACGCACTAGGTCCATAGCTAGGACTTTGTGTATGTTCTCGATTTACGTTTGTTGAGTGTTCATTTGGAAAGTTAATATACAAGTTTCTGAACGAACTCCTTAAGAAAAGTTCTCCAAAAGTTCCCTATGAAAGAATCCTTTGAAGCATCTGGTCATCACAAACGTTTTGACTATTTGTGGAGCCAAAACGGACTCCGTATGAGTCAGATATCCATCTTTCAGTTAACAATGCATAAAACTGATTCCGAACGACAGTTACAGACTAGTTCTTATGTAGTTGCACTCGATTTTTTCCATTCTACTTCACTAAACATCTCCATATGAAATCCAATTACTTGTAGGGAAAGGGAAGAGACTTCGGTTATGATGATGCACTAGGTCAATAGCTGGGAATTTGTGTATGTTCTCGAAATGCGTTTGTCGAGTGCTCATTATGAAAATTTCTATACAAGTTTCTGAACGAACTCCTTAAGAAAAGTTCTCCAAAAGTTCCCTATGAAAGAATCATTTGAAGCATCTGGTCATCACAAACGTTTTGACTACTTGTGGAGCCAAAACGGACTCCGTATGAGTCAGATATCCATGTTTCAGTTAACAATGCATAAAACTGATTCCGAACGACAGTTACAAACTAGTTCTTGTGTAGTTGCATTCGATTTTTTCCATTCTACTTCACTAAACATCTCCATATGAGATCCAATTACTTGTAGGGAAATGCAGGAGACCTCGGTTATGATGATGCACTAGGTCCATAGCTGGGAATTTGTGTATGTTCTAGAAATGCGTTTGTCGAGTGCTCATTAAGAAAGTATCTATACAAGTTTCTGAACGAACTCCTTAAGAAAAGTTCTCCAAAATTTCCCTATGAAAGAATCCTTCAAAGCATCTGGTTGTCACAAACGTTTTGACTACTTGTGGAGCGAAAATGGACTGCGTATGAGACCAATATCCATGTTTCAGTTAACACTGCGCGAAACTAATTGCGAACGACAGTTACAGACTAGTTCTTGTGTAGTTGCACTCGATTTTTTTCATTCTACTTCACTAAACATCTCCATATGAGATCCAATTATTTGTAGGGAAATACAGGAGACCTCGGTTATGATGACGCACTAGGTCCATAGCTGGGACTTTGTGTATGTTCTCGAAAGGCGTTTGTCGAGTGCTCATTAAGAAAGTTTATATACAAGTTTCTGAACGAACTCCTTAAGAAAAGTTCTCCAAAAGTTCCCTATGAAAGAATCCTTTGAAGAATCTGGTCATCACAAACGTTTTGACTACTTGTGGAGCCAAAACGGACTCCGTATGAGTCAGATATCCATGTTTCAGTTAACAATGCATAAAACTGATTCCGAACGACAGTTACACACTAGTTCTTGTGTAGTTGCACTCGATTTTTTCCAATCTACTTCACTAAACATCTCCATATGAAATCCAATTACTTGTAGGGAATGGCAAGAGACTTCGGTTATGATGATGCACTAGGTCAATAGCTGGGAATTTGTGTATGTTCTCGAAATGCGTTTGTCGAGTGCTCATTATGAAAGTTTCTATACAAGTTTCTGAACGAACTCCTTAAGAAAAGTTCTCCAAAAGTTCCCTATGAAAGAATCCTTCGATGCATCTGGTCGTCACAAACGTTTTAACTACTTGTGGAGCCAAAACGGACTCCGTATGAGTCAGATATCCATGTTTCAGTTAACACTGCGCAAAACAAATTCCGAACGACAGTTACAGACTAGTTCTTGTGTAGTTGCAATCCATTTTTTTCATTCTACTTCACTAAACATCTCCATATGAGATCCAATTATTTGTAGGGAAATGCAGGAGACCTCGGTTATGATGACGCACTAGGTCCATAGCTGGGACTTTGTGTATGTTCTCAAAATACGTTTGTCGAGTGTTCATTAAGAAAGTTTATATACAAGTTTCTGAACGAACTCCTTAAGAAATTTCTCCAAAAGTTCCCTATGAAAGAATCCTTTGAAGCATCTGATCATCACAAACGATTTGACTACTTGTGGAGCCAAAACGGACTCCGTATGAGTCAGATATCCATGTTTCAGTTAACAATGCATAAAACTGATTCCGAACGACAGTTACAGACTAGTTCTTGTGTAGTTGCACTCGATTTTTTCTATTCTACTTCACTAAACATCTCCATATGAAATCCAATTACTTGTAGGGAAAGGCAAGAGACCTCGGTTATGATGTTGCACTAGGTCCATAGATGGGAATTTGTGTATGTTCTCGAAATGCGTTTGTCGAGTGCTCATTAAGAAAGTTTCTATACAAGTTTCTGAACGAATTCCTTAAGAAAAGTTATCCAAAAGTTCCCTATGATAGAATCCTTTGAAGCATCTGGTCGTCACAAACATTTTGACTACTTCTGGAGCCAAAACGGACTCCGTATGAGTCAGATATCCATGTTTCAGTTAACAATGCATAAAACTGATTCCGAACGACAGTTATAGACTAGTTCTTGTGTAGTTGCACTCGATTTTTTCTATTCTACTTCACTAAACATCTCCATATGAAATCCAATTACTTGTAGGGAAAGGCAAGAGACCTCGGTTATGATGTTGCACTAGGTCCATAGATGGGAATTTGTGTATGTTCTCGAAATGCGTTTGTCGAGTGCTCATTAAGAAAGTTTCTATACAAGTTTCTGAACGAATTCCTTAAGAAAAGTTATCCAAAAGTTCCCTATGATAGAATCCTTTGAAGCATCTGGTCGTCACAAACGTTTTGACTACTTGTGGAGCCAAAACGGACTCCGTATGAGTGAGATATCCTTGTGTCAGTTAACACTGCGCAAAACTGATTCCGAACGACAGTTACAGACTAGTTCTTGTGTAGTTGTACTCGATTTTATCCATTCTACTTCAATAAACATCTCCATATGAGATCCAGTTACTTGTATGGAAATGCAGGAGACCTCGGTTATGATGATGCACTAGGTCCATAGCTGGGACTTTGTGTATGTTCTGTAAATACGTTTGTCGAGTGCTCATTAAGAAAGTTTATATACAAGTTTCTGAACGAACTCCTTAAGAAAAGTTCTCCAAAAGTTCCCTATTAAAGAATTCTTTGAAGCATCTGGTCATCACAAATGTTTTGACTATTTGTGGAGCCAAAACGGACTCCGTATGAGTTAGATATCCATGTTTCATTTAACAATGCATAAAACTGATTTCGAACGACAGTTACAGACTAGTTCTTATGTAGTTGCACTCCATTTTTTCCATTCTACTTCACTAAACATCTCCATATGAAATCCAATTACTTGTAGGGAAAAGCAAGAGACTTCGGTTATGATGATGCACTAGGTCAATAGCTGGGAATTCGTGTATGTTCTCGAAATGCGTTTGTCGAGTGCTCATTTTGAAAGTTTCTATACAAGTTTCTGAACGAACTCCTTAAGAAAAGTTCTCCAAAAGTTCCCTATGAAAGAATCCTTCGATGCATCTGGTCGTCACAAACGTTTTAACTACTTGTGGAGCCAAAACGGACTCTGTATGAGTCAGATATCCATGTTTCTGTTAACACTGCGCAAAACTAATTCCGAACGACAGTTACAGACTAGTTCTTGTGTAGTTGCACTCCATTTTTTTCATTCTACTTCACTAAACATCTCCACATGAGATCCAATTATTTGTAGGGAAACGCAGGAGACCTCGGTTATGATGACGCACTAGGTCCATAGCTAGGACTTTGTGTATGTTCTTGAAATACGTTTGTTGAGTGTTCATTAGGAAAGTTAATATACAAGTTTCTGAACGAACTCCTTAAGAAAAGTTCTCCAAAAGTTCCCTATGAAAGAATCCTTTGAAGCATCTGGTCATCACAAACGTTTTGACTATTTGTGGAGCCAAAACGGACTCCGTATGAGTCAGATATCCATCTTTCAGTTAACAATGCATAAAACTGATTCCGAACGACAGTTACAGACTAGTTCTTATGTAGTTGCACTCGATTTTTTCCATTCTACTTCACTAAACATCTCCATATGAAATCCAATTACTTGTAGGGAAAGGCAAGAGACTTCGGTTATGATGATGCACTAGGTCAATAGCTGGGAATTTGTGTATGTTCTCGAAATGCGTTTGTCGAGTGCTCATTATGAAAGTTTCTATACAAGGTTCTGAACGAACTCCTTAAGAAAAGTTCTCCAAAAGTTCCCTATGAAAGAATCCTTTGAAGCATCTGGTCATCACAAACGTTTTGACTACTTGTGGAGCCAAAACGGACTCCGTATGAGTCAGATATCCATGTTTCAGTTAACAATGCATAAAACTGATTCCGAACGACAGTTGCAAACTAGTTCTTGTGTAGTTGCACTCGATTTTTTCCATTCTACTTCACTAAACATCTCCATATGAGATCCAATTACTTGTAGGGAAATGCAGGAGACCTCGGTTATGATGATGCACTAGGTCCATAGCTGGGAATTTGTGTATGTTCTAGAAATGCGTTTGTCGAGTGCTCATTAAGAAAGTATCTATACAAGTTTCTGAACGAACTCCTTAAGAAAAGTTCTCCAAAATTTCCCTATGAAAGAATCCTTCAAAGCATCTGGTTGTCACAAACGTTTTGACTACTTGTGGAGCGAAAATGGACTGCGTATGAGACCAATATCCATGTTTCAGTTAACACTGCGCGAAACTAATTGCGAACGACAGTTACAGACTAGTTCTTGTGTAGTTGCACTCGATTTTTTTCATTCTACTTCACTAAACATCTCCATATGAGATCCAATTATTTGTAGGGAAATGCAGGAGACCTCTGTTATGATGACGCACTAGGTCCATAGCTGGGACTTTGTGTATGTTCTGTAAATACGTTTGTCGAGTGCTCATTAAGAAAGTTTATATACAAGTTTCTGAACGAACTCCTTAAGAAAAGTTCTCCAAAAGTTCCCTATGAAAGAATCCTTTGAAGAATCTGGTCATCACAAACGTTTTGACTACTTGTGGAGCCAAAACGGACTCCGTATGAGTCAGATATCCATGTTTCAGTTAACAATGCATAAAACTAATTCCGAACGACAGTTACACACTAGTTCTTTTGTAGTTGCACTCAATTTTTTCCATTCTACTTCACTAAACATCTCCATATGAAATCCAATTACTTGTAGGGAATGGCAAGAGACTTCGGTTATGATGATGCACTAGGTCAATAGCTGGGAATTTGTGTATGTTCTCGAAATGCGTTTGTCGAGTGCTCATTATGAAAGTTTCTATACAAGTTTCTGAACGAACTCCTTAAGAAAAGTTCTCCAAAAGTTCCCTATGAAATAATCCTTCGATGCATCTGGTCGTCACAAACGTTTTAACTACTTGTGGAGCCAAAACGGACTCCGTATGAGTCAGATATCCATGTTTCAGTTAACACTGCGCAAAACAAATTCCGAACGACAGTTACAGACTAGTTCTTGTGTAGTTGCAATCCATTTTTTTCATTCTACTTCACTAAACATCTCCATATGAGATCCAATTATTTGTAGGGAAATGCAGGAGACCTCGGTTATGATGACGCACTAGGTCCATAGCTGGGACTTTGTGTATGTTCTCAAAATACGTTTGTCGAGTGTTCATTAAGAAAGTTTATATACAAGTTTCTGAACGAACTCCTTAAGAAATTTCTCCAAAAGTTCCCTATGAAAGAATCCTTTGAAGCATCTGGTCATCACAAACGATTTGACTACTTGTGGAGCCAAAACGGACTCCGTATGAGTCAGATATCCATCTTTCAGTTAACAATGCATAAAACTGATTCCGAACGACAGTTACAGACTAATTCTTGTGTAGTTGCACTCGATTTTTTCTATTCTACTTCACTAAACATCTCCATATGAAATCCAATTACTTGTAGGGAAAGGCAAGAGACCTCGGTTATGATGTTGCACTAGGTCCATAGATGGGAATTTGTGTATGTTCTCGAAATGCGTTTGTCGAGTGCTCATTAAGAAAGTTTCTATACAAGTTTCTGAACGAATTCCTTAAGAAAAGTTATCCAAAAGTTCCCTATGATAGAATCCTTTGAAGCATCTGGTCGTCACAAACGTTTTGACTACTTGTGGAGCCAAAACGGACTCCGTATGAGTGAGATATCCTTGTGTCAGTTAACACTGCGCAAAACTGATTCCGAACGACAGTTACAGACTAGTTCTTGTGTACTTGTACTCGATTTTATCCATTCTACTTCAATAAACAACTCCATATGAGATCCAGTTACTTGTATGGAAATGCAGGAGACCTCGGTTATGATGATGCACTAGGTCCATAGCTGGGACTTTGTGTATGTTCTGTAAATACGTTTGTCGAGTGCTCATTAAGAAAGTTTATATACAAGTTTCTGAACGAACTCCTTAAGAAAAGTTCTCCAAAAGTTCCCTATTAAAGAATTCTTTGAAGCATCTGGTCATCACAAACGTTTTGACTATTTGTGGAGCCAAAACGGACTCCGTATGAGTCAGATATCCATGTTTCAGTTAACAATGCATAAAACTGATTTCGAACGACAGTTACAGACTAGTTCTTATGTAGTTGCACTCCATTTTTTCCATTCTACTTCACTAAACATCTCCATATGAAATCCAATTACTTGTAGGGAAAGGCAAGAGACTTCGGTTATGATGATGCACTAGGTCAATAGCTGGGAATTTGTGTATGTTCTCGAAATGCGTTTGTCGAGTGCTCATTTTGAAAGTTTCTATACAAGTTTCTGAACGAACTCCTTAAGAAAAGTTCTCCAAAAGTTCCCTATGAAAGAATCCTTCGATGCATCTGGTCGTCACAAACGTTTTAACTACTTGTGGAGCCAAAACGGACTCTGTATGAGTCAGATATCCATGTTTCTGTTAACACTGCGCAAAACTAATTCCGAACGACAGTTACAGACTAGTTCTTGTGTAGTTGCACTCCATTTTTTTCATTCTACTTCACTAAACATCTCCACATGAGATCCAATTATTTGTAGGGAAACGCAGGAGACCTCGGTTATGATGACGCACTAGGTCCATAGCTAGGACTTTGTGTATGTTCTTGAAATACGTTTGTTGAGTGTTCATTAGGAAAGTTAATATACAAGTTTCTGAACGAACTCCTTAAGAAAAGTTCTCCAATAGTTCCCTATGAAAGAATCCTTTGAAGCATCTGGTCATCACAAACGTTTTGACTATTTGTGGAGCCAAAACGGACTCCGTATGAGTCAGATATCCATCTTTCAGTTAACAATGCATAAAACTGATTCCGAACGACAGTTACAGACTAGTTCTTATGTAGTTGCACTCGATTTTTTCCATTCTACTTCACTAAACATCTCCATATGAAATCCAATTACTTGTAGGGAAAGGCAAGAGACTTCGGTTATGATGATGCACTAGGTCAATAGCTGGGAATTTGTGTATGTTCTCGAAATGCGTTTGTCGAGTGCTCATTATGAAAGTTTCTATACAAGTTTCTGAACGAACTCCTTAAGAAAAGTTCTCCAAAAGTTCCCTATGAAAGAATCCTTTGAAGCATCTGGTCATCACAAACGTTTTGACTACTTGTGGAGCCAAAACGGACTCCGTATGAGTCAGATATCCATGTTTCAGTTAACAATGCATAAAACTGATTCCGAACGACAGTTACAAACTAGTTCTTGTGTAGTTGCACTCGATTTTTTCCATTCTACTTCACTAAACATCTCCATATGAGATCCAATTACTTGTAGGGAAATGCAGGAGACCTCGGTTATGATGATGCACTAGGTCCATAGCTGGGAATTTGTGTATGTTCTAGAAATGCGTTTGTCGAGTGCTCATTAAGAAAGTATCTATACAAGTTTCTGAACGAACTCCTTAAGAAAAGTTCTCCAAAATTTCCCTATGAAAGAATCCTTCAAAGCATCTGGTTGTCACAAACGTTTTGACTACTTGTGGAGCGAAAATGGACTGCGTATGAGACCAATATCCATGTTTCAGTTAACACTGCGCGAAACTAATTGCGAACGACAGTTACAGACTAGTTCTTGTGTAGTTGCACTCGATTTTTTTCATTCTACTTCACTAAACATCTCCATATGAGATCCAATTATTTGTAGGGAAATGCAGGAGACCTCGGTTATGATGACGCACTAGGTCCATAGCTGGGACTTTGTGTATGTTCTGTAAATACGTTTGTCGAGTGCTCATTAAGAAAGTTTATATACAAGTTTCTGAACGAACTCCTTAAGAAAAGTTCTCCAAAAGTTCCCTATGAAAGAATCCTTTGAAGAATCTGGTCATCACAAACGTTTTGACTACTTGTGGAGCCAAAACGGACTCCGTATGAGTCAGATATCCATGTTTCAGTTAACAATGCATAAAACTAATTCCGAACGACAGTTACACACTAGTTCTTGTGTAGTTGCACTCAATTTTTTCCATTCTACTTCACTAAACATCTCCATATGAAATCCAATTACTTGTAGGGAAAGGCAAGAGACTTCGGTTATGATGATGCACTAGGTCAATAGCTGGGAATTTGTGTATGTTCTTGAAATGCGTTTGTCGAGTGCTCATTATGAAAGTTTCTATACAAGTTTCTGAACGAACTCCTTAAGAAAAGTTCTCCAAAAGTTCCCTATGAAAGAATCCTTCGATGCATCTGGTCGTCACAAACGTTTTAACTACTTGTGGAGCCAAAACGGACTCCGTATGAGTCAGATATCCATGTTTCAGTTAACACTGCGCAAAACTAATTCCGAACGACAGTTACAGACTAGTTCTTGTGTAGTTGCACTCCATTTTTTTCATTCTACTTCACTAAACATCTCCACATGAGATCCAATTATTTGTAGGGAAACGTAGGAGACATCGGTTATGATGACGCACTAGGTCCATAGCTAGGACTTTGTGTATGTTCTCGAAATACGTTTGTCGAGTGTTCATTATCAAAGTTTATATACAAGTTTCTGAACGAACTCCTTAAGAAAAGTTCTCCAAAAGTTCCCTATGAAAGAATCCTCTGAAGCATCTGGTCATCACAAACGTTTTGACTACTTGTGGAGCCAAAACGGACTCCGTATGAGTCAGATATCCATGTTTCAGTTAACAATGCGTAAAACTGATTCCGAACAACAGTTACAGACTAGTTCTTGTGTAGTTGCACTCGATTTTTTCCATTCTACTTCACTAAACATCTCCATATGAAATCCAATTACTTGTAGGGAAAGGCAAGAGACCTCGGTTATGATGATGCACTAGGTCCATAGCTGGGAATTTGTGTATGTTCTCGAAATGCGTTTGTCGAGTGCTCATTAAGAAAGTTTCTATACAAGTTTCTGAACGAACTCCTTAAGAAAAGTTCTTCAAAAGTTCCCTATGAAAGAATCCTTCAAAGCATCTGGTCGTCACAAACGTTTTAACTACTTGTGGAGCCAAAACGGACTCCGTATGAGTCAGATATCCATGTTTCAGTTAACACTACACAATACTAATTCTGAACGACAGTTACAGACTAGTTCTTGTGTAGTTGCGCTCGAGTTTTTTCATTCTACTTCACTAAACATCTCCTTATGAGATCCAATCATTTGTAGGGAAATAAAGGAGACCTCGGTTATGATGACGCACTAGGTCCATAGCTGGGACTTTGTGTACGTTCTCGAAATACGTTTATCGAGTGCTCATTAAGAAAGTTTATATCCAAGTTTCTGAACGAACTCCTTAAGAAAAGTTATCTAAAAGTTCCCTATGAAAGAATCCTTTGAAGCATCTGGTCATCACAAATGTTTTGACTACTTGTGGAGCCAAAACGGACTCCGTATGAGTCAGATATCCATGTTTCAGTTAACAATGCATGAAACTGATTCCGAACGACAGTTACAGACTAGTTCTTGTGTAGTTGCACTCGATTTTTTCTACTCTACTTCACTAAACATCTCCATATGAAATCCATTTACTTGTAGGGAAAGGCAAGAGACCTCGGTTATGATGATGCACTAGGTCCATAGCTGGGAATTTGTGTATGTTCTCGAAATGCGTTTGTCGAGTGCTCATTAAGAAAGTTTCTAAACAAGTTTCTGAATGAATTCCTTAAGAAAAGTTCTCCAAAACTTCCTTATAAAAGAATCCTTTGAAGCATCTGGTCATCACAAACGTTTCGACTACTTGTGGAGCCAAAACGGACTCCGTATGAGTCAGATATGCTTGTGTCAGTTAACACTGCTCAAAACTGATTCCGAACGACAGTTAAAGACTAGTTCTTGTGTAGTTGTACTCGATTTTTTCCATTCTACTTCACTAAACATCTCCATATGAGATCCAATTACTTGTAGGGAAATGCAGGAGACCTCAGTTATGATGATGCACTAGGTCCATAGCTGGGAATTGGTGTATGTTCTAGAAATGCGTTTGTCGAGTGCTCATTAAGAAAGTATCTATACAAGTTTCTGAACGAACTCCTTAAGAAAAGTTCTCCAAAATTTCCCTATGAAATAATCCTTTGAAGCATCTGGTCGTCGCAAATGTTTTGACTACTTGTGGAGCCAAAACGGACTCCGTATGAGACCAATATCCGTGTTTCAGTTAACACTGCGCGAAACTAACTGCGAACGACAGTTACAGACTAGTTCTTGTGTAGTTGCACTCAATTGTTTTCATTCTACTTCACTAAACATCTCCATATGAGATCCAATTATTTGTAGGGAAATGCAAGAGACCTCGGTTATGATGACGCACTAGGTCCATAGCTGGGACTTTGTGTATGTTCTCGAAATATGTTTGTCGAGTGCTCATTAAGAAAGTTTATATACAAGTTTCTGAACGAACTCCTTAAGAAAAGTTCTCCAAAAGTTCCCTATTAAAGAATCCTTCAAAGCATTTGGTCGTCACAAACGTTTTAACTACTTGTGGAGCCAAAACGAACTCCGTATGAGTTAGATATCCATGTTTCAGTTAACACTGCGCAAAACTAATTCCGAACGACAGTTACAGACTAGTTCTTGAGTAGTTGCACTCGATTTTTTTCATTCTACTTCACTAAACATCTCCATATGAGATCCAATTATTTGTAGGGAAACGCAGGAGACCTCGGTTATGATGACGCACTAGGTCCATAGCTGGGACTTTGTGTATGTTCTAGAAATACGTTTGTCGAGTGCTCATTAAGAAAGTTTATATACAAGTTTGTGAACAAACTCCTTAAGAAAAGTTCTCCAAATGTTCACTATGAATGAAGCCTTTGAAGCATCTGGTCGTCACAAACGTTTTGACTACTTGTGGAGCCAAAACGGACTCCGTATGAGTCAGATATCCATGTTTCAGTTAACAATGCATAAAACTCATTCCGAACGACAGTTACAGACTAGTTCTTGTGTAGTTGCACTCGATTTTTTTGATTCTACTAAACTAAACATCTCCATATGAAATCCAATTACTTGTAGGGAAAGGCAAGAGACTTCGGTTATGATGATGCACTAGGTCCATTGCTGGGAATTTGTGTATGTTCTCGAAATGCGTTTGTCGAGTGCTCATTAAGAAAGTTTCTATACAAGTTTCTGAACGAATTCCTTAAGAAAAGTTCTCCAAAAGTTCCCTATGAAAGAATCATTCAAAGCATCTGGTTGTCACAAACGTTTTGACTACTTGTGGAGCCAAAACGGACTCCGTATGAGTCAGATATCCATGTTTCAGTTAACACTTCGCAAAACTAATTCCGAACGACAGTTACAGACTAGTTCTTGTGTAGTTGCACTCAATTTTTTCATTCTACTTCACTAAACATCTCCATACGAGATCCAATTATTTGTAGGGAAATGCAGGAGACCTCGGTTATGATGACGCACTAGGTCCATAGCTCGGACTTTGTGTATGTTCTCGAAATACGTTTATCGAGTGCTCATTAAGAAAGTTTATATATAAGTTTCTGAACGAACTCCTTAAGAAAAGTTGTCCAAAAGTTCCCTATGAAAGAATCCTTTCAATCATCTGGTCATCACAAACGTTTTGACTACTTGTGGAGCCAAAACGGACTCCGTATGAATCAGATATCCATGTTTGAGTAAACAATGTATAAAACTGATTCAGAACGACAGTTACAGACTAGTTCTTGTGTAGTTGCACTCAATTTTTTCAATTCTACTTCACTGAACATCTCTATATGAAATCCAATTACTTGTAGGGAAAGGCAAGAGACCTCGGTTATGATGATGCACTAGGTCCATAGCTGGGAATTTGTGTATGTTCTCGAAATGCGTTTGTTGAGTGCTCATTAAGAAAGTTTCTATACATGTTTCTGAACGAATTCCTTAAGAAAAGTTCTCCAAAAGTTCCCTATTAAAGAATCCTTTGAAGCATCTGGTCATCACAAACGTTTTGACTACTTGTGGAGCCAAAACGGACTCCGTATGAGTCAGATATCCATGTGTCAGTTAACACTGTGCAAAACAGATTCCGAACGACAGTTACAAACTAGTTCTTGTGTAGTTGCACTCGATTTTTTCCATTCTACTTCACTAAACATCTCCATATGAGATCCAATTACTTGTAGGGAAATGCAGGAGACCTCGATTATGATGATGCACTAGGTCCATAGCTGGGACTTTGTGTATGTTCTATAAATGCGTTTGTTGAGTGCTCATTAAGAAAGTATCTATACAAGTTTCCTTACGAACTCCTTAAGAAAAGTTCTCCAAAATTTCCCTATGAAAGAATTCTTCAAAGCATCTAGTTGTCACAAACGTTTTGACTACTTGCGGAGCCAAAACGGACTCCGTATGAGACAAATATGCATGTTTCAGTTAACACTTCGCAAAACTAATTCAAAACGACAGTTACAGACTAGTTCTTGTGTAGTTGCACTCTATTTTTTTCATTCTACTTCACTAAACATCTCCATATGAGATCCAATTATTTGTAGGGAAATGCAGGAGACCTCAGTTATGATGATGCACTAGGTCCATAGCTGGGACTTTGTGTATGTTCTCGAAATACGTTTGTTGAGTGCTCATTAAGAAAGTTTATATACAAGTTTCTGAACGACCTCCTTAAGAAAAGTTCTCCAAAAGTTCCCTATGAAAGAATACTATGAAGCATCTGGTCATCACAAGCGTTTTGAATACTTGTGGAGCCAAAACGGACTCCGTATGAGTCAGATATCCATGTGTCAGTTAACACTGCGCAAAACTAATTCCGAACGACAGTTACAGACTAGTTCTTGTGTAGTTGCACTCGATTTTTTCCATTCTAATTCACTAAATATCTCCATCTAGATCCAATTACTTATAGGGAAATGTAGGAGACCTCGGTTATGATGATGCACTAGGTCCATAGCTGGGACTTTGTGTATATTCTAGAAATGCGTTTGTCGAGTGCTCATTAAGAAAGTTTCTATACCAGTTTCTGAACGAACTCCTTAAGAAAAGTTCTTCAAAATTTTCCTATGAAAGAATCCTTCGAAGCATCTGCTTGTCACTATCGTTTTGACTACTGGTGGAGACAAAACGGAGTCCGTATGAGACAGATATCCATGTTTTAGTTAACACTTCGCAAAACTGATTTCGAACAACAGTTACATACTAGTTCTTGTGTAGTTGCACTCGATTTTTTCCATTCTACTTCACTAAAAATCTCCATATGAGATCCAATTCCTTGTAGGGAAATGAAAGATACCTCGGTTGTGATGATGCACTAGGTCCATAGCTGGGACTTTGTGTATGTTCTCGAAATGCGTTTGTCGAGTGCTCATTAGAAAGTTTCTATACAAGTTTCTGAACGAACTCCTTAAGAAAAGTAATCCAAAATTTCCCTATGAAAGAATCCTTTGAAGCATCTGGTCCTCACAAACATTTTGACTACTTGTGCAGCCAAAACGAACTCCGTATGAGTCAGATATCCATGTTTCAGTTAACAATGCATAAAACTAATTCCGAACGACAGTTACAGACTAGTTCTTGTGTAGTTGCACTCGATTTTTTCCATTCTACTTCACTAAACATCTCCATATGAAATCCAATTACTTGTAGGGAAAGGCAAGAGACTTCGGTTATGATGATGCACTAGGTCCGTAGCTGGGAATTTGTGTATGTTCTCGAAATGCGTTGTTTGAGTGCTCATTAAGAAAGTTTCTATACAAGTTTCTGAACGAATTCCTTAAGAAAACTTCTCCAAAAGTTCCCTATGAAAGAATCCTTTGAAGCATCTGGTCATCACAAACGTTTTGTCTACTTGTGGAGCCAAAATGGACTCCGTATGAGTCAGATATCCATGTTTCAGTTAACAATGCATAAAACTGATTCCGAACGACAGTTACAAACTAGTTCTTGTGTAGTTGCACTCGATTTTTTCCATTCTACTTCACTAAACATCTCCATATGAGATCCAATTACTTGTAGGGAAATGCAGGAGACCTCGGTTATGATGATGCACTAGGTCCATAGCTGGGAATTTGTGTATGTTCTAGAAATGCGTTTGTCGAGTGCTCATTAAGAAAGTATCTATACAAGTTTCTGAACGAACTCCTTAAGAAAAGTTCTCCAAAATTTCCCTATGAAAGAATCCTTCTAAGCATCTGGTTGTCACAAACGTTTTGACTACTTGTGGAGCGAAAATGGACTGCGTATGAGACCAATATCCATGTTTCAGTTAACACTGCGCGAAACTAATTGCGAACGACAGTTACAGACTAGTTCTTGTGTAGTTGCACTCAATTTTTTTCATTCTACTTCTCTAAACATCTCCATATGAGATCCAATTATTTGTAGGGAAATGCAGGAGACCTCGGTTATGATGACGCACTAGGTCCATAGCTGGGACTTTGTGTATGTTCTGTAAATACGTTTGTCGAGTGCTCATTAAGAAAGTTTATATACAAGTTTCTGAACGAACTCCTTAAGAAAAGTTCTCCAAAAGTTCCCTATGAAATAATCCTTTGAAGAATTTGGTCATCACAAACGTTTTGACTACTTGTGGAGCCAAAACGGACTCCGTATGAGTCAGATATCCATGTTTCAGTTAACAATGCATAAAACTGATTCCGAACGACAGTTACACACTAGTTCTTGTGTAGTTGCACTCGATTTTTTCCATTCTACTTCACTAAACATCTCCATATGAAATCCAATTACTTGTAGGGAAAGGCAAGAGACTTCGGTTATGGTGATGCACTAGGTCAATAGCTGGGAATTATTGTATGTTCTCGAAATGCGTTTGTCGAGTACTCATTATGAAAGTTTCTATACAAGTTTCTGAACGAACTCCTTAAGAAAAGTTCTCCAAAAGTTCCCTATGAAAGAATCCTTCGATGCATCTGGTCGTCACAAACGTTTTAACTACTTGTGGAGCCAAAACGGACTCCGTATGAGTCAGATATCCATGTTTCAGTTAACACTGCGCAAAACAAATTCCGAACGACAGTTACAGACTAGTTCTTGTGTAGTTGCAATCCATTTTTTTCATTCTACTTCACTAAACATCTCCATATGAGATCCAATTATTTGTAGGGAAATGCAGGAGACCTCGGTTATGATGACGCACTAGGTCCATAGCTGGGACTTTGTGTATGTTCTCAAAATACGTTTGTCGAGTGTTCATTAAGAAAGTTTATATACAAGTTTCTGAACGAACTCCTTAAGAAAAGTTCTCCAAAAGTTCCCTATGAAATAATCCTTTGAAGCATCTGGTCATCACAAACGTTTTGACTACTTGTGGAGCCAAAACGGACTCCGTATGAGACAGATATCCATGTTTTAGTTAACACTTCGCAAAACTGATTTCGAACAACAGTTACATACTAGTTCTTGTGTAGTTGCACTCGATTTTTTCCATTCTACTTCACTAAAAATCTCCATATGAGATCCAATTCTTTGTAGGGAAATGAAAGATACCTCGGTTGTGATGATGCACTAGGTCCATAGCTGGGACTTCGTGTATGTTCTCGAAATGCGTTTGTCGAGTGCTCATTAGAAAGTTTCTATACAAGTTTCTGAACGAACTCCTTAAGAAAAGTAATCCAAAATTTCCCTATGAAAGAATCCTTTGAAGCATCTGGTCCTCACAAACATTTTGACTACTTGTGCAGCCAAAACGAACTCCGTATGAGTCAGATATCCATGTTTCAGTTAACAATGCATAAAACTAATTCCGAACGACAGTTACAGACTAGTTCTTGTGTAGTTGCACTCGATTTTTTCCATTCTACTTCACTAAACATCTCCATATGAAATCCAATTACTTGTAGGGAAAGGCAAGAGACTTCGGTTATGATGATGCACTAGGTCCGTAGCTGGGAATTTGTGTATGTTCTCGAAATGCGTTGTTTGAGTGCTCATTAAGAAAGTTTCTATACAAGTTTCTGAACGAATTCCTTAAGAAAACTTCTCCAAAAGTTCCCTATGAAAGAATCCTTTGAAGCATCTGGTCATCACAAACGTTTTGACTACTTGTGGAGCCAAAATGGACTCCGTATGAGTCAGATATCCATGTTTCAGTTAACAATGCATAAAACTGATTCCGAACGACAGTTACAAACTAGTTCTTGTGTAGTTGCACTCGATTTTTTCCATTCTACTTCACTAAACATCTCCATATGAGATCCAATTACTTGTAGGGAAATGCAGGAGACCTCGGTTATGATGATGCACTAGGTCCATAGCTGGGAATTTGTGTATGTTCTAGAAATGCGTTTGTCGAGTGCTCATTAAGAAAGTATCTATACAAGTTTCTGAACGAACTCCTTAAGAAAAGTTCTCCAAAATTTCCCTATGAAAGAATCCTTCTAAGCATCTGGTTGTCACAAACGTTTTGACTACTTGTGGAGCGAAAATGGACTGCGTATGAGACCAATATCCATGTTTCAGTTAACACTGCGCGAAACTAATTGCGAACGACAGTTACAGACTAGTTCTTGTGTAGTTGCACTCAATTTTTTTCATTCTACTTCTCTAAACATCTCCATATGAGATCCAATTATTTGTAGGGAAATGCAGGAGACCTCGGTTATGATGACGCACTAGGTCCATAGCTGGGACTTTGTGTATGTTCTGTAAATACGTTTGTCGAGTGCTCATTAAGAAAGTTTATATACAAGTTTCTGAACGAACTCCTTAAGAAAAGTTCTCCAAAAGTTCCCTATGAAAGAATCCTTTGAAGAATTTGGTCATCACAAACGTTTTGACTAATTGTGGAGCCAAAACGGACTCCGTATGAGTCAGATATCCATGTTTCAGTTAACAATGCATAAAACTGATTCCGAACGACAGTTACACACTAGTTCTTGTGTAGTTGCACTCGATTTTTTCCATTCTACTTCACTAAACATCTCCATATGAAATCCAATTACTTGTAGGGAAAGGCAAGAGACTTCGGTTATGATGATGCACTAGGTCAATAGCTGGGAATTATTGTATGTTCTCGAAATGCGTTTGTCGAGTGCTCATTATGAAAGTTTCTATACAAGTTTCTGAACGAACTCCTTAAGAAAAGTTCTCCAAAAGTTCCCTATGAAAGAATCCTTCGATGCATCTGGTCGTCACAAACGTTTTAACTACTTGTGGAGCCAAAACGGACTCCGTATGAGTCAGATATCCATGTTTCAGTTAACACTGCGCAAAACAAATTCCGAACGACAGTTACAGACTAGTTCTTGTGTAGTTGCAATCCATTTTTTTCATTCTACTTCACTAAACATCTCCATATGAGATCCAATTATTTGTAGGGAAATGCAGGAGACCTCGGTTATGATGACGCACTAGGTCCATAGCTGGGACTTTGTGTATGTTCTCAAAATACGTTTGTCGAGTGTTCATTAAGAAAGTTTATATACAAGTTTCTGAACGAACTCCTTAAGAAAAGTTCTCCAAAAGTTCCCTATGAAATAATCCTTTGAAGCATCTGGTCATCACAAACGTTTTGACTACTTGTGGAGCCAAAACGGACTCCGTATGAGACAGATATCCATGTTTTAGTTAACACTTCGCAAAACTGATTTCGAACAACAGTTACATACTAGTTCTTGTGTAGTTGCACTCGATTTTTTCCATTCTACTTCACTAAAAATCTCCATATGAGATCCAATTCCTTGTAGGGAAATGAAAGATACCTCGGTTGTGATGATGCACTAGGTCCATAGCTGGGACTTTGTGTATGTTCTCGAAATGCGTTTGTCGAGTGCTCATTAGAAAGTTTCTATACAAGTTTCTGAACGAACTCCTTAAGAAAAGTAATCCAAAATTTCCCTATGAAAGAATCCTTTGAAGCATCTGGTCCTCACAAACATTTTGACTACTTGTGCAGCCAAAACGAACTCCGTATGAGGCAGATATCCATGTTTCAGTTAACAATGCATAAAACTAATTCCGAACGACAGTTACAGACTAGTTCTTGTGTAGTTGCACTCGATTTTTTCCATTCTACTTCACTAAACATCTCCATATGAAATCCAATTACTTGTAGGGAAAGGCAAGAGACTTCGGTTATGATGATGCACTAGGTCCGTAGCTGGGAATTTGTGTATGTTCTCGAAATGCGTTGTTTGAGTGCTCATTAAGAAAGTTTCTATACAAGTTTCTGAACGAATTCCTTAAGAAAACTTCTCCAAAAGTTCCCTATGAAAGAATCCTTTGAAGCATCTGGTCATCACAAACGTTTTGACTACTTGTGGAGCCAAAATGGACTCCGTATGAGTCAGATATCCATGTTTCAGTTAACAATGCATAAAACTGATTCCGAACGACAGTTACAAACTAGTTCTTGTGTAGTTGCACTCGATTTTTTCCATTCTACTTCACTAAACATCTCCATATGAGATCCAATTACTTGTAGGGAAATGCAGGAGACCTCGGTTATGATGATGCACTAGGTCCATAGCTGGGAATTTGTGTATGTTCTAGAAAGGCGTTTGTCGAGTGCTCATTAAGAAAGTATCTATACAAGTTTCTGAACGAACTCCTTAAGAAAAGTTCTCCAAAATTTCCCTATGAAAGAATCCTTCTAAGCATCTGGTTGTCACAAACGTTTTGACTACTTGTGGAGCGAAAATGGACTGCGTATGAGACCAATATCCATGTTTCAGTTAACACTGCGCGAAACTAATTGCGAACGACAGTTACAGACTAGTTCTTGTGTAGTTGCACTCAATTTTTTTCATTCTACTTCTCTAAACATCTCCATATGAGATCCAATTATTTGTAGGGAAATGCAGGAGACCTCGGTTATGATGACGCACTAGGTCCATAGCTGGGACTTTGTGTATGTTCTGTAAATACGTTTGTCGAGTGCTCATTAAGAAAGTTTATATACAAGTTTCTGAACGAACTCCTTAAGAAAAGTTCTCCAAAAGTTCCCTATGAAAGAATCCTTTGAAGAATTTGGTCATCACAAACGTTTTGACTACTTGTGGAGCCAAAACGGACTCCGTATGAGTCAGATATCCATGTTTCAGTTAACAATGCATAAAACTGATTCCGAACGACAGTTACACACTAGTTCTTGTGTAGTTGCACTCAATTTTTTCCATTCTACTTCACTAAACATCTCCATATGAAATCCAATTACTTGTAGGGAAAGGCAAGAGACTTCGGTTATGATGATGCACTAGGTCAATAGCTGGGAATTATTGTATGTTCTCAAAATGCGTTTGTCGAGTGCTCATTATGAAAGTTTCTATACAAGTTTCTGAACGAACTCCTTAAGAAAAGTTCTCCAAAAGTTCCCTATGAAAGAATCCTTCGATGCATCTGGTCGTCACAAACGTTTTAACTACTTGTGGAGCCAAAACGGACTCCGTATGAGTCAGATATCCATGTTTCAGTTAACACTTCGCAAAACAAATTCCGAACGACAGTTACAGACTAGTTCTTGTGTAGTTGCAATCCATTTTTTTCATTCTACTTCACTAAACATCTCCATATGAGATCCAATTATTTGTAGGGAAATGCAGGAGACCTCGGTTATGATGACGCACTAGGTCCATAGCTGGGACTTTGTGTATGTTCTCAAAATACGTTTGTCGAGTGTTCATTAAGAAAGTTTATATACAAGTTTCTGAACGAACTCCTTAAGAAAAGTTCTCCAAAAGTTCCCTATGAAATAATCCTTTGAAGCATCTGGTCATCACAAACGTTTTGACTACTTGTGGAGCCAAAACGGACTCCGTATGAGTCAGATATCCATGTTTCAGTTAACAATGCATAAAACTTATTCCGAACGACAGTTACAGACTAGTTCTTGTGTAGTTGCACTCGATTTTTTCTATTCTACTTCACTAAGCATCTCCATATGAAATCCAATTACTTGTAGGGAAAGGCAAGAGACCTCGGTTATGATGTTGCACTAGGTCCATAGATTGGAATTTGTGTATGTTCTCGAAATGCATTTGTCGAGTGCTCATTAAGAAAGTTTCTATACAAGTTTCTGAATGAATTCCTTAAGAAAAGTTATCCAAAAGTTCCCTATGATAGAATCCTTTGAAGCATCTGGTCGTCACAAACGTTTTGACTACTTGTGGAGCCAAAACGGACTCCGTATGAGTGAGATATCCTTGTGTCAGTTAACACTGCGCAAAACTGATTCCGAACGACAGTTACAGACTAGTTCTTGTGTAGTTGTACTCGATTTTATCCATTCTACTTCAATAAACATCTCCATATGAGATCCAATTACTTGTACGGAAATGCAGGGGACCTCGGTTATGATGATGCACTAGGTCCATAGCTGGGACTTTGTGTATGTTCTGGAAATACGTTTGTCGAGTGCTCATTAAGAAAGTTTATATACAAGTTTCTGAACGAACTCCTTAAGAAAAGTTCTCCAAAAGTTCCCTATGAAAGAATTCTTTGAAGCATCTGGTCATCACAAACGTTTTGACTATTTGTGGAGCCAAAACGGACTCCGTATGAGTCAGATATCCATGTTTCAGTTAACAATGCATAAAACTGATTCCGAACGACAGTTACAGACTAGTTCTTATGTAGTTGCACTCGATTTTCTTCATTCTACTTCACTAAACATCTCCATATGAGATCCAATTATTTGTAGGGAAATGCAGGAGACCTCGGTTATGATGACGCACTAGGTCCAATTTCTGGGACTTTGTGTATGTTCTGTAAATACGTTTGTCGAGTGCTCATTAAGAAAGTTTATATACAAGTTTCTGAACGAACTTCTTAAGAAAAGTTCTCCAAAAGTTCCCTATGAAAGAATCCTTTGAAGAATCTGGTCATCACAAACGTTTTGACTACTTGTGGAGCCAAAACGGACTCCGTATGAGTCACATATCCATGTTTCAGTTAACAATGCATAAAACTGATTCCGAACGACAGTTACACACTAGTTCTTGTGTAGTTGCACTCGATTTTTTCCATTCTACTTCACTAAACATCTCCATATGAAATCCAATTACTTGTAGGGAAAGGCAAGAGACTTCGGTTATGATGATGCACTAGGTCAATAGCTGGGGATTTGTGTATGTTCTCGGAATGCGTTTGTCGAGTGCTCATTATGAAAGTATCTATACAAGTTTCTGAACGAACTCCTTAAGAAAGGTTCTCCAAAAGTTCCCTATGAAAGAATCCTTCGATGCATCTGGTCGTCACAAACGTTTTAACTACTTGTGGAGCCAAAACGGACTCCGTATGAGTCAGATATCCATGTTTCTGTTAACACTGCGCAAAACAAATTCCGAACGACAGTTACAGACTAGTTCTTGTGTAGTTGCAATCCATTTTTTTCATTCTACTTCACTAAACATCTCCATATGAGATCCAATTATTTGTAGGGAAATGCAGGAGACCTCGGTTATGATGACGCACTAGGTCCATAGCTGGGACTTTGTGTATGTTCTCAAAATACATTTGTCGAGTGTTCATTAAGAAAGTTTATATACAAGTTTCTGAACGAACTCCTTAAGAAAAGTTCTCCAAAAGTTCCCTATGAAAGAATCCTTTGAAGCATCTGGTCATCACAAACGTTTTGACTACTTGTGGAGCCAAAACGGACTCCGTATGAGTCAGATATCCATGTTTCAGTTAACAATGCATAAAACTGATTCCGAACGACAGTTACAGACTAGTTCTTGTGTAGTTGCACTCGATTTTTTCTATTCTACTTCACTAAACATCTCCATATGAAATCCAATTACTTGTAGGGAAAGGCAAGAGACCTCGGTTATGATGTTGCACTAGGTCCATAGATGAGAATTTGTGTATGTTCTCGAAATGCGTTTGTCGAGTGCTCATTAAGAAAGTATCTATACAAGTTTCCGAACGAACTCCTTAAGAAAAGTTCTCCAAAATTTCCCTATGAAATAATCCTTTGAAGCATCTGGTCGTCGCAAACGTTTTGACTACTTGTGGAGCCAAAACGGACTCCCTATGAGACCAATATCCGTGTTTCAGTTAACACTGCGCGAAACTAACTGCGAACGACAGTTACAGACTAGTTCTTGTGTAGTTGCACTCAATTTTTTTCATTCTACTTCACTAAACATCTCCATATGAGATCGAATTACTTGTAGGGAAATGCAGGAGACCTCGGTTATGATGATGCACTAGGTCCATAGCTAGGACTTTGTGTATGTTCTGGAAATACGTTTGTCGAGTGCTCATTAAGAAAGTTTATATACAAGTTTCTGAACGAACTCCTTAAGAACAGTTCTCCAAAAGTTCCCTATGAAAGAATTCTTTGAAGCATCTGGTCATCACAAACGTTTTGACTATTTGTGGAGCCAAAACGGACTCCGTATGAGTCAGATATCCATGTTTCAGTTAACAATGCATAAAACTGATTCCGAACGACAGTTACAGACTAGTTCTTATGTAGTTGCACTCGATTTTTTCCATTCTACTTCACTAAACATCTCCATATGAGATCCAATTATTTGTAGGGAAATGCAGGAGACCTCGGTTATGATGACGCACTAGGTCCATAGCTGGGACTTTGTGTATGTTCTCGAAATACGTTTGTCGAGTGCTCATTAAGAAAGTTTATATCCAAGTTTCTGAACGAACTCCTTAAGAAAAGTTCTCCAAAAGTTCCCTATTAAAGAATCCTTCAAAGCATTTGGTCGTCACAAACGTTTTAACTACTTGTGGAGCCAAAACAAACTCCGTATGAGTTAGATATCCATGTTTCAGTTAACACTGCGCAAAACTAATTCCGAACGACAGTTACAGACTAGTTCTTGTGTAGTTGCACTCGATTTTTTTCATTCTACTTCACTAAACATCTCCATATGAGATCCAATTATTTGTAGGGAAACGCAGGAGACCTCGGTTATGATGACGCACTAGGTCCATAGCTGGGACTTTGTGTACGTTCTAGAAATACGTTTGTCGAGTGCTCATTAAGAAAGTTTATATACAAGTTTGTGAACGAACTCCTTAAGAAAAGTTCTCCAAATGTTCACTATGAATGAATCCTTTGAAGCATCTGGTCGTCACAAACGTTTTGACTACTTGTGGAGCCAAAACGGACTCCGTATGAGTCAGATATCCATGTTTCAGTTAACAATGCATAAAACTCATTCCGAACGATAGTTACAGACTAGTTCTTGTGTAGTTGCACTCGATTTTTTTCATTCTACTAAACTAAACATCTCCATATGAAATCCAATTACTTGTAGGGAAAGGAAAGAGACTTCGGTTATGATGATGCACTAGGTCCATAGCTGGGAATTTGTGTATGTTCTCGAAATGCGTTTGTCGAGTGCTCATTAAGAAAGTTTCTATACAAGTTTCTGAACGAATTCCTTAAGAAAAGTTCTCCAAAAGTTCCCTATGAAAGAATCATTCAAAGCATCTGGTTGTCACAAACGTTTTGACTACTTGTGGAGCCAAAACGGACTCCGTATGAGTCAGATATCCATGTTTCAGTTAAAACTTCGCAAAACTAATTCCGAACGACAGTTACAGACTAGTTCTTCTGTAGTTGCACTCAATTTTTTCATTCTACTTCACTAAACATCTCCATACGAGATCCAATTATTTGTAGGGAAATGCAGGAGACCTCGGTTATGATGACGCACTAGGTCCATAGCTCGGACTTTGTGTATGTTCTCGAAATACGTTTATCGAGTGCTCATTAAGAAAGTTTATATATAAGTTTCTGAACGAACTCCTTAAGAAAAGATGTCCAAAAGTTCCCTATGAAAGAATCCTTTCAATCATCTGGTCATCACAAACGTTTTGACTACTTGTGGAGCCAAAACGGACTCCGTATGAATCAGATATCCATGTTTGAGTTAACAATGTATAAAACTGATTCAGAACGACAGTTACAGACTAGTTCTTGTGTAGTTGCACTCGATTTTTTCAATTCTACTTCACTGATCATCTCTATATGAAATCCAATTACTTGTAGGGAAAGGCAAGAGACCTCGGTTATGATGATGCACTAGGTCCATAGCTGGGAATTTGTGTATGTTCTCGAAATGCGTTTGTCGAGTGCTCATTAAGAAAGTTTCTATACATGTTTCTGAACGAATTCCTTAAGAAAAGTTCTCCAAAAGTTCCCTATTAAAGAATCCTTTGAAGCATCTGGTCATCACAAACGTTTTGACTACTTGTGGAGCCAAAACGGACTCCGTATGAGTAAATCTATCCATGTGTCAGTTAACACTGTGCAAAACAGATTCCGAACGACAGTTACAAACTAGTTCTTGTGTAGTTGCACTCGATTTTTTCCATTCTACTTCACTAAACATCTCCATATGAGATCCAATTACTTGTAGGGAAATTCAGGAGACCTCGATTATGATGATGCACTAGGTCCATAGCTGGGACTTTGTGTATGTTCTAGAAATGCGTTTGTTGAGTGCTCATTAAGAAAGTATCTATACAAGTTTCCTTACGAACTCCTTAAGAAAAAGTTCTCCAAAATTTCCCTATGAAAGAATTCTTCGAAGCATCTAGTTGTCACAAACGTTTTGACTACTTGCGGAGCCAAAACGGACTCCGTATGAGACAAATATCCATGTTTCAGTTAACACTTGGCAAAACTAATTCAAAACGACAGTTACAGACTAGTTCTTGTGTAGTTGCACTCTATTTTTTTCATTCTACTTCACTAAACATCTCCATATGAGATCCAATTATTTGTAGGGAAATGCAGGAGACCTCAGTTATGATGATGCACTAGGTCCATAGCTGGGACTTTGTGTATGTTCTCGAAATACGTTTGTCGAGTGCTCATTAAGAAAGTTTATATACAAGTTTCTGAACGACCTTCTTAAGAAAAGTTCTCCAAAAGTTCCCTATGAAAGAATCCTTTGAAGCATCTGGTCATCACAAGCGTTTTGAATACTTGTGGAGCCAAAACGGACTCCATATGAGTCAGATATCCATGTGTCAGTTAACACTGCGCAAAACTAATTCCGAACGACAGTTACAGACTAGTTCTTGTGTAGTTGCACTCGATTTTTTCCATTCTAATTCACTAAACATCTCCATATGAAATCCAATTACTTGTAGGGAAAGGCAGGAGACCTCGGTTATGATGTTGCACTAGGTCCATAGATGAGAATTTGTGTATGTTCTCGAAATGCGTTTGTCGAGTGCTCATTAAGAAAGTTTCTATACCAGTTTCTGAACGAACTCCTTAAGAAAATTTCTTCAAAATTTTCCTATGAAAGAATCCTTCGAAGCATCTGCTTGTCACAATCGTTTTGACTACTTGTGGAGACAAAACGGAGTCCGTATGAGACAGATATCCATGTTTTAGTTAACACTTCGCAAAACTGATTTTGAACAACAGTTACATACTAGTTCTTGTGTAGTTGCACTCGATTTTTTCCATTCTACTTCACTAAAAATCTCCATATGAGATCCAATTCCTTGTAGGGAAATGAAAGATACCTCGGTTGTGATGATGCACTAGGTCCATAGCTGGGACTTTGTGTATGTTCTCGAAATGCGTTTGTCGAGTGCTCATTAGAAAGTTTCTATACAAGTTTCTGAACGAACTCCTTAAGAAAAGTAATCCAAAATTTCCCTATGAAAGAATCCTTTGAAGCATCTGGTCCTCACAAACATTTTGACTACTTGTGCAGCCAAAACGGACTCCGTATGAGTCAGATATCCATGTTTCAGTTAACACTGCACAAAACTGATTCCGAACGACAGTTACAAACTAGTTCTTGTGTAGTTGCACCGGATTTTTTCCATTCTACTTCACTAAACATCTCCATATGAGAACCAATTACTTGTAGGGAAATGCAGGAGACCTCGGTTATGATGACGTGCTAGGTCCATAGCTGGGAATTTGTGTATGTTCTCGAAATACGTTTGTCGAATGCTCATTAAGAAAGTTTCTATACAAGTGTCTGAACAAACCCCTTAAGAAAAGTTCTCCAAAAGTTCCCTAGGAAAGAATCATTTGAAGAATATGGCCGTCACAAATGTTTTGACTACTTGTGGAGCCAAAACGGACTCCGTATGAGTCAGATATCCCTGTTTCAATTAACACTTCGCAAAACTGATTCCGAACAACAGTTACAGACTAGTTCTTGTGTAGTTGCACTCGATTTTTTTCATTCTACTTCACTAAACATCTCCATATGAGATCCAATTACATGTAGGGAAATGCAGGATACCTCGGTTATGATGACGCACTAGGTCCATAGCTGGGACTTTGTGTATGTTCTCGAAATGCGTTTGTCGAGTGCTCATTAAGAAAGTTTCTATACAAGTTTCTGAACGAACTCCTTAAGAAAACTACTCCAAAAGTTCCCTATGAAAGAATCCTTTGAAGCATCTGGTCGTCACAAACGTTTTGACTACTTGTGGAGCCAAAATGGACTCCGTACGAGTCAGATATCCATGTTTCAGTTAACACTGCGCAAAACTGATTCCGAACGACAGTTACAGACTAGTTCTTGTGTAGTTGCACTCGATTTTTTTCATTCTACTTCACTAAACATCTCCATATGAGATCCAATTACTTGTAGGGAAATGCAAGAGACCTCGGTTATGATGATGCACTAGGTCCATAGCTGGGACTTTGTGTATGTTCTCGAAAGGCGTTTGTCGAGTGCTCATTAAGAAAGTTTCTATACAAGTTTCTGAACGAACTCCTTAAGATAAGTTCTCCAAAAGTTCCCAATGAAAGAATTCTTTGAAGTATATGGTGGTCACAAACGTTTTGACTATTTGTGGAGCCAAAACGGACTCCGTATGAGTCAGATATCCATGTTTCAGCTAACACAACGCAAAACTGATTCTGAACGATAGTTACAGACTAGTTATTTTGTAGTTGCACTCGATTTTTTTCATTCTACTTCACTAAACATCTCCATATGAAATCCAATTGCTTGTAGGGAAATTCAGGAGACCTTGGTTATGATGACACACTAGGTCCATAGCTGGGACTTTGTGTATGTTTTCGAAATACGTTTGTCGAGTGATTATTAAGAAAGTTTCTATACAAGTTTCTGAACAAACTCCTTAATAAAAGTTCTCCAAAAGTTCCCTATGAAAGACTCCTTTGAAGCATCTGGTCGTCACAAATGTTTTAACTAATTGTGGAGCCCAAACGGACTCCATATGAGTAAGATATCCATGTTTCAGTTAACACTGCGCAAAACTGATTCTGAATGACAGTTACAGACTAGTTCTTCTGTACTTGCACTCGATTTTTTCTATTCTACTTCACTAAACATTTCCATATGAGATCCAATTACTTGTAGGGAAATGCAGGAGACCTCGGCTATGATGACGCACTAGGTCCATAGCTGGGACTTTGTGTATGTTCTCGAAAGGCGTTTGTCGAGTGCTCATTAAGAAAATTTCTATACAAGTTTCTGAACGAACTCCTTAAGAAACGTTTTCTAAAAGTTCCCTATGAAAGAATACTTCGAAGGATCTGGTTGTCACAAACGTTTTGACAACTTTTGGAGCCAAAACGGACTCCCTATGATTCAGATATCCATGTTTCAGTTAACACTACGCAAAACTGATTCCGAACGACAGTTACATACTAGTTCTTGTGTAGTTGCACTCGATTTTTTCCATTCTACTTCACTAAACATCTCCATATGAGATCCAATTACTTGTGGGTAAATGAAAGATACCTCGATTATGATGATGCACTAGGTCCATAGCTGGGACTTTGTGTATGTTCTCGAAATGCGTTTGTCGAGTGCTCATTAAGAAAGTTTCTATACAAGTTTCTGAACTAACTCCTTAAGAAAAGTTCTCCAAAACTTCCCTATGAAAGAATCCTTTGAAGCATAAGGTCGTCACAAACGCTTTGACTACTTGTGCAGCCAAAACGGACTCCGTATGAGTCAAATAACCATGTTTCAACTAACACTACGCAAAACTGATTCCGAACGACAGTTACAGACTAGTTATTTTGTAGTTGCACTCGATTTTTTTCATTCTACTTCACTAAACATCTATGTATGAGATCAAATTACTTGTAGGGAAATTCAGGAGACCTCGGTTATGATGACGCACTAGGACCATAGCTAGGACTTTGTGTATGTTTTCAAAATACGTTTGTCGAGTGCTCATTAAGAAAGTTTCTATACAAGTTTCTGAACGAACTCTTTAAGAAAATTCTCCAAAAGTTCCCTATGAAAGAATCCTTCGAAGCATCTGGTCGTCACAAACGTTTTAACTACTTGTGGAGCCCGAACGGACTCCATATGAGTCAGATATCCATGTTTCAGTTAACACTGCGCAAAACTGATTCCGAACGACAGTTACAGACTAGTTCTTGTGTACTTGCACTCGATTTTTTCCATTCTACTTCACTAAACATCTCCATATGAGATCGAATTACTTGTAGGGAAATGCAAGAGACCTCGGTTATGATGATGCACTAGGTCTATAACTGGGACTTTGTGTATCTTCTCGAAAGGTGTTTGTTGAGTCCTCATTAAGAAAGTTTCTATACAAGTTTCTGAACGAACTCCTTAAGAAAAGTTCTCCAAAAGTTCCCCATGAAAGAATCCTTTGAAGCATCTGGTCGTCACAAACGTTTCGACAACTTGTGGAGCCAAAACGGACTCCGTATGAGTCAGATATCCATGTTTCAGTTAACACTACGCAAAACTGATTCCGAACGACAGTTACATACTAGTTCTTGTGTAGTTGCACTCGATTTTTTTCATTCTACTTCACTAAACATCTCCATATGAGGTCCAATTAGTTGTAGGGAAATTCAGGAGACCTCGGTTATGATGACGCACTACGTCCATAGCTGGGACTTTGTGTATGTTTTCGAATTACGTTTGTCTAGTGCTCCTTAAGAAGCATTCTCCAAAAGTTCCCTATGAAAGAATCCTTCGAAGCATCTGGTCGTCACAAATGTTTTAACTACTTGTGGAGCCCAAACGGACTCCATATGTGTCAGATATCCATGTTTCAGTTAACACTGCGCAAAACTGATTCCGAACGACAGTTACAGACTAGTTCTTTTGCAGTTGCACTCGATTTTTTCCATTCTACTTCACTAAACATCTCCATAAGAGATCCAATTACTTGTAGGGAAATGCAACAGACCTCGGTTATGATGATGCGCTAGGTCCATAGCTGGGACTTTGTGTATGTTCTCGAAAGGCGTTTGTCGAGTGCTCATTAAGAAAATTTCTATACAAGTTTCTGAACGAACTCCTTAAGAAACATTCTCCAAAAGTTCCCTATGAAAGAATCCTTTGAATCATCTGGTCGTCACAAACGTTTTGACTACTTGTGGAGCCAAAGTGGACTCCGTATGAGTTAGATATCCATGTTTCAGTTAACGTTGCGCAAAACTGATTCCGAACGACAGTTACAGACTAGTTCTTGTGTAGTTGCACTCGATTTTTTCCATTCTACTTCACTAAACATCTCCATATGAGATCCAATTACTTGTAGGGCAATGCAAGAGACCTCGGTTATGATGATGCAGTAGGTCCATAGCTGGGACTTTGTGTATGTTCTCGAAAGGCGTTTGTCGAGTGCTCATTATGAAAATTTCTATACAAGTTTCTGAACGAACTCCTTAAGAAAAGTTCTCCAAAAGTTCCCTATGATAGAATACTTCGAAGGATCTGGTTGTCACAAACGTTTTGACAACTTGTGGAGCCAAAACGGACTCCGAATGAGTCAGATATCCATGTTTCAGTTAACACTGCGCAAAACTGATTCCGAACGACAGTTACATACTAGTTCTTGTGTATTTGCACTCGATTTTTTCCATTCTACTTCACTAAACATCTCCATATGAGATCCAATTATTTGTCGGGAAATGAAAGATACCTCGGTTATGATGATGCACTAGGTCCATAGCTGGGACTTTGTGTATGTTCTCGAAATGCGTTTGTCGAGTGCTCACTAAGAAAGTTTCTATACAAGTTTCTGAACGAACTCCTTAAGAAAAGTTCTCCAAAAGTCCCTATGAAAGAATCCTTTGAAGCATATGGTCGTCACAAACGTTTTGACTACTTGTGCAGCCAAAACGGACTCCGTATGAGTCAGATATCCATGTTAAAGTTAACACTACGCAAAACTGATTCCGAACGACAGTTACAGACTAGTTATTTTGTAGTTGCACTCGATTTTTTTCATTCTACTTCACTAAACATCTCTGTATGAGATCCAATTACTTGTAGGGAAATTCAAGAGACCTCGGTTATGATGACGCACTAGGTCCATAGCTAGGACTTTGTGTATGTTTTCAAAATACGTTTGTCGAGTGCTCATTAAGAAAGTTTCTATACAAGTTTCTGAACGAACTCCTTAAGAAAAGTTCTCCAAAAGTTCCCTATGAAAGAATCCTTCGAAGCATCTGGTCATCACAAACGTTTTAACTACTTGTGGAGCCCAAACGGATTCCATATGAGTCAGATATCCATGTTTCAGTTAACACTGCGCAAAACTGATTCCGAACGATAGTTACATACTAGTTCTTGTGTAATTGCACTCGATTTTTTCCATTCTACGTCACTAAACATCTCCATATGAGATCCAATTACTTGTTGGGAAATGCAGGAGACCTCGTTTATGATGATGCACTAGGTCCATAGCTGGGACTTTGTCTATGTTCTCAAAATGCGTTTGTCGAGTGCTCATTAAGAAACTTTCTATACAAGTTTCTGAACGAACTCCTTAAGAAAAGTTCTCCAAAATTTCCCTATGAAAGAATCCTTTGAAGAATCTGGTCGTCACAAACGTTTTGACTACTTGTGGGGCCAGAAATGGACTCCGTATGAGTCAGATATCCATGTTTCAGTTAACACTACGCAAAACTGATTCCGAACGACAGTTACAGACTAGTTCTTGTGTAGTTGCACTCGATTTTTTTCATTCTACTTCACTAAACATATCCATATGAGATCGAATTACTTGTAGGGAAATGGAAGAGACCTCGGTTATGATGATGCACTAGGTCCATAGCTGGGACTTTGTGTATGTTCTCGAAAGGCATTTGTCGAGTGCTCATTAAGAAAGTTTCTATACAAGTTTCTGAATGAACTCCTTTAGAAAAGTTCTCCAAAAGTTCCATATGAAAGAATCCTTTGAAGCATATGGTCGTCACAAACGTTTTGACTACTTGTGGAGCCAAAACGGACTCCGGATGAGTCAGATATCCATGTTTCAGTTAACACTACGCAAAACTGATTCCGAACGACAGTTACAAACTAGTTCTTGTGTAGTTGCACTCGATTTTTTCCATTCTACACTAAACATCTCGATATGAGATCCAATTACTTGTTAGGAAATTCAGGAGACCTCGGTTATGATGACGCACTAGGTCCATAGCTGGGACTTTGTGTATGTTTTCGAAATACGTTTGCCGAGTGCTCATTAAGAAAGTTTCTATACAAGTTTCTGAACGAAATCCTTAAAAAAAGTTCTCCAAAAGTTCCCTATGAAAGAATCCTTCGAAGCATCTGGTCGTCACAAACGTTTTAACTACTTGTGGGGCCCAAACGGACTCCATATGAGTCAGATATCCATGTTTCAGTTAACACTGCGCAAAACTGATTCCGAACGACAGTAATAGACTAGGTTTTTTGTAGTTGCACTCGATTTTTTTCCATTCTACTTCACTAAACATCTCCATATGAGATCTAATTACTTGTTGGGAAATGCAGGAGACCTCGGTTATGATGATGCACTAGGTCCATAGCTGGGACTTTGTGTATGTTCTCGAAATGCGTTTGTCGAGTGCTCATTAAGAAAGTTTCTATACAAGTTTCTGAACGAACTCCTTAAGAAAAGTTCTCCAAAAGTTCCCTATGAAAGAATCCTTTGAAGAATCTGGTCGTCGCAAACGTTTTGACTACTTGTGGATCCAAAGCGGACTCCCTATGAGTCAGATATCCATGTTTCAGTTAACACTGCGCAAAACTGATTCCGAACGAAAGTTACAGACTAGTTCTTGTGTAGTTGCACTCGATTTTTTCCATTCTACTTCACTAAAAATCTCCATATGAGATCCAATTACTTGTAGGGAAATGCAAGAGACCTCGATTATGATGATGCACTAGGTTCGTAGCTGGGACTTTGTGTTTGTTCTCCAAAGGCGTTTGTCGAGTGCTCATTAAGAAAGTTTCTATACAAGTTTCTGAACGAACTCCTTAAGAAAAGTTCTCCAAAATTTCCCTATGAAAGAATACATCGAAGCATCTGGTTGTTACAAAGGTATTGACTACTTGTGGAGCCAAAACAGACTCCGTATGAGTCAGATATCCATGTTTCCGTTACCACTGCGCAAAACTGATTCCGAACGACAGTTACAGATTAGTTCTTGTGTAGTTGCACTCGATTTTTTCCATTCTACTTCACTAAAAATCTCCATATGAGATCCAATTACTTGTAGGGAAATGAAAGATACCTCGGTTATGATGATGCACTAGGTCCATAGCTGGGACTTTGTGTATGTTCTCGAAAGGCGTTTGTCGAGTGGTCTTTAAGAAAATTTCTATACAAGTTTCTGAACGAACTCCTTAAGAAAAGTTCTCCAAAAGTTCCCTATGAAAGAATACTTCGAAGGATCTGGTTGTCACAAACGTTTTGACAACTTGTGGAGCCAAAACGGACTCCGTATGAGTCAGATATCCATGTTAAAGTTAACACTGCGCAAAACTGATTCCGAACGACAGTTACATACTAGTTCTTGTGTAGTTGCACTCGATTTTTTCCATTCTACTTCACTAAACATCTCCATATGAGATCCAATTACTTTTCGAGAATGAAAGATACGTCGGTTATGATGATGCACTAGGTCCATAGCTGGGACTTTGTGTATGTTCTCGAAATGTGTTTGTCGAGCGCTCATTAGACAGTTCCTATACAAGTTTCTGAACGAACTCCTTAAGAAAAGTTCTCCAAAAGTTCCCTATGAAAGTATCTTTCGAAGAATCGTCACAAATGTTTTGACTACTTGTGGAGCCAAAACGGACTCCGTATGAGTCAGATATCCATGTTTCAGTTAACACTGCGCAAAACTGATTCTGAACGACAGTTACAGACTAGTTCTTGTGTAGTTGCACCCGATTTTTTCCATTCTACTTCACTAAACATCTCCATATGAGATCCAATTAATTGTAGGGAAATGCAGGAGACCTCAGTTATGATGATGCACTAGATCCATTGCTGGGAATTTGTGTATGTTCTCGAAATGCGTTTGTCGAGTGCTCATTAAGAAAGTTTCTATACAAGTTTCTGAACGAACTCCTTAAGAAAAGTTCTCCAAAAGTTCCCTATGAAAGAATCCTTTGAAGCATCTGGTCGTCACAAACTTTTTGACTACTTGTGGAGCCAAAACGGACTCCGTATGAGTCAGATGTCCATGTTTCAGTTAACACTATGCAAAACTGATTCCGAACGACAGTTACAGACTAGTTCTTGTGTAGTTGCACTCGATTTTTTCCATTCTACTTCACTATACATCTCCATATGAGATCCAATTACTAGTAGGGAAATGCAGGAGACCTCGGTTATGATGATGCACTAGGTCCATAGCTGGGACTTGATGTATGTTCTTGAAAGTCGTTTGTTGAGTGCTCATTAAGAAAGTATCTATACAAGTTTCTGAACGAACTCCTTAAGAAAAGTTCTCCAAAAGATCCCTATGCAGGAATACTTCGAAGCATCTGGTTGTCACAAATATTTTGACTACTTGTGGAGCCAAAATGGACTCCGTATGAGTCAGATATCCATGTTTCAGTTAACACTGCGCAAAACTCATTCCGAACAACAGTTACATACTAGTTCTTGTGTAGTTGCACTCGATTTTTTCCATTCTACTTCACTAAACATCTCCATATGAGATCCAATTACTTTTAGGGAAATGAAAGATACCTTGATTATGATGATGCACTAAGTCCATAGCTGGGACTTTGTGTATGTACGCGAAATGCGTTTGTCGAGTGCTCATTAGTAAGTTCCTATACAAGTTTCTGAACGAACTCCTTAAGAAAAGTTCTCCAAAAGTTCCCTATGAAAGAATTCTTTGAAGCATATGGTCGTCACAAATGTTTTGACTTCTTGTGAAGCCAAAACGGACTCCGTATGAGTGAGATATCCATGTTTCAGTTAACACTGCGCAAAACTGATTCCCAACGATAGATAGACTAGTTCTTGTGTAGTTGCACCCGATGTTTTCCATTCTACTTCACTAAACATCTCCATATGAGATCCAATTACTTGTAGGGAAATGCAGGAGACCTCGGTTATGATGATGCACTAGATCCATTGCTGGGAATTTGTGTATGTTCTCGAAATGCGTTTTTCGAGTGCTCATTAAGAAAGTTTCTATACAAGTTTCTGAACGAACTCCTTAAGAAAAGTTCTCCAAAAGTTCCCTATGAAAGAATCCTTTGAAGCATCTGGTCATCACAAATGTTTTGACTACTTGTGGATCCAAAATGAACTCTGTATGAGTCAGATATCAGTGTTTCAGTTAACACTACGCAAAACTGATTCCGAACGATAGTTACAGACTATTTCTTGTGTAGTTGCACTCGATTTTTTCCATTCTACTTCACTAGACATCTCCATATGAGATCCACTAACTTGTAGGGAAATGCAAGAGACCTCGATTATGATGATGCACTAGGTCCATAGCTTGGACTTTGTGTATGTTCTCCAAAGGCGTTTGTTGAGTGCTCATTAAGAAAGTTTCTATACAAGTTTCTGAACGAACTCCTTAAGAAAAGTTCTCCAAAATTTCCCTATGAAAGAGTACTTCGAAGCATCTGGTTGTCACAAACGTTTTGACTACTTGTGGAGCCAAAACGGACTCCGTATGAGTAAGATATCCATGTTTCAGTTAACACTGCGCAAAACTGATTCCGAACGACGGTTACAGACTAGTTCTGGTGTAGTTGCACTCGATTTTTTCCATTCTACTTCACCAAACATCTCCATATGAGATCCAATTACTTGTAGGGAAATGAAAGATACTTCGGTTATGATGATGCACTAGGTCCATTGCTGGGAATTTGTGTATGTTATCGAAAGGCGTTTGTCGAGTGCTCATTAAGAAAGTTTATATACAAGTTTCTGAACGAAACTCCTTAAGAAAAGTTCTCCAAAAGTTCCCTATGAAAGAATCCTTTGAAGCATCTGTTCGTCACAAACATTTTGACTACTTGTGGAGCCAAAGCAGACTCCGCATGAGTCAGATATCCATATTTCAGTTAACACTACGCAAAACTGATTCCAAACAACAGTGACAAACTAGTTCTTGTGTAGTTGCACTAGATTTTTTCCATTGTACTTCACTAGACATCTCCATATGAGATCCAATTACTAGTAGGGAAATGCAAGGGACCTCGGTTATGATGATGCACTAGGTCCATAGCTGGGACTTTGTGTATGTTCTTGAAAGGCGTTTGTCGAGTGCTCATTAAGAAAGTTTCTATACAAGTTTCTAAACGAACTCCTTAAGAAAAGTTGTCCAAAAGTTCCCTATGAAAGAATACTTCGAAGCATCTGGTTGTCACAAATGTTTTGACTACTTGTGGAGCCAAAACAGGCTCCGTATGAGTCAGATATCCATGTTTCAGTTAACACTACGCAAAACTGATTCCGAACAACAGTTACATACTAGTTCTTGTGTAGTTGCACTCGATTTTTTCCATTCTACTTTACTAAACATCTCCATATGAGATCCAATTACTTGTAGGGAAACTAAAGATACCTTGGTTATGATGATGCACTAGGTCCATAGCTGGGACTTTGTGTATGTTCTCCAAATGCGTTTGTCGAGTGCTCATTAAGAAAGTTCCGATACAAGTTTCTGAACGAACTCCTTACGAAAAGTTCTCCAAAAGTTCCCTATGAAAGAATTATTGAAGCATATGGTCGTCACAAACGTTTTGACTTCTTGTGGAGCCAAAACGGACTCCGTATGAGTCAGATATCCATGTTTCAGTTAACACTGCACAAAACTGATTCCGAACGACAGTTAGAATAGTTCTTGTGTAATTGCACTCGATTTTTTTAATTCCACTTCACTAAACATCTCCATATGAGATCCAATTACTTATAGGGAAATGCAAGAGACCTCGGTTATGATGACGCACTAGGTCCATAGCTGGGAATTTGTGTATGTTTTCGAAATGCGTTTGTCGACTGCTCATTAAGAAAGTTTCTATACAAGTTTCTGAACGAACTCCTTAAGAAAAGTTCTCCAAAAGTTCCCTATGAAAGAATCCTTTGAAGCATCTTGTCGTCACAAACGTTTTAACTGCTTGTGCAGCCCAAGCGGACTCCGTATGAGTCAGATATCCATGTGTCAGTTAACACTGCGTAAAACTGATTCTGAACGACAGTTACAGACTAGTTCTTGTGTAGTTGCACTCGATTTTTTCCATTCTACTTCACTAAACATCTCCATATGAGATCCAGTTAGTTGTAGGGAAATGAAGGAGACCTCGGTTATGATGACGCACTAGGTCCATAACTGGGAATTTGTGTATGTTTTCGAAATGCGTTTGTCGAGTGCTCATTAAGAAAGTTTCTATACAAGTTTCTGAACGAACTCCTTAAGAAAAGTTCTCCAAAAGTTCCCTATGAAAGAATCCTTCGAAGAATCTGGTCATGACAAACATTTTAACTACTTGTGGAGCCCAAACGGACTCCGTATGAGTCAGATATCCATGATTCAGTTAACACTACGAAAAACTGATTCCGAACGACAGTTACAAACTAGTTCTTGTGTAGTTGCACTCGATTTTTTCCATTCTACTTCACTAAACATCTCCATATGAGATCCAATTACTTGTAGGGAAAAGAAGGAGACCTCGGTTATGATGATGCACTAGGTCCATAGCTGGGACTTTGTGTATGTTCTCGAAATGCGTTTGTCGAGTGCTCATTAAGAAAGTTTCTATACAAGTTTCTGAACGAACTCCTTAAGAAAAGTTCTCTAAAAGTTCCCTATGAAAGAATACTTTGAAGCATCTGGTCGTCGCAAACGTTTTGACTACTTGTGGAGCCAAAACGGACTCTGTATGAGTCAGAAATCCATGTTTCAGTTAACACTACGCAAAACTGATTCCGAACGATAGTTACAAACTAGTTGTTGTGTAGTTGCGCTCGATTTTTTCCATTCTAGTTCATTAAACATCTCCATATGAGATCGAATTACTTGTAGGGAAATTCAAGAGACATCGGTTATGATGATGCACGAGGTCCATAGCTGGGACTTTGTGTATGTTCTCGAAAGGCGTTTGTCGAGTGCTCATTAAGAAAGTTTCTATACAAGTTTCTGAACGAACTCCTTAAGAAAAGTTCTCCAAAAGTTCCCTATGTAAGAATACTTCGAAGCATCTGGTTGTCACAAACGTTTTGACAACTTGTGGAGCCAAAACGGCAACGTATGAGTCAGATATCCATGTTTCAGTTAACACTGCACAAAACTGATTCCGAACTACAGTTACATACTAGTTCTTGTGTAGTTGCACTCGATTTTTTCCATTCTACTTCACTAAACATCTCCATATCAGATCCAATTACTTGTAGGGACATGGAAGATGCCTTGGTTATGATGATGCACTAGGTCCATAGCTGGGACTTTGTGTATGTTCTCGAAATGCGTTTGTCGAGTGCTCATTAGAAAGTTCCTATACAAGTTTCTGAATGAACTCCTTAAGGAAAGTTCTCCAAAAGTTCCCTATGAAAGAATCCTTTGAAGCATATGGTCGTCACAAACGTTTTGACTACTTGTGGAGCCAAAACAGACTCCGTATGAGTCAGATATCCATGTTTCAGTTAACACTGCGCAAAACTGATTCCGAACAACAGTTACATAATAGTTCTTGTGTAGTTGCACTCGATTTTTTCCATTCTACTTTACTAAACATCTCCATATGAGATCCAATTACTTGTAGGGAAACTAAAGATACCTTGGTTATGATGATGCACTAGGTCCATAGCTGGGACTTTGTGTATGTTCTCCAAATGCGTTTGTCGAGTGCTCATTAAGAAAGTTCCGATACAAGTTTCTGAACGAACTCCTTACGAAAAGTTCTCCAAAAGTTCCCTATGAAAGAATTATTTGAAGCATATGGTCGTCACAAACGTTTTGACTTCTTGTGGAGCCAAAATGGACTCCGTATGAGTCAGATATCCATGTTTCAGTTAACACTGCACAAAACTGATTCCGAACGACAGTTAGACTAGTTCTTGTGTAATTGCACTCGATTTTTTTAATTCCACTTCAGTAAACATCTCCATATGAGATCCAATTACTTATAGGGAAATGCAAGAGACCTCGGTTATGATGGCGCACTAGGTCCATAGCTGGGAATTTGTGTATGTTTTCGAAATGCGTTTGTCGACTGCTCATTAAGAAAGTTTCTATACAAGTTTCTAAACGAACTCCTTAAGAAAAGTTCTCCAAAAGTTCCCTATGAAAGAATCCTTCGAAGCATCTTGTCGTCACAAACGTTTTAACTGCTTTTGCAGCCCAAGCGGACTCCGTATGAGTCAGATATCCATGTGTCAGTTAACACTGCGTAAAACTGATTCCGAACGACAGTTACAGACTAGTTCTTGTGTAGTTGCACTCGATTTTTTCCATTCTACTTCACTAAACATCTCCATATGAGATCCAATTAGTTGTAGGGAAATGAAGGAGACCTCGGTTATGATGACGCACTAGGTCCATAACTGGGAATTTGTGTATGTTTTCGAAATGCGTTTGTCGAGTGCTCATTAAGAAAGTTTCTATACAAGTTTCTGAACAAACTCCTTAATAAAAGTTCTCCAAAAGTTCCCTATGAAAGAATCCTTCGAAGAATCTGGTCATCACAAACATTTTAACTACTTGTGGAGCCCAAACGGACTCCGTATGAGTCAGATATCCATGTTTCAGTTAACACTACGAAAAACTGATTCCGAACGACAGTTACAAACTAGTTCTTGTGTAGTTGCACTCGATTTTTTCCATTCTACTTCACTAAACATCTCCATATGAGATCCAATTACTTGTAGGGAAAAGAAGGAGACCTCGGTTATGATGATGCACTAGGTCCATAGCTGGGACTTTGTGTATGTTCTCGAAATGCGTTTGTCGAGTGCTCATTAAGAAAGTTTCTATACAAGTTTCTGAACGAACTCCTTAAGAAAAGTTCACTAAAAGTTCCCTATGAAAGAATACTTTGAAGCATCTGGTCGTCGCAAACGTTTTGACTACTTGTGGAGCCAAAACGGACTCTGTATGAGTCAGAAATCCATGTTTCAGTTAACACTACGCAAAACTGATTCCGAACGATAGTTACAAACTAGTTGTTGTGTAGTTGCGCTCGATTTTTTCCATTCTAGTTCATTAAACATCTCCATATGAGATCGAATTACTTGTAGGGAAATTCAAGAGACATCGGTTATGATGATGCACGAGGTCCATAGCTGGGACTTTGTGTATGTTCTCGAAAGGCGTTTGTCGAGTGCTCATTAAGAAAGTTTCTATACAAGTTTCTGAACGAACTCCTTAAGAAAAGTTCTCCAAAAGTTCCCTATGTAAGAATACTTCGAAGCATCTGGTTGTCACAAACGTTTTGACAACTTGTGGAGCCAAAACGGACTCCGTATGAGTCAGATATCCATGTTTCAGTTAACACTGCACAAAACTAATTCCGAACTACAGTTACATACTAGTTCTTGTGTAGTTGCACTCGATTTTTTCCATTCTACTTCACTAAACATCTCCATATCAGATCCAATTACTTGTAGGGACATGAAAGATGCCTTGGTTATGATGATGCACTAGGTCCATAGCTGGGACTTTGTGTATGTTCTCGAAATGCGTTTGTCGAGTGCTCATTAGAAAGTTCCTATACAAGTTTCTGAATGAACTCCTTAAGGAAAGTTCTCCAAAAGTTCCCTATGAAAGAATCCTTTGAAGCATATGGTCGTCACAAACGTTTTGACTACTTGTGGAGCCAAAACGGACTCCGTATGAGTCAGATATCCATGTTTCAGTTAACACTGCGCAAAACTGTTTCCGAACGATAGTTACAAACTAGTTCTTGTGTAGTTGCACCCGATTTTTTCCATTCTACTTCACTAAACATATCCATATGAGATCCAATTACTTGTAGGGAAATGCATGTAGCGACCCGACCCGAATGGGACAAGTCTCTGTGCTTACGTGTCATCCCTGGATTGGTATGCTGACACACACAGTACTCGAAGGATTTATAACAGAGGTAATTCACATGTATAAAGTAATGTAAATACTATTACCTCAATCCAATATAGCGGAAGCAACAAGGTTTTGGATTACCATCAACACCAACGGCAAAGTTGAGTGTAGAAATCGTAACCCTAATGTATCACTTACTCGTCGTAAGAAAACCTGCAACATGAGACGTTGCAGCCCGAAATGGGTCAGTACATTGAATGTACTGGCAAATTCACACCATAGAGAAAATGATGAACAATGGCTATCACTACATGCAAATATGGCTGGTGGAAAAGCTCTATGGTTATTAGGTTTTTGCGAAAAGCCAATTTTTCCCTACTGCAAAGGAATAATTTTATTTAACTATCATGGTGGTTGTTAAACATTGAGAATGGTTGACATCGTTCTCAATCCCAATTAAAAGTAATCATTAACATCCCAACAAAATTAATTAAAGTAACGTGATGAGATCAATAGGAAAATCCAAGAACTAGATACTCAAGATGTCCATAACCGGGGACACGGCTAATCATGATTAGTTTGTACACTCTGCAGAGGTTTGCGCACTTTTCCCCACAAGACTCGATCGCCTCCGTTGGATTTCTCGCACTACATGATGTTTGAGAAACGGATGACCGAGACATAGTCTTTCAGAAGCGCTATCACCTTACGTTGTGATAGACCGTACCAACCTACATCCCCTACATCTGTTAGTCTACCACTGCAAGTCCTGCAATACCCAGGTGCCTCAATCCACCCAGACGTGTGTTTAAGTTGCCACCTTAATTAAACCATTAATTAACAATCTCACATCTGTCATGAAATACTCTCAAAACCCAATCCACGTCTACGAGAATAGCATGGCAATATAAGCAGCGTAGAGTAACTCCCAAGGGTTTCATAATAAAACAGGTAATAGGTACTACCTCATCTACTTCCCATCCCACAATTTAATTAGATCCTAATCATGCAATGTTTGAGGATTGATCTAATGCAATAAAACTGGGTATGAAAAGGGTTATGATCAAAGTGTGAACTTGACTGCAATGTTGATGAAGATGATTCGCACTCAAAACTCTTGATAGCTCTACTCGTCACACTCCGGTCAATCTATCGTAATCAAGCAATGGTAACCGCACATAAGCAATCACTCAAAAGATCAGAAAGATCGAAGAAGACGATTCGGAAAACATCAAAACCAAGCAAATAACTATTGTATCATAAAACAATTTCTAACAGTACCAAAATTATGTGAATTTGGCCTTATCAGAAAGTTTAGGTCAAGAGCTTCGATTAACAAAAAGTTATGAACAAAAGAATATTCAAATTCAAATCTGTTTGAAATCATACTTTAAATTTTCAAAAACATGTTTAAGTTGTTTTACTGGATAGAGGAGATCATAACGAAGAAGTGGTCGTTGGTTTCGTCTAATTTGGATGAACGAGTAAAAAGTTATGGCTATTTAAAAAATCAGGGCCAAGCTGTTTTACGGAAGAAAAATAGCTATGGCTCAGGTCTAATGTATAAATACGTAGACTAATTAATAATCTAATTATTCTATCGTATTAGTCTAAAAAATAATAAACTACGGAGGTATAAAAAAACAAAGAAATATACCTTTATAAGGCAGAGAAAAGATGACTTCGGGGAGAGAAGACAATTCCCAAAGTCGCGCCGGAGAGGAGAAAAATATTTTTCTTTAAAGAATCTAGTCAAACCAAAATATTGATTTAACCCGAATCGGATGATTTTTGGAGGCTCTATGGGTCTATATTTATAGGTGGAAAAGAGGTTTAGGGGTTAAAGGCTAGGCAATGTGGGATTAAACATAGACGAACAAATAAAATAAACGGGGAACCGCATGGGCTAAAAGCACCACGGGCCGGCTGCGCGCGCACGTACATGGCGCTGCAGTTTTTTTTAACAAAAATCGACCTAAGTAAAAAAAAAGGCTGGCTGGGCCTGGCCCATTTAAAAGAGAAAAAAGCAATGGGCGCCAGAAGCTACTATACTGCGCATGTAGGCGATAAATAAATATGGGCTGCATGTACAGTTTTTTTAAATAGAAACAGAAGGAAAAGCGAAATAATGAAATAATCGTACAATTATATATAGGCATATTATATATCAAAATTTTCAGAAAAAGATTTTCTACAACGTGAACATTTTTATAGAGTCAAATAAAATCCACGCAAATTCAAATAATTCAAAGAGTGCTACTGCCCTACTAAAATCCAATAAAAAACATTTTTTAAAATACCGAAATGATTTCAAATTAATTTTTCCCCAATTTTCTATTGTAGGGAATCATGTTACCCTAATTTCCATATATTTTATTTTTGGAGAAAAACAATTTGAGTAAAACTCAAATAACTCCAAATTGAAAATAAATTCAAAAGAACTTTGAATTTAATTCTTTGAAACTCCCAACTCATATTTCATATATTTTGAAGAAGTCATATTATCTTCTCTCGTGAAAGTCATTGAGTTGTATAAAGTTTCAAATTGGAAATATTTTCAATTGGAATCCAAATATTTTTCAAACACCCTTTTCGTTTATTTAAATGGAAGAAGTCATGTCATCTTCTCTCTAGGGTTTTGTATTTGAAAATAATTTGAATTCACGAAGATCATAAAAGAAAAAATGGGAAAGTCCTTTTATTCCATCTCATTTAACTTTCAAAAAGTTTTGAAGTTCACTCACTTTCAGTCAATCAATCAAATAATCAATCAAGTCTATCTATTTATTATAACATTCCAAAATTTAGAATTTTGGGATGTTACAAACCTACCACCCTTAAAATGAATCTCGTCCTCGAGATTCGGAGAGGCTAGAAAGAAATAGTTTAGGGTTTGGAGGTCTTCACAAAATCCATCGATCATCACAGGGGGTCTGGGGTGCTACCACCCTTAGGATCATTGTTACGTGTCACGCCCTCGATGCGGCTATATCTTCCACGTGTCGAGGCACGACTTAGAGGCATAACCGCATTGAAAGCAATGTCGCAAGTGAGGTAATCTTCACACAATCCATGTAATAAATAAAGGGGAAAGATACATAGTTGGCTTACAATCGCCACTTCACACAAGTACATAAATAACATCCATCATACAGATTACACTCAAGGTCCGACTACGGTACCAAAATGAAAGAAGACTACCCCAAATGCTAAACAGATCCCCGGATCACCCAACTGGGCTCCACTACTGATCATCTGGAAAAGAAACATAGTAACGGCCACGTTCCTCGTCGAACTCCCACGTGAGCTCGGTCGCGTCATCTGCACTGGCATCGTTGGTACCTGCAACTGTGGTGATAATATCTCTGAGTCACGGGGACTCAGCAATCTCACACCCGCGAGATCAAGACTATTGAAGCTTATAGGTAGGAAAGGACAGTGAGGTGGAGCTGCAGCAAGCGACTAGCATATGGTGTCTACAGTGCAATAGAGAGCGAGAAGAGAAGGCAAAGCACGGTCGTGAAGCTAGAAGTGATCAAGAAGTGATCCTGAAACGACCTACGTCAGACATAACTCCAACAACCGTGTTCACTTCCCGGACCCCGCCGAGAAGAGACCATCACGGTTACACACGCGGTTGATGTGTTTTAGTTAAGGTCAACTTCGGGTTTTCTACAACCGGACATCAACAAATTCCCATCTGCCTCATAACCGCGGGCACGGCTTTCGAAAGATAATACCCTGCAGGGGTGTCCCAACTTAGCCCATTATAAGCTCTCACGGTCAACGAAGGATATTCCTTCTACCGGGAAGACCCGATCAATCTCGAAATCCCGGACTACAAGACATTTCAACAGCAATAAAACAAGTCCAGCAAAGCCGCCCGATTGTGCCGACAAATCCTGATAGGAGCTGCACATATCTCGGTCTCAGGGCACATCCGGATAAGCTAAGCGTACAGGAGCCAACATAACCCAAGTTGCCAAGGGACGGCCCTGCACGGTGCTCTAGTTTGGACCAGCAATCGAAGGAGAACTGGCCCGGGGGGGTTAAAATAAGATGACCCTTGAGTCTGCAGAACCCAAGGGAAAAAGGCTAGGTGGCAAATGGTAAAACCAATGTTGGGCCTTGCTGGAAAAGTCTCATTCAAAGCGAACTGTCAAGGGGGTCCCATAAATCACCCAACCGTGTAAGGAACGCAAACTCCGGGAACATAACACCGGTATGACGGAAGCTAGGGTGGCAAGAGTGGAACAAAACACCAGGCATAAGGCCGAGCCTTCCACCCTTCACCAAGTATATAGATGCATTAATTAAATAAGCGGTATTGTGATATCCCAACAAGTAAACATGTTCCAACAAGGAACAACAAGTCCATGTTCCAATCAAGGAACAAACTTCATCTTCACCTGCAACTAGCAACGCTATAAGAGGGACTGAGCAAAGCAGTAACATAGCCAAACAATGGTTTGCTAGGACATGGATGGTTAGGGGCTGACATGGCAATATAGGAGGCATGATATAGCAAGTGGTAGGTATCGCAGCATAGGCATAGCAAAAGAGCGAGCAATCTAGCAAGCAAAAATAGAAGTGATTTCGAGGGTATGGTCATCTTGCCTGCAAGGTTCTCAGAGTTGTCGAAAGCTTGGTCCTCGTAAGCATTCTCAACGGAATCCTCGTTCACGTACTCGTCTCCCGACTCTACCCAAGATAAGAGAACAATCAAAGGAACCAAAATCAACCACGATGCAATGCGCAAGCAATATGATGCAAAACATGGCATGATATGTGAGAGGTGATATGCAATGCGTATGCATGCTCCGGAAGGACAAGGATGAACAGGGCATAATCTTGGCAAACCAAGCATGCCACTGGATAGATGAGGTGATTTCGGTTGAAAACGATATAAAGTTCACCGGAATCGGATGCACGGTTTGCAAATGGCAAGCAATACAAGAATGACACGAATCTGCCATTAACAGCATGATGCTACTTAGCAAGCAACAAATAATTAAGCTACTGCACCCAAACATGACAACAAAGCATATGACAGTAAACTACTCAAGATGCTTGATAAAATATGAACACTGAGCTATGGCTAAATCACATCATAACAGGTCCAAACAAGCATGGCAAAAGTGCAAAAGATAACAGGTTCTCAGACAGTGAAATTAACAACATAGCAGAAAACTAACATCAGGATGACATGTTCAGAGCAACGAAACAACATGCTACAGGTTCAGAACAGAGCAAAGAAAGGAATGACATGAATATACTCATAGCACTTGACAAAAGTCTCTTACTGACCATAAGCCAAAAAGGATCAGAAAATATGATTACACCCATGTCAAATAAGCAAGTTTCGTTACAGGTTTCAGACTTAGCAGAAAACTGGACATGGCAGAAACTGTTAACGACTAGGCATGTTCGTGAGCTCGATGCACTCACTACAGAGAATTTCATGATATACTAAGCATACATACATCAAGAAGACATGTCATAGTAACAATACATGGCAATAACAACATCATAGCATGCAAGGATCAACTACACCAAGCTTGGCAAAATCGAATAACACGTAAACAATCTGCCAGCAACATTTTGTAGCAAAAGTAGAGCTCGATTGACTCAAGCTATGGCACTCCATAATTGCAAACAAAGGTACGGATGGATAGAACAAATACTCAAGTTCAAAATACCCTTACTGATCATGCTCAAATTATGCATATATCTATCAGAAACAACATGAATACATGGCATGAAGATAACAGCAGTCAGGGACTTAGTGAAATTACTAAGTCTCTGAAATCAGCAACATCAGGTGACCTAGTTTGCATGCTTGTGATAGTCACCACATAGATCAAAAAAATACATGGAAAAATTCTCTGGAAAGGTAACATGGCATATTACAAAACTCATGTAGGACTCAACTTCATAGGAGGTACACATCAATCATGGCAAAAATGACAAAAGTGCATGTTCAGATAAGATCCAGCAACTAACATCAACTAGCCCTCTTCTAACAGCATTTCGGGCATCAAGATGACCTCAAATGAAAATGATGCAATGTAACAAAATGATGTACTCTTCTATACGAACAATTTGACATATCATACGCACAAAACGGATCTACGGATGCAAAGTTATGGCATGATGAAGATGTGATGTTGATGCAAAGATTCCTGGGACTTGGAGAAATTTCGGGGAAGGGAAATAAGTCAACCGTGGCACGTTCTTCGAGGATGGCCGGAGTTGGGGCGCGGGGCGGCTGGAGAAGGACGGATCCGGCCGGTCCCTCACCGGATCCGGCACCGGCGGAGGCCGGGGAGGCGCTGGAGAGGCGTGGGCGGCGGGGAGACAGCGCCGGCGACGGAGTGCGGGCGGCGGCGCGGGATCGGCGGCGGAGGCGGCGAGGCAACGCGGCGGCGGCGGCGGCGGCGAGCGCGTTGCCGGCGCGGGCGGGCGACGAGGAGGCCAGGGCAGCGGCCTGCGGCGAGCTCGGTGGCGGCGCGAAGGATCCGGGCCTAGCGGGCCTGGCGCGGGCCCCGCGGGCCGGCGGAGGCGCGGCGGCGAAGTGGGCTCAGATCCGCCACGTGGCGGCGCGGGACGGGTGCGGGCGCGGCGGCGGATGGCGTCCGTCCCGGTCGGACGCGTCCGGCGGCGCGGTGGGGCGGATTTGGACTAGGGTTAGGTTATTGGACCCGGAATTGGAGAAGGGGGCACCTATTTATAGGTAGAAGGAGCTAGGGAGCTCCAAATTGAGCACGGTTTTCGCCCACGGGATCGTGATCGAACGGCGGAGGACATGAGAGTGTCTTAGATGGGTTATTGGGCTGTTTTTGAAGGGGTGTTGGGCTGCAACACACACGAGGCCTTCACGGTTACCCGGTTAACCGTTGGAGTACCAAACGAACTCCGATTGACCCGAAACTTGACAGGCGGTCTACCGGTGCTATACCAAGGCCACATGTCAAACCTCGGTCCATTCCGAGAATGTTTAATACCCGCTCACGAAGAAATGTAAAAGGGGACGCCGGGAGACATAGGAGCGCCGGATTGCAAAACGGACAACGGGAAAGATGCTCGGATTTATGAGACGAACACGTATGCGAATGCGATGCACATGATGACATGATAAGAAATGCATGACATGACCAAAATGCAAAACGAGGGGAAAACCCAACACGGATGAAATATCATAACACATAGCCGGAAATGGCAAGAGTTGGATTACAAATATGGCAAGTTACATCTGGGGCGTTACATTATGGTTCCATCAAAACACATATACTCCATCCTTATTCTTGACGGGGTCGGTCTTCTTAAATTCTTGAGAAAATTCCTTCTCTGGCTTTTCCGGTAGTGGCATAACCTTTACCGCAATTCTTATGTCCTTTCCTCTTGGTAAGGTTATTCCGATATTGGGTCTTCTTAGCTGACGGGTCTGGCGCCAATACTAAACAACTATCGATATCTCATGGTGGTCAACAATTTATGGTTTCTCCTGCAGGAAATGGGTCTGGTTGATCCTCGCCGTATAACCTACGGTTGGCACAGCTGCCTTGTACATGGGAAAATACATATACCATTCTAAGGCTTAAACAAGGTTTTGATCGTCGCCTCTCTACTATAGGTAAGTCACTCAGATTTACCATCCCATATAGCAAAGCGAATAGTAAGAGTAAGTCGGTATGGTGATCAATCCATCCCGCACCCAAATCATTTCCTGATATATGGTTTAGCGAATCTCGCATTCTAACATTCAGTCATCCTCACAAGCATCGCAGAATTTCTCTTGTCGACGAACCAAGTTCGGATATATCCATAGATTCTGCAAGCAAGACAAACATCTATCGTTCCTTCACAACTCTCAGGTTTGCGTAAACTCCTATAAAATCGTGTGTCGATAAAATCGTAACTTCTTCCAGGGTTTTACCTTCAGCAAGAATGTGCTTGCTTCTTGGCAGGTCCTGGGCCTGTGGGTTATGGCCCATCTCATCACTTGCAAACCTTGAACTCATCATCGGGGCAACTGATCATTATTCCAACATCCAACTTCCAGCTTCCTAGCATACTTAAAACCCATCCAATTGTAATGTCTTCCTTCCTTCTATTTGCTCCATACTAGGACATGATTACTCAGACTCATCATGGAATTTCCATTGATCCATATTTCCAACATCATCCCTCCTTTATATCCAATAGTAATTCATCTCTTCATCCTCGTGGAATATCCCGCATACCGAGATAAAAACTTATACTTATGAAGTCCATATTCCACTTCGTGGAACATCATTATCCTTTCCAGGGTCAAGCGTCCTTACAGGGGAATATTGGCCATCTCTGCATGGCACTTATTCAACTGGAAATATGTGTAACACATCATGAACTCCTAATAGTCCTTCGAGTGACTCCAACTTGTTGGCCACTTCTCCCATACGCTCCAAAACTCGGTATGGTCCTGCAAATCTCGAGGCTAACATTCCCTTAACTCCAATTCGTTTAACTCCTCATAGAGGGGACACACAAAGACATGCTCTGTCTCCAATTTCATAGACTACCTCCTTGCGTTTTTTTGAGTCTGCATAACTCTTCTGCCTGGACTGAGCTACCTTCAGTCTATCTCGTATCAACTTAACATTCTCTTCTGACTCCTTGATCACGTTTGGTCCAAACAACTGACGGTCTCCAACGTCATCCCCTGTCTGAAATCCACTCTTGGGGTATCACACATATCGAGACAAAACTCGTATTCCTTTTGTCTGAAATCCACTCAGTGGGGTATCCTTATCTTTTCCAGGGGTCAACGGTTCTTACAGAGTACTACCACCCTTAAAATGCTCCAATATTCCATAGACCATATTTCTCATATCCTCGAAAATGGTCAACATCTTTCCTCATAGAGTGACTCATAAAATCCAAATCAGTACCAACACTGCTAACTTTATTGATTCTCAAATTATTACAATCTCATGTTTTTCCATTACATGCCTCAACTCAATATCTCAACACAGAAGAGATGTTCTCACTACTACTACTACATTTACATTGCTGCTAACTCAACTATTTAGCGCAAGTCTCCTTCTCCTTGGGACAATCCCTGGCAAAGTGCCCTGCTTTATTACAATGAAAACATAATAATTCTGACAAGTTTCGAGGTTTCCTCTTGATCACATAGCCTCCTTGGGTCCTTGGCTTCCTTTTTGGGCAAGTGTTGATGTAGTGCCCTGACTCCTTGCACTTGTAACAGGTGACATGACTCAGATCCTTCCCGGAATCCAATCTACTTCTCTTCCTGGACTTTTCTATTCCAATCAGAGCTTCTATTTCCTGTGGGTCATATTTTACTTCCTCCGTCAGGAATTCTACTAGATCCCCATTCATACAATTCTGGGAGATGTGTCCTTCTTCTCCACATGAATAGCAAGACTTGGTGCAGGGTTTGATTGGTTCTTCTTTGGGTGTGTCCTCCACCTCTTCCTTCATCACAGGTTCTTCTAAAATTTCCATTAGGGCTCCTTTCATTGCTTATTTCTTCTGTTGGATGGTTCTTTGTACCATGGGGTAATGTGACACTAAGCAGGGTAGTGGGTAGTCCCTTCACACAAGAAACAAGTGATCTGCCTAGTTGGGCATTCTTCAGCTGGGTGACTTCCTTCACAATTAGGGCATTCATCCTTGTGTTCTTTGTGGTTGTGTCCTATTTCTCCACAAAGCTTGCATGCACAAATTTTCTTCATATCCTTTCCATAAGGCTTCAATTTCTGGGACACAAACTGAGACTTTAGCAAAGTCAACTTAAATTCTTTCCAAGTGGTTATTCCTTGCCATCCATTGATGATTTGGTACATCCTCCACCAAGTAGCAGCACCTCTTTCAAAGTATTGAAGAGCATGCTGGGCCATATCCTTTCCGACTATAGGGTTGTTCTCCATATGATCCTCCATGTTCTGAATCCATCGGTCTGTCTCCAATTGACTCATCGGTCCAGAAGATACGAGCTCATCTCCATTCATCATCTATTGGGTCCATGGGTTTTGGGGTGAGATAAGAGAGATCAAGAGAGATGCACACAATACAAACAAAGGTTTTGAAAAGACAGATTTTATTGTGGCTGTCGGAAAAACAAACAAATGACAGCTCACAAACGTCGCATCTAACGTAAGTGTAACAGGGGTTTGGTCTTCTAAAGGTCAATAAATCTTCAAAGTCGCCAAACTCTTCAAGTCTTGTTCATGTCTCCGATGGCTTCTTTTGACCGTGCTTGACCTTCTCAAGTTCTTTTGCCAGATCATCTCTGTTAACGCAAAGTCTCTCGTGGCGTCCTTCAATATTTCTGGAGTTGCATTCCAAACTTCTGGGTTTCAAAATCTTGGTATGAACCACGGTCCTACTGTCTTTCAGTTACTGATGAATCTCCTATATCTCGGGTTTTTGCTCCTTCAGCTTGGCTACTCTCAGCTTCTGGGTCCGGAGTTCTTCTCAAAATACTTCCTTGTCAAAATATGGCTTCCTGTAAGTCCACCTTAACTTCTTGATGTAACATTCCAGATCCTGGTGATACACTGGCTAGAGTTAAAACTTCATCTTGCTGATAGGTGCTCCATCAGCCTTCTACCATCCAATCCTTCCATGCATATGCATGCTTAACTCAGCACGATGGCAATAGCATAAGCGGGCGATAACATCTTGCATAGCCGTGTTTCTGCCCTTGTTATTTCTATGAGCTATCTCTCCATAGTTGATATCTCCTGCCTTAGGGTTTTCCTTGACAGAACTTTGAGTTTTTAACTCTCCATGCTCCGGTCTTTCTCCGATACACCTTGATCTCGGGTATTGAAAGCTTCCTTAGTCTGCAAAGTTCCATAAGGGTAGCCTTCCTAGGTCATACAAATCCGGAAATTCTTCCGAGCCTCCAAGTTCTCCTAGTCTTCGGAGTCTTCAGCCGTTGTAGTTTCCATAATCATAATGTATGGTAAAATTCTCTCCATTCCGAATGGTCTTAGTTGTCCGATATCTTATCCTCCTTGAAGTGGTCTCATCAGTCGAATCTTCGAGTGGTCAAAAGGGAAAAGGGTATGGTCTCACTAAAAGGGAATATTTGAATAAGCTCAGAAGAGAAGAGAGCTAAAAGGTCTTTTTGAAAAAGAAAGTTTTAGAGAAAATCATTTCTATGGGCTGGCCAGTTTCTAGGGTCATGTCCTACAGTCAACATGTGCTCTGATACCATCTTGTAGCGACCCGACCCAAATGGGACAAGTCTCTGTGCTTACGTGTCATCCCTGGATCGGTATGCTGACACACACATTACTCGAAGGATTTATAACAGAGGTAATTCACATGTATAAAGTAACGTAAATACTATTACCTCAATCCAATATAGCGGAAGCAACAAGGTTGTGGATTCCCATCAACACCAACGGCAAAGTTGAGTGTAGAAATCGTAACCCTAACATATCACTTACTCGTCGTAAGAAAACCTGCAACATGAGACGTTGCAGCCCGAAACGGGTCAGTACATTGAATGTACTGGCAAATTCACACCATAGAGAAAATGATGAACAATGGCTATCACTACATGCATATATGGCTGGTGGAAAAGCTCTATGGTTATAAGGTTTTTGTGAAAAGCCAATTTTTCCCTACTGCAAAGGAATAATTTTATTTAACTATCATGGTGGTTGTTAAACATTGAGAATGGTTGATAGCATTCTCAATCCCAATTAAAAGTAATCATTAACATCCCAACAAAATTAATTAAAGTAACGTGATGAGATCAACAGGAAAATCCAAGAACTAGATACTCAAGATGTCCATAACCGGGGACACGGCTAATCATGATTAGTTTGTACACTCTGCAGAGGTTTGCGCAGTTTTCCCCACAAGACTTGATCGCCTCCGTTGGATTTCTCGCACTACATGATGTTTGAGAAACGGATGACCGAGACATAGTCTTTCAGAAGCGCTAGCACCTTACGTTGTGATAGACCGTACCAACCTACATCCCCTACATCTGCTAGTCCACCACTGTAAGAGTTCGCACGACTTAGTCAACTATGCCAGAGCCCATAATGGCTTGTGGCTGCACATGGAAGTTTCTAGTATGAATAATCTCATGATCCCTTTGAGCCTGGGTGGCGGTCCAAAAGAAAAACAGGCAAGTCCTGGAATACCCAGGTGCCTAGACAGGCAAGTCCTGGAATACTCAGGTGCCTGAATCCACCCAGATGTGTGTTTAAGTTGCCACCTTAAGTAAACCATTAATTAACAATCTCACATCTGTCATGAAATACTCTCAAAACCCAATCCACGTCTACGAGCATAGCATGGCAATATAAGCAGCGTAGAGTAACTCCCAAGGGTTTCATAATAAAACAGGTAATAGGTACTACCTCATCTACTTCCCATCCCACAATTTAATTAGATCCTAATCATGCAATGTTTGAGGATTGATCTAATGCAATAAAACTAGGTATGAAAAGAGTTATGATCAAAGTGTGAACTTGCCTGCAATGTCGATGAAGATGATTCGCACTCAAAACTCTTGATAGCTCTACTCGTCACACTCCTGCCAATCTATCGTAATCAAGCAATGGTAACCGCACATAAGCAATCACTCAAAAGATCAGAAAGATCGAAGAAGACGATTCGGAAAACATCAAAACCAAGCAAATAACTCTTGCATCATAAAACAATTTCTAATAGTACCAAAATTATGTGAATTTGGCCTTATCAGAAAGTTTAGGTCAAGAGCTTCGATTAACAAAAAGAATCGACTAAAACGGAGTTGTAAAACTCAAGTTATGAACAAAAGAATATTGAAATTCAAATCTGTTTGAAATCATATTTTAAATTTTCAAAAACATGTTTAAGTTGTTTTACTGGATAGAGGAGATCATAACGTGAAGAAGTGGGCGTTGGTTTCGTCTAATTTGGATGAACGAGTAAAAAGTTATGGCTATTTGAAAAATCAGGGCCAAGCTGTTTTACGGAAGAAAAATAGCTACGGCTCAGGTCTAATGTATAAATACGTAGACTAATTAATAATCTAATTATTCTATCGTATTAGTTTAAAAAATAATAAACTACGGAGGTATAAAAAAACAAAGAAATATACCTTTATAAGGTAGAGAAAAGATGACTTCGGGGAGAGAAGACAATTCCCAAAAGTCGCGTCGGAGAGGAGAAAAATATTTTTCTTTAAAGAATCTAGTCAAACCAAAATATTGATTTAACCCGAATCGGATGATTTTTGGATGCTCTGTGGGTCTATATTTATAGGTGGAAAAGAGGTTTAGGGGTTAAAGGCTAGGCAATGTGGGACTAAACGTAGACGAACAAATAAAATAAACGGGGAACCGCATAGGCTAAAAGCACCATGGGCCGGCTGCGCGCGCACGTACAACGCTGCAGTTTTTGTTTTTTTTAACAAAAAACGGCCTAAGTAAAAAAAAAGGCTGGCTGGGCCTGGCCCATTTAAGAGAGAAAAAAACAATGGGCGCCAGAAGCTACTATACTGCGCATGTAGGCGATAAATAAATATGGGCTGCACGTACAGTTTTTTTAAATTGAAACAGAAGGAAAAGCGAAATAACGAAATAATCGTACAATTATATATAGGCATATTATATATCAAAATTTTCAGAAAAAGATTTTCTACAACGTGAACATTTTTATAGAGTCAAATAAAATCCACGCAAATTCAAATAATTCAAAGAGTGCTACTGCCCTACTAAAATCCAATAAAAAACATTTTTTAAAATACCAAAATGATTTCAAATTAATTTTTCTCCAATTTTCTGTTGTAGCGAATCATGTTACCCTAATTTCCATATATTTTATTTTTGGAGAAAAACAATTTGAGTAAAACTCAAATAACTCCAAATTGAAAATAAATTCAAAAGAACTTTGAATTTAATTCTTTGAAACTCCCAACTCATATTTCATATATTTTGAAGAAGTCATATTATCTTCTCTCATGAAAATCATTGAGTTGCATCAAGTTTCAAATTGGAAATATTTTCAATTGGAATCCAAATATTTTTCAAACACCCTTTTCGTTTATTTAAATGGAAGAAGTCATGTCATCTTCTCTCTAGGGTTTTGTATTTGAAAATAATTTGAATTCACGAAGATCATAAAATCAAAAATGAAAGTTTGGGAAAGTCCTTTTATTCCCTCGCATTTAACTTTCAAAAAGTTTCGAAGTTCACTCACTTTCAGTCAATCAATCAAATAATCAATCAAGTCTATCTATTTATTATAACATTCCAAAATTTAGAATTTTGGGATGATACAATGCAGGAGACCTCGGTTATGATGATGCACTAGATCCATTGCTGGGAATTTGTGTATGTTCTCGAAATGCGTTTGTCGAGTGCTCATTAAGAAAGTTTCTATACAAGTCTCTAAACGAACTCCTTAAGAAAAGTTCTCCAAAAGTTCCCTATAAAAGAATCCATTGAAGCATCTTGTCGTCACAAATGTTTTGACTACTTGTGGAGCCAAAAAGGACTCCGTATGAGTCAGATATCGATGTGTCAGTTAACACTGCGCAAAACTGATTCCGAACGACACTTACAGACTAGTTCTTGTGTAGTTGCACTCGATTTTTTCCATTCTACTTCACTAGACATCTCCATATGAGATCCACTAACTTGTAGTGAAATGCAAGAGACCTCGGTTATGATGATGCACTAGGTCCATAGCTGGGACTTTGTGTATGTTCTCGACAGGCGTTTGTTGAGTGCTCATGAAGGAAGTTTCTATACAAGTTTCTGAACGGACTCCTTAAGAAAAGTTCTCCAAAAGTTCCCTATGAAAGAATACTTTGAAGCATCTGGTTATCACAAACGTTTTGACTACTTGTGGAGCCAAAACGGACTACGTATGAGTCAGATATCCATGTTTTAGTTAACACTGCGCAAAACTGATTACGAACAACTGTTACATACTAGTTCTTGTGTAGTTGCACTCAATTTTTTCCATTCTACTTCACTAAACATCTCCATATGAGATCCAGTTACTTGTAGGGAAATGAAAGATACCTCGGTTATGATGATGCACTAGGTCCATAGCTGGGACTTTGTGTATGTTCTCGAAATGTGTTTGTCGAGTGCTCATTAGAAAGTTTCTATACAAGTTTCTGAACGAACTCCTTAAGAAAAGTTCTCCAAAAGTTCCCTATGAAACAATACTTCGAAGCATCTGGTTGTCACAGATGTTTTGACAACTTGTGGAGCCAAAGCGGACTCCGTATGAGTCAGATATCCATGTTTCAGTTAACACTGCGCAAAACTGATTCCGAACGACAGTTACATACTAGTTCTTGTGTAGTTGCACTCGATTTTTTCCATTATACTTCACTAAACATCTCCATATCAGATCCAATTACTTGTAGGGAAATGAAAGATACCTTGGTTATGATGATGCACTAGGTCCATAGCTGGGACTTTGTGTATGTTCTCGAAGTGCGTTTGTCGAGTGCTCATTAGAAAGTTCCTATACAAGTTTCTGAACGAACTCCTTAAGAAAAGTTCTCCAAAAGTCCCTATGAAAAAATCCTTTGAAGAATCGTCACAAATGTTTTGACTACTTGTGGAGCCAAAACGAACTCCGTATGAGTCAGATATCCATGTTTCAGTTAACACTGCACAAAACTGATTCCGAACGACAGTTACAGACTAGTTCTTGTGTAGTTGCACCCGATTTTTTCCATTCTACTTCACTAAACATCTCCATATGAGATCCAATTACTTGTAGGGAAATGCAAGAGACCTCGGTTATGATGATGCACTAGATCCATTGCTGGGAATTTGTGTATGTTCTCGAAATGTGTTTGTCGAGTGCTCATTAAGAAAGTTTCTATACAAGTTTCTGAATGAACTCCTTAAGGAGAGTTCTCCAAAAGTTCCCTATGAAAGAATCCTTTGAAGCGTCTGGTCGTCACAAACGTGTTGACTACTGGTGGAGCCAAAATTGACTCCGTATGAGTCAGATATCCATCTTTCAGTTAACACTGCGCTTTTCGAACGACAGTTACAGACTAGTTCTTGTGTAGTTGCACCCGATTTTTTCCATTCTACTTCACTAAACATCTCCATATGAGATCCAATTACATGTAGGGAAATGCAGGAGACCTCGGTTATGATGATGCACTAGATCCATTGCTGGGAATTTGTGTCTGTTCTCGAAATGCGTTTGTCGGGAGCTCATTAAGAAAGTTTCTATACAAGTTTCTGAACGAACTCCTTAAGAAAAGTTCTCCAAAAGTTCCCTATGAAAGAATCCTTTGAAGCATCTGGTCGTCACAAACGTTTTGACTACTTGTGGAGCCAAAGCAGACTCCGCATGAGTCAGATATCCATGTTTCAGTTAACACTACATAAAACTGATTCCGAACGACAGTTACAAACTAGTTCTTGTGTAGTTGCACTCGACTTTTTCCATTGTACTTCACTAGACATCTCCATATGAGATCCAATTACTAGTAGGGAAATGCAAGAGACCTCGGTTATGATGATGCACTAGGTACATAGCTGGGACTTTGTGTATGTTCTCGAAAGGCGTTTGTCGAGTGCTCATTAAGAAAGTTTCCATACAAGTTTCTAAACGAACTCCTTAAGAAAAGTTCTCCAAAAGTTCCCTATGAAAGAATACTTCGAAGCATCTGGTTGTCACAAACGTTTTGACAACTTGTGGATCCAAAACGGACTCCGTATAAGTCAGATATCCCTGTTTCAGTTAACACTGCGCAAAACTGATTCCGAACAACACTTACATACTAGTTCTTGTGTAGTTGCACTTGATTTTTTCCATTCTACTTCACTAAACATCTCCATATGAGATCCAATTACTTAAAGGGAAATGAAAGTTTATATACAAGTTTCTGAACGAACTCCTTAATAAAAGTTCTCCAAAAGTTCACTATGAAAGAATCCTTTGAAGCATCTAGTTGTCACAAACGTTTGGACTACTTGTGCAGCCAAAACGGACTCCGTATGAGTTAGATATCAATGTTTCACTTAACTTTGCGCAAAACACGACAGTTACAGACTAGTTCTTGTGTAGTTGCACTTGATTTTTTCCATTCTACTTCACTAGACATCTCCATATAAGATCCACTAACTTGTAGGGAAATGCAAGAGACCTCGGTTATGATGATGCACTAGGTCCATAGCTGGGACTTTGGGTATGTTCTCGACAGGCGTTTGTTGAGTGCTCATTAAGAAAGTTTCTATACAAGTTTCTGAATGAACTCCTTAAGAAAAGTTCTCCAAAAGTTCCCTATGAAAGAATACTTCGAAGCATCTGGTTATCACAAACGTTTTGACTACTTGTGGAGCCAAAATGGACTACGTATGAGTCAGATATCCATGTTTCAGTTAACACTGCACAAAACTTATTCCGAACGACAGTTACAGACTAGTTTTTGTGTAGTTGCACTCGAGTTTTTCCAGTCTACTTCACTAAACATCTCCATATGAGATCCAATTAATTGTAGGGAAATTCAAGAGACCTCGGTTATGATGATGCACTAGGTCCATAGCTGGGACTTTCTGTATGTTCTCGAAATGCGTTTGTCGAGTGCTCATTAAGAAAGTTTCTATACAAGTTTCTGAACGAACTCCTTAAGTAAAGTTCTCCAAAAGTTCCCTATGAAAGAATCCTTTGAAGCATCTGGTCGTCACAAACGTTTTGACTACTTGTGGATCCAAAACGGACTCCGTATGAGTCAGATATCCATGTTTTAGTTAACACTGCGCAAAACTGATTCCGAACGACAGTTACAGACTGGTTCTTGTGTAGTTGCACTCGTTTTTTCCCATTATACTTCACTAAATATCTCCGTATGAGATCCAATTACTTGTAGGGAAATACAAGAGACCTCGGTTATGATGATGCACTAGGTCCATAGCTGGGATTTTGTGTATGTTCTCGAAATGCGTTTGTCGAGTGCTCATTAAGAAAGTTTCCATACAAGTTTCTGAACGAAATCCTTAAGAAAAGTTCCCTATGAAAGAATCCTTTGAAGCATTTGGTCGTCATAAATGTTTTGACTACTCTTGGAGCCAAAACGGACTCCGTATGTGTCAGATATCCATGTTTCAGTTAACACTGCGCAAAACTGATTCCGAACGACAGTTATAGACTAGTTCTTGTGTAGTTGCACTCGATTTTTTCCATTCTACTTCACTAAACATCTCCATATGAGATCCAATTACTTTTAGGGAAATGCAAGAGACCTCGGTTATGATGATGCACTAGGTCCATAGATGGCATTTTGTGTATGTTCTCGAAATGCGTTTGTCGAGTGCTCATTACGAAATTTTCTATACAAGTTTCTGAACGAACTCCTTAAGAAAAAATCTCCAAAAGTTCCCTATGAAAGAAATCTTTGAAGCATACGGTCGTCACAAACGTTTTGATTACTTGTGGAGCCAAAACGGATTCCGTATGAGTCAGATATCCCTGTTTCAGTTAACACTACGCAAAACTGATTCCGAACGACAGTTACAGACTTGTTCTAGTGTAGTTGCACTCGGTTTTTTCCATTCTACTTCACTAAACATCTCCATATAAGATCCAATTACTTGTAGGGAAATGCAAGAGACCTCGCTTATGATGATGCACTAGGTCCATAGCTGTGATTTTGTGTATGTTCTCGAAATGCGTTTGTATAGTGCTCATTAAGAAAGTTTCTATACAAGTTTTTGAATGAACTCCTTAAGAAAAGTTCTACAAAAGTTCCCTATGAAAGAATCCTCTGAAGCATCTGGTCATCACAAACGTTTTGACTGCTTGTGGAGCCAAAACGGGCTCCGTATGAGTCAGATATCCATGTTTCAGTTAACAATGCGCAAAACTGATTCCGAACGACAGTTACAGACTAGTTCTTGTGTAGTTGCACTCGTTTTTTCCATTATACTTCACTAAACATCTCCATACGAGATCCAATTACTTATAGGGAAATGCAAGAGACCTCGGTTATGCTGATGCGCTAGGTCCATAGCTGGGATTTTGTGTATGTTCCCGAAATGCGTTTGTCGAGTGCTCATTAAGAAAGTTTCTATACAAGTTTCTGAACGTACTCCGTAAGTAAAGTTCTCCAAAAGTTCCCAATGAAAGAATCCTTTGAAGCATCTGGTCGTCACAAATGTTTTGACCACTTGTGGAGCCAAAACGGACTCCGTATGAGTCAGATATCCATGTTTCAGTTAACACTGCGCAAAACTGATTCCGAACGACAGTTACAGACTAGTTCTTGTGTAGTTGCACTTGATTTTTTCCATTCTACTTCACTAAACATCTCCATATGAGATCCAATTACTTGTAGGGAAATACAAGAGACCTCGGTTATGACAATGCACTAGGTCCATAGCTGGGATTTTGTGTATGTTCTCGAAATGCGTTTGTCGAGTGCTCATTAAGAAAGTTTCCATACAAGTTTCTGAACGAACTCCTTAAGAAAAGTTCTCCAAAAGTTCCCTATGAAAGAATCCTTTGAAGCATTTGGTCGTCATAAATGTTTTGACTACTTGTGGAGCCAAAACGGACTCCGTATGTGTCAGATATCCATGTTTCAGTTAACACTGCGCAAAACTGATTCCGAACGACAGTTACAGACTAGTTCTTGTGTAGTTGCACTCGATTTTTTCCAGTCTACTTCACTAAACATCTCCATATGAGATCCAATTAATTGTAGGGAAATTCAAGAGACCTCGGTTATGATGATGCACTAGGTCCATAGCTGGGACTTTCTGTATGTTCTCGAAATGCGTTTGTCGAGTGCTCATTAAGAAAGTTTCTATACAAGTTTCTGAACGAACTCCTTAAGAAAAATTCTCCAAAAGTACCCTATGAAAGAATCCTTTGAAGCATCTGGTCGTCACAAACGTTTTGACTACTTGTGGAGCCAAAACGGACTCCGTATGAGTCAGATATCCATGTTTCAGTTAACACTGCGCAAAACTGATTCCGAACGACAGTTACAGACTAGTTCTTGTGTAGTTGCACTCGTTTTTTCCCATTATACTTCACTAAATATCTCCGTATGAGATCCAATTACTTGTAGGGAAATACAAGAGACCTCGGTTATGATGATGCACTAGGTCCATAGTTGGGATTTTGTGTATGTTCTCGAAATGCGTTTGTCGAGTGCTCATCAAGAAAGTTTCTATACAAGTTTCTGAACGAACTCCATAAGAAAAGTTCTCCAAAAGTTCCCTATGAAAGAATCCTTTGAATCATTTTGTCGTCATAAATGTTTTGACTACTTGTGGAGCCAAAACGGACTCTATATGAGTCAGATATCCATGTTTCAGGTAACACTGCACAAAACTGATTCCGAACGACAGTTACAGACTAGTTCTTGTGTAGTTGCACTCAATTTTTTCCATTCTACTTCACTAAACATCTCCATATGAGATACAATTACTTTTAGGGAAATGCAAGAGACCTCGGTTATGATGATGCACTAGGTCCATAGATGGGATTTTGTGTATGTTCTCGAAATGCGTTTGTCGAGTGCTCATTACGAAAGTTTCTATACAAGTTTCTGAACGAACTCCTTAAGAAAAAATCTCCAAAAGTTCCCTATGAAAGAATTCTTTGAAGCATCCGGTCGTCACAAACGTTTTGATTACTTGTGGAGCCAGAACGGATTCCTTATGAGTCAGATATCCCTGTTTCAGTTAACACTACGCAAAACTGATTCCGGACGACAGTTACAGACTTGTTCTAGTGTAGTTGCACTCGATTTTTTCCATTCTACTTCACTAAACATCTCCATATAAGATCCAATTACTTGTAGGGAAATGCAAGAGACCTCGCTTATGATGATGCACTAGGTCCATAGCTGTGATTTTGTGTATGTTCTCGAAATGACGTTTGTCTAGTGCTCATTAAGAAAGTTTCTATACAAGTTTTTGAATGAACTCCTTAAGAAAATTTCTCCAAAAGTTCCCTATGAAAGAATCCTTTGAAGCATCTGGTCATCACAAACGTTTTGACTGCTTGTGGAGCCAAAACGGGCTCCGTATGAGTCAGATATCCATGTTTCAGTTAACAATGCGCAAAACGGATTCCGGACGACAGTTACAGACTAGTTCTTGTGTACTTGCACTCGATTTTTTCCATTCTACTTCACTAAACATCTCCATATGAGATCCAATTAATTGTAGGGAAATGCAAGAGACCTCGGTTATGATGATGCACTAGGTCGATAGCTAGGACTTTCTGTATGTTCTCGAAATGCGTTTGTCGAGTGCTCATTAAGAAAGTTTCCATACAAGTTTCTGAACGAACTCCTTAAGAAAAGTTCTCCAAAAGTTCCCTATGAAAGAATCCTTTGAAGCATTTGGTCGTCATAAATGTTTTGACTACTTGTGGAGACAAAACGGACTCCGTATGTGTCAGATATCCATGTTTCAGTTAACACTGCGCAAAACTGATTCCGAACGACAGTTACAGACTAGTTCTTGTGTAGTTGCACTCGATTTTTTCCATTCTACTTCACTAAACATCTCCATATGAGATCCAATTACTTTTAGGGAAATGCAAGAGACCTCGGTTATGATGATGCACTAGGTCCATAGATGGGATTTTGTGTATGTTCTCGAAATGCGTTTGTCGAGTGCTCATTACGAAAGTTTCTATACAAGTTTCTGAACGAACTCCTTAAGAAAAGTTCTCCAAAAGTTCCCTATGAAAGAATTCCTTGAAGCATCCGGTCGTCACAAACGTTTTGATTACTTGTGGAGCCAAAAAGGATTCCGCATGAGTCAGATATCCCTGTTTCAGTTAACACTGCGCAAAACTGATTCCAAACGACAGTTATAGACTTGTTCTAGAGTAGTTGCACTCGATTTTTTCCATTCTACTTCACTAAACATCTCCATATGAGATCCAATTACTTGTAGGGAAATGCAAGAGACCTCGGTTATGATGATGCACTAGGTCCATAGCTGGGATTTTGTGTATGTTCTCGAAATGCGTTTGTCTCGTGCTCATTAAGAAAGTTTCTATACAAGTTTTTGAACGAACTCCTTAAGAAAAGTTCTCCAAAAGTTCCCTATGAAAGAATCCTTTGAAGCATCTGGTCATCACAAACGTTTTGACTGCTTGTGGAGCCAAAACGGGCTCCGTATGAGTCAGATATCCATGTTTCAGTTAACAATGCGCAAAACTGATTCCGGACGACAGTTACAGACTAGTTCTTGTGTACTTGCACTCGATTTTTTCCATTCTACTTCACTAAACATCTCCATATGAGATCCAATTAATTGTAGGGAAATGCAAGAGACCTCGGTTATAATGATGCACTAGGTCGATAGCTGGGACTTTCTGTATGTTCTCGAAATGCGTTTGTCGAGTGCTCATTAAGAAAGTTACTTTACAAGTTTCTGAAACAACTCGTTAAGAAAAGTTCTCCAAAAGTACCCTATGAAAGAATCCTTTGAAGCATATGGTCGTCACAAACGTTTTGACTACTTGTGGAGCCAAAACGGACTCCGAATGAGTCAGATATCCATGTTTCAGTTAACACTGCGCAAAACTGATTCCGAACGACAGTTACAGACTAGTTCTTGTGTAGTTGCACTCGTTTTTTTCCATTATACTTCACTAAACATCTCCGTATGAGATCCAATTACTTGTAGGGAAATGCAATAGACCTCGGTTATGATGATGCGCAAGGTCCATAGCTGGGATTTTGTGTATGTTCTCGAAATGCGTTTGTCGAGTGCTCATTAAGAAAGTGTCTATACAAGTTTCTGAACGAACTCCTTAAGTAAAGTTCTCCAAAAGTACCCTATGAAAGAATCCTTTGAAGCATCTGGTCGTCACAAACGTTTTGACTACTTGTGGAGCCAAAACGGACTCCGTATGAGTCAGATATCCATGTTTCAGTTAACACTGCGCAAAACTGATTCCGAACGACAGTTACAGACTAGTTCTTGTGTAGTTGCACTCGTTTTGTCCCATTATACTTCACTAAATATCTCCGTATGAGATCCAATTACTTGTAGGGAAATACAAGAGACCTCGGTTATGATGATGCACTAGGTCCATAGTTGGGATTTTGTGTATGTTCTCGAAATGCGTTTGTCGAGTGCTCATCAAGAAAGTTTCTATACAAGTTTCTGAACGAACTCCTTAAGAAAAGTTCTCCAAAAGTTCCCTATGAAAGAATCCTTTGAATCATTTGGTCGTCATAAATGTTTTGACTACTTGTGGAGCCAAAACGGACTCTATATGAGTCAGATATCCATGTTTCAGTTAACACTGCACAAAACTGATTCCGAACGACAGTTACAGACTAGTTCTTGTGTAGTTGCACTCAATTTTTTCCATTCTACTTCACTAAACATCTCCATATGAGATACAATTACTTTTAGGGAAATGCAAGAGACCTCGGTTATGATGATGCACTAGGTCCATAGATGGGATTTTGTGTATGTTCTCGAAATGCGTTTGTCGAGTGCTCATTACGAAAGTTTCTACACAAGTTTCTGAACGAACTCCTTAAGAAAAAATCTCCAAAAGTTCCCTATGAAAGAATTCTTTGAAGCATCCGGTCGTCACAAATGTTTTGATTACTTGTGGAGCCAGAACGGATTCCGTATGAGTCAGATATCCCTGTTTCAGTTAACACTACGCAAAACTGATTCCGGACGACAGTTACAGACTTGTTCTAGTGTAGTTGCACTCGATTTTTTCCATTCTACTTCACTAAACATCTCCATATAAGATCCAATTACTTGTAGGGAAATGCAAGAGACCTCGCTTATGGTGATGCACTAGGTCCATAGCTGTGATTTTGTGTATGTTCTCGAAATGCGTTTGTCTAGTGCTCATTAAGAAAGTTTCTATACAAGTTTTTGAATGAACTCCTTAAGAAAAGTTCTCCAAAAGTTCCCTATGAAAGAATCCTTTGAAGCATCTGGTCATCACAAACGTTTTGACTGCTTGTGGAGCCAAAACGGGCTCCGTATGAGTCAGATATCCATGTTTCAGTTAACAATGCGCAAAACGGATTCCGGACGACAGTTACAGACTAGTTCTTGTGTACTTGCACTCGATTTTTTCCATTCTACTTCACTAAACATCTCCATATGAGATCCAATTAATTGTAGGGAAATGCAAGAGACCTCGGTTATGGTGATGCACTAGGTCGATAGCTAGGACTTTCTGTATGTTCTCGAAATGCGTTTGTCGAGTGCTCATTAAGAAAGTTTCCATACAAGTTTCTGAACGAACTCCTTAAGAAAAGTTCTCGAAAAGTTCCCTATGAAAGAATCCTTTGAAGCATTTGGTCGTCATAAATGTTTTGACTACTTGTGGAGCCAAAACGGACTCCGTATGTGTCAGATATCCATGTTTCAGTTAACACTGCGCAAAACTGATTCCGAACGACAGTTACAGACTAGTTCTTGTGTAGTTGCACTCGATTTTTTCCATTCTACTTCACTAAACATCTCCATATGAGATCCAATTACTTTTAGGGAAATGCAAGAGACCTCGGTTATGATGATGCACTAGGTCCATAGATGGGATTTTGTGTATGTTCTCGAAATGCGTTTGTCGAGTGCTCATTACGAAAGTTTCTATACAAGTTTCTGAACGAACTCCTTAAGAAAAGTTCTCCAAAAGTTCCCTATGAAAGAATTCCTTGAAGCATCCGGTCGTCACAAACGTTTTGATTACTTGTGGAGCCAAAAAGGATTCCGCATGAGTCAGATATCCCTGTTTCAGTTAACACTGCGCAAAACTGATTCCAAACGACAGTTACAGACTTGTTCTAGAGTAGTTGCACTCGATTTTTTCCATTCTACTTCACTAAACATCTCCATATGAGATCCAATTACTTGTAGGGAAATGCAAGAGACCTCGGTTATGATGATGCACTAGGTCCATAGCTGGGATTTTGTGTATGTTCTCGAAATGCGTTTGTCTCGTGCTCATTAAGAAAGTTTCTATACAAGTTTTTGAACGAACTCCTTAAGAAAAGTTCTCCAAAAGTTCCCTATGAAAGAATCCTTTGAAGCATCTGGTCATCACAAACGTTTTGACTGCTTGTGGAGCCAAAACGGGCTCCGTATGAGTCAGATATCCATGTTTCAGTTAACAATGCGCAAAACTGATTCCGGACGACAGTTACAGACTAGTTCTTGTGTACTTGCACTCGATTTTTTCCATTCTACTTCACTAAACATCTCCATATGAGATCCAATTAATTGTAGGGAAATGCAAGAGACCTCGGTTATAATGATGCACTAGGTCGATAGCTGGGACTTTCTGTATGTTCTCGAAATGCGTTTGTCGAGTGCTCATTAAGAAAGTTACTATACAAGTTTCTGAAACAACTCGTTAAGAAAAGTTATCCAAAAGTACCCTATGAAAGAATCCTTTGAAGCATATGGTCGTCACAAACGTTTTGACTACTTGTGGAGCCAAAACGGACTCCGAATGAGTCAGATATCCATGTTTCAGTTAACACTGCGCAAAACTGATTCCGAACGACAGTTACAGACTAGTTCTTGTGTAGTTGCACTCTTTTTTTTCCATTATACTTCACTAAACATCTCCGTATGAGATCCAATTACTTGTAGGGAAATGCAAGAGACCTCGGTTATGATGATGCGCAAGGTCCATAGCTGGGATTTTGTGTATGTTCTCGAAATGCGTTTGTCGAGTGCTCATTAAGAAAGTGTCTATACAAGTTTCTGAACGAACTCCTTAAGTAAAGTTCTCCAAAAGTTCCCTATGAAAGAATCCTTTGAAGCATCTGGTCGTCACAAATGTTTTGACTACTTGTGGAGCCAAAACGGACTCCGTATGAGTCAGATATCCATGTTTCAGTTAACACTGCGCAAAACTGATTCCGAACGACAGTTACAGACTAGTTCTTGTGTAGTTGCACTTGATTTTTTCCATTCTACTTCACTAAACATCTCCATATGAGATCAGATTACTTGTAGGGAAATACAAGAGACCTCGGTTATGATGATGCACTAGGTCCATAGCTGGGATTTTGTGTATGTTCTCGAAATGCGTTTGTCGAGTGCTCATTAAGAAAGTTTCCATACAAGTTTCTAAACGAACTCCTTAAGAAAAGTTCTCCAAAAGTTCCCTATGAAAGAATCCTTTGAAGCATTTGGTCGTCATAAATGTTTTGACTACTTGTGGATCCAAAACGGACACCGTATGTGTCAGATATCCATGTTTCAGTTAACACTGCGCAAAACTGATTCCGAACGACAGTTACAGACTAGTTCTTGTGTAGTTGCACTCGATTTTTTCCATTCTACTTCACTAAACATCTCCATATGAGATCCAATTACTTTTAGGGAAATGCAAGAGACCTCGGTTATGATGATGCACTAGGTCCATAGATGGGATTTTGTGTATGTTCTCGAAATGCGTTTGTCGAGTGCTCATTAAGAAAGTTTCCATACAAGTTTCTGAACGAACTCCTTAAGAAAAGTTCTCCAAAAGTTCCCTATGAAAGAATCCTTTGAAGCGTTTGGTCGTCATAAATGTTTTGACTACTTGTGGATCCAAAACGGACACCGTATGTGTCAGATATCCATGTTTCAGTTAACACTGCGCAAAACTGATTCCGAACGACAGTTACAGACTAGTTCTTGTGTAGTTGCACTCGATTTTTTCCATTCTACTTCACTAAACATCTCCATATGAGATCCAATTACTTTTAGGGAAATGCAAGAGACCTCGGTTATGATGATGCACTAGGTCCATAGATGGGATTTTGTGTATGTTCTCGAAATGCGTTTGTCGAGTGCTCATTACGAAAGTTTCTATACAAGTTTTTGAACGAACTCCTTAAGAAAAGTTCTCCAAAAGTTCCCTATGAAAGAATTCCTTGAAGCATCCGGTCGTCACAAACGTTTTGATTACTTGTGGAGCCAAAAAGGATTCCGCATGAGTCTGATATCCCTGTTTCAGTTAACACTGCGCAAAACTGATTCCGAACGACAGTTACAGACTTGTTCTAGAGTAGTTACACTCGATTTTTTCCATTCTACTTCACTAAACATCTCCATATGAGATCCAATTACTTGTAGGGAAATGCAAGAGACCTTGGTTATGATGATGCACTAGGTCCATAGCTAGGATTTTGTGTATGTTCTTGAAATGCGTTTGTCTAGTGCTCATTAAGAAAGTTTCTATACAAGTTTTTGAACGAACTCCTTAAGAAAAGTTCTCCAAAATTTCCCTATGAAAGAATCCTTTGAAGCATCTGGTCATCACAAACGTTTTGACTGCTTGTGGAGCCAAAACGGGCTCCGTATGAGTCAGATATCCACGTTTCAGTTAACAATGCGCAAAACTGATTCCGGACGACAGTTACAGACTAGTTCTTGTGTACTTGCACTCGATTTTTTCCATTCTACTTCACTAAACATCTCCATATGAGATCCAATTAATTCTAGGGAAATGCAAGAGACCTCGGTTATGATGATGCACTAGGTCGATAGCTGGGACTTTCTGTATGTTCTTGAAATGCGTTTGTCGAGTGCTCATTAAGAAAGTTACTATACAAGTTTCTGAAACAACTCGTTAAGAAAAGTACTCCAAAAGTACCCTATGAAAGAATCCTTTGAAGCATATGGTCGTCACAAACGTTTTGACTACTTGTGGAGCCAAAACGGACTCCGAATGAGTCAGATATCCATGTTTCAGTTAACACTGCGCAAAACTGATTCCGAACGACAGTTACAGACTAGTTCTTGTGTAGTTGCACTCGTTTTTTTTTCATTATACGTCACTAAACATCTCCATATGAGATCCAATTACTTGTAGGGAAATGCAAGAGACCTCGGTTATGATGATGCGCTAGGTCCATAGCTGGGATTTTGTGTATGTTCTCGAAATGCGTTTGTCGAGTGCTCATTAAGAATGTTTCTATACAAGTTTCTGAACGAACTCCTTAAGTAAAGTTCTCCAAAAGTTCCCTATGAAAGAATCCTTTGAAGCATCTGGTCGTCACAAACGTTTTGACTACTTGTGGAGCCAAAATGGACTCCGTATGAGTCAGATATCCATGTTTCAGTTAACACTGCGCAAATCTGATTCCGAACGACAGTTACAAACTAGTCCTTGTGTAGTTGCACTCGAACTTTTTCATTCTACTTCACTAAACATCTCCATATGAGATCCAATTACTTGTAGGGAAATGCAAGAGACCTCGGTTATGATGACGCACTAGGTCCAAAGATGGGACTTTGTCTATGTTCTCGAAATGCGTTTGTCGAGTGCTCATTAAGAATGTTTCCATACAAGTTTCTGAACGAACTCCTTAAGAAAAGTTCTCCAAAAGTTCCCTATGAAAGAATCCTTTGAAGCATTTGGTCGTCATAAATGTTTTGACTACTTGTGGAGCCAAAACGGACTCCGTATGTGTCAGATATCCATGTTTCAGTTAACACTGCGCAAAACTGATTCCGAACGACAGTTACAGACTAGTTCTTGTGTAGTTGCACTCGATTTTTTCCATTCTACTTCACTAAACATCTCCATATGAGATCCAATTACTTTTAGGGAAATGCAAGAGACCTCGGTTATGATGATGCACTAGGTCCATAGATGGGATTTTGTGTATGTTCTCGAAATGCGTTTGTCGAGTGCTCATTACGAAAGTTTCTATACAAGTTTCTGAACGAACTCCTTAAGAAAAGTTCTCCAAAAGTTCCCTATGAAAGAATTCTTTGAAGCATCCGGTCGTCACAAACGTTTTTATTACTTGTGGAGCCAAAAAGGAATCCGCATGAGTCAGATATCCCTGTTTCAGTTAACACTGCGCAAAACTGATTCCGAACGACAGTTACAGACTTGTTCTAGAGTAGTTGCACTCGGTTTTTTCCATTCTACTTCACTAAACATCTCCATATGAGATCCAATTACTTGTAGGGAAATGCAAGAGACCTCGGTTATGATGATGCACTAGGTCCATAGCTGGGATTTTGTGTATGTTCTCGAAATGCGTTTGTCTAGTGCTCATTAAGAAAGTATCTATACAAGTTTTTGAACGAACTCCTTAAGAAAAGTTCTCCAAAAGTTCCATATGAAAGAATCCTTTGAAGCATCTGGTCATCACAAACGTTTTGACTGCTTGTGGATCCAAAACCGGCTCCGTATGAGTCAGATATCCATGTTTCAGTTAACAATGCGCAAAACTGATTCCGAACGACAGTTACAGACTAGTTCTTGTGTACTTGCACTCAATTTTTTCCATTCTACTTCACTAAACATCTCCATATGAGATCCAATTAATTCTAGGGAAATGCAAGAGACCTCGGTTATGATGATGCACTAGGTCGATAGCTGGGACTTTCTGTATGTTCTCGAAATGCGTTTGTCGAGTGCTCATTAAGAAAGTTACTATACAAGTTTTTGAACGAACTCCTTAAGAAAAGTTCTCCAAAAGTACCCTATGAAAGAATCCTTTGAAGCATCTGGTCGTCACAAACGTTTTGACTACTTGTGGAGCCAAACCGGACTCCGTATGAGTCAGATATCCATGTTTCAGTTAACACTGCGCAAAACTGATTCCGAACGACAGTTACAGACTAGTTCTTGTGTAGTTGCACTCGTTTTTTTCCATTATATTTCACTAAACATCTCCATATGAGATCCAATTACTTGTAGGGAAATGCAAGAGACCTCGGTTATGATGATGCGCTAGGTCCATAGCTGGGATTTTGTGTATGTTCTTGAAATGCGTTTGTCGAGTGCTCATTAAGAAAGTTTCTATACAAGTTTCTGAACGAACTCCGTAAGAAAAGTTCTCCAAAAGTTCCCTGTGAAATAATACTTCGAAGCATCCGGTCGTCACAAACGTTTTGACTACTTGTGGAGCCAAAATGGACTCCGTATGAGTCAGATATCCAAGTTTCAGTTAACACTGCGCAAATCTGATTCCGAACGACAGTTACAAACTAGTCCTTGTGTAGTTGCACTCGAACTTTTTCATTCTACTTCACTAAACATCTCCATATGTGATCCAATTACTTGTAGGGAAATGCAAGATACCTCGGTTATGATGACGCACTAGGTCCAAAGATGGGACTTTGTCTATGTTCTCGAAATGCGTTTGTCGAGTGCTCATTAAGAAAGTTTCCATACAAGTTTCTGAACGAACTCCTTAAGAAAAGTTCTCCAAAAGTTCCCTATGAAAGAATCCTTTGAAGCATTTGGTCGTCATAAATGTTTTGACTACTTGTGGATCCAAAACGGACTCCGTATGTGTCAGATATCCATGTTTCAGTTAACACTGCGCAAAACTGATTCCGAACGACAGTTACAGACTAGTTCTTGTGTAGTTGCACTCGATTTTTTCCATTCTACTTCACTAAACATCTCCATATGAGATCCAATTACTTTTAGGGAAATGCAAGAGACCTCGGTTATGATGATGCACTAGGTCCATAGATGGGATTTTGTGTATGTTCTCGAAATGCGTTTGTCGAGTGCTCATTACGAAAGTTTCTATACAAGTTTCTGAACGAACTCCTTAAAAAAAGTTCTCCAAAAGTTCCCTATGAAAGAATTCTTTGAAGCATCCGGTCGTCACAAACGTTTTTATTACTTGTGGAGCCAAAAAGGATTCCGCATGAGTCAGATATCCCTGTTTCAGTTAACACTGCGCAAAACTGATTCCGAACGACAGTTACAGACTTGTTCTAGAGTAGTTGCACTCGGTTTTTTCCATTCTACTTCACTAAACATCTCCATATGAGATCCAATTACTTGTAGGGAAATGCAAGAGACCTCGGTTATGATGATGCACTAGGTCCATAGCTGGGATTTTGTGTATGTTCTCGAAATGCGTTTGTCTAGTGCTCATTAAGAAAGTTTCTATACAAGTTTTTGAACGAACTCCTTAAGAAAAGTTCTCCAAAAGTTCCCTATGAAAGAATCCTTTGAAGCATCTGGTCATCACAAACGTTTTGACTGCTTGTGGAGCCAAAACCGGCTCCGTATGAGTCAGATATCCATGTTTCAGTTAACAATGCGCAAAACTGATTCCGAACGACAGTTACAGACTAGTTCTTGTGTACTTGCACTCAATTTTTTCCATTCTACTTCACTAAACATCTCCATATGAGATCCAATTAATTCTAGGGAAATGCAAGAGACCTCGGTTATGATGATGCACTAGGTCGATAGCTGGGACTTTCTGTATGTTCTCGAAATGCGTTTGTCGAGTGCTCATTAAGAAAGTTACTATACAAGTTTTTGAACGAACTCCTTAACAAAAGTTCTCCAAAAGTACCCTATGAAAGAATCCTTTGAAGCATCTGGTCGTCACAAACATTTTGACTACTTGTGGAGCCAAACCGGACTCCGTATGAGTCAGATATCCATGTTTCAGTTAACACTGCGCAAAACTGATTCCGAACGACAGTTACAGACTAGTTCTTGTGTAGTTGCACTCGTTTTTTTCCATTATATTTCACTAAACATCTCGATATGAGATCCAATTACTTGTAGGGAAATGCAAGAGACCTCGGTTATGATGATGCGCTAGGTCCATAGCTGGGATTTTGTGTATGTTCTCGAAATGCGTTTATCGAGTGCTCATTAAGAAAGTTTCTATACAAGTTTCTGAACGAACTCCTTAAGAAAAGTTCTCCAAAAGTTCCCTGTGAAATAATACTTCGAAGCATCCGGTCATCACAAACGTTTTGACTACTTGTGGAGCCAAAATGGACTCCGTATGAGTCAGATATCCATGTTTCAGTTAACACTGCGCAAATCTGATTCCGAACGACAGTTACAAACTAGTCCTTGTGTAGTTGCACTCGAACTTTTTCATTCTACTTCACTAAACATCTCCATATGAGATCCAATTACTTGTAGGGAAATGCAAGAGACCTCGGTTATGATGACGCACTAGGTCCAAAGATGGGACTTTGTCTATGTTCTCGAAATGCGTTTGTCGAGTGCTCATTAAGAAAGTTTCCATGCAAGTTTCTGAACGAACTCCTTAAGAAAAGTTCTCCAAAAGTTCCCTATGAAAGAATCCTTTGAAGCATTTGGTCGTCATAAATGTTTTGACTACTTGTGGAGCCAAAACGGACTCCGTATGTGTCAGATATCCATGTTTCAGTAAACACTGCGCAAAACTGATTCCGAACGACAGTTACAGACTAGTTCTTGTGTAGTTGCACTCGATTTTTTCCATTCTACTTCACTAAACATCTCCATATGAGATCCAATTACTTTTAGGGAAATGCAAGAGACCTCGGTTATGATGATGCACTAGGTCCATAGATGGGATTTTGTGTATGTTCTCGAAATGCGTTTGTCGAGTGCTCATTACGAAAGTTTCTATACAAGTTTCTGAACGAACTCCTTAAGAAAAGTTCTCCAAAAGTTCCCTATGAAAGAATTCTTTGAAGCATCTGGTCGTCACAAACGTTTTTATTACTTGTGGAGCCAAAAAGGATTCCGCATGAGTCAAATATCCCTGTTTCAGTTAACACTGCGCAAAACTGATTCCGAACGACAGTTACAGACTTGTTCTAGAGTAGTTGCACTCGGTTTTTTCCATTCTATTTCACTAAACATCTCCATATGAGATCCAATTACTTGTAGGGAAATGCAAGAGACCTCGGTTATGATGATGCACTAGGTCCATAGCTGGGATTTTGTGTATGTTCTCGAAATGCGTTTGTCTAGTGCTCATTAAGAAAGTTTCTATACAAGTTTTTGAACGAACTCCTTAAGAAAAGTTCTCCAAAAGTTCCCTATGAAAGAATCCTTTGAAGCATCTGGTCATCACAAACGTTTTGAATGCTTGTGGAGCCAAACCGGACTCCGTATGAGTCAGATATCCATGTTTCAGTTAACACTGCGCAAAACTGATTCCGAACGACAGTTACAGACTAGTTCTTGTGTAGTTGCACTCGTTTTTTTCCATTATATTTCACTAAACATCTCCATATGAGATCCAATTACTTGTAGGGAAATGCAAGAGACCTCGGTTATGATGATGCGCTAGGTCCATAGCTGGGATTTTGTGTATGTTCTCGAAATGCGTTTGTCGAGTGCTCATTAAGAAAGTTTCTATACAAGTTTCTGAACGAACTCCTTAAGAAAAGTTCTCCAAAAGTTCCCTGTGAAATAATACTTCGAAGCATCCGGTCATCACAAACGTTTTGACTACTTGTGGAGCCAAAATGGACTCCGTATGAGTCAGATATCCATGTTTCAGTTAACACTGCGCAAATCTGATTCCGAACGACAGTTACAAACTAGTCCTTGTGTAGTTGCACTCGAACTTTTTCATTCTACTTCACTAAACATCTCCATATGAGATCCAATTACTTGTAGGGAAATGCAAGAGACCTCGGTTATGATGACGCACTAGGTCCAAAGATGGGACTTTGTCTATGTTCTCGAAATGCGTTTGTCGAGTGCTCATTAAGAAAGTTTCCATACAAGTTTCTGAACGAACTCCTTAAGAAAAGTTCTCCAAAAGTTCCCTATGAAAGAATCCTTTGAAGCATTTGGTCATCATAAATGTTTTGACTACTTGTGGAGCCAAAACGGACTCCGTATGTGTCAGATATCCATGTTTCAGTTAACACTGCGCAAAACTGATTCCGAACGACAGTTACAGACTAGTTCTTGTGTAGTTGCACTCGATTTTTTCCATTCTACTTCACTAAACATCTCCATATGAGATCCAATTACTTTTAGGGAAATGCAAGAGACCTCGGTTATGATGATGCACTAGGTCCATAGATGGGATTTTGTGTATGTTCTCGAAATGCGTTTGTCGAGTGCTCATTACGAAAGTTTCTATACAAGTTTCTGAACGAACTCCTTAAGAAAAGTTCTCCAAAAGTTCCCTATGAAAGAATTCTTTGAAGCATCTGGTCGTCACAAACGTTTTTATTACTTGTGGAGCCAAAAAGGATTCCGCATGAGTCAAATATCCCTGTTTCAGTTAACACTGCGCAAAACTGATTCCGAACGACAGTTACAGACTTGTTCTAGAGTAGTTGCACTCGGTTTTTTCCATTCTATTTCACTAAACATCTCCATATGAGATCCAATTACTTGTAGGGAAATGCAAGAGACCTCGGTTATGATGATGCACTAGGTCCATAGCTGGGATTTTGTGTATGTTCTCGAAATGCGTTTGTCTAGTGCTCATTAAGAAAGTTTCTATACAAGTTTTTGAACGAACTCCTTAAGAAAAGTTCTCCAAAAGTTCCCTATGAAAGAATCCTTTGAAGCATCTGGTCATCACAAACGTTTTGAATGCTTGTGGAGCCAAACCGGACTCCGTATGAGTCAGATATCCATGTTTCAGTTAACACTGCGCAAAACTGATTCCGAACGACAGTTACAGACTAGTTCTTGTGTAGTTGCACTCGTTTTTTTCCATTATATTTCACTAAACATCTCCATATGAGATCCAATTACTTGTAGGGAAATGCAAGAGACCTCGGTTATGATGATGCGCTAGGTCCATAGCTGGGATTTTGTGTATGTTCTCGAAATGCGTTTGTCGAGTGCTCATTAAGAAAGTTTCTATACAAGTTTCTGAACGAACTCCTTAAGAAAAGTTCTCCAAAAGTTCCCTGTGAAATAATACTTCGAAGCATCCGGTCATCACAAACGTTTTGACTACTTGTGGAGCCAAAATGGACTCCGTATGAGTCAGATATCCATGTTTCAGTTAACACTGCGCAAATCTGATTCCGAACGACAGTTACAAACTAGTCCTTGTGTAGTTGCACTCGAACTTTTTCATTCTACTTCACTAAACATCTCCATATGAGATCCAATTACTTGTAGGGAAATGCAAGAGACCTCGGTTATGATGACGCACTAGGTCCAAAGATGGGACTTTGTCTATGTTCTCGAAATGCGTTTGTCGAGTGCTCATTAAGAAAGTTTCCATACAAGTTTCTGAACGAACTCCTTAAGAAAAGTTCTCCAAAAGTTCCCTATGAAAGAATCCTTTGAAGCATTTGGTCGTCATAAATGTTTTGACTACTTGTGGAGCCAAAACGGACTCCGTATGTGTCAGATATCCATGTTTCAGTTAACACTGCGCAAAACTGATTCCGAACGACAGTTACAGACTAGTTCTTGTGTAGTTGCACTCGATTTTTTCCATTCTACTTCACTAAACATCTCCATATGAGATCCAATTACTTTTAGGGAAATGTAAGAGACCTCGGTTATGATGATGCACTAGGTCCATAGATGGGATTTTGTGTATGTTCTCGAAATGCGTTTGTCGAGTGCTCATTACGAAAGTTTCTATACAAGTTTCTGAACGAACTCCTTAAGAAAAGTTCTCCAAAAGTTCCCTATGAAAGAATTCTTTGAAGCATCCGGTCGTCACAAACGTTTTTATTACTTGTGGAGCCAAAAAGGATTCCGCATGAGTCAAATATCCCTGTTTCAGTTAACACTGCGCAAAACTGATTCCGAACGACAGTTACAGACTTGTTCTAGAGTAGTTGCACTCGGTTTTTTCCATTCTACTTCACTAAACATCTCCATATGAGATCCAATTACTTGTAGGGAAATGCAAGAGACCTCGGTTATGATGATGCACTAGGTCCATAGCTGGGATTTTGTGTATGTTCTCGAAATGCGTTTGTCTAGTGCTCATTAAGAAAGTTTCTATACAAGTTTTTGAACGAACTCCTTAAGAAAAGTTCTCCAAAAGTTCCCTATGAAAGAATTCTTTGAAGCATCTGGTCGTCACAAACGTTTTTATTACTTGTGGAGCCAAACCGGACTCCGTATGAGTCAGATATCCATGTTTCAGTTAACACTGCGCAAAACTGATTCCGAACGACAGTTACAGACTAGTTCTTGTGTAGTTGCACTCGTTTTTTTCCATTATATTTCACTAAACATCTCCATATGAGATCCAATTACTTGTAGGGAAATGCAAGAGACCTCGGTTATGATGATGCGCTAGGTCCATAGCTGGGATTTTGTGTATGTTCTCGAAATGCGTTTGTCGAGTGCTCATTAAGAAAGTTTCTATACAAGTTTCTGAACGAACTCCTTAAGAAAAGTTCTCCAAAAGTTCCCTGTGAAATAATACTTCGAAGCATCCGGTCATCACAAACGTTTTGACTACTTGTGGAGCCAAAATGGACTCCGTATGAGTCAGATATCCATGTTTCAGTTAACACTGCGCAAATCTGATTCCGAACGACAGTTACAAACTAGTCCTTGTGTAGTTGCACTCGAACTTTTTCATTCTACTTCACTAAACATCTCCATATGAGATCCAATTACTTGTAGGGAAATGCAAGAGACCTCGGTTATGATGACGCACTAGGTCCAAAGATGGGACTTTGTCTATGTTCTCGAAATGCGTTTGTCGAGTGCTCATTAAGAAAGTTTCCATACAAGTTTCTGAACGAACTCCTTAAGAAAAGTTCTCCAAAAGTTCCCTATGAAAGAATCCTTTGAAGCATTTGGTCGTCATAAATGTTTTGACTACTTGTGGAGCCAAAACGGACTCCGTATGTGTCAGATATCCATGTTTCAGTTAACACTGCGCAAAACTGATTCCGAACGACAGTTACAGACTAGTTCTTGTGTAGTTGCACTCGAACTTTTTCAATTCTACTTCACTAAACATCTCCATATGAGATCCAATTACTTTTAGGGAAATGCAAGAGACCTCGGTTATGATGATGCACTAGGTCCATAGATGGGATTTTGTGTGTGTTCTCGAAATGCGTTTGTCGAGTGCTCATTACGAAAGTTTCTATACAAGTTTCTGAACGAACTCCTTAAGAAAAGTTCTCCAAAAGTTCCCTATGAAAGAATTCTTTGAAGCATCCGGTCGTCACAAACGTTTTTATTACTTGTGGAGCCAAAAAGGATTCCGCATGAGTCAAATATCCCTGTTTCAGTTAACACTGCGCAAAACTGATTCCGAACGACAGTTACAGACTTGTTCTAGAGTAGTTGCACTCGGTTTTTTCCATTCTACTTCACTAAACATCTCCATATGAGATCCAATTACTTGTAGGGAAATGCAAGAGACCTCGGTTATGATGATGCACTAGGTCCATAGCTGGGATTTTGTGTATGTTCTCGAAATGCGTTTGTCTAGTGCTCATTAAGAAAGTTTCTATACAAGTTTTTGAACGAACTCCTTAAGAAAAGTTCTCCAAAAGTTCCCTATGAAAGAATCCTTTGAAGCATCTGGTCATCACAAACGTTTTGAATGCTTGTGGAGCCAAACCGGACTCCGTATGAGTCAGATATCCATGTTTCAGTTAACACTGCGCAAAACTGATTCCGAACGACAGTTACAGACTAGTTCTTGTGTAGTTGCACTCGTTTTTTTCCATTATATTTCACTAAACATCTCCATATGAGATCCAATTACTTGTAGGGAAATGCAAGAGACCTCGGTTATGATGATGCGCTAGGTCCATAGCTGGGATTTTGTGTATGTTCTCGAAATGCGTTTGTCGAGTGCTCATTAAGAAAGTTTCTATACAAGTTTCTGAACGAACTCCTTAAGAAAAGTTCTCCAAAAGTTCCCTGTGAAATAATACTTCGAAGCATCCGGTCATCACAAACGTTTTGACTACTTGTGGAGCCAAAATGGACTCCGTATGAGTCAGATATCCATGTTTCAGTTAACACTGCGCAAATCTGATTCCGAACGACAGTTACAAACTAGTCCTTGTGTAGTTGCACTCGAACTTTTTCATTCTACTTCACTAAACATCTCCATATGAGATCCAATTACTTGTAGGGAAATGCAAGAGACCTCGGTTATGATGACGCACTAGGTCCAAAGATGGGACTTTGTCTATGTTCTCGAAATGCGTTTGTCGAGTGCTCATTAAGAAAGTTTCCATACAAGTTTCTGAACGAACTCCTTAAGAAAAGTTCTCCAAAAGTTCCCTATGAAAGAATCCTTTGAAGCATTTGGTCGTCATAAATGTTTTGACTACTTGTGGAGCCAAAACGGACTCCGTATGTGTCAGATATCCATGTTTCAGTTAACACTGCGCAAAACTGATTCCGAACGACAGTTACAGACTAGTTCTTGTGTAGTTGCACTCGATTTTTTCCATTCTACTTCACTAAACATCTCCATATGAGATCCAATTACTTTTAGGGAAATGCAAGAGACCTCGGTTATGATGATGCACTAGGTCCATAGATGGGATTTTGTGTATGTTCTCGAAATGCGTTTGTCGAGTGCTCATTACGAAAGTTTCTATACAAGTTTCTGAACGAACTCCTTAAGAAAAGTTCTCCAAAAGTTCCCTATGAAAGAATTCTTTGAAGCATCCGGTCGTCACAAACGTTTTTATTACTTGTGGAGCCAAAAAGGATTCCGCATGAGTCAAATATCCCTGTTTCAGTTAACACTGCGCAAAATTGATTCCGAACGACAGTTACAGACTTGTTCTAGAGTAGTTGCACTCGGTTTTTTCCATTCTACTTCACTAAACATCTCCATATGAGATCCAATTACTTGTAGGGAAATGCAAGAGACCTCGGTTATGATGATGCACTAGGTCCATAGCTGGGATTTTGTGTATGTTCTCGAAATGCGTTTGTCTAGTGCTCATTAAGAAAGTTTCTATACAAGTTTTTGAACGAACTCCTTAAGAAAAGTTCTCCAAAAGTTCCCTATGAAAGAATCCTTTGAAGCATCTGGTCATCACAAACGTTTTGAATGCTTGTGGAGCCAAACCGGACTCCGTATGAGTCAGATATCCATGTTTCAGTTAACACTGCGCAAAACTGATTCCGAACGACAGTTACAGACTAGTTCTTGTGTAGTTGCACTCGTTTTTTTCCATTATATTTCACTAAACATCTCCATATGAGATCCAATTACTTGTAGGGAAATGCAAGAGACCTCGGTTATGATGATGCGCTAGGTCCATAGCTGGGATTTTGTGTATGTTCTCGAAATGCGTTTGTCGAGTGCTCATTAAGAAAGTTTCTATACAAGTTTCTGAACGAACTCCTTAAGAAAAGTTCTCCAAAAGTTCCCTGTGAAATAATACTTCGAAGCATCCGGTCATCACAAACGTTTTGACTACTTGTGGAGCCAAAATGGACTCCGTATGAGTCAGATATCCATGTTTCAGTTAACACTGCGCAAATCTGATTCCGAACGACAGTTACAAACTAGTCCTTGTGTAGTTGCACTCGAACTTTTTCATTCTACTTCACTAAACATCTCCATATGAGATCCAATTACTTGTAGGGAAATGCAAGAGACCTCGGTTATGATGACGCACTAGGTCCAAAGATGGGACTTTGTCTATGTTCTCGAAATGCGTTTGTCGAGTGCTCATTGAGAAAGTTTCCATACAAGTTTCTGAACGAACTCCTTAAGAAAAGTTCTCCAAAAGTTCCCTATGAAAGAATCCTTTGAAGCATTTGGTCGTCATAAATGTTTTGACTACTTGTGGAGCCAAAACGGACTCCGTATGTGTCAGATATCCATGTTTCAGTTAACACTGCGCAAAACTGATTCCGAACGACAGTTACAGACTAGTTCTTGTGTAGTTGCACTCGATTTTTTCCATTCTACTTCACTAAACATCTCCATATGAGATCCAATTACTTTTAGGGAAATGCAAGAGACCTCGGTTATGATGATGCACTAGGTCCATAGATGGGATTTTGTGTATGTTCTCGAAATGCGTTTGTTGAGTGCTCATTACGAAAGTTTCTATACAAGTTTCTGAACGAACTCCTTAAGAAAAGTTCTCCAAAAGTTCCCTATGAAAGAATTCTTTGAAGCATCCGGTCGTCACAAACGTTTTTATTACTTGTGGAGCCAAAAAGGATTCCGCATGAGTCAAATATCCCTGTTTCAGTTAACACTGCGCAAAACTGATTCCGAACGACAGTTACAGACTTGTTCTAGAGTAGTTGCACTCGGTTTTTTCCATTCTACTTCACTAAACATCTCCATATGAGATCCAATTACTTGTAGGGAAATGCAAGAGACCTCGGTTATGATGATGCACTAGGTCCATAGCTGGGATTTTGTGTATGTTCTCGAAATGCGTTTGTCTAGTGCTCATTAAGAAAGTTTCTATACAAGTTTTTGAACGAACTCCTTAAGAAAAATTCTCCAAAAGTTCCCTATGAAAGAATCCTTTGAAGCATCTGGTCATCACAAACGTTTTGAATGCTTGTGGAGCCAAACCGGACTCCGTATGAGTCAGATATCCATGTTTCAGTTAACACTGCGCAAAACTGATTCCGAACGACAGTTACAGACTAGTTCTTGTGTAGTTGCACTCGTTTTTTTCCATTATATTTCACTAAACATCTCCATATGAGATCCAATTACTTGTAGGGAAATGCAAGAGACCTCGGTTATGATGATGCGCTAGGTCCATAGCTGGGATTTTGTGTATGTTCTCGAAATGCGTTTGTCGAGTGCTCATTAAGAAAGTTTCTATACAAGTTTCTGAACGAACTCCTTAAGAAAAGTTCTCCAAAAGTTCCCTGTGAAATAATACTTCGAAGCATCCGGTCATCACAAACGTTTTGACTACTTGTGGAGCCAAAATGGACTCCGTATGAGTCAGATATCCATGTTTCAGTTAACACTGCGCAAATCTGATTCCGAACGACAGTTACAAACTAGTCCTTGTGTAGTTGCACTCGAACTTTTTCATTCTACTTCACTAAACATCTCCATATGAGATCCAATTACTTGTAGGGAAATGCAAGAGACCTCGGTTATGATGACGCACTAGGTCCAAAGATGGGACATTGTCTATGTTCTCGAAATGCGTTTGTCGAGTGCTCATTAAGAAAGTTTCCATACAAGTTTCTGAACGAACTCCTTAAGAAAAGTTCTCCAAAAGTTCCCTATGAAAGAATCCTTTGAAGCATTTGGTCGTCATAAATGTTTTGACTACTTGTGGAGCCAAAACGGACTCCGTATGTGTCAGATATCCATGTTTCAGTTAACACTGCGCAAAACTGATTCCGAACGACAGTTACAGACTAGTTCTTGTGTAGTTGCACTCGATTTTTTCCATTCTACTTCACTAAACATCTCCATATGAGATCCAATTACTTTTAGGGAAATGCAAGAGACCTCGGTTATGGTGATGCACTAGGTCCATAGATGGGATTTTGTGTATGTTCTCGAAATGCGTTTGTCGAGTGCTCATTACGAAAGTTTCTATACAAGTTTCTGAACGAACTCCTTAAGAAAAGTTCTCCAAAAGTTCCCTATGAAAGAATTCTTTGAAGCATCCGGTCGTCACAAACGTTTTTATTACTTGTGGAGCCAAAAAGGATTCCGCATGAGTCAAATATCCCTGTTTCAGTTAACACTGCGCAAAACTGATTCCGAACGACAGTTACATACTTGTTCTAGAGTAGTTGCACTCGGTTTTTTCCATTCTACTTCACTAAACATCTCCATATGAGATCCAATTACTTGTAGGGAAATGCAAGAGACCTCGGTTATGATGATGCACTAGGTCCATAGCTGGGATTTTGTGTATGTTCTCGAAATGCGTTTGTCTAGTGCTCATTAAGAAAGTTTCTATACAAGTTTTTGAATGAACTCCTTAAGAAAAGTTCTCCAAAAGTTCCCTATGAAAGAATCCTTTGAAGCATCTGGTCATCACAAACGTTTTGAATGCTTGTGGAGCCAAACCGGACTCCGTATGAGTCAGATATCCATGTTTCAGTTAACACTGCGCAAAACTGATTCCGAACGACAGTTACAGACTAGTTCTTGTGTAGTTGCACTCGTTTTTTTCCATTATATTTCACTAAACATCTCCATATGAGATCCAATTACTTGTAGGGAAATGCAAGAGACCTCGGTTATGATGATGCGCTAGGTCCATAGCTGGGATTTTGTGTATGTTCTCGAAATGCGTTTGTCGAGTGCTCATTAAGAAAGTTTCTATACAAGTTTCTGAACGAACTCCTTAAGAAAAGTTCTCCAAAAGTTCCCTGTGAAATAATACTTCGAAGCATCCGGTCATCACAAACGTTTTGACTACTTGTGGAGCCAAAATGGACTCCGTATGAGTCAGATATCCATGTTTCAGTTAACACTGCGCAAATCTGATTCCGAACGACAGTTACAAACTAGTCCTTGTGTAGTTGCACTCGAACTTTTTCATTCTACTTCACTAAACATCTCCATATGAGATCCAATTACTTGTAGGGAAATGCAAGAGACCTCGGTTATGATGACGCACTAGGTCCAAAGATGGGACTTTGTCTATGTTCTCGAAATGCGTTTGTCGAGTGCTCATTAAGAAAGTTTCCATACAAGTTTCTGAACGAACTCCTTAGGAAAAGTTCTCCAAAAGTACCCTATGAAAGAATCCTTTGAAGCATTTGGTCGTCATAAATGTTTTGACTACTTGTGGAGCCAAAACGGACTCCGTATGTGTCAGATATCCATGTTTCAGTTAACACTGCGCAAAACTGATTCCGAACGACAGTTACAGACTAGTTCTTGTGTAGTTGCACTCGATTTTTTCCATTCTACTTCACTAAACATCTCCATATGAGATCCAATTACTTTTAGGGAAATGCAAGAGACCTCGGTTATGATGATGCACTAGGTCCATAGATGGGATTTTGTGTATGTTCTCGAAATGCGTTTGTCGAGTGCTCATTACGAAAGTTTCTATACAAGTTTCTGAACGAACTCCTTAAGAAAAGTTCTCCAAAAGTTCCCTATGAAAGAATTCTTTGAAGCATCCGGTCGTCACAAACGTTTTTATTACTTGTGGAGCCAAAAAGGATTCCGCATGAGTCAAATATCCCTGTTTCAGTTAACACTGCGCAAAACTGATTCCGAACGACAGTTACAGACTTGTTCTAGAGTAGTTGCACTCGGTTTTTTCCATTCTACTTCACTAAACATCTCCATATGAGATCCAATTACTTGTAGGGAAATGCAAGAGACCTCGGTTATGATGATGCACTAGGTCCATAGCTGGGATTTTGTGTATGTTCTCGAAATGCGTTTGTCTAGTGCTCATTAAGAAAGTTTCTATACAAGTTTTTGAACGAACTCCTTAAGAAAAGTTCTCCAAAAGTTCCCTATGAAAGAATCCATTGAAGCATCTGGTCATCACAAACGTTTTGAATGCTTGTGGAGCCAAACCGGACTCCGTATGAGTCAGATATCCATGTTTCAGTTAACACTGCGCAAAACTGATTCCGAACGACAGTTACAGACTAGTTCTTGTGTAGTTGCACTCGTTTTTTTCCATTATATTTCACTAAACATCTCCATATGAGATCCAATTACTTGTAGGGAAATGCAAGAGACCTCGGTTATGATGATGCGCTAGGTCCATAGCTGGGATTTTGTGTATGTTCTCGAAATGCGTTTGTCGAGTGCTCATTAAGAAAGTTTCTATACAAGTTTCTGAACGAACTCCTTAAGAAAAGTTCTCCAAAAGTTCCCTGTGAAATAATACTTCGAAGCATCCGGTCATCACAAACGTTTTGACTACTTGTGGAGCCAAAATGGACTCCGTATGAGTCAGATATCCAAGTTTCAGTTAACACTGCGCAAATCTGATTCCGAACGACAGTTACAAACTAGTCCTTGTGTAGTTGCACTCGAACTTTTTCATTCTACTTCACTAAACATCTCCATATGAGATCCAATTACTTGTAGGGAAATGCAAGAGACCTCGGTTATGATGACGCACTAGGTCCAAAGATGGGACTTTGTCTATGTTCTCGAAATGCGTTTGTCGAGTGCTCATTAAGAAAGTTTCCATACAAGTTTCTGAACGAACTCCTTAAGAAAAGTTCTCCAAAAGTTCCCTATGAAAGAATCCTTTGAAGCATTTGGTCGTCATAAATGTTTTGACTACTTGTGGAGCCAAAACGGACTCCGTATGTGTCAGATATCCATGTTTCAGTTAACACTGCGCAAAACTGATTCCGAACGACAGTTACAGACTAGTTCTTGTGTAGTTGCACTCGATTTTTTCCATTCTACTTCACTAAACATCTCCATATGAGATCCAATTACTTTTAGGGAAATGCAAGAGACCTCGGTTATGATGATGCACTAGGTCCACAGATGGGATTTTGTGTATGTTCTCGAAATGCGTTTGTCGAGTGCTCATTACGAAAGTTTCTATACAAGTTTCTGAACGAACTCCTTAAGAAAAGTTCTCCAAAAGTTCCCTATGAAAGAATTCTTTGAAGCATCCGGTCGTCACAAACGTTTTTATTACTTGTGGAGCCAAAAAGGATTCCGCATGAGTCAAATATCCCTGTTTCAGTTAACACTGCGCAAAACTGATTCCGAACGACAGTTACAGACTTGTTCTAGAGTAGTTGCACTCGGTTTTTTCCATTCTACTTCACTAAACATCTCCATATGAGATCCAATTACTTGTAGGGAAATGCAAGAGACCTCGGTTATGATGATGCACTAGGTCCATAGCTGGGATTTTGTGTATGTTCTCGAAATGCGTTTGTCTAGTGCTCATTAAGAAAGTTTCTATACAAGTTTTTGAACGAACTCCTTAAGAAAAGTTCTCCAAAAGTTCCCTATGAAAGAATCCATTGAAGCATCTGGTCATCACAAACGTTTTGAATGCTTGTGGAGCCAAAACCGGCTCCGTATGAGTCAGATATCCATGTTTCAGTTAACAATGCGCAAAACTGATTCCGAACGACAGTTACAGACTAGTTCTTGTGTACTTGCACTCAATTTTTTCCATTCTACTTCACTAAACATCTCCATATGAGATCCAATTAATTCTAGGGAAATGCAAGAGACCTCGGTTATGATGATGCACTAGGTCAATAGCTGGGACTTTCTGTATGTTCTCAAAATGCGTTTGTCGAGTGCTCATTAAGAAAGTTACTATACAAGTTTTTGAACGAACTCCTTAAGAAAAGTTCTCCAAAAGTACCCTATGAAAGAATCCTTTGAAGCATCTGGTCGTCATAAATGTTTTGACTACTTGTGGAGCCAAAACGGACTCCGTATGTGTCAGATATCCATGTTTCAGTTAACACTGCGGAAAACTAATTCCGAAGTACAGTAACAGACTAGTTCTTGTGTAGTTGCACTCGATTTTTTCCATTCTACTTCACTAAACATCTCCATATGAGATCCAATTACTTTTAGGGAAATGCAAGAGACCTCGGTTATGATGATGCACTAGGTCCACAGATGGGATTTTGTGTATGTTCTCGAAATGCGTTTGTCGAGTGCTCATTACGAAAGTTTCTATACAAGTTTCTGAACGAACTCCTTAAGAAAAGTTCTCCAAAAGTTCCCTATGAAAGAATTCTTTGAAGCATCCGGTCGTCACAAACGTTTTTATTACTTGTGGAGCCAAAAAGGATTCCGCATGAGTCAAATATCCCTGTTTCAGTTAACACTGCGCAAAACTGATTCCGAACGACAGTTACAGACTTGTTCTAGAGTAGTTGCACTCGGTTTTTTCCATTCTGCTTCACTAAACATCTCCATATGAGATCCAATTACTTGTAGGGAAATGCAAGAGACCTCGGTTATGATGATGCACTAGGTCCATAGCTGGGATTTTGTGTATGTTCTCGAAATGCGTTTGTCTAGTGCTCATTAAGAAAGTTTCTATACAAGTTTTTGAACGAACTCCTTAAGAAAAGTTCTCCAAAAGTTCCCTATGAAAGAATCCATTGAAGCATCTGGTCATCACAAACGTTTTGAATGCTTGTGGAGCCAAAACCGGCTCCGTATGAGTCAGATATCCATGTTTCAGTTAACAATGCGCAAAACTGATTCCGAACGACAGTTACAGACTAGTTCTTGTGTACTTGCACTCAATTTTTTCCATTCTACTTCACTAAACATCTCCATATGAGATCCAATTAATTCTAGGGAAATGCAAGAGACCTCGGTTATGATGATGCACTAGGTCAATAGCTGGGACTTTCTGTATGTTCTCAAAATGCGTTTGTCGAGTGCTCATTAAGAAAGTTACTATACAAGTTTTTGAACGAACTCCTTAAGAAAAGTTCTCCAAAAGTACCCTATGAAAGAATCCTTTGAAGCATCTGGTCGTCACAAACGTTTTGACTACTTGTGGAGCCAAACCGGACTCCGTATGAGTCAGATATCCATGTTTCAGTTAGCACTGCGCAAAACTGATTCCGAACGACAGTTACAGACTAGTTCTTGTGTAGTTGCACTCGTTTTTTTCCATTATATTTCACTAAACATCTCCATATGAGATCCAATTACTTGTAGGGAAATGCAAGAGACCTCGGTTATGATGATGCACTAGGTCCATTGCTGGGATTTTGTGTATGTTCTCGAAATGCGTTTGTCGAGTGCTCATTAAGAAAGTTTCTATACAAGTTTCTGAACGAACTCCTTAAGAAAAGTTCTCCAAAAGTTCCCTATGAAATAATACTTCGAAGCATCCGGTCGTCACAAACGTTTTGACTACTTGTGGAGCCAAAATGGACTCCGTATGAGTCAGATATCCATGTTTCAGTTAACACTGCGCAAAACTGATTCCGAACGACAGTTACAAACTAGTCCTTGTGTAGTTGCACTCGAACTTTTTCATTCTACTTCACTAAACATCTCCATATGAGATCCAATTACTTGTAGGGAAATGCAAGAGACCTCGGTTATGATGACGCACTAGGTCCAAAGATGGGACTTTGTCTATGTTCTCGAAATGCGTTTGTCGAGTGCTCATTAAGAAAGTTTCTATACATTTTCTGAACGAACTCCTTAAGAAAAGTTCTCCAAAAGTTCCCTATAAAAGAATCCTTTGAAGCATCTGGTCATCACAAACGTTTTGACTACTTGTGGAGCCAAAACGGACTCCGTATGAGTCAGATATCCATGTTTCAGTTAACACTGCGCAAAACTGATTCTGAACGACAGTTACAAATTAGTTGTTGTGTAGTTGCACTCGATTTTTTCCATTCTACTTCACTAAACATCTCCATATGAGATCCAATTAATTCTAGGGAAATGCAAGAGACCTCGGTTATGATGATGCACTAGGTCAATAGCTGGGACTTTCTGTATGTTCTCAAAATGCGTTTGTCGAGTGCTCATTAAGAAAGTTACTATACAAGTTTTTGAACGAACTCCTTAAGAAAAGTTCTCCAAAAGTTCCCTATGAAATAATACTTCGAAGCATCCGGTCGTCACAAACGTTTTGACTACTTGTGGAGCCAAAACGGACTCCGTATGAGTCAGATATCCATGTTTCAGTTACCACTGCGCAAAACTGATTCCGAACGACAGTTACAAACTAGTTCTTGTGTAGTTGCACTCGAACTTTTTCATTCCACTTCACTAAACATCTCCATATGAGATCCAATTACTTGTAGGGAAATGCAAGAGACCTCGGTTATGATGATGCGCTAGGTCCATAGCTGGGATTTTGTGTATGTTCTCGAAATGCGTTTGTCGAGTGCTCATTAAGAAAGTTTCTATACAAGTTTCTGAACGAACTCCTTAAGAAAAGTTCTCCAAAAGTTCCCTATGAAATAATACTTCGAAGCATCCGGTCGTCACAAACGTTTTGACTACTTGTGGAGCCAAAACGGACTCTGTATGAGTCAGATATCCATGTTTCAGTTAACACTGCGCAAAACTGATTCCGAACGACAGTTACAAACTAGTCCTTGTGTAGTTGCACTCGAACTTTTTCATTCTACTTCACTAAACATCTCCATATGAGATCCAATTACTTGTAGGGAAATGCAAGAGACCTCGGTTATGATGACGCACTAGGTCCAAAGATGGGACTTTGTCTATGTTCTCGAAATGCGTTTGTCGAGTGCTCATTAAGAAAGTTTCTATACAAGTTTCTGAACGAACTCCTTAAGAAAAGTTCTCCAAAAGTTCCCTATAAAAGAATCCTTTGAAGCATCTGGTCATCACAAACGTTTTGACTACTTGTGGAGCCAAAACGGACTCCGTATGAGTCAGATATCCATGTTTCAGTTAACACTGCGCAAAACTGATTCTGAACGACAGTTACAGATTAGTTGTTGTGTAGTTGCACTCGATTTTTTCCATTCTACTTCACTAAACATCTCCATATGAGATCCAATTACTTGTAGGGACATGAAAGATACCTCGGTTATTATGATGCACTAGGTCCATAGCTGGGACTTTGTGTATGTTCTCATAATGCGTTTGTCGAGTGCTCATTAAGAAAGTTACTATACAAGTTTCTGAACGAACTCCTTAAGAAAAGTTCTCCAAAAGTACCCTATAAAAGAATCCTTTGAAGCATCTGGTCGTCACAAATGTTTTGACTACTTGTGGAGCCAAACCGGACTCCGTATGAGTCAGATATCCATGTTTCAGTTAACACTGCGCAAAACTGATTCCGAACGACAGTTACAGACTAGTTCTTGTGTAGTTGCACTCATTTTTTTCCATTATACTTCACTAAACATCTCCATATGAGATCCAATTACTTGTAGGGAAATGCAAGAGACCTCGGTTATGATGATGCGCTAGGTCCATAGCTGGGATTTTGTGTATGTTCTTGAAATGCGTTTGTCGAGTGCTCATTAAGAAAGTTTCTATACAAGTTTCTGAACGAACTCCTTAAGTAAAGTTCTCCAAAAGTTCCCTATGAAAGAATCCTTTGAAGAATCTGGTTGTCAGAAATGTTTTGACTACTTGTGGAGCCAAAACGGACTCCGTATGGGTCAGATATCCATGTTTCAGTTAACACTGCGCAAAACTGATTCCGAACGACAGTTACAGACTAGTTCTTGTGTAGTTGCACTCGATTTTTTCCATTATACTTCACTAAACATCTCCATATGAGATCCAATTACTTGTAGGGAAATGCAAGAGACCTCGGTTATGATGATGCACTAGGTCCATAGCTGGGACTTTGTGTATGTTCTCGAAATGCGTTTGTCGAGTGCTCATTACGAAAGTTTCTATACAAGTTTCTGAACGAACTCCTTAAGAAAAGTTCTCCAAAAGTTCCCTATGAAATAATACTTCGAAGCATCCGGTCGTCACAAACGTTTTGACTACTTGTGGAGCCAAAACGGACTCCGTATGAGTCAGATATCCATGTTTCAGTTAACACTGCGCAAAACTGATTCCGAACGACAGTTACAAACTAGTTCTTGTGTAGTTGCACTCGAACTTTTTCATTCTACTTCACTAAACATCTCCATATGAGATCCAATTACTTGTAGGGAAATGCAAGAGACCTCGGTTATGATGACGCACTAGGTCCAAAGATGGGACTTTGTCTATGGTCTCGAAATGCGTTTGTCGAGGGCTCATTAAGAAAGTTTCTATACAAGTTTCTAAACGAACTCCTTAAGAAAAGTTCTCCAAAAGTTCCCTATGAAAGAATAATTGGAAGCATCTGGTCATCCCAAACGTTTTGACTACTTGTGGAGCCAAAACGGACTCCATATGAGTCAGATATCCATGTTTCAGTTAACACTGCCCAAAACTAATTCCGAACGACAGTTACAAACTAGTTCTTGTGTAGTTGCACTCGATTTTTTTCATTCTACTTCACTAAACATCTCCATATGAGATGCAATTACTTGTAGGGAAATGCAGGAGACCTCGGTTATGATGACGCACTAGGTCCAAAGCTGGGACTTTGTCTATGTTCTCGAAATGCGTTTGTCGAGTGCTCATTAAGAAAGTTTCTATACAAGTTTCTGAATGAACTCCTTAATAACAGTTCTCCAAAAGTTCCCTATGAAAGAATACTTCAAAGCATCTGGTCTTCACAAACGTTTTAACTACTTGTGGAGCCAAAACGGACTCCGTATGAGTCAGATATCCGTGTTTCAGTTAACACTGCGCAAAACTAATTCCGAACGAGAGTTACAGACTAGTTCTTGTATAGTTGCACTCGTTTTTTTCCATTATACCTCACTAAACATCTCCATATGAGATCCAATTACTTGTAGGGAAATGCAAGAGACCTCGGTTATGATGATGCGCTAGGTCCATAGCTGGGATTTTGTGTATGTTCTTGAAATGCGTTTGTCGAGTGCTCATTAAGAAAGTTTCTATACAAGTTTCTGAACGAACTCCTTAAGTAAAGTTCTCCAAAAGTTCCCTACGAAAGAATCCTTTGAAGAATCTGGTTGTCAGAAATGTTTTGACTACTTGTGGAGCCAAAACGCACTCCGTATGGGTCAGATATCCATGTTTCAGTTAACACTGCGCAAAACTGATTCCGAACGACAGTTACACACTAGTTCTTGTGTAGTTGCACTCGATTTTTTCCATTATACTTCACTAAACATCTCCATATGAGATCCAATTACTTGTAGGGAAATGCAAGAGACCTCGGTTATGATGATGCACTAGGTCCATAGCTGGGACTTTGTGTATGTTCTCGAAATGCGTTTGTCGAGTGCTCATTATGAAAGTTTCTATACAAGTTTCTGAACGAACTCCTTAAGAAAAGTTCTCCAAAAGTTCCCTATGAAATAATACTTCGAAGCATCCGGTCGTCACAAACGTTTTGACTACTTGTGGAGCCAAAACGGACTCCGTATGAGTCAGATATCCATGTTTCAGTTAACACTGCGCAAAACTGATTCCGAACGACAGTTACAAACTAGTTCTTGTGTAGTTGCACTCGAACTTTTTCATTCTACTTCACTAAACATCTCCATATGAGATCCAATTACTTGTAGGGAAATGCAAGAGACCTCGGTTATGATGATGCGCTAGGTCCATAGCTGGGATTTTGTGTATGTTCTTGAAATGCGTTTGTCGAGTGCTCATTAAGAAAGTTTCTATACAAGTTTCTGAACGAACTCCTTAAGTAAAGTTCTCCAAAAGTTCCCTACGAAAGAATCCTTTGAAGAATCTGGTTGTCAGAAATGTTTTGACTACTTGTGGAGCCAAAACGCACTCCGTATGGGTCAGATATCCATGTTTCAGTTAACACTGCGCAAAACTGATTCCGAACGACAGTTACACACTAGTTCTTGTGTAGTTGCACTCGATTTTTTCCATTATACTTCACTAAACATCTCCATATGAGATCGAATTACTTGTAGGGAAATGCAAGAGACCTCGGTTATGATGATGCACTAGGTCCATAGCTGGGACTTTGTGTATGTTCTCGAAATGCGTTTGTCGAGTGCTCATTATGAAAGTTTCTATACAAGTTTCTGAACGAACTCCTTAAGAAAAGTTCTCCAAAAGTTCCCTATGAAATAATACTTCGAAGCATCCGGTCGTCACAAACGTTTTGACTACTTGTGGAGCCAAAACGGACTCCGTATGAGTCAGATATCCATGTTTCAGTTAACACTGCGCAAAACTGATTCCGAACGACAGTTACAAACTAGTTCTTGTGTAGTTGCACTCGAACTTTTTCATTCTACTTCACTAAACATCTCCATATGAGATCCAATTACTTGTAGGGAAATGCAAGAGACCTCGGTTATGATGACGCACTAGGTCCAAAGATGGAACTTTGTCTATGTTCTCGGAATGCGTTTGTCGAGGGCTCATTAAGAAAGTTTCTATACAAGTTTCTGAATGAACTCCTTAATAACAGTTCTCCAAAAGTTCCCTATGAAAGAATACTTCGAAGCATCTGGTCGTCACAAACGTTTTAACTACTTGTGGAGCCAAAACGGACTCCGTATGAGTCAGATATCCATGTTTCAGTTAACACTGCGCAAAACTAATTCCGAACGAGAGTTACAGACTAGTTCTTGTGTACTTGCACTTGTTTTTTTCATTCTACTTCACTAAACATCTCCATATGAGATCCAATTATTTGTAGGAAAATGCAGGAGACCTCGGTTATGATGACGCGCTAGGTCCATAGCTGGAACTTTGTGTACGTTCTCGAAATACGTTTGTTGAGTGCTCATTAAGAAAGTTTCTATACAAGTTTCTGAACGAACTGCTTTAGAAAAGTTCTCCAAAAGTTCCCTATGAAAGAATCCTTTGAAGCATCTGGTCACCACAAACATTTTGACTACTTGTGGAGCCAAAACGGACTCCGTATGAGTCAGATATCCATGTTTCAGTTAACAATGCACAAAACTGATTCCGAACGACAGTTACAGAGTAGTTCTTGTGTAGTTGCACCTGATTTTTTCCATTCTACTTCACTAAACATCTCCATATTAGATCCAATTACTTGTAGGGAAATGCAGGAGACCTCGGTTACGATGATGCACTAGATCCATAGCTGGGAATTTGTATATGTTCTCGAAATGCGTTTGTCGAGTGCTCATTAGAAAATTCCTATACAAGTTTCTGAACGAACTCCTTAAGAAAAGTTCTCCAAAAGTTCCCTATGAAAGAACCCTTTGAAGCATCTGGTCGTCACAAAGGTTTGGACTACTTATGGAGCCAAAACGGACTCCGTATGAGTCAGATATCCATGTTTCAGTTGACACTGCGCAAAACTGACTCCGAACGACAGTTACAGACTAGTTCGTGTGTAGTTGCACTCGATTTTTTCCATTCTACTTCACTAAACATCTCCATATGAGATCCAATTACTTGTAGGGAAATGAAAGATGCCTCGGTTATTATGATGCACTAGGTCCATAGCTGGGACTTTGTGTATGTTCTTGTAATGCGTTTGTCAAGTGCTAATTAAGAAAGTTTCTATACAAGTTTCTGAATGAACTCCTTAAGAACAGTTCTCCAAAAGTTCCCTATGAAATAATACTTCGAAGCATCTGGTTGTCATGAACGTTTTGACTACTTGTGGAGCCAAAACGGACTCCGTATGAGTCAGATATCCATGTTTCAGTTAACACTGCGCAAAACTAATTTCGAACGACAGTTACAAACTAGTTCTTGTGTAGTTGCACTCGAACTTTTTCATTCTACTTCACTAAAAATCTCCATATGATATCCAATTACTTGTAGGGAAATGCAGGAGACCTCGGTTATGATGATGCACTAGGTCCAAAGCTGGGACTTTGTCTATGTTCTCGAAATGCGTTTGTCGAGTGCTCATTAAGAAAGTTTCTATACAAGTTTCTGAACGAACTCCTTAAGAAAAGTTCTCCAAAAGTTCCCTATGAAAGAATAATTTGAAGCATCTGGTCATCACCAACGTTTTGACTACTTGTGGTGCCAAAACGGACTCCGTATGAGGCAGATATCCATGTTTCAGTTAACACTGCGCAAAACTAATTCCGAATGAGAGTTATAGACTAGTTCTTGTGTAGTTGCGCCCGATTTTTTTCCATTCTACTTCACTAAACATCTCCATATGAGATCCAATTACTCGTAGGGAAATGCAGGAGACCTCGGTTATGACGATGCACTAGGTCCGTAGCTGGGAATTTGTGTATGTTCTCGAAATGCGTTTGTCGAGTGCTCATTAAGAAAGTTTCTATACAAGTTTCTGAACGAACTCCTTAAGAAAAGTTCTTCAAAAGTTCACTATGATAGAACACTTTGAAGCATCTGGTTGTCACAAACGTTTTGACTACTTGTGGAGCCAAAACGGACTCCGTATGAGTCAGATATGCATGTTTCAGTTAACACTGCGCAAAGGTGATTCCGAACGACAGTTATAGACTAGTTCTTGTGTAGTTGCACTCGATTTTTTCCATTCTACTTCACTAAACATCTCCATATGAGATCCAATTACTTGTAGGGAAATGCAAGAGTCCTCGGTTATGATGATACACTAGGTCCATAGCTGGGACTTTGTGGATGTTCTCGAAAGGCGTTTGTCGAGTGCTCATTAAGAAAGTTTCTATACAAGTTTCTGAACGAACTCCTTAAGAAAAGTTGAGGGAGTCCTGGATTAGGGGGTGTTCGGGTAGCCGGACTATACCTTCGCCGGACTCCTGGACTATGAGGATACAAGATTGAAGACTTCGTCCCGTGTCCGGATGGGACTTTCCTTGGCGTGGAAGGCAATCTAGGCGATGCGGATACTCAAGATCTCCTACCATTGTAACCGACTCTTTGTAACCCTAACCCTATCCGGTGTCTATATAAACCGGAGGGTTGTAGTCCGTAGGACGAACCATCATCATACACAATCATACCATAGGCTAGCTTCTAGGGTTTAGCCTCCTTGATCTCATGGTAGATCTACTCTTGTACTACCCATATCATCAATATTAATCAAGCAGGAGTAGGGTATTACCTCCATCGAGAGGGCCCGAACCTGGGTAGAAACATCATGTCCCTTGTCTCCTGTTACCATCCGGCCTTGACGCACAGTTCGGGACCCCCTACCAGAGATCCGCCGGTTTTGACACCGACATTGGTGCTTTCATTGAGAGTTCCTCTGTGTCGTCGCCTTTAGGCCCGATGGCTCCTCTGATCATCAACAACAATGAGGTCCATGGTGAGACTTTTCTCCCGGACAAATCTTCGTTTTCGGCAGCATCGCTCTGCGGGCCAATTCGCTTGGTCATCTGGAGCAGATCGAAAGCTATGCCCCTGGCCATCAAGTTAGGTTTGGAAGCTTAAACTACACGACTGATATCCGCGGAGACTTGATCTTCGACGGGTTCGAGCCACAGCCAAGCGCGCCGCACTATCTCGAGGGGCATGATCTAGCTCTGCCTCCGAACAGTGTCCTGGAGGCCGCACACGCACCGGTTCCGACCCTTAACTCGTAGCCTATTGCGCCAATTGAGGATGAGCGGTTGGACGTCACCTCGGGGGCTGCAATCTCAAAGGCGATCGAGCCGAACGCCAGCCCCGCACTCCGCGTGACCCGTGACCCCGAGGGTCCGGACTCCTCCCCGGACTCCGAACCCCCCGCTCCCCTGCCAGTCGAAGCCGATTGGGCGCCGATAATGGAGTTCACCGCCGCGGACATCTTTCAGCACTCGCCTTTTGGCGACATCCTGAATTCTTTCAAGTCTCTTTCTTTATCAGGAGAGCCCTGGCCGGACTACGGTCAGCGAGGATGGGATATGGACGATGAAGAAATTCAAAGCCCACCCACCACCCACTTGGTAGCCACTGTTGACGATTTAACCAACATGCTTGACTTCGGCTCCGAAGACTTCGACGGTATGGACGACGAGGTAGGAGACGAACAGGAACCAGCACCTGTAGGGCGCTGGACGGCCACCTCGTCATATGACGTATATATGGTGGATACTCCAAAAGATGGAGATGGCGATGGAACAACACGGGATGACACCTCCAAGAAACAGCCAAACGCCGGTGTTAGCGGCGCCGCTCTAAATCCCGCCAAAGCAAAAACGGTGATTCTGGCACCGGAGATAATAGTACCCCAGATAGCGCCGAAGAACACCCTCCCCAGCAAGATTCGGTGCAGGAAGATGGAGAAGCCAGCCCTCATGAGAGAGCGGCAGACCGAGAGGTTGAGGACGATAACTATATGCCTCCCTCCGAAGACGAGGCTAGCCTCGATGACGACGAATTCTTCGTACCATCAGACCCCGCCGAACAAGAGCATTTCAAACGCAGGCTCTTAGCCACAGCGAACAGCCTCAAGAAAAAGCAGCAACAGCTTAGAGCTGATCAAGATCTGCTAGCTGATAGATGGACTGAAGTCCTTGCGGCTGAAGAGTATGAACTCGAACGCCCCTCCAAGAGCTACCCAAAGCGCAGGCCGCTACCCCGATCAGAGGAGGAAGCGCCTACATCACCAGCGCACGACATGGCAGACCGGCCACCTCGCGGCCGCGACAGAGAGGCCTCTCGGCCCTCCACACAAGCCATGCCCTGATGCCGCTCAACTAAGGCACGGGAAAATGCGCCAGACCTGCGAGATGTACTAGAGGATAAGGCAAGGCAAACAAGATCGATCTACGGATCGCACAGGCGCCCTACGACACGTGACGATGATCTTCACTCCGGATACAACAAATCCGGCAAGGCCGAACACAACAGACATAGCTCCTCTGAGCTGCGTCGTGACATAGCCCAATACAGGGGCACCGCACACCCACTATGCTTCACAGATGAAGTAATGGATCATAAAATCCCAGAGGGTTTCAAACCCATAAACATCGAATCATACGATGGAACAACAGATCCGGCGGTATGAATCGAGGATTATCTCCTTCACATCCACATGGCACGTGGCGATGATCTACACACCATCAAATACCTCCCGCTCAAACTCAAAGGACCGGCCCGGCATTGGCTTAACAGCCTGCCAGCAGACTCAATCGGTTCTTGGGAGGACCTGTAAGCCGCATTCCTCGATAACTTTCAGGGCACTTATGTGCGACCACCGGATGCCGACGACCTAAGCCACATAATTCAGCAGCCAGAGGAATCGGACAGGCAATTCTGGACACGGTTCCTAACAAAGAAAAACCAGATAGTCGACTGTCCAGATGCAGAGGCCCTAGCATCCTTCAAGCATAACATCCGCGACGAGTGGCTTGCCCGGCACCTGGGACAGGAAAAGCCGAAATCTATGGCAGCCCTCATGACACTCATGACCCGCTTTTGCGCAGGCAAAGATAGCTGGCTAGCACGCAGCAACAACTTATCAAAGAACCCTGGTAATTCGGATACCAAGGACAAAAGTGGCAAGACACATCGAAATAAGCAAAAGCGCCGCGTTAGCAGCGACAGCTATGAAGATACGGCAGTTAACGCCGGATTCAGAGGCTATAAATCCGGTCAGCGAAAAAAGCCATTTAAAAAGAATACTTAGGGCCCGTCCAGTTTGGACCGAATACTCGACCGCTTGTGCCAGATCCATGGCACCCCCGAAAGGCCAACCAATCACACCAACAGGGATTGTTGGGTGTTCAAGCAGGCAGGCAAATTAAGAGCCGAAAACAAAGACAAGGGGCTGCATAGCGACGACGAGGAGGAGCCCAGGCCGCCGAACAACAATGGACAGAAGGGGTTTCCCCCACAAGTGCGGACGGTGAACATGATATACGCAGCCCACATTCCCAAGAGGGAACGGAAGCGTGCGCTACGGGACGTATACGCGATGGAGCCAGTCGCCCCAAAGTTCAACCCATGGTCCTCCTGCCCGATCACTTTTGATCGAAGGGACCACCCCACTAGCATCCGTCATGGCGGCTTTGCTGCATTGGTTCTCGACCCAATCATCGACGGCTTTCACCTCACAAGAGTCCTCATGGACGGCGGCAGTAGCCTGAACCTGCTTTACCAGGATACAGTGCGGAAAATGGGCATAGATCCCTCAAGGATTAAGCCCACAAAAACGACCTTTAAAGGCGTTATACCAGGTGTAGAAGCCAACTGTACAGGCTCCGTCACACTTGATGTGGTCTTCGGATCTCCGGATAACTTCCGAAGCGAAGAGTTAATCTTCGACATAGTCCCGTTTCGTAGTGGCTATCACGCCCTGCTCAGACGAACCGCATTCGCAAAGTTCAATGCGGTGCCGCACTACGCATATCTCAAGCTCAAGATGCCAGGCCCTCGAGGAGTAATCACGGTCAACGGAAACACCGAACGCTCCCTCTGTACGGAGGAGCACACGGCGGCTCTCGCAGCGGAAGTACAAAGCAGCATTTTTAGGCAACTCTCCAGTCCGGTCGTTAAAAAGCCAAACACTGCCAAGCACGCCCGGAGTAACCTACAACAAGACCGCCTGGCACGTTCTGAGCAGGCGTAGCAATGTGGCCCCAACCCCAGCCATCGCGACATAGCGAAGCTAGTACCTCGCATACATAATTACGCCCTTGAAATACCATGGGCACAGGGGAAGGGGCACAGTAACGGCTTTCCCGAAACACGGCTTAAAACGTACTAGGGGCTGCCAGATTCTTTTTTTTTACTTTCATGACTTCACACTTTGGACGACCTGTTCAGCAATTCGACTGCCACACAAACGATGCAAGATCCAGGGAAGCAAACAAAGCTATACCGCATTATGGAACTCCCAGGTGGTCTATATTACGAGCGGTATATCTGTTTCGAATACAATTCCGCGGCCTACCCCTGGTTAGGACATGTTAAATAGTCTAATATCTTTTTGCTTATCGCACTACTTGTATCGTTCGGCTTTGATAAATAGCCTCTTTATAAACAATTCATAGCTTTTTGTCTATTTTTGCGTTATCCTCTTTTAATATATATATATGTTTATTAAATACATGATCGCACCCGTACACCATGGTACGGCAAACACGCCAGGGGCTTCAGTACCCTTCGATCTGGTGTGAGAAGTCCGTACACTTTCACAAGTGCGGCACCCCGAACTTATAGCACTATATGCATCGGCTCCGAATCATGATTTGGGTCAATAGTTGGGTTTGCCCGGCTCCTATGTTTTGGTGCCTTACGTTCTGCTATATCGGCTAAGGTAGCACTAGGAGAACCACTGCGATTGTGCCCCGGTTCAGCTAGGTTAAGCACCTCAGTGGAGAAAGCTAAAACTGACTGTCATGATAAGGCGAGAGACCGGTCACTGTTCGAGAGGTTTTTCGAGTCCCTAAAGACTTATGACGCTTCGAGCGAGGAGCTGGCTTTGTCCGGCCAAAGGCGTGGATAGTGCCCCGAATTCGGTCTTCCGAACTGGGGGCTTCGCCGAAATTTAAAATTATAAAGTTCTATGGCTAAGTGAGAGTGTTCAAGCATTATAGTCCGATTGCCTGGTTCGTTGTGCTGAGCGCCTCCCTCGAAGGACCCAACCATGGGAAAAAGAGCGCTCATGTTTATCCCGAACACCCCAGCACTAGCGGCATGGGGGCAGAAGTCGACGACTGGCCATCTCTCAATTTTTGATAAACGGCCGCACAAAAAATAATATTTTAAATTCAATAAGCATTGCTTAGCGCATATGAACAAGTTTTCAGCGCACAGGATAAACATGAGTGAGGTCATTCAAAAATTACATCTTTGGTACATTCATCCGCAATAAGGCGGGCACCCGCAAGAACATCCTTGTGGTAGTTCTCGGGCTTGCGATGCTCCTTCCCCTGCGGCGGCCCATCCTTCACCAGCTTCTCACCGTCAAGCTTACCCCAGTGCACCTTTAGACGAGCAAGGGCCCTCCGGGCACCTTCGATGCAGACGGAACGCTTGATGACCTCAAGCCTCGGACAGGCCCCCACCAGCCGCCGCACCAACCCGAAGTAGCTCCCGGGCAGGGCCTCTCCGGGCCACAGCCGAACTATGAAGCCCTTCATGGCTTGTTCGGCCGCCTTGTGGAGCTCGACCAGCTGTTTCAGCTGGTCGCTCAAGGGCACAGGGTGTCTGGCCTCAGAATACTGAGACCAGAACACACTCTCCGTCGAGCTGCCCTCTTCAGCTCGGTAGAATGTGGCGGCATCGGATACGCTGCGGGAAAGATCTGCGAACGCCCCTGGAGAACTCCGGATTCGGGTAACTGACAAGTAGTTTACTTTTATATTTCTACTTTGCATTAAGAATGCCTTACCTGCTGCTATCTTTTTCATCTCCTCCAACTCTTGGAGGGCCTTTTGGGCTTCGGCCTTGGCACCCTTGGCGGTCTCAAGGGCCGACGCGAGCTAGGATGCTCGCGCCTTTGACTCAGGCTCCAAACTCTCATGTTTTTTCATGAGAGCCTGCAGCTCTTGCTGCACCTCACCAACCTGAGCCCCAAGTCTTTCTCGCTCGGTGCGCTCCTCGGTCGTTTTCTTTTCGGCCTCAGATAGCGCCTGCTTGAGGGTCGCCACCTCAGTTGTGGCCCTACAATAAGCAGTACGATCCTGTTATTCTTTGCAATCACGCCTCTCTATAGGCACCTTTTTCTGTAGGGTATTTCTAACCTTCTTTTTCCTCGAGCTGCCGTTTGGCAAGGCCGAGCTCTTGCTCGGTCCGCCCGAGGTCCTTTTTTAGGACATCCACCTGTGCAGTCACTGCGGCGGTGGATAGCAGCGAAGCCTGCATACGCATATTGACTCTTTATTGTTGGACTCCTGCGAAAATAAATAGATCCTCTATTCGGCTTTTCTTTCCGAACGCCAAACAGAGCATTAGGGGCTACTGTCTATGCGGTAATATTTTGACATATTTTTACTTACCTCGAAGCCTGTCAGAAGGCTAGCGCAAGCTTTAGTCAGTCCGCTCTTGGCGGACTGAACCCTTTGGATCACCGTACTCATAATAGTATGGTGTTCCTCGTCGATGGAGGCGCCGTCAAGCACCTCCAGCAGATTGTCCGGCACCTCCGGTTGGACGGAGGCTGCCGGCTCAGAAAGCTTGCTCCTCTTGGAAGGAGTTCGCCTACCGCGGACCAGAACTGTTGAAGAGTCCGGTGCGGCGTCCGGCACAAAGCCGGACTCGGAGCCCTGGGGGGTCTTCTCCCCTTTATTCCTGGGGTCCGGGAGGTCGCCTTTCGGCTCCTCCAGGACCACCTCCTCCCGCCCCGGAGCTCGTTGCGACGCCACTTCGACGTCCTTTGCAGTGCGGGGGGAGACAGCGGGCGGAACTGAGTTCACGTCCGACGAATCCAGGGAGCCGCTCGATGAATCGTCGAGTTCGGCCCGGGGCGGGCTGCACAATTATGTTCGGCATTATGGAAAGCTGAAAAACCTAGGAATATCATGAGTTACTCTGGTATACGAATACTTACAATTTCGCCGGATGCTTGGCCCGGTTCGGCCACTCCTCTCCGCTCTCTTCGGCGTCATGGGAGTAGTCCGGCGGAGGGGTCTTCCTTTTCCTAGACCCCTCGGCTTCCCCTGATGGGGCGGCCTTCTTCTTCTCTTCTCCCTCCGCTTGGGGGGGGAGAGATTTCTTCTTCCTCCTCCTCGTTTTCACGAGAGGAGGGCGCCTCGGACTCGTCAGATGACGAGTCCGACACCACCAAGTTATGGGCACTCTTTCGAGTCCCGGTGGTCTTCTTCTTCTTGACCTTCCTCTCGGGCACCACATAAGGTGCCGGAGTCAGCGGCTTCACTAGGAGAGCTGGGGCTGGGTCTTCGGGCAGGGGAGCCGGACAGTTAATTGGTCCGGATATCGCCTGCCAAGCCTGTCAAAGGTGAGGGAGTTTAGATCCCGCATAGAGTTAATCTATGAAGAAGATCATAATAAATCCTGTCAAAGGTATAGATAGCTTACCTCGCTAGCGTGACGCTGCGTGCTGTATCCGGGGTCCTCGGAAGCGGATGCGGGGGCCCCGGCGCCTTTGATTAGCACCTTCCAGACGTCTTCATACGACGTGTCGAAGAGCCTGTTGAGGGTTCGGTGCTGTGCCGGGTCGAACTCCCACAAATTGAAATCTCGTTGTTGGCACGGGAGGATCAGACGAACGAGCATGACCTGGACTATATTGACCAGCCGGATTGGCTTGTCTACCAGGGACTGGATGCAGGTCTTCAGTCCGGTCACCTCTTCCTCGTTGCCCCACGACAGGCCCGTCTCTTTCTAGGACATAAGCCGCGTGGGGGGTCCGGATCTGAACTCGGGGGCTGCGACCCATTCCGGATCACGTGGCTCGGTGATGTAAAACCACCCGGCTTGCCACCCCTTTAGGGTCTCCACAAAGGAGCCCTCGAACCAGAGGACGTTGGCTATCTTGCCAGCCATAGCGCCTCCGCACTCCGCTTGGCTGCCGCTCACCACCTTGGGCTTGACGTTGAAGGTCTTGAGCCAAAGGCCGAAATGGGGGCGGACGCGGAGGAAGGCCTCACACACGACGATAAACGCTGATATGTTGAGGATGAAGTTTGGGGCCAGATCGTGGAAATCTAGGCCGTAGTAGAACATGAGTCCCCGGACGAATGTGTGAAGTGGAAAACCCAGTCCGCGGAGGAAGTGGGGAAGGAAAACTACCCTCTCATGGGGCCTTGGGGTGGGGAGAAGCTGCCCCTTCTCAGGAAGCCGGTGCGGGATGTCCTTGGACAGGTATCCGACCTTCCTTAGCTTTTTTACTTGAACCTCCGTAATGGAGGAGACCATCCACTTGCCTCCCGCTCCGGACATTGCTGGAGAAGGTTGAGGTGGGAAGAGCGGTCTTGGGCGCTGGAGCTTGAGTGCGCGAGAGATGGATTGGCAAAGGAGGAAGAAGGCGTAGGTAAAAAAGGTGGATCCTTATCCCCTTATATGGGCGGATGCGGTTATGCGTCCCCGCCTACCTAATAAAGCTCTCTTGCCTCCCAAGCACCATGGTAAATGGCGCGGTTGGGTTACCCATGTCCGTATTGATGAGAATCCCGTTAAAAGGGGCACACAATCTCTGCTTTGACAAGACGTGCCAAGAAAACTGCCTCGCCAAACGCGCTGAGGTGGGAAAGTGAAAACAATTTGTATAAAGAGCTTGGCCGCAGTGTGATGACGCACTGCGGAATACGTCAGCAGATTTGATTTGTGTTAATATTATTCTCTCTATGGCAATATGTGGAAACTTATTTTGCAGAGCCGGACACTGTTTTTGGTGTTTACAATATTCTACGAAGGACTTGGAGGAGGAACCCGCCTTGCAATGCCAAAGACAATCTGCGCGCCGGACTCGTCGTCATTGAAGCCTGGTTCAGGGCTACTGAGGGAGTCCTGGATTAGGGGGTGTTCGGGTAGCCGGACTATACCTTCGCCGGACTCCTGGACTATGAAGATACAAGATTGAAGACTTCGTCCCGTGTCCGGATGGGACTTCCCTTGGCGTGGAAGGCAAGCTAGGCGATGCGGATACTCAAGATCTCCTACCATTGTAACCGACTCTGTGTAACCCTAACCCTATCCGATGTCTATATAAACCGGAGGGTTGTAGTCCGTAGGACGAACCATCATCATACACAATCATACCATAGGCTAGCTTCTAGGGTTTAGCCTCCTTGATCTCATGGTAGATCTACTCTTGTACTACCCATATCATCAATATTAATCAAGCAGGAATAGGGTATTACCTCCACCGAGAGGGCCCGAACCTGGGTAAAAACATTGTGTCCCTTGTCTCCAGTTACCATCCGGCCTTGATGCACAGTTCGGGACCCCCTACCCGAGATCCGCCGGTTTTGACAACGACAAAAGTTCTCCAAAAGTTCCCTATGAAAGAATACTTCGAAGCATCTGGTTGTCACAAATGTTTTGACTACTTGTGGAGCCAAAACGGACTCCGTATGAGTCAGATATCCATGTTTCAGTTAACACTGCGCAAAACTGATTCTGAACGACAGTTACATACTAGTTCTTGACTTCTTGTGTAGTTGCACTCGATTTTTTCCATTCTACTTCACTAAACATCTCGATATGAGATCCAATTACTTGTAGGGAAATGAAAGATACCTCGGTTTTGATGATGCCCTAGGTCCATACATGGGACTTTGTGTATGTTCTCGAAATGCGTTTGCCGAGTGCTCATTAGAAAGTTTCTATACAACTTTCTGAACGAACTCCTTAAGAGAAGTTCTCCAAAACTTCCCTACGAAAGAATCCATTGAAGCATATGGTCGTCACAAATGTTTTGACTTCTTGTGGAGCCAAAACGGACTCCGTATGAGTCAGATATCCATGTTTCAGTTAACACTGCGCAAAACTGATTCTGAACGACAGTTACAGACTAGTTCTTGTGTAGTTGCAGCCGATTGTTTCCATTCGACTTCATTAAACATCTCCATAAGAGATCCAATTACTTGTAGGGAAAGGCAAGAGACCTCGGTTATGATGATGCACTAGCTCCATAGCTGGCAATTTGTGTATGTTCTCGAAATGCGTTTGTCGAGTGCTCATTAAGAAAGATTCTATACAAGTTTCTGAACGAACTCCTTAAGAAAAGCTCTCCAAAAGTTCCCTATGAAAGAATCCTTCGAAGCATCTGTTCGTCACAAACGTTTTGAATACTTGTGGAGCGAAAACGGACTCCGTATGAGTCAGATATCCATGTGTCAGTTAACACTGCGCAAAACTGATTCCGAACGACAGTTACAGACTAGTTCTTGTGTAGTTGCACTCGATTTTTCCATTCTACTTCACTAAACATCTCCATATGAGATCCAATTACTTGTAGGGAAATGAAAGAGACCTCGGTTATGATGATGCACTAGGTCCATAGCTGGGACTTTGTGTATGTTCTCGAAAGGCGTTTGTCGAGCGCTCATTAAGAAAGTTTCTATACAAGTTTCTGAACGAACTCCTTAAGAAAAGTTCTCCGAAATGAAAGAATCCTTTGAAGCATCTGGTTGTCACAAACGTTTTGACTACTTGTGGAGCCAACGCGGACTCCGTATGAGTGAGATATCCATGTTTCAGTTAACACCGTGCAAAACTGATTCCGAACGACAGTTACACACTAGTTCTTGTGTAGTTGCACTCGATTTTTTCCATTCTGCTTCATTAAACATCTCCATATGAGATCCAATTACATGTAGGGAAATGCAGGAGACCTTGGTTATGACGACGCACTAGGTCCATAGCTGGGAATTTGTGTATGTTCTCGAAATGTGTTTGTCGAGTGCTCATTAAGAAAGTTTTATACAAGTTTCTGAACTAACTTCTTAAGAAAAGTTCTCCAAAAGTTCCCTAAGAAAGAATCTTTTGAAGCATCTGGTCATCACAAATTTTTTGACTACTTGTGGAGCCAAAACGGACTCCGTATAAGTCAGATATCCATGTTTCAGTTAACAATGCACAAAACTGATTCCGAACAACAGTTACAGAGTAGTTCTTGTGTAGTTGCACCCGATTTTTTCCATTCTACTTTAGTAACATATCCATATGAGATCCAATTACTTGTAGGCAAATGCAGGAGACCTCGGTTATGACGATGCACTAGGACCATAGCTGGGAATTTGTGTATGTTCTCGAAATGCGTTTGTCGAGTGCTCATTAAGAAAGTTTCTATACAAGTTTCTGAACGAACTCCTTAAGAAAAGTTCTCCAAAAGTTCACTATGAAAGAACCCTTTGAAGCATCTGGTCGTCACAAACGTTTTGACTACTTGTGGAGCCAAAACGGACTCCGTATGAGTCACATATCCATGTTTGAGTTAACACTGCGCAAAACTTATTCCGAACGACAGTTACAGACTAGTTCTTGTGTAGTTGCACTCAATTTTTTCCATTCTACTTCACTAAACATCTCCATATGAGATCCAATTACTTGTGGGGAAATGAGAGAGACCTCGGTTATGATGATACACTAGGTCCATAGCTAGGACTTTGTGGATGTTCTCGAAAGGTGTTTGTCGTGTGCTAATTAAGAAAGTTTCTATACAAGTTTCTGAATGAACTCCTCAAAAAAAGTTCTCCAAAAGTTCCCTATGAAAGAATACTTCGAAGCATCTGGATGTCACAAATGTTTTGACTACTTGTGGAGCCAAAACGGACTCCGTATGAGTCAGATATCCATGTTTCAATTAACACTGCGCAAAACTGATTTCGAACGACAGTTACATACTAGTTCTTGACTTCTTTTGTAGCTGCACTCGATTTTCTCCATTCTACTTCACTAAACATCTCGATATGAGATCCAATTACTTGTAGGGAAATGAAAGATACCTCGGTTTTGATGATGCACTAGGTCCATAGCTGGGACTTTGTGTATGTTGTCGAAATGCGTTTGTCGAGTGCTCATTAGAAAGTTTCTATACAAGTTTCTAAACGAACTCCTTAAGAAGAGTTCTCCAAAAGCTCCCTATGACAGAATACTTTGAAGGATATGGTCGTCACAAACGTTTTGACTTCCTGTGGAGCCAAAACGGACTCAGTATGAGTCAGATATCCATGGTTCAGTTAACACTGCGAAAAACTGATTCTGAATGACAGTTACAGACTAGTTATTATGTAGTTGCACCCGATTGTTTCCATTCGACTTCACTAAACATCTCCATAAGAGATCCAATTACTTGTTGGGAAAGGCAAGAGACCTCGGTTATCATGATGCACTAGGTCCATAGTTGGGAATTTATGTATGTTCTCGAAATGCGTTTGTCGAGTGCTCATTAAGAAAGTTTCTATACAAATTTCTGAACGAACTCCTTAAGAGAAGTTCTCCAAAAGTTCCCTACGAAAGAATCCTTTGAAGCATATGGTCGTCAGAAACGTTTTGACTACTTGTGGAGCCAAAACGGACTCCGTATGAGTCAGATATCCATGTGTTAGTTAACACTGCGCAAAACTAATTCCGAACGACAGTTACAGACTAGTTCTTGTGTAGTTGCACACGATCTTTTCCATTCTACTTCACTAAACATCTCCATATGAGATCCAGTTACTTGTAGGGAAATGAGAGAGACCTCGGTTATGATGATGCACTAGGTCCATAGCTGGGACTTCGTGTATGTTCTCGAAAGGCGTTTGTCGAGTGCTCATTAAGAAAGTTTCTATACAAGTTTCTGAACGAACTCCTTAAGAGAAGTTCTCCAAAAGTTCCCTATGACAGAATCCTTTGAAGCATCTGGTTGTCACAAACGTTTTGACTACTTATGAAGCCAAAGCGGACTCCGTATGAGTCAGATATCCATGTTTCAGTTAACACTGCGCAAAACTAATTCCGAACGACAGTTACAGACTAGTTCTTGTGTAGTTGCACTCGATTTTTTCCATTCTACTTCATTAAACATCTCCATATGAGATCCAATTACTTGTAGGGAAATGCAGGAGACCTTGGTTATGACGATGCACTAGGTCCATAGCTGGGAATTTGTGTATGTTCTTGAAAGGCGTTTGTCGAGTGCTCATTAAGAAAGTTTCTATACAAGTTTCTGAACGAACTCCTTAAGAAAAGTTCTCCAAAAGTTCCCTATGACAGAATCCTTTGAAGCATCTGGTTGTCACAAACGTTTTGACTACTTATGGAGCCAAAGCGGACTCCGTATGAGTCAGATATCCATGTTTCAGTTAACACTGCGCAAAACTAATTCCGAACGACAGTTACAGACTAGTTCTTGTGTAGTTGCACTCGATTTTTTCCATTCTACTTCATTAAACATCTCCATATGAGATCCAATTACTTGTACGGAAATGCAGGAGACCTTGGTTATGACGATGCACTAGGTCCATAGCTGGGAATTTGTGTATGTTCTTGAAATGCGTTTGTCGAGTGAACATTAAGAAAGTTTCTATATAAGTTTCTAAACGAACTCCTTAAGAAAAGTTCTCCAAACGTTCCCTATGAAAGAATCCTTTGAAGCATCTGGTCATCACAAACGTTTTGACTAATTGTGGAGCCAAAACGGACTATGTATAAGTCAGATATCCATATTTCAGTTAACAATGCACAAAACTGATTCGGAACGACAGTTACAGAGTAGTTCTTGTGTAGTTGCACCCGATTTTTTCCATTCTACTTCACTAAACATCTCCATATGAGATCCAATTACTAGTAGGGAAATGCAGGAGACCTCGGTTATGATGATGCACTAGGTCCATAGCTGGGAATTTGTGTATGTTCTCGAAATGCGTTTGTCGAGTGCTCATTAAGAAAGTTTCTATACAAGTTTCTGAACGAATTCCTTAAGAAAAGTTCTCCAAAAGGTCACTATGAAATAACCCTTTGAAGCATCTGGTCGTCACAAACGTTTTGACTACTTGTGGAGTCAAAACGGACACCGTATGAGTCAGATGTCCATGTTTCAGTTAACAGTGCGCAAAACTGATTCCGAACGAGAGTTACAAACTAGTTCTTGTGTAGTTGCACTCGATTTTTTCCATTCTACTTCACTAAACATCTCTATATGAGATCCAATTACTTGTAGGGAAATGAAAGATACCTCGGTTATGATGATGCACTAGGTCCATAGCTGGGACTTTGTGTATGTTCTCGAAATGCGTTTGTCGAGTGCTCATTAAGAAAGTTTCTATACAAGTTTCTGAATGAACTCCTTAAGAACAGTTCTCCAAAAGTTCCCTATGAAATAATACTTCGAAGAATCTGGTTGTCATGAACGTTTTGACTACTTGTGGAGCCAAAACGGACTCCGTATGAGTCAGATATCCATGTTTCAGTTAACACTGCGCAAAACTAATTCCGAACGACAGTTACAGACTAGTTCTTGTGTAGTTGCACTCGATTATTTTCATTCTACTTCACTAAACATCTCCATATGAGATCCAATTACGTGTAGGGAAATGCAGGAGACCTCGGTTATGATGGCGCACTAGGTCCATAGCTGGGACTTTGTGTATGTTCTCGAAATAGGTTTGTTGAGTGCTCATTAAGAAAGTTTCTATACAAGTTTCTGAACGAACTCCTTAACAAAAGTTCTCCAAAAGTTCCCTATGAAAGAATCCTTCAAAGCATCTGGTTGTCACAAACGTTTTAACTACTTGTGGAGCCAAAACGGAGTCCGTATGAGTCAGATATCCATGTTTCAGTTAACACTGCACAAAACTAATTCCGAAAAAGAGTTACTGACTAGTTGTTGTGTAGATGCACTCGATTTTTTTCATTCTACTTCACTAAACATCTCCATATGAGATCCAATTATTTATAGGGAAATGCAGGAGACCTAGGTTATGATGACGCGCTAGGTCCATAGCTGGGACTTTGTGTATGTTCTCGAGATACGTTTGTCGAGTGCTCATTAAGAAAGTTTCTATACAAGTTTCTGAATGAGCTCTTTAAGAAAAGTTCTCCAAAAGTTCCCTATGAAAGAATCCTTTGAAGCATGTGGTCATCACAAACGTTTTGACTACTTGTGGAGCCAAAACGGACTCCGTATGAGTCAGAATACCTTGTTTCAGTTAACAATGCACAGACTATTTCTTGTGTAGTTGCACCCGATTTTTTCCATTCTACTTCACTAAACATCTCCATATGAGATCCAATTACTTGTAGGGAAATGCAGGAGACCTCGGTTATGACGATGCACTAGGTCCATAGTTGGGAATTTGTGTATGTTCTCGAAATGTGTTGTCGAGTGCTCATTAAGAAAGTTTCTATACAAGTTTCTGAACGAACTCCTTAAGACAAGTTCTCCAAAAGTTCACTATGAAAGAACCCTTTGAAGCATCTGGTCGTCACAAACGTTTTGACTACTTGTGGAGCCAAAACGGACTCCGTATGAGTCAGATATCCATGTTTCAGTTAACACTGCGCAAAACTGATTCCGAACGACAGTTACAGACTAGTTCTTGTGTAGTTGCACTCGTTTTTTCCATTCTAATTCACTAAACATCTCCATATGAGATCCAATTACTTGTAGGGAAATGCAAGAGACCTCGGTTATGATGATACACTAGGTCCATAGCTGGGACTTTGTGGATGTTCTCGAAAGGCGTTTGTCAAGTGCCCATTAAGAAAGTTTCTATACAAGTTTCTGAATGAACTCCTTAATAAAAGTTCTCCAAAAGTTCCCTATGAAAGAATACTTCGAAGCATATGGTTGTAACAAACGTTTTGACTACTTGTGGAGCCAAAACGGACTCCGTATGAGTCAGATATCCATGTTTCAGTTATGACTTCGCAAAACTGATTCCGAACGAGAGTTACATACTAGTTCTTGACTTCTTGTGTAGTTGCACTCGATTTTTTCCATTCTACTTCACTAAACATCTCCATATGAGATCCAATTACTTGTCGGGAAATGAAAGATACCTCGGTTATGATGATGCACTAGGTCTATAGCTGGGACTTTGTGTATGTTCTCATAATGCGTTTGTCGAGTGCTCATTAAGAAAGTTTCTATACAAGTTTCTGAATGAACTCCTTAAGAAAAGTTCTCCAAAAGTTCCCTATGAAAGATTCCATTGAAGCATCTGGTCATCACAAACGTTTTTACTCCTTGTGGAGCCAAAACGGACTTCGTATGAGTCAGATATCCATGTTTCAGTTAACAATGCACAAAACTGATTCCGAATGACAGTTACAGACTAGTTCTTGTGTAGTTGCACCTGATTTTTCCATTCTACTTCACTAAACATCTCCATATGAGATCCAATTACTTGTAGGGAAATGCAGGAGACCTCTGTTATGACGATGCACTAGGTCCATAGTTGGGAATTTGTGTATGTTCTCGAAATGCGTTTGTCGAGTGGTCATTAAGAAAGTTTCTAAACAAGTTTCTAAACGAACTCCTTAAGAAAAGTTCTCCAAAAGTTTACTATGAAAGAACCCTTTGAAGCGTCTGGTCGTCACAAACGTTTTGACTACTTGTGGAGCCGAAACGGACTCCGTATGAGTCAGATATCCATGTTTTAGTTAACAATGCACAGAACTGATTCCGAATGACAGTTACAGACTAGTTCTTGTGTAGTTGCACCCGATTTTTTCCATTCTACTTCACTAAACATCTCCATATGAGATCCAATTACTTGTAGGGAAATGCAGGAGACCTCGGTTATCATGATGCACTAGGTCCATAGCTGGGACTCTGTGTATGTTCTCATAATGCGTTTGTCGAGTGCTCATTAAGAAAGTTTCTATACAAGTTTCTGAATGAACTCCTTAAGAAAAGTTCTCCAAAAGTTCCCTATGAAAGAATACTTCGAAGCATCTGGTTGTAACAAACGTTTTGACTACTTGTGGAGCGAAAACAGACTCCGTATGAGTCAGATATCCATGTTTCAGTTAACACTTCGCAAAACTGATTCCGAACGACAGTTACATACTAGTTCTTGACTTCTTGTGTAGTTGCACTTGATTTTTTCCATTCTACTTCACTAAACATCTCCATATGAGATCCAATTACTTGTAGGGAAATGAAAGATACCTCGGTTATCATGATGCACTAGGTCCATAGCTGGGACTCTGTGTATGTTCTCATAATTTGTTTGTCGAGTGCTCATTAAGAAAGTTTCTATACAAGTTTCTGAACGAACTCCTTAAGAAAAGTTCTCCAAAAGTTCACTATGAAAGAACCCTTTGAAGCATCTGGTCGTCACAAACGTTTTGACTACTTTTGGAGCCAAAATGGACTCCGTATGAGTCAGCTATCCATGTTTCAGTTAACACTGCGGAAAACTAATTCTGAAGTACAGTAACAGACTAGTTCTTGTGTAGTTGCACTCGATTTTTTCCATTCTACTTCACTAAAAATCTCCATATGAGATCCAATTACTTGTAGGGAAATGCAAGAGACCTCGGTTATGATGATACACTAGGTCCATAGCTGGGGCTTTGTGTATGTTCTCATAAAGCGTTTGTCGAGTGCTCATTAAGAAAGTTTCTATACAAGTTTCTGAACGAACTCCTTAAGAAAAGTTCTCCAAAAGTTCCCTATGAAAGAATACTTCGAAGCATCTAGTTGGCACAAACGTTTTGACTACTTGTGGAGCCAAAACGGACTCCGTATGAGTCAGACATCCATGTTTCAGTTAACACTACGCAAAACTGATTCCGAACAACAGTTACATACTAGTTCTTGCCTTCTTGTGTAGTTGCACTCGATTTTTTCCATTCTACTTCACTAAAAATCTCCATATGAGATCCAATTACTCGTAGGGAAATGCAGGAGACCTCGGTTATGATGATGCACTAGGTCCACAGCTGGGAATTTGTGTATGTTCTCGAAATGCGTTTGTCGAGTGCTCATTAAGAAAGTTTCTATACAAGTTTCTGAACGAATTCCTCAAGAAAAGTTCTCCAAAAGGTCACTATGAAATAACCCTTTGAAGAATCTGGTCGTCACAAACGTTTTGACTACTTGTGGAGCCAAAATGGACTCTGTATGAGTCAGATGTCCATGTTTCAGTTAACAGTGCGCAAAACTGATTCCGAACGACAGTTACAAACTAGTTCTTGTGTAGTTGCACTCGATTTTTTCCATTCTAATTCACTAAACATCTCCATATGAGATCCAATTGCTTGTAGGAAAATGCAGGAGACCTCGGTTATGATGATGCACTAGGTCCATAGCTGGGATTTTGTGTATGTTCTCGAAATGCGTTTGTCGAGTGCTCATTAAGAAAGTTTTTATACAAGTTTTTGAACGAAATCCTGAACAAAAGTTCTCCAAAAGTTCCCTATGAAATAATACTTCGAAGAATCTGGTTGTCATGAATGTTTTGACTACTTGTGGAGCCAAAATGGACTCCGTATGACTCAGATATCCATGTTTCAGTTAACACTGCGCAAAACTGATTCCGAACGACAGTTACAGACTAGTTCTTGTGTAGTTGCACTCGATTTTTTCCATTCTACTTCACTAAACATCTCCATATGAGATCCAATTACTTGTAGGGAAATGCAGGAGACCTCGGTTATGATGATACACTAGGTCCATAGCTGGGGCTTTGTGTATGTTCTCATAATGCGTTTGTCGAGTGCTCATTAAGAAAGTTTCTATACAAGTTTCTGAACGACCTCCTTAAGAAAAGTTCTCCAAAATTTCCCTATGAAAGAATACTTCAAAGCATCTGGTTGTAACAAACGTTTTGACTACTTGTGGAGCCAAAACAGACTCCGTATGAGTCAGATATCCATGTTTCAGTTAACACTTCGCAAAACTGATTCCGAACGACAGTTACATACTAGTTCTTGACTTCTTGTGTAGTTGCACTTGATTTTTTCCATTCTACTTCACTAAACATCTCCATATGAGATCCAATTACTTGTAGGGAAATGAAAGATACCTCGGTTATCATGATGCACTAGGTCCATAGCTGGGACTCTGTGTATGTTCTCATAATGCGTTTGTCGAGTGCTCATTAAGAAAGTTTCTATACAAGTTTCTGAACGAACTCCTTAAGAAAAGTTCTCCAAAAGTTCACTATGAAAGAACCCTTTGAAGCATCTGGTCGTCACAAACGTTTTGACTACTTTTGGAGCCAAAATGGACTCCGTATGAGTCAGATATCCATGTTTCAGTTAACACTGCGGAAAACTGATTCCGAAGTACAGTAACAGACTAGTTCTTGTGTAGTTGCACTCGATTTTTTCCATTCTACTTCACTAAACATCTCCATATGAGATCCAATTACTTGTAGGGAAATGCAAGAGACCTCGGTTATGATGATACACTAGGTCCATAGCTGGGGCTTTGCGTATGTTCTCATAATGCGTTTGTCCAGTGCTCATTAAGAAAGTTTCTATACAAGTTTCTGAACGAACTCCTTAAGAAAAGTTCTCCAAAAGTTCCCTATGAAAGAATACTTCGAAGCATCTAGTTGGCACAAACGTTTTGACTACTTGTGGAGCCAAAACGGACTCCGTATGAGTCAGACATCCATGTTTCAGTTAACACTACGCAAAACTGATTCCGAACCACAGTTACATACTAGTTCTTGCCTTCTTGTGTAGTTGCACTCGATTTTTTCCATTCTACTTCACTGAACATCTCCATATGAGATCCAATTACTCGTAGGGAAATGCAGGAGACCTCGGTTATGATGATGCACTAGGTCCACAGCTGGGAATTTGTGTATGTTCTCGAAATGCGTTTGTCGAGTGCTCATTAAGAAAGTTTCTATACAAGTTTCTGAACGAATTCCTTAAGAAAAGTTCTCCAAAAGTTCCCTATGAAAGATTCCATTGAAGCATCTGGTCATCACAAACGTTTTTACTCCTTGTGGAGCCAAAACGGACTCCGTATGAGTCAGATATCCATGTTTCAGTTAACACTGCGGAAAACTGATTCCTAAGTACAGTAACAGACTAGTTCTTGTGTAGTTGCACTCGATTTTTTCCATTCTACTTCACTAAACATCTCCATATGAGATCCAATTACTTGTAGGGAAATGCAAGAGACCTCGGTTATGATGATACACTAGGTCCATAGCTGGGGCTTTGTGTATGTTCTCATAATGCGTTTGTCGAGTGCTCATTAAGAAAGTTTCTATACAAGTTTCTGAACGAACTCCTTAAGAAAAGTTCTCCAAAAGTTCCCTATGAAAGAATACTTCGAAGCATCTAGTTGGCACAAACGTTTTGACTACTTGTGGAGCCAAAACGGACTCCGTATGAGTCAGACATCCATGTTTCAGTTAACACTACGCAAAACTGATTCCGAACAACAGTTACATACTAGTTCTTGCCTTCTTGTGTAGTTGCACTCGATTTTTTCCATTCTACTTCACTAAAAATCTCCATATGAGATCCAATTACTCGTAGGGAAATGCAGGAGACCTCGGTTATGATGATGCACTAGGTCCACAGCTGGGAATTTGTGTATGTTCTCGAAATGCGTTTGTCGAGTGCTCATTAAGAAAGTTTCTATACAAGTTTCTGAACGAATTCCTTAAGAAAAATTCTCCAAAAGGTCACTATGAAAGAACCCTTTGAAGAATCTGGTCGTCACAAACGTTTTGACTACTTGTGGAGCCAAAATGGACTCTGTATGAGTCAGATGTCCATGTTTCAGTTAACAGTGCGCAAAACTGATTCCGAACGACAGTTACAAACTAGTTCTTGTGTAGTTGCACTCGATTTTTTCCATTCTAATTCACTAAACATCTCCATATGAGATCCAATTGCTTGTAGGAAAATGCAGGAGACCTCGGTTATGATGATGCACTAGGTCCATAGCTGGGACTTTGTGTATGTTCTCGAAATGCGTTTGTCGAGTGCTCATTAAGAAAGTTTTTATACAAGTTTTTGAACGAAATCCTGAACAAAAGTTCTCCAAAAGTTCCCTATGAAATAATACTTCGAAGAATCTGGTTGTCACGAACGTTTTGACTACTTGTGGAGCCAAAATGGACTCCGTATGACTCAGATATCCATGTTTCAGTTAACACTGCGCAAAACTGATTCCGAACGACAGTTACAGACTAGTTCTTGTGTAGTTGCACTCGATTTTTTCCATTCTACTTCACTAAACATCTCCATATGAGATCCAATTACTTGTAGGGAAATGCAGGAGACCTCGGTTATGATGATACACTAGGTCCATAGCTGGGGCTTTGTGTATGTTCTCATAATGCGTTTGTCGAGTGCTCATTAAGAAAGTTTCTATACAAGTTTCTGAACGACCTCCTTAAGAAAAGTTCTCCAAAATTTCCCTATGAAAGAATACTTCAAAGCATCTGGTTGTAACAAACGTTTTGACTACTTGTGGAGCCAAAACAGACTCCGTATGAGTCAGATATCCATGTTTCAGTTAACACTTCGCAAAACTGATTCCGAACGACAGTTACATACTAGTTCTTGACTTCTTGTGTAGTTGCACTTGATTTTTTCCATTCTACTTCACTAAACATCTCCATATGAGATCCAATTACTTGTAGGGAAATGAAAGATACCTCGGTTATCATGATGCACTAGGTCCATAGCTGGGACTCTGTGTATGTTCTCATAATGCGTTTGTCGAGTGCTCATTAAGAAAGTCTCTATACAAGTTTCTGAACGAACTCCTTAAGAAAAGTTCTCCAAAAGTTCACTATGAAAGAACCCTTTGAAGCATCTGGTCGTCACAAACGTTTTGACTACTTTTGGAGCCAAAATGGACTCCGTATGAGTCAGATATCCATGTTTCAGTTAACACTGCGGAAAACTGATTCCGAAGTACAGTAACAGACTAGTTCTTGTGTAGTTGCACTCGATTTTTTCCATTCTACTTCACTAAACATCTCCATATGAGATCCAATTACTTGTAGGGAAATGCAAGAGACCTCGGTTATGATGATACACTAGGTCCATAGCTGGGGCTTTGCGTATGTTCTCATAATGCGTTTGTCCAGTGCTCATTAAGAAAGTTTCTATACAAGTTTCTGAACGAACTCCTTAAGAAAAGTTCTCCAAAAGTTCCCTATGAAAGAATACTTCGAAGCATCTAGTTGGCACAAACGTTTTGACTACTTGTGGAGCCAAAACGGACTCCGTATGAGTCAGACATCCATGTTTCAGTTAACACTACGCAAAACTGATTCCGAACCACAGTTACATACTAGTTCTTGCCTTCTTGTGTAGTTGCACTCGATTTTTTCCATTCTACTTCACTGAACATCTCCATATGAGATCCAATTACTCGTAGGGAAATGCAGGAGACCTCGGTTATGATGATGCACTAGGTCCACAGCTGGGAATTTGTGTATGTTCTCGAAATGCGTTTGTCGAGTGCTCATTAAGAAAGTTTCTATACAAGTTTCTGAACGAATTCCTTAAGAAAAGTTCTCCAAAAGTTCCCTATGAAAGATTCCATTGAAGCATCTGGTCATCACAAACGTTTTTACTCCTTGTGGAGCCAAAACGGACTCCGTATGAGTCAGATATCCATGTTTCAGTTAACACTGCGGAAAACTGATTCCGAAGTACAGTAACAGACTAGTTCTTGTGTAGTTGCACTCGATTTTTTCCATTCTACTTCACTAAACATCTCCATATGAGATCCAATTACTTGTAGGGAAATGCAAGAGACCTCGGTTATGATGATACACTAGGTCCATAGCTGGGGCTTTGTGTATGTTCTCATAATGCGTTTGTCGAGTGCTCATTAAGAAAGTTTCTATACAAGTTTCTGAACGAACTCCTTAAGAAAAGTTCTCCAAAAGTTCCCTATGAAAGAATACTTCGAAGCATCTAGTTGGCACAAACGTTTTGACTACTTGTGGAGCCAAAACGGACTCCGTATGAGTCCGACATCCATGTTTCAGTTAACACTACGCAAATCTGATTCCGAAGAACAGTTACATACTAGTTCTTGCCTTCTTGTGTAGTTGCACTCAATTTTTTCCATTCTACTTCACTAAACATCTCCATATGAGATCCAATTACTCGTAGGGAAATGCAGGAGACCTTGGTTATGATGATGCACTAGGTCCACAGCTGGGAATTTGTGTATGTTCTCGAAATGCGTTTGTCGAGTGCTCATTAAGAAAGTTTCTATACAAGTTTCTGAACGAATTCCTTAAGAAAAGTTCTCCAAAAGGTCACTATGAAAGAACCCTTTGAAGCATCTGGTCGTCACAAACGTTTTGACTACTTGTGGAGCCAAAATGGACTCTGTATGAGTCAGATGTCCATGTTTCAGTTAACAGTGCGCAAAACTGATTCCGAACGACAGTTACAAACTAGTTCTTGTGTAGTTGCACTCGATTTTTTCCATTCTAATTCACTAAACATCTCCATATGAGATCCAATTACTTGTAGGGAAATGAAAGATACCTCGGTTATGATGATGCACTAGGTCCATAGCTGGGACTTTGTGTATGTTCTCGAAATGCGTTTGTCGAGTGCTCATTAAGAAAGTTTCTATACAAGTTTCTGAATGAACTCCTTAAGAACAGTTCTCCAAAAGTTCCCTATGAAATAATACTTCGAAGAATCTGGTTGTCATGAATGTTTTGACTACTTGTGGAGCCAAAACGGACTCCGTATGAGTCAGATATCCATGTTTCAGTTAACACTGCGCAAAACTAATTCTGAACGACAGTTACAGACTAGTTCTTGTGTAGTTGCACTCGATTATTTTCATTCTACTTCACTAAACATCTCCATATGAGATCCAATTACGTGTAGGGAAATGCAGGAGACCTCGGTTATGATGGCGCACTAGGTCCATAGCTGGGACTTTGTGTATGTTCTCGAAATAGGTTTGTTGAGTGCTCATTAAGAAAGTTTCTATACAAGTTTCTGAACGAACTCCTTAACAAAAGTTCTCCAAAAGTTCCCTATGAAAGAATCCTTCAAAGCATATGGTTGTCACAAACGTTTTAACTACTTGTGGAGCCAAAACGGACTCCGTATGAGTCAGATATCCATGTTTCAGTTAACACTGCGCAAAACTAATTCCGAACAAGAGTTACTGACTAGTTGTTGTGTAGATGCACTCGATTTTTTTCATTCTACTTCACTAAACATCTCCATATGAGATCCAATTATTTATAGGGAAATGCAGGAGACCTAGGTTATGATGACGCGCTAGGTCCATAGCTGGGACTTTGTGTATGTTCTCGAGATACGTTTGTCGAGTGCTCATTAAGAAAGTTTCTATACAAGTTTCTGAATGAGCTCTTTAAGAAAAGTTCTCCAAAAGTTCCCTATTAAAGAATCCTTTGAAGCATGTGGTCATCACAAACGTTTTGACTACTTGTGGAGCCAAAACGGACTCCGTATGAGTCAGAATACCATGTTTCAGTTAACAATGCACAGACTATTTCTTGTGTAGTTGCACCCGATTTTTTCCATTCTACTTCACTAAACATCTCCATATGAGATCCAATTACTCGTAGGGAAATGCAGGAGACCTCGGTTATGATGATGCACTAGGTCCACAGCTGGGAATTTGTGTATGTTCTCGAAATGCGTTTGTCGAGTGCTCATTAAGAAAGTTTCTATACAAGTTTCTGAACGAATTCCTTAAGAAAAGTTCTCCAAAAGTTCCCTATGAAAGATTCCATTGAAGCATCTGGTCATCACAAACGTTTTTACTCCTTGTGGAGCCAAAACGGACTCCGTATGAGTCAGATATCCATGTTTCAGTTAACACTGCGCAAAACTGATTCCGAAGTACAGTAACAGACTAGTTCTTGTGTAGTTGCACTCGATTTTTTCCATTCTAATTCACTAAACATCTCCATATGAGATCCAATTACTTGTAGGGAAATGCAAGAGACCTCGGTTATGATGATACACTAGGTCCATAGCTGGGGCTTTGTGTATGTTCTCATAATGCGTTTGTCGAGTGCTCATTAAGAAAGTTTCTATACAAGTTTCTGAACGAACTCCTTAAGAAAAGTTCTCCAAAAGTTCCCTATGAAAGAATACTTCGAAGCATCTAGTTGGCACAAACGTTTTGACTACTTGTGGAGCCAAAACGGACTCCGTATGAGTCCGATATCCATGTTTCAGTTAACACTACGCAAATCTGATTCCGAAGAACAGTTACATACTAGTTCTTGCCTTCTTGTGTAGTTGCACTCAATTTTTTCCATTCTACTTCACTAAACATCTCCATATGAGATCCAATTACTCGTAGGGAAATGCAGGAGACCTTGGTTATGATGATGCACTAGGTCCACAGCTGGGAATTTGTGTATGTTCTCGAAATGCGTTTGTCGAGTGCTCATTAAGAAAGTTTCTATACAAGTTTCTGAACGAATTCCTTAAGAAAAGTTCTCCAAAAGGTCACTATGAAAGAACCCTTTGAAGCATCTGGTCGTCACAAACGTTTTGACTACTTGTGGAGCCAAAATGGACTCTGTATGAGTCAGATGTCCATGTTTCAGTTAACAGTGCGCAAAACTGATTCCGAACGACAGTTACAAACTAGTTCTTGTGTAGTTGCACTCGATTTTTTCCATTCTAATTCACTAAACATCTCCATATGAGATCCAATTACTTGTAGGGAAATGAAAGATGCCTCGGTTATGATGATGCACTAGGTCCATAGCTGGGACTTTGTGTATGTTCTCGAAATGCGTTTGTCGAGTGCTCATTAAGAAAGTTTCTATACAAGTTTCTGAATGAACTCCTTAAGAACAGTTCTCCAAAAGTTCCCTATGAAATAATACTTCGAAGAATCTGGTTGTCATGAATGTTTTGACTACTTGTGGAGCCAAAACGGACTCCGTATGAGTCAGATATCCATGTTTCAGTTAACACTGCGCAAAACTAATTCTGAACGACAGTTACAGACTAGTTCTTGTGTAGTTGCACTCGATTATTTTCATTCTACTTCACTAAACATCTCCATATGAGATCCAATTACGTGTAGGGAAATGCAGGAGACCTCGGTTATGATGGCGCACTAGGTCCATAGCTGGGACTTTGTGTATGTTCTCGAAATAGGTTTGTTGAGTGCTCATTAAGAAAGTTTCTATACAAGTTTCTGAACGAACTCCTTAACAAAAGTTCTCCAAAAGTTCCCTATGAAAGAATCCTTCAAAGCATATGGTTGTCACAAACGTTTTAACTACTTGTGGAGCCAAAACGGACTCCGTATGAGTCAGATATCCATGTTTCAGTTAACACTGCGCAAAACTAATTCCGAACAAGAGTTACTGACTAGTTGTTGTGTAGATGCACTCGATTTTTTTCATTCTACTTCACTAAACATCTCCATATGAGATCCAATTATTTATAGGGAAATGCAGGAGACCTAGGTTATGATGACGCGCTAGGTCCATAGCTGGGACTTTCTGTATGTTCTCGAGATACGTTTGTCGAGTGCTCATTAAGAAAGTTTCTATACAAGTTTCTGAATGAGCTCTTTAAGAAAAGTTCTCCAAAAGTTCCCTATTAAAGAATCCTTTGAAGCATGTGGTCATCACAAACGTTTTGACTACTTGTGGAGCCAAAACGGACTCCGTATGAGTCAGAATAGCATGTTTCAGTTAACAATGCACAGACTATTTCTTGTGTAGTTGCACCCGATTTTTTCCATTCTACTTCACTAAACATCTCCATATGAGATCCAATTACTTGTAGGGAAATGCAGGAGACCTCGGTTATGACGATGCACTAGGTCCATAGCTGGGAATTTGTGTATGTTCTCGAAATGTGTTTGTCGAGTGCTCATTAAGAAAGTTTCTATACAAGTTTCTGAACGAACTCCTTAAGAAAAGTTCTCCAAAAGTTCACTATGAAAGAACCCTTTGAAGCATCTGGTCGTCACAAACGTTTTGACTACTTGTGGAGCCAAAACGGACTCCGTATGAGTCAGATATCAATGTTTCAGTTAACACTGCGCAAAACTGATTCCGAACGACAGTTACAGACTAGTTCTTGTGTAGTTGCACTCAATTTTTTCCATTCTAATTCACTAAACATCTCCATATGAGATCCAATTACTTGTTGGGAAATGCTAGAGACCTCGGTTATGATGACACACTAGGTCCATAGCTGGGACTTTGTGGATGTTCTCGAAAGGCGTTTGTCGAGTGCCCATTAAGAAAGTTTCTATACAAGTTTCTGAATGAACTCCTTAATAAAAGTTCTCCAAAAGTTCCCTATGAAAGAATACTTCGAAGCATCTGGTTGTAACAAACGTTTTGACTACTTGTGGAGCCAAAACGGACTCCGTATGAGTCAGATATCCATGTTTCAGTTAACACTTCGCAAAACTGATTCCGAACGAGAGTTACATACTAGTTCTTGACTTCTTGTGTAGTTGCACTCGATTTTTTCCATTCTACTTCACCAAACATCTCCATATGAGATCCAATTACTTGTATGGAAATGAAAGATACCTCGGTTATGATGATGCACTAGGTCTATAGCTGGGACTTTGTGTATGTTCTCAAAATGCATTTGTCGAGTGCTCATTAAGAAAGTTTCTATACAAGTTTCTGAATGAACTCCTTAAGAAAAGTTCTCCAAAAGTTCCCTATGAAAGATTCCATTGAAGCATCTGGTCATCACAAACGTTTTTACTCCTTGTGGAGCCAAAACGGACTCCGTATGAGTCAGATATCCATGTTTCAGTTAACAATGCACAAAACTGATTCCGAATGACAGTTACAGACTAGTTCTTGTGTAGTTGCACCTGATTTTTTCCATTCTACATCACTAAACATCTCCATATGAGATCCAATTACTTGTAGGGAAATGCAGGAGACCTCTGTTATGACGATGCACTAAGTCCATAGTTGGGAATTTGTGTATGTTCTCGAAATGCGTTTGTCGAGTGCTCATTAAGAAAGTTTCTAAACAAGTTTCTAAACGAACTCCTTAAGAAAAGTTCTCCAAAAGTTTACTATGAAAGAACCCTTTGAAGCGTCTGGTCGTCACAAACGTTTTGACTACTTGTGGAGCCGAAACGGACTCCGTATGAGTCAGATATCCATGTTTTAGTTAACAATGCACAGAACTGATTCCGAATGACAGTTACAGACTAGTTCTTGTGTAGTTGCACCCGATTTTTTCCATTCTACTTCACTAAACATCTCCATATGAGATCCAATTACTTGTAGGGAAATGCAGGAGACCTCGGTTATCATGATGCACTAGGTCCATAGCTGGGACTCTGTGTATGTTCTCATAATGCGTTTGTCGAGTGCTCATTAAGAAAGTTTCTATACAAGTTTCTGAACGAACTCCTTAAGAAAAGTTCTCCAAAAGTTCCCTATGAAAGAATACTTCGAAGCATCTGGTTGTAACAAACGTTTTGACTACTTGTGGAGCCAAAACAGACTCCGTATGAGTCAGATATCCATGTTTCAGTTAACACTTCGCAAAACTGATTCCGAACGACAGTTACATACTAGTTCTTGACTTCTTGTTTAGTTGCACTTGATTTTTTCCATTCTACTTCACTAAACATCTCCATATGGGATCCAATTACTTGTAGGGAAATGAAAGATACCTCGGTTATCATGATGCACTAGGTCCATAGCTGGGACTCTGTGTATGTTCTCATAATTTGTTTGTCGAGTGCTCATTAAGAAAGTTTCTATACAAGTTTCTGAACGAACTCCTTAAGAAAAGTTCTCCAAAAGTTCCCTGTGAAATAATACTTCGAAGCATCCGGTCATCACAAACGTTTTGACTACTTTTGGAGCCAAAATGGACTCCGTATGAGTCAGATATCCATGTTTCAGTTAACACTGCGGAAAACTGATTCCGAAGTACAGTAACAGACTAGTTCTTGTGTAGTTGCACTCGATTTTTTCCATTCTACTTCACTAAACATCTCCATATGAGATCCAATTACTTGTAGGGAAATGCAAGAGACCTCGGTTATGATGATACACTAGGTCCATAGCTGGGGCTTTGTGTATGTTCTCATAATGCGTTTGTCGAGTGCTCATTAAGAAAGTTTCTATACAAGTTTCTGAACGAACTCCTTAAGAAAAGTTCTCCAAAAGTTCCCTATGAAAGAATACTTCGAAGCATCTAGTTGGCACAAACGTTTTGACTACTTGTGGAGCCAAAACGGAATCCGTATGAGTCAGACATCCATGTTTCAGTTAACACTACGGAAAACTGATTCCGAACAACAGTTACATACTAGTTCTTGCCTTCTTGTGTAGTTGCACTATTTTTTTTCCATTCTACTTCACTAAACATCTCCATATGAGATCCAATTACTCGTAGGGAAATGCAGGAGACCTCGGTTATGATGATGCACTAGGTCCACATCTGGGAATTTGTGTATGTTCTCGAAATGCGTTTGTCGAGTGCTCATTAAGAAAGTTTCTATACAAGTTTCTGAACGAATTCCTTAAGAAAAGTTCTCCAAAAGGTCACTATGAAAGAACCCTTTGAAGCATCTGGTCGTCACAAACGTTTTGACTACTTGTGGAGCCAAAATGGACTCTGTATGAGTCAGATGTCCATGTTTCAGTTAACAGTGCGCAAAACTGATTCCGAACGACAGTTACAAACTAGTTCTTGTGTAGTTGCACTCGATTTTTTCCATTCTACTTCACTAAACATCTCCATATGAGATCCAATTGCTTGTAGGAAAATGCAGGAGACCTCGGTTATGATGATGCACTAGGTCCATAGCTGGGACTTTGTGTATGTTCTCGAAATGCGTTTGTCGAGTGCTCATTAAGAAAGTTTTTATACAAGTTTTTGAACGAAATCCTGAACAAAAGTTCTCCAAAAGTTCCCTATGAAATAATACTTCGAAGAATCTGGTTGTCACGAACGTTTTGACTACTTGTGGAGCCAAAACGGACTCCGTATGACTCAGATATCCATGTTTCAGTTAACACTGCGCAAAACTGATTCCGAACGACAGTTACAGACTAGTTCTTGTGTAGTTGCACTCGATTTTTTCCATTCTACTTCACTAAACATCTCCATATGAGATCCAATTACTTGTAGGGAAATGCAGGAGACCTCGGTTATGATGATACACTAGGTCCATAGCTGGGGCTTTCTGTATGTTCTCATAATGCGTTTGTCGAGTGCTCATTAAGAAAGTTTCTATACAAGTTTCTGAACGACCTCCTTAAGAAAAGTTCTCCAAAAGTTCCCTATGAAAGAATACTTCGAAGCATCTGGTTGTAACAAACATTTTGACTACTTGTGGAGCCAAAATAGACTCCGTATGAGTCAGATATCCATGTTTCAGTTAACACTTCGCAAAACTGATTCCGAACGACAGTTACATACTAGTTCTTGACTTCTTGTGTAGTTGCACTTGATTTTTTCCATTCTACTTCACTAAACATCTCCATATGAGATCCAATTACTTGTAGGGAAATGAAAGATACCTCGGTTATCATGATGCACTAGGTCCATAGCTGGGACTTTGTGTATGTTCTCATAATGCGTTTGTCGAGTGCTCATTAAGAAAGTTTCTATACAAGTTTCTGAACGAACTCCTTAAGAAAAGTTCTCCAAAAGTTCACTATGAAAGAACCCTTTGAAGCATCTGGTCGTCACAAACGTTTTGACTACTTTTGGAGCCAAAATGGACTCCGTATGAGTCAGATATGCATGTTTCAGTTAACAATGCACAAAACTGATTCCGAATGACAGTTACAGACTAGTTCTTGTGTAGTTGCACTCGATTTTTTCCATTCTACTGCACTAAACATCTCCATATGAGATCCAATTACTTGTAGGGAAATGCAAGAGACCTCGGTTATGATGATACACTAGGTCCATAGCTGGGGCTTTGTGTATGTTCTCATAATGCGTTTGTCCAGTGCTCATTAAGAAAGTTTCTATACAAGTTTCTGAACGAACTCCTTAAGAAAAGTTCTCCAAAAGTTCCCTATGAAAGAATACTTCGAAGCATCTAGTTGGCACAAACGTTTTGACTACTTGTGGAGCCAAAACGGACTCCGTATGAGTCAGACATCCATGTTTCAGTTAACACTACGCAAAACTGATTCCGAACCACAGTTACATACTAGTTCTTGCCTTCTTGTGTAGTTGCAATCGATTTTTTCCATTCTACTTCACTAAACATCTCCATATGAGATCCAATTACTCGTAGGGAAATGCAGGAGACCTCGGTTATGATGATGCACTAGGTCCACAGCTGGGAATTTGTGTATGTTCTCGAAATGCGTTTGTCGAGTGCTCATTAAGAAAGTTTCTATACAAGTTTCTGAACGAATTCCTTAAGAAAAGTTCTCCAAAAGTTCCCTATGAAAGATTCCATTGAAGCATCTGGTCATCACAAACGTTTTTACTCCTTGTGGAGCCAAAACGGACTCCGTATGAGTCAGATATCCATGTTTCAATTAACACTGCGGAAAACTGATTCCGAAGTACAGTAACAGACTAGTTCTTGTGTAGTTGCACTCGATTTTTTCCATTCTACTTCACTAAACATCTCCATATGAGATCCAATTACTTGTAGGGAAATGCAAGAGACCTCGGTTATGATGATACACTAGGTCCATAGCTGGGGCTTTGTGTATGTTCTCATAATGCGTTTGTCGAGTGCTCATTAAGAAAGTTTCTATACAAGTTTCTGAACGAACTCCTTAAGAAAAGTTCTCCAAAAGTTCCCTATGAAAGAATACTTCGAAGCATCTAGTTGGCACAAACGTTTTGACTACTTGTGGAGCCAAAACGGACTCCGTATGAGTCAGACATCCATGTTTCAGTTAACACTACGCAAAACTGATTCCGAACAACAGTTACATATTAGTTCTTGCCTTCTTGTGTAGTTGGACTCGATTTTTTCCATTCTACTTCACTAAACATCTCCATATGAGATCCAATTACTCGTAGGGAAATGCAGGAGACCTTGGTTATGATGATGCACTAGGTCCACAGCTGGGAATTTGCGTATGTTCTCGAAATGCGTTTGTCGAGTGCTCATTAAGAAAGTTTCTATACAAGTTTCTGAACGAATTCCTTAAGAAAAGTTCTCCAAAAGGTCACTATGAAAGAACCCTTTGAAGCATCTGGTCGTCACAAACGTTTTGACTACTTGTGGAGCCAAAATGGACTCTGTATGAGTCAGATGTCCATGTTTCAGTTAACAGTGCGCAAAACTGATTCCGAACGACAATTACAAACTAGTTCTTGTGTAGTTGCACTCGATTTTTTTCATTCTACTTCACTAAACATCTCCATATGAGATCCAATTACTTGTAGGAAAATGCAGGAGACCTCGGTTATGATGATGCACTAGGTCCATAGCTGGGACTTTGTGTATGTTCTCGAAATGCGTTTGTCGAGTGCTCATTAAGAAAGTTTTTATACAAGTTTTTGAACGAAATCCTTAACAAAAGTTCTCCAAAAGTTCCCTATGAAATAATACTTCGAAGAATCTGGTTGTCACGAACGTTTTGACTACTTGTGGAGCCAAAACGGACTCCGTATGACTCAGATATCCATGTTTCAGTTAACACTGCGCAAAACTGATTCCGAACGACAGTTACAGACTAGTTCTTGTGTAGTTGCACTCGATTTTTTTCATTCTACTTCACTAAACATGTCCATATGAGATCCAATTACGTGTAGGGAAATGCAGGAGACCTCGGTTATGATTGCGCACTAGGTCCATAGCTGGGACTTTGTGTATGTTCTCGAAATACGTTTGTTGAGTGCTCATTAAGAAAGTTTTTATACAAGTTTCTGAACGAAATCCTTAACAAAAGTTCTCCAAAAGTTCCCTATGAAAGAATCTTTCAAAGCATCTGGTTGTCACAAACGTTTTAACTACTTGTGGAGCCAAAACAGACTCCGTATGAGTCAGATATCCATGTTTCAGTTAACACTGCACAAAACTAATTTCGAACAAGAGTTACAGACTAGTTCTTGTGTAGATGCACTCTTTTTTTTTCATTCTACTTCACTAAACATCTCCATATGAGATCCAATTATTTGTAGGGAAATGCAGGAGACCTCGGTTAGGATGACGCGCTAGGTCCATAGCTGGGACTTTGTGTATGTTCTCGAGATACGTTTGTCGAGTGCTCATTAAGAAAGTTTCTATACAAGTTTCTGAACGAACTCCTTAAGAAAAGTTCTCCAAAAGTTCCCTATGAAAGAATCCTTCGAAGCATGTGGTCATCAGAAACGTTTTGACTACTTGTGGAGCCAAAACGGACTCCGTATGAGTCAGATATCCATGTTTCAGTTAACAATGCACAAAACTGATTTCGAACAACAGTTACAGACTAGTTCTTGTGTAGTTGCACCTGATTTTTTCCATTCTACTTCACTAAACATCTCCATATGAGATCCAATTACTTGTAGGGAAATGCAGGAGACCTCGGTTATGACGATGCACTAGGTCCATAGCTGGGAATTTGTGTATGTTCTCGAAATGTGTTTGTCGAGTGCTCATTAAGAAAGTTTCTATACAAGTTTCTGAACGAACTCCTTAAGAAAAGTTCTCCAAAAGTTCACTATGAAAGAACCCTTTGAAGCATCTGGTCGTCACAAACGTTTTGACTACTTGTGGAGCCAAAACAGACTCCGTATGAGTCAGATATCCATGTTTCAGTTAACACTGCGCAAAACTGATTCCGAACGACAGTTACAGACTAGTTCTTGTGTAGTTGCACTCGATTTTTTCCATTCTAATTCACTAAAAATCTCCATATGAGATCCAATTACTTGTAGGGAAATTCAAGTGACCTCGGTTATGATGATACACTAGGTCCATAGCTGGGACTTTGTGGATGTTCTCGAAAGGCGTTTGTCGAGTGATCATTAAGAAAGTTTCTATACAAGTTTCTGAACGACCTCCTTAAGAAAAGTTCTCCAAAAGTTCCCTATGAAAGAATACTTCGAAGCATATGGTTGTAACAAACGTTTTGACTACTTGTGGAGCCAAAACAGACTCCGTATGAGTCAGATATCCATGTTTCAGTTAACACTTCGCAAAACTGATTCCGAACGACAGTTACATACTAGTTCTTGACTTCTCGTGTAGTTGCACTTGATTTTTTCCATTCTACTTCACTAAACATCTCCATATGATATCCAATTACTCGTAGGGAAATGCAGGAGACCTCGGTTATCATGATGCACTAGGTCCATAGCTGGGACTCTGTGTATGTTCTCATAATGCGTTTGTCGAGTGCTCATTAAGAAAGTTTCTATACAAGTTTCTGAACGAACTCCTTAAGAAAAGTTCTCCAAAAGTTCACTATGAAAGAACCCTTTGAAGCATCTGGTCGTCACAAACGTTTTGACTACTTTTGGAGCCAAAATGGACTCCGTATGAGTCAGATATCCATGTTTCAGTTAACACTGCGGAAAACTGATTCCGAAGTACAGTAACAGACTAGTTCTTGTGTAGTTGCACTCGATTTTTTCCATTCTACTTCACTAAACATCTCCATATGAGATCCAATTACTTGTAGGGAAATGCAAGAGACCTCGGTTATGATGATACACTAGGTCCATAGCTGGGGCTTTGTGTATGTTCTCATAATGCGTTTGTCGAGTGCTCATTAAGAAAGTTTCTATACAAGTTTCTGAACGAACTCCTTAAGAAAATTTCTCCAAAAGTTCCCTATGAAAGAATACTTCGAAGCATCTAGTTGGCACAAACGTTTTGACTACTTGTGGAGCCAAAATGGACTCCGTATGAGTCAGACATCCATGTTTCAGTTAACACTACGCAAAACTGATTCCGAACAACAGTTACATACTAGTTCTTGCCTTCTTGTGTAGTTGCACTCGATTTTTTCCATTCAACTTCACTAAACATCTCCATATGAGATCCAATTACTCATAGGGAAATGCAGGAGACCTCGGTTATGATGATGCACTAGGTCCACAGCTGGGAATTTGTGTATGTTCTTGAAATGCGTTTGTCGAGTGCTCATTAAGAAAGTTTCTATACAAGTTTCTGAACGAATTCCTTAAGAAAAGTTCTCCAAAAGGTCACTATGAAAGAACCCTTTGAAGCATCTGGTCGTCACAAACGTTTTGACTACTTGTGGAGCCAAAATGGACTCTGTATGAGTCAGATGTCCATGTTTCAGTTAACAGTGCGCAAAACTGATTCCGAACGACAGTTACAAACTAGTTCTTGTGTAGTTGCACTCGATTTTTTCCATTCTACTTCACTAAACATCTCCATATGAGATCCAATTACTTGTAGGAAAATGCAGGAGACCTCGGTTATGATGATGCACTAGGTCCATAGCTGGGACTTTGTGTATGTTCTCGAAATGCGTTTGTCGAGTGCTCATTAAGAAAGTTTTTATACAAGTTTTTGAACGAAATCCTTAACAAAAGTTCTCCAAAAGTTCCCTATGAAATAATACTTCGAAGAATCTGGTTGTCACGAACGTTTTGACTACTTGTGGAGCCAAAACGGACTCCGTATGACTCAGATATCCATGTTTCAGTTAACACTGCGCAAAACTGATTCCGAACGACAGTTACAGACTAGTTCTTGTGTAGATGCACTCTTTTTTTTCATTCTACTTCACTAAACATCTCCATATGTGATCCAATTATTTGTAGGGAAATGCAGGAGACCTCGGTTAGGATGACGCGCTAGGTCCATAGCTGGGACTTTGTGTATGTTCTCGAGATACGTTTGTCGAGTGCTCATTAAGAAAGTTTCTATACAAGTTTCTGAACGAACTCCTTAAGAAAAGTTCTCCAAAAGTTCCCTATGAAAGAATCCTTCGAAGCATGTGGTCATCACAAACGTTTTGACTACTTGTGGAGCCAAAACGGACTCCGTATGAGTCAGATATCCATGTTTCAGTTAACAATGCACAAAACTGATTCCGAACAACAGTTACAGACTAGTTCTTGTGTAGTTGCACCTGATTTCTTCCATTCTACTTCACTAAACATCTCCATATGAGATCCAATTACTTGTAGGGAAATGCAGGAGACCTCGGTTATGACGATGCACTAGGTCCATAGCTGGGAATTTGTGTATGTTCTCGAAATGTGTTTGTCGAGTGCTCATTAAGAAAGTTTCTATACAAGTTTCTGAACGAACTCCTTAAGAAAAGTTCTCCAAAAGTTCACTATGAAAGAACCCTTTGAAGCATCTGGTCGTCACAAACGTTTTGACTACTTGTGGAGCCAAAACAGACTCCGTATGAGTCAGATATCCATGTTTCAGTTAACACTGCGCAAAACTGATTCCGAACGACAGTTACAGACTAGTTCTTGTGTAGTTGCACTTGATTTTTTCCATTCTAATTCACTAAAAATCTCCATATGAGATCCAATTACTTGTAGGGAAATTCAAGAGACCTCGTTTATGATGATACACTAGGTCCATAGCTGGGACTTTGTGGATGTTCTCGAAAGGCGTTTGTCGAGTGATCATTAAGAAAGTTTCTATACAAGTTTCTGAACGACCTCCTTAAGAAAAGTTCTCCAAAAGTTCCCTGTGAAATAATACTTCGAAGCATATGGTTGTAACAAACGTTTTGACTACTTGTGGAGCCAAAACAGACTCCGTATGAGTCAGATATCCATGTTTCAGTTAACACTTCGCAAAACTGATTCCGAACGACAGTTACATACTAGTTCTTGACTTCTCGTGTAGTTGCACTTGATTTTTTCCATTCTACTTCACTAAACATCTCCATATGATATCCAATTACTCGTAGGGAAATGCAGGAGACCTCGGTTATCATGATGCACTAGGTCCATAGCTGGGACTCTGTGTATGTTCTCATAATGCGTTTGTCGAGTGCTCATTAAGAAAGTTTCTATACAAGTTTCTGAACGAACTCCTTAAGAAAAGTTCTCCAAAAGTTCACTATGAAAGAACCCTTTGAAGCATCTGGTCGTCACAAACGTTTTGACTACTTTTGGAGCCAAAATGGACTCCGTATGAGTCAGATATCCATGTTTCAGTTAACACTGCGGAAAACTGATTCCGAAGTACAGTAACAGACTAGTTCTTGTGTAGTTGCACTCGATTTTTTCCATTCTACTTCACTAAACATCTCCATATGAGATCCAATTACTTGTAGGGAAATGCAAGAGACCTCGGTTATGATGATACACTAGGTCCATAGCTGGGGCTTTGTGTATGTTCTCATAATGCGTTTGTCGAGTGCTCATTAAGAAAGTTTCTATACAAGTTTCTGAACGAACTCCTTAAGAAAATTTCTCCAAAAGTTCCCTATGAAAGAATACTTCGAAGCATCTAGTTGGCACAAACGTTTTGACTACTTGTGGAGCCAAAATGGACTCCGTATGAGTCAGACATCCATGTTTCAGTTAACACTACGCAAAACTGATTCCGAACAACAGTTACATACTAGTTCTTGCCTTCTTGTGTAGTTGCACTCGATTTTTTCCATTCAACTTCACTAAACATCTCCATATGAGATCCAATTACTCATAGGGAAATGCAGGAGACCTCGGTTATGATGATGCACTAGGTCCACAGCTGGGAATTTGTGTATGTTCTTGAAATGCGTTTGTCGAGTGCTCATTAAGAAAGTTTCTATACAAGTTTCTGAACGAATTCCTTAAGAAAAGTTCTCCAAAAGGTCACTATGAAAGAACCCTTTGAAGAATCTGGTCGTCACAAACGTTTTGACTACTTGTGGAGCCAAAATGGACTCTGTATGAGTCAGATGTCCATGTTTCAGTTAACAGTGCGCAAAACTGATTCCGAACGACAGTTACAAACTAGTTCTTGTGTAGTTGCACTCGATTTTTTCCATTCTACTTCACTAAACATCTCCATATGAGATCCAATTACTTGTAGGAAAATGCAGGAGACCTCGGTTATGATGATGCACTAGGTCCATAGCTGGGACTTTGTGTATGTTCTCGAAATGCGTTTGTCGAGTGCTCATTAAGAAAGTTTTTATACAAGTTTTTGAACGAAATCCTTAACAAAAGTTCTCCAAAAGTTCCCTATGAAATAATACTTCGAAGAATCTGGTTGTCACGAACGTTTTGACTACTTGTGGAGCCAAAACGGACTCCGTATGACTCAGATATCCATGTTTCAGTTAACACTGCGCAAAACTGATTCCGAACGACAGTTACAGACTAGTTCTTGTGTAGATGCACTCTTTTTTTTCATTCTACTTCACTAAACATCTCCATATGAGATCCAATTATTTGTAGGGAAATGCAGGAGACCTCGGTTAGGATGACGCGCTAGGTCCATAGCTGGGACTTTGTGTATGTTCTCGAGATACGTTTGTCGAGTGCTCATTAAGAAAGTTTCTATACAAGTTTCTGAACGAACTCCTTAAGAAAAGTTCTCCAAAAGTTCCCTATGAAAGAATCCTTCGAAGCATGTGGTCATCACAAACGTTTTGACTACTTGTGGAGCCAAAACGGACTCCGTATGAGTCAGATATCCATGTTTCAGTTAACAATGCACAAAACTGATTCCGAACAACAGTTACAGACTAGTTCTTGTGTAGTTGCACCTGATTTCTTCCATTCTACTTCACTAAACATCTCCATATGAGATCCAATTACTTGTAGGGAAATGCAGGAGACCTCGGTTATGACGATGCACTAGGTCCATAGCTGGGAATTTGTGTATGTTCTCGAAATGTGTTTGTCGAGTGCTCATTAAGAAAGTTTCTATACAAGTTTCTGAACGAACTCCTTAAGAAAAGTTCTCCAAAAGTTCACTATGAAAGAACCCTTTGAAGCATCTGGTCGTCACAAACGTTTTGACTACTTGTGGAGCCAAAACAGACTCCGTATGAGTCAGATATCCATGTTTCAGTTAACACTGCGCAAAACTGATTCCGAACGACAGTTACAGACTAGTTCTTGTGTAGTTGCACTTGATTTTTTCCATTCTAATTCACTAAAAATCTCCATATGAGATCCAATTACTTGTAGGGAAATTCAAGAGACCTCGTTTATGATGATACACTAGGTCCATAGCTGGGACTTTGTGGATGTTCTCGAAAGGCGTTTGTCGAGTGATCATTAAGAAAGTTTCTATACAAGTTTCTGAACGACCTCCTTAAGAAAAGTTCTCCAAAAGTTCCTTATGAAAGAATACTTCGAAGGATCTGGTTGTAACAAACGTTTTGACTACTTGTGGAGCCAAAACAGACTCCGTATGAGTCAGATATCCATGTTTCAGTTAACACTTCGCAAAACTGATTCCGAACGACACTTACATACTAGTTCTTGACTTCTCGTGTAGTTGCACTTGATTTTTTCCATTCTACTTCACTAAACATCTCCATATGAGATCCAATTACTTGTAGGGAAATGAAAGATACCTCGGTTATCATGATGCACTAGGTCCATAGCTGGGACTCTGTGTATGTTCTCATAATGCGTTTGTCGAGTGCTCATTAAGAAAGTTTCTATACAAATTTCTGAACGAACTCCTTAAGAAAAGTTCTCCAAAAGTTCACTATGAAAGAACCCTTTGAAGCATCTGGTCGTCACAAACGTTTTGACTACTTTTGGAGCCAAAATGGACTCCGTATGAGTCAGATATCCATGTTTCAGTTAACACTGCGGAAAACTGATTCCGAAGTACAGTGACAGACTAGTTCTTGTGTAGTTGCACTCGATTTTTTCCATTCTACTTCACTAAACATCTCCATATGAGATCCAATTACTTGTAGGGAAATGCAAGAGACCTCGGTTATGATGATACACTAGGTCCATAGCTGGGGCTTTGTGTATGTTCTCATAATGCGTTTGTCCAGTGCTCATTAAGAAAGTTTCTATACAAGTTTCTGAACGAACTCCTTAAGAAAAGTTCTCCAAAAGTTCCCTATGAAAGAATACTTCGAAGCATCTAGTTGGCACAAACATTTTGACTACTTGTGGAGCCAAAACGGACTCCGTATGAGTCAGACATCCATGTTTCAGTTAACACTACGCAAAACTGATTCCGAACAACAGTTACATACTAGTTCTTGCCTTCTTGTGTAGTTGCCCTCGATTTTTTCCATTCAACTTCACTAAACATCTCCATATGAGATCCAATTACTCGTAGGGAAATGCAGGAGACCTCGGTTATGATGATGCACTAGGTCCACAGCTAGGAATTTGTGTATGTTCTCGAAATGCGTTTGTCGAGTGCTCATTAAGAAAGTTTCTATACAAGTTTCTGAACGAATTCCTTAAGAAAAGTTCTCCAAAAGGTCACTATGAAAGAACCCTTTGAAGCATCTGGTCGTCACAAACGTTTTTACTACTTGTGGAGCCAAAATGGACTCTGTATGAGTCAGATGTCCATGTTTCAGTTAACAGTGGTCAAAACTGATTCCGAACGACAGTTACAAACTAGTTCTTGTGTAGTTGCACTCGATTTTTTCCATTCTACTTCACTAAACATCTCCATATGAGATCCAATTACTTGTAGGAAAATGCAGGAGACCTCGGTTATGATGATGCACTAGGTCCATAGCTGGGACTTTGTGTATGTTCTCGAAATGCGTTTGTCGATGCTCATTAAGAAAGTTTTTATACAAGTTTTTGAACGAAATCATTAACAAAAGTTCTCCAAAAGTTCCCTATGAAATAATACTTCGAAGAATCTGGTTGTCACGAACGTTTTGACTACTTGTGGAGCCAAAACGGACTCCGTATGACTCAGATATCCATGTTTCAGTTAACACTGCGCAAAACTGATTCCGAACGACAGTTACAGACTAGTTCTTGTGTAGTTGCACTCGATTTTTTCATTCTACTTCACTAAACATCTCCATATGAGATCCAATTACGTGTAGGGAAATGCAGGAGACCTCGGTTATGATGGCGCACTAGGTCCATAGGTGGGACTTTGTGTATGTTCTCGAAATACGTTTGTTGAGTGCTCATTAAGAAAGTTTTTATACAAGTTTTTGAACGAAATCCTTAACAAAAGTTCTCCAAAAGTTCCCTATGAAAGAATCTTTCAAAGCATCTGGTAGTCACAAACGTTTTAACTACTTGTGGAGCCAAAACAGACTCCGTATGAGTCAGATATCCATGTTTCAGTTAACACTGCACAAAACTAATTTCGAACAAGAGTTACAGACTAGTTCTTGTGTAGATGCACTCTATTTTTTTCATTCTACTTCACTAAACATCTCCATATGAGATCCAATTATTTGTAGGGAAATGCAGGAGACCTCGGTTAGGATGACGCGCTAGGTCCATAGCTGGGACTTTGTGTATGTTCTCGAGATACGTTTGTCGAGTGCTCATTAAGAAAGTTTCTATACAAGTTTCTGAACGAACTCCTTAAGAAAAGTTCTCCAAAAGTTCCCTATGAAAGAATCCTTCGAAGCATGTGGTCATCACAAATGTTTTGACTACTTGTGGAGCCAAAACGGACTCCGTATGAGTCAGATATCCATGTTTCAGTTAACAATGCACAAAACTGATTCCGAACAACAGTTACAGACTAGTTCTTGTGTAGTTGCACCTGATTTTTTCCATTCTACTTCACTAAACATCTCCATATGAGATCCAATTACTTGTAGGGAAATGCAGGAGACCTCGGTTATGACGATGCACTAGGTCCATAGCTGGGAATTTGTGTATGTTCTCAAAATGTGTTTGTCGAGTGCTCATTAAGAAAGTTTCTATACAAGTTTCTGAACGAACTCCTTAAGAAAAGTTCTCCAAAAGTTCACTATGAAATAACCCTTTGAAGCATCTGGTCGTCACAAACGTTTTGACTACTTGTGGAGCCAAAACAGACTCCGTATGAGTCAGATATCCATGTTTCAGTTAACACTGCGCAAAACTGATTCCGAACGACAGTTACAGACTAGTTCTTGTGTAGTTGCACTCGATTTTTTCCATTCTAATTCACTAAACATCTCCATATGAGATCCAATTACTTGTAGGGAAATTCAAGAGACCTCGGTTATGATGATACACTAGGTCCATAGCTGGGACTTTGTGGATGTTCTCAAAAGGCGTTTGTCGAGTGATCATTAAGAAAGTTTCTATACAAGTTTCTGAACGACCTCCTTAAGAAAAGTTCTCCAAAATTTCCCTATGAAAGAATACTTCGAAGCATCTGGTTGTAACAAACGTTTTGACTACTTGTGGAGCCAAAACAGACTCCGTATGAGTCAGATATCCATGTTTCAGTTAACACTTCGCAAAACTGATTCCGAACGACAGTTACATACTAGTTCTTGACTTCTTGTTTAGTTGCACTTGATTTTTTCCATTCTACTTCACTAAACATCTCCATATGAGATCCAATTACTTGTAGGGAAATGAAAGATACCTCGGTTATCATGATGCACTAGGTCCATAGCTGGGACTCTGTGTATGTTCTCATAATGCGTTTGTCGAGTGCTCATTAAGAAAGTTTCTATACAAGTTTCTGAACGAACTCCTTAAGAAAAGTTCTCCAAATGTTCACTATGAAAGAACCCTTTGAAGCATCTGGTCGTCACAAACGTTTTGACTACTTTTGGAGCCAAAATGGACTCCGTATGAGTCAGATATCCATGTTTCAGTTAACACTGCGGAAAACTGATTCCGAAGTACAGTAACAGACTAGTTCTTGTGTAGTTGCACTCGATTTTTTCCATTCTACTTCACTAAACATCTCCATATGAGATCCAATTACTTGTAGGGAAATGCAAGAGACCTCGGTTATGATGATACACTAGGTCCATAGCTGGGGCTTTGTGTATGTTCTCATAATGCGTTTGTCGAGTGCTGATTAAGAAAGTTTCTATACAAGTTTCTGAACGACCTCCTTAAGAAAAGTTCTCCAAAATTTCCCTATGAAAGAATACTTCGAAGCATCTGGTTGTAACAAACGTTTTGACTACTTGTGGAGCCAAAACAGACTCCGTATGAGTCAGATATCCATGTTTCAGTTAACACTTCGCAAAACTGATTCCGAACGACAGTTACATACTAGTTCTTGACTTCTTGTTTAGTTGCACTTGATTTTTTCCATTCTACTTCACTAAACATCTCCATATGAGATCCAATTACTTGTAGGGAAATGAAAGATACCTCGGTTATCATGATGCACTAGGTCCATAGCTGGGACTCTGTGTATGTTCTCATAATGCGTTTGTCGAGTGCTCATTAAGAAAGTTTCTATACAAGTTTCTGAACGAACTCCTTAAGAAAAGTTCTCCAAATGTTCACTATGAAAGAACCCTTTGAAGCATCTGGTCGTCACAAACGTTTTGACTACTTTTGGAGCCAAAATGGACTCCGTATGAGTCAGATATCCATGTTTCAGTTAACACTGCGGAAAACTGATTCCGAAGTACAGTAACAGACTAGTTCTTGTGTAGTTGCACTCGATTTTTTCCATTCTACTTCACTAAACATCTCCATATGAGATCCAATTACTTGTAGGGAAATGCAAGAGACCTCGGTTATGATGATACACTAGGTCCATAGCTGGGGCTTTGTGTATGTTCTCATAATGCGTTTGTCGAGTGCTGATTAAGAAAGTTTCTATACAAGTTTCTGAACGAACTCCTTAAGAAAAGTTCTCCAAAAGTTCCCTATGAAAGAATCCTTTGAAGCATGTGGTCATCACAAACGTTTTGACTACTTGGGGAGATAAAACGGACTCCGTATGAGTCAGACATCCATGTTTCAGTTAACACTACGCAAAACTGATTCCGAACAACAGTTACATACTAGTTCTTGCCTTCTTGTGTAGTTGCACTCGATTTTTTCCATTCTACTTCACTAAACATCTCCATATGAGATCCAATTACTCGTAGGGAAATGCAGGAGACCTCGGTTATGATGATGCACTAGGTCCACAGCTGGGCATTTGTGTATGTTCTCGAAATGCGTTTGTCGAGTGCTCATTAAGAAAGTTTCTATACAAGTTTCTGAACGAATTCCTTAAGAAAAGTTCTCCAAAAGGTCACTATGAAAGAACCCTTTGAAGCATCTGGTCGTAAAAAACGTTTTGACTACTTGTGGAGCCAAAATGGACTCTGTATGAGTCAGATGTCCATGTTTCAGTTAACACTGCGCAAAACTGATTCCGAACGACAGTTACAAACTAGTTCTTGTGTAGTTGCACTTGATTTTTTCCATTCTACTTCACTAAACATCTCCATATGAGATCCAATTACTTGTAGGAAAATGCAGGAGACCTCGGTTATGATGATGCACTAGGTCCATAGCTGGGACTTTGTGTATGTTCTCGAAATGCGTTTGTCGAGTGCTCATTAAGAAAGTTTTTATACAAGTTTTTGAACGAAATCCTTAACAAAAGTTCTCCAAAAGTTCCCTATGAAATAATACTTCGAAGAATCTAGTTGTCACGAACGTTTTAACTACTTGTGGAGCCAAAACGGATTCCGTATGACTCAGATATCCATGTTTCAGTTAACACTGCGCAAAACTGATTCCGAAGTACAGTAACAGACTAGTTCTTGTGTAGTTGCACTCGATTTTTTCCATTCTACTTCACTAAACATCTCCATATGAGATCCAATTACTCGTAGGGAAATGCAGGAGACCTCGGTTATGATGATGCACTAGGTCCACAGCTGGGAATTTGTGTATGTTCTCGAAATGCGTTTGTCGAGTGCTCATTAAGAAAGTTTATATACAAGTTTCTGAACGAATTCCTTAAGAAAAGTTCTCCAAAAGTTCCCTATGAAAGAATACTTCGAAGCATCTAGTTGGCACAAACGTTTTGACTACTTGTGGAGCCAAAACGGACTCCGTATGAGTCAGACATCCATGTTTCAGTTAACACTACGCAAAACTGATTCCGAAGTACAGTAACAGACTAGTTCTTGTGTAGTTGCACTCGATTTTTTCCATTCTACTTCACTAAACATCTCCATATGAGATCCAATTACTTGTAGGGAAATGCAAGAGACCTCGGTTATGATGATACACTAGGTCCATAGCTGGGGCTTTGTGTATGTTCTCATAATGCGTTTGTCCAGTGCTCATTAAGAAAGTTTCTATACAAGTTTCTGAACGAACTCCTTAAGAAAAGTTCTCCAAAAGTTCCCTATGAAAGAATACTTCGAAGCATCTAGTTGGCACAAACGTTTTGACTACTTGTGGAGCCAAAACAGACTCCGTATGAGTCAGACATCCATGTTTCAGTTAACACTACGCAAAACTGATTCCGAACAACAGTTACATACTAGTTCTTGCCTTCTTGTGTAGTTGCACTCGATTTTTTCCATTCAACTTCACTAAACATCACCATATGAGATCCAATTACTCGTAGGGAAATGCAGGAGACCTCGGTTATGATGATGCACTAGGTCCACAGCTGGGAATTTGTGTATGTTCTTGAAATGCGTTTGTCGAGTGCTCATTAAGAAAGTTTCTATACAAGTTTCTGAACGAATTCCTTAAGAAAAGTTCTCCAAAAGGTCACTATGAAAGAACCATTTGAAGCATCTGGTCGTCACAAACGTTTTGACTACTTGTGGAGCCAAAATGGACTCTGTATGAGTCAGATGTCCATGTTTCAGTTAACAGTGCGCAAAACTGATTCCGAACGACAGTTACAAACTAGTTCTTGTGTAGTTGCACTCGATTTTTTCCATTCTACTTCACTAAACATCTCCATATGAGATCCAATTACTTGTAGGAAAATGCAGGAGACCTCGGTTATGATGATGCACTAGGTCCATAGCTGGGACTTTGTGTATGTTCTCGAAATGCGTTTGTGGAGTGCTCATTAAGAAAGTTTTTATACAAGTTTTTGAACGAAATCCTTAACAAAAGTTCTCCAAAAGTTCCCTATGAAATAATACTTCGAAGAATCTGGTTGTCACGAACGTTTTGCCTACTTGTGGAGCCAAAACGGACTCCGTATGACTCAGATATCCATGTTTCAGTTAACACTGCGCAAAACTGATTCCGAACGACAGTTACAGACTAGTTCTTGTGTAGATGCACTCTTTTTTTTCATTCTACTTCACTAAACATCTCCATATGAGATCCAATTATTTGTAGGGAAATGCAGGAGACCTCGGTTAGGATGACGCGCTAGGTCCATAGCTGGGACTTTGTGTATGTTCTCGAGATACGTTTGTCGAGTGCTCATTAAGAAAGTTTCTATACAAGTTTCTGAACGAACTCCTTAAGAAAAGTTCTCCAAAAGTTCCCTATGAAAGAATCCTTCGAAGCATGTGGTCATCACAAATGTTTTGACTACTTGTGGAGCCAAAACGGACTCCGTATGAGTCAGATATCCATGTTTCAGTTAACAATGCACAAAACTGATTCCGAACAACAGTTACAGACTAGTTCTTGTGTAGTTGCACCTGATTTCTTCCATTCTACTTCACTAAACATCTCCATATGAGATCCAATTACTTGTAGGGAAATGCAGGAGACCTCGGTTATGACGATGCACTAGGTCCATAGCTGGGAATTTGTGTATGTTCTCGAAATGTGTTTGTCGAGTGCTCATTAAGAAAGTTTCTATACAAGTTTCTGAACGAACTCCTTAAGAAAAGTTCTCCAAAAGTTCACTATGAAAGAACCCTTTGAAGCATCTGGTCGTCACAAACGTTTTGACTACTTGTGGAGCCAAAACAGACTCCGTATGAGTCAGATATCCATGTTTCAGTTAACACTGCGCAAAACTGATTCCGAACGACAGTTACAGACTAGTTCTTGTGTAGTTGCACTTGATTTTTTCCATTCTAATTCACTAAAAATCTCCATATGAGATCCAATTACTTGTAGGGAAATTCAAGAGACCTCGTTTATGATGATACACTAGGTCCATAGCTGGGACTTTGTGGATGTTCTCGAAAGGCGTTTGTCGAGTGATCATTAAGAAAGTTTCTATACAAGTTTCTGAACGACCTCCTTAAGAAAAGTTCTCCAAAAGTTCCTTATGAAAGAATACTTCGAAGGATCTGGTTGTAACAAACGTTTTGACTACTTGTGGAGCCAAAACAGACTCCGTATGAGTCAGATATCCATGTTTCAGTTAACACTTCGCAAAACTGATTCCGAACGACAGTTACATACTAGTTCTTGACTTCTCGTGTAGTTGCACTTGATTTTTTCCATTCTACTTCACTAAACATCTCCATATGAGATCCAATTACTTGTAGGGAAATGAAAGATACCTCGGTTATCATGATGCACTAGGTCCATAGCTGGGACTCTGTGTATGTTCTCATAATGCGTTTGTCGAGTGCTCATTAAGAAAGTTTCTATACAAATTTCTGAACGAACTCCTTAAGAAAAGTTCTCCAAAAGTTCACTATGAAAGAACCCTTTGAAGCATCTGGTCGTCACAAACCTTTTGACTACTTTTGGAGCCAAAATGGACTCCGTATGAGTCAGATATCCATGTTTCAGTTAACACTGCGGAAAACTGATTCCGAAGTACAGTAACAGACTAGTTCTTGTGTAGTTGCACTCGATTTTTTCCATTCTACTTCACTAAACATCTCCATATGAGATCCAATTACTTGTAGGGAAATGCAAGAGACCTCGGTTATGATGATACACTAGGTCCATAGCTGGGGCTTTGTGTATGTTCTCAAAATGCGTTTGTCGAGTGCTCATTAAGAAAGTTTCTATACAAGTTTCTGAACGAACTCCTTAAGAAAAGTTCTCCAAAAGTTCCCTATGAAAGAATACTTCGAAGCATCTAGTTGGCACAAACATTTTGACTACTTGTGGAGCCAAAACGGACTCCGTATGAGTCAGACATCCATGTTTCAGTTAACACTACGCAAAACTGATTCCGAACAACAGTTACATACTAGTTCTTGCCTTCTTGTGTAGTTGCACTCGATTTTTTCCATTCTACTTCACTAAACATCTCCATATGAGATCCAATTACTCGTAGGGAAATGCAGGAGACCTCGGTTATGATGATGCACTAGGTCCACAGCTGGGAATTTGTGTATGTTCTCGAAATGCGTTTGTCGAGTGCTCATTAAGAAAGTTTCTATACAAGTTTCTGAACGAATTCCTTAAGAAAAGTTCTCCAAAAGGTCACTATGAAAGAACCCTTTGAAGCATCTGGTCGTCACAAACGTTTTGACTACTTGTGGAGCCAAAATGGACTCCGTATGAGTCAGATGTCCATGTTTCAGTTAACAGTGCGCAAAACTGATTCCGAACGACAGTTACAAACTAGTTCTTGTGTAGTTGCACTCGATTTTTTCCATTCTACTTCACTAAACATCTCCATATGAGATCCAATTACTTGTAGGAAAATGCAGGAGACCACGGTTATGATGATGCACTAGGTCCATAGCTGGGACTTTGTGTATGTTCTCGAAATGCGTTTGTCGAGTGCTCATTAAGAAAGTTTTTATACAAGTTTCTGAACGAAATCCTTAAGAAAAGTTCTCCAAAAGTTCCCTATGAAATAATACTTCGAAGAATCTGGTCGTCACGAACGTTTTGACTACTTGTGGAGCCAAAACGGACTCCGTATGACTCAGATATCCATGTTTCAGTTAACACTGCGCAAAACTGATTCCGAACGACAGTTACAGACTAGTTCTTGTGTAGTTGCACTCGATTTTTTCATTCTACTTCACTAAACATCTCCATATGAGATCCAATTACGTGTAGGGAAATGCAGGAGACCTCGGTTATGATGGCGCACTAGGTCCATAGCTGGGCCTTTGTGTATGTTCTCGAAATACGTTTGTTGAGTGCTCATTAAGAAAGTTTTTATACAAGTTTTTGAACGAAATCCTTAACAAAAGTTCTCCAAAAGTTCCCTATGAAAGAATCTTTCAAAGCATCTGGTTGTCACAAACGTTTTAACTACTTGTGGAGCCAAAACAGACTCCGTATGAGTCAGATATCCATGTTTCAGTTAACACTGCACAAAACTAATTTCGAACAAGAGTTACAGACTAGTTCTTGTGTAGATGCACTCTATTTTTTTCATTCTACTTCACTAAACATCTCCATATGAGATCCAATTATTTGTAGGGAAATGCAGGAGACCTCGGTTAGGATGACTTGCTAGGTCCATAGCTGGGACTTTGTGTATGTTCTCGAGATACGTTTGTCGAGTGCTCATTAAGAAAGTTTCTATACAAGTTTCTGAACGAACTCCTTAAGAAAAGTTCTCCAAAAGTTCCCTATGAGAGAATCCTTCGAAGCATGTGGTCATCACAAACGTTTTGACTACTTGTGGAGCCAAAACGGACTCCGTATGAGTCAGATATCCATGTTTCAGTTAACAATGCACAAAACTGATTCCGAACAACAGTTACAGACTAGTTCTTGTGTAGTTGCACCTGATTTCTTCCATTCTACTTCACTAAACATCTCCATATGAGATCCAATTACTTGTAGGGAAATGCAGGAGACCTCGGTTATGACGATGCACTAGGTCCATAGCTGGGAATTTGTGTATGTTCTCGAAATGTGTTTGTCGAGTGCTCATTAAGAAAGTTTCTATACAAGTTTCTGAACGAACTCCTTAAGAAAAGTTCTCCAAAAGTTCACTATGAAAGAACCCTTTGAAGCATCTGGTCGTCACAAACGTTTTGACTACTTGTGGAGCCAAAACAGACTCCGTATGAGTCAGATATCCATGTTTCAGTTAACACTGCGCAAAACTGATTCCGAACGACAGTTACAGACTAGTTCTTGTGTAGTTGCACTTGATTTTTTCCATTCTAATTCACTAAAAATCTCCATATGAGATCCAATTACTTGTAGGGAAATTCAAGAGACCTCGTTTATGATGATACACTAGGTCCATAGCTGGGACTTTGTGGATGTTCTCGAAAGGCGTTTGTCGAGTGATCATTAAGAAAGTTTCTATACAAGTTTCTGAACGACCTCCTTAAGAAAAGTTCTCCAAAAGTTCCTTATGAAAGAATACTTCGAAGGATCTGGTTGTAACAAACGTTTTGACTACTTGTGGAGCCAAAACAGACTCCGTATGAGTCAGATATCCATGTTTCAGTTAACACTTCGCAAAACTGATTCCGAACGACAGTTACATACTAGTTCTTGACTTCTCGTGTAGTTGCACTTGATTTTTTCCATTCTACTTCACTAAACATCTCCATATGAGATCCAATTACTTGTAGGTAAATGAAAGATACCTCGGTTATCATGATGCACTAGGTCCATAGCTGGGACTCTGTGTATGTTCTCATAATGCGTTTGTCGAGTGCTCATTAAGAAAGTTTCTATACAAATTTCTGAACGAACTCCTTAAGAAAAGTTCTCCAAAAGTTCACTATGAAAGAACCCTTTGAAGCATCTGGTCGTCACAAACCTTTTGACTACTTTTGGAGCCAAAATGGACTCCGTATGAGTCAGATATCCATGTTTCAGTTAACACTGCGGAAAACTGATTCCGAAGTACAGTAACAGACTAGTTCTTGTGTAGTTGCACTCGATTTTTTCCATTCTACTTCACTAAACATCTCCATATGAGATCCAATTACTTGTAGGGAAATGCAAGAGACCTCGGTTATGATGATACACTAGGTCCATAGCTGGGGCTTTGTGTATGTTCTCAAAATGCGTTTGTCGAGTGCTCATTAAGAAAGTTTCTATACAAGTTTCTGAACGAACTCCTTAAGAAAAGTTCTCCAAAAGTTCCCTATGAAAGAATACTTCGAAGCATCTAGTTGGCACAAACATTTTGACTACTTGTGGAACCAAAACGGACTCCGTATGAGTCAGACATCCATGTTTCAGTTAACACTACGCAAAACTGATTCCGAACAACAGTTACATACTAGTTCTTGCCTTCTTGTGTAGTTGCACTCGATTTTTTCCATTCTACTTCACTAAACATCTCCATATGAGATCCAATTACTCGTAGGGAAATGCAGGAGACCTCGGTTATGATGATGCACTAGGTCCACAGCTGGGAATTTTTGTATGTTCTCGAAATGCGTTTGTCGAGTGCTCATTAAGAAAGTTTCTATACAAGTTTCTGAACGAATTCCTTAAGAAAAGTTCTCCAAAAGGTCACTATGAAAGAACCCTTTGAAGCATCTGGTCGTCACAAACGTTTTGACTACTTGTGGAGCCAAAATGGACTCCGTATGAGTCAGATGTCCATGTTTCAGTTAACAGTGCGCAAAACTGATTCCGAACGACAGTTACAAACTAGTTCTTGTGTAGTTGCACTCGATTTTTTCCATTCTACTTCACTAAACATCTCCATATGAGATCCAATTACTTGTAGGAAAATGCAGGAGACCACGGTTATGATGATGCACTAGGTCCATAGCTGGGACTTTGTGTATGTTCTCGAAATGCGTTTGTCGAGTGCTCATTAAGAAAGTTTTTATACAAGTTTCTGAACGAAATCCTTAAGAAAAGTTCTCCAAAAGTTCCCTATGAAATAATACTTCGAAGAATCTGGTCGTCACGAACGTTTTGACTACTTGTGGAGCCAAAACGGACTCCGTATGACTCAGATATCCATGTTTCAGTTAACACTGCGCAAAACTGATTCCGAACGACAGTTACAGACTAGTTCTTGTGTAGTTGCACTCGATTTTTTCATTCTACTTCACTAAACATCTCCATATGAGATCCAATTACGTGTAGGGAAATGCAGGAGACCTCGGTTATGATGGCGCACTAGGTCCATAGCTGGGCCTTTGTGTATGTTCTCGAAATACGTTTGTTGAGTGCTCATTAAGAAAGTTTTTATACAAGTTTTTGAACGAAATCCTTAACAAAAGTTCTCCAAAAGTTCCCTATGAAAGAATCTTTCAAAGCATCTGGTTGTCACAAACGTTTTAACTACTTGTGGAGCCAAAACAGACTCCGTATGAGTCAGATATCCATGTTTCAGTTAACACTGCACAAAACTAATTTCGAACAAGAGTTACAGACTAGTTCTTGTGTAGATGCACTCTATTTTTTTCATTCTACTTCACTAAACATCTCCATATGAGATCCAATTATTTGTAGGGAAATGCAGGAGACCTCGGTTAGGATGACGCGCTAGGTCCATAGCTGGGACTTTGTGTATGTTCTCGAGATACGTTTGTCGAGTGCTCATTAAGAAAGTTTCTATACAAGTTTCTGAACGAACTCCTTAAGAAAAGTTCTCCAAAAGTTCCCTATGAAAGAATCCTTCGAAGCATGTGGTCATCACAAACGTTTTGACTACTTGTGGAGCCAAAACGGACTCCGTATGAGTCAGATATCCATGTTTTAGTTAACAATGCACAAAACTGATTCCGAACAACAGTTACAGACTAGTTCTTGTGTAGTTGCACCTGATTTTTTCCATTCTACTTCACTAAACATCTCCATATGAGATCCAATTACTTGTAGGGAAATGCAGGAGACCTCGGTTATGACGATGCACTAGGTCCATAGCTGGGAATTTGTGTATGTTCTCGAAATGTGTTTGTCGAGTGCTCATTAAGAAAGTTTCTATACAAGTTTCTGAACGAACTCCTTAAGAAAAGTTCTCCAAAAGTTCACTATGAAAGAACCCTTTGAAGCATCTGGTCGTCACAAACGTTTTGACTACTTGTGGAGCCAAAACAGACTCCGTATGAGTCAGATATCCATGTTTCAGTTAACACTGTGCAAAACTGATTCCGAACGACAGTTACAGACTAGTTCTTGTGTAGTTGCACTCGATTTTTTCCATTCTAATTCACTAAACATCTCCATATGAGATCCAATTACTTGTAGGGAAATTCAAGAGACCTCGGTTATGATGATACAATAGGTCCATAGCTGGGACTTTGTGGATGTTCTCGAAAGGCGTTTGTCGAGTGATCATTAAGAAAGTTTCTATACAAGTTTCTGAACGACCTCCTTAAGAAAAGTTCTCCAAAAGTTCCCTATGAAAGAATACTTCGAAGCATCTGGTTGTAACAAACGTTTTGACTACTTGTGGAGCCAAAACAGACTCCGTATGAGTCAGATATCCATGTTTCAGTTAACACTTCGCAAAACTGATTCCGAACGACAGTTACATACTAGTTCTTGACTTCTTGTGTAGTTGCACTTGATTTTTTCCATTCTACTTCACTAAACATCTCCATATGAGATCCAATTACTTGTAGGTAAATGAAAGATACCTCGGTTATCATGATGCACTAGGTCCATAGCTGGGACTCTGTGTATGTTCTCATAATGCGTTTGTCGAGTGCTCATTAAGAAAGTTTCTATACAAGTTTCTAAACGAACTCCTTAACAAAAGTTCTCCAAAAGTTCCCTATGAAAGATTCCATTGAAGCACCTGGTCGTCACAAACGTTTTTACTCCTTGTGGAGCCAAAACGGACTCCGTATGAGTCAGATATCCATGTTTCAGTTAACAATGCACAAAACTGATTCCGAATGACAGTTACAGACTAGTTCTCGTGTAGTTGCACCCGATTTTTTCCATTCTACTTCACTAAACATCTCCATATGAGATCCAATTACGTGTAGGGAAATGCAGGAGACCTCGGTTATGATGGCGCACTAGGTCCATAGCTGGGACTTTGTGTATGTTCTCGAAATACGTTCGTCGAGTGCTCATTAAGAAAGTTTATATACAAGTTTCTGAACGAACTCCTTAAGAAAAGTTCTCCAAAAGTTCCCTATGAAAGAATCCTTTGAAGCATCTAGTCATCACAAACCTTTCGACTACTAGTGGAGCCAAAACGGACTCCGTATGAGTCAGATATCCATGTTTCAGTTAACACTACGCAAAACTGATTCCGAAGTACAGTTACAGACTAGTTCTTGTGTAGTTGCACTCGATTTTTTCCATTGTACTTCACTAAACATCTCCATATGAGATCCAATTACTTGTAGGGAAATGAAAGATACCTCGGTTATGATGATGCACTAGGTCCATAGCTGGGACTTTGTGTATGTTCTCAAAATGCGTTTGTCGAGTGCTCATTAAGAAAGTTTCTATACAAGTTTCTAAACGAACTCATTAAGAAAAGTTCTCCAAAAGTTCCCTATGAAACAATACTTCGAAGAATATGGTTGTCACGAACGTTTTGACTACTTGTGGAGCCAAAACGGACTCCGTATGACTCAGATATCCATGTTTCAGTTAACACTGCGCAAAACTGATTCCGAACGAGAGTTACAGACTAGTTCTTGTGTAGTTGCACTTGATTTTTTTCATTCTACTTCACTAAACATCTCCATATAAGAACCAATTACGTGTAGGGAAATGTAGGAGACCTTGGTTACGATGGCGCACTAGGTCCATAGCTGGGCCTTTGTGTATGTTCTCGAAATACGTTTGTTGAGTGCTTATTAAGAAAGTTTTTATACAAGTTTTTGAACAAAATCCTTAACAAAAGTTCTCCAAAAGTTCCGTATGAAAGAATCTTTCAAAGCATCTGGTTGTCACAAACGTTTTAACTACTTGTGGAGCCAAAACGGACTCCGTATGAGTCAGATATCCATGTTTCAGTTAACACTGCGCAAAACTAATTCCGAACAACAGTTACAGACTAGTTCTTGTGTAGATGCACTCTATTTTTTTCATTCTACTTCACTAAACATATCCATATGAGATCCAATTATTTGTAGGGAAATGCAGGAGACCTCGGTTATGATGACGCGCTAGGTCCATAGCTGGGACTTTGTGTATGTTCTTGAGATACGTTTGTTGAGTGCTCATTAAGAAAGTTTCTATACAAGTTTCTGAATGAGCTCCTTAAGAAAAGTTCTCCAAAAGTTCCCTATGAAAGAATCCTTCGAAGCATCTAGTTGTCAAAAACTTTTTGCCTTCTTGTGTAGTTGCACTCGATTTTTTCCATTCTACTTCACTAAACATCTCCATATGAGATCCAATTGCTTGTAGGGAAATGAAAGAGACCTCGGTTATGATGATGCACTAGGTCCATAGCTGGGAATTTGTGTATGTTCTCGAAAGGCGTTTGTCTAGTGCTCATTAAGAAACTTTCTATACAAGTTTCTGAACGAACTCCTTAAGAAAAGTTCTCCAAAAGTTCCCTATGAAAGAATCCTTTGAAGCATCTAGTTGTCACAAACGTTTTGACTACTTGTGGAGCCAAAGCGGACTCCGTATGAGTCAGATATCCATGTTTCAGTTAACACTTCGCAAAACTGATTCCGAACGACAGTTACATACTAGTTCTTGACTTCTTGTGTAGTTGCACTTGATTTTTTCCATTCTACTTCACTAAACATCTCCATATGAGATCCAATTACTTGTAGGGAAATGAAAGATACCTCGGTTATCATGATGCACTAGGTCCATAGCTGGGACTCTGTGTATGTTCTCATAATGCGTTTGTCGAGTGCTCATTAAGAAAGTTTCTATACAAGTTTCTAAACGAACTCCTTAAGAAAAGTTCTCCAAAAGTTCCCTATGAAAGATTCCATTGAAGCACCTGGTCATCACAAACGTTTTTACTCCTTGTGGAGCCAAAACGGACTCCGTATGAGTCAGATATCCATGTTTCAGTTAACAATGCACAAAACTGATTCCGAATGACAGTTACAGACTAGTTCTCGTGTAGTTGCACCCGATTTTTTCCATTCTACTTCACTAAACATCTCCATATGAGATCCAATTACGTGTAGGGAAATGCAGGAGACCTCGGTTATGATGGCGCACTAGGTCCATAGCTGGGACTTTGTGTATGTTCTCGAAATACGTTCGTCGAGTGCTCATTAAGAAAGTTTATATACAAGTTTCTGAACGAACTCCTTAAGAAAAGTTCTCCAAAAGTTCCCTATGAAAGAATCCTTTGAAGCATCTAGTCATCACAAACCTTTTGACTACTAGTCGAGCCAAAACGGACTCCGTATGAGTCAGATATCCATGTTTCAGTTAACACTACGCAAAACTGATTCCGAAGTACAGTTACAGACTAGTTCTTGTGTAGTTGCACTCGATTTTTTCCATTCTACTTCACTAAACATCTCCATATGAGATCCAATTACTTGTAGGGAAATGAAAGATACCTCGGTTATGATGATGCACTAGGTCCATAGCTGGGACTTTGTGTATGTTCTCAAAATGCGTTTGTCGAGTGCTCATTAAGAAAGTTTCTATACAACTTTCTAAACGAACTCATTAAGAAAAGTTCTCCAAAAGTTCCCTATAAAACAATACTTCGAAGAATATGGTTGTCACGAACGTTTTGACTACTTGTGGAGCCAAAACGGACTCCGTATGACTCAGATATCCATGTTTCAGTTAACACTGCGCAAAACTGATTCCGAACGAGAGTTACAGACTAGTTCTTGTGTAGTTGCATTCGATTTTTTTCATTCTACTTCACTAAACATCTCCATATAAGAACCAATTACGTGTAGGGAAATGCAGGAGACCTTGGTTACGATGGCGCACTAGGTCCATAGCTGGGCCTTTGTGTATGTTCTCGAAATACGTTTGTTGAGTGCTTATTAAGAATGTTTTTATACAAGTTTTTGAACAAAATCCTTAACAAAAGTTCTCCAAAAGTTCCGTATGAAAGAATCTTTCAAAGCATCTGGTTGTCACAAACGTTTTAACTACTTGTGGAGCCAAAACGGACTCCGTATGAGTCAGATATCCATGTTTCAGTTAACACTGCGCAAAACTAATTCCGAACAACAGTTACAGACTAGTTCTTGTGTAGATGCACTCTATTTTTTTCATTCTACTTCACTAAACATATCCATATGAGATCCAATTATTTGTAGGGAAATGCAGGAGACCTCGGTTATGATGACGCGCTAGGTCCATAGCTGGGACTTTGTATATGTTCTTGAGATACGTTTGTTGAGTGCTCATTAAGAAAGTTTCTATACAAGTTTCTGAATGAGCTCCTTAAGAAAAGTTCTCCAAAAGTTCCCTATGAAAGAATCCTTCGAAGCATCTAGTTGTCACAAACTTTTTGCCTTCTTGTGTAGTTGCACTCGATTTTTTCCATTCTACTTCACTAAACATCTCCATATGAGATCCAATTGCTTGTAGGGAAATGAAAGAGACCTCGGTTATGATGATGCACTAGGTCCATAGCTGGGAATTTGTGTATGTTCTCGAAAGGCGTTTGTCTAGTGCTCATTAAGAAACTTTCTATACAAGTTTCTGAACGAACTCCTTAAGAAAAGTTCTCCAAAAGTTCCCTATGAAAGAATCCTTTGAAGCATCTAGTTGTCACAAACGTTTTGACTACTTGTGGAGCCAAAGCGGACTCCGTATAAGTCAAATATCCATGTTTCAGTTAACACTGCGCAAAACTGATTCCGAACGACAATTACAGACTAGTTCTTGTGTAGTTACACTCGATTTTTTCCATTCTACTTCACTAAATATCTCAATATGAGATCCAATTACTTGTAGGGAAATGCAGGAGACCTCGGTTATGATGATGCACTAGGTCCATAGCTAGGAATTTGTGTATGTTCACGAAATGCGTTTGTTGAGTGCTCATTAAGAAAGTTTTTATACATCTTTTGAACGAAATCCTTAAGAAAAGTTCTCCAAAAGTTCCCTATGAAAGAATCCTTTGAAGCATCTGGTCGTCACAAACGTTTTGACTACTTGTGGAGCCAAAACGGACTCCGTATGAGTCAGATATCCATGTTTCAGTTAAGACTGTGCAAAACTGATTCCGAACGACAGTTACAGACTAGTTCTTGTGTAGTTGCACTCGATTTTTTCCATTCTACTTCACTAAACATCTCCATATGAGATCCAATTACTTGTAGGGAAATGCAAGAGACCTCGGTTATGATGATGCACTAGGTCCATAGCTGGAACTTTGTGTATGTTCTCGAAAGGCGTTTGTCAAGTGCTCATTAGGAAAGTTTCTATACATGTTTCTGAACGAACTCCTTAAGAAAATTTCTCCAAAAGTTCCCTATGAAAGAATACTTTGAAGCATCTGGTTGTCACAAACGTTTTGACTACTTGTGCAGCCAAAACGGACTCCATATGAGTCAGATATCCATGTTCCAGTTAACACTGCGCAAAACTTATTCCGAACGATAGTTACATACTAGTTCTTGTGTAGTTGCACTCGATTTTTTCCATTCTACTTCACTAAATATCTTAATATGAGATCCAATTACTTGTAGGGAAATGCAGGAGACCTCGGTTATGATGATGGACTAGGTCCATAGCTGGGAATTTCTGTATGTTCACGAAATGCGTTTGTTGAGTGCTCATTAAGAAAGTTTTTATACAAGTTTTGAACGAAATCCTTAAGAAAAGTTCTCCAAAAGTTCCCTATGAAAGAATCCTTTGAAGCATCTGGTCGTCACAAACGTTTTGACTACTTGTGGAGCCAAAACGGACTCTGTATGAGTCAGATATCCATGTTTCAGTTAAGACTGCGCAAAACTGATTCCGACCGACAGTTACAGACTAGTTCTTTTGTAGTTGCACTCGATTTTTTCCATTCTACTTCACTAAACATCTCCATATGAGATCCAATTACTTGTAGGTAAATGCAAGAGACCTCGGTTATGATGATGCAGTAGGTCCATAGCTGGAACTTTGTGTATGTTCTCGAAAGGCGTTTGTCGAATTCTCATTAGGAAAGTTTCTATACAAGTTTCTGAACGAACTCCTGAAGAAAACTTCTCCAAAAGTTCCCTATGAAACAATACTTTGAAGCATCTAGTTGTCACAAACGTTTTGACTACTTGTGGAGCCAAAACGGACTCCATATGAGTCAGATATCCATGTTTCAGTTAACACTGCGCAAAACTAATTCCAAACGACAGTTACATACTAGTTCTTGTGTAGTTGCACTTGATTTTTTACATCCTACTTCACTAAAAATCTCCATATGAGATCCAATTACTTGTAGGGAAATGAAAGATACCTCGGTTATGATGATGCACTAGGTCCATAGCTAGGACTTTGTGTATGTTCTCGAAATGCGTTTGTCGAGTGCTCATTAGAAAGTTTCTATACAAGTTTCTGAACGAACTCCTGAAGAAAAGTTCTCCAAAAGTTCCCTATGAAAGAATCCTTTGAAGCATATGGTCGTCACAAACGTTTTGACTTCTTGTGGAGCCAAAACGGACTCCGTATGAGTCTGATATCCATGTTTCAGTTAACACTGCGCAAAACTTATTCCAAACGACATTTGCAGACTAGTTCTTGTGTAGTTGCACCCGATTTTTTCCATTCGACTTCCCTAAACATCTCCATAAGAGATCCAATTACTTGTAGGGAAAGGCAAGAGACCTCGGTTATGATAATGCACTAAGTCCATAGCTGGGAATTTGTGTATGTTCTTGAAATGCGTTTGTCGAGTGCTCATGAAGAAAGTTTCTATACAAGTTTCTGAACGAACTCCTTAAGAAAAGTTCTCCAAAAGTTCCCTATGAAACAATCCTTTGAAGCATCTGGTCGTCACAGATGTTTTGACTACTTATGGAGCAAAAACGGATTCCGTATGAGTCAGATATCCATGTTTGAGTTAACACTGCGCAAAACTTATTCCGAACGACAATTACAGACTAGTTCTTGTGTAGTTGCACGCGATTTTTTCCATTCGACTTCACTGAACATGTCCATATGAGATCCAATTACTTGTAGGGAAATGCAAGAGACCTCGGTTATGATGATGCACTAGGTCCATAGCTGGGACTTTGTGTATGTTCTCGAAAGGCGTTTGTCGAGTGCTCATGAAGAAAGTTTCTATACAAGTTTCTGAACGAACTCCTTAAGAAAAGTTCTCTAAAAGTTCCCTATGAAAGAATATTTCGAAGCATCTAGTTGTCACAAACGTTTTGACTACTTGTGGAGCCAAAGCGGACTCCGTATGAGTCAGATATCCATGTTTCAGTTAACACTGCGCAAAACTGATTCCGAACGACAGTTACAGACTAGTTCTTGTGCAGTTGTACTCGATTTCTTCCATTCTACTTCACTAAACATCTCAATATGAGATCCAATTACTTGTAGGGAAATTCAAAGAGACCTCGGTTATGATGATGCACTAGGTCCATAGTTGAGACTTTGTGTATGTTCTCGAAAGGCGTTTGTCGAGTGCTTATTAAGAAAGTTTCTATACAAGTTTCTGAAGGAACTCCTTAAGAAAAGTTCTACAAAAGTTCCCAATGAAAGAATTCTTCGAAGCATCTGGTTGTCACAAACGTTTCGACTACTTGTGGAGCCAAAACGGACTCCGTATGACTCAGATATCCATGTTTCAGTTAACACTGCGCAAAACTGATTCCGAACGACGGTTACAGACTAGTTCTTGTGTAGTTGCACTCGATTTTTTCCATTCTACTTCGCTAAAAATCTCCATATGGGATCCAATTACTTGTAGGGAAATGCAGGAGACCTTGGTTATGAGGATGCACTAGGTCCATAGCTGGGAATTTGTGTATGTTCTCGAAATGCATTTGTCGAGTGCTCATTAAGAAAGTTTCTATACAAGTTTCTGAACGAACTCTTTAAGAAAAGTTCTCCAAAAGTTCCCTATGAAACAATCCTTTGAAGCATCTGGTCATCACAAACCTTTTGACTACTTGTGGATCCAAAACGGACTCCATATGAGTCAGATATCCATGTTCAGTTAACACTGCGCAAAACTGATTCTGTATGACTGTTACAGACTAGTTCTTGTGTAGTTGCACTCGATTTTTTTCATTCTACTTCACTAAACATCTCCATATGAGATCCAATTACTTGTAGGGAAATGCAGGAGACCTCAGTTATGATGATGCACTAGGTCCATAGCTGGGACTTTGTGTATGTTCTCGAAATACTTTTGTCGATTGCTCATTAAAAAAGTTTTGATACAAGTTTCTGAACGAACTCCTTAAGAAAAGTTCTCCAAAAGTTCCCTATGATAGAATCCTTTGAAGCGTCTAGTCGTCACAAACGTTTAGACTACTTGTGCAGCGAAAACGGACTCCGTATGAGTCAGATATACATGTGTCAGATAACACTGCGCAAAACTGATTCTGAACGACAGTTACAGACTAGTTCTTGTGTAGTTGCACTCGATTTTTTCCATTCTACTTCACTAAACATCTCCATATGAGATCGAATTACTTGTAGGGAAATGCAAGAGACCTCGTTATGATGATGCAATAGGTCCATAGCTGGGACTTTCTGTATGTTCTCAAAATGAGTTTGTCGAGTGCTCATTAAGAAAATTTCTATACAAGTTTCTGAACGAACTCCTTAAGAAAAGTTCTCCAAAAGTTCCCTATGAAAGAATCCTTTGAAGCATCTAGTAATCGCAAACGCTTAGACTACTTGTGGAGCCAAAACAGACTTCGTATGAGTCAGATATACATGTGTCAGATAACACTGCGCAAAACCGATTCTTAACGATAGTTACAGACTAGTTCTTTGTAGTTGCACTCGATTTTTTCCATTCTACTTCACTAAACATCTCCATATGAGATCGGATTACTTGTAGGGAAATGCAAGAGACCTCGTTATGATGATGCAATAGGTCCATAGCTGGGACTTTCTGTATGTTCTCAAAATGAGTTTGTCAAGTGCTCATTAAGAAAATTTCTATACAAGTTTCTGAACGAACTCCTTAAGAAAAGTTCTCCAAAAGTTCCCTATGAAAGGATCCTTTGAAGCATCTAGTCATCACAAACGTTTAGACTACTTGTGGAGCCAAAACGGACTCCATATGAGTCAGTTATACATGTGTCAGTTAACACTGCGCAAAACTGATTCTGAACAACAGTTACAAACTAGTTCTTCCGTAGTTGCACTCGATTTTTTCCATTCTACTTCACTAAACATCTCCATATGAGATCCAATTACTTGTAGGGAAATGCAGGAGACCTCGGTTATGATGATGCAATAGGTCCATAGCTGGGAATTTGTGTATGTTCTCGAAATGCGTTTGTCGAGTGCTCATTAAGAAAGTTTCTATACAAGTTTCTGAACGAACTCCTTAAGAAAAGTTCTCCAAAAGTTCCCTATGAAAGAATCCTTTAAAGCATCTGGTCGTCACAAACGTTTTGACTACTTGTGGAGCCAAAACGGACTCCGTCTGAGTCAGATATACATGTGTCAGTTAACACTGCGCAAAACTGATTCTGAACGACAGTTACAGACTAGTTCTTGTGTAGTTGCACTCGATTTTTTCCATTCTACTTCACTAAACATCTTGATATGAGATCCAATTACTTGTAGGGAAATGCAAGAGACCTCGGTTATGATGATGCACTAGGTCCATAGCTGGGAATTTGTGTATGTTCTCGAAATGTGTTCGTCGAGTGCTCATTAAGAAAGTTTCTATACAAGTTTCTAAACGAAATCCTTAAGAAAAGTTCTCCAAAAGTTCCCTATGAAAGAATCCTTTGAAGCATCTGGTCGTCACAAACGTTTTGACTACTTGTGGAGCCAAAACGGACTCCGTATGAGTCAGATATACATGTTTCAGTTAACACTGCGCAAAACTGATTCCGAACGACAGTTACAGACTAGTTCTTGTGTAGTTGCACTCGATTTTTTCCATTTGACTTCACTAAACATCTCCATAAGAGATCCAATTACTTGTAGGGAAAGGCAAGAGACCTCGGTTATGATGATGCACTAGGTCCATGGCTGGGAATTTGTGTATGTTCTCGAAATGCGTTTGTTGAGTGCTCATTAAGAAAGTTTCTGTACAAGTTTCTGAACGAACTCCTTAAGAAAAGTTCTCCAAAAGTTCCCTATGAAAGAATCCTTTGAAGCATCTGGTCGTCACAAACGTTTTGACTACTTGTGGAGCCAGAACGGACTCCGTATGAGTCAGATATCCATGTGTCAGTTAACACTGCGCAAAACTGATTCCGAACGACAGTTATAGACTAGTTATTGTGTTGTTGCACTCGATTTTTTCCATTCGACTTCACTAAACATCTCCATATGTGATCCATTTACTTGTAGGGAAATGAAAGAGACCTTGGTTATGATGATGCAGTAGGTCCATAACTGGGAATTTGTGTATGTTCTCGAAATGCATTTGTCGAGTGCTCATTAAGAAAGTTTCTATACAAGTTTCTGAACGAACTCCTTAAGAAAAGTTCTCCAAAAGTTCCCTATGAAACAATCCTTTGAAGCATCTGGTCGTCACAAACCTTTTGACTACTTGTGGAGCCAAAACGGACTCCGTATGAGTCAGATATCCATGTTTCAGTTAACACTTCGCAAAACTGATTCTGAACGACAGTTACAGACTAGTTCTTGTGTAGTTGCACTCGATTTTTTTCATTCTACTTCACTAAACATCTCCATATGAGATCCAATTACTTGTAGGGAAATGCAGGAGACCTCAGTTATGATGATGCACTAGGTCCATAGCTGGGACTTTGTGTATGTTCTCGAAATACGTTTGTCGAGTGCTCATTAAGAAAGTTTCGATACAACTTTCTGAACGAACTCCTTAAGAAAAGTTCTCCAAAAGTTCCCTATGAAAGAATCCTTTGAAGAATTTGGTCGTCACAAACCTTTTGACAACTTGTGGTGCCAAAACAGACTCCGTATGAGTCAGATGTCCATGTTTCAGTTAACACTGCGCAAAACTGATTATGTACAACAGTTACAGACTAGTTCTTTTGTAGTTGCACTCGATTTTTTTCATTCTACTTCACTAAACATCTCCATATGAGATCCAATTACTTGTAGCGAAATGCAGGAGACCTCGGTTATGATGATGCATTAGGTCCATAGCTGGGACTTTGTGTATGTTCTCGAAAGGCGTTTGTCGAGTGCTTATTAAGAAACTTTCTATACAAGTTTCTGAAGGAACTCCTTAAGAAAAGTTCTCCAACAGTTCCCTATGAAAGAATACTTCGAAGCATCTGGTTGTCGCAAACGTTTTGACTACTTGTGGAGCCAAAACGGACTCCGTATGAGTCACATATCCTTGTTTCAGTTAACACTGGGCAAAACTTATTCCGAACGACGGTCAAGCACAAATTCTTGTGTAGTTGCACTCGATTTTTTCCATTCTACTTCGCTAAAAATCTCCATATGAGATCCAATTACTTGTAGGGAAATGCATGAGACCTTGGTTATGACGATGCACTAGGTCCATAGCTGGAAATTTGTGTATGTTTTCGAAATGCGTTTGTCGAGTGCTCATTAAGAAAGTTTCTATACAAGTTTCTGAACGAACTCCTGAAGAAAACTTCTCCAAAAGTTCCCTATGAAACAATACTTTGAAGCATCTAGTTGTCACAAACGTTTTGACTACTTGTGGAGCCAAAACGGACTCCATATGAGTCAGATATCCATGTTTCAGTTAACACTGCGCAAAACTAATTCCAAACGACAGTTACATACTAGTTCTTGTGTAGTTGCACTTGATTTTTTACATTCTACTTCACTAAAAATCTCCATATGAGATCCAATTACTTGTAGGGAAATGAAAGATACCTCGGTTATGATGATGCACTAGGTCCATAGCTAGGACTTTGTGTATGTTCTCGAAATGCGTTTGTCGAGTGCTCATTAGAAAGTTTCTATACAAGTTTCTGAACGAACTCCTGAAGAAAAGTTCTCCAAAAGTTCCCTATGAAAGAATCCTTTGAAGCATATGGTCGTCACAAACGTTTTGACTTCTTGTGGAGCCAAAACGGACTCCGTATGAGTCTGATATCCATGTTTCAGTTAACACTGCGCAAAACTTATTCCAAATGACATTTGCAGACTAGTTCTTGTGTAGTTGCACCCGATTTTTTCCATTCGACTTCCCTAAACATATCCATAAGAGATCCAATTACTTGTAGGGAAAGGCAAGAGACCTCGGTTATGATAATGCACTAAGTCCATAGCTGGGAATTTGTGTATGTTCTTGAAATGCGTTTGTCGAGTGCTCATGAAGAAAGTTTCTATACAAGTTTCTGAACGAACTTCTTAAGAAAAGTTCTCCAAAAGTTCCCTATGAAACAATCCTTTGAAGCATCTGGTCGTCACAGATGTTTTGACTACTTATGGAGCAAAAACGGATTCCGTATGAGTCAGATATCCATGTTTGAGTTAACACTGCGCAAAACTTATTCCGAACGACAATTACAGACTAGTTCTTGTGTAGTTGCACGCGATTTTTTCCATTCGACTTCACTGAACATGTCCATATGAGATCCAATTACTTGTAGGGAAATGCAAGAGACCTCGGTTATGATGATGCACTAGGTCCATAGCTGGGACTTTGTGTATGTTCTCGAAAGGCGTTTGTCGAGTGCTCATGAAGAAAGTTTCTATACAAGTTTCTGAACGAACTCCTTAAGAAAAGTTCTCTAAAAGTTCCCTATGAAAGAATATTTCGAAGCATCTAGTTGTCACAAACGTTTTGACTACTTGTGGAGCCAAAGCGGACTCCGTATGAGTCAGATATCCATGTTTCAGTTAACACTGCGCAAAACTGATTCCGAACGACAGTTACAGACTAGTTCTTGTGCAGTTGTACTCGATTTCTTCCATTCTACTTCACTAAATATCTCAATATGAGATCCAATTACTTGTAGGGAAATTCAAAGAGACCTCGGTTATGATGATGCACTAGGTCCATAGCTGAGACTTTGTGTATGTTCTCGAAAGGCGTTTGTCGAGTGCTTATTAAGAAAGTTTCTATACAAGTTTCTGAAGGAACTCCTTAAGAAAAGTTCTACAAAAGTTCCCAATGAAAGAATTCTTCGAAGCATCTGGTTGTCACAAACGTTTCGACTACTTGTGGAGCCAAAACGGACTCCGTATGAGTCAGATATCCATGTTTCAGTTAACACTGCGCAAAACTGATTCCGAACGACGGTTACAGACTAGTTCTTGTGTAGTTGCACTCGATTTTTTCCATTCTACTTCGCTAAACATCTCCATATGAGATCCAATTACTTGCAGGGAAATGCAGGAGACCTTGGTTATGACGATGCACTAGGTCCATAGCTGGGAATTTGTGTATGTTCTCGAAATGCATTTGTCGAGTGCTCATTAAGAAAGTTTCTATACAAGTTTCTGAACGAACTCTTTAAGAAAAGTTCTCCAAAAGTTCCCTATGAAACAATCCTTTGAAGCATCTGGTTGTCACAAACCTTTTGACTACTTGTGGATCCAAAACGGACTCCATATGAGTCAGATATCCATGTTCAGTTAACACTGCGCAAAACTGATTCTGTATGACTGTTACAGACTAGTTCTTGTGTAGTTGCACTCGATTTTTTTTCATTCTACTTCACTAAACATCTCCATATGAGATCCAATTACTTGTAGGGAAATGCAGGAGACCTCAGTTATGATGATGCACTAGGTCCATAGCTGGGACTTTGTGTATGTTCTCGAAATACTTTTGTCGATTGCTCATTAAAAAAGTTTCGATACAAGTTTCTGAACGAACTCCTTAAGAAAAGTTCTCCAAAAGTTCCCTATGAAAGAATCCTTTGAAGCGTCTAGTCGTCACAAACGTTTAGACTACTTGTGCAGCCAAAACGGACTCCGTATGAGTCAGATATACATGTGTCAGATAACACTGCGCAAAACTGATTCTGAACGACAGTTACAGACTAGTTCTTGTGTAGTTGCACTCGATTTTTTCCATTCTACTTCACTAAACATCTCCATATGAGATCGAATTACTTGTAGGGAAATGCAAGAGACCTCGTTATGATGATGCAATAGGTCCATAGCTGGGACTTTCTGTATGTTCTCAAAATGAGTTTGTCGAGTGCTCATTCAGAAAATTTCTATACAAGTTTCTGAACGAACTCCTTAAGAAAAGTTCTCCAAAAGTTCCCTATGAAAGAATACTTTGAAGCATCTAGTCATCACAAACGCTTAGACTACTTGTGGAGCCAAAACAGACTCCGTATGAGTCAGATATACATGTGTCAGATAACACTGCGCAAAACCGATTCTGAACGACAGTTACAGACTAGTTCTTTGTAGTTGCACTCGATTTTTTCCATTCTACTTCACTAAACATCTCCATATGAGATCGAATTACTTGTAGGGAAATGCAAGAGACCTCGTTATGATGATGCAATAGGTCCATAGCTGGGACTTTCTGTATGTTCTCAAAATGAGTTTGTCAAGTGCTCATTAAGAAAATTTCTATACAAGTTTCTGAACGAACTCCTTAAGAAAAGTTCTCCAAAAGTTCCCTATGAAAGGATCCTTTGAAGCATCTAGTCATCACAAACGTTTAGACTACTTGTGGAGCCAAAACGGACTCCATATGAGTCAGTTATACATGTGTCAGTTAACACTGCGCAAAACTGATTCTGAACAACAGTTACAAACTAGTTCTTCCGTAGTTGCACTCGATTTTTTCCATTCTACTTCACTAAACATCTCCATATGAGATCCAATTACTTGTAGGGAAATGCAAGAGACCTCGGTTATGATGATGCAATAGGTCCATAGCTGGGAATTTGTGTATGTTCTCGAAATGCGTTTGTCGAGTGCTCATTAAGAAAGTTTCTATACAAGTTTCTGAACGAACTCCTTAAGAAAAGTTCACCAAAAGTTCCCTATGAAAGAATCCTTTAAAGCATCTGGTCGTCACAAACGTTTTGACTACTTGTGGAGCCAAAACGGACTCCGTCTGAGTCAGATATACATGTGTCAGTTAACACTGCGCAAAACTGATTCTGAACGACAGTTACAGACTAGTTCTTGTGTAGTTGCACTCGATTTTTTCCATTCTACTTCACTAAACATCTTGATATGAGATCCAATTACTTGTAGGGAAATGCAAGAGACCTCGGTTATGATGATGCACTAGGTCCATAGCTGGGAATTTGTGTATGTTCTCGAAATGTGTTCGTCGAGTGCTCATTAAGAAAGTTTCTATACAAGTTTCTGAACGAAATCCTTAAGAAAAGTTCTCCAAAAGTTCCCTATGAAAGAATCCTTTGAAGCATCTGGTCGTCACAAACGTTTTGACTACTTGTGGAGCCAAAACGGACTCCGTATGAGTCAGATATACATGTTTCAGTTAACACTGCGCAAAACTGATTCCGAACGACAGTTACAGACTAGTTCTTGTGTAGTTGCACTCGATTTTTTCCATTTGACTTCACTAAACATCTCCATAAGAGATCCAATTACTTGTAGGGAAAGGCAAGAGACCTCGGTTATGATGATGCACTAGGTCCATGGCTGGGAATTTGTGTATGTTCTCGAAATGCGTTTGTTGAGTGCTCATTAAGAAAGTTTCTGTACAAGTTTCTGAACGAACTCCTTAAGAAAAGTTCTCCAAAAGTTCCCTATGAAAGAATCCTTTGAAGCATCTGGTCGTCACAAACGTTTTGACTACTTGTGGAGCCAGAACGGACTCCGTATGAGTCAGATATCCATGTGTCAGTTAACACTGCGCAAAACTGATTCCGAACGACAGTTATAGACTAGTTATTGTGTTGTTGCACTCGATTTTTTCCATTCGACTTCACTAAACATCTCCATATGTGATCCATTTACATGTAGGGAAATGAAAGAGACCTTGGTTATGATGATGCAGTAGGTCCATAGCTGGGAATTTGTGTATGTTCTCGAAATGCATTTGTCGAGTGCTCATTAAGAAAGTTTCTATACAAGTTTCTGAACGAACTCCTTAAGAAAAGTTCTCCAAAAGTTCCCTATGAAACAATCCTTTGAAGCATCTGGTCGTCACAAACCTTTTGACTACTTGTGGAGCCAAAACGGACTCCGTATGAGTCAGATATCCATGTTTCAGTTAACACTTCGCAAAACTGATTCTGAACGACAGTTACAGACTAGTTCTTGTGTAGTTGCACTCGATTTTTTTCATTCTACTTCACTAAACATCTCCATATGAGATCCAATTACTTGTAGGGAAATGCAGGAGACCTCAGTTATGATGATGCACTAGGTCCATAGCTGGGACTTTGTGTATGTTCTCGAAATACGTTTGTCGAGTGCTCATTAAGAAAGTTTCGATACAACTTTCTGAACGAACTCCTTAAGAAAAGTTCTCCAAAAGTTCCCTATGAAAGAATCCTTTGAAGAATTTGGTCGTCACAAACCTTTTGACAACTTGTGGTGCCAAAACAGACTCCGTATGAGTCAGATGTCCATGTTTCAGTTAACACTGCGCAAAACTGATTATGTACAACAGTTACAGACTAGTTCTTTTGTAGTTGCACTCGATTTTTTTCATTCTACTTCACTAAACATCTCCATATGAGATCCAATTACTTGTAGCGAAATGCAGGAGACCTCGGTTATGATGATGCATTAGGTCCATAGCTGGGACTTTGTGTATGTTCTCGAAAGGCGTTTGTCGAGTGCTTATTAAGAAACTTTCTATACAAGTTTCTGAAGGAACTCCTTAAGAAAAGTTCTCCAACAGTTCCCTATGAAAGAATACTTCGAAGCATCTGGTTGTCGCAAACGTTTTGACTACTTGTGGAGCCAAAACGGACTCCGTATGAGTCACATATCCTTGTTTCAGTTAACACTGGGCAAAACTTATTCCGAACGACGGTCAAGCACAAATTCTTGTGTAGTTGCACTCGATTTTTTCCATTCTACTTCGCTAAAAATCTCCATATGAGATCCAATTACTTGTAGGGAAATGCATGAGACCTTGGTTATGACGATGCACTAGGTCCATAGCTGGAAATTTGTGTATGTTTTCGAAATGCGTTTGTCGAGTGCTCATTAAGAAAGTTTCTATACAAGTTTCTGAACGAACTCCTGAAGAAAACTTCTCCAAAAGTTCCCTATGAAACAATACTTTGAAGCATCTAGTTGTCACAAACGTTTTGACTACTTGTGGAGCCAAAACGGACTCCATATGAGTCAGATATCCATGTTTCAGTTAACACTGCGCAAAACTAATTCCAAACGACAGTTACATACTAGTTCTTGTGTAGTTGCACTTGATTTTTTACATTCTACTTCACTAAAAATCTCCATATGAGATCCAATTACTTGTAGGGAAATGAAAGATACCTCGGTTATGATGATGCACTAGGTCCATAGCTAGGACTTTGTGTATGTTCTCGAAATGCGTTTGTCGAGTGCTCATTAGAAAGTTTCTATACAAGTTTCTGAACGAACTCCTGAAGAAAAGTTCTCCAAAAGTTCCCTATGAAAGAATCCTTTGAAGCATATGGTCGTCACAAACGTTTTGACTTCTTGTGGAGCCAAAACGGACTCCGTATGAGTCTGATATCCATGTTTCAGTTAACACTGCGCAAAACTTATTCCAAATGACATTTGCAGACTAGTTCTTGTGTAGTTGCACCCGATTTTTTCCATTCGACTTCCCTAAACATATCCATAAGAGATCCAATTACTTGTAGGGAAAGGCAAGAGACCTCGGTTATGATAATGCACTAAGTCCATAGCTGGGAATTTGTGTATGTTCTTGAAATGCGTTTGTCGAGTGCTCATGAAGAAAGTTTCTATACAAGTTTCTGAACGAACTTCTTAAGAAAAGTTCTCCAAAAGTTCCCTATGAAACAATCCTTTGAAGCATCTGGTCGTCACAGATGTTTTGACTACTTATGGAGCAAAAACGGATTCCGTATGAGTCAGATATCCATGTTTGAGTTAACACTGCGCAAAACTTATTCCGAACGACAATTACAGACTAGTTCTTGTGTAGTTGCACGCGATTTTTTCCATTCGACTTCACTGAACATGTCCATATGAGATCCAATTACTTGTAGGGAAATGCAAGAGACCTCGGTTATGATGATGCACTAGGTCCATAGCTGGGACTTTGTGTATGTTCTCGAAAGGCGTTTGTCGAGTGCTCATGAAGAAAGTTTCTATACAAGTTTCTGAACGAACTCCTTAAGAAAAGTTCTCTAAAAGTTCCCTATGAAAGAATATTTCGAAGCATCTAGTTGTCACAAACGTTTTGACTACTTGTGGAGCCAAAGCGGACTCCGTATGAGTCAGATATCCATGTTTCAGTTAACACTGCGCAAAACTGATTCCGAACGACAGTTACAGACTAGTTCTTGTGCAGTTGTACTCGATTTCTTCCATTCTACTTCACTAAATATCTCAATATGAGATCCAATTACTTGTAGGGAAATTCAAAGAGACCTCGGTTATGATGATGCACTAGGTCCATAGCTGAGACTTTGTGTATGTTCTCGAAAGGCGTTTGTCGAGTGCTTATTAAGAAAGTTTCTATACAAGTTTCTGAAGGAACTCCTTAAGAAAAGTTCTACAAAAGTTCCCAATGAAAGAATTCTTCGAAGCATCTGGTTGTCACAAACGTTTCGACTACTTGTGGAGCCAAAACGTACTCCGTATGAGTCAGATATCCATGTTTCAGTTAACACTGCGCAAAACTGATTCCGAACGACGGTTACAGACTAGTTCTTGTGTAGTTGCACTCGATTTTTTCCATTCTACTTCGCTAAACATCTCCATATGAGATCCAATTACTTGCAGGGAAATGCAGGAGACCTTGGTTATGACGATGCACTAGGTCCATAGCTGGGAATTTGTGTATGTTCTCGAAATGCATTTGTCGAGTGCTCATTAAGAAAGTTTCTATACAAGTTTCTGAACGAACTCTTTAAGAAAAGTTCTCCAAAAGTTCCCTATGAAACAATCCTTTGAAGCATCTAGTCGTCACAAACCTTTTGACTACTTGTGGATCCAAAACGGACTCCATATGAGTCAGATATCCATGTTCAGTTAACACTGCGCAAAACTGATTCTGTATGACTGTTACAGACTAGTTCTTGTGTAGTTGCACTCGATTTTTTTTCATTCTACTTCACTAAACATCTCCATATGAGATCCAATTACTTGTAGGGAAATGCAGGAGACCTCAGTTATGATGATGCACTAGGTCCATAGCTGGGACTTTGTGTATGTTCTCGAAATACTTTTGTCGATTGCTCATTAAAAAAGTTTCGATACAAGTTTCTGAACGAACTCCTTAAGAAAAGTTCTCCAAAAGTTCCCTATGAAAGAATCCTTTGAAGCGTCTAGTCGTCACAAACGTTTAGACTACTTGTGCAGCCAAAACGGACTCCGTATGAGTCAGATATACATGTGTCAGATAACACTGCGCAAAACTGATTCTGAACGACAGTTACAGACTAGTTCTTGTGTAGTTGCACTCGATTTTTTCCATTCTACTTCACTAAACATCTCCATATGAGATCGAATTACTTGTAGGGAAATGCAAGAGACCTCGTTATGATGATGCAATAGGTCCATAGCTGGGACTTTCTGTATGTTCTCAAAATGAGTTTGTCGAGTGCTCATTCAGAAAATTTCTATACAAGTTTCTGAACGAACTCCTTAAGAAAAGTTCTCCAAAAGTTCCCTATGAAAGAATACTTTGAAGCATCTAGTCATCACAAACGCTTAGACTACTTGTGGAGCCAAAACAGACTCCGTATGAGTCAGATATACATGTGTCAGATAACACTGCGCAAAACCGATTCTGAACGACAGTTACAGACTAGTTCTTTGCAGTTGCACTCGATTTTTTCCATTCTACTTCACTAAACATCTCCATATGAGATCGAATTACTTGTAGGGAAATGCAAGAGACCTCGTTATGATGATGCAATAGGTCCATAGCTGGGACTTTCTGTATGTTCTCAAAATGAGTTTGTCAAGTGCTCATTAAGAAAATTTCTATACAAGTTTCTGAACGAACTCCTTAAGAAAAGTTCTCCAAAAGTTCCCTATGAAAGGATCCTTTGAAGCATCTAGTCATCACAAACGTTTAGACTACTTGTGGAGCCAAAACGGACTCCATATGAGTCATTTATACATGTGTCAGTTAACACTGCGCAAAACTGATTCTGAACAACAGTTACGGACTAGTTCTTCCGTAGTTGCACTCGATTTTTTCCATTCTACTTCACTAAACATCTCCATATGAGATCCAATTACTTGTAGGGAAATGCAAGAGACCTCGGTTATGATGATGCAATAGGTCCATAGCTGGGAATTTGTGTATGTTCTTGAAATGCGTTTGTCGAGTGCTCATTAAGAAAGTTTCTATACAAGTTTCTGAACGAACTCCTTAAGAAAAGTTCTCCAAAAGTTCCCTATGAAAGAATCCTTTAAAGCATCTGGTCGTCACAAACGTTTTGACTACTTGTGGAGCCAAAACGGACTCCGTCTGAGTCAGATATACATGTGTCAGTTAACACTGCGCAAAACTGATTCTGAACGACAGTTACAGACTAGTTCTTGTGTAGTTGCACTCGATTTTTTCCATTCTACTTCACTAAACATCTTGATATGAGATCCAATTACTTGTAGGGAAATGCAAGAGACCTCGGTTATGATGATGCACTAGGTCCATAGCTGGGAATTTGTGTATGTTCTCGAAATGTGTTCGTCGAGTGCTCATTAAGAAAGTTTCTATACAAGTTTCTGAACGAAATCCTTAAGAAAAGTTCTCCAAAAGTTCCCTATGAAAGAATCCTTTGAAGCATCTGGTCGTCACAAACGTTTTGACTACTTGTGGAGCCAAAACGGACTCCGTATGAGTCAGATATACATGTTTCAGTTAACACTGCGCAAAAATGATTCCGAACGACAGTTACAGACTAGTTCTTGTGTAGTTGCACTCGATTTTTTCCATTCGACTTCACTAAACATCTCCATAAGAGATCCAATTACTTGTAGGTAAAGGCAAGAGACCTCGGTTATGATGATGCACTAGGTCCATGGCTGGGAATTTGTGTATGTTCTCGAAATGCGTTTGTTGAGTGCTCATTAAGAAAGTTTCTATACAAGTTTCTGAACGAACTCTTTAAGAAAAGTTCTCCAAAAGTTCCCTATGAAAGAATCCTTTGAAGCATCTGGTCGTCACAAACGTTTTGACTACTTGTGGAGCCAGAACGGACTCCGTATGAGTCTGATTTCCATGTGTCAGTTAACACTGCGCAAAACTGATTCCGAACGACAGTTATAGACTAGTTATTGTGTTGTTGGACTCGATTTTTTCCATTCGACTTCACTAAACATCTCCATATGTGATCCAGTTACTTGTAGGGAAATGAAAGAGACCTTGGTTATGATGATGCAGTAGGTCCATAGCTGGGAATTTGTGTATGTTCTCGAAATGCATTTGTCGAGTGCTCATTAAGAAAGTTTCTATACAAGTTTCTGAACGAACTCCTTAAGAAAAGTTCTCCAAAAGTTCCCTATGAAACAATCCTTTGAAGCATCTGGTCGTCACAAACCTTTTGACTACTTGTGGAGCCAAAACAGACTCCGTATGAGTCAGATATCCATGTTTCAGTTAACACTTCGCAAAACTGATTCTGAACGACAGTTACAGACTAGTTCTTGTGTAGTTGCACTCGATTTTTTTTCATTCTACTTCACTAAACATCTCCATATGAGATCCAATTACTTGTAGGGAAATGCAGGAGACCTCGGTTATGTTGATGCACTAGGTCCATAGCTGGGACTTTGTGTATGTTCTCGAAATACGTTTGTCGAGTGCTCATTAAGAAAGTTTCGATACAAGTTTCTGAACGAACGCCTTAAGAAAAGTTCTCCAAAAGTTCCCAATGAAAGAATCCTTTGAAGAATTTGGTCGTCACAAACCTTTTGACAACTTGTGGTGCCAAAACAGACTCCGTATGAGTCAGATATCCATGTTTCAGTTAACACTGCGCAAAACTGATTATGTACAACAGTTACAGACTAGTTCTTTTGTAGTTGCACTCGATTTTTTTCATTCTACTTCACTAAACATCTCCATATGAGATCCAATTACTTGTAGCGAAATGCAGGAGACCTCGGTTATGATGATGCATTAGGTCCATAGCTGGGACTTTGTGTATGTTCTCGAAAGGCGTTTGTCGAGTGCTTATTAAGAAACTTTCTATACAAGTTTCTGAAGGAACTCCTTAAGAAAAGTTCTCCAACAGTTCCCTATGAAAGAATACTTCGAAGCATCTGGTTGTCGCAAACGTTTTGACTACTTGTGGAGCCAAAACGGACTCCGTATGAGTCACATATCCTTGTTTCAGTTAACACTGGGCAAAACTTATTCCGAACGACGGTCAAGCACAAATTCTTGTGTAGTTGCACTCGATTTTTTCCATTCTACTTCGCTAAAAATCTCCATATGAGATCCAATTACTTGTAGGGAAATGCATGAGACCTTGGTTATGACGATGCACTAGGTCCATAGCTGGAAATTTGTGTATGTTTTCGAAATGCGTTTGTCGAGTGCTCATTAAGAAAGTTTCTATACAAGTTTCTGAACTAACTCCTGAAGAAAAGTTCTCTAGAAGTTCCCGATGAAAGAATCTTTTGAAGCATCTGGTCGTCACAAACCTTCTGACTACTTGTGGAGCCAAAACGGACTCCGTATGAGTTAGATATCCATGTTTCAGTTAACACTACACAAAACTCATTGTGAACGACAGTTACAGACTAGTTCTTGTGTAGTTGCACTCGATTTTTTTCATTCTACCTCACTAAACATCTCCATATGAGATCCAATTATTTGAAGGAAAATGCAGGAGACCTCGGTTATGATGATGCACTAGGTCCATAGCTGGGACTTTGTGTATGTTCTCGAAATACGTTTGTCGAGTGCTCATTAAGATAGTTTCTATACAAGTTTCTGAACGATTTCCTTAAGAAAAGTTCTCCAAAAGTTCCCTATGAAAGAATCCTTTGAGGCATCTGGTCGTCACAAACATTTTGACTACTTGTGGAGCCAAAACGGATTCCGTATGAGTCAGATTTGCATGTGTCAGTTAACACTGCGCAAAACTGATTCTGAACGACAGTTATAGACTAGTTCTTGTGTAGTTGCACTCGATTTTTTCCATTCTACTTCACTAAACATATCCATATGAGATCCAATTACTTGTAGGGAAATGCAAGTGACCTCGGTTATGATGATGCACTAGGTCCATAGCTAGGACTTTGTGTATGTTCTCGAAAGGCGTTTGTCGAGTGCTCATTAAGAAAGTTTCTATACAAGTTTCTGAACGAACTCTTTAAGAAAAGTTCTCCAAAATTTCCCTTTGAAAGAATACTTCGAAGCATCTGGTCATCACAAACGTTTTGAATACTTGTGGAGCCAAAACGGACTCCGTATGAGTCAGATATCCATGTTTCAGTTAACACTTCGCAAAACTGATTCCGAACGATAGTTACAGACTAGTCTTGTGTAGTTACACTCGATTTTTTCCATTCTACTTCACTAAACATCTCAATTTGAGATCCAGTTACTTGTAGGGAAATGCAAGAGACCTCGGTTATGATGATGCACTAGGTCCATAGCTGGGACTTTGTGTATGTTCTCGAAAGGCGTTTGTCGAGTGCTCATGAAGAAAGTTTCTATACCAGTTTCTGAAGGAACTCCTTAAGAAAAGTTCTCCAAAAGTTCCCTAGGAAAGAACCCTTTGAAGCATCTGGTCGTCACAACCGTTTTGACTACTTGTGGAGCCAAAACGGACTCCGTATGGGTCAGATATACATGTGTCAGTTAACATTGCGCAAAACTGATTCTGAACGACAGTTACAGACTAGTTCTTGTGTAGTTGCACTCGATTTTTTCCATTCCACTTCACTAAACATCTCGATATGAGATCCAATTACTTGTAGGGAAATTCAAGAGACCTCGGTTATGATTGTGCACTAGGTCCATAGCTGGGAATTTGTGTATGTTCTCTAAATGCGTTCGTCGAGTGTTGATTAAGAAAGTTTCTATACAAGTTTCTGAACGAACTCCTTAAGAAAAGTTCTCCAAAAGTTACCTATAAAAGAATCCTTTGAAGCATCTGGTCGTCACAAACATTTTGACTACTTGTGGAGCCAAAACGGACTCCGTATGACTCAGATATACATGTTTCAGTTAACACTGCGCAAAACTGATTCCGAACGACAGTTACAGACTAGTTCTTGTGTAGTTGCACTCGATTTTTTCCTTTCGACTTCACTAAACATCTCCATAAGAGATCCAATCACTTGTAGGGAAAGGCAAGAGACCTCGGTTATGATGATGCACTAGGTCCATAGCTGGGAATTTGTGTATGTTCTCAAAATGCGTTTGTCGACTGCTCATTAAGAAAGTTTCTATACAAGTTTTTGAACAAACTCCTTAAGAAAAGTTCCCCAAAAGTTCCCTATGAAAGAATCCTTTGAAGCATCTGGTCGTCACAAACGTTTTGACTACTTGTGGAGCCAGAACGGACTCCGTATGAGTCAATATCCATGTGTCAGTTAACACTGCGGAGAACTGATTCCGAACGACAGTTATAGACTAGTTATTGTGTTGTTGCACTCGATTTTTTCCATTCGACTTCACTGAACATCTCCATATGAGATCCAATTACTTGTAGGGAAATGAAAGAGACCTTGGTTATGATGATGCACTAGGTCCATAGCTGGGACTTTTTGTATGTTCTCGAAAGGCGTTTGTCGAGTGCTTATTAAGAAAGTTTCTATACAAGTTTCTGAAGGAACTCCTTAAGAAAAGTTCTCCAAAAGTTCCCAATGAAAGAATACTTAGAAGCATCTGGTTGTCACAAACGTTTTGACTACTTGTGGAGCCAAAACGGACTCTGTATCAGTAAGATATCCATGTTTCAGTTAACACTGCACAAAACTGATTCCGAACGACGGTTACAGACTAGTTCTTGTGTAGTTGCACTCGATTTTTTTCCATTCTACTTTGCTAAATCTCTCCATATGAGATCAAATTACTTGTAGGGAAATGCAGGAGACCTTGGTTATGACGATGCACTAGGTCCATAGCTGGGAATTTGTGTATGTTCTCGAAATGCGTTTGTCGAGTGCTCATTAAGAAAGTTTCTATACAAGTTTCTGAACGAACTCCTTAAGAAAAGTTCTCCAAAAGTTCCCTATGAAACAATCCTTTGAAGCATCTGGTCGTCACAAACCTTTTGACTACTTGTGGAGCCAAAACGGACTCCGTATGAGTCAGATATCCATGTTTCAGTTAACACTTCGCAAAACTGATTCTGAACGACAGTTACAGACTAGTTCTTGTGTAGTTGCACTCGATTTTTTTCATTCTACTTCACTAAACATCTCCATATGAGATCCAATTACTTGTAGGGAAATGCAGGAGACCTCGGTTATGATGATGCACTAGGTCCATAGCTGGGACTTTGTGTATGTTCTCGAAATACGTTTGTCGAGTGCTCATTAAGAAAGTTTCGATACAAGTTTCTGAATGAACTCCTTAAGAAAAGTTCTCCAAAAGTTCCCTATGAAAGAATCCTTTGAAGAATTTGGTCGTCACAAACCTTTTGACAACTTGTGGTGCCAAAACGGACTCCGTATGAGTCAGATATCCATGTTTTAGTTAACACTGCGCAAAACTGATTATGTACAACAGTTACAGACTAGTTCTTGTGTAGTTGCACTCGATTTTTTTCATTCTACTTCACTAAACATCTCCATATGAGATCCAATTACTTGTAGCGAAATGCAGGAGACCTCGGTTATGATGATACATTAGGTCCATAGCTGGGACTTTGTGTATGTTCTCGAAAGGCGTTTGTCGAGTGCTTATTAAGAAACTTTCTATACAAGTTTCTGAAGGAACTCCTTAAGAAAAGTTCTCCAAAAGTTCCCTATGAAAGAATACTTCCAAGCATCTGGTTGTCGCAAACGTTTTGACTACTTGTGGGGCCAAAACGGACTACGTATGAGTCAGATATCCATGTTTCAGTTAACACTGCGCAAAACTGATTCCGAACGACGGTCAAGCACAAGTTCTTGTGTAGTTGCACTCGATTTTTTCCATTCTACTTCGCTAAAAATCTCCATATGAGATCCAATTACTTGTAGGGAAATGCATGAGACCTTGGTTATGACGATGCACTAGGTCCATAGCTGGAAATTTGTGTATGTTTTCGAAATGCGTTTGTCGAGTGCTCATTAAGAAAGTTTCTATACAAGTTTCTGAACTAACTCCTGAAGAAAAGTTCTCCAGAAGCTCCCGATGAAAGAATCTTTTGAAGCATCTGGTCGTCACAAACCTTCTGACTACTTGTGGAGCCAAAACGGACTCCGTATGAGTCAGATATCCATGTTTCAGTTAACACTGCGCAAAACTCATTGTGAACGACAATTACAGACTAGTTCTTGTGTAGTTGCACTCGATTTTTTTCATTCTACTTCACTAAACATCTCCATATGAGATCCAATTACTTGTAGGAAAATGCAGGAGACCTCGGTTATGATGATGCACTAGGTCCATAGCTGGGACTTTGTGTATGTTCTCGAAATACGTTTGTCGAGTGCTCATTAAGAAAGTTTCTATACAAGTTTCTGAACGATTTCCTTAAGAAAAGTTCTCCAAAAGTTCTCTATGAATGAATCCTTTGAGGCATCTGGTTGTCACAAACATTTTGACTACTTGTGGAGCCAAAACGGATTCCGTATGAGTCCGATTTACATGTGTCAGTTAACACTGCACAAAAACTGATTTTGAACAACAGTTATAGACTAGTTCTTGTGTAGTTGCACTCGATTTTTTCCATTCTACTTCACTAAACATATCCATATGAGACCCAATTACTTGTAGGGAAATGCAAGAGACCTCGGTTATGATGATGCACTAGGTCCATAGCTAGGACTTTGTGTATGTTCTCGAAAGGCGTTTGTCGAGTGCTCATTAAGAAAGTTTCTATACAAGTTTCTGAACGAACTCTTTAAGAAAAGTTCTCCAAAATTTCCCTTTGAAAGAATACTTTGAAGCATCTGGTCGTCACAAACGTTTTGACTACTTGTGGAGCCAAAACGGACTCCGTATGAGTCAGATATCCATGTTTCAGTTAACACTTCGCAAAACTGATTCCGAACGATAGTTACAGACTAGTTCTTGTGTAGTTACACTCGATTTTTTCCATTCTACTTCACTAAACATCTCAATTTGAGATCCAGTTACTTGTAGGGAAATGCAAGAGACCTCGGTTATGATGATGCACTAGGTCCATAGCTGGGACTTTGTGTATGTTCTCGAAAGGCGTTTGTCGAGTGCTCATGAAGAAAGTTTCTATACAGGTTTCTGAAGGAACTCCTTAAGAAGAGTTCTCCAAAAGTTCCCTAGGAAAGAATCCTTTGAAGCATCTGGTCGTCAACCGTTTTGACTACTTGTGGAGCCAAAACGGACTCTGTATGAGTCAGATATACATGTGTCAGTTAGCACTGCGCAAAACTGATTCTGAACGACAGTTACAGATTAGTTTTTGTGTAGTTGCACTCGATTTTTTCCATTCTACTTCACTAAACATCTCGATATGAGATCCAATTACTTGTAGGGAAATGCAAGAGACCTCGGTTATGATGATGCACTAGGTCCATAGCTGGGAATTTGTGTATGTTCTCGAAATGCGTTCGTCGAGTGCTCATTAAGAAAGTTTCTATACAAGTTTCTGAACGAACTCCTTAAGAAAAGTTCTCCAAAAGTTACCTATGAAAGAATCCTTTGAAGCATCTGGTCGTCACAAACGTTTTGCCTACTTGTGGAGCAAAAACGGACTCCGTATGAGTCAGATATACATGTTTCAGTTAACACTGCGCAAAACTGATTCCGAACGACAGTTACAGACTAGTTCTTGTGTAGTTGCACTCGATTTTTTCCATTCGACTTCACTAAACATCTCCATAAGAGATCCAATTACTTGTAGGGAAAGGCAAGAGACCTCGGTTATGATGATGCACTAGGTCCATAGCTGGGAATTTGTGTATGTTCTCGAAATGCGTTTGTCGAGTGCTCATTAAGAAAGTTTCTATACAAGTTTCTGAACAAACTCCTTAAGAAAAGTTCTCCAAAAGTTCCCTATGAAAGAATCCTTTGAAGCATCTGGTCGTCACAAACGTTTTGACTACTTGTGGAGCCAGAACGGACTCCGTATGAGTCAGATATCCATGTGTCAGTTAACACTACGCAAAACTGATTCCGAACGACAGTTATAGACTAGTTATTGTGTTGTTGCACTCGATTTTTTCCATTCGACTTCACTAAACATCTCCATATGAGATCCAATTACTTGTAGGGAAATGAAAGAGACCTTGGTTATGATGATGCACTAGGTCCATAGCTGGGACTTTTTGTATGTTCTCGAAAGGCGTTTGTCGAGTGCTTATTAAGAAAGTTTCTATACAAGTTTCTGAAGGAACTCCTTAAGAAAAGTTCTCCAAAAGTTCCCAATGAAAGAATACTTAGAAGCATCTGGTTGTCACAAACGTTTTGACTACTTGTGGAGCCAAAACGGACTCCGTATGAGTCAGATATCCATGTTTCAGTTAACACTGCGCAAAACTGATTCTGAACGACAGTTACAGACTAGTTCTTGTGTAGTTGCACGCGATTTTTTTCATTCTACTTCACTAAACATCTCCATATGAGATCCAATTACTTGTAGGAAAATGCAGGAGACCTCGGTTATGATGATGCACTAGGTCCATAGCTGGGACTTTGTGTATGTTCTCGAAATACGTTTGTCGAGTGCTCATTAAGAAAGTTTCTATACAAGTTTCTGGAGGATTTCCTTAAGAAAAGTTCTCCAAAAGTTCCCTATGAAAGAGTCCTTTGAGGCATCTGGTTGTCGCAAACATTTTGACTACTTGTGGAGCCAAAACGGATTCCGTATGAGTCAGATTTACATGTGTCAGTTAACACTGCGCAAAACTGATTCTGAACGACAGTTACAGACTAGTTCTTGTGTAGTTGCACCAGATTTTTTCCATTCGACTTCACTAAACATCTCCATAAGAGATCGAATTACTTGTAGGGACAGGCAAGAGACATCGATTATGATGATGCACTAGGTCCATAGCTGGGAATTTATGTATGTTCTCGAAATGCGTTTGTCGAGTGCTCATTAAGAAAGTTTCTATACAAGTTTCTGAACGAACTCCTTAAGAAAAGTTCTCCAAAAGTTCCCTATGAGAGAATCCATTGAAGCATCTGGTCGTCACAAACATTTTGACTACTTGTGGATCCAAAACGGACTCCGTATGAGTCAGATATCCATGTGTCAGTTAACACTTCGCAAAGCTGATTCCGAACGAGAGTTACAGACTAGTTATTGTGTAGTTGCACTCGATTTTTTCCATTCGACTTCACTAAACATCTACATATGAGATCCAATTACTTGTAGAGAAATGCAAGAGACCTCGGTTATGATGATGCACTAGGTCCATAACTGGGACTTTGTGTATGTTCTCGAAAGGCGTTTGTCGAGTGCTTATTAAGAAACTTTCTATACAAGTTTCTGAAGGAACTCCTTAAGAAAAGTTCTCCAAAAGTTCCCTATGAAAGAATACTTCCAAGCATCTGGTTGTCGCAAACGTTTTGACTACTTGTGGGGCCAAAACGGACTACGTATGAGTCAGATATCCATGTTTCAGTTAACACTGCGCAAAACTGATTCCGAACGACGGTCAAGAACAAGTTCTTGTGTAGTTGCACTCGATTTTTTCCATTCTACTTCGCTAAAAATCTCCATATGAGATCCAATTACTTGTAGGGAAATGCATGAGACCTTGGTTATGACGATGCACTAGGTCCATAGCTGGAAATTTGTGTATGTTTTCGAAATGCGTTTGTCGAGTGCTCATTAAGAAAGTTTCTATACAAGTTTCTGAACTAACTCCTGAAGAAAAGTTCTCCAGAAGCTCCCGATGAAAGAATCTTTTGAAGCATCTGGTCGTCACAAACCTTCTGACTACTTGTGGAGCCAAAACGGACTCCGTATGAGTCAGATATCCATGTTTCAGTTAACACTGCGCAAAACTCATTGTGAACGACAGTTACAGACTAGTTCTTGTGTAGTTGCACTCGATTTTTTTCATTCTACTTCACTAAACATCTCCATATGAGATCCAATTACTTGTAGGAAAATGCAGGAGACCTCGGTTATGATGATGCACTAGGTCCATAGCTGGGACTTTGTGTATGTTCTCGAAATACGTTTGTCGAGTGCTCATTAAGAAAGTTTCTATACAAGTTTCTGAACGATTTCCTTAAGAAAAGTTCTCCAAAAGTTCTCTATGAATGAATCCTTTGAGGCATCTGGTCGTCACAAACATTTTGACTACTTGTGGAGCCAAAACGGATTCCGTATGAGTCCGATTTACATGTGTCAGTTAACACTGCACAAAAACTGATTCTGAACAACAGTTATAGACTAGTTCTTGTGTAGTTGCACTCGATTTTTTCCATTCTACTTCACTAAACATATCCATATGAGATCCAATTACTTGTAGGGAAATGCAAGAGACCTCGGTTATGATGATGCACTAGGTCCATAGCTAGGACTTTGTGTATGTTCTCGAAAGGCGTTTGTCGAGTGCTCATTAAGAAAGTTTCTATACAAGTTTCTGAACGAACTCTTTAAGAAAAGTTCTCCAAAATTTCCCTTTGAAAGAATACTTTGAAGCATCTGGTCGTCACAAACGTTTTGACTACTTGTGGAGCCAAAACGGACTCCGTATGAGTCAGATATCCATGTTTCAGTTAACACTTCGCAAAACTGATTCCGAACGATAGTTACAGACTAGTTCTTGTGTAGTTACACTCGATTTTTTCCATTCTACTTCACTAAACATCTCAATTTGAGATCCAGTTACTTGTAGGGAAATGCAAGAGACCTCGGTTATGATGATGCACTAGGTCCATAGCTGGGACTTTGTGTATGTTCTCGAAAGGCGTTTGTCGAGTGCTCATGAAGAAAGTTTCTATACAGGTTTCTGAAGGAACTCCTTAAGAAGAGTTCTCCAAAAGTTCCCTAGGAAAGAATCCTTTGAAGCATCTGGTCGTCAACCGTTTTGACTACTTGAGGAGCCAAAACGGACTCTGTATGAGTCAGATATACATGTGTCAGTTAGCACTGCGCAAAACTGATTCTGAACGACAGTTACAGATTAGTTTTTGTGTAGTTGCACTCGATTTTTTCCATTCTACTTCACTAAACATCTCGATATGAGATCCAATTACATGTAGGGAAATGCAAGAGACCTCGGTTATGATGATGCACTAGGTCCATAGCTGGGAATTTGTGTATGTTCTCGAAATGCGTTCGTCGAGTGCTCATTAAGAAAGTTTCTATACAAATTTCTGAACGAACTCCTTAAGAAAAGTTCTCCAAAAGTTACCTATGAAAGAATCCTTTGAAGCATCTGGTCGTCACAAACGTTTTGCCTACTTGTGGAGCAAAAACGGACTCCGTATGAGTCAGATATACATGTTTCAGTTAACACTGCGCAAAACTGATTCCGAACGACAGTTACAGACTAGTTCTTGTGTAGTTGCACTCGATTTTTTCCATTCGACTTCACTAAACATCTCCATAAGAGATCCAATTACTTGTAGGGAAAGGCAAGAGACCTCGGTTATGATGATGCACTAGGTCCATAGCTGGGAATTTGTGTATGTTCTCGAAATGCGTTTGTCGAGTGCTCATTAAGAAAGTTTCTATACAAGTTTCTGAACAAACTCCTTAAGAAAAGTTCTCCAAAAGTTCCCTATGAAAGAATCCTTTGAAGCATCTGGTCGTCACAAACGTTTTGACTACTTGTGGAGCCAGAACGGACTCCGTATGAGTCAGATATCCATGTGTCAGTTAACACTGCGCAAAACTGATTCCGAACGACAGTTATAGACTAGTTATTGTGTTGTTGCACTCGATTTTTTCCATTCGACTTCACTAAACATCTACATATGAGATCCAATTACTTGTAGGGAAATGAAAGAGACCTTGGTTATGATGATGCACTAGGTCCATAGCTGGGACTTTTTGTATGTTCTCGAAAGGCGTTTGTCGAGTGCTTATTAAGAAAGTTTCTATACAAGTTTCTGAAGGAACTCCTTAAGAAAAGTTCTCCAAAAGTTCCCAATGAAAGAATACTTAGAAGCATCTGGTTGTCACAAACGTTTTGACTACTTGTGGAGCCAAAACGGACTCCGTATGAGTAAGATATCCATGTTTCAGTTAACACTGCGCAAAACTGATTCCGAACGACGGTTACAGACTAGTTCTGGTGTAGTTGCACTCGATTTTTTCCATTCTACTTTGCTAAATATCTCCATATGAGATCAAATTACTTGTAGGGAAATGCAGGAGACCTTGGTTATGACGATGCACTAGGTCCATAGCTGGGAATTTGTGTATGTTCTCGAAATGCGTTTGTCGAGTGCTCATTAAGAAAGTTTCTATACAAGTTTCTGAACGAACTCCTTAAGAAAAGTTCTCCAAAAGTTCCCTATGAAACAATCCTTTGAAGCATCTGGTCGTCACAAACCTTTTGACTACTTGTGGAGCCAAAACAGACTCCGTATGAGTCAGATATCCATGTTTCAGTTAACACTGCGCAAAACTGATTCTGAACGACAGTTACAGACTAGTTCTTGTGTAGTTGCACGCGATTTTTTTCATTCTACTTCACTAAACATCTCCATATGAGATCCAATTACTTGTAGGAAAATGCAGGAGACCTCGGTTATGATGATGCACTAGGTCCATAGCTGGGACTTTGTGTATGTTCTCGAAATACGTTTGTCGAGTGCTCATTAAGAAAGTTTCTATACAAGTTTCTGGAGGATTTCCTTAAGAAAAGTTCTCCAAAAGTTCCCTATGAAAGAGTCCTTTGAGGCATCTGGTTGTCACAAACATTTTGACTACTTGTGGAGCCAAAACGGATTCCGTATGAGTCAGATTTACATGTGTCAGTTAACACTGCGCAAAACTGATTCTGAACGACAGTTACAGACTAGTTCTTGTGTAGTTGCACCAGATTTTTTCCATTCGACTTCACTAAACATCTCCGTAAGAGATCGAATTACTTGTAGGGACAGGCAAGAGACATCGATTATGATGATGCACTAGGTCCATAGCTGGGAATTTATGTATGTTCTCGAAATGCGTTTGTCGAGTGCTCATTAAGAAAGTTTCTATACAAGTTTTTGAACGAACTCCTTAAGAAAAGTTCTCCAAAAGTTCCCTATGAGAGAATCCATTGAAGCATCTAGTCGTCACAAACATTTTGACTACTTGTGGATCCAAAACGGACTCCGTATGAGTCAGATATCCATGTGTCAGTTAACACTTCGCAAAGCTGATTCCGAACGAGAGTTACAGACTAGTTATTGTGTAGTTGCACTCGACTTTTTCCATTCTACTTCACTAAACATCTCAATATGAGATCCGATTACTTGTAGGGAAATGCAAGAGACCGCGGTTATGATGATGCATTAGGTCCATAGCTGGGACTTTGTGTATGTTCTTGAAAGGCGTTTGTCGAGTGCTTATTAAGAAAGTTTCTATACAAGTTTCAGAAGGAACTCGAAAAGTTCTCCAAAAGTTCCCTATGAAAGAATACTTCGAAGCATCTGGTTGTCGCAAACGTTTTGACTACTTGTGGAGCCAAAACGGACTCCGTATGAGTCAAATATCCATGCTTCTGTTAACACTGCGCAAAACTGATTCCGAGCGACGGTTAAGCACTAGTTCTTGTGTAGTTGCACTCGATTTTTTCCATTCTACTTCGCTAAACATCTCCATATGAGATCCAATTACTTGTAGGGAATTGCCTGAGACCTTGGTTATGACGATGCACTAGGTCCATAGCTGGGAATTTGTGTATGTTCTCGGAATGCGTTTGTAGAGTGCTCATTAAGAAAGTTTCTATACAAGTTTCTGAACTAACTCCTTAAGAAAAGTTCTCCAAAAGTTGCATATGAAAGAATCCTTTGAGGCATCTGGTCGTCACAAACATTTTGACTACTTGTGGAGCCAAAACGGACTCCGTATGAGTCAGATATACATGTGATAGTTAACACTGCGCAAAACTGATTCTGAACGACAGTTACAGACTAGTTCTTGTGTAGTTGCACTCGATTTTTTCCATTCTACTTCACTAAACATCTCCATATCAGATCCAATTACTTGTAGGGAAATGCAAGAGACCTCGGTTATGATTATGCACTAGGTCCATAGCTGGGACTTTGTGTATGTTCTCGAAATACGTTTGTCGAGTGCTCATTAAGAAAGTTTCTATACAAGTTTCTGAACGATTTCCTTAAGAAAAGTTCTCCAAAAGTTCTCTATGAATGAATCCTTTGAGGCATCTGGTCGTCACAAACATTTTGACTACTTGTGGAGCCAAAACGGATTCCGTATGAGTCAGATATCCATGTTTCAGTTAACACTTCGCAAAACTGATTCCGAACGATAGTTACAGACTAGTTCTTGTGTAGTTACACTCGATTTTTTCCATTCTACTTCACTAAACATCTCAATATGAGATCCAATTACTTGTAGGGAAATGCATGAGACCTTGGTTATGACGATGCACTAGGTCCATAGCTGGGAATTTGTGTATGTTCTCGAAATGCATTTGTCGAGTGCTCATTAAGAAAGTTTCTATACAAGTTTCTGAACTAACTCCTTAAGAAAAGTTCTCCAAAAGTTCCCTATGAAGGAATCCTTTGAAGCATCTTGTCGTCACAAACCTTCTGACTACTTGTGGAGCCAAAACGGACTCCGTATGTGTTAGATATCCATGTTTCAGTTAACACTGCGCAAAACTGATTCTGAACGACAGTTACAGACTAGTTCTTGTGTAGTTGCACTCGATTTTTTTCATTCTACTTCACTAAACATCTCCATATGAGATCCAATTACTTGTAGGAAAATGCAGGAGACCTCGGTTATGATGATGCACTAGGTCCATAGCTGGGACTTTGTGTATGTTCTCGAAATACGTTTGTCGAGTGCTCATTAAGAAAGTTTCTATACAAGTTTCTGAACAAACTCCTTAAGAAAAGTTCTCCAAAAGTTCCCTATGAAAGAATCCTTTGAGGCATCTGGTCGTCACAAAAGTTTTGACTACTTGTGGAGCCAAAACGGACTCCGTATGAGTCAGATATACATGTGACAGTTAACACTGCGCAAAACTGATTCTGAACGACAGTTACAGACTAGTTCTTGTGTAGTTGCACTCGATTTTCTCCTTTATACTTCACTAAACATCTCCATATGAGATCCAATTACTTGTAGGGAAATGCAAGAGACCTCGGTTATGATGATGCACTAGGTCCATAGCTGGGACTTTGTGTATGTTCTCGAAAGGCGTTTGTCGAGTGCTCATTAAGAAAGTTTCTATACAAGTTTCTGATAGAACTCTTTAAGAAAAGTTCTCCAAAATTTCCCTATGAAAGAATACTTCGAAGCATCTGGTCGTCACAAACGTTTTGACTACTTGTGGAGCCAAAACGGACTCCGTATGAGTCAGATATCGATGTTTCAGTTAACACTTCGCAAAACTGATTCCGAACGATAGTTACAGACTAGTTCTTATGTAGTTACACTCGATTTTTTCCATTCTACTTCACTAAACATCTCAATATGAGATCCAGTTACTTGTAGGGAAATGCAAGAGACCTCGGTTATGATGATGCACTAGGCCATAGCTGGGACTTTGTGTATGTTCTCGAAAGGCGTTTGTCGAGTGCTCATTAAGAAAGTTTCTATACAAGTTTCTGAAGGAACTCCTTAAGAAAAGTGCTCATTAAGAAAGTTTCTATACAAGTTTCTGAAGGAACTCCTTAAGAAAAGTGCTCATTAAGAAAGTTTCTATACAAGTTTCTGAACGTACTACTTAAGAAAAGTTCTCCAAAAGTTCCATATGCAAGAAATCTTTGAAGCATATGGTCGTCATAGGGAACTTTTGGAGAACTTTTGGAGAACTTTTCTTAAGGAGTACGTTCAGAAACGGACTCCGTATGAGTCAGATATCCATGTTTCAGTTAACACTGCGCAAAACTGATTCTGAACGACAGTTACAGACTAGTTCTTGTGTAGTTGCACTCGATTTTCTCCATTCTACTTCACTAAACATCTCCATATGAGATCCAATTACTTGTAGGGAAATGCAAGAGACCTCGGTTATGATGATGCACTAGGTCCATAGCTGGGATTTTGTGTATGTTCTCGAAAGGCGTTTGTCGAGTGCTCATTAAGAAAGTTTCTATACAAGTTTCTGAACGAACTCTTTAAGAAAAGTTCTCCAAAATTTCCCTATGAAAGAATACTTCGAAGCATCTGGTCGTCACAAACGTTTCGACTACTTGTGGAGCCAAAACGGACTCCGTATGAGTCAGATATCCATGTTTCAGTTAACACTTCGCAAAACTGATTCCGAACGATAGTTACAGACTAGTTCTTGTGTAGTTACACTCGATTTTTTCCATTCTACTTCACTAAACATCTCAATATGAGATCCAGTTACTTGTAGGGAAATGCAAGAGACCTCGGTTATGATGATGCACTAGGCCATAGCTGGGACTTTGTGTATGTTCTCGAAAGGCGTTTGTCGAGTGCTCATTAAGAAAGTTTCTATACAAGTTTCTGAAGGAACTCCTTAAGAAAAGTTCTCCAAAAGTTCCCTAGGAAAGAATTCTTTGAAGCATCTGGTCGTCACAAACGTTTTGACTACTTGTGGAGCCAAAACAGACTCCGTATGAGTCAGATATACATGTGTCAGTTAACACTGCGCAAAACTGATTCAGAACGACAGTTACAGACTAGTTCTTGTGTACTTGCACTCGATTTTTTCCATTCTACTTCGCTAAACATCTCCATATGAGATCCAATTACTTGTAGGGAAATGCAAGAGACCTCGGTTATAATGATGCACCAGGTCGATAGCTGGGACTTTGTGTATGTTCTCGAAATGCGTTTGTCGAGTGCTCATTAAGAAAGTTTCTATACAAGTTTCTGAACGAACTCCTTAAGAAAAGTTCTCCAAAAGTTCCCTATGAAAGAATCCTTTGAAGCATCTGGTCGTCACAAACCTTTTGACAACTTGTGGAGCCAAAACGGACTCCGTATGAGTCAGATATCCATGTTTCAGTTAACACTGCGCAAAACTGATTCTGAACGACAGTTATAGACTAGTTCTTGTGTAGTTGCACTCAATTTTTTTCATTCTACTTCACTAAACATCTCCATATGAGATCCAATTACTTGTAGGAAAATGCAGGAGACCTCAGTTATGATGATGCACTAGGTCTATAGCTGGGACTTTGTGTATGTTCTCGAAATACGTTTGTCGAGTGCTCATTAAGAAAGTTTGTATACAAGTTTCTGAACAAACTCCTTAAGAAAAGTTCTCCAAAAGTTCCCTATGAAAGAATCCTTTGAGGCATCTGGTCGTCACAAACGTTTTGACTACTTGTGGATCCAAAACGGACTCCGTATGAATCAGATATACATGTGACAGTTAACACTACGCAAAACTGATTCTGAACGACAGTTACACACTAGTTCTTGTGTAGTTGCACTCGATTTTTTCCATTCTACTTCACTAAACATCTCCATATGAGATCCAATTACTTGTTGGGAAATGCAAGAGACCTCGGTTATGATGATGCACTAGGTCCATAGCTGGGACTTTGTGTATGTTCTCGAAAGGCGTTTGTCGAGTGCTCATTAAGAAAGTTTCTATACAAGTTTCTGAACGAACTCTTTAAGAAAAGTTCTCCAAAGGTTCCCTATGAAAGAAATCTTCGAAGCATCTGGTCGTCACAAACGTTTTAACTACTTGTGGAGCCAAAACGGACTCCGTATGAGTCAGATATCCATGTTTCAGTTAACACTGCGCAAAACTGATTCCGAACGATAGTTACAGACTAGTTCTTGTGTAGTTACACTCGATTTTTTCCATTCTACTTCACTAAACATCTCAATATGAGATCCAGTTACTTGTAGGGAAATGCAAGAGACCTCGGTTATGATGATGCACTAGGTTCGTAGCTGGGACTTTGTGTATGTTCTCGAAAGGCGTTTGTCCAGTGCTCATTAAGAACGTTTCTATACAAGTTTCTGAATAAACTCCTTAAGAAAAGTTCTCCAAAAGTTCCCTATGAAAGAATCCTTTGAGGCATCTGGTCGTCACAAACGTTTTGACTACTTGTGGATCCAAAACGGACTCCGTATGAGTCAGATATACATGTGACAGTTAACACTACGCAAAACTGGTTCTGAACGACAGTTACAGACTAGTTCTTGTGTAGTTGCACTCGATTTTTTCCATTCTACTTCACTAAACATCTCCATATGAGATCCAATTACTTGTTGGGAAATGCTAGAGACCTCGGTTATGATGATGCACTAGGTCCGTAGCTGGAACTTTGTGTATGTTCTCGAAAGGCGTTTGTCGAGTGCTCATTAAGAAAGTTTCTATACAAGTTTTTGAACGAACTCTTTAAGAAAAGTTCTCCAAAGGTTCCCTATGAAAGAATACTTCGAAGCATCTGGTCGTCACAAACGTTTTAACTACTTGTGGAGCCAAAACGGACTCCGTATGAGTCAGATATCCATGTGTCAGTTAACACCGCGCAAAACTGATTCTGAACGACAGTTACAGACTAGTTCTTGTGTAGTTGCACTCGATTTTTTCCATTCTACTTCACTAAACGTCTCGATATGAGATCCAATTACTTGTAGGGAAATGCAAGAGACCTCGGTTATGATGATGCACTAGGTCCATAGCTGGGAATTTTTGTATGTTCTCGAAATGCGTTTGTCGAGTGCTCATTAAGAAAGTTTCTATACAAGTTTCTGAATGAACTCCTTAAGAAAAGTTCTCCAAAAGTTCCCTATGAAAGAATCCTTTGAAGCATCTGGTCGTCACAAACCTTTTGACAACTTGTGGAGCCAAAACGGACTCCGTATGAGTTATATATCCATGTTTCAGTTAACACTGTGCAAAACTGATTCTGAACGACAGTTATAGACTAGTTCTTGTGTAGTTGCACTCGATTTTTTCATTCTACTTCACTAAACATCTCCATATGAGATCCAATTACTTGTAGGAAAATGCAGGAGACCTCGGTTATGATGATGCACTAGGTCTATAGCTGGGACTTTGTGTATGTTCTCGAAATACGTTTGTCGAGTGCTCATTAAGAAAGTTTCTATACAAGTTTCTGAACAAACTCCTTAAGAAAAGTTCTCCAAAAGTTCCCTATGAAAGAATCCTTTGAGGCATCTGGTCGTCACAAACGTTTTGACTACTTGTGGATCCAAAACGGACTCCGTATGAGTGAGATATACATGTGACAGTTAACACTACGCAAAACTGATTCTGAACGACAGTTACAGACTAGTTCTTGTGTAGTTGCACTCGATTTTTTCCATTCTACTTCACTAAACATCTCAATATGAGATCCAGTTACTTGTAGGGAAATGCAAGAGACCTCGGTTATGATGATGCACTAGGTCCATAGCTGGGACTTCGTGTATGTTCTCGAAAGGCGTTTGTCGAGTGCTCATTAAGAAAGTTTCTATACAAGTTTCTGAAGGAACTCCTTAAGAAAAGTTCTCCAAAAGTTCCCTATGAAAGAATCCTTTAAAGCATCTGGTCGTCACAAATGTTTTGACTACTTGTGGAGCCAAAACGGACTCCGTATGAGGCAGATATACATATGTCAGTTAACACTACGCAAAACTGATTCTGAACGACAGTTACAAACTAGTTCTTGTGTAGTTGCACTCGATTTTTTCCATTCTACTTCACTAAACATCTCGATATGAGATCCAATTACTTGTAGGGAAATGCAAGAGACCTCGGTTATGATGATGCACTAGGTTCGTAGCTGGGACTTTGTGTATGTTCTCGAAAGGCGTTTGTCCAGTGCTCATTAAGAACGTTTCTATACAAGTTTCTGAATAAACTCCTTAAGAAAAGTTCTCCAAAAGTTCCCTATGAAAGAATCCTTTGAGGCGTCTGGTCGTCACAAACGTTTTGACTACTTGTGGATCCAAAACGGACTCCGTATGAGTCAGATATACATGTGACAGTTAACACTACGCAAAACTGATTCTGAACGACAGTTACAGACTAGTTCTTGTGTAGTTGCACTCGATTTTTTCCATTCTACTTCACTAAACATCTCCATATGAGATCCAATTACTTGTTGGGAAATGCTAGAGACCTCGGTTATGATGATGCACTAGGTCCGTAGCTGGAACTTTGTGTATGTTCTCGAAAGGCGTTTGTCGAGTGCTCATTAAGAAAGTTTCTATACAAGTTTTTGAACGAACTCTTTAAGAAAAGTTCTCCAAAGGTTCCCTATGAAAGAATACTTCGAAGCATCTGGTCGTCACAAACGTTTTAACTACTTGTGGAGCCAAAACGGACTCCGTATGAGTCAGATATCCATGTGTCAGTTTAACACCGCGCAAAACTGATTCTGAACGACAGTTACAGACTAGTTCTTGTGTAGTTGCACTCGATTTTTTCCATTCTACTTCACTAAACATCTCGATATGAGATCCAATTACTTGTAGGGAAATGCAAGAGACCTCGGTTATGATGATGCACTAGGTCCATAGCTGGGAATTTTTGTATGTTCTCGAAATGCGTTTGTCGAGTGCTCATTAAGAAAGTTTCTATACAAGTTTCTGAATGAACTCCTTAAGAAAAGTTCTCCAAAAGTTCCCTATGAAAGAATCCTTTGAAGCATCTGGTCGTCACAAACCTTTTGACAACTTGTGGAGCCAAAACGGACTCCGTATGAGTTATATATCCATGTTTCAGTTAACACTGTGCAAAACTGATTCTGAACGACAGTTATAGACTAGTTCTTGTGTAGTTGCACTCGATTTTTTCATTCTACTTCACTAAACATCTCCATATGAGATCCAATTACTTGTAGGAAAATGTAGGAGACCTCGGTTATGATGATGCACTAGGTCTATAGCTGGGACTTTGTGTATGTTCTCGAAATACGTTTGTCGAGTGCTCATTAAGAAAGTTTCTATACAAGTTTCTGAACAAACTCCTTAAGAAAAGTTCTCCAAAAGTTCCCTATGAAAGAATCCTTTGAGGCATCTGGTCGTCACAAACGTTTTGACTACTTGTGGATCCAAAACGGACTCCGTATGAGTGAGATATACATGTGACAGTTAACACTACGCAAAACTGATTCTGAACGACAGTTACAGACTAGTTCTTGTGTAGTTGCACTCGATTTTTTCCATTCTACTTCACTAAACATCTCAATATGAGATCCAGTTACTTGTAGGGAAATGCAAGAGACCTCGGTTATGATGATGCACTAGGTCCATAGCTGGGACTTCGTGTATGTTCTCGAAAGGCGTTTGTCGAGTGCTCATTAAGAAAGTTTCTATACAAGTTTCTGAAGGAACTCCTTAAGAAAAGTTCTCCAAAAGTTCCCTATGAAAGAATCCTTTAAAGCATCTGGTCGTCACAAATGTTTTGACTACTTGTGGAGCCAAAACGGACTCCGTATGAGGCAGATATACATGTGTCAGTTAACACTACGCAAAACTGATTCTGAACGACAGTTACAGACTAGTTCTTGTGTAGTTGCACTCGATTTTTTCGATTCTACTTCACTAAACATCTCGATATGAGATCCAATTACTTGTAGGGAAATGCAAGAGACCTCGAATATGATGATGCACTAGGTCCATAGCTGGGACTTTGTGTATGTTCTCGAAATGCGTTTGTCGAGTGCTCATTAGAAAGTTTCTATACAAGTTTCTGAACGTACTCCTTAAGAAAAGTTCTCCAAAAGTTCCCTATGAAAGAATCCTACGAAGCATATGGTCGTCAAAAACATTTTGACTTCTTGTGGAGCCAAAACGGACTCCGTATGAGTCAGATATCCATGTTTCAGTTAACACTGCGCAAAACTGATTCCGAACGACAGTTACAGACTAGTTCTTGTGTAGTTGCACCCGATTTTTTCCATTCGACTTCACTAAACATCTCCATAAGAGATCCAATTACTTTTAGGGAAAGGCAAGAGATCTCGGTTATGATGATGCACTAGGTCCATAGCTGGGAATTTGTGGATGTTCTCGAAATGCGTTTGTCGAGTGCTCATTAAGAAAGTTTCTATACACGTTTCTGAACGAACTCCTTAACAAAAGTTCTCCAAAAGTTCCCTATGAAAGAATCCTTTGAAGCACCTGGTCGTCACAAACGTTTTGACTAGTTGTGGAGCCAAAACGGAATCCGTATGAGTCACATATCCACGTGTCAGTTAACACTGCGTAAAACTGATTCCGAACAACAGTTACACACTAGTTCTTGTCTAGTTGCACTCGATTTTTTCCATTCGACTTCACTAAACATCTCCATATGAGATCCAATTACTTGTAGGGAAATGCAAGAGACCTCAGTTATGATGATGCACTAGGTCCATAACTGGGACTTTGTGTATGTTCTCGAAAGGCGTTTGTCGAGTGCTCATTAAGAAAGTTTCTATACAAGTTTCTGAACGAACTCCTTAAGAAAAGTTCTCCAAAGGTTCCCTATGAAAGAATACTTCGAAGTATATGCTCGTCACAAACGTTTTGACTACTTGTGGAGCCAAAACGGACTCCGTATGAGTTAGATATCCATGTTTTAGTTAACACTGCGCAAAACAGATTCCGAACGACAGTCATAGACTAGTTCTTGTGTAGTTGCACTCGATTTTTTTTCATTCTACTTCACTAAACATCTCCATATGAGATCCAATTACTTGTAGGGAATTGTAGGAGACCTCGTTTATGATGATGCACTAGGTCCATAGCTGGGACTTTGTGTATGTTCTCGCAATGCGTTTGTCGAGTGCTCATTAAGAAAGTTTCTATACAAGTTTCTGAACGAACTCCTTAAGAAAAGTTCTCCAAAAGTTCCCTATGAAAGAATCCTTCGATGTCGTCACAAACGTTTTAACTACTTGTGGAGCCAAAACGGACTCCGTATGAGTCAGATATCCATGATTTAGTTAACACTGCGCAAAACTGATTCCGAACGACACTTACAGACTAGTTGTTGTGTAGTTGCACTCGATTTTTTCCATTCTACTTCACTAAACATCTCCATATCAGATCCAATTACTTGTAGGGAAATGCAGGAGACCTCGGTTATGATGATGCACTAGGTCCATAGCTGGAAATTTGTGTATGTTCTCGAAAGGCGTTTGTCGAGTGCTCATTAAGAAAGTTTATACAAGTTTCTGAATGAACTCCTGAAGAAAAGTTCTCCAAAATTTCCCTATGAAAGAATCCTTTGAAGCATCTGGTCGTCACAAACATTTTGACTACTTGTGGAGCCAAAATGGACTCCGTATGAGTCAGATATCCATGTTTCAGTTAACACTGCACAAAACTGATTCCGAACGACAGTTACAGACTAGTTCTTGTGTGGTTGCACTCGATTTTTTCCATTCTACTTCACTAAACATCTCCATATCAGATCCAATTACTTGTAGGGAAATGAAAGATACCTTGGTTATGATGATGCGCTAGGTCCATAACTGGGACTTTGTGTATGTTCTCGCAATGCGTTTGTCGAGTGCTCATTAAGAAAGTCTCTATACAAGTTTCTGAACGAACTCCTTAAGAAAAGTTCTCCAAAAGTTCCCTATGAAAGAATCCTTCGAAGCATCTGGTCATCACAAACGTTTTAACTACTTGTGGAGCCGAAACGGACTCCGTATGAGTCAGACATCCATGTTTCAGTTAACACTGCGCAAAACTGATTCCGAACGATACTTACAGTCTAGTTGTTTTGTAGTTGCACTTGATTTTTTCCATTCTACTTCACTAAACATCTCCATATCAGATCCAATTACTTGTAGGGAAATACAGGAGACCTCGGTTATGATGATGCACTAGGTCCATAGCTGGGAATTTGTGTATGTTCTCGAAATGTGTTTGTCGAGTGCTCATTAAGAAATTTTCTATACAAGTTTCTGAACGAACTCCTTAAGAAAAGTTCTCCAAAAGTTCCCTATGAAAGAATCCTTTGAAGCATCTGGTCGTCACAAACGTTTTGACTACTTGTGGAGCCAGAACGGACTCCGTATGAGTCAGATATCCATGTGTCAGTTAACACTGCGCAAAACTAAACCGACGAACGTTCGTTAGATAATCTAGACTAAAAGAAAAACCGAGCGGTTTTAAAAGAGAAAACCTAAACTAATAAAGAAAAACAGAAAACCGGGCGGTTCAGTGGTTTTGTACCGGTTCGGCAGCGGTCTACAGCGAAAAACCGGCAGCGGCGGATCTGACCTAGCTCCGGCGGGGCGGCGCGGCGCCGGCCGGGCGGCGCGGCTCCGGCGAAGCGCGGTAGCGGCGAGGCGAGCAAGCGCGGCGCGGGGTGATGCGGCGCGGCTTGCGGCAGCAGCGGCGATGCGAGGCGGCGGCGCGGCGCGAAGTGCAGCGGCGGTGGCAGCAGCAGCTAGCGGCGGCGGCGCGATGCGAGGGGAAGGAGAGGAGCGACGGGGTCCGGGCCTCGCCTTAAATAGGAGGGGTCAAGGCGGCGGGGAGAACACGGACGTCGAGGCGGCGACGGCGCGTGCGTGCGTGCTCGGGAGTCCGAGGTCGGGGAAGGACGGCTGGGCTGGGTTGGCCTGGCCCGGTTGGGTGCTGGGCCGGCCCAGTCGACGAGAGGGAAAGATTTTTTTAAATAAACATTTTCCAGATAATTAAATAATAAAACAAATTAAATAAAAATATTATATAGGCATATAATATATCAAAATTTTCAGAAAAAGATTTTCTACGACTTGAACATTTTTATAAAGTCAAATAAAATCAATAAAAATTCAAATAATTCAAAGAGTGCCTCTGCTCGAATAAAATCCAGTAAAGTTCATTTTAAAAATACAAAAATGACTTCAAATTTATTTATCTCCAATTTTCTGATGTAGGGAATCATGTTACCCTATTTTCCATATAGTTTATTTTTGGAGAAAAATAATTTGAATAAAACTCAAATAACCCAAATTGAAAAATAAATTCAAAAGAACTTTGAATTTAACTCTCTGAAACTCCCAACTCATATTTCATATAATTTGAAGAAGTCATATTATCTTCTCTCGTGAAAATCATTGAGTTGCATAAAGTTTCAGAATTGAATTATTTTCAAATGAAATTCAAATATTTTCAACACCCCTTGTCATTTATATAAATGGAAGATGTCATGTCATCTTCTCTCTGGGGTTTTGTGATGAAAAGTATTTGAATTCATGGAGATTAGAAAGCAAAGATGAAAGTTTGGGAATGTCCTTTTATTCCGTCTCATTAAACTTTCAAAGAGTTTCGAATTTCACTCACTTTCAGTCAATCAATCAAACAATCAATCAAATCTATCTATTTATTAAAACATTCCAAAATTTAGAATTTTGGGATGTTACAAACCTACCACCCTTAAAATGAATCCCGTCCCCGAGATTCGGAGAGGCTAGAAAGAAAAGGTTAGGGTTTGGGGGTCTTCTCGAAATCCAACGTTCGTCTCCGGGGTCTAGGGTGCTACCACCCTTAAAAGCATGGTTACGGTTCCATCAAAACTCATATACTCCATCCTTAACCTTGATAGTGTCGGCCTTTTCAGATCTTCAGTATAATTCGTTCTCTGGCTCTTCCGGTAACGACATAACCTTTTTTCCTCAATTCCTCTGTCCTTTCATCTTGTTAAGGTTATTCCGAGATTGGATCATCTTAGTTGACGGGTCTGGCGTCAAATACTAAACAACTATCGATATCTCATGGTGGTCAACAGTTTATGGTTTCTCCTGCAGGAAATGGGTCTGGTTGATCCTCACCGTATAACCTACGGTTGGCAAAAACTGCCGTGTATAAGGGGAAAAATTCTTATACCATTCTATGGTTTAATCAAGGTTTTGATCGTCGTCTCTCTACTATAGGTAAGTTACTCAGATTTACCATCCCGTATAGCAAAGCGAATAATAAGAGTAAGTCGGTATGGTGATCAATCCATCCCGCACCCAAATCATTACCTTGTATATGGTTTAGCGAATCTCGCATTCTAACGCTCGGTCATCCTCACAAGCATTGCAGAATTTCTCTTGTTGACGAACCGGGTTCGGATAAATCCATTGATTCTGCAAGCCAAACAAACGTCTATCGTTCCTTCACAACTCTCAGGTTTTGCGTTACTCCTATAAAATCGTTTGCCGATAAACGTCGTATCTTCTACCAGGGTTTTTCCTTCAGCAAGAGTGTGCTTGCTTCTTGGCAGGTCTTGGGGCCTGTGGGTTATGGCCCATCTCATCACTTGCAAACCTTGAACTCATCATCGGGGCAGCTGATCATTATTCCAACATCCAACTTCCATAGCGTACTTAAATCCATCCAATTGTATTGTCTTCCTTCCTTCTATTGGCATCAAACCAGGACATGATTACTCAAACTCATCATGGAAATTTCCATTGATCCATATTTCCCACATCATACCTCCTTTATATCCAATAGTAATTCATCTCTTCATCCTTGTGGAATATCCCACATACCGAGATAAGACTCATTCTTATTTTGTCAAAAATCCACTTCATGGAACATCATTATCCTTTCCAGGGTCAGACATCCTTAAAGGGGAATATTGGCCATCTCTGCATGGCACTCTTCAACTGGGAAACGTGAAACACATCATGAACTCCTGACAGTCCGTCGGGTGACTCCAACTTGTTGGCCACTTCTCCCATACGCTCCAAAACTCGGTATGGTCCTACAAATCTCGGGGTTGACTTTCCCTTAACTCCAAATCGTTTAATTCCTCGCAGAGGGGACACACGAAGACATGCTCTGTCTCCAATTTCATAGACTACCTCCTTGCGTTTTTGAGTCTGCATAACTCTTCTGCCTGGACTGAGCTACCTTCAGTCTGTCTTGAATCAATTTAACATTCTCTTCTGACTCCTTGATCACATTTGGTCCAAACAACTGACGGTCTCCAACTTCATCCCACACACTCTTGGGGTATCACACATATCGAGACAAAACTCATATTCATATTGTCCTAAATCCACTCAGTGGAGTATCCTTATCCTTTCCAGGGGTCAACGGTTCTTTCAGGGTACTACCACACTTAAAATGCTCCAATATTCCATAGACCATATTTCTCATATCCTCGAAAATGGTCAACATCTTCCCTCATAGAGTAACTCATAAAATCCAAATCAGTACCAACACTGCTAACTTTATTGATTCTCAAATTATTACAATCTCATGTTTTTCCATTACATGCCTCAACTCAACACCTCAATATAAAGGAAAATGTTCTTACTACTACTATATTTCTTCTGTTACAAACTCAACTATTTATCACGAGTCTCCTTCTCCTTCGGACAATCTCTGGCAAAGTGCCCTGCTTCATTACAATGGAAACATATTACTTCTGGCGAGAAGGTTTCCTTGTGATTATATAGCCTACTTGGGTCCTTGGCTTCCTTTTTGGGCAATTGCTGAGGTAGTGCCCTGACTCCTTGCACTTATAACAGGTGACATGACTCAGATCCTTCCTGGAATCCAATCTTTTTCTCTTTCTGGACTTTTCCATTCCAATCAGGGCTTCTATTTCCTGTGGGTCATATTCTACTTCCTCCGTCGGGAATTCTACTAGATCCCCCTTCATACAATTCTGGGAGATGTGTCCTTCTTCTCCACATGAATAGCAAGACTTGGTGTAGGGTTTAATTGGTTCCTCTTTGGGTGTGTCCTCCACCTCTTCCTTCATCGCAGGTTCTTTTAAAATTCCCATTAGGGCTCCTTTCATTGCTTCTTTTTTCTGTTGGATGGTTCTTTGTACCATGGGGTAAATGTGACACTGAGCAGGGTAGTGGGTAGTCCCTTCACACAAGAAACAAGTGATCTGCCTAGTTGGGCATTCTTCAGCTGGGTGACTTCCTTCACAATTAGGGCATTCATCCTTGTGTTCTTTGTGGTTGTGTCCTATTTCTCCACAAAGCTTGCATGCACAAGTTTTTTTCATATCCTTTCCATAAGGCTTCATTTTCTGGGACACAAACTGAGACTTTAGCAAGGTCAACTTAAATTCTTTCCAAGTGGTTATTCCTTGCCATCCATTGATGATTTGGTACATCCTCCACCAAGTAGCAGCACCTCTTTTAAAACATTGAAGAGCATGCTGGGCCATATCCTTTCCGACTATAGGGTTATTCTTCATATGATCCTCCATGTTCTGAATCCATCGGTCTGTCTCCAATTGACTCATTGGTCCAGAAGATACGAGCTCATCTCCATTCATCATCTATTGGGTCCATGGGTTTTGGGGTGAGATAAGAGAGATCGAGAGAGATACACACAATACAAACAAAAGTTTTGAAAAGACAGGTTTTATTGTGGCTGTCGGAAAAACATCAAACAAATGACAGCTCACAATCGTCGCATCTAATGCAGGTATAGAACAGGGGTTTGGTCTTCTAAGGTCAATAAATCGTCAAAGTCATCAAACTCCTCAAGTCTTGTTCATGCCTCCAATGGCTTCTTCCGGTCATGCTTGTCTTTCTCGAATTCTTTTGCCAGATCATCTCTATTATGGTGTCCTTTAATATTCTGTAGTTGTATTCCAAACTTCTGGGTTTCAACATCCTTGGTATGAACCACGGTCCTACTGTCCTTCAGTTCCTAACGAATCTCCTGTATCTCGAGGTTTTGCTCCTCTAGCTTGGCTACTCTCAGCTTCTGAGTCCTGAGTTCATCATGAAACGCTTCCTTATCAAATACTGCTTCCTGCAGGTCCATCTTAACTTCTTGATGTAATACTCCAGATCCTGGTGATACACCGGCTAAGGTTAAAACTTCATCTTGCTGATAGGTGCTCCATCAGCCTTCTACCATCCAATCCTTCCATGTGTATGCATTCTTAACTCAGCACGGTGACAATAGCATAAGCGGGCGATAACATCATGGATAGCATGTTTCTGCTCTTGTCATTTCCATGAGCTATCTCTCTATAGTTGATATCTCCTGCCTTAGGGCTTTCCTTGACAGAACTTTGAGTTTTTAACTCTCCATGCTTCGGTCTTTCTCCAACACACCTTGATCTCGGGTATTGACAGCTTCCTTAGCCTGCCAAGTTCCATAGGGTAGCCTTCATAAAAATCTGGGAATTCTTCAGAGCCTTCAAAATCTCCTAGTCTTCGGAGTCTTCAACCACTGTAGTTTCCATTATCATAGTGTATGGTAAAATCCTCTTCATTCCCAATGGTCTTAGTTGTCCGATATCTTGTACTTCTTGGAGTGGTCTCATCAGTCGAATTTTTGAGGGGTCAAAAGGGAAAAAAGGTATGGTCTCTCTAAAAGGGAATATTTGAATAAGCTCAGAAGAGAAGAGAGGTAAAAGATCTTTTTGAAAAGAAAGTTGTAGAGAAAATCTTTCCTATGGGCTTGCCAGTTTCTAGGGTCACGTCCTACAGTCAACATGTGCTTTGATACCATCTTGTAGCGACCCGACCCGAATGGATCAAGTCTCTGTGCTTAAGTGTCATCCCTGGATCGGTACGCTGACACACACAGTACTCGAAGGATTTATAACAGAGGAAAATCACATGTAAAAAATAACCTAAATACTATTACCTCAATCCATATAGCGGAAGCAACAAGGTTGTAGATTCCCATCAACACCAACGGCAGAAGTTGAGTGTAGAAATCATAACCCTAACGTATCACTTACTCATCGTAAGAAACCTGCAACATGAGACGTTGCAGCCCGAAACGGGTCAGTACATTGAATGTACTGGCAAATTCACACCATAGAGAAAATGATGAACAATGGCTATCACTACATGCATATATGGCTGGTGGAAAAGCTCTATGGTTACAGTTTTGCGAAAAGCCAATTTTTCCCTACTACAAAGGAATAAAGTTATTTAACTATCATGGTGGTTGTTAAACATTGAGAATGGTTGACAGCATTCTCAATCCCAATTAAAAGTAATCATTAACAACCCAACAAATTATTTAAGTAACGTGACGAGATCAACAGGATAATCCAAGAACTAGATACTCAAGATGTCCATAACCGGGGACACGGCTAATCATGATTAGTTTGTACACTCTGCAGAGGTTTGCGCACTTTTCCCCACAAGACTCGATCGCCTTCGTTTGGTTTCTCGCACTACATGGTGTTTGAGAAACGGATGACCGAGATATAGTCTTTCAGAAGCGCTAGCACCTTATGTTGGATAGACCGGTACACCTACTTTCCCCTACATCTGCTAGTCTACCCTGTAAGAGTTCGCACGACTTAATCAACTATGCCAGAGCCCATAATGTCTTGTGGCTGCACACGGAAGTTTCTAGTTTGAATAATCTTATGATCCCTTTGAGCCTGGGTGGCGGTCCATACAAAAACAGGCAAGTCCTGGAATACCCAGGTGCCTATACATGCAAGTCCTGGAATACCCAGGTGCCTCAATCCACCCAGATGTGTGTTTAAGTTGCCACCTTAAGTAAACCATTAATTAACAATCTCACCTCTGTCATGAATACTCTCAAAACCCAATCCACGTCTACGAGCATAGCATGGCAATATAAGCATAACGTAATAGTAACTCCCAAGGGTTTGGTAATAAACAGGTAATAGGTACTACCTCAACTACTTCCCATCCCACAATTTAATTAGATCCTAATCATGCAATGTTTGAGGATGGATCTAATGCAATAAAACTGGGTATGAAAAGGGATATGATCAAAGTGTGAACTTTCCTACAATGTTGATGAAGATGATTCGCACTCAAAACTCTTGATAGATTTACTCGTCACACTCCGGTCAATCTATCGTAAGCAAGCAATGGTAACCATACATAAGCAATCACTCAAAGATCGAAAAGAACGAAGAAAACAATTCGGAAAACATCGAAACCAAGCAAATAACTCTTGCAGCATAAAACCATTTCTAACAGCACGAAAATTATGTGAATTTGGTCTTATCAGAAAGTTTAGGTCAAGAGCTTTAATTTGCAAAAAGAATCAACTAAATCGGAGTTACGAAACTCAAGTTATGATCAAACGAAGTTCGAATACAAATCTGGGTGAATTCAAATTTTACAACTTTCAAAAACTTGTTTGAGTTGTTTTACTGGATAGAGGAAATCATAACGAAGACGCGGGCGTTGGTTTCGTTGAATTTGGACAAACGAGTAAAAAGTTACGGTCGACTGAAGTACAGGGACTAATATGTGAAGAAACTTATCACGAATAGGTCCCTGGCCGAAATCTGAAAATAAAAAGAAAAATCTATCGAGCGAACGCTCGCTATAGAACCTAAACCGACGAACGTTCGTTAGATAATCTAGACTAAAAGAAAAACCGAGCGGTTTTAAAAGAGAAAACTTAAACTAATAAAGAAAAACAGAAAACCGGGCGGTTCAGCGGTTTTGTACCGGTTCAGCAGCGGTCTACGGGGAAAAACCGGCAGCGGCGGATCTGACCTAGCTTCGGCGGGGCGGCGCGGCAGCGGCGAGGCGAGAAAGCGGCGGCGCGGGGTGATGCGGCACGGCTTGCGGCAGCAGCGGCGATGCGAGGCGGCGGCGCGGCGCTAAGTGCAGCGGCGGCGGCAGCAGCAGCTAGCGGCGGCGGCGCGATGCGAGGGGAAGGAGAGGAGCAACGGGGCCCGGGCCTCGGCTTAAATAGGAGGGGAGGGGAGGCGTGGAGGAGGGGTCAAGGCGGCGGGGAGAGTCCGGGCGGAGCACGGACGTCGAGGCGGCGGCGGCGCGTGCGTGCGTGCTCGGGAGTCCGAGGTCGGGGGAGGACGGCTGGGCTGGGTTGGCCTGGCCCGGTTGGGTGCTGGGCCGGCCCAGTCGATGAGAGGGAAAGATTTTTTATATTTTTAAATAAACATTTTCCAGATAATTAAATAATAAAACAAATTAAATAAAAATATTATATAGGCATATAATATATCAAAATTTTCAGAAAAAGATTTTCTACGACTTGAACATTTTTCTAAAGTCAAATCAAATCCAGAAAAATTCAAATAATTCAAAGAGTGCCTCTGCTCTAATAAAATCCAGTAAAGTTCATTTTATAAATACAAAAATGACTTCAAATTTATTTATCTCCAATTTTCTGATGTAGGGAATCATGTTACCCTATTTTCCATATAGTTTATTTTTGGAGAAAAATAATTTGAATAAAACTCAAATAACCCAAATTGAAAAATAAATTCAAAAGAACTTTGAATTTAACTCTTTGAAACTCTCAACTCGTATTTCATACAATTTGAAGAAGTCATATTATCTTCTCTCGTGAAAATCATTGAGTTGCATAAAGTTTCAGAATTGAATTATTTTCAAATGAAATTCAAATATTTTCAACACCCCTTGTCATTTATATAAATGGAAGAAGTCATGTCATCTTCTCTCCGGGGTTTTGTGATGAAAAGTATTTGAATTCACGGAGATTAGAAAGCAAAGATGAAAGTTTGGGAAAGTCCTTTTATTCCCTCTCATTGAACTTTCAAAGAGTTTCGAATTTCACTCACTTTCAGTCAATCAATCAAATCTATCTATTTATTATAACATTCCAAAATTTAGAATTTTGGGATGTTACATTGTGGAGCCAAAACGGACTCCGTATGAGTCAGATATCCATGTTTCAGTTAACACTGCGCAAAACTGATTCGGAACGACAGTTACAGACTAGTTCTTATGTAGTTGCACTCCAATTTTCTCATTCTACTTCACTAAACATCTCAATATGAGATCCAATTACTAGTAGGGAAATGCAAGAGACCTCGGTTATGATGATGCACTAGGTCCATAGCTGGGACTTTGTGTATGTTCTCGAAAGACGTTTGTCGAGTGCACATTAAGAAAGTTTTCTATACAAGTTTCTGAACGAACTCCTTAAGAAATTTCTCCAAAAGTTCCCTATGAAAGAATACTTAGAAGGATCTGGTTGTCACAAACGGTTTGACTACTTGTGGAGCCAAAACAGACTCCGTATGAGTCAGATATCCTTGTTTCAGTTAACACTACACAAAACTGATTCCGAACGACAGTTACATACTAGTTCTTGTGTAGTTGGACTCGATTTTTCCATTCTACTTCATTAAACATCTCCATATGAGATTAAATTACTTGTAGGAAAATGCAAGAGACCTTGGTTATGACGATGCACTAGGTCCATAGCTGGGAATTTGTGTATGTTCTCGAAATGCGTTTGTTGAGTGCTCATTAAGAGAGTTTCTATACAAGTTTCTGAACTAACTCCTTAAGAAAAGTTCTCCAAAAGTTTCCTATGAAAAATCCTTTGAAGCATCTGGTCGTCACAAATGTTTTGACTACTTGTGGAGCCAAAACAGACTCCGTATGAGTCAGATATCCATGTTTCAGTTAACACTGCGCAGAACAGATTTGGAACGACGGTTACAGACTAGTTCTTGTGTAGTTGCACTCGATTTTTTTCATTCAACTTCACTAAACATCTCCATATGAGATCCAATTACTTGTAGGGAAATGCACGAGTCCTCGATTATGATGATGCACTAGGTCCATAGACTATGTGTATGTTCTCGAAAGGCGTTTGTCGAGTGCTCATTAAGAAAGTTTCTATACAAGTTTCTGAACGAACTCCTTAAGAAATGTTCTCCAAAAGTTCCCTATGAAAGAATACCTCGAAGCATCTGGTTGTGACAAACGGTTTGACTACTTGTGGAGCCAAAATGGACTCCTTATGAGTCAAATATCCATGTTCCAGTTAACACTGCGCAAAACTGATCCTGAACGGTAGTTACACACTAGTTCTTGTGTAGTTGCACTCGATTTTTTCCATTCTACTTCACTAAAAATCTCCATATGAGATCCAACTACTTGTAGGGAAATGCACGAGTTCTCGGTTATGATGATGCACTAGGTCCATAGCTGGGACTTTGTGTATGTCCTCGAAAGACGTTTGTCGAGTGCTCATTAAGAAAGTTTTCTATACAAGTCTCTGAAGGAACTCCTTAAGAAAAGTTCTCGAAAAGTTCCCTATGAAAGAATACTTAGAAGCATATGGTTGTCGCAAACGAGTTGACTAATTGTGGAGCCAAAACAGACTCCGTATGAGTCAGATATCCTTGTTTCAGTTAACACTGCGCAAAACTGATTCAAACGATAGTTACATACTAGTTCTTGTGTAGTTTCACTCGATTTTTTCGATTCTACTTCATTAAACATCTCCATATGAGATTAAATTACTTGTAGGGAAATGCAGGAGACGTTAGTTATGACGATGCACTAGGTCCATAGCTGGGAATTTGTGTATGTTCTCGAAATGCGTTTGTCGAGTGCTCATTAAGAAAGTTTCCATACAAGTTTCTGAACCAACTCCTTAAGAAAAGTTCTCTAAAATTTCTCTGTGAAAGAATACTTTGAAGCATCTAGTTGTCACAAATGTTTTGACTACTTGTGGAGCCAAAACGTTCTCCGTATGAGTCAGATATCCATGTTTCAGTTAACACTGCGCAAAACTAATTCGGAACGACAGTTACAGACTAGTTCTTGTGTAGTTGCACTCTATTTTTTCATTCTACTTCATTAAACATCTCCATATGAGATCTAATTACTTGTAGGGAAATGCACGAGTCCTCGGTTATGATGATGCACTAGGTCCATAGCTGGGACTTTGTGTATGTTCTAGAAAGACGTTTGTCGAGTGCTCATTAAGAAAGTTTTCTATACAAGTTTCTGAAGGAACTCCTTAGGAAAAGTTCTCCAAAAGTTCCCTACGAAAGAATACTTAGAAGCATCTGGTTGTCACAAACGTTTTGACTACTTGTGGAGCCAAAACAGACTCCGTATCAGTCAGATATCCTTGTTTCAGTTAACACTGCGCAAAACTGATTCCGAACGACAGTTACATACTAGTTCTTGTGTAGTTGCACTCGATTTTTTCCATTCTACTTCATTAAACATCTCCATATGAGATTAAATTACTTGTAGGGAAATGCAGGAGACCTTGGTTATGACGATGCACTAGGTCCATAGCTGGGAATTTGTGTATGTTCTCGAAATGCGTTTGTTGAGTGCTCATTAAGAAAGTTTCTATACAAGTTCTGAACTAACTCCTTAAGAAAAGTTCTCCAAAAGTTCCCTATGAAACAATCCTTTGAAGCATCTGGTCCTCACAAATGTTTTGGCTACTTGTGGAGCCAAAACGGACTCCGTATGAGTCAGATATCCATGTTTCAGTTAACACTGCGCAAAACTAATTCGGAACGACAGATACAGACTAGTTCTTGTGTAGTTGCACTCGATTTTTTTCATTCTACTTCATTAAACATCTCCATATGAGATCCAACTACTTGTAGGGAAATGCACGAGTCCTCGGTTATGATGATGCACTAGGTCCATAGCTGGGACTTTGTGTATGTTCTCGAAAGGCGTTTGTCGAGTGCTCATCAAGAAAGTTTCTATACAAGTTTCTGAACGAACTCCTTAAGAAAAGTTCTCCAAAAGTTCCCTATGAAAGAATACCTCGAAGCATCTGGTTGTCACAAACCGTTTGACTACTTGTGGAGCCAAAACGGACTCCGTATGAGTCAAATATCCATGTTTCAATTAACACTGCGCAAAACTGATCCCGAACGATAGTTACAGACTAGTTCTTGTGTAGTTGCACTCGATTTTTTCCATTCTACTTCACAAAAAATCTCAATATGAGATCCAATTACTAGTAGGGAAATGTAAGAGACCTCAGTTATGATGATGCACTAGGTCCATAGCTGGGACTTTGTGTATGTTCTCGAAAGACGTTTGTCGAGTGCTCATTAAGAAAGTTTTCTATACAAGTTTCTGAAGGAACTCCTTCAGAAAAGTTCTCCGAAAGTTCCCTATGAAAGAACACTTAGAAGCATCTGGTTGTTGCAAACGTTTTGACTACTTGTGGAGCCCAAACAGATTCCGTATGAGTCAGATATCCTTGTATCAGTTAACACTGCGCAAAACTGATTCAAACGACAGTTACATACTAGTTCTTTTGTAGTTGCACTTGATTTTTTTGATTCTACTTCATTAAACATCTCCATATGAGATTAAATTACTTGTAGGGAAATGCAGGAGACATTGGTTACGACGATGCACTAGGTCCATAGCTGGGAATTTGTGTATGTTCTCGAAATGCGTTTGTCGAGTGCTCATTAAGAAAGTTTCCATACAAGTTTCTGAACCAACTCCTTAAGAAAAGTTCTCCAAAAGTTCTCTATGAAAGAATTCTTTGAAGCATCTGGTTGTCACCAATGTTTTGACTACTTGTGGAGCCAAAACGGACTCCGTATGAGTCAGATATCCATGTTTCAGTTAACACTGCGCAAAACTGATTCGGAACGACAGTTACAGACTAGTTCTTGTGTAGTTGCACTCGTTTTTTTTCATTCTACTTCACTAAACATCTCCATGTGAGATCTAATTACTTGTAGGGAAATGCACGAGTCCTCGGTTATGATGATGCACTAGGACCATAGCTGGGACTTTGTGTATGTTCTCGAAAGACGTTTGTCGAGTGCTCATTAAGAAAGTTTTCTATACAAGTTTCTGAAGGAACTCCTTAAGAAAAGTTCTCCAAAAGTTCCCTATGAAAGAATACTTTGAAGCATCTGGTTGTCACAAACGTTTTGACTACTTGTGGAGCCAAAACAGACTCCGTATGAGTCAGATATCCTTGTTTCAGTTAACACTGCGCAAAACTGATTTCGAACGACAGTTACATACTAGTTCTTGTGTAGTTGCACTTGATTTTTTTCCATTCTACTTCACTAAACATCTCCATATGAGATTAAATTACTTGTAGGGAAATGCAGGAGACCTTGGTTACGACGATGCACTAGGTCCATAGCTGGGAATTTGTGTATGTTCTCGAAAGACGTTTGTTGAGTGCTCATTAAGAAAGTTTCTATACAAGTTTCTGAACTAACTCCTTAAGAAAAGTTCTCCAAAAGTTCCCTATGAAAGAATCCTTTGAAGCATCTGGTGCTCACAAATGCTTTGACTACTTGTGGAGCCAAAACGGACTCCGTATGAGTCAGATATCCATGTTTCAGTTAACACAGCGCAAAACTGATTCGGAACGACAGATACAGACTAGTTCTTGTGTAGTTGCACTCGATTTTTTTCATTCTACTTCATTAAACATCTCCAGATGAGATCCAATTACTTGTAGGGAAATGCACGGGTCCTCGGTTATGATGATGCACTAGGTCCATAGCTGGGACTTTGTGTATGTTCTCGAAAGGCGTTTGTCGAGTGCTCATTAAGAAAGTTTCTATACAAGTTTCCGAACGAATTCCTTAAGAAAAGTTCTCCAAAAGTTCCCTATGAAAGAATACCTCGAAGCATCTGGTTGTCACAAACGGTTTGACTACTTGTGGAGCCGAAACGGACTCGGTATGAGTCAAATATCCATGTTTCAGTTAACACTGCGCAAAACTGATCCCGAACGATAGTTACATACTAGTTCTTGTGTCGTTGCACTCGATTTTTTCCATTCTACTTCACAAAAAATTTCAATATGAGATCCAATTACTAGTAGGGAAAGGCAAGAGACCTCGGTTATGATGATGCACTAGGTCCATAGCTGGGACTTTGTGTATGTTCTCGAAAGACGTTTGTCGAGTGCTCATTAAGAAAGTTTTCTGTACAAGTTTCTGAACGAACTCCTTAGGAAAAGTTCTCCACAAGTTCCCTATGAAAGGACACATAGAAGCATCCGGTTGTCGCAAACGTTTTGACTACTTGTGGAGCCAAAACAGACTCCGTATGAGTCAGATATCCTTGTTTCAGTACACACTGCGCAAAACTGATTCAAACGACAGTTACATACTAGTTCTTGTGCAGTTGCACTCGATTTTTTCGATTCTACTTCATTAAACATCTACATATGAAATTAAATTACTTGTAGGGAAATGCAGGAGACCTTGGTTCTGACGATGCACTAGGTCCATAGCTGGGAATTTGTGTATGTTCTCGAAATGCGTTTGTCGAGTGCTCATTAAGAAAGTTTCCATACAAGTTTCTGAACCAACTCCTTAAGAAAAGTTCTCCAAAAGTTCTCTATGAAAGAATCCTTTGAAGCATCTGGTTGTCACAAATGTTTTGACTACTTGTGGAGCCAAAACGGACTCCGTATGAGTCAGATATGAATGTTTCAGTTAACACGGCGCAAAACTGATTTGGAACGACAGTTACAAACTAGTTCTTGTGTAGTTGCACTCGATTTTTTCCATTCTACTTCACAAAAAATCTCAATATGAGATCCAATTACTAGTAGGGAAATGTAAGAGACCTCGGTTATGATGATGCACTAGGTCCATAGCTGGGACTTTGTGTATGTTCTCGAAAGACGTTTGTCGAGTGCTCATTAAGAAAGTTTTCTATACAAGTTTCTGAAGGAACTCCTTAAGAAAAGTTCTCCGAAAGTTCCCTATGAAAGAACACTTAGAAGCATCTGGTTGTCGCAAACGTTTTGACTACTTGTGGAGCCCAAACAGACTCCGTATGAGTCAGATATCCTTGTATCAGTTAACACTGCGCAAAACTGATTCAAACGACAGTTACATACTAGTTCTTTTGTAGTTGCACTCGATTTTTTTGATTCTACTTCATTAAACATCTCCATATGAGATTAAATTACTTGTAGGGAAATGCAGGAGACATTGGTTATGACGATGCACTAGGTCCATAGCTGGGAATTTGTGTATGTTCTCGAAATGCGTTTGTCGAGTGCTCATTAAGAAAGTTTCCATACAAGTTTCTGAACCAACTCCTTCAGAAAAGTTCTCCAAAAGTTCTCTATCAAAGAATCCTTTCAAGCATCTGGTTGTCACCAATGTTTTGACTACTTGTGGAGCCAAAACGGACTCCGTATGAGTCAGATATCCATGTTTCAGTTAACACTGCGCAAAACTGATTCGGAACGACAGTTACAGACTAGTTCTTGTGTAGTTGCACTCGTTTTTTTTTCATTCTACTTCACTAAACATCTCCATGTGAGATCTAATTACTTGTAGGGAAATGCACGAGTCCTCGGTTATGATGATGCACTAGGACCATAGCTGGGACTTTGTGTATGTTCTCGAAAGACGTTTGTCGAGTGCTCATTAAGAAAGTTTTCTATACAAGTTTCTGAAGGAACTCCTTAAGAAAAGTTCTCCAAATGTTCCCTATGAAAGAATACTTAGAAGCATCTGGTTGTCACAAACGTTTTGACTACTTGTGGAGCCAAAACAGACTCCGTATGAGTCAGATATCCTTGTTTCAGTTAACACTGCGCAAAACTGATTTCGAACGACAGTTACATACTAGTTCTTGTGTAGTTGCACTCGATTTTTTTCCATTCTACTTCACTAAACATCTCCATATGAGATTATATTACTTGTAGGGAAATGCAGGAGACCTTGGTTACGACGATGCACTAGGTCCATAGCTGGGAATTTGTGTATGTTCTCGAAAGACGTTTGTTGAGTGCTCATTAAGAAAGTTTCCATACAAGTTTCTAAACTAACTCCTTAAGAAAAGTTCTCCAAAAGTTCCCTATGAAAGAATCCTTTGAAGCATCTGGTGCTCACAAATGCTTTGACTACTTGTGGAGCCAAAACGGACTCCGTATGAGTCAGATATCCATGTTTCAGTTAACACGGCGCAAAACTGATTCAGAACGACAGATACAGACTAGTTCTTGTGTAGTTGCACTCGATTTTTTTCATTCTACTTCATTAAACATCTCCATATGAGATCCAATTACTTGTAGGTAAATGCACGAGTCCTCTGTTATGATGATGCACTAGGTCCATAGCTGGGACTTTGTGTATGTTCTCGAAAGGCGTTTGTCGAGTGCTCATTAAGAAAGTTTCTATACAAGTTTCCGAACGATTTCCTTAAGAAAAGTTCTCCAAAAGTTCCCTATGAAAGAATACCTCGAAGCATCTGGTTGTCACAAACGGTTTGACTACTTGTGGAGCCGAAACGGACTCGGTATGAGTCAAATATCCATGTTTCAGTTAACACTGCGCAAAACTGATCCCGAACGATAGTTACATACTAGTTCTTGTGTCGTTGCACTCGATTTTTTCCATACTACTTCACAAAAAATCTCAATATGAGATCCAATTACTAGTAGGGAAAGGCAAGAGACCTCGGTTATGATGATGCACTAGGTCCATAGCTGGGACTTTGTGTATGTTCTCGAAAGACGTTTGTCGAGTGCTCATTAAGAAAGTTTTCTGTACAAGTTTCTGAACGAACTCCTTAGGAAAAGTTCTCCACAAGTTCCCTATGAAAGAACACATAGAAGCATCTGGTTGTCGCAAACGTTTTGACTACTTGTGGAGCCAAAACAGACTCCGTATGAGTCAGATATCCTTGTTTCAGTTAACACTGCGCAAAACTGATTCAAACGACAGTTACATACTAGTTCTTGTGCAGTTGCACTCGATTTTTTCGATTCTACTTCATTAAACATCTACATATGAGATTAAATTACTTGTAGGGAAATGCAGGAGACCTTGGTTCTGACGATGCACTAGGTCCATAGCTGGGAATTTGTGTATGTTCTCGAAATGCGTTTGTCGAGTGCTCATTAAGAAAGTTTCCATACAAGTTTCTGAACCAACACCTTAAGAAAAGTTCTCCAAAAGTTCTCTATGAAAGAATCCTTTGAAGCATCTGGTTGTCACAAATGTTTTGACTACTTGTGGAGCCAAAACGGACTCCGTATGAGTCAGATATGAATGTTTCAGTTAACACGGCGCAAAACTGATTCGGAACGACAGTTACGGACTAGTTCTTGTGTAGTTACACTCGATTTTTTCCATTCTACTTCACAAAAAATCTCAATATGAGATCCAATTACTAGTAGGGAAATGTAAGAGACCTCGGTTATGATGATGCACTAGGTCCATAGCTGGGACTTTGTGTATGTTCTCGAAAGACGTTTGTCGAGTCCTCATTAAGAAAGTTTTCTATACAAGTTTCTGAAGGAACTCCTTAAGAAAAGTTCTCCAAAAGTTCCCTATGAAAGAACACTTAGAAGCATCTGGTTGTCGCAAACGTTTTGACTACTTGTGGAGCCCAAACAGACTCCGTATGAGTCAGATATCCTTGTATCAGTTAACACTTCGCAAAACTGATTCAAACGACAGTTACATACTAGTTCTTTTGTAGTTGCACTCGATTTTTTTGATTCTACTTCATTAAACATCTCCATATGAGATTAAATTACTTGTAGGGAAATGTAGGAGACATTGGTTATGACGATGCACTAGGTCCATAGCTGGGAATTTGTGTATGTTCTCGAAATGCGTTTGTCGAGTCCTCATTAAGAAAGTTTCCTTACAAGTTTCTGAACCAACTCCTTAAGAAAAGTTCTCCAAAAGTTCTGTATGAAAGAATCCTTTCAAGCATCTGGTTGTCACCAATGTTTTGACTACTTGTGGAGCCAAAACGGACTCCGTATGAGTCAGATATCCATGTTTCAGTTAACACTGCGCAAAACTGATTCGGAACGACAGTTACAGACTAGTTCTTGTGTAGTTGCACTCTTTTTTTTCATTCTACTTCACTAAACATCTCCATGTGAGATCTAATTACTTGTAGGGAAATGCACGAGTCCTCGGTTATGATGATGCACTAGGACCATAGCTGGGACTTTGTGTATGTTCTCGAAAGACGTTTGTCGAGTGCTCATTAAGAAAGTTTTCTATACAAGTTTCTGAAGGAACTCCTTAAGAAAAGTTCTCCAAAAGTTCCCTATGAAAGAATACTTAGAAGCATCTGGTTGTCACAAACGTTTTGACTACTTGTGGAGCCAAAACAGACTCCGTATGAGTCAGATATCCTTGTTTCAGTTAACACTGCGCAAAACTGATTTCGAACGACAGTTACATACTAGTTCTTGTGTAGTTGCACTCGATTTTTTTCCATTCTACTTCACTAAACATCTCCATATGAGATTAAATTACTTGTAGGGAAATGCAGGAGACCTTGGTTACGACGATGCACTAGGTCCATAGCTGGGAATTTGTGTATGTTCTCGAAAGACGTTTGTTGAGTGCTCATTAAGAAAGTTTCTATACAAGTTTCTGAACTAACTCCTTAAGAAAAGTTCTCAAAAAGTTCCCTATGAAAGAATCCTTTGAAGCATCTGGTGCTCACAAATGCTTTGACTACTTTTGGAGCCAAAACGGACTCCGTATGAGTCAGATATCCATGTTTCAGTTAACACTGCGCAAAACTGATTCGGAACGACAGATACAGACTAGTTCTTGTGTAGTTGCACTCAATTTTTTTCATTCTACTTCATTAAACATCTCCATATGAGATCCAATTACTTGTAGGGAAATGCACGAGTCCTCGGTTATGATGATGCACTAGGTCTATAGCTGGGACTTTGTGTATGTTCTCGAAAGGCGTTTGTCGAGTGCTCATTAAGAAAGTTTCTATACAAGTTTCTGAACGAACTCCTTAAGAAAAGTTCTCCAAAAGTTCCCTATGAAAGAATACCTCGAAGCATCTGGTTGTCACAAACGGTTTGACTACTTGTGGAGCCGAAACGGACTCGGTATGAGTCAAATATCCATGTTTCAGTTAACACTGCGCAAAACTGATCCCGAACGATAGTTAGATACTAGTTCTTGTGTCGTTGCACTCGATTTTTTCCATTCTACTTCACAAAAAATCTCAATATGAGATCCAATTACTAGTAGGGAAAGGCAAGAGACCTCGGTTATGATGATGCACTAGGTCCATAGCTAGGACTTTGTGTATGTTCTCGAAAGACGTTTGTCGAGTGCTCATTAAGAAAGTTTTCTATACAAGTTTCTGAATGAACTCCTTAGGAAAAGTTCTCCACAAGTTCCCTATTAAAGAACACATAGAAGCATCTGGTTGTCGCAAACGTTTTGACTACTTGTGGAGCCAAAACAGACTCCGTATGAGTCAGATATCCTTGTTTTAGTTAACACTGCGCAAAACTGATTCAAACGACAGTTACATACTAGTTCTTGTGCAGTTGCACTCGATTTTTTCGATTCTACTTCATTAAACATCTCCATATGAGATTAAATTACTTGTAGGGAAATGCAAGAGACCTTGGTTCTGACGATGCACTAGGTCCATAGCTGGGAATTTGTGTATGTTCTCGAAATGCGTTTGTCGAGTGCTCATTAAGAAAGTTTCCATACAAGTTTCTGAACCAACTCCGTAAGAAAAGTTCTCCAAAAGTTCTCTATGAAAGAATCCTTTGAAGCATCTGGTTGTCACAAATGTTTTGAATACTTGTGGAGCCAAAACGGACTCCGTATGAGTCAGATATGAATGTTTCAGTTAACACGGCGCAAAACTGATTCGGAACGACAGTTACAGACTAGTTCTTGTGTAGTTGCACTCGTTTTTTTTCATTCTACTTCACTAAACATCTCAATATGAGATCTAATTACTTGTAGGGAAATGCACGAGTCCTCGGTTATGATGATGCACTAGGTCCATAGCTGGGACTTTGTCTATGTTCTCGAAAGGCGTTTGTCGAGTGCTCATTAAGAAAGTTTCTATACAAGTTAATGAACGAACTCCTTAAAAAAAGTTCTCCAAAAGTCCACTATGAAAGAATACCTCGAATCATCTGGTTGCCACAAACGGTTTGACTACTTGTGGAGCCAAAACGGACTCCGTATGAGTCAAATATCCATATTTCTGTTAACACTGCGTAAAACTGATGCTGAACGACAGTTACATACTAATTCTTGTGTAGTTGCACTCGATTTTTTTCATTCTAGTTCACTAAACATCTCCACATGAGATCCAATTAGTTGTAGGGAAATGAAAGGTACCTCGGTTATGATGATGCACTAGGTCCATAGCTGGGACTTTGTGTATGTTCTCGAAATGCGTTTGTCGAGTGCTCATTAGAAAGTTTCTATACAAGTTTCTGAATGAACTCCTGAAGAAAAGTTCTCCAAAAGTTCCCTATGAAAGAATGCTTTGAAGCATCTGGTCCTCACTAACGTTTTGACTTCTTGTGGACCCAAAACGGACTCCGTATGAGTCAGATATCCATGTTTCAGTTAACACTGCGCAAAACTGATTCCGAACGACAGTTACAGACTAGTTCTTGTGTAGTTGCACTCGATTTTTTTCATTCTAGTTCACTAAACATCTCCACATGAGATTCAATTACTTGTAGGGAAATGAAAGATACCTCGGTTATGATGATGCACTAGGTCCATAGCTGGGACTTTGTGTATGTTCTCGAAATGCGTTTCTTGAGTGCTCATTAGAAAGTTTCTATACAAGTTTCTGAACGAACTCCTGAAGAAAAGTTCTCCAAAAGTTCCCTATGAAAGAATGATTTGAAGCATATGGTCGTCACTAACGTTTTTATTTCTTGTGGACCCAAAACGGACTCCGTATGAGTCAGATATCCATGTTTCAGTTAACACTACGCAAAACTGATTCCGAACGACAGTTACAGACTAGTTCTTGTGTAGTTGCACTCGATTTTTTCCATTCTACTTCACTAAACATCTCAATATGAGATCCAATTACTAGTAGGGAAATGCAAGAGACCTCGGTTATGATGATGGACTAGGTCCATAGCTGGGACTTTGTGTATGTTCTCGAAAGACGTTTGTCGAGTGCTCATTAAGAAAGTTTTCTATACAAGTTTCTGAAGGAACTCCTTAAGAAAATTTCTCCAAAAGTTCCCTATGAAAGAATACTTAGAAGCATCTGGTTGTCACAAACGTTTTGACTACTAGTGGAGCCAAAACAGACTCCATATGAGTCAGATATCCTTGTTTCAGTTAACACTTCGCAAAACTGATTCAAACGACAGGTACATACTAGTTCTTGTGTAGTTGCACTCGATTTTTTCCATTCTATTTCATTAAACATCTCCATATGAGATTAAATTACTTGTAGGGCAATGCAGGAGACCTTGGTTATGACGATGCACTAGGTCCATAGCTGGGAATTTGTGTATGTTCTAGAAATGCATTTGTTGAGTGCTCATTAAGAAAGTTTCTATACAAGTTTCTGAACTAACTCCTTAAGAAAAGTTCTCCAAAAGTTCCCTATGAAAGAATCCTTTGAAGCATCTGGTCCTCACAAATTTTTTGACTACTTGTGGAGCCAAAACGGACTCCGCATGAGTCAGATATCCATGTTTCAGTTAACACTGCGCAAAACTGATTTGGAACAACAGTTACAGACTAGTTCTTGTGTAGTTGCACTCGATTTTTTTCATTCTACTTCATTAAACATCTCCATATGAGATCCAATTACTTGTAGGGAGATGCACGAGTCCTCGGTTATGATGATGCACTAGGTCCATAGCTGGGACTTTGTGTATGTTCCCGAAAGGCGTTTGTCGAGTTCTCATTAAGAAAGTTTCTATACAAGTTTCTGAACGAACTCCTTAAGAAAAGTTCTCCAAAAGTTCCCTATGAAAGAATACTTCGAAGCATCTGGTTGTCACAAACGGTTTGACTACTTGTGGAGCGAAAACGGACTCCGTATGAGTCAAATATCCATGTTTCAGTTAACACTGCGCAAAGTTGATCCCGAACGATAGTTACATACTAGTTCTTGTGTAGTTGCACTCGATTTTTTCCATTCTACTTCACAAAAAATCTCAATATGAGATCCAATTACTAGTAGGGAAATGCAAGAGACCTCAGTTATGATGATGCACTAGGTCAAGAGCTGGGACTTTGTGTATGTTCTCGAAAGACGTTTGTCGAGTGCTCATTAAGAAAGTTTTCTATACAAGTTTCTGAAGGAACTCCTTAAGAAAAGTTCTCCAAAAGTTCCCTATGAAAGAATACTTAAAAGCATCTGGTTGTCACAAACGTTTTGACTACTAGTGGAGCCAAAACAGACTCTGTATGAGTCAGATATCCTTGTTTCAGTTAACACTGCGCAAAACTGATTCAAACGACAGTTACATACTAGTTCTTGTGTAGTTGCACTCGATTTTTTCCATTCTATTTCATTAAACATCTCCATATGAGATTAAATTACTTGTAGGGCAATGCAGGAGACCTTGCTTATGACGATGCACTAGGTCCAAAGCTGGGAATTTGTGTATGTTCTCGAAATGCGTTTGTCGAGTGCTCATTAAGAAAGTTTCTATACAAGTTTCTGAACTAACTCCTTAAGAAAAGTTCTCCAAAAGTTCTCTATGAAAGAATCCTTTGAAGCATCTGGTTGTCACAAATGTTTTGACTACTTGTGGAGCCAAAACGGACTCCGTATGAGTCAGATATCCATGTTTCAGTTAACACTGCGCAAAACTGATTCGGAACGACAGTTACAGACTAGTTCTTGTGTAGTTGCACTCGTTTTTTTCATTCTACTTCACTAAACATCTCCATATGAGATCTAATTACTTGTAGGGAAATGCACGAGTCCTCGGTTATGATGATGCACTAGGTCCATAGCTGGGACTTTGTGTATGTTCTCGAAAGGCGTTTGTCGTGTGCTCATTAAGAAAGTTTCTATACAAGTTTATGAACGAAGTCCTTAAGAAAAGTTCTCCAAAAGTTCCCTATGAAAGAATACCTCGAATCATCTGGTTGTCACAAACGGTTTGACTACTTGTGGAGCCAAAACGGACTCCGTATGAGTCAAATATCCCTGTTTCAGTTAACACTGCGTAAAACTGATCCTGAACGACAGTTACATCCTAGTTCTTGTGTAGTTGCACTTGATTTTTTCCATTGTAGTTCACTAAACATCTCCACATGAGATCCAATTACTTGTAGGGAAATCAAAGATACCTCGGTTATGATGATGCACTAGGTCCATAGCTGGGACTTTGTGTATGTTCTCGAAATGCGTTTGTCGATTGCTCATTAGAAAGTTTCTATACAAGTTTCTGAACGAACTCCTGAAGAAAAGTTCTCCAAAAGTTCCCTATGAAAGAATGCTTTGAAGCATATGGTCGTCACTAACGTTTTGACTTCTTGTGGACCCAAAACGGACTCCGTATGAGTCAGATATCCATGTTTCAGTTAACACTACGCAAAACTGATTCCGAACGACAGTTACAGACTAGTTCTTGTGTAGTTTCACTCGATTTTTTGCATTCTACTTCACTAAACATCTCAATATGAGATCCAATTACTAGTAGGGAAATGCAAGGGACCTCGGTTATGATGATATCTCAATATGAGATCCAATTACTAGTAGGGAAATGCAAGAGCCCTCGGTTATGATGATGCACTAAGTCCATAGCTGGGACTTTGTGTATGTTCTCGGAAGACGTTTGTCGAGTGCTCATTAAGAAAGTTTTCTATACAAGTTTCTGAAGGAAATCCTTAAGAAAAGTTCTCCAAAAGTTCCCTATGAAAGAATAATTAGAAGCATCTGGTTGTCACAAACGTTTTGACTACTTGTGGAGCCAAAACAGACTCCGTATGAGTCAGATATCCTTGTTTCAGTTAACACTGTGCAAAACTGATTCCGAACGACAGTTACATACTAGTTCTTGTGTAGTTGCACTCGATTTTTTCCATTCTACTTCATTAAACATCTCCATATGAGATTAAATTACTTGTAGGGAAATTCAGGAGACCTTGGTTATGACGATGCACTAGGTCCATAGCTGGGAATTTGTGTATGTTCTCGAAATGCGTTTGTTGAGTGCTCATTAAGAAAGTTTCCATACAAGTTTCTGAACTAACTCCTTAAGAAAAGTTCTCCAAAAGTTCCCTATGAAAGAATCCTTTGAAGCATCTGGTCCTCACAAATGTTTTGACTACTTGTGGAGCCAAAACGGACTCCTTATGAGTCAGATGTCCATGTTTCAGTTAACACTGCGCAAAACTGATTCGGAACGACAGTTACAGACTAGTTATTGTGTAGTTGCACTCGATTTTTTTCATTCTACTTCATTAAACATCTCCATATGAGATCCAATTAATTGTAGGGAGATGCACGAGTCCTCGGTTATGATGATGCACTAGGTCCATAGCTGGGACTTTGTGTATGTTCTCGAAAGGCGTTTGTCGAGTGCTCATTAAGAAAGTTTCTATACAAGTTTCTGAACGAACTCCTTAAGGAAAGTTCTCCAAAAGTTCCCTATGAAAGAATACCTCGAAGCATCTGGTTGTCACAAACGGTTTGACTACTTGTGGAGTCAAAACGGACTCCGTATGAGTCAAATATCCATGTTTCAGTTCACACTGCGCAAAGTTGATCCCGAACGATTGTTACATACTAGTTCTTGTGTAGTTGCACTCGATTTTTTCCATTCTACTTCACAAAAATATCTCAATATGATATCCAATTACTAGTAGGGAAATGCAAGAGACCTCCGTTATGATGATGCACTAGGTCAAGAGCTGGGACTTCGTGTATGTTCTCGAAAGACGTTTGTCGAGTGCTCATTAAGAAAGTTTTCTATACAAGTTTCTGAAGGAACTCCTTAAGAAAAGTTCTCCAAAAGTTCCCTATGAAAGAATACTTAGAAGCATCTGGTTGTCACAAATGTTTTCACTACTTGTGGAGCCAAAACAGACTCCGTATGAGTCAGATATCCTTGTTTCAGTTAACACTGCGCAAAACTAATTCAAACGACAGTTACATACTAGTTCTTGTATAGTTGCACTCGATTTTTTCCATTCTACTTCATTAAACATCTCCATATGAGATTAAATTACTTGTAGGGCAATGCATGAGACCTTGGTTATGACGATGCACTAGGTCCAAAGGTGGGAATTTGTGTATGTTCTCGAAATGCGTTTGTCGAGTGCTCATTAAGAAAGTTTCTATACAAGTTTCTGAATTAACTCCTGAAGAAAAGTTCTCCAAAAGTTCACTATGAAAGAATCCTTTGATGCATCTGGTTGTCACAAATGTTTTGACTACTTGTGGAGCCAAAACGGACTCCGTATGAGTCAGATATCCATGTTTCAGTTAACACTGCGCAAAACTGATTCGGAACGACAGTTATAGACTAGTTCTTGTGTAGTTGCACTCGTTTTTTTTTCATTCTACTTCACTAAACATCTCCATATGAGATCTAATTACTTGTAGGGAAATGCACGAGTCCTCGGTTATGATGATGCACTAGGTCCATAGCTGGGACTTTGTATATGTTCTCGAAAGGCGTTTGTCGAGTGCTCATTAGAGAGTTTCTATACAAGTTTATGAACAAACTCCTTAAGAAAAGTTCTCCAAAAGTTCCCTATGAAAGAATACCTCGAATCATCTGGTTGTCACAAAAGGTTTGACTACTTGTGGAGCCAAAACGGACTCCGTATGAGTCAAATATCCATGTTTCAGTTAACACTGCGTAAAACTGATCCTGAACGACAGTTACATACTAGTTCTTGTGTAGTTGCACTTGATTTTTCCATTCTAGTTCACTAAACATCTCCACATGAGATCCAATTACTTGTAGGAAAATGAAAGATACCTCGGTTATGATGATGCACTAGGTCCATAGCTAGGACTTTGTGTATGTTCTCGAAATGCGTTTGTCGAGTGCTCATTAGAAAGTTTCTATACAAGTTTCTAAACGAACTCCAAAAGAAAAGTTCTCCAAAAGTTCCCTATGAAAGAATGCTTTGAAGCATATGGTCGTCACTAAAGTTTTGACTTCTTGTGGACCCAAAACGGACTCCGTATGAGTCATATATCCATGTTTCAGTTAACACTGCGCAAAACTGGTTCCGAACGACAGTTACAGACTAGTTCTTGTGTAGTTGCACTCGATTTTTTGCATTCTACTTCACTAAACATCTCAATATGAGATCCAATTACTAGTAGGGAAATGCAAGAGACCTCGGTTATGATGATGCACTAGGTCCATAGCTGGGACTTTGTGTATGTTCTCGAAAGACGTTTGTCGAGTGCTCATTAAGAAAGTTTTGTATACAAGTTTCTGAAGGAACTCCTTAAGAAAAGTTCTCCAAAAGTTCCCTATGAAAGAATTATTAGAAGCATTTGGTTGTCACAAATGTTTTGACTACTTGTGGAGCCAAAACAGACTCCGTATGAGTCAGATATCCTTGTTTCAGTTAACACTGCGCAAAACTGATTCCGAACGACATTTACATACTAGTTCTTGTGTAGTTGCACTCGATTTTTTCCATTCTACTTCATTAAACATCTCCATATGAGATTAAATTACTTGTAGGGAAATGCAGGAGACCTTGGTTATGACGATGCACTAGGTTCATATCTGGGAATTTGTGTATGTTCTCGAAATGCGTTTGTTGAGTGCTCATTAAGAAAGTTTCTATACAAGTTTCTGAACTAACTCCTTAAGAAAAGTTCTCCAAAAGTTCCCTATGAAAGAATCCTTTGAAGCATCTGGTCCTCACAAATGTTTTGACTACTTGTGGAGCCAAAACGGACTCCTTATGAGTCAGATATCCATGTTTCAGTTAACACAACGCAACACTGATTCGGAACGACTGTTACAGACTAGTTCTTGTGTAGTTGCACTCGATTTTTTTCATTCTACTTCATTAAACATCTCCATATGAGATCCAATTACTTGTAGGGAAATGCACGAGTCCTTGGTTATGTTGATGCACTAGGTCCATAGCTAGGACTTTGTGTATGTTCTCGAAAGGCGTTTGTCGAGTGCTCATTAAGAAAGTTTCTATACAAGTTTCTGAACGAACTCCTTAAGAAAAGTTCTCCAAAAGTTCCCTATGAAAGAATACCTCGAAGCATCTGGTTGTCAGAAACGGTTTGACTACTTGTGGAGCCAAAATTGACTCCGTATGAGTCAAATATCCATGTTTCAATTAACACTGCACAAAGTTGATCCCGAACGATAGTTACATACTAGTTCTTGTGTAGTTGCACTCGATTTTTTCCATTCTACATCACAAAAAATCTCAATATGAGATCCAATTACTAGTAGGGAAATGTAAGAGACCTCGGTTATGATGATGCACTAGGTCAAGAGCTCGGACTTTGTGTATGTTCTCGAAAGACGTTTGTCGAGTGCTCATTAGGAAAGTTTTCTATACAAGTTTCTGAAGGAACTCCTTAAGAAAAGTTCTCCAAAATTTCCCTATGAAAGAATACTTAGAAGCATCTGGTTGTCACAAACGTTTTGACTACTTGTGGAGCCAAAACAGACTCCGTATGAGTCAGATATCCTTGTTTCAGTTAACACTGCGCAAAACTGATTCAAACGACAGTTACATACTAGTTCTTGTGTAGTTGCACTCGATTTTTTCCATTCTACTTCATGAAACATCTCCATATGAGATTAAATTACTTGTAGGGCAATGCAGGAGACCTTGGTTATGACGATGCACTAGGTCCAAAGCTGGGAATTTGTGTATGTTCTCGAAATGCGTTTGTCGAGTGCTCATTAAGAAAGTTTCTATACAAGTTTCTGAACTAACTCCTTAAGAAAAGTTCTCCCAAAGTTCCCTATGAAAGAATCCTTTGAAGCATCTGGTCCTCACAAATGTTTTGACTACTTGTGGAGCCAAAACGGACTCCGTATGAGTCAGATATCCATGTTTCAGTTAACACTACGCAAAACTGATTCGGAACGACAGTTACACACTAGTTCTTGTGTAGTTGCACTTGATTTTTTTCATTCTTCTTCACTAAACATCTCCATATGAGATCCAATTACTTGTAGGGAAATGCACGAGTTCTCGGTTATGATGATGCACTAGGTCCATAGCTGGGACTTTGTGTATGTTCTCGAAATGCGTTTGTCGAGTGCTCATTAAGAAAGTTATAATAAAATTTTACGAACGAACTCCTTAAGAAAATTTCTCCAAAAGTTCCCTATGAAAGAATGCTTTGAAGCATATGGTCGTCACTAAAGTTTTGACTTCTTGTGGACCCAAAACGGACTCCGTATGAGTCATATATCCATGTTTCAGTTAACACTGCGCAAAACTGGTTCCGAACGACAGTTACAGACTAGTTCTTGTGTAGTTGCACTCGATTTTTTGCATTCTACTTCACTAAACATCTCAATATGAGATCCAATTACTAGTAGGGAAATGCAAGAGACCTCGGTTATGATGATGCACTAGGTCCATAGCTGGGACTTTGTGTATGTTCTCGAAAGACGTTTGTCGAGTGCTCATTAAGAAAGTTTTGTATACAAGTTTCTGAAGGAACTCCTTAAGAAAAGTTCTCCAAAAGTTCCCTATGAAAGAATTATTAGAAGCATTTGGTTGTCACAAATGTTTTGACTACTTGTGGAGCCAAAACAGACTCCGTATGAGTCAGATATCCTTGTTTCAGTTAACACTGCGCAAAACTGATTCCGAACGACATTTACATACTAGTTCTTGTGTAGTTGCACTCGATTTTTTCCATTCTACTTCATTAAACATCTCCATATGAGATTAAATTACTTGTAGGGAAATGCAGGAGACCTTGGTTATGACGATGCACTAGGTTCATATCTGGGAATTTGTGTATGTTCTCGAAATGCGTTTGTTGAGTGCTCATTAAGAAAGTTTCTATACAAGTTTCTGAACTAACTCCTTAAGAAAAGTTCTCCAAAAGTTCCCTATGAAAGAATCCTTTGAAGCATCTGGTCCTCACAAATGTTTTGACTACTTGTGGAGCCAAAACGGACTCCTTATGAGTCAGATATCCATGTTTCAGTTAACACAACGCAACACTGATTCGGAACGACTGTTACAGACTAGTTCTTGTGTAGTTGCACTCGATTTTTTTCATTCTACTTCATTAAACATCTCCATATGAGATCCAATTACTTGTAGGGAAATGCACGAGTCCTTGGTTATGTTGATGCACTAGGTCCATAGCTAGGACTTTGTGTATGTTCTCGAAAGGCGTTTGTCGAGTGCTCATTAAGAAAGTTTCTATACAAGTTTCTGAACGAACTCCTTAAGAAAAGTTCTCCAAAAGTTCCCTATGAAAGAATACCTCGAAGCATCTGGTTGTCAGAAACGGTTTGACTACTTGTGGAGCCAAAATTGACTCCGTATGAGTCAAATATCCATGTTTCAATTAACACTGCACAAAGTTGATCCCGAACGATAGTTACATACTAGTTCTTGTGTAGTTGCACTCGATTTTTTCCATTCTACATCACAAAAAATCTCAATATGAGATCCAATTACTAGTAGGGAAATGTAAGAGACCTCGGTTATGATGATGCACTAGGTCAAGAGCTCGGACTTTGTGTATGTTCTCGAAAGACGTTTGTCGAGTGCTCATTAGGAAAGTTTTCTATACAAGTTTCTGAAGGAACTCCTTAAGAAAAGTTCTCCAAAATTTCCCTATGAAAGAATACTTAGAAGCATCTGGTTGTCACAAACGTTTTGACTACTTGTGGAGCCAAAACAGACTCCGTATGAGTCAGATATCCTTGTTTCAGTTAACACTGCGCAAAACTGATTCAAACGACAGTTACATACTAGTTCTTGTGTAGTTGCACTCGATTTTTTCCATTCTACTTCATGAAACATCTCCATATGAGATTAAATTACTTGTAGGGCAATGCAGGAGACCTTGGTTATGACGATGCACTAGGTCCAAAGCTGGGAATTTGTGTATGTTCTCGAAATGCGTTTGTCGAGTGCTCATTAAGAAAGTTTCTATACAAGTTTCTGAACTAACTCCTTAAGAAAAGTTCTCCCAAAGTTCCCTATGAAAGAATCCTTTGAAGCATCTGGTCCTCACAAATGTTTTGACTACTTGTGGAGCCAAAACGGACTCCGTATGAGTCAGATATCCATGTTTCAGTTAACACTACGCAAAACTGATTCGGAACGACAGTTACACACTAGTTCTTGTGTAGTTGCACTTGATTTTTTTCATTCTTCTTCACTAAACATCTCCATATGAGATCCAATTACTTGTAGGGAAATGCACGAGTTCTCGGTTATGATGATGCACTAGGTCCATAGCTGGGACTTTGTGTATGTTCTCGAAATGCGTTTGTCGAGTGCTCATTAAGAAAGTTATAATAAAATTTTACGAACGAACTCCTTAAGAAAATTTCTCCAAAAGTTCCCTATGAAAGAATACCTCGAATCATCTGGTTGTCACAAACGGTTTGACTACTTGTGGAGCCAAAACGGACTCCGTATGAGTCAAATATCCATGTTTCAGTTAACACTTCGTAAAACTGATCCTGAACGACAGTTACATACTAGTTCTTGTGTAGTTGCACTCGATTTTTTCCATTCTAGTTCACTAAACATCTCCACATGAGATCCAATTACTTGTAGGGAAATGAAAGATACCTCGGTTATGATGATGCACTAGGTCCATAGCTGGGACTTTGTGTATGTTCTCGAAATGCGTTTGTCGAGTGCTCATTAGAAAGTTTCTATACAAGTTTCTGAACGAACTCCTGAAGAAAAGTTCTCCAAAAGTTCCCTATGAAAGAATGATTTGAAGCATATGGTCATCTCTAAAGTTTTGACTTCTTGTGGACCCAAAACGGACTCTGTATGAGTCATATATCCATGTTTCAGTTAACACTGCGCAAAACTGATTCCGAACGACAGTTACAGACTAGTTCTTGTGTAGTTGCACTCGATTTTTTGCATTCTACTTCACTAAGCATCTCAATATGAGATCCAATTACTAGTAGGGAAATGCAAGAGACCTCAGTTATGATGATGCACTAGGTCCATAGCTGGGACTTTGTGTATGTTCTCGGAAGCCATTTGTCGAGTGCTCATTAAGAAAGTTTTCTATACAAGTTTCTGAAGGAACTCCTTAAGAAAAGTTCTCCAAAAGTTCCCTATGAAAGAATAATTAGAAGCATTTGGTTGTCACAAATGTTTTGACTACTTGTGGAGCCAAAACAGACTCCGTATGAGTCAGATATCCTTGTTTCAGTTAACACGGCGCAAAACTGATTCCGAACGACATTTACATACTAGTTCTTGTGTAGTTGCACTCGATTTTTTCCATTCTACTTCATTAAACATCTCCATATGAGATTAAATTACTTGTAGGGAAATGCAGGAGACCTTGGTTATGACGATGCACTAGGTCCATAGCTGGGAATTTGTGTATGTTCTCGAAATGCGTTTGTTGAGTGCTCATTAAGAAAAGTTTCTATACAAGTTTCTGAACTAACTCCTTAAGAAAAGTTCTCCAAAAGTTCCCTATGAAAGAATCCTTTGAAGCATCTGGTCCTCACAAATGTTTTGACTACTTGTGGAGCCAAAACGGACTCCTTATGAGTCGGATATCCATGTTTCAGTTAACACAACTCAAAACTGATTCGGAACGACAATTACAGACTAGTTCTTGTGTAGTTGCACTCGATTTTTTTCATTATACTTCATTAAACATCTCCATATGAGATCCAATTACTTGTAGGGAAATGCACGAGTCCTTGGTTATGTTGATGCACTAGGTCCATAGCTGGGACTTTGTGTATGTTCTCGAAAGGCGTTTGTCCAGTGCTCATTAAGAAAGTTTCTATACAAGTTTCTGAACGAACTCCTTAAGAAAAGTTCTCCAAAAGTTCCCTATGAAAGAATACCTCGAAGCATCTGGTTGTCAGAAACGGTTTGACTACTTGTGGAGCCAAAATGGACTCCGTATGAGTCAAATATCCATGTTTCAATTAACACTGCACAAAGTTGATCCCGAACGATAGTTACATACTAGTTCTTGTGTAGTTGCACTCGATTTTTTCCATTCTACGTCACAAAAAATCTTAATATGAGATCCAATTACTAGTAGGGAAATGTAAGAGACCTCGGTTATGATGATGCACTAGGTCAAGAGCTGGGACTTTGTGTATGTTCTCGAAAGACGTTTGTCGAGTGCTCATTAAGAAAGTTTTCTACACAAGTTTCTGAAGGAACTCCTTAAGAAAAGTTCTCCAAAAGTTCCCTATGAAGAATACTTAGAAGCATCTGGTTGTCACAAACGTTTTGACTACTTGTGGAGCCAAAACAGACTCTGTATGAGTCAGATATCCTTGTTTCAGTTAACACTGCGCAAAACTGATTCAAACGACAGTTACATACTAGTTCTTGTGTAGTTGCACTCGATTTTTTCCATTCTACTTCATGAAACATCTCCATATGAGATTAAATTACTTGTAGGGCAATGTAGGAGACCTTGGTTATGACGATGCACTAGGTCCCAAGCTGGGAATTTGTGTATGTTCTCGAAATGCGTTTATCGAGTGCTCATTAAGAAAGTTTCTATACAAGTTTCTGAACTAACTCCTTAAGAAAATTTCTCCAAAAGTTCCCTATGAAAGAATAATTAGAAGCATCTGGTTGTCACAAACGTTTTGACTACTTTTGGAGCCAAAACAGACTCCGTATGAGTCAGATATCCTTGTTTCAGTTAACACTGCGCAAAACTGATTCAAACGACAGTTACATACTAGTTCTTGTGTAGTTGCACTCGATTTTTTCCATTCTACTTCATTAAACATCTCCATATGAGATTAAATTACTTTTAGGGCAATGCAGGAGACCTTGGTTATGACGATGCACTAGGTCCAAAGCTGGGAATTTGTGTATGTTCTAGAAATGCGTTTGTCGAGTGCTCATTAAGAAAGTTTCTATACAAGTTTCTGAACTAACTGCTTAAGAAAAGTTCTCCAAAAGTTATCTATGAAAGAATCCTTTGAAGCATGTGGTTGTCACAAATGTTTTGACTACTTGTGGAGCCAAAACAGACTCCGTACGAGTCAGATATCCATGTTTCAGTTAACACTGCGCAAAACTGATTCGGAACGACAGTTACAAACTAGTTCTTGTGTAGTTGCACTCGATTTTTTTCATTCTACTTCACTAAACATCTCCATATGAGATCCAGTTACTTGTAGGGAAATGCACGAGTTCTCGGTTATGATGATGCACTAGGTCCATAGCTGGGACTTTGTGTATGTTCTCGAAAGGCGTTTGTCGGGTGCTCATTAAGAAAGTTCCTATAAAATTTTACGATGAAAGAATACCTCGAATCATCTGGTTGTCACTAATGGTTTGACTACTTGTGGAGCCAAAACAGACTCCGTATGAGTCAAATATCCATGTTTCAGTTAACACTTCGTAAAACTGATCCTGAACGACAGTTACATACTAGTTCTTGTGTAGTTGCACTCGATTTTTTCCATTCTAGTTCACTAAACATCTCCACATGAGATCCAATTACTTGTAGGGAAATGAAAGATACCTCGGTTATGATCATGCACTAGGTCCATAGCTGGGACTTTGTGTATGTTCTCGAAATGCGTTTGTCGAGTGCTCATTAGAAAGTTTCTATACAACTTTCTGAACGAACTCCTGAAGAAAAGTTCTCCAAAAGTTCCCTATGAAAGAATGGTTTGAAGCATATGGTCGTCACTAACGTTTTGACTTCTTATGGAGCCAAAACGAACTCCGTATGAATCAGATATCCATGTTTCAGTTAACACTGCGCAAAACTGATTCCGAACGACAGTTACAGACTAGTTCTTGTGTAGTTGCACTCGATTTTTTGCATTCTACTTCACTAAACATCTCCATATGAGATTAAATTACTTGTAGGGAAATGGAGGAGACCTTGGTTATGACGATGCACTAGGTCCATAGCTGGGAATTTGTGTATGTTCTCGAAATGCGTTTGTTGAGTGCTCATTAAGAAAGTTTCTGTACAAGTTTCTGAAGGACTCCTTAAAAAAAGTTCTCCAAAAGTTCCCTATGAAAGAATAATTAGAAGCATCTGGTTGTCACAAACGTTTTGAATACTTGTGGAGCCAAAACAGACTCCGTATGAGTCAGATATCCTTGTTTCAGTTAACACTGCGCAAAACTGATTTCGAACGACAGTTACATACTAGTTCTTGTGTAGTTGCACTCGATTTTTTCCATTCTACTTCATTAAACATCTCCATATGAGATTAAATTACTTGTAGGGAAATGCAGGAGACCTTGGTTATGACGATGCACTAGGTCCATAGCTGGGAATTTGTGTATGTTCTCGAAATGCGTTTGTTGAGTGCTCATTAAGAAAGTTTCTGTACAAGTTTCTGAACTAACTCCTTAAGAAAAGTTATCCAAAAGTTCCCTATGAAAGAATCCTTTAAAGCATCTGGTCCTCACAAATGTTTAGACTACTTGTGGAGCCAAAACGGACTCCGTATGAGTCAGATATCCATGTTTCAGTTAACACTGCGCAAAACTGATTCGGAATGACAGTTACAGACTAGTTCTTGTGTAGTTGCACTCGATTTTTTTCATTCTACTTCATTAAACATCTCCATATGACATCCAATTACTTGTAGGGAAATGCCCGAGTCCTCAGTTATGATGATGCACTACGTCCATAGCTGGGACTTTGTGTATGTTCTCGAAAGGCGTTTGTCGAGTGCTCATTAAGAAAGTTTCTATACAAGTTTCTGAACGAACTCCTTAAGAAAAGTTCTCCAAAAGTGCCCTATAAAAGAATAATTCGAAGCGTCTGGTCGTCACAAATGGTTTGACTACTTGTGGAGCCAAAACGGACTCCGTATGAGTCAAATATCCATGTTTCAGTTAACACTGCGCAAAACTGATCCCGAACGATAGTTACATACTAGTTATTGTGTAGTTGCACTCGGTTTTTTCCATTCTAATTCACAAAAAATCTCAATATGAGATCCAATTACTAGTAGGGAAATGCAAGAGACCTCGGTTATGATGATGCACTAGGTCCATAGCTGGGACTTTGTGTATGTTCTCGAAAGACATTTGTCGAGTGCTTATTAAGAAAGTTTTCTATACAAGTTTCTGAAGGAATTCCTTAAGAAAAGTTCTCCAAAAGTTCCCTATTAAAGGATACATAGAAGCATTTGGTTGTCACAGACGTTTTGACTACTTGTGGAGCCAAAACAGACTCCGTATGAGTCAGATATCCTTGTTTCAGTTAACACTGCGCAAAACTGATTCAAACGACAGTTACATACTAGTTCTTGTGTAGTTGCACTCGATTTTTTCCATTCTACTTCATTAAACATCTCCATATGAGATTAAATTACTTTTAGGGCAATGCAGGAGACCTTGGTTATGACGATGCACTAGGTCCAAAGCTGGGAATTTGTGTATGTTCTCGAAATGCGTTTGTCGAGTGCTCATTAAGAAAGTTTCTATACAAGTTTCTGAACTAACTCCTTAAGAAAAGTTCTCCAAAAGTTCTCTATGAAAGAATCCTTTGAAGCATGTGGTTGTCACAAATGTTTTGACTACTTGTGGAGCCAAAACAGACTCCGTACGAGTCAGATATCCATGTTTCAGTTAACACTGCGCAAAACTGATTCGGAACGACAGTTACAAACTAGTTCTTGTGTAGTTGCACTCGATTTTTTTATTCTACTTCATTAAACATCTCCATATGATATCCAATTACTTGTAGGGAAATGCACGAGTTCTCGGTTATGATGATGCACTAGGTCCATAGCTGGGACTTTGTGTATGTTCTCGAAAGGCGTTTGTCGAGTGCTCATGAAGAAAGTTCCTATAAAATTTTATGAACGAACTCCTTAAGAAAAGTTCTCCAAAACTTCCCTATGAAAGAATACCTCGAATCATCTGGTTGTCACAAATGGTTTGACTACTTTTGGAGCCAAAACGGACTCCGTATGAGTCAAATATCCATGTTTCAGTTAACACTACGTAAAACTGATCCCGAATAACAGTTACATACTAGTTCTTGTGTAGTTGCACTCGATTTTTTCCATTCTAGTTCACTAAACATCTCCACATGAGATCCAATTACTTGTAGGGAAATGAAAGATACCTCGGTTATGATGATGCACTAGGTCCATAGCTGGGACTTTGTGTACGTTCTCGAAATGCGTTTGTCGAGTGCTCATTAGAAAGTTTCTATACAAGTTTCTGAACGAACTCCTAAAGAAAAGTTCTCCAAAAGTTCCCTATGAAAGAATACTTAGAAGCATCTGGTTGTCACAAATGTTTTGAGTACTTGTGGAGCCAAAATAGACTCCGTATGAGTCAGATATCCTTGTTTCAGTTAACACTGCGCAAAACTGATTCAAACGACAGTTACATACTAGTTCTTGTGTAGTTGCACTCGATTTTTTCCATTCTACTTCATTAAACATCTCCATATGAGATTAAATTACTTTTAGGGCAATGCAGGAGACCTTGGTTATGACGATGCACTAGGTCCAAAGCTGGGAATTTGTGTATGTTCTAGAAATGCGTTTGTCGAGTGCTCATTAAGAAAGTTTCTATACAAGTTTCTGAACTAACTCCTTAAGAAAAGTTCTCCAAAAGTTATCTATGAAAGAATCCTTTGAAGCATGTGGTTGTCACAAATGTTTTGACTACTTGTGGAGCCAAAACAGACTCCGTACGAGTCAGATATCCATGTTTCAGTTAACACTGCGCAAAACTGATTCGGAACGACAGTTACAAACTAGTTCTTGTGTAGTTGCACTCGATTTTTTTCATTCTACTTCACTAAACATCTCCATATGAGATCCAGTTACTTGTAGGGAAATGCACGAGTTCTCGGTTATGATGATGCACTAGGTCCATAGCTGGGACTTTGTGTATGTTCTCGAAAGGCGTTTGTCGAGTGCTCATGAAGAAAGTTCCTATAAAATTTTATGAACGAACTCCTTAAGAAAAGTTCTCCAAAAGTTCCCTATGAAAGAATACCTCGAATCATCTGGTTGTCACAAATGGTTTGACTACTTTTGGAGCCAAAACGGACTCCGTATGAGTCAAATATCCATGTTTCAGTTAACACTACGTAAAACTGATCCCGAATAACAGTTACATACTAGTTCTTGTGTAGTTGCACTCGATTTTTTCCATTCTAGTTCACTAAACATCTCCACATGAGATCCAATTACTTGTAGGGAAATGAAAGATACCTCGGTTATGATGATGCACTAGGTCCATAGCTGGGACTTTGTGTACATTCTCGAAATGCGTTTGTCGAGTGCTCATTAGAAAGTTTCTATACAAGTTTCTGAACGAACTCCTAAAGAAAAGTTCTCCAAAAGTTCCCTATGAAAGAATACTTAGAAGCATCTGGTTGTCACAAATGTTTTGAGTACTTGTGGAGCCAAAACAGACTCCGTATGAGTCAGATATCCTTGTTTCAGTTAACACTGCGCAAAACTGATTCAAACGACAGTTACATACTAGTTCTTGTGTAGTTGCACTCGATTTTTTCCATTCTACTTCATTAAACATCTCCATATGAGATTAAATTACTTGTAGGGCAATGCAGGAGACCTTGGTTATGACGATGCACTAGGTCCAAAGCTGGGAATTTGTGCATGTTCTCAAAATGCGTTTGTCGAGTGCTCATTAAGAAAGTTTCTATACAAGTTTCTGAACTAATTCCTTAAGAAAAGTTCTCCAAAAGTTCTCTATGAAAGAATCCTTTGAAGCATATAGTTGTCACAAATGTTTTGACTACTTGTGGAGCCAAAACGGACTCCGTATGAGTCAAATATCCATGTTTCAGTTAACACTGCGCAAAACTGATCCCGAACGACGGTTAAGCACTAGTTCTTGTGTAGTTGCACTCGATTTTTTCCATTCTACTTCGCTAAACATCTCCATATGAGATCCAATTACTTGTAGGGAAATGCAGCAGACCTTGGTTATGATGATGCACTCGGTCCATAGATGGGACTTTGTGTATGTTCTCGGAACACGTTTGTCGAGTGCTCATTAAGAAAGTTTTCTAGACAAGTTTCTGAAGGAACTCCTTAAGAAAAGTTCTCCAAAAGTTCCCTATGAAAGAATAATTAGAAGCATCTGGTTGTCACAAACGCTTTGACTACTTGTGGAGCCAAAACAGACTCCGTATGAGTCAGATATCCTTGTTTCAGTTAACACGGCGCAAAACTGATTCCGAACGACAGTTACATACTAGTTCTTGTGTAGTTGCACTCGATTTTTTCCATTCTAGTTCACTAAACATCTCCACATGAGATCCAATTACTTGTAGGGAAATGAAAGATACCTCGGTTATGACGATGCACTAGGTCCATAGCTGGGAATTTGTGTATGTTCTCAAAATGCGTTTGTTGAGTGCTCATTAAGAAAGTTTCTATACAAGTTTCTGAACTAACTCCTTAAGAAAAGTTCTCCAAAAGTTCCCTATGAAAGAATCATTTGAAGCATCTGGTCCTCACAAATGTTTTGACTACTTGTGGAGCCAAAACGGACTTCGTATGAGTCAGATATCCATGTTTCAGTTAACACCGCGCAAAACTGATTCGGAACGACAGTTACAGACTAGTTCTTGTGTAGTTGCACTCGATTTTTTTCATTCTACTTCATTAAACATCTCCATATGAGATCCAATTACTTGTAGGGAAATGCACGAGTCCTCGGTTATGATGATGCACTAGGTCCATAGCTGGGACTTTGTGTATGTTCTCGAAAGGCGTTTGTCGAGTGCTCATTAATAAAGTTTCTATAAAATTGTATGAACGAACACCGTAAGAAAAGTTCTCCAAAAGTTCCCTGTGAAAGAATACCTCGAAGCATATGGTTGTCACAAAAGGTTTGACTACTTGTGGAGCCAAAACGGACTCCGTATGAGTGAAATATCCATGTTTCAGTTAACACTGCGCAAAACTGATCCCGAACGATAGTTACATACTAGTTCTTGTGTAGTTGCACTCGATTTTTTCCATTCTACTTCACAAAAAATCTCAATACGAGATCCAATTACTAGTAGGGAAATGCAAGAGACCTCGGTTATGATGATGCACTAGGTCCATAGCTGGGACTTTGTGTATGTTCTCGAAAGACGTTTGTCGAGTGCTCATTAAGAAAGTTTTCTATACAAGTTTCTGAAGGAACTCCTTAAGAAAAGTTCTCCAAAAGTTCCCTATGAAAGAATAATTAGAAGCATCTGGTTGTCACAAACGTTTTGACTACTTGTGGAGCCAAAACAGACTCCGTATGAATCAGATATCCTTGTTTCAGTTAACATTGCGCAAAACTGATTCCGAATGACAGTTACATACTAGTTCTTGTGTAGTTGCACTCGATTTTTTCCATTCTACTTCACTAAACATCTCAATATGAGATCCAATTACTAGTAGGGAAATGCAAGAGACCTCAGTTATGATAATGCACTAGGTCCATAGCTGGGACTTTGTGTATGTTCTCGAAATGCATTTGTCGAGTGCTCATTAGAAAGTTTCTATACAAGTTTCTGAATGAACTCCTGAAGAGAAGTTCTCCAAAAGTTCCCTATGAAAGAATGCTTTAAAGCATATGGTCGTCACTAACGTTTTGACTTCTTGTGGAGCCAAATCGGACTCCGTATGAGTCAGATATCCATGTTTCAGTTAACACCGCGCAAAACTGATTCCGAACGACAGTTACAGACTAGTTCTTGTGTAGTTGCACTCGATTTTTTGCATTCTACTTCACTAAACATCTCAATATGAGATCCAATTACTAGTAGGGAAATGCAAGAGACTTCGGTTATGATGATGCACTAGGTCCATAGCTGGGACTTTGTGTATGTTCTCGAAAGATGTTTCTCGAGTGCTCATTCAGAAAGTTTTCTATAAAAGTTTCTGAAGGAACTCCTTAAGAAAAGTTCTCCAAAAGTTCCCTATGAAAGAATAATTAGAAGCATCTGGTTGTCACAAACGTTTTGACTACTTGTGGAGCCAAAACAGACTCCGTATGAATCAGATATCCTTGTTTCAGTTAACATTGCGCAAAACTGATTCCGAACGACAGTTACATACTAGTTCTTGTGTAGTTGCACTCGATTTTTTCCATTCTACTTCACTAAACATCTCAATATGAGATCCAATTACTAGTAGGGAAATGAAAGAGACCTCGGTTATGATGATGCACTAGGTCCATAGCTGGAACTTTGTGTATGTTCTCGAAAGATGTTTGTCGAGTGCTCATTAAGAAAGTTTTCTATAAAAGTTTCTGAAGGAACTTCTTAAGAAAAGTTCTCCAAAAGTTCCCTATGAAAGAATAATTAGAAGCATCTGGTTGTTACAAACGTTTTGACTACTTATGGTGCCAAAACAGACTCCGTATGAGTCAGATATCCTTGTTTCAAATAACATTGCGCAAAACTGATTCCGAACGACAGTTACATACTATTTCTTGTGTAGTTGCACTCGATTTTTTCCATTCTACTTCATTAAACATCTCCATATGAGATTAAATTACTTGTAGGGAAATGCAGGAGACCTTGGTTATGACGATGCACTAGGTCCAAAGCTGGGAATTTGTGTATGTTCTCGAAATGCGTTTGTCGAGTGCTTATTAAGAAAGTTTCTATATAAGTTTCTGAACTAACTCCTTAAGAAAAGTTCTCCAAAAGTTCCCTATGAAAGAATCATTTGAAGCATCTGGTCCTCACAAATGTTTTGACTACTTGTGGAGCCAAAACGGACTCCGTATGAGTCAGATATCCATGTTTCAGTTAACACTGCGCAAAACTGATTCGGAACGACAGTTACAGACTAGTTCTTGTGTAGTTGCACTCGATTTATTTCATTCTACTTCATTAAACATCTCCATATGAGATCCAATTACTTCTAGGGAAATGCACGAGTCCTCGGTTATGATGATGCACTAGGTCCATAGCTGGGACTTTGTGTATGTTCTCAAAAGGCGCTTGTCGAGTGCTCATTAAGAAAGTTTCTATACAAGTTTCTGAACTAACTCCTTAAGAAAAGTTCTCCAAAAGTTCTCTATGAAAGAATTCTTTGAAGCATCTAGTTGTCACAAATGTTTTGACTACTTGTGGAGCCAAAACGGACTCCGTATGAGTCAGATATCCATGTTTCAGTTAACACTGCGCAAAACTGATTCGGAACGACAGTTACAGACTAGTTCTTGTGTAGTTGCACTCGGTTTTTTTCATTCTACTTCACTAAACTTCTCCATATGAGATCCAATTACTTGTAGGGAAATTCACGAGTTCTCAGTTATGATGATGCACTAGGCCAATAGCTGGGACTTTGTGTATGTTCTCGAAAGGCGTTTGTCGAGTGCTCATTAAGAAAGTTTCTATAAAATTTTATGAACGAACTCCTTAAGAAAAGTTCTCCAAAAGTTCTCTATGAAAGAATACCTCGAATCATCTGGTTGCCACAAACGGTTTGACTACTTGTGGAGCCAAAACGGACTCCGTATGAGTCAAATATCCAAGTTTCAGTTACCACTTTGCAAAACTGATCCCGAACGACAGTTACATACAAGTTCTTGTGTAGTTGCACTCGATTTTTTCCATTCTAGTTCACTAAACATCTCCACATGAGATCCAATTACTTGTAGGGAAATGAAAGATACCTCGGTTATGATGATGCACTAGGTCCATAGCTGGGACTTTGTGTATGTTCTCGAAATGCGTTTGTCGAGTGTTCATTAGAAAGTTTCTATACAAGTTTTTGAATGAACTCCTGAAGAAAAGTTCTCCAAAAGTTCCCTATGAAAGAATACCTCGAATCATATGGTTGTCACAAACGGTTTGACTACTTGTGGAGCCAAAACGGACTCCGTATGAGTCAAATATCCATGTTTCAGTTAACACTACGTAAAGTTACATACTAGTTCTTGTGTAGTTGCACTCGATTTTTTCCATTCTACTTCACAAAAGATCTCAATATGAGATCCAATTACTAGTAGGGAAATGCAAGAGACCTCGGCTAGGATGATGCACTAGGTCCATAGCTAAGACTTTGTGTATGTTCTCGAAAGACGTTTGTCGAGTGCTCATTAAGAAAGTTTTCTATACAGTTTTCTGAAGGAACTCCTTAAGAAAAGTTCTCCAAAAGTTCCCTATGAAATAATACTTAGAAGCATCTGGTTGTCACAAACGTTTTGACAACTTGTGGAGCCAAAACAGACTCCGTATGAGTCAGATATCCTTGTTTGAGTTAACATTGCGCAAAACTGATTCAAACGACAGGTACATACTAGTTCTTGTGTAGTTGCACTCGATTTTTTCCATTCTACTTCATTAAGCATCTCCATATGAGATTAAATTACTTGTAGTGCAATGTAGGAGACCTTGGTTATGACGATGCACTAGGTCCAAAGCTGGGAATTTGTGTATGTTCTCGAAATGCGTTTGGTGAGTGCTCATTAAGAAAGTTTCTATACAAGTTTCTGAACTAACTCCTTAAGAAAAGTTCTCCAAAAGTTCTCTATGAAAGAATCCTTTGAAGCATCTGGTTGTCACAAATGTTTTGACTACTTGTGGAGCCAAAACGGACTACGTATGAGTCAGATATCCATGTTTCAGTTAACACTGCGCAAAACTGATTCGGAACGAGAGTTACAGACTAGTTGTTGTGTAGTTGCACTCGATTTTTTTCATTCTACTTCACTAAACATCTCCATACGAGATCCAATTACTTGTAAGGAAATGCACGAGTTCTCGGTTATGATGATGCACTAGGTCCATAACTGGGACTTTGTGTATGTTCTCGAAAGGCGTTTGTCGAGTGCTCATTAAGAAAGTTTCTATAATATTTTATGAACGAACTCCTTAAGAAAAGTTCTCCAAAAGTTCCCTATGAAATAATACCTTGAATCATCTGGTTGTCACAAACGGTTTGACTACTTGTGGAGCAAAAACGGACTCCGTATGAGTCAAATATCCATGTTTCAGTTAACACTGCGCAAAACTGATCCCGAACGACAGTTACATATTAGTTCTTGTGTAGTTGCACTCGATTTTTTCCATTCTAGTTCACTAAACATCTCCACATGAGATCCAATTACTTGTAGGGAAATGAAAGATACCTCGGTTATGATGATGCACTAGGTCCATAGCTGGGACTTTGTGTATGTTCTCGAAATGCGTTTGTCGAGTGCTCATTAGCAAGTTTCTAAACAAGTTTCTGAATGAACTCCTGAAGAAAAGTTCTCCAAAAGTTCCCTATGAGAGAATGCCTCGAAGCATCTGGTTGTCACAAACGGTTTGACTACTTGTGGAGCCAAAACGGACTCCTTATGAGTCAAATATCCATGTTTCAGTTAACACTCCGCAAAAGTGATCCGGAACGATAGTTACATACTAGTTCTTGTGTAGTTGCACTCGATTTTTTCCATTCTACTTCACAAAAAATCTCAATATGAGATCCAATTACTAGTAGGGAAATGCAAGACACCTCGGCTAGGATGATGCACTAGGTCCATAGCTGGGACTTTGTGTATGTTCTCGAAAGACGTTTGTCGAGTGCTCATTAAGAAAGTTTTCTATATAGTTTTCTGAAGGAACTCCTTAAGAAAAGTTCTCCAAAAGTTCCCTATGAAATAATACTTAGAAGCATCTGGTTGTCACAAACGTTTTAACTACTTGTGGAGCCAAAACAGACTCCGTATGAGTCAGATATCCTTGTTTCAGTTAACACTGCACAAAACTGATTCAAACGACAGTTACATACTAGTTCTTGTGTAGTTGCACTCGATTTATTCCATTCTACTTCATTAAACATCTCCATATGAGATTAAATTACTTGTAGGGCAATGTAGGAGACCTTGGTTATGACGATGCACTAGGTCCAAAGCTGGGAATTTGTGTATGTTCTCGAAATGCGTTTGTCGAGTGCTCATTAAGAAAGTTTCTATACAAGTTTCTGAACTAACTCCTTAAGAAAAGTTCTCCAAAATTTCTCTATGAAAGAATCCTTTGAAGCATCTGGTTGTCACAAATGTTTTGACTACTTGTGGAGCCAAAACGGACTCCGTATGAGTCAGATATCCATGTTTCAGTTAACACTGCGCAAAACTGATTCGGAACGACAGTTACAGACTAGTTCTTGTGTAGTTGCACTCGGTTTTTTTCATTCTACTTCACTAAACATCTCCATATGAGATCCAATTACTTGTAGGGAAATTCACGAGTTCTCGCTTATGATGATGCACTAGGCCAGTAGCTGGGACTTTGTGTATGTTCTCGAAAGGCGTTTGTCGAGTGCTCATTAAGAAAGTTTCTATAAAATTTTATGAACGAACTCCTTAAGAAAAGTTCTCCAAAAGTTCTCTATGAAAGAATACCTTGAATCATCTGGTTGCCACAAACAGTTTGACTACTTGTGGAGCCAAAACGGACTCCGTATGAGTCAAATATCCATGTTTCAGTTACCACTTTGCAAAACTGACCCCGAACAACAGTTACATACTAGTTCTTGTGTAGTTGCACTCGATTTTTTCCATTCTAGTTCACTAAACATCTCCACATGAGATCCAATTACTTGTAGGGAAATGAAAGATACCTCGGTTATGATGATGCACTAGGTCCATAGCTGGGACTTTGTGTATGTTCTCGAAATGCGTTTGTCGAGTGCTCATTAGAAAGTTTCTATACAAGTTTCTGAACGAACTCCTGAAGAAAAGTTCTCCAAAAGTTCCCTGTGAAAGAATACCTCGAATCATCTGGTTGTCACAAACGGTTTAACTACTCGTGGAGCCAAAACGGACTCCGTATGAGTCAAATATCCATGTTTCATTTAACACTACGCAAAGTTACATACTAGTTCTTGTGTAGTTGCACTCGATTTTTTCCATTCTACTCCACAAAAAATCTCAATATGAGATCCAATTACTAGTAGGGAAATGCAAGAGACCTCGGCTAGGATGATGCACTAGGTCCATAGCTAGGACTTTGTGTATGATCTCGAAAGACGTTTGTCGAGTGCTCATTAAGAAAGTTTTCTATACAGTTTTATGAAGGAACTCCTTAAGAAAAGTTCTCCAAAAGTTCCCTATGAAATAATACTTAGAAGCATCTGGTTGTCACAAACGTTTTGACAACTTGTGGAGCCAAAACAGACTGCGTATGAGTCAGATATCCTTGTTTGAGTTCACACTGCGCAAAACTGATTCAAACGACAGGTACATACTAGTTCTTGTGTAGTTGCACTCGATTTTTTCCATTCTACTTCATTAAACATCTCCATATGAGATTAAATTACTTGTAGGGCAATGCAGGAGACCTTGGTTATGACGATACACTAGGTCCAAAGCTGGGAACCTGTGTATGTTCTCGAAATGCGTTTGTCGAGTGCTTATTAAGAAAGTTTCTATACAAGTTTCTGAACTAACTCCTTAAGAAAAGTTCTCCAAAAGTTCTCTATGAAAGAATCCTTTGAAGCATCTGGTTGTCACAAATGTTTTGACTACTTGTGGAGCCAAAACGGACTCCGTATGAGTCAGATATCCATGTTTCAGTTAACACTGCGCAAAACTGATTCGGAACGAGAGTTACCGACTAGTTCTTGTGTAGTTGCACTCGATTTTTTTCATTCTACTTCACTAAACATCTCCATACGAGATCCAATTACTTGTAAGGAAATGCACGAGTTCTCGGTTATGATGATGCACTAGGTCCATAACTGGGACTCTGTGTATGTTCTCGAAAGGCGTTTGTCGAGTGCTCATTAAGAAAGTTTCTATAATATTTTATGAACGAACTCCTTAAGAAAAGTTCTCCAAAAGTTCCCTATGAAATAATAGCTCGAATCATCTGGTTGTCGCAAACGGTTTGACTACTTGTGGAGCCAAAACGGACTCCGTATGAGTCAAATATCCATGTTTCAGTTAACACTGCGCAAAACTGATCCCGAACGACAGTTACATACTTGTTCTTGTGTAGTTGCACTCGATTTTTTCCATTCTAGTTCACTAAACATTTCCACATGAGATCCAATTACTTGTAGGGAAATGAAAGATACCTCGGTTATGATGATGCACTAGGTCCATAGCTGGGACTTTGTGTATGTTCTCGAAATGCGTTTGTCGAGTGCTCATTAGCAAGTTTCTATACAAGTTTCTGAACGAACTCCTGAAGAAAAGTTCTCCAAAAGTTCCCTATGAAAGAATACCTCGAAGCATCTGGTTGTCACAAACGGTTTGACTACTTGTGGAGCCAAAACGGACTCCTTATGAGTCAAATATCTATATTTCAGTTAACACTCTGCAAAACTGATCCAGAACGATAGTTACATACTAGTTCTTGTGTAGTTGCACTCGATTTTTTCCATTCTACTTCACAAAAAATCTCAATATGAGATCCAATTACTAGTAGGGAAATGCAAGACACCTCCGCTAGGATGATGCACTAGGTCCATAGCTGGGACTTTGTGTATGTTCTCGAAAGACATTTGTCGAGTGCTCATTAAGAAAGTTTTCTATACAATTTTCTGAAGGAACTCCTTAAGAAAAGTTCTCCAAAAGTTCCCTATGAAAGAATACTTTGAAGCATCTAGTTGTCACAAACGTTTTGACTACTTGTGGAGCCAAAAAAGACTCCGTATGAGTCAGATATCCTTGTTTCAGTTAACACTGCACAAAACTGATTCAAACGACAGTTACATACTAGTTCTTGTGTAGTTGCACTCGAGTTTTTCCATTCTACTTCATTAAACATCTCCATATGAGATTAAATTACTTGTAGGGAAATGCAGGAGACCTTGGTTATGACGATGCACTAGGTCCAAAGCTGGGAATTTGTGTATGTTCTCGAAATGCGTTTGTCGAGTGCTCATTAAGAAAGTTTCTATACAAGTTTCTGAACTAACTCCTTAAGAAAAGTTCTCCAAAAGTTCTCTATGAAAGAATCCTTTGAAGCATCTAGTTGTCACAACTGTTTTGACTACTTGTGGAGCCAAAACGGACTCCGTATGAGTCAGATATCCATGTTTCAGTTAACACTGCGCAAAACTGATTCGGAGCGAGAGTTACAGACTAGTTCTTGTGTAGTTGCAATCGATTTTTTTTCATTCTACTTCACTAAACATCTCCATATGAGATCCAATTACTAGTAGGGAAATGCACGAGTTCTCGTTCATGATGATGCACTAGGTCCATAGCTGGGACTTTGTGTATGTTCTCGAAAGGCGTTTGTCGAGTGCTCATTAAGAAAGTTTCTATAAAATTTTATGAACGAACTCCTTAAGAAAAGTTCTCCAAAAGTTCCCTAGGAAAGAATACCTCGAATCATCTGGTTGTCACAATAGGTTTGAATACTTGTGGGGCCAAAAGGGACTCCGTATGAGTCAAATATCCATGTTTCAGTTAACACTGCGCAAAACTGATCCCGAACGACAGTTACATACTAGTTCTTGTGTAGTTGCACTCGATTTTTTCCATTCTAGTTCACTAAACATGTCCACATGAGATCCAATTACTTGTAGGGAAATGAAAGATACCTCGGTTATGATGATGCACTAGGTCCATAGCTGGGACTTTGTGTATGTTCTCGAAATGCGTTTGTCGAGTGCTCATTAGAAAGTTTCTATACAAGTTTCTGAACGAACTCCTGAAGAAAAGTTCTCCAAAAGTTCCCTATGAAAGAATACCTCGAAGCATCTGGTTGTCACAAACGGTTTGACTACTTGTGGAGCCAAAACGGACTCCGTATGAGTCAAATATCCATGTTTCAGTTAACACTGCGCAAAACTGATCCGGAACGATAGTTACATACTAGTTCTTGTGTAGTTGCACTCGATTTTTTGCATTCTACTTCACTAAAAATCTCAATACGAGATCCAATTACTAGTAGGGAAATGCAAGAGACCTCGGTTATGATGATGCACTAGGTCCATAGCTGGGACTTTGTGTATGTTCTCGAAAGACGTTTGTGGAGTGCTCATTAAGAAAGTTTTCTATACAAGTTTCTGAAGGAACTCCTTAAGAAAAGTTCTCCAAAAGTTCCCTATGAAAGAATACTTAGAAGCATCTGGTTGTCACAAACGTTTTGACTACTTGTGGAGCCAAAACAGACTCCGTATGTGTCAGATATCCTTGTTTCAGTTAACACTGCGCAAAACTGATTCAAACGACAGTTAGATACTAGTTTTGTGTAGTTGCACTCGATTTTTTCCATTCTACTTCATTAAACATCTCCATATGAGATTAAATTACTTGTAGGGAAATGCAGGAGACCTTGGTTATGACGATGCACTAGGTCCAAAGCTGGGAATTTGTGAATGTTCTTGAAATGCGTTTGTCGAGTGCTCATTAAGAAAGTTTCTATATAAGTTTCTGAACTAACTCCTTAAGAAAAGTTCTCCAAAAGTTCTCTATGAAAGAATCCTTTGAAGCATCTGGTTGTCACAAATGTTTTGACTACTTGTGCAGCCAAAACGGACTCCGTATGAGTCAGATATCCATGTTTCAGTTAACACTGCGCAATACTGATTCGGAACGAGAGTTACATACTAGTTCTTGTGTAGTTGCACTCGTTTTTTTTCATTCTACTTCATTAAACATCTCCATATGAGATTAAGTTACTTGTAGGGAAATGCAGGAGACCTTGGTTATGACGATGCACTAGGTCCAAAGCTGGGACTTTGTGTATGTTCTCGAAATGCGTTTATCAAGTGCTCATTAGAAAGTTTCTATACAAGTTTCTGAACGAACTCCTGAAGAAAAGTTCTCCAAAAGTTCCCTATGAAAGAATACCTCGAATCATCTGGTTGTCACAAACGGTTTGACTACTTGTGGAGCCAAAACGGACTCCGTATGAGTCAAATATCCATGTTTCAGTTAACACTACGCAAAGTTACATACTAGTTCTTGTGTAGTTGCACTCGATTTTTTCCATTCTACTTCACAAAAAATCTCAATATGAGATCCAATTACTAGTAGGGAAATGCAAGAGACCTCGGCTAGGATGATGCACTAGGTCCATAGCTAGGACTTTGTGTATGATCTCGAAAGACGTTTGTCGAGTGCTCATTAAGAAAGTTTTCTATACAGTTTTCTGAAGGAACTCCTTAAGAAAAGTTCTCCAAAAGTTCCCTATGAAATAATACTTAGAAGCATCTGGTTGTCTCAAATGTTTTGACAACTTGTGGAGCCAAAACAGACTGCGTATGAGTCAGATATCCTTGTTTGAGTTCACACTGCGCAAAACTAATTCAAACGACAGGTACATACTAGTTCTTGTGTAGTTGCACTCGATTTTTTCCATTCTACTTCATTAAACATCTCCATATGATATTAAATTACTTGTAGGGCAATGCAGGAGACCTTGGTTATGACGATGCACTAGGTCCAAAGCTGGGAATTTGTGTATGTTCTCGAAATGCGTTTGTCGAGTGCTTATTAAGAAAGTTTCTATACAAGTTTCTGAACTAACTCCTTAAGAAAAGTTCTCCAAAAGTTCTCTATGAAAGAATCCTTTGAAGCATCTGGTTGTCACAAATGTTTTGACTACTTGTGGAGCCAAAACGGACTCCGTATGAGTCAGATATCCATGTTTCAGTTAACACTGCGCAAAACTGATTCGGAACGAGAGTTACAGACTAGTTCTTGTGTAGTTGCACTCGATTTTTTTTCATTCTACTTCACTAAACATCTCCATACGAGATCCAATTACTTGTAAGGAAATGCACGAGTTCTCGGTTATGATGATGCACTAGGTCCATAACTGGGACTCTCTGTATGTTCTCGAAAGGCGTTTGTCGAGTGCTCATTAAGAAAGTTTCTATAATATTTTATGAACGAACTCCTTAAGAAAAGTTCTCCAAAAGTTCCCTATGAAATAATAGCTCGAATCATCTGGTTGTCGCAAACGAATTGACTACTTGTGGAGCCAAAACGGACTCCGTATGAGTCAAATATCCATGTTTCAGTTAACACTGCGCAAAACTGATCCCGAACGACAGTTACATACTTGTTCTTGTGTAGTTGCACTCGATTTTTTCCATTCTAGTTCACTAAACATCTCCACATGAGATCCAATTACTTGTAGGGAAATGAAAGATACCTCGGATATGATGATGCACTAGGTCCATAGCTGGGACTTTGTGTATGTTCTCGAAATGCGTTTGTCGAGTGCTCATTAGCAAGTTTCTATACAAGTTTTTGAACGAATTCCTGAAGAAAAGTTCTCCAAAAGTTCCCTATGAAAGAATACCTCGAAGCATCTGGTTGTCACAAACGGTTTGACTACTTGTGGAGCCAAAACGGACTCCTTATGAGTCAAATATCCATATTTCAGTTAACACTCCGCAAAACTGATCCGGAACCAATGTTACATACTAGTTCTTGTGTAGTTGCACTCGGTTTTTTCCATTCTACTTCACAAAAAATCTCAATATGAGATCCAATTACTAGTAGGGAAATGCAAGACACCTCGGCTAGGATGATGCACTAGGTCCATAGCTGGGACTTTGTGTATGTTCTCGAAAGACGTTTGTCGAGTGCTCATTAAGAAAGTTTTCTATACAATTTTCTGAAGGAACTCCTTAAGAAAAGTTCTCCAAAAGTTCCCTATGAAAGAATACTTAGAAGCATCTGGTTGTCACAAACGTTTTGACTACTTGTGGAGCCAAAACAGACTCCGTATGAGTCAGATATCCTTGTTTCAGTTAACACTGCACAAAACTGATTCAAACGACAGTTACATACTAGTTCTTGTGTACTTGCACTCGATTTTTTCCATTCTACTTCATTAAACATCTCCATATGATATTAAATTACTTGTAGGGAAATGCAGGAGACCTTGGTTATGACGATGCACTAGGTCCAAAGCTGGGAATTTGTGTATGTTCTCGAAATGCGTTTGTCGAGTGCTCATTAAGAAAGTTTCTATACAAGTTTCTGAACTAACTCCTTAAGAAAAGTTCTCCAAAAGTTCTCTATGAAAGAATCCTTTGAAGCATCTAGTTGTCACAAATGTTTTGACTACTTGTGGAGCCAAAACGGACTCCGTATGAGTCAGATATCCATGTTTCAGTTGACACTGCGCAAAACTGATTCGGAACGAGAGTTACAGACTAGTTCTTGTGTAGTTGCACTCGATTTTTTTTCATTCTACTTCACTAAACATCTCCATATGAGATCCAATTACTAGAAGGGAAATGCACGAGTTCTCGTTCATGATGATGCACTAGGTCCATAGCTGGGACTTTGTGTATGTTCTTGAAAGGCGTTTGTCGAGTGCTCATTAAGAAAGTTTCTATAAAATTTTATGAACGAACTCCTTAAGAAAAGTTCTCCAAAAGTTCCCTATGAAAGAATACCTCAAATCATCTGGTTGTCACAAACGGTTTGACTACTTGTGGAGCCAAAACGGACTCCGTATGAGTCAAATATCCATGTTTCAGTGAACACTACGCAAAACTGATCCCGAAGGACAGTTACATACTAGTTCTTGTGTAGTTGCACTCGATTTTTCCATTCTAGTTCACTAAACATCTCCACATGAGATCCAATTACTTGTAGGGAAAGGAAAGATACCTCGGTTATGATGATGCACTAGGTCCATAGCTGGAACTTTGTGTATGTTCTCGAAATGCGTTTGTCGAGTGCTCATTAGAAAGTTTCTATACAAGTTCCTGAATGAACTCCTGAAGAAAAGTCCTCCAAAAGTTCCCTATGAAAGAATACCTCGAAGCATCTGGTTGTCACAAACGGTTTGACTACTTGTGGAGCCAAAACGGACTCCGTATGAGTCAAATATCCATGTTTCAGTTAACACTGCGCAAAACTGATCCGGAACGATAGTTACATACTAGTTCTTGTGTAGTTGCACTCGATTTTTTGCATTCTACTTCACTAAAAATCTCAATATGAGATCCAATTACTAGTAGGGAAATGCAAGAGACCTCGGTTATGATGATGCACTAGGTCCATAGCTGGGACTTTGTGTATGTTCTCGAAAGACGTTTGTGGAGTGCTCATTAAGAAAGTTTTCTATACAAGTTTCTGAAGGAACTCCTTAAGAAAAGTTCTCCAAAAGTTCCCTATGAAAGAATACTTAGAAGCATCTGGTTGTCACAAACGTTTTGACTACTTGTGGAGCCAAAACAGACTCCGTATGAGTCAGATATCCTTGTTTCAGTTAACACTGCACAAAACTGATTCAAACGACAGTTACATACTAGTTCTTGTGTAGTTGCACTCGATTTTTTCCATTCTACTTCATTAAACATCTCCATATGAGATTAAATTACTTGTAGGGAAATGAAGGAGACCTTGGTTATGATGATGCACTAGGTCCAAAGCTGGAAATTTGTGTATATTCTCGAAATGCATTTGTCGAGTGCTCATTAAGAAAGTTTCTATATAATTTTTTGAACTAACTCCTTAAGAAAAGTTCTCCAAAAGTTCTCTATGAAAGAATCCTTTGAAGCATCTGGTTGTCACAAATGTTTTGACTACTTGTGGAGCCAAAACGGACTCCGTATGAGTCAGATATCCATGTTTCAGTTAACACTGCGCAATACTGATTCGGAACGAGAGTTACATACTAGTTCTTGTGTAGTTGCACTCGATTTTTTTCATTCTACTTCACTAAACATCTCCATATGAGATCCAATTACTTGTAGGGAAATGCACGAGTTCTCGGTTATGATGATGCACTAGGTCCATAGCTGGGACTTTGTGTATGTTCTCGAAAGGCGTTTGTCGAGTGCTCATTAAGAAAGTTTCTATAAAATTTTATGAACGAACTCCTTAAGAAAAGTTCTCCAAAAGTTCCCTAGGAAAGAATACCTCGAATCATCTGGTTGTCACAAACGGTTTGAATACTTGTGGAGCCAAAAGGGACTCCGTATGAGTCAAATATCCATGTTTCAGTTAACACTGCGCAAAACTGATCCCGAACGACAGTTACATACTAGTTCTTGTGTAGTTGCACTCGATTTTTTTCGATTCTAGTTCACTCTACATGTCCACATGAGATCCAATTACTTGTAGGGAAATGAAAGATACCTCGGTTATGATGATGCACTAGGTCCATAGCTGGGACTTTGTGTATGTTCTCGAAATGCGTTTGTCGAGTGCTCATTAGAAAGTTTCTATACAAGTTTCTGAACGAACTCCTGAAGAAAAGTTCTCCAAAAGTTCCCTATGAAAGAATACCTCGAAGCATCTGGTTGTCACAAAATGTTTGACTACTTGTGGAGCCAAAACGGACTCCGTATGAGTCAAATATCCATGTTTCAGTTAACACTGCGCAAAACTGATCCGGAACGATAGTTACATACTAGTTCTTGTGTAGTTGCACTCGATTTTTTGCATTCTACTTCACTAAAAATCTCAATACGAGATCCAATTACTAGTAGGGAAATGCAAGAGACCTCGGTTATGATGATGCACTAGGTCCATAGCTGGGACTTTGTGTATGTTCTCGAAAGACGTTTGTCGAGTGCTCATTAAGAATGTTTTCTATACAAGTTTCTGAAGGAACTCCTTAAGAAAAGTTCTCCAAAAGTTCCCTATGAAAGAATACTTAGAAGCATCTGGTTGTCACAAACGTTTTAACTACTTGTGGAGCCAAAACAGACTCCGTATGAGTCAGATATCCTTGTTTCAGTTAACACTGCGCAAAACTGATTCAAACGACAGTTACATACTAGTTCTTGTGTAGTTGCACTCGATTTTTTCCATTCTACTTCATTAAACATCTCCATATGAGATTAAATTACTTGTAGGGAAATGCAGGAGACCTTGGTTATGACGATGCACTAGGTCCAAAGCTGGGAATTTGTGTATGTTCTCGAAATGCGTTTGTCGAGTGCTCATTAAGAAAGTTTCTATAAATGTTTCTGAACTAACTCCTTAAGAAAAGTTCTCCAAAAGTTCTCTATGAAAGAATCCTTTGAAGCATCTGGTTGTCACAAATGTTTTGACTACTTGTGGAGCCAAAACGGACTCCGTATGTGTCAGATATCCATGTTTCAGTTAACACTGCGCAATACTGATTCGGAACGAGAGTTACATACTAGTTCTTGTGTAGTTGCACTCGTTTTTTTTCATTCTACTTCACTAAACATCTCCATATGAGATCCAATTACTTGTAGGGAAATGCACGAGTTCTCGGTTATGATGATGCACTAGGTCCATAGCTGGGACTTTGTGTATGTTCTCAAAAGGCGTTTGTCGAGTGCTCATTAAGAAAGTTTCTATAAAATTTTATGAACGAACTCCTTAAGCAAAGTTCTCCAAAAGTTCCCTAGGAAAGAATACCTCGAATCATCTGGTTGTCACAAACGGTTTGAATACTTGTGGAGCCAAAAGGGATTCCGTATGAGTCAAATATCCATGTTTCAGTTAACACTGCGCAAAACTGATCCCGAACGACAGTTACATACTAGTCCTTGTGTAGTTGCACTCGATTTTTTCCATTCTAGTTCACTAAACATGTCCACATGAGATCCAATTACATGTAGGGAAATGAAAGATACCTCGGTTATGATGATGCACTAGGTCCATAGCTGGGACTTTGTGTATGTTCTCGAAATGCGTTTGTCGAGTGCTCGTTAGAAAGTTTCTATACAAGTTTCTGAACGAACTCCTGAAGAAAAGTTCTCCAAAAGTTCCCTATGAAAGAATACCTCGAAGCATCTGGTTGTCACAAACGGTTTGACTACTTGTGGAGCCAAAACGGACTCCGTATGAGTCAAATATCCATGTTTCAGTTAACACTGCGCAAAACTGATCCCGAACGACAGTTACATACTTGTTCTTGTGTAGTTGCACTCGATTTTTTCCATTCTAGTTCACTAAACATCTCCACATGAGATCCAATTACTTGTAGGGAAATGAAAGATACCTCGGTTATGATGATGCACTAGGTCCATAGCTGGGACTTTGTGTATGTTCTCGAAATGCGTTTGTCGAGTGCTCATTAGCAAGTTTCTATACAAGTTTCTGAACGAATTCCTGAAGAAAAGTTCTCCAAAAGTTCCCTATGAAAGAATACCTCGAAGCATCTGGTTGTCACATACGGTTTGACTACTTGTGGAGCCAAAATGGACTCCTTATGAGTCAAATATCCATATTTCAGTTAACACTCCGCAAAACTGATCCGGAACGATAGTTACATACTAGTTCTTGTGTAGTTGCACTCGGTTTTTTCCATTCTACTTCACAAAAAATCTCAATATGAGATCCAATTACTAGTAGGGAAATGCAAGACACCTTGGCTAGGATGATGCACTAGGTCCATAGCTGGGACTTTGTGTATGTTCTCGAAAGACGTTTGTCGAGTGCTCATTAAGAAAGTTTTCTATACAATTTTCTGAAGGAACTCCTTAAGAAAAGTTCTCCAAAAGTTCCCTATGAAAGAATACTTAGAAGCATCTGGTTGTCACAAACGTTTTGACTACTTGTGGAGCCAAAACAGACTCCGTATGAGTCAGATATCTCTGTTTCAGTTAACACTGCACAAAACTGATTCAAACGACAGTTACATACTAGTTCTTGTGTAGTTGCACTCGATTTTTTCCATTCTACTTCATTAAACATCTCCATATGAGATTAAATTACTTGTAGGGAAATGCAGGAGACCTTGGTTATGATGATGCACTAGGTCCAAAGCTGGGAATTTGTGTATGTTCTCGAAATGCGTTTGTCGAGTGCTCATTAAGAAACTTTCTATACAAGTTTCTGAACTAACTCCTTAAGAAAAGTTCTCTATGAAAGAATCCTTTGAAGCATCTAGTTGTCACAAATGTTTTGACTACTTGTGGAGCCAAAACGGAATCCGTATGAGTCACATATCCATGTTTCAGTTAACACTGCGCAAAACTGATTCGGAACGAGAGTTACAGACTAGTTCTTGTGTAGTTGCACTCGATTTTTTTTCATTCTACTTCACTAAACATCTCCATATGAGATCCAATTACTAGTAGGGAAATGCACGAGTTCTCGTTCATGATGATGCACTAGGTCCATAGCTGGGACTTTGTGTATGTTCTCGAAAGGCGTTTGTCGAGTGCTCATTAAGAAAGTTTCTATAAAATTTTATGAACGAACTCCTTAAGAAAAGTTCTCCAAAAGTTCCCTATGAAAGAATACCTCAAATCATCTGGTTGTCACAAACGGTTTGACTACTTGTGGAGCAAAAACGGACTCCGTATGAGTCAAATATCCATGTTTCAGTTAACACTACGCAAAACTGATCCCGAAGGACAGTTACATACTAGTTCTTTTGTAGTTGCACTCGATTTTTCCATTCTAGTTCACTAAACATCTCCACATGAGATCCAATTACTTGTAGGGAAAGGAAAGATACCTCGGTTATGATGATGCACTAGGTCCATAGCTGGGACTTTGTGTATGTTCTCGAAATGCGTTTGTCGAGTGCTCATTAGAAAGTTTCTATACAAGTTTCTGAACGAACTCCTGAAGAAAAGTTCTCCAAAAGTTCCCTATGAAAGAATACCTCGAAGCATCTGGTTGTCACAAATGGTTTGACTACTTGTGGAGCTAAAACGGACTCCGTATGAGTCAAATATCCATGTTTCAGTTAACACTGCGCAAAACTGATCCGGAACGATAGTTACATACTAGTTCTTGTGTAGTTGCACTCGATTTTTTGCATTCTACTTCACTAAAAATCTCAATACGAGATCCAATTACTAGTAGGGAAATGCAAGAGACCTCGGTTATGATGATGCACTAGGTCCATAGCTGGGACTTTGTGTATGTTCTCGAAAGACGTTTGTGGAGTGCTCATTAAGAAAGTTTTCTATACAAGTTTCTGAAGGAACTCCTTAAGAAAAGTTCTCCAAAAGTTCCCTATGAAAGAATACTTAGAAGCATCTGGTTGTCACAAATGTTTTGACTACTTGTGGAGCCAAAACAGACTCCGTATGAGTCAGATATCCTTGTTTCAGTTAACACTGCACAAAACTGATTCAAACGACAGTTACATACTAGTTCTTGTGTAGTTGCACTCGATTTTTTCCATTCTACTTCATTAAACATCTCCATATGAGATTAAATTACTTGTAGGGAAATGAAGGAGACCTTGGTTATGACGATGCACTAGGTCCAAAGCTGGGAATTTGTGTATATTCTCGAAATGCATTTGTCGAGTGCTCATTAAGAAAGTTTCTATATAAGTTTCTGAACTAACTCCTTAAGAAAAGTTCTCCAAAAGTTCTCTATGAAAGAATCCTTTGAAGCATCTGGTTGTCACAAATGTTTTGACTACTTGTGGAGCCAAAACGGACTCCGTATGAGTCAGATATCCATGTTTCAGTTAACACTGCGCAATACTGATTCGGAACGAGAGTTACATACTAGTTCTTGTGTAGTTGCACTCGATTTTTTTCATTCTACTTCACTAAACATCTCCAAATGAGATCCAGTTACTTGTAGGGAAATGCACGAGTTCTCGGTTATGATGATGCACTAGGTCCATAGCTGGGACTTTGTGTATGTTCTCGAAAGGCGTTTGTCGAGTGCTCATTAAGAAAGTTTCTATAAAATTTTATGAACGAACTCCTTAAGAAAAGTTCTCCAAAAGTTCTCTATGAAAGAATCCTTTGAAGCATCTAGTTGTCACAAATGTTTTGACTACTTGTGGAGCCAAAACGGACTCCGTATGAGTCAGATATCCATGTTTCAGTTAACACTGCGCAAAACTGATTCGGAACGAGAGTTACAGACTAGTTCTTGTGTAGTTGCACTCGATTTTTTTTCATTCTACTTCACTAAACATCTCCATATGAGATCCAATTACTAGTAGGGAAATGCACGAGTTCTCGTTCATGATGATGCACTAGGTCCATAGCTGGGACTTTGTGTATGTTCTCGAAAGGCGTTTGTCGAGTGCTCATTAAGAAAGTTTCTATAAAATTTTATGAATGAACTCCTTAAGAAAAGTTCTCCAAAAGTTCCCTATGAAAGAATACCTCAAATCATCTGGTTGTCACAAACTGTTTGACTACTTGTGGAGCCAAAACGGACTCCGTATGAGTCAAATATCCATGTTTCAGTGAACACTACGCAAAACTGATCCCGAAGGACAGTTACATACTAGTTCTTGTGTAGTTGCACTCGATTTTTCCATTCTAGTTCACTAAACATCTCCACATGAGATCCAATTACTTGTAGGGAAAGGAAAGATACCTCGGTTATGATGATGCACTAGGTCCATAGCTGGGACTTTGTGTATGTTCTCGAAATGCGTTTGTCGAGTGCTCATTAGAAAGTTTCTATACAAGTTTCTGAACGAACTCCTGAAGAAAAGTTCTCCAAAAGTTCCCTATGAAAGAATACCTCGAAGCATCTGGTTGTCACAAATGGTTTGACTACTTGTGGAGCTAAAACGGACTCCGTATGAGTCAAATATCCATGTTTCAGTTAACACTGCGCAAAACTGATCCGGAACGATAGTTACATACTAGTTCTTGTGTAGTTGCACTCGATTTTTTGCATTCTACTAAACTAAAAATCTCAATACGAGATCCAATTACTAGTAGGGAAATGCAAGAGACCTCGGTTATGATGATGCACTAGGTCCATAGCTGGGACTTTGTGTATGTTCTCGAAAGACGTTTGTGGAGTGCTCATTAAGAAAGTTTTCTATACAAGTTTCTGAAGGAACTCCTTAAGAAAAGTTCTCCAAAAGTTCCCTATGAAAGAATACTTAGAAGCATCTGGTTGTAACAAACGTTTTGACTACTTGTGGAGCCAAAACAGACTCCGTATGAGTCAGATATCCTTGTTTCAGTTAACACTGCACAAAACTGATTCAAACGACAGTTACATACTAGTTCTTGTGTAGTTGCACTCGAGTTTTTCCATTCTACTTCATTAAACATCTCCATATGAGATTAAATTACTTGTAGGGAAATGAAGGAGACCTTGGTTATGAATATGCACTAGGTCCAAAGATGGGAATTTGTGTATATACTCGAAATGCATTTGTCGAGTGCTCATTAAGAAAGTTTCTATATAAGTTTCTGAACTAACTCCTTAAGAAAAGTTCTCCAAAAGTTCTCTATGAAAGAATCCTTTGAAGCATCTGGTTGTCACAAATGTTTTGACTACTTGTGGAGCCAAAACGGACTCCGTATGAGTCAGATATCCATGTTTCAGTTAACACTGCGCAATACTGATTCGGAACGAGAGTTACATACTAGTTCTTGTGTAGTTGCACTCGATTTTTTTCATTCTACTTCACTAAACATCTCCATATGAGATCCAGTTACTTGTAGGGAAATGCACGAGTTCTCGGTTATGATGATGCACTAGGTCCATAGCTGGGACTTTGTGTATGTTCTCGAAAGGCGTTTGTCGAGTGCTCATTAAGAAAGTTTCTATAAAATTTTATGAACGAACTCCTTAAGAAAAGTTCTCCAAAAGTTCCCTCGGAAAGAATACCTCGAATCATCTGGTTGTCACAAACGGTTTGAATACTTGTGGAGCCAAAAGGGACTCCGTATGAGTCAAATATCCACGTTTCAGTTAACACTGCGCAAAACTGATCCCGAACGACAGTTACATACTAGTTCTTGTGTAGTTGCACTCGATTTTTTCCATTCTAGTTCACTAAACATGTCCACATGAGATCCAATTACTTGTAGGGAAATGAAAGATACCTCGGTTATGATGATGCACTAGGTCCATAGCTGGGACTTTGTGTATGTTCTCGAAATGCGTTTGTCGAGTGATCATTAGAAAGTTTCTATACAAGTTTCTGAACGAACTCCTGAAGAAAAGTTCTCCAAAAGTTCCCTATGAAAGAATACCTCGAAGCATCTGGTTGTCACAAAATGTTTGACTACTTGTGGAGCCAAAACGGACTCCGTATGAGTCAAATATCCATGTTTCAGTTAACACTGCGCAAAACTGATCCGGAACGATAGTTACATACTAGTTCTTGTGTAGTTGCACTCGATTTTTTGCATTCTACTTCACTAAAAATCTCAATACGAGATCCAATTACTAGTAGGGAAATGCAAGAGACCTCGGTTATGATGATGCACTAGGTCCATAGCTGGGACTTTGTGTATGTTCTCGAAAGACGTTTGTCGGGTGCTCATTAAGAATGTTTTCTATAAAAGTTTCTGAAGGAACTCCTTAAGAAAAGTTCTCCAAAAGTTCCTTATGAAAGAATACTTAGAAGCATCTGGTTGTCACAAACGTTTTGACTACTTGTGGAGCCAAAACAGACTCCGTATGAGTCAGATATCCTTGTTTCAGTTAACACTGCGCAAAAATGATTCAAACGACAGTTACATACTAGTTCTTGTGTAGTTGCACTCGATTTTTTCCATTATACTTCATTAAACATCTCCATATGAGATTAAATTACTTGTAGGGAAATGCAGGAGACCTTGGTTATGACGATGCACTAGGTCCAAAGCTGGGAATTTGTGTATGTTCTCGAAATGCGTTTGTCGAGTGCTCATTAAGAAAGTTTCTATAAATGTTTCTGAACTAACTCCTTAAGAAAAGTTCTCCAAAAGTTCTCTATGAAAGAATCCTTTGAAGCATCTGGTTGTCACAAATATTTTGACTACTTGTGGAGCCAAAACGGACTCCGTATGTGTCTGATATCCATGTTTCAGTTAACACTGCGCAATACTGATTCGGAACGAGAGTTACATACTAGTTCTTGTGTAGTTGCACTCGATTTTTTTCATTCTACTTCACTAAACATCTCCATATGAGATCCAATTAGTTGTAGGGAAATGCACGAGTTCTCGGTTATGATGATGCACTAGGTCCATAGCTCGGACTTTGTGTATGTTCTCGAAAGGCGTTTGTCGAGTGCTCATTAAGAAAGTTTCTATAAAATTTTATGAACGAACTCCTTAAGAAAAGTTCTCCAAAAGTTCCCTATGAAAGAATACCTCAAATCATCTGGTTGTCACAAACGGTTTGACTACTTGTGGAGCAAAAACGGACTCCGTATGAGTCAAATATCCATGTTTCAGTTAACACTACGCAAAACTGATCCCGAAGGACAGTTACATACTAGTTCTTTTGTAGTTGCACTCGATTTTTCCATTCTAGTTCACTAAACATCTCCACATGAGATCCAATTACTTGTAGGGAAAGGAAAGATACCTCGGTTATGATGATGCACTAGGTCCATAGCTGGGACTTTGTGTATGTTCTCGAAATGCGTTTGTCGAGTGCTCATTAGAAAGTTTCTATACAAGTTTCTGAACGAACTCCTGAAGAAAAGTTCTCCAAAAGTTCCCTATGAAAGAATACCTCGAAGCATCTGGTTGTCACAAATGGTTTGACTACTTGTGGAGCTAAAACGGACTCCGTATGAGTCAAATATCCATGTTTCAGTTAACACTGCGCAAAACTGATCCGGAACGATAGTTACATACTAGTTCTTGTGTAGTTGCACTCGATTTTTTGCATTCTACTTCACTAAAAATCTCAATACGAGATCCAATTACTAGTAGGGAAATGCAAGAGACCTCGGTTATGATGATGCACTAGGTCCATAGCTGGGACTTTGTGTATGTTCTCGAAAGACGTTTGTCGGGTGCTCATTAAGAATGTTTTCTATAAAAGTTTCTGAAGGAACTCCTTAAGAAAAGTTCTCCAAAAGTTCCTTATGAAAGAATACTTAGAAGCATCTGGTTGTCACAAACGTTTTGACTACTTGTGGAGCCAAAACAGACTCCGTATGAGTCAGATATCCTTGTTTCAGTTAACACTGCGCAAAACTGATTCAAACGACAGTTACATACTAGTTCTTGTGTAGTTGCACTCGATTTTTTCCATTATACTTCATTAAACATCTCCATATGAGATTAAATTACTTGTAGGGAAATGCAGGAGACCTTGGTTATGACGATGCACTAGGTCCAAAGCTGGGAATTTGTGTATGTTCTCGAAATGCGTTTGTCGAGTGCTCATTAAGAAAGTTTCTATAAATGTTTCTGAACTAACTCCTTAAGAAAAGTTCTCCAAAAGTTCTCTATGAAAGAATCCTTTGAAGCATCTGGTTGTCACAAATATTTTGACTACTTGTGGAGCCAAAACGGACTCCGTATGTGTCTGATATCCATGTTTCAGTTAACACTGCGCAATACTGATTCGGAACGAGAGTTACATACTAGTTCTTGTGTAGTTGCACTCGATTTTTTTCATTCTACTTCACTAAACATCTCCATATGAGATCCAATTAGTTGTAGGGAAATGCACGAGTTCTCGGTTATGATGATGCACTAGGTCCATAGCTCGGACTTTGTGTATGTTCTCGAAAGGCGTTTGTCGGGTGCTCATTAAGAAAGTTTCTATAAAATTTTATGAACGAACTCCTTAAGAAAAGTTCTCCAAAAGTTCCCTATGAAAGAATACCTCAAATCATCTGGTTGTCACAAACGGTTTGACTACTTGTGGAGCAAAAACGGACTCCGTATGAGTCAAATATCCATGTTTCAGTGAACACTACGCAAAACTGATCCCGAAGGACAGTTACATACTAGTTCTTTTGTAGTTGCACTCGATTTTTCCATTCTAGTTCACTAAACATCTCCACATGAGATCCAATTACTTGTAGGGAAAGGAAAGATACCTCGGTTATGATGATGCACTAGGTCCATAGCTGGGACTTTGTGTATGTTCTCGAAATGCGTTTGTCGAGTGCTCATTAGAAAGTTTCTATACAAGTTTCTGAACGAACTCCTGAAGAAAAGTTCTCCAAAAGTTCCCTATGAAAGAATACCTCGAAGCATCTGGTTGTCACAAATGGTTTGACTACTTGTGGAGCTAAAACGGACTCCGTATGAGTCAAATATCCATGTTTCAGTTAACACTGCGCAAAACTGATCCGGAACGATAGTTACATACTAGTTCTTGTGTAGTTGCACTCGATTTTTTGCATTCTACTTCACTAAAAATCTCAATACGAGATCCAATTACTAGTAGGGAAATGCAAGAGACCTCGGTTATGATGATGCACTAGGTCCATAGCTGGGACTTTGTGTATGTTCTCGAAAGACGTTTGTGGAGTGCTCATTAAGAAAGTTTTCTATACAAGTTTCTGAAGGAACTCCTTAAGAAAAGTTCTCCAAAAGTTCCCTATGAAAGAATACTTAGAAGCATCTGGTTGTCACAAACGTTTTGACTACTTGTGGAGCCAAAACAGACTCCGTATGAGTCAGATATCCTTGTTTCAGTTAACACTGCACAAAACTGATTCAAACGACAGTTACATACTAGTTCTTGTGTAGTTGCACTCGATTTTTTCCATTCTACTTCATTAAACATCTCCATATGAGATTAAATTACTTGTAGGCAAATGAAGGAGACCTTGGTTATGACGATGCACTAGGTCCAAAGCTGGGAATTTGTGTATATTCTCGAAATGCATTTGTCGAGTGCTCATTAAGAAAGTTTCTATATAAGTTTCTGAACTAACTCCTTAAGAAAAGTTCTCCAAAAGTTCTCTATGAAAGAATCCTTTGAAGCATCTGGTTGTCACAAATGTTTTGACTACTTGTGGAGCCAAAACGGACTCCGTATGAGTCAGATATCCATGTTTCAGTTAACACTGCGCAATACTGATTCGGAACGAGAGTTACATACTAGTTCTTGTGTAGTTGCACTCGATTTTTTTCATTCTACTTCACTAAACATCTCCAAATGAGATCCAGTTACTTGTAGGGAAATGCATGAGTTCTCGGTTATGATGATGCACTAGGTCCATAGCTGGGACTTTGTGTATGTTCTCGAAAGGCGTTTGTCGAGTGCTCATTAAGAAAGTTTCTATAAAATTTTATGAACGAACTCCTTAAGAAAAGTTCTCCAAAAGTTCTCTATGAAAGAATCCTTTGAAGCATCTAGTTGTCACAAATGTTTTGACTACTTGTGGAGCCAAAACGGACTCCGTATGAGTCAGATATCCATGTTTCAGTTAACACTGCGCAAAACTGATTCGGAACGAGAGTTACAGACTAGTTCTTGTGTAGTTGCACTCGATTTTTTCTCATTCTACTTCACTAAACATCTCCATATGAGATCCAATTACTAGTAGGGAAATGCATGAGTTCTCGTTCATGATGATGCACTAGGTCCATAGCTGGGACTTTGTGTATGTTCTCGAAAGGCGTTTGTCGAGTGCTCATTAAGAAAGTTTCTATAAAATTTTATGAATGAACTCCTTAAGAAAAGTTCTCCAAAAGTTCCCTATGAAAGAATACCTCAAATCATCTGGTTGTCACAAACGGTTTGACTACTTGTGGAGCCAAAACGGACTCCGTATGAGTCAAATATCCACGTTTCAGTTAACACTGCGCAAAACTGATCCCGAACGACAGTTACATACTAGTTCTTGTGTAGTTGCACTCGATTTTTTCCATTCTAGTTCACTAAACATGTCCACATGAGATCCAATTACTTGTAGGGAAATGAAAGATACCTCGGTTATGATGATGCACTAGGTCCATAGCTGGGACTTTGTGTATGTTCTCGAAATGCGTTTGTCGAGTGATCATTAGAAAGTTTCTATACAAGTTTCTGAACGAACTCCTGAAGAAAAGTTCTCCAAAAGTTCCCTATGAAAGAATACCTCGAAGCATCTGGTTGTCACAAAATGTTTGACTACTTGTGGAGCCAAAACGGACTCCGTATGAGTCAAATATCCATGTTTCAGTTAACACTGCGCAAAACTGATCCGGAACGATAGTTACATACTAGTTCTTGTGTAGTTGCACTCGATTTTTTGCATTCTACTTCACTAAAAATCTCAATACGAGATCCAATTACTAGTAGGGAAATGCAAGAGACCTCGGTTATGATGATGCACTAGGTCCATAGCTGGGACTTTGTGTATGTTCTCGAAAGACGTTTGTCGAGTGCTCATTAAGAATGTTTTCTATACAAGTTTCTGAAGGAACTCCTTAAGAAAAGTTCTCCAAAAGTTCCCTATGAAAGAATACTTAGAAGCATCTGGTTGTCACAAACGTTTTGACTACTTGTGGAGCCAAAACAGACTCCGTATGAGTCAGATATCCTTGTTTCAGTTAACACTGCGCAAAACTGATTCAAACGACAGTTACATACTAGTTCTTGTGTAGTTGCACTCGATTTTTTCCATTATACTTCATTAAACATCTCCATATGAGATTCAATTACTTGTAGGGAAATGCAGGAGACCTTGGTTATGACGATGCACTAGGTCCAAAGCTGGGAATTTGTGTATGTTCTCGAAATGCGTTTGTCGAGTGCTCATTAAGAAAGTTTCTATAAATGTTTCTGAACTAACTCCTTAAGAAAAGTTCTCCAAAAGTTCTCTATGAAAGAATCCTTTGAAGCATCTGGTTGTCACAAATGTTTTGACTACTTGTGGAGCCAAAACGGACTCCGTATGTGTCTGATATCCATGTTTCAGTTAACACTGCGCAATACTGATTCGGAACGAGAGTTACATACTAGTTCTTGTGTAGTTGCACTCGATTTTTTTCATTCTACTTCACTAAACATCTCCATATGAGATCCATTTAGTTGTAGGGAAATGCACGAGTTCTCGGTTATGATGATGCACTAGGTCCATAGCTCGGACTTTGTGTATGTTCTCGAAAGGCGTTTGTCGAGTGCTCATTAAGAAAGTTTCTATAAAATTTTATGAACGAACTCCTTAAGAAAAGTTCTCCAAAAGTTCCCTAGGAAAGAATACCTCGAATCATCTGGTTGTCACAAACGGTTTGAATACTTGTGGAGCCAAAAGGGACTCCGTATGAGTCAAATATCCATGCTTCAGTTAACACTGCGCAAAACTGATCCCGAACGACAGTTACATACTAGTTCTTGTGTAGTTGCACTCGATTTTTTCCATTCTAGTTCACTAAACATGTCCACATGAGATCCAATTACTTGTAGGGAAATGAAAGATACCTCGGTTATGATGATGCACTAGGTCCATAGCTGGGACTTTGTGTATGTTCTCGAAATGCGTTTGTCGAGTGCTCATTAGAAAGTTTCTATACAAGTTTCTGAACGAACTCCTGAAGAAAAGTTCTCCAAAAGTTCCCTATGAAAGAATACCTCGAAGCATCTGGTTGTCACAAACGGTTTGACTACTTGTGGAGCCAAAACGGACTCCGTATGAGTCAAATATCCATGTTTCAGTTAACACTGCGCAAAACTGATCCGGAACGATAGTTACATACTAGTTCTTGTGTAGTTGCACTCGATTTTTTGCATTCTACTTCACTAAAAATCTCAATACGAGATCCAATTACTAGTAGGGAAATGCAAGAGACCTCGGTTATGATGATGCACTAGGTCCATAGCTGGGACTTTGTGTATGTTCTCGAAATACGTTTGTGGAGTGCTCATTAAGAAAGTTTTCTATACAAGTTTCTGAAGGAACTGCTTAAGAAAAGTTCTCCAAAAGTTCCCTATGAAAGAATACTTAGAAGCATCTGGTTGTCACAAACATTTTGACTACTTGTGGAGCCAAACCAGACTCCGTATGGGTCAGATATCCTTGTTTCAGTTAACACTGCACAAAACTGATTCAAACGACAGTTACATACTAGTTCTTGTGTAGTTGCACTCAATTTTTTCCATTCTACTTCATTAAACATCTCCATATGAGGTTAAATTACTTGTAGGGAAATGCAGGAGACCTTGGTTATGACGATGCACTAGGTCCAAAGCTGGGAATTTGTGTATGTTCTCGAAATGCGTTTGTCGAGTGCTCATTAAGAAAGTTTCTATATAAGTTTCTGAACTAACTCCTTAAGAAAAGTTCTCCAAAAGTTCTCTATGAAAGAACCCTTTGAAGCATCTGGTTGTCACAAATGTTTTGACTACTTGTGGAGCCAAAACGGACTCCGTATGAGTCAGATATCCATGTTTCAGTTAACACTACGCAATACTGATTCGGAACGAGAGCTACATACTAGTTCTTGTGTAGTTGCACTCGATTTTTTTCATTCTACTTCACTAAACATCTCCATATGAGATCCAATTACTTGTAGGGAAATGCACGAGTTCTCGGTTATGATGATGCACTAGGTCCATAGCTGGGACTTTGTGTATGTTCTCGAAAGGCGTTTGTCGAGTGCTCATTAAGAAAGTTTCTATAAAATTTTATGAACGAACTAATTAAGAAAAGTTCTCCAAAAGTTCCCTATGAAAGAATACCTCGAATCATCTGGTTGTCACAAACGGTTTGAATACTTGTGGAGCCAAAAGGGACTCCGTATGAGTCAAATATCCATGTTTCAGTTAACACTGCGCAAAATTGATCCCGAACGACAGTTACATACTAGTTCTTGTGTAGTTGCACTCGATTGTTTCCATTCTAGTTCACTAAACATGTCCACATGAGATCCAATTACTTGTAGGGAAATGAAAGATACCTCGGTTATGATGATGCACTAGGTCCATAGCTGGGACTTTGTGTATGTTCTCGAAATGCGTTTGTCGAGTGCTCATTAGAAAGTTTCTATACAAGTTTCTGAACAAACTCCTGAAGAAAAGTTCTCCAAAAGTTCCCTATGAAAGAATACCTCGAAGCATCTGGTTGTCACAAACGGTTTGACTACTTGTGGAGCCAAAACGGACTCCGTATGAGTCAAATATCCATGTTTCAGTTAACACTGCGCAAAACTGATCCGGAACGATAGTTACATACTAGTTCTTGTGTAGTTGCACTCGATTTTTTGCATTCTACTTCACTAAAAATCTCAATACGAGATCCAATTACTAGTAGGGAAATGCAAGAGACCTCGGTTATGATGATGCACTAGGTCCATAGCTGGGACTTTGTGTATGTTCTCGAAAGACGTTTGTGGAGTGCTCATTAAGAAAGTTTTCTATACAAGTTTCTGAAGGAACTCCTTAAGAAAAGTTCTCCAAAAGTTCCCTATGAAAGAATACTTAGAAGCATCTGGTTGTCACAAACGTTTTGACTACTTGTGGAGCCAAAACAGACTCCGTATGAGTCAGATATCCTTGTTTCAGTTAACACTGCGCAAAACTGATTCAAACGACAGTTACATACTAGTTCTTGTGTAGTTGCACTCGATTTTTTCCATTCTACTTCATTAAACATCTCCATATGAGATTAAATTACTTGTAGGGAAATGTAGGAGACCTTGGTTAAGACGATGCACTAGGTCCAAAGCTGGGAATTTGTGTATGTTCTTGAAATGCGTTTGTCGAGTGCTCATTAAGAAAGTTTCTATATAAGTTTCTGAACTAACTCCTTAAGAAAAGTTCTCCAAAAGTTCTCTATGAAAGAATCCTTTGAAGCATCTGGTTGTCACAAATGTTTTGACTACTTGTGGAGCCAAAACGGACTCCGTATGAGTCAGATATCCATGTTTCAGTTAACACTGCGCAATACTGATTCGGAACGAGAGCTACATACTAGTTCTTGTGTAGTTGCACTCGATTTTTTTCATTCTACTTCACTAAACATCTCCATATGAGATCCAATTACTTGTAGGGAAATGCACGAGTTCTCGGTTATGATGATGCACTAGGTCCATAGCTGGGACTTTGTGTATGTTCTCGAAAGGCGTTTGTCGAGTGCTCATTAAGAAAGTTTCTATAAAATTTTATGAACGAACTAATTAAGAAAAGTTCTCCAAAAGTTCCCTATGAAAGAATACCTCGAATCATCTGGTTGTCACAAACGGTTTGAATACTTGTGGAGCCAAAATGGACTCCGTATGAGTCAAATATCCATGTTTCAGTTAACACTGCGCAAAACTGATCCCGAACGACAGTTACATACTAGTTCTTGTGTAGTTGCACACGATTGTTTCCATTCTAGTTCACTAAACATGTCCACATGAGATCCAATTACTTGTAGGGAAATGAAAGATACCTCGGTTATGATGATGCACTAGGTCCATAGCTGGGACTTTGTGTATGTTCTCGAAATGCGTTTGTCGAGTGCTCATTAGAAAGTTTCTATACAAGTTTCTGAACGAACTCCTGAAGAAAAGTTCTCCAAAAGTTCCCTATGAAAGAATACCTCAAAGAATCTGGTTGTCACAAACGGTTTGACTACTGGTGGAGCCAAAACGGACTCCGTATGAGTCAAATATCCATGTTTCAGTTAACACTGCGCAAAACTGATCCGGAACGATAGTTACATACTAGTTCTTGTGTAGTTACACTCGATTTTTTGCATTCTACTTCACTAAAAATCTCAATACGAGATCCAATTACTAGTATGGAAATACAAGAGACCTCGGTTATGATGATGCACTAGGTCCATAGCTGGGACTTTGTGTATGTTCTCGAAAGACGTTTGTGGAGTGCTCATTAAGAAAGTTTTCTCTACAAGTTTTTGAAGGAACTCCTTAAGAAAAGTTCTCCAAAAGTTCCCTATGAAGAATACTTAGAAGCATCTGGTTGTCACAAACGTTTTGACTACTTTTGGAGCCAAAACAGACTCTGTATGAGTCAGATATCCTTGTTTCAGTTAACACTGCGCAAAATTGATTCAAACGACAGTTACATACTAGTTCTTGCGTAGTTGCACTCGATTTTTTCCATTCTACTTCATTAAACATCTCCATATGAGATTAAATTACTTGTACGGAAATGCAGGAGACCTTGGTTATGACGATGCACTAGGTCCAAAGCTGGGAATTTGTGTATGTTCTCGAAATGCGTTTGTCGAGTGCTCATTAAGAAAGTTTCTATATAAGTTTCTGAACTAACTCCTTCAGAAAAGTTCTCCAAAAGTTCTCTATGAAAGAATCCTTTGAAGCATCTGGTTGTCACAAATGTTTTGACTACTTGTGGAGCCAAAACGGACTCCGTATGAGTCAGATATCCATGTTTCAGTTAACACTGCGCAATACTGATTCGGAACGAGAGCTACATACTAGTTCTTGTGTAGTTGCACTCGATTTTTTTCATTCTACTTCACTAAACATCTCCATATGAGATCCAATTACTTGTAGGGAAATGCACGAGTTCTCGGTTATGATGATGCACTAGGTCCATAGCTGGGACTTTGTGTATGTTCTCGAAAGGCGTTTGTCGAGTGCTCATTAAGAAAGTTTCTATAAAATTTTATGAACGAACTAATTAAGAAAAGTTCTCCAAAAGTTCCCTATGAAAGAATACCTCGAATCATCTGGTTGTCACAAACGGTTTGAATACTTGTGGAGCCAAAATGGACTCCGTATGAGTCAAATATCCATGTTTCAGTTAACACTGCGCAAAACTGATCCCGAACGACAGTTACATACTAGTTCTTGTGTAGTTGCACACGATTGTTTCCATTCTAGTTCACTAAACATGTCCACATGAGATCCAATTACTTGTAGGGAAATGAAAGATACCTCGGTTATGATGATGCACTAGGTCCATAGCTGGGACTTTGTGTATCTTCTCGAAATGCGTTTGTCGAGTGCTCATTAGAAAGTTTCTATACAAGTTTCTGAACGAACTCCTGAAGAAAAGTTCTCCAAAAGTTCCCTATGAAAGAATACCTCAAAGAATCTGGTTGTCACAAACGGTTTGACTACTTGTGGAGCCAAAACGGACTCCGTATGAGTCAAATATCCATGTTTCAGTTAACACTGCGCAAAACTGATCCGGAACGATAGTTACATACTAGTTCTTGTGTAGTTACACTCGATTTTTTGCATTCTACTTCACTAAAAATCTCAATACGAGATCCAATTACTAGTATGGAAATACAAGAGACCTCGGTTATGATGATGCACTAGGTCCATAGCTGGGACTTTGTGTATGTTCTCGAAAGACGTTTGTGGAGTGCTCATTAAGAAAGTTTTCTCTACAAGTTTTTGAAGGAACTCCTTAAGAAAAGTTCTCCAAAAGTTCCCTATGAAGAATACTTAGAAGCATCTGGTTGTCACAAACGTTTTGACTACTTTTGGAGCCAAAACAGACTCTGTATGAGTCAGATATCCTTGTTTCAGTTAACACTGCGCAAAATTGATTCAAACGACAGTTACATACTAGTTCTTGCGTAGTTGCACTCGATTTTTTCCATTCTACTTCATTAAACATCTCCATATGAGATTAAATTACTTGTACGGAAATGCAGGAGACCTTGGTTATGACGATGCACTAGGTCCAAAGCTGGGAATTTGTGTATGTTCTCGAAATGCGTTTGTCGAGTGCTCATTAAGAAAGTTTCTATATAAGTTTCTGAACTAACTCCTTCAGAAAAGTTCTCCAAAAGTTCTCTATGAAAGAATCCTTTGAAGCATCTGGTTGTCACAAATGTTTTGACTACTTGTGGAGCCAAAACGGACTCTGTATGATTCAGATATCCATGTTTCAGTTAACACTGCGCAAAACTAATTCGAAACGAGAGTTACAGACTAGTTCTTGTGTAGTTGCACTCGATTTTTTTCATTCTACTTCACTAAACATCTCCATATGAGATCCAATTACTTGGAGGGAAATGCACGAGTTCTCGGTTATGATGATGCACTAGGTCCATAGCTGGGACTTTGTGTATGTTCTCGAAAGGCGTTTGTCGAGTGCTCATTAAGAAAGTTTCTATAAAATTTTATGAACGAACTCCTTAAGAAAAGTTCTCCAAAAGATCCCTATGAAAGAATACCTCGAATCATCTGGTTGTCACAAATGGTTTGACTACTTGTGGAGCCAAAACGGACTCCGTATGAGTCAAATATCCATGTTTCAGTTAACACTGCGCAAAACTGATCCCGAACGACAGTTACATACTAGTTCTTGTGTAGTTGCACTCGATTTTTTCCATTCTAGTTCACTAAAAATCTCCACATGAGATCCAATTACTTGTAGGGAAATGAAAGATACCTCGGTTATGATAATGCACTAGGTCCATAGCTGGGACTTTGTGTATGTTCTCGAAATGCGTTTGTCGAGTGCTCATTAGAAAGTTTCTATACAAGTTTCTGAACGAACTCCTAAAGAAAAGTTTTCCAAAAGTTCCCTATGAAAGAATACCTCGAAGCATGTGGTTGTCACAAACGGTTTGACTACTTGTGGAGCCAAAACGGACTCCGTATGAGTCAAATATCCATGTTTCAGTTAACACTGCGCAAAACTGATCCGGAACGATAGTTACATACTAGTTCTTGTGTAGTTGCACTCGATTTTTTCCATTCTACTTCACTAAAAATCTCAATACGAGATCCAATTACTAGTAGGGAAATGGAAGAGACCTTTGTTATGATGACGCACTAGGTCCATAGCTGGGACTTTGTGTATGTTCTCGAAAGACGTTTGTTGAGTGCTCATTAAGAAAGTTTTCTATACAAGTTTCTGAAGGAACTCCTTAAGAAAAGTTCTCCAAAAGTTCCCTATGAAAGAATACTTAGAAGCATTTGGTTGTCACTAACATTTTGACTACTTGTGGAGCTAAAACAGACTCCGTATGAGTCAGATATCCTTGTTTCAGTTAACACTGCGCAAAACTAATTCAAACGACAGTTACATACTAGTTCTTGTGTAGTTGCACTCGATTTTTTCCATTCTACTTCATTAAACATCTCCATATGAGATTAAATTACTTGTAGGGAAATGCAGGAGACCTTGGTTATGACGATGCACTAGGTCCAAAGCTGGGAATTTGTGTATGTTCTCGAAATGCGTTTGTCGAGTGCTCATTAAGAAAGTTTCTATACAAGTTTCTGAACTAACTCCTTAAGAAAAGTTCTCCAAAATTTCTCTATGAAAGAATCCTTTGAAGCATATGGTTGTCACAAATGTTTTGACTACTTGCGGAGCCAAAACGGACTCTGTATGAGTCAGATATCCATGTTTCAGTTAACACTTCGCAAAACTGATTCGGAACGAGAGTTACAGACTAGTTCTTGTGTAGTTGCACTCGATTTTTTTCATTCTACTTCACTAAACATCTACATATGAGATCCAATTACTTGTAGGGTAATGCACGAGTTCTCGGTTATGATGATGCACTAGGTCTATAGCTGGGACTTTGTGTATGTTCTCGAAAGGCGTTTGTCAAGTACTCATTAAGAAAGTTTCTATGAAATTTTATGAACGAACTCCTTAAGAAAAGTTCTCCAAAAGTTCCCTATGAAAGAATACCTCGAATCATCTGGTTGTCACAAACGGTTTGACTACTTGTGGAGCCAAAACGGACTCCGTATGAGTCAAATATCCATGTTTCAGTTAACACTGCACAAAACTGATCCCGAACGACAGTTACATACTAGTTCTTGTGTAGTTGCACTCGATTTTTTCCATTCTAGTTCACTAAACATCTCCACATGAGATCCAATTACTTGTAGGGAAATGAAAGATACCTCGGCTATAATGATGCACTAGGTCCATAGCTGGGACTTTGTGGATGTTCTCGAAATGCGTTTGTCGAGTGCTCATTAGAAAGTTTCTATACAAGTTTCTCAACGAACTCCTGAAGAAAAGTTCTCCAAAAGTTCCCTATGAAAGAATACCTCGAAGCATCTGGTTGTCACAAACGGTTTGACTACTTGTGGAGCCAAAACGGACTCCGTATGAGTCAAATATCCATGTTTCAGTTAACACTGCGCAAAACTGATCCGGAACGATAGTTACATACTAGTTCTTGTGTAGTTGCACTCGATTTTTTGCATTCTACTTCACTAAAAATCTCAATACGAGATCCAATTACTAGTATGGAAATGCAAGAGACCTCGGTTATGATGATGCACTAGGTCCATAGCTGGGACTTTGTGTATGTTCTCGAAAGACGTTTGTGGAGTGCTCATTAAGAAAGTTTTCTATACAAGTTTCTGAAGGAACTCCTTAAGAAAAGTTCTCCAAAAGTTCCCTATGAAGAATACTTAGAAGCATCTGGTTGTCACAAACGTTTTGACTACTTGTGGAGCCAAAACAGACTCCGTATGAGTCAGATATCCTTGTTTCAGTTAACACTGCGCAAAACTGATTCAAACGACAGTTACATACTAGTTCTTGTGTAGTTGCACTCGATTTTTTCCATTCTACTTCATTAAACATCTCCATATGAGATTAAATTACTTGTAGGGAAATGCAGGAGACCTTGGTTATGACGATGCACTAGGTCCAAAGCTGGGAATTTGTGTATGTTCTCGAAATGCGTTTGTCGAGTGCTCATTAAGAAAGTTTCTATATAAGTTTCTGAACTAACTCCTTCAGAAAAGTTCTGCAAAAGTTCTCTATGAAAGAATCCTTTGAAGCATCTGGTTGTCACAAATGTTTTGACTACTTGTGGAGCCAAAATGGACTCTGTATGATTCAGATATCCATGTTTCAGTTAACACTGCGCAAAACTAATTCAAAACAAGAGTTACAGACTAGTTCTTGTGTAGTTGCACTCGATTTTTTTCATTCTACTTCACTAAACATCTCCATATGAGATCCAATTACTTGTAGGGAAATGCACGAGTTCTCGGTTATGATGATGCACTAGATCCATAGCTGGGACTTTGTGTATGTTCTCGAAAGGCGTTTGTTGAGTGCTCATTAAGAAAGTTTCTATAAAATTTTATGAATGAACTCCTTAAGAAAAGTTCTCCAAAAGATCCCTATGAAAGAATACCTCGAATCATCTAGTTGTCACAAACGGTTTGACTACTTGTGGAGCCAAAACGGACTCCGTATGAGTCAAATATCCATGTTTCAGTTAACACTGCGCAAAACTGATCCCGAACGACAGTTACATACTAGTTCTTGGGTAGTTGCACTCTATTTTTTCCATTCTAGTTCACTAAAAATCTCCACATGAGATCCAATTACTTGTAGGGAAATGAAAGATACCTCGGTTATGATAATGCACTAGGTCCATAGCTGGGACTTTGTGTATGTTCTCGAAATGCGTTTGTCGAGTGCTCATTAGAAAGTTTCTATACAAGTTTCTGAACGAACTCCTAAAGAAAAGTTTTCCAAAAGTTCCCTATGAAAGAATACCTCGAAGCATGTGGTTGTCACAAACGGTTTGACTACTTGTGGAGCCAAAACGGACTCCGTATGAGTCAAATATCCATGTTTCAGTTAACACTGCGCAAAACTGATCCGGAACGATAGTTACATACTAGTTCTTGTGTAGTTGCACTCGATTTTTTCCATTCTACTTCACTAAAAATCTCAATACGAGGTCCAATTAATAGTAGGGAAATGGAAGAGACCTTTGTTATGATGACGCACTAGGTCCATAGCTGGGACTTTGTGTATGTTCTCGAAAGACGTTTGTTGAGTGCTCATTAAGAAAGTTTTCTATACAAGTTTCTGAAGGAACTCCTTAAGAAAAGTTCTCCAAAAGTTCCCTATGAAAGAATACTTAGAAGCATTTGGTTGTCACTAACATTTTGACTACTTGTGGAGCCAAAACGGACTCCGTATGAGTCAGATATCCATGTTTCAGTTAACACTGCGCAAAACTGATTCGGAACGAGAGTTACAAACTAGTTCTTGTGTAGTTGCACTCGATTTTTTTCATTCTACTTCACTAAACATCTCCATATGAGATCCAATTACTTGTAGGGAAAGGCACGAGTTCTCGGTTATGATGATGCACTAGGTCTATAGCTGGGACTTTGTGTATGTTCTCGAAAGGCGTTTGTCGAGTGCTCATTAAGAAAGTTTCTATGAAATTTTATGAACGAACTCCTTAAGAAAAGTTCTCCAAAAGTTCCCTATGAAAGAATACCTCGAATCATCTGGTTGTCACAAACGGTTTGACTACTTGTGGAGCCAAAATGGACTCCGTATGAGTCAAATATCCATGTTTCAGTTAACACTGCGCAAAACTGATCCGGAACGATAGTTACATACTAGTTCTTGTGTAGTTGCACTCGATTTTTTCCATTCTACTTCACTAAAAATCTCAATACGAGATCCAATTACTAGTAGGGAAATGCAAGAGACCTCTGTTATGATGATGCACTAGGTCCATAGCTGGGACTTTGTGTATGTTCTCGAAAGACGTTTGTTGAGTGCTCTTTAAGAAAGTTTTCTATACAAGTTTCTGAAGGAACTCCTTAAGAAAAGTTCTCCAAAAGTTCCCTATGAAAGAATACTTAGAAGCATCTGGTTGTCACAAACATTTTGACTACTTGTGGAGCTAAAACAGACTCCGTATGAGTCAGATATCCTAGTTTCAGTTAACACTGCGCAAAACTGATTCAAACGACAGTTACATACTAGTTCTTGTGTAGTTGCACTCGATTTTTTCCATTCTACTTCATTAAACATCTCCATATGAGATTAAATTACTTGTAGGGAAATGCAGGAGACCTTGGTTATGACGATGCACTAGGTCCAAAGCTGGGAATTTGTGTATGTTCTCGAAATGCATTTGTCGAGTGCTCATTAAGAAAGTTTCTATACAAGTTTCTGAACTAACTCCTTAAGAAAAGTTCTCCAAAATTTCTCTATGAAAGAATCCTTTGAAGCATATGGTTGTCACAAATGTTTTGACTACTTGTGGAGCCAAAACGGACTCTGTATGAGTCAGATATCCATGTTTCAGTTAACACTTCGCAAAACTGATTCGGAACGAGAGTTACAGACTAGTTCTTGTGTAGTTGCACTCGATTTTTTTCATTCTACTTCACTAAACATCTACATATGAGATCCAATTACTTGTAGGGTAATGCACGAGTTCTCGGTTATGATGATGCACTAGGTCTATAGCTGGGACTTTGTGTATGTTCTCGAAAGGCGTTTGTCGAATGCTCATTAAGAAAGTTTCTATGAAATTTTCTGAACGAACTCCTTAAGAAAAGTTCTCCAAAAGTTCCCTATGAAAGAATACCTCGAATCATCTGGTTGTCACAAACGGTTTGACTACTTGTGCAGCCAAAACGGACTCCGTATGAGTCAAATATCCATGTTTCAGTTAACACTGCGCAAAACTGATCCCGAACGACAGTTACATACTAGTTCTTGTGTAGTTGCACTCGATTTTTTCCATTATAGTTCACTAAACATCTCCACATGAGATCCAATTACTTGTAGGGAAATGAAAGATACCTGGGCTATAATAATGCACTAGGTCCATAGCTGGGACTTTGTGGATGTTCTCGAAATGCGTTTGTCGAGTGCTCATTAGAAAGTTTCTATACAAGTTTCTCAACGAACTCCTGAAGAAAAGTTCTGCAAAAGTTCCCTATGAAAGAATACCTCGAAGCATCTGGTTGTCACAAACGGTTTGACTACTTGTGGAGCCAAAACGGACTCCGTATGAGTCAAATATCCATGTTTCATTTAACACTGCGCAAAACTGATCCGGAACGATAGTTACATACTAGTTCTTGTGTAGTTGCACTCGATTTTTTCCATTCTACTTCACTAAAAATCTTAATACGAGATCCAATTACTAGTAGGGAAATGCATGAGACCTCGGTTATGATGATGCACTAGGTCCATAGCTGGGACTTTGTGTATGTTCTCGAAAGACGTTTGTCGAGTGCTCATTAAGAAAGTTTTCTATACAAGTTTCTGAAGGAACTCCTTAAGAAAAGTTCTCCAAAAGTTGCGTATGAAAGAATACTTAGAAGCATCTGGTTGTCACAAACGTTTTGACTACTTGTGGAGCCAAAACAGACTCCGTATGAGTCAGATATCCTTGTTTCAGTTAACACTGCGCAAAACTGATTCAAAAGACAGTTACATACTAGTTCTTGTGTAGTTGCACTCGATTTTTTCCATTCTACTTCATCAACCATCTCCATATGAGATTAAATGACTTGTAGGGAAATGCAAGAGACCTTGGTTATGATGATGCACTATGTCCAAAGCTGGGAATTTGTGTATGTTCTCGAAATGCGTTTGTCGAGTGCTCATTAAGAAAGTTTATATACAAGTTTCTGAACTAACTCCTTAAGAAAAGTTCTCCAAAAGTTCTCTATGAAAGAATCCTTTGAAGCATCTGGTTGTCACAAATGTTTCGACTACTTGTGGAGCCAAAACGGACTCCGTATGAGTCAGATATCCATGTTTTAGTTAACACTGCGCAAAATTGATTCGGAACGAGAGTTACAGACTAGTTCTTGTGTAGTTGCACTCGATTTTTTCATTGTACTTCACTAAACATCTGCATATGACATCCAATTACTTGTAGGGAAATGCACGAGTTCTCAGTTATGATGATGCACCAGGTCCATAGCTGGGACTTTGTGTATGTTCTCGAAAGGCGTTTGTCGAGTGCTCATTAAGAAAGTTTCTATAAAATTTTATGAACGAACTCCTTAAGAAAAGTTCTCCAAAAGTTCCCTATGAAAGAATACCTCGAATCATCTGGTTGTCACAAACGGTTTGACTACTTGTGGAGCCAAAACAGACTCCGTATGAGTCAAATATCCATGTTTCAGTTAACACTGCGCAAAACTGATCCCGAACGACAGTTACATACTAGTTCTTGTGTAGTTGCACTCGATTTTTTCCATTCTAGTTCACTAAACATCTCCACATGAGATCCAATTACTTGTAGGGAAATGAAAGATACCTCGGTTATGATGATGCACTAGGTCCATAGCTGGGACTTTGTGTATGTTCTCGAAATGCGTTTGTCGAGTGCTCATTAGAAAGTTTCTATACAAGTTTCTGAACAAACTCCTGAAGAAAAGTTCTCCAAAAGTTCCCTATGAAAGTATACCTCGAAGCATTTGGTTGTCACAAACGGTTTGACTACTTGTGGAGCCAAAACGTACTCCGTATGAGTCAAATATCCATGTTTCACTGAACATTGCGCAAAACTGATCCGGAACGATAGTTACATACTAGTTCTTGTGTAGTTGCACTCAATTTTTTCCATTCTACTTCACTAAAAATCTCAATACGAGATCCAATTACTAGTAGGGAAATGCAAGAGACCTCGGTTATGATGATGCACTAGGTCCATAGCTGGGACTTTTTGTATGTTCTCGAAAGACGTTTGTCGAGTGCTCATTAAGAAAGTTTTCTATACAAGTTTCTGAAGGAACTCCTTAAGAAAAGTTCTCCAAAAGTTCCCTATGAAAGAATACTTAGAAGCATCTGGTTGTCACAAATGTTTTGACTACTTGTTGAGCCAAAACAGACTCCGTATGAGTCAGATATCCTTGTTTCAGTTAACACTGCACAAAACTGATTCAAACGACAGTTACATACTAGTTCTTGTGTAGTTGCACTCGATTTTTCCATTCTACTTCATCAAACATCGCCATATGAGATTAAATTACTTGTAGGGAAATGCAGGAGACCTTGGTTATGACGATGCACTAGGTCCAAAGCTAGGAATTTGTGTATGTTATCGAAATGCGTTTGTCGAGTGCTCATTAAGAAAGTTTCTTTACAAGTTTCTGAACTAACTCCTTAAGAAAAGTTCTCCAAAAGTTCTCTATGAAAGAATCCTTTGAAGCATCTGGTTGTCAAAAATGTTTCGACTACTTGTGGAGCCAAAACGGACTCCGTATGAGTCAGATATCCATGTTTCAGTTAACACTGCGCAAAACTGATTCGGAACAAGAGTTACAGACTAGTTTTTGTGTAGTTGCACTCGATTTTTTTCAATCTACTTCACTAAACATCTGCATATGAGATCCAATTACTTGTAGGGAAATGCACAAGTTCTCGGTTATGATGATGCACTAGGTCCATAGCTGGGACTTTGTGTATGTTCTCGAAAGGCGTTTGTCGAGTGCTCATTAAGAAAGTTTCCATAAAGTTTTATGAACGAACTCCTTAAGAAAAGTTCTCCAAAAGTTCCCTATGAAAGAATACCTCGAATCATCTGGTTGTCACAAACGGTTTGACTACTTGTGGAGCCAAAACGGACTCCGTATGAGTCAAATATCCATGTTTCAGTTAACATTGCGCAAAACTGATCCGGAACGATAGTTACATACTAGTTCTTGTGTAGTTGCACTCGATTTTTTCCATTCTACTTCACTAAAAATCTCAATACGAGAACCAATTACTAGTAGGGAAATGCAAGAGACCTCGGTTATGATGATGCACTAGGTCCATAGCTGGGACTTTGTGTATGTTCTCGAAAAACGTTTGTCGAGTGCTCATTAAGAAAGTTTTCTATACAAGTTTCTGAAGGAACTCCTTAAGAAAAGTTCTCCAAAAGTTGCGTATGAAAGAATACTTAGAAGCATCTGGTTGTCACAAACGTTTTGACTACTTGTGGAGCCAAAACAGACTCCGTATGAGTCAGATATCCTTGTTTCAGTTAACATTGCGCAAAACTGATTCAAAAGACAGTTACATACTAGTTCTTGTGTAGTTGCACTCGATTTTTTCCATTCTACTTCATCAAACATCTCCATATGAGATTAAATGACTTGTAGGGAAATGCAAGAGACCTTGGTTATGATGATGCACTATGTCCAAAGCTGGGAATTTGTGTATGTTCTCGAAATGCGTTTGTCGAGTGCTCATTAAGAAAGTTTATATACAAGTTTCTGAACTAACTCCTTAAGAAAAGTTCTCCAAAAGTTCTCTATGAAAGAATCCTTTGAAGCATCTGGTTGTCACAAATGTTTCGACTACTTGTGGAGCCAAAACGGACTCCGTATGAGTCAGATATCCATGTTTTAGTTAACACTGCGCAAAATTGATTCGGAACGAGAGTTACAGACTAGTTCTTGTGTAGTTGCACTCGATTTTTTCATTGTACTTCACTAAACATCTGCATATGACATCCAATTACTTGTAGGGAAATGCACGAGTTCTCAGTTATGATGATGCACCAGGTCCATAGCTGGGACTTTGTGTATGTTCTCGAAAGGCGTTTGTCGAGTGCTCATTAAGAAAGTTTCTATAAAATTTTATGAACGAACTCCTTAAGAAAAGTTCTCCAAAAGTTCCCTATGAAAGAATACCTCGAATCATCTGGTTGTCACAAACGGTTTGACTACTTGTGGAGCCAAAACAGACTCCGTATGAGTCAAATATCCATGTTTTAGTTAACACTGCGTAAAACTGATCCCGAACGACAGTTACATACTAGTTCTTGTGTAGTTGCACTCGATTTTTTCCATTCTAGTTCACTAAACATCTCCACATGAGATCCAATTACTTGTAGGGAAATGAAAGATACCTCGGTTATGATGATGCACTAGGTCCATAGCTGGGACTTTGTGTATGTTCTCGAAATGTGTTTGTCGAGTGCTCATTAGAAAGTTTCTATACAAGTTTCTAAACAAACTCCTGAAGAAAAGTTCTCCAAAAGTTCCCTATGAAAGTATACTTAGAAGCATCTGGTTGTCACAAACGTTTTGACTACTTGTGGAGCCAAAACAGACTCCGTATGAGTCAGATATCCTTGTTTCAGTTAACATTGCGCAAAACTGATTCAAAAGACAGTTACATACTAGTTCTTGTGTAGTTGCACTCGATTTTTTCCATTCTACTTCATCAAACATCTCCATATGAGATTAAATGACTTGTAGGGAAATGCAAGAGACCTTGGTTATGATGATGCACTATGTCCAAAGCTGGGAATTTGTGTATGTTCTCGAAATGCGTTTGTCGAGTGCTCATTAAGAAAGTTTATATACAAGTTTCTGAACTAACTCCTTAAGAAAAGTTCTCCAAAAGTTCTCTATGAAAGAATCCTTTGAAGCATCTGGTTGTCACAAATGTTTCGACTACTTGTGGAGCCAAAACGGACTCCGTATGAGTCAGATATCCATGTTTTAGTTAACACTGCGCAAAATTGATTCGGAACGAGAGTTACAGACTAGTTCTTGTGTAGTTGCACTCGATTTTTTCATTGTACTTCACTAAACATCTGCATATGACATCCAATTACTTGTAGGGAAATGCACGAGTTCTCAGTTATGATGATGCACCAGGTCCATAGCTGGGACTTTGTGTATGTTCTCGAAAGGCGTTTGTCGAGTGCTCATTAAGAAAGTTTCTATAAAATTTTATGAACGAACTCCTTAAGAAAAGTTCTCCAAAAGTTCCCTATGAAAGAATACCTCGAATCATCTAGTTGTCACAAACGGTTTGACTACTTGTGGAGCCAAAACAGACTCCGCATGAGTCAAATATCCATGTTTCAGTTAACACTGCGTAAAACTGATCCCGAACGACAGTTACATACTAGTTCTTGTGTAGTTGCACTCGATTTTTTCCATTCTAGTTCACTAAACATCTCCACATGAGATCCAATTACTTGTAGGGAAATGAAAGATACCTCGGTTATGATGATGCACTAGGTCCATAGCTGGGACTTTGTGTATGTTCTCGAAATACGTTTGTCGAGTGCTCATTAGAAAGTTTCTATACAAGTTTCTGAACAAACTCCTGAAGAAAAGTTCTCCAAAAGTTCCCTATGAAAGTATACCTCGAAGCATTTGGTTGTCACAAACGGTTTGACTACTTGTGGAGCCAAAACGTACTCCGTATGAGTCAAATATCCATGTTTCAGTTAACATTGCGCAAAACTGATCCGGAACGATAGTTACATACTAGTTCTTGTGTAGTTGCACTCAATTTTTTCCATTCTACTTCACTAAAAATCTCAATACGAGATCCAATTACTAGTAGGGAAATGCAAGAGACCTCGGTTATGATGATGCACTAGGTCCATAGCTGGGACTTTTTGTATGTTCTCGAAAGACGTTTGTCGAGTGCTCATTAAGAAAGTTTTCTATACAAGTTTCTGAAGGAACTCCTTAAGAAAAGTTCTCCAAAAGTTCCCTATGAAAGAATACTTAGAAGCATCTGGTTGTCACAAATGTTTTGACTACTTGTTGAGCCAAAACAGACTCCGTATGAGTCAGATATCCTTGTTTCAGTTAACACTGCGCAAAACTGATTCAAACGACAGTTACATACTAGTTCTTGTGTAGTTGCACTCGATTTTTCCATTCTACTTCATCAAACATCGCCATATGAGATTAAATTACTTGTAGGGAAATGCAGGAGACCTTGGTTATGACGATGCACTAGGTCCAAAGCTGGGAATTTGTGTATGTTATCGAAATGCGTTTGTCGAGTGCTCATTAAGAAAGTTTCTTTACAAGTTTCTGAACTAACTCCTTAAGAAAAGTTCTCCAAAAGTTCTCTATGAAAGAATCCTTTGAAGCATCTGGTTGTCAAAAATGTTTCGACTACTTGTGGAGCCAAAACGGACTCCGTATGAGTCAGATATCCATGTTTCAGTTAACACTGCGCAAAACTGATTCGGAACAAGAGTTACAGACTAGTTTTTGTGTAGTTGCACTCGATTTTTTTCAATCTACTTCACTAAACATCTGCATATGAGATCCAATTACTTGTAGGGAAATGCACAAGTTCTCGGTTATGATGATGCACTAGGTCCATAGCTGGGACTTTGTGTATGTTCTCGAAAGGCGTTTGTCGAGTGCTCATTAAGAAAGTTTCCATAAAGTTTTATGAACGAACTCCTTAAGAAAAGTTCTCCAAAAGTTCCCTATGAAAGAATACCTCGAATCATCTGGTTGTCACAAACGGTTTGACTACTTGTGGAGCCAAAACGGACTCCGTATGAGTCAAATATCCATGTTTCAGTTAACATTGCGCAAAACTGATCCGGAACGATAGTTACATACTAGTTCTTGTGTAGTTGCACTCGATTTTTTCCATTCTACTTCACTAAAAATCTCAATACGAGATCCAATTACTAGTAGGGAAATGCAAGAGACCTCGGTTATGATGATGCACTAGGTCCATAGCTAGGACTTTGTGTATGTTCTCGAAAGACGTTTGTCGAGTGCTCATTAAGAAAGTTTTCTATACAAGTTTCTGAAGGAACTCCTTAAGAAAAGTTCTCCAAAAGTTCCCTATGAAAGAATACTTAGAAGCATCTGGTTGTCACAAACATTTTGACTACTTGTGGAGCCAAAAAAGACTCCGTATGAGTCAGATATCCTTGTTTCAGTTAACACTGCGCAAAACTGATTCAAACGACAGTTACATACTAGTTCTTGTGTAGTTGCACTCGATTTTTTCCATTGTACTTCATTAAACATCTCCATATGAGATTAAATTACTTGTAGGGAAATGCAGGAGACCTTGGTTATGACGATGCACTAGGTCCAAAGCTCGGAATTTGTGTATGTTCTCAAAATGCGTTTGTCGAGTGCTCATTAAGAAAGTTTCTATACAAGTTTCTGAAGTAACTCCTTAAGAAAAGTTCTCCAAAAGTTCTCTATGAAAGAATCCTTTGAAGCATCTGGTTATCACTAATGTTTTGACTACTTGTGGAGCCAAAACGGACTCCGTATGAGTCAGATATCCATGTTTCAGTTAACACTGCTTAAAACTGATTCGGAACGAGAGTTACAGACTAGTTCTTGTGCAGTTGCACTCGATTTTTTTCATTCTACTTCACTAAACATCTCCATGTGAGATCCAATTACTTGTAGGGAAAAGCACGAGTTCTCGGTTATGATGATGCACTAGGTCCATAGCTGGGACTTTGTGTATGTTCTCGAAAGGCGTTTGTCGAGTGCTCATTAAGAAAGTTTCTATAAAATTTTATGAACGAACTCCTTAAGAAAAGTTCTCCAAAAGTTCCCTATGAAAGAATACCTCGAATCATCTGGTTGTCACAAACAGTTTGACTACTTGTGGAGCCAAAACGGACTCCGTATGAGTCAAATATCCATGTTTCAGTTAACACTGCGTAAAACTGATCCCGAACGACAGTTACATACTAGTTCTTGTGTAGTTGCACTCCATTTTTTCCATTCTAGTTCACTAAACATCTCCACATGAGATCCAATTACTTGTAGGGAAATGAAAGATACCTCGGTTATGATGATGCACTAGGTCCATAGCTGGGACTTTGTGTATGTTCTCGAAATGCGTTTGTCGAGTGCTCATTAAGAAAGTTTCTATAAAATTTTATGAACGAACTCCTTAAGAAAAGTTCTCCAAAAGTTCCCTATGAAAGAATACCTCGAATCATCTGGTTGTCACAAACGGTTTGACTACTTGTGGAGCCAAAACGGACTCCGTATGAGTCAAATATCCATGTTTCAGTTAACACTTCGCAAAACTGATTCCGAACGACAGTTACAGACTAGTTCTTGTGTAGTTGCACTCGATTTTTTGCATTCTGCTTCACTAAACATCTCAATATGAGATCCAATTACTAGTAGGGAAATGCAAGAGACCTCGGTTATGATGATGCACTAGGTCCATAGCTGGGACTTTGTGTATGTTCTCGAAAGACGTTTGTCGAGTGCTCATTAAGAAAGTTTTCAATACATGTTTCTGAAGGAACTCCTTAAGAAAAGTTCTCCAAAATTTCCCTATAAAAGAATAATTAGAAGCATCTGGTTGTCACAAACGTTTTGACTACTTGTGGAGCCAAAACAGACTCCGTATGAGTCAGATATCCTTGTTTCAGTTAACACTGCGCAAAACTGATTCCAAACGACAGTTACATACTAGTTCTTGTGTAGTTGCACTCGATTTTTTCCATTCTACTTCATTAAACATATCCATATATGAGATTAAATAACTAGTAGGGAAATGCAGGAGACCTTGGTTATGACGATGCACTAGGTCCATAGATGGGGATTTGTGTATGTTCTCGAAATGCGTTTGTTGAGTGCTCATTAAGAAAGTTTCTATACAAGTTTCTGAACTAACTCCTTAAGAAAAGTTCTCCAAAAGTTCCCTATGAAAGAATTCTTTGAAGCATCTGGTCCTCACAAATGTTTTGACTACTTGTGGAGCCAAAACGGACTCCGTATGAGTCAGATATCCATGTTTCAGTTAACACTGCGCAAAACTGATTCGAAACGACAGTTACAGACTAGTTCTTGTGTAGTTGCACTCGATTTTTTTCATTTTACTTCATTAAACATCTCCATATGAGATCCAATTACTTGTAGGGAAATACACTAGGTACATAGCTAGGACTTTGTGTATGTTCTCGAAAGGCGTTTGTTGAGTGCTCATTAATAAAGTTTCTATACAAGTTTCTGAACGAACTCCTTAAGAAAAGTTCTCCAAAAGTTCCCTATGAAAGAATACCTCGAAGCACATGGTTGTCACAAACGGCTTGACTACTTGTGGAGCCAAAACGGACTCTGTATGAGTAAAATATCCATGTTTCAGTTAACACTGCGCAAAACTGATCCCGAACGATAGTTACATACTAGTTCTTGTGTAGTTGCACTCGACTTTTTCCATTCTACTTCACAAAAAAACTCAATATGAGATCCAATTACTAGTAGGGAAATGTAAGAGACCTCGCTTATGATGATGCACTAGGTCCATAGCTGGGACTTTGTGTATGTTCTCGAAAGACGTTTGTCGAGTGCACATTGAGAAAGTTTTCTATACAAGTTTCTGAAGGAACTACTTAAGAAAAGTTCTCCAAAAGTTCCCTATGAAAGAATACTTAGAAGCATCTGGTTGTGACAAACGTTTTGACTACTTGTGGAGCCAAAATAGACTCCGTATGAGTCAGATATCCTTGTTTCAGTTAACACTGCGCAAAACTGATTCGAACGACAGTTACATACTAGTTCTTGTGTAGTTGCACTCGATTTTTTCCATTCTACTTCATTAAACATCTCCATATGAGATTAAATTACTTGTAGGGCAATGCAGGAGACCTTGGTTATGACGATGCACTAGGTCCAAAGCTGGTAATTTGTGTATGTTCTCGAAATGCGTTTGTCGAGTGCTCATTAAGAAAGTTTCTATACAAGTTTCTGAACTAACTCCTTAAGAAAAGTTCACCAAAAGTTCTCTATGAAAGAATCCTTTGAAGCATCTGGTTGCCACAAATGTTTTGACTACTTGTGGAGCCAAAACGGACTCCGTATGAGTCGGATATCCATGTTTCAGTTAACACTGCGCAAAACTGATTTGGAACGAGAGTTATAGACTAGTTCTTGTGTAGTTGCACTTGATTTTTTTCATTCTACTTAACTAAACATCTCCATATGAGGTCCAATTACTTGTAGGGAAATGCACGAGTCCTCGGTTACGATGATGCACTAGGTCCATAGTTGGGACTTTGTGTATGTTCTCGAAAGGCGTTTGTCGAGTGCTCATTAAGAAAGTTTCTATAAAATTTTATGAAGGAACTCCTTAAGAAAAGTTCTCCAAACGTTCCCTATGAAAGAATACCTCGAATCGTCTGGTTGTCACAAACGGTTTGACTACTTGTGGAGCCAAAACGGACTCCGTATGAGTCAAATATCCATGTTTCAGTTAACACTGCGCAAAACTGATCCCGAACGACAGTTACATACTAGTTCTTGTGTAGTTGCACTCGATTTTTTCCATTCTAGTTCACTAAACATCTCCACATGAGATCCAATTACTTGTAGGGAAATGAAATATACCTCGGTTATGATGATGCACTAGGTCCATAGATGGGACTTTGTGTATGTTCTCTAAATGCGTTTGTCGAGTGCTCATTAGAAAGTTTCTATACAAGTTTCTGAACGAACTCCTGAAGAAAAGTTATCCAAAAGTTCCCTATGAAAGAATACCTCAAAGCATCTGGTTGTCACAAACAGTTTGACTACTTGTGGAGCCAAAACGGACTCCGTATGAGTCAAATATCCATGTTTCAGTTAACACTGCGCAAAACTGATCCCGAACGATAGTTACATACTAGTTCTTGTGTAGTTGCACTCGATTTTTTGCATTCTACTTCACTTAAAATCTCAATACGAGATCCAATTACTAGTAGGGAAATGCAAGAGACCTCGGTTATGATGATGCACTAGGTCCATAGCTGGGACTTTGTGTATGTTCTCGAAAGACGTTTGTCGAGTGCTCATTAAGAAAGTTTTCTATACAAGTTTCTGAAGGAACTCCTTAAGAAAAGTTCTCCAAAAGTTCCCTATGAAAGAATACTTAGAAGCATCTCGTTGTCACAAATGTTTTGACTACTTGTGGAGCCAAAACAGACTCCGTATGCGTCTGATATCCTTGTTTCAGTTAACACTGCGCAAAACTGATTCAAACGACAGTTACATGCTAGTTCTTGTGTAGTTGCACTCGATTTTTTCCATTCTACTTCATTAAACATCTCCATATGAGATTAAACTACTTGTAGGGAAATGCAAGAGACCTTGGTTATGACGATGCACTAGGTCCAAAGCTGGGAATTTGTGTATGTTCTCGAAATGCGTTTGTCGAGTGCTCATTAGGAAAGTTTCTATACAAGTTCCTGAACTAACTCCTTAAGAAAAGTTCACCAAAAGTTCTCTATGAAAGAATCCTTTGAAGCATCTGGTTGTCACAAATGTTTTGACTACTTGTGGAGCAAAAACGGACTCCGTATGAGTCAGATATCCATGTTTTAGTTAACACTGTGCAAAACTGATTCGGAACGACAGTTACAGACTAGTTCTTGTGTAGTTGCACTCGATTTTTTTCATTCTACTTCACTAAACATCTCCATATGAGATCCAATTACTTGTAGGGAAATGCACGAGTCCTCGGTTACGATGATGCACTAGGTCCATAGCTGGGACTTTGTGTATGTTCTCGAAAGGCGTTTGTCGAGTGCTCATTAAAAAAGTTTCTATACAAGTTTCTGAACGAACTCCTTAAGAAAAGTTCTCCAAAAGTTCCCTATGAAATAATACCTCGAAGCATCTGGTTGTCACAAACGGTTTGACTACTTGTGGAGCCAAAACGGACTCCGTATGAGTCAAATATCCATGTATCAGTTAACACTGCGCAAAACTGATCCCAAACGATAGTTACATACTAGTTCTTGTGTAGTTGCACTCAATTTTTTCCATTCTACTTCACTAAAAATCTCAATACGAGATCCAATTACTAGTAGGGAAATGCAAGAGACCTCGGTTATGATGATGCACTACGTCCATAGCTGGGACTTTGTGTATGTTCTCGAAAGACGTCTGTCGAGTGCTCATTAAGAAAGTTTTCTATACAAGTTTCTGAAGGAACTCCTTAAGAAAAGTTCTCCGAAAGTTCCCTATGAAAGAATACTTAGAAGCATCTGGTTGTCACAAACGTTTTGACTACTTGTGGAGCCAAAACAGACTCCGTATAAGTCAGATATCCTTGTTTCAGTTAACACTGCGCAAAGCTGATTCAAACGACAGTTACATACTAGTTCTTGTGTAGTTGCACTCGATTTTTTCCATTCTACTTCATTAAACATCTCCATATGAGATTAAATTACTTGTAGGGCAATGCAGGAGACCTTGGTTATGACGATGCACTAGGTCCAAAGCTGGGAATTTGTGTATATTCTCGAAATGCGTTTGTCGAGTGCTCATTAAGAAAGTTTCTATACAAGTTTCTGAACTAACTCCTTAAGAAAAGTTCACCAAAAGTTCTCTATGAAAGAATCCTTTGAAGCATCTGGTTGTCACAAATGTTTTGACTACTTGTGGAGCAAAAACGGACTCCGTATGAGTCAGATATCCATGTTTTAGTTAACACGCTGCAAAACTGATTCGGAACGACAGTTACAGACTAGTTCTTGTGTAGTTGCAATTGATTTTTTTCAATCTACTTCACCAAACATCTCCATATGAGATCCAATTACTTGTAGGGAAATGCACGATCCCTCGGTTACGATGATGCACTAGGTCCATAGCTGGGACTTTGTGTATGTTCTCGAAAGGCGTTTGTCGAGTGCTCATTAAAAAAGTTTCTATACAAGTTTCTGAACGAACTCCTTAAGAAAAGTTCTCCAAAAGTTCCCTATGAAATAATACCTCGAAGCATCTGGTTGTCACAAATGGTTTGACTACTTGTGGATCCAAAACGGACTCCGTATGAGTCAAATATCCATGTATCAGTTAACACTGCGCAAAATTGATCCCGAACGATAGTTACATAATAGTTCTTGTGTAGTTGCACTCGATTTTTTCCATTCTACTTCACTAAAAATCTCAATACGAGATCCAATTACTAGTAGGGAAATGCAAGAGACCTCGGTTATGATGATGCACTACGTCCATAGCTGGGACTTTGTGTATGTTCTCGAAAGACGTCTATCGAGTGCTCATTAAGAAAGTTTTCTCTACAAGTTTCTGAAGGAACTCCTTAAGAAAAGTTCTCCGAACGTTCCCTATGAAAGAATACTTAGAAGCATCTGGTTGTCACAAACGTTTTGACTACTTGTGGAACCAAAACAGACTCCGTATAAGTCAGATATCCTTGTTTCAGTTAACACTGCGCAAAGCTGATTCAAACGACAGTTACATACTAGTTCTTGTGTAGTTGCACTCGATTTTTTCCATTCTACTTCATTAAACATCTCCATATGAGATTAAATTACTTGTAGGGCAATGCAAGAGACCTTGGTTATGACGATGCACTAGGTCCAAAGCTGGGAATTTGTGTATGTTCTCGAAATGCGTTTGTCGAGTCCTCATTAAGAAAGTTTCTATACAAGTTTCTGAACTAACTCCTTAAGAAAAGTTCTCCAGAAGTTCTCTATGAAAGAATACTTTGAAGCATCTGGTTGTCACAAATGTTTTGACTACTTGTGGAGCCAAAACGGACTCCGTATGAGCCCTATATCCTTGTTTCAGTTAACACTGCACAAAACTGATTCGGAACGAGAGTTACAGACTAGTTCTTGTGTAGTTGCACTGGATTTTTTTCATTCTACTTCACTAAACATATCCATATGAGATCCAATTACTTGTAGCGAAATGCACGAGTTCTCGGTTATGATGATGCACTAGGTCCATAGCTGGGACTTTGTGTATGTTCTCGAAAGGCGTTTGTCGAGTGCTCATTAAGAAAGTTTCTATAAAATTTTATGAACGAACTCCTTATGAAAAGTTCTCCGAAAGTTCCCTATGAAAGAATACCTCGAATAATCTGGTTGTCACAAATGGTTTGACTACTTGTGGAGCCAAAACGGACTCCGTATGAGTCAAATATCCATGTTTCAGTTAACACTGCGCAAAACTGATCCCGAACGACAGTTACATACTAGTTCTTGTGTAGTTGCACTCGATTTTTTCCATTCTAGTTCACTAAACATCTCCACATGAGATCCAATTACTTGTAGGGAAATGAAAGATACCTCGGTTATGATGATGCACTAGGTCCATAGCTGGGACTTTGTGTATGCTCTCGAAATGCGTTTGTCGAGTGCTCATTAGAAAGTTTCTATACAAGTTTCTGAACGAACTCCTGAAGAAAAGTTCTCCAAAAGTTCCCTATGAAAGAGTACCTCGAAGCATCTGGTTGTCACAAACGGTTTGACTACTTGTGGAGCCAAAACGGACTCCGTATGAGTCAAATATCCATGTTTCAGTTAACACTGCGCAAAACTGATCCCGAACGATAGTTACATACTAGTTCTTGTGTAGTTGCACTCGATTTTTTCCATTCTACTTCACTAAAAATCTCAATACAAGATCCAATTACTAGTAGGTAAATGCAAGAGACCTCGGTTATGATGATGCACTAGGTCCATAGCTGGGACTTTGTGTATGTTCTCGAAAGACGTTTGTCGAGTGCTCATTAAGAAAGTTTTCTATACAAGTTTCTGAAGGAACTCCTTAAGAAAAGTTCTCCAAAAGTTCCCTATGAAAGAATCCTTTGAAGCATCTGGTTGTCGCAAATGTTTTGACTACTTGTGGAGCCAAAACGGACTCCGTATGAGTCAGATATCCATGTTTCAGTTAACACTGCGCAAAACTGATTCGGAACGAGAGTTACAGACTAGTTCTTGTGTAGTTGCACTCGATTTTTTTCATTCTACTTCACTAAACATCTCCATATGAGATCCAATTACTTGTAGGGAAATGCACGAGTCCTCGGTTACGATGATGCACTAGGTCCATAGCTGGGACTTTGTGTATGTTCTCGAAAGGCGTTTGTCGAGTGCTCATTAAAAAAGTTTCTATACAAGTTTCTGAACGAACTCCTTAAGAAAAGTTCTCCAAAAGTTCCCTATGAAATAATACCTCGAAGCATCTGGTTGTCACAAACGGTTTGACTACTTGTGGAGCCAAAACGGACTCCGTATGAGTCAAATATCCATGTATCAGTTAACACTGCGCAAAATTGATCCCGAACGATAGTTACATACTAGTTCTTGTGTAGTTGCACTCGATTTTTTCCATTCTACTTCACTAAAAATCTCAATACGAGATCCAATTACTAGTAGGGAAATGCAAGAGACCTCGGTTATGATGATGCACTACGTCCATAGCTGGGACTTTGTGTATGTTCTCGAAAGACGTCTGTCGAGTGCTCATTAAGAAAGTTTTCTATACAAGTTTCTGAAGGAACTCCTTAAGAAAAGTTCTCCGAAAGTTCCCTATGAAAGAATACTTAGAAGCATCTGGTTGTCACAAACGTTTTGACTACTTGTGGAGCCAAAACAGACTCCGTATAAGTCAGATATCCTTGTTTCAGTTAACACTGCGCAAAGCTGATTCAAACGACAGTTACATACTAGTTCTTGTGTAGTTGCACTCGATTTTTTCCATTCTACTTCATTAAACATCTCCATATGAGATTAAATTACTTGTAGGGCAATGCAGGAGACCTTGGTTATGACGATGCACTAGGTCCAAAGCTGGGAATTTGTGTATATTCTCGAAATGCGTTTGTCGAGTGCTCATTAAGAAAGTTTCTATACAAGTTTCTGAACTAACTCCTTAAGAAAAGTTCACCAAAAGTTCTCTATGAAAGAATCCTTTGAAGCATCTGGTTGTCTCAAATGTTTTGACTACTTGTGGAGCAAAAACGGACTCCGTATGAGTCAGATATCCATGTTTTAGTTAACACGGTGCAAAACTGATTCGGAACGACAGTTACAGACTAGTTCTTGTGTAGTTGCACTCGATTTTTTTCATTCTACTTCACTAAACATCTCCATATGAGATCCAATTACTTGTAGGGAAATGCACGATCCCTCGGTTATGATGATGCACTAGGTCCATAGCTGGGACTTTGTGTATGTTCTCGAAAGGCGTTTGTCGAGTGCTCATTAAAAAAGTTTCTATACAAGTTTCTGAACGAACTCCTTAAGAAAAGTTCTCCAAAAGTTCCCTATGAAATAATACCTCGAAGCATCTGGTTGTCACAAACGGTTTGACTACTTGTGGATCCAAAACGGACTCCGTATGAGTCAAATATCCATGTATCAGTTAACACTGCGCAAAACTGATCCCGAACGATAGTTACATACTAGTTCTTGTGTAGTTGCACTCGATTTTTTTCCATTCTACTTCACTAAAAATCTCAATACGAGATCCAATTACTAGTAGGGAAATGCAAGAGACCTCGGTTATGATGATGCACTACGTCCATAGCTGGGACTTTGTGTATGTTCTCGAAAGACGTCTATCGAGTGCTCATTAAGAAAGTTTTCTATACAAGTCTCTGAAGGAACTCCTTAAGAAAAGTTCTCCGAACGTTCCCTATGAAAGAATACTTAGAAGCATCTGGTTGTCACAAACGTTTTGACTACTTGTGGAGCCAAAACAGACTCCGTATAAGTCAGATATCCTTGTTTCAGTTAACACTGCGCAAAGCTGATTCAAACGACAGTTACATACTAGTTCTTGTGTAGTTGCACTCGATTTTTTCCATTCTACTTCATTAAACATCTCCATATGAGATTAAATTACTTGTAGGGCAATGCAGGAGACCTTGGTTATGACGATGCACTAGGTCCAAAGCTGGGAATTTGTGTATGTTCTCGAAATGCGTTTGTCGAGTCCTCATTAAGAAAGTTTCTATACAAGTTTCTGAACTAACTCCTTAAGAAAAGTTCTCCAGAAGTTCTCTATGAAAGAATCCTGTGAAGCATCTGGTTGTCACAAATGTTTTGACTACTTGTGCAGCCAAAACGGACTCCGTATGAGCCCTATATCCTTGTTTCAGTTAACACTTCACAAAACTGATTCGGAACGAGAGTTACAGACTAGTTCTTGTGTAGTAGCACTCGATTTTTTTCATTCTACTTCACTAAACATATCCATATGAGATCCAATTACTTGTAGCGAAATGCACGAGTTCTCTGTTATGATGATGCACTAGGTCCATAGCTGGGACTTTGTGTATGTTCTCGAAAGGCGTTTGTCGAGTGCTCATTAAGAAAGTTTCTATAAAATTTTATGAACGAACTCCTTATGAAAAGTTCTCCAAAAGTTCCCTATGAAAGAATACCTCGAATAATCTGGTTGTCACAAATGGTTTGACTACTTGTGGAGCCAAAACGGACTCCGTATGAGTCAAATATCCATGTTTCAGTTAACACTGCGCAAAACTGATCCCGAACGACAGTTACATACTAGTTCTTGTGTAGTTGCACTCGATTTTTTCCATTCTAGTTCACTAAACATCTCCACATGAGATCCAATTACTTGTAGGGAAATGAAAGATACCTCGGTTATGATGATGCACTAGGTCCATAGCTGGGACTTTGTGTATGCTCTCGAAATGCGTTTGTCGAGTGCTCATTAGAAAGTTTCTATACAAGTTTCTGAACGAACTCCTGAAGAAAAGTTCTCCAAAAGTTCCCTATGAAAGAGTACCTCGAAGCATCTGGTTGTCACAAACGTTTTGACTACTTGTGGAGCCAAAACGGACTCCGTATGAGTCAAATATCCATGTTTCAGTTAACACTGCGCAAAACTGATGCCGAACGATAGTTACATACTAGTTCTTGTGTAGTTGCACTCGATTTTTTCCATTCTACTTCACTAAAAATCTCAATACAAGATCCAATTACTAGTAGGTAAATGCAACAGACCTCGGTTATGATGATGCACTAGGTCCATAGCTGGGACTTTGTGTATGTTCTCGAAAGACGTTTGTCGAGTGCTCATTAAGAAAGTTTTCTATACAAGTTTCTGAAGGAACTCCTTAAGAAAAGTTCTCCAAAATTTCCCTATGAAAGAATCCTTTGAAGCATCTGGTTGTCGCAAATGTTTTGACTACTTGTGGAGCCAAAACGGACTCCGTATGACTCAGATATCCATGTTTCAGTTAACACTGCGCAAAACTGATTCGGAACGAGAGTTACAGACTAGTTCTTGTGTAGTTGCACTCGATTTTTTTCATTCTACTTCACTAAACATCTCCATATGAGATCCAATTACTTGTAGGGAAATGCACGAGTCCTCGGTTACGATGATGCACTAGGTCCATAGCTGGGACTTTGTGTATGTTCTCGAAAGGCGTTTGTCGAGTGCTTATTAAAAAAGTTTCTATACAAGTTTCTGAACGAACTCCTTAAGAAAAGTTCTCCAAAAGTTCCCTATGAAATAATACCTCGAAGCATCTGGTTGTCACAAACGGTTTGACTACTTGTGGAGCCAAAACAGACTCCGTATGAGTCAAATATCCATGTATCAGTTAACACTGCGCAAAACTGATCCCGAACGATAGTTACATACTAGTTCTTGTGTAGTTGCACTCGATTTTTTCCATTCTACTTCACTAAAAATCTCAATACGAGATCCAATTACTAGTAGGGAAATGCAAGAGACCTCGGTTATGATGATGCACTACGTCCATAGCTGGGACTTTGTGTATGTTCTCGAAAGACGTCTGTCGAGTGCTCATTAAGAAAGTTTGCTATACAAGTTTCTGAAGGAACTCCTTAAGAAATGTTCTCCGAAAGTTCCCTATTAAAGAATACTTAGAAGCATCTGGTTGTCACAAACGTTTTGACTACTTGTGGAGCCAAAACAGACTCCGTATAAGTCAGATATCCTTGTTTCAGTTAACATTGCGCAAAGCTGATTCAAACGACAGTTACATACTAATTCTTGTGTAGTTGCACTCAATTTTTTCCATTCTACTTCATTAAACATCTCCATATGAGATTAAATTACTTGTAGGGCAATGCAGGAGACCTTGGTTATGACGATGCACTAGGTCCAAAGCTGGGAATTTGTGTATATTCTCGAAATGCGTTTGTCGAGTGCTCATTAAGAAAGTTTCTATACAAGTTTCTGAACTAACTCCTTAAGAAAAGTTCACCAAAAGTTCTCTATGAAAGAATCCTTTGAAGCATCTGGTTGTCACAAATGTTTTGACTACTTGTGGAGCAAAAACGGACTCCGTATGAGTCAGATATCCATGTTTTAGTTAACACAGTGCAAAACTGATTCGGAACGACAGTTATAGACTAGTTCTTGTGTAGTTGCACTCGATTTTTTTCATTCTACTTCACTAAACATCTCCATATGAGATCCAATTACTTGTAGGGAAATGCACGATCCCTCGGTTACGATGATGCACTAGGTCCATAGCTGGGACTTTGTGTATGTTCTCGAAAGGCGTTTGTCGAGTGCTCATTAAAAAAGTTTCTATACAAGTTTCTGAACGAACTCCTTAAGAAAAGTTCTCCAAAAGTTCCCTATGAAATAATACCTCGAAGCATCTGGTTGTCACAAACGGTTTGACTACTTGTGGATCCAAAACGGACTCCGTATGAGTCAAATATCCATGTATCAGTTAACACTGCGCAAAACTGATCCCGAACGATAGTTACATACTAGTTCTTGTGTAGTTGCACTCGATTTTTTTTCATTCTACTTCACTAAACATATCCATATGAGATCCAATTACTAGTAGGGAAATGCAAGAGACCTCGGTTATGATGATGCACTAGGTCCATAGCTGGGACTTTGTGTATGTTCTCGAAAGGCGTTTGTCGAGTGCTCATTAAGAAAGTTTTCTATACAAGTTTATGAAGGAACTCCTTAAGAAAACTTCTCCAAAAGTTCCCTATAAAAGCATACTTAGAAGCATCTGGTTGTCACAAACGTTTTGACTACTTGTGGAGCCAAAACAGACTCCGTATGAGTCAGATATCCTTGTTTCAGTTAACACTGCGCAAAGCTGATTCAAACGACAGTTACATACTAGTTCTTGTGTAGTTGCACTCGATTTTTTCCATTCTACTTCATTAAACATCTCCATATGAGATTAAATTACTTGTAGGGCAATGCAGGAGACCTTGGTTATGACGATGCACTAGGTCCAAAGCTGGGAATTTGTGTATGTTCTCGAAATGCGTTTGTCGAGTGCTCATTAAGAAAGTGTCTATACAAGTTTCTGAAGTAACTCCTTAAGAAAAGTTCTCCAAAAGTTCTCTATGAAAAATCCTTTGAAGCATCTGGTTGTCGCAAATGTTTTGACTACTTGTGGAGCCAAAACGGACTCCGTATGAGTCAGATATCCATGTTTCAGTTAACACTGCGCAAAACTTATTCGGAACGAGAGTTACAGACTAGTTCTTGTGTAGTTGCACTCGATTTTTTTCATTCTACTTCACTAAACATCTCCATATGAGATCCAATTACTTGTAGCGAAATGCACGAGTCCTCGGTTATGATGATGCACTAGGTCCATAGCTGGGACTTTGTGTATGTTCTCGAAAGGCGTTTGTCGAGTGCTCATAAAGAAAGTTTCTATAAAATTTTATGAACGAACTCCTTATGAAAAGTTCTCCAAAAGTTCCCTATGAAAGAATACCTCGAATAATCTGGTTGTCACAAATGGTTTGACTACTTGTGGAGCCAAAACGGACTCCGTATGAGTCAAATATCCATGTTTCAGTTAACACTGCGCAAAACTGATTCAAACGACAGTTACATACTAGTTCTTGTGTAGTTGCACTCGATTTTTTCCATTCTACTTCACTAAAAATCTCAATACGAGATCCAATTACTAGTAGGGAAATGCAAGAGACCTCGGTTATGATGATGCACTAGGTCCATAGCTGGGACTTTGTGTATGTTCTCGAAAGACGTTTATCAAGTGCTCATTAAGAATGTTTCTATACAAGTTTCTGAAGTAACACCTTAAGAAAAGTTCTCCAAAAGTTCTCTATGAAAGAATCCTTTGAAGCATCTGGTTGTCACAAATGTTTTGACTACTTTTGGAGCCAAAACGGACTTCGTATGAGTCAGATATCCATGTTTCAGTTAACACTGTGCAAAACTGATTCAGAACGACAGTTAGAGACTAGTTCTTGTGTAGTTGCACTCGATTTTTTTCATTCTACTTCACTAAACATATCCATATGAGATCCAATTACTAGTAGGGAAATGCAAGAGACCTCGGTTATGATGATGCACTAGGTCCATAGCTGGGACTTTGTGTATGTTCTCGAAAGGCGTTTGTCGAGTGCTCATTAAGAAAGTTTTCTATACAAGTTTCTGAAGGAACTCCTTAAGAAAAGTTCTCCAAAAGTTCCCTATAAAAGCATACTTAGAAGCATCTGGTTGTCACAAACGTTTTGACTACTTGTGGAGCCAAAACAGACTCCGTATGAGTCAGATATCCTTGTTTCAGTTAACACTGCGCAAAGCTGATTCAAACGACAGTTACATACTAGGTCTTGTGTAGTTGCACTCGATTTTTTCCATTCTACTTCATTAAACATCTCCATATGAGATTAAATTACTTGTAGGGCAATGCAGGAGACCTTGGTTATGACGATGCACTAGGTCCAAAGCTGGGAATTTGTGTATGTTCTCGAAATGCGTTTGTCGAGTGCTCATTAAGAAAGTTTCTATACAAGTTTCTGAAGTAACTCCTTAAGAAAAGTTCTCCAAAAGTTCTCTATGAAAAATCCTTTGAAGCATCTGGTTGTCGCAAATGTTTTGACTACTTGTGGAGCCAAAACGGACTCCGTATGAGTCAGATATCCATGTTTCAGTTAACACTGCGCAAAACTTATTCGGAACGAGAGTTACAGACTAGTTCTTGTGTAGTTGCACTCGATTTTTTTCATTCTACTTCACTAAACATATCCATATGAGATCCAATTACTTGTAGCGAAATGCACGAGTCCTCGGTTATGATGATGCACTAGGTCCATAGCTGGGACTTTGTGTATGTTCTCGAAAGGCGTTTGTCGAGTGCTCATTAAGAAAGTTTTCTATACATGTTTCTGAAGGAACTCCTTAAGAAAAGTTCTCCAAAAGTTCCCTATAAAAGCATACTTAGAAGCATCTGGTTGTCACAAACGTTTTGACTACTTGTGGAGCCAAAACAGACTCCGTATGAGTCAGATATCCTTGTTTCAGTTAACACTGCGCAAAGCTGATTCAAACGACAGTTACATACTAGTTCTTGTGTAGTTGCACTCGATTTTTTCCATTCTACTTCAATAAACATCTCCATATGAGATTAAATTACTTGTAGGGCAATGCAGGAGACCTTGGTTATGACGATGCACTAGGTCCAAAGCTGGGAATTTGTGTATGTTCTCGAAATGCGTTTGTCGAGTGCTCATTAAGAAAGTGTCTATACAAGTTTCTGAAGTAACTCCTTAAGAAAAGTTCTCCAAAAGTTCTCTATGAAAAATCCTTTGAAGCATCTGGTTGTCGCAAATGTTTTGACTACTTGTGGAGCCAAAACGGACTCCGTATGAGTCAGATATCCATGTTTCAGTTAACACTGCGCAAAACTTATTCGGAACGAGAGTTACAGACTAGTTCTTGTGTAGTTGCACTCGATTTTTTTCATTCTACTTCACTAAACATCTCCATATGAGATCCAATTACTTGTAGGGAAATGCACGAGTCCTCGGTTACGATGATGCACTAGGTCCATAGCTGGGACTTTGTGTATGTTCTCGAAAGGCGTTTGTCGAGTGCTCATAAAGAAAGTTTCTATACAAGTTTCTGGATGAAGTCCTTAAGAAAAGTTCTCCAAAAGTTCCCTATGAAAGAATACCTCGAAGCATCTGGTTGTCACAAACGGTTTGACTACTTGTGGAGCCAAAACAGACTCCGTATGAGTCAAATATCCATGTTTCAGTTAACACTGCGCATAACTGATCCCGAACGATAGTTACATACTAGTTCTTGTGTAGTTGCACTCGATTTTTTCCATTCTACTTCACTAAAAATCTCAATACGAGATCCAATTACTAGTAGGGAAATGCAAGAGACCTCGGTTATGATGATGCACTAGGTCCATAGCTGGGACTTTGTGTATGTTCTCGAAAGACGTTTATCAAGTGCTCATTAAGAAAGTTTTCTATACAAGTTTCTGAAGAAACTCCTTAAGAAAAGTTCTCCAAAAGTTCCCTATGAAAGAATACTTAGAAGCATCTGGTTGTCACAAATGTTTTAACTACCTGTGGAGCCAAAACAGACTCCTTATGAGTCACATATCCTTCTTTCAATTAACACTGCGCAAAACTGATTCAAACGACACTTACATACTAGTTCTTGTGTAGTTGCACTCGATTTTTTCCATTCTACTTCATTAAACATCTCCATATGAGATTAAATTACTTGTAGGGAAATGCAGGAGACCTTGGTTATGACGATGCACTAGGTCCAAAGCTGGGAATTTGTGTATGTTCTCGAAATGCGTTTGTCGAGTGCTCATTAAGAAAGTTTCTATACAAGTTTCTGAAGTAACACCTTAAGAAAAGTTCTCCAAAAGTTCTCTATGAAAGAATCCTTTGAAGCATCTGGTTGTCACAAATGTTTTGACTACTTTTGGAGCCAAAACGGACTCCGTATGAGTCAGATATCCATGTTTCAGTTAACACTGTGCAAAACTGATTCAGAACGACAGTTAGAGACTAGTTCTTGTGTAGTTGCACTCGATTTTTTTCATTCTACTTCACTAAACATATCCATATGAGATCCAATTACTAGTAGGGAAATGCAAGAGACCTCGGTTATGATGATGCACTAGGTCCATAGCTGGGACTTTGTGTATGTTCTCGAAAGGCGTTTGTCGAGTGCTCATTAAGAAAGTTTTCTATACAAGTTTCTGAAGGAACTCCTTAAGAAAAGTTCTCCAAAAGTTCCCTATAAAAGCATACTTAGAAGCATCTGGTTGTCACAAATGTTTTGACTACTTGTGGAGCCAAAACAGACTCCGTATGAGTCAGATATCCTTGTTTCAGTTAACACTGCGCAAAACTGATTCAAACGACAGTTACATACTAGTTCTTGTGTAGTTGCACTCGATTTTTTCCATTCTACTTCAATAAACATCTCCATATGAGATTAAATTACTTGTAGGGCAATGCAGGAGACCTTGGTTATGACGATGCACTAGGTCCAAAGCTGGGAATTTGTGTATGTTCTCGAAATGCGTTTGTCGAGTGCTCATTAAGAAAGTGTCTATACAAGTTTCTGAAGTAACTCCTTAAGAAAAGTTCTCCAAAAGTTCTCTATGAAAGAATCCTTTGAAGCATCTGGTTGTCGCAAATGTTTTGACTACTTGTGGAGCCAAAACAGACTCCGTATGAGTCAGATATCCATGTTTCAGTTAACACTGCGCAAAACTTATTCGGAACGAGAGTTACAGACTAGTTCTTGTGTAGTTGCACTCGATTTTTTTCATTCTACTTCACTAAACATCTCCATATGAGATCCAATTACTTGTAGGGAAATGCACGAGTCCTCGGTTACGATGATGCACTAGGTCCATAGCTGGGACTTTGTGTATGTTCTCGAAAGGCGTTTGTCGAGTGCTCATTAAGAAAGTTTCTATACAAGTTTCTGAAGTAACACCTTAAGAAAAGTTCTCCAAAAGTTCTCTATGAAAGAATCCTTTGAAGCACCTGGTTGTCACAAATGTTTTGACTACTTTTGGAGCCAAAACGGACTCCGTATGAGTCAGATATCCATGTTTCAGTTAACACTGTGCAAAACTGATTCAGAACGACAGTTAGAGACTAGTTCTTGTGTAGTTGCACTCGATTTTTTTCATTCTACTTCACTAAACATATCCATATGAGATCCAATTACTAGTAGGGAAATGCATGAGACCTCGGTTATGATGATGCACTAGGTCCATAGCTGGGACTTTGTGTATGTTCTCGAAAGGCGTTTGTCGAGTGCTCATTAAGAAAGTTTTCTATACAAGTTTCTGAAGGAACTCCTTAAGAAAAGTTCTCCAAAAGTTCCCTATAAAAGCATCCTTAGAAGCATCTGGTTGTCACAAATGTTTTGACTACTTGTGGAGCCAAAACAGACTCCGTATGAGTCAGATATCCTTGTTTCAGTTAACACTGCGCAAAACTGATTCAAACGACAGTTACATACTAGTTCTTGTGTAGTTGCACTCGATTTTTTCCATTCTACTTCAATAAACATCTCCATATGAGATTAAATTACTTGTAGGGCAATGCAGGAGACCTTGGTTATGACGATGCACTAGGTCCAAAGCTGGGAATTTGTGTATGTTCTCGAAATGCGTTTGTCGAGTGCTCATTAAGAAAGTGTCTATACAAGTTTCTGAAGTAACTCCTTAAGAAAAGTTCTCCAAAAGTTCTCTATGAAAGAATCCTTTGAAGCATCTGGTTGTCGCAAATGTTTTGACTACTTGTGGAGCCAAAATGGACTCCGTATGAGTCAGATATCCATGTTTCAGTTAACACTGCGCAAAACTTATTCGGAACGAGAGTTACAGACTAGTTCTTGTGTAGTTGCACTCGATTTTTTTCATTCTACTTCACTAAACATCTCCATATGAGATCCAATTACTTGTAGGGAAATGCACGAGTTCTCGGTTATGATGATGCACTAGGTCCATAGCTGGGACTTTGTGTATGTTCTCGAAAGACGTTAATCAAGTGCTCATTAAGAAAGTTTTCTATACAAGTTTCTGAAGGAACTCCTTAAGAAAAGTTTTCCAAAAGTTCCCTATGAAAGAATACTTAGAAGCATCTGGTTGTCACAAATGTTTTAACTACTTGTGGAGCCAAAACAGACTCCTTATGAGTCAGATATCCTTCTTTCAGTTAACACTGCGCAAAACTGATTCAAACGACACTTACATACTAGTTCTTGTGTAGTTGCACTCGATTTTTTCCATTCTACTTCATTAAACATATCCATATGAGATTAAATTACTTGTAGGGAAATGCAGGAGACCTTGGTTATGACGATGCACTAGGTCCAAAGCTGGGAATTTGTGTATGTTCTCGAAATGCGTTTGTCGAGTGCTCATTAAGAAAGTTTCTATACAAGTTTCTGAAGTAACTCCTTAAGAAAAGTTCTCCAAAAGTTCTCTATGAAAGAATCCTTTGAAGCATCTGGTTGTCGCAAATGTTTTGACTACTTGTGGAGCCAAAATGGACTCCGTATGAGTCAGATATCCATGTTTTAGTTAACACTGCGCAAAACTGATTCGGAACGAGAGTTACAGACTAGTTCTTGTGTAGTTGCACTCGATTTTTTCATTCTACTTCACTAAACATCTCCATATGAGATCCAATTACTTTTAGGGAAATGCACGAGTCCTCGGTTACGATGGTGCACTAGGTCCATAGCTGGGACTTTGTGTATGTTCTCGAAAGGCGTTTGTCGAGTGCTCATAAAGAAAGTTTCTATACAAGTTTCTGGACGAACTCCTTAAGAAAAGTTCTCCAAAAGTTCCCTATGAAAGAATACCTCGAAGCATCTGGTTGTCACAAACGGTTTGACTACTTGTGGAGCCAAAACGGACTCCGTATGAGTCAAATATCCATGTTTCAGTTAACACTGCGCATAACTGATCCCGAACGATAGTTACATACTAGTTCTTGTGTAGTTGCACTCGATTTTTTCCATTCTACTTCACTAAAAATCTCAATACGAGATCCAATTACTAGTAGGGAAATGCAAGAGACCTCGGTTATGATGATGCACTACGTCCATAGCTGGGACTTTGTGTATGTTCTCGAAAGACGTTTGTCGAGTGCTCATTAAGAAAGTTTTCTATACAAGTTTCTGAAGGAACTCATTAGGAAAAGTTCTCCAAAAGTTCCCTATGAACGAATACTTAGAAGCATCTGGTTGTCACAAACATTTTGACTACTTGTGGAGCCAAAACAGACTCCGTATGAGTCAGATATCCTTGTTTCAGTTAACACTGCGCAAAGCTGATTCAAACGACAGTTACATACTAGTTCTTGTGTAGTTGCACTCGATTTTTTCCATTCTACTTCATTAAACATCTCCATATGAGATTAAATTACTTGTAGGGCAATGCAGGAGGCCTTGGTTATGATGATGCACTAGGTCCAAAGCTGGGAATTTGTGTATGTTCTCGAAATGCGTTTGTCGAGTGCTCATTAAGAAATTTTCTATACAAGTTTCTGAACTAACTCCTTAAGAAAAGTTCTCCAAAAGTTCTCTATGAAAGAATCCTTTGAAGCATCTGGTTGTCACAAATGTTTTGACTACTTGTGGAGCCAAAACGGACTCCGTATGAGTCAGATATCCTTGTTTCAGTTAACACTGCGAAAAACTGATTCGGAACGAGAGTTACAGACTAGTTCTTGTGTAGTTGCACTCGATTTTTTTCATTCTACTTCACTAAACATATCCATATGAGATCCAATTACTTGTAGGGAAATGCACGAGTTCTCGGTTATGATGATGCACTAGGTCCATAGCTGGGACTTTGTGTATGTTCTCGAAAGGCGTTTGTCGAGTGCTCATTAAGAAAGTTTCTATAAAATTTTATGAACGAGCTCCTTATGAAAAGTTCTCCAAAAGTTCCCTATGAAAGAATACCTCGAATCATCTGGTTGTCACAAACGGTTTGACTACTTGTGGAGCCAAAACGGACTCCGTATGAGTCAAATATCCATGTTTCAGTTAACACTGTGCAAAACTGATCCCGAACGACAGTTACATACTAGTTCTTGTGTAGTTGCACTCGATTTTTTCCATTCTAGTTCACTAAACATCTCCACATGAGATGCATTTACTTGTAGGGAAATGAAAGATACCTCGGTTATGATGATGCACTAGGTCCATAGCTGGGACTTTGTGTATGCTCTCGAAATGCGTTTGTCAAGTGCTCATTAGAAAGTTTCTATACAAGTTTCTGAACGAACTCCTGAAGAAAAGTTCTCCAAAAGTTCCCTATGAAAGAATACCTCGAAGCATCTGGTTGTCACAAATGTTTGACTACTTGTGGAGCCAAAACGGACTTCGTATGAGTCAGATATCCATGTTTCAGTTAACACTGCGCAAAACTGATTCGGAACGAGAGTCACAGATTAGTTCTTGTGTAGTTGCACTCGATTTTTTTCATTCTACTTCACCAAACATATCCATATGAGATCCAATTACTTGTAGGGAAATGCACGAGTTCTCGGTTATGATGATGCACTAGGTCCATAGCTGGGACTTTGTGTATGCTCTCGAAAGGCGTTTGTCGAGTGCTCATTAAGAAAGTTTCTATACAAGTTTCTGAACTAACTCCTTAAGAAAAGTTCTCCAAAAGTTCTCTATGAATGAATCCTTTGAAGCATCTGGTTGTCACAAATGTTTTGACTACTTGTGGAGCCAAAACGGACTCCGTATGAGTCAGATATCCATGTTTCAGTTAACACTGCGCAAAACTGATTCGGAACGAGAGTTACAGACTAGTTCTTGTGTAGTTGCACTCGATTTTTTTCAATCTACTTCACCAAACATATCCATATGAGATCCAATTACTTGTAGGGAAATGCACGAGTTCTCGGTTATGATGATGCACTAGGTCCATAGCTGGGACTTTGTGTATGTTCTCGAAAGGCGTTTGTCGAGTGCTCATTAAGAAAGTTTCTTTAAAATTTTATGAACGAACTCCTTAAGAATAGTTCTCCAAAAGTTCCCTATGAAAGAATACCTCGAATCATCTGGTTGTCACAAACGGTTTGACTAGTTATGCAGCCCAAACGGACTCCGTATGAGTCAAATATCCATGTTTCAGTTAACACGGCGCAAAACTGATACCGATTGATAGTTACATACTAGTTCTTGTGTAGTTGCACTCGATTTTTTCCATTCTACTTCACTAAAAATCTCAATATGAGATCCAATTACTAGTAGGGAAATGCAAGAGACCTCAGTTATGATGATGCACTAGGTCCATAGCTGGAACTTTGTGTATGTTCTCGAAAGATGTTTGTCGAGTGCTCATTAAGAAAGTTTTCTGTACAAGTTTCTGAAGGAACTCCTTAAGAAAAGTTCTCCAAAAGTTCCCTATGAAAGCATACTTAGAAGCATCTGGTTGTCACAGCCGTTTTGACTACTTGTGGAGCCAAAACAGACTCCGTATGAGTCAGATATCCTTGTTTCAGTTAACACTGCGCAAAGCTGATTCAAACGACAGTTACATACTAGTTCTTGTGTAGTTGCACTCGATTTTTTCCATTCTACTTCATTAAACATCTCCATATGAGATTAAATTACTTGTAGGGCAATGCAGGAGGCCTTGGTTATGATGATGCACTAGGTCCAAAGCTGGGAATTTGTGTATGTTCTCGAAATGCGTTTGTCGAGTGCTCATTAAGAAATTTTCTATACAAGTTTCTGAACTAACTCCTTAAGAAAAGTTCTCCAAAAGTTCTCTATGAAAGAATCCTTTGAAGCATCTGGTTGTCACAAATGTTTTGACTACTTGTGGAGCCAAAACGGACTCCGTATGAGTCAGATATCCTTGTTTCAGTTAACACTGCGAAAAACTGATTCGGAACGAGAGTTACAGACTAGTTCTTGTGTAGTTGCACTCGATTTTTTTCATTCTACTTCACTAAACATATCCATATGAGATCCAATTACTTGTAGGGAAATGCACGAGTTCTCGGTTATGATGATGCACTAGGTCCATAGCTGGGACTTTGTGTATGTTCTCGAAAGGCGTTTGTCGAGTGCTCATTAAGAAAGTTTCTATAAAATTTTATGAACGAGCTCCTTATGAAAAGTTCTCCAAAAGTTCCCTATGAAAGAATACCTCGAATCATCTGGTTGTCACAAACGGTTTGACTACTTGTGGAGCCAAAACGGACTCCGTATGAGTCAAATATCCATGTTTCAGTTAACACTGTGCAAAACTGATCCCGAACGACAGTTACATACTAGTTCTTGTGTAGTTGCACTCGATTTTTTCCATTCTAGTTCACTAAACATCTCCACATGAGATGCATTTACTTGTAGGGAAATGAAAGATACCTCGGTTATGATGATGCACTAGGTCCATAGCTGGGACTTTGTGTATGCTCTCGAAATGCGTTTGTCAAGTGCTCATTAGAAAGTTTCTATACAAGTTTCTGAACGAACTCCTGAAGAAAAGTTCTCCAAAAGTTCCCTATGAAAGAATACCTCGAAGCATCTGGTTGTCACAAATGTTTGACTACTTGTGGAGCCAAAACGGACTCCGTATGAGTCAGATATCCATGTTTCAGTTAACACTGCGCAAAACTGATTCGGAACGAGAGTCACAGACTAGTTCTTGTGTAGTTGCACTCGATTTTTTTCATTCTACTTCACCAAACATATCCATATGAGATCCAATTACTTGTAGGGAAATGCACGAGTTCTCGGTTATGATGATGCACTAGGTCCATAGCTGGGACTTTGTGTATGCTCTCGAAAGGCGTTTGTCGAGTGCTCATTAAGAAAGTTTCTATACAAGTTTCTGAACTAACTCCTTAAGAAAAGTTCTCCAAAAGTTCTCTATGAATGAATCCTTTGAAGCATCTGGTTGTCACAAATGTTTTGACTACTTGTGGAGCCAAAACGGACTCCGTATGAGTCAGATATCCATGTTTCAGTTAACACTGCGCAAAACTAATTCAGAACGAGAGTTACAGACTAGTTCTTGTGTAGTTGCACTCGATTTTTTTCAATCTACTTCACCAAACATATCCATATGAGATCCAATTACTTGTAGGGAAATGCACGAGTTCTCGGTTATGATGATGCACTAGGTCCATAGCTGGGACTTTGTGTATGTTCTCGAAAGGCGTTTGTCGAGTGCTCATTAAGAAAGTTTCTTTAAAATTTTATGAACGAACTCCTTAAGAATAGTTCTCCAAAAGTTCCCTATGAAAGAATACCTCGAATCATCTGGTTGTCACAAACGGTTTGACTAGTTATGCAGCCCAAACGGACTCCGTATGAGTCAAATATCCATGTTTCAGTTAACACGGCGCAAAACTGATACCGATTGATAGTTACATACTAGTTCTTGTGTAGTTGCACTCGATTTTTTCCATTCTACTTCACTAAAAATCTCAATATGAGATCCAATTACTAGTAGGGAAATGCAAGAGACCTCAGTTATGATGATGCACTAGGTCCATAGCTGGAACTTTGTGTATGTTCTCGAAAGATGTTTGTCGAGTGCTCATTAAGAAAGTTTTCTGTACAAGTTTCTGAAGGAACTCCTTAAGAAAAGTTCTCCAAAAGTTCCCTATGAAAGCATACTTAGAAGCATCTGGTTGTCACAGCCGTTTTGACTACTTGTGGAGCCAAAACAGACTCCGTATGAGTCAGATATCCTTGTTTCAGTTAACACTGCGCAAAACTGATTCAAACGACAGTTACATACTAGTTGTTGTGTAGTTGCACTCGATTTTTTTCCATTCTAATTCATTAAACATCTCCATATGATATTAAATTACTTATAGGGAAATGCACGAGACCTTGGTTATGACAATGCACTAGGTCCAAAGCTGGGAATTTGGGTATGTTCTCGAAATGCGTTTGTCGAGTGCTCATTAAGAAAGTTTCTATACAAGTTTCCGAACTAAATCCTTAAGAAAAGTTCTCCAAAAGTTCTCTATGAAAGAATCCTTTGAAGCATCTGGTTGTCACAAATGTTTTGACTACTTGTGGAGCCAAAACAGACTCCGTATGAGTCAGATATCCATGTTTCAGTTAACACTGCGCAAAACTGATTCGGAACGAGAGTTACAGACTAGTTCTTGTGTAGTTGCACTCAATTTTTTCCATTCTACTTCACCAAAAATCTCAATACGAGATCCAATTACTAGTAGGGAAATGCAAGAGACCTCGGTTATGATGATACACTAGGTCCATAGCTGGGACTTTGTGTATGTTCTCGAAAGACGTTTATCGAGTGCTCATTAAGAAAGTTTTCTATACAAGTTTCTGAAGGAACTCCTTAACAAAAGTTCTCCAAAAGTTCCCTATGAAAGAATACTTAGAATCATCTGGTTGTCACAAACGTTTTGACTACTTGTGGAGCCAAAACAGACTCCGTATGAGTCAGATATCCTTGTTTCAGTTAACACTGCGCAAAAGTGATTCAAACGACAGTTACATACTAGTTCTTGTGTAGTTGCACTCGATTTTTTCCATTCTACTTCATGAAACATATCCATATGAGATTAAATTACTTGTAGGGAAATGCAGGAGACCTTGGTTATGACGATGCACTAGGTCCAAAGCGGGGAATTTGTGTATGTTCTCGAAATGCGTTTGTCGAGTGCTCATTAAGAAAGTTTCTATACAAGTTTCTGAACTAACTCCTTAAGAAAAGTTCACCGACAGTTCTCTATTAAAGAATCCTTTGAAGCATCTGGATGTCACAAATGTTTTGACTACTTGTGGAGCCAAAACGGACTCCGTATGAGTCAGATATCCATGTTTCAGTTAACACTGCGCAAAACTGATTCGGAACGACAGTTATAGACTAGTTCTTGTGTTGTTGCACTCGATTTTTTTCAGTCTACTTCACTAAACATCTCCATATGAGATCCAATTACTTGTAGGGAAATGCACGAGTCCTCGGTTACGATGATGCACTAGGTCCATAGCTGGGACTTTGTGTATGTTCTCGAAAGGCGTTTGTCGAGTGCTCATTAAGAAAGTTTCTATACACGTTTTTGAACGAACTCCTTAAGGAAAGTTCTCCAAAAGTTCCCTATGAAAGAATACCTCGAAGCATCTGGTTGTCACAAACGGTTTGACTACTTGTGGAGCCAAAACGGACTCTGTATGAGTCAAATATCCATGTTTCAGTTAATACTGCGCAAAACTGATCCCGAACGATAGTTACATACTAGTTCTTGTGTAGTTGCACTCGATTTTTTCCATTCTACTTCACTAAAAATCTCAATACGAGATCCAATTACTAGTAGGGAAATGCAAGAGACCTCGGTTATGATGATGCATTGGTCCATAGCTGGGACTTTGTGTATGTTCTCGAAAGACGTTTGTCGAGTGCTCATTAAGAAAGTTTTCTATACAAGTTTCTGAAGGAACTCCTTAAGAAAAGTTTTCCAAAAGTTCCCTATGAAAGAATACTTAGAAGCATCTGGTTGTGAAAAACGTTTTGACTACTTGTGGAGCCAAAACAGACTCCGTATGCGTCAGATATCCTTGTTTCAGTTAACACTGCGCAAAACTGATTCAAACGACAGTTACATACTAGTTCTTGTGTAGTTGCACTCGATTTTTTCCATTCTACTTCATTAAACATCTCCATATGAGATTAAATTACTTGTAGGGCAATGCAGGAGACCTTGGTTATGACGATGCACTAGGTCCAAAGCTAGGAATTTGTGTATGTTCTCGAAATGCGTTTGTCGAGTGCTCATTAAGAAAGTTTCTATACAAGTTTCTGAACTAACTCCTTAAGAAAAGTTCACCGACAGTTCTCTATTAAAGAATTCTTTGAAGCATCTAGTTGTCACAAATGTTTTGACTACTTGTGGAGCCAAAACGGACTCCGTATGAGTCAGATATCCATGTTTCAGTTAACACTGCGCAAAACTGATTCGGAACGACAGTTACAGACTAATTCTTGTGTAGTTGCACTCGATTTTTTTCAGTCTACTTCACTAAACATCTCCATATGAGATCCAATTACTTGTAGGGAAATGCACGAGTCCTCGGTTACGATGATGCACTAGGTCCATAGCTGGGACTTTGTGTATGTTCTCGAAAGGCGTTTGTCGAGTGCTCATTAAGAAAGTTTCTATACACGTTTTTGAACGAACTCCTTAAGGAAAGTTCTCCAAAAGTTCCCTATGAAAAAAATACCTCGAAGCATCTGGTTGTCACAAACGGTTTGACTACTTGTGGAGCCAAAACGGACTCTGTATGAGTCAAATATCCATGTTTCAGTTAATACTGCGCAAAACTGATCCCGAACGATAGTTACATACTAGTTCTTGTGTAGTTGCACTCGATTTTTTCCATTCTACTTCACTAAAAATCTCAATACGAGATCCAATTACTAGTAGGGAAATGCAAGAGACCTCGGTTATGATGATGCATTGGTCCATAACTGGGACATTGTGTATGTTCTCGAAAGACGTTTGTCGAGTGCTCATTAAGAAAGTTTTCTATACAAGTTTCTGAAGGAACTCCTTAAGAAAAGTTTTCCAAAAGTTCCCTATGAAAGAATACTTAGAAGCATCTGGTTGTGAAAAACGTTTTGACTACTTGTGGAGCCAAAACAGACTCCGTATGCTTCAGATATCCTTGTTTCAGTTAACACTGCGCAAAACTGATTCAAACGACAGTTACATACTAGTTCCTGTGTAGTTGCTCTCGATTTTTTCCATTCTACTTCATTAAACATCTCCATATGAGATTAAATTACTTGTAGGGCAATGCAGGAGACCTTGGTTATGACGATGCACTAGGTCCAAAGCTGGGAATTTGTGTATGTTCTCGAAATGCGTTTGTCGAGTGCTCATTAAGAAAGTTTCTATACAAGTTTCTGAACTAACTCCTTAAGAAAAGTTCTCCAAAAGTTCTCTATGAAAGAATTCTTTGAAGCATCTGGTTGTCACAAATGTTTTGACTACTAGTGGAGCCAAAACGGACTCCGTATGAGTCAGATATCCATGTTTCAGTTAACACTGCGCAAAACTGATTCGGAACGAGAGTTACAGACTAGTTCTTGTGTAGTTGCACTCGATTTTTTTCAATCTACTTCACCAAACATATCCATATGAGATCCAATTACTTGTAGGGAAATGCACGAGTTCTCGGTTATGATGATGCACTAGGTCCATAGCTGGGACTTTGTGTATGTTCTCGAAAGGCGTTTGTCGAGTGCTCATTAAGAAAGTTTCTTTAAAATTTTATGAACGAACTCCTTAAGAATAGTTCTCCAAAAGTTCCCTATGAAAGAATACCTCGAATCATCTGGTTGTCACAAACGGTTTGACTAGTTATGCAGCCCAAACGGACTCCGTATGAGTCAAATATCCATGTTTCAGTTAACACGGCGCAAAACTGATCCCGATTGATAGTTACATACTAGTTCTTGTGTAGTTGCACTCGATTTTTTCCATTCTACTTCACAAAAATCTCAATATGAGATCCAATTACTAGTAGGGAAATGCAAGAGACCTCAGTTATGATGATGCACTAGGTCCATAGCTGGAACTTTGTGTATGTTCTCGAAAGATGTTTGTCGAGTGCTCATTAAGAAAGTTTTCTGTACAAGTTTCTGAAGGAACTCCTTAAGAAAAGTTCTCCAAAAGTTCCCTATGAAAGCATACTTAGAAGCATCTGGTTGTCACAGCCGTTTTGACTACTTGTGGAGCCAAAACAGACTCCGTATGAGTCAGATATCCTTGTTTCAGTTAACACTGCGCAAAACTGATTCAAACGACAGTTACATACTAGTTGTTGTGTAGTTGCACTCGATTTTTTTCCATTCTAATTCATTAAACATCTCCATATGAGATTAAATTACTTATAGGGAAATGCACGAGACCTTGGTTATGACAATGCACTAGGTCCAAAGCTGGGAATTTGGGTATGTTCTCGAAATGCGTTTGTCGAGTGCTCATTAAGAAAGTTTCTATACAAGTTTCCGAACTAACTCCTTAAGAAAAGTTCTCCAAAAGTTCTCTATGAAAGAATCCTTTGAAGCATCTGGTTGTCACAAATGTTTTGACTACTTGTGGAGCCAAAACGGACTCCGTATGAGTCAGATATCCATGTTTCAGTTAACACTGCGCAAAACTGATTCGGAACGAGAGTTACAGACTAGTTCTTGTGTAGTTGCACTCAATTTTTTCCATTCTACTTCACCAAAAATCTCAATACGAGATCCAATTACTAGTAGGGAAATGCAAGAGACCTCGGTTATGATGATACACTAGGTCCATAGCTGGGACTTTGCGTATGTTCTCGAAAGACGTTTATCGAGTGCTCATTAAGAAAGTTTTCTATACAAGTTTCTGAAGGAACTCCTTAACAAAAGTTCTCCAAAAGTTCCCTATGAAAGAATACTTAGAAGCATCTGGTTGTCACAAACGTTTTGACTACTTGTGGAGCCAAAACAGACTCCGTATGAGTCAGATATCCTTGTTTCAGTTAACACTGCGCAAAAGTGATTCAAACGACAGTTACATACTAGTTCTTGTGTAGTTGCACTCGATTTTTTCCATTCTACTTCATGAAACATATCCATATGAGATTAAATTACTTGTAGGGAAATGCAGGAGACCTTGGTTATGACGATGCACTAGGTCCAAAGCTGGGAATTTGTGTATGTTCTCGAAATGCGTTTGTCGAGTGCTCATTAAGAAAGTTTCTATACAAGTTTCTGAACTAACTCCTTAAGAAAAGTTCACCGACAGTTCTCTATTAAAGAATCCTTTGAAGCATCTGGATGTCACAAATGTTTTGACTACTTGTGGAGCCAAAACGGACTCCGTATGAGTCAGATATCCATGTTTCAGTTAACACTGCGCAAAACTGATTCGGAACGACAGTTACAGACTAGTTCTTATGTTGTTGCACTCGATTTTTTTCAGTCTACTTCACTAAACATCTCCATATGAGATCCAATTACTTGTAGGGAAATGCACGAGTCCTCGGTTACGATGATACACTAGGTCCATAGCTGGGACTTTGTGTATGTTCTCGAAAGGCGTTTGTCGAGTGCTCATTAAGAAAGTTTCTATACACGTTTTTGAACGAACTCCTTAAGGAAAGTTCTCCAAAAGTTCCCTATGAAAGAATACCTCGAAGCATCTGGTTGTCACAAACGGTTTGACTACTTGTGGAGCCAAAACGGACTCTGTATGAGTCAAATATCCATGTTTCAGTTAATACTGCGCAAAACTGATCCCGAACGATAGTTACATACTAGTTCTTGTGTAGTTGCACTCGATTTTTTCCATTCTACTTCACTAAAAATCTCAATACGAGATCCAATTACTAGTAGGGAAATGCAAGAGACCTCGGTTATGATGATGCATTGGTCCATAGCTGGGACTTTGTGTATGTTCTCGAAAGACGTTTGTCGAGTGCTCATTAAGAAAGTTTTCTATACAAGTTTCTGAAGGAACTCCTTAAGAAAAGTTTTCCAAAATTTCCCTATGAAAGAATACTTAGAAGCATCTGGTTGTGAAAAACGTTTTGACTACTTGTGGAGCCAAAACAGACTCCGTATGCGTCAGATATCCTTGTTTCAGTTAACACTGCGCAAAACTGATTCAAACGACAGTTACATACTAGTTCTTGTGTAGTTGCACTCGATTTTTTCCATTCTACTTTATTAAACATCTCCATATGAGATTAAATTACTTGTAGGGCAATGCAGGAGACCTTGGTTATGACGATGCACTAGGTCCAAAGCTAGGAATTTGTGTATGTTCTCGAAATGCGTTTGTCGAGTGCTCATTAAGAAAGTTTCTATACAAGTTTCTGAACTAACTCCTTAAGAAAAGTTCACCGACAGTTCTCTATTAAAGAATTCTTTGAAGCATCTAGTTGTCACAAATGTTTTGACTACTTGTGGAGCCAAAACGGACTCCGTATGAGTCAGATATCCATGTTTCAGTTAACACTGCGCAAAACTGATTCGGAACGACAGTTACAGACTAATTCTTGTGTAGTTGCACTCGATTTTTCTCAGTCTACTTCACTAAACATCTCCATATGAGATCCAATTACTTGTAGGGAAATGCACGAGTCCTCGGTTACGATGATGCACTAGGTCCATAGCTGGGACTTTGTGTATGTTCTCGAAAGGCGTTTGTCGAGTGCTCATTAAGAAAGTTTCTATACACGTTTTTGAACGAACTCCTTAAGGAAAGTTCTCCAAAAGTTCCCTATGAAAAAATACCTCGAAGCATCTGGTTGTCACAAACGGTTTGACTACTTGTGGAGCCAAAACGGACTCTGTATGAGTCAAATATCCATGTTTCAGTTAATACTGCGCAAAACTGATCCCGAACGATAGTTACATACTAGTTCTTGTGTAGTTGCACTCGATTTTTTCCATTCTACTTCACTAAAAATCTCAATACGAGATCCAATTACTAGTAGGGAAATGCAAGAGACCTCGGTTATGATGATGCATTGGTCCATAACTGGGACATTGTGTATGTTCTCGAAAGACGTTTGTCGAGTGCTCATTAAGAAAGTTTTCTATACAAGTTTCTGAAGGAACTCCTTAAGAAAAGTTTTCCAAAAGTTCCCTATGAAAGAATACTTAGAAGCATCTGGTTGTGAAAAACGTTTTGACTACTTGTGGAGCCAAAACAGACTCCGTATGTGTCAGATATCCTTGTTTCAGTTAACACTGCGCAAAACTGATTCAAACGACAGTTACATACTAGTTCTTGTGTAGTTGCTCTCGATTTTTTCCATTCTACTTTATTAAACATCTCCATATGAGATTAAATTACTTGTAGGGCAATGCAGGAGACCTTGGTTATGACGATGCACTAGGTCCAAAGCTGGGAATTTGTGTATGTTCTCGAAATGCGTTTGTCGAGTGCTCATTAAGAAAGTTTCTATACAAGTTTCTGAACTAACTCCTTAAGAAAAGTTCTCCAAAAGTTCTCTATGAAAGAATTCTTTGAAGCATCTGGTTGTCACAAATGTTTTGACTACTAGTGGAGCCAAAACGGACTCCGTATGAGTCAGATATCCATGTTTCAGTTAACACTGCGCAAAACTGATTCGGAACGACAGTTACAGACTAGTTCTTGTGTAGTTGCACTCGATTTTTTTCATTCTACTTCACCAAACATATCCATATGAGATCCAATTACTTGTAGGGAAATGCATGAGTCCTTGGTTACGATGATGCACTAGGTCCATAGCTGGGACTTTGTGTATGTTCTCGAAAGGCGTTTGTCGAGTGCTCATTAAGAAAGTTTCTATACAAGTTTTTGAACGAACTCCTTAAGAAAAGTTCTCCGAAAGTTCCCTATGAAAGAATACCTCGAATCATCTGGTTGTCACCAATGGTTTGACTACTTGTGGAACCAAAACGGACTCCGTATGAGTCAAATATCCATGTTTCAGTTAACACTGCGCAAAACTGATCCCGAACGACAGTTACATACTAGTTCTTGTGTAGTTGCACTCGATTTTTTCCATTCTAGTTCACTAAACATCTCCACATGAGATCCAATTACTTGTAGGGAAATGAAAGATACCTCGGTTATGATGATGCACTAGGTCCATAGCTGGGACTTTGTGTATGTTCTTGAAATGCGTTTGTCGAGTGCTGATTAGAAAGTTTCTATACAAGTTTCTGAACGAACTCCTGAAGAAAAGTTCTCCAAAAGTTAACTATGAAAGAATACCTCGAAGCATCTGGTTGTCACAAACGGTTTGACTACTTGTGGAGCCAAAACAGACTCCGTATGAGTCAAATATCCATGTTTTAGTTAACACTGCGCAAAACTAATCCCGAACGATAGTTACATACTAGTTCTTGTGTAGTTGCACTCGATTTTTTCCATTCTACTTCACTAAAAATCTCAATACGAGATCCAATTACTAGTAGGGAAATGCAAGAGACCTCGGTTATGATGATACACTAGGTCCATAGCTGGGACTTTGTGTATGTTCTCGAAAGACGTTTGTCGAGTGCTCATTAAGAAAGTTTTCTATACAAATTTCTGAAGGAACTCCTTAAGAAAAGTTCTCCAAAAGTTCCCTATGAAAGAATACTTCGAAGCATCTGGTTGTCACAAACGTTTTAACTACTTGTGGAGCCAAAACAGACTCCGTATGAGTCAGATATCCTTGTTTTAGTTAACATTGCGCAAAACTGATTCAAACGACAGTTACATACTAGTTCTTGTGTAGTTGCACTCGATTTTTTCCATTCTACTTCATTAAACATCTCCATATGAGATTAAATTACTTGTAGGGAAACGCAGGAGACCTTGGTTATGACGATGCACTAGGTCCAAAGCTGGGAATTTGTGTATGTTCTCGAAATGCGTTTGTCGAGTGCTCATTAAGAAAGTTTCTATACAAGTTTCTGAACTAACTCCTTAAGAAAAGTTCACCAAAAGTTCTCTACGAAAGAATCCTTTGAAGCATCTGGTTGTCACAAATGTTTTGACTACTTGTGGAGCCAAAATGGACTCCGTATGAGTAAGATATCCATGTTTCAGTTAACACTGCGCAAAACTGATTCGGAATGACAGTTACAGACTAGTTCTTGTGTAGTTGCACTCGATTTTTTCATTCTATGTCACATCCCTAGTTCTGGTATGACCTAGGCTAGCCCTTCATGTGTGCATCATGTTTAAATTTCATTTAAATTTGAAATGGGGATTTGTGAAACCCTCAGAATTATTTCTGGAAATGACCCAGATAAAAATTGCTCCAAAAAGGTCCAAGAAAATGCTCATGTTGCTCTCTGAAAATATTGGTCAGAGGTAAAATTCTAAAAAATATTTTAGGAGCTCATAAGTATTTATCTTTGGCCATTTGGAATTAATGCATAATTATTTGCATTGGATATATAAATGTTATATATATATTATATGTCCAAAAATTATGCTAGTTGATGAGGAGCTCTGGAATATAGCCACTAGCTCTTACAAAAATTGGCATAAGAAAATAAGTTGATTTAGTATTTTTATTAAATCAAAACAAATGCCAGAAAATTAGAAAAGAAAACAAAAAGGGATAAACTTACCTGTGCTCACCTGAGGCCTGGCCTGGCCCAGTGGCCAACAGGCCGGCCCAACCGCCAACCGTCGTCCTCGTGGCGACGACAGAAGGCAGGGGCACGCGCCAGCGCGCGCGGCCACGCGTCCGGCCGGGGCCACGTTCCCCGCCACCTCCTGCTTCTCCCCCTCGTCGCCCTGGACGCCCGGGACGTCGCCACGACGCCCCGCGCCGCTCTCGCTCTCGCCCCGTGCTCCTCCCCTCCTCTGTCCCCCTCTCTCGCCCGCGTCGAGCGCTGCCGTCGCCGCCGACAAGCACCACCGCGGCCACCACCTCCCCCTCGCCCTCTCTTCAAGCCCAGGAGCTCCGCCTCGTCGCTAGCTACCTCCTCGCCGAGCCACGCAAGCCGGAGTGCCCCGTGGAGCCGCCATCGCCATCGTCTTCGTCTCCAGCCATCCGAGATCGCCGGCGACGTTCCGGCCACCCCAAGCCTTCCCCGAGCTCGCCGACGCCTCCGCTGCCTTCGCCGTGAGCCCCTCTACCGAAACCCCCCTTCTCCACCTTGCTAACGCGCGCTCTAGCACCGTTCCCCGCCGCGGCCGTAGCTCCTCGCCGCCATCCACGTCACCGTCGTGGCCACAGCCACCGCAGCTCGTGCCCAAGCACACCATCGTGCTCAGCGCAGCTCCAGGAGCCCGTAGCCACCCGCAGCGCCTCCTCCCGAGCTCTGTAGCACCACCCCAAGAACGCCGAGCTGTTGTCGCCGCTAAACTCGTCGCCGGCGTTACTCCGGCCACTCCCCGGCCGCGCCACCACCACGGTTGGATGCGGACGAGCGTCCGCATCCCGTAGCTATGCTCCGCGCGCCAAACCGCACCCTGTAGGCAAATCCCGCGCCGCTCCGCCGCATCTGCTGCCGCCGGCGGCTAAACGCCGGCGGGCTGACCGCTCTGACCGGCGGGGGTTGACCCCGCTGACGTGTCCGTTGACCTGGCCCCACCTGCCATTGACTCTAACCCGTCCTGTGTCACTGACCAGTGGGCCCCACTGGTCAGGTTTGACCTGGTCAGCGCCGTTGACCTGCTGACGCAGGCATGACGTAGTGCTGACGCAGATATTCTTTTTCTGGAGTTATTTTTTTAAGCAGGAAATTCCAGAAAATATCCAAAACTTCAAAAATTCATATCAATTCAACCGTAGCTCAGATTGAAATAAGTTATATATGAAAAATCATCAGAAAAATTCAATGTATCCATCTGTACCAGTTTCATGCATGACAAACCAACCTAAACCTGCTGTATAGGTGAAAACATATATATGGCCCTTATAAAGATTTTACTTGGAGTTGCATTTGAGTTATTGGTTCAAATGGACTTCAACCAAATGAACTCTAGCTGCATTAGCTCAAACAGCATCACATATTCATGCCATGATCATGCATCATATTTTTGCATATGCTTGTATTCTGATTGTCAACACCGTTCCTTCTCGATAGGTCCTGCTCCGGAGACCGATTCCGAGTACCTGTCTGGCGAGCAGTGCCTTCCTTGTTGATCTACCAGGCAAGCAAACCCCCTTGTTCATTTCGATATGATCCCATTCTCTCGCTCCTGCTCTCTTTTATTGCATTAGGACAACAACGATTCAACTGCTACTTTATGTTGCGGTAGTTGAACCCATTCCTCTGCATGACCTGTCATTGCCACAGTAAATAGATGAAACCCACTAGCATGTGTAGGAGTTGATTGAGCCATGTTGTGTTCCTACCATGCTATGCCTGCTATTGCTTAGAGTTGTGTCGGGTCTGATTCATTGGGAATGAATTGGAGTGATATGATATGTTCTGTTGATGAGAGTTAAGCGTGTGAACACGATTTGGTAAAGGTAGCGGTGAGAGGCCATGTAGGAGTACATGGTGGGTTGTCTCATTGGAACCGTCCTTAAGCACTGAGTTCTGTGTATGTTGTCCAATGACTAGCTACTACCACACATTGGAATGCTTAAGTGCCCCTCTCGACTTATTAACCAACTCGATCTCTGTCCAGGAGTTGCAACTAGTTTCTGGTGTTTGTAGGCAGTGTTATTTTTCTACCAAGTGGCACCCGGCAGGGTGGGCTTGGGACAGACTAGGCACACGTGGCCCGGTGTACCGAGTGGCACCCGGTTGGTGGGCTCGGGAACCCTGTACACATCGTTCGGGGCCGTGAGCGACACCCCGGCCGGATCTCCTTGCGGATGGAACCCGAATAGGCGATAAACCTGGACTAGAGTCTTGTGTGGTTAGTCAGGTCGTGGCCGACTCCCTCGCCCGGCTTCCGCTTGAAGGTTGCCGAGGTACATGACGTGTACAGGGCGATAAGTGGCGAGAGCGTGTGTGAAGAAGTACACCCCTGTAGGGTTATCATGATCTATTCGAATAGCCGTGTCCTCGGTTATGGACTTCTTGGATGCTTACGTGGTACATAGACAACTTGAAGTGGATACTCTAAAATGCTCAAGATAAGTGTGAGTGCTATGGATGGCCTTCTCGTAGTGAGACAGGGATGAATCCATAGTAGTGTATTGATGTGGTGATTAGTGGACTCGTGTGCGCCTTTTCAAAAGAGTTACCAACAGTCGTAGAACAGGATAGCCACAGAGTCAAAGCTGGCTTGCTGCAACTAAACCCCACATTACCTCCTTGATACCAATGCATGTATGATAGGATCTGATGTAAGTCTTGCTGAGTACCTTTGTACTCATGGTTGCTTTATTTATGTTTTGCAGCGGAGACTTCGGTCTTTCTAGTAATTCCGCTTGGACTTTGACGAGTAGCTTGTACCTCAGCTACGATCTTGATCGGATCTTGTAGATAGTCAGGCTTCTCAGCCTTTTTCTTTTGTAGTTGTCTGTACTCAGACATGTAATGCTTCCGCTTGTTGCTTGTATGCTCTGAATGATGGGTCATGTGACCCCTGTTTGTATTTAATGCTATGTGGCTCTTCTGGGCCTTTATCTATATGAGTTTGCGTTATGTTGTGATGCCATGTTGTACAACACATACTTGCATGTTATGCGTACGTGTAACGTGTATTGCTATGTGTGGGATCCGACTATCTAGTTGTTTATCCTTGGCAGCCTTTCATATGGGGAAATGTAAGTCTAGTGCTTCTGAGCGATAGTAGTCCGCTACAGCCTGGTTCACCGGAGTCCTTCTAGCCCAGCACTACTGCTCGAAACACTTAACTGGCCGGCATGTGTTTCACGTCGTTCCTGTGTCTGTCCCTTCGGGAAATGTCACGCGGTGTTATCCGGAGTCCTGCCTAGCCTGCTACAGCCCGGGTTACCGGAGTCCTATTAGCCCAGTGCTACAGCCCGGATAAATACGTTGATGACCGACATGCTCGATGTGATTCATGTATGCCTGTCCTCATAGGTTGACGCCGCCTTGGGTTCACGACTAGCCATGTCGGCCCGGGTTCTCTGTCATATGGATGCTAGCGACACTATCATATACGTGAGCCAAAAGGCGCAAACGGTCCCGGGCCAGGTAAGGTGGCACCCGTGGGAATACCGTGCGTGAGGCCGCAAAGTGATATGATGTGTTACATGCTAGATCGGTGTGACTTAGGATCGGGGTCCCGACAGCTTTGGTATCAGAGCCTGACTGCCTGTAGGATTTCCAAGCCAACCTGTTCGAAGTTGAGTCTAGAAATTCTTTAGTTATATAAGGGAATTGATTGTGGAAGGGAACGTAAGGCTCTTTTTACTCCTTATATCTCATGCCCTTCTGATCTGAGTCATCCTATCTTTCCAACGGGGTTAAGGAACTAGGCTTCCTCTTCTATCTATTAGGATCACGTGTTACTACTCCGTAGTCTCTTAGGATTGGTTGATGAGAGTCATATCCCAGTTCAAGTACCTCCGGTGTAGTCTGTTTAGTAATATTTCAGAACCTTGAGTGATGATGTTGAGTATGGTGCTACCCCATCGTTTGCAGGATGTCTCATTTTGAGCATTTTACTGCCGTTATGCTGCCGGAATTGTCCTAGGAATTTGGGAGATACTAAATTCTTGCGCTACCTTCTGCATCCTATAGTTGATGCTGAATCCATCCTTGTTTTCCTTGGTTACGCTCTTCAGGATGTTGCCGGATAAACGAAGTTCTATTGCTCGTAGCCGGAACCACGGAGATGGTAGGGATGAGGATCCTCCCGACCAGTCTTCGTTGGCAGAGTTCATGTTAGAGATGGAGAGGAACAAGCGTGAGTCTAACCGCTTGTTGGCGCGTATTGAGGAGAACACCGCACATCAATGCAAAGGGTCTGCAACCATTCATGACTTCATTCGCTTGCACCCACCCACCTTTCATCATTCTATTGAGCCACTCGATGCAGATGACTGGCTCCGTAGTATCACTCGCAAGCTCCGTTCCGCGAACGTGGCTGAAGGAGACAAGGTCATCTATGCAGCATACCACCTGGAAGGTCCTGCTAGCCTTTGGTGGCAGAACTACGAGGCTATGCTTCCAGCTGGTCAGATACCTACCTGGAGAGATTTCACTGAAGCTTTTCACGAGCATCACATTCCTGAAGCCCTCATCGATCGCAAGAGAGAAGAGTTCTGTTGTTTCACCCAGGGTAAGATGGCTGTTGATGCTTACAGTAGAGAGTTTGAGAACCTCGCCCGCTATGCTACAGAAGAAGTGTCCACGGACGCCAAGAAGCAGGCTAGGTTCCGGAAGGGTCTCAACCCCAAGTTGCGTCGTGATCTCCACTTGCACCATTGCATTACATTCCAGGCTCTTGTGAACAAGGCCATTAACGCAGAGACAACTCAGCTCACTTACGAGGAGTCTCGTAAGCACACCCGTGATTTGGTTTCTTCCTCCGGTTCTAGTTCGCAGAAGCATCGGATTTGGATTCCGAACTCCGCTCTTCCACCCGGTTATACCCCGAGGCCATCTTGTGTGGCGCCTCACCCAGTTCAGCAGTATGCTCCACCCAGACCTATTGGTAGACCGCCTGCCAATGCGGGTCCACATCCAGCTTCAGGGACTTGCTTCACATGCGGAGAGCCAGGACACTATGCACGTGACTGCTCTCAAACCAGCTACGCTCCACCCCCGCCCGAGAAGTCTGTTGGCTGTGATAAGCCATCACGCAAGATGATCAGTGTCAAGTCAGCTCCCACTGAACGTGGACGTGTGCATCACGTCTCAGCTAAAGACGCTCATGATGATCCGGATGTTGTTCTTGGTACACTCCTTGTCAACTGTCATCCAGCTTCGGTTCTTTTCGATACCGGAGCATCTCACTCCTTCATCTCTGAAGGCTATGCTCGTTTGCACGACATATCATTTTGTGATATGCCAACTCCACTTGAAATCCAAACTCCAGGGTCCAGATGGCAAACTACCAGAATAAGCCATGGTAATGAAATCCTTGTCGACAGACTCGTATTCCTTGCGTCACTCATAGCCCTCAAGTCTACAGATATTAACATCATCTTGGGTATGGACTGGATGAAAGCTCATTATGCCAAGATTGATTGCTACACCAGGTCTGTTCAACTTACACACCCCTCTGGCAAGATAGTCATTGTCTCCACCAAAATTGCAAAGCGTCAGCTTTATTCTCTTAATGCCAGCCCTCTTCCAGACCTTGAGGATATTCCGGTAGTCCGTGACTTTCCGGATGTCTTTCCAGAAGAACTGCCAGGTGTTCCACCTGACAGAGATGTAGAGTTTGTCATAGATCTTATCCCAGGAACCGCTCCAATCTCTAGGAGACCTTACAAGATGGCACCCTTAGAACTAGCCGAGCTTAAGAAACAACTCGATGAGTCCTTGCAAAAGGGTTTCATCCGTCCTAGTTCTTCTCCTTGGGCTTGCCCCGTCCTCTTCGTCAAGAAGAAGGATGGTACGGACCGGATGGTTGTAGATTATCGTCCCGTTAATTTGGTCACGATAAAGAACAAGTATCCGCTCCCCAGGATCAACGACCTGTATGATCAGCTCGCTGGATCCTCAGTCTTTTCCAAGATGGATTTGAGGTTAGGCTACCACCAAATCAAGATCAGAAATGGGGACATTCCTAAGACGGCTTTTGTCACTCGTTATGGCCAGTACGAGTACACCGTCATGTCCTTTGGTCTAACTAATGCTCCGGCTACCTTCTCCCGCTTGATGAACTCGATCTTCATGGAGTACTTAGATAAGTTCGTCGTGGTTTACCTCGATGATATTCTTATTTACTCGAAGAACGAGGAAGAGCATGCCGAACATCTTAGACTTGTGTTAGAGAAACTCAGAGAGCACCGCCTTTATGCCAAGTTCTCCAAGTGTGAATTTTGGTTGCCAGAAGTGACCTACCTGGGCCACGTGATATCTGGTAAGGGCATTGCTGTCAATCCCGAAAGAGTTCAGGCCGTTCTTGATTGGACTCCACCTGAAACAGTTAAGCAAGTTAGGAGTTTCCTTGGTCTAGCCAGTTATTACCGCCGCTTTGTCGAAAACTTCTCCAAAGTCGCCAAACCTCTCACGGAACTTCTCAAGAAAGATAAAAAGTTTGAGTGGTCCCCACAGTGTGAGTACAGTTTTCAGGAACTGAAAAGACGCCTGACTTCTGCTCCCATACTTGTGCCACCGGATTTCACTAAAGACTTTGTTATCTACTGCGACGCCTCACGACAGGGACTAGGTTGCATTCTTATGCAGGATCGTCATGTGATTGCCTATGCATCTCGACAGTTCCATCCACATGAGGAGAATTATCCTACACCTGACCTAGAGCTTGCAGCCGTAGTCTATGCACTTAAGACATGGAGACATTACCTTCTCGGTAAACGTTGCGAGATATACACCGAGCACCAGAGTCTCAAGTATATCTTCACCCAACCAGATTTGAACCTTAGGCAAAGACGTTGGTTGGAGTTGATCTCAGATTACGACTTAGGGATTACCTACACCCCAGGCAAGGGAAATGTCATGGCTGATGCGCTAAGTCGTAAGTCTTATTGCAACAATCTCATGTTGCAGCAGGGCCAACCACTTCTCCATGAGGAATTCTGTAAGCTTAACCTTCACATTGCTCCTCACGGATTCCTTTCTACCTTGGTGGCGAAACCTACCCTTGAGGATCAGATCATCTCTGACCAGAAGTTTGATAGGGGTGTTATCCGCATTAAGAGAAACATTAAGAAGGGAGTTGGTGGATGTTTCTCCATGGATGATTGAGGTGTTGTTTTCTTTGAGAATCGCTTGGTGGTTCCCAAGAATCAACATCTGCGACAATTGATTCTTAAGGAGGCGCATGAATCTCCTCTCACGATTCATCCCGGTAGTACTAAGATGTATCAGGACCTACGCCAGAGGTTCTGGTGGACTAGGATGAAGAGAGAAATCGCTCAGTTCATTGCTAACTGTGACGTTTGTCGTCGCGTTAAGGCAGAGCATCAAAGGCCTGCTGGCACCCTCCAGCCTTTAGCCATTCCTGAGTGGAAATGGGATAAAGTTGGTATGGACTTCATCACCGGCTTTCCCAGGACCAAGAAAGGGAATAATGCTATCTTCGTAGTCATTGATCGTCTTTCCAAAGTGGCTCACTTCCTACCTGTTCGAGAGAGTATCACCGCTAGTCAGCTCGCTGACTTATATATTTCTCGAATAGTGTCACTTCATGGTGTTCCACTAGAGATCAATTCAGACCGTGGTAGTCTTTTCACTTCTCATTTCTGGGAGAGTTTCCAAACTGCCATCGGCACCCATCTTTCCTTCAGTACCGCTTTCCACCCTCAATCAAGTGGTCAGGTGGAAAGGGTTAACCAAATCCTCGAAGACATGCTTAGAGCTTGCGTTATCTCATTCGGTATGGATTGGGAGAAGTTCCTTCCTTTCGCCGAGTTTGCTTATAACAATAGCTACCAATCCAGTCTCAAGAAAGCTCCTTTTGAGATTCTGTATGGACGAAGATGTCGAACACCTTTGAACTGGTCAGAAACCGGTGAAAGACAATTCTCTTCTCGCTAAACTTTCTATATAATTTTATGAACGAACTCCTTAAGAAAATTTCTCCAAAAGTTCCCTACGAAAGAATACTTAGAAGCATCTGGTTGTCACAAACGTTTTGACTACTTGTGGAGCCAAAACAGACTCCGTATGAGTCAGATATCCTTGTTTCAGTTAACATTGCGCAAAACTGATTCAAACGACAGTTACATACTAGTTCTTGTGTAGTTGCACTCGATTTTTTCCATTCTACTTCATTAAACATCTCCATATGAGATTAAATTACTTGTAAGTAAATGCAGGAGACCTTGGTTATGACGATGCACTAGGTCCAAAGCTGGGAATTCGTGTATGTTCTCGAAATGCGTTTGTCGAGTGCTCATTAAGAAAGTTTCTATACAAGTTTCTGAACTAACTCCTTAAGAAAAGTTCACCAAAAGTTCTCTATGAAAGAATCTTTTGAAGCATCTGGTTGTCACAAATGTTTGACTACTTGTGGAGCCAAAACGGACTCCGTATGAGTCAGATATCCATGTTTCATTTAACACTGCGCAAAACTGATACGGAACGACAGTTACAGACTAGTTCTTGTGTAGTTGCACTCGATTTTTTTCATTCTACTTCACTAAACATCTCCATATGAGATCCAATTACTTGTACGGAAGTGCACAAGTCCTCGGTTATGATGATGCACTAGGTCCATAGCTGGGACTTTGTGTATGTTCTCGAAAGGAGTTTGTCGAGGGCTCATTAAGAAAGTTTCTATACAAGTTTTTGAACGAACTCCTTAAGAAAAGTTCTCCAAAAGTTCCCTGTGAAAGAATACCTCGAAGCATCTGGTTGTCACAAACGGTTTGACTACTTGTGGATCCAAAACGGACTTCGTATGAGTCAAATATCCATGTTTCAGTTAACACTGCGCAAAACTGATCCCGAACGACAGTTACATACTAGTTCTTGTGTAGTTGCACTCGATTTTTTCCATTCTAGTTCACTAAACATCTCCACATGAGATCCAATTACTTGTAGGGAAATGAAAGATACCTCGGTTATGATGATGCACTAGGTCCATAGCTGGGACTTTGTGTATGTTCTCGAAATGCGTTTGTCGAGTGCTCATTAGAAAGTTTCCATAAAAGTTTCTGAGCGAACTCCTGAAGAAAAGTTCTCCAAAAGTTCCCTATGAAAGAATACCTCGAAGCATCTGGTTGTCACAAATGGTTTGACTACTTGTGGAGCCAAAACGGACTCCGTATGAGTCAAATATCCATGTTTTAGTTAACACTTCGCAAAACTGATCCCGAACGATAGTTACATACTAGTTCTTGTGTAGTTGCACTCGATTTTTTCCATTCTACTTCACTAAAAATCTCAATACGAGATCCAATTACTAGTAGGGAAATGCAAGAGGCCTCGGTTATGATGATACACTAGGTCCATAGCTGGGACTTTGTGTATGTTCTCGAAAGACGTTTGTCGAGTGCTCATTAAGAAAGTTTTCTATACAAATCTTTGAAGGAACTCCTTAAGAAAATTTCTCCAAAAGTTCCCTACGAAAGAATACTTAGAAGCATCTGGTTGTCACAAACGTTTTGACTACTTGTGGAGCCAAAACAGACTCCGTATGAGTCAGATATCCTTGTTTCAGTTAACATTGCGCAAAACTGATTCAAACGACAGTTACATACTAGTTCTTGTGTAGTTGCACTCGATTTTTTCCATTCTACTTCATTAAACATCTCCATATGAGATTAAATTACTTGTAGGTAAATGCAGGAGACCTTGGTTATGACGATGCACTAGGTCCAAAGCTGGGAATTCGTGTATGTTCTCGAAATGCGTTTGTCGAGTGCTCATTAAGAAAGTTTCTATACAAGTTTCTGAACTAACTCCTTAAGAAAAGTTCACCAAAAGTTCTCTATGAAAGAATCTTTTGAAGCATCTGGTTGTCACAAATGTTTGACTACTTGTGGAGCCAAAACGGACTCCGTATGAGTCAGATATCCATGTTTCATTTAACACTGCGCAAAACTGATACGGAACGACAGTTACAGACTAGTTCTTGTGTAGTTGCACTCGATTTTTTTCATTCTACTTCACTAAACATCTCCATATGAGATCCAATTACTTGTACGGAAGTGCACAAGTCCTCGGTTATGATGATGCACTAGGTCCATAGCTGGGACTTTGTGTATGTTCTCGAAAGGAGTTTGTCGAGGGCTCATTAAGAAAGTTTCTATACAAGTTTCTGAACGAACTCCTTAAGAAAAGTTCTCCAAAAGTTCCCTGTGAAAGAATACCTCGAAGCATCTGGTTGTCACAAACGGTTTGACTACTTGTGGATCCAAAACGGACTTCGTATGAGTCAAATATCCATGTTTCAGTTAACACTGCGCAAAACTGATCCCGAACGATAGTTACATACTAGTTCTTGTGTAGTTGCACTCGATTTTTTCCATTCTACTTCACTAAAAATCTCAATACGAGATCCAATTACTAGTAGGGAAATGCAATTGACCTCTATTATGGTGATGCACTAGGTCCATAGCTCGGGCTTTGTGTATGTTCTCGAAAGACGTTTGTCGAGTGCTCATTAAGAAAGTTTTCTATACAAGTTTCTGAAGGAACTCCTTAAGAAAAGTTCTCCAAAAGTTCCCTATGAAAGAATACTTAGAAGCATCTGGTTGTCACAAATGTTTTGACTACTTGTGGAGCCAAAACAGACACCGTATGAGTCAGAGATCCTTGTTTCAGTTAACACTGCGTAAAACTGATTCAAACGACAGTTACATACTAGTTCTTGTGTAGTTGCACTCGATTTTTTCCATTATACTTCATTAAACATCTCCATATGAGATTAAATTACTTGTAGGGCAATGCAGGAGACCTTGGTTATGACGATGCACTAGGTCCAAAGCTGGGAATTTGTGTATGCTCTCGAAATGCGTTTGTCGAGTGCTCATTAAGAAAGTTTCTATACAAGTTTCTGAACTAACTCCTTACGGAAAGTTCTCCAAAAGTTCTCTATGAAAGAATACTTTGAAGCATCTGCTTGTCACAAATGTTTTGACTACTTGTGGAGCCAAAACGGACTCCGTATGAGTCAGATATCCATGTTTCAGTTAACACTGCGCAAAACTGATTGGGAACGAGAGTTACAGACTAGTTCTTGTGTAGTTGCACTCGATTTTTTTCATTCTACTTCACTAAACATATCCATATGAGATCCAATTACTTGTAGGGGAATGCACGAGTTCTCGGTTATCATGATGCACTAGGTCCATAGCTGGGACTTTGTGTATGTTCTTGAAAGGCGTTTGTCGAGTGCTCATTAAGAAAGTTTCTATAAACTTTTTGAACGAACTCCTTAAGAAAAGTTTTCCAAAAGTTCCCTATGAAAGAATACCTCGATTTTTTCCATTCTACTTCACTAAAAATCTCAATACGAGATCCAATTACTAGTAGGGAAATGCAAGAGACCTTGGTTATGATGATGCAGTAGGTCCATAGCTGGGACTTTGTGTATGTTCTCGAAAGACGTTTGTCGAGTGCTCATTAAGAAAGTTTTCTATACAAGTTTCTGCAGGAACTCCTTAAGAAAAGTTCTTCAAAAGTTCCCTATGAAAGAATACTTAGAAGCATGTGGTTGTCACAAACGTTTTGACTACTTGTGGAGCCAAAACAGGCTCCGTATGAGTCAGATATCCTTGTTTCAGTTAACACTGCGCAAAACTGATTCAAACGACAGTTACATACTAGTTCTTGTGTAGTTGCACTCGATTTTTTCCATTCTACTTCATTAAACATCTCCATATTAGATTAAATTACATGTAGGGAAATGTAGGAGACCTTGGTTATGACGTTGCACTAGGTCCAAAGCTGGGAATTTGTGTATGTTCTTGAAATGCGTTTGTCGAGTGCTCATTAAGAAAGTTTCTATACAAGTTTCTAAACTAACTCCTTAAGAAAAGTTCTCCAAAAGTTCTCTATGAAAGAATCCTTTGAAGCATCTGGTTGTCACAAATGTTTTGACTAGTTGTGGAGCCAAAACGGACTCCGTATGAGTCAGATATCCATGTTTCAGTTAACACTGCGCAAAACTGGTTCGGAACGAGAGTTACAGACTAGTTCTTGTGTAGTTGCACTCGATTTTTTTCATTCTACTTCACTAAACATCTCCATATGAGATCCAATTACATGTAGGGAAATGCACGAGTTCTCGGTTATCATGATGCACTAGGTCCATAGCTGGGACTTTGTGTATGTTCTTGAAAGGCGTTTGTCGAGTGCTCATTAAGAAAGTTTCTATAAACTTTTCGAACGAACTCCTTAAGAAAAGTTTTCCAAAAGTTCCCTATGAAAGAATACCTCGAATGATCTGGTTGTCACAAACGGTTTGACTACTTGTGGAGCCAAAACGGACTCCGTATGAGTCAAATATCCATGTTTCAGTTAACACTGCGCAAAACTGATCCCGAACGACAGTTACATACTAGTTCTTGTGTAGTTCCACTTGATTTTTTCCATTCTAGTTCACTAAAAATCTCCACATGAGATCCAATTACTTGTAGGGAAATGTAAGATACCTCGGTTATGATGATGCACTAGGTCCATAGCTAGGACTTTGTGTATGTTCTCGAAATGCGTTTGTCGAGTGCTCATTAGAAAGTTTCTATACAAGTTCCTGAACGAACTCCTTAAGAAAAGTTTTCCAAAAGTTTCCTATGAAAGAATACCTCGAATCCTCTGGTTGTCACAAACGGTTTGACTACTTGTGGAGCCAAAACGGTCTCCGTATGAGTCAAATATCCATGTTTCAGTTAACACTGCGCAAAACTGATCCCGAACGACAGTTACATACTAGTTCTTGTGTAGTTGCACTCGATTTTTTCCATTCCAGTTCACTAAAAATCTCCACATGAGATCCAATTACTTGTAGGGAAATGTTAGATACCTCGGTTATGATGATGCACTAGGTCCATAGCTGGGACTTTGTGTATGTTCTCAAAATGCGTTTGTCGAGTGCTCATTAGAAAGTTTCTATACAAGTTTCTGAACGAACTCCTGAAGAAAAGTTCTCCAAAAGTTCCCTATGAAAGAATACCTCGAAGCATCTGGTTGTCACAAACGGTTTGACTACTTGTGGAGCCAAAACGGACTCCGTATGAGTCAAATATCCATGTTTCCGTTAACACTGCGCAAAACTGATACCGAACGATAGTTACATACTAGTTCTTGTGTAGTTGCACTCAATTTTTTCCATTCTACTTCACTAAAAATCTCAATACGAGATCCAATTACTAGTAGGGAAATGCAAGAGACCTCAGTTATGATGATGCACTAGGTCCATAGCTGGGACTTTGTGTATGTTCTCGAAAGACGTTTGTCGAGTGCTCAATAAGAAAGTTTTCTATACAAGTTTCTGAAGGAACTCCTTAAGAAAAGTTCTTCAAAAGTTCCCTATGAAAGAACACTTAGAAGCATCTGGTTGTCACAAACGTTTTGACTACCTGTGGAGCTAAAACAGACTCCGTATGAGTCAGATATCCTTGTTTCAGTTAACAGTACGCAAAACTGATTCAAACGACAGTTACATACTAGTTCTTTTGGAGTTGCACACGATTTTTTCCATTCTACTTCATTAAACATCTCCATACGAGATTAAATTACTTGTAGGGAAATGCAGGAGACCTTGGTTATGACGATGCACTAGGTCCAAAGCTGGGAATTTGTGTATGTTCTGGAAATGCGTTTGCCGAGTGCTCATTAAGAAAGTTTCTATACAAATTTATGAACTAACTCCTTAAGAAAAGTTCTCCAAAAGTTCTCTATGAAAGAATCCTTTGAAGCATCTGGTTGTCACAAATGTTTTGACTACTTGTGGAGCCAAAACGGACTCCATATGAGTCAGATATCCATGTTTCAGTTAACACTGCGCAAAACTGATTCGGAACGAGAGTTACAGACTAGTTCTTGTGTAGTTGCACTCGATTTTTTTCATTCTACTTCACTAAACATCTCCATATGAGATCCAATTACTTGTAGGGAAATGCACGAGTCCTCGGTTACGATGATGCACTAGGTCCATAGCTGGGACTTTGTGTATGTTATCGAAAGGCGTTTGTCGAGTGCTCATTAAGAATGTTTCTATACAAGTTTCTGAACGAACTCCTTAAGAAAAGTTCTCCAAAAGTTCCCTATGAAAGAATACCTCGAAGCATCGGGTTGTCACAAACGGTTTGACTACTTGTGGAGCCAAAACGGACTCCATATGAGTCAAATATCCATGTTTCAGTTAACACTGCGCAAAACTGATCCCGAACGATAGTTACATACTAGTTCTTGTGTAGTTGCACTCGATTTTTTCCATTCTACTTCACTAAAAATCTCAATACGAGATCCAATTACTAGTAGGGAAATGCAAGAGACCTTGGTTATGATGATGCAGTAGGTCCATAGCTGGGACTTTGTGTATGTTCTTGAAAGACGTTTGTCGAGTGCTCATTAAGAAAGTTTTATATACAAGTTTCTGAAGGAACTCCTTAAGAAAAGTTCTTCAAAAGTTCCCTATGAAAGAATACTTAGAAGCATGTGGTTGTCACAAACGTTTTGACTACTTGTGGAGCCAAAACAGGCTCCGTATGAGTCAGATATCCTTGTTTCAGTTAACACTGCGCAAAACTGATTCAAACGACAGTTACATACTAGTTCTTGTGTAGTTGCACTCGATTTTTTTCCATTCTACTTCATTAAACATCTCCATATTAGATTAAATTACATGTAGGGAAATGTAGGAGACCTTGGTTATGACGTTGCACTAGGTCCAAAGCTGGGAATTTGTGTATGTTCTCGAAATGCGTTTGTCGAGTGCTCATTAAGAAAGTTTCTATACAAGTTTCTGAACTAACTCCTTAAGAAAAGTTCTCCAAAAGTTCTCTATGAAAGAGTCCTTTGAAGCATCTTGTTGTCACAAATGTTTTTACTAGTTGTGGAGCCAAAACGGACTCCGTATGAGTCAAATATCCATGTTTCAGTTAACACTGCGCAAAACTGATCCCGAACGACAGTTACATACTAGTTCTTGTGTAGTTCCACTTGATTTTTTCCATTCTAGTTCACTAAAAATCTCAATACAAGATCCAATTACTTGTAGGGAAATGTAAGATACCTCGGTTATGCTGATGCACTAGGTCCATAGCTAGGACTTTGTGTATGTTCTCGAAATGCGTTTCTCGAGTGCTCATTAGAAAGTTTGTATACAAGTTCCTGAACGAACTCCTTATGAAAAGTTTTCCAAAAGTTCCCTATGAAAGAATACCTCGAATCCTCTGGTTGTCACAAACGGTTTGAATACTTGTGGAGCCAAAACGGTCTCCGTATGAGTCAAATATCCATGTTTCAGTTAACACTGCGCAAAACTGATCCTGAACGACAGTTACATACTAGTTCTTGTGTAGTTGCACTCGATTTTTTCTATTCCAGTTCACTAAAAATCTCCACATGAGATCCAATTACTTGTAGGGAAATGTTAGATACCTCGGTTATGATGATGCACTAGGTCCATTGCTGGGACTTTGTGTATGTTCTCGAAAGACGTTTGTCGAGTGCTCATTAAGAAAGTTTTCTATACAAGTTTCTGAAGAAACTCCTTAAGAAAAGTTCTCCAAAAGTTCCCTATGAAAGAATAATTAGAAGTATCTGGTTGTCGCAAATGTTTTGACTACTTGTGGAGCCAAAACAGACTCCGTATGAGTAAGATATCCTTGTTCCAGTTAACACTGCAAAAAAACTGATTCAAACGACAGTTACATACTAGTTCTTGTGTAGTTGCACTCGATTTTTTCCATTATACTTCATTAAACATCTCCATATGAGATTAAATTACTTATAGGGAAATGGAGGAGACCTTGGTTATGATGATGCACTAGGCCCAAAGCTGGGAATTTGTGTATGTTCTCGAAATGCGTTTGTCGAGTGCTCATTAAGAAAGTTTTCTATACAAGTTTCTGAAGGAACTCCTTAAGAAAAGTTCTTCAAAAGTTCCCTATGAAAGAACACTTAGAAGCATCTGGTTGTCACAAACGTTTTGACTACCTGTGGAGCTAAAACAGACTCCGTATGAGTCAGATATCCTTGTTTCAGTTAACAGTACGCAAAACTGATTCAAACGACAGTTACATACTAGTTCTTTTGTAGTTGCACTCGATTTTTTCCATTCTACTTCATTAAACATCTCCATATGAGATTAAATTACTTGTAGGGAAATGCAGGAGACCTTGGTTATGACGATGCACTAGGTCCAAAGCTGGGAATTTGTGTATGTTCTCGAAATGCGTTTGCCGAGTGCTCATTAAGAAAGTTTCTATACAAATTTATGAACTAACTCCTTAAGAAAAGTTCTCCAAAAGTTCTCTATGAAAGAATCCTTTGAAGCATCTGGTTGTCACAAATGTTTTGACTACTTGTGGAGCCAAAACGGACTCCATATGAGTCAGATATCCATGTTTCAGTTAACACTGCGCAAAACTGATTCGGAACGAGAGTTACAGACTAGTTCTTGTGTAGTTGCACTCGATTTTTTTCATTCTACTTCACTAAACATCTCCATATGAGATCCAATTACTTGTAGGGAAATGCATGAGTCCTCGGTTACGATGATGCACTAGGTCCATAGCTGGGACTTTGTGTATGTTATCGAAAGGCGTTTGTCGAGTGCTCATTAAGAATGTTTCTATACAAGTTTCTGAACGAACTCCTTAAGAAAAGTTCTCCAAAAGTTCCCTATGAAAGAATACTTAGAAGCATGTGGTTGTCACAAACGGTTTGACTACTTGTGGAGCCAAAACGGACTCCATATGAGTCAAATATCCATGTTTCAGTTAACACTGCGCAAAACTGATCCCGAACGATAGTTACATACTAGTTCTTGTGTAGTTGCACTCGATTTTTTCCATTCTACTTCACTAAAAATCTCAATACGAGATCCAATTACTAGTAGGGAAATGCAAGAGACCTTGGTTATGATGATGCAGTAGGTCCATAGCTGGGACTTTGTGTATGTTCTCGAAAGACGTTTGTCGAGTGCTCATTAAGAAAGTTTTGTATACAAGTTTCTGAAGGAACTCCTTAAGAAAAGTTCTTCAAAAGTTCCCTATGAAAGAATACTTAGAAGCATGTGGTTGTCACAAACGTTTTGACTACTTGTGGAGCCAAAACAGGCTCCGTATGAGTCAGATATCCTTGTTTCAGTTAACACTGCGCAAAACTGATTCAAACGACAGTTACATACTAGTTCTTGTGTAGTTGCACTCGATTTTTTCCATTCTACTTCATTAAACATCTCCATATTAGATTAAATTACATGTAGGGAAATGTAGGAGACCTTGGTTATGACGTTGCACTAGGTCCAAAGCTGGGAATTTGTGTATGTTCTCGAAATGCGTTTGTCGAGTGCTCATTAAAAAGTTTCTATACAAGTTTCTGAACTAACTCCTTAAGAAAAGTTCTCCAAAAGTTCTCTATGAAAGAATCCTTTGAAGCATCTGGTTGTCACAAATGTTTTGACTAGTTGTGGAGCCAAAACGGACTCCGTATGAGTCAGATATCCATGTTTCAGTTAACACTGCGCAAAACTGGTTCGGAACGACAGTTACACACTAGTTCTTGTGTAGTTGCACTCGTTTTTTTCCATTCTACTTCACTAAACATCTCCATATGAGATCCAATTACATGTAGGGAAATGCACGAGTTCTCGGTTATCATGATGCACTAGGTCCATAGCTGGGACTTTGTGTATGTTCTTGAAAGGCGTTTGTCGAGTGCTCATTAAGAAAGTTTCTATAAACTTTTTGAACGAACTCCTTAAGAAAAGTTTTCCAAAAGTTCCCTATGAAAGAATACCTCGAATCATCTGGTTGTCACAAACGGTTTGACTACTTGTGGAGCCAAAACGGACTCCGTATGAGTCAAATATCCATGTTTCAGTTAACACTGCGCAAAACTGATCCCGAACGACAGTTACATACTAGTTCTTGTGTAGTTCCACTTGATTTTTTCCATTCTAGTTCACTAAAAATCTCCACATGAGATCCAATTACTTGTAGGGAAATGTAAGATACCTCGGTTATGATGATGCACTAGGTCCATAGCTAGGACTTTGTGTATGTTCTCGAAATGCATTTGTCGAGTGCTCATTAGAAAGTTTCTATACAAGTTTCTGAACAAACTCCTGAAGAAAAGTTCTCCAAAAGTTCCCTATGAAAGAATACCTAGAAACTTCTGGTTGTCACAAATGGTTTGACTACTTGTGGAGCCAAAACGGACTCCGTATGAGTCAAATATCCATGTTTCAGTTGACACTGCGCAAAACTGATCCCGAACGATAGTTACATACTAGTTCTTGTGTAGTTGCACTCGATTTTTTCCATTCTACTTCACTAAAAATCTCAATACGAGATCCAATTACTAGTAGGTAAATGCAAGAGACCTCGGTTATGATGATGCACTAGGTCCATAGCTGGGACTTTGTGTGTGTTCTCGAAAGACGTTTGTCGAGTGCTCACTAAGAAAGTTTTCTATACAAGTTTCTGAAGAAACTCCTTAAGAAAAGTTCTCCAAAAGTTCCCTATGAAAGAATAATTAGAAGTATCTGGTTGTCGCAAACGTTTTGACTACTTGTGGAGCCAAAACAGACTCCGTATGAGTAAGATATCCTTGTTTCAGTTAACACTGCAAAAAAATTGATTCAAACGACAGTTACATACTAGTTCTTGTGTAGTTGCACTCGATTTTTTCCATTCTACTTCATTAAACATCTCCATATGAGATTAAATTACTTGTAGGGAAATGTAGGAGACCTTGGTTATGACGATGCACTAGGTCCAAAGCTGGGAATTTGTGTATGTTCTCGAAATGCGTTTGTCGAGTGCTCATTAAGAAAGTTTCTATACAAGTTTCTGAACTAACTCCTTACGAAAAGTTCTCCAAAAGTTCTCTATGAAAGAATCCTTTGAAGCATATGGTTGTCACAAATGTTTTGACTACTTGTGGAGCCAAAACGGACTCCGTATGAGTCAGATATCCATGTTTCAGTTAACACTGCGCAAAACTAATTCGGAACGAGAGTTACAGACTAGTTCTTGTGTAGTTGCACTCGATTTTTTTCATTCTACTTCACTAAACATCTCCATATGAGATCCAATTACATGTAGGGAAATGCACGAGTTCTCGGTTATCATGATGCACTAGGTCCATAGCTGGGACTTTGTGTATGTTCTTGAAAGGCGTTTGTCGAGTGCTCATTAAGAAAGTTTCTATAAACTTTTTGAACGAACTCCTTAAGAAAAGTTTTCCAAAAGTTCCCTATGAAAGAATACCTCGAATCATCTGGTTGTCACAAACGGTTTGACTACTTGTGGAGCCAAAACGGACTCCGTATGAGTCAAATATCCATGTTTCAGTTAACACTGCGCAAAACTGATCCCGAACGACAGTTACATACTAGTTCTTGTGTAGTTCCACTTGATTTTTTCCATTCTAGTTCACTAAAAATCTCCACATGAGATCCAATTACTTGTAGGGAAATGTAAGATACCTCGGTTATGATGATGCACTAGGTCCATAGCTAGGACTTTGTGTATGTTCTCGAAATGCGTTTGTCGAGTGCTCATTAGAAAGTTTCTATACAAGTTTCTGAACAAACTCCTGAAGAAAAGTTCTCCAAAAGTTCCCTATGAAAGAATACCTAGAAACTTTTGGTTGTCACAAACGGTTTGACTACTTGTGGAGCCAAAACGGACTCCGTATGAGTCAAATATCCATGTTTCAGTTGACACTGCGCAAAACTGATCCCGAACGGTAGTTACATACTAGTTCTTGTGTAGTTGCACTCGATTTTTTCCATTCTACTTCACTAAAAATCTCAATACGAGATCCAATTACTAGTAGGTAAATGCAAGAGACCTCGGTTATGATGATGCACTAGGTCCATAGCTGGGACTTTGTGTGTGTTCTCGAAAGACGTTTGTCGAGTGCTCATTAAGAAAGTTTTCTATACAAGTTTCTGAAGAAACTCCTTAAGAAAAGTTCTCCAAAAGTTCCCTATGAAAGAATACTTAGAAGCATCTGGTTGTCACAAACGTTTTGACTACTTGTGGAGCCAAAACAGACACCGTATGAGTGAGATATCCTTGTTTCAGTTAACACTGTGCAAAACTGATTCAAACGACAGTTACATACTAGTTCTTGTGTAGTTGCACTCGATTTATTCCATTCTACTTCATTAAACATCTCCATATGAGATTAAATTACTTGTAGGGAAATGTAGGAGACCTTGGTTATGACGATGCACTAGGTCCAAAGCTGGGAATTTGTGTATGTTCTCGAAATGCGTTTGTCGAGTGCTCATTAAGAAAGTTTCTATACAAGTTTCTGAACTAACTCCTTAAGAAAAGTTCTCCAAAAGTTCTCTATGAAAGAATCCTTTGAAGCATCTGGTTGTCACAAATGTTTTGACTACTTGTGGAGCCAAAACGGACTCCGTATGAGTCAGATATCCATGTTTCAGTTAACACTGCGCAAAACTAATTCGGAACGAGAGTTACAGACTAGTTCTTGTGTAGTTGCACTCGATTTTTTTCATTCTACTTCACTAAACATCTCCATATGAGATCCAATTACATGTAGGGAAATGCACGAGTTCTCGGTTATCATGATGCACTAGGTCCATAGCTGGGACTTTGTGTATGTTCTTGAAAGGCGTTTGTCGAGTGCTCATTAAGAAAGTTTCTATAAAATTTTTGAACGAACTCCGTAAGAAAAGTTTTCCAAAAGTTCCCTATGAAAGAATACCTCGAATCATCTGGTTGTCACAAACGGTTTGACTACTTGTGGAGCCAAAATGGACTCCGTATGAGTAAAATATCCATGTTTCAGTTAACACTGCGCAAAACTGATCCCGAACGACAGTTACATACTAGTTCTTGTGTAGTTCCACTTGATTTTTTCCATTCTAGTTCACTAAAAATCTCCACATGAGATCCAATTACTTGTAGGGAAATGTAAGATACCTCGGTTATGATGATGCACTAGGTCCATAGCTAGGACTTTGTGTATGTTCTCGAAATGCGTTTGTCGAGTGCTCATTAGAAAGTTTCTATACAAGTTTCTGAACAAACTCCTGAAGAAAAGTTCTCCAAAAGTTCCCTATGAAAGAATACCTAGAAACTTCTGGTTGTCACAAACGGTTTGACTACTTGTGGAGCCAAAACGGACTCCGTATGAGTCAAATATCCATGTTTCAGTTGACACTGCGCAAAACTGATCCCGAACGATAGTTACATACTAGTTGTTGTGTAGTTGCACTCGATTTTTTCCATTCTACTTCACTAAAAATCTCAATACGAGATCCAATTACTAGTAGGTAAATGCAAGAGACCTCGGTTATGATGATGCACTAGGTCCATAGTTGGGACTTTGTGTGTGTTCTCGAAAGACGTTTGTCGAGTGCTCATTAAGAAAGTTTTCTATACAAGTTTCTGAAGAAACTCCTTAAGAAAAGTTATCCAAAAGTTCCCTATGAAAGAATAATTAGAAGTATCTGGTTGTCGCAAACGTTTTGACTACTTGTGGAGCCAAAACAGACTCCGTATGAGTAAGATATCCTTGTTTCAGTTAACACTGCAAAAAAACTGATTCAAACGACAGTTACATACTAGTTCTTGTGTAGTTGCACTCGATTTTTTCCATTCTACTTCATTAAACATCTCCATATGAGATTAAATTACTTGTAGGGAAATGTAGGAGACCTTGGTTATGACGATGCACTAGGTCCAAAGCTGGGAATTTGTGTATGTTCTCGAAATGCGTTTGTCGAGTGCTCATTAAGAAAGTTTCTATACAAGTTTCTGAACTAACTCCTTAAGAAAAGTTCTCCAGAAGTTCTCTATGAAAGAATCCTTTGAAGCATCTGGTTGTCACAAATGTTTTGACTACTTGTGGAGCCAAAACGGACTCCGTATGAGTCAGATATCCATGTTTCAGTTAACACTGCGCAAAACTAATTCGGAACGAGAGTTACAGACTAGTTCTTGTGTAGTTGCACTCGATTTTTTTCATTCTACTTCACTAAACATCTCCATATGAGATCCAATTACATGTAGGGAAATGCACGAGTTCTCGGTTATCATGATGCACTAGGTCCATAGCTGGGACTTTGTGTATGTTCTCGAAAGGCGTTTGTCGAGTGCTCATTAAGAAAGTTTCTATAAAAAATTTGAACGAACTCCTTAAGAAAAGTTTTGCAAAAGTTCCCTATGAAAGAATACCTTGAATCATCTGGTTGTCACAAACGGTTTGACTACTTGTGGAGCCAAAACGGACTCCGTATGAGTCAAATATCCATGTTTCAGTTAACACAGCGCAAAACTGATCCCGAACGACAGTTACATACTAGTTCTTGTGTAGTTGCACACGATTTTTTCCATTCTAGTTCACTAAAAATCTCCACATGAGATCCAATTACTTGTAGGGAAAGGTAAGATACCTCGGTTATGATGATGCACTAGGTCCATAGCTGGGACTTTGTGTATCTTCTCGAAATGTGTTTGTCGAGTGCTCATTAGAAAGTTTCTATACAAGTTTCTGAACGAACTCTTGAAGAAAAGTTCTCCAAAAGTTCCCTATGAAAGAATACCTCGAAGCATCTAGTTGTCACAAACGGTTTGACTACTTGTGGAGCCAAAACGGACTCCGTATGAGTCAAATATCCATGTTTCAGTTAATACTGCACAAAACTAATCCCGAACGATAGTTACATACTAGTTCTTGTGTAGTTGCACTCGATTTTTCCCATTCTACTTCACTAAAAATCTCAATACGAGATCACCTTACTAGTAGGGAAATGCAAGAGACCTCGGTTATGATGATGCACTAGGTCCATAGCTGGGACTTTGTGTGTGTTCTCGAAAGACATTTGTCGAGTGCTCATTAAGAAAGTTTTCTATACAAGTTTCTGAAGGAACTCCTTAAGAAAAGTTCTTCAAAAGTTCCATATGAAAGAATAATTAGAGGCATCTGGTTGTCACAAACGTTTTGACTACTTGTGGAGCCAAAACAGACTCCGTATGAGTCAGATATCCTTGTTTCAGTTAACACTGTGCAAACCTGATTCAAACGACAGTTACATACTAGTTCTTGTGTAGTTGCACTCGATTTATTCCATTCTACTTCATTAAACATCTCAATATGAGAATAAATTACTTGTAGGGAAATGCAGGAGACCTGTCTTATGACGTGCACTAGTTCCAAAGCTGGGAATTTGTGTATGTTCTCGAAATGCGTTTGTCGAGTGCTCATTAAGAAAGTTTCTATACAAGTTTCTGAACTAACTCCTTAAGAAAAGTTCACCAAAAGTTCTCTATGACAGAATCCTTTGAAGCATCTGGTTGTCACAAATGTTTTGACTACTTGTGGAGCCAAAACGGACTCCGTATGAGTCAGATATCCATGTTTCAGTTAACACTGCGCAAAACTGATTAGGAACGACAGTTACACACTAGTTCTTGTGTAGTTGCACTCGATTTTCTTCATTCTACTTCACTAAACATCTCCATATGAGATCCAATTACATGTAGGGAAATGGACGAGTCCTCGGTTACGATGGTGCACTAGGTCCATAGCTGGGACTTTGTGTATGTTCTCGAAAGGCGTTTGTCGAGTGCTCATTAAGAAAGTTTCTATACAAGTTTCTGAACGAACTCCTTAAGAAAAGTTCTCCAAAAGTTCCCTATGAAAGAATACCTTGAAGCATCTGGTTGTCACAAACGGTTTGACTACTTGTGGAGCCAAAACGGACTCCATATAAGTCAAATATCCATGTTTCAGTTAACACTGCGCAAAATTGATCCCGAACGATAGTTACATACTAGTTCTTGTGTAGTTGCACTCGATTTTTTCCATTCTACTTCACTAAAAATCTCAATACGAGATCCAATTACTAGTAGGGAAATACAAGAGACCTCGGTTATGATGATGCACTAGGTCCATAGCTGGGACTTTGTGTATGTTCTCGAAAGACGTTTGTCGAGTGCTCATTAAGAAAGTTTTCTATACAAGTTTCTGAAGGAACTCCTTAAGAAAAGTTCTTCAAAAGTTCCCTATGAAAGAATACTTGGAAGCATCTGGTTGTCACAAACGTTTTGACTACTTGTGGAGCCATAGCAGACTCCGTATGAGTCAGATATCCTTGTTTCAGTTAACACTGTGCAAAACTGATTCAAACGACACTTACATACTAGTTCTTGTGTAGTTGCACTCGATTTTTTTCATTCTACTTCATTAAACATCTCCATATGAGATTATATTACTTGTAGGGAAATGCAGGAGACCTTGCTTATGACGTGCACTAGGTCCAAAGCTGGGAATTTGTGTATGTTCTCGAAATGCGTTTGTCGAGTGCTCATTAAGAAAGTTTCTATACAAGTTTCTGAACTAACTCCTTAAGAAAAGTTCACAAAAAGTTCTCTATGAAAGAATCCTTTGAAGCATCTGGTTGTCACAAATGTTTTGACTAGTTGTGGAGCCAAAACGGACTCCGTATGAGTCAGATATCCATGTTTCAGTTAACACTGCGCAAAACTGATTCGGAACGACAGTTACACACTAGTTCTTGTGTAGTTGCACTCGATTTTCTTCATTCTACTTCACTAAACATCTCCATATGAGATCCAATTACATGTAGGGAAATGCACGAGTCCTCGGTTACGATGGTGCACTAGGTCCATAGCTGGGACTTTGTGTATGTTCTCGAAAGGCGTTTGTCGAGTGCTCATTAAGAAAGTTTCTATACAAGTTTCTGAACGAACTCCTTAAGAAAAGTTCTCCAAAAGTTCCCTATGAAAGAATACCTCGAAGCATCTGGTTGTCACAAACGGTTTGACTACTTGTGGAGCCAAAACGGACAACATATAAGTCAAATATCCATGTTTCAGTTAACATTGCGCAAAACTCATCCCGAACGATAGTTACATACTAGTTCTTGTGTAGTTGCACTCGATTTTTTCCATTCTACTTCACTAAAAATCTCAATACGAGATCCAATTACTAGTAGGGAAATGCAAGAGACCTCGGTTATGATGATGCACTAGGTCCATAGCTGGGACTTTGTGTATGTTCTCGAAAGACGTTTGTCGAGTGCTCATAAACAAAGTTTTCTATATGAGTTTCTGAAGGAACTCCTTAAGAAAAGTTCTTAAAAAGTTCCCTATGAAAGAATACTTGGAAGCATCTGGTTGTCACAAACGTTTTGACTACTTGTGGAGCCAAAACAGACTCCGTATGAGTCAGATATCCTTGTTTCAGTTAACATTGTGCAAAACTGATTCAAACGACAGTTACATACTAGTTCTTTTATAGTTGCACTCGGTTTTCCCATTCTACTTCATTAAACATCTCCATATGACATTAAATTACTTGTAGGGAAATGCAGGAGACCTTGGTTATGACGATGCACTAGGTCCAAAGCTGGGAATTTGTGTATGTTCTCGAAATGCGTTTGTCGAGTGCTCATTAAGAAAGTTTCTATACAAGTTTCTGAACTAACTCCTTAAGAAAAGTTCTCCAAAAGTTCTCTATGAGAGAATCCTTTTAAGCATCTGGTTGTGACAAATGTTTTGACTACTTGTGGAGCCAAAACGGACTCCGTAGGAGTCAGATATCCATGTTTCAGTTAACACTGCGTAAAACTGATTCGAAACAAGAGTTACAGACTAGTTCTTGTGTAGTTGCACTCGAATTTTTTCATTCTACTTCACTAAACATCTCCATATGAGATCCAATTACATGTAGGGAAATGCACGTGTTCTCGGTTATCATGATGCACTAGGTCCATAGCTGGGACTTTGTGTATGTTCTCGAAAGGCGTTTGTCGAGTGCTCATTAAGAAAGTTTCTATAAAAATTTTGAACGAACTCCTTAAGAAAAGTTTTGCAAAAGTTCCCTATGAAAGAATACCTCGAATCATCTGGTTGTCACAAACGGTTTGACTACTTGTGGAGCCAAAACGGACTCCGTATGAGTCAAATATCCATGTTTCAGTTAACACTGCGCAAAACTGATCCCGAACGACAGTTACATACTAGTTCTTGTGTAGTTGCACACGATTTTTTCCATTCTAGTTTACTAAAAATCTCCACATGAGATCCAATTAATTGTAGGGAAATGTAAGATACCTCGGTTATGATGATGCACTAGGTCCATAGCTGGGACTTTGTGTATCTTCTCGAAATGTGTTTGTCGAGTGCTCATTAGAAAGTTTCTATACAAGTTTCTGAACGAACTCTTGAAGAAAAGTTCTCCAAAAGTTCCCTATGAAAGAATATGTCGAAGCATCTGGTTGTCACAAACGGTTTGACTACTTGTGGAGCCAAAACGGACTCCGTATGAGTCAAATATCCATGTTTCAGTTAACACTGCGCAAAACTAATCCCGAACGATAGTTACATACTAGTTCTTGTGTAGTTGCACTCGATTTTTTCCATTCTACTTCACTAAAAATCTCAATACAAGATCCAATTACTAGTAGGGAAATGCAAGAGACCTCGGTTATGATGATGCACTAGGTCCATAGCTGGGACTTTGTGTGTGTTCTCGAAAGACATTTGTCGAGTGCTCATTAAGAAAGTTTTCTATACAAGTTTCTGAAGGAACTCCTTAAGAAAATTTCTTCAAAAGTTCCCTATGAAAGAATAATTAGAAGCATCTGGTTGTCACAAACGTTTTGACTACTTGTGGAGCCAAAACAGACTCCGTATGAGTCAGATATCCTTGTTTCAGTTAACACTGTGCAAACCTGATTCAAACGACAGTTACATACTAGTTCTTGTGTAGTTGCACTCGATTTATTCCATTCTACTTCATTAAACATCTTCATATGAGAATAAATTACTTGTAGAGAAATGCAGGAGACCTTGCTTATGACGTGCACTAGGTCCAAAGCTGGGAATTTGTGTATGTTCTCGAAATGCGTTTGTCGAGTGCTCATTAAGAAAGTTTCTATGCAAGTTTCTGAACTAACTCCTTAAGAAAAGTTCACCAAAAGTTCTCTATGAAAGAATCCTTTGAAGCATCTGGTTGTCACAAATGTTTTGACTACTTGTGGAGCCAAAACGGACTCCGTATGAGTCAGATATCCATGTTTCAGCTAACACTGCGCAAAACTGATTCGGAACGACAGTTACACACTAGTTCTTGTGTAGTTGCACTCGATTTTCTTCATTCTACTTCACTAAACATCTCCATATGAGATCCAATTACATGTAGGGAAATGCACGAGTCCTCGGTTACGATGGTGCACTAGGTCCATAGCTGGGACTTTGTGTATGTTCTCGAAAGGCGTTTGTCGAGTGCTCATTAAGAAAGTTTCTATACAAGTTTCTGAACGAACTCCTTAAGAAAAGTTCTCCAAAAGTTCCCTATGAAAGAATACCTCGAAGCATCTGGTTGTCACAAACGGTTTGACTACTTGTGGAGCCAAAACGGACTCCATATAAGTCAAATATCCATGTTTCAGTTAACACTGCGCAAAACTGATCCCGAACGATAGTTACATACTAGTTCTTGTGTAGTTGCACTCGATTTTTTCCATTCTACTTCACTTAAAATCTCAATACGAGATCCAATTACTAGTAGGAAAATGCAAGAGACCTCGGTTATGATGATGCACTAGGTCCATAGCTGGGACTTTGTGTATGTTCTCAAAAGACGTTTGTCGAGTGCTCATAAACAAAGTTTTCTATACGAGTTTCTGAAGGAAATCCTTAAGAAAAGTTCTTCAAAAGTTCCCTATGAAAGAATACTTGGAAGCATCTGGTTGTCACAAACGTTTTGACTACTTGTGGAGCCAAAACAGACTCCGTATGAGTAAGATATCCTTGTTTCAGTTAACACTGTGCAAAACTGATTCAAACGACAGTTACATACTAGTTCTTTTATAGTTGCACTCGGTTTTTCCATTCTACTTCATTAAACATCTCCATATGACATTAAATTACTTGTAGGGAAATGCAGGAGACCTTGGTTATGACGATGCACTAGGTCCAAAGCTGGGAATTTGTGTATGTTCTCGAAATGCGTTTGTCGAGTGCTCATTAAGAAAGATTCTATACAAGTTTCTGAACTAACTCCTTAAGAAAAGTTCTCCAAAAGTTCTCTATGAGAGAATCCTTTTAAGCATCTGGTTGTCACAAATGTTTTGACTACTTGTGGAGCCAAAACGGACTCCGTAGGAGTCAGATATCCATGTTTCAGCTAACACTGCGTAAAACTGATTCGGAACAAGAGTTACAGACTAGTTCTTGTGTAGTTGCACTCGATTTTTTTCATTCTACTTCACTAAACATCTCCATATGAGATCCAATTACTTGTAGGGAAATGCACGAGTCCTCGGTTATCATGATGCACTAGGTCCATAGCTGGGACTTTGTGTATGTTCTCGAAAGGCGTTTGTCGAGTGCTCATTAAGAAAGTTTCTATAAAATTTTTGAACGAACTCCTTAAGAAAAGTTCTCCAAAAGTTCCCTATGAAAGAATAACTCGAATCATCTGGTTGTCACAAACGGTTTGACTACTTGTGGAGCCAAAACTGACTCCGTATGAGTCAAATATCCATGTTTCAGTTAACACTTCGCAAAACTGATCCCGGACGATAGTTACATACTAGTTCTTGTGTAGTTGCACTCGATTTTTTCCATTCTACTTCACTAAAAATCTCAATACGAGATCCAATTATTTGTAGGGAAATTCAAGAGACCTCGTTTATGATGATGCACTAGGTCCATAGCTGGGACTTTGTGTATGTTCTCGAAATGCGTTTGTCGAGTGCTCATTAGAAAGTTTCTATACAAGTTTGTGAACAACCTCCTGAAGAAAAGTTCTCCAAAAATTCCCTATGAAATAATACCTCGAAGCATCTGGTTGTCACAAACAGTTTGACTACTTGTGGAGCCAAAACGGACTCTGTATGAGTCAAATATCCATGTTTCAGTTAACACTGCGCAAAACTGATCCCGAACAATAGTTACATACTAGTTCTTGTGTAGTTGCACTCGATTTTTTCCATTCTACTTCACTAAAAATCTCAATACAAGATCCAATTACTAGTAGGGAAATGCAAGAGACCTCGGTTATGATGATGCACTAGGTCCATAGCTGGGAGTTTGTGTATGTTCTCGAAAGACGTTTGTCGAGTGCTCATTAAGAAAGTTTTCTATACAAGTTTGTGAAGGAACTCCTTAAGAAAAGTTCTCCAAAAGTTCCCTATGAAAGAATACTTAGAAGCATCTGGTTGTCACAAACGTTTTGACTACTTGTGGAGCCAAACCAGACACCGTATGAGTGAGATATCCTTGTTTCAGTTAACACTGTGCAAAACTGATTCAAACGACAGTTACATACTAGTTATTGTGTAGTTGCACTTGATTTTTTCCATTCTACTTCATTAAACATCTCCATATGAGATTAAATTACTTGTAGGGAAATGCAGGAGACCTTGCTTATGACGATGCACTAGGTCCAAAGCTGGGAATTTGTGTATGTTCTCGAAATGCGTTTGTCGAGTGCTCATTAAGAAAGTTTCTATACAAGTTTCTGAACTAACTCCTTAAGAAAAGTTCACCAAAATTTCTCTATGAAAGAATCCTTTGAAGCATCTGGTTGTCACCAATGTTTTGACTACTTGTGGAGCCAAAACGGACTCCGTATGAGTCAGATATCCATGTTTCAGTTAACACTGCGCAAAACTGATTTGGAACGACAGTTACACACTAGTTCTTGTGTAGTTGCACTCGATTTTTTTCATTCTACTTCACTAAACATCTCCATATGAGATCCAATTACATGTAGGGAAATGCACGAGTCCTCGGTTACGTTGATGCACTAGGTCCATAGCTGGGACTTTGTGTATGTTCTCGAAAGGCGTTTGTCGAGTGCTCATTAAGAAAGTTTCTATACAAGTTTCTGAACGAACTCCTTAAGAAAAGTTCTCCAAAAGTTCCCTATGAAAGAATACCTCGAAGCATCTGGTTGTCACAAACGGTTTGACTACTTGTGGAGCCAAAACGGACTCCATATGAGTCAAATATCCATGTTTCAGTTAACACTGCGCAAAACTGATCCCGAACGATAGTTACATACTAGTTCTTGTGTAGTTGCACTCGATTTTTTCCATTCTACTTCACTCAAAATCTCAATACGAGATCCAATTACTAGTAGGGAAATGCAAGAGACCTCGGTTGTGATGATGCACTAGGTCCATAGCTGGGGCTTTGTGTATGTTCTCGAAAGACGTTTGTCGAGTGCTCATTAAGAAAGTTTTCTATACAAGTTTCTGAAGGAACTCTTTAAGAAAAGTTCTTCAAAAGTTCCCTACGAAAGAATACTTGGAAGCATCTGGTTGTCACAAACGTTTTGACTACTTGTGGAGCCAAAACAGACTCCGTATGAGTCAGATATCCTTGTTTCAGTTAACACTGTGCAAAACTGATTCAAACGACAGTTACATACTAGTTCTTGTGTAGTTGCACTCGATTTTTTCCATTGTAGTTCATTAAACATATCCATATGAGATTAAATTACTTGTAGGGAAATGCAGGAGACCTTTCTTATGACGATGCACTAGGTCCAAAGCTGGGAATTTGTGTATGTTCTCGAAATGCGTTTGTCGAGTGCTCATTAAGAAAGTTTCTATACAAGTTTCTGAAATAACTCCTTAAGAAAAGTTCTCCAAAAGTTCTCTATGAGAGAATCCTTTTAAGCATATGGTTGTCACAAATGTTTTGACTACTTGTGGAGCCAAAACGGCCTCCGTAGGAGTCAGATATCCATGTTTCAGCTAACACTGCGTAAAACTGATTCGGAACAAGAGTTACAGACTAGTTCTTGTGTAGTTGCACTCGATTTTTTTCATTCTACTTCACTAAACATCTCCATATGAGATCCAATTACTTGTAGGGAAATGCACGAGTCCTCGGTTATCATGATGCACTAGGTCCATAGCTGGGACTTTGTGTATGTTCTCGAAAGGCGTTTGTCGAGTGCTCATTAAGAAAGTTTCTATAAAATTTTTGAACGAACTCCTTAAGAAAAGTTCTCCAAAAGTTCCCTATGAAAGAATAACTCGAATCATCTGGTTGTCACAAACGGTTTGACTACTTGTGGAGCCAAAACTGACTCCGTATGAGTCAAATATCCATGTTTCAGTTAACACTTCGCAAAACTGATCCCGAACGATAGTTACATACTAGTTCTTGTGTAGTTGCACTTGATTTTTTCCATTCTACTTCACTAAAAATCTCAATACGAGATCCAATTATTTGTAGGGAAATGCAAGAGACCTCGTTTATGATGATGCACTAGGTCCATAGCTGGGACTTTGTGTATGTTCTCGAAATGCGTTTGTCGAGTGCTCATTAGAAAGTTTCTATACAAGTTTCTGAACGACCTCCTGAAGAAAAGTTCTCCAAAAGTTCCCTATGAAAGAATACCTCGAAGCATCTGGTTGTCACAAACGGTTTGACTACTTGTGGAGCCAAAACGGACTCTGTATGAGTCAAATATCCATGTTTCAGTTAACACTGCGCAAAACTGATCCCGAACGATAGTTACATACTAGTTCTTGTGTAGTTGCACTCGATTTTTTCCATTCTACTTCACTAAAAATCTCAATACGAGATCCAATTACTAGTAGGGAAATGCAAGAGACCTCGGTTATGATGATGCACTAGGTCCATAGCTGGGAGTTTGTGTATGTTCTCGAAAGACGTTTGTCGAGTGGTCATTAAGAAAGTTTTCTATACAAGTTTGTGAAGGAACTCCTTAAGAAAAGTTCTCCAAAAGTTCCCTATGAAAGAATACTTAGAAGCATCTGGTTGTCACAAACGTTTTGACTACTTGTGGAGCCAAAACAGACACCATATGAGTGAGATATCCTTGTTTCAGTTAACACTGTGCAAGACTGATTCAAACGACAGTTACATACTAGTTCTTGTGTAGTTGCACTTGATTTTTTCCATTCTACTTCATTAAACATCTCCATATGAGATTAAATTACTTGTAGGGAAATGCAGGAGACCTTGCTTATGACGATGCACTAGGTCCAAAGCTGGGAATTTGTGTATGTTCTCGAAATGCGTTTGTCGAGTGCTCATTAAGAAAGTTTCTATACAAGTTTCTGAACTAACTCCTTAAGAAAAGTTCACCAAAAGTTCTCTATGAAAGAATCCTTTGAAGCATCTGGTTGTCACAAATGTTTTGACTACTTGTGGAGCCAAAATGGACTCCGTATGAGTCAGATATCCATGTTTCAGTTAACACTGCGCAAAACTGATTTGGAACGAGAGTTACAGACTAGTTCTTGTGTAGTTGCACTCGATTTTTTTCATTCTACTTCACTAAACATCTCCATATGAGATCCAATTACATGTAGGGAAATGCACGAGTCCTCGGTTACGATGATGCACTAGGTCCATAGCTGGGACTTTGTGTATGTTCTCGAAAGGCGTTTGTCGAGTGCTCATTAAGAAAGTTTCTATACAAGTTTCTGAACGAACTCCTTAAGAAAAGTTCTCCAAAAGTTCCCTATGAAAGAATACCTCGAAGCATCTAGTTGTCACAAACGGTTTGACTACTTGTGGAGCCAAAACGGACTCTGTATGAGTCAAATATCCATGTTTCAGTTAACACTGCGCAAAACTGATCCCGAACGATAGTTACATACTAGTTCTTGTGTAGTTGCACTCGATTTTTTCCATTCTACTTCACTAAAAATCTCAATACGAGATCCAATTACTAGTAGGGAAATGCAAGCGACCTCGGTTATGATGATGCACTAGGTCCATAGCTGGGAGTTTGTGTATGTTCTCGAAAGACGTTTGTCGAGTGCTCATTAAGAAAGTTTTCTATACAAGTTTGTGAAGGAACTCCTTAAGAAAAGTTCTCCAAAAGTTCCCTATGAAAGAATACTTAGAAGCATCTGGTTGTCACAAACGTTTTGACTACTTGTGGAGCCAAAACAGACACCGTATGAGTGAGATATCCTTGTTTCAGTTAACACTGTGCAAAACTGATTCAAACGACAGTTACATACTAGTTCTTGTGTAGTTGCACTTGATTTTTTCCATTCTACTTCATTAAACATCTCCATATGAGATTAAATTACTTGTAGGGAAATGCAGGAGACCTTGCTTATGACGATGCACTAGGTCCAAAGCTGGGAATTTGTGTATGTTCTCGAAATGCGTTTGTCGAGTGCTCATTAAGAAAGTTTCTATACAAGTTTCTGAACTAACTCCTTAAGAAAAGTTCACCAAAAGTTCTCTATGAAAGAATCCTTTGAAGCATCTGGTTGTCACAAATGTTTTGACTACTTGTGGAGCCAAAACGGACTCCGTATGAGTCAGATATCCATGTTTCAGTTAACACTGCGCAAAACTGATTTGGAACGACAGTTACACACTAGTTCTTGTGTAGTTGCACTCGATTTTTTTCATTCTACTTCACTAAACATCTCCATATGAGATCCAATTACATGTAGGGAAATGCACGAGTCCTCGGTTACGTTGATGCACTAGGTCCATAGCTGGGACTTTGTGTATGTTCTCGAAAAGCGTTTGTCGAGTGCTCATTAAGAAAGTTTCTATACAAGTTTCTGAACGAACTCCTTAAGAAAAGTTCTCCAAAAGTTCCCTATGAAAGAATACCTCGAAGCATCTGGTTGTCACAAACGGTTTGACTACTTGTGGAGCCAAAACGGACTCCATATGAGTCAAATATCCATGTTTCAGTTAACACTGCGCAAAACTGATCCCGAACGATAGTTACATACTAGTTCTTGTGTAGTTGCACTCGATTTTTTCCATTCTACTTCACTCAAAATCTCAATACGAGATCCAATTACTAGTAGGGAAATGCAAGAGACCTCGGTTGTGATGATGCACTAGGTCCATAGCTGGGGCTTTGTGTATGTTCTCGAAAGACGTTTGTCGAGTGCTCATTAAGAAAGTTTTCTATACAAGTTTCTGAAGGAACTCTTTAAGAAAAGTTCTTCAAAAGTTCCCTACGAAAGAATACTTGGAAGCATCTGGTTGTCACAAACGTTTTGACTACTTGTGGAGCCAAAACAGACTCCGTATGAGTCAGATATCCTTGTTTCAGTTAACACTGTGCAAAACTGATTCAAACGACAGTTACATACTAGTTCTTGTGTAGTTGCACTCGATTTTTTCCATTGTAGTTCATTAAACATATCCATATGAGATTAAATTACTTGTAGGGAAATGCAGGAGACCTTTCTTATGACGATGCACTAGGTCCAAAGCTGGGAATTTGTGTATGTTCTCGAAATGCGTTTGTCGAGTGCTCATTAAGAAAGTTTCTATACAAGTTTCTGAAATAACTCCTTAAGAAAAGTTCTCCAAAAGTTCTCTATGAGAGAATCCTTTTAAGCATATGGTTGTCACAAATGTTTTGACTACTTGTGGAGCCAAAACGGCCTCCGTAGGAGTCAGATATCCATGTTTCAGCTAACACTGCGTAAAACTGATTCGGAACAAGAGTTACAGACTAGTTCTTGTGTAGTTGCACTCGATTTTTTTCATTCTACTTCACTAAACATCTCCATATGAGATCCAATTACTTGTAGGGAAATGCACGAGTCCTCGGTTATCATGATGCACTAGGTCCATAGCTGGGACTTTGTGTATGTTCTCGAAAGGCGTTTGTCGAGTGCTCATTAAGAAAGTTTCTATAAAATTTTTGAACGAACTCCTTAAGAAAAGTTCTCCAAAAGTTCCCTATGAAAGAATAACTCGAATCATCTGGTTGTCACAAACGGTTTGACTACTTGTGGAGCCAAAACTGACTCCGTATGAGTCAAATATCCATGTTTCAGTTAACACTTCGCAAAACTGATCCCGAACGATAGTTACATACTAGTTCTTGTGTAGTTGCACTCGATTTTTTCCATTCTACTTCACTAAAAATCTCAATACGAGATCCAATTACTAGTAGGGAAATGCAAGAGACCTCGGTTATGATGATGCACTAGGTCCATAGCTGGGAGTTTGTGTATGTTCTCGAAAGACGTTTGTCGAGTGGTCATTAAGAAAGTTTTCTATACAAGTTTGTGAAGGAACTCCTTAAGAAAAGTTCTCCAAAAGTTCCCTATGAAAGAATACTTAGAAGCATCTGGTTGTCACAAACGTTTTGACTACTTGTGGAGCCAAAACAGACACCATATGAGTGAGATATCCTTGTTTCAGTTAACACTGTGCAAGACTGATTCAAACGACAGTTACATACTAGTTCTTGTGTAGTTGCACTTGATTTTTTCCATTCTACTTCATTAAACATCTCCATATGAGATTAAATTACTTGTAGGGAAATGCAGGAGACCTTGCTTATGACGATGCACTAGGTCCAAAGCTGGGAATTTGTGTATGTTCTCGAAATGCGTTTGTCGAGTGCTCATTAAGAAAGTTTCTATACAAGTTTCTGAACTAACTCCTTAAGAAAAGTTCACCAAAAGTTCTCTATGAAAGAATCCTTTGAAGCATCTGGTTGTCACAAATGTTTTGACTACTTGTGGAGCCAAAATGGACTCCGTATGAGTCAGATATCCATGTTTCAGTTAACACTGCGCAAAACTGATTTGGAACGAGAGTTACAGACTAGTTCTTGTGTAGTTGCACTCGATTTTTTTCATTCTACTTCACTAAACATCTCCATATGAGATCCAATTACATGTAGGGAAATGCACGAGTCCTCGGTTACGATGATGCACTAGGTCCATAGCTGGGACTTTGTGTATGTTCTCGAAAGGCGTTTGTCGAGTGCTCATTAAGAAAGTTTCTATACAAGTTTCTGAACGAACTCCTTAAGAAAAGTTCTCCAAAAGTTCCCTATGAAAGAATACCTCGAAGCATCTGGTTGTCACAAACGGTTTGACTACTTGTGGAGCCAAAACGGACTCTGTATGAGTCAAATATCCATGTTTCAGTTAACACTGCGCAAAACTGATCCCGAACGATAGTTACATACTAGTTCTTGTGTAGTTGCACTCGATTTTTTCCATTCTACTTCACTAAAAATCTCAATACGAGATCCAATTACTAGTAGGGAAATGCAAGCGACCTCGGTTATGATGATGCACTAGGTCCATAGCTGGGAGTTTGTGTATGTTCTCGAAAGACGTTTGTCGAGTGGTCATTAAGAAAGTTTTCTATACAAGTTTGTGAAGGAACTCCTTAAGAAAAGTTCTCCAAAAGTTCCCTATGAAAGAATACTTAGAAGCATCTGGTTGTCACAAACGTTTTGACTACTTGTGGAGCCAAAACAGACACCGTATGAGTGAGATATCCTTGTTTCAGTTAACACTGTGCAAAACTGATTCAAACGACAGTTACATACTAGTTCTTGTGTAGTTGCACTTGATTTTTTCCATTCTACTTCATTAAACATCTCCATATGAGATTAAATTACTTGTAGGGAAATGCAGGAGACCTTGCTTATGACGATGCACTAGGTCCAAAGCTGGGAATTTGTGTATGTTCTCGAAATGCGTTTGTCGAGTGCTCATTAAGAAAGTTTCTATACAAGTTTCTGAACTAACTCCTTAAGAAAAGTTCACCAAAAGTTCTCTATGAAAGAATCCTTTGAAGCATCTAGTTGTCACAAATGTTTTGACTACTTGTGGAGCCAAAACGGACTCCGTATGAGTCAGATATCCATGTTTCAGTTAACACTGCGCAAAACTGATTTGGAACGACAGTTACACACTAGTTCTTGTGTAGTTGCACTCGATTTTTTTCATTCTACTTCACTAAACATCTCCATATGAGATCCAATTACATGTAGGGAAATGCACGAGTCCTCGGTTACGTTGATGCACTAGGTCCATAGCTGGGACTTTGTGTATGTTCTCGAAAAGCGTTTGTCGAGTGCTCATTAAGAAAGTTTCTATACAAGTTTCTGAACGAACTCCTTAAGAAAAGTTCTCCAAAAGTTCCCTATGAAAGAATACCTCGAAGCATCTGGTTGTCACAAACGGTTTGACTACTTGTGGAGCCAAAACGGACTCCATATGAGTCAAATATCCATGTTTCAGTTAACACTGCGCAAAACTGATCCCGAACGATAGTTACATACTAGTTCTTGTGTAGTTGCACTCGATTTTTTCCATTCTACTTCACTCAAAATCTCAATACGAGATCCAATTACTAGTAAGGAAATGCAAGAGACCTTGGTTATGATGATGCACTAGGTCCATAGCTGGGGCTTTGTGTATGTTCTCGAAAGACGTTTGTCGAGTGCTCATTAAGAAAGTTTTCTATACAAGTTTCTGAAGGAACTCCTTAAGAAAAGTTCTTCAAAAGTTCCCTACGAAAGAATACTTGGAAGCATCTAGTTGTCACAAACGTTTTGACTACTTCTGGAGCCAAAAAAGACTCCGTATGAGTCAGATATCCTTGTTTCAGTTAACACTGTGCAAAACTGATTCAAACGACAGTTACATACTAGTTCTTGTGTAGTTGCACTCGATTTTTTCCATTCTAGTTCATTAAACATCTCCATATGAGATTAAATTACTTGTAGGGAAATGCAGGAGACCTTTCTTATGACGATGCACTAGGTCCAAAGCTGGGAATTTGTGTATGTTCTCGAAATGCGTTTGTCGAGTGCTCATTAAGAAAGTTTCTATACAAATTTCTGAACTAACTCCTTAAGAAAATTTCACCAAAAGTTCTCTATGAAAGAATCCTTTGAAGCATCTGGTTGTCACAAATGTTTTGACTACTTGTGGAGCCAAAACGGACTCCGTATGAGTCAGATATCCATGTTTCAGTTAACACTGCGCAAAACTGATTCAGAACGAGAGTTACACACTAGTTCTTGTGTAGTTGCACTCGATTTTTTCATTCTACTTCACTAAACATCTCCATATGAGATCCAATTACTTGTAGGGAAATGCACGAGTCCTCGGTTACGATGATGCACTAGGTCCATAGCTGGGACTTTGTGTATGTTCTCCAAAGGCGTTTGTCGAGTGCTCATTAAGAAAGTTTCTATACAAGTTTCTGAACGAACTCCTTAAGAAAAGTTCTCCAAAAGTTCCCTATGAAAGAATACCTCGAAGCATCTGGTTGTCACAAACGGTTTGACTACTTGTGGAGCCAAAACGGACTCCATATGAGTCAAATATCCATGTTTCAGTTAACAGTGCGCAAAACTGATCCCGAACGATAGTTACATACTAGTTCTTGTGTAGTTGCACTCGATTTTTTCCATTCTACTTCACTCAAAATGTCAATACGAGATCCAATTACTAGTAAGGAAATGCAAGAGACCTCGGTTATGATGATGCACTAGGTCCATAGCTGGGGCTTTGTGTATGTTCTCGAAAGACGTTTGTCGAGTGCTCATTAAGAAAGTTTTCTATACAAGTTTCTGAAGGAACTCCTTAAGAAAAGTTCTTCAAACGTTCCCTACGAAAGAATACTTGGAAGCATCTGGTTGTCACAAACGTTTTGACTACTTGTGGAGCCAAAAAAGACTCCGTATGAGTCAGATATCCTTGTTTCAGTTAACACTGTGCAAAACTGATTCAAACGACAGTTACATACTAGTTCTTGTGTAGTTGCACTCGATTTTTTCCATTCTAGTTCATTAAACATCTCCATATGAGATTAAATTACTTGTAGGGAAATGCAGGAGACCTTTCTTATGATGATGCACTAGGTCCAAAGCTGGGAATTTGTGTATGTTCTCGAAATGCGTTTGTCGAGTGCTCATTAAGAAAGTTTCTATACAAATTTCTGAACTAACTCCTTAAGAAAATTTCACCAAAAGTTCTCTATGAAAGAATCCTTTGAAGCATCTGGTTGTCACAAATGTTTTGACTACTTGTGGAGCCAAAACGGACTCCGTATGAGTCAGATATCCATGTTTCAGTTAACACTGCGCAAAACTGATTCGGAACGAGAGTTACACACTAGTTCTTGTGTAGTTGCACTCGATTTTTTCATTCTACTTCACTAAACATCTCCATATGAGATCCAATTACTTGTAGGGAAATGCACGAGTCCTCGGTTACGATGATGCACTAGGTCCATAGCTGGGACTTTGTGTATGTTCTCCAAAGGCGTTTGTCGAGTGCTCATTAAGAAAGTTCCTATACAAGTTTCTGAACGAACTCCTTAAGAAAAGTCCTCCAAAAGTTCCCTATGAAAGAATACCTCGAAGTATCTGGTTGTCACAAACGGTTTGACTACTTGTGGAGCCAAAACGGACTCCATATGAGTCAAATATCCATGTTTCAGTTAACACTGCGCAAAACTGATCCCGAACGATAGTTACATACTAGTCTTGTGTAGTTGCACTCGATTTTTTCCATTCTACTTCACTAAAAATCTCAATACGAGATCCAATTACTAGTAGGGAAATGCAAGAGACCTCGGTTATGATGATGCACTAGGTCCATAGCTGGGACTTTGTGTATGTTCTCGAAAGACGTTTGTCGAGTGCTCATTAAGAAAGTTTTCTATACAAGTTTCTGAAGGAACTCCTTAAGAAAAGTTCTTTAAAAGTTCCCTATGAAAGAATACTTGGAAGCATCTGGTTGTCACAAACGTTTTGACTACTTGTGGAGCCAAAATAGACTCCGTATGAGTCAGATATCCTTGTTTCAGTTAACACTGCGTAAAACTGATTCGGAACGACAGTTACAGACTAGTTCTTGTGTAGTTGCACTCGATTTTTTTCAATCTACTTCACTAAACATCTCCATATGAGATCCAATTACTTGTAGGGAAATGCACGAGTCCTCGGTTATCATGATGCACTAGGTCCATAGCTGGGACTTTGTGTATGTTCTCGAAAGGCGTTTGTCGAGTGCTCATTAAGAAAGTTTCTATAATTTTTTTGAACGAACTCCTTAAGAAAAGTTCTCCAAAAGTTCCCTATGAAAGAATACCTCGAATCATCTGGTTGTCACAAACGGTTTGACTACTTGTGGAGCGAAAACAGACTCCGTATGAGTCAAATATCCATGTTTCAGTTAACACTGCGCAAAATTGATCCTGAACGATAGTTACATACTAGTTCTTGTGTAGTTGCACTCGATTTTTTCCATTCTACTTCACTAAAAATCTCAATACAAGATCCAATTACTTGTAGGGAAATGCAAGAAACCTCGGTTATGATGATGCACTAGGTCCATAGCTGGGACTTTGTGTATGTTCTCGAAATGCGTTTGTCGAGTGCTCATTAGAAAGTTTCTATACAAGTTTCTGAACGAACTCCTGAAGTAAAGTTCTCCAAAAGTTCCCTATGAAAGAATACCTCGAAGCATCTGGTTGTCACAAACGGTTTGACTACTTGTGGAGCCAAAACGGACTCTGTATGAGTCAAATACCCATGTTTCAGTTAACACTGCGCAAAACTGATCCCGAACGATAGTTACATACTAGTTCTTGTGTAGTTGCACTCGATTTTTTTCCATTCTACTTCACTAAAAATCTCAATACGAGATCCAATTACTAGTAGGGAAATGCAAGAGACCTCGGTTATGATGATGCACTAGGTCCATAGCTGGGACTTTGTGTATGTTCTCGAAAGGCGTTTGTCGAGTGCTCATTAAGAAAGTTTTCTATACAAGTTTCTGAAGGAACTCCTTAAGAAAAATTCTCCAAAAGTTCCCTATGAAAGAATACTTAGAAGCATCTGGTTGTCACAAACGTTTTGACTACTTGTGAAGCCAAAACAGACTCCGTATGAGTCAGATATCCTTGTTTCAGTTAACACTGCGCAAAACTGATTCAAACGACAGTTACATACTAGTTCTTGTGTAGTTGCACTCGATTTTTTCCATTCTACTTCATTAAACATCTCCATATGAGATTAAATTACTTGTAGGGAAATGAAGGAGACCTTGGTTATGACGATGCACTAGGTCCAAAGCTGGGAATTTGTGTATGTTCTCGAAATGCGTTTGTTGAGAGCTCATTAAGAAAGTTTCTATACAAGTTTCTGAACTAACTCCTTAAGAAAAGTTCACCAAAAGTTCTCTATGAAAGAATCCTTTGAAGCATCTGGTTGTCATAAATGTTTTGACTACTTGTGGAGCCAAAACGGACTCCGTATGAGTCAGATATCCATGTTTCAGTTAACACTGCGCAAAACTGATTCGGAATGACAGTTACACACTAGTTCTTGTGTAGTTGCACTCGATTTTTTTCATTCTACTTCACTAAAAATCTCAATACGATATCCAATTACTAGTAGGGAAATGCAAGAGACCTCGGTTATGATGATGCACTAGGTCCATAGCTGGGACTTTGTGTATGTTCTCGAAAGATGTTTGTCGAGTGCTCATTAAGAAAGTTTTCTATACAAGTTTCTAAAGGAACTCCTTAAGAAAAGTTCTCCAAAAGTTCCCTATGAAAGAATACTTAGCAGCGTCTGGTTGTCACAAACGTTTTGACTACTTGTGGAGCCAAAACAGACTCCGTATGAGTCAGATATCCTTGTTTCAGTTAACACTGTGCAAAACTGATTCAAACGAAAGTTACATACTAGTTCTTGTGTAGTTGCACTCGATTTTTTACATTCTACTTCATTAAACATCTCCATATGAGATTAAATTACTTGTAGGGAAATGCACGAGACCTTGGTTATGACGATGCACTAGGTCCAAAGCTCGGAATTTGTGTATGTTCTCGAAATGCGTTTGTCGAGTGCTCATTAAGAAAGTTTCTATACGAGTTTCTGAACTAACTCCTTAATAAAAGTTCACCAAAAGTTCTCTATGAAAGAATCCTTTGAAGCATCTAGTTGTCACAAATGTTTTCGCTACTTGTGGAGCCAAAACGGACTCCATATGAGTTAGATATCCATGTTTTAGTTAACACTATGCAAAACTAATTCGGAACGATAGTTACAGACTAGTTCTTGTGTAGTTGCACTCGATTTTTTTCATTCTACTTCACTAAACATCTCCATATGAGATCCAATTACTTGTAGGGAAATGCACGAGTCCTCGGTTACGATGATGCACTAGGTCCATCGCTGGGACTTTGTGTATGTTCTCGAAAGGCGTTTGTCGAGTGCTCATTAAGAAAGTTTCTATACAAGTTTCTGAACGAACTCCTTAAGAAAAGTTCTCCAAAAGTTCCCTATGAAAGAATACCTTGAAGCATCTGGTTGTCACAAACGGTTTGACTACTTGTGGATCCAAAACGGACTCCGTATGAGTCAAATATCCATGTTTCAGTGAACACTGCGCAAAACTGATCCCGAACGATAGTTACATACTAGTTCTTGTCTAGTTGCACTCGATTTTTTTCATTCTACTTCACTCAAAATCTCAATACGAGATCCAATTACTAGTAGGGAAATGCAAGAGACCTCGGTTAGGATGATGCACTAGGTCCATAGCTGGAACTTTGTGTATGTTCTCGAAAGACGTTTGTCGAGTGCTCATTAAGAAAGTTTTCTATACAAGTTTCTGAAGGAACTCCTTAAGAAATGTTCTCCAAAAGTTCCCTATGAAAGAATACTTAGAAGCATCTGGTTGTCACAAACATTTTGACTACTTGTGGAGCCAAAACATACTCCGTATGAGTCAGATATCCTTGTTTCAGTTAACACTTCGCAAAACTAATTCAAACGACAGTTACATACTAGTTCTTGTGTAGTTGCACTCGATTTTTTCCTTTCCACTTCATTAAACATCTCCATATGAGATTAAATTACTTGTAGGGCAATGCAGGAGACCTTGGTTATGATGATGCACTAGGTCCAAAGCTGGGAATTTGTGTATGTTCTCGAAATGCGTTTGTCGAGTGCTCATTAAGATTGTTTCTATACCAGTTTCTGAACTAACTCCTTAAGCAAAGTTCTCCAAAAGTTCTCTATGAAAGAATCCTTTGAAGCATCTGGTTGTCACAAATGTTTTGACTACTTGTGGAGCCAAAACGGACTCCGTATGAGTCAGATATCCATGTTTCAGTTAACACTGCGCAAAACTGATTCGGAACGAGAGTTACAGACTAGTTCTTGTGTAGTTGCACTCGATTTTTTTCATTCTACTTCACTAAACATCTCCATATGAGATCCAATTACTTGTAGGGAAATGCACGAGTCCTCGGTTATGATGATGCACTAGGTCCATAGCTGGGACTTTGTGTATGTTCTCGAAATGCGTTTGTCGAGTGCTCATTAAGAAAGTTTCTATACAAGTTTCTGAACTAACTCCTTAAGAAAAGTTCACCAAAAGTTCTCTATGAAAGAATCCTTTGAAGAATCTGCTTGTCACAAATGTTTTGACTACTGGTGTAGCCAAAACGGACTCCGTATGAGTCAGATATCCATGTTTCAGTTAACACTATGCAAAACTAATTCGGAACGACAGTTACAGACTATTTCTTGTGTCGTTGCACTCGATTTTTTTCATTCTACTTCATTAAACATCTCCATATGAGATCCAATTACTTGTAGGGAAATGCACGAGTCCTCGGTTACGATGATGCACTAGGTCCATAGCTGGGACTTTGTGTATGTTCTCGAAAGGCGTTTGTCGAGTGCTCATTAAGAAAGTTTCTATACAAGTTTCTGAACTAACTCCTGAAGAAAAGTTCACCAAAAGTTCTCTATGAAAGAATCCTTTGAAGAATATGGTTGTCACAAATGTTTTTACTACTTGTGTAGCCAAAACGGACTCCGTATGAGTCAAATATCCATGTTTTAGTTAACACTGCGCAAAACTAATTCAGAACGACAGTTACAGACTAGTTCTTGTGTAGTTGCACTCGATTTTTTTCATTCTACTTCACTAAATATCTCCATATGAGATCCAATTACTTGTAGGGAAATGCACGAGTCATCGGGTACGATGATGCACTAGGTCCATAGCTGGGACTTTGTGTATGTTCTCGAAAGGCGTTTGTCGAGTGCTCATTAAGAAAGTTTCTATACAAGTTTCTGAACGAACTCCTGAAGAAAAGTTCTCCAAAAGTTCCCTATGAAAGAATACCTCGAAGCATCTGGTTGTCAAAAACGGTTTGACTACTTGTGGAGCCAAAACGGACTCCGTATGAGTCAAATATCCATGTTTCAGTTAACACTGCGCAAAACTGATCCCGAACGATAGTTACATACTAGTTCTTGTGTAGTTGCACTTGATTTTTTCCATTCTACTTCACTAAAAATCTCAATACGAGAGCCAATTACTAGTAGGGAAATGCAAGAGACCTCGGTTATGATGATGCACTAGGTCCGTAGCTGGGACTTTGTGTATGTTCTCGAAAGACGTTTGTCGAGTGCTCATTAAGAAAGTTTTCTATACAAGTTTCTGAAGGAACTCCTTAAGAAAAGTTCTCCAAAAGTTCCCTGTGAAATAATACTTAGAAGCATCTGGTTGTCACAAACGTTTTGACTACTTGTGGAGCCAAAACAGACTCCGTATGAGTCAGATATCCTTGTTTCAGTTAACACTGCGCAAAACTGATTCAAACGATAGTTACATACTAGTTCTCGTGTAGTTGCACTCGATTATTTCCATTCTACTTCATTAAACATCTACACATGAGATTAAATTACTTGTAGGGCAATGCAGGAGACCTTGGTTATGACGATGCACTAGGTCCAAAGCTGGGAATTTGTGTATGTTCTCGAAATGCGTTTCTCGAGTGCTCATTAAGAAAGTTTCTATACAAGTTTCTGAACTAACTCCTTAAGAAAAGTTCTCCAAAAGTTCTCTGTGAAAGAATCCTTTGAAGCATCTGGTTGTCACAAATGTTTTGACTACTTGTAGAGCCAAAACGGACTCCGTATGAGTCAGATATCCATGTTTCAGTTAACACTGCGCAGAACTGATTCGGAACGAGAGTTACAGACTAGTTCTTGTGTAGTTGCACATGATTTTTCTCATTCTACTTCACTAAACATCTCCATATGAGATCCAATTACTTGTAGGGAAATGCACGAGTCCTCGGTTATCACGATGCACTAGGTCCATAGCTGGGACTTTGTGTATGTTCTCGAAAGGCGTTTGTCGAGTGCTCATTAAGAAAGTTTCTATACAAGTTTCTGAACTAACTCCTGAAGAAAAGTTCACCAAAAGTTCTCTATGAAAGAATCCTTTGAAGAATATGGTTGTCACAAATGTTTTTACTACTTGTGTAGCCAAAACGGACTCCGTATGAGTCAAATATCCATGTTTTAGTTAACACTGCGCAAAACTAATTCAGAACGACAGTTACAGACTAGTTCTTGTGTAGTTGCACTCGATTTTTTTCATTCTACTTCACTAAACATCTCCATATGAGATCCAATTACTTGTAGGGAAATGCACGAGTCATCGGGTACGATGATGCACTAGGTCCATAGCTGGGACTTTGTGTATGTTCTCGAAAGGCGTTTGTCGAGTGCTCATTAAGAAAGTTTCTATACAAGTTTCTGAACGAACTCCTGAAGAAAAGTTCTCCAAAAGTTCCCTATGAAAGAATACCTCGAAGCATCTGGTTGTCACAAACGGTTTGACTACTTGTGGAGCCAAAACGGACTCCGTATGAGTCAAATATCCATGTTTCAGTTAACACTGCGCAAAACTGATCCCGAACGATAGTTACATACTAGTTCTTGTGTAGTTGCACTCGATTTTTTCCATTCTACTTCACTAAAAATCTCAATACGAGAGCCAATTACTAGTAGGGAAATGCAAGAGACCTCGGTTATGATGATGCACTAGGTCCGTAGCTGGGACTTTGTGTATGTTCTCGAAAGACGTTTGTCGAGTGCTCATTAAGAAAGTTTTCTATACAAGTTTCTGAAGGAACTCCTTAAGAAAAGTTCTCCAAAAGTTCCCTGTGAAATAATACTTAGAAGCATCTGGTTGTCACAAACGTTTTGACTACTTGTGGAGCCAAAACAGACTCCGTATGAGTCAGATATCCTTGTTTCAGTTAACACTGCGCAAAACTGATTCAAACGATAGTTACATACTAGTTCTCGTGTAGTTGCACTCGATTATTTCCATTCTACTTCATTAAACATCTACACATGAGATTAAATTACTTGTAGGGCAATGCAGGAGACCTTGGTTATGACGATGCACTAGGTCCAAAGCTGGGAATTTGTGTATGTTCTCGAAATGCGTTTCTCGAGTGCTCATTAAGAAAGTTTCTATACAAGTTTCTGAACTAACTCCTTAAGAAAAGTTCTCCAAAAGTTCTCTGTGAAAGAATCCTTTGAAGCATCTGGTTGTCACAAATGTTTTGACTACTTGTAGAGCCAAGACGGACTCCGTTTGAGTCAGATATCCATGTTTCAGTTAACACTGCGCAGAACTGATTCGGAACGAGAGTTACAGACTAGTTCTTGTGTAGTTGCACATGATTTTTCTCATTCTACTTCACTAAACATCTCCATATGAGATCCAATTACTTGTAGGAAAATGCACGAGTTCTCGGTTATGATAATGCACTAGGTCCATAGCTGGGACTTTGTGTATGTTCTCGAAAGGCGTTTGTCGAGTGCTCATTAAGAAAGTTTCTATACAAGTTTCTGAACGAACTCCTGAAGAAAAGTTCTCCAAAAGTTCCCTATGAAAGAATACCTCGAAGCATCTGGTTGTCACAAACGGTTTGACTACTTGTGGAGCCAAAACGGACTCCGTATGAGTCAAATATCCATGTTTCAGTTAACACTGCGCAAAACTGATCCCGAACGATAGTTACATACTAGTTCTTGTGTAGTTGCACTCGATTTTTTCCATTCTACTTCACTAAAAATCTCAATACGAGAGCCAATTACTAGTAGGGAAATGCAAGAGACCTCGGTTATGATGATGCACTAGGTCCGTAGCTGGGACTTTGTGTATGTTCTCGAAAGACGTTTGTCGAGTGCTCATTAAGAAAGTTTTCTATACAAGTTTCTGAAGGAACTCCTTAAGAAAAGTTCTCCAAAAGTTCCCTGTGAAATAATACTTAGAAGCATCTGGTTGTCACAAACGTTTTGACTACTTGTGGAGCCAAAACAGACTCCGTATGAGTCAGATATCCTTGTTTCAGTTAACACTGCGCAAAACTGATTCAAACGATAGTTACATACTAGTTCTCGTGTAGTTGCACTCGATTATTTCCATTCTACTTCATTAAACATCTACACATGAGATTAAATTACTTGTAGGGCAATGCAGGAGACCTTGGTTATGACGATGCACTAGGTCCAAAGCTGGGAATTTGTGTATGTTCTCGAAATGCGTTTCTCGAGTGCTCATTAAGAAAGTTTCTATACAAGTTTCTGAACTAACTCCTTAAGAAAAGTTCTCCAAAAGTTCTCTGTGAAAGAATCCTTTGAAGCATCTGGTTGTCACAAATGTTTTGACTACTTGTAGAGCCAAGACGGACTCCGTTTGAGTCAGATATCCATGTTTCAGTTAACACTGCGCAGAACTGATTCGGAACGAGAGTTACAGACTAGTTCTTGTGTAGTTGCACATGATTTTTCTCATTCTACTTCACTAAACATCTCCATATGAGATCCAATTACTTGTAGGAAAATGCACGAGTTCTCGGTTATGATAATGCACTAGGTCCATAGCTGGGACTTTGTGTATGTTCTCGAAAGGCGTTTGTCGAGTGCTCATTAAGAAAGTTTCTATAAATTTTGTGAACGAACTCGTTAAGAAAAGTTCTCCAAATGTTGCCTATGAAAGAATACCTCGAATCATCTGGTTGTCACAAACGGTTTGACTACTTGTGGAGCCAAAACGGACTCCGTATGAGTCAAATATCCATGTTTCAGTTAACACTGCGCAAAACTGATCCCGAACGACAGTTACATACTAGTTCTTGTGTAGTTGCACTCGATTTTTTCCATTCTAGTTCACTAAACATCTCCACATAAGATCCAATTACTTGTAGGGAAATGAAAGATACCTCGGTTATGATGATGCACTAGGTCCATAGCTGGGACTTTGTGTATGTTCTCGAAATGCGTTTGTCGAGTGCTCATTAGAAAGTTTCTATACAAGTTTCTGAACGAACTCCTGAAGGAAAGTTCTGCAAAAGTTCCCTATGAAAGAATACCTCGAAGCATCTGGTTGTCACAAACGGTTTGCTACTTGTGGAGCCAAAACAGACTCCGTATGAGTCAAATATCCATGTTTCGGTTAACACTGCGCAAAACTGATCCCGAACGATAGTTACATACTAGTTCTTGTGTACTTGCACTCGATTTTTTCCATTCTACTTCACTAAAAATCTCAATACGAGATCCAATTACTAGTAGGGAAATGCAAGAGACCTCGGTTATGATGATGCACTAGGTCCATAGCTGGGAGTTTGTGTACGTTCTCGAAAGACGTATGTCGAGTGCTCATTAAGAAAGTTTTCTATACAAGTTTCTGAAGGAACTCCTGAAGAAAAGTTCTCCAAAAGTTCCCTATGAAATAATACTTAGAAGCATCTGGTTGTCACAAACGTTTTGACTACTTGTGGAGCCAAAACAGACTCCGTATGAGTCAGATATCCTTGTTTCAGTTAACACTTCGCAAAACTGATTCGAACGACAGTTACATACTAGTTCTTGTGTAGTTGCACTCGATTTTTTCCATTCTACTTCATTAAACATCTCCATATGAGTTTAAATTACTTGTAGGGAAATGCAGGAGACCTTGGTTATGACGATGCACTAGGTCCATAGCTGGGAATTTGTGTATGTTCTCGAAATGCGTTTGTTGAGTGCTCATTAAGAAAGTTTCTATACAAGTTTCTGAACTAACTCCTTAAGAAAAGTTCTCCAAAAGTTCCCTATGAAAGAATCCTTTGAAGCATCTGGTCCTCAAAAATGTTTTGACTACTTGTGGAGCCAAAACGGACTCCGTATGAGTCAGATATCCATGTTTCAGTTAACACTTCGCAAAACTGATTCGGAACGACAGTTACAGACTGGTTCTTGTGTAGTTGCAGTCTATTTTTTTCATTCTACTTCACTAAACATCTCCATATGAGATCCAATTACTTGTAGGGAAATGCACGAGTCCTCGGTTACGATGATGCACTAGTTCCATAGCTGGGACTTTGTGTATGTTCTCGAAAGGCGTTTGTCGAGTGCTCATTAAGAAAGTTTCTATACAAGTTTCTGAATGAACTCCTAAAGAAAAGTTCTCCAAAAGTTCCCTATGAAAGAATACCTCGAAGCATCTAGTTGTCACAAACGGTTTGACTACTTGTGGAGCCAAAACGGACTCCGTATGAGTCAAATATCCATGTTTCAGTTAACACTGCGCAAAACTGATCCCGAACGATAGTTACATACTAGTTGTTGTGTAGTTGCACTCGATTTTTTCCATTCTACTTCACTAAAAATCTCAATACGAGATCCAATTACTAGTAGGGAAATGCAAGAGACCTCGGTTATGATGATGCACTAGGTCCGTAGCTGGGACTTTGTGTATGTTCTCGAAAGACGTTTGTCGACTGCTCATTAAGAAAGTTTTCTATACAAGTTTCTGAAGGAACTCCTTAAGAAAAGTTCTCCAAAAGTTCCCTATGAAAGAATACTTAGAAGCATCTGGTTGTCACAAACGTTTTGACTACTTGTGGAGCCAAAACAGACTCCGTATGAGTCAGATATCCTTGTTTCAGTTAACACTGCGCAAAACTGATTCGATCGACAGTTACATACTAGTTCTTGTGTAGTTGCACTCGATTTTTTCCATTCTACTTCATTAAACATCTCCATATGAGATTAAATTACTTGTAGGGCAATGCAGGAGACCCGGGTTATGACGATGCACTAGGTCCAAAGCTGGGAATTTGTGTATGTTCTCGAAATGCGTTTGTCGAGTGCTCATTAAAAAGTTTCTATACAAGTTTCTGAACTAACTCCTTAAGAAAAGTTCTCCAAAAGTTCTCTGTGAAAGAATCCTTTGAAGCATCTGGTTGTCACAAATGTTTTGACTACTTGTAGAGCCAAAACGGACTCCGTATGAATCAGATATCCATGTTTCAGTTAACACTGCGCAAAACTGATTCGGAACGAGAGTTACAGACTAGTTCTTGTGTAGTTGCACTCGATTTTTCTCATTCTACTTCACTAAACATCTCCATATGAGATTGAATTACTTGTAGGGAAATGCACGAGTTCTCGGTTATGATGATGCACTAGGTCCATAGCTGGGAGTTTGTGTATGTTCTCGAAAGGCGTTTGTCGAGTGCTCATTAAGAAAGTTTCTATAAATTTTGTGAACGAACTCCTTAAGAAAAGTTCTCCAAATGTTGCCTATGAAAGAATACCTCGAATCATATGGTTGTCACAAACGGTTTGACTACTTGTGGAGCCAAAACGGACTCCGTATGAGTCAAATATCCATGTTTCAGTTAACACTGCGCAAAACTGATCCCGAACGACAGTTACATACTAGTTCTTGTGTAGTTGCACTCGATTTTTTCCATTCTAGTTCACTAAACATCTCCACATGAGATCCAATTACTTGTAGGGAAATGAAAGATACCTCGGTTATGATGATGCACTAGGTCCATAGCTGGGACTTTGTGTATGTTCTCGAAATGCGTTTGTCGAGTGCTCATTAGAAAGTTTCTATACAAGTTTCTGAACGAACTCCTGAAGAAAAGTTCTCCAAAAGTTCCCTATGAAAGAATACCTCGAAGCATCTGGTTGTCACAAACGGTTTGACTACTTGTGGAGCCAAAACAGTCTTCGTATGAGTCAAATATCCATGTTTCAGTTAACACTGCGCAAAACTGATCCCGAACGATAGTTACATACTAGTTGTTGTGTAGTTGCACTCGATTTTTTCCATTCTACTTCACTAAAAATCTCAATACGAGATCCAATTACTAGTAGGGAAATGCAAGAGACCTCGGTTATGATGATGCACTAGGTCCGTAGCTGGGACTTTGTGTATGTTCTCGAAAGACGTTTGTCGACTGCTCATTAAGAAAGTTTTCTATACAAGTTTCTGAAGGAACTCCTTAAGAAAAGTTCTCCAAAAGTTCCCTATGAAAGAATACTTAGAAGCATCTGGTTGTCACAAACGTTTTGACTACTTGTGGAGCCAAAACAGACTCCGTATGAGTCAGATATCCTTGTTTCAGTTAACACTGCGCAAAACTGATTCGATCGACAGTTACATACTAGTTCTTGTGTAGTTGCACTCGATTTTTTCCATTCTACTTCATTAAACATCTCCATATGAGATTAAATTACTTGTAGGGCAATGCAGGAGACCCGGGTTATGACGATGCACTAGGTCCAAAGCTGGGAATTTGTGTATGTTCTCGAAATGCGTTTGTCGAGTGCTCATTAAAAAGTTTCTATACAAGTTTCTGAACTAACTCCTTAAGAAAAGTTCTCCAAAAGTTCTCTGTGAAAGAATCCTTTGAAGCATCTGGTTGTCACAAATGTTTTGACTACTTGTAGAGCCAAAACGGACTCCGTATGAATCAGATATCCATGTTTCAGTTAACACTGCGCAAAACTGATTCGGAACGAGAGTTACAGACTAGTTCTTGTGTAGTTGCACTCGATTTTTCTCATTCTACTTCACTAAACATCTCCATATGAGATTGAATTACTTGTAGGGAAATGCACGAGTTCTCGGTTATGATGATGCACTAGGTCCATAGCTGGGAGTTTGTGTATGTTCTCGAAAGGCGTTTGTCGAGTGCTCATTAAGAAAGTTTCTATAAATTTTGTGAACGAACTCCTTAAGAAAAGTTCTCCAAATGTTGCCTATGAAAGAATACCTCGAATCATATGGTTGTCACAAACGGTTTGACTACTTGTGGAGCCAAAACGGACTCCGTATGAGTCAAATATCCATGTTTCAGTTAACACTGCGCAAAACTGATCCCGAACGACAGTTACATACTAGTTCTTGTGTAGTTGCACTCGATTTTTTCCATTCTAGTTCACTAAACATCTCCACATGAGATCCAATTACTTGTAGGGAAATGAAAGATACCTCGGTTATGATGATGCACTAGGTCCATAGCTGGGACTTTGTGTATGTTCTCGAAATGCGTTTGTCGAGTGCTCATTAGAAAGTTTCTATACAAGTTTCTGAACGAACTCCTGAAGAAAAGTTCTCCAAAAGTTCCCTATGAAAGAATACCTCGAAGCATCTGGTTGTCACAAACGGTTTGACTACTTGTGGAGCCAAAACAGTCTTCGTATGAGTCAAATATCCATGTTTCAGTTAACACTGCGCAAAACTGATCCCGAACGATAGTTACATACTAGTTCTTGTGTACTTGCACTCGATTTTTTTCATTCTACTTCACTAAACATCTCCATATGAGATCCAATTACTTGTAGGGAAATGCAAGAGTCCTCGGTTACGATGATGCACTAGGTCCATAGCTGGGACTTTGTGTATGTTCTCGAAAGGCGTTTGTCGAGTGCTCATTAAGAAAGTTTCTATACAAGTTTCTGAACGAACTCCTGAAAAAAAGTTCTCCAAAAGTTCCCTATGAAAGAATACTTAGAAGCATCTGGTTGTCACAAACGTTTTGACTACTTGTGGAGCCAAAACAGACTCCGTATGAGTCAGATATCCTTGTTTCAGTTAACACTGCGCAAAACTGATTCGAACGACAGTTACATACTAGTTCTTGTGTAGTTGCACTCGATTTTTTCCATTCTACTTCATTAAACATCTCCATATGAGATTAAATTACTTGTAGGGAAATGCAGGAGACCTTAGTTATGACGATGCACTAGGTCCATAGCTGGGAATTTCTGTATGTTCTCGAAATGCGTTTGTCGAGTGCTCATTAAGAAAGTTTCTATACAAGTTTCTGAACTAACTCCTTAAGAAAAGTTCTCCAAAAGTTCCCTATGAAAGAATCCTTTGAAGCATCAGGTCCTCACAAATGTTTTGACTACTTGTGGAGCCAAAACGGACTCCGTATGAGTCAGATATCCATGTTTCAGTTAACACTGCGCAAAACAGATTCGGAACGAGAGTTACAGACTAGTTCTTGTGTAGTTGCACTCGGTTTTTCTCATTCTACTTCACTAAACATCTCCATATGAGATCAAATTACTTGTAGGGAAATGCACGAGTTCTCGGTTATGATGATGCACTAGGTCCATAGCTGGGACTTTGTGTATGTTCTCGAAAGTCGTTTGTCGAGTGCTCATTAAGAAAGTTTCTATAAATTTTGTGAACGAACTACTTAAGAAAAGTTCTCCAAATGTTGCCTATGAAAGAATACCTCGAATCATCTGGCTGTCACAAAAGGTTTGACTACTTGTGGAGCCAAAACGGACTCCGTATGAGTTAAATATCCATGTTTCAGTTAACACTGCGCAAAACTGATCCCGAACGACAGTTACATACTAGTTGTTCTGTAGTTGCACTCGATTTTTTCCATGCTAGTTCACTAAACATCTCCACATGAGATCCAATTACTTGTTGGGAAATGAAAGATACCTCGGTTATGATGATGCACTAGGTCCATAGCTGGGACTTTGTGTATGTTCTCGAAATGCGTTTGTCGAGTGCTCATTAGAAAGTTTCTATACAAGTTTCTGAACGAACTCCTGAAGAAAAGTTCTCCAAAAGTTCCCTATGAAAAAATACCTCGAAGCATCTCGTTGTCACAAACGGTTTGACTACTTGTGGAGCCAAAACAGACTTCGTATGAGTCAAATATCCATGTTTCAGTTAACACTGCGCAAAACTGATCCCGAACGATAGTTACATACTAGTTCTTGTGTACTTGCACTCGATTTTTTCCATTCTACTTCACTAAAAATCTCAATACAAGATCCAATTACTAGTAGGGAAATGCAAGAGACCTCGGTTATGATGATGCACTAGGTCCATAGCTGGGACTTTGTGTATGTTCTCGAAAGACGTTTGTCGAGTGCTCATTAAGAAAGTTTTCTATACAAGTTTCTGAAGGAACTCCTGAAGAAAAGTTCTCCAAAAGTTCCCTATGAAAGAATACTTAGAAGCATCTGGTTGTCACAAACGTTTTGACTACTTGTGGAGCCAAAACAGACTCCGTATGAGTCAGATATCCTTGTTTCAGTTAACACTGCGCAAAACTGATTCGAACGACAGTTACATACTAGTTCTTGTGTAGTTGCACTCGATTTTTTCCATTCTACTTCATTAAACATCTCCATATGAGATTAAATTACTTGTAGGGAAATGCAGGAGACATTGGTTATGACGATGCACTAGGTCCATAGCTGGGAATTTGTGTATGTTCTCGAAATGCGTTTGTTGAGTGCTCATTGAGAAAGTTTCTATACAAGTTTCTGAACTAACTCCGTAAGAAAAGTTCTCCAAAAGTTCCCTATGAAAGAATCCTTTGAAGCATTTGGTCCTCACAAATGTTTTGACTACTTGTGGAGCCAAAACGGATTCCGTATGAGTCAGATATCCATGTTTCAGTTAACACTGCGCAAAACTGATTCGGAACGACAGTTACAGACTAGTTCTTGTGTAGTTGCACTCGATTTTTTTCATTCTACTTCACTAAACATCTCCATATGAGATCCAATTACTTGTAGGGAAATGCACGAGTCCTCGGTTACGATGATGCACTAGGTCCATAGCTGGGACTTTGTGTATGTTCTCGAAAGGCGTTTGTCGAGTGGTCATTAAGAAAGTTTCTATAAATTTTGTGAACGAACTCCTGAAGAAAAGTTCTCCAAAAGTTCCCTATGAAAGAATTCCTCGACGCATCTGGTTGTCACAAACGGTTTGACTACTTGTGGAGCCAAAACGGACTACGTATGAGTCAAATATCCATGTTTCAGTTAACACTGCGCAAAACTGACCCCGAACGACAGTTACATACTAGTTCTTGTGTAGTTGCACTCGATTTTTTGCATTCTAGTTCACTAAACATCTCCACATGAGATCCAATTACTTGTAGGGAAATGAAAGATACCTCGGTTATGATGATGCACTAGGTCCATAGCTGGGACTTTGTGTATGTTCTCGAAAAACGTTTGTCGAGTGCTCATTAGAAAGTTTCTATACAAGTTTCTGAACGAACTCCTGAAGAAAAGTTATCCAAAAGTTCCCTATGAAAGAATACCTCGAAGCATCTGGTTGTCACAAACGGTTTGACTACTTGTGGAGCCAAAACGGACTCCGTATGAGTCAAATATCCATGTTTCAGTTAACACTGCGCAAAACTGATTCGGAACGAGAGTTACAGACTTGTTCTTGTGTAGTTGTACTCGGTTTTTTTCATTCTACTTCACTAAACATCTCCATATGAGATCCAATTACTTGTAGGGAAATGCACGAGTTCTCGGTTATGATGATGCACTAGGTCCATAGTTGTGACTTTGTGTATGTTCTCGAAAGGCGTTTGTCGAGTGCTCATTAAGAAAGTTTCTATAAAAGTTTATGAACGAACTCCTTAAGAAAAGTTCTCCAAAAGTTCCCTACACTACTAGGAAAAGGGCTATAGATGGAATTGACACTAATAGCGCACCAGACATGTGGTGCTCCATTACTATATACTAATGGTGCACCATGTGTTGGTACGCCATTAGTGTCCAAATACTAATGGCGCACCACATCCGCGGGTGCGCCATTAGTAAAAAAAAATTCAATTTTTTTCAAAACTACTAATGGTGCACCGTGGGAGTGGTGCGCCATTACTAGTTGAACTAGTAATGGCGCACCACATCCACGGTGCGCCATTAGTAAAAAAATTAAATTTTTTTAATTTTTTTTTCAAAACTACTAATGGCGCACCGTGGGAGTGGTGCGCCATTACTAGTTAGTAATGGCGCACCACTCCCACGGTGCGCCATTAGTAACTTGGTCATCACTTCCCCCGAATGCACCCCCCCTTGTGGATCGCCTTTTCAGTTTTAAAACAAATAAAAGAAAATGATGAAAATGTCAAAAAAATAAAAGAAAATAAGTTTCCCTTGTGATATGTGGTCTAGTTGTTGGGAAAATTTGCAAATATGAATTTCGACTTCATTTGCAAAATCTCTCGAGAATTTGTAAAAATGGGCATAAATTTTGCATACTAACTCGGATGAAAAAGTTTTTTATATGAAAAATCATCTACTCGAAAAGTTACATCTGAATTTAACGGGGGTAACCCTGTTAAACATTTTTAAAATCCTAAAAAACCTAACAGAAAAAAGATACGGGGCTTTTAAGATTTGGAGAGGCAAAAAAATTCAAAAAAATTCAAACTTACTAATGGCGCACCTACCCATGGTGCGCCATTACTATCTTTCCGCCTTCAAAATTCAAAATAAGTCAAAACAATAAAAAAAATAGTTACTAATGGCGCACCTGCCCATGGTTCCCCCCTTAGTATCTTCCCGCCTTCAAAATTCAAAATAAATCAAAAAATTAAAAAAAGTTAGTAATGGCGCACCTGCCCGCGGTGCGCCATTAGTATCTTCCTGCCTTCAAAATTCAAAATAAATCAAGAAAATAAAAAAAAGTTAGTAATGGCGCACCAGCCCACGATACGCCATTAGTATGCCATATATATGGCTGGCCGTGGTCCTCTCCTCCTTATCTCTTCATTCCACCTCTCCTACACTCCATCTCCTCCTCTCCTCCATTCCATCTTCCCTTCTCTCCGGCTACCTCCTCCTCCTCTCCGGCGACCTCCTCCTCCTCCTCTTCGGTGACCTCCTCCTCCCTCCTCTCCTCCCCTCCCCTTCCCTCCCCTCACGGTTTCTTCTCCCTCCTCTCCGGTGAGCTCCTCCTCCCTCCTCTCCGGTGAGCTCCTCCTCCCTCCTCTCCTCCCATCCCCTCATGGTTTCTCCCTCCTCCTCTCCTATGCTCCGGTGAACTCCTCTCCGGCGACCTCCTCCTCTCCGGCGATGTAGGCGAGCGCCTCTCCGGTGACCTCCTCCTCCTCCTCTCCGGCGAACTCCTCTCCGACAAAAGAACGTACAAGATCCAAAAACAGGAACAAATTTGAAATAATGTCGTGCCAAAAATGAGCAAAAAAAACGAGCAAAAAATGGGCAAAAAATCACGATCCAGATCCAGATTCAAAATTCAAAAAATAGCAATGGCGCACGGTGGGGGTTAGATGGTGCGCCACTACTATTTTCCCGCCTTCAAAATTCAAAAATACTAATGGCGCACCAGTGGCCTATACTAATGGCGCACCGTGGCTTATACTAATGGCGCACTGCCTGGTGCGCCATTAGTATACCAGATACTAATGGCGCACCGTCGGTGCGCCATTAGTAATAAATACTAGTGGCGTGGTACTAATGGCGCACCGGTGATGCGCCATTAGTAGGCAAAACCGCTGCGCCATTAGTAGGCCTTTTTCTAGTAGTGCTACGAAAGAATACCTCGAATCATCTAGTTGTCACAAACGGTTTGACTACTTGTGGAGCCAAAATGGACTCCGTATGAGTCAAATATCCATGTTTCAGTTAACACTGCGCAAAACTGATCCCGAACGACAGTTACATACTAGTTCTTGTGTAGTTGCACTCGATTTTTTCCAAATCTCAATATGAGATCCAATTACTAGTAGGGAAATGCAAGAGACCTCGGTTATGATGATGCACTAGGTCCATAGCTAGGACATTGTGTATGTTCTCGAAAGACGTTTGTCGAGGGATCATTAAGAAAGTTTTCTATACAAGTTTCTGAAGGAACTCCTTAAGAAAAGTTCTCCAAAATTTCCCTATGAAATAATACTTAGAACCATCTGGTTGTCACAAACGTTTTGACTACTTGTGGAGCCAAAACAGACTCCGTATGAGTCAGATATACTTGTTTCAGTTAACACTGCGCAAAACTGATTCAAACGACAGTTACATACTAGTTCTTGTGTAGTTGCACTCGATTTTTTCCATTCTACTTCATTAAACATATCCATATGAGATTAAATTACTTGTAGGGCAATGCAGGAGACCCTGGTTATGACGATGCACTAGGTCCAAAGCTAGGAATTTGTGTATGTTCTCGAAATGCGTTTGTCGAGTGCTCATTAAGAAAGTTTCTATACAAGTTTCTGAACGAACTCCTTAAGAAAAGTTCTCCAAAAGTTCCCTATGAAAGAATAATCCGAAGCATCTGGTTGTCACAAACGTTTTGACTACTTGTGGAGCCAAAACGGACTCCGTATGAGTCAGATATCCATGTTTCCGTTAACACTGCGCAAAACTGATTCCGAACGACAGTTACAGACTAGTTCTTGTGTAGTTGCACTCGATTTTTTCCATTCTACTTCACTAAACATCTCAATATGAGATCCAATTACTAGTAGGGAAATGCAAGAGACCTCGGTTATGATGATGCACTAGGTCCATAGCTGGGACTTTGTGTATGTTCTCGAAAGACGTTTGTCGAGTGCTCATTAAGAAAGTTTTCTATACAAGTTTCTGAAGGAACTCCTTAAGAAAAGTCCTCCAAAAGTTCCCTATGAAAGAATACTTAGAAGCATCTGGTTGTCACAAACGTTTTGATTACTTGTGGAGCCAAAACGGACTCCGTATGAGTCAAATATCCTTGTTTCAGTTAACACTGCGCAAAACTGATTCCGAACAACAGTTACATACTAGTTCTTGTGTAGTTGCACTCGATTTTTTCCATTCTACTTCATTAAACATCTCCATATGAGATCCAATTGCTTGTAGGGAAATGCAGGAGACCTTGGTTATGACGATGCACTAGGTCCATAGCTGGGAATTTGTGTATGTTCTGAAAATGCGTTTGTCGAGTGCTCATTAAGAAAGTTCCTTTCCAAGTTTCTGAACTAACTCCTTAAGAAAAGTCCTCCAAAAGTTCCCTATGAAAGAATCCTTTGAAGCATCTGGTCGTCAGAAATGTTTTGACTACTTGTGGATCCAAAATGGACTCCGTATGAGTCAGATATCCATGTTTCAGTTAACACTGCGCAAAACTGATTCTGAACGACAGTTACAGACTAGTTCTTGTGTAGTTGCACTCAATTTTTTTCATTTCTACTTCACTAAACATCTCCATATCAGATCCAATTAATTGTAGGGAAATGCACGACTCCTCGGTTACTCCATATGATGCACTAGGTCCATAGCTGGAACTTTGTGTATGTTCTCGAAAGGCGTTTGTCGAGTGCTCATTAAGAAAGTTTCTATACAAGTTTCTAAACGAACTCCTTAAAAAAGTTCTCCAAAAGTTCCCTATGAAAGAATACTTCGAAGCATCTGGTTGTCTCAAACATTTTGACTACATGTGGAGCCAAAACGGACTCCGTTTGAGTCAGATATCCATGTTTCAGTTAACACTGCGCAAAACTGATTCCGAACGACGGTTACAAACTAGTTCTTGTGTAGTTGCACTGATTTTTTCCATTCTAGTTCACTAAACATATCCATATGAGATCCAATTACTTGTAGCGAAATGAGAGATACCTTGGTTATGATCATGCACTAGGTCCATAGCTGGGACTTTGTGTATGTTCTCGAAATGCGTTTGTCGAGTACTCATTAGAAAGTTTCTATACAAGTTTCTGAACGAACTCCTTAAGAAAAGTTCTCCAAAAGTTCCCTATGAAAGAATACTTTGAAGCATATGGTCGTCACAAACATTTTGACTACTTGTGGAGCCAAAACGGACTCCGTATGAGTCAGATATCCATATTTCAGTTAACACTGCGCAAAACTGATTCCGAACGACAGTTACAGACTAGTTCTTGTCTAGTTGCACCCGATTTTTTCCATTCGACTTCACTAAACATCTCCATAAGAGATCCTATTACATGTAGGGAAATGCAAGAGACCTCGGTTATGAAGATGCACTAGGTCCATAGCTGGGAATTTGTGTATATTCTCGAAATGCGTTTGTCGAGTGCTCATTAAGAAAGTTTCTATACAAGTTTCTGAACAAAGTCCTTAAGAAAAGTTCTCCAAAAGTTCCCTATGAAAGAATACTTCGAAGCATCTGGTCGTCACAAACATTTTGACTACTTGTGGAGCCAAAACGGACTCCGTATGAGTCAGATATCCATGTTTCCGTTAACACTGCGCAAAACTGATTCCGAACAACAGTTACAGACTAGTTGTTGTGTAGTTGCATTCTATTTTTTCCATTCTACTTCACTAAACATCTCAATATGAGATCCAATTACTAGTAGGGAAATGCAAGAGACCTCGGTTATGATGACGCACTAGGTCCATAGCTTGGACGTTGTGTATCTTCTCGAAAGACGTTTGTCGAGTGCTCATTAAGAAAGTTTTCTATACAAGTTTCTGAAGGAACTCCGTAAGAAAAGTTCTCCAAAAGTTCCCTATGAAAGAATACGTAGAAGCATCTGGTTGTCACAAACGTTTTGATTACTTGTGGAGCCAAAACGGACTCCGTATGAGTCAGATATCCTTGTTTCAGTTAACACTGCGCACAACTGATTCCGAACAACAGTTACATACTAGTTCTTGTGTAGTTGCACTCGTTTTTTTCATTCTATTTCATTAAACATCTCCATAAGATATCCAATTACTTGTAGGAAAATGCAGGAGACCTCGGTTATGAGGATGCACTAGGCCCATAGGTGGGAATTTGTGTATGTTCTCCAAATGCGTTTGTCGACTACTCATTAGAAAGTTTCTATACAAGTTTTTGAATGAACTCCTTAAGAAAAGTTCTCCAAAAGTTCCCTATGAAATAATCCTTTGAAGCATATGGTCTTCACGAACGTTTTGACTACTTGTGGAGCCAAAACGGACTCCGTATGAGTCAGATATCCATGTTTCAGTTAACACTGCGCAAAACTGATTCCGAAGGACAGTTACAGACTATTTCTTGTGTAGTTGCACTCGATTTTTTCCATTCTACTTCACTAAACATCTCCAAATGAGATCCAATTACTTGTAGGGAAATGGAGGAGACCTCGGTTATGATGATGCACTAGGTCCATAGCTAGGAGTTTGTGGATGTTATCGAAATACGTTTGTCGAGTGCTCATTAAGAAAGTTTTCTATACAAGTTTCTGAAGGAACTCCATAAGAAAAGTTCTCCAAAAGTTCCCTATGAAAGAATACTTAGAAGCATATGGTTGTCACAAATGTTTTGACTACTTGTGGAGCCAAAACAGACTCTGTATGAGTCAGATATCCCTGTTTCAGTTAACAGACTAGTTCTTGTGTAGTTGCACTCAATTTTTTTTCATTCTACTTCACTTAACATCTCCATATGAGATCCAATTACTTGTAGGGAAATGCACGAGTCCTCGGTTATGATGATGCACTAGGTCCATAGCTGGAACTTTGTGTATGTTCTCGAAAGGCGTTTGTCGAGTGCTCATTAAAAAGTTTCTATACAAGTTTCTGAACAAACTCCTTAAGAAAAGTTCACCAAAAGTTCCCTATGAAAGAATACTTCGAAGCATCTGGTTGTCACAAACGTTTTGACTACTTGTGGAGCCAAAACGGACTCCGTATGAGTCAGATATCCATGTTTCAGTTAACACTGCTCAAAACTGATTCCGAACGACGGTTATAGACTAGTTCTTGTGTAGTAGCACTCGATTTTTTCCATTCTACTTCGCTAAACATCTCCATATGAGATCCAATTACTTGTAGGGAAATGAAAGATACCTTGGTTATGATCACGCACTAGGTCCATAGCTGGGACTTTGTGTATGTTCTCGAAATGCGTGTGTCGAGTGCTCATTAGAAAGTTCTATACAAGTTTCTGAACGAACTCCTTAAGAAAAGTTCTCCAAAAGTTCCCTATGAAAGAATACTTTGAAGCATATGGTTGTCACAAACGTTTTGACTACCTGTGGAGCGAAAACGGACTCCGTATGAGTCAGATATCCATGTTTCAGTTAACACTGCGCAAAACTGATTCCGAATGACAGTTACAGACTAGTTCTTGTGTAGTTGCACCCGATTTTTTCCATTCAATTTCACTAAACATCTCCATAAGAGATCCAATTACTTGTAGGGAAATTCAAGAGACCTTGTTTATGATGATGCACTAGGTCCATAGCTGGGACTTTGTGTATGTTCTCGAAAGACGTTTGTCGAGTGCTCATTAAGAAAGTTTCTATATAAGTTTCTGAACAATCTCCTTAAGAAAAGTTCTCCAAAAGTTCCCTATGAAAGAACCCTGTGAAGAATCTGGTCGTCACAAATATTTTGACTACTTGTGGAGCCAAAACGGACTCCGTATGAGTTAGATATCCATGTTTCAGTTAACACTGCGCAAAACTGATTCGGAACGACAGTTACAAACTAGTTCTTGTGTAGTTGCACTCGATTTTTTTCATTCTACTTCACTAAACATCTCCATATGAGATCCAATTACTTGTAGGTAAATGCACGAGTCCTCGGTTATGATGATGCACTAGGTCCATAGCTGGAACTTTGTGTATGTTCTCGAAAGGCGTTTGTCGAGTGCTCATTAAGAAAGTTTCTATACAAGTTTCTGAACGAACTCCTTAAGAAAAGTTCTGCAAAAGTTCCCTATGAAAGAATACTTCAAAGCATCTGGTTGTCACAAACGTTTTGACTACTTGTGGAGCCAAAACAGAATCCGTATGAGTCAGATATCCATGTTTCAGTTAACACTGCGCAAAACTGATTCCGAACGACGGTTACAGACTAGTTCTTGTGTAGTAGCACTCGATTTTTTCCATTCTAGTTCACTAAACATCTCCATATGAGATCCAATTACTTGTAGGGAAATGAAAGATACCTTGGTTAGGATCATGCACTAGGTCCATAGCTGGGACTTTGTGTATGTTCTCGAAATGCGTTTGTCGAGTGCTCATTAGAAAGTTTCTATACAAGTTTCTGAACGAACTCCTTAAGAAAATTCTCCAACAGTTCCCTAGGAAAGAATACTTTGAAGCATATGGTCATCACAAACGGTTTGACTACTTGTGGAGCCAAAACGGACTCCGTATGAGTCAGATATCCATGTTTCAGTTAACACTGCGCAAAACTGATTCCGAACGACAGTTACAGACTAGTTCTTGTGTAATTGCACCCGATTTTTTCCATTCGAATTCACTAAACATCTCCATAAGAGATCCAATTACTTGTATGGAAATGCAAGAGACCTCGGTTATGATGATGCACTAGGTCCATAGCTGGGAATTTGTGTATATTCTCGAAATGCGTTGGTCGAGTGCTCATTAAGAAAGTTTCTATACAAGTTTCTGAACGAACTCCTTAAGAAAAGTTCTCCAGAAGTTGCCTATGAAAGAATCCTTCGAAGCATCTGGTCGTCACAAACGTTTTAACTACTTGTGGAGCCAAAACAGACCCCGTATGAGTCAAATATCCATGTTTCAGTTAACACTGCGCAAAACTGATCCCGAACGATAGTTACATACTAGTTCTTGTGTAGTTGCACTCGATATTTTCCATTCTACTTCACTAAACATCTACATATGAGATCCAATTGCTTATAGGGAAATGCACGAGACCTCGGTTATGATGAGGCACTAGGTCCATAGCTGGGAGTTTGTGTATGTTCTCGAAATGCGTTTGTCGAGTGCTCATTAAGAAAGTTTCTATACAAGTTTCTGAACGAACTCCTTAAGAAATGTTCTCCAAAAGTTCCCTATGAAAGACTCCTTTGAAGCATCTGATCGTCACAAACATTTTGACTACTTGTGGAGGCAAAACGGACTCCGTATGAGTCAGATATCCATGTTTAAGTTAACACTGCGCAAAACTGATTCCGAACGACAGTTACACACTAGTTCTTGTGTAGTTGCACTCGATTTTTTCCATTCTATTTCACTAAACATCTCCATATGAGATCCAATTACTTGTAGGGAAATGCAAGAGACCTCGGTTATGATGATGCACTAGGTCCCTAGCTGGGACTTTGTGTATGTTCTCGAAAGGCGTTTGTTGAATGCTCATTAAGAAAGTTTCTATACAAGTTTCTGAACGACTCCTCAAGAAAAGTTCTCCAAAAGTTCCCTATGAAAGAATACTTTGAAGCATCTGGTCGTCACAAACATTTTGACTACTTGTGGAGCCAAAACGGACTCCGTATGAGTCAGATATCCATGTTTCTGTTAACACTGCGCAAAACTGATTCCGAACGACAGTTACTTACTAGTTCTTGTGTAGTTGCACTCGATTTTTTCCGTTCTAATTCACTAAACATCTCCATATGATATCCAATTAATTGTAGGGAAATGAAAGATACCTCAGTTATGATGACGCACTAGGTCCATAGCTGGGACTTTGTGTATGTTCTCGAAATACGTTTGTCGAGTGCTCATTAAGAAAGTTTCTATACAAGTTTCTAAACGAACTCCTTAAGAAAAGTGCTCCAAAAGTTCCCTACGAAATAATCCTTTGAAGCATCTGGCCATCACAAATGTTTTTACTACTTGTGGAGCCAAAACGGACTCCGTATGAGTCAGATATCCATGTTATAGTTAACACTGCGCAAAACTGATTCCGAACGACAGTTACAGACTAGTTCTTGTGTAGTTGCACTCAATTTTTTCCATTCTACTTCACGAAACATCTCCATATGAGATCCAATTACTTGTAGGGAAATGCAAGAGACCTCGGTTATGATGACGCACTAGGTCCATATCTGGGACTTTGTGTATGTTCTCGAAATGCGTTTGTCGAGTGCTCATTAAGAAAGTTTCTATACAAGTTTCTGAACGAACTCCTTAAGAAAAGTTCTTCAAAAGTTCCCTGTGAAAGAATCGTGAGAAGCATCTGGTCATCACAAATGTTTTGACTACTTGTGGAGCCAAAACGGACTCCGTATGAGTCAGATATCCATGTTTTAGTTTACACTACGCAAAACTCGACAGTTTTTTTTGACTATATACTGCAAGGCAACAGCCTCACATCCCTTTATTAAAACCAAGATGTAAAGAATACAAAGTTACAAAGGAGAAACAAATAAAGATAAGAGGCTACTTACAAAGAGAGATTAGGGTAAGGAGGCTATCCAAGAGGTTAGTCTATCTCTATATTTACACTTGATTCTGTGAGCTAAAAGAGAAATATCATGAATAAAATTCCTCCTCCAAGATCTGAAAGTGGGCAACTCATTTCTGAAGATCCTTCCATTCCTTTGAGTCCAAATATTCCAAGTAGCCGCAAAGACTACCTCAGTGAAAAAAGGATGACCAAAATCCCTTCTGGCCGCGCAAGCCATTTCAAAAGTAGAATGATTAGGGTGAACACTCCATGAGATGCCCAAATAATTCCAGACACGTTGGCTGAAGTTGCAAGCAAAGAAGAGATGAACTCTATCTTCATGCAAAGCTGAGAAGCACATAGCACAAGTATCATCCTGGATAATCCAATGCCTTCGCTACATCATATCCCTAGTGTTTAGACGATCCATCAAAAGAAGCCAGCCAAACACCTTGAGCTTGAGAGTGCAAGAGCATTTCCAGATCCACCCAAATATGGGGTTGTCGGTGTCAAAACCGGCGGAACTCGGGTAGGGGGTCCGGAACTGTGCGTCAAGGCCGGATGGTAACAGGAGACAAAGGACACGATGTTTTTACCCAGGTTCGGGCCCTCTCGATGGAGGTAATACCCTACTCCTGCTTGATTAATATTGATGATATGGTTAGTACAAGAGTAGATCTACCACGAGATCAAGGAGGCTAAACCCTAGAAGCTAGCCTATGGTATGATTGTGTATGAAGATGATTGTCTTATGGACTACAACCCTCCGGTTTATATAGACACCGGATAGGGTTAGGGTTACACAGAGTCGGTTACATTGGTAGGAGATCTTGAATATCCGCATCGCCAAGCTTGCCTTCCACGCCAAGTGAGGGAGGACTAGGGGGTGTTCGGATAGCCGAACTATATCTTCAGCCGGACTCCAGGACTATGAAGATACTAGATTGAAGACTTCGTCCCGTGTCCGGAAGGTTCTTTCCTTGGCGTGGAAGGCAAGCTAGGCGTGCGGATATTCAAGATCTCCTACCAATGTAACCGACTCTGTGTAACCCTAACCCTATCCGGTGCCTATATAAACCGGAGGGTTGTAGTCCGTAGGACAGAACACATCATAACCATCATCATACCTATAGGCTAGCTTCTAGGGTTTAGCCTCCTCGATCTCGTGGTAGATCTACTCTTGTACTACCCATATCATCAATATTAATCCAGCAAGAGTAGGGTTTTACCTCCATCGAGATGGCCCGAACCTTGGTAAAACAAAGTGTCCCTTGTCTCCTGTTACCATCCGACCTTGACGCACAGATCGGGACCCCCTACCTGAGATCCGCCGGTTTTGACACCGACATTGGTGCTTTCATTGAGAATTCCTCTGTGCCGTCGCGATCAGGAAGGATGCCTTTTCCCGTCTTTAAAGATGGCGCCGTCGCTGAGGGAGCTTTGGCTATCGCCCAATCCCTCCGGCTGGGTGGTTTTCTCATGACCGCCTGTTCGGCCATTACGCCGACGGTGACCTCTCGGGTCATCGAAAACAAACTCCGCGTCAGCTCGGAATTGGCCGAGCAGCTAGATCCGGTGGAGCTCTCCTCCATAAACGAGCTCCTGGATCGCATTGCCGCCTTGGGGGTCGCTACAAACTACGACCAGGTTGGGCCTAAACCCGATCTAAAGGAAATCAACTCTCCCCAAGCCACCCATCATGTTGCTGTGATGGAAACACAACGCGGTGACCCATCATCAATCTTAAGGACCAGATACGTCCGAATTCCGAAACCCTCCATGCCGGATATCCACGGAGGGGAGGGTACAACCCAAGACCTGGGCTTGGAACCAGGCAAACCGGAAAGCATGCAGGACTCCGGATCTCGGAATCCGGAGGTCGTGCGGCCTCCGAAAAGCAAACCGGGCGAAGTATCAGATCCAATGAATTCCGCCTGTCCGATCTTAAGCGATCTCTCCCAAATCAAACAGATGCCCGAAGAAACAGTACATCATTATTGGGCCAGATTCCTCCTGCTTATGAACAAGATAAAGGACTATCACGAGGGAGACGCAATTTCAATCTTCTACAGTAACTGCACGGACAAGGGGATACTCAACGCCATAAGTCGTCGTAATATTACGCGCTTTGCTGACTTGGCGTCCATAGTACAAAAATACTGTGCGATGGAAAGTGCTCGGAAAACCGAAATTAAATTTTGGGATAATCCGGCCTTGAATAGCAATCCCGTCCGAATCAAAAGGGCGCACTACAGCAAAGCGCCCGGATTAAATAAAAAATCAAAACCCTCTAGGGGGCACGGAACCGTGCTAGAAAGGTGGCTCGATGGACCCTGCAAGATTCATAGTACAGAGGATTCCACCCCAACTCACAGCCTCAGGGCATGTTGGATACTCCGGCAGGTGGCCAAAATTGGCGAGGACCTCCTCAATCCAGAGGTCGAAGGAAACCAGCCCGAGAATTTCAGTACCGTTCTCACAATCTCCGAGACTTTCGCATCAAATAACATGCGAAAAAGAACACTTCGCAGCCTCGCCGAAGTCTGCCAAGTAGCGACCATAAATCCATGGAGCAATACTGCCATCACCTTCAATGCGAGTGACGAACCTAAATTCCAAACAGCCAGAGCGCCAGCCGCATTGGTTCTCAGTCCCATAGTGGACGGCTGTCGCCTCGCAAAGGTAGTTATGGACGGAGGCAGCAGATTGAACCTCATCTACAAGGAAACCCTCCAAAAGATGGAAATATACTGGAACCGCATTGAGCGAAGCAGCACAACCTTTAGAGGAATAATCCCCAGTCAGGAAGCGCGCTGCACCAGAAAGATCACACTAGATGTGGTATTCGGCACGCCGGACAATTACAGGTCCGAACAAATCATGTTCCAGGTGGCCCCGTTCAGAAGCGGATATCACGCTATATTAGGACGAGAGGCATTCACAGTTTTCCAAGCCATACCCCATTACGGGTACATCAAGCTTAAGATGCCTGGGCCAAACGGAATTATCACTCTCGCTAGTGATCCGGACATAGCACTCCGCGCCGAAAACAAGACAGCCGCATTGGCCCTCGAGGCACTATCCGAAGCCTTAGCGGCCGAAGAACTGACGGCGCTGCGATCCACGGTTAGCAGGGATGATGTGATACTCGATACGAGATCCAAATCCACATCCTTCAAACCAGCGGACGAAATAGTCAAATTCCAGGTCCACCCAACGGACCCGAATAAAACAGCCTCCATCGGGGCACAATTGAGCCCTGATGTAAACGCCGCACTAGACGAGTTCCTACGAGAGAACTGGGATATTTTCGCTTGGCACCCCTCAGATATGCCAGGAATCCCACGCAGGCTGGCTGAACACAGCTTAAATATCCAGAAAGGATTCAAACCTGTCAAACAAACCCTTCGGCGTTTCTCCGAACCAAAGAGACAGGCCATGGGAGAGGAGCTAGCCAAATTATTGGAGGCCGGATTCATTAGAGATACCAAACACCCGGACTGGCTAGCAAACCTGGTAATGGTACCAAAGAAGGACAAATCCTGGCGCCTATGTGTCGACTTCAAAGACCTTAATAAGGCCTGCCCAAAGGATCCCTTTCCCCTCCCTCGAATTGATCAAATCATCGATGCCACCGCAGGACACGATTCCCTGTGTTTCCTCGACGCATACTCCGGTTACCATCAAATAAAGATGGCAGAATCCGACCAAGCTGCAACAGCATTCATCACGCCATACGGCCCATTCTGCTTCAACACAATGCCCTTTGGGCTCAAAAACGCCGGCGCGACATATCAGCGCATGGTTCAAACATGTTTGGCAAACCAGATCGGCAAAACAGTGGAGGCGTACGTAGATGATGTGGTCGTTAAATCAAGACACGTCGAATCTCTAGTAGACGACTTGAGACTTACATTCGACAACCTGCGAGAATACGACATCAAGCTCAATCCGGAAAAATGCGTTTTCGGCGTGCCAGCCGGAAAACTCCTGGGCTTCATTGTATCTGGCAGAGGAATCGAAGCAAATCCTGCTAAAATCCGAGCTCTGTCACAATTGGATGTCCCAAAAGATCTCAAGCAAATTCAGAAACTCACCGGATGCGTGGCGGCCTTAAGCCGCTTCATCTCCCGCTTGGGAGAAAAGGCACTCCCCCTTTACCGCCTCCTTAGGCGCACCGAACACTTCGAGTGGACGGACGCTGCCACGGCCGGACTCGAGGAAATAAAGGCCATCTTGGCAACAAACCCCGTCCTGGCCGCGCCGAATACCGACGAACCCATGATATTGTACATTGCCGCAACCCACCAAGTTGTTAGCGCAGTACTCGTCGTCGAACGGATAACGGACGGACATAAATTACCCCTTCAAAGGCCGGTTTACTACGTGTCCACTGTCCTTATACCATGCAAATCACGGTATCCGCATTATCAAAAAATCGCATACGTGGTATTCATGGCATCCTGGAAGCTACGACACTACTTTCAAGAGTGTTCTATTACAGTAGCCTTGGAAGTACCACTCAACGATATCATCAACAACCGCGATGCAACAGGCCGGATAGCAAAATGGGCCATAGAGCTCCTCCCGTTCGATATAACCTACAAGCCATGGCGAGCAATTAAATCGCAAGTCCTAGTCGACTTCGTCGCTGAATGGACAGAGGTCGAACTCCCTAAAGAGTACGGCACGTACTCAAACTGGATCATGCACTTCGACGGCTCCAAAATGCTGGCCGGACTGGGGGCTGGCGTCGTTTTGACGTCCCCTACAGGAGATACAGTCCAATATGTACTCCAAATTATGTACACGGACTCCAACAATGCAGCCGAATACGAGGCCCTTCTACATGGCCTCCGGATGGCGGTATCCATGGGCATTCAACGCCTGTAGGTACGCGGGGAATCAAACCTCGCGATATCCCAAATAAATGGCGACTTCGACGCCAAAGACCCAAAAATGGCAGCTTATCGCAATGCCGTACTAAAAATGTCAGCTCGGTTCGAGGGACTGGAGTTCCATCACATAGCCCGAGAAAATAATCAGGCAGTGGACGTCCTGGTACGCATTGGAGCAAAACGAGATGCAGTCCCTCCCAACATATTCTTAGAAAGATTATTCAAACCATCCGTAACATGGGAGGGGGAGCCCTCGGATAATAGCCCGGGCATAACCGCACAACCCAATGCCGAACAAACAGACATCATCGGCAGCCCCGCCACCGAAATTACATCCTCAGCCCATGCAATAATGGTGGTCATCACCCTATGGACGGAACCATTCCTAGCCTACCTTACTAGGCAGAAACTCCCCGAGGACCAAAACGAGGCACGCTGCATAGTGCGGCGATCTAAAGCCTACAAAGTCCACGAGGGAGAGCTATATAAGAAAAGCACTATAGGAGTCCTTCAAAGGTGTATCTCCGAAGAGGAAGGGCGGAGTCTGTTGGCCGAAATTCATGCCGGACTCGGTGGCCATCACGCCGAGGCTCGGTCCCTTGTAAGCAAGGCTTTCCGTACTGGCTTCTATTGGCCGACGGCTAGAGCAGACGCTCAGGACCTAGTCAAACGGTGCGTCGATTGCCAGCTCTTTGCCAACCAAAGCCATATGCCACCTAACGCCCTCCAAACTATCCCCATCACTTGGCCTTTCGCGATCTGGGGGCTCGATATGGTGGGACCCCTTAAAGGCGGAACCCACAAGAAAAAATACTTATTGGTCATGGTGGATAAATTCACCAAATGGATAGAAGCCAAGCCTGTCAAGACGGCTGAATCCGGACCTGTGATAGACTTCGTATCCGGGGTCGTACACCGTTATGGTGTCCCCCACAGCATTATCACCGATAACGGCACAAACTTCACCTCTGATGAAGTAAAGCTGTGGTGCAAAAACATGGGCATTAAGCTCGACTACGCTTCTGTCTATCACCCACAAACTAACGGTCAGGTCGAACGTGCAAATGGTCTCATCATGAGCGGCATCAAACCCAGACTAGTGCGGTCCCTCAAGGAATCCGATATGCACTGGGTAGAGGAGCTCGACTCCGTACTCTGGGGGCTGCGAACCACGCCAAATCGTACCACCGGATTCACGCCATTCTTTATGGTGTACGGCGCTGAGGCGATTCTGCCTTGCGACATAATTCATGACTCACCTCGAGTGCGCATGTACGAAGAAAGAGAAGCCGAGCTTGATCGGCAGGACAACCTGGACGCCTTAGAGGAAGAGTGTGACGTGGCTAAGGCCCGTTCCGCATTCTATCAACAACAAGCTCGAAGATATCAAAGCAGAGAAGTACGGGTCAAAAATTACAACGTTGGTGAACTAGTTCTGCGCCTGCCGGATAAGCAAAAGAACAAACTCAAGCCCAAATGAGAAGTTCCATTCATAATCGACCAAGTCCTAACTGGTGGAGCGTACCGCCTGCGAGATGCGTCGGACAACCGACTCGAGCCGAACCCATGGAAGGCCACACGTCTCCGAAAATTCTATGCCTAGCGCCGGACTCTGTGTTTGTCCCCTTCCTCTGTCCATTATTTACATTTATACCTTTTTTTTACTTTGTCTACTCTTCTTCTCTTTTCTAGCCCTTAAAAGGCTCATTATGTGACGCGCTATCCGCGCTTCTTAAACCTGGGGGCTTCTTTAACAGAAGCTTGTTTATATGGGTTTCACACCCAACGCATGCGTCAAACTTCCGCATGCACCTTTTCTTCGCCATCATATGTATCGATATGACTTAAGTTTTGGCCAAGCTGGGTTGCCTGGCTCCTGTGCTTACCCCCACGTTCCCGATTGTTCGGCTAGGCGGTAAAGGGAGCACCTCTGCGACTGTTACTGCCGGATAAGCCGGATGTGTACCTCAGACTGGGTGAAGCCGAAAGCTAGCGTTCTTAAGGGAATATTCGGTCGGTGAACTAAAGATGAACCTTTTTTATTTTATACATGCCCCCAGATGATCTTCTGCATTTGTAGTTCGGATGTGCACTTTAGGGCACGCCACCCCAGCGAAAGGAACCCTTAACGGAACTATTCTCTCTGGAAGATGTTTCTTACTAACCATGTAATATAACATAACTAGTTGGGCACTTGTCTGATAAAGCACTAATGACCCCTACGCCTGGTCTCCATGCATACCCCGGCTTTTATATAGCCGTTATGGTATTCGGACACACTCCGGACCGTCAGGTCCCGAGGTCGAAGCGAAAAGGTCGGCAACGACAAACGATCTACAATCCAGCTAGAAGGCATTACACATGTCAATTATAAATTACGCAGTCATCTTGACTGATCGTATTCTTCCTCTATACCATCTAACAGGCTGTCTAATTTATAGTCCTGCTGGGAATACTTTGCGGCCAGCTCTACCTGGCCATACACCAAGCTCACAGGGATCTCCTTCCCATCAGGCCCCACTGGTCTGACCTCGGCCATGTGATTGGGGTCAGACTTTGTAAAGCGGGTCTTCACCATGGCCCAGGCCTCCCTCGCGCCTTGTCGGCAGGCTGATATCTTCCACAACCGGATGCGCCGCCGAGCTCCCGTCAGCTTCTCTGCAAGCTCTCCGAGGCCCTTGGGCGTGGAGTGGGCAGGCCATAAGGCCCGTGCAACCCCTTGCATTGCCCGCCGAATTCGTTCGTGCAGTTGCAGGAGTTCGGAGAGAAGGTCACCCGTAGAACCGGGCATCTCCTCTGCAGTGCGACCTGTGAGCATACCTACGGACATAATTCTGTTATTCGTCTTCCTCGCCGAACTCCTTTTTCAAGAGTTCGCTCAAGCACTTACTAAATATGCCGCGTCGAAGACGCTGATTCTCCTTCATGGAGTCAGATAGCTGGCCACGAACGTCTTTCAGTTCAACATCCAGCTTGGTGTTGGCATCCTGAAGATCATTCTTCTCTCGCCTCACCCTTGTCAACGTACTCTCGCCAGCCTTTAGCCAGCGTAAAAGTTGTTGCCTCTCCGGATCTAGTCCGGCACCATCTGTAACATTAATTGTCAGATTCGCACATAAGCCGCACAATACTAATCTATCAAAGTATATCATACCTGAAGGGGTCCCTTTGGGCTCCCCTGTTGTGGCTAGTGCGGCCTTTAGTTGGGCCTTGCACTTTTCCAGCTCCTGGGACAGCACGGTGTTCTTCTCAGTAAGAACCTACATATTATATGATCCTTAAATCAGTTAGTTCAACTGTTTCAAGTCTCGGGGGCTACTGGTATATATATATTTAAATTTTCTTACCTGCATGTATTTTACGTACTGCTCCGTGGCCCTGGCTAAACCATCTTGAGCAGCACGAAGGTACGCATCTCCCGAATTGAAGGCGTTTAAAGCCTCTCGGGAGAAACAAGCGTCGCGTAGAACTGTCCGGCGACGCCTATGATTCATGGCGCTCTCCACTTCTGAATTGGTGGCAGATAGCCGGTCTGCATCCTCTGTTGGAGGAGCGTCCGGCACAAGCTTGGTGTTCGTCCCCGCCTCCGGACCAGACGTTGGAGCCTGGCTGGTAGAGGCGCGGTTGGCGGCCCCTCCGGATATAGTCCGGTGGGGCCTCTTCGTCCTGGAAACAGTACGGATGTTAACATGCCCTGACAGAATAACGCCAGGAAGACAGAGGGCGCGTTATACCTTTGTGCCGAACTCTCAGTCCGGACTTCATCCCTTTTTACCCCACGGGGCCCGGCGGCTCCTCGTTGGCTAGTCACCGTCGGTTCGGCCTCCCTCCTCGGAAATCTCCCCTGTAAAATACGGTTGTCGTCAGAAACACCGGAATATGTAAGGACGGAATCTCTCTTGCGGGAATAAACACTCCGGTTTCTGTCACCTGGGAGGCCGGGATTAGCCCGGGATAATCAGCCATAATGGCCACCAAGGATTATCCTTGCTTAACTGGTGGAACACCCCGTCGATGAGCTCCACTGATATGTCCGGATCCTCTTCGGAGTCCGGATCGAGGGACCGTTCTGGGTCCTCGGGCTGTGGAGGGCAGCTGTTGATGTCCTTTACCTCCTGTCGAAGCTCCTGCATTGAAATCACCGAATTACGTGTCTAGTCATGGGAGCATTAAATAGGCGGGCAAGTGCGGTTGTTCACTTACCCAACTTGGAGGTTCATACATAGTGAATCCGGCCCGCGGGTTGACGCAGAGGAAGTCCTCCTTTTCTCCCTTGTACAAAGATGTTAGAATCTTTACTAGAGCGGCAGTTGTGTTTGGCCCCTTGCGGCCGTAACGGGTGGCGTCATCCTCCCCGTTGAAATCCCACATGGGGTGACTCCTATATTGAAGCGGCTGCACCCCCCGCATAATACATGCGGCCATGACTCCAATCATGGTTAGTCCGGAATGAGCCAACAGTCTTATCCGGCCCATCAGGTAAAGAACGTCTCTGTCATTTTCTCTCTGAGAGCTCCGCGGACGCCAACTTAAGCGTTTCTTTAAGGGAGCCATGCTGAATTCGGGGAGGCCGACCCGGACAGGGTCCAGCAGCGGGACGTCGTCTATGTAGAACCATTCTGAAGGCCAGTCCTCGGACGCCTTTTGTGGGGTTCCGGATAGGTATCCGGTCCCGGCGATGCGCCATATTTCGGCTCCGCCCACTTGGTATATAGACCCCTTCTGAGAACGGGGCACCAAGCAGAATAACCTCTTCCACAGCGCAAAATGAGCTTCGACGCCTAAAAATAGCTCGCAAAGGGCAACAAAGCCTGCAATGTGTAGCATGGAGCCAGGCGTAAGGTTGTGCAGCTGGAGGCCGTAGAACTCCAGAAGCCCGCGGAGGAATGGATGGATTGGAAATCCTAGACCCCTTAATAAATAAGGGACGAGGCACACCCACTCTCCTTTAGAAGGATTGGGGGTACTCTCCGCTTGCTTGCTGCCGTTGTAGGTGGCAAGTCCGGCTCGGACCGGGACCATATATGCTTGGGGAAGGAATCCCTTGGCCTGCAGCGACACTAGCTTGCTGTGTGGGATGGAGAAACTCTCCCAGTCTCCGGACTTGGGGCTGGAGGGGCGAGGGGAGGAGCTGCGATGGCTGGCCATGTTGGAATGGACCTTTGTTGGAGTCGCTCTGATGATAACTCGCGGGGAGAAGAAGATGTGGTTTGGATCTAGATCCCCATCCCGTTAAATAGGCGGCTCGTTTATATGACCATGGGTGTGAATATAAAAACACCCCCGGGCTTTTCGCATTCGTTCAACACGTGGAAGACGGTAATTATTGGGCACCGAGACCGAGGAGCACTACGGACATTATTCATACAGGTACACAAGATGCGAAGGGGGAACCCGCCTTGCAATGCCGAAGACAAATTTGCGCGCTGGACTCGACGTCATTGAAGCCTGGTTCGGGGGCTACTGAGGGAGTCCTGGATTAGGGGGTGTTCGGATAGCCGAACTATATCTTCAGCCGGACTCCAGGACTATGAAGATACAAGATTGAAGACTTCGTCCCGTGTCCGGAAGGTTTTTCCTTGGCGTGGAAGGCAAGCTAGGCGTGCGGATATTCAAGATCTCCTACCAATGTAACCGACTCTGTGTAACCCTAACCCTATCCGGTGCCTATATAAACCGGAGGGTTGTAGTCCGTAGGACAGAACACATCATAACCATCATCATACCTATAGGCTAGCTTCTAGGGTTTAGCCTCCTCGATCTCGTGGTAGATCTACTCTTGTACTACCCATATCATCAATATTAATCCAGCAGGAGTAGGGTTTTACCTCCATCGAGAGGGCCCGAACCTGGGTAAAACAAAGTGTCCCTTGTCTCCTGTTACCATCCGACCTTGACGCACAGATCGGGACCCCCTACCCGAGATCCGCCGGTTTTGACACCGACACCAAGGAAAGTCCTATCCGGACACGGGACGAAGTCTTCAATCTTGTATCTTCATAGTCCAGGAGTCCGGCTGAAGGTATAGTCCGGCTATCCGAACACCCCCTAATCCAGGACTCCCTCAGTAGCCGTGAACCAGGCTTCAATGACGACGAGTCCGGCGTGCAGATTGTCTTCGACATTGCAAGGCGGGTTCCTCCTCCAAGTCCTTCATAGAAGATTATAAACACCAAAAATAGTGTCCAGCTCTGCAAAATAAGTTTCCACATATTGCCATAGAGAGAATAACATTAACACAAATCAAATCTGCTGATGTATTCCGCAGTGCGTCATTACACTACGGCCAAGTTCTTTACGAATCGTTTTTACTTTTCCACCTTAGCACGTTCTGCGAGGTGGTTTCCTTGGCACGTCCTGTCGAAGCAGAGATCGTGTGCCCTTTTTAAGGGATTCTCATCAATACGGACGTGGGTAACCCAATCGCGCCATTTATCACGGCGCTTGGGAGGCAAGCGAGTTTTATTAGGCAGGTGGGGACGCATAACCGCATCCACCCATATAAGGGAATAAGGATCCACCTTTTTACCTACCCTTCTTCCTCCTTTGCCAATCCTTTTCTTGCGCACTCGAGCTCCAGCGCCAAGCCCGCCCTTTTCACCTCAACATTCTCCAACAATGTCCGGAGCAGGAGGGAAATGGATGGTCTCCTCCGTCACGGAGGCCCAAGTAAAAAAGCTGAGGAAGGCCGGATACCTGTCCAAGGACATCCCGCACCGGCTTCCCGAGAAGGGGCAACTTCTCCCCACCCCAATGCCCCATGAGAGGGTAGTTTTCCTTCCCCACTTCCTCCACGGACTGGGTTTCCCACTCCACCCATTTGTCCGGGGACTCATGTTCTACTACGGCCTGGATTTCCACGATCTGGCCCCAAACTTCATCCTCAACATCTCGACGTTTATCGTCGTGTGTCGGTGTCAAAACCGGCGGATCTCGGGTAGGGGGTCCCGATCTGTGCGTCAAGGTCGGATGGTAACAGGAGACAAGGGACACTTTGTTTTACCCAGGTTCGGGCCCTCTCGATGGAGGTAAAACCCTACTCCTGCTAGATTAATATTGATGATATGGGGTGTACAAGAGTAGATCTACCACGAGATCAAGGAGGCTAAACCCTAGAAGCTAGCCTATAGGTATGATGATGGTTATGATGTGTTCTGTCCTACGGACTACAACCCTCCGGTTTATATAGGTACCGGATAGGGTTAGGGTTATACAGAGTCGGTTACATTGGTAGGAGATCTTGAATATCCGCATGCCTAGCTTGCCCTCCACGCCAAGGAAAGAACCTTCCGGAGATGGGACGAAGTCTTCAATCTTGTATCTTCATAGTCCTGGAGTCCGGCTGAAGATATAGTTCGGCTATCCGAACACCCCCTAATCCAGGACTCCCTCAGTAGCCCCTGAACCAGGCTTCAATGACGACGAGTCCGGCGCGCAAATTGTCTTCGGGATTGCAAGGCGGGTTCCTCCTCCAAATTCTTCAAGAAGATAATAAACACCAAAAATAGTGGTCGGCTCTACAAAACAAGTGTCCACGTATTGCCATATAGAGAATCATACAAACACAAATCAAATCTGCTGCCGTATTCCGCAGTGCGTCATAACACTGCGACCAAGCCTTCTATATGGATATATTTTTTGTTATTCCACCGCAACACGTTCGACGAGGCGGTTTCCTTGGCACGTCTTGTCGAAGCAGAGATCGTGTGCCCCTTTAACGGGATTCTCATTAATACGGACGTGGGTAACCCAACCGTGCCCGATAAGCACGGCGTGTGAGCGGCAAGCGAGTTTTATTAGGTAGGTGGGGACGCATAATGGCATCAGCCCATATAAGGGGATAAAGATCCACCTCTTTCACCTATGCCTTCTTCCTCCCTTGCCCATCCATCTCCTGTGCACTCAAGCTCCAACGCCCAAGTTCGCTCTTTCTTCCCCAACCTGCTCCAGCGATGTCCGGAGCGGCTGGCAAGTGGATGGCTTCCTCCGTTACGGAGGGTCAAATCAAAAAGCTTAGGAAGGCCGGATATCTGTCCAAGGACATCCCGCACCGGCTTCCAGATGCGGGGCAGCTTCTTCCCACCCCAAGGCCCCATGAGAGGGTAGTTTTTCTCCCCCATTTCCTCCGCGGACTGGGTTTTCCACTTCACCCTTTTGTCCGGGGGCTCATGTTCTACTACGGCCTGGACTTCCACGATCTGGCCCCGAACTTTATCCTCAATATCTCAGCGTTTATCATCGTGTGTGAGGCCTTTCTCCGCATTCGCCCCCACTTCGGCCTCTGGCTCCAGACGTTCAACGTCAAGCCCAAGGTGGTGTCCGGCACCCAGGCGGAGTGCGGAGGTGCTATGGCCGGTAAAATGGCCAACGCACTCTGGTTCGATGGCTCATTTGTGGAGTCCTTAAAGGGGTGGCAGGCAGGGTGGTTTTACATCACCGAGCCACGCGACTCGAAATGGGTCGCGGCCCCTGAGTTCCGATCCGGACCCCCCACGCGGCTCATGTCCTAGAAAGAGACGGGCCTATCGTGGGGCAACGAGGAAGAAGTGACCGGACTGCAAACTTGCATTCGGTCCCTGATAGACAAGCCCATCCGGCATGTCAACATCATCCAGGTCATGCTTGTTCGCCGGATCCTCCCGTGCCAAGAACGGGAGTTCGCTTTGTGGGAATTCGACCCGGCGCAGCACCAAACCCTCAATAGGCTCTTCGACACGACGTATGAAGACGTCTGGAAGGTGCTAACCAAAGGCGCCGAGTGCCCCACATCCGCTTCCGAGGACCGCGAATACAGCTCGTAGCGCAACGCTAGCGAGGTAAGCTATTTATACCTTTCACAGGTTCGTTTAAGCTTTTCTACATAGATTAACTCCATGTGGGATCTAAAAAACTCCCTTTGCCTTTGACAGGCGTGGCTGAAGATAGCCGGGCCAATCAACTGTCCGGCTCCTCTGCCCGAAGACCCAGCCCCAGCTCTCTTAGAGAAGCTGCTGGCTCCGGCGCCCTATGTGGTGCCGGAGAAGAAGGTCAAGAAGAAGAAGACCACCGGGACTCGAAAGAGTGCCCGCAATGTGGTGGTGTCGAGCTCGTCATCTGGCGAGTCTGCTACGCCCTCCTCTCGTGTAAACGAGGAGGGGGAACAAGGAAGCTCCCCCCCTCCAGCGAGGGGAGCAAAAAAGAAGAAGGCCGCCCCGACAGGGGAGGCCGAGGGGTCGAGGAAAAGGAAGACCCCTCCGCCGGACTACTCCCCCAACGCCGAAGAGGGTGGAAAGGAGTGGCCGGACAGAACCAAGCGTCCGGCGACATCGTAAGTATTCACATACTAGAATGACTCATAGTATCTTCAAGTGCGCAGCTTAGTCTAATGTCGAATGCTATTTGCGCAGCCCGCCCCGAGCCGCACTCGATGATTCATCGAGCGGCTCCCTGGATTCGTCGGACATAAACTCTGTCCCGCCCGCAGTCTCCCCCAGCGGGGCGGACGACGCCAAAGCGGCGTCCCGCCGAACAGGGCAGGAGGAGGTGGTCCTGGAGGAGCAGCAAGGCAATCCTCAGGACCCCAGGAGTAAAGGGGATGAAACCCCCCAGGGCTCCCAATCCGGATTTGTGCCGGACACCGTGCCGGACTCAACTGTCCCGGCTCACGGTGGGCAAACTCCTTTCAAGAGGAGTAAGCCGTCTGAGCCGGCGACCTCTGTCCAACCAGAGGCGCCGGATAGTCTGTTGGAGGCGCTTGAAAGCGCCACCATCGACGAGGAGCACCGTACTGTTATGAGTGCGGTGGTCCAAAGGATTCAGTCTGCCAAGAGCGGACTGAATGAAGCTTGCGCTAGCCTTCTAACAGGCTTCCAGGTAAGCAAAAAATATGCTAAATTCATTACCGCATAGACAGTAGCCCCTGATGCTCTGTTCGGTGTTCGAAAAGAAAAGCTGAATAGAGGATCCAACAAATTTCGCAGGAGTCTACTAAAAAGTCTAATATGCGTGTGCAGGCTTCCCTACTGTCCACCGCCGCACTGACTGCACAGGTGGAAGTCCTGAAAAAGGACCTCGAGCGGTCCGAGCAAGAGCTCGGCCATGCCAAAAGGCAGCTCGTGGAAAAGGAAGGTAAGAAATACCCCTTAGAGAAAAAAAGAAAAAATAAAAAGGAAAAAAGGTGCCTATAGAGAGGCTTGATTGCAAAAAGAAATAACAGGATTGTACTGCTTATTGTAGGGGCCACGACCGAGGTGGCAACCCTGAAGCAGGCGCTGACTGAGGCCGAAAATAAAGCGGCCGAGGAGCGCGCCGAGCGAGAAAAGCTTGGGGTCCAAGTCGGCGAGGTGCAGCAAGAGCTGCAAGCTCTCATGAAGAAACATGAGGGTTTGGAGCTTGAGGCAAAAACGCAAGCATCCGAGCTCGCGTCGGCTGTTGAGGCCACCAAGAGTGCCAAGGCCGAAGCCCAAAAGGCCCTCCAAGAGTTGGAGGATGTGAAAAAGATAGCAACGGGTAAGGCATTCTTAATGCAAAGTAGGAATATAAAGGTGAAATACCTATTACTGACCCGAATCCGGAGTTCTCCAGGGGCGTTCTTCGATCTTCCCCGCAGCGCATCCGATGCCGCCGCATTCTACCGAGCTGAGGAGGACAGCTCGACGGATAGTGTGTTCTGGTCTCAGTATTCTGAGGCCGGACACCCTTTGCCCTTAAGCGATCAGCTGAAGCAGCTGGCCGAGCTCCACAAGGCGGCCGAACAGGCCACGAAGGGCTTACTAGTTCGGCTATGGCCTGGAGAGGCCCTGCCTGGGAGCTACTTCGGGTTGGTGCGGCGGCTGGTGGAGGCCTGTCCACGGCTTGAGGTCATCAAGCGCTCCGTCTGCATAGAAGGTGCCCGGAGGGCCCTTTCCTGTGTAAAGGTACACTGGGGCAAGCTGGACGGAGAGAAGCTGGTGAAGGACGGGCCGCCGCAGGGGAAGGAGCATCGCAAGCCCGAGAACTACTACAAGGACATTCTCGCTGGATCTTGCCTTGTCGCGGATGAGTGTGCCAAAGATGTAATATTTCAATGAAACTCGCTCGTTTGTATCCTGTGCGCTAAAAACTTGTTCATATGCGCTTAAGCAATGCTTTCTGAATTTAAAATATTATTTTCTGTGCGACCGTTTATCAATAACTGAGAGATGGCGAGTCGTCGGCTTCTGCCCCCATGCAACTAGTGCTGGGGTGTTCGGGATAAACCTGAGGGCTCTTGTTCCCATAGTTGGGTCCTTCGAGGGAGGCGCTCAGCACAGCGAACCAGGCCATCGGACTATAATGCTTGAACACTCTCACTTAGCCATAGAACGTTATAATTTTAAATTTCGGCGAAGCCCCTAGTTTGGAAGGCCGAATTCGGGGCACTATCCACGCCTTTAGCCAGACTTGACCAGCTCTCCGCTCGAAGCGGCATAAGCCTTTAGGGACTCGAAAAACCTCTCGAACAGCGAACGGTCTCGCGCCTTATCATGATAGTCTGTTTTAGCTTTCTCCACTGAGGTGCTCACCCACATGATCTGGGGCACAATCACAGTGGTTCTCCTAGTGCTACCTTAGCCGACAGAACGGAACGTAAGGCACCAAAACATAGGAGCCGGGCAAACCCAACATATGACCAAAATCATGACTCGGAGCCGATGTATATAATGCTATAAGTTCGGGGTGCCGCACTTGTGAAAGTGGACGGACTTCTCACACCAGATAGAAGTAAAGCCCCTGGCGTGGTTTGCCGTACCATGGTGTACGAGTGCGATCATGTTATTTGAGTGAACATATGTATATTAAAAGAAGATAATGCAAAAAATAGACGAAAGGCTATGCATTATTTATGAGGAGGCTGTTTATTCAAGCCGAACAATACAAGTAGTGCGAAAAAAAATTAGACTATTTAACATGTCCTGACCAGGCGCAGGCCGCGGAATGTAGAAACAGATATATCGCTCGAAATAGAGACCACGTGAGAGTTCCGTGATGCGGCGTTGTTTTGTCTGCTTTCCTGGGTCCTGTATCGTCTGTGCGGCAGCGAGGCCGAACACTGTATCCAGAGTATGGAGTCCTGAAGAGAGAGAAAAAAGAAAAAAAGAAACCGGCAGCCCCTAGTACGTTTGACGCCGTATTGTTGGCATGCCGCTTGATCTGCCCCTTCCCCTGTGCCCATGGAATTGTAAGGGCGTAATTGTGTACTCGAGGTACTAGCTCCGCTATGTAGAGATGGCTGGGGTTGGGGCCGTATTGCTACGCGTGCTTTGAACGCGCCTGTCGGTCTTGCTGCGGGTTATTCCGGATGCGTTTTGCCTTGTCCTGCTTTGTGACGGCCGGACTCGAGAGCTGCCTTAACAGGCTGCTTTGTACCTCTGCCGCGAGGGCCGCCGTGTGTTCCTCCGTACGGACGGAGCATTCGGTGTTTCCGCTGACCGTGATTACACCTCGAGGGCCTGGCATCTTGAGCTTGAGATAGGCGTAGTGCGGCACCGCATTGAATTTAGCGAATGCGGTTCGTCCAAGCAGAGCATGATAGCCACTGTGGAACAGGACTATGTCGAAGATTAACTCTTCGCTTCGGAAGTTGTCCGGAGATCCGAAGACCACATCAAGTGTTATGGAGCCTATGCAATTGGCTTCTACACCTGGGATGACGCCTTTATAGGTCGTCCTTGTGGGCTTGATCCTTGATGGATCTATGCCCATTTTCCGCACTGTATCCTGGTAGAGCAGGTTCAGGCTACTGCCGCCGTCCATGAGGACTCTTGTAAGGTGAAATCCGTCAACGATTGGGTCAAGAACCAATGCGGCGAAACCGCCGTGACGGATGCTGGTGGGGTGGTCCCTTCGATCGAAGGTGATCGGGCAAGAGGACCATGGGTTGAACTTTGGGGCGACTGGCTCCATCGCGTATATGTCCCATAGCGCACGCTTCCTCTCCCGCTTGGGAATATGAGTCACGTATATCATGTTCACCATCCGCACTTGTGGGGGAAACCCCTTCTGTCCGTTGTTGTTCGGTGGCCTGGGCTCCTCTTCGTCATTGCTCTCTAGCCCCTTGTTCTTGTGTTCGGCTCTTAACTTGCCTGCCTGCTTGAACACCCAACAATCCTTGTTGGTGTGATTGGCTGGCCTTTCAGGCGTGCCGTGAATCTGACACGAGTGGTCGAGTATTCGGTCCAAACTGGACGGGCCCTGGGTATTCTTTTTGAATGGCTTTTTCCGCTGACCAGATTTATGGCCTCTAAATCTGGCGTTTACTGCCGTATCTTCATTGCTGTCGCTACTGACGCGGCGTTTCTGTTTATTCCATCGCGACCTGCCACTTTTGTCCTTGGTATCTGAATTACCTTGCTTCTTTGATAAGTTGTTGCTGCGAGCTAGCCAGCTATCTTCGCCCGCGCAAAAGCGGGTCATGAGTGTCGTGAGGGCTGCCATGGATTTCGGCTTTTCCTGTCCCAGGTGCCGGGCGAGCCACTCATCATGGATGTTATGCTTGAAGGCTGCTAAGGCCTCTGCATCCGGACAATCGACTATATGATTTTTCTTTGTTAGGAACCATGTCCAGAATTGCCTGGCCGATTCTTCTGGCTGCTGGATTATGTGGCTTAGGTCGTCGGCGTCCGGTGGCCGTACATAGGTCCCCTAGAAGTTGTCGAGGAATGCGGCCTCCAGGTCCTCCCAAGAGCCGATTGAATCTGCGGGGAGGCTGTTAAGCCAGTGCCGGGCTGGTCCCTTAAGCTTAAGGGGTAAATATTTGATGGCGTGCAAATCATCGCCACGTGCCATGTGGATGTGGAGGAGATAGTCCTCAATCCATCCCGCCGGATCGGTCGTACCATCGTACGACTCGATGTTGACGGGTTTAAAACCCTCTGGGATTCTATGATCCATTACTTCGTCTGTGAAGCATAGTGGGTGTGCGGCGCCCCTGTACTGGGCTATGTCTCGACGCAGTTCGGAGGAGCTGTGCCTATTGTGTTCGGCCCGGCCGGATTTATTGTGTCCGGAGTGAAAACTATCACGTGTCGTCGGGCGTCCGCGCGATCCATAGATCGATCGTGTTTGCCTTGCTTTGTCCTCCAGGACGTCTCGCAGGTCTGGTTCATGTTCCCGTGCGTTGGTAAAGCGGCTGCGGGACATGGCTTGTTTAGATGTTCGACAGGCTTCTCTGTCGCGGCCGCGAGGTGGCCAATCTGCCATGTCTTGGGCTTCCTCCTCTGATTGGGGTAGCGGCCTACGCTTAGGATAGTTTTTGGAGGGGGCGTCCGAGCTCGTGCTCTTCGGCCGCAAGGACTTCAGTCCATCTGTCAGCTAGCAAATCTTGATCAGCTCTAAGCTGTTGCTGCTTTTTCTTTAGGCTGTTCGCCATGGCTAAAAGCCTGCGTTGAAAGCGGTTTTGTTCGGCGGGGTCCGATGGTACGATGAATTCGTCGTCGCCGAGGCTTGCCTCGTCTTCGGAGGGAGGCATGTAGTTATCGTCCTCGGCCTCTCGCTCTGCCGCTCTCTCATGAGGGCGGTCTTCTCCATCTTCCTGTGCCGAATCCTACTGGTTTTGGTGTTCTTCGGCGCTGTCCGGGGTAGTATTATCTCCCGTGCCAGAATCACCGTTTCTGCTGTGGCGGGATTTGGAGCGGCGCCGCTGACGTCGGTGTTTTGGAGGCTTTTTTGAAGTGCCATCCTCCGCTGTTCCATCGCCATCTCCGTCTTTTGGAGCATCCACCATGTATATGTCGTATGACGAGGTGGCGGTCCAGCGCCCTGCAAGTGCTGGTTCTTGCTCGTCTCCTCCTTCGTCGTCCATACCGTCGAAGTTCTTCGGAGCCGAAGTCGAGCATGTCGGATATATCGTCGATAGTGGCTATTAAGTGGGCGGTGGGTGGGCTTTGAATTTCTTCGTCGTCCGAATCCCAACCTCGCAGGCCATAATTTGGCCCGGGCTCTCCTGACAAAGAGAGAGACTTGAGAGAATTCAGAATATCACCAAAAGGCGAATACTGAAAGATGTCCGCGGCGGTGAACTCCATTACCGGCGCCCAATCTGATTCAATTGGCGGGGGCGCGGGAGGTTCGGAGTTCGGCGAAGAGTCCGGCTCCTTGGAGTCATGTGCCGTGCGAAGTGCGGGGCTTGCGTTTGGCTTAATGGCTTTTAAGATCGCAGCCCCCGAGGTGACGTCCAACCGTTCATCCTCAAAGAACGCAGCGGGCTCCGAATCGAGGATCGGGGCCGGAGTGTATGCGGCCTCCATGACACTGTTCGGAGGCACAGCTATATCATGCCCCTCGAGATAGTGCGGCGCGCTTGGCTGTGGCTCGAATCCGTCTAAGATCAGGTCTCCGCGGATATCTGCCGTGTAGTTTAGGCTTCCAAACCTGACTTGATGGCCAGGGGCGTAGCTCTCGATCTGCTCTAGATGACCAAGCGAGTTGGCCCGCAGAGCGAAGCCGCCGAAGACGAAGATCTGTCCGGGGAGAAAAGTCTCACCCTGGACCTCATCGTTGTTGATGATCAAGGGAGCCATCGGGCCTAAAGGCGACGACACAGAGGAACTCTCAATGAAAGCACCAATGTTGGTGTGAAAACCGGCGGATCTCGGGTAGGGGGTCCCGATCTGTGCGTCAAGGTCGGATGGTAATAGGAGACAAGGGACACTTTGTTTTACCCAGGTTCGGGCCCTCTCGATGGAGGTAAAACCCTACTCCTGCTAGATTAATATTGATGATATGGGTTGTACAAGAGTAGATCTACCACGAGATCAAGGAGGCTAAACCCTAGAAGCTAGCCTATAGGTATGATGATGGTTATGATGTGTTCTGTCCTACGGACTACAACCCTCCGGTTTATATAGGCACCGGATAGGGTTAGGGTTATACAGAGTCGGTTACATTGGTAGGAGATCTTGAATATCCGCACGCCTAGCATGCCTTCCACGCCAAGGAAAGAACCTTCCGGACACGGGACGAAGTCTTCAATCTTGTATCTTCATAGTCCTGGAGTCCGGCTGAAGATATAGTTCGGCTATCCGAACACCCCCTAATCCAGGACTCCCTCATCGTGTGCGAGGCCTTCCTCCGTGTCCCCCCCCATTTCGGCCTCTGGCTCAAGACCTTCAACGTCAAGCCCAAGGTGGTGCACGGCAGCCAAGCGGAGTGCGAAGGTGCCATGGCGGGCAAGATGGCCAACGCCCTATGGTTTGAGGGCTCCTTTGTGGAGACCCTAAAGGGGTGGCAAGCAGGGTGGTTTTACATCACCGAGCCACGCGATCCGAAATGGGTCGCAGCCCCCGAGTTCCGATCCGGACCCCCCACGCGGCTAGCGTCCTGGAAGGAGAAGGGCCTGTCGTGGGGCAACGAAGAAGAGGTGACCGGATTGCAAACTTGCATCCAGTCCCTGGTGAGCAAGCCAATCCGGCTTGTTAATATAGTACAGGTTATGCTCATTCGCCGGATCCTCCCGTGCCAACAATGGGGCTTCAGTTTGTGGGAGTTCGACCCGGCGCAGCACCCAACCCTTAACGGGCTCTTCGACATGATGTACGAAGATGATTGGAAGGTGCTTTTCAAGGGCGCCGAAGCTCCCGCATCCGCCTCCGAGGACCGCGGATACAGCTCGCAGCATCACGCTAGCGAGGTAAGCTATCTTCGCCTTTTACAGGATACTAAGCTCTTTTTTCCTTTCACAGTTTTGACTCTGTGCAGGATCTAAACTCCCTTACATTTGACAGGCTTGGTAGGCGATACAGACCAATTAACTGTCCGGCTCCCCTGCCCAAGGACCCAGCCCCTGCGCTTCTAGTGAAGCTGCTGACTCCGGCACCTTATGTGGTGCCAGAGAAGAAGGTCAAGAAGAACAAGACCACGGGGACTCGAAAGAGCGCCCATAACGTGGTGGTGTCGGACTTGTCGTCTGACGAGTCCGAGGCGCCCTCCTCCCGCGAAAACGAGGAGGAGGAAGAAGAAGGCTCTGCCCCCCAGCAGAGGGAGAAGAGGAGAAGAAGGCCGCCCCAGCAGGGGAGCCCGAGGGGTCTAGGAAAAGGAAGATCCCTCTGCCGGACTACTCCCACGACGCCGAAGAGAGCGAAGAGGAGTGGCCGAACAGGGCCAAGCGTCCGGCGAAATCGTAAGTTCGGATATCAGAGTAACTCATGATGTTCCTTTGTTGCACAACTTTCCTTAATGTTGAATGTAATTATGCAGCCCGCCCCGGGCCGAATACAACGAATCGTCAGGCGGCTCCCTGGACTCATCGGACGTGAACTCCGTTCCGCCTGCTGTCTCCCCCCGCACTGTGGATGACGCCGAAGTGGCGTCGCGACAAGCTCCGCGGCAGGAGGAGGTGGTCCTGGAGGAGCCGCAGGGCAACCTCCCGGACTCCATGAGTGAAGGGGACAAGACCCCCCAGGGCTCCAAGTCCGGCTTTGAGCCGTACACCATGCCGAAATCTTCAACAGTTCCGAGCCGCGGTAGGAGAACTCCTTCAAAAAGGAGCAAGCCTTCTAAGCCAGCGACTTCCGTCCAACCGGAGTCGCTGGACCATCTGCTGGAGGTGCTTGATGGCGCCTCCATCGACAAGGGGCACCGTACTATTATGAGTACGGTGATCCAGAGGGTTCAGTCCGCCAATAGCGGACTGCCTGAAGCTTGCGCTAGCCTTCTGGCAAGCTTTGAGGTAAGTAAAAATATGTCAAAATAGTACCACATAGATAGTAGCCCCTGATGCTCTGTTTGGTGTTCGGAAAGAAAAGCCGAATAGAGGATCTATTAATTTCCGCAGGAGTCTAACAATAAAGAGTCGATATGCATATGCAGGCTTCACTGCTGTCCACCGCCGCATTGACTGCGCAGGTGGACGTCCTAAAAAAGGACATCGGGCGGACCGAGCAAGAGCTCGGCCTTGCCAAACGGCAGCTCAAGGAAAAGGAAGGTAAGAAATACCCTACAGAAAAAGGTGCCTATAGAGAGGCGTGATTGCAAAAAATAACAGGATCATACTGCTTATTCTAGGGGCCACAACTGAGCTGGCGACCCTCAAGTAGGCGCTATCTGAGGCTGAAAAGAAAATGGCCGAGGAGCGTACCGAGCGAGAAAGACTTGGGGTTCAGGTCGGCGAGGTGCAGCAAGAGCTGCAAGCTCTCATGAAAAAACATGAGAGCTTGGAGCTTGAGTCAAAGGCGCAGGCATCCGAGCTCGCGTCGGCCCTTGAGACCGCCAAGGGTGCCAAGGCCGAAGCCCAGAAGGCCCTCCAAGAGTTGGAGGAGATGAAAAAGATAGCAGCGGGTAAGGCATTCTTAATGCAAAGTAGAAATATAAAAGCAAACTACTTGTCACTTACCCGAATCCGGAGTTCTCCAGGGGCGTTTGCAGATCTTCCCCGTAGCGTATCCGACGCCGCCGCGTTCTACCGGGCTGAAGAGGGCAGCTCGACGGAGAGTGTGTTCTGGTCTCAGTATTCAAGGCCGGACACCCTGTACCCCTGAGCGACCAGCTGAAACAGCTGGTCGAGCTCCACAAGGCGGCCAAACAGGCCATGAAGGGCTTCATAGTTCGGCTGTGGCCCGGAGAGGCCCTGCCTGGGAGCTATTTCGGGCTGGTGCGGCGGCTGGTGGAGGCCTGTCCAAGGCTCGAGGTCATCAAGCGCTCCGTCTGCATCCAGGGTGCCCGTCGGGCCCTTGCCCGTGCGAAGGTGCACTGGGGTAAGCTGGACGGCGAGAAGCTTGTGAAGGACGGGCCGCCGGCGGGGAAGGAGCATCGCAAGCCCGAGAACTGCTACAAGGATGTTCTTGCAGGTGCCCGTCTTGTGGCAGATGAATGCACCAAAGATGTAATATTTGAGTGAACTCGCTCGTGTTTATCCTGTGCGCTGAAAACTTGTTCATATGCGCTACGCAATGCTTATTGAATTTAAAATATTATTTTTTGTGCGTCCATTTATCAAAAAAAATTGAGAGATGGCCAGTCGTCGGCTTCTGCCCCCGTGCCACTAGTGCTGGGGTGTTTGGGATAAACCTGAGCTCTCTTTTCCCCATGGTTGGGTCCTTCGAGGGAGGCGCTCAGCACAAGGAACCAGGAAATCGTACTATAATGCTTGAACACTCTCACTTAGCCATAGAACTTTATAATTTTAAATTTCGGTGAAGCCCCTAGTTCGGAAGACCGAGTTCGGGGCGCTATCCATGCCTTTGGCCGGACAAATCCAGCTCCTCGCTCGAAGCGGCATAAGTCTTTAGGGACTCGAAAAACCTCTCGAACAGCGACCGGTCTCTCGCCTCATCATGACAGTCAGTTTTAGCTTTCTCCACAGAGGTGCTTAACCCAGCTGAACCGGGGCACAATCGCAGTGGTTCTCCTAGTGCTACCTTAGCCGATATAGCGGAACGTAAGGCACCAAAACATAGGAGCCGGGCAAACCCAACTATTGACCCAAATCATGATTCGGAGCCGATGCATATAGTGCTATAAGTTCGGGGTGCCGCACTTGTGAAAGTGGACGGACTTCTCACACCATAATAAGGGGTACTGAAGCCCCTAGCGTATCTGCCGTACCATGATGTACGGGTGCAGTCGTGTCATTTAATATACATATATATGAAAAGAGGATAATGCAAAAAATAGACAAAAAGGTATGCATTGTTTATAAAGAGGCTATTTATCAGAGCCGAACGATACAAGTAGTGCAATAAGAAATGTATTGGACTATTTAACATGTCCTGACCAGGGGCAGGCCATGGAATTGTGTTCAAAATAGGTATACTGCTCGTAACAGAGACCACCTGTGAGTTTCATAATGCGGCATGGTTTTGTCTGCTTCCCTGGATCTTGCATCGTTTGTGCGGCAGTCGAATTGCCGAACAGGTCGTCCGAAGTGTGGAGTCCTGAAAGTAAGAAAAAGGAATTCGGCAGCCCCTAGTATGTTTGAAGCCGTATGTTGGGTGTGCCGTTATTGTGCCCCTTCCCCTGTGCCCATGGTATTTCCAGGGCATAGTTATGTACGCGAGGTACTGGTTTCGCTATATTGCGAGGGCCAGGGTTGGGGCCGCATTGCTACGCCTGCTCAGAACGTGCTAGGCGGTCTTGTTGTAGGTTACTCCGGGCGCGCTTGGCAGTGTCCGACTTTTTAACGGCTGGACTGGGGAATTGCCTAAGAAGGCTGCTTTGTACTTCCGCTGCGAGAGCCGCCGTGTGATCCTCCGTGAGGAGGGAGCATTTGGTGTTTCCATTGACCGTGATCACTCCTCGAGGGCCTGGCATCTTGAGCTTGAGGTATGCGTAGTGCGGTACCGCATTGAACTTTGCAAATGTGGTTCGTCCAAGCAGGGCGTGATAGCCACTGCGGAATGGGACTATATCGAAGATTAACTCTTCGCTTCGGAAATTCTCCGGAGATCCGAAGACCACATCGAGTGTTACCGAGCCTGTACAATTGGCCTCTACACCTGGTATAACGCCTTTAAAGGTCGTCTTTGTGGGCTTAATCCTTGAGGGATCGATGCCCATTTTCCGCACTGTATCCTAGTAAAGCAGGTTCAGGCTACTGCTGCCGTCCATGGGGACTCTTGTGAGATGAAATCCGTCGATGATTGGGTCGAGAACCAATGCGGCAAAGCCGCCATGACGGATGCTAGTGGGGTGGTCCCTTCGATCAAAAGTGATCGGGCAGGAGGACCATGGGTTGAACTTTGGGGCGACTGGCTCCATCCCGTATACGTCCCGTAGCGCACGCTTCTGCTCCCTCTTGGGAATGTGGGTTGCGTATATCATGTTCACCGTCTGCACTTGTGGGGGAAACCGCTTCCGTCCATTGTTGTTCGGCGGCCTGGGCTCCTCCTCATCATCGCTATGCAGCCCCTTGTCTTTGTTTTTGGCTCTTAATTTGCCTTCCTGCTTGAACACCCAACAGTCCCTGTTGGTGTGATTGGCTGGCCTTTCGGGGGTGCCATGGATCTGGCACAAGCGGTCGAGTATACGGTCCAAACTGGACGGGCCCTGAGTATTCTTTTTTGAATGGCTTTTTCCGTTGACCGGATTTGTAGCCTCTGAATCCGGCATTAACTGACGTATCTTCATTGTTGTCGCTGCTAACACGGCGCTTTTGCTTATTTCGACGTGTCCTGCCACTTTTGTCCTTTGTATCCGAACTGCGAGGGTTGTTTGATAAGTTGTTGCTGCGAGCTAGCCAGCTATCTTCTCCTGCGCAAAAACGGGTCATGAGTGTCGTGAGGGCTGCCATAGATTTCGGCTTTTCCTGTCCCAAGTGCCAGGCAAGCCACTCATCGCGGATGTTATGCTTGAAAGCTACTAGGGCCTCTGCGTCCGGACAGTCGACTATCTGGTTTTTCTTTGTGAGGAACTGTGTTCAGAATTGCCTGGCCGATTCTTCTGGCTGCTGAATTATGTGGCTTAAGTCGTCGGCATCCGATGGTCGCACGTAGGTGCCCTGGAAGTTGTCGAGGAATGCGGCTTCCAGGTCCTCCCAAGAACCGATTGAGTCTGCTGGCAAGTTGTTAAGCCAATGCCGGGCCGGTCCTTTAAGTTTGAGCGGGAGGTATTTGATGGCGTGTAAATCATCGCCACGTGCCATGTGGATGTGGAGGAGATAATCCTCGATCCATACCGCCGGGTCTATGGTGCCATCGTATGATTCGATGTTCACGGGTTTGAAACCCTCTGGGATTTTATGATCCATTACTTCGTCTATGAAGCATAGTGGGTGTGCGGCGCCCCTGTACTGGGCTATGTCACGACACAGCTCAGAAGAGCTATGTCTGTTGTGTTCAGCCCAGCCGGATTTGTTGAATCCGGAGTGAGGGTCATCGTCACGTGTCGTCGGGCGCCTGCGCGATCCGTAGATCGACCTTGTTTGTCTTGCCTTGTCCTCCAGTACGTCTCGCAGGTCTGGCGCATTTTCCCGTGCCTTAGTTGAGCGGCGTCGGGGCATGGCTTGATTGGAGGGCCGAGAGGTTTCTCTGTCACGACCGCGAGGTGGCCGGTCTGCCATGTCGTGCGCTAGAGATGTAGGCACTTCCTCCTCTAATCGGGGTAGCGGCTTGCACTTTGGGTAACTCTTGGAGGGGCGCTCGAGTTCATACTCTTCGGCCGCAAGGACTTCAGTCCATCTGTCAGCTAGCAAATCCTGGTCAGCTCTAAGTTGTTGCTGCTTTTTCTTGAGGCTGTTTGCCGTGGCTAGAAGCCTGCGTTTGAAACGCTCTTGTTCGGCGGGGTCTGATGGTACGACGAATTCATCGTCGTCGAGGCTTGCCTCGTCTTCGAAGGGAGGCATATAATTATCATCCTCAACCTCTCGTTCTTCTGCTCTCTCATGAGGGCTGGCTTCTCCATCTTACTGCACCGAATCTTGCTGGGTTGGGTGTTCTTCGGCGCTATCCGGGGTAGTATTATCTCCCGTGCCGGACTCGCCGTTTTTGCTTTGGCGGGATTTAGAGCGGCGCCGCTGACGCCGGCGCTTCGGCTGTTTCTTGGAGGTGTCATCCCCCGTTGTTCCGTTGCCATCTCCATCTTTTGGAGTATCCACCATATATATGTCATATGACGAGGTGGCCTTCCAGCGCCCTACAGGTGCTGGCTCCTATTCGTCTCCTACCTCGTCGTCCATACCGTCGAAGTCTTCGGAGCCGAAGTCAAGCATGTCGGTTAAATCGTCGACAGTGGCTACAAAGTGGGTGGTGGGTGGGCTTTGAATTTCTTCATCGTCTGAATCCCATCCTTGCTGACCGTAATCCGGCCAGGGCTCTCCTGATAAAGAGAGAGACTTGAGAGAATTCAGGATGTCGCCAAAAGGTGAGTGCTGAAAGATGTCCGCGGCGGTGAACTCCATTATGGGTGCCCAATCAGATTCGATTGGTAGGGGCATGGGAGGTTCGGAGTCCAGAGAAGAGTCCGGACTCTCAGAGTCACGGGTCCCGCGAAGTGCGGGGCTGGCGTTCGGCTCGATCGCCTTTGAGATCGCAGCCCCCGAGGCGACGTCCAACCGCTCATCCTCGATTCATGCAATAGGCTCCGAATTAAGGGTCGGAACCGGTGCGTATGCGGCCTCCAGGACACTATTCGGAGGCAGAGCTAGATCATGCCCCTCGAGATAGTGCGGCGCGCTTGGCTGTGGCTCGAACCCGTCGAAGATCAAGTCTCCGCGGATATCAGCCGTGTAGTTTAAGCTTCCAAACCTGACTTGATGGCCAGGGGCGTAGCTTTCGATCTGCTCCAGGTGACCAAGCGAGTTGGCCCGCAGAGCGAAGCCGCCGAAGACGAAGATCTTCCCGGGGAGAAAAGTCTCACCCTGGACCTCATCGTTGTTGATGATCGAAGGAGCCATCGGGCCTAAAGGCGACGACACAGAGGAACTCTCAATGAAAGCACCAATGTCGGTGTCAAAACCGGCGGATCTCGGGTAGGGGGTCCCGAACTGTGCATCAAGGCCGGATGGTAACAGGAGACAAGTGACACGATGTTTTTACCCAGGTTCAGGCCCTCTCGATGGAGGTAATACCCTACTCCTGCTTGATTAATATTGATGATATGGGTAGTACAAGAGTAGATCTACCACGAGATCAAGGAGGCTAAACCCTAGAAGCTAGCCTATGGTATGATTGTGTATGAAGATGATTGTCCTACTGACTACAACCCTCCGGTTTATATAGAGACCGAATAGGGTTAGGGTTACACAGAGTCGGTTACATTGGTAGGAGATCTTGAATATCCGCATCGCCAAGCTTGCCTTCCACGCCAAGGAAAGTCCTATCCGGACACGGGACAAAGTCTTCAATCTTGTATCTTCATAGTCCAGGAGTCCGGCTGAAGGTATAGTCCGGCTATCTGAACACCCCCTAATCCAGGACTCCCTCAGGGGTCAACCACGACGTTGGAAAAACAAGAAAAATAATAGGTCCTTGACCGATAATCCCCAGATTTTGAAGGCCATTTCCAGACATCATTCACTCCCTCATGCAAATTGATCAAAGGCATTAAAGCCTGAAGCTGATTGAATTCCTCGAAAGCTTCAACAGATAAAGGCAGGTGAAAATTGTCGGTCAGATCGGACAGCTCCATCACTTCCTTAATGGTAAGCGTGTCATCAATCACAAAAGAGTGGAGCCTCGGGAAACGTTGTTGCATGGTAACCACAGCGTTATTAAGTTGCCACCGATCCAGCCAAAAAACCACCGAGTCCCCCGAGCGCACGTGAGGGACAACCAATTTACAAAACTTGTCATATAGCTTCATCACGTCACGCCACCAGAAAGAACCACAACTTTGAGTTACTTGGGGCGGTGCAGCAGCATAATATGTGTCCCAGATGAGAGAAACCCAGGGCACATCCAACTTATTAAAAAATTTGAAGAGATGCTTGATCAACAAGGCATCGTTTTGTATGCCAAGGTCAAGAACCCCAAGGCCTCCATGAGTCTTGGGCCGACAGACTAACTCCCAAGTTGCCAATGATTGCCTTGGTGTATCAGAATTTCCTCGCCACAAACATTGCCGCATGATACGTTCAATCTATTTCAAAATTCCTTGAGGCAGTGAGAGGGTGCACAGGAAGTATATTGGCATGGAACAAAGAACAAATTTCAAAAGCTGCAGCCGGCTGCCTTGGTTCAACAGACAAGAGGAAACAAACAATCTTCTCTCTATGCGGTCTACTAAGGGGAGCAAGTCATAAATTGTGGGCCGAGAAGTACCCATTGGCAATCCAAGATAGGTAAATGGCATTGAACCAACATCACACCCAAGCAAAGCAGCCACATGTTGGGGATCATAGCAGAAATTAAAATTTTCCTACGCATCACCAAGATCTATCCATGGAGTATTCTAGCAACGAGGGGATAGGAGAGCATCTACATACCACTTGTAGATCGCAACGGAAGCGTTCAAGAAGAACGTGGATGATGGAGTCGTACTCGTCGTGATCCAAATCACCGATGACCAGCGCCGAACGGACGGCACCTCCGCGTTCAACACACGTACGACCGGATGACGTCTCCTCCTTCTTGATCCAGCAAGGGGGAAGGAGAGGTTGATGAAGATCCAGCAGCACGACGGTGTGGTGGTGGATGCAGCAGAATTCCATCAGGGCTTCGCCAAGCGTCTACAGAGAGAGGGAGAGGTGTAACAGGGGAGAGGGAGGCGCCAAGGCTGCAGGGTGCGGCTGCCCTCCCTCCCCCCTTTATATAGGCCCCCTAGGGGGGGCGCCGGCCCTGGAGATCCATCTCCAAGGGGGGCGGCGGCCAGGGGGGAGCCTTGCCCCCCAAGGCAAGTGGGGCGCCCCCTGCCCTAGGGTTTCCAACCCTAGGCGCAGGGGGGAGGCCCATGGGGGGGCGCACCAGCCCACTATGGGCTGGTTCCCTCCCCACTTCAGCCCACGGGTCCCTCCGGGATGGGTGGCCCCACCCGGTGGACCCCTGGGACCCATCCGGTGGTCCCGGTACAATACCGGTGACCCCCGAATCCTTCCCGATGGCCGAAACGACACTTCCCATATATAATTAATTACCTCCGGACCATTCCGGAACCTCTCGTGACGTCCGGGGTCTCATCCGGGACTCCGAACAACCTTCGGTTTGCTGCATACTAATATCTTTACAACCCTAGCGTCACCGAACCTTAAGTGTGTAGACCCTACGGGTTCGGGAGACATGCAGACATGACCGAGACAATCTTCGGTCAATAACCAACAGCGGGATCTGGATATCCATGTTGGCTCCCACATGCTCCTCGATGATCTCATCGGATGAACCATGATGTCGAGGACTTAATCAATCCCGTACTCAATTCCCTTCGTCTATCGGTACGATACTTGCCCGAGATTCGATCGTCGGTATACCGATACCTTGTTCAATCTCGTTACCGGCAAGTCTCTTTACTCGTTCCCGTAACACATCATCCCGTGAACAACACCTTGATCACATTGAGCTCATTACGATGATGTCTTACCGAGTGGGCCCAGAGATACCTCTCCGTCATACGGAGTGACAAATCCCAGTCTCGATTCATGCCAACCCAACAAACGCTTTCGGAGATACCTGTAGTGCACCTTTATAGTCACCCAGTTATGTTGTGACGTTTGATACACCCAAAGCACTCCTACGGCATCCGGGAGTTGCTTAATCTCATGGTCTATGGAATGATACTTGACATTCAGAAAAGCTCTAGCAAACGAACTACACGATCTTTGTGCTATGCTTAGGTTTGGGTCTTGTCCATCACATCATTCTCCTAATGATGTGATCCCGTTATCAATGACATCCCCATGTCCATAGTCAGGAAACCATGACTATCTATTGATCAACGAGCTAGTCAACTAGAGGCTTTCTAGGGACATATTGTGGTCTATGTATTCACACATGTATTATGATTTCCGGACAATACAATTATAGCATGAACAATAGACAATTATCATGAATAAGGAAATATAATAATCCTTTTATTATTGCCTCTAGGGCATATTTCCAACAGTCTCCCACTTGCACTAGAGACAATAGTCTAGTTACATTGTGATGAATCGCACACCCATGGAATTTTGGTGTTGATCATGTTTTGCTCTAGGGAGAGGTTTAGTCAATGGATCTGCCACATTCAGGTCCGTATGTACTTTACAAATCTCTATGTCTCCATTTTGAACACTTTCACGAATGGAGTTGAAGCGACTCTTGATATGCCTGGTCTTCCTGTGAAACCTGGGCTCCTTCGCAAGGGCAATTGCTCCAGTGTTGTCACAGAAGAGAGTCATCGGGTCCGACGCATTGGGTATGACTCCTAGGTCGGTAATGAACTCCTTCACCCAGACTGCTTCTTATGCTGCCTCCGAGGCTGCCATATACTCTGCTTCACATGTAGATCCCACCACGATGCTTTGCTTGTAACTGCACCAGCCTACTGCCCCTCCATTCAAAATATACACGTATCCGGTTTGTGACTTGGAGTCATCCAGATCCGTGTCGAAGCTGGCGTCGACCTAACCCTTTACGACCAGCTCTTCGGCACCTCCATAAACGAGAAACATATCCTTAGTCCTTTTCAGGTACCTCAGGATGTTTTTGACCGCTGTCCAGTGTTCCTTGCCGGGATTACTTTGGTACCTACCTACCAAACTCACGGCAAGGTTTACATCGGGTCTAGTACACAGCATGGCATACATAATAGACCCTATGGCTGAGGCATAGGGGATGACACTCATCTCTTCTATATCTTTTTGTGACGCCCCCGATTCAATCGTACACTAATCATGCACGCAAATGTGTACGATCAAGATCAGGGACTCACGGGAAGATATCACAACACAACTCTACAAATAAAATAAGTCATACAAGCATCATAATACAAGCCAGGGGCCTCGAGGGCTCGAATACAAGTGCCTGATCATAGACGAGTCAGCGGAAGCAACAATATCTGAGTACAGACATAAGTTAAACAAGTTTGCCTTAAGAAGGCTAGCACAAACTGGGATACAGATCGAACGAGGCGCAGGCCTCCTGCCTGGGATCCTCCTAACTACTCCTGGTCGTCGTCAGCGGGCTGCACGTAGTAGTAGGCACCTCCAGTGTAGTAGGAGTCGTCGTGGACGGTGGCGTCTGGATCCTGGGCTCCATCGTCTGGTTGCGGCAACCGGGTAGAAGGAAAAGGGGGAAAAAGGGAAGAAAAGCAACCATGAGTACTCATCCAAAGTACTCGCAAGCAAGGAGCTACACTACATATGCATGGGTATATGTGTAAAGGGCCATATCAGTGGACTGAACTGCAGAATGCCAGAATAAGAGGGGGATAGCTAATCCTGTCGAAGACTACGCTTCTGGCAGCCTCCGTCTTGCAGCATATCGAAGAGAGTAGACTGAAGTCCTCCAAGTAGCATCGCATAGCAATAATCCTACCCGGCGATCCCCTCCTCGTTGCCCTGTTAGAGAGCGATCACCGGGTTGTATCTGGCACTTGGAAGGGTGTGTTTTATTAAGTATCCGGTTCTAGTTGTCATAAGGTCAAGGTACAACTCCGGGTCGTCCTTTTACCGAGGGACACGACTATTCGAATAGATTAACTTCCCTGCAGGGGTGCACCACATAGCCCAACACTCTTGATCCCATTTGGCCAGACACACTTTCCTGGGTCATGCCCGGCCTCGGAAGATCAACACGTCGCAGCCCCACCTAGGCACAATAGAGAGGTCAGCACGCCGGTCTAAACCTAAGCGCGCAGGGGTCTGGGCCCATCGCCCTAAGCACACCTGCACGTTGTGAACGCGGCCGGTGAGCAGACCTAGCAAATTCCAGTACAACGGAAGTCACGTTACGTGGTCCAACCCGGCGCGTGCCGCTCAGTCGCTGGCGTCAAGAAGTGCTTCGGCTGATACCGCGACGTCGGGATACCCATAACTACTCCCGCGTAGGTGGTTAGTGCGTATAGACCAAATGGCCAGACTCAGATCAAATATCCAGATCTCGTTAAGCATGTTAAGTATCACGAACGCCGACTAGGGCCAGGCCCACCTCTCTCCTAGGTGGTCTGAACCTGCCCTGTCGCTCCGCCACAAAGTAACAGTCGGGGGCCGTCGGGAACCGAGGCCCACCTCTACCGGGATGGAGCCACCTGCCCCTTCAGCCCCCATCTCCGAACAGTATCACAGGTAATGTAATAGTGTAAAGTATATAGTATATGCCCGTGATCACTTCCCGAAGTGATCACGGCCCAGTAGTATAGGATGGCAGACAGACAAGAGTGTAGGGCCACTGATGGAACACTAGCATCCTATACTAAGCAAGTAGGATTGCAGGTAAAGGTATCAACAGCAGTATCAAAGACAGGCTATGCATCAGGATAGGAATAACGAAAGCAGTAACATGCTACACTACTCTAATGCAAGCAGTATAGAGGAGAGTAGACGATATCTGGTGATCAAGGGGGGGGGGCTTGCCTGGTTGCTCAGACAAGAAGGAGGGGTCATCGATGTAGTCGACCTCAGGGGTACCGGCATCGGTCTCAGGGTCTACCGGAAAGAAGTAACGGAGGGGGAACACAATAAATAACAGAGCAATCAAATGTAACAAAAAGCAAGAAGCGGCAATACGTTGTGCTAGAGGTGACCTAACGTAGGGATAGGTGATACCGGCTAAGGGGGGAAACATCCGGGAAAGTATTCCCGGTGTTTCGCGTTTTCGGACAGATGAATCGGAGGCGAAAAGTTGCGAGTTTGCTATTCTAGGGATGTGTGGTGGACGAACGGCCTGCGTATCCGGATTCGTCTCGTCGTTCTGAGCAACTTTCATGTAGAAAGTATTTCCATCTGAGCTACGTTTTATTTTCTATTGATTTTAAGATATTTAAATCATTTTCAGAATTTATTTAATTAATTTAAAGCAACATTATCTAGAATAGTGCATGCTGACGTCATGATGACGTCAGCATGACGCCAGCAGTCAACAGGGTGTTGACTGGGTCAACTGCCGTGTGGGTCCCGCTCGTCATTGTCTGATTAGCATAATTTGGGTTTAATTAAACTATCTACTTAATTAGATTAATTAAACAAGATTAATTAACTTAAATAATTCATTAATTATTTTAATTATTAATTACTTATTATTTATTTATTTATTATTATTATTATTATTGTTATTATTCCTTCTTTTAAAAAAACGTTTCTGGGGTGGGGCCCCTAGTCAGTGGCCTAGGGGGCCATAGCGGGTGCGGGCATCGGGTGCTAGCGAACGGGCGGAGCGTGGCGACGGGCGCCAGCCCACCCGTTAAGGCGCTGCGAGGCAAGGCGCCTACCGAAGCAGCGGTGGGGCGTGCGCAGTGCCGGCGAGTGGCGGTCAGGGTGGCCTCGACGAGCCACGGCGGGGCTCGGCCGGGAGAGGTTGGCGCGGGCCAGAGAGGCCAGGGGTCGCGGGCGCGTGTGGACGAGCGGCGGGAGAGCGGGGCTGCGGTCGGGGCATGGCCGGTAGCGGGGAGGAGCAACGGCGACGGGTGAGGCGTAGGGTGTGGGTGAGGCACGGGCGCGGTGCCTCCGTACCGGGCACTGGCATTGTCAGGTGTTGTCGAGGACGACGCCGGTGACGAGCAGAGGCCGGAGGCGAGCAACGGCACGAGCGGCGGCGGGTGCGCCGGTGAAGCAGGCAGCAGCGGTCAGCAGGCGAGCAGCAGCGTCACAAGGGCGCGGCGGGGGTGGCCGCGGGTGCGGTTGGGAGCTGGCGCAGGCGCAGGTGGGAGCAGGGGTGGCGCAGGACGGCGGGCGCGCACGGCGTGGCGGATCTAGGCAGAGGGCCGGGGCGATGCGTACGTGGGCACGAGTGCACTGGTCGGCGTGCAGAGGGAGAGAGGAGGACCTGGGTCCTCACCGGCGTTGAAGGGAAGTGGGGGGCGTCGAGGAGTGAGGGAGCTCGTCGGGGAGGAGATGAGGACGCGATAGTCCGGCGAGCGGTGATGGCATGGCAGCTCCGGCGAGGGGCGTCGGCATCGGGCCTCCCGATCCAAATCCAGCGAGAGTGGGGGACGAGAGAGAGAGTGGGGGTCGTGGGGGTGCGGGGGTAGGGTTTGGTTCGGTGGGGGGGTATGTGTAGGCCGGGGTTGGGCCGGCCTGGCGAGGCAGAGGCCCAGTTGGGCCGAGGGGGAAACAGTTCCCTTTTACTTTTATTTATTTCCTGTTTTGTTCTTTTCCTTTTATTTATTCTTTGGTTTGTTTTTATTTTAGTTTCTTTTCTGTTTAGTTTTTACTTAATACTTAAAATCATCCCTAAATTAGTAATAACACAAAACCCACTACAACCAAAAGGATTTACCCCAAAACCATTTAGTTTAGTATTTTATTTAATTATAAAAGCATTTAAATATTGGTTTTTGCTACTGTTTTATTTACCTTAGAGCATTTAAACATTTTATAAAGTGGGGTTTCTTCAGCACAACTACTTGCGATTTATTCATCACAAACAGAACATTTTACTTTTAAAGTTTGAAAACTTTTGACGTTTACCTATAATTCAATTTTGAATTTGGATCGGTTTCGAACTAATGCGAGATTAACAACAGTAATCGAGGTGACGTGGCATCGCTAGCAGAGGTTTACTGTAGCTTAACTATCCGGGCGTCACACTTTTGCCGTGGTCGGGCATTGAGCCGTGCTCAATCGCACACCTTGCAATACAGGCAAGAACCCCTTCTTGGACTGATCCATTTTGAACTTCTTCAAAATCTTGTCAAGGTACGTACTTTGTGAAAGACCGATGAGGCGTCTCGATCTATCTCTATAGATCTTGATGTCTAATATATAAGCAGCTTCTCCAAGGTCCTTCATTGAAAAACACTTGTTCAAATAGGCCTTTATGCTTTCCAAGAATTCTATATCATTTCCCATCAATAGTATGTCATCCACATATAATATGAGAAATGCTACGGAGCTCCCACTCACTTTCTTGTAAACGCAGGCTTCTCCATAAGTCTGCATAAACCCAAACGCTTTGATCATCTCATCAAAGCGAATGTTCCAACTCCGAGATGCTTGCACCAGCCCATAGATAGAGAGCTGGAGCTTGCATACTTTGTTAGCATTCTTAGGATCGACAAAACCTTGCGGCTGCATCATATACAATTCTTCCTTAAGAAAGCCGTTAAGGAATGCCGTTTTGACGTCCATTTGCCATATCTCATAATCATAGAATGCAGCAATTGCTAACATGATTCGGACGGACTTCAGCTTCGCTACGGGTGAGAAAGTCTAATCGTAGTCAACCCCTTGAACTTGTTGATAACCCTTAGCGACAAGTCGAGCCTTATAGATGGTCACATTACCATCCGCGTCTATCTTCTTCTTAAAAATCCATTTATTTTCTATGGCACGCCGATCATCGGGCAAGTCATTCAAAGTCCATACTTTGTTTTCATACATGGATTCTATCTTGTATTTCATGTCTTCTAGCCATTTGTCGGAATCTGGGCCCGCCATCGCTTCTTCATAGTTCGAAGGTTCACCGTTGTCCAACAACATGATTTCCAGGACAGGGTTACCGTACCACTCCGGTGCGGAACATGTCCTTGTGGACCTACGAAGTTCAGTAGGAGCTTGATCAGAAGTATCTTGATCATCATCATTAACCTCCTCTTGAATCGGTGCAGGCACCACAGGAACATTTTCCCGAGCTGTGCTACTCTGTTTTTCAAGAGGTAGTACTTCATCAAGCTCTACTTTCCTCCCACTTACTTCTTTCGCGAGAAACTCTTTCTCTAGAAAGGACCCGTTCTTGGCAACAAAGATCTTGCCTTCGGATCTGAGGTAGAAGGTATACCCAACTGTTTCTTTGGGATATCCTATGAAGACGCATTTTCCGATTTGGGTTCGAGCTTTTCAGGTTGAAGTTTCTTGACATAAGCGTCGCAACCCCAAACTTTCAGAAACGACAGCTTAGGTTTCTTTCCAAACCATAATTCATACGGTGTCGTCTCAACGGATTTTGACGGAGCCCTATTTAAAGTGAATACGGCAGTCTCTAAAGCATAGCCCCAAAATGAGAGCGGTAGATCGGTAAGAGACATCATAGATCGCACCATATCCAATAGAGTGCGATTACGATGTTCGGACACACCGTTACGCTGAGGTGTTCCAGGCGGCGTGAGTTGTGAAACGATTCCACATTTTCTTAAGTGTGTGCCAAATTCGTGACTTAAATACTCTCCCCCACGATCTGATCGTAAGAACTTTATTTTTCTGTCAAGTTGGTTCTCAAACTCACTCTGAAACTCCTTGAACTTTTCAAATGTCTCAGACTTGTGTTTCATTAAGTAGACATACCCATATCTACTCAAATCATCAGTGAGAGTGAGAACATAACGATAGCCTCCGCGAGACTCAATGCTCATTGGACCACACACATCTGTATGTATGATTTCCAACAAGTTGGTTGCTCTCTCCATTGTCCCTGAGAATGGAGTCTTGGTCATTTTGCCCATGAGGCATGGTTCGCATGTGTCAAATGATTCATAATCGAGAGACTCTAAAAGTCCATCAGCATGGAGCTTCTTCATGCGCTTGACACCAATGTGACCAAGGCGGCAGTGCCACAAGTATGTGGGACTATCGTTATCAACTTTACACCTTTTGGTATTCACACTATGAATATGTGTATTATCACGCACGAGATTCATTAAGAATAAACCATTGACCATCGGAGCATGACCATAAAACATATCACTCATATAAATAGAACAACCATTATTCTTGGATTTAAATGAGTAGCCATCTCGCATTAAACGAGATCCAGATACAATGTTCATGCTCAAACTTGGCACTAAATAACAATTATTGAGGTTTAAAACTAATCCCGTAGGTAAATGTAGAGGTAGCGTGCCGACGGCGATCACATCGACCCTGGAACCATTCCCGACGCGCATCGTCACCTCGTCCTTCGCCAGTCTCCGTTTATTCTGCAGCTCCTATTTTGAGTTACAAATATGAGCAACGGCACCGGTATCAAATACCCAGGAGCTACTACGAGCACTTGTAAGGTACACATCAATTACATGTATATCACATATACCTTTAGTGTTGCCGGCCTTCTTATCCGCTAAGTACTTGGGGCAATTCCGCTTCCAGTGACCATTTCCCTTGCAATAAAAGCACTCAGTTTCAGGTTTGGGTCCATTCTTGGACTTCTTCCTGGCAACTGATTTACCAGGCGCGGCAACCTCCTTGCCGTCCTTCTTGAAGTTCTTCTTACCCTTGCCTTTCTTGAACTTAGTGGTTTTATTCACCATCAACATTTGATGTTCCTTTTTGATCTCCACCTCCGCAGATTTCAGCATTGAATACAACTCGGGAATGGTCTTTTCCATCCCCTGCATATTGTAGTTCATCACGAAGCTCTTGTAGCTAGGTGGGAGCGACTGAAGGATTCTGTCAATGACCGCCTCATCCGAGATATTAACTTCCAGCTGAGTCAAGCGGTTGTGCAACCCAGACATCTTGAGTATGTGTTCACTGACAGAGCTATTTTCCTCCATCTTGCAGCTAAAGAACTTGTCGGAGACATCATATCTCTCGACCCGGGCATGAGCTTGGAAAATCAATTTCAGCTCCTCGAACATCTCATATGCTCCGTGTTTCTCAAAACGCTTTTGAAGCCCCAGTTCTAAGCTGTAAAGCATGCCGCACTGAACGAGGGAGTAATCACAGTACGTGACTGATGGGCGTTCATAACGTCCTGGTTTTCTGGGAATGGTGCATCACCTAGCGGTGCTTCTAGGACATAATCTTTCTTGGCTGCTATGAGGATGATCCTCAGGTTCCGGACCCAGTCCGAATAGTTGCTGCCATCATCTTTCAGCTTGGTTTTCTCTAGGAACGCGTTGAAGTTGAGGGTGACATTAGCGTGGGCCATTTGATCTACAAGACATATTGTAAAGATTTAGACTAAGTTCATGATAATTAAGTTCATCTAATCAAATTAATGAATGAACTCCCACTCAGATTTGACATCCCTCTAGTCATCTAAGTGATACATGATCCGAGTCAACTAGGCCGTGTCCGATCATCACGTGAGACGGACTAGTTATCATCGGTGAACATCTCCATGTTGATCGTATCTTCTATACGACTCATGTTCGACCTTTCGGTCCTCCGTGTTCCGAGGCCATGTCTGTACATGCGAGGCTCGTCAATCCAACCTAAGTGTATTGCGTGTGTAAATCTGGCTTACACCCGTTGTATGCGAACGTAAGGACCTATCACACTCGATCATCACGTAGTGCTTCGGAACGACGAACCTTAGCAACGGTGCACAGTTAGGGAGAACACATTTTTGATATTTTAATGAGGGATCATCTTATTTATGCTACCGTCGTTCTAAGCAAATAAGATGTAAAAACATGATAAACATCACATGCAATCAAATAGTGACATGATATGGCCAACATCATTTTGCTCCTTTGATCTCCATCTTCGGGGCGCCATGTTCATCGTCGTCACCGACATGACACCATGATCTCCATCATCATGATCTCCATCATCGTGTCTTCTTGAAGTTGTCATGTCAACTATTACTTCTACTACTATGGCTAACGCTTTAGCAATAAAGTAAAGTAATTACATGACGATTTAAGTTGACACGCAGGTCATAAATAAATAAAGACAACTCCTATGGCTCCTGCCGGTTGTCATACTCATCGACATGCAAGTCGTGATTCCTATTACAATAACAAGATCATCTCATACATCACATACATGATTCATCACAACTTCTGGCCATATCACATCACAAAGCACTTGCTGCAAAAACAAGTTAGACGTCCTCTAATTGTTGTTGCAAGTTTTTACGTGGCTGTTATAGGTTGCTAGCAAGAACGCTTCTTACCTACGTTAAAACCACAACGTGAATTGTCAATCTCTATTTACCCTTCATAAGGACCCTGTTCATCGAATCCGATCCAACTAAAGTGGGAGAGACAGACACCCGCCAGCCACCTTATGCAACTTGTGCATGTCAGTCGGTGGAACCGGTCTCACGTAAGCGTACGTGTAAGGTTGGTCTGGGCCACTTCATCCCACAATACCGCTGAACCAAGATAGGACTAGTAATGGCAAGTAGAACTGACAATTCGACACCCACAACTACTTTGTGTTCTACTCGTGCATAGAAACTACGCATAGACCTAGCTCATGATGCCACTGTTGGGGATCGTAGCAGAAATTAAAATTTTCCTACGCATCACCAAGATCTATCCATGGAGTATTCTAGCAACGAGGGGATAGGAGAGCATCTACATACCACTTGTAGATCGCAACGGAAGCGTTCAAGAAGAACGTGGATGATGGAGTCGTACACGTCGTGATCCAAATCACCGATGACCAGCGCCGAACGGATGGCACCTCTGCGTTCAACACACGTACGGCCGGATGACGTCTCCTCCTTCTTGATCCAGCAATGGGGAAGGAGAGGTTGATGAAGATCTAGCAGCACGACGGCGTGGTGGTGGATGCAACAGAATTCCAGCAGGCTTCGCCAAGCGTCTACGGAGAGAGGGAGAGGTGTAACAGGGGAGACGGATGCGCCAAGGCTGCAGGGTGCGTCTGCCCTCCCTCCCCCCCTTTATATAGGCCCCCTAGGGGGGGCGCCGGCCCTGGAGATCCATCTCCAAGGGGGGGCGGCGGCCAGGGGGGAGCCTTGCCCCCCAAGGCAAGTGGGGCGCCCCCTGCCCTAGGGTTTCCAACCCTAGGCGCAGGGGGGAGGCCCATGGGGGGGGCGCACCAGACACTATGGGCTGGTTGCCTCCCCACTTCAGCCCACGGGGCCCTCCGGGATGGGTGGCCCCACCCGGTGGACCCCTGGGACCCATCCGGTGGTCCCGGTACAATACCGGTGACCCCCGAATCCTTCCCGATGGCCGAAACAACACTTCCCATATATAATTCTTTACCTCCGGACCATTCTGGAACCTCTCATGACGTCCGGGATCTCATCCGGGACTCCGAACAACCTTCGGTTTGCTGCATACTAATATCTTTACAACCCTAGCATCACCGAACCTTAAGTGTGTAGACCCTACGGGTTCGGGAGACATGCAGACATGACCGAGACGATCTCCGGTCAATAACCAATAGCGGGATCTGGATACCCATGTTGGCTCCCACATGCTCCTCGATGATCTCATCGGATGAACCACGATGTCGAGGACTTAATCAATCCCGTACTCAATTCCCTTCGTCTATCGGTACGATACTTGCCCGAGATTCGATCGTCAGTATACCGATACCTTGTTCAATCTCGTTACCGGCAAGTCTCTTTACTCGTTCCCGTAACACATCATCCTGTGAACAACACCTTGATCACATTGAGCTCAATATGATGATGTCTTACCGAGTGGGCCCAGAGATACCTCTCCGTCATACGGAGTGACAAATCCCAGTCTCGATTCATGCCAACCCAACAAACGCTTTCGGAGATACCTGTAGTGCACCTTTATAGTCACCCTGTTACGTTGTGACGTTTGATACACCCAAAGCACTCCTACGGCATCCGGGAGTTGCATAGTCTCATGGTCTAAGGAATGATACTTGACATTCAGAAAAGCTCTAGCAAACGAACTACACGATCTTTGTGCTATGCTTAGGTTTGGGTCTTGTCCATCACATCATTCTCCTAATGATGTGATCCCGTTATCAATGACATCCCCATGTCCATAGTCAGGAAACCATGACTATCTGTTGATCAACGAGCTAGTCAACTAGAGGCTTTCTAGGGACATATTGTGGTCTATGTATTCACACATGTATTATGATTTCCGGACAATACAATTATAGCATGAACAATAGACAATTATCATGAATAAGGAAATATAATAATCCTTTTATTATTGCCTCTAGGGCTTATTTCAACACCACACGCTTACCCTCATCATCGGACAGATTCATTGGAATCAATGAGGATTTACTAAAGTTGACCCGCAAACCCGTAGACTTAGCAAAGACCTCAAGCATCTCCTTGAAAGCAATGAGCTGGTTGTCCACCACAAGAAGGACAATTAGTGTGTCATCAGCGTATTTCACAATCGGATAGTCCCGCGAAGAGGTTGGTATGGGCAGTGTGAGAATGTTCCTTGCACACATCTCATTAACCACTGACTGCAATAAATCCACAGCAATCACAAATAATAAATGGGATAATGGATCTCCTTGATGCACACCCGAATGGCAGTCAAAGTGGTTACCAGGCACACCATTTAAAAGAACTGAAGAGGATCCATAGGACAAGATGCTATCAATCCAACCTGTCCAGCGATTATCAAAACCCTTACATTTCAAGATCCTGAGAATCAGCTCATGCTCGATGGTATCAAATGCCTTCGTGAAATCCAACTTGAGAAGGATTATAGGCCTTTTGGATGCCTTGCACTGATGTATATATTCGAAACACCATGCAAGACAGTCCTGAATGGATTGACAACGAAGAAACCCATATTGATTGCGGTGAATACGTTTTAAGATCATACTCTGTAGACGAATTGCCAAAAGTTTAGTTAAAAACTTCAGGCAAGTATTTGCCAACGAGATGGGTCTAAAATCGCCAATATGCTCCGGGCTCAACTTCTTGGGAATGAGGGTAATGAGAGATGTATTCAGACACTCCAGGTCACACTTTCCCTCATAGAATTCCTGCACTAGTTCTTAATCACCGTATCCACCTCGGAGTCCATGAAAGGCAAGGACAAATTCTCCAGACCATCAATCCGAGTAATTAATGTGTCAAGGTCAAAACCCATTTGGATACCTTTTGACTGGCCCATTCTTTTATTGAAATCAGACTAAAACATCCCCGCTAAATGTTGATGATCATAAATCACCTCCCCATCCACAGACTTGATCGAGGAAATGGTGTTTCTCCGATACCTTTCAGTTGCCATAGCGTGGAATTTTTTTGAATTCTCCTTGCCAACTTTGATATTTCTGATCGTGCAACGTTGTTTCCAATAAATGAACTGCCAATGCATAATATCTTCGAGATGCAATTTGACAATCTTGCGAAAATTGAACTCTGGCCAACTCAAGGGCCTAAACTCCTCTATATTATCCAGAAAAAGAATTACTTTATTGCAATCAGCAATGAGAGCCTTGACTGTGGATAGGTTGATATGCCATTTCTTAAGAGCATAGCGAAGAGATTTGAGCTTAGTAGAAATGGTTAAGGCAGTTGAAGATTTACCCACAGACCTATTCCAAACCTCAGATACACAATCCATAAAACTAGGCAGATCAACCCAATAGTTTTCAAAGTGAAAAACTTTTGCCTTGGGAATACAAGTGGCAATGGAAACCACACACGGAACATGATCAGAGGCAGTGCGCGCAAGCAGAAGAACCATTGTGTTGGGGTGATCATGTGTCCAAGCCACAGATGTAAAAAACCAATCAATTTGTTCGAGCAGAGGTGTGGTTTGCATATTGGACCATGTGTACTGACGACCCTTGATTGGCAACTCAACAAGACCCAAATGACCAATTATTTCGTTAAACAAAAAGATATCATTCACATCACCACCCGGCTGATTTCGATTCTCAATCGAGCACATAAAGTTGAAATCACCTAAAAGCAACCAATTGTCCTCAAACTAAATATCAAGATTATATAACCACTGCACAAAATTGTCACGCGCCGGTCCTTGACACGGGCCATAAATTGAGACAATAAACCAAGACTCCGATGTGTGTTTAGATTGAAACTTCACAATAATACCATATGGTTTAGACTCAATTAAGTTGCCTATGAAGAAGGAAGAATTCCAAATGACCACCATACCAGCGGATGCCCCAACCGATGGCACATAGACAAAGTTATCAAAACGTTGTGGACAGAATTTCCTAATGAGGCGTTGATCAATATGCATGCATTTGGTTTCCTGGAGGCAAACAACAGAGCACCCACATTCATTGATCTTTTGCCTAACCGCAAGCTGACGCACTTCAGAATTCAGACCCCTAACATTCCAACAAAGTACTTTCCACTCTCTAGATGAAGTTTGATTCATTACAAACCAAAAGGGAACACCTTTAAAAGTAAGCCACACAATGACCTACAACCCACTAAACATATGAATAAAGCAAGGTTCCAAACAGATAAGAACAGATAAATGGCGATTACGGTACGCCATGGACCTAAACCCTGGATGAAGAAACTAATCATCGGAGCTTGTGCTATTGTTGGAGCGGGTAGGATTAGCTACAAGCTTATCCATCGTGATCTTCTCCGGCGCAATGCGAAGACGAGCACCAATTCTCTGAAGATCAACTATGGCCATCAAAGGAGGCACTGCAGAGTTGTCATCAGACTGGGAAGACGTAGTTTTGCGCTTCTTCATAGCGTATGGCCTCGTAGATGGTGTGCCAGCAGTTACCTGGCGGTATCCATCACGCAGGGCACTAAGACGAGCACTGCGCCTGACCTGAGAATCAACGATGACCCGAGAGGCCTTGGGTTTTCTTCCACGCTTCAGAGTAACTTGAGGAACAGCCGTAAACTCAAATGCTTCAGCAACAGGCTGATCAATATCATAAAAACAAAGAGCTCGAGCTACAAGCCTTTTAACAGGTGTCACTTCCTCAAACTGGGTCACAGGAACAGGTGCAGGAAGGGGCAGCAAATTTGGAGCTGGAGCATTGAAAAGAGGCTCCCACGACTGCTTGTTCAGAAGAGCACCGAGATCAGACTGAAAGGCAAACTTTGGGATGTCAGAGATCCCAATAATCGGCAACACCGTCTCAGAAGTACGCTTCCACTGCATGACTGGAGGCAAAACTCGACAGTTACAGACTAGTTCTTGTGTAGTTGCACTCAATTTTTTACATTCTACTTCACTAAACATCTCCATATGAGATCCAATTACTTGAAGGGAAATGCAAGAGACCTCGGTTATGATGATGCACTAGGTCCATAGCTGGGACTTTGTGTATGTTGTCGAAATGCGTTTGACGAGTGCTCATTAAAAAGTTTCTATACAAGTTTCTGAACGAACTCCTTAAGAAAAGTTCTCCAAAAGTTTACTATGAAGTAATCCTTTGAAGTATCTGGTCGTCACAAACGTTTGGACTACTTGTGGAGCCAAAACGGACTCCGTATGAGCCAGATATCCATGTTTCAGTTAACACCGCGCAAAACTAGACAATTACAGACTAGTTCTTGTGTAGTTGCACTCGATTTTTTCCATTCTACTTCACTAAACATATCCATCTGAGATCCAATTACTTGTAGGGAAATGAAAGAGACCTCGGTTATGATGATGCATTAGGTCCATAGCTGGGACTTTGTGTATGTTCTCGAAATGCGTTTGTCGAGTGCTCATTAAGAAAGTTTCTATACAAGTTTCTGAACGAATTCCTTAAGAACAGTTCTCCAAAAGTTCCCTACGAAAGAATCCTTTGAAACATCTGGTCGTCACAAATGTTTTGACTACTTGTGGAGCCAAAACAGACTCCGTATGAGTCAAATATCCATGTTACAGTTAACACTGCGCAAACCTGATTCAGAACGACAGTTACAGACTAGTTCTTGTGTAGTTGCACTCAATCTTTTCCATTCTACTTCACGAAACATCTCCATATGAGATCCAATTACTTGTAGGGAAATGCAAGAGACCTCGGTTATGATGACGCACTAGGTCCATATCTGGGACTTTGTGTATGTTCTCGAAATGCGTTTGTCGAGTGCTCATTAAAAAGTTTCTATACAAGTTTCTGAACGACCTCTTTAAGAAATGTTCTCCAAAAGTTCCCAATGAAAGAATACTTTGAAACATCTGGTCGTCACGAACGTTTTGACTACATGTGGAGCCAAAACGGACTCCGTACGAGTCAGATATCCATGTTTCAGTTAACAGTGCGCAAGACTGATTCCGAACGAGAGTTACAGACTAGTTCTTGTGTAGTTGCACTCAATTTTTTCCATTCTACTCCACTAAACATCTCCATATGAGATCCAATTACTTGTAGGGAAATTTAAGAGACCTCGGTTATGATGATGCACTAGGTCCATAGCTGGGACTTTGTGTATGTTCTCTTAATGCGTGTGTCGAGTGCTCATTAAGAAAGTTTCTATACAAGTTTCTGAACGAACTCCTTAAGAAAATTTCTCCAAAATTTCCTTACGAAATAATCCTTTGAAGCACCTGGTCGTCACAAATGTTTTGACTACTTGTGGAGCCAAAACGGACTCCGTATGAGTCAGATATCCATGTTACAGTTAACACTGTGCGAAACTGATTCCGAACAACAGTTACAGACTAGTTCTTGTGTAGTTGCACTCAATTTTTTCCATTCTACTTCACGAAAAATCTCCATATGAGATCCAATTACTTGTATGGAAATGCAAGTGACCTCGGTTATGATAACGCACAAGGTCCATATCTGGGACTTTGTGTATGTTCTCGAAATGCGTTTGTCGAGTGCTCATTAAGAAAGTTTCTATACAAGTTTCTGAACGAACTCCTTAAGAAAAGTTCTTCAAAAGTTCCCTTTGAAAGAATCGTTAGAAGCATATGGTCGTCACAATTGTTTGGACTACTTGTGGAGCCAAAACGGACTCCGTATGAGTCAGATATCCATGTTTTAGTTTACACTGCACAAAGCTGGTTCTGAACGATAGTTACAGACTAGTTCTTGTGTAGTTGCACTCGATTTTTTGGATTATACTTCACTAAACATCTCCATATGAGATCCAATTACTTGTAGGGAATTGCAAGAGACCTCGGTTATGATGATGGACTAGGTCCATAGCTAGTACTTTGTGTATGTTCTCGAAATGCGTTTGTCGAGTGCTCATTAAGAAAGTTTCTATACAAGTGTGTCGGGGATATACCCCGCGGCGTTAACCGGCCGGAAGTTAACCCGGCCGGACTTGGCGGCTTATCTGAAGACCCGCCCTGACCTTGGCGGTTTAAGCAGCCCACTTGGTCGTATGACTCATTGGTAACCCGGCGGGCGGAGTAGACGAATGACGAGGCCCAAAGCCCAGAAGGCCGGTTCAACTATGGTGGGCCGGTTTAACAGGAAAGGAGTATTTACCTTACAAGGAGTTTAGACCGAGACTTGTACCCGGTTTGTATTAGAGATAGACTAGTCCTAATCCTAATAGGACTCCACATGTAAACCGCCCCTTCAACATATATAAGGAGGGGCGGGGCTCCCCAAAGAGGGACAGGTTAGAAGCTACAAGCTACAGGCAATCGATAATCTCTAGGGCTAGACACAAGAGCCGGTTTACGGCGACTCCCTCAGGAGCATAATGAGATCTAGCCTCAAACAACATGTAGGGTTATTACCGGATGATGTTTCCCGGGGCCCGAAGCTGTCTAAATCCTTGTCTTTGCGTGTTGATCCGCCCTGCGTCTCTCGTCCCGCTCAACCCCTCTCAAGCTACCACATAGATGCGTTGGCCTCGCGACTAAGTCCTTACACTAGGGCATCTGACGTGACAATTCCACGATAGTTGGCGCCCACCGTGGGGCTCGTGCACGGTGGTGTTGAGTTCTTGAAGGGATCTCTCCCAGGGATCGAGGAGCTTGCGAGATCATCCATGGAAGAAGAGTCATCGATGCAAGTTTAAGTTTGAGATGTTAGGGTTTCGTACGTGCAGCCGCACACGACCTGGAAGGCAGATATATTTTTTGGGGCGCTGCCGTCAAGTCATACGTTTTTTACGCCATGGAAAACCATAGGATTCACCACGACGGCTGCACACGACCCGGAAGGCTGATGTTGGTCCGCCGAAGCCGTCAAGTTGCAGATATTTTTTGGAGTCGCCGACTTGTTACTTCTGATTAATTCAAAGAGTACAGACACGTGCATTGTTTACATCGCATTAAGCATCAACCGGATGTTTTCAAGTACTAGTGCGCCGCTAGAAGGCAAGGAGAGTACGTTTTGAATTGAGAAAAAGTTGCCACGTTGGACCGGTCCTTGAGGCAACCTACAGCGTCCTTGTTCCTAGGATGAAGGGGAGCACCTACAGCACCCGGATTCGCCTTCACTTAGCTGCCGTCGCCGTTTGACCGAGTCCGCCTCTGCGATGGCCGGATTGTGAGCTGCTGCAACCCCGAACCGGCCACAGCCTCGGTGACCCGCCGCTGCGGTTCCCCTCTGCTCGTGAGTCGCCTTCGTCGAATGCCCGCGCGGTGAGCCACCGGCCGCCAAGTCCGGCCGCCAAGTCCGGCTGCATCGTCGCCAACGCCATCCCAGCTCACCTCGGACACGGATCCCCCGTCGCTGAGCCGAAGTGGGTTTGCCTTGTTCTCCAAAACCCGCCTCCCCTGGCCGTGCTCCGTCCCCATCGTGACCAAGTGGCCTCCGACCGAGCCAAACCGCCGACGGGTCAAGCCCCTGCTACAAGCTGCCTCATCGGTCTCTGGCTTTGAATCGCCACCAAGTTACCAGACCGATGGCCCGGCGCCATCGCCAAGCTACAACAGATTTTACCCCGAGTCATTGCCATGACCCGCTTTCGTCGTCCGCGCCTGGGGTCGCCTTCGTTGCGTGTCGAGCCGCCAGCGCCGTGACCCGCCGTTGCCGCCTCACGTTCTTGCTGGCCTCATGCTTCAAGTCTCAAAGATCTAAGTATATGTACTTGCTGTTACTTCCTAATGTAATGATGAAAGGAAAGTACTACGTCAAGTAGTAGTCCACGGGATCAAAATTTGCTGCTGAAGATTCGCGACCCTCTTGAGTCACTGGTTGCCACCAAGACAGCGATGGAAGAGCCGGCGCTTCATCAACCGTGCGCCGCCTGCGCTGTCCTCCCGCATCGCCCAGTGCGGCTACGCCCGGCGCCCATCCACCGCGCCCCCGCCTTTGCCTGCCTCCAAAATCGCCGCCGCAGGCCTCGCCGTCCCGTCTCCGCAGAGCCGCCACGCCGTTCCGAGTCGCCCGGCTGCTGCTCTGCCTGGAGCCGCCCGGGCTCGCGGCCCCGAGTCGTTTCACTCGCCTCCACAGCCGAACCGCCGGCGTCCATGCCCCACGGCCGTGTCAAAGCCACCACGGTCTCTGTTCCAAACCGACCGCCTCCATGCCATAGCACAACGTCATTACGGAGCCTCCAAGCAGCCCATCTCTGCATCGTCCAGCCGTTGCGTCACTCCTGTTTCAACAGGGCACCCAATCTTTGCCATCAAAATTCAAAAATAGGCAGCGATCTAGCCCACATGAGGAAACAGCCGAAAAAGGCTTGCCGCTGCGCTACCGGAATGCTAAATAATATTGATGGTTATTTAGAAGAGTCCTGGAAACGGCTGTGTTAATGACGAAGGCAGAGCACTTTCGCGGATTATCCAACGGATTATCAATCAGTATAACAGGTGCTATTTACCCTATCTATTTTTAAGTACATATTCAATTCTTCAAACAACTACTCCGCCCTGTTTTTATTTTGTACGCAGGACAATTGTGGTTTATACCATGGGTACAGAGCACGTACTTGCAATATTGTGCCCGGTGTTCGTCCATGCCTGATTACCCGCCTTACAACGCCACGGACGACTCGCCCGTCCGCCCTCGCGGCCGGTTCATGTGTCTGCGCTAGCTTACAACGCCGTGGCCGACTCGCTGTCCGCGCCAGTTTACAAACGTCGCGGCCGACTCACCCGTCCGCACCGGTTTACCACGCCACGGCCGGTTCACCCGTGAGCGACTTCAACTCCACCTAGCGATCATCAATTTCATGGCAGATTATTTCTAGCCTGGCACATCAGGTGATGTTCATCTAAAATATATTTTTTGGCACATATTATTTTTGTCAAAGAGCAGTTGATCTTTGCCTTGGTCTGCAATATTGGTGATGCAGGACAATGGTTCACTACATCAAAACGACGTGGTTAAATCGCCCGTCCGCGCCGGTTTACAACACCGCGGCCGGTTCATCTGTTTGAGCCGCCTATGATGCTGAGGTCATCTTTTCCGTCCATTTCTCACGGCCTGGTTGACATCAACATACCGGGCCGCACCTATCTGCGTGATCTATTCATTGAGTATGAGCAAGTCACTATTTGGGAAGCCTGGTTTTCTTTCAAACTGGAGGCAAATTATCATCAACCGCCGTTTGCACTGGATGGATCAATGGGCAGGCGCACAAGTCGCCGCCGCTACAGTTTGGTTAACTTCAAATCAACAGTTGGAAGGAACCATTGGCCGAGTTGCTGACACGGCTCATACGGGATCATTTATAACCCGCCGCAGTCACCTCAACCTTCTATGGATTCACGTCGTGCTGTCAATTCCAATGATATACAAGTTATGCCGGTTTGGTCAAATATGAAGAGTCTCAAGCCAACTCCTCGAGTCACCTTTGAGGCTCTGGGGCTACGATGACATGGCTCAGCAATTCTTGCCAGTTTCAGCCGGTTTAAGAACCCCAGGAAGATGGAGGGAAAGATAACCCGATCCCGGTGGCTACTGTTATATTGATGAAAATTCAAAGGCCGTCAGAAAATTTCCAGCTTAGAAGGTATATGACAGTTACAAAATCCCGGCTCAATGAAGAAGATCCGGGTCATCAGAAAGGATTCCGGTTTAAAATCCGGCTCAAGGGAAGTCAGTCTCACTGAAGCTCCCAAATATCCGGTTTACAATCCGGTTCAAGAGAAATCTATTCTCCCACAAAGCTCTGAAGCGCTCAGATCCGGTTTAACAATGTCCGGTTCAAAAAGGAATTAACTTCTCGCAAGTTCGAGTTTAAAGGCCGTCAGAAAATTTCCGGCTGAAAATGAAGATTCCGGTTTAAAATCCGGTTCAAGGGAAAGATGTCTCCCACAGCTTTGAAGCTTTCAATATCCGGTTCAAGATCCCGGTTCAAGAAGAATTTACCTCTTGCAAAAAAAGTTAAAAATTACCGAAGAGGACCTGCTGCCATGATGCGCGGTTCAAACATGGGTATCCGGCCTTATTGGCTTGACATATTATTTATCACATGGGGGCTCCCGCTTTGTAAGCGGGGTATCTATTCTTTATATCATGCGTGGTTACACGGAGTTGATTCGCTTTAGGGCAACCTCCGGTTTACCCCTTGAGGTCGCTTCACAGAAGAGCAACAAAGTCAGTTGGGGACCTAGTCGACTTGAACCGTAGCTACACCTCCTGGGAGCTTGGTCATGTCTTGATGACGGTAATGCCTTCTGGCTGGCACATTTGCCACTAAGTCAGTTGGGGACCTAATCGACTTGAACCGTAGTTACACCTTATGGGAGCTCGGTCATGTCTTGATGATGGTAATGCCTTCTGATCGGCTTTTAAACAGCCAATAAGTCATTTGGGGGCTTGGTCGTGTCCGAACCAATGCAATGCCACTTGATCGGCCCTAGGCCACTGAGTCACTTGGGGGCTTGGTCGAATCCGAACCAATGCAATGCCACTTGGCCGGCGTAACGCCACGCGTCATTTTGGGGTCCTGGCTGACTGGCGCCATCGCTACGCCTTCGGGGGGCTTGGTTGCGTCTGACCATGGTAATTCCATCTGACCAAGCTCAGTAGAGCTCTTCTTTTGCAAAAAAAAAATTGCCATTGCTTTTGCTTTAATAGCCTTTCTTGAGAAGTTGCTATTTTATTTGCGTTTTTTAAACCGACAGTATTTTGTACCGGTTCAAACAGCTAAATTGGCGGAACACGGTCCATTTTTAGACCGGAGAATTATCTGCCCGGTTTGATTTTCTGTTACCATCCTATTATGGAGTAAACCGGTGTTTATCAACCCGGCTCGGCTTTCAACTACAAGTTGTGAGTGCATTATAATCCGGAGATTATCAGCCCGGTCTGGTTTGACTACAAGTCACCAGTACATATATGGTTAATCCAGTGTTTATCACAACCCGGTACGGTTTTATCATAAATCGGCGCAATATGGAAGGAGTTATCATTACTCAAGATTGGGGTTATCACTCTTACTACAAAAAGTTGGTAAACCAACGATGTGATTCAATGTCACAGGTATGATATATTTCATATTTTTAAGTGCAGCCCTGGTTATAAACCCAGGTTATATGTTGAGCATTATGACCCGTCCGGCGGTAAACCGCCAGGACACTTTAAACTTGTTGTATGCAGAAACAGGTTGAATAAAGCATGATTATAAATTATCCGGTGTTTGTTAAACCGGCCTGGCTTTAAGACAATAAGTCGCCAGTATGATGATAAATTATCCAGTGTTTATTAAACCGGTCTGGCTTTGGACTATAAGTCGCCAGTATATATTTGGATTGCGCCATTGGAATCATGCGCTTATAAATTATTGGATTATATTATTCAAATAGCCAAACTTGGCTGAATTTTCATTATGATATTGGATGAATCAAGGTTTTCATACGAGATCATATTATTTTGAATAGCCAACATGGCTGGATTTTTATTATGGTTATTAATATTATGATTAAGGTTTTTAAAGTCGCTTTAGCGCAATGGTTATCATTTTATACAATTGAAGGAATAGTCCTGAGTCGCTGCAGGCCTACAACCCGACACTTGGGGGCTACATTATTCAAAATTGAGATTACATCAAATATGCAAATCTCATGTTGCTGCAAGCATGCACCATGAGACTTGGGGGCTAATGCAAAGTCATTTTTGCTCATTTTATTGAAGACCCAACTCATCACATCGTAATGAGCTGGCCCTTGGGGGCTACCAATTGCTCCTGTCAACTATTCAAGGTACAAGACTTTTTATCCATTATATTGAAGGGTCCACTGCTCAGTTGGTAAAGCACAAGGCTCTTAACCTTGTGGACGTGGATTCAAGCCCCATGATGGGGGTTACATCATATGATGTTATTTTCATTGAAGTATATATCAAAGTCCCAGCTCAATATTTTCTTACTGAGTCAGCCCTTGGGGGCTACATTGGTTGATGTTTTATGGGCATCAGTCAATTACAAGTCCCAGGTTGCTGCAAGCATGACAACCCGACACTTGGGGGCTACAGGTAATATGGATAAGGGAGAAATATCTTCCAATTTTCTGTTTTGAGCCAATCGTTATGACCCGGTGTCTACAACAATCATGAACCGGCATTGGAAATAATCATGACCTGGAATTCAGTTCTTATAAACCGGCAATCTTGACAATGATAAACCGACGAGTCTACATTTTCAAACCGGCTGAATATCAGATGAATATTACAAGACCAATATTTGTTAAACCGGCGCTTTGGAAGCCAACTCAAGTGGATTATTCTTTACAATATTTTTCTATGAGAAACCAATGTCAGCAATTTGAGTATGAAGCTGGTTATTGATCCGGATTTTTCTAGAAGGAGGGAATAACAAAGATTTAAGGATGATCAGGGTCGGTTTACCAGAGTTCTTAACCCGGAGCGCAACCTGTCAAATTTGTTCTTATGTTTATTTGCAGCATAAGTTTACCATGGATAAATCCAAGCTAAACTTGAGGGCTAATGTCGGGGATATACCCCGCGGCGTTAACCGGCCGGAAGTTAACCCGGCCGGACTTGGCAGCTTATCTGAAGACGCCCTGACCTTGGCGGTTTAAGCAGCCCGCTTGGTCGTATGACTCATTGGTAACCCGGCGGGCGTAGTAGACGAATGACGAGGCCCAAAGCCCAGAAGGCCGGTTCAACTATGGTGGGCCGGTTTAACAGGAAAGGAGTATTTACCTTACAAGGAGTTAAGACCGAGACTTGTACCCGGTTTGTATTAGAGATAGACTAGTCCTAATCCTAATAGGACTCCACATGTAAACCGCCCCTTCAACATATATAAGGAGGGGCGGGGCTCCCCAAAGAGGGACAGGTTAGAAGCTACAAGCTACATGCAATCGATAATCTCTAGGGCTAGACACAAGAGCCGGTTTACGGCGACTCCCTCAGGAGCATAATGAGATCTAGCCTCAAACAGCATGTAGGGTTATTACCGGATGATGTTTCCCGGGGCCCGAAGCTGTCTAAATCCTTGTCTTTGCATGTTGATCCGCCCTGCGTCTCTCGTCCCGCTCAACCCCTCTCAAGCTACCACATAGATGCGTTGGCCTCGCGACTAAGTCCTTACACTAGGGCATCTGACGTGACAATTCCACGACAAAGTGTCTGAACGATTTCCTTAAGAAAAGTTCTCCAAAAGTTCCCTATGAAAGAATCCTTTGAAGCGTCTGGTCGTCACAAACCTTTGGACTACTTGTGGATCCAAAACAGACTCCGTATGAGTCAGATATCCATGTTGATTCTGAACGATAGTTACACACTAGTTCTTGTGTAGTTGCAATCGATTTTTTTCCGTTCTACTTCACTAAACATCTCCATATTAGATCCAATTACTTGTAGGGAAATGCAAGAGACCTCGGTTATGATGACGCACTAGGTCCATAACTGGGATTTTGTGTATGTTCTTGAAATGCGTTTGATTAGTGCTCATTAAGAAAGTTTCTATACAAGTTTCTGAATGAACTACTTAAGAAAAGTTCTCCAAAAGTTCCCTATGAAAGAAATCCTTTAAAGAATCTGGTGGTCACAAATTTTCTGACTACCTGTGGAGCCAAAACGGACTCCGTATGAGTCAGATATCGATGTTTCAGTTAACACTGCGCAAAACTAATTCCCAACGACAGTTACAGACTAGTTCTTGTGTAGTTGCACTCGATTTTTTCCATTATACTTCACTAAACATCTCCATATGATATCCAATTTCTTGTAGGGAAATGCAAGATACCTCGGTTATGATGATGCACCAGGTCCATAGCTGGGACTTATTGTATGTTCTTGGAATGCGTTTGTCGAGTGCTCATTAAGAACGTTTCTATACAAGTTTCTGAACAAACTCCTTAATAAAAGTTTTCCAAAAGTTCCCTATGAAAGAATCATTTGAATCATCTGGTCGTCACAAAGGTTTTGACTACTTGTGGAGCCAAAACGGAGTCCATATGAGTCAGATATCCATGTTTCTGTTAACACTGTGCCAAACTGATTCCGAACGATAGTTATAGACTAGTTCTTGTGTAGTTGCACTCAATTTTTTCCATTCTACTTCACTAAACATCTCCATATGAGATCCAATTAATTGTAGGGAAATGCAAGAGACCTCGGTTATGACGACGCACTAGGTCAATAGCTGGGACCTTGTGTGTGTTCTTGAAATGCGTTTGTCGAGTGCTCATTAAGAAAGATTCTATAAAAGTTTATTAATGGACTCCTTAAGAAAAGTTCTCCAAAAGTTCCCTATGAAATAATCCTTTGAAGCATCTGGTCATCACGAACATTTTGACTACTTGTGGACCCCAAACAGACTTCGTATGAGTCAGATATCCATGTTTTAGTTAACACTGCGCAAAACTGATTCCGAACGACAGTTACAGACTAGTTCTTGTGTAGTTGCACTCGATTTTTTCCATTCTACTTCACCAAACATCTCAATATGAGATAAAATTACTTGTAGGGAAATGCAAGAGACCTCGGTTGTGATGACGCACTAGGTTCATAGCTGGGACTTTGTGTATGTTCTCGAAATGCGTTTGTCGAGTGCTCATTAAGAAAGTTTCTATACAAGTTTCTGAACGAGCTCTGCGAAATTTCCATATGAAAGAATCTTTTGAAGCATCTGGTCTTCACAAACGTTTTGACTACTTGTGGAGCTAAAATGGACTCCATATGAGTCAGATATCCATGTTTAAGTTAACACCGCGCAAAACTTGACAGTTACAGACTAGTTCTTGTGTAGTTGCACTCGATTTTTTCCATTCTACTTCACTAAACATCTCGAATTGAGATCCAATTACTTGTATGGAAATGCAAGAGACCTCGGTTATGAGGATGCACTAGGTCCATAGCTGGGACTTTGTGTTTGTTCTCGAAATGCGTTTGTCGAGTGCTCATTAAGAAAGTTTCTATACAAGTTTCTGAATGAACTCCTCAAGAGAAGTTCTCCAAAAGTTCCATGTGAAATAATCCTTTGAAGCATCTGGTCGTCACAAACGTTTTGACTACTTGTGGAACCAAAACGGACTCCGTATGAGTCAGATATCCATGTTTCAGTTAACACTACGCAAAACTGATTCCGAACGACACTTATAGACTAGTTTTTTGTAGTTGCACTCCACTTTTTCCATTCTACTTCACTAAACATCTCCACATGGGATCCAATTACTTGTAGGGAAATGCAAGAGACCTTGGTTATGATGACGCACTTGGTCCATAGTTGGGACTTTGTGTATGTTCTCTAAATGCGTTTGTCGAGTGCTCATTAAAAAAATTTCTATAAAAGTTTCTGTACGAACTCCTTAAAAAAAGTTCTCCAAAAGTTCCCCATGAAAGAATCCTTTGAAGTATCTGGTCGTCACAAACATTTTGACTACTTGTGGAGCCAAAATGGACTCCGTGTGAGTCAGATATCCATGTTTCAGTTAACACAACGCAAAACTAGACAGTTACAGACTAGTTCTTGTGTAGTTGCACTCGATTTTTTCCATTCTACTTCACTACACATCTCCATATGAGATCCAATTACTTGTAGGTAAATGCAGGAGACCTCGGTTATGATGATGCACTAGGTCCATAGCTGGGAATTTGTGTATGTTCTTGAAATGCATTTGTCGAGTGCTCATTAAGAAAGTTTCTATACAAGTTTCTGAACGAACTCCTTAAGAAAAGTTCTCCAAAAGTTCACTATGAAAGAATCCTTTGAAGCATCTAGTTGTCACAAACGTATGGACTACTTGTGGAGCCAAAACGGACTCCGTATGAGTTAGATATCCATGTTTCAGTTAACTTGTCGCAAAACACGGCAGTTACAGACTTGTTCTTGTGTAGTAGCACTCGATTTTTCCATTCTACTTCACTAAACATCTCCATGTGAGATCCAATTACTTGTAGGGAAATGCAAGAGACCTCGGTTATCATGATGCACTAGGTCCATAGCTGGGACATTGTGTATGTTCTCAAAATGCGTTTGTCGAGTGCTCATTAAGAAAGTTTCTATACAAGTTTCTGAACGAACTCCTGAAGAAAAGTTCTCCAAAAGTTTCCTATGAAAGAATCCTTTGAAGCATCTAGTTGTCACAAACGTATGGACTACTTGTGGAGCTAAAACGGGCCTCGGTTATGATGACGCACTAGGTTCACAGTTGGGACTTTGTGTATGTTCTCGAAATGCGTTTGTCGAGTGCTCATTAAGAAAATTTCTATACAAGTTTCTGTACGAAAATCCTTAAGAAAAGTTCTCCAAAAGTTCCATTTTAAATAATCCTTTGAAGCATCTGGTCGTCACAAACATTTTGACTACTTGTGAAGCCAAAATGGATTCAGTATGAGTCAGATATCCATGTTTCAGTTAACACTGCTCAAAACTAGACAGTTATAGACTAGTTCTTGTGTAGTTGCACTCGACTTTTTCCATTCGACTTCACTACACATCTCCATATGAGATCCAGTTACTCGTAGGGAAATGCAAGAGACCTGGTTATGATGAGCACTAGGTCCATATCTGGTACTTTGTGTATGTTCTCGAAATGCGTTTGTCGAGTGCACATTAAGAAAGTTTCTATACAAGTTTCTGAACGAACTCCTTAAGAAAAGTTCTCCAAAAGTTCCCTGTGAAATAATCCTTTGAAGCATCTGGTTGTCACAAACGTTTTGACTACTTGTGGAGCCAAAACGGACTCCGTATGAGTTAGATATCCATGTTTCCGTTAACACTGCGCAAAACTGATTCCGAACGATAGTTACAGACTAGGTCTTGTGTAGTTGCACTTGATTTTTTCCATTCTACTTCACGAAACATCTCCATATGAGATCCAATTACTTGTGGGGAAATGCAAGAGACCTCGGTTATGATGACGCTCTAGGTCCATAGCTGGGACTTTGTGTATCTTCTCGAAATGCGTTTGTCGAGTGCTCATTAAGAAAGTTTCTATACTAGTTTCTGAACGAACACCTTAAGAAAAGTTCTCCAAAAGTTCCCTATGAAAGAATCCTTTGAAGCATCCGGACCTCGGTTATGATGACGCACTAGGTCCATAGCTGGGACCTTGTGTATGTTCTCAAAATGCGTTTGTCGAGTGCTCTTTAAGAAAGTTTCTATACAAGTTTCTGATTGAGCTCCGTAAGAAAAGTTCTGCAAAATTTCCCTATGAAAGAATCTTTTGAAGCATTTTGTCTTCAAAACCGTTTTGACTACTTGTGGAGACAAAACAGACTCCGTATGAGTCATATATCCATGTTTCAGTTAACACTACGCAAAACTGATTCCGAACAACTGTTACAGACTAGTTCTTGTGTAGTTGCACTCAATTTTTTCAATTCTACTTCACTAAAAATCTCCATATGAGATCCAATTACTTGTAGGGAAATGCAAGAGACCTCGGTTATCATGACGCACTAGGTCTACAGCTGGGACTTTGTGTATGTTCTCGAAATGCGTTTGTCGAGTGCTCATTAAGAAAGTTTCTATACAAGTTTCTGTACGAACTCCTTAAGAAAAGTTCTCCAAAAGTTCCCTTTGAAAGAATCCTTTGAAGCATCTGGTCATCAGAAACATTTTGACTACCTGCTGAGCCAAAACGGACTTTGTATGAGTCAGATATCCATGTTTCAGTTAACACTGCGCAAAACTGATTCCGAACGACAGTTACATACTAGTTCTTCTGTAGTTGCACTAAATTTTTTCAATTCTACTTCACTAAAGATCTCCATATGATATCCAATTACTTGTAGGGAAATGCAATAGACCTCGGTAATCATGACGCACTAGGTCTACAGCTGGGACTTTGTTTATGTTCTCGAAATACGTTTGTCGAGTGCTCATTAAGAAAGTTTCTATACAAGTTTCTGTACGAAGTCCTTAAGAAAAGTTCTCCAAAAGTTCCCTTTGAAAGAATCGTTTGAAGCATCTGGTCGTCACAAACATTTTGACTACTTGTGGAGCCAAAACGGACTTTGTATGAGTCAGATATCCATGTTTCAGTTAACACTGCGCAAAACTAATTTCGAACGACAATTACAGACTAGTTCTTGTGTAGTTACACTCGATTTTTTTCATTCTACTTCACTAAACATCTCCATATGAGATCCAATTACTTGTAGGGAAATGCAAGAGACCTCGGTTATGATGACGCACTCGGTCCATATCTGGGACTTTGTGTATGTTCTCCAAATGCGTTTGTCGAGTTCTCATTAGAAAGTTTCTACAAGTTTGTGAACGACCTCCTTAAGAAATGTTCTCCGAACGTTCCCAATGAAGGAATACTTTGAAGCATCTGGTCTTCACAAACGTTTTGACTATATGGGGAGCCAAAACAGACTCCGTATGAGTCAGATATCCATGTTTCAGTTAACAGTGCGCGAGACTGATTCCGAACGATAGTTACAAACTAGTTCTTGTGTCATTGCACACGATTTTTTCCATTCTACTCCACTAAACATCTCTATATGAGATCCAATTACTTGTAGGGAAATGTAAGAGACCTCGGTTATGATGATGCACTAGGTCCATAGCTGGGACTTTGTGTATGTTCTCGAAATGCGTTTGTCGAGTGCTCATTAAGAAAGTTTCTATGCAAGTTTCTGAACGAACTCCTTAAGAAAAGTTCTCCAAAAGTTCCTTATGAAACAATCCTTTGAAGCATCTGGTCGTCACAAACCTTTTGACTACTTGTGGATCCAAAACGGACTCCGTATGAGTCAGATATCCATATTACAGTTAACACTGCACAAAACTGATTCCGAACGACAGTTACAGACTAGTTCTTGTGTAGTTGCACTCGATTTTTTCCATTCTACTTCACTAAACATCTCCATATGAGATCCAATTACTTGTAGGGAAATGCAAGAGACCTCGGTCATGATGATGCACTAGGTCCATAGCTGGGACTTTGTGTATGTTCTCGAAATTCGTTTGTCGAGTGCTCATTAAAAAGTTTGTATACAAGTTTCTGAACGAACTCCTTAAGAAATGTTCTCCAAAAGTTCCCTATGAAAGAATAATTTGAAGCATCTGGTCGTCACAAACGTTTTGACTATATGTGGTGCCAAAACGGACTCCGTATGAGTCAGATATCCATGTTTCAGTTAACAGTGCGCAAAACTGATTCCGAACGACAGTTACAGACTAGTCTCTTGTGTAGTTGCACTCGATTCTTTCCATTCTACTCCACTAAACATCTCCATATGAGATCCAATTACTTGTGGGGAAATGCAAGAGACCTCGATTATGATGACGCACTAGGTCCATAGCTGGGACTTTGTGTATGTTCTCGAAATGCGTTTCTCGAGTGCGCATTAAGAAAGTTTCTATACAAGTTTCTGAACGAACACCTTAAGAAAAGTTCTCCAAAAGTTCCCTATGAAAGAATCCTTTGAAGCATCTGGTCGTCACAAACATTTTGACTACTTGTGGAGCCAAAACAGACTCCGTATGAATCAGATATCCATGTTTCAGATAACACTGCGCAAAACTGATTCTGAACGACAGTTACAGACTAGTTCTTGTGTAGTTGCACTCATTTTTTTCCATTCTACTTCACTAAGCATCTCCATATAAGATCCAATTATTTGTAGGGAAATGCAAGAGACCTCGGTTATGATGACGCACTAGGTCCATAGCTGGGACTTTGTGTATGTTCTCGAAATGCGTTGTCGATTGCTCATTATGAAAGTTTCTATACAAGTTTCTGAACGAACTCCTTAAGAAAAGTTCTCCATAATCTCCCTATGAAAGAATCCTTTGAAGCATCTAGTCGTCACAAATGTTTTGACTACTTGTGGAGCCAAAACAGACTCCGTATGAGTCAGATATCCATGTTTCAGTTAACACTGCGCAAAACTGATTCCGAACGACAGTTACAGACTAGTTCTTGTGTAGTTGCACTCGATTTTTTCCATTCTACTTCACTAAACATCTCCATATGAGATCCAATTACTTCTAGGGAATTGCAAGAGACCTCGGTTATGATGATGCACTAGGTCCATAGCTAGGACTTTGTGTATGTTATCGAAATGTGTTTGTCGAGTGCTCATTAAGAAAGTTTCTATACAAGTTTCTGAACGAACTCCTTAAGAAAAGTTCTCCAAAAGTTCTCTGTGAAATAATTCTTTGCATCATCTGGTCATCACAAACGTTTTGACTACTTTGGAGCCAAAACGGAATCCGTATGAGTCGGAAATCCATGTTTCAGTTAACACTGTGCAAAACTGATTACGAACGATAGTTACAAACTAGTTCTTGTGTAGTTGCACTCCACATTTTCCATTCTACTTCACTAAACATCTCCATATGAGATCAAATTACTTGTGTGGAAATGCAAGAGACCTCGGTTATGATGACGCACTAGGTCCACAGCTTGGACATTGTGTATGTTCTCGAAATGCGTTTGTCGAGTGCTCATTAAGAAAGTTTCTATACAAGTTTCTGTACGAAACTCCTTAAGAAAAGTTCTCCAAAAGGTCCCTTTGAAATAATCCTTTGAAGCATCTGGACGTCACAAACATTTTGACTACTTGTGAAGCCAAAACGGATTCTATATGAGTCAGATATCCATGTTCTTTTGTAGTTGCACTCGACTTTTTCCATTCTACTTCACTACACATCTCCATATGAGATCCAGTTACTTGTAGGTAAATTCAAGAGACCTGGTTATGATGATGCACTACGTCCATATCTGGGACTTTGCTTATGTTCCCGAAATGCGTTTGTCGAGTGCACATTAAGAAAGTTTCTATACAAGTTTCTGAACGAACTCCTTAAGAAAAGTTCTCCAAAAGTTCCATATGAAAGAATCCTTTGAAGCATCTGGTCGTCACAAACTTTTGACTACTTGTGGAGCCAAAATGGACTCCGTATGAGTCAGATATACATGTTTCAGTTAACACTGCGCAAAACTGATTCCGACCGACAGTTACAGACTAGGTCTTGTGCAGTTGCACTTGATTTTTTCCATTCTACTTCACTAAACATCTCCATATGAGATCCAATTACTTGTGGGGAAATGCAAGAGACCTCGGTTATGATGACGCACTAGGTCCATAGCTGGGACTTTGTGTATGTTCTCGAAATGCGTTTCTCGAGTGCGCATTAAGAAAGTTTCTATACAAGTTTCTGAACGAACACCTTAAGAAAAGTTCTCCAAAAGTTCCCTATGAAAGAATCCTTTGAAGCATCTGGTCATCACAAACATTTTGACTACTTGTGGAGCCAAAACAGACTCCGTATGAATCAGATATCCATGTTTCAGATAACACTGTGCAAAACTGATTCTGAACGACAGTTACAGACTAGTTCTTGTGTAGTTGCACTCATTTTTTTCCATCCTACTTCACTAAGCATCTCCATATGAGATCCAATTATTTGTAGGGAAATGCAAGAGACCTCGGTTATGATGACGCACTAGGTCCATAGCTGGGACTTTGTGTATGTTCTCGAAATGCATTTGTCGAGTGCTCATTAAGAAAGTTTCTATACAAGTTTCTGAACGAGCTCCTTAAGAAAAGTTCTGCAAAATTTCCCTATGAAAGAATCTTTTGAAGCATCTGGTCTTCACAAACGTTCTGACTACTTGTGGAGCCAAAACAGACTCCGTATGAGTCAGATATCCATGTTTCAGTTAACACTGCACAAAACTGATTCCGAACGACACTTACAGACTAGTTTTGTGTAGTTGCACTCGATTTTTCCATTCTACTTCACTAAACATCTCCATATGAGATCCAATTACTTGTAGGGAAATGCAAGAGACCTCGATCGTGATGATGCACTACGTCCATAGCTGGGACTTTGTGTATGTTCTCGAAATGCGTTTGTCGAGTGCTCATTAAGAAAGTTTCTATACAAGTGTCTGAACGAATTCCTTAAGAAAAGTTCTCCAAAAGTTCCCAATGAAAGAATCCTTTGAATCATATGGTCGTCACAAACGTTTTGACTATTTGTGGAGCCAAAACGGACTCCGTATGAGTCAGATATCCATGTTTCAGTTAACACTGCGCAAAACTTGACAGTTACAGACTAGTTCTGGTGTAGTTGCACTCGATTTTTTCCATTCTACTTCACTAAACATCTCGATATGAGATCCAATTACTTGTAGGGAAATGCAAGAGACCTAGGTTATGATGATGCACTAGGTCCATAGCTGGGACTTTGTGTTTGTTCTCGAAATGCGTTTGTCGAGTGCTCATTAAGAAAGTTTCTATACAGGTTTCTGAACGAAATCCTTAAGAAATGTTCTCCAAAAGTTCCATGTGAAATAATCCTTTGAAGCATCTGGTCGTTACAAACGTTTTGACTACTTGTGGAGCAAAAACGGACTCCGTATGAGTCAGATATCCATGTTTTAGTTAACACTACGCAAAACTGATTCCGAACGACACTTACAGACTAGTTCTTTTGTAGTTGCACTCCACTTTTTCCATTCTACTTCACTAAACATCTCCATATGAGATCCAATTACTTGTAGGGAAATGCAAGAGACCTTGTTTATGATGACGCACTAGGTCCATAGTTGGTACTTTGTGTATGTTCTCAAAATGCGTTTGTCGAGTGCTCATTAAAAAAGTTTCTATAAAAGTTTCTATACGAACTCCTTAAAAAAGTTCTCCAAAAGTTCCCCATGAAAGAATCCTTTGATGTATCTGGTCGTCACAAACATTTTGACTACTTGTGGATCCAAAATGGACTCCGTATGAGTCAGATATCCATGTTCCAGTTAACACAACGCAAAACTAGACAGTTACAGACTAGTTCTTGTGTACTTGCACTCGATTTTTTCCATTCTACTTCACTACACATCTCCATATGAGATCCAATTACTTGTAGGTAAATGCAAGAGACCTCGGTTATGATGATGCACTAGGTCCATAGCTGGGACTTTGTGTATGTTCTTGAAATGCGTTTGTCGAGTGCTCATTAAGAAAGTTTCTATACAAGTTTCTGAACGAACTCCTTAAGAAAAGTTCTCCAAAAGTTCACTATGAAAGAATCCTTTGAAGCATCTAGTTGTCACAAATGTTTGGACTACTTGTGGAGCCCAAACGGACTCCGTATGAATTAGATATCCATATTTCAGTTAACTCTGCGCAAAACACGACAGTTACAGACTAGTTCTTGTGTAGTTGCACTCGATTTTTCCATTCTACTTCACTAAACATCTCCATATGAGATCCAATTACTTGTAGGGAAATGCAAGAGACCTCGATCGTGATGATGCACTACGTCCATAGCTGGGACTTTGTGTATGTTCTCGAAATGCGTTTGTCGAGTGCTCATTAAGAAAGTTTCTATACAAGTTTCTGAACGAATTCCTTAAGAAAAGTTCTCCAAAAGTTCCCAATGAAAGAATCCTTTGAATCATATGGTCGTCACAAACGTTTTGACTATTTGTGGAGCCAAAACGGACTCCGTATGAGTCAGATATCCATGTTTCTGTTAACACTGCGCAAAACTTGACTGTTACAGACTAGTTCTTGTGTAGTTGCACTCGATTTTTTCCATTCTACTTCACTAAACATCTCGATATGAGATCCAATTACTTGTAGGGAAATGCAAGAGACCTAGGTTATGATGATGCACTAGGTCCATAGCTGGGACTTTGTGTTTGTTCTCGAAATGCGTTTGTCGAGTGCTCATTAAGAAAGTTTCTATACAAGTTTCTGAACGAAATCCTTAAGAAATGTTCTCCAAAAGTTCCATGTGAAGTAATCCTTTGAAGCATCTGGTCGTTACAAACGTTTTGACTACTTGTGGAGCAAAAACGAACTCCGTATGAGTCAGATATCCATGTTTTAGTTAACACTACGCAAAACTTATTCCGAACGACACTTACAGACTAGTTCTTTTGTAGTTGCACTCCACTTTTTCCATTCTACTTCACTAAACATCTCCATATGAGATCCAATTACTTGTAGGGAAATGCAAGAGACCTTGTTTATGATGACACACTAGGTCCATAGTTGGTACTTTGTGTATGTTCTCAAAATGCGTTTGTCGAGTGCTCATTAAAAAAGTTTCTATAAAAGTTTCTATACGAACTCCTTCAAAAAGTTCTCCAAAAGTTCCCCATGAAAGAATCCTTTGATGTATCTGGTCGTCACAAACATTTTGACTACTTGTGGATCCAAAATGGACTCCGTATGAGTCAGATATCCATGTTCCAGTTAACACAACGCAAAACTAGACAGTTACAGACTAGTTCTTGTGTACTTGCACTCGATTTTTTCCATTCTACTTCACTACACATCTCCATATGAGATCCAATTACTTGTAGGTAAATGCAAGAGACCTCGGTTATGATGATGCACTAGGTCCATAGCTGGGACTTTGTGTATGTTCTTGAAATGCGTTTGTCGAGTGCTCATTAAGAAAGTTTCTATACAAGTTTCTGAACGAACTCCTTAAGAAAAGTTCTCCAAAAGTTCACTATGAAAGAATCCTTTGAAGCATCTAGTTGTCACAAATGGTTGGACTACTTGTGGAGCCCAAACGGACTCCGTATGAATTAGATATCCATATTTCAGTTAACTCTGCGCAAAACACGACAGTTACAGACTAGTTCTTGTGTAGTTGCACTCGATTTTTCCATTCTACTTCACTAAACATCCCCATATGAGATCCAATTACTTGTAGGGAAATGCAAGAGACCTCGGTTATGATGATGCACTAGGTCCATAGCTGGGACTTTGTGTATGTTCTCAAAATGCATTTGTCGAGTGCTCATTAAGAAAGTTTCTATACAAATTTCTGAACGAACTCCTTAAGAAATCTTCTCCAAAAGTTCCATGTGAAATAATCCTTTGAAGCATCTGGTCGTCACAAACATTTTGACTACTTGTGGAGCCAAAACGGACTCCGTATGAGTCAGATATCCATGTTTCAGTTAACACTACGCAAAACTGATTCCGAACGACACTTACAGACTAGTTCTTTTGTAGTTGCACTCCACTTTTTCCATTCTACTTCACTAAACATCTCCATATGAGATCCAATTACTTGTAGGGAAATGCAAGAGACTGTGGTTATGATGACGCACTACGTCCATAGTTGGGACTTTGTGTATGTTCTCGAAATGCGTTTGTCGAGTGCTTATTAAAAAAGTTTCTATAAAAGTTTCTACACGAACTCCTTAAAAAAAGTTCTCGAAAGTTTCCCATGAAAGAATCCTTTGAAGTATCTGGTCGTCACAAACATTTTGACTACCTGTGGAGCCAAAATGGACTCCGTATGAGTCAGATTTCCATGTTTCAGTTAACACAACGCAAAACTAGACAGTTATAGACTAGTTCTTGTGTAGTTGCACTCCATTTTTTCCATTCTACTTCACTAAACATCTCCATATGAGATCCAATTTCTTATAGGGAAATGCAAAAAACCTCGGTTATGATGATGCACTAGGTCCATAGCTGGGTCTTTGTGTATGTTCTCGAAATGCGTTTGTCGAGTGCTCATTAAGAATGTTTCTATACAAGTTTCTGAACGAACTCCTTAAGAAAAGTTCTCCAAAAGTTCCCTATGAAAGAATCCTTTGAAGCATCTGGTTGTCTGTAACATCCCAAATTTTCAATTTGGAATGTTATACATTAGATCATCATTGCATATCATATTTTATTTGCTTTTGGTTTGATCCTAGAAATTATGCGCAACTCAAGGACCCTCGGAGAGAGTTGGAGATTTCGTTATTTTCATATTTGAGTTTTCTCAAATTTTGAGAATAGGATCATTTGATTTTAATTATTTTATCTTCAATTATTTCTATTATAAAAATATGAGAGAGGGAACAAAATGACTTTCCCAAAATAAAGAAATATTGAGGATTTAATAATAAAATCAAATAAAATTTTATTTCAGAGTTTTTTGGTATTTTATTTTAATTTAGGAAAAATGTGCGTTTTTTTTCAAACTTCATTTAGGCCCCAAATAAATGTTCACCTTGTCCGGCTTGATTTTAGAAGTCGGGGAAAAATTATTTCGGGATTTTTGGAGTCCGTTTAGTATTTCTTTTGTTTGTTTTTCTGCACGTAATTATTTAAAAAAACGGAACGGGCTCTGGGCCGTGTTCGGCCAGGACTCCGCCTGGCCGGGCCTTTATATTGCGCCGCCCCGAGCCCCGCAGCCCACCCGAGCCGCCCCAAGCCCAAGCCGCCGCTGCCGCCTAAACCCTAACCCTAGCCGCCGCCCGAAGCCGCCGTCGCCGCCGCCGTACGCCGCCGCCGCCGATCCCGTCGCCCGAGGTTGACCCCGCCTCGCCGCTGGTTTTTCCTAACAAATCGTTCGGTTTTCGCCGGTTTTCGTTCGGTTTTTTTAGTTTTCATGTTTTTATTATTAGATCGGTTTTTTTGGTTTAGTTTAATTAGCGAGCGTTCGTTCGTTTTAACGAACGAGTTCATCGTTTAGATCTAGTCAACGAACATTCGTTCGTTAATCTATTCGTCAGTTTTTATTTTTCTCGGATTTTTCGCGATTATTCCTGATCGCGATTTCTAATCCGATTTTCGTTTTAGTATAACTTTTCGCTCGTTTATCGGATTCAGGCGATTCAAGCGCCTAGAGTTTCGTCTCGAAACCCTTTTTCCGTTTGACCAACTCAAACAAGTTTTTGCTTCTGTAAAAATTTGACTTAGGTCCAGATTAGTAAACGAAGTTTGTTTCTTTCGCCGTTTGACTTTCGTTGCTTTGTTTGATTTGATTCTTTTGCAAACCAGAGTTCTTAAGTTGAAATTTCTGGTTAGATCTCTTATTTGAGTTTTACCTGTGCATTAGATGAGTACTTATTGTATGCTTGTTTGTTTGTTTGTGATAGAGTACCCGGAGTGCGCCGCCTGTTACTTCGAATCACTAGGTTTCGCGGATCATCAGCAAGGCAAGTAACACTTTGATCATACCTCTTACTACCCAGTTTTATTGCATTAGATCAACCCTCAAACATTGCATGATTAGGATCTAATTAAATTGTGGGATGGGAAGTAGTTGAGGTAGTACCTATTACCTGTTTTAATATCAAACCCTGGGAGTTACTTCTGTGTTTGCTTGTTATGCCATGCTATGCTAGTAGACGTGGATTGGGTAAGTGTATCCATGACAGATATGAGATTGTTAATTTAATTATTTATTTTAAGGTGGCAGCTTAAACACAAATCTGGGTGGATTGAGGTACCTGGGTATTCCAGGATTGCATGTTGTTTTTCTTTATGGACGGCCACCCAGGCTCAAAGGGATCATGAGATTATTCATACTAGAAACTTCCGTGTGCAGCCACAAGCTACTATGGGCTCTAGCATAGTTGACTAAGTTGTGCGAACTCTTACAGTGGTAGACTAGCAGATGTAGGGGATGCAGGTGGTACGGTCTACCCGATCGTAAGGTGCTAGTGCTTCTGAAAGTCTATGTCTCGGTCATCCATTTCTCAAACATCATGTAGTGCGAGAATCCCAACGGAGGAGATCGAGTCTTGTGGGTAAAAGTGCGCAAACCTCTGCAGAGTGTATAAACTAATCATGGTTAGCTGTGTCCCTGTTATGGACATCTTCAGTATCTAGTACTTGGATTATCATGTGAATCTCATCATGTTACTGTAATTAATTTTGTTGGGTTTTATTGATGATGCTTAATTGGGATTGAGAATGTTGTCAACCATTCTCAATGTTTAACAACCACCATGATAGTTAAATAAATTTATTCCTTTGCAATAGGGAAAAAATGGCTTTACGCAAAAACTGTAACCATAGAGATTTCCATCAGCCAAATATGCATGTAGTATAGCTTTATTCTTTCATTACTCTCTATGTGTTACATTGCCAGCATATTCCATGTGCTGACCCGTTTTCGGGCTGCAACGTTCATGTTGCAGACTTTTCAGACGACGAGTAAGGTGCCTTTAGGTCGTGGTTCTATACTCAGTGATGCCATTGGAGTTGATGGACTCACTTATCTTCCAAGCCTTCTGCTGTTATCGATATTAGATGGCCTTAAGCCATATTTATTGTAATAAGTTCTCTTTTGTGACATTCGATGTAATAAGTGTGTGGTTGCTACTCTGCTATAAATCCTTCAAGTACTATGCGTGTCAGCATTACTGATCCAGGGATGACACTGATGCACAGAGATCAGACTGTTTGAGGCCTGGTCGCTACAAGATGGTATCAGATCACACGCTGACTGTAGGACACGACCACTAAGCTAAAGCCCTAGATCACTACTCACTCTTCTCATTTCTGACTTCTCATCTTTTCTACTCTTTTAGGATGGCGGATGCAAGGAACAAATTCATGCAACCGGATGAAGATACACCCTTTGGACGCCACTTGAAGGAAGTCACTAAGTACCTGAACATCGGAGTACCAAGCATCACCGGGACCTACAACGCCACTTTACCCGAGGAGGAGCGCTGGATGATTCAAGTTCAAGTTCCAGGAAGGACATTCGCGCCAGTCACTGAGCCCATAGAGTTTACCTTTGATGCACCAACCTGGAGTCTAGGAAAGAGCATGGCAGCTCACATCACTATGGGACGCATTGGAGAAGTCTACCGCAATGATCTCAAGGATACTATCTACCAGATTTGTGGGTGCCGAGATGATCATTGGGAGATGATCAGCACCAGGAAGGACTAATCAGTTGCAGCTTTCATCCAGGAGTTAAACCAGCACATTCGATGCCAGGAGAACCAGATGTGCGCAGGCATGATAGATCTAAAGAAGGCGATGACAAGAATCACGGAGCTGGAGGAAGAACTCAAGTTTACACGCGATGGATATGAGGATGAAATCAAGATACTACTGGAGAAGAATGATGACCTAGTTAAGAAGATCGGAGTATTTATGGGAGGGCCAGCACTTGGACAATAAGATGACGATTCCACTTGCCCGGGGAACTACATCATCATCGACGACACCGACTTGGATCCAGACGACAGCGATGATGACGACGTTGATGAAGCTGGAGCAGATATCATGGAGTCTTCATCGAAGCAGTTTTTCTAGTAGACCACCATAACAGTAGTAGTGTTCCACCATATATATAGCATAGTCCAAGCACTTTTACGATAGTTATAGACCAATTGTATGCCCTTGTTTGATTGAATGAAGTGATTTTGTGTGCATTTGCCCCATGTGCATATGGGTAGTGTTTTCTCTCTAGACCCCTTCTATTCTATATTCTCATCTTTTCTAAACCCTCAAATGCCTCTGAGACGTGACAATGGATTTGCTTTCCCACCGGAGCTCACTCAGTTGATCCAGCAGCAGAATGCCTTGATGCAGTTGCTAGTCCAGAACCAGAATCAGGGGAACAACAACAACCCACCACCGCCACCACCTGTGGATCACTTAACCCGTTTTCTTAGGCTGAATCCGCCGGTGTTCTCTAGTAGCACCGAGCCGATTGTTGCAGATGATTGGCTCCGCAAGACAGGAATGGAATTGACCACAACAGGATGCACAGATGCGGAAAAGGTGAAATTTTCCGCCCAGCAGCTTGAAGGACCAGCAACAGCATGGTGGGAGAATTTCACAGCCACTTACCCTGTAGACATTGTCACATGGCATCAGTTTCAATAGGCTTTCCGTACTGCCCATGTTTCAGCAGGAGCTATGGCCATGAAGAAGCGTGAGTTTCGCAACTTGTGCCAAGGAGGATGCACAGTTGGCCAGTATGTGGATGATTTTAGCAAGCTAGCACGTTATGCTCCAGATGACGTTGCTACAGATGCAGCTAAGCAGGAGAAGTTTCTCGAAGGACTGAAAGATGAGCTGAGCATGCAGTTGATGGTAGCAAGTTTCAACAACTACCAGGAGTTGGTAGATCGCGCCCTTATGATTGAAGGGAAGCAGCAGCAGATTGAAAATCGCAAGAGGAAGTATGGACAGGGGAAGTACAATTCTGGAGCTCAGCAGAAGCCACGCTTTACCCCTAAACTGGGAGGACCTTTTCAGCATATCCATGGAGGAGGAGGCTCGCATAATCATAATGGCCCCAAGAATGGTAATGGTAATGGAGGAAGCAACGGCCAGAACCGTACCAACCCATCAACCCCAGCTAAGAAAGACCCGAGCCAAGTCACTTGCTTCAAATGCCAGAAGACCGAGCATTACACCAACGAATGCCCTGAATCCCAGAATGGAAATGGCAATGGAAGCTCGGGGAAGAAGCCGAACCCTTTCAACAGGGGATAGGTGAACCACGTTAACGTGGAGGAGGTTGAAGCCCAGCCTGATGCAGTAATAGGTAAGTTTTTGGTTAAGTCATTTACTGCACTCGTTCTTTTTGATACTGGTGCATCGCATTCATACATCTCAAGGGGATTTGTGGATAAGTACAAACTACCAACCCAAGCCCTTAGGTCACCCATGTTAGTAACCTCGCCAGGAGCAGAGTATATGGCTAGTCTATGGTGTGATTGGTTACCACTGAGGATTGGTAACTATGTGTTTCCCTCGGACCTAATAGTATTGGAATCTCAAGGATTGGATGTGATATTAGGCATGGATTGGTTATCAAAGTATGAAGGGAACATTGAATGCGCCAGTAAGTCAATTTTGCTTACGGCGCCAGAAGGAAGAAGGATAAAGTATGTATCCCTGCATGTGCCGAAGAGGACTCAAGTAAATTCCTTGTCAGGAGTTGTGTAGGAGGAAGTACCAGTGGTAAAGGACTTCCCTGACGTATTTCCAGAGGAGTTGCCTGGCATGCCACCAGATAGAGATATTGAGTTTTTAATTGAGCTTTTGCCAGGCATAGGGCCAATATTGAAGAGACCATACAAGATGCCCGCAAAAGATTTTGAAGAGATTAAGAAGCAGATTAAGGAGTTATTGGATAAATGTTATATTCACCCAAGTTCTTCGCCTTGGGGATCGCCAGTACTTCTAGTGGAAAAGAAGGATGGATCGTTAAGGATGGTTGTTGATTATCGTGGATTGAATGAAGTAACAATCAAGAACAAGTACCCACTACCGATGATCAATGATCTGTTTGATCGATTGCAAGGAGCTAAGGTATTTTCCAAGATCGATCTACGATCGGGATACCATCAGTTGAAGATTCAAGAGCAAGACATACCTAAGATAGCTTTTACCACAAGGTATGGGCTGTATGAGTATACCATTATGTCATTTCGTCCGACTAACGCACCTGCCTATTTTATGAACATGATGAACAAGGTGTTTATGGAGTTTTTGGACAAGTTCGTCATGGTATTCATTGATGATATTCTGGTTTACTCGAAGAAAGAAGAGGAGCATAAGGAGCATTTGTGTTTGGTACTTGAGAAGCTCAGAGAACATCAGTTGTATGCCAAGTTTAGCAAATGTGAGTTTTGGTTGAAGGAAGTAGGATTCCTCGGACACGTTATATCCGAAGAAGGAATAGCAGTTGATCCCACCAAGGTTGTCACTGTGACAAATTGGGAAGCACCAACAACAGTTGGAGAGATCCGGAGTATTCTTGGACTTGCAGGATACTACCGGAGATTCATTGAGAATTTCTCGAAGATAGCGAAGCCAATGACAGAGTTGTTGAAGAAGGATACCAAGTTCAAATGGACTGAGGAATGTGAGGCCAGTTTCCAGGAGTTGAAGAAACGTTTGGTTACCTCACCAGTATTGATTCTGCCAGATCAGAACAAGGATTATGAAGTGTATTGCGACGCTTCACGTCGAGGACTTCGAGCCGTGCTTATGCAGGAGGGCAGAGTTGTTTCATATGCTTCACGACAGCTGAAACCTCATGAGTTGAACTATGCTACACATGATTTGGAGTTAGCAGCCGTAGTGCATGCATTAAAGACTTGGAGACATTTTCTCATTGGAAATCATTGTGAAGTGTACACGGATCACAAAAGCTTGAAGTATATTTTCACGCGTAAGGAGCTAAACCTTAGGCAAAGGAGATGGTTGGAGCTCATCAAGGATTATGATATGAGATTGCATTATCATCCCGGAAAGGCTAACGTAGTAGCCGATGCACTGAGCCGTAAGAGCCATGTCAATACACTAATGACCGGAGAGTTACCAAAGGAGTTAGCCGAGGATCTTCGTGAGCTATGTTTGGAGATAGTTCCGAGAGGCTATGTAGCAGCATTGGAGATTCAGTCAACTTTGATGGATAAGATCAGAGGAGCTCAGAAGGATGACAAGAAGATTGCCTCTATAAAGGAGAAAATGAGCAAGGGAAAGGCTAAAGGATTTCGTGAGGATGAGCACGATACCCTATGGTTTGAAGACCGTGTTTATGTGCCAAATGACCCGAAGATCAGGAAGTTAATTCTGCAAGGGGCTCATGATTCACCCTATTCGATTCACCCAGGAAATACCAAGATGTATTTGGATTTGAAGGATACTTTCTGGTGGACCGGAATGAAGAAAGATATTGCGGAGTATGTAGCAGTTTGTGGTGTATGTCAAAGAGTAAAGGCAGGGCATCAGAAGCCAGCAAGATTGCTACAGCCATTGTCGATACCCGAATGGAAGTGGGATAGGCTAGGCATGGATTTTATCACGGGATTACCCAGGACCCGTTCCGACTATGACTCGATTTGGGTTGTAGTCGATCGATTGACGAAGGTAGCTCATTTCATCCCTGTAAAGACCACTTACACCAGTATTAAGTTGGCAAAGATATACATGACCAGGATAGTATGTCTGCATGGAGTTCCGAGGAGGATCGTATCAGATAGAGGAACCCAGTTTACCTCAAAGTTCTGGAATCAGTAGCATGAAACTTTGGGAACTAGGCTAGAGTTCAGCACCGCTTTTCATCCACAGACAGATGGACAGACCGAGAGAGTCAATCAGATTTTGGAGGATATGTTGAGAGCTTGTGTGCTAGATTACGGATCTAGTTGGGACGACAATTTGCCATATGCAGAGTTCTCTTACAACAACAACTATCAATCAAGTTTGAAGATGGCCCCTTTCGAATCCTTGTACGGAAGGAGGTGCAAGACCCCGTTGTCGTGGGATGAAGTTGGAGACTGCCAGTTGTTTGGACCGGATTTGATTAAGGAGTCTGAACAGAAGGTGAAGTTGATTCGCAATAGGCTCAAGGTAGCCCAGTCCAGGCAGAAGAGCTACACAGATTCTAAACAAAAGGAGACAGTTTACAAAGTCGGAGACTGTCGGCATTCTAGGAACGGGGGTCCCCAGACTTGCCAGCCTGCAGCCCGCGGCGTGGCTCAAAGGAGGCCTAGCGCGGCCCAACTTCATCAACACGAGACCCAAGACCCTCGCGAGGGGCCAAGCCTCGCGGGGCGGACGACACATCGCTTCCTCAGGCACGACCTCGTCAGGCTGGATCACGAGGAGGCGGAGAGACCAAGGCGGGGTACCTCGCGAGGAGCCCATGACGCAAGCCATGACGACCAAGGGCGCCAGACGGGCGCCAGCCCGTGCAGTGTCCTCCCTTTCCTATTTGGTGCAAAGGGGGGCAAGCGCAGGCGAGAGGACCAAGCAAAGGCATCCATTTCGGTGCAACGAGACCAAGACCAGTCCAACGGTGGGAAGGAGGTCATCGTGGAGCCCAAAACGGCGTCACCACAGGGCCTTTGGCAGGCGAGGACCAACTTTAGTCAGGATAAGTGTACCAGATGTTCCCCTTCGAATTGGCCAATTGTTGGCGCCCTTCCCGCTCAATATTTGGGAAGAGGCCCAGGGCCTTTGCCTACAAATAGGACTAGCCACCCCCGGGGGAGGGGGATCGATGAATCTAGCATCAAGCAATCAGGCCAGCAGAACCCTGGATCTAAGCAAGAAGAGGGCAAAGAGAGAAAAGAGAGAAGGGCGGGTGAACTCCCCCAAACAGTTTGCCCCCCAAGCCAGAAGCAGACCCTCGCGAGGCTGTTCTTCCATGTATTGTTCATCAACACCAACTCCAGAGGCAATCCATCCACCACAAACTAGAGTTGGGTATTACACCACAACGGTGGCCCGAACTAGTATAAACTCTGTGTTCCTCATGCTGTTCTTTCGGTAGTTAGGTCCTTGCGAGACAGAGAGGTAGAGGGCGTAATCTCCGCGCGCACCCCAGAGTTCGAACCTTAAGGGTCTGCCGAAACCCGAAATCTGACATTTGGCGCGCCAGGTAGGGGTGCGCCGGAGTCCACCTCTCTACCGCTCCGCGTCCCGTCGCACCGCCATCACCATGTCCGACGACCAGGCGGGCAACCAAGATCCATGGGCGGCGTGGCCCGCCCGCGCGGAGCCGCCCGCCTCGGACGACCCCACGCCCCAGGAAGCTCACGGTCCGCAGGGCGCTGCGGGCCGCGGGCGGCGCGGACAGGCTTCAGCAACCCTTACGCCGCGGCAGGCGCGGTCGGCAGCAAGAGCCACCAATCATGCCGCGGCCACGACACCGTACACTCGCCGGGAGCAAGTGAACTCGAGGGCCGCGCTCATGGTGGCCCGAGAGTTGCTGAAGTGTAGGCTGCTGGAAGGCGGCCGCGACGTGCTGCTGGAGCGGGTCACCGAACTCCTGGGCTTCGCCGCTTCGGGGGCTCACCCCTTCTGCATCCAGCTTCCGTCCCAAGCTCAGGGCGGCACACGCGGGGGCCCCGCGCGCCCCCGCAGACCTCTGGGCTACCCCAACACCAGCGAGCTCGTCGGCGCCGAGCTGGTAGTAGCGCTACCCCCGCCCCCGGCACGTGAGGGAGAGGGGCTCGATGCAGTCCATGGCGCCGGCGGGCAGCCGCGCTACCACACCACGGTGGGCACGTCAAGCAGCGCCGCATGGCGCGCGGAGCATTACAGCACAGCCTTCGGGGTGGCGGCGCCAGAAGAATACGTGCCCCGCATGATGGACCAAGTGCATGCTCACGAGGGTGAACAAGGCTCGCTTCTCAACCCAAGCTGGGGAGACGAGACACCAGAAGCTGAGCTCTTCCAGGAGCCCCGGGACGGCTCCGTCCGCCACGCTGGAGGCGACAATTATGGGGTACCACTAATCCCTCAGGAGCAAGCATACGCTAATCATGGATCGCAGGGGGTGCAGGTCGCCGCAGCGAGCATCTGCCCCGCTCCCACAGTCTCCTACCCCTCGGGAGGAGGGAGCAGGGGGCTGCAGGAGAGGGACAGGGACCCTACATCACCACGGCGGCGTTCGGAGCAAGGTGTTCTCAGGAGGTAGGCCCTCCGCTGGGGAGGCGCCTTAGGGCCTGCCCCTGGCGGAGGACCCGTGGTCGTCGGGGGAACCGCTGGCGACCGCTCTACCCCACCGGCGGCGTCCTGGTTTCTGGTCGTCGTTGGTGGCACTAGAGTGTGGCGCAAGGCGGGGCCCTCATCTGGTGATATGAAGCAAGGCCGGTACCTGTGAAGAAGGCCCAGTGCCTGTGAAGCTCGCCGCCCCGTGACACTCTCACGCAATAATGAGTGGGGCTGTACACGCCCCGGAGTCTCAGGGGTGCCGGCCTCAGGCCCTGGGGCTCCCTCCCACGCCCAGTGGACAGCACTTAGCTCCACGCTGGTGAGAAGACGTCCAAGACTAGATTAGGTGCCGGACGCGGCCATTTGCCTGTTTTCATTGCCTTCTTTTTGGTTGTAACTTTTCCCCTGCTGGATTTAAGTTGGATTCTAATTTGAGATTTGCGTGCGTTTGGGGAAGGGGTGCTTAGTCTCGTTCGAGCTATTTCTCGCGTTCTAGTTACCGCTTCATCACAGCTGCCTCCCCTCGCGAGCCCCTCGCGAGTCGGGCCGGGCCAGGCTCGTGCGCAGCCCAGACTGCCGTTATTGCAACTTCTCGGGAGGACTTTCCAGTACCTGTGAAGCTATCACATTTATAAAAAGGCCCGGAGCATGTGAAGAAGGCGAATGCCTATGAAGCTATCGCGTTTATAAAAAGGCCCGGAGCCTGTGAAGAAGGCGAATGCCTGTGAAGCTATCGCGTTTATTAAAAGGCCCGGAGCCTGTGAAGAAGGCGAATGCCTGTGAAGCTATCGCGTTTATTAAAAGGCCCGGAGCCTGTGAAGAAGGCGAATGCCTGTGAAGCTATCGCGTTTATAAAAAGGCCCGGAGCCTGTGAAGAAGGCGAATGCCTGTGAAGCTATCGCGTTAATAAAAAGGCCCGGAGCCTGTGAAGCTATCGCGTTCATGAAAAGGCCCGGATCCTGTGAAGAAGGCCAGCGCCTGTGAAGCCCCTCGCTAACAACACCTGCGCGTCCTACGATTTCAACTGGCTTGCGTGAAACAAAGGTAAACCAGCTAGCCGCCAGGCGCGGGTGCTCGCGCAGCACAATAGCTGCTAATACGATCCACACAAGTTTTACATGAGGGGCTTCCCCTCCCAAAATGCTCTCACGACCATCAGGACAAACACCTGAGTTCTATCCATGTAGGGCAAAAGACAGGAGCAACACATAGTCAGTCTGACAAATCCCCCAAGGCATCCTCGGGAGCACCTCCCGAACCGCCGCTGGCATCGCTGGATTCGCCACCGCCACCTGCATCGACGCCAGCGGCGTCAAGGCCATCCACCACACCGCCTTCGTCAGCAGCCACGATCACGTCGTCGTCATCCGAAGTGAAGGCCTTCACAAGAGCGTCCACATTGTTTTCCACCCAGTCTGCCAGGTTGCCTCGGACGGCCTGGGGGACTAGGGCGATGGCGGCGTCGAAGTCGAAGTGGGGATCCATGTCCTGAAGATGGCTGAAGACACGGGAAAAGGCGCGCCCAAGCAGGGCGCGGCTCCTCTCCTCCACCAACCTGTTGGCCCTGACCGACCGCGCCTCCAGCTGCGTCACCACGGCGGTGAAGAACTGAAGGTTGCCTGCATAGTTGACCGTGTGCAGCTCGCCGACAGTCGCCTCGCAGATGTTGCCCAAGGCTGCGTTAGCCCTCTCCCTGAGCGTGGCCAACATGGGGCCATGCACGTGCTCCAGGACCTGCCGCTATCGTATCTCATCAGCGTTCTAGCGCTTGACGGCCTCAGCCTCTTCCACCCGCTGACGAAGATGGAGTACCTCGGCCTGAAGGGCAGCCGACTCCTTTTGCGATGCCTCAAGGGCGGCCCAGGAAGCGTCGGCCCGCCGCGTCGCCTCATCCCGTTGGGCCCTCAGGGCTGCGGTTCTTCCCTCAGCCTCAACCCAGATCAACTCCAGCTTCCTCTCGAACTCGCGCTCGAGGCCTTGGCGCGTTGTCGCCACCCGACGACCAACCTCCTCCAGGACGCGTGCCTCCCGCGCAGCGACTTCATCTTCCGCCTGCGTCACCAGGCGCTCCCTCGTCTCCAGCCGCTCGTACTCGCGGGTGCGTTCGGCGGCCTCCAGCGTCAGCGCCTCTTCGCGTCTCTCGAGCCCAGTTGGGTCGCCAGAGGCCACCCTCATCGACGCAAGGGCCGCCTCACGGAGTTCCACTTGCTCCTCTAGCAAGTGGCATCGGGCCAGGAGCTCCCGAGCCCACTCCTCCGCTGCCTCCCGCCGTCGTTCGGCTCCCAGGGCCTCTTCAGCGGCCTGGGATAGGGCCACCCGGGAGGCCTCCAGCGACGCCTTCGCTTCTTCGTCTTCAAGATCGCGCTGGTGGCGCACGAGGACGAGGGCGGCCTCCAGCTCGCGCCTCTCCGCGGCCAGGTGCAGGCCCTCGGCCTCCAGGCGCGCATCTTCATCAGCGAGCTCCTCCCCAAGCAGGTCTACTGTGTCGCTCGCCCTTCGAAGGAATTCGTGGCGGCGAGCGCGGCGCTCCCGAGCACGCTCGAGCATGTCTCCCACACTGTCGTCAGCCCCAGGCACGTGCCTGGGAACACGAATCATCGCTCCCCCTCCGGGTAGAGGGCTGGGGGCTGGCGCCCCCACAATGGCCGGGCGCGCCACGCCAGAAGCTCGGCCTGGGGCTGGCACGTCTCCAGAAGAAGGGCGCAGGGGGCGCCTCAGCCACTCGCAGCCCGCGACCAGATGAGAAGCCCAAGGCAGGCTGGCCATGCCATGAGAGGGCCCGCGAAGGAAGATCGCAGGAAGAGAAGGGCTGCGGGGCACCTCAGGACGGTCCGCCCCTTCGTTCGTCCTCACCACAAGAGCCGTGCTACTCGGGACGTCTTGGGGCGACGGGGGAGGTGAAGCCAAAGGAGGCGGCACCTCAGCGGCTTCCACGACCTCGGCAGGAAGAGGCGTGCAGAGCAAGGATCAGTAGGCGCAACAAGGGGATCAGGAGCCAGGAAAGGAGAAGGCTTACTCGTCGGTGGCGAAGTACTTCCGGCGCTTTAGCAAGCGACAAGGGAAGTCATCACCTAGGGCCTCCCTTTTTCTCCGAAGGGCCTCAAAGTCCACACGAAAGCGACCCAGGAGAAGAGCGCAAGGATCAACCCGCGACGAAGGCGAAGCAGCAGCGCTATCCGCGTCAGGGGCGCCTGCCTAGCGCGTGCTGCCAGTCACCTCGGCAGAAGACGCTGCCGGGGCCTCGGGAGCCTCAGCCCCAGGCGCTGGGAGCAACTGCTCGCCACCCACAGCTTCTGCAGCATGACCCTCAGGAGCTGCTTCCTCGAGGGCATCGCCAGGCGCAGTCTCCTCCTCGGGAGCCTCATCGGTCTCCATCATCTCACGCCTCCCTGCCCCGCCGCTTGAGGAGGACTCGCCTTGACCGACCGGAAGGGCGGTCACCACCACAGGGTTCTCGCGAGGCCCTTGGAGGCCTGTGGGGCGCAGCCCCCATTCATCGAAGGAGGGCATCTGCTTCACGAAGTCGTCCCTGTTCCGGCAAAGGTACAGCAGGGCCCCTCCACTCTGGATGCTGCCCAGGTTGGGGTCGCCAGTCAGGACCAAGAGCATGGTCCTTAGCACCGCAGGCGTCAGGTCTTCTTCCTGGAGCCTCATGCGATCACCATGCCCGCTGAAAGCCCACACTCGGCGAGAGTGGCATTGGAGAGGGGCGATGCGGCGTAACAAGAACTCCTTCACCACTTTGGGTGCCGTCACGCCGAGCAACCTCAAGGACGCGAAGCAGCGCCAGATGAAGGCGAGCCGGGGGCTCACGAGCGTCTCCTGGCCCCAGCCTGAATTGGGTGCCGCAGGGGAAGTCGGCTTCGCCAGCAGGGGGCTGGGCACCCCGACATCAACGTACAAACCACCGCTCGCGGAACCCAGCAGAAGGTGGAGGAAGCTTGAAGTCAATCCCCGAGGCCGCAGTCTCGGGCGCGGCAACGAAGCTCACACACGCTGAGCATTGAGTGGGGTCAGTAAGGCGCAAAGAGAAGAAGTGGCGCAACAAGGCAACGGAAGGAGGGATGCCCATTATCGCCTCGCAAATGAAAGCAAAGACCGAAAGGAGGGTGACGGATTCGGGACCCAAGTGCATCATATGGATCTGATAATGAGAGAGGACGGCCTTGAAGAAATCAGAAAAGGGGGAACCAGACCCGCCCACAAGGCATCGGCGAAATAATGGACCTCAGTGACTATCCTGTCAGTGGGGAAGTGAGACGTAGACCAGGCCGTCGTCCTCCCGCACTCGTTGAAGGTGGTGGCCAGAGCCGGGCTGAGCTTACCCTGGCACTCTTGATTGAGTATGATCGATTTGCCGACGACGGGGTTCACCGACGGCGGCGAGTGGGACGGCGTCATGGGTTTCTTCCCTTTATCCTTCTTCGTCGGAGCCATGGCGATGGAAAGGAGGGGGAAGATGAGAGATGGGATTGGAGACAAGAGTCGGAGGTCGAAGGGAGGAAGGATAGGGGACGGTCGAGCTACAGGAAGGGGAGCGGCTACAACTACGAGTCCACATAGCAAGGCACAAAATAAGGAAGCGTGGGGGAACAGTGCCGCCCACGTCCAATCAACCGCCACGCGGCGCTCGAGGCTGCAGGCTGATAGGGCCCGCGGTGCTTCGCCCTTGCCCTTTCGCTGCTCGACACGGCCAAGTCCGGGCGCACCTTGGGCCCGGGGGCTACTGTCGGCATTCTGGGAACGGGGGCCCCCAGTCTTGCCTGCCTGCGGCCCGCGGCGTGGCTCAAAGGAGGCCCAGCGCGGCCCAACTTCATCAACACGAGACCCAAGACCCTCGCGAGGGCCAAGCCTCGCGGGGCGGACGACACAGCGCTTCCTCAGGAACGACCTCGTTAGGCTGGCTCACGAGGAGGCGGAGAGACCAAGGCGGGGTACCTCGCGAGGAGCCCATGACGCAAGCCATGACGACCAAGGGTGCCAGACGGGCGCCAGCCCGCGCAGTGTCCTCCCTTTCCTCTTTGGTGCAAAGGGGGGCAAGCGCAGGTGAGAGGACCAAGCAAAGGCATCCATTTCGGTGCAACGAGACCAAGACCAGTCCAACGGTGGGAAGGAGGTCATCGTGGAGCCCAGAACGGCGTCACCACAGGGCCTTTGGCAGGCGAGGACCAACTTTAGTCAGGATAAGTGTACCAGATGTTCCCCTTCGAATTGGCCAATTGTTGGCGCCCTTCCCGCTCAATATTTGGGAAGAGGCCCAGGGCCTTTGCCTACAAATAGGACTAGCCACCCCGGGGGAGGGGGATCGATGAATCTAGCATCAAGCAATCAGGCCAGCAGAACCATGGATCTGAGCAAGCAGAGGGCAAAGAGAGAAAGGAGAGAAGGGCGGGTGAACTCCCCCAAATAGTTCGCTCCCCCCTAGCCAGAAGCAGACCCTCGCGAGGCTGTTCTTCCCTGTATTGTTCATCAACACCAGCCCCAGAGGCAATCCATCCACCACAAACTAGAGTAGGGTATTACACCACAACGGTGGCCTGAACTAGTATAAACTCTGTGTTCCTCATGTTGTTCTTTCGGTAGTTAGGTCCTTGCGAGACAGAGAGGTAGAGGGCGTAATCTCCGCGCGCACCCCAGAGTTCGAACCTTAAGGGTCTGCCGGAACCCGAAATCCGACAGAGACCGAGTATATCTTCGAGTATCTCCACTTCGCGGAGTTAAGCGCTTTGGAGTTAAGGGAAAGTTAGCACCACGCTTTGTAGGACCATACCGAGTTTTGGAGCGCATGGGAGAAGTGGCCTACAAATTGGAATTGCCGGAAGGATTGTCAGGAGTTCACGATGTGTTCCACGTTTCCTAGTTAAAGAAGTGCCACGCGGAGATGGCTGATATACCTCTGAGAGATACAGTGCCATTGGAAGCAATTCAATTGGACAGTGATTTGACCTATGAAGAGAAACCAGTTAAGATTCTTGAGTATGCCAGCCGAGTAACCCGCATCAAGGTTATCAAGTTCTGTAAAGTTCAGTGGAGCCACCACACGAGGATGAAGCCACCTAGGAGCGAGAGGAAGATTTGTTGAAAGACCACCCCCACCTATTTTCTAGCCAACCCGAATCTCGAGGTCGAGATTCATCTTAAGGGGGGTAGGTTTGTAACATCCCAAATTTTCAATTTGGAATGTTATACATTAGATCATCATTGCATATCATGTTTTATTTGCTTTTGGTTTGATCCTAGAAATTCTACGCAACTCAAGGACCCTCGGAGAGAGTTGGGGATTTCGTTATTTTCATATTTGAGTTTTCACAAATTTTGAGAATATAATCATTTGATTTTAATTATTTTATCTTCAGTTATTTCTATTATAAAAATATGAGAGAGGGAATAAAATGAATTTCCCAAAATAAAGAAATATTGAGGATTTAATAATAAAATCAAATAAGATTTTATTTCAGATTTTTTCGATATTTTATTTGAATTTAGGAAAAATGTGTGTTTTTTAAAAATTGCATTTAGGCCCCAAATAAATGTTCACCTTGTCCGGCTTGATTTTAGAAGTCGGGGAAAATTTATTTTGGGATTTTTGGAGTCCGTTTAGTATTTCTTTTGTTTGTTTTTCTGCATGTCACTATTAAAAAAACAGAACCGACTCCGGGCCGTGTTCGGCCAGGACTCCGCCTGGCCGGGCCTTTATATTGCGCCGCCCCAAGCCCCGCAGCCCACCCGAGCCGCCCCAAGCCCAAGCCGCCACCGCCGCCTAAACCCTAACCCTAGACGCCGCACGACGCCACCGCCGCCGCCGATCCTGTCGCCCGAGGTTGACCCCGCCCCGCTGCCGGTTTTTCCCAGAAAACCGTTCGATTTTCACCGGTTTTCGTTCGGTTTTTTTAGTTTTTGTTTTTTTATTATTAGATCGGTTTTTTCGGTTTAGTTTAATTAGCGAGCGTTCGCTCGTTCGTTCGTTTTAACAAACGCGTTCATCATTTAGATCCAGTTAACGAACATTCCTTCGTTAATCTGTTCGTCAGTTTTTCTTTTTCTCGGATTTTCCGTGATTATTCCTGATCGCGATTTCTGATCCGATTTTCGCTTTCGTATAACTTTTCGCTCGTTATCGGATTCAGGCGATTCAAGCGCCTGGAGTTTCGTCTCGAAACCCTCTTTCCGTTAGACCAACTCAAACGAGTTTTGCTTCTGTAAAAATTTGACTTAGGTCCAGATTGGTAAACGAAGTTTGTTTGTTTCGCTGTTTGACTTTCGTTGCTTCGTTTGATTTGATTCTTTTTGCAAACCGGAGTTCTTAAGTTGAACTTTCTGGTTAGATCTCTTATTTGAGTTTTACCTGTGCATTAGATGAGTACTTATTGTATGCTTGTTCGTTTGTTTGCGATAGAGTACTCGGAGTGCGCCGCCTGTTACTTCGAATCTCTAGGTTTCGCGGATCATCAGCAAGGCAAGTAACACTTTGATCATACCTCTTACTACCCAGTTTTATTGCATTATATCAACCCTCAAACATTGCATGATTAGGATCTAATTAAATTGTGGGATGAAAGTAGTTGAGGTAGTACCTATTACCTATTTTAATATCAAACCCTGGGAGTTAGTTCTGCGTTTGCTTGTTATGCCATGCTATGCTAGTAGACGTGGATTGGGTAAGTGTATCCATGACAGATGTGAGATTGTTAATTTAATTGTTTATTTTAAGGTGGCAACTTAAACACACATCTGGGTGGATTGAGGTACCTCGGTATTCCAGGATTGCCTGTTGTTTTTCTATATGGACCGCCACCCAGGCTCAAAGGGATCATGAGATTATTCATAATAAAAACATCATTGTGCAGCCACAAGCTACTATGGGCTCTAGCATAGTTGACTAAGTTGTGCGAACTCTTACAGTTGTAGACTAGCAGATGTAGGGGATGTAGGTGGTACGGTCTACCCGATCGTAAGGTGCTAGCGCTTCTGAAAGACTATGTCTCGGCCATCCATTTCTCAAACATCATGTAGTGCAAGAATCCCAACGGAGGAGATCGAGTCTTGTGGGTAAAAGTGTACAAACCTCTGCAGAGTGTATAAACTAATCATGGTTAGCCGTTCCCCGGTTATGGACATCTTGAGTATCTAGTACTTGTATTATCATGTGAATCTCATCATGTTACTCTAATTAATTTTGTTGGGTTTTATTGATGATGCTTAATTGGGATTGAGAATGCTGTCAACCATTCTCAATGTTTAACAACCACCATGGTAGTTAAATAAATTTATTCCTTTGTAGTAGGGAAAATTGGCTTTACGCAAAAACTGTAACCATAGAGCTTTCCATCAGCCAAATATGCATGTAGTATAGCTTTATTCTTTCATTACTCTCTATGTGTTACATTGCCAGCATATTCCATGTGCTGACCCGTTTTCGGGCTGCAACGTTCATGTTGCAGACTTTTCAGACGACGAGTAAGGGGCCTTTAGGTCGTGGTTCTATACTCAGTGATGTCGTTGGAGTTGATGGACTCACTTATCTTCCAAGCCTTCCGTTGTTATCTTTATTAGATGGCCTTAAGCCATATTTATTGTAATAAGTTCTCTTTTGAGACATTCGATGTAATAATTGTGTGATTGCTACTCTGCTATAAATCCTTCAAGTACTGTGCGTGTCAGCATTACTGATCCAGGGATGACACTGATGCACAGAGATCAGACTGTTCGAGGTCTGGTCGCTACATTGTCACAAATGTTTGGACTACTTGTGGAGCCAAAACGGACTAAATATGAGTCAGATATCCATGTATCACTTAACTCCGCGCAAAACTCGATAGTTACAGACTAGTTCTTGTGTAGTTGCACTCGATTTTTCCATTCTACTTCACTAAACATCTCCATATGATATCCAATTACTTGTAGGGAAATGCAAGAGACCACAGTTATGATGATGCACTAGGTCCATAGCGGGGACTTTGTGTGTGTTCTTGAAATGCGTTTCTCGAGTGCTAATTAAGAAATTTCTAAACAAGTTTCTGAACGAACTCCTTACGAAAGTTTCTCAAAAGTTCCCTTTGAAAGAATCCTTTGAAACATATGGTCGTCACAAACATTTCGACTACTTGTGGAGCCAAAACGGACTCCGTATGAGTCAGATATCCATGTTTCAGTTAACACTGCGCAAAACTAGACAGTTACAGACTAGTTCTTGCGTATTTGCACTCGATTTTTTTCATTCTACTTCACTACACATCTCAATATGAGATCCAATTACTTGTAGGGAAATTCAAGAGACCTCAGTTATGATAATGCACTAGGTCCATAGCTGGGACTTTGTGTATGTTCTGGAAATCTGTTTGTCGAGTGCTCAATAAGAAAGTTTCTATACAAGTTTCTGAATGAGCTCATTAAGAAAATTTCTCCAAAAGTTCCCTATGAAATAATCATTTGAAGCATCTTGTTGTCACAAACGTTTTGACAAATTGTGGAGCCAAAACGGACTCCGTATGAGTCAGATATCCATGTTACAGTTAACACTGCGCAAAATTGATTCCGAACGACTGTTACAGACTAGTTCTTGTGTAGTTGCACTCCACTTTTTCCATTCTAGTTCACTAAACATATCCATATGAGATCCAATTACTTGTAGGGAAATGCAAGAGACCTCGGTTATGATGATGCACTAGGTCCATAGCTGGGACTTTGTGTATGTGGTCGAAATGCGTTTGTCGAGTGCTCATTAAGAAAGTTTCTATACAAGTTTCTGAATGAACTCCTTAAGAAAAGTTCTCCAAAAGTTCCCTATGAAAGAATCCTTTGAAGCATCTGGTTGTCACAAACATTTGGACTACTTGTGGAGCCAAAACGGACTCCGTATGAGTTAGATATCCATGTTTCAGTTAACACTGCACAAAACTCGACAGTTACAGACTAGTTCTTGTGTAGTTGCACTCGATTTTTTCCATTCTACTTCACTAAACATCTCCATATGAGAAATAATTAATTGTAGGGAAATGCAAGAGACCTCGGTAATGATGATGCACTAGGTCCATAGCTGGAACTTTGTGTATGTTCTTGAAATGCGTTTGTCGAGTGCTCATTAAGAAAGTTTCTATACAAGTTTCTGAACGAACTCCTTAAGAAGAGTTTTCCAAAAGTTCCCTATGAAGGAATCCTTTGAAGCATCTGGTCGTCACAAACGTTTCGACTACTCGTGGAGCCAAAATGGACTCCGTATGAGTCAGATATCCATGTTTCAGTTAACACTGCGCAAAACTGATTCCGAACGACAGTAACAGACTAGTTCCTGTGTAGTTGCACTCGATTGTTTCCACTCTACTTCACTAAAAATCTCCATATGAGATCCAATTACTTGTAGGGAAATGCAAGAGACCTCGGTAATGATGATGCACTAGGTTCATAGCTTGGACTTTGTGTATGTTCTCGAAATGCGTTTGTTGAGTGCTCATTAAGAAAGTTTCTATACAACTTTCTGAACGAACTCCTTTAGAAAAGTTCTCCAAAAGTTCCCTGTGAAATAATCCTTTGAAGCATCTGGTCGTCACAAAACGTTTTCACTGCTTGTGGAGCCAAAACGGACTCTGTATGAGTCAGATATCCATGTTTCATTTAACACTACGCAAAACTGATTCCGAACGGGACTCACAGACTAGTTCTTGTGTAGTTGCACTCCACTTTTTCCATTCTACTTGACTAAACATCTCCATATGAGATCCAATTATTGGAGGGAAATGCAAGGACCTCGGTTATGATGATGCACTAGGTCCATAGCTAGGACTTTGTGTATGTTCTCGAAATGCGTTTGTCGAGTGCTCATTAAGAAAGTTTCTATACAAGTTTCTGAACGAACTCCTTAAGGAAAGTTCTCCAAAAATTCCCTATGAAAGAATCCTTTGAAGCATCTGGTTATCACAAACGTTTGGACTACTTGTGGAGCCAAAACGGACGTCGTATGATTCAGATATCCATGTTTCAGTTAACTCTTCGCAAAACTCAACAGTTACAGACTAGTTCTTGTGTAGTTGAACTCGGTTTTTTCCATTCTACTTCACTAAACATCTCCATATGAGATCCAATTCCTTGTAGGGAAATGCAAGAGACCTCGGTTATGATGATGCACTATGTCCATAGCTGGAACTTTGTGTATGTTCTTGAAATGCGTTTGTCGAGTGCTCATTAAGAAAGTTTCTATACAAGTTTCTGAACGAACTCCTTAAGAAAAGATGTCCAAAAGTTCCCTATGAAAGAATCCTTTGAAGCATCTGGTTATCACAAACGTTGTGACTACTTGTGGAGCGAAAACGGACTCCGTATGAGTTAGATATCCATGTTTCAGTTAACACTGCGCAAAACTGGACAGTTACAGACTAGTTCTTGTGTAGGTGCACTCGATTTTTTTCCATTCTACTTCACTAAACATCTCCATATACTTGTAGGGAAATGGAAGAGACCTCAGTTATGATGATGCACTAGGTTCATAGCTAGGACTTTGTGTATGTTCTCGAAATGCGTTTGTCGAGTGCTCATTAAGAAAGTTTCTATACAAGTTTCTGTACGAACTCTTTAAGAAAAGTTCTCCAATTGTTCCCTCTGAAATAATCTTTTGAAGCATCTGGTCGTCACAAACGTTTTGACGACTTGTGGAGCCAAAACAGACTCCTTATGAGTCAGATATCCATGTTTCAGTTAACACTGCGCAAAACTGATTCCGAACGACAGTTACAGACTAGTTCTTGTGTAGTTGCATTACACTTTTTCCATTCTACTTCACTAAACATCTCCATATGAGATCCAATTACTTGTAGGTAAATTCAAGAGACCTCGGTTATGATGGCGCACTAGGTCCATAGCTGGGACTTTCTGTATGTTCTCGAAATGCGTTTGTCGAGTTCTCATTTAGAAAGTTTCCATACAAGTTTCTGTACGAACTCCTTCAGAAAAGTTCTCCAAAAGTTCCCTATGAAAGAAACATTTGAAGCATCTAGTCGTCACAAACATTTTGACTACTTGTGGAGCCAAAACGGACTCCTTATGAGTCAGATATCCATGTTTCAGTTAACACTACGCAAAACTAGACAGTTACAGAATAGTTCTTGTGTAGTTGCACTCGATTTTTTCCCTTCTACTTCACTACACATCTCCATATGAGATCCCATTACTTGTAGGGAAATTCAAGAGACCTTGTTTATGATGATGCAGTAGGTCCATAGCTGGGACTTTGTGTATGATCTCGAAATGCGTTTGTCGAGTGTTCATTAAGAAAGTTTATATACAAGTTTCAGAATGAGCTCCTTAAGAAAAGTTCTCCAGAAGTTCCCCATGAAAGAATCATTTAAAGCATCTGGTCGTCACAAACGTTTTGACTAATTGTGGAGCCAAAACGGACTCCGTAGGAGTCTGATATCCATGTTACATTTAACACTGCGCAAAATTGATTCCCAACGACAGTTATAGACTAGTTCTTGTGTAGTTGCACTCCACTTTTTCCATTCTACTTCACTAAACATCTCCATATGAGATCCAATTACTTGTAGGGAAATGCAAGAGACCTCGGTTATAATGATGTACTAGGTCCATAGCTGGGACTTTGTGTATGTTCTTGAAATGCGCTTGTCGAGTGCTCATTAAGAAAGTTTCTATACAAGTTTCTGAATGAACTCCTTAAGAAAAGTTCTCCGAAAGTTCCCTATGAAAGAATCCTTTGAAGCATCTGGTTATCACAAACGTTTGGACTACTTGTGGAGCCAAAACGGACTCCGTATGATTCAGATATCCATGTTTCAGTTAACTCTGCGCAAAACTTGACAGTTAAAGACTAGTTCTTGTGTATTTGCACTCGATTTTTCCATTCTACTTCACTAAGCATCTCCATATGAGATCCAATTACTTGTAGGGAAATGCAAGAGACCTCGGTTACGATGATGCACTAGGTCCATTGCTGGGACTTTGTGTATGTTCTCGAAATGCGTTTGTCGTGTGCTCATTAAGAAAGTTTCTGTACAAGTTTCTAAACGAACTCCGTAAGAAAGTTCTCCAAAAGTTCCTTTTGAAAGAATCCTTTGAAACATCTGGTCGTCACAAACGTTTTGACTACTTGTGGAGCCAAAACGGACTCCATATGAGTCAGATACCCATGTTTCGGTTAACACTGCGCAAAACTGGACAGTTACAGACTAGTTCTTGTGTATTTGCACTTGATTTTTTCCATTCTACTTCACTACACATCTCCATATGAGATCCAATTACTTGTAGGGAAATTCAAGAGACCTCGGTTATGATGATGCACTAGGTCCATAGCTGGGACTTTGTGTATGTTCTCGAAATGTGTGTCGAGTGCTCAATAAGAAAGTTTCTATACAAGTTTCTGAACGAGCTCCTTAAGAAAGGTTCTCCAAAAGTTCCCTATGAAATAATCATTTGAAGCATCTGGTTGTCACAAACGTCTATACCTATACTAATTACAACCTCCCAAGAAATTACCACGTTAATTAGAATTTATGAGCCGTTAATCTGGTGGGACCATGTTATTACGGTGTAGATCTATCCATATTATTCTCGGCTAAAACTCTGCTCAATTTAAAAAAAACCTGCACGGCCCACAATCATTAATCGGTTCTAAAAGTAGACTCCACCAAATCCACGATCAACCTCTCAAAAATAATAACCAAAGCCACGATCAGATTCTCAAAAAAAAAACAAAGGCACGATCATATTTCTAAAAAAACAAAGCCGCGATCAGACTCCACCAAATCTACTAAACTAAACCATCTGTACGTTAAAAAAAGTGTACGCTTCTTCCTCTCCTAACCAAAGCAATGTCTACCTCTAAAAAAAATCACGTATGCCTCTCCTGATCTCCTTCAACCCCCTTCGATCCCATATGTCTTCTCCTCCACGTCTTCCACCTCCACTCAATCTCGACATTCAGTCTAAATACCTCGCCCCTCTGGCCCTCTTGATGCCTCCCTCCATCACAATGTCGATCTACTGAGGCTCACGCTGCTGCTCTAGCAGGACACCATTCCTGGGTAGTCTGAGGTACTCGCAGTCTTGGGAATTGCAAAGTCTGAGGTACTCGCAGTCTCCGGAATATCACATGGGTGTTGTGCTGCAGATCCACACCTCTCTTAGAACTTCCTGCCACCACAAAATTACTGTTGTACTAATTGTCACCATGAATTGATGTACGTATGCATGTAATTATTCCTGGTCTCCTTGCGTCCTCATGCAATCTCATAGAGTTTTTATTCGCTATCTTTTGTTATTTCTCATCAAGTTTTGGCAATTTTAGAGAATAGATCGCCCAGATCACCAAATGTCATTCAAGGATGCAAAACTAATGAGTTAAGGAGTTGTAATTATGGTGGGCATGCACTATATATTTCCCCAGTTTATTACGGTGTTGGATCAATTTCTTAGCCAGGTGCGAGGTTATGTAACTATATCCTTAAACTCTTAGCTGGTAAACTAATGTACGGATGTCGCCCACACGGCAAGGATTATATACCGAGACTCTTCTCTCAATATCAATGCACCTCATGGAGTCATGCATGGTGAACCAAATTAGGAGATGTAGGAATGTCTTAGTGTTTCCTCCTAGACACAAGGAAGGAGAAGCCATCTAACGAGATAGACATGAACTTCAGTGCTGCACGGCCAGCACCCAATGGTGACGAAGTCTAGCAGAAAGGCAACCGAGAGAAAAGGCAACAACTAGCAGTGGCAAGGTAGATGGTTGATCGCACAGCATTGCTGAATTAGTTCACATTAAATAACACAATGGCATGATTGTAGCTGATTTCAATGCAGTGATCGAGGCAGGAGGAGGGCAAGTGGTACTGCATGTATTTGATATTTCAACATCAAGTATGTAAATAAGCATGCATGCTGCAACCTCTCAAATAGTGCAGGAGTGCAGAGTCCATGTTTGATTCTGTTGTAGCTAACATTTGATCGCAAGCATTAGGGAAGTTATTAGATTGTACTGCACGTGGCATGCCGAAACTAATTTCTCTCAGTCAACGTTGAGAGTAAAACAGAAGGTTCCGTGGTATCGATAAAATGTATGTAACTGAAACCCTCTGGTGAGTAAGGTGAAGATTTAATTTTGCTTATATATTGCATGTTGTCTTTCTACAGCGGCAAAAGTATTGGAAAGGAGATGATGTTTAGAGTACTGCAATACTTTTTTACTAACCTGCAATTTCTTAGTGCGTACATCTTATCTGCCATCTCAATTTACTATTCATAATTTAATGATTGAAAGTATTAAGCAACTTATATTTTATTTACTACATATAGGATTAATTTATTTCAAAGAGTTCCAGTAAACATGCAAGAATATGCAACGACTCTATTTCTTTCTCTATGTTCATTTAAAAATATATGTTTTATTTTATTTCCAAAGTTGACTGCAGAGCCAATTTTCCTTATTTATTACGTGCTTCTGTGGAACTTCTGTCCTTTTAGGTAAGCACTATTCATGAGGTAACTATATTTAGAGGTATATAGAGCTAGCTTAGTACTGAACCTTGTACAATTTCTTTCTCTATTTTCATTTAAAAATATATGTTTTATTTTATTTCCAAAGTTGACTGCAGAGCCAATTTTCCTTATTTACATGCTTATGTGGAACTTCTGTCCTTTTAGGTAAGCACTATTCATGAGGTAACTATATTTAGAGGTATATAGAGCTAGCTTAGTACTGAACCTTCTACAATACTATTCGGCGATCTACTCCGAACCTATTGTGAAGTGCTTGGACTGATCATTAGGTTCAGTATATGAAAATAGAATTACCCATAACAACATTGTACGTTCAAATTTGGCCAGAACATTCATACACATGCAATGCCAAATTCGTACTTTATGCAATTGTTAACATGCACTCATGTATCAATATTATAAGAGAATGTAAGCAATGACTTTCTTGGCATCACCTTTTTTATATTAAGGGGAGTGATTATTGGTTTAAAATTGGAACCCAATGGACTTCAGTATATTAATACATATAGAGCATGCTAAATCTGTAGTTATTCTCTAATAGATGAAACTTATTCGGTAAAGTTATGTCCATGGGTTTTCATGTCGAAATGACATCGTTCATTGGATATAATGCATTTGCCCCAATTCTACTAAATATGTGAGTATTTGATACTGCTTATAAGAAGATGACAATATACCACTATATGTTATACATTACAATTAATTTAGGTACATAGCGATTTTCAGTGCCTTGATTGGTATATGCAATTTGCTCGGTCTCTTATTTATAGGAGTAACATTATTCGACCTATAATTAGGTTTCACTATATAGGAAACTCGGTTTTGTGCTATGACAATTCGCAATTGAATGATCTACACATGTCCATCCAAATTAGTTATTCAGAAAAATGATGGTTCCTGATTTATAAGCTATATGATTTTTACCACAACATAAACCAAATATATTCCTAGCTTGGATTTTTTTATATGAGATTAATGTATGCTAATATGATGTTATTATACATGTTTGTCTTTTAACAGCTAGGCTTTAATGGTATTCAACATATTTCGCTTACTAAAATGTTATTCTGAATATATATATTTATAGTCCTATGAATCAAAAGTAAAATATTTATTCCAGTTTTCGTGCAAAAAGTAGATATGATATACATTCGTATTATAAATACATAATAGCCAATTAACCAAATGTGGCATATTCCCACATTTTCACATATATTTTTGGTAATGTGGCATCTGAATATAACTATTAAAATGTGTATGTGTGAACATGTGAAATTCATGAACGAAAATATGAAATAGGACCAAGTATTAAATAAATAAACTTTTTCATTCAAACAAAGAAAGGTCACACAGATGTTAAAGCCACACCAAATATACACTAGCCCGTGCATTCGCATGGGTTGACGACTAGTTTTGACTAATTGTGGAGCCAAAACGGACTCCGTATGAGTCAGATATCCATGTTACAGTTAACACTGCGCAAAACTGATTCCGAACGACAGTTATAGACTAGTTCTTGTGTAGTTGCACTCCACTTTTTCCATTCTAGTTCACTAAACATCTCCATATGAGTTCCAATTACTTGTAGGGAAATGGAAGATACCTCGGTTATGATGATGCACTAGGTCCATAGCTGAGACTTTGTGTATGTTCTCGAAATGCGTTTGTCGAGTGCTCATTAAGAAAGTTTCTATACAAGTTTCTGAACGAACTCCTTAAGAAAAGTTCTCCAAAAGTTCCCTATGAAAGAATCCTTTGAAGCATCTGGTTGTCACAAACGTTTGGACTACTTGTGGAGCCAAAACGGACTCCGTGTGAGTCAGATATCCATGTTTCAATTAACACTGCGCAAAACTTGACAGTTACAGACTAGTTCTTGTGAAGTTGCACTCGATTTTTTCCATTCTACTTCACTAAACATCTCCATATGAGAAATAATTACTTGTAGGGAAATGCAAGAGACCTCGGTTATAATGATGCACTAGGTCCATAGCTGGGACTTTGTGTATGTTCTCGAAATGCGTTTGTCGAGTGCTCACTAAGAAAGTTTCTATACAAGTTTCTGAACGAACTCCTTAAGAAAAGTTCTCCAAAAGTTCCCTATGAAGGAATCCTTTGAAGCATCTGGTCATCACAAACGTTTTGATTACTTGTGAAGCCAAAACGGACTCCGTATGAGTCAGATATCCATGTTTCAGTTAACACTATGAAAAACTGATTCCGAACGACAGTTACAGACTTGTTCTTGTGTAGTTGCACTCGATTGTTTCCATTCTACTTCACTAAATATCTCCATATGAGATCCAATTACTTGTAGGGAAATGCAAGAGACCTCGGTTATGATGATGCGCTAGGTTCATAGATGGGACTTTGTGTATGTTCTCGAAATGCGTTTGTCGAGTGCTCATTAAGAAAGTTTCCATACAAGTTTCTGAACGAATTCCTTAAGAAAAGTTCTCCAAAAGTTCCCTGTGAAATAATCCTTTGAAGCATCTGGTCGTCACAAACGTTTTCACTACTTGTGGAGCCAAAACGGACTCCGTATGAGTCAGATATCCATGTTTCAGTTAACACTGCGCAAAACTGATTTCGAACGACAGTTACAGACTAGTTCTTGTGTAGTTGCACTCCACTTTTTCCATTCTATTTCACTAAACATCTCCATATGAGATCCAGTTACTTGTAGGTAAATGCAAGACACCTCGGTTATGATGACGCACTAGGTCCATAGCTGGGACTTTGTGTATGTTCTCAAAATGCGTTTGTCGAGTGCTCACTAAGAAAGTTTCTATACAAGTTTCTTTATGAACTCCATATGAAAAGTTTTCCAAAAGTTCCCCATGAAAGAATCTTTTGAAGTATCTGGTCGTCACAAAAATTTTGACAACTTGTGGAGCCAAAACAGACTCCGTATGAGTCAGATATCCATGTCTTAGTTAACACTATGCAAAACTAGACAGTTACACACTAGTTCTTGTGTAGTTGCACTCGATATTTTCCATTCTACTTCACTACACATCTCCATATGAGATCCAGTTACTTGTAGGTAAACGCAAGAGACCTCGGTTATGAGGATGCACTAGGTCCATAGCTGGGACTTTGTGTATGTTCTTGAACTGCGTTTGTCGAGTGCTCATTAAGAAAGTTTCTATACAAGTTTCTGAACGAACTCCTTAAGAAAAGTTCTCCAAAAGTTCCCTATGAAAGAATCCTTTGAAGCATCTGGTTGTCACAAACGTTTGGACTACTTGTGGAGCCAAAACGGACTAAGTATGAGTCAGATATTCATGTTTCAGTTAACTCTGCGCAAAACTCGACAGTTACAGACTAGTTCTTGTGTAGTTGCACTCGATTGTTTCCATTCTACTTCACTAAACATCTCCATATGAGATCCAATTACTTGCAGGGAAATGCAAGAGACCTTGGTTATGATGATGCACTAGGTTCATAACTGGGACTTTGTGTATGTTCTCGAAATGCGTTTGTCGACTCCTCATTAAGAAAGTTTCTATACAAGTTTCTGAACGAACTCCTTAAGAAAAGTTCTCCATAAGTTCCCTGTGAAATAATCCTTTGAAGCATCTGGTCGTTACAAACGTTTTCACTACTTGTGGAGCCAAAACGGACTCTGTATGAGTCAGATATCCATGTTTCAGTTAACACTGCGCAAAACTGATTCCGAACGACAGTTACAGACTAGTTCTTGTGTAGTTACACTCCATTTTTTCCATTCTATTTCACTAAACATCTCCATATGAGATCCAATTACTTGTAGGTAAATGCAAGAGACCTCGGTTATGATGACGCATTAGGTCCATAGCTGGGACTTTGTGTATGTTCTCGAAATGCGTTTGTCGAGTGCTCATTAAGAAATTTTCTATACAAGTTTTTGTATGAACTCCGTAAGAAAAGTTCTCCAAAAGTTCCCTATTAAAGAATCTTTTGAAGTATCTGGTCGTCACAAACATTTTGACTACTTGTGGAGCCAAAACGGACTCCGTATGAGTCAGATATCCATGTTTCACTTAACACTACGCAAAACTAGACAGTTACACACTAGTTCTTGTGTAGTTGCACTCGATTGTTTCCATTCCACTTCACTACACATCTCCATATGAGATCGAATTACTTGTAGGTAAATACAAGAGACCTCTGTTATGATGATGCACTAGGTCCATAGCTGGGACTTTGTGTATGTTCTTGAACTTGGTTTGTCGAGTACTCATTAAGAAAGTTCCTATAAAAGTTTCTGAACGAACTCCTTAAGAAAAGTTCTCCAAAAGATCCCTATGAAAGAATCCTTTGAAGCATCTGGTTGTCACAAATGTTTGGACTACTTGTGGAGCCAAAACGGACTAAGTATGAGTCAGATATCCATGTTTCAGTTAACTCTGCGCAAAACTCGACAGTTACAGACTAGTTCTTGTGTAGTTGCACTCGTTTTTTCCATTCTACTTCACTAAACATCTCCATATTAGATCCAATTACTTGTAGGGAAATGCAAGAGACCTCTATTATGATGATGCACTAGCTCCATAGCTGGGACTTTGTGTATGTTCTCGAAATGCGTTTGTCGAGTGCTCATTAAGAAAGTTTCTATACAAGTTTCTAAATGAACTCCTTAAGAAAAGTTCTTCAAAAGTTCCCTATGAAAGAATCCTTTGAAGCATCTGGTCGTCACAAACGTTGTGACTACTTATGGAGCCACAACGGACTCCGTATGAGTCAGATATCCATGTTTCAGTTAACACTGTGCAAAACTGGACAGTTACACACTAGTTGTTGTGTAGCTGCAGTTGATTTTTTCCATTCTACTTCACTACACATCTCCATATGAGATCCAATTACTTGTAGGGAAATGCAAGGGACCTCGGTTATGATGATACACTAGGTCCATAGCTGGGACTTTGTGTATTTTCTCGAAATGTGTTTGTCGAGTGCTTATTAAGAAAGTTTCTATACAAGTTTCTGAACGAGCTCCTTAAGAAAAGTTCTCAAAAAGTTCTCTATGAAAGAATCATTTGAAGCATATGGTCGTCACAAACATTTTGACTAATTGTGCAGCCAACACGGACTTGGTATGAGTCAGATATCCATGTTACAGTTAACACTGCGCAAAACTGATTCCGAACTACAGTTACATACTAGTTCTTGTGTAGTTGCACTCCACTTTTTCCATTCTACTTCACTAAACATCTCCATATGAGATCGAATTACTTGTAGGTAAATTCAAGAGACCTCGGTTAAGATGATGCACTTGGTCCATAGCTAGGACTTTGTGTATGTGCTCGAAATGCGTTTGTCGAGTGCTCATTAATAAAGTTTCTTTACAAGTTTCTGAACGAACTCCTTAAGGAAAGTTCTCCAAAAGTTCCCTATGAAAGAATACTTTGAAGCATCTGGTTGTCACAAACGTTTGGACTACTTGTGGAGCCAAAACAGACTCCGTATGAGTCAGATATCCATGTCTCAGTTAACTCTGCGCAAAACTCGACAGTTACAGACTAGTTCTTGTGTAGTTGCACTCGATTTTTTCCATTCTACTTCACTAAACATCTCCATATGAGATCCAATTCCTTGTAGGGAAATGCAAGAGACCTCGGTTATGAGGATGCACTACGTCCATAGCTGGGACTTTGTGTATGTTCTTGAAATGCGTTTGTCGAGTGCACATTAAGAAAGTTTCTATACAAGTTTCTGAACGAACTCCTTAAGAAAATTTCTCCAAAAGTTCCTTATGAAAGAATCCTTTGAAGAATCTGGTTATCACAAACATTGTGACTACTTGTGGAGCCAAAAAAGACTCCGTATGAGTCAGATATTCATGTTTCAGTTAACACTGCGCAAAACTGGACAATTACAGACTAGATCTTGTGTAGTTGCACTCGATTTTTTCCATTCTACTTCACTAAATATCTCCATATGAGATCCAATTACTTGTAGGGAAATGCAAAATACCTCAGTTATGATGATGCACTAGGATCATAGCTGGGAGTTTGTGTATGTTCTAGAAATGCGTTTCTCGAGTGCTCATTAGGAAAGTTTCTATACAAGTTTCTGTACGAACTCCTTAAGAAATGTTCAACAATAGTTCCCTCTGAAATAATCCTTGGAAGAATCTGGTCGTCACAAACGTTTTGACTAATTGTGGAGCCAAAACGGACTCCGTATGAGTCAGATATCCATGTTATAGGTAACACTGCGCAAAACTGATTCCGAACGACAGTTACAGACTAGTTCTTGTGTACTTGCACTACACTTTTTCCATTCTACTTCACTAAACATATCCATATGAGATCCAATTACTTGTAGGTAAATTCAAGGGACCTCGGTTATGATGGCGCACTAGGTCCATAGCTGGGACTTTCTGTGTGTTCTCGAAATGCGTTTGTCGAGTGCTCATTAAGAAAGTATCTATACAAGTTTCTATACGAACTACTTCAGAAAAGTTCTCGAAAAGTTCCCTATGAAAGAAAATTTTGAAGCATCTGGTCGTCACAAACATTTTGACTACTTGTGGAGCCAAAACAGACTCCTTATGAGTCATATATCCATGTTTCAGTTAACACTGCGCAAAACTAGACAGTTACAGACTAGTTCTTGTGTAGTTGCACTCGATTTTTTCCATTCTACTTCACTACACATCTCCATATGAGACCTTGGTTATGATAATGCACTAGGTCCATAGCTGGGACTTTGTGTATGTTCTCGAAATGCGTTTGTCGAGTGTTCATTAAGAAAGTTTATATACAAGTTTCAGAACGAGCTCCTTAAGAAAAGTTCTCCAGAAGTTCCCCATGAAAGAATCATTTGAAGCATCTGGTCGTCACAATCGTTTTGACGAATTGTGGAGCCAAAACGGACTCCGTATGAGTCAGATATCCATGTTACATTTAACACTACGCAAAACTGATTCCGAACGACAGTTACAGACTAGTTCTTGTGTAGTTGCACTCCACATTTTCCATGCTACTTCACTAAACATCTCCATATGAGATCCAATTACTTGTAGGGAAATGCAAGAGACCTCGGTTATGATGATGCACTAGGTCCATACCTGGGACTTTGTGTATGTTCTTGAAATGCGTTTGTCGAGTGCTCATTATGAAAGTTTTCTATACAAGTTTCTAAATGAACTCCTTAAGAAAAGTTCTCAAAAAGTTCCCTATGAAAGAATCCTTTGAAGCACATGGTTATCACGAATGTTTGCACTACTTGTGGAGCCAAAATGGACTCCGTATGATTCAGATATCCATGTTTTAGTTAACTCTGCGCAAAAATTGACAGTTAAAGACTAGTTCTTGTGTATTTGCACTCGATTTTTCCATTCTACTTCACTAAGCATCTCCATATGAGATCCAATTACTTGTAGGGAAATGCAAGAGACCTCGGTTATGATGATGCACTAGGTCCATAGCTGGGAGTTTGTGTATGTTCTCGAAATGTGTTTGTCAAATGCTCACTAAGAAAGTTTCTATAGCAGTTTCTGAAAATACTCCTGAAGAGAAGTTCTCCAAAAGTTCCCTATGAAATTATCCTTTGAATCATCAAGTCGTGACAAACATTTTGACTACTTGTGGAGCCAAAACGGACTCCCTATGAGTCAGATATCCATGTTTCAGTTAACACTTCGCAAACCTTGACAGTTACAAACTAGTTCTTGTGTAGTTGCACTTAATTTTTTCCATTCTACTTCACTACACATCTCCATACGAGTTCCAATTACTTGTAGGGAAATGCAAGAGTCCTCGGTTATGATGATGCACTGGGTCCATAGCTGGGACTTTGTGTATGTTCTCAAAATGCGTTTGTCGAGTGCTCATTAAGAAAGTTTCTATACAAGTTTCTGAATGAACTCCTTAGGAAAAGTTCTCCAAAAGTTAGCTATGAAAGAATCATTTGAAGCATCTGGTCGTCACGAACGTTTTGACTAATTATGGAGCCAAAACGGACTCCGTATGAGTCAGATATCCATGTTATAGTCAACACTGCACAAAACCGATTCCGAACGATAGTTACAGACTAGTTCTTGTGTAGTTGCACTACACTTTTTCCATTCTACTTCACAAAACATCTCCATATGAGATCCAATTACTTGTAGGTAAATTCAAGAGACCTTGGTTATGATGGCGCACTAGGTCCATAGCTGGGACTTTCTGTATGTTCTCGAAATGCGTTTGTCGAGTGCTCATTAAGAAAGTTTCTATACAAGTTTCTGTACGAACTCCTTCAGAAAGTTCTCCAAAAGTTCCCTATGAAAGAAAAATTTGAAGCATCTGGTCGTCACAAACATTTTGACTACTTGTGGAGCCAAAACGGACTCCTTATGAGTCAGATATCACTGTTTCAGTCAACACTGTGCAAAACTAGACAGTTACACACTAGTTCTTGTGTAGTTGCACTCGATTTTTTCCATTCTACTTCGCTACACATCTCCATATGAGATCCCATTACTTGCAGGGAAATTCAAGAGACCTCGGTTATGATGATGCACTAGGTCCATAGCTGCGACTTTGTGTATGTTCTCGAAATGCGTTTGTCGAGTGTTCCTTAAGAAAGTTTATATACAAGTTTCAGAACGACCTCCTTAAGAAAAGTTCTCCAGAAGTTCCCCACGAACGAATCATTTGAAGCATCTGGTTGTCACAAACGTTCTGACTAATTGTGGAGCCAAAACGGACTCCGTATGAGTCAGATATCCATGTTACATTTAACACTGCGCAAAACTGGTTCCGAACGACAGTTACAGACTATTTCTTGTGTAGTTGCACTCCACTTTTTCCATTCTACTTCACTAAACATCTCCATATGAGATCCAATTACTTGTAGGGAAATGCAAGAGACCTCGGTTATGATGATGCACTAGGTCCATAGCTGGGACTTTGTGTATGTTCTTGAAATGCGTTTGTCGAGTGCTCATTAAGAAAGTTTCTATACAAGTTTCTGAATGAACTCCTTAAGAAAAGTTCTGGAAAAGTTCCCTATGAAAGAATCCTTTGAAGCATCTGGTTATAACAAACGTTTGGACTACTTGTGGAGCCAAAACGGACTCACTATGATTCAGATATCCATGTTTCAGTTAACTCTGCGCAAAACTTGACAGTTAAAGACTAGTTCTTGTGTATTTGCACTCGATTTTTTCATTCTACTTCACTAAGCATCTCCATATGAGATCCAATTACTTGTAGGGAAATGCAAGAGAACTCGGTTATGATGATGCAATAGGTCCATAGCTGGGACTTTGTGTATGTTCTCGAAATGCGTTTGTCGAGTGCTCATTAAGAAAGTTTCTATAGTAGTTTCTGAAAATACTCCTGAAGAGAAGTTCTCCAAAAGTTCCCTATGAAATTATCCTTTGAAGCATCAAGTCGTGACAAACGTTTTGACTACTTGTGGAGCCAAAACGGACTCCGCGTGAGTCAGATGTCCATGTTTCAGTTAACACTTCGCAAAATTGGACAGTTACAGACTAGTTCTTGTGTAGTTGCACTCAATTTTTTCCATTCTACTTCACTACACATCTCCATATGAGTTCCAATTACTTGTAGGGAAATGCAAGAGACCTCGGTTATGATGATGCACTAGGTCCATAGCTGGGGCTTTGTGTATGTTCTCAAAATGCGTTTGTCGAGTGCTCATTAAGAAAGTTTCTATACAAGTTTCTGAATGAACTCCTTAGGAAAAGCTCTCAAAAAGTTCCCTATGAAAGAATCATTTGAAGTCTATTCGTCACAAACGTTTCGACTAATTGTGGAGCCAAAACGGACTCCGTATGAGTCAGATATCCATGTTACAATTAACACTGCGCAAAACTGGTTCCGAACAACAGTTACAGACTAGTTCTTGTGTAGTTGCACTCCACTTTTTCCATTCTACTTCACTAAACATCTCCATATGAGATCCAATTACTTGTAGGGAAATGCAAGAGACCTCGGTTATGATGATGCACTAGGTCCATAGCTGGGACTTTGTGTATGTTCTTCAAATGCGTTTGTCGAGTGCTCATTAAGAAAGTTTCTATACAAGTTTCTAAATGAACACCTTAAGAAAAGTTCTGCAAAAGTTCCCTATGAAAGAAGTCTTTGAAACATCTGGTTATAACAAACGTTTGGACTACTTGTGGAGCCAACACGGACTCACTATGATTCAGATATCCATGTTTCAGTTAACTCTGCGCAAAACTTGACAGTTAAAGACAAGTTCTTGTGTATTTGCACTCGATTTTTCCATTCTACTTCACTAAGCATCTCCATATGATATCCAATTACTTGTAGGGAAATCCAAGAGACATCGGTTATGATGATGCACTAGGTCCATAGCTGGGACTTTGTGTATGTTCTCGAAATGCGTTTGTCGAGTGGTCATTAAGAAAGTTTCTATAGCAGTTTCTGAAAATACTCCTGAAGAGAAGTTCTCCAAAAGTTCCCTATAAAATTATCCTTTGAATCATCAAGTCGTGACAAACATTTTGACTACTTGTGGAGCCAAAACGGACTCCCTATGAGTCAGATATCTATGTTTCAGTTAACACTTCGCAAACCTTGACAGTTACAGACTAGTTCTTGTGTAGTTGCACTCAATTTTTTCCATTCTACTTCACAACACATCTCCATATGAGTTCCAATTACTTATAGGGAAATGCAAGAGTCCTCGGTTATGATGATGCACTAGGTCCATAGCTGGGACCTTGTGTATGTTCTAAAAATGCGTTTGTCGAGTGCTCAATAAGAAAGTTTCTATACAAGTTTCTAAATGAACTCCTTAGGAAAAGTTCTCCAAAAGTTCCGTATGAAAGAATCATTTAAAGCATCTGGTCGTCACAAACGTTTTGACTAATTGTGGAGCCAAAACGGACTCCGTATGAGTCAGATATCCATGTTATAGTTAACACTGCGCAAAACTGATTCCGAACGACAGTTACAGACTAGTTCTTGTGTAGTTGCACTACACTTTTTCCATTCTACTTCACTAAACATCTCCATATGAGATCCCAATTAATTGTAGGTAAATTCAAGAGACCTCGGCTATGATGGCGCACGAGGTCCATAGCTGGGACTTTCTGTATGTTCTCGAAATGCGTTTGTCGAGTGCTCATTAAGAAAGTTTCTATACGAGTTTCTGTACGAACTCCTTTAGAAAAGTTCTCCAAAAGTTCCCTATGAAAGAAACTTTTGAAGCATCTGGTCGTCACAAACATTTTGACTACTTGTGGAGCCAAAACGGACTCCTTATGTGCCAGATATTCATGTTTCAGTTAACACTGAGCAAAACTAGACAGTTACAGACTAGTTCTTGTGTAGTCGCACTCGATTTTTTCCATTCTACTTCACTACACAACTCCATATGAGATCCAATTACTTGTAGGGAATTTCAAGAGACCTCGGTTATGATGATGCACTAGGTCCATAGCTGGGACTTTGTGTATGTTCTCGAAATGCGTTTGTCAAGTGTTCATTAAGAAAGTTTATATACAAGTTTCAGAACGAGCTCCGTAAGAAAAGTTCTCCAAAAGTTCCCCATGAAAGAATCATTTGAAGCATCTGGTCATCACAAACGTTTTGACTAATTGTGGAGCTAAAACGGACTCCATATGAGTCAGATATCCATGTTACATTTAACACTGCGCAAAACTGATTCCGAACGACAGTTACAGACTAGTTCTTGTGTAGTTGCACTCCACTTTTTCCATTCTACTTCACTAATAATCTCCATATGAGATCCAATTACTTGTAGGTAAATGCAAGAGACCTCGGTTATGATGATGCACTAGGTCCATAGCTGGGACTTTGTGTATGTTCTTGAAATGCGTTTGTCGAGTGCTCATTAAGAAAGTTTCTATACAAGTTTCTGAATGAAGTCCTTAAGAAAAGTTCTCCAAAAGTTCCCTATGAAAGAATCCTTTGAAGCATCTGGTTATCACAAACATTTGGACTACTTGTGGAGCCAAAACGGACTCCGTATGATTCAGATATCCATGTTTCAGTTAACTCTGCGCAAAACTTGATGGTTAAAGACTAGTTCTTGTGTATTTGCACTCGATTTTTTCATTCTACTTCACTTAGCATCTCCATATGATATCCATTTACTTGTAGGGAAATGCAAGAGACCTCGGTTATGATGATGCAGTAGGTCCATAGCTGGGACTTTGTGTATGTTCTCGAAATGCGTTTGTCGAGTGCTCATTAAGAAAGTTTCAATAGCAGTTTCTGAAAATACTCTTGAAGAGAAGTTCTCCAAAAGTTCCCTATGAAATTATCCTTTGAATCATCAAGTCGTGACAAACTTTTTGACTACTTGTGGAGCCAAAACGGACTCCGTGTGAGTCAGATATCCATGTTTCGGTTAACACTTCGCAAAATTGGACAGTTACAGACTAGTTCTTGTGTAGTTGCACTCAATTTTTTCCATTCTACTTCACTACACATCTCCATATAAGTTCCAATATCTTGTAGGGAAATGCAAGAGACCTCCGTTATGATGATGCACTAGGTCCATAGCTGGGAGTTTGTGTATGTTCTCAAAATGCGTTTGTCTAGTGCTCATTAAGAAAGTTTTATACAAGTTTCTGAACAAACTCCTTAAGAAAAGTTCTCCAAAAGTTCCCTATGAAAGAATCCTTTGAAGCATATGGTCATCACAAACGTTTTGCCTACTTGTGGAGCCAAAACGGACTCCGTATGAGTCGGATATCCTTGTTTCAGTTAACACTGCGCAAAACTGATTCCGAACGACAGTTACACACTAGTTCTTGTGTAATTGCACTCGATTTTTTCCATTTTACTTCACTAAACATCTCCATATGAGATCCAGTTACTTGTAGGGAAATGCAAGAGACCTCGGTTATGATGATGCACTAGGTCCATAGCTGGGACTTTGTGTATGTTCTCGAAATGCGTTTCTCGAGTGCTCGTTAAGAAAGTTTCTATACAAGTTTCTGCACGAACTCCTTAAGAAAAGTTCTCCAAAAGTTCCCTATGAAAGAATGCTTTGAAGAATATGGTTGTCACAAACATTTGGACAACTTGTGGAGCCAAAACAGACTCCGTATGAGTCAGATATCCATGTTTCAGTTAACTCTGCGCAAAACTCGATAGTTACAGACTAGTTCTTGTGTAGTTGCACTTGATTTTTTCCATTCTACTTCACTAAACATCTCCATGTGAGATCCAATTCCTTGTAGGGAAATGCAAGAGACCTCGGTTATGATGATGCACTAGGTCCATAGCTGGGACTCTGTGTATGTTCTTGAAATGCGTTTGTCGAGTGCTCATTAAGAAAGTTTCTATACAAGTTTCTGAACGAACTCCTTAAGAAAAGATCTCCAAAAGTTCCCTATGAAAGAATCCTTTGAAGCATCTGGTTATCACAAACGTTTGGACTACTTGTGGAGCCAAAACAGACTCCGTATGATTCAGATATCCATGTTTCAGTTAACTCTGCGCAAAACATGACAGTGAAAGACTAGTTCTTGTTTATTTGCACTCGATTTTTCCATTCTACTTCACTAAGCATTTCCATATGAGATCCAGTTACTTGTAGGGAAATGCAAGAGACCTCGGTTATGATGATGCACTAGGTTGTGACGCCCCCGATTCAATCGTACACTAATCATGCATGCAGTATGTGTACGATCAAGATCAGGGACTCACGGGAAGATATCACAACACAACTCTACAAATAAAATAAGTCATACAAGCATCATAATACAAGCCAGGGGCCTCGAGGGCTCGAATACAAGTGCTCGATCATAGACGAGTCAGCGGAAGCAACAATATCTGAGTATAGACATAAGTTAGACAAGTTTGCCATAAGATGGCTAGCATAAACTGGGATACAATTGAAAGAGCCGGAGGCCTCCTGCCTGGGATCCTCCTAACTACTCTTGGTCATCATCAGCGGGCTGCACGTAGTAGTAGGCACCTCCAGTGTAGTAGGAGTCGTCGTCGACGGTGGCGTTTGGATCCTGGGCTCCATCGTCTGGTCGCAATAATCGAGTAGAAAAATGGGGGAAAGGGGAAACAAGGCAACCATGAGTACTCATCCAAAGTACTCGCAAGCAAGGAGCTACACTACATATGCATGGATATATGTGTAAGGGGCCATATTAGTGGACTGAACTGCAGAATGCTAGAATAAGAGGGGGATAGCTAATCCTGTCGAAGACTACGCTTCTGGCAGCCTCCGTCTTGCAGCATAAAGAATAGAGTAGACTGAAGTCCTCCAAGTAGCAACGCATAGCATAATCCTACCCGGCAATCCCCTCCTCGTCGCCCTGTTAGAGAGCGATCATCGAGCTGTATCTGGCACTTGGAAGGGTGTGTTTTATTAAGTATCCGGTTCTAGTTGTCATAAGGTCAAGGTACAACTCCGGGTCGTCCTTTTACCGAGGGACACGGCTATTCGAATAGATAAACTTCCCTGCAAGGGTGCACCACATAACCCAACACGCTTGATCCCATTTGGCCGGACACACTTTCCTGGGTCATGCCCGGCCTCGGAAGATCAACACGTCGCAGCCTCACCTAGGCACAACAGAGAGGTCAGCACGTCGGTCTAAACCTAAGCGTGCAGGGGTCTGGGCCCATCGCCCTGAGCACACCTGCACGTTGCGTACGCGGCCAGAAGCAGACCTAGCCTAGTGGCGTTCCAGTCCTATCCGGTGCGCGCCGCTCAGTCGCTGACGTCACGAAGGATTCGGCTGATACCACGACGTCGAGTGCCCATAACTGTTCCCGTGTAGTTGGTTAGTGCGTATAGACCAAATGGCCAAACTCGGATCAAATACCAAGATCTCGTTAAGCGTGTTAAGTATCCGTGAACGCCGACCAGGGCCAAGCCCACCTCTGTCCTAGGTGGCCCCAACCTGCCCTGTCACTCCGCCACTAAGTAACAGTCGAGGGCCGTTGGGAACCTAGGCCCACCACTACCTGGGTGGAACCACCTGCCCCTTCAGCCCCCATCTCCGAACAGTATCACAGGTAATGTAACAGTGTAAAGTATATAGTATATGCCCGTGATCACCTCCCGAAGTGATCACGGCCCAGTAGTATAGCATGGCAGACGGACAAGAATGTAGGTCCACTGATGGAAAACTAGCATCCTATACTAAGCAGTAGGATAGCAGGTAAAGGTAACAACCGTAGTAGCAAGGACAGGCTATGCAGCAGTATGGATTAACTGAAAGCAGTAACATGCTACACTACTCTAATGCAAGCAGTAGAGAAGAATAGGCGATATCTGGTGATCAAGGGGGGGAGGGGCTTGCCTGGTTGCTCTGGCAAGAGAGAGGGTTCGTCAACACCGTAGTCGGTCACAGGGGTACCGGCAGCGGTCTCGGGGTCTACCGAAAAAAGTAACGGAGGGGGAACACAATAAATAACAGAGCAATCAAAGCATAACATGACAAACGCGGTGTTAGAGGTGATCTAACACAGGGATCGGTGATACCGGCGAAGGGGGGAAACATCGGGGAAGGTATCCCCGGTGTTTCGCGTTTTCGGACAGGTGAACCGGAGGGGGAAAGTTGTGTGTTCGGTATGCTAGGGATGTGTGGCAGATGAACGGGCTGCGTATCCGGATTCGTCTCGTCGTTCTGAGCAACTTTCATGTATAAAGTTTTTTGATCCGAGCTACGGATGAATTCCTACGAATTTCCGAAGAATTAAACAGCTATTTGGGAATCCTGAAAATTGGCTAAGTCTGAGATTTGTTCAGTTTTTAAAGTTCACTTAGCTGATTTCCAAAGGCTATAACTATGGTTCTACCCATCCTATGGACTAGTACCTTATATCAATATTGACCATTTCCCTGTGATCTACAAGATGATATCAATTGCATCACTGCTAGTGTTCATTTGCTTAAACAAAACTTTGCTTGAAAAGTGCCACTTGTTGTTGATTCCAGAAACTGTTAAAATATACGAACATAGGATTTTGTGATTTTCACAGAATTTAATCCATGCCTTATTTGAATTTGGTCCAATGGGATGTTGTGAACCTTGTCAAGTGCACTACCCGCACATATTTATTTTAGCTATCTTATGCTTTGTTTAGCTGCTGTTTTGAGGCTGTTTAGAGGGCCAGTCAGCGTAATAGTCATAAAGCTACCTAGCTCTACAATAACATACAGTTACTGTAGCAGCAGCAGCACGACAAGCAACAGAGCAAGCAGCACAGCGGCACCACAGCAGCAGCTAGCGGAGCAGAGAGCAGCGGTAGCCGGAGGCGGGCAAGGCCAGAGGTGGACGCAACCGGAGGTGGGCACGGCCACACTCTACACACACACACACACTGCACACACACACACACACCACGCACACACTACACGCATGCACAACACACACAGGCGCACCCGGGCGCCGTCGGCCATAGCCGACGCCATGGGCGCGGCCGGCCGGCTGGAGCTGCGGCTGGCGAGGCTCGCACAGGTGGGGGGGGGGTACGGCAGCAGTAGTGGGTTAGCACGGTGGAGGCAGTGGCAGCCGGGCACGGGGTCGAGTGGCGAGCGGGAGCAAGGCCGAGGATGGCCAGCGCGGACGGGCACGAGCTGCGCATGGGGAGGGCGCAACGAACATGGCTAGCGTGAGCTTGTCCACTTCTACGCGAGGTCGGAGCACTGGCGTGGCTCGAACTCGACGGGGTCGATGCCACGGCCGCGCACACGACGAGCAGGGGGGCTAGGAAGCATATACGCAATGTAGTGAAGACGACGGGTACACGCACGAGACCAAAGGCCACCGGAGTGGTGCCGGCGACTAGTCGTGCGACTTCCAGCTTCGGTCATGGTGGTAAACGGAGCTAGATCGACGGATTTGAGCGTGGAAGGGAGGGATCTTGTTCGTGGGCTCACAAAGGTGCTCGCTGGTGTCGTGGCGAAGCCGAGGACGGCCGGAGCAGTGCAGACCGAAGAGAAGCAGTGGCGGCCGGCGATGATGAAGATGGAGTCGGTCTCGAACGCCGACGACGACCCAGAGCGAACCCTTGCACCGGGAAGATGAGGACGACAAAGGCGAGCTCCCTGGCGCAGTCCAGGGCGTCGAGGAGGCGACTGGTCGTTGCTGATGTCCAAGATGACGGTGAGCGCGGCCACCACGGTCTCAGGTGAGGCGGATCTGGGGGGGAAAGCAAGGTGGAGTGGGGGCAGGAGAGAGTGGGAGTGGCGGAGCTAGGGTGCAAGTGGGGAGGGGAGATCGAGGGGTCACGGCATGGCGTCCTTATCCCTTCCCGGCGTCGGTGCCGGCGAGGTGGTCCGGGGTGACCTGCCCCTGTAGCGACTCGGTCGCATGAACAGGAGAGAGGGAGGGATCAAGGATGGTGGGCTGGCTTGGCGGTCTAGCTGGGCCGAGGCCAAGTGAGAGGGGAGGTCAGGGCTTTTCCTTCTTCTATTTTTATTGAAAAACAAATATGTTCTATTTCCTTTCACCGTTTTGCATTAAGTTGGGATACCAAATGAATTTTCTTTTGAACAAAACTTGGCACATAATTTTAACACAGCAACTTGAGATGGCACAAAAAGTTTGGGGTCCAAAGGAGTTGCGTAACCATTTTTAGAAATAGAAAAGGCCAATTTAATTGTTGTTGGACCACTAAATAATTTTCCAGGGGCACTTTGGGAATCCAAAAGAGGTTGGTTCCAACATGACAAATATCTAGGGATTATTTTCCACACCTTGAACATTTTATTTTGCATGTTTGAGAAATTTTTAATTTTGACTTTAATTTGAAATTGAACCAGATTGAATCAAAGGGGGATTTACCAACAGTGAAAAATGATGGAATGGCATCATTAACTTTGGATTGCTGTAGCGTAATTATCCGGGCGTCACATAGGTCCATAGTTGGGAATTTGTGTATGTTCTCGAAATGCATTTGTCGAGTGCTCATTAAGAAAGTTTCTATAGCATTTTCTGAAAATACTCCTGAAGAGAAGTTCTCCAAAAGTTCCCTATGAAATTATCCTTTGAAGCATCAAGTCGTGACAAACGTTTTGACTACTTGCGGAGCCAAAACGGACTCCGTATGAGTCAGATATCCATGTTTCAGTTAACACTTCGCAATACTGGACAGTTACAAACTAGTTCTTGTGTAGTTGCAATCGATTTTTTCCATTCTACTTCACTACACATCTCCGTATGAGTCAGATATCCACGTTACAGTTAACACTGTGCAAAACTGATTCCAAACGTCAGTTACATACTAGTTCTTGTGTAGTTGCACTCCACATTTTCCATTCTACTTCGCTAAACATCTCCATATGAGATCCAATTACTTGTAGGGAAATGCAAGAGACCTCGGTTATGATGATGCACTAGGTCCATAGCTGGGACTTTGTGTATGTTCTCGAAATGCGTTTGTCGAGTGCTCATTAAGAAAGTTTCTATACAAGTTTCTGAAAGAACTCCTTAAGAAATGTTCTCCAAAAGTTCCCTATGAAAGAATCCTTTGAAGCATCTAGTTTTCAAAAACATTTGGACTACTTGTGGAGCCAAAACGGACTCCGTAAGAGTCAAATATCCATGTTTCAGTTAACACTGCGCGAAACTCGATAGTTACAGACTAGTTCTTGTGTAGTTACACACGATTTTTATCATTCTACTTCACTAAACATCTCCATATGAGATCCAATTACTTGTAGGGAAATGCAAGAGACCTCGGTTATGATGATGCACTAGGTCCATAGCTAGGACTTTGTGTATGTTCTCGAAATGCGTTTGTCGAGTGCTCATTAAAAAGTTTCTATCCAAGTTTCTGAACGAACTCCTTAAGAAACATTCTCCAAAAGTTCCCTATGAGAGAATCATTTGAAGCACCTGGTTGTCACAAACATTTTGACTACTTGTGGAGCCAAAACAGACTCTGTATGAGTCAGATATCCATGTTTCAGTTAACACTTCGCAAAACTCGACAGTTACGGACTAGTTCTTGTGTATTTGCACTTGATTGTTTCCATTCTACTTCACTAAGCATGTCCATATGAGATCCAATTACTTGTACGGAAATGCAAGAGACCTCGGTTATAATGATGCACTAGGTCCATAGCTGGGACTTTGTGTATGTTCTCAAAATGCGTTTGTCGAGTGCTCATTAAGAAAGTTTCTATACAAGTTTCTGAAAATACTCCTGAAGAGAAGTTCTCCAAAAGTTCCCAATTAAATTATCCTTTGAAGCATCAAGTCGTGACAAACATTTTGACTACTTGTGGAGCCAAAACGGACTCCGTATGAGTCAGATATCCATGTTTCAGTTAACACTTCGCAAAACTGGACAATTACAGACTAGTTCTTGTGTAGTTGCACTTGGTTTTTTCCATTCTACTTCACTACACATCTCCATATGAGATCGAATTACTTGTAGGTAAATGCAAGAGACCTCGGTTATGATGATGCAATAGGTCCATAGCTGGGACTTTGCGTATGTTCTCGAAATGCGTTTGTCGAGTGCTGATTAAGAAAGTTTCTATAGTAGTTTCTGAAAATACTCCTGAAGAGAAGTCATCCCAAAGTTCCCTATGAAATTAACCTTTGAAGCATCAAGTCGTGACAAACATTTTGACTACTTGTGGAGCCAAAACGAACTCCGTATGAGTCAGATATCCATGTTTCAGTTAACACTTTGCAAAACTGGACAATTACATACTAGTTCTTGTGTAGTTGCACTCGATATTTTCCATTCTACTTTGCTACACATATCCATATGAGTTCCAATTGCTTTTAGGGAAATGCATGAGACCTCGGTTATGATGATGTACTAGGTCCATAGCTGGGACTTTGTGTATGTTCTCGAAATACGTTTGTCGAGTGCTGATTAAGAAAGTTTCTATAGCAGTTTCTGAAAATACTCCTGAAGAGAAGTTATCCCAAAGTTCCCTATGAAATTATCCTTTGAAGCATCAAGTCGTGACAAACGTTTTGACTACTTGTGGAGCCAAAACGGACTCCGTATGAGTCAGATATCCATGTTTCAGTTAACACTTCGCAAAACTGGACAATTACATACTAGTTCTTGTGTAGTTGCACTCGATTTTTTCCATTCTACTTTGCTACACATCTCCATATGAGTTCCAATTACTTTTAGGGAAATGCAAGAGACCTCGGTTATGATGATGTACTAGGTCCATAGCTGGGACTTTGTGTATGTTCTCGAAATGCGTTTGTCGAGTGCTGATTAAGAAAGTTTATATACAAGTTTCTGAAAATACTCCTGAAGAGAATTTCTCCAAAAGTTCCCTATGAAATTATCCTTTGAAGCATCAAGTCGTGACAAATGTTTTGACTACTTGTGGAACCAAACCGGACTCCGTACGAGTCAGATACCCATGTTTCAGTTAACACTTCGCAAAACTGGACAGATACAGACTAGTTCTTGTGTAGTTGCACTCGATTTTTTCCATTCTACTTCACTACACATCTCCATATGAGTTCCAATTACTTGTAGGGAAATGCAAGAGACCTTGGTTATGATGATGCACTAGGTCCATAGCTGGGAATTTGTGTATGTTCTCGAAATGCGTTTGTCAGTGCTCATTAAGAAAGTTTCTATACAAGTTTCTGAATGAACTCCTTAGGAAAAGTTCTCCAAAAGTTCCCTATGAAAGAATCATTTGAAGCATCTGGTCGTCACAAACGTTTTGACTAATAGTGGAGCCAAAACGGACTCCGTATGAGTCAGATATCCATGTAATGGTTAGCACTACGCAAAACTGATTCCGAACGACAGTTATAGACTAGTTCTTGTGTAGTTGCACTACACTTTTTCCGTACTACTTCACTAAACATCTCCATATGAGATCCAATTACTTGTAAGGAAATGCAAGAGACCTCGGTTATGATGACGCACTAGGTCCATAGCTGGGACTTTGTGTATGTTCTCGAAATGCGTTTGTCGAGTGCTCATTAAGAAAGTTTCTATACAAGTTTCTGAAAGAACTCCTTAAGAAATGTTCTCCAAAAGTTCCCTATGAAAGAATCCTTTGAAGCATCTAGTTGTCACAAATGTTTGGACTACTTGTGGAGCCAAAACGGACTCCGTATGAGTCAAATATCCATGTTTCAGTTAACACTGCGCGAAACTCGATAGTTACAGACTAGTTCTTGGGTAGTTACACTCGATTTTTATCATTCTACTTCACTAAACATCTCCATATGAGATCCAATTACTTGTAGGGAAATGCAAGAGACCTCGGTTATGATGATGCACTAGGTCCATAGCTGGGACTTTGTGTATGTTCTCGAAATGCGTTTGTCGAGTGCTCATTAAAAAAGTTTCTATCCAAGTTTCTGAACGAACTCCTTAAGAAACGTTCTCCAAAAGTTCCCTATGAGAAAATCATTTGAAGCACCTGGTTGTCACAAACATTTTGACTACTTGTGGAGTCAAAACAGACTCCGTATGAGTCAGATATCCATGTTTCAGTTAACACTTCGCAAAACTCGACAGTTACGGACTAGTTCTTGTGTATTTGCACTTGATTGTTTCCATTCTACTTCACTAAGCATGTCCATATGAGATCCAATTACTTGTAGGGAAATGCAAGAGACCTCGGTTATGATGATGCACTAGGTCCATAGCTGGGACTTTGTGTATGTTCTCGAAATGCGTTTGTCGAGTGCTCATTAAGAAAGTTTCTATACAAGTTTCTGAAAATACTCCTGAAGAGAAGTTCTCCAAAAGTTCCCAATGAAATTATCCCTTGAAGCATCAAGGCGTGACAAACATTTTGACTACTTGTGGAGCCAAATCGGACTCCGTATGAGTCAGATATCCATGTTTCAGTTAACACTTCGCAAAACTTGACAGTTACAGACTAGTTCTTGTGTAGTTGCACTTGGTTTTTTCCATTCTACTTCACTACACATCCCCATATGAGATCCAATTACTTGTAGGGAAATGCAAGAGACCTTGGTTATGATGATGCAATAGGTCCACAGCTGGGACTTTGTGTATGTTCTCGAAATGCGTTTGTCGAGTGCTGATTAAGAAAGTTTCTATAGCAGTTTCTGAAAATACTCCTGAAGAGAAGTTATCCCAAACTTCCCTATGAAATTATCCTTTGAAGCATCAAGTTGTGACAAACGTTTTGACTACTTGTGGAGCCAAAACGGACTCCGTATGAGTCAGATATCGATGTTTCAGTTAACACTTCGCAAAACTGGACAATTACATACTAGTTCTTGTGTAGTTGCACTCGATTTTTTCCATTCTACGTTGCTACACATCTCCATATGAGTTCCAATTACTTTTAGGGAAATGCAAGAGACCTCGGTTATGATGATGTACTAGGTCCATAGCTGGGACTTTGTGTATGTTCTCGAAATGCGTTTGTCGAGTGCTCATTAAGAAAGTTTCTATACAAGTTTCTGAAAATACTCCTGAAGAGAATTTCTCCAAAAGTTCCCTATGAAATTATCCTTTGAAGCATCAAGTCGTGACGAACGTTTTGAATACTTGTGGAGCCAAAACGGACTCCGTACGAGTCAGATACCCATGTTTCAGGTAACACTTAGAAAACTTGACAGATACAGACTAGTTCTTGTGTAGTTGCACTCGATTTTTTCCATTCTACTTTACTACACATCTCCATATGAGTTCCAATTACTTGTAGGGAAATGCAAGAGACCTCAGTTATGATGATGCACTAGGTCCATAGCTGGGACTTTGTGTATGTTCTCGAAACGCGTTTGTCAGTGCTCATTAAGAAAGTTTCTATACAAGTTTCTGAATGAACTCCTTAGGAAAAGTTCTCCAAAAGTTCCCTATGAAAGAATCATTTGAAGCATCTGGTCGTCACAAACGTTTTGACTATTTGTGGAGCCAAAACGGACTCCGTATGAGTCTAATATCCATCTAATGGTTAACACCGCGCAAAACTGATTCCGAACGACAGTTATAGACTAGTTCTTGTGTAGTTGCAATACACTTTTTCCATTCTACTTCACTAAAGATCTCCATATGAGATCCAATTACTTGTAAGGAAATGCAAGAGACCTCGGTTATGACGATGCACTAGGTCCATAGCTGGGACTTTGTGTATGTTCTCGAAATGCGTTTGTCGAGTGCTCATTAAGAAAGTTTCTATACAATTTTCTGAAAGAACTCCTTAATAAATGTTCTCCAAAAGTTCCCTATGAAAGAATCCTTTGAAGCATCTAGTTGTCACAAACGTTTGGACTACTTGTGGATCCAAAACGGACTCCGTATGAGTCAAATATCCTTGTTTCAGTTAACACTGCGCGAAACTCGATAGTTACAGACTAGTTCTTGTGTAGTTACACACGATTTTTATCATTCTACTTCACTAAACATCTCCATGTGAGATCCAATTACTTGTAGGGAAATGCAAGAGACCTCGGTTATGATGATGCACTAGGTCCATAGCTGGGACTTTGTGTATGTTCTCGAAATGCGTTTGTCGAGTGCTCATTAAAAAAGTTTCTATCCAAGTTTCTGAACGAACTCCTTAAGAAACGTTCTCCAAAAGTTCCCTATGAGAGAATCATTTGAAGAACCTGGTTGTCACAAACATTTTGACTACTTGTGGAGCCAAAACAGACTCTGTATGAGTCAGATATCCATGTTTCAGTTAACACTTCGCAAAACTCGACAGTTACGGACTAGTTCTTGTGTAGTTGCACTTGATTGTTTCCATTCTACTTCACTAAGCATGTCCATATGAGATCCAATTACTTGTAGGGAAATGCAAGAGACCTCGGTTATAATGATGCACTAGGTCCATAGCTGGGACTTTGTGTATGTTCTCGAAATGCGTTTGTCGAGTGCTGATTAAGAAAGTTTCTATACAAGTTTCTGAAAATACTCCTGAAGAGAAGTTCTCCAAAAGTTCCCAATGAAATTATCCTTTGAAGCATCAAGTCATGACAAACATTTTGACTACTTGTGGAGCCAAAACGGACTCCGTATGAGTCAGATATCCATGTTTCAGTTAACACTTCGCAAAACTGGACAATTACAGACTAGTTCTTGTGTAGTTGCACTTGGATTTTTCCATTCTACTTCACTACACATCTCCATATGAGATCCAATTACTTGTAGGTAAATGCAAGAGACCTCGGTTATGATGATGCAATAGGTCTATAGCTGGGACTTTGTGTATGTTCTCGAAATGCCTTTGTCGAGTGCTCATTAAGAAAGTTTCTATAGTAGTTTCTGAAAATACTCCTGAAGAGAAGTCATCCCAAAGTTCCCTATGAAATTATCCTTTGAAGCATCAAGTCGTGACAAACATTTTGACTACTTGTGGAGCCAAAACGGACTCCGTATGAGTCAGATATCCATGTTTCAATTAACACTTCGCAAAACTGGACAATTACATACTAGTTCTTGTGTAGTTGCACTCGATATTTTCCATTCTACTTTGCTACACATCTCCATATGAGTTCCAATTACTTTTAGGGAAATGCAAGAGACCTCGGTTATGATGATGTCCTAGGTCCATAGCTGGGACTTTGTGTATGTTCTCGAAATGCGTTTGTCGAGTGCTGATTAATTAAGTTTCTATAGCAGTTTCTGAAAATACTCCTGAAGAGAAGTTATCCCAAAGTTCCCTATGAAATTATCCTTTGAAGCATCAAGTCGTGACAAATGTTTTGACTACTTGTGGAGGCAAAACGGACTCCGTATGAGTCAGATATCCATGTTTCAGTTAACACATCGCAAAACTGGACAATTACATACTAGTTCTTGTGTAGTTGCACTCGATTTTTTTTCCATTCTACTTTGCTACACATCTCCATATGAGTTCCAATTACTTTTAGGGAAATGGAAGAGACCTCGGTTATGATGATGTACTAGGTCCATAGCTGGGACTTTGTGTATGTTCTCGAAATGCGTTTGTCGAGTGCTCATTAAGAAAGTTTCTATACAAGTTTCTGAAAATACTCCTGAAGAGAATTTCTCCAAAAGTTCCCTATGAAATTATCCGTTGAAGCATCAAGTCGTGACGAACGTTTCGACTACTTGTGGAGCCAAAACGGACTCCGTACGAGTCAGATACCCATGTTTCAGGTAACACTTCGCAAAACTGGACAGATACAGACTAGTTCTTGTGTAGTTGCACTCAATTTTTTCCATTCTACTTCACTACACATCTCCATATGAGTTCCAATTACTTGTAGGGAAATGCAAGAGACCTCGGTTATGATGATGCACTAGGTCCATAGCTGGGACTTTGTGTATGGTCTCGAAATGCGTTTGTCAGTGCTCATTAAGAAAGTTTCTATACAAGTTTCTGAATGAACTCCTTAGGAAAAGTTCTCCAAAAGTTCCCTATTAAAGAATCATTTGAAGCATCTGGTCGTCACAAACGTTTTGACTAATTGTGGAGCCAAAATGGACTCCGTATGAGTCTGATATCCATCTAATGGTTAACACTGCGCAAAACTGATTCCGAACGACAGTTATAGACTAGTTCTTGTGTAGTTGCACTACACTTTTTCCATTCTACTTCACTAAACATCTCCATATGAGATCCAATTACTTGTAAGGAAATGCAAGAGACCTCGGTTATGATGATGCACTAGGTCCATAGCTGGGACTTTGTGTATGTTCTCGAAATGCGTTTGTCGAGTGCTGATTAAGAAAGTTTCTATACAAGTTTCTGAAAATACTCCTGAAGAGAAGTTCTCCAAAAGTTCCCAATGAAATTATCCTTTGAAGCATCAAGTCGTGACAAACATTTTGACTACTTGTGGAGCCAAAACGGACTCCGTATGAGTCAGATATCCATGTTTCAGTTAACACTTCGCAAAACTGGACAATTACAGACTAGTTCTTGTGTAGTTGCACTTGGTTTTTTCCATTCTACTTCACTACACATCTCCATATGAGATCCAGTTACTTGTAGGTAAATGCAAGAGACCTCGGTTATGATGATGCAATAGGTCTATAGCTGGGACTTTGTGTATGTTCTCGAAATGCCTTTGTCGAGTGCTTATTAAGAAAGTTTCTATAGTAGTTTCTGAAAATACTCCTGAAGAGAAGTCATCCCAAAGTTCCCTATGAAATTATCCTTTGAAGCATCAAGTCGTGACAAACGTTTTGACTACTTGTGGAGCCAAAACGGACTCCGTATGAGTCAGATATCCATGTTTCAATTAACACTTCGCAAAACTGGACAATTACATACTAGTTCTTGTGTAGTTGCACTCGATATTTTCCACTCTACTTTGCTACACATCTCCATATGAGTTCCAATTACTTTTAGGGAAATGCAAGAGACCTCGGTTATGATGATGTCCTAGGTCCATAGCTGGGACTTTGTGTATGTTCTCGAAATGCGTTTGTCGAGTGCTGATTAATTAAGTTTCTATAGCAGTTTCTGAAAATACTCCTGAAGAGAAGTTATCCCAAAGTTCCCTATGAAATTATCCTTTGAAGCATCAAGTCGTGACAAACGTTTTGACTACTTGTGGAGGCAAAACGGACTCCGTATGAGTCAGATATCCATGTTTCAGTTAACACATCGCAAAACTGGACAATTACATACTAGTTCTTGTGTAGTTGCACTCGATTTTTTTTCCATTCTACTTTGCTACACATCTCCATATGAGTTCCAATTACTTTTAGGGAAATGGAAGAGACCTCGGTTATGATGATGTACTAGGTCCATAGCTGGGACTTTGTGTATGATCTCGAAATGCGTTTGTCGAGTGCTCATTAAGAATGTTTCTATACAAGTTTCTGAAAATACTCCTGAAGAGAATTTCTCCAAAAGTTCCCTATTAAATTATCTGTTGAAGCATCAAGTCGTGACGAACGTTTTGACTACTTGTGGAGCCAAAACGGACTCCGTACGAGTCAGATACCCATGTTTCAGGTAACACTTCGCAAAACTTGACAGATACAGACTAGTTCTTGTGTAGTTGCACTCAATTTTTTCCATTCTACTTCACTACACATCTCCATATGAGTTCCAATTACTTGTAGGGAAATGCAAGAGACCTCGGTTATGATGATGCACTAGGTCCATAGCTGGGACTTTGTGTATGGTCTCGAAATGCGTTTGTCAGTGCTCATTAAGAAAGTTTCTATACAAGTTTCTGAATGAACTCCTTAGGAAAAGTTCTCCAAAAGTTCCCTATTAAAGAATCATTTGAAGCATCTGGTCGTCACAAACGTTTTGACTAATTGTGGAGCCAAAATGGACTCCGTATGAGTCTGATATCCATCTAATGGTTAACACTGCGCAAAACTGATTCCGAACGACAGTTATAGACTAGTTCTTGTGTAGTTGCACTGCACTTTTTCCATTCTACTTCACTAAACATCTCCATATGAGATCCAATTACTTGTAAGGAAATGCAAGAGACCTCAGTTATGATGATGCCCTAGGTCCATAGCTGGGACTTTGTGTATGTTCTCGAAATGCGTTTGTCGAGTGCTCATTAAGAAAGTTTCTATACAAGTTTCTGAAAGAACTCCTTAAGAAATGTTCTCCAAAAGTTCCCTATGAAAGAATACTTTGAAGCATCTAGTTGTCACAAACGTTTGGACTACTTGTGGAGCCAAAACGGACTCCGTATGAGTCAAATATCCATGTTTCAATTAACACTACGCGAAACTCGATAGTTACAGACTAGTTCTTGTGTAGTTACACTCGATTTTTATCATTTTACTTCACTAAACATCTCCATATGAGACCCAATTACTTGTAGGGAAATGCAAGAGACCTCGGTTATGATGATGCACTAGGTCCATAGCTAGGACTTTGTGTATGTTCTCGAAATGCGTTTGTCGAGTGCTCATTAAAAAAGTTTCTATCCATGTTTCTGAACGAACACCTTAAGAAACGTTCTCCAAAAGTTCCCAATGAGAGAATCATTCGAAGCACCTGGTTGTCACAAACATTTTGACTACTTGTGGAGCCAAAACAGACTCTGTATGAGTCAGACATCCATGTTTCAGTTAACACTTCGCAAAACTCGACAGTTACGGACTAGTTCTTGTGTATTTGCACTTGATTGTTTCCATTCTACTTCACTAAGCATGTCCATATGAGATCCAATTACTTGTAGTGAAATGCAGGAGACCTCGGTTATGATGATGCACTAGGTCCATAGCTGGGACTTTGTGTATATTCTCGAAATGCGTTTGTCGAGTGCTCATTAAGAAAGTTTCTATACAAGTTTCTGAAAATACTCCTGAAGAGAAGTTCTCCAAAACTTCCCAATGAAATTATCCTTTGAAGCATCAAGGCGTGACAAACATTTTGACTACTTGTGGAGCCAAAACGGACTCCGTATGAGTCAGATATCCATGTTTCAGTTAACACTTCGCAAAACTTGACAGTTACAGACTAGTTCTTGTGTAGTTGCACTTGGTTTTTTCCATTCTACTTCACTACACATCTCCATATGAGATCCAATTACTTGTAGGTAAATGCAAGAGACCTCGGTTATGATGATGCAATTGGTCCATAGCTGGGACTTTGTGTATGTTCTCGAAATGCGTTTGTCGAGTGCTGATTAAGAAAGTTTCTATAGCAGTTTCTGAAAATACTCCTGAAGAGAAGTTATCCCGAAGTTCCCTATGAAATTATCCTTTGAAGCATCAAGTCGTGACAAATGTTTTGACTACTTGTGGAGCCAAAACGGACTCCGTATGAGTCAGATATCCATGTTTCAGTTAACACTTCGCAAAACTGGACAATTACATACTAGTTCTTGTGTAGTTGCACTCGATATTTTCCATTCTACTTTGCTACACATCTCCATATGAGTTCCAATTACTTTTAGGGAAATGCAAGAGACCTCGGTTATGATGATGTACTAGGTCCATAGCTGGGACTTTGTGTATGTTCTCGAAATGCGTTTGTCGAGTGCTCATTAAGAAAGTTTCTATACAAGTTTCTGAAAATACTCCTGAAGAGAATTTCTCCAAAAGTTCCCTATGAAATTATCCTTTGAAGCATCAAGTCGTGACAAACGTTTTGACTACTTGTGGAGCCAAAACGGACTCCGTACGAGTCAGATACCCATGTTTCAGTTAACACTTCGCAAAACTGGACAGATACAGACTAGTTCTTGTGTTGTTGCACTCGATTTTTTCCATTCTACTTCACTACACATCTCCATATGAGTTCCAATTACTTGTAGGGAAATGAAAGAGACCTCGGTAATGATGATGCACTAGGTCCATAGCTGGGAATTTATGTATGTTCTTGAAATGCGTTTGTTAGTGCTCATTAAGAAAGTTTCTATACAAGTTTCTGAATGAACTCCTTAGGAAAAGTTCTCCAAAAGTTCCCTATGAAAAAATCATTTGAAGCATCTGGTCGTCACAAACGTTTTGACTAATTGTGGAGCCAAAACGGACTCCGTATGAGTCAGATATCCATGTAATGGTTAACACTGCGCAAAACTGATTCCGAACGACAGTTATAGACTACTTCTTGTGTAGTTGCACTACACTTTTTCCATTCTACTTCACTAAACATCTCCATATGAGATCCAATTATTTGTAAGGAAATGCAAGAGACCTCGGTTATGATGATGCACTAGGTCCATAGCTGGGACTTTGTGTATGTTCTCGAAATGCGTTTGTCGAGTGCTCATTAAGAAAGTTTCTATACAACTTTCTGAAAATACTCCTGAAGAGAAGTTCTCCAAAAGTTCCCAACGAAATTATCCCTTGAAGCATCAAGCCGTGACAAACGTTTTGACTACTTGTGGAGCCAAAACGGACTCCGTATGAGTCAGATATCCATGTTTCAGTTAACACTTCGCAAAACTGGACAGTTACAGACTAGTTCTTGTGTAGTTGCACTTGGTTTTTTCCATTCTACTTCACTACACATCCCCATATGAGTTCCAGTTACTTTTAGGGAAATGCTAGAGACCTCGGTTATGATGATGCAATAGGTCCATAGCTGGGACTTTGTGTATGTTCTTGAAATGCGTTTGTCGAGTGCTGATTAAGAAAGTTTCTATAGCAGTTTCTGAAAATACTCCTGAAGAGAATTTCGCCAAAAGTTGCCTATGAAATTATCCTTTAAAGCATCAAGTCGTGACGAACGTTTTGACTACTTGTGGAGCCAAAACAGACTCCGTACGAGTCAGATACCCATGTTTCAGGTAACACTTCGCAAAACTGGACAGATACAGGCTAGTTCTTGTGTAGTTGCACTCGATTTTTTCCATTCTACTTCACTACACATCTCCATATGAGTTCCAATTACTTGTAGGGAAATGCAAGAGACCTCGGTTATGATGATGCACTAGGTCCATAGCTGGGACTTTGTGTATGTTCTCGAAATGCGTTTGTCAGCGCTCATTAAGAAAGTTTCTATACAAGTTTCTGAATGAACTCCTTAGGAAAAGTTCTCCAAAAGTTCCCTATGAAAGAATCATTTGAAGCATCTGGTCGTCACAAACGTTTTGACTAATTGTGGAGCCAAAACGGACTCCGTATGAGTCTGATATCCACCTAATGGTTAACACTGCGCAAAACTGATTCCGAACGACAGTTATAGACTAATTCTTGTGTAGTTGCACTACACTTTTTCCATTCTACTTCACTAAACATCTCCATATGAGATCCAATTACTTGTAGGGAAATTCAAGAGACCTCGGTTATGATGATGCACTAGGTCCATAGCTAGGACTTTGTGTATGTTCTCGAAATGCGTTTGTCGAGTGCTCATTAAAAAAGTTTCTATCCAAGTTTCTCAATGAACTCCTTAAGAAACGTTCTCCAAAAGTTCCCTATGAGAGAATCATTTGAAGCACCTGGTTGTCACAAACATTTTGACTACTTGTGGAGCCAAAACAGACTCTGTATGAGTCAGATATCCATGTTTCAGTTAACACTTCGCAAAACTCGACAGTTACGGACTAGTTCTTGTGTATTTGCACTTGATTGTTTCCATTCTACTTCACTAAGAATGTCCATATGAGATCCAATTACTTGTAGGGAAATGCAAGAGACCTCGGTTATGATGATGCACTAGGTCCATAGCTGGGACTTTGTGTATGTTCTCGAAATGCGTTTGTCGAGTGCTCATTAAGAAAGTTTCTATACAAGTTTCTGAAAATACTCTTGAAGAGAAGTTCTCCAAAAGTTCCCAATGAAATTATCCTTTGAAGCATCAAGTCGTGACAAACGTTTTGACTACTTGTGGAGCCAAAACGGACTCCGTATGAGTCAGATATCCATGTTTTAGTTAACACTTCGCAAAACTGGACAATTACATACTAGTTCTTGTGTAGTTGCACTCGATATTTTCCATTCTACTTTGCTACACATCTCCATATGAGTTCCAATTACTTTTAGGGAAATGCAAGAGACCTCGGTTATGATGATGTACTAGGTCCATAGCTGGGACTTTGTGTATGTTCTTGAAATGCGTTTGTCGAGTGCTCATTAAGAAAGTTTCTATACAAGTTTCTGAAAATACTCCTGAAGAGAATTTCTCCAAAAGTTCCCTATGAAATTATCCTTTGAAGCATCAAGTCGTGACAAACGTTTTGACTACTTGTGGAGCCAAAACGGACTCCGTACGAGTCAGATACCCATGTTTCAGTTAACACTTCGCAAAACTGGACAGTTAAAGACTAGTTCTTGTGTAGTTGCACTTGGTTTTTTCCATTCTACTTCACTACACATCCCCATATGAGATCCAATTACTTGTGGGGAAATGCAAGAGACCTCGGTTATGATGATGCAATAGGTCCATAGCTGGGACTTTGTGTATGTTCTCGAAATGCGTTTGTCGAGTGCTGATTAAGAAAGTTTCTATAGCAGTTTCTGAAAATACTCCTGAAGAGAAGTTATACCAAAGTTCCCTATGAAATTATCCTTTGAAGCATCAAGTTGTGACAAACGTTTTGACTACTTGTGGAGCCAAAACGGACTCCGTATGAGTCAGATATCCATGTTTCAATTAACACTTCGCAAAACTGGACATTTACATACTAGTTCTTGTGTAGTTGCACTCGATTTTTTCCATTCTACTTTGCTACACATCTCCATTTGAGTTCCAATTACTTTTAGGGAAATGCAAGAGACCTCGGTTATGATCATGTACTAGGTCCATAGCTGGGATTTTGTGTATGTTCTCGAAATGCGTTTGTCAAGTGCTCATTAAGAAAGTTTCTATACAAGTTTCTGAAAATACTCCTGAAGAGAATTTCTCCAAAAGTTCCCTATGAAATTATCCTTTGAAGCATCAAGTCGTGACGAACGTTTTGACTACTTGTGGAGCCAAAACGGACTCCGTACGAGTCAGATACCCATGTTTCAGGTAACACTTCGCAAAACTGGACAAATACAGACTAGTTCTTGTGTAGTTGCATTCGATTTTTTCCATTCTACTTCACCACACATCTCCATATGAGTTCCAATTACTTGTAGGGAGATGCAAGAGATCTCGGTTATGATGATGCACTAGGTCCATAGCTGGGACTTTGTGTATGTTCTCGAAATGCGTTTGTCAGTGCTCATTGAGAAAGTTTCTATACAAGTTTCTGAATGAACTCCTTAGGAAAAGTTCTCCAAAAGTTACCTATGAAAGAATCATTTGAAGCATCTGGTCGTCACAAACGTTTTGACTAATTGTGGAGCCAAAATGGACTCCGTATGAGTCTGATATCCATCTAATGGTTAACACTGCGCAAAACTGATTCCGAACGACAGTTATAGACTAGTTCTTGTGTAGTTGCACTACACTTTTTCCATTCTACTTCACTAAACATCTCCATATGAGATCCAATTACTTGTATGGAAATGCAAAAGACCTCGGTTATGATGATGCACTAGGTCCATAGCTGGGACTTTGTGTATGTTCTCGAAATGCGTTTGTCGAGTGCTCATTAAGAAAGTTTCTATACAAAATTCTGAAAGAACTCCTGAAGAAATGTTCTCCAAAAGTTCCCTATGAAAGAATCCTTTGAAGCATCTAGTTGTCACAAACGTTTGGACTACTTGTGGAGCCAAAACGGACTCCGTATGAGTCAAATATCCATGTTTCAGTTAACATTGCGTGAAACTCGATAGTTACAGACTAGTTCTTGTGTAGTTACACTTGATTTTTATCATTCTACTTCACTAAACATCTCCATATGAGATCCAATTAAGTGTAGGGAAATGCAAGAGACCTCGGTTATGATGATGCACTAGGTCCATAGCTAGGACTTTGTGTATGTTCTCGAAATGCGTTTGTCGAGTGCTCATTAAAAAAGTTTCTATCCAAGTTTCTGAACGAACTGCTTAAGAAACGTTCTCCAAAAGTTCCCTATGAGAGAATCATTTGAAGCACCTGGTTGTCACAAACATTTTGACTACTTGTGGAGCTAAAACAGACTCCGTATGAGTCAGATATCCATGTTTCAGTTAACACTTCGCAAAACTCGACAGTTACGAACTAGTTCTTGTGTATTTGCACTTGATTGTTTCCATTCTACTTCACTAAGCATGTCCATATGAGATCCAATTACTTGTAGGGAAATTCAAGAGATCTCGGTTATGATGATGCACTAGGTCCATAGCTGGGACTTTCTGTATGTTCTCGAAATAAGTTTGTCGAGTGCTCATTAAGAAAGTTTCTATACAAGTTTCTGAAAATACTCCTGAAGAGAAGTTCTCCAAAAGTTCCCAATGAAATTATCCTTTGAAGCATCAAGTCGTGACAAACGTTTTGACTACTTGTGGAGCCAAAATGTACTCCGTATGAGTCAGATATCCATGTTTCAGTTAACACTTCGCAAAACTGGACAGTTACAGACTAGTTCTTGTGTAGTTGCACTTGGTTTTTTCCATTCTACTTCACTACACATCCCCATATGAGATCCAATTACTTGTAGGGAAATGCAAGAGACCTCGGTTATGATGATGCAATAGGTCCATAGCTGGGACTTTGTGTATGTTCTCAAAATGCGTTTGTCGAGTGCTGATTAAGAAAGTTTCTATAGCAGTTTCTGAAAATACTCCTGAAGAGAAGTTATCCAAAAGTTCCCTATGAAATTATCCTTTGAAGCATCAAGTCGTGACAAACGATTTGACTACTTGTGGAGCCAAAACGGACTTCGTATGAGTCAGATATCCATGTTTCAGTTAACACTAAGCAAAAGTAGACAGTTACAGACTAGTTCTTGTGTAGTTGCACTCGATTTTTTTCCTTTCTACTTCACTAAAAATCTCCATATGAGATCCAATTACTTGTTGGGAAATGCAAGAGACCTCGGTTATGATGATGCACTAGGTCTATAGCTGGGACTTTGTGTATGTTCTGGAAATGCGTTTGTCGAGTGCTCATTAAGAAAGTTTCTATACAAGTTTCTGAACGAACTCCATAAGAAAAGTTCTCCAAAAGTTCCCTATGAAAAAATCCTTTGAAGCATATGGTTGTCACAAACGTTTTGACTAATTGTGGAGCCAAAACAGACTCCGTATGAGCCAGATATCCATGTTTCAGTTAACACTGCGCAAAACTGAATCTGAACGACAGTTACAGACTAGTTCTTGTGTAGTTGCACTCCACTTTTTCCATTCTACTTCACTAAACATATCCATATGAGATCCAATTACTTGTAGGGAAATGCAAGAGACATCGGCTATGATGAAGCACTAGGTCCATAGCTGGGTTTTTGTGTATGTTCTCAAAATGCGTTTGTGGAGTGCTCATTAAGAAAGTTAATATGCAAGTTTGTGAACGAACTCCTTAAGAAAAGTTCTCCAAAAGTTCCCTATGAAATAATCCTTTGAAGCATCTGGTCGTCACAAATGTTTTGACTGCTTGTGGAGCTAAAACGGACTCCGTATGAGTCAGATATCCATGTTTCAGTTAACACTGTGCAAAACTGATTCCGAACGACAGTTACAGACTAGTTATTGTGTAGTTGCACTCGATTTTTTCCATTCTACTTCACTAAACATATCCATATGAGATCCAATTACTTGTAGGGAAATGCAAGAGACCTCGGTTATGATGATGCACTAGCTCCATAGCTGGGACTTTGTGTAGGTTCTCAAAATGCGTTTGTCGAGTCCTCATTAAGAAAGTTTCTATACAAGTTTCTGAATGAACTCCTTAAGAAAAGTTCTCCAAAAGTTTCCTATGAAAGAATCCTTTGAAGCATCTAGTCGTCACAAACGTATTGACTACTATTGGAGCCAAAACAGACTCCGTATGAGTTAGATATCCATGTTTCAGTTAACACTGCGCAAAACTGATTCTGAACGACAGTTACATACTAGTTCTTGTGTAGTTGCACTCGATTTTTTCCATTCTACTTCACTAAACATCTCCATATGAGATGCATTTACTTATAGGGTAATGCAAGGTACCTCGGTTATGATGACGCACTAGGTCCATAGCTGGGACTTTGTGTATGTTCTCGAAATGCGTTTGTCGAGTGTTCATTAAGAAAGTTTCTATACAATTTTCTGAACGAACTCCTTAAGAAAAGATATTCAAAAGTTCCCTATGACAGAATCCTTTGAAGCATCTGGTCGTCACAAACGTTTTGACTACTTGTGGAGCCAAAACGGACTCCGTATGAGTCAGATATCCATGTTTCAGTTAATACTGCGCAAAACTCGATAGTTACAGACTAGTTCTTGTGTAGTTGCACTCGATTTTTTCCATTCTACTTCACTAAACATCTCCATATGAGATCCAATTACTTGTAGGGAAATGCAAGAGACCTCGGTTATGATGATGCACTAGCTCCATAGCTGGGACTTTGTGTATGTTCTCAAAATGCGTTTGTCGAGTGCTCATTAAGAAAGTTTCTGTACAAGTTTCTGAATGAACTCCTTAAGAAAAGTTCTCCAAAAGTTTCCTATGAAAGAATCCTTTGAAGCATCTAGTCGTCACAAACGTATTGACTACTGGTGGAGCCAAAACAGACTCCGTATGAGTCAGATATCCATGTTTCAGTTAACACTGCGCAAAACTGATTCCGAATGAAAGTTACATACTAGTTCTTGTGTAGTTGCACTCGATTTTTTCCATTCTACTTCACTAAACATCTCCATATGAGATGCATTTACTTATAGGGTAACGCAAGATACCTCGGTTATGATGACGCACTAGGTCCATAGCTAGGACTTTGTGTATGTTCTCGAAATGCGTTTGCCGACTGCTCATTAAGAAAGTTTCTATACAATTTTCTGAACGAAATCCTTAAGAAAAGATCTTCAAAAGTTCCCTATGACAGAATCCTTTGAAGCATCTGGTCGTCACAAACGTTTTGACTACTTGTGGAGCCAAAACGGACTCCGTATGAGTCACATATCCATGTTACAGTTAACACTGCGCAAAACTGATTCCGAACGACAGTTACAGACTAGTTCTTGTGTAGTTGCACTCGATTTTTTCCATTCTACTTCACTAGACATATCCATATGATATCCAATTATTTGTAGGGAAATGCAAGAGACCTCGGTTATGATGATGCACTAGGTCCATAGCTGGGACTTTGTGTATGTTCTCGAAATGCGTTAGTCGAGTGCTCATTAAGAAGTTTCTATACAAGTTTCTGAACGAACTCCTTCAGAAAAGTTCTCCAAAAGTTCCCTATGAAAGAATACTTTGAAGCATATGGTCATCACAAATGTTTTGACTACTTTTGGAGCCAAAACGGACTCCGTATGAGTCAGATATCCATGTTTTAGTTAACACTACGCAAAACTGATTCCGAACGACAGTTACAGACCAGTTCTTGTCTAGTTGCACTCGATTTTTTCCATTCTAGTTAATAAACATCTCTATATGAGATCCAATTACTTGTAGGGAAATACAAGAGACCTCGGTTATGAAGATGCACTAGGTCCATAGCTGGGACTTTGTGTATGTTCTCTAAATGCGTTTGTCGTGTGCTCATTAAGAAAGTTTATATACAAGTTTCTGAACGAACTCCTTAAGAAAAGTTCTCCAAAAGTTCCCAATGGAAGAATCCTTTGAAGGATCCGTTGGTCACAAACGTTTTGTCTACTTGTGGAGCCAAAACGGACTCCTTATGAGTCAGATATATATGTATCAGTTAACACTGCGCAAAACTAATTCCGAACGACAGTTACAGACTAGTTCTTGTGTAGTTGCAGTCAATTTTTTCCATTCTACTTCACTAAACATCTCCATACGAGATCCATTTACTTGTAGGGAAATTCAAGGGACCTCGGTTATGATGACGCACTAGGTCCATAGCTGGGACTTTGTGTATGTTCTCGAAATGCGTTTGTCGAGTTCTCATTAAGAAAGTTTCTATACAAGTTTCTGAATGAACTCCTTAAGAAAAGTTCTCCAAAAGTTTCCTATGAAAGAATCCTTTGAAGCATCTGGTCGTCACAAACGTTTTGACTACTGGTGGAGCCAAAACGGAATCCGTATGAGTCAGATATCCATGTTTCACTTAACACTACGCAAAACTGATTACGAACGACAGTTACAGACTAGTTCTTGTGTAGTTGCACTCGATTTTTTCCATTCTACTTCACTAAACATCTCCATATGAGATGCAATTACTTGTAGGGAAATGCAAGATACCTCGGTTATGATGGTGCACTAGGTCCATAGTTGGGACTTTGTGTATGTTCTCGAAATGCGTTTGTCGAGTGCTCATTAAGAAAGTTTCTATACAAGTTTCTGAACGAACCCCTTATGAAAAGTTCTTCAAAAGTTCCCTATGAAAGAATCCTTTGAAGTGTCTGGTCGTCACAAACGTTTTCACTACTTGTGGAGCCAAAACGGACTCCGTATGAGTCACGTATCCACGTTTCAGTTAACACTGCGCAAAACTCGACAGTTACAAACTAGTTCTTGTGTAGTTGCACTCGATTTTTTCCATTCTACTTCACTAAACATCTCCATATGAGACCCATTTACTTGTAGGGAAATGCAAGAGACTTCGGTTATGATGATGCACTAGGTCTATAGCTGAGACTTTGTGTATGTTCTCGAAATGCGTTTGTCGAGTGCTCATTAAGAAAGTTTCTATATAAGTTTCTGAACGAACTCCTTAACAAAAGTTCTCCAAAAGTTCCCTGTGAAAGAATCCTTTGAAGCATCTGGTAGTCACAAACATTTTTACTACTTGTGGAGCCAAAACGGACTCCGTATGAGTTAGATATCCATGTTTCAGTTAACACTGTGCAAAACTGGACAGTTACAAACTAGTTCTTGTGTAGTTGCAGTCAATTTTTTCCATTCTACTTCACTAAACATCTCCATACGAGATCCAATTACTTGTAGGGAAATTCAAGAGACCTCGGTTATGATGACGCACTAGGTCCATAGCTCGGACTTTGTGTATGTTCTCGAAATGCGTTTGTCGAGTTCTCATTAAGAAAGTTTCTATACAAGTTTCTGAATGAACTCCTTAAGAAAAGTTCTCCAAATGTTTCCTATGAAAGAATCCTTTGAAGCATCTGGTCGTCACAAACGTTTTGACTACTGGTGGAGCCAAAACGGAATCCGTATGAGTCAGATATCCATGTTTCAGTTAACACTACGCAAAACTGATTACGAACGACAGTTACAGACTAGTTCTTGTGTAGTTGCACCCGATTTTTTCCATTCTACTTCACTAAACATCTCCATATGAGATGCAATTACTTGTAGGGAAATGCAAGATACCTCGGTTATGATGGTGCACTAGGTCCATAGTTGGGACTTTGTGTATGTTCTCGAAATGCGTTTGTCGAGTGCTCATTAAGAAAGTTTCTATACAAGTTTCTGAACGAACCCCTTATGAAAAGTTCTTAAAAAGTTCCCTATGAAAGAATCCTTTGAAGCGTCTGGTCGTCACAAACGTTTTCACTACTTGTGGAGCCAAAACGGACTCCGTATGAGTCACATATCCACGTTTTAGTTAACACTTCGCAAAACTCGACAGTTACGAACTAGTTCTTGTGTAGTTGCACTCGAATTTTTCCATTCTACTTCACTAAACATCTCCATATGAGATCCATTTACTTGTAGGGAAATGCAAGAGACTTCGGTTATGATGATGCACTAGGTCTATAGCTGAGACTTTGTGTATGTTCTCGAAATGCGTTTGTCGAGTGCTCATTAACAAAGTTTCTATATAAGTTTCTGAACAAACTCCTTAACAAAAGTTCTCCAAAAGTTCCCTGTGAAAGAATCCTTTGAAGCATCTGGTAGTCACAAACATTTTGACTACTTGTGGAGCCAAAACGGACTCCGTATGAGTTAGATATCCATGTTTCAGTTAACACTGTGCAAAACTGGACAGTTACAAACTTGTTCTTGTGTAGTTGCAGTCAATTTTTTCCATTCTACTTCACTAAACATCTCCATACAAGATCCAATTACTTGTAGGGAAATTCAAGAGACCTCGGCTATGATGACGCACTAGGTCCATAGCTCGGACTTTGTGTATGTTCTCGAAATGCGTTTGTCGAGTGCTCATTAAGAAAGTTTCTATACAAGTTTCTGAACGAACCCCTTATGAAAAGTTCTTAAAAAGTTCCCTATGAAAGAATCCTTTGAAGCGTCTGGTCGTCACAAACGTTTTCACTACTTGTGGAGCCAAAACGAACTCCGTATGAGTCACATATCCACGTTTTAGTTAACACTTCGCAAAACTCGACAGTTACGAACTAGTTCTTGTGTAGTTGCACTCGAATTTTTCCATTCTACTTCACTAAACATCTCCATATGAGATCCATTTACTTGTAGGGAAATGCAAGAGACTTCGGTTATGATGATGCACTAGGTCTATAGCTGAGACTTTGTGTATGTTCTCGAAATGCGTTTGTCGAGTGCTCATTAAGAAAGTTTCTATATAAGTTTCTGAACAAACTCCTTAACAAAAGTTCTCCAAAAGTTCCCTGTGAAAGAATCCTTTGAAGCATCTGGTAGTCACAAACATTTTGACTACTTGTGGAGCCAAAACGGACTCCGTATGAGTTAGATATCCATGTTTCAGTTAACACTGTGCAAAACTGGACAGTTACAAACTTGTTCTTGTGTAGTTGCAGTCAATTTTTTCCATTCTACTTCACTAAACATCTCCATACAAGATCCAATTACTTGTAGGGAAATTCAAGAGACCTCGGCTATGATGACGCACTAGGTCCATAGCTCGGACTTTGTGTATGTTCTCGAAATGCGTTTGTCGAGTTCTCATTAAGAAAGTTTCTATACAAGTTTCTGAATGAACTCCTTAAGAAAAGTTCTCCAAAAGTTTCCTATGAAAGAATCCTTTGAAGCATCTGGTCGTCACAAACGTTTTGACTACTGGTGGAGCCAAAACGGAATCCGTATGAGTCAGATATCCATGTTTCAGTTAACACTACGCAAAACTGATTACGAACGACAGTTACAGACTAGTTCTTGTGTAGTTGCACTCGATTTTTTCCATTCTACTTCACTAAACATCTCCATATGAGATGCAATTACTTGTAGGGAAATGCAAGATACCTCGGTTATGATGGTGCACTAGGTCCATAGTTGGGACTTTGTGTATGTTCTCGAAATGCGTTTGTCGAGTGCTCATTAAGAAAGTTTCTATACAAGTTTTTGTACGAACCCCTTACGAAAAGTTCTTCAAAAGTTCCCTATGAAAGAATCCTTTGAAGTGTCTGGTCATCACCAACATTTTCACTACTTGTGGAGCCAAAACGGACTCCGTATGAGTCACATATCCACGTTTCAGTTAACACTGCGCAAAACTCGACAGTTACAAACTAGTTCTTGTGTAGTTGCACTCGATTTTTTCCATTCTACTTCACTAAACATCTCCATATGAGATCCATTTACTTGTAGGGAAATGCAAGAGACTTCGGTTATGATGATGCACTAGGTCTATAGCTGAGACTTTGTGTATGTTCTCGAAATGCGTTTGTCGAGTGCTCATTAAGAAACTTTCTATATAAGTTTCTGAACGAACTCCTTAACAGAAGTTCTCCAAAAGTTCCCTGTGAAAGAATCCTTTGAAGCATCTGGTAGTCACAAACATTTTTACTACTTGTGGAGCCAAAACGGACTCCGTATGAGTTAGATATCCATGTTTCAGTTAACACTGTGCAAAATTAGACAGTTACAAACTAGTTCTTGTGTAGTTGCAGTCAATTTTTTCCATTCTACTTCACTAAACATCTCCATACGAGATCCAATTACTTGTAGGGAAATTCAAGAGACCTCGGTTATGATGACGCACTAGGTCCATAGCTCAGACTTTGTGTATGTTCTCGAAATGCGTTTGTCGAGTTCTCATTAAGAAAGTTTCTATACAAGTTTCTGAATGAACTCCTTAAGAAAAGTTCTCCAAATGTTTCCTATGAAAGAATCCTTTGAAGCATCTGGTCGTCACAAACGTTTTGACTACTGGTGGAGCCAAAACGGAATCCGTATGAGTCAGATATCCATGTTTCAGTTAACAATACGCAAAACTGATTACGAACGACAGTTACAGACTAGTTCTTGTGTAGTTGCACTCGATTTTTTCCATTCTACTTCACTAAACATCTCCATATGAGATGCAATTACTTGTAGGGAAATGCAAGATACCTCGGTTATGATGGTGCACTAGGTCCATAGTTGGGACTTTGTGTATGTTCTCGAAATGCGTTTGTCGAGTGCTCATTAAGAAAGTTTCTATACAAGTTTCTGAACGAACCCCTTATGAAAAGTTCTTAAAAAGTTCCCTATGAAAGAATCCTTTGAAGCGCCTGGTCGTCACAAATGTTTTCACTACTTGTGGAGCCAAAACGGACTCCGTATGAGTCACATATCCACGTTTCAGTTAACACTTCGCAAAACTCGACAATTACGAACTAGTTCTTGTGTAGTTGCACTCGATTTTTTCCATTCTACTTCACTAAACATCTCCATATGAGATCCATTTACTTGTAGGGAAATGCAAGAGACTTCGGTTATGATGATGCACTAGGTCTATAGCTGAGACTTTGTGTATGTTCTCGAAATGCGTTTGTCGAGTGCTCATTAAGAAACTTTCTATATAAGTTTCTGAACGAACTCCTTAACAAAAGTTCTCCAAAAGTTCCCTGTGAAAGAATCCTTTGAAGCATCTGGTAGTCACAAACATTTTGACTACTTGTGGTGCCAAAACGGACTCCGTATGAGTTAGATATCCATGTTTCAGTTAACACTGTGCAAAACTGGACAGTTACAAACTTGTTCTTGTGTAGTTGCAGTCAATTTTTTCCATTCTACTTCACTAAACATCTCCATACGAGATCCAATTACTTGTAGGGAAATTCAAGAGACCTCGGTTATGATGACGCACTAGGTCCATAGCTCAGACTTTGTGTATGTTCTCGAAATGCGTTTGTCGAGTTCTCATTAAGAAAGTTTCTATACAAGTTTCTGAATGAACTCCTTAAGAAAAGTTCTCCAAAAGTTTCCTATGAAAGAATCCTTTGAAGCATCTGGTCATCACAAACGTTTTGACTACTGGTGGAGCCAAAACGGAATCCGTATGAGTCAGATATCCATGTTTCAGTTAACACTACGCAAAACTGATTACGAACGACAGTTACAGACTAGTTCTTGTGTAGTTGCACTCGATTTTTTCCATTCTACTTCACTAAACATCTCCATATGAGATGCAATTACTTGTAGGGAAATGCAAGATACCTCGGTTATGATGGTGCACTAGGTCCATAGTTGGGACTTTGTGTATGTTCTCGAAATGCGTTTGTCGAGTGCTCATTAAGAAAGTTTCTATACAAGTTTTTGTACGAACCCCTTACGAAAAGTTCTTCAAAAGTTCCCTATGAAAGAATCCTTTGAAGTGTCTGGTCATCACCAACGTTTTCACTACTTGTGGAGCCAAAACGGACTCCGTATGAGTCACATATCCACGTTTCAGTTAACACTGCGCAAAACTCGACAGTTACAAACTAGTTCTTGTGTAGTTGCACTCAATTTTTTCCATTCTACTTCACTAAACATCTCCATACGAGATCCAATTACTTGTAGGGAAATTCAAGAGACCTCGGTTATGATGACGCACTAGGTCCATAGCTCAGACTTTGTGTATGTTCTCGAAATGCGTTTGTCGAGTTCTCATTAAGAAAGTTTCTATACAAGTTTCTGAATGAACTCCTTAAGAAAAGTTCTCCAAATGTTTCCTATGAAAGAATCCTTTGAAGCATCTGGTCGTCACAAACGTTTTGACTACTGGTGGAGCCAAAACGGAATCCGTATGAGTCAGATATCCATGTTTCAGTTAACAATACGCAAAACTGATTACGAACGACAGTTACAGACTAGTTCTTGTGTAGTTGCACTCGATTTTTTCCATTCTACTTCACTAAACATCTCCATATGAGATGCAATTACTTGTAGGGAAATGCAAGATACCTCGGTTATGATGGTGCACTAGGTCCATAGTTGGGACTTTGTGTATGTTCTCGAAATGCGTTTGTCGAGTGCTCATTAAGAAAGTTTCTATACAAGTTTCTGAACGAACCCCTTATGAAAAGTTCTTAAAAAGTTCCCTATGAAAGAATCCTTTGAAGCGCCTGGTCGTCACAAATGTTTTCACTACTTGTGGAGCCAAAACGGACTCCGTATGAGTCACATATCCACGTTTCAGTTAACACTTCGCAAAACTCGACAATTACGAACTAGTTCTTGTGTAGTTGCACTCGATTTTTTCCATTCTACTTCACTAAACATCTCCATATGAGATCCATTTACTTGTAGGGAAATGCAAGAGACTTCGGTTATGATGATGCACTAGGTCTATAGCTGAGACTTTGTGTATGTTCTCGAAATGCGTTTGTCGAGTGCTCATTAAGAAACTTTCTATATAAGTTTCTGAACGAACTCCTTAACAAAAGTTCTCCAAAAGTTCCCTGTGAAAGAATCCTTTGAAGCATCTGGTAGTCACAAACATTTTGACTACTTGTGGTGCCAAAACGGACTCCGTATGAGTTAGATATCCATGTTTCAGTTAACACTGTGCAAAACTGGACAGTTACAAACTTGTTCTTGTGTAGTTGCAGTCAATTTTTTCCATTCTACTTCACTAAACATCTCCATACGAGATCCAATTACTTGTAGGGAAATTCAAGAGACCTCGGTTATGATGACGCACTAGGTCCATAGCTCAGACTTTGTGTATGTTCTCGAAATGCGTTTGTCGAGTTCTCATTAAGAAAGTTTCTATACAAGTTTCTGAATGAACTCCTTAAGAAAAGTTCTCCAAAAGTTTCCTATGAAAGAATCCTTTGAAGCATCTGGTCATCACAAACGTTTTGACTACTGGTGGAGCCAAAACGGAATCCGTATGAGTCAGATATCCATGTTTCAGTTAACACTACGCAAAACTGATTACGAACGACAGTTACAGACTAGTTCTTGTGTAGTTGCACTCGATTTTTTCCATTCTACTTCACTAAACATCTCCATATGAGATGCAATTACTTGTAGGGAAATGCAAGATACCTCGGTTATGATGGTGCACTAGGTCCATAGTTGGGACTTTGTGTATGTTCTCGAAATGCGTTTGTCGAGTGCTCATTAAGAAAGTTTCTATACAAGTTTTTGTACGAACCCCTTACGAAAAGTTCTTCAAAAGTTCCCTATGAAAGAATCCTTTGAAGTGTCTGGTCATCACCAACGTTTTCACTACTTGTGGAGCCAAAACGGACTCCGTATGAGTCACATATCCACGTTTCAGTTAACACTGCGCAAAACTCGACAGTTACAAACTAGTTCTTGTGTAGTTGCACTCAATTTTTTCCATTCTACTTCACTAAACATCTCCATATGAGATCCATTTACTTGTAGGGAAATGCAAGAGACTTCGGTTATGATGATGCACTAGGTCTATAGCTGAGACTTTGTGTATGTTCTCGAAATGCGTTTGTCGAGTGCTCATTAAGAAAGTTTCTATATAAGTTTCTGAACGAACTCCTTAACAAAAGTTCTCCAAAAGTTCCCTGTGAAAGAATCCTTTGAAGCATATGGTAGTCACAAACATTTTGACTAATTGTGGAGCCAAAACGGACTCCGTATGAGTTAGATATCCATGTTTCAGTTAACACTGTGCAAAACTGGACAGTTACAAACTAGTTCTTGTGTAGTTGCAGTCAATTTTTTCCATTCTACTTCACTAAACATCTCCATACGAGATCCAATTACTTGTAGGGAAATTCAGGAGACCTCGGTTATGATGACACACTAGGTCCATAGCTCGGACTTTGTGTATGTTCTCGAAATGCGTTTGTCGAGTTCTCATTAAGAAAGTTTCTATACAAGTTTCTAAATGAACTCCTTAAGAAAAGTTCTCCAAAAGTTTCCTATGAAAGAATCCTTTGAAGCATCTGGTCGTCACAAACGTTTTGACTACTGGTGGAGCCAAAACGGAATCAGTATGAGTCAGATATCCATGTTTCAGTTAACACTACGCAAAACTGATTACGAACGACAGTTACAGACTAGTTCTTGTGTAGTTGCACTCGATTTTTTCCATTCTACTTCACTAAACATCTCCATATGAGATGAAATTACTTGTAGGGAAATGCAAGATACCTTGGTTATAATGGTGCACTAGGTCCATAGTTGGGACTTTGTGTATGTTCTCGAAATGCGTTTGTCGAGTGCTCATTAAGAAAGTTTCTATACAAGTTTCTGAACGAACCCCTTATGAAAAGTTCTTACAAAGTTCCCTATGAAAGAATCCTTTGAAGTGTCTGATCGTCACAAACGTTTTCACTACTTGTGGAGCCAAAACGGACTCCGTATGAGTCACATGTCCACGTTTCAGTTAACACTGCGCAAAACTTGACAGTTACAGACTAGTTCTTGTGTAGTTGCACTCGATTTTTTCCATTCTACTTCACTAAACATCTCCATATGAGATGCAATTACTTGTAGGGAAATGCAAGATACCTCGGTTATGATGGTGCACTAGGTCCATAGTTGGGACTTTGTGTATGTTCTCGAAATGCGTTTGTCGAGTGCTCATTAAGAAAGTTTCTATACAAGTTTCTGAACGAACCCCTTATGAAAAGTTCTTCAAATGTTCCCTATGAAAGAATCCTTTGAAGCGTCTGGTCATCACAAATGTTTTCACTACTTGTGGAGCCAAAACGGACTCCGTATGAGTCACATATCCACATTTCAGTTAACACTTTGCAAAACTCGACAGTTACAAACTAGTTCTTGTGTAGTTGCACTCGATTTTTTCCATTCTACTTCACTAAACATCTCCATATGAGATCCATTTACTTGTAGGGAAATGCAAGAGACTTCGGTTGTGATGATGCACTAGGTCTATAGCTGAGACTTTGTGTATGTTCTCGAAATGCGTTTGTCGAGTGCTCATTAAGAAAGTTTCTATATAAGTTTCTGAACGAACTCCTTAACAAAAGTTCTCCAAAAGTTCCCTGTGAAAGAATCCTTTGAAGAATCTGGTAGTCACAAACATTTTGACTACTTGTGGAGCCAAAATGGACTCCGTATGAGTTAGATATCCATGTTTCAGTTAACACTGTGCAAAACTGGACAGTTACAAACTAGTTCTTTTGTAGTTGCACTCGATTTTTTCCATTCCACTTCACTAAAAATCTCCATATGAGATCCAACTACTTGTAGGGAAATGCAAGAGACCTTGGTTACAATGATGCACTAGGTCCATAGCTGGGACTTTGTGTATGTTCTCGAAATGCGTTTGTCGAGTGCTCATTAAGAAAGTTTCTATACAAGTTTCTGAACGAACTCCTTAAGAAAAGTTCTCCAAAATTTCCCTATGAAAGAATCCTTTGAAGCATCTGGTCATCACAAACGTTTTGACTACTTGTGGAGCCAAAACAGACTCCGTATGAGTCAGATATCCATGTTTCTCTTAACACTATGCAAAACTGATTCTGAACGACAGTTACAGACTAGTTCTTGTGTAGTTGCACTCCACTTTTTCCATTCTAATTCACTAAACATCTGCATATGAGATCCAATTACTTGTAGGGAAATGCAAGAGTCCTCAGTTATGATGATGCACTAGGTCCATAGCTAGGTTTTTGTGTATGTTCTCAAAATGCGTTTGTCGACTGCTCATTAAGAAAGTTTCTATACAAGTTTCTGAACGAACTCCTTAAGAAAAGTTCTCCAAAATTTCCCTATGAAAGAATCCTTTGAAGCATCTGGTTGTCACAAACGTTTTGACTAGTTGTGGAGCCAAAATAGACTTTTTATGAGTCAGATATCCATTTTCCAGTTAACACTGAGTAAAACTCGACAATTGCAGACTAGTCTTGTGTAGTTGCACTCGAATTTTTCCATTATACTTCACTAAACATCTCCATATGAGATCCAGTTACTTGTAGGGAAATGCAAGAGACCTCGGTTATGATGATGCACTAGGTCCATAGCTGGGACTTTGTGTATGTTCTCGAAATGCGTTTGTCGAGTGCTCATTAAGAAAGTTTCTATACAAGTTTCTGAACGAACTCCTTAAGAAAAGTTCTCCAAAATTTCCCTATGAAAGAATCCTTTGAAGCATTTGGTCGTCACAAATGTTTTGACTACTGGTGGAGCCAAAACGGACTCCGTATGAGTCAGATATCCATGTTTCAGTTAACACTTTGCAAAACTCGATAGTTACAGACTAGTTCTTGTGTAGTAGCACTCGATTTTTTCCATTCTACTTCACTAAACATCTCCATATGAGATGCAATTACTTGTAGGCAAAGGCAAGATACCTTAGTTATGATGACGCACTAGGTCCATAGCTGGGACTTTGTGTATGTTCTGGAAATGCATTTGTCGAGTGCTCATTAAGAAACTTTCTATACAGGTTTCTGAACGAAATCCTTAAGAAAAGTTCTTCAAAAGTTCCCTATGAAAGAATCCTTTGAAGCATCTGGTCGTCACAAACATTTTGACTACTAGTGGATCCAAAACGGACTCCGTATGAGTCAGATAACCATGTTTCAGTTAACACTGTGCAAAACTCATTCCGAACGAGAGTTACAGACTAGTTCTTGTGTAGTTGCACTCGATTTTTTCCATTCTACTTCACTAAACATCTCCATATGAGATCCAATTACTTGTAGGGAAATGCAAGAGACTTCGATTATGATGATTAACTAGGTCCATAGCTGGGACTTTGTGTATGTTCTCAAAATGCGTTTGTCGAGTGCTCATTAATAAAGTTTCTATATAAGTTTCTGAATGAACTCCTTAAGAAAATTTCTCCAAAAGTTCCCTATGACAGAATCGTTTGAAACATCTGGTCGTCACAAACTTTTTGACTACTTGTGGAGCCAAAACAGACACCATTTGAGTCAGATATCCATGTTTAGTTAACGCTGCGCAAAACTGATTCCGAACGACAGTTACAGACTAGTTCTTGTGTAGTTGCACTCGATTTTTTCCATTCTACATCACTAAATATCTCCATATGAGATGCAATTACTTGTAGGTAAATGCAAGATACCTCGGTTATGTCGACGCACTAGGTCCATAGCTGGGACTTTGTGTATGTTCTCGAAATGCGTTTGTCGAGTGCTCATTAAGAAGGTTTCTATACAAGTTTCTGAACGAACTCCTTAAGATAAGTTCTCCAAAATTTCCCTATGAAAGAATCCTTTGAAGCATTTGGTTGTCACGAACGTTTTGACTACTGGTGGAGCCAAAACGGACTCCGTATGAGTCAGATATCCATGTTTCAGTTAACACTGCGCAAAATTGATTCCGAACGACAGTTACAGACTAGTTCTTGTGTAGTAGCACTCGATTTTTTCCATTCTACTTCACTAAACATCTCCGTATGAGATGCAATTACTTGTAGGCAAAGGCAAGATACCTTGGTTATGATGACGCACTAGGTCCATAGCTGGGACTTTGTGTATGTTCTAGAAATGCATTTGTCGAGTGCTCATTAAGAAATTTTAATGCAGGTTTCTGGACGAAATCCTTAAGAAAAGTTCTTCAAAAGTTCCCTATGAAGGAATCTTTGAAGCATCTGGTTGTCACAAATGTTTTGACTACTGGTGGAGCCAAAACGGACTCCGTATGAGTCAGATATCCATGTTTCAGTTAACACTGCGTAAAACTCATTCCGAACGATAGTTACAGACTAGTTTTTGTGTAGTTGCACTCAATATTTTCCATTCTACTTCACTAAACATCTCCATATGAGATGCAATTACTTGTAGGGACATGTAAGATACCTCGTTTATGATGACGCACTAGGTCCATAGCAGGGACTTTGTGTATGTTCTCGAAATGCGTTTGTCGAGTGCTCCTTAAGAAAGTTTCTATACAAGTTTATGAACGCACTCCTACAGAAAAGTTCCTCAAAAGTTCCCTGTGAAAGAATCCTTTGAAGCATCTGGTCGTCACAAATGTTTTGACTACTTGTGGAGCCAAAACGGACTCAGTATGAGTCAGATATCCATGTTTCAGTTAACACTGCGCAAAACTCGACAATTACAGACTAGTTCTTGTGTAGTTGCACTCGATTTTTTCCATTCTACTTCATCAAACATCTCCATATGAGATCCAATTACTTGTAGGGAAATGCAAGAGACTTTGGTTATGATGATTCACTAGGTCCATAGCTGGGACTTTGTGTATGTTCTCGAAATGCGTTTGTCGAGTGCTCATTAATAAAGTTTCTATACAAGTTTCTGAACGAACTCCTTAAGAAAATTTCTCCAAAAGTTCCCTATGAAATAATCATTTGAAGCATCTGGTCGTCACAAACTTTTTGACTACTTGTGGAGCCAAAACAGACGCCATTTGAGTCAGATATCCATGTTTCAGTTAACGCTGCGCAAAACTGATTCCGAACGACAGTTACAGACTAGTTCTTGTGTAGTTGCACTCGATTTTTTCCATTCTACATCATTAAATATCTCCATATGAGATGCAATTACTTGTAGGGAAATGCAAGATACCTCGGTTATGATGACGCACTAGGTCCATAGCTGGGACTTTGTGTATGTTCTCGAAATGCGTTTGTCGAGTGCTCATTAAGAAAGTTTCTATACAAGTTTCTGAATGAACTCGTTAAGAAAAGATCTTCAAAAGTTCCCCATGAAAGAATACTTTGAAGCATCTAGTCGTCACAAATGTTTTGACTACTTGTGGGGCCAAAACAAACTCCATATGAGTCAGATATCCATGTTACAGTTAACTCTGCGCAAAACTTATTCCGAACGACAGTTACAGACTAGTTCTTATGTAGTTGCACTCCACTTTTTCAATTCTACTTCACTAAACATCTCCATATGAGATCCAATTACTAGTATGGAAATGCAAGAGACCACGGTTATTGTAGCGACCCGTTTCGGGCTGCAACTTTCATGTTGCAGACTTTTCAGACGATGAGTGAGGTGCCTTTAGGTCGTGGTTCTATATTCAGTGATGCCGTTGGAGTTGATGGACTCACTTATCTTCCAAGTCTTCCGCTGTTATCGTTACTAGATGGCCTTAAGCCATATTTATTGTAATAAGTTCTCTTTGAGACATCGATGTAATATGTGTGTGATTGCTACTCTCCTATGAATCCTTCGAAGTACTGTGTTGTGTTAGCATTACTGATCCAGGGATGACACCGGAGCACAGAGACTTGACCATCTGAGGTCGGGTCGCTACAGAGATGGTATCAGAGCACACGCTGACTGTAGGACACGACCACTATGTTAAAGCCATAGATCACTATTCTCTTCTCATTTTCTAACTCCTCATCTTTTCTACTCTTTTAGGATGACGGACGCGAAGATCAAATACGCTCAACCGGATGAAGGCACACCTTTTGGATTTCACTTGAAGGAAGTCACTAAGTACCTGAACATTGGACTACCAAGCTTCACCGGGACTTTCAACGCCACTCTGCCTGAAGAGGAGCGCTGGAAGATTCAAGCTCACGTTCCGGGAAGGACATTCGCGCCAATCACGAAGCCCATAGATAGTGTTTTCAGTGCACCAACCTGGAGTCTGGGAAAGAGCATGGCAGCTCATATCACCATGGGACGCATTGGAGAAGTTTACCAAGAAGACCTCAAGGACACTATCTACCAGATTTGCGGACGCCGAGATGAACAATGGGAGATAGTCAGCACCAAGAAGGATAGGTCCATTGCAGCTTTCATCCAGGAGTTAAACCAGCACATTCGACGCCAAGAGAACCAGATGTGCAATGATATGATAGAGTTGAAGAATGCGAAGGCAAGGATCATCGAGCTTGAAGGAGAATTGAAGGGTACACGCAAGGACTACATGGACGAGATCGTAGCTCTAGCAAGGCACAGTCGCGATCTTAAGCAGGAGATTGAAGAACTCAAGGAGAGATTAGCATCCAAGAAGGAAGACAAGTATGTCGCATGTCCGGACAACTACATCATCATCGATGACACCGATTCGGATCCAAGTGAACCCGACTTTGAAGACGAAGCTGGAGCAGACATCATGGAGTCTTCCACCGATTCAAATTTCTAGATGACCACCAAATATTAGTAGTATTTCCCCCATGTATACATTATAGTTCAAGCACTTTTGCGATAGTTCTAGACCGTTTGTAAGCCCTTGTTTGAATTGAATGAAGTGATTTTGTGTGAATTTGTCTCATGTGCATTTGGGTAGTGTTTTCTCTTAGACCTCACTCTATTCTTAATTCTCATCTTTTCTAAAACCCTCAGATGCCTTCGAGATGTGACAATGGATTCCCACCGGAGCTCACCCAGTTGATCCAGCAGCAGAACCAATTGATGCAGTTGTTAGTCCAAAATCAGCAGAACAACAACAACAACAACAACAACAACAACAACAACAACAACAACAACAACAACAAAAACAACAACAACAACAACAACAACAACAACAACAACAACAACAACAACAACAACAACAACAACAACAACAACAACAACAACAACAACAACAACAACAACAACAACAACAACAACAACCCTCCGTCGCCGCCGCCACCAGAGTCCGGCTCGGACTCCCCCTCTTCCTCCCTTGCCCCTCCCCCAAGCCACCGCACCCCCCCTCCTATATATACTCCCCCACCCCCCCCCCCCTCTCCTCCCAAGCCACCTGAGGGAGTGCTGGATTAGGGGGTGTTCGGGTAGCCGAACTATATCTTCAGCCGGACTCCGGGACTATGAAGATACAAGATTGAAGACTTCGTCCTGTGTCCGGAAGGTTCTTTCCTTGGCGTGGAAGGCAAGCTAGGCGTGCGGATATTCAAGATCTCCTACCAATGTAACCGACTCTGTGTAACCCTAACCCTATCCAGTGCCTATATAAACCGGAGGGTTGTAGTCCGTAGGATAGAACACATTATAACCATCATCATACGCATAGGCTAGCTTCTAGGGTTTAGCCTCCTTGATCTCGTGGTAGATCTACTATTGTACTACCCATATCATCAATATTAATCTAGCAGGAGTAGGGTTTTACCTCCATCAAGAGGGCCCGAACTTGGGTAAAATAAAGTGTCCCTTGTCTCCTGTTACCATCCGACCTTGACGCACAGATCGGGACCCCCTACCCGAGATCTGCCGGTTTTGACACCGACATTGGTGCTTTCATTGAGAGTTCCTCTGTGTCGTCGCCTTTAGGCCCGATGGCTCCTTTGATCATCAACAACGATGAGGTCGAGCGTGAGACTTTTCTCCCCGGACAGATCTTCATCTTCGGCGGCTTCGCTCTGCGGGCCAACTCGCTTGGCCATCTGGAGCAGATCGAAAGCCACGCCCCTGGCCATCAAGCCAGGTGGGGAAGCTTAAACTACACGGCAGATACCCTCGAAGACTTGATCTTCAACGGATTCAAGCCACAGCCAAGCGCGCCGCACTATCTCGAGGGGCATGATATAGCTCTGCCTCCGAACAGTGTCCTGGAGGCCGCATACGCTCCGGCCCCGATCCTCGATCCGGAGCCCGCTGCGTTCTTTAAGGATGAACGGTTGGACGTCACCTCGGGGGCTGCGATCTTAAAAGCCATTGAGCCAAACGCAAGCCCCGCACTCCGCATGGCACCTGACTCCAAGGAGCCGGACTCTTCCCCGAACTCCGAACCTCCCGCGCCCCTGCCAATTGAATCAGATTGGGCGCCGGTAATGGAGTTCACCGCCGCGGACATCTTTCAGTATCCACCTTTCGGTGATATTCTGAAATCCCTCAAGTCTCTCTCTTTTTCAGGAGAGCCCAGGCCGAACTGTGGCCTGCGAGGTTGGGATTCGGACGACGGAGAAATTCAAGGCCCACCCACCACCCACTTAATAGCCACTGCCGACGATTTAACCAACATGCTTGACTTCGGCTCCGAAGACTTCGATGGTATGGACGACGAAGACGGAGACAAACGGGAACCAGCTCCCATAGGGCACTGGACCTCCCCCCACTTAATGATGTATTCATGGTGGATACACCTGAAAAAACTCACAATGAGGAAGAAGGGGGCGAAAAGAAGGGTAAACCCTCTGAAAAGCAATCAAAGCGGCGACGTAAACGCCGAGCGAAGCCCCGCCTCAATCAAGACCCAGCCATAGAGCAGGACGAGCCGGCAGATGACGAACGCATCCCAGAACAGCCGTCTGAACAGGGTAACACGGGCAGAGAGGACGAACAGTCCTGCCCCGGTCATAACAGAACTCCAGACGATACCACGCCGGATAAAATCATGGAGCAGAAGAATCTCCAAGAAAGGCTCGTCGCCACAGCACGAAGCCTGAAGAAGCAGAAGCAAAAGCTAAAGACGGTGGAAGATGCACTCAAAACAAGATGGAGCAAAGTAATCAAGACCGCAGACAAATACGGCGGCAGCCGCCGCACTAAAAGCTATCCGAAGAGAAAGCTACTGCCCGAATTCGACCAGGAGGCCCTAGAGCCCCTAAACTCGAAAAACAAAAAGGCTACACGGTCGAATAAACGACCTCTCGGCCACTATAATACGGCAAACGGCGCCGCACTCAATGCGGCATGTGACACAATCAAAGACTCGCATCATGGCCCAGCCAGGTCCATTTACAGGCCAAGAAAGCAAGCTCCCGTAAGCAATGCAAAAAATCCACCATCAGAATCTGGCACACCCAAATATAGGGGTGCCGCACACCCTCTATGTTTCACCGATGAGGTCCTGGAATATGAATTTCCAGAGGGATTTAAACCCGTTAACATAGAGGCGTATGATGGAACAACAGACCCGGGAGTCTGGATCGAGGATTATATCCTCCACATACATATGGCTAGAGGAGATGATCTCCACGCCATAAAATATTTACCCCTTAAGCTTAAAGGGCCAGCCCGGCACTGGCTTAAAAGCCTTCCCGAAAACACAATTGGAAGTTGGGAAGAGCTCGAGGGCGCTTTCTGAGCAAATTTTCAAGGGACCTACATCCGTCCCCCGGACGCAGACGACCTCAGTCACATAACTCAGCAATCCGGAGAATCAGCTCGGCAGTTCTGGAACAGATTCCTCACTAAAAAGAATCCAATAGTGGATTGTCCGGACGCCGAAGCCCTGGCGGCTTTCAGGCACAATGTCCGAGACGAATGGCTCGCCAGACACCTCGGCCAGGAAAAGCCAAGAACAATGGCCGCACTCACAAGCCTCATGACCTGCTTTTGCGCAGGAGAGGACAGCTGGTTGGCACGATGCAGCCCCAACGACCCAAGTACATCAGAAATCAGGGATGGAAACGGGAAACCACGGCGATACAAGGACCTTCGCCGAATCAAAAGAAAAAGTCCAAAGAGCATGACAGTCAATGCCGGATTCAAAGGCTCACGGCAAAATCAGACAAAATCGCCCCCTCAGGATAATAGGGAAGATCCGTCCAGTCTAAAGAGAATCATGGACAGGATATGTCAGATACACAGTACTCCTGGAAAGCCTGCTAATCATACCCACAGAGACTGTTGGGTTTTCAAACAATCCAGAAGGCTTAACGCCGAACACAAGGGGCTCGACACACCAAGTGAGGAAGAGGACGAACCCCAAAAGCAGAACACCAGGAAGCAAAAGAACTTCCCGCAAGAAGTCAAAACAGTGAACTCACTTCACATAACAAGGCATGAGGCACCCATAAAGGTCCGCACATTCAAGCCTATCCCTCAGGAGTCTGGCCACTGGTCACTAAAACCAATCATTTTTGATCAGCTAGATTATTCTCGCAATATCAAACACGCAGGCCGGACTGCCCTGATACTTAATCCAATAATAGACGGGTTCCAGTTTACCAACGTCCTTTTGGACGGTGGCAGTGGACTAAATCTGATATATCAGGATACAATTCACCGCATGGGCATAAACCCAACACGAATCCGTCACAGTAAAACCTCCTTTCAAGGAGTAGCACCAGGCCCGGACACCCACTGTATGGGTTTTCTCCGGCTTGTGGTCATATTTGGCTCTGCCAATAACTTTCGTCGCGAAAAGCTTATCTTCCACATAGCCTCGTTTTCAAGTCGCTATCAAGCACTAATGGGACGCGGAGCTTTCGCTCGCTTTAACGCAATACCGCATTATGCATCCCTCACGCTAAAGATGCCCGGTCCTCGAGGCATCATCTCTTTAAAGGGAGCATACTAAACTACATCTCCTCCAAACGGAGGATTGTGCGGCCGCTTAAACGGACGCCCAACAAAATGGCCTCGCCAGCCAAAAGACTTTTTCGATGTAAGTCACAAAAGGCCGCGGACCCGGACTCAATGAGTTCGGCACAAGCCCATTTTCGTTATAGGCTTGGTACGCCTCACCAGGGGCTGTACGCAGAGACAATAAAACTCGTCCGTATCTATTTCTCACTTCACATTTTATTTATTATTCTTCTTTCCGCACGACCCATTTTTCAATTTAGTTCTTCCCTTTTACAGATGAACGTCGTACGGCGCCCGTCCAGGACACGGCACAACGGAGACACAGGCACAGACGTGCGGTAGGGACCCGCCCCAAAGGATTCTTCTTAGATTAAGACCCTGCGTAAACCTTTTTTAATGTCTCTTGCTGCTATACATCCCCTGGTTTACCTCACTATCACCATGGAGGAGACAGGCGTTTTGGCATGTGGCCACGCCAGAATTCTTGCTCGTACCTGGACACAAGGGGCTTTTTTCTTTTTTAAGGGTGTTGTTTCACACGCACCCACAAAGACCGAACACCTTAGGGACTGTTCGGCGTCGCGAGTTTTGGCACTATATGCATCAGCTCCGAGTCATGATTTTGGTCACATGTTGGGTTGCCCGGCTCCTGAGTTCGGCCACCTTACGTTCCGTTCTGTCGGCTAAGGTTGCACCAGGAGAACTACTGCGATTGTGCCCCGGTTCGGCCGGGTGAGCACCTCAGTAGAGAAAGTCGAAAACCGACTGTCATGATGTAGCGCAAGACTAGTCGCCACTCGATGACTTATAGGAATTTATCGAATTCCTCCATTTTGATGAAGGGCCGCTTCCCGGTCAGGCACATATGCGTCCCGAATTCGGGGAAGCGCAGTCGCCATTAAAGGGCTACCTAAAGAGTCCCACTGTCAAGCTCCTATGGCTAAGTGAAAGTGTTAAAGCACTATAGTCCGGTCGCCTAGCCCGCGGCGCTATCACCTCCTTTGTAGGACCAAGACGTTGGGTTAAGTGTGAAATGCGTTCTCCGCGCGCACCCCCGCACTATGTGCGTGGGGGCTGAAGCCAACGACTGCAATCTTTCACAATTTATATATCAAAACGGCCGCACAGGAGGTGTTATTAATACTTGAAGGCACAAGTCTAAATTACGCCATTACAATTTATAAAAATATTGATCTACGATTACATATGCTGTCATAAAACAGCATCTTTCGAACACTGCGTCTCTATTATACGAGCGCCCGCGAGGACTTCCTCAAAATAGTGCTCGGAAGGAATTCGGCTTTTATCCGAATCACGGGACGCAACAACGGTGGGCTCCATATCTGCCCAGTATGTCTTGACACGGGCAAGAGCCAGCCGCGCGCCCTCTGTGCAAGCCGACCTCTTTAGAGCTTCAATCCGAGGCACCACGTCAAGAAATTGCTGCACCAAACTGAAATAGCTTCTCGGCTTCGATCTCCCTGGACACCGGCGGTCCATGGCATGCTTCATGGCGAGTCCGGACAACCTATTCAGCTCGGCCCATTGGGCCAGGCGATCATCCACTGATAGTGGACGCTCTGGATTAGTGAACTGCGACCAGAAGAGCTTTTCCACTTCATGATCTTTCTTATCTCGAAAGTACTTGGTCGCATCAGCGGCGCTAGCCGACAAATCCAGATAGGTGTCCTCCATGCTCCACGCTCGGTCCAACGGGGCGAACTTCGGATCAAACAATTTTCTCCGTAGCAGGAAGGGCTTTCCATCCGCAATTAGTCCGGCTTGACGCAGCTCTTCCCTTGACGCTCTCATACCAGAGCGGGCGTCCTTGGCGTCGGCGACGGCCTTCTCTAAATTCGTCTATCGGGCTCGACCTTTCTCGTCAAGAAGTTTGCAACGGTCAATACCACTTTTCAACTTTACGGCTATATCAGCCATCTCCTCCTTGCTTCGGCAATGGGAAGCCTGTTCGGCTTTTAGCTCTTCACGGGCTCTTCCGGCAGCCGCATCGCTTTTTCTGGCTTGCTCCTTTGCTTTGGCGAGCTCGGCCCTAAGTCCTTCTACGGCCGCCGCACCATCTGCATCAAGCATACACAAGGTAAGATATTGACATCAAGCTCCTCTTACTAACAATCGCCAAATAAACTCAATACCTTGAGCATCATCAAGCCGCTTGTTAACAAGCACGATGTCGGCTTCTGCCTCATCGAGTTGCCATTTCATTTCGGCAAAATCTTGAGTCCGGCTCGACTCCGGACAACCTGCCACCTACATACAAAGGTGCCACTTAAAGGACCTGGGATTAAGATCCTCTGCGCGCCGCTAATCTTTGCGGCACATAGAGTCTCAGGGGCTACTATCTATACCAGGCGCATGTTATTATGCGCAATTAACACTAATGTTCGTTATTCAAAACGTACCTCAAGGCCCGCCAGTAAACTCTTGACGGCCTCATTCAGTCCGCTTTCCTCGGATGAAATCTTTTCAATCACCGTGTGCATCAACGCACGATGCTGCTCTGAAACAGAGGCTCGGCCCAGCAGAACCTTCAGCTCCTCCGACCGAACACCAGATGGTGTCGGACTCGTCCCATGGCCTTCTTCGGAGGCCGGACACGGAGAACCCCGGTAGGCCGCATGATCACCTTCTGCCTCTGGCAGATTCGGAGAAATCCTCTGTGACGACACTTCGCGTCGCCCGCCTTGCTAGGCGATGAAGGAGGAGCCGTTCGGCTCTCCATCATCTCCGGAAGAAGATCCCCCGATGACGAGCTCTGCCGAGAAGGGTCGAGGTCCGAACTACAAGGTAAGGTTTCGGTTAAAACCTCTCAGATATAAATTAAGGATTTCTCTTAAAAGAATGACTCTCTTTCTACTTACGGCTCGTTGGAGGGCTGCTCCTTTTGAGGATTTAGTTCGGCCGAGGGGCTCCCCGACGTCCGGTCCTCTGATGCAGATTCTTTCCCCCGCTTTGGAGCTACGGCTCCCGGGTCGTCAGAGGCGGCCCTTTTCTTCCCCTTTGGAGAGAAGTTGTCGATTCCCCCCTTTGGGATGGCCTCTTTCGAAGAGGCCATGGTTTCCTTGTCCGCCCCTTCATTTTCCTCACGAGGCGCCACCTCCAACATCCTGACTAGCACAGGATCTAGCCTGGTCTCGGGAAGGGGAGCCGGACACCGGATCAGCTTCGCCTTCGCTATCCACTCTTGCGTAAAAAGGAGAAGTACTGTTAAAAAATAAGTCAATTGTATGGATAGAAGGTCCGGGCGCAAGGTCACCTACTTCTGTATCCGGGCGGTTGCGGCTTAAACCAGCATCCTCAGTCAAATCCGGACTCACTCCTTGTGGTCCGAAGAACAGTCTATACATCTCCGTAGGCGTCATGCCCATGAGATTTCGGAGAACTCGCGGCCCCTCTGGGTTGAACTCCCACAAGCGAAGGGGGCGACGTTGGCCGGGCAGTGTCCGGCGAATCAGCATAACTAGCATCACCTTGACCAGGTTGAGGTCTCCTTTTAGGAGATCCTTTATGCGGCCCTGCAACAGAGGAACGTCTTTGGGCAAGCCCCGATCTAACCCTATGTTGATCCACGATGTTAAACGTGGTGGGGGGCCCGAGCGAAAGGCGGGAGGCGCTACCCAAGTGGTGCCCCGAGGAGAGGTGATGTAGAACCACTCCTGTTGCCATAAGCCGAGATCCTCTTGAAAAGTGCCCTCGGGCCATGGAGCATCAGCATTCCTCTTTATAACAGCACCTCCGCACTCTACGTGACGCCCCTCGATTATCTTCGGTTCTACCTTGAAGGTTTTGAGCCATAATCCGAAGTGAGGAGTGATATGGAGAAATGCTTCACACACAACAATGAAGGAGGAGATATGGAGGATGGACTCCGGAGCTAGGTCATGGAATTCCAGCCCATAATAAAACATCAGCCCCCTTACGAAAGGATCCGTTGGGAAGCCTAATCCCGGAAGGAAGTGGGAGATGAATACTACGCTCTCACCAGGCTGAGGGCTTGGGATCGCTTGTCCTTGAGCAGGCAACCTGTGCGGGATCTCGCTGGTCAGGAACCTAGCCTCCCTCAACCTTGATACATCCTCCTCCGTAACGGAGGAGAGCATCCATTGGCCTTCAAGGCCGGAGCCGGAAATTGTCGATGGTCCGGTGCACCTAGAATCTAAAAGCCTGGGGTGTTGGAACTCGAGGCTATGGGCGAGCTTGTTTTGAGAACACAAGTGGGGAGCAGGGTCTTGGTCTCTTTATAAGAGGCAGAATATCAAGAGCCCTCCCCGTAACCATCTTGGACTAGCCTTTAATCAAGGCAGGACGTGCTTAACGGGCACGGTTGGGTTACCCACGTCCGTATTAATGAGAACCTGTTAAAAGGGGCACACGATCTCTGCTTCGACAAGACGTGCCAAGGAAACCGCCTCGTTGAACGTGCTGCGGTGGAACAACAAAAAATAATCCATACAGAAGGCTTGGTCGCAGTGTTATGACGCACTGCGGAATACGTCAGCAGATTTGATTTGTGTTTGTATTATTCTCTATATGGCAATACGTGGAAACTTGTTTTGCAGAGCCGGACACTATTTTTGGTGTTTATTATCTTCTTGAAGAATTTGGAGGAGGAACCCGCCTTGCAATGCCGAAGACAATTTGCGCGCCGGACTCGTCGTCATTGAAGCCTGGTTCAGGGGCTACTAAGGGAGTCCTGGATTAGGGGGTGTTCGGGTAGCCGAACTATATCTTCAGCCGGACTCTAGGACTATGAAGATACAAGATTGAAGACTTCGTCCCGTGTCCGGAAGGTTATTTCCTTGGCGTGGAAGGCAAGCTAGGCGTGCGCATATTCAAGATCTCCTACCAATGTAACCGACTCTGTGTAACCCTAACCCTATCCAGTGCCTATATAAACCGGAGGGTTGTAGTCTGTAGGATAGAACACATCATAACCATCATCATACCCATAGGCTAGCTTCTAGGGTTTAGCCTCCTTGATCTCGTGGTAGATCTACTCTTGTACTACCCATATCATCAATATTAATCTAGCAGGAGTAGGGTTTTACCTCCATCGAGAGGGCCCGAACCTGGGTAAAATAAAGTGTCCCTTGTCTCCTGTTACCATCCGACCTTGACGCACAGATCGGGACCCCCTACCCGAGATCCGCCGGTTTTGACACCGACACCGCCGCTCCCTCCCCGCCTCGCAGCAGCAGCAGCAGCGCGCAGCACCTGCTGCCGCCGCCGCAAGCCGCCGCTGCCGCCGCAAGCCGTCGCCGCCCGCGCCACCGTCGCCCCGCCGCCAAGCCGCCGCTCTCGCCGGAGGCCCGCGCCGACGAGGTACCCACCGCGCCGCGCCACCCGCCCCTTGCCCGGTTCGGTTTTCTAATAAAACCGTTCTGGTTTATTTTTCGATGTTCCGGTTTTTCTTTCGAAATCCTAGATCGGTTTTTTTCGGTTTTGTTAATTAGCGAGCGTTCACCGGACCGTTCGTTTTAATGAACGTGATTACCGGTTAGTCTCGGTTAACGAACGTCCGTTCGTTTAACCGTTCGTCGTTTTTTCTTTTTCGTCGGATTTATTCCGTGATTTTCTAATCGCGATTTCAGATCCGATCTTCTTTCTAGTTTATCTTCTCACTCGTTTGTCGGAATCAGGTGATTCAAGCGCCTAGAGTTTCGTTTCGAAACCGCCGTTCCGACTAATCAACTTAAACAAGATTTTGCTACTGTAAAATTTGACCTAGTTTCAAATTGCTAGAACCGAGTTGTTTTTCTTCCGCCGTTTGTTTTCTGTTGTTTTGTTCGGTTCGTTTTCTTTTGCAACCGGAGTTCTTAAGTTGAACTTTCTGGTTTGATCTTTTGTTCGAGTTTTACCTGTGCATTAGATGAGTACTTATTGTATGCTTGTTGTTTGTCTGTGATAGATCACCCGGAGTGCGCCGCCTGTTATTTCGAAGCTCTAGGTTTCGCGGATCCTCAGCAAGGCAAGTAACACTTTGAGCATACCTTCTCATTGCCCAGTTTTTATTGCATTAGACCAATCCTCACACATTGCATGATTAGGATCTGTTTAAAACTGTGGGATGGGAAGTAGTTGAGGTAGTACCTATTACCTGTTTTACTTATGAAACCTTTGGGAGTTACTTCTACGTTTGCTTATTATGCCATGCTATGCTAGTAGACGTGGATTGGGTGAGTGATATCCATGACAGATGTGAGTATTGTTAATTAATGGTTTTATCTAAGGTGGCAACTTAAATACACATCTGGGTGGATTGAGGCACCTGGTTTCTATCAGGACTTGCCTGTTTTTCTTTGGACCGCCACCCAGGCTCAAAGGGATCATAAGATCATTCATGCTAGTAACTTATGTGTGCAGCCACAAGCCATTATGGGCTCTGGCATAGCTGACTAAGTCGTGCGAACTCTTACAATGGTAGACTAGCAGATGTAGGGGATGTAGGTTGGTACGGTCTATCACAACGTAAGGTGTGAGTGCTTCTGAAAGACTATGTCTCGGTCATCCGTTTCTCAAACACCATGTAGTGCGAGAAATCCAACGGAGGCGATCGAGTCTTGTGGGGAAAAGTGCGCAAACCTCTGCAGAGTGTACAAACTAATCATGATTAGCCGTGTCCCCGGTTATGGATGTCTTGAGTATCTAGTACTTGAATATCATGTGAATCTCATCATGTTACTCTAATTAATATTGTTGGGTTTCAATTGTTCACTTAATTGGGATCGGAATGCTGTCAACCATTCTCGATGTTTCAACCACCATGATAGTTAAATAAAAATCTATTCCTTTGCAGTAGGGAAAAATTGGCTTTACGCAAAACTGTAACCATAGAGCTATTCCACCAGCCATATATGCATGTACTATAGGCTTATCATTCATTATTCTCTATGTGTTACATTGCCAGCATATTCCATGTGTTGACCCGTTTCGGGCTGCAACTTTGATGTTGCAGACTTTTCAGACGACGAGTGAGGTGCCTTTAGGTTGTGGTTCTATACTCAGTGATGCCGTTGGAGTTGATGGACTCACTTATCTTCCAAGTCTTCCGCTGTTATCGTTACTAGATGGCCTTAAGCCATATTTATTGTAATTAGTTCTCTTTGAGACATCGATGTAATAAGTGTGTGATTGCTACTCTACTATAAATCCTTCGAAGTACTGTGTGGTGTCAGCATTACTGATCCAGGGATGACACCGGAGCACAGAGACTTGACCAACTGAGGTCGGGTCGCTACAGTTATGATGATGCACTAGGTCCATAGATGGGACTTTGTGTATGTTCTCGAAATACGTTTGTCTAGTGCTCATTAAGAAAGTTTCAATACAAGTTTCTGAATGAACTCCTTAAGAAAACTTCTCCAAAAGTTCCCTATGAAAGAATCCTTTGAAGCATCTGGTCGTCACAAACGTTTTGACTACTTGTGGAGCCAAAACGGACTCCGTATGAATCAGATATCCATGTTTCAGTTAACACTGCGTAAAATTGATTCCGAACGACAGTTACAGACTAGTTCTTGTGTAGTTGCACTCGAGTTTTTCCATTCTACTTCACTAAACATCTCCATATGAGATCCAATTACTTGTACGCAAATGCAAGAGACCTCGGTTATAATGATGCACTAGGTCCATAACTGGGACTTTGTATGTTCTCGAAATGCGTTTGTCAAGTGCTCAGTAAGAAAGTTTCTGTACAAGTTTCTGAACGAACTCCTTAAGAAAAGTTCTCGAAAAGTTCCCTATGAAAGAATCTTTAACATTTGGACTTCTTGTGGAGCCAAAACGGACTCTGTATGAGTCAGATATCCATGTTTTAGTTGCGCAAAACTGATTCCGAACGACAGTTACAGACTAGTTCTTGTGTTGTTGCACTCAATTTTTCCATTCTAATTTGCTAAACATCTCCATATGAGATCCAATTGCTTGTACGGAAATGCAAGAGACCTCGGTTATGATGACGCACTAGGTCCATAGCTGGGACTTTGTGTATGTTCATGAAATGCGTTTGTCGAGAGCACATTAAGAAAGTTTCTATACAAGTTCTTGAACGAACTCCTTATGAAAAGTTCTCCAAAAGATCCCTATGAAAGAATCCTTTGAAGCATCTGGTCGTCACAAACGTTTTGACTACTTGTGGAGCCAAAACGGACTCCGTATGAGTCAGATATCCATGTTTCAGTTGCGCAAAACTGATTCCGAACGACAGTGACACACTAGTTCTTGTGTAGTTGCACTCGATTTTTTCCATTAAACTTCACTAAACATCTCCATATGAGATCCATTTACTTGTAGGGAAATGCAAGAGACCTCGGTTATCATGATGCACTAGGTCCATAGCTGGGACTTTGTGTATGTTCTCGAAATGCGTTTGTCTAGTGCTCATTAAGAAAGTTTTATACAAGTTTCTGAACAAACTCCTTAAGAAAAGTTCTCCAAAAGTTCCCTATGAAAGAATCCTTTGAAGCATATGGTCATCACAAACGTTTTGCCTACTTGTGGAGCCAAAACAGACTCCGTATGAGTCAGATATCCTTGTTTCAGTTAACACTGCGCAAAACTGATTCCGAACGACAGTTACACACTAGTTCTTGTGTAATTGCACTCGATTTTTTCCATTTTACTTCACTAAACATCTCCATATGAGATTCAGTTACTTGTAGGGAAATGCAAGAGACCTCGGTTATGATGATGCACTAGGTCCATAGCTGGGACTTTGTGTATGTTCTCGAAATGGGTTTTTCGAGTGCTGATTAAGAAAGTTTCTATACAAGTTTGTGAACAAACTCCTTAAGAAAAGTTCTCCAAAAGTTCCCTATGAAATAATTCTTTGAAGCATCTGGTCGTCACAAACGTTTTGACTACTTGTGGAGCCAAAACGGACTCCGTATGAGTCAGATATCCATGTTTCAGTTCACACTGCGCAAAACTTATTCCAAACGACAGTTACAGACTAGTTCTTGTGTAGTTGCACTCGATTTTTTCTATTCTACTTCACTAAACATCTCCATATGAGATCCATTTACTTGTAGGGAAATCCAAAAGACCTTGGTTATGATGATGCACTAGGTTCTTAGCTTGGACTTTTTATATGTTCTCGAAATGCGTTTGTCGAGTGCTCATTAAGAAAGTTTCTATACATGTTTTTGAACGAACTCCTTACGAAAAGTTCTCCAAAAGTTCCCTATGAAAGAATCTTGTGAAGCGTCTAGTCGTCACAAACGTTTCACTACTTGTGGATCCAGAACGGACTCCGTATGAGTCAGATATCCCTGTTTCGGCTAACACTGCGCAAAACTGATTCCGAACGACAGTTAGAGACTACTTCTTGTGTAGTTGCACTCGATTTTTTCTATTCTACTTCACTAAACATCTCCATATGAGATCCAGTTACTTGTAGGGAATGCAGGAGACCTCGGTTATGATGATGCACTAGGTCCATAGCTGGGACTTTGTGTATGTTCTTGAAATGCGTTTGTCGAGTGCTCATTAAGAAAGTTTCTATACAAGTTTTTGAACGAACTCCTTAAGCAAAGTTCTCCAAAAGTTCCCTATAAAAGAATCCTTTGAAGCATGTGGTCATCACAAACGTTTTAACTACTTGTGGAGCCAAAACAGACTCCGTATGAGTCAGATGTCCATGTTTCAGTTGCGCAATACTGATTCCGAACGATAGTTACAGACTAGTTCTTGTGTAGTTGCACTCAATTTTTTCATTCTACTTCACTAAACATTTCCATATGAGATCTAATTACTTGTACGGAAATGCAAGAGACCTCGGTTATGATGAAGCACTAGGTCCATAGCTGGGACTTTGTGTATGTTCTCAAAATGCGTTTGTCGAGTGCTCATTAAAAAGTTTCATACAAGTTTCTGAATGAACTCCTTAAGAAAAGTTCTCAAAAAGTTCACTATGAAAGAATCCTTTGAAGCATCTTGTCGTCACAAATGTTTTGACTACTTGTGGAGCCAAAACGGACTCCGTATGAGTCAGATATCCATGTTTCAGTTGCGCAAAACTGATTCGGAACGATAGTGATAGACTAGTTCTTGTGTAGTTGCACTCGATTTTTTCCATTCTACTTCACTAAACATCTCCATATGAGATCCAATTACTTGTAGGGAAATGCAAGAGACCTCGGTTATGATGATGCACTAGGTCCATAGCTGGGACTTTGTGTATGTTCTCGAAATGCGTTTGTCGAGTGCTCATTAAGAAAGTTTCTATACAAGTTTCTGAACGAACTCCTTAAAAAAAGTTCTCCAAAAGTTCCCTATGAAAGAATCCTTTGAAGCATATGGTCGTCACAAACGTTTTGACTACCTGTGGAGCCAAAACGGACTCCGTATGTGTCTTGTGCGAGCAAAGAGATATTGTGGCCGAAACGGTTGGCTTGTGAGCTTGGTTTTAAGGAAGACAAGTATGTGTTGTTTTGTGACAACCAAAGTGCTATCCACTTGAGTAAGAATGCAAGTTTTCATTCAAGGTCTAAGAATATATAGTCCATTATCATTGGATTCGAGATGTGTTGTATTCCAAGAAAATGTAACTTGAGAAGGTTCACACCGATGACAATGGGGCTGATATGTTGACTAAAGTGGTGACCAGCAAGAAGCTCGAAGTATGCCGCCGGCTCGCTGGCATGGCTACCAGAAGGCAGTGAGACCCTCCATGATGTCGAGAGGGGAGTTTATTGGGCTAAGTCCCTCCACATGGAGGTGTGTTGGCAGCCCAACATCAGCCCATAAGTCCAACACATGTCAGCCGTTGATCTTCGCTACATCCAATGGTTGAGAGCGCTTCTAAGGGAAGTGAGGCAAGGAGAGAACCCTAGCCAATCCACCCCTGCTGGTGGTGGCTGACATTTCATGAGAGTGTGAGAGAGAACACACAACACAAAACACAACCTAAGAGAGAGGAAGAAGAAGAAGCAGAGGTTCTGTCCAGGTTTGCTGCATCTGACTAGACAATGTTCAAGCTGGTGATTGGAGGCTCAAACGTGCTTGGATCGACCCCAAACTTGGTGAGCTCGTTCCTTACTTTGAGTACTTCGATCTGGTTAGCTGGTTTGAGGTTTGGGTCAGTGGAGCATCAGATTTGAGAGTGGTTTTGTCAGCTCTGACTGCTGCAGTTTCAGAACAGAGTAGTTTTGGGAGACGAACAGTTTGGGTAGGCAAATGATGTCCGATTGAGCTGAAATTTGGAGGGGATGTCAAGAACTCATGTGTATACTTGTTTGGAAAATTTGGTGCTGTTTGGTTTAGCGGTTTAAGAGCAGTTTGCAAAACACTGAAGGGTATAGAAGCTGTGTAAACTCTACTTTGCTGAAATCTTGCTTCTTGTGGTTGTTGTTGCTGTTGCCGGTTGGCAAGGTGGAGAGTGTGTTGTAAATATCTATAGAGGTTCTAGATAAGACTTTGTACTCATCATTCTCATAGTGAAGTTGTGTGGACCGGTCGGTCCACAGCCGTGGTTTTTTACTCAAGTTGAGGAGGTTTTTCCACGTTAAATCATGTGTCACTTGTGCATGTTGTTTGTGTTATTCCGCTGCTTACTTGTTGGTTGAAGCTATCCTCAAATTTCATCACAAGTAGAGGGGGCTGTGTAGTGTGCATATTTGCCGTGCCGGTGAATCTGTGCAGCGCATTGTTGCTGTCCAGCCCCAACAATTTGATCTAGAGATCAAAAGTCAACAATTGGTATCTAGAGCCTCGACGATTCACGATGACGGACAGCGATGATGAGTTAGTCAAGTCCGGCAACGGCGGTTCCAAGGCGAACAAGAACAGCGACAAGGTGAAGAAGGGCGGCAAGTCAGTGACTAGTGTTGGAGGAACGGGCGGTGCCAACGTACTGGCGCAACGCAACAACCCCATCCAGTACCCGATGCTCACGGACGCCAACTACGGCGTGTGGGCGGTCAAGATGAAGATTATTCTCCGATCCCTTCGAGTGTGGGAGGACATCACGGACGACGACGTCGACGAGGTGTGCAACGAAGGTGCCATGGCCGCCATAGCCCAGTTTGTGCCGGATTCCGTGCTGATGACATTGGCGGAGTTCGATACAGCAAGAGAGGTGTGGAATGCACTCAAAGAGATGAGGATTGGAGAAGATTGCGTAACGAAGGCTCGGGCACAAGTGTTGAAGCACCAATTTCACAAGTTGCAGATGGAGGAAATTGAATCGGTGAATGATTATGCCATGCGTATGACTACTTTGGTGGGAGAGATCCGCGCGCTTGGTGCAAAGCTTGAGGAGACCGAGATTGTGGAGAAGTATTTCAGTTTGGTGACTGATAAATTCACGTGCATCATCGACACATGATACGACCATTTTGCATCATGCTTTTATATCAATATTTATTGCATTATGGGTTGTTATTACACATTATGTCACAATACTTATGCCTATTCTCTCTTATTTTACAAGGTTTACATAAGGAGGGAGAATGCCGGCAGCTGGAATTCTGGGCTGGAAAAGGAGCAAATATTAGAGACCTATTCTGCACAACTCCAAAAGTCCTGAAACTCCACGAAAGTTGTTTTTGGAAATAATAAAAAATACTAAGCAGAAGAAATACCAGAGGGGGCCCACACCCTGGCCGCGAGGGTGGGGGGCGCGCCCTACCCCTGGGCGCGCCCCCCTTCCTCGTGGGCCCCCTGTTGGCCCTTCGGTGCCCATCTTCTGCTATATGAAGTATTTTGTCCAAGAAAAAATCAAAAGCAAGCTTTCGGGACGAGACTCCGCCGCCACGAGGCGGAACCTTGGCGGAACCAATCTAGGGCTCTGGTAGAGCTGTTCTGCCGGGGACACTTCCCCCCGAGAGGGGGAAATCATCTCCATCGTCATCACCAACGCTCCTCTCATCAGGAGGGGCGCCAATCTCCATCAACATCTTCACCAGCACCATCTCCTCTCAAACCCTAGTTCATCTCTTGTATCTAATTCTTGTCTCTAAGTCAGAGATTGGTACCTGTAGGTTGCTAGTAGTATTGATTACTCCTTGTAGTTGATGCTAGTTGGTTTATTTGGTGGAAGATCATATGTTTAGATCCTTTATGCATATTAATACTCCTCTAATTATGAACATGAATATGCTTTGTGAGTAGTTACGTTTGTTCCTGAGGACATGGGAGAAGTCTTGCTATTAGTAGTCATGTGAATTTGGTATTCGTTCGATATTTTGATGAGATGTATGTTGTCTCTCCTCTAGTGGTGTTATGTGAACGTCAACTACATGACACTTCACCTTGCTGCACTTTATTTACTTTTTTTACTTGTAGCTTGTTACAAATTATCTTATCACAAAACTATCTGTTACCTATAATTTCAGTGCTTGTAGAGAATACCTTGCTGAAAACCGCTTATCATTTCCTTCTGCTTCTCGTTGGGTTTGACACTCTTACTTATCGAAGGGACTACGATAGATCCCCTATACTTGTGGGTCATCAAGACTCTTTTCTGGTGCCGTTGCAGGGGAGTGAAGAGCCTTTGGTAGGTGGGATTTGGTAAGGAAAAATTTATATAGTGTGCTGAAATTTACGGTCACTTGTTACTATGGAAAGTAATCCTCTGAGGGGCTTGTTCGGGGTATCTTCACCCCGACCAGTAGAGCAAAGAGATGCTCCTCAACCTATTGAACCTACTGAAATGAAAATGTCTACTTTGAAATTCCTTCGGGTATGGTAGAAAAACTGCTAGCTAATCCTTTTGCAGGAGATGGAACATTACATCCTGATGAGCACCTAATATATGTGGTTAAAGTTTGTGGATTATTTAAGCTTGCAGGTGTGCCCGATGATGTTATTAAGAAGAAGGTCTTCCCTTTATCTTTAAAGGGAGATGCATTGATATGGTATAGGCTATGTGATGATATGGGAGCATGGGACTACAAACGATTGAAATTGGAATTTCATCAGAAGTTTTATCCTATGCATCTTGTTCATCATGATCACAATTATATATATAATTTTTGGCCTCGCGAAGGAGAAATCGTCGCTCAAGCTTGGGGGAGGCTTAAATCAATGTTACATTCATGCCCCAATCATGATGTCTCAAGATAAATGATTATTCAAAAAATTTATGCTCGGCTTTCTGATAACAATCGCACCATGCTCGTACTTCTAATGTTGGCCCTTTTATGATGAAGACTATTGAATTCAAATGGGATTTATTGGAAAGAATTAAACACAACTCTGAAGATTGGGACCTCGACGAAGGTAAGGAGTCAGGTATGACACCTAAGTTTGATTGTGTTAAATCTTTTATGGATACCGATGTTTTCCGTAAATTTAGCACTAAATATGGACTTGATTCTAAGATAGTAGCTTCTTTCTGTGAATCTTTTGCTACTCATGTTGATATCCCTAAGGAGAAGTGGTTTAAATATCATCCTCCCATAGAAGTAAAAGTAGCTACACCTATTAAAGTTGAAGAAAAGACTATTACTTATGATGATCCTACTGTTCCTACTGCGTATGTTGAGAAACCACCTTTTCCTGTTAGGATAAAAGATCATGCTAAAGCTTCAATTATGGTTCTTAAAAGTAATATTAGAACCTATACACCTCCTGAGCAAGTTAAAGTTGAACCTAATATTGCTATTGTTAAAGATCTCCTGGCTGATAATATTGACGGGCATGTTATTTATTTTTGTAATGAAATTGCTAGAATTGCTAAACCTTGTGCTAAAGATAAACATAGACCTGTGGTAGGCATGCCTGTTATTTCTGTTAAAATAGGAGATCATTGTTATCATGGCTTGTGTGATATGGGTGCTAGTGCTAGTGCAATACCTATTGACTTATACAAAGAAATTATGCATGATATTGCACCTACTGAATTAGAAGAAATTGATGTCACAATTAAACTTGCCAATAGAGATACTATATCACCAATTGGAATTGTTAGAGATGTTGAAGTCTTGTGTGGGAAAACTAAATATCCTGCTGATTTTCTTGTTCTTGGTTCCCCACAAGATAGCTTTTGTCCCATTATATTTGGTAGACCCTTCTTGAACACTGTTAATGCTAGGATAGACTGCGAAAAGGATGTTGTCACTATTGGTTTAGGTGATATGTCTCATGAGTTTAATTTATCTAAATTTCGTAGACAACACCGTGAAGAGGAATTACCTAGTAAAGATGAAATTATTGGTCTTGCTTCTATTGTCGTGCCTCCTAGTGATCCTTTAGAACAATATTTGCTAGACCACGAAAATGATATGTTTATGAATGAAAGAAGGGAAATAGATGAAGTGTTCTTTAGACAAGGACCTATTCTGAAACACAACTTGCCTGTCGAAATCCTAGGGGATCCTCCTCCACCCAAGGGTGACCCCGTGTTTGAGCTTAAACCATTGCCTAATACTCTTAAATATGCTTACCTTGATGAAAAGAAGATATATCCTATTATTATTAGTGCTAACCTTTCAGAGAAGGAGGAAGAAAAATTATTGAAAACTCTGAAGAAGCACCATGCTGCTATTGGATATACTCTTGATGATCTTAAGAGAATTAGTTCCACTCTATGTCAACACAAAATAAATTTGGAGAAAGATGCCAAACCAGTTATTGATCATCAACGACAGCTGAATCCTAAAATGAAAGAAGTGGTAAGAAAAGAAATACTAAATCTCCTTGAGGCAGGTATAATTTATCCCGTTGCTGATAGTCAGTGGGTAAGTCTTGTCCATTGTGTTCCTAAGAAGGGAGGTATGAATGTCGTTCCTAATGATAAAAATGAATTGATTCCGCAAAGAATTATTACAGGTTATAGGATGGTAATTGATTTCCACAAATTAAATAAAGCTACTAAAAAGGATCATTACCCCTTACCTTTTATTGATCAAATGCTAGAAAGATTATCCAAACATACACATTTTTGCTTTCTAGATGGTTACTCTGGTTTCTCTCAAATACCTGTGTCAGCTGATGATCAAGCTAAGACCACATTTACTTGCCCTTTCGGCACTTTTGCTTATAGACGTATGCCTTTTGGTTTATGTAATGCACCTACTACCTTTCAAAGATGCATGATGGCTATATTCTCTGACTTTTGTGAAAAGATTTGTGAGGTTTTCATGGACGATTTCTCCGTTTATGGATCCTCTTTTGATGATTGCTTGAGCAACCTTGATCGAGTTTTGCAGAGATGTGAAGAAACTAATCTTGTCTTGAATTGGGAAAAGTGCCACTTTATGGTTAATGAAGGTATTGTCTTGGGGCATAAAATTTCTGAAAGAGGTATTGAAGTTGATAAAGCCAAAGTTGATGCTATTGAAAAGATGCCATGTCCCAAGGACATCAAAGGTATAAGAAGTTTCCTTGGTCACCCTGGATTTTATAGGAGGTTCATTAAGGACTTCTCAAAAATTTCTCGGCCTCTGACTAATTTATTACAAAAAGATATACCATTTGTCTTCGATGATGATTGTGTAGAAGCATTTGAAATACTTAAGAAATCATTGATATCTGCACCTATTGTTCAGCCACCTGATTGGAATTTACCTTTCGAAATATGTGTGATGCTAGTGATTATGCTGTAGGTGTTGTTCTAGGGCAAAGAGTTGATAAGAAATTAAATGTTATTCAATATGCTAGTAAAACTCTAGACAATGCCCAGATAAATTATGCTACTACTGAAAAAGAATTCTTAGTAGTCGTATTTGCTTGTGATAAGTTTAGACCTTATATTGTTGATTCTAAAGTAACTATTCACACTGATCACGCTGTTATTAAATATCTTATGGAAAAGAAAGATGCTAAGCCTAGACTTATTAGATGGGTTCTCATGCTACAAGAATTTGATTTGGATATTATTGATAGAAATGGAGCTGAGAACCCCGTTGCAGACAACTTGTCTAGGTTAGAGAATGTTCTTGATGACCCACTACTGATACGTCTCCAACGTATCTATAATTTTTGATTGCTCCATGCTATATTATCTACTGTTTTGGACTATACTAGGCTTTATTTTCCACTTTTATATTATTTTTGGGACTAACCTATTAACCGGAGGCCCAGCCCAGAATTGTTGTTTTTTTGCCTATTTCAGTGTTTCGAAGAAACGGAATATCAAACGGAGTCCAAACAGAATAATCCTTTCTGGAACATGATTTTCTTCCGGAATATGACCCAGGAGACTTGGACCCTATGCCAAGGAAGCTTCAAGGTGGGCACGAGGTAGGGGGTGCGCCCTACACCCCCAGGCGCGCCCCCACCCTCGTGGGCCCACCGAGGCTCCACCGATGTACTTCTTCCTCCTATATATACCCACATACCCCCAAACGATCAGAACAAGAGCCAAAAACCTAATTCCACCGCCGCAACTTTCTGTATCCACGAGATCCCATCTTGGGGCCTGTTCCGGAACTCCGCCGGAGAGGGCCGTTATCACGGAGGGCTTCTACATCATCATAGCCTCTCCGATGAAGTGTGAGTAGTTGACCTCAGACCTTCGGGTCCATAGTTATTAGCTAGATGGCTTCTTCTCTCTTTTTGGATCTCAATACAATGTTCTCCCCCTCTCTTGTGGAGATCTATTCGATGTAATCTTCTTCTTTTTGCGGTGTGTTTGTTGAGACCAATGAATTATGGGTTTATGATCAAGTCTATCTATGAACAATATTTGAATCTTCTCTGAATTCTTTTATGTATGATTGGTTATCTTTGCAAGTCTCTTCGAATTATCCGTTTGGTTTGGCCAACTAGATTGATAGTTCTTGCCATGGGAGAAGTGCTTAGCTTTGGGTTCGATCTTGCGGTGTCCTTTCCCAATGACAGAAGGGGTAGCAAGGCACGTATTGTATCGTTGCCATCGAGGATAACAAGATGGGGTTTATTTCATATTGCATGAATTTATCTCTCTACATCATGTCATCTTGCTTAAAGCGTTACTCTGTTTTTAACTTAATACTCTAGATGCATGCTGGATAGCGGTCGATGAGTGGAGTAATAGTAGTAGATGTAGAATCGTTTCGATCTACTTGTCACGGACGTGATGCCTATATACATGATCATGCCTAGATATTCTCATAACGATGCTCAGTTCTGTCAATTGCTCAACAGTAATTTGTTCACCCACCGTAGAAAACTTATGCTCTTGAGAGAAGCCACTAGTGAAACCTATGGCCCCCGGGTCTATTCTCATCATATCAATCTCCATCACTTTAATCTTGTTTTGCTTTTTACTTTGCCTTTTACTTTGCATCTTTATACCAAAAAAATACCAAAAATATTATCTCTATCAGATCTCACTCTCGTAAGTGACCGTGAAGGGATTGACAACCCCTAATCGCGTTGGTTGCGAGTTGCTATCGAATTGTGCAGGTACGAGGCACTTGAGCGTGGCCTCCTACTGGATTGATACCTTGGTTCTCAAAAACTGAGGGAAATACTTACGCTACTCTGCTGCATCATCCTCTCCTCTTCGGGGAAAACCAACGCAAGCTCAAGAGGTAGCAACTACCTATTGATGATAGCTTTCTTGATGAACAATTAAATGTCATAAATGCTTTTCGTACTACTCCGTGGTATGCTAATTATGCTAATTACATTGTTGCTAAATTTATACCACCTAGTTTCACATACCAACAAAAGAAAAAGTTTTTCTATGATTTGAGACATTACTTTTGGGATGACCCACATCTTTATAAAGAAGGATTAGATGGTGTTATTAGACGTTCTGTACCTGAGCATGAACAGGAACAGATCCTACGCAAGTGTCACTCCGAGCCTTATGGAGGACACCACGCTGGAGATAGAACTGGACATAAGGTATTGCAATCCGGTTTTTATTGGCCTACTCTCTTCAAGGATGCTCGTAAGTTTGTCTTATCTTGTGATGAATGTCAAAGCATTGGTAATATTAGTAGACGTCAAGAGATGCCTATGAATTATTCACTTGTTCTTGAACCATTTGATGTTTGGGGCTTTGATTATATGGGACCGTTTCCTGCCTCTAATGGATATACACATATTTTAGTTGCTGTTGATTACGTTACTAAGTGGGTAGAAGCTATTCCAACTAGTAGTGCTGATCATAACACTTCTATTAAAATGCTTAAAGAAGTTATTTTTCCGAGGTTTGGAGTCCCTAGATATTTAATGACTGATGGTGGTTCACATTTTATTCATGGTGTTTTCCGTAAAATGCTTTCTAAGTATGATGTTAATCATAGAATTGCATCCCCATATCACCCACAGTCTAGTGGTCAGGTAGAATTGAGTAACAGAGAACTCAAATTAATTTTGCAAAAGACTGTTAATAGATCTAGAAAGAATTGGTCCAAGAAACTCGATGATGCATTATGGGCCTATAGAACTGCATATAAAAATTCTATAGGTATGTCTCTGTATAAAATGGTTTATGGAAAAGCATGTCACTTACCTCTCGAACTAGAACATAAGGCATATTGGGCTATTAAAGAGCTCAATTATGATTTGAAACTTTCCGGTGAGAAGAGGTTATTTGACATTAGCTCACTTGATGAATGGAGAACCCAAGCCTACGAGAATGCCAAATTGTTTAAAGAAAAGGTTAAAAGATGGCATGACAAAAGAATACAAAAGCGTGAGTTTAATGTAGGTGATTATGTATTGCTATACAACTCTCGTTTGAGATTTTTTGCAGGAAAACTTCTCTCTAAATGGGAAGGTCCTTACGTTATCGAGGAGGTCTATCGTTCCGGTGCCATAAAAATCAACAACTTTGAAGGCACAAATCTGAAGGTGGTGAACGGTCAAAGAATCAAACATTATATCTCAGGTAATCCCATAAATGTTGAAACCGATGTTATTGAAACCATAACCCCGGAGGAATACATAAGAGACACTTTCCAGAACGTTTCAGACTCTGAAAAGGAATAGGTATGTGGTACGGTAAGTAAACGGACTTCAAAACAGTTATAATGGTAATTTTTCTCCATTTTGGAATATTTAGAAAAATAGAAAAATAAGAAGCAGTCCGGGAAGGACACGAGGGCTCCACGAGGGTGGAGGGTGCGCCCTACCCCTGGGCGTGCCCCCTTGCCTCGTGGGCACCTCGTGCGCTCTCCGGACTCCGTTTTCTTGCACGATACGTATTTTGGTCGGTAAAAATTCATTATATAATCTCCCGAAGCTTTTGACTCTCGTATCACGCAAATATCCTCTGTTTTTTGTATCGAGTTGTTGCTGCTGCAGATCATAGCAAGATGTCTTCTCAGGAGTCAGTCGGGGAGAGCCGGGTGTCTCATCCGGCATCCAGATCAAGGACAAACAGCGATGCTGACCACTTTGGGCCAGCAACAGAGGAAGAGATGGAGGCTGATTTGAAGAGGATAGATGCCATGGAGGAGGATCAAGAAGTCACTTCTCGCTTCCGAGCTGGACTCATGATGGGGGAACTACAGAGCTCGGCTATTCTGAATTAGGTTATCCCTTCCAATGTTAGATTTCTTTCTTACGAGAATATGAAAAAGAGTGTTACCTGTTCCCCCGCAGCTATGCAACATCCATGGGTGCAAGGAGCTTTAACCATTACGGGTAAGCTCCGTAAGGAGATAATGGATATCAAGCAGCAACTCAATAAGCTCGAGGAAGAGAATCGTATCCTGAGGAGTATCATCGCCAAGAATATCACACCATCACCCCCGAAGAAAGAGACATAATCATATGGGTATCAGCACTCCCCTTGGCAACTGCCAAGCTTGGGGGAGGTGCCCCGGTATCGTATCACCATCACATCTCTATCTTTACCGTTTTCTTAGTTCGACCCTATTAGTAATATCTTGATCTAGTAGAATAAAGTTTTGGTATGATCTAGTTTTGAGTTTTGCTTTATGATCCCTTTATGTAATCGAGTCTGTGAGCTATATAATAAAGATTAGTGTTGAGTCAAGAGCTTGATTATTTTGCTATGATCTTGAGGGAATAAAAGAAAAGAGAAAAGAATAAAAAGAAACAAAGAGATCATATTGATCTTATGGAGAGTAATGACTTCACATAGAAAGAGTATGATGATTAAAAGTTGTTGAGAGTTGTCAAACATAGCTTTGGTCATCGTTGCAATTAATAAGAAGTAATAAAGAAAGAGAGGTTTCACATATAAATATACTATCTTGGACATCTTTTATGATTGGGAGCACTCATTAAAATATGATATGCTAAAGAGTTGATGTTGGACAAGGAAGAAAATGTAATGGGTTATGTTTTCTTATATCTGAGATAAAGTATGTTGTCATGGATCATCCAACATGTTGAGCTTGCCTTTCCCCCTCATGCTAGCCAAATTCTTTGCACCAAGTAGAGATACTACTTGTGCTTCCAAATACCCTTAAACCAGTTTTGCCATGAGAGTCCACCATATCGACCTATGGATTGAGTAAGATCCTTCAAGTAAGTTGCCATCGGTGCAAGCAATAAAAATTGCTCTCTAAAATTGTTTGATTGATTGGTGTGGAGGAAATAAGCTTTATATGATCTTGTGATGTGGAAGAAATAAAAGCGACAGACTGCATAATAAAGGTTCATATCACAAGTGGCAATATAAAGTGTTGTTCTTTCGCATTAAGGTTTTGTGCATCCAACCCTGAAAGCGCATGGCAACCTCTGCTTCCCTCTACAAAGGGCATATCTTTTATTATTATCTTCTACCTTATGCAAGACTCATGGTGATCTTCACCTTTCCTTTTTACATTTTATCCTTTGGCAAGCACAGGATGTTGGAAAGATCCTGATATATATATATATATATATATATATATATATATATATATATATATATATATATATATATATATATATATATATATATATTATTGGATGTAAGTTAGCATGGACTATTATTGTTGACATTACCCTTGAGGTAAAAGGTTGGGAGGCGAAACTATAAGCCCCTATCTTTCTTTGTGTCCGATTAAAACTCCGTAACCACAAGTATTGCGTGAGTGTTAGCAATTGTGAAAGACTAAATGATAGTTGAGTATGCGGACTTGCTGAAAAGCTCTTATATTGACTCTTTCTAATGTTATGATAAATTGCAATTGCCTCAATGACTGAGATTATAGTTTGTTAGTTCTCAATGAAGTTTTTGATTCATACTTTGCATTGTGAATAGATTATTACTTGAGCATAAGAAATCATATGACATTATCTATATATGTTGCTGTTATAAGAATGATCATGATGCCCTCATGTCCGTATTTTATTTTATCAACACCTCTACCTCTAAATATGTGGACATATTTATCGTTATCGGCTTCCGCTTGAGGACAAGCGAGGTCTAAGCTTTGGGGGAGTTGATACGTCCATTTTGCATCATGCTTTTATATCAATATTTATTGAATTATGGGTTGTTATTACACATTATGTCACAATACTTATGCCTATTCTCTCTTATTTTACAAGGTTTACATAAGGAGGGAGAATGCCGGCAGCTGGAATTCTGGGCTGGAAAAGGAGCAAATATTAGAGACCTATTCTGCACAACTCCAAAAGTCCTGAAACTCCACGAAAGTTGTTTTTGGAAATAATAAAAAATACTGAGCGGAAGAAATACCAGAGGGGGCCCACACCCTGGCCACGAGGGTGGGGGCGCGCCCCCCTGCCTCGTGGGCCCCCAGTTGGCCCTCCGGTGCCCATCTTCTGCTATATGAAGTCTTTCGTCCAAGGAAAAAATCAGAAGCAAGCTTTCGGGATGAGACTCCGCCGCCACGAGGCGGAACCTTGGCGGAACCAATCTAGGGCTCTGGTAGAGCTGTTCTGCCGGGGACACTTCCCTCCGGGAGGGGGAAATCATCGCCATCATCATCACCAATGCTCCTCTCATCGGGAGGGGGGCCAATCTCCATCAACATCTTCACCAGCACCATCTCTTCTCAAACCCTAGTTCATCTCTCGTATCCAATTCTTGTCTCTAAGTCTGGGATTGGTACCTATAGGTTGCTAGTAGTGTTGATTACTCCTTGTAGTTGATGCTAGTTGGTTTATTTGGTGGAAGATCATATGTGCAGATCCATTATGCATATTAATACTCCTCTGATTATGAACATGAATATGCTTTGTGAGTAGTTACGTTTGTTCCTGAGGACATGGGCGAAGTCTTGCTATTAGTAGTCATGTGAATTTCGTATTTGTTCGATACTTTGATGATATGTATGTTGTCTCTCCTCTAGTGATGTTATGTGAACGTCAACTACATGACACTTCACCATTATTTGGGCCTAGAGGAAGGCATTGGGAAGTAATAAGTAGATGATAGGTTGCTAAAGTGACAGAAGCTTAAACCCTAGTTTATGCGTTGCTTCGTAAGGGGCTGATTTGGATCCATATGTTTCATGCTATGGTTAGGTTTACCTTAATATTTCTTTTGTAGTTGCGGATGCTTGCAATATGAGTTAATCATAAGTGGGATGCTTGTCCAAGTAAGGACAACATCCAAGCACCGGTCACCCACATATCAAATTATCAAAGTACCGAACGCGAATCATATGAACGTGATGAAGACTAGCTTGACGATAATTCCCATGTGTCCTCGGGAGCGCTTTTCTCTATATAAGAGTTTTTCCAGGCTTGTCCTTTGCTACAAAAAGGATTGGGCCACCTTGCTGCACTTTATTTACTTTTGTTACTTGTTGCTTGTTACAAATTATCTTATCACAAAACTATATGTTACTTATAATTTCAGTGCTTGCAGAGAATACCTTACTGAAAACCGCTTATCATTTCCTTCTGCTCCTCGTTGGGTTCAACACTCTTACTTATCGAAAGGACTACGATAGATCCCCTATACTTGTGGGTCATCAGCACGCTCGAGCAGCTTTACAACATCGACGACATGACCATAGCGGAGGCGATCGGACGCTTGCGGACATGGGAAGAGAATGCTCGTGGTTGTCGAAAAGGCAACGGAGGAGGTAGTGACCAACTCATGTACTCGCGCGCAGATTGGGAGTCCCCAAGTAGCAATGGAAGGCGCGATGTTGGCGAAGGCTCAAGCTACGCGAGGCGCGGCGGACAAACCAAAGAAAGCAAAGGAAAAGGCAAGCCACAAGGTCGTGGTAAGGCGGACCGATCTAAAGAGCGGAAGCCACGGAACTTGGATATGTCCGAGGTCAAGTGCTATAACTGCAATGAGATGGGTCACTTTGCAAAGGTTTGTTCGGAGCCTAACAAGAGGGAGATCAAGGCAAATTTGGCGAAGCAGGAAGACGAACGTCCAAGTCTTCTGATGGCTGAAGTTTGTGATCTCGTGGAGCCTAACAAGTGAGAGATCAAGGAAAATTTGGCGAAGCAAGAAGACGAACGTCCAGGTCTTCTGATGGCTGAAGTTTGTGATCTCGTCCAAACAGCAGTTGTGAAACCAAACCAGAAGGTGCTACTTCATGAGAAAAAGGTAACACCAAAGTTATCCGGGAGCCAGAACGTGTCGTGGTATCTCGACACGAGTGCCAGTAACCACATGACAGGGTGCAAGGAGAAGTTCCTCGAGCTGGAATGTGATGTTCAAGGCTCGGTCAAGTTCAGTGATGGTTCAAATGTGGAGGTTTGCGGGCAAGGTTCTGTCCTCTTTGAGGGTCTCACGGGAGAACATCGCATACTCACCGGAGTGTACTGCATCACACGGCTTCGCAAAAACATCATCTCTGTCGGGAAACTTGACGAGAATGGATGCAAGGTGGATATTGAGAACGGAGTGATGACGATCTTCGACAACCTCCGAAATGTGCTAGCCCATGTTAATCGCACACGGAACAGGCTCTATATTCTCAACCTTGATCAATCTCAATCGGAGTGTTGGCTCGCCAAGAGTGATGATGATTCGTGGTTATGGCATGCTAGATTTGGACACGTTAACTTCTACGCCTTGAAGAAGATGTCGAAGATGGAGATGGTATCTGGGATGCCGTTTATCGACCATGTTGATGGAGTATGTGATGGGTGCTTGGTTAGAAAACAGCACCGCAGGCCGTTCCCTGCTCAGTCTACCTATCGTACAAGTGATGCACTCGAGATGCTCCATGGTGATCTATGTGGCCCTATCACCCCAGCAACTCATGGAGGAAAGAAGTATTTCTTCCTAGTGGTAGATTAATACTCGAGATACATGTGGGTCGTTCTCCTACGATCTAAAGATGAGGCATTTGAAGTGTTCAAGAAGCTGAAGGCTGCAACGGAGATGGAACACAAGCTGAAGGTTCGCGCTCTAAGGACAGATCGCGGCGGAGAGTTTACGTCAAACGAGTTCAATGACTACTGCGAGAAGATTCGCATAAAGAGGTTCCTCACGGCACCTTATATGTCACCGCAGAACGGGGTTGTTGAAAGGCACAATCGAACCGTCGTTGACATGGCGAGAAGTTTACTCAAGAGCAAGAACTTGACGGGGACTTTTGGGGGAGAAGTTGTCTCGACGGCGGTCTATCTTCTCAACCGGGCTCCAACGAAGGCAGTGATGGGCAAGACTCCGTATGAAGCAATTTACGAACGGAAGCCGAATGTGTCTCATCTACGGACGTTTGGGTGTGTGGCACATGTGAAGACGGCAGAGCTGCATCTCTCAAAGCTTGTCGATCGTAGCACCAAGATGGTGTTCATCGGATACGAGAGGAATTACGGCACCAAGGCATACCGCTTCTTTGATCCACGAACCAAGCGTCTAAAAATTTCACGCGACGTTGTGTTTGAAAACCAAGCGTGGAATTGGGTGCAGTAACTGACGATGCTCCAAACGGTTACATATTCACAGTTGAATTTCCAACTGATGATGATGTAGGGGAGTATGTCCAGGTGGTTGGCAAGACGCCCAACCAAGGTGACCACAATGGTAGTGATCATCATGGTGCCGACACCAACGACGATGCGCATGGGTTGCAAGGTGATAGCGACAACGACCCGGCATCTACCGCGCCCGAGACGCAACCGTCTTCCTCAAGTGCATCGACGCTGACACAATTTGTGTCTCCCCCTTCGCAAGCCACGACGGATTCTTCCGGGCCTCCTCGCTACAAGACCCTCAAGAAAGTCTACAAGTACGCAAAGCCAGTTACGCTCGACTACTCCGATTTGTGTTTACTCGGATTTGAGGACCTGAAGAACTTCATACAGGCGAGCAAAAGTTCAAGTTGGATGCACGCCATGGATGAGGAGATGAAGGCGATCCAGAGAAATGGCACGTGGACTTTGGTAACCCGACCTCCGAACCAAAAGGCCATAGGTTTGAAGTGGGTTTACCAGTTGAAGAAGGACACGAAGGGTACCATTGTGAAGTACAAGGCAAGACTCGTTGCAAAGGGCTACGTACAACGTCAAGGAGTGGACTATGAGGAGGTGTTTGCACCGGTTGCTCAAATCGAGACGGTAAGAGTGCTCCTAGCTTTGGCAGCAAAAGAGGATTGGAAGGATCATCATATGGATATTAAATCCGCTTTCCTCAATGGTGACCTCACAAAAAAGTGTACGTGGAACAACCCCTCGGCTATGAGAAGAAAGACAAATAAGGGAAAGTTTACAAGCTCAAGAAGGCACTTTACGGGCTAAAGCAAGCGCCAAGACCTTGGAAGTCAAAGTTACACCAAAGTTTGGTCTCACACTGGTTTAAAAGATGTCCCCTCGAGGATCCAAAACAAAGTCTACCAAACATTGAAGAATAGGTGAAGTTTGAAGACGCGACCAAGGAAGAACGTTGGCATCAAGCTACGGATGAGCCAACGGTAGCAAAGTCGATGACTGGAATGCTACAAGGAACGAAGAAGGCAATGCTAAGGATAAAGCCTACGAGCAATCGTGTCTGGGATCCAGGCGGTAACGAGGATGTCATGTTTAGGGGGGTGAATGTTAGAGTTAAACATGACTTAGTATTCCGAATGTGTACAGAAGTTACACGTACGTGTGTTTGACTCTAAGTAGGACTAGTAGTACAGGATACCGGCTAGGTTTGGTGGTGCTGGCTAGCTCCTCTATATATATATATATATATATATATATATATATATATATATATATATATATATATATATATATATATTCACGTATACCCTTGTAATCTTTGTACCACAACGAAAGCAATACAAAGTAAAGCAAGGCACGTTAAGAGCCTTTGGCAATCACCAAAAGTTTTTTCCTCTGCCTAGTTTGGATCGCACGTTTCCGTCGGGAGAGTCGTCGGCTACACTGTACGTATGGGCACGTACAGCCAGAATCGATCAAGTTGCTTGCTTTCCTGCTAGCTAGCTTTGCACTACGTGTGTGAGATCTTGGGTGATTTGATCTAAAGATCAAAGGCCAACATTCACGGGCGTGGCGCAAGGACTTGACGCGGCGGAAGCGGAGCACGATTTTCAGGGTGCATGTCTTGCAAAGCTGCCACCTTGCGTCACTATATAGGATGCGAAGAATAGGCCCTGGGCGTCGCCGTACGCCATCTGCTGCAAGTATGTCAGAGGCCTGGACCAGAAGGGTGCATGAGGACGCATCGTGGGTCTTCATGATCTCACGCGCGCCTCAGATTGCAGCGGCATGGGGAGTTTTTGGGATTCAGCAGCAACTACGGTGGCTGTGCGCATGTGCCCACCCCGACGACGACGGAAGCATGGATGACCAGGATGTATGGCGCATGGAGGGCACGACCGGGGAGGTGAAGCAGTGACGAAGTTTGTGCGGAGGCATGCCCAAGGCTGCGGCGGAGCGCCGTCCCCGTTATCATTGCTAGGGCTGTTGTGGTGCATCTGTGGTGAAGGAGTGGCTGCACCGTTCTTCCTGGCCTACGCGAGCGCGGTGTGGGAGGGTGCCGACGAGGTGGTGCAGGTGGCCAATGACCGGCAGCGCCCAAGCCGTGGTGTCGTCGTGTCGAGCTCGCCAAGGCATAGCATCATGAGCGTATCGTGGCAGGAGCGCAATGCGGGGCAGCGTAGGACCATGTGCGGTCTCCCCGAGTCCACTAATCTGCCGGCGCTATTTACACGGACGCGTAGTCGGACCACCTATCACCGTTGTTATGGGCAAAGCAACATCAACTATCTACGTTGGGACGGACGAATCATCGTCTTCTCCTGACCAGCTGATCATCGCCGGGGTCATCAAGGTTTACATCTAAGCCGCCAGATGCATGCATGAGGGCGATGTTGTGAGCCTGTGACTGCCGCCTTCGAGCCCGGCTGAGACGACTCTGGGAAGACGCCACCAATGGAGAGGCGGCAGCGGTGTTACGCAAGTGTACGAAGGCTAAGCCCGCGTGTACGAGTATTTCGTCGACAAGCAGCAGCGGAAATCCAGCCAAGCCTAGCATATTAGTAGTTCACTTTTTTTTTGAGGATGTGGTTCACTTTTTTATGAGATATTAGTAATTACTCCCTCCGTTCCCAAATACTTGTCTTTCTAGCCATCTCAAATGGTTACAACATACGTATGTATGTAGACATATTTTAGAGTGTAGGTTCATTCATTTTGCTTCGTATGTGGTCACTTGTTGAAATCTCTAGAAAGACAAGTATTTAGGAACGGAGGGAGTACTTAGCAGCGCTAGACCTAGGTAGCTATATTTGGATCCATTATGTTATGTCTAAACTATACTAATTGGAAGGTAAAGAAGCACGCCAAGTGTATACCTAATTAAAATTGTATGCATGTGTTTGATTTACAAGATACTCTGATCGGGAGAACATTAGAACACTGTCCAAACAGCTATTTGAATTGTCTCAAAAAAGTTATTTGAATCCTATTTTACTTTGTGGTGTTGGACATCCATTAATATTCAACAGATGTAGCATATCCATGCATGTGATGTGACAAGTATTTGTTAGAAGGGAGAGAGAGGTTTGGTGGAATTGTTCGTTGTATTGCTTGAGCCTCGTGGGCATATATATAGGAGTACATGATCTACTTGGAGTACAAGAAAAGCCAAAATATTTCCTAGTCTAACCTATGTTTCCTAATACAATCACGTTACTCAACATCCCCCGCAGTCACAACGGTAGCGACGCAGACTGTGAGACTGGAGAAGAATCCGAAGGCAAGCCGACGGACACCCCCCCCACACACACACACACACACAGTCATAACGGTCGACGCATCACGGAGTCGTGGCTGGAGTGGAAACCAACGAGGTTGCTCAAGCAGGCGGTAGCCCTTTGTGCCGGTTGTCGATGTAGCCAAGAGTGTGGGTGGTGGAGCCGTGGTCGAGGTAGCCGTGCGAAGAATGCCGTGGTCGATGTCGAGTCGGGGTGGCCGGTGTCGAGAAAGTCACCGTGGAGCCGCGGGCGCAAGAGGGCGCCGAGTTAGCATGGGCGCGGTGATGTCGAAGTAGGGGTGCGCCGGGAAGAAAATGTTGTTGACGACGCGTCGCGGCGGGTTTGCCAAGCCCGGGGACACATCATGGACGAAGGCATGCACTGGTGTTGCCAGCACCGGGCATGCGTGGACGGACGAAGACAAAGTTGATGAAGCGCCGACCAGGCTTGCCAGGCACGGGGACACGTCGTGGATGAAGGCACACATCGGTGTTGCCGGCACCGGGCTTGCGTAGACGAGGGACCTGCACGAGTTGTACGCCATGTTAGAGAAGTCGGAGGGGCCAGCAGAGAAGAACTCGATGACGATTGCAGCGTCCATCGGCGCGGGGCCGATGTCACCAATGGTGGTCGGAGTAGACAAAGTGGTCGGGGTAGATGAAGGCGACGCTGGCGACGGGCTGGTGCTTGGACGAAGACGAAGGGGGTGGACGGGCAGCGGCTTCGGCTACAAAGGTAGCGGCGACGGCGGGCAAAGAAGAGCGGAGGCGGCGGCGACTAGGTTAGGAGTGCGGCAGCGGTGCTCGAAGTAGGCGAAGAACCCTGACAGCGTGACGAAGACCGTCGCGGACGGTGGCATTCCCGCGCCAAGGGATACAGCGCGACGCATACCACGGGAGGTCGACGTGAGGTGATGGCGGAGTGGACTGCGGGCCACGGCGCTACGCCCCGAAGGGACGACGCAGCGGCGGCAGGCTGGTCGGGGCGATGACGAGAAGACCTTGGGGCGGTGGCGGGGACCGTGGGCCACGACGCTACGGCCCGAAGGGGCGACGCAATGGCGGTTCGCGAGTCGGTGCAGCCACGGGGACGGCCTCGGGGCGGCGGCGGGGACCGCGTATCATGGCACTACGGCCCGAACGGGCGACACAGCGGCGACGCACGAGTCGATGCAGTCGCGAGGAGAACCACGGGGCGGTGGCGCTGCGGCCCGACGGGGCGACGCAGCGGCAGCCCGATGCTCGATTGGCGGTGAGGCGCGCGGTACTCAAGACGATCTTCACGGGACCTCCGGAGGCGCGCGTCGCCAATGGGACAAGTCGGTCGCGCGGCGTAGAGGAGGCGGATCGCGGCAGTGAGCGGGTGATCAAGCCGATCGCGCGCGCGGTCGAGGACGCCGCTCGGTGGAGGAGTGGTGGCGGCGGAGTCCGGGATGAGGCCGGCGACGACGGAGGCGTTGGACGTCATGTGGACGAGCTTGTCAGCACAGGCACCCGGGCTGCCAAAACAGCGCCGGCGCCCGAACAGCAAGGCCCAAGCGACCAACATAGCAGCGGGGGCCGAGCTGAGGTAGCCGACGAGTCTGACGCAGTCAGCTCGACGCAGTCGAGGACGAGGCCGGTGAGGTAGACCGCTGGGCCGCCGTGCAGACACGACGGAGGCGGGTGACGTGAATCGATGGTGTAGCGACAAGACCTCAACCAGTCTGATCTCTGTGCTTCAGTGTCATCCTTGGATCAGTAATGCTGACACACACAATACTTGAAGGATTTATAACAGAGTAGCAATCACACACTTATTACATCGAATGTCTCCAAAGAGAACTTATTGCAAATAATATGGCTTAAGCCATCTAATAACGATAACAGCGGAAGGCTTGGAAGACAAGTGAGTCCATCAACTCTAATGGCATCACTGAGTATAGAACCACGACCTAAGGCACCTTACTCATGGTCTGAAAATTTTGCAACATGAATGTTGCAGCCCGAAAACGGGTCAGCACATTGAATATGCTGGCAATGTAACACATAGAGTGTAATGAACAGAAATAGGCTATACTACATGCATATTTGGCTGGTGGAAAGCTCTATGGTTACAGTTTTGCGTAAAGCCAATTTTTCCCTACTAGAAAGGAATAAGTTTTATTTAACTACCATGGTGGTTGTTAAACACTGAGAGTGTAGACACCCTCTCAATCCCAATTAAGCATCATCATTAAAACCCAACAAAATTATTTAAAATCACATGATGAGATTCACATGATAATCCAAGTACTAGATACTCAAGACGTCCATAACCGGGGACACGGCTAATCATGATTAGTTTATACACTATGCAGAGGTTTGCGCACTTTTCCCCACAAGACTCGATCTCCTCCATTGGGATTCTCGCACTACATGGTGTTTGAGAAATGGATGACCGACACATAGTCTTTCAGAAGCGCTAGCACCTTACGATCGGGTAGACAGTTACACCTACTTTCCCCTACATCTGCTAGTCTACCACTGTAAGAGTTCGCATGACTTAATCAACTATGCTAGAGCCCATAGTAGCTTGTGGCTGCACACGGAAGTTTCTAGCATAAATAATCTCATGATCCCTTTGAGCCTGGCTGGCGGTCCATAAAGAAAAACAGGCAATCGCTAGAATACCCAGGTGCCTCAATCCACCCAGATGTGTGTTAAATTTGTCACCTTAAGTAAACCATTAAATAACAATCTCACATCTGTCATGGATACACTCACCCAATCCACGTCTACTAGCATAGCATGGCATAAGCAAACGTAGAAGTAACTCCCAAATGTTTGATAATAAAACAGGTAATAGGTACTACCTCATCTACTTCCCAAAACCCACATATTAATCAGATCCTATTCATGCAATTGTTTGAGGATTGATCTAATGCAATAAAACTGGGTAGTAAAGATGTATGATCAAAGTGTTACTTGCCTTGCTGATGATCCGTGAAACCTAGAGATTCGAAGTAGCAAGCGGCGCACTCCGGGTACTCTATCGCAAACAAACAAGCATACAATAAGCACTGATCTAATGCACTAGTAAAACTCAAATAAGAGATCTAACTAGAAAGTTCAACTTAAGAACTCCGGTTTGCAAAAAAATAAATCGAACGAAACAACGAAAGTCAAACGGCAAAAGAAACAAGCTTCATTTACTAATTTGGACCTAAGTCAAATTTTACAGAAGCAAAAACTTGTGTGAGTTGGTTAAACGGAAAGAGGGTTTCAAGACGAAACTCTACGCGCTTGAATCGTCTGATTCCGATAAACGAGCGAAAAGTTATACTAAAATGAAAATCGCGATCAGAAATAATCGTGGAAAATCCGAGAAAAATAAAAAAAACTGACGAACAGATTAACGAACGAACGTTCGTTAACTGAAACTAAACGGTAAACTCGTCCGTTAAAACGAACGAACGAGCGAACGCTCGCTAAATAAGTGAAAGGATAAAAAAAATAAAAAAACCGATCTAATAAAAAAACAAAACCTAGGGTTTTCAAAAAACCGAATCGGTTTTCTTCAAAAAACCGGCGGCGGACGGCGGCTACCTCGTCGGAATCCGGCGGAACTCGGGGCTCCGACGGGGTGGGGTGGCGTCGGCGACGGGTGGCACGGGCGTAGTTGGCGGCGGCGGCGGCACATGGCGGCGGGCGGCGCGACTGCTGCGGGAGGCGGGGCGGGTCGGGGTGGTGGGGTGAGGCGGCGGCGGGGGGCGGTATTTAAGAGGGGGGCGTCCGGCTTGGGGAAGGGGAGCCAGGTCGGGGTCGGCCTCAGGAGGCGTGCCCTGGCCGGACTCGGCGGCGGCGGCGGGTCGGACTCCCGCGGGGAAAGGCGGCGGCGCGGGCCTGGCCTGGCTCGGCTAGGCCTTCGGCCCAGTCGCGCGCGCGGTACTTGAAAAAAACAAATTCCGCCGAAACTAAGAAAAAATCTAGAAAATAAAATAAAATTCTAAAAATGCGAAAATGAATTTTCACCGCCTAAATAAAATACTTAGAACGAGATGAACATTTTCTTGGCCCTAAAATGCAGTTTTGAAAAGCGTGCATTTTTTCCTAAATTCAAATAAACTAGCCAAAAACTCTGAAATAAAATCTTATTTGATTTTTTATTAAATCATCAATATTTCTTCATTTTGGGAAAGTCAGTTTATTCTCTCTCTCATATTTTTATAATAGAAATAATTGAAGATAAAATAAATAAAATCAAATGATGATATTTTCAAAATTTGAGAAAACTCAAATATGAAAATAATGAAATCCCCAACTCTCTCCGTGGGTCCTTGAGTTGCGTAGAATTTCTGGATCAGGTCAAAAGCAATAAAATATGATATGCAGTGATGATCTAATGTATAACATTCCAAATTGAAAATTTTTGGATGTTACAAACCTACCCCCCTTAAGATGAATCTCGCCCTCGAGATTCGGGTTGGCTAGAAAATAGGTGAGGGTGGTCCTTCAGCAGATCTTCCTCTCGCTCCCAGGTGGCTTCATCCTCGGTGTGGTGGCTCCACTAAACTTTGCAAAAGTTGATAACCTTGCTGCGAGTGACTCAGCTGGCATACTCGAGAATCTTGACTGGTTTCTCCTCATAGGTCAAATCACTATCCAACTGAATCGCTTCCAGCGGCACTGTATCTCTCAGCGGTATATCCGCCATCTCTGCGTGGCACTTCTAACCTAGGAAACGTGGAACACATCATGAACTCCTGACAATCCCTCAGGCAATTCCAATTTATAAGCAACTTCTCCCATGCGTTCCAAAACTTTGTATGGTCCCACAAAACATGGCGCTAACTTTCCCTTAACTCCAAAGCGCTTAACTCCTCGAAGTGGAGATACACGAAGATAAACTCTATCTCCGGCTTCGTAAACTGTCTCCTTGCATTTAGAATCTGCATAGCTCTTCTGCCTGGACTGGGCTACCTTGAGCCTATCACGAATCAACTTCACCTTTTGTTCAGACTCCTTAAGCAAATCTGGTCCAAACAACTGGCGGTCTCCAACTTCATCCCACGACAATGGTGTTCTGCACCTTCTTCCGTACAAGGCTTCAAAAGAGGGCATCTTCAAACTGGATTGATAACTGTTGTTGTAAGAGAACTCCGCACATGGCAAGTTGTCATCCCAACTAGATCCATAATCTAGCGCACAAGCTCTCAGCATATCCTCCAAAATCTGATTGACTCTCTCGGTCTGTCCATCTGTCTACGGATGAAAAGCTGTACTAAAGTCTAGTTTGGTACCCAAAGTTTCGTGCAACTAATTCCAGAACTTTGAGGTAAACTGGGTTCCCCTGTCTGATACAATGCTCCTCGGAACTCCATGCAGACATACGATCCTGGTCATGTATATCTTTGCCAACTTAGCACTGGTGTAAGTGGTCTTCACTAGGATGAAATGAGCTACCTTCGTCAAGCGATCGACTACAACCCATATCGAGTCATAGCCTGAACGGGTCCTGGGTAATCCCGTGATAAAATCCATGCCTAGCTTATCCCACTTCCATTCGGGTATCGGCAATGGTTGTAGCAATCCTGCTGGCTTCTGATGCTCTGCCTTCACTCTCTGACATACATCACAAACTGCTACATACTCCGCAATATCCTTCTTCATTCCGGTCCACCAGAAAGTGTCTTTCAAATCCAAATACATCTTGGTATTTCCTGGGTGAATTGAGTACGGCGAATCATGGGCCTCTTGCAAAATTAACTTCCTGATCTCCAGATCATTAGGCACATAAACGCGGTCCTCAAACCATAAGGTATCGTGTTCATCCTCACGAAATCCTTTAACTTTTCCCTTGCTCACCTTCTCCTTTATAGTGGCAATCTCCTTGTCAATCTTCTGAGCTTCTCTGATCTTATCCATCAAAGTAGACTGGATCTCCAATGCTGCTACATAGCCTCTCGGAACTATCTCCAAACATAGCTCACGAAGATCCTTGGCTAACTCCTTTGGTAACTCTCCGGTCATTAGTGTGTTGACATGGCTCTTGTGGCTCAACGCGTCAGCTACTACTTTAGCCTTTCCGGCATGATAATGCAATCTCATATCATAATCCTTGATGAGCTCCAACCATCTCCTTTGCCTGAGATTCAACTCCTTCTGCATGAAGATGTACTTCAAACTCTTGTGATCCGTGTACACCTCACAATGGTTTCCGATGAGAAAATGTCTCCACGTCTTCAATGCGTGCACTACGGTTGCTAACTCCAAGTCGTGTGTAGCATAATTCAACTCATGGGGCTTAAGCTGTCGTGAGGCATATGAAACAACTCTTCCCTCCTGCATAAGCACTGCTCCAAGTCCTCGACGTGAAGCGTCACAATATACCTCATAATCCTTGCGCTGATCTGGCAGAATCGACACTGGCAATGTAACCAAACGTTTCTTCAACTCCTGGAAACTGGCCTCACATTCTTCAGTCCATTTGAACTTGGTATCCTTCTTCAACAACTCCATCATAGGTTTTGCAATCTTCAAGAAATTTTCAATGAATCTCCGGTAGTATCCTGCGAGTCCAAGAAATCTCCGGATCTCTCCAACTGTTGTTGGGGCTTCCCAATTTGTCACAGTGACAACCTTGGTGGGATCTACTACTATTCCTTCTCCGGATATAACATGTCCGAGGAATCCAACTTCCTTCAACCAAAACTCACATTTGCTGAACTTGGCATATAACTGATGTTCTCTTAGCTTCTCCAGTACCAAACGCAAATGCCCCTTATGTTCTTCTTCATTCTTTGAGTAGACCAAAATATCGTCAATGAACACCACGACGAACTTATCCGGAAACTCCATAAACACCTTGTTCATCATGTTCATGAAATAGGCAGATGTGTTAGTCAAACCAAATGACATAACGGTATACTCATACAGCTCGTACCTGGTGGTAAAAGCCGTCTAAGGTATATCCTGCTCTCTAATCTTCAACTGATGGTATCCTGATCGCAAATCGATCTTGGAAAATACCTTAGCTCCTTACAATTGGTCAAATAGATCATTGATCCTCGGCAGTAGGTACTTGTTCTTAATTGTTACTTCATTCAATCCTCGATAATCAACAACCATCCTCAATGATCCATCCTTCTTCTCCACTAGAAGTACTGGTGATCCCCAAGGTGAAGAACTTGGGCGAATAAAGCCTTTATCCATTAACTCATTAATTTGCTTCTTAATTTCCTCCAAATCTTGTGCGGGCATCCGGTACGGTCTCTTAGATATCGGCCCTGTGCCTGGCAAAAGCTCAATCAAAAACTCAATGTCTCGATCTGGTGGCATGCCTGGCAACTCCTCTAGAAATACATCAGGGAAATCCTTCACCACTGGTACTTCCTCCAACACAACTCCTGATAAGGTATTTACTTGTGTCCTCTTCGGCTCATGTCTTGATACATACTTGATCCTTCTCCCTTTCGGGGTGGTAAGCAAAATCGACTTACTGGCACAATCGATGTTTCCTCCATACATTGATAGCCAATCCATATCCAGAATTACATCCAAACCTTGTGATTCCAAAATGATTAAATCCGAGGAGAACACATGCCTACCTATACTCAATGGCACTTGAAAACATCCTCGACTAGCCATATACTCCGCTCCTGGTGAGCTTACTAGCATAGGTGTTATAAGAACCTTGGTGGGCAGTTTATACTTATCCACAAATCCCCTTGATATGTATGAATGTGATGCACAAGTATCAAAAAGAATGATTGTAGTAAATGACTTAACCAAAAACTTACCTATTACTGCATCTGGCTGGGCTTCAACCTCCTCCATGTTAACGTGGTTCACCTGTCCCCTGTTGAAAAGGTTCGGCTTCTTCCCAGAGCTTCCATTGCCATTTCCATTCTGGGCTTCAGGACATTCATTGGCATAATGTCCAGTCTTCTGACACTTATAACAAGTGACTTGGCTTAGGTCTCTCTTGGTTGGGGTTGATGGGTTGGTACAGTTCTGATAGTTGCTTCCCCCATTCCCATTACCCTTCTTGGGGCCATTATGATTATGCGAACTCCCTCCTCCATGGGTATGCTGAAAATGTCCTCCCGATTTCGGGGTAAAACGTGGCTTCTGCTGAGCTCCTAAATTGTACTTCCCTTGTCCATACTTCCTCTTGCGGTTCTCAATCGGTTGTTGCTTCCCTTCAATCATAAGAGCACGATCTACCAACTCCTGGTAGTTGTTGAAAGTTGCTACCATCAACTGCATGCTCGGCTCATCATTCAGTCCTTCTAGAAACTTCTCCTGCTTAACTGCATCCATAGCAACGTCATCCGGGGCATAACGTGCTAACTTACTGAAGTCATCCACATAATGGCCAACTGTCCGTCCTCCTTGGCGCAAGTTGCGAAACTCACGCTTCTTCATGGCCATAGCTCCTGCTGAAACATGGGCAGTACGGAAAGCCTGCTGAAACTGATCCCATGTGACAGTGTCGATAGGATAAGTGGCTGTGAAATTCTCCCACCATGATGTTGCGGGTCCTTCAAGCCGATGTGCGGCAAAACGCACCTTTTCCGCATCTATGCATCCTGCTGTGATCAATTCCCTCCCTGTCTTGTGGAGCCAATCATCTGCCACTATTGGCTCGGTGCTACTGGAGAACACCGACGGATTCAGTCTAAGGAAACGGGTTAAGTGATCAACAGGTGGTGGTGGTGGTGGGTTGTTGTTGTTGTTGTTCCCCTGATTCTGATTCTGGACTAGCAACTGCATCAACGCATTCTGCTGCTGGATCAACTGAGTGAGCTCCGGTGGGAACAAATCCATTGTCACATCTCGGAGGCATCTGAGGGTTTAGAAAAGATGAGAATATAGAATAGATTGAGGTCTAGAGAGAAAACACTACCCATATGCACATGAGGCAAATGCAAACAAAATCACTTCATTCAATTCAAACAAGGGCATACAACGGTCTAACTATCGTTGCTCGAACTATTCTAGATACATGGGGGAATACTACTACTATTATGGTGGTCGACTAGAAAAACTGCTCCGATGAAGACTCCATGATATCCGCTCCAGCTTCATCAACATAGTCATCATCGCTGTCGTCTGGGTCCGAATCGGTGTCGTCGATGATGATGTAGTTCTTCGGGCAAGTGGAATCGTCATCTTCTCCTCCTGGCGCGGTGTCTCCCATGAAAACTCCTAGCTTCCTGGTCAGGTCGTCATTCTTCTCCACTAATACTTCGATTTCCTCCATATAATCTTCGCGTGTAGCCTTGAGTTCTTCCTCCAGCTCCGTGATTCTTGTCATCGCCTTCTTCAGATCTATCATGCCTGTGCACATCTGGTTCTCCTGACGTCGAATGTGTTGGTTTAACTCCTGGATAAAAGCTGCGATTGATCTATCCTTCCTGGTGCTGATCATCTCCCATTGCTCATCGCGGCACCCACAAATCTGGTAGATAGTATCCTTGAGATCATTGTGGTAAACTTCTCCAATACGTACCATGGTGATGTGGGCTGCCATGCTCTTTCCTAGACTCCAGGTTAGTGCATCAAAGGAAAACTCTATGGGCTCAGTGACTCGCGCGAATGTCCTTCCTGGAACTTGAACTTGAATCATCCAGCGCTCCTCCTCGGGTAAAGTGGCGTTGTAGATCCCGGTGAAGCTTGGTACTCCGATGTTCAGGTACATAGTGACTTTCTTCAGGTGGCGACCAAAGGGTGTATCTTCATCTGGTTGCGTAAACTTGTTCCTTACATCCGCCATCCTAAAAGAGTAGAAAAGATGAGGTGTCGGTGTCAAAACCGGCGGATGTCGGGTAGGGGGTCCCGAACTGTGCGTCAAGGCCGGATGGTAACAGGAGACAAGGGACACGTTGTTTTTACCCAGGTTCGGGCCCTCTCGATGGAGGTATACCCTACTCCTGCTTGATTAATATTGATGATATGGGTAGTACAAGAGTAGATCTACCACGAGATCAAGGAGGCTAAACCCTAGAAGGTAGCCTATGGTATGATTGTGTATGAAGATGATTGTCCTACGGACTACAACCCTCCGGTTTATATAGACACCGGATAGGGTTAGGGTTACATAGAGTCGGTTACATTGGTAGGAGATCTTGAATATCCGCATCGCCAAGCTTGCCTTCCACGCCAAGGAAAGTCCTATCCGGACACGGGACGAAGTCTTCAATCTTGTATCTTCATAGTCCAGGAGTCCGGCTGAAGGTATAGTCCGGCTATCCAAACACCCCCTAATCCAGGACTCCCTTAGTAGCCCCTGAACCAGGCTTCAATGACGACGAGTCCGGCGCACAGATTGTCTTCGGCATTGCAAGGCGGGTTCCTCCTCCAAGTCCTTCATAGAAGATTGTAAACACCAAAAATAGTGTCCGGCTCTGCAAAATAAGTTTCCACATATTGCCATAGAGAGAATAACATTAACACAAATCAAATCTGCTGACGTATTCTGCAGCGCGTCATTACACTACGGCTAAGTTCTTTACGAATCGTTTTTACTTTTCCACCTCAGCACGTTCTGCGAGGCGGTTTCCTTGGCACGTCCTGTCAAAGCAGAGATCGTGTGCCCTTTTTAAGGGATTCTCATCAATACGGATGTGGGTAACCCAACCGCGCCATTTACCACGGCGCTTGGGAGGCAAGCGAGTTTTATTAGGCAGGCGGGGACGCATAACCGCATCCGCCCATATAAGGGGGTAAGGATCCACCTTTTTACCTACGCCTTCTTCCTCCTTTGCCAATCCTTTTCTTGCGCACTCGAGCTCCAGCGCCCAAGCCCGCCCTTTTCACCTCAACATTCTCCAACAATGTCCGGAGCAGGAGGAAAATGAATGGTCTCCTCCGTCACGGAGGCCCAAGTAAAAAAGCTGAGGAAGACCGGATACCTGTCCAAGGACATCCCGCACCGGCTTCCCGAGAAGGGGCAGCTTCTCCCCACCCCAAGGCCCCATGAGAGGGTAGTTTTCCTTCCCCACTTCCTCCGCGGACTGGGTTTCCCACTCCACCCATTTGTCCGGGGACTCATGTTCTACTACGGCCTGGATTTCCACGATCTGGCCCCAAACTTCATCCTCAACATCTCGACGTTTATCGTCGTGTGTGAGGCCTTCCTCCGCGTCCGCCCCCATTTTGGCCTCTGGCTCAAGACCTTCAACGTCAAGCCCAAGGTGGTGCACGGCAGCCAAGCGGAGTGCGGAGGTGTCATGGCAGGCAAGATGGCCAACATCCTATGGTTCGAGGGCTCCTTTGTGGAGACCCTAAAGGGGTGGCAAGCAGGGTGGTTTTACATCACTAAGCCACGCGATCCGAAATGGGTCGCAGCCCCCGAGTTCCGATCCGGACCCCCCACGCGGCTAGTGTCCTGGAAGGAGACGGGCCTGTCGTGGGGCAATGAAGAAGAGGTGATCGGATTGCAAACTTGCATCCAGTCCCTGGTGAGCAAGCCAATCCGGCTTGTTAATATAGTCCAGGTTATGCTCGTTCGCCGGATCCTCCCATGCCAACAACGGGGCTTCAGTTTGTGGGAGTTTGACCCGGCGCAGCACCCAACCCTTAACGGGCTCTTCGACACGACGTACGAAGATGCTTGGAAGGTGCTTTTCAAGGGCGCCGAAGCTCCCGCATCCGCCTCCGAGGACCGCAGATATAGCTCGCAGCGTCACGCTAGCGAGGTAAGCTATCTTCGCCTTTTACAGGATACTAAGCTCTTTTTTCCTTTCACAGTTTTGACTCTGTGCGGGATCTAAACTACCTTACCTTTGACAGGCTTGGCAGGCGATATCCGGACCAATTAACTGTCCGGCTCCCCTGCCCGAGGACCCAGCCCCTGCGCTTCTAGTGAAGCTGCTGACTCCGGCACCTTATGTGGTGCCGGAGAAGAAAGTCAAGAAGAAGACCAGGGGGACTCGAAAGAGCGCCCGTAACATGGTGGTGTCGAACTCGTCGTCTGACGAGACCGAGGCGCCCTCCTCCCGCGAAAACGAGGAGGAGGAAGAAGAAGGTTCTCCCCCCCCCCAGCGGAGGGAGAAGAGGAGAAGAAGGCCGCCCCAACAGGGGAGGCTGAGGGGCCTAGGAAAAGGAAGACCCCTCTGCCGGACCACTCCCACGACGCCAAAGAGAGCGAAGAGGAGTGGCCGAACAGGGCCAAGCGTCCGGCGACATCGTAAGTTCGGATATCAGAGTAACTCATGATGTTCCTTTGTTGCACAACTTTCCTTAATGTCAAATGCGATTATGCAGCCCGCCCCAAGCCGAATACAAAGAATCGTCGGGCGGCTCCCTGGACTCATCGTACGTGAACTCCGTTCCGCCCGCTGTCTCCCCCCGCACGGCGGATGACGCTGAAGTGGCGTCGCGACAAGCTCCGGGGCAGGAGGAGGTGGTCCTGGAGGAGCCGCAAGGCAACCTCCCGGACTCCAGGAGTGAAGGGGACAAGACCCCCCAAGGGCTCCAAGTCCGGCTTTGAGCCGGACACCGTGTTGGAATCTTCAACATTTCCGAGCCGCGGTAGGCGAACTCCTTCAAAAAGGAGCAAGCCTTCTAAGCCAGCGACTTCCGTCCAACCGGAGTCGCTGGACCATCTGCTAGAGGTGCTTGACGGCGCCTCCATCGACAAGGGGCACCGTACTATTATGAGTACGGTGATCCAGAGGGTTCAGTCCGCCAATAGCGGACTGACTGAAGCTTGCGCTAGCCTTATGACAGGCTTTGAGGTAAGTAAAAATATGTCAAAATAGTACCACATAGACAGTAGCCCCTGATGCTCTGTTTGGTGTTTGGAAAGAAAAGCCGAATAGAGGATCTATTAATTTTCGCAGGAGTCTAACAATAAAGAGTCAATATGCGTATGCAGGCTTCGCTGCTAGCCACCGCCGCACTAACTGCGCAGGTGGATGTCCTAAAAAAGGACCTCGGGCGGACCGAGCAAGAGCTCGGCCTTGCCAAATGGCAGCTCGAGGAAAAGGAAGGTAAGAAATACCCTATAGAAAAAGTTGCCTATAGAGAGGCGTGATTGCAAAAAATAACAGGATCATACTGCTTACTATAGGGGCCACAGCTGAGGTGGCGACCCTCAAGCGTGCGCTATCTAAGGCCGAAAAGGAGACGGCCGAGGAGCGTACCGAGCGAGAAAGACTTGGGTCTCAGGTTGGCAAGGTGCAGCAAGAGCTGCAAGCTCTCATGAAAAAACATGAGAGTTTGGAGCTTGAGTCAAAGGCGCAAGCGTTCGAGCTCGCATCGGCCCTTGAGACCGCCAAGGGTGCCAAGGCCGAAGCCCAAAAGGCCCTCCAAGAGTTGGAGGAGGTGAAAAAGATAGCAGCGGGTAAGGCATTCTTAATGCAAAGTAGAAATATAAAAGTAAACTACTTGTCACTTACCCGAATCCGGAGTTCTCCAGGGGCGTTTGCAGATCTTCCCCGAAGCATATCCGACGCCGCCGCATTCTACCAAGCTGAAGAGGGCAGCTCGACGGAGAGTGTGTTCTGGTCTCAGTATTCTAAGGCCGGACACCCTGTACCCCTGAGCGACCAGCTGAAACAGTTGGTCGAGCTCCACAAGGCGGCCGAACAGGCCATGAAGGGCTTCATAGTTCGGCTGTGGCCCGGAGAGGCCCTGCCTGGGAGCTATTTCGGGCTGGTGCGGCGGCTGGTGGAGGCCTGTCCAAGGCTCGAGGTCATCAAGCGCTCCGTCTGCATCGAGGGTGCCCGTCGGGCCCTTGCCCGTGCGAAGGTGCACTGGGGTAAGCTGGACGGCGAGAAGCTTGTGAAGGACGGGCCGCCGGTGGGGAAGGAGCATCGCAAGCCCGAGAACTACTACAAGGATGTTCTTGCAGGTGCCCGTCTTGTGGCGGATGAGTGCACCAAAGATGTAATATTTGAGTGAACTCGCTCGTGTTTATCCTGTGCGCTGAAAACTTGTTCATATGCGCTACGCAATGCTTATTGAATTTAAAATATTATTTTCTGTGCGGCCGTTTATCAAAAAAAATTGAGAGATGGCCAGTCGTCGGCTTCTGCCCCCGTGTCACTAGTGCTGGGGTGTTCGGGATAAACCTGAGCGCTCTTTTTCCCATGGTTGGGTCCTTCGAGGGAGGCGCTCAGCACAACGAACCAGGCAATCGGACTATAATGCTTGAACACTCTCACTTAGCCATAGAACTTTATAATTTTAAATTTCGGCGAAGCCCCTAGTTTGGAAGACCGAGTTCGGGGCGCTATCCACGCCTTTGGCCGGACAAAGCCAGCTCCTCGCTCGAAGCGGCATAAGTCTTTAGGGACTCAAAAAACCTCTCGAATAGCGACCGGTCTCTCGCCTCATCATGACAGTCAGTTTTAGCTTTCTCCACTGAGGTGCTTAACCCAGCTGAACCGGGGCACAATCGCAGTGGTTCTCCTAGTGCTACCTTAGCCGATATAGCGGAACGTAAGGCACCAAAACATAGGAGCCGGGCAAACCCAACTATTGACCCAAATCATGATTCGGAGCCGATGCATATAGTGATATAAGTTCGGGGTGCCGCACTTGTGAAAGTGGACGGACTTCTCACACCATAATAAGGGGTACTGAAGCCCCTGGCGTATCTGCCGTACCATGATGTACGGGTGCAGTCATGTCATTTAATAAACATATATATGAAAAGAGGATAATGCAAAAATAGACAAAAAGTTATGCATTGTTTATAAAGAGGCTATTTATCAGAGCCGAACGATACAAGTAGTGCAATAAGCAAAAAATGTATTGGACTATTTAACATGTCCTGACCAGGGGCAGGCCGTGGAATTGTATTCAAAATAGGTATACTGCTCATAACAGAGACCACCTGTGAGTTTCATAATGCGGCATGGTTTTGTCTGCTTCCCTGGATCTTGCATCGTTTGTGCGGCAGTCGAATTGCCGAACAGGTCGTCCGAAGTGTGGAGTCCTGAAAGTAAGAAAAAGGAATCCGGTAGCCCCTAGTATGTTTGAAGCCGTATGTTGGGTGTGCCGTTATTGTGCCCCTTCCCCTGTGCCCATGGTATTTCCAGGGCGTAGTTATGTACGCGAGGTACTGGTTTCGCTATATTGCGAGGGCCGGGGTTGGGGCCTCATTGCTACGCCTGCTCAGAACGTGCTAGGCGGTCTTGTTGTAGGTTACTCCGGGCGCGCTTGGCAGTGTCCGACTTTTTAACGGCCGGACTGGGGAATTGCCTAAGAAGGCTGCTTTGTACTTCCGCTCCGAGAGCCGCCGTGTGCTCCTCCGTGCGGAGGGAGCGTTCGGTGTTTCCATTGATCGTGATCACTCCTCGAGGGCCTGGCATCTTGAGCTTGAGGTATGCGTAGTGCGGCACTGCATTGAACTTTGCAAATGCGGTTCATCCGAGCAGGGCGTGATAGCCACTGCGGAATGGGACTATATCGAAGATTAACTCTTCGCTTCGGAAATTATCCGGAGATCCGAAGACCACGTCGAGTGTTACCGAGCCTGTACAATTGGCCTCTACACATGGTATAACGCCTTTAAAGGTCGTCTTTGTGGGCTTAATCCTTGAGGGATCGATGCCCATTTTCCGCACTGTATCCTGGTAAAGCAGGTTCAGGCTACTGCCGCCGTCCATGAGGACTCTTGTGAGATGAAATCCGTCGATGATTGGGTCGAGAACCAATGCGGCAAAGCCGCCATGACGGATGCTAGTGGGCTGGTCCCTTCGATCAAAAGTGATCGGGCAGGAGGACCATGGGTTGAACTTTGGGGCGACTGGCTCCATCGCGTATACGTCCCGTAGCGCACGCTTACGCTCCCTCTTGGGAATGTGGGTTGCATATATCATGTTCACCGTCCGCACTTGTGGGGGAAACCCCTTCCATCCATTGTTGTTCGGCGGCCTGGGCTCCTCCTCGTCATCGCTATGCAGCCCCTTATCTTTGTTTTCGGCTCTTAATTTGCCTGCTTGCTTGAACACCTAACAGTCCCTGTTGGTGTGATTGGCTGGCCTTTCGGGGGTGCCATGGATCTGGCACAAGCGGTCGAGTATGCGGTCCAAACTGGACGGGCCCTGAGTATTCTTTTTGAATGGCCTTTTCCGCTGACCGGATTTGTAGCCTCTGAATCCGGCATTAACTGCCGTATCTTCATTGTTGTCGCTGCTAACGCGGCGCTTTTGCTTATTTCGACGTGTCCTGCCACTTTTGTCCTTGGTATCCGAACTACCAGGGTTCTTTGATAAGTTGTTGCTGCGAGCTAGCCAGCTATCTTCTCCTGCGCAAAAACGGGTCATGAGTGTCGTGAGGGCTGCCATAGATTTCGGCTTTTCCTGTCCCAGGTGCCGGGCAAGCCACTCGTCGCGGATGTTATGCTTGAAAGCTGCTAGGGCCTCTGCGTCCAGACAATCGACTATCTGGTTTTTCTTTGTGAGGAACCGTGTCCAGAATTTCCTGGCCGATTCTTCTGGCTGCTGAATTATGTGGCTTAAGTCGTCGGCATCCGGTGGTCGCACGTAGGTGCCCTGGAAGTTGTCGAGGAATGCGGCTTCCAGGTCCTCCCAAGAACCGATTGAGTCCGCTGGCAAGCTGTTAAGCCAATGCCGGGCCGGTCCTTTAAGTTTGAGCGGGAGGTATTTGATGGCGTGTAAATCATCACCACGTGCCATGTGGATGTGGAGGAGATAATCCTCGATCCATACCGCCGGGTCTGTGGTGCCATCGTATGATTCGATGTTCACGGGTTTGAAACCCTCTGGGATTTTATGATCCATTACTTCGTCTGTGAAGCATAGTGGGTGTGCGGCGCCCCTGTACTGGGCTATGTCACGACGCAGCTCGGAAGAGCTATGTCTGTTGTGTTCGGCCCGGCCGGATTTGTTGAATCCGGAGTGAGGGTCATCGTCACGTGTCGTCGGGCGCCTGCGCGATCCGTAGATCGACCTTGTTTGTCTTGCCTTGTCCTCCAGTACGTCTCGCCGGTCTGGCGCATTTTCCCGTGCCTTAGTTGAGCGGCGTCGGGGCATGGCTTGGTTGGAGGGCCGAGAGGTTTCTCTGTCATGATCGCGAGGTGGCCGGTCTGCCATATCGTGCGCTGGAGATGTAGGCGCTTCCTCCTCTGATCGGGGTAGCGGCCTGCGCTTTGGGTAACTCTTGGAGGGGCGCTCGAGTTCATACTCTTCGGCCGCAAGGACTTCAGTCCATCTGTCAGCTAGCAAATCCTGGTCAGCTCTAAGTTGTTGTTGCTTTTTCTTGAGGCTGTTTGCCATGGCTAGAAGCCTGCGTTTGAAACGCTCTTGTTCGGCGGGGTCTGATGGTACGACGAATTCGTCGTCGTCGAGGCTTTCCTCGTCTTCAGATGGAGGCATATAGTTATCATCCTCAACCTCTCGTTCTGCCGCTCTCTCATGAGGGCTGGCTTCTCCATCTTCCTGCGCCTAATCTTGCTGGGTTGGGTGTCCTTCGGCGCTATCCGGGGTAGTATTATCTCCCGTGCCGGAATCGCCGTTTTTGCTTTGGCGGGATTTAGAGCGGCGCCGCTGACGCCGGCGCTTCGGCTGTTTCTTGGAGGTGTCATCCCCCGCTGTTCCGTTGCCATCTCCATCTTTTCGAGTATCCACCATATATATGTCATATGACGAGGTGGCCTTCCAGCGCCCTACAGGTGTTGGTTCCTGTTCGTCTCCTGCCTCGTCGTCCATAGCGTCGAAGTCTTCGGAGCTGAAGTCAAGCATGTCGGTTAAATCGTCGACAGTGGCTACAAAGTGGGTGGTGGGTGGGCTTTGAATTTCTTCATCGTCTGAATCCCATCCTTGCTGACCGTAATCCGGCCAGGGCTCTCCTGATAAAGAGAGAGACTTGAAAGAATTCAGGATGTCGCCAAAAGGTGAGTGCTGAAAGATGTCCGCGGCGGTGAACTCCATTATGGGTGCCCAATCAGATTCGATTGGTAGGGGCACGGGAGGTTCGGAGTCCGGAGAAGTGTCCGGACTCTCAGAGTCACAGGTCCCGCGAAGTGCGGGGCTAGCGTTCGGCTCGATCGCCTTTGAGATCGCAGCCCCCGAGGCGACGTCCAACTGCTCATCCTCGATTGATGCAATAGGCTCCGAATTAAGGGTCGGAACCGGTGCGTATGCGGCCTCCAGGACACTGTTCGGAGGCAGAGCTAGATCATGCCCCTCGAGATAGTGCGGCGCACTTGGCTGTGGCCCGAACCCGACGAAGATCAAGTCTCCGCGGATATCAGCCGTGTAGTTTAAGCTTCCAAACCTGACTTGATGGCCAGGGGCGTAGCTTTCGTTCTGCTCCAGGCGACCAAGCGAGTTGCCCGCAGAGTGAAGCCGCCGAAGACGAAGATCTGCCCGGGGAGAAAAGTCTCACCCTGGACCTCATCGTTGTTGATGATCGAAGGAGCCATCGAGCCTAAAGGCGACGACACAGAGGAACTCTCAATGAAAGCACCAATGTCGGTGTCAAAACCGGCAGATCTCGGGTAGGGGGTCCCGAAATGTGCGTCAAGGCCGGATGGTAACAGGAGACAAGGGACACTATGTTTTTACCCAGGTTCGGGCCCTCTCGATGGAGGTAATACCCTACTTCTGCTTGATTAATATTGATGATATGGGTAGTACAAGAGTAGATCTACCACGAGATCAAGGAGGCTAAACCCTAGAAGCTAGCCTATGGTATGATTGTGTATGAAGATGACTGTCCTACGGACTACAACCCTCCGGTTTATATAGACACCGGATAGGGTTAGGGTTACACAGAGTCGGTTACATTGGTAGGATATCTTGAATATCCGCATCGCCAAGCTTGCCTTCCACGCCAATTAAAGTCCTATCCAGACACGGGACGAAGTCTTCAATCTTGTATCTTCATAGCCCAGGAGTCCGGCTGAAGGTATAGTCCGGCTATCCGAACACACCCTAATCCAGGATTCCCTCATGAGGAGTCAGGAATGAGAAGAGTGTAGTGATCTAGGGATTTATCTTAGTGGTCATGTCCTACAGTCAGCGTGTGCTCTGATACCATCTTGTAGCGACCAGACCTCAACCAGTCTGATCTCTATGCTTTAGTGTCATCCCTGGATCAGTAATGCTGACATGCACAGTACTTGAAGGATTTATAACAGAGTAGCAATCACACACTTATTACATCGAATGTCTCCAAAGAGAACTTATTGCAAATAAATCGGCTTAAGGCCATCTAATAACGATAACAGCGGAAGGCTTGGAAGATAAGTGAGTCCATCAACTCCAACGGCATCACTGAGTATAGAACCACGACCTAAGGCACCTTACTCGTCGTCTAAAAAATCTGCAACATGAACGTTGCGGGCCGAAAACGGGTCAGCACATGGAATATGCTGGCAATGTAACACGTAGAGAGTAATGAACAGAAATAGGCTATACTACATGCATATTTGGCTGGTGGAAAGCTCTATGGTTACAGTTTTGCGTAAAGCCAATTTTTCCCTACTGCAAAGGAATAAATTTTATTTAACTATCATGGTGGTTGTTAAACATTGAGAGTGTAGACACCCTCTCAATCCCAATTAAGTATAAAATTAAAACCCAACAAAATTAATTAAAGTCTCATGATGTGATTCACATGATAATCCAAGTATTAGATACTCAATACGTCCATAACCGGGGACACGGCTAATCATGATTAGCTTATACACTCTACAGAGGTTTGCGCACTTTTCCCCCACAAGACTCGATCTCCTCCGTTGCGATTCTCGCACTACATGGTGTTTGAGAAACGGATGACCGAGAGATAGTCTTTCAGAAGCGCTAGTGAGGGAGTCCTGGATTAGGGGTTGTCCGGATAGCCGGACTATGCCTTCAGCCGGACTCCTGGATTATGAAGATACAAGATTGAAGACTTAGTCCCGTGTCCGTAACGGACTTTCCTTGGCGTGGAAGGCAAGCTTGGCGATACGGATATGTAGATCTCCTACCATTGTAACCGACTCCGTGTAACCCTAACCCTCTCCGGTGTCTATATAAACCGGAGGGTTTTAGTCCGTAGGACAGAACAACAATCATACCATAGGCTAGCTTCTAGGGTTTAGCCTCCTTGATCTCGTGGTAGATCTACTCTTGTACTACCCATATCATCAATATTAATCTAGCAGGAGTAGGGTTTTACCTCCATCGAGAGGGCCCGAACCTGGGTAAAAACATCGTGTCCCTTGTCTCCTGTTACCATCCGCCTAGATGCACAGTTCGGGACCCCCTACCCGATATCCGCCGGTTTTGACACTGACATTGGTGCTTTCATTGAGAGTTCCTCTGTGTCGTCACCATCAGGAAGGATGCCTCATCCCGTCTTTAAAGACGGCACCGTTGCTAAGGGAGCTTTGGCTGTCGGCCAAACTCTCCGGCTAGGTGGTTTTCTTATGACAGCCTGCTCGGCCGCTGCGCCGACGATGAACTCTCGGGCCATCAAAATCAATCTTCATGTCAGCTCGGAACTCGCAAGAGCAGTTAGATCCAATGGAGCTCTCTTCCATAAACGAGCTCTTGGATCGCATCGCCGCCCTGGGAGTCACTACGGATCATGACCAGATTGGGCTTAAACCCAATCTGAGAGAGACTAACTCTCCCCAAGTCACCCATCACGTTGCCGTTGTAGAGGGACAATGCGGCGACCCTTCATCTATCTGAAGGACTAGCTACGTCCGGATTCCCGATCCCTCCAAGCCGAATATCCGCGGAGGGGAGGATATCACTCAAGACCTGAATTTAGAGTCAGGCGATGGGCTGGATTCATTGGACAACATCCAAGAATCCAAATTTTCGAGTTCGGAAACTCCTTGGCCTCTGAGTCTCAGATTGGGTGAGGTTTCGGATTCAATTCCACCCACCCACCCGAACATAAGCGATCTATCCCAAATCAGGCAAAAGCCCGAAGAAATAGTACATCATTATTGGGCCAGATTCCTCCTGGTTAGGAACAGGATAAAGGACTGTCGCGAGGAAGATGCAATCTCAATCTTCTGCAATAATTGCACGGACAAGGGAATCCTCAACGCCATAAGTCGTCATGATATTACATGCTTCGCTGACTTGGCGTCCATAGTACGAAAGTACTGTGCGATGGAAAGCGCCTGGAAAACCGAAATAAAATTTTGGGACGATCCGGCCCTAAATATAAACCCAGTCCGAAATAAAAGGGTGCATCATTGCCAGACACCCGGGTCAAACACAAAAAAGCAAAAACCCTCTACAGGGCATGGAACCGTACTAGAAGAATGGCTTAATGGACCCTGTAAAATTCACAGTACAGAGGGCGCCACACCAACTCACAGCCTTAGAGCATGTTGGATACTCCGGCAGGTGGCCAAAATTGCCGAAGATCTCCTAATTTCGGAGGCCACAGAAAGCCACCCCAGGGACACCAATAAGATATTAACAGTCTTCGAGACTTTCGCATCAAATAATATGCAAAAAAGAACACTCCGCAGCCTTGCCGAAGTCTACCAAGTAGCAACAATAAACCCATGGAGTGACACGGCTATTACTTTTAATGCCAGTGATGAACCTAAATTCCGAACAGCCCGAGCACTAGCCGCATTGGTCCTCAGTCCAATAGTGGACGGCTTTCGCCTCACCAAGGTACTCATGGATGGAGGCAGCGGATTGAACCTCATTTATGAGGAAACCCTTCAAAAAATGGAAATAGACTGGAACCGCATTGAGCGAAGCAGTACAACCTTTAGAGGAATAATCCCCAGTCGGGAAGTGCGCTGTACAGGAAAAATCACAATAGATGTGGTGTTCGGCACGCCGGATAATTACAGGTCCGAAGAGGTCACGTTCCATGTGGCCCCGTTCAGTAACGGATACCACGCCCTGCTAGGGCGGGAAGCGTTTACAACCTTCCAAGCAATACCCCATTACGGGTACATGAAGCTCAAGATGCCCGGGCCTAACGGAATTATCACTCTCGCTAGTGATCCGGACATAGAACTCCGCGCCGAAAACAAGACAGCCGCACTGGCCCTTGAGGCACTATCCTAAGCTCTAGCGGCTGAGGAACTGAGTGCGCTGCGCTCCACGGTGAACAGGGATGACGTGATACTCGACAAAAGATCCAAGTCCTCCTCCTTTAAACCAGCGAACGAAATAGTCAAATTCCAGGTCCATCCAACGGACCCCAATAAAACAGCTTCTATCGGGGCACAATTAAACCCTGATGTAGATGCCGCACTGCGAGGGTTCCTACGTGAAAACTAGGACATCTTCGCCTGGCACCCTTCTGACATGCCAGGAATCCCATGCAGGCTGGCCGAGCACAGCTTAAATATCCTAAAAGGATGCAAACCTGTCAAACAAGCTCTTCGGCGTTTTTCCGAACCTAAGAGACAGGCCATGGGAGAGGAGCTAGCCAAGCTATTTGAGGCCGGATTCATCAGAGATATAAAACATCTGGACTGGCTAGCAAAACTGGTGATGGTACCAAAGAAGGACAAATCATGGCGCCTGTGCGTTGATTTTAAAGACCTTAACAAGGCTTGCCCAAAGGATCCCTTCCCCCTCCCCCGCATCGATCAAATTATCGACGCTACCGCAGGACACGATTCGTTGTGTTTCCTCGACGCATATTTCGGCTACCATCAAATCAAGATGGCAGAGTCAGAACAAGCCACAACGGCATTCATCACACCATACGGCCCATTCTGCTTCAACACAATGCCCTTCGGGCTAAAAAATGCCGGCGCAACGTATCAGCGCATGATTCAGACATGTCTGGCAAACCAGATCGGCAAAACAGTGGAGGCATATGTAGATGATGTGGTCATCAAAACAAGACATGTTGAATCTCTAGTAGACGACTTGAGGCTCACATTTGATAACCTCCGAACATACGATATCAAGCTCAACCCGGAAAAATGTGTTTTCAGCATTCCAGCCGGAAAGCTCTTGGGCTTCATTGTATCCGGTAGAGGAATTGAAGCAAATCTAGCCAAGATCCGAGCTCTGTCACAATTGGATATCCCAAAGGACCTCAAACAAATACAAAAATTAACCGGATGTGTGGCGGCTCTAAGCCGCTTTATCTCCCGCTTGGGAGAAAAGGCACTACCCCTCTACCGCCTCCTTCGGCGCACCAAACACTTTGAGTGGACGGATGCCGACACGACCGGACTCGACGAAATAAAAGCCATATTGGCAACAAACCCAGTCCTAGCCGCGCCAAACATTGGCGAACCAATGCTATTGTACATTGCAACAACACATCAGGTTGTAAGCGCAATGCTCGTCGTCGAACGAGAAACGGACGGACACAAATTCCCCCTTCAAAAACCGGTCTATTATGTGTCCATTGTCCTCACTCCATGCAAATCACGGTACCCGCATTATCAAAAGATTGCGTACGCGGTATTCATGGCATCCCGGAAGCTGCGACACTACTTTCAAGAGTGTTCAATAACAGTAGCCTCGGAAGTACCACTTAACGATATTATAAACAACCGTGATGCAACGGGCCGAATTGCAAAATGGGCCATTGAGCTCCTCCCGTTCGACATAACTTATAAGCCACGGCGAGCTATCAAGTCGCAAGTTTTGGCCAACTTCGTCGCAGAATGGACGGAGGCCAAACTCCCTAAAGAGTACGACACATATTCAAATTGGATCATGCATTTCGACGGCTCCAAGATGTTGGCCGGTCTAGGGGCTGGCGTCGTTTTGACGTCCCCCACAGGAGACACAGTTCAATATGTACTCCAGATTATGTACACAGACTCCAACAATGCAGCCGAATATGAGGCCCTTTTACATGGTCTCCGGATGGCAATATCCATGGGCATTCAACGCCTAGAGGTGCGCGGGGATTTGAACCTCGCGATATCCCAAATAAATGGAGACTTTGATGCCAAGGATCCAAAAATGGCAGCTTACCGCAACGCCGTCTTAAAAATGTCAACTTGGTTCGAAGGGCTTGAATTTCACCATATAGCCCGGGAAAATAATTAGGCGGCAGATGTCCTGGCACGCATCGGCGCAAAACGCGATGTAGTCCCCCCCCCCAACATCTTCTTGGAAAGGCTGTTCAAGCCATCCGTAGTATGGGAAGGGGAACCGAACAATAACAGCCCGGACCCAACCGCACTGCCCGACACCGAACAATCTGACATAATTGGAGGCTCTGTCAATGAAATTACACCTTCAGCCCACGCAATAATGGCCGTCATCGCCCTGTGGACAGAACCATTCCTAGCCTACCTTACTAGGCAGGAACTCCCAGAGGACCAAAACGAGGCACGCTGCATAGTACGGCGATCTAAAGCCTATAAAGTCCATGAGGGAGAGCTTTATAAGAAAAGCACTACCAGAGTCCTTCAAAGGTGCATCTCTGAAGAGGAAGGGCGGAACCTGCTGGCTGAAATTCACGCCGGACTCGGTGGTCATCACGCTGCAGCTCGGTCCCTCGTAAGCAAAGCTTTCTGTACAGGCTTTTATTGGCCGACGGCCCGGGCAGACGCTCAGGACTTAGTCCAACGATACGTCGGTTGCCAGCTTTTTGCAAACCAAAGCCATATGCTACCCACCGCCCTCCAAACTATCCCCATCGCTTGGCCCTTTGCGGTCTGGGGGCTTGACATGGTTGGACCCCATAAAGGCGGAACCCATAAGAAAAAATACTTACTGGTCATGGTGGATAAGTTCACCAAATGGATAGAAGCCAAGCCTGTTAAGACGGCCGAATCTGAACCGGTGATAGACATTATATCTGGGGTCGTACACCGTTATGGCGTCCCCCACAGCATCATCACTGATAACGGCACGAACTTTACGGCCGATGAGGTAAAACTCTGGTGCAAAAACATGGGCATCAAGCTCGATTATGCTTCCGTCTATCACCCACAAACTAATGGCCAGGTCGAACGTGCAAATGGTCTTATCATGAGCGGCATCAAACCCAGATTAGTGCGGTCCCTTAAGGAATCTAATACGCACTGGGTAGAGGAGCTCGACTCCATACTCTGGGGGCTGCGGACCACGCCCAATCGCACCACCGGATACACACCATTCTTCATGGTGTACGGCGCAGAAGCAGTTTTGCCCTGCGACATAATTCATGACTCACCTCGAGTACGCATGTACGAAGGAAGAGAAACCGAGCTCAATCGGCAGGATAGTTTGGACGCCTTGGAGGAGGAGCGTGACGTGGCAAAAGCCCGTTCCGCATTCTATCAACAGCAGGCTCGAAGATATCAAAGCAGAGAAGTACGGGCCAAAAATTACAACGTTGGCGAATTAGTTCTACGCCTGCCGGACAAGAAAAAGGACAAACTCAAGCCCAAGTGGGAAGGTCCCTTCATAATTAACCAAGTCCTGACTGGCGGAGCGTACCGCCTGCGAGATGCATCGGATAACCGACTCGAGCCGAGCTCATGGAACGCAGCCCGTCTCCGAAGATTCTATGCCTAGCACCGAACTCTGTGTTCGTCTCCTTCCTCTGTCCATTTTTTACATTTTTTGTCTTACATTCCTCTCCTTCTCACCTTTCTTTCTAGCCTTTAAAGGCCCAATAAGTGATGCGCTATCTGCGCTCATTAAACCTAGGGGCTTCTTTAAACAGAAGCTTATTTAAATGGGCTTCATGCCCAACACATGTGTCACACTTCCGCATGTACCTTTATTCACCATTATATGCATCGATATGACTTAAGTTTTGGCCAAGCTGGGTTGCCTGGCTCCTGTGCTTACCCCTACGTTCCCGATTGTTCGGCTAGGTGGTAAAGGGAGCACCTCTGCGACTGTTACTGCCGGGTCAGCCGGATATGTAACTCAGACTGGGTGAAGCCAAAATCTAGCGTTCTTAAGGGAATATTCGGTCGATGAACTAAAGATGACCTTTTCACTTATTTATTTATGTGCCCCCAGATGATTTTTCCTGCGTCTCTTTTCGCATCATGGACATGCACTATAGGGCATGCCTCATAGGGAAAGGAACCCCTAACGGAACTATTCTCCCTGGAAGATGTTTCTTACTAACCATGTAATATAACATAACTAGTTGGGCACTTGTCTGTTCAAGCACTAATGACCCCTATGCCTGGTCTCCATGCATACCTTGGTTCTTATATAACCGCATGGGAATTCGGACACACTCCGGACCGTCAGGTCCCGAGGCTGAAGCGAAAAGGTCGGCCATGACAAACGATCTACAATCCGGCTAGAAGGCATTACACATGTCAATTAAATTTACATAGTCATTCTAACTAATTGTATTCCTCTTCAATACCATCTAACAGGCTGTCTAGTTTACAGTCCTGCTGGGAATACTTTGCGGCCAATTCTACTTGGTCGTACGCTAAGCTTACAGGGATCTCCTTCCCGTCGGGCCCAACAGGTCCGACCTCGGCCATGTGGTTTGGGTCAGCCTTCGTGTACCGCGTCTTCACCATGGCCCAGGCCTCCCTAGCGCCTTGCCGGCAGGCCGATATCTTCCACAATCGGAAGCGCCGCCGCGCTCCCTTCAGCTTCTCTGCAAGCTCTCCAAGGCCTTCGGGCATGGAGATGGATGGCCACAAGGCCTGGGCAACGCCTTGCATCACCTGCCGAACTCGCTCGTGCAGTTGCGAGAGCTCGGGAAGAAGGTCACCCGTGGAACCGGGCATCTCCTCTGCAGGACAACCTGTTAGCACACCTACAGACATCACTCTGTTAGTCGACTTCCTCGCCGAACTCTTTTTTTCAAAGGTTCGCTTAAGCATTTACTAAATATGCCGCGTCGAAGCCGCTGATTCTCCTTAGCGGAGTCCGACAGCTGGGCACGAACATCTTTCAGTTCGACGCCCAGCTTGGTGTTGGCATCCTGGAGATCATTCTTCTCCAGCCTCACCTTTGTCAGCACGCTCTCACCATCCTTTAGCTGGCGTAGGAGTTGTTACTTTTCCGGATCTAATCCGGCGCCATCTGCAATTTCATTTGTCAGATTTGCACACACGCCGCACTTCACACAATACATATCTTTTTGAAGCATATATTACCAGAGGGGGTCTCCTTGGGATCCCCTGTCGCGGCTAGTGCGGCCTCAAGTTGGGCTTTGCACTCTTCTAGCTCCTGGGATAGTTGGGTATTCTTCTCTGAAAGAACCTGCATATTACATGATCCTTAAATCAGTTATTCTAACTGTTTCATGTCTCGGGGGCTACTGATATATATAACCATCAAATTTTCTCATCCGTAAGTCTTTCACATACTGCTCCGTGGCTCTGGCTAGACCATTTTGAGCGGCACGGAGGTACGTGTCTCCCGAATTGAAGGCATCCAACACCTCTGGGGAGAAACAAGCGTCGCGAAGAACTGTCCGGCGACGCCGGTGGTTCATGGCACTCTCCACCTCGGAATTGGTGGCCGACAGCCTGTCCGCATCCTCCGCTGGAGGAGCGTCTGGTGCGCGCTTCGTGTTCGCCTCCGCCTCCGGACCAGGCTTTGGAGCCTGGCTGGTGGAGGCGCGATTGGTAACCTCACCGGATATAGTCCAGCGAGGTCTCTTTGTCCTAAAGAGAGCACGAGTGTTAATATGCCTTGAAGGAATAACACCGGGGGATGAGATGGCGTGTTATACCTTTGCGTCGGCGTCTTAGTCCGGACCGCACTTCTTTTCAGCCCCTGGGGCCTTGCGGCCCCTCGTTGGCTAGTCGCCGCAGGCCCGGCCTCCCGCCTCAAGGACCTCCTCTGCAAAACGCAGCTGTTATACGGTAATCGAAAACACGCGAGGATGGGCCCCTTTTCGAAGTGCTGGGATTTCGGTCTCAGTCACCTGGGAGGCTGGGAGTAGCCCTGGGTAATCGGCCGTAATGGCCACCACAGCGTTGTCCTTGCTCAATTGATGAAACACCCCATCAATTAGCTCCACAGATAAGTCCGGATCCTCTTGGGAAGCCGGGTCGAGGGACCGTCTTGGATCCTCGGGTTGTGGAGGGGGGCTGTTTATTTCTTTAACAGCCTGGTGCAGCTCCTGCGTTTAAGTCGTTAGACTATATATTTGAAAATGGGAATACAAAACGGAGGGACAACTAAAAGTGTCCACTTACCCAGCTTGGAGGATTATACAGTGTAATGTTGGAAATATGCCCTAGAGGCAATAATAAATTGATTATTATTATATTTCCTTGTTCATGATAATCGTTTATTATCCATGCTAGAATTGTATTGATAGGAAACTCAGATACATGTGCGGACACATAGACAACACCATGTCCCTAGTAAGCCTCTAGTTGACTAGCTCGTTGATCAATAGATGGTTACGGTTTCCTGACCATGGACATTGGATGTCGTTGATAACGGGATCACATTATTAGGAGAATGATGTGATGGACAAGACCCAATCCTAAGCCTAGCACAAGATCATGTAGTTCGTATGTGAAAGCTTTTCTAATGTCAAGTATCGTTTCCTTAGACCATGAGATTGTGCAACTCCCGGATACCGTAGGAGTGCTTTGGGTGTGCCAAACGTCACAACGTAACTGGGTGGCTATAAAGGTGCACTACAGGTATCCCCGAAAGTGTCTGTTGGGTTGGCACGAATCGAGACTGGGATTTGTCACTCCGTGTGACGGAGAGGCATCTCTCGGCCCACTCGGTAGGACATCATCATAATGTGCACAATGTGATCAAGGAGTTGATCACGGGATGATGTGTTGCGGAATGAGTAAAAGAGACTTGCCGGTAACGAGATTCAACAAGGTATCGGGATACCGACGATCGAATCTCGGGCAAGTATCGTACCGATAGACAAAGGGAATTGTATACGGGATTGATCGAATCCTCGACATCGTGGTTCATCCGATGAGATCATCGTGGAACATGTGGAAACCAACATGGGTATCCAGATCCCACTGTTGGTTATTGACAGGAGAACGTCTCGGTCATGCCTGCATGGTTCCCGAACCCGTAGGGTCAACACACTTAAGGTTCGATGACGCTAGGGTTATAAAGGAAGTTTGTATGTGGTTACCGAATGTTGTTCGGAGTCCCGGATGAGATCCCGGACGTCACGAGGAGCTCCGGAATGGTCCGGAGGTAAAGATTTATATATAGGAAGTATGGTTTTGGCCACCGGAAGAGTTCTGGGCATCACCGGTAGTGTACCGGGACCACCGGAGGTGTCCGGGGGTCCACCAAGTGGGGCCACCATTCCCAGAAGGTTGCGTGGGCCAAGTGTGGGAGGGGACTATCCCCAGGTGGGCTGGTGCGCCCCCCACCAAGGCCCAAGGCGCCTCCTAGAGGGCAAGGGGGCAAACCCTAGGGCAGATGGGCCCTAAGGCCCACCCCTGGTGTGCCTCCCGCTCTCCCCCCTTTGGCCGCAACCCTAGATGGGTTTTGGGGCTGCCGCCACCCCTAGGGAGGGAACCCAAGATGGGGGCACAGCCCCTCCCCTCCCCCTATATATACTTGAGGTTTTGGGGCTGCCCAACATACGATTTGATCTCCCTCTTGGCGCAGCCCTACCTCTCTCCCTCCTCCTCTCTCGCGGTGCTTGGCGAAGCCCTGCAGGATTGCCACGCTCCTCCACCACCACCACGCCATTGTGCTGCTGCTGGATGGAGTCTTCCTCAACCTCTCCCTCTCTCCTTGCTTGATCAAGGCATGGGAGACGTCACCGGGTTGTACCTGTGTTGAACGCGGAGGTGCCGTCCGTTCGGCACTTGGTCATCGGTGATTTGGATCACTGCGAGTATGACTCCATCAACCCCGTTCACCTGAACGCTTCCGCTTAGCGATCTACAAGGGTATTTAGATGCACTCTCTTTCCCCTCGTTGCTGGTTTCTCCATAGATAGATCTTGGTGACACGTAGGAAAATTTTAAATTTCTGCTACGTTCCCCAACAGTGGCATCATGAGCTAGGTCTATTGCGTAGATTCTTTGCACGAGTAGAACACAAAGTAGTTGTGGGCGTTGATTTGGTTCAATATGCTTACCGTTACTAGTCAATCTTGATTCGGCGGCATTGTGGGATGAAGCGGCCCGGACCGACCTTACACGTACACTTACGTGAGACAGGTTCCACCGACTGACATGCACTAGTTGCATAAGGTGGCTAGCGGGTGCCAGTCTCTCCCACTTTAGTCGGATCGGATTCGACGAAAAGGGTCCTTATGAAGGGTAAATAGCAATTGACATATCACGTTGTGGTTTTGCGTAGGTAAGAAACATTCTTGCTAGAAACCCATAGCAGCCACGTAAAACATGCAAACAACAATTAGAGGACGTCTAACTTGTTTTTGCAGGGTATGCCATGTGATGTGATATGGCCAAAGGATGTGATGTATGATATATGTGATGTATGAGATGATCATGTTCTTGTAATAGGAATCACGACTTGCATGTCGATGAGTATGACAACCGGCAGGAGCCATAGGAGTTGTCTTTAATTTATTTATGACCTGCGTGTCAACTTAAATCGTCATGTAATTACTTTACTTCATTGCTAAAGCGTTAGCCATAGTAGTAGAAGTAATAGTTGACGTGACAACTTCATGAAGACACGATGATGGAGATCATGGTGTCATGCCGGTGACGACGATGATCATGGAGCCCCGAAGATGGAGATCAAAAGGAGCAAAGTGATGATGGCCATATCATGTCACTATTTGATTGCATGTGATGTTTATCATGTTTTTGCATCTTATTTGCTTAGAACGACGGTAGTAAATAAGATGATCCCTCATTAAAATTTCAAGAAAGTGTTCCCCCTAACGGTGCACCGTTGCTAAAGTTCGTCGTTTCGAAGCACCACGTGATGATCGGGTGTGATAGATCCTTACGTTCACATACAACGGGTGTTGACGAGCCTAGCATGTACAGACATGGCCTCGGAACACATGCAAACACTTTGGTTGACTTGACGAGCCTAGCATGTACAGACATGGCCTCGGAACACAGAAGACCGAAAGGTCGAGCATGAGTCGTATGGCAGATACGATCAACATGAAGATGTTCACCGACGTTGACTAGTCCATCTCACGTGATGATCGGACACGGCCTAGTTGACTCGGATCATGTAATCACTTGGATGACTAGAGGGATGTCTATCTGAGTGGGAGTTCATAAGATGAACTTAATTATCCTGAACATAGTCAAAAGATCTTTGCAAATTATGTCGTAAGCTCGCGCTTTAGTTCTACTGTTTTAGATATGTTCCTAGAGAAAATATAGTTGAAAGTTGATAGTAGAAATTATGCGGACAGTAGAAGGCTTGTGTCCTTAATGCACCGCTCGGTGTGCTGGACCTCGAACGTGGTCTGTGGATGTTGCGAACATGTGACATGCACGTTTTATGACTACATGATAGTTCGGTAATGATAAATGGTTTAGAATTGAGGCACCGAAGACATTTTGAAATGTCGCGGAACATATGAGATGTTTCGAGGGCTGAAATTGGGATTTCAGGCTCGTGCCCACGTCAAGAGGTATAAGACCTCCGACGATTTTCTTGGCCTGCAAACTAAGGGAGAAAAGCTCAATCGTTGAGCTTGTGCTCAGATTGTCTGAGTACAACAATCACTTGAATCGAGTGGGAGTTGATCTTCCAGATAAGATAGTGATGTTTTTCCAAAGTCATTGCCACCAAGCTCCTACAGCTTTGTGATGAACTATATCAGGGATGCATATGATGATCCTTGAAATATTCGCGATGTTTGACACCGCGAAAGTAGAAATCAAGAAGGAGCATCAATTGTTGATGGTTAGTGAAACCACTAGTTTCAAGAAGGGCAAGGGCAAAAAGGGATACTTCATGAAAACGGCAAATCAGCTGTTGCTCTAGTGGAGAAACCCAAGGTTGAACCCAAACCCGAGACTGAGTGCTTCGGTAATAAGGGGAACAGCCACTGGAGCAGAATTACCCTAGATACTTGGTAGATGAGAAGGTTGTCGATAGAAGTATATTGGATATACATTATGTGGATGTGTACTTTACTAGTACTCCTAGTAGCATCAGGGTATTAGATACCGGTTCGGTTGCTAAGTGTTAGTAACTCGAAATAAAAGCTACGGAATAAACGGAGACAAGCTAAAGGTGAGCTGACGAGATGTGTTGGAAGTGTTTCCAAGGTTGATGTGATCAAGCATCGCACGCTCCCTCTACCATCGAGATTGGTGTTAAACCTGAATAATTGTTATTTGGTGTTTGCGTTGAGCATAGACATGATTGGATTATGTCTATCGCAATACGGTTATTCATTTAAGGAGAATAATGGTTACTCTATTTATTTGAATAATACCTTCAATGGTCTTGCACCTAAAATGAATGGTTTATTGAATCTCGATCATAGTGATACACATGTTCATGCCAAAAGATATAAGATAGTAATGATAGTACCACCTACTTGTGGCACTGCCATGTAAGTCATATTGGTATAAAACGCATGAAGAAGCTCCATGTTGATGGATCTTTGGACTCACTCATTTTTGAAAAGGATTGAGACATGTGAACCATGTCTATCGGTATATACGCATGAAGAAACTCCATGCAGATGGACCATTTGGACTCACTTGATTTTGAATCGCTTGAGACATGTAGATCATACCACATGGGCAAGATGACTGAAAGCTTCGGTTTCAGTAAAATGGAACAAGAAAGCAACTTGTTGGAAGTAACACATTTTGATGTGTGCAGTCCAATGAGTGCTGAGGCACGCAGTGGATATCGTTGTGCTCTTACTTCACAGATGATTTGAGTAGATACTGAGCATATTTACTTGATGAAACACAAGTCTGAATTATTGAATGGTTCAAGTAATTTCAGAATGAAGTTGAATATCATCGTGACAAGAGGATAAAATATCTATGATATGATCATAGAGATGAATATCTGAGTTGCGAGTTTGGTACACAATTGAGACATTGTGGAAATTGTTTCACGACTAGTACCGCCTGGAACACCATAGTGTGATGGTGTGTCTGAACATCATAACTGCACCCTATTGGATATGATGAATACCATGATGTCTCTTATTGAATTACCACTATCGTTCATGGGTTAGGCATTAGAGACAACCGCACTCACTTTAATAGGGCACCACGTAATTCCGTTGAGACGAAACCGTTTGAACTATGGTTTGGAGAAACCTGAGTTGTCGTTTCTTATAAGTTTGGGGCTGCGACGCTTATGTGAAAAGGTTTCAGGCTGATAAGCTCGAACCCAAAGCGGATAAATGCATCTTCATAGGACACCCAAAACAGTTGGGTATACCTCCTGTCTCAGATCCGAAAGCAATAGGGATTGTTTCTCATATCGGGTTCTTTCTCGAGGAAAAGTTTCTCTCAAAAGAATTGAGTGGGAGGATGGTGGAGACTTGATTAGGTTATTGAACCGTCACTTCAACTAGTGTGTAGCAGGGCACAGGAGTTGTTCATATGGCACCTACACCAATTGAAGTGGAAGCTTATGATAGTGATCATGAGACTTCGAATCAAGTCACTCCCAAACCTCGTAGGATGACAAGGATGCGTACTACTTCAGAGTGGTACATAATCCTGTCTTGGAAGTCATGTTGCTAGACAACAATGATCCTACGAGCTATGGAGAAGCGATGGTGGGCCCGGATTCCGATGAATGGCTCGAGGCCATAAAATCCGAGAAAGGATCCATGTATGGAAACAAAGTGTAGACTTTGGCAGAACGGCTCGATGGTCGTAAGGCTGTTGACTACAGATGGATTTTAAAAGGAAGACGGACAATGATGGTAAATGTCACCATTAAGAAAGCTCGACTTGTCATTAAGATGTTTTCCGACAAGTTCAAGGAGTTGACTGCGATGAGACTATCTCACTCGTAGCGATGCTAAGAGTCTGTTGGAATTATGTTAGCGATTACTGCATTATTTATGAAATTGTGCAGATAGGACGTCAAAACATTGTTTCCTCGACGATTTTCTTGAGGAAAGGTTGTATGTGATACAACCAGAAGATTTTTGTCAATCCTGAAAGATGCTGGAGTAAGCATCTCGGAGTTGGAAGGTATGCTTTGATGAGATGATCAAAGATTTTGGGTTTATACAAAGTTTATGAGAAACTTGTATTTCCAAAGAAGTGAGCGGGAGCACTATAGAATTTCTGATGAGTATATGTCGTTGACATATTGTTTATCAGAAATGATGTAGAATTTCTGGAAGGCATATAGGGTTGTTTGAAAAATGTTTTTCAATGAAAACCTGGATTAAGCTACTTAAACATTGAGCATCAAGATCTATAAGGATAGATCAAAATCGCTTAATAGTACTTTCAAACAAACACATACCACGACAAGATTTTGAAGCAGTTCAAAATAGATCAGCAAAGAAGGAGTTCTCGGCTATGTTACAAGGTGTGAGTATTGAGCAAGACTCAAGACTTGACCACGGCAGAATAGAGAGAAAGGACGAAGGTCGTCCCCTATGCTTTAGTCGTAGGCTCTAAAGTATGCAATGTTATGTACCGCACCTGAAGTGTGCCAAACCATGAGTCAGTCAAGGGGTACAAGTGTGATCTAGAAATGGATCACAGGACAACGGTCAAGGTTATCCTTAGTAACTAGTGGACTAAGGAATTTTCTCGATTATGGAGGTGGAAAAAGAGTTAGTCGTAAAGGGTTACGCCGATGCAAACTTTGACACTAATCCAGATTATTCTAAGTAGTAAATTGGATTCGTATAGTAGAACAGTTATTTGGAATAGCTCCAAATAGAGCGTGGTAGCTGCATCTGCAAGATGACATAGAGATTTGTAAAGCACACATGGATCTGAAAGGTTCAGACCCGTTGACTATAACATCTCTCACAAGCATAACATGATCAAACCCAGAACTCTAGGGTGTTAGTCACATAGGGATGTGACCTTGAGTGTTAATCACATATCGATGTGAACTGGATTATTGACTCTAGTGCAAGTGGGAGACTGTTGGAAATATGCCCTAGAGGCAATAATAAATTGATTATTATTATATTTCCTTGTTCATGATAATCGTTTATTATCCATGCTAGAATTGTATTGATAGGAAACTCAGATACATGTGTGGATACATAGACAACACCATGTCCCTAGTAAGCCTCTAGTTGACTAGCTCGTTGATCAATAGATGGTTACGGTTTCCTGACCATGGACATTGGATGTCATTGATAACGGGATCACATCATTAGGAGAATGATGTGATGGACAAGACCCAATCCTAAGCCTAGCACAAGATCATGTAGTTCGTATGCTAAAGCTTTTCTAATGTCAAGTATCGTTTCCTTAGACCATGAGACTGTGCAACTCCCGGATACCGTAGGAGTGCTTTGGGTGTGCCAAACGTCACAACGTAACTGGGTGGCTATAAAGGTGCACTACAGGTATCTCCGAAAGTGTCTGTTGGGTTGGCACGAATCGAGACTGGGATTTGTCACTCCGTGTGACGGAGAGGTATCTCTGGGCCCACTCGGTAGGACATCATCATAATGTGCACAATGTGATCAAGGAGTTGATCATGGGATGATGTGTTGCGGAACGAGTAAAAGAGACTTGCCGGTAACGAGATTGAACAAGGTATCGGGATACCGATGATCGAATCTCGGGCAAGTATCGTACCGATAGACAAAGGGAATTGTATACGGGATTGATCGAATCCTCGACATCGTGGTTCATCCGATGAGATCATCGTGGAACATGTGGGAACCAACATGGGTATCCAGATCCCGCTGTTGGTTATTGACAGGAGAACGTCTCGGTCATGTCTGCATGGTTCCCGAACCCGTAGGGTCTACACACTTAAGGTTCGATGACGCTAGGGTTATAAAGGAAGTTTGTATGTGGTTACCGAATGTTGTTCGGAGTCCCGGATGAGATCCCGGACGTCACGAGGAGCTCCGGAATGGTCCGGAGGTAAAGATTTATATATAGGAAGTATGGTTTTGGCCACCGGAAGAGTTCTGGGCATCACCGGTAGTGTACCGGGACCATCGGAGGTGTCCGGGGGTCCACCAAGTGGGGTCACCAGCCCCAGAAGGTTGCGTGGGCCAAGTGTGGGAGGGGACCAGCCCCAGGTGGGCTGGTGCGCCCCCCACCAAGGCCCAAGGCGCCTCCTAGAGGGGAAGGGGGCAAACCCTAGGGCAGATGGGCCCTAAGGCCCACCCCTGGTGCGCCTCCCCCTCTCCCCCCTTTGGCCGCAACCCTAGATGGGTTTTGGGGCTGCCGCCACCCCTAGGGAGGGAACCCTAGATGGGGGCGCAGCCCCTCCCCTCCCCCTATATATACTTGAGATTTTGGGGCTGCCCAACATACTATTTGATCTCCCTCTTGGCGCAGCCCTACCTCTCTCCCTCCTCCTCTCTCGCGGTGCTTGGCGAAGCCCTGCAGGATTGCCACGCTCCTCCACCACCACCACGCCGTTGTGCTGCTGCTGGATGGAGTCTTCCTCAACCTCTCCCTCTCTCCTTGCTGGATCAAGGCATGGGAGACATCACCGGGTTGTACGTGTGTTGAACGCGGAGGTGCCGTCCATTCGGCACTTGGTCATCGGTGATTTGGATCACTGCGAGTACGACTCCATCAACCCCGTTCACTTGAACGCTTCCGCTTAGCGATCTACAAGGGTATGTAGATGCACTCTCATTCCCCTCGTTGCTGGTTTCTCCATAGATAGATCTTGGTGACATGTAGGAAAATTTTAAATTTCTGCTACGTTCCCCAACATGTAAATCCACCCTGAGGGTTGACGCGGAGAAATTCCTCCTCTTCTCCCTTGTACAAAGCGGACAAGATCTTTATTAGAGCGGCAGCCGAGTCCGGCCCCTTACGGCCGTGACGGGTGGCGTCGTCCTCCCCGTTGAAGTCCCACATAGGGTGGCCTCTACATTGAAGCGGTTGTACCCCCCGCATAATGCATGCGGCCATGACTCCGATCATGGTTAGTCCGGAATGAGCTAATAATCTTATCCGGCCCATCAGGTAAAGGAAGTCCTTGTCACTTTCCTTCTGAGGGATCCGTGGACGCCAGCTTAGGCGCTTCTTCAGGGGAGCATTGTCGAACTCAGGGAGGCCGATCCGAACAGGATCCGGCAACGGGATGTCCTCTATATAAAACCATTCCGAAGGCCAATTCTCGGACGCCTTCTTTGGGGTTCCGGATAAATATCCGGTCCCGGCGATGCGCCACACTTCGGCTCCGCCCACTTGATATATTGACCCTCCTGAGAACGGGGCACCAGGCAGAATAGCCTCTTCCACAGCGCGAAATGAGCCTCAACACCCAAAAACAGCTCCGCAAAGGGCTACGAAGCCCGCGATATGCAATATGGAGGCAGGCGTGAGGTTGTGCAGCTGGAGACCATAGAACTCCAGGAGCCCCCGGAGAAATGGATGAATTGGAAATCCAAGCCCTCTTATTAAATAAGGGACAAGGCATACCCGCTCTCCTTTGGAGGGATTGGGGGCGCTCTCCGCTTGCTCTTCGCCGTTATAGGTGGCAAGTCCGGCTTGAACCGGGACCATATAGGCCGGAGGGAGAAATCCCTTGGTCTGGAGCGTCACCAGCTCGCTGTGTGGGATAGAGCATCTCTCCCAATCTCCAGGCTTAGGACTGGAAGGGCGAGAGGAGGAGTCGCGACGGCTGGCCATGGTGGAACAGACATTTGTCGGATGCGCTATGATGAATACTCGTGGAGGGGAGAAGGTGTGGTTTGGATCTAAATCCTCATCCCTTTAAATAGGTGGCTCATTTACGCGGCTAGGGGTGTGAATCTAAAAACACCCAGACTTTTCGTATTCGTTTGACACATGGAAGGCGGTCATTATTGGGCGTAGAAGCCAAGGAGCGCTACATTCACAAGAAACCGGACATTATTCAACAGGTACACGAAACTTGGAGGAGAACCCGCCTTGCAATGCCAAAGACAATTTGCGCGCCAGACTCGTCGTCATTGAAGCCTGGTTCGGGGGCAACTGAGGGAGTCCTGGATTAGGGGGTGTCCGGATAGCCGGACTCCTGGATTATGAAGATACAAGATTGAAGACTTCGTCCCGTGTGCGGAAGGGACTTTCCTTGGCGTGGAAGGCAAGCTTGGCGATACGGATATGTAGATCTCCTACCATTGTAACCGACTCCGTGTAACCCTAACCCTCTCCGGTGTCTATATAAACCGGGGGGTTTTAGTCCGTAGGACAGAACAACAATCATACCATAGGCTAGCTTCTAGGGTTTAGCCTCCTTGATCTCGTGGTAGATCTACTCTTGTACTACCCATATCATCAATATTAATCAAGCAGGAGTAGGGTTTTACCTCCATCGAGAGGGCCCGAACCTGGGTAAAAACATCGTGTCCCTTGTCTCCTGTTACCATCCGCCTAGACGCACAGTTCAGGACCCCCTACCCGAGATCCGCCGGTTTTGACACCGACAGCTAGCACCTTAAGATCGGGTAGACAGTTACACCTACTTTCCCCTACATCTGCTAGTCGACCACTGTAAGAGTTCGCACGACTTAATCAACTATGCTAGAGCCCATAGTAGCTTGTGGCTGTACACGGAAGTTTCTAGCATGAATAATCTCATGATCCCTTTGAGCCTGGGTGGCGGTCCATAAAGAAAAACAGGCAATCGTTGGAATACCCAGGTGCCTCAATCCACCCAGATGTGTGTTAAAGTTGCCACCTTAAGTAAACCATTAAATAACAATCTCACATCTGTCATGGATACACTTACCCAATCCACGTCTACTAGCATAGCATGGCATAAGCAAAGTAGAAGTAACTCCTAAAGGTTTGATAATAAAACCGGTAATAGGTACTACCTCATCGACTTCCCAAAACCCACATATTAATCAGATCCTATTCATGCAATTGTTTGAGGATTGATCTAATGCAATAAAACTGGGTAGTAAAGAGGTATGATCAAAGTGTTACTTTCCTTGCTGATGATCCGTGAAACCTAGAAATTCAAAGTAGCAAGCGGCGCACTCCGGATACTCTATCGCAAACAAACAAGCATACAATAAGCACTCATCTAATGCACAGGTAAAACTCAAATAAGAGATCTAACCAAAAAGTTCAACTTAAGAACTCTGGTTTGCAAAAAAAACAAATCGAATGAAACAACGAAAGTCAAACGGCGAAAGAAACAAGCTTCATTTACTAATATAGACCTAAGTCAAATTTTACAGAAGCAAAAACTTGTGTGAGTTGGTTAAACGGAAAGAGGGTTTCGAGACGAAACTCTAGGAGCTTGAATCGCTTGATTCCGATAAACGAGCGAAAAGTTATACTAAAACGAAAATCGAATCAGAAATCGCAATCAGAAGTAATCGTGGAAAATCCGAGAAAAAGAAAAAAAACTGACGAACAGATTAACGAACGAACATTCGTTAACTGAAACTAAACGGTGAACTCGTCCGCTAAAACGAACAAACGAGCGAACGCTCACTAAATAACTGAACCGATAAAAAAATAAAAAAACAGATCTAATGAAAAAATAAAACCTAGGGTTTTCAAAAAAAACGAATCGGTTTTCTTCAGAAAACCGGCGGCGGACGGCGGCTACCTTGTCGGAATCCGGCGGAACTCGGGGTTCCGGCGGGGTGGGGTCGCGTCGGCGGTGGGTGGTGCGAGTGTCGACGGCGGCGGGCGGCGCGGCTGCTGCGGGAGTCGGGGCGGGTCGGGGTGGCGGGGTGAGGCGGCGGCGGCGGGCGGTATTTAAGAGGGAGGCGTCCGGCTTGGGGAAGGGGGCGCCGGGTCGGGGTCGGCCTTGGGAGGCGTGCCCCGGCCGGACTCGTCGGAGGCGCGGGTCGGACTCCTGCGGGGAAAGGCGGCGGCGGCGCGGGCCTGGCCTGGCTCGGCTGGGCCTTCGGCCCAGTCGGGCGCGCGGTACTTTTTTTTAAACAAATTCCAACGAAACTAAGAAAAACTCTAGAAAATAAAATAAAATTCTAAAAATGCCAAAATAAATTTTCACCGCCTAAATAAAATATTTAGAACGAGATGAACATTTTCTTGGCTCTAAAATGCAGCTTTGAAAAACGTGCAATTTTTTCTAAATTCAAATAAACTAGCCAAAAACTCCGAAATAAAATCTTATTTGATTTTTTATTAAATCCTCAATATTTCTTTATTTTGGGAAAGTCATTTTATTCCCTTTCTCATATTTTTATAATAGAAATAATTGAAGATAAAATAAATAAAATCAAATGATCCTATTTTCAAGATTTGAGAAAACTCAAATATAAAAATAACGAAATCCCCAACTCTCTCCGTGGGTCCTTGAGTTGCGTAGAATTTCTGGATCAGGTCAAAAGCAATAAAATATGATATGTAGTGATGATCTAATGTATAACATTCCAAATTGAAAATTTGGGATGTTACAAATGGGCGGGCCGGCGCGCGAGTGAGGGCTATGATTGGTCGTCGCATGGCGCGAGGCTGTCGAGTCGGGGCGATGCAGGTGTCCCGGTCGGAGCAGGGCGGTGACGGCCGGCGCAGGAAGACGGGCGGCCCGACGCACGGACAGCGGCTGGCCCAGATGGGCCGCCTCGGCGCGCATGTTCGCCGGTGAGAGGAGAGGCCGGCTGGTCGTGCCGGGGTCAGAATAGAGGCCCACGGGGGTCAACGGCGGCGGCGGGGGACGCAAACCGATCAAGATTAGATCGGAAAACCAAAAAGAAAAACGCCGATCAAAACGACCGGTGAGAGAGCAAAAAAACCCGAAGCGAGGGCCTGGGAAAAAGACTCTCTAGGGCAGCCGGCCAACACGGCCGACGGACGAACCCTGGGTACAAGCGGCGCAGCCGCCGGTGGCGGTCATGTAGGCCGACCGCCCCAGGGGCGGCGCGCGAGTGTGGAAGCAGTGCATGCTTTAGCCAATGCAACCAAAAGACCGATCTGATGGAAGAGACTAGGCAGCGCATTATACGTCAACACTCCCCCCTCACGTATGGCTCCCTCAGGCCTAAACATGGACCGAAAGTGAGCTGCAATTTCTACCTCGCCGGCCTCGTCCTCGGCTGCATCAGGCTCGTCCGCTGCCTCAACTCGGGCGCCGCTGCTCCGTTGGTCGCTCGGGCCTCGCTGCCCGGGCACCGGCGCTGCTTTGGCAGCCCGGGTGCCGGTGCTGACGCCCCACGCCGTCCGTCGTCGCCAGCTAATCCAAGTCTCCGCCAGCACCACGCCTCCATCGAGCGGCGTCCCCGACCTCGCGCGTGATCGGCTTGATCACCCGCTTGCCGCCGCGATCCGCCTCATCTACGCCACACGACCAACCTGGCCTGTCGGTTGCGCGCGCCCCCGCAGGTCCCGTGAAGATTGTCCCGAGTTCAGCATGCCCCTCCGCCGATCGAGCAACGGGCTGCCGCTGTGTCGCCCCATCAGGCCATAGCGCTGCCGCCCCGTGGTTCTCCTCACGGCTGCATCGACTCGTGCGTCGCCCCTTCGGGCCATAGTGCTGCGATACGCGCTCCCTGCCGCCACCCCGAGGTCGTCCCCGCGGCTGCACCGACTCGTGAACCGCCGTTGCGTCGCCCCTTCGGGCCGCAGCGTCGCGAAATATTAGGAAAACGGGCCGCCTTGGCGTGCGTGGACGCCGGGTCGGAGGAGAGGCCGGGTGGTCGCGTCGGGGTTGGAGTAGAGGCGCATAAGGGTCGACAACGGCGACGGGCGACGCAAACCGATCAAGATTAGATCGGAAAACCAAAAAGAAAAACGCCGATCAAAACGTCCAGCGAGAGAGCAAAAAAATCCGGAGCAAGGGCTCGGGAAAAAGACTCTCTAGGGCAGCCGGCCAACACAGCTAGCGGACGAACCCTAGGTATGGGTGGCGCGGCCCCCGACGACGATCATGGAGGCCGACCGCCCCGGGGCCGGCGCGCGGGTGCGGAATCGGCGGCGGCTAGGGTTTGGATCGTGATTAGGCTGATACCATGTTAGAAGAGAGAGAGAGAGAGAGAGAGAGAGAGAGAGAGAGAGAGAGAGAGAGAGAGAGAGAGAGAGAGAGAGATATTGGTGGAATAGTTTGATGTATTGCTTTAGCCTCGTGGGCATATATATATAGGAGTACATGATCTACTTGGAGTACAAGGCAAGCCAGAATATTTCCTAGTCTAACCTATGTTTCCTAATACAATCATATTACTCAACAGTATTGTTCCCATGGTGATATGTTTATTCCCCGTCTCAAAGTTTCCATTGTGATTTAATATTATGCATGATATATTTCACTAATCTTTGGACATGCTAAAGCAGATAATTGATCCAATCAGTTATAAACGGGGTTAGCAATTGTAAATTAGGTTAGCTAAATAATTCAAGCACTTCACAGATTTATGTTGAGAAATTATTATTTTTGTTTGACAGATGGTTAAAACAAAATGTTATCAGCAATGAAGTGTTGTTTTTATTGATACCACTGTTGTTTGAACTTCCTTGCTAAGTTCCAGTTTCAAGTACAAACCATTGTGGTGAATAGTTCTCTTGGAAATTATGATGTTCAATGATAATTTGGTTCCTTTGGTTGGTGCCAATCAAATTCCGGGCAATAGGTATCATGCCTACATAAATTTTCAGTGCCTAGATGCTACTAAAAAGGTTATCATATCATATACAGGTCTATCGTTCTATTTAATGCTTTTATTGCAGCTCATGTTTAAACTACTCCATGCTAATGTCATCATGATCTTTTTTGCTTTTTTTAGTTTGGTTATCACCCAAACCATTGTAATGTGACTATATAGACCGTGAAAATGTGCATGGGATTTGGAGGTGGATGCGGCTAGGTGCATGCAAATCGAAGGTATTCTTCATGATTTTTTTCTCGTTTGCATATATAGACCGTGACGAGTGTTGACACATATATATTGGATAGATTTTTCATGAGACGTTTAAAATAGTCATTTTTTGGTTGCATGCCTGAGTAGTTGACGGTATTGACGCTTAACAAATTAGTGTTGCCATGTTCGGTGAGGGAGTCCTGGATTAGGGGGTGTCCGGATAGCCGGACTATTACCTTCGGCCGGAGTGTTGGACTATGAAGATACAAGATTGAAGACTTCGTTACGTATCCGGATGGGACTTTACTTAGCGTGGAAGGCAAGCTTGGCAATACGGATATTCAGATCTCCTCCCATTGTAACCGACTCTGTGTAACCCTAGCCCCTTCCGGTGTCTATATAAACCGGAGGGTTTAGTCCGTAGGACGACAACAATCATACCATAGGCTAGCTTCTAGGGTTTAGCCTCTCTGATCTCGTGGTAGATCTACTCTTGTACTACCCATATCATCAATATTAATCAAGAAGGAGTAGGGTTTTACCTCCATCGAGAGGGCCCGAACCTGGGTAAAAACATCGTGTCCCTTGTCTCCTGTTACCATCCGCCTAGACGTGCAGTTCGGGACCCCCTACCCGAGATCCGCCGGTTTTGACACCGACATTGGTGCTTTCATTGAGAGTTCCTCTGTGTCGTCATCATCAGGCATGATGGCTCCTTCGATCATCGTTGGCGATGTAGTCCAGGGTGAGACTTTTCTCCCCGGACAGATCTTTGTATTCGGCGGCTTTGCACTACGGGCCAATTCGTTTGGCCATCTGGAGCAGATTGAAAGCTACGCCCCTGGCCATCAGGTCAGATTTGGATGTTTGAACTACACGGCTGACATCCGCGGAGACTTAATCTTCGACGGATTCGAGCCGCAGCCGAGCGCGCCGCACTGCCACGATGGGCATGATTTAGCTCTGCCGCCGAACAGTGCCCTGGAGGCCGCGCCCGCATCCGCTCCGACCCTTAGCTTGGAGCCAACTGCGCCGATCGAGGACGGGTGGCTTGACCCCGCCGCGGGGGTTGCAGTCTCAACAGCGATCGAGCCGAACACCAGCCTTATCCTCTGCGAAACCCGTGACTCCAAAGTGTCGGACTCTTCTACGGACTCCGAACCCTCCGCGCCCCTGCCAATCGAATCCGATTGGGCGTCATGGAATTCACCGCCGCAGATATCTTTCAGCACTCGCCTTTTGGCGACATACTGAATTCACTAAAATCTCTCTCTTTGTCAGGAGAGTCCTGGCTGGATTATGACCGGCAGGATCGGGATACGGACGACGAAGAAACTTGACGCACACCCACCACCCATTTCATAGCCACCGTCGATGAATTAACCGACGTGCTCGACTTCGACTCCGAAGACATTGACGGTATGGACGACGATGCAGGAGACGAACAGGAACCAGCGCCTATAGGGCACTGGACAGCCACCTCATCCCATGATGTATACATGGTGGATACACCCAAAGGAAGCAATAACGAGGAACGGGAGGACGCAATGAAGGATTGTTCCTTCGAGAAGCAGTCAAAGCGGCGGCGTAAGTGCCGCTCCAAACCCCGCCTCGATAGAGGGAGCAGTCATACAGACCCAGCTATAGAGCAGGGCGAGCCGACGGACGATGAACATGGCACTAAGCAACCGTCCGAACAAGGCAACTTAGATAACCAAACCGAACAACCCATCCCCGGCAAAGATAACAGTCCGGATGACCTCACGCCGGACAAGTTCCTGGAGCAAAAGAACCTCCACAAAAGGCTCATCGCCACCGCGCGTAGCCTGAAAAAGCAGAAGCGGAAGCTCAAAACTGCGGAAGATGCACTCAGAATCAGATGGAGCAAAGTACTCAACTCCACAGATAGATATGGCGACAGTCGCCATACAAAGAGCTACCCGAAGCGAAAGCTACTGCCTGAATTTGATGAGGAGGCCTTAGAGCCCCCGCAATCAAAAAACAAAGCAACCATCCGGTCGGATAGACGACCTCATGGCCAACACAGAGCGGCAAACCATGCTGCACACAAGCCAGTACATGATCCACGCGAGGATTCGCATCAAAAAGATGGCCCAGCCAGATCTATCTATGGGCCAAGAAAGCAAGCTCTAGCAAGCAATGCAACACATCATATGTCCGAACACAATGGCACACCCAAATATAGGGGTGCCGCACACCCCCTATGTTTCACCGACGAGGTGCTGGACCATGAATTCCCAGCGGGATTCAAACCCGTAAACATAGAGGCATATGACGGAACGACACACCCTGGAGTCTGGATTGAGGACTATATCCTTCATATACACATGGCCAGAGGAGACGACCTCCACGCCATAAAATACCTACCCCTCAAGCTCAAAGGGCCAGCCCGACATTGGCTTAAAGGCCTTCCCGAAAACACCATTGGAAGCTGGGAAGAGCTCGAGGACGCTTTTCGGGCAAATTTTCAAGGGACTTATGTCCGACCACCGGATGCAGACGATTTATGTCATATAACTCAACAACCCGGAGAGTCGGCCTAGAAGCTCTGGAACAGATTTCTTACTAAAAAGAACCAGATAGTTGACTGTCCGGACGCCGAAGCCTTAGCAGCTTTCAAGCACAGCGTCCGAGACGAATGGCTCGCCAGACACCTTGGCCAAAAAAGCCAAGAACAATGGCCGCATTAACAAGCCTCATGACTCGCTTTTGCGCGGGAGAGAACAGCTGGTGGAAAGACGCAGCACCAGCGAACCAAGCACGTTCGAAGTCAGGGATGGAAACGGGAAGCCACATCGCAGCAAAGACCAGCGCCGGAATAAGGGAAACAGTCCGAAGAGCACGGCAGTTAACGCCGGATTCAAAAGCTCTCGGCAGGGTAAGCAGAAGCTGCCCCTCAAAGATAACAGGGACAAACTGTCCAACTTAAATAAAATCCTGGACAAGATATGTCAAATCCACAACACCCTTGGGAAGCCTGCAAACCATACCCACAGAGAATGTTGGGTCTTCAAGCAATCCAGCAAACTCAATGCCGAACACAAGGGGCTGGATACACCAAGTGAGGACGACGATGAATCCCACAAACAGAGCACTGGGAAACAAAAGAATTTCCCACAAGAAGTTAAAACAGTAAATTTACTTCACGTGACAAAAGGGAAAGACGAAGTGGCACCTATAGAGATACGCGCCATACGGCCTATCACAAAGGAGTATCGCCACTGGTTGTTAAAGCCGATCACCTTTGACCATCAGGATTACTCCGGAAGTATCCGGCACGCAGGCTGGGCTACCTTGGTATTAGATCTGATAATTGACGGATTCCACTTTACAGGAGTCCTGATGGACGGCGGCAGTGGTTTAAACCTGCTATATCAGGACACGGTCCATAAAATGGGGATGGACCCAACAAAAATTCGCCATAGCAACACTTCCTTTAAAGGAGTAGCGCCAGGCCCAGATGCCCATTGCACGGGTTCCCTCTTACTAGAAGTTATGTTCGGTTCTCTCGATAACTTCCGTAGCGAAATGCTAACCTTCCACATCGCCCCATTTTCAAGTGGCTATCAAGCACTACTGGGACACGAAGCGTTTCCCGCTTTAATGCAATACCACATTATGCATCTCTCACGCTTAAGATGCCCGGTCCTCGGGGCATCATGTCACTAAAGGGAAATATTGAGTGTTTCTCTCGCGCGGAGGACTGTGCGGCTGCCTTGACAGCCACACATTAAAATGGCTTCACCAATCAAAGCACCTAAACAGGTCATTAAGACCACGGACGTGGCTAGACGAGTCTGGCGTAAACATACCATTGATAAAGGCTTAATAGCCGCATACCCCTGTACAAGGGGCTCCGCGCATGTCAAACAAGAGACAATAAGGCTCAATTTTACCCATTTTGAATTATACTTTGTTAATTTAGTATAACGTACATTTCGCACGACCTTTTTAAACTAAGTTCCTCTCTTTTTCAGATGAACACCATGCTATACCCGTCCAGGACACGGCACAACGAAGACACAAGCGCAGACGTGCAGCAGGGACCCGTTCCAAGGATTCTTTTTAGATTAAGACCCTGCGTAAACCTTTTTACTGTCTTTTGTTGATACACATCCCCCGGATTCTCAGTATAGCCGAGGAGGAGGCTGGCGTCTTGGCATGTGGCCACGTCAGAATTTTGCGCGTACCTGGACACCAGGGGCTTATTAAGAACGCCACTGTTTAGCCCGTTTTCATAAAGATCGAATACCTTAGGGAGTGTTCGGCGTCGTGAGTTTGGCCTTATATGCATCAGCTCCGAATCATGTCTTTGGTCAAATGTTGGGTTTGCCCGGCTCCTGTGTTTTGCTGCCTTACGTTCCGCTCTATCGGCTAAGGCGGCACCAGGAGAACTACTGCGATTGTGCCCCGGTTCAGCTAGGCGAGCACCTCAGTAGATAAAGCCGAAAACTGACTGTCATGATATAGCGTGAGACTGGTCAACCACTCAATGACCCATAGGAATCTTCGGGATTCCTCCGCATTAACAAAGGGTCGTTTCCCGGCCAGGCACACACGCGCCCCGAATTCGGGCGAGCGCGGTGCCACCAGGGGCTATATAGTAGCTCCACGGTCAAACTTCTATGGCTAAGTGAAAGTGATAAAGCATTATAGTATGGTTGCCTAGTTCGCTGCGCTACCACCTCCTTAATGGACCAAGACGTTGGATCAAGTGTGATGATGCGCCTTTTGTGAACACCCCTACATTATATGCGTGGGGGCTGAAGCCAACGACTGCAATCTTTCAGGTTATATATACATATATCTAAACAGCCGCACAGGAGGCATTATAATTCTTGCAAGCACAAGTATAAAAAGCTTCTACATTTCAGCAAAATATTGTTTTCAATGAAAATACATGTTATTCGAACATAATATCCTTTGAGCACTGTGTCTCTATTAAACGAGCGCCCTCCAGGACTTCTTGAAAGTAGTGCTCGGCAGGTACTCGGCTTTCGCCCGAATCTTGGGCTGCAACAGCGGTGGCCTCCATCTCCGCCCAGTATGTCTTGACACGGGCAAGGGCCATCCGCGCACCCTCCACACACGTTGACCTCTTCATCGCGTTGATATACGGCACCGCACCAAGGAACTGCTGCACCAAGCTAAAATAATTGTTCGGCTTTGGCCTTTTCGGCCACAGATGATCCACGACATACTTCATGGCGAGTCCGGATAACCTATTCAGCTCGGCCCATTCGGCCAAACGACTGGTTAATGGAAGCGGACGCTCTGGATTATGGAACTGCGACCAGAAAAGCTTTTCCACTTCACGATCCTCCTGATCTTGGAAGTGTTCGACCGCATCAGCGGCACTCGCCGCTAAATCCAGATACGCGTCCGCCGAACTCCACATCCGGTCCAACGGAGCATATTTAGGATCCCCGAACTTCATCCGCGGCATAAAGGGCTTTCCAGCCGCGATATCTCTGGCTTGACGTAGCTCCTCCTTTATCGCTCTCATCGCAGAACGAGCATCCTTGGCCGCTGTAGTGGACTTCTCCAGGTCCGTCCGTTCCGCCCGATCTTCTTTTTCAAGAATCTTGCAATGGTCAGCAGCGCTCTTCAACTTCACAGCCATCTCGGCCATTTCCTTCTTGCTTCGGCAGTGAGCAACCTGTTCGGCTTTCAGCTCTTCAACCGCCTTTAAGGCAGCCGCATCACTTTTTCTGGCTTGCTCCTTGGCTCGGGCAAGCTCTGCCCGAAGTTTCTCCACGGCGGCAGCCCCATCTGCGTCAAGCACACGCGTTATAAGATACTGGCATCAAGCTCCTCTTACCAGGTGTCTCCGGAGAACTTACATACCTTGTGCCTCGTCAAGACGCTTGTTGACAAGCGCGATGTCGGCATCTGCCACGTCAAGTTGCCGCTTTAGCTCGGCAAATTCATCAGTACGGCTGGCCACCGGACATTTCGCCACCTGCATATGAAGGCGGCAAAATTATACCTGGGACTATGATCCTCCATGCGTCGTCGTCTTCGACATCACCAAGAGTCTCAGGGGCTACTACCTACACGGGGCGCATCTTAAAATATGCGGCACTTTCCAAAAAAGGTGCATCATTTCACGTACCTCAAAGCCCGTCAGTAGACTCACGACAGCTTCATGCAACCCGTTTTCCGCAAATGAAATCTTTTCAATCACCGTACCCATCAACGTACGGTGCTCCTCTGAGATAGGCGCTCGCCCTAGCAGATCCTTCAGTGCCTCCAACCGTGCACCAGGCGGTGTCGGACTCGTCCGATCGCCTTTTTCGGAAGCCGGACTCGGAGGGCTTCGGGTGGCCATATTACTACCTTCCGGCCTTACCGGATTAGGAGAAACCCTCCGCGATGACACCTCAGGGTCGCCCGCCTCATGAGGTGGTATGGCAGGGGGAGGCGTTCCGCTCTCCATCATCTTCGGAAGAAGATCCCCCGAAGACGAGCTCTGCTGAGAAGGGCTAAGGTCCGAACTACAAGGTAAATTTTCGGTTATTCTCCTCAGAATTAAAAGCAAAGATTTCTCTCATTATTAAAACGTCCTCTTTGCTTACGGCTCGGTGGAGTGTTCATCCCCTTGAGGGCATAATACGGCCGGGGTGTCCCCCGGCACAGGACCCTCTGGCGAAGATTTCTTCCCCCGCTTTGAGATCATGGTCTCCGGATCTTCAGAGGCGGTCCTTTTCTTCCCCTAAGTAGAGGAATTTTTGATTCCTCCTTTCCGGATAGCCTCCTTCGGGGAGGCAGTAACTTCCTTGTTCCCCCCTCGCTTTCTTCCGAAGGCGCGATCTCCAGCATCCTGGTCAACACGGAATCCGGCGAGGTCTCAGGAAGGGGGGCGGACACCTGATTAACCTCGCCTTCGCTATCCACTCCTGCTACAAGGACAGCTCTTTTAAGGGCGATGTTGCGATAAATGTACGGATGGCATGATAAGGCACAGGGTTACTTACTTGAGTATCCGGACGATTGCAGCTCAGACCTGCGTCCTCAGTAGAGTCCGGGCACGCTGCTTGTGGCCCGAAGAACAACCTGTACATCTCCGCAGGCGTCGCGCCCATAAAATGTTGGAGAGCTCGTGGTCCCTCCGGATTGAACTCCCACAGGCGGAGGGGGCGACGTTTGCAGGACAGGGTTCGGCGAATCAACATGACCTGCATCACCACGACCAGACTGACGTCTCTTTCCAGGAGGTCTCGGATGCGGCCCTGCAGCAGGGGCACGTCCTTTGCTGGCCCCCAGTCCAGCCCCTTGTTAACCCATGACACTAGTCGGGGCGGGGGACCCGAGCGAAAAGCAGGCGGCGCCACCCACTTGGTACCCTTGGGAGCTGTGATATAAAACCACTCTTGTTGCCATAAGTTGGACTCCTCTTGAAAAGAGCCCTCGGGCCATGGAGCATCGGCATTCTTGCGTATTACGGCGCCTCTGCACTCTGCGTGCTGGCCCGCGATCATCTTCGGCTCCACTTTAAAGGTCTTGAGCCATAGTCCGAAGTGAGGGGTAATGCGGAGGAAGGCTTCGCACACGAGGATGAACGATGAGATGTGGAGGATGGACTCCGGAGTTAAATAGTGAAATTCCAGCCCATAATAGAACATGAGCCCCCTCACGATGGGATCCGTCGCGAAGCCTAGCCCTCGGAGGAAATGAGACACAAACACCACGCTCTCGCCGGGCTTGGGAGTGGGAATAAGCTACCCTGGAGCAGGCAGCCTGTGCGAGATTTTGCCAGTCAAAAACCTGGCCTCTCTCAGCTTTGACACTTCTTCCTCCGTGACGGAGGAAGGCATCCATCGGCCTCGAACTTCGGGGCTGGACATCATCGAAGGTCCGAAGCACCTAAATTTGGAGCCTTGGGTGTTGGAACTCGAGGAAAGAAGCGGATTCGATTGAGATCGAAAGAAAGGAGTAAAACTTTGGTCTCTTTATAAGAGGTTGAATACCAAGAGCCCTCCCCGTGACCGTTTGGAACTTACCTTTGATCGAGGAGACATACCAACGGGCGCGGCTGGGTTACCCACGTCCGTGTTGATGAGAATCCCGTAAATAAAAGGGACACGATCTCTGCTTCGACAAGACGTGCCAAGGAAACCGCCTCACAAAACGCGCTGAGGTGGGACAGTAAAAACGATTCGAATAGAGACTTGGCTGTGGTGTGATGTCATGCTACAGAATACGTCAGCAGATTAGATTTGTGAAAAAGTTATTCTCTCTCTACGGTGGTATGTGGAACTTGTTTTGCAGAGCCGGACACGGTCCTTGTGTTCAAAGTTTTCTATGAAGTATTCGTAGGAGGAACCCGCCTTGCAATGCCGAAGACAATCTGCATGCCGGACTCGTCGTCATTGAAGCCTGGTTCAGGGGCTACTGAGGGAGTCCTGAATTAGGGGGTGTTCGGACAGCCGGACTATGACCTTTGGCCGGACTGTTGGACTATGAAGATACAAGATTGAAGACTTCGTCCTGTATCCGGATGGGACTTTCCTTAGCGTGGAAGGCAAGCTTGGCAATACGGATATTCAGATCTCCTCCCATTATAATCGACTCTGTGTAACCCTAGCCCCTTTCGGTGTCTATATAAACCGGAGGGTTTAGTCCATAGGACGACAACAATCATACCATAGGCTAGCTTCTAGGGTTTAGCCTCTCTGATCTCGTGGTAGATCTACTCTTGTACTACCCATATCATCAATATTAATCAAGCAGGAGTAGGGTTTTACCTCCATCGAGAGGGCCCGAACCTGGGTAAAAACATCGTGTCCCTTGTCTCCTGTTACCATCCGCCTAGACGCACAGTTCTGGACCCCCTACCCGAGATCCGCCGGTTTTGACACCGACATTCGGCTTCGCTTTTTCTATGTTTCAAGATGATCGTCGCTTAGATTGTAGGTTCGGGAGGGTGTTGAATTTTTTTTCACATACTTACCAAAAAAGAGGTGATTACCATACCTGGAGGTAATGCCAATGCATTGCTAGACGTCTAACATGTGCTCATCGACCCATCAACCATGCAGGAATAAATGACCAAATTTCTGATTGCGGGAGGCTACACCAGAATGATCTGATCTACCAGCAAATATACTCTATAGCATCATCATGTTTCTTTGATCTTATTACAAAAGCATCATCATGTACTCTTTTTTTTACACCTGCTATCATGTGCCTTGAACTGATACGAAATGATCAATGTGTACTTGGAATTGGTTTTGCATTCAACTACTTTCTTTCATATATTCACTGTTTTATGAGCCGGTGTTCTACTTGCATGGGCTATTGTATGAGTTTTGCACATTTCAACATCCCACACTAAAAAAAATAAGGATCTTTAACTTGAAGCCTTCAAACACCCATATAAGAGAAGAAGAAAAAATAGTTGTCTTTATCTATTGGTTCACCAAGATTCTGTGATTATTTCGTCTCCACTCATCCCCCCTTTTTCAAGTGACCAGAATCATTTGGTTGTGATAGTGAAAATTGACTGCAAACGTTGCATCATAAACAAGGGGAAAGACACGTTTGCAAACACATCTACTTACGGCGCAAACATTTAATTTTGATGCAAACTATCAGAAGAAGAAGAAGAAGAAACTGTCATGTCGAAAGGAGGCATTGCTTTTTTTCAGCGCCACAAAGTTCTCTGCCTCGTTTCCATCTTCATTTCTTGCAGAAACAGACATTGATCAACATCACTCTTTTATGCCTGAAACTGAAAGTCTCCAAACCCGTAGGGATGGATGACATAAAGTTAGCTACACTAGTCTACCTCGCGTGCGCGCACCGGCTCTATCTTGGAGGCGGCAGTAAGGGAGGAAATCAAAGAACTTGTGATTTGTCAAAACATCGTGCTCTCACCTGCTAAATTAAAATTATCGCTGACTTTTAGCCAATGCGTCACCACGAAAAGGAAACCTCGCTTTGTCCAAACCGTGTCTCATACCAAACCTGTACTTCAGTACATCTGATGTACGGAGAATACGACTTCTCTTTTGTTTTCTGTCAGTAGCATGACAGTAAGAGTTTAAGTCTGACCATCTACATGAAGTCTTAAAATGACCAGCATTTCTTTACATTTTTTTAAAGTTGTTCATCTAATCATCAGTGGTTTCTCTATCTAGTACTCTCTCTGTCCTAAAATAAGTGTCTCAACTTTGTACTAACTTTAATACTTTCTCCATCCGGAAAAGCTTGTCCCTCAAATGAATGTATCTAGCATTGTATCTAGCACCTAGTGCTAGATACATTCATTTGAGGAATAAGCTTGAGACAAGCTTTTCCGGACGAAGGAAGTATAAAGTTGTATTAAACTTGAGACACTTATTTTGGGACAGAGAGAGTATTATCTTTCCACCAACAGACATTTTGCACTGGTCATGTGTCGTGCAGTTCTGCAACTCCTTTTTCGGTTTAATAAAGCTAGGCATGAGAGTCCTTATCTAACTATCTTGCAGCAAAAGCACGAGTGATGGGTTATCATCTATTCATACGTGACCTGATATATTATTTTAAATCTCAGCCACATATTTGGATCAATATCCAACCATCATCATCTCAACCTCATCTTGTTGTAACAATTTACATACAAAAATTGCACACCTTCAAAAGATTGCAATTTTAGACAGTATTATGGAACTTTAAGTGTCTCTTTGGGATTGTAGGATTTTCACTGAAATTTTGGATGATTTAGGGTTGCTAAATTCCTATTGATTGCTTTACCAAGAAAAATCATATTGATTGCATTCATGTAGAGTACCCTCAATTTCATAGGCTCAAACTTCACTTTATTTTTTCTTCAAGAAGCTCTCTCTTCAATCCACGGAGAATTGCCCTGTTTTGATATCTTATACAGTAGAAAAATCCAGAGCAGCCTGTGTTTTCTTATCCGTACGTTTAACAGGACTCAGATTTCAAGATTTTCAGGAGATCGAACAATTAGCAAAAGCGATGTATACAAGACAAGAGGCACATTCCCAAGCAGAATAATATGGTGTTATGCATTAACAGGGAAGAACACAGGGTCACACGATTCATATCAGGCAGACCGATTCGAGTTCCAAATACGAAAGCACAGTGCATCTATACATAGCCAAACACAAGCACCAATCTGTGACAGAAACTAACATTGCGCATGGAAAATATACGGAACCAACTCTACTAATAGCCCCCGCACATGGACCCATTTTTCGTCATCATCATCATCGTCAACCTAGACACAGCACACACACACCACTGCTTTATTCTGAAAAAACACAATTCCACCGCATCGCGCTCTTCATCTGCTTCGTGGGAAATCAGACTTTGGGCCCAGCAGCAAGGATCTCCTCGGTGAGGGTGCTGTCCTCCCCGATCTTGTAGCTGGCGAACACCTCGAAGTTCTTCCCGAACAGGCCGGCCAGCTTCAGGAGCGTCTCCTTGTACGCGGCCTTGTCCGTCCACTGCACGCAAGAAAGCAACCGCTCAGTGCATGCTCACAAGAAGAGAAGCAACACAGCAGAAAAAAATGGCTGAATGAGCTGAAGAGGGCTCACGGTGTTGATCGGGTCGAGGATCTCAGACGGCACGCCCTCGATGGCGGTGGGGATCTCGAGGCCGAAGACCTCGGTCTTCTGGTAGTTGGCCGTGAGGAGCTCGCCGGAGTGGATGGCGTCGATGATCTTCCTGGTGTATGGCAGCTTGATCCGCTTGCCGACGCCGTACCTGCACAGCGACGAACGCAAAGTTATTTCATTGTTCACATATGCACGGTGCTTGAATCGCAGAAGGAACATGTTGTGATCTCATTGCAAGGATAAGATAAGGATGTTACCTTCCGCCGGACCAGCCGGTGTTGACGAGCCACCCGGTGGCGCCATACGTCTGCATCTTCTCGGCGAGCATGGCGGCGTACTTGGTCGGGTGGAGCATGATGAAGGCCGCGCCGAAGCAGGCCGAGAAGGTGGCCTGCGGCTCCTTGATGCCGTCCTCTGTACCGGCAACCTGTCACGATGACGATGGCAAAAGCGATCAGATCGGCATCCCGGAGGAACAAACAAGCTGGTGAATCAACGAATGCTTAGTACTAGTAGAGTCTTATTACGAGAGCAGTGTAGCCGCTGATGAAGTGGTACATGGTCTGCGCCAGGTTCAGCTTGCTGACGGGCGGGAGCACCCCGAACGCGTCGCACGCCAGGAGGATGACGTTCTTGGGGTGTGGCCCGACGCACGGTATCTTGGCGTTGGGGATGTACTCGATCGGGTACGCGGCACGGGTGTTCTCTGCGATACGGTCCGGGATAACATGTTACTACCGTCTTTGCTACGTAATTTCTGTCAGATTTTATCTGTGGTTGGTGATAATGATGGTCTTTACCTGTGACAGATTTGTCGGTGTAATCGACCTCACGGGTGTGCTCGTCGAAGACAACGTTCTCCAGCACTGCAAGCAGAACATTTCAGTCGGATGCAAGCCACGGGAATACAATGATGTGCACAGTTAAATTGTTCAGGATTGAAAAGAACGGAGAGAGAGCTACCTGTTCCGAACTTGATGGCGTTCCAAATATCAGGCTCTTTCTCCCGGGAGAGGTCTATGCACTTGGCATAGCAGCCGCCCTCGATGTTGGAGACGCCATTGTCACTCCAGCAGTGCTCGTCGTCGCCGATCAGGAGCCTGTTGTGATCAGTCGACAGAGTCGTCTTTCCAGTACCTGTTGTTGTTGTTGTGAGAGAAACAAAATACAAATCAAATTTCCCAACTTTTTTCACAGTTCTGTCTTTCCAGTACAGGTTTTGACGATGGAAAACTGAAAAAGTGACAGGTTGTTGTTGTTGTGAGAGAGATCAGGTTGACGATGCAGACAAAAAAATGCGTTTCATATTTTTTGGAAAACTGAAAAAGTGACATCACACGATAACGAAACTAGAGCTGCATGGACAGGCTGCTGAGCGAGGCGAACGGGTGCATAGCATACGGTTGGGCAGGTGACGGTTCTTGCGGCCGGACGGATCCATCCATCCATGGATGATGGATCTGTTACGTACCTGAGAGTCCAAAGAAGAGGGCGACATCGCCGTCGCGGCCCATGTTGCAGCCGGAGTGGAGGGAGAGGATACGCCTCTTGGGCATGAGGTAGTGCATGACGCCGAAGAGGCCCTTCTTCATCTCCCCGGCGTACTGCGTGCCCAGGATGACCATCTCCCGCCGCCCCAGGTTGATGTCCACGCTCGTCGACGACGTCATGTAGTGCGTGTAGCGGTTGCAGGGGAACTTGCCGGCGTTGTATATCGTGAAGTCCGGCGTGCCAAAGCTCTCCAGCTCCTCCTCCGTCGGCCGGATACACCTGATGATGATACACATACGATGCCGTCCGGTTACTCTACTGTAAATGTGCTGTAGTATTATACATGTAGTAGTAATCAACTTGACTGTAGGAGTATTTTTACAGTACATGTTGTGCATGAAGAGCGAGTGGTAGGCCCTGGCGGAGATGATGCGGACTTTGATGCGGTTCTCCGGGTCCCAGTTGAGGAACTGGTCGTTGACGAACACCTTGTCCAGCGAGTTGAGGTAGTCCACGGCCCTCTCCCTGTTGGTCAGGAACGTGTGCTCGTCCATCTCGATGTTCGGCGAGCCCCTGCAATTACATGTTCATCAGTTATCTGAAGACGACGAAGAAGAAGGAAGAAGCACATGTTCAGTTCAGCGTTGGTAGCAGAGCACTCACTTGCCCCACCAGAGCTCCTGCGCCGCGGCCTCGTCCTTGACGATGCGCTTGTCCCTGGGCGACCGGCCGGTCTTGGCGCCGGACAGCGTCGCCAGCGCACCGGTGGCCGTGATGAACGACCCCTTCTCGTACTTGATGGCCTGCTCGTACAGCTCTGTTTGTTTGTTTTTTGGTTTGGAACACAAGATCAGAACCCTCGGCATGCATGCATATCTGAACGAGAAGATTTTAGACAACAGGTGCGTGTGTCGCGTACCGCCGGGCGAGAGGTTGTAGAGGACATGGGTGAACTTGAGGGAGCTGTCGCTGACGCTGATGGTGGGGGCGACGTGGTGGTGGTGGTGGTGGTGGGGCTGCGGCGACGGTGGCGCGGCCGCCGGCGCGCTGGTCTTGGCGGCGGCCTCGCCCTTCCTGGCCGGATCGCCCCTCACCACCTTGGGCCCGGTCTCACGGGTCAGCGACGCCAACGACGCGCTGCATCCATCACAGTGTCAGTTTGCATGTACAACAAAACCATTTTCATCAGAATTAAATTTGCACCTGGCAGTGAGTTCACTATGTAACGCGAGCTCATTTGTCAACACAGCAGATCGATCTATGTACGCAATGAGCCAGGCAAAAAAGAACAGTGTTTGAGGAGCTACGAAAAGGTTACGAGGTTTCTTGGGAAGACGGGGGCCAGTTGCACCGGCACGACGGCGACGGCGACGACGCGTCAAGCAAATGTTTCCGGTACCCCCACGCCCAAGTTGCCTTGCCGGCCCCCATGCGTCATCCCAGATATTGCGTGCGTGATCATGTTCGCTGCGCGCCTGAACCACCGCCCCTTTGTGATTTTGCACTTCCTAGAATGCTTGTGCGAACATTACGCTCTAGAAAAGATGTTGCCGGCCTTGTTATTTTTTGTTGTAGTATGAATAATCAAGGAACAAACTTTGTGGTGCGAGTTTAGGATTCAGTAGCCTACATGGCTACATCTACATGGGTAGTATATGGAACTTTATGCGGTGCGATAAGAACAAAACTATTAAGTGACATTTTGGCACTTCGATGCAGGCATGAGGCCACGTGAATACATACTACGTGGAACCATACCCAAAAAGATGTGGTGCAGATTTTATTGCGATGGTGGCACAGGCACTTTTGGTTGGAAAACGACCACCGGGGTGATCGTCATCACAGCCCTCATTTTTTTTCCGGCTCTAGTGATTCCAGTTTTCTTTCTTCAATTCATTTACTCGTTTACCGCTCGCCTAAAAAGTTTCATCCAGATTATTCCCGTCTCATCAAAATAAAAAAACTTTATATTATTCCTTCTTAACTTGGTGTTACTTTCTGTAAAAACAAAAACTATGGCCCAGCGTCCAGTCTATATGGCCATCATCCGACGCGCACGTGGCGGTCAAATGGACAAGTAGAAGATTATTATCGTGCATGTTCCGTCCAGCAAAAAGCAAAGTGTCAAATAAAAGGAGGCCTTAATCTTCGCCATTCTCCAATTAATTGTGATTGCCAAGAAAATATTAATGGTCGCTTTTATCATGCCAGGGTAGAAGCAAAAGCAGAAGCCAACGGGGGTGTGCGAGAGGAGAGGATTGATCTGTTAACTAACCTGATGGACTGGAGCTGCTGCTTCCGGCGGTCCTCGTCGGAGACGGCGACGGCGAAGGGGGAGGCGCTGGTGTCCTTGATGGGCGTGGTGGGCGCCGAGCGCTTCCGCTGCATGGAGTGCAGCTCGTCGATGTTCTGCGCCCGCACCGGCGCCGAGCTGTCGTCGTGGCAGATCCCGTTCTCGTGCTTGGCCGCCGCCGCCTTCTTCTCCGCGTGCGTGGTGTCGATCCGCGCCAGCCCGTTCGGCGTCGCCATGGCCGCCCGCCTTCTTCTGCTCTTCCAAGAAAACAAATCACATTAGCAACCCAGCGATCCTACGCTACGCACCATTGGTGCGGATGAAAGATGAGAGCAAGAGAAAGGATTTGTACGAGGCACGCACGAGGAGAGAACAAGGGTACGTGAAGGTGAGGCAGTAGGGGTGGTGGCGGTGGTACACGACGGCACAAGGAGCTAGTGAGAGATGTGTAGAGCCCCCGGCGAGGGAGGCTTTTAAAGGGCCTGGGGTTAACCATGGTTGGGTTACTTGACCATGCCGTTCGGGTTGGTTGGGTTGGGGCTTCCGGGCTCGAGGGAAGGGAAGCTTGTGGTGAAAGCGGGTGCGGGAAATCACCACCAAAGTTCATTGCGCGCACTAAATGAGTTCAGATGGGGGGTGAATACGCTGGCGCGTTGGGTTGTGACCTGTGACCCATGGAAGGAACCATAGCGTGTGAATTGTGATGTATATAGTTTGGAATAAATTGATTGTTGTGATTCCACAATTTTGGTGTTGCTAAATGTGCATACCGCACATGGCTCCGCCACGACACGAGCTTGGTCGTCCAGCTCGTGCGTCGTCGGGTGTGCTTCCATTCGGGCACTGGAATAAATTGATTGGACTAGGGATTTTTTTTGGCTATTTAGGGTGGTGTGTAAGATGGGTTGATTTTAGTATGGTGGCAAAGGATTCAAATCGGGGGGCCGATCACGCGCATCGATCGGTCGCGCTCTGCACAAGCCACACGTCAGTGGACCCATGCGCCGCCGAACACCGCTCAACCTTATCCCGAGCATGGCAGGCCGAGAGTGCGTCATGCGCAGCTGTCACAACGAGAAGACGCCGCAAGGCTAGGCTGCGCGATTTGGGGCGTTGTTCTACGCCACCAACCCCCGGCGTTGGCGCTGCTACGTGGAAGGTGAGAGGAGGCGAGAGGTGTGGTGATGCACGGAAGCTTCCCCGACGCTGCTGATTGCTGCCAGATGGCGTTGTGGATGGCTAGTTACGTTGACAGCCATATGTGATAAAGGCAAGGCGTGGCGTTGCCCGGGAGCTTCCTCAACGCTGCTGATTGTTGCTAGATGGCATTGGGGATGACTAGTTACATCGACAGCAAAATGTGATAAAGGCAAGGTGTGGTGTTGCCCGGGAGCTTCCCTGACGCTGTTGATTGTTGCCAATTGGCGTTGGGGATTGCTAGTTACGTCGACAGATGTGATAAAGGCAAGGCGTGGCTTGACCACATGATGCTACAACCCGTGGACGGTGGCATTGCAACCGTTGATGGATGGTAGACTTACAACACGCAGGGAGCTGCAATCGCGGGGTAGGGGGGGCTGCGAACTACGACGACCGAGGAGCCACGACGGTGGTGCCCATGTGTTGTAATCGTATCAAAAAAGGCTTTCACCCGCTTTATAAATAAAGCAACTACTAGAAGCACAAGGTCCAACAAATATTCACACCGCACACGCACGCCAAAGTAACAGACAACAAAGAAAGTGCAACAGAGGGTTCTGCTGAGGGCACAACTCAACAAGCCGTAAAAAGAAAATAAAAGGCGGCAACACAAGCCACGAAGGGCTAATCCGGCTCTGGTGAAGATGGAGGAAGTGGCGGTGCCAGTCGAAGAGCCATTGCGCGAAGATCTGCAATGATGATCATGACGGCGCCGCGGTTCTGAGGGTGGCTAAGCGGCCGCCAAAGCTGCAATGATGTGTTTGTAATCGTTGATGGCAGAATCATCATACATCAAGCTAGCAAGCCGCAACCGCAACAGCGTGCCCGCATGTTGTAACCATTGATGGCAAAAGCTACACCCGTCAAGGGAGAAGCCAACAATTTTATTATGTAGTTACTGAATTAATTTTTTATTGTAATTGCTGTTGAATTTTTTTTCTACCAAATTGGTAATATATTGCACCATTTGAATTGGGAGACAACTTATACGTGTTCTTTTCAGAGACGGAAGGAGTAGTAAAGAATTCCAACATTTGTAGGAAGTGTTTACTCCCACATTCAGAATAGTACATAAAAGAAGCCGTTTATTTTTTTTGTCATTCTTCATGATCTAGAGGATATTTCAGATGTCTTGGACGTAACTGATGATATATTTGTCTCCGGACACAAAGTTTTCAAAGCTACAAGAGTGCTTGGTCACACGATGGTACTAAGTTTCGACCGTCTTCAAACTTACCTTTTCAAGTGCAATTATTAACCCGTTGCAAAATTGTTGGCCTTTTATCTACAAATGGCTTATTATCTTAGATACCCCAATATAAGTGTTATGGCAAAAATATCATCGAAGCCTTTAGTTTGTGCAATATACATTTTTTTATGTTTTTAGACTTATTTGCACATGTAATGCTTTACTGGAAAAAATTGACTTATGTAATCCAGTTTTCCCCATCCGCTTACCCTAATTTAGTGTTTGTTAGACCCACTTTTGCCTGTTTTTAAGGCTAATTTTCTACAGCAGATTATAAAATACACAACACACACACACACACACACACACACACACACACACACACACACACACACACACACACACACACACACACACACACACACACAGAGTTCAGCAACTGCAAAGTAAACCTCTTTCTTTGTAATCCAAAACAGTGATCAATGAAATGGCAAATATCAGCACAACGGATTGATGGATAACTATGAATATCTTCGCACCCAGTGGATCAAAATACCAATTGAAACCGTAACCAAGAGAATTTCAATAGAAACTCATCGTTTCTCATTTTGCGAAACGTGGCAGGAGGCGTAGCCGGTTCACTGACAGGATGAATTATGTATGTGCTGTGTTACCGTAATATAACACTTTTGACTTGACAATGCAGTAGGTGATTTCAAATGGGATTTCCCCGCCTGCTTATCATCCAGTACATAGCCAGGTGACCAGCCAGGTTATTACTAGCATGCAGGCCCTCTGTCATCGGCGTTATCATTTGCAGATAATCTGACCATCTTACTGGGTCGCTGCAGGCCTAGCTCCAGCTGTTATCCAACCTCTCAGGATAATCCAACAGAAAATTAGGCTAGCACTGCTGAGCAGCTCAACATGTCATGTAATGTATAAAAAATAAATAAGACCGGAGTGTGTCAACGTTTGATCGAGCACTGGCTTAGCCAGCTCGACTTCGTGCGTTGCCATTGCATGCACATGTGTCAATGTGTGTATGAGATGGATGGATGGATAGGGATGACAACGTACGTATTGCCCCTTGTGAAAACAAAGCACCGTTTTCTCCACCTGTTATCTGCTTAACATGTATGCTACTACTCGCTTATTTTTTAAGGGAATACACGAGTCAGATCTTAGGAGCGACATCAGGTTCAGTACTAGTAGTATGATAGAAGATGGCTATATATAGTCTAAAAGCAAGGAACTCGCGGTGCATTCTCAAGTCAACGGAATTTATGGTGTTACATTAATTAATCTGATTTGACAGGTGTTCATGGATTAGTCCCCTACAACTTTTTATTTTTCTTGTGTTTGAGTGTGTATCGGTCCTTTTCATCTGTCGCTCTGCTTTTCCGTTTACTGGCTGCTAACTTTTATGATAAGATCGTTCTCAGGATTTTTGCCCAGCCATGAGGAGGATACTGCCGTGAAGCAGCAAGGGAGTCATTCGGTCGAGAAGGCAACCAAATTGGTCCCGTGAATCCATTTTATATATCACGCATGACCGTGAATGCAGTGGATCAAACGCAGAGCGTGACATTACCTTCCGCTTGGGGCATGATTTTTTATGAACTCCACTAGTGAATTCTGCACACAGAAGCGAAATGCAAGTGCGATATTTTTTTTGACCTTTTCGGATGAGCTCGCCATTGCTGACTCTTGGCAAAGCTAGAGAGGTCATCTTTTTAGAACTGCTAGAGAGGTCATCTGCGGAGTTTAAATATGCATCCGCTGTTACAGGAGGTGGCAAGGGAAAAATAAAACGTGGGAATGGATTGGATGCTTGCCTTGCGTTGCGTGCACCGAATCCGTCCGTAATTCTGGTGTTTGACTTGTTTCCCGCATAAGCAAGATGGAGGATCGGTTGTGGGAAAGGTTTGTTTTTCGTGACTGAGAGTACCGTACAGCTGCGATCGTATGTGTATGTCCATGTGCAGATAGATCTCTTTTCTTTTACCAGTTCGTCCGTTATCCGACGCTAATCCCTGTCATACGCGTGCGCCGTATGCAGGGCGTGGCGTGGCAGTGTGGCACTCGTCTAACATTATCCTCCCGACCCCAACTCAACCACCGGATGGACTGGATGCCCCGCGGCCTCTGCAATCTGTATCCATGACTTGATCTGGTCCTAGCTCCAGCAACGTGCCCTTCCGGCCTTCCCCTTTCGACGGGGCAGCACTGGGAAGAGCCAGAGGAGAGTTCGCCGAAGCTATGTGCCGGCGACTAGGGAGGAACTGCGCATGTGTTGGATCCATTGTTGGTCAAATGATTGCCAGTTGGTGCGCCAGCTTCTAATATCGCGTGCTTACTGTCGAAACCACGTCGGTGTAGCATTTTTTAGCAGGGGACGAGGCGTGACGGTGTCCGCGTCGCTGAGGCGCCTACGCGCACCAGGAGCCGGCAACGGCATCGCTTGGCGGCGTAACTTGCTGGGCGGCGCCGCGCCGCACGCCCTCTCACAAGTCACAAGGCCACCGCGGGCGTTGGGATCATCAGCTCGTCATGGCCGCTGTAACAGTCTCAGCAGCGGTAGGGGCCTTGTGCTCGACGTCACTTATTACGTATAACCAACCGGTACATCGGGATGTTCCGCTCTTTGTCGACCCGGGTTCAGGTTCATAGCAAACGCGCTTGCACGCACATATACGTGCGTGCGTGCACCGCAAATACCTCCCTGTGCCGACCGTTGTGTGCTGTGGACTGGAGTCGAGCAAGCGTCGCGTCGCCGTGCACAGCACAGGGGTCACGTCGCCACGGGCTCCTGTTTTTGTCTCGAGGCTTGAGAGGCGGCATCCGGGGCGGGCTCTCCCGGTGCCGCGGCGCCTGGCAAGCTTGTGAGTTGTGATTCAAACACAGCAACACACATTGGATTCGGATTGGGTGCGTACGTGCCGGCGTTCTCTGATTCGATTCCTCCGGAGGCACGCCTCGCGGGCCATACAAGGTTGCGTCCGTGCGGCTCGCCGCAGACGTCGTCGCCTCATGCCCACCACACACGGGCGGTTTTGCCAAAACGGAAATACTGCAAGCACTACGCGCAGTCTTGTCAGCCCTTCCCGTTTTCCTCCACAAGACGGACTCGCTTTCTTCACATTTTCCGCAAAAAAAGGGAGCCCGTTTTCTTCAGATTTTCCTCGTCGTGCTAGCAGTAGTGCGGTGCGCGCGCTGGCACGGCGGTTCTGCGGTTTGCGTGCACCAGACTGTTGCTGTTTGAGCGCGAGGCCGCGAGCGGAGCACCCAGCGATTTCCCACCTTCCCACCCGAGCCCACAGCTCGATTCTGCAGCTTGAAAAACTGCCCCGAGAACCCTCCCAAAGAAATGAACCAACAGACAGAGCTTGACAAGCGAGGACGACGCACATTTCGCTGTGTGTGCGCGTGCTGGACTGCTGGTGATGTGGCTCGACTTCTGCAGGGGGGCGCATCGTACTCCCAGTCACAGTACTAGTCAATTGCAGACGTCGGAGCAGAGCGGGGCAGAGCCTTCTTTTCCTTCTGGGCTCGGTCTGGTCTCTGGTGCGGTGGTGCACCGGTGCGTGCCTCCCCCGGGCAGGACCTTGCTATCTTTTTTCAGACCTAATAAGTTCGTTCACATTGATTTGATCTTCAATGGACGCAAGCTACGTAGGTAGGAGTACCTACCATGAGCCCAGGCGTCACCCAGGCCAGCCAGTGATCTCCACGAAAGGGACTGCATGTCCATGCAGGTGCAGGAACGAGTGGGGTAAAGGAGTGGAGGTATTAATAGTCGATCGATGCATGGCTCCGCGTAAAAGTAAAGAGGAAGTATGGCAATATGGCATACAGATCAAAAGATTAGCTTAGCACCTTTTTCCAAGTAGCACTAGTCCCTTAAGTGCATCTCCAACGCCCGCAACCGTTCAAACCGGCCCGGACATGTTTTGTCATCTTAAGGTCCATATGGCATACCGGATGCACTTTCTCTCGCAAATTGGAGATAAACGTGGGGCTTTGCGGACGTTCGGACATCACCCATGACCGCTTTTGACCACCATGGCCCACCCAAACCTCCTCCACTCTCCCCCACGCGTGCTCCCGCCCGCCACCAGTTGCCTGAATTCATGCCACCGTAGAGCGGCCGTTTCAAATTGAAGCCGGCGCAGAGTGGACGCGACCTCTCACTGGCTCCGTCATTGAAGCGGCGCGACGGCCGAGGGAGCCGCCCGCGACGCTTCTTTGGTGTCCACCCTGTTCAATGCTGGAGACACGTTACTGGACTAGATGGGATGAGACGGATATCTACCATGCCCGTTCAATGCCCCGCCCGTCTGTATGCCGCCATTAAGCATGCTCGCCGGCCGAAAAACCCACTCCGGCGCCGCACATTGACGCAACTGGACGCCTCGTGACGGTGTCCTGGACTAAGGGGTGCCAACCTAGTTGGACCATCGTCCATGGGTCGAGCTTATGGCCCACCGATCTCACAAGGAAGGACTCCGAAAACCTCAAACTTAGACGTGGCCAAGATGGACTCTGCCGAAGACTTGGCGTGTATTTCAAGGACTACTCCACCTATCGGCATGTTTATCCCTAGTTAGCAACCGACCATGTGTAACCGTAGATACCACTGGTACCTATATAAGGCGGAGGGTTTAGTCCATAGAGACACAATCACAGTTACTAGGCTTAGGGTTTAGAACACAACATATGATCTTGAGGTAGATCAACCTGTACTCGATACTCCATTATCAATATATTCAAGCATGACGTAGGGTTTTACCTCTTCGGGAAGGCTGGAACCTAGGGAAAACATCGTGCCCTTTGCCTCCTGTTCACCATAGTTCCAAGATCCACAGTTCGGGACTCCCTACCCGAGATCTGCCGGTTTTAGTACCAACATTGGTGGTCCATACAGGTCCCGTTGTGTGGTCAAAAAGGATCAATGGCTTGCCTACAGATCAACTGCGACACCGACTGCGGTGACATCTTCGTCCCTGATACGTCCATCTTGCATCCTGTTTTCCTACTGTTATTTATAATGTTTTTAATCATTATAACACTTAGTGGGGCAATTCTATTTTATTTTCTCTCTTATATGCAAGATTTACATGAAGAGGGAGATTGTCGGCATCTCGAATTCTGGACCTGAAAAAGCTATGTCAGAGATACCTATTCTGCACATCTCCAAATGAACTGAAATTTCACAGAGATTTATTTTGGAATAAATAAAAATATTGAAGAAAATAAGTACCAGATGGGTCCACCCAGGTGCCCACAAGGCACCAGGGCGCGCCTACCCCCGCCCCTAGTGGCTTGTGGGGCCCCTGGCCAGCCTCCAGTGCCCATCTTCTGGTATATAAGCCCATTTGCTCTAGAAAGAAATAAGGAGATGACTTTCGGGACAGAGCGCCACTGTCTCGAGGCGGAACTTGGGCAGGAGCACTTTTGCTCTCCGGCGGAGCGATTCTGCCAGGGATGCTTCCCTCCGTGATGGGGAAATCAAAGTCATCAGCATCACCAACAACCCACTCATCGTGGGAGGATCAATCCTCATCAACGTCTTCACCAAAACCATCTCATCTCAAACCCTAGTTCATCTCTTGTGTTCAATCTTTGTATCAAAACCTCAGATTGGTGCCTATGGGTGACTAGTAGTGTTGATTACATGATTTACATCTTCTAGTTGATGCTAGTTGGTTTTGGTGGAAGATTATATGTTCAGATCCATTGTGCTATTTAATACCCCTCTGATCTCGAACATGAATATTATTTGTGAGAAGTTGCTTTTGTTCTTGAGGACATGGGAGAAGTCTTGTCATAAGTAATCATGCGATTTGGTATTTGTTTGATATTTTGATGATGTGTATGTTGTGATTCCCTTAGTGGTGTTATGTGAACGTCGACTACATGACACTTCACCATCTTTCGGCCTAAGGGAATGCATTGTGGTGTGGAAATTAGATGATGGGTTGCTAGAGTGACAGAACCTTAAACCCTAGTTTATACACTATTCTGTAAGGGGCTGATTTGGATCCATATGTTAAATGCTATGGTTAGATTTATCTTAATTCTACTTTCGTAGTTGCGGATGCTTGCGAGAGGGATAAATCATAAGTGGGAGGCTTGTTCAAGTAAGACCAGTGCCCAAGTATCGGTCCGCCCACATATCAAATTATCAAAGTAGCGAACGCGAACCAAACAAACATGATAAAAGTGACTAGATGAAATTCCCGTGTGTCCTCAAGAACGCATTACCTATTATAAGATACCGTTCCGGTATGTCCTTTGCACCAAAAAAGGATTGGGCTACCTTTCTGCACCTATTGCTACTATTCTTACTTGTTACTTATTACAAGTATGTTGCACTATCATTATCAACTTTGCATCTTTTGGCATCAATATTATGAATATGTGTATCACTACGATCGATATTCAATAAACCATTCACATTGGGTGTATGACCATAAAAGGTTTTAGTCATGTAAACAGAACAACAATTATTCTCTGACTTAAGTGAATAAATGTATTGCAATAAACATGATTTAATCATATTCATGCTCAACGCAAACACCAAATAACATTTATTTAGGTTCAACACTAATCCCAAAGGTATAGGGAGTGTGCGATGGTGATCATATCAACCTTGGAATAATTTCCAACACACATTGTCACCTCGCTTTTAATTAGTCTCTGCAACTCCTATTTCGAGTTACTAATCTTAGCAACTGAACTGGTATCAAATACCTAGGGGTTACTATGAACACTAGTAAAATACACATCAATAACATGTATATCAAATATACCTTTGTTTACTTTGCCATCATTCTTATCCGCAAAGTATTTGGGGCAGTTCCACTTTCAGTGACCATTTCCTTCGCAGTAGAAGCACTCAGTTTCAGGCTTGGGTCCAGCTTTGGGCTTCTTCACGGGAGTGGAAACTTGTTTGCCATTCTTCTTGAAGTTCCCTTTCTTTCCCTCGCCCTTTTTCTTTAAACTAGTGGTCTTGTTAACCATCAACACTTGATGCTCTTTCTTGATTTCTACCTTCGCCGATTTCAGCATCGCGAAAAGCTTGGGAATCGTTTTTGTCATCACTTGCATATTATAGTTCATCATGAAGTTCTAGTAGCTTGGTGGTAGTGACTTAGAGAACTCTGGCAATCACTATGTTATCTGGAAGATTAACTCTGATGACCCACAAGTATAGGGGATCTATCGTAGTCCTTTCGATAAGTAAGAGTGTCGAATCCAACGAGGAGCGGAAGGAAATGACAAGTGGTTTTCAACAAGGTATTCTCTGCAAGCACTGAAATTACCGGTAACAGATAGTTTTGTGATAAGATAAATCGTGACGGGTAACAAGTAATAAAAGTAAACAAGGTGCAGCAAGGTGGCCCAATCCTTTTTGTAGCGAAGGACAAGCCTGGACGAACTCTTATATAAAGCAAAGCGCTCCCGAGGACACATGGGAATTGTCATCAAGTTAGTTTTCATCATGCTCATATGATTCGCATTCGTTACTTTGATAATTTGATATGTGGGTGGACCGGTGCTTGGGTGCTGCCCTTCCTTGGACAAGCCACCCACTTATGATTAACCCCTCTCGCAAGTATTCACAACTACAAAAGAAGAATTAAGGTAAACCTAACCATAGCATGAAACATATGGATCCAAATCAACCCCTTACGAAGCAGCACATAAACTAGGGTTTAAGCTTCTGTCACTCTAGCAACCCATCATCCACTTATTACTTCCCAATGCCTTCCCCTAGGCCCAAATAATGGTGAAGTGTCATGTAGTCGACGTTCATAAAACATCACTAGAGGAAAGACAACATACATCTCATCAAAATATCGAACGAATACCAAATTCACATGATTACTTATAACAAGACTTCTCCCATGTCCTCAGGAACAAACGTAACTGCTCACAAAGCATATTCATAATCATAATCAGAGGAGTATTAATTATCATTATAATCAGAGGAGTATTAATTATCATTAAGGATCTGAAAATATAATCTTCCACCACATAAACCAACTAGCATCAACTACAAGGAGTAATTAACACTACTAGCAACCCACAGGTGCCAATCTGAGGTTTTGGAACCAAGATCGAATACAAGGGATGAACTAGGGTTTGAGAGGAGATGGTGCTGGTGAAGATGTTGATGGAGATTGCCCCCTCTCGATGAGAGAATCGTTGGTGATGACGATGCCGATGATTTCCCCCTCGCGGAGGGATGTTTCCTCGACAGAACAGCTCTGCCAGAGCCTAGATTGGTTCTGCCCAGGTTCCGCCTCGAGACGGCGACGCTTCGTCCTGAAAGCTTCCTTCTGATTTTCCCCCGGTCAAAACACACCTATAGCCAAAGATGGGCACCGGAGGCCTGCCAGGGGGCCCACAAGGACGGGGCGCGTGCCCAGGGGGGTAGGGCGCGCCCTCCAACCTTGTGGCTGACTGGTGGCTGATGTCTACTACACAACCTTCTTCTTGTAGACGTTGTTGGGCCTCCAAGTGCAGAGGTTTGTAGGACAGTAGCAAATTTCCCTCAAGTGGATGACCTAAGGTTTATCAATCCGTGGGAGGCGTAGGATGAAGATGGTCTATCTCAAGCAACCCTGCAACCAAATAACAAGGAGTCTCTTGTGTCCCCAACACACCCAATACAATGGTAAATTGTATAGGTGCACTAGTTCGGCGAAGAGATGGTGATACAAGTGCAATATAGATGGTAGATATAGGTTTTTGTAATCTGAAAATATAAAAACAGCAAGGTAACTAATGGTAAAAGTGAGCGTAAACGGTATTGCAATGCTAGGAAACAAGGCTTAGGGTTCATACTTTCATGGGTGCAAGTTCTCTCAACAATAATTGTTGGAAATATGCCCTAGAGGCAATAATAAATTGGTTATTATTATATTTCCTTGTTCATGATAATCGTTTATTATCCATGCTATAATTGTATTGATAGGAAACTCAGATACATGTGTGGATACATAGACAACACCATGTCCCTAGTAAGCCTCTAGTTGACTAGCTCGTTGATCGATAGATGGTTACGGTTTCCTGACCATGGACATTGGATGTCGTTGATAATGGGATCACATCATTAGGAGAATTATGTGATGGACAAGACCCAATCCTAAGCCTAGCACAAAGATCATGTTGTTCGTATGCTAAAGCTTTTCTAATGCCAAGTATCATTTCCTTAGACCATGAGATTGTGCAACTCCCGGATACCGTAGGAATGCTTTGGGTGTACCAAACGTCACAACGTAACTGGGTGGCTATAAAGGTGCACTACGGGTATCTCCGAAAGTGTCTGTTGGGTTGGCACGAATCGAGACTGGGATTTGTCACTCCGTGTGACGGAGAGGTATCTCTGGGCCCACTCGGTAGGACATCATCATAATGTGCACAATGTGACCAAGAAGTTGATCACGGGATGATGTGTTACGGAACGAGTAAAGAGACTTGCCGGTAACGAGATTGAACAAGGTATCGCATACCGACGATCGAATCTCGGGCAAGTACAATACCGCTGGACAAAGGGAATTGTATACGGGATTGATTGAATCCTCGACATCGTGGTTCAACCGATGAGATCATCGTGGAACATGTGGGAGCCAACATGGGTATCCAGATCCCGCTGTTGGTTATTGGCTGGAGAGTTGTCTCGGTCATGTCTGCATGGTTCCCGAACCCGTAGGGTCTACACACTTAAGGTTCGGTGACGCTAGAGTTGTTATGGGAAATAGTATGTGGTTACCGAAGGTTGTTCGGAGTCCCGGATGAGATCCCGGACATGACGAGGAGCTCCGGAATGGTCCGGAGGTGAAAATCGGTATATTGGACGAAGGGTATTGGAGTCCGGAATTGTTCCGGGGGTACCAGGTGATGACTAGCGTGTCCGAAAGGGGTTTCGGAGGCCCCGACAAGCGTTGGGGGGCCTTATGGGCCAAGGGGAGAGGGCACATCAGCTCACTAAGGGGCTGAGCGCCCCTCCCACCCCATCTCACGTAACCAGGAGAGGTGGGGGCGCCACCCCTAGGGCAGCCGCCCCACCCGGCTTGGGGGGCAGGTTTCCTAGGGGGTGGGGGCGCCCAAACCCATCTAGGGTTTCCCCTGTGGCCGCCGCCCCTCCCCTAGGGAACCCTAGGGCGCCTCCCCCCTCCCTGCCCCCTATATATAGTGAGGGAGAGAGAGGGCAGCCGCACCCTTCCCCTAGCGCAGCCCTCTCCCTCCTCCAACACCTCGTCCTCCTCCGTAGTGCTTGGCGAAGCCCTGCCGGAGAACCACGAGCTCCATCACCACCATGTCGTCGTGCTGTCGGAGTTTTCCCTCAACTTCTCCTCTCCCCTTGCTGGATCAAGAAGGAGGAGACGTCCCTGGGCTGTACGTGTGTTGAACGCGGAGGTGCCGTCCGTTCGGCGCTAGGATCATCGGTGATTTGGATCACGACGAGTACGACTCCATCAACCCCGTTCACTTGAACACTTCCGCTTAGCGACCTACAAGGGTATGTAGATGCACTCCCCTTTCCCTCGTTGCTATATTACTCCATAGATTGATCTTGGTGATGCGTCGAAAATTTTAAATTTCTGCTACGATCCCCAACAGTGGCATCATGAGCGAGGTCTATGCGTAGTTTCTATGCACGAGTAGAACACAAAGTAGTTGTGGGCGTCGATTTTGTCAATTTACTTGCCGTTACTAGTCTTATCTTGATTCGGCGGCATCGTGGGATGAAGCGGCCCGGACCGACCTTACACGTACACTTACGTGAGACAGGTTCCACCGACTGACATGCACTAGTTGCATAAGGTGGCTAGCGGGTGTCTCTCTCTCCCACTTTAGTCAGATCGGATTCGATGAAAAGGGTCCTTATGAAGGGTAAATAGAAATTGGCATATCACGTTATGGTTTTGGCGTAGGTAAGAAACGTTCTTGCTAAGAAACCTATAACAACCACGTAAAAATTTGCAACAACTTGTTTTTGCAGCATATGCCGCGTGATGTGATATGGCCAAAAGGATGTGATGAATGATATATGTGATGTATGAGATTGATCATGTTCTTGTAATAGGAATCATGACTTGCATGTCAATGAGTATGACAACCGGCAGGAGCCATAGGAGTTGTCTTAATTTATTTATGACCTGCGTGTCAACTTAAACGTCATGTAATTACTTTACTTTATTGCTAAACTATTAGCCATAGTAGAAGAAGTAATAGATGACGAGACAACTTCATGAAGTAATAGAAGTAATAGATGACGAGACAACTTCATGAAGACACGATGATGGAGATCATGATGATGGAGATCATGGTGTCATGCCGGTGATGATGATGATCATGGCATCCCGAAGATGGAGATCAAAAGGAGCCAAATGATATTGGCCATATCATGTCACTATTTGATTGCATGTGATGTTTATCATGTTTTACATCTTATTTGCTTAGAACGACGGTAGCTTAAATAAGATGATCCCTCGCAATAATTTCAAGAAAGTGTTCTCCCTAACTGTGCACCGTTGCGAAGGTTCTTTGTTTCGAAGCACCACGTGATGATCGGGTGTGATAGATTCTAACGTTCGAATACAACGGGTGTAAGCCAGATTTACACACGCAATACACTTAGGTTGACTTGACGAGCCTAGCATGTACAGACATGGCCTCGGAACACGGAAGACCGAAAGGTCGAACATGAGTCGTATAGAAGATACGATCAACATGAAGATATTCACCGATGATGACTAGTCCGTCTCACGTGATGATCGGACACGGCTTAGTTGATTCGGATCATGTATCACTTAGATGACTAGAGGGATGCCTATCTGAGTGGGAGTTCATGAAATAATCAGATGAACTCAATTATCATGAACATAGTCAAAAGGACTTTGCAAATTATGTCGTAGCTTACGCTTTAGTTCTACTGTTTTAGATACGTTCCTAGAGAAAATTTAGTTGAAAGTTGATAGTAGCAATTATGCGGACTGGGTCCGTAAACTGAGGATTGTCCTCATTGCTGCACAAAAGGTTTATGTCCTTAATGCACCACTCAGTGAGCTGAACCTCAAGCGTCAGTTGTAGATGTTGCGAACATCTGACATACACGTTTTGATGACTACATGATAGTTCAGTGTGTAATGCTAAATGGTTTAGAATTGAGGCACCAAAGACGTTTTTTGAAACATCGCAGAACATATGAGATGTTCCAAGGACTGAAATTGTGATTTCAGGCTAGTGCCCACGTCAAGAGGTATGAGACCTCTGACAAGTTTCCTAAGCCTGTAAACTAAGGAGAAAAGCTCAATCGTTGAGCATGTGCTCAGATTGTATGAGTACTACAATCGCTTGAATTGAGTGGGAGTTAATCTTCCAGATAAGATAGTGATGGTTCTCCAAAGTCACTGTCACCAAGCTACTAGAGCTTCGTGATGAACTATAACATATCATGGATAGATATGATCCTTGAGCTATTCGCGACACCGCGAAAGTAGAAATCAAAAGGGAGCATCAATTGTTGATGGTTAGTAAAACCACTAGTTTCAAGAAGGGCAAGGGCAAGAAAGGGATACTTCATGAAACGACAAACCAGTTGCTGCTCTAGTGAAGAAACCCAAAGTTGAACCCAAGCCCGAGACTAAGTGCTTCTGTAATAAGGGGAACGGTCACTAAAGCGGAACCACCCTAGATACTTGGTAGATGAGAAGGATGGCAAGGTTGAAAGAAGTATGTACTGGACATACATTATATTAAATGTGTACTTTACTAGTACTCCTAGTAGCAGCAGGGTATTAGATACCGGTTCGGTTGCTAAGTGTTAGTAACTCGAAATAAAAGGCTACAGAATAAACGGAGACTAGCCAAAGGTGAGACGACGATATGTGTTGGAAGTGTTTCCAAGGTTGATGTGATCAAACATCGCACGCTCCGTCTGCCATTGGGTTTGGTGTTTGCGTTGAGCATAGACATGATTGAATTATGTTTATCACAATTGAAAGTGCAACTATCCCTATGTGGTTTTGGTAATTCATAACAACATATAGCTCATTGAGCTAATGCTATTCCAAGATAATTATTTCAGGAAAGCTCAATGATTGGCATGGCATGGATGATGAAAGTGGATCCCTCAAAATGCTAAGGACAAAGGATTGGCTCAAGCTCAAAAGCTCAAGACTCTTCATTTTATATTTTAGTGATCCAAGATCACATTGAGTCTATAGGAAAAGCCAATACTATTAAGAAGGGATGAGGTGTTTCTTAATGAGCCTCTTGCTTCATGTGCTTAGTGATATGCTCCAAAACCCTCAGCTACTTTCTCACTTCCATATTTGACCTAAACCCAAAGTCAAACTCAGCCCTACCGATTCTTTCAACCCGGCGCCACCGAGTTTCACATGTCATAGCCACTGCCAAACCCTAAGCAAATCGGTTCTACCGATAGGGATCTCGGTCTCACCAAGATGGGATTGCAATTTCTTTGTTTCCTTTTCGTAACTTTTCGGTCTCACCGAAAGAGCGGATCGGTTCCACCGAGATTGCAATGTAAACTCTTTGTTTCCTTTTTGTAACATTTCGGTCTCACCGAAAGAGCAAATCAGTCCCACCGAGTTTACCTGATCAACCCTCTGGTTAGCTTATTACCAAATCGGTCTCACCGAGTTTGTGTAATCGGTCTCACCGAGATTATGTTATGCCCTAACCCTAACCATATCGGTCCTACCGAGTTGCATGTCGGTCCCACCGAAAATCCTAACGGTCACTAGGTTTGCTAAATCGGTCCGACCGAGTTTGTCGATTCGGTCCCACCGAGATTGGTAAATTATGTGTAACGGTTGGATTTTGTGTGGAGGCTATATATACCCCTCCACCTCCTCTTCACTCGTGGAGAGAGCCATCAGAACACATCTACACTTCCAACTCATATGTTCTGAGAGAAAACCACCTACCCTTGTGTTGAGCTCAAGATATTCCATTCCTACCATATGAATCTTGATCTCTAGCCTTCCCCAAGTTGCTTTCCACTCAAATCTTCTTTCCACCAGATCCAAATCCTGTGAGAGAGAGTTGAGTGTTGGGGAGACTATCATTTGAAGCACAAGATCAAGGAGTTCATCATCAACACACCATTTGTTACTTCTTGGAGAGTGGTGTCTCCTAGATTGGCTAGGTGTCACTTGGGAGCCTCCGACAAGATTGTGGAGTTGAACCAAGGAGTTTGTAAGGGCAAGGAGATCGCCTACTTCGTGAAGATCTACCGCTAGTGAGGCAAGTCCTTCGTGGGCGATGGCCATGATGGGATAGACAAGGTTGCTTCTTCATGGACCCTTCGTGGGTGGATCCCTCCGTGGACTCGCGCAACCGTTACCCTCCGTGGGTTGAAGTCTCCATCAACGTGGATGTAGGATAGCACCACCTATCTGAACCACGACAAAAACATCCTTGTCTCCAATTACGTTTGAATTCTCCAAACCCTTCCCTTTACATTCTTGCAAGTTGCATGCTTTACTTTCCGCTGCCTATATACTCTTTGCATGCTTGCTTGAATTGTGTGATGATTGCTTGACTTGTCCTAAAGTAGCTAAAATCTGCCAAACACTAAAATATGGAAAAGGTTAAGTTTTTATTTGGTCAAGTAGTCTAATCACCCCCCTCTAGACATACTTCAAGGTCCTACAAGTGGTATCAGAGCTTTGGTCTCCATTTGCTTTGATTTCCATAGCTTTTGGTGGTCATAGCCTTGGTTTCACAACCTAGGAGAGTATGGCGTCTAGCGAGGGAAATTATCACCGTAGAGGTCCTTACTTTGATGGTACTAATTTTGCTAGTTGGAAGCATAAAATGAAAATGCATATTCTCGGACATAACCCCGCCATTTGGTCTATTGTGTGTGTTGGTTTGCAAGGTGACTTCTTTGATGGGAAAGAACCAAACCGTGAAGCTACCGCGGAAGAGTTGAAGATGCTGCAATACAACGCTCAAGCTTGTGATATTCTCTTCAACGGATTGTGCCCCGAAGAATTCAACAAAATCAGCCGTCTTGAGAATGCAAAGGAAATTTGGGATACTTTGATTGATATGCACGAAGGTACCGACTCCGTCAAGGAATCCAAATTGGATGTTCTTCAAAGTCAACTTGACAAGTTCAAAATGAAGGATGGTGAAGGTGTCGCTGAAATGTACTCTAGGTTTGCTCTCATCACAAATGAGATTGCCGGCTTAGGGAGTGAAGAGATGACTGATAGATTCATCATCAAGAAGATTCTAAGAGCCTTGGATGGAAAATATGATACCGTGTGCACATTGATCCAAATGATGCCCAATTACAAAGATCTGAAGCCAACGGAGGTCATTGGAAGAATTGTTGCTCATGAGATGTCACTCAAGGATAAAGAGGAACTTCACAACAAATCAAGTGAAGCCTACAAAGCCTCATGTGAAGCCCCCACATCATCAAGTGAGAAACAAACCTTCAATGAAGAATTGAGCTTAATGGTAAAAAACTTCAACAAGTTCTACAAGAATAGAAGCAAAGATAGAAGCTCCAAGTCAAGGTCCTACAATGACAAAAGATCTTCTAGTCGAGAGCGAAACTGCTACAATTGTGGAAGACCAGGACACTATTCCAATGAGTGTACGGCACCCTACAAAAGAAGAGAAGATTCTCCAAAAATAAGAAGCAAAAGAGAAGAATCACCATCTAGAGAGAGAAGGAGTAGAGATGATCGTTATGAACGAAGATACTCACGGAGAAGCAAGGATTCGGAAAGAAAGGAAAAGTCATCAAGGAGCTACACAAAACGAAGACATCAAGCTCATGTTGGTTAATGGGTATCCGGCTCCGACTCCGACAACCACTCCGAGAGAAGTTATCACTCCGATTCCGAATATACTCAAGATGAAGGTGTTGCCGGCCTAGCACTTGTGTCAACCAACTCCTACGACATATTTGACTCACCAAATGAAGGAGTTGGAACATGCTTCATGGCTAAAGGCCCTAAGGTATCACACCCCGAGTATGTTGATTTCAATAGTGATGAAGATGACTTGTTAGGTTATGATGATTTACTTGTTGACAACTCTAGTGATGAATACTATGATGAAATGTCAATTAATCATGCGAATCAAGATAAAACGAATGACAATGATAAGGAGAAGATTGAGGCTCTAACTAAAGAACTAAATACTCTTAAGTTAGCTCATGAAACTATCTTCGAAGATCATCGAGAACTTTTAAGAGCTCATGAGAAGTTACGCTTTGAAAAGCTCAATCTTGAGCAAGAGCATGAGTTCTTAAAAGCAACCAATGATGATCTCCACAAGAAAAGTTCTTCTTACATTGCCAAGCGTTTACTCTTATCCACTTACATGCCTCAAGTCAAGTCTAGTAACAAGAACAAGAAAGATTCTTCCTCTAGTAGTAACAATGATCATGTTAAATCCAATATTGTTGCTTCTAGTAGTTCTCTTGATTCCACTAATGACTCTCTTAGCCAAGTTACACTTGAGCAAGAAAATAGCTTATTGAAGGGAATTATAGAGAAAGGAGTCTACAAGAGCCTTGCCGGAAGTAAGCAATTCGAAGAAATTGTACGCAAGCAAGGAAGGCACCGGAAGAATCAAGGTGTTGGTTTTGAACGAAAGTTCAACGCGAATGGAGTTGAGTGGGAAGAAGATCAATACCCCAAGACGAAGTTTGTTCCTCAACAAGAGAAGTATGATCCTACTTCCTTCAAGGGGACACAAGCTCAAGATGATCTTCCACCACAAGACTACAAGCAAAAAGGCAAGGACAAGCTTCAAGTGGAAATTGATGCATTTGAAGAAGCTCCTAAGACCTTAGTCAAGTGGATTCCCAAGACTACTTCAAGTTTCACTTCATCAAGTACGACTACAACTCCAAGGATTCCCATCAAGATGGTGTGGATCCAAAAGAAGAACTAGAGAGTTCTTGAGGGTGACTCCGCCAACATACTTCACTCTTATCATTTTGGCAAGAACAAGTGCAATCAACTTCCACATCTTGCACTAGTTCAAGGAGTCACAAACCCTCTTGTTGGTAGGTCAAGGGACAAGGTAACCCAAAAGTCTTCATGGACATCATATTGTGTGTGCATCACTCTATGTCTATGGATATCCTTGTTTGTTCCTTGTGGGACTAACCCATGTAGGTATTGAAAGTGCAATTCACTCCAATGGATAGCTCCAATTATTCTACATCAACATTGAGCATCCACATCTTCAACATCTACATGAAGTCATCATCGACAAAACCCAAGGTTAGTTCATCCCTCTTAGGGGGGATATCACATCTAGGGGGAGCTTTACTCTAAGACTTGAGCTAAAGCAACTCTAATGATGTGAACACAACAATGCTTTATGTAAAAGTGGTAACCCCACTTGTGCTTAAATGATGAGTATGACCTATGATCAAATGTTCTCATTTGACTCCTAAGTCAATATACTCATATATAGATGACCTAGTCATCGCCAATTGCTTGATAGATGCTAGTATTGATTGTGCATGCTTTGTCACATATTTCAATTGCCATTTTATTGTGTGAGCATGTTGGTTGCATATTTTACTCATTCGAGGACATCCACTTGTTGTTTTGATTGATTGGTTTTATTTTCTCTTGCCAAGTGGATGGACAAGAATGCCTAAGAACCTGCTCTAGCTATCTATGCTTTTCTCGTCTCAAACTCTATTCATGCTACATCACAAAATTTGATCAAGTCAGATTCGAACCACTCTGTGTGAGGAGCACTCGGAGTCCCCGATTCGTCATAGACTTAAATTTCCAAAAGTTCTTTGTGACTCTCGATCTGACCGATTTCTCCTTTTCGGTCCTACCGAGATCATTAAGTCGATCTATGTTTTCGATCTCGGTGCAACCGATTTGAACTATTCGGTCACACCGAGTTGCAATAACTGTATACAGTTTTGCATCTCGGTGCCACCGAGTTGTTCCACTCGGTCACACCGACAGGGTCGGGCTATATATAGACACGGGCAAAAATTTGGAAATTTCTCCGAACCCCTTCGCCCGCGCGATAGCTCGCTCTGCCTACGTGGTCTCCGGATCGTCTCCTCGCTGCCAGCCGCCTCCAGTCGCTGGTCTCCATCGCCGTCAACGGAATTCAACCCCGCCGTCGCCGCTGTAGCGAGTCTCCGCCGAACTAGGGTATGGACTCGATCTTTGTGCTATTCCCAATCTGATTCCTAGCACATTGTGATCTTATTGACTCTAGCCACGATTGAAACACTCCTATCCAGTCAATGCAATTCGTCGAATAGGTTTGATTTGAAAATTTTAGGGTTAGGTTTCCGCCGAAACCATCTCGGACCCACCGAGTTGAAAAACTCGGTCCCACCGATTTGGCTCATGCCATTGCACAAGTAAGACTCGGTCTGACCGAGAATTACTAATCGGTGTGACCGATTTTGGAACTTTGTGAAACCCTAGCAGTCCCGGTGCCACTGAACTGTGACTCGGTCTGACCGAGTTCACTAGTTTAGGTTCCAAAACTGCTTCGGTATCACCAAGTTTAAAAATCGGTAGATCCAAAATGATTTCTGTGGGAAACTAAAACTAAGATTTTGAATCATTCTTTTGCAAAAATCTCTGCATTTTGTGATGCTCATCCACTCTACCTCATCTATAAACTCTTCACAGGGTCAGCAGACAGCTTTTCAATCATGTCTGATCAGGGTGACAGCCAGAATATGTCAGAAGAGCAAGTGCAAATGAGTGAGGGCACTAGTCCCTCCAGTTCTTCAGATGAAGGCAGCAGGAGCACTCCTAGCAATTTGCCAAAAGCTGCCACCAGACAAAAGAAGAAGAGAACCTCAGAATCAGAGGATGAAGATTATGTGGCAGAGGAAGAGGAAGCTACTTCCAAGAGAGTAGTGCTCAAGAAGGAGTATGGCTCAGCTGCAGCCATCAAGCCTGGAATGCACAAAAAGGCACCTGCAAGAAGAGTTCCTACTTCCAAGCCTAGGAAGGCTGTACCTGAAGTAACCATGAAACTTGTCATGGAATCAGAAGAGGAAGATATTGGCCAGGAAAAGAAGAAGAGAGCCAGAACTACCACTGCCAGAGTCATTGGAAAATCCTCCATGAGGAGAGACTCAGATGAAGAGGAAGAGGTTGTTGCACCAGCACCTAAGGCACCTAAGCTTATGGGTGATGCTATCAAATTAGGGGCTACTGCATCCAAGCCCAAAGAAGCACCCGAAGCTACCTCCAAAGCCAAATCAGTTCCAAATAGAAATACAAGGAGCATACCAGCTGCTGAGAAGAACAAGGCCCCAGTGCCTGACGTTGCAGAAGAAGAAGAAGGTCAAGTTCTGAGGAAGCTAAAGCCCAAGATTCCATACCACAATGATGCTCATCCTATGGCTGAGAACATGAAAATCAGAAGAGACTCAGGGCTGAGGAAGTGGAGAGAAGCAGATCCATATGCTTCAAGGAGAAGAACTGCTGTTGACTACAGGTTCCACACAAAGGAACAACAGGACTTCTATGAGACAGTTTTGCTTGATAAGAAGCCTATAGTTTGTGACATGAGATGGGTAGATTGGGAGTACATCAAGGACAATGAAGAGCACTATCCTGGAGTGCAAGACAACTTCAAGGCTTGTGGAGTAGCTAACTTTGTTGGGAAGAAGCTCACAAAGTGGAATGAAGAGCTGATCATGCAATTCTACTCCATAGCACACTTCTATCCAGATGGAAGGATCACATGGATGTCTGAAGGTACAAGGTACCAATCAACTGTTGAGGAATGGGCAAAGTTGATCAATGCCCCAGAGGAAAATGAAGACGACTTGGATGTCTATGCCAAGAAAAAGATGGATCATAACACAGTGGCAAATATGTACAAGGAGATTCCAGCAGATGATCTTGACACTCACCAGTTTGGGTCTGTAAAACACTTGTTGTCAGGACTGCCTACGATCAACTGGATCCTTAGGCACACACTCTTTCCCAAGTCTGGAGATCAAAGGATGATCAGAGGTCATGCCATTAACTTGCTACATATATTTGATGTGCCTCAGAAATTCAAGGTCATGAGCCTCATAGTAGAGACTATCAAGAGGTCTGCAGCAGATCAGAAGAGGAGTTGTGGTTATGCCCCTCAGATCCAAATGTTGATTAACTCAAGAATGGGCACAGGCACATACTTGATGGACAAGGAATATTTGCCTATTCATCCAGATTTCAAGGACAACCAAGTTGTGATGAATGAAAATGAACCATCATCAGCTCAAGCACAAGCTAAGAAGGAGAAGTCAAGGAAGGAGAAAGCTGCCAAGATGCCAACTCAAGAGGAGGCATCTGAGTATTTCTTGAAAAACAAGTAAGAGCAGCTTAGTTACTTGATTGCATCCACACTGAGGATTGAGAAAGGTCTGGCCACCCTCACTCAGAATCAGGAGAGCTTAGAGAGAATCGTAGAACAAAAGTTCTATGACTTGGATGTCAAAGTAACAGAGTTTCAGTCTGCAGTGGAGCAACTTCAAGATGACATGCAGGAGAGGAAAGGGAAGACTACAACTGATGCATTTGCCAGAGTGCCACGAGCTCAGAGGTCAACTACAGTGCCAGTTCCTGACACCAGAGCCACCTCCTCAGCTCCAGCTACAGCACCAGCCCAACCAGCTCCAGCATCCACTTCAGCTCCAACTCCAACCACTTCAACAGAAGCCTTCGTCCTTGGAGTGATCCGGACTCCACCACCACCAGAAGATCAAGCCTGAGAGTCGATCTGGCACTATGCATTTTCTAGGAACTTTTTGGTAACTTGTTGCCAAAGGGGGAGAAAAATGTATAGATCATAGGCTTCGAGAGAGAGAGAGAGTGTTGCTTTTATTCTCTCTTGCTTTATTTGGTGGTTTTTCAAACTTTGTTTGCTTTTGGTTGAGATACTATGATATGCTTGTGAGACATTGATGATCATGTGTTTGATCATAAGCTACACTTATGCATGCTTGATATTATGCTATCTATCTTATGTGATCATTCACTTTTCTTGGTGATGAGTGCATGTATTCAATTCTTATCATTTTGAGCGCTCCACCAAGATGTATGTGACATGGAAGAGTAACCCATGATTCTAACTCTTTGTGCATTTGCAGTCCAAAGCAAATTTAAAATATGCACAAATTTAGGGGGAGCTCTTACTTATCACATACTTCTCAAAGCGACGATATATTTCTTTCTTACTATCATTTGTCGAAGCTTTGATCTATATGTTGTCATCAATTACCAAAAAGGGGGAGATTGAAAGTGCAACTATCCCTAGGTGGTTTTGGTAATTCATAACAACATATAGCTCATTGAGCTAATGCTATTCCAAGATAATTATTTCAGGAAAGCTCAATGATTGGCATGGCATGGATGATGAAAGTGGATCCCTCAAAATGCTAAGGACAAAGGATTGGCTCAAGCTCAAAAGCTCAAGACTCTTCATTTTATATTTTAGTGATCCAAGATCACATTGAGTCTATAGGAAAAGCCAATACTATTAAGAAGGGATGAGGTGTTGCTTAATGAGCCTCTTGCTTCATGTGCTTAGTGATATGCTCCAAAACCCTCATCTACTTTCTCACTTCCACATTTGACCTAAACCCAAAGTCAAACTCGGCCCTACCAATTCTTTCAACCCGGCGCCACCGAGTTTCACATGTCATAGCCACTGCCAAACCCTAAGCAAATCGGTTCTACCGATAGGGATCTCGGTCTCACCGAGATGGAATTGCAATTTCTCTGTTTCCTTTTCGTAACTTTTTGGTCTCACTGAAAGAGCGGATCGGTCCCACCGAGATTGCAATGTAAACTCTTTGTTTCCTTTTTGTAACATTTCGGTCTCACCGAAAGAGCAAATCGGTCCCACCGAGTTTACCTGATCAACCCTCTGGTTAGCTTATTACCAAATCGGTCTCACCGAATTTGTGTAATCGGTCTCACCGAGATTACGTTATGCCCTAACCCTAACCATATCGGTCCTACCGAGTTGCATGTCGGTCCCACCGAAAATCCTAACGGTCACTAGGTTTGCTAAATCGGTCCGACCGAGTTTGTTGATTCGGTCCCACCGAGATTGGTAAATTGTGTGTAACGGTTGGATTTTGTGTGGAGGCTATATATACCCCTCCACCTCCTCTTCACTCGTGGAGAGAGCCATCAGAACACATCTACACTTCCAACTCATATGTTCTGAGAGAAAACCACCTACCCCTGTGTTGAGCTCAAGATATTCCATTCCTACCATATGAATCTTGATCTCTAGCCTTCCCCAAGTTGCTTTCCACTCAAATCTTCTTTCCACCAAATCCAAATCCTGTGAGAGAGAGTTGAGTGTTGGGGAGACTATCATTTGAAGCACAATATCAAGGAGTTCATCATCAACACACCATTTGTTACTTCTTGGAGAGTGGTGTCTCCTAGATTGGCTAGGTGTCACTTGGGAGCCTCCGACAAGATTGTGGAGTTGAACCAAGGAGTTTGTAAGGGCAAGGAGATCGCCTACTTCGTGAAGATCTACCGCTAGTGAGGCAAGTCCTTCGTGGGTGATGGCCATGATGGGATAGACAAGGTTGCTTCTTCGTGGACCCTTCGTGGGTGGAGCCCTCCGTGGACTCGCGCAACCGTTACCCTCCGTGGGTTGAAGTCTCCATCAACGTGGATGTAGGATAGCACCACCTATCCGAACCATGACAAAAACATCCTTGTCTCCAATTGCATTTGAATTCTCCAAACCCTTCCCTTTACATTCTTGCAAGTTGCAAGCTTTACTTTCCGCTGCCTATATACTCTTTGCATGCTTGCTTGAATTGTGTGATGATTGCTTGACTTGTCCTAAAGTAGCTAAAATCTGCCAAACACTAAAATTGGGAAAAGGTTAAGTTTTTATTTGGTCAAGTAGTCTAATCACCCCCCCTCTAGACATACTTCAAGGTCCTACAACAATATGGCTATTCATTTAAGGAGAATAAGAGTTACTCTATTTATTTGAATAATACCTTCAATGGTCTTGCACCTAAAATGAATGGTTTGAATCTCGATCATAGTGATAACATGTTCATGCCAAAAGATATAAGATAGTAATGATATTACCACATACTTGTGGCACTGCAATTTGAGTCATATTGGTATAAAACGCATGAAAAAGCTCCATGTTGATGGATCTTTGGACTCACTTGATTTTGAATCACTTGAGACATGCAAACCATGCCTATTGGTATATATGCATGAAGAAACTCCATACAGATGGATCGTTTGGGCTCACTTGATTTTGAATCACTTGAGACATGCAAATCATACCACATGGGCAAGATGACTGAAAGGCCTCGTTTTCAGTAAGATGGAACAAGAAAGCAACTTGTGGGAAGTAATACATCTTGATGTGTGCAGTCCAATGAGTGCTGAGGCATGTAGTGGATATCGTTATGTTCTTACTTCACAGATGATTTGAGTAGATGCTGAGTATATTTACTTGATAAATCACGAGTCTGAATTATTGAAAGGTTCAAGTAATTTCAGGGTGAAGTTGAAAGATCATCGTGACAAGAGGATAAAATATCTATGACATGATCATAGAGATGAATATCTGAATTACGAGTTTGGCACACAGTTAAGACATTGTGAAATTGTTTCACAACTAATACCGCCTAGAACACCATAGTGTGATGGTGTGTCTGAACATCATAACTACACCCTATTGGATATGGTGCATACCATGATGTCTCTTATCGAATTACCACTATAGTTTATGGGTTAGGCATTAGAGACAACCACATTCACTTTAAATAGGGCACCACGCAATTCCGTTTGAGTCGACACCGTATGAACTAGGTTTAGAGAAACCTAAGCTGTCATTTCTTAAAAGTTTGGGGCTGCGACGCTTATGTGAAAAAGTTTCAGGCTGATAAGCTCGAAGCCAAAGCGGATAAATGCATCTTCATAGGACACCCAAAATAGTTGGGTATACCTCCTATCTCAGATCCGAAAGCAATAGGGATTGTTTCTCGAATCGGGTCCTTTCTCGAGGAAAAGTTTCTCTCGAAAGAACTGAGTGGGAGGATGGTGGAGACTTGATGAGGTTATTGAACCATCACTTCAACTAGTGTGTAGCAGGGCACAGGGAGTTGTTCCTGTGGCACCTACACCAATTGAAGTGGAAGCTTATGATAGTGATCATGAAACTTCGGATCAAGTCACTACCAAACCTCGTAGGACGACAAGGATCCATACTACTTTAGAGTGGTACGTAATCCTGTCTTGGAAGTCATGTTGCTAGATAACAATGAACCTACGAGCTATGGAGAAGCGATGGTGGGCCTGGATTCCGAAAAATGGCTCGAGGCCATAAAATCCGAGAGAGGATCCATGTATGAAAACAGAGTGTAGACTTTGGAAGAACTACTTGATGGTCGTAAGGCTGTTGGGTACATATGGATTTTAAAAGGAAGACGGACAATGATGGTAAGTATCACCATTAAGAAAGCTCGACTTGTCGTAAAGATGTTTTCCGACAAGTTCAAGGAGTTGACTACGATGAGACTTTCTCACTCGTAGCGATGCTAAGAGTCTGTTGGAATTATATTAGCAGGTACTGCATTATTTATGAAATCTTGCAGATAGGATGTAAAAATATGGGCTTATTCCATCTGTGCCCCCAATTCCTTAGTTGTGCTCAGTTTTCCCCATGCTTCAAACTTTTGCTCACTTTTCCCCATTCCCTTAGCTAAAACTCTCACAAATGTTCATAACAGACGTTTGCCGTCTTGGCCGTTAACTGACTTGTGGGGCCACGTTGGACTCTGTTTTTTTGAGGGGCTCGTTGGACTCTGTTTTTTTTTCTGTTGACTGTGGCTGTGACTTCGCTGGTTGGGCCATGTTTGTGTTCATAGGATGGGCCCATTAGTTTGTTGGTAATAAATTAAAAAAGCCTGCTATCGATGGATGCAGCCTGCTATGCATGCCCGGCTTTGGCATCGATGTAGCCTGCTATGCATGCGAACACCGCCACGCACGCATCTAGTGACCTAGACCTAATCGCATGCATGCACGCCGACACACACGCGTCGATCCTTGCCGCACGGTTGCCGGTGGATTAAGTCGCTCCGCATCATCGTTTCAAGCGTCGCAGGCATACGTGCCGGTGGCAGAAGGGGCAGGCTGCACGCATGGTCGCGTCCATATGTCGAGGCATTGGTTCACGCCGCAGGCTGCACGCACGCTCGTGAATGGGAGGCATGCAGCCGCCAATGCAGAACACGCAGAAGGGGAAGGCAGGCAGCCGCCAACGCAGAGCACGCAAAGCACGCTCGCATCGATTCTCGTTTACACATTGATGATCGCATCGGTTCACGCACGCATTGAGTCACGATCTACGCCGGCCGTTTGCGCGTGTACCCACTTCGTCTCCCCCGGCTATTTAAACTGCCCTCCATTGCCTCTTCTTCTACAGATCCATCTGCGCCTCCAACTTCTTCTCTTCTTCCCCCAAAAGCCAAAGCCGTTCCACTCAGCGAAGCGAGCAAGATGCAGTACAACGGGACGACGTTCCAAGCGCCGCCCACCGTGCCGGAACGGCGGTACCCCGCCCACGTCATCATCGAGGAATCCCTCCGCGTGTGGGCATTCTCCCGCTGGAGGGGAAGCACTGAGCTTGCACGGGGGTTCCTCCGTGCGGGCTTCCACCACCTCCCGGCGGGCTCGCCGCCCATGTTCAACCTCGTGGAGCAGCGTCCCCACGCCAACGCTCTAGTGGTAGGGCTCGTCGTCCACTTCACCAACAGGTTCGATGCCTACTACCTGCTCGGCAAAGTGTATTGGTGTGGGTGCGAGTTCATCGCATTCACGACCTATAACATCTTCACCGACTTCGAGAGCGTCTTCCCCGCTCGCAACCGCATGCACAGCCTCCCGTACTACCTCGGCGACAACGGCCGTGAGGAGGAGGAGTACTGAAGCCGGCGACGAAGAAGGCGGTGAAGCCGGCGGTTAAGGTGAAGACATGGCGGTGTTGCCCTAGCTACCCTATCTATCTATCTAGTATGTAGTGTTAGTTTGGTGTGTGTGTTGCCCGAGCTATCTATGTAAGGTTAACTATTATCTATGGTGTCTATGTAAGAACTTATGTTGCCCTAGCAACCGTACCCTATCTAAGTTAAGTTATGTGTGTTATATTAATGCTTTGTTATGTTTGTATTTTGTTTGTCCCAAGTTTAGACACGGCTAATTGGCGTGGGAAAAATTAACCAAACAAACTAAAAATGATGTGTTTATAGATGCCTTCTAAAAATAAGAACATATTGTACATTTGTACACGGCTTTGGTTTGAGAGCTTTGTATTTTTTAGGTATTCAAAGAATACTTTGGTTTTCAAAAATATTGAAGTATCCATGCAAAAAAAAATATTGAAGTATCAAATACTTTGAGATATTTGGCTTTAGTCAAAAGTGTAGATTTAACTACACTATATTTGAAGTAAAGGAAAGCCAAAAAAATTCTTCCCCATGGCCTATGTAAATAATTTTCTTCTAAAACCCACCTCCCTACTTTGGGTCAAGCCAAGCAACAATTTCCAGCAAGTTTCAACTGTCCCTAAATTTTATTTCTATTTATTTTATGTCAAAATCTTTTCTGTTATTTATTTTGGTCCTTAGAGTTTCCAAAGGAACTGCCAGATTTCCTTTGAGTTTTGACTCCAAGTAAATTCCTCTGACTAGTCCTTAGCACCCTCAACCAAGATCCATCAAGATCCACCGGTCCACAATTCAAATTTTTCAAAATGTGCTTGCTGCAAGTTTGGACCAGATTTGCCATTTTTGGTGAAATTCATTTGTTTTCTTTTCCTAAAAATCTGAGAAAAATCAGGCAGCCTTTGGATGCATCAAAAGACCACCTCGCCAAAGATCAGCTCCAGAAAAATTTTCCACATGCCAAAATTGTTTCATCGAACAGTTGGTGTGCACTGTTTCTGTTAGTTTCAGAGTTCAGTGTTCAGTTGCAGTCGGCAGTGTCGTTTTCTTCAGAGCACGGCGTCGATCTCGCCAGTAACTGCAGTGGCGCCTTGCTCCCTATTGCCCCTCCTTGTCCAGTGCGCCGTATGATCCAATACTCGAGGTTATTAGCTAACAAAATAATCCTATCACTGAACTGGTAGTTGTTTTCTGCCGAAACTGAAAGTGTCGAAAATTAACAGTAAACTGCATACATTCAGTGATCGACATTTGCACAAACATCTCTAACAAGAGATGGCCATCAAGTAAAAAATTCCTAGAGCAAGTTTTCCTAAAGCTATCAGATTGGATTGCTTCTTCAACTCAATCAGATGCTTGAAGTTCTTGTTCATCTTCTTCAATTCCGTCTTCAGTTCAACATCTACCACCGTCGGGTATTCTGGATGCGCTGCTGCTGCCGGAGCGGCACTGTCATGGGGCAGATTGGACTCGCTAATTGCATTCCCCCTCGAATCCAGCAAGCCCGACCCTTGAAGCCTCTGGATGTAATCATCCATCCACTCGAAATGGTGGCATTTCTTCACGATCTGAAAACGAAATCATGTAACCTAAATCCAAATCTGACAGATTTTTTGAGAAATTAGAGATAAAGGATGCGAGGAAAACTCAGATCTAACCTGCCCCTCCGGCTTGCTCTCGCATTTGACGAACTTGCGCCCAAAGTTCCCATTCTTCTCCTCCTTCGAAGTCAACCGCTTCAGTGGCGCAGTCCGTGGGCAGTCAGTGCATCGAGTCATCGGCACTGGACCATACACCGGCCACATGGAATGGGGGGCTGACGAGGAGGTCGACATATCGCCCGAGAGGAAGAAACAGAGGAATTTCTCGAGAGGAAGAAGAACGAGAAGATGGGGAAAGAAACAGAGGAATTGCTCGATCTGCTTGATGCCTTTGTTTGTCAGATGGAGAAGAGGAGAAGGGGAAGCTATATTGACGATTTGCCACATTGTATTTTGCAGTTTCAATATTTGAACCAACTCTTAACACTGACATGTGGTGGTCATGTGCGAAAAATACAATTTCAATTGTAAAGTGGGGCAGATCGTAAAAAACCCGAGAAGGACAGTGCAGTAGCCAATCAGGATGCATCACGCGGATCGCGCATGCCTGCCCCACATCTGACGGGTGGTGTTTGGCGCTTGGTAGGATCCGAGGGCGCACGTTCGACGCTAGGGTTTGGAGCATTTCTGCGGGGTTATGAGCGAGTCAACGGGGTTATTAGGGTTTGACCAGATTTCAAATGGCTATAACTAAATTAGAAAAAATCGCAAAAATATAAAACAAACGTAGTTCGTCCGTTTATGAGACCTAGTTACCATAAAAAAATATAAACTCGGTATAGGGGCGTTTTTTTGAAAAATCATTTTTTGAATTGATTTGTCCAAATCAAGTTCAAATGTTTTTAGAAAATTCAAAAAAAATCAAAATGTTGTAATTCTTGCGCACCTAGCCGTCATATGTGACAAGGTTATGAGAAAAAAAATATAAACTTGGTGTAGGTCATTTTCATGAAAAAAGTCTTCACACAAATGAGCTATCACCTATGAACATTTTCAGAGTTCGTAGAATAGGGAGAGAGGGTTTAGGGTTTGAAAAAAAATCAAAATAATTAAAAAAAATCAGAAAAATCTCCATAGCTTCATTTTGGAGTGAGTAAGAAGGATCTGAACTTACTTTTTCATTTTCATATCTAAAACGTGTTATTTGACGGTTTTGAATTAAAAGCATATTCTTTTCAAAAAAATGTAGTAATATGAATATTAATCAATAAATAGTGAGACTTCGTTTTTACCCTATATATATGGAACAAGTGCTAATAAAAAATATATGCCTCATTTAGGCAAGGTCAAAAAAAAACTTGATTTCAAATAGGGCTGTTTACCCTTGTTTTCGAGCTCGTTTCTAGCACATTTCTCATTCGGACTGTTCACCTACGAATATTGGACTTCAAATGCTCGATCAAATACACCGCATAAAGCAATGAACCTCCAATGTTCAACTTCAACTTTGACTCGAATCCAAATTTTGGCCCAAATTCAAATATTGATTTAAATTCAAATTTTGATGGAAATTTGAATTCTGACTCAAATAAGAAACCAAAGTAGAAGCAACATTATTACAACTGATAAGTTTTCACAGTAGCTCAAATCTACCAAGTTTTAAGATGCCAACATCTTAATACAAATCTACCAAGTTTTAAGCGATCCACTCGCCCTCAAATTGACAACACAAACATTTCCCAACAACTTAATTCAAATTTTTGACTTGCTCCTTGTGTTTGCAGATGGCTTCACCGTCTTGCTCCTGGTTTCCCTAGTTGAGATGCTCTTTTCTTTTAGACTCTTGTTCCTTTTGATCTTGGGCTTTACTTGGAGTTTTCCTCGTGGAGGTGCTGATGGAGTAGTTGCACTCGCCGAGCACTTGACGACCATTTGACGGTCATCTATGGGTTCAGTAATCTTTAAAGGCACAATTGGAAAAATTACGCCCTCCTCTTCCTCTCTTATAGATTCAAAACCATCAAAGGCCATGGTTTCAAAATCTTCTGCTTCTTCATCTCTTGGCCTTTTCTCCCTAGAGCTGGTAAATAAAATTATAAGCCATAGGCAAAAAAGAGAACAAATGCAAACAAAAGGGTAGCTGCATTCTACAAAGGGTGCAAACACATACCAAGATGCTTCATTTTCTGCTGCATTCTCCACTGCTTCATTTGCTGCTGCATTCTCCACTGCATCTTCAGTCTCCATTGCTGTTGCATTCTCCTCAACATTGGCTGCTGTCCATCTTTCCTCCTCTCCAAATGATGCATCCACTGCATTGGTACAAAGCCTAGCAATATGCCCCAGAACTCCACATTTTTTGCAAGCACGCTTCTTTGGTAGACGACCCTCCTCACCTGCTCTAATCCTCTGGTTCCTTGGTCTTCCTGGTGGTCTAGTAATGACAGGAGCGTGGAGTTTGAACCCTGGATCTACTATGTTCCATTGATCTTTCCCCAATAGTGCAGGCACATTGTCAGCATAAGCAGCCATAAATTTGGCAACAGAGAAATACTCAGAGCAATATTGATCAACTTCACCATCTGCACCCCCGATAACGGTCATCAGATGTAGGGCATGTATGCATGGCTTCCCACGGATCTTCCATTGCCTACAAGTACATTCTCTAGTACTTAGGTTCACAGGATTCCTCCATACCCTATTTTTAGTGTCAGTATAGGTAACCTCTCCCTCATATGTACCAGATCGAATACATTTCATCTTCATTCCTCTTGCCTTCAAGTGCAATGCCTTAATCAGTGATGGGAGCATTTGTTGACCAACATATTGTGTTTCTGCAATTCTTTTGCGAAGAGCCATCTTTATCATGATCATTTGCCTCATCTTGTCAAATGCTTGCCACAACAAGAGCCCTTTCACTGACTTGAACTTTGAATTGAAGCATTCTGCAAGGTTACTCGTCACATAATCTACTTTGCAGATTTCGTTGAATTTGCTTCTTGACCACACCTTGCCATGATGTGAATCCATGTACTCCTTCACAAGAGGATTTTGAGCATACAACACTCTCAAATGGTGTTCATGCTTCCTTTTGCTGCATGTGTATGATGCTGGCCATAAGTTCTCATCATAAACTTTACCTTTGAACTTCTTTTTGAAATTATGCGCTAGGTGTCGCATACATTCCCTATGCTCCACTCCAGGGAATACAATTTCCACTGCACTCTCTAAACCCTTGCAAGCATCTGTGTGTATAGCTAAACCTGGGGGTGTGCCTATAATGTTGCGCAACTGCTGCAGAAACCAGACCCAACTTTCCTCAGACTCTGCCTCCACCACACCAAATGCAACTGGGAATAGCCAGTTGTGTCCATCAACTGCAGAAGCTGCTACTAGCTGTCCTCTCCATCTTCTAGTCAAATGTGTAGCATCTACGGCCAAATAGGGCCTGCAACCATCTAGAAACCCCTACCAGCAAGCCTTGAAACAAACAAAAGCCCTTCTGAAGCACTCCTTCTGAAATGACTTCCCTTTTATTTTGAATGGAACTGTATGCTTGTCAATCTCTACAACACTCCCTGGACTTGCCATCTCCACTTCAGCTTTTAAAGTGTAAAGCAGCTGAAAACTGTCATTCCATTGACCATTAATTCTGTCAAGAGCCTTTTCCCTAGCATTGAAAATTCTCATGTAAGGAATTTCTATCTTGTACTTCTCAAAAAGCTTCCCATGGAGTGTTGTTGGACCAAGTCCAGGTTCTTCTCTCAGCCAATCCAATATAGCATCTGCCACCCACCTAGTTTTTGCTAGCTTGGTTTTGGCCTTCCCCCTCCCCCTCCAAGTGGACAGGTGTGCTTGTGTGGGTTTTTCTTTATCTGAAACAAAACAAAAGGGTAAAGAACAATTAAGAAACCTTACTCAACGATTTGAAACTAAATTACTAACTGAACTTGGATTACCTGAATATATTTGCTCTTTCTCATACGAGATGCATGCAACTTCCACCTACACCTAGGATATGGACAAAAAACTGTGAACCTTGCTGGCTCACTCCTTTTAATCCTATAGGTGTTTTCAGATATAATGCACCATGTTGTCACTGCATTCCGACAGTCCACCATTGATTGGAAAATGGTACCTACACTAAGCTCAGGTTTTTCCCTGTTCCACTCAATTGTTGGCATGTCATCACCATCGTATTCATCCTCGATTAAGCTGTCCGTGTTCTCCACCTTCTCTTCATCGTCAGTGTCATCAAACCTAGCTTGGCTAATGGGCTCCTCCATATATTCGTCATCCACTGCTTGCTGACTGGCTACATCGACCAGTTCAGGAAACATCATCTCATCTTCATCATCATTTGTAGGCACTGCCTCGTCAGGTTCTGCATCTTCTTCTACACCAACTGCAGAAGGTACACAAGAAGCAGCAGCTGAATCGGAACTAGAATTGGCAGCAGGCATGTTGTGGCTCCATGAACCACTTGCTTTACTTGGTGTCGACCTACAAGGAGTGCCGGGGTGCTGGCTATTAGCACAGACAGATGATGTCTGAACTCCCTTCCCCTTCGCCCGTTCTGCGCGTGGCTGAAGCACATCGATTTGGAGTTTACCGAATCGGCAGCCAGCAATCCCAGAAAAAAGCAACGGCATATGATCGTCGCAAGTTAGTGGGAGAAATCTTTGCTCGTCACTGCTGAAGTAATTCAGTTCAACAGCATCGGCATCACTCCAGGGATAGGTGTTTCGGAGCTCAGCTCGCAAATCTTTGAAAGATATGCTGGTTTCTACCACTTTGGGATAGAAAAATGATGAAATCAAATGCGGTTTAGTACCACGCAGCACACTAGTTTCCATTCTAATCGCCAGCCGGAAAGCCAGCGCGGGATCAATCCTACAATACGACTTCAGTTAGCTGGGTAAAATCGAGCACAAATTCGAATGATTCAAGCAAACAGAAGTCAAATACGGCCTACAATACGACTTAGAACGTCAATTTGAGAGGAAACAATGCTTACCCAGGTTTAATCCATGAATTATCTCCCGCGGATTCGACCCAATCCTCTCCACGATCGACTGCATTTCGGGCGTCCTCACTCAACATCGCTATGTAATCTCAGATGGGGGGTGGGCTATATCTGGCGGAGACCAGGCGTCACCGACGAACGGACGAGGGCATAGGGTGGAGGAAACAACTACGGTGGACGCGGCAAGACGCCGGCGGAGGGGGCGGGGCGGTGCTGTGCAGTGCGGCCTGTCTAGATCTATTTCAGATTCAGACAAGCTGCCCAATACGTGTCTCCTTGCGGTCCCACCCGTCAGCAAGCAACAGTCAGACGAAGACTCGGCCCCACTCGTCAGCAGTTAATGGTCAATGGATGGTCAAGACGGCAAATGCCCACTATGAGCATTTGTGAGAGTTTCAGCTAAGGAAGAGGGGAAAAGTGAGCAAATGTTTGGAGCGTGGGGAAAAGTGAGCACAACTAAGGAACCAGGGGCACTAATTTAAATATCCCTAAAAATATTGTTTCCTTGACGATTTTCTTGAGGAAAGGTTGTATGTGATACAACCAGAAGGTTTTGTCAATCCTGAAAGATGCTAACAAGTATACAAAGCTCCAGCAATCCTTCTAAGGACTGGAGTAAGCATCTCGGAGTTGGAATGTACGCTTTGATGGGATGATCAAAGATTTTGGGTTTATACAAGGTTTATGAGAAACTTGTATTTCCAAAGAAGTGAGTGGGAGCACTATAGAATTTCTGATGAGTATATGTTGTTGACATATTGTTGATCAGAAATGATGTAGAATTTCTGGAAAGCATATAGGGTTATTTGAAAAGTGGTTTTCAATGGAAAACCTGGATTAAGCTACTTGAACATTAAGCATCAAGATCTATAAGGATAGATCAAAAACGCTTGACGGTACTTTCAAATGAGCACATACCTTGACATGGTCTTGAAGGTGTTCAAGATGGATCAGCCAAAGAACACTACAGGAATCTGGTACTTTGCCATCAGCCATAGCGGACGGCAAAGGCTAGGATGGCGGATGGCAAAGGCCTTTGTCGTCCGCCGCGGACGGCAAACAACTCCGGCAAAGACAGGGTCGGCAAAGGCCTTCTTTGTCGTCTGTTTTTTGCAGCGGACGGCAAAGAGGCATTTGCCGTTAGTGGCGGACGGCAAAGGGCACGGCTCTTTACCATCTGCCGGCAGACAGCAAAGGGCACGGCTCTTTGCCATCTGCTGGCAGACGGCAAAGGCTGCAGGCTCTTTGCCATCTGTTGGCAGATGGCAAACAGACCAAATAGGCATTAATTCTGTTTCTTCTTATATCAATTCATTTTCACAGAAAATCAAACACAGACTATATATATAACCAATATAGCATATCCAATACATATTACCAATACTCATGAACACATATATATCCAACACATATCCATGAACACATATCCAACACATGTTACCAATATATAGTCATGAACACATATATATCCAACACATATCCATGAACACATATCCAACAAATATTACAAGCAATGATCTAAAACTAAATATCTATTTTCCTAAAAACTATCTTATTACTAAGATCTTCTCTGGATCTTCTTCTTTTCTTCCAACCTCCATAACAAAAACACTAAGAAAGAGAGAATGGGTTAGGAGTAGAAATGTAGCATTTCACTTGGTGAAATGCAATGCTGTAGGAGCCAGTACCTGAGATCAAGATAATCTTAGTTAAGATCCTGATTTTCAAAGTGATCTTAATTAGAAAGCGAAATAGAGTAAACCAATACCAAAGAGCCAAAGGAGAGAACCAGCCAAGGACCCAATCAAGAAGCCACCACAATTAGCAGTAAGTTAAATGCCAACACAAAGACCACTATCAGTACTAGCTCCAGGAATTAAGCCAACTAAAAACTAGTGATTAAAGCCAAAGATTAGACTTCATCACCACAATCAGTTTTGTCTAGTGACAATAGGTACATGTCACTGTGCAACGCCAAAAACAAAGCTCCAGGAGGAGATATACATCACAACCAGCCAACCAGACCAAGTCCCAACACATCCAACCACCAGCAGCTTAGAAGAGATAACTATTAAGGAGAGCTACAAAAGACCACAAGGTATACTTGAGGGATTATGTGCTCAGACAACCTAGAAGTGCCAGGGCTAGTTCATCATAGCACAGGGATAGTCACATGTATATTAAGCCTAAGAGAGGGGGGCTCAGACCAGCATCACTGCCCAAATCAGATGTAGTATTTGTCTTATCAGTAGAAAACTAGGAAAGTAACAGCCAAAACCAAGTATAGTATCTGTTCATAGGCTATTAGAAAGAGACAAATAGGAATAGCCAAACCAAGTGGTATCTGTTCATATCAGTATTATAAGTAAAATAACTAAGAACAAGTGAGTATCCGTTCATGAGTAAAGTAACTGACCAAAGTAACCACTCCAGGATCAGCTACACAGAACAGAGCAGTACAGGAGTATATATACTTCACAAATACACAAAGATGGTCACTGACCAAAAACCTGACACAACAAGAATCCATCACAGAGAGCTCCAATACAAGTTGATGCTCATCTACAGCAGCTAACCACAGCTAATAGAGCCTCACATCCAACAAGATCAAGAGCTAGAGCTATGCATTAGAGAGATCAGGAGGGGAGCAAGGAGAAGCTCACCAAAAGGAGTTGTAGCCGAAGCAGGATGCAGCCACACCATCACTATGGTGTGACCAGCATCACAACCAACACCACCACAACAAGCCGGAGCTTGCCAGAGAGCACCACAATGGCGGCGCCTGTGAGAGCACGGGCACGAAGGCGCCAACCAGGGGCATCGCAGCACGGAGGCGCCACCCAGGGGCACCACCGCGCCACGGCACATCCAGCACCGCCAGAGGATTCTCACGGTGACCGGACCTAAATGCGGTCTATCCACTTTGGTTGCACATGCCAAATCAGCGATGAATGAGCTACTTTTCCCGCATAGCAAGCAAACACTCCATTCAATAGAAGAAAGGCCGGTTTTACAGAAGCAAAGATTAAAGGTAGAATGTTCAGAAGCAATGAATAATCGATTTGGCACAAGCAGGACCAAACCAAAACCATGGCAGAAACTAAATTGACAACACATGATGATGCCTCCAAAGTAGATAAGGACAACACAAGTTTTACCTATACACAACACAACGATCACTATACGAAATAGTAAGCATTTATAGTTTCCTTGTGTTTGATTGATTGACACTCATTATTAACAAGTCAAGTTAAATCCCTGCAGCACATGTAGTAAGGACCCTATCAAATCGAGCTAACCACGGCAGCCCTCAAGCAGAGTAAACGATTTATGGCACAATTATAGAAGTGAACAACTGAGTCCTCCTCAACCATTATTGCATATGCAGCAAAAACAAGATTAATAATTTTTCTTGTTTGGTTTAGAACTTGAGTGGACGGGTGCAAGGCAGGAAGAGAAGAAATCCAAGAGGGGAGGAGAGGAGAAGGGGCGGACCTGGATGGCGTTGGGGCAGTGGTGGAGCTGCGTCCTCCACGGCGTCCTTCCCGTCCATGGCGTCCTTCCCGTCCATGGCTTCCCGACATGATGGATCTGTGAGGGAGAGGAGACGCGACGCGACGCGGTGAGAAAGAGAGGGATGGATGTGACGAGGAGGAGTGAAGAGACTCACCTGAGTCACCGGAGCAACACCGGAGCCACGCCGGCGATGTGGTGGCCGAAACCCTAGCCGCAGGGAAGGGTCACGCGTGGTCGCAGGAGGACGCGCGAGTCAGATCTGGTCGGAGGGGATGGAGGAGCGGGGCGAGGGGGTCACATGGGTGTGCTGGGCGCCGTCGAATCCCGTCGGAGCTCGCCGAAATCGCCCGCCGTAGGTGCTCGCGCGAGAGAGAGGGAGAGACGAGCGGGAGAGAGAGGGGAAAGAGAGAGGAGGTGGGGGCGTGCGGAGAGAGGGGAGACAGAGAGAGGAGCTGGGGGCAGCAATTTTCTTTGTACCCGCAAAAAGAGAGATAGCCCCGCCTCTTTGCCGTCCGCCAGCACATGGTAAAGATTCTTTGCCATCTGCTGGCAGACGGCAAATAATTGGCTGATGGCAACTGGCATCTTTGCCGTCTGTCAGTTCTTTGTCGTCTGTTTTTTGCAAGCAGACGACAAAGTGCCTCTTTGCCGTCTGCCAGCTGACGGCAAAGAACTGGCAGACGGCAAATAAGCTGATTCCAGTAGTGGAAGGAGTTCTTGCCTGAGTTGTAAGGTATGAAGTTAAGACTTAAAGCTCAAACACGGCAGGAGAAAGAGGAAGGACGAAGGTCGTCCCCTATGCTTTTGTCATAGGCTCTATACGGTATGCCATGCTGAGTACCGCACCTGATGTGTGCCTTGCCACATATCTGGCAAGAGGGTACAAAGGTGATCTAGGAGTAGATCACCAGATAGCGGTCAAAATTATCCTTAGAGGAATAAGGATATGTTTCTCGGTTATGGAGGTGATAAAGAGTTCGACGTAAAGAGTTACGTCGATGCAAGCTTTAACACTAATCTGGATGTTTCTGAGGAGTAAACCGGATTCGTATAGTAGAACAGTTATTTGAAATGGCTCCAAATATAGCGTAGTAGCGGCATCTACAAGATGACATAGAGATTTGTGAATTACATACGGGTCTGAATGTTGCAGACCCGTTGACTAAAACCTCTCTCACAAGCATAACATGATCAAACCCAGAACTCATTGAGTGTTAATCACATAGTGATGTGAACTAGATTATTGACTCTAGTAAACTCTTTGGATGTTGGTCACATGGCGATGTGACCTGTGAGTGTTAATCACATGGCGATGTGAACTAAATTATTGACTCTAGTACAAGTGGGAGACTGTTGGAAATATGCCCTAGAGGCAATAATAAATTGGTTATTATTATATTTCCTTGTTCATGATAATCGTTTATTATCCATGCTACAATTGTATTGATAGGAAACTCAGATACATGTGTGGATACATAGACAACACCATGTCCGTAGTAAGCCTCTAGTTGACTAGCTCGTTGATCAATAGATGGTTACGGTTTCCTGACCATGGACATTGGATGTCGTTGATAACGGGATCACATCATTAGGAGAATGATATGATGGACAAGACCCAATCCTAAGCTTAGCACAAAGATCGTGTAGTTCGTATGCTAAAGCTTTTCTAATGTAAAGTATCATTTCCTTAGACCATGAGATTGTGCAACTCCCGGATACCGTAGGAATGCTTTGGGTGTACCAAACGTCACAACGCAACTGGGTGGCTATAAAGGTGCACTACGGGTATCTCCGAAAGTGTCTCTTGGGTTGGCACGAATCGAGACTGGGATTTGTCACTCCGTGTGACGGAGAGGTATCTCTGGGCCCACTCGGTAGGACATCATCATAATGTGCACAATGTGACCAAGAAGTTGATCACGGGATGATGTGTTACGGAACGAGTAAAGAGACTTGCCAGTAACGAGATTGAACAAGGTATCGGATACCGACGATCGAATCTCGAGCAAGTACAATACCGCTGGACAAAGGGAATTGTATACGGGATTGATTGAATCCTCGACATCGTGGTTCATCCGATGAGATCATCGTGGAACATGTGGGACAGTGGGAGCCAACATGGGTATCCAGATCCCGCTGTTGGTTATTGGTCGGAGAGTTGTCTCGGTCATGTCTGCATGGTTCCCGAACCCGTAGGGTCTACACACTTAAGGTTCGGTGACGCTAGAGTTGTTATGGGAAATAGTATGTGGTAACCGAAGGTTGTTCGGAGTCCCGGATGAGATCCCGGACATGACGAGGAGCTCCGGAATGGTCCGGAGGTGAAAATCGGTATATTGGACGAAGGGTATTGGAGTCCGGAATTGTTCCGGGGGTACCAGGTGATGACCAGCATGTCCGAAAGGGGTTTCGGAGGCCCCCGGCAAGCGTTGGGGGGCCTTATGGGCCAAGGGGAGAGGGCACATCAGCCCACTAAGGGGCTGAGCGCCCCTCCCACCCCATCTCACGTAACCAGGAGAGGTGGGGGCGCCACCCCTAGGGCAGCCGCCCCTCCCGGCTTGGGGGGCAAGTTTCCTAGGGGGTGGGGGCGCCCAAACCCATCTAGGGTTTCCCCTGTGGCCGCCGCCCCTCCCCTAGGGAACCCTAGGGTGCCTTCCCCCCTCCCTTCCCCCTATATATAGTGAGGGAGAGAGAGGGCAGCCGCACCCTTCCCCTGGCGCAGCCGTCTCCCTCCTCCAACACCTCGTCCTCCTCCGTAGTGCTTGGCGAAGCCCTGCCGGAGAACCACGAGCTCCGTCACCACCATGCCGTCGTGTTGTCGGAGTTTTCCCTCAACTTCTCCTCTCCCCTTGCTGGATCAAGAAGGAGGAGACGTCCCCGGGCTGTACGTGTGTTGAACGCGGAGGTGCCGTCCGTTCGGCGCTAGGATCATCGGTGATTTGGATCACGACGAGTACGACTCCATCAACCCTGTTCACTTGAACGCTTCCGCTTAGCGATCTACAAGGGTATGTAGATGCACTCCCCTTTCCCTTGTTGCTAGATTACTCCATATATTGATCTTGGTGACGCGTAGAAAATTTTAAATTTCTGCTACGATCCCCAACAATAATAACATAATTGGATCATATAACTATCCCTCAACATGCAACAAAGAGTCACTCCAAAGTCACTAATAGTGGAGAACAAACGAAGAGATTATGGTAGGGTACGAAACCACCTCAAAGTTATTCTTTCCAATCAATCCGTTGGGCTATTCCTATAAGTGTCACAAACAGCCCTAGAGTTCGTACTAGAATAACACCTTAAGACACAAATCAACTGTCGGTGTCAAAACCGGCGGATCTCGGGTAGGGGGTCCCGATCTGTGCGTCAAGGTCAGATGGTAACAGGAGACAAGGGACACTTTGTTTTACCCAGGTTCGGGCCCTCTCGATGGAGGTAAAACCCTACTCCTGCTGGATTAATATTGATGATATGGGTAGTACAAGAGTAGATCTACCACGAGATCGAGGAGGCTAAACCCTAGAAGCTAGCCTATAGGTATGATGATGGTTATGATGTGTTCTGTCCTACGGACTACAACCCTCCGGTTTATATAGGCACCGGATAGGGTTAGGGTTACACAGAGTCGGTTACATTGGTAGGAGATCTTGAATATCCGCACGCCTAGCTTGCCTTCCACGCCAAGGAAAGAACCTTCCGGACACGGGACGAAGTCTTCAATCTTGTATCTTCATAGTCCTGGAGTCTGGCTGAAGATATAGTTCGGCTATCCGAACACCCCCTAATCCAGGACTCCCTCAGTAGCCCCCGAACCAGGCTTCAATGACGTCGAGTCCAGCGCGCAAATTTGTCTTCGGCATTGTAAGGCGGGTTCCCCCTTCGCATCTTGTGTACCTGTATGAATAATGTCCGTAGTGCTCCTCGGTCTCGGTGCCCAATAATTGCCGTCTTCCACGTGTTGAACGAATGCGAAAAGCCCGGGGGTGTTTTTATATTCACACCCTTGGTCATATAAACGAGCCGCCTATTTAACGGGATGGGGATCTAGATCCGAACCACATCTTCTTCTCCCCGCGAGTTATCATCAGAGCGACTCCAACAAAGGTCCATTCCAACATGGCCAGCCATCGCAGCTCCTCCCCTCGCCCCTCCAGCCCCAAGTCCGGAGACTGGGAGAGTTGCTCCATCCCACACAGCAAGCTAGTGTCACTGCAGGCCAAGGGATTCCTTCCCCAAGCATATATGGTCCCGGTCCGAGCCGGACTTGCCACCTACAACGGCAGCAAGCAAGCGGAGAGCACCCCCAATCCTTCTAAAGGAGAGCGGGTGTGCCTTGTCCCTTATTTATTAAGGGGTCTGGGATTTCCAATCCATCCATTCCTCTGCGGGCTTCTGGAGTTCTACGGCCTCCAGCTGCACAACCTTACGCCTGGCTCCATGCTACACATTGCAGGCTTTGTTGCCCTTTGCGAGCTATTTTTAGGCGTCGAAGCTCATTTTGCACTGTGGAAGAGGTTATTCTGCTTGGTGCCCCGTTCTTAGAAGGGGTCTATATACCAAGTGGGCGGAGCCGAAATATGGCGCATCGCTGGGACCGGATACCTATCCGGAACCCCACAGAAGGCGTCCGAGGACTGGCCTTCAGAATGGTTCTACATAGACGACGTCCCGCTGCCGGACCCTGTCCGGGTCGGCCTCCCCGAATTTAGCATGGCTCCCTTAAAGAAACGCTTAAGTTGGCGTCCGCGGAGCTCTCAGAGAGAAAACGACAGAGACGTTCTTTACCTGATGGGCCGGATAAGACTGTTGGCTCATTCCGGACTAACCATGATTGGAGTCATGGCCGCATGTATTATGCGGGGGGTGCAGCCGCTTCAATATAGGAGTCACCCCATGTGGGATTTCAACGGGGAGGATGACGCCACCCGTTACGGCCGCAAGGGGCCAGACACAACTGCCGCTCTAGTAAAGATTCTAACATCTTTGTACAAGGGAGAAAAGGAGGACTTCCTCCGCGTCAACCCGCAGGCCGGATTCACTATGTATGAACCTCCAAGTTGGGTAAGTGAACAACCGCACTTGCCCGCCTATTTAATGCTCCCATGACTAGACACGTAATTCGGTGATTTCAATGCAGGAGCTTCGACAGGAGGTAAAGGACATCAACAGCTGCCCTCCACAGCCCGAGGACCCAGAACGGTCCCTCGATCCGGACTCCGAAGAGGATCCAGACATATCGGTGGAGCTCATCGACGGGGTGTTCCACCAGTTAAGCAAGGATAATACCTTGGTGGCCATTATGGCTGATTATCCCGGGCTAATCCCGGCCTCCCAGGTGACAGAAACCGGAGTGTTTATTCCTGCAAGAGAGATTCCGTGCTTACATACTCCGGTGTTTCTGACGACAACTGTATTTTACAGGGGAGATTTCCGAGGAGGGAGGCCGAACCGACGGTGACTAGCCAACGAGGAGCCGCCGGGCCCCGTGGGGTAAAAAGGGATGAAGTCTGGACTGAGAGTTTGGCACAAAGGTATAACGCGCCCTCTGTCTTCCTGGCATTATTCCGTCAGGGCATGTTAACATCCGTACTGTTTCCAGGACGAAGAGGCCCCGCCGGACTATATCCGGAGGGGCCGCCAACCGCGCCTCTACCAGCCAGGCTCCAACGTCTGGTCCGGAGGCGGGGACGAACACCAGGCTTGTGCCGGACGCTCCTCCAACAGAGGATGCAGACCGGCCATATGCCACCAATTCAGAAGTGGAGAGCGCCATGAACCATAGGCGTCGCCGGACAGTTCTACGCGACGCTTGTTTCTCCCGAGAGGCTTTAAACGCCTTCAATTCGGGAGATGCGTACCTTCGTGCTGCTCAAGATGGTTTAGCCAGGGCCACGGAGCAGTACGTAAAAGACATGCAGGTAAGAAAATTTAAATATATATATACCAGTAGCCCCCGAGACTTGAAACAGTTAAACTAACTGATTTAAGGATCATATAATATGTAGGTTCTTACTGAGAAGAACACCGTGCTGTCCCAGGAGCTGGAAAAGTGCAAGGCCCAACTAGAGGCCGCACTAGCCGCAACAGGGGAGCCCAAAGGGACCCCTTCAGGTATGATATACTTTGATAGATTAGTATTGTGCGGCTTATGTGCGAATCTGACAATTAATGTTACAGATGGTGCCGGACTAGATCCGGAGAGGCAACAACTCTTACGCCGGCTAAAGGCTAGCGAGAGTACGTTGACAAGGGTGAGGCGAGAGAAGAATGATCTTCAGGATGCCAACACCAAGCTGGATGTTGAACTGAAAGACGTTCGTGGCCAGCTATCTGACTCCATGAAGGAGAATCAGCGTCTTCGACGCGGCATATTTAGTAAGTGCTTGAGCGAACTCTTGAAAAAGGAGTTCGGCGAGGAAGACGAATAACAGAATTATGTCTGTAGGTATGCTCACAGGTCGCCCTGCAGAGGAGATGCCCGGTTCTATGGGTGACCTTCTCTCCGAACTCCTGCAACTGCACGAACGAATTCGGCGGGCAATGCAAGGGGTTGCCCGGGCCTTATGGCCTGCCCACTCCACGCCCGAGGGCCTTGGAGAGCTTGCAAAGAAGCTGACGGGAGCTCGGCGGCGCATCCGGTTGTGGAAGATATCAGCCTGCCGACAAGGCGCAAGGGAGGCCTGGGCCATGGTGAAGACCCGCTTTACAAAGTCTGACCCCAATCACATGGCCGAGGTCGGACCAGTGGGGCCTGATGGGAAGGAGATCCATGTGAGCTTGGTGTATGGCCAGGTAGAGCTGGCCGCAAAGTATTCCCAGCAGGACTATAAATTAGACAGCCTGTTAGATGGTATAGAGGAGGAATACGATCAGTCAAGATGACTGCGTAATTTATAATTGACATGTGTAATGCCTTCTAGCCGGATTGTAGATCGTTTTTCGTTGCCGACCTTTTCGCTTCGACCTCGGGACCTGACGGTCCGGAGTGTGTCCGAATACCATAACGGCTATATAAAAGCCGGGGTATGCATGGAGACCAGGCGTAGGGGTCATTAGTGCTTTATCAGACAAGTGCCCAACTAGTTATGTTATATTACATGGTTAGTAAGAAACATCTTCCAGAGAGAATAGTTCCGTTAAGGGTTCCTTTCGCTGGGGTGGCATGCCCTAAAGTGCACGTCCGAACTGCAAATGCAGAAGATCATCTGGGGGCATGTATAAAATAAAAAAGGTTCATCTTTAGTTCACCGACTGAATATTCCCTTAAGAACGCTAGCTTTCGGCTTCACCCAGTCTGAGGTACACATCCGGCTTATCCGGCAGTAACAATCGCAGAGGTGCTCCCTTTACCGCCTAGCCGAACAATCGGGAACGTAGGGGTAAGCACAGGAGCCAGGCAACCCAGCTTGGCCAAAACTTAAGTCATATCGATGCATATGATGGCGAAGAAAAGGTGCATGCGGAAGTTTGATGCATGCGTTGGGTGTGAAACCCATATAAACAAGCTTCTGTTAAAGAAGCCCCCAGGTTTAAGAAGCGCGGATAGCGCGTCACATAATGAGCCTTTTAAGGGCTAGAAAAGAGAAGAAGAGTAGACAAAGTAAAAAAAAGGTATAAATGTAAATAATGGACAGAGGAAGGGGACAAACACAGAGTCCGGCACTAGGCATAGAATCTTCGGAGACGTGTGGCGTTCCATGGGTTCGGCTCGAGTCGGTTGTCCGACGCATCTCGCAGGCGGTACGCTCCACCAGTTAGGACTTGGTCGATTATGAATGGACCTTCCCATTTGGGCTTGAGTTTGTTATTTTGCTTATCCGGCAGGCGCAGAACTAGTTCACCAACATTGTAATTTTTGGCCCGTACTTCTCTACTTTGATATCTTCGAGCTTGCTGTTGATAGAATGCGGAATGGGCCTTAGCCACGTCACGCTCTTCCTCTAAGGCGTCCAGGTTGTCCTGCCGATCAAGCTCGGCTTCTCTTTCTACGTAAATGCGCACTCGAGGTGAGTCATGAATTATGTCGCAGGGCAGAATCGCCTCAGCGCCGTACACCATAAAGAATGGCGTGAATCCGGTGGTACGATTTGGCGTGGTTCACAGCCCCCAGAGTACGGAGTCGAGCTCCTCTACCCAGTGCATATCGGATTCCTTGAGGGACCGCACTAGTCTGGGTTTGATGCCGCTCATGATGAGACCATTTGCATGTTCGACCTGACCGTTAGTTTGTGGGTGATAGACAGAAGCGTAGTCGAGCTTAATGCCCATGTTTTTGCACCACAGCTTTACTTCACCAGAGGTGAAGTTTGTGCCGTTATCGGTGATAATGCTGTGGGGGACACCATAACGGTGTACGACCCCGGATACGAAGTCTATCACAGGTCCAGATTCAGCCGTCTTGACAGGCTTGGCTTCTATCCATTTGGTGAATTTATCCACCATGACCAATAAGTATTTTTTCTTGTGGGTTCCGCCTTTAAGGGGTCCCACCATATCGAGCCCCCAGACCGCGAAAGGCCAAGTGATGGGGATAGTTCGGAGGGTGTTAGGTGGCATATGGCTTTGGTTGGCAAAGAGCTGGCAACCGACGCACCGTTTGACTAGGTCCTGAGCGTCTGCTCTAGCCGTCGGCCAATAGAAGCCAGTACGGAAAGCCTTGCTTACAAGGGACCGAGCCGCGGCGTGATGGCCACCAAGTCCGGCATGAATTTCGGCCAACAGACTCCGCCCTTCCTCTTCGGAGATACACCTTTGAAGGACTCCTGTAGTGCTTTTCTTATATAGCTCTCCCTCGTGGACTTTGTAGGCTTTAGATCGCCGCACTATGCAGCGTGCCTCGTTTTGGTCCTCGGGGAGTTCCTGCCTAGTAAGGTAGGCTAGGAATGGTTCCGTCCACGGGGCGATGACCGCCATTATTGCGTGGGCTGAGGATGTAATTTCGGTGGCGGGGCCGCCGATGATGTCTGTTTGTTCGGCATTGGGTTGTGCGGTTATGCCCGGGCTATTATCCGAGGGCTCCCCCTCCCATGTTACGGATGGTTTGAATAGTCTTTCTAAGAAGATGTTGGGAGGGACTGCATCTCGTTTTGCTCCAATGCGTGCCAGGACGTCCGCTGCCTGATTATTTTCTCGGGCTATGTGATGGAACTCAAGTCCCTCGAACCGAGCTGACATTTTTAGTACGGCATTGCGATAAGCTGCCATTTTTGGGTCTTTGGCGTTGAAGTCGCCATTTATTTGGGATATCGCGAGGTTTGAGTCCCCGCGTACTTCCAGGCGTTGAATGCCCATGGATACCGCCATCCGGAGGCCATGTAGAAGGGCCTCGTATTCGGCTGCATTGTTGGAGTCCGTGTACATAATTTGGAGTACATATTGGACTGTATCTCCTGTAGGGGACGTCAAAACGACGCCAGCCCCCAGTCCGGCCAGCATTTTGGAGCCGTCGAAGTGCATGATCTAGTTTGAGTATGTGCCGTACTCTTTAGGGAGTTTGGCCTCTGTCCATTCGGCGACGAAGTCGGCTAGGACTTGCGATTTAATTGCTCGCCGTGGCTTGTAGGTTATACCGAACGGGAGGAGCTCTATGGCCCATTTTGCTATCCGGCCTGTTGCATCGCGGTTGTTGATGATATCGTTGAGTGGTACTTCCGAGGCTACTGTAATAGAACACTCTTGAAAGTAGTGTCGTAGCTTCCGGGATGCCATGAATACCGCGTATGCGATTTTTTGATAATGCGGATACCGTGATTTGCATGGTGTAAGGACAGTGGACACGTAGTAAACCGGCCTTTGAAGGGGTAATTTATGTCTGTCCGTTATCCGTTCGACGACGAGTACTGCGCTAACAACTTGATGGGTTGCGGCAATGTACAATAGCATGGGTTCGCCGGTATTCGGCGCGGCCAGGACGGGGTTTGTTGCCAAGATGGCCTTTATTTCCTCGAGTCCGGCCATGGTAGCGTCCGTCCACTCGATGTGTTCGGTGCGCCTAAGGAGCGGTAAAGGGGGGTGCCTTTTCTCCCAAGCGGGAGATGAAGCGGCTTAAGGCCGCCACACATCCGTTGAGTTTCTGAATTTGCTTGAGATCTTTTGGGACATCCAATTGTGACAGAGCTCGGATTTTAGCTGGATTTGCTTCGATTCCTCTGCCGGATACAATGAAGCCCAGGAGTTTTCCGGCTGGGACGCCGAAAACGCATTTTTCCGGATTGAGCTTGATGTCGTATTCTCGCAGGTTGTCGAATGTAAGTCTCAAGTCGTCTACTAGAGATTCGACGTGTCTTGATTTAACGACCACATCATCTACGTACGCCTCCACTGTTTTGCCGATCTGGTTCGCCAAACATGTTTGAACCATGCGCTGATATGTCGCGCCGGCGTTTTTGAGCCCAAAGGACATTGTGTTGAAGCAGAATGGGCCGTATGGCGTGATGAATGCTGTTGCAGCTTGGTCGGATTCTGCCATCTTTATTTGATGGTAACCGGAGTATGCGTCGACGAAACACAGGGAATCGTGTCCTGCTGTGGCATCGATGATTTGATCAATTCGAGGGAGGGGAAAGGGATCCTTTGGGCAGGCCTTATTAAGGTCTTTGAAGTCGACACATAGGCGCCAGGATTTGTCCTTCTTTGGTACCATTACCAGGTTTGCTAGCCAGTCCGGGTGTTTGATATCTCTAATGAATCCGGCCTCCAATAATTTGGCTAGCTCCTCTCCCATGGCCTGTCTCTTTGGTTCGGAGAAACGCCGACGGGTTTGTTTGACAGGTTTGAATCCTTTCTGGATATTTAAGCTGTGTTCAGCCAGCCTGCGTGGGATTCCTGGCATATCTGAGGGGTGCCAAGCGAAAATATCCCAGTTCTCTCGTAGGAACTCGCGTAGTGCGGCGTTTACATCAGGGCTCAATTGTGCCCCGATGGAGGATGTTTTATTCGGGTCCATTGGGTGGACCTGGAATTTGACTATTTCGTCCGCTGGTTTGAAGGATGTGGATTTGGATCTCTTATCGAGTATCACATCATCCCTGCTAACCGTGGATCGCAGCGCCGTCAGTTCTTCGGCCGCTAAGGCTTCGGATAGTGCCTCGAGGGCCAATGCGGCTGTCTTGTTTTCGGCGCGGAGTGCTATGTCCGGATCACTAGCGAGAGTGATAATTCCATTTGGCCCAGGCATCCTAAGCTTCATGTACCCGTAATGGGGTATGGCTTGGAAAACTGTGAATGCCTCTCGTCCTAATATAGCGTGATATCCGCTTCTGAACGGGGCCACCTGGAACGTGATTTGTTCGGACCTGTAATTGTCCGGCGTGCCGAATACCACATCTAGTGTGATCTTTCCGGTGCAGCGCGCTTCCTGACTGGGGATTATTCCTCTAAAGGTTGTGCTGCTTCGCTCAATGCGGTTCCAGTCTATTTCCATCTTTTGGAGGGTTTCCTCGTAGATGAGGTTCAATCCGCTGCCTCCGTCCATAAGTACCTTTGCGAGGCGACAGCCGTCCACTATGGGATTGAGAACCAATGCGGCTGGCGCTCTGGCTGTTCGGAATTTAGGTTCGTCGCTCGCATTGAAGGTGATGGCAGTATTGCTCCATGGATTTATGGTCGCTACTTGGCAGACTTCGGCGAGGCTGCGAAGTGTTCTTTTTCGCATGTTATTTGATGCGAAAGTCTCAGAGATTGTGAGAACAGTACTGAAATTCTCGGGCTGGTTTCCTTCGACCTCTGGATTGAGGAGGTCCTCGCCAATTTTGGCCACCTGCCGAAGTATCCAACATGCCCTGAGGCTGTGAGTTGGGGCGGAATCCTCTGTACTATGAATCTTGCAGGGTCCATCGAGCCACCTTTCTAGCACGGTTCCGTGCCCCCTAGAGGGTTTTGATTTTTTATTTAATCCGGGTGCTTTGCTGTAGTGCGCCCTTTTGATTCGGACGGGATTGCTATTCAAGGCCAGATTATCCCAAAATTTAATTTCGGTTTTCCGAGCACTTTCCATCGCACAGTATTTTTGTACTATGGACGCCAAGTCAGCAAAGCGCGTAATATTACGACGACTTATGGCGTTGGGTATCCCCTTGTCCGTGCAGTTACTGCAGAAGATTGAAATCGCGTCTCCCTCGTGACAGTCCTTTATCTTGTTCATAAGTAGGAGGAATCTGGCCCAATAATGATGTACTGTTTCTTCGGGCATCTGTTTGATTTGGGAGAGATCGCTTAAGGTCGGACGGGCGGAATTCATTGGATCTGATACTTCGCCCGGTTTGCTGTTCGGAGGCCGCACGACCTCCGGATTCCGAGATCCGGAGTCCTGCATGCTTTCCGGTTTGCCTGGTTCCAAGCCCAGGTCTTGGGTTGTACCCTCCCCTCCGTGGATATCCGGCATGGAGGGTTCCGGAATTCGGACGTATCTGGTCCTTAAGATTGATGAAGGGTCACCGCGTTGTGTTTCCATCACAGCAACATGATGGGTGGCTTGGGGAGAGTTGATTTCCCTTAGATCGGGTTTAGGCCCAACCTGGTCGTAGTTTGTAGCGACCCCCAAGGCGGCGATGCGATCCAAGAGCTCATTTATGGAGGAGAGCTCCACCGGATCTAGCTGCTCGGCCAATTCCGAACTGACGCGGAGTTTGTTTTCGATGACCCGAGAGGTCACCGTCGGCGTAATGGCCGAACGGGCGGTCATGAGAAAACCACCCAGCCGGAGGGATTGGCCGATAGCCAAAGCTCCCTCAGCGACGGCGTCGTCTTTAAAGACGGGAAAAGGCATCCTTCCTGATCGCGACGGCACAGAGGAACTCTCAATGAAAGCACCAATGTCGGTGTCAAAACCGGCGGATCTCGGGTAGGGGGTCCCGATCTGTGCGTCAAGGTCGGATGGTAACAGGAGACAAGGGACACTTTGTTTTACCCAGGTTCGGGCCCTCTCGATGGAGGTAAAACCCTACTCCTGCTGGATTAATATTGATGATATGGGTAGTACAAGAGTAGATCTACCACGAGATCGAGGATGCTAAACCCTAGAAGCTAGCCTATAGGTATGATGATGGTTATGATGTGTTCTGTCCTACGGACTACAACCCTCCGGTTTATATAGGCACCGGATAGGGTTAGGGTTACACAGAGTCAGTTACATTGGTAGGAGATCTTGAATATCCGCACGCCTAGCTTGCCTTCCACGCCAAGGAAAGAACCTTCCGGACACGGGACGAAGTCTTCAATCTTGTATCTTCATAGTCCTGGAGTCCGGCTGAAGATATAGTTTGGCTATCCGAACACCCCCTAATCCAGGACTCCCTCATCAACCAAAACCCTAATGTCACCTAGATACTCCAATGTCACCTCAAGTATTCGTGGGTATGATTATACGATATGTATCACACAATCTCAGATTCATCTATTCAACCAACACATAGAACCTCAAAGAGTGCCCCAAAGTTTCTACCGGAGAATCAAGACGGAAACATGTGCCAACCCCTATGCATAAGTTCATGGGCGGAACCCGCAAGTTGATCACCAAAACATACATCAAGTGAATCACGTGATATCCCATTGTCACCACAGATACACACGGCAAGACATACATCAAGTGTTCTCAAGTCATTAAATACTCAATCGGATAAGATTACTTCAAAGGGAAAACTCAATCCATTACAAGAGAGTAGAGGAGGAGAAGAAACATAAGGTCCAACTATAATAGCAAAGCTCGCGATACATCAAGATCATGCCAAATCAAGAACACGAGAGAGAGAGAGAGAGAGAGAGATCAAACACATAGCTACTGGTACATACCCTCAGCCCTGAGGGTGAACTACTCCCTCCTCGTCATGGAGAGCGACGGGATGATGAAGATGGCCACCGGTGAGGTTCCCCCCTCCGGCAGGGTGCCGGAACAGGGTCCCGATTAGTTTTTGGTGGATACAGAGGCTTGCGGCGGCGGAACTCCCGATCTATTCTGTTCCACGGAAGTTTTAGGGTATATGGGTATATATAGGCGGAAGAAGTACGTCGGTGGACCTCTGGGCTGTCCACGAGGCAGGGGGCATGCCCTAGGGGGGTGGGCGCGCCCCCACCCTCGTGGGCAGCCCGGGACTCCATGGGCTTCTTCAGGTCCAAAAATAAGTTCCATGGAGTTTCAGGTCAATTGGACTCCGTTTGATATTCCTTTTCTTCGAAACACTGAAACAAGGAAAAAAAACAGGAACTGGCACTGGGCTCTGGGTCAATAGGTTAGTCCCAAAAATAATATAGAAGTGAATAATAAAGCCCATAAACATCCAAAACAGATAATATAATAGCATGGAAAAAACAAAAATTATAGATACCTTGGAGACGTATCAGCATCCCCAAGCTTAATTCCTGCTCATCCTCGAGTAGGTAAATGATAAAAACAGAATTATCCATGTAATTATCAATGTAATCTTCTTTATTGTGGTACTCCCCTGGTGCAACTCCGGTACTCCATGGGCTACCTAACATAATTATCCATGTAATCTTCTTTATTGTGGCAAGAATATTCAGATCCATAAGATTCAAAACAAAAGTTTAATATTGACATAAAAACAATAATACTTCAAGCATACTAACAAAGTAATCATGTCTTCTCAAAATAACATGGCCAAAGAAAGCTATCCCTACAAAATCATATAGTCTGGCTATGCTCTGTCTTCATCACACAAAATATTTAAATCATGCACAACCCCGATGACAAGCCAAGAAATTGTTTCATACTTTTGATGTTCTCAAACCTTTTCAATCTTCATGCAATACATGCGCGTGAGCCATGGACATTGCACTGTATGTGGAATAGAATGGTGGTTGTGGAGAAGACAAAAAGGGAGAAGATAGTCTCACATCAACTAGGCGTATCAACGGGCTATGGAGATGCCCATCAATAGATATCAATGTGAGTGAGTAGGGATTGCCATGCAACAGATGCACTAGAGCTATAAGTGTATGAAAGCTCAACAAAAGAAACTAAGTGGGTGTTCATCCAACTCGCTTGCTCACGAAGACCTAGGGCATTTTGAGGAAGCCCATCATTGGAATATACAAGCCAAGTTCTATAATGTAAAATTCCCACTAGTATATGAAAGTGACAACATAGGAGACTCTCTATCATGAAGATCATGGTGCTACTTTGAAGCACAAGTGTGGTAAAAGGATAGTAGCATTGTCCCTTCTCTCTTTTTCTCTCATTTTTTTATTTTTTATTTTTATTTTTTATTTGGGCCTTTTCTCTTTTTTTGGCCTCTTTTTTTTAAGTCCGGAGTCTCATCCCGACTTGTGGGGGAATCATAGTTTCCATCATCCTTTCCTCACTGGGACAATGCTCTAATAATGATGATCATCACACTTTTATTTACTTATAACTCAAGAATTACAACTCGATACTTAGAACAAAATATGACTCTATATGAATGCCTCCGGTGGTGTACCAGGATGTGCAATGTCTCATGATTGACATGTATGAAATAATTATGAACGGTGGCTTTGCCAAAAATACGATGTCAACTACATGATCATGCAAAGCAATATGACAATGATGAGGCGTGTCATAATAAACGGAATGGTGGTAAGTTGCATGGCAATATATCTCGGAATGGCTATGAAAATGCCATGATAGGTAGGTATGGTGGCTGTTTTGAGGAAGGTATATGGTGGGTGTATAATACCGGCGAAAGGTGCGCGGTATTTAGAGAGGCTAGCAATGGTGGAAGGGTGAGAGTGTGTATAATCCATGGACTCAACATTATTCATAAAGAACTTACATACTTATTGCAAAAATCTATTAGTTATCGAAACAAAATACTACGCGCATGCTCCTAGGGGGATAGATTGGTAGGAAAAGACCATCGCTCGTCCCCCACCGCCACTCATAAGGAAGACAATCAATAAATAAATCATGCTCAGACTTCATCACATAACGGTTCACCATACGTGCATGCTACGGGAATCACAAACTTTAACACAAGTATTTCTCAAATCCACAACTACTCCACTAGCATGACTCTAATATTACCATCCTCATATCTCAAAACAATCATAAGGAATCAAACTTCTCATAGTATTTAATGCACTTTATATGGAAGTTTTTATTATATCCCTCTTGGATGCCCATCATATGAGGACCAACTTCATAACCAAAACAATTACCATGCTGTTTAGGACTCTCAAGATAATATAAGTGAAGCATGAGAGTTCATCTATTTCTTCAAAATAAAACCACCGTGCTCTAAAAGATATAAGTGAAGCACTAGAGCAAATGACAAACTACTCTGAAAGATATAAGTGAAGATCAATGAGTAGTCGAATAAATATGTAACTATGTGAAGACTCCCCCATTTAATAATTTCATATCTTGATATTTTATTCAAACAGCAAGCAAAACAAAATAAAATAAAATGATGCTCCAAGCAAAACACATATCATGTGGTGAATAAAAATATAGCTCCAAGTAAAGTTACCGATGAACGAAGACGAAAGAGGGGATGCCTTCCGGGGCATCCCCAAGCTTAGATGCTTGGTTATCCTTGAATATTTCCTTGGGGTGCCTTGGGCATCCCCAAGATTAGGCTCTTGCCACTCCTTATTCCATAGTCCATCGAATCTTTACCCAAAACTTGAAACCTTCACAACACAAAACTTAACAGAAAACTCGTAAGCTCCGTTAGCGAAAGAAACAAAACACCACTTCATGGTACTGTAACTCATCATTTATTTATATTGGTGTTAAACCTACTGTATTCCAACTTCTCTATGGTTTGTAAAGTATTTTACTAGCCATAGAGTCATCAAAATAAGCAAACAACACACGAAAAACAGAATCTGTCAAAAACAGAACAGTTTATAGTAATCTATATCAAATGTATACTTTTGGAACTCCAAAAATTCTAAAATAAATTGGTGTACCTGAGGAATTTGTCTAGTAATCATCTGAAAAATGAATCAACTAAATACCACTCTCCAGTAAAAAACTTTAGCTAATCTTGTGAGTGCTAAAGTTTCTGTTTTTTACAGCATGATCATAAAGACTTCACCCAAGTGTTCCCAAAGGTTCTACTTGGCACAAACACTAATTAAAACATAAAACCACATCTAAACAGAAGATATATGGATTATTTATTCCTAAACATAACCAAAAAGCAAGAAACTAAAATAAAATTGGGTTGCCTCCCAACAAGCGCTATCGTTTAGCGCCCCTAGCTAGGCATGATGATTTCAATGATGCTCACATAAAAGATAAGAATTGAAACATAAAGAGAGCATCATGAAGAATATGACTAGAACATTTAAGTCTAACCCACTTCCTATGCATAGGTATTTTGTGAGCAAATAACATATGGGAACAAGAATCATCTTGCATAGGAAGGTAAAACAAGCATAACTTCAAGATTTTAAGCACATAGAGAGGGAACTTGATATTATTGCAATTCCTACAAGCATATGTTCCTCCCTCATAATAATTTTCAGTAGCATCATGAATTAATTCAACAATATAACCAGCACCTAAAACATTCTTTTCATGATCTACTAGCATAGAAATTTTATTACTCACCACATAAGCAAAATTCGTTTCATTCGGAATAATGGGAGTATCATAAGAGACTTGAATACTATAAATTGTTTCCACATTAAAAGAGTAATGTTCAGAGAAAGGGTACTCATAATCATGACAAGTTTTATAAATATAATCATCACTACTCTTTATAGCATAAGTTTTATCACAATAATCATCATAAGTAGCAACTTTGTTCTCATCATAATCGATTGAAACCTCTTCCGAAATAGTGGATACATCACTAAGTAAAGTCATGTCCTCTCCAAATCCACTTTCATAAACATTATAAGATTCAACATCCTCCAATATTGTGGGATCACAACTTCCTAAAGTTGATACTCTTCCAAACCCACTTTCATCAATATAATCATCGTAAGTAGAAGGCATGCTATCATCATAACAACTTTGCATATCAAAACTTGAGAGGCTAAAAATATCATCATTATTAAACATAGCATCCCCAAGCTTGGGACAAACATTAATTGCAGCAAATATATTCTCAAATATGTCATCCTCATCAAACATAGCTTCCCCAAGCTTGTGGCTTTGCATATCACTAGCATCATTGGTATTCAAGGAATCCATACTAACAACACTGCAATCATGCCCATCATTCAAAGATTTAGTGCCAAACATTTTAATGGATTCTTCTTCTAACACTTTGGCACAATTTTCCTTTCCATCATACTCACGAAAGATATTAAAAAGATTAAGCGTGTGAGGTAAACTCAATTCCATTTTTTTTGTAGTTTTATTTTATAGACTAAACTAGTGATAAAACCAGAAACAAAAAGATTCGATTGCAAGATCTAAAGATATACCTTCACTTACCTAGCCTCCCCGGCAACGGCGCCAGAAAAGAGCTTGATGTCTACTACACAACCTTCTTCTTGTAGACGTTGTTGGGCCTCCAAGTGCAGAGGTTTGTAGGACAGTAGCAAATTTCCCTCAAGTGGATGACCTAAGGTTTATCAATCCGTGGGAGGCGTAGGATGAAGATGGTCTCTCTCAAGCAACCCTGCAACCAAATAACAAAGAGTCTCTTGTGTCCCCAAGACACCCAATACAGTAGTAAATTGTATAGGTGCACTAGTTCGGCGAAGAGATGGTGATACAAGTGCAATATGGGTGGTAGATATAGGTTTTTGTAAACTGAAGATATAAAAACAGCAAGGTAACAAGCGGTAAAAGTGAGCGTAAACGGTATTGCAATGATAGGAAACAAGGCCTAGGGTTCATACTTTCACTAGTGCAAGTTCTCTCAACAATAATAACATAATTGGATCATATAACTATCCCTCAACATCCAACAAAGAGTCACTCCAAAGTCACTAATAGCGGAGAACAAACGAAGAGATTATGGTAGGGTACGAAACCACCTCAAAGTTATTCTTTCCAATCAATCAGTTGGGCTATTCCTATAAGTGTCACAAACAGCCCTAGAGTTCATACTAGAATAACACCTCAAGACACAAATCAACCAAAACCCTAATGTCACCTAGATACTCCAATGTCACCTCAAGTATCCATGGGTATGATTATACGATATGCATCACACAATCTCAGATTCATCTATTCAGACCAACACAAAGTACTTCAAAGAGTGCCCAAAGTTTCTACCAGAGAATCACGACGAAAACGTGTGCCAACCCCATGCATAGGTTCATGGGCGGAACCCGCAAGTTGATCACCAAAACATACATCAAGTGGCACGTGATATCCCATTGTCACCACAGATAAGCACGACAAGACATACATCAAGTCTTCTCAAATCTTTAAAGACTCAATCCGATAAGATTACTTCAAGGGGAAAACTCAATCCATTACAAGAGAGTAGAGGGGGAGAAGAACCATAAGATCCAACTATAATAGCAAAGCTCGCGATACATCAAGATCGTGCCAAATCAAGAACACGAGAGAGAGAGAGAGAGAGAGAGAGAGAGAGAGAGAGAGAGAGATCAAACACATAGCTACTGGTACATACCCTCAGCCCCGAGGGTGAACTACTCCCTCCTCGTCATGGAGAGCGCTGAGATGATGAAGATGGCCATCGGTGACGGTTCCCCCCTCCGGCAGGGTGCCGGAACAGGGTCCCGATTAGGTTTTTGGTGGCTACAGAGGCTTGCGGCGGCGGAACTCCCGATCTAATCTCTGTTCTGGCTGTTTTACGATATGAGGTATATATGGGTGCAAGGGGTACGTTGGTGGAGCTGCGGGGGCCCCACGAGGCAGGGGGGCGTGCCCTAGGGAGGGGGGTGCGCCCCCACCCTCGTGAGCAGCTCCCGTATCTTCTGACGTAGAGTCCAAGTCTATCTGGTAGGTTTCCTTCCAAAAATAACTTCTCTAGTTGATTTCGTTCCGTTTTGACTCGGTCTGATATTCCTTTTCCCTGAAACACTGAAATAGGCATAAAACAGCAAATCTGGGTTGGGCCTCCGGTTAATAGGTTAGTCCCAAAAATTATATAAAAGTGGATAATAAAGCCCAATATTGCCTAAAACAGTAGATAATATAGCATGGAGCAATCAAAAATTATAGATATGTTGTAGACGTATCATTGATCTACGAGGTTCAGTAGTAACTTGATCTGAAGTTTCACGATCATCATCATTAGCTTCCTCACTAATTGGTGTAGGTGTCACAGAAACCGGTTTCTGTGATGAACTACTTTGCAACAAGGGAGCAGGTACAATTACCTCATCAAGTTCTACTTTCCTCCCACTCACTTCTTTCGAGAGAAACTCCTTCTCTAGAAAGTTTCCGAATTTAGCAACAAAAGTCTTGCCTTCAGATCTGTGATAGAAGGTGTATCCAATAGTCTCCTTTGGATATCCTATGAAGACACATTTCTCCGATTTGGGTTCGAGCTTATCAGGTTGAAGCTTTTTCACATAAGCATCGCATCCCCAAACTTTCAGAAATGACAACTTTGGTTTCTTGCCAAACCACAGTTCATAAGGCGTCGTCTCAACGGATTTTGATGGTGCCCTATTTAACGTGAATGCGGCCGTCTCTAAAGCATGACCCCAAAATGATAGCGGTAAATCAGTAAGAGACACCATAGATCGCACCATATCTAATAAAGTACGATTACGACGTTCGGACACACCATTACGCTGTGGTGTTCTGTGTGGCGTGAGTTGCGAAACTATTCCGCATTGTTTCAAATGTAGACCAAACTCGTAACTCAAATATTCTCCTCCATGATCAGATCGTAGAAACTTTATTTTCTTGTTACGATGATTTTCAACTTCACTCTGAAATTCTTTGAACTTTTCAAATGTTTCAGACTTATGCTTCATTAAGTAGATATACCCATATCTGCTTAAATCATCTGTGAAGGTGAGGAAATAACAATATCCGCCACGAGCCTCAACATTCATCGGACCACATACATCTATATGTATGATTTCCAACAAATCTGTTGCTCTCTCCATAGTACCAGAGAACGGCGTTTTAGTCATCTTGCCCATGAGGCACGGTTTGCAAGTACCAAGTGATTCATAATCAAGTGGTTCCAAAAGTCCATCAGTATGGAGTTTCTTCATGCGCTTTACACCGATATGACCTAAACGGCAGTGCCACAAATAAGTTGCACTATCATTATCAACTCTGCATCTTTTGGCTTCAACATTATGAATATGTGTATCACTACTATCGAGATTCAACAAAAATAGACCATTCTTCAAGGGTGCATGACCATAAAAGATATTATTCATATAAATAGAACAACCATTATTCTCTGATTTAAATGAATAACCGTCTCGCATCAAACAAGATCCAGATATAATGTTCATGCTCAATGCTGGCACCAAATAAAAATTATTTAGGTCTAAAACTAATCCCGAAGGTAGATGTAGAGGTAGCGTGCCGACCGCGATAACATCGACTTTGGAACCATTTCCTACGCGCATCGTCACCTCGTCCTTTGCCAATCTTCGCTTAATCCGTAGTCCCTGTTTCGAGTTGCAAATATTAGCAGCAGAACCAGTATCAAATACCCAGGTGCTACTGCGAGAATTAGTAAGGTACACATCAATAACATGTATATCACATATACCTTTGTTCACCTTGCCATCCTTCTTATCCGCCAAATACTTGGGGCAGTTCCGCTTCTAGTGACCAGTCTGCTTGCTGTAGAAGCACTCAGTTTCAGGCTTAGGTCCAGACTTGGGTTTCTTCTCCTGAGCAGCAACTTGCTTGCTGTTCTTCTTGAACTTCCCCTTCTTCTTCCCTTTGCCCTTTTTCTTGAAACTAGTGGTCTTGTTGACCATCAACACTTGATGCTCCTTCTTGATTTCTACCTCCGCAACTTTTAGCATTGCGAAGAGCTCGGGAATCGTCTTATCCATCCCTTGCATATTATAGTTCATCACGAAGCTCTTGTAGCTTGGTGGCAGTGATTGGAGAATTCTGTCAATGACGCAATCATCCGGAAGATTAACTCCCAGTTGAATCAAGTGATTATTATACCCAGACATTTTGAGTATATGCTCACTGACAGAACTGTTCTCGTCCATCTTGCAGCTATAGAACTTATTGGAGACTTCATATATCTCAATCCGGGCATTTGCTTGAAATATTAACTTCAACTCCTGGAACATCTCATATGCTCCATGACGTTCAAAACGTCGTTGAAGTCCCGGCTCTAAGCCTTAAAGCATGGCACATTGAACTATCGAGTAGTCATCATCTTTACTCTGCCAGACGTTATTAACGTCGTCAGTTGCATCAGCAGCAGGCCTGGCACCCAGCGGTGCTTCTAGGACGTAATTCTTCTGTGCAGCAATGAGGATAATGCTCAAGTTACGGACCCAGTACGTGTAATTGCTACCATCATCTTTCAACTTTGCTTTCTCAAGGAACGCATTAAAATTCAACGGAACAACAGCACAGGCCATCTATCTATAATCAAACATAGACAAATAAGATACTATCAGGTACTAAGTTCATGATAAATTTAAGTTCAATTAATCATATTACTAAAGAACTCTCACTTAGATAGACATCCCTCTAATCCTTCTAAGTGATCACATGATCCATATCAACTACACCATGTCCGATCATCACGTGAGATGGAGTAGTTTCAACGGTGAACATCAATATGTTGATCATATCTACTATATGATTCACGCTCGACCTTTCGGTCTCCGTGTTCCGGGGCCATATCTGTTATATGGTAGGCTCGTCAAGTTTAACCTGAGTATTCCGCGTGTGCAACTATTTTTCACCCGTTGTATTTGAACGTAGAGCCTATCACACCCGATCATCACGTGGTGTCTCAGCACGAAGAACTTTCGCAACGGTGCATACTCAGGGAGAACACTTATACTTTGATAATTTAGTGAGGGATCATCTTATAATGCTGCCGTCAATCAAAGCAAGATAAGATGCATAAAAGATAAACATCACATGCAATCAATATAAGTGATATGATATGGCCATCATCATCTTGTGCTTGTGATCTCCATCTCCGAAGCAACGTCATGATCACCATCGTCACCGGCGCGACACCTTGATCTCCATCGTAGCATCGTTGTCGTCTCACCAATCTTATGCTTCTACGACTATCGCTACCGCTTAGTGATAAAGTAAAGCATTACAGGGCGATTGCATTGCATACAATAAAGCGACAACCATATGGCTCCTACCAGTTGCCGATAACTCGGTTACAAAACATGATCATCTCATACAATAAAATTTAGCATCATGTCTTGACCATATCACATCACAACATGCCCTGCAAAAACAATTTAGACGTCCTCTACTTTGTTGTTGCAAGTTTTACGTGGCTGCTACGGGCTTAGCAAGAACCGTTCTTCCCTATGCATCAAAACCACAACGATAGTTTGTCATGTTGATGCTGTTTTAACCTTCGCAAGGACCGGGCGTAGGCACACTCGGTTCAACTAAAGTTGGAGAAACTGACACCCGCCAGCCACCTGTGTGCAAAGCACGTCGGTAGAACCAGTCTCGCATAAGCGTACGCGTAATGTCGGCCCGGGCCGCTTCATCCAACAATACCGCCGAACCAAAGTATGACATGCTGGTAAGCAGTATGACTTATATCGCCCACAACTCACTTGTGTTCTACTCGTGCATATAACATCAACGCATAAAACCTGGCTCGGATGCCACTGTTGGGGAACGTAGTAATTTCAAAAAAATTCCTACGCACACGCAAGATCATGGTGATGCATAGCAACGAGAGGGGAGAGTGTTGTCCACGTACCCTCATAGAACGAAAGCGGAAGCGTTATAACAACGCAGTTGATGTAGTCGTACGTCTTCACGGCCTGACCGATCAAGCACCGAAACTACGGCACCTCCGAGTTCTAGCACACGTTCAGCTCGATGACGATCCCCGGACTCCGGTCCAGCAAAGTGTCGGGGATGAGTTCTGTCAGCACGATGGTGTGGTGACGATCTTGATGTTCTACCGTCGCAGGGCTTCGCCTAAGCACCGCTACAATATTATCGAGGATTATGGTGGAGGGGGGCACCGCACACGGCTAAAAGATCAATGATCAATTGTTGTCTCTATGGGGTGCCCCCTGCCCCCGTATATAAAGGAGCAAGGGGGGAGGCCGGCCGGCCCTTGCTAGGCGCGCCAGGAGGAGGAGTCCTCCTCCTAGTAGGAGTAGGACTCCCCTCTTTCCTACTCCTACTAGGAGGGGTAAGGAAGGGGGAGAGGGAGAAGGAAAGGGGGGTGCCGCCCCCACTCTCCTAGTCCAATTTGGACATGAGGGGGAGGGGCGCGGCCCACCCTGGCTGCCCCTCTCTCTCTCCACGAAGGCCCATAAGGCCCATTACTTCTCCCGGGGGGTTCCGGTAACCCTCCGGCACTCCGGTTTTCTCCGAAATCACCCACAACATTTCCGATGTCCGAATATAGTCGTCCAATATATCAATCTTTATGTCTCGACCATTTCGAGACTCCTCGTCATGTCCGTGATCACATCCGGGACTCTGAACAACCTTCGTCTCATCAAAACATATAAATTCATAATGAAACTGTCATCGTAACGTTAAGCGTGTGGACCCTACGGGTTCGAGAACAATGTAGACATGACCGAGACACGTCTCCGGCCAATAACCAATAGCAGAACCTGGATGCTCATATTGGCTCCTAAATATTCTACGAAGATCTTTATCGGTCAGACCGCATAACAACATACGTTGTTCCCTTTGTCATCGGCATGTTACTTGCCCGAGATTCGATCATCGGTATCTCAATACCTAGTTCAATCTCGTTACCAGCATGTCTCTTTACTCGTTCCGTAATACATCATCTCACAACTAACTCATTAGTTGAAATGCTTGCAAGGCTTATGTGATGTGCATTACCGAGAGGGCCCAGAGATACCTCTCCGACAATCGGAGTGACAAATCCTAATCTTGAAATACGCCAACCCAACATGTACCTTCGGAGACACCTGTAGAGCTCCTTTATAATCACCCAGTTACGTTGTGATGTTTGGTAGCACACAAAGTGTTCCTCCGGCAAACGGGAGTTGCATAATCTCATAGTCATAGGAACATGTTTAAGTCATGAAGAAAGCAATAGCAACATACTAAACGATCGGGTGCTAAGCTAATGGAATGGGTCATGTCAATCACATCATTCTCCTAATGATGTGATCCCGTTAATCAAATGACAACACATGTCTATGGTTAGAAAACATAACCATCTTTGATCAACGAGCTAGTCAAGTAGAGACATACTAGTGACACTCTGTTTGTCTATGTATTCACACAAGTATTATGTTTCGGCTAATACAATTCTAGCATGGATAATAAACATTTATCATGATATAAGGAAATAAATAATAACTTTATTATTGCCTCTAGGGCATATTTCCTTCAAATACATGTGTGAATACATAGACCACAACATGTCCCTAGTGAGCCTCTAGTTGACTAGCTCGTTAATCAATAGATGGTTATGGTTTCCTGACCATGGACATTGGATGTTACTAATAACGGGATCACATCATTAGGAGAATGATGTGATGAACAAGACGCAATCCAAAGCATAGCACAAGATCGTGTAGTTCGTTTGCTAGAGCTTTTCTAATGTCAAGTATCGTTTCGTTAGACCATGAGATTGTGCAACTCCCAGATACCGTAGGAATGCTTTGGGTGTATCAAACGTCACAACGTAACTGGGTGACTATAAAGGTGCACTACAGGTATCTCCGAAAGTGTCTGTTGGGTTGGTACGAATCGAGACTGGGATTTGTCACTCCGTATGACGGAGAGGTATCTCTGGGCCCACTCGATAATACATTATCATAATGAGCTCAATGTGAAGAAGGAGTTAGCCACGGGATCATGCGTTACGGAACGAGTAAAGAGACTTGCCGGTAACGAGATTGAACAAGGTATAGGGATACCGACGATCGAATCTCGGGCAAGTAACATACCAATAGATAAAGGGAATTGAATACGGGATTGATTGAATCCCCGACATCGTGGTTCATCCGATGAGATCATCGTGGAACATGTGGGAGCCAACATGGGTATCCAGATCCCGCTATTGGTTATTGGCCGGAGAACGACTCGGTCATGTCTGCATGGTTCCTGAACCCGTAGGGTCTACACACTTAAGGTTCGGTGACGCTAGAGTTGTTATGGGAAATGGTATGTGGTTACCGAAGGTTGTTCGGAGTCCCGGATGAGATCTCATACGTGACAAAGAACTCCGGAATGGTCCGGAGATGAAGATCGATATATTGGACGAAGGGTATTGGAGTCCGGAATTGTTCCAGGGGTACCGGGTGACGACCAGCGTGTCCGAAAGGGGTTTCGGAGGCCCCGACAAGCGTTGGGGGGCCTTATGGGCCAAGGGGAGGGGGCACATCAGCCCACTAAGGGGTTGTGCGCCCCTCCCACCCCATCTCACGTAACATGGATAGGTGGGGTCGCCTTCCCTAGGGCAGCCACCCCTCCCGGCTTGGGGGGCAAGTTTCTAGGGGTGGGGGCGCCCAAACCCGTCTAGGGTTTCCCCTGTGGCCGCCGCCCCTCCCCTAGGGAACCCTAGGGCGCCTCCTCCACCCCCTTCCCCTATATATAGTGAGAGAGAGAGGGCAGCCGCACCCCTTCCCTGGCGCAGCCCTCTCCTCCTCCAACACCTCCTCTCGTCCGTAGTGCTTAGCGAAGCTCTGCCGGAGAACCACGAGCTTCATCGCCACCATGTCGTCGTGCTGCTGGAGTTCTCCCTCAACTTCTCCTCTCTCCTTGCTGGATCAAGAAGGATGAGACGTCCCTGGGTTGTACGTGTGTTGAACACGGAGGCGTCGTCCGTTCGGCGCTAGATCGGATCTTCCGCGATTTGAATCGCCGCGAGTACGACTCCATCAACCGTGTTCTTTGTAACGCTTCTGCTTAGCGATCTTCAAGGGTATGAAGATGCACTTCCTCTCTCTTGTTGCTAGCATCTCCTAGATTGATCTTGGTGACACGTAGGAAAATTTTGAATTATTACTATGTTCCCCAACAGTGGCATCATGAGTTATGTCTATGCGTAGATTCTATGCACGAGTAGAACACAAAGTAGTTGCGGGCGATGATTTGTTCAATTTGCTTACCGTTAATAGTCTTATCTTGATTCGGCGGCATTGTGGGATGAAGCGGCCCTATACCTGGCCATGGGAAGCCCGGCCCGGCCAGCCCGGCCCGAAAAAGCCCGACCTGGCCCGGCCCGACGATGCTCCCGGGCCGGGCCCGGGCCTAGATTTTGAGCCCGATAGCCGGGCCAGTCCCGGGCCCGTTGGTTTTGCACTTTTCTGAAGGTCGGGTCGGGCCGGCCCGGAGCCCGACGGGCTTTTAGTTGTTCGGGCCGGGCTCGGGCCCAAAAAACAGGCCCGATGGCCGGGCTGGGCCAGGCTCGGGCCTGCGTTTTTTGCGTCAGGCTTGGCTAGGCCCGGCCCAAGGTATGGCCAGGTATAAGCGGCCCGGACCGACCTTAGACGTACGCTTATGTGAGACAGGTTCCACCGACTGGCATGCACTTGATGCATAAGGTGGCTAGCGGGTGTCTGTCTCTCCCACTTTAGTCGGATTGGATTCGATGAAAAGGGTTCTTATGAAGGGTAAATAGCAATTGGCATATCACCGTTGTGGCTTTTGCATAGGTAAGAAACTGTAACGCCCCGGATTCGATGCGCCAGGTGTCCGCCAGTTATTCGTCAGCGTTGCCATGTCATGTGCTTGCGTGTTGCACTTTGCCATGTCATGATCTGCTTTTCATCAGCATGTTTTTCAAAATTTGCATCCGTTCGGGTCCTCCCGGTTCTCTCCGTTGTCCGTTCGGAGCCCAACCACACTCGCACGCGCCCGCGGCACCTCCGAACATTATTTTATAAGTGGCATAAAAATGTTCTCGGAATGGGATGAAACTTGTCGAGCGGTCTTATTATAGTGTAGACAGACCGCCTACCAAATTTCATCGCATTCGGAGTCCGTTTGTTAGCCCAACCGTTGAACATATAGCGGTACCGTTGCCGGTACCTTCGTTGGATGTTTTTGGTCTTCGAAAACCATGTCGGGCCGCACTTCTCCCTCTCTCTTCTCAGCCCGAGGCCCTCTACACGGTCACTTGCAGCCCACCTAGCCATCCTAAACCCCCCTCCCTCCGGCCGGAGCCATCGGATCGTGATCGGAGGACTCTGAAAGCCCCCAAAACCCTCCTTACCCTAACACCTACCCTATTTAAACACCTCCCCCTTCCAAATCTGGCAGCCTAGTCTTCCCCTACCTCTAGCCTCCCACCTCCTCCTCAAATTCCGCGCGCAGCCGCTCCAGATCCGCCACTTGTCGCCGGCCCAGAGGCCAGCGCCGCCACCCGCCGTCGCCCCGGCCAATCGCCTTGCGCCACGTCGTCTACCCCGCCTCCCGCAGCCACTCACACGCCTCCACGTCGCCCCGCACCTCAGCCCCTGGCTCCCCACTCCGCCGCCAGCCCGCCAAGCCCAGATCGGGGGCCCGCCGGGCTTGCCCGGGCCCGGATCGCCCCGCGCCTCCCGCTCCCTCACTCCCGATCTGGATCGAGGGAAGGAGCTCCTCGACCCCGACCCCGCCGACCGCTCCTTCCTCGCCGACTCGCCGGAGTCGCCGGCGGTGACCACCTCCGACGCAGGTCACGCTGCCGCCCGGTCCCTCTTTCCCTTCCCTTTCTCCTTCCTCTCCTCACCAGCTCTCTCTGTCTCCCTCGCAGCAAGCACCGTCTCCAGGAACATCACCGTCGAGCTCGCAGTCGTCGTCGTCGTTCCCGCACAGCCGGCCTCCTCGTCGCCGGGAACAGAATCCTTGCGTCCGGATCTGACGGCCCCTGCCCGGATCCACCCCATGTCGCGCGTCACCGGACCTCCGCGACCTCGCCGGAGGTCCCTCGCGCCGCCGCCTTGACCGCTCGGGAGCGAGCAGAGGAGCCGCTCGCTCCCCGGTCCTCGTTGACCACGCCGCGTGGGCCCGGTCCCTCGTCGGTCCAGCCCAGGCCTCCCTCCGGCCTGCCTTGGCCTCTCCACCGACCTGGGCTTAGCCCATGGTGAGGCCACCCCCAGCGCCCCTTTGTTTTTCTTCTGTTGGGACTGCTCCGGTTTTGATTCGGCCTGTGTAGTTTTTTTTCAGATCTGGGAATTTAGCTATTATTCCAGACACAGCAGTTTTTCAAAAAAACCCTAGTGATCATGCATTTAATAACTCACAAATGGTGCATCGGATTAAAATGATATAAATATGAAAAGTGCTTAGAATTTTGTCTAGTTTCATAATATGCAACTTTCATCCATGTTAAAAATGTTTAACTTGCTGTTTGCACTAATTTGCCTAAATGCCATGCTAAAATGATTTATTTCATAACTAATTAACCGTAACTCGGGTTTTAATAAACTTTATATGTAAATGGGGTGGAAAAATGCCTAGTTTAACATGGTGCACTTTATTTGTTGTTTAACAACATTAAAATTGTGTTTAGGTAGAACAGTAGCAAATTCGTAATATGCACATGAGGATTTTCCGGAATTGATGTTTGTTGTTTCGGCCTCATTTAAACTTGCCTAAATAGTTAGTTTACTTATGCTTCACCCCTTGCCATGTTTAATTACATTTAATATTGTTGGGTACATAACCGAGAGAGAACTAAATAAATGTTGTGAAGTTTCGTCAATATGCAACTCGTTGCATATTGAGCTCCACTAAATTTGTGTTATGGTTTGTTGCATTTTGCCATGCCATGCCTTATTAAACTGGACATGCATCATACTTGATTGTGCATCATACCATGTTTATGTGATGGTTGTTTACTATGTTGCTTGCTTCTTTCCGGGTTAAACCAAGCCTCTAACCCACCTTGTCTTAGCAAACCGTTGTTTGGCTATGTTACCGCTTTGCTCAGCCCCTCTTATAGCGTTGTTAGTTGCAGGTGAAGATGAAGTTTGTTCCTTGTTGGAACATGGAGATGTTGTTCCTTGTTGGAACATGTTTACTTGTTGGGATATCACAATATCTCTTATTTAATTAATGCATCTATATACTTGGTAAAGGGTGGAAGGCTCGGCCTTATGCCTGGTGTTTTGTTCCACTCTTGCCGCCCTAGTTTCCGTCATATCGGTGTTATGTTCCCGGATTTTGTGTCCCTAACGCAGTCGGGTGATTTATGGGACCCCCTTGACAGTTCGCTTTGAATAAGACTTTTCTAGCAAGGCCCAACATTGGTTTTATCATTTGCCTACCACCTATACCTTTCCCTTGGGAGTAGCTAACCCGAGGGTCATCTTTATTTTAGCCCCCCCCGGGCCAATGCTTGTCTAAGTGTTGGTCCGAACTAGAGCGCTTTGCAGTGCCACCTCAAGGAAACTTGAGGTCTGGTTTTAGTTGTACGGACTGCTCATCCGGTGTTGCCCTGAGAACGAGATATGTGCAACTCCTATCAGGATGTCTGCGCATCGGGCGGCTTTGCTGTACTTGTTTTATTACTGTCGAAAAGTCTTGTAGCCGGGATTCTGAGACTGATCGGGTCTTCCCGGGGAGAAGGAATATCCTTCTTTGATCGCGAGAGCTTATCATGGGCTAAGTTGGGACACCCCTGCAGGATTTGAACTTTCGAAAGCCGTGCCCGCGGTTATGTGGCAGATGGGAATTTGTTAATGTCCGGTTGTAGAAAACCCGAAGTTGACCTTAATTAAAATACATCAACCGTGTGTGTAACCGTGATGGTCTCTTCTTGGCGGAGTCCGGGAAGTGAACACGATGTTGGAGTTATGCTTGACGTAGGTTGTTCTAGGATCACTTCTTGATCATAGTTGTTCGACCGTGCTTTTGCCTTCTCTTCTCGCTCTCATTTGCGTATGTTAGACACCAGATATGCTAGTCGCTTGCTGCAGCTCCACCTCACTACCCTGTCCTACCTTTAAGCTTAAATAGTCTTGATCTTGCGGGTGTGAGATTGTTGAGTCCCCGTGACTCACAGATACTTCCAAAACCAGTTTGCAGGTGCCGATGAAACCGTGCAGGTGTCGCACCCGAGCTCAAGGAGGAGTTCGATGAAGATCGCATTCGTTGTGTTGTTTTGTTTCAGTTGATCAGTAGTGGAGCCCAGTCGGGACGATCGGGGATCTGTGTAGCATTTTGGGTAGTCTTCTTTTATTTTGGTCCCGTAGTCGGACCTTGATTGTATCTGTTTGATGTAATGCTCTACTCATGTATTGTGTGAAGTGGCGATTGTAAGCCAACTATGTATGTCTTTCCCTTATGTATTACATGGGTTGTGTGAAGATTACCTCACTTGCGACATTGCTTTCAATGCGGTTATGCCTCTAAGTCGTGCTTCGACACGTGGGAGATATAGCCGCATCGAGGGCGTTACAGAAACGTTCTTGCTAGAAACCATAGCAGACACGTAAAACTTCCAACAATAATTGGAGGACGTCTAACTTGTTTTTGCAGGGTATGCTATGTGATGTGATATGGCCAAAAGGATGTGATGAATGATATATGTGATGTATGAGATTGATCATGTTCTTATAATAGGAATCACGACTTGCATGTCGATGAGTATGACAACCGGCGGGAGCTATAGGAGTTGTCTTAATTTATTGTATGACCTGCGTGTCAATGAAAACGCCATGTAATTACTTTACTTTATTGCTAACCGTTAGCCATAGTAGTAGAAGTAATAGTTGGCGAGACAACTTCTTGAAGACACGATGATGGAGATCATGATGATGGAGATCATGATGATGGAGATCATGGTGTCATGCCGGTGACGATGGTGATCACGTCGTGCCTCGAAGATGGAGATCAAAGGCACAAGATGATATTGGCCATATCATGTCACTTTATGATTTGCATGTGATGTTTGTCATGTTTACATCTTATTTGCTTAGAACGACGGTAGCATAAATAAGATGACCCCTCACTAAAATTTCAAGAAAAGTGTTCCCCCTAACTGTGCACCGTTGCGAAGGTTCGTTGTTTCGAAGCACCACGCGATGATCGGGTGTGATAGATTCTAACGTTCGAATACAACGGGTGTAAGCCAGATTTACACATGCAAAACACTTAGGTTGACTTGACGAGCCTAGCATGTACTGACATGGCCTCGGAACATGAGAGAACGAAAGGTCGAACATGAGTCGTATAGTAGATACGATCAACATGGAGATGTTCACCGTTGATGACAAGTCAGTCTCACGTGATGATCGGACATGGCCTAGTCGATTCGGATCATGTATCACTTAGATGACTAGAGGGATGTCTATCTGAGTGGGAGTTCATTAAATAATTTGATTAGATGAACTTAATTATCATGAACATAGTCTAAATTGTCTTTGCAAGTTGTGTTGTGGATTAATAGCTCGTGCTTTAGATCCTTGTTTTAATACGTTCCTAGAGAAATACTAAGTTGAAAGATATTGTAAGCAATTATGCGGACTAGGGCCGTAGTCTGAGGATTGTCCTCACTGCTACACAGAAGGCTTCTGTCCTTAATGCACCGCTCGGTGTGCCAACCCCTCTGGCGTCGTTTGTGGATGTTGCGAACATCTGGCAGACACGTTGTGATGACTACCTGATAGTTTAGTGCGCCATGCTTTACGGCTTAGAGTCGGGGCTCCAAAAGCGTTTTGAACGCCATGGAACATATGAGGTGTTCTAAGAGCTGAAATTGGTATTTCAGGCTCATGCCCGTGTTGAGAGGTGTGAGACCTCTGACAAGACCTTTGCCTACAAGATGGAGGAGAATAGCTCAGCTAGTGAGCATGTGCTCAGAATGTTTGGGTACTTCAATCACTTGAATCAAGTGGGAGTTAATCTTCCAGAGAGTGATTAACAAAAATTCTCCAGTCACTATCACTAAGCTATTAGAGTTTCGTGATGAACTATAACATGCAAAGGAAGATGATCCCGGAGCTGTTCATCGTGCTTAAGGTCGTAAAGGTAGAAATCAAGAAGGAGCATCAAGTGTTGATGGTCAACAAGACCACTGGTTTCAAAGAAGGGCAAGGGCAAAAAGGGGAAACTTCATGAATGGCAAGCCAGTTGCCGCTCCAGTGAAGAAACCCAAGAACCCAAACCCAAGACGAAGTGCTTCTAGTAGGGGAACGGTCACTGGTAGCGGAACTGCCTCAAATACTTGGTAGATAAGAAGGCTGGCAACTTCAACAAAAGTATATTTGACATATGTGTTATTGATGTGTACCTTACTAGTGCTCCTAGTAGCACATGGGTATTAGATACCGGTTCAGTTGCTAATATTGGTAACTCGAAACAAAAGCTACAGAATAAACGGAGACTAGCTAAGGGCAAGGTGACAATATGTGTTGGAAGTGTTTCCAAGGATGATATGATCACCATCGCATGCTCCCTCTACCTTCGGGATTAGTACTGAACCCAGATAAATGTTGTTTGCATCGGTGTCTGCGTTGAGCATGAACATGATTAGATCATGTTTATTGCAATATGGTTATTCACTTAAGTCAGAGAATAATGGTTATTCTGTTTGTATGGATAACACCTTCTATGGTCATGCACCCAATGTGAATGGTTTATTGAATTTCGGTCGTAGTGATACACATGTTCATAACATGGTGCCAAAAGATGTAGAGTTGATAATGATAGTACCACTTTCTTGTGGCACTGCCGCTTAGGTCATATTGCTGTAAAGCGCATGAAGAACCTCCATGCTAATGGACTTTTGGAGTCACATGATTTTGAATCACCTAACACATGCGAACCATGCCTCATAGGCAAGATGACTAAAACCCCGTTTTCTGGAACAATGGAACGGGCAAGTGACTTGTTGGAAATCACACATGCTGATGTGTGCGGTCCGATGAGTGTTGACGCATGCAGTGGATATCGTTATTTCTCACCTTCATCGATGAATTGAGTAGATATGGGTATATTTACTTAATGAAGCATAAGTCTGAAATGTTTGAAAAGTTCAAGCAATTTCAGAGTGAAGTTGAGAATCATCATAACAAGAAGACCAAGTTCCTACGATCTGATCAAGGGGAGAGTACCTGAGTTATGAGTTTGGCAATCACTAAAGACAAGGTGGAATCGTTTCACAGTTGACGCCACCTGGAACACCATAGCGTAATGGTGTGTTCGAACATCGTAATCGCACCCTATTGGATATGGTGCCATCTATGATGTCTCTTACCGATATACCCCTATCATTTTGGGGTTATGCATTAGAGAAAATTACATTCACTTTAAATAGGCCACCATCTAAGTCCGTGGAGACAACACCGTATGAACTATGGTTTAGCAAGAAACCTAAGTTGTTGTTTCTTAAGGTTTGGGGCTACGATGCTTATGTCGATAGGCTTCGGCCAGAAAATCTCGAACCCAAAGCGGAAAATTGTGTCTTCATAGAATACCCGAACAAGACGATTGGGTATACCTTCTATCTCAGATCTGAGGGCAAAGTGTTTGTCGTTAGGAACAAGTCCTTTCTCGAGAAAGAGTTTCTCTCGAAAGAATTGAGTGGGAGGAAGATAGAACTTGATGAGGTTGTTGAACCTTTACTTCAACCAGAGAATAGCACAGCACAGAAAGATGTTTCTGTGGCACCTACCTCAGTTGAAGAGAAAGCTAATGATGATGATCATAGAGCTTCAGATCAAGTTACTATCGAACCTCGTAGGTCCACAAGGGTGTGTACAACTTCTGAGTGGTAACCCTGTCTTAAAGGTCATGTTGTTGGACAACGATGAACCTATGAGCTATGGAGAAGCGATGGTGGGCCCGGATTCCAACAAATGGTTGGAAGCCATGAAATCCGAGCTAGGATCCATGTATGAGAACAAAGTATGGACTTTGGTAGACTTGCCCGATGATCGGCGAGCCATTGAGAATAAATGGATCTTTAAGAAGAAGACAGACACTGATGGTAATGTCACCATTTATGAAGCTCGACTTGTCTGAAAGAAGTTTCCGACAAGTTCAAGGAGTTGAGTGTGATGAGACTTTCTCGATCATAGCGATGCTAAAGTCTGTTAGAATTATGTTAGCAGTTGCTGCATTTTGATTTATGAAATCAGGCAGATGGATGTCAAAACAAAGTTTCCTTGATGGTTTCCGTGAGGAAAGGCTGTATGTGATACAACCATAAGGTTTTGTCGATCCTAAGGATGCTAAAAGGTATGCAAACTCCAGCGATCCTTCTATGGACTGGAGCAAGCATCTCGAAGTTGGAACATACGCTTTGATGGGGTGATCAAAGCATTTGGGTTTATACAAAGTTTGCAAGAACCTTGTATTTGCAATAAAGTGAGTGGGAGCACTACAACATTTTGGTAACTATATATGGATGACATATTGTTGATCAGAAATGATGTAGAATTTCTGGAAAGCATAAAGGGTTGTTTGAATGGAGTTTTTCAAAGGAAGACCTGTGTAAAGCTGCTTACATGTTGGGTATCAAGATCTATAGAGATAGATCAAAATGCATGATAAGACTTTCACCGAGCACATACCTTGACATGATTTTGAAGGAGTTAAAAATGGATCAGTCAAAGAAGGAGTTCTTGCCTGAGTTGTAAGGTGCGAATTTGAGTAAGACTCAAAGCTCGACCACGGCAGAAGAAAGAGAAAGGACGAAAGTCGTCCCCTATGCATTAGCCATCGGCTCTATACGATATGCCATGCTGTGTACTGCAATGTGCCTTGCCACGTGTCTGGCAAGGGGGTATAAGAGTGATCTAGGAGTGGATCATTGGACAGCGGTCAAAATTATCCTTGGGAATAAGGAAATATTTCTCGATTATGGAGGTGATGAAAAGTTCGGTGTAAAGGTTACGTCGATGCAAGCTTTAACACCTATCTGGATGACTCTAAGTAGCAAACCGGATACGTATAGTGGAGCAACCATTTGTAATAGCTCCAACTGGAGCATAGTAGCAACATCTACAATATGAAATGAAGATTTGCGAAGAACACACAGATCTGAATGTTGCAGACCCGTTGACTAAAACCTCTCTCGTAAGCATAACATGATCAAACCCTAGAACTCATTGAGTGTTAATCACATGGTGATGTGAACTAGATTATTGACTCTAGTAAACTCTTGGGTGTTAATCACATGGCGATGTGAACTAGATTACTGACTCTAGTAAACTCTTGGGTGTTAGTCACATGGCGATGTGAACTATGAGTGTTAATCACATGGCGATGTGAACTAGATTATTGACTCTAGTGCAAGTGGGAGACTGTTGGAAATATGCCCTAGAGGCAATAATAAAATGGTTATTGATATATTTCCTTGTTCATGATAATTGTCTATTGTTCATGCTATAATTGTATTAACCGGAAACCATAATACATGTGTGAATACACAGACCACAACATGTCCCTAGTGAGCCTCTAGTTGACTAGCTTGTTAATCAATAGATGGTTATGGTTTCCTGACCATGGACATTGAATGTCATTGATAACGGGATCACATCATTAGGAGAATGATGTGATGGACAAGACCAATCCTAAGCATAGCACAAGATCGTGTAGTTCGTTTGCTAGAGCTTTTCTAATGTCAAGTATCGTTTCCTTAGACCATGAGATTGTGCAACTCCCGGATACCGTAGGAATGCTTTGGGTGTATCAAACATCACAACGTAACTGGGTGACTATAAAAGTGCACTACAGGTATCTCCGAAAGTGTCTGTTGGGTTGGTACGAATCGAGACTGGGATTTGTCACTCCGTATGACGGAGAGGTATCTCTGGGCCCACTCGGTAATGCATCATCATAATGAGCTCAATGTGACTAAGGAGTTAGCCACGTGATCATGCGTTAAGGAACGAGTAAAGAGACTTGCCAGTAACGAGATTGAACAAGGTATAGGGATACCGACGATCGAATCTCGGACAAGTAACATACCAATAGACAAAGGGAATTGAATACAGGATTGATTGAATCCCCGACATCGTGGTTCATCCGATGAGATCAACGTGGAACATGTGGGAGCCAACATGGGTATCCAGATCCCGCTGTTGGTTATTGGTCGGAGAACGTCTCGGTCATGTCTGCATGGTTCCCAAACCCATAGAGTCTACACACTTAAGGTTCAGTGGCGCTAGAGTTGTTATGGGAAATAGTATGTGGTTACCGAAGGTTGTTTGAAGTCCCGGATGAGATCCCAGATGTGACGAGGAACTCCGGAATGGTCAGGAGGTGAAGATCGATATATTGTATGAAGGGTATTGGATTCTGGAATTGTTCCGGGGGTACCGGGGTGATGACCAGCATGTCCGAAAGGGGTTTCGGAGGCCCCGACAAGCGTTGGGGAGCCTTATGGGACAAGGGGAGGGGGCACATCAGCCCACTAAGGGGTTGTGCGCCCCTTCCACCCCATCTCACGTAACGTGGATAGGTGGGGGCGCCTCCCCTAGGGCAGCCACCCCTCCCGGCTTGGGGGGCAAGTTTCCTAGGGGTGGGGGCGCCCAAACCCATCTAGGGTTTCCCCTGTGGCCGCCGTCCCTCCCCTAGGGAACCCTAGGGCGCCTCCTCCACCCCCCTTCCCCCTATATATAGTGAGGGAGAGAGGGCAGCCGCACCCCTTCCCTGGCGCAGCCCTCTCCTCCTCCAACACCTCTCCTACGTAGTGGTTAGCGAAGCTCTGCCGGAGAACCACGAGCTTCATCGCCACCATGCCGTCGTGCTGCTGGAGTTCTCCCTCAACTTCTCCTCTCACCTTGCTGGATCAAGAAGGATGAGACGTCCCCGGGTTGTACGTGTGTTGAACGCGGAGGCGTCGTTCGTTCGGCGCTAGATCGGATCTTCCGCGATTTGAATCACCGCGACTATGACTCCATCAACCGCGTTCTTTGTAACGCTTCCGCTTAGCGATCTTCAAGGGTATGAAGATGCATTCCCTCTCTCTCGTTGCTAGCATCTCCTAGATTGATCTTGATGACACGTAGGAAAATTTTGAATTATTACTACGTTCCCCAACATAGAGGTGTCAATAAAATAAAATACAGATATGAGGGCATCATGATCATCTTTAGAATAGCAACATATAATGTGTAACGCCCCAAGACCGGAGATTCAGATGCCTTCCATGGATTCCGGGTTCCGTCATGTGTTTTGTTTTGCTTGTTGCTTTCCTCTTTGCATCTGTGCCTTGCATCATGTCATCATGCCACTAAATTTTGCAACTCAAATAAATTGCATGGATCTCTGATCTATTTAAATCGAGGGAATTCACATGGTGACTTCTCTTTATAACATATCCTCCTAATATTAGGGAGCTATATTAAATATTTCTTTAATTTGGAAATCACCATAACACACTTGCAATTATCCCAATGCCTTTGTTATCTTAATTCTTGGTTTCCAACCTTGCCATATATTCTTTCATCATATTTCGGAGCTCCACCAAAAATCCCAACATTTTTGGACACCTCTAATTCCTAGTCCTAGTTCAAACCCATTTTGAATTAAATTCAAATGAGTTTGAATTTTATTCCTGCAATCTTGCCACTCCATTTTTTCTTGGAACGAGCATATTTTTGTGAGTCCGAAAAAATTGTCTGCGTGTCCAACTTCTTCCTCTAACCCCTCTTTCTTTTCTTTCTTAACCTCTGTTTTTTTTCTTTTCTTTATTAGAGAGAGAGAGAAGGAGCCCAGCAGCCTGGGCCTCCCAACCTCCCGCGCCATCCCATTTAGGCCCAACCTCCCGCTGGCCTCTTGGGCCTCCCCAACCAGGCTGACCATCCCTGCCCTAAGGCCCAGCCGCACCTAAACCCTAGCCCGACCCCTTCCTCTCAATCTCTCCCCCTGCCGCCGCCTCCTGCTCGATCCCCCTCCTCTCCCTCGTTTCCCTCGCGCCGCCGCCCGCAACACACTCATCGCCAGGGAGAGGAGCTCCTCGCGCCCAGATCCGCTGGATCCCGCCGTCCCAGTCCCGTTCCGGCCGGTCCCTGCCGAGGCCACCTCGCCGGAGCCCTCGCCGGTCTTCGCGCCATCGCCGGCCTCCCCTGCTCCTGCATCGAGCAGGAGAAGACGCGCGCAGCCAGCGCCTCTGCTCGCTCGCGTTGACTCGAGCCGCTGCGTCGGCCTGCCTCCTTCCGCCACTCCCCCTGCTCCTCCACGCGGTGCCGACCGGCGACCACGACGAACGGTAACCGCACCGGAGCTCCTTCCTCTACGCCCTCTCCTGGAGCCGCTCGCTGCTGCTGCTCTTCACCGAGGCGCAAGTCCCGCCGCGGTTGCTGCTCTGCTCCTGCCCCGCCGGTCGTCTCTGCCTCGACCCCGCGTCCTCGCCTCCGGCGACCGTCGTCGCTCCGTGCACCCCGGCCATCCTCCTGCGCCCCTCGCTCCTCTGCTTCGTCCTCTGCCGCGACCATCTCCTCCCCGACGCCTTGCTGCTGCTGTTGCTGCAAGACCACCACGGCGCCGTCATGGAGCCCCAGGTTCGAAGATGACCATGACCGTGCATCTCTCCTTGTACCACTTTGGAGTTCGAGACCATCAAGTACCCCGGCGCTCCTCACCATGCACGACTACCACACCAAGGGAACCACTACCCTCGACTCAGGGACGCCAAGTACCTCTACGACCCGTGTACGACTACGTGATTTCACCAAGTACCCCTCGGATGCTCCAAGTTCGACTACATGGATCACCAAGTTCCTCTACCGATGACTTGAACGACTACGAAACGTCAAACGTGTACCACTACCCTCGACCCGTGAAGACCCCGTGGACGTCAAGTTCCTTGTCGTGACCCCGAGCATCTACGGAACATGAACGACTACTTCCTCTCCGACTTGTGAACAACTACTTCCCCTACACCGCATCGAACTCGATCCGCCCCGAAAATGCACGCTTCGAAGGTATAACCCCGAGACGACCGCCCGTGAACGAATGCTTGTGTGTTGTATGAGATGCTCGAGTTTTGCACCGTGATCGAATTGTCTTTGCACGTTCCTCGTTTGCCATGCCACCGTCATGTGGGACACCCGGTATCCGAGATCACTCCCCATCTCTTGCGTGTTCCGCACATCCGCACACTTCTCTCTTGCATCAGTATCTCAATCGAGTTACCGGGTCCCGAATGTTGCCGTGGCACCATTTTCGTTATCGTTGCCGTGGAACCCCTTTTGTTCCGCCATGGTGACCAAATGCTCCCTATCATATTAGATGTCAACATTTTCATTAAAAAGATGCATAAACTTGTATAAGTCATCCGCATCATGATAACAACATTTAAATTGCTTAAAATTGTTGCTTGCATTAAATGGCTAAATGCATATGGGAATTTACCAGATTTGTTGTTTGTTGTTCCGGCCTCATTTAAAATTGCCTAAATAGTCAGTTTATTTATGCTTCACCCTTGCCATGTTTAATAACATTTAATATTGATGGGTACCTAAACGAGAGAGAACTAAATAAGTCATGTGGTGTTTAGTCAATATGCAACCCGTTGCATATTGAGCTATAGTTAATTTGTAGCGTTGTTTGTTGCACTTTGCCATGCCATGCCTCTTTAAACCGGACATGCATCATACTTGATTGTGCATCATGCCATGTTTATGTGATGGTTGTTTACTATGTTGTTTGTTTGTTTGTTTCCGGGTTGCTTCTCTCGTTAGCTTCGGTTTCGTTCCGGAGTTGTGAGGATTCGTTCGACTACATCCATTTGTCTTCTTCATGGACTCGTTCTTCTTCCTTGCGGGATCTCAGGCAAGATGACCATACCCTCGAAATCACTTCTATCTTTGCTTGCTAGATTGCTCGCTCTTTTGCTATGCCTATGCTACGATGCCTACCACTTGCTTATCATGCCTCCTTTGTTGCCATGTCAAGCCTCTAACCCACCTTGTCCTAGCAAACCGTTGTTTGGCTATGTTACCGCTTTGCTCAGCCCCTCTTATAGCGTTGTTAGTTGCAGGTGAAGATGAAGTTTGTTCCTTGTTGGAACATGGAGATGTTGTTCCTTGTTGGAACATGTTTACTTGTTGGGATATCACAATATCTCTTATTTAATTAATGCATCTATATACTTGGTAAAGGGTGGAAGGCTCGGCCTTATGCCTGGTGTTTTGTTCCACTCTTGCCGCCCTAGTTTCCGTCATATCGGTATTATGTTCCCGGATTTTGCGTTCCTTACACGGTTTGGTGATTTATGGGACCCTCTTGACAGTTCGCTTTGAATAAGACTCCTCCAGCAAGGCCCAACATTGGTTTTACCATTTGCCACCTAAGCCTTTTTCCCTTGGGTTCTGCAGACTCAAGGGTCATCTTTATTTTAACCCCCGGGCCAGTGCTTCTTCGAGTGTTGGTCCAAACCGTCAGCCGCCGGTGGCTACCAGGGGCAACTCTGGGCTCGCCTACCGGAAGTTTGGACAATCCGGTGTGTCCTGAGAACGAGATATGTGCAGCTCCTATTGGGATTTGTCGGCACATCGAGCGGCTTTGCTGGTCTTGTTTTACCATTGTCGAAATGTCTTGTAGCCGGGATTCCGAGACTGATCGGGTCTTCCCGGTAGAAGGAATATCCTTCGTTGACCGTGAGAGCTTATAATGGGCTAAGTTGGGACACCCCTGCAGGGTATTATCTTTCGAAAGCCGTGCCCGCGGTTATGAGGCAGATGGGAATTTGTTAATGTCCGGTTGTAGAAAACCCGAAGTTGATTTTAATTAAAATACACCAACCGCGTGTGTAACCGTGATGGTCTCTTCTCGGCGGAGTCCGGGAAGTGAACACGGCGTTGGAGTTATGATTGACGTAGGTTGTGCTAGGATCACTTCTTAATCACTTCTAGCTTCACGATCGTGCCTTGCTTCTCTTCTCGCTCTCTTTTGCGTATGTTAGCCACCACATACGCTAGTCGCTTGCTGCAGCTCCACCTCACTACCTTCTCCTACCCATAAGCTTAAATAGTCTTGATCTCGCGGGTGTGAGATTGCTGAGTCCCCGTGACTCACAGATACTTCCAAAACCAGTTTGCAGGTGCTGATGAAACCGTGCAGGTGACGCACCCGAGCTCAAGGAGGACCTCGATGAAGATCTTGTTCATTGTGTTGTTTCATCTCAGTTGATCAGTAGCGGAGCCCAGTTGGGACGATCGGGAATTTGTGTAGCATTTGGGGTAGTCTTCTTTTATTTTGGTTCCGTAGTCGGACCTTGATTGTATCTGTTTGATGTAATGCTTTACTCATGTATTGCGTGAAGTGGCGATTGTAAGCCAACTATGTATCTCTTTCCCTTATGTATTGCATGGGTTGTGTGAAGATTACCTCACTTGCGACATTGCTTTCAATGCGGTTATGCCTCTAAGTCGTGCTTCGACACGTGGGAAATATAGCCGCATCGAGGGCGTTACATAATGCCATATAATTTCTCATGCTAAAGTAACAATTCGTTCACAAGGTAAAGTATAAATCAGAAACTCAAAGTGTTGCATATTTGTAGCACCCGCGCGCGGCTGTTCCAAAAACCAAAATCGCCCGTGCGAACTCCCAACCATCTTGCAGAAGTTTCCTGCCTCTCGATCGCCTCCCACCCTGAACACCACATGCCTCTGATTCTCCATGGAAGGCCACTCCGATGCGACCGTCGACGCGGTTGCCATCACTGCTGCTTCATTTGGACCGTGCGGCGATCCATGTTGTGGTTCCCGTGCGGCAACTGCAACAAGCCGAAGCCCACCCATCGCCAATCTTTTCGCCGACGTGGCCGATGGGGATGCGTCCGGCCACACCATCGCCGCCAAGGCTGCCCAAAGCTACGCCCGTCCACCAACGCCGCTGGTAAGAGGCGGCCGAAGGATCTGTTGGCAGTTGTTGCTGCCCGAAAGAACAAGACCACCCCTGCCGCCGCCAAGGCTGCCCAAAGCTACGCCCGTCCACCAACGCCGCTGGTAAGAGGCGGCCGAAGGATCTGTTGGCAGTTGTTGCTGCCCGAAAGAAGAAGACCACCCCTGCCGCCGGCGAACCCTTCCACGAGGGAAGTAGCGGCTCCTGGATAGCCAAAGGCCACTTCCACTATCTTCCCGCCGCCATACGTAGGGAGCCGTCGTCACCAGTTGCCACGGCCACCGGGGTTCCCAACATGTTCAATGAAATGATTGAAAGGTTACCACTTTTACATCATCAGTAAAAGCAATAGTAACCTGTTCATCAACTTTTAGGCATCAACTTTTTTTGTTCTGCCGGGTGTTTTGGGCACCAACCTGCTCATCTCCGTTGGGGATGCTCTTATAAATGATTTTGTATGTGCAACTAAAAAGCGAGCTCACCAATATAAATTCGGCAAGGATTCACACATCTTCCGACGGTTAAAAAAGAATGTTTGTCAACTTAGCAGTGTGTGGTACAGTGCAGTTGTGCATCTAAATCTAGCAACACACAAGAAGCTATGCCCGGAGTACATCGGTTGCTATGCATGCGCCAGGCCTAGCAAGGGGCATGCGCCGGGTACCGGGGGAGGTTTTGCTGGCCGTCGGTGTCTCGAGCCTAAGCGCGCGGTCAGCGGAGGTGAATATTTTCCAGATTCCATCAAATCCGAACGATGCGCCTAATTGCCAACACCGAAAGATACTAAAGCAAGAGCAAGGGCCATGGACAACGATGGATTTGACGGGGGAGCATCGGGCATCTTTCGCCTCCCGTGGATTTATGCAGCTAGGACTATATATACAGTATTGCCAGAAAAAACCACGCACACGGCTTTGTCTCGGTGGTGTATACATGCGGCCCTGGAGAAGGCGTCGCCCGGGGGAGGTCGGCCGTCTCATCTGAACCGCTTTCTCCGGCAAGCGCTCTGTTCCACACGGCGTCCCACGGTTCCCAGTCTCCACAGCGAAATGGTCACGTCAGCCGACCACCGTAGTCGAGGTAGGCATGCTCAATTCTTGGGCCGGGAGAAAAACCAATCTGTTGTCCAATAGTCCCTCCGTTTTTAAAATATAAATCTTTTCAGATATTACAATATGAACTACATGCAAATGTATTTTAAAGAATAAATTCATATGCATTTCATATTAAAATCTCTAAAAGGGCTTATATTTAGGAACGGATGGAGTAGTTAGGAGGGTAGCGGTACCTTGGGCCGATAAAAGATCAAACTTCGATTCAACACTTTGTGTTTTTATAAAGGCAAGATATTCTTTCTATGCGAGGTAATATTTTTGTTGATAGCGAGGTGTCTATGGTGAAATCGTCAATATTACAAGCCGTTTACTCGGTCTCTTAGATGTTTATAGGGTAGAATGTGGGCGCGCGTATGTTCACGCTTTATGCAGGAGGGAGCGACTTCGTTTCGCTTTATGCTAGCCAAAAGCTTGTCTCGCTTCAGCGTCGCTATGAATGGACCAACGCAAGTAACTTCATGTAGGTTAGTTCAATTTGTTCACTGTCTTTTTATTTGTTCGTTATTTTTGTTCAGATATTCAAACAAACTATAAATACGTACATTAAAAAAACTTCTTGTTTACATTAAAAAAACCACAAATTTGAAAATGTTAACACAGTGTATACAATTTGGGAAATGATACTAATCAACCGGCTAAAAACACGACACGCGTCCGCCCACGAATCTTATCTTCTCCTCTTTCCAGTCTTATCACATCTCTTTCTTCTTCACAAGTGCATACCTACAGCGGGCATAGCTAGACCGAGCTCGCGTGCGTGCGTGCGCTACGGGGATGCGACCGTGGCTAGGGCGCACACACAGGACGCGAAGGACCCGACCAAGGCTTGAGTTTCTCCATGGCATGGCAATGGCTTTCAGGCTCGAATATGCAGATGCAGTTTTTTTGCAAAAGCGTCTTTTGATGTGACTTTTTGCAACATCGATGGCGAATGATAGTTGTGTTTCTGCTAAATGCATCGACAACGGCGGCGTTTCTCCACATCATTTTTATTGCAAAATTTTCTGCAACATTTTCTATGTTGCAAAAGTTCTTGCACAACACCACCGGTTGCAAAAAAAAAAAGTGAAGAAGGAAAAAAAATGCAACAAGACCTTTGTTACAAAAGTATTATGCAACACAACCCTTGTTGCAAATGTTTCTCCAACAAGGCTTTTGTTGCAAAAGTATTGCTTGTCACTCGGCCGCTAGATTCGCCATATCCGACGGCTCGCGAGGCGGCGGATCTTTCTGAAAGATTAGTCGGCCGACACATAGCACGACACATACAATTTCTTAGAGTAACTTTTAAAAATGATGATAGTATTCAAAAAACTGTTTGTGGTATTAAAAAATTCACGTGTTTCAAAAAAATGTGCGTGGTATTTCCAAGAAATGTTTGTACAATAGATAAAAAACGTCCATGTGACTCAAACATAGTTTTTTACCATTCCAAAAATGTATCTAACATTTAAAAAAATGTTCAGGCATTTCAAAAATATGTTCATGCATTTTTTATAAATTTTTTTGTATAATGTAAAGAATGTTCGCTTAGTTTCATAAAAAATGTTTCAATGTGTAGTTGAAAAATGTTGAACACATATTAAAAAAATGTTCAAAACATGTATTTGAAAAATGTTAAACATGTATAAAATTAGTATTCCAGATATAAAAAATATACAGTGTGTATAAAAAAGGTATACATTAAAACATACATTTGAAAATATGTTATCATGTCTTTGAAAAATATTAAGCATGTATCCAAAAAGCATGTATAAGAAAAATATACCGTGTGCATGAAAAAATAGACGTGTATTGATAAAATAAAAAGGGAAAAGGAAAATCAAAAACAAAGAAAACCGGTAAAGAAACACAAATAACTGACCCAGGAAAATATAAAAAGGAGAAGGTAAAGGAAAAAAATAAAAATTGAAGAAAACCAGTAAGGAAACACAGAAAACCAAAAAAAACACAGAAAAACGCACAAAAAACAGCCGCTAAATTCCATTCCTGCAGGAACCCAGATTGAGCTGGCCAATACGACTCGCCTATTGCGAGACGTTGGAGATAGCTCCCGCGCCACCGGGAGACTGAAGGCTCCAATGTTTTTGACTATGGGCATCGCATATAAACCATCTGGCCTGCTATACACAATCAGAATCAAGGCAACAACTTGCAGTCCGCCATGATGGTGAAATCAACATGCGCGCTCTGTTATTCACTACAGTTGGTCAATGCCATTAATTCCGGCCAGCATGATTTGTCTACCATTGGAGTCCTGCTGCGGGAAGCTCGTAGTCTCTGTTATGCATCCTTTGATGCTTTTCAATTTACTTTCTGTAAAAGATCATGTAATAAGGTCGCTCATTACCTAGCGGACTTTGGCTTTGGAGCGGGTGTGATGTGCACCTGGTGGAAAGACCAAGCACCAGAATGTGTATGCGCCTTGGTTGCCAGCGAATCAGCTGTGCAGGTTTAGGGTGTGTTTGGTAGGGTGCATGGAGGGTGCATAAGGGCAAAAGTTCCTAGTTCGACCCACTTTTGCTTGTTTGGTAGGGTACATGGGCTCACCTGGGCTATGCCCATCTGATGCATAAAAGGGCTCTCAACCATGCCCATCTCATACACCCCAGACAGGGTGCATGGAGACAGCTATGCTGGCCTTGACCCTCGTCCCCACCCATCAGACCACGTCTAGATATGTTTGTATTTTAAAAAATGTTCATAATTTCAAATTTTGTTTAAATTTTCATAAAATATTCAGAATTTCAAATTTGTTTAATTTTTTTGAAAAAATTCAGAGTTTCAAAATTTGCTTAAATTTTTGAGAATGTTTAGAATTTCAAAATTGTTTAAATTTTCAAAAAATGTTCAGAAATTCAAATTTTGTTTGAATTTTTAATCAATGTTCAGAATTAGGATTTTTGTTTAAAATTTTAAAATGTTCGGAATAAAAATATTTGTTTGAATTTTGAAAAAAAGTTCAGAATTTCAATTTTTTATATTTTCATAAAATATTCAAAATTTCAATTTCTTTAAAAAAATTCAAAAAAGTTCAGAATTTCGAATATGTTCATATTTTCAAAAAAGTCTTGGAATTTGAAAATTTATTTAAATTTTCAAAAAATATTTAGAATTATAAATTTTCAAAATATGTTTAATTTTTTCATGATTTTCAATTTTGTTCACCATCAAAAAAAAATCGGAATTCAAAATTGGTCAGCATGTCTAAACACATGCAGGCTGCCAATCAAAGTCTCAGCTCAGCATGTCTCAGTGCATACATTGCTGCCAAACAACAACAAATGCATGGACTCAGCATGTCTACACTTAGCATGTATGAGAGAAGAACAACTAGGCTAGATCCATACATGCTACCAAACACACCCTTAAGTAATGGAATCGATATTCCAGCTCAAAAGAAAAACATGCGCGCTCTAACTTCGCAAACCATGTTACTATGAGGCATACTATTGCCATGTCGCATAGGAGCGCGGAAGTATATGCGGTGAATCCTATTTGCGCCCGTTCAACGGGCGCCTGCAGCTCACGCCCTCAGCTGGCGAGCTGGGCCGGCCCATATATGTTTTGTTTATCCTGCAAAAACGTTCAAAAAGGATGCGTTCTGCAGGAATCGAACTAACGAAAGTCACGATCACTTCTATCGTCTCCAAGGCCGGTAACCACCACGCCACAACACAACTGGTGATTTACAGCTTTTTCTGTTCTTCTCTCCGGTCGCGGGAATCCTCCGGTTCTGGGAAGCTTAACAAACCGTGGTTTTCCTGGTTCATGGTCATTTCCGAGGCGGTTTTTATTTTACCTTTTCTTTTTTAAAATTCGTTTTTTAAATTGATGGTTTTCCATTTTTGCGTTTTTTTATAAAAAATGATGAAATGTTCTTATGAAGTTTTTTTCAACATCGATGAACTTTTTTCAAATTGGATGAAGATTTTCCTAATTTGACGAACCTTTTCAAATTCGATGCATTTTTTTTCAAATTCGATGATCTTTTTTCAATTTTTGATGAACTTTTTTCAAGTTTGACGAACTTTTTTCAATGTTGATGAATTTTTTTCAATGTGATGAACTTTTTTTGAAATCCGATAAATTTTTCTCAAATACGATGAACTTTTTTTCAAATATATGAACCTTTTCCAATCGGATGAACTTTTTTTTCAAATTTCATCGGATGTCAAATAAGTTCATCAAAAAATAAAAAAGTTCATCGATTTGAAAAGTGATCACGAATTTGAAAAAAATCAACATATAAGGAAGAAAAAAAAGGAAACGAAAAATTGGAAAAAGGAAAAAGAAAACAAGAAAACGTTGGAAAAGATGCGCCGTATGAGATGTGCCTTGGTGGTGGAGTGGTTTGCGCTGTTTCACACGAAGCACGACGTCGCTGGCTCTATTCTTCTCACGCGCGACATTTTTCTCTTTTTCTCCTCTTGAGCGCGCCCCCGTATTGCGCCGGCCCAATAGCGCTGAAGCATGGGCGCTGATAAAATAAAATAGGAAATAAGGCGCTGACTAGGAGCTACCGCTATATGCCGCTCATAGTGCTTCCTATTAAGGCTCGCCTACAAGGTGGTGGTATTTGGGCCGGCCAATATTTTAGTTCTGTGCGTGTTTTTTTGTGGAATTTTATCGGTCGTTTCATTGTTTTGCATTGATTTTCTTCGGGCTTTATTTTTTCTTCGATGTTTCTTGTTTTATCCTTTGTGTTTCACCGTTTTCTCAGTTTTCTTACTTTTCCTATTTTATTTTATATTACCTTTTTTAAAAATAAAAGTATTTCTATACACGTTGTACATTTTTCATATACATTAGTAACAGTTTTTATACATGTTTAACATTTTTCAAATACATGACTAACATGTTTTCAATTATATGTTTTTATATCTATTTTTATTTATACAAATTGCACATTTTTTATATATTCAAAACCTTTCCCTATATACATTTAAATTTTTTTAAATACAAAGTTGTCTTTTTCAAATACATGTTTTAAATATATCTTTGAAATGCCATCTTAACCATTTTATAGTTACAAGTTCAACATGTTTTAAAGTAAATGTTAAACATTTTTAAGTACACGTTAAAAACATTTTTTTGTGTGGTCTGAAACAATTTTTAAACTATGTGAATATTTGATTACATTGGATAAACAATTATTTCTTCAAAAATATCAAAACCATTTGTTTAACGCTGTCAACATTTCTCTAAATGTAGGGTACATTTTCTGAATTGTTCGAATGTTTTTTTAATTACTCGGACTTTTTTTACATTGTGGTATAACATATTTGAAATATGTCAAACATTTTTTTTCTGAAATATGTAAACATTTCAAAAAATTCAGATACCTTTTTTTAAATGATATAATCATTTTCTAAAAGTTGAGCGAACAATCTTTTCATACTGCATTTACATTTTATAATGTGCGATTAACATTTGTCAAAAAAATAACTAACAATTTTTCTTAATATATGTACTTAGTGTTCTTGAAATATAACAACTAAAAGAAGTAAAAAAACACCCGCATGTGGCATCGTAACGACATCAGCATGACTATACCACATGGTAACTGGGCTAGCCCTCTAGTGGCTCGTTGCAAGCGATGCGGTCTTTCAAAATCATTAATTAAGAAGCACTCTTTGCTTAAAAAAAGCACTCTTTGCAAAGGTCATTCCCATCTCCCCAGGTTGCGACAAGTGGCACACTGCATGTTCGTCGTTTGTCGCAACCTGAAGTTTTCCCTTGTTTTGTAGATCCGTTTATTCAAAATGGTTTATCTCTTAAACCATGCACCCAAATCTTGAACCGTTTTCATCGTTGGATTCATTGCGTCATGATCTTCAAAGTTAAATCTCATGTTGATAGGTTTTGATGAATTTTTTTTTCACAAAAGAACCATAAGAAAAGACTGAACCAGGAGCACCTTTTTTTCCTTTTCGAAAGAGGCTCGACTATGCCTCTCACGGAAGCAAATCTGTGCCTCCATGAAAAGTAACCCGTGCCTCTTGTGGAAAAATAATAATTGAAAACGTGTTTTTTCCATTTTTGAGAGGCACGGCCGTGCTTCTCGCAGAAGTAAACTCGTGCCTCTCTTAGAAAAAAAGAAAACATGTTTTCCCGTTTTCGAGAGGCACGACCGTGCCTCTCGCGGAAGCAAATCCGTGCCTCTCGCGGAAGAAAAAAAAAGAGAATGTGTTTCTTTTTGTTTTCCGAAAGGCAGGGTCGTACCTCTCGCGGAAGCAAATCCGTACCTCTCGTGGAAGTAAAACAAAAAGAAAACATGTTTTTTCTCGTTTTCGAGAGGCACGGCCGTGTCTCTCACGAAAGCAAATTCGTGCCTCTTGCGGAAGCAAAAAAAATGTGTTTTTTCGCATTTTTTGAATTTTATTTTTGGTCCAAAAGCTAAGAAAGACTGGTGGAAAACCGAAAAGCCGAAAGAACCTGGAAAACCCCATCTAAATAATCGAAAACGTGTGCAAAAAGAAAACAAAATCCGGAGGGAGCGTCCGAAGCGCGACACATGGCGACGGTTGAGAGCGCGAGAGGTGGCGCCCTCTCAACCCACCCGAAGTGACCCTTGGGAAGGCTCCCGAAGGAGCACTCCTTTGTTAGTTTTTTTTGGCAAACTATGAAGCTTTTTATCAAACTGTCACGATGTTTACAGGGACGAAAGAAAGACCATCAGACTGGCCAAACCAAACATGGCGACCAGGCCCTAGGGATAAAGCAAGCTTCACAAGTTTATGAGCCTCGATATTTGAGCTCCTAAATTCATCAACTATATTACAAATAGAAAAAGTAGACTTCCTAAGTATGATTTGATGTGTGATTGCACCATATATAGCTGCACTCCTTTGCTTGATATCATCAACTACCACCCTGTAGTCTGATGCCACCTGGATCCTCCTCTCGTACAGATCGTCTGCTAGAGCTAGGCCCTCTCTGACAGCCAAAGCTTCTAGTGTCGCCAGGTTAAATGCATTTGGAAAGATTATTGCTGACGCACCTAAGAACTTGCCAGCTTGATCCCTGCATAAGGCGCTGACAGCACCATAGGATCCTCCTCGGCCAACAACTGCATCAACCTTAATTTTCACCAAGTCTTCAAGATGGGCAATCCACCCCCATTGTCCGATGCGCTGCCGTCGTAGGAGCCAACGGTCTTGGAGGCTCAATTCTCTAATGACCCTCAAATATGATTGCACGATGCCATGTATTGATGTCGGGCTCTGATAAATGTCTTCATGGATATCTTTGCGACGGGCTCCCCAAATTGCCCAAAGGGTGATTGTCAATGTAGTGAAATGAGCATGCGATAACTACTCATGCATTGAAAACAGCCATGATCTAGCATTGAGATCTCCAGTCGCACTCATCTGCTTGACTATCTCATCCGCTGATGACGCCCGCGGACTCCGAGACAACGGACATTCTAATAGTCCATGCTTCCATGTATCATCGGCTCCGCAAAAGTGACACAAACTAGTTGCTGACATGTTACGATGGTGTAGAAGGCTGGCTGTTGGTATAGAATTCTGAGCAAACCGCCATAAGAAATTCTTAAGCTTCGAAGGAACTTTTAGACTCCACGGATTCGCCCACCCAGTGCTCTCGACCTGTAAATTGGAGACACCCTGTTGCTCATTCAACCATCCTTCCCTGCTCATTTTTGTTCTCTGGAGCATCCAATATGTAGATCGAACAGTGAAGTTACCCTTTACCTCCTCACTCCAAGCCCAGAAATCATCAACCTGATGCGTACACAGGGGAATCTTGAGGATTGCTTTGACATCCATTAGGATAAAAACTGATCTGACTCGTTGCTCGTACCATGAAGAAGAAATATGGTCAATGAGTTCGGAGACTTTCTGAGGTGGCTCCGCAATTAGACATATGATTGGCCACTTGAAATTATCTCCCGGGATCCAATTTAAGTCCAACATGCTTGTGGTTTCTCCATCCCCTATTCTCTTAATCAAGTCCTGAATCATCATGTGTCTTCCGTCCAAGATAGCACGCCAAATCTGTGAGATATGTGACCCTAGTATGGCTTCCAACAAAGAAGTACCCAGGTAGCAAACCATTTCAAGATTAGTGAACTGAGAGTAGTAGGATGGTGCAATAATCGACATGCTTGTCTAGATAACAAAGCAAGGTTGAAGGTCTCCATGTCTAAAAACCGAGGCCTCCCAAATGCTTGGGCTTAGTGATCACATCCCATGACACCCAACTTGGTTTTCTCTTCCCTGTTTAGTACCCCACCAAAAATGTCTAACCAGAGATGTTATGTTCTCATACAAACCTCGTGGTAGGCAAAAACAAGCCATAGAATATACCAGTATAGCCCGTGCAACCAATTTTATTAAAACTTCCTTTCCACCTGCGGATAGTGGCTTCTCCGTCCATCCTCTGACCTTCTCCCATACTCGATCTATTAGATACTTGAACGTTCCATTCTTTGACTGGCCCACAGCGGTAGACATACCTAGGTATCTGTCACTCAAGGACTCATTTTGCACATTCAACACAGTCTTAACACATGCACGAACCAACTGTGTACATCCTTTGCTGAAAAAGATAGAAGACTTATCATGGTTTATTGTCTCGATGCCAAGCAATAGTTCTCCAGTAGGTTTGATACTGCAGCCACCCCCTCTATAATTGACTTTAAAAGTAGTAGGTTGTCATCAACGAAAAGAAGATGGTTCACAGTCGGGGCTGTAGGGGCCACCTTAACTCCACCTAGAGTTGATGACGAAGAACTGGATTTCAGGAGGCACGAAAAGGCCCTCTGCCGCTATTAAGAAAAGATATGGGGATATTGGATCTCCCTGCTGAATACCTTTGCTTGGTGTGAATTGCTCAAGTTTCTCATCACTAAAAATGACTGAAAAGGAAACAGACCAGACCATGCCCATCACTATCTATACCCATGGAGGCGCAAATCCCAACTTTAGCATCATAACCTCAACGTAGGCCCATTCTAGTTTGTCATATGCCTTCATCATATCCAGCTTCAAAGAACATAAGATATTCTCCTTGGACTTGCTTCACTTTATAAAATGTAAGAACTTATGTCGTGATGATGTTATCAACAATTAACCTTCCTGGTACGAACGCCGACTGTTGCTTAGAAATAATATCTGGAAGGATTTGCTTCAATCTGTTTGCAACAACCTTAGATGCAATCTTGTATGATACATTGCAAAGACTAATAGGTATGGATTGAGACAACAAGGATGGGTTCTTTACCTTATTAACACTAACACGGTATGATTTATGCATTCAAGTCTCTCCTCCCCTCTAACAATTCTCAAAACTGCTTATGTTACCTCTTTGCCACATACATCCCAATGTCGCTGATAAAAATGCGCTGGAAAACCATCCAAGCCTGGTGATTTGGTCGTGAACATCTGAAAAAGGGCGATCTTTACTTCATCACTGGTGTAAGGAGCACATAAAATATCATTCATATCTATCGTGACTTTGCTCGGAACAGTATTGAGGACCGCCTCCATATTGGTCACCCCTTCTGACGTGTACAAAGTGGAATAGAAATAATGCACCATTGCCTTCAATTCCGATGGATCATCTACCGACACACCAAGGGTGTTTTGAAGAGCTTTGATCCTATTCTTCTTCCGTCAAATACTAGCCCTTAGATGAAAGAACTTAGTGTTCTTGTCACCCAAAGTCAACCACTCGACCCTAGACCGTTGACACCACATGATTTCCTCGCACTGGTATATTTCAACAAGCTTCTCATTGATCTTTAGCTCAACATGCGTTGGTACAGTCCTATTAGGATCCTAGCGCAGCTTCTCAAGCTCCCTCTTCAAATTCTGTATTTCTTTGCAAACGCCGCCAAAAGTGGAATTGTTCCACCATGAGAGACCATTGGCGAGATTCAAGAGCTTCCTTCATAAATCCTCCACCCTGGAACACATGCCCGACGATGTCCAGTTAGAGCTGATTGCTTCCTTCAAGTTCACATGAACCTCCCACATCACTTCATAGCGGAAAGATTTTTTTATGTCCGACCTCTGCTCCCTATGCATATCTATCGGAATCAGGGCTCCAGGGACCCAAAGGTTCAAACTCTGGGTGCACTCGTTCCTACCGCCCTTGTAGCGACCCGACCCGAATGGATCCAGTCTCTGTGCTTAAGTGTCATCCCTGGATCGGTATGCTGACACACACAGTACTCGAGGATTTATAGCAGAGGTAAATCACATGTATAAATAACGTAAATACTATTACCTCAATCCAAATAGCGGAAGTAACAAGGTTGTGGATTCCCATCAACACCAACGACAAAGTTGAGTGTAGAAATCGTAACCCTAACGTATCACTTACTCGTCATAAGATAATCCTGCAACATGAGACGTTGCAGCCACAAAGGGTCAGTACATTGAATGTACTGGCAAATTCACACTGTAGGGCAATGATGAATAATGGCTATCACTACATGCACATATGGCTGATGGAAAAGCTCTATGGTTATAAGGTTTTGCGAAAAGCCAATTTTTTCCTACTGCAAAGGAATACATTTTATTTAACTATCATGGTGGTTGTTAAACATTGAGAATGGTTGACAGCATTCTCAATCCCAATTAAGCATCATCATTAAAACCCAACAAAATTAATTAAAGTAACATGATGAGATCAACAGGATAATCCAAGAACTAGATACTCAAGACGTCCATAACCGGGGACACGGCTAATCATGATTAGTTTGTACACTCTGCAGAGGTTTGCGCACTTTCCCCACAAGACTCGATCACCTCCGTTGGATTTCTCGCACTTCATGGTGTTTGAGAAACGGATGACCGAGACATAGTCTTTCAGAAGCGCTAGCACCTTACGATCGGGTAGACCGTACCACCTACATCCCCTACATCTGCTAGTCTACCACTATAAGAGTTCGCACGACTTAGTCAACTATGCTAGAGCCCATAGTAGCTTGTGGCTGCACACGGAAGTTTCTAGTATGAATAATCTCATGATCCCTTTGAGCCTGGGTGGCGGTCCATAAAAAACAGGCAATCCTGGTCTACCCAGGTGCCTAGACAGGCAATCCTAGAATAACCAGATACCTCAATCCACTCAGATGTGTGTTTAAGTTGCCACCTTAAGTAAACCATTAATTAATAGTCTCACGTCTATAATGAATACTCTCAAAACCCAATCCACGTCTACGAGCATAGCATGGCAATATAAGCATAACGTAATAGTAACTCCCAAGGGTTTGATAATTAAACAGATGATAGGTACTACCTCAACTACTTCCCATCCCATAATTTAATTAGATCCTAATCATGTAATGTTTGAGGATTGATCTAATGCAATAAAAACTGGGTATGGAAGGGATATGATCAAAGTGTGAACTTGCCTGCAATGTTGATGAAGATGATTCGCACTCATAACTCTTGATAGTTCTACTCATCACGCTCCGGTCAATCTATCGTAAGCAAGCAATAGGAACCACACATAAGCAATCACTCAAATGATCAGAAAGATCGAAGAAGACGATTCGGAAAACATCAAAACCAAGAAAATAACTCTTGCAACATAAAACAATTTCTAACAGTACCAAAATTATATGAATTTGGCCTTATCAGAAAGTTTAGGTCAAGAGCTTCGATATGCAAAAAGAATCAACTCAAACGGAGCTACGAAACTCAAGTTACGATCAAACGAAGTTTGAATTCAAATCTGGTTTAATTCAATTTTTTAAACTTTTTAAAAACATGTTTGAGTTGTATTACTGGATAGAGGGGATCAAGATGAAGAAGTGGGCGTTGGTTTCGTTGAATTTGGATAAACGAGTAAAAAGATGTGGTTGTTTGAAGTATAGGGACTATTCTGCAAATAATTTATTCACAAATGGGTCCATGGCGGAAATTAAAAGGAAAAGAAAAATACTAAATACCGAACATTCGGTATAGAAGGCTAACGAACGAATCCGTTCGTTGCCGAACACTAGCTAATGAACGCTCGCAAAAAGAACGTTTGGGGAAAAAGAAAAAAAACAAAGACACGATCTGGATCGTTGGATCCAGATCCAACGAACGGGAGGCGGCGGTTACCGCGGCGATCGCCGGAGTTGGGAGGACGACGGCGGCGGCTTCGGTATCGGTCGGGGCGGCGGCTCCGGTGGTCGAGGAGGGCAACAGAGAGGTCGGGGAGGGGCGGCGCGTCGCAGCGAGGAGGATGGCGGCGTCGGCGGCGATCCACGACGACGGAACGGAGCAGGGTGGAGGCGGCTCCCGCGAGATGTGTGGCGGCGGCGGCGGCTCAAGATGCGGCGCGAGAGAGAGGAGAGGGCACGGGGCCTCGACCTTTTAAAAGCGGGGTCAGGGCGACTCCGTGGTGGCGTGGGGAAGGGGGCGGAGAGGCGGCGGGGCGAGTCTAGGTGGCATACGGCGGCGGCGGCGCTCCCGTGCTGGCTCGTGAGACCGAGCGGAGCTCGGGGACGAGCGGGGGTGGGCCGTTGGGCCACGGCCTGGCTCGGGCGCTGGGCCGGCCCAGTCGGCGAAGGTTAAAAAAACAGTTTTTTCCAGAGAACTAAAATAATAAAACAAAATAACTAAAAATATTATATAGGCATATAATATATCAAAATCTTCAGAAAAAGATTTTCTACAACATGAACATTTTTCTAGCATTAAATAAGATACACACAAATTCAGATAATTCAAAGAGTGCTACTGGTGCAATAAAAAACTCAATAAAATCATTTTAAAAATACCAAAATTATTTCAAATTTATTTCTCTCCAATTTTCTGATGTAGGGAATCATGTTACCCTATTTTCCATATATTTTACTTTTGGAGAAAAATAATTTGAATAAAACTCAAATAACTCCAAATTGAAAATAAATTCAAAAAAACTTTGAATTTAATTCTTTTAAAACTTCCAACTCATATTTCATATATTTTGAAGAAGTCATATTATCTTCTCTCGTGAAAACCATTGAGTTGCTTAAAGTTTCTGAATTGGAATTATTTTCCAAATGAAATTCAAATATTTTCAACACCCCTTGTCATTTATATAAATGAAAGAAGTCATGTCATCTTCTCTCCAGGGTTTTGTGGTGAAAAGAATTTGAATTCATGGAGATCTTAAAATGCAAAAATGAAAGTTTGGGAAAGTCCTTTTATTCCCTCTCATTTAACTTTCGAAAAGTTTCGAATTTCACTCAATCAATCACACAACAATCAAACAATCAGTGAAATCTATCTATTTATTATAACATTCCAAAATTTAGAATTTTGGGATGTTACAGCCCTATCCTTCCCTGCAGCTAACCACGACGAGGCTGCGAGCAAGCTAGCGGGAGTGGGCTGGTGACACAACGGTTACCCAGGATTTGGGCCACCTTGCGGTGTAAAACCCTACTCCTACTTGGTTTTGGATTGCACTCGCGAGAGAGAACGAGAGTACAAGGGTTGAGGATCAAGTGGTCACCCCCCTACACCGGCTCCCTGCCTTCCTTTTATATCTTCCTTGGTCCTCTTCCTCGGAACATTGGCGGGAAGGGTTGCCACACAACGGCAATCTTGAATGGGGACAGGGGCGTAGTCTATCCTGACAAAAGGTGGACTTCGCCTACAAAGCCACCGACCATGACGCGTCGGTGGGCTCGGGGATGACCTCCGCCATGCGCGCCCCTCATCTTGGTCTTCTTGCACCGATTAGGCAACCTTCGGGGGTTGCTTTGGGAACCGGCGTGCTGGCCTTGCCCCCTTAGCCCAAAAGAGGAAATCCTCCTCATTCGCGCCTGCTGGCACGTCCTCTGGCGCCATGATACGTCTCCATCGTATCTATAATTTTTGATTGTTCCATGCTATTATTATCTATTTTGGATGTTTTATATGCATTAATATGATATTTTATATTATTTTTGGAACTAACTTATTGGCCTATAGCCTAATGCCAGTTTCTATTTTTTCCTTGTTTTTGAGTTTTACAGAAAAGGAATATCAAACGGAGTCCAAACGGAATAAAACTTTCGCGATGATTTTTCTTGGACCAGAAGACATCCAGAGGACCTGGAGTCCAAGTCAGAAGATCCCCGAGGAGGCGAAAAGCCACAGGGGCGCACCCCCTGGGCTTGTGGCCCACTCGAGGACCCCCTGACCCCGTTCCTTGGCCTATAAATTCACAAATATTCCCAAACCAACAGAGGCATCCACCAAAATACTTTTCCGCCGCCGCAAGCCTCTGTTCCCATGAGATCCCATCTTGGGACCTTTTTCGGCACCCTACCAGAGGGGTATTCGATCATGGAGGGCTTCTACATCAACTCTATTGCCCTTCGATGAAGCGTGAGTAGTTTATTGACCTACGGGTCCATAGCTAGTAGCTAGACGACTTCTTCTCTCTCTTTGATCTTCAATACAATGTTCTCCTGATGTTCTTGGAGATCTATCAGATGTAATATTCTTTTGCGGTGTGTTTATCAAGATCTGATGAATTGTGGATTTATGATCAGATTATCTATGAATATTATTTGAATCTTCTGTGAATTCTTATATGCATGATTTGATATCTTTGTATTTCTCTTCAAAATATCGGTTTGGTTTGGCCAACTAGATTGATTCTTCTTGCAATGGGAGAGGTGCTTCGTTTTGGGTTTAATCTTAAGGTGTCTTCACCCACTGACAAAGTAAGGGTAGCGAGGCACGTATTGTATTGTTGCCATCAAGGGTAAAAAGATGGGGTTTTCATCATATTGCTTGAGTTTATCCCTCTACATCATGGCATCTTACTTAAAGTGTTACTCTGTTCTCTTGAACTTAATACTCTAGATGCAGGCAGGAGTCGGTCGATGTGTGGAGTAATAGTAGTAGATGCAGGCAGGAGTCGGTCTACTTGACACGGACGTGATGCCTATATTCATAATCATTGCCTTGGATATCGTCATAATTTTGCGCTTTTCTATCAATTGCTCGACAGTAATTTGTTCACCCACCATATTGTTTTCTTTCAAGAGAGAATCCTCTAGTGAAACCTATGGCCCCTGATCTATTTTCCATCGTATATTTTCAGACCAATAAACCCAAAAATACCTTGCTGCAATTTATTTGTTTTTACTTTGTTTTACGTTTTAGTGATCTTTTATATCTATCTCTGTCAGATCTCATCCTTGCAAGTGACCATGAAGGGATTGGCAACCCCTTTATCGCGTTTGGTGCAAGTGTTTGATTGTTTGTGTAGGTGTATAGAGTGGAGACTTGCGTGTACCTCCTACTAGATTGATACCTTGGTTCTCAAACTGAGGGAAATAGTTATCTCTACTTTGTTGCATCACCCTTTCCTCTTTAAGGGAAAAACCAACGCAAGCTCAAGAAGTAGCAGGAAGAATTTCTGGTGCTGTTGCTGGGGAGGTTCTACATCAAGCCTACCAAGTATCCAACATAAACTCTCATCTCTTGCATTACATTATTTGCCATATGAATCTTTGCTTTTTAGTTTTCCATAATCATACTTGCTGTACACACCTTTTGAGAGGGGCATGCATGAATCGTGAATTTATTAGAATACTCTAAGTGCTTCACTTATATCTTTTTAGTTGGGCAGTTTTTGTTCTAGTGCTTCACTTGTATCCTTTTAGAGCATGGCAGTGGTTCTATTTTATAGAAATTGATGAACTCTCATGCTTCACTTATATTATTTTGAGAGTCTCTAAACAACATGGTAATTTTCTTAGGTTGTGAATTCCTAATATGATAGGCATCCAAAGGAGATATAATAAAAACTTTCATAAAGAGCATTGAATATATGAGAAGTTTGATTCCTTGCAATTGTTTTGAGATATGAAGATGGTGATATTAGAGTCATGCTAGTAGTGAATTGTGGAGTCAAAGTAATAATTGTGGTAAGGTTTGTGATTCCCGTAGCATGCATGTATGGTCTTCTAGTTATGTGAAGAAGTTGGAGCGCAATTTATCCTTGATTTTCTATCTTTGTGTGAAGGTTGGGGGCGCGCGATGGTTAACTCCTACAAACCTCTCCCCTAGGAGCATGCGTAGTAGTACTTTGCTTCGAGGGATAAAAGATTTTTTGCTAGAAGTATGTGAGTTCTTTATGACTAATGTTGAGTCCATGGATTATACGCACTCTCACCCTTCCACCTTTGCTAGCCACTCTAGTACCGCGCAACTTTCGCCGGTGCATTAAACCCACTTTTTACCCTTCCTCAAAACAGTCACCATACCTACATATTATGTCATTTCCATAGCCATTCCGAGATATATTGCCATGCAACTTCCACTGTTCCATTTATTATGACACATACCATCATTGTCATATTGCTTGTTGGATGATCATGTAGTTGGAATAGTATTTGTGGCTTGGCCACCATTCATATTTTTTATACATGTCACCCTTGATCATTGCACATCCCGGTACACCGCTGGAGGCATTCATATAGAGTCATATTTTGTTCTAAGTATCGAGTTGTAATTCTTGAGTTGTAAGTAAATAAAAGTGTGATGATCATCATTATTAGAGCATTGTCCCATGTGAGGAAAGGATGATGGAAGCTATGATTCCCTCACAAGTTGGGATGAGTCTCCGGACTTTACAAAAAATAAAAGAGGCCATGTAAGCCCAAATAAGAAAATAGGCCAAAGGAGCCCACACAAAAAATGAGAGAAAAGAGAGAAGGGGCAATGCTACTATCCTTTTACCACACTTGTGCTTCAAAGTAGCACCATGATATTCATGATAGAGAGTCTCCTTTGTTGTCACTTTCATATACTAGCAGGAATTTTTAATTATAGAACTTGGCTTGTATATTCCAATGACGGGCTTCCTCAAATTGCCCTAGGTCTTCGTGAGCAAGCGAGTTGGATGCACACCCACTTAGTTTCTTTTTGAGCTTTCATACACTTATAGCTCTAGTGTATCTGTTGCATGGCAACCCCTACTCACTCACATGGATATCTATTGATGGGCATATCCATAGCCCGTTAATATGCCTAGTTGATGTGAGACTATCTCCTTCTTTTTGTCTTCTCCACAACCACCATATTCTATTCCACCTATAGTGCTATATCCATGGCTCACGCTCATGTATTGCGTGAAAGTTGAAAAAGTTTGAGAATACTAAAGTATGAAACAATTGCTTGACTAAGACCGGGGTTGTGCATGATTTAATACTTTGTGTGATAGAGATGGAGCATAGCCAGACTATATGATTTTGTAGGGATAACTTTCTTCGGCCATGTTAGTTTGAGAAGACATGATTTCTTTATTAGTATGCTTGAGGTATTATTATTCTCATGTCAATATTAAACTTTTGTTTTGAATCCTATGGATCTGAATATTCATGCCACAATAAAGAAAATTACATGGATAAATATGTTAGGTAGCATTCCACATCAAAAATTCTATTTTTTTGTCAATTAACTACTCAAGGACGAGCAGGAATTAAGCTTGGGGATGCTTGATACGTCTCCAACGCATATATAATTTTTGATTGTTCCATGCTATTATATTGTCTGTTTTGGATATGCATTACTATGCTATTCTATATTATTTTTGGGACTAACTTATTGAACTAGAGCCCAGTGCCAGTTTCTGTTTTTTCCTTGTTTTTGAGTTTTACAACAAAGGAATATCAAACGGAGTCCAAACGGAATAAAACTTCCGCGATGATTTTTCTTGGACCAGAAGACATCCAGAGGAATTGGAGTCCAAGTCAAAAGATCCCCGAGGAGGCGACAAGCCACAGGGGCACGCCCTAGTGGGGGGCACCCCTGGGCTTGTGGACCCCTCGAGGACCCCCTGACCCCGCTCCTTGGCCTATAAATTCACAAATATTCCCAAACCAATAGAGGCATCCACCAATATACTTTTCTGCCGCCGCAAACCTCTGTTCCTGTGAGATCCCATCTTGGGACCTTTTCCAACACCCTGCCATAGGGGGATTCGATCATGGAGGGCTTCTACATCAACTCTATTGCCCTTCCGATGAAGCATGAGTAGTTTATCTCAGACCTACGGGTCCATAGCTAGTAGCTAGATGGCTTCTTCTCTCTCTCTCTTTGATCTTCAATACAATGTTCTCCTTGATGTTATTGGAGATCTATCCAATGTAATATTCTTTTGCGATGTGTTTGTCGAGATCTGATGAATTGTGGATTTATGATCAGATTATCTATGAATATTATTTGAATCTTCTCTGAATTCTTATAAGCATGATTTGATATCTTTGTATTTCTCTTCAAAATATCGGTTTGGTTTGGCCAACTAGATTGATTCTTCTTGCAATGGGAGATGTGCTTAGTTTTGGGTTTAATCTTAGGGTGTCTTCACCCAGTGACAAAGTAGGGGTAGCGAGGCACGTATTGTATTGTTGCCATCAAGGGTAAAAGATGGGGTTTTCATCATATTGCTTGAGTTTATCCCTCTACATCATGGCATCTTACTTAAAGTGTTACTCTGTTCTCTTGAACTTAATACTCTAGATGCAGGCAGGAGTCGGTCGATGTGTGGAGTAATAGTAGTAGATGCAGGCAAGAGTCGGTCTACTTGACACGGACATGATGCCTATATTCATAATCATTGCCTTGGATATCGTCATAATTTTGCGCTTTTCTATCAATTGCTCGACAGTAATTTGTTCACACACCGTATTGTTTTCTTTCAAGAGAGAATCCTCTAGTGAAACCTATGGCCCCCGATCTATTTTCCATCGTATATTTTCAGATATATAAACTAAAAAACCCAAAATATCTTGCTGCAATTTGTTTGTTTTTACTTTGTTTTATGTTTTAGTAATCTTTTATATCTATCGCTATCAGCTCTCATCCTTGCAAGTGACCGTGAAGGGATTGACAACACCTTTATTGCGTTGGGTGCAAGTGTTTGATTGTTTGTGTAGGTGCATAGATTGGAGACTTGCATGTACCTCCTACTAGATTGATACCTTGGTTCTCAAACTGAGGGAAATACTTATCTCTACTTTGTTGCATCACCCTTTCCTCTTCAAAAACCAACGCAAGCTTAAGCAGTAGCACACCATTCGTCGCCGCACGCATCACCCACGTGATGACATGATACCGCGCGACCGAGCCGAGCGGCGCCTGCTTTGCAAGCCTCAGGGGGGATGCCTCGCGAGGCCCTTGGTGACCCCATCTAGCCTGCTCAAGATGCCCGCCTCCCGAGGGGGCTCACGAGGCCAAGCTCTGGTGAAGGGTCTCGTCCACGGCGACCGCTGGTTGGCCACTTGTTGGGCTCTCGACATGTGTCGCGTCCTGAGCCTTAGGCCTGGGTACCCCCGGTCTGACGGGCCCAACAGTAGCCCCCTAGCCTGCGGCGCGCACGTCTCCGCCTACTAGGGGGTGAAATGGCGTAGGCCCTAACTGCCTGCGGGCCAGGCGCGACGCGTGGTGCATGATGGAATGAGGGACACCCCCACTTCTCCCACGATACCTAGGCAACCATTTGATACGTCTCTGTCGTATCTACTTTTCCTAACGCTTTTCCTCTTGTTTTGGACTCTAATTTGCATGATTTGAATGAAACTAACCCAGACTGATGTTGTTTTCAGCAGAACTACCATGGTGTTGTTTTTGTGCAGAAATAGAAGTTCTCGGAATGCAACGCAAGTTTTTGGAGAATTATTTCAGAATAAAAGAAAAATACTGGAGCCAAGAACCATCGAAGGGGGCCCCTGGTTGAGCACAACCCACGAGGGCGCGCCACCCCCTCCAGGCACGCCCAGGTGGGTTGTGGCCACCTGGTGGCCCCGCATACCCTAATTCCAACTCCTTAAATACCCATATTTGGAGAGAAAATTCGACGAGGAAGTTTCATCACATTTCATGATACAGAGCTGCCGCCATCTCCTGTTCTTCATCGGGAGGCCAGATCTGGAGTCCATTCAGGGCTCCAGAGAGGGGGATCTTCAATCTTCGTCATCACCAATCCTCCTTCATCGCCAATTCCATGATGCTCCCCACTGGGAGTGATTAATTCCTTCGTAGGCTCGCTGGTCGGTGAGGAGTTGGATGAGATTCATCATGTAATCGAGTTAGTTTTGTTACGGCTTGATCCCTAGTATCCACTATGTTCTGAGATTGATGTTGTTATGACTTTGCCAGGCTTAATGCTTGTCACTAGGGCCCGAGTGCCATGATTTCAGATTTGAACCGTTTATGTTTTCACCATTATATCTATGTTCTAGATCCGATCTTGCAAGTCATATTCACCTATTGCGTGTTATGATCCGTATACCCCGGGGTGACAATAATCGGGATACTTTCCGGTGATGACCGTAGTTTGAGTAGTTCATGTATTCACCATGTGTTAATACTTTGTTCCGGTTCTCTATTAAAAGGAGGCCTTAATATCCCTTAGTTTCCTTATGGAACCCGCTACCACGGGAGGGTAGGACAAAAGATGTCATGCAAGTTCTTTCCATAAGCATGTATGACTATTTACGGAATACATGCCTACATTATATTTATGAACCGGAGCTAGTTCTGTATCGCCCTAGGTTATGACTGTTATATGATGAATATCATCCAACGAATCCACCGATCCAATGCCTATGAATTTTTCCACATATTGTTCTTGCTAGGTTACTACTGCTGTTGTTACTGTTACACTTGCTACAAAATCATTGCTAGCACTATTACCGTTACTATTGCTGCTGCCACTACTATCAAAACTATCATACTATTGTGCTACTGATCATATTGCTGCAGATATTTAATCTCCAGGTGTGGTTGAATTGACAACTCAACTACGAATACTTGCATTCTTTGGCTCCCCTTGTGTCGAACCTACAAATTTGGGTTGAATACTCTACCCTCGAAAACTGTTGCGATCCCCTATACTTGTGGGTTATAAGACTTTTTTCTGGCACCGTCGCTGGGGAGCATAGCTATATTTGTTGAGTCACTTGGGATTATTATTTATTTATCACCATGAAGAGTCTGAAGGATTCCAAAACCAAGATCGATCCCTCTAGGACGAGGGGAGGTAAGAAACTGCCATCACACTCTGCACTTGATTCACCTTCTGTTTTGAGTAAACTTGCAACACCACCACATGCTATTAATCCTGATATGTCGCAAGTTATTGATGATGCTACTTTTGCTATGGATAATGCTTATGATGATGCTAGTACCTTGATTAATGATAATGTGCCACTAGGTGAATTTCTTGATGAACAACTTGCTAGAGCTAAAGATATTGAGAATGCTGAAACTGATGAAGTACTTGAAACTGGAAATCTTGAAACACCTATTAGACCTAGATCTCCTAGATATGAATTGCCTAAGGTACCTGAGGGTTATGTTATGGATGAGGAGGTAGCTAGAGATTTTCTTGCTTGCAATGATAGAGATTACCTTAAGAAATTATTATGCAAACTGAAAGAAAAATCTTTGAATGCTAGAATGAAATGTGATCCTATGATTGCTACTTCACCTATCTTTGTTACTGATAAGGATTATATTCTCTGCCGACCCAATTAGTTTGGTTGAATCTGATCCTTTCCATGGCTATGAAACTGAAACTGAAACTGTTGTGGCACACCTTACTAAATTAAATGATATAGCCACCCTATTTGCTCATGATGAGAAAATTCGCTACTATTATATTCTCAAATTATTTCCGTTCTCATTAAAGGGTGATGTTAATATAGGGTACAATACTCTTGCCTCTATTGTGTGCGTAGTCCCCAAGATATGATATACTACTTCTCTGAAAAATATTTTCCTGCTCATAAGAAACAAGCTGCCTTACTGCAAATATTTAGCTTTGTGCAAATTGAAGAAGAGAGTCTCCCAAAAGCTTGGGGGAGGCTTCTCCAATTTCTTAATGCTTTGCCTGATCATCCGCTTAAGAAAAATGAAATACTTGATATCTTCTATAATGGACTAACCGATGCTTCTAGGGATTTCCTAGATAGTTGTGCTGGTTGTGTTTTCAGGGAATGAACTGTTGAGCAAGCTGGGGAATTATTGAATAACATATTGAAAAATTATGACGATTGGACTCTTCCTAAACCACCGCATAAACCTACACCAAAGAAGAGGGGTATCTTATATCTCAGTCCTGAATATATGCAAGAGGAAAAGAAAAGTATGAAGGAAAAAGGTATTAAAGCGGAGGACGTTAAAAATTTACCGCCTATTGAAGAAATACATGGACTTGATACGCCACCACCAAAGGTGGTAGAGGTAAACTATTTAATGAAATTTGATGAAAGTGACATCCCTTACAATATGCATCCTAGTCAATGCCTTTATGAGTTCGATAAATACATTAGAAAACAAGATCACTTCAATGAGAATGTTATGAAACAATTGAAATACAACTCTGATATGATTGCTCGCTTGAGTAACTTATTGTTTAGAATCACTAATGATGTTAGAGGTGTAGGAAAACATGCCTCTATGGTTCAAACCCAACTAGAACAAGTTGCTAAATCGCAAAGAGAATTGCTCGATGAAATGAATAACAATATGAAGGATCATGCTGTTAGAGTAATGACTAGAGGAGGTAGAATGACCCAGGAACCACTTTATCCTGAAGGACACCCTAAAAGAATTGAACAAGACTCTCAAAGAATTAACACCGATGCATCTAGTCCTTCTAAAAAGAAGAAGGAAAATAAAAATGATAGGACTTTGCATACCTGTGGTGAACCTGAAATAGGAAAACCTCCTGAAGATAATAATGATGTTTCTATTTCTGATGCTGAAACTCAATCTGGTAATGAACATTTACCTAGTGATAATGAAAAGGATAACGACGATGTTCATGAAGAAACTCAACCAGACAATGATAAACCACCAGATAATGATGTTGAAATAGAACCAACTGTTGATCTTGATAACCCACAACCTAAAAATAAAAGATACGACAAAAGAGACTTTGTTGCTAGGAAAAATGGAAGATAAAGAGAACCATGGGTTCAAAAACCTATGCCCTTTCCACCTAAACCAACTAAGAAAAAAGATGATGAAGAATTTGAATGCTTTGCAGAAATGCTTAGGCCAGTCTTTTTGCGCACCCGCTTGACGGAAATTTTAAGGATGGCCCCTTATGCTAAATACATGAAAGACATCATCACTAATAAGAGAAAGATACCGGAAGCTGAAATCTCCACCATGCTTGCTAATTATTCTTTTAAGGATGGAGTACCTAAAAACTTGGAGATCCAGGAATACCAACTACACTTGCTCCATCAAAAAAAATATGTTAAAGCTCCTTTGTGTGATTTAGGAGTTGGTGTTAGTGTTATGACTTTCTCCTTATATAAAAGACTTGATTTGAATAAAGAGACACCTACTGAAATAGCTTTGCAAATGGTTGATAAATCAACTGCCATACCTATCGGTATGTGTGAGGATGTGCCCGTTGTTGTTGCAAATGTTACTATCTTAACTGACTTTGTTATACTTTAGATGCCCGAGGACGACAACATGTCGATTATCCTCGATAGACCCTTTTTGAAATACTGCAAAGGCTGTTATTGATTGCAATAAAAGCAAGGTCACTTTTCATATCAATGGTAATGAACATACGGTGCACTTTTCGAAGAAACAATTCCAAGTGAATGGTATTAATGTTATTGAAAAAGCTCCGACACTCGCTATTAGGAGTTTTCAACAACCTCTACCTACTGCAAAAAATATATGAAATGCTTATTGTTGGGGACATGCATATCCCCGTTGAGGTAACTTAGTGTTTTACGAAAGTTCTTCGGTTTCTTGCTAATCGAAGGTGGTTGTTAATAAGACTTGATCAACCTTATTAATGGAGCATTTTTTAGAGGTATGAAGTTGATGAATTTAGTAAGCACAACCTTCTGCTTCCAACTTTTGTTTTATGTTTTCTTAGTTAAATAAAATAAAATGCCATGTTTATTCTGTTTTCTGGATTTTCCATGCAATAAAAAAATGACCCAAAAAATAAAAGTTCTCAGAATGCCCTAAAAATTTAATACGATTTTTTTCTGAATATTTCTGAGTTTTTGGTGCAAATAACATTAGAGGGGGTGCACCTGGTGACCACAAGACACCAGGGCGCGCCAGCAACCCCAGGCGCGCCCTGGTGGGTTGTGGTCCCCACGTGGGTCCCCTCACTTATATCTTTAGCCCATGTCATCTCTTACCTCCAGAAAAAAATCACCATTGCTCTCTCTCTCTCTCTCTCTCTCTCTCTCGTGTTCTTGCTCTCAAACCCGTGGATTTTGATCTCTTTGCTCGAAGCTCCATTTCCAAAATTGTTTTGGGGGATTGCTACTTCGTATGTGACTCCTCCATTGGTCCAATTAGTTTTTGCTTTAGTGGATTACATTTTGAATAATTAGCTACTCTTGGTGCTGCGGTAGATGAGCCTGCATGTTGAATTCTTAGATTTCTAAGTAGTTTGAATGCTTAATATAGCCTCTATGCATCCTTATGAGTAGTTTCTATCAATATTGTGAAGTTTTATTGACATAAATTTTGTGGACTAAAATTTTCAGAATTTTATCTATAGGAATAAGAGGAGTTTCTTTAGGAAGTTTGGCTCCAAGAAAAATGCTAAGGGAGTCATTGGGGGATCATCGAACAGTGACCTCCACACTCAAAGAAGGGTGGAGGTGCGGCCGTGCGAATGGCCGCATGATCCCTTCATGGAGGGGGTCGGGATTCATCAAGAGTTCGCCCAATTCGCTGCAAATGTCGGGCTTACCGACTTCATCGCAACTGAGTGTGAACAATACCATCTCTTACAAATTCCTTTGTGATTTTTTTTCATTTTCTGAGTAGGAATAACCCCACTGAGGTGCAGTTTAATTTATATGCTGAAACTCGTCAGATGGCACTCACTGATTTCTACGATATATGCTTGATCCCTTCTGACGAGGAAATAAGAGAGCCTAGACCTGCAGAGTTTGAGGACTTCTATCATACTCTGACAGTGGGTAATGAGAGAGGTGTATCGAGTGTTATCGCCACTAGCTTGCTGTTTTCTTCTGTGCATTATTTTGCGCTATTCATCGCTAAGTGTTTAATTGCTAGAGAGAAGGTCAGTGTACTCAGTGGCCCCGACTTCACCATTTTATGCCGTGCACTATACGTCGATAACACCTTTAGCCTAGGGGCTATTATTGCACATCGTCTACACCTTAACAAGACTAAGGGAAAATTTCATGGCGGTATTTATGCTACTTGCTTAGCGAGTCACTTTAACGTTCAGATACGCCAACATCATTATCCTCTGCCCAAGGTTGTTCTAGATCACCAGGCGATGGTGGCTCACCAGTTTACTGATGAGGCCAACTCTCTTCATAATATTCATTATAACTTGGTTTACAGTGTGGAAACCCATGATATCATTTCATTGCCTGCACCTGCTTTGTTTGGTTCTATTTCCAGGGGCGGATATAGGGTCATGTCAGCGGATATTATTGCCTATCGGGACGCCCACACAGTGGCAGAGGAGGAGCCTCAGGAGTGGGGCGCTCAGGTGCCGCCGCCGTAGCACTTCGACATGGGATCGGATGGCTACTACGGATGGTGATTACCAAGCTAGGCCAAAAGCCTAAGCTTGGGGGAGTACGTGTTTCCACCGACATTACATTCATGATCACACATCTCATTTCATTCGTTTGAGAAAACCCAAAACAAAAAAATCTTTCTTGCTTTTTTTTGGTTTTTCTTTCTAGTTTAGTTAGTTGCAGTATTAAAAAGAAAACCCGAAAAGATTTCCTTGTTCTTCTTTTTCTTGTTGGGAGCTCTCCCGTGTAAATACTTTTTCTCGTTTTTGTTTTTCTTTCTCTTTAATTTGCTTTCTTCAAGAAAAAATAAAAACTCCAAAAATATTTAGTGTGTTTCTCTAATTTTTTATTTATTGAGTCATACCAAGGAGAAGACCACGATGAAAATGTTGAGTGGCTCTCATATGCATTAATATTGATCTAACAAAGTGCCAAAATTGCCTTGTCTTCTCCTTTTTAATGAAATGTTTGCAGATTCCAGCATTTGTCCACGACACTCTTGCACTATTATTATTTTCATATCATTCAGTCATGCAAGTGAAATGCAATAATGATGATATTTGATGAAGTGGTTGTGGCACAGAGAAACGGGTATGAACTCAACTTGTTCTGTTTTTGTAGATATGTTTAACCTAGTATCCATGATTCAGCATATTATGATCAAACATGTTCGTAATGATAATTAGGGATTATAGTTCCTCATGCCATGCTTAAGTAGCTAGGAGTGGATAATGATTTATCTTGGATGTCAACATTGCATTAAAATGATTGTGATGTAGTATGATGATATGGTATCCCCCTCTGAATGTTTCAAGTGGCTTGACTTGGCACATGTTCATGCATGTAGTTGAATCAAAACCAATATAGCCTCTACGATATTTATGTTCATGGTTTCCATATTCTACTCATGCTAGCATCCAATGTTCATTATTCATAATGCATGTTCATGACCGTTTTCGCTCTCTAGCTGGCCGCTTCTCAACCTATTTGCTAGCCTTCGCCTGTACTAAGCAGAAATACTGCTTGTGCATCAAAACCCTCAAACCAAAGTTATTCCAGATGAGTCCACCATATCTACCTCTGTGCGGTATTACCCTGCCGTTCTAAGTAAATTTGCATGTGCCACCTCTAAAAACTTCATTCATAGAGCGACAGGGGGTAGTCAGTATCTTCCATGCTAAGCAGGATATTCTCATGATGAGTCTTTATTCACTCGCCCTTGCACAAGAGGGGCGGTAATAGGGATTCCCAGTTCTGAAATAAAAAATGCAAATAATTAAACAAAACTCCCCCAGGACTGATGTTGGTATGGATGGTACCCGTGGATTCGGCCAGCCGTGGAGTGTGTTTGTTGGGGGAGGGGATTAAACCTTTACATTTATCGCTTGGGAACCACCACTAACGTGTTTAGCATGGAAGATATTGATAACTTTTGGTCGTCACGTAAACAGGAAGGGTGCATTTCCCAAAATTTCATTTATCTCTGTTTTTTAAACCTCGAGCTCTGACACCTCTGCAAATTCCTGCTTTCCTCCGTGAAGGGACTATTTATTTAATTTTATGTTGAGTCATCACCTTCTCAAATAAGCGCTAGATCTGAGAGCACTATTGCATCCTCATGCATTCTATATAGTTAATGTTGGATGCATCATGACTGGATCTTTTCTACCATGAATTACAATGTTTAGTCGCTGCTTGAACTTTGGAGGTGCTCTACATTTATGTTTTGCGGTCTCAAAAAGGGCTAGAGAGATACCACTGTTGTCATTTTATATCATGATTGTTTTGACAAAGTGTGAGCATTTGATATATTTTATTATTGCTCGCTAGTTGCTTATGCCATTGATATGAGTTAATATAATTTTTACGAGTTATTTTTGACATGGTTAGTCATAAGCTTTGCTGAAAACCTGGGTGCTACTTAAACTTATTTATGTAAACAAGAGCAAAAGAGTTCATAAAAGTTTTTCTTTTTCACTTTTAGTTTGTCAACTAAATTGCTTGAGGACAAGCAAAGGTTTAAGCTTAGGGGAGTTGATACGTCTCCGCCGTATCTACTTTTCCTAACGCTTTTCCTCTTGTTTTGGACTCTAATTTGCATGAAACTAACCCGCACTGACGCTGTTTTCAGCAGAACTACCATGGTGTTGTTTTTTGTGCAAAAATAAAAGTTCTCGAAATGGAATGGAACTTTTTGGAGAATTATTTCAGAATAAAAGAAAAATACTGGAGCCAAGAACCACCGAAGGGGGCCCCCTGGTTGAGCATAACCCACCAGGGCACGCCACCCCCTCCAGACGCGCCCAGGTGGGTTGTGCCCACCTGGTGGCCTTGCAGACCCTAATTCCAACTCCTTAAGTAACCATATTTGGAGAAAAACACCGAGGAGGAAGTTTCATCGCGTTTCACAATTTGGAGCAGCCGCCACCTCCTATTCTTCATCGGGAGGCCAGATCTGGAGTCCATTCAGGGCTCCAAAGAGGGGGATCTTCAATCTTCGTCATCACCAATCCTCCATCATCGCCAATTCCATGATGCTCCCCACTGGGAGTGAGTAATTCCTTCGTAGGCTCGCTGGTCGGTGAGGAGTTGGATGAGATTCATCATGTAATCGAGTTAGTTTTGTTACGGCTTGATCCCTAGTATCCACTATGCTCTGAGATTGATGTTGTTATGACTTTGCCAGGCTTAATGCTTGTCACTAGGGCCCAAGTGCCATGATTTCAGATCTGAACCATTTATGTTTTCACCATTATATCTATGTTCTAGATCCGATCTTGCAAGTCATATTCACCTATTGCGTGTTATGATTCGTATACCCCGGGGTGACAATAATCGGGATACTTTCCGGTGATGACCGTAGTTTGAGTAGTTCATGTATTCACCATGTATTAATGCTTTCTTTTTCGGATCGCTATTAAAAGGAGGCCCTAATATCCCTTAGTTTCCTTATGGACCACGTTGTCATGGGAGGGTAGGACAAAAGATGTCATGCAAGTTCTTTCCATAAGCACGTATAACTATTTACGGAATACATGCCTACACTAACTGGAGCTAGTTCTGCATCGCCCTAGGTTATGATTGTTATATGATGAATATCATCCAATGAATCCACCGATCCAAAGCCTATGAATATTTCCACATATTGTTCTTGCTAAGTTACTACTGCTGTTGTTACTATTACATTTGCTACAAAATCATTGCTAGCACTGTTACCATTACTATTGCCGCTGCCACTACTATCAAAACTATCATACTATTGTGCTACTGATCGTATTGCTATCGATATTTAATCTCCAGGTGTGGTTGAATTGACAACTCAACTGCTAATACTTGCAACTATTCTTTGGCTCCCCTTGTGTCGAATCAATACATTTGGGTTGAATACTCTACCCTCAAAAACTGTTGCGATCCCCTATACTTGTGGGTTATCACCATTCAGGCTGACATAAATCATGCACGCGCACGGCGCGTGGCCATCATTGCTCCTTGTTTGCATCCGATCTCCCAGCTCCCGTCGAAGGCGAAGAGGCGCGGACCGCTCCTCCTTCGAGCGCTATAAGGATGAGGGGGGAAGGATTTCTCGACCCATCTTCTTCCTCCAACTCCTCCCTCCTGCTCCACGATTCGAGCCAACCTCTGTGATGATGGCGAGGGGACGAGGCCACGCTCGCGCGACTGCTGCACTGGCCAGGGTGTTGCCCCGTGGTCGTGGGCGCTCTCTGGCGGCTGCCGGTGCCGGTCCCAGCGGCCATGGGAGGGGCAGCGCTCGCGGGCGTGGGCGCGGAAGGCGAGGCGCTAATACGTCCATTTTGCATCATGTTTTCTTATTGTTATTTATAATGTTTTTATCCATGATAATGCTTTTTGGAGTAATTCTAATGCCTTTTCTCTCATAATTTGCAAGGTACACACCAAGAGGGAGAATTCCGGCAGCTGGAAATCTGGACCTGAAAAAGCTACGTCAGGCCACCTATTTTGCACAACTCCAAATGAGCTGAAACTCCACGAGAATTTTTTGTGGATTATTTAAGAAATATTGGAGCCAATAAACACCACAGGGGGGTCACCAGGTGGGCACAACCCACCTAGGCGCGCCAGGCCCCCCTCGCGCACCCTGGTGGGTTGTGGCCTCCTCGGCCCACCTCTGGTGCCCATTTTCTGGTATATGAGTCATTTTGACCTAGAAAATAAGAAGAAGACTTTCAGGACGGAGCGCCGCCGCCTCGAGGCGGAACTTGGGCAGGAGCACTTTTGCCCTCCGGCGGAGCGATTCTGCCGAGGGAACTTCCCTCCCGGTGGGGGAAATCATCGTCATCATCACCACCAACAACTCTCCCATCTTGGGGAGGGCAATCTCCATCAACATCTTCACCAGCACCATCTCATCTCAAACCCTAGTTCATCTCTTGTATTCAATCTTGTTACCAGAAGTATAGATTGTTGCCACGGGGTGACTAGTAGTGTTGATTACATCTTGTAGTTGATTACAATATGGTTTATTTGGTGGAAGATTATATGTTCAGATCCATTATGCATATTAATACCCCTCTGATCATGAGCATGTTTATTGTTTGTGAGTAGTCACTTTCGTTCTTGAGGTCAAGGGATAAATCATGTTGCATATAATCATGTGAATTTTATATGTGTTCGACATTTTGATGGTATGTATGTTGTGATTCCCTTAGTGGTGTCATGTGAACGTCAACTACATGACACTTCACCATATTTGGGCCTAAGGAAATGCATTGTGGAGTAGTAAATAGATGGTGGGTTGCGAGAGTCACAGAAACTTAAACCCCAGTTTATGCACTATTCCGTAAGGGACCGCTTGGATCCTAGAGTTTAATGCTATGGTTAGAATTTATTCTTAATACTTTTCTCGTAGTTGCGGATGCTTGCGGGAGGGTTAATCATAAGTAGGAGATTTTTCAAGTAAGAACAGCACCTAATCTCCAGTCCACCCACATATCAAATTATCAAAGTAGCGAACGCAAATCAAACCAACATGATGAAAGTGACTAGATGAAATTCCGGTGTACCCTCAAGAACGCTTTGCTTATCATAAGAGACTGTTTTCGCATGTCCTTTGCCTCAAAAGGATTGGGATACCTTGCTGCATACTTGTTACTACTATCGTTACTTGCTCGTTACAAATTATCTTGCTATCAAACTACTCCGCTACTTACAGTTTCAACACTTGCAGACATTACCTTACAAAAAACTACTTGTCATTTCCTTCCGCTCCTCATTGGATTCGACACTCTTACTTATAGAAAAGAGCTAAAATTTATCCCTATACTTGTGGGTCATCAAGGATATTTCCTGGCGCCTTTGCTGGGGAGTGAAGTGCCTTTGGTAAGTGGAATTCGACAAGGAAACATTTATATAGTGTGCTGAAATTTATTGTCACTTGTTACTATGGAAAACAATCCTTTGAGGGGTTTGTTCAGGGTATTTTCACCTCATCCGAAACCACAATTAGATACCCCTCAACCTATTGCACCTACTAAAAATATTGAATATGAAATTCCTTCGGGTATGATAGAACAACTGCTAGCTAATCCTTATGCAGGAGATGGAACTGAACATCCTGATATGCACTTGATATATGTGGAACAAATTTGTGGATTGTTTAAGCTTGCGGGTTTACTTGGAGATGAGGTGATGAGAAAGGCTTTCCCTTTATCTTTGAAGGGAAAAGCATTGGCATGGTATAGGCTGTGCGATGATATTGGATCATGGAATTGGAATCGTTTGAAATTGGAGTTCCACTAAAAAATCATCCTATGCATCTAGTTCATCGTGATCGGAATTATATATATAATTTTTGGCCTCGTGAAGGAGAAAGTATCGCTCTAGCTTGGGGGAGGCTTAAGTCAATGTTATATTCATGCCCCAATCATGAGCTCTCAAGAGAAATTATTATTCAGATTTTTTTTGCTTGGCTTTCTCATAATGATCAAACCATGCTGGATACTTCTTGTGTTGGTTCTTTTATGAAGAAAACTATTGGATTCCGGTGGGATCTTTTAGAAAGAATCAAACGCAACTCTGAAGATTGGGAACTTGAGAAGGTAAAGAGTCATGTAAAAAGCTTAAGTATGATTGTGTTAAATCTTTTATGGATACCGATGCTTTTCAAAAGTTTAGCACTAAATATGGACTTGACTCTGAGATAGTAGCCTGCTTTTGTGAATCATTTGCTACTAACGTTGAACTCCCTAAAGAGAAGTGGTTTAAATATCACCTACCTATTAAAGAAGAAATTAAAGAACCAGTACCAGCTAAAGAAGAAACTATACTCTGTAATGTTGATCCAGTTGTTCCTACTGCTTATATTGAGAAACCACCTTTTCCTGTTAGGATAAAGGAACATGCTAAAGTTTCAACTGTGGTTAACAGAAGCTTTGATAGAACACCTAAACCTGATGAACAAATTAAAGTAGAACCTAGTATTGCCATGGTTAAAGATCTCTTATAAGAAGTGTGGATGGGCATGTTATTTCCTTCTGTGCAGAAGCTGCTATAATATTTGAACCCGAAAAAAGGGATAAAAATAGACCAGTTGTTGGCCTGCCTGTCATTTCAGTTAAAATAGGAGATCACCATTATCATGGCTTATGTGACATGGGTGCTAGTGTGAGTGCTATTCCTTACAAGTTATATCAAGAAATTAGGGAAGACATAGCACCTGTAGAGTTAGAAGACATAGATGTTACTATTAAACTTGATAATAGAGACACGGTATCACCTTGTGGGATTATTAGAGATGTTGAAGTCTTGTGTGGGAAAATAAAATATCCTACTGATTTTCTTGTTCTTGGTACCCCAAAAGATGACTTATGTCCCATTATCTTTGGTAGACCTTTCTTGAACACAGTTAACGCTAAGATAGATTGCCAGAAAAAACTGTGGGTGTTAGTTTTGGTGATGAGTCTCATGAGTTTAATTTTTCCAAGTTTAGTAGAAACCATCATGAAAAAGAATTGCCTAGTAAGGATGAATTAATTGGTCTTGCTTCTATTGTTGTGCCACCTACTGATCTTTTAGAACAATACTTGCTAGACCATGAAAATGATTTACATATGCATGAAAGAAATGAAACAGATAATATTTTCTTTGAACAACGTCCTCTACTTAAACACAATTTGCCTATTGAAACTCTAGGAGGTCCTCCTCCACCTAAGCGTGATCCTGTGTTTGAATTAAAACAATTTCCAGACACTTTGAAATATGCTTATCTTGATGAAAAGAAAACACATCATGTTATTATCAGTGCTAACCTTTCAGAACATGAAGAAGAAAGATTATTGAAAGTTCTAAGGAAGCATCGAGCTGCTATTGGATATAACCTTAATGATTTAAAAGGCATTAGTCCCACTCTATGTCAGCACAAAATTAATATGGAACCTGATGCTAAACCCGTTGTTGATCACCAACGTCGGGCTAATCCGAAGATGAAAGAGGTGGTAAGACCGGAAATATTAAAACTTCTGGAAGCAGGTATAATTTATCCTATAGCTAATAGTAGATGGGTAAGTCATGTTCATTGTGTACCTAAGAAAGGAGGTATTAATGTTGTTCCTAATGATAAGAATGAACTTATTCCACAAAGAATTGTTACAGGCTATAGAATGGTAATTGATTTTAAAAAATTAAACAAAGCAACTAGAAAAGATCAATACCCTCTGCCTTTTATTGATCAAATGCTTGAAAGATTATCGAAGCACACACACTTTTGCTTCCTTGATGGATATTCTGGCTTTTCACAAATACCTGTTTCTCAACCTGATCATGAAAAGACCACTTTTACTTGTCCTTTTGGAACATATGCTTATAGACGTATGCCTTTTGGTTTATGTAACACACCTGCTACCTTTCAAAGATGCATGATGGCTATATTCTCTGATTTTTGTGAAAAGATTGTTGAGGTTTTCATGGATGACTTCTCTGTCTATGGGAAGTCTTTTGATGATTGTTTAAGCAATCTTGATCGAGTTTTGCAGAGATGCGAACAAACAATTCTTGTCTTGAATTGGGAGAAGTGCCACTTTATGGTTAATGAAGGCATCTTGGGTCATAAAATTTCTGAAAGAGGTATTGAAGTGGACCAAGCTAAGGTTGATGCAATTGAGAAAATGCCATGTCCTAAGGACATAAAAGGTATTCATAGTTTCCCAGGTCATGTTGGTTTCTATAGGAGGTTTATCAAGGACTTTTCTAATATTTCTAGGCCTCTCACTAATCTTTTGCAAAAGGATATTCCTTTTGTTTTTGATGATGATTGTCTTGAAGCCTTTGAAACACTCAAAAAAGCTTTAATCTCTGCACCTATTGTTCAACCACCTGATCGGAACTTGCCTTTTGAAATTATGTGTGATGCTAGTGATTATGCTGTTGGTGCAGTTCTAGGACAAAGAGTTGATAAGAAATTGAATGTTATTCATTATGCTAGTAAAACTCTAGACAGTGCTCAAAGAAATTATGCTACAACTGAAAAAGAATTCTTAGCAATGGTGTTTGCTTGTGATAAGTTTAGACCATATATTGTTGATTCTAAAGTAACTGTTCACATCGGCCATGCTGCTATTAAATATCTTATGGAGAAGAAATATGCTAAACCTGGACTTTTTCGGTGGGTTCTCTTGTTACAAGAATTTGATTTACATATCGTTGATAGAAAAGGAGCTGAGAACCCCGTAGCTGATAACTTGTCTAGGCTTGAAAATGTGCTTGATGACCCACTACCTATTGATGATAGTTTTCCTGATGAGCAGTTAGCTGCAATAAATGTTGCTAATAGTACTCCTTGGTATGCCGACTGTGCTAATTACATTGTTGCTAAATATTTACCACCTAGCTTTACATATCAACAAAAGAAAAAATTCTTCTATGATTTAAGACATTACTTTTGGGATGACCCACATATTTATAAAGGAGTAGATGGTATTATTAGACGTTGTGTACCTGAGCATGAACAGGGACAAATCCTACAGAAATGTCACTCTGAAGCTTATGGAGGGCATCATGCTGGAGATAGAACTGCTCATAAGGTATTGCAGTCTAGATTTTATTGGCCTACTCTCTTCAAGGATGCTCGTAAGTTTGTCTCATCTTGTGATGAATGTCAAAGAATAGGTAATACCGGTAAGCATCAAGAAATTCCTATGAATTATTCACTTGCTGTTGAACCATTTGATGTTTGGGGATTTGATTACATGGGACCTTTTCCTTCCTCTAATGGGTATACACATATTTTGGTTGCTATTGATTATGTTACTAAATTGGTAGAAGCTATTCCAACTAGTAGTGCTGATCACAACACCTCTATTAAAATGCTTAAGGAAGTTATTTTCCCAAGGTTTGGAGTCCCTAGATATTTAATGACTGATGGTGGTTCACACTTTATTCATGGTGCCTTCCGTAAAATGCTTGCTAAGTATGATGTTAACCATAGAATTGCATCACCTTATCATCCTCAGTCTAGTGGTCAAGTTGAACTTAGCAACAGGGAAATAAAGTTAATCTTGCAAAAAAGACTGTTAATAGGTCCATGAAGAATTGGTCTAAGAAATTAGATGATGCACTTTGGGCTTATAGAACAGCATATAAAAATCATATGGGTATGTCTCCTTATAAAATGGTTTATGGAAAATCTTGTCATTTGCCTCTTGAGTTAGAACATAAAGCATACTGGGCAGTTAAAGAACTCAATTATGATTTAAAACTTGCTAGTGAAAAGAGGTTATTTGATATAAGCTCATTAGATGAATGGAGAATCCAAGCTTATGAAAATGCAAAGTTATTCAAAGAGAAAGTTAAAAGGTGGCATGACAAAAGAATCCAAAAGCGCGAGTTTAAAGTCGGAGAATATGTTCTTTTGTACAACTCTCGTTTCAGATTCTTTGCAGGCAAAATCCTCTCAAAATGGGAAGGCCCATATGTCATCGAGGAGGTTTACCGGTCTGCAGCCATCAAAATAAATAATTCTGAAGGTACTAACCCGAAGGTTGTCAATGGGCAACGTATAAAGCATTATATCTCAGGTATGCCCATTAACGTTGACAGTAATGTTATCCAAACTTTGACACCAGAAGAACACATAAAAGAGTCCTTCCGAAACACTCCAGAATCGTCAAAATAAAGAGGTACGTAGTACGGTAAGTAAACAGACTCCGAATAATCTGCAAAAATATTTTTTGTCAATTTTGGAATAATTTTGAATTTTGGGAATAAAGAAACTTCGAGGAAGCGTCCCCTGGTGGGCATAAGACACCAGGGCACACTAGGCATGCCCGACGCGCCCAGGTGGGTTGTGCCCACCTGGGACACCTTCCAGACTCCATTTTTCTTCTATTTACTTTTCCTCCAAGATAAAATATATATATATACTTCCCGAACCTGTTAACCACTGTATCATGGAGAAAATTGTTGATGTTGGACATGGAAGGCAACATAATGGTTTATGTTTGTTTATATTCACATAGAAGTCATATTGTCATAGATCCTTTAACATGTGGTGTTTGCCCCTATCTTTGCTAGCCAAAAATTCCGCACTAAGTAGAGATACTACTTCCGCATCCAAAAACCCTTAAACCCAAATCTTTTTCGAGTGTCCACCATACCCACCTAGGGATTGAACAAGATCCCTCAAGTAAGTTGTCATCGGTGGAAAAAGGCAATAAAAATTGCTTCTAAATATGTGAGATCATTTAGTGTAAGAGAAAATTGAGCGTTGTACGAACTTGGATAACAAAGAATAAAAGCGATAGACTGCATAATAAAGGTTGTCATCTTAAGGAGCAATACAACGTGACGTTCTCTTGCATTAAGGGATTGAGCAGGCAAAAAAAATAAGTGCATGGCAACCTCTGCTTCCCTCTGCGAAGGGCCTATCTTTTACTTTTATGCAAAAAGTCAAAGTTTTCCCTTCTATTCCTTTTTATTTTCTCTTTTGGCAAGCATCATGTGGTGGGGAAAGATCTAGGCACATATGTCTAGTTGAATATAGATAGCATGAGTTATTATTGTTTACATCACCCTTGAGGTGAGTATGTTGGGAGGCGAAACTATAAGCCCCTATCTTTCTATGTGTCCGGTTGAAACGTTCTGCTCATGGGTATGAGGTGAGTGTTAGCAATCATAGAAGACTATATGATGGTTGAGTATGTGGACTTGCTTAAAAGGCTCCGGCACGTGACCCTTCCTGAAAAGATGATGAATTGTAGTTGCAAAGTTGACTGAGAACATAGTTTGTTGGTTTCTAATAGAGTTTTTGCTTTATACTTCGACTATGTGATGAACTATTACTTATTCATGGGAAGTGTATGATAAAATTTCTATGATAAAAGTCCTATGTTTAATTTTGTTGTTGTTATAATAATCAACATGATGCTTCTATGTCCGTATTTTGTTTTCATAGACACCTCTCTCAAAGCATGTGGACATGTTTTTCGATTTCGGTTTTCGCTTGAGGACAAGCGAGGTCTAAGCTTGGGGGAGCTGATACGTCCATTTTGCATCATGTTTTCTTACTGTTATTTATAATTTTTTATCCATAATAATGCTTTTTGGAGTAATTCTAATGCCTTTTCTCTCATAATTTGCAAGGTACACACCAAGAGGGAGAATTCCGGCAGCTGGAAATCTGGACCTGGAAAAGCTACGTCAGGCCACCTATTCTGCACAACTCCAAATGAGATGAAACTCCACGAGGATTTTCTGTGGATTATTTAAGAAATATTGGAGCCAATAAACACCAGAGGGGGGCCACCAGGTGGGCACAACCCACCTGGGCGCGCCAGGCCCCCCTAGCGTGCCCTGGTGGGTTGTGGCCTCCTCCGTAAGGGATCGATTGGATCCTAGAGTTTAATGCTATGGTTACAATTTATTCTTAATAATCTTCTCGTAGTTGCGGATGCTTGCAAGAGGGTTAATCATAAGTAGGAGGTTTTTTCAAGGAAGAACAACACCTAAGCACCGGTCCACCCACATATCAAATTATCAAAGTAGCGAACGCAAATCAAACCAACATGATGAAAGTGACTAGATGAAATTCCGGTGTACCCTCAAGAACGCTTTGCTTATCATAAGACATCGTTTTGGCCTGTCCTTTGCCTTAAAAGGATTGGGCTACCTTGCTACATACTTGTTACTACTATCGTTACTTGCTCGTTACAAATTATCTTGCTATTAAACTACTCCGCTACTTACAGTTTCAGCACTTGCAAACATTACTTTACTGAAAACTACTTGTCATTTCCTTCTGTTCCTCGTTGGGTTCGACGCTCTTACTTATCGAAAAGAGATACAATTGATCCCTTATTCTTGTGGGTCATTAGGCGCCCGCGACCGAGGTGGCTGAGGAGGCGTGGCCGCCCTTCCTTCCCAGGCGGGCAGTCACTTAGCCGAGGTGTCCGGTAAGTTCATTGTGGACATGCACCGCTGGCCCTACACATGGCTCCGGCTTCTCGACTCCTTTGCGGAGGAGATGGCGGACCGTGCACCATTGAGCATGTGGGTGCAGGCACACGGCTGCTGCAACGGCCCTTCCTGGGTGGCGACGGAGTTCACCCCCACGGGCTTCATGTTCTTGCGGCAGGGGTGGAACTCGTTTGCCCTTGCTCGCGGCCTGAAAAGGGGGCACGTCCTCCAATTCAAGTACGACGGGGCCGCCATGCTCTTCGTGAAGATCTTCGGGGTCGTCGGCATCCGTCTAAGGTGCTGCACGGATAGCGAAGACAGCGACTCCTCCGGCGAAGACGACGGCGACGCAGACGCGTCCCCCTCGAGCGGGAGCAGGAGCAGTGATGGTCTCCCTGCATCAAGAGTGAAGACGAAGACTCCGACTAGGGTGTGGTTGGCGCCCAAGCCAGAGACCTGGGGATGGTCGCGTCCCACCTGAAGCTTCCTCCTTTATTTCTTCTTTTTACCTGCACTGAATTGATGTAGGCCCCGCGTGGTGTGTGAAAATGGTGGTTTCTGCGTTTTAATTCAATGCTTTCGTGGTTTGAAATATAAGTCCCCTCTTGAAGTTCCCTCACGAGGCTTGTCCTTTTTTCTTTGCTCCCCTTCGTGCTCTACGTCATTAGGACCCAGCCCCCAGGCAAGTCTCAGCCATTGCTGGTATGCCAGGTCGCGATGCCTGGACAAGGCCAGGAGGTGAGGAGCACCGGAAGCTAGTAAGGGCTCCTGAGGCGCGATGCTCAGCCCCCCTTCAACATGCAAGCGGCTCGTGCGAAAAAAGAGGCGTCGACCTTTTCTAAGATCGCGAGAAGAGGGAATTTTAACAATGACAATGGCGCCTCATGCAATGGTTGGACTTAGCTTTTCGCAGGAGTGATGCTGGGCGAGCCACGACTTGCGAGGAGTCCATGCTCCTCTTAAGGCGCGATTGCTTAGGCTCGGCCCTTGAAGTCTTCCCCTTGTGAGGCCTTTGGGATGGGTGGTTGTCGCTGATCAACACGTGAGACGCTACCTACGGGGTTCCCAAGCTCCTGGTTCCTGGGTTAACTGCATGTTGACAGATTTCGGGATACTAAGAGCGACGCGCACTCGCCAACTTGCTCATGGTTGTTCCGTGAGGAGATAAGACACCAAAGATCTCGGTGAGGTGGCGTGCACGGGGGCAGGCCCGCGAGCCAGAGCTCAATCACTTGGATTTATCGGTGCTGCAGGGACGGACCCGAGCACAGATGCCGTGCCCATCCCCCACTCACGGAACGGTCAGGAGAGGAGTCGCGAGCGCGTGGCGCTCTCAAGGTGGCATAGCACCAGACACACAATTATGCAACCAACATAAATTCATCAGGGCATAACCAAGATTCATTACACAACCAAAAAGCACGGCTGCCATGTCTAGCACGGGTCAGCTCAAGGTTGGTGCAGCCCGTGGGGCGCCCTCATCTTGTACAAACAAAAATTCACTGGCAAAATAGTGTCGTCGAATTGCTTGATGAGGTGTGTCATAGAAGATCGCCCCTCAGGGGCCGAGGAGCTCCCGACACCCGAGAGGCCCGCGAGAGGCTGATGGCTCACAAGGCTCCAGCGTGATTCGCGCCAGCCTTTGGAAGGTGGCACCGGCATTCATCAGGCCGGAGGGCATACGGACGTAGTGAAAGCACAAGTGCTCCTTGGGTGGTTTTGGTAATTAATGTCAACATATCTCGTGTTGGACTAATGTTTTCATCTAGTGTATTTTAGACAAGTTCAACAGGTGGAGTGGCGTGGACAAAAGGATGTGGAACCCCTTCAAGATACTAAGGACACACACGACTGGCTCAAGCACGAAAGATCAAGACTCTACATTTTACTTTTTAGTGATCCAAGATCACATTGAGTCCATAGGAAAAGCCAATACTATTAAAAGGGAATGAGGTGTTGCTTAATGGCTTGCTTGCTCAAAGTGCTTAGTGGTATGATCCAAAACCCTCAACCACTTTCTCACATCCACATTTGTCCCAAACCAAAAGTCAAACTCAGCCCCACCGAAATTTTCTATCCGGCGCCATCGAGTTCATCTGTCATAGCCACTGCCACAAAACCCTAATCAATTTGGTCTCACCGATGGGATCCCGGTCTCACTGAGATGGGCTTGCAAACTCTCTGGTTCCTATTGCATTAAATTCGCCTTACCGAGTTTTGTAATCAGTCCCATCGAGTTTGCCTGACCAACTCTCTGGTTAGCTTGTTACCAAAATCGGTCCCACCAAGTTTGTGTAATCGGTCAAACCGAGATGAGGTTTTACCCTAACCATAGCACATTGGTCCCACCGAGTTGATCATATCGGTCCCACCGAAATGCCTAACGGTCACATTATGAACTGAATCGGTCTGACCGAGTTTTCTGATTCAGTCCCACCGAGTTTGGTGATTTGTGTGTAATGGTTAGATTTTGTGTGGGGGCTATATATACCCCTTAACCCACTCTTCATTCGTGAGGAGAGCCATCAGAACATGCCTACACTTCCAGCATACATTTTCTGAGAGAGAACCACCTACTCATGTGTTGAGGTCAAGATATTCCATTCCAACCACATAAATCTTGATTACTAGCCTTCTCCAACTTGCTTTCCACTCAAATCATCTCTCCACCAAATCCAAATCCGTGAGAGAGAGAGAGTTGAGTGTTGGGGAGACTATCATTTGAAGCACAAGAGCAAGGAGTTCATCATCAACACACCATCTATTACCTTTTGGGGAGTGGTGTCTCCTAGATTGGTTAGGTGTCACTTGGGAGCCTCCGTCAAGATTGTGGAGTTGAACCGAGGAGTTTGTACTGGCAAGGAGATTGCCTACTTCGTGAAGATCTACCCTAGTGAGGCAAGTCCTTTGTGGGGGATGGCCATGGTGGGATAGACAAGGTTGCTTCTTCGTGGGTGGAGCCCTCTGTGGACTCGCGCAACCGTTACCCTTCGTGGGTTGAAGTCTCCATCAACATGGATGTACGATAGCACCACCTATCGGAACCACGCCAAAAATCTCCGTGTCTCCAATTGTGTTTGCACACTCCAATCCCATCCCTTTACATTCTTGCAACTTGCATGCTCTACTTTACGCTGCTCATATACTCTTGTCATGCTTGCTTGATATGTATTGTGAATGTTTAAACTTGTGCTAAAACTCCACTTCAACTTAAAGAATTTAAAAACTGCAACTTTTCTTACTAAGAGTCTATTCACCCCCTCTAGACACCTCTTCTCGATCCTTTCACGTAGTTGGTGGCGAGGCCCGCCTCCCGGCCGATGCGCGACGGCCACAAGAGGTCCTGAGGGTAGGTCCTGTTGAGGCTCGTGAAGTCGACACACATGCGCACCTTGCCGCCCTTCTTCCGAATGACGACCGGGCTGGCAACCATTTGGGGTAGTGCTCCCCATGAATGGCCCCAGCTTCTTGCAACTTGTAGATTTCTTGGACGATGGGCTCTTGCTTCTCTGGCGCCTGGCGCTGTGCTCCTTGCTCGATGGGGCGTGCGCTAGGGCACACCACTAAGTGGTGCTCAATCACCTCCCTCGGCACGCCAGGCAGGTCAGATGCTTTCTAGGAGGAAACATCTGAATTTTCTCGAAGGAAGGTGATGAGCGCGCCTTCCTATGTGGGAGGGAGGCAGGCGCTGATGGAGAGGGTAGGGCCTGAGCCGCTGCCATCAACTGATGCTTTCTTCGCCTCGGTGCGGTCTTGGGAGAGCAGCTGCTTCTTCTTTGGGAGAGCGGCCTTGGGAGGCTTGGCAGCGTCCCCGCCATCCGAATGCGCGGCCGCGGTGGCCCAGTAGGCGTGCTCGAGGGAGCAGACCGCGTCCTTCTCATCGCAAGCGATGGTGATGATGCCGCTGCAGCCAGGCATCTTGAGGACATTGTAGCCGTGGTGGGTCGCTGTCATGAACTTGGCGAGTGTTGGGTACACCAGGATGGCGTTGTACGGTAGGCCAATGTGCGCCACATCGAAGTTGATGAGCTCGGTGTGGTAGTTATGGCAGGTACCAAAGGTGACGGGGAGGCGCACTTTCCCTAGGGGAATTAATGTTAGACCCATCAGTCACCCCTGGGAAGGGCCTGGTGGGCATCAGCTGGTCATAGGGCACTTGGAGTGTCTCGGATGTCTCGATGGAGATCACGTTGAGGCTGGTACCCCCGTCGATGAGGGTCTTGCTGATCATAGTGTTGCTGTTGGTCGGGGTGCACAGTATGGGAAGCGCGCCTGTGGCGACTGTGGACTTGAGGTGATCCTTGGAGTTGAAGGTGATGGCGTACTGCGACCACTTGAGGGGCCGCGCAGCTTCAGGCCTCGGGAGGGCGTCGTTCACCTCGCGAGAGAACTGCTTGAAGAGGCGATTGTACGCGAGGGCCTGAGCTCCCCCGGGGCTGCAGGCTATCGCGCGAGGCTCCTGGTAGCGCCCAACAACCTCATCAAGGTGACTAGGGTCGTTCCTGCGAGGCGGCGACGGGACCGGCGGAAGGGCCATGTTGGCCTGAGGATTCGCCTCGCGAGGCTGATCACGCCAGGCGCCCTCACGAGGTTGATCACGCCAGCCCTGGTGGGGGTTGCCATTAATGTTGCGGTTGTCCCGTCGGCCGCCGCCACAGCCTCCTCTGCGATCGGCGTCATAGTCATTGCGGTCTCCTCAATGGCCCAAGCGCTCATCGCGGAGCGACTTGAGCTCCTGGCAGTCTTTGTTGTGGGTGCGCATGTTGTGGTAGATGCAGAACAAGCGGTTGTCCTTCTCGGGCTCATTGCAGTCATGGCCGGGTTTCTGCTCGGGCTCTACCGCAAGTACATCAGGGCCTTTGCGCTTGACGTCCTTGCCCTTGGCCTTGGCGGCGTCGAGCGTAGCGTTGGGGTCGTTGTGGATGAAGAGGCGACCTTCTTCAGCTTTGGCACACTTGTCGGCAAGGTCGAACAACTCGAGCACCAAGTCCAGCTCGTTGTTTATGGCGAGCTTCTCGCGCATCCTGAAGTCCGTGATGCCGGTGGAGAACGCAGAAATGATGGCTGCATCAGAGGCGCGCGGGATCTTGTTGCGCACCTAGCTGAAGCGCTGGATGTACTTGCGGAGGGTCTGGCCGGGATGCTGTCGCACATGTCGCAGGTCGTTGATGGTGAGGGGGCGGTCATGCATGCCCTTGAAGTTAGCGAAGAACTGGACACAGAGCTCGCTCCACGAAGAGATTGATGCCTCAGGTAGGTTCATGAGCCAGGAGCACGGGCCATCCTTGAGGGCTATGGGGAACCAAATTGCCATGACCTTGTCGTCATCGTTGGCCGCCTCGATGCTCAGCGCATAGGGCTGAAGGAACTACGCGGGGTTGAGAATGTCGTCGTTGTTGGGGAACGTAGTAATTTCAAAAAATTTCCTACGCACACGCAAGATCATGGTGATGCATAGCAACGAGAGGGGAGAGTGTTGTCTACGTACCCTCGTAGACCGAAGCGGAAGCATTGACGCAACATAGAGGAAGTAGTCGTACGTCTTCCTGATCCGACCGATCCAAGCACCGAAACTACGGTGCCTCCGAGTTCTAGCACACGTTCAGCTCGATGACGATCCCCGGGCTCCGATCCAGCAAAGCGCCGGGGAAGAGTTCCGTCAGCACGACGGCGTGGTGACGATCTTGATGTTCTACCATCGCAGGGCTTCGCCTAAGCACCGCTACGATATGACCGAGGTGGAATATGGTGGAGGGGGGCACCGCACACGGCTAAGGAACGATCACGAAGATCAACTTGTGTGTTCTAGGGTGCCCCCTGCCCCCGTATATAAAGGAGCCAAGGGGAGGGGGCGGCCGGCCAAGGAGGGCGCGTCAAGGGGGAGTCCTACTCCCACTGGGAGTAGGACTCCCTTCTTTCCTAGTTGGAGAAGGAGAAGGGGGGAAGGAGGAGGAAGAGGGGAAGGAAAGGGGGGGCGCCGCTCCCTCTCCTTGTCCTATTCGGACTAGGGAGGGGAGGGGCGCAGGACACCTCTTGCCTCCTTTCCTCTTCTCCCTTAGGGCCCATGTAGGCCCAATAACCCCCGGGGGGGTTCCGGTAACCCCCGGTACTCGGGTAAAATCCCGATTTCACCCGGAACGATTCCGATATCCAAATATAGGCTTCCAATATATCAATCTCTATGTCTCGACCATTTCGAGACTCCTCGTCATGTCCATGATCACATCCGGGACTCCGAACAACCTTCGGTACATCAAAACTTATAAGCTCATAATAAAACTGTCATCGTAATGTTAAGCGTGCGGACCCTACGGGTTCGAGAACTATGTAGACATGACCTAGAACTATTCTCGGTCAATAACCAATAGCGGAACCTGGATGCTCATATTGGCTCCTACATATTCTACAAAGATCTTTATCGGTCAAACCGCACAACAACATACGTTGTTCCCTTTGTCATCGGTATGTTACTTGCCCGAGATTCGATCGTCGGTATCTCTATACCTAGTTCAATATCGTTACCGGTAAGTCTCTTTACTCGTTCTGTAATACATCATCCCGCAACTAACTCATTAGTTGCAATGCTTGCAAGGCTTAAGTGATGTGCATTACCGAGAGGGCCCAGAGATACCTCTCCGACAATCGGAGTGACAAATCCTAATCTCGAAATACGCCAACCCAACATGTACCTTTGGAGACACCTGTAGAGCACCTTTATAATCACCCAGTTACGTTGTGACGTTTGGTAGCACACAAAGTGTTCCTCCGGAAAACAGGAGTTGCATAATCTCATAGTCATAGGAACATGTATAAGTCATGAAGAAAGCAATAGCAACATACTAAACGATCGAGTGCTAAGCTAACGGAATGGGTCATGTCAATCACATCATTCTCCTAATGATGTGATCCCGTTAATCAAATGACAACACATGTCTATGGTTAGGAAACATAACTATCTTCGATCAACGAGCTAGTCTAGTAGAGGCATACTAGTGACACTCTGTTTGTCTATGTATTCACACATGTATCATGTTTCCGGTTAATACAATTCTAGCATGAATAATAAACATTTATCATGATATAAGGAAATAAATAATAACTTTATTATTGTCTCTAGGGCATATTTCCTTCAGTCTCCCACTTGCACTAGAGTCAATAATCTAGATTACACAGTAATGATTCTAACACCCATGGAGCCTTGGTGCTGATCATGTTTTGCTCGTGGAAGAGGCTTAGTCAACGGGTCTGCAACATTCAGATCCGTATGTATCTTGCAAATTTCTATGTCTCCCACCTGGACTAAATCCCGGATGGAATTGAAGCATCTCTTGATGTGCTTGGTTCTCTTGTGAAATCTGGATTCCTTCGCCAAGGCAATTGCTCCAGTATTGTCACAAAAGATTTTCATTGGACCCGATGCACTAGGTATGACACCTAGATCGGATATGAACTCCTTCATCCAGACTCCTTCATTTGCTGCTTCCGAAGCAGCTATGTATTCCGCTTCACACGTAGATCCCGCCATGACGCTTTGTTTAGAACTGCGCCAACTGACAACTCCACCATTTAATGTAAACACGTATCCGGTTTGCGATTTAAAATCGTCCGGATCAGTGTCAAAGCTTGCATCAACGTAACCATTTACGACGAGCTCTTTGTCACCTCCATAAACGAGAAACATATCCTTAGTCCTTTTCAGGTATTTCAGGATGTTCTTGACCGCTGTCCAGTGATCCACTCCTGGATTACTTTGGTACCTCCCTACTAGACTTATAGCAAGGCACACATCAGGTCTGGTACACAGCATTGCATACATGATAGAGCCTATGGCTGAAGCATAGGGAACATATTTCATTTTCTCTCTATCTTCTGCAGTGGTCGGGCATTGAGTCTTACTCAACTTCACACCTTGTAACACAGGCAAGAACCCTTTCTTTGCTTGATCCATTTTGAACTTCTTCAAAACTTTGTCAAGTTATGTGCTTTGTGAAAGTCCAATTAAGCGTCTTGATCTATCTCTATAGATCTTAATGCCCAATATGTAAGCAGCTTCACCGAGGTCTTTCATTGAAAAACTCTTATTCAAGTATCCCTTTATGCTATCCAGAAATTCTATATCATTTCCAATTAGTAATATGTCATCCACATATAATATCAGAAATGCTACAGAGCTCCCACTCACTTTCTTGTAAATACAGGCTTCTCCAAAAGTCTGTATAAAACCAAATGCTTTGATCACACTATCAAAGCGTTTATTCCAACTCCGAGAGGCTTGCACCAGTCCATAAATGGATCGCTGGAGCTTGCACACTTTGTTAGCTCCCTTTGGATCGACAAAACCTTCTGGTTGCATCATATACAACTCTTCTTCTAGAAATCCATTCAGGAATGCAGTTTTGACATCCATTTGCCAAATTTCATAATCATAAAATGCGGCAATTGCTAACATGATTCAGACAGACTTAAGCATCGCTATGGGTGAGAAGGTCTCATCGTAGTCAATCCCTTGAACTTGTCGAAAACCTTTTGCAACAAGTCGAGCTTTGTAGACAGTAACATTACCGTCAGCGTCAGTCTTCTTCTTGAAGATCCATTTATTCTCAATTGCTTGCCGATCATCGGGCAAGTCAACCAAAGTCCACACTTTGTTCTCATACATGGATCCCATCTCAGATTTCATGGCTTCAAGCCATTTCACGGAATCTGGGCTCACCATCGCTTCTTCATAGTTCGTAGGTTCATCATGATCTAGTAGCATGACTTCCAAAATAGGATTACCGCACCACTCTGGCGCGGATCTTACTCTGTTTGATCTACGAGGTTCAGTAGCAACTTGATCTGAAGTTCTATGATCATCATCATTAACTTCCTCACTAATTGGTTCAGGTGTCACAGAAACCGGTTTTTGTGATGTACTACTTTCCAATAAGGGAGCAGGTACAGTTACCTCATCAAGTTCTACTTTCCTCCCACTCACTTCTTTCGAGAGAAACTCCTTCTCTAGAAAGGATCCATTCTTAGCAACGAATGTCTTGCCTTCGGATCTGTGATAGAAGGTGTACCCAACAGTCTCCTTTGGGTATCCTATGAAGACACATTTCTCCGATTTGGGTTCGAGCTTATCAGGTTGAAGTTTTTTCACATAAGCATCACAGCCCCAAACTTTAAGAAACGACAACTTTGGTTTCTTGCCAAACCATAGTTCATAAGGTGTCGTCTCAACGGATTTTTATGGTGCCCTATTTAATGTGAATGCGGCCGTCTCTAAAGCATAACCCCAAAACTATAGCGGTAAATCTGTAAGAGACATCATAGATCGCACCATATCAAGTAAAGTACGATTACGACGTTCGGACACACCATTACGCTGTGGTGTTCCGGGTGGCGTGAGCTGCGAAACTATTCCGCATTGTTTCAAATGTAGACCAAACTCGTAACTCAAATATTCTCCTCCACGATCAGATCGTAGAAACTTTATTTTCTTGTTATGATGATTTTCAACTTCACTCTGAAATTCTTTGAAATTTTCAAATGTTTCAGACTTATGCTTCATTAAGTAGATATACCCATATCTGCTTAAATCATCTGTGAAGGTGAGAAAATAATGATATCCGCCACGAGCCTCAACATTCATTGGACCACATACATCTGTATGTATGATTTCCAACAAATCTGTTGCTCTCTCCATAGTACTGGAGAACGGCGTTTTAGTCATCTTGCCCATGAGGCACGGTTCGCAAGTACCAAGTGATTCATAATCAAGTGGTTCCAAAAGTCCATCAGTATGGAGTTTCTTCATGCGCTTTACACCGATATGACCTAAACGGCAGTGCCACAAATAAGTTGCACTATCATTATCAACTGTGCATCTTTTGGCTTCAACATTATGAATATGTGTATCACTACTATCGAGATTCATCAAAAATAGACCACTCTTCAAGGGTGCATGACCATAAAAGATATTACTCATATAAATAGAACAACCATTATTCTCTGATTTAAATGAATAACCGTCTCGCATCAAACAAGATCCAGATATAATGTTCATGCTCAACGCTGGCACCAAATAACAATTATTTAGGTCTAATACTAATCCCGAAGGTAGACGTAGAGGTAGCGTGCCGACCGTGATCACATCGACTTTGGAACCATTTCCCACGCGCATCGTCACCTCGTCCTTTGCCAGTGTTCGCTTAATCCGTAGTCCCTGTTTCGAGTTGCAAATATTAGCAACAGAACCAGTATCAAATACCCAGGTGCTACTGCGAGCTCTATTAAGGTACACATCAATAACATGTATATCACATATACCTTTGTTCACCTTGCCATCCTTCTTATCCGCCAAATGCTTGGGGCAGTTCCGCTTCCAGTGGCCAGTCTGCTTGAAGTAGAAGCACTCAGTTTCAGGCTTAGGTCCAGACTTGGGTTTCTTCTCCTGAGCAACAACTTGCTTGTTGTTCTTCTTTAAGTTCCCATTCTTCTTCCCTTTGCCCTTTTTCTTGAAACTAGTGGTCTTGTTGACCATCAACACTTGATGCTCCTTCTTGATTTCTACCTCCGCAGCCTTTAGCATTGCGAAGAGCTCGGGAATTGTCTTATCCATCTCTTGCATATTATAGTTCATCACGAAGCTCTTGTAGCTAGGTGGAAGTGATTGGAGAATTCTGTCAATGACGCTATCATCCGGAAGATCAACTCCCAGTTGAATCAAGTGATTACAATACCCAGACATCTTGAGTATATGCTCACTGACAGAACTATTCTCCTCCATCTTGCAGCTATAGAACTTATTTGAGACTTCATATCTCTCAATCCGGTCATTCTTCTGGAATATTAACTTCAACTCCTGGAACATCTCATATGCCCCATGACGTTCAAAACGTCGTTGAAGTTCCGGTTCTAAGCCGTAAAGCATGGCACATTGAACTATCGAGTAGTCATCAGCTTTGCTCTGCCAAACGTTCTTAACGTCGTCAGTTGCATCAGCAGCAGGCCTGGCACCCAGCGGTGCTTCCAGGACGTAACTCTTCTGTGCAGCATTGAGGATAATCCTCAAGTTACGGACCCAGTCCGTGTAATTGCTACCATCATCTTTCAACTTTGCTTTCTCAAAGAACGCATTAAAATTCAACGGAACAACAACACGGGCCATCTATCTACAATCAACATAGACAAGCAAGAAACTATCAGGTACTAAGTTCATGATAAATTTAAGTTCAATTAATCATATTACTTAAGAACTCCCACTTAGATAGACATCCCTCTAATCCTCTAAGTGATCACGTGATCCAAATCAACTAAACCATAACCGATCATCACGTGAAATGGAGTAGCTTTCAATGGTGGACATCTTTATGTTGATCATATCTACTATATGATTCACGCTCGACCTTTCGGTCTCAGTGTTCCGAGGCCATATCTGCATATGCTAGGCTCGTCAAGTTTAACCTGAGTATTCTGCGTGTGCAAAACTGGCTTGCACCCGTTGTAGATGGACGTAGAGCTTATCACACCCGATCATCACGTGGTGTCTGGGCACGACGAACTTTGGCAACGGTGCATACTCAGGGAGAACACTTTTATCTTGAAATTTAGTGAGAGATCATCTTATAATGCTACCATCAATCAAAGCAATATAAGATGCATAAAAGATAAACATCACATGCAATCAATATAAGTGATATGATATGGCCATCATCATCTTGTGCTTGTGATCTCCATCTCCGAAGCACCGTCATGATCACCATCGTCACCGGTGTGACACCTTGATCTCCATCGTAGCATCGTTGTCGTCTCGCCAATCTTATGCTTCTACGACTATCGCTACCGCTTAGTGATAAAGTAAAGCATTACAGGGCGATTGCATTGCATCCAATAAAGCGACAACCATATGGCTCCTGCCAGTTGCCGACAACTCAGTTACAAAACATGATCATCTCATACAATAAAATAGCATCATGTCTTGACCATATCACATCACAACATGCCCTGCAAAAACAAGTTAGACGTCCTCTACTTTGTTGTTGCAAGTTTTACGTGGCTGCTACGGGCTTAGCAAGAACCGTTCTTACCTACGCATCAAAACCACAACGATAGTTTGTCAAGTTGGTGCTGTTTTAACCTTCGCAAGGACCGGGCGTAGCCACACTCAGTTCAACTAAAGTTGGAGAAACTGACACCCGCCAGCCACCTGTGTGCAAAGCACGTCGGTACAACCAGTCTCGCGTAAGCGTACGCGTAATGTCGGTCCCGGCCGCTTCATCCAACAATACCGCCGAACCAAAGTATGACATGCTGGTAAGTAGTATGACTTATATCGCCCACAACTCACTTGTGTTCTACTTATGCATATAATATCAACACATAAAACCTAGGCTCGGATGCCACTATTGGGGAACGTAGTAATTTCAAAAAAATCCTACGCACACGCAAGATCATGGTGATGCATAGTAACGAGAGGGGAGAGTGTTGTCTACGTACCCTCGTAGACCGAAGCGGAAGCGTTGACGCAACATAGAGGAAGTAGTCGTACGTCTTCCTGATCCGACCGATCCAAGCAACGAAACTACGGTGCCTCCGAGTTCAAGCACACGTTCAGCTCGATGACGATCCCCGGGCTCCGATCCAGCAAAGCGTCGGGGAAGAGTTCCGTCAGCACGATGGCGTGGTGACGATCTTGATGTTCTACCGTCGCAGGGCTTCGCCTAAGCACCGCTACGATATGACCGAGGTGGAATATGGTGGAGGGGGCACCGCACACGGCTAAGGAACGATCACGAAGATTAACTTGTGTGTTCTAGGGTGCCCCCCTGCCCCCATATATAAAGGAGCCAAGGGGAGGGGGCGGCCAGCCAAGGAGGGCGCCCCAAGGGGGAGTCCTACTCCAACTAGGAGTAGGACTCCTTTCTTTCCTAGTTGGAGAAGGAGAAGGGGGGAAGGAGGAGGAAGAGGGGAAGGAAAGGGGGGCGACGCCCCCCTCTCCTTGTCCTATTCGGACTAGGGAGGGGAGGGGCGCAGCCCACCTCTTGCCTCCTTTCCTCTTCTCCCTTAGGGCCCATGTAGGCCCAATAACCCCCGAGGGGTTCCGGTAACCCCCAGTACTCCGGTAAAATCCCGATTTCACCCGGAATGATTCCAATATCCAAATACAGGCTTCCAATATATCGATCTTTATGTCTGGACCATTTCGAGACTCCTCGTCATGTCCGTGATGACATCCGGGACTCCGAACAACCTTCGGTACATCAAAACTTATAACCTCATAATAAAATTGTCATCGTAACGTTAAGCGTGCGGACCCTACGGGTTCGAGAACTATGTAGACATGACCTAGAACTATTCTCGGTCAATAACCAATAGCGGAACCTGGATGCTCATATTGGCTACTACATATTCTACGAAGATCTTTATCGGTCAAACCGCATAACAACATACGTTGTTCCCTTTGTCATCGGTAGGTTACTTGCCCGAGATTCGATCGTCGGTATCTCTATACCTAGTTCAATCTCGTTACCGGTAAGTCTCTTTACTCGTTCTGTAATACATCATCCCGCAACTAACTCATTATTTGCAATGCTTGCAAGGCTTAAGTGATGTGCATTACCGAGAGGGCCCAGAGATACCTCTCCGACAATCGGAGTGACAAATCCTAATCTCGAAATACGCCAACCCAACATGTACTTTTGGAGACACCTGTAGAGCACCTTTATGATCACCCAGTTACGTTGTGACGTTTGGTAGCACACAAAGTGTTCCTCCGGAAAACGGGAGTTGCATAATCTCATAGTCATAGGAACATGTAAAAGTCATGAAGAAAGCAATAGCAACATACTAAACGATCGAGTGCTAAGCTAACGGAATGGGTCATGTCAATCACATCATTCTCCTAATGATGTGATCCCGTTAATCAAATGACAACACATGTCTATGGTTAGGAAACATAACTATCTTTGATCAACGAGCTAGTCTAGTAGAGGCATACTAGTGACACTCTGTTTGTCTATGTATTCACACAAGTATCATGTTTCCGGTTAATACAATTCTAGCATGAATAATAAACATTTATCATGATATAAGGAAATAAATAATAACTTTATTATTGTCTCTAGGGCATATTGTTGGAGATATGCCCTAGAGGCAATAATAAATTGATTATTATTATATTTCCTTGTTCATGATAATCGTTTATTATCCATGCTAGAATTGTATTGATAGGAAACTCAGATACATGTGTGGATACATAGACAACACCATGTCCCTAGTAAGCCTCTAGTTGACTAGCTCGTTGATCAATAGATGGTTACGGTTTCCTAACCATGGACATTGGATGTCATTGATAATGGGATCACATCATTAGAGGAATGATGTGATGGACAAGACCCAATCCTAAGCCTAGCACAAGATCATGTAGTTCGTATGCTAAAGCTTTTATAATGTCAAGTATCATTTCCTTAGACCATGAGATTGTGCAACTCCCGGATACCGTAGGAGTGCTTTGGGTGTGCCAAACGTCACAACGTAACTGGGTGGCTATAAAGGTGCACTACGGGTATCTCCGAAAGTGTCTGTTGGGTTGGCACGAATCGAGACTGGGATTTGTCACTCCGTGTGACGGAGAGGTATCTCTGGGCCCACTCGGTAGGACATCATCATAATGTGCACAATGTGATCAAGGAGTTGATCACGGGATGATGTGTTACGGAACGAGTAAAAGAGACTTGCCGGTAACGAGATTGAACAAGGTATTGGGATACCGACGATCGAATCTCGGGCAAGTATCGTACCGATAGACAAAGGGAATTGTATACGGGATTGATTAAGTCCTTGACATCGTGGTTCATCTGATGAGATCATCGTGGAACATGTGGGAGCCAACATGGGTATCCAGATCCCGCTGTTGGTTATTGACCGGAGAACGTCTCGGTCATGTCTGCATGTCTCCCGAACCCGTAGGGTCTACACACTTAAGGTTCGATGACGCTAGGGTTATAAAGGAAGCTTGTATGTGGTTACCGAATGTTGTTCGGAGTCCTGGATGAGATCCCGGACGTCACGAGGAGTTCCGGAATGGTCCGGAGGTAAAGATTTATATATGGGAAGACCTGTTTTGGTCGCCGGAAAGGTTTCAGGGTTTATCGGTAGTGTACCGGGACCACCGGAGGGGTCCGGGGGTCCACCGGGAGGGGCCACGGGCCTCGGAGGCATACATGGGCCAAGTGTGAGAAGGGACCAGCACCTAGGTGGGCTGGGGCGCCTCCCCACCAAGGCCCATGCGCCTGGAGAGAAGAGGGGGCAAACCCTAGGGCAGATGGGCCCTAAAGGCCCATGCCTGGTGCGCCTCCCTCTCCTCCCCTCTTGGCCGCCTCCCCCTTCCCCATCTAGGGCTGCCGCCCCCCCTAGGGGAGGGAACCCTAGAGGGGGCGCACCCTCCTCCCTCTCCCCTATATATATTGAGGCCTAGGGCTGCCCATAACACACGTGATTCGATCTCTCTCTCGTTGGTGCAGCCCTGCGTTTCTTCTTCCTCCTCTCTTGCGGTGCTTGGCGAAGCCCTGCTGGATTGCCACGCTCCTCCATCATCACCACGCCGTTGTGCTGCTGCTGGATGAAGTCTTCCTCAACCTCTCCCTCTCTCCTTGCTGGATCAAGGCATGGGAGACGTCACCGGGCTGTACGTGTGTTGAACGCGGAGGTGCCGTCCGTTCGGCACTTGGTCATCGGTGATTTGAATCACGACGAGTACGACTCCATCAACCCCGTTCACTTGAATGCTTCCGCTTAGCGATCTACAAGGGTATGTAGATGCATTCTTCTTCCCCTCGTTGCTGGTTTCTCCATAGATAGATCTTGGTGACACGTAGGAAATTTTTTGAATTTCTGTTCCGTTACCCAACAGTGGTATCAGAGCTAGGTCTATTGCATAGATTCTATGCACGAGTAGAACACAAAGTAGTTGTGGGCGTTGATTTTGTTCAATATGCTTACCGTTACTAGTCAATCTTGTTTCGACGGTATTGTGGGATGAAGCGGCCCGGACCAACCTTACACGTACTCTTACGTGAGACCGGTTCCACCGACTGACATGCACTAGTTGCATAAGGTGGCTGGCGGGTGTCTGTCTCTCCCACTCTAGTCGGATCGGATTCGATGAAAAGGGTCCTTATGAAGGGTAAATAGCAATTGACATATCACGTTGTGGATTTGCGTAGGTAAGAAACGTTCTTGCTAGAAACCCATAGCAGCCACGTAAAACATGCAAACAACTATTAGAGGACGTCTAACTTGTTTTTGCAGGGTATGCCTTGTGATGTGATATGGCCAAAGGATGTGATGTATGATATATGTGATGTATGAGATGATCATGTTCTTGTAATAGGAATCACGACTTGCATGTCGATGAGTATGACAACCGGCAGGAGCCATAGGAGTTGTCTTTAATTTATTTTTGACCTGCGTGTCAACATAAACATCATGTAATTACTTTACTTCATTGCTAAAGCGTTAGCCATAGTAGTAGAAGTAATAGTTGACGTGACAACTTCATGAAGACACGATGATGGAGATCATGGTGTCATGCCGGTGACGACGATGATCATGGAGCCCCGAAGATGGAGATCAAAAGGAGCAAAGTGATGATGGCCATATCATGTCACTATTTGATTGCATGTGATGTTTATCATGTTTTTGCATCTTATTTGCTTAGAACGACGGTAGTAAATAAGATGATCCCTCATTAAAATTTCAAGAAAGTGTTCCCCCTAACTGTGCACCGTTGCGAAAGTTCGTCGTTTCGAAGCACCACGTGATGATCGGGTGTGATAGATTCTTACGTTCACATACAACGGGTGTAAGACAGATTTACACACGCGAAACACTTAGGTTGACTTGACGAGCCTAGCATGTACAGACATGGCCTCGGAACAGAGAAGATCGAAAGGTCGAGCATGAGTCGTATGACAGATACGATCAACATGAAGATGTTCACCGATGTTGACTAGTCCGTCTCACGTGATGATCGGACACGGCCTAGTTGACTCGGATCATGTAATCACTTAGATAACTAGAGGGATGTCTATCTGAGTGGGAGTTCATAAGATGAACTTAATTATCCTGAACATAGTCAAAAGGTCTTTGCAAACTATGTCATAAGCTCGCGCTTTAGTTCTACTGTTTTAAATATGTTCCTAGAGAAAATATAGTTGAAAGTTGATAGTAGCAATTATGCGGACAATAGAAGGCTTATGTCCTTAATGCACTGCTCGGTGTGCTGGACCTCGAACGTGGTCTATGGATGTTGCGAACATCTGACATACACGTTCTGATGACTACATGATAGTTCGGTAATGATAAATGGTTTAGAATTGAGGCACCGAAGACATTTTTGAAATGTCGCGGAACATATGAGATGTTTCGAGGGCTGAAATTGGGATTTCAGGCTCGTGCCCACGTCAGGAGGTATAAGACCTCCGACGATTTTCTTGGCCTGCAAACTAAGGGAGAAAAGCTCAATTGTTGAGCTTGTGCTCAAATTGTCTGAGTACAACGATCACTTGAATCGAGTGGGAGTTGATCTTCCAGATAAGATAGTGATGTTTCTCCAAAGTCATTGCCACCAAGCTGCTAGAGCTTCGTAATGAACTATAACATATCAGGGATAGATATGATGATCCTTGAAATATTCGCGATGTTTGACACCGCGAAAGTAGAAATCAAGCAGGAGCATCAATTGTTGATGGTTAGTGAAACCACTAGTTTCAAGAAGGGCAAGGGCAAGAAGGGATACTTCATGAAACGGCAAATCAGCTGCTGCTCTAGTGGAGAAACCCAAGGTTGAACCCAAACCCGAGACTAAGTGCTTCTGTAATAAGGGGAACAGTCACTAGAGCAGAATTACCCTAGATACTTGGTAGATGAGAAGGCTGTCGATAGAAGTATATTGGATATACATTATGTGAATGTGTACTTTACTAGTACTCCTAGTAGCATCAGGGTATTAGATACCGGTTCGATTGCTAAGTGTTAGTAACTCGAAATAAAAGCTACAGAATAAACGGAGACTAGCTAAAGGTGAGCTGACGAGATGTGTTGGAAGGGTTTCAAAGTTGATATGATCAAGTATCGCTCGCTCCCTCTACCATCGAGATTGGTGTTAAACCTAAATAATTGTTATTTGGTGTTTGCGTTGAGCATAGACATGATTGGATTATGTCTATCGCAATACTGTTATTCATTTAATGAGAATAATGGTTACTCTATTTATTTGAATAATACCTTCAATGGTCTTGCACCTAGAATGAATGGTTTATTGAATCTCGATCATAGTGATACACATGTTCATGCCAAAAGATATAAGATAGTAATGATAGTACCACCTACTTGTGGCACTGCCATGTAAGTCATATTGGTATAATACGCATGAAGAAGCTCCATGTTGATGGATCTTTGAACTCACTCATTTCTGAAAAGATTGAGACATGTGAACCATGTCTGTTGGTATATACGCATGAAGAAACTCCATGCAGATGGACCGTTTGGACTCACTTGATTTTGAATCACTTGAGATATGCAAATCATACCACATGGGCAAGATGACTGAAAGCTTCGGTTTCAGTAAAATGGAACAAGAAAGCAACTTGTTGGAAGTAACACATTTTGATGTGTGCAGTCCAATGAGTGCTGAGGCACGCAGTGGATATCGTTATGCTCTTACTTCACAGATGATTTGAGTAGATACTGAGCATATTTACTTGATGAAACACAAGTCTGAATTATTGAATGGTTCAAGTAATTTCAGAATGAAGTTGAATATCGTCGTGACAAGAGGATAAAATATCTATGATATGATCATAGAGATGAATATCTGAGTTGCGAGTTTGGTACACAATTGAGACATTGTGGAAATTGTTTCACGACTAGTACCGCCTGTTACACCATAGTGTGATGGTGTGTCCGAACATCATAACTGCACCCTATTGGATATGATGCATACCATGATGTCTCTTATCGAATTACCACTATCGTTCATGGGTTAGGCATTAGAGACAACCGCACTCACTTTAAATAGGGCACCACGTAATTCCGATAAGATGACACCGTATGAACTATGGTTTAGAGAAACCTAAGCTGTCATTTCTTAAAAGTTTGGGGTCACGACGCTTATGTGAAAAAAGTTTCAGGCTGATAAGCTCGAACCCAAAGCGGATAAATGCATCTTCATAGGACACCCAAAACAGTTGGGTATACCTCCTGTCTCAGATCCGAAAGCAATAGGGATTGTTTCTAGAATCGGGTCCTTTCTCGAGAAAAAGTTTCTCTCGGAAGAATTAAGTGGGAGGATGGTGGAGACTTGATGAGGTTATGGAACCATCACTTCAACTAGTGTGTAGCAGGGCACAGGAGTTGTTCCTATGGCACCTACACCAATTGAAGTGGAAGCTTATGATAATGATCATGAGACTTCGGATCAAGTCACTCCCAAACCTCGTAGGACGACAAGGATGCGTACTGCTTCAGAGTGGTACGTAGTCCTGTCTTGGAAGTCATGTTGCTAGACAAAAATGAACCTACAAGCTATGGAGAAGCGATGGTGGGCCCGGATTCCGATGAATGGCTCGAGGCCATAAAATCCGAGAGAGGATCCATGTATGAAAACAAAGTGTAGACTTTGGCAGAACGGCTCGATGGTCGTAAGGCTGTTGAGTACAGATGGATTTTAAAAGGAAGACGGACAATGATGGTAAATGTCACCATTAAGAAAGCTCCACTTGTCATTAAGATGTTTTCCAACAAGTTCAAGGAGTTGACTGCGATGAGGCTTTCTCACTCGTAGCGATGCTAAGAGTCTGTTGGAATTATGTTAGCGATTACTGCATTATTTATGAAATTGTGCAGATAGGATGTCAAAACATTGTTTCCTCGACGATTTTCTTGAGGAAAGGTTGTATGTGATACAACCAGAAGATTTTTGTCAATCCTGAAAGATGCTAACAAGTATGCAAAGCTTCAGCAATCCTTCTAAGGACTGGAGTAAGCATCTCAGAGTTAGAATGTACGCTTTGATGAGATGATCAAAGATTTGGGTTTATACAAAGTTTATGAGAAACTTGTATTTCCAAAGAAGTGAGTGGGAGCACTATAAAATTTCTGATGAGTATATCTTGTTGACATATTGTTTATCGGAAATGATGTAGAATTTCTGGAAGGCATATAGGGTTGTTTGAAAAAATGTTTTTCAATGAAAACCTGGATTAAGCTACTTGAACATTGAGCATCAAGATCTATAAGGATAGATCAAAATCGCTTAATAGTACTTTCATATGAATACATGCCGTGACAAGATTTTGAAGGAATTCAAAATAGATCAGCAAAGAAGGAGTTCTTGGCTGTATTACACGCGTGAGTATTGAGTAAGACTCAAGACCTGACCACGACAGAATAGAGAGAAAGGACGAAGGTCGTCCCCTATGCTTCAGACATAGGCTATAAAGTATGCTAAGTTATGTACCGCACCTGAAGTGTGCCAAGCCATGAGTCAGTCAAGGGGTACAAAAGTGATCCAAGATTGGATCACAGGACAGCGGTCAGAGTTATCCTTAGTAACTAGTGGACTAAGGAATTTTCTCGATTATGGAGGTGGTAAAAGAGTTCGTCGTAAAGGGTTACGCCGATGCAAACTTTGACACTAATCCAGATTATTCTAAGTAGTAAATTGGATTCGTATAGTAGAACAGTTGTTTGGAATAGCTCCAAATAGAGCGTGGTAACTGCATCTAGGAGATGACATAGATATTTGTAAAGCACACACGGATCTGAAAGGTTCAGACCCGTTGACTATAACCTCTCTCACAAGCATAACATGATCAAACCCAGAACTCTTGGGTGTTAGTCACATAAGGATGTGACCTTGAGTGTTAATCACATATCGATGTGAACTAGATTATTGACTCTAGTGCAAGTGGGAGACTGTTGGAGATATGCCCTAGAGGCAATAATAAATTGATTATTATTATATTTCCTTGTTCATGATAATCGTTTATTATCCATGCTAGAATTGTATTGATAGGAAACTCAGATACATGTGTGGATACATAGACAACACCATGTCCCTAGTAAGCCTCTAGTTGACTAGCTCGTTGATCAATAGATGGTTACGGTTTCCTAACCATGGACATTGGATGTCATTGATAACGGGATCACATCATTAGAGGAATGATGTGATGGACAAGACCCAATCCTAAGCCTAGCACAAGATCATGTAGTTCGTATGCTAAAGCTTTTATAATGTCAAGTATCATTTCCTTAGACCATGAGATTGTGCAACTCCCGGATACCGTAGGAGTGCTTTGGGTGTGCCAAACGTCACAACGTAACTGGGTGGCTATAAAGGTGCACTACGGGTATCTCTGAAAGTGTCTGTTGGGTTGGCACGAATCGAGACTGGGATTTGTCACTCCGTGTGACGGAGAGGTATCTCTGGGCCCACCCGGTAGGACATCATCATAATGTGCACAATGTGATCAAGGAGTTGATCACGGGATGATGTGTTACGGAACGAGTAAAAGAGACTTGCCGGTAACGAGATTGAACAAGGTATTGGGATACCGACGATCGAATCTCGGGCAAGTATCGTACCGATAGACAAAGGGAATTGTATACGGGATTGATTAAGTCCTTGACATCATGGTTCATCCAATGAGATCATCGTGGAACATGTGGGAGCCAACATGGGTATCCAGATCCCGCTGTTGGTTATTGACCGGAGAACGTCTCGGTCATGTCTGCATGTCTCCCGAACCCGTAGGGTCTACACACTTAAGGTTCGATGACGCTAGGGTTATAAAGGAAGCTTGTATGTGGTTACCGAATGTTGTTCGGAGTCCCGGATGAGATCCCGGACATCACGAGGAGTTCCGGAATGGTCCGGAGGTAAAGATTTATATATGGGAAGACCTGTTTTGGTCGCCGGAAAGGTTTCAAGGTTTATCGGTAGTGTACCGGGACCACCGGAGGGGTCCGGGGGTCCACCGGGAGGGGCCACGGGCCTCGGAGGCATACATGGGCCAAGTGTGAGAAGGGACCAGCCCCTAGGTGGGCTGGGGCGCCTCCCCACCAAGGCCCATGCGCCTGGAGAGAAGAGGGGGCAAACCCTAGGGCAGATGGGCCCTAAAGGCCCATGCCTGGTGCGCCTCCCTCTCCTCCCCTCTTGGCCGCCTCCCCCTTCCCCATCTAGGGTTGCCGCCCCCCCTAGGGGAGGGAACCCTAGAGGGGGCGCACCCTCCTCCCTCTCCCCTATATATATTGAGGCCTAGGGCTGCCCATAACACACGTGATTCGATCTCTCTCTCGTTGGTGCAGCCCTGCGTTTCTTCTTCCTCCTCTCTTGCGGTGCTTGGCGAAGCCCTGCTGGATTGCCACGCTCCTCCATCATCACCACGCCGTTGTGCTGCTGCTGGATGAAGTCTTCCTCAACCTCTCCCTCTCTCCTTGCTGGATCAAGGCATGGGAGACGTCACCGGGTTGTACGTGTGTTGAACGCGGAGGTGCCGTCCGTTCGGCACTTGGTCATCGGTGATTTGAATCACGACGAGTACGACTCCATCAACCCCGTTCACTCGAACGCTTCCGCTTAGCGATCTACAAGGGTATGTAGATGCATTCTTCTTCCCCTTGTTGCTGGTTTCTCCATAGATAGATCTTGGTGACACGTAGGAAATTTTTTGAATTTCTGCTACGTTACCCAACACATATTTCCTTCAGTCGTAGCTGGGGGGCAGCTCCGGCTTGAACTTCGTGGGCCAAACCACCCGACGCAGCTCGCGGGTGAAAGCTCGGCAGCCCATGCTGCTTGAAGGAACACCACCTGCGAGGGCGGCACGGTTCAGGTGCCCGGCTGCTGCGACCTCCCTGGACCGCCCTGTCCTAGCGCTGGTGCTGCTGCTCGAGGAGCACATGCGCATCAGGCAGCGTGCGATGGACGATCTGTCAGTTGGCCTCATCCCTGGCTGGCGGGGGCGCTCCGCGGGATGGGTCACGCGCCTGCGCCTCATGCTGGGGCTTGCCGGGATCGATGTGCAAGGGAGGTGGCGGAGGCACGCCGTGCGCCACGGCCCTGGCAGGAAACGGCGAAGGGCGGAGCGAGTGGGAGGGCGTCGGGGTGTCTCCGGAGGTGTTGACGAGCTCTATGATGCGGCCAAGCCATGCGCTGTAGCCGGCGTCAGCTGGGCGGTAGCGGAGCAGCTCGCGCGGCCTGCGCGTTCGGTGGCCCACGGCGAGCGAGGGAGGAAGAGGTTGTGGCGGTGCAGAGCAGTCCTACTGCTCACGGGCAGCACGGTCAGTGGCAACAGCAGCCGCGGCCCTGGTAGGGCGGCGGTGGTTGTCGCGGCCGACATGCTCCATTTGGGTGACGCGAGCCGCCAGACGCTCAGCACACTCGCGGCGAGCGTCAGCCATGGAGCTGGCGAAGCGGAAGGCGGAGCGGAGCGGAAGAACGGCGGCGCACCCCTACCTTGCGTGCCAAATGTCGGAATCGGGGCTCCGGGGACCCAAAGATTCAAACTCTGGGGTGCACTCGTTCCTACCGTCCTATCCTTCCATGCAGCCAACCACGTCGAGGCTACGACGAGAGCAAGCTAGCGGGAGTGGGCCAGTGACACAGCGGTTACCCAGGTTCGGGCCACCTTGGGGTGTAAAATCCCACTCCGGCTTGGTTTTGGATTGCACTCGTGAGAGAGAAGGGGAGTACAAGGGTTGAGGATCAAGTGGTCCACCCCCTCTACGGTGGCTCTCTGCCCTCCTTTTATATCTGCCTTGGTCCTCTTCCCTCGAAAACATTGGCGGGAAGGGTTGCTACACAACGATAATCTTGAAGTGGGAGAGGGGCGTAGTCTATCCTGACAAAAGATGGTCTTCGCCTGCAAAGCCACCGTCCGTGACGTGCCGGTGGCCTCTGGGATGACCTCCGCCCTGCGCACCCGTCGTCTTGGTCTTCTTGCACCAATCAAGTAACATTTAGGGGTTGCTTTGGGAACCGACATGTTGGCCTTGCCCCCTTAGCATAAAAGAGGAAATCCTCCTCATCCGCGCCTGCTGGCATGGCCTCTGGCGCCGTTCGTCACTGCGCGCGTCACCCATGTGATCACATGAGACCGCATGACCGAGCCGGGCAGCGCCTGCTTCGCACGCCTCAGGGAGGGTTCCTCGGGAGGCCGCCTTGCGCGAGAGAGAGAGCCTCGCGAGGCCCTTGGTGACGCCGTCTAGCCTGCTCAAGATGCCTGCCTCCTGAGGGGGGGCTCATGAGGCCAAGCTCTAGTGAATGGTCTCGTCCATGGCGACCGCTGGTGGGCCACTTGTTGGGCTGTCGACACACGCTGCGTCCTGGGCCAAAGGCAGACGGGCCTGCGTAGCCCCGGTCCCACGGGCCAGACAATATCCACCAGTTAGGCCCGTGGTATGATGTCACCACCATCAGATGTTGAAGGTCTACCAAAGGAAACCTCATATTGTAAAAGTTCCTCCCACAATCTTTTTCTCAATGGTCCAGAACTGGTCTGAGTAGCCGATATCTAGCAACATGCAAACATCAGCGTTGTCGGCTTGAATTTGCGTGTTACTTCGTTGGTCAACTCCATCATGTTCTTCAGGACATAACACTTCATTTAAATCTCCTAAGCACAACCATGGAAGGTTGCTTATTATGCTTATGTTTTCAAGAATTGTCCATGTCTGATGCTTAAGGTGGGTTTGAGCCTCCCATACACAATATCAATCTCCAAGGATTAAGGCCTAGTTCTTTCACAAAGCAATCAAGATGATAATCAGAGTAACCAAGGAAAACTATCTTTATTTCATTGTTCTAGAAAATGCTATGCCACCAGTCCTACCGTTACTACTAACTGCATAACCATTATCATAACCAGGTATTCCTGCTAAAGCTTCTACCCTTGAGCCTACTAGCTGAGTTTCTACGATACAGAGAAGGGTAGGGGAAATATCTTCGCAAAATCACGAATTTCACGGACTGTCGTGACTTTGCCCGCACCGCGACAGTTCAAGCAGAAGACACTCATTGGGCTCGGTGGCGCCTGTCACCCGGGCCCGCCAACTCTGGACCAAGTCTTTGTTCTGTACTCCGTTCTCCAATGCCAAACTCTTCTCATCTTCGAGCAGTACTTTTGCTCTTTTAGGATCTTGTTTTGCATTAGTACTTGGTGGAATTGTGGGGGCTGGTAGTGCAAGCTGCTCTCCCTATGTCACTGGAATAAAATTGCCCAACAAGCTGCTCCCTGAAGCAAGTTTAGAGCCCCGTTTCCTGCTCTTCTCAACACCGGTCATAACTGCATCAAGCCCGTCTTCAGCTTCCTCTAGCTCTCTCGCCCCATCTTTGAAAGTGTTGGAATTGTAGTTCCTGCCACGGCCGCCACTACGACCGCCTCGGCCCGCTGACCACCACATCGGCCCCATACCCCTCCTGGACCCGGGCCAGTACGCATAAACCATGATGCACGCAGATATTCAAAAACCAGGGCCGACGGAGGGTGAATTATGCTTCTGTGTTCCTTGTGAAGATGGCCAAGCATCCCACAAACAGCACACCAGCCAGGCAGTTTTTCATACTTCATTTTATAGATATGACGTTTGCTATCGTGGATCATTGACATCGCGTTCTTCAAAGGCTTCTTTGTTAGTTGCTCCCACGGTCTTCTATCTGGCAAAAAACGAACATTTTTTTTCAAGCGCCCATGACCTGAGCCTGGCCCAACAAGGCGCCCGTCTGCTGTATTTCCTTTTTGGCCAAAGAAACAATGTTTGCTTCGTTCGCTCTCGGTTCGGTATGTAACTTCTTCGCTCTCGGGCGAGTATGTGACGTGATTATTGTAAAAGCCAATGGATTGGGGAAAATCATAAAAGATAAAAAACACAAAAATTTACAAAAAATCAAGGATTTGAAAAGAGTTCAACTATTTGAATTTGTTTTCACAATTTTGGAAAAAAAATCATTACTTTTAAAATAAAGTTCATTCAATTTGAAAAAATATTACCGAGTTTGAAAAAAGTTCATCGAATTGAAAAAAAGATCATCAATTATGAAAAAACTTCACAAACTGAAAAAATTCATCAATTTGACAAACAGCTTATCGAGTTTGAAAAAAAGTCATAAATTTTGGAAAAAGTTCACAAATTTTGAGAAAATCACGAATTTAAGAAAAGGACAAGAAAAATGAAAAGGAAAAACATAAAAGAGGAAAAAGGGAGCGATTGCGAAAATTCGAATCTGAGCCCGAGCTCATCTGCACCTGCACTCACGAAAAAAATCAAAATAAATACTAGAAAAATTAAAAAAATTCCAAAAAAAAATTGGGTGGTGGACAATTTGATGCGTGAGGTACGCTCCAATTTTTAAAACATTTGGACTTCTGTACAGCCCTCAGCAAAAAAGACAAATCGGAGGTCTGTAAAAATGTGTACTGTTGTTATAATGTTCTGGTTTGATTTGTCTTTTTTGCTGAGAGCTGCAAAGAAGTCCAAATGTTTTGAAAATTGGAGCGCACCTCACGCATCAAATTGTCTATCACCCTAGATTTTTTTGGAATTTTTTGAATTTTTCTGAATTTTTTACGAATTTTTTTCTGACCGGGTGCAGATGCACCCGGGCACCGAAACGCCGCTCACGCAACATGTGTGTTGTCCCTATTTATTACTCCCATTTATTGAGAACAAGAGACCGCGGGGTCAAGTCACCCAGTGCTCATGTTTTTTTGTGTTGTAACGAAAAAAAAAGCTAAAATGGGCTACCCGATGCGGAGTATCTGTGTACGCGCCGGTTTGCCGCTTACGCATTAACGGCTCAACAGGCGCCGAATTTGAAGTGCCTTATGCACGATATATGTCTCGCACACAAAGGACTGTGAATGGCATTTCCTATTCGGCGTTTCAGGCGCTGGTTACAGTGCAAACTGTAAACTGAGGCACACCCCCGGTACATACTTGGCCGGCCCATCTTCCTTTTTTTGTTCTGTTTTAACACATTAAAAAATTGCGTTTCGAACCAGCGATCTCTGGTTCGACGTACGCAACCACCCAAACCACCTCACCTGATGCAGTTAGTTACATCTTTCTCCTTCTTTTCTTCTTTCTTTCTTGCCTTTTCCCTTTTTTTGAGCAATTTTTTCTTTGCCTTTTTTTCTATTTCTGCTCTTCTTTCGTTTTATTTTTCTATTTATGTTTTCTTTTTGCTAAGTTCACACATGAACTTTTTAAAATTCATGTTTTTTTTCAAATTCGTAAAGTTTTTTAAAAATCTACAACCTTTTTTAAATGGATGAAGTTTACCAAAATTGATGAACATTTATACAAATTTAATGATTTATTTCATAATCGATGGACTTCTTTTTTCAAAATGGATGAACTCTTTTCAAATATGGATGAACTTTTAAAAAAATCGATGAACTTTTTTCATAATCGATGATTTTTTTAAAAAAATCAATGATATTTTTAGAAATGGATGAACTATTTTCAAAATCGATAATTATTTTTAAAATATTGTTAAGCTTTTTGGAATTTAATGAATAATGTCATAATTCGTGTTTATTATTAGTAAACTTTTATTCAATTACATGAACTTTTTAAAACTGACGAACATTTAAATAAATCCATGAATTATTTTATTTCACGAACATATTGAAAATCATGAAAAACCGGAGGCTGATCTTTTTCCCGAACCAGTAGCACAACACAACCGAAAAAACCACTAGTTAATTGAGCGGATGCTTTTTTTTTGAGTGAGCGAGCGATGGAAGGGAAGAGGGGCTGAGGGAGGAGAGCTATGCTTAATATGGCGCGGCTATGTGCTGTCTGCTTGAGCACCCGATCTCCTGGGAATAGTGAGGAAACACACGCGCGCCAAAAATATGAGCTTCGACCCATCTAGTCTCCGGCCCACAGCATGTGCGACAGTGGTCCGGCCGAACTACCAGCTTGTAATTTTTTTATTTTGATAGGTTTGGAAGAATAATGCAATTTAAATTGATGGCCAGTAAAACATATGTTCGCAAAAAAGGAAGAAAACAATTCCCAAGTTAAAAAAATGTTCACAAGCTTGTAATGTTTGGATTGCTGAAAGGCTGAAAGTAGATTCTCTATGCGTGCAGTTTGTTGGTCGAATTTCAATTGATTCCAAGCAAGTTTTACCCCCTCTGTCTTAAAATGTAAGACGTATAGTGTCAAGAAATGTCTTACAACTATAGAGAGTATGTGTGAACACGACATTCAAATTCTTAACAAATTAGAAATGAATAATTTTCATTGTCATGTGGCATCTGAGTAAAATATTGAAATTAAACTCTTTCAGAATTAATTTCATATTCTAGCATAAATTGAATAAATCAAAGTTAAATTATAGGGAGCCAAACTAGGTGTAGGTAAAAGTTTCTTATTTAGAAAATAGAACATTATCTAGGTAAAAAGCACATAAATAAACAAATAAATAAGTGCTCTAAAGCTTTGTTGGGCCGGCCAAGATCTAGCGTATGCAGCGCATTCCTATTTGCTGCAAGGATTTGTCGGTTAGTAGTTGTCAACCATCATTCTAAAAAAAAAGAAGTTGTCAACCACAACAAAAAGGGTATGTGCCGCGTGGGGTAGAAGAATCCCAGCAATGGTGCTGCTCGGTCGAGATCGCCGACATGTCTCCATCAGCAACTCGAAGTTTCATTTTGTTACTTACGTACACATTTATTCCTCATGCAATTGAGGTTTTGTTTGCATCGGTCGTTCTGTGTGCGCCTATAGCCCCGAGGCCGAGACGGGGACTCCCCGTCGAGGTCTCGCCTAAAGCGAGCCGGAGCTAGCGGCGACGTGGCCGCGATGTCACGTGCGGAGGCCAATCAGAAGCTCGACTGTTTGAGTGCGTGAAGGCTGCCAGCCCTGGAGCTCGGTGCGGGGTTTAGAGGGATGATTAGCGGCTGGCGGAAGGCTGGGCCGCAGGCGGTCAGGCTCGGCAGAATGTCGACTAGCGGGAGGAGGAAGATGAATAGTGGCTGGCGGAAGCCGGAAGGAGGACGAACCAGTAAATCCAAACGGCTTTGACAAGATCGACTGAAAGACTTTTTTAATTAATATATAAGTGACGTCTAGGCGTCCCCTTTTGTTATTACTCCGAGTCTAAACAAAGTTACAACTTCTGAACTTTTTAGACAACAAAAAAGTTCTGAACTCGCAGCAGTTTTATACTCAACCAAAGACATGATAACACTAAGCTTGGGGCGTCAGTTCTCGCGGTTGCAGCAGAAGAAACGGAGGATACGCTCCCGGTGCTCAGGGCGGACGCTGATCATGAGCCACAGGAAGACGACGGTGACCAACCAGATGATGATGTCTATTGAGATGTGCGTCTTGGCCTGCGACACGATGAAGGTGAGCACCAGGCTGGAGTAGGCGACGGCGAAGGACCACCGGACCTGGCGCGAGTCCACCGGCAGGCGCACCAGCAGGCTCAGCGTCATCATCATGGACGCCAGGAACCCCATCCAGCTCGCTGCCATGAACACCCAGTACCTGCATGCACGCATGCATGCCATCAGTCAAGGAACGTCCGCATGACCAGGATTCAGATTCTAACCAGGAGCCTGTACCCTGTACTGCGTACCTTTTCCAGTGCATGTCGCGCATGATGGGGTCACCGGCCTCGTGCGGCTTCTGCTTGCCGTCCGCCGCCAGCGTGTCCTGCCAGTACCCGCCGGGGACGCTGCACCCGAGCTGGTACGTGAGCGTGGTGATCAGCGTCGCCACCACAAGCAGCGTGTTGGCGTCGTTGCCCGCCCAGTTGTTCGCCGCCACCTGCCCGCGCGGCTGCGGCTGGGGCACCATCGCCGGCGGCGGCGGCGGCGGGTAAACTTGGCCGCTCATCGCCCCGTTGTTCCACATGGTGTCGAGTGACAACGAGCGACTGACAGAAGGCTTTGATCTGGTCGACTCTGATGGAACGGCTGTGTTTATATAGGACGGGCGGGCACGTGACCGGTCACCGGCGAAGTCACGGTCAGACGCGGCGGTTGCTTACTCCAGTGCGTTTCCTACTCGACAGTGTGATGCAGGCATACTGTCAGTTAGTACTGCAATCTGCAATGTGGTGCCAGATATGCTCTCATTTAGTGCTTTATTCGAATCCAAATCAGGTGATATGTTGCCATTTAGAGTGTGCTCATTTAATGGTGCCAGCAAATTCGGATGTACGCCATTAAATGAGTACACATAGTTCAACTTTTTCTGCCTGGTTGATTTGACAGGAAACTGCAAGATTACTTAGAGTGATCTAAGATCACTCTTGAGTAATAGTGACCTAACAAAGCCCTTAAGGTTGATTCTACGTCTTAGATTTTGACACAGTCATCATAAAAAAATCATCTGAATTGCAGACTTTGTATTTTGCAATTCAAAAAAAAAAATGGCCGTATGCATCTGTCGGATGCAGAGGCCGGGCTTGATCCTCCTTCTCAAAAAAAATCATAAAAAATCATGATGAATAAAATAATACTCACACTGTTTGAAAAATCAATATGGTTTAGATATGACCAATCTTCAAGATACAACCTTGGCAGATACCTTTTGTATGTACAAGTTAATAAAAAATGTATAAGATGCATATACTAAATCTATCTTTCATAAAAAAATCTGATGTTTAATTTATATCTAAAAATCTGGATATTTTGTATTAATTAGTTGTGAAATCTAGAAATTATTAATTGCATGGTTTCGACTATGTATTTGGGATTAAGATAGTACTCCTCTGATCCATAATAATTATCGCTGATTTAGTACAAAACATCAGTGACAATTAATATGTGCCGGAGGGAGTATTAAATTTTGCTTGTGCAGTCTAAATATTTGTTAATTCGCGAAAATATATAAATATTTGCTAATAAATTAATATATATTTTTGCGGGCAAATCAGAGAGCTTTATTAAGCAAGAGCATTTCTTGGACAGTCAGCCAACAAGCTGGTCACAAGAAAGCTAGGGGTCTCGTCGAGCCAACTATCAGTCACATTCAGCGTGCATGCATGTTTTGCATAAAGATGCGCTGGTAAGTTAGCCGACCTGCATACATGTTGTAAATCAAAGGAAGTACATAAAGAACTAAGCTCTCTTATTTCTAACAAAATCGGAGCCACAATAGAACGAGAATTATGGCGAGTTTCCCAGAGCTTCACCAGCTCCAGACAGTCAACCTCCAATATCACATGTTGGAAACCTCGTAGAGTAGCGAATCGGACTCCTTCCCGCAGTGAAAATGCCTCCATGATCAGTGGATCGGAAACCCCAATAAAAGGTTTACACCAAGCGCCCATGAACTCGGTGGGTGAACGAGCAACACCACCAGCGCCACCCCGTCCCTCCGAGAAGTTGAGCGCGCCGTCTGTATTGATATTTATGAAGCCCACATCAGGTGGTCGCCAGCCAAAGCCCGGCAAGGTAGCAGCCGCCTTCCGGGGCAGTTGTAGGAGAGCAATCGCCTCCTTGGTAGCTCGGATAGTTGCAGTAGGATCTCGCCCTACCTCTCCATGCTTAATCCGATTTCTAGAGTGTCAAATAGACCACATGATGGTTGTAATCTTTGCACGATCATCATCCGAAAAAATGGGCTGCGTGTAATATCCCGTGCCCATGTCTCCCGCGAAAGAAGTTGCAGCCGGAGCTCAAACCATGCCCAAGCCTCATCCCAGAAAGGTCTTGCATGCGGGCAGGATATAAGAGCATGGTGCAGGTCCTCCTCCCCGGCAAAGCAAACTTTGCAGCTGCTAGCGTCTGCAATGTGACGGTTTTTAAGCGTGTATTCATCCGGGAGAATACCACGAAGTACTCTCCACCAGAATACTCTTACTTTGGAATAACATTAAGTTTCCATAGGGCTTTCCACAACTGTTTGTCATCCTCTGAAGTCCCGGTAGCCGTCCCTTCCTCTAGAGCTAGTCTCTCTTTCTGAGTCACGAGAGCTCGGTACGCCGTCTTGACATTGTAGTTGCCCGATCTATCAAACGTCCATGCAGGAAAATCAGCTCCCCCTCCCTGCCGAATAGGAATATTAAGTATAGCTGCTGCATCTGAGGGAACAAAAATTTACTGAATCAATTCCCGCCGCCATGTCCAATTCTCATAATCAATCAAGTCTGAAACTTTTTCCACCCATGTATGTAATGGTCTTGCTTCTGGAGTCATGGAGATGGTGCCCGGGATCCATTTATTAGTCCAGACTGATATGGTGGAGCCATCCCCCACCCGGGATATCAAACCAATCTGGAGGGCCTCTCGGCCGGCAATGATCGCCTTCCATGTTGCTGAGGCCGACTTGGGAGCTGTGGCCTGCATAAAATCTGATTCTGGGAAGCAGCGACCTTTGAGTACCCTTGCACAAAGTGAGTCAGGATTGGTCAAAAGACGCCAACCCTGCTTACCCAACATAGCTAGGTTGAACTGTTGTAAGTCCCTGAAACCCATTCCGCCATTACACTTAGGTGTAGCCAAATCCTTCCAGGACACCCAATGCATAGCCTTTTTGTCAAGAGAACTGCTCCAAAAGAATTTTGCCATGGGAGAAGTTATGCTCTTACAAACCTTCTTAGTTAGCAGAAAGGTACTCATCGGATAGGTAGGTATAGCTTGTACCACTGTCTTTAGCAAGATCTCACGTCCTGCACATGCTAACAATTTCTCTGACCAACCCTGAATTCTTCCACGAGCGCGTTCACTTAGATGATCAAAAGTACCACTCGTAATTCGCCCAACTGCTGTGGGAAGACCCAAATATTTTTCACTAAAGGCCTCAACTTGAATATTCAAAACAGCCTTCATGGAGTGTCTCACTGTATCAGGAGTGTTAGCAGAAAAGAAAATCGAACTTTTGTCGCGATTAACACACTGACCTGACACATCACCATATATCCTGAGAATCTCATTCAGTCTATAGGCACTTTCTGCTTTTGCATTGATGAAGATCAAGCTATCATCTGTGAACAGTAAATGTGTTACCCAAGGTGATCGGTAACTAACACGCAAACCTCGGTCAACAGTACCTCCATCATAGCTCTTGAGCAAAGAAGAAAAACCTTCCCCACAAAGTAGGAACAAATACGGCAAGATAGGATCACCTTGTCGAAGTCCCTTGGACGGGGTGAAAAACGGCAGGAGCTCACCGTTCACCCTGACTGAAAACCGCACAGAAGTCACACACTTCATAATTAATCTGACAAAAGCGTTGTTGAAACCGAGCTTTGAAAGTATCGCTTCCAGATAATGCCACTCGACACGATCATATGCTTTCATCATATCAAGCTTGACCGCACAAGAGAAGTTTTTACCTTTTTTCCTTCTCCGCATAGTATGCACACTCTCATATGCTACTAGCACATTATCAGTGATTAGCCGACCAGGAACAAAAGCACTCTGTTCCTCACTAACAATCTCGTCCATAATGCATCTTAATCTATTGGTGATTGCTTTGCATGCAATCTTATAAAGAACCGAACAGAGTGCAATACGACGATACTGAGATATGAACTGTGGATGTTTTACCTTGGGTATGAGAGTAATAGATGTGTCATTTAAGCCCGAAGATAATTCTCCACCATTAAGAAATTCCAACACTGCATTCGTGACATCTCCGCCCAAAAGGGCCCAGTGTCGTTGATAAAAACCTGCGGTGTACCCATCCACTCCCGGCGCCTTCGAAGGAGCCATCTGGAAAAGTGCATGCTTGACCTCATCAACAGTGTACGGTCTCATAATATTCATATTCATTTCTTGTGTAATCTGTTGGGGAACGTAGCAGAAATTCAAAATTTTCCTACATGTCACCAAGATCTATCTATGGAGAAATCAGCAACGAGGGGAAGAAGAGTGCATCTACATACCCTTGTAGATCGCTAAGCGGAAGCGTTCAAGTGAACGGGGTTGATGGAGTCGTACTCGTCGTGATCCAAATCACCGATGATCCTAGTGCCGAACGGACGGCACCTCCGTGTTCAACACACGTACAGCCCGGTGACGTCTCCCATGCCTTGATCCAGCAAGGAGAGAGGGAGAGGTTGAAGAAGACTCCATCCAGCAGCAGCACAACGGCGTGGTGATGATGGAGGAGCGTGGTACTCCAGCAGGGCTTCGCCAAGCACGTGACGGAGGAGGAGAGGTGTTGGGGAGGGGAGGGGCTGCGCCTTGGATCAGGTATGAAGTCCTCCATCTCCCCCACTATATATAGGAGGGCCAAGGGGGGGCGCCGGCCCTAGGAGATCCAATCTCCTAGGGGGGCGGCGGCCAAGGGAGGTTTCCCTCCCCCCAAGGCACCTAGGGATTGCCTTCCCCTTGTGGGACTCTCCCTTTAGGGTTTCCCCCACACTAGGCGCATGGGCCCTAGGGGAAAGTGGCGCCCCAGCCCACTTTGGGCTGGATCCCTTCCCACTTCAGCCCATGGGACCCTCCGGGATAGGTGGCCCCACCCGGTGGGCCCCCGGGACCCTTCAGGTGGTCCCGGTACAATACCGATGACCCCGAAACTTGTCCCGATGGCCGAAATAGGACTTCCTATATATAAATCTTTACCTCCGGACCATTCCGGAACTCCTCGTGACGTCCGGGATCTCATCCGGGACTCCGAACAACATTCAGTAACCACATACAAACTTCCTTTATAACCCTAGCGTCATCGAACCTTAAGTGTGTAGACCCTACGGGTTCGGGAGACATGCAGACATGACCGAGATGTACTCCGGTCAATAACCAACAGCGGGATCTGGATACCCATGTTGGCTCCCACATGTTCCACGATGATCTCATCGGATGAACCACGATGTCAAGGACTTAATCAATCCCGTATACAATTCCCTTTGTCTATCGGTACGATACTTGCCCGAGATTCGATCGTCGGTATCCCGATACCTTGTTCAATCTCGTTACCGGCAAGTCTCCTTTTACTCGTTCTGCAACACATCATCCTGTGATCAACTCCTTGATCACATTGTGCACATTATGATGATGTCCTACCGAGTGGGCCTAGAGATACCTCTCCATCACACGGAGTGACAAATCCCAGTCTCGATTCGTGCCAACCCAACAGACACTTTCGGAGATACCTGTAGTGTACCTTTATAGCCACCCAGTTACGTTGTGACGTTTGGCACACCCAAAGCACTCCTACGGTATCCGGGAGTTGCACAATCTCTGGTCTAAGGAAACGATACTTGACATTAGAAAAGCTTTAGCATACGAACTACATGATCTTGTGCTAGGCTTAGGATTGGGTCTTGTCCATCACATCATTCTTCTAATGATGTGATCCCGTTATCAATGACATCCAATGTCCATGGTCAGGAAACCGTAACCATCTATTGATCAACGAGCTAGTCAACTAGAGGCTTACTAGGGACATGGTGTTGTCTATGTATCCACACATGTATCTGAGTTTCCTATCAATACAATTCTAGCATGGATAATAAACGATTATCATGAACAAGGAAATATAATAATAATCAATTTATTATTGCCTCTAGGGCATATTTCCAACAGTCTCCCACTTGCACTAGAGTCAATAATCTAGTTCACATCGCTATGTGATTAACATTCACAGGTCACATCGCCATGTGACCAACATCCAAAGAGTTTACTAGAGTCAATAATCTAGTTCACATCACTATGTGATTAACACTCAATGAGTTCTTGGTTTGATCATGTTATGTCTGTGAGAGAGGTTTTAGTCAACGGGTCTGCAAAATTCATATCCGTATGTACTTTGCAAATCTCTATGTCATCCTGTAGATGTCGCTACTACGCTATATTTCAAACAACTGTTCTACTATACGAATCCGGTTTACTCTACTCAGAGCTATCCGGATAGGTGTGAAGCTTGCATCAATGTAACTCTTTACGTCGAACTCTTTATCACCTCCATAATTGAGAAAATTCCTTAGTCCACTAGTTACTAAGGATAACTTTGACCGTTGTCCTGTGATCCATTTCTAGATCACACTTGTACCCCTTGACTGACTCATGGTTTGGCACACTTCAGGTGCGGTACATAACATAGCATACTTTAGAGCCTACGACTAAAGCATAGGGGACAACCTTCGTCCTTTCTATTCTGTCGTGGTCATGTCTTGAGTCTTGCTCAATACTCACACCTTGTAACACAGCCAAGAACTCCTTCTTTGCTGATCTATTTTGAACTCCTTCAAAATCTTGTCATGGTATGTGTTCGTTTGAAAGTACTATTAAGCGATTTTGATCTATCCTTATAGATCTTGATGCTCAATGTTTAAGTAGCTTAATCCAGGTTTTCCATTGAAAAACACTTTTCAAATAACCCTGTATGCTTTCCAGAAATTCTACATCATTTCTGATCAACAATATGTCAACAACATATACTCATCATAAATTCTATAGTGCTCCCACTAACTTCTTTGGAAATACAAGTTTCTCATAAACTTTGTATAAACCCAAAATCTTTGATCATCTCATCAAAGTATACATTCCAACTCCGAGATGCTTACTCCAGTCCTCAGAAGGATTGCTGGAGCTTTGCATACTTATTAGCATCTTTCAGGATTGGCAAAACCTTCCGGTTGCATCACATACAACCTTTCCTCAAGAAAATCGTCGAGGAAACAATGTTTTGACATCTTATCTGCACGATTTCATAAATAATGCAGTAATCCTAACATAATTCCAACAGACTTTTAGCATCGCTACGGGTGAGAAAGTCTCATCGTAGTCAACTCCTTGAACTTGTCGGGAAACATCTTAATGACAAGTCGAGCTTTCTTAATGGTGACATTTACCATCATTGTCCGTCTTCCTTTTAAAATCCATCTGTACTCAACAGCCTTACGACCATCGAGCCGTTCTGCCAAAGTCTACACTTTGTTTTCATACATGGATCCTCTCTCGGATTTTATGGCCTCGAGCCATTCATCGGAATCCGGGCCCACCATCGCTTCTCCATAGCTTGTAGGTTCATTGTTGTCTAGCAACATGACGTCCAAGACAGGATTACGTACCACTCTGAAGTAGTACGCATCCTTGTCATCCAACGAGGTTTGGGAGTGACTTGATCCGAAGTCTCATGATCACTATCATAAGCTTCCACTTCAATTGGTGTAGGTGCCATAGGAACAACTCCTGTGCCCTGCTACACACTAGTTGAAGTGACGGTTCAATAACCTCATCAAGTCTCCACCATCCTCCCACTCAATTCTTTCGAGAGAAATTTTTCCTCGAGAAAGGACCCGATTTGAGAAACAACCCCTATTGCTTTCGGATCTGAGACAGGAGGTATACCCAACTGTTTTGGGTGTCCTATGAAGATGCAGTTATCCGCTTTGGGTTCGAGCTTATCAGCCTGAAACTTTTTCATATAAGCGTCGCAGCCCCAAACTTTTAAGAAATGATAGCTTAGGTTTCTCTAAACCATAGTTCATACGGTGTCATCTTATCGGAATTACGTGGTGCCCTATTTAAAGTGAGTGCGGTTGTCTCTAATGCCTAACCCATGAACGATAGTGGTAATTCGATAAGAGACATCATGGTATGCATCATATCCAATAGGGTGCAGTTATGATGTTCGGACACACCATCACACTATGGTGTTCCAGGCGGTACTAGTCGTGAAATAATTTCCACAATGTCTCAATTGTGTACCAAACTTGCAACTCAGATATTCATCTCTATGATCATATCATAGATATTTTATCCTCCTGTCACGACGATCTTCAGCTTCATTCTGAAATTACTTGAACCATTCAATAATTCAGACTTGTGTTTCATCAAGTAAATATGCTCAGTATCTACTCAAATCATCTGTGAAGTAAGAGCATAACGATATCCACTGCTTGCCTCAGCACTCATTGGACTGCACACATCAAAATGTGTTACTTCCAACAAGTTGCTTTCTTGTTCCATTTTACTGAAACCGAAGCTTTCAGTCATCTTGCCCATGTGGTATGATTTGCATGTCTCAAGCGATTCAAAATCAAGTGAGTCCAAACGGTCCATCTGCATGGAGTTTCTTCATGCGTATATACCAATAGACATGGTTCACATGTCTCAATCCTTTTCAAAAATGAGTGAGTCCAAAGATCCATCAACATGGAGCTTCTTCATGCGTTTTATACCAATATGACTTACATGGCAGTGCCACAAGTAGGTGGTACTATCATTACTATCTTATATCTTTTGGCATGAACATGTGTATCACTATGATCGAGATTCAATAAACCATTCATTTTAGGTGCAAGACCATTGAAGGAATTATTCAAATAAATAGAGTAACCATTATTCTCCTTAAATGAATAACCGTATTGCGATAGACATAATCCAATCATGTCTATGCTCAACGCAAACACCAATTAACAATTATTTAGGTTTAACACCAATCTCGATGGTAGAGGGAGCGTGCGATGCTTGATCACATCAACCTTGGAAACACTTCCAACACATCTCGTCAGCTCACCTTTAGCTAGTCTCCGTTTATTCCGTAGCTTTTATTTCGAGTTACTAACACTTAGCAACCGAACCGGTATCTAATACCCTGATGCTACTAGGAGTACTAGTAAAGTACACATTCACACAATGTATATCCAATATACTTCTATCGACAGCCTTCTCATCTACCAAGTATCTAGGGTAATTCTGCTCCAGTGGTTGTTCCCCTTATTACAGAAGCACTCAGTCTCGGGTTTGGGTTCAACCTTGGGTTTCTCCACTAGAGCAGCAGCTGATTTGCCGTTTCATGAAGTATCCCTTCTTGCCCTTGCCCTTCTTAAAACTAGTGGTTTCACTAACCATCAACAATTGATGCTCCTTCTTGATTTCTTACTTTCGCGGTGTCAAACATCACGAATATTTCAAGGATCATCATATCTATCCCTGATATGTTATAGTTCATCACGAAGCTCTAGTAGCTTGGTAGCAATAACTTTGGAAAAACATCACTATCTTATCTGGAAGATTAACTCCCACTCGATTCAAGTGATTGTTGTACTCAGACAATCTGAGCACAAGCTCAACGATTGAGCTTTTCTCCCTTAGTTTGCAGGCCAAGAAAATCGTTGGAGGTCTTATACCTCTTGACGTGGGCACGAGCCTGAAATCCCAATTTCAGCCTTCGAAACATCTCATATGTTCCGCGACATTTCAAAAAATGTCTTCGGTGCCTCAATTCTAAACCATTTATCATTACCGAACTATCATGTAGTCATCAAAACGTGTATGTCAGATGTTCGCAACATCCACAGACCACGTTCGAGGTCCAGTACACCGAGCAGTGCATTAAGGACATAAGCCTTGTACTGTCCGCATAATTGCTACTATCAACTTTCAACTATATTTTCTCTAGGAACATATCTAAAATAGTAGAACTAAAGCGCGAGCTTACGACATAATTTGCAAAGATCTTTTGACTATGTTCAGGATAATTAAGTTCATCTTATGAACTCCCACTCAGATAGACATCCCTCTAGTCATCTAAGTGATTACATGATCCGAGTCAACTAGGCCGTGTACGATCATCACGTGAGACGGACTAGTCATCATCGGTGAACATCTTCATGTTGATCGTATCTACCATACGACTCATGCTCGACCTTTCGGTCTCTTGTGTTCCGAGGCCATGTCTGTACATGCTAGGCTCGTCAAGTCAACCTAAGTGTTTGCATGTGTTTCGAGGCCATGTCTGTACATGCTAGGCTCGTCAACACCCGTTGTATTCGAACGTAAGAATCTACCACACCCGATCATCATGTGGTGCTTCGAAACGACGAACTTTCGCAACGGTGCACAGTTAGGTCGAACACTTTCTTGAAATTTTAATGAGGGATCATCTTATTTACTACCGTCGTTCTAAGCAAATAAGATGCAAAAACATGATAAACATCACATGCAATCAAATAGTGACATGATATGGCCATCATCACTTTGCTCCTTTTGATCTCCATCTTCGGGGCTCCATGATCATCGTCGTCACCGGCATGACACCATGATCTCCATCATCATGATCTCCATCATCGTGTCTTCATGAAGTTGTCTCGCCAACTATTACTTCTACTACTATGGCTAACGGTTAGCAATAAAGTGAAGTAATTACATGACGTTTATGTTGACACGCAGGTCATAAATAAATTAAAGACAACTCCTATGGCTCCTGCCGGTTGTCATACTCATCGACATGCAAGTCGTGATTCCTATTACAAGAACATGATCATCTCATACATCACATAATTCATACATCACATCCTTTGGCCATATCACATCACATGGCATACCCTGCAAAAACAAGTTAGACGTCCTCTAATTGTTGTTTGCATGTTTTACGTGGCTGCTATGGGTTTCTAGCAAGAACGTTTCTTACCTACGCAAAACCACAACGTGATATGTCAATTGCTATTTACCCTTCATAAGGACCCTTTTCATCGAATCTGATCCGACTAAAGTGGGAGAGACTGGCACACGCTAGCCACCTTATGCAACTAGTGCATGTCAGTCGGTGGAACCTGTCTCACGTAAGTGTACGTGTAAGGTCGGTCCGGGCCGCTTCATCCCACAATGCCGCCGAATCAAAATTGACTAGTAATGGTAAGCATATTGAACAAAATCAACGCCCACAACTACTTTGTGTTCTACTCGTGCAAAGAATCTACGCAATAGACCTAGCTCATGATGCCACTGTTGGGGAACGTAGCAGAAATTCAAAATTTTCCTACGTGTCACCAAGATCTATCTATGGAGAAACCAGCAACGAGGGGAAGAAGAGTGCATCTACATACCCTTGTAGATCGCTAAGCGGAAGCGTTCAAGTGAACGGGGTTGATGGAGTCGTACTCGTCGTGATCCAAATCACCGATGATCCTAGTGCCGAACGGACGGCACCTCCGTGTTCAACACACGTACAGCCCGGTGACGTCTCCCATGCCTTGATCCAGCAAGGAGAGAGGGAGAGGTTGAAGAAGACTCCATCCAGCAGCAGCACAACGGCGTGGTGATGATGGAGGAGCATGGTACTCCAGCAGGGCTTCGCCAAGCACGTGACGGAGGAGGAGAGGTGTTGGGGAGGGGAGGGGCTGCGCCTTGGATCAGGTATGAAGTCCTCCATCTCCCCCACTATATATAGGAGGGCCAAGGGGGGGCGCCGGCCCTAGGAGATCCAATCTCCTAGGGGGGCGGCGGCCAAGGGAGGTTTCCCTCCCCCCAAGGCACCTAGGGATTGCCTTCCCCTTGTGGGACTCTCCCTTTAGGGTTTCCCCCACACTAGGCGCATGGGCCCTAGGGGAAAGTGGCGCCCCAGCCCACTTTGGGCTGGATCCCTTCCCACTTCAGCCCATGGGACCCTCCGGGATAGGTGGCCCCACCCGGTGGGCCCCCGGGACCCTTCAGGTGGTCCCGGTACAATACCGATGACCCCGAAACTTGTCCCGATGGCCGAAATAGGACTTCCTATATATAAATCTTTACCTCCGGACTATTCCGGAACTCCTCGTGACGTCCGGGATCTCATCCGGGACTCCGAACAACATTCGGTAACCACATACAAACTTCCTTTATAACCCTAGCGTCATCGAACCTTAAGTGTGTAGACCCTACGGGTTCGGGAGACATGCAGACATGACCGAGATGTACTCCGGTCAATAACCAACAGCGGGATCTGGATACCCATGTTGGCTCCCACATGTTCCACGATGATCTCATCGGATGAACCACGATGTCAAGGACTTAATCAATCCCGTATACAATTCCCTTTGTCTATCGGTACGATACTTGCCCGAGATTCGATCGTCGGTATCCCGATACCTTGTTCAATCTCATTACCGGCAAGTCTCCTTTTACTCGTTCCGCAACACATCATCCCGTGATCAACTCCTTGATCACATTGTGCACATTATGATGATGTCCTACCGAGTGGGCCCAGAGATACCTCTCCGTCACACAGAGTGACAAATCCCAGTCTCGATTCGTGCCAACCCAACAGACACTTTCGGAGATACCTGTAGTGTACCTTTATAGCCACCCAGTTACGTTGTGACGTTTGGCACACCCAAAGCACTCCTACGGTATCCGGGAGTTGCACAATCTCATGGTCTAAGGAAACGATACTTGACATTAGAAAAGCTTTAGCATACGAACTACATGATCTTGTGCTAGGCTTAGGATTGGGTCTTGTCCATCACATCATTCTTCTAATGATGTGATCCCGTTATCAATGACATCCAATGTCCATGGTCAGGAAACCGTAACCATCTATTGATCAACGAGCTAGTCAACTAGAGGCTTACTAGGGACATGGTGTTGTCTATGTATCCACACATGTATCTGAGTTTCCTATCAATACAATTCTAGCATGGATAATAAACGATTATCATGAACAAGGAAATATAATAATAATCAATTTATTATTGCCTCTAGGGCATATTTCCAACATAATCTTGACCGGCACATGAGCTAACAACTCGTCCTTATCGGCAAATCCTTGCGATCGATACAATTCCTTATAGAAGTTCTGAACTTCCTCCTTGTCCTCATCTTCATTAGCACAAACAGATCCATCTGCCCTCCGAAGGCCTTGTATCTTGTTTAATCTCTTCCGTTGTCTCGCTTGTGCCTGAAAATAGGTAGTGTTGCGATCTCCCTCTCGTAACCATGGAACTCGGGATCGTTGCCTGAACCACACTTCCTCCTGGTGTAGCGCTTCTTTCAATTTTTTAACAGTGGACAGTTCCTCAGACGACGGGCCCCGGCCCAAAGACCCAGATCGAATGCGATCCAAGTTTTTCTGTAGCTGCCTCACTCTCCTTGTCAAGCAACCAAACTCTTTTGAACTCCATGGCTCCAGAGTAGCCTGAAGTTCAGTCAGTGCATCCGATATGCCTTGCATACCAGACCGGCGTTGCAAACCCTGCCATGTATCTGCGACTAGGCGATCATAGTCAGTATGGGTCTGCCACACGTTCTCATATCTAAACTGCTTCTTAGTACGTGGCCTGAAAGCTTCTATCTCTTTTATTTCCGCCACAACAAAACAATGCTCAGACTCGACCGACGAGAGCTGCCTCACTCTTATATGCTGAAACTGTTGCCTGAACATCTCATTAGCAAATGCACGGTCCAGTCTTGCTTTTACATTATCCTCTCCGGCTTGGCGGTTGTCCCAAGTATACGCTTTACCTGACCAGCCCAAGTCCTGGAAGGAAAGATCATCCACAACCTCTCGAAAAGCTTGCATCTGTCGCTCAGGACGACCAGCTCTACTGAAGTGTTCATTGGAGAACAAGGTTTCATTAAAATCCCCCATGCATATCCATGCAGCATGTGGCATATTATAAAGGGTACGGAATAACCGCCAGCTATCAGTTCTATCCTCAGCACGTGGTGATCCGTAAAAACCTGTGAACCTCCAAATTGGAGAACCAGGAGTTTTATTACTAACCAAAACATCAATGTGACAATGGCCATAGTTTTTCAGATCTATAGAAACATCATTAGACCAAAAAAGACCAATGCCGCCACTAAGGCCAACACTGTCTACAGCAAAACAACCTCCAAACCCTAATGAAAACCTCGAATCTTCTACTCTTTTTGCTTTTATTTTCGTTTCTGTAACAAAGAGCAGAGAGGGACCTTCCAGCCTCACAATACTGCGAAGCTCACGAACTGTCTCGGGGTTCCCAAGCCCCCGACAGTTCCAGCTGATGCAACTCATTGTGATGGGCAGGACCGCATCTCGGTCTCTGCCGAATTCTCTGGGGTAGGCTTCTTTTTCTTTGACTCTCTAGAAAATGCATCGTTCTCATCCTTAGTTTCTGAAGGCTCTGCAGCGCTAGCCTCGTTCAAAGGCCCAGCAGAGGACTCTGCAGCTCCATCCGTGAGTAGCAGCGCAGTTTTTGCAACTGGCCTATAGACCTGATTTGGAGCCTCCTTGCGTTTCTGCTGCTGTCTATTCTTAACAGGAGAGTTCACCTCAACTCCAGTATCTTTAGCAGTACTCGAGTTCCTCGTCTTATTACTCGCATTATGCTCCCTGGAAGAATTCTCAGAAGCCGCCGGTTTCTTGAACTCCTCCGGCGCTCTCATCTTTGATCCAAACGGCAGGTCGCCATGCTCATCACGGGATCCTGGCGTTGGACAGTAGAGGTCTGAATGACCCAACTTACCACAGGAGAAACAAAAGTAGGGGACCTGCTCGTATTGAATATCATACATGTCCACCTTCCTCCTGGCAGAATCAATAAGGATCCATCTTCTTAGTGGCTTCTCAACATCAATTGTAATACGAGCTCGCAAGAAACCATCATTATGATCAAAGCTACCGACTGAGCATGCTTGTCCATCTGCCGCGCTATTGGCAACCACCAAGATTCATCCCTCAGATTATAGGGCAGATTTACAACTCTGGCCCAGATTTGCATACGATCGAACTTAACCTCATCTGGCCGCATGCACTCGTCGAACTCCGCTAACACCACGGCGTTCTTGTTGATATGCCATGGCGATCCAGCCCAGATTCGATCTCTGTCTCGTTGATTCTCAAACTCAGCCACTAACGTGTTTGTTGGGGAACGTTGCAGAAAATTAAATTTTTTCCTACGGTTTCACCAAGATCCATCTATGAGTTCATCTAGCAACGAGTATTCAGATTAGATAGCATCTACATACCACTTTGTAGATCGCAACGGAAGCGTTCGAGTGAACGTGGATGAGGTAGTCGTACTCGCCGTGATCCAATTCACCGATGATCTAGTACCGAACGGACGGCACCTCCGTGTTCAACACACGTACGGAAAGCGTGACGTCTCCTCCTTCTTGATCCAGCAAGGGGGAAGGAGAGGTTGATGAAGATCCAGCAGCACGACGGCGTGGTGGTGGATGCAGCAGAACTCCGACAGGGCTTCGCTAAGCAACTACGGGAGGAGGAGGAGGTGTTGGAGAGGGAGAGGGAGGCGCCAGGGCATATGGGTGCGCTGCCCCCCTCCCCTCCCCCCCTTTATATAGGCCTCTTGGGGGGGCGCCGGCCCTGGGAGATCTAATCTCCCAAGGGGGCGGCGCCCAGGGAGGTTTCCCTCCCCCCCAAGCCATCTAGGAGGTGCCTTCCACCACTAGGACTCCTCCTAGATGGAACCCTAGGCGCATGGGCCCTTTGGGGCTGGTTCCCCTTGGCCCAAGCAGGCCAAGGCGCACCCCCTAAGGCCCATGTAGCCCACCAGGGCAGGTGGCCCCACCTGGTGGACCCCCGGGACCCCTTCGGTGGTCCCGGTACAATACCGATAAACCTGAAACTTGTCCCGATGGCCGAAACAACACTTCCTATATATAATTCTTTACCTCCGGACCATTCCGGAACTCCTCGTGACGTCCGGGATCTCATCCGGGACTCCGAACAACATTCGGGTTACTGCATCTACATATCTTCACAACCCTAGCGTCACCGAACCTTAAGTGTGTAGACCCTACGGGTTCGGGAGACATGCAGACATGACCGAGACGGCTCTCGGGCAATAACCAACAGCGGGATATGGATACCCATGTTGGCTCCCACATGCTCCACGATGATCTCATCGGATGAACCACGATGTCGAGGATTCAATTAATCCCGTATACGATTCCCTTTGTCAATCGGTATTTTACTTGCCCGAGATTCGATCGTCGGTATCCCAATACCTCGTTCAATCTCGTTACCGGCAAGTCACTTTTCTCGTACCGTAATGCATGATCCCGTGATCAAACACTTTGATCACATTGAGCTCATTGTGATGATGCATTACCGAGAGGGCCCGGTGATACCTCTCTGTCAAGCGGAGTGACAAATCCCAGTCTCGATCCATGTCAACCCAACAGACACTTTCAGAGATACCCGTAGTATACCTTTATAGTCACCCAGTTACGTTGTGATGTTTGGCACACCCAAAGCACTCCTACGGTATCCGGGAGTTACATGATCTCATGGTCTAAGGAAAGGATACTTGACATTGGAAAACTCTAGCAAACGAACTAAGCGATCTTATGCTATGTTTAGGATTGGGTCTTGGTCATCACATCATTCTCCTATTGATCCCGTTATCGATGACATCCAATGTCCATAGGCAGGAAACCATGACTATCTGTCGATCAACGAGCTAGTCAACTAGAGGCTCACTAGGGACATATTGTTGTCTGTTATTCACACATGTATTACGATTTCCGGATAACACAATTATAGCACGAATAAAGACAATTATCATGAATAAGGAAATATAATAATAATGCTTTTATTATTGCCTCTAGGGCATATTTCCAACAGTCTCCCACTTGCACTAGAGTCAATAATCTAGTTACATTGTGATGAATCGAACACCCATAGAGTTCTGGTGCTGATCATGTTTTGCCTTAGGGAGAGGTTTAGTTAACGGATCTGCGACATTCAGATCCGTGTGCACTTTACAAATTTCTATGTCTCCATCTTGAACATTTTCACGAATGGAGTTGAAGCGACGCTTGATGTGCCTCGTCTTCTTGTGAAACCTGGGCTCCTTGGCAAGTGCAATAGCTCCAGTGTTGTCACAGAAGAGCTTGATTGGCCCCAACGCATTGGGTATGACTCTGAGGTCGGTGATGAACTCCTTCACCCAAATTGCTTCATGTGCGGCCTCCGAGGCTGCCATGTACTCCGCTTCACATGTAGATCCCGCCACGACGCTTTGCTTGCAACTGCACCAGCTTACTGCCCCACCATTCAAAATATACACGTATCCGGTTTGTGACTTAGAGTCATCCAGATCTGTGTCGAAGCTAGCGTCGACGTAACCCTTTACGACGAGATCTTCGTCACCTCCATAAACGAGAAACATTTCCTTAGTCCTTTTCAAGTACTTCAGGATATTCTTGACCGCTGTCTAGTGTTCCTTGCCGGGATTACTTTGGTACCTTCCTACCAAACTTACGGCAAGGTTTACATCAAGTCTGGTACACAGTATGGCATACATAATAGAACCTATGGCTGAGGCATAGGGGATGACGCTCATCTCTTCTATATCTTCTGCCGTGGTCGAACATTGAGCTGAGCTCAATTTCACACCTTGTAACACAGGTAAGAACCCTTTCTTAGATTGATCCATATTGAACTTCTTCAATATTTTATCAAGGTATGTGCTTTGTGAAAGACCTATGAGGCGTCTCGATCTATCTCTATAGATCTTGATGCCTAATATATAAGCAGCTTCTCCAAGGTCCTTCATTGAAAAACTCTTATTCAAGTAGGCCTTAATGTTGTCCAAGAGTTCTATATCATTTCCCATCAAAAGTATGTCGTCTACATATAATATGAGAAATGCTACAGAGCTCCCACTCACTTTCTTGTAAACACAGGCTTCTCCATAAGTCTGTGTAAACCCAAATGCTTTGATCATCTCATCAAAGCGAATGTTCCAACTCCGAGATGCTTGCACCAGCCCATAAATCGAGCGTTGGAGCTTGCACACCTTGTCAGCATTCTTAGGATCGACAAAACCTTCCGGCTGCATCATATACAATTCTTCCTTAAGGAAACCATTAAGGAATGCCGTTTTGACGTCCATTTGCCATATCTCATAATCATAGTATGCGGCAATTGCTAACATGATTCGGACGGACTTCAGCTTCGCTACCGGTGAGAAAGTCTCATCGTAGTCAATTCCTTGAACTTGTCGATAACCCTTAGCGACAAGCCGAGCTTTATAGATGGTCACATTACCATCCGCGTCTGTCTTCTTCTTAAAGATCCATTTATTTTCTATGGCTCGCCGTTCAACGGGCAAGTTAGTCAAAGTCCATACTTCATTTTCATACATGGATCCTATCTCGGATTTCATGGCTTCCAGCCATTTGTCGGAATCCGGGCCTGCCATTGCTTCCTCATAGTTCGAAGGTTCAGCTTTGTCTAACAACATGATTTCCAAGACAGGGTTGCCGTACCACTCTGGTGCGGAACGTGTCCTTGTGGACCTTCGAATTTCAGTAGGAGCTTGATCAGAAGCATCTTGATCATCATCATTAATTTCCTCTCTAGTCGGTGCAGGCACCTCAGAAACGTTTTCTTGAGTTTCGCCATTTTCCGGTTCAAGAGGTAACACTTCATCAAGTTCTACTTTCCTCCCACTTACTTCTTTCGAGAGAAACTCTTTCTCTAGAAAGGATCCATTCTTGGCAACAAAGATCTTGCCTTCGGATCTGAGGTAGAAGGTATACCCAACAGTTTCTTTAGGGTATCCTATGAAGACGCATTTTTCCGACTTGGGTTCGAGCTTTTCAGGTTGCAGTTTCTTGACATAAGCATCGCATCCCCAAACTTTTAGAAACGACAGCTTAGATTTCTTCCCAAACCATAATTCATACGGTGTCGTCTCAATGGATTTCGACGGAGCCCTATTTAAAGTGAATGCGGCAGTCTCTAAAGCATAGCCCCAAAAAGATAGCGGTAAGTCGGTAAGAGACATCATAGATCGCACCATATCTAATAGAGTGCGATTACGACGTTCGGACACACCATTACGCTGAGGTGTTCCAGGCGGCGTGAGTTGTGAAACTATTCCACATTTTCTTAAGTGTGTGCCAAATTCGTGACTCAAGTATTCTCCTCCACGATCTGATCGTAGAAACTTGATCTTTCTTTCACGTTGATTTTCAACCTCACTCTGAAATTCCTTGAACTTTTCAAAGGTCTCAGACTTGTGTTTCATCAAGTAGATATACCCATATCTACTCAAGTCATCAGTGAGGGTGAGAACATAACGATAGCCACCGCGAGCCTCAACACTCATTGGACCGCACACATCGGTATGTATGATTTCCAATAAGTTGGTTGCTCGCTCCATTGTTCCTGAGAACGGAGTCTTGGTCATTTTACCCATGAGGCATGGTTCGCACGTGTCAAATGATTCATAATCAAGAGACTCTAAAAGTCCATCTGCATGGAGCTTCTTCATGCGTTTGACACCTATGTGACCAAGGCGGCAGTGCCACAAATATGTGGGACTATTGTTATCAACTTTAACTCTTTTGGTATTCACACTATGAATATGTGTATCATCACGTACGAGATTCATTAAGAATAAACCATTAACCATCGGAGCATGACCATAAAACATATCTCTCATATAAATAGAACAACCATTATTCTCGGATTTAAATGAGTAGCCATCTCGAATTAAGCGAGATCCAGACACAATGTTCATGCTCAAACTTGGCACTAAATAACAATTATTGAGGTTTAAAACTAATCCCGTAGGTAAATGTAGAGGTAGCGTGCCGACGGCGATCACATCGACCTTGGAACCATTCCCGACGCGCATCGCCGCCTCGTCCTTCGCCAGTCTCCGTTTATTCCGTAGCTCCTGCTTTGAGTTACAAATGTGAGCAACTGCACCGGTATCAAATACCCAAGAGCTACTACGAGTACTGGTAAGGTACACATCAATTACATGTATATCACATATACCTTTGGTTTTGCCGGCCTTCTTGTCCGCTAAGTATTTGGGGCAGTTCCGCTTCCGGTGACCACTTCCCTTGCAATAAAAACACTCAGTCTCGGGCTTGGATCCATGCTTTGGCTTCTTCCCGACAACTTGCTTACCGGGCGCGGCAACTTCCTTGTCGTCCTTCTTGAAGTTTTTTTTACCCTTGCCCTTCTTGAACTTAGTGGTTTTATTCACCATCAACACTTGATGCTCCTTCTTGATTTCTACCTCTGCTGATTTCAGCATAGCATATACTTCAGGAATGGTCTTTACCATCCCCTGCATATTGTAGTTCATCACAAAGCTCTTGTAGCTAGGTGGAAGCGACTGGAGGATTCTGTCAATGACCGCTTCTTCCGGGAGATTAACTTCCAGTTGAGTCATGCGGTTGTGCAACCCAGACATTTTGAGTATGTGTTCACTGACAGAACTATTTTCCTCCATCTTATAGCTAAAGAATTTGTCGGAGACTTCATATCTCTCGACCCGGGCATGAGCTTGGAAAACCATTTTCAGCTCTTCGAACATCTCATATGCTCCATGTCTCTCAAAACGCTTTTGGAGCCCCGGCTCTAAGCTGTAAAGCATGCCGCACTGAACGAGGGAGTAATCATCGCAGCGTGACTGCCAAGCGTTCATAACGTCTTGTTCTGCAGGGAGAATAGGTGCGTCACCCAGCGGTGCTCGTAGGACATAATCTTTCTTGGCAGCTATGAGGATAATCCTCAGGTTCCGGACCCAGTCCGTATAGTTGCTACCATCGTCTTTCAGCTTGGTTTTCTCTAGGAACGCGTTGAAGTTGAGGACTACGTTGGCCATTTGATCTACAAGACATATTGTAAATATTTAGACTAAGTTCATGATAATAAAGTTCATTTAATCAAATTATTTAATGAACTCCCACTTAGATAGACATCCCTCTTCTAGTCATCTAAGTATTACATGATCCGAGTCAACTAGGCCGTGTCCGATCATCACGTGAGACAGACTAGTCAACATCGGTGAACATCTTCATGTTGATCGTATCTTCTATATGACTCATGCTCGACCTTTCGGTCTTCTGTGTTCCGAGGCCATGTCTGTACATGGTAGGCTCGTCAAGTCAACCTAAGTGTTTTGCGTGTGTAAATCTGTCTTACACCCGTTGTATGTGAACGTTAGAATCTATCACACCCGATCATCACGTGGTGCTTCGAAACAACGAACTGTCGCAACGGTGCACAGTTAGGGAGAACACTTTCTTGAAATTATTATGAGGGATCATCTTATTTACTACCGTCGTTCTAAGTAAACAAGATGCAAAACATGATAAACATCACATGCAATCAAATAATAAATGTGACATGATATGGCCAATATCACATAGCTCCTTCGATCTCCATCTTGGGGCTCCATGATCATCTTGTCACCGGCTTGACACCATGATCTTCATCATCATGATCTTCATCATCGTGTCTCCATGAAGTTGCTCGCCAACTATTACTTCTACTACTATGGCTAACGCGTTTAGCAATAAAGTAAAGTAATTTACATGGCGATTCTCAATGACACGCAGGTCATACAAAAAATAAAGACAACTCCTATGGCTCCTGCCGGTTGTCATACTCATCGACATGCAAGTCGTGATTCCTATTACAATAGCATGAACATCTCATACATCACATATAGATCATTCATCATTCATCACAACTTTGGCCATATCATATCACAAAGCACTCGCTGCAAAAACAAGTTAGACGTCCTCTAATTGTTGTTGCAAGTTTTACGTGGCTGAATTAGGGTTCTGGCAAGAACGTTTTCTTACCTACGTTAAAACCACAACGTGATTTGTCAACTTCTATTTACCCTTCATAAGGACCCTTTTCATCGAATCCGCTCCAACTAAAGTAGGAGAGACAGACACCCGCCAGCCACCTTATGCAACTAGTGAATGTTAGTCGGTGGAACCGGTCTCACGTAAGCGTACGTGTAAGGTTGGTACGGGCCGCTTCATCCCACAATACCGTTGAAGCAAGATAATACTAGTAGCGGCAAGAAAAGTTGACAACATCTACGCCCATAACAAATTGTGTTCTACTCGCGCAAGAAGAACTACGCATAGACCTAGCTCATGATGCCACTGTTGGGGAACGTTGCAGAAAATTAAAATTTTTCCTACGGTTTCACCAAGATCCATCTATGAGTTCATCTAGCAACGAGTATTCAGATTAGATAGCATCTACATACCACTTTGTAGATCGCAACGGAAGCGTTCGAGTGAACGTGGATGAGGTAGTCGTACTCGCCGTGATCCAATTCACCGATGATCTAGTACCGAACGGACGGCACCTCCGTGTTCAACACACGTACGGAAAGCGTGACGTCTCCTCCTTCTTGATCCAGCAAGGGGGAAGGAGAGGTTGATGAAGATCCAGCAGCACGACGGCGTGGTGGTGGATGCAGCAGAACTCCGGCAGGGCTTCGCTAAGCAACTACGGGAGGAGGAGGAGGTGTTGGAGAGGGAGAGGGAGGCGCCAGGGCATATGGGTGCGCTGCCCCCCTCCCCTCCCCCCCTTTATATAGGCCTCTTGGGGGGGCGCCGGCCCTGGGAGATCTAATCTCCCAAGGGGCGGCGGCCAGGGAGGTTTCCCTCCCCCCCAAGCCATCTAGGAGGTGCCTTCCACCACTAGGACTCCTCCTAGATGGAACCCTAGGCGCATGGGCCCTTTGGGGCTGGTTCCCCTTGGCCCAAGCAGGCCAAGGCGCACCCCTAAGGCCCATGTGGCCCACCAGGGCAGGTGGCCCCACCTGGTGGACCCCCGGGACCCCTTCGGTGGTCCCGGTACAATACCGATAACCCCGAAACTTGTCCCGATGGCCGAAACAGCACTTCCTATATATAATTCTTTACCTCCGGACCATTCCAGGACTCCTCGTGACGTCCGGGATCTCATCCGGGACTCCGAACAACATTCGGGTTACTGCATCTACATATCTTCACAACCCTAGCGTCACCGAACCTTAAGTGTGTAGACCCTACGGGTTCGGGAGACATGCAGACATGACCGAGACGGCTCTCGGGCAATAACCAACAGCGGGATCTGGATACCCATGTTGGCTCCCACATGCTCCACGATGATCTCATCGGATGAACCACGATGTCGAGGATTCAATTAATCCCATATACGATTCCCTTTGTCAATCGATATTTTACTTGCCCGAGATTCGATCGTCGGTATCCCAATACCTCGTTCAATCTCGTTACCGGCAAGTCACTTTTCTCGTACCGTAATGCATGATCCCGTGATCAAACACTTTGATCACATTGAGCTCATTGTGATGATGCATTACCGAGAGGGCCCGGTGATACCTCTCCGTCAAGCGGAGTGACAAATCCCAGTCTCGATCCATGTCAACCCAACAGACACTTTTAGAGATACCCGTAGTATACCTTTATAGTCACCCAGTTACGTTGTGACGTTTGGCACACCCAAAGCACTCCTACGGTATCCGGGAGTTACATGATCTCATGGTCTAAGGAAAGGATACTTGACATTGGAAAACTCTAGCAAACGAACTAAGCGATCTTATGCTATGTTTAGGATTGGGTCTTGTCCATCACATCATTCTCCTAATGATGTGATCCCGTTATCGATGACATCCAATGTCCATAGTCAGGAAACCATGACTATCTGTCGATCAACGAGCTAGTCAACTAGAGGCTCACTAGGGACATATTGTTGTCTGTTATTTACACATGTATTACGATTTCCGAATAACACAATTATAGCATGAATAAAGACAATTATCATGAATAAGGAAATATAATAATAATGCTTTTATTATTGCCTCTAGGGCATATTTCCAACAGTGTTAACTCCAACTGATCTGAATTTTAATCCTCGTGGGTTTCCCCACGCCGGCCTCAGGGCATTGGTGATGGTCTGGATATGAAAGTGATTTCTGTGGAGAATCTTACCCGCCAATAGCCACTTCACCAGACCTCCATCAACCCGATCGTCGAGCACCAGGGGGGTTGCCTCTTCTTCAGATATATCAAGTTTGCCCAATGCTTCCTCCTGCTTCCTCCTGGCCTCCCGACCACGCTGCTCGTCCTCTGCCCTCCCCCCACCGGTCGAGGCGTTGGGGGCAGCCATCCACGCGGACACGCGGGCGCGCTCGATCAGCACCGGCGACGAATCTCCGACCGAATAATCGGGTTCCACGGTCAAAACCCTAGTCGCCCAGGCGCCGCAAGAGCGTTTTAGGGTTTTGGGGGGAAAACGCTAATAAATTAATAGCTAAAGATCCCAAAACTTTGTTTAATACTCCAACGGAGGAAAAATAGTAATACCGAAGTTAGAAAATATACAGTGCTATGTGCTCAATTACGCTTTTATGATTAATTAGTGGTAATGTAATTATGCATCAAAGAAGGAAAACTTAGCATATACGATACTTCTACTGCAAAATAATTTTCTATCGAGAACTAAATCTGGATATGATGGCGCATACGCAATTATCGTGTTCTTATCTCATCATCATTCATTTTGTATACCATTGTTCGATGTGCAATGTCATGGAGTGAGTTTCTTCCACAAATGCTCACCTTAATATTTTTGCTCGTCACTTGCCCATTGAATGCAAACTTTTCATTGGTAGAACTCATAGAAAATAGTTAAAACATTCTCACTTTCATACTCCCTTCGTAGCTTAACCTTTTCTGATAAAGAGGCTTTGATCTAAGAAATCGCTAGTAAGTATGACATAGACATGCTGAAAAAATGGGTTGCTTGCTCGAGTACGTCTCCCATACGTGCTAGTGTGACATACTGACATTTTTAGTGCAATGCGGACATGCGGTGGCGCCGATATGCTCCCATTTAGCACTTTCTTGGATCCAATCTAGAGCAGGTGATAATGATATACTGTCATTTAGAGTATGCTCATTCAATGATGCTAGCGAATTCAGATGCACTCTGCTTTTCTGGCTGCTGAATTGACAGGAAACTGCAGGATTGCTATGAGAGTGATCTAAACAAAGCATGTCCACGATGTGCCCTTGAGCTCGATCGTGATGTGTCGTTGATTCTATCAGCTATCAGCTGCTACTAATGGCCCTAGCTTTCTTGCACACGAGAAGAGAAAGGGATCGGGAAGTCAATGCCAAGTGAGTACGCAGTCACTTGCCCACTCACTTCGAGTGTTTTTCTTGGATGCCGCAACGCGACACATACAGTACTACATTCCTACGCCCACCTCCAACAGCAAGTCTTTTTATTTTATTTTTGAGAGCTTCCAACAGCCAAGTCTACCCCTTGGAGGTTCCTCCTGGTCCTTGTTTTACTACTTTCTTTACCCCTAGACACGCTTTCGGCTACAATTTTCAACACGGCGAAAGTTATATACTCCCAGCCACACGCCTCGCGCGCTGGCCGCGTCCAGCGAGCGAACCAAAAGCATTCTATCGCATGTTCGCTTCGTTGCAGCGGGGTTCGAGTGGGACCCTAGGGCGTGTTTGGTTGCCTGGGTAGCTCTGCCCTGCATCGCATGGAGGATACTGGCTGAGCCTGGCCTGGTGGAGCAGATGCAAGGATGAACTGAGATATATGTTTGGTGGACTGTAGGGATTGTGTGCATGAGAGGCACTGTATGTAACCTACGTTGTTTGGTAGGCTGGATTAGAGCTGCTGCTTCTTCGTGGACTAGACCTGCTGCTCTTCGTGGATTAAACAAGACGTCAGCGTTGTCGTGGTGGCCATGGCAATTGGAAGACGTACGTGCCAGCGACTTTGAGCCAGACGCGGTTGACCTGAGGGAGCGACAAAAGATTACATTTTGCCGGCTGAGCGTCATCCCGTGAGCTCCAGCGCGCGTACTCCATGATGCCGCCGTGACGCCCGGCGGTCCGGCTGAGAAGGCAACGACGCGCCTCTCCCTCCGCCGCGGCTCCTGAGCACACGTCCAGCGGTGGGATCGAGCGCAGACGGGTGGCCGGCAGGAGGGGTCGCAGCAAACGAGAGAGCCGGGTCCAGTGGCCAAAGAAGGAGCTCGATTGGCGGCGGCGACGGTTGTGGATGTGCTCGATCCGATCTGATTCGGTGGGGGAGAGGAAGAAGAAAGACTGATACGGGAAGGTGCGGTGGCAAATCTGTAGTAATTTCGATAAATATCAGGGGCAACCATGTGTACCGTTTCGTTTTAAGTGTGGACGCGGGTGCAGGCACGGGGCTGGCTCAGGGAAACGCCCGATTCCTGCGTTTCGCCTCAGCCTGGCCGAGAGCTCTATTTTACATGGGTCGGGCCAGGCCCAGTCGAAGGTGCAGTCTACCAAACATCCAAGAATTTACACGGTGGGTGCGAGCTGCGAGCCGAGCATCCAAACACGCCCTAGACAGACGACGCCTGCACGGCCGATGCATGAATGATTCATACGTGGCAGCACCAGCAGCTACCGAATCTCAATAAAAAAAAGGAAGCACTAGGGATCAGACTACTGATCCCAGTGATCCATCAGACTACTTTGTTGCCGTACGATCCAAAGCTAGCCGAGCGTCAGATTCCATGGTATTTGAGACGTGCGCCAGGGAGTTTAACTACCTAACGTGATATGAGGGAACTATTAACTGCCAGACATCACGTGATTTGTGGAGATTGACCCATAACTACAGGAAGCAGAATAAATCTTAAAAAGTTAATTCTAGTTTTTTTAATAACTAATATAGCAGAATAAGCTTTCGCACCATCAGTTGGTTTCCTTACGAAGGAAGATTTGTATCTAATCTACTACTAATAAACCACGCATCGCTTCTGGTCGTACGTCGCTGGTGTTTTTGCTAAAAAACCCTTCTATTTCTTTGAAATCAACCCGCAGTCCCTGTTTAAGTGGCACTTTCGAAAAACGATTCAGTTTTGCGTAAAAACCCCTGTCATTTGGACTATTCAACGTGCAGTCCAAGCAGATTTGTAAAGAAAAAAAAGGAAAACACAACCACGCACACAGCGCACACGGGCTCGCCTCCTCTCCCTCACCCATGAAGTCATCGCCGCCGCCGCCGCCCATGTCGGCTGCTTCCGGCGACCTCCGGCGCAGAGCGGCACGCCCCAAGCTGCCCACGGTCCGCGCCTCCCTCCCCTCCATCCAGAATCTCTGCTCCCGGCCTCTACAGCCCGCTCGCAACCACACACCCATGGCTAGGGTTTCGGGCATGGCTTCGCCGGCGCGTCTCCGGTGGTCCAAAGTTCGTCTTTCCTTCCTTCTTGGCCGAGATCCGCTTCCCCTACACCTCACCTTCTCTTCATATCCTCTGCTGGAGACGTAGTTGGGGCACGCCATGGGAGTTCCTCATCCACCACGGTCGTCGCCGTCAAGGGATTCTTCAAGGAGATGTCAAGGACGCCATGGACATGCAGCTCCTCAAGGTTTTATCCCTCCTTTCCTCTGATATATATCAAGTTCTAACAGTACATTAATTCAAGCAATTGTTTTCAGATCAATTAAGGAATCAATCTCATGATGGTTGATGCTTGATGCAGCGAAGGATCACAGATTCACAGATGTAAGTATGGGGAGAATTGGGCCTCACATTATTTTTTCCAGAATTGGGTGTTGGTACTCTCTAAACTGAATTGAGTGAGCTAAATCTGTGCATCAAAATTGTAGTCTGTAGCTTTATGTGTTACTTCTTAAGATTGAACTTGAAGATTGCCTTTGGGAGTAGTTTTAGTTGGTAGATGTTTCAGGCTCCAAATACGCACACATTATGTGCTTACTGTGTGGCATAAACATGATCAGTTTTATGCTTAGAAACCAAATCACTGTCCACCCATTTTATTTCTTCATGAGTATTTTGTGTTGGAATCAGATCACCGTTCAACTGTTCTCGTACTATTGTCTTTAACTTATTTTGCCGATTCTTAATAAAATGCTCAGTTCAGGATGTGATTTTCAGTTTTAGGCATTTGATACTTTTGGCACTGAGCAATTTTTTTCCTTTGAGCATGTACCTTCAAATGCAAAGTTCTGACTATGATTTCGCATGTGACCACACCGTCATCAGTCGCTCTGCCTACCGAGTGCCACCCCGCCGCCTCCCCCCCTCCCCCCACCTGGGACCTCACCGCCCGCTCTATCTAATATATTTTTTTCAGTTCTCTTATAGTCGCCAATACAAATGTCCGCTTGAGTGTCGAAAAGCAGCAGTGATAATGAAAAAAGAGTATGGGTTCGTTGCTACATTATAGTAGTTATGTACATCTCAAATTTTCAGCCCAGGATTTTTATTTTGACTGATGTGAGTATTTCTTAGTCAGTCTTCATCAGCTTTGACTGAAAATTAATCTCCTGAAAACTATTGGCAATGCTCACAATGTGGTCTACAAAGAAGCATTTGATGATCTTGCTTGATAACTTACCGGCGGGCAGAATATATATCATGTTAGTACCATTAGTAAGCAAACATGTACCTTATTTCTGCTTATATGTTCTCTGTTTGTTATTTCATAAGTGTTTTGCATTCCCTATAGAAGCTGACCGGCCAAATTAATGTTTACTACACCAGCATAGTCTCTCAAGTACTGCACTCCTGCAGGCCACCCAACCCATATTTAAAATCGGGCACTTTTAGTTCTGACTGCAGTCTTATAGATATTCATGTATAAAATGGTTTGGTTTTTGTTCTGGTTAAATCCAGTGATGGTGATCTAGCTGATCATGCTTCTTAGCCGCTATTAGCGGGCGAAGGCGAAGCGTGTACAAGTATATCTTTCCACATAGAAAATAATTCATCTACACAAGCCTTCAGAACAGGGTAGATTTCCTAGAAGGCGACACCCAATAGGTCATTTCTGTACCCAGGTTTCCTTGCAAGCTTAGAATTATCAAATTCTACTACAGTTTATATTTGATGCATGAAATTGACCTCTTAGCAATCACCGGTTCAACAATCTTTGTATTATATGCAACCATCAGGCTTATGCATATAATCATTCAGGTCCTGATTTTTTAAATTAAATATTCTTAATGCTGAGCATTTTTTGTCACGGATTCAGTTCATTATTCAGGATCACAAGAGTCGAATTCTTATGTGGTTCAGTAAGATGGCTATACAACTCGACTTATCTACTGAAACAAGATGCTTAGCGGATCAACAAGATGCTTACAGATATAGAACAGCAGGAGGGTGAGGTGTGGGTATAACGTGGCAAATGATAGACCCGGTGAACAAGGAATGACAGTTGTGCAGAGGGTTAAGGGATGTGGTTACAACGTGACAACAAGAGAAAGACCCGGTAAAGAAGGATTGAACGTTGCGTGGGCTTTCCATGTATGAATACTACTGGCAGTGTTATAGTGTGCTGATATGTGCTTTGTAAACAGCATGCCAAGTGGTCCATTAGAAAAGGGCTAGATAGATTATCAAACAATGAGGGAAGCGAGGAAGAGCTTGGGACGACGGCGTAATGATTAGCTGTCTTCAAGTAGAAGACCCGGACAACCATAAGGGTGTGCGATTTTTTTTTCCGATGCAATGCATGGGCGCCACAACCGACCTCAACCTTCGGATTTTACAGTACTGTAGTATTCATAGAAGTCTACTTTTTTGTTTGTATTCATAGTAAATTATAGTTAATTGATGACTAACCTGATGATGGATTTACTGTCCTATAGCTTCTATAATTTACCGCACTATAATTTTTTTGATTGTTTGAATTTACAGTGACCTTATGTTTGAATTTGCACTACCCTGTTTGAAGTTCTACAATCCTATAACTTCTGTAATTTATAGTAGTAGCCTAAAGGTGGTTATGATTTTTGTATTTTACAGTGATAGATTTTACACTATACAGTTACCTGAATTTACAGTGCTACATTTTTTACTGGAAGAACTATTTGAAAGAGATTGTGAGAGTACTGACCTACAGTTAGTCTTCTTGGTGTGACTGGTTTCCTGATTGTGTAGCTATTCTGTCCCCTTCTTCCTCCATCCTCTTTCTCATTCTTATCTGATCATAAAGCACACATTGTTACTGGTTGTTTCTCCTTATTTTTACTGAAGTTCCAGTATCTTTGTTGTGATCTGGTTGTTACTGACTGGAATTTTAGTAAAATGAACACTGTAAAATTCATCAAAGCTGAATATGTGATACACTTTAAAAGTTACTGTTTATTCATAGTGAGATGACTGTAAATTTCAACTGAAGCCACTGTATCTAAAGCTTCATGACGATGAAATGTTTAGTATGTGATTAGTTCATCTTGTGTATGAATTTATAGTATGTTTGTGTTCAGAAGTTTCTTCCACAAGTATCAACTTCATATCCTTGAGAATGCCATGACAATTTCAGGTTTTCTTCCAATAGTATTGTGAAGAAAACAAAACTGTCAATAACCTGGAGAATGTCGTGAGAGTACTGACCTGGCAGTGTTGCTTTTTGGGCCCTTTCATTGCTTGCTCATGGATCATAGAGCGCATAGGTCATACATACACGTGCCATGTTTGTTGTGCCTGAAAAAAATTGGTTGAATGCCCCTTTATTTTCAGTCAAGTTTTTTTTTCAGTTGGTCTCAGATTTTTACTGGTTGGTATATTTGATTGAAGACCAATTCAATTTCAGTCGTTTGTAATATAGACACTCCTTTTTTTTAATACCAAGTGTTCTCTATGGGGGAAGCCTATATGGCGCTACCGCGCACACCACCCCTCCTGCGCTGGGAGTTTTCATGGGCAAGCCCATTTTTTGCTTTTTTATTCGTATTTTCTTTTTCTTTCTTTTTTCCTTTCATTTTCTTTTCTTTTTTCCTTTTTCTTTCTTCTTTTCTCATCTTTACTTTTTCATTTTTTTGTGAAATTTCTTTTCAAATTCGTGAAGATTTTTTTGTTCATCGAATTTCAAAAAATGATCATCTATGTAAAAAAAAGGGTTCATTGAATTCAATATTTTCATCGGATTTAAAAAATGATCATCAAAATTTGTTCACCGACCTAAAAAATATTCATTAAATTAAAATTGTGTTCATCATTTTCAAAAAAAAGTTCAACAAATTCATTTTTTACCGAATTTAAAAGTTGTTATTCAAGTTTAAAAAACGTTCATCACTATAAAAGAATGCTTATAATTTTTTCCACAAAAATAAAAAATTGTTCATGAAAATATATTTTTAAGATTTTTGAAATCATGGACCTTTTTTGAACTCAAGAACTGTTTTTGAGAAGTCAAAAATAACAATGTTTTTTTGCAATTTTAGAACCTTTTTGTAATTGCAAATTATTATAACATAAAATAAAACAGGAACAGAAAAAAAAATGAAAAGTACAACAAACTTATATATCTAAAAATACCCAACATAGTAAAAATCGTTTTATAATAAGCACACGGTTATATATATTCGCACTTTTTAAAAACTGGTCAAAATTCCCAAAAGTTGTTACATTTAAAAAATGCATTTAGAAATGTTCAGAAAAATGCTATTATTTTATTTTTTTTAATAAATCATTTTGTTTTATTAAAAAAATCATGTTTTCCGAAAAGAAAAGAAAAAAAACTAGAGACTATTCCGTGGATTATTCTTCAGTCAGGCGAAGAATGTCGAGGTGGCTTCTTAACGACCAATATTCAGCTGAGAAACAATAATCACGTTTATTAGAAGTGAATATAAGAAATGGTGCGTAATGATAACGAACTTCTTCAGGACTTCATGGAGTCCAAGGTTTGCTGGATGTGACGTTCGGCGAACAAAGTTGCCCATGTTTTATTTCGAGCCTACCGGTGTGATAACTTCAACAAGGCACACTGATTCCAACTCAAATAAAAAATTTACCTAATGACACATCGAATAGATTTTGCAAGATTCCATGCCCGTTGCAACGCACGGGCATTTGTACTAGTATTACCAAAATTTGCTTCCAACGCAACTTAGCCTATAATTTTGTTCCCAAAAAAATTGTTCTTAACGGGTCAAAAGAATTTTGTTTTACTGTAGCAATACAATTCCGATGCAACAAACCATGTTTCCTTCGAGTAGGAAATTTGCTTCCTTGCTGATTTAATGCTTCCGTTGTCTTTCAAAAAGAAAAATGAAGAATGCTTCCATTGTTGACTAAAAACTAGCATGCTTCATCAGGTCATATAACATGTTTCGACACCCTAAAAAAAACATGTTTTCGACGACATAAAATTTGCTTAATTCTGGTAGCCAATATCATAGTGTGCGCCATGTTCTCTTAAGAATATGATCCATCAGAGTAGCCTTAAGAATCACATCATGGTTTTTATCAAAGTAGTCTGAAAAACAGAGGTACATCAATATCATAGTGCACACCATATTCTCAGATCACATGTTTCCTCCATAACACATATTTGCTTCACTCTGCTATCCATCTGTTTCCTTACACATATTCACATATACAGTAGTACTAAACAAGCTAGCAACGCTGAACGGTTGCCAACATGGGGTGCGACCCGAACTTAACGAGAAACCGCGGGGACGGGGGGGGGGGGGGGGGGCGGGGATCGTCCATTCAAGCAAGTTGTACGAAGCAAAATATAATTTAATGGAAGCACATTTTTTCCAGAGATATTGCTTCAACGAGAACGCTTCATGATAGGAAGCACATGATGTCATATATAAATACATGTTCTACTAACAGTAGAAGCATAAATTAAGCTGTGTTACTGAATGTTAGGACTTGAACAATTCATCTTCTTCTACCGATTGCTCAAAAATAAATTGCTTCTACCGCATAGCAAATTTGCTTCTATGTCAGTCGGAGATTGTTTCAATTTGGTGAGATGTGTCCAATCTGACAATTTATTTTGTTCGTAGCATGTTAATTTTTTTCTTAGAATGACTTGAATCTTTCTCCAATGTAGCGTAAATTGGAACTTGGATTCCCGAGAAATTGGTACTTGCTTCCAAAAAAATGGGAATTCGCATCCAAAAAAATGAGTATTGGCTTCCATAGATTTTGTTATCTGAATCTAAGAAATCAGGATTTGCTTCAGTGCAACTAAATGATTTCATACAGCCAGGTTTCGCATTGTCTAAGCACATTGCAGAAGTCTTGCTCCGAGAGGTTTATATTTTGCTTCCAAATCATTACGATACTATTGTTTTCATAGACTGTAGAATTCCTTTCATATGAATATAGATTCGTTTCCGTCAAAAAGGAAAACACATTTATCAAACAACATGGGGACATGCTTTCACCGTGGTGGACATTTGCATCTATGATGATCACAAAGACACCAGCATGTAACACAAATTACATGCAAGAAAAGGTGGAACGACATTGTCTCTCGCACCGTCGCCATATGGACAGATGAGTTGCTTCTTACACACTTCTTATGTGCTCCCACAAATCCGAGTACATAATCATGTGAAGGAGTTAGTGAAATCCGATGAACAAATCCAAGAGAAATGAAGAACTACAGACTAGGATGCTTAAAAAAGGGAAATATCTCTATGAAAAAAGAACAATGCATAATGGATTAATGGTACGTGCAATCTACTCCAGTAGAGTACCTCGCATGCATGGACTTCACCCTCGTCACCTACCTGGCTACCTCACAACCTGGGGGGCTTTTGTATGTGTGCTGCTACTCCACGGAGAACGCCATGTGATGCATGAGATACAAAATCGTTTGATGAACCCCACTGCCGCATGGTGAGAGCCTACCCACGCTGGCGATGTGCACTGCCGCCGGGCGGGACAACGCACCCGCGCGGTGCGGTGGATTTCAGGGCCATAGTGGGGAACGGCAGGTCCTGGTGGATAGATCCGGCGTGGCGAGGGTGTCGCGTGCTCGGCGATGAGGGAGCATGCGAGATGGGACCGAGGTCATGTGGGTCGGGGGCACGCGAGATTGATGCGGGATATAGAAACTGACATGGAGTTATGGGGCCGTGGCGTTAAATTAGGTCTGATTGGAAATCCGGGCAATGGATTGCATCTCAGCCGTGTGATGAAACACGTATCTACGGTCCACAAGTGGTCTGAATAATTCTTTGTATCAGATGTATGATAAGAAGTGTTTTCCATAAAAAAGCACCAGCAGCCACCGTGCGTGGAGGAGCCCTGTTGGGGAGGGAGAATCGTGTAGGCGTCGTGCACTAACCGTCGTGTGTAAAGCAATTTTGAAATCGGGATGTTTAACATGGCAGACTAAGAAAAAAAATTGGTTTCTATAAAATTCATGCAGTGTTCACATGGCAAATCCTGCGTTGCAAACAAAGATTGTACTTGTGGGAAGGCAAAAATTTACCATGGCAATAAATCTGATAATATACAAAAATTAATTTACCATGGTACATTCAATAAATTTTCCATGGTCAAAAAATAAAAAATGCTTACGCAGGAAAAAATATGCAATTCTACTGTACAAAACACACACAGAAACAAAAATGTCATGATGCATGGGAAGTTTGAGACAAAATGTTCTTATAGATCATGTCAAACTTGGGAAATATATTGTACTTGTGGGAGATGGTAATTAGAAAAAATAGAATATGTCCGTGACTGTTCAAATGGCAAAAGTAGGAATTTTCATATGTAAAGCAACATGGCAAAAATGTTTGGCAAATAATAATTTGCCATGTTATATGAAAAAAATTGGGAAAAATTGCAATCACCGCATGTCAAAAATTACGAATTGTGATCTCTAAACCATGGAAAATATAGAATATCGGCATAATATTTAGCTAAAGGATTTGCCACGATGTGTAACAAAAGGATTTGCCATGGTATGTAGATAAAAATTGCCATGGGATGTACAAAAAAGTGGCCATATTTAAGATTAAAAAAAAGCTACAGAAACACAAATTTGCCATGTTCCATGTCAAAATTTAAGAAAAAAATATGTTCATTAAAAAAACATGGCAAAAACATTTTGGAAGAAACACGTGTTTGTAATGGGACAACTTTAAAAAATGTTGTTATCTCAAAATTTTCAAGGCAATTATAGAGAAAAAAAATCTAAGATTTGCCATCCGATCTGTACACATGATGGCAAAAAGAAAAAAAAACATATTGCAAGTGACATGACACAAATTTCTATTGGTGACATTGCAAAAGTTTTAGGATTTCTGCCATGGTGAAAGATCTAACAAATTGTTAATTACAATGATATTTGCCATGTGCAAACACCTTAAAATTGCCAGGTGGAGTATCTTTTAACTGTAAAAATTGCCATGTGAGCATTACTTTTTCTTTCTTCCTAAAATTGTCGTGTTTTAGAAAACATTTTTTTATAAAACTTGCCAAGTATCATTTAACTTGCAATAGAAAAAAAACAACTCGAAGATGTTATGGACAAAACATGTACGGAAAATTGCCATGTGAGGAGTACATTTTTTTGTTTCTTAAATTGTCGTGTTTTAGAAGTTTTTTAAAAACTTGCCATGTGTGCATAAAGAACCTTCTCTAAACTTGCCACCTGAAGAATACAAAAATTTATAAATTTTGCATGATTTATCTAATTTTTCCATGAGATCAATAGATTTTTTTGAAGAATTGCAATGATTAAAAAAAACAAAATACACTAGGAAAAAAATATAAACATGTGAGCATTGCAAGATTTCTAAAATTTGCTATGTCTTGGAAAAAATAAGAAAGTTTTGAATTTTTCATGCGACCACTAGAAATATTTTTCAAAACTTGCTATGTTTCTATGTACATAAGATGCACACAAATTCTGACTTGCCATATAGTGGATTGAAAAGGGCATAAGAAGTATCAGGTAATGAATACAAAATTTCCAAGCATTTCGTATATAAGAAGCACAAATTTCAGGAAAATGCATGAAAAGTATCAGGAAAAATGAATACAACTTGAAGCTACTCATCACAGGCGCCTTCCTCCACGCCGTTGCGCCCCGACCGACACACCTCCTACTCGCCGCTACACCTCGACCATGATGCGCCACTCTGGCCGCTGCCCCTGACGTGTGCGAGCCCGGATCCGGCGGCCTCCGGCATCTCCCGAAGCCATTCGCCTCCAACGCCGCCACTGGTCCCTTCCGCGCGGCCTTGACCCAACCCGCGCCGCGCCCTACACCCCTGACCCCGAAGGCCCCTTCCAGTTGCGTTCTTACTGGGTCGCGTCGCAACAGCAAGCCCGAAGAGCACGAGCCATGCCGCCGTGACCAACCCGAGCAACTGCGTCATTGCCCACACCTACGCATCGCCTAGCGACAAGGTCCTATTCTGGAACAGGTCGGCGGGGGAGGGCCCCGCGGCTACCGGTCCTCCTATAGGAATGCGAACAGGTCGCGGCCTCCGCCATCGCACATCGATGTCATTGTGCATATATCGTCGCCGTCGCCGTGGCCCCCCGCGTTGTCGTTGGCAAGGCATATGGGGGTGGTGTGCTGATGGAGCTGAGAGGAGGGGCGTGGCGAGGGAGGCGGGCTTAGGCCATGATTTCGAGAGGCCATGGTGTTGGGGAACGTTGCAGAAAATTAAAAATTTTCCTACGGTTTCACCAAGATCCATCTATGAGTTCATCTAAGCAACGAGTCATGGGAGAGAGATTGCATCTACATACCACTTTGTAGATCGCGGGCGGAAGCGTTCAAGGAACGGGGATGAGGTAGTCGTACACAACGTGATCCAAATCACCGGAGATCCTAGCACCGAACGGACGGCACCTCCGCGTTCAACACACGTACGGTCAGCGTAACGTATCCTTCTTCTTGATCCAGCAAGGCAAAGGAGAGGTTGAGGAAGATGGCTCCAGCAGCAGCACGATGGCGTGGTGATGGTGGAGCTGCATTACTCCGGCAGGGCTTTGCCGAGCTCTATGGAGGAGGAGGAGGTGTTGGAGAGGGAGAGGGAGGCGCCAGGGCAAGGGTGCGGCTGCCCCCCTCCCCTCCCCCTTTATATAGGCCCCTGGGGGGGCGCCGGCCCTGGGAGATTGAATCTCCCAAGGGGCGGCGGCCAAGGGGGGTGGAGTGCCCCCCAAGGCAAGTGGGCGCCCCCCCACCCTAGGGTTCCAACCCTAGGCGCAGGGGGTGGGCCTTGGGGGGCGCACCAGCCCACTAAGGGCTGGTCCCCCCTTCCCACTTCAGCCCATGGGGCCCTCCGGGATGGGTGGCCCCACCCGGTGGACCCCCGGGACCCATCTGGTGGTCCCGGTACAATACCGGTGACCCCCAGATCATTCCCGATGGCCGAAACTGCACTTCCTATATATAATTCTTCACCTCCGGACCAATCCGGAACTCCTCGTGACGTCCGGGATCTCATCCGGGACTCCGAACAACATTCGGGTTACTGCATATACATATCTTCACAACCCTAGCGTCACCGAACCTTAAGTGTGTAGACCCTACGGGTTCGGGAGACATGCAGACATGACCGAGACGTCTCTCGGGCAATAACCAACAGCGGGATCTGGATACCCATGTTGGCTCCCACATGCTCCACGATGATCTCATCGGATGAACCACGATGTCGAGGATTCAATTAATCCCGTATACGATTCCCTTTGTTAATCGGTATTTTACTTGCCCGAGATTCGATCGTCGGTATCCCAATACCTCATTCAATCTCGTTACCGGCAAGTCACTTTACTCGTACCGTAATGCATGATCCCGTGATCAAACACTTTTGATCACATTGAGCTCATTATGATGATGCATTACTGAGTGGGCCCGGTGATACCTCTCCGTCAAGCGGAGTGACAAATCCCAGTCTCGATCCGTGTCAACCCAACAGATACTTTCGGAGATACCCGTAGTATACCTTTATAGTCACCCAGTTACGTTGTGACGTTTGGCACACCCAAAGCACTCCTACGGTATCCGGGAGTTACACGATCTCATGGTCTAAGGAAAGGATACTTGACATTGGAAAACTCTAGCAAACGAACTATGCGATCTTATGCTATGTTTAGGATTGGGTCTCGTCCATCACATCATTCTCCTAATGATGTGATCTCGTTATCATTGACATCCAATGCCCATAGTCAGGAAACCATGACTATCTATTGATCAACGAGCTAGTCAACTAGAGGCTTACTAGGGACATGTTGTTGTCTGTTATTCACACATGTATTACGATTTCCGGATAACACAATTATAGCACGAATAAAGACAATTATCATGAATAAGGAAATATAATAATAATGCTTTTATTATTGCCTCTAGGGCATATTTCCAACAGTCTCCCACTTGCACTAGAGTCAATAATCTAGTTACATTGTGATGAATCGAACACCCATAGAGTTCTGGTGCTGATCATGTTTTGCCTTAGGGAGAGGTTTAGTCAACGGATCTGCGACATTCAGATCCGTGTGCACTTACAAATTTCTATGTCTCCATCTTGAACATTTTCACGAATGGAGTTGAAGCGACGCTTGATGTGCCTGGTCTTCTTGTGAAACCTGGGCTCCTTGGCAAGTGCAATAGCTCCAGTGTTGTCACAGAAGAGTTTGATTGGCCCCGACGCATTGGGTATGACTCCGAGGTCGGTGATGAACTCCTTCACCCAAATTGCTTCATGTGCTGCCTCCGAGGCTGCCATGTACTCCGCTTCACATGTAGATCCCGCCACGACGCTCTGCTTGCAACTGCACCAGCTTACTGCCCCACCATTCAAAATATACACGTATCCGGTTTGTGACTTAGAGTCATCCAGATCTGTGTCGAAGCTAGCGTCGACGTAACCCTTTACGACGAGCTCTTCGTCACCTCCATAAACGAGAAACATTTCCTTAGTCCTTTTCAGGTACTTCAGGATATTCTTGACCGCTGTCCGGTGTTCCTTGCCGGGATTACTTTGGTACCTTCCTACCAAACTTACGGCAAGGTTTACATCAGGTCTGGTACACAGCATGGCATACATAATAGAACCTATGGCTGAGGCATAGGGGATGACACTCATCTCTTCTATATCTTCTGCCGTGGTCGGACATTGAGCTGAGCTCAACTTCACACCTTGTAACACAGGTAAGAACCCCTTCTTAGATTGATCCATATTGAACTTCTTCAATATCTTATCAAGGTATGTGCTTTGTGAAAGACCTATGAGGCGTCTTGATCTATCCCTATAGATCTTGATGCCTAATATATAAGCAGCTTCTCCAAGGTCCTTCCTTGAAAAACTCTTATTCAAGTAGGCCTTAATGCTGTCCAAGAGTTCTATATCATTTCCCATCAAAAGTATGTCATCTACATATAGTATGAGAAATGCTACAGAGCCCCCACTCACTTTCTTGTAAACGCAGGCTTCTCCATAAGTCTGCGTAAACCCAAATGCTTTGATCATCTCATCAAAGCGAATGTTCCAACTCCGAGATGCTTGCACCAGCCCATAAATCGAGCGTTGGAGCTTGCACACCTTGTCAGCATTCTTAGGATCGACAAAACCTTCCGGCTGCATCATATACAATTCTTCCTTAAGGAAACCATTAAGGAATGCCGTTTTGACGTCCATTTGCCATATTTCATAATCGTAGAATGCGGCAATTGCTAACATGATTCGGACGGACTTCAGCTTCGCTACCGGTGAGAAAGTCTCATCATAGTCAATTCCTTGAACTTGTCGATAACCCTTAGCGACAAGCCGAGCTTTATAGATGGTCACATTCCCATCCGCATCTGTCTTCTTCTTAAAGATCCATTTATTTTCTATGGCTCGCCGCTCAACGGGCAAGTCAGTCAAAGTCCATACTTCGTTTTCATACATGGATCCTATCTCGGATTTCATGGCTTCCAGCCATTTGTCGGAATCCGGGCCCGCCATTGCTTCCTCATAGTTCGAAGGTTCATCGTTGTCTAACAACATGATTTCCAAGACAGGGTTGCCGTACCACTCTGGTGCGGAACGTGTCCTTGTGGACCTTCGAATTTCAGTAGGAGCTTGACTAGAAGTATCTTGATCATCATCATTAATTTCCTCTCTAGTCGGTGCAGGCACCTTAGGAACGCTTTCTTGAGTTTCGCCATTTTCCAGTTCAAGAGGTAACACTTCATCAAGTTCTACTTTCCTCCCACTTACTTCTTTCGAGAGAAACTCTTTCTCTAGAAAGGATCCATTCTTGGCAACAAAGATCTTGCCTTCGGATCTGAGGTAGAAGGTATACCCAATAGTTTCTTTAGGGTATCCTATGAAGACGCATTTTTCCGACTTGGGTTCGAGCTTTTCAGGTTGAAGTTTCTTGACATAAGCATCGCATCCCCAAACTTTTAGAAACGACAGCTTAGGTTTCTTCCCAAACCATAATTCATACGGTGTCGTCTCAACGGATTTCGACGGAGCCCTATTTAAAGTGAATGCGGCAGTCTCTAAAGCATAGCCCCAAAAAGATAGCGGTAAATCGGTAAGAGACATCATAGATCGCACCATATCTAATAGAGTGCGATTACGACGTTCGGACACACCATTACGCTGAGGTGTCCAGGCGGCGTGAGTTGTGAAACTATTCCACATTTTCTTAAGTGTATGCCAAATTCGTGACTCAAGTATTCTCCTCCACGATCTGATCGTAGAAACTTGATCTTTCTATCACGTTGATTTTCAACCTCACTCTGAAATTCCTTGAACTTTTCAAAGGTCTCAGACTTGTGTTTCATTAAGTAGATATACCCATATCTACTCAAGTCATCAGTGAGGGTGAGAACATAACGATAGCCACCGCGAGCCTCAACACTAATTGGACCGCACACATCGGTATGTATGATTTCCAATAAGTTGGTTGCTCGCTCCATTGTTCCTGAGAACGGAGTTTTGGTCATTTTACCCATGAGGCATGGTTCGCATGTGTCAAATGATTCATAATCAAGAGACTCTAAAAGTCCATCTGCATGGAGGTTCTTCATGCGTTTGACACCTATGTGACCAAGGCGGCAGTGCCACAAATATGTGGGACTATTGTTATCAACTTTAACTCTTTTGGTATTCACACTATGAATATGTGTATCATCACGTATGAGATTCATTAAGAATAAACCATTAACCATCGGAGCATGACCATAAAACATATCTCTCATATAAATAGAACAACCATTATTCTCGGATTTAAATGAGTAGCCATCTCGAATTAAACGAGATCCAGACACAATGTTCATGCTCAAACTTAGCACTAAATAACAATTATTGAGGTTTAAAACTAATCCCGTAGGTAAATGTAGAGGTAGCATGCCGACGGCGATCACATCGACCTTGGAACCATTCCCGACGCGCATCGTCACCTCGTCCTTCGCCAGTCTCCGCTTATTCCGCAGCTCCTGCTTTGAGTTACAATTGTGAGCAACTGCACCGGTATCAAATACCCAAGAGCTACTACGAGTACTGGTAAGGTACACATCAATTACATGTATATCACATATACCTTTTGTTTTGCCGGCCTTCTTGTCCGCTAAGTATTTGGGGCAGTTCCGCTTCCGGTGACCACTTCCCTTGCAATAAAAGCACTCAGTCTCGGGCTTGGGTCCATTCTTTGGCTTCTTCCCGGCAACTTGCTTACCGGGCGCGGCAACTTCCTTGCCGTCCTTCTTGAAGTTCTTTTTACCCTTGCCCTTCTTGAACTTAGTGGTTTTATTCACCATCAACACTTGATGTTCCTTCTTGATTTCTACCTCTGCTGATTTCAGCATAGCATATACCTCAGGAATGGTCTTTACCATCCCCTGCATGTTGTAGTTCATCACAAAGCTCTTGTAGCTAGGTGGAAGCGACTGGAGGATTCTGTCAATGACCGCTTCATCCGGGAGATTAACTTCCAGTTGAGTCAAGCGGTTCTGCAACCCAGACATCTTGAGTATGTGTTCACTGACAAAGCTATTTTCCTCCATCTTACAGCTAAAGAATTTGTCGGAGACTTCATATCTCTCGACCCGGGCATGAGCTTGGAAAACCATTTTCAGCTCTTCGAACATCTCATATGCTCCATGTCTCTCAAAACGCTTTTGGAGCCCCGGCTCTAAGCTGTAAAGCATGCCGCACTGAACGAGGGAGTAATCATCGGAGCGTGACTGCCAAGCGTTCATAACGTCTTGTTCTGCAGGGAGAACAGGTGCGTCATCCAGCGGTGCTCGTAGGACATAATCTTTCTTGGCAGCTATGAGGATGATCCTCAGGTTCCGGACCCAGTCCGTATAGTTGCTGCCATCGTCTTTCAGCTTGGTTTTCTCTAGGAACGCGTTGAAGTTGAGGACTACGTTGGCCATTTGATCTACAAGACATATTGTAAATATTTTAGACTAAGTTCATGATAATAAAGTTCATTTAATCAAATTATTTAATGAACTCCCACTTAGATGGACATCCCTCTTCTAGTCATCTAAGTATAACATGATCCGAGTCAACTAGGCCGTGTCCGATCATCACGTGAGACGGACTAGTCAACATCGGTGAACATCTTCATGTTGATCGTATCTTCTATACGACTCATGCTCGACCTTTCGGTCTTCTGTGTTCCGAGGCCATGTCTGTACATGCTAGGCTCGTCAAGTCAACCTAAGTGTTTGCATGTGTAAATCTGTCTTACACCCGTTGTATGTGAACATTAGAATCTATCACACCCGATCATCACGTGGTGCTTTGAAACAACAAACTGTCGCAACGGTGCACAGTTAGGGGGAACACTTCTTGAAATTATTATGAGGGATCATCTTATTTACTACCGTCGTTCTAAGTAAACAATATGCAAAACATGATAAACATCACATGCAATCAAATAATAAACGTGACATGATATGGCCAATATCACATAGCTCCTTTGATCTCCATCTTGGGGCTCCATGATCATCTTCTCACCGGCTTGACACCATGATCTCCATCATCGTGTCTCCATGAAGTTGCTCGCCAACTATTACATCTACTACTATGGCTAACGCGTTTAGCAATAAAGTAAAGTAATTTACATGGCGTTTCTCAATGACACGCAGGTCATACAAAAATAAAGACAACTCCTATGGCTCCTGCCGGTTGTCATACTCATCGACATGCAAGTCGTGATTCCTATTACAATAGCATGAACATCTCATACATCACATATAGATCATTCATCATTCATCACAACTTTGGCCATATCATATCACAAAGCACTTGCTGCAAAAACAAGTTAGACGTCCTCTAATTGTTGTTGCAAGTTTTACGTGGCTGAATTAGGGTTCTAGCAAGAACGTTTTCTTACCTACGTGAAAGCCACAACGTGATTTGTCAACTTCTATTTACCCTTCATAAGGACCCTTTTCATCGAATCCGCTCCAACTAAAGTGGGAGAGACAGACACCCGCCAGCCACCTTATGCAACTAGTGCATGTTAGTCGGTGGAACCGGTCTCACGTAAGCGTACGTGTAAGGTTGGTCCGGGCCGCTTCATCCCACAATACCGCTGAAGCAAGATAATACTAGTAGCGGCAAGAAAATTGACAACATCTACGCCCACAACAAATTGTGTTCTACTCGTGCAATAGAGAACTACGCATAGACCTAGCTCATGATGCCACTGTTGGGGAACGTTGCAGAAAATTAAAATTTTTCCTACGGTTTCACCAAGATCCATCTATGAGTTCATCTAAGCAACGAGTCATGGGAGAGAGATTGCATCTACATACCACTTTGTAGATCGCGGGCGGAAGCGTTCAACGAACGGGGATGAGGTAGTCGTACACAACGTGATCCAAATCACCAGAGATCCTAGCACCGAACGGACGGCACCTCCGCGTTCCACACACGTATTTTCAGCGTAACGTCTCCTTCTTCTTGATCCAGCAAGGCAAAGGAGAGGTTGAGGAAGATGGCTCCAGCAGCAGCACGACGGCGTGGTGATGGTGGAGCTGCAGTACTCCGGCAGGGCTTCGCCGAGCTCTATGGAGGAGGAGGAGGTGTTGGAGAGGGAGAGGGAGGCGCCAGGGCAAGGGTGCGGCTGCCCCCCTACCCTCCCCCTTTATATAGGCCCCTGGGGGGGCGCCGGCCCTGGGAGATTGAATCTCCCAAGGGGCGGCGGCCAAGGGGGGTGGAGTGCCCCCCAAGGCAAGTGGGCGCCCCCCCACCCTAGGGTTCCAACCCTAGGCGCAGGGGGTGGGCCATGGGGGGTGCACCAGCCCACTAAGGGCTGGTCCCCCCTTCCCACTTCAGCCCATGGGGCCCTCCGGGATGGGTGGCCCCACCCGGTGGACCCCCGGGACCCATCTGGTGGTCCCGGTACAATACCGGTGACCCCCAGATCATTCCCGATGGCCGAAACTGCACTTCCTATATATAATTCTTCACCTCCGGACCAATCCGGAACTACTCGTGACGTCCGGGATCTCATCCGGGACTCCGAACAACATTCGGGTTACTGCATATACATATCTTCACAACCCTAGCGTCACCGAACCTTAAGTGTGTAGACCCTACGGGTTCGGGAGACATGCAGACATGACCGAGATGGCTCTCGGGCAATAACCAACAGCGGGATCTGGATACCCATGTTGGCTCCCACATGCTCCACGATGATCTCATCGGATGAACCACGATGTCGAGGATTCAATTAATCCCCTATACGATTCCCTTTGTCAATCGGTATTTTACTTGCCCAAGATTGGATCGTCGGTATCCCAATACCTCGTTCAATCTCGTTACCGGCAAGTCACTTTACTCGTACCGTAATGCATGATCCCGTGATCAAACACTTTTGATCACATTGAGCTCATTATGATGATGCATTACTGAGTGGGCCCGGTGATACCTCTCCGTCAAGCGGAGTGACAAATCCCAGTCTCGATCTGTGTCAACCCAGCAGATACTTTCGGAGATACCCGTAGTATACCTTTATAGTCACCCAGTTACGTTGTGACGTTTGGCACACCCAAAGCACTCCTACGGTATCCGGGAGTTACACGATCTCATGGTGTAAGGAAAGGATACTTGACATTGGAAAACTCTAGCAAACGAACTATGCGATCTTATGCTATGTTTAGGATTGGGTCTCGTCCATCACATCATTCTCCTAATGATGTGATCTCGTTATCAGTGACATCCAATGCCCATAGTCAGGAAACCATGACTATCTATTGATCAACGAGCTAGTCAACTAGAGGCTTACTAGGGACATGTTGTTGTCTGTTATTCACACATGTATTACGATTTCCGAATAACACAATTATAGCACGAATAAAGACAATTATCATGAATAAGGAAATATAATAATAATGCTTTTATTATTGCCTCTAGGGCATATTTCCAACACATGGATGGGGCAGTGATGACAGTAGAGAGAGGCCAGTGGGGTACAATGACGATGGAATGAAGTGGGAGGCTGAAAACATTTCCCCAACCGTCTAGACATATGACTTTGTATCATATGCATAGTCATATGTCATATACACGGTCATATGTCGTGGACTTTAAGAAATAAATATGACAATATTTCCACTACGAAAGGTGCAACATAATATTATATGAATAGGGCATATAAGTGACAAGATCAAAATTTATTACACTAAGAGACTACTTGGACCAACATTACACTAACACACGGAAGTCATCAGTAGTTTAGGTACAAACAAAATCTAAGATTTCCTAAGAGGCAGAAACATAAAGCAAGCAAACCCTACCATTGGTTGTAGGCCGCTGGTCGGGATTCACTATTCTACTCGTCATCGCCGTTGAACTCAACATAATAGCGACCTCTCTCCGCATCCCAGTTGAAGAACTCTACAAGTTGTTGTTGTGGCTGAAGGAAATATGCCCTAGAGGCAATAATAAAGTTATTATTTATTTCCTTATTTCATGATAAATGTTTATTATTCATGCTAGAATTGTATTAACCGGAAACATAATACATGTGTGAATACATAGACAAACAGAGTGTCACTAGTATGCCTCTACTTGACTAGCTCGTTAATCAAAGATGGTTATGTTTCCTAACCATGGACAAAGAGTTGTTATTGGATTAACGGGATCACATCATTAGGAGAATGATGTGATTGACATGACCCATTCCGTTAGCTTAGCACTCGATCGTTTAGTATGTTGCTATTGCTTTCTTCATGACTTATACATGTTCCTATGACTATGAGATTATGCAACTCCCGTTTACCGGAGGAACACTTTGTCTGCTACCAAACGTCACAACGTAACTGGGTGATTATAAAGGTGCTCTACAGGTGTCTCCGAAGATACTTGTTGGGTTGGCGTATTTCGAGATTAGGATTTGTCACTCCGAATGTCGGAGAGGTATCTCTGGGCCCTCTCGGTAATGCACATCACTTAAGCCTTGCAAGCATTGCAACTAATGACTTAGTTGTGGGATGATGTATGACGGAACGAGTAAAGAGACTTGCCGGTAACGAGATTGAACTAGGTATTGAGATACCGACGATCGAATCTCGGGCAAGTAACATACCAATGACAAAGGGAACAATGTATGTTGTTATGCGGTCTGACCGATAAAGATCTTCGTAGAATATGTACGAGCCAATATGAGCATCCAGGTTCCGCTATTGGTTATTGACCGGAGACGTGTCTCGGTCATGTCTACATTGTTATCGAACCCGTAGGGTCCGCACGCTTAAGGTTTCGATGACAGTTATATTATGAGTTTATGAGTGTTGATGTACCGAAGGAGTTCCGAGTCCCGGATGAGATCGGGGACATGATGAGGAGTCTCGAAATGGTCGAGACGTAAAGATCGATATATTGGACGACTATATTCGGACATCGGAAAGGTTCCGAGTGGTTCGGGTATTTTTCGGAGTACCGGGGAGTTACGGGAATATGGGGGAAGAAGTATATGGGCCTTATTGGGCTTTAGGGGAGAGGGAGAGGCAGGCCGCGCACCCCCCACTGACTAGTCCGAATTGGACTAGGAGGAGGGGCGGCGCTCCCTCCTTCCTTCTCTTCCCTCTTCCCCTTCCTTGTCTCCTACTCCTACTACTTGGAAGGACTACTAGTTGGACTAGGAAAGGGGGAATCCTACTCCCGGTGGGAGTAGGACTCCCCTAGGGCGTGCCATAGAGAGGGCCGGCCCTCCCCTCCTCCACTCCTTTATATACAGGGGGCAGGGGGCACCCCATAAACACACAAGTTGATCTTCGTGATCGTTCTCTTAGCCGTGTGCGGTGCCCCCCTCCACGATAATCCTCGATAATATTGTAGTGGTGCTTAGGCGAAGCCCTGCGACAGTAGAACATCAAGATCGTCACCACACCGTCGTGCTGACGGAACTCATCCCCGACACTTTGCTGGATCGGAGTCCGGGGATCGTCATCGAGCTGAACGTGTGCTAAAACTCGGAGGTGCCGTAGTTTCGGTGCTTGATCGGTCGGGCCATGAAGACGTACGACTACATCAACCGCGTATTCATAACGCTTCCGCTGTCGGTCTACGATGGTACGTAGACAACACTCTCCCCTCTCGTTGCTATGCATCACCATGATCTTGTGTGTGCGTAGGAATTTTTTTGAAATTACTACGTTCCCCAATAGTGGCATCCGAGCCAGGTTTTATGTGTAGATGTCATATGCACGAGTAGAACACAAGTGAGTTGTGGGCGATATAAGTCATACTGCTTACCAACATGTCATACTTTGGTTCGGCGGTATTGTTGGATGAAGCGGCTCGGAAGACAGGACACCTTTGCCTCTATCAATCTCTGGGCCCTCTCGATAATGCACATCACTTAAGCCTTGCAAGCATTGCAACTAATGAGTTAGTTGCGGGATGATGTATTACGGAACGAGTAAAGAGACTTGCCGGTAATGAGATTGAACTAGGTATTGAGATACCGACGATCGAATCTCGGGCAAGTAACATACCGATGACAAAGGGAACAATGTATGTTGTTATGCGGTCTGATCGATAAAGATCTCCGTAGAATATGTGGGAGCCAATATGAGCATCCAGGTTCCGCTATTGGTTATTGAGCGGGGACGTGTCTCAGTCATTTCTACATAGTTCTCGAACCCGTAGGGTCCGCACGCTTAACATTTCGATGACAGTTATATTATGAGTTTATATGTTTTTATGTACCGAAGGTTGTTCGGAGTCCCGAATGTGATCACGGACGTGATGAGGAGTCTCGAAATGGTCGAGACATTAAGATTGATATATTGGAAGCCTATGTTTGGATATCGGAAGTGTTCCAGGTGAAATCGGGATTTTACCGGAGTACCGAGGGGTTACCGGAACCCCCAGGGGAGTTAATGGGCCATAATGGGCCCTAGTGGAGAAGAGGAGAGGCGGCCAGGGCAAGGGCCCCGTGCCCCTCCCCCCAGTCCGAATAGGACAAGGAGAGGGGGCGGCGCCTCCTCTTTCCTTCTTCTCCTCCTCCTCTTTCCCCCTCCTCTCCTAGTCCAACAAGGAAAGAGTAGGACTCCCTCCTGACCCGCCCCCTCTAGGCCGGCCGCACCTCCCCCTTGCTCCTTTATATACGGGGGCAGGGGGGCACCCTAGAGACACAACAATTGATCATCTGATCTTTTAGCTGTGTGCGGTGCCCCCCTCCACCATGGTCCACCTCGATAATACTGTAGCGGTGCTTAGGCGAAGCCCTGCGTCGGTAGAACATCATCATCGTCATCACACCATCGTGCTGACAAAACTCTCCCTCAACACTCGGCTGGATCGAAGTTCGAGGGACGTCATCGGGCTGAACGTGTGCTGAACTCGGAGGTGCCGTACGTTCGGTACTTGATCGGTCAGATCGTGAAGACGTATGACTACATCAACCGCGTTGTGCTAACGCTTCCACTTTCGGTCTACGAGGGTACATGGACAACACTCTCCCCTCTCGTTGCTATGCATCACCATGATCTTACGTGTCCGTAGGATTTTTTTTGAAATTACTACGTTTCCCAACAGTGGCATCCGAGCCAGGTTTTATGCGTAGATGACATATGCACGAGTAGAACACAAGTGAGTTGTGGGCGATATAAGTCATACTGCTTACCAGCATGTCATACTTTGGTTCGACGGTATTGTTGGATGAAGCGGCTTGGAACGACATTACCGTACGCTTACGCGAGACTGGTTCTACCGACGTGCTTTGCACACAGGTGGCCGGCGGGTGTCAGTTTCTCCAACTTTAGTTGAACCGAGTGTGGCTGTGCCCGGTCCTTGCGAAGGTTAAAACATCACCAACTTGACAAACTATTGTTGTGGTTTTGATGCGTAGGTAAGAACGGTTCTTGCTAAGCCCGTAGCAGCCACGTAAAACTTGCAACAAAAAAGTAGAGGACGTCTAACTTGTTTTTGCAGGGCATGTTGTGATGTGATATGGTCAAGACGTGATGCTATATTTTATTGTATGAGATGATCATGTTTTGTAACCGAGTTATCGGCAACTGGCAGGAGCCATATGGTTGTCGCTTTATTGTATGCAATGCAATCGCCCTGTAATGCTTTACTTTATCACTAAGAGGTAGCGATAGTCGTAGAAGCATAAGATTGGCGAAACGACAACGATGCTACGATGGAGATCAATGTGTCGCGCCGGTGATGATGGCAATCATGGAGGTGCTTCGGAGATAGAGATCACAAGCACAAGATGGTGATGGCCATATCATATCACTTATATTGATTGCATGTGATGTTTATCTTTTATGCATCTTATTTTGCTTTGATTGGCGGTAGCATTATAAGATGATCTCTCACTAAATTTCAAGATAAAAGTGTTCTCCCTGAGTATGCACCGTTTCCAAAGTTCGTCGTGCCCAGACACCACGTGATGATCGGGTGTGATAAGCTCTACGTCCATCTACAACGGGTGCAAGCCAGTTTTGCACACGCAGAATACTCAGGTTAAACTTGACGAGCCTAGCATATGCAGATATGGCCTCGGAACACTGAGACCGAAAGGTCGAGCGTGAATCATATAGTAGATATGATCAACATAGTGATGTTCACCATTGAAACCTACTCCATTTCACGTGATGATCGGTTATGGTTTAGTTGATTTGGATCACGTGATCACTTAGATGATTAGAGGGATGTCTATCTAAGTGGGAGTTCTTAAGTAATATGATTAATTGAACTTAAATTTATCATGAACTTAGTCCTGGTAGTATTAGCATATCTATGTTGTAGATCAATAGCTCGCGTTGTTGCTTCCCTATGTTTATTTTGATATGTTCCTAGAGAAAAACTATGTTGAAAGATGTTAGTAGCAATGATGCAGATTGGATCCGTGATCTGAGGATTATCCTCATTGCTGCATAGAAGAATTATGTCCTTGATGCACCGCTAGGTGACAGACCTATTGCAGGAGCAGATGCAGACGTTATGAACGTTTGACTAGCTGAATATGATGACTACTTGATAGTTTAGTGCACCATGCTTAACGGCTTAGAATCGGGACTTCAAAGACGTTTTGAACGTCATGGACCATATGAGATGTTCCAGGAGTTGAAGTTAATATTTCAAGCAAATACCCGAGTTGAGAGATATGAAGTCTCCAACAAGTTCTATAGCTAAAAGATGGAGGAGAATCGCTCAACTAGTGAGCATGTGCTCAGATTGTCTGGGTACCACAATTGCTTGAATCAAGTGGGAGTTAATCTTTCAGATAAGATAGTGATTGACAGAATTCTCTAGTCACCATCACCAAGTTAGTAGAACTTCGTGATGAACTATAATATGCAAGGGATAACGGAAACAATTCCCAAGCTCTTCGTGATGCTGAAATCGACGAAGGTAGATATCAAGAAAAACATCAAGTGTTGATGGTTAACAAGACCACTAGTTTCAAGAAAAGGGCAAAGGGAAGAAGGGAACTTCAAGATGAACGAAAAGCAAGTTGCTGCTCAAGTGAAGAAGCCCAAGTCTGGACCTAAGCCTGAGACTGAGTGCTTCTACTGCAAAGGGACTGGTCACTGGAAGCGGAACTGCCCCAAGTATTTGGCGGATAAGAAGGATGGCAAAATGAACAAAGGTATATTTGATATACATGTTATTTATGTGTACTTTACTTGTGTTCATAGCAACCCCTTAGTATTTGGTACTAGTTCAGTTGCTAAGATTAGTAACTTGAATCGGGAGTTGCAGAATGAACAGAGACTAGTTAAGGGTGAGGTGACAATGTGCGTTGGAAGTAGTTCCAAGATTGATATGATCATCATCGCACTCTCCCTATACTTTCGGGATTAGTGTTGAAACTAAATAAGTGTTATTTGGTGTTTGCGTTGAGCATGAATATGATTTGTTCATGTTTATTGCAATACGGTTATTCATTTAAGTTATAGAACAGTTGTTGTTCTGTTTACATGAATAAAACCTTCTATGGTCATACACACCAACGAAAATGGTTTGTTGGATCTCGATCGTAGTGATACACATATTCATAATATTGAAGCCAAAAGATGCAAAGTTAATAATGATAGTGCAACTTATTTGTGGCACTGCCGTTTAGGTCAAATTGGTGTAAAGCGCATGAAGAAACTCCATGCTGATGGGCTTTTGGAATCACTTGATTATGAATCACTTGATGCTTGCGGAGCATGCCTCATGGGCAAGATGACTAAGACTCCGTTCTCTGGAACAATAGAGCAAGCAACTGACTTATTGGAAATAATACATACTGATGTATGCGATCCGATGAGTGTTAAGGCTCGCGGCGGGTATCGTTATTTTCTGACCTTCACAGATGATTTGAGAAGATATAGGTATATCTACTTGATGAAACATAAGTCTAAAACATTAGAAAAGTTCAAAGAATTTCAGAGTGAAGTGGAAAATCATCGTGACAAGAAAATAAAGTTTCTACGATCTGATCGCGGAGACGAATATTTGATTTACGAGTTTGGTCTTCAATTAAAACAATGTGAAATAGTTTCACTACTCACGCCACCAGGAACACCACAGTGTAATGGTGTGTCCGAACATCGTAACCGTAGTTTATTAGATATGGTGCAATCTATGATGTTTCTTACCGATTTACCACTTTCGTTTTGGGGTTATGCATTAGAGACAGCTGCATTCATGTTAAAAGGGCACCATCTAAATCTGTTGAGACGACACCGTATGAACTATGGTTTGGTAAGAAACCAAAGTTGTCGTTTCTTAAAGTTTGGGACTGTGATGCTTATGTGAAAAAAGTTTCAACATGATAAGCTCAAACCCAAATCAGAGAAATGTGTCTTCATAGGATACGCAAAGAGTCAGTTGGGTACACCTTCTATCACAGATCCGAAGGCAAGACATTCGTTGCTAAGAATGGATCCTTTCTAGAGAAGGAGTTTCTCTCGAAAGAAGTGAGTGGGAGGAAAGTAGAACTTGATAAGGTAATTGTACCTTCTCTCTTATTGGAAAGTAGTTCATCACAGAAATCTGTTCCTGTGACTACTACACCAATTAGTGAGGAAGCTAATGATGATGATCAAGTAACTTCAGATCAAGTTACTACCAAATCTCGTAGGTAAACCAGAGTGAGATCCGCACCAGAGTGGTACGGTAATCCTGTTCTGGAGGTCATGCTACTTGACCATGACGAACCTACGAACTATGAGGAAGCGATGATGAGCCCAGATTCCGCAAAATGGCTTGAGGCCATGAAATCTGAGATGGGATCCATGTATGAGAACAGAGTATGGACTTTGGTTTACTTGCCCGATGATCAGCAAGCCATTGAGATTAAATGGATCTTCAAGAGGAAGACGGACGCTGATAGTAGTGTTACTATCTACAAAGCTAGAATTGTCGTAAAAGGTTTTCGACAAGTTCAAGGTGTTGACTACGATGAGAGTTTCTCACTCGTATCGATGCTTAAGTCTGTCCGAATCATGGTGGCAATTGTCGCATTTTATGAAATCTGGCAAATGGATAAACAAAACTAGATTCCTTAATGGATTTATTAAAGAAGAGTTGTATATGATGCAACCAGAAAGGTTTTGTCAATCCTATAGGTGCTAACAAAATATGCAAGCTCCAGCGATCCTTCTATGGACTGGTGCATGAAGGAAATATGCCCTAGAGGCAATAATAAAGTTATTATTTATTTCCTTATTTCATTATAAATGTTTATTATTCATGCTAGAATTGTATTAACTGGAAACATAATACATGTGTGAATACATAGACAAACAGAGTGTCACTAGTATGCCTCTACTTGGCTAGCTCGTTGATAAAAGATGGTTAAGTTTCCTAGCCATAGACATGAGTTGTCATTTGATTAACGGGATCACATCATTAGGAGAATGATGTGATTGACATGACCCATTCCGTTAGCTTAGCACTCGATCGTTTAAGTATGTTGCTATTGCTTTCTTCATGACTTATACATGTTCCTATGACTATGAGATTATGCAACTCCCGTTTACCGGAGGAACACTTTGTGTGCTACCAAACATCACAACGTAACTGGGTGATTATAAAGGTGCTCTACAGGTGTCTCTGAAGGTACTTGTTGGGTTGGCGTATTTCGAGATTAGGATTTCTCACTCCGAATGTTGGAGAGGTATCTCTGGGCCCTCTCGGTAATGCACATCACTTAAAGCCTTGCAAGCATTGCAGCTAATGAGTTAGTTGTGAGATGATGTATTACGGAACGAGTAAAGAGACTTGCCGGTAACGAGATTGAACTAGGTATTGGATACCGACGATCGAATCTCGGGCAAGTAACATACCGATGACAAAGGGAACAACGTATGTTGTTATGCGGTCTGACCGATAAAAGATCTTCGTAGAATATGTGGGAGCCAATATGAGCATCCAGGTTCCGCTATTGGTTATTGACCGAGAATGGTTCTAGGTCATGTCTACATAGTTCTCGAACCCGTAGGGTCCGCACGCTTAACGTTCGTTGACGATATAGTACTATGAGTTATGTATGTTAGTGACCGAATGTTGTTCGGAGTTTTGGATGAGATCACGGATATGACGAGGAACTCCGGAATGGTCCGGAAGTAAAGATTGATATGTGGATAGTAGTGTTTGATCTCCAGAAAGGTTCTGGAATCCATCGGAAGGGGTTCCGAATGTTTCCCGAAATGTTTGGGCACGAGAACACTTTATCTGGGCCAAAGGGGAAAGCCCACGAGGTTTTTGGAAAGTGCAAAAGGAAGTTTTGCGGAGTCCAGAGGCCAGACGCCAGGGTCCTTGGCGTCTGGGCCCAGACGCCGGGAACCCTGGCGTCTGGCCCTGGAGTCCGAGAAGGACTCTTGCCTTTCGGGTGAAACCGACTTTGTGGAGGCTTTTACTCCAAGTTTCGACCCCAAGGCTCAACATATAAAAAGAGGGGTAGGGCTAGCACCCAAGACAGATCAAGAAACACCAAGCCATGTGCCGGCAACCCCGTTTCCTCTAGTTTATCCTCCGTCATAGTTTTCGTAGTGCTTAGGCGAAGCCCTGCGAAGATTGTTCTTCACCAACACTGTCACTACGCCATCGTGCTGCCGGAACTCATCTACTACTTCGCCCCTCTTGCTGGATCGAGAAGGCGAGGACGTCACCGAGCCGAACGTGTGCAGAACTCGGAGGTGCCGTGCTTTCAGTGCTTGGATCGGTCGGATCGGGAAGACGTACGACTACATCAACCGCGTTTATATAACGCTTCCGCTTACGGTCTACGAGGGTACGTAGACAACACTCTCCCCTCTCATTGCTATGCATCACCATGATCTTGCGTGTGCGTAGGAATTTTTTTGAAATTACTACGTTCCCCAACAGTGCAAGCATCTCGGAGTTGGAATATACGCTTTGATGAGTTGATCAAAGCATATAGTTTTATACAGACTTACGGTGAAGCCGTTATTTACAAGAAAGTGAGTGGGAGCACTACAACATTTCTGATAAGTATATGTGAATGACATATTGTTGATCAGAAATAATGTAGAATTATTCTGCAAAGCATAAAGGAGTATTTGAAAGGAGTTTTTCAAAGAAAGACCTCAGTGGAGGTGCTTACATATTGAGCATAAAGATCTATAGAGATAGATCAAGACGCTTGATAAGTTTTTTCAATGAGTTCATACCTTGACAAGTTTTTGAAGTAGTTCAAAATGAAACAGTCAAAGAAAGAGTTCTTGCCTGTGTTACAAGGTATGAAATTGAGTAAGACTCAAAACCCGACCACGGCAGAAGATAGAAAGAGAATGAAAGTCATTCCCTATGCCTCAACCATAGGTTCTATAAAGTATGCCATGCTATGTACCAGATCTATTGTATACCCTACACTGATTTTGTCAAGGGAGTACAATAATGATCTAGGAGTAGATCACTAGACATCGGTCAAAATTATCCTTAGTGGAATAAGGATATGTTTCTCGATTATGGAGGTGACAAAAGGTTCGTCGTAAAAGAGTTACGTCGATACAAGTTTTGGCACTGATCCAGATGACTCTAAGTCTTCATCTGGATACATATTGAAAGTGGGAGCAATTAGCTAAAGTAGCTCCGTGCAGAGAATTGTAGACATAGAAATTTGCAAAATACATACGGATCTGAATATGGCAGACCCGATGACTAAGATTCTCTCACAAGCAAAACATGATCACACCTTAGTACTCTTTGGGTGTTAATCACATAGCGATGTGAACTAGATTACTGAATCTAGTAAACCCTTTGGGTGTTGGTCACATGGCGATGTGAACTATGGGTGTTAATCACATAATGATGTGAACTATCGATGTTAATCACATGGTGGGAGACTGAAGGAAATATACCCTAGAGGCAATAATAAAGTTATTATTTATTTCCTTATTTCATGATAAATGTTTATTATTCATGCTAGAATTGTATTAACCGGAAACATAATACATGTGTGAATACATAGACAAACAGAGTGTCACTAGTATGCTTCTACTTGACTAGCTTGTTAATCAAAGATGGTTATGTTTCCTAACCATGGACAAAGAGTTGTTATTTGATTAACGGGATCACATCATTAGGAGAATGATGTGATTGACATGACCCATTCCGTTAGCTTAGCACTCGATCATTTAGTATGTTGCTATTGCTTTCTTCATGACTTATACATGTTCCTATGACTATGAGATTATGCAACTCCCGTTTACCGGAGGAACACTTTGTGTGCTACCAAACATCACAACGTAACTGGGTGATTATAAAGGTGCTCTACAGGTGTCTCCGAAAGTACTTGTTGGGTTGGCGTATTTCGAGATTAGGATTTGTCAGTCCGAATGTCGGAGAGGTATCTCTGGGCCCTCTCGGTAATGCACATCACTTAAGCCTTGCAAGCATTGCAACTAATGAGTTAGTTGCGGGATGATGTATTACGGAACGAGTAAAGAGGCTTGCCGGTAACGAGATTGAACTAGGTGTTGAGGTACCGACGATCGAATCTCGGGCAAGTAACAGACCGTTGACAAAGGGAACAACGTATGTTGTTATGCGGTCTGACCGATAAAGATCTTCGTAGAATATGTACGAGCCAATATGAGCATCCATGTTTCGCTTTTGGTTATTGACCGAAGACGTGTCTCGCCCTGTAATGCTTTACTTTATCACTAAGCAGTAGCGATAGTCGTAGTAGCATGAAATTGGCGAGACGACAACGATGCTACGATGGAGATCAAGGTGTCGCACCGGTGACGATGGTGATCATGATGGTGCTTCAGAGATGGAGATCACAAGCACAAGATGATGATGGCCATATCATATCACTTATATTGATTGCATGTGATGTTTATCTTTTATGCATCTTATCTTGCTTTGATTGACGGTAGCATTATAAGATGATCCCTCACTAAATTATCATAGTAAAAGTGTTCTCCCTGAGTATGCACCGTTGCGAAAGTTCTTCGTGCTGAGACACCACGTGATGATCGTGTGTGATTGGCTCTACGTTCAAATACAACAGGTGCAAAACAGTTGCACACGCGGAATACTCAGGTTTAACTTGACAAGCCTAGCATATAACAGATATGGCCTCGGAACACGGAGACCGAAAGGTCGAGCGTGAATCATATAGTAGATATGATCAACATAGTGATGTTCACCAATGAAACTACTCCAGCTCACGTGATGATCGGACATGGTTTAGTTGATTTGGATCACGTGATCACTTAGAAGATTAGAGGGATGTCTATCTAAGTGGGAGTTCTTAAGTAATATGATTAATTGAACTTTAATTTATCATGAACTTAGTCCTCGTAGTATTAGCATATCTATGGTGTAGATCAATAGCTCGCGTTGTTGCTTCCCTGTATTTATTTTGATATGTTCCTAGAGAAAATTGTGTTGAAAGATGTTAGTAGCAATGATGCGAATTGGATCCGTGATCTGAGGTTTATTGTAACGCCCCGGATCTGATGCGCCAGGTGTCCGTCAGTTATTCGCCGTCCTTGCCATGCCATGTGCTTCCGTGTTGCACTTTGCCATGTCATCATCTGCATTCCATATCATGTCATCATGTGCATCGCATTCGCATACGTGTTCGTCTTATGCATCCGAGCATTTTCCCCGTTGTCCGTTTTGCAATCCGGCGCTCCTATGTTCCCCGGCGTCCCCTTTTACATTTCTTCGTGAGCGGGTATTAAACTTTCTCGGAATGGACCGAGGCTTGACATGTGGCCTTGGTATACCACCGGTAGACCGCCTGTCAAGTTTCGGGTCAATCGGAGGTCGTTTGATACTCCAACGGTTAACCGGGTATCCGCAAAGGCCTCTTTTGGTGCAGCCCAACACCCCTTCTAAGTGGCCCAAAACCCACCTAAGCCCCTTCCATCCTCTCGGTCGTTCGATCACGATCGCGTGGCCGAAAACCGCACTCCATTTGGAGCTTCCTAGCCCCCTCTACCTATAAATATGTGCTCCCCTCCCGAGATCCGCGCAGTCCAAACCCTAGCCATTTTCCCCTCCGCGCCGCCGGACATGTCCGTCTCGCCGGCGGACGCGTCCACCCCGCGCGACCGCGTCACCCTGACCAATCGTGGGGTGCCACGTCAGCGCCGCCGCCCTCGCGCCCACTCCCGAGCCGCCACCTGGCCTCCGGCCCCCTCCCCGCCGCCGCGGCCCGCCGGGCCCAGGCGCGGCCCGCCCAGGCCCGCGCGGCCGCCCGCTCGCACGCTCGCCGCCCGCGGCGCCCGCCGCCCCGCACGCCTCCCGAGCCGCCGTCGCGCCCGGCGCGCGCGAGCCGCCGTCCGCCCCGCCCGCCGGTCGCCGCCGCCTTGCCGCGTCGCCGCCCGGTCTCCGTCGCCTCGGCGCGCCTCGCCGGGTCCCGAGCTGCCGCGCGCCGCCGCCTCCCTTCGCCGGCGTCCCCGAGCCGCTCGCCGGCGCTGCGCCCCGCATCCCCGCCGCCTCAGGCCGCCACCGCTCGCCGCTGACCCCGCCGCCTCGCCGGAGTGCCCCGCGGCAGGGCCCCTCGCCTCCTCCGTCGGATCCCGCGTCCCTGTGCCTCCCCGTCGTCGCCGGAGCTCGCCGGAGCTCCTCTCCGGTCGGATCCGGAGAAGATGGATCAGATCCACCGGCCCCTCCAACCAAACGCGTCGTCCCGTGCCCGGATCCCTCCGTCCCGGGTCCTCCTCGTCCCGGTTTGACTTTTTCCGGAGGTATAATTTTCACCAAGTCCCCGACATTCTATCATTATCATATCATGTTCATCATGCCATAACTCTCTGCATGTAGCTCCGTTTTGGGCGTATAATATGTAGAATTGTTCGCCCCAAAGAGTAAATCTTTTCATTCCATTGCATCATTTTTATTTGAGCTCATCTTGATGCCCGAAATGCTGTTAGAAGAGGGCTATATGATGTTAGTTTCTGATTCTTATCAGAACTTGCACTTTTGTCATTTTTGCCATGATTGATGTGTGCATCCTATGGAGTTGAGTTCTACATGTGTTTTGTAATATGCCATGTTATCCTTCCATAGAATTATGCCATGTATTTTTGTGATCTTTGTGGTGACTAGCACAAGCATGCAAACTAGGTCACTTGATGTTGCTGATTTCAGAGACTTAGTGATTTCACTAAGTCCCTGACTGCTGTTATTATCATGCCATGTTTTCTTGTTGTTTCTGAGAGATCTATGCATAATTTGAGCATGATCAGTAAGGGAGTTTTGGACTTGAGTACTTGCTCTATCCATCCGTGCCTTTGTTTGCAATTATGGAGTGCCATAGCTTGAGTCAATCGAGCTCTACTTTTGCTTCAGAATGTTACTGGCAGATTGTTTACATGTTATTCGATTTTGCCAAGCTTGGTGTAGTTGATCCTTGCATGATATGATGTTTTTCTTGCCATGTATAGTTACTATGACATGTCTTCTTGATGTATGTATGCTTATTTTATCATGCAATGCTCCGTAGTGAGTGCATCGAGCTCACGAACATGCCTAGTCGTTATTAATTTCTGCCATGTCCAGTTTTCTGCTAAGTCTGAAACCTGTAATGAAACTTGCTTAATTGACATGGGTGTAATTATATTCTCTGGTCCTTTTTGGCTTATGGTCAGTAAGGGACTTTTGTCAAGTGCTTTGAGTAGATTCTTGCCATGCCTTGATTTGCTATATTATGAACTTGTAGCATGTTGTTTCATTGCTCTGAACATGTCATCCTGATGTTAGTTTCTGCTATGTTGTTAATTTCACTAAGTCTGAGAACTTGTTATCGTTTGCACTTTTGCCATGATTGTTTGGACCTGTTATGATGTGAATTAGCCGTAGCTCAGTGTTCATCTTTTGTCGTGCATCTTGTGTAGATTATTTTCATATGCTTTGTTGCCATGTTTGGGTGCAGTAGCTTAATTATTTGTTGATTGCTAAGTAGCATCATGCTGTTAATGGCAGATTATTGTCATTCTTGTATTGCTTGCCATTTGCAAACCGTGCATCCGATTCCGGCGATCTTTATATCGATTTCAACCGAAATCACCTCATCTTTCCAGTGGCATACTTGGTTTGCCAAGATTATGCCTGGTTCATCTTTTCCCTTTCCGAGCATGCATATGCATTGCATACCACATCTCGCATATCATACCATGTCTATGTGATGGTTGTTTACTATGTTGCTTGCTTCTTTCCGGGTTGCTTCTCGCGTTAGCTTCGGTTTCGTTCCGGAGTTGTGAGGATTCGTTCAACTACGTCCGTTTTTCTTCTTCATGGACTCGTTCTTCTTCCTTGCGGGAACTCAGGCAAGATGACCATACCCTCGAAATCACTTCTATCTTTGCTTGCTAGTTTGCTCGCTCTTTTGCTATGCCTATGCTGTGATACCTACCACTTGCTTGTAATGCCTCCCACATTGTTAAACCAAGCCTCTAGCCCACCTTGTCCTAGCAAACCTTTGTTTGGCTATGTTACCGCTTTGCTCAGCCCCTCTTATAGCGTTGTTAGTTGCAGGTGAAGATGAAGCTTGTTCCTTGTTGGAACATGGAGATGTTCTTCCTTGATGGAACATGTTTACTTGTTGGGATATCACAATATATCTTATTTAATTAATGCATCTATATACTTGGTAAAGGGTGGAAGGCTCGGCCTTATGCCTGGTGTTTTGTTCCACTCTTGCCGCCCTAGTTTCCGTCATATCGGTGTTATGTTCCCGGATTTTGCGTCCCTAACGCGGTCGGGTGATTTATGGGACCCCCTTGACAGTTCGCTTTGAATAAGACTTTTCCAGCAAGGCCCAACCTTGGTTTTACTATTTGCCTACCACCTATCCCTTTTCTCTTGGGTCTGATCAACCTGAGGGTCATCTTTATTTAGCCCCCGGGCCAATGCTTGTCTAAGTGTTGGTCCAAACTAGAGCACCGTGCGGGACCGTCCCTTGGCAACTTGGGTTATGTTGGTACCTGTACGCTTAGCTTATCCGGTGTTGCCCTGAGAACGAGATATGTGCAGCTCCTATCAGGATGTCGGCGCATCGGGCGGTTTTGCTGGACTTGTTTTATTGCTGTCGAAATGTCTTGTAGCCGGGATTCCGAGACTGATCGGGTCTTCCCGGGGAGAAGGAATATCCTTCGTTGATCGCGAGAGCTTATCATGGGCTAAGTTGGGACACCCCTGCAGGGTTTTGAACTTTCGAAAGCCGTGCCCGCGGTTATGTGGCAGATGGGAATTTGTTAATGTCCGGTTGTAGAAAACCCGAAGTTGATCTTATTTAAAATACACCAACCGCGTGTGTAACCGTGATGGTCTCTTCTCGGCGGGGTCCGGGAAGTGAACACGGTTGTTGGAGTTATGTTTGACGTAAGTTGTTCAGGATCACTTATTGATCATAGTTGTTCGACCGTGCTTTTGCCTTCTCTTCTCGCTCTCATTTGCGTATGTTAGCCACCATATATGCTAGTCGCTTGCTGCAGCTCCACCTCACTACCCTGTCCTACCTTTAAGCTTAAATAGTCTTGATCTCGCGGGTGTGAGATTGCTGAGTCCCCGTGACTCACCAGATACTTCCAAAATCAGTTTGCAGGTGCCGATGAGACCGTGCAGGTGCCGCACTCGAGCTCAAGGAGGAGCTTGATGGGGATCTTGTTCATTGTGTTGTTTCGTTCTAGTCGATCAGTAGTGGAGCCCAGTTGGGGTCGATCTTGGTCCTTTGTCGCTTTTGGGGTTTCTTCTTTTATTTTTGGCTCCGTAGTCGGGCCCTGATTGTAACTGTATGATGTATTGTTTTATTCATGTATATGTGTGAAGTGGCGATTGTAAGCCAACTATGTATCTCTTTTCCCTTATGTATTACATGGGTTGTGTGAAGATTACCTCACTTGCGACATTGCTTTCAATGCGGTTATGCCTCTAAGTCGTGCTTCGACACGTAGGAGATATAGCCGCATCGAGGGCGTTACATTTATCCTCATTGCTGCACAGAAGAATTATGTCCTTGATGCACCGCTAGGTGACAGACCTATTGCAGGAGCAGATGCAGACGTTATGAATGTTTGACTAGCTGAATATGATGACTACTTTATAGTTTAGTGCACCATGCTTAACGGCTTAGAATCGGGACTTCAAAGACGTTTTGAACGTCATGGACCATATGAGATGTTCCAGGAGTTGAAGTTAATATTTCAAGCAAATACCCGAGTTGAGAGATATGAAGTCTCCAACAAGTTCTATAGCTAAAAGATGGAGGAGAATCGCTCAACTAGTGAGCATGTGCTCAGATTGTCTGGGTACCACAATTTCTTGAATCAAGTGGGAGTTAATCTTTCAGATAAGATAGTGATTGACAGAATTCTCTAGTCACCATCACCAAGTTAGTAGAACTTCGTGATGAACTATAATATGCAAGGGATAACGGAAACAATTCCCAAGCTCTTCGTGATGCTGAAATCGACGAAGGTAGATATCAAGAAAAACATCAAGTGTTGATGGTTAACAAGACCACTAGTTTCAAGAAAAGGGCAAAGGGAAGAAGGGAACTTCAAGATGAACGGCAAGCAAGTTGCTGCTCAAGTGAAGAAGCCCAAGTCTGGACCTAAGCCTGAGACTGAGTGCTTCTACTGCAAAGGGACTGGTCACTGGAAGCGGAACTGCCCCAAGTATTTGGCGGATAAGAAGGATGGCAAAATGAACAAAGGTATATTTGATATACAGATTATTGATGTGTATTTTACTAGTGTTCATAGCAACCCCTCGGTATTTGATACTGGTTCAGTTGCTAAGAGTAGTAACTCGAAACGGGAGTTGCAGAATGAACAGAGACTAGTTAAGGGTGAAGTGACGATGTGTGTTGGAAGTGGTTCCAAAATTGATATGATCATCATCGCACACTCCCTATACTTTCGGGATTAGTGTTGAACCTAAATAAGTGTTATTTGGTGTTTGCGTTGAGCATGAATATGATTTGATCATGTTTATTAAAATACGATTATTCATTTAAGTAAGAGAATAAATTGTTGTTCTTTTTACATGAATAAAACCTTAGATGGTTACACACCCAATGAAAATGTTTCGTTGGATCTCGATCGTAGTGATACACATATTCATAATATTGAAGCCAAAAGATGCAAAGTTAATAATGATAGTGCAACTTATTTGTGGCACCGCCGTTTAGGTCATATTGGTGTAAAGCGCATGAAGAAACTCCATGCTGATGAGATTTTGGAATCACTTGATTATGAATCACTTGATGCTTGCGTACCATGCCTTATGGGCAAGATGACTAAAACTCCGTTCTCCGGAACAATGGAGCGAGAAACTGACTTGTTGGAAATAATACATACTGATGTATGCGATCCGATGAGTGTTAAGGCTCGCGGCGGGTATCATTATTTTCTGACCTTCATAGATGATTTGAGCAGATATGAGTATATCTACTTAATGAAACACTAGTCTGAAACATTTGAAAAGTTTAAAGAATTTCAGAGTGAAGTGGAAAATCATTGTAACAAAAATAAAAGTTTCTACGATATGATCACAACGGTAAAATATTTGAGTTACGAGTTTGGCCTTCAATTAAAACAATGTGGAATAGTTTCGCAAACACATGCCACCTGGAACACCACAGCATAATGGTGTGTCCGAACGTCATAACCGTACTTTATTGGATATAGTGCAATCTATGATGTTTCTTACCGATTTACCACTATCGTTTTGGGGTTATGCATTAGAGACAACTGCATTCACGTTAAATAGGGCACCATCTAAATCCGTTGAGACGACACTATATGAACTGTGGTTTAGCAAGAAACCAAAAAATTTCGTTTCTTAAAGTTTGGGGTTGTGATGCTTATATGTAAAAGTTTTATCCTGATAAGCTCAAACCAAAATCGGAGAAATATGTCTTCATAGGATACCCAAAGGAGATTGGTGGGTGCACCTTCTATCACAGATCCGAAGGCAAGACATTCATTGCTAAGAATGGATCCTTTCTAGAGAAGGAGTTTCTCTCGAAAGAAGTGAGTGGGAGGAAAGTAGAAAACTTGATAAGGTAATTGTACCATCTTCCTTATTGGAAAGTAGTTCATCACAGAAATCTGTTCTTGTGACTACTACACCAATTAGTGAGGAAGATAATAATGATGATCATGTAACTTCGGATCAAGTTACTACCGAACCTCGTAGGTCAACCAGAGTGAGATCCGCACCAGAGTGGTATGGTAATCCTATTCTGGAGGTCATGTTACTTGACCATGATGAACCTACGAACTATGAGGAAGCGATGATGAGCCCAGATTCCGCGAAATGGTTTGAGGCCATGAAATCTGAGATGAGATCCATGTATGAGAACAAAATATAGACTTTGATATACTTGTCCAATGATCGGCGAGCCATTGAGATTAAATGGATCTTCAAGAGGAAGACGGACACTGATAGTAGTGTTACTATCTACAATGCTAGAATTGTCGCAAAAGGTTTTCGACAAGTTCAAGGTGTTGACTACGATGAGAGTTTCTCACTCGTATCTATGCTTAAGTCTGTCCGAATCATGTTAGCAATTGCCGCATTTTATGAAATCCGGCAAATGGATAAACAAAACTGCATTCCTTAATGGATTTATTAAAGAAGAGTTGTATACGATGCAAACAGAAGGTTTTGTCAATCCTAAAAGTGTTAACAAAATATGCAAGCTCCAGCGATCTATCTATGGACTGGTGCAAGCATCTCAGAGTTGGAATATACGCTTTGATAAGTTGATCAAAGCATATAGTTTTATACAGACTTGCAGTGAAGCCTGTATTTACAAGAAAGTGAGTGGGAGCACTACAACATTTCTGATAAGTATATGTAAATGACATATTGTTGATCGGAAATAATGTAGAATTATTCTGTGAAGCATAAAGGAGTATTTGAAAGGAGTTTTTCGAAGAAGGACCTCGGTGAAGCTGCTTACATATTAAGCATCAAGATCTATAGAGATAGATCAAGACGCTTGATAAGTTTTCAATGAGTACATACATTGACAAGATTTTGAAGTAGTTCAAAATGGAACAGTCAAAGAAAGAGTTCTTGCCTGTGTTACAAGGTGTGAAATTGAGTAAGACTCAAAACCCGACCACAACAGAAGATAGAAAGAGAATGAAAGTCATTCCCTATGCCTTGGCCATAGGTTCTATAAAGTATGCCATGCTGTGTACCAGATCTATTGTATACCCTACACTGTGTTTAGCAAGGGAGTACAATAGTGATCTAGGAGTAGATCACTGGACAGCGGTCAAAATTATCCTTAGTGGAATAAGGATATGTTTCTCGATTATGGAGGTGACAAAAAGTTCGTTGTAAAGGGTTATGTCGATGCAAGTTTTGACACTAATCTAGATGACTCTAAGTCTCGGTCTTGATACGTATTGAAAGTGGGAGCAATTAGCTAGAGTAGCTCCGTGCAGAGTATTGTTGACATAAAAATTTGCAAAATGCATACAGATCTGAATGTGGCAGACCCGTTGACTAAACTTCTCTCACAAACAAAACATGATCACACCTTAGTACTCTTTGGGTGTTAATCACATAGCGATGTGAACTAGATTATTGACTCTAGTAGACCCTTTTGGGTGTTGGTCACATGGTGATGTGTAATATTGGTGTTAAATCACATGGCCATGTGAACTAGATTATTGACTCTAGTGCAAGTGGGAGACTGAAGGAAATATGCCCTAGAGGCAATAATAAAGTTATTATTTATTTCCTTATTTCATGATAAATGTTTATTATTCATGCTAGAATTGTATTAACCGGAAACATAATACATGTGTGAATACATAGACAAACAGAGTGTCACTAGTATGCCTCTACTTGACTAGCTCGTTGATCAAAGATGGTTAAGTTTCCTAGCCATAGACATGAGTTGTCGTTTGATTGACGGGATCACATCATTAGGAGAATGATGTGATTGACATGACCCATTCCGTTAGCTTAGCACTTGATCGTTTAAGTATGTTGCTATTGCTTTCTTCATGACTTGTACATGTTCCTATGACTATGAGATTATGCAACTCCCGTTTACCGGAGGTACACTTTGTGTGCTACCAAACGTCACAACATAACTGGGTGATTATAAAGGTGCTCTACAGGTGTCTCCGAAGGTACTTGTTGGGTTGGCGTATTTCGAGATTAGGATTTGTCACTCCGAATGTCGGAGAGGTATCTCTGGGCCCTCTCGGTAATGCACATCACTTAAAGCTTTGCAAGCATTGCAGCTAATGAGTTAGTTGCGAGATGATGTATTACGGAACGAGTAAAGAGACTTGCCGGTAACGAGATTGAACTAGGTATTGGATACCGACGATCGAATCTCGGGCAAGTAACATACCGATGACAAAGGGAACAACGTATGTTGTTATGCGGTCTGACCGATAAAAGATCTTCGTAGAATATGTGGGAGCCAATATGAGCATCCAGGTTCCGCTATTGGTTATTGACCGAGAATGGTTATAGGTCATGTCTATATTGTTCTCGAACCCGTAGGGTCCGCACGCTTAACGTTCGTTGACGATATAGTACTATGAGTTATGTATGTTGGTGACCGAATGTTGTTCGGAGTTTTGGATGAGATCACGGATATGACGAGGAACTCCGGAATGGTCCGGAAGTAAAGATTGATATGTGGATAGTAGTGTTTGATCTCCGGAAAGGTTCTGGAATCCATCGGAAGGGGTTCCGAATGTTTTCCGAAATGTTTGGGCACGAGAACACTTTATCTGGGCCAATGGGAAAGCCCACGAGGTTTTTGGAAAGTGCAAAAGGAAGTTTTGCGGAGTCCAGAGGCCAGACGCCAGGGTCCTTGGCGTCTGGGCCCAGACGCCGGGAACCCTGGCGTCTGGCCCTGGAGTCCGAGAAGGACTCTTGCCTTTCGGGTGAAACCGACTTTGTGGAGGCTTCTACTCCAAGTTTTGACCCCAAGGCTCAACATATAAATAGAGGGGTAGGGCTAGCACCCAAGACAGATCAAGAAACACCAAGCCATGTGCCGGCAACCCCGTTTCCTCTAGTTTATCCTCCGTCATAGTTTTCGTAGTGCTTAGGCGAAGCCCTGCGAAGATTGTTCTTCACCAACACCGTCACCACGCCGTCGTGCTGCCGGAACTCATCTACTACTTCGCCCCTCTTGCTGGATCGAGAAGGCGAGGACGTCACCGAGCCGAACGTGTGCAGAACTCGGAGGTGCCGTGCTTTCGGTGCTTGGATCGGTCGGATCGTGAAGACGTACGACTACATCAACCGCGTTTTTATAATGCTTCCGCTTAGGGTCTACGAGGGTACGTAGACAACACCCTCCCCTCTCGTTGCTATGCATCACCATGATCTTGCGTGTGCGTAGGATTTTTTTAAATTACTACGTTCCCCAACAGTGCAAGCATCTCGGAGTTGGAATATACGCTTTGATGAGTTGATCAAAGCATATAGTTTTATACAGACTTACGGTGAAGCCTGTATTTACAAGAATGTGATTGGGAGCACTACAACATTTCCGATAAGTATATGTGAATGACATATTGTTGATCATAAATAATGTAGAATTATTCTGCAAAGCATAAAGGAGTATTTGAAAGGAGTTTTTCAAAGAAAGACCTCAGTGAAGCTGCTTACATATTGAGCATAAAGATCTATAGAGATAGATCAAGACGCTTGATAAGTTTTTTCAATGAGTTCATACCTTGACAAGTTTTTGAAGTAGTTCAAAATGAAACAGTCAAAGAAAGAGTTCTTGCCTGTGTTACAAGGTATGAAATTGAGTAAGACTCAAAACCCGACCACGGCAGAAGATAGAAAGAGAATGAAAGTCATTCCCTATGCCTCAGCCATAGGTTCTATAAAGTATGCCATGATCTATTGTATACCCTACACTGATTTTGTCAAGGGAGTACAATAATGATCTAGGAGTAGATCACTGGACATCGGTCAAAATTATCCTAAGTGGAATAAGGATATGTTTCTCGATTATGGAGGTGACAAAAGGTTCGTCATAAAAGGGTTACGTCGATACAAGTTTTGGCACTGAACCAGATGACTCTAAGTCTTCATCTGGATACATATTGAAAGTGGGAGCAATTAGCTAAAGTAGCTCCGTGCAGAGCATTGTAGACATAGAAATTTGCAAAATACATACGGATCTGAATATGGCAGACCCGTTGACTAAGATTCTCTCATAAGCAAAACATGATCACACCTTAGTACTCTTTGGGTGTTAATGACATAGCGATGTGAACTAGATTACTGAATCTAGTAAACCCTTTGGGTGTTGGTCACATGGCGATGTGAACTATGGGTGTTAATCACATAATGATGTGAACTATCGATGTTAATCACATGGTGATGTGATCTAGATTATTGACTCTAGTGCAAGTGGGAGACTGAAGGAAATATGCCCTAGAGGCAATAATAAAGTTATTATTTATTTCCTTATTTCATGATAAATGTTTATTTTTCATGCTAGAATTGTATTAACCGGAAACATAATACATGTGTGAATACATAGACAAACAGAGTGTCACTAGTATGCCTCTACTTGACTAGCTCGTTAATCAAAGATGGTTATGTTTCCTAACCATGGACAAAGAGTTGTTATTTGATTAACGGGATCACATCATTAGGAGAATGATGTGATTGACATGACCCATTCTGTTAGCTTAGCACTCGATCGTTTAGTATGTTGCTATTGCTTTTCTTCATGACTTATACATGTTCCTATGACTATGAGATTATGCAACTCCTGTTTACCGGAGGAACACTTTGTGTGCTACCAAACATCACAATATAACTGGGTGATTATAAAGGTGCTCTACAGGTGTCTCCGAAGGTACTTGTTGGGTTGGCGTATTTCGAGATTAGGATTTGTCACTCCGAATGTCGGAGAGGTATCTTTGGGCCCTCTCGGTAATGCACATCACTTAAGCCTTGCAAGCATTGCAACTAATGAGTTAGTTGCGGGATGATGTATTACGGAACGAGTAAAGAGACTTGCCGGTAACGAGATTGAACTAGGTATTGAGATACCGACGATCGAATCTCGGGCAAGTAACATACCGATGACAAAGGGAACAACGTATGTTGTTATGCGGTCTGACAGATAAAGATCTTCGTAGAATATGTACGAGCCAATATGAGCATCCAGGTTCCGCTATTGGTTATTGACCGGAGACGTGTCTCGGTCATGTTTACATTGTTCTCGAACCCGTAGGGTCCGCACGCTTAAGGTTTCGATGACAGTTATATTATGAGTTTATGAGTTTTGATGTACCGAAGGAGTTCAGAGTCCCGGATGAGATTAGGGACATGACGAGGTGTCTCGAAATGGTCGAGACGTAAAGATCGATATATTGGACGACTATATTCGGACATCGGAAAGGTTCCGAGTGGTTCGGGTATTTTTCGGAGTACCGGGGAGTTACGGGAATACGGGGGAAGAAGTATATGGGCCTTATTGGGCTTTAGGGGAGAGGGAGAGGCAGGCCACGCGCCCCCCCACTGACTAGTCCGAATTGGATTAGGGGGAGGGGCGGCGCCCCCTCCTTCCTTCTCTTCCCTCTTCCCCTTCCTTGTCTCCTACTCCTACTACTTGGAAGGACTTCTAGTTGGACTAGGAAAGGGGGAATCCTATTCCCGGTGGGAGTAGGACTCCCCTAGGGCGCGCCATAGAGAGGGTCGGCCCTCCCCTCCTCCACTCCTTTATATACGGGGGCAGGGGGCACCCCATAGACACACAAGTTGATCTTCGTGATCGTTCTCTTAGCCGTGTGCGGTGCCCCCCTCGACGATAATCCTCGATAATATTGTAGCGGTGCTTAGGCGAAGCCCTGCGACAGTAGAACATCAAGATCGTCACCACGCCGTCGTGCTGACGGAACTCACCCCCGACACTTTGCTGGATCGGAGTCCAGGGATCGTCATCGAGCTGAACGTGTGCTAAAACTCGGAGGTGCCGTAGTTTCGGTGCTTGATCGGTCGGGCCGTGAAGACGTATGACTACATCAACCGCATTGTCATAACACTTCCGCTGTCGGTCTACGAGGGTACGTAGACAACACTCTCCCCTCTCGTTGCTATGCATCACCATGATCTTGCGTGTGCATAGGATTTTTTTTGAAATTACTACGTTCCCCAACAGTGGCAAGGGCGAGTACAAAGTACTCACCAAGTCCTATTACCTGGGGTGCTCACTAACAATACAGTGGAATGGTGAAGTGGTGAAGCCACAAGCACTAAGAAATAACTAAAACTTACATCTAGCAAGTTCTCATATCGGATCTAGAGATGCTTTCCTGTTGGTTAGTGGTCCTACCCGTAGGAATGAAATGAGCCAGTGAAACGGTCCACGACCACAAGTATTGTGCTATAACCATAAAACTTGGGGAGTGCCTCAAGAAAATCCATTGAATAGAAGACCCAGCTTGTAATGGAATAGACAAAGGTTGAAGAAGACCAGCAGGAAGGGTGTGCTCACTCTTGTGCTAGGCAGCGTGTGGAATGGCCGAGAGCGGACCAAATGGATATATAATCCAAGCCGAGAGTGGAGTTACGTGAAAAGCCGTCTGATGGAAAACAACTTTCACATTCGGTTCAGAGAGCACTTTTTTCGTTGAGAATAGGTCCTTCCCTTTTGTGTGAATTCCCCAGCGGCGAATTAACAACTTGTGGGGCCTGTCCAAGCCAAAGAACTTACCCCGAAAAGTCCTGACAAATGATGATTGAGACGAGATTCCGCGTTTTTGAACCACGAAAGGCTTGGTTTCCATTTGGGTTGTAGATGTAACCAACCCGCTATTAAGGACAGCATAGAAAGAAATAATAGAAAAAGAGATCCAGTATAAAGATCCTCATTGGTGCGTAGTCCTATTGTATACCACCACTGATAAACTCCAGAATAAGCAATATTCACTGGACCAGCAGCACCTCCTCGAGTAAAGGCTTCCACAGCGGGTTGACCAAAATGAGGATCCCAACTCGCAAAGCAATAGGTATTACGTGTAAAGGATCCTGTATCCATGATTCAAAATTTCCTTGCCAAGCTACATGAAACAGATTTCCGGACGTCCATAGAAATATTATTGCTAACTGCCCAAAGTGAGAAGCAAAAATGATCATGACTTTCGAAATCATTTGCGGTAGCAATACCAAACCAAATACGACGAGTAGTGGGGTCCTGAGCTAAGCCATTAGAAGATGAAACTGAAACCCGATGGAGTACCCTAAACCAGAGATCCTCGACAAAGAAAGTCTCAATTTGAGGAACTACCAAGGTCTATCTTTTTGATCAGAGGTTGAATCGATCATCAGAAGAATAATTAGGCCAAAATTAGGATACATTCTGGGATAGGAAACCATATCGATCATCGGTTCAGAGCTCCCAACTACGAAGCTCTTTTCTAGAGCAAGTCAACAATTCATGGATCCAAAAAGAAGGTTTTTTTAATACCTCTCCCGAACCGAACCAAGCAGTCTGATCATCCTTGCCCGTCCCCCTCTTCTGTCAACCGTTGAAAGAGCATAGCCCAGGAATGAACCATATCGATCATTGCCAACTGGTCTTCTCCGCAATCAGTCAAAGAAGTCCGCGGCTTCTTAGGTTTGGACGGCTATCAGAGGCATTCTTGTTCATCAATCACCAATCAAGACAAACCGGGCACTACGGTGAGACGTGAAAACACCCGATCCCATTCCGACCTCGATATATATGTGGAATCGTCGGGTGTTACAATCATACATAGATGAGTTTTGGCTGGTACAACCACTCTATTGTCAACTTCTAATAAACGTGATTGACCCAATTCTGGATCATCTTTTGGAATCGTATAACTGTCAAAAGTGAGTGACTATTAATCGGAACTGTTATAGTCCAACATATATAAGGTGAAAAGCATAATCCAAAGCAAGGTGACCCGTGAATTAGTCATCATACTCACCTGCCTAAGCAAACATAGCACTACCTTGTCCTCCCACCTCACATTTCCCATGAAGAAGAAATAGTCAAGGAACTCACTCGTTAGCAAGTTTGATTTATTAGGTTGAAGTTGTTTTTACTAAATGTTACCAAGCTCCAAGTTGCCCATAACCAAGGACATGACTTTCAAAAATATTTAAACCTACAGGGGTGCACCAACATACCCATTATAGGCTCCATGCGCACGTTGTTCCCAACTGGAATCTGCCCATTACAGGCACCATTTTATGAGCTGGTGCTGGAAGTTCCAAGACAACACGACAACGCTTGCTCGAAGACACCAACTGATGTGACCCATGACTGGTTGAGCCAGGCGGTTTCGAATGAAAGATCTTTAATGTTAACAATCCCTATTCTAGAAGCCATCCTATTCCTAGACTCCAAGGTTAGGGATGGGCCGGCGTAGTAAGAATGATAAGGAGGAGGTAAGTTGGCCCGTTTACCCTTTTCTTTCTCTTCTGCCTTTTCCTTTTTCATTTAATTATACAAAAAATGGGAAAATGCGAAAGGAGGGGTCAGAGAATAAATTTTCTTCATGGACCAATGTTCGTAGACTCCAAGGTTCATACTTGGTTCCACAAATGTTTGGAATGTTTGAATTCAAAGTAATTTGAATTTAGTTCAAATGAGTTTGAACGAAGTAGAAGTTGGAAGGGTCCAAAATTTATGAGAATGTTTGTGGAGGCTAGGAGTGAGATAACATAGCCAAGTGCAAAGAGATAGATCTGATGTAATTATTTGAGTTTGAAAAGATTCAAATGCTTTGCAATATGGATTTGAATTTGAGTCTGATAACCCACAAGTATAGGGGATCGCAATAGTTTTCGAGGGTAGAGTATTCAACCCAAATTTATTGATTCGACACAAAGGGGAGCCAAAGAATATTTGCAAGTATCAGCAGCTGAGTTATCAATTCAACCACACCTGGAGATTAATTATCTGCAGCAAAATGATCAGTAACAAAGTTGTATGATAGTTTTGACAGTAGTAGCAACAGCAATAGTAACAGTAACAGTGATAGCAATGATTTTGTAGCAAGTACAATAGTAACAATAACATTAGTGAATTAGCAAGAACAATATGAGAGAAATTCGTAGGCATTGGATCAGTGAATTCGTTGGATGATATTCATCATATAACAGTCATAACCTAGAGCGATACGGCACTAGCTCCAATTCATAAATATAATGTAGGCATGTATTCCGTAAATAGTCATATGTGCTTATGGAAAGAACTTGCATGACATCTTTTGTCCTACCCTCCCATGGCAGCGGGGTCCTATCGGAAACTAAGGGATATTAAGGCCTCCTTTTAATAGAGAACTGGAACAAAGCATTAACACACGGTGAATACATGAACTCCTCAAAGTACGGTCATCACCGGGAAGTGTCCCAACTTCTGTCACTCCGGATTTGCCGGATCATAACATGTAGTAGGTGACTATAACTTGCAAGATCGGATCTAGAACATAGATATAATGGTGATAAAATAAACGGTTCAGATCTAAAATCATGGCACCCGGGCCCAAAGTGACAAGCACTAAGCATGTCAAAGTCATAGCAACATCAATCTCAGAACATAATGGATACTAGGGATCAAGCCCTAACAAAACTAACTCGATTACGTGATGAATCTCATCCAACTCCTCACCGACCAGCGAGCCTATGAAGGAATTACTCACTCCCGGCGGGGAGCATCGTGGAATTGGAGATGGAAAAGGGCTGGTGAGGACAAAGATCGAAGATCCCCCTCTCCGGAGCCCCAAACGGACTCCAGATCTGGCCTCCCGATGAAGAACAGGAGGTGGCGGCGGCTCCATCTCATGAAATGCGATAATTCTTTCTCCTTGATTTTTTCACCAAATATGTGATTTTATAGTATCAGGGTTGGAGTCTGCGGGGCTACCAGGTGGGGACAACCCACCTGGGCGCGCTTGGAGGGGGCGCGCCCTGGTGGGTTGTGCCCACCCAGGTGCCCCCCTCCGGTGGTTCTTGGCTCCAAAATTTCTTATTTTGAATAAAAAATTCCTCGCAAAGTTTCGTGCCAATCCCAGAACTTATATTTCTGCACAAAAACAACACCATGATAGTTCTGTTGAAAACAACGTCAGTCTGGGTTAGTTTCATTCAAATCATGCAAATTAGAGTCCAAAACACGAGGAAAAGCATTAGGAAAAGTAGATACGTTGGAGACGTATCAACTCCCCCAAGCTTAAACCTTTGCTTGTCCTCAAGCAATTCAGTTGATAAACTGAAAGTGAAAAAGAAAAACTTTTACGAACTCTTTTGCTCTCGTTTACATAAATAAGCTTAAATAGCACCCAGGTTTTTAGCCAAGATTATAACTAACCATGTCAACATTAACTCAAAAAATTATATTAACTCATATAAATGGCATAATCAACTAGCGAGCAGTAATAAGATATCTCAAACAACAACACTTTGTGAAAACAACCATGATATAATATGACAATAGTGGTATATCGTTTGCCCTTTCTGAGACCGCAAAACATAAATGCAGAGCACCTCCAAAGTTGAAGCAGTGACTAAACATTGTAATTCATGGTAGAAAAGGTCCAGTCATGATGCACCCAACATTAGCTACACACAATGCATGAACATGACAATAGTGCTCTCAGGTTCTGGCGCTTATTTGAGAAGGTGATGACACAACATAAGAGTAAATAGATAGTCCCTTCGCAGAGGTGCGAGAGCTCAAAATTTTAAAATAGAGGTAAATGAACTTTTGAGAAATGCACCCTTCTTGTTTACTTCGCGACCATTAGTTATCGGTATCTTCCATGCTAAACACATTAGTGGCGGTTCCCAAGTGATCAAAGTAAAGGTTTACTCCCCCTCCACCAACAATCAAACTCCACAGCTTGTCCGAAACAACGGGTGCCGTCCATACCAACAACAGTCCTGAAGGAGTTTTGTTTGATTATTTGCAATTTGAGTTCGGGACTGGGAATCCCTATTACCGCCCCTCTCGTGCAAGGACGAGTGAATAAACACTCATCATGATAATAACCCTCTTAGCATGGAAGATACTGACTACCTCCTGACGCTCTATGAACAATCTAGGCACACAAAAAAGGATACTTATTTGAAGTTTCTAGAAGTGACACATGCAAATTTACTTAGGACAGCAGGGTAATACTCCATATAGGTAGGTATGGTGGACTCATCTGGGATAACTGGGGTTTTAGGATTTTTGATGCACAAGCAGAATTCCCGCTTAGTACAGGCGAAGGCTAGCAAATAGGTTGAGAAGCGGCCAGCTAGAGAGAGAAAACGGTCATGAACATGCATTATGCATAAGTAACATTGGATACTAGCATGAGTAGGATATGAACACCATGAACATAAATATCATATAGGCTATGTTGGTTTTGATTCAACTACACGCATGAACATGTGCCAAGTCAAGCCACTCGAACATTCAGAGGAGGATACCATATCATCATACTACATCACAATCATTTTAACGCAATGTTGATATCTAAGATAAATCGTTATCCACTCCTAGCTACTTAAGCATGGCATGAGAAACTATAATTTCTAATTGTCATTGCGAGCATGTTTGATCATAATGAGTTGAATCATGGATACTAGGTTAAACATATTTACAAAAATAGAACAAGTTGAGTTCATACCCGTTTCTCTCTGCCATAACCAGTTCATCAAATATCATCATTATTGCCTTTCACTTGCACGACCGAATGATATGAAAATAATAATAGTGCAAGAGTGCCGTGGACTAAGCTGGAATCTGCAAATATTTTATTCAAAAAGAGACGACAAGGTAATATGGGCTCTTTGTTAGATCAACAATAATGCATATGAGAGCTGAGGGAGTCCTGGACTAAGGGATCCTCGGGCGTCTGGCCTGTTACCCGTGGGCCGGACTGATGGGCTGTGAAGACATGAAGGCCGAAGACTCTACCCGTGTCCGGATTGGACTCTCCTTGGCGTGGAAGGCAAGCTTGGCGACCGACTATGAAGATTCCTTTTTATGTAACCGACTCTATGTAACCCTAGATCCCTCCGGTGTCTATATAAACCGGAGGGCGTAGTCCGGATGGGGGATATTAATTACCATAGTCATACAGGCTAGACCTCTAGGGTTTAGCCATTACGATCTCGTGGTAGATTAACTCTTGTAACACTCATATTCAGCAAGATCAATCAAGCAGGAAGTAGGGTATTACCTCCATAGAGAGGGCCCAAACCTGGGTAAACATCATGTCCCACGTCTCCTGCAACCATCAACCTTAGACGCACAGTTGGGGACCCCCTACCCGAGATCCGCCGGTTTTGACACCGACATTGGTGCTTCCATTGAGAGTTCCACTGTGCCGTCGACGAAAGGTTCGATGGCCCCTTCGATCGTCTATAGTGACGCTGTCCAAGGAGAAACCTTCCTCCCCGGACAGATTTTCGTATTCGGCGACTTCATGCTGCGGGCCAACTCGCTTGGCCATCTCAAGCAGATCAATAGCTATGCCCCTAGCCATCAGGTCAGATTTGGAAGCTTGAACTATGTCGCGGATATCCGTGGAGACTTGATCTTCAACGGATTTGAGACCACGACGACCGCTCCCCTCATATTCAGGAGATGGTTCCTGTAACTGCTACGGCCTTGGATCTGGAGCGAAACATGCCGTTCGAGGCCACAGAGTCCGCGGTGTTGGAGCCGCACACAGACTCGACACCCTGCAATATTTGCGTCAACGGAACTCCCGACTCGTCTCCGGCTATAAGTTCCGGACAATGTACGCCCGCGGACACCGAGCTGGATCAGTTATCGATTTTCGAGTCCAACGCCGCAGATATCTTCCAACACTCGCCCTTCGGCGATGTGCTAAATTCATTAAAAAGCCTGTCCCTGGCGGGGGACTCATGGCCGAACTATGTTCGGTTCAAGCTCGAGGCTGATAATGGGGAATTTCGTTTCCCACCCGCCGCCCACTTCATAGCCAGTGTCGAGGACTTAACCGACATGCTTGATTATGGCTCCGAAGACATTGACGATATAGACGACGATGTCGACAAGGAGCAAGGCCAAGACCCGCCAGTCACCAGGCGTGGTACGACCACCCCTTCGTACGATGTGTACATAGTTGACACACTTAAAAAAGCATGCGACGATAACAAAGGAGATCCAGTTGAGAATAAACCTCGTGAGACACAGTCTAAATACCAGCGCCCTAAACGCCGCTCCAAGTCACACCGCAGCAACAACGGCACCAAAGAAAATAGTACTCCGGACAACGCCGAAAACAATGAAGACCCTGCTGGAGCAAGATGCGAACAGGAGGAACAGGAAAACAGGCAAGCTAGCCCCGTTGAACAGGTCCCGCCCAGCGACAATTCGGAGGACGACAACTACCTTCCGCTCTCCGAAGATGAGGTAAGCCTCAGCGACAAAGACTTCATCGTACTCGAAGAGCCCCTCGAGCAGGAGCGCTTCAAGCGCAGGCTTATAGCTACCGCAAGGAGCCTAAAAAAGAAGCAGCAGCAGCTTCAAGCTGACCAAGACCTACTCAACAATAGATGGACCCAAGTCCCGGTCGCCGAAGAATACGGCCTTAGTGGCCCAGCCAAAAGCTACCCGAAGCATATATTGCTACATCAGTTCGATGACGAGACGTTGGAGCCCGTACCATCATCACGCAATGTGGCTGGTCGCCGACAACTCTGTCCGGATAAAGAGGCAACTCAAGCCGAACACCAGACCACCCCACCTCACCATAAAGGCAAGAATAACATAGCTCATGATTATCCAGACAACCTGCAGCGGGACTTGGACAGTAGAGCAGGACACGCAAGACCGATCTACGGATCGCGAAGGCATGCCTCGACACGCGATGAAAACTACCTATTCGGACGTGACAAACCTAGCCACGCCCGAGCCAAGAACCGCAAAGGGACTCCTTCAGAGTTACGTCACAGTGTGGCCCAACATAGAGGTGCCGCACACCTGCTTTGCTTCACCGATGAAGTAATGGATCATGAATTCCCCGAAGGATTCAAACCCGTCAATATTGAATCATACGACGGAACAACCGACCCCATGGTATGGATAGAAGATTTTATCCTCCACATCCATATGGCCTGTGGGGACGGTCTCCATGCCATTAAATACCTCCCACTAAAGCTAAAAGGGCCAGTTCGGCACTGGTTAAACAGCCTGCCTGAAAATTCCACAGGCAACTGGGAGGACTTGGAAGAGGCCTTCCTCGATAACTTTCGAGGAACATATGTCCGACCACTGGATGCCGATGACCTAAGTCACATTGTCCAGCAGCCTGGAGAGTCAGCCAGGAAGCTCTGGACCCAGTTCTTAGTCAAAAAGAACCAAATCATCGACTGTCCGGACGCGGAAGCCCTTGCGGCTTTCAGACACAGTGTCCGGGACGAATGGCTTGCACGCCACCTCGGTCAAGAAGGACCTAAATCCATGACAGCCCTCACTGCTCTGATGACCCGCTTTTGCGCGGGAGAAGACAGCTGGCTCGCTCGTAGAAGCAACAGCGCCAGCGACCCGGGCGCATCCGAAATCCGAGACGGCAATGGCAAGCCACGACGAAGCAAATACAACAGCCGCAATGATAATGAAAGATCACGCGACACAACGGTCAACGCTGGATTTAGCAACCTCAAGCCCGGTCAATGGAAGAAGCCATTCAAGGCAAGCCGAGATGAACCATCCACCCTAGACAGCATATTGGCCTGACCCGGCCAGATTCATGGCCACCCCGATAAACCAGCTAATCATACTAACAGAAGCTGCTGGGTCTTCAGACAGGCCGGCAAGATCAATGCCGAACACAAGGGGAAGAGGGGCCAGGCGACAGGGACGACGGAGAGGTTCACCAACGAAATACCGGGGGCCTGAAGCAATTTCCACCCGAGGAGCAACTACTCCCGGAGCGAACGGCTTCCGCCGCCCACCTCGCACACCTACAAAATTAGTGCCGCGCATACATAACTACACACTCAAGATACCATGGGCATTGGCGGAGGCACACTACGGACAAGCCTGCAAGCATCCGCGTAACTTTTTTTATCCATTTTCTTTTTATTTCTTCCTTCACTATCTCTCAGAAACAGGTGACGAACAGGACAAACATCTAAAAACAGGCTTTATCGGAGGTCGGATCCATACACTCACCTAAGGGGCTCTCTCCGTCAAGGATTCCCCCCACCGAGGACTAGCGGCCCAGACGTGCGACAGGAGGTCTGCTACCTCTTGAGCACTGCGTTGGATTTCCTTGAAGAGGAAAGGATGATGCAGCAAAGTAGCGTAAGTATTTCCCTCAGTTTTTTGAGAACCAAGGTATCAATCCAGTAGAAGGCTACACGCGAGTCTCTCGTACCTACACAAAGCAAATAACTCCTCGCAACCAACGCGAATAGGGGTTGTCAATCCCTTCACGGTCACTTAGGAGAGTGAGATCTGATAGAGATGATAGATAATATTTTTGGTATTTTTGTGATAAAGATGCAAAGTAAAATAAAAAGCAAAGTAAAAAAGCAAAGGCAATAATAAAGTGATGAAGATTAATATGATGGAGATAGATCCGGGGGCCATAGATTTCACTAGTGGCTTCTCTCAAAAGCATAAGTATTTTACGGCGGGTGAACAAATTACTGTTGAGAAATTGACAGAATTGAGCATAGTTATGAGAATATCTAGGTATGATAATGTATATAGGCATCACGTCCGAGACAAGTAGATCGACTCCTGCCTGCATCTACTACTATTACTCCACTCATCGACCGCTATCCAGCATGCATCTAGAGTATTAAGTTCAAGAAAACAGAGTAACGCCTTAAGCAAGATGACATGATGTAGAGGGATAAATTCATGCAATATGATAAAAACCCCATCCTGTTATCATCGATGGCAACAATACAATACGTGCCTTGCTGCCCCTACTGTCACTGGGAAAGGACATCGCAAGATTGAACCCAAAGCTAAGCACTTGTCCCATTGCAAGAAAAACCAATCTAGTAGGCCAAACCAAACTGATAATTCGAAGAGACTTGCAAAGATAACCAATCATACATAAAAGAATTCAGAGAAGATTCAAATATTGTTCGTAGATAATCTTGATCATAAACCCACAATTCATCGGTCTCAACAAACACACAGCAAAAACAAGAGTATATCGAATAGATCTCCACGAGAGAGGGGGAGAACATCGTATTGAGATCCAAAAAGAGAGAAGAAGCCATCTAGCTACTAACTATGGACCCGAAGGTCTGAGGTAAACTACTCACACTTCATCGGAGTGGCTATGGTGATGATGTAGAAGCCCTCCGTGGTGGATGCCCCCCTGGCGGAGCTCCGGAACAGGCCCCAAGATGGGATCTCGTGGGTACAGAAGGTTGCAGCGGTGGAATTAGGTTTTTGGCTCCGTACCTGATCGTTTGGGGGTACGTAGGTATATATAGGAGGAAGAAGTATGTCGGTAGAGCAAGGTGGGGCCCACGAGGGTGGAGGGCGCGCCCCCTACCTCGTGCCCAGCTCCTTTCTTTCTTGACGTAGGGTCCAAGTCTCCTCGATCATATTCGGTGAGAAAATCACGTTCCCGAAGGTTTCATTCCGTTTGGACTCCGTTTGATATTATGTTTCTTCGAAACTCTGAAATAGGCAAAAAACAACAATTCTGGGCTGGGCCTCCGGTTAATAGGTTAGTCCAAAAAATAATATAAAAGTGGAAAATAAAGCCCAATATTGTCCAAAACAGTAGATAATATAGCATGGAGCAATCAAAAATTATAGATACGTTGGAGACGTATCAGGCATCCCCAAGCTTAATTCATGCTCGTCCTCGAGTAGGTAAATGATAAAAACAGAATTTTTGATGCGGAGTGCTACTTGGCATAATTTTAATGTAATTCTTATTAATTGTGGTATGAATATTCAGATTCGAAAGATTCACGATAAAAGTTTATATTGACATAAAAATAATAATACTTCAAGCATACTAACTAAGCAATTATGTCCTCTCAAAATAACATGGCCAAAGAAAATTCATCCCTACAAAATCATATAGTTTAGTCATGCTCCATTTTTGTCACACAAGAATGCTCTCATCATGCACAACCCCGATGACAAGCCAAGCAATTGTTTCATACTTTAGTAATCTCAAACCTATAAACTTTCACGCAATATATGAGCGCGAGCCATGGACATAGCACTATGGGTGGAATAGAATATGATGATGGGGGTTATGTGGAGAAGAAAAAAAAGGAGAAGATCTCACATCAATGAGGCTAATCAATGGGCTATGAAGATGCCCATCGATTGATGTTAATGCAAGGAGTAGGGATTGCCATGCAACGGATGCACTAGAGCTATAAATGTATGAAAGCTCAACAAAAGAAACTAAGTGGGTGTGCATCCAACTTGCTTGCTCACGAAGACCTAGGGCACTTGAGGAGGCCCATTGTTGGAATATACAAGCCAAGTTCTATAATGAAAAATTCCCACTAGTATATGAAAGTGAAAAAACAAGAGACTCTCTATCATGAAGATTATGGTGCTACTTTGAAGCACAAGTGTGGCAAAGGATAGTAACATTGTCCCTTCTCTCTTTTTCTCTCATTTTTTTTGGTGGGCTTCTTTGGCCTCTTTTTTTTATTTGGGCTTCTTTGGCCTCTTTTATTTTTGTAACCTCACATGGGACAATGCTCTAGAAAATGATGATCATCACACTTGTATTTATTTACAACTCAATGATTACAACTCGATACTAGAACAAAGTATGACTCTATATGAATGCCTCTGGCGGTGTACCGGGATATGCAATGAATCAAGAGTGACATGTATGAAAGAATTATGAATGGTGGCTTTGCCAGAAATACTATGTCAACTACATGATCATGCTAAGCAATATGACAATGATGAATGTGTCATGATGAACGGAATGGTGGAAAGTTGCATGGCAATATATCTCGGAATGGCTATGGAAATGCCATAATAGGTAGGTATGGTGGCTGTTTTGAGGAAGATATAAGGAGGTTTATGTGTGAAAGAGCGTATCATATCACTGGGTTTGGATGCACCGGCGAAGTTTGCACCAACTCTCAATGTGAGAAAGGGCAATGCATGGTACCGAAGAGGCTAGCAATGATGGAAGGGTGAGAGTGCGTATAATCCATGGACTCAACATTAGTCATAAAGAACTCACATACTTATTGCAAAATTCTACAATCCATCAAAAACCAAGCACTACGTGCATGCTCCTAGGGGGATAGATTGGTAGGAAAAGACCATCGCTCGTCCCCGACCGCCACTCATAAGGAGGACAATCAAAGAACACCTCATGTTTCAAATTTGTTACATAACGTTTACCATACGTACATGCTACGGGACTTGCAAACTTCAACACAAGCATTTCTCAAATTCACAAGTACTCAACTAGCGCGACTTTGATATTATCACCTCCATATCTCAAAACAATCAGCAATCATCAAACTTTTCTTAGTATCCAACACACTCATAAGAAAGTTTTTACTATTTTTATATACCTAGCATATCAAGATTATTTAAGAAAATTACCATGCTATTAAAGACTCTCAAAATAATCTAAGTGAAGCATGAGAGATCAATAGTTTCTATAAAATAAATCCACCACCGTGCTCTAAAAGATATAAGTGAAGCACTAGAGCAAAACTATATAACTCAAAAGATATAATTGAAGCACAAAGAGTATTCTAATAATTTCCAAATCATGTATGGCTCTCTCAAAAGGTGTGTACAGAAAGGATGATTGTGGTAAACTAAAAAGCAAAGACTCAAATCATACAAGACGCTCCAAGCAAAACACATATCATGTGGTGAATAAAAATATAGCTCCAAGTAAAGTTACCGATGGAAGTAGACGAAAGAGGGGATGCCTTCTGGGGCATCCCCAAGATTTGAATTTTTGGTATCCTTAGATTATCTTGGGGGTGCGATGGGCATCCCCAAGCTTAGGCTCTTTACACTCCTTGTTCCATAATCCATCAAAAGATTTCACCCAAAACTTGAAAACTTCACAACACAAAACTCAACAGAAATCTCGTGAGCTCCGTTAGCGAAAGAAAACAAAAGACCACTTCAAGCTACTGTAATGAACTCATTCTTTATTTATATTGGTGTTAAACCTACTGTATTCTAACTTCTCTATGGTTTATAAACTATTTTACTAGCCATAGATTCATCAAAATAAGCAAACAACACACGAAAAACAGAATCTGTCAAAAACAGAACAGTCTGTAGTAATCTGTAACTAACGCAAACTTCTGGAACTCCAAAAAATCAGCCAAAATAGGAAGAACTAGGAAATTTGTTTATTGATCAGAAGCAATTTTGGAATCATTATTTTATCACGTTCTGGTGATTTTTAACAATTGTTTTCGTGGACAGAAAGTTTCTGGAAATTACAGCAAGATCAAATAACTATCATCCAAGAAGATCCTATAGGTTTAACATGGCACAAACACTAATTAAAACATAAAAACACATCTAACCAGAGGCTAGACCAAAGATTTATTCCTAAACAGAAGCAAAAGCAAAAAAACTAAAAATAAAATTGGGTTGCCTCCCAACAAGCGCTATCGTTTAACGCCCCTAGCTAGGCATAAAAGCAAGGATAGATCTAGGTATTGACATCTTTGATTTTCAACTTGTTAGCGGAATCAAGCTCGAATCCGGGAGGTTCTTTATGTTTCCCTTCATATTCCAAAATTTTTAGATCTAAAGAGTCCAACCGCTTATTGCAAAGGGTAATCAACATATTCATGCGGTGAATATTTCCGCTAACGTTCTTAAGAGGTTCAAGAGACTTTTGTAAATTCTTAGTAATTTCACAAATTTTTTCAAAAACTTGTTTCTCTTCCTGAGTAGGATGAGGCCCCTTTTGTTGAGGTAGTGTTCCCACTATACCTTCTAGAATTTCAAGTGCAATATGGGGATCAATTTCACTAAAATTGCCTTTGGCAACGCAGTCCAAAAGTTGTCTATAAGACATATTTAATCCAACATAAAAATTGTGAAGCAATATTCTCAGATTTACTTCAAAGGTACAATTACGATAAGACTCCATTATTCTCAACCAGGCATCTTTTAAGTTTTCTCCTTGTCTTTGTTTGAAGTGAAAGACTTCAAACTCAGGGGACAACGGAGTGGATAAGGGACTAGCCATAACGACGAGCAAGCGAGAAAGAGGCAAATGGAAAAGAGAGGGTGAATAAAACGGCAAGGGTGAAGTGGGGGAGAGGAAAACGAGAGGCAAATAATGTAATGCGAGAGATAAGGGATTGTGATGGGTACTTGGTATGTTGACTTTTGCGTAGACTCCCCGGCAACGGCGCCAGAAATTCTTCTTGCTACCTCTTGAGCACTGCGTTGGATTTCCTTGAAGAGGAAAGGATGATGCAGCAAAGTAGCGTAAGTATTTCCCTCGGTTTTTTGAGAACCAAGGTATCAATCCAGTAGGAGGCTGCGCGCGAGTCTCTCGTACCTACACAAAGCAAATAACTCCTCACAACGAACGCGAATAGGGGTTGTCAATCCCTTCACGGTCACTTAGGAGAGTGAGATCTGATAGAAATGATAGATAATATTTTTGGTATTTTTGTGATAAAGATGCAAAGTAAAATAAAAAGCAAAGTAAAAAAGCAAAGGCAATAATAAAGTGATGAAGACTAATATGATGGAGATAGACCCGGGGGCCATAGATTTCACTAGTGGCTTCTCTCAAAAGCATAAGTATTTTACGGCGGGTGAACAAATTACTGTTGAGAAATTGACAGAATTGAGCATAGTTATGAGAATATCTAGGTATGATCATGTATATAGGCATCATGTCCGAGACAAGTAGACCGACTCCTGGCTGCATCTACTACTATTACTCCACTCATCGACCGCTATCCAGCAATGCATCTAGAGTATTAAGTTCAAGAAAATAGAGTAACGCCTTAAGCAAGATGACATGATGTAGAGGGATAAATTCATGCAATATGATAAAAAACCCATCTTGTTATCCTCGATGGCGACAATATAATACATGCCTTGCTGCCCCTACTATCACTGGGAAAGGACACTGCAAGATTGAACCCAAAGCTAAGCACTTCTCCCATTGCAAGAAAAACCAATCTAGTAGGCCAAACCAAACTGATAATTCGAAGAGACTTGCAAAGATAACCAATCATACATACAACAATTCAGAGAAGATTCAAATATTGTTCATAGATAACCTTGATCATAAACCCACAATTCATCGGTCTCAACAAACACACCGCAAAAAGAAGATTACATTGAATAGATCTCCACGAGAGAGGGGGAGAACATTGTATTGAGATCCAAAAAGAGAGAAGAAGCCATCTAGCTACTAACTATGGACCCGAAGGTCTGAGGTAAACTACTCACACTTCATCGGAGTGGCTATGGTGATGATGTAGAAGCCCTCCGTGGTGGATGCCCCCTCCGGCGGAGCTCCGGAACAGGCCCCAAGATGGGATCTTGTGGGTACAGAAGGTTGCGGCAGTGGAATTAGGTTTTTGGCTCCGTATCTGATCGTTTGCGGGTACGTAGGTATATATAGGAGGAAGAAGTACGTCGGTGGAGCAAGGTGGGGCCCACGAGGGTGGAGGGCGCGCCCTAGGGGGGTGGGCGCACCCCCCTACCTTGTGCCGACCTCCTTTCTTTCTTGACGTAGGGTCCAAGTCTCCTGGATCATATTCGGTGAGAAAATCACGTTCCCAAAGGTTTCATTTTGTTTGGACTCCATTTGATATTCTGTTTCTTTGAAACTCTGAAATAGGCGAAAAACAGCAATTCTGGGCTGGGCCTCCGGTTAATAGGTTAGTCCCAAAAATAATATAAAAGTGGAAAATAAAGCCCACTATTGTCCAAAACAGTAGATAATATAGCATGGAGCAATAAAAAATTATAGATACGTTGGAGACGTATCATGGTCCAAAATAACTTTTTAGACCGCACTCTCTATTTCGAGCGTGTACTATGCATGTTCCTCCGCCTCCGACCCCGAGCATGTCAAATAGTCGGGAGGATGGCTTTTATATAAATAATAAATAATCAGTGGCATATCACTCAGCTCCCAGTATCCGAATTAATCATCCATGTTGTTTCACCACTAAATACGGCTTCCATGGTTGTTTCACAGACATACCTTGGCATAACCTGCCATGGGCTCGGTATGGGAATAAATGAGTTGCCAGCAAAAGCCCGAACAGCTCTACAGCGTACTTCGGCATTGCAAGTTTGGCCTTATATGCATTAGCTCCGAATCATTGTCTTGGGTCAATAGTTGGGTTGCCCGGCTCCTGTGCTTGCTACCCTACGTTCCGCTCTATCGGCTAGGGTAGTAAAGGGAGAAATACTGCAAATTGTGCTTTCGGTTCATCTGGTCAAGTACCTCAGTAGAGAAAGCCGAAAACTGATTGTCATGACGCGGCGAGAGCTGGTCAGCCACTTGACGACTTATTGGAATCTTTAGTGATTCTCCGTGTCACACGAAGGATCTTTTTCGCATCAAATATGTAAGGCACCATGCGCCGCATACATACCAGGGGCTATGTTGTAGTCCCACCATAAAACTCCTATGGCTAAGTGAAAGTGTTAACGCCTTATAGTCCGATTGCCTGGTTTGCCGCATTATCACCTCCTTTATGGACCAAGACGTTGGATAAAGAGTGATTAAATGCTTTTCCGAACACCCCCGTACTTCCTACGAGGGGGCTAAAGCCGACAACTGGAAAACTTTCAGATTATATTAAAACGGCCGCACAGGAGGAATTCAAGCTTTAGAGCAAAACATCAAAATAGATTAACTATAAAGTTGTCTTTTACAATTCTCATACACCTCACTCGAAAATTATGTCTTTCGAGCACTGGCCCTCTATCAAGCGGGCGGCCTCTAGGACGTCTTCAAAATAATCCTCCGGTTCAGGACGGTCCTTGCCCTGGGGTGGACTCTTCGCCGCAACATTGATGGCCTTCATCTTTCCCCAGAATGCCTTGACTTGGGCAAAGGCCATCTGTGCACCTTCAATGCACGCTGACCACTTCACAGCATCGATTCATGGCACCGCGTTAACAAGTCTTTGTACCAAACCGAAGTAGCTATCCGGAATAGGCTCAGTTGGCCACAACCGGATTATGACATCCTTCATGGCAGCGCCGGATATCCTATGAAGTTCGGCCCATTGGGACATTTGTTCATTGAGCAACAAAGGGCGCTTTGATGCACCAAACTGCGACCAAAAAAGCTTCTCGGTTGCATACCCATCTCGCTCTTGGTAATATTGCGCCGCATCGGAAGAACTCTTCGGCAAGTTCAAGAACTCCTCCGGAGAACTCCACACTAGGTTAAGCTGAGCATAGTTCCGGTCACCAAACTTAGTTTGCAGCCGAAAGGGCTTTCCAGCCGCAATCTCCCTAGCCTGCCTAACCTCCTCACGGGTTGCTCTGGATTCCGACCGCACTTCCCTCGCCTCTTGTAAGGTCCTGTCTAGTTCAGCCATTAAGGCTTTATTCTCCTTCTCCAGAAATTCACGGCGGCTAGTGGCATTTTCCAGTTCGAGCGCCACCGTGGATATCTTATCCTCATCTTGGCGCCGTGCAGCTTGTTCGGCTTTTAGCTCAGCCGATGCCTTTTTGGCAGTAGCATTGCTACGCCGGGCCTACTCCTTGGCCCGAGCCAGCTCCGCTCGAAGAACTTCAACGGCGGCAGCACCATCTACAACCACACATATTCCAACATACAGATTTTAGCATCATGCTTATACCACATAAAATGTATGGGGATTACCCCGAATACATACCTTGCGACTCGTCAAGACGCATATTGATTAATGCAAGATCGTCCCCTACCACATCAAGCTTCCGCTGTAGCTCGGCAATCTCCATAGTCCAAGGAGTGGCCAAGGGGGAAGCAACCTGTGTTCAAGTTCATCAGGTTAGTCCTCAAACGATCCTTTTTCGATCCTCCGGTTGTTTCCTAGTGGAAGCCAACCCGAGTCTCAGGAGCTACTACCTATACACAGGCACATCTTTGCAAATAAAACATATTTGATCACAAACCTCGAAGCCTTTTAGCAGGCTCATGAAGGCTTCATTCAAACCGCTCTTCGCGGACAAAATCTTCTCAACCACTGTACCCATCAAGGTACGCTGCTCTCCCGAGACAGATGCTTTTCGCAACATATCCTGCAATATATCCGGAGTCTCCGGGTCTTCGGAAGCCGCTCTAGGAGCACGACAATCCTTTGAAGGAATCTTTTCACCCATCTCCAGAATCACTGTCAGCTGCGAGCCAGACAGTTCGGGGCCTTTGTTATCATCAGCCCTAGAATCTTGGATGGTTAGAAATCCACCTTTGGGTACCGCCTCTTTTTTCCCCGGCGTAACTTGTTGACTAACCGGGACCCTCCGTGATGACATTTCGCTCTCCATCATCTCTGGGAGGAGACTTCCCGAAGAAGAGGATTGCTCAGAAAAACTTTGTGCCGACCTGCAAAAATGCATGGACGCGTTACGTATATCTTCGGTAACAGCAACCGAGAGGGACGCTGTCAAAGTACTCCGGATTCACTTACGGTTTGACTGAGGGCTTGCCCCCTTGTTGGAGCCGTTCAACGGCGTAGCTTTCCAAACCCAAGCCGCTCGACGGTGGCATCTTGCCCTTCTCGTAAGACTGCCCCTCCCAATATTCGGAGGCGACCCTTTTCCTCCTGCTTGGAGAAGGGATACTAGGTCCTATTCCGCCTCTGTCTTCAGGCGAGGAAAGGTTGATTTCTCCGGACTCAGTGTCCGACGTACCTCCGGAACCGAGGTCATCTTGGGTCTTCTCACTCTCCTCTTTACCCTCCCTTACCGGCGCCTGGTATGGTGCCGAGGCCAGCATCCTTGTTAGCATAGGACTAGCTGAGTCTTCGGGGAGGGGAGTCGGACACCTAATACGTTCCACTTTCTTTATCCAGCCCTGAAAAAGGATGATTCGGTCAGTGTCTTGTCACTGTGTATCTGAGTGTAAGGTGTTGGACGAACGGGTATTTACCGGGGTGTCCGGATGGTTGCAATCGAGGCCGATATCTTCGGTGATGTCCGGCCATTGCTTTCGTTTCCTAAAAAATAATTTCCACATCCTTCATGCATAGTGCCGAAGAAGTGCTGAAGAATCCGCGACCCTTCTGGATTGAACTCCCACATGCGGAGAGGCCGTCGCTGGCACGGCAGGGTCCGGCGGACCAACATCACTTGAACAACGTTGACGACATTGATGTCCCTCTAAATAAGGCTTCGGATGCAGCTTTGCAAAGTCCGCACCTCGTCCATTGATCCCCAGTCCAGCCCCTTATTAATCCACGATGCCAGCTGAATTGGGGGGCTGGATCGAAATTCGGGCGCAGCTGCCCACTTGGAGCCACGGGGCTCGGTAATGTAGAACCACCCCTGCTGCCATAAGTTGGAAGATTTGGCAAAAGATCCTTTCAACCAAATAGCACTAGCAAGCTCGCTCACTATGGCGCCACAACACTCTGCCTGCTTCCCCTCTATCACTTGCGGCTTCACATTGAAGGTTTGGAGCCATAAGCCGAAGTGCGGAGGAGTTTGGAGGAAGGCTTCACACGTGACGATAAACGCCGAGATAAGAAGAATAGAGTCCGGGGCCAGATCGTGAAAATCTAGACCATAATAGAACATGAGCCCTTGGACGAACGGGTTAAGCGCAAACCCTAACCCGCGGAGGAAGTGGGACACGAACACGACCCTCTCGCCGGATCTGGGGGTGGGAACAACCTGCCCCTCGGCAGGAAGCCGATGAAGGATTTCCACGGTCAGATACCTCGCTGCCCGAAGCTTTGCAATATCTCCCTCCGTGACAGAAGAAGCCACCCACCGGCCTTGACGGCTGGATCCGGACATGATTGGAGCTTGTGGCGATTGGAACCCGGGTGTTGGAGCTCGGGGTAGTAGGGGTTGAGGAAGAAGCAATAGGAAAAGAAAAAGACGGGTCTGTACCCCTATATAAAGGCCGCGAATATCGAACCTCTCCTCCTAGGCCTCAAAACTTGCCTATTCCCTATGAGTTGTACCCGAGTGACGGTTGGGTTACCCACGTCTGGGTTGATAAGAATCCCTTAAAAAAGGGAGAGACATGATCTCTGCTGGGATAAGACATGCCAATAAAACCACGTCTCGAGACGTAGGACGATGGGCTAGCTAACGGTTCGAAAATAATGGCCGAGCAGGCGTGATGTCATGTTACCAAATAGTTGTCAGCGGATTGGACAAGTGAAATATTATATATCCTCTGCAGTTATGTATACAGGTCCGGATACAATTATTACATCTGAAGACTATCTTGGAGTTCAGATAGAAGGGAACCCGCCTTGCAATGCCAAAGACAATCTGCGCGCCGGACTCCTCGTCATTGAAGCCAGGTTCAGGGGCTACTAAGGGAGTCCTGGACTAAGGGGTCCTCGGGCATCCGGCCTGTTATCCATGGGCCGGACTGATGGGCTGTGAAGACATGAAGGCGGAAGACTCTACCCGTGTCCGGATTGGACTCTCCTTGGTGTGGAAGGCAAGCTTGGCGACCGACTATGAAGATTCCTTCTTATGTAACCGACTCTATGTAACCCTAGATCCCTCTATGGTCTATATAAACCGGAGGGCGTAATCCGGATGGGGGATATTCATTACCATAGTCATATAGGCTAGGCCTCTAGGGTTTAGCCATTATGATCTCGTGGTAGATCAACTCTTGTAACACTCATATTCATCGAGATCAATCAAGCAGGAAGTAGGGTATTACCTCCATAGAGAGGGCCCGAACCTGGGTAAACATCTTGTCCCCCGTCTCCTGCAACCATCAACATTAGGCGCACAGTTCGGGACCCCCTACCCGAGATCCGCCGGTTTTGACACCGACAAAGAGCCACTCAACATTTTCATCGTGGTCTTCTCCTCGGTACAACTCAATAAAAAAGAATATAAATTCAAAGAAACACACTAAAATATTTTTGGAGTTTTTGGTTTTATGAAAGAAAGCAAATTAAACAAAGAAAACAAAAACAAGAAAAACTATTTACACGGGAGAGCTCCTGATACGTCTCCAACGTATCTATAATTTATGAAGTATTCATGCTATTATAATATCCATCTTATATGTTTTATATGCATTTATACGCTGTTTTATATGATTTTTGGGACTAACCTATTAACCTAGAGCCCAGTGCCAGTTTCTATTTTTTTTTGTTGTTTTTGAGTTTTACAAAAAAGGAATACCAAACAGAGTCCAATTGACGTGCCAATTTTTGATGATTTTTCTGGACCAAAAGAAGCCCCCGGAGTAAAAGAGTTGGGCCAGGAGAGTCCCGGGCTGCCCACGAGGGTGGGGGGCGCGCCAACCCCGCTGCGCATGGGCCCCTGCCTCGTGGACAACCCGGAGACCCCCCTGACGTGAGACCTACGCCAAAAATCCTATAAATACTGAAACCTCCAGAAAACAGAATAGATCGGGAGTTCTGCCGCCGCAAGCCTCTGTAGCCACCAAAAACCAATCGGGACCCTGTTCCGGCACCTTGCCGGAGGGGGGAACCCTCACCGGTGGCCATATTCATCATCCCGACGCTCTCCATGACGAGGAGGGAGTATTTCACCCTCGGGGCTGAGGGTATGTACCAGTAGCTATGTGTTTGATCTCTCTCTCTCTCTCTCTCTCTCGTGTTCTTGAGGTGGTACGATCTTGATGTATTGCGAGCTTTGCTATTATAGTTGGATCTTATGATGTTTCTCCCCCTCTACTCTCTTGTAATGGATTGAGTTTTCCCTTTGAAGTTATCTTATCGGATTGAGTCTTTAAGGATTTGAGAACACTTGATGTATGTCTTGCCGTGCTTATCTGTGGTGACAATGGGATATCACGTGATCCATTTGATGTATGTTTTGGTGATCAACTTGCGGGTTCCGCCCATGAACCTATGCATAGGGGTTGGCACACATTTTCGTCTTGACTCTCCGGTAGAAACTTTGGGGCACTCTTTGAAGTACTTGGTGTTGGTTTGAATAGATGAATCTGAGATTGTGTGATGCATATCGTATAATCATACCCACGGATACTTGAGGTGACATTGGAGTATCTAGGTGACATTAGGGTTTTGGTTGATTTGTGTCTTAAGGTGTTATTCTAGTACGAACTCTATGATAGATTGAACGGAAAGAATAGCTTCATGTTATTTTACTACGGATTCTTGAATAGATCAAGCAGAAAGAATAACTTTGAGGTGGTTTCGTACCCTACCATAATCTCTTCGTTTGTTCTCCTCTATTAGTGTCTTTGGAGTGACTCTTTTGTTGCTTGTTGAGGGATAGTTATATGATCCAATCATGTTATTATTGTTGAGAGAACTTGCACTAGTGAAAGTATGAACCCTAGGCCTTGTTTCTTAGCATTGCAATACCGTTTACGCTAACTTTTATTACTTGTTACCTTGCTGTTTTATATTTTCAGATTACAAAAACCTATATCTAATATCCATATTACACTTGTATCACCATCTCTTCGCCGAACTAGTGCACCTATACAATTTACCATTGTATTGGGTGTGTTGGGGACACAAGAGACTCTTTGTTATTTGGTTGCAGGTTTCTTGAGAGAGACCATCTTCATCCTACGCCTCCCATGGATTGATAAACCTTAGGTCATCTACTTGAGGGAAATTTGCTACTGTCCTACAAACCTATGCACTTGGAGGCCCCACAACGTCTACAAGAAGAAGATTGCGTAGTAGACATCAAGCTCTTTTCTGGCGCCGTTGCCGGGGAGGTGAGTGCTTGAAGGTATATCTTTAGATCTTGCAATCGAATCTTTTTGTTTCTTGTTTTATCACTAGTTTAGTTTATAAAAGAAAACTACAAAAAATGGAATTGAGTTTGTCTCATAGGCTTCATCTTTTTAATATCTTTCTTGAGAATGATGGGAAGGAAAAATGTGCTCAAGTGCTAGAAGAAGAAGTCTATAAAATGTTTGGCACTAAATCTTTGAATGATGAACATGATTGCAATGTTGTTAGTATGAACTCCTTGAATATCAGTACTAATGATGACTGCACTAGTCATGATGAAAATATCTCTTATAAGCATGTCAATTTTTGTGGAGTGCATAGAGTTTGCAAATACATACCAAAAAGGGAAGATAGATTTTGTAAGAGGCATAAGTACTTAGAAACTAAATGGTTGCAAGAAAGGCTAGATGTTTTTGCTGAAAATTTAAATTTTCTTAGCCGTACTTCTGAACTTTGCCATGAACGTGGTCATTTAACTATCTGATGCAAATTGTTTCATGATCTAATCGTTCCCAAAAATTGTGATGACTTGATTTGCCTTGCATATCATAATGAACTTAGTTTTCTTATGGTTTATGAAGAAATGAAACATATAACTAACTATCTTCCAGTATTTGCCCGTGATAAACTTCTTGATTTTGATCTAGAGGAAATTTATATGTATTGTGCGGTGAATTGCATTGAAAATCCTTATATTGCCAATTACATAAAGACAAGAAAACAAATAGAATATGAAGAGAATACTAATGAAAGGGAAGAGACTTCCCAATATTCTCCTATTATTTCTCATGATGAATCAGGTAACGAGGAGGAGCCTTCTATTCAACCAATCTCATTAATAAGGAGCTCTAAAAAGAGGGATAAACCCGCACATGATGTGAAGAAGAAAAACAAAAAAACGGAGAAGCAAAGGTAAAAAGGTATCCCTCCCAAATGATGTTGCTCCTACTACTCATTGTGATGATGATAATTACTATACTATTGGTACTATCCATACTATTAATGATGAGAGTGATTATGCTTATGATATGAAAAGGCCCAAGCTTGGGGATGCCATGTTTGATGAGAATGACAAGTTTGAGAATATATTTGCTGCAATTAATGTTTGTACCAAGCTTGGGGATGCTACGTTTAATGAAGATGATGTTATTAGCCTCCCAAGTTTTGATATGCAAAGTTGTTATGATGATAGCATGCCTTCTACCTATGATAATTATATTGATGAAAGTGGGTTTGGAAGAGTGTTAAATTTAGGAAGTAATGATCCCACTATTTTGGAGGATGTTGAATCTTATAATATTTATGAAAGTGGATTTGGAGAGGTCATGACTTTATTTAGTGATGAGTCCACTATCTTGGAAGAGGTTTCAATCGATTATGATGAGAACAAAGTTGCTACTTATGATGATTATTGTGATGAAACTTATGCTCTAAAAAGTAGTGATGATTATATTTCTAAAACTTTTCATGATTATGATTACCCTTTTTACTCCTTTAATATGGAAAAAAATTATAGTATTCAAGTCTCTTATGATACTCCCACTATTTTGAATGAGAATAATTTTGCTTATGTGGAGAGTAGTCAATTTTCTATGCAAGTAGATCATGAAAATAATGCTTTAGGTGCTGGTTATATTGTTGAATTCATTCATGATGCTACTGAAAATTATTATGAGGGAGGAATATATGCTTGTAGGAATTGCAATAATATCAAGTATCCTCTCTATGTGCTTAAAGTTTTGAAGTTATGCTTGTTTTGCCTTCCTATGCAAGTTGATTATCGTTCCCATAAGTTGTTTGCTCACAAAATCCCTATGCATAGGAAGTGTGTTAGACTTAAATGTGATAGTCATATTCTTCATGATTCTCTCTTTATGTTTCAATTCTTGTCTTTTAGGTGAGCATCATTAAAATCATCATGCCTAGCTAGGGGCGTTAAACGTTAGCGCTTGTTGGGAGGCAACCCAATTGTATTTTTGTTCCTTGCTTTTTGTTCCTGTTTAGTAATAAATAAATCATTTAGCCTCTGGTTAGATGTGGTTTTATGTTTTAATTAGTGTTTGTGCCAAGTAAGACCTATAGGATCTTCTTGGATGATAATTATTTGATCTTTCTGAAAAAGACAGAAACTTTCTGCTCACGAAAACAATTGTTAAAAATCACCAGAAAGTGATAAAATACTAATTCCAATTGCAGTAGATCAATAATAAAATTATCTAGGTCATACTATTTTGGAAGATTTTTCTGAGTTCAATAAGTTTGCGTTTGATGCAGATTACTACAGACTGTTCTGTTTTTGACAGATTCTGTTTTCTATGCATGTGTTGTTTACTTATTTTTATGAATCTATGAGTAGTATCGGAGGGTATGAACCATAGATAAGTTGGAATACAGTAGATATTACACCAATATGAATTTAGAATGAGTTCACAACAGTACCTAAGTGGTGATTTATTTTCTTATACTAACGGAGCTTACGAGTTTTCTGTTAAGTTTTGTGTTGTGAAGTTTTCAAGTTTTGGGTAAAGATTCGATGGACTATGGAATAAGGAGTGGCAAGAGGCTAAGCTTGGGGAAGCCCAAGGCACCCCAAGGTAATATTCAAGTAAAACCAAAAGCCTAAGCTCGGGGATGACCCAGATGGCATCCCCTCTTTCGTCTTCGTTCATCGGTAACTTTACTTGGAGCTATATTTTTATTCACCACATGATATGTGTTTTGCTTGGAGAGTCATTTTATTTTATTTTTTTTGCTTGCTGTATAAATAAAATACCAATATCTGAAATTCTTAAATGAGATAGAGTCTTCACATAGCTACATAATTATTTAACTACTCATTGATCTTCACTTATATCTTTTTGGAGTAGTTTGTCATTTACTCGTGTGCTTCACTTATATCCTATGAGTAAATAGTTGAATGATTTGAATATCATAAATCTGAAATTATATATGTTTCATATGCTTATCCCATGGGGAGTAATGACTTAATATATAAGAAGTAGAGGTGGTAAATTTATTGAAGGTTAGCAAACATTGTATTGGTCACTTGAACAATTCATGAAAGAATATTGAAGGAAGAGAGATTTCACATATAAATATACTATCTTGGACATCTTCTATGATTGTGAGCCCCATTAATTATTTTCAAACCTGAGCAAATTAGTTGAAGTTGGACAAGGAAGACAACATAATGAGTTATGCTTGGGTATATTTGTATAGAAGTTATATTGTTATGGATCCTCTAACATGTGGTGCTTGCTATTTAGAATCCTTTGCTAGCCAAAATATCTGTACTAAGCGGGAATACTGCTTGTGCATCCAAATTCCTTGAACCAAGTTTATTCCATGAGTGTCCACCATATCTACCTATATGCGGTATTTGTTGGAAATATGCCCTAGAGGCAATAATAAATGGATTATTATATTTCCTTGTTCATGATAATTGTCTATTGTTCATGCTATAATTGTATTGTTCAGAAATCATAATACATGTGTGAATACATAGACCACAATGTGTCCCTAGTAAGCCTCTAGTTGACTAGCTCGTTGATCAATAGATAGTCATGGTTTCCTGACTATGGACATGGGGATGTCATTGATAACGGGATCACATCATTAGGAGAATGATGTGATGGACAAGACCCAAACCTAAGCATAGCACAAAAAGGATCGTATAGTTCGTTTGCTAGAGCTTTTCTGAATGTCAAGTATCCTTCCTTAGACCATGAGATTATGCAACTCCCGGATACCGTAGGAATGCTTTGGGTGTATCAAACGTCACAACGTAACTGGGTGACTATAAAGGTGCACTACAGGTATCTCCGAAAGTATCTGTTGGGTTGGCATGAATCGAGACTGGGATTTGTCACTCCGTATGACGGAGAGGTATCTCTGGGCCCACTCGATAAGACATCATCATAATGAGCTCAATGTGATCAAGGTGTTGTTCACGGGATGATGTATTACGGGAACAAGTAAAGAGACTTGCCGGTAATGAGATTGAACAAGGTATCGGTATACCGACGATCGAATCTCGGGCAAATATCGTACCGATAGGCAAAGGGAATTGAGTACGGGATTGATTAAGTCCTCGACATCGTGGTTCATCCGATGACATCATCGAGGAGCATGTGGGAGCCAACATGGGTATCCAGATCCCGCTGTTGGTTATTGACCGGAGATCGTCTCGGTCATGTCTGCATGTCTCCCGAACCCGTAGGGTCTACACACTAAAGGTTCGGTGACACTAGGGTTGTTAAAGATATTAGTATTCAGCAAACCGAAGGTTGTTCGGAGTCCCGGATGAGATCCCGGACGTCACGAGAGGTTTCGGAGTGGTCCGGAGGTAAAGATTTATATATGGGAAGTTGTTGTACGGACACCGGAAAGTCTCGGGGGCATATCGGTATTGTACCGGGGCCACCGGAGAGGCACCGGGGGTCCACCTTGAGGGGCCAGCCCTCTCGGAGGGCCTCATGGGCCACAAGGGGCAGGGAACCAGCCCCTGGAGGGCTGGGCGCGCCCCCTTCCCTTGGGCCCATGCGCCTAGGGTTGGGGGGAAACCCTAGTGGGGGCGTCCCCCTTGCTTGGGGGGCAAGCCCCCCACCCTTGGCCGCCGCCCCCCTGGAGATCCATCTCCAGGGCTGCGCCCCCCTAGGGGGCCTATACAAAGGGGGAGAAGGAGGGCAGCCGCACCCCTGCTGCATTGGCGCCTCCCTCTCCCCGTGACACCTCTCCCTCTCTCCACAGAAGCTTGGCGAATCCCTGCTAGAACTCCGCTGCATCCACCACCACGCCGTCGTGCTGCTGGATCTTCATCAACCTCTCCTTCCCCCTTGCTGGATCAAGAAGGAGGGGACGTTGATCGTCCCGTACGTGTGTTGAACGCGGAGGTGCCGTCCTTTCGGCGCTGGTCATCGGTGATTTGGATCACGACGAGTACGACTCCATCATCCACGTTCTTCTTGAACGCTTCCGTTGCGATCTACAAGTGGTATGTAGATGCTCTCCTATCCCCTCGTTGCTAGAATACTCCATGGATAGATCTTGGTGATGCGTAGGAAAATTTTAATTTCTGCTACGATCCCCAACAGTGGTATCAGAGCTAGGTCTATGCGTAGTTTCTATGCATGTGTAGAACACAAAGTAGTTGTGGGCGTCGAATTGTCAATTCTTCTTGCCGTTACTAGTCCTATCTTGGTTCAGCGGTATTGTGGGATGAAGCGGCCCGGACCAACCTTACACGTACGCTTACATGAGACCGGTTCCACCGACTGACATGCACTAGTTGCATAAGGTGGCTGGCGGGTGTCTGTCTCTCCCACTTTAGTTGGATCGGATTCGATGAACAGGGTCCTTATGAAGGGTAAATAGAGATTGACAATTCACGTTGTGGTTTTAACGTAGGTAAGAAACGTTCTTGCTAGCAACGTATAACAGCCACGTAAAAACTTGCAACAACAATTAGAGGACGTCTAACTTGTTTTTGCAGCAAGTGCTTTGTGAGGTGATATGGCCAGAAGTTGTAATGAATCATGTATGTGATGTATGAGATGATCTTGTTATTGTAATAGGAATCACGACTTGCATGTCGATGAGTATGACAACCGGCAGGAGCCATAGGAGTTGTCTTTATTTATTTATGACCTGCGTGTCAACTTAAATCGTCATGTAATTACTTTACTTTATTGCTAAAGCGTTAGCCATAGTAGTAGAAGTAATAGTTGATGTGACAACTTCACGAAGACACGATGATGGAGATCATGGTGTCATGCCAGTGACGACGATGAACATGGCGCCCCGAAGATGGAGATCAAAGGAGCGAAATGATGTTGGCCATATCATGTCACTATTTGATTGCATGTGATGTTTATCATGTTTTTACATCTTATTTGCTTAGAACGACGGTAGCATAAATAAGATGATCCCTCGTTAAAATATAAAAAATGTTTTCTCCCTAACTATGCACCGTTGCTAAGGTTCGTCGTTCCGAAGCACCACGTGATGATCGGGTGTGATAGGTTCTTACGTTCGCATACAACGGGTGTAAGCTAGATTTACACACGCAATACACTTAGGTTGGATTGACGAGCCTAGCATGTACAGACATGGCCTCGGAACACGGAGGACCGAAAGGTCGAACATGAGTCGTATAGAAGATACGATCAACATGGAGATGTTCACCGATGATGACTAGTCCGTCTCACGTGATGATCGAACACGGCCTAGTTGACTCGGATCATGTATCACTTAGATGACTAGAGGGATGTCAAATCTGAGTGGGAGTTCATTCATTAATTTGATTAGATGAACTTAATTATCATGAACTTAGTCTAAATCTTTACAATATGTCTTGTAGATCAAATGGCCCACGGTAATGTCACCCTCAACTTCAACGCGTTCCTAGAGAAAACCAAGCTGAAAGATGATGGAAGCAACTATTCGGACTGGGTCCGGAACCTGGGGATCATCCTCATAGCAGCCAAGAAAGATTATGTCCTAGAAGCACCGCTAGGTGAAGCACCATTCCCAGAAAACCAGGACGTTATGAACGCCCATCAGTCACGTACTGATGATTACTCCCTCGTTCAGTGCGGCATGCTTTACAGGTTAGAACCGGGGCTCCAAAAGCGTTTTGAGCAACACGGAGCATATGAGATGTTCGAGGAGCTGAAATTGATTTTCCAAGCTCATGCCTGGGTCGAGAGATATGATGTCTCCGACAAGTTATTTAGCTGTAAGATGGAGGAAAATAGCTCTGTCAGTGAACACATACTCAAGATGTCTGGGTTGCACAACCGCTTGACTCAGCTGGAAGTTAATCTCCCGGATGAGGCGGTCATTGACAGAATCCTTCAGTCGCTCCCACCTAGCTACAAGAGCTTCGTGATGAACTACAATATGCAGGGGATGGAAAAGACCATTCCCGAGTTGTATTCAATGCTGAAATCTGCAGAGGTGGAGATCAAAAAGGAACATCAAGTGTTGATGGTAAATAAAACCACTAAGTTCAAGAAAGGCAAGGGTAAGAAGAACTTCAAGAAGGACGGCAAGGAGGTTGCCGCGCCTGGTAAATCAGTTGCCAGGAAGAAGTCAAAGAATGGACCCAAACCTGAAACTGAGTGCTTTTATTGCAAGGGAACTGGTCACTGGAAGCGGAATTGCCCCAAGTACTTAGCAGATAAGAAGGCCGGCAACACTAAAGGTATATGTGATATACATGTAATTGATGTGTACCTTACCAGTGCTCGTAGTAGCTCCTGGGTATTTGATACCAGTGCCGTTGCTCATATTTGTAACTCAAAACAGGAGCTGCGGAATAAACGGAGACTGGCGAAGGACGAGGTGACGATGCGTGTCGGGAATGGTTCCAGGGTCGATGTGATCGCCGTCGGCACGCTGCCTCTACATTTACCTACGGGATTAGTTTTGAACCTTAATAATTGTTATTTAGTACCAAGTTTGAGCATGAACATTGTATCTATATCTCGTTTAATGCGAGATGGCTACTCATTTAAATCCGAGAATAATGGTTGTTCTATTTATATGAGTGATATGTTTTATGGTCATGCTCCGATGGTCAATGGTTTATTCTTAATGAATCTCGTACGTGATAATACACATATTAATAGTGTGAATACCAAAAGGTGTAAAGTTGATAACGATAGTCCCACATACTTGTGGCACTGCCGCCTTGGTCACATTGGTGTCAAGCGCATGAAGAAGCTCCATGCTGATGGACTTTTAGAGTCTCTCGATTATGAATCATTTGACACGTGCGAACCATGCCTCATGGGCAAAATGACCAAGACTCCATTCTCAGGGACAATGGAGCGAGCAACCAACTTGTTGGAAATCATACATACAGATGTGTGTGGTCCAATGAGCGTTGAGGCTCGCGGAGGCTATCGTTATGTTCTCACTCTCACTGATGATTTGAGTAGATATGGGTATGTCTACTTAATGAAACACAAGTCTGAGACCTTTGAAAAGTTCAAGGAGTTTTAGAGTGAGGCTGAAAATCAACGTGACAGAAAAATCAAGTTCTTACGATCAGATCGTGGGGGAGAATATTTAAGTCACGAATTTGGCACACACTTAAGAAAATGTGGAATCGTTTCACAACTCACGCCGCCTGGAACACCTCAGCGTAATGGTGTGTCCGAATGTTGTAATCGCACTCTATTGGATATGGTGCGGTCTATGATGTCTCTCACAGATCTACCGCTATCATTTCGGGGATACGCTATAGAGACAGCCGCATTTACTTTAAATAGGGCACCGTCTAAATCCGTTGAGACGACACCGTATGAATTATGGTTTGGAAAGAAACCTAAGCTGTCGTTTCTGAAAGTTTGGGGTTGTGATGCTTATGTCAAGAAACTTCAACCTGAAAAGCTCGAACCCAAATCGAAAAAATGCGTCTTCATAGGATATCCCAAAGAAACAGTTGGGTATACCTTCTACCTCAGATCCGAAGGCAAGATCTTTGTTGCCAAGAACGGGTCCTTTCTGGAGAAAGAGTTTCTCTCGAAAGAAGTAAGTGGGAGGAAAGTAGAACTTGATGAAGTACTACCTCTTGAAAATCAGAGTAGCGCAGCTCAGGAAAATGTTCCTGTGGTACCTGCACCGATTCAAGAGGAGGTTAATGATGATGATCAAGATACTTCTGATCAAGCTCCTACTGAACTTCGTAGGTCCACAAGGACGCGTTCCGCACCAGAGTGGTACGGCAACCCTGTCCTGGAAATCATGTTGTTGGACAACGGTGAACCTTCGAACTATGAAGAAGCGATGGCGGGCCCAGATTCTGACAAATGGCTAGAAGCCATGAAATCCGAGATAGAATCCGTGTATGAAAACAAAGTATGGACTTTGAATGACTTGCCCGATGATCGGCGAGCCATAGAAAATAGATGGATCTTTAAGAAGAAGACAGACGCGGATGGTAATGTGACCATCTATAAAGCTCGACTTGTCGCTAAGGGTTATCGGCAAGTTCAAGGGGTTGACTCGATGAGACTTTCTCTCCCGTAGCGAAGCTGAAGTCCGTCCGAATTATGTTAGCAATTGCCGCATACTATGATTATGGGATATGGCAAATGGACGTCAAAACGGCATTCCTTAACGGCTTCCTTAAGGAAGAATTGTATATGATGCAGCCGGAAGGTTTTGTCGATCCTAAGAATGCTAACAAAGTATGCAAGCTCCAGCGCTCTATCTATGGGCTGGTGCAAGCATCTCGGAGTTGGAACATTCGCTTTGATGAGATGATCAAAGCGTTTGGGTTTATGCAGACTTATGGAGAAGCCTGCGTTTACAAGAAAGTGAGTGGGAGCTCCGTAGCATTTCTCATATTATATGTGGATGACATACTATTGATGGGAAATGATATAGAATTCTTGGAAAGCATAAAGGCCTATTTGAACAAGTGTTTTTCAATGAAGGACCTTGGAGAAGCTGCTTATATATTAGGCATCAAGATCTATAGGGATAGATCGAGACGCCTCATCGGTCTTTCACAAAGTACGTACCTTGACAAGATTTTGAAGAAGTTCAAAATGGATCGGTCCAAGAAGGGGTTCTTGCCTGTATTGCAAGGTGTGAGATTGAGCACGGCTCAATGCCCGACCACGGCAAAAGATATAGAAGAGATGATTGTCATCCCCTATGCCTCAGCTATAGGGTCTATTATGTATGCCATGTTATGTACCAGACCCGATGTAAACCTTGCCGTAAGTTTGGTAGGTAGGTACCAAAGTAATCCCGGCAAGGAACACTGGACAGCGGTCAAAAACATCCTGAAGTACCTGAAAAGGACTAAGGATATGTTTCTCATTTATGGAGGTGCTGAAGAGCTCGTCGTAAAGGGTTACGTCGACGCCAGCTTCGACACAGATCTGGATGACTCCAAGTCACAAACCGGATACGTGTATATTTTGAATGGAGGGGCAGTAAGCTGGTGCAGTTGCAAGCAAAGCGTCGTGGCGGGATCTACATGTGAAGCAGAGTATATGGCAGCCTCGGAGGCAGCACAAGAAGCAGTCTGGGTGAAGGAGTTCATTACCGACCTAGGAGTCATACCCGATGCGTCGGACCCGATGACTCTCTTCTGTGACAACACTGGAGCAATTGCCCTTGCGAAGGAGCCCAGGTTTCACAGGAAGACCAGGCATATCAAGCATCGCTTCAACTCCATTTGTGAAAGTGTTCAAAATGGAGACATAGAGATTTGTAAAGTACATACGGACCTGAATGTGGCAGATCCGTTGACTAAACCTCTCCCTAGAGCAAAACATGATCAACACCAAAATTCCATGGGTGTGCGATTCATCACAATGTAACTAGACTATTGTCTCTAGTGCAAGTGGGAGACTATTGGAAATATGCCCTAGAGGCAATAATAAATGGATTATTATATTTCCTTGTTCATGATAATTGTCTATTGTTCATGCTATAATTGTATTGTTCGGAAATCATAATACATGTGTGAATACATAGACCACAATGTGTCCCTAGTAAGCCTCTAGTTGACTAGCTCGTTGATCAATAGATAGTCATGGTTTCCTGACTATGGACATGGGGATGTCATTGATAACGGGATCACATCATTAGGAGAATGATGTGATGGACAAGACCCAAACCTAAGCATAGCACAAAAAGGATCGTATAGTTCGTTTGCTAGAGCTTTTCTGAATGTCAAGTATCATTCCTTAGACCATGAGATTATGCAACTCCCGGATACCGTAGGAATGCTTTGGGTGTATCAAACGTCACAACGTAACTGTGTGACTATAAAGGTGCACTACAGGTATCTCCGAAAGTATCTGTTGGGTTGGCATGAATCGAGACTGGGATTTGTCACTCCATATGACGGAGAGGTATCTCTGGGCCCACTCGGTAAGACATCATCATAATGAGCTCAATGTGATCAAGGTGTTGTTCACGGGATGATGTATTACGGGAACGAGTAAAGAGACTTGCCGGTAACGAGATTGAACAAGGTATCGGTATACCGACGATCGAATCTCGGGCAAGTATCGTACCGATAGGCAAAGGGAATTGAGTACGGGATTGATTAAGTCCTCGACATCGTGGTTCATCCGATGACATCATCGAGGAGCATGTGGGATCCAACAGGGGTATCCAGATCCCGCTGTTGGTTATTGACCGGAGATCGTCTCGGTCATGTCTGCATGTCTCCCGAACCCGTAGGGTCTACACACTAAAGGTTCGGTGACGCTAGGGTTGTTAAAGATATTAGTATGCAGCAAACCGAAGGTTGTTCGGAGTCCCGGATGAGATCCCGTACATCACGAGAGGTTCCTGAGTGGTCCGGAGGTAAAGATTTATATATGGGAAGTTGTTGTACGGACACCGGAAAGTCTCGGGGGCATATCGGTATTGTACCGGGGCCACCGGAGAGGCACCGGGGGTCCACCTTGAGGGGCCAGCCCTCTCGGAGGGCCTCATGGGCCACAAGGGGCAGGGAACCAGCCCCTGGAGGGCTGGGCGCGCCCCCTTCCCTTGGGCCCATGCGCCTAGGGTTGGGGGGAAACCCTAGTGGGGGCGCCCCCTTGCTTGGGGGGCAAGCCCCCCACCCTTGGCCGCCGCCCCCCTGGAGATCCATCTCCTGGGCTGCGCCCCCCCCCTAGGGGGCCTATATAAAGGGGGAAGAAGGAGGGCAGCCGCACCCCTGCTGCATTGGCGCCTCCCTCTCCCCGTTACACCTCTCCCTCTCTCCACAGAAGCTTGGCGAAGCCCTGCTGGAACTCCGCTGCATCCACCACCACGCCATCGTGCTGCTGGATCTTCATCAACCTCTCCTTCCCCCTTGCTGGATCAAGAAGGAGGAGACGTCGATCGTCCCGTACGTGTGTTGAACGCGGAGGTGCCGTCCTTTCGGCGCTGGTCATCGGTGATTTGGATCACGACGAGTACGACTCCATCATCCACGTTCTTCTTGAACGCTTCCGTTGCGATCTACAAGTGGTATGTAGATGCTCTCCTATCCCCTCGTTGCTAGAATACTCCATGGATAGATCTTGGTGATGCGTAGGAAAATTTTAATTTCTGCTACGATCCCCAACAATATTTACCTGTCGTTCCAAGTAAATTTGCTTGTGCCAAACTCTAAACCTTCAAATAATAATCTGTTTTGTATGCCCGAATCGCTCATGTAGCGATTAGGGGTTGTCAGTATCTTCCATGCTAGGTGGGTTATTCTCACGATGAGTGGACTCCGCTCATCATTCACGAGAAAATGGTTGGTAACTGGGATGCCCAGTCCTATGATCAAAAGATCAAAAACAAATTCGCAAATAATTAAAAGAAAACTCCCCAGGAATGTTGATAGTTGGACAGCACTCGTTGTTTCAGACAAGCCGTGGAGTGTGAATGTTGGTGGAGGGGGAGTAAAAACTTTACCTTTCTGCGTGGGAACCGCCTATAATGTATCTAGTATGGAAGATATTGGGAACTCTTGGTATTTATGTTGACAATGAAAGCATACCTCTCAAAATTATTTTCATCTCTGTTTTAGCTTCGAGCTCTGGCACCTCTGCAAATCCCTGCTTCCCTCTGCGAAGGGCCTATCTTTTACTTTTATGCAAGAGTCAGTAGTAATCCTTCTCATTCCAACCTACTCTTTAGTTGTCAAGCATCATGTGATGGAAAGATCCAAGCATATATGGCCATTCAAATATATTTGATCATGAATTATTATTATTGACAATTATCGATATGATAAATAAGTTGGGAGGCGAAACATTAAGCCCCTATCTTTCTCTGTGTTCGATGGATGCTATTTGTTCTGAAAATATGCTTTGAGTGGTAGCAATCATGGAGGACTATATGATAGTTGAGTATGTGGGATTTGCTAAATCAAAGCTCTGGCATAGACTCTTCCTGAAAATAAGATGAATTGTAATTGTTTGATGACTAATAATACGGTTTGTTAGTTTTCAAGAAAGTTTATGATCTATACTTTAACATGTGAATAGCTTGTTACTTGATCTTGAAAAGTTCTATGGTTGAGCTACTGTTATGACATATGATGATGCTAGAAAAGGTGATTGAAATTATCATTGATCAAACTTGTGCACCTGCTAGCATTCACACTTCATAAATTCTTTCTTTTATCATTTACCTACTCGAGGACGAGCAGGAATTAAGCTTGGGGATGCTGATACGTCTCCAACGTATCTATAATTTATGAAGTATTCGTGCTATTATATTATCCATCTTATATGTTTTATATGCATTTATATGCTATTTTATATTATTTTTGGGACTAACCTATTAACCTAGAGCCCAGTGCCAGATTCTTTTTTTCCTTGTTTTTGAGTTTTACAGAAAAGGAATACCAAACGGAGTCCAATTGACGTGCCAATTTTTGATGATTTTTTCTGGACCAAAAGAAGCCCCCGGAGTAAAAGAGTTGAGCCAGGAGAGTCCCGGGCTGCCCACGAGGGTGGGGGCGTGGGCCATGCCTCGTGGACAACCCGGAGACCCCCCTGACGTGAGACCTACGCCAAAAAATCCTATAAATACTGAAACCTCCAGAAAACAGAATAGATCGGCAGTTTCGCCGCCGCAAGCCTCTGTAGCCACCAAAAACCAATCGGGGCCCTGTTCCGGCACCATGCCGGAGGGGGTAACCCTCACCGGTGGCCATCTTCATCATCTCGGCGCTCTCCATGACGTGGAGGGAGTAGTTCACCCTCGGGGCTGAGGGTATGTACCAGTAGCTATGTGTTTGATCTCTCTCTCTCTCTCTCTCTCTCTCGTGTTCTTGAGGTGGTACGATCTTGATGTATCGCGAGCTTTGCTATTATAGTTGGATCTTATGATGTTTCTCCCCCTCTACTCTCTTGTAATGGATTCAGTTTTCCCTTTGAAGTTATCTTATCGGATCGAGTCTTTAATGATTTGAGAACACTTGATGTATGTCTTGCCGTGCTTATCTGTGGTGACAATGGATATCACGTGATCCACTTGATGTATGTTTTGGTGATCAACTTGCGGGTTCCTCCCATGAACCTATGCATAGGGGTTGGCACACGTTTTCGTCTTGACTCTCCAGTAGAAACTTTGGGGCACTCTTTGAAGTACTTTGTGTTGGTTTGAATAGATGAATCTAAGATTGTGTGATGCATATCGTATAATCATACCCACGGATACTTGAGGTGACATTGGAGTATCTAGTGAAGGAAATATGCCCTAGAGGCAATAATAAAGTTATTATTTATTTCCTTATATCATGATAAATGTTTATTATTCATGCTAGAATTGTATTAACCGGAAACATAATACATGTGTGAATACATAGACAAACAGAGTGTCACTAGTATGCCTCTACTTGACTAGCTTGTTAATCAAAGATGGTTATGTTTCCTAACCATGGACAAAGAGTTGTTATTTGATTAACGGGATCACATAATTAGTTGAATGATCTGATTGACATGACCCATTCCGTTAGCTTAGCACCCGATCGTTTAGTATGTTGCTATTGCTTTCTTCATGACTTATACATGTTCCTATGATTATGAGATTATGCAACTCCCGTTTATTGGAGGAACACTTTGTGTGCTACCAAACGTCACAACGTAACTGTGTGATTATAAAGGTGCTCTACACGTGTCTCCAAAGGTACTTGTTGGGTTGGCGTATTTCGAGATTAGGATTTGTCACTCCGAATGTCGGAGAGGTATCTCTGGGCCCTCTCGGTAATGCACATCACTTAAACCTTGCAAGCATTGCAACTAATGAGTTAGTTGCGGGATGATGTATTACGGAACGAGTAAAGAGACTTGCCGGTAACGAGATTGAACTAGGTATTGGATACTGACGATCGAATCTCGGGCAAATAACATACCGATGACAAAGAGAACAACGTATGTTGTTATGCGGTCTGACCGATAAAGATCTTCGTAGAATATGTAGGAACCAATATGGGCATCCAGGTCCCGCTATTGGTTATTGTCCGGAGACGTGTCTCGGTCATGTCTACATTGTTCTCGAACCGTAGGGTTCACACGCTTAACATTACGATGACAGTTATTATGAGTTTAAGTATTTTGATGTACCGAAGGTTGTTTGGAGTCCCGGATGTGATCATGGACATGACGAGGAGTCTCGAAATGGTCGAGACATAAAGATCGATATATTGGAAGCCTATATTTGGACATCGGAATCGTTCCGGGTGAAATCGGGATTTTACCAGAGTACCGGGGGGTTACCGGACCCCCCCAGGGGTTATTGGGCCTACATGGGCCATAAGGGAGAAGAGGAGGGCCGGCCAGGGCAGGCCGCGCGCCCCTCCCCCCTAGTCCGAATAGGACAAGGAAGGGGGGCGGCGCCCCCCTTTCCTCTTCCCCTTCCCCCTTTCCTTCTCCAACAAGGCAAGAGGGGGGAGACCTACTCCCGGTGGGAGTAGGACTCCTCCAGGCGCACCCCAAGGGGGCCGTCCGCACCTCCCCCTCCCTCCTTTATATACGGGGGCAGGGGGCACCCTAGAACACACTAGTCGATCTTCGTGATTGTTCCTTAGCCGTGTGCGGTGCCCCCCTCCACGATATTACACCTCGGTCATATATTAGCGGTGCTTAGGCGAAGCCCTGCGACAGTTGAACATCAAGACCGTCACCACGCCATCGTGCTGACGGAAATCCTCCCCGAAGCTTTGCCGGATCGGAGCCCGGGGAGCGTCATCGAGCTGAACGTGTGCCAAGAACTCGGAGGTGCCGGAGTAACGGTGCTTGGATCGGTTGGACCGGGAAGACGTACGACTACTTCCTCTATGTTGCGTCAACGCTTCCGCTTCAGTCTACGAGGGTCCGTAGACAACACTCTCCCCTCTCGTTGCTATGCATCACCATGATCTTGCGTGTGTGTAGGAATTTTTTTGAAATTACTATGTTCCCCAATAGTGGCATCCGAGCCTAGGTTTTATGGTTTGATGTTATATGCACGAGTAGAACACAAGTGAGTTGTGGGCGATATAAGTCATACTGCTTACCAGCATGTCATACTTTGGTTCAGCAGTATTGTTGGATGAAGCGGCCCAGACCGACATTACGCGTACGCTTACGCGAGACTGGTTCTACCGCCGTGCTTTGCACACAGGTGGCTAGCGGGTGTCAGTTTCTCCAACTTTAGTTGAACCGAGTGTGGCTACGCCCGGTCCTTGCGAAGGTTAAAACAACACCAACTTGACAAACTATCGTTGTGGTTTTGATGCATAGGTGAGATCGGTTCTTGCTTAAGCCCGTAGCAGCCACGTAAAACTTGCAACAACAAAGTAGAGGACGTCTAACTTGTTTTTGCAGGGCATGTTGTGATGTGATATGGTCAAGACATGATGCTAAATTTTATTGTATGAGATGATCATGTTTTGTAACCGAGTTATCGGCAACTGGCAGGAGCCATATGGTTGTCGCTTTATTGTATGAAATGCAATCGCCCTGTAATGCTTTACTTTATCACTAAGCGGTAGCGATAGTCGTAGAAGCATAAGATTGGCGAGACGACAACGATGCTACGATGGAGATCAAGGTGTCGCGCCGGTGACGATGGCAATCGTGAAGGTGCTTCGGAGATGGAGATCACAAGCACAAGATGATGATGGGCATATCATATCACTTATATTGATTGCATGTGATGTTTATCTTTTATGCATCTTATCTTGCTTTGATTGACGGTAGCATTTTAAGATGATCTCTCACTAATTATCAAGAAGTGTTCTCCCTGAGTATGCACCGTTGCCAAAGTTCGTCGTGCCCAGACACCAAGTGATGATCGGGTGTGATAAGCTCTACGTCCATCTACAACGGGTGCAAGCCAGTTTTGCACACGCAGAATACTCGGGTTAAACTTGACGAGCCTAGCATATGCAGATATGGCCTCGGAACATGGAGACCGAAAGGTCGAGCATGAATTATATAGTAGATAAGATCAACATAATGATGTTCACCATTGAAAACTAATCCATTTCACGTGATGATCGGTTATGGTTTAGTTGATTTGGATCACGTGATCACTTAGAGGATTAGAGGGATGTCTATCTAAGTGGGAGTTCTTAAGTAATATGATTAATTGAACTTAAATTTATCATGAACTTAGTACCTAATAGTATGTTGCTTGTCTATGTTGATTGTGGATAGATGGCACGTGCTGTTGTTCCGTTGAATTTTAATGCGTTCCTTGAGAAAGCAAAGTTGAAAGATGATGGTAGCAATTACGCGGACTGGGTCGTAACTTGAGGATTATCCTCACTGCTGCACAGAAAATTTACCTCCTGGAAGCACCGCTGGGTGCCAGGCCTGCTGCTGATGCAACTGATGACGTTAAGAACGTGTGGCAGAGCAAAGCTGATGACTACTCGATAGTTCAATGTGCCATGCTTTACGGCTTAGAACCGAGACTTCAACGACGTTTCGAACGTCATGGAGCATATGATATGTTCCAGGAGTTGAAGTTAATATTCCAAAAGAATGCCCGGATTGAGAGATATGAAGTCTCCAATAAGTTCTATAGCTGCAAGATGGAGGAGAATAGTTCTGTCAGTGAGCATATACTCAAGATGTCTGGGTATTGTAATCACTTGATTCAACTGGGAGTTACTCTTCCGGATGATAGCGTCATTGACAGAATTCTCCAATCACTTCCACCTAGCTACAAGAGCTTCGTGATGAACTATAATATGCAAGGGATGGATAAGACAATTCCCGAGCTCTTCGCAATGCTAAAGGCTGCGGAGGTCGAAATCAAGAAGGAGCATCAAGTGTTGATGGTCAACAAGACCACTAGTTTCAAGAAAAGGGGCAAAGGGAAAAGAAAGGGGAACTTCAAGAAGAACAGCCAGCAAGTTGCTGCTCAGGAGAAGAAACCCAAGTCTGGACCTAAACCTGAAACTGAGTGCTTCTACTGCAAGCAGACTGGACACTGGAAGCGGAACTGCCCCAAGTATTTGGCGGATAAGAAGGATGGCAAGGTGAACAAAGGTATATGTGATATACATGTTATTGATGTGTACCTTACTAGAGCTCGCAGTAGCACCTGGGTATTTGATACTGGTTCTGTTGCTAATATTTGCAACTCGAAACAGGGACTACGGATTAAGCAAACACTGGCAAAGGACGAGGTGACGATGCGCGTGGGAAATGGTTCCAAAGTCGATGTGATCGCGGTCGGCACACTACCTCTACATCTACCTTCGGGATTAGTATTAGACCTAAATAATTGTTATTTGGTGCCAGCGTTGAGCATGAACATTATATCTAGATCTTGTTTAATGCGAGACGGTTATTCATTTAAATCAGAGAATAATGGTTGTTCTATTTATATGAGTAATATCTTTTATGGTCATGCACCTTTGAAGAGTGGTCTATTTTTGATGAATCTCGATAGTAGTGATACACATATTCATAATGTTGAAGCCAAAAGATGCAGAGTTGATAATGATAGTGCAACTTATTTGTGGCACTGCCGTTTAAGTCATATCGGTGTAAAACGCATGAAGAAACTCCATACTGATGGACTTTTGGAACCGCTTGATTATGAATCACTCGGTACTTGCGAACCGTGCCTCATGGGCAAGATGACTAAAACACCGTTCTCCGGTACTATGGAGAGAGCAACAGATTTGTTGGAAATCATACATCCAGATGTATGTGGTCCGATGAATGTTGAGGCTTGTGGCGGATATCGTTATTTTCTCACCTTCACAGATGATTTAAGCAGATATGGGTATATCTACTTAATTAATCATAAGTCTGAAACATTTGAAAAGTTCAAAGAATTTCAGAGTGAAGTTGAAAATCATCGTAACAAGAAAATAAAGTTTCTACGATCTGATCGTGGAGGAGAATATTTGAGTTACGAGTTTGGTCTACATTTGAAACAATGCGGAATAGTTTCGCAGCTCACGCCACCCGGAACACCACAGCGTAATGGTGTGTCCGAACGTCGTAATCGTACATTACTTGATATGGTGCGATCTATGATGTCTCTTACGGATTTACCGCTATCGTTTTGGGGTTATGCTTTAGAGACGGCCGCATTCACATTAAATAGGGCACCATCAAAATCCGTTGAGACGACGCCTTATGAACTATGGTTTGGCAAGAAACCAAAGTTGTCGTTTCTTAAAGTTTGGGGTTGTGATGCTTAAGTGAAAAATCTTCAACCTGATAAGCTCGAACCCAAATCGGAGAAATGTGTCTTCATAGGATACCCAAAGGAGACTGTTGGGTACACCTTCTATCACAGATCCGAAGGTAAGACATTCGTTGCAAAAAATGGATCCTTTCTAGAGAAGGAGTTTCTCTCGAAAGAAGTGAGTGGGAGGAAAGTAGAACTTGATGAGGTAATTGTACTTGCTCCCTTATTGGAAAATAACACATCACGTGAACCGGTTTCTGTGACGTCTGAACCAATTAGTGAGGAAGTTATTGATGATGATCATAGAACTTCAGATCCAGTTACTACGGAACCTCGTAGATCAACCAGAGTAAGATCCGCACCAGAGTGGTATTGTAATCCTGTTCTGGAAGTCATGCTATTAGATCATGTTGAACCTACGAACTATGAAGAAGCGATGGTGAGCCCAGATTCCGCAAAATGGCTTGAAGCCATGAAATCTGAGACGGGATCCATGTATGAGAACAAAGTGTGGACTTTGGTTGACTTGCCCGATGATCGGCAAGCAATTGAGAATAAGTGTATCTTCAAGAAGAAGACTGACGCTGACGGTAATATTACTGTCTACAAAGCTCGACTTGTTGCAAAAGGGTTTCGACAAGTTCAAGGGATTGACTACGATGAGACCTTCTCACCCGTAGCGATGCTTAAGTCTGTCCGAATCATGTTAGCAATTGCCGCATTTTATGATTATGAAATTTGGCAAATGGATGTAAAAACTGCATTCCTGAATGGGTTTCTGGAGGAAGAGTTGTATATGATGCAACCAGAAGGTTTTATCGATCCAAAGGGAGCTAACAAAGTGTGCAAGCTCCAGCGATCCATTTACGGACTGGTGCAAGCCTCTCGGAGTTGGAATAAACGCTTTGATAGTATGATCAAAGCATTTGGGTTTATACAGACTTTTGGATAAGCCTGTATTTACAAGAAAGTGAGTGGGAGCTCTGTATCATTTCTAATATTATATGTGGATGACATATTATTGATTGGAAATGATATAGAATTTCTGGATAGCATAAAGGGATACTTGAATAAGAGTTATTCAATGAAAGACCTCGGTGAAGCTGCTTACATATTGGGCATTAAGATCTATAGAGATAGATCAAGACGCTTAATTGGACTTTCACAAAGCACATACCTTGACAAAGTTTTGAAGAAGTTCAAAATGGATTAAGCAAAGAAAGGGTTCTTGCCTGTATTGCAAGGTGTGAAGTTGAGTAAGACTCAATGCCCGACCACTGCAGAAGATAGAGAGAAAACGAAAGATGTTCCCTATGCTTCAGCCATAGGCTCTATCATGTATGCAATGTTGTGTACCAGACCTGATGTGTGCCTTGCTATAAGTTTAGCAGGGAGGTACCAAAGTAATCCAGGAGTGGATCACTGGACAACGGTCAAGAACATCCTGAAGTACCTGAAAAGGACTAAGGATATGTTTCTCGTATATGGAGGTGACAAAGAGCTCATCGTAAATGGTTACGTTGATGCAAGATTTGACACAGATCCGGACGATTCTAAATCGCAAACCGGATACGTGTTTAAAATAAACGGTGGAACTGTCAGTTGATGCAATTCTAAACAAAGCGTCGTGGCGGGATCTACATGTGAAGCGGAATACATAGCTGCTTCGGAAGCAGCAAATGAAGGAGTCTGGATGAAGGAGTTCATATCCGATCTAGGTGTTATACCTAGTGCATCGGGTCCAATGAAAATCTTTTGTGATAATACTGGAGCAATAGCCTTAGCGAAGGAATCCAGATTTCACAAGAGAACCAAGCACAACAAGAGATGCTTCAATTCCATCCGGGATCTACTCCAGGTGGGAGACATAGAGATTTGCAAGATACATACGGATCTGAATGTTGAAGACCCGTTGACTAAGCCTCTTCGACGAGCAAAACATGATCAGCACCAAGACTCCATGGGTGTTAGAATTATTACTATGTAATCTAGATTATTGACTCTAGTGCAAGTGGGAGACTGAAAGAAATATGCCCTAGAGGCCATAATAAAGTTATTATTTATTTCCTTATATCATGATAAATGTTTATTATTCATGCTAGAATTGTATTAACCAGAAACATAATACATGTGTGAATACATAGACAAACAGAGTGTCACTAGTATGCCTCTACTTGACTAGCTTGTTAATCAAAGATGGTTATGTTTCCTAACCATGGACAAAGAGTTGTTATTTGATTAACGGTATCACATCATTAGTTGAATGATCTGATTGACATGACCCATTCCGTTAGCTTAGCACCTGATCGTTTAGTATGTTGCTATTGCTTTCTTCATGACTTATACATGTTCCTATGACTATGAGATTATGCAACTCCCGTTTACCGGAGGAACACTTTGTGTGCTACCAAACGTCACAACGTAATTGGGTGATTATAAAGGTGCTCTACAGGTGTCTCCAAAGGTACTTGTTGGGTTGGCGTATTTCGAGATTAGGATTTGTCACTCCGAATGTTAGAGAGGTATCTCTGGGCCCTCTCGGTAATGCACATCACTTAAGCCTTGCAAGCATTGCAACTAATGAGTTAGTTGCGGGATGATGTATTACGGAACGAGTAAAGAGATTTGCCGGTAACGAGATTGAACTAGGTATTGGATACCGACGATCGAATCTCGGGCAAGTAACATACCGATGACAAAGGGAACAACGTATGTTGTTATGCGGTCTGACCGATAAAGATCTTCATAGAATATGTAGGAACCAATATAGGCATCCAGGTCCCGCTATTGGTTATTGACCGGAGACGTGTCTCGGTCATGTCTACATTGTTCTCGAACCATAGGGTCCGCACGCTTAACGTTACGATGACAATTATTATGAGTTTATGTATTTTGATGTACTGAAGGTTGTTCGGAATCCCGGATGTGATCATGGACATGACGAGGAGTCACGAAATGGTTGAGACATAAAGATCGATATATTAGAAGCCTATACTTGGACATCGGAATCATTCCGGGTGAAATCGGAATTTTACCAGAGTACCGGGGGGTTACCGGAACCCCCCCGGGGGTTATTGGGCCTACATGGGCCATAAGGGAGAAGAGGAGGGCCGGCCAGGGCAGGCCGCGTGCCCCTCCCCCCTAGTCCGAATAGGACAAGGAAGGGGGGTGGCGCCCCCCTTTGTTCTTCCCCTTCCCCCTTTCCTTCTCCAACAAGGCAAGAGGGGGGAGTCCTACTCCCGGTGGGAGTAGGACTCCTCCAGGCGCACCCCAAGGGGGCCGGCCGCACCTCCCCGTCCCTCCTTTATATACGGGGGCAGGGGGCACCCTAGAACACACAAGTTGATCTTCGTGATCGTTCCTTAGCTGTGAGCGGTGCCCCCCTGCACGATATTACACCTCGGTCATATTGTAGCGGTGCTTAGGCGAAGCCCTGCGACGGTTGAGCATCAAGATCGTCACCACGCCGTCGTGCTGACGGAACTCCTCCCCGAAGCTTTGCCGGATCGGAGCCCGGGGAGCGTCATCGAGCTGAACGTGTGCCAAGAACTCGGAGGTGCCGGAGTAACGGTGCTTGGATCGGTTGGACCGGGAAGACGTACGACTACTTCCTCTACGTTGCGTCAATGCTTCCGCTTCAGTCTACGAGCGTACGTAGACAACACTCTCCCCTCTCGTTGCTATGCATCACCATGATCTTGCGTGTGCGTAGGAATTTTTTTGAAATTACTACGTTCCCCAACATCTAGGTGACATTAGGGTTTTGGTTGATTTGTTTCTTAAGGTGTTATTCTAGTACGAACTCTATGATAGATTGAACGGAAAGAATAGCTTCATGTTATTTTACTACGGACTCTTGAATAGATCGAGTAGAAATAATAACTTTGAGGTGGTTTCGTACCCTACCATAATCTCTTCGTTTGTTCTCCTCTATTAGTGTCTTTGGAGTGACTCTTTGTTGCATGTTGAGGGATAGTTATATGATCCAATTATGTTATTATTGTTGATAGAACTTGCACTAGTGAAAGTATGAACCCTAGGCCTTGTTTCCTAGCATTGCAATACCGTTTACGCTAACTTTTATTACTTGTTACCTTGCTGTTTTTATATTTTCAAATTAAAAGAACCTCTATCTATCATCCATATTGCACTTGTATCACCATCTCTTCGCCGAACTAGTGCACGTATACAATTTACCATTGTATTGGGTGTGTTGGGGACACAAGAGACTCTTTGTTATTTGGTTGCAGGGTTTCTTGAGAGAGACCACCTTCATCCTACGCCTCCCACAGATTGATAAACCTTAGGTCATCCACTTGAGGGAAATTTGCTACTGTCCTACAAACCTCTGCACTTGGAGGCCCAACAATGTCTACAAGAAGAAGGTTGCGTAGTAGACATCAGCTCCCAACAAGCAAAAGTAGAATAAGGAAATCTTTTGGGGTTTTCTTTTTAAATATTACAACTAACTACACTAGAAAGAAAAATAAAAAAGAAGCAAGAATTATTTTTGTATTTTCTAGAAGTTTTTCAAACACACAAGAAGAAGGCGAGAAAATAAATCTAACATGGATAATACAATGAAAAAGTGTGGACACCGACAGCTGGAATGAAATGTGTGAACATGAATGTAATGTCGGTGAAAATACATACTCCCCCAAGCTTAGGCTTTTGGCCTAACTTGGTGATCACCACTCGAAGAAACCATAGGGTCCTATGTTGAAGTGCTGGGGAGCGGGCACCTGAGGGTCCCACTCCTGAGGCTCCTCCTCTGCCGCAGCTAGGTTGTTCCGATAGGCGACAATGTCCTCAGGCATAGTCCTGTATCCTCCCTTGGCAATAGGATCAAACAAAGCAGGTGCAGGCAATGGAATAATATGACGAGTGTTCACACTAAAAACCAGGTTATAAGGAACAAGAATGTCAGTGTTCTCGCCAGCAATAAACTGGTGGTGTGCCATAGCCTAACGATCTAAATAAACCTTGGGTAAAGGATAATCATGCTGGCTTATCTGCATGTTAAAGTGACTCGCTAAACGAGTAGCATAAATACCACCATGTATTTTACCCTTGGATCTGTTGATGTGGATGTGACGTGCCACTGTAGCCCCCAAGCTATAAGTGTTGCCGCCGTAAAGTGCACGGCGTAAAACAACGAAATTTGGGGCACTGAGTGCACCTACCTTTTCTCTAGCAAGCAAACACTTCGCAATTAATAGAGCAAAATAATGCATGGAAGGAAAATGCAAGCTAGTGGCGGTGACACATGACACCCCTCTCTCGTCCCCCACTATCAGAGTGCGGTAAAAACCATCAAACTCTGCAGGCCTAGGCTCTAGTAAATCCCCATTAGAAGGGATCATGCATATGTCACAAAATTCAGTGAGTGGTATCTGACGGGTTTCAGCATATAAATTAAACTGCACCTCAGGAGGATTATTCCTACTTATGAAATGAAAACTTTGCATAAAGGAATTTGTGAGGAGATGATACTGTACACATTCAGCTGTGATGAAGTCGGTGAGGCCGGCATTAGCAGCATATTGTGCAAACTCTTGACGGATTTCGGCCCCTTCCATGAATGGGTTATGTGGCCATTCACACGGCCGTACCTCCGCCATTCTCTGGGTGCGAAGATCACTGTCAGATGACTCCCCAATAACTCCCTTGGAGTTCTTCTTGGAAGCAAACTTCCTAAAGATACTCATCTTTTTCCTATGAACAAAATTCTGAAATTTTTTGGTTCACAAAATTTTTCTCAACAAAACTTCACAAGAATGAAAGCAACTACTCATAGGGATGCATAGAGGCTATATCAAGCATTCAAACTACTTAACTCCAAGAATTCAACATGCAAGCTCATCTACAGCAGCACCAAGAGTCACTAATTATTCTAAATATAAACCACTAAAGCAAAAACTAATTGGAACAATGGAGGAGTCACATACCAAGCAAAAATCCCCCAAAACAGTTTAAAAAATGGAGCTTCGAGCAAAGAGATCAAAATCTGCGGGTTTGAGAGCAAGAACACAAGAGAGAGAGAGAGAGAGAGAGAGAGAGAGAGCAGTGGTGATTTTTTTCTGGGGGTATGTGATGTTGTGGGACGAAGAGATAAGTGAGGGGGCCCATGTGGGGACCACTATTGGGGAACGTAGTAATTTCAAAAAAAATCCTACGAACACGCAAGATCATGGTGATGCATAGCAACGAGAGGGGAGAGTGTTGTCTACGTACCCTCGTAGACCGAAGCGGAAGCGTTGACGCAACATAAAGGAAGTAGTCGTACGTCTTCCCGATCCGACCGATCCAAGCACCGAAACTACGGTGCCTCCGAGTTCTAGCACACGTTCAGCTCGATGACGATCCCCGGGCTCCGATCCAGCAAAGCGTCGGGGAAGAGTTCCGTCAGCACGACGGCGTGGTGACGATCTTGATGTTCTACCATCGCAGGGCTTCGTCTAAGCACCGCTATGATATGACCGAGGTGGAATATGGTGGAGGGGGGCACCGTACACGGCTAAGGAACGATCATGAAGATCAACTTGTGTGTCTATGGGGTGCCCCAGCCCCCGTATATAAAGGAGTGGAGGAGGGAAGGGCCGTCCCTATCTATGGCGCGCCCTAGGGGAGTCCTACTCCCACCGGGAGTAGGATTCCCCCTTTCCTAGTCCAACTAGGAGTCCTTCCAAGTAGTAGGAGTAGGAGACATGGAAGGGGAAGAGGGAAGAGAAGGAAGGAGGGGGCGCCGCCCCTCCCCCTAGTCCAATTCGGACTAGTCAATGGGGGGGATGCGCGGCCTGCCTCTCCCTCTCCCTAAAGCCCAATAAGGCCCATATACTTCTTCCCCTTATCCCCGTAACTCCCCTGTACTCCGAAAAATACCCGAACCACTCGGAACCTTTCCGATGTCCGAATATAGTCGTCCAATATATCGATCTTTACGTCTCGACCATTTCGAGACTCCTCGTCATGTCCCCGATCTCATATGGGACTCCGAACTCCTTCGGTACATCAAAACTCATAAACTCATAATATAACTGTCAGCGAAACCTTAAGCGTGCGGACCCTACGGGTTCGAGAACAATGTAGACATGACCGAGACACGTCTCCCGTCAATAACCAATAGCGGAACCTGGATTCTCATATTGGCTCCTACATATTCTTCAAAGATCTTTTATCGGTCAGACCGCATAACAACATACGTTGTTCCCTTTGTCATCGGTATGTTACTTGCCCGAGATTCGATCGTCGGTATCTCAATACCTAGTTCAATCTCGTTACCGGCAAGTCTCTTTACTCGTTCCGTAATACATCATCCCGCAACTAACTCATTAGTTGCAATGCTTGCAAGGCTTAAGTGATGTGCATTACCGAGAGGGCCCAGAGATACCTCTCCGACAATCGGAGTTACAAATCCTAATCTTGAAATACGCCAACCCAACATGTACCTTTGGAGACACATGTAGAGCACCTTTATAATCACCCAGTTACGTTGTGACGTTTGGTAGCACACAAAGTGTTCCTCCGGCAAACGGGAGTTGCATAATCTCATAGTCATAGGAACATGTATAAGTCATGAAGAAAGCAATAGCAACATACTAAACGATCGAGTGCTAAGCTAACGGAATGGGTCAAGTCAATCACATCATTCTCCTAATGATGTGATCCCGTTAATCAAATGACAACTCATGTCTATGGCTAGGAAACATAACCATCTTTGATCAACGAGCTAGTCAAGTAGAGGCATACTAGTGACACTCTGTTTGTCTATGTATTCACACATGTATCATGTTTCCGGTTAATACAATTCTAGCATGAATAATAAACATTTATCATGATATAAGGAAATAAATAATAACTTTATTATTGCCTCTAGGGCATATTTCCTTCAACCACAACCCACCAGGGTGCGCCTGGGGGTTCTGGCATGCCTAGGTGGGTTGTGCCTACCTGGAGCACCTCCCTCTGATGTTATTTGCACAAAAAATTCTTAAATAATCAGAAAAAAGTGTATTAAAATTTCAGAGCATTCTGAGAACTTTTATTTTTGGGTCAAATTTTTTATTGCACGGGAAATTCAGAAAACAGGCAAGGCATGGCATTTTATTTTATTTATCTAATAAAACATAAAAAAGTGTAGGGACAGAAGGTCGTGCTCACTGAATTCATCAACTTCATACCTCTCAAAAATGATTCATTAATAAGGTTGATCAAGTCTTATTAACAACCACTTCCGATTAGCATGAAACCGAATTCGTAAAACACTAAGTTACCTCAATGGGGATATGAATGTCCCCAACAGTAAGCATTTCATATTTCTTTTTTTCGGTAGGTAGAGGTAGTTGAAAACTTCCAATAGTGATTGTCGGAGATTTTTCAATAACATTAATAACATTCACTTGGAATTGTTTCTTCTGAAAGTGCACCGCATGCTCATTACCATTGATATGAAAAGTGACCTTGCTTTTATTGCAATCAATAACAGCCCCTGCAGTATTCAAGAAGGGTCTACCAAGGATAATCAACATTGTCGTCCTCGGGCATCTCAAGTATAACGAAGTCAGTTAAGATAATAACGTTTGCAACAACAACAACGGGCACATCCTCACAAATACCGATAGGTATGGCAGCTGATTTGTCAGCCATTTGCAAAGATATTTCAGTAGGTGTGAGTTTATTCAAATCAAGTCTTTTATATAGAGAGAAAGGCATAACACTAACACCGACTCCTAAGTCGCATAAAGCAGTTTTCACATAATTTCTTTTGATGGAGCAAGGTATAGTTGGTATTCCCGGATCTCCAAGTTTTTAATGTACTCCACCCTTAAAAGTATAATTAGCAAGCATGGTGGAGATTTCAGGTTTCGGTATTTTTCTCTTATTGGTGATGATGTCTTTCATGTACTTTGCATAAGGAGGCATTTTTAAGATATCAGTCAAGTGAGTACGCAAAAAGACTGGCCTCAGCATTTCAGCAAAGCGTTCAAATTCTTCATCATCTTTATTTTTGGTTGACTTAGGTGGAAAGGGCATAGGTTTTGAACCCACAGTTCTCTTTCCTTACCATGTTTTCTAGCAACAAAGTCTCTTTTATCATATCTTTTATTCTTGGGTTGTGGGTTATCAAGATCAACAACTGGTTCTATTTCAACATCATTATCCGGTTCTTTATTATTTGGTTGAGTATCTTCATGAACCTCATCATTGTATTTTTCATTATCAGAAGATGAGTGTTCACTACCAGATTGAGTTTCACCATCAGAAATAGAGACTTCATTATCATTTTCAGGAGTTTTCTACTTTAGGTTCACTAGAGGCATGCAAAGTCCTATCATTTTTCTTTTTATTTTTCTTTCTGGAAGGACGAGGTGCATTAGTGTTAACTCTTTGAGAGTCTTGTTCAATTCTTTTTGGGTGTCCCTCAGGATAAAGTGGTTCCTGAGGCATTCTACCTCGTCTAGTCATTCTAATGGCATGATCATTGATATTATTATTCATTTCATCAAGCAGCTCTCTTTGAGGTTTAGCAACTGGTTCTAATTGAGTTTGAACTATAGAGGAATGCTTCCCTACAGCTCTAACATCATTTGAGATTCTAAATAACAAGTCACTCAAGCGACCGATCATATCAGAATTATGTTTCAATTGTTTCATAACATTTGCATTGAAGTGATCTTGCTTTCTAATGTAATTATCAAACTCATAAAGGCATCGACTAGGATGTTTATTATAAGGAATATCACCTTCATCGAACTTTAGTAAATAATTTACCTCTACCACCTTAGGTGGTGGTGGTGTTTCAAGCCCATGTATTTCTTCAATAGGTGGTAAATTTTTAACACCCTCTAATTTAATACCTTTTTCCTTCATAGATTTCTTTGCCTCTTGCATATCTTCGGGACTGAGATATAAAATACCCCTCTTCTTTTGGAGTAGGTTTAAGTGGTGGTTCAGGAAATATCCAATCATCATAATTTTTCAATATGTTATTCAATAATTCTTCAGCTTGTTCAATAGTTCGTTCCCTAAAACACAACCAGCACAACCATCTAGGAAATCCCTAGAAGCATCGGTTAGTCCATTATAGAAGATATCAAGTATTTCATTTTTCTTAAGAGGATGACCAGGCAAATCATTAAGCAATTGGAGAAGCCTCCCCCAAGCTTGTGCGAGACTCTCTTCTTCAATTTGCACAAAGTTAAATATTTCCTATAAGGCAACTTGTTTCTTATGAGCAGGAAAATATTTTTCAGAGAAGTAATAAATCATATCCTGGGGACTACGCATACAACCAGGAGCAAGAGTATTATACCAAGTCTTAGCATGACCCTTTAATGAGAACGGAAATAATTTGAGAATATAAAAATAGCGAATCTTCTCATCATGAGCAAAAAGGGTGGCCATGTCATTCAACTTAGTAAGATGTGCAACAACAGTTTCAGTTTCATAACCATGGAAAGGACCAGATTCAACCAAAGTAATTAACTCTGGGTCTATAGAGAATCCATAATCCTTATCATCAACAAAGATAGGTGAAGTAGCAAACTGAGGATCACATTTCATTTTAGCATTCAATGTCTTTTCTTTATACTTGCATAATATTTTTTTCAAATCATATATATCCTTGCAAGCAAGAATGTCTCTAGTTGTCTCCTCATCCATAACATAACCTTCTGGTACCTTTGGCAATTCATATCTAGGAGAACTAGGTGTATCAAGATTTTTAGTTTCAAGCTCTTCATCAGTTTCAACAATCTCATTCTGTCTTACTCTAGCAATTTTTTCATCAAGAAATTCACCTAGTGGCACATGATCATCAAGCAAGGTACTAGCATCATCATGAATAGCATTCATAGCAGAAGTAGCATCATCAATAACTTGCGACATATCAGAATTGATAACATGTGGTGGTGTTGCAAGTCTAGTAATAACAGAAGGTGAATCAAGTGCAGAGCTAGATGGCAGTTCCTTACCTCCCCTCGTGTTAGAGGAAAAAAATCTTAGTCTTAGCATCCTTCCGATTCTTCATAGTGATAATTTGATGATAATCCCAAGTGACTCAAAAAATATATCTATGATTCCCCGGCAATGGTGCCAGAAAAAGGTCTTGATAACCCACAATATAGGGGATCACAACAGTTTTCGAGGGTTGAGTATTCAACCAAATTTATTGATTCGACACAGGGGGAGCCAAAGAATATTTGCAAGTATTAACAGCTGAGTTGTCAATTCAACCACACCTGGAGATTAATTATCTGCAGCAAAGTGATCAGTAGCAAAGTAGTATGATAGTTTTGACAGTAGTAGCAACAACAATAGTAGCAGTAACAGTGATAGCAATGATTTTGTAGCAAGTGCAATAGTAACAATAACAGTAGTGACTTAGCAAGAACAATATGAGCGAAATTCGTAGGCATTGGGTCGGTGAATTCGTTGGATGATATTCATCATATAACAGTCATAACCTAGGGCGATACAGCACTAGCTCCAGTTCATAAATATAATGTAGGCATGTATTCTGTAAATAGTCATACGTGCTTATGGAAAGAACTTGCATGACATCTTTTGTCCTACCCTCCCGTGGCAGCGGGGTCCTATCGGAAACTAAGGGATATTAAGGCATCCTTTTAATAGAGAACCGGAACAAAACATTAACACACGGTGAATACATGAACTCCTCAAACTACGGTCATCACCGGGAAGTGTCCCGACTTCTGTTACTCCAGGTTTGTCGGATCATAACATGTAGTAGGTGACTATAACTTGCAAGATCGGATCTAGAACATAGATATAATGGTGATAACATAAATGGTTCAGATCTGAAATCATGGCACCCGGGCCCAAAGTGACAAGCATTAAGCATGGCAAAGTCATAGCAACATCAGTCTCAGAAGATAATGGATACTAGGGATCAAGCCCTAACAAAACTAACTCGATTACATGATGAATCTCATCCAACTCCTCACCGACCAGCGAGCCTACGAAGGAATTACTCACTCCCGGTGGGGAGCATCATGGAATTAGAGATGGAGAAGGGTTGGTGATGACGAAGATTAAAGATCCCGCTCTCTGGAGCCGCAAACGGACTCCAGATCTGGCCTCCCGATGAAGAACAGGAGGTGGTGGCGGCTCCGTCTCGTGAAACGCGATAATTCTTTCTCCCTATTTTTTCTCCAAATATGTGATTTTATAGTATCAGGGTTGGAGTCTGCAGGGCCACCAGGTGGGGACAACCCACCTGGGCGCGCCTGGAGGGGGGCGCGCCCTGGTGGGTTGTGCCCACACAGGTGCCCCCTCCGGTGGTTCTTGGCTCTAGAAATTTTTATTTATTGAATAAAAAATCCTCACAAATTTCGTGCCAATCCGAGAACTTTTATTTCTGCACAAAAACAACACCATGGTAGTTCTGCTGAAAATAGCATCAGTCCGGTTAGTTTCATTCAAATCATGCAAATTAGAGTCCAAAACAAGAGGAAAAGCGTTAGGAAAAGTAGATACGTTGGAGACGTATCAGAGTTAGGATATCAAATAGTTTGGGGCTTTGAAAATAAAACCAATTTTATGGGTATTTTTAAATGTCACATTTTATTTAGTAGGTTATGACATATATGACGGCATGAAGTGCAAAACTATTTATTACATAAAAGGAAAAATAGCAATATTTGGATTATTAGGGATGTTACATTGCACCACTACTATCTTTATCTCGCGTTTGCTAGTGGTGTAATACCATATCACACTTCCTTGGTGTCAACGCAACTTGGTTTGGCAGATTGTTAAACTCCTTCATTCTCACCATTCTTTCCTTCTTTGCCGATTGTTACATGCCTCACCCCACAATACACTCCTCATACCTTTTGGGGTTGATTTTTCACCCCCATGCTAGTTGTGTGCCCTATTTTCTCATCCAAATCCAACATATATGATGTTCTAATATATGTTCCGAGGATTTGAAATAACTTTATTGCTAATGCATCTAGCTAATAATGTAGCTTCATCACAACATGGAGTTACACCACGGTTCTCTTTGTCCAGATCTTACACTTTTAAGATCGGTCCTGCAATAGGAAACCCACATAATATCAGGGGAGGGAGTTTCCCTTCTTCCTCTTACTCACCCTAAAAAGGACTCAAAATCCCATGCTTACGAATTATATCCCATTCAGAACCCCCCTTTAGGCTCTCTTCTCCTCTAACCTACCACTAAACCCCATCATTCTCATGAAAGCAAACATTCATAATATCGAGTCTTTGAAATCAATTTTGGATACTTTCTGTCTTCTTTGAGGCAATTGGTGAGCGTTGATAAATCTAGTATTTTCTTTAGTCCGCGGTAGTGGAGATCAAGGAACTTGTTTGTACCACTCTAAATATCATGACTGAGGCTCTTAATGACAGATATTTATGATTGCTGGCCCATGTGGGCATGGACACAACTGAATGCTTTTAGTACCTCATTCATCATATTATTATGAAAGTTAGTGGATGGAAAAGGAAATTCTTCTCAAGTTCGTTGTTCAACCTATCCCCAGCTATGTTATGTCCGCCTTTACAATTACTAAGACAATTTGTAAAAGAATCATTGAAGCGATGTCACAGTTTTGGTGGGGAGACGAAGAAGACTAGAAGAGGATGCATTGGATGGCTTGATGAAAAATGTGTGTCCCAAAAAACCAAGGAGGAATGGGTGTCTGCAATATTCGTTGTTTTGATTTGGCAATGCTAGCGAACAAGCATGGCGACTAATTGAGAAGCCAAATTCTTTAAGTGCCTTTGTTTTGAGAGATAAATATTTCCCTAAGGGTGTTTTGCCAAACACAAGTTACAAAAAAAAGAAATCTTCTTTTACTAGAAAAAGTATCATGGCAGGGGTCAATTCTCTGAAACTTGGTTATGTATGGCAAGTGGGAAATGGGCAGAGTATTGATATTTGGGATGATGCATATCCTAAATTGTGCTAGTAGGAAAGTTATTACTCCTAGAGGGGAAAATCTTCTGTCTAAGGTTTCTAATCTTATTTACCCAACTAATAAAAATTGGGATGAAGAGATGACCATATAAACATTGTGGCCAGTTGATGCTCAATGGGTTGTTGCGACCCCTCTTCCAATGCATGAGATGTTGGACTTTATTGCTTGTAGTTTTACAAAAAAAAATGGGAGATTCTCTGTTAGATCAACTTATTTCATGGAATGAGATCACCAGCATGGGAGGAAACTTCGTCAAACTAATGGGATAGTACAAGTCACATTCAACCCTATTTGGTGTAAGATTTCGAAGGTGTCTGTCTGGGAAAGGTTAACCAATTTATTTGGCATACGTTGCATGGCACTTTGTCATGTCGTGTTACGCTTGCTAATAGACACCTGGAAGTCTTGCCTCGGTGTTTTTGTTGTTCTAATGGAGTATAAGATTCAAAGCACTTGATGTTCCTATGCTAGAAAGCTAAAGAGATTTGGAGGATGTTGGGGTTGGATGATATTGTCAAAAGGGCTTGTGAAGTCGATCATGCTGGCGAGGTTGTAGTTGAGTTTCCACTTCTTCTAGTTGACCAAGAATTATCTATTTGGTAGTATAGAATGTGTGTGAGATGATCGTCATTACCGCTTGGTACTTATGGTGGAAATGGCGCAAGTTGGTCCATGAGGAGAAGACTCAATATGCCAATGTATTAATATGGAGATTCATACTCTTATGGGCGCTAGGCGTAAGCGATGCGGTTGGCCTTCTCCTAGCTCCTAGACGGTGCTTAAGCGCACTAGGCATGGCCTAGGCAGTCATATAATTTTGACCATTAGGGCATGTTTGGGGTATTATATACCCATATAAATCAATTTAGAGCATAAAATGAGTAAACTATCATATAATGTCCATTGGATTATGGTCCATTCGGGTTATCAACAAAACATGGCATGATTTCTCACTTGAGTGCAGAATTTATTGATTTCACTGCCCAGCCTTCCGCCTCTACCCTAGGCGAGACGTTTGGTTGTGTCCTAGCAGCCAAGCATGCCTAAGCAATAACTAGGCACTATATTTTCCAACAGAGCTTATGGCTAATTATGTCATTGCTCCCTCCCCAAATGCTAGCATGAAAGAGGGGGTTGGATTAAGGCCCTATGGGTTTTGTAGAACTTAATGTTGATGCTTCCTTCGATCAAGACTTGCTAAGGGGTATAACTGGTGCTGTTCTGAGATCATAAAAGTAATTTTATTGTTGGGGGAAATTGGAAAATTGGTTGGTGTGCGGAGCGGGCCCCACGAGTCAGTTTGACCAGTCAACGGTCACAGTTGACTGCTGACGTCACGCTGACGTCAGCAAACACTGTTATGGATAATGTTGCATTAAAAAATTAAATAAAACCTGAAAATGATTTAAATCTTTTAAAATTAATAGAAAATAAACCGTAGCTCAGATGAAAATACTTTCTACATGAAAGTTGCTCAGAACGACGAGACGAACCCGGCTACGCAGCCCGTTCGTCCACCACGCATCCCTAACCTATCCAACTCGCAACTTTCCCCCTCCGGCTCCTTTGCCCGAAAACGCGAAACACCGGGGATATTTTCCCGGATGTTTCCCCCCTTCACCGGTATCATCCCATACCGCGTTAGGGCACCTCTAACACCGTTACTTGTCATGTCATGCATCACTATGCATCTGCTTGCTTATATATTTATTGTTTCTCCCCCCTCTTCTCTCGTTAGACACCGAGACCGACGCTGCTGCTGCCCCGTTCGACTACGGAGTTGACGATCCCTCTCTCTTGCCAGAGCAACCAGGCAAGCCCCCCCTTGATCACCAGATATCGCCTACTCTTCCCTATACTGCTTGCATTAGAGTAGTGTAGCTTGTTACTGCTTTCGTTATTCCTATCCTGATGCATAGCCTGTCTTTGATACTGCTGTTGATACCTTTACCTGCAATCCTACTGCTTAGTATAGGATGCTAGTGTTCCATCAGTGCCCCTACACTCTTGTCCATCTGCCATGCTATACTATCGGGCCGTGATCACTCGGGGGTGATCACGGGCATATACTATATACTTTACACTGTTACATTACATGTGATACTGTTCGGAGATGGGGGCTGAAGGGGCAGGTGGCTCCATCCCGGTAGAGGTGGGCCTAGGTTCCCGACGGCCCCTGACTGTTACTTTGTGGCGGAGCGACAGGGCAGGTTCAGACCACATAGGAGAGAGGTGGGCCTGGCCCTAGTCGGCGTTCGCGATACTTAACACACTTAACGAGATCTGGGTATTTGATCTGAGTCTGGCCATTTGGTCTATACGCACTAACCACCTACGCGGGAGTAGTTATGGGTATCCCGACGTCATGGTATCAGCCGAAGCACTTCGTGACGTCAGCGACTGAGCGGCGCGCGCCGGGTTGGACCGCGTAACGTGACTTCCTTTGAAATGGAGGTTGCTAGGTCTGCTCTCCGGCCGCGTACGCAACGTGCAGGTGTGCTCAGGGTGATGGGCCCAGACCCCTGCGCGTTTAGGTTTAGACCGGCGTGCTGACCTCTCTATTGTGCCTAGGTGGGGCTGCGACGTGTTGATCTTCCGAGGCCGGGCATGACCCAGAAAAGTGTGTCCGGCCAAATGGGATCAAGCGTGTTGGGCTATGTGGTGCACCCCTGCAGGGAATTTTATCTATTCGAATAGCCGTGTCCCTCGGTAAAAGGACGACCCGGAGTTGTACCTTGACCTTATGACAACTAGAACCGGATACTTAATAAAACACACCCCTTTCAAGTGCCAGATACAACCCGGTGATCGCTCTCTAACAGGGCAATGAGGAGGGGACCGCCGGGTAGGATTATGCTATGCGATGCTACTTGGAGGACTTCAGTCTACTCTCTTCTATATGCTGCAAGACGGAGGCGACCAGAAGCGTAGTCTTCGATAAGACTAGCTACCCCCCTCTTATTCTGGCATTCTGCAGTTCAGTCCACTGATATGGCCCTTTACACATATATCCATGCATATGTAGTGTAGCTCCTTGCTTGCGAGTACTTTGGATGAGTACTCACGGTTGCTTTTCTCCCCCTTTTCCCCCTTTCCCTTCTACCCGGTTGCCGCAACCAGATGCCGGAGCCCAGGATCCAGACGCCACCGTCGACGACGACTCCTACTACTCTGGAGGTGCCTACTACTACGTGCAGCCCACTGACGATGACCAGGAGTAGTTAGGAGGATCCCAGGCAGGAGGCCTGCGCCTCGTTCGATGTGTATCCCATTTTGTGCTAGCCTTCTTAAGGCAAACTTGTTTAACTTATGTCTGTACTCAGATATTGTTGCTTCCGCTGACTCGTCTATGATCGAGCACTTGTATTCGAGCCCTCGAGGCCCCTGGCTTGTATTATGATGCTTGTATGACTTATTTATGTTTTAGAGTTGTGTTGTGATATCTTCCCGTGAGTCCCTGATCTTGATCGTACACATTTGCGTGCATGATTAGAGTACGATTGAATCGGGGGCGTCACATGTCCTAAGTCCTAACAGCTGAGGCATTGGCACTGTGATTTGGATTATCCCTTGCGCAAGGGTTGGATGCAATTGCCTTGTTATCAACTCGAATAATATGAAGGTCACCGACACCATGAACAATGGAGCATGTTATGCGGCTGCGGCACAGTTGTTTTTTATGATTGCTAGGCTTGTGACTTCCCTCTTACTGGTTTTGGACATTGTAATAGAGAAGTAAATAAAGTCAGCGATGAGCTAGCTAGATTAGCTAGTTTTTTATTTCATCAGCTTAAGGGGCCTCTGAACTATTATTTCGTATTAATAAAACTTATATTGTAGCCCTCGCACCACTCGTCTTGCACCATTGGTCTCATAACACAGGACAAGGCCCACCAGATGCATGCCTTGTGTTGGTTACAAAAAAACCCGTTTCGCCCTTAAAACGTGGGCTAGAACCTTAAGGCCCGCGCATGTCCAGGAATCAGACTGCAAAATTGTCATTGACCTGCTCGACTTTATTGAGGAATCTAGGCAACTTTCCGACCCTGAGAAAAAGCTATGGTCTGTAGTCATCAATGCGCTCCTTCGAGCCACTCGGAAAAAACTCTCTTCTGGAAAGAATGCGGGAAGGTCCGATCTGCGGTTGAAGGAGATGAAAACGCAATTTTTTTCCAAGTCTCCACCTCTCAGTGTTTCCACCATAACAAAATTGCGGTTATCAAGCATAATGGCTTCGAATTCTTCTCCCACAATGAAAAGGCCTCCATCCTTAACTCCTTCCATATTGACCTAATTGGGGCCCCCAAAACTATGGGTGGAACCTATCGCTCCATGATATTTACCCCCAGACTCTCACTCTGCTTCGTACACTTGATGACCCCTTCTCAGATCAGGGAATTTATGACGCTTTCCTCCAAATGAACCCAAACGCTAGCCCTGGTCTGGACGGTTTTGGACCAGGCTTCTATCGAAAGTATTGGCACTCTACTAAAGAAATCATCATCCTTTTTTTTCAAGCCGTCCATGAACAGACTGTAGGTGTTGAACGTCTCAATAGAGTATTCATGATTCTTCTCCTCAAGGATACCGTTGCCATATCTGCAAATGACTTTCGACCCATTTCCCTTCAAAATTGCCCTCCAAAGGCCATTGCAAAGCTCCTAACAAACCGCCTAAAGCCTCTTATCACACTGCTCATCCACGATGACCAAACATGATTCATTAATGGGAGATCAATTGCTGAGAACTTCATCTATGCAGTTGACTTGCTTAACTGCTGCCACACTAGAAAAGCGCCCACCATGATCTTTAATTTGGATTTCCACAAGGGTTTTGATTCAATCGCTTGCCCCCCTTTTGCAGCTTCTCACTCACAGGGGTTTCCCCCTGAAATGGTTTAATAGGTCAACTCCCTCCTCTCCTCTATAAAATAGCGGTCATGTTAAATGGTGTTCCCGATACGTGGATAAATTGCAAAAACATCCTTTGTCAGGGTGACCCGCTCTCCCCCTACCTTTTCATCTTTGTTGCCGACATCCTGCAACGTCAGATCATACTAGCTCACAATGATGGCCTTCTTCACCACCCTTTAGACCCCAACCTCCCCCCGTCGTCCTACAATACGCGGATGACACTCTCATCGTGGCAAATGCCTCCTCCAACAGGGCAATCCAGCTCAAACAAATTCTCGATAATTTTTCCAACGTGATCGGCCTCTCTCTCAACTTCCAGAAAACAACGTTTCTCCCCATCCACCTCTCACCCAACCTAGCCCATGTAATTACTAACATCTTCGGATGTGTCGTCTCTGCGTTCCCTCCCCCACCAAACTACCTTCTTCAGCTTTCCAAACCATCATCCAACACTCTTTAAAACACCTCACCGGATGGGTTGCTCAGTTACTCTCTCGTGGAGCTCGTCTTACCCTAATCTCTTCTGCACTCGACTCAACAGTGATTTATTTCATGTCGGTTTTCCGTATCCCCAAAAAGATCTTAAAACAGCTAGACGCGATTCATAGAGCCTTTTTTGGGCCGCGGAGGAAAACTGCTCGGGAGCACAATGTCTTGTTAGTTGGAAAAATGTGTCCAAACCTAAAAAAAATGGTGCTCTAAGCATAAAAACTTTGCTTCTCCAGAATAACTGCTTACTAATGAAGTTTGCTTTCAAACTACTTCAGGGTAAGAACCTACCTGGGGTAAAATAGTACCATAATAGGTACTCCCACTCCATCACAGATAAACCTACAAACCTCTCGTTTCTTTGGAAAGTGGTAAACTCTCAGCTACCTGCACTTCAAAATACATCCTTTGTGCTGACAAACAATGGCCTTACTACTTTTTTTGGACCGATACTTTGATCACTCATAAACCTCTAGGCATTGTTTACCCTCACCTCTACTCACACTCCATGAAACCTACCATTTTAGTGTCTCGGGTCATGCAAGATGGATTACTAGCTAACCCGCGGAATCGCCTTACTAATGTTGCCTCAAATGAGCTAGTGGTTGTGTTGTCTTTGTTCCAGGACTTCGCCCAAATGATGCTTCTAATGATAGATTCCTTCTACACAACGCACCTTTCTCCTCCAGACAGGCCTACTCCATCATCACTGAGGAAAACAACATCGACCCCTCCGCCGAGCTTATTTGGTCATCCAAAGTCCTGATCAGGGTCAAGATTTTTGGTTGGCTCCTTTTCAAGGATCGTCTCAACACCAAGCACAATCTCCTCAACAAGACGATCACTAATGATTCTATTTGCCCTCGATGTGATGCACCGGTGGAGGATGCTACTCACTTGTTTGTCCATGGCCTATTTGCAGTTCAGGCCTGGGATGCCCTATAGCTCGCCGCACCACTCTCGCTTGCTGCAATTTGGGATATAGCTTCGTCAGCTGGGCTTGACTATGAAATTTGGCCGTCGGCTGTGCTCGCTATTTTGTGGAAAACTTGTCACTCTAGGAACGCCTGTGCTTTTTGCAAATGAAAATCACACGCCTAGGACTATGCTTCTGAACCTTGTAAATGATTTCTCTCTCTGAACCTTTAGATTCGCTCATAACAAGGTGGTTGCCGTGTCTTGGCGTCAATACCTTTCCCTGCGTGTTAGCGCTCTCTTGTAACGTCGCCTCTGGTGCTTCGAGTAATATATTCAGGTGGGGATGCTCTCCCCACGGTGATTGTTAAAAAAAAAACTTATACTCCCTTCGTTCCTTGATATAAGGTGTATAGATTTTTGAGAAAAAATCCGAAATATAAGGTGTATTACGTTGCACCACTCATTTGGATACTTTTTTTTAAGGATTTGATTACATTTTCTTATATCAGGCAAGCTTCTTTATTTTCTCATGTCAATTAGTAAGCCGTAGTCCCGCCCAAAACTTGTGAAATTTTCCCCATTAGTTAGTGGGCGCTGATTTGCGCTGGCGCACCGGCCCAACAGATCCCTTCGAGAAAACCCTCCCGCACAGCACCCGCCCCCTCGACGCACCGCGGGACGCCCCCCGTCGGCCGTTCACCTCGCAGCAGGCTGCACCTCGCCGCCCCAGCCTCCCCACGGATGGCAGCTAGCCACCTCCGCCGTCGGCCGCAACTGGGCGATGAAGACGTCGCAACTCCGTCGCCGCCAGCCATTGACACATGCAACACTCGCCGCGGTTGCAGCTAATCTGTGAATGGACGTAGCAAAATTCAAAGACAGTTGTAGCAAAAACGCTGCGGGAACTCGCCGCCGCGCTTGAAGCACCATAGCCTCGTGAATGGATGTAGCAAAACATGTCTCCGGTAGTAGCAAAAAACAAGGTTGTTGCAACAAAAATATCGTCTTCGTCGTTGCCGGTCACATCTCAGTCGTAAAAAAGCACCACGGCTTCATGAATGGATGTAGCAAAACACACAGACGGTAGTAGCAAAATTTTGACACGGTTGTAGCAAAAATGCCCATCGTCGCTGTCGCCGGTCGCAGAAAATAGCCGTCGCCGGTTGTAGCATTTTCCTTCCTGATGCTCGTGCTTGTTCCAGCAAAGAATAATGACGGATGTAGCAAAAAAATTCGCTGGATGCAGCTAATCCCCACCACGTAGTCTTTTGTGATGTAGCAAAAAGAAAGATTGGTTCCAGCAAAAAGGATTGCTGGTTCCAGCAAACACAATTTCATGGCGGCCATACCGTCGCCGACGAGCACTATCATCTCCCTGTTGCAGCAAAAATGCAAGCAGGTTCCAGCAAAAATCAAACCTGGTTCCAGCAAAACAAATCAAAAAAAATAGCAACTTATTCTCCGCCACCGCCATCGCCGCCAATCACAGTCGTCGTCGCCTGAAGCAAAATCCCCCTGGATGGGGCTCAGCGCCGCACATGTTTGGTTTCCAGCATACCGGCACTCGACGGGGGTGGGGGGGGGGGGGGGGGTAGCTGCGCTGCGGTGGGGGTGCGCTCTAGGTGTGCCAGCGCCAGAGAGGTCTGAAGAGAGAGGAGTAGGCGAGCTCTGTCGAGAAATCAGCGGCACAAGCTAGACGAAAGGGGAACGAGTAGATGAGGTCGGACTTAGATATAAGGAAAGAAAAAAAGAAAAGCAGTTCGGGCTGGGCCTGGGTGACGTGGCTTGTGTGCAGGAGCCCAAACGCGCGTACTGAGCGAGGCGGCCGGCCCAAGTTTCGGCTGGTTCGCCGATTGTAAACGTTTCCCTTAGTTTTTGCTGTGCTTTTTCTCCTTTCACGTGACTGTTCATTCACTAACATCAGCAGTATGTCACACAGCTCGCGTCAATTCATTAACATCAGCACTATGTCACACAGCTTGAAGAAAACGGTAATCATCGATAACTAGTTCACTGAGCATACTCCCTCGGATTATTTTTAAAAAGTACCGCTAATTCCCTAGCCAATCAAACTATGTATCCGGCTGGACGATAGAGCCACCCGCCAGTCAACTCCTAGTTGCGGTGGCTGCAGCAGAGTGCCTGGACGATGCGCGTGCGGTGCTCCGGGTGGACGCTGATGACGAGCCAGAGGAAGGCGAGGACGCCCGCCCAGACGAGGATGTCCATCGACAGGTGCGTCCTGGGCTGCGACACCACGAAGGTGAGCACGAGGCTGGAGTAGGCCACCACGAACGACCACCGCACGTGCCGCGAGTCCGCCGACATCCGCACCAGCAGGCTCAGCGTCATCACCATCGAGCTCGCGAACCCAACCCAGCTCGCCGCCATGAACAGCCAGTACCTGCACATCCGGCATGTCAACCGATACTGGCATGAACGACCGATCGAGTGGTTTTCACGGCGCGTGCGTACCTGGGGCGGTGCAGGTCGCGCATGATGGGGTCGCCGGCGCGGATCTCCTTGCCGCCGTCCGACTTCGTCTCCTGCCAGTACCCGCCGGGGATGTTAGTGCCGAGCTGGTAGGTGAGCGTGGTGATCAGCGTGGCCACCACCAGCAGCGTGTTGGCGTCGTTGCCGACCCAGGTGTTCGGTACCTGCCCGCCGGGCTGCTGCTGGTTCACAGCCGGCTGGCCGTCAGCCGCTGGTGGCGGCGGGTTCACGGCTGCTGCTTGCGCTTGGTGGCCCATCTCGACGTTGCCTGCCGGCGCCGCGCCTGGGTGAACTATGGGGAGGTCCATGCTCACTCGCTGCCGAGTAGGGATCTCGAATCGGAGGAAGGTTGGGTGCTTCGTTGTGGACTTGTGGTGACACCTCGATCGATCGGGGTTGGTTGCGCGGACGATGTGAGTGGCTCAGTTAAGTTGTGTAGGGCATATATAGAGCGGAGGACCTCTGTGCTTCGCCGGGTCAAGTGAAGTCTACGATGCTGTGTTTTGTTATCCCGTAGAAATAACCGCGTCGTTGGCGACCCGTATCTTCTACGAACTCTCCTGACGCCCGCGTTGCCCCTCCCCCGCAAAATCACCTTGCATTTGCTACAGCTGACTGAGTCTCTGGCGACCTGTATCGTCTGCGTTGACCTGTGGGCTCCAGGAGTTGTTGGGCACTTGGACGTACGTGCTCTCTCCAACACCTCTAAGCATCTATGTTGCGCCACCAAATACTCCACCCATGGTTGCCATATAGTCTTTGTATAGATGACTTTGCGGAAAACATTAACCAAGCTGCGGTACATTAATAAGTGAAAAATAAACTCAAAGTTCTTGGTACCCATGTGGGCATAACAAATTCTAACTGGTTATCTCTTTCCAATCTTAGTATGCTCCTACTTGCTGTCTTGACAGTATGACGGACGGGGACATCGGTCAGAACGATAGATAAGGTTGAGATCATAGAGGACGACATAAGAGCACGATGCTGAGGATGTCCAACTTCTGAGGCATGACAACGAAACATGCCCGAGGGCTTGTCGGCTTCAACATGACGATGCACATTGGGAGCTTGAAGTCGGCTGACGCGAGGGTGGACTGATCATCCATCATGAGGTGTGTACTTAAGGGTGGAGCTAGAGTGTGGTAAAAGATTCCACTGGGCTGATGGAGGGGCTACAATGAAGCCTATATCAAAGGGGAGAAACGCAAGAAACACTTGGTTCGTATTGGGGCTCACTAGTCTAAGGGAAACATGGAACGACATGGGCCACCATGGTGAATGATGGTTCTCTGTACTGGGGGCCAGAAGGTGTGGGCTAACTATGCATGGACATCAGAGACCCGATGCGGTGATAGCTGAGGCATGTGGTAAGCATGAAACATATCGACAGGCCAAGCGGCACTGAAGGTCAAATATGTGGTCACACAAGTGTGCATAAGGTGCTAAAGTTGTGTTGGCGAGTGGTTCAAACCGTTCACTAATTCTATCGTCCCGAAAGATGGACATGAGTTGACCTTGGAGAGTCTGAGGAGGTGGTGGAAAGTTTAAAATGTCGAAGTCTTTGAGTGTACATACGGTATAGCTATGGGACATGTAAAAGACTATCTAGAAAAATAATAATGAGGCAACTACGAATTTGACTCTTGATGACTAATGAGCGTGTTTCAAATTTCAAAAGGGGTCTGTCAACAAGAGCGAGGGTGATGAGTTCAAGTAACTCTTATATGTGTCACAGAATACGTGCCTTGTTTATTTTCCCATAGGCCGGAGAATAGGCTATCGCAGTGCTCCAACCATGATGTTGTCCGATACAGACTTTATGCTTGTCGGTGTCAAAACCGGCGGATCTCGGGTAGGGGGTCCCGAACTGTGCGTCAAGGTCGGATGGTAACAGGAGACAAGAGACACTTTATTTTACCCAGGTTCGGGCACTCTCGGTGGAGGTAAAACCCTACTCCTACTACATTAATATTGATGATATGGGTAGTACAAGAGTGGATCTACCACGAGATCAAGGAGGCTAAACCCTAGAAGCTAGCCTATGGTATGATTGTGTATGATGATGGTTGTCCTACAGACTACTACCCTCCGGTTTATATAGACACCGGATAGGGTTAGGGTTACACAGAGTCGGTTACAATAGTAGGAGATCTCGAATATCCGCACGCCTAGCTTGCCTTCCACGCCAAGAAAAGATCCTTCCGGACACGGGACGAAGTCTTCAATCTTGTATCCTCATAGTCCTGGAGTCCGGCTGAAGATATAGTCCGGCTATCCGAACACCCCCTAATCCAGGACTCCCTCAGTAGCCCCTGAACCAGACTTCAATGACGACGAGTCCGGCGCGCAGATTGTCTTCGGCATTGCAAGGCGGGTTCCTCCTCCAAGTTCTTCAAGAAGATTATAAACACCAAAAATAGTGTCCGGCTCTGCAAAATAAGTTTCCACATATTGCCATATAGAGAATAATATTAACACAAATCAAATCTGCTGACGTATTCCGCAGTGCGTCATAACACTGCGACCAAGCCTTCTATATAAATTGCTTTCATTGTTCCACCTTAGCGTGTTTAGCGAGGCGGTTTCCTTGGCACGTCTTGTCAAAGCAGAGATCATGTGCCCCCTTTAACGGGATTCTCATCAATACGGACGTGGGTAACCCCACCACGCCATTTACCACGGCGTTTGGGAGGCAAGTGAGTTTTATTAGGTAGGTGGGGACGCCTAACCGTACCTGCTTATATAAAGGGATAAGGATTCACCTTTTTAACCTACGCCTTCTTCCTCCTTCGCCAATCCATCTCTCGCGAACTCAAGCTCCAGCGCCCAAGTCCGCTCTTCCTTCCTCAACCTTCTCCAACAATGTCCGGAGCGGGAGGCAAGTGGATGGTCTCCTCCGTTACGGAGGCTCAAGTAAAAAAGTTAAGGAGAGTCGGATACTTGTCCAAGGACATCCCACATCGGCTTCCTGAGAAGGGGCAGCTTCTTCCTACCCCAAGGCCCCATGAGAGGGTAGTTTTTCTTCCCCACTTCCTCCGCGGACTGGGCTTTCCACTTCACCCATTCGTCCGGGGGCTCATGTTCTACTACGGCCTGGATTTCCACGATCTGGCCCCGAACTTTGTTCTCAACATCTCGGCGTTTATCGTCGTGTGTGAGGCCTTTCTCCGCGTCCGCCCCCACTTCGGCCTCTGGCTCAAGACCTTCAACGTCAAGCCCAAGGTGGTGTCCGGCACCCAGGCGGAGTGCGGAGGCGCTATGGTTGGCAAGATAGCCAACGTCCTCTGGTTCGATGGCTCCTTTGTGGAGTCCCTAAAGGGGTGGCAGGCCGGGTGGTTTTACATCACCGAGCCCCGCGATCCGAAATGGGTCGCGGCCCCCGAGTTCAGATCCGGACCCCCCACGCGGCTCGTGTCCTGGAAAGAGACGGGCCTGTCGTGGGGCAACGAGGAAGAAGTGACTGGGTTGCAAATGTGCACCCAGTCCCTGGTGGACAAGCCAATCCGGCTTGTCAATATAGTCCAGGTCATGCTCGTTCACCTGATCCTCCCGTGCCAACAACGAGATTTTACTTTGTGGGAATTCGACCCGGCGCAGCACCAAACCCTCAGTAGGCTCTTTGACATGACGTATGAAGACGTCTGGAAGGTGCTGACCAAAGGCGCCGAGTCCCCCACATCCACCTCCGAGGATCGCGGATACAGCTCGCAGCGCAACGCTAGCGAGGTAAGTTATCTATACCTTTGACAGGTTCGTTAAGCTCTTCTACATAGATTAACTCTATGCGGGATCTAAACTCCCTTTACCTTTGACAGGCTTGGCAGGAGGTATCCGGACCAATTAACTGTCCGGCTCCTCTGCCCGAAGACCCGGCCCCAGCTCTCTTGGTGAAGCTGATGGCTCCGGCACCTTACGTGGTGCCGGAGAGGAAGGCCAAGAAGAAGAAAACCACCGAGACTCGAAAAAGTTCCCGCAACATGGTGGTGTCGGACTCGTCCTCTGATGAGTCCGCAACGCTCTCCTCTCGTGAAAACGAGGAGGAGGAACAAGGAAGCTCTCTCCCCCCCCCCCCAGTGAGGGGAGAGAAGAAGAAGAAGGCCACCCCAATGGGGGAGGCCGAGGGGTCGAGGAAAAGGAAGACCCCTCTGCCGGACTACTCCCTCGACGTCGAAGAGGGCGGAGAGGAGCTGCCATACAGAACCAAGCGTCCGGCGAAATCGTAAGTGTTTACATACCAAAGTGACTCATGATATTCTTCTAATGCGCGGCTTTCCCTAATATCGCATGTGCTTTATGCAGCCCGCCCCGGGCCAAACTCGACGATTCGTCGAGCGGCTCCCTGGATACGTCGGACGTGAACTCAATTCCGCCAGCTGTCTCCCCCCGCACTTCAGACGACGCTGAAGTGGCGTCGCGATAAGCTCCGGGGCAGGAGGAGGTGGTCCTGGAGGAGCCGAAAGGCGACCTCCCGGACCCCAGAAATAAAGGGGATGAAACCCCCCAGGGCTCCAAGTCCGGCTTTGTGCCGGACACCGCACCGGACTCGACAGTCCCGGTCCGCGGTGGGCGAACTCCTTCCAAGAGGAGTAAGCCGTCTGAGCCGGCGGCCTCCGTCCAACCGGAGGCGCCGGACAATCTGTTGGAGGTGCTTAAGGGCGCCGCCATCGATGAGGAGCACCGTACTGTTATGAGTACGGTGATCCAAAGGGTTCGGTCCGCCAAGAGCGGACTGAATGAAGCTTGCGCTAGCCTTCTAAAAGGCTTCGAGGTAAGTAAAAATATGTCAAATTATTTACCGCATAGACAGTAGCCCCTGATGCTCTGTTCGGTGTTCGGAAAGAAAAGCCGGATAGAGGATCTAGTAATTTTCGCAGGAGTCTAATAAAAAAAGTTAAATATGCGTATGCAGGCTTCGCTGCTATCCACCGCCGCACTGACTGCGCAGGTAGATGTCCTTAAGAAGGACCTCGGGCGGACCGAGCAAGAGCTCGGCCTTGCCAAACGGCAGCTCGAGGAGAAGGAAGGTAAGAAATACCTAAAAAAAGAAAAAGGGTGCCTATAGAGAGGCTTGATTGCAGAAAGAAATAACAGGATTGTACTGCTTATTGTAGGGGCCGCAACCGAGGTGGCAACCCTGAAGCAGGCGCTGGCAGAGGCCGAAAAGAAAACGGCCGAAGAGCGCGCCGAGCGAGAAAGGCTTGGGGTTCAGGTCGGCGAGGTGCAGCAAGAGCTGCAGGCTCTCATGACAAAACATGAGGGTTTGGAGCTTGAGTCAAAAATGCAAGCATCCAAGCTCGCGTCGGCCATCGAGACCGCCAAGAGTGCCAAGGCCGAAGCCCAAAAGGCCCTCCAAGAGTTGGAGGAGGTGAAAAAGATAGCGACGGGTAAGGTATTCTCGATGCAAAGTAGGAATATAAAAGTAAACTACCTATTACTTACCCGAATCCGGAGTTCTCCAGGGGCGTTCACCGATCTTCCCCGCAGCGTATCCGACGCCGTCGCGTTCTACCGAGCTGAAGAGGGCAGCTCAACGGAGAGTGTGTTCTGGTCTCAGTATTTTGAGGCCGGACACCCTGTGCCCTTAAGCGATCAGCTGAAACAGCTGGTCGAGCTCCACAAGGCGGCCGAATAGGCCATGAAGGGCTTACTAGTTCGGTTGTGGCCTGAAGAGGCCCTGCCTGGGAGCTATTTCGGGCTGGTGCGGCGGCTGGTGGAGGCCTGTCCACGGCTTGAGGTCATCAAGCGCTCCGTCTGCATTGAAGGTGCCCGGAGGGCCCTTGCCCGTGTAAGGGTACACTGGGGTAAGCTGGACGGAGAGAAGCTAGTGAAGGACGGGCCGCCGCAGGGGAAGGAGCATCGCAAGCCCGAGAACTACTACAAGGAAGTTCTTGCCGGAGCCCGCCTTGTCGCGGATGAATGTACTAAAGATGTAATATTTGAATGAACTCGCTCGTTTGTATCCTGTGCGCTGAAAACTTGTTCATATGCGCAAAGCAATGCTTATTGAATTTAAAATATTATTTTCTGTGCGGCCGTTTATCAAAAATTGAGAGATGGCCAGTCGTCGGCTTCTGCCCCCATGCCACTAGTGCTGGGGTGTTCGGGATAAACCTGAGGGCTCTTGTTCCCATAGTTGGGTCCTTCGAGGGAGGCGCTCAGCACAACGAACCAGGCAATCGGACTATAATGCTTGAACACTCTCACTTAGCCATAGAACTTTATAATTTTAAATTTCGGCGAAGCCCCTAGTTCGGAAGGCCGAATTCAGGGCGCTATCCACGCCTTTGGTCGGACATAGCCGGCTCCTCGCTCTAAGCGGCATAAGCCTTTAAGGACTTGAAAAACCTCTCGAACAGCGACCGGTCTCACGCCTTATCATGACAGTCTGTTTTAGCTTTCTCCACTGAGGTGCTCAACCCACCTGATCTGGGACACAATCGCAGTGGTTCTCCTAGTGCTACCTTAGCCGATAAAGCGGAACGTAAGGCACCAAAACATAGGAGCCGGGCAAACCCAACATGTGACCAAAATCATGACCCGGAGCCGATGCATATAGTCCTATAAGTTCGGGGTGCCGCACTTGTGAAAGTGTACGGACTTCTCACACCAGATAAAAGGGTAATGAAGCCCCTGGCGTGGTTTGCCGTACCATGGTGTACGGGTGCGATCATGTTATGTAATAAATATATATATTCAAAAGAGGATAATGCAAAAAATAGACAAGAAGCTATGCATTGTTTTATAAAGAGGCTATTTATCAAAGCCGAACGATACAAGTAGTGCGATGAGCAAAAAGGATATTAGACTATTTAACATGTCCTGACCAGGCACAGGCCGCGGAATTTGGAAACAGATATATCGCTCGAAATAGAGACCACCTGAGAGTTCCAGAATGCGGCGTAACTTTGTCTGCTTTCCTGGATCTTGCATCGTCTGTGCGGCAACAATGCCGAACAGGTTATCCAGAGTATGGAGTCTTGAAAGTAAAAAAAAAGTAAAAAGGAAAAATTCGGCAGCCCCTAGTACGTTTGACGCCGTGTTGTAGGCATACCGTTAATGTGCCCCTCCCCCTGTGCCCATGGAATTTTAAGGGCGTAATTGTGTACTCGAGGTACTTGCTCCGCTATGTTGCGATGGCTGGTGTCGGGGCCGTATTGCTACACTTGCTCTGATCGTGTCAGGTGGTCCTGCTGCAGGTTACTCCGGGCGCGCTTTGCGTTGTCCGGTTTTTTAACGGCCGGACTGGAGAGTTGCCTTGAAAGGCTGCTTTGTACTTCCGCTGCGAGGGCCGTCGTGTGCTCCTCCGTACGGATGGAGTGTTCTATGTTTCCGCTGACCGTAATTACTCCTCGAGGGCCTAGCATCTTGAGCTTGAGATATGCGTAGTGCGGCACCGCATTGAATTTAGCGAATGCGGTTCGTCCGAGCAGGGCGTGATAGCCACTGCGGAACAGGACTATATCGAAGATTAACTCTTCGCTTCGGAAGTTATCCGGAGATCCGAAGACCACATCAAGTGTTATTGAGCCTGTGCAATTGGCCTCTACACCTGGTATGACGCCTTTAAAGGTCGTCCTTGTGGGCTTGATCCTTGATGGATCTAAGCCCATTTTCCGCATTGTATCCTGATAAAGCAGGTTCAGGCTACTGCCGCCGTCCATGAGGACTCTTGTGAGATGAAATCCATCCACGATGGGGTCGAGGACCAGTGCGGCGAAACCGCCGTGACGGATGCTAGTGGGGTGGTCCCTTCAATCGAAAGTGATCGGGCAGGAAGACCATGGGTTGAACTTTGGGGCGACTGGCTCCATCGCGTATACGTCCCATAGCGCACGCTTCCTCTCCCGCTTGGGAATGTGGGTCGCGTATATCATGTTCACCGTCCGCACTTGTGGGGGAAACCACTTCTGTCCATTGTTGTTCGGCGGCCTGGGCTCCTCCTCGTCGTCGCTGTTCAGCCCCTTGTCCTTGTGTTCGGCTCTTAGATTGCCTGCCTGCTTGAACACCCAACAATCCATGTTGGTGTGATTGGCTGGCCTTTCGGGGGTGCCATGAATCTGGCACGAGCGGTCGAGTATCCGGTCCAAACTGGATGGGCCCTGGGTATTCTTTTTAAATGGCTTTTTCCGCTGACCGGATTTATAGCCTCTGAATCCGGCATTAACTATCGTATCCTCATTGCTGTCGCTGCTAACGCGGCGCTTTTGATTATTTCGACGTGACCTGCCACTCTTGTCCTTGGTATCCGAATTACCAGGCTTCTTCGATAAGTTGTTGCTGCAAGCTAGCCAGCTATCTTCGCCCGCGCAAAAGCGGGTCATGAGTTTCGTGAGGGCTGCCATGGTTTTCGGCTTTTCCTGTCACAGGTGCCGGGCAAGCCACTCATCGCGGATGTTATGTTTGAAGGCTGCTAGGGCCTCTGCGTCCGGACAATCGACTATCTAATTTTTCTTTGTTAGGAACCGTGTCCAGAATTGCCTGGCCGATTCTTCTGGCTGCTGAGTTATGTGGCTTAGGTCGTCGGCGTCCGGTGGCCGCACATAGGTCCCCTGGAAGTTGTCGAGGAATGCGGCTTCCAGGTCCTCCCAAGAACCGATTGAGTCCGCTGGTAGGCTGTTAAGCCAGTGCCGGGCTGGTCCTTTAAGCTTAAGGGGTAGGTATTTGATGGCGTGTAGATCATCTCCACGTGCCATGTGGATGTGAAGGAGATAATCCTCAATCCATACTGCCGGATCTGTCGTACCATCGTACGACTCGATATTGACGGGTTTAAAACCCTCTGGGATTTTATGATCCATTACTTCGTCTGTGAAGCATAGTGGGTGTGCGGCGCCCCTGTACTGGGCTATGTCACGACGCAGCTCGGAAGAGCTGTGCCTGCTGTGTTCGGCCCGGCCAGATTTATTGTGTCCGGAGTGAAGATCATCACGTGTCGTCGGGCGTCCGCGCGATCCATACATCGATCTTGTTTGCTTTGCTTTATCCTCCAGTACGTCTCGCAGGTCTGGCTCATTTTCCCATGCCTTAGTTGAACGGCACTGGGGCATGGCTTGCTTAAGGGTTCGACAGGCCTCTCTGTCGCGGCCACGGGGTGGCCGGTCTGCCATGTCATATGCTTCCCCCTCTGATTGGGGTAGCGGCCTGCGCTTAGGATAATTTTTGGAGGGGCGCCCGAGTTCATACTCTTCGGCCGCAAGGACTTTAGTCCATCTATCAGCTAGCAAATCTTGATCAGCTCTAAGCTGTTGTTGCTTTTTCTTTAGGCTGTTGGCCGTGGCTAGAAGCCTGCGTTGAAAATGCTCTTGTTCGGCGGGGTCTGATGGTACGACGAATTCGTCGTCGTCGAGGCTTGCCTCGTCTTCGGAGGGAGGCATGTAGTTATCATCCTCAACCTCTCGCTCTGCCGCTCTCTCCTGAGGGCTGGCTTTTCCATCTTCCTGCGCCGAATCTTGCTAGTTCTGGTGTTCTTCGGCGCTGTCCGGGGTAGTATTATCTCCCGTGCCGGAATCACCGTTTCTGCTGTGGCGGGATTTGGAGCGGCGCCGTTGGCGCCGTCGTTTTGGCGGTTTTTTCGAGTTGTCGTCTTCCGCTATTCCATCGCCATCCGCATCCTTTGGAGCATCCACCATATATATGTCATATGACGAGGTGGCAGTCCAACGCCCTACAGGTGCTGGTTCTTGTTCGTCTCCTCCTTCGTCGTCCATACCGTCGAAGTCTTCGGAGCCGAAGTCAAGCATGTCGGTTAAATCGTCGACATTGGCTATTAAGTGGGTGGTGGGTGGGTTTTGAATTTCTTCGTTGTCCGAATCCCAACCTCGCAGACCATAGTCCGGCCTGGGCTCTCCTGATAAAGAGAGAGACTTGAGAGAATTCAGGATATCACCGAAAGGTGAGCACTGAAAGATGTCCGCGGCGGTGAACTCCATTACAGGCGCCCAATCAGATTCGATCGGCGGGGGCACGGAAGGCCCGGAGTTCGGAGAAGAGTCCGGCTCCTTGGAGTCCTGGGCCGCGCGGAGTACGGGGCTGGTGTTCGGCTCGATCGCCTTTGAGATCGCAGCCCCCGAGGTGACGTCCAACCGTTCATCCTCGGAGAACGCAGCGGGCTCCGAGTCAAGGATTAGGGCCGGAGCGTGTGCGGCCTCCCGGGTACTATTCGGAGGCAGAGCTATATCATGCCCCTCGAAATAGTGCGGCGCGCTTGGCTGTGGCTCAAACCCGTCGAATATCAAGTCTCCGCGGATATCGGCCGTGTAGTTTAAGCTTCCAAACCTGACTTGATGGCCAGGGGCGTAGCTTTCGTTCTGCTCCAGGCGACCAAGCGAGTTGGCCCGCAGAGTGAAGCCGCCGAAGACGAAGATCTGCCCGGGGAGGAAAGTCTCACCCTGGACCTCATCGTTGTTGATGATCAAAGGAGCCATCGGGCCTAAAAGCGACGACACAGAGGAACTCTCAATGAAAGCACCAATGTCGGTGTCAAAACCGGCGGATCTCGGGTAGGGGGTCCCGAACTGTGCGTCAAGGTCGGATGGTAACAGGAGACAAGGGACACTTTATTTTACCCAGGTTCGGGCCCTCTCGGTGGAGGTAAAACCCTACTCCTGCTAGATTAATATTGATGATATGGGTAGTACAAGAGTGGATCTACCACGAGATCAAGGAGGCTAAACCCTAGAAGCTAGCCTATGGTATGATTGTGTATGATGATGGTTGTCCTACGGACTACTACCCTCCAGTTTATATAGACACCGGATAGGGTTAGGGTTACACAGAGTCGGTTACAATGGTAGGAGATCTCGAATATCCGCACGCCTAGCTTGCCTTCCACGCCAAGAAAAGATCCTTCCGGACACGGGACGAAGTCTTCAATCTTGTATCTTCATAGTCCTGGAGTCCGGCTGAAGATATAGTCCGGCTATCCGAACACCCCCTAATCCAAGACTCCCTCAATGCTAGATGAGTGATGACACTGCAGTTGCGAACGCAAAACATGAGTGCAAGAACTCAATCATGAAATGAGTATTGACTGATGGGAAAAGGGCCACAGTTGCAAGTGGAGTCCTATATAATCAAAGAAGTAGTAGCAGAGCGCATAATTCATGTTCAAAGTTAGTCAAGATACACTAGGCTTTCGTGCATGATTGTTCAAAGATGTCCACGATGAAAAAAATATGCCCTAGAGGCAATAATAAAGTTATTATTTATTTCCTTATCTCATGATAAATGTTTATTATTCATGCTAGAATTGTATTAACCGGAAACATAATACATGTGTGGATACATAGACAAACAGATGTCACTAGTATGCCTCTATTTGACTAGCTCGTTGATCAAAGATGGTTATGTTTCCTAACAATAGACATGAGTTGTCATTTGATAAACGGGATCACATCATTAGGAGAATGACGTGATTGACTTGACCCATTCCGTTAGCTTAGCACTTGATCGTTTTAGCTTACTGCTATTGCTTTCTTCATGACTTATACATGTTCCTATGACTATGAGATTATGCAACTCCCGATTAGCGGAGGAACACTTTGTGTGCTACCAAACGTCACAATGTAACTGGGAGATTATAAAGGTGCTCTACAGGTGTCTCCGATGATACTTGTTGAGTTGGCATAGATCAAGATTAGGATTTGTCACTCCGATTGTCGGAGAGGTGTCTCTGAGCCCTCTCGGTAATGCACATCACTATAAGCCTTGCAAGCAATGTGACAAATGAGTTAGTTGCGGGATGATACATTATGGAACGAGTAAAGAGACTTGCCCGTAACGAGATTGAGCTAGGTATTGAGATACCGACAATCGAATCTCGGGCAAGTAACATACCGATGACAAAGGGAACAACGTATATTGTTATGCGGTTTGACCGATAAAGATCTTCGTAGAATATGTGGGAGCCAATATGAGCATCTAGGCTCCGCTATTGGTTATTGACCGGAAACGTGTCTCGGTCATGTCTACATAGTTCTCGAACCCGTAGGGTCCGCACGCTTAAAGTTCGGTGACGATCGGTATTATGATTTTTTGTGTTTTGATGTACCGAAGGTAGTTCGGAGTCCCGGATAAAATCACGGACATGACGAGGAGTCTTGAAATGGTCGAGACGTAAAGATCGATATATTGGACGACTATGTTTGAACACCGGAAGTGTTTCAGGAGGTTTCGGACATATACCGGAGTACCGGGGGGTTACCGGAACCCCTCGGGGAGTATATTGGGCCTAATGCGCCCTAGTGGGAGAAGAGGATGGGTGGCCAGGGCAGCCGAGCGCCCCCTCCCCCTCTAGTCCGAATTGGACAAGGAGGGGGGGGCGGCGCCCCCTTTCCTTCTCTCCTTCTCTCCCTTCTCCTCTCCTACTCCTACTTGGAAGGGGGGAGTCCTACTCCCGGTGGGAGTAGGACTCCTCATGGGGCGCACCATAGGAGGCCGGCCCCCTCCCCCTCCTCCACTCCTTTATATACGGGGAGGGGGGCACCCCTTGGAGACACAACAATTGATCATTGATCTCTTAGCCGTGTGCGGTGCCCCCCTCCACCATAATCCACCTCGGTAATATCGTAGCGGTGCATAGGCGAAGACCTGCGCCGGTAGCATCATCATCACCGTCATCATGCTGTTGTGCTGACGAAACTCTCCGGCGAAGCTCTACTGGATCGTGAGTTCGCGAGACGTCTCCTAGCTGAACGTGTGCAGAACACGGAGGTGCCGTACGTTCGGTACTGAGGATCGGTCGACCGTGAAGACGTACGACTACATCAACCGCGTTGTCATAACGCTTCCGCTATCGGTCTACGAGGGTACGTGGACACACTCTCCCCTCTCGTTGCTATGAATCACCATGATCTTGCGTGTGCGTAGGATTTTTTTTGAAATTACTACGTTCCCCAACAGTGGCATCCGAGCCAGGTTTATGCGTAGATGTTATATGCACGAGTAGAACACAAGTGAGTTGTGGGCGATACAAGTCATACTGCTTACCAGCATGTCATACTTTGGTTCGGCAGTATTGTTGGACGAAGCGGCCCGGACCGACATTACGTGTACGCTTACGTGAGACTGGTTCTACCGACGTGCTTTGCACACAGGTGGCTGGCAGGTGTCAGTTTCTCCAACTTTAGTTGAACCGAGTGTGACTACGCTCGGTCCTTGTTGAAGGTTAAAACAACACTAACTTGACGAAATATCGTTGTGGTTTTGATGCGTAGGTAAGAACGGTTCGTGCTCAGCCCGTAGCAGCCACGTAAAACTTGCAACTACAAAGTAGAGGACGTCTAACTTTTTTTCCAAGGCATGTTGTGATGTGGTATGCTCAAGGCATGATGCTATATTTTATTGTATGAGATGATCATGTTTTGTAACGGAGTTATCGGCAACTGGAAGGAGCCATATGGTTGTCGCTTTATTGTATGCAATGCAATCGCCCTGTAATTGCTTTACTTTATCACTAAGCGGTAGCGATAGTCGTAGAAGACATAGTTGGCGAGACGACATCGATGCTACGATGGAGATCAAGGTGTCGCGCCGGTGACGATGGTGATCATGACGGTGCTTTGAAGATGGAGATCAAAGGCACAAGATGATCATGGCCATATCATATCACTTCTATTGATTGCATGTGATGTTTATCTTTTATGCATCTTATCTGCTTTGATTGACGGTAGCATTATAAGATGATCTATCACTAAATTTCAAGGTACAAGTGTTCTCCCTGAGTATGCACCATTGCCAAAGTTCGTCGTGCCGAGACACCATGTGATGATCGGGTGTGATAAGCTCTACGTTCACATACAATGGGTGCAAGCCAGTTTTGCACACGCAGAAATACTCGGGTTAAACTTGACGAGCCTAGCATATGCAGATATGGCCTCGAAACACTGAGACCGAAAGGTCGAGCGTGAATCATATAGTAGATATGATCAACACAGTGATGTTCACCATTGAAAATTACTCCATCTCACGTGATGATCGGACATGGTTTAGTTGATATGGGTCACGTGATCACTTAGATGATTAGAGGGATGTCTATCTAAGTGGGAGTTCTTAAGTAATATGATTAATTGAACTTTAATTTATCATGAACTTAGTCCTGGTAGTATTAGAATATCTATGTTGTAGATCAATGGCTCGCGTTTAGCTCCCCTATTTTATTTTTGATATGTTCCTAGAGAAAACTAAGTTGAAAGATGTTAGTAGCAATGACGCGGATTGGATCCGTGACCTGAGGATTATCCTCATTGCTGCACAGAAGTATTATGTCCTTGATGCACCGCTAGGTGACAGACCGATTGTCGGAGCAGATGCAGACGTTATGAACGTTTGGCAAGCTCGATATGATGACTACTTGATAGTTTAGTGCGACATGCTTTACGGCTTAGAATCGGGGCTTCAAAGATGTTTTGAACGCCACGGAGCATATGAGATGTTCCAAGAGTTGAAATTAGTATTTCAGACTCATGCCCATGTTGAAAGGTATGAGACCTTTGACAAGCACTTTGCCTACAAGATGGAGGAGAATTGCTCAGCTAGTGAGCATGTGCTCAGAATGCCTGAGTACTACAATCACTTGAATCAAGTGGGAGTTAATCTTCCAGATAAGATAGTGATTGACAGAGTTCTCTAGTCACTATCACCAAGTTACTAGAACTTCGTGATGAGCTATAATATGCAAGGGATAAGGGAAGCGATTCCCAAGCTCTTCGTGATGCTGAAATCGACGATGGTAGAAATCAAGAAAAGCATCAAGTGTTGATGGTTGACAAGACCACTAGTTTCAAGAAAAGGGCAAAGGGAAGAAGGGGAACTTCAAGAAGAACGGCAAGCAAGTTGCTGCTCAAGTGAAGAAGCCCAAGTCTGGACCTAAGCCTGAGACTAAGTGCTTCTACTGCAAAGGGACTGGTCACGAAAGCAGAACTACCCTAGATACTTGGCAGATAAGAAGGATGGCAAAGTGAACAAAGGTATATTGGATATAGATGTTATTGATGCGTACTTTACTAGTGTTTATAGCAACCCCTCGGCATTTGATGCTGGTATAGTTGCTAAGAGTAGTAACTCGAAATGGGAGTTGCGGAATGAAAAAAAACTAGTTACGGGCGAGGTGACGATGTGTGTTGGAAGTAGTTCCAAGATTGATATGATCATCATCACACACTCCCTATACTTTCGAGATTAATGTTGAACCTAAATAAGTGTTATTTGGTGTTTTCGTTGAAGCATGAATATGATTTGATCATGTTTATTGCAATACGGTTATTCATTTAAGTTAGAGAATAATTGTTGTTCTGTTTACATGCATAAAACCTTCTATGGTCATACACCCAATGAAAATGGTTTGTTGGATCTCGATCATAGTGATACACATATTCATAATATTGAAGCCAAAAGATGCAAAGTTAATAATCATAGTGCAACTTATTTGTGACACTGCCGTCTGGGTCATATTGGTGTAAAGCGCATGAAGAAACTCCATACTGATGGGATTTTGGAATCACTTGATTATGAATCACTTGGTACTTGCGAAGCATGCCTTATGGGCAAGATGACTAAAACACCGTTCTCCGGAACAATGGAACGAGCAACAAATTTGTTGGAAATCATACATACTTATGTATGTGGTCCGATGAATATTGAGGCTCGCGGCGGGTATCATTATTTTCTGACCTTCACAGATGATTTGAGAAGATATGGGTATATCTACTTGATGAAACATAAGTCTGAAACATTTGAAAAGTTCATATAATTTCAGAGTGAAGTGGAAAATCATCGTAACAAGAAAATAAAGTTTCTACGATCTGATCGTGCAGGAGAATATTTGAGTTACGAGTTTGGTCTTCATTTGAAACAATGCGGAATAGTTTCGCAACTCATGCCACCTAGAACACCACAGCGTAATGGTGTGTCCGAACATCGTAACCATACTTTATTAGATATGGTGCAATCTATGATGTCTCTTATCGATTAACCACTATCGTTTTGGGGTTATGCATTAGAGACAGCTGCATTCACGTTAAATAGGGCACCATTTAAATCCGTTGAGACAACACCATATGAACTGTGGTTTGGTAAGAAACCAAAGTTGTCGTTTCTTAAAGTTTGGGGTTGTGATGCTTATGTAAAAAGTTTCATCCTAATAAGTGTTGGGGAACGTAGTAATTTCAAAAAAATTCCTACGCACACGCAAGATCATGGTGACGCATAGCAACGAGAGGGGAGAGTGTTGTCTATGTACCCTCGTAGACCGAAAGCGGAAGCGTTATGACAACGCGGTTGATGTAGTCGTACGTCTTCACGATCCGACCGATCCAAGTACCGTTACTCCGGCACCTCCGAGTTCTTGGCACACGTTCAAATTGATGACGATCCCCGGACTCCGATCAAGCAAAGTGTCGGGGAAGAGTTTCGTCAGCACGACGGCGTGGTGACAATCTTGATGTTCTACCGTCGCAGGGCTTCGCCTAAGCACCGCTATAATATTATCGAGGAGTATGGTGGAGGGGGGCACCGCACACGGCAAAGGAACGATCACGAAGATCAACTTGTGTGTCATGGGGTGCCCTCCTGCCCCCGTATATAAAGGAGCAAGGGGGAGGATGCCGGCCCTAGGAGGGGCGCGCCAGGGAGTAGGATTCCTACTTCTAGTTGGAGTAGGTTTCCTCCTTTCCTAGTACAACTAGGAAAAGGGGGGAAAGGGGGGAAGAGGGGAAGGAAGGGAGAGAGGGGCCGTGCCCCAAACCCCTTGTCCAATTCGGACTGGGCTTGGGAGGGGCGCGCGCCACCTCCTGGTCCTTCCCACTAAGGCCCATCAAGGACCATTGCTTCTTCCTCGTATTCCCGTAACTCCCCGGTACCTCTGAAAATACCCGAATCACTCGGAACCTTTCCGATGTCCGAATATAGTCATCCAATATATCAATCTTTACGTATCGACCATTTCGAGACTCCTCGTCATGTCCCCGATCTCATTCGGGACTCCGAACTCCTTCGATACATCAAAACTCATAAACTCATAATATAACTGTCATCGAAACCTTAAGCGTGCGGACCCTACGGTTCGAGAACTATGTAGACATGACCGAGACATGTCTCCGGTCAATAACCAATAGCGGAACCTGGATGCTCATATTGGCTCCTACATATTCTACGAAGATCTTTATCGGTCAGACCGCATAACAACATACGTCGTTCCCTTTGTCATCGGTATGTTACTTGCCCGAGATTCGATCGTCGGTATCTCAATAGCTAGTTCAATCTCGTTACCGGCAAGTCTCTTTACCCGTTCCGTAATACATCATCTCGCAACTAACTCATTAGTTGCAATGCTTGCAAGGCTTATGTGTTGTGCATTACCGAGAGGGCCCAGAGATACCTCTCCGACAATCGGAGTTTCAAACCCTAATCTCGAAATACGCCAACCCAACATGTACCTTTGGAGACACTTGTAGAGCTCCTTTATAATCACCCAGTTACATTGTGACGTTTGGTAGCACACAAAGTGTTCCTCCGGCAAACGGGAGTTGCATAATCTCATAGTCATAGGAACATGTATAAGTCATGAAGAAAGCAATAGCAACATACTAAACGATCGGGTGCTAAGCTAATGGAATGGGTCATGTCAATCACATCATTCTCCTAATGATGTGATCCCGTTAGTCAAATGACAACTAATATCTATGGCTAGGAAACATAACCATCTTTGATCAACGAGCTAGTCAAGTAGAGGCATACTAGTGACACTCTGTTTGTCTATGTATTCACACATGTATCATGTTTCCGGTTAATACAATTTTAGCATGAATAATAAACATTTATCATGAAATAAGGAAATAAATAATAACTTTATTATTGCCTCTAGGGCATATTTCCTTTAGTCTCCCACTTGCACTAGAGTCAATAATCTAGTTCACATCGTCATGTGATTTAACATCAATAGTTCACATCTTTATGTGGTTAACACCCATAGTTTACATCAACATGTAACCAACACCGAAAGGGTTCACTAGAGTCAGTAATCTAGTTCACATCGCTATGTGATTAACACCCAAAGAGTACTAAGGTGTGATCATGTTTTGCTTGTGAGACAATTTTTGTCAACGGGTCTGTCACATTCAAATCCGTAAGTATTTTGCAAATTTCTATGTCTACAATGCTCTGTACGGAGCTACTTTAGCTAATTGCTCCCACTTTCAATATGTATCTAGATTGAGACTTAGAGTCATCTAGATTAGTGTCAAAACTTGCATCGACGTAACCCTTTACGACGAACCTTTTGTCACCTCCATAATCGAGAAACATATCCTTATTCAACTAAGGATAATTTTGACCGCTGTCAAGTGATCTACTCCTAGATCACTATTGTACTCCCTTGCCAAAATCAGTGTAGGGTATACAATAGATCTGGTACACAGTATGGCATACTTTATAGAACCTATGGCTGAGGCATAGGGAATGACTTTCATTCTCTTTCTATCTTCTGCCGTGGTCGGGTTTTGAGTCTTACTCAATTTCACACCTTGTAACACAGGCAAGAACTCTTTCTTTGACTGTTCCATTTTGAACTACTTCAAAATCTGGTCAAGGTATGTACTCATTGAAAAAACTTATCAAGCGTTTTGATCTATCTCTATAGATCTTGATGCTCAATATGTAAGAAGCTTCACCGAGGTCCTTCTTCGAAAAACTCCTTTCAAATACTCCTTTATGCTTTGCAGAATAATTCTACATTATTTCTGATCAACAATATGTCATTCACATATACTTATCAGAAATGTTGTAGTGCTCCCACTCACTTTCTTGTAAATACAGGCTTCATCGCAAGTCTGTATAAAACTATATGCTTTGATCAACTTATCAAAGCGTATATTCCAACTCCGAGAAGCTTGCACCAGTCCATAGATGGATCGCAGGAGCTTGCATATTTTGTTAACACCTTTAGGATCGACAAAACCTTCTAGTTGCATCGTATACAACTCTTCTTTAATAAATCCATTAAGGAATGCAGTTTTGTTTATCCATTTGCCGGATTTCATAAAATGCGGCAATTGCTAACATGATTCGGACAGACTTAAGCATAGATACGAGTGAGAAACTCTCATCATAGTCAACACCTTGAACTTGTCGAAAACCTTTTGCGACAATTCTAGCTTTGTAGATAGTAACACTACTATCAGCGTCTGTCTTCCTCTTGAAGATCCATTTATTTTCTATGGCTTGCCAATCATCGGGCAAATCCATCAAAGTCCATACTTTGTTCTCATACATGGATCCCATCTCAGATTTCATGGCCTCAGACCATTTTGCGGAATCTGGGCTCATCATCGCTTCCTCATAGTTCGTAGGTTCGTCATGGTCAAGTAACATGACCTCCAGAATAGGATTACCGTACCACTCTGGTGCGGATCTCACTCTGGTTGACCTACGAGGTTCGGTAGTAACTTGATCCGAAGTTACATGATCATCATCGTTATCTTCCTCACTAATTGGTGTAGTAGTCACAGGAACAGATTTCTGTGATGAACTACTTTCCAATAAGGGAGAAGGTACAATTACCTTATCAAGTTCTCTACTTTCCTCCCACTCACTTCTTTCGAGAGAAACTCCTTCTCTGGAGAGGATCCATTCTCAGCAACGAATATCTTGCCTTCGGATCTGTGATAGAAGGTGTACCCAACATTTTATTTTGGGTATCCTATGAAGACGCACTTCTCCGATTTGGGTTTGAGCTTATCAGGATGAAACCTTTTCATATAAGCATTGCAACCCCAAACTTTAAGAAACGACAACTTTGGTTTCTTGCCAAACCACAGTTCATACGGTGTCGTCTCAACGGATTTAGATGGTGCCCTTTTGAACGTGAATGCAGTTGTCTCTAATGCATAACCCCAAAACTATAGTGGTAAATCGGTAAGAAACATCATAGATTGCACTATATCCAATAAAGTACGGTTATGACGTTCGGACACACCATTATGCTGTGGTGTTCCAGGTGGCATGAGTTTGTGAAACTATTCCATATTATTTTAATTGAAGACCAAACTCATAACTCAAATATTTGTCTCCGTGATCAGATCGTGGAAACCTTATCTTCTTGTCACGATGATTTTCCACTTCACTCTGAAATTCTTTGAACTGTTCAAATGTTTCAGACTTATGTTTCATCAAGTAGATATACCCATATCTACTTAAATCATCTGTGAAGGTAAGAAAATAACGATACCTGCCGCGAGCCTTAACACTCATCGGATCGCATACATCAGTATGCATTATTTCCAACAAGTCAGTTGCTCGCTCCATTGTTCCGGAGAACGGAGTATTTATTCATCTTGCCCATAAGGCATGGTTCGCAAGCATCAAGTGATTCCAAAATCCCATCAGCATGGAGTTTCTTCATGCGCTTTACACCAATATAACCTAAACTGCAGTGCCACAAATAAGTTGCACTATCATTATTAACTTTGCATCTTTTGGTTTCAATATTATGAATATGTGTATCACTACGATCGAGATCCAACGAACCATTTTCATTGGGTGTGTAACCATATAAGGTTTTATTCATGTAAACAGAACAACAATTTATTCTCTTACTTAAATGAATAACCGTATTGCAATAAACATGATCAAATCATATTCATGCTCAATGCAAACACCAAATAACACTTATTTAGGTTCAACACTAATCCTGAAAGTATAGGGAGTGTGCGATGATGATCATATCAATCTTGGAACCACTTCCAACACACATCGTCACTCCACCCTTAACTAGTCTCTGTTCATTCCGTAACTCTTGTTTCGAGTTACTAATTTTAGCAACCGAACAAGTATAAAATACCCAGGGGCTACTATAAACACTAGTAAGGTACACATCAATAACATGTATATCAAATATAGCTTGTTCACTTTGCCATCCTTCTTATCCGCCAAATACTTGGGGTGGTTCCGCTTCTAGTGACCAGTCCCTTTGCAGTAGAAGCACTTAGTCTGAGGCTTAGGTCCAGACTTGGGCTTCTTCACTTGAGCAGCAACTTGCTTGCCATTCTTCTTGAAGCTCCCCTTCTTCCCTTTGCCTTTTCTCTTGAAACTAGTGGTCTTGTCAACCATCAACACTTGATGTTTTTCTTGATTTCTACCTTCGCCGATTTTAGCATCGCGAAGAGCTTGGAATTGTTTTCGTCATCCCTTGCATATTATAGTTCATCACGAAGTTCTACTAACTTGGTGATGGTGACTAGAGAATTCTATCAATCACAATTTTATCTGGAAGATTAACTCCCACTTGATTCAAGCGATTGTAGTACCCAGACAATCTGAGCACATGCTCACTGCTTGAGCTATTCTCCTCCATCTTTTAGCTATAGACCTTGTTAGAAACTTCATATCTCTCAACTCGGGTATTTGCTTGAAATATTAACTTCAACTCCTGGAACATCTCATATGGTCCATGACGTTCAAAACGTCTTTGAAGTCCCGATTCTAAGCCGTTAAGCATGGTGCACTAAACTATCAAGTAGTCATCACATTGAGCTAGCCAAACGTTCATAACGTCTGCATCTGCTCCTGCAATAGGTCTGTCACCTAGCGGTGCATCAAGGACATAATTTTTTCTGTGCAGCAATGAGGATAAACCTCATATCACGGATCCAATCCGCATCATTGCTACTAACATCTTTCAACATAGTTTTTCTCTAGGAACATATCAAAATAAACATAGGGAAGCAACAACGCGAGCTATTGATCTACAACATTATTTGCAAAATACTATTAGGACTAAGTTCATGATAAATTTAAGTTCAATTAATCATATTACTTAAGAACTCCCACTTAGATAGACATCCCTCTAGTCCTCTAAGTGATCACGTGATCCAAATCAACTAAACCATAACCGATCATCACGTGAAATGGAGTAGCTTTCAATGGTGAACATCTTTATGTTGATCATATCTACTATATGATTCACGCTCGACCTTTCGGTCTCAGTGTTCCGAGGCCATATCTGCATATGCTAGGCTCGTCAAGTTTAACCTGAGTATTCCGCGTGTGCAAAACTGGCTTGCACCCGTTGTAGATGGACGTAGAGCTTATCACACCCGATCATCACGTGGTGTTTGGGCAGGACGAATTTTGGCAACAGTGCATACTCAGGGAGAACACTTTTATCTTGAAATTTAGTGAGAGATCATCTTATAATGCTACCGTCAATCAAAGCAAGATAAGATGCATAAAAGATAAACATCACATGCAATCAATATAAGTGATATGATATGGCCATCATCATCTTGTGCTTGTGATCTCCATCTCCGAAGCACCGCCATGATCACCATCGTCACCGGCGCGACACCTTGATCTCCGTCGTAGCATCGTTGTCGTCTCGCCAATATTATGCTTCTACGACTATCGCTGCCGCTTAGTGATAAAGTAAAGCATTACAGGGCGATTGCATTGCATACAATAAAGCGACAACCATATGGCTCCTGCCAGTTGCCGATAACTCGGTTACAAAACATGATCATCTCATACAATAAAATATAGCATCATGTCTTGACCATATCACATCACAACATGCCCTGCAAAAACAAGTTAGACGTCCTCTAGTTTATTGTTGCAAGTTTTACGTGGCTGCTACGGGCTTAGCAAGAACCGTTCTTACCTACGCATCAAAACCACAACGATAGTTTGTCAAGTTGGTGGTGTTTTAACCTTCGCAAGGACCGGGCGTAGTCACACTCGGTTCAACTAAAGTTGGAGAAACTGACACCCGCCAGCCACCTGTGTGCAAAGCACGTCGGTAGAACCAGTCTCGCGTAAGCGTACGCGTAATGTCGGTCCAGACCGCTTCATCCAACAATACCGCCGAACCAAAGTATGACATGCTGGTAAGCAGTATGACTTATATCGCCCACAAATCACTTGTGTTCTGCTCGTGCATATAACATCAACACATAAAACCTAGGCTCTGATACCACTGTTGGGGAACGTCGTAATTTCAAAAAAAATCCTACGCACACGCAAGATCATGGTGATGCATAGCAACGAGAGGGGAGAGTGTTGTCTACGTACCCTCGTAGACCGAAAGCGGAAGCGTTATGACAACGCGGTTGATGTAGTCGTACGTCTTCACGATCCGACCGATCCAAGTACCGTTACTCCGGCACCTCCGAGTTCTTGGCACACGTTCATCTTGATGACGATCCCCGGACTCCAATCCAGCAAAATGTCGGGGAAGAGTTCCGTCAGCACGACGGCGTGGTGACGATCTTGATGTTCTACCGTCGTAGGGCTTCGCCTAAGCACCGCTACAATATTATCGAGGAGTATGGTGGAGGGGGCACCGCACACGGCTAAGGAACGATCACGAAGATCAACTTGTGTGTCATGGGGTGCCCCCCTGCCCCCGTATATAAAGGAGCAAGGGGGAGGAGGCCGGCACTAGGAGGGGCGCGCCAGGGAGTAGGATTCCTACCCCTAGTTGGAGTAGGTTTCCTCCTTTCCTAGTCCAACTAGGAGAAGGGGGAAAGGGGGAAGAGGGGAAGGAAGGGAGAGAGGGGCCGCGCCCCAAACCCATTGTCCAATTCGGACTGGGCTTGGGAGGGGCGCGCGCCACCTCCTGGTCCTTCCCACTAAGGCTCATCAAGGCCCATTGCTTCTTCCTCGTATTCCCGTAACTCCCCGGTACCTCCGAAAATAGCCGAATCACTCGGAACCTTTTCGATGTCCGAATATAGTCGTCCAATATATCGATCTTTACGTCTCGACCATTTCGAGACTCCTCGTCATGTCCCCGATCTCATTCGGGACTCCGAACTCCTTCGGTACATCAAAACTCATAAACTCATAATATAACTGTCATCGAAACCTTAAGCGTGCGGACCCTACGGTTCGAGAACTATGTAGACATGACCGAGACATGCCTCCGGTCAATAACCAATAGCGGAACCTGGATGCTCATATTGGCTCCTACATATTCTACGAAGATCTTTATCGGTCAGACCGCATAACAACATACGTTGTTCCCTTTGTCACCGGTATGTTACTTGCCCGAGATTCGATCGTCGGTATCTCAATACCTAGTTCAATCTCGTTACCGGAAAGTCTCTTTACTCGTTCCGTAATACATCATCTCGCAACTAACTCATTAGTTGCAATGCTTGCAAGGCTTATGTGATGTGCATTACCGAGAGGGCCCAGAGATACCTCTCCGACAATCGGAGTGACAAATCCTAATCTCGAAATACGCCAACCCAACATGTACCTTTGGAGACACCTGTAGAGCTCCTTTATAATCACCCAGTTACGTTGTGACGTTTGGTAGCACACAAAGTGTTCCTCCGGCAAACGGGAGTTGCATAATCTCATAGGTATAGGAACATGTATAAGTCATGAAGAAAGCAATAGCAACATACTAAACGATCGGGTCCTAAGCTAATGGAATGGGTCATGTCAATCACATCATTCTCCTAATGATGTGATCCCGTTAATCAAATGACAACTCATGTCTATGGCTAGGAAACATAACCATCTTTGATCAACGAGCTAGTCAAGTAGAGGCATACTAGTGACACTCTGTTTGTCTATGTATTCACACATGTATCATGTTTCCGGTTAATACAATTCTAGCATGAATAATAAACATTTATCATGAAATAAGGAAATAAATAATAACTTTATTATTGCCTCTAGGGCATATTTCCTTCAATAAGCTCAATCCCAAATCGGAGAAATGTGTCTTCATAGGATACCCAAAGGAGACAGTTGGGTACACCTTCTATCACAGAACCGAAGGCAAGACATTCGTTGCTAAGAATGGATCCTTTCTAGAGAAGGAGTTTCTCTCGAAAGAAGTGTGTGGGAGGAAAATAGAACTTGATGAGGTAACTGCACCTGCTCCCTTATTGGGAAGTAGTTCATCACAGAAATCTGTTCCTGTGACTCCTACACCAATTAGTGAGGAAGCTAATGATAATGATCATGTAACTTCAGATCAAGTTACTAACGAACCTCATAGGTCAACCAGAGTGAGATCCGCACCAGAGTGGTACGGTAATCATGTTCTGGAGGTCATGTTACTTGACCATGACGAACCTACGAACTATGAGGAAGCGATGATGAGCCCAGATTCCGCAAAATGGCTTGAGGCCATGAAATCTGAGATGGGATCCATGTATGAGAACAAAGTGTGGCCTTTGGTTGACTTGCTCGATGATCAGCAAACCATAGAAGATAAATGGATCTTCAAGAGGAAGACGGACGCTGATAGTAGTGTTACTATCTACAAAGCTAGACTTGTCGAAAAAGGTTTTTGACAAAGTTCAAGGTGTTGACTATGATGAGATTTTCTCACTCGTAGCAATGCTTAAGTCTGTCCGAATCATGTTAGCAAATTGCCACATTTTATGAAATCTAGCAAATGGATGTCAAAACTACATTCCTTAATGGATTTCTTAAAGAAGAGTTGTATATGATGCAACCAGAAGGTTTTGTCGATCCTAAAGGTGCTAACAAAATGTGCAAGCTCCAGCGATCCATCTATGGACTGGTGCAAGCATCTCGGAGTTGGAATATACGTTTTGATGAGTTGATCAAAGCATATAGTTTTATACAGACTTGCGGTGAAGCCTGTATTTACAAGAAAGTGAGTGGGAGCACTACAACATTTCTGATAGGTATATGTGAATGACATATTGTTGATCGAAAATAATATAGAATTTTTTGGAAAGCATAAAGGAGTATTTGAAAGGAGTTTTTCAAAGAGAGACCTCGGTGAAGCTGCTTATATATTGAGCATCAAGATCTATAGAGATAGATCAAGACGTCTGATAAATTTTTTCAGTGAGTACATACCTTGACAAGATTTTGAAGTAGTTCAAAATGGAACAGTCAAAGAAAGAGTTCTTGCCTGTGTTACAAGGTGTGAAATTGAGTAAGACTCAAAGCCCGACCACGACAGAAGATAGAAAGAGAATGGAAGTCATTCCCTATGCATCAGCCATAGGTTCTATAAAGTATGCCATGCTGCGTACCGATCTATTGTATACATATACTTAATTTGGGAAGGGAGTACAATAGTGATCTATAAGTAGATCACTGAACAACGGTCAAAATTATCATTAGTAGAATAAGGATATGTTTCTCGATTATTGAGGTGACAAAAAGGTTCGTCGTAAAGGGTTACGTCGATGCAAGTTTTGGCACTGATCCAGATGATTCCAAGTCTCAATCTGGATACATATTGAAAGTGGGAGCAATTAGCTAAAGTAGCCCCGTGCAGAGCATTGTAGACATAGAAATTTGCAAAATACATACGGATCTGAATTTGGCAGACCCATTGACTAAACTTCTCTCACAAGCAAACATGACCACACCTTAGTACTCTTTGGGTATTAATCACATGGCGGTGTGAACTAGATTACTGACTCTAGTAAACCTTTTGAGTGTTGGCCACATGGCGATGTGAACTATGGATATTAATCACATGGTGATATGAACTATTGATCACATGGCGATATGAACTAGATTATTGACTCTAGTGCAAGTGGGAGACTGAAGGAAATATGCCCTAGAGGCAATAATAAAGTTATTATTTATTTCCTTATTTCATGATAAATGTTTATTATTCATGCTAGAATTGTATTAACCGGAAACATAATACATGTGTGGATACATAGACAAACAGAGTGTCACTAGTATGCCTCTACTTGACTAGCTCGTTGATCAAAGATGGTTATATTTCCTAACCATAGACATGAGTTGTCATTTGATAAACAGGATCACATCATTAGGAGAATGATGTGATTGACTTGACCCATTCCGTTAGCTTAGCACTTGATCATTTTAGTTTACTGCTATTGCTTTCTTCATGACTTATACATGTTCCTATTACTATGAGATTATGCAACTCCCAATTACCGGAGGAACACTTTGTGTTCTACGAAACGTCACAACGTAACTGGGTGATTATAAAGGTGCTCTACAGGTGTCTCCGATGGTACTTGTTGAGTTGGCATAGATCAAGATTAGGATTTGTCACTCCGATTGTCGGAGAGGTATCTCTGGGCCCTCTCGGTAATGCACATCAATATAAGCCTTGCAAGCAATGTGACTAATGATTCAGTTGCGGGATGATGTATTACGGAACGAGTAAAGAGACTTGCTGGTAACGAGATTGAGCTAGGTATTGAGATACCGACGATCGAATCTCGGGCAAGTAACATACCAATGACAAAGGGAACAACGTATATTGTTATGCGGTTTCACCGAGAAAGATCTTCGTAGAATATGTGGGAGCCAATATGAGCATCCAGGTTCCGCTATTCGTTATTGACCGGAAACGTGTCTCGGTCATGTCTACATAGTTCTCGAACCCGTAGGGTCCGCCCGCTTAAAGTTCGATGACGATCGATATTATGAGTTTTTGTGTTTTGATGTACCGAAAGTAGTTTGGAGTCTCGGATATGATCACGGACATGACGAGGAGTCTCGAAATGGTCGAGACGTAAAGATCGATATATTGGACGACTATGTTTGGACACCGGAAGTGTTTCGGGAGGTTTCGGACATATACCGGAGTACCGGGGGGTTACCGGAACCCCCCGGGGAGTATATTGGGCCTAATGGGCCGTAGTGGGAGAAGAGGAGGGGCGGCCAGGGCAGCCGAGCGCCCCCTCCCCCTCTAGTCCGAATTGGATAAGGAGGGGGGCGGCGCCCCGCTTTCCTTCTCTCCTTCTCTCCCTTCCTTCTCCTCTCCTACTCCTACTTGGAATGGGGGAGTCCTACTCCCAGTGGGAGTAGGACTCCTCACGAGGCGCGCCATAGGAGGTCGGCCCCTCCCCCTCCTCCACTCCTTTATATACAGGGAGGGGGCACCCCTTGGAGACACAACAATTGATCATTGATCTCTTAGCTGTGTGTGGTGCCCCCCTTCACCATAATCCACCTCGGTAATATCATAGCGGTGCTTAGGCGAAACCCTGTGTCGGTAGCATCATCATCACCGTCATCACGCCGTCGTGCTGACGAAACTCTCCGGCGAAGCTCTACTGGATCGTGAGTTCGCGAGACGTCTCCAAGCTGAACGTGTGCAGAACACGGAGGTGCCGTACGTTCGGTACTGAGGATCGGTCGACCGTGAAGACGTACGACTACATCAACTGCGTTGTCATAATGCTTCCGCTATCGGTCTACGAAGGTTTGTGGACACACTCTCCCCTCTCATTGCTATGCATCACCATGATCTTGCGTGTGCGTAGGATTTTTTTTTGAAATTACTATGTTCCCCAACACACGACATATCTGCCAACGCAAAGTTTGCTAGAACTATCTCAAGTATGCCCATGAGTTGTGCTACAATTGAACTTATAATTTGTGGACGATTAGATGTTCGAGTCGAACATATCCCATGCTGGCACAATGAGTAGCCAAATAAACTAGCAAAAAGTTAGTAGGCTAGAAATTGATCGTGACTAAGGGCTTAATCACGATGGTCTAGGTGCTCATGGCAAGAGTGAATGGACTAACCGTGGTTGGGTCGAAGATACTATGAGTAAGGCGGACTCATCTACACCCGATGAACAATAAACAAAAATAGTAATTTTTAAAAAGGTTCTAATTTTTTTGGCATTGAAGATGCTCATATGAGCAAGAAGTGTGCACATTTTTGTGGTGTTTGGACATTCGAGGACTTGGGGGCAAATAAGAACAAATTTGGGTCCAAATAGTGCTCTTTTTAAACTTTCTTTCACACCCAAATTTTTTTGTCATGACTTCCTCGGATGTCCAATGACCATAATCTTTTCACACAAATCACGCATTCAAACATCCTGGATGCCAAGAAAATTCAGATGTTTTTCAAATTTTACTAGTATTTTATTTGATTTTACTATTCATGCTTAGGTGCAGATGCACCTGGGCAGCGAATAGCCACACTCATTCCTCTACCGCCATCTACACCTAGAATATCCGACGATCGTTCGGTCAGGGAGAGCTCCAACGTAATTATTGTTCGCCAGGGGGAGCACCCCTGAGGACCGTTTCTAGTTGTTCGCCATGAGGGCAGGCCGGGGCGACCCCCGAGACCCAAAAGGCCCATTTAAGTGTTTTTTTGGTTAAATTGCCATGTTAACTATTTTTAAAGTCGAGTGATCTAGATTTTTTTTTTTGCCATGCTAAACTTTAAAACTGCCGCCCTCTATATTAAAAATGCCATGAACAAAAAATGTGCACAAAGTTATGAAACTGTCGTGCTCTCAAAAAAATGTTGTGCTACTTTATAAAACGGCCATCCTCTAGATAAAATATTTTACTTGGATAAGCCCATGAAAAACTGTCATGCAAATAAAAACAAAAAATGCCATTGTCTCAATATTAAAAGTGCCATCCTCTTGACATTAAAAATGTCATTCTGTTTATAATAAAAATGCCATGTCAACAATAATAAAAATGCAATGCTCTAAAATACCACCTATTAATAATAAAATGGCCTAATAATAAAACCTCCATCCTCCTAATAATAAAAATGACATGTTATTAATAATAAATGCCATGTTCTTAACCATGAAAATGCCATTATTTTGACAAATAAAAATGTCATGCTCTTAATAATAAAACTACCATTCTCTTAATAATAAAGATGACATGTTCCTCATTATTAGAATGCCTCGCTCTTAATTAAATTTCCATGGGGCCATTAAAAAAGACATGGAAATTGCCATGCTACATATAATAAAAAATGTACATGGCAAGTTTATAAAAAAATGCCTCTAAAATTAGGAATTTTTATTATATCAAACAATGGCAATTTTGGGTTTTTTTTGTTTTTTTTAAATGAAAAAAATGAATTTAAAAACAATTTAACTCGAATATATAATAGGTGTTTGAGCGCAAAGTGCTCATAAACACCTCTTTAGCCCAACTAATGTGTGCGCATGGCTAAATTGTAGGAGGGCGTGAGTGTGATCCCTAGTTCTACACTTCTTATGATGAAAAAATAAAAAAAGATGTTCGCCAAGAGATTAGTTGCACCAAACCCTTTCAGAGAGCTAACGAGGCGTCGGATTTGCACCAAGATCTATGCGGCCAAATCAGACGGCAGGAAGGGCGTTTGCCAGCATCATCCTCCTGGCGAACGTTCGTCAAATAGTATTTTTGTATAAATAAAGACATAAACAGTTGAACTGATACATAGTGGTGACAAAACCCTTAAACAAGCAGGTCGAAATAAAAGATAAAACGACCGGGCAAATAGCACAATGCCACAAACTTAACACCGAGTAATAATGCACATGAGAGGTCCTCTACCTCGTTAACTCGTTTAAAACTCTTGGTAGGCAGATTGTATATTTGTTTTTCGAAAACACTAACACCTACACGTGTGGGTGTTTTTCAACTCGCCCATACGTCTAAACTGTCGTTCATTGTTTTTTGTACGAATCTTGACACGAAAAGATGAATTTGGTGTGCCACGTAGGACGGGGCTGGTGTGTAGGTGTTGGAGAGTTTGCCCACATGCCCGCATCACGCAGTTTTCCAGCTGCGCTGTGTGTGCGAGCTAGTTTCCGCCCACACAGCCACCACCTAGTTCATGCGCGTGTGGGCGAACTGCTTTTCGCCCATACGGTACTCCTACATTGTGGATGGCAACTGCAGTTACGCGAACGTGGCAACTAGGTAAACACATATGGAAACTGTGATTCTTTGCTAGACGACAATTGCAGTTGCGCGTGCGTGGCAACCAGATAAACACGCATGGCAACTGTGATTAACAATACATGACAACTATGGTTGGACCACGCGTGGCAACTAGGTAAACACACATGGCAACTACTGTTTGACTATATGTGGCAAGTAGTTAATCACACACGGCAAATACGTTTGATTACACGCGGCAACTAATATAAATTAGACATGGCAACTATAGTTAACCAAAACAGATAGAGTTGCCATACTTTTACAACTACACTTGCAATCACGGATAACTACATCTGGCAACAAGGATGGCAACTAAATCGTCATCCCGCGGGATACTTAACGTAGTTGCGCCAGGATGTGTGGGCATTTTTGCTTCATGCCACACGCGCGGGTGGACATGAGTAGTACTTGTTAGGCGTGTGGCACGAAGTAGCCGCGCCCACATGTGTGGACAATTCTAATGTCCGCCCACACACAGCTCGTGTGGGCTGCCTTCTGCTCACACTACACATGGTGTGTGCGCATGTCAAATATACCACACGTGTGGTGGATATCGGCGTCCTTGTTTTTTTATGTACTAGTACAAATGCCCGTGCGTTGCACCGGGCGGAAAAAAAAGGCACAACCTACTTCATAATCTATTAGGCACCATTTTTATATCCAATTTAATAAACATCAATAATAAGGTAAACATGGAAATGTTCTTATTTTTAATAAAATTTAACATTTTCATAAATATGGAACACTTTTTTAATAACAGTTAATGTTTTTATGAAAATTGGAACATTTCTCTAAAGAACGTTTTGAAAAAGATGTTTTTTGTTTTACATTTCTAAATGGATTGTTTTTAGTAAAAATGGAAATTTGTTTTTGGGAACTTTTAAGCCTTTTTAAAAAGTGCGAACATATTTTTTTGAAACAAAAACAGTGTGAACATATGTAAAATTGTAAACATTAAACTATTTTTACTGTGTTTAGTATTTTTACAGATAGATTTTTAGGCCCTTTTTGTTAGTGAATTTTTACAGATGGTTGTTTGGTTGGGAAGAGTTTATTCTTTCTTCAACTATTTGGGCTTGACCCAAACAAAGCAGTTTGACATAGACACAAGGATAAAACACTTTGACATAGACAGAATGACGCACACGAACTCATCTTCCTTATCATTCTTTAGCTCACAATCTCGCCAAATTTGGTTGTAATCTAAGTGTAGGGAGACATATTTGGCTGGGCATGCCCCATGACAAAAACCTTGTGCCAGTGAACATTGTTGAGAATCAATAAAGCAGGCGAGATCTCTAAAAAAAATCTTCCTTATCGTTCCTCATTTTCAGGTCTCCCTTGTTGAAGTGCTCTGCGCCACCATCGCCCGCGTCGTGCCTACCTCCGTCGACATGGGCCTATCGCTTCCTCCCGTGCGCCGTCATGGAGGGCTCCCAATGGGGTGGGGGCAAGCAGCCGCCATTGGTAACCCGTCCGCTGTGAACGCCTTGTCCATCACAATGCCTACCAGCTGCAGTTGGAGCTGATAAATTGTTTCGTCCAAGCAGCATATATGACCATGGATGTGAATGAAAACATTAAAAGGCGACAATACTACTTTTTGCAGAATAATACATGGGAGTCCAGTTAATGATTTTCATTGAAACTGAAGCCATTATTGTATAGAGCAAATAAACTATAACTTTCTGAATTCTATTGACCTGTATGTTTGTCATGGTGGTTCTGCTCATATAGTCCATATAGCTCAACATCAGGAGATGCAGCACCTCATCATATATTGGGTCTTCAACAGAATCAAATACATGGCCAGAGTGTTCCTGAGATTGATGGTTTTGAACTTTGTATATGCTATTCTATAAGTTAGCCATGAACAACGTTTGCTTTCTGTCAAGGAATATAACAATAACAAGAGCACCATAACAGCAACTAAAGGGTTTGATTTCAGTCAAGGAACATAACATTACATCAATAGCAAAACGTGATGGTATTTGTGGAAATATAATAATAACTGCAACTGCTAGTAAAAGCAATATTATCCAACATGATAATTCAATCAGTTCTTACGACCACCATCAACCACAGCACACTGTTAAACAGTACATATCTAAATTTTATGAAAGCTAGAAACTGAAAGTCATTTACATCAAAGAGTTTGTAATTGAGCCTACCGGTCTGCATCCAATGAACTTTATGGTGCATTATCATTCCGCATACATAATGCTGCCGTACTATCGGTTGATAGGCTCACACCAAAGATTTTGCATAAAAAAGATGATGGTGAATGAACACCAATTCAAACTGAAAGAATAAATAGGAGGGAAAAATAGATAAAGCTACCGTATCATGGAAACTTCTTTTTTGGTGTATGGATGGAGACATATTCCAAATTTCCAATATGTAGGAAATAGTAGCTTAAAATATTTTTTCAGATTATCTGCTCGTGTACCTATATAATCTGCTCACCGGTTGCACCCCCTTTATCAATAGGTCACAATTAATTAAGTTATGACAGTTTTGTATGAAATAACTATGTAGAGTACTACAGAAGTAGAAGTACTACTAACGCGCAGACTTTTACAGAAGTAAAACCTTTAGTCTGATGGATTAGGCAGAAAAGCTAGTTGTCTTTCGTAGATCAGGAGCAGTGTTTAGTATCCTTGCAATTTTTTGAGCAGCTGCGCCACAAGTACATAGACACACAGTAGTACATGAATGAAGTGGCTCTTGATCTGATCATTAAGGTTTGCTCAGCAGCCTCATGAATGAAGTGGCTCTTGATCTGATCATTAAGGTTTGCTCTGTTAATTCACGTTCGCAGCCATGACAACATAACTGACAATACACCGAAAGACTAAACAGTTTCTAGTAACTCAACAAATAACTAATCTACATGTCATGGACTGGAAACTAAAACAGGTTCAATGCTTAGTCCTCAAATAGCAAAGTATCTATAGGGAACAAAATATATCGATATTTTGTCTTTACCGGACCAGCAAAACTCACAAAATTAGATGGCTACGTAAAATATGCAAGTGGTAATACTAAGTGCAAATGAACCATTCCTACACGTAATACCAATCCAGTTTAATAGAACTATAATGCCCTCATTTTTCTGGATGATAGAAAGACATGTTACCACCGAGAATGAGTGTCATTGACTAAGATTCAGTGTTTTTTTTTAGGGGACTAAGATTCAGTGTTGATGCCTGATGGGATGGAGACGATTATAAAAAGGAAATCCCAACTGCAGAAAACTTAACCCCCAACCCAACGAGGCCAACCAGGGACGATCATCACGGATTCAGACCAGATAATAAAATTGCAGACAGCCGAATTTTGACTCCATCAGTGTAGCGCCGAATTGCATTCGTAAATTATTGCGAGTGTCGCGAGGAGGGACAAACAGCTCACTTGCACGCCCCCACGGCGAAAGCCTGGCGCTGCACCGAATCCTTGGCCAGCTCCAGGAGCCGCTTGTGCATCAGCACGTCCTCTGCCCTCTTCATGTTGACATCCATCGTGTCCTTCTTTCCTCTCTCGGCGTGCGGCCAAGGTCGAAGAAGAACTCGACGCCAAGGGAGAGAGGGCCGAGCAGCTGCAGGAGCGGCAACCTCCGCCTTCGCAGCCTGCTTACTCTCACCGGCAGCGGCACACCATATCAGCACGACGAAGGAGAGCCCCATGGAAGGACGCGAAAAGGATGAAGGGGATCACCTCGGCTCGCCCAGTCAGACGATGGCATCATTCTCATGGCGATCCTTCGGATGAAGCAGCTATGCAAGCGGCAGCCTCCACTCCGCCCGGCATGGCAACACCGCGAGCTCGACACCCATCATGTTGATAAGACCATGATCTGAAACATAAATAGAAGAGCATTACTGCTGAGAAAAAGCCATCATGGACAAATCTTCAGATGCTCATAATGCATCATTGAAATTATAACCTGGAGTTAACCAAAATCATGGCATAACCGAAATTATATATGTACCCCAAAATCCTAGACAAACTATTTTTGTTCATTTTTTAATTTTAATGTGACAGAATCTAGCCTGTTCATGCTTTTTTTGTAATCGGTATAATAGTTGCAACCATGATATCAATGAACAGAAAAAAATGGAAGGTTATGACTTACTTAACACGCTTGTCAATTGATGTTATCTGCGCCCCTGCCTTCTGAACCTGATGCTTCTAAACCTGGTACAACATGCCGCTCCTCATTAGATGGTGTCCCACCATTTTACCGGACTTTGTCGAGACATTGGGGAAAGGTGTCAGCGCCTTCATCATTTAATCTGCCGGCAGAAGAGAACGCAATGTGGTCCCAGCAAAATCTTGACATGCCAGCATCTCCGGATCACAGAGGTGCAATTGTGTTAGAAATTCTAGGCTTCTTCATAATAGGAGGGTACCCAACAAGATCGGTGGGGCACAGATTTATCCCAGTCTACCTGCATGCACACGAAGATACATTAAGTAGTAAACTCAGAGAAGATTATGCAATAAAAGTGCAAGTCAAACAGAGCAAATACATAAATAGTTGAGCCAGTTATTATAAAATAAAGACAATAAGGCCAACCCTTTTAGGCACTATCTCAAAATGAAGGAACTGGTGGAATAGACAACATGAAACACCTTACTTGATATGTCAGGACCAAAGATGCAGTTATTTGAAATGACAGAGGTCAGAATTGGGCAATCATGACTGTGAAGAGCTAATGGCACTTTGCTTTGCTTAAGCAAGCTTGACATTTCTTGTTTTCTGAATATAAATAACTGGCTGCTGATTGCATTGCTAACTTCAAATCAAAATTGCCATCAGCAACATTGGGTTAGGTGAATAATCACTTATATATGGATGTTTTGATTACCACAGAAGCAGAGTGAGTCCTGCTGGAAACGGACAAGTGATCTAAACCCATCCGACAGAGCAGTCAGTCAGCTCATCGAGATCAAAGTAACTGACAAAATTAAGAGAAGCAAAGATACACCTTGGATGACTTGCACAGAAGTTGCGCACATGTATAAGAACCATGTGAATCAAACGATGATGTTGAGATTGAGGGCTAAATCCACTAAACGGTGACACTTATTACTACTGTATTATACGTACATGACACAACAAGCACAAATCTTTGGATGACAGGGCACCCGCACAAGCCAAAATGCCTAGAACTTGCCATGGCGCGATGGCCAGCGTAAGATTGATTGGCCACGGGTCGATGGCCGTGGGCATACGAGCGCATGAGAGAAAGCAGAGTTTTGAGGTGCTTATACCATAGCTAGGGCGGAGCGAAAGAAGAGGCGTCTGTCCACCGGAGACGGAGGGGAAGGCGAGCGGATGGAGAGCTCCCAGCGCAGCTAGGGTTAGCTGCGACCTGCACCGGGCCGGGCCGCTGGCGCCGCCGTTGCCGTAGATCCAGGGTCATCGCGGCCGCAGGGGCTGCTAATCTGCCGTTGTCGAAGCTTGTAGGTGAAGGAGACGCGCGGGCAGTCATCGATGTCGCGGCGGCGTTGGGCCGGGAGGCGGTTGTCGGCGAGTAGCGCCTCGGGGGAGTGGAAACGGGAGGTGAGTCACCGCGTCGGGGTTGCGCACAATCAGGGCGTCCATCGGCGCCCCATCGCGCCTGTCGCCGGGAGGCGTGCTCGATGGATCCGGAGGCCGCCGCGTCAACAAGAGCTCATCCGCCTGCCCGCCGGACGCTCATCGGAGCCGCCACCGCCGGCGACCGCCTCCCTCACCTTGTGCCCCTTCTTCCTTCACCCTCAAGTGGCCGGAGATGAGCGGCTACGAGGGCCCGGCGTGGAAGCGCTTCACCCTCCTGGATGTGTTTCTCGGCGGCGAGCAGATAAAATCGTTGAGGCTCCCCGTTAAAGTTGACGATGTAAAGAAGTGGAAGGTAACCATGGAATACTTGATGGGCTTGAACTGGCGAGACTTATCCGTCGGCCTCCAGGCCGTGCGCGCGGACAGCTTCATCCACCAGGCCACGCGCCGCGTGGTGGTGTTGCGCGCGGGCGAGCCGCACACCTCCCGCCAGACCGCGATGATCGGGGCGGCGCGGGTTCCGCTGCTGGACGCGCTGGTGCTCGGGGACGACGATGACGACAGCGCCGACGAGCCGGGGGAGGAGAAGAGGATGGAGAAGAAGGGGCGACCCAACCGCCAGTCGAAGCTGGCGGAGGGGACGCGGACGTTCTCTTCTACAAGAGGGTCGAGCTGCAGGGTTGGCGGCCGGGGGAAGCGGGGGGAGACCCGACCAATGTTGTTTGCGGCACGGTGGTCGTAAAATTGCGCTTAACTGAACACGACGACCTCCCCGGTCGATGATCTTGCATGGGTAAGGTTGGTTGGTGAAGAAGAATCCTTCGTCGATTTTCTTTTGCAGAAACGAATTGCTTCCCGTTTGTAGTTCACTATATTTCGGTAGTTCACTATATTTGAAAACAAGGTTACTTATTAAACTGATTGTTAAAATGCTTCATGATTGGCTTATTTCTCAGACAAAGAAAAACAAGGGGTGCTGAAGTGGGGCTAAAAAAGGTCGAAATGACCGTTGGTGAAGTTTTCAGAGCTGCCATGGATGGAGATCTTCGCTTCGGATCACTGCTGGATGAAGAAGACGTTTCCTTCCTTGGTGGAGCTTTGGTTGGCTTCTTCCGGTATTTTGTAAAAGGATGAGTATATTTTTCTTTCCTGAACTCTCCCGAAAGTATAGAAATGGTACCTCAATTCTAAACCGGCAAATATTAGTCCCTCAATTTTAAAAACCGGATTAGTTTGGTCCCTTGACTCAACAAAAGTAGTTTTCGTGGTGAGTTGGCGTGGTTTTGACCCGGCGTTGCCAACATGGCGATCATCTTTGTTCCCATCTTTTAAGCTACGTAGCACCGATACGCCAGGAAAGTGCCGTATCGCCGTTCCGGACGGCTCCGATACGCCGATACGGCTGATACGTCTTCGATACGCGTATCAGAAGAGTATCCCCTTTTCTGATTTAAATAAAAAGAAAAAAAAATGCTGATACGGCAGCGACACGCTCGTGATACGGCTGGGACAAGGCGAGCGACATAGCGCAGCCCCGGGCGGCCGAGCCAGCCCAATAGCCCACCACCACCTAAACCTAATCTCTCTCTCTCGCACTATGTTCGACCGCATGAGGAAGGGATCGAGGGCGACTCACCGCCGCCGCTGCCGCCTGCAGTGGCTCGCCGTCGTCGCCTCCGCCGCCTGGAGTGGCTCTCCGCCGTCACCTCCGCCGCCTGGAGTGGCTCGCCGCCGCCATCCCCACAGCCTGGAATCGCCTCGAGTCTGCTGTGCCGCCGTCGCAATGTAAACAATTTCCGCGAGCACCGAGTGATGTCTGATGTGTGCTTGTTGAGTGCTTGATGCAGGGTGCTGGATTATTGCTTGGCTGTGCTTGCTGGCTTCCGTAGTAGTACTGGTACACCGAGAGAAATAGCTGCACAAAGGAGGCTATCACTTCTATCTATTGCTTTTTTTAGGGGAACTTCTATCTATTGTTGTTTGTTGATGTTCGTTGGATAAAAGTGCGTGCTGATGTTGGTGCTTGTTGATGTATTTTCTATTTTGCATACACCATAAGGAGTTGAGGACCTGGATGATCATTCAAGACTACTCCTTTCCGGTTTATAGGGCTTATCTCAAAATTTTAGTTTTTTCATTTTATAAGGCTCAATTTGGTTGTTTTTCATCACATGTTCAGATTCCAAGGTGCATTAAATCATTGCATGCAAGTACTAAGAGAAAATTGACCAATGCATTTAATTTATGCATGCATGCATTGCAATTAATGCATTGGTAAACATACTTTTTTGAGAAAAACAAGAGCATTAATTGGGTGCTTTTGCAAACTACAAAAAGTATTCCACCACTCATCATCTACCTTGGTTGGTGAGAATTTTGAATTGATCCTTATATACCGGAAAGGAGGGAGTAGAAAAGAAAAGAGCCTTGGAGGCAATCAGCAACTAATGGTGTTGAGGATATTTTGTTATGTTTGTTTTTATTACATGTTATTTTATTAATTATTTATATATACTAGCCGTATCGCATACTGCTGTTTCTAGAAATTGCCGTATCCCGTATCGCCGTACTCGTATAGCCGTATCGGTGCAACGTAGCTTTTAAGTCAGCTGAGCATTTCGTCGAGCAGTTGGCGCGCGACAAGAAACAGAGGAAGGAGGTCGACGTGGAGCTTGCGGCGCCGCACGTACTGGGTGCAGGCGGTGGGGAGTTGCAGCACGGCGAGGATCGCCGGTGACGCGCACACGCCAGCACGCGCACAAACCCGCACATCACACCCACCAGCACGCACACACTCGCACATCACAGATGCACACGCACACGCACAGCTCTAGGTTATCTCACGTAGGCGGGCGACTGCGCGCCATGGGCGGCGCCCACAGGCACTGTACCGAGGACGTCCGCGGCGGGTAGAGGACGAGATTGGCGCGGCCTTGGGTCTCCTGCGAGGCAGGCGTGCTCCAGGAAGGAGCGCCAGCTGCGCTCGAGATGCGCGCGAGATTGAGGTGCTTGGCCCGCGTGCATGCGTGTGGCGGCCAGTCGAGTGCTTTCACGGAACACGAAGTGCAGACTAGCTGCTGGATTGATTCTAGCCGCCGGCAAAACACGCAGGTATAACGTTCACGTACGTATTGATTCGGCCCGCCGGAAATGCAAGTGAAACACAGCGAACATGCTGATCTCCAGCATGCTCCTCCTGCTCAGGCCTCCTGTCCAGAAGGTCAGCGGCGTCGCGCCGAGCGCAGGCTGCAGCTCGACGGCCCGTGCAACAGGGAGGCCAAGTCACTCGCCTGCCGCTCGAGCGCTTCATCTCCGAGCCCTGGGTCGCCGAGCTCCTCTAGCCGCTCGAGCGCTTCATCTCCGTCGCATGACCGTCATGGACGATGCTGTCGCGGTTCTCATCCGACCTCGCCGCGCCCGTGTTTCGAAAAAAATGACATGGACTGTGACGTGACGGTCAAACCTAGATGACGTGTAAGTTTTGATCAAAACCATGTCCACGTCAGATGGAAACCACTTGAAGCGGGATGAGGAACTAAACTAATCCGGTTTAAAAAGTTGAGGGACTAAGTTTTACCGATTTTTGAATTCAGGGACCATTTTTATACTTTCGAAAAAGTTTAGGCTTAGTTTGGTAGCACAGTTTTTAAAAAACCGAAGTATCCTAAAACCACAGTTTTCTTATGTGTGGGGAACAAATACTCTGGTTTTTAAAAACCATAGTTTCTTTCAGTTTTGTCAAGTACATCGAAGCGTTTGGCTGATGTTATTTTGCTGCAGTTTCTGTTAATAACTACATGGCCGAGTAGCACGTGCTAACTCATCAACACCTAAAATGCAACATCACCGGATTAATCAGCGTGTGCTAGTGTACGACCGGATTAATCACCTGCAGCTACATGGCCATGCACGAGTCAACCTCCTGTGTACGAGTGTGCTCCAATGACCAATCTATTTAGCAAGCTAGCTTTGTTCGAGAGCGTGCAGAAAGTATTCGGCAACCAGTGAATTCATTTTTTTAGGGGAATTTGCCGTATTTATTCAAACCAAGTTTGGAATCTCATCCGAAATTACATCTAAAATAAAGTCTGGTGATGAACCCACCCAAACGTCACACCTCTCTTCTCCTACAGCTACTTTAGCTAATTTATGCGCGGCAATATTCCCAGAACGCCTAATCCACTCAACTCTAAACTCGGCGAACGAGTTGAGCATCTCTTTGATCTCCTGTATCCAAGGCCCTACTGCAGAAAGGTTCCTTGTTTGCTGATTGAGAATGTGCACCACCGTGTTATTGTTCAGCTCCACATGTACTTTCGTAGCATGTGTTGCGATTGCCAACTGAACGGCTCTCCGGCAAGCAAGAACCTCCACAGCTTCTGGATCAACGTTGTGTGGGAAGAACTGACAGGCTGCTCCCAGAAAAGCTCCGTGATGGTTCCTCAGCACTGCCCCTCCACCATTTTTCTCTCCAAATCGTGAAACTGCTCCATCAGAGTTAATTTTGACCCATCCTTCATCAGGAGGCTCCCAGCGTTGCACCATCTTCTGCTCCCGTAGTGGTTGATCGGTCTGATGCGCTTGCTTCCATTCTGCAAGATGCATCTTGACAGTAGTCACTATTTCATGTGGCGGTGCAATCTTTCTCCCATCCCTAGCTTCATTTCTTGCCAACCACAGACTATACGCCGACTGGACCATGATCTCCCTCGCGTCGTCGGACGCCCCAGCAAACCAACCAAGGAGCCAGGAGGCAATGGCGTTCTGGGAGTCCATCTGACACGGCGGGGTCTCCACCGTTACTCCCAATTCCGAACACAACATCCTCCAAAACTGAACGGAATGCTGGCAGGCCCAAAAACGATGCACCATCGTTTCCTCGCGACCACACGCAGCACAAAAAATCCCAGGCTTGATACGACGACGAAGGAGCTCCGATCCAATGGCGAGGCTGTTTCTGATGATACGCCACATATGGATCTTAGTTTTTGCTGGTGCTCTGGTCTCCCACAAGGCCATATACCCCTTGTGCGTTTGGACTGAGTTTGATGGCCCCGGCTGTCCCGTTTTGGCCCTGTTCAAAGTCATCCTCAAGTGGTAGGCCGACTTAACTGTGAATAGCCCATTTTTAGTCAGATTCCAGGCCATATAATCCTCCGTTGCTGGTCCTCCAATAGCAACCTGCTTGATATCTGTAGCATCCCCCGGGGTAAACATTGAGTTAACTCGATCATTGTTCCATCGTAATCCATCTTCTGTCAACAGATCTGCCACCTTTGTAATTCCCGGGATGTAAATTTGTCCTAAAGGCTTCGAGCTACCTACTCTTGGAATCCATGAATCATGATGAATATTGATACTTGTGCCGTCTCCTATTCTCCAAATAAGGCCCTCCCTGAACAAATCCCTCCCATGGAGCACACTCCTGAACGTGTACGAGCCAGTTGAAGGACACGAGGCCGTTAGAATGGAGTCCTCCTTGAAATATCGAGCTTTGAGTACTCTGGCACAAAGAGATTTTGGGACTTGGAGAATTCGCCAAGCTTGCTTGGCAAGCAGCGCTCGGTTGAAAGCTTCGGGATCACGAAAACCCATCCCTCCATCCCGTTTGCTAGCACACATTTTCTTCCAGCTGATCCAATGGACCTTTCTTTCACCATCTGTTGCGCCCCACCAGAATTTTGATTAGATAGAAGTCAGGTTCCGGTACATCTTCTTTGAGAGGCGAAAACAACTCATGGTGTGATTCGGGGTCGCTTGGAGGCCAGATTTGATGAGGACTTCCCTCGCAGCTTTGGACAAGCCCTGTCCCTTCCACCCACTTACTTTCCCTTTCGAACTTTCCGTGACATTCCTGAAAACACCATCCTTGGATCTCCCAACCAGTGTTGGAAGACCCAGATACCGCTCACTAAGAGCCTCAGATTGAATACCGCTGATCTGTTTTGCTTGCGCCTTTGTTTCTTCAGAGCTCCCTTTTCCAAAGAAGATCGAAGATTTCTGCAAGTTAATTTTTTGTCCTGAGGCCTTCTCATATTTAATCAAAATCTCTTTTAGAGTCTCCATATTTTCCTTTGTTCCCTCCAGGAAGACAATGCTATCGTCTGCAAACAAAAGATGTGTAACGTGGGGGCCAGTGCTCCCAAACGAGACACCTTTCAACTGTTTGTCCTCCTTGGCTACCAGTGAATTCATTATAACAGATAGATGAGTCGGCGGCCGCGGCGGCTGATTTTCTGATCAGTGCGTAGATGGCGGTGTCAACAGGCTTAGCACTCTCCCAACGACTTCACTTGGTTCAGGTTTTAAAAAAGAGGTTAGGGCCTCTTTTTTAAATACGGCAGAAAAACTACAGTATCAAAGATACCTCAGTATATTAAACTACAGTGATTTTTTGAGCTAAACACTTCAAAATATTTAATACCAAGGTTTTTTCAGAAACCACAGTATTCCTTAAAAAACTCCAAAAATACTTTTCTCCCAAACGCACCCTTAGGGACAAAAAATATACTTATCCCTTTTGTAAAAACTTATGATTAGAATGTAAGCCTGCGTGCAGAACTTTTTGGCGTTGGGTGTCAGTAAAATATCATCATGTAGACTCAGTTTGTGGCTTTCCCAGGACGATGATGTTTCTATCTTTAAGTTCTTTATATAAGGTTATCAGTGGGTTTTGCTGATATAGCCTTACTGTGCCCGTCCTGATCATGCATCGTCGATCATTAGTTTGTGTTTGCTGCTAGTAGTTTATTGTAAGAAGACAATGTGGTTTCTTTAATAAAAATCGGAGGGGAAGCTCTCTTTATATTAAAAAAAAAGTTCACACTATTATCAGCCAGAAATTTGAGGCTGGTAGGCAGCGCTCTTTAAATACTGTTACGTAGATAACATTGAAACAAGAAAAAATGACCAGGGACAGAACTCGAAATATAAATATCTGCATGAGAGATTCATCCATTCTTCACATTAGCTGGAGTCTTCTCGTTTTTTGTAATAACTATTAGTTGCTGTTTTCTCACCATCGATGTTTTCCTTTTACCGACATATTGATGTTGACACGATTAAGCCATCCTAGTTGTAAGGCTTCTAGGGCAGTTAAATTTGAACTCAGTTAAGATGATCAGTCCAAAAGCTTTTGTCAAACATCCTTTTGGGTCACTTTAACATTTTCTTAATCAAGCAGTGGCGTTACATAAATAGAAGTTCAAATCTACTTTTTTTGCGGGGTAAAAGGAGATCTCTGTTGCTTAGGGTGGTGCATCATTCTTACAAGTTGAACGAAATATAAGGAGAAGGTACCTCAAGAAGGATTTCTTGATGCTATTTATGCAGGTTGAACCGAACAATCGAGCCTACGAACATGGAAGCTTACTGTATGTGTCGGAAGTGAGAATAAAAAGGAGGCACTTTTAACTTCAAGTTCCCGCAACTAGACTTAAAACTTGCAGTTTGAAATATCAGATCTTTCAAATATGGGATCTGTTCCAAAAAGTATGAAACCTCGACAACGGTATTAGAACAATTATAACACCCTACCGGAGTGGATCCTAGACAAGCGGATACATGGAGCCAAGGAGAAGGATGTAAGGGCAATACTTATTCTTGCCTTGAGGGAATTGTGGAAGCACCGCAATGGGATCGTGTTCGACGGCGAAACACCATCTTTAGGGAGGCTACTAGCACGGGTCTCCCACGAGGGCAAGGCTCGGAGGACGGCGGGCATCCTAAAGTCGGATTTAGAGAGCTTCTTCGGGCGGATACATAGGTGGGAGTCTAGTGAAATGTAGCCACATGTACAACCATGGTTTGGATGTGTAACACTCTCAGTGAAGGGTTTCTTGTACCTTTTTTCTCCCCATTAATGAAAGATACGCATGCTATGCGTATTTGAGAAAAAAAAATATTAGACTGACTTGCAGTCAGATATAGAAAGTAGTATTTTGTAAACAAAAAGAAAACTAAATTTGCAAGATTGTGCATAATATGATATAATTGCACTAGATTGTGAAAATAAGAAACAACGCGGAGTAGAAAAATTAACTATTACCTTTTTTTGCCAGAAACATAACTATTACCACTACAACAGTACCACACAAGGATATGAACATAGATATCTGCCCAATAATTTTTTTGAACTATAGATGGGCTTTGGCTCATACTCCCTCCTTCTCAAAATAAGTGTCTTAAGTTCGTACTAACTTTAGTATAAATTTGTACTAAGCTTGATACACTTATTTTGAGACGAAGGGAGTATAAGACAATAATTCCTGATTACTCTTTAAGGCCTGTGTAGGTGTATGGCAGTGGTGGGAAGTTTAGTACCACCTTGCTAGTTGAAGAGAGTTGAGACCCCTTTATAAGGATTGCACTACCACATGCCATTACGAGGTTGGGAAGAGGAGTGGTACATGTGCGCTCCTCTCCGCTGCCCACCTCCACGCATGCGCGCGTGCTACGGGTTGCCGGGATGAGCCAAGCCAATCTCACACATATGCGCTTTATTTTGCCTGTCGGGAATGGTTAATTAATCTCATCACTAACAGAAGTGCCACTGTACAAGACTCGGTCGTGGGCCTAAGCCCATGTCGCGTTGGCCAGTGCAGCCAACACACTCACTCCCTCCTCTTGCAACCCTAGTTGTCATCTATTGTTCCTCTCACCGTGCTTCTTCCGGCGATCCCATCCTGACAACCGCGTGCACCATTGGTCGGGAGAGTAGGTTCCTTTGGAACCCGTCCTTCAAGATCCTGCCCGGGAGAAGGACGATAAGGTTTTTTTGGGAGTGTCTCAACGCGACTGCTTCTGATCCGCCGCCCTCTCCATCCTTCTCCGCTTCCACTACTTTCCCTGCATCAACCCCATAGCCGACAACGAAGCTGCCAAGAGGAAGGCCATGGACGACGCCAAGGTGGCGGCTGCCTCCGCTACGTTGGCGTGGCCAACCGGAGGGTATGATTTGTTCATGTCCTACTTGCTTGTTCATGTGCTAGCCGTATATTTTTTGTTTATTGATGTTTGAATTCTATGTATTGTACATTCTCACATGCTTAGGTATCGGTATTAGTTTCATAATGTGATTGCCATGTTTATTATTCAATCGTGGATTAGATTAATCGAAGAAGTGCTAATATTTCCAACATAATTGGTATCTTATTGGTTACTCCAAGTTCCCCATGTGGCACAACATAGATCTCCCATATGCACATGGATATGAACCCGCCCATGTGAGAGAGAGGAACCCACGACCAAGGATGAAATAAAAAACAATAAAGCAGGAAAAACTGTGGGAGGAGAGAAAATTGTCAGGAGGAGAGAAAAAAGGATTGAGGGGGAGGCCTATCGATCGGTGGGAGGGAGGTAACGAATACGACCTACAGATTCCTCATTAATAATAGAGGTTTGTATTTAGGAGTTACACGATTGGATTTGGGGTCGGGTACCGTGTCGCGCACCGGTAGATTTTTTGATTCAGTGTTGGTCAATGCACAATGGTGTCTCGAGTAAGCAGAGGTGGCGGAGGCGGAGTGCTGCTATGGTGTTATTTATTTATTTATTTATTTATGTTTTGTTACACAAAGAAGCATGTGTATTTTATTTATGTTTGAGAATAACAAGCATGTGCATTACAAAACATATTTTTGACCTATTCAAAATATGTTATACATGAGAAATATGCGCGATGGATATTAATTTTGTACTTTAATGGGATATGAAAAGGATTTACTAGAACTGTGTAAGGATCATGCTCACACTCCTTACTATCAAATCATATGGAAATGGTGTTTCTCGCTGATTATTCCTCCCATCCACTCTCACAACGAGTTTGGTAGTTTGATTTTTTTAGAGAAAAGGCTAGCGCCCGATTTTATAAATAAAGCCACCAGGCAGAGTAACAAGTATCACCAAAGCATGGAAAGTTTAAACAGGGACCGGGACTGAGGCAACATACCCATAAACAACACGGGAGACAGGCACGCAGGCCCAACAGATAAGATAAAGGAGGCACACAAGGCAACAACCTACTGCTAAGATAAACCAAAAGATCGTTGCTTCACTGAGGGTGGGGGTTGGAAAGCTGGTTGGCCGACGCCTTAACTTTGTTGATAAGCTCCACCATGCCATCCAAGTCCGCTGGTTTAGTCAATAATTTCCACTGCTGCAAGAAGATAAGCATTTTAAAGAGCACATCAGCAGGCTTGTTAGGAAAAACTCCTTCAATAGTGAATTTGTTTCTAGTAGTACACAAGGACCAACACATGGCTGCCAAACCAACCCAGAAAAGCCTCTTTGCTCGACCCTGAATATTATCAACCAAGGACCGAAGGTGAGAAAAGGAGTGAGGAGCCCAATTAGTGCCCATCCAAGACCGAACACATCCCCAGGCCAACTTGGCCAGAGGGCACAAGAAGAAGATATGATCTGCGTTCTCCATATCAGCGCACGGGGCACAATGGGCAGAGCCCGGGCCATTGCGCTTGCGGATCTGATCAGCAGCCGGTAGGCGGCCTCTAAAGGCCTGCCAGAGGAAGACCTTGATCTTAGGGGGGATTTTAGCTGCCCAGATCTGTCGAAATTTGGAAGTGGGGGTTCCAATACAAAGCCTGGCATAAAGGGATCTGATAGAGAAAGAGCCAGACGGAGAATGCGGCCAGGTCACAGAGTCCTCGTCCTACGAGAGAATTGTTGGGGAACGTAGCAGAAATTCAAAATTTTCCTACGTGTCACCAAGATCTATCTATGGAGAAACCAGCAACGAGGGGAAGAAGAGTGCATCTACATACCCATGTAGATCGCTAAGCGGAAGCGTTCAAGTGAACGGGGTTGATGGAGTCGTACTCGTCGTGATCCAAATCACCGATGATCCTAGTGCCGAACGGACGGCACCTCCGTGTTCAACACACGTACAGCCCGGTGACGTCTCCCATGCCTTGATCCAGCAAGGAGAGAGGGAGAGGTTGAGGAAGACTCCGTCCAGCAGCAGCACGACGGCGTGGTGGTGGTGGAGGAGCATGGCAATCCTGCAGAGCTTCGCCAAGCACCGCGGGAGAGGAGAAGAACTTGGGAGAGGGGGAGGGCTGCGCCAGCACCATGGTGCGGTTGCCCTCCCACCCCCTCAGATCCCATCCGAGGAGGGGGCGGCGGCCAGGAGGGGTTGGCTTGCCCCCCAAGGCAAGGGGGGCGCCCCCTTCTAGGGTTCCCCCAAACCCTAGGCGCCTTGGGCCCTTGTGGGGGGGCGCACCAGCCCACCTGGGGCTGGTCCCCTCCCACATGTGGCCCATGCAGCCCTCCGGGGCCAGTGGTCCCACTTGGTGGACCCCCGGGACCCTCCTGGTGGTCCCGGTACGTTACCGATAAAACCCGAAACCCTTTCGGTGACCAAAACAGGACTTCCCATATATAAATCTTTACCTCCGGACCATTCCGGAACTCCTCGTGACGAACGGGATCTCATCCGGGACGCCGAACAACATTCGGTAACCACATACAAACTTCCTTTATAACCCTAGCATCATCGAACCTTAAGTGTGTAGACCCTACGGGTTCGGGAGACATGCAGACATGACCGAGACGTTCTCCGGTCAATAACCAACAGCGGGATCTGGATACCCATGTTGGCTCCCACATGTTCCACGATGATCTCATCGGATTAACCACGATGTCGAGGATTCGATCAATCCCGTATACAATTCCCTTTGTCTAGCGGTATAGTACTTGCCTGAGATTCGATCGTCGGTATGTCGATACCTTGTTCAATCTCGTTACCGGCAAGTCTCTTTACTCGTTCCGTAACACATCATCCCGTAATCAACTCCTTGATCATATTGTGCACATTATGATGATGTCCTACCGAGTGGGCCCAGAGATACCTCTCCGTCACACGGAGTGACAAATCCCAGTCTCGATTCGTGCCAACCCAACAGACACTTTCGGAGATACCCGTAGTGCACCTTTATAGCCACCCAGTTACGTTGTGACGTTTGGCACACCCAAAGCACTCCTACGGTATCCGGGAGTTGCACAATCTCATGGTCTAAGGAAACGATACTTGACATTAGAAAAGCTTTAGCATACGAACTACATGATCTTCTGCTAGGCTTAGGATTGGGTCTTGTCCATCACATCATTCTTCTAATGATGTGATCCCGTTATCAATGACATCCAATGTCCATGGTCAGGAAACCGTAACCATCTATTGATCAACGAGCTAGTCAACTAGAGGCTTACTAGGGACATGGTGTTGTCTATGTATCCACACATGTATCTGAGTTTCCTATCAATACAATTGTAGCATGGATAATAAACGATTATCATGAACAAGGAAATATAATAATAATCAATTTATTATTGCCTCTAGGGCATATTTCCAACAATCTCCCACTTGCACTAGAGTCAATAATCTAGTTCACATCGCTATGTGATTAACATTCACAGGTCACATCGCCATGTGACCAACATCCAAAGAGTTTACTAGAGTCAATAATCTAGTTCACATCACTATGTGATTAACACTCAATGAGTTCTTGGTTTGATCATGTTATGTCTGTGAGAGAGGTTTTAGTCAACGGGTCTGCAACATTCATGTCCGTATGTACTTTGCAAATCTCTATGTCATCTTGTAGATGTCGCTACTACGCTATATTTCAAACAACTGTTCTACTATACGAATCCGGTTTACTCTACTCAGAGCTATCCGGATAGGTGTTAAGCTTGCATCGATGTAACTCTTTACGCCGAACTCTTTATCACCTCCATAATTGAGAAAATTCCATAGTCCACTAGTTACTAAGGATAACTTTGACCGTTGTCCTGTGATCCATTTCTAGATCACACTTGTACCCCTTGACTGACTCATGGTTTGGCACACTTCAGGTGCGGTACATAACATATCATACTTTAGAGCCTACGACTAAAGCATAGGGGACGACCTTCGTCCTTTCTATTCTGCCGTGGTCATGTCTTGAGTCTTGCTCAATACTCACACCTTGTAACACAGCCGAGAACTCCTTCTTTGCTGATCTATTTTGAACTCCTTCAAAATCTTGTCATGGTATGTGTTCGTTTGAAAGTACTATTAAGCGATTTTGATCTATCCTTATAGATCTTGATGCTCAATGTTTAAGTAGCTTAATCCAGGTTTTCCATTGAAAAACACTTTTCAAATAACCCTATATGCTTTCCAGAAATTCTACATCATTTCTGATCAACAATATGTCAACAACATATACTCATCAGAAATTCTATAGTGCTCCCACTAACTTCTTTGGAAATACAAGTTTCTCATAAACTTTGTATAAACCCAAAATCTTTGATCGTCTCATCAAAGTATACATTCCAACTCCGAGATGCTTACTCCAGTCCTCAGAAGGATTGCTGGAGCTTTGCATACTTATTAGCATCTTTCAGGATTGACAAAACCTTCCGGTTGCATCACATACAACCTTTCCTCAAGAAAATCATCGAGGAAACAATGTTTTGACATCTTATCTGCACAATGTTTTGACATCTTATCTGCACCATTCATCGGAATCTGGGCCCACCATCGCTTCTCCATAGCTTGTAGGTTCATTGTTGTCTAGCAACATGACGTCCAAGACAGGATTACGTACCACTCTGAAGTAGTACGCATCCTTGTCATCCTACGAGGTTTGGGAGTGACTTGATCCGAAGTCTCATGATCACTATCATAAGCTTCCACTTCAATTGGTGTAGGTGCCATAGGAACAACTCCTGTGCCCTGCTACACACTAGTTGAAGTGACGGTTCAATAACCTCATCAAGTCTCCACCATCCTCCCACTCAATTCTTTCGAGAGAAACTTTTCCTCAAGAAAGGACCCGATTTGAGAAACAACCCCTATTGCTTTCGGATCTGAGACAGGAGGTATACCCAACTGTTTTGGGTGTCCTATGAAGATGCAGTTATCCGCTTTGGGTTCGAGCTTATCAGCCTGAAACTTTTTCATATAAGCGTCGCAGCCCCAAACTTTTAAGAAATGACAGCTTAGGTTTCTCTAAACCATAGTTCATACGGTGTCATCTTATCGGAATTACGTGGTGCCCTATTTAAAGTGAGTGCGGTTGTTTCTAATGCCTAACCCATGAACGATAGTGGTAACTCGATAAGAGACATCATGGTATGCATCATATCCAATAGGGTGCAGTTATGATGTTCGGACACACCATCACACTATGGTGTTCCAGGCGGTACTAGTCGTGAAATAATTTCCACAATGTCTCCATTGTGTACCAAACTCGCAACTCAGATATTCATCTCTATGATCATATCATAGATATTTTATCCTCCTGTCATGACGATCTTCAGCTTCATTCTGAAATTACTTGAACCATTCAATAATTCAGACTTGTGTTTCATCAAGTAAATATGCTCAGTATCTACTCAAATCATCTCTCAAGTAAGAGCATAACGATATCCACTGCTTGCCTCAGCACTCATTGGACTGCACACATCAAAATGTGTTACTTCCAACAAGTTGCTTTCTTGTTCCATTTTACTAAAACCGAAGCTTTTAGTCATCTTGCCCATGTGGTATGATTTGCATGTCTCAAGCGATGCAAAATCAAGTGAGTCCAAACGGTCCATCTGCATGGAGTTTCTTCATGCGTATATACCAATAGACATGGTTCACATGTCTCAATCCTTTTCAAAAATGAGTGAGTCCAAAGATCCATCAACATGGAGCTTCTTCATGCGTTTTATACCAATATGACTTACATGGCAGTGCCACAAGTAGGTGGTACTATCATTACTATCTTATATCTTTTGGCATGAACATGTGTATCACTATGATCGAGATTCAATAAACCATTCATTTTAGGTGCAAGACCATTGAAGGAATTATTCAAATAAATAGAGTAACCATTATTCTCCTTAAATGAATAACCGTATTGCGATAGACATAATCCAATGATGTCTATGCTCAACGCAAACACCAAATAACAATTATTTAGGTTTAACACCAATCTCGATGGTAGAGGGAGCGTGCGATGCTTGATCACATCAACCTTGGAAACACTTCTAACACATCTCGTCAGCTCACCTTTAGCTAGTCTCCATTTATTCCGTAGCTTTTATTTCGAGTTACTAACACTTAGCAACCGAACCGGTATCTAATACCCTGATGCTACTAGGAGTACTAGTAAAGTACACATTCACACAATGTATATCCAATATACTTCTATCGACAGCCTTCTCATCTACCAAGTATCTAGGGTAATTCTGCTCCAGTGGTTGTTCCCCTTATTACAGAAGCACTCAGTCTCGGGTTTGGGTTCAACCTTGGGTTTCTCCACTAGAGCAGCAGCTGATTTGCCGTTTCATGAAGTATCCCTTCTTGCCCTTGCCCTTCTTGAAACTAGTGGTTTCACTAACCATCAACAATTGATGCTCCTTCTTGATTTCTACTTTCGCGGTGTCAAACATCGCGAATATTTCAAGGATCATCATATCTATCCCTGATATGTTATAGTTCATCACGAAGCTCTAGTAGCTTGGTGGCAATAACTTTGGAAAAACATCACTATCTTATCTGGAAGATTAACTCCCACTCGATTCAAGTGATTGTTGTACTCAGACAATCTGAGCACAAGCTCAACGATTGAGCTTTTCTCCCTTAGTTTGCAGGCCAAGAAAATCGTTGGAGGTCTTATACCTCTTGACGTGGGCACGAGCCTGAAATCCCAATTTCAGCCCTCGAAACATCTCATATGTTCCGCGACATTTCAAAAAATGTCTTCGGTGCCTCAATTCTAAACCATTTATCATTACCGAACTATCATGTAGTCATCAAAACGTGTATGTCAGATGTTCGCAACATCCACAGACCACATTCGAGGTCCAGTACACCGAGCAGTGCATTAAGGACATAAGCCTTGTATTGTCCGCATAATTGCTACTATCAACTTTCAACTATATTTTCTCTAGGAACATATCTAAAACAGTAGAACTAAAGCGCGAGCTTACGACATAATTTGCAAAGATCTTTTGACTATGTTCAGGATAATTAAGTTCATCTTATGAACTCCCACTCAGATAGACATCCCTCTAGTCATCTAAGTGATTACATGATCCGAGTCAACTAGGCCGTGTCCGATCATCACGTGAGACGGACTAGTCATCGTCGGTGAACATCTTCATGTTGATCGTATCTACCATACGACTCATGCTCGACCTTTCGGTCTCTTGTGTTCCGAGGCCATGTCTGTACATGCTAGGCTCGTCAAGTCAACCTAAGTGTTTGCATGTGTTTCGAGGCCATGTCTGTACATGCTAGGCTCGTCAACACCCGTTGTATTCGAACGTAAGAATCTATCACACCCGATCATCACGTGGTGCTTCGAAACGACGAACTTTCGCAACGGTGCATAGTTAGGGGGAACACTTTCTTAAAATTTTAATGAGGGATCATCTTATTTACTATCGTCGTTCTAAGCAAATAAGATGCAAAAACATGATAAACATCACATGCAATCAAATAGTGACATGATATGGCCATCATCACTTTACTCCTTTTGATCTCCATCTTCGGGGCTCCATGATCATCGTCGTCACCGGCATGACACCATGATCTCCATCATCATGATCTCCATCATCGTGTCTTCATGAAGTTGTCTCGCCAACTATTACTTCTACTACTATGGCTAACGGTTAGCAATAAAGTAAAGTAATTACATGACGTTTATGTTGAGACGCAGGTCATAAATAAATTAAAGACAACTCCTATGGCTCCTGCCGGTTGTCATACTCATCGACATGCAAGTCGTGATTCCTATTACAAGAACATGATCATCTCATACATCACATATATCATACATCACATCCTTTGGCCATATCACATCACATGGCATACCCTGCAAAAACAAGTTAGACGTCCTCTAATTGTCGTTTGCATGTTTTACGTGGCTGCTATGGGTTTCTAGCAAGAACGTTTCTTACCTACGCAAAACCACAACGTGATATGTCAATTGCTATTTACCCTTCATAAGGACCCTTTTCATCGAATCCGATCCGACTAAAGTGGGAGAGACTGGCACCCGCTAGCCACCTTATGCAACTAGTGCATGTCAGTCGGTGGAACCTGTCTCACGTAAGTGTACGTGTAAGGTCGGTCCGGGCCGCTTCATCCCACAATGCCGCCGAATCAAAATTGACTAGTAACGGTAAGCATATTGAACAAAATCAACGCCCACAACTACTTTGTGTTCTACTCGTGCAAAGAATCTACGCAATAGACCTAGCTCTTATACCACTGTTGGGAAACGTAGCAGAAATTCAAAATTTTCCTACGTGTCACCAAGATCTATCTATGGAGAAACCAGCAATGAGGGGAAGAAGAGTACATCTACATACCCTTGTAGATCGCTAAGCGGAAGCGTTCAAGTGAACGGGGTTGATGGAGTCGTACTCGTCGTGATCCAAATCACCGATGATCCTAGTGCCGAACGGACGGCACCTCCGTGTTCAACACACGTACAGCCCGGTGACGTCTCCCATGCCTTGATCCAGCAAGGAGAGAGGGAGAGGTTGAGGAAGACTCCGTCCAGCAGCAGCACGACGGCGTGGTGGTGGTGGAGGAGCGTGGCAATCCTGCAGAGCTTCGCCAAGCACCGCGGGAGAGGAGAAGAACTTGGGAGAGGGGGAGGGCTGCGCCAGCACCATAGTGCGGTTGCCCTCCCACCCCCTTCATATATATAGGGGCAAGGGAGAGGGGGGCCGGCCCCCTCAGATCCCATCTGAGGAGGGAGCGGCGGCCAGGAGGGGTTGGCTTGCCCCCCAAGGCAAGGGGGCGCCCCCTTCTAGGGTTCCCCCAAACCCTAGGCGCCTTGGGCCCTTGTGGGGGGGCGCACCAGCCCACCTGGGGCTGGTCCCCTCCCACATGTGGCCCATGCAGCCCTCCGGGGCCGGTGATCCCACTTGGTGGACCCCCGGGACCCTCCTGGTGGTCCCGGTACGTTACCGATAAAACCCGAAACCCTTTCGGTGACCAAAACAGGACTTCCCATATATAAATCTTTACCTCCGGACCATTCTGGAACTCCTCGTGACGTCCGGGATCTCATCCGGGACTCCGAACAACATTCGGTAACCACATACAAACTTCCTTTATAACCCTAGCGTCATCGAACCTTAAGTGTGTAGACCCTACGGGTTTGGGAGACATGCAGACATGACCGAGACGTTCTCCGGTCAATAACCAACAGCGGGATCTGGATACCCATGTTGGCTCCCACATGTTCCACGATGATCTCATCGGATGAACCACGATGTCGAGGATTCGATCAATCCCGTATACAATTCCCTTTGTCTAGCGGTATAGTACTTGACCGAGATTCAATCGTCGGTATGTCGATACCTTGTTCAATCTTGTTACCGGCAAGTCTCTTTACTCGTTCCGTAACACATCATCCCGTAATCAACTCCTTGATCACATTGTGCACATTATGATGATGTCCTACCGAGTGGGCCCAGAGATACCTCTTCGTCACACGGAGTGACAAATCCCAGTCTCGATTCATGCCAACCCAACAGACACTTTCGAAGATACCCGTAGTGCACCTTTATAGCCACCCAGTTACGTTGTGACGTTTGGCACACCCAAAGCACTCCTACGGTATCCGGGAGTTGCACAATCTCATGGTCTAAGGAAACGATACTTGACATTAGAAAAGCTTTAGCATACGAACTACATGATCTTGTGCTAGGCTTCGGATTGGGTCTTGTCCATCACATCATTCTTCTAATGATGTGATCCCGTTATCAATGACATCCAATGTCCATGGTCAGGAAACCGTAACCATCTATTGATCAACGAGCTAGTCAACTAGAGGCTTACTAGGGACATGGTGTTGTCTATGTATCCACACATGTATCTGAGTTTCCTATCAATACAATTGTAGCATGGATAATAAACGATTATCATGAACAAGGAAATATAATAATAATCAATTTATTATTGCCTCTAGGGCATATTTCCAACAAGAATAGGGAACATAGCAGCGAGGCGGTGCCAGTTCGCCAGCTCTGTAGGAGAGAGAGAGACCTCCAAAGACCCAGGTCCCAGCCAACACGAGAGAGCTCAGAGATTGAGATCTCGGGGTTGGAGCAGTAAGAAAACAACACCGGGAAGGAATTAGCTAAAGTGTCATCCCCAACCCACCAGTCCAGCCAAAACTGAGTCGAGCGGTCGTTCCTGACAAGAAACTTAACATGGTCCCGAAACACATCACGAACTTTAACCAGGTCCCTCCAGAAGTGGGAACCATTCGAAGCATGAGCATGGGGCTAATATTGGGAAAATACTTAGCTTTTAACACATCATACCAAAGCGTACCAGGGCTACAAGTCATAATACGCCACCACCAGTTAATAATAAGACATTTGTTCATTACCGCGGTATTAAGGATGCCCAGCCCCCCAAGGCTTTTGGGTCTACAAATGATTTTCCATTGGACCAGCCTGTACTTCCTCTTGTTATCCGGAGAACTCCAGAAGAAGGCTCCTCTATGTTTATCAAAGCCCGCGTGGGTACCCAAGGAAAGCAGGAAAAAAAACCATAGTGAAAATTGAAGGGAAGAGAGACAAGCGTTGATGAGGCTAACTTTCCCAGCCTAGGTGTTATAGAGACCACGCCAAGGCATGACTCTGTTACCCACCTTGGCCACCAAGGGGTTAAAAACCTAAGAATGAAGACGGAAGGGGGAAATAGGCAGCCCCAAGTACTTGAAAGGGAAAGAGCCCAACAAACAGTTAAGGAGATGAGCAACCCTGGAGGCCTGCTCCTCATCTATCCCAGTCACAATGACCTCACTTTTAGTAAAGTTAATCTTAAGCCCCGACAAGGCTTCAAAGAAAAGCAGAATGAATTTAAGGTTGGCAAGACATTCATCATTAAGCTCCACCAGGTTGATCGTGTCGTCGGCATATTGAAGGTGGGTAACACCCTGGGGGAGGAGGCGAGAAACCACAGGAGAGATGTGACCAGCAAAGGCCGCCCGGGTCAGCATACACGGTAGAGCATCAGCCACGAAATTAAAGAGGATGGGGGAGGCAGGATCTCCTTGCCACAGGCCACGACCATTAGCAAAGAAGTTGGTGATATTGCCATTAACCGCCACGGCCGTGTGGTCCCCAGAAACCAACTGCATCAACCTATGCACAAAGCCAGCATGGAAGCCCTTGGCAAGAAGGACCTGGCAAACAAAGAATTAGCTAACTGAGTCATACGCCTTCTCAAAGTCCTGTTTTAAGATGATCGCACGGGTCCCTCTGCGGCAGAGGTCGTGCACTATTTCATGGAGATAAAGCACCCCATCTAAAATGTACCTGCCTTTTATGAAGGCAGTTTGATTAGCGCTGATAATACGGTGAGCTACCGGGCCTAATCTGGTCGCCATACCTTTAGACGGGAACTTAGCGAAGTTATTAATCAGAGCAATCGGTCGAAACTGGGAGATGTGGTTGTCGGTGTCAAAACCGGCGGATCTCGGGTAGGGGGTCCCGAACTATGTGTCTAAGGTCGATGGTAACAGGAGACAGGGGACACGATGTTTACCCAAGTTCGGGCCCTCTCTATGGAGGTAATACCCTACTTCCTGCTTGATTGATCTTGATGAATATGAGTATTACAAGAGTTGATCTAGCCTATATGATTATGGTTGCCTCTACGGACTAAGCCCTCCGGTTTATATAGACATCGGAGGGGACTAGGGTTGTACAAAGTCGGTTACAGAGAAAGGAATCTTCATATCCGAGCGCCTAGCTTGCCTTCCACGCCAAGGAGAGTCCCATTCGGACATGGGAGAGAGTCTTTGGTCTTGTATCTTCATAGCCCATCAGTCCGGCCCATGTCCAATAGGCCGGACGCCCGAGGACCCCTTAGTCCAGGACTCCCTCAGTAGCCCCCGAACCAGGCTTTCAATAACGATGTGTCCAACGTGCAGATTGTCTTCGGCATTGCAAGGCGGGTTCTTCCTTCGATGACTTCAAAGAGATGTATTCGGCCTTCTATTTAATGTCGTACCCATCGGCTTCTGTGCATCCACAACTTCAGCTTCCACGTGTCGAGCGAATACGAGAGGTCAGGGTATTTTTGCACATAACACCCTGGCCATGTAAGAAAAGCGTCTATTTAAAGGGATTGGATCTCAGATCCATTCCACACCACGTGGAAAATCCCTAGAGCTTGCTAGGAGGAACCACTCCAACATGGCCAGCGCTTCCAGTTCTTCCTCCCGTCCCTACGGCTCCGAAAAAGGCGGTTGGGAGAGATGTTCCGTATCCCATGGTCAGCTAGTGAAGCTGCAAACACAGGGATTTCTTCCCCCCGCGGATCTAGTCCCCGTTCGAACAGGATTGACTTCCTTCAACGGCGGGGCTCAAGCGGAGAATTTCCCCAATCCATCCAGGGGGACGAGTGTGCTTTGTTCCCTACTTGCTAAGAGGTGTCGGATTTCCAATCCATCCGTTCCTCCAAGGGCTTCTGGAGTATTATGGCCTCCAACTGCACAACTTCACTCTTGTCTCCATCCTACATATCGCGGGTTACGTCGCTCTTTGTGAGCTATTCCTGGGCTGTGAGGCCCATTTTGAATTATGGAGGAAACTATTCTGCATCGTCCCTCGTAACCAAGAGGGATCAATATTCGAAGTGGGCGGAGCCGAGGTATGGCGCATCACCGGGACCGGATACCTGTCCGGCACGCTGAAGAAGGCGTCCGAAGAGTGGCCTTCCAAGTGGTTCTATATTGAGGACGTCGCCCTTCTTGACCCAGTCTGAATGGGTCTGCACGAATTTTCAAGCGCTCCGTTGAAGAAATGCCACAGCTAGCGCCCTCGGAGCCTCAAGGAGGAAGACAGCGCGGAAGTCCGTCAATTGATGGGCATGATAAAGACGCTTGCCCAGTCCGGATTATCAATAACCGAGGTAATGGCGACTTCCACAGCGCGGGGGGTCCAGCCACTCCAATACAGAGGGCTTCCCATGTGGCATTATAATGGGGAAGATGACGCCTCACGCTGCGGTCGGAAGGGTCCGGACACCCCCGCCGCTTTGGCCAAAATATTGGCCGAACTGTACAAAGGGGAGAAAGAGGAGTTCACTCATCTTAAACGTCGAGATGGATTTTCCATGTACAGTCCTCCTAGCTGGGTGAGTTCTAATCCCACCACTTTACTCAATCCTCTCCCTGAGTCACTTTCAATGGACTTTAACCCATCAATTTGTAACAAGAATGGCGGAAGGTTACCGAGGGGATCCATAGCCCCGCCCCACAGCCAGAGGATCACAACCGGGACCTTGACCCCGGATTCGAAGAGGATCCGGACATATTTGTGGAGCTTGAGGATGGAGTGTTCTACCAGACGAGCTATGATGGTACGGAAGTGGCCATTATCGCCGACTATCCTGGCCTCCTCCCTGCCTCGCATGTAAGTGATCAAGAGACATCTCCTCCGAAAGAGCTTCCTCATTCTGCCTCACCCACCGCACTGTCTCGTGCTCCAAAGGGGAGGCGCTCGGCGCGCCATGCTACACCAGAGGCGACTCCAAAGAGATCAGCACCCACGCCAGGAAAGCCTTCAAAGAGGAAGGCAAACGAAGACACGACCGGGCCTTCATCAAAGACGTATGGCTTTGTAAATATGCCCATTGGCAGTCACATCCAACCGTGACACTGTCTGTTTGTGCCTCATCAGGAAGAGCGTACGCCGAACTATGTCCGGGGGTCCTGCCGGTCACACTCCCCTCAGCGAGGTTCCAGACCCCGCCATAAAGATGAGGGCTGATACGGGAGTGACGCCGGATTGTCCTTTGGCAGAGGATTCAGATGATATGTCCGTCACAAACTCGGAAGTGGAGAGCGCCATGAATCATCGGTGATGGAGGGCCGCTCTTCGCGACCCCGGCTTTACAAAAGAGGCATTCAATGCCTTCATCTTGGCTGATGCATACATCCGAGCTGCTCGAGACGGGCTTGCTAGAGCCACAGACCAACATTTAAAAGATATGCGGGTGAGCTCACATTGTGCAAACCTGATAATTATATACCAGTAGCCCCCGAGACTTGAAGCATTTGATACAACTGATTTAAGGATCATTGTATAACCAGGTACTTACGGAGAAGAACAAACTATTGTCTCAAGAACTGGAAAAGTGTCGGACCGAGCTAAATGCCGCTACCGCCAAACTGGAAAATCCAAGAAGGCATCGCCTGGTAATATTCCCCTCCATCGAGAAAATTTAATTATATACCAGCAATGCTAACAGTGTTGCATATCTCATGGCATGATCGTCAGATAAACTGAAGGAGGCACTGGAAGTCGCTCAAGCGGGTGAACAAGAAGCCAAATGGCAACGGGCCGCGGGCGAACGTATACACGCATCAGGGAGGAGAAAAACAAACTCCAGGATTTCAACACCGAGCTGGGCGAAGAACTGAAAGATGTGCGGGCCCAGCTGGCTGACTCCGTGAAGGAAAATAAGAGGCTGCGAGGTGGCATATTTAGTATGTGTTCAAACTTACCTCCGTGTAATTCAGCAAGGAAAGGAACTGACAGAGTTATGTTTGTAGGTATGCTGACTCGCCGTCCCGAAGAGGAGATGTTCGGATCTTCGGGCGATCTTCTATAAGAGCTGTCGCAAATGCACGAGCGAGCTTGGCAGGCGATGCGAAGTGTTGCCAAGGCCTTATGGCCATCCGCCTCCCCTCCAGGAAGTATGGAGGAGCTTGTACAACTATTCAGAGGAGCGCGGAGGTGTTTCCGACTATGGAAGATATCGGCGTGCCGAGAAGGTGCGCGAGAGGCCCGGGCCATGGTGAAAACACGGTATACCAAGCTTGATCCGAATCATATGGCGCGGGTTGAACCTCTAGGGTCGGATAGAAAAGAAATTCCCGTTAATTTGGTATATGACCAAGTAGAAGTAGCCACCAAATATTCCCAACAGGATCGTAAGTTAGACAACCTGTTAGACGGTATAGAGGAGGAAATTTTTGAGTCCAAGTGACTATGTATTTTCCTTAACATATTTGTCCCTAGCTGGATTTGTAAAACGATTTTCATGGCAGACCTTTTCGCTTCGACCTCTGGACCCAAAGGTGCGGAGTGTTTCTGAATACCTGAGCAACAAAATAGACCGGGGTATGCGTGGAAACCAGGCCTAGGGGTCGTAGTTGCTTGAACAGACAAGTTGTATCCGGCTAGCTATGTTATATTACATTGTGATTGTAAGAAACATCTTCGAGAGAGAATAGTTCCGTTAAGGGTTCCTTTCCCTGGGTGTACATGCGTTAATGTGCATGTCTGAACTGTGATTGAAAAAATCGCAGTATACGTAACATCTGGGGGTTCATAGTGTAATGAATGTAAAAAAATCTTTAGTCCGCCGACCGAATATTCCCTTAAGAACGCTAGCTTTCGGATTCACCCAGTCTGAGGTACACATCCGGATGACCCAGTAGTAACAATCGCAGAGGTGCTCCCTTTATGCCCTAGCCGAACTAACAAGAACTTAGGGCATAAGCATAAGAGCCAGGCAACCCATCTTGGCCAAAATTTAAGTTATATTGATGCATATAATGGCGAAGAAAAGCTACATATGAGGAAAAGACGCATATGTGGTGAGCTTGATGCTCGGAAAATAATAATAATAAGCTTCTGTACATGAAGCCCCCAGATATAATGGACGTACATATTTAAGGATGTGTACGTCATAGGTGTGCGGTTTAGCCGCACGAAAGCTTAAAAAAAGTGAAAAGATAGGAAAAAGTAATGGAAAGAAAAGTGAGAAGGGGACGAACAAAGAGTTCGGTGCTAGGCATAGAATCTTCGGAGTCTGGCCGAGTTCCATGCGTTCGGCTCTAGGCGATTGTCTGATGCATCACGCAGGCGGTACGCTCCTCCGGTGAGAACTTCGTCAATGATGAAGGGACCCTCCCACTTGGATTGAGTTTGTCCTTTTTCTTCTCTGGCAAGAGTAGAACGAGTTCGCCAACATTATAAGTCTGGCCCGCACTTCTCTGCTTTGATATCTGCGAGCTTGCTGTTGATAAATGCGGAAGGGATTTTGCGACGTTGCGCTCCTCCTCCAGGGCATCTAAGCTGTCATGCCGATCAAGCTCGGCCTCTCTCTCTTCGTACATGCGCACTCGAGGTGACTCATGAATAATGCCGCAGGGTAACACAACCTCTGCGCCGTACACCATGAAGAAAGGTGTATATCCGGTAGTGCGATTGGGCGTGGTCCGCAGCCCCCAGAGTACGGAGTCGAGCTCCTCAACCCAGTGCTTGTCTGATTCTTTCAAAGACCGCACTAGTCTGGGCTTAATGCCGCTCATAATAAGACCGTTGGCTCGTTCGACTTGATCGTTTTGTTTGCGGGTGATAGACGGAGGCATAATTGAGCTTAATGCCCAAATTAGCACACCAGGTTTTCACCTCATCGGCTGTGAAATTGGAGCCGTTATCGGTGATGATGCTGTGTGGAACACCATAACGGTGCACCACACCGGATATGAAGTCTATCACTGGCCCGGCTTTGGCCGTTTTAACTGGTTTGGCCTCTATCCACTTAGTGAATTTATCCACCATGACCAACATATATTTTTTCTTATGGCTTCCTCCTTTAAGGGTTACGACCATATCAAGCCCCCAGACCGCGAAAGGCCAAGTGATGGGGATTGTTTGTAGAGCGGTGGGTGGCATATGGCTTTGGTTGGCGAAAAGCTGGCATCCGACACAACATTGGACCAGGTCCTGTGCATCTGTTCGGGCCATCGGCCAATAGAAACCTGGCTCGGTGCGGTTTGTATGTTATGTCAAATGGAAGGAGCTCAATGGCCCACTTGGCAATCTGTCCTGTGGCATTGCGGTTGTTTATTATGTCGTTGAGTGGTACCTCGGAAGCTACCGTGACGATGCACTCTTGAAAGTAGTGTCGCAGCTTCCGGGATGCCATGAAGACCACGTATGCTATCTTTTGGTAATGAGGGTATCGGGATTTGTATGGTGTGAGGACAGTGGATACGTAGTATACCGGTTTCAGGAGCGGGAACTTGTGTTCGTCCTGCTCTCGCTCAACGACAAGCACGGCACTCACCACCCGGTGTGTTGCCGATATGTATAATAACATGGGTTCGCCGACATTCAGCGCGGCCAGGATTGGGTTGCTCGCTAAAAGGGCCTTTATTTCTTCTAGTCCGGCTGTTGCCGCATCCGTCCACTCGAAGTGGTCGGTGCGTCGGAGAAGGCGATAAAGTGGCAATGCTTTTTCTCCTAATCTGGAGATAAAGCGGCTTAAAGCTGTCACGCATCCGGCTAGTTTTTCGACCTGTTTAAGGTCTGTTGGTGTAGCCAATTGTGACAAAGCTCGGATTTTGGCTGGATTTGCCTCACTTCCTCTATTGGAGACGATGAAGCCTAGCAGTTTTCCAGCGGGAACGCCGAAAACACACTTTTCCGGATTGAGCTTGATGTCATATGTACGGAGGTTGTCGAATGTGAGACATAGATCGTCTATCAATGACTCGACGTGCCTAGTTTTGATGACGACGTCATCCACATATGCTTCAACTATCTTGCCAATCTGTTTCTCCAGGCATGTTTGAATCATGCGTTGGTAGGTGGCCCCGGCGTTTTTGAGCCCGAAGGGCATAGTGTTGAAGCAGAATGGCATATGGGGTAATGAATGCCGTTGCGGCTTGGTCGGACTCCTTCATTTTGATTTGATGGTATCCGGAATATGCGTCGAGGAAACACAGTGAGTCGTGTCCTGTGGTAGCATCAATAATCTGGTCGATGCGGGGGAGGGGAAGGGATCCTTAGGGCAGGCCTTATTAAGGTCTTTGAAATCGACGCATAGACGCCAGGATTTATCCTTCTTTGGCACCATAACCAGGTTTGCTAGCCAGTCCAGGTGTTTTATTTCTCTAATGAATCCGGCCTTGATTAACTTGGCTAGCTCCTCCCCCATAGCTTGACGTTTGGGTTTAGAAAAGCGCCGCAGTGTTTGCTTGACCGATTTATATCCCTTCTATATATTGAGGTTGTGTTCGGCCAACCTGCGTGGGATTCCTGGCATATCAGAAGGGTGTTAGGCGAATATGTCCCAGTTCTCGCGCAGGAACTCTCGTAGGGAGGCATCAACCGTTGGGTCCAATTGTGCCCTGATGGATGCTGTCTTCTTGGGGTCCGTTGGGTGGACTTGGAATTTGACTATTTCATCTGCTGGTTTAAAGGAGGTGGATTCGGGTCGCTTGTCCAAGATGACATCGTCCCTATCCACCATGGAGCGTAGTGCGGTTAATTCTTCGGCCGCGAGAGCTTCAGACAATGCCTCGAGGGCCAGGGATGCGGTTTTATTTTCGGTGTGGAGTGATATGTCCGGATCACTGGCAAGAGTGATTATACCATTGGGCCCACGCATCTTGAGCTTCATGTACCCGTAATGAGGTATAGCTTAGAAGCGTGTAAATGCATCTCGCCCCAATAGGGCGTGATATCCACTGTTGAAAGGGGCCACTTGGAAGGTTATTTCTTCGGACCGATAATTCTCTGGCGTGCCAAATACCACGTCGAGTGTGATTTTTCCTGTGCATCGCGCCTCCCGACTAGGAATAATTCCTCGGAAGGTCGTTCTACTTTGCTCGATGCGGCTCCTGTATATTTCCACTTTGTTGACTGTGTCCTCGTAGATGAGATTTAATCCGTTGCCGCCGTCCATGAGCACTTTGGTAAGCTGAAAGCCGTCCATGATTGGACTAAGGACCAAGGCGGTTGGTGCCCGGACTGTCCTGAATTTTGGTTCGTCACTGGCATTGAAAGTTATGGCTGTGTCATTCCAGGGGTTTATTGCTACGACCTGGTAGACTTCGGCGAGGTCATGGAGTGCCCTTTTGCGCCTATTGTTTGAAGCGAAAGTCTCAAAGACCGTCAATACTCTGAGGTCGTCGTCTTCCGGGGGGTGTTGTTCTGAGGTGTTTTTGGTGAGGAGATCCTCGGCCCTCTTCACCACTTGCCGGAGTATCCAACATGCTCTAAGGCTGTGGGTTGGTGTGGTATCCGGTGTTGTGTGTATTTTGCATGGCCTATCGAGCCATCCCTCCAGAATGGTTCCGTGCCCCATAATGGGCTTAGATTTATTTACTATTGGGTCAGGCGCCCCACGAGGGTGCATCCTTTTTGCCTGGATGAGGGGCTGAGTGGAAACCTGTGGTTCCTAGCGAGCTGTCTGAGTTTTCCAGGCGCTTTCCATTGCGCAGTACTTCCGTACTATGGTTTCCAAGTCAGCGAAGTGTAATACACGACAGCGGTTGATGGCGTTGAGGATTCCTTCGTCCGTGCAATCGTTGCGGAATACTGAGATCGCGTCTTCGTCGTGGCAGTCTTTAATCTTGTCTTTGACAAGGAGGATTCTGGCCCAGAAGTGATGGACCATTTCTTGAGACTGCTGTCGTATGTACATGAGATCGCGTATATCTGGGTGGGTGGGTGGCTTTAAATCCAAGCCCTAACCCAATTTGGGATCCGGAGTTTGAAAGACTTCCAAACTTAATGGTTCGGGCTCCGGGATATGAACTGATGTTTTAGGCCTGTCGTCCGATTCTAGGTTCGGAGGGCAGGGCGTGTCGTTCTTCAGACAGGTATCCGGCTCTTCGAGCTCGGAAATCCGAACATAGTTCGTCCTCAATATAGAGTAAGAGTTATTTTCTTGCTCCTCTACTACCGCTATCTGATGGGTGATCGATGGAGATTTGATTCCTCTCTGGTCGGGTTTGAGCCCAATCCGATCGTAGTCTGTAGCAACCCCCAAGGCGGCGATGTGATCCAGGAGTTCGTTTAAAGACGATAACTTCGTTGGATCCATCTGTTTGGAGTATTCAGAGTCAACACGGAGGTGATTTTCGATGACCTGAGAAGTCATTGTCGGCTTGACGGCCGGGAGGGCGGCCATGGTAAAGCCGCCCAACCGAAGGGTTTGGCCTGGGGCCAGGGCTCCTCCGAAGGTGACACTATCCTTGATAACAAGGCGAGCCATCAACCCTGTCTTTGACGCCACAGCGGAACTCTCAATGAAAGCACCAATGTCGGTGTCAAAACCGGCGGATCTCGGGTAGGGGGTCCCGAACTGTGCGTCTAAGGCCAATGGTAACAGGAGACAGGGGACACGATGTTTACCCAGGTTCGGGCCCTCTCTATGGAGGTAATACCCTACTTCCTGCTTGATTGATCTTGATGAATATGAGTATTACAAGAGTTGATATACCACGAGATCGTAATGGCTAAAACCCTAGAAGTCTAGCCTGTATGATTATGATTGCCTCTACGGACTAAGCCCTTCGGTTTATATAGACATCGGAGTGGACTAGGGTTGTACAAAGTCGGTTACAGAGAAAGGAATCTTCATATCCGGGCGCCAAGCTTGCCTTCCATGCCAAGGAGAGTCTCATCCGGAAACGGGAGAGAGTCTTCGGTCTTGTATCTTCACAACCCATCAGTCCGGCCCATGTCCAATAGGCCGGACACCCGAGGACCCCTTAGTCCAGGACTCCCTCAGTGGTCTGTACCTTTAACTTTAGGGATAAGAGAGAGAACAACATAATTCAAACGAGATATACCGACCATCCCAAGGAAAATCCTTGGATAACTGCACGGACGAGAGGACGCAGGGAGGGCCAAAAGCGGCAGATGAACGGGATAGAGAACCCGTTAGGCCCCGAGGCAGAGTTAGCATTAGCCTAGTTAATCGCAGCCTCGTCTCTTCCACAGATAATGGAATCATCAAGGACTCCTTTTCCTCGTTGAAGACCTGGCCTTGCACGGGCCAGAGTTTAGGTGATATGCGGAACCCAGAATCTGGCCTAGCCGCAAGAAGGCCAGTGAAAAAACTATGGACATGGTTAAGAATGATTTTAGGATCCGAGACACGAACTCCGTCCACCAGCAAGTTGGTGATCATACATCTCCGATGCATCCCATTAGCTATAGCAAAAAAGTACACCGTCGACAAATCACCTTTCAAGGTCCAGTTGATACTACCTCGTTGTTTCCAGTAAATCTCCGCCTTTCGGTGCAACTGCATCAACCTGGCCTCCAGGCCATATCTACGAAGCCACCCATCCACTGATAAGCCAACCGAATCAGCCTCCGCATCCAACGCTGTTACCTGCCCTGACAGGTCCCGCTTGGAACGAAGGGCCTCGACCGCATGGTTACGTCCCCACCCTTTCAAAAACTTCCTAAGATGGTAAGAGCAGAAATGACAATCATCCATGGGCCCGAAAGAACGAGTCCTGGAACTGATGAGAGAGGCAATCTTCACCGATAGCATATCCATGAAACCGTCAATCAAAAGCCACGATGCATCGAATTGGAGTCTCGACACTTTGGTCAAGGAGATAATACCCAAGTCGAGAATAAGGGGGAGTGGTCTGACCCAACATGAAGCAACACACAAAAAGAGGCACGTGAGAACATCAGGTCCCAGGAAGCAGTTACGAAGACACGGTCCAGGGTAGAGCGGGTAGGGAGCGCTTGATGATTAGACCACATAAAACGAGCCCCAGACATAGGTAATTCCCGAAGAGCCCAATCGGCAATGAAGTCATTGAACGCGTTCGCCAAAGGCCAAGAGAAGATATTATTGTTCTTATCCGACAGGTACTGAAGCAAGTTAAATTCACCAGTAATAACCAAAGGAAGATGACAAGATTAGATCTTAGAAGAAAGCTCTCATCCAGAAAGAGCTGCGAGAGCGAGTGGTCTGCTGGACCGTAGACCACAAGAAACTCCCAGAGAGCGTTACGCTCTTCATGGAGCACCACTGAGGGAGTCTTGGATTAGGGGGTGTTCGGATAGCCGAACTATATCTTCAGCCGGACTCCAGGACTATGAAGATACAAGATTGAAGACTTCGTCCCGTGTCCGGAAGGTTCTTTCCTTGGCGTGGAAGGCAAGCTAGGCGTGCGGATATTCAAGATCTCCTACCAATGTAACCAACTTTGTGTAACCCTAACCCTATCCGGTGCCTATATAAACCGGAGGGTTGTAGTCCGTAGGACAGAACACATCATAACCATCATCATACCCATAGGCTAGCTTCTAGGGTTTAGCCTTCTTGATCTCGTGGTAGATCTACTCTTGTACTACCCATATCATCAATATTAATCTAGCAGGAGTAGGGTTTTACCTCCATCGAGAGGGCCCGAACCTGGGTAAAATAAAGTGTCCCTTGTCTCCTGTTACCATCCGACCTTGACGCACAGATCGGGACCCCCTACCCGAGATCCGCCGGTTTTGACACGGACATTGGTGCTTTCATTGAGAGTTCCTCTGTGTCGTCGCCTTTAGGCCCGATGGTTCCTTTGATCATCAACAACGATGAGGTCCCGGGTGAGACTTTTCTCCCCGGACAGATCTTCATCTTCGGCGGCTTCGCTCTGCGGGCCAACTCGCTTGGCCATCTGGAGCAGATCGGAAGCCACGCCCCTGGCCATCAAGCCAGGTGGGGAAGCTTAAACTACACGGTAGATACCCTCGGAGACTTGATCTTCAACGAATTCAAGCCACAGCCAAGCGTGCCGCACTATCTCGAGAGGCATGATATAGCTCTGCCTCCGAACAGTGTCCTGGAGGCCGCATACGCCCCAGCCCCGATCCTCGATCTGGAGCCCGCTGCGTTCTTTAAGGATGAACGGTTGGACATCACCTCGGGGGCTGCGATCTTAAAAGCCATTGAGCCAAACGCAAGCCCCGCACTCCGCATGGCACATGACTCCAAGGAGCCGGACTCTTCTCCGAACTCCGAACCTCCCGCGCCCCTGCCAATCGAATCAGATTGGGCGCCGGTAATGGAGTTCACCGCCGCGGACATCTTTCAGTATCCACCTTTCGGTGATATTCTGAAATCCCTCAAGTCTCTCTCTTTTTTAGGAGAGCCCAGGCCGAACTGTGGCCTGCGAGGTTGGGATTCGGACGACGAAGAAATTCAAAGCCCACCCACCACCCACTTAATAGCCACTGTCGACGATTTAACCGACATGCTTGACTTCGGCTCCGAAGACTTCGACGGTATGGACGACGAAGACGGAGACGAACGGGAACCAGCGCCCAGAGGGCACTGGACCTACCCCCCACTTAATGATGTATTCATGGTGGATACACCTGAAAAAACTCACAATGAGGAAGAAGGGGGCGAAAAGAAGGGTAAACCCTCCGAAAAGCAATCAAAGCAGCGACATAAACGCCGAGCGAGGCCCCGCCTCAATCAAGACCCAGCCATAGAGCAGGACGAGCCGGCAGATGACGAACGCATCCCAGAACAGCCGTCCGAACAGGGTAACACGGGCAGAGAGGACGAACAGTCCTCCCCTGGTCATAACAGAACTCCGGACAATACCACGCCGGATAAAATCATGGAGCAGAAGAATCTCCAAGAAAGGCTCGTCGCCACAGCACGAAGCCTGAAGAAGCAGAAGCAAAAGCTAAAGACGGCGGAAGATGCACTCAAAACAAGATGGAGCAAAGTAATCAAGACCGCAGACAAATACGGCGGCAGCCACCGCACTAAAAGCTATCCAAAGAGAAAGCTACTCCCGAATTCGACCAGGAGGCCCTAGAGCCCCCAAACTCGAAAAACAAAAAGGCTACACGGTCGAATAAACTACCTCTCGGCCACTATAATACGGCAAACGGCGCCGCACTCAATGTGGCATGCGACACAATCAAACACTCGCATCATGGCCCAGCCAGGTCCATTTACGGGCCAAGAAAGCAAGCTCTCATAAGCAATGCAAAAAATCCACCATCAGAATCCGGCACACCCAAATATAGGGGTGCCGCACACCCTCTATGTTTCACCGATGAGGTCCTGGAATATGAATTCCCAGAGGGATTTAAACCCGTTAACATAGAGGCGTATGATGGAACAACAGACCCGGGAGTCTGGATCGAGGATTATATCCTCCACATACATATGGCTAGAGGAGATGATCTCCACGCCATAAAATATTTACCCCTTAAGCTTAAAGGGCCAGCCCGGCACTGGCTTAAAAGCCTTCCCGAAAACACAATTGGAAGTTGGGAAGAGCTCGAGGACGCTTTCCAAGCAAATTTTCAAGGGACCTACATCCGTCCCCCAGACGCAGACGACATCAGTCACATAACTCAGCAATCCGGAGAATCAGCTCGGCAGTTCTGGAACAGATTCCTCACTAAAAAGAATCAAATAGTGGATTGTCCGGACGCCGAAGCCCTGGCGGCTTTCAGGCACAATGTCTGAGACGAATGGCTCGCCAGACACCTCGGCCAGGAAAAGCCAAGAACAATGGCCGCACTCACAAGCCTCATGACCCGCTTTTGCGCAGGAGAGGACAACTGGTTGGCACGATGCAGCCCCAGCGACCCAAGTACATCAGAAATCAGGGATGGAAACGGGAAACCACGGCGATACAAGGACCTTCGCCGAATCAAAAGAAAAAGTCCGAAGAGCACGACAGTCAATGCCGGATTCAAAGGCTCACGGCAAAATCAGACAAAATCGCCCCCTCAGGATAATAGGGAAGATCCGTCCAGTCTAAAGAGAATCATGAACAGGATATGTCAGATACACAGTACTCCTGGAAAGCCTGCTAATCATACCCACAGAGACTGTTGGGTTTTCAAATAATCCGGAAGGCTTAACGCTGAACACAAGGGGCTCGACACACCAAGTGAGGAAGAGGACGAACCCCAAAAGCAGAACACCAGGAAGAAAAAGAACTTCCCGCAAGAAGTCAAAACAGTTAACTCACTTCACATAACAAGGCATGAGGCACCCATAAAGGTCCGCACATTCAAGCCTATCCCTCAGGAGTCTGGCCACTGGTCACTAAAACCAATCATTTTTGATCAGCTAGATTATTCTCGCAATATCAAACACGCAGGCCGGACTGCCCTGATACTTAATCCAATAATAGACGGGTTCTAGTTTACCAATGTCCTTATGGACGGTGGCAGTGGACTAAATCTGATATATCAGGATACAATTCACCGCATGGGCATAAACCCAGCACGAATCCGTCACAGTAAAACCTCCTTTCAAGGAGTAGCACCAGGCCCGGACACCCACTGTATGGGTTTTCTCCGGCTTGTGGTCATATTTGGCTCTGCCAATAACTTTCGTCGCGAAAAGCTTATCTTCCACATAGTCCCGTTTTCAAGTCGCTATCAAGCACTAATGGGACGCGGAGCTTTCGCTCGCTTTAACGCAATACCGCATTATGCATCCCTCACGCTAAAGATGCCCGGTCCTCGAGGCATCATCTCTTTAAAGGGAGCATACTAAACTACATCTCCTCCAAACGGAGGATTGTGCGGCCGCTTAAACGGCCGCCCAACAAAATGGCCTCGCCAGCCAAAAGACTTTTTCGATGTAAGTCACAAAAGGCCGCGGACCCGGACTCAATGAGTTCGGCACAAGCCCATTTTCGTTATAGGCTTGGTACGCCTCACCAGGGGCTGTACGCAGAGACAATAAAACTCGACCGTATTTATTTCTCACTTCACATTTTATTTATTATTCTTCTTTCCGCACGACCCATTTTTCAATTTAGTTCTTCCCTTTTACAGATGAATGTCGTACGGCGCCCGTCCAGGACACGGCACAACGGAGACACAGGCGCAGACGTGCAGTAGGGACCCGCCCCAAAGGATTCTTCTTAGATTAAGACCCTGCGTAAACCTTTTTTACTGTCTCTTGCTGCTATACATCCCCTGGTTTACCTCACTATAACCATGGAGGAGACTGGCATTTTGGCATGTGGCCACGCCAGAATTCTTGCTCGTACCTAGACACAAGGGGCTTTTTTCTTTTTCAAGGGTGTTGTTTTACACGCACCCACAAAGACCGAACACCTTAGGGAGTGTTCGGCGTCGCGAGTTTTGGCACTATATGCATCAGCTCCGAGTCATGATTTTGGTCACATGTTTGGTTGCCCGGCTCCTGAGTTCGGCCACCTTACGTTCCGTTCTGTCGGCTAAGGTTGCACCAGGAGAACTACTGCGATTGTGCCCCGGTTCGGCTGGGTGAGCACCTCAGTAGAGAAAGCCGAAAACCGACTGTCATGATGTAGCGCGAGACTGGTCGCCACTCGATGACTTATAGGAATTTATCGAATTCCTCCGTTTTGACGAAGGGCCGCTTCCCGGTCAGGCACATATGCGTCCCGAATTCGGGTAAACGCAGTCGCCATTAAAGGGCTACCTAAAGAGTCCCACTGTCAAGCTCCTATGGCTAAGTGAAAGTGTTAAAGCATTATAGTCCGGTCGCCTAGCCCGCGGTGCTATCACCTCCTTTGTAGGACCAAGACGTTGGGTTAAGTGTGAAATGCGTTCTCCGCGCGCACCCCCGCACTATGTGCGTGGGGGCTGAAGCCAACGACTGCAATCTTTCAGAATTTATATATCAAAACGGCCACACAGGAGGTGTTATTAATACTTGAAGGCACAAGTCTAAATTACGCCATTACAATTTATAAAAATATTGATCTACGATTACATATGCTGTCATAAAACAGCATCTTTCGAACACTGCGTCTCTATTATACGAGCGCCCGCGAGGACTTCCTCAAAATAGTGCTCAGAAGGAATTTGGCTTTTATCCGAATCACGGGACGCAACAACAATGGGCTCCATATCTGCCCAGTATGTCTTGACACGGGCAAGAGCCAGTTGCGCGCCCTCTGTGCAAGCGGACCTCTTTAGAGCTTCAATCCGAGGCACCACGTCAAGAAATTGCTGTACCAAACTGAAATAGCTTCTCGGCTTCGATCTCCCCGGACACAGGCGGTCCATGGCATGCTTCATGGCGAGTCCAGACAACCTATTCAGCTCGGCCCATTGTGCCAGGCGATCATCCACTGATAGTGGACGCTCTGGATTAGTGAACTGTGACCAGAAGAGCTTTTCCACTTCATGATCTTTCTTATCTCGAAAGTACTTGGTCGCATCAGCGGCGCTAGCCGACAAATCCAGATAGGTGTCCTCCACGCTCCACGCTCGGTCCAACGGGGCGAACTTCGGATCAAACAATTTTCTCCGCAGCAGGAAGGGCTTTCCATCCGCAATTAGTCCGGCTTGACGCAGCTCTTCCCTTGACGCTCTCATACTAGAGCGGGCGTCCTTGGCGTCGGCGACGGCCTTCTCTAAATCTGTCTGCCGGGCCTGACCTTCCTCTTCAAGAAGTTTGCAATGGTCAGTACCACTTTTCAACTTTACGGCTATATCAGCCATCTCCTCCTTGCTTCGGCAATGGGAAGCCTGTTCGGCTTTTAGCTCTTCACGGGCTCTTCTGGCAGCCGCATCGCTTTTTCTGGCTTGCTCCTTTGCTTTGGCGAGCTCGGCCCTAAGTCCTTCTACGGCCGCCGCACCATCTGCATCAATCATACACAAGGTAAGATATTGACATAAAGCTCCTCTTACTAACAATCGCCAAATAAACTCAATACCTTGAGCATCATCAAGCCGCTTGTTAACAAGCACGATGTCGGCTTCTACCTCATCAAGTTGCCGTTTCATTTCGGCAAAATCTCGAGTCCGGCTCGACTCCGGACAACCTGCCACCTACATACAAAGGTGCCACTTAAAGGACCTGGGATTAAGATCCTCTGCACGCCGCTAATCTTTGCGGCACACAGAGTCTCAGGGGCTACTATCTATACCAGGCTGTCACGACCGGATTTCCAATAAAAATATTTATTGAGAAACCAATCTTTAGAATCCAGTTTGAGATAAAACCTCCTCCCTGGCAGACAAACTTTTGATACAATAAGCCAGTAGCATAAATATGTTACAGGGTTGAGCTGACGATGCTCAACAATTTATTACAAGCGTGCCAATAATTATACATAAAGGCGATTAATGACACAAGGGAGTGGTGGCATACTACTGACTCGCAAATAAGGTAGAGGTGGAGTAACACAGTGGGGAGTGGATATGGGATTCTCAAACTAACATCCCATCGAGCGTCGAGGTGAGGCTCGATGAATTTTATTAGGGTAGCGGAAGCGGATATAATACAGTGACCAACTCCAGGGTTGCACGAGACTGACTGGGACTCCTCTAGGCGTCGGATTCGCTATCAAACTCTTCATCCATGAGATCACCTTCGTCAGCATCTGGCCAAATCAACAAGCCAGTGAGTACTTTGAAAGTACTCGCAAGACAGTTCGGACGTAAGATATAACAGACGCTAACATGAAATACATGAATAAGTTAACCAGTACAATCAGAAATAGAGGAAATAATACCGGGTGCCAAGCGAGTGTCTGAAAGACTCCTCGAACGGAAAAATGCGGAATAATAATACTGGTGCCAAACAAGTGTCTGAAAGACTCCTCGAGCGGAAAATGCGGGATAATAATACTGGTGCCAAACGAGTGTCTGAAAGACTCCTCGAGCGGAAAATGCGGGATAATAATACTGGTGCCAAACGAGTGTCGGAGAGACTCCTCGAGCGGAAAATGCGGAATAATAATGCCACAGTCGGGCGTCTGGGTGACACCACATAAAGGGCTTTAAAAAGAAATGCCACAGTCGGGCATCTGAGCGACACCACATAAAGGGCTTTAAAAAGAAATGCCACAGTCGGGCGTCTGAGCGACACCACATAAAGGGCTTTAAAAAGAAATGCCACAGTTGGGCGTCTGAGCGACACCACATAAAGGGCTTTAAAAAGAAATGCCATAGTCGGGCGTCTGAGCGACACCACATAAAGGGCTTAAAAAAGAAATGCCACAGTCGAGCGTCTGAGCGACACCACGTAAAGGGCTTTTGACTGATAAGGAAATAATATATTCATCATAAATATATTCAACTCATGGAATTAAACGGGTTAGTCCATCCACAAGGATAAACATTTAACCGGTCTTAGTGCCCATGTGTCCCACCGGGTAATCTGTCACCAAACTGGCACATGACTGTTAGCAGGGAACTTGGATATAGATAAGATGATTTAAGGATATAGAGCTCTGCAGAGTTTGTACAAAAATTTCCCACAGTCGACGGATTTCCGTAGTCTCCAGGACTAATTCCGTTACGGTATTTCAGAAGGAAACACAGCTAACCAGTACACACCCATCCAACTCTTCGATGCCAGGAATCACCCTCAACATCGTCCAAGAAAAACTATTGAGACGGGGAGATCACAATCTCGAATAGCATGGGATCAAATTTATATACGCGCGCTCTAAGGGGTGCCCCCCTCTCGGTCCCAACCGGAAACACCCATGCCCCCTGACCGGATGCCTGGCTTTAATCCAGGGCCATGGAACCAGCATCCCGGCCTCTCCTTTTTGGTGTGTACCCAGAAAGCGGTTTGCGTCTTACTAAACCATATCCCTTTCGGGAAACATGTGGTAGTACAGGGAAAGGAAGTGGATTTGAACCCAACCGATATGGGTTGGTACTGAAGATAACTTGCATGGCCTAAGACTGGCATGCTACAACACTGCCATCTTACCCATCTTCATGCCAACACATGGCCTTGCATACTTACGTCCAACGACGTGTGAAATCATCGGGCTTACTTGCCTCAACAATGCATAATGAACGGTTCATCGGTATGCTTCACACATGCCATGAAACTATGCAAACATGCCAAGACACTCATCATATCAAAAGTTCGAACATGCTTGCCTGGTTCAGAGTAGTCGGAGCCTAGCTCGGTGAAGTTCGCGGCCCCGTCACCTCCTTTGGTATCTACGGTATAGAGAAAACATATGCGCTAACGTGAATACCGAGAGGTGCAGAAAAAGTATTGCAATTAGTTTTCAAATAAATCTGATAAAAAACTAGACAAAATTTTGAAGAGAACAGAAAAAGAATCACTCAAAAATGTGCTTCTGTTAAAAAGTTATGAAGGCTTTCATCCAGGGACTCATCTGTAATGAAACAGAAACTTCCCAGGGTTCTAACTGAGAAAACAGAAAACGGTTCGTTTGGAAATGCGCAAGCGCAAGAGAGAAAGCGTATTTTGCCCGAAGGCGCCAACAAAAAACGGTTCGCGAATAAAAGAACAGAGGCTGACATGCGGGGTCCGCATGTCAGGTTTGAAAAGGCTCGCCGGCGCCCGAAGACGGCGGTGGACGCCGGCGTCGAACTACGGCGAATTAGGAGAAACAGAGGGTACCAAGAGCTTCAGTGTCTTCTTCCGCGTCGGTGGGTGGTGGACTCGTCCAACGGGGAGCACCACGTCGATGGCGACACTAACTCCGGCGGACGGCGGTTCGGGTGAGGATGGGGAACTCCGGTGGAGGGCTGCAAGCTTCAAATTGAAGTGCGGGTCAGAACAAGGGATGCATGGTGAAGCTACTGGCAGGAGAATGGAGGAGGAGGATCACACACGGGGGCGAATCGGGCTGGATCCCGTGGCAGGTCGCGGTGGTCGGAGTCGAGGAAGGAGACCTCCTCGGGGCTCTTCCAGAGGCCTGGCGTGCTCTAGGGGGAGTGCAGGGCTAGTGGGTGCTCGAGTTGAAGCTCGGGGCCTCTATTTATAGGCAGATCGATGGGGTGGCCATAAACGGGGAATCTCCGGTGAGCGATTACGGCGGAGCAGTGGATTGGAGGGTGGTTTGAGCGGTCGGGCAGCATCAGTGGAGGTTACTAGATTCGTTCCGCTACTAAACGGAGCTGGCCCCGGCGTAATGGCGTCTGTCCACGATGAGGTGACCGCACGAGCTCAGCGGCGGCAGAGAGCGCGCGCTGTGCGTGTCGCGCCACGGCGACGGTGCTGCATGCGTGCGCTGGCATGGAGATGGCCACGCGGAGCCATCAGCGGGGTTGGGCGGCGCGGAACGGCGTTGAGCCTCCGTTCTGCTCCCTGTCGGCTGCCACGGCGGTTCAGCCGCCGCAAGACACGCCGGCGTGGTCGGGCCAGGGCGCCACCGACGCCAGGAAGAAGCCAAGTGCGCGTGCGGGGCTCCGGACAAGCTGACTAGGCGGCGAGCAACGTGCCAAGGGCACTGTGGGCGCGTGACTGAAGATGATCAACGGTGTTCGACACTGAAACTGAATTTTAACTGAACTTGGCTGAAATAGTGCATGCAAGGTGTTCGACGAAATGATTCAGGCATGTAGGCATTTTCCCTAGAGCTGAAATTTGGTGGAGTGGTCACTCATTGCACCAGTAGGTTGCCTGAATTTTGGTGGAATTTTTGGGGAAGTGTAGATATGAATTTCACTAAATTTGGCAAATCTGGTCCAAACTTACAGGGAGTGAAATTTGAAAAATTTGAAAAGGAGAAGAGTGGATCAAGATGGTTCTGGGTTGTGGGTTCAAAGGACTAGCCAGTAGAGTTGTTTTGAGTTCAAATCTCAACTGAAATGGGGTACTTGCTTTGAAAAACCATTTGGCCCAAAATAATTGATAGAACAATATTTGAGAGATGAAACAATCAAAATAAAATCCAAAATTTGCTTGGATGAGTTGGGACAGGGATCTTAGATTGATAACAAGGAGGAGAGGAGGTTTTGGAGTGGTTTAACCACATGGGAGAAAATACAAGGTCACGGGTGGTTATCAATAGAATGAAAAATCCAAATCTTCATAGAGTTTTTTTTTTGAAAATTTTGAAAGGTCTCAATCCACAGAAGAAAAACCAGCAAGGTTTTTGCTAAAACCAAATAAATTTTTTGGAGTGTCACAACACCTACCCCCTTAGGAAAAATCTCGTCCCCGAGATTTCAGTTGATCCTTAAATAAGTGCGGATGCTTTGTTCGAAGAAGGTCCTCTCTTTCCCACGTTGCTTCACTTTCGGTGTGATTACTCCACTGAACTTTGAAAAATTTGACGGTTTTCTGCCGGGTCCTCCTTTCAGTCTCCTCTAATATCTTTACTGGAAATTCCCGATAGGTGAGGTTTGGTTGCACATCGAGGTTCTCATGGGGCACCTGTTTCTCTGGGTTGCTCACGTATTTCCTTAATTGTGAAACGTGGAATACGTTGTGGATATCTGATAGTTCCTTAGGTAGGTCTAGCTGGTAGGCTACAGTGCCTCTCCGTGCCAATATACCGAATGGCCCGATGAACCTTGGTGCTAGTTTCCCTTTGATCTTGAATCGTTGTAGTCCTCTCATAGGGGATACTCGTAGATACACGAATTCTCCGGGTTCGAAGCTGACCCCACGATGTTTCTGATTGTAATAACTTTTTTGTCGGCTTTGGGCGGTCTTGAGTCGATCTCTGATTAGCTGGACCTTTTCCTCGGCTTCCTTGAGCATGTCTGGGCCGAAGATACGGCTGTCTCCGGTCTCTGACCAATTTAACGGGGTACGACATCTTCGTCCATACAAGGCCTCAAATGGTGCCATTTGCAGGCTGGCCTGATGACTGTTGTTGTACCCGAACTCGGCGTATGGCAGGCTGTCTTCCCAACTGGTTCCATAGGTGAGGACACATGCTCTTAGCATGTCCTCTAAAATCTGGTTTACCCGTTCTGTTTGTCCATCTGTCTGGGGGTGGTATGCCGTACTGAAGGCTAGTTGAGTTCCTAGAGCCTGTTGTAACTGCTCCCAGAATCTCGAGACGAACTGTGTTCCTCTGTCAGATATTATAGTCTTCGGGACACCGTGCAGACAAACTATGCGAGAGAGATATATCTTGGCAAGCTTCTGAGTGGTGTGGGTCGTCTTTACTGGAATGAAATGTGCCACCTTAGTCAACCTGTCGGTGATAACCCATATGGCATCATTCCCGTGTCGTGATCGAGGTAGTCCGACAATGAAATCCATCCCTATTTCATCCCATTTCCACTCAGGTATTTTATTTGGTTGCAGTAGTCCGGCTGGTCTCTGGTGTTCAGCCTTTATACGTTGACAAGAGTCGCAGCATGCAATGAAGGTGGCTATGTCCCTCTTCATACCGTGCCACCAAAATCCTTCCTGGATATCCTTATACATCTTGGTTCCTCCAGGATGGATCGAATATGGAGCGGTGTGGGCTTCAGCTAGAATTTGCCGTTTGAGGTCTTCTATGTCTGGCACGCAGAGTCTGTTCCCGTACCATAGTGTCCCTTCTTCGTCTATGATGAATTTCGAGGCCTTGCCCATACTCACCTTTCTTTTGATGCCTTCAATGCTGGGGTGACCCGGCTGGGCTTCTTTGATTCTTTTCACAAGGTTGGGTTGTATCTCCAAGTTTGTTATGGTGCCTTCTGCTACCATCAACAAGTTGAGTCTGGCAAATTCCCGTTGGAATTCGGGTCTTAAGTTGGGCAGACTGTTGTTGTCGGCGCTGGGGTTCCGACTAAGAGCATCGGCTACTACATTTGCTTTTCCAGGATGATAGTGGATTCCGACATCATAATCCTTTACTAGCTCCAACCAGCGTCGTTGCCTTAAATTCAGCTCTGGCTGTGTGAAAATATATTTGAGACTTTTATGGTCCGTATATATTTCACATCGATTTCCAAGTAGGAAATGCCTCCATTCCTTGAGTGCATGTATAACTGCTGCCATTTCTAAGTCATGAGTGGGATAGTTTTCCTCATGCTTGCGAAGTTGCCTCGAAGCGTATGCGACAACCTTGCCTTCTTGCATTAATACGCATCCGAGTCCCTTTCTGGACGCGTCACAATATACTTCAAAATTCTTGCGTATGTCTGGCACAATCAATACTGGTGCTGTTGTTAATTTCCGTTTTAGCTCTTGGAAACTTTTCTCACAGGCTTCTGTCCATTCAAACTTCTTATCTTTCTTGAGCAACTGCGTCATTGGCTTGGCTATGGTGGAGAATCCTTCAATAAATCTGCGGTAATATCCTGCCATTCCCAAGAAACTCCGTATGTCCGTTACGCTGGCTGGTGACTTCCAGCCAAGTACGGCCTTGACTTTCTCTGGGTCCACGGCGATCCCGTCTTGGGTTAGCACGTGGCCTAGAAAGCCTACTTGCCTTAACCAAAATTCACACTTGCTGAACTTGGCGTACAATTGGTGTTTCCTGAGTTCTCCTAGTACAATTTTGAGATGTTCAGCGTGTTCTTCTGGTGTTTTGGAGTATACTAAAATATCGTCGATGAATACCACAACGAACTTGTCCATAAACTTCATAAATACTTTGTTCATGAGGTGAACAAAATATGCAGAGGCATTTGTTAATCCAACAGGCATTACTGTGAACTCATACAGTCCATATCTGGAGGTGAAGGCTGTCTTGGGGATATCTTCTGTTTGTACCTTTAATTGATGGTATCCTGACCTTAGGTCGATTTTTGAGAATAGCTTGGCCTTAGCGAGTTGATCGAATAAATCATTTATTCTTGGCATCGGGTATTTGTTCTTGATCATGACCATGTTGAGTGCTCGGTAGTCAATACACAATCGCAGTGTTCCATCTTTCTTTTTGGCAAACAAAATTGGTGATCCCCATGGTGAGGAACTGGCTCGAATGTATCCCTTGTCAAGCAATTCCTTTATTTGTTTCTTCAGTTCAACTAACTCGGATGGTGCCATTCTGTATGGTTTCTTGTATATGGGGGTGGTCCCTGGTGCTAGCTCAATGCTGAATTCTATCTCTCGGTCTGGTGGCATGCCTGGTAGCTCTTCGGGAAATACGTCTGGAAATTCACACACCACTGGAACCTTGTTTAATTCAGAAATGTCCACCTTGTTCAGTCTTGGTTGTCTGGGCATTTCCCTTTCTTTGGCGGATACTCTTATTGTCTTACCATGGTGGTGTGTGAGAATCACGGTCTGATTGAAACAGTCAATGAAACCTTTGTTGGTGGGTAACCAGTCCATCCCTAGGATGACATCCAGTCCCTTATTTTCCAACACAATGAGATTGGCGTGAAACTTCAATCCTTTGAACTCAATAATCACATCCTGACAGTAATTCTGAGTGACTTGCTGAATCCCAGGGGACTTGATGATCATGGATTTCTCCAAAGGAAGTATTGAAAAATTATTTTGCAAAGCAAAACTTTTCGAAATAAAAGAGTGAGAAGCTCCAGAATCAAACAAAACCATTGCAGGTATTGTGTTGACAGGGAACGTACCGAGTACGATATCCGGAGCGTTTTGTGCCTCCTCTTTGGTCACGTGGTTCAGATGACCTTTCCTATGGTTATTGTTGGGATTGAAGTTGTTTCGCTTGGGCGCTGAATTATTGTTGCCGTTGTTCGGCTTTGGTGCTGAGCTTCTTGGCTTGGGACACTGCTTGGCATAGTGTCCTTCTTCTCCATAGGCGTAACAAGTAACACCTGGGCGATATGTGAACTCCTTGTCCCTAGCATGAAAATTCTTTGTTGGGCGTGAGACGTTGGATGATGATTTGTGTGTCCCACCCTTCTGAAAATCGGTCTTACTTCGGTGATTGCGAGCATGGTTAGTCTGGTCCCTTTTCGCTTGCGGATATCTTCCAAACTGCGTCTTTCATTTTCCAGAGTAATGGCTTTATCCACCAGCGTCTTAAAATCTGGGAAAGTGTGTATGACCAGTTGGCATTTAAGCGCGGGTGCTAGGCCGTCAAGGAACTTCTCCATTTTCTTGCTTTCAGTCATACGCTCTTCGTTGGCGTAGCGGGATAACAGAGTAAATTGGCCGTTGTAATCTGACACTGTCATGTTCCTTTGCTTGAGGTCATCGAACTCTCTTTTCTTGATTTTCATAATACTCTTAGGAATATGCGCGCCACGGAAACCTTCTTTGAAATCATCCCAGGTTATATCATTTTCGTTGGGATGCATGTGCAGAAAATTCTCCCACCAGGATGCAGCTGCTCCCGTGAGATAATGTGGTGCGTACAGTACCTTTTCTGGGTCTGAGCATTTTGCAATAATTAACTTTCTCTCCATATCGCGAAGCCAGTTTTCGGCCTCAAGTGGCTTGTCAGTATGAGAAAATGTTGAGGGACGTGTCTTCTGTAGCTCAGATAACTTGGAATGTTGCGGATACTGCCCATGGTGATTTCCCATGTTAATGACTTGGTTCATTATTTCCCGATGTTGTTGCTGACTCTGTTCATAAAGGCGGCACATTTGGGAAAGTGCTGTTTCACTGTCCTGTTGACTTGTCTGACCTCGTGCAAAATTGTTGCTCGGTTGATTGCCATAATTTTCCTCTGGTGGAGCTGGCATGGAGCGAGTCCAAGGACGAGACATTTTTCACTCTGGGGATGTATTTGTAAAACCCATAAGAAAAAATGGAAGGGTTGCAAGGATAAAACCCATAATGCACAAGGTTGACAAATAAATTTTTAAAGCCAAGATTACTCAAGGGAAAACAAATCGATTTGCGCATAGAGAAGGACTGCGTCATTACGTATCTTACACGCGGCGATAATTATACAATACATCACTCAGGATATGCGTACATAACCCTGACATGTTATTTAGGCCAGTGCACTTCTCCAGATCCTACATGATGCGCAAACAAGCTACTTCTCACAACATCTTACATGGCGATGCAACGCATGGCGGCTAAGCGTACTCAGTCGGAGATGTTGATGACGTCCTTGGCCCTGCCAAGGGTGAGGTGTAGCGAAGCCGGGGACTCGACTTCTTCCTCGCTAATAGGCTCCATACGAGTAGTGCTGCGCCGAGTAGATGGAGCGGGTGCCAGGGGCGGAATGACACGGATTGGAGTCGGTGCGAGTGGCGGTGCAGTGCGCGCTGGAGTGGGCGCAAGGACCTGATTGAACTCCTCGGTGGTAGGCAGGCGACGAGCAGGAGCATGGGATGCAGAGGACGAGACAAAAGTCAGTGGCGGTGCGGTGGGCAGGAGCTCCCTCCTGTTGGCGGCACAACCGTGGACTGAGTCCATGCGGGCGGCCACAAAGTCATCCACCAAGTTGTCGAAGGCTGCCTCCAAGGTCCGGAGATACTCAATAAGCATCTCAAAAGCCTCGTCTCGTTCTCCTCTGGGGCAGGAGAATGCGTAGTGACAGGTGTAGGGCACATGGCATGGAAGATAGCGGTAGCGACGAGCCTTCATCGCGGGAAGGGCATCCCTGAGACGAGCTATCGCCTCGCGGGCTGCCATCTGGATGGCATGCTTCTCCGTAGGCATGGCTCTCCCCAAGAACCGGAAGCGGCGTAGCTCACCACGCCCTCCCTTGAACTGCACCATGGCCTGGTGCATAGTCAGACTGTCGTTGACTCTGTGCTGACAAAGAGTGACGACTGGGCGCACAGACGGCCCCATCGCGACCTGAACGATGAAGGAGAGAAGCTTGACGAACCCATCGGGCACGTTGGCGAAGGTCTGAGACTCGCAGCTGCGGTCGACCATCTACAAAAGTAGGCAAAAATCCTGAATGGTCAGATCATAAATATATGCTGACTGTCAGAAAAATGACTACTATTGCAAAAACATGAATAAGCTCTATCATGCTAATAACCGATTAGCGATCGCACCTAGTGGCTTCCTACAGTCAGCCTGGCTCTGGTACCAAGCTTGTCACGACCGGATTTCCAATAAAAATATTTATTGAGAAACCAATCTTTAGAATCCAGTTTGAGATAAAACCTCCTCCCTGGCAGACAAACTTTTGATACAATAAGCCAGTAGCATAAATATGTTACAGGGTTGAGCTGACGATGCTCAACAATTTATTACAAGCGTGCCAATAATTATACATAAAGGCGATTAATGACACAAGGGAGTGGTGGCATACTACTGACTCGCAAATAAGGTAGAGGTGGAGTAACACAGTGGGGAGTGGATATGGGATTCTCAAACTAACATCCCATCGAGCGTCGAGGTGAGGCTCGATGAATTTTATTAGGGTAGCGGAAGCGGATATAATGAAGTGACCAACTCCAGGGTTGCACGAGACTGACTGGGACTCCTCTAGGCGTCGGATTCGCTATCAAACTCTTCATCCATGAGATCACCTTCGTCAGCATCTGGCCAAATCAACAAGCCAGTGAGTACTTTGAAAGTACTCGCAAGACAGTTCGGACGTAAGATATAACATATGCTAACATGAAATACATGAATAAGTTAACCAGTACAATCAGAAATAGAGGAAATAATACTAGGTGCCAAGCGAGTGTCTGAAAGACTCCTCGAACGGAAAAATGCGGAATAATAATACTGGTGCCAAACGAGTGTCTGAAAGACTCCTCGAGCGGAAAATGCGGGATAATAATACTGGTGCCAAACGAGTGTCGGAAAGACTCCTCGAGCGGAAAATGCGGAATAATAATGCCACAGTCGGGCGTCTGGGCGACACCACATAAAGGGCTTTAAAAAGAAATGCCACAGTCGGGCGTCTGAGCAACACCACATAAAGGGCTTTAAAAAGAAATGCCACAGTCGGGCGTCTGAGCGACACCACATAAAGGGCTTTAAAAAGAAATGCCACAGTTGGGCGTCTGAGCGACACCACATAAAGGGCTTTAAAAAGAAATGCCACAGTCGGGCGTCTGAGCGACACCACATAAAGGGCTTAAAAAAGAAATGCCATAGTCGGGCGTCTGAGCGACACCACGTAAAGGGCTTTTGACTGATAAGGAAATAATATATTCATCATAAATATATTCAACTCATGGAATTAAACAGGTTAGTCCATCCACAAGGATAAACATTTAACCGGTCTTAGTGCCCATGTGTCCCACCGGGTAATCTGTCACCAAACTGGCACATGACTGTTAGCAGGGAACTTGGATATAGATAAGATGATTTAAGGATATAGAGCTCTGCAGAGTTTGTACAAAAATTTCCCACAGTCGACGGATTTCCGTAGTCTCCAGGACTAATTCCGTTACGGTATTTCAGAAGGAAACACAGCTAACCAGTACACACCCATCCAACTCTTCGATGCCAGAAATCACCCTCAACATCGTCCAAGAAAAACTATTGAGACGGGGAGATCACAATCTCGAATAGCATGGGATCAAATTTATATACGCGCGCTCTAAGGGGTGCCCCCCTCTCGGTCCCAACCGGAAACACCCATGCCCCCTGACCGGATGCCTGGCTTTAATCCAGGGCCATGGAACCAGCATCCCGGCCTCTCCTTTTTGGTGTGTACCCAGAAAGCGGTTTGCGTCTTACTAAACCATATCCCTTTCGGGAAACATGTGGTAGTACAGGGAAAGGAAATGGATTTGAACCCAACCGATATGGGTTGGTACTGAAGATAACTTGCATGGCCTAAGACTGGCATGCTACAACACTGCCATCTTACCCATCTTCATGCCAACACATGGCCTTGCATACTTACGTCCAACGACGTGTGAAATCATCGGGCTTACTTGCCTCAACAATGCATAATGAACGGTTCATCGGTATGCTTCACACATGCCATGAAACTATGCAAACATGCCAAGACACTCATCATATCAAAAGTTCTAACATGCTTGCCTGGTTCAGAGTAGTCGGAGCCTAGCTCGGTGAAGTTCGCGGCCCCGTCACCTCCTTTGGTATCTACGGTATAGAGAAAACATATGCGTTAACGTGAATACCGAGAGGTGCATAAAAAGTATTGCAATTAATTTTCAAATAAATCTGATAAAAAACTAGACAAAATTTTGAAGATAACAGAAAAAGAATCACTCAAAAATGTGCTTCTGTTAAAAAGTTATGAAGGTTTTCATCCAGGGACTCATCTGTAATGAAACAGAAACTTCCCAGGGTTCTAACTGAGAAAACAGAAAATGGTTCGTTTGGAAATGCGCAAGCGCAAGAGAGAAAGCGTATTTTGCCCGAAGGCGCCAACAGAAAACGGTTCGCGAATAAAAGAACAGAGGCTGACATGCGGGGTCCGCATGTCAGGTTTGAAAAGGCTCGCCGGCGCCCGAAGACGGCGGTGGACGCCGGCGTCGAACTACGGCGAATTAGGAGAAACGGAGGGTACCAAGAGCTTCAGTGTCTTCTTCCGCGTCGGTGGGTGGTGGACTCGTCCAACGGGGAGCACCACGTCGACGGCGACACTAACTCCGGCGGACGGCGGTTCGGGTGAGGATGGGGAACTCCGGTGGAGGGCTGCAAGCTTCAAATTGAAGTGCGGGTTAGAACGAGGGATGCATGGTGAAGCTACTGGCAGGAGAATGGAGGCGGAGGAGCACACACGGGGGCGAATCGGGCTGGATCCCGTGGCGGGTCGTGGCGGTCGGAGTCGAGGAAGGAGACCTCCTCGGGGCTCTTCCAGAGGCCTGGCGTGCTCTAGGGGGAGTGCAGGGCTAGTGGGTGCTCGAGTTGAAGCTCGGGGCCTCTATTTATAGGCAGATCGACGGGGTGGCCATAAACGGGGAATCTCCGGCGAGCGATTATGGCGGAGCAGTGGATTGGAGGGTGGTTTGAGCGGTCGGGCAGCATCAGTGGAGGTTACTGGATTCGTTCCGCTACTAAATGGAGCTGGCCCCGGCGTAATGGCGTCTGTCCACGATGAGGTGACCACACGGGCTCAACGGCGGCAGAGAGCGCGCGTTGTGCGTGTCGCGCCACGGCGACGGTGCTGCATGTGTGCGCTGGCGTGGAGATGGCCAGGCGGAGCCATCAGTGGGGTTGGGCGGCGCGGAACGGCGTTGAGCCTCCGTTCTGCTCCCTGTCGGCTGCCACGGCGGTTCAGCCGCCGCAAGACACGCCGCGTGGTCGGGCCAGGGCGCCACCGACGCCAGGAAGAAGCCAAGTGCACGTGCGGGGCTCCGGACAAGCTGACTAGGCGGTGAGCAATGTGCCAAGGGCACTGTGGGCGCGTGACTGAAGATGATCAACGGTGTTCGACACTGAAACTGAATTTTAACTGAACTTGGCTGAAATAGTGCATGCAAGGTGTTCGACGAAATGATTCAGGCATGTAGGCATTTTCCCTAGAGCTGAAATTTGGTGGAGTGGTCACTCATTGCACCAGTAGGTTGCCTGAATTTTGGTGGAATTTTTGGGGAAGTGTAGATATGAATTTCACTAAATTTGGCAAATCTGGTCCAAACTTACAGGGAGTGAAATTTGAAAAATTTGAAAAGGAGAAGAGTGGATCAAGATGGTTCTGGGTTGTGGGTTCAAAGGACTAGCCAGTAGAGTTGTTTTGAGTTCAAATCTCAACTGAAATGGGGTACTTGCTTTGAAAAACCATTTGGCCCAAAATAATTGATAGAACAATATTTGAGAGATGAAACAATCAAAATAAAATCCAAAATTTGCTTGGATGAGTTGGGACAGGGATCTTAGATTGATAACAAGGAGGAGAGGAGGTTTTGGAGTGGTTTAACCACATGGGAGAAAATACAAGGTCATGGGTGGTTATCAATAGAATGAAAAATTCAAATCTTCATAGAGTTTTTTTTTTGAAAATTTTGAAAGGTCTCAATCCACAGAAGAAAAACCAGCAAGGTTTTTGCTAAAACCAAATAAATTTTTTGGAGTTTCACACAGGCGCATGTTATTATGCGCAATTAACACTAATGTTCGTTATTCAAAACGTACCTAAAGGCCCGCCAGTAAACTCTTGACGGCCTCATTCAGTCCGCTTTCCGCGGATGAAATCTTTTCAATCACCGTGTGCATCAACGCACGATGCTCCTCTGAAACAGAGGCTCGGCCCAGCAGAACCTTCAGCTCCTCCGACCGAACACCAGATGGTGCCGGACTCATCCCATGGCCTTCTTCGGAGGCCGGACATGGAGAACCCCGGGGGGCCGCATGATCACCTTCTGCCTCTGGCAGATTCGGAGAAATCCTCTGCGACGACACTTCGGCGTCGCCCGCCTTGCTAGGCGATGAAGGAGGAGGCGTTCCGCTCTCCATCATCTCCGGAAGAAGATCCCCCAATGACGAGCTCTGCCAAGAAGGGTCGAGGTCTGAATTACAAGGTAAGGTTTCGGTTAAAACCTCTCAGATATAAATTAAGGATTTCTCTTAAAAGAATGACTCTCTTTCTATTTACAGCTCGTTGGAGGGCTGCTCCTTTTGAGAATTTAGTTCGGCCGAGGGGCTCCCCGGCGTCGGGTCCTCTGACGCGGATTCTTTCCCCCTCTTTGGAGCTACGGCTCCCGGGTCGTCAGAGGCGGCCCTTTTCTTCCCCTTTGGAGAGGAGTTGTCGATTCCCCCCTTTGGGATGGCCTCTTTCGAAGAGGCCATGGTTTCCTTGTCCGCCCCTTCATTTTCCTCCCGAGGCGCCACCTCCAACATCCTGACTAGCACAGGATCTAGCCTGGTCTCGGGAAGGGGAGCCGGACACCAGATCAGCTTCGCCTTCGCTATCCACTCCTGCGTAAAAAGGAGAAGTACTGTTAAAAAATAAGTCAATTGTACGGATAGAAGGTCCGGGCGCAAGGTCACCTACTTCTGTATCCGGGCGGTTGCGGCTTAAACCAGCATCCTCGGTCAAATCGGGACTCACTCCTTGTGGTCCGAAGAACAGTCTATACATCTCCATAGGCGTCATGCCCATGAGATTTCGGAGAACTCGCGACCCCTCTGGGTTGAACTCCCACAAGCGGAGGGGGCGACGTTGGCCGGGCAGTATCCGGCGAATCAGCATAACTTGCATCACCTTGACCAGGTTGAGGTCTCCTTTTAGGAGATCCTTTATGCGGCCCTGCAACAGAGGAACGTCTTTGGGCAAGCCCCGATCTAACCCTGTTTGATCCACGATGTTAAACATGGTGGGGGGCCCGAGCGAAAGGCGGGAGGCGCTACCCAAGTGGTGCCCCGAGGAGAGGTGATGTAGAACCACTCCTGTTGCCATAAGCCGAGATCCTCTTGAAAAGTGCCCTGGGCCATGGAGCATCAGTATTCCTTTTTATAACTGCACCTCCGCACTCTACGTGACGCCCCTCGATTATCTTCGCTTCTACCTTGAAGGTTTTGAGCCATAATCCGAACTGAGGAGTGATATGGATAAGTGCTTCACGCACAACAATGAAGGAGGAGATATGGAGGATGGACTCCGGAGCTAGGTCATGGAATTCCAGCCTATAATAAAACATTAGCCCCTTACGAAAGGATCCGTTGGGAAGCCTAATCCCCCAAGGAAGTGGGAGATGAATACTACGCTCTCACCAGGCTGAGGGCTTGGGATCGCTTGTCCTTGAGTAGGCAACCTGTGCGGGATCTCGCTGGTCAGGAACCTAGCCTCCCTCAACCTTGATACGTCCTCCTCCGTAACGGAGGAGAGCATCCATTGGCCTTGAAGGCCGGAGCCGGACATTGTCGATGGTCCGGTGCGCCTAGAATCTAAAAGCCTGGGGTGTTGGAACTCGAGGCTATGGGCGATCTTGTTTTGAGAACACAAGAGGGGGGCAGGGTCTCGGTCTCTTTATAAGAGGCAGAGTATCAAGAGCCCTCCCCGTAACCGTCTTGGACTAGCCTTTAATCAAGGCAGGACGTGCTTAACGGGCACGGTTGGGTTACCCACGTCCGTATTAATGAGAATCCTGTTAAAAGGGGCACACGATCTCTGCTTCGACAAGACGTGCCAAGGAAACCGCCTCGTTGAACGTGCTGCGGTGGAACAACAAAAAATAATCCATACAGAAGGCTTGGTCACAGTGTTATGACGCACTGCAGAATACGTCAGCAGATTTGATTTGTGTTTGTATTATTCTCTATATGGCAATACGTGGAAACTTGTTTTGCAGAGCCGGACACTATTTTTTGGTGTTTATTATCTTCTTGAAGAATTTGGAGGAGGAACCCGCCTTGCAATGCCGAAGACAATTTGCGCGCCAGACTCGTCGTCATTGAAGCCTGGTTCAGGGGCTACTGAGGGAGTCCTGGATTAGGGGGTGTTCGGATAGCCGAACTATATCTTCAGCCGGACTCCAGGACTATGAAGATACAAGATTGAAGACTTCGTCCCGTGTCCGGAAGGTTCTTTCCTTGGCGTGGAAGGCAAGCTAGGCGTGCGGATATTCAAGATCTCCTACCAATGTAACCGACTCTGTGTAACCCTAACCCTATCCGGTGCCTATATAAACCGGAGGGTTGTAGTCCGTAGGACAGAACACATCATAACCATCATCATACCCATAGGCTAGCTTCTAGGGTTTAGCCTTCTTGATCTCGTGGTAGATCTACTCTTGTACTACCCATATCATCAATATTAATCTAGCAGGAGTAGGGTTTTACCTCCATCGAGAGGGCCCGAACCTGGGTAAAATAAAGTGTCCCTTGTCTCCTGTTACCATCCGACCTTGACGCACAGATCGGGACCCCCTACCCGAGATCCGCCGGTTTTGACACCGACAACCACCATACTAGCCTAGAAAATGCCATGATCGAAGGCCACACAGTCAAACAAATCATCCCTAGCCCCAATAAGGATCCCACCAGAATGACCGGACGTTAGGAGGAAGCGCCATGCAAAACGATCTGCCCCGGCAATCCCAGAAAGCTCAGAACGAGATAAGTCAGATTTGAAAGTTTCCACAAAACCCACAAGATCAATACTATCAGAGCGAACAAGATCACGAATTTGGTCGCGGCGCCCCCTAGCACCGAAACCCCTAATATTCCAGATTAAAGCTTTCATTTGGAGGAGAGATTCTTGATCCGCAGACTCGACCTTCTCAGGACTACGCAGGATTTAAGTTTAGATTTACAGGCCCGACCCTTCTTGACGGCCGGGGTAGGGAGGCCACAACCTCTGTCCCCCACTACCCCAGGAGATGCCTCCACTGCCTTGGCCCCGTCCACAGCAGCTTTGACTGACACCATCACTTGGTTCAGAGGAAGGGTGAAGCTCGAACACGAGGCCATCATCTTAAGACTCTCCTTGGTGGGGAACGTGACGGCAAAATCTTTGTCAGAGATCTGCTGGATCTGCCAATCCCAGCCATCAAGACCCCATTCCTTAAGCTCATCAGAGATCACCGGGAAGGGGTCAGAAATAACTGAGATGACCGCCGCATTAGACGCCACTGGAGAAAACACAGGCATCTCCAGTTCTCCGTCAAGCGCAATGAACTCACACCCCGGCAGCCCCGTACCAAACTTCTTGAAGGCAGGAAAAGGAGATCGATTGCTGCAGTCCACAGTGAGATGCCCTTCCATAGGACAGATCAGACGGAACGGAGGGAAGGAGCGACGGGACTGGAAATGGCCGGCATGGTGGCAAGCTAAGAAAGTGAGGGTAGTCGTCCCACCGGACGAACCACCACCACCACCAGAAGCCGGCCCAGATCCGCGCACGGGAACGAAGCACGGGGGAGCGACAGAGGAGGAGGAAGGATCCCGTCGCCAATCCCACCAGAGGAGGAGCCAGGGTTCTGGGGGGGAGTGCGACAAAACTTGTTGGGGAAGGAGGAGAAGCCACTGCCAGAGCCGGGCCCCGACCCACCGGACCGCCCACCGCCAACACCACGACCGCGGCCCACCACACCGAAGCCAGATCCAGCGCCACGACCGGCCGCCGAGGGGGCATAAGGCGGGGGGGGGGGGGGCACCACAGCCGACGACGAGCCTGAAGCCGCGGCCTCCTAGCGATCAGGCCACGCCTCCTGCGTCGCCGCCGCCGCCGCATGCACACGGTCCTCCTGCTGCAGCCAAGCAGGCCCCGCCGCCCATGCCTCCCGATCTGCCGCCACCTGCTCCCGAACCGCACGGTCCGCCTCCAACTTCTCCTGAAGCTCAGCTTTGTACGCCAGATCCGCGGACCGACCGGCCTCAACCGAGCCCTCCTGCGCACGCTTGCTTCCCGACAGCGCCTCCGATGAGGAGGCCCTGGATTTGTCCATGGCAACCGCCGCCGCGAACGAGATCAAGAGAGGGGGGTGGACGAGCTCCCATGATACAACGGATACGCAAGGGGTAGCGGCGCACGTCAGAACTGCAAGCCGAAAACCCTAGATCGGGGGAGGCCGTGATGTCTACTACGCAACTTGATTCTTGTAGACTCGTGTTGGGTCTCCAAGCGTAGAGTTTTGTAGGACAGTAGCAATTTTCCCTAAAGTGGATGACCTAAGGTTTATCAATCTGTGGGAGGCGTAGGATAAAGATGGTCTCTCTTAAACAACCCTGCAACCAAATACAAGAAATCTCTTGTGTCCCCAACACACCCCATACAATGGCAAATTGTATAGGTGCACTAGTTCGGCGAAGAGATGGTGATAAAGTGTAATATTGATGGTAGAAATATATTTTTATAATCTAAATAAATAAAAACAGCCAGGTAGCAAATAGTAAACAGGCACAAAAACGGTATTGCAATGCTTGAAAATGAGGCCTAGGGTCCGTACTTTCACTAGTGCAATCTCTCAATAATGCTAACATAATTGGATCATATAACCACCCCTCAAAGTGCGATGAAGAATCACTCCAAAGTTCTTATCTAGCAGAGAACATAAGACAAAATTGTTTGTAGGGTACGAAACCACCTCAAAGCTATTCTTTCTGATCAATCTATCCTAGAGTTCGTACTAAAATAACACCAAGCTATTCTTTCCGATCGATCTAACCAAGAGTTTGTACTAAAATAACACCAAAGCAAATTTAGACATAATATTCAATCCAACATAAAGAACCTCAATGAGTGCCCCAAGATTTCTACCGGAGAAACAAAGACAAGAACGTGCATCGACCCCTATGCATAGATTACCCCAATGTCACCTCGGGAATCCGCGAATTGAGTGCCAAAACATATATCAAGTGAATCAATACGATACCCCATTGTCACCACGAGTATTCAATTGCAAAACATATATCAAGTGTTCTCAAATCCATAAAAGTATTCAATCCGATAACAACGAAATCTCAAAGCGAAAAACTCAATTCATCACAACAAGATAGAAAGGGGAAAACACCATATGATCCGACTATATTAACAAAGCCCGCGATACATCAAGATCGTGACATCTCAAGAACACGACAGAGAGAGATTAAACACATAGCTACTGGTACAAACCCTTAGCCCCGAGGTTGGACTACTCCCTCCTCATCGTGGTGGCCGCCGGGATGATGAAGATGTCCACCGGAGATGATTCCCCCTCTGGCAGGGTGCCGGAACAGGGTCTAGATTGGTTCTCGGTGGCTACAGAGCCTTGCGGCGGCAGAACTTCTGATCTAGGTTAACCCCGAAGGGTTTTGGAATATTTGTGAATTTATAGGGTAAAAAGGGGGTGTGGGAGGCCACCGAGGTGGGCACAACCCACCTGGGCGCGCTTGGGGGCCCAGGTGCGCCCTGTTGGGTTGTGCCCCCCTCGGGGCACCCCTAGGTGCCGCTCTGGCCCAATTTGGGTGTTCTGGTCCTTAAAAAATCTCCAGCAAGTTTCGCGGTGTTTGGACTCCGTTTGATATTGATTTCCTGTGATGTAAAAAACAAGCAAAAAACAACAACTGGCATTGGGCACTGGGTCAATAGGTTAGTCCCAAAAAATGATATAAAGTTGCTATAAAATGATTGTAAAACAACCAAGAATGATAAAATAACAGCATGAATACTTCATAAATTATAGATATGTTGGAGAGAATAGACTTGATAACCCACAAGTATAGGGGATCCCAACAGTTTTCGAGGGTAGAGTATTCAACCCAAATTATTGATTCGACACAAGGGGAGCCAAAGAATATTATCAGGTATTAGCAGTTGAGTTGTCAATTCAACCACACCTAGATAACTTAATATCTGCAGCAAAGTGTTTAGTAGCAGAGTAATATAATAGTAGTGGTAACGGTAACAAAAGTAACGAAAGCAAAAGTAATATTTTTGGTGTTTTGTAGTGATTGTAACAATAGCAACGGGAAAGTAAATAAGCGAGAACCAATATAGGAAAAGCTCGTAGGCATTGGATCGGTGATGGATAATTATGCCGGATGCGGTTCATCATGTAACAATCATAACATAGGGTGACACAGAACTAGATCCAATTCATCAATGTAATGTAGGCATGTATTCCGAATATAGTCATACGTGCTTATGGAAAAGAACTTGCATGGCATCTTTTGTCCTACCCTCCCGGGGCAGCGGGGTCCTAATGGAAACTAAGGGATATTAAGGCCTCCTTTTAATAGAGAACCGGAACAAAGCATTACCACATAGTGAATACATGAACTCCTCAAACTCTGGTCATCACCGGGAGTGGTCCCGATTATTATCACTTCGGGGTTGCCGGATCATAACACATAGTAGGTGACTATAGATGTCGGGTGGTAGGTGCGACATATGCCAACAGGTGGCTTATCATTGTGGGAGCCAGTAAGACGTCGCCGGTGCCTGGAAGCGGGATGAGGCGAAGACATGCACGCCGGCGAATCTTACCCAGCTTCGGGGCTCCGTGGAGATAACAGCCCTACTGCTGCTCTGCGGGGTCTCCGCATGATCACTCAATGAACAAGTAGCTACAAGATGCTCCTTGAGCTGTTTGGCGAGAGGAAGAAGAAGGGCAAGGCTAGCTCTACTCTTCTCTCTATACAGTGTCTAAACTTAGATGAGATCAACCCTTTGCATGGGTGGCCCGGGGGTTTATATAGGCCTACCCCCCAGGGGTACAATGGTAATCCGGCTGGGCGCGGGCCCTTGCCGTCAGTGTCTACGCTTGCCGGCTTCTGCGCCGGCTGCTGGGGCCCCCCGGCTGTCGGCTTCTTGGTCGACAGGCAGGCCCCACTGCCAAGGGCCCTGTCGGTGGCTGGTTACTATTGCCTCAATCCTGATGATGAGGGCTTTATCGAGGTAAGCATGGCTACAGTGCCGCCGCCTGGCGGGCGATCGTTGTAGCCTCACGTTGTCTTGTCTCCTTAATGGAGCGCCTCCTTCGAGGGAGGGGGCAAGCCGGCTTGGGGAAGCCGGCCATGTCTTGGGCCGACTGGAGGAGGCCTGGCCGCCTTCGGATGTCTCTCTGCCTGAAGGGGCCCACCGCCCGTGGGCCGCGCTGACAGCCCGCCGTGGATGGCGCCATAGTCAACATGGAAACAAGGCCGCGCCGGACGGGTCAGGGCTACCCCGTACGGCGCACTGTGCCAGGCGTGCTCCGGGTTTCGGGGGTGGCAGGCTTTACTATAGCCACGCCCCGTCCCATCGCCGTTATGTGGATGCGGGCTTCGAGGGTACGATCTTGACCACGTTGTGGGAGCCGGCTTCTTGGAGTTGGCCTTCTCGTGGCCGGCTTCTTGGAGCCAGCCCTCCCGCGGCTTTCTTCATGAGGGTTAAGTCCGGGCCGCCTTCCGATAGTCGGCCGGAGAGGCAGCCGGCAGGGGGAAGGCGGCCCCACGTCTTGGGTCCTTGGAGGCCGGATCGGCTCGTAATTTTTTCTGAAGTGCCAGGGGGAGCCGGCTAGGCTACCTGTGGTCATTTACCCCGACAATAGACTTGCAAGATAGGATCAAGAACTCACATATATTCATGAAAACATAATAGGTTCAGATCTAAAATCATGGCACTCGGGCCCTAGTGACAAGCATTAAGCATAGCAAAGTCACATCAATCTCAGAACATAGTGGATACTAGGGATCAAACCCTAACAAAACTAACTCGATTACATGATAGATCTCATCCAACCCATCACCGTCTAGCAAGCCTACGATGGAATTACTTACGCACGGCGGTGAGCATCATGAAATTGGTGATGGAGGATGGTTGATGATGACGACAACGACGAATCCCCCTCTCCGGAGCCCCGAACGGACTCCAGATCCGCCCTCCCGAGAGGTTTTAGGGCTTGGCGGTGGCTCCATATCGTAAAACGCGATGAATTCTTCTCCTTGATTTTTTTCTCCCCGAAAGCAAATATATAGAGTTGGAGTTGGCGTCGGAGGAGCTCCAGGGGGCCCACGAGGTAGGGGGCGCGCCCCCACCCTCGTGGACAGGGTGTGGGCCCCCTGGTCTTCATCTTTGGCGAGGATTTTTTATTATTTCTGAAAAGTTGTTCCGTGGAGTTTTAGGTCATTCCGAGAAGTTTTGTTTCTGCACATAAATAACACCATGGAAAGTCTGCTGAAAACAGCGTCAGTCTGGGTTAGTTCCATTCAAATCATGCAAGTTAGAGTCCAAAAAAAGGGCAAAAGTGTTTGGAAAAGTAGATACGACGGAGACGTAGCATAGTTATGAGAATATCTAGGTATGATCATGTATATAGGCATCACATCCGAGACAAGTAGACCGACTCCTGCCTGCATCTACTACTATTACTCCACTCATCGACCGCTATCCAGCATGCATCTAGAGTATTAAGTTCAAGAAAACAGAGTAACGCCTTAAGCAAGATGACATGATGTAGAGAGATAAATTCACGCAATATGAAATAAACCCCATCTTGTTATCCTCGATGGCAACGATGCAATACGTGCCATGCTGCCCCTTCTGTCACTTGGAAAGGACAGTGCAAGATCGAACCCAAAGCTAAGCACTTCTCCCATGGCAAGAACTACCAATCTAGTTGGCCAAACCAAACGGATAATTCGAAGAGACTTGCAAAGATAACCAATCATACATAAAAGAATTCAGAGAAGATTCAAATATTATTCATAGATAGACTTGATCATAAACCCACAATTCATCGATCTCAATAAACACACCGCAAAAAGAAGATTACATAGAATAGATCTTCACGAGAGAGAGGGGGAGAACATTGTATTGAGATCCAAAAAGATAGAAGAAGCCATCTAGCTACTAACTATGGACCCAAAGGTCTGAGGTAAACTACTAACACTTCATCGGCGGGGCTATGATGACGTAGAAGCCCTCCATGGTGGATGCCCCCTCTGGCGGAGCTCCGGAACACGCCCCAAGATGGGATCTCGTGGGTACAAAAGGTTGCGGCGGTGGAATTAGGTTTTTGGCTCCGTCTCTGATCGTTTGGGGGTACGTAGGTATATATAGGAGGAAGAAGTACGTCGGTGGAGCTTCGTGGGCCCCACGAGGGTGGGGGGCGTGCCCTAGGGGGTGGTGTGGCACCCCGGCTCAGAGCGACTGGTTTACCCTGCATTGCCAGCCCAGAGACCATGTCTTCTGGCAACACACAACATATTGGTACAGAAAACAACTGCTTTATTGATGCTAGCGGAACAGAGTTCATATTACAACAACGGTCGAGGCCAAGCGGCACACTTGGTGCGGCTGAACAATATGTACATTATTTAATGAACATAAAGGGGCCTCGATCCGAACAACTACGTGGCAGCGGAATAACGTCGTAGCAGAAGCTCCATAGCACAGGGACACCGATGTGGACGCGATCTAGACTCGAACAGCGCTCCTTTCCAATGAGACTTTCCTGAAATCTGGCATGACACGCCATGTTAGTACATTGAATGTACTTGCAAGCTCACAACAAGCATAATCATAATGACAAACAATATCATGATATTTAACTAATTATTAATAATGCAACACTATATGTCAACATGCTGTGATCATGCTCGAACGTCCCTCAGGACAACTTACCAACCGTGATCATCTTCAAATCACAAACACACCACCAACATGGTAAAACACACCACCAACGTGGTAAAACACACCAGCAACGTGGTCTTTAATAAAATGACTCGTGATCCTTACGGCGATCACCACCACAACCAATATCTGATCCCAATTTCCTCGATAGCCTTTCTGCCAAATGCAAAGTTTACAGCTTAGTGTGCAATTTTTATTAATCGTTGACTCATGGTGGGACATACTACGAGGTGTCCGTGACCGTGGACGCGGCTATCGATAGATTAAACACTCTGCAGAGGTAGCACATTGTACCCACACCACGGAACCCATGGCCTCGCACTCCCATTCGGGTGGACCAATGACATTCCGACAAAACCCCTCCATTGCCACAGCACTCTCCCGGCGACTCCGACCGAAATCCCCAATGGGCTGGTCCTGGGTGGCCCCGTGTCTACCAAAGACACCCCGACCACCGTCGTGGCCAAACTCCCACTCGGGGACACTCCCACTTGGGGACTCGGTACCATAATCTCATCAACGAGCACACAAGGTTATGCCTGCTTACCGGGCCAGGGAAAACACGACATTACCTTCCCAAGATGGAGGCACCGACCAGAGGCCGTGTCAATGGACCGAACCAAGGCCTTTCCATAAAGGCAAATGTGGTTGCACTGGAAAGAAGCTCGATTCAGCGGCACCATGACCTAGTCAATGGTGTATTCAAGTTGAGTTATATTCAGGTTCAACTTTAAACTAACAATGATCGGTGTCATAGCATGCCATGAAATGCAAAATAACACATGCATCATATAACGATAAAAATGACCGATGTCATCCATATACACACCAAGCATAAACGTCAACAACTCATATTTTGCCACAAGTTTTCATAAATTTTCTTACGCAACAAAGTAACTCCGATAAATTTCTTGTATGCTTAACACAAGATTTCACTATCAACAACTCTTAAGTTCTTTATCACTAAGTTAGGTTCAAACATTCTGTAAAACAAGTAATATGATTTAACAAGTATTTAACAGAATATTTTCTAACAATTTTTTGTCAATTTAGGAAGGCAAAAACATAGCTCAATAATTACTAACAAAATTATTTTTAACATCACCTCAAATAAATCTTAACTTGCTTTATCTACTAAACTAGTTTCAACCCTTCTGTAAATCAAGCATAACAACTAACCAATATTTAACAGAATACAAATAACTCAATAATTATTTAAATGCATGGATTAATCATTTTATTCAAGTAAGAAAATCACAAATATTGCAATGGCATCCTGAAAATGTTGTTGTGGCTTGCCTTAGTGCAGATGAGGTTCACAAGCCTCCTGGTGATCCTCAAGACAAGCCTCACCTTCTGAAAATAATTTTAAACACAAAAAGAAAATATCAAGAACACTTATGAAATTCACCAGAAATTCTAAACAGCTCAGAAAAATCTCATCTTTGGTGAGCTGTTAGATTTCCTTTCAAAGAACATAATGCAAAAAGAATCAATTCATTTGGACTTATGGTTAAAAAGTTATAACTGTTTGAAGTGTTCTATAAATTCAAATGAATTTGAATATAAGAAAAGACTGGGGGGTGACGTCGAAGGCGTAAAGCCCAGGGGCGCCACAACTCGTACTGCTTCACGCGTGTACTGAGTGGCTAGCTAGCAGGCCCCGCTAGTCAGGTGGGGGAAGAGGGAGAGAAAAACAGAGACGGCCGCGGCTTTGCCGGAGCTCTCGCCGGCGACGAGGGCTCTTTGGCCAAAACGAGAGGGAGGGATGGCAAGAGGAGGTCGAGGCGTACCTGCCCGTACCCGTAGCGTGGCTAGGGGTGGTCGGACGGCGTCGGAATCTAGCTCGCGAACGGAGACATAACGAGGAGGTCGTCGGAGTTGAGGAAGATGGCGAGCAGAGGCCACTCCAGGGGCTCCAAGCGGGCGAGACGACCTCACCGGAGAGAGGCGGAGGCCCTGGAAGAGTCGCCCAGGCCTGGGAGGGGCTGGAGCCGCTACGGCGACCACAGGGGATCGCCAGCGAGCTCAAGCTCGAGGACGGCGACCCGAGGCCTGCCCGACCGGGCTACGGCTTCCTACTCGATCGTGGAGTGTGTGTGAGTGCTCGAGGATGCTCGAGGAGATTGGGTGGGGCTCTATATATAGGCGAGCGGCGAGGGTGCTTCGGGCTCCGCCGATGGACACCTGTCCATCGTGCCCGGCAACGAGCGGCGTCAGTGAGAGGGGGAGAAGGCGATGGAGGTCACGCGGTCACTGTGGGCGAGCGGAGACGAGCACAGGATCAAGGGGGTGACGATGAGCATAGTGCGCTCCGCACTGTTGGGCTGGCCGGACCTTGCCCGTGCTCGCTGCGGCGAGCCCCGGCATCGGCGAGTGCCAGGGCGGAGTTAAGGGTGGCAAAGTGTGGCAAGGTTGGGCAGGCGAGGGAAGCGAGCATGGGCGAACAGAGCGTTCGGCGGCACCCAGAGCGTGTCGACACGCATGCCTGACATCATGGACACGCGTGGTCACCACGCGAACTCTCTCCTCAGGCCAGCCTTCGTCCAAAAATTATGTCTGGCATGTTGTTCGTGGTGGTTTTGAAGTTTACCATGGCTTGGTTTGGATCCAGGTGCAGTAGAGAAGATTTTGCAAGCCATGTAAGTTTCTAGTCAGTAACTTTGTGATGTTACTGTGGTCAAATAACTGGGAGTTTGGGGTTGTGCTTTGGATGCTAGCTTAGACTTACTAAGGTAACTATGCACAAGAAAGATCAGGTCAAATGGAGCAAGTAAAATGGTAGTTGCTGTAGAAACCACCATTTTTGTCCAGAACAGAAAAGATTTTCTGTAGCAAAAATATTCCAAAAAGTGACGAAATATTTTTTCTCAGGGAGGTGCCCTATGGTCCCTAGAATATTTGTGAATTATCTCAGAATTTTCTGAGCCATAAAAATTAGGGTTGCTTTGGAGCAAACAGATTTGCCTTAGGATTTTTGAGAGAAAATGAATATTTTTCATTTAAGAAAAATATTCCAAAGATTATTTTGAGGTGGATCAGAAGTGAAATGATGGTTTGGGAGAGAAGTGAAGCACTTGGGTGAAATCCAAGGATGCCCAAGTGTTTAAGTCCAAATGAAAAGACTCAAGAACTCCAAGTTTCAAAAAAATTCAAATGAAAAATCACACAAATAAGAGAGGGAAAAAACCAGGCTGTCACAAACCTCCCCCACTTAGAATGAATCTCGTCCTCTAGATTCAATTGCTTGGGAAAACCACTTTGGATACTGACCCTTAAGGAATTCTTCTTGCTCCCAAGTTGCTTCTGACTCTGTGTGATGCTCCCGCTAAACCTTGTAAAATTTTCTGACTTTGCTGCGAGTGACCCTTTCCACTTGATCCAAAATTTTGAACGGTCTTTCTTCATAAGTTAAATCTTTTGCCAATTCTATCTCAGCCATTGCAGTCCTTTTCTCAGGCGGGGATATGCATCGTCTCAATTGCGAAACATGGAACACGTTGTGTATGTCTGCCAATTCCGGAGGTAGTTCTAGTTGATACGCAACCATGCCCACTCGAGACATAATCGGGAATGGACCAATGAATTTGGGTGCCAGCTTTCCACGAGTCTGAAATCGCTTAACTCCTTTCATAGGAGTGACTCGGAGGTACACGTGTTCTGCGGGTTCAAAACTGACCTGCCGATGCTGTGCATCATAATAACTCCTCTGATGGGATTTGGCCAATTGCAGTCGGTCTCTGATTTCCCTGACTTGCCTCTCAGCTTCCATCATGAGATCTGTTCCGAAGATACGGCTATCTCCAGCTTGAGACCAATTTAGAGGAGTGCGGCACTTACGACAATATAGATCTTCATATGGCAACATCTTTAGACTGGTCTGAAAACTGTTGTTATACGAGAACTCGGCGTATGGCAAGCAATCTTCCCATTTAGCTCCGTTGGCTAGCACACAGGCTCGCAACATATCTTCGAGTATTTGATTTACTCACTTTGCCTGACCATCCGTCCGAGGGTGATAAGCAGTACTATATTTCAGTGTTGTCCCCAAGGCTTGATGGAGACGGGACCAGAAAGCAGAGGTAAACAGAGAACCTCGGTCGGAAGTGATGGTTCGGGGTACCCCATGCAGAATGACAATTCTGGATACATACAGTTGTGCAAGTTCATCTGCTCTGTATCTGGTGCTGATCGGGATGAAGTGAGCAACCTTGGTAAGAGTGTCTACTGTAACCCAGATTGCATCTTTGCCTCGCTGAGTCTTAGGCAATCCCGTAATGAAATCCATGCAAACATCATCCCATTTCCATTGTGAAACTGGCAACGGTTGGAGAAGTCCGACTGGCTTCTGATGATATGCTTTCACCTTGTTGCATATGTCACAACAGGCTACAAAATAGGCAATGTCTTTCTTCATTCCATCCCACCAAAATATTTGTTTAAGGTCTACATACATTTTTGTACCCCCCGGATGAATGGAATACTCGGATTCGTGTGCTTCTGACAAGATTTTCTTCTTCAAGTCCGGTTGATTTGGTACACAAATTCGTCCACGGAATCGTAGGGTATCGAATTTGTCCTTGAAGAAATATGGGGGCTGCCTTGCCATCTGGCCCTTGGCATGTTTTTGTAGCTCGGCGTCACCTGGCTGGGCCTTGCGGATTTCCATCTCAAGTGTGGGGGTGACTTCAAAAATATTAGCGAGGCCAACATCCACGATGACCAAGTTGAGCTGAGCAATCTCCTCTCGAAGTTCGGTAGGCAATGATGTTAACATGACATTTAAGCTGACGGGCTTTCGACTGAGCGCATCGGCAACAACGTTGACCTTGCCGGGATTGTAATTTATTCCAAGGTCATAATCCTTGACCAACTCTAACCATCTTCGCTGACGAAGATTTAAATATGGCTGAGTGAAGATGTACTTGAGGCTTTTGTGGTCGGTAAAAATTTGGCACCTTTTTCCAATGAGATAGTGTCTCCAAATTTTTAATGCATGAACTACTGCAGCGAATTCCAAATCATGAGTAGGATAATTTCCTTCATGTGGTCGTAGCTGTCGCAAGGCATATGCTACTACCTTGCCGTCTTGCATCAGCACGCAACCAATACCTTGTTTGGAAGCATCGCAGTACACATCAAAGATGTGATAAATGTCTGAAGAGTTAATACAGGTGCAGTTGTCAGACCTTTCTTTAGCTCATTAAAACTCTTCTCACAGTCCTCGGTCCACTTAAACTTTGTATCTTTTTTAGCAGCTCCGTCATGGGCTTAGCAATTTTGGAAAATCCTTCAATAAAACGGCAATAGTACCCAGCTAATCCGAGGAAACTCCGGATCTGGGTTACAGTCGTGGGTGGTACCCAATCAAGCACATCCTTTACTTTTCTTGGGTCCACGGCTATACCTTCGGCAGATAATACATGTCCGAGAAACCCAACTTGCTTGAGCCAAAATTTGCACTTACTGAACTTGGCATATAACTGATGGTCGCGGAGTCATTGTAGCACTGCTCGGAGGTGATCCTTATGCTCTTCTTCACCCTTGGAGTAAATGAGGATGTCGTCGATGAAGACTACCACGAATTTGTCGAGGAAGTCCATGAACACTTTGTTCATCATATGCATGAAGAAGGCAGGGGCATTGGTGAGACCAAAGGACATCACGGTATATTCGTAAAGACCGTATCGTGTAGTGAACGCGGTCTTAGGAATATCTTCCTTTTTAATCTTGAGCTGATGATATCTGGTCCGTAAATCAATTTTTGAGAATACTTTAGCCCCACTGAGCTGATCAAACAGATCATCAATCCTTGGCAGTGGGTACTTATTTTTGATGGTGACCTCATTCAGCTGGCGGTAATCTATGCACATGCGGAGACTGCCATCCTTTTTGCCCACGAAAATTGTAGGTGACCCCCACGGTGAAGAGCTGGGACGAATATAACCCTACTGGAGTAATTCGTCAAGCTGTTTCTTTAGCTCCACTAATTTTGGTGAGGGCATCCGGTAATACTTCTTGTATAATGGTGCGGTTCCGGGCACAAGATCTATGGCAAACTCCAATTCCCGATCTGGTGGCATGCCTGGCAGTTCTTCTAAACACATTCAGGGTACTCACTGACCACAGGAATAAATTCCAATTCAACCACAGCGGTGCAAACTAGTTCTGGCTTGGATACATGCTTGCGAGCATAGAATTTGGTGAGCTGCCCATTCATACTGGTCAAATTGACTTCTCGGGTTGTGCAGTTTATACAAACTTGATATTTAGTCAGCCAATTCATACCCAATATAATATCCAACTGTTCAGACTCAATGATTATCAGAGATGTTGGAAAGTAGACCCCGTTGATATTGATCTCCAGATCACGGCAGACTAGATTGCTCTTGATTATAGATCCCGGGGTTTGTACCAGCATATTTTTGCCCAAAATTATGCAAGGAAAATTGTTTTGGGTGGCAAAAATTCGAGAAATAAAAGAATGGGAAGCCCCAGAGTCAAATAAAATTACTGTAGGTATGTCATTAACATAAAACATACCAATGACGACTTCTGGCTTCTCTTGGGCTTCATCGGCGGAGATATGATTCACGTGCCCAGTGAAGTTTTGCTGGGTTGGTCCTGACTCCATAAAATTGACTTGTGGCCTGCTCAGAGCATTCACCTTATGGTTCTTGGGGCACTGTTTGGCATAATGTCCGTGCTGCCCGCAAATGAAACAAGTATTATTGCGCTGGCGCTCCTCATGTGTTGGATTGGTTACAATATTCTTGACTTGAGTGGTGGTCCTGTTAACATTCTGCTGCCAATTTGGCCTGTATTCCACCTGAGTCTGGTGCCAGGTACGATCCTTTTGCACAGGTTGTCCATCCTTCTTTGGCTCAAACTTGTGCTTGTTGTCGTTGTTAACAAGCCTATTATCTGATATAAGCTTGTGTTCCCATTCAACAATGAACGCCTTGTCTACCAAGGTTTGGAAATCCGTGAAATCAAACATACTGAGAGCACACTGGAGTTGCGGATAGACCTCCAAGAAATCTGTCAATCTTCCTTTCTTCAGTGGCCACGTCATACAGAGAGTAACGGGCCAAATGATTGATTTTTTGTAGATACTCAGCCACAGACTGATTTCGCTGGACGAGCGTGAGAAATTCACGCTGCTTGGCCTTCATAACTCCAGTAGGGATGTGATACTTGCGGAACTTATCCTTAAATTTTTCCCAGGTGACTTCCTCATCAATCGGCCACATGGCTTTTGTATTTTCCCACCATATGGCAGCCGCGCCTTCATGGTAATGGGTTGCAAATGGGACTTTATCATTTCCTTCAGTACGGGCAATCTCAAGCTTTTTCTCCATGGTGCGCAACCAATCGTCTGCATCCAATGGGTCAACAACCTGACTGAAACTGGGTGGATTGGTCCTCTAAAAATCTGACAGCTTTGAGTGATGACCATTCTGATTCCCATTCTGTCTAACCATAGCTTGCACACTTCTCAATATTTCAATCAGATCATTGTTCCTTTTCTCTTCAAACATACGCAGAACTTTCTCGGTGGAGGGAGGATCAGGCGGTGGAGGTGGTGGCTGAACGTACGGCTCGGGAGAATATCCTGCCTGTCCTGCGGAACGACGAACAGGAGTTCCCTCACGAACATTGCTACTACTGCCTCCCGCGTCCTCCTATTGAGGATTTTTCCCAAGGCAACGCAATCGAGATGAGAGACATCAAGAATGAAATTGGGGGAAAGCCAGCAACAAATCTCGAGAAAGACAAAAGAGCAAAGAAAAAATAGCGATTAAAGTCCCAACATAATTATACATAAACTCATCCATGAAAATTAAACAACATGACTGGTTCCACTACTCTCATACATGAAGCATCATGACTCGTACAACTACATCCGTACACCATCTAGACGACTGCGAATACTCGAAGACACTACTGCTCTGCTGGTGTTGCGGTGTCCTCCCCTGAAGCGGTCTCGGATCCCGAACTGACGTGGTTAACGGAAACCTCCGGGTTAAAGGTAACATGACGACGCTACCTCGAGGGCTCTCCCTCAGGGGCAGGGGTAGGATGAAGCATCGGGGCTGCAGGAGTAGCAAGAAGTGAGACCCACTCGGCAGGAGTACTGAGAGGGTTCACGGCCGAGACGCCTGTGCTACTCGGGGGAGTAACCGGAGAAATAGGGGAGCTAGAGCTAACTGGGACATAAGGGGTAAATCCCAGTGAGGACGGAGTAGTGGTGGATCTAGTAGTGACCAAGGTAGCGGCTAAAGCAGTACGGGCACGAGTTAGCTCTCGAGCCAGCTCGTGGATCATCAGATAGCTAGCAGTGATATAGCGAACAAGATGGCTAGCAACACTAACAGACTCCGGGTCAACGAGAGGAAAACGGACTCGACCGTTGTCGTGCAGAGATGGGTAGTAATAGAAACCTGGGTGGTGCTGCATTTGGACCTGGTATAACGAAGCTCGACAAGGACCTCAAATGCGGCAAACTGGACAACCTGAGAAGTGGTGAAGGCATAACCGCTCCGAGAAGTGCGAGTGTAAGAGCTTGAATCGGAACTAGTGCGCAGAGTAACCACTGCGTGATACTCATACACTGAGTCTGCTAGACGCTCCCGGTACACACGGTAGACTAGTTCGTCTCCGTGAGGGTATAGCCGACGCCACATGTTGCGGAGAAGGTGCGGTGACGTGTACGGCATCAACTGCAACTGGCACGGATACGGCCCCGGAGCCATCTACACTCACAACCATTAGCAGGTTAGCATAAAAATAATAATCACATGACTATAATGCAACAACCAGCTTTAACTGCTACCGGTACTCAATTTACTCGCGCCTAGCGTCCAGTTAACACGTCGTAGTCTAGCGTGCCCATAGTCAGCGCGGCTCTGATACCAATCATTGTGGCACCCCGGCTCAGAGCGACCGGTTTACCCTGCATTGCCAGCCCAGAGACCATGTCTTCTGGCAACACACAACATATTGGTACAGAAGACAACCGCTTTATTGATGCTAGCGGAACAGAGTTCATATTACAACAGCGGTCGAGGCCAAGCGGCACACTCGGTGCGGCTGAACAATTGTACATTATTTAGTGAACATAAAGGGGCCTCGATCTGAACAACTACGTGGCAGCGGAATAACGTCGTAGCGGAAGCTCCATAGCATAGGGACACCAATGTGGACACGATCTAGACTCGAATAGCGCTCCTTTCCAATGAGACTTTCCTGAAATCTGGCATGACACGCCAGGTCAGTACATTGAATGTACTTGCAAGCTCACAACAAGCATAATCATAATGACAAAAAATATCATGATATTTAACCAATTATTAATAATGCAACACTATATGTTAACATGATGTGATCATGCTTGAACATCCCTCAGACAACTTACCAACCGTGATCATCTTCAGAACACACCACCAACTTGGTAAAACACACCACCAACGTGGTAAAACACACCACCAACATGGTAAAACACACCACCAATGTGGTAAAACACACCACCAACGTGGTCTTTAACAAAATGACTCATGATCCTTACGGCAATCACCACCACAACCAATATCTGATCCCAATTTCCTCGATGGCCTTTCTGCCATTGTCAACAATGCAAAGTTTACAGCTTAGTGTGCAATTTTTATTAATCGTTGACTCATGGTGGGACCTACTATGAGGTGTCCGTGACCGTGGACGCGGCTATCGATAGATTATACACTCTGCAGAGGTAACACACTGTACCCACACCACGGAACCCATGGCCTCGCACTCCCATTCGGGTGTACCAATGGCATTCCGACAAAACCCCTCCATTGCCACAGCACTCTCCCAGCCACTCCGACCCAAATCCCCAACGGGCTGGTCCTGGGTGGCCCCGTGTCTACCAAAGACACCCCGAACACCGTCGTGGCCAAACTCCCACTCGGGGACACTCCCACTTGGGGACTCGGTACCATAATCTCATCAACGAGCACACAAGGTTATGCCTGCTTACCGGGCCAGGGCAAACATGACATAACCTTCCCTAGATGGAGGCACCGACCAGAGGCCGTGTCAATGGACCGAATCAAGGCCTTCCCATAAAGGCAAATGTGGTTGCACTGGAAAGAAACTCGATTCAACGGCACCATGACCCAGTCAACGGTGTATTCAAGTTGAGTTATATTCAGGTTCAACTTTAAACTAACAATGACCGGTGTCATAGCATGCCATGAAATGCAAAATAACACATGCATCATATAATGATAAAAATGACCGATGTCATCCATATACACACCAAGCATAAACATGAACAACTCATATTACTCTACTTGCTCAAAATGGCTCACAACTTGACCAAAAAATATTTTGCCACAAGTTTTCATAAATTTTCTTACGCAAGAAAGTAACTCCGATAAATTTCTTGTATGCTTAACAAAAGATTTCACTATCAACAACTCTTAATTTCTTTATCACTAAGTTAGGTTCAAACATTCTGTAAAACAAGTAATATGATTTAACAAGTATTTAACAGAATATTTTCTAACAAATTTTTGTCAATTTAGGAAGGCAAAAACATAGCTAAATAATTACTAACAAAATTATTTTTAATATCACCTCAAATAAATCTTAACTTGCTTTATATACTAAACTAGTTTCAACCCTTCTGTAAATCAAGCATAACAATTAACCAATATTTAACAGAATACAAATAACTCAATAATTATTTAAATGCATGGATTAATCAGTTTATTCAAGTAAGAAAATCACAAATATTGCAATGGCATCCTGAAAATGGTGCTGTGGCTTGCCTTAGTGCAGATGAGGTTCACAAGCCTCCTGGTGATCCTCAAGACAAGCCTCACCTTCTGAAAATAATTTTAAACACAAAAAGAAAATATCAAGAACACTTCTGAAATTCACCAGAAATTCTAAAAAGCTCAGAAAAATCTCATCTTTGGTGAGCTGTTAGATTTCCTTTCAAAGAACATAATGCAAAAAGAATCAATTCATTTGGACTTATGGTTAAAAAATATAACTGTTTGAAGTGTTCTCTAAATTCAAATGAATTTGAATATAAGAAAAGACTGGGGGGTGACGTCGAAGGCGTAAAGCCGAGGAGCGCCACCACTCGTACCGCTTTGCACGCGTACTGAGTGGCTGACTAGCGGGCCCCGCTAGTCAGGTGGGGGAAGAGGGAGAGAGAAATAGAGACGGCCGCGGCTTCGCCGGAGCTCTTGCCGGCGACGAGGGCTCTTTGGCCAAAACGAGAGGGAGGGATGGCAAGAGGAGGTCAAGGCGCACCTGCCCGTACCCGTAGTGTGGCTAGGGTTGGTCGGACGTTGTCGGAATCTAGATCGCGGGCGGAGACAGAACTAGGAGGTCGTCAGAGTTGAGGAAGACGGCGAGCAGAGGCCACTCCAGGGGCTCCAAGCGGGCGAGACAACCTCACCGGAGAGAGGCGGAGGCCCTGGAGGGGTCGCCCAGGCCTGGGAGGGGCTGGAGCCGCTGCGGCGACCAGAGGGGATCGCCGGCAAGCTCGAGCTTGGGGATAGCGGCCCGAGGCCTGCCCGGCCGGGCTATGGCTTCCTACTCGATCGTGGAGTGTGTGTGAGTGCTGGAGGATGCTCGAGGAGGTTGGGGGTGGGGCTCTATATATAGGCGAGCGGCGAGGGTGCTTCGGGCTCCGCCGGTGGACACCTGTCCACGGCGCTCGGCGACGAGCAGTGTCAGTGAGAGGGGGAGAAGGCGACGGAGGTCACGCGGTCACTGTGGGCAAGCGGAGACGAGCACAGGATCAAGGGGGTGACGACGAGCACAGTGCGCTCCGCACTGTTGGGCTGGCCGGACCTTGCCCGTGCTCGCTGCGGCGAGCTCCGGCGTCGGCGAGTGCCAGGGCGGAGTTAAGGGTGTCGAGACGATGATGGTGGTGAAGTTTGTTAAGGTTGGGCAGGCGGGGGAAGCGAGCACGCGCGAACAGAGCGTTCGGCGGCACCCAGAGCGCGTCGACACGCATGCCTGGCATCGTGGACACACATGGTCACCGCGCGAACTCTCTCCTCAGGCCAGCCTTCGTCCAAAAATTATGTCTGGCATGTTGTTCATGGTGGTTTTGAAGTTTAACATGGCTTGGTTTGGATCCAGGTGCAGTAGAGAAGATTTTACAAGCCATGTAAGTTTCTGGTCAGTAACTTTGTGATGTTACTGTGGTCAAACAGATGGGAGTTTGGGGCTATGCTTTGGAGGCTAGCTTAGACTTACTAAGTTAACTATGCACAAGAAAGATCAGGTCAAATGGAGCAAGTAAAATGGTAGTTGCTGTAGAAACAACCATTTCTGTCAAGAACAGAAAAGATTTTCTGTAGCAAAAATATTCCAAAAAGTGATGAAATATTTTTGCTCAGGGAGGTGCCCTAGGGTCCCTAGAATATTTGTGAATTATCTCATAATTTTCCGAGCCATAAAAATTAGGGTTGTTTTGGAGCAAACAGATTTGCCTTAGGGTTTTTGAGAGAAAATGAATATTTTTCATTTAAGAAAAATATTCCAAAGATTATTTTGAGGTGGATCAGAAGTGAAATGATGTTTTGGGAGAGAAGTGAAGCACTTGGGTGAAAGCCAAGGACTCCCAAGTGTTTAAGTCCAAATGAAAAGACTCAAGAACTCCAAGTTTCAAAAAATTTCAAATGAAAACTCAAACAAATAAGAGAGGGCAAAAACCAGGCTGTCACAGGTGGGCACGCCCCCCTACCTCGTGCCCACCTCGAAGCTTCCTTGGCGTAGGGTCCAAGTCTCCTCGGTCATATTCGGTGAGAAAATCACGTTCCCGAAGGTTTCATTCCGTTTGGACTCCGTTTGATATTCCGTTTCTTCGCAACTCTGAAATAGGCAAAAAACAGCAATTCTAGGCTGGGCCTCCGGTTAATAGGTTAGTCCCAAAAATAATATAAAAGTGGAAAATAAAGCCCAATAATGTCCAAAACAGTAGATAATATAGCATGAAGCAATAAAAAATTATAGATACGTTGGAGACGTATCAGGCATCCCCAAGCTTAATTCCTGCTTGTCGTCGAGTAGGTAAATGATAAAAACATAATTTTTGATGCGGAGTGCTACTTGGCATAATTTCAATGTAATTCTTCTTAATTGTGGTATGAATATTCATATCCGAGAGATTCAAGACAAAAGTTTATATTGACATAAAAAGAATAATACTGCAAGCATACTAACTAAGCAATTATGTCTTCTCAAAATAACATGGCCAAAGAAAGTTCATCCCTACAAAATCATATAGTTTAGTCATGCTCCATTTTCGTCACACAAGAATGCTCTCATCATGCACAACCTCGATGACAATCCAAGCAATTGTTTCATACTTTAGTAATCTCAAACTTTATAAACCTTCACGCAATACATGAGCGTGAGCCATGGATATAGCACTATGGGTGGAATAGAATATGATGATGGGGGTTATGTGGAGAAGACAAAAAAAGGAGAAGGTCTCACATCAACGAGGCTAATCAATGGGCTATGGAGATGCCCGTCGATTGATGTTGATGCAAGGAGTAGGGATTGCCATGCAACGGATGCACTAGAGCTATAAATGTATGAAAGCTCAACAAAAGAAACTAAGTGGGTGTGCATCCAACTTGCTTGCTCACGAAGACCTAGGGCACTTGAGGAGGCCCATTGTTGGAATATACAAGCCAAGTTCTATAATGAAAAATTCCCACTAGTTTATGAAAGTGACAAAACAAGAGACTCTCTATCATGAAGATTATGGTGCTACTTTGAAGCACAAGTGTGGAAAAAAGGATAGTAGCATTGCCCCCTTTTTATTTCTTTTTTTGGGCCTTCTTTTTTTTGGCCTTTCTTTTTTTTATTGGGACAATGCTCTATTAAATGATGATCATCACACTTCTATTTATTTACAACTCAATGATTACAACTCGATACTAGAACAAAGTATGACTCTATATGAATGCGTCCGGAGGTGTACCGGGATATGCAATGAATCAAGAGTGACATGTATGAAAGAATTATGAACGGTGGCTTTGCCACAAATACTATGTCGACTACATGATCATGCTAAGCAATATGACAATGATGAATGTGTCATGACAAACGGTATGGTGGAAAGTTGCATGGCAGTATATCTCGGAATGGCTATGGAAATGCCATAATAGGTAGGTATGGTGGCTGTTTTGAGGAAGATATAAGGAGGTTTATGTGTGAAAGAGCGTATCATATCACGGGTTTGGATGCACCGGCGAAGTTTGCACCAACTCTTAATGTGAGAAAGGGCAATGCACGGTACCGAAGAGGCTAACAATGATGGAAGGGTGAGAGTGCGTATAATCCATGGACTCAACATTAGTCATAAAGAACTCACATACTTATTGCAAAAATCTACAAGCCATCAAAAACCAAGCACTACGCGCATGCTCCTAGGGGGATAGATTGGTAGGAAAAGACCATCGCTCGTCCCCGACCGCCACTCATAAGGAGGACAATCAAAGAACACCTCATGTTTCAAATTTGTTACATAACGTTTACCATACGTGCATGCTACGGGACTTGCAAACTTCAAATCAAGAATTTCTCAAATTCACAACAACTCAACTAGCACGACTTTGATATTATCACCTCCATATCTCAAAACAATTATCAAGCATCAAACTTCTCTTAGTATTCAACGCACTCAAAAGAAAGTTTTATAAATCTTGAATACCAAGTATATTATTATTATTAAGCAAATTACCATGCTATTTAAGACTCTCAGAATAATCTAAGTGAAGTATGAGAGATCAATAGTTTCTTTAAAACATATCCACCACCGTGCTCTAAAATATATAAGTGAAGCACTAGATCAAAACTATATAGCTCAAAAGATATAAGCGAAGCACATAGAGTATTCTATCAAATTCCAATTCATGTATGGCTCTCTCAAAAGGTGTGTACAACAAGGATGATTGTGGTAAACTAAAAAGCAAAGACTCAAATCATACAAGACGCTCCAAGCAAAACACATATCATGTGGTGAATAAAAATATAGCTCCAAGGAAAGTTACCGATGGAAGTAGACGAAAGAGGGGATGCCTTCTGGGGCATCCCCAAGCTTTGACTTTTTGGTGTCCTTAGATTATCTTGGGGGTGCCATGGGCATACCCAAGCTTAGGCTCTTGCCACTCTTTGTTCCATAATTCATCAAAAGATTTCACCCAAAACTTGAAAACTTCACAACACAAAACTCAACAGAAATCTCGTGAGCTCCGTTAGCGAAAGAAAACAAAAGACCACTTCAAGGTACTGTAATGAACTCATTCTTTATTTATATTGGTGTTAAACCTATTGTATTCCAACTTCTCCATGGTTTATAAACTATTTTACTAGCCATAGATTCATCAAAATAAGCAAACAACACACGAAAAACAGAATCTGTCAAAAACAGAACAATCTGTAGTAATCTGTAACTAACGCAAACTTCTGGAACTCCAAAAAATCAGCCAAAATAGGACGACCTAGGCAATTTGTTTATTGATCATCCAAGAAGATCCTATAGGTTTAACTTGGCACAAACATTAATTAAAACATAAAAACGCATCTAACCAGAGGCTAGATCAAAGATTTATTCCTAAACAGAAGCAAAAGCAAAAAAACTAAAAATAAAATTGAGTTGCCTCCCAACAAGCGTTATCGTTTAACGCCCCTAGCTAGGCATAAAAGCAACGATAGATCTAGGTATTGCCATCTTTGGTAGGAAATCCATAAGTGGCTCTCATGATAGATTCATATGGTAATTTTATTTTCTTCCTAGGGAAGTGTTCCATGCCTTTCTTTAATGGAAATTAGAATCTAATATTTCCTTCCTTCATATCAATAATTGCACTAATCATTCTAAGGAAAGGTCTACCAAGAATAATAGGACAAGAAGGATTGCAATATATATCAAGAACGATAAAATCTACGGGCACATAATTCCTATTTGCAACAATAAGAACATCATTAATTCTTCCCATAGGTTTCTTAATAGTGGAATCTTTAAGGTGCAAGTTTAGAGAGCAATCATCAAAATCACGGAAATCTAGCAAATCGCACAAAGTTTTGGGAATAGTGGAAACACTAGCACCCAAATCACATAAAGCATAAAATTCATGATCCTTAGTCTTAATTTTAACAGTTGGTTCCCACTCATCATATAGTTTTCTAGGGATAGAAACTTCCAACTCAAGCTTTTCTTCATAAGATTGCATCAAGGCATCAACGATATGTTTGGTAAAGGCTTTATTTTAACTATAAGCATGAGGAGAATTTAGCACGGATTGCAACAAGGAAATACAATCAATTAAAGAGCAACTTTCATAATTAAATTCCTTGAAGTCCAAAATAGTGGGTTCAACATCATCTAGGGTTTTGCTTTCTTTAATCCCACTTTTATCAATTTCATCATCAAGATCTAAAAACTCCGAATTCTTGGAACGCCTTCTAGGTAAAGGTAGATCATATTCAGTCCCATCATTATCAAGATTCATATTGCAAAACAAAGATTTAATAGGGGACACATCAATAACTTTTAGATCTTCATCTTTATTTTCATGGAAATTGGAAGAACACGCTTTAATAAAGGCATCTTTCGTAGCACGCATCCTAGCGGTTCTTTCCTTGCACTCATCAATGTAAATTCTCATGGCTTTGAGAGACTCATTGATATCATGCTTAGGAGGAATAGATCTAAGATTTAAAGAATCAACATCAAGAGAAATTCTATCAACGTTCCTAGCCAATTCATCAACTTTAAGTAATTTCTCTTCAAGCAAAGCATTAAAATTCTTTTGTGAATTCATAAACTCTTTAACACTAGTCTCAAATTCAGAGGGCATCTTATCAAAATTTCCATAAGAGTTGTTGTAGGAATTTTCATAATTATTAGAAGGATTACTAGGATAAGACCTAGGATTAAAGTTCCCTCTATACGCGTTGTTACCAAAATTATTCCTACCAACAAAATTCACATCCATAGATTCATTATTATTCTCAATCAAAGTAGACAAAGGCATATCATTAGGATCAGAAGAAACACTCTTAGTAGCAAATAATTTCATAAGTTCATCCATCTTTCCATTCAAAACATTAATTTCTTCTATCGCATGCACTTTTTTATTAGTAGATCTTTCAGTGTGCCATTGAGAATAATTAACCATAATATTATCTAGGAGTTTAGTAGCATCTCCTAAAGTGATTTCCATAAAAGTGCCTCCCGCGGCCGAATCCAAAAGATTTCTAGAAGCAAAATTCAATCCGGCATAAATTTTTTGTATAATCATCCACAAGTTCAAACCATGAGTAGGGCAATTACGTATCATTAATTTCATTATCTCCCAAGCTTGTGCAACATGTTCATGATCAAGTTGCTTAAAATTCATAATATCGTTTCTAAGAGAGATGATCTTAGCGGGAGGGAAATACTTAGAGATAAAAGCATCTTTGCACTTGTTCCAAGAATCAATACTATTTTCAGGCAATGACGAAAACCAAGCTTTAGCACGATCTCTAAGCGAAAAAGGAAATGTCTTCAATTTAACAATATCATTATCAACATCTTTCTTCTTTTGCATATCACACAAATCCATGTAGCTATTTAGATGAGTAGCTGCATCTTCACTAGGAAGGCCAGCGAATTGATCTTTCATAACAAGATTCAACAGAGCAGTATTGATTTCACAAGATTCAGTGTTGGTAAGAGGAGCAATCGGAGTGCTAAGGAAATCATTATTGTTGGTATTGGTAAAGTCACACAATTTGGTATTATCTTGAGCCATCGTGACAAACAAGCAATCCAACACACGAGCAAACAAAAAGACAATCGAGAAAAAGGCAAACGGAAAAGAGAGGGCGAATAAAACGGCAAGGGTGAAGTGGGGGAGAGGAAAACGAGAGGCAAATGGCAAATAATGTAATGCGAGAGATAAGGGATTGTGATGGGTACTTGGTATGTTGACTTCTGCGTAGACTCCCCGGCAACGGCGCCGGAAATTCTTCTTGCTACCTTTTGAGAATTGTGTTGGATTTCCTTGAAGAGGAAAGGATGATGCAGCAAAGTAGCGTAAGTATTTCCCTCAGTTTTTGAGAACCAAGGTGTCAATCTAGTAGGAGGCTACGCGCGAGTCCCTCATACCTACACAAAGCAAATAACTCCTCGCATTCAACATGAATAGGGGTTGTCAATCCCTTCACGGTCACTTACAAGAGTGAGATCTGATAGAGATGATAGATAATATTTTTGATATTTTTGTTATAAAGATGCAAAGTAAAATAAAAGGCAAAGTAAAAAAGCAAAGCAATAATAAAGTGATGGAAGATTAATGTGATGGAGATAGACCCGGGGGCCATAGATTTCACTACTGGCTTCTCTCAAGAGCATAAGTATTTTACGGTGGGTGAACGAATTACTGTTGAGCAATTGACAGAATTGAGCATAGTTATGAGAATATCTAGGTATGATCATGTATATAGGCATCACGTCCGAGACAAGTAGACCGACTCCTTCCTGCATCTACTACTATTACTCCACTCATCGACCGCTATCCAGCATGCATCTAGAGTATTAAGTTCAATAAAACAGAGTAACGCCTTAAGCAAGATGACATGATGTAGAGGGATAAATTCATGAAATATGATAAAAAAAACCATGTTGTTATCCTCGATGGCATCAACACAATACATGCCTTGCTGCCCCTACAGTCACTGGGAAAGGACACCGCAAGATTGAACCCAAAGCTAAGCACTTCTCCCATTGCAAGAAAAACCAATCTAGTAGGCCAAACCAAACTGATAATTCGAAGAGACTTGCAAAGATAACCAATCATACATAAAAGAATTCAGGGAAGATTCAAATATTCTTCATAGTTAATCTTGATCATAAACCCACAATTCATCGGTCTCAACAAACACACCGCAAAAAGAAGATTACATCGAATAGATCTCCACGAGAGAGGGGGAGAACATTGTATTGAGATCCAAAAAGAGAGAAGAAGCCATCTAGCTACTAACTATGGACCGGAAGGTCTGAGGTAAACTACTCACACTTCATCGGAGGGGCTATGATGATGTAGAAGCCCTCCGTGGTGGATGCCCCCTCCGGCGGAGCTTCGGAACAGGCCCCAAGATGGGATCTCGTGGGTACAGAAGGTTGCGGCGGTGGAATTAGCTTTTTGGCTCCGCCTCTGATCGTTTGGGGGTACGTAGGTATATATAGGAGGAAGAAGTACGTCGGTGGAGCTTCGTGGGCCCCACGAGGTTGGGGGGGCGCGCCCCCCTACCTCGTGCCCACCTTGAAGCTTCCTTGGTGTAGGGTCCAAGTCACCTGGGTCATATTCGGTGAGAAAATCACGTTCCCGAAGGCTTCATTCCGTTTGGGCTCTGTTTGATATTCCGTTTCTTCGAAACTCTGAAATAGGCAAAAAAACAGCAATTCTGGGTTGGCCCTCCGGTTAATAGGTTAGTCCCAAAAATAATATTAAACTGGATAATAAAGCCCAATAATGTCCAAAACAGTAGATAATATAGCATGGAGCAATCAATAATTATAGATACGCAATGTATCTATAATTATTGATTGCTCCATGCTATATTATCTACTGTTTTGGACATTATTGGGCTTTATTATCCAGTTTAATATTATTTTTGGGAATGTATCTATAATTATTGATTGCTCCATGCTATATTATCTACTGTTTTGGACATTATTGGGCTTTATTATCCAGTTTAATATTATTTTTGGGACTAACCTATTAACCGAAGGCGTATCTATAATTATTGATTGCTCCATGCTATATTATCTACTGTTTTGGACATTATTGGGCTTTATTATCCAGTTTTATATTATTTTTGGGACTAACCTATTAACCGGAGGGCTAGCCCAGAATTGTTGTTTTTTTGCCTATTTCAGTGTTTCGAAGAAAAGGAATATCAAACGGAGTCCAATTGACCTGAAACTCCATGAAACTTATTTTTGGACCAGAAGAAGCCCACAGAGTAACGGAGTTGCACCTGGGGAGTCCCGGGCTGCCCACGAGGGTGGGGGCGCGCCCACCCCCCTAGGGCGCACCCCCTACCTCGTGGACAGCCCGGAGGTCCACCGACGTACGTCTTCCTCCTATATAACTCCATATACCCTAAAAACTTCGGGGAACATAATAGATCGGGAGTTCCGCCGCCGCAAGCCTCTTTAGCCACCAAAAAACCAATCGGGACCCTGTTCCGGCACCCTGCCGGAGGGGAGAACCCTCACCGGCGGCCATCTTCATCATCCCGACACTCTCCATGACGAGGAGGGAGTAGTTCACCCTCGGGGCTGAGGGTATGTACCAGTAGCTATGTGTTTGATCTCTCTCTCTCTCTCTCTCTCTCTCGTGTTCTTGATTTGGCACGATCTTGATGTATTGCGAGGTTTGCTATTATAGTTGGATCTTATGTTGCTTCTCCCCCTCTACTCTCTTGTAATGAATTGAGTTTTCCCTTTTGATGTTATCTTATCGGATTGAGTCTTTAATGATTTGAGAACACTTGATGTATGTCTTGCCGTGCGTATTGCTACCTCTTGAGCTTGTGTTGGTTTTCCCCGAAGAGGAGAGGATGATGCAATGGAGTAGCGTAACTATTTCCCTCAGTTTTTGAGAACCCAGGTATCAATCCAGTAGGAGGCCACGCTCAAGTCCCTCATACCTGCACGAAACGATAGCTACTCGCAACCAACGCGATTAGGGGTTGTCAATCCCTTCACGATCACTTACGAGAGTGAGATCTGATAGAGATAATATTTTTGGTATTTTTGGTATAGAGATGCAAAGTAAAAAGTAAAAAGGCAAAGTAAAAAAGCAAAGCAAGATTAAAGTGATGGAGATTGATATGATGAGAATAGACCCTGGGGCCATAGGTTTCACTAGTGGCTTCTCTCAAGAGCATAAGTATTCTACGGTGGGTGAACAAATTACTGTTGAGCAATTGATAGAATTGAGCATAGTTATGAGAATATCTAGTCATGATCATGTATATAGGCATCACGTCCGTGACAAATAGATCGAAACGATTCTGCATCTACTACTATTACTCCACTCATCGACCGCTATCCAGCATGCATCTAGAGTATTAAATTAAAAATAGAGTAACACTTTAAGCAAGATGACATGATGTAGAGAGATAAATTCTTGCAATATGAAATAAACCCCATCTTGTTATCCTCGATGGCAACGATACAATACGTGCCTTGCTGCCCCTTCTGTCACTGGGAAAGGACACCGCAAGATCGAACCCAAAGCTAAGCACTTCTCCCATGGCAAGAACTACCAATCTAGTTGGCCAAACCAAACGGATAATTCGAAGAGACTTGCAAAGATAACCAATCATACATAAAAGAATTCAGAAAAGATTCAAATATTATTCATAGATAGACTTGAACATAAACCCACAATTCATCGGTCTCAACAAACACACCACAAAAAGAAGAAGATTACATCGAATAGATCTCCACAAGAGAGGGGGAGAACATTGTATTGAGATCCAAAAAGAGATAAGGAGCCATCTAGCTAATAACTATGGACCCGAAGGTCTGAGGTAAACTACTCACACTTCATCGGAGAGGCTATGATGATGTAGAAGCCCTCCGTGATGACGGCCCTCTCTGGCGGAGCTCCGAAACAGGCCCCAAGATGGGATCTCGTGGATACAGAAAGTTGCGGCGGTGGAATTAGGTTTTTGGCTCCGTATCTATTCGTTTGGGGGTATGTGGGTATATATAGGAGGAAGAAGTACATTGGTGGAGCTTCAGTGGGCCCACGAGGGTGGGGGCGCACCTGGGGGTGTAGGGCACGCCCCCTACCTCGTGCCCACCTTGAAGCTTCCTTGGCATAGGGTCCAAGTCTCCTGGGTCATATTTGGGAAGAAAATCACGTTCCAGAAAGGATTATTCCTTTGGACTCCATTTGATATTCCGTTTCTTCGAAACACTGAAATAGGCAAAAAACAACAATTCTGGGTTGGGCCTCCGGTTAATAGGTTAGTCCCAAAAATAATATAAAAGTGGAAAATAAAGCCCAATATAGTCCAAAACAGTAGATAATATAGCATGGATCAATCAAAAAATATAGATACGTTGGAGACGTATCACGTATCTGTGGTGACAATGGGATATCTGATTCACTTGATGTATGTTTTGGTGATCAACTTGTGGGTTCCGCCCATGAACCTATGCATAGGGGTTGGCACACGTTTTCGTCTTGATTGTCCAGTAGAAACTTTAGGGCACTCTTTGAGGTTCTATGTGTTGGTTGAATAGATGAATCTGAGATTGTGTGATGCATATCGTATAATCATACCCACGGATACTTGAGGTGACATTGGAGTATATGGTGACATTAGGGTTTTGGTTGATTTGTGTCTTAAGGTGTTATTCTAGTACGGACTCTAGGGCTGTTTGTGACACTTATAGGAATAGCCCAATGGATTGATTGGAAAGAATAACTTTGAGGTGGTTTCATACCCTACCATAATCTCTTCGCTTGTTCTCTGCTATTAGTGACTTTGGAGTGACTCTTTGTTTCATGTTGAGGGATAGTTATGTGATCCAATTATGTTATTATTGTTGAGAGAACTTGCACTAGTGAAAGTATGAACTCTAGGCCTTGTTTCCTAGCATTGCAATACAGTATGTGCTCACTTTTATGATTAGTTACCTTGCTGTTTTTATATTTTCAGATTACAAAAACCTATATCTACCGTCCATATAGCACTTGTATCACCATCTCTTTGCCAAACTAGTGCACCTATACAATTTACCATTGTATTGGGTGTGTTGGGGACACAAGAGACTCTTTGTTATTTGGTTGCAGGGTTGCTTGAGAGAGACCATTTTCATCCTACGCCTCCCACGGATTGATAAACCTTAGGTCATCCACTTGAGGGAAATTTGCTATACTGTCCTACAAACCTCTGCACTTGGAGGCCCAACAACGTCTACAAGGAGAAGGTTGTGTAGTAGACATCAGAGACGTATCAGCATCCCCAAGCTTACTTCTTACTCATTGTCGAGTAGGTAAATGATAAAAGAAATAATTTATGAAGTGTGAATGCTAGCAAAGTGCACAAGTTTTATCAATGACAATTTCAATCACCTTTCCTAGCATCATAACAACAATTCTTTCTTATAAAACTTATCATGATAAAGTAGCAATTGAAAATGGAATTTTTGTTGTGCAATGCTACCTATCATATTCATCATAAACTCTTTTCTTTTGTAGCATGGACATTTGGAGTTTTATATGGTTCAAAGCAATAGTCTAGTTTTGACATGAGGACTTTAATACTCAAGCATACCAACAAGCAACCATGTCTTTCAAAATATCAACGCTAAAATAAGTTATCCCTGGCCCATCATGCTCAATCATTGATCCATTCATGAAACACACTTGCATATTAGCTACACCCAATGCTCAAGTACGATCATAGTGCCTCCTAGTTGGTGCTTTATAAGAGAAGATGGAGACTCGAATTAAAAATAAAAATTGCATAAAGTAAAAGAAAGGCCCTTCGTAGAGGGAAGTAGGGATTTGTAGAGGTGCCAGAGCTCAAAGCGGAAATTGAGAGATAAAAACATTTTGAGAGGCATACTTTTCCCACCAACGAAAACGAATTAGAGCTCCCAACACTTTCCATGCTAGATATATCATAGGCGGTTCCCAAACAGAAAATAAAGTTTATTCCTTTTTCAACCATACTTTCACTTTCCATGGCTAACCGTATCCACGGGTGCCGTCCATACCAACACTTTCCAAGGAATTTATTATTTGACAACATAAAGTAAATTCATTTTTCATTTCAGGACTGGGCATCCCTAATACCTTTGCCTTACTCTCGTGCAATGACAAGTGAATAAACACTCATCGTGAGAATAACACATCTAGCATGGAAAATATTGGACACCAGTCACCGCCTCGCAGCGGTACGAGCACACAAAAGAGAAATTTATTTTGAGAATTAGAGATGGCACATACAAATTTGCTTAAAACATCAAAAGAATACCACATATAGGTAGGTATAGTGGATTCATGTGGCAAAACTGGTTTAAAGGATTTTGGATGCACAAGTAGTGATCATACTTAGTACAAAATGACGGCTAGCAAAAGATTGGGAAGCGACCAACCAAGAAATGAATAATCTCATAAGCGATCATTGAGCATAATTAACACTGAATAATGCACCACAAGTAGGATGTAATTTCATTGCACAACTATTGACTTTCGTGCTTGCATAGGGAATCACAAACCTTAACACCAATATTCTTACTAAAGCATAATTACTCATCAAAATGACTCACATATCACATAATCATATCTCAAAACTATTACGAGGAATCAAGTTTATTTTGTCCAATGATCTTCATGAAAGTTTTTATTATATCCTTCTTGGATATCTATCACTTTGGAACTAATTTTCATGTGTTGCTTTTGATAAGCTCAAACAAATATAAGTGAAGATCATGAGCATAATATTTCTTTCTCTCAAATTAATTTAAGTGAAGCAAGAGAGAATTTATTCAAAAAAAAAGTAAAGCACACCATGCTCAAAAAGATATAAGTGAAGCACTAGAGCAATTCCATAGAAAAGAGCTTCGTTGACGGGATGTGAATGCCGCTTACTTAGCCTCCTTGGAAACTATTTGAGGACTCTATTTTATTTAAAAACTTTCAGTTCTAAGTATTCTATTAAAAAATAAAGCAAAACTCAATAAAATTACATTTCAATAATAGCACAACTCATGTGAATAAGCAAAAACTAGGCTCAACCGATACTAACCGATAATTGTTGATGAAGAAAGGTGGGATGCCTACCGGGGCATCCCCAAGCTTAGATGCTTGAAACTTATTGAAAATATTATCTTGGGATGCCTTGGGCATCCCCAAGCTTGAGCTTTTGTGTCTCCTTAATTTCTCTCATATCACGGTTTTCCTAAATCTCAAAAGCTTCATCCACACAAAACTCAACAAGAACTCGTGAGATAAGTTAGTATAAACCAATGCAAAAACCTTATCATTATCTACTGTAGAAAATCACTAAAATTATTATTCAACATTGCATACTAAATTCCTCTGCATATTTAATACTCATATCCTCAAATAGAATCACTAAACAAGCAAACATATGCAAACAAAGCAGCAATCTGTCAAAACAGTACAGTCTATGAAGAATGCAAGAGTATCAACACTTATTCAACTACAAACATTATGAAATTCTATCACACTTTAGAAAATTTATCATAGCTTATTATGCAAAAAGTTTCAACATTTTATCACATTCTGACTTTTCTAGGGAATTTTTGCAACAGCGGTAAACTTTCTGTTTTCAAACAGCAACATGTAGACTTGCAAGATAAGCATGGCAAAGGCTATCAATGCCACTTTTATTGAAATAATATGAAAAACATTATTATAAATAACATCAAGCAAATCCTAACAAAATAAAATGACGCTCCAAGTAAAACTCATATCATGTGACGAATAAAAATATAGCTCCAAGTAAGGTTACCGATAATGTTGGAGACGGAAGAAGGGATGCCTTACGGGGCATCCCCAAGCTTAGTTGCTTGGATCTTCCTTGGATATTAACTTGGGGTGCTTTGGGTATCCCCAAGCTTAGGGTCTTGTCACTCCTTATTATCCTTATATCGATGTCTCACCCAAAACTTGAAAACTTCAATCACACAAAACTTAACAGAACTTCGTGAGATAGGTTAGTATGATAAAGAGCAAACCATTTCACTTTTGGTACTGTCAAAGACAAGATTCATAATTTTTTTCACACAATGCCTAGTGTAGCATACCATTTCCGCAATTTATATGGAGCAATATAAGCCATAGAAACTAGAAAGCAAGCAAACTATGTGCTGAAAATAGAAACAGTCTGTAGTAATCTGGATAAATACCATACTTCTGCTACTCCAAAAATTATGAAAAAATTAGGACCACATGAGAAATTTGTATATTAATCTTTTGCAACAAGAATCAACTCAAAAACACTCTTCTGCTAAAACTGAGAATTATTTTCGTGAGCGCAAAAGTTTCTGTTTTTCAGCAAGATCGAATCAACTATCACCCAACATGATCCCAAAGGCTTTACTTGGCACTTTATTGAAACAAAAGCAATAAAACATGATCAATACAATATCATAATCATGTGAAGACACAAAAATAGTAGGTAAAAGTGTTGGGTTGTCTCCCCACAAGCACTTTTCTTTAATGCCTTTTTGCTAGGCATGATGATTTCAATAATGCTCGCATCACAGATAAGAATTGAAACACAAAGAGAGCATCATGAAGCATGTGACTATCACATTTAAGCCTAACCCACTTCCTATGCATAGGGATTTTGTGAGAAAATTCATGGGAACAAGAATCATCTAGCATAGGAAGGCAAAACAAACATAACTTCAAGATTTTGAACACATAGAGAGGAAACTCGATATTATTGCAATTTCTACAAGCATATGTTCCTCCCTCATAATAATTTTCAGTAGCATCATGAATGAATTCAACAATATAACCATCACATAAAGCATTCCCTTCATGACACAAAAGCATAGAAAAATTATTACTCTCCGCATAAGCAATTTTTTTCTCATCAATAGTAGTGGGAGCAAACTCAACAAAATAACTATCATGAGAGTGAAAATTAAAATCATGATGACAAGTTCCATGGTCATCATTATTCTTTATAGCATACATGTCATCACCATAATCATCATAGATAGCTGAAGGAAATATGTCCTAGAGGCAATAATAAAGTTGTTATTTATATTTCCTTATATCATGATAAATGTTTATTATTCATGCTAGAATTGTATTAACCAGAAACTTAGTACATGTGTGAATACATAGACAAACAGAGTGTCACCAGTATGCCTCTACTTGACTAGCTCGTTGAATCAAAGATGGTTATGTTTCCTAGCCATAGACATGAGTTGTCATTTGATTATTGAGATCACATCATTAGAGAATGATGTGATTGACTTGACCCATTCTGTTAGCTTAGCACTTGATCGTTTTAGTATATTGCTATTGCTTTCTTCATGACTTATACATGTTCCTATGACTATGAGATTATGCAACTCCCGAATACCGGAGGAACACTTTGTGTTCTACCAAACGTCACAACGTAACTGGATGATTATAAAGGTGCTCTACAGGTGTCTCCGATGGTACTTGTTGAGTTGGCATAGATCAAGATTAGTATTTGTCACTTCGATTGTCGGAGAGGTATCTCTGGGCCCTCTCGGTAATGCACATCACTATAAGCCTTGCAAGCAATGTAGCTAATGAGTTAGTTACAGGATGATGCATTACAGAACGAGTAAAGAGACTTGCCGATAACAAGATTGAACTAGGTATTGAGATACCAACGATCGAATCTCGGGCAAGTAACATACCGATGACAAAGGGAAAAACGTATGTTGTTATGCGGTTTGACCTATAAAGATCTTCGTAGAATATGTGGGAACCAATATGAACATCCAGGTTCCGCTATTTGTTATTGACCGGAGACGTGTCTCGGTCATGTCTACACAGTTCTCGAACCCGTAGGGTCCGCACGCTTAACGTTCGGTGACGATCAGTATTATGAGTTTATGTGTTTTGATGTACCGAAGATAGTTCAGAGTCGCGAATGTGATCACTGACATGATGAGGAGTCTTGAAATGGTCTAGACATAAAGATTGATATATTGGACGACTATATTCGGACACCAGATGAGTTCCGGGGGTCCCCGGATATTTATCGGAGTGCCGGGGGTTATCGGAACCCCCGAGGGATCTAATGGGCCAACTTGGGCCTTGTGGGAGAGAGAGGAGAGGGCCTAGGGCTGGTCGCCCCCTCCCCATTGGGTGTCCGAATTGAACAAGGAGGGGGCGGCGCCCCCTCTTTCCTCCCTCTCTCCCTTTCCTTCCTTCCCCCTTCCTCCTTCCTTGTTGGACTAGGAAAGGGAGTCCTACTCCCACTAGGAGGAGGACTCTCCCCTCTCCTTGGCGCGCCCCAAGGCCGGCCGGCCTCCCCCCTTGCTACTTTATATACGGAGGCAGGGCGGCACCCTAGAACACACAATTTGATTGTTCCAAGCCGTGTGCGGTGCCCCCCTCCACCATATTCCACCTCGGTCATATCGTTGAAGTGCTTAGGCAAAGCCCTGCGCCTGTAGCTTCATCATAACCATCATCACGCCGTCATGCTAACGAAACTCTCCCTCGACACTCAGCTGGATCGTGAGTTCATGGGACGTCACCGAGCTGAACATGTGCAGATCGCGGAGGTGTCGTATGTTCGGTACTAGGATTGGTTGATCATGAAGACGTACGACATGCTTCACACACAGGTGGCTGGCGGGTGTCAGTTTCTCCAACTTTAGTTGAATCGAGTGTGGCATGTCCGGTCCTTGTGAAGGTTAAAACATCACATACTTGACGAAAAATCGTTGTGGTTTTGATGCGTAGGTAAGAACTATTCTTGGTCAGCCCGTAGCAGCCACGTAAAACTTGCAACAACAAAGCAGAGGACGTCTAACTTGTTTTTGCAGGGCATGTTGTGATGTGATATGGTCAAGACATGATGCTATATTTTATTGTATGAGATGATCATGTTTTGTAACCGAGTTATCGGCAACTGGCAGGAGCCATATGGTTGTCGCTTTATTGTATGCAATGCAATCGCCCTGTAATGCTTTACTTTATCACTAAGCGGTAGCGATAGTCATAGAAGCATAAGATTGGCGATATGACAACGATGCTACGATGGAGATCAAGGTGTCGCACCGGTGACGATGGTGATCATGACGGTGCTTCGGAGATGGAGATCACAAGCACAAGATGACGATGGCCATATCATATCACTTATATTGATTGCATGTGATGTTTATCTTTTATGCATCTTATTTTGCTTAGTTCGGCAATAGCATTATAAGATGATCCCTCACTAAATTTCAAGGTACAAGTGTTCTCCCTGAGTATGCACCGTTGCGAAAGTTCGTCGTGCCGAGACACCACGTGATGATCGGGTGTGATAAGCTCTACGTTCACATACAACGGGTGCAAGCCAGTTTTGCACGTGCAGAATACTTAGGTTAAACTTGATGAGCCTAGCATATGCAGATATGGCCTCAGAACATTGAGACCAAAAGGTCGAGCGTGAATCATATAGTAGATATAATCAACATAGTGATGTTCACCATTGAAACTACTCCATCTCACGTGATGATCGGACATGGTTTAGTTGATATGGATCACGTGATCACTTAGATGATTAGAGGGATGTCTATCTAAGTGGGAGTTCTTAAGTAATTTGATTAATTGAACATTAATTTATCATGAACTTAGTACCTGATAGTATTTTGCATGTCTATGTTGTTGTAGATAGATGGCCCGTGTTGTTGTTCCGTTGAATTTTAATGTGTTCCTAGAGAAAGCTAAGTTCAAAGATGATGGTAGCAACTACACGGACTGGGTCCGTAACTTGAGGATTATCCTCATTCCTGCACATAAGAATTATGTCCTGGAAGCACCGCTAGGTGCTAAACCCGTTGTAGGACCAACACCAGATGTTATGAACGTCTGGCAGAGCAAAGCTGATGACTACTCAATAGTTTGGTGTGCCATGCTTTACGGCTTAGAACCGGGACTTCAACGACGTTTTGAACGTCATGGATCATATGAGATGTTCCATGAGTTGAAATTAATATTTCAATCAAATGCCCAGATTGAGAGATATGAAGTCTCCAATAAGTTCTACAGCTACAAGATGGAGGAGAATAGTTCTGTCAATGAGCATATACTCAAAATGTCTGGGTATAACAATCACTTGATTCATCTGGAAGTTAATCTTCCTGATGATAGTGTCATTGACAGAATTCTTTAATCACTGCCACCAGGCTACAAGAGCTTCGTGATGAACTATAACATGCAAGGGATGGATAAGACAATTCCCAAGCTCTTCGCAATGCTAAAGGCTGCAGAGGTAGAAATCAAGAAGGAGCATCAAGTGTTGATGGTAAAAAAGACCACCAGTTTCAAGAAAAGGGGTAAAGGGAAGAAGGGGAACTTCAAGAAGAACGGCAACCAAGTCGCTGCTCAAGTGAAGAAGCCCAAGTCTGGACCTAAGCCTGAGACTGAGTGCTTCACTACAAAGGGACTGGTCACTGGAAGCGGAACTGCCCCAAGTATTTGGCGGATAAGAAGGATGGCAAGCTGAACAACGGTATATGTGATATACATGTTATTGATGTGTACCTTTGAAAGCACAAGTGCTCCCTGGGTGGTTTTGGTAATTAATGTCAACATATCTCTTGCTGGACTAACACTTTTACCTAGTATGTTTCAGATAAGTTCAACAATGGAGTGGCATGGACTAGAGGATGTGGAACCCCTTCAAGATGCTAAGGACAAAGATTGGCTCAAGCTTCAAGATCAAGACTCTACATTTTCTATTTTAGTGATCCAAGATCACATTGAGTCTATAGGAAAAGCCAATACTATCAAGAGGGGATGAGGTGTTGCTTAATGGCTTGCTTGCTCAAAGTGCTTAGTGATATGCTCCAAAACCCTCAACTACCTTCCCACATCCACATATGACCTAAACCAAAAGTCAAACTCGGCCCCACCGATTCTTTCTATCCGGCGCCACCGAGTTTCAGATGTCATAGCCACTGCCACAAACCCTAGCAAATCGGTTTCACCGATAGGGATCTCGGTCTCACCGAGATGGGATTGTAATCTCTCTGTGTATGTCCATTACCAAAATCGGTCTCACCGAGTTTGAGCAATCGGTACTACCGAGATTACAATGCAAACTTTCTGGTTAGCTTATTACCAAAATTGGTCCCACCGAGTTTGTGTAATCGGTCTCACCGAGTTTGCCTGACCAACTCTCTGGTTAGCTTATTACCAAAATCGGTCCCACCGAGCTTGTGTAATCGGTCACACCGAGATTATGTTATGCCCTAACCCTAACCATATCGGTCCTACCGAGTTGCATCTCAGTCCCACCGAAAATCCTAACGGTCACTAGGTTTGCTGAATCGGTCCGACCGAGTTTAACCATTCGGTCCCACCGAGTTTGGCTAAGCGTGTATAACTGTTAGATTTTGTGTGGAGGCTATATATACCCCTCCACCCACTCTTCATTCGTGGAGAGAGCCATCAGAACATACCTACACTTCCAATACACATTTTCTGAGAGAGAACTACCTACTCATGTGTTGAGGTCAAGATATTGCATTCCAACCATATGAATCTTGATCTCTAGCCTTCCCCAAGTTGCTTTCCACTCAAATCTTCTTTCCACCAAATCCAAATCCTTTGAGAGAGAGTTGAGTGTTGGGGAGACTATCATTTGAAGCACAAGAGCAAGGAGTTCATCATCAACACACCATTTGTTACTTCTTGGAGAGTGGTGTCTCCTAGATTGGCTAGGTGTCACTTGGGAGCCTCCAACGAGATTGTGGAGTTGAACCAAGGAGTTTGTAAGGGCAAGGAGATCGCCTATTTCATGAATATCTACTGCTAGTGAGGCAAGTCCTTCGTGGGCGACCGCCATGATGGAATAGACAAGGTTGCTTCTTCGTGGACCCTTCGTGGGTGGAGCCCTCCGTGGACTCGCGCAACCGTTACCCTCCGTGGGTTGAAGTCTCCATCAACGTGGATGTACGATAGCACCACCTATCAGAACCACGACAAAAACATCCGTGTCTCCAATTGCGTTTGAATACTCCAAACCCTTCCCTTTACATTCTTGCAAGTTGCATGCTTTACTTTCCGCTGCTCATATACTCATTGCATGCTTGCTTGATATGTATTGTGTTTGTTAAACTTGTGCTTAAACTCCACTTAAACTTAAGAATATTAAAAACGGCAACTTTTGGCACTTAGTGTCTAATCACCCCCCCTCTAGACACCTCTTCTCGATCCTTTCAATTGGTATCAGAGCATTGGTCTCCATTGCCTTGGTTTAAACACCATTGGAGGAAGATGGATGTGTCTACTTTGGGGAGTCTTAGACATAGAGTGCCTATTCTTGATGAAGAGTATTTTCATGAGTGGAAAAATGAAATGCTTGAGATTTTAATGAATACCACTTGAACAAGTACATTGCTAGTCCTTGTGCACCTCATATTGATCCCTTGCATCCCACACCCGAAGAAGATCTTGACATGATTCGCAATCTTAGAACCATCCCACACCCAAAAATTTGATTGCTAGTTTGCCTACTCTTGATTGTGCCTATACTATATGGAAATTTCTTGAGGAACGATTTCCACATTATTCCTTGAAAAATTTAGACGAAATTATCCATAAGTCTATTGCCTTGAGTAAGATGAACTCTAGTGATCCTAGCTTTGGTGATTGTCTATTTGAGCTTACCAATCTCATGCGTGCTAAAGCAAATGTTGGAATCATTAGCGATATCATATCCGAAGCTATTAGAATTCATAAAGGTAACCATTGTGATGATCATTTATCTAATGAATTACCCTCTCTAGGAATTGATCAATCACAAGATGATGTTGAACATGGATACTATGATGAAGATGATGATAGTGACTATGATCTTGATGATGCAATGAGGCATTTTGGTCTTATGGCAAATATTCGCGGCTACATGGCTGGAGGAAAGGGATGGGTCCTTGATAGCGGATGTACTGATCATATGACCGGAAATGAAGATATGTTCCGTGAGCTTGCTGAAAACGACGGCCCTAGAAAATATGTCACTTTTGGTGATAATTCAAAGGGTAAGGTGGTTGGCCTTGGTAAGGTGGCCATCTCACATGATAGCTCCATACAAAATGTCATGCTCGTTGAATCCCTTGGATACAATTTACTTTCAGTTTCCAGACTTGCTGATTTCGGTTTCAATGTCCTATTCACTGAAGTAGATTGCCAAGTGTTTCGTAGAGACAATCCTAAAATGGTCTTTATTGGTATACGTAGGGGAGATCTTTACATTGTTGATTTCACAAAAAAGGCTCAACCTAAAACTTGCTTAATTGCTAAATCTTCTAAAGGCTGGTTGTGGCATAGAATACTAGGCCATGTTGGTATGCGAAATCTTGATAAGCTTATTAAAGGTGATCATATCCTTGGAATAAAAGATGTCATATTTGACAAGGATAGACTTTGTAGTGCTTGTCAAGTAGGGAAACAAGTTGAAGGAAGTCACCGCACGAAGAACATCATGACCACAAGAAGACCACTTGAGCTACTTCACATGGATCTCTTTGGTCCAAATGCCTACAAGAGTCTCGGTGGTAACTCATTTGGTATAGTCATAGTTGATGATTTTTCAAGATTTACGTGGGTGTTCTTTCTTGATGACAAATCGCAGGTCCAAAAGATCTTCAAAAACTTCGCTAGGAAGGCCCAAAATCAGTTTGACGTGAAGATCAAGAAGGTTCGGAGCGACAACGGAACGGAGTTCAAGAACGCAAATGTGGACACCTTTCTTGACGAAGAAGGGGTCTCACACGAGTTCTCGGCTACGTACACACCTCAACAAAATGGAGTTGTTGAAAGGAAGAACCGGACTCTTATCGAGATGGCAAGAACGATGCTTGATGAGTACAAAACGCCAAAGCACTTTTGGGCGGAAGCGGTTGAGATAGCTTGTCATGCAACAAATCGCTTGTATCTTCACAAGCTACTTGGCAAGACGGCATACGAGATCCTCACCGGTAACAAACTCCAAGTTGGATACTTTCGAGTATTCGGCTCAAAGTGCTACATTCTTGATAAGCATCGTCGTTCTAAATTTGCTCCTAAATCTCATGAAGGTTTCCTACTTGGTTATGGCTCAAACTCTCACACTTACCGTGTCTACAACAATTTCACAGGAAAGGTTGAAGAGACGGTAGATGTGAAGTTTGATGAATCTAACGGCTCGCAAGTAGAGCAATTGCCAATTGATGTAGGAGACAAAGACCCTTCGGAAGCAATTCAAGACTTGTCCATTGGCAAGATTCGTCCAACGGAAGTAAAGGAGAGTACCTCGTCCGTCCAAGTGGAAGCTTCTACCTCACAACAAGGTGAACCAAGAGTTGATACGGAAGCATCCACAAGTGGGACACGCCAAGATGAAGAAAACGAGGAAGTACACCAAGATGAACATCAACAACCTCCTTCTCCACCACGACAAGAGAACGACAACGTCAACAATGAAGAAGGCCAAGAAGAAGCACAAGATGAATAGGATGTTCCACCCCGACCCAAGCAAAAGCTTTCACGAGTTCGAGCAAGAATTGCCAAAGATCATCCCGTCGAGCAAATCTACAATGATATCCAAACCGGGAGAATCACTTGCTCTAAAACTCGTTTAGCTAACTTTTGTGAACATTACTCATTCATCTCTAGCATTGAACCTTTGAAGGTTCAAGAAGCATTGGAGGATCCGAATTGGATAAACGCTATGCATGAAGAGCTACACAACCACAACATCATTGGTACCAAATGGGTGTTTCGCAACAAGCAAGATGAAGATGGACAAGTGGTTCGCAACAAAGCACGTCTCGTCGCCCAAGGCTACACTCAAGTTGAAGGTATGGACTATGGTGAGACATATGCTCCCGTTGCTAGACTTGAGTCCATTCGCATCTTACTTGCTTATGCTATTGTACCAAATGGACATTAAAAGTGCTTTTCTAAATGGAAAAATTGAGGAGGAAGTTTATGTTAAGCAACCTCCCGGCTTTGTCAATCCTAAGAAACCTAATCATGTTTACAAACTTCACAAAGCCCTTTATGGTCTTAAACAAGCTCCTAGAGCATGGTATAAATGCTTGACCAAGTTCCTTATTGAAAAAGGCTTTGAAATTAGTAAAATTGATTCTAATCTTTTTACTAAAAGGGTTAATGGAGAACTATTTGTGTGCCAAATTTATGTTGATGATATGATATTTGGTTCAACAAACCCTCATTGTGAGAAGTTTGGAAAGCTAATGTCAGAGAAGTTTGAGATGTCTATGATGAGTGAACTCAAATTCTTTCTCGGTTTGCAAATCAAGCAAACTAAGGAAGGTACCTTTGTCTCTCAAACGAAGTACACCAAGGACTTATTCAAGAAGTTCAATATGCAAGAATGCAAAGGTATGACTACACCCATGCCTACTAGTGGACATCTTGATTTGACCAAAGATGGTGAACTGGTTGATCAAAAGGTTTATCGCTCTATGATTTGTTCATTGTTATATCTATGTGCCTCTCGTCCCGGTATTATGCTAAGTGTGTGCATGTGTTCACGATATCAAGCTGCTACTAAAGAATGTCATCTTAAGGTTGTGAAAAGGATAGTGAGATACCTAATCCATACACCAAATTTTGGCATTTGGTATCCTAAGAGGTCCTCTTTTGATCTTGTTGGCTACTCCGATTCGGACTATGCCGGAGACAAGGTTGATAGAAAGTCCACTTCGGGTACTTGTCAATTCCTTGGTAGATCTCTTGTGTCTTGGTCTTCCAAGAAACAAAACTCGGTATCCTTATCAACCGCCGAAGCGGAATACATTGCCGCTGGTTCATGTTGTGCTCAATTACTTTGGAGACTGAAAGCACAAGTGCTCCCCAGGTGGTTTTGGTAATTGATGTCAACATATCTCTTGTTGGACTAACATTTTTATCTAGTATGTTTCAGATAAGTTCAACAATGGAGTGGCATGGACTAAAGGATGTGGGAACTCCTTCAAGATGCTAAGGACAAAGGATTGGCTAAAGCTTCAAGCTCAAGACTCTTCATTTTACATTTTAGTGATCCAAGATCACATTGAGTCTATAGGAAAAGCCAATACTATCAAGGAGGGATGAGGTGTTGCTTAATGAGCCTCTTGCTTCATGTGCTTGGTGATATGCTCCAAAACCCTCAGCTACTTTCCCACTTCCACATATGACCTAAAACTTAAAGTCAAACTCGGCCCTACCAATTCTTTCTATCCGACACCACCGAGTTTCACATGTCATAGCCACTGCCAAACCCTAAGCAAATCGGTTCTACCGATAGGGATCTCGGTCTCACCGAGATGGGATTGTAATCTCTCTGTGTATGTCCATTACCAAAATCGGTCTCACCAAGTTTAGGCAATCGGTGTCGGATTTCGGGTTCCGGCAGACCCTTGAGGTTCGAACTCTGGGGTGCACGCGGAGATCACGCCTTCTACCTCTCCGCCTCGCAAGGATCTAAACTAACAAAAGAATAGCACAAGAGACACAAGGTTTATACTAGTTCGGGCCACCATTGTGGTGTAATACCCTACTCTAGTTTGTGGTGTGGTGGATTGCCTCTTGGGCTGATGATGATGAACAATACAAGGGAAAACAGCCTCGCGAGGGTTTGTTCTTGGCTGGGGGGATGAACTGCTCGTAGGAGTTCAATCGCCCTTCTCTCTCTCTGTGTGATGCTTAACTACCAGGTTTTTCGACACCTTGTAGCTGATTTCTAGATGTCTCTACCCTGGGGGTGGCTAGTCCTATTTATAGGCAAAGGCCCTGGGCCACTTCCCAAATATTGAGCGGGAAGGGCGCCAACAGTTGGCCATTTTGAAGGGGAACATCTAGTGCACTTATCCTGACTAAAGTTGGTCCTCGCTTGCCAAAGGCTCTGGTGATGACGCTGGCTTGGGCTCCACAGTGACGTCCTCCTTGTCGCGGAGCTGGTCTTGGTCTCGTTGCAGCGAAATGGGTGCCTTTGCTTGATCCTCTCGCCTGCGCTTGCTCCCTTTGCACCAAAGAGGAAAGGGAGGACACTGCGCGGGCTGGCGCCCGCCTGGCGCCCTTGGTCGTCATGGCTTGCGTCATGGGCACCTCATGAGGTACCCCGCCTTGATCTCTCCGCCTCCTCGTGAGCCAGCCTGATGAGGCCGTGCCTGAGGAAGCTCCGCGTCGTCCGCCCCGCGAGGCTTCGCCCCTCGCGAGGGTCTTGGGTTTTGTGTTGATGAAGATGGGCCGTGCTGGGCCCCCTCGAGCCACGCCGCAGGCCGCAGGCAGGCAAGTCTGGGGACCCCCGTTCCCAGAACACCGACAGTAGCCCCCGGGCCCATGGCGCGCCCGGACTTGGTCGTGCTGATAGGCGAAAGGGCAAGGGCGAAGCGCCGTGGGCCCTAACAGCCTGCGGCCTTGGGTGTCGCGTGGCGGTTGATTGGACTGGAGCGCTTCAGCAACCGCGCAGGTCGATAAAATAGCGGCATCTGCCTGGCTTTGCTTTTTGCTTTCTCCGGTTGCTGCTCAGATCCCCTTTCTTGTGCCTCCTCTTTCTTCCTCCAAATTTCCAGATCTACTCTGACCGTGTGACCTAGGAAGCCATGGCGCCTCGTCAGTCTCCGGCCGAAGCTTGGTACTCATCGGCTCTGGACTCGCCGAATGTGTCAGAGGCGGGCTTTGCCCGGTTGCGCCGGATGGCGGCGACGCAGGGCATCGACGGGGCGAAGGTGTTCAAGGCCGGCTCCGCCACCCCTGAGGGCCGAGGGAGCACCTTTTATCCCCTCTTTGTAAGCTCCATTGCTGCTGGCCTGGTGCCTCCCTTCTCCGAGTTCTTCTTCTCTGTCCTCCGCCATTACAACTTACAGGCTCTGCATCTCCATCCCAACTCCGTCCTTCTCCTGGCGATCTTTGCCTATTACTGCGAGGCTCACGTGGGGGTACAGCCCTCAGTGGCCTTGCTGCGCCACTACTTCTCCCTCCGGATCTCTCGCGGTTCTCCTTCTGCGTGCGCGAGCTTCGTCGCGTACGGTGGCACCATTGCCATTTCAAAGCCCGGGAAGAGGTTTGAGGGCTTCAGGAGCAAGTGGGTCTTGGTAGATGCGGGGCGCATCCACCCTCGGCTGATCTTGCCCGCGGAGCCGCCCGCGAGCTCCGGCGATTGGTGTAGAGCGGAGCTCACGGACCCCCGCGCGAAACTGGTGTTGGAGAAGATGGACGCGGACCTGAGGCCGGCCAGCATGGCGGTGGCGAAGCTGACCGGCGCGTCGCTGCTGAGGGAATTCCTGGAGCACCAGCTAGCTCCGCTTCGGCAGTACTCACCTCCGATGTGGAGGCCTCATCCGAGCCCCGCGGCTTTGGGCGACGAAGATCTGGCCACGGTCCTCCAATCTCTGGTCGGGGGCGAGGTGGCAAGGTTGGAGGGCACTCCTACGCCCTTGTTTCTCCACGACGACTGGGAGCAGGTGGTGGAGTCCATGCCCGTCTTCAACGGGGACGGGCATGTGCCCGCGGAGGCTCCCGAGGGACTGGTGGACGTGTCCTCCGGCGACTCCGGTGAAGAGGAGGATGAAGAGGAGCGAGAGAAGGGGCCTGACTCCGAGGCGACTGACGGAGAGTCAAGGGCTCCCCTCCCCCGGCGCAGGTCCCGCACTCTCCGCCTCTCTTCGAGTGATGACGACGAGGATGATGACGAGCGGGTCGGCGGGAGCTTGGCCCCGATCCCGAAGAAGGACAGGACCGGGCTGATCTCCCGCGGGTCCGCCCCTGCCCCGAAGCGGCCTGCAGACGCGCCTTCTGCATCCGAGGTCGACCCTTCCAGCTGGCTGTCAGGTTTCAAGTTTGGCCGGAGGTTGCCCGAGCTCACCGACGACGACCCATAAGTGCTTGATTCTGGTCCTTATCCCTTGTTCTGCTGCTGAGGCTTGACGTCCGCGTTTCTTTGATAGGCCGGAGCCCGCGGCGAAGAAGCTGAAGGGGGCTTCAGAGGCTCCGTCTGTGGCAGCACCTCTGCCAGCGGAGGGTGGTGACCGCGACGCACGGGCCTCTCCTGCCCGGTCGTCCTCGCGAGGCCTGGCTGAGCTGGCTGGGGCGAGCTCAGCCCCCATGGCCCAAGTGACTCTCGAGGTGCCTCTGTCTGCCGCCGCCGCCACAGCCGTGGGGGCGCAGCAGGCTTTGCCTCGAGATGTTGTGGTTGTGCCACCACCTTCTCCTCCTACTCCACCGACTGCTGCTTCTCCGACTCCTCCCGCCGTTCTGGATCGTGTTGCTGCCGAGCTGGACCGGCTCCGGCAGGATCTTCTTGGCGCCGACCCTCGCTTGGTGGCTGGGCGCTTGGAGCTGGCTTCAGGATGGATTTGCTCCGACGCTTCGGTTCGGGCGGCGCTGGTCCAGGCCTCAACGGCTTGTGACGAGGAGAGGCAGGCCGCCCTTGAGGCGAAGGCTGCTCGTAATGCAGCTCAGGGGGAGGCGGCCGACGTCCGTGGCCGCTGCAAGGTGCTGGAGGACGAGCTGCAGTGCCTGCGGGACCAGCTCGCGAAAGAGGCCCGCCTTCGCCAAGAGCAAGAAGAGGGCATGAAGGCTCGCGAGGCGGTTGTCGAGGACCGGGAGGCCAAGCTCAAGAAGCGATGCGACCGCCTGGGCGCGCTGGAGAAGGAGCTGGAGGCGATGAAGGTCGAGCTGGATGACAAAGCCCGGGTTCTTGCCGAGGATCGCGTGGCCTTCGCAGACATGGAGGAAAAGGCTCGTGCTTCGCTGAAGATGCTCTATGCCAGCGGCCTGGAGAGCCCGCTGGCTGGCTCCGAGGACGGCCCCGCCAAGCTGCTTCCCTTCCTGGTGTGTGCTCTTGAGGATGTCGCCCTTGGCCTTGGCCCTACGGCCGAGGCCGAGGCGCGTGTCCTGTCTTCTGCGGCGCTGACGCGGGTCTTCACCCATATCTACCTTCGCGACCCCAACATCGACCTCGACAGCCTGCTGGAGCCAGTGAGCGGCGAGCGTGCCGCTGCCGCTGCCGAGGCCGTGAGGGGTCGCGCGGAGGCTTTGCTGGGGAAGTTCTGGGCCTTCAACACCAAGCCGAAGCAAGGCGCTGCCGGCCCTGCTGCTCCATGAGGCGAAGCCATTCCGCGCTACTCCACCGCCGACAAGTGACTCCGCTACGGCTCCTGTCATGTTTTTAATTCCTGCACATGTATCATGCCTCGGGGAGGCATTTAAACTTGCGTTTGTCCTTGAGATAACAGTATGGATTGTAACATTTGCTTTTAAATTCCTTGAATTTATGCTTTTCCTTCCTACTTGCTCATGTTCTGCGCCGGCAGAGCTCGGCCCCACGCGTACCTCACCCAGCATTAGCCCCGACCGGAAACCAGGACGGGACCAAAGGAGTGAGGGGCTACGTGACAAGTTAGGCTCCTGAGTCGCGATGCTCAGGAGTCCCCCTTGGCGTACGAACAGCAAGTAGGGAGGCGAGATGCGGGTGGATCTATCGTTCTACGTCTGCAGAGCCCGGCCCCGCGCATACCTCACCCAGCGCTAGCCTTTCGGAACTAGGGAGTGAGGGGCTACAGGACCAGTTAGGCTCCTGAGTCGCGATGCTCAGGAGTCCCCCTTGACGCGCGAACAGCAAATTGTAAGTGGTTGTGCCATTCTATGTCTGCAGAGCCCGGCCCCGTGCGTACCTCACCCAGCGCTAGCCTTTCGGAACTAGGGAGTGAGGGGCTACGGGACCAGTTAGGCCCCTGAGTCGCGATGCTCAGGGGTCCCCCTTGACGCTCAAACGGCCTTCATACCTTGGCTCCGCTCGGGGAGAGACGCGCGACGAACCAGGCCCGGGGGGCCTGGCTGGGTGGCGTGCGTCTGGGCGTGACCCAGGCGCAGCCCCTGTGCCCAGCCCCCTTGCGCGGCACTCCCGAGGGGAGGCGTTGCGGTGAGGCTAGGCACTGAGCTTTGGGCTCCCTGAGGTTGATGCGGCCCGGGGGCCACCCTCAGTTGTTTATCACCAGCGCGGAGCATAGCACTTCCGTATGTGTACGGGCATAGCCGCTCCTCGGCAGTGTCGTCAGCCAGCGCGGAGCATGGTGCTTCCACTGGTACGTGGGAGGGGGCTCCCCTTCGGGAGGATCCCCCGGGGCGTGTATAGCCCCGCCCTGACACGTGGTCGGCACGGTAGGGCTTGGTGAGGTGTATCTGGGCACCCGTGAGCCAGCGCGGGACTCACAGGGCCCTACCTCTAGGCGGGTTGCGCCTGGCACTGGGCCTTATCTTGTGATGCGTTCCTGCAAATTTGGTTAGATCCCGGCACTCTACGTCCTCGGGTCCCGGCCCTCGAGCTGATCTCAGCCGTCGCTGGTATGCCAGGTCGTGATGCCGTGGACAAGGCCAGAGGGTGAGGGCTGGAGAGCCAGTAAGAGCCCTGAGTCGTGATGCTCAGGTACCCCCCCTTTAACATGCAAGTGGTCGACATGGAGAAGAAGAGGTGCTGTGGACAAGCATCAAGTAATCAAGCATGATGGGTGAATGCATAGCCAGAAATAAACGCAAGGGAGATACATGCCGCTGGGCCTGGCCCGAGCGACTTGGGGATGATGCAGCCCGAGGGGCGCCCCCAACAAAGCAAGCTAACCAACATGAAATAAAAGGGATACATGTCGTAGGGACGGACCCACGCGGCCTGGGAATAATGCAGCCTTGGGGGGGCGCTCCCAGCTGGAAATGAAACTTGGAAGATGTCACCTGATGATGTCGAGGACGAAGGAGTATTGGTGCAGCAGACTCGGTGGGCTGCGGAAGCCGATCCTCACGAGCCCCCAGGCCCAGGGGCCTCGGGAGGCTCCGGAGGCGCTGGTGGCTCCTCGCGAATCATCTCCATCTCCGCCAAGGTTGCGGAATGCCTGGCCTCTTGAGCCTCCATGATGCCCCTCATGAGGCGCTGGTACGTAGCAGCCGCGCTCGGCAGGCCGTAAGGCATGCGAACGTAGCTGTGGGGTGGACCTCCGTAGCGCCCCACTTGCGAGGGCCAGAGGCGCTCCAGAGAGGCGACTTGGTTGAGCCCTGGTACGTCGATGCAGACGCGCAGCCCACCATCCTCGCCTGGATGGGGAGCCACAGCTGGTAGACGGCGGCAGCCTCTCATGACTCTTGATTCCTGTAGTTCCTGAATGGCCTTGTCGACGAACTCCTGACGGTCCGACCCTCCTTGCCTTGCTCCTTCTTGAGGGAAACGTGCTTCGAAACACGCCTCCACGTGGTGCCCAAGCGCCTCCCTCGTGACCTTGGTGAAGGAAATATGCCCTAGAGGCAAAAATAAAGTTATTATTATTTCCTTATTTCATGATAAATGTTTATTATTCATGCTAGAATTGTATTAACCGGAAACATGATACATGTGTGAATACATAGACAAACAGAGTGTCACTAGGATGCCTCTACTTGACTAGCTCGTTGATCAAAGTGAAGGAAATATGCCCTAGAGGCAATAATAAAGTTATTATTTATTTCCTTATTTCATGATAAATGTTTATTATTCATGCTAGAATTGTATTAACCGGAAACATAATACATGTGTGAATACATAGACAAGCAGAGTGTCCCTAGTATGCCTCTACTTGACTAGCTCATTAATCAAAGATGGTTATGTTTCCTAACCATGAACAAGGAGTTGTTATTTGATTAATGAGGTCACATCATTAGTTGAAATGATCTGATTGACATGACCCATTCCATTAGCTTAGCACCCGATCGTTTAGTATGTTGCTATTGCTTTTATCCATGACTTATACATGTTCCTATGACTATGAGATTATGCAACTCCCGTTTGCCGGAGGAACACTTTGGGTGCTACCAAACGTCACAACGTAACTGGGTGATTATAAAGGAGTACTACAGGTGTCACCAAAGGTAGATGTTGGGTTGGCGTATTTCGAGATTAGGATTTGTCACTCCGATTGTCGGAGAGGTATCTCTGGGCCCTCTCGGTAATGCACATCACTTAAGCCTTGCAAGCATTGCAACTAATGAGTTAGTTGTGAGATGATGTATTACGGAACGAGTAAAGAGACTTGCCGGTAACGAGATTGAACTAGGTATTGGATACCGACGATCGAATCTCGGGCAAGTAACATACCGATGGACAAAGGGAACAACGTATGTTGTTATGCGGTCTGACCGATAAAGATCTTCGTAGAATATGTAGGAGCCAATATGGGCATCCAGGTCCCGCTATTGGTTATTGACCGGAAACGTGTCTCGGTCATGTATACATTGTTCTCGAACCGTAGGGTCCGCACGTTTAAGGTTAAGATTACAGTTATTATGAGTTTATGCATTTTGATGTACCGAAGGAGTTCGGAGTCCCGGATGTGATCATGGACATGACGAGGAGTCTCGGAATGGTCGAGACATAAAGATTGATATATTGGACGACTATATTCGGACATCGGAATGGTTCCGAATGGTTTCGGATAATAACGGAGTACCGGGGGGTTACCGGAACCCCCCGGGGGGTTAATGGACCTCATGGGCCTAATGTGGAGAAGAGGAAGGGGCTGCCAGGGCTGGCCGCGCGCCCCCTCTTCCCCTAGTCCGAATTGGACAAGGAGGGAGGGGCGGCGCCCCCCCCCTTTCCTATTCTCCCTCCACCTCTCCTAGTTGGACAAGGAACGGGAGGGGAGTCCTACTCCCGGTAGGAGTAGGACTCCTCCTGCGCGCCACCATAGGGCCGGCCGCACCTCCCCCCCTTTCTCCTTTATATACGGGGGCAAGGGGGCACCCTAGGACACACAATTGATCATTGAGATCTTTCCTTAGCCGTGTGCGGTGCCCCCTGCTACCAAATTCCACCTCGGTCATATTGTCGCAGTGCTTAGGCGAAGCCCTGCGTCAGTAGTACATCAAGATCGTCACCACGCCGTCGTGCTGACGGAACTCTTCCTCGACGCTTTGCTGGATCGGAGCCCGAGGATCATCATCGAGCTGAACGTGTGCTAAGAACTCAGAGGTGCCGGAGTAACGGTGCTTGGATCGGTCGGACCGGGAAGAAGACGTATGACTACTTCCTCTACGTTGTGTCAAACGCTTCCGTTGCGATCTACAAGGGTACGTAGATCATACTCTCCCCTCGTTGCTATGCATCACCATGATCTTGCGTGTGCGTAGGAAAATTTTGAAATTACTACGTTCCCCATCAGTGGCATCCGAGCCAGGTTTTATGGTTTGATGTTATTTGCACGAGTAGAACACAAGTGAGTTGTGGGCGATATAAGTCATACTGCCTACCAGCATGTCATACTTTGGTTCGGCGGTATTGTTGGACGAGACGATCCGGACCAACCTTACGCGTACTCTTACGCGAGACCGGTTCCCTCGACGTGCTTTGCACATAGATGGCTTGCGGAAGACTGTCTCTCCAACTTTAGTTGAACCGAGTGTGGCTACGCCCGGTCCTTGAGAAGGTTAAAACGGAGTCTATTTGACAAACTATCGTTGTGGTTTTGATGCGTAGGTAAGATGAGTTCTTTCTTAAGCCCATAGCAGCCACGTAAAACTTGCAACAACAAAGTAGAGGACGTCTAACTTGTTTTTGCAGGGCATGTTGTGATGTGATATGGTCAAGACATGATGCTAAATTTTATTGTATGAGATGATCATGTTTTGTAACCGAGTTATCGGCAACTGGCAGGAGCCATATGGTTGTCGCTTTATTGTATGCAATGCAATCGCGATGTAATGCTTTACTTTATTACTAAGCGGTAGTGATAGTCGTGGAAGCATAAGATTGGCGAGACGACAACGATGCTACGATGGAGATCAAGGTGTCGCGCCGGTGACGATGGTGATCATGACGGTGCTTCGAAGATGGAGATCACAAGCACGAGATGATGATGGCCATATCATATCACTTATATTGATTGCATGTGATGTTTATCTTTTATGCATCTTATCTTGCTTTGATTGACGGTAGCATTATAAGATGATCTCTCACTAATTATCAAGAAGTGTTCTCCCTGAGTATGCACCGTTGTGAAAGTTCTTCGTGCTGAGACACCACGTGATGATCGGGTGTGATAGGCTCTACGTTCAAATACAACGGGTGCAAAACAGTTGCACACACGGAATACTCAGGTTATACTTGACGAGCTATGCATATAAGATATGACCTCGGAACACGGAGACCGAAAGGTCGAGCGTGAATCATATAGTAGATATGATCAACATAATGATGTTCACCATTGAAACTACTCCATCTCACGTGATGATCGGACATGGTTTAGTTGATTTGGATCACGTGATCACTTAGAGGATTATAGAGATGTCTATCTAAGTGGGAGTTCTTAAGTAATATGATTAATTGAACTTAAATTTATCATGAACTTAGTCCTGGTAGTATTAGCATATCTATGTTGTAGATCAATAGCTCGCGTTGTTGCTTCCCTATGTTTATTTTGATATGTTCCTAGAGAAAATTGTGTTGAAAGATGTTAGTAGCAATGACGCGGATTGGATCCGTGATCTAAGGTTTATCCTCATTGCTGCATAGAAGAATTATGTCCTTGAAGCACCGCTAGGTGACAGACCTATTGCAGGAGCAGATGCAGACGTTATGAACGTTTGGCTAGCTCAATATGATGAATACTTAATAGTTTAGTGCACCATGCTTAACGGCTTAGAATCGGGACTTCAAAGACGTTTTGAACGTCATGGACCATATTCCAGGAGTTGAAGTTAATATTTCAAGCAAATACCCGAGTTGAGAGATATGAAGTCTCCAACAAGTTCTATAGCTAAAAGATGGAGGAGAATCGCTCAACTAGTGAGCATGTGCTCAGATTGTCTGGGTACTACAATCGCTTGAATCAAGTGGGAGTTAATCTTCCAGATAAGATAGTGATTGACAGAATTCTCTAGTCACCATCACCAAGTTAGTAGAACTTCGTGATGAACTATAATATGCAAGGGATAACGAAAAATATTCCCAAGCTCTTCGCGATGCTAAAATCGGCGAAGGTAGAAATCAAAGAAAAACATCAAGTGTTGATGGTTGACAAGATCACTAGTTTCAAGAAAAGGGCAAAGGGAAAGAAGGGGAACTTCAAGAAGAACGGCAAGCAAGTTGCTGCTCAAGTGAAAAAGCCCAAGTCTGGTCCTAAGCCTGAGACTAAGTGCTTCTACTGCAAAGGGACTGGTCACTGGAAGCGGAACTACCCCAAGTGATTGGCGGATAAGAAGGATGGAAAAGTGAACATAAGTATATTTGATATACATGTTATAGATGTGTACTTTACTAGTGTTCATAGCGACCCCTCAGTATTTGGTACTAGTTCAGTTGCTAAGATTAGTAACTCGAAACGGGAGTTGCAGAATAAACAGAGACTAGTTAAGGGTGAAGTGACGATGTATGTTGGAAGTAGTTCCAAGATTGATATGATCATCATCGCACACTCCCTATACTTTCGGGATTAGTGTTGAAACTAAATAAGTGTTATTTGGTGTTTGCGTTGAGCATGAATATGATTTGATCATGTTTATTGCAATACGGTTATTCATTTAAGTTAGAGAACAATTGTTGTTCTGTTTACATGAGTAAAACCTTCTATGGTCATACACACCAACGAAAATGGTTTGTTGGATCTCGATCGTAGTGATACACATATTCATAATATTGAAGCCAAAAGATGCAAAATTAATAATAATAGTGCAACTTGTTTGTGGCACTGCCGTTTAGGTCATATTGGTGTAAAGCGCATGAAGAAACTCCATGCTGATGGACTTTTGGAATCACTTGATTATGAATCACTTGATGCTTGCGAACCATGCCTTATGGGCAAGATGACTAAAACGCCGTTCTCCGGAACAATGGAGCGAACAACAGATTTGTTGGAAATCATACATACTGATGTATGTGGTCCGATGAATATTAAGGCTCGCGACAAGTATCATTATTTTCAGAACTTCACAGATGATTTGAGCAGATATGGGTATATCTACTTGATGAAACATAAGTCTGAAACATTTGAAAAGTTCAAAGAATTTCAGAGTGAAGTGGAGAATCATCGTAACAAGAAAATAAAAGTTTCTACGATATGATCGCAGAGGTAAAATATTTGAGTTACGAGTTTGGCCTTCAGTTAAAACCATGTGGAATAGTTTCACAAATTCATGCCACCTGGAACACCACAGCATAATGGTGTGTCCGAACATCATAACCGTACTTTATTGGATATAGTACAATCTATGATGTTTCTTACCGATTTACCAATATCGTTTTGGGATCATGCATTAGAGACAGCTGCATTCACGTTAAAAGGGGCACCATCTAAGTCCGTTGAGACGACACAATCTGAACTGTGGTTTGGCAAGAAACCAAAGTTGTCGTGTCTTAAAGTTTGGGGTTGCTTATATGAAAAAGTTTCATCCTGATAAGCTCAAACCCAAATCGGAGAAATATGTCTTCATAGGATACCCAAAGAAGATAGTTGGGTACACCTTCTATCACAGATCCGAAGGCAAGATATTCGTTGCTGAGAATGGATCCTTTCCAGAGAAGGAGTTTCTCTCGAAAGAAGTGAGTGGGAGGAAAGTAGAAAACTTGATGAGGTAATTGTACCTTCTCCCTTATTGGAAAGTAGTTCATCACAGAAATCTATTCTTGTGACTACTACACCAATTAGTAAGGAAGCTAATGATAATGATCATGTAACTTCAAGATCAAGTTACTACTGAATCTCGTAAGTAAACCAGAGTGAGATTCGCACCAGAGTGGTACGGTAATCCTGTTCTGGAAGTCATGTTACTAGACCATGATGAACTTGCGAACTATGAGGAAGCGATGATGAGCCCAGATTCCGCGAAATGGTTTGAGGCCATGAAATCTGAGATATGATCCATGTATGAGAACAAAAGTATGGACTTTGATGGATTTGCCCGGTGATCGGCAAGCCATAGAATATAAATGGATCTTCAAGAGGAAGACGGACGCTGGTAGTAGTGTTACTATCTACAAAGCTAGAATTGTCGCAAAAGGTTTTCGACAAGTTCAAAGTGTTGACTATGATGAGAGTTTCTCACTCGTATCTATGCTTAAGTCTGTCTGAATCATATTAGCAATTGCCGCATTTTATGAAATCTGGCAAATGGATAAACAAAACTGCATTCCTTAATAGATTTATTAAAGAAGAGTTGTATATGATGCAACCAGAAGGTCATGTCAATCCTAAAAGTGGTAACAAAATATGAAAGCTCCAGCAATCCATCTATGGACTGGTGCAAGCATCTCGGAGTTGGAATATACACTTTGATAAGTTGATCAAAGCATATAGTTTTATACAGACTTGCGGTGAAGCCTGTATTTACAAGAAAGTGAGTGGGAGCACTACAGCATTTCTGATAAGTATATGTGAATGACATATTGTTGATCGGAAATAATGTAGAATTATTATGCAAAGCATAAAGGAGTGTTTGAAAGGAGTTTTTCATAGAAAGACCTCGATGAAGCTGCTTACATATTGAGCATCAAAATCTATAGAGATAGATCAAGACGCTTGATAAGTTTTTTCAATGAGTACATACCTTGACAAGATTTTGAAGTAGTTCAAAATGGAACAGTCAAAGAAAGAGTTCTTGCCTGTGTTACAAGGTGTGAAATTGAGTAAGACTCAAAGCCCGACCACGACAGAAGATAGAAAGAGAATGAAAGTCATTCCCTATGCCTCAGCCATAGGTTCTATAAAGTATGCCATGCTGTGTACCAGATCTATTGCATACCCTACCACTGAGTTTGGCAAGGGAGTACAATAGTGATCTAGGAGTAGATCACTAGACAGCGGTCAAAATTATCCTTAGTGGAATAAGGATATGTTTCTCGATTATGGAGGTGACAAAAGGTTCGTCGTAAAGGGTTACGTCGATGCAAGTTTTGACACTGATCTAGATGACTCTAAGTCTCAATCTGGATACATATTGAAAGTGGGAGCAATTAGCTAGAGTAGCTCCGTGCAGAGTATTGTTGACACAGAAATTTGCAAAATACTTACGGATCTGAATGTGACAGACCCGTGGACTAAAATTATCTCACAAGCAAAACATGATCACACCTTAGTACTCTTTGGGTGTTAATCACATAGCGATGTGAACTAGATTAGTGACTCTAGTAAACCCTTTGAGTGTTGGTCACATATCGATGTGAACTATGGGTGTTAATCACATGGTGATGTGAACTATTGCTGGTAAATCACATGGCGATGTGAACTAGATTATTGACTCTAGTGCAAGTGGGAGACTGAAGGAAATATGCCCTAGAGGCAATAATAAAGTTATTATTTATTTCCTTATTTCATGATAAATGTTTATTATTCATGCTAGAATTGTATTAACCGGAAACATAATACATGTGTGAATACATAGACAAACAGAGTGTCACTAGTATGCCTCTACTTGACTAGCTCATTAATCAAAGATGGTTATGTTTCCTAACCATGAACAAAGAGTTGTTATTTGATTAACGAGGTCACATCATTAGTTGAATGATCTGATTGACATGACCCATTATATTAGCTTAGCACCCGGTCGTTTAGTATGTTGCTATTGCTTTATCCATGACTTATACATGTTCCTATGACTATGAGATTATGCAACTCCCGTTTGCCGGAGGAACACTTTGGGTACTACCAAACGACACAACGTAACTGGGTGATTATAAGGGAGTACTACAGGTGTCTCCAATGGTAGATGTTGGGTTGGCGTATTTCGAGATTAGGATTTGTCACTCCGATCGTCGGAGAGGTATCTCTGGGCCCTCTCAGTAATGCACATCACTTAAGCCTTGCAAGCATTGCAACTAATGAGTTAGTTGCGAGATGATGTATTATGGAACGAGTAAAGAGACTTGCCGGTAACGAGATTGAACTAGGTATTGGATACCGACGATCGAATCTCGGGCAAGTAACATACCGATGGACAAAGGGAACAACGTATGTTGTTATGCGGTCTGACCGATAAAGATCTTCGTAGAATATGTAGGAGCCAATATGGGCATCCAGGTCCCGCTATTGGTTATTGACCGGAAACGTGTCTCGGTCATGTCTACATTGTTCTCGAACCGTAGGGTCCGCACACTTAAGGTTACGATGACAGTTATTATGAGTTTATGCATTTTGATGTACCGAAGGAGTTAGGAGTCCCGGATGTGATCATGGACATGACGAGGAGTCTCGGAATGGTCGAGACATAAAGATTGATATATTGGACGACTATATTCGGACATCGGAATGGTTCCGAATGGTTTCGGATAATAACGGAGTACCGGGGGGTTACCGGAACCCCCCGGGGGGTTAATGGACCTCATGGGCCTAATGTGGAGAAGAAGAAGGGGCTGCCAGGGCTGGCCGCGCGCCCCCTCTTCCCCTAGTCCGAATTGGACAAGGAGGGAGGGGCGGCGCCCCCCCCCCCTTTCCTATTCTCCCTCCACCTCTCCTACTTGGACAAGGAACGGGAGGGGAGTCCTACTCCCGGTAGGAGTAGGACTCCTCCTGCGCGCCACCATAGGGCCGGCCGCACCTCCCCCCCCTTTCTCCTTTATATACGGGGGCAAGGGGGGCACCCTAGGACACACAATTGATCATTGAGATCTTTCCTTAGCCGTGTGCGGTGCCCCCTCCTACCAAATTCCACCTCGGTCATATTGTCGCAGTGCTTAGGCGAAGCCCTGCGTCAGTAGTACATCAAGATCGTCACCATGCCGTCGTGCTGACGGAACTCTTCCTCGACGCTTTGCTGGATCGGAGCCCGAGGATCATCATCGAGCTGAACGTGTGCTAAGAACTCGGAGGTGCCGGAGTAACGGTGCTTGGATCGGTCGGACCGGGAAGAAGACATACGACTACTTCCTCTACGTTGTGTCAAACGCTTCCGCTGCGATCTACAAGGGTACGTAGATCGTACTCTCCCCTCGTTGCTATGCATCACCATGATCTTGCGTGTGCGTAGGAAAATTTTGAAATTACTACGTTCCCCATCACAAAGATGGTTATGTTTCCTAGCCATAGACATGAGTTGTCATTTGATTAACGGGATCACATCATTAGGAGAATGATGTGGTTGACATGACCCATTCGTTAGCTTAGCACCCGATCGTTTAGTATGTTGCTATTGCTTTCTTCATGACTTATACATGTTCCTATGACTATGAGATTATGCAACTCCCCTTTGCCGGAGGAACACTTTGTGTGCTACCAAACGTCACAACGTAACTGGGTGATTATAAAGGAGCTCTACAGGTGTCTCCAAAGGTAGATGTTGGGTTGGCGTATTTCGAGATTAGGATTTGTCACTCCGATTGTCGGAGAGGTATCTCTGGGCCCACTCGGTAATGCACATCACTATAAGCCTTGCAAGCATTGCAACTAATGAGTTAGTTGCGGGATGATGTATTACAGAACGAGTAAAGAGACTTGCCGGTAACGAGATTGAACTAGGTATTGGGATACCGACGATCGAATCTCGGGCAAGTAACATACCGATGACAAAGGGAACAACGTATGTTGTTATGCGGTCTGACCGATAAAGATCTTCGTAGAATATGTAGGAGCCAATATGGGCATCCAGGTCCCGCTATTGGTTATTGACAAGAGAGGTGTCTCGGTCATGTCTACATAGTTCTCGAACCCGTAGGGTCCGCACGCTTAACGTTCGTTGACAATATAGTAGTATGAGTTATGTATGTTGGTGACCGAATGTTATTCGGATTTTTGGATGAGATCACGGATATGACGAGGAACTCTGGAATGGTCCGGAAGTAAAGATTGATATGTGGATTGTAGTGTTTGGTCTCCAGAATGGTTCTGGAATCCATCGGAAGGGGTTCCGGATGTTTCCCGAAATGTTTGGGCACGAGAACACTTTATCTGGGCCAAAGGGGAAAGCCCACGAGGCTTTTGGAAAGTGCAAAAGGAAGTTTGGCGGAGACCAGAGGCTAGACGCCAGGAACCCTGGCGTCTAGGGGGTAGACGCCGGGAACCCTGGCGTCTAGCCTTGGAGTCTGAGAAGGACTCTTGCCTTTCAGGTGAAACCAACTTTGAGGAGGTTTTTGCTCCAAGTTTCGACCCTAGGGCTCAACATATAAATAGAGGGGTAGGGCTAGCACCCAAGACACATCAAGAAACACCAAGCCGTGTGCCGGCAACCCCGTTTCCTCTAGTTTATCCTCCGTCATAGTTTTCGTAGTGCTTAGGCGAAGCCCTGCGAAGATTGTTCTTCACCAACACCGTCACCACGCCGTCGTGCTGCCGGAACTCATCCACTACTTTGCCCCTCTTGCTGGATAGAGAAGGAGAGGACGTCACCGAGCCGAACGTGTGCAGAACTCGGAGGTGATGTGCTTTCAGTGCTTGGATCGGTCGGATCGTGAAGACGTATGACTACATCAACCGCGTTCATATAACGCTTCCGCTTACGGTCTACGAGGGTACGTAGACAACACTCTCCCCTCTCGTTGTTATGCATCACCATGATCTTGCGTGTGCGTAGGAATTTTTTTGAAATTACTACGTTCCCCAACAGTGTCATCCGAGCCTAGGTTTTATGGTTTGATGTTATTTGCACGAGTAGAACACAAGTGAGTTGTGGGCGATATAAGTCATACTGCTTACCAGCATGTCATACTTTGGTTCGGTGGTATTGTTGGATGAAGCGGCCCGGACCGACATTACGCGTACGCTTACGCGAGACTGGTTCTACCGCCGTGCTTTGCACACAGGTGGCTGGCGGGTGTCAGTTTCTCCAACTTTAGTTGAACCGAGTGTGGCTACGCCCGGTCCTTGCGAAGGTTAAAACAACACCAACCTGACAAACTATCGTTGTGGTTTTGATGCGTAGGTAAGAACGGTTCTTGCTAAGCCCAGTAGCAGCCACGTAAAACTTGCAACAACAAAGTAGAGGACGTCTAACTTGTTTTTGCAGGGCATGTTGTGATGTGATATGGTCAAGACGTGATGAGATATAAGTTGTTGTATAAAATGATCATGTTTTTGTTGAAGTTATCGGCAATTGGCAAAAGCCTTATGGTTGTCTCTCTATTGCACAAGATGCAAGCGCCAAATAATTGCTTTACTTTATCGCTATGCGATAGCAATAGTTGCAAGAGCAATAGTTGGCGAGACGACCATGTGACGACATATTGATATAGATCAAGATGATGGAGATCATGGTGTCATGCCGGTGACGATGGAAATCATGACGATGCTTTCGAGATGGAGATCAAAGGCACAAGACGATGATGGCCATATCATGTCACATATTTTGATTGCATGTGATGTTTATCTTTTATACATCTTATCTTGCTTTGATTGACGGTAGCATTTTAAGATGATCTCTCACTAATTATCAAGAAGTGTTCTCCCTGAGTATGCACCGTTGCAAAAGTTCTTCGTGCTGAGACACCACGTGATGATCGGGTGTGATAGGCTCTACGTTCAAATACAACGGGTGCAAAACAGTTGCACACGTGGAATACTCAGGTTAAACTTGACGAGCCTAGCATATAACAGATATGGCCTCGGAACACGGAGACCGAAAGGTCGAGCGTGAATCATATAGTAGATATGATCAACATAGTGATGTTCACCGTTGAAACTACTCCATCTCACGTGATGATCGGACATGGTTTAGTTGATATGGATCACGTGATCACTTAGAGGATTAGAGGGATGTCTTTCTAAGTGGGATTTCTTAAGTAATATGATTAACTGAACTTTAATTTATCATGAACTTAGTCCTGGTAGTATTAGCATATCTATGTTGTAGATCAATAGCTCGCATTGTTGCTTTCGTATGTTTATTCTGATATGTTCCTACAGAAAATTGTGTTGAAAGATGTTAGTAGCAATGATGCGGATTGGATCCGTGATCTGAGGTTTATCCTCATTGCTGCACAGAAGAATTATGTCCTTGATGCACCGCTAGGTGACAGACCTATTGCAGGAGCAGATGCAGACGTTATGAACGTTTGGCTAGCTCAATATGATGACTACATGATAGTTTACTGCACCATGCTTAACGGCTTAGAATCGGGACTTCAAAGACGTTTTAAACGTCATGGAGCATATGAGATGTTCCAGGAGTTGAAGTTAATATTTCAAGCAAATACCCGAGTTGAGAGATATGAAGTCTCCAACAAGTTCTATAGCTAAAACATGGAGGAGAATCGCTCAACTAGTGAGCATGTGCTCAGATCGTCTGGGTACTACAATCGCTTGAATCAAGTGGGAGTTAATCTTCCAGATAAGATAGTGATTGACAGAATTCTCTAGTCACCATCACCAAGTTAGTAGAACTTCGTGATGAACTATAATATGCAAGGGATAACGGAAACAATTCCCAAGCTCTTCGTGATGCTGAAATCGACGAAGGTAGAAATCAAGAAAGAGCATCAAGTGTTGATGGTTGACAAGATCACTAGTTTCAAGAAAAGGGCAAAAGAAAAAAAAGGGAACTTCAAGAAAACAGCAAGCAAGTTGCTGCTCAAGTGAAGAAGCCCAAGTCTAGTCCTAAGCCTGAGACTAAGTGCTTCTACTGCAAAGGGACTGGTCACTGGAAGCGGAACTGCCCCAAGTATTTGGCGGATAAGAAGGATGGCAAAGTGAACAAAGGTATATTTGATATACAGATTATTGTTGTGTATTTTACTAGTGTTTATAGCAATCCCTCAGTATTTGATACTAGTTCAGTTGCTAAGATTAGTAACTCGAAACGGGAGTTGCAAAATAAACAGAGACTAGTTAAGGGTGAAGTGACGATGTGTGTTGGAAGTGGTTCCAAGATTGATATGATCATCATCGCACACTCCCTATACTTTCGGGATTAGTGTTGAACCTAAATAAGTGTTATTTGGTGTTTGCGTAGAGCATGAATATGATTTGATCATGTTTATTGTAATACGGTTATTCATTTAAGTAAGAGAATAAATTGTTGTTCTGTTTACATGAATAAAATCTTATATGGTTACACACCCGATGAAAATGGTTCATTGGATCTCGATTGTAGTGACACATATTCATAATATTGAAACCAAAAGATGCAAAGTTAATGATGATAGTGCAACTCATTTGTGGCACCACCGTTTAGGTCATATTGGTGTAAAGCGCATGAAGAAACTCCATGCTGATGGGATTTTGGAATCACTTGATTATGAATCACTTGATACTTGCGTACCATGCCTTATGGGAAAGATGACTAAAACTCCGTTCTTCGGAACAATGGAGCGAGAAACTGACTTGTTGGAAATAATACAGACTGATGTATGCGATCCGATGAGTATTAAGGCTCGCGGCGGGTATCATTATTTTCTGACCTTCACAGATGATTTGAGCAGATATGAGTATATCTACTTAATGAAACACTAGTCTGAAACATTTGAAAAGTTCAAAGTATTTCAGAGTGAAGTGGAAATTCATCGTGACAAGAAAATAAAGTTTCTACGATCTGATCGCGGAGACGAATATTTGAGTTACGAGTTTGGTCTTCAATTAAAACAACGTGGAATAGTTTCACAAACTCATGCCACCTGGAACACCACAGCATAATGGTGTGTCCGAACGTCATAACCGTACTTTATTGGATATAGTACAATCTATGATGTTTCTTACCGATTTACCAATATCATTTTGGGATCATGCATTAGAGACAGCTGCATTCACGTTAAAAAAAGGGCACCATCTAAGTCCGTTGAGACGACACAATCTGAACTGTGGTTTGGCAAGAAACCAAAGTTGTCGTTTCTTAAAGTTTGGGGCTGCGATGCTTATGTGAAAAAGCTTCAACCTGATAAGCTCGAACCCAAATTGAAGAAATGTGTCTTCATAGGATACCTAAAGGAGACTATTGGGTACACCTTCTATCACAGATCCGAAGGCAATACATTCGTTGCTAAGAATGGATCCTTTCTAGAGAAGGAGTTTCTCTCGAAAGAAGTGAGTGGGAGGAAAGTAGAACTTGATGAAGGTAACTGTACCTGCTCCCTTATTGGAAAGTAGTTCATCACAGAAATCTGTTCGTGTGACTCTTACACCAGTTAGTGAGGAAGCTAATGATGATGATCATGTAACTTCAGATCAAGTTACTACCGAACCTCCTAGGTCAACCAGAGTAAGATCCGCACCAGAGTGGTACGGTAATCCTGTTCTGGAGGTCATGTTACTTGACCATGACGAACCTATGAACTATGAGGAAGCGATGATGAGCCCAGATTCCGCAAAATGGCTTGAGGCCATGAAGTCTAAGATGGGATCCATGTATGAGAACAAAGTGTGGACTTTGGTTGACTTGCCCGATGATCGGCAAGCCATCGAGAATAAATGGATCTTCAAGAAGAAGACAGACGCTGACGTTAATGTTACTGTCTACAAAGCTCGACTTGTTGCGAAAGGTTTTCGACAAGTTCAAGGAGTTGACTATGATGAGACCATCTCACCCGTAGCAATGCTTAAGTCCGTCTGAATCATGTTAGCATTGCCGCATTTTATGATTATGAAAATTGGCAAATTGATGTAAAGACTGCATTCCTGAATGGATTTCTGGAAGAAGAGTTGTATATGATGCAACCTAAAGGTTTTATCGATCCTAAGGATGCTAACAAAGTGTGCAAGCTCCAGTGATCCATTTATGGACTGGTGCAAGCATCTCGGAGTTGGAATAAACATTTTGATAGTGTGATCAAAGCATATGGTTTTATACAGACTTTTGGAGAAGCCTGTATTTACAAGAAAGTGAGCGGGAGCTCTGTAGCATTTCTAATATTATATGTGGATGACATATTGTTGATTGGAAATGATATAGAATTTCTGGATAGCATAAAAGGATACTTGAATAAGAGTTTTTCAATGAAAGACCTCGGTGAAGCTGCTTATATATTGGGCATCAAGACCTATAGAGATAGATCAAGACGCTTAATTGGACTTTCACAAAGCACATACCTTGATAAAGTTTTGAAGAAGTTCAAAATGGATCAAGCAAAGAAAGGGTTCTTGCCTGTGTTATAAGGTGTGAAGTTGAGTCAGACTCAATGCCCGACCACTGCAGAAGATAGAGAGAAAATGAAATGTGTTCCCTATGCTTCAGCCATAGGCTCTATCATGTATGCAATGCTGTGTACCAGACCTGATGTGTGCCTTGCTATTAGTTTAGCAGGGAGGTACCAAAGTAATCCAGGTGTGGATCACTGGACAGCGGTCAAGAACATCCTGAAATACCTGAAAAGGACTAAGGATATGTTTCTCGTTTATGGATGTGACAAAGAGCTCGTCGTAAATGGTTACGTCGATGCAAGCTTTGACACTGATCCGGATGACCCTAAGTCACAAACTGGATACGTGTTTATATTAAACGGTGGAGCTGTTAGTTGGTGCAGTTCTAAGCAAAGCGTCGTGGCGGGATCTATGTGTGAAGCGGAGTACATAGCTGCTTCGGAAGCAGCAAATGAAGGAGTTCATATCCGATCTAGGTGTCATACCTAGTGCATCGGGTCCAATGAAAATCTTTTGTGACAATACTGGTACAATTGCCTTGGCAAAGGAAAACAGATTTCACAAGAGAACCAAGCACATCAAGAGACGCTTCAATTCCATCCGCGATCAAGTCATGGAGGGAGACATAGATATTTGCAAGATACATACAGATCTGAATGTTGTAGACCCGTTGACTAAGCCTCTCTCACGAGCAAAACATGATCAGCACCAAGACTCCATGGGTGTTAGAATCATTACTGTGTAATCTAGATTATTGACTCTAGAGCAAGTGGGAGACTGAAGGAAATATGCCCTAAAGGCAATAATAAAGTTGTTATTTATATTTCTTTATATCATGATAAATGTTTATTATTCATGCTATAATTGTATTAACCGGAAACTTAGTACATGTGTGAATACATAGACAAACAGAGTATCACTAGTATGCCTCTACTTGACTAGCTCGTTGAATCAAAGATTGTTATGTTTCCTAGCCATAGACACGAGTTGTCATTTGATTAACGGGATCACATCATTAGAGAATAATGTGATTGACTTGACCCATTCCGTTAGCTTAGCACTTGATCGTTTTAGTATATTGCAATTGCTTTCTTCATGACTTATACATGTTCCTATGACTATGAGATTATGCAACTCCCGAATACCGGAGGAACACTTTGTGTGCTACCAAACGTCACAACGTAACTAGGTGATTATAAAGGTGCTCTACAGGTGTCTCCGATGGTACTTGTTGAGTTGGCATAGATCAATATTAGGATTTGTCACTCCGATTGTCGGAGAGGTATCTCTGGGCCCTCTCGGTAATGCACATCACTATAAGCCTTGCAAGCAATGTAGATAATGAGTTAGTTACGGGATGATGCATTACAGAATGAGTAAATAGACTTGCCGGTAACGAGATTGAACTAGGTATTGAGATACCGATGATCGAATCTCGGGCAAGTAACATACCGATGACAAAGGGAACAACGTATGTTGTTATGCGGTTTGACCGATAAAGATCTTCGTAGAATATGTGGGAACCAATATGAACATCCAGGTTCCGCTATTGGTTATTGACCGGAGACGTGTCTCAGTCATGTCGACATAGTTCTCGAACCCGTAGGGTCCGCGCGCTTAACGTTCGGTGACGATCGGTATTATGAGTTTATGTGTTTTGATGTACCGAAGATAGTTCATAGTCCCGGATGTGATTACGGACATGACGAGGAGTCTCGAAATGGTCGAGACATAATGATTGATATATTGGACGACTATATTCAGACACCGGATGAGTTCCGGAGGTCACCGGATATTTATCAGAGTGCCGGGGGGTTATCGGAACCCCCGGGGGATCTAATGGGCGAACAAGGGCCTTGTGGGAGAGAGAGGAGAGGGCCTAGGGATGCCCCCCCGTTGGGATTCCGAATTGGACAAGGAGGGGGCGGCGCCCCCTCTTTCCTCCCTCTCTCCCTCTCCTTCCTTCCCCCTTCCACCTTCCTAGTTGGACTAGGAAAGGGGAGTCCTACTCCCACTAGGAGGGGGACTCCCCCCTCTCCTTGGCGCGCCCCAAGGCCGGCCGGCCTCCCCCTTGCTCCTTTATATACGGACTCTCCCTCCACCATATTCCACCTCGGTCATATCGTTGCAGTGCTTAGGCGAAGCCCTGCGCCAGTAGCCTCATCATCACCGTCATCACGCATCGTGCTGACGAAACTCTCCCTCGACACTCTGCTGGATCGTGAGTTCTTGGATGTCACCGAGCTGAACGTGTGCAGATCGCGGAGGTGACGTACGTTCGGTACTAGGATCGGTCGACCGTGAAGACGTACGACTACATCAACTGCGTTGTCATAATGCTTCCGCTTACGGTCTACGTGGGTACGTGGACAACACTCTCCCCTCTCGTTGCTATGCATCACCATGATCCTGCGTGTGTGTAGGAAATTTTTGAAATTACTACGTTTCCCAACAATAGCTACTTTGTTATCATAGTCAATTGAAGCCTCATCCAAAATGGTGGATTCATCACTAAATAAAGTCATGACCTCTCCAAATCCACTTTCATAATTATTACAAAAAGATTCAACACCCTCCAGAATAGTGGGATCATTAGTACCTAGAGTTGAAACTCTTCCAAACCCACTTTCATCGATATAATTATCATAAATACGAGGCATGATTTCATCATAATAAATTTTCTCATCGAAACTTGGGGGAGTAAAAATATCATCGTCATCAAATATAGCATCCCCAAGCTTGTAGCTTCGCATATCATTAGCATCATGGATATTCAAAGAATTCATACTAACAACATTGCAATCATGCTCATCATTCAAATATTTTGTGCCAAGCATTTTATTGACTTCTTCTTCTAACAATTGAGCACAATTTTTCGAACCATCATTTTCAAGAAAGATACTATAAAGATGATCAATAATATGATGCAACCTAAATTCCATTTTTAGGTAGTTTTCTTTTATAGAACAAATTAGTGATAAACAAGAAACTAAAAGATTCAATTGCAAGATCTAAAGATATACCATGCATTCACCTCCCCGGCAACGGCGCCACAAAAGAGCTTGATGTCTACTACACAACTTTATTCTTGTAGACTCGTGTTGGGCCTCCAAGCGCAGAGTTTTGTAGGGCAGTAGCAATTTTCCCTCAAGTGGACGACCTAAGGTTTATCAATCCATGGGAGGCGTAGGATGAAGATGGTCTCTCTCATACAACCCTGCAATCAAATACAAGAAATCTCTTGTGTCCCCAACACACCTAATACAATGGAAAAATTGTATAGGTGCACTAGTTCGGCGAAGAGATGGTGATAAAAGTGTAATATTGATGGTAGAAATATATTTTTATATTCTAAATAAATAAAAACAGCAAGGTAGAAAATAGTAAACGGGCACAAAAATGGTATTGCAATGCTTGAAAATGAGGCCTGGGGTCCGTACTTTCACTAGTGCAATCTCTCAACAATGCTAATATAATTGGATCATATAACCACCCCTCAAAGTGCGATGAAGAATCACTCCAAAGTTCTTATCTAGCGGAGAACATAAGACGAAATTTCTTGTAGGGTAGGAAACCACCTCAAAGCTATTCTTTCCGATCAATCTATCCTAGAGTTCGTACTAAAATAACACCAAGCTATTCTTTCTGATCGATCTAACCAAGAGTTCATACTAAAATAACACCAAAGCAAATTCAGATTCATAATATTCAATCCAACATAAAGAACCTCAAAGAGTGCCCCAAGATTTCTACCGGAGAAACAAAGACAAGAACTTGCATCAACCCCTATGCATAGATTACCCCAATGTCACCTCGGGAATCCATGAGTTGAGTGCCAAAACATATATCAAGTGAATCAATATGATACCCCATTGTCACCACGGGTATTCAATTGCAAGAAATATATCAAGTGTTCTCATCCATAAAAGTATTCAATCCGATAACAATGAAATCTCAAAGGAAAAAACTCAATTCATCACAACAAGATAGAAAGGGGAAAATACCATATGATCCGACTATATTAACAAAGCCCGCGATACATCAAGATTGTGACATCTCAAGAATAGGAGGGAGAGAGAGAGAGATTAAACACATAGCTACTGGTACAAACCTTCAGCCCCAAGGGTGGACTACTTCCTCCTCATCATGGTGGCCGCCGGGATGATGAAGATGGCCACCGGAGATGATTCCCCCCTCCGGCAGGGTGGCGGAACAAGGTCTAGATTGGTTTTCGGTGGCTACAGAGCCTTGCGGTGGCGAAACTTCTGATCTAGGTTAACCCCAAAGGGTTTTGGAATATTTGTAAATTTATAGGGTAAAGAGGGGGTGCGGGAGGCCACCGAGCTGGGCACAACGCACGTAGGCGCGCTTGGGTGTTCTGGTCCATAAAAATCTCCAGTAAGTTTCGCCGTGTTTGGACTCCGTTCGATATCGATTTTCTGCGATGTAAAAAACAAGCAAAAAACAGCAACTGGCACTAGGCACTGGGTCAATAGGTTAGTCCCAAAAAATGATATAAAGTTGCTATAAAATGATTGTAAAACATCCAAGAATAATAAAATAACAGCATGAATACTTCATAAATTATAGATACGTTGGAGACGTATCAGGCCGCACCCTTCTGGATCCATATATATCCCAGGGGACATGGGCTGGCAGGCCGAGCAGCAGAAAGTGGGCCGCCCGAACCAATTGGGCCAGGAAGGGCCAGGTCACGAGCCACGGGTCCAATAGTAACCAGGGGGAATTCGGCCATAGAGAGGGAAGGGGCCCCGGGCCTACCACTCGGCCCACCAGCCAAGGCGACCTCCGCGTAGGCCGGCCCATGGCCCAAGCCAATAGCCGCCACGGCAGCTAGGGTTGGGACCCCGCCAGCGGCCGCCGGCGGCCATTGATTACAAGGGATGAATTCCGACCGAAGCCTTCCCTTCTTCCTAGCCAATTATAAACGATGCACACTCGTTTCTATATATTGGTACCAGTTGTTACACCCGGTAACGGGCCCGGTTCGGGCCTGCAAGCCACTATGGTTGACACAGATGAGTTGACCGAGCTTCAGGCCCACAATTTGTAGTTGGTGTGTCCCTCTCTTCTACTCCATTACCTTCACCTGCTGAGTTGCCGACATTCCCCGATCTTGAGTAGCAGCTAGCACCAAAGCCGACACCCTCAGAAAACTTGCTTGAGGAATTCTAGGTCTTCCCAAGTCACCTCTTAAGGTGAAGTGTCACTCGAATCCATTAAAACTTGAGCTACCATACATTTTCCACCTCTACGAACGCGGTGTTGCAAAATCATGACAAGGACTTGAAAAGGTGAACTGAAAGAAGGCAATTCATGGTGTAGCTGGAGTGGAGGCCGCACACATTTCTTCAATTGAGAAACATGAAATACATGATGAATCTTGCTACTATCAGGTCATTGTAGTCCGTAAACCACTTCTCCAATTCGCTCAGTGACAGGATAAGGACCGTAATACTTAAACACAAGCTTGAAATTCGAGTGATGAGCAATTGAGGTTTACACATATGGTTGCAATTTTAGAAAGATTTCATCTCCCACAAAAAATTCTATTTAAGTGTGTAGCCTGTCAGCCTGAACCATCATTCTCTGTTGAGTTCTCAACAAGTGTTGTCTCATAGACTGTTAGCTACTTCTGTGTCATCTAACCACTATTGCAGATCCAAAGGTCCCACTACATCAGAAGGAGTAATTCCAAAATATCTTAGGATTGTGACCATACAACACTTCAAAAGGAGAATTATTGAATGATGGGTGACAATTTGTATTCACTACAAGAAAGAGACACCTCCGTGATATTTTGTCCCGACTGAATTTATTTTTTGTCATGAGTGACACTTTCATGAAAATAACAATAATGAAAAACGTATTGTCATGGATGTGCTGACCACCTACTTCTATAACAACATTTAAGACAAAAAATGAATTCTGGTCCTGGGCGGGCCGGCAGCGCACCTTCATGACGTTCTTTGGGTCTTCCATAACGTAAAAAATCATGATAGAAGTGAGGACAATAATTTTTCTGTGATTTCTTGGGTGGGTTTCGCCTCTCGCACGGTATACGGCGGGTGGTCGGCTCGAGCGGTATGTAGGGTCTTTGCATGATCTCGTATGTGTGCGAGCCTTCGCATTACTGAACTCGAGTGATTGATGTGAGACTCGATCAATGCTCATGCGCGGCAGTTGTAGGCCCCCGGCCGATTGACCGATGCTCATAGTAGATAGTTGGAGGCCCTCGTTGCATGCGCTAGACGAAGCATTAGAGAGAACTGAATCGATCTATTAATGCGAGACTCTCGCTATAGCATACTGCAGGCTTGGCGGTGGTGCAAGATAGTTGCAGAAGTCGTATGCGTGAGATGTTGCGATTGTGCACGGTAGTATGAGGCCCCGATCGATCGATGTGATATTCTCGTTCACTGTAGCAATGCCATGTACTTGGCGGTGGGCGTGAAGTCGTATGCGCGAATATAGACCCCTCTGGTTGCATCATGCGCGATGGGTGGAGCCTATGTTCGTATGCACGAGTGTAGTTGATTGGTTGCATTGCAAGGAGCGCCCACACGTTGTTGCACCCCTAGCGTGCGATAGGTAGAGTTGAGATCTAGTCGGTTGCGAAAGCCCTCTCAATATGTATGCCACCAGGGTAGCGTCCAACTACCCACACGGTGGCAGCTCGCAGCCTGGACCTAGGCCACAAGAAGGGGGTTCGTGGAGGCCGAATGGCGCCTCTTCAGGTAGGCCTAGGCCCATATTGACCTCCTACTGATGAAACTTTGCAATTATTCTCAAATATATCCTTTTTTGCAAAACCAAAAACACTAGAAAACAGTAACAGACACTTGGCGTTGAATTAAGGACAGTAAAAATGATACAAAAGAAGCCAAAAGTATGTATAAATGATGTAAATATACCATCAACTTAACAAAAATTATTGATACATGGAAGACGTACCACCTCCAAAACGCTCAAACAAATTTTAAATTTCTAAAATCGCCCAGTGGCGGCCATGGCATTGGACTCGCTACTAGTACGCCAAATAGCTTGCACTCGCTCGCCTAGCACGCTTTAGTTTGGTAGTTTTTGTCGCTCATTTTTGTTTTTGATGTCACATGTCTCTGATAAAAAATACTATCATTTTTTGTCAACTTTGATTTTTTTAGTGAATCAAATGTTTTTGTGTATTTAAAAAATCATGAACTAATTTGTTTTCTTAATTTATAAATATTCACAAATTTAGAAAATATTCACGAACCTCAATAAATGTTCACCACTTGAAAAATATCTATGAATTTTAAAAAGTCCCTCAATTTAATAAACATTCACAAACTTTAGAGAAGTTGAGGAACTTGAAAAAACATTGATTTTGAAAATATTCATGATTTTTAATACAAAAAATAACAGGAAAAAAAGTGGGAAAACACCGAGTGAGAAACTCGGCAAAAAAAATCAAAATGATAAAAGAGAAAAAAAAATCTTCAAGAAGCTTCCTAAAACCGGAAAAGGGTGGAGGCTAATGGGCAGGCATTACAAACCAATGGCTTGCACTCTATTTTTGGCCCTAAAATAGGATTTACCGGTGATTGCCCTGTTTATTATGCATGTGTTTCTTAATGTACTAGGACAATGCCTGTGTGTTATTACGAGATATAAATATTGTAGTACGTTATTTGTGATCTACTTGCCATATGAATGCGATTTTGTAAATAAATATTTATCAAATTATGCTCGTGATTTACCTCATAGTTTATTTCATAAGTAAATCAAAGTGGATTTTTTGTGACATAAATTAAAATGGAATTGATTCAGAATGTAAGTAAATTAAGATGATTGATTATCATACGGAGAAGTTTGGACGAAGGGGTGGTGGGAAAAAAGGGTGAAAGAGGAACCTTTTATTAAGTACTAGGAAATTGCCCGTGCGTTGCAACGGGGATAGACGGTTAAAATGTTGTCATAGCGGTTATACAACGTGAAAGAAACCACTACCATAGCAGTGTCAACGAGTCGTTGCGGCAGAAAAACATTAGCTCTTGTCAATATTCATTTAGTTCCATATGTCAACCACCCCTTCTTGAAAAATATCATATATGTATATTATACGGAAATATAGTGAGTTATGTATCAAAATGTCGATGTGTATGGCTATAACAAAATCCAAGAAACAATAGATAAAACAACCATTTATGTGCATAAATAATTCAGTTATCCAACAATTACACTAAGTGATGCATATCTAAATGTATATTTATCTTTTCTATTCAGTGCAACGAGCGCACACCATTTCATTATATAATACTTCTGAAGCCTATTCAAGAAATGAGTGAAACTAAATTCCTCCCATAAATCCCTCTCTCAATTCCTCCCATGAAAACATCTAAAAAGAATTCCTACGCGAAAATCTCTCACTATCAATTACTCCTGTTACAATCTCTCTCTCTCTCTCTCTCTTAAAAATTCCTGTCGTCATGGAGATCCACAAGGTATAGACATGACACAGATGGATGCCAGTTCTATACACGAATACAAGAACTAAGTAGTGCACGTTGGAGATAAACCAATACATCATACTGCATTACTGCATTTTTGCTGTTACCTGCACTTTTTTTTGGTTTTCCTGTGTAATGGTGGAATCAGGATCAATGGTAGTCCTTGGAATATTGTTGTTGGAGCTGTGATTTGTAGGCATCGCATTAATTGGTTATGTACTTGTGTGTTTGGCATGGCAACTATTTTCCTTTTTTTCCATGGCAACTAAATATAGCTTTTCCGCGGCAAATAAGTTGCTATGGTTACTGCTAGGTTTGTTTTTTGCCATCATGGACGGGCTGAGTTGCACGACAAATATAAACTTTCATGGACAATGGCATGGCAGATTGTCCACTCTTCTTTGTTGAATCACATCTTAGTGTGTTTGAGTGCAGGCTTTAAGTTCGCTGCTAGTGTTACTACGGCCCCAATACACCAATTCATGCTTTGATGCTTTTTTGCTAGCTAGTAGTTGTGTTTTCGACATCTTTTTCTACTTCACCATGGCAATTTCAGTTCTACTATCATGGCAAACTTAATTCATATAGAACATGGCAAAATGTATACTATTTTTTCTCATAGTATGGCAAAAGACCATGGCAATTTTTTCGTGCATTATTGCATTTTTTTTGTTTGAACCATGACCTTTTTTTACTAATCAATATGGCATCCTTTACTTTTTCATTCCCTGACACGTCAAAATTTATTTTCCGTTTTGTGAACCATGGCAATATTTTTCATAGCATGGAAAAAAACAGGCTTTATTAGTCATAGCAAACTGGGCTTTATTTTTCGTTTTTTCCTTCACAGCAAAAAGGACTGTAGGGCCAGGGAGCGCTTCTGCTCCCGAACGAGATCGCTCGGTCGATGGCCTTGTCTGTACCAAACGAGTCGTTCGGTCCGGCCTATCCCAGACCAAACGTCAGGCCAATATCTTTTCATCGATATGTTCCTTTTAAACTCCTGTCTGTGTTACAAATTCTACTGTTTTTCCAGAAGATGATCCCCTGGTTTTATTATTTCAGATGTAATGAACGATGTATCGTTGTTTAATTTGCAATAAAATGCGTCATGAAGGCTTTCCTTTAAGAAAGAAAAACTTCAACCTGTGTTGAAAAGGCGAAGAGATAGAGTTATATCGAGTTAATTGCACAGAAGTACCATAATTCGGGCATCACATGCAGATTGATACCACGATTGCTAATTTTTACGTGTCAATATCAACATTGGTCTAAGTTTTTGTAAAAAAGGCTAAAAAGCTGATTTATACGTATTGACAGTGTATCTGACCGTTGGGGCCAGTCTGTCAGGTGCCGACGTGGCATATTTTTTGCAGAAAACCCCTTGACTTTACATGTAATCACATAAATACCCATTTTTTCGCAGAAAAACCGACATTGAGAGGGAGTTTTTTTCGTTCGCAAGTTTTTCACGGACTTATTCAAAAGTTTCCGGCGAATTGAACAAACGAATAACCGAAACGAAAATTCGCGCGCGCAAGGGATTCGAACCCGCGACCCACAGGTCTGCGTCTGCGCGCGCTGTTGATGTGGTCCAGGCGAAAGATTTATTATACTAGCACGCACACGCTGGGCCGGCAGCTGGGCCAAGCAAAGCCTGCAATATTTTACAAAAAAATTAGTAGATGCAAAACGATCATTTTTTATTATTTTTACACAGGCTGTATTAATAGAATTATCTTTGAGAAAAATATTAGTTTGGTAAACATGCAGATTACTACATGTGTTATTTTTTGACAAATAGAAATATGAACCCCAGAATGAAACTTTCATCGTTTTAAAAAGGTTCAATATATAGGTGACAAATGGTTTTATAATACAAAAAAAGTTCATCGTATATTTATATAAAATCATTGTATATAAAAAAATGTTCAATGTTCAGTGTGTATTTACAAAAAATATCGCAGAATAAAAAGTTCACTATAAACTTAAAAAATGTTATGATCATTTTGCATCTATTAATTTTTTTTACATAATGCACGGTGAATATTTATTACAAAAATGATCAATATAAGTTAAAAAAATCTTAATATATGTTGAACAATTTTTGTAACATATATTAAGAAAATTGTTCAACATATATTGAAACTTTTTAAAACGATGAAAGTTTCATTCTGGGGTTCATATTTCTATTTGTCAAAAAATAACACATGTAGTAATCTGCATGTTTACCAAACTATAATATTTTTCTCAAAGATAATTCTATTAATACAGCCTGTGTAAAAATAAGAAAAAATGATCATTTTGCATCTATTAAAAAGTGATCATTTTGCATCTACTAATTTTTTTGTAAAATATTGCAGGCTTTGCTTGGCCCAGCTGCCGGCCCAACGTGTGTGTGCTAGTATAATATAAAGTTCGCCTGTAACACATCAACAGCGACGCTGTGGTGTAGTGGCTAGCGCGCCCAGCCGCAGACCCAGTCCCGAATTGTGATACTTCTATGCAATTAACTCAGTTATATCTCTTGTTCGAAAAGGAAAAGGAGAAGGAGAAGCCGTACTCCACCCTTTCAATCCAGTTTGTATACACTTCCATATCTTTTCATCGTTAGTATACTACTTAAGCGAAATCTTTTATCCCACCGTAACAACCCTGCAGCCTGTACCCATAAATAAATAAAATCTAATAACGCATCGATCGTCGGCGAGTCTCCCATTGAGCCCCTGCAGCAGCAGCCGCCGCAGCCAACATGGAGGCGGAGAAGCCGGCCGGCCGGCGGCAGGTGCTGCATCTCATGTTAAGTCAGCCAAGGAGGATAGGCCGCCAGATCAAGGGCCATGGGTGGAAGAAGCACACCTTCCTCGAAGTGTACTTCTGCGGCGAGCACATGAAGGAGAAGAGGGTATGCTCGCTGCTGCTCCCCGGCAGGCACGCCGGCGTGAAGCCGTGGAAGGAACACTACGAGTTTCAGGTGGACGGTGGATGGCGGCACCTGTGCCTCCGCCTCGAGGCCGTGCGCGAGGACTGCGACGTCGACGAGGACACGGGCCGCGCGAAGGTGCTCCGCACGGACGAGCCGCACACCTCCGGCTGCACCGCGGCCATCGGGGCGGCGCAGGTGCGGCTCCTGGACGCGCTGGTGCTCGGAGAAGACGACAGCGACGACGAGGCGGCCGCGGAGAAGAAGAGTCGCCTGAGCCGCCTCGAGCTCCAGAAGAATAATAAAGATCTGAAAATTATTCCGGCCAAGGGGACGCTGGTGTTCTACGAGAGGGTCGAGCTTCAGGGCTGGCGCCCCCCGCCCCCGGGGCCGGGCCGAAAGCCGACCAATGTCGTTTGCGGCACCGTGGACGTGGCCCTGTACGTGACCGAGGGCGGCGGCGGCTCTGGCCGATGATTTGGCGGTGGAAGATGGCCTGCCTGATTACCGCATATGAAGAACTCAGAGATTATCACTTTCGTTTATTTTCTTTTGCTTAAAGAATCGTCTGTAGACTACTCTTATCAGCCAGAAATTTGATTTGATAGGGCGCTTTCTCCTGCCATTGCCTATTATTGTAATATTCCTGTTTGAGATCGAAACTCTACTCCAAGAGCCTCATGGGGATCGGAGAAACCCAAAGGTCCATCCACTCCCCTCGCGTCGCCCCCTCCCGGGCAACTCGGGGGCTCCAAACCCTAGCCCCGCCGCTGCCCCCTCCCCCTCCCTCTCCTCCCCCTCGCCGTCGCCTGAGGCTGCCGCCGGGCAAGTCCGGGGCGCCGCCAAGGAAGGTGGCGGCGGGGCCTTCGCTGCTCTGCCTCTGCTGCAGGGGCTGCTCTGGGGCGGCGGCCCTGGTCGGAGTGGCGTCGCCGGCCTGCGGCAGGCGGTGGCGCGGGCGTGGATCGGCGACCTCGGCTTTGTGGACGGCGGGCGAAACGAAGGACGTGCGACAGGGTGAGCCAGCATCCTTGGCTGTCAATGGCACCAGCCCGGATCTGGTTTGCTTCGTTGTGGGGCGTCAGTTCTTGCGTCGTGGGGGTGTGGATGGTGGGGAAGTGAAGACCGGAAGAAATCCCGGATCGGCCGTGCTGGTCTCGACGGTGGCAACGCCCAAGGGCGCCACACCCCTCCTTGGAGGCACCGCTCGGGTTTGTTCCTCTGCCTTCCTTCCTCTCCTCGCCTCCCGGGAGAAATCCTCAACGCTGTTGGACGGCGGCGGCGCCCTTGGTGTCGCGTCCTTCTTGAAGGCGTCGTTTTTGGGAGCTAGGTGGGTGTGGGGTTTCTCGGAGATGTGGTTCGTGTGCAGCGGCGACGGTAGCTGATCTCCACGACAACGGTGACTTCCTAAGTGTCTCCTTCATTTCGGGAGCTCTCCGGTCTGATGCGGGGTGTCCTACCTGGCCCGTGGATTCTCCTCGGCGAAAGGGGGTCGGGTTCCCCTCCTACGGCGGCCCTTCTTAGTGCACCATGAGAGCATTAGCCCCACTTCGGTACCTGCACTTCGGTTCTCACTGTCTTCCTGGGAGATCTAGCTGTTGCTCGTCTTCGTCCGTTCCGGCAACTCTTCCTTTTTCGTGAATGGTCTATGGGATTCCGCGGTGCTCTGCTCTTGGTGATCTGTTCGTGGCTTGTTGGGCGAGCTTGGTTTCTTTCTAGCTGCAGCCTGCCGGCGACTATCTCCCAGGTTCTAGGGTGAATAGCTCCTCTTGTCAACGGTGCGGCGCCTTTCGAGCCAGGCGAGGAGGCAGGGGGTAGGGGCCTTCTTTGACATTGGAGCTGGGCGGATCTGTCGTGTCGAGGCTGCTGGTGATTAGGCGATGGCGTGCCCTACTTCGTCGTTGGGCGTGTTGATCCAGTGCGGGCATTCTCCTTCACTGCTCGCGTTGACGACCTCTTCATCTCCGAGCTATGCTTCTCCCTGTCGATTTGTTTAGCTTGGTGTGTATGAGGCTTGTGAGCTGCTTACCAGCGCCTTTGTATCTTACCGTTTTCTTTTCCTTTTTGTGTTGGTTTCGAGTATGTAATCCTGGCCGATTGATGGCTTTGCTAATTCAAAGTCGGGCTCTTCTTGAGCCTTCGTTTAAAAAAAAAAGAGCCCTCATGGAAACCTGGATCATAAACGAAAGGATTCGAGAGCCTGTATCTACCCGTCCTTATCCACATCTCCAGTTCCCCTCTTCGCCTTTTCTCCCCGTACAGGTTTCGCTCCACTTTATATCATACTCCTATTATGTAGTCACTTGCCCTAAGGCCCCTACCCATACATGATGTTAATAAATACGGAAATAAAAAGAACACGGTAACAAACCGAACACGCTAACAAGCACTAGAAGTGCACTACTAAATGCCTCGAGCTGAGACAACCCGAACCAGCCGTAGCTCCTCCAAAGTCCGCCGTCCAACATACCAGAAGATGTCGCGAGAGGGTGCCCCCTTGCTGCCGGCGGAAGGCGAAGGTGGACAGTGGCGCTAGGGTCTGTTGGAGTGCCCAAGCCGCCCAAGGTGAAGCGACAGGGGTGAGTATTTTTTTTCTCTCTTCACCTTCTCCCCTTCCTTCTGTGGCCCGTGGGTACTCCACTTCTCGTGCCCACCATGTCGTTTCATCAAAGAGGAGAAGAAGTGGGATCATGGGGATGCGTTGGAGCTCGCCGACTCCTTAGGACGACCCCGAGGTTGAGGATCCCTACCTCCAGTATGTCATCGACGACTCTTGCAACACGACCGCACTTGAGGCCGCCCGATGCCGCATTTGGTTTCCCGCCGCTAATTTGTCGCTAGGGAGCCTTGAGAAGCCTGCCACGCCCCCTCCCCACTCCAGTAGTCTTCGAGGAAGCCAGGGCAGGGCGACGCTGGCAACCAAGAGGAAATGCGCCATCAAGGCCAAGTAGAACCACATTGGCCCATCCCATCGCCATGCCCACTCCTCGACCCGGTGCGCCTACTAACCAGCCCCTGTCTGTCTACCTATAGTAGCTCCATCTATGTTAAAAAAATTTGCCTATAAAGGTTATCTCGACATCTCCTATATAAGACTTTTTTTTTTGCGAGTGATCCTATATAAGACCTTTATATTGCAAGGTAGTTGGAATTTAGTGTTCGAGTCCCTCTAATTTAATATGAATATTAGTTGACACAAATAGAAAAGGAAGAGCAAAAATATTATGGAGGCTACATACTATTAACCATGCTCTCAAAGCGTCATCTTATTAATTTATTCCGAAATTGCATTTCCAATCAATATTCTATGCACTGCCACTGCACCACACATGTCCTCAAGATATCATTGTTACAACATCTGATAGAAAATTTCCAATAAACCAAAGGTTTCACACGGTATGTTAGGCTAGTCCATCTCAGATTACTGCATTCTGACCTCCACACCAGCATCTACCAGATGCTCTTTCACTGCTAGAATGGGAACCTGTATCAAAGCAACAGTTCGAGCTGTCAAATTCAAACCAAATAACAGACAATAATTTTAGCCCATCGAGAATGTCTACACTGCACTGATAGACAGAACAATTACAACCACAAGAAAAGTATAGCTGTTGGAATAAATCCATTGCAGGATTCAAGATGAGCAAGGATTTTAAGATACTGTGCATAAGAATGACCTCAGGGCCTCTGTGGAATATACAACGTATCAACGCCACTTAACTAATGGATAATCATGTACTCCCTCTGTTCACTTTTATAAGGCCGCTGTAGACATTTCAGACAGCATGCAAAACAACTCAATTTTAGTTGTCTGAAATGACTTATAAAAGTGGACGGAGGGAGTACTTTACTAGGAAAAGATGGCAAGATTGGTGTAAAAGAAATGGTATTTGCTGAGCATTGTGACGTAGCATTTCGATGAAATGTAATGGTGGGATAGTCATAATACCTCTTTCCGATGGAAAATGCCAGCGGCAAGGGCAGCAGAAGCATTTGTTTTCTCAAAGACTTGAGAAAAATGTTCCACAGCACCAGCACCACTACTTGCAATGACAGGAATTGTCACAGCATCCGACACCATTTTGATCAAATCTATATCAAATCCACCGCCCTGACCTGCAAGATAGAATGACATAATGCATTCAGCATGGCTGTATAGAAGACTATAATAGAAGCAACAAATTCACAAGGTACATTCAATACAAGAAAATTACGTACAAGTTATTTGTTTCACAGCATAATTACATATAACAAACTGTAGTCCAAAGCAAGTATCTTCTTGTGCTTAACTCAGTTAAACAATGTTGACATATTGATGAAGATAAGTTGACAAATGCACTTCAGATTTTAGAAGGAATAATACAGTGAAATCATCATTCCAGATTGGCAAAGCACAAAGTTTCCTACAATCATGTGTCATTTGTTTGAACGGGCTCCATTAAGTACCTAAAGTGCCCAATCACGAATGAAACCACTAAGCAAACGTCCAAAACAGAAAATGAGGATTACCAAAAGAAGAAACATATAGCAAATTTCATGCAACTATACGTACTTTAATTAAACTACCATAAAACTACTCTTTGAAATGTTTTTTTGCGAAACGGCATGCCCTTCACTTTTCTGATCCTACCACAGAAACTACACTTTAATCAATACCCGTTCCAATCGACGGAGTCTGACGAACCGGATCGACCTATAAACAAAGCAGGGACCAGACACATCAGCATATGACCTGATGCTTTGCATGAAGAAGGTGAGGTGGAGGATCCCAAGGCCTTTAGCCCCCCTCGGTGCTGCATATCAGGAGGACAACACTCCACCATTTTATTTGGCCCACGTCACAGCTTCGCAACAGATAGAAATTACAATGTGTGTCTTAGAGGTGCACGCAGTTGTTTAAGAGCATTCCAATTGACTAGAACAGGGGTATGTCAGAAAAGGAAAAGAACAAGACATTAAGAAGTTCCACCCAGTTTATCGTACCTAAGCTGTGTACTGGCAAATTAAAACTATTTAGCATACCATCACAATCAATGCAGTTGAGTAGTATTTCTCCTGCGCCCAATTCTTCCACAGCTTTTGCTAGTTCATATGCTCCTATAGGCCGGCTATCACGCCCACCACTTACCTGGAACAGAAATAAATCAACACTTATACTGGTACAAAGAAGAAACAAGACGCCACATTATACATGCAAAAATAGACACACAAAAGCTCTACTAGAAAAGACCCAGTATCTTAATTAATGCTCCCTGTGTGCACTAATGTAAGATATGAACACATCGCAAACATATGCTTGTACGGTTGTACTTAAAATGATTGACTACGAAATATCTGAAGAGAGCCCCCTTTTTTCAACAATCTGGAGTAAACCATTTGTATAAGCACTCACATGAGTAGTAAACTAAATCTTTTTATAATGACACCACACATGCATGAATGGCATATGACGGGAATGATAAATCAAAACAGTAAAAGCAGAACAACGGACTTACTGTGCACTGGTACCATGCATATTCTTCTCCAAATGGACCTGAAGAAAGTACAGGAAATGTGAGAACATTTGAAACGCAAATTTGTACAGGGAATATATGCAAGCATACCTTTACTGGACACTTTTACAGTTCTAAATTGCACCTCATCTGGACTTTTGACATATACTCTTCGAGGATCAATACTTACAACTACAGCCTGAGATAGAAAAAGCTTTGTTAAAATGAGTGATTTACAGGTTATCTAACTATTCTACAGAACAACTGAAAAAACAGGTCCTTTAATCTGAAATGGCGATAAACAAACTGCATCAGTTGCAAATCAGAAATTTTTTAATTGAAAACATGGAAATAATTATTACTGGAGCCAAGTTCGAAGTTGTTGACCACAGAGAAGACCTGAATGTTACGAAACCTCCTCGATATTTAAATTGATAAGGAAAAACAATCATGCTCAGGCACATAATTCTTTTGTGTTGTTACTTGGAAAACTAATAATAGAGGAATATTGATAAAAAAAGAATTTCACGGTACTTTTCAATGTAACTGTAACACCCCAGATTTTTTTTTCGGGAAAACGCAAGAAGAGCTTGCATTTCATTGCTTTGGAAAGGAAGGAAGTTTCGGTTACAATCCTCCTAGGAGGGAATTACAGTGCCTGGGGGCATATCAGTGCACGTCCCAGGTTTGCGGCAAGATGGCACGAAGCCCTAGGGCGCTGGCTCTGGCCCAAAGGGCGGCCTCGTCTTTGATCTTCGTGAGCAGGTCGGACGTCGAGGGCTGGCCTCTGTTGAAGACGCAATCGTAGCGGTGCTTCCATATCATCCATGGGACGAGGAGGGTCGCGGAGGCAAGGCCCTTGCGCATGGGCATTGGGGTGTCATGTCGCGCCGTGCGCCACCAGTCGTTGAGGGAGATCTCTCTGTCGGGCGGGGCGCAGGGGAGTCTGAGCCAGTGCAGCACCTCGTGCCAGATCTGCCTGGCGAAGGGGCAGGCGAGGATGAGGTGGTGCATGGACTCGGGGCCTGGTCACAGAGGAGGCATCGTGCGGGGTGCTGCAGGCCGTGGCAGGCGAGGCAGTCGGTTGTCCAGCACCGGTCCAGGCGGGCGAGCCAGTGGAAGAAACAAACGCGTGGGGGTGCCCAGTTCTTCCAGGTGAGCTTCCATGCGTCGCAGCCCATGGAACCGTTGAATGTGGCGAGGTAGGCCGATTTGGCGGAGTAGACGCCGCTTGTGCTCCACTTCCAGGTGAGGCGGTCTGGCTCATCGGAGAGGGTCGTGGCGTTGATGGCCTGCCAGAGCTGTAAGTATTGCCCGATCTCGTGTATGCCGATCGTGCCGTGTATGTCCCGCGCCCACTGGTTGGCCTGGAGTCCATCGGCGACGGTCCTCAGTTTGCGGCGGCGCTTGGGGATGCAAGCGTAGAGGAGCGGCACAATCTCGCCAACAGAACGCCCGCCTAACCATCGATCTTCCCAGAAGAGAGCATCCGTGCCGTTCCCGATTTGCATGGCGGTGGATGCGAAGAAGAATGCACGATCCTCGGCGGTGAACTGCAGGTCGAGGCCGGTCCATGCTCTGGTGCTGTCCTTGCGGCTGAACCACAACCAGCGGGTGCGGAGCGCGAGGCTGGTCCGGCCAAGGTCGCGCACGCCGAGGCCACCGAGCGGCAGCGGCCTAGCGACGCGTTGCCAGTTGACATGGCAGTGGCCTCCGTTTGCCTCCGCGCGTCCAGCCCACAGGAAGCCTCGCTGGATTTTCTCGAGTGCTCGGATGGTCTTCTTGGGGGGCGCGAGGGCAAGTAGCTGGTGAATCGGAATTGCGCTGAGGATGGCCTTGACGAACGCGAGGCGGCCGGCTTTGTTCATGAGATGCGCCTTCCAGGTGGGTAGCATGCCGGCCGTTTTCTCGACGACGGGATGCAGCTGTGCGGCCGTCAGGCGATGCAGAGTTAGGGGGATGCCCAGATATGTGATTGGGAACTCGGCGAGGGGGCAGCCCAGCAGGTTGACAGCGGGCGCGACGTCGTCCGCGATGCATCGGATCAAGGTGGCGGAGCTTTTGCCGTAGTTGACGAGGAGGCCTGAAGCTCGGCCGAAGAGAAGCAGGATGCTCTTAACGGCAGTGATGTCGCCGACGGTGGGGTGGCAGAATAGGATCACGTCGTCGGCGTAGAGGGAGACCGAGGGGACCGGGCGCCGTGGGTGTAGCCGCTGCAGGACGCCCAGCTCCGTGGCACGGCGGAGGAGGCGACCGAGCGTGTCGACGGCGAGGACGAAAAGCTGCGGGGACACGGGATCGCCTTGGCGGAGGCCACACCGGTGCCAGATGGTGGGGCCGGGGTCTCCGTTGATGAGCACCTTCGTGCTGGCCAAGGAGAGCAAGTTGGCGAGCCACTCCAGGAAGCGGGAGCCGAAGCCGTACTTCCGGAGGACCTCGAACAAGAATGGCCAGCTTCGGCGCGAGGCTGAGCGAAAGAACCTTGGCGAAGAGTTTGGCGACGAGGTGAATTAGGCTTATGGGCCTAAAGTTGCCAAGGCCGCGTGCGTCCGCGCGCTTCGGGAGCAGGGTGAGCAGAGCCTGATTGAGGGAGCAGAAGCCTCGGCCGCGCATCTCGTACAGCCGCTGAAAAACGTCGACGAAGTCTTGCCGAACGATGGGCCAGCAGGCGCGCAAGAATTCGGCGGTGTAGCCGTCCGGGCCGGGAGCCTTCCGAGCAGCGAGGCACTTCATCGCGTTCCAAATTTCCTCGGCGTCCCAGATTTCTACTATGCCTTGCAGTGCTACCACACTACTCTAAATATCTCAACAGGAAATACCCATAATTTAGAGTATTTCCTGTGCTTTGTGATATTTAGAGTAGTGTGGTAGCAACCACGAGGTAGAGCAGAAATCTGGGGTATTGGAGCAACGAAAATGTGGAGTATTGCATGCATCATTTTTAAGTAGGATCAGGAAAGATAGCTAGAGTATGATTCAGATTTGTTGGAATAGTTCCTTACAACGTTTCGATACGTTGGACCTGATCAAACCCCACACAAGACTTAATTGTGATTTATTCAGTTTTTTGCAATGTTATTTTTGAATAAAATGGCATGCTAATATGAATACCAGATGTGATTTTAGATTACAGTTGGTAATAAACTACTAGAAACACAAAAGCGAGTTGTGAAGAAAAAAAAAACCTGGTTTCCATATACTCTAGAAATTTGCTCCAAGCTGCTTTTCCCCGTCTTTACCTGATACACAGGAAAAATTATGCCATGGGAAATTAGCTGAACATCACAGGGAAAATAAGATACATACACCAGTCTGCAAATAGGCTTCAGCAGCAAAAACAGCATCACTTCCAATTGAAATCTTGTCAGCACCAGACCTGAAATATTCTGATGCTACTTCCAAGCTTGAATAGTATCTGAGAAGAGATAAATTGACATCATTATTCTGCTATAACCTTTTTCTTGGTATTGACTAGTACCAAATATCACCTGAGAAAAAGTGTGGGAGGGATATTGTGGTTGGGAAGGGACAACATAAAAATAATAAAATAGTAAACATGGAGAGTAGCAAGTAGGCCCCTAGTAAAAAGGAATAAGATAGTAGACCCCTAATAAAAAGGAATAAGATAGTAGACTGTCTGACACCCCTCAGAGATTGGAACACAAGGAAATATATACTAAAAATCAGGCCTAATCAGAATAAATCAGGGAATTTGTGTACATTTTCAGTACAAATTATCTCATCAAGTCAACGGAAATAATATATTGTTCATCCATGTTGGGTTCAACATTTGCTCACAAAGATAATGACTCGGCACACGATGGTCTCTACCATGTTGAGCATACTATGCTGACCTTCACATGATAACCTCCATTCTAATTGAATCGTACAAGAAAGAAAACATATGTATAGCAGTAGCAGCATTGGCTCAAAACTGGGGGCGAACTAACCTTCCACTTTCATCCGTGAAGTCTCTTATACCACCACCAACTGTAAGTGGCACAAAAACTTTTTCAGATGCGCAACGTAGTACCTACCAATTGTACGAACCTGTCACTTCACCAGATAAAGGCAAGTAATGAAAATACTTGATAATTATAAAACTCAAACAAACCTCTAGCATTGGCAAATCACCCAATGGAAAGGCACGGAAACCAGTTATATTCAAGAAGCTGACCTAAAGGGGGATTTGTATCATGGTATCAGAGCATATGTGCATTGCAAATATATACATATATGTAAACATTATGTATGCAAATACCTCATCAGCTCCATCTATGTAGTATTGACTTGCTAATTCCACTGGCTTGCCAAGGTTTCTTACCTATAAGCATGGAATAAAAAGATATTCCAGTATACAATGATTATGTCTAGGTAGAACAATAATGATGTTTTAAACTATTTTTTTATTGTACAGATACATCAGAAACTAACTATCCCTAAATGGCCAACTAAGAACTAGCTCTAATCTGTAGAAAATTGATATCCCAAGGTCAATGAATGAAGTTTGGTACCTCTTTGCTGCTACTATGATCTCTTACATCATACTGGTCACCTTTTGTTACCACAAGATCCCCATTATCATTTGACCGAACATCAAGGCATGCTATCACCTGCGAAATAGGAGATAATAAGTATGATGGCAATGGAAAATTTGATGGACGCTGGAACATTTGGCAACAAAAAGCTTACTCTCTTTGCAAGTTTTGATGCTTTTCTATGAGCTGGGGCCTGCATTGCAAACATAAGTGTGAATTTTATGTTGAATAAAAAAAGATAAAAGTAAGTGCAAACAATAAAGTCAGACTTGATGACTACCTTTGCCCCTGAAGAGTTAGGACTGAGAAATTTTTCAAAAATGGAAAGTCCAGTAGCTGCACGAAACAAAATAACATAGTAAATATATGCATAGAAATCCTAAATATGCACAGTACCCTGTACACTTTACAAGGCAAGCTACCAGAACTCAATAACTTGCAATATTATATCCACATTATAACATACATTATGAATATTTATCTGTGAAATTTCATGTATATTCACTAATAAACTACATATTTTACCTCCACTCTTCTCTGGATGAAACTGAACTGCCTCAATGTTGCCCATCGAGATAGATGATATGAAACTCTCACCGTAGTTACATGTCGACGAAATCCAGTCTCTGTTAGCATCTGACTAGTCATGCAGAAAGGACGAACAACTCAAAGTTGAGTCCACAATAAGAGGAAGCATCTATAAATGGAGTTGCTCCTTACGGGTAGAGCGTGATAGGAGTGAACGAAGTACACATGGTGGCCATCAGCTCCTTGCAGAAGCTGCGTGTCCTTGGTGATCTGGAGGGCGTTCCATCCAATGTGAGGTACTATGAGACCCTCGGAAGAGTCAAATCGCCTGACAACTCCAGGTATCACACCAAGGCCGCTTACTACAGTAGCAAATGCACTATCAGCTCCTACTCAACAACATGTTCCCAAGCAAAGAGTGCTAAAAGCCTTACCCGGGCCATTCTCCTCGCTGGAATCGAATAGCAGCTGAAGGCCAAGGCAGATACCCAGGAAGGGACGGTCCCTGCGGATGTACTCGCGAAGCGCGTCGGCCATGCCTGTGCGGTTGAGGACATCCATGGCGGAACCGAAAGCTCCGACTCCGGGGAATACGAGGCGGTCGGCGGCGAGGATGTCCTCGGGGCTCCGCACGTCGCGGATGTTGAAGCCGAGGTGGCGGATTGCGTTGCGCACGCTGCGGACGTTGCCCGCGCCGTAGTCCAGCAGCGTCACGGCTGCGGCCACCGACCGACCGGCGAAACAAAGCAAACGCAGCCGTCAAGCCATGGATAGGATGGGGCGAGTTCTGGAAGGGAAAGGGGGTGGGGATGGGTAGAGTGGGGCTTACTGTTGGCGTCGCTGGACGCGCGCACGGAGAGGGAGGCGGGTCTGCGCCGCTGGTTCGTCCCCTTCGGACGGCCGACGGAGCAGTGGAGGGGGTGGTTGGCGGCGCCGGTGGCCATTGCTCCCTGCGACGGCGGCGGCGGCGGCGGCATTGGTCTCTTTTGGTTGTTGGCTCTCCCGACTCTCAGAAGTCACAGTCACACGGGCAATTGGGCAAATGCAAATTTCAATCGACTGAAGCCCAAATAAGCCCAATTGCACTTTAATGCCTTGCTTTTACTTTTTTACTTCAAAAGGCCTTGCATCGATTAATAACAAAAAGAAGGGCCAGAGCGAAATAAGGCAATATCTTTCAGCAATTTGACATTATTTATAGTTTATAAATAAAAAATCTACCTTTTGTAAATTAAAATCAGCACAATAGATCAAATAATTTTTAGTAAGCACGAGCAACATGGACCCTCAATAAAAAAAATGTTACATCAAGGTTGTTCGGCACCATTGTCTTCGCTTTCAATGTCAAAGTTCTCTCGAGCTGGAGATGATTTTAGACAAAGCATTTACAAGTTGGAATATCTCAAGTTCATGGCAGGTTGTCGAAGAAATGCTTCCATGGAGATCAAAACACCACCGCCTCCCAAATGTCAACTGTGACAACCATTTCGTTACATACATGGAACCAAAGGACTTCTATTTTAGTTTTCGTGTAGCGTTGTATCCATTGTCATAGGGCCAAAACATGGCAGATCGGTAATTGGGTTTTCACAAAAGTGATTGTAACACTTTATTTATTGGTAACTAAAAAGGTACATCGCAACAAATTTCTTGTGAGAAACATGAATAACAAAAAAACCATGATAAATTAAAAAGCTACATGAAGGTTCTTCAAAGTCATGGTCTTTACCGCTACATTTTGCATCTACGTCTTTAGCTCTTCGTAGAGTTACCGTTTGATTAAGTTAACACAAGAGATTTTGTCGTTAATCTACTAGGGGGTGAAGGCCTTTAACTAATGACACTGGTTTTGGATTGGATTCCCAATTTTAACTTGGTCAACCTTTTTTCACCCTAGAGGGTGAAGGCCTCTCATTCCCTTTTTTTTGAGGGAGTGAAGGCCTCTCATTCAATTGAGGACAATGATGTTGGATTGGTTTCCAATTTTGTCTTGATCAACAATTTTCAAGGAGCTCTCTCATTCAAGTGAGATGTTCAAATTTAAATTTGATTTCATGACTTTGATTAGTCAATGATTTCTCAAATTAATCGGCAACAACCAGCTTATAAAAATGTATCAATCTCGCCCACGCTCTCGTCATCTGTCAAACATAAAATATGAACATGCAATATTGTAGGACCAATATAATTTTGGATTGAGTTCCTCATTTTGGACGTGTCAACAATTTCTCAAGGAGCTCTCTCATTCTAGTGAGGTGTTCAATTTTGAATTTAGTTCACGATTTTGACTGGTCAATGTTTTCTCAAATCAATCCGCAACAACCAGCTTATAAAAATACATCAGTCTCGCACCCTCTCATGACCTAACAAAAAAATGTCAAATGTGACACTGTAGTACCAATATAACACATATGTCACCACTGCAAGAAATTGGCATGCATACGTGTGGGTTTATTTGCAGATAACACATAATTATACATTCATGATTGATCCATGGATCTAGTTGTAATTTTTATCACTTTCAATCTTCTTTGTACTGCCATGATTGATTATGAATAGATCGGAAAGTTCTCTGACAAAAAAATTAACGTTCAAAAAGAGACCATCAAAATACCACATTACAAAAATACACCTCATCATCTCTCCCACACGTCAAACCAATTTTTTTAATGAAATCCCAACAACACCAACCACGCAGCGAAGTGTGTCCAATCCTTCTAGTGTTCATCTACGTCTTAACATCTCCGAAGAGTTACCGTTTGAGCAAGTAAATTACAGTGAGCCACCACTTTTGTAAAAAAAACTACTCCTTCCGTTCCACAATGTAGCGTATCGGCGTTTCTCGAGATTCCACTTTGACTGTAAATTTAACCAATGAGATCGACCACGACGGGGACAAAAATTATATCACTAAATTCACATCGAAAATACGAATTTAATGGTATAATTTTTGCTCCCGCCGCAGTCGGTCTTGGTAGTTAAATTTATGGTCAAACTTGAATCGGGAAGCACGGGCGCACTACATTGTGGAATGGAGGGACTATAACATAAACACCACTTTGATTTGTTTTTTGAAAAAAGTGCCATCTTTGAGGTAGAAGTAAGTGTGGACTTAAAATGACATTTTTATGCCTAATACGTCCTACTTGTACCTATACATTTTGAAATTGTCACACTTATTTCTTATCATTTAATGCATTATTTAATATTTTATTGGACTAACCAAGTAATTATCTCATGTTTGTGTTTGTGGATATAGGAACCTTATTGAACTCTGACAAATCCGAGAAAATTCAAGCGTCAATATTTCAATGAAGGAGGACACCTACCAAAAGATGGGCTCGGGGGCTACAGGACCACACGCCTTAGGCCTAGGGCATGTGGGCCCATAGGTGCCCCCATAAACTTGGGTTTCGCAAATTATCGTGCCATTTTCCGTCACAGCTACGTACTTTGCTATCTGAGCCAAAATTCATCTACAGTCATGTGTTGGTAATCTGACAGAGGGGCAATTCACTGCCACCTTCACCAATAATTCATCCTCCATTGTTTCTCGATGTGGTGTGAGTAGTCCACCTTCTGGACTACGGGTTTGTAGAAGTAGCTATGTAGCAACATCTCTCTACTGGTATGTGATAAATAATTACTTTATGATCAAATCATGATGTTCGATTGGATAATTTATAGATGTATATTACGCTCACGTTCATAATTCTTTTCATTAGTCAATCTAGATGAAAGAACAATAGAGTTATGTTAGTGGTGTCCATTTCGTGGAGTGAGTGAATCCCTATTTGTAAAGTACACTCAATGTCAAAGAGAGAAAAAGCTTAGATGGATCTTCCTCTTTAAGGATAAATGATTGCTTGACTTGTTATATTGTACCATGAGCGATGAGAGGAAGGGCCAGTTCTTTTGGGCGGCTTAAAAATAAGCTGAGCTGGATCTTCCCAACTTAAAAAATAAGCTGTCTCCTAAATATTTTGAGACTTGTAAATTAGTTTTCTCATAACTAGTTTAGAAACTCCAATGAATAAGAGAGGCGACTTATAGGAAAACTGAGGAGAAGGGGGCTTATTTTTTAAGATGCCAAAAGAACTGGTCTGAATTGCTTTCAAACGCATGGCATCTTGCTTATGCAATGCTCTATTTTAGTATTTAATATTTGAAGTGAGTTCACGAGTGTTTTCAGATGCACTGGGTGGAGTGTATTAGCTATTAGATATGGTATGTGTTGGCCGGGTAGAACTATGGATGTACAGTGGATACATAACATGATCCAAATCTATAATGATATTTGTCATGAATGTTTGGTTGATCATTACACATACATATGCTTATACATGTGGTGTCGCTATTACGAGAGACGCTATCACTGAACATATGAACCCTGTTCCAACTCTCTACATGAAAAAAATCCCCAAAAGTAATTTAGATGCATTTTTGTTTTCCGTATTTAGTATTCCAAAAATACAAAACATTTTGAACTACATTATGTTTAAAAAACTCGTTGCAACTATCAAGGCCAGTAAGATTGACAACCTCACTACAATTATTCGGGGCACAAACAATTTTGTAATATGTATTGCATATTACTTGATTCATAGAGTCTATGGGTGTTGCCTTTAGGGAATCATACCTTGGTTTCTCAGTTGAAGGAAAAGGTTACCACTTGCTGAAAACCTTTGCTTTTATTGTCCCAACAACTACCGCCTAGCAAGCACCAAGCCCTTTTCTGACTTGGTGTCGAGGAGGTAACATTAAGTCTTCTAGGTTCTGCATTACAATTTTTTTCTTCCTTAATATGTAGTTTGTTAGTTGCATTTTATTCACCTTAGTTAATTTATTAAAAAAATAAAAACAACAACACAACATTCCAGTTGGTAGTTACTTTCTTTTATCTAGTTACTAATAGTTATAAATGAAAAATGTCATAAAAACGACATGACAAGGTAGTCGGGCGTGCGTCCATGCATCAAATATCGTGCAAGAAAGTCCAAGCCATAACGAACCCAAAACATTTTCATCATCTCCTTCCACAAGAGAGTCAAGTTAGGGTTTCTCTGCCTCTCACCGGCCCCGTCCTTGATCTTCCTCGTCTCCTGTGGCCTTAGGGTCATGGAGGCGCAGTGGATCTTGACCCTGCCGGTGGGAGGGCTCATGCTCGATTTTTAGGTGTTTTTTTAGATTGTTTAGGGTTTGTGTCCTGCTCAGGAAGACGAGGCGACGACAGCTCCCTGAAGATGGAATGAGGTTCTCCCCGCCTAGCCCCCGCTCCGGCGGTGTGTCTAGCGTCGACGGAGGGCGTGTGGAGGTGTGTCTCTGACGGATCTTGCTGGATTCAGTTGGCGTCAGTCTTTGTTGGATCTGCTTGAATCCGGTCTTTGTCTATGTTCATGTGTTTTCAGCTTGGATCCTTTCGACTTACACTTTCCTTCATCAGCGACAGACTGTTCTGGTGTGCTGGTCCTTAGGGCCCTTAGCACGACGCCTTATAGACTGTCTACTACAACAAGTTTTGCACGGCTTCGGTGAGGAAGGGGCGATGACGGCGGCGGCTTCGGCTCGCTCCAGTACTTGTAGTTGTCGTTAGGTGGTCTACGTACATAGATGTAATTTCTATTGCTTCTTGTGTTCTTTGTATTGCCATGATGTTTGATGAATAGATCGGAAGTTATTCTCGCAAAAAAAATCATGGAATATCTCACCCTACATCATCATGGCAGCAAATATTCCACACCTCTGCTCCCGCTAACGTGCGTCACTCAACAAAATTCCGATTGATCCATCTTAGTACCTCCAAAGTTTTCAGAGATGCTCTACACATATCGATGACTAAAGTCACAAAACAGTATGCTTTAGCCATGCAACTGCTGCAAAACAGTAAACGGAAGAGATGAAAATCCTGAAATATTGTCCATCCTTTCTGGGTTGTGGCACAGGAACCGCCATCGGTGTATGTGTATTTGTATCCATATATCTTATACAGTACTCCTACAGAACTTGGTCATATAGCGCAGTAAAAAAAAAAAACATACAGTGAAACTCTCTCAGGCTACCAGAAACTCCCTGAAAAACAGCCGGCAAACTGCATTTGGAAGAGCACTTTGGCTGTGGTCTAGAATTTACGGAGATATGTTTCTTATACATGCCACAATTCAATACTTCCAAAATGTCATTATGAAAACACAATAAAACTGTGGGGTTAATTAATTATGGTACTCTAAAACTAGGCTGTTCGTGCGATCAGCGATTTTGGTGAACACTACCAGCGATGCTCCTCCAATGAAAATACATGTGCACGCATCTTGAACTGGGTCCAACTCTCACGGTAGGATTATCATATGCATCTCCACCTCAAAGAAGTCGTCCCTGTGGCGCTGTCATATGTGCATCGCTCCACTACTTGATTTTCTAGCTTTAAGATGATGCAGTGTCAAATTCCCAGTCCTCATGTGGAGTCTTTATTTGGAGCTGGACCCGTTGGTGGGCGAGCCAAATCTAAGTTTTGCATCTCACTTGCGAGCATTGCCCTTCTTTCTTTCAAGAAGTTGAGCCGGTTTGTCAGCTTAGCTAATGCAGTTGGTGGTCCACCCCCAGGTTCCTGAAAGAAATAACATGCATACATAGTTGCATAAATTCAGTAAAATGAAAAAGAGAGGCAGTAGTAGCACCCACAAACTTATATCAAACAAGGGCTTAAGAAACGAGGGTTTATGGAGGCAAAAAAAAAAAACCAGCATATATATGTCCCAAGGCATACAGATTACCTCTGTTCTATTACTTGAAAAGGCATTCGCTCCTTGAAGCCTGTGTAGGCTATTTGAGTTTTGCCTCAACAATCTTTGAGCACCTGGGCAAAACAAATCATTTTGAACTACTAAGATTGTTGCTATTAACTTTTGCTTCCTTGGGCACAGTTACTCTAATGATATCAAGTATAATTATTGATATTACCAACTGGACCTGTATTGTATTGATAGTTAGTACTCAGTTGCAGCTTCTGGTGAGCTGGCTTACCTGTTGAAGAAGACGAATTCTGTGCGGCTTGCCTTCTCAATTGTTCAACAATATCCGCCTGAAATGAATCAATTCTTTTATTGAATAATGGAACTAAAATGGAAGAACTTAAAAACACAACCACTTCAATGAGCCTGGGCCCTTTGCCACTTAATGTACTATTTGTAAAGTATTGAAATATGCAAGATAACAAGGGCATTCTTTTGGCATAATTGTTACTGACATTTTAGGTTCTTATTGTATATCAGGAAAATTCTAACTCACATGACTTGCTTGCTTATAGAGTTTGAACAGCATATATTATGTTTACCATTCCAGTATAGTATCAGGAATAACATTAGACCATTCAGAGCAAGGTAACAGCAGAGTAGCAGTCCCGGTCCCAGACAGGACATTTCTAGCAAAGCGGAAGGAAAAGCCTCAGATTTCTGTACTCGTATGGTCTTACCATGCCTGCATTGGGTAACATTCGAGATAAAGGATTGGTCCCAATAGCTGATGATGCTTCGGTTGATGAGCTGATTTCATTTTGTTTCTCTCTGGAGAAAAGTAGCCACTTCAGTACAAGTCTATTTCAAGTATATTCCTTTCCATGATTAAGAACTCTAAATAGACAGAACAAAATACTAAGAAAGGATCTAGCAAGCCTTACTACTCCAACTAAAAAAACAAAGCCTTACTCTGCAAGCTTGTCTTGGAGCCGTTTGTTGCATGATTCACATAGTGAGATGGAGCTCAGCTGGGCCTGGCTGCTGAGTTGTCCGCGTAGATCACAAGCCTTTTGCTTCAAATTCACAACATCAGCTTCAGCAGCAGCAACTTCCTCAAGATTAGCCTTAGTCTGTTTTTAACAGAAGAAAATTTTCAAAACGGTGAAAAGAATTTAAGATTTAACGAAATATAAACACCGAGTACCTTGCTGTCTATTGACGACGGGAGGGACACCTGCCCTCTTCGCATATTCATCAGCCCAGACTCCAATGAGGCCCTCAAACTTCTCTCCTTATGCAGCTGATCTCGCAAAGTTTCCACCTGTTGAATGCACAAGCTATTCATGTTGAATAGAAAATGCAAAACTTACTCTAAAAACGTACCAAAACAACTCCATGAGCTCAAGAGTACCATATAGTCGTGAGTTATAATTTGCTGTATCAAACAATCGCCTACCTTGAGGGCTCATAGACTGGTGGTCACCATTAACTGAAAGTCCCAGTAAGGTACCCATTGTATAATAAGTTGTATCATCCAATTTGTGATGAATAAATGAGAAAGACAGTGGCATTTAAAGGTTTTAGTGGAATTATCCAGTTTGGGCCGCCATGGCTAGTGGAGTTCAGGTCATAATATATCATTGTTACAAGAAAGATAATTGCTTAGCATTACTTGACATTATTTAAATGGAGAAAAAAAAGCTAAAATCATGTGTATTGTCACATCAACTGATGCCCCATCGTGGCTAATGGTTCAAATTGTAGCCTAAATCAAGTATGAAAATTACATGGCCACATGGGGCTGTCCGGGTAAGTGCTCTTAGCTTGAGAGTTACTAAAACATCTTAAGATAAACCAGTCAAACATAATCCACAAAACAAAATGCAGCAGAAACTCGTATGTTTCGACAAAATCTCAAGGAGTTTTTTCTGATACCTAATAAAGTTTGACTGTCAAATAGAGCCAGAACTGGTAGCTTGGTTGCCTTTGCTATGATATAGGATAGTGTCTTAAAGCTAAAGAACATTTCTGAGATAGAGAAGTATGATTAGCAAGGCACGCAAATCCTGTTTTCTGTAACAGCTAATGAAGCATTTAAAAGGGGAAAAGGTGAAGGAACATGCGTTTGTAGTGCTGCATGTCAGATGCTTCAGCAGCAAGAATTAATGGCCCATCTGAAGAAATGACACAATCAAACCCTGAGTAAAGTGCAGAAAATCCATTTGTTGACTCCAAAATGTGAGTACCATCCCCAAACTTAATGTGGCTTTCGTGATGTGGTCACATTTCTTGGCTTAAGATGTTTGGATAGTACTTGTGCTTATAACTGCTAGTGTAATATTCCTGTTGCACATAGTTTCTGATGCTTTTCCACATCTATTGCAAGTTTCCTTTCGTTGATGGTATCATAATCCCTTAATGAGACAAGCAACCTAGGGGTTCTCTTTCAGGAAAGAAAATAAAAACCTTGAGTTTGAGCTCTTACTTCTTTTTCAAGTGCTAAACGGCGTTCATGTAATGTTCCTTTCCGCTTTTCTAGACTTGTCTGGAGGTTTTTATTTTCTTTGACCTGAAAAATACAGACATCATTTCAGATGAAAGAATTCGATGTTACATAACTTTGTGTGGTCCTAGGGGAAAAGGATGCACCTCCTTTGAAACTTTAGATTGGAGATCGGCCTTGTTGTTCTCAAGCTTCTCAATAAGAGCCCTAATACAGAAGCTCAATTAGAATATCAATAACTCAAAAATATCAACAGTATAAATTATAAATATTATGGGAAAATAATACTCGAGAAAGTATGTGCATGCACGGGTGAATGCATATATTCCAGAAAGTACTTGTTCATCTCGGAAGAATCTAAAAAGGAATCATAGCAACATGTATAACTTGTGCGCCTACAAAAATGTGTGTTATGCAAAGAAGATGAAAGATGCAATTTTTTTTGGACTTTTGCGGCTACAACCTTTTTGTTTTTGTTGTACTGTGCACGTTGATCATATTTTTGCACAATATTTACAGGTTTACATCTTGTAACATGTTAGCACATCTACAATTTGGGGATCTTTTCTAGTGTGCAAGTATGCAATTCAAAACCATGTGCACCCTCTGACTCACCCATACAAACAAAAAATTCCACACCATTATGCAAACCTCAATCTCTATGGCAATTTTTAGAAGTTACAACTATTGCAGATGCAAATGATAAATGCTCCACGTATTATGCACTGACGTTCCAGGACTGACCATGGAAAATGTGCAAATACCTTTTGCAGTTTACAAATCGTCATATTTGTGCATTAGCTTTTCAAGTGCACATATTACAGCATGTGTATATGCCTTTTGCAGTTCATAAATGCTCATATTTGCGCTTTCAAGTTCTCGCATTACATCGTCCTTGACTGTTTCACATATTTTTTTGAAGCAGGTACATGTTTTCAAAAAGAGTTGCTCAAAATCTGCACTTGACATGCTATATTTTGTTTACTTGATGACATGCACTAGTGCATTTTGAAAAGAAATGTGGAAAATCCAAGGATATACAACATGTGATATAATGTGTGCATTTTAAATATTCATGCACAGATATAACCATTTAAGAGCTACGTAAAGATACAAGACCTGGAGGATGAATATAACAATTATGAGCCTCTTTGATTTGAAGGAAAACAAAGAATTAGAACCCTCATGGATTTCGTCATTGTAGCATCGTTTATTCGTAGGAATGAGGCAAAGGAAATCATAGTGAAATTTACTTTTGATGCCCGTCCAAAGGAAAAACGTAGGAAATTTAGCATCCGGTATGACCTCATGTTTTATTCCTACGCGTAGGATCAAGGTAAAGCACAGTGATGGGATCAGTCAAGTTAGCGTTGGAACATCATTAGTAGGACTCCTGTATTTTTACGATTCAAACAAGTCATGTAAAACTTTTCCAGTGTTTTACAATCCTCTGTTCTACACATGCATTCCTATTGCGTTCCTGTATTTTTTTTCCTATTCCCTTGTTATAATCCTATGAATAAAGAGTCCCATATGTATAGATGTTTTTACAGTTAATATATGGTCGTGTTTTGCATGAACGTTTGAAAACTTCTTTTACAGCTGCATTTTGGAATTATTTTATGTCTCCAATAAATGCACATTCAAATGAGCATTACAGGAGCATATAGCCGTCTACTTACTCATCATCACTGCAGCCCTCAACGTCCAGGTCCTTTCTTGCCTGTAAATACAATTACTCATAAAACTTTATGATTATCGTGGTGGCATTGAAATGCAGAACTATGCAGATAACAACTGAACTTACTGAAGTACGGCCCCATAATGTCTTTTTGTCCCTATTAGCTGAGCTGCTTGACTTCATAAATTTTGCTTTCGAAGATGATGAATGGGATTTTGCTATATGATCTGTGGATGCATTTGATCCTTTGTCCTCCCTTGACAAACCACGTTCTGTTTTTCCCACTTTCATCTGAGGTTGAACAACCTATCATTGTCAGTACATGCAGTGCCAGAGATATTGTTTTAAATAAATTGAGCAAGATGAATTGTAAGGGAGACAAAGAAGTTTACAAGTGCATTAAGTCAGAGCATAAGGCCATAGTTTTGGCCAATCTGTGTGTTTGAAGCCCATGAGTTAGTTATTTGAGGCTTCATGCAAGGGGGCCCTAAAGTGTAGTCTTTTTTTTCCTTGAACACAGCCAAATGCGTGTCATTTTGTATTAGAAGTAGTCTTCTTCAATATCATATCTCAGACCATTAAGCTACTGAGAGTGTGACCAAGGTTTTTTCATACAAGAATGAAATACAAGCTTCAAGAATATATTTGAAATATATAGCAATAAGCAGTCCCTGTTTTCTTCGAGAAAACGCAAAAGCCTTGCATTTTAATGCATTGATAGAAAGAAGAGATTTTACAAGCCCTCAGAAGGGCACTTTAAGTTCTAAGCTTTAAGCTATGTAAGAAATCCACACTAAGTTTTAAGCTATGTTGGAAACGCTGAATCAACTGTTGACTTCTTATCAGCATGCACCTGATGAAACCGTCGGCAAGTCAAATATGAAAGCATAATCTATTCATCTTTATGACTACTTGGTTCGACCAGCAAAATATTAGCCTTTAAACAGAATACTCATTTACCAGATTTAGAAAGAAACTTCAGTGACAAGTTGCACATTGAGAAGACACTATCGGATGAGCGAACATGTTCAATGTATGATTTCACCATAAAATTTGACTGGCAAAAGTGAAATTAATTTTGATAAGGAGATCAACTATCACATTTTCAAGGGAAGATCATCCATAGTCTCTTTCATTGAATATAAACTGACTTATCTTCTCTCTCTCTCTCTCTCTTGCAAGGAAACATGGTTTTTGCAGGAAATTCTGACACCAGCACTTGAAATGTCCCATCTATAATGTTTGAAATTTGTATTATTGCTGTCAGTTAGCATACCTTGTCACGTTTGGCATTGATTCTACTATTGCCATCACATTCACTGCCACCAGAAGAGTGTTCGGTATTATCATCCAAGTCTTCTTCAATGTCATCTTCACCAGAATCATAAGAACCATCCTCATCATGGTTGTCATTATCCGTGGAATATTCCTTGTCAACATCACCGTCGTCAGACTCAGTATAAGCGTCCGAAGAACCTTCTTCTATGTCCTATATAGGTTAATGTTTAATTAGTATTCATGACATAACTTCAAGGAGAACCTAATATAAAAAGAAAAGAAATAAATAAGAACATGACAAGGGAAGAATGAGCATACATCAAATATCTGATCATATTCCTCAAGCATAATGATAACAATAGCTTGAGCATGGTTGGCTGCAGCGGCAGCTTGAAGCAGCTGGAATGAACCATCCCCAGCCATACTGAAGTCTTTATCAATTTCACATTCACCAAGAAGAAGAGGACGAAGAAGGAGTGGTGCCATACAAGCCGCCAAAGCGGAACTAGACATCCTGTTCACAGCTTTGTGTGATCCAACGATCATCATCATCTTAAGGATCCTAAAAGAAAACCGATGAGTCTGGTATTCATTGGTGGAATTTGATGTTGTTATTGCTGTGCAGGCTAAATTTAACTCATCATCAAACCAGTAGATAATGTAAACGGGTGAGGACATATTCTTACAGAATGACAATCCAAGACATAACACTTTTGGTGATAAAATTTGAAACAAAAGCATCCTAGGTAAATACCTCTGCAGTAATTGCCGATTTGGTTCCGGGAAAACTTCATATACAACTTTATTTAAAGCATCAAGTCTTTTTGTCTTGTCAGTTCCTGCACCATCACTTGTCTTTATCAGTTTATGGTTCCAAACAAATAAAAATGTTCCGAGGGCATACTGGTGCTGATTTTTTGGTACATACTTCATGAAATATAGTTATTGGGATTATACATCAGTTTTTTTAGGCTCAGGAATGCATTATTGTTCTTCAATTATAAATAAAGTTCTGAGCCAGTCTTACGGTAAGCTGTAACCAGCGCGGTGCAACATGCTGCAGGAACTGGCGAAGCTGGCATCTCTCGAAGAATAGTCTGTAGTTTGGAGCAAAACAAATGTTACAAAAAATATAGAATCATAGTATATTCCTTGTGACATCAGAGTTAGTGTTGCCAAATAAACACCTTAATACAGTCACCAATAACATGCCCATCCTCATCTGGGGAGAACTCTTTCTTTCCTACAAAAATCAGTTAAAGATGCAGCTTTAAACAGTATACATATGCCAACGCAAGTGAACTAGCAGGCATAAAATTCTCAGAGGTTATGCAAAATAGTTGTATCTTCAAAAGAAAATCTTTGTGTAAGTGCAGGGCAAAGAAAAAAAAGTCTTCTAAAGATTCAATTAAACAATGGTAAAACTCCTGCGACACTAAATTGCCAAACATCTTAAATAAGAACAAAAAAGTTAGAACAGAGGAAATCACCCTTATCATAATCACGAAATCTGCGTTTGACTTCTTCAACATCAGCAGATTGACGGAGGATTCCTTCTCCCTTGCAACCTACAAACACAGTGTTTTTCTGCTCGTTACTGAACAGCAAGATTTTTAAATGTCTGTTTCCGCATGATTGCTTTCAATGCACACCAGGTAAATATGAGCATAAAACTAAACCTAACGAAGGGTCGGTCTGGATAGTGTACTGATATTACAGGGAAAAACACTTACCATAATCTTCAATGAACCTCAAGGCCTTCTCCAGGAAAGCTGGACTACCATCAGCCTCTATAAGTGCAAACTGTGCAGGTCTCCCAATAACAGATGATTTATCCTCCGCTGCAAACGAAACAACAGAATTTGTTTATTCACTGCAACATAAGCACACATCGATGTGGGAAAGAACATACAAAATAAACCTACTCAGATCCGCATAATGCAGTTTTTTCTGTAACAGCAGAGTCCAGCTGAATTAAATATTAATGAATAATAGAAGGAATAGGGATCTTCATGTAAGTAGTGATTGCCCATGCCCTGATCAAGTGCATGGAGGAACGAAGCAAGAAAATATATCCCTACAGGGTCATCATCTCTAGAGACATGACATCCAAACTGGAATTTATCCTACAAACTTCATTTTTTGAGTGCCCCGGAATTTCTCAACCATTAGCACGTTTAGGAAGTGATTAAGATTTTTTTTCAAGTAGTGAACGATGAAGTTGAACACCAAACTGGAAGTCTGGAACATACTTTGCCAGATATATGAAATGAAACAAAAACAGGTGTGATCAAACAATAAGAATGAAGTCTGAAAAAATTGACATGAAGAAATTTCATAAATACAGCCACAATGTGACTTGTCTACTTTTATATAAATACCATTAGCCCAAAATAAAACAAAATCTTAGATGTTAGCCCACAGCTTGTGCAGGTTTGGTGAAAGTTAACATAGCTTACACTGTTCAGTTGAAGCTTCAGAAGATTCAGTTCCATCAGCATTAAATATTGGATTTTGCCCCACTGTACTCGCTACACTTGGTGCCTGCGCTAAAGCACTCTCTAATGCATTTCTCCACTCGTTGAGTTCTTCCGTAGTTTCTGCCTGCTTGGAGACAAATCACACCATTAAATTCCTAAACAGTGCCACACAGGTATGACAGTAGTATTGAATATTAATCGAACAATTGCCCCTCCCAAACACAACCAGGGTTGCCACGTTCCACTGCTCCAGTCCCACAGCCACCCCTGTTGCCCCGCTATTTACTGATCCTCAAGAACCATACTAAGAAATGCCAATCGTCCCAATGGGAACACAAAGATCAGTACAACAGGAATTCTGAAAGATATGAAACCAACCTTCAGAGTAAAAGTACGCCCTTCGCGGCCATCAGGAAATAACACTGTTAAAAGTTTCCTGTCTTCTTTGACTACAACACTGAAACATTTATCAAAATTATACGTTTATTGGATAGCATTAAAGGAAATCCCCCTTTCAGCAAAATTTCAATTATGCATACCTTCCGGAGTTATTCAAGTCGATTCCACCAAGTGTAACAACTGGTTCATTTCCTCTGGGAGGTGCATTCTGAAAATAAAGCAGAACATAGGAGCAATTGGCATGTTTAGAGGCCTAATACTAATATTTATAGTTGCCCATAAATGTCACGAAGAATCCTAAAAGAACTATGTATGCTTCAGCAGTAGTACTTGTTCTGTAATCATGTTCACCCCCTAGAAAATGGTGGCACTAACAGTCAACAATATCATTGCCTTTACTATTTGCTTTCTTTCACTTCCGGTATCCAATAAATAGTATGAAAAGAGAATTTATATCCCGCTTCACATTCAGGTTCACTCCTTAAACTGTGCAAGTATCACTATTTGTATTAGGATTATGACCTAGACCAAAGTAGCAGTGGCGGAGCTTCAGAGAAAAAGTTGGGTGGGCCGGTCCGAAGAAGAAAACTAAAATTTTCAAATTCCACAATATATATATACTACTCCTTCCAATCCATATTATTCACTCCATCCCAAAATGTAGGACCATTTTAACACTACGACAAGTAATATGACCGGGGGGAGTATTTGTTTCGGTAGGCATTAGTCAGTGCGTAGCACTTTTGTTCATCAACAGGATGAAAGACTATCCGTAGTGCTACAGCCAGCCTATAGGAAAATTGGTATTGAATGACAAATGAGATTTTTTGGGAATATAAAAAATACATTGTGCAGCTCAGCAGCCAGCAAAGCTCGTTCCAGACCTACATTGCCGTGCTGCTGGACGGCTCTGGGGGCAAGGGGCAGTGCTGGCTGCATGTGCGACTCGCTGCCGTACCATGCTTGTCAGTTGCCAGTAGGAGGGAGCCTGCAGGCTTGGATAAACTGCATTTAGTAGACTGGGCTGGGTTCCGAAGCACAGTTAAAATAAAATGAGCACAATTCCTGGGTGGGCCATGGCCCAGTTTTGCCCTAAGGAAGCTCCGCCCCTGCAAAGTAGGCACTAATTTGTTGGGATATCTGAGCAATAAGATGCCATTAGCTTATATAACTTGCCTTTCACCTTTCATGTATTTTACATGGTATCGGCTAGCATACTATCATGTGTACTTTAATTATGCCCTTACTCAACCTTAACAAGCAGATCAGATAACAAGGTATACAGAATGATATCTAGACATCTGATTCTTTCCTCGACGCATTTTGCTAAAGACTTCAGGTTATATATAAAGTTTTCGTCAGCTGCACTCATGTACTCCATTAAAATGAATTTGCAGAAAAATTACTACATTATAGTTTATAGTACTAATACAACATCAGCACAGAAAAAGACTGGCGCGAACTTGCATGTGCTATTAATCAATATGTAGTACCACACCCATCAGTTCTACAACAAGAAATGGCAGATTGGTAGCTTCCCTAGGGCCGCACACATTTTCTAGTGGTATCGATTAACCGATGGTACAAACCGGAAGTTGCATATAACTAGTGTTGTAAACAACGAGATGTATACTTGATGCTCTATTTCAATCACTGTTGGAAACTTGGGATCATGATCTTGGAGGTACTGTGGAACAAGGCTGGCAACTCCAGGGGGGCAATAGCGCAGCGGACAGCTAGGAGAAGCGAGTGAGAGAATAGAGAAATAGATGTGAGACTATTTCATTGCTTAATTAACGTAACAGCACTGGGTCGTCTACATATAAATATAACACAATTCCAATGTAAGGAACAAACCATATAGTATTTCCAATTGGCTATGGCTCAGATTAAAAGAACCCATTTACTTATAGATACTATAGGGATCTTGTCCTTAATTGGTTGCACTGGCTGGAGTTAGCGCCAGTTGCTGGCCTTCTTGGGCCATGCGGCACACATAGGGAATTCCCCACATAGCAATCATGGTAATAGAAATTTCATGGAAAATAAATAAGGTTCAAGCATTTGCTACAAGAATTAGATAACCCAATTGAGCAGTCAACTAGCAGATTTACAATCTAATGCCGTGCAGACCTTTAGTCTGCTTTGTTACAATAAAGTTTGTGTTAAGCTTGGAGAACAAAGCAAGTTAATCATAGGATCTTTACGAGTGAATAGCTGATGCAAAGAAACACAGCAAAGTACTGCAATGTATCTTACAGGGTCACTTCTGAAGAACACTAATGATGCCCTTGTAAGAACAAACCAGCGCTTTTTCCATGTTGTCCAACCAATCCCTGTTATGTATCACAAATAATCAAATATGAACAATAGCGTGGCTACAAATATTTAGAATTTAAATTAAAGCAAAGGTGATCAAATGTAAGAAAATGACAGTTTGGGTAGCAACAAAATTCCACATGCAAAATATGAAGTTATAAGTAGAAACATTCTGATCCACTTAACTAAACCGCAACAGAATTTCCTTGACAATTTCAGTAAAAATCATCAACCATGTCTGTTGGCTTGACTTCGTTCTTCATTGGGCTTAAAGGTATCATGATTGTGAAGCAATTAGATTAGCCTACAGACCAGGCATTTTACAGAAGTACACGTTACTTTATGCCCAAACTTTTAAGCATATGATTTTATGGGGAAGCAAGCCCTATAATGCCCCCATGCCATCAGAGAAATAAACAGATAGTATGTTGTTAGATTTTTAGTATTCAGTACAAGAGCGACTAGGTTGAACCATAGCGAGTTCTAAGTTAATGTGAATGATTATACTTTGCAATATATAGTCCAGCAAACTGGCTAATATTCTACCTGCTAGAATATGATACAGTAATACAAATAACGTCTAATGGACATCATGTTTATAAAAGCTCCATGACAAATGATATGATTAACATTGTCATAATTGTGTGACTTCAGGCAACATGTTTTGCTGTTCTTCGGTGCTTCAATCATTGTCGTATTAATTTAGTATCCCATTGGAAGGACGAAAAATTCCTATTAATAGATATATGAACTGGAGGGCTTCTGACCGTAGTCCTTACCACAAACATCTTGTTTAGATGTAACGTCTAGCAGGTAAAAGAGAGGGAGAAATATATATATCTAGCCATGCTAAACCACAATTTAGCCATCCGAACATACCTTTAGATGAAAGCAGTAAATGTCCACTCTTAAGAACCTGCAAACAGATGTACAAAATTGACACCATCATTCGGAGTTAATAGCATGATTTTGAAATAGCAGTTTAAAGACTCCCATTCTGATCATAAACAGACTTATAGTAAATCTGAAGTTGCAGATATGTGTAGCAGTTACATGGCTTATGTAAACATATAGAGAGAGACATTCTACCAAAGCTTAAGGTCATTTGGAGAACAGCGTGACATAAACTTTGAGTGCAAGTTGATCCGACAAACCTGGCAATTAGGACATGAAGTTTGTGGACTATCACCGGTTTCACCAGTCTGGGAGTTTGGGTCTCCCTCTCCACATCGGCATATCTTGAACTGACCTGCATTCTCCGAAGGCTGCGAAGATGATACCTATCAAAAGGATGAAACGAAGTGGAGTAAGTACTGAGCATAAAGCAACAAACAAGTGATAACAAGGCAGGCAGAACTTGAGATTAACTAAAACGAGCAAACTTTACATGCGCAGATTTATGTGCACATAGTATCAACTGAATCAACAATAGAGGATCTTAACAACAAAACATTTGTCTTTTGTTATTGTGCTATGGAAGCACTATATATTCATATCGATGGTTACCATTCCTTGACAAAATTTAGAAATCTCCCTTGGTCTCTTTCTTATCTTTATCGCCTACACCACTTCGCCTTAAGTCATAAGTACTAAGTTTCATGCACCAACCAGCAGAATCAAAAGTCCAAACTGATGGAGAAGGTCGGGTGATCCACATATACTTCAACACCCCCTCACACATGTGGTTTGAGAAGGCCTAAACGTGGACAAAAGGAGGGCAGAGGAAGCAATTTTTTTTATTCAAAACCCGAGACTTGAACCCAAGACCTCTTGTGCCTAATACCATATTAAGTTTCATGCACAAACTAGTAGAACCAAAAGCCCGAACTGATGGAGAAGTTTGGCCAATCCCCATATACTTGAACAAATATGCAGGCCTGCCAGGCACCATATGTCCATATTGTCCAAGTGACATAAAGGTAAATATTTTATTTTAGAAAATAACAACACATATTTTTCTTTGAGGTAGTCAAAAGGTAGTCCCTGCATAAATTTCATTAAAACACAAGATAGGGTTTAACTTGATTTCTGGAATCCAGACAACCCATTTTGTCTATAAATGATAATATTTTATGCTTATCAGCTGCCTAGTGACTCTTAACAACAAAAGTACAGTGAGACTAAATCATAGAATCTACGTATTAGAAACACATCTATAAAGAACTACAAAAACTAAAATAAAGAATAATTGTTCTATTGCCAGTAAAGGAGAAGCAAAGAAGCGGCACGGTGGAGCCACATCAACTCCTCAAAAGTCTACAATACCAGCACAAAAACGTTTGAAAATTTTAGTAAGTCTGCTTGTACAGCCCCACTCTGTAAATGTTTCTTGTTTTAATAGAATTTTACTGTTAGAGGCCCCCTATATATTGTCAGCCTGCTTACTTTATTCACAACCCAAATGTCATGAACCATAATTTCATTTCATTTGGCATGTCTTTCACTGGAATGCATATTGAAGATCTTTTTTTTGTTAGTCAAGTACACCACTTGATAAACATAGCAGGCACTCACTCACTGATCAACCAAAGTGAGCTCTTTGTCTCACATTTTATTGCAAAACATTAATTATATTGGTCTAGTATCTTCTGAAAGAAAATTAAAATCAACTGAAAAAGTGACTAAACAGTGGGGTGCAATGAATACTTTGCTGAAATGCTAGAACGGATAAGGAACATGGAGAATATATCAAAAATAATAATGCTATACTTGAATCATATGACAATCTTACTGGCTGGTAAGGAATCCTGAACTCTGAAGCTGACATTGTCTTCTCAAAATAGCTGACTTATGAACAACTCAGGATGATCTGTCCACCAACGAGTTGATGTTTCTTAAGCGGCTGATGCAATGTACAGTGTTACTCGTAATAAATCCATGAGACTTGTTAATGATAATTACAAAATAAATAGCATGATATAGCACCATAATTTGGAAGGAATCACTAATTTGTCGAGTTTTTGGATAAAGACGTCTCTCTATCAGAGCTACAGTTAGATATTTTCTGATTGTATTCATCCTATATACCTTTTTTTAAGATACACTCATCCTATATACCTAAATAGTTCATTCCCACTACCTCTAATATCTTAACATGCACACATGCCAGCTCATCAAAGGCCCACCACAACATGTATGGGAAAAAAATTCCATTATTGGTTGATCCCATGCACACATCCCACCTCACCACACATGTCACCTCATCAAAGGTCCACTCAACATGCATGAGAAAAAAAATTCATTGTATTATGCTACTTATATTCAATATATGTTTCGACTACACAATAATCAAATACAATATATAACATGTGTTTTAGTTTTAGTTCATATGTTCTTAATTCAGCTACTCATGTTTCATAAAATTAAATCACTCAAAATATGTTGCAATCGATTCCTGCAGTAACATGCGGGGTATTATCTAGTTAACTTAACTTTGTGCATGCCGATTACATTGTATCCCCACCGCGGCCCCTCCTTCTCTTTCCTCCTCCCTCGCCGCCGCCCGGGGGCACGACCAGGCAAAGCACTACCGTCGCTGGCGGCAGCGGGGCCCTGTGTTTCTCGCTCGGGTGGTGCTGGTGTGGGCCGGCGTCTCGGGCCGGAATGTGGCGCTGCAGCCGGGCTCCACGGCGGCATGACAGGCAGATGCGGCGCCTGGGCGCCCCTGCGTCCCCGCGGCGAGTGGCTCACCTGGGGTGCTAGAGACGGCGGCGGCGTGGTCCGGTGCGGCCCAGGCTGCTGGTGGCCGCGGCGGATGGTGGTGACGCAGCGACAGTGGGTGGTGGTGGTGCGGGCCGAGGTTGGGGATGGCGGCCGCGACGGCTCGGCCAAATCTGACCTCGCGGTGCCGCGGGTGGCTGCCTTGACCGGGGCCCTCTCGGCTGGTCGGGGTGGCGGCGTAGTGGCGGTGGTTCGACCGCCTCCTCCTGATTCATGGGGCGTTTGGCTCTGCGGTTGGCAGCGCATCCGACGAGTGGAGCACGGCGGCTCAGTGCTTCTCACCTTTGGCTGGCCTCAGTGACAGGGGCGCTCCGGGGGATTGGCAGGCGTGCCCCCGGGTCTTGCTGTTGCCAGAGGTGGCGACGGTGACCTGGACCCGGTTCGAGAAATGGCGTGGCCGACAGCTGCCGGTGGCCTCCCCCTGCACTGCTCCGGCTGGCGGGGTTCTGGACTTATCAAAAGGGCCTGCTTTTCCGGCCTCAGCGTCGGTGGTCCATGTTGATGGGAGTGGGGTGGTCTTTGCTGACGTCGGCTTTGGTGATGGGAGCGCAGGGAGCTCGTGCTCAGGTGCTACCCGATTGCCATGACCGTGTGGGCGGCGTGGCGGCCGGGGGGTGACGATCGGTGGCGGTGGTGCGGCATTCGTACTGCCAAGGGCAATAAGTGTGGGCCGGGGTGAAAATATGTTCTGTCTTCCGGCACGTCGGAGGCAGCGATGTTCGTTCCCTTCTTGAAGGTGTCGCCGCAGTCCTCATTGCCCGTCATGTTGCTCCAGGGGAAACCCTGATCCTCGGTTTGGGCGGTGGGGCACTCTATTGTCGTATCCTTCCTTAAGGCACCGCTTTGGAGCTCACGGGTCGTCGTATGCAGCTTCCTCTCTTCGTGATGGTGTGTTCACGGTTAAGGACATCGGTAGCTCTTGTAGTGGTAGGGGTGGTGTTGTTGCGCTCAGCGCCAATGTATCCGCCTCAGGTGTGTGCGTGTGTTGGGGTGGCGTGAGTTTGTATCGAGCTGTTGATGGTTGATGCTTAATACATAAAGCGGGGCGAAAGCCTTTTTCAGTAATACTAGTTCAATCTATGTACAAGTCATAAAGTCATAATAATCGTCAGCTAAGCCAAGAGTAAATGTGATAGATATTCCGAAATACGGTGTGTGCCCAGGATCCTGAAGGCAGTGGTTGGCAAGAATATGGATGTACCAGTAGAAACTGAAGCACGGGAACTTTTAATTTCTCTTCAAGAGTTGGAGTTGGTTTCCACATCCACCATAAGTATCAGCTTGAGATACCTAAGCCATTGGCTGGACCTGGGGAGTTATACAACACAGGCAAAATCACGAAACATAAGTAAGATTTGATACAGTATGGAGACAATCATACAATGTATAGAAGTTTGATGCTGCTAAATAAGATGAATACTGATACTATTACTGTGGCAGGTATCCTGCAAGCAGCTGCAAGATTATTCAGACAGAGATGCACATGCGCCGATGGCAGGAGCTACATGCCAATGAGTTATGGCCGAAAGCAAAAGCAAAATACATGCGGGAAAAAGGCATGCAAGGCGGCCAATTGACAGGACTGAAACCTGAAACCAAACCTCCTCCATGCACCGGCACCAGAGAAGCCAAGGCGCATTGTCGAAACAAAACAAAAGAGGAGGCAGAATCAGGCCGGTTTTATTGGCGAGCATCGTACGCACATCAAATGTGCGGATTCAGGTAGACCAGAGACCAATTCGGATGAACAAATCGATTTGAACATTTGCATTTTTCACAAGTCAGACATCTGAGACCACGGGAGGGAGGGAGATAATCGTCCTAGCACGGCGCAGCTGCGAAAGCAAACGGGGAGCGGATCTAGAGGGGCCGCGAATCGGGGCAATGCGGCTCCTCTGTCTAGCTAGAAAAATGGGGGCAACGCAACAGGGGGGAAAATTGAGCGTTCGCCCAGACAGAAAAATGCACCGGTGAAGGAGGAGCGTCGACGGAGGCGGCAATGCGGGGCTCACCTGCGGCCGGGACGCGATCGGGAGATCAATCTCACAGCGGCGGGCACGCCATCGATCCCACCACCTCCTCCTCCCCCTTATCTCCCTCCCCCTTCCCCTTGTCTCTCTCCCCCTCCCGTTCTATTTTTCTCCCGTCTCTTCCCTCTCGCCCGCACTTTCTCCGGGGACTTGTTTTGGAACGGGAGCGAGCGCCCAACGAAATAGACGTGTCACTGCGGGGTGGGGCCTTATCCCGCCGGGCCCACACGCCAGGGCATCGCCCCGGTCCCATCCCTTTCCGCCGCTCCTTTCCCCGAGCGAGGCGCGGGCACGCGGACGGGGTCAAGCCATCCGGGCCGTCCGCTCGGAGCCCGGGGACACGTGGCGGAGGATGACGCCACACCGAGGATGCTTCGGTTCTGCGCGGGCGGAGTGGTGGGAAGCATGTCGTCAAGAGCAAGTATAGTAGTACCTAGTCAGCCGGCTGTAGCGTATTCCATGTCAGCAAAGTCCTACGTGGAGCAGTGATAAGTGAAGAGAGAGACTCGAGCCGGCGCTTGACGTACAGCCGGGCTATATCACGGTAAACGTGATATAAACGAGACTGTACAGCCTGCATGCAGCCTGTGAGTGAGCTTTTAGCCGGCGTTTTACTCCCTACAACAATCATGTGTATTTTCCTGCCGCCCCTTATGGTGAATCCTTTGATGTTATAGCCAAGCTAATAGTCATTCCATTTTATAATCTAACTTTTTACAAAGACTTTAGATGACATGGCACAACTATATAGCCAGCAACAGGCTCTTCTATTAGCCATGCTCTAACGGGAGGACAGGCTCTGGCGCGGGGCCCACGGGCAGCAGTATCTAGTACTGTAGTACCTTGTGCGTGCAAATTTTGTTTTCTTGTCCCTTTTGTCCTTGGGCGTGGAGCCCACCCGACCCAGATGCCACGCCCTTTCCGCCCGTGCTCACGTGTCCTCTGCACTTGTCATCGATCACCAATGATCAATCTACTACTAGGATTCTCGAGTGATTTAATTTTAGAGCGAGCATCATGATCAGCTGAGGAACGAAATGAGCTACCCAGCCAGTTGTCCCAAAATAACTGTCTCAACTTTGACACTTCTTTTGAGACAGAGGAAGTATTATTACTACACCGTCAACGTGAGATTGTTAAGAATTAGTGGCGTCTGATGGCCGTGGGATATTGGTGCCTATACATAGTTGTACCTGGCAACAATATATACTCTGCATGATCCAATGCAATGGCAGAGATACTGATCGTGGAGTCCTAGATAAGCCAACTCCTGATATCTCCATACATACGAGCCATGTGCGACAGAACCCGGACCCCCTTCACGGTCGCACAGTACTCCAAGACCCTTTTGATCTCGCCAAAAAAAAAAGTACTCACAAGACCCACGTACAGACAGTCACCCGTGAGGAAACAGGCAATGCAATATATCTGCCCGTACATGCGTGACAAACAGCATGGGCGGGGACGAAGATTTGCGCCGCCCATTGGCCCACCTAACAACCAAACCCAAGTCCAAGACCAAGGGTGCATAATTCCCTCATCAGGATCATGCCAGATGCAGCAACAGCAAACACGCATTCCGTTAAGAGACTTTCTACAAAGCGCACCGCTTCAAGTGCAGAAACAGAAGCGCTGATTTGTTAAAGCGACACGCAGTCCTCCTTTGTTGACGGCATTGACATGCCTAGTAACAGCAACACACAGTCCTCCTTTGTCGACGGCATTGACGGCTCGCAGCTAACACACTGACAGTGTTTCTGCTCTCAGCTGTCGCCGCTTGGTTCATCGTCCTCGTCGAGGTTGATGCCAGAGATGCTCATCTTCCCAGTGTTTACTGCAGTGCAAAGGCAGAACGAATGAGCTAACAGGACAGACATCAGGAATCCACACACAGTTGTTTATAGTGCAGACTAGCTAGCAGATGGAAATACTGGGCCAGCCTATTGGTGCTCAGAGCTCACTATCCATGCTTACTAATGCCATCCACTATGGATAGATTCGTGATCAAGGCTTCTTGTTTATTCACACAGAAATTTTAGTACTCCATGCTTACCAACTGCGTCCAGTCCGCAAAGATTTGGCATATACTTGCTAATATGTTCTTCAGCGGCTTTATCGGCCTTCAGCGTCTCGCATTCGAAAGAGACCAAGACTTTCTTATTCCCATGTTTCTTTTGAACTAATCCAACAACGTCATCTTCCCATCTGCAAGAGATAGTGTTTGCATAAGGAGAACAGCACAAAACAACATTATAAAACAGTAGCTAATATTAGTACAACTTCTGTAAACTAATATAAGACTTTTTAGATCACTGAAGTAGTGATCTATAAAGTCTTATACTCCCTCCATCCCAAAATAAGTGTCTCAACTTTGTACTAACTTTAGTACAAAGTTGTACTAAGGTTAAGACACTTATTTTGGGACGGAGGGAGTATTAGTTTACAGAGGGATTACTTCACAGCATCAGGAGCACTATCCTTCACCAACTATTGAAAGTAATCTTTTATCAAGCAACACAGTAAATTCTAAACAATCCAGAATCAAATTCCAACCATATGTGTTACATACATATACTTCATAACCCATGCAGCATGAATTTAAGAAGAGGATCCACATAATCTCTCAAGTAGGTTGTTTTATCCTTTAAACTTGGAAGCGTCCAGCAATAAGGTAGTTTATACTTTAAGCTATGATGAGTCCATATATGGTAAGATTGAGAGTTCAAGTCTAGATCTGACTTGTGGATCAAATCGACCAAAATAATAGGACTGTGATCTACTCTGACGTAAGCAGGAGAATAGACAAATAGTTCGTCTACTTTGCCTCTCGGGGCAACAGCCCCTCCTGTACCTCTCCTCAAAACCCAAGTTCATAACAATACACTTGAGAGTTGAACATGAAATCACTAACACAATGAAACTTCACATCTAACAGCCTAAGGCTACTTTGTTCAAAGAAAAAACATTGAACACCTCATAAGTTGGCCTTCATAGAAAAAAGGGGGAGGGACTTGAATTTGTATATAGCAAAGAGGGACTAAAGCATTAATAACTCAATAAAGGACTAAATAGTTTAGTTTGTGTCTATTCATGCAGATAACGCTTGATTTATGGCTGCTTAGTGTCATGATGAAGAAGTAAACTTGTCGCCATGGCGGTCATGACTCATGATACATTTGACAATACCAAACCATCTAGACTGCACCAAAATTTTTGGTCGGGCAAACCTAGGCTCAAACCAACACACCCTGAACATTCATAGATCATGGCAAAGAGATACTACAGAGGTATGCAACTCCGTGCCAGTGAGGCAAGGTAATTTTCACAGTATCACAAAATAAGACAATGATAAGTTAAATTGTGTCTTGGCCTTAATTAATCACTCGAGAATAGAGATACACAAGATAGCGTACAAGGACCAATAATCCAATATACCCTGTTTCATCGGATTATTCCCATTCATTCAATAAATGGACTTCTTGAAAACATAATCCATTACAACTTCAGATAGTACAGTGCTTTCAAAAACAGTTATGGTACAGTGTTTTGATATAGCCTGAGGAAGGATATGACGTACATGCCATCTATATTCACATTTCATATATATATCAACAACACTTCCAGCTAAAATTGATAGGCATGAGCATCAGCACATCACGCCACACCGTTTTTGCAAACAGTAAATTCAACAACATTAAATTTTGTTCTGACGAAATCCACCCATGAGAGAAGACTTACCCATGCAAATGGTCAATGTTTTGTAATCGAGCAGCATCATGTCCCCTGCATTCCACCACAACCACCTTCTCTGTCTTCCTCTGTCACATGAGCATAGGTTAACCTCTACCACACAGACTACACATTATATAAGAATAAGAGACAACTGAGTTTTTAGGATATCTGCAGGTAACTTCTGATAGATCCAATATAAGCCGAGATAGTATCATTTTAGAAAGGAAGGTAAGCTAAGATAGTAAGATAGTCTGTCAGTAGAATACACACTTGGTGGAGAAGAACATAACAGATGTCTGACCTTAAAATTAATAATGGAGAGCTTTATAAGGCGGTAATCATCTCCTCGGCTACATTCCCTCTCGCATGGTATCGCTTACATGATACAAAAGAAAAATAACAGGGCAATATAAGCTAAAGTTATCTTCTCTTCTGTGTAATAAATAGTAAAGAGTAAACCCAAATATGGTGCACAGTTGCAAAAGACAATGGAAGCCGAGTAGAAGCACAGAAATTCACTTGTACAATTAAGAACAATATCATATCAACTATGCATCATTTTTCAGATAGAGAAAAGAACAAAAATACCGACTTCCTAATGCAACAGGTTATAGCATATTACACAGCACCGGAATACTGTTATGCTAGCAATCTAGCAGAACTCACAATTCAGTTCGAAATAAAGATAAACTTCTACACAGATAAACCCTAATAATATATCGCTATCACTTGTGCTGAGCAAAGGGGGGTTTTGGTGGCAACACAAACGATTCAAGCGAGATGCAGTTGGAGCCCAATGGCACAATGCTCGCGGCTAGAAATTAGGGGTCAATCGATAACAAGTATACTACTACAAGGGTGAATGAAGAGAGATGTGTACGGGTGCCCTGGAGGCCGTAGCAGGCGGAGTCCGGGAGGCGGATGAAGTGACCGGAGATGGCGCCAGAGGGCAGCAGCGCGATGGACGCGACGCCCTCCATCTTCTCGCCGGTATCTCCCTCCTCGACTTGCGCCCCAGCATCCTCCGCCTCCGTCGGCGGCGGCTGACGGTCGCCATTCGCCTGCGAGTCCGACAGAGAGCCCATTGTTCACACCGCGCCAAAGAGCCGAGTACGCCGCCTAGGAGCGAAAGCGGAAAATAACGGATGTTTCGCATATAACCCCCTCCAACCGTAGATTTCTTCGGAGCAGATCCAGGCTTTACTTGGCTAAGGGGTATAGTACACAATAAGCTTCATTGAAAGGGGTGTATTTGCTAATTTACCATAGCAAACATCGACTTGTGCTACGTGGCTCTCCCAAAATCCCCAAAGCCCTCGTCCCGCAAAGCCAGATTTCTTCTCCAGCCTTTCATCGCACGAAAGGCATCCATGGCGGCGGCGGGCCCAGCCAAGACGGAGGTGCTGTCCCTCTTCCGCGCCTTCCTCCGCACGGCGAGGCAGTTCTCCGACTACAACATCCGCGAGTACACGCGGCGCCGCGCGGCGGACGCCTTCCGCGAGAACCGCGCCGTCGCCGACGCGCCGGCCGCGGCGGCGGCCTTCGCGGACGGGAAGCAGCAGCTGGAGGTGGCCAAGAGGCAAGTGCTGGTGTACTCTCTGTACGCGCCCAAGGCCAAGAGCGTTGTGGAGATGAAGATTCAGTGAGCGACACGAGAGAGAAGAGGTTTCACGCCCGCCATCTCCTCCTTTTTCCCCTTTAGGGTCTGTGCTCTTTTATGTACTGTTAGTAGGGTTATGGCGATCTGACGCTGATAGAAATTCTGCCGTTACTATGTTCAATAAGTTCGCAAATTAATGATCATGATACTATGTGTTTCGCATACCGATTTTACTTGTGAAACTACGTGATTGTTGCTTTAGAATTATCGTATACCCTTGCCCTGGTGTTCTTGCAGCGGTGCTAGCTTTGGCTATAACTACATCCCACTAGCATTTGTGCGCTACTGCTACTCCATACTTGTGGTGCTGACCATGATCAAATGTGTGGAAGAATTATTTAAGTGTGTATTGAAGCCAATCGTGTTACCCATCAACTGTTTGATGAAATGTTGAAATGGCACATCCTCGGTTACAAAGCCAAAACCAGATTAGGTTTTGCACGACATAAGTTGTTGTGAGAAATGAAATAGACTGGCTATGCGCGAGTATAGTGTTTACAGTGCAAGACACGAGTCATAATGTATACAACTTATTAATTATTAGTTCAATGACACAAACTGCATATGCCATATAAACAGTAAAACTACAAAAGAAAAATCACGGATATATTCTTGGCTAGCTGAAGACAAGCAAGGTACTATAAAACTTAGTATCAAAAGCAGAGGGGCTCTTGCCATACTATCACAATATGGTGAAACAGTGCCACACTGAGACAACAATATGGGGTAAATATGAATCTTACCAAGAATGCGGAGAGCACACATTGAAGCATCATTTTATCGATTTAATGGTTGCTCCTTGATTACCAATCAGTCTGCCAGCTTGGGAAGCTGCCACAAGTAGCCGTGTCAGAACCAGCACATCAACCATCTGTTATTCTTTTATGTACTCTGCACAAACCATCAACAGCTGGAGGAACCAGTTCATCTGCCCCATCCTTTTTGCTGAAATCATTACCCTTAAACAGGAAAACAGTGTCTAATACAGGAAATTCAAGTAGTAGCAATATGCACGAGCACTGAGGAGACAAGAGAATACAGCATTGCAAGGATAGAACATATATTTATACCCTACACTAGTTTGGTGAAATGACCGCAATGCTTACAACAGCTACCACCCCAAGACAAAAAAATTATCGAAATGCCGCATGCTGGTAAACAAACTGAAAGGCATCCATATGGTACACCTACCATACCGGATTCGGCCTAGGCAAGAACAACTTATGTTGAGCTGGGCAGGTTTCAGAATATCAGTACTTTCCTATTTTAGCACAATTTATCCAAGATGTGTTAATTAGGGCATGCTTGGTTCACTCCTGTGCTGCACTCTGGAATGTGATACTCTTTTTGGTAATCTTTATGCTACATCTCAAGTAAGTAAAATAAAACTGACGATTAAGGTCAGCATAATGCCAAACTATGTGCTTATTGTGATTGCATTACTTCAGAGTTGGAAATAATACCATTATATCTAATATAAGCTATAGAACTCTAAAATATAAATATTACAGAACGTGTTATATATGGGATCTTTACTTGCTGTTGAAGGCCGTGCAGTTGTATATTTGATTTCAAAGATATCATCATTTTCTAAAAGAACCATCTAGGGTTTGATGAAAAGGTCAGGATTATGCCTTTTCACACTATTTTAGCCCCGTTAGAACTTTGCTAAACTGATTTCCTTTTGGCCAAAAAATCAAACGAGTCATGGAATAACCAACTTCTTGACAGGCATCTTCATCCAATACTCAAAAGACTTAAAATCGTATTTGCATCAAAGGAGCACAAAAGCAAACTCTGTTAACCATGACTGTTCATCTATTTTGGATACAAAAAGGGATTTGACTTGAGGCCTTAGACTGCAGTGAGAGCTTGGAAATATTAGTTTCTTATGGTTATCATCACCATTGTGTTTTTGACAAATGTCATTCCACCGATAGTTTGCACTTCTTTAGTTTTACAGGTTCTATACTTGTGCAGAAACTTCTGTGAATAGTGGCATGAATATCAATCTATCGTACGTTTCCCTGTTGTTGTATACAATTGCGTATGCCGACATATTTGATTTTGATTTGCATTTGCACATCAGCTACCGAACTGACCAAATATCAGTATTCACGCTGGTAACTGATCAGCTCCTTTTGTAGCAAGAAAATCCAAATCACCCACAAGGGAATCCAAATGCGGGCCTTGCAGTGCTTTTTCTTGCCATGATCTTTGCAGCGCACCTTCACTGGCTTATTTCCCCTTCCATATCTTCGCCCCTGTGCATTTTTGTTGTGCCAAGTTTGACCATCTTTAGTTTTTGTACTGATCTCGTGGAGTAAATATTTGTTGGTTTGCTAGCAATTATACCTGGTCCACATAATGTTTACGAAAATACTTGCACAGCGTGACATTAAAGATAGGTTGGATAACATAGTGGTATGGTGGTTACTGTAAAGCAACATCATCAAATCAAGATGATGAACGGCGGTGACAAAGCAGCAGATAGGTGACAATGAGGTCCATGACTGTTAAGCAATGTGGTTATATTGTAGCATTGGCCACTAGGGGTCGGCCATGGGATACAGCTGACTTAACATTTCCATTTAGACGATACAGCTGACTGGACTAGATGGATATTGACATATTGTTAGATAGTTTGAAAGTACACATGTGTTATTCATGTCTATTCACAATTTGGTGGGTGCACATGTACAAATGGCGTTGCCCTGCTGCACATATCGTTACATTTCTAGCCGGATGCAGAGGAAGGTCGTCATCTCAGTTCTCATGCACACCCAAGGCGCCACCACCTTCGGTTACGCCGACCTTTAACCTCATCATCTGATCCATCAGAGTTGGTAATAATGTGCACATTCTCGTCGCTCTCCAGCCCGGGTGTATTTGTTCCATGTGAGCGAGGATGGTCATTGTCCGACTCTGAACTTTCATCCATATCGTCCTGGCGTGGCATTTCGCCGAGGAGCTCCTGACCGTCTGGAACGTTGTTGTTGCCTTCCTTGGTTGCTTCTTGGAGCTCAAAGAAGTCCACCAAGATATCGTTGCCATCCTCCGTTGCTTCCGGGAGCTCGGAGAAGTCCACCAAGATGTTGTTCTCCGCGGCGATCTCTTTCGTCACTTTCTTCCTCAGCTCCATGCTTGCTGTGTTTCCGGACAGCTTCCATACCAACTGCAATGGCAACACAAATAACGCCTGTGAACTTCTGCCCGCAATTCCTCGTCCATTTTACGCTGCGGATCAATGAGACCCACTAGAAATGATCAAATGTACTAAGAATTCTTACGATGGGGTCGACGATGCCGGTGCCCTCCTTGGCCGCGACAGCAAAGTCGCCGCCGAACTTGTCTGCGAGGATGGTACGGGCAAACAGCAGCTCCTGCAGGTCGCCGCACCACCCGGCGGCGAACATGATGCTGGCCGCCGCTTCCCGTAGCTCCTCGCCGCACTCCCTACAGCCCAAACAGAATGGCAATGTTCATTGCCCAATGAACATAGAGAACCAAAGATGAGAACAGGCGTGATGAGGCAGGCAACAACATACTGTGGCTTGTCTAGCTGCTCAGCCTGCTCGATGAGGCGCTTGCAGTAGAGCTCTATGATGCCGAACGCCTCCAGCATGTTGTCCTCCTGGATAACCTGCTCTGCCTGCGCGCAGAAACACCAGCATCAGTAAGCATTCATCGAAGGGTACCACCACGTCTCGCTTCATGTCGTCGGTACGCACACGGCGGAGGGCGCGGTCGAGGTGGCCGAGGGCGAGGAGCTGGCTGACATCGCTGCAGGCGATGGACTTGCGAGCAAGGCGCGGCCGGCGGGCGACGGCGATGCGGGAGACGGCGAGCCCGAGGAGGGACTTGAGCTTCGCTGTCTGCTTGGAGGTCTTCTGGAGGAATCCCATGGCCGGACGATGCTTTGCACGTTGGCCCGGCGGTGGGTGTTGGCTTTGCTCTTCTGTTATACGTATTCGGTTGTATTGCTAATTGCCTAGAGCAGACGGCGTTCGGATGCTGATCTTGGTTGCATTGCTGATCCTTTGCGTGGAGAGGAGGAGGGAGATGATCGGATGGGTTGCTTGTGGGTGGACTCATGCTGAAGTCCGCCTCGGAGGGACAAGAATTTGTAGGCTCGTGTGTTTTCAATCCTTGTAGGATTTAACATGCCATGACATCCAATTTATATGTCTTTCGCTAATGCTACGAATGTTTTTAAAATATTGCGAGCAAATGAGACACCCTCGTTGGTTACCCTTAGGTGAGTGTATTTTGCACACGCAAGAGTGAGTAGTACTTGATTTCGGCCCCGGCTCCATTGCATCTACTATATCACTAAGCTCCTAAGGGTAAAATGCCTCACAATCAATTGAGGAGTCCAATTGAAACTGGGTCATCCGATTTTGATCAAGTCAACAATTTTTCAAAGCTCTCATTAAATTCTTTATACTATACACTACGCGTCCTATTTTTTAAGTCATCACAATTAATTAAGGTCTTCAGTTTAGAACTTGGTCACCTGATTTTGATCGGGTCAATAATTTCTCAAGGATCTCTCCTATTTAATTATTTTAATTCATCATACTCCCTAATTTTGAAGCTCTTTTATTCGATTGAGATATTCAAATTTGAATTTGGTTTACGATTTTGACCGGGTCAACGATTTTTCAAATCAATCAACACCAACAGGCTAGAAAAACATATCAACCCCGTGCATCCTCTTACTACCTAGAAAAAAGAAGCGCCACCATATGGTGATACTATAGCACCAATATAGTACATGTAGCCACCGACGTAGAAATTTACCCACAAAAGTATAAGTTGATTAACGCATAACACAAAATCACGCCATGAAAGGCCCACCAAATAACCGCATTATAAATAAACATAAAACACACTCCATCGTCTCCCCCATCCGTCAAACTAAATACTCCATCAGTTCCAAAATATAAGGGGTATTTGTTCCTTGGAAAAGTCAAATTTCTTTTAACTTTGACCAAGTTTAGAGTCAAGAATATCAACATCCTCAATATTAAGCCAAAAAATTATGGAAATTCATTTCATGATGAATCTAATAACACCAATTTGATATTACAATTTTTGATATATTTTTTCATAAATTTGATCACACTTAAAGAGGTTGGACTTTTCAAAAAAGTAATACACCTTATATTTTAAAACAAAATGAGTAATTCTTTTTTTTAGAATCTCAACAACACCAAGGGCGCAGGAAAGCACGCCCAAACCTTCTAGTAAAGATGATTGTGTGCATCGCTCGATGCAGAGCCAGGAGTTGTCCTCCTTTTCCAGGGAAAAAAATTCATCCGATCACATTCCCTTGTCTTCCCTTGATTAGCATATGTACATTGTTGTGTTAAATGTCTAAAGACTAACTGAAGCTGATATATAACGCGTTATATTGTTTCTTCGGAAAGGGGGTTCACCGCAGCCTTTGCATCATTATTGTGCACTCAACCATTTTGCCTTATATTGTTATGTTGGCTTTCACAAGTACACAAAATATGCATTAGATGAAACTCGATAGAATCAGTCATGCTTTATGTACACATTCAAATTTATATAAACATTAAAATATAGGACAAGTTAATCACATACAAGGATGTTACATGCCTTTATTAATGAAATGATGTAGCGTATATACAAGAACTGGATAAAATTAATGTAATTGAACACCACGACACAAATAAATTAAATTCAACAATATTGCTACAATGTACGTATGGTACATTCATGAACCAATCATATTCTAAATTGATCACCGGAGAATGATCACTTGAATTGTTGTTTGCTTGCAAATGTTTGCCCGAACTTCCATCCACCAGGTACAATATTGTTGAACTCAATTGTCTGCCCATCCGTGTCAGTCAACCTGAACGAGAGCATTTTTCCGGTAAGATTTGCTAGAGAGTGCCAGTTGGCACCCCAGTTACGGGACATTGGCATCCAATCGTTTGATTCAGAGCTCTTGACATCCATGGATTTGATCGAGCCGGCGGCTGCGAGGTTCATCACAGTAACTAGGTTGAAGTAATCGTGACCATCGATCTTGAACCGCACCCCACCCTTCTTCATGCAGGGGACCCTACAGGAAAATCGATTTTCTACCAACTTTCAGCAATTTTAACTTTTGAGAGAAACCTACAATTTTTTAAAAAAACTCATGCGTGCGTACCTCTGGTACATGACGGAAATGATGCCACCTTTGTAAACGCCGATCTTCTCCCAGGCCGGTTGCGCCATGTCAAAGTGTGGCCTCGGTGGGTTGCACCAGCCGCCATTGTCGCTCGGGAGCGCATTGTTAGGTGGGAAGAAGTTCGTGGCAGTCACCGGCCTGGTTTGCACCACATCGGATCTGCCACAGCTTGCGGTCGCACGCGATCTTGTAGCACTGACCACATGCCGCACCGTCATTGAACAACACCGTGCTCAGCGCCGCCGTCCGCGTACCGTACCCCGCCGAGTACAGATTACCATACCCGCATGCTCCACCCATAGTGTCAGAGGCATCGGCGTCGCCGTAGAAGGTCGCGTGCGCCCTCAGCCATTTGATCGGTGCTTTGTCCGCGGCCATGGCACACCCACAGCAAACGAACGTGAGTAGCACCACCGCAATAGCTCGAGCTGGAGCTGGAGCCGGCGCCATGTCGATATCTATCGATGGATGCAGGATGCCGCTTCAAACTTATCTGTACGGAGCGGATCTGGGAACTGTGTGTTCTTTGCCTATCTGTTTGTTCGTGTGCTTCAGGGGGTTTGCCTCGGATGGCTAGATGCGTGATGATGTTGTGATGATTATGTGTGTTTATATAGCCTTTGTTTGTGATTGATCCATAGCTTGAGAGTGTCAGCAAGGTCATCACGAATTAATGATGCCGTAGCGTGCACATGTGCAGCCGCACCATGGCTTCTGGACTAATCCGCAGACACGTATTGTTTTTTCCTTATAATATCATCGTTAGTTTATATTTTAGCATTATATCACTGGTTCTTTATGGTTCTTTGCTTCACACAGTGTCTACGACTGACATCTAGAGATGATTTTTGCTCGACGCTTTGGGAGGAAATAGGCGGCGTTTTGCGTTTTTCAGATGTGTATGCTTGACGTTTTCATTTTTAAGGGAGGATATTTGATTGACTTTCTTGACGGCTACCTTGGGATGTCCATGTTCGGCTGCGCCCCTTGTCTACAGAAGGATGTCTCGTATGTTCCTCCAATCGTACGGCTGATCTTGCACTAAACCTGGTCCACAACATCGACGGCGCCCATCGTCAGGTAATGATTAGTTCAAAAACACTTCTATTAAATTTAAGTCGACTGATTTTGATTTGGCTTGAGGTCGAATTTTTAGGCCGTCCGATTTCTTTGCGGTTCTCAGCGTGCACGTGGATCAAATCAGTTGATTGTTCGGCCTTTTCCCTTTAGTGCGTTTTCGGGTCACGGGTCTTGTACGTCACGCGGTATCGCTCGACCCGTTCTTTCAGTGCGGGGGTGGAGCAGTGACGGAGAGGCCGTTGTACTTGTTCGTCGCGCCAGCGTAACAAAAAGAGGAAGAGTAGGCGGTGGAGGAAGCAGAGCTACCGGCGAGCTGCGATAGGAGGCGAGCAGTGTGGAGGTGTGGGGCCATGCTGTGGATGGAGGAGTGTCAGACCCGAGTTGGTATGCAAGATTCAAATAGAATAACTGAACCACACAAATCTTAGCTACTTTGATGGATGGATTTTTGAGTTCGAGTGCGATACAAGAGGTACCTATGGCCAGCCAGGAACATTGACAGCTGAGGAGGAACCCTAATACAAGAGGGATAGAAAGAGAGTTATAGAAACGCGGCTTATAGCCTTACAACTTGGAGGAAAAAGAAGGAAAAAAAAAGCAAAATAGAGTAGTTGGCTAGCGACGTGCGATGAGGTCGCGGCTGTCAGGTGCAGATCGGACGCCATCCAAATCTTCATAACTTGCGAGGCAATACGAAGACAAGTGGAGCGTCAAATCGTAGGTGGACGACAGGCTGAGCTTTCTGCCAACAGTTGTGTCGTTCAAACTTAACTGAATTGACAATGTAGTGTTAAATTCTTGAGAGAACACATACTTGCGTCCAGACAACTCCCCCCAATGAAGACCAAACTTGTCCTCGGCGCTGAAAATTAGGGAATACTTTCTGAATAAATGTTGCATCTTCCGAAGTAGCTTCTTCAATGGGTAAGTTGCTCCATTTGATCAGCCATCTAACAACGGGTATGTTGATGTTGCCTTGAGCTCTAGTAATGAGTTTGCGCTCAAGTAGGAGTTCAGGTTCCGTAAGAATAGCGCCATCAGGGTTTAGCAAGGGCAGCTTCGGATTAGGAATAGCCTCAGGTACAACATGCTTTTTCAACTGACTGGTGTGAAAAGTGTCATGAAGCTTGCGGTCATCACAGAGTAGAAGCTTGTAATTAAGGGACATTTCCTGCCCTCTGAAGAATCCTAAAAGGGCCATAAAATATGGAGTGTAGTTTCAAACACTTGTGTAACTGAATGTTGTATGCCTGTAAGGCTGCATTTTGAGGTATACCTGTCACCAACAGCTAAAGTCTTCTCGGTTCTTTTCTTATCGGAATAGTGCTTCATTATGGCATGTGCTCTTTGTAAGTTCTCTTTGATATGGGTTGATGTTTGTTCTGCAATCATGACAGAAGGAAAATCAGTAGTTTGGTCCATAGGGTAGAGAGCAGCTTCAGCCAGAAGAGTAGGAGGCACGTTGTACAAAACTTGGAAAGGAATGATTTGAGGGTGATAACCCACAAGTATAGGGGATCGCAACAGTTTTTGAGGGTAGAGTATTCAACCCAAATATATTGATTCGACACAAGGAGAGCCAAAGAATATTCTCAAGTATTAACAACTGAGTTGTCAATTCAACCACACCTGGAAACTTAGTATCTGTAGCAAAGTGTTTAGTAGCAAAGCAGTATTTTTGGTGTTTTGTAGTGATTGTAACAGTAGCAACGGGAAAGTAAATAAGCGTAAACCAGTATATGGAAAGCTCGTAGGCATTGGACCAGTGATGGATAATTATGCCGGATGCGGTTTATCATGTAACAGTCATAACATAGGGTGACACAGAACTAGCTCCAATTCATCAATGTAATGTAGACATGTATTCCGAATATAGTCATACGTGCTTATGGAAAAGAACTTGTATGACATCTTTTGTCCTACCCTCCCGTGGCAGCGGGGTCCTATTGGAAACTAAGGGATATTAAGGCCTCCTTTTAATAGAGAACCGGAACAAAGCATTAGCACATAGTGAATACATGAACTCCTCAAACTATGGTCATCACCGGGAGTGGTCCCGATTATTGTCACTTCGGGGTTGCCGGATCATAACACATAGTAGGTGACTATAGAATTGCAAGATAGGATGAAGAACACACATATATTCATGAAAACATAATAGGTTCAGATCTGAAATCATGGCACTCAGGCCCTAATGACAAGCATTAAGCATAGCAAAGTCATAGCAACATCAATCTCAGAACATAATGGATACTAGGGATCAAACCTTAACAAAACTAACTCGATTACATGATAAATCTCATCCAACTCATCACCGTCCAGCAAGCCTACGATGGAATTACTCACGCACGGCGGTGAGCATCATGAAATTGGTGATGGAGGATGGTTGATGATGACGATGGCGATGAATCCCCCTCTCCGGAGCCCCGAACGGACTCCAGATCAGCCCTCCCAAGAGGTTTTAGGGCTTGGCGGCGGCTCCGTATCGTAAAACGCGATGATTTCTTCTTCTTTATTTTTTCTCCCCGAAAGCAAATATATAGAGTTGGAGTTGGCGTCGGAAAGTCTTCAGGGGCCCCACGAGGTAGGGGGCGCGCCCTAGGGGGGGGGGGGGGGCGCCCCCCACCCTCGTGGACACGGTGTGGCCCCCTGGTCTTCATCTTTGGCGAGGATTTTTTATTATTTATTGTAAGATATTTCATGGAGTTTCAGGTCATTCCGAGAACTTTAGTTTTCTGCACATAAAACAACATCATGGCAATTCTGCTGAAAACAACGTCAGTCCGGGTTAGTTCCATTCAAATCATACAAGTTAGAGTCCAAAACAAGGTCAAAAGTGTTTGGAAAAATAGATACGACGAAGACGTATCAACTCCCCCAAGTTTAAACCCTTGCTTGTCCTCAAGCAATTCAGTTGACAAACTGAAAGAGAAAAAGAAAGACTTTTACAAACTCTGTTTGCTCTTGTTGTTGTAAATATATCAAGCCAGCATTCAAGTTTTCAGAAAAGATTATAACTAACCACATTTGCAATAATTCTCATATCTCATAATTACTCATATCAATAGCATAATCAACTAGCGAGCCATAATAATAAATCTCGGATGACAATGCTTTCTCAAAACAATCATAATATGATATAACAGGATGGTATCTCGCTAGCCCTTTCTGAGATCGCAAAACATAAATGCAGAGCACCTTTAAAGATCAAGGACTGACTAGACATTGTAATTCATGGTAAAAGAGATCCAATCATAGTCATACCCAATATAAATTAATAGGGATGAATGCAAATGACAGCTGTGCTCTCCAGCTAGTGCTTTTTAATAAGAGGGTGATGACTCAACATAAAAGTAAATAGATAGGCCCTTCGCAGAGGGAAGCAGGGATTTGTAGAGGTGTCAGAGCTCAGTTTTGAAGTAGAGATAAATAATATTTTGAGCGGTATACTTTCATTGTCAATATAACAACTAAGAGATGGCGATATCTTCCATGCTACACACATTATAGGCGGTTCCCAAACAGAATGGTAAAGTTTATACTCCCCCTCCACCAACAAGCATCAATCCATGACTTGCTCGAAACAACGAGTGTCTCCAACTAACATCGGGTCCCAGGGGGAGTTTTGTTTGTAATTAATTTTGATTTAGTTTGCATAAAGCATGGGACTGGGCATCCCGGTGACCAGCCATTTTCTCGTGAGTGCGGAGCAGAGTCCACTCCTCTTGAGAATAACCCGCCTAACATGGAAGATAAGCGCAGCCTTGGTTGATACATGAGCTATTCGAGCATACAAAACATAATGTTTATTTGAAGGTTTAGAGTTTGGCACATACAAATTTACTTGGAACGGCAGGTAGATACCGCATATAGGAAGATATAGTGGACTCATCTGAAATAACTTTGCGGTTTAAGGGATTGGATGCACAAGCAGTATTCCCGCTTAGTACAAGTGAAGGCTAGCAAAAGACTGGGAAGCGACCAACTAGAGAGCGACAACAACCATGTACATGCATTAAAATTAATAAACATTGGATGCAAGCATGAGTAGGATATAATCCACCATGAACATAAATATCGTGATGGCTATGTTGATTTTGTTTCAACTACATGCGTGAACATGTGCCAAGTCAAGTCATTTAAATCATTCAAAGGAGGATACCACCCCACTATACCACATCATAACCATCTCAATAGCATGTTGGCACACAAGGTAAACCATTATAACTCATAGCTAATCAAGCATGGCATAAGCAACTATGATCTCTAATTGTCATTGCAAACATGTTTATCCATAATAAGCTGAATCAAGAACGATGAACTCATTATATTTACAAAAACAAAAGAGGTCGAGTTCATACCAGCTTTCCCCATCTCAGTCAGTCCATCATATAACATCATAATTGCCTTTCACTTGCACGACCGAACGATGTGAATAATAATAAGAGTGTACGTGCATTGGACTAAGCTGGAATCTGCGAGCATTCAATAAACAGGAGCAGACAAAGCAATATGGGCTCTTGGTTAAATCAACAATAATGCATATAAGAGCCACTTCAACAATTTAATCATGGTCTTCTCCTACTGACCCCCAAAGAAAAGAAAAGAAATAAAACTATTTACACGGGAAAGCTCCCAACAAGCAAAAGAAGAACGGGAAATATTTTTGGGTTTTTCTTTTTAATTATTACTACTACAGCAGGAAAATAAACTACTACTAATTTTTTTTGGTTTTTCTTACGGTTTAACAAACACACAAGAAGAAAGCAGGAAAAAGAAAATAAACTAGCATGGATATTATAGTGGAAGAGTATGAGCACCGACATCTAGCAATGAGTGTGTGTGAACATAAATGTAATGTCGGCGAGAAATACGTACTCCCACAAACTTAGGCTTTTGGCCTAAGTTGGTTTATGTTGGGGAACGTAGTAATTTCAAAAAATTTCCTACGCACACGCAAGATCATGGTGATGCATAGCAACGAGAGGGGAGAGTGTTGTCTACGTACCCTCGTAGACCGAAGCGGAAGCGTTGACGCAACGTAGAGGAAGTAGTCGTACGTCTTCCCGATCCGACCGATCCAAGCACCGTTACTCCGGCACCTCCGAGTTCTTAGCACACGCCCAGCTCGATGACGCTCCCCGGGCTCCAATCCAGCAAAGCTTCGGGGATGAGTTCCGTCAGCACGACGGCGTGATGACGATGATGATGTTCTACCGACGCAGGGCTTTGCCTAAGCACTGCAACGATATGACCGAGGTGGAATGGTGGAGGGGGGCACCGCACACGGCTAAGGAACGATCACGAAGATCAACTTGTGTGTCTATGGGGTGCCCCCTGCCCCCGTATATAAAGGAGTGGAGGAGGGGAGGGCCGACCCTCTCTATGGCGCGCCCTAGGGGAGTCCTACTCCCACCGGGAGTAGGATTCCCCCTTTCCTAGTCCAACTAGGAGTCCTTCCATGTATTAGGAGTAGGAGACAAGGAAGGGGAAGAGGGAAGAGAAGGAAGGAGGGGGCGCCGCCCCTCCCCCTAGTCCAATTCGGACTAGCCAATGGGGGGGCGCGCGGCCTGCCTCTCCCTCTCCCCTAAAGCCCAATAAGGCCCATATACTTCTTCCCCCGTATTCTCGTAACTCCCCGGTACTCCCGAAAATACCCGAATCACTCAGAACCTTTCCGATGTCCGAATATAGTCGTCCAATATATCGATCTTTACGTCTCGACCATTTCGAGACTCCTCGTCATGTCCCCGATCTCATCCGGGACTCTGAACTCCTTCGGTACATCAAAACTCATAAACTCATAATATAACTGTCATCGAAACCTTAAGCGTGCGGACCCTACGGTTCGAGAACAATGTAGACATGACCGAGACACGTCTCCGGTCAATAACCAATAGCGGGACCTGGATGCCCATATTGGCTCCTACATATTCTACGAAGATCTTTATCGGTCAGACCGCATAACAACATACGTTGTTCCCTTTGTCATCGGTATGTTACTTGCCCGAGATTCGATCGTCGGTATCCAATACCTAGTTCAATCTTGTTACTGGCAAGTCTCTTTACTCGTTTCGTAATACATCATCTCACAACTAACTCATTAGTTGCAATGCTTGCAAGTCTTAAGTGATGTGCATTACCAAGAGGGCCCAGAGATACCTCTCCGACATTGGGAGTGACAAATCCTAATCTCGAAATACGCCAACCCAACAAGTACCTTTGGAGACACCTGTAGAGCACCTTTATAATCACCCAGTTACGTTGTGGCGTTTGGTAGCACACAAAGTGTTCCTCCGGTAAACGGGAGTTGCATAATCTCATAGTCATAGGAACGTGTATAAGTCATGAAGAAAGCAATAGCAACATACTAAACGATCGGGTGCTAAGCTAATGGAATGGGTCATGTCAATCAAATCATTCAACTAATGATGTGACCTTGTTAATCAAATAACAACTCTTTGTTCATGGTTAGGAAACATAACCATCTTTGATTAACGAGCTAGTCAAGTAGAGGCATACTAGTGACACTCTGTTTGTCTATGTATTCACACATGTATTATGTTTCCGGTTAATACAATTCTAGCATGAATAATAAACATTTATCATGAAATAAGGAAATAAATAATAACTTTATTATTGCCTCTAGGGCATATTTCCTTCAGTCTCCCACTTGCACTAGAGTCAATAATCTAGTTCACATCGCCATGTGATTTACCAGCAATAGTTCACATCACCATGTGATTAACACCCATTGTTCACATCGATATGTGATCAACACCCAAAGGGTTTACTAGAGTCAGTAATCTAGTTCACATGGCTATGTGATTAACACCCAAAGAGTACTAAGGTGTGATCATGTTTTGCTTGTGAGAGAAGCTTAGTCAACGGGTCTGCCAAAATTCAGATCCGTATGTATTTTGCAACTTTCTATGTCTACAATGCTCTGCACGGAGCTACGTTAGCTAATTGCTCCCATCTTTAATATGTATCTAGATTGAGACTTAGAGTCATCTAGATTAGTGTCTAAACTTGTATCGACGTAACCTTTTACGACGAACCTTTTTGTCACGTCCATAATCGAGAAACATATCCTTATTTCACTAAGGATAATTTTGACCGTTGTCCAGTGATCAACATCTAGATCACTATTGTACTCCCTTGCTAAACACAATGTAGGATATACAATAGATCTGGTACACAGCATGGCATACTTTATAGAACCTATGGCCAAGGCATAGGGAATGACTTTCATTCTCTTTCTATCTTTTGCGTGGTCGGGTTTTGAGTCTTACTCAATTTCACACCTTGTAACACAGGCAAGAACTTCTTTCTTTGACTGTTCCATATTGAACTACTTCAAAATCTTGTCAAGGTATGTATTCATTGAAAATTTATCAAGCGTCTTGATCTATCTCTATAGATCTCGATGCTTAATATGTAAGCAGCTTCACTGAGGTCCTTCTTCGAAAAACTCCTTTCAAGTACTCCTTTATGCTTTGCAGAATAATTCTACATTATTTCCGATCAACAATATGTCATTTACATATACTTATCAGAAATGTTGTAGTGCTCTCACTCACTTTCTTGTAAATACATGCTTCACTGTAAGTCTGTATAAAACTATATGCTTTGATCAATTTATCAAAGCGTGTATTCCAACTCCGAGATGCTTGCACCAGTCCATAGATGGATCGCTGGAGTTTGCATATTTTGTTAACACCTTTAGGATCGACAAAACCTTCTAGTTGCATCGTATACAACTCTTCTTTAATAAATCCATTAAGGAATGCAGTTTTGTTTATCCATTTGCCGGATTTCATAAAATGCGGTAATTGCTAACATGATTCGGACAGACTTAAGTATAGATACGAGTGAGAAACTCTCATCATAGTCAACACCTTGAACTTGTCGAAAACCTTTTGCGACAATTCTAGCTTTGTAGATAGTAATACTACTATCAGCGTCCGTCTTCCTCTTGAAGATCCATTTATTTTCTATGGCTTGCCGATCATCGGGCAAATCCATCAAAGTCCATACTTTGTTCTCATACATGGATCATATCTGAGATTTCATGGCCTCAAACCATTTCGCGGAATCTGGGCTCATCATCGCTTCCTCATAGTTCGCAAGTTCGTCATGGTCTAGTAACATGACTTCCAGAACAGGATTACCGTACTACTATGGTGCGGATCTCACTCTGGTTTACCTACGAGATTCGGTAGTAACTTGATCTGAAGTTACATGATCATCATCATTAGCTTCCTCACTAATTGGTGTAGAAGTCACAAGAACATATTTTGTGATGAACTACTTTCCAATAAGGGAGAAGGTACAATTACCTTATCAAGTTTTCTACTTTCCTCCCACTCACTTCTTTCGAGAGAAAACTCCTTCTCTAGAAAAGATCCATTCTTGGCAACGAATGTCTTGCCTTCGGATCTGTGATAGAAGGTGTACCCGAAAGTCTCCTTTGGGTATCCTATGAAGACATATTTCTCCGATTTGGGTTTGAGCTTATCAGGATGAAACTTTTTCATATAAGCATCACAATCCCAAACTTTAAGAAACGACAACTATGGTTTCTAGCTAAACCACAGTTCAGATTGTGTCGTCTCAACGGACTTAGATGGTGCCCTTTTAAACGTGAATGCAACTGTCTCTAATGCATGATCCCAAAACGATATTGGTAAATCGGTAAGAAACATCATAGATTGTACTATATCCAATAAAGTACGGTTATGACGTTCGGACACACCATTATGCTGTGGTGTTCCAGGTGGCATGAGTTTGTGAAACTATTCCACATTGTTTTAATTGAAGACCAAACTCGTAACTCAAATATTCTCCTCCATGATCATATCGTAGAATCTTTTATTTTCTTGTTACGATGATTCTCCACTTCACTCTGAAATACTCTGAACTTTTCAGACTTATGTTTCATCAAGTAGATATACCCATATCTGCTCAAATCATCTGTGAAGGTCAGAAAATAATGATACCCGCCGCGAGCCTTAACACTCATCGGATCGCATACATCAGTATGTATTATTTCCAACAAGTCAGTTTCTCGCTCCATTGTTCCGTAGAACGGAGTTTTAGTCATCTTTCCCATAAGGCATGGTATGTAAGCATCAAGTGATTCATAATCAGGTGATTCCAAAATCCCATCAACATGGAGTTTGTTCATGCGCTTTACACCAATATGACCTAAACAGCAGTGCCACAAGTAAGTTGCACTATCATTATTAACTTTGCATCTTTTGGCTTCAATATTATGAATATGTGTATCACTACGATCGAGATCCAACAAACCATTTTGTTGGTGTGTATGACCATAGAAGGTTTTATTCATGTAAACAGAACAACAATTTATTCTCTTACTTAAATGAATAACCGTATTGCAATAAACATGATCAAATCATATTCATGCTCAACACCAAATAACACTTATTTAGGTTCCACACTAATCCCGAAAGTATAGGGAGTGTGCGATGATGATCATATCAATCTTGGAACTACTTCCAACTTTCATCGTCACTTCACCCTTAACTAGTCTCTGTTCATTCTGCAACTCCCGTTTCGAGTTACTAATCATAGCAACTGAACTAGTACCAAATACTGAGGGGTTGCTATGAACACTAGTAAAGTACACATCAATAACATGTGTATCAAATATACTTTTATTTACTTTGCCATCCTTTCTTATCCACCAAATACTTGGGTAGTTCCGCTTCCAGTGACCAGTCCCTTTGCAGTAGAAGCACTTAGTCTCAGGCTTAGGACCCGATTTGAGCTTCTTCACTTGAGCAGCAACTTGCTTGCCGTTCTTCTTGAAGTTCCCCTTCTTCCCTTTGCCCTTTTCTTGAAACTAGTGGTCTTGTTAACCATCAACACTTGATGTTTTTCTTGATTTCTACCTTCGTCGATTTCAGCATCATGAAGAGTTTGGGAATTGTTTCCGTTATCCCTTGCATATTATAGTTCATCACGAAGTTCTACTAACTTGGTGATGGTGACTAGAGAATTCTGTTAATCACTATTTTATCTGGAAGATTAACTCCCACTTGATTCAAGCGATTGTAGTACCCAGACAATCTGAGCACATGCTCACTAGTTGAGCGATTCTCCTCCATCTTTTAGCTATAGAACTTGTTGGAGACTTCATATCTCTCAACTCGGGTATTTGCTTGAAATATTAACTTCAACTCCTGGAACATCTCGTATGGTCCATGACGTTCAAAACGTCTCTGAAGTCCCGATTCTAAGCCGTTAAGCATGGTGCACTAAACTATTAAGTAGTCATCATATTGAGCTAGCCAAACGTTCATAACGTCTGCATCTGCTCCTGCAATAGGTCCGTCACCTAGCGGTGCATCAAGGACATAATTCTTCTGTGCAGCAATGAGGATAAACCTCAGAATACGGATCCAATCCGCATCATTGCTACTAACATTTTTCAACACAATTTTCTCTAGGAACATATCAAAATAAACATATGAAAGCAACAACACGAGCTATTGATCTACAACATAGATATGCTAATACTACCAGGACTAAGTTCATGATAAATTAAAGTTCAATTAATCATATTACTTAAGAACTCCCACTTAGATAGACATCCCTCTAATCTTCTAAGTGATCACGTGATCCACATCAACTAAACCATGTCCGATCATCACGTGAGATGGAGTAGTTTCAACGGTGAACATCAATATGTTGATCATATCTACTATATGATTCACGCTCGACCTTTCGGTCTCCGTGTTCCGAGGCCATATCTGTATATGCTTGGCTCGTCAAGTATAACCTGAGTATTCCGCGTGTGCAACTATTTTGCACCCGTTGTATTTGAACGTAGAGCCTATCACACCCGATCATCACGTGGTGTATCAGCACGAAGAACTTTCGCAACGGTGCATACTCAGGGAGAACACTTCTTGATAATTAGTGAGAGATCATCTTAAAATGCTACCGACAAACTAAGCAAAATAAGATGTATAAAAGATAAACATCACATGCAATCAATATATGTGACATGATATGGCCATGATCATCTTGCGCCTTTGATCTCCATCTCCAAAGTACCGTCATGATCTCTATCATCACCGGCACGACACCATGATCTCCATCATCTTGATCTATATCAATGTGTCGTCACGTGGTCGTCTCGCCAACTATTGCTCTTGCAACTATTGCTATCGCATAGCGATAAAGTAAAGCAATTATTTGGCACTTGCATCTTATGCAATAATGAGACAACCGTAAGGCTTCTGCCAGTTGCCGATAACTTCAACAAAACATGATCATCTCATACAACAACTTATATCTCATCACATCTTGACCATATCACATCACAACATGCCCTGCAAAAACAAGTTAGACGTCCTCTACTTTGTTGTTGCAAGTTTTACGTGGCTACTACGGGCTTAAGCAAGAACCAATCTCACCTACGCATCAAAACCACAACGATAGTTTGTCAAATAGACTCCGTTTTAACCTCCGCAAGGACCGGGCGTAGCCATACTCGGTTCAACTAAAGTTGGAGAAACTGACACCCGCCAGCCACCTGTGTGCAAAGCACGGCGGTAGAACCAGTCTCGCGTAAGCGTACGCGTAATGTCGGTCCGGGCCGCTTCATCCAACAATACCGCCGAACCAAAGTATGACATGCTGCAGTATGACTTATATCGTCCACAACTCACTTGTGTTCTACTCGTGCATATAACATCAAACCATAAAAACCTAGGCTCGGATGCCACTGTTGGGGAACGTAGTAATTTCAAAAATTTTCCTATGCACACGCAAGATCATGGTGATGCATAGCAACGAGAGGGGAGAGTGTTGTCTATGTACCCTCGTAGACCGAAGCGGAAGCGTTGACGCAACGTAGAGGAAGTAGTCGTACGTCTTCCAGATCCGACCGATCCAAGCACCGTTACTCCGGCACCTCCGAGTTCTTAGCACACGTCCAGCTCGATGACGCTCCCCGGGCTCCGATCCAGCAAAGCTTCGGGGATGAGTTCCGTCAGCACGACGGCGTGATGACGATGATGATGTTCTACCGACGCAGGGCTTCGCCTAAGCACTGCAACGATATGACCAAGGTGGAATATGGTGGAGGGGGGCACCGCACACGGCTAAGGAACGATCACGAAGATCAACTTGTGTGTCTATGGGGTGCCCCCTGCCCCCGTATATAAAGGAGTGGAGGAGGGGAGGGCCGGCCCTCTCTATGGCGCGCCCTAGGGGAGTCCTACTCCCACCGGGAGTAGGATTCCCCCTTTCCTAGTCCAACTAGGAGTCCTTCCATGTATTAGGAGTAGGAGACAAGGAAGGGGAAGAGGGAAGAGAAGGAAGGAGGGGGCGCCGCCCCTCCCCCTAGTCCAATCCGGACTAGCCAATGGGGGGGCGCGCGGCCTGCCTCTCCCTCTCCCTAAAGCCCAATAAGGCCCATATACTTCTTCCCCCGTATTCTCGTAACTCCCCGGTACTCCCGAAAATACCCGAATCACTCAGAACCTTTCCGATGTCCGAATATAGTCGTCCAATATATCGATCTTTACGTCTCGACCATTTCGAGACTCCTCGTCATGTACCCGATCTCATCCGGGACTCCGAACTCCTTTGGTACATCAAAACTCATAAACTCATAATATAACTGTCATCGAAACCTTAAGCGTGCGGACCCTACGGTTCGAGAACAATGTAGACATGACCGAGACACGTCTCCGGTCAATAACCAATAGCGGGACCTGGATGCCCATATTGGCTCCTACATATTCTACGAAGATCTTTATCGGTCAGACCGCATAACAACATACGTTGTTCCCTTTGTCATCGGTATGTTACTTGCCCGAGATTCGATCGTCGGTATCCAATACCTAGTTCAATCTCGTTACCGGCAAGTCTCTTTACTCGTTCCGTAATACATCATCTCGCAACTAACTCATTAGTTGCAATGCTTGCAAGGCTTAAGTGATGTGCATTACCAAGAGGGCCCAGAGATACCTCTCCGACATTCGGAGTGACAAATCCTAATCTCGAAATACGGCAACCCAACAAGTACCTTTGGAGACACCTGTAGAGCACCTTTATAATCACCCAGTTACATTGTGACGTTTGGTAGCACACAAAGTGTTCCTCCGGTAAACGGGAGTTGCATAATCTCATAGTCATAGGAACATGTATAAGTCATGAAGAAAGCAATAGCAACATACTAAACGATCGGGTGCTAAGCTAATGGAATGGGTCATGTCAATCAGATCATTCAACTAATGATGTGACCTCGTTAATCAAATAACAACTCTTTGTTCATGGTTAGGAAACATAACCATCTTTGATTAACGAGCTAGTCAAGTAGAGGCATACTAGTGACACTCTGTTTGTCTATGTATTCACACATGTATTATGTTTCCGGTTAATACAATTCTAGCATGAATAACAAACATTTATCATGAAATAAGGAAATAAATAATAACTTTATTATTGCCTCTAGGGCATATTTCCTTCAGTTTATGGGCATTGAATTAGTCACCCAGTTACGTTGTGACGTTTGGCACACCCAAAGCACTCCTACGGTATCCGGGAGTTACACGATCTCATGGTCTAAGGAAAGGATACTTGACATTGGAAAACTCTAGCAAACGAACTATGCGATCTTATGCTATGTTTAGGATTGGGTCTCGTCCATCACATCATTCCCCTAATGATGTGATCTCATTATCATTGACATCCAATGCCCATAGTCAGGAAACCATGACTATCTATTGATCAACGAGCTAGTCAACTAGAGGCTTACTAGGGACATGTTGTTGTCTGTTATTCACACATGTATTACGATTTCGGGATAACACAATTATAGCACGAATAAAGACAATTATCATGAATAAGGAAATATAATAATAATGCTTTTATTATTGCCTCTAGGGCATATTTCCAACAGTCTCCCACTTGCACTAGAGTCAGTAATCTAGTTACATTGTGATGAATCGAACACCCATAGAGTTCTGGTGCTGATCATGTTTTGCCTTAGGGAGAGGTTTAGTCAACGGATCTGCGACATTCAGATCCGTGTGCACGTTACAAATTTCTATGTCTCCATTTTGAACATTTTCACGAATGGAGTTGAAGCGACGCTTGATGTGCCTGGTCTTCTTGTGAAACCTGGGCTCCTTGGCAAGTGCAATAGCTCCAGTGTTGTCACAGAAGAGTTTGATTGGCCCCGACGCATTGGGTATGACTCCGAGGTCGGTGATGAACTCCTTCACCCAAATTTCTTCATGTGCTGCCTCCGAGGCTGCCATGTACTCCGCTTCACATGTAGATCCCGCCACGACGCTCTGCTTGCAACTGCACCAGCTTACTGCCCCACCATTCAAAATATGCACGTATCCGGTTTGTGACTTAGAGTCATCCAGATCTGTGTTGAAGCTAGCATCGACGTAACCCTTTACGACGAGCTATTCGTCACCTCCATAAACGAGAAACATTTCCTTAGTCCTTTTCAGGTACTTCAGGATATTCTTGACCGCTGTCCAGTGTTCCTTGCCGGGATTACTTTGGTACCTTCCTACCAAACTTAAGGCAAGGTTTACATCAGGTCTGGTACACAGCATGGCATACATAATAGAACCTATGGCTGAGGCATAGGGGATGACACTCATCTCTTCTATATCTTCTGCCGTGGTCGGACATTGAGCTGAGCTCAATTTCACACCTTGTAACACAGGTAAGAACCCCTTCTTAGATTGATCCATATTGAACTTCTTCAATATCTTATCAAGGTATGTGCTTTGTGAAAGACCTATGAGGCGTCTTGATCTATCTCTATATATCTTGATGCCTAATATATAAGCAGCTTCTCCAAGGTCCTTCATTGAAAAACTCTTATTCAAGTAGGCCTTAATGCTGTCCAAGAGTTCTATATCATTTCCCATCAAAAGTATGTCATCTACATATAGTATGAGAAATGCTACAGAGCTCCCACTCACTTTCTTGTAAACGCAGGCTTCTCCATAAGTCTGCGTAAACCCAGACGCTTTGATCATCTCATCAAAGCGAATGTTCCAACTCCGAGATGCTTGCACCAGCCCATAAATCGAGCGTTGGAGCTTGCACACTTTGTCAGCATTCTTAGGATCGACAAAACCTTCCGGCTGCATCATATACAATTCTTCCTTAAGGAAACCATTAAGGAATGCCGTTTTGACGTCCATTTGCCATATCTCATAATCATAGAATGCGGCAATTGCTAACATGATTCGGACGGACTTTAGCTTCGCTACCGGTGAGAAAGTCTCATCGTAGTCAATTCCTTGAACTTGTCGATAACCCTTAGCGACAAGCCGAGCTTTATAGATGGTCACATTACCATCCGTGTCTGTCTTCTTCTTAAAGATCCATTTATTTTCTATGGCTCGCCGCTCTACGGGCAAGTCAGTCAAAGTCCATACTTCGTTTTCATACATGGATCCTATCTCGGATTTCATGGCTTCTAGCCATTTGTCGGAATCCGGGCCTGCCATTGCTTCCTCATAGTTTGAAGGCTCACCATTGTCTAACAACATGATTTCCAAGACAGGGTTCCCGTACCACTCTGGTGCGGAACGTGTCCTTGTGGACCTTCGAATTTCAGTAGGAGCTTGATTATAAGTATCTTGATCATCATCATTAATTTCCTCTCTAGTCGGTGCAGGCACCTCAAGAACGTTTTCTTGAGTTTCGCCATTTTCCGGTTCAAGAGGTAACACTTCATCAAGTTCTACTTTCCTCCCACTTACTTCCTTCGAGAGAAACTCTTTCTCTAGAAAGGATCCATTCTTGGCAACAAAGATCTTGCCTTCGGATCTGAGGTAGAAGGTATACCCAATAGTTTCTTTAGGGTATCCTATGAAGACGCATTTTTCCGACTTGGGTTCGAGCTTTTCAGGTTGAAGTTTCTTGACATAAGCATCGCATCCCCAAACTTTTAGAAACGACAGCTTAGGTTTCTTCCCAAACCATAATTCATACGGTGTCGTCTCAACGGATTTCGACGGAGCCCTATTTAAAGTGAATGCGGCAGTCTCTAAAGCATAGCCCCAAAAAGATAGCGGTAAATCGGTAAGAGACATCATAGATCGCACCATATCTAATAGAGTGCGATTACGACGTTCGGACACACCATTACGCTGAGGTGTTCCAGGCGGCGTGAGTTGTGAAACTATTCCACATTTTCTTAAGTGTGTGCCAAATTCGTGACTCAAGTATTCTCCTCCACGATCTGATCGTAGAAACTTGATCTTTCTATCACATTAATTTTCAACCTCTCTCTGAAATTCCTTGAACTTTTCAAAGGTCTCAGACTTGTGTTTCATTAAGTAGATATACCCATATCTACTCAAGTCATCAGTGAGGGTGAGAACATAACGATAGCCACCGCGAGCCTCAACACTCATTGGACCGCACACATCGTTATGTATGATTTCCAATAAGTTGGTTGCTCGCTCCATTGTTCCTGAGAACGGAGTCTTGGTCATTTTACCCATGAGGCATGGTTCGCATGTGTCAAATGATTCATAATCAAGAGACTCTAAAAGTCCATCTGCATGGAGCTTCTTCATGCGTTTGACACCTATGTGACCAAGGCGGCAGTGCCACAAATATGTGGGACTATTGTTATCAACTTTAACTCTTTTGGTATTCACAATATGAATATGTGTATCATGACGTACGAGATTCATTAAGAATAAACCATTAACCATCGGAGCATGACCATAAAACATATCTCTCATATAAATAGAACAACCATTATTCTCGGATTTAAATGAGTAGCCATCTCGAATTAAACGAGATCCAGACACAATGTTCATGCTCAAACTTGGCACTAAATAACAATTATTGAGGTTTAAAACTAATCCCGTAGGTAAATGTAGAGGTAGCGTGCCGACGGCGATCACATCGACCTTGGAACCATTCCCGACGCGCATCGTCACCTCGTCCTTCGCCAGTCTCCGTTTATTCCGCAGCTCCTGCTTTGAGTTACAAATGTGAGCAACTGCACCGGTATCAAATACCCAAGAGCTACTACGAGTACTGGTAAGGTACACATCAATTACATGTATATCACATATACCTTTTGTTTTGCCGGCCTTCTTGTCCACTAAGTATTTGGGGCAGTTCCGCTTCCAGTGACCACTTCCCTTGCAATAAAAGCACCCAGTCTCGGGCTTGGGTCCATTCTTTGGCTTCTTCCCGGCAACTTGCTTACCGGGCGCGGCAACTTCCTTGCCGTCCTTCTTGAAGTTCTTTTTACCCTTGCCCTTCTTGAACTTAGTGGTTTTATTCACCATCAACACTTGATGTTCCTTCTTGATTTCTACCTCTGCTGATTTCAGCATAGCATATACCTCAGGAATGGTCTTTACCATCCCCTGCATGTTGTAGTTCATCACAAAGCTCTTGTATCTAGGTGGAAGCGACTGGAGGATTCTGTCAATGACCGCTTCATCCGGGAGATTAACTTCCAGTTGAGTCAAGCGGTTGTGCAACCCAGACATCTTGAGTATGTGTTCACTGACAGAGCTATTTTCCTCCATCTTACAGCTAAAGAATTTGTCGGAGACTTCATATCTCTCGACCCGGGCATGAGCTTGGAAAACCATTTTCAGCTCTTCGAACATCTCATATGCTCCATGTCTCTCAAAACGCTTTTGGAGCCCCGGCTCTAAGCTGTAAAGCATGCCGCACTGAACGAGGGAGTAATCATCGGAGCGTGACTGCCAAGCGTTCATAACGTCTTGTTCTGCAGGGAGAACAGGTGCGTCACCCAGCGGTGCTCGTAGGACATAATCTTTCTTGGCAGCTATGAGGATGATCCTCAGGTTCCGGACCCAGTCCGTATAGTTGCTGCCATCGTCTTTCAGCTTGGTTTTCTCTAGGAACGCGTTGAAGTTGAGGACTACGTTGGCCATTTGATCTACAAGACATATTGTAAATATTTTAGACTAAGTTCATGATAATAAAGTTCATTTAATCAAATTATTTAATGAACTCCCACTTAGATGGACATCCCTCTTCTAGTCATCTAAGTATAACATGATCCGAGTCAACTAGGCCGTGTCCGATCATCACGTGAGACGAACTAGTCAACATCGGTGAACATGTTCATGTTGATCGTATCTTCTATACGACTCATGCTCGACCTTTCGGTCTTCTGTGTTCCGAGGCCATGTCTGTACATGCTAGGCTCGTCAAGTCAACCTAAGTGTTTGCATGTGTAAATCTGTCTTACACCCGTTGTATGTGAACGTTAGAATCTATCACACCCGATCATCACGTGGTGCTTCGAAACAACGAACTGTCGCAACGGTGCACAGTTAGGGGGAACACTTCTTGAAATTATTATGAGGGATCATCTTATTTACTACCGTCGTTCTAAGTAAACAAGATGCAAAACATGATAAACATCACATGCAATCAAATAATAAACGTGACATGATATGGCCAATATCACATAGCTCCTTTGATCTCCATCTTGGGGCTCCATGATCATCTTGTCACCGGCTTGACACCATGATCTCCATCATCATGATCTCCATCATCGTGTCTCCATGAAGTTGCTCGCCAACTATTACTTCTACTACTATGGCTAACGCGTTTAGCAATAAAGTAAAGTAATTTACATGGCGTTTCTCAATGACACGCAGGTCATACAAAAATAAAGACAACTCCTATGGCTCCTGCCGGTTGTCATACTCATCGACATGCAAGTCGTGATTCCTATTACAATAGCATGAACATCTCATACATCACATATAGATCATTCATCATTCATCACAACTTTGGCCATATCATATCACAAAGCACTTGCTGCAAAAACAAGTTAGACGTCCTCTAATTGTTGTTGCAAGTTTTACGTGGCTGAATTAGGGTTCTAGCAAGAACGTTTTCTTACCTACGTGAAAGCCACAACGTGATTTGTCAACTTCTATTTACCCTTCATAAGGACCCTTTTCATCGAATCCGCTCCAACTAAAGTGGGAGAGACAGACACCCGCCAGCCACCTTATGCAACTAGTGCATGTTAGTCGGTGGAACCGGTCTCACGTAAGCGTATGTGTAAGGTTGGTCTGGGCCGCTTCATCCCACAATACCGCTGAAGCAGGATAAGACTAGTAGCGGCAAGCAAATTGACAACATCTACGCCCACAACAAATTGTATTCTACTCGTGCAATAGAGAACTACGCATAGACCTAGCTCTGATACCACTGTTGGGGAACGTTGCAGAAAATTAAAATTTTTTCTACGGTTTCACCAAGATCCATCTATGAGTTCATCTAAACAACGAGTCATGGGAGAGAGATTGCATCTACATACCACTTTGTAGATCGCGAGCGGAAGCGTTCAACGAACGGGGATGAGGTAGTCGTACACGACGTGATCCAAATCACCGGAGATCCTAGCACCGAAAGGACGGCACCTCCGCGTTCAACACACGTACGGTCAGCGTAACGTCTCCTTCTTATTGATCCAGCAAGGCAAAGGAGAGGTTGAGGAAGATGGCTCCAGCAGCAGCACGATGGCGTGGTGATGGTGGAGCTACAGTACTCCGGCAGGGCTTCGCGGTGCTCTACGGAGGAGGAGGTGTTGGAGAGGGAGAGGGAGGAGCCAAGGACCAGGGGTGCGGTTGCCCCCTCCCCCCTTTATATAGGAGTGCCAAGGGGGGGCGCCAGCCCTAGGAGATCCAATCTCCTTGGGGCGGCGGCCAAGGGGAGGTTTCCCTCCCCCCCAAGGCACCTAAGGGGTGCCTTCCCCTTTTGGGACTCCTTCCCTTTGAAACCCTAGGCGCATGGGCCTCTTGGGGCTGGTTCCCCTTGGCCCATGTAGGCCAAGGCGCACCCCCTAGAGCCCATGTGGCCCCCCGAGGCAGGTGGCCCCACCCGGTGGACCCCCCGGGACCCTCCGGTGGTCCCGGTACAATACCGATAACCCCGAAACTTGTCCCGATGGCCAAAACAGCACTTCCTATATATAATTCTTTACCTCCGGACCATTCCGAAACTCCTCGTGATGTCCGGGATCTCATCCGGGACTCCGAACAACATTCAGTTTACTGCATATACATATCTTCACAACCCTAGCGTCACCGAACCTTAAGTGTGTAGACCCTACGGGTTCGGGAGACATGCAGACATGACCGAGACGGCTCTCGGGCAATAACCAACAGCGGGATCTGGATACCCATGTTGGCTCCCACATGCTCCACGATGATCTCATCGGATGAACCACGATGTCGAGGATTCAATTAATCCCGTATACGATTCCCTTTGTCAATCGGTATTTTACTTGCCCGAGATTCGATCGTCGGTATCCTAATACCTCGTTCAATCTCGTTACCGGCAAGTCAGTTTACTCCTACCGTAATGCATGATCCCTTGATCAAACACTTTGATCACATTGAGCTCATTATGATGATGCATTACCGAGAGGGCCCGGTGATACCTCTCCGTCAAGCGGAGTGACAAATCCCAGTCTCGATCCGTGTCAACCCAACAGATACTTTCGGAGATACCCGTAGTATACCTTTATAGTCACCCAGTTACGTTGTGACGTTTGGCACACCCAAAGCACTCCTACGGTATCCGGGAGTTACACGATCTCATGGTCTAAGGAAAGGATACTTGACATTGGAAAACTCTAGCAAACGAACTATGCGATCTTATGCTATGTTTAGGATTGGGTCTCGTCCATCACATCATTCTCCTAATGATGTGATCTCGTTATCATTGACATCCAATGCCCATAGTCAGGAAACCATGACTATCTATTGATCAACGAGCTAGTCAACTAGAGGCTTACTAGGGACATGTTGTTGTCTGTTATTCACACATGTATTACGATTTCCGGATAACACAATTATAGCACGAATAAAGACAATTATCATGAATAAGGAAATATAATAATAATGCTTTTATTATTGCCTCTAGGGCATATTTCCAACATAGAGCGTCTCTTGGTGGTTCCTCGTCAGCATCACACATAGTAAGTCTGGGTCCTTGCTTCTTTGAAGAACCACCTTGGAACATCTTCCTAAGCATTTTTGCGAGAGGTGCTTTGAGCAAGGAGATCGAAAATCACAGCAAAGAGAGCTAGAACTCGTGCTTGAGCCAGATATTCGTGTTTGTGTGAGGAATAAGAAGAGGATGGGTGCAGGAATAAGTGGAGGAGGGCCACCGTGGGCCCACGAGGCAGGGGGCGCGCCCAGGGGGTAGGGTGCGCCCTCCACCCTCGTGGCCAGGTGGCAGCTCCCCCCGCGGTGATTTTTGCACCATAAATCCTCAAATATTCCCGAAAAAATCATATTAAATTGGCATGTCATTCTGAGGACTTTTATTTTCGGGATATTTTTATATTGCACGGATAAGTCAGGAAACAGACAGAAAAATACTATTTTTACTTTATTTCAACTAAAGAACAGAAAGTAGAAAGAGGGTACATAAGGTTGTGCCTTCTAGTTTCATCCATCTCATGCTCATCAAAAGGAATCCACTAACAAGGTTGATCAAGTCTTGTTAACAAAATCATTCCGATTAACATGGAACCGGAGAAATTTCGAATAACACTATGTTATCTCAACGGGGATATGCACATCCACAATAATAAGAATATCATATTTATTCTTGACAGTAGGAAGAGGAAATTCAAAACCTCCAAATATAATCAATGGAATTTTTCCAATAGAGTTGATACTATGAACTTGAGGTTGCTTCCTCGGAAAGTGAACCGTATGCTCATTACCGTTAACATGAAAAGTGATATTGCCTTTGTTGCAATCAATAACAGCCCCTGCAGTATTAATAAAAGGTCTTCCAAGAATAATAGACATACTATCATCCTCGGGAATATCAAGAATAACAAAGTTCGTTAAAATAGTAACGTTTGCAACCACAACAGGCACATACTCACAAATACCGACAGGTATAGCAGTTGATTTATCAGCCATTTGCAAAGACATTTCAGTAGGTGTCAACTTATTCAAATCAAGTCTATGATATAAAGATAGAGAGGCATAACACTTACACCGGCTCCAAGATCGCATAAAGCAGTTTTAACATAATTTCTTTTAATGGAGCATGGTATAGTAGGTACTCCTGGATCTCCAAGTTTCTTTGGTATTCCACCCTTAAAAGTATAATTAGCAAGCATGGTGGAGAGTTCAACTTCCGGTATCTTTATTTTATTAGTAATGATATCCTTCATATACTTAGCATAAGGATTAGTTTTGAGCATATCAGTCAATCGCATACGCAAAAAGATAGGTCTAATTATTTCAGCAAAGAGCTCAAAATCCTCATCATCCTTTTTCTTGGATGGTTTGGGAGGAAAAGGCATGGGTTTCTGAACCCATGGTTCTCTTTCTTTACCATGTTTCCTAGCAACAAAGTCTCTCTTATCATAACGTTGATTCTTTGATTGTGGGTTATCAAGATCAACAGCAGGTTCAACTTCTACATCATTATCATCACTAGGTAAATTCTTAACATGTTCGCTTTAATACCTTTTTCTTTCATAGATTTCTTTGCCTCTTGCATATCTTTGGGACTGAGAAATAGAACACCTCTCTTCTTCGGAGTTGGTTTAGGAATAGGATCATTAATTGGAGCGGGAGCTGGCTCAGGAGCTGGCTCAGGAGGTGCCCAATTATTTCCATTTGTCAACATATTATTCAATAGAATTTCAGCTTCATCCGGTGTTCTTTCCCCGAAAAGAGAACCAGCACAACTATCCAGGTAATCTCTGGAAGCATCGGTTAGTCCATTATAAAAGATATCAAGTATTTCATTTTTCTTAAGAGGATGATCAGGCAAAGCATTAAGTAACTCGAGAAGCCTCCCCCAAGCTTGTGGGAGACTCTCTTCCTCAATTTGCACAAAGTTGTATATTTCCTTTAAAGCAGCTTGTTTCTTATGAGCAGGGAAATATTTAGCAGAGAAGTAATAAATCATATCCTGGGGACTACACACACAACCAGGATCAAGAGAATTAAACCATATTCTAGCATCACCCTTTAATGAGAACGGAAATATTTAAGTATATAAAAGTAACGGGATCTCTCATCATTAGTGAACAGGGTGGCTATATCATTTAATTTAATAAGATGTGCCACAACAGTTTCAGATTCATAACCAAGGAAAGGATCAGATTCAACCAAAGTAATTATATCAGGATCAACAGAGAATTCATAATCCTTATCAGGAACACAGATAGGTGAAGTAGCAAAAGCACGGTCAGGCCTCATTTTATCTTTAAGAGATTCTTTGTTCCATTTAACTAATAGCCTTTTAAGTTCATTACCATCTCTGCAAGCTAGAATAGCGGCATAAGATTCCATATCAAAAACATAACCCTCAGGAATAATAGGCCTATCTTCATCATCACTTTCATCAATATAATCAGATTCAATAATTTCTTTCTCTCTAACCCTAACAATTTGTTCATCAAGAAATTCACCAAGTGGCACAGTAGTATCAGGCATAGAAGTAGTTTCATCATAAGTATCATGCATAGCAGAAGTGGCATCATCAATAACATGCGACATATCAGAACGAATAGCAGAAGCAGGTTTAGGTGTCGCAATCTTACTCATAACAGAAGGTGAATCAAGTGCAGAGCTAGATGGCAGTTCCTTACCTCCCCTCGTAGTTGAGGGATACATTTTTGTTTTCTCGTCTTTCAAGTTCTTCATAGTGTCCAGCAGATATAAATCCCAAGTGACTCAAAGAATAGAGCTATGCTCCCCAGCAACGGCACCAGAAAAAGGTATTGATAACCCACAAGTATAGGGGATTGCAACAGTTTTCGAGGGTAGAGTATTCAACCCAAATTTATTGATTCGATACAAGGGGAGCCAAAAAATATTCTCAAGTATTAGCAGCTGAGTTGTCAATTCAACCACACCTGGAAACTTAGTATCTGTAGCAAAGTGTTTAGTAGCAAAGTAGTATGATAGTGATGGTAACGGTAACAAAGAGTAAAGAAAGCAAAGTAATATTTTTGGTGTTTTGTAGTGATTGTAACAGTAGCAACGAGAAAGTAAATAAGCGTAAACCAGTATATGGAAAGCTCGTAGGCATTGGACCAGTGATGGATAATTATGCCGGATGCGGTTCATCATGTAACAGTCATAACATAGGGTGACACATAATTAGCTCCAATTCATCAATGTAATGTAGGCATGTATTCCGAATATAGTCATACGTGCTTATGGAAAAGAACTTGCATGACATCTTTTGTCCTACCCTCCCGTGGCAGCAGGGTCTTATTGGAAACTAAGGGATATTAAGGCCTCCTTTTAATAGAGAACCGGAACAAAGCATTAGCACATAATGAATACATGAACTCCTCAAACTATGGTCATCATCGGGAGTGGTCCCGATTATTGTCACTTCGGGGTTGCCGGATCATAACACATAGTAGGTGACTATAGACTTGCAAGATAGGATCAAGAACACACATATATTCATGAAAACATAATAGGTTCAGATCTGAAATCATGGCACTCGGGCCCTAGTGACAAGCATTAAGCATAGCAAAGTCATAGAAACATCAATCTCAGAACATAATGGATACTAGGGATCAAACCCTAACAAAACTAACTCGATTACATGATAAATCTCATCCAACTCATCATCATCCAACAAGCCTACGATGGAATTACTCACGCACGGCAGTGAGCATCATGAAATTGGTGATGCAGGATGGTTGATGATGACGACGGCGACGAATCCCCCTCTCCGGAGCCACGAACGGACTCCAGATCAGCCCTCCCGAGAGGTTTTAGGGCTTGGCGGCAGCTCCGTATCGTAAAACGCGATGATTTCTTCTTCTCTATTTTTTCTCCCCGAAAGCAAATATATAGAGTTGGAGTTAGCGTCGGAAAGTCTTCAGGGGGCCCACGAGGTAGGGGGGCACGCCCTAGGTGGGGGGGAGGGGGCGCCCCCACCCTCGTGGACAGGGTGTGGCCCCCCTGGTCTTCATCTTTGGCGAGGATTTTTTATTATTTATTATAACATATTCCGTGGAGTTTTAGGTCATTCCGAGAACTTTTGTTTTCTGCACATAAACCAACATCATGGCAATTATGCTGAAAACAACTTCAGTCCGGGTTAGTTCCATTCAAATCATACAAGTTAGAGTCCAAAACAAGGGCAAAAGTGTTTGGAAAAATAGATACGACGGAGACGTATCAGAGGTATATATGGTAACTTGTGTTATACCACCACTCAACCAAGGACAACCAGTGCAAGCATTTCTTGGGTTGGATGAAAGCCATGAGCCAATAATTTTCCAAGCATTGATTTACCCTTTTAGTTAGGCCATCAGACTGTGGGTGATATGAAGTATTCATGTAAACCTTAATGCACAATTTCTTGAAGAGATCTTTCCACAAACGACTTGTGAATATCATGTCTCTATCAGTAACAATCATAGGAGGGAGGCCATGCAATCTAAAGATGTTGCCAGTAAAAGCCCTAGCAACTGTGTTGACAGTAATAGGGTGTTTCATAGGAATGAAATGGTTGTATTTAGTGAATCTGTCCACACCTACCAAGATCATGTCCTTATTATTGGAAGTGGGAAGACCTTCCACAAAATCAATAACGATGTGTCACCAAGAAAAAATTAGGGACATGAAGAGGTTGCAGTAACCCAGGCTACTTGCAGTGCTCAACTTTATTAGAGCATTGCTTGATGTAGTCCACAATAAATAGTTTTGTTCCTGGCTAAAGGAACATAAGTTCGACTCTCTGATATGTAGCTCTATGACCAGAGTGACCACCCAATTCAGAATTATGTAATGTAGATAATAGTTTAGTTCTCAGAGTGTTGTCGGTTCCAATGGCAACTCTATTTTTGCACCTGATTATTCCTTGTTGCAAAGTGTGGTTAGGAACATAATCGGGATTTGTGGACAACTGACTCAGTGTAACACCATGAATTTTGCCTCATGATAACTTAGAGCCAATGGTGTTGTTTGGATCCTTAATTGTGTCTGAGTTTGAATTTTTGCTTCTTACATAAAATTTTTCCTTTCTCTTGTTTGAATTTGAGTTGGATATTTTGCTTGTTAAAAGTGCTCTAGGACTTAGGAAAAATCATATGACCATTCTACTCCAATACTAAATTCCAAATTTCTATCAGTGATCATGAAATGGGAATAGGTTACAAAAATAATTATGTTAAAAACTATTTTGGCCAAAAGCTATTTTCCAAATTTAGGTTTTAAAAAACCCTTAAGTCATGGCTTGAGTTACAAGTCATTGATTTCAGTGGAACAAAAACTTTTCAAGGATATTTATGGAACCTACAAGTTATAGGACATCCCAGAACTACAAAAGTATTATTTGGAAAGTATAAAAGTATTTATTTTATCAGCTTTCTCTTAGGGCCAGAAATGGTCTTTAATAAGAAAAATTCTATTTTCATGTTTCAAAAATATTTGAGAAAATTTAGGGAAGCTCGGGAGAAATAGAGTTTTCATATATATGAGTTTAAACCCATGGTCATGACTAAAATCTCTTTAGATCTACATAAATTTAGGTATGCCCATTTTTAGGGTTTGACAACTTTACATTTTTTCGATAAGGGGATATATTAATATCGTGAAGATATCAATTACACCAGCCTCTACACCAACAAGATGTCCAAACACACACAACCAAAAAATAGAGAGAAAAAGAAAACAAAGACCCCTCATGGAGATTGAAACTCGCAACAGCAGCACTCTAACCACCACCAAAGACAACACACGGGCCACAAAAAAGATTCTCCAAAAGCAATGCCTCCAAGCAGGAAACAATGCATAAGAATTGTTGTCGTCCGATCGAAGATATTGGGTTTTCACCTGGAGAGAGTTCGAGTTCACAAAAACAATGCCTTCAACAAGACCATTGCTAGGTACAACCAATAAAGTACGTACCTTGGGCTTTCATCTTGTAAATGTAGGCTCAGCACTTGAGGAGCACCACCAAAAATGTAGTCCACCTGTGTTGCCACCCCTCTTGGCAAGGCTGCGTCTAATGAGGACATCAATACTACAGTTACACCCACAATCCCGACAGCTACATATACTGGACCAATTACTAGAGCTCGCGCACGCCAATTAAATTATCAGGTACTTTCATTTCTTGGTAACGATCCTATTGTTATGAGAATATGATGCTGCCTAAATTGGATACATTTGTTTTGCTTACAAATGAAGGTCCTAGCTTGGACAAGAAGGATGAACATTGGAGCAAGATCAAGCATGGAGATGATGGCATGCGCAAGGGGAACAAGAACGGAGTTTCAGGTGATGATTTCAGGGCTTTGAAGCCACCATAATGAGTGCATGAAGGCTGGGACGAAATATACGTGCTACTTCATAAATTTCATCCAGAGACTATTATAGGTGCTGCACCACCTTATTATTGGGTCAGGACCATGTAATTTTGAAATACTTCAGTATAGTCTGTTTTTAGAGTCCGTATGTGTGGGGAAACAGAGTTAGGGTTGGTTTCAGACCCCTCCTCCAACGGGTCATGAAGTCCCCCCTATTCCTCCATATATACAACCCTTAGGGCGTCGTTTAGATTTTGAGTTTTGTTTAGATTAAAGTTCGCATAGCTACAACTCGCATACTTCGTTTGTGTTCAACGACCAGACCAAGACGTCACAGAACCCCACTTGATTAATAAAGCTTTTCTCTTATATTCGCAATATCCAGATTGCAGTCTCAGTTTCTTGCTTGTTCTTTGTTTGCTCGCAGAAAATAGACCCTCGTGGTCAGTTTGGTCATGCTCTGGCGTGGTCAATAACCCCTCAGAAGTTGGTTTAGCGATTGCTAAGGCGCAACATCGACACACGTTCGTAGTCGGATTTCCAAAGTTGACTCCCACAGAAAGCGATAGCTATGTCATCGAAACATCGGGATGCCTTCGCCTCTATCAAGTGGTATCAGATTTCCAGGTTGCTTGGTGACATTTTCTAGTTTTTGGTAGTTTAGAATGCATCTGTTCTTCATACCTAGAGTCCACGAAAAAGCCAAAAAATAGGGTTAGTTCATCATATCTGAACCAGTTTGATCCATTGCATAATTTTTTCAGTATTTTGCTTTGTTGAATTTGCGGTTGCATCGTCGTGTTAGGTTGTTGGTCTTAGTGTCTAGTCCTTTAGAGTTTCGAGTTCTGTTTCACAAGTTGTGACGTCGCTGCCGCACCATCGTCAGCACTGATGCCATATACCACCACCGCTTATCCGCCATCAATCCGAGTCCATATAGCACCGCCGCCTCTGAGTCCTTATACCACCGCCAATCCGAGTCCATATACCACCATCAATCCGAGTCCATATACCACCACCAATCCGAGTCCATATACCACCTCCGCATCTAAGTCCATATACCACCACCAATCCGAGTCCATCACATATTCGGATTGCTATCCATCTGTAGTCATAGTCGTGTTGCCTTGTCTGAGTAGGTTTCGGTTTTCATCAATCTTTCTCCATCCGTAGAAGAGGGGCGATTTCCAAAAAAAGAGTCTGGAGGCCTCTAGAAAGTTTTTAGCCCAAAACTTTTGGCGGGTGAAAATATTTTTTTCCCTATCCTATTTTTTGGCTTTTCTGAGTGTTTTGAGACACTTGCCATCATACTGATTTTTGTTGCACTTTTTGGTCATCGCTGCTCTGTTTTCCGCAAAAAAATCAACAAAAAATTTCGTGCCTATCCTGTTTATACGACTTGGGAAGAGTTTTGAGACACTCGCCATTATAGCGATTTTCTGAAAGAAAAAAAAGAGCGCCAAAAAAGAGAAAAATTCAGAGTGTGCTTTTGCCTTGTTTACGTGCAACGCTATGATTTTGTTAGTGTTCTAGGCTCGCGTCTCTAGCATGGTCTGGCGTAGGACCAAAACAGTACCGTTGTTGAACGTTTATTCAACTTTGCTTCTCTAAATTGATTAGTGCCGATATTTTTGCTACCATATCATAAGCCTTCCCAGCTCCACATACATCTACATCATGCGTTTGACACCACCTAGCAATCGCTCTATTCAAACTTTAAGAGTTTTGACAACAACGGTTGCCATCACCACCTGCTGCTTGGTAAGAACTGGTAAGGATTTGAGATTCATTTGACAGATTTGTGACTCACCAACACACCACCACTTATTAGTAGTCTGTATGACCATATTGTTGTGTGTTTCTATTGCTGCTAACCATGACAGGATCACAAGTCGACGAGGGTGACTGGGAGAACATGACGAATAAGGCGTTACATAATAAATTCCAGCAAATGTTGGGTCAACAGGTGGAAGACGTGATGAGCAGCTTGGAAAGGCACTAGAGAGGATTGATGACATTGAGAAGACAATTGACACCAAGTTGGATGCCAAGTTCGCTGAAGTGCTCGCACGTCTACCTCCACCTGCTTCCTCTGCTTCACCGCTGCAACAACAACACCACCAACAGCAATCACAACCACCTCCATGTCGCAATCCTGTACTCCACCGAGCGAAGCGTGTTCCTCTTAAGGAAGGCCAAAATTCTAGTGTCGCTGCTACTGCTGTTGCTGCGTCTGCGGCTCCTACTACTACTACCGAGGAGGAGGACGATTACGAGGCTTGTTACAAGGATGAGGAGGTGCAAAGCCAGAACTATGTGCAACCACCACTACCACCACCAGGTTGTCCCCATGCATATATTCACAATGGTAGGGCTGCACCACCACCTCAGGTACGAGATCATGACCATCTTCCTAAACTAAATTTGAATATTCTGACTTCTGAGGGTAGATACGTTCCTGATGTATATCTTACTTGGGAGTTAGAAACTGAACAACGTTTTACATGTTTAGAATATCATGAGGATAGACGTGTTGCTGTTGTTGTTTGTGCGTTCAATAGTTTTGCTTGTGTTTGGTGGTCTGAACATTGTAGATTATATCATGATAATATCCCAACTACTTGGTCTGCTTTCAAAAATGCTATGCGTACTCATTGGGTTCCACCATATTATCAACGTGAATTGTTTAAAAAATTGCAACGCTTAAGACAAGGATTTTTTTTGTAGATGAATATTATCAGGAATTACAAACTGGCATGATTAGATGTGGTATTGTTGAGGATAATGAAGCTATGCTTGCATGTTTTATGGCTGAGTTAAATAGAGAGATTCAGACCATTTTAGAGTATAAGGAGTATAACAATATCACTCGTTTATTCCATCTTGCTTGCAAGGCTGAACATGAAGTGCATGATTGACAGGCATTGGCGCGAACTAATTTTTTTGTAGGTTGATCATCATCATGGAAACCATGTGCATCCTCTACTTCCACATGTTCTGTTGCACCAGCATCTTCGTCAGCTGTCACCTACAACCGTGATACAAGAAAGTAGGCACAACCACCACGATCTGCCAAGAGCACACCTTCCGGGCCTGCACATAGCTCTTCTTCATCCATGACATCAACAGGGCAAACACATGATATTATTTGTCGTCGTTGCAAGGGTGGAGGTCATTATGCGAGAGAATGCCCATCTAAGTGTGTGATGATTGCTATTGAGGATGGCGGGTATGAGTCCGCTAGTGACTATGATGAGGAGACATTGGCTCTTATTAGAAGTGAAGAACACGGTGATACGTCTCTAATGTATCTATAACTTTTGATTGTTCCATGCTGTTTTATTATCAATCCGGGATGTTTTATAATCATTTTATATCATCTTTTGGTACTAACCTATTGACATAGTGCCAAGTGCCAGTTGCTGTTTTTTCCATGTTTTTTACATCGCAGGAAATCAATATCAGATGGAGTCCAAATGCCACGAAACTCCACAATTATTTTTTATGGGCCAGAAGGAACACAACGGGCCCTGCTTGCACCTGGGGGTAGTCCCAAGGAGGGGACAACCCACCAGGGCGCGCCAGGAGGCCCATGCGTGCCCAGGTGGGTTGTTCCCACCTCAGGTGCCCCCGGACCGCCTCTTTGCTCTATAAATACCCCAAAAATCCCAGAACCCTAGGGGAGTTGATGAAATATTGATCCAACCGCCGCAGAGTCCAGAACCACCAGATCCAATCTAGACACCATCTCGGATGGGGTTCACCACCTCCATTGGCGCCTCTCCGATGATGCATGAGTAGTTCTTTGTAGACCTTTCGGGTCCGTAGTTAGTAGCTAGATGGCTCTCCCTCTCACTGAATTCTCAATACAATGGTCTCTTGGAGATCCATATGATGTAACTCTTTTTGCGGTGTGTTTGTTGGGATCTCATAAAATTTGAGTTTATGATCAGTCATATCTTTTTATATCCATGAAAGTTATTTGAGTTTCTTTGATCTCTTCTATGCATGATCTCTTATAGCCTCGTATTTCTTCTCCGATATTTGGGTTTTGTTTGGCCAACTTGATCTATTTATCTTGCAGTGGGAAGAGGTGCCTGGTAGTGGGTTCGATCTTATGGTGCTTGATCCCAGTGACAGAAAGGGAAAGGACACGTATGTATCGTTGCTACTAAGGATAAAATGATGGGGTCTATCTCTACATAGATAGATCTTGTCTACATCATGTCATCGTTTTTATTGCATTACTCCGTTTTTCCATGAACTTAATACACTAGATGCATGCTGGATAGCGGTCGATGTGCGGAGTAATAGTAGTAGATGCAAGCAGGAGTCGGTCTACTAATCTTGGATGTGACGCCTATGTAATGATCATTGCTTGGATACCATGATAATTATTTGAGGTTCTATCAATTTCCCAACAGTAATTTGGTTACCCACCGTTTGCTCTCTTTCTCGAGGGAAGCCACTTGTGAAACCTACGCCCCCGGGTCTTCGTTCTCATATATTTGCTTTGCGATCTATTTTGTTTGCTCTTTTTATTCAGATCTATTAAACCAAAATACAAAAATACTTTGCTGCACTTTATTTTATTTGCATCTATTTACTCAATCTATTACAACTTTCTCCCGTGATCACGCAATTTCTGGCGCCGTACCCCGAAAGGGATCGACAACCCCTTTAACACATCGGGTTGCGAGATGTTGTTATTTGTGTGCAGGGGTTGTTTATGTTGTGTTGCTTGGTTCTCCTACTGGTTCGATAACCTTGGTTTCATATCTGAGGGAAATACCTACCGCCGCTGCGCTGCATCATCCCTTCCTCTATGGGGAAATATCGACGTAGCTTTAAGTGACATCAAAAGGAATTTTCTGGCGCCGTTGCCGGGGAGGATCTTCAACATATACCAGGTTCCTAATCACAAATCTCATCTCCTCACAATTTACATTATTTTTCATTTGCCTCTCTTTTTCCTCTCCCCCACTTTACAAAAATTTGCCGTTTTACTTGCCTCTCTTTTTCCGTTCACCGTTTTCTTGCCAGATCTGTTTTTGTGTGCGTTCTTGCTTGCGTAATCATGATGCCTCAAAGAAAATATTATGATGTTCCTTACCCCAATATTTTTCTTGAAATTGAGAAAAGTACTAAGGAATATATGACTACACAATTTGAACATAATAAGTATTTTACCGAAGAACTTAAGGAGCACTCTGTTGTGCTAGATGCTATTGCAAAACAACTTGATGATATTAGTAGAGAAGTTTGCAATCTTCAATCTAAGTATGCCTTTGCTGAAAGTTTGTTGGAAAAAATATCTGATGCACAAGCTACTTTAGTAAATCAAATGGCTGCCAAACCAATCTCGTTAGAAGATAAAGATGATGAAGATCTTAAAAAGATTGGTGTTTCCTCTATTAATTCCTTGTTTAGTAAAGTTAAGATTGATGAAAAGGGGACTGGAGAAGAGTCAACTTTAGGTAGAAGGCGTCCCAATATTTCGGAGGGTGAAAATCTTGTTGAGAAAATTGATGAAAGTGGGTTTGGAGAGGTCAAAACTTTAGCTAGTGATGCACCCACTCTTTTGGATTACAAAGACTTTAATTATGATAGTTGCTCTTTGATTGATTGTATTTATTTGTTGAAATCCATGCTAAATTCACCCCATGCTTATGAACAAAATAACGCTTTTACTAAACACATTGTTGATGTTATGATGAAAGCTTTGGAAGAAAAGTTGGAATTAGAAGTTTCAATTCCTAGAAAATTGCATGATGAATGGTAACCTACTATGAGTGTTTTACTTTGTGTGACTTGGTTCCTAGTGTTTCCACAATTCCAAAATCTTTATGTGATGTGCTTGGTCTTACTAATCTTGAAGAATGTTCTTTGAATTTGCACTTGGCGGATTCTACTATTAAAAAGCCTATGGGAAGAATTAATGATGTTCTTATTCTTGCAAATAGGAATTATGTGCCCACAGATTTTATTGTTCTTGATATTGATTGTAATCCGTCTTGTCCAATTATTCTTGGTAGACCGTTTTTACGCACTATCGGTGCCGTGATTGATATGAAAGAAGGCAATATTAAGTTCCAATTTCCTTTGAGGAAGGGTATGGAACACTTTCCTAGAACAAAAATTAGGCCACCTTATGAATCAATCATGAGGTCATCTTATGGATCTCGAATCAAAGATGACAAAACTTAGATCCATGCTTTATGCCTAGCTAAGGGCGTAAAACTATAGCGCTTGTTGGGAGGCAACCCAATGAATAAAATTTATTTTTGCTTTCTGTTTTTGTGTGTTTGCACAATTATGCTACTGGTATGATTGTGTTTTTTGTGTTTTAATTAGTGTTTGTGCCAAGTAAAACCTTTAAGATCTTCTTGGGTGATAGTTGATTGATCTTGCTGAAAAAGACAGAAACTTTGCGCTCACGAAAATAATTTTCATAAATCACAGAAAATAGCTTTTCCCAGATTCTTTTTGCAGAAGATTAATATACAAATTACCCTGGTCGTCCTAATTTGGTATAATTTTTGGAGTTTCATACGTATTCGCAAAAGTCAGATTGCTACAGACTGTTCTGTTTTGACAGATTCTGTTTTCTTTGTGTTGTGTGCTTATTTTGATGGCTTTATGGTTTTCTTTGATGAGTTTTTCCATAGAAAAGTTGGAATACAGTAGATATAATACAAAAACAAAATATGAATTGGTTAGATACAAAACTTATAGTAGTGGTTTGCTTTCTTATACTAACCGATCTCACGAAGGTTTTGTTGAGTTTTGTGTGATTGAAGTTTTCAAGTTTTGGGTTATCTTACGATGAATGAAAGAAGGATAGAAGAGCCTAAGCTTGGGGATACCCTGGCATCCCAAGCTGTTATCCAAGAATGAGAAACTAACTAAGCTTGGGGATGCCCCGAGTGGCATCCCCTCTTTCTTCTACCAACTATCGGTATTTTACTCAAAGCTATATTTTTATTCGTCACAAGGTATGTGTTTTGCTTGGAGTGTCTTGTATAATATGAGTCTTGGCTTGTTTTATTTTGTGTTTTAAGTCATCAATCCTTGCTGGACACACCTATTTGAGAGAGCCAAAATTGTCTCATGACTTGCTAGAATTGCTCTCTGTGCTTCACTTAAATCTTTTATGAGCTAGGACTTGCTCTATTGCTTCACTTATATCTTTTTGAGCACGGTGTGCTTAGTATTTTTGAAGAAATTCTCTCTTGCTTCACTTAGATTTATTTGAGAGTCAGTAAATTTTCAATAAATTCTCTCTTACTTAACTTAAATTATTTTGAGAGAAATAATTTTTTTTATGCTCATGATCTTCACTTATATTTGTTTGAGCTTATGAAAAGCAACACATGAAAATTAGTCCCAAAGTGATAGATATCCAAGAAGGATAAGTAATTTTTTTTCATGAAGATCATTGGACAAAATAAACTTGATTCTTAGTAATAGTTTTGAGATATGATGATGTGATATGTGAGTTGTGTTGATGAGTAATTATGCTTTAGTAAGAATATTGGTGTTAAGGTTTGTGATTCTCTATGCAAGTACGAAAGTCAATAGTCACGCGATGAAATTATATCCTACTTGTGGTGCATCATTCGGTGTTAATTATGCTTAATGCTTGCTTATGAGATTATTCGTTTCTTGGTTGGTTGCTTCTCAATCTTTTGCTAGCCTTCATTTTGCACCAAGTATGACCTCTACTTGTGCATCCAAAATCCTTTAAACCAGTTTTGCCACATGAGTCCACTATATCTACCTATATGCGGTATTCTTTTGCGGTTCTAAACAAATTTGCATGTGCCATCTCTAATTTTTAAAATAAACTTCTCTTTTGTGTGTTTGTTTCGCTCACGGAACGGTAACGGGTGGCTAATATTTTCCATGCTGGATGTGTTATTGTCACGATGAGTGTTTATTCACTTGTCATTGCACGAGAGTAAGGCAAAGGTTTTAGGGATGCCCAGTCCCAAAATGCAAAAATGAATGTACTTTATGTTATATCAAATAATAAATTCCTTGGAAAGTGTTGGTATTGAAGGCACCCTTGGATACGGTTAGCCATGAAAAGTGAAAGTATGGTGGAAAAAGGAATAAACTTTATTTTCTGTTTGGGAACCGCCTATGGCATATCTAGCATGGAAAGTGTTCGGAACTCTAAGTCATTTTCGTTGGTGGATGGATACACATCCCAAAATGTTTTTTATCTCTAATTTTTTCGCTTTGAGCTCTGGCACCTCTACAAATCCCTACTTCCCTCTGCGAAGGGCCTTTCTTTTACTTTATGCAATTTTTATTTTTGAATTTGAGTCTTCATCTTCTCTTACAAAAGCACCAACTAAGAGGCAATATGATCGTACTTAAGTATTGGGTGTAGCTAATATTCGAGTGTGTTTCATGAATGGATCAATGTTTGAGCATCATGGGCTAGGGATAACTTATTTTAGCGTTGATATTTTGAAAGACATGATTGCTTGTTGATATGCTTGAGTATCTAAATTATTATGTCAAAACTAGACTCTTGCTTTGAATCACATATATAAAAGTCCAAATGCCCATGCTACAAAGAAAAGAATATGATATGACATGATAAACAGCACTCCACATCAAAAATTCTGTTTTTATCACTTACCTACTCGAGGACGAGCAGGAGTTAAGCTTGGGGATGCTGATACGTCTCCAACGTATCTATAATTTTTAATTGTTCCATGCTATTTTATTATCAATCTTGGATGTTTTATAATCATTTTATAGTTATTTTATATCATTTTTTGGTACTAACCTATTGACATAGTGCCTAGTGCCAGTTGCTGTTTTTTCCATGTTTTTTACATCGCAGAAAATCAATATCAGACGGAGTCCAAATGCCACGAAACTCCACGATGATTTTTTATGGGCCAGAAGGAACACAATGGGCCCTGGTTGCACCTGGGGGGAGTCCCGAGGAGGGGACAACCTACCAGGGCGCGCCAGGAGGCCCAGGCGCGCCCTGGTGGGTTGTGATATTACTCCTTCCGTCTAGGTGAATAATTCATTGCATGCAAGGATTATGAGAAACTTGACCAATGCATATAATTCATGCATGCATACATTGCAATTAATGCATAAAATTAATGCAATTTGAAATCTGAGCATGTGATGGGGAACAATCAAATTGGGACTTACAAAACGGGAAATCGAAATTTTTGAGATAAGCCCTATAAACCGGGGAGGAAGTAGATGCCAACGAACTTTCAAATTTCATAATCGAAGTGTAAGAGTGAAAGAGTTGTGTCTCCTTTTTTTTGCGGGGGTAATACAGTTGTGTCTCCTAGCCTATGCGTGTTCAAGTTTCGGCTCGGATGTTGTGTCTCACCTTCTCCTCTTATCTTAATTAATAAAACCGTAGGAGCTTCTGGTCTAGTTTTAAAGAGTAAAATACAGATGTCTTCCCTTCTCTTGTACAGTGAGCCATAGTTCTTCATGACCATCCTCCGATACTAATTTTGAACCTACACACAGCAGTTACATTTTGGGCCAGATGCAGAGGAATGACTTTGTCTCCTCGTGCGCACTGAAAGCTATCGCCATCTTCGGCTTCAGCGGCCCATCATCCGATCCATAAGAGTAGAAAATGCTCGAGGCATTGTCGTTGTCACTCTAGTCCAAACTCGAGGCATGCATCCTGTCAAAAGCGACGACGGCCATCGTCAGGCTCTGGGCTTGCACCCATGAGTCCAAACACGACAATCTCCTGACCGTGGAGAACAACGCTGCCATTGCTTATGGGGAATTGGACAAATCCACCGAGATATTGTTCTCGGCGGCGATCTCTTTGATCACCTTCTTCTTCAGGCTAATGCTTGTCGTGTCTCCGGACAACTTCCGCACCAGCTGCATGCAATGGCAACACAAATCATGCATGTGACTGCTACCTTTCCTCTACAACTCCAAATCAATGGGCGCCTAGAAATGAAGACTATAACTTTTACCATCGGGTCGACGACCGCGGTGCCCACCTTGGCGTCGGCAGTTAAATCGTCGCCGAACTTGTCGACGAGGATCTTGCGGGCAGACTGCAGCTCCGGCAGGTCACTGCACCGCTTGGCAGCAAATATGAGTCCGGCAACTGCTTCCTTTACCTCCTCGCTGCATTCCCTGTACGCTAAACATATTAGTTTTCTTGCCCAAAACATTGACATTGAAGTGGATGATCTAAAAACATTAACAAAAAGGAGAAGAAGTTAAGAGATCAGATCAGGTGTGATCAAGAGACGTACTTGGGCTTGTCTAGCTGAGCGGCTTTCTTGACGAGGCACTTGCAGTAGAGCTCTATGATGCCGAGCGCCTCCAACATGTTGTCCTCCTTTATGACCTGCTCTACCTGCACAGAGAAAAAAGCTAGCATCAGTAAAAAAGAAAATGTAAGATCACTAGAAGAATAACATGTTCAGATGCTTGGAGGCCATAGCTAGGCACGCACACGCTGGAGAGCGCGGTCGGTTTGGTTGAGGGAGAGGAGCTGGCAGACGTCGCCGGAGGCAATGGACTTGCGAGCAAGGCGCGGCTTGCGGGCGATGGCTACACGTGAGACGGTGAGCTCGAGAAAGGACTTGAGCTTGCGGGTCTGCTTGGAGAACTTCCTGAGGAATCCCATGGCTGGTGATCTGCTCTTGCCGGAGTTCCTTGAGGTTTTGGAGTTTTTGGCGGGACCAACGATGCGCCTACCGGCGGTCGGCGGCGGTATCGTTGGTCCTTGGATGGGTGGTAGGGGGAGGAGGAGCTGAGTTCTTGGGAGGAACAAAGGTTTTCTAGGGCAGTGTTTCTCTGTTTTTGGAAGTCTAATTTTAGTGCACAGGCTGTTAGTTCAGTTATATAAAACGAACTTCTTTCATATTTGGAACATGAGGGCTGGACGTGCACATTATAGGGAGCGAAACGTGTAAAGAAAGTTTTCTTAATGAAAAATGTGGAAAATAATTCCTATTAGACAGAAGGACATCCCCTGCTTGACCCTTTCGGATTGAGGGTTTTCAAATGAATTTTGTAAGAATTCATTTCTTTTTGTTGAGTGTCGTGATTGTATTGGAAACATAAGATAGACTATGAAGTATTTTGGCTTGCCTTGTACTCCAAATAGACCATGTACTCTTATATATATGCCCACGAGGCTCAAGCAATACATCAACTATTCCACCAATCTTTTTCTCTCTATCCCCTTCTAACAGGGTATCATCAAATGGTAGCAAAGCTTTTTTCAGCTCCAGGATTCAAAATGCACAGCAGTGAGCCGTTGGTGGCGGAGCTGGACGACTCGGGTGGCGCTCCGCCCCAGCCCCCTGACCTCGCCATAGTTGGTGCGTGGACGCAAGTCCGGCGCGGCCTGTGCGGCTCGCCGTCGCCGATGCCTCCTCCTGCGGCCCGGGGGTCGCCATGGGGCGCGTGCAGCAGCCACTTCTGGGCTCTGGCGGGCGCGGATTCGAAGGCGAGGATGAGCCTTCCCCACCTTGCTCTCCTGCCCCGCCGGCGGGCGCGACGTTGGGTGCTGGTTGCTACACCAACTCAAAATTTGTCTTGGAGGAGAAGTTGGGCAGTATGGTCCATATACTATAATGTCTGACAGACAGAAGGAATGTGTATCCACCTTCCATGGCCTGCTAAATATGTGTTTGCATGTTTATTAGACTGTAGTTTAGCTAAATATGTGTATCCACCTTCAATTGCCTGCTAAATATGTGTTTACATGTTTATTAGACAGTAGCTTAGCTGTTTAAATTGTGTGCACCAGGGGCTATTGTATGCAGTGAATGCAGTATTTCCTAAAAGTCATCAAAGATTCTGCCTAAGACACATATATGCAAACTTCCAAAATGCTGGCTTTAGGGGGAAAGATCTTAAGAAGTGCATGGATAATGCCAGTTATGCCTATAATGAACACAAATTTAATAAAGCAATGGATGATCTCAAAGCTGAGAGTGAGGAAGCTTGGGAGTGGCTTAGTGCAATACCCAAGAAAACATGGGCTAGGCATGCATTTGACACAAACAACAAGACTTACTTGGTTGTTAACAATTTTTCTGAGGTGTTTAACAAGTACATCCTAGATCATAGGAACAAACCAATAAGAACAATGTGTGATGGCATAAAGGATAAGCAGATGGTTAGATGGCACAGGAATAGAGAGAGTGGAAAGGCAGCTAGATGGGAGATCACACCACATTACAGTGAGAAGTTGGAGATTGAAAAAGAAAGGGCCAAGTACTGCAAACCCATTCAAGCACGTGTTAACTTGTGGCAACTAATTAGTGGGGAGCAAACACATGCTGTGAATTTGGAACTTGAAACCCGTGGTTGCAGAAAGTGGGACCTCAGTGGCATCCCATGTAACCATGCCATCTCAGCAATTAACGAGGCAAAAAGGTTTCCAGAGGACTTTGTAAGCAAATTCTTCAAGAAACCATATTACTTGGCAGCATATGAACCAATGATATTGAAGGAAATATGCCCTAGAGGCAATAATGAAGTTGTTATTTATATTTCCTTATATCATGATAAATGTTTATTATCCATGCTAGAATTGTATTAACCAGAAACTTGATACATGTGTGAATACATAGACAAAACAAAGTGTCCCTAGTATGCCTCTACTTGACTAGCTCGTTAATCAAAGATGGTTAAGTTTCCTAGCCATAGACATGTGTTGTCATTTGATGAACAAGATAACATCATTAGATAATGATGTGATGGACAAAACCCATCCGTTAGCTTAGCATAATGATCGTTTAGTTTTATTGCTATTGCTTTCTTCATGACTTATACATGTTCCTCTGACTATGAGATTATGCAACTCCCGAATACCGGAGGAACACCTTGTGCGCTATCAAACGTCACAACATAACTAGGTGATTATAAAGATGCTCTACAGGTGCCTCCGATGGTGTTTGTTGAGTTGGCATAGATCGAGATTAGGATTTGTCACTCCGAGTATCGGAGAGGTATCTCTGGGCCCTCTCGGTAATGATCATCACTATAAGCCTTGCAAGCAATGTGACTAATGAGTTAGTTGCGGGATGATGCATTACGGAACGAGTAAAGAGACTTGCCAGTAACGAGATTGAACTAGGTTTGATGATACTGATGATCGAATCCCGGGCAAGTAACATACCGATGACAAAGGGAACAACGTATGTTGTTATGCGGTTTGACCGATAAAGATCTTCGTAGAATATGTAGGATCCAATATGAGCATCTAGGTTCTGCTATTGGTTATTTATCGGAGATGGGTCTCAGTCATGTCTACATAGTTCTCGAACCCGTAGGGTCCGCACGCTTAACGTTCGATGACGATTTGTATTATGAGTTATGTGATTTGATGTACTAAAGTTTGTTCGGAGTCCCGGATGAGATCACGGACATGACAAGGACTCTCAAAATGGTCGAGAGGTAAAGATTCATATATTGGAAGGTTGCATTCGGACATCGGAATGGTTCCGAGTGATTCGGGCATTTTTCCGGAGTACGGGGAGGTTACCGGAACCCCCCGGGGAAAGATATGGGCCTTTTGGGCCATAGGAGGGAGGCTAACCAGACCACAAGGGGCTGGTGCGCCGCCCACAAGGGAGGAGGCCGAATTGGACTTGGGAAGGGGAGCCACCCCCCTTTTCTTCTCCCACTCCCTCTCCTTCCCCTTTTCCCCCTCCGGTAGAAGTAAAAAAAGGGTGGGCCCGAATCCTACTAGGACTGGAATCCTAGTAGGACTCCCCTCTCCCTGGCGCGCCCCTTGTTGGTCGGCCTCCTCCTCCCCTCCTTTATATACGGGGGCAGGGGCCCCCAAAGGCACAACAGACAATTTCTTACCGTGTGCGGTGCCCCCCTCCACAGTTTTACACCCCGGTCATATCATCGTAGTGCTTAGGCGAAGCCCTGCGCTGATAACTTCATCATCACCGTCACCACGCCGTCGTGCTGACGGAACTCTCCCTCGGCCTCAGCTAGATCAAGAGTTCGAGGGACGTCACCGAGCTGAACGTGTGCAGATTGCAGAGGTGCCGTGCGTTCGGTACTTGATCGGTTGGATCGCGAAGACGTTCGACTACATCAACCGCGTTACTAAACACTTCCGCTTTCGGTCTATGAGGGTACGTGGACACACTCTCCCCGCTCGTTGCTATGCTTCTCCTAGATAGTTCTTGCGTGACCGTAGGCAAATTTTTTTTGAAATACTACGCTCCCCAAACGTGGCATCTGAGCCAGGTCTATGCGTAGATGTTATATGCACGAGTAGAACACAAAGCGTCGTGGGCGATAATAGTCATACTGCTTACCAGCATGTAATACTTTGATTCGGCGGTATTGTTGGATGAAGCGGCCCAGACCGACATTACATGACCGCGTTCATGAGACTGGTTCTACCGCCGTGCTTCACACACAGGTGGCTAGTGGGTGTCTGTTTCTCCAACTTTAGTTGAATCGAGTGTGACTATGCCCGGTCCTTGTTGACGGTTAAAACAACACACTTGACGAAAAATCGTTGTGGTTTTGAAGCGTAGGTAAGAACGGTTCTTGCTAAGCCCGTAGTAGCCACGTAAAACTTGCAACAAAAAAGTAGAGGACGTCTAACTTGTTTTTGCAGGGCATGTTGTGATGTGATATGGTCAAGACGTGATGATATATAATTTGTTGTATGAGATGATCATGTTTTGTAACAGTTATCGGCAACTGGCAGGAGCCATATGGTTGTAGCTTTATTGTATGAAATGCAATCGCCATGTGATTGCTTTACTTTATCACTAAGCGGTAGCGATAGTCGTAGAAGCAATAGTTGGCGAGACGACAACGATGCTTCGATGGAGATCAAGGTGTCAGGCCGGTGACGATGGTGATCATGACGGTTCTTTGGAGATGGAGATCAAAGGCACAAGATGATGATGGCCATATCATATCACTGATTTTGATTGCATGTGATGTTTATCTTTTATGCATCTTATTTTTCTTAGTAAGGCGGTAGCATTATAAGATGATCTCTCACTAAAATTTCAAGGTATAAGTGTTCTCCCTGAGTAAGCACCGTTGCGACAGTTCTTCGTGCTGAGACACCCCATGATGATCGGGTGTGATAAGCTCTACGTTCACATACAATGGGTGCAAGCCAGTTTTGCACACACAGAATACTCGGGTTAAACTTGACGAGCCTAGCATATGTAGATATGGCCTCGGAACACAGAGACCGAAAGGTTGAGCGTGAATCATATAGTAGATATGATCAACATAGTGATGTTCACCATTGAAAACTACTCCATCTCACGTGATGATCGGACATGGTTTAGTTGATATGGATCACGTGATCATTTAGATGACTAGAGGGATGTCTATCTAAGTGGGAGTTCTTAAGCAATATGATTAAATTGAACTTTAATTTATAATGAACTTAGTCCTGATAGTATTTGCATAACTATGTTGTAGATCAATAGCTCGCGATGTAGCTCCCCGTTTATTTTTTGATATGTTCCTAGAGAAAAATAAGTTGAAAGATGATAGTAGTAATGATGCGGACTTGGTCCGTGATCAGAGGATTATCCTCATTGTTGCATAGAATAATTATGTCCTTGATGCATCGCTAGGTGACAGACCTATTGCAGGAGCAGATACACACGTTATGAACGTTTGACAAAGCTCGGTATGATGACTACTGATAGTTTAGTGCACCATGCTTTACGGCTTAGAACCGGGATTTCAAAAACGTTTTGAACACCACGGAGCATATGAGATGTTCCAAGAGCTGGAATTGGTATTTCAGACTCATGCCCGAGTCGAGAGGTATGAGATCTCTGACAAAGTACTTAGCCTACAAGATGGAGGAGAATAGCTCAACTAGTGAGCATGTGCTCAGAATGTCTGAGTACAACAATCGCTCGAATCAAGTGGTAGTTAATCTTCCAGATAAGATAGTGATTGACAAAGTTCTCTAGTCACTATCACCAAGTTACTAGAACTCCGTGATGAACTATAATATGCGAGGGATAAGGGATACGATTCCCAACCACTTCCCGATGCTGAAATCGGCGAAGGTAGAAATCAAGAAAAGGCATCAAGCGTTGATGGTTGACAATACCGCTAGTTTCAAGTAAAAGGGCAAGGGAAAGAAAGGGAACTTCAAGAAAGAATGGCAAGCAAGTTGCCACTCGCATGAAGAAGCCCAAAGCTAGACCCAAGCCTGAAACTGAGTGCTTCTACTGCAAAGGAAATGGTCACTGGAAGTGGAACTTCCCCAGATACTTGGCGGATAAGAAGGATGGCAAAGTGAACAAAGGTATATTGGATATACATGTTATTGATGTGTATTTTACTAGTGTTTATAGCAATCCCTCGGTATTTGATACTGGTTCAGTTGCTAAGAGTAGTAACTTGAACGGGAGTTGCAAAATAAACAAAGACTAGTTAAGGGTGAGGTGATGATGTGTGTTGGAAGTGATTCTGTCGGTGTCAAAACCGGCGGATCTCGGGTAGGGGGTCCCGAACTGTGCGTCTAGGCCGGATGGTAACAGGAGACAAGGGACACGATGTTTTTACCCAGGTTCGGGCCCTCTCGATGGAGGTAAACCCTACTCCTGCTTGATTAATATTGATGATATGGGTAGTACAAGAGTAGATCTACCACGAGATCAAGGAGGCTAAACCCTAGAAGCTAGCCTATGGTATGATTGTTGTATGATGGAGTTGTCCTACGGACTAAAACCCTCCGGTTTATATAGACACCGGATAGGGTTAGGGTTACACAGAGTCGGTTACAATGGTAGGAGATCTTGAATATCCGCATCGCCAAGCTTGCCTTCCACGCCAAGGAAAGTCCCATCCGGACACGGGACGAAGTCTTCAATCTTGTATTTTCATAGTCCTGGAGTCCGGCCGAAGGTATAGTCCGGCTACCCGAACACCCCCTAATCCAGGACTCCCTCAGTAGCCCCTGAACCAGGCTTCAATGACGATGAGTCCGGCGCGCAGATTGTCTTCGGCATTGCAAGGCGGGTTCCTCCTCCAAGTTCTTGAAGAAGATTTTAAACACCAAGGATAGTGTCCGGCTCTGCAAAATAAGTTTCCACATATTGCCATAGAGAGAATAATATTAACACAAATCAAATCTGCTGACGTATTCCGCAGTGTGACACCACACTACGGCCAAGCCTTTATTCAAATCGTTTTCGCTTCTCCACCTCAGCGCATTTCGCGAGGCGGTTTCCTTGGCACGTCTTGTCAAAGCAGAGATCATGTCCCCTTTTTACGGGATTCTCATCAATACGGACGTGGGTAACCCAATCGTGCCCGTTAGCACATTTCCTCGATTAAAGGCGAGTCCCAAACGGTTACGGGGATGGCTCTTGGTATTCAACCTCTTATAAAGAGACCAGGGCCCTACACCCTTTTTCCAATCTCAAACGAGTTCGCCCGTCGCCTCGAGTTCCAACGTCCTAGGCTCCAGATTCCAGGCGCTTCGGACCTTCGATAATGTCTGGCTCCGACCTTCAAGGCCGATGGATGCCCTCCTCCGTCACGGAGGAGGACGTGCTAAAGCTAAGAGAGGCTAAGTTCTTGACCGGCGAAATTTCGCATAGGTTGCCTGCTCAATGGCAGGCCGTTCCCAGTCCCCAGCCTGGTGAGAGCGTGGTGTTCATATCTCACTTCCTTCGGGGGTTAGGCTTCCCAATGGATCCCTTTGTTAGGGGGCTGCTATTTTATTACGGGCTGGAGTTCCACGACTTAGCTCTGGAGTCCATCCTCCATATCTCCTCTTTCATCGTCGTGTGTGAAGCGTTCCCCCGTGTTACCCCTCACTTCGGATTTTGGCTCAAGACTTTCCAAGTGGAGCCGAAGATGATCGAGGGACGACATGCAGAGTGCGGAGGCGCTGTTATAAGCAAGAATGCTGATGCTCCATGGCCCGAGGGCTCTTTTCAAGAGGAGCTTGGCCTGTGGCAACGAGAGTGGTTATATATCACCGCTCCCAAGGGCACCAAGTGGGTGGCGCTTCCTGCCTTTCGCTCGGGTCCCCCACCACGGCTAGCGTCATGGGTCAGCAAAGGGTTAGATTGGGGGTTATCCAAAGACGTGCCCTTGTTGCAGGGCCGCATTAGGGATCTCTTAGAAGGAGACCTCAGCCTGGTCAAGGTGACGCAGGTCATGCTGATTCGCCGAATATTGCCCGGCAAACGTCGCTCCCTTCGCCTGTGGGAGTTTAATCCAAAGGGACCGCGAGCTCTCCAGCATTTCATGGGCACAACGCCCGCGGAGATGTATAAACTGTTCTTCGGATCACAAGCGATGTGTCTGGATTTGACCGAGGACGCAGGCCTAAGCTGCAATCGCCCGGATACTCAAGTAAGTAACCTTGTGCCCGGACCCGCTATCTGTATAATTGTCATAAACTTGCCCCTAAAAGAGCTGTCCTTTTAAATAGGAGTGGATAGCGAAAGCAAAGCTGATCAGGTGTCCGACTCCCCTTCCCGAAACCAGGCCGGATCCCGTACTTGTCAGGATGTTGAAGATAATGCCTTTGGAGGGAGGGGAGGACAAGGAAACTATGGCCTCCTCGAAGGAGGCTGTTCCGAAGGGAGGAATCGACAATTCCTCTCCTAAGGGGAAGAAGAGGGCCGCCTCTGACGACCCGGAGACCATGGCCTCGAAGCGAAAAAAAAAACCTCGTCAGAGGGTCCGACGCCGGGGAGTTCCTCGGCCGAACTGCGCCCTCGAAGGGATCAGCCCTCCAGCGAGCCGTAAGTAGAGAAAGATTTTCCTTTTGAGGGATGAGAGAAATCCTTGCTTTATATCTGAGAAGATTAACCGAAATTTTACCTTGTAGCTCGGACCTCAGCCCTTCTCAGTAGAGCTCGTCTTCGGGGGATCTTCTTCCGGAGATGATGGAGAGCGGAACGCCTCCTACTGCCGTACCGCCTAGCGAGGCGGGTGACCCTGAGTTGTCGTCGCGGAGGGTTTCTCCGAATCCGGCAGGGGCGGAAAATGGCTATGTGGCCCCCCAAGGTTCTCCGCGTACGGCCTTCAAAAGAGGCCATAGGAGAAGTCCGACACCTTCTGGTGCTTGGCCGGAGGAGCTAAAGATTCTGCTGGGGCGAGCTTCTATCTCAGAGGAGCATCGTGCATTGATGGGCACGGTGATTGAAAGGATTTCATCCACAGAAAGCGAATTGCATGAGGCCGTCAAAAGTTTACTGACGGGTTTTGAGGTACGTTAGATAATGTACACTTTTTGTCAGTTGTGCATAAGTAAGATGCGCCCTGTGTAGATAGTAGCCCCTGAGACTCTGTGCGTTGTCAAAATTGACGGCGTGCAGAGGATCATAATCCCAGGTCTTTAAATGTCGCCTTTGTATATAGGTGGCGAATTGTCCGGAATCGAGCCGGATTGATGATTTTGCCGAACTAAAGCGGCAACTGGACGTGGCAGATGCCGACATCGCGCTTGTCAACAAGCGGCTTGATGAGGCTCAAGGTATGTAATTCATCGGGCGGCATCTGGTAAGAGGAGCTTTTATGCCAGTATCTTACAATGTGTGTGCTTGACGCAGATGGCGCGGCTACCATGGAGAGTCTTCGGGCAGAACTTGCCCAAGTTAAGTAACGAGCCAGAAAAAGTGATGCGGCTGCCGAGAAAGCCCTTGAAGAGCTGAGAGCCGAACAGGCTGCTCACTGCCGAAGCAAGAAAGAGATGGCCGAGATGGCCGTGAAGTTAAAGGGCGCTGCTGACTGTTGCCAGCTTCTTGAGGAAGGAGACCGGGCGAGGCAGACGGACTTAGAGAAGGCCGTTGCTGATGCCAAGGACGCTCGCTCTGCGATGAGAGCTGCGAAGGAGGAGCTGCGTCAAGCCAGACAGATTGCGGCTGGAAAGCCCTTTATGCTGCTGAGGAAGTTTTGCGATCCGAAGTTTGCTCCGTTGGACCGAATGTGGAGTGTGGGGGACACCTATCTGGATTTGGCAGCGAGTGCTGCTGATGCGACCGAACACTTTCGAGATCAAAAAGATCACGAAGTGGAAAAGCTTTTCTGGTCACAGTTCCACAATCCAGAGTGTCCACTAGCAGTGGACGATCGCCTGGCTCAATGGGCCGAACTGAATAGGTTGTCCGGACTCGCCATGAAGTACGTCATGGGTCATCTGTGGCCGGGGAGATCGGAGCCGAAGAGTTATTTTAGCTTGGTGCAGCAATTTCTTGACGTGGTGCCGCGTATAAATGCGATGAAGAGGTCAGCATGCATAGAGGGCGCACGGATGGCTCTTGCCCGTGTCCAAACATACTGGGCAGAGATGGAGACCACCGTTGTTGCGTCTCGAGACTCGGACAAAAGCCGAGTACCCTCCGAGCACTATTTTCAGGAAGTCCTTGAAGGCGCTCGTGTAATAGAGACGCATTGCTCGAAGGATGCTATTTTATGATAGCATATGTAATTATAAAGCAATATTTTGATAAGTTGTAGTGTCCTTTTATACTTGTGCCTTCAAGTATTGGGAACACCTCCTGTGCGGCTGTTATATATATATATATATACAAAATCTGAAAGATGGCAGTCGTTGGCTTCAGCCCCCACGCACATAGTGCGGGGGTGCTCGCAGAAGACGCATTTTCACACTTAATCCAACGTCTTGGTCCTACAAAGGAGGTGATAGTGCAGCGGGCTAGGCAACCGGACTACAATGCTTTAACACTTTCACTTAGCCATAGGAGCTTGAAAGTGGGACTATTTAGGTAGCCCCTTGGTGGCGACTGCGCTCGCCCGGGTTCGGGGCGCGTATGTGCCTGGCCGGGAAACGGCCCTTCGTTAAAGCAGAGGAATCCTATAGATTCCGATAGGTCATCGAGTGGCTGACCAGTCTCACGCTACATCATGACAGTCAGTTTTCGGCTTTCTCTACTGAGGTGCTCGCCCGGCCTAACCAGTGCACAATCGCAGTAGTTCTTCTGGTGCTACCTTAGCCGATAGAGTGTAACGTAAGGTAGCCGAACTCAGGAGCCGGGCAACCCAACATTTGACCAAAGACATGATTCGGAGCTGATGCATATAATGCCAAAACTCGCGACGCCGAACACTCCCTAAGGTGTTCGGTCTTTATGAGTGCGGGCAAAACAACACTCTTTATTAAAAAGCCCCTAGTGTCCAGGTACGCGCAAAAATTCTGACGTGGCCACATGCCAAGACGCCAGCCTCCTCCTTGGTTATATCAGAGAAAACCAGGGGATATGTAGCAACAAGAGACAGTAAAAAAGGTTTACGCAGGGTCTTAATCTAAAAAGAATCCTTAGGACGGGTCCCTACTGCACGTCTGCGCCTGTGTCTCCGTTGTGCCGTATCCTGGACGGGCGCCGCACGACGTTCATCTGTAAAAGAGAAGAACTGAGTTGAAAATGGGTCGTGCCGAACAAAAGTTTAAAATAAACAAAGTATAAAGTAAAATATATAAAATTGAGCTTTATTGTCTCTTATTGTATATGTACGGAGCCCCTAGTGCGGGGGTATATGACCACTAAGCATGCATCAATGATAATTTTGTACCGAACTCGTGTATCCGCGTTCGTGGTCTTTAATGACCTATTCCGAAGTTTTTGGCCGGTGAAGCCATTTTACTGTGGGGCTGTCAAAGCGGCCGCGCAGTCCTCCGCTTGGGGGAGGCACACATCAATGCTTCCCATTCAAAGAGATGATGCCTTGTGGACCGGGCATCTTAAGCGTTAGAGATGCATAATGCGGTATTGCGTTCAAGCGGGCGAAAGCTTCGCGTCCCAGTAGTGCTTGGTAGCGACTTGAGAATGGGACGATGTGGAAAGTCAGCTTTTCGCGGCGGAAGTTATCGGTACAGACGAATATAACTTTGAGCCAGAGAAAACCCATGCAATGGGTGTTCGGACCAAGCGTTACCCCTTGAAAGGCGGTTTTGCTGTGGCGGATTCTTGCTGGGTCTATCCCCATGTGACGGATTGTGTCCTGATATATCAGGTTTAGTCTACTTCCGCCGTCCATAAGGACATTTGAAAACTGGAGTCCGCCGATTATTGGATCGAGTACCAAGGCACTCCAGTCTGCGTTCCTGATACTTCTAGAGTAATCCAGTTGATCGAAGATGATTGGTTTTGACAACCAGTGGCGGGACCCCTTTGGGATAGGTCGTGTGGTGCGTACCTTTATGGGCGCCGCACGTTTTGTTATGTGGAGTAAGTTTACTGTTTTTACTTCTTGTGGGAAGTTCTTTTGTTTCCTGGTGCTCTGCTTTTGGGGTTCGTCCTCGTCTTCGCTTGGTGTGTCGAGCCCCTTGTGTTCGGCGTTGAGTCTGCCAGATTGTTTGAAAACCCAACAATCTCTATGGGTATGGGTAGGAGGCTTCCTGGGAGTACTGTGTATTTGACATATCCTGTCCAGGATTTTGTTTAAGTTGGATGGATCATTCTTGTTATCCTGGAGGGGCGACTTTGTCTGATTCTGTCGTGAGCTTTTGAATCCGGCGTTGACTGCCGTGCTCTTTGGACTTTTTTCCTTAGTCCAGCGGCGGTCCTTGTTGCGTCGCGGTTTTCCATTTGCATCCCTAGTTTTGGATGTACTTGGGTCGCTGGGGCTGCATCTCGCCAACCAGCTGTCCTCTCCTGCACAAAAGCGGGTCATGAGGCTTGTTAGTGCGGCCATTGTTCTTGGCTTTTCTTGGCCGAGGTGTCTGGCGAGCCATTCGTCTCGGACGCTATGCCTGAAAGCTGCTAAGGCTTCAGCGTCCGGACAGTCGACTATCTGATTCTTTTTAGTGAGGAATCTATTCCAGAATTGCCGAGCTGATTCTCCGGGCTGTTGAGTTATGTGACTAAGATTGTCTGCATCCGGAGGGCGGACATAGGTCCCTTGAAAATTTGCTCGGAAAGCATCCCCGAGCTCTTCCCAACTTCCGATTGTGTTTTCAGGAAGGCTTTTAAGCCAATGCCGGGCTGGCCCTTTAAGCTTAAGGGGTAAGTATTTTATGGCGTGGAGGTCATCTCCTCTAGCCATATGTATGTGGAGGATATAATCCTTGATCCAGACTCCAGGGTCTGTTGTTCCATCATATGCCTCTATGTTTACGGGTTTGAATCCCTCTAGAAATTCATAGTCCAGGACCTCGTCGGTGAAACATAGGGGGTGTGCGGCGCCCATGTATTTGGGTGTGCCGGATTCTGATGATGGCTTTATTGCATCGCTTACGAGAGCTTGCTTTCTTGGCCCGTAAATGGACCTGACTAGGCCATGATGCGAATCCTTAAGTGGGTCGCATGCCGACTTAAGTGCGGCGCCGCTTGCCGCTTTATGCTGGCCATGGGGTCGTCTATCTGACCGTGTGGCTTTCTTATTTTTTGAATGCGAGGGCTCTAGGGCCTCTTCATCGAATTCGGGCAGTAGCTTTCTCTTCGGATAGCTTTTAGTGCGGCGACTGTCGCCGTATTTATCTGCGGTATTGATTACTTTGCTCCATCTGATCCTGAGTGCATCTTCCGCCATTTTTAGCTTCCGCTTCTGCTTTTTCAGGCTGCGTGTTGTTGCAACGAGCCTCTTATGGAGATTCTTCTGCTTCGTGGGTTTATCCGGCGTAAGGTTGTCCCGAGTGCCATTTTCGCTGGGGGAGGGATGTTCGCTTTCTCTATCCGTGTTACCCTGTTTGGACGGTTGCTCTAAGGCCTGCTCGTTGTCTACCGGCTCATCCTGCTCTATGGCTGGGTCTTTATCGAGGCGGGGCTTGGGTCGGCGTTTATGCCGACACTTTGATTGCTTTTCGAGGGATCGTTCCCCCGTTCCATCCCCTTTTTCCTCGTTGTCGTTTCCTTTAGGGGTATCCACCATGTACACATCGTGAGATGGGGTGGCTGTCCAATGCCCTATGGGCGTTGGCTCATCTGTATCTCCTGCATCATCGTCCATGCTGTCGAGTTCTGCGGAGTTGAAGTTGAGCACGTCGTTTAAATTGTCGACAATGGCTACCAAGTGGGTGGTGGGTGGGCTTTGAATTTCTTCATCATCTGTATCCCATCCTCGCTGACCGTAGTCCGGCCAGGGCTCTCCTGATAAAGAGAGAGCATTTAGAGAATTCAGGATGTCGCCGAAAGGCGAGTGCTGAAAGATGTCCGTGGCGGTGAACTCCGTTATCGGCGCCCAATCAGATTTGATCGGCAGGGGCGCGGGGGGTTCGGAGTTCGGAGAGGAATCCGGCTCCCCGGAGTCACGGGCCGTGCGGAACGCGGGGCTGACGTTCGGCTCAATCGCCTTTGAGATCATAGCCCCCGAGGTGACATCCAACCGCTCATCCTCGATTGGCGCAATAGGCTCCGAATAAAGGGTCGGAACCGGTGCTTGTGCGGCCTCCAGGGCACTGTTCGGCGGCAGAGCTAAATCATGCCTCTCGAAACAGTGCGGCTCGCTCAGCTGTGGCTCGAATCCGTCGAAGAACAAATCCCCGCAGATGTCAGCCGTGTAGTTTAAGCTTCCAAACCTGACCTAATGGCCAGGGGCATAGCTTTCGATCTGCTCCAGGTGGCCAAGCGAATTGGCCCGCAGTGCGAGGCCACCGAAGACGAAGATCTGTCCGGGGCGAAAAGTCTCGCCCTGGACTTCATCGTTATAGATGATCGAAGGAGACATCGAGCCCAAAAGTGACGACACAGAGGAACTCTCAATGAAAGCACCAATGTCGGTGTCAAAACCGGCGGATCTCGGGTAGGGGGTCCCGAACTGTGTGATGTGACGGTGGCCCGATCTTTCGATGAGAGTGGGGATAATTATCGACTTGGTGGATTTTGACCTTGACAATCCGGCTATACCGTACCCGACGGTACGCCTTGACAATCGCTAAACCAATCTCCGATGGTTATTGACCTTGCCGTAGGCACGATCAACCTAAACAACAAGGTTCGAGTTCCTGCAAGCAACCGAAGAACCAGCAAGAACAAAGGTGAATTGTAACTGAAATTGCAGATGATAAATTGAGTACTCGAACTAGATGAAAAGTTGGGGTTCCACTGTGGATCTGACAAGGCGGTAGTCCTACACGTCTCGTAGATGCGAATTGTAGCGATGGCTAGACAATACAATAAAACCCAGGTCTAAAACCTAATCTAGGGTAGCTATTTATTAAAGGCAGATGTACGTAGAGGCAGATCGTGTGACCAATTGGTTCGCTGTCCCATCCTGACAAGGAGTCCACGGGCCTACGTGTAGAGGCCAAAACGTTGCATCCAAAGGATAGGGCCCACCTCCGTCTTCGTGGCTGATATGAGACAAATCCAAGTACTTGGATGGTTCGGTGTGCATGCACGCAAGGCCTTGCCTTGGACCTTTGACTGTTTGAGTTGATGAGTCCTGACAAGCATGGCTAGCTAGCCCATTTGCATGGTACGTATGGCAATCAAGACACATGCATGGTATCCTTTTATTTGAAGAGCACACACACGATGCATGGATGCGTGCTGCTTGTACACATGCAGGCCTCTCTCTATATATACATACTCTCCTTCTTCGTCGCATCTTGACACGTGGCTTGTATAATTTCTTAATTCTGCATATAATTAAAAGAGGTGTTGCATCTTTGTTTTCAACCATAAAATAATTGATGAAATTATTGTTAATAGAAGTCACCTTTGAAATATGTAATTTTGTGTTATTTTTGGTCGTATCCGAGGCAGCCATGTCCACATCATCCTCCCCTTCTTGAAAATAAAGCCGTCCTCGACGTTGCTCATTCTGAAAAAGTACTAACCAAGAAGACAAACGCATGGTATATGTATATATCATCGGTTTTAACTCCTCTCAAGTGTTGCACAATTAAAACCTCTTTGTAAGAGTGATGAGCATACTTGGTGAGATTAAAAATCAAGGAATCATCACAAGAAATATATTGATGGAACAAAGTACAACTTACTTTGCACATATCATCTGATTTGTAATGCTCTTCATTAAACCATCCCAATATATGTGAATAACTATTAGCGGTATCCAAATTAAAAGCTACAACATGCTTAGATAAGCAATCATGCAGCAAGCTATTCGACATGTAATCCACAAATATATTGGAGGTCATTTCAAAATAATTAAGCATGTTTTCTTCCAAGCTAGCAAGTTTGAATCCATCAAAGTTATCGGACGTGATGAAAATTTGATGCACCAAAAGTTCATTGTTCACACAATATTCTCCAATCAATTTAATCTTAAGTTTACCAAATGTATGAACACTAGTAAATGATGGTAAACTTGTCAGTTCAGAATTTTTTTTAGCATGTAGTAACTTCATAGGTTTATCAAGCATAATATCACACAAAGAATTAGTAGGTGAAATACATATACATACTTCTTCATGTTGTATTATCTCTATGCAACCTAAATCATGAACAATGCTCTCAGATGGCTCATCACTAAGAGAGGAAAAAGTATTAGTTTCGACTACCTGATCACACGATGTAAGCAATTTAGTAACAAAAATATCCATAAGAGGTGGTGTGATCAAAATAGATGCCATGTCATTGAACTCAACACATGAAGATTTTAGTTTAGCATGACATGGAACAATCTCATGTGGAAGGATAGATTCAGTACCTTTGTTATTACCTTCGATGGCCAACTCAAAAGATGTAGGTATTGTCAGTGGCATCATGCCACAAGCCGAGAGTGGTGTGGGTCCAACAACCACTGTAGTTTGCGCATGTGAAGAAGTATCTGAAATAAAACTTCGTGTAGGCGCTCGCACGATGTGTTTGTTTGTCTCATCTATGTGTCTATTAATTTTCCGTTCAACTTTACAAGCAAGATGAAACAAACCATTCATGGAATAATATTGTTTATGCACAAGTATATCATAGATATCTCGGTTTAATCCTCTCAAAAATCTATTCATGGTAGCTTCTTCACATTCTTCTAAGCCACAACGAAACAAAGCAGTGCACAAATCATTATAATATTCTTCAACGGTGTTACTGCCTTGTGCTAAACGTTGCAAATTCCTAAACAAATCACTAGCATGGTATGAAGGAACAAATCGGTTTCGCATAACATGTTTTAAAGCTTTCCAAGTAGTAGGTCTACTATAAATATTTTCCCTGCAATAAGTTCTCCACCAAACTGAAGCAAACCCGAAAAAGCTTTTAGTGACATCATTTATTTTCTTATGCTCTGAAAAATCATGGCTACTAAATATTTCTTCTACCTCAATTTCCCAATCAATACATGAGTCAGGGTCATATTTACCCTCAAAATTTGGCAAAGAGGTAACCTGATGATGTGTGTCTCTACCATGATGTACATCATGCGACGGTCGTCGTACCTTCTGTGGTGGTAAAGAGTGATTTGTATCAATATGCGGCAAGTCCTCTCCCACAATAGATGCAACCCAACTGTTGGTCGCTCTTTAACCTGACATGGTTAGTACCATACAAAAACAAAATCACAAGTATAATGTTTCTATAGTACTACTCGGAGATGGTGGAAAAAATTCTCTCAACACTTGAGCAATTACCAAGCTCTTACCAATTCTTACTGTGCTGCAGTGGTTGTCGGCCGTTGGCAATGTCAAAGTTATCAAAAGATTGATATAGCGATTACCAAGTGACCGAACAAGATACAATATAGGAAGTGGAGCTTGGTGAAGGTTTCCTCAACTCACAATATGTGGCACAATTAAGCAAAAAGTAATGCAAGCTGAATAATTGCTCAAACTCCTAACTAGTGCTGGCAGTCGACTAGTAAGAGATAAAACAATCTAAGCCTAGATACTGAATCAAGGGAGTGAAAACCGATAAAAATATAATAGCTCTAAATAGCTAGATATAAGTGAGGTGTAAACGTAGCGTATGGCGACCAAGAGCGACAAAAGAAAATGTTCAGCAAGTATCACGTGTATAACAGAGGAACAATTCTGAACGTCAAAAGAGATTGCACCAAGAGTGCTAGCCGGCCTGAATGTTGCAACCCTTGTTTTTCTATTTTTTGTCCTTTTTTCTTTTTTCTTCTTTTTTTTTCTTTTGCTTCACTTTTTTTTCAAGCCGGTTACTAGCAGAAATTACGTACACCAAGATGAGGCTAAGAGAAATTAAATGCCAGTGTTGTAACTTGTGCTAATTGAGCTGCTTGCAAAAGCTAACAACGACGCAAGGTAACAAATATTGGTACACTGGATGTGTGGTGTATTGCGCGTGGAGGCAGACACAAGAGAGAAGCTGTCTGATGACTTGCGTGTGTGTGTATAGCGCGCGGATGGACAGACGCCCGCTGGCTGATGTCTCGGTGACTGCGCGAGATTAGACCGCTGTGTGTGTACGAGCAGATCAAATCCCCGCGGATGTCAGCCGTGTAGTTTAAGCTTCCAAACCTGACCTAATGGCCAGGGGCATAGCTTTCGATCTGCTCCAGGTGGCCAAGCGAATTGGCCCGCAGTGCGAAGCCGCCGAAGACGAAGATCTGTCCGGGGCGAAAAGTCTCGCCTTGGACTTCATCGTTATAGATGATCGAAGGAGCCATCGAGCCCAAAAGTGACGACACAGAGGAACTCTCAATGAAAGCACCAATGTCGGTGTCAAAACCGGCGGATCTTGGGTAGGGGGTCCCGAACTGTGTGATGTGACGGTGGCCCGATCTTTCGATGAGAGTGGGGATAATTATCGATTTGGTGGATTTTGACCTTGACGATCCGGCTATACCGTACCCGACGGTACGCCTCGACAATCGCTAAACCAATCTCCGATGGTTATTGACCTTGCCGTAGGCACAATCAACCTAAACAACGAGGTTCGAGTTCCTGCAAGCAACCAAAGAACCAGCAAGAACAAAGGTGAATTGCAACTGAAATTGCAGATGATAAATTGAGTACACGAACTAGATGAAAAGTTGGGGTTCCACTGTGGATCTGACAAGGCGGTAGTCCTACACGTCTCGTAGATGCGAATTGTAGCGATGGCTAGACAATACAATAAAACCCAGGTCTAAAACCTAATCTAGGGTAGCTATTTATTAAAGGCAGATGTACATAGAGGCAGATCGTGCGACCAATTGGTTCGCTGTCCCATCCTGACAAGGAGTCCACGGGCCTGCGTGTAGAGGCCAAAACATTGCATCCAAAGGATAGGGCCCACCTCCGTCTTCGTGGCTGATATGAGACAAATCCAAGTACTTGGATGGTTCGGTGTGCATGCACGCAAGGCCTTGCCTTGGACCTTTGACTGTTTGAGTTGATGAGTCCTGACAAGCATGGCTAGCTAGCCCATTTGCATGGTACGTATGGCAGTCAAGACACATGCATGGTATCCTTTTATTTGAAGAGCACACACACGATGCACGGATGCATGCTGCTTGTACACATGCATGCCTCTCTCTATATATACATACTCTCCTTCTTCGTCGCATCTTGACACATGGCTTGTATAATTTCTTAATTCTGCATATAATTAAAAGAGGTGTTGCATCTTTGTTTTCAACCATAAAATAATTGATGAAATTATTGTTAATAGAAGTCACCTTTGAAATATGTAATTTTGTGTTATTTTTGGTCGTATCCTAGGCAGCCATGTCCACATCACTGTGCGTCTAGGCTGGATGGTAACAGGAGACAAGGGACACGATGTTTTTACCCAGGTTCGGGCCCTCTCGATGGAGGTAAAACCCTACTCCTGCTTGATTAATATTGATGATATGGGTAGTACAAGAGTAGATTTACCACGAGATCAAGGAGGCTAAGCCCTAGAAGCTAGCCTATGGTATGATTGTTGTATGATGGAGTTGTCCTACGGACTAAAACCCTCCGGTTTATATAGACACCGGATAGGGTTAGGGTTACACAGAGTTGGTTATAATGGTAGGAGATCTTGAATATCCGCATCGCCAAGCTTGCCTTCCACGCCAAGGAAAGTCCCATCCGGACACGGGACGAAGTTTTCAATCTTGTATCTTCATAGTCCTGGAGTCCGACCGAAGGTATAGTCCGGCTACCCGAACACCCCCTAATCTAGGACTCCCTCAGATTCCAAGGTTCACAAGATCACCATCGCACACTCCCTTTACCTTCGAGATTAGTGTTGAACCTAAAATAAATGTTATTTGGTGTATGCGTTGAGCATGAATATGATTGGATCATGTTTATTGTAATACGATTATTCATTTAAGTCAAAGAATAATTGTTGTTCTATTTACATGAATAAAACCTTCTATGGTCATACACTCAATTTAAATGGTTTATTGAACCTCGATCGCAGTGATACACATATTCATAATATTGAAGCCAAAAGATTCAAAGTTAATAATGATAGTGCAACTTATTTGTGGCACTGCCGTTTAGGTCATATTGGTGTAAAGCGCATGAAGAAACTCCATGCTGATGGGCTTTTGGAATCACTTGATTATGAATCACTTGATACTTGCAAACCATGCATCATGGGCAAGATGACTAAGACTCCGTTCTCCGGAACAATGGAGCGAGCAACTGACTTGTTGGAAATAATACATACTGATGTATACGGTCCAATGAGTGTTGAGGCTCGCGACGGGTATCGTTATTTTCTGACCTTCACAGATGATTTGAGCAGATATGGGTATATCTACTTGATGAAACATAAGTCTGAAACATTTGAAAAAGTTCAAAGAATTTCAGAGTGAAGTGGCAAATCATCATAACAAGAAAATAAAGTTTCTACGATCTGATCACGGAGACTAATATTTGAGTTACGAGTTTGTAACACCCTCGATGCGGCTATATCTCCCACGTGTCGAGGCACGACTTAGAGGCATAACCGCATTGAAAGCAATGTCGCAAGTGAGGTAATCTTCACACAACCCATGTAATACATAAGGGAAAGATACATAGTTGGCTTACAGTCGCCACTTCACACAATACATAAATAAACATACATCATCCAGAATACACTCAAGGTCCGACTACGGAACCAAAATGAAAGAAGACTACCCCAAATGCTACACAGATCCCCGAATCACCCCAACTGGGCTCCACTACTGATCAACAGGAAAAGACACATAGTAACGACCACGTTCCTCGTCGAACTCCCACGTGAGCTCGGTTGCGTCATCTGCACTGGCATCGTTGGTACCTGCAACTGTTTTGGTGGAATCTGTGAGTCACGGGGACTCAACAATCTCACACCCGCGAGATCAAGACTATTTAAGCTTATAGGTAGAAAAGGATTGTGAGGTGGAGCTGCAGCAAGCGACTAGCATATATGGTGGCTACAACGTACAAGAGAGCGAGAAGAGAAGCAAAGCACGGTCGTGAAGCTTGAAGTGATCAAGAAGTGATCCTAGAACAACCTACGTCAGACATAACTCCAACACCGTGTTCACTTCCCAGACCCCGCCGAGAAGAGACCATCACGGTTACACACGCGGTTGATGTGTTTTAATTAAGGTCAACTTCGGGTTTTCTACAACCGGACATTAACAAATTCCCATCTGCCTCATAACCGCGGGCACGACTTTCGAAAGATAATACCCTGCAGGGGTGTCCCAACTTAGCCCATTATAAGCTCTCACGGTCAACGAAGGATATTCCTTCTACCGGGAAGACCCGATCAGTCTCGGAATCCCGGACTACAAGACATTTCGGCAGTAATAAAACAAGTCCAACAAAGCCGCCCGATTGTGCCGACAAATCCTGATAGGAGCTGCACATATCTCGGTCTCAGGGCACATCCGGATGAACACTACGTACGTCAACCGAAGATACCCCAAGTTGCCTCAGGGCGGCACCGCAAGTGGCTCTAGTTTGGACCAGCAATCGAAGGAGAACTGGCCCGGGGGGGGGGGGGTTAAAATAAAGATGACCCTTGGGCTCGCGAAAACCCGGGGGAAAAAGGCTTAGGTGGCAAATGGTAAAACCAAAGTTGGGCCTTGCTGGAGGAGTCTTATTCAAAGCGAACTGTCAAGGGGGTCCCATAAATCACCCAACCGTGTAAGGAACGCAAAATCAAGGAACATAACACCGGTATGACGGAAACTAGGGTGGCAAGAGTGGAACAAAACACCAGGCATAAGGCCGAGCCTTCCACCCTTTACGAAGTATATAGATGCATTAATTAAATAAGAGGTATTGTGATATCCCAACAAGTAAACATGTTCCAACAAGGAACAACATCTCCATGTTCCAACAAGGAACAAAATTCATCTTCACCTGCAACTAGCAACGCTATAAGAGGGGCTGAGCAAAGCGGTAACATAGCCAATCAACGGTTTGCTAGGACATGGATGGTTAGAGGTTGACATGGCAATATGGGTGGCATGATATATCAAGTGGTAGGTATCGCAGCATAGGCATAGCAAAAGAGCGAGCATCTAGCAAGCAAAGATAGAAGTGATGTCGAGGGTATGGTCATCTTGCCTGCAAGGTTCTCAGAGTTGTCGACAGCTTGGTCCTCGTAAGCGTTCTCAACAGGTTCCTCGTTCACGTACTCGTCTCCCGGCTCTACCCAAAACAATAGCACAAGCAAAAGGAACAACTATCAACCACGATGCAATGCGCAAGCAACATGATGCAAAACATGGCATGATATGCGAGATGTGATATGCAATGCATAGGCGTGCTCCGGAAGGGAAAAGATGAACAAGGCATAATCTTGGAAAACCAAGTATGCCGCTGGAAAGATGAGGTGATTTCGGTTGAAATCGATATAAAGATCGCCGGAATCGGATACACGGTTTGCAAATGACAAGCAAAACAAGAATGACAATATTCTGCCATTAACAGCATGATGCTACTTAGCAAGCAACAAGAAATTAAGCTACTGCACCCAAACATATCAACAAAGCATATTACTGTGATCTACTCAAGATGCTTGACAAAAGATGAACACTGAGCTACGGATAAATCACACTACAACAGGTTCAAACAAGCATGGCAAGAGTGCAAAAGATAACAGGTTCACAGACTTAGTGAAAATAACATGCCAGAAATTAACATCAGGATGACATGTTTAGAGCAAGCAATCAGCATGTTACAGGAATAGGACATAGCAAAATAAGGCATGGCATGAATGTACTCAAAGCACTTAACAAAAGTCTCTTACTGACCATAAGCCAAAAAGGATCAGAAAATATAATAACACCCATGTCAAATAAGCAAGTTTCGTTACAGGTTTCAGACTTAGCAGAAAACTGGACATGTCAAAAACAGATAACAAGTAGGCATGTTTACGAGCTCGATGCACTCACTACAGAGCATTGCATGATAAACTAAGCATACACCCATCAGTAAGACACGACATAGAAGATAAACATGGCAAGAATAACATCATAGCATGCAAGGAACAACTACACCAAGCTTGGCAAAATTGAATAACATGTAAACAATCAGCCAGCAACATTTTATAGCAAAAGTAGAGCTCGATTGACTCAAGCTATGGCACTCCATAATTACAAACAAAGGCATGGATGGATAGAGCAAATCCATATGCTCAAAACACTCTTACTGATCATGCTCAAAAGATGCATAGATATCTCTGAACCAACATGAACACATGGCATAAAAATAACAGCAGAACATGACTTAGAAGAATTACTGTCTCTGAAATCAGCAACATTATGTACCCTAGTTTGCATGCTTGTGATAGTCACCACAAAGATCAAAAAAATACATGGCATACACCCCTGGAAATATAGAATGGCATATTACAAAACACATGTAGGACTCAACTTCATAGGATGCACACATCAATCATGGCAAAAATGACAAAAATGCAAGTTCTGCAACAGATCTGAAACTAACATCACATAGCCCTCTTCTAACAGCATTTCGGGCATCGAGATGAACTCAAATGAAAATGATGCAATGAGATGAAATGATGTACTCACCGTGGCGAACAATTTGACATATTACACGCATGAAACAGAGCAGTGTGCAGTAAGTTATGATGCAATGAACAGGGGCACATAAAGATAGAAATTCGGGATCCCGGGGCGGATCCGGCCGGATCTCGCCGGATCCGGGCGCGGACGGCGAGGGGGCGACGGCGCGCGCGGCCGCGGGCGGTGACCGGCGACGGCGAGCGGGGCGACGGCGAGGGCGGCAGTGGCTGGGCGCGGGCGGTGGCCGGCGGCGGAGGCGCTCGAGCCGGGGGCGGCGCTGCGTGGGTCGGGCGGCGGGGAGACGCGGGCCGGGGAGGGCCCGAGCCGGGCCCGAGCGGGCTGCGGCGGCGGGTGGCGCGCTGCGGTGGCCGGGGTGCCACGTGGCAGCCTCTGAGTGGCTACGGGCGGCGGCGCGGTTTCGTCTGGCCGGACCGGACTTGTCCGACGGCGCGGAGGGGAGCGGGGAGCTAGGGTTTGCCCGAAAATTAGAGGGGGAGATGCATATTTATAGGTAGAAGGAGCTAGGAAGCTCCAAATGGAGAGCGGTTTTCGGCCACGCGATCGTGATCGAACGACGATGGACATGGGAGTGTCTTAGACGGGTTATTGGGCTGTTTTGAAGGGGTTTTGGGCTGCAACACACATGAGGCCTTCACGGTTACCCGGTTAACCGTTGGAGTACCAAATGACCTCCGAATGACCCGAAACTTGACAGGCGGTCTACCGGTGCTATACCAAGGCCGCTTGACAAACCTCGGTCCATTCCGAGAAAGTTTAATACCCGCACACGGAAAAAGGTAAAAGGGGACGCTGGAGGACGTAGGAGCGCCGGATTGCAAAACGGACAACGGGGAAAATGCTCGGATTCATGAGACGAACACGTATGCAAATACGATGCACATGATGACATGATATGCAATGCATGACATGAACAAAAAGAAAAATGAAGGAAAACCCAACCACGGAGGGAATATCATATCATATAGCTGAAAATGGCAAGAGTTGAGGTTACAATTATGGCAAGTTACATCCGGGGTGTTACAGAGTTTGGTCTTCATTTGAAACAATGTGGAATAGTTTCGCAACTCACGCCACCTGGAACACCATAGCATAATGGTGCGTCAGAACGTCATAACCGTTCTTTATTAGATATGGTGCGATCTATGATGTCTCTTACCGATTTACCACTATTGTTTTGGGGTTATGCATTAGAGACAGTTGCATTCATGTTAAATAGGGCACCATCTAAATCCGTTGAGACGACACCATATGAATTGTGGTTTGGCAAGAAACATAAGCTGTCGTTTCTTAAAGTTTGGGGCTACGATACTTATGTGAAAAAAATTCAACCTGATAAGCTCGAACCCAATCGGAGAAATGTGTCTTCATAGGATACCCAAAGGAGACTGTTGGGTACACCTTCTATCACAGATCCGAAGGCAAGATATTCATTTCCAAGAATGGATCCTTTCTGGAGAAGGAGTTTCTCTTGAAAGAAGTGAGAGGGAGGAAAGTAGAACTTGATGAGGTAATTGTACCTGCTCCCTTATTGGAAAATAGTTCATCATATAAATCAGTTCCAGTGATTCCTACACCAATTAGTGACGAAGCTAATGATGATGATCACGAAACTTCTGATCAAGTTACTACCAAACCTCGTAGGTCAACCAGAGTAAGATCCGCACCAGAGTGGTACGGTAATCCTGTTCTAGAGGTCATGTTACTTGACCATGACGAACCTATGAACTATGAGGAAGCGATGATGAGCCTAGATTCAGCGAAATGGCTTGAGGCCATGAAATCTGAGCTGGGATCCATGTATGAGAACAAAGTGTGGACTTTGGTTGACTTGCCCGGTGATCAGCAAGCCATAGAGAATAAATGGATCTTCAAGAGGAAGACGGACGTTGATAGTAGTGTTACCATCTACAAAGCTCGAATTGTCGCAAAAATGTTTTCGACAAGGTCAAGGTGTTGACTACAATGAGATTTTCTCACTTGTATTCATGCTTAAAAGCCTGTCCGAATCATGTTAGCAATTGCTGCATTTTATGAAATTTGGCAAATGGATGTCAAACCTGCATTCCTTAATGGATTTCTTAAACAAGAGTTGTATATGATGCAACCAGAAGGTTTTGTCGATCCTAAAGGTGCTAACAAAGTGTGCAAAGCTCCAACGATCCATCTATGGACTGCTGCAAGCATCTCGGAGTTGGAATATACGCTTTGATGAGTTGATCAAAGCATATAGTTTTATACAGACTTGCAGTGAAGCCTGTATTTACAAGAAAGTGAGTGGGAGCACTACAACCTTTTTGATAAGTATATGTGAATGACATATTGTCGATCGGAAATGATGTAGAATTTTCTAGAAAGCATAAAGGAGTGTTTGAAAGGAGTTTTTCAAAGAAAGACCTCGGTGAAGCTGCTTACATATTGAGCATCAAGATCTATAGAGATAGATCAAGACGCTTGATAAGTTTTTTCAATGAGTACATACCTTGACAAGTTTTTGAAGTAGTTCAAAATGGAACAGTCAAAGAAAGAGTTCTTGCCTGTGTTGCAAGGTGTGAAATTGAGTAAGACTCAAAGCCCGACCACGACAGAAGATAGAGAGAGAATGAAAGTCATTCCTTATGCCTCAGCCATAGGTTCTATAAAGTATGACATGTTGTGTACCAGACCTATTGTATACCCTGCCCTGAGTTTGGCAAGGGAGTACAATTTTGATCTAGGAGTAGATCACTGGACAACGGTCAAAATTATCCTTAGAGGACTAAGGAAATATTTCTCGGTTATGGAGGTGATAAAGAGTTTGTCGTAAAGAGTTACGTCGATGCAATCTTTGACACTGATCTGGATGACTCTAAGTCACAATCTGGATACATATTGAAAGTGGGAGCAATTAGCTAAAGTAGCTCCGTGCAGAGCATTCTAGACATAGAAATTTGCAAAATACATACGAATCTGAATGTGGCAGACCCATTGACTACACTTCTCTCACAATCAAAACATGATCACATCTTAGTACTCTTTAGGTGTTAATCACATGGCCATGTGAACTAGATTATTGACTCTAGTAAACCCTTTGGGTATTGGTCACATGGCGATGCGAACTATAGAGTGTTAAATCACATTATTATGTGAAATATTGGTGTTAAATCACATGGCGATGTGAACTAGATTACTGACTCTAGTGCAAGTGGGAGACTGAAGGAAATATGTCCTATAGGCAATAATAAAGTTGTTATTTATATGTCCTTATATCATGATAAATATTTATATTCATGCTAGAATTGTATTAACCGGAAACTTGATACATATGTGAATACATAGACAAAACAGAGTGTCCCTAGTATGCCTCTACTTGACTAGCTCGTTAATCAAAGATGGTTAAGTTTCCTAGCCATGGACATGTGTTGTCATTTGATGAACATGATCACATCATTAGATAATGGTGTGATGGACAAGACCCATCCGTTAGCTTAGCATAATGATCGTTTAGTTTTATTGCTATTGCTTTCTTCATGACTTATACATGTTCCTCTGACTATGAGATTATGCAACTCCCAGAATACCGGAGGAACACCTTGTGTGCTATCAAACATCACAACGTAACTAGGTGATTATAAAGATGCTCTACAGGTGTCTCCGATGGTGTTTGTTGAGTTGGCATAGATCGAGATTAGGATTTGTCATTCCGAGTATCGGAGAGGTATCTCTGGGCCCTCTCGGTAATGATCATCACTATAAGCCTTGCAAGAAATGTGACTAATGAGTTAGTTGCGGGATGATGCATTACGGAATGAGTAAAGAGACTTGCCGGTAATGAGATTGAACTAGGTATGATGATATCGACGATCGAATCTCGGGCAAGTAACATACCGATGACAAAGGGAACAACGTATGTTGATATGCGGTTTGACCGATAAAGATCTCATAGAATATGTAGGAGCCAACATGAGCATCCAGGTTCCGCTATTGGTTATTGACCGGAGATGTGTCTCGGTCATGTCTACATAGTTCTCGAACCCGTAGGGTCCGCACACTTAAGGTTTGATGACGATTTGTATTATGAGTTATGTGATTTGATGTAGCAAAGTTTGTTCGGAGTCCCGGATGAGATCACGTACATGACGAGGAGTCTCGAAATGGTCGAGAGGTAAATATTCATATATTGGTAGGTTGCATTCGGACATCGGAATGGTTTCGAGTGATTCAGGCATTTTTCCGGAGTACCGAGAGGTTACCGGAACCACCCCGGGAAAGATATGGGCCTTATGGGACATAGGAGGGAGGCTAACCAGCCCACAAGGGGCTGGTGCACCCCCACAAGGGAGGAGGCCGGATTGGAGAAGGGGTGGCCACCCCCCTTTCCTTCTCCTACTCCCTCCCTCTCCTTCCGCTTTTTCCCCTCCGGTAGAAGGAAAAAAAGGTGGGGCCGAATCCTACTAGGATTGGACTCCTAGTAGGACTCCCCTCTCCTTGGCGTGACCCTTGTTGGCCGACCTCCTCCTCCCCTCCTTTATATACGGGGCACCCCAAAGGCACAACAGACAATCTCTTAGCCGTGTGCAGTGCCCCCCTCCATAGTTTTACACCTCGGTCATATCGTCGTAGTGCTTAGGCGAAGCCCTGCGCCGGTAACTTCATCATCACCGTCACCATGCCGTCGTGCTGACGGAACTCTCCCTCGGCCTCAGCTGGATCAAGAGTTCGAGGGACGTCACCGAGCTGAACGTGTGCAAATCGCGGAAGTGCCGTGCGTTCGGTACTTGATCGGTTGGATCATGAAGACATTCGACTACATCAACCGCGTTACTAAACGCTTCCGCTTTCGGTCTACGAGGGTACATGGACACACTCTCCCCTCTCGTTGCTATGCTTCTCCTAGATAGATCTTGCGTGATCGTAAGCAAATTTTTTGAAATACTACGTTCCCCAATAGATATATGTTGTTCCTGGTGAGCATGATTGGACAAAGACCCTAGGTCCAGACATAGCCCCACATGCATTTAAAGTGGAGAAAGGAAGAAAGGAAGAAAGAAAGAGAAGAGGATAAATGGAAGATTTGAAGTTCCAAAGCCAAAGTCCACCTCAAGAATGGGGACTATAACTTGTAGCAATTGTGGATTACAAGGGCATAAATACACAAGCTGCCTTAAACAGTTGAAACCTGAGTTGGCCTTGAGAAAGAACAAACATGTGGTAAGCCCCTTTGAACTAGTTCTTCAGTTTGATGTTTCTGTAAATTACCTTTTTCCCTTGTACATTTCTTACTTGTAGTATTATTAACTGTGTTTCCTTTGAATTGTTTTCCAAGCCTGCTGCAAGGAATTCACAAGCAAGATGTGTTGCTCCTACAGCTCCTGTAGCAACACCTAGAGCTCCTACAACAACACCTAGAGCTCATACACCAATAGCAAGAGCTGCTCCAGCTGGAGGAAGAACTGAAAGTGATGCTGGTAGAGGTGGTGGAAGTGGTGTTGGTAGAGGTGGTGGAAGAAGGGCTGATGGTGCAAGAGGAACGGGAAGAGCATCTTCTAGTGCTCAATCTTCTGAAGGAGGTCATACTATGGCTCAATCTTCAAGATCTGCAACAGGTGGTGCTGGGAGAGGTTCTCATTCTTCAAGGCCATTCTCTGTCCCAAGGCAGTATGTTGCCTCAACTTCTAGTGCTCCTCCACCTACTGATGGTACACACACTAGATGGATGGCCTAGTTCTCAGCTAGTAGAGGTGGCAGAATGTCATGATGTGCCATGCAAACTTCTGGTGATGCTACAATGTGTTATCTTTTGGTTTGATGTCACTGTAGTAACTTTTGTTGATGCTACAATGTGCTTTATTTTGGTTTGATGCCACTGCAGCAACTTCTGCTGATGCTGCAATGTGTTTGATTTAGAGTTTGATGCCACTGCAGCAACTTGTTTTGATGCTACAATGTGTTTTCTTTTGGGTTTGATGCCACTACAGCAACTTGTGCTGATGCCAATGGATAACTTGATGGTTTTGTTGGGGATTCTATTCATGGATTGATGGCACTGGGGTGGATAACTTGATGGTTTATGTTTATACTTTAATGTCATTGTTTCGCTATGTGCTCATGTGGATGAACCAACCTAACCTAGCCTTTAGGGTTTACGGTGGCTCGGGGTCGATGGAACCAAGCTAAACCTAGCATTGGGGTTTATGGTGGTTCAGGGTCGACGAAACCAAGCTAAACCTAGCATTTAGGTTTAGGGTGGCTCGGGGTCGACGGAACCAAGCTAAACCTAGCCTTTAGGTTTAGGGTGGCTAGGGGTTGACGGAACCACCTAAACCTAACCTTTAGGGTTTATGGTCGCTAGGGGTCGACGGAACCACCTAAACCTAGACTTTAGGGTTTATGGTGGCTAGGGGTCGACGGAACCACCTAAACCTAGGCTTTAGGGTTTCGGGGTCGATGGAACCAAGCTAAACCTAGTCTTTAGGTTTAGGGTGGCCAGGGGTCAACAGAAACACCTAACCTAGTGTGTAGGGTTTATGGTGGCTCGGGGTCGACGGAACCACCTAAACCTAACCTTTAGGGTTTATGGTGGCTAGGGGTCGACGGAACCACCTAAATCTAGCCTTTAGGGTTTACGGTTGCTCGGGGTGGACGAAACCACCTAAACCTAGCCTTTAGGGTTTATGGTGGCTCGGGGTCGACGGAACTGTCGGTGTCAAAACCGACCGGTCTCGGGTAGGGGGACCCAAACTGTGCATGTGAGGATCAAAGGTAACATGAGGTAGGGGACACGATGTTTACCCAAGTTCGGTCCCTCTTAATAGAGGTAATACCCTACTTCCTGCTTGATTGACTTTGATGAGTATGGGGGTTACAAGAGTTGATCTACCTCGAGATCGTAATGGCTAAACCCTAGATGTCTAGCCTATGTGACTTGTGTTAGCCTCTACAGACTAAACCCTCCAGTTTATATAGACACCGAAAGGGCCTAGGGTCGTACAGAGTTGGTTTACAGAGAAGGGAAACAACACATCCGGACGCCAAGCTTGCCATCCATGCAAAGGAGGGTCCCATCCGGACACGGGGGAAGGCCTTATGTCTTGTATCTTCATGGCCCATTTAGTCTGGGCCACGCAACATAGGCCGGCTCCCTGAGGACCCCATAATCCTGGACTCCCTCAGTAGCCCCTGAACCAGGCTTCAATGACGATGTATCCGGCGCGCAGATTGTCTTCAGCATTGTAAGGTGGGTTCCTCCTCCGAACACTCCGAAGAAGTTGAACAAGAGAACTATATCCGGCTCTGTATGATAGTTACAACCCCCAACCACAAGGACAAGATACCTAAACAAAATAAGTCATGTCCACTGACAGCTTTTTCGTCGAGACGCTACGTCCGGCCTTATCATTATATCGAGCTGTTTTTTCGCCTCCCGCTCCGTGTTTCGAGGCGCGACCTCTATCAACATGTCTTGTCAAAGCAGAGATTGGGTCCCCTTATTGCGGGATTCTCATCAATACGGGTTTGGGTAATCCAACCGAGTCGTTTGCATGACCCCTTGGGAATAGGCGAGTTTTAAGGTTGTGAGTGGGCGCTTGATATTCACTGCCTTTATAAGAGGATAAGAACCCAACTCTTTTACCCCACGCCATCTCCTTCCTCAGCCCTCCCGTCCTCGAGCTTCAGCGCCCAAGTTTTGATCTTTTCCATAGCCACAAAACACTCCCAGCCATGGCTGGATCGGGCTCGTAGGGCAAGTGGATGGCTTCCTATGTCATGGAGAGGAACATCAAGGAACTCCGCGAAGCGGGGTACTTGGCCGTGAACATCGCGCATCGGCTTCCTGCCAAAAAGCAGATCACCCCTACTCTGGAGCCCAATGAGAGGGTGGAGTTCATCCCCCACTTTCTCCGCGGACTAGGGTTCCTCCATCCTTTCGTCTGTGGCCTCATGTTCTACTACGGGCTAGATTTCCATGATCTAGCCCCAAATTCCTTTCTCCGCATTTCGGCGTTCATCGTTGTGTGCGAGGCGTTCCTCCGCATTCCCCCCCCCCCACTTCGGCCTATGGCTCAAGGTCCTCAATGTGAAGCCGAAAGTGGTCGACGGTCAACATGTAGACTGTGGCGGCACCATGGTGAGCTGATACGTCTCCAACGTATCTATAATTTTTGATTGCTCCATGTTATATTATCTACTGTTTTGGACTATATTGGGCTTTATTTTCCACTTTTCTATTATTTTTGGGACTAACCTATTAACCGGAGGCCCAGCCCAGAATTGCTGTTTTTGCCTATTTCAGTGTTTTGAAGAAATAGAATATCAAATGGAGTCCAAATGGAATAAAACCTTCGGGAACGTGATTTTCTCATTAGATAAGACCCAGGAGACTTGGACCCTCTGTCAAGAAAGCCACGAGGCGGTCACGAGGGTGGAGGGCTCCCCCCTAGGGCGCGCCCCCTGCCTCGTGGCCCCCTCGAAGCTCCACCGACGTACTCCTTCCTCCTATATATACCTACGTACCCCCAAACTATCAGATACGGAGCCAAAAACCTAATTACACCGCCGCAACCTTCTGTACCCCCGAGATCCCATCTTGGGGCCTATTCCGGAGCTCCACCGGAGAGGGCCATCATCACAGAGGGCTTCTACATCATCCTAGCCTCTCCGATGAAGTGTGAGTAGTTTACCTCAGACCTTCGGGTCCATAGTTAGTAGCTAGATGGCTTCTTCTCTCTTTTTGGATCTCAATACAATGTTCTCCCCCTCTCTCGTGGAGATCTATTCGATGTAATCTTCTTTTTGTGGTGTGTTTGTTGAGAGCGATGAATTGTGGGTTTATGATCAAGTCTATCTATGAATAATATTTGAATCTTCTCTGAATTCTTTTATGTATGATTGGTTATCTTTGCAAGTCTCTTTGAATTATCAGTTTGGTTTGGCCTACTAGATTGGTTTTTCTTGCAATGGGAGAAGTGCTTAGCTTTGGGTTCAATCTCGCGGTGTCCTTTCCCAGTGACAGAAGGGGCAGCAAGGCACGTATTGTATTATTGCTATCGAGGATAACAAGATGGGGTTTTTATCATATTGCATGAAACTATCCCTCTACATCATGTCATCTTGCTTAAGGCGTTACTCTGTTTTTAACTTAATACTCTAGATGCATGCTGGATAGCGGTCGATGAGTGGAGTAATAGTAGTAGATGCAGGCAGGAGTCGGTTTACTTGTCTCGGATGTGATGCCTATATACATGATCATACCTGGATATTCTCATAACTATGCTCAATTTTGTCAATTGCTCAACAGTAATTTGTTCACCCACGGTAGAATACTTATGCTCTTGAGACAAGCCACTAGTGAAACCTATGGCCCCCGGGTCTATTCTCATCATATCAATCTCCATCACTTTATTATTGTTTTGCTTTTTTACTTTGCCTTTTACTTTTTACTTTGCATCTCTATACCAAAAATACCAAAAATATTATCTATCATCTCTATCAGATCTCACTCTCGTAAGTGACCGTGAAGGGATTGACAACCCCTAATCGCGTTGGTTGCGTTGAGCTATTGTTTTGTGTAGGTACGAGGGACTCGTGCGTAGCCTCCTACTGGATTGATACCTTGGTTCTCAAAAACTGAGGGAAATACTTACGCTACTTTGCTGCATCATCCTCTCCTCTTCGGGGAAATCCAACGCAGTGCTCAAGAGGTAGCAAGAAGAATTTCTGGCGCCGTTGCCGGGGAGTCTGCGCAAAAGTCAACATACCAAGTACCCATCACAATCCCTATCTCTTGCATTACATTAGTTTCCATTTGCCTCTCGTTTTCCTCTCCCCCACTTCACCCTTGCTGTTTTATTCGCCCTCTCTTTTCCGTTTGCCTTTTTCTCGCTTGCCTTTTGTTTGCTCGTGTGTTGGATTGCTTGTTTGTCGCGATGGCTCAAGATACTACCAAATTGTGTGACTTCACCAATACCAACAATAATGATTTCCTTAGCACTCCGATTGTTCCTCTTGCCAATACTGAATCTTGTGAAATCAATACTGCTTTGTCGAATCTTGTTATGAAAGACCAATTCGCCGGCCCTCCTAGTGAAGATGCCGCTACTCATCTGAATAGCTTTGTTGATTCACTACAAAAAAATACACTTCCGTGATGATACGTGTTTGTCACAGTAGGTCGCGTTTTTTGTCATGCATGTACATACATACAAATTTATGACAGAATCAAGATAGTCATACCTGTGCTATCGTAGAAGTGTTCCATGCCATTACCAAAATTATCATCATGGAAGTGTCCACTTCCATGACGATAAATCGCGCGTCACAGAAGTGCTTTCGTCAAGGGTGAACGACACGTGGCATCCACCGTAACGGAACGCCGTTAAGCTATTGGGTTGGGTTTTGGATCCGATAACCCGTTAACAGCCCCGACCAATGGGAAATTTCCACGTGTAAAATTCTTATTGGCCGGACGAAACACGTGTCAGCTCGTTAGTGGGTCAGATAGGCGCCTATGATACGTCGACACGTGGCACGGTCCAACAGAGGCCCATTCCTGTGAAAAGACCGGCCCGTTTGACTTGGTCAAAAGCTGGCGGGCCGGCCCATGGAAAGCCTGTTAACGGCCTGTTCGCATATAGCCCATTTACAGCCCGCTAACCCAAGGCCTGTTACGCCCTATCCGAATTAGGCCCAGTAGCGTCATCTAGGCCATCCAATATGATTCCAACCCTTTTTCACTTCTAGACCATGTATGGCCCATGACGTCTTTCGGCCCATATGAGGCCCTATGTAACTCTTGGCCTATTAACGGCTCGTGGTGAATCTGGCCCGTAATGAACAGTGTATCACTTTACACCCATTAACGGCCCGTGGTGAAACTGGCCCGTAATGAACAGTGTCTCACTTTATACCCATTAACGGCCCGTTATTCCGTTGGGCCGTTTCCATCCCATGTTATCTTTCGGCCTTCTCAGAGCCCAATTATTCTTGGGCTCATTTCCAGCATTCGTTTACTTACGGCCTGTTACTGTCATTTTCTACTTGTGGGCCAAATTTAGCCTGTGGTTACAGTCGGTCCATTTGTTGTCTATTAATACGTTGGGCCGTTGTCGGTGTCAAAACCGGCGGATCTCGGGTAGGGGGTCCCGATCTGTGCGTCAAGGTCGGATGGTAACAGGAGACAAGGGACACTTTATTTTACCCAGGTTCGGGCCCTCTCGATGGAGGTAAAACCCTACTCCTGCTAGGGTTAGGGTTACACAGAGTCGGTTACATTGGTAGGAGATCTTGAATATCCGCACGCCTAGCTTGCCTTCCACGCCAAGGAAAGAACCTTCCGGACACGGGACGAAGTCTTCAATCTTGTATCTTCATAGTCCTGGAGTCCGGCTGAAGATATAGTTCGGCTATCCGAACACCCCCTAATCCAGGACTCCCTCAGTAGCCCCTGAACCAGGCTTCAATGACGACGAGTCCGACGCGCAAATTGTCTTCGACATTGCAAGGCGGGTTCCTCCGCCAAATTCTTTAAGAAGATAATAAACACCAAAATAGTGTCCGGCTTTGCAAAACAAGTTTCCACGTATTGCCATATAGAGAATAATACAAACACAAATCAAATCTGCTGACGCATTCTGCAGTGCGTCATAACACTGCGACCAAGCCTTCTGTATGGATTATTTTTTGTTGTTCCACCGCAGCACGTTCAACGAGGCGGTTTCCTTGGCACGTCTTGTCGAAGCAGAGATCGTGTGCCCCCTTTAACGGGATTCTCATTAATACGGACGTGGGTAACCCAACCGTGCCCGATAAGCACGTCCTGCCTTGATTAAAGGCTAGTCCAAGGCGGTTACGGGGAGGGCTCTTGATATTCTGCCTCTTATAAAGAGATCGAGACCTTGCTCCCCTCTTGTGTTCTCAAAACAAGCTCACCCATAGCCTCGAGTTCCAACACCCCAGGCTTTTAGATTCTAGGCGCACCGGACCATCGACAATGTCCGGCTCCGGCCTTCAAGGCCAATGGATGCCCTCCTCCGTTACGGAGGAGGACGTATCAAGGTTGAGGGAGGCTAGGTTCCTGACCAGCGAGATCCCGCACAGGTTGCCTGCTTAAGGACAAGCGATCCCAAGCCCTCAGCCTGGTGAGAGCGTAGTATTCATCTCCCACTTCCTTCGGGGATTAGGCTTCCCAACGGATCCTTTCGTAAGGGGACTGATGTTTTATTATGGGCTGGAATTCCATGACCTAGCTCCGGAGTCCATCCTCCATATCTCCTCCTTCATTGTTGTGTGTGAAGCGTTTCTCCATATCACCCCTCACTTCGGATTATGGCTCAAGACCTTCAAGGTAGAACCGAAGATAATCGAGGGGCATCACGTAGAGTGCGGAGGTGCTGTTATAAAAAGGAATACCGATGCTCCATGGCCCGAGGGCACTTTTCAAGCGGAGCTCGGCTTATGGCAATAGGAGTGGTTCTACATCACCTCTCCTCGGGGCACCACTTGGGTAGCGCCTCCCGCCTTTCGCTCGGGCCCCCCACCACGTTTAACATCGTGGATCAACACAGGGTTAGATCGGGGCTTGCCCAAAGACGTTCCTCTGTTGCAGGGCCGCATAAAGGATCTCCTAAAAGGAGACCTTAACCTGGTCAAGGTGACACAAGTTATGCTGATTCGCCGGATACTGCCCGGCCAACGTCGCCCCCTCCGCTTGTGGGAGTTCGACCCAGAGGGGCCGCGATTTCTCCGAAATTTCAAGGGCGTGACGCCTACGGAGATGTATAAACTGTTCTTCGGACCACAAGGAGTGAGTCCGGATTTGACCGAGGATGCTGGTTTAAGCCGCAATCGCCCGGATACAGAAGTAGGTGACCTTGCGCCCGGACCTTCTATCCGTACAATTGACTTATTTTTTAACAGTACTTCTCCTTTTTACGCAGGAGTGGATAGCGAAGGCGAAGCTGGTCCGGTGTCCGGCTCCCCTTCCAGAGACCAGGCTAGATCCTGTGCTAGTCAGGATGTTGGAGGTGGCGCCTCTGGAGGAAAATGAAGGGGCGGACAAGGAAACCGTGGCCTCTTCGAAAGGGGCCATCCCAAAGGGGGGAATCGACAATTCCTCTCCAAAAGGGAAGAAAAGGGCCGCCTCTGACGACCCGGGAGCCATAGCTCCAAAGCGGGGGAAAGAATCCGCGTCAGAGGACCCGACACCGGGGAGCCCCTCGACCGAACTAAATCCTCAAAAGGAGCAGCCCTCCAACGAGCCGTAAGTAGAAAGAGAGTCATTCCTATAAGAGAAATCCTTAATTTATATCTGAGAAGTTTTTAACCGAAACCTTACCTTGTAGTTCGGACCTTGACCCTTCTCGGCAGAGCTCGTCATCGGGGGACCTTCTTCCGGAGATGATGGAGAGCGGAACGCCTCCTCCTTCATCGCCTAGCAAGGCGGGCGACGCCGAAGTGTCGTCGCAGAGGATTTCTCCGAATCTGTCAGAGGCAGAAGGTGATCATGCGGCCCCCCGGGGTTCTCCGTGTCCGGCCTCCGAAGAAGGCCATGGGACGAGTCCGGCACCATCTGGTGTTCGGTCGGAGGAGCTGAAGGTTCTGCTGGGCCGAGCCTCTATTTCAGAGGAGCATCGTGCGTTGATGCACACGATGATTGAAAAGATTTCATCTGCGGAAAGCGGACTGAACGAGGCCGTCAAGAGTTTACTGGCGGGCCTTGAGGTACGTTTTGAATAACGAACATTAGTGTTAATTGCGCATAATAACATGCGCCCTGTATAGATAGTAGCCCCTGAGACTCTGTGTGCCGCAAAGATTAGCGGCGCGCAGAGGATCTTAATCCCAGGTCCTTTAAGTGGCACCTTTGTATGTAGGTGGCAGGTTGTCCGGAGTCGAGCCTGACTCGAGATTTTGCCGAAATGAAACAGCAACTCGATGAGGCAGAAGCCGACATCGTGCTTGTTAACAAGCGGCTTGATGATGCTCAAGGTATTGAGTTTATTTGGCGATTGTTAGTAAGAGGAGCTTTATGTCAATATCTTACCTTGTGTATGCTTGATGCAGATGGTGCGGCGGCCGTAGAAGGACTTAGGGCCGAGCTCGCCAAAGCAAAGGAACAAGCCAGAAAAAGCGATGCGGCTGCCAGAAGAGCCCGTGAAGAGCTAAAAGCCGAACAGGCTTCCCATTGCCGAAGCAAGGAGGAGATGGCTGATATAGCCGTGAAGTTGAAAAGTGCTACTGACCGTTGCAAACTTCTTGAAGAAGAAGGTCGAGCCCGGCAGACGGATTTAGAGAAGGCCGTCACCGACGCCAAGGACGCCCGCTCTGGTATGAGAGCGTCAAGGGAAGAGTTGCGTCAAGCCGGACTAATTGCGGATGGAAAGCCCTTCCTGCTGCGGAGAAAATTCTGTGATCCGAAGTTCGCCCCGTTGGACCGAGCGTGGAGCGTAGAGGACACCTATCTGGATTTGTCGGCTAGTGCCGCTGATGCGACCAGGTACTTTCAAGATAAGAAAGATCATGACCAGAGCGTCCACTATCAGTGGATGATCGCTTGGCCCAATGGGCCGAGCTGAATAGGTTGTCCGGACTCGCCATGAAGTATGCCATGGACCGCCTGTGTCCGGGGAGATCGAAGCCGAGAAGCTATTTCAGTTTGGTGCAGCAATTTCTTGACGTGGTGCCTCGGATTGAAGCTCTAAAGAGGTCCGCTTGCACAGAGGGCGCGCGGCTGGCTCTTGCCCGTGTCAAGACATACTGGGCGGATATGGAGCCCACCGTTGTTGCGTCCCGTGATTCGGATAAAAGCCGAATTCCTTCCGAGCACTATTTTGAGGAAGTCCTCGCGGGCGCTCGTATAATAGAGATGCAGTGTTCAAAAGATGCTGTTTTATGACAGCATATGTAATCGTAGATCAATTTTTTTTATAAATTGTACTGGCGTAATTTAGACTTGTGCCTTCAAGTATTAATAACACCTCCTGTGTGGCCGTTTTAATATATAAATTTTGAAAGATTGCAGTCGTTGGCTTCAGCCCCCACGCACATAGTGCGGGGGTGCGCGCGGAGAACGCATTTTCACACTTAACCCAACGTCTTGGTCCTACAAAGGAGGTGATAGCGCCGCGGGCTAGGCAACCGGACTATAATGCTTTAACACTTTCACTTAGCCATAGGAGCTTGACAGTGGGACTCTTTAGGTAGCCCTTTGATGGCGACTGCGTTTACCCGAATTCGGGACGCATATGTGCCTGACCGGGAAGCGGCCCTTCGTCAAAACGGAGGAATTCGATAAATTCCTATAAGTCATCGAGTGGCGACCAGTCTCGCGCTACATCATGACAGTGGGTTTTCGGCTTTCTCTACTGAGGTGCTCACCCGGCCGAACCGGGGCACAATCGCAGTAGTTCTCCTGGTGCAACCTTAGCCGACAGAACGAAACGTAAGGTGGCCGAACTCAGGAGCCGGGCAACCCAACATGTGACCAAAATCATGACTCGGAGCTGATGCATATAGTGCCAAAACTCGCGACGCCGAACACTCCCTAAGGTGTTCGGTCTTTGTGGGTGCGTGTGAAACAACACCCTTGAAAAATAAAAAAGCCCCTTGTGTCCAGGTACGAGCAAGAATTCTGGCGTGGCCACATGCCAAAACGCCAGTCTCCTCCATGGTTACAGTGAGGTAAACCAGGGGATGTATAGCAGCAAGAGACAGTAAAAAAGGTTTACGCAGGGTCTTAATCTAAGAATAATCCTTTGGGGCGGGTCCCTACTGCACGTCTGCGCCTGTGTCTCCGCTGTGCCGTGTCCTGGACGGGCGCCGTACGACGTTCATTTGTAAAAGGGAAGAACTAAATTGGAAAATGGGTCGTGCGGATCAAAAAGAATAATAAATAAAATGTGAAGTGAGAAATAAATACGGTCGAGTTTTATTGTCTCTGCGTACAGCCCCTGGTGAGGCGCACCAAGCCTATAACGAAAATGGGCTTGTGCCGAACTCATTGAGTCCGGGTCCGCGGCCTTTTGTGACTTACATCGAAAAAGTCTTTTGGCTGGCGAGGCCATTTTGTTGGGCGGCCGTTTAAGCGGCCGAACAATCCTCCGTTTGGAGGAAATGTAGTTTAGTATGCTCCCTTTAAAGAGATGATGCCTCGAGGACCGAGCATCTTTAGCGTGAGGGATGCATAATGTGGTATTGCGTTAAAGCGAGCGAAAGCTCCGCGTCCCATTAGTGCTTGATAGCGACTTGAAAACGGGACTATGTGGAAGATAAGTTTTTCGCGACGAAAGTTATTGGCAAAGCCAAATATGACCACAAGCAGGAGAAAACCCATACAGTGGGTGTCCGGGCCTGGTGCTACTCCTTGAAAGGAGGTTTTACTGTGACGGATTCGTGCTGGGTTTATGCCCATGCGATGAATTGTATCCTGATATATCAAATTTAGTCCACTGCCACCGTCCATAAGGACGTTGGTAAACTGGAATCCGTCTATTATTGGATTAAGTATCAGGGCAGTCCGGCCTGCGTGTTTGATATTGCGAGAATAATCTAGCTGATCAAAAATGATTGGCTTTAGTGACCAGTGGCCAGACTCTTGAGGGATAGGCTTGAATGTGCGGACCTTTATGGGTGCCTCATGCCTTGTTATGTGAAGTGAGTTCACTGTTTTGACTTCTTGCGGGAAGTTCTTTTGCTTCCTGGTGTTCTGCTTTTGGGGTTCGTCCTCTTCCTCACTTGGTGTGTCGAGCCCCTTGTGTTCGGCATTAAGCCTTCTGGATTGTTTGAAAACCCAACAGTCTCTGTGGGTATGATTAGCAGGCTTTCCAGGAGTACTGTGTATCTGGCATATCCTGTCCATGATTCTCTTTAGACTGGACGGATCTTCCCTATTATCCTGAGGGGGTGATTTTGTCTGATTTTGCCGTGAGCCTTTGAATCCGGCATTGACTGTCGTGCTCTTCGGACTTTTTCTTTTGATTCGGCGAAGGTCCTTGTTTCGTCATGGTTTCCTGTTTCCATCCCTGATTTCTGATGTACTTTGGTCGCTGGGGCTGCATTGTGCCAACCAGCTGTCCTCTCCTGCGCAAAAGTGGGTCATGAGGCTTGTGAGTGCGGCCATTGTTCTTGGCTTTTCCTGGCCGAGGTGTCTGGAGAGCCATTCGTCTCGGACATTGTGCCTGAAAGCCGCTAGGGCTTCGGCGTCCGGACAATCCACTATTTGATTCTTTTTAGTGAGGAATCTGTTCCAGAACTGTCGAGCTGATTCTCCGGATTGCTGAGTTATGTGACTGAGGTCGTCTACGTCCGGGGGACGGACGTAGGTCCCTTGAAAATTTGCTCGGAAAGCGTCCTCGAGCTCTTCCCAACTTCCAATTGTGTTTTCGGGAAGGCTTTTAAGCCAGTGCTGGGCTGGCCCTTTAAGCTTAAGGGATAAATATTTTATGGCGTGGAGATCATCTCCTCTAGCCATATGTATGTGGAGGATATAATCCTCGATCCAGACTCCCGGGTCTGTTGTTTCATCGTACGCCTCTATGTTAACGGGTTTAAATCCCTCTGGGAATTCATATTCCAGGACCTCATCGGTGAAACATAGAGGGTGTGCGGCACCCCTATATTTGGGTGTGCCGAATTCTGATGGTGGATTTTTTGCATTGCTTGCGAGAGCTTGCTTTCTTGGCCCGTAAATGGACCTGGCTGGGCCATGATGCGCGTCTTTGATTGTGTCGCATGCCGCATTGAGTGCGGCACCGTTTGCCGTATTGTAGTGGCCGAGAGGTCGTTTATTTGACCGTGTAGCGTTTTTGTTTTTCGAGTTTGGGGGCTCTAGGGCCTCCTGGTCGAATTCGGGCAGCAGCTTTCTCTTCGGATAGCTTTTGGTGCGGCGGCTGCCGCCGTATTTGTCTGCGGTCTTGATTACTTTGCTCCATCTTGTTTTGAGTGCATCTTCCGCCGTCTTTAGCTTTTGCTTCTGATTCTTCAGGCTTCGTGCTGTGGCGACGAGCCTTTCTTGGAGATTCTTCTGCTCCATGATTTTATCCGGCGTGGTATTGTCCGGAGTTCTGTTATGACCGGGGGACGACTGTTCGTCCTCTCTGCCCGTGTTACCCTGTTCGGACGGCTGTTCTGGGATGCGTTCGTCATCTGTCGGCTCGTCCTGCTCTATGGCTGGGTCTTGATCGAGGCGGGGCTTCGCTCGGCGTTTACGTCGCCGCTTTGAGTGCTTTTCGGAGGGTTTACCCTTCTTTTCGCCCCCTTCTTCCTCATTGTGAGTTTTTTCCTGTGTATCCACCATGAATACGTCATTAAGTCGAGCATGTTGGTTAAATCGTCGACAGTGGCTATTAAGTGGGTGGTGGGTGGGCTTTGAATTTCTTCGTCGTCCGAATCCCAACCTCGCAGGCCACAGTTCGGCCTGGGCTCTCCTGAAAAAGAGAGAGACTTGAGAGATTTCAGAATATCACCGAGAGGCGAATACTGAAAGATTTCCGTGGCGGTGAACTCCATTACCGGCGCCCAATCTGATTCGATTGGCAGGGGCGCGGGAGGTTCGGAGTTCGGAGAAGAGTCCGGCTCCTTGGAGTCATGTGCCATGTGGAGTGCGGGGCTTGCGTTTGGCTCAATGTCTTTTAAGATCGCAGCCCCCGAGGTGACGTCCAACCATTCATCCTCAAAGAACGCAGCGGGCTCCGGATCGAGGATCAGGGCCGGAGCGTATGCGGCCTCCAGGACACTGTTCGGAGGCAGAGCTATATCATGCCCCTCGAGATAGTGCGGCGCGCTTGGCTGTGGCTTGAACCCGTCGAAGATCAGGTCTCTGAGGGTATCTGCCGTGTAGTTTAGGCTTCCAAACCTGACTTGATGGCCAGGGGCGTAGCTCTCGATCTGCTCCAGATGACCAAGCGAGTTGGCCCGCAGAGCGAAGCCGCCGAAGACGAAGATCTGTCCGGGGAGAAAAGTCTCACCCTGTACCTCATCGTTGTTGATGATCAAAGGAGCCATCGGGCCTAAAGGCGACGACACAGAGGAACTCTCAATGAAAGCACCAATGTCGGTGTCAAAACCGGCGGATCTCGGGTAGGGGGTCCCGATCTGTGCGTCAAGGTCGGATGGTAACAGGAGACAAGGGACACTTTATTTTACCCAGGTTCGGGCCCTCTCGATGGAGGTAAAACCCTACTCCTACTAGATTAATATTGATGATATGGGTAGTACAAGAGTAGATCTACCACGAGATCAAGGAGGCTAAACCCTAGAAGCTAGCCTATGGGTATGATGATGATTATGATGTGTTCGTCCTACGGACTACAACCCTCCGGTTTATATAGGCACCGGATAGGGTTAGGGTTACACAGAGTCGGTTACATTGGTAGGAGATCTTGAATATCCGCACGCCTAGCTTGCCTTCCATGCCAAGGAAAGAACCTTCCGGACACGGGACGAAGTCTTCAATCTTGTATCTTCATAGTCCTGGAGTCCGGCTGAAGATATAGTTCGGCTATCCGAACACCCCCTAATCCAGGACTCCCTCAGCCGTTTTCATAGCGCCGTCAAATACGGCCTATTAACGATGTCCCGTTACGGTCGGCCCATGAACGGACGATTCCAACTCTAGACCGTTTACGGCCATAATGCAGGCTGTTATTGGTCCATGTTTGGCCAATCGATCATACGGCCCGTATAAGTCCCATTGATGATACGACCCGTACAAGGCCCATTGTTTCTACGGCCCGTAGAAGGCCTACTGTTTCTACGGCCCATAAAAGCCCCACTGTTTCTACGACCCGTAGGAGGCCCAGTGTCACTACAGTAAATATTAGCCCATGGTTATTGTGGCCTAGTTTTAAAAAATAGGTTATTGCAGCCACTAGTTAACCGCGGAAAAGGAACTGCAGTGACTACAAGCAAACAAATAAACAAGACAACAAGGAAATAAATAAGCAAGCAACTAACGCTAGGCTATCACGGCTATTACACATATTATATCCGTTGGGCATCAAAGTTCGCCACCAGTGCAAATATAGGGAACAAAGCAGCATAACATATACACTGGCCGTCAAAATTGGCCACCAGTGCAAATAAACACGGCAGCAAAACAAGAGCATAACTAAAACAACTTCAGAAGAGCTCAAGAAACGTTATCCTGGGTATCCACCATGCTGGCAATAAGCTTAGCAAGCTGATTAGCTTTGTCCTGTTTGGCGCTAAAATCCTCCAACGCTTGCTGTTGCACTAGAAAGTATGCATCTGAATGCTCCAGGGACTTCCGCTGTCCGTCCGCTGCTTGTCGCAGCACAACTGACCGATGTCTTTCAGCTTGTAGTTGAGACTTAACAAACCGAACTGATTCAGACAGTGAGTTTGAATAGCTTGTGCAAGCGGTAATGGCCAGTAACTCCAACACTAAACCAAGACAGGATGTGTCACTATCCTGAACCTTATCTGCATTACTTCCTTTACCGTTGCTTAATAAGGCACTCCTCCCCAATATTCTGTCAGCATTCTAAAAGAAGAAACAAGCAGACACATAACAAGTTTAGCATGTACTAGTATATGAAACTCATTTCGGTGAACAAGTTCATTAGTAAGGTGGACAGGATTAAACTACTAAGTCTTCTATTGCCAAGTACTAGTACATGATAAAAGCATCAAACAAACATATATCTATTTCGGTGAACCAGTTCATTAGTAAGGTGGACAGGATTAAATTAGAACAGTCGTTCTTCGGGTTTAGGCACTTGTTCTACATGAATAGAGTACAGTAAGACACAAGAATATAATACTTAAAAAATATAAAATGAGCTCATAGACCTTACCACATTCTTGGTTCGGGACCAGTACAGAACAAGGCGTTCCCAGTCATCGTCCAGTAAATGTGTCTCAGGAGAACGTAAGGGAATTTGATGAGTTTCTTTGCCGGTGAAGTACGTTTTCTTCAGGTAATTCCGATACTGCCACCAAGCATTCTTGAAGATAGCAGAGGTATTAGCACAGGTTACCTCATCCTGAGTTTCCAAATCGGTCCTTCTCTATAGAGAAAAATGGGAAAATTTATTGTACTATAACCATCATGGAGGTAGGATGTATGGGACAAAGCAAAGTAATTGCCATGAATAACATTAGTTACACATAACTCCTGGACAAACACCTGCAACTGGCATTTTCCTTCATCTTCAGTATAATATTTCCAAGATGGGAAGATACGCACATACGATTTAACAACATCAAATGCGATAGATGCTAAACTACCACTAGCTGGTTGTGCTTCCTCCACAGGAATAGGCGTACTAACTGGTGGAGCTGGGGTTCGCCGTGATAGTACTGGCCCTTTGGGCACTGGAGCTGCCTTACTAACTGCTCTTGTTTGGGAGCTCTGTGGTGGAGATGGTGTTGTGTCAACAGGAACTGGGTTACTATCGGCTGGGGTTGGGGTTAGATTGGGTGAAGCTGGTTCTCTGTCCATCATAGTAGGGGTACAATCTGCCAGAGTTTGTGTTATGTGTTGTAGGGCTGGTTCTTGTGCATGTACAACCGGGGTGCTATCTCCACCAAGAGGTAGCACTGTTTCACTTGAACACCGTGTTTTTAGTCTGCTAGATACTGGCATCACCTGCTCCAATTCAAATGGGTGATAAACAGGAAACATAGTTGAATGTACAGACATTGTATGAGAGACAGATGCAATAGATAGTGTGGAAAAAAGAGGGCATGAAATAGTTGACATGTATATTGTTTAACTAAAACGGATAGCATGACATAATTTCACATATATGATGTCTATCTAAACTGGATAGCATAGCATAACATAATTCAAAGATACGATGAATAACTAAATAGGATCGCCTGACATAATTCACCTACATGTTATCTAAGTAATCAGGATCGCATCATTTAATTCACATATATGATTTATATGCTAAACAGAGGGCATTCGATATGATGTCTGAACATGGTGTTGAATATTGTGTATATGATGTCTAAACTATGCAATGCAAGACACCGTATGCATGATATGAGCAGTATAACTGTGCCAAGTTAGAGCATACACCTTAGTGGGGGAATAGGACTGGTCATCTGTCTCTGAATCCATCTCTGAGGAGCTATCGGGACCCAACAAGAGATCTGCTTCGATAGTTAGCACTGTCTGCTCTGAAGGCCTTGTTTTCACTCCAGATTTTTCCATCTCCCACCCAAATGGCTGATTCACAGGAAGAGTAGTTTGATGTACAAACATTGTCGACAAATGGAAATGTAATGAAGAAAAGGATGGGCAAGATATCATTTAATTATATGATGCCTGGTTGAACAGGATGGTATTGCACATTTCACATATATTATGGCTGGCTAAAAGACATGAGACTGCATAATTCCCATATATGATATAGAAACTAAACAGGTGGCATTACAGAACATGTCTAAACTAAGCAGATGACATATATGATTTCAAAAGTAGGCACTGCAAGGCAACATATGCATGATATGACTAACATCATCATGCCAAGGTAGAGCAAACACCTTGGGGGGTAAATAGGAGTGGTCAGCGGCGTCCGAATCCGCCTCAGAACAGATATCTTCCTCTGGATTACAATCTGGAGAGGGGTGGGGAGGGTTTGCCATTGAACCCACCATGGAGCGATGTCTGCATGACATTGTATTGCCGCGCAAAACTCTTCTCTTTTTCTCTACATGTTCAGCATGACCGTGTACAATATCTGACATGCATACGAAAAAAATATGGTGAGATTATGTAAGGAGAGCATGCAGAAATTTAGAGTGATGCTAACAACCAGTGGATCGATGTTTTTCCGTTGAACCAAAATAGCCCTAATGGATCGACGTGAATGTATAGTACTAAGTGACACAACAAGTGTACAACCTCTTTGCCGTAGTCGTGTCGACCTCAACATCATTGGGTTGGTCGCTGAAGCAGTTGAGGCACAGGTGGCTGTCGGAGGTGTGGAGGAAGATCTGAGGAATCTGTAGATGGCGTCCAGGGCACTGCTCTGTTGTGATGGATCGTTCTATCGTTGGAGCAGCTCCGGTGAGCCGTAAGACGTCAAGGCTGAAGCAGCACAAGACAAACATCGTCAATCTCAAGTGGGATTCTAATAGCATTCCAATAGATGATGTAAAATGGATGTAAAATGAACATCACCAAAAACCACCTGACTACAACAGATGAGGTAAAAACTGTTGACTCTGAACTTAACTGTTGAAACTGAAATTTACTGTGGAATCTGAATGCTACTGTCGAAACTGAACGCAATGGTAGCAGAGAGGCACTTGACATGTAGTTTAGGGAGGGACTGCGGTTCATCTTCAACCTGCACCCCCCTGAGCCGCCAGCCACCACCGGCTGAACCGCCGGCCCCAGCGCCGCCTCGCCGCCCCGAAACAACTCGCCACCGCCGCCCCGGCCAGCCCTCTAGGCCCCCCGCCCCCACCCTGAACCCTAAGATAGATAGTGGGGTACCTCTCCGGCGAGCCCCTGTCCCCGCTGTGGGTGGTTCTTCCTCAACTCCGGCGAGCCCCCCCAACCCCTGAAAATTGACTGACCCAAAAGTCGATTCAGTCAACTGAAGTGTGGCTTAATCAGAGCAGAGCAGCAGCACAAGCGAGGGGGAGAGCAGCAGCAGCAGCTGGGCGAGCGAGCGATCGAGCGAGAGCCGGAGCAGCAGCAGCAGATCCGGCTGGTATGGACGTCGCCACCGAAGGGGCCTCGCACTGGGGGAGAGCCGCCGTGGAGATGTCGCCCGCGGCGTCGGCTTCAAGGTAGCCGCTCCATGGGGGTGCGGGATGGAGCACCGTCGGCGCCGGGAGGTCGAGTTAAGGAGAAGGTGCGATGCGATGAGTGTACAACCTCTTTGGTGGCGCCGAGTAGGCCTCGGCTTCGTCCGAGGAGTCGGTGAGGATGCTGCGGTTCTGATGGAGCAGGTTATGGCGGCGCTGTGGGGATGGAGCAACCGCGATAGACGAGGTGATCGTCGGAGCAGCTCCTTGGAGGTGGAGGACGGGGCGGCTGAACCGGCGGGACGGTGAGATGGACGACGGATCCTCATCCGGGGAGGTGGACGAGGGACGTCGAGCTGTTGCGGTGGACGACGTCGTTGGGGAAGAGGCTTCGGCTGGGCAGCGGTGACGTGGCGAACAGAGGAGGGTGGGGTTTCGCGGCTGGAGCGGAGAGGTTATGGCGGCCTGGGATTTCGAATAGCGAAAAGGGGGTGATGGGAGGGGGTGAAGCATGACTTAGGAACGCGCTTGTCCAAAATGTAGGGTGTGTTACAAAAGTACCCCCCACCAATTTGAACTAGCGGCGCTTTCGGCTCAGGGTTAGAAGGGGGATTTCGCGTGTCGGGATTTGGCAGCTGGAGGGAGTTTTCGCGCGCATTGTAATTTCGGGATAGCAAGGCGCGGGTTGTGATGGCGCCAGTTTTGGGCGCACGATATCTAAATTTTTGGGATATAACAAGACGCGGGTTGAATTTCAGGGACAAGCCTAATGTGTCGTAATATTGTAGCTATACATACCAAATCAATTCGCACTTCCCTCAACCAGAAAGAAAACGAAAAAAATAAAACTATTCACACCACACAAAGAGAGAGTCTTGCCCCGTTTTACTATACAAATGCTATTCAAAGCTACTCCCTCCTTCCATCTATATAGGGCCTAATGCGTTTTTTGATGCTAACTTTGACCAAATCTTAGAGAAATGATATATGACATGCAACTTACACAAAGCACACTGTTAAATTCCTCTGTGAAATGTTCTTTCAATGATATAATTTTCACATTGTGCATGTCATGTACTATTAATCTTGTCAATAGTCAAAGGTGGTCTTAAAAATCTCATTACGCCCTATGTAGATGGAAGGAGGGAGTATGAATCCATGTTATGTCCGATTAAATTTTTTCGCTTGCTGTATAATGCATGTAACCTACTAATACCAACATTTTAGTGCATTCCAAATGTCTATACTACCGCTGCAATTCGAACTAAATTTGAATTCGTTTCTCTATTTCAATAAGAATCTACAATCATGATTGTTGCCAACTTCAACCATCAAAGTTTCCTTGCTATCCGCCAGATATAAATCAGACGGCCTATAATGCAGGATGGCAGGCACACCATCATCAACAACTCCGTTTTTTATAAGAGTAGAGATAAAATATATTAAATGTAGTATACCATGTTCATAACCACACCATGTTTATCACCGTTATATATATTCACACATCCGTCGGTTTGAAACACTATGATAAATTCTTCAAATATCCGAATTCGCTTTTTATAATGAAGTATATATGATCTCTATTCGTCTTTTACACCCACACAACCATCTTATCTTTGTAGCTAGCGCTAACTTTCTCTTGTGCATGCACACGCCCGCATCCCTCTCACCCTCCCTCAGCATTCTCTAGCTCCATCGCGCAAATTCGTCTTTTCACTTTAGGTCGTTCACCCATGGTGTGTGTAGGCCCCCCAGCTCCTTCTTTACGACACACATCGATCGATGTGCCTCTCTAGCCAGGTGTGCCTAGCACAAACACAAGCCTCCCCTCTTATCTTGTCACCGTCCATGCATGCCTCAGTCCCACCACTCTTTTCATCGTTCTCGTACTCGCACACTCCTCCCCCTCGATATAGTATGCCTCTCGTACCTCCTCCTACATGCATCCCTCTCTCTCTATCCTTCTCCTCGTGCCTCATTTGCTTCTAACACACACATGCATGTATACCGATCGATCTCCCAACATATACCTAGATCAACTTTAACTACCCCCCCCCCATCGATCGATGTACCTCACAAGTTATGTCTCTCCTTTCTCTTACAAAGGGCGATTGATCTTCCTATGTAGTTACGTCTGCTTACCACAGCCACATCGTCCCCCTCATCATTCGTGCATGCCTCCTGACCCGTCTCTCACACGCACGTGCACAGACAACAAGCAACCATCTCCTCTCTTATTGATATTGCGGGCGTGCCCTCCGTTTGTCTAGCAATCCTATCCCACCATTTGTTAGAAACAACTCCACTACAACCCCCTCCAACACTCTAGCTCTGTCTGTCTCCCAACCTTATTCATCTCCTGCACATATGCATGGATGCCGATCGATCTCCCTTAATACATGAGGCAGATCGATCTCCTTAATACATGAGGTAGGCCTCTCTCCTCCTCCACACATATACCAGCCATTGTACCTCTATAGTTAATTGGGCCTCCCTCTTCCCCCACCACACACCGATAGTCGAGCGCTGCAGGTAGGTATCCATACCACAGAGACAAACTGCACATGTCCCATCTCACATTCCAGTAGGCCAGCCACTCTATATCTTTGACGTGGGCACACACAAATTCGATGGCACTCTTTATCGATCGCGCGCGCGCACACACACACACATCATCCCTCTCTTCGATTCTATAGACACCTCAAGCCGATGATACCTCCACTCTCTTCTCGTGGATCGCCCCCTCTATATATATATGTTATATCCAGGACTCCATTTCACACACATTGCATATGTTAAATTTTTGGATTGACCCCCCCAAAAAAAAACTCTCAAGAACCCACACACTATATCTCTCTAGGTTTGTCTCTCTCACACAACCCCACGTAGGTGGTGTACGTATACAAGAAGAGAATAGGTGCACCGTGCACGTACTCACGCTTCGTGCCCCGCCACACCCGCACGGGTACACGGTGGAGCTCATTTCTTTACGAAATGGCAGCCCACGTGCTAATTTGAACGCCTATAGCGGTTGTTTACCTAGGGAGGTCGTGTACCACGCGTGCACGAAACAAAGTTCGACTTGCCGCGTTATTTTTAAATAAAGTTATAGCGCTCAATGGCACGTACACAGAATATAAAATGATTTTTATGGAGGAAAAGGTAGTCCGCTCTTCAGAGTATCTCACACAAGGCTCCGGTGGCCTCTCTCTCTCTCGCCGTTGGTCACTGATCCGGCCGCATCCCGTCCGCCGGGGGAAAGAGAGTGCGGTGGCCTCTCTCTCTCTCTCTCTCTCACCGTTGGTCACTGATCCGGCCGCATCCCGTCCGCCGGGGGAAAGGGAGTGCGGTGGCCTCTCTCTCTCTCACCGTTGGTCACTGATTCGGCCGCATCCCGTCTGCCGGGGGAAAGGAAGGAAGTGCATCGTTTCTCCATTTGACGGCGCCAAGGCAGCACGTCCCGATCTGCGGTACACGTCGTTCTCTCTGACCAAGCTCCGACGCGGTAGGGCCTACGCCACCTGCTCGCAGATTCTGCCCGCCGTCGGTCACCTAGTTACATCCCGACGACCTCTAGGTATCCCCTCCGGCCTTGCTCCACTGCCCGTTTTCCCACGTCGCTGCATGTGGATCTTCCAAAGTTCTTTGCCCAAAACATAGCTCGTCCGGCGTACTTTCCATATTGCATTCTCATCCTCACCTCACACCGTTTTAGACAAACACAGCCGTGTTGTTATCTTCCCTTAGGACAAGGAATATGCTTCTTTTTTGTCATCGCATGTGTCATCAACTGTTATTGGCCAGTAATTGTTTCCTTTCTACCTCTTTTTTGTAAACAGGGCTATCCATTTCACCTCGTTGCTATTGCGACCTTTTGGTGAAGTGCACAAATCACTTTTTTCTTAAGAGTGTTTTGTGCAGTTGTACTAAAATGTCACACGGGCAACGTCTCTACATTTCAGTGCGACTCCACAAAGGGAAATTCGTTTTGCTCTATCCTCCTCATCCAACTCCGAGCCTAATCTTCTCCAACTAGTTAGTCTTAAGAGAGACCGCAAAGGTGACCGGCTTCTATTTGTGTGTTTATTGTTTCATCAACAGTCCTCTATTATCGTAATCACACTTGATATCTTTGGAACAGGGACGCTCAGCTCTATTTTAGTGGAACTGCACAAAATGATCGGAATGTTGCATGCTCCATATAGCTATTTTTATTCCCAACATGCCTTGTTGATTTAGACAGAGCTGGGGGGACGTTGCTGCCAATGAAAGCATGGATCAATTTTAATTTAACACCTTCTCACAACTTTGTCTTCAGTTGTGATGTAATTATTAGCTCTAATCTGCTAATAATTGACATGCATTAGCAAGGAAGTTAGTTTTTTATTGTTTCCGAAAGAGCATCGATGGCAAGGCACGCGAAACAAAAGCTGAAAGCTCACACCATTGTACAATTTCATGTCGCTGGAAAATTATTTGTATAGTACGTCAATTATGTAAGCAAATGATGGAAGCTTGATAGCATTGCCAGAAGCCTCTTCATCATTCGGGTCCATGTGCCATGCACGAAATTATACTCCTTCGTTCCTAAATATTTGTCTTTTTACAAATTTCAAACGGGCATATTTTAGAGTGTAGATTCACTCATTTTGCTTCGTATGTGTATTCCCTCCGTTCCTAAATATTCTATTAGTCTTAACAGAGATTTCAACATATTTTAGAAAGACAAATACTCCAGAGTATATTTAAGAACCGAGGGGGTAGTGCACAACCGCATGGGAGACTCAGCCCGGTCGTTGCGCCGCATTAATAGTGAGTAATGAGCAGTCAAATCATAAGCCCCACCTTTCCACTGTAAGTTGCTCTAAAGAAGCAACCATCAATACGCTCTTGTTTGAATCCACTCATACTACTCCATCTGTCACTGTTTATACAGCGCGCTTCAGAAAAAAAGAAAAAAATCTGTGGGACCAAGGCGACTAGCGATCGGCCTGAAAAATAGCATTGGTAGTTATAGCACGACGTCTATTACTAGAGGGAATAATGCGTACACACATGCATGCAGTGCTTCCACCCCGGGTACACACATGCATGCACTCCATAGTAGTACGATACATGGAGAGAAAATTGTGGACTTGATTGAGGTTACCACGCCCTAATTAATTGAGCATTAAACCAAACCGTCTAAAGTCTCTCTGGTGGTGGGAATGCATTGAGAGAAATGCATCATAATGAAGCGCGCCCTGTAAACTGTGACGGAGGGTGGAGTAGTACTCCCTCCGTCTAGGTGAGTAAGTCACCTTACGAAATCCAGATTTTCCCAAAACCATAAGGCGTGTAACATTGAATTCTCCTCGATCCCCTCCTCGGCTCATTCACGAGCGCTCTCTTTCCTCCTCGTTTCCCTCCGCTGCCTCGTTCTCCTCCCCGTGGAAAGCACTACATGCATTGCTGCTGTGCGTTGATTAGGGAAAAGATTGAAGACGGTTTTGCATGCATGCGTTGATTAGGGAGTACGTGGGCCTGCATGGAGAGCTGAAAAGGCATGGGATTAAATGTTGATTTTGCTTTCCTTTGTCCAAGTGCTGTGATTGGAAGTTTAGCTCATCCCGGTGCTCCTCATCGCCCAATCTAAATCCACCTAGGTCGCGCTGCTACTCCTAAGGTGACTTACTCACCTAGACGGAGGGATTATGAAGGTGCAAAACCAAGTACGCGTACTAGTACTGCGCTTGGCTCTTCGCCCCTTCGTGAAGTCGAACAATGATGGTACTCCGCATGTTGGGTACTACAGTGTATGCCTCTGACAATCTGACACCAAATGGACTGATGCATGTCCACCGAGGGTAGGTTGCATTAGTCAAAAGGCGTAAGCGAGCTTCACCTTGTCCTGCAAGCTTCTCCTTGTTCTGCGAGTTGACGGGACACACCAAAAAGTAGTGCTAGTCCATACTCCCTCCTTTCCGGTTAATATGGCTTAATCTTTTTTGTGGGTAAATGAGAGAGCTTTATTCATATATAAGCATTCTTAGGACGATCAGCCAAGACACTGGTCACTAGGAAGCCAAAAAAAGAAATAGGAAGCGAGGTGTTTCATCAAGCCAGCTCTCGACCACATTCAAAGTGCAGCAAGCATGGTTCGCACGAAGATGCGCCGCAAGGTTTGCTGACCTGTTTACATGCTGAATAACAAAAAAACAGGAAATATTACTGAGCGCTACTATTTGTAACAGGATATGAGCCAGAATTAAGCGAGAATTATGGCGAGTGTTCCATGCAATCAACTTCCATTATCACATGCGATAACCCTCGAAGAGAACCAAATGTGTTGAAGATTGCTTTATCACATTTTAAAATTTTAATAAGAGTGCAGACGCTCCTCCATCCGTTTCCTAGTAGTATAGTGTAGTATGCTTCTGGCAATCTGACACCGAATTAACTGTTGCACGTCCACCGACTGAGCGAGGGAGAGCTTGCATTAGTCAAAAGTTTCTCCTTGTCCTGCGAGCCACCGCGCGCAAGCTTCTCCCATCCTGCAACCTTCTCCTCGTTCGGCAAGTTGACGGGACACAGCAAAGTAATGCTAGTCCATGCTGCCTCCTCTCCGGTTAACATGGCTTAATTTCAAACAAGATAAATACACTGTCTGTCACTGTATATTTGTAAAAATACGGTCAGTGGACTTCATAATATGCTCATTGCGCTCAATATATATATTTTCCGGTGTTCATACGGTCACTAGCTCACCCTGACTGAGTATGTGTGTGAATGCACGTGTAGGTTGAGCACTTGAGTGTCACCGTGTGTGTTCCCTCGTGTGCTCGGACATGCATGCATTAGGGCGTCGCGCGCGTTTTTGTGTCCATGTGTACGTGTGACTGTTGCAGACACGTAGGGGGAGTACGTGTAGGGGCCACTAAGGAGCAGTTAAATCTCACAGTAAGTTAGTCGGAAGAAGCAACCATCATTTCACTCTTGAATGACACGTACGCAATATAAAATGGTTGATATGAAGAGAAAAAGAAAACCACTATATATACACTAGCAGGGTGCGTGTGAGAGACGGGTCAGGAGGTGAATGACACGTGGCCCCGAGGGGTGGCTGGCGCACCTATCATACAGCCAAAGGCAGGTGCAGTAGAGGGCCGAGGAGTAGTACGAAATCCTACGCACCTACGCACGCTAACCTAGGCTGAGTGATCACTCGAATCGCAAGATCAGTTGACTAGAAGCTACGCTAGACCCATGGAGGCGATGAGCGCGAGCATCAGCTGGCTGTGCCAGATGGTCCACGACGCCGGCCTGCGGCCCGGCAGGTAGTATTGCTTGAGGCCGCCAGGGCGAGGGGCCGCTTGGACGACAGCTTCGTCTCCTTGTTCGACAAGGTCCTCGTCGGTTTCCTCGACAAGTTCACCGTCGTCAAGAAGCTTGCGGACGACTTTGACGTAAGCCTCCAGCCGACGCGCCCAGGCTCTGCGATGCCCGCCACCCTCAATGGCCACTATGGTAACAACCTCTTCGACGCACTGGTGGCCCTGCGACTGCCCGCCGTCGCGCTGGAGAATGTCCACCTCGAGGTCGCACTCTCCGCGCAGCGCCTGGCGCAGCAAGACACCATCGACATAATCACCCACGTCTACGCGCAAATTATCTTACCTTTCGCATCAACTTCATAATTTTCGTACGTACTCCATGCATGAACGGCGCTAGAAGCAAACTTCTCATTACTCTAGGCAAAATCGTTATTTTCTATCTATCGGTCGCGCCATGGAGCAGAACCAAATTTTACAAGTTATGAGTTCAAAAGGAAAAGCCTGTCATGTTCGCGTCGCACCCCCACATGGTTGGTCCGGCACGCCGCTCAAGCGGGAATGCGTGCGGTGTTGCATTTTCACTTACAAGTGGGACCGCAGTTGAGCAAACCGACTATCGGCAAACCCCCACCCCGCCCACCGCGCGATGGCTGAGAAAAGAGGATAGGAGGGAGAAGAGATGGATGTAGCACGGACTCCAAGAAAATTGGTGTCGGATGGGACTTGTGTAGGTGGCGTGTGCCATACTGCTAGACGTGAATGCTAGTTATGGCCCATGCCACCCCACTATATCGAGCCTATATCGAGGTACTATACGTAGAACAAATTTGCTGCAGTCCGTGCTCAGCCCTCCTCTATCTCTCTTCTCAGCCAGCCAGCGGACGCGCGGATCCCATAGCCTGTTTGCTCACATGCGGCCCCACATGTCAGCGAAAACGCAAGAGGACCCACTGAACTTGCACATCTTTCACCTCGATGTACTGGTGATGAAAAAAAATCCAGTAAAGATCTTCGGTGGCCGCTTTTGGAGTTACTCAAGAGTAGTAAGATTCTATTTAAAGTTTAATCCAAGATGCACATCTCGTGGCTTCAACTACCACTCTATTTTCTTTCATGACACGACCTGGATGCTGGATGTCCCACGTGTCGGCAAAAGGAGGAAGAACTCGACCAAATCTTCGGTTCTGCTCTCGGATTAGACTAGTTGTGCTAACTTAAAAGTTTTATTGTGCACTCCCTTCGTTCCAAAATACTTGACTTCCATTTGTCCAAAAATGGATGTACCTATATACTAAGACATGTCTAGATACATATATATTTTGACAAATAGAAGGCATGTATTGTGCAACGGAGGGAGTAGAATGGATGTACCTAGCTATATACTAAGACATGTCTAGATACATATATATTTTGACAAATAGAAGGCATGTATTGTGCAACGGAGGGAGTAGAATGGATGCAATTTTTTGTATTGGGAAGAAGAGTACATCCATATATTGATAGAGTGCAATTTAGTAGATGTTCTATCACTTTTAGCTAGTATAGAATAGAGGCTAGACATGAGACTAGATGCGAGGAAGCAACGTCTACTTCTTTACACTCGAAGAAGAAAGAAGCACGCTAGATCGAGCCTCCGCAGATCAACAATGAACGCATCGAGAAGGCACTAATCCAACTTACTACAGGAGTAGTAAAATGTATTCTTGTGGTTCTTGTTTTCTTTGGTCTTGCTTTTCTAGTCAAAATTATCGTTGGAGTTCGTGCAAAATGGAGGTCCGTTTGGGGTCGTGCGTTGGAGTTGGCCTTACAAGTGGGACCGCAGTTAAGGAAACCGACTATCAACAAACCCCCACCTCGCCCGTCGTGCGATGGCTGAAGTTAGAGAAACGACGAGGTTGAATAGATTGCTCTCGCACGGACTCCAAGAAATAATATGGTGTCAGATGGATGTCGTGGTGGTGGCGTGTGCCGTACTCCTGGACGTGAATGCTTGTTCTGCCCATGCCACCCTACTACTCCTACTACTTACTCCTACTATATACTATACTACAAGTATATCGAGGATTCGAGGTGCTGGTTACATACAACGAACACATTAACATATGGCTACAGTAAAAACACCCGCCCGACGCGCGAAGCATGTGAAGCTAGTACAAATAGTGTACTACTATTGTTGACTGGCCTCATCCGATAACCTGTTGCAATGCACGTACAATTATGTATTCGGAAAATATTTTTTTGCCCTGTCGCACCTCTCACTCAGAGAAGCGACTCAAAAGCCATTCATAAATTTAGTACAGTAAGTTTATCACAGGCATATCATTTTATTACATAGAACAACAGGTCATCAACCCACATCGACAACGAGGATACATTATAAATACTAAAGTTTTCACCACACAACAAATAACAAGCCATGAAATGAACTTCAACTCAACCATTCCGCGGCGTTGGAAACGCTTGCTTTGAACCACAAGTGATTCTCTGGGACGGGCCATCCGTTGTCGATCCGGCGACCAACGCAGGACTCATCATCCAGGCTGAAGCGGCCTACTATATCAGTACCAGGGTAGGGAACCACCCAAATGTCCGAGGTATAAACACAGTTGCTTCTCATAAATGTGTCAACAGCAGTTGGATCGCCTTTCACCATCATCAGATAGTTTTGTCCAAGGAAGAGCGAGTTTTCTCCAAGACTATCAATTATGTGCCAGGGAGAAGGAGTTGGCGCTAGCACCCTAGTATCCATCCCGAATACCATGCAACGGGTGTTGGAATAGGTCTGGAGAGTGCGACCATGGGAGACTACACCTGCTTCCTTTGTAGTAACATCATCAGTGGGCTGTATACACACATGAAGAGGTGATCCATCGGAATTAGTTGTCAGGCGCCACACAGTATATCGGCGCTGCTCGTCCTCATGCTCGTGATCATCACCATCGTCATCTCCCCCTTGGTTATAAAAATCTTCAAGTATAGGTGGTGGGATGTTCACAGGACCTTGGAAACACAAGAAGAAGGTTAATTGGTAAAGGGAAACTTGCATGCATGTGGATGAAACAATTATAATTACGGTGGAAGACAAACGTACCGAAACAACGAGGATGCCATGCATAAAGAGTGCCACGAGTGGTGCAAGCAAACACAAGGCCCTTGTATTCAATTGCATCACAGTACTCCTTCGTGCACAGAAACTGATTTTTGAGCAATATCCATCGAGACAAACCATCAAGGACGGCAACAAGCTTGTCGAAGATAGCAACAACATCATAGTTTTTGTAATTCCAAGAGCGGTTGGGAACTCGACAAATTGCTATCTTCCGTAGACGACAGTCACCATGATCATATTTGAATGTGCATACATTACCGGTGTGCTCAACCTCTGGGCAGTGTGCTGAGATTTTTGGAAGTGGAACCCGGTGACGAGTGTACACATTCACAAGTTCCCACTCGCAGTTGGACCCAATGTAAACAACCCAATCTCCATTTGCGCCCGCCCAAGCCTTGCCCTCAAGCGATGGCATCTTAACATCACATGTATCATTATCAAGCGGCATCAACTTGCACAGGGCGAGGCCTCCGTCGTGCCGGCGCCAGTCATTAGGGTCACGGCGAAGAAGATAGGGGAGATCAAACCGCTCCTTGACCCTTAGGTTCCTTGCAATGATGTTATTAGTTGATTCGAGAATGGGCTGGAACGAACCTGCCATGCTAGCCAAGGTGATGACGTCGCACCGATCAATGAGTTACTCCACCACGTCATCTTTCAGATCGGGGCAAGAATAACGAGGTCGTTTCCGGCATGTTCCCTTCATGGAGAAGACGATCGAACAATGGCAGAAGAAAGGGTGAAGGGCTGAAGGGAAATGGAGGAGGGAGAGGAAGAGCGTGCAACAGCAGTTCCAAATCGAGAGGGAAAGGCGAAGAGTCGGTGGACGGTTGCGAGTTTTCCACGGTTCATGAAGAGGCGGCCCGGCCTACACGTCCATTCGGAAATACTCCTACTACTCGCCGTCGTCTCACTGATATGTTGGAACGGGACCACATGTCAACGAAACATGGTGTGTAATTTCTCGTGCAAAATGCGATCTGGCCGCGTTGGCCCGAGGTGCCGCATTAGTTACCGACCTTTATTTTTTTAATGGCATGCCGATCAGTTTTGAAGCATGACTAACTGGTACTGTACGCAGAGAAAATATAAACTACTCTACCACTACCCCACCTCCAGTACTAGTAGTATAAAAAAGATATATATAGGCTAGAGCTTCAGCGCTTTCTTGCTAAGGGCTGCCCACTTGCTTCTCACAGTACCACCCTCTCTCCAGATATAAAAAAGACGGCCCCTCTCTCCCTCCTCACCGGTGGTCACAGATCCGCCGGGGAAGAAAAGGACATGCAGCGTTGACGCACTCGTCGTCGGCGAGCGAGGTCACGCACTGACAACAAGGCCGTCCTCTCAGACCTAGTGCCCGCGCGGGATGACCTCCATCCCCAAGCTCGCTGTTGTAGTGTGTGCGGAGGACGACGACCACGAGCGAAGCCACTTCCCGCCGACCCTACCTCTTTTCGAGCCATAACCTTGTTCTATTGCCCGATGTGCTACGTCGTTGCATGTGGATCTTTTTCCACTCCACCATCTTCCCAATTTGCTATCCTCTACTTTGCTGGCCATGCAGACGAAAACCATAATTTGCACTATTAAAGGAAACCCTACTTCATGCAAACTAATCCATGTCTGGGTTGAATAAGGAAAGGAAGGGAGACTGTACTGTCCAAGAGAGTAGGCATTGCACCCGCATCTAGGTTGAAAAGGGGAAAATCAGTAGCTAAGGAGCGAGTCTCGTGTCTCTTGGTTGAAGAAGGGTAGAAAGGCATGACAACGCAATAGATAATGACCAGGTCGATCGGTTTGTTGTCCTCGCATAGGAAAAAGGTGGCTAAAGAGAACAAAAATGGGACCGTAATCCACATATGCTGCCTGGATATTTGTTGCTCTGGGCAACCATACCTCCCTCACCACTCTACATCCGTGGAGGTACATCGTACTGGTGCCTCCCATGCTCTTATTGCCACTTTTTTTGCTGTTAGTATAACACCAGCAGTCAAGTCAAGCAATGCTATTGCTAAAGTGATGCCACATTTAACTAATGCCGCTCTCAGTCTAATGCCACCCATAAATTTAAGCAATGCCATTTAATGTCACTGGATTATTTCAGGGTTAGCTGTTGATTGTGGATGTATTAAAGATTTTTCAGCTATAAGGCATTCTAATGTTGTTGCATAGCCAGTATACCAACGATGAAACTTGTTAATGCTTATAGATTACATACCTCACTTACATGAGATAAGTTAAATTTTTTGTACAGTGTCACCAAAATGCCAAGGTGCTGATGTCATTTTATTTTGGGTAAACTGCACAGACAATTATGAAGACAAGAGGAAAGGTCAAGAGTGGGCACCTCCTCCTCCGGCTGTTCTCTTGAGGAGGTCTGTATGTTTGTCTCTAATGCCTGTCGACTACATACCTGACATCATGATGTAATATTAAGTCATTTCCTTTTGTAGAGTGTCACTGAATTGTCAAGGCGGTGATGGCATTATATTTTAGTAGAACTGCACAAAATTTGCTTAAAAGAAGAGGAAAGGTCGGGAATGACTCACTTTTCTAGAAAAAACTATGTATGCCTTCCTCACATCAGCCGTTGTTGCTTTATTTATTCCTTCAAACAGGTGGTTAGAAACAGTCTTGCTACCTTTTCTCATTAAGAAATTGGAATGCGTATATTTATGAGTCTATGCTTCCACTAGTGCCGCTTTTAGAGTAATCACACTTTCAATATCTATGCAAACATGGATGCTCGATTTTAGTGGAACTGCACAAAAAGTCCAACTGGTTCAACATTAGGAGCATGTTTTTTCCCAACCTTTATATCCAATTGGTGGCACTATGAGCTGTTCATTACGAAGGTACATGGTTTGCTACTATCTTGCTACTCTTTTTGTACTGTCATTAGATAGTAATACTAGTGGTTTGCATGTGAATTTATTGGCAGGGTGGACCTACATTGGAGGTGCAGGACAGGATTCAATGATTGGATGGTCAATTTCGGTTGTATCGATTTCACCTCTTCCATCACTGCGAACATGGATATCCTTGGTCTGATGAAGAATAGGCGTTATATTTCTGCTCTGAACCAGCAAATCATTTCAGTATGAAATTGTCCAGGGCAAAACATAACTGTATCAGATTGTCCAGTGCAGAACATGACAGATGCTAAGCGGAAGAGACATGTTTAAACCGAAAATACAAGGTGTGGTATATGTTTACTAGCTGCTTGATATTTGTGCAGACAGAGATGTCTGCTCGTTCCTATTTGGCAAACCAACAAAGTGCCCGCAATTTTGGTTGAACTCCACAAGAGAATAGTATAGTCACTGCATGCAGTGCCATTTGAAAATAGACACAGAAAGATTGGATAGTCACTTCATGGACTGCAGAAAAGTAGTACTGTACTATTTATTGGCCAACACTAGGTGCTTCATTGCTTTGGTCTGATTATACAATGGACGTCATTTTGCCTAAGTTAAAGTTTGTATTCCGAAAATAGTCTCGCAGTGTGATCGAGGGAAGACCAAATCATATTGTAGTGCATGTTCCTCCATCATGTCTGGTTCATTCTCATGGTTCCAGCTGTTGGTGAAACCACTTATGTTTGCAAGAGGAATTGTAGACTTCACAAACAAATTTGTCTTTCAGTCTGTACTGAATGTGGGCCAATAGAAGCATCCATGTTAGTAGGAAGAACAAATGTTTTTTCTAGATCTTTGCTTTTGGAGCTACATATTTGTATATGATCGGTGAGTCATTGAGATGCATTAACATGTTGATCTTATGTATGGGAATCGTACTAGTTAGTTTTAGTTGTGATGCAAGATCTGAAGTGGCTGATCTTTGCTTTTGGAGCTACATATTTGTATATGATCTGTGAATCAATGAGATGCATTAACAGTTACTTATTTCCGTTCGCTCAGTGTTTACAAGTTACTGATCGATTACTAGCTAGCCTACAAATGCGCTCCTGGCAGTTTTATTTGTGACGCAAGATGCAAAGTGGCAGTTTTTTGAATAAAAATGCCTACCTCTGAAGAAACTGACAAGCTCGTACGCAAGCAAGTGTCTCCTTATTTCAAGCCAATAGAAAAAATGGCTCCTCCTAGTGGATTTCTGACATCTGGGTCCCATGCCATTGTCAACATAGTCAATAAACGAGAGAATTGCACAACGAGCGGCTGACACCAGGGACCCAGCAGCTCGCCCAGTTATTTTTGTTTTGGGTTAATTTGATAAATGCCACTCCAAATCTGGTGTATCCGAGAAATGCCACTGCAATTTCCAAACTTTGAAAAATGCCATTTCATGCCATTTCTAGTGGCATTTTTCGAAGTCTGGAGTGGCGTTTTTCAAAGTTTGCAAACTGCAGTGGCGTTTTTCAAAATTTGCAGTGGCATTTTTCAAAGTTTGGAAATTGCAATGGTATTTTTATGAATCGCCATAATTGGAGTGGCATTTATCTAATTTTTTTAGACGGAAGCAGGGTGTCAACTGGGCTGTGCGGGACACTCTGGCCTGTCTAGACAGCCTTTTCTTTTATGTTTACCACAGACCAGCCCAGTAGTTTTTTCTTTCTGAAAATGGCTAGCCCAGTTGAAAGTGCAACTATCCCTAGGTGGTTTTGGTAATTCATAACAACATATAGCTCATTGAGCTAATGCTATTCCAAGACAATTATTTCAGGAAAGCTCAATGATTGGCATGGCATGGATGGTGAAAGTGGAACCCTCAAAATGTTAAGGACAAAGGATTGGCTCACGCTCAAAAGCTCAAGACTCTTCATTTTACATTTTAGTGATCCAAGATCACATTGAGTCCATAGGAAAAGCCAATACTATCAAGGAGGGATGAGGTGTTGCTTAATGAGCTTTTTGCTTCATGTGCTTAATGATATGCTCCAAAATCCTTAGCTACTTTCCCATATCCACAAATGACCTAAACCCTCAAGCCAAACTCGGTCCTACCGATTCTTCCTATCCGGCGCCACCGAGTTTCACTTGTCATAGCCACTGCCAAACCCAAGCAAATCGGTTCTACCGATAGGGATCTCGGTCTCACCGAGATGGGATTGCAATTTCTCTGTTTCCTTTTCGTAACTTTTCGGTCTCACCGAAAGAGCGGATCGGTCCCACCGAGATTGCAATGTAAACTCTCTGTTTCCCTTTTGTAACATTTCGGTCCCATCGAAAGAGCAAATCCGTCCCACCGAGTTTACCGGACCAACTCTCTGGTTAGCTAATTACCAAATCGGTCTCACCGAGTTTGTGTAATCGGTCTCACCGAGATTACGTTATGCCCTAACCCTAACCATATCGGTCCTACCGAGTTGCATGTCAGTCCCACCGAAAATCTCTAACGGTCACTAGGTTTACTATTTCGGTCCGACCGAGTTTGTTGATTCGGTCCCACCGAGATTAGTAAATTGTGTGTAACGGTTGAATTTTGTGTGGAGGCTATAAATACCCCTCCACCTCCTCTTCACTCGTGGAGAGAGCCATCAGAACACATCTACACTTCCAACTCATATGTTCTGAGAGAGAACCACCTACTCATGTGTTGAGACCAAGATATTCCATTCCTACCATATGAATCTTGATCTCTAGCCTTCCCCAAGTTGCTTTCCACTCAAATCTTCTTTCCACCAAATCCAAATCCTGTGAGAGAGAGTTGAGTGTTGGGGAGACTATCATTTGAAGCACAAGAGCAAGGAGTTCATCATCAACACACCATTTGTTACTTCTTGGAGATGGTGTCTCCTAGATTGGCTAGGTGTCACTTGGGAGCCTCCGACAAGATTGTGGAGTTGAACCAAGGAGTTTGTAAAGGCAAGGAGATCGCCTACTTCGTGAAGATCTAGCGCTAATGAGGCAAGTCCTTCGTGGGCGATGGCCATGGTGGGATAGACAAGGTTGCTACTTCGTGGACCCTTCGTGGGTGGAGCCCCGCGTGGACTCGCGCAACCGTTACCCTTCGTGGGTTGAAGTCTCCATCAACGTGGATGTAGGATAGCACCACCTATCTGAACCACGGGAAAAACATCCGTGTCTCCAATTGCGTTTGAATTCTCCAAACCCTTCCCTTTACATTCTTGCAAGTTGCATGCTTTACTTTCCGCTGCCTATATACTCTTTGCATGCTTGCTTGAATTGTGTGATGATTGCTTGACTTGTCCTAAAGTTGCTAAAATCTGCCAAGAACTAAAATTGGGAAAAGGTTAAGTTTTTATTTGGTCAAGTAGTGTAATCACCCCCCTCTAGACATACTTCCGATCCTACAAGTGGTATCAGAGCTTTGGTCTCCATTTGCTTTGATTTCCATAGCTTTTGGTGGTCATAGCATTGGTTTCACAACCTAGGAGAGTATGGCGTCTAGCGAGGGAAATTATCACCGTAGAGGTCCTTACTTTGATGGTACTAATTTTTCTAGTTGGAAGCATAAAATGAAAATGCATATCCTCGGACATAACCCCGCCGTTTGGGCTATTGTGTGTGTTGGTTTGCAAGGTGACTTCTTCGATGGGAAAGAACCAAACCGTGAAGCTACCGCGGAAGAGTTGAAGATGCTGCAATACAACGCTCAAGCTTGTGATATTCTCTTCAACGGATTGTGCCCCGAGGAATTAAACAAAATCATCCGTCTTGAGAATGCAAAGGAAATTTGGGATACCTTGATTGATATGCACGAAGGTACCGACTCCGTCAAGGAATCCAAATTGGATGTGCTTCAAATTCAACTTGACAAGTTCAAAATGAAGGATGGTGAAGGTGTTGCTGAAATGTACTCTAGGCTTGCTCTCATCACAAATGAGATTGCCGGCTTAGGGAGTGAAGAGATGACCGATAGATTCATCATCAAGAAGATCCTAAGAGCCTTGGATCGAAAATATGATACCGTGTGCACATTGATCCAAATGATGCCCAATTACAAAGATCTCAAGACAACGGAGGTCATTGGAAGAATTGTTGCTCATGAGATGTCACTCAAGGATAAAGAGGAACTTCACAACAAATCAAGTGGTGCTTACAAAGCCTCATGTGAAGCCCCCACATCATCAAGTGAGAAACAAAACTTCAGTGAAGAATTGAGCTTAATGGTGAAGAACTTCAACAAGTTCTACAAGAGTAGAAGCAAAGATAGAAGCTCCAAGTCAAGGTCCTACAATGACAAAAGATCTTCTAGTCGAGAGCGAAACTGCTACAATTGTGGAAGACCCAGACACTATTCCAATGAGTGTACGGCTCCCTACAAAAGAAGAGAAGATTCTCCAAAAAGAAGAAGCAAAAGATAAGAATCACCATCAAGAGAGAGAAGGAGTAGAGATGATCGTTATGAACGAAGATACTCACGGAGAAACAAGGATTCGAAAAGAAAGGAAAAGTCATCAAGGAGCTACACAAAACGAAGACATCAAGCTCATGTTGGTGAATGGGTATCCGGCTCCGACTCCGACAACCACTCCGAGAGAAGTTATCACTCCGACTCCGAATATACTCAAGATGAAGGTGTTGCCGGTCTAGCACTTGTGTCAACCAACTCCTACGACATATTTGACTCACCAAATGAAGGAATTGGAAGATGCTTCATGGCCAAAGGTCCTAAGGTAACACACCCTGAGTATGTTGATTTCAATAGTGATGAAGATGACTTGTTAGGTGATGATGATTTACTTGTTGACAACTCTAGTGATGAATACTATGATGAAACGTCAATTAATCATGCTAATCAAGATAAAACGAATGCCAATGATAAGGGGAAAATTGAGGCTCTACCTAAAGAACTAAACACTCTTAAGTTAGCTCATGAAACTATCTTCGAAGATCATCTAGAACTTTTAAGAGCTCATGAGAAGTTACGCTTTGAAAAGCTCAATCTTGAGCAAGAGCATGAGTTTTTAAAGGCAATCAATGATGATCTCCGCAAGAAAAGTTCTTCTTACATTGCCAAGCATTTACTCTTATCCACTTACATGCCTCAAGTCAAGTCTAGTAACAAGAACAAGAAAGATTCTTCCTCTAGTAGTAACAATGATCATGTTGTTGCTTCTAGTAGTTCTCTTGATTCCACTAATTATTCTCTTAGCCAAGTTACACTTGAGCAAGAAAATAGCCTATTGAAGGGAATCATAGAGAAAGGAGTGTACAAAAGCCTTGCCGGGAGTAAGCAATTCGAGGAGATTGTACGCAAGCAAGGAAGGCACCGGAAGAATCAAGGTGTTGGTTTTGAACGGAAGTTCAATGCCAATGGAGTTGAGTGGGAAGAAGATCAATACCCCAAGAAAAAGTTTGTTCCTCAACAAGAGAAGTATGATCCTACTTCTTTCAAGGGGACACAAGCTCAAGATGATCTTCCACCACAAGACTACAAGCAAAAAGGCAAGGACAAGCTTCAAGAGGAAATTGATACATTTGAAGAAGCTCCTAAGACCTTAGTCAAGTGGATTCCAAAGACTACTTCAAGTTCCACTTCATCAAGTACGACTACAACTCCAAGGATTCCCATCAAGATGGTGTGGATCCAAAAGAAGAAGAACTAGAGAGTTCTTGAGGGTGACTCCGCCAACATACTTCACTCTTATCATTTTGGCAAGAACAAGTGCAATCAACTTCCACATCTTGCACTAGTTCAAGGAGTCACGAACCCTCTTGTTGGTAAGTCAAGGGACAAGGTAACCTAAAAGTTTTCATGGACATCATCTTGTGTGTGCATCACTCTGTGTCTATGGATATCCTTGTTTGTTCCTTGTGGGACTAACCCATGTAGGTATTGGAAGTGCAATTCACTCAAATGGATAGCTCCAAGTGATCTACATCAACATTGAGCATCCACATCTTCAACATCTACATGAAGTCATCATCGACAAAACCCAAGGTTAGTTCATCCCTCTTAGGGGGGATATCACATCTAGGGGGAGCTTTACTCTAAGACTTGAGCTAAAGCAACTCTAATGATGTGAACACAACAATGCTTTATGTAAAAGTGGTAACCCCACTTGAGCTTAAACGATGAGTATGACCTATGATCAAGTGTTCTCATTTGACTCCTAAGTCAATATACCCATATATAGATGACCTAGTCATCGCCAATTGCTTGATAGATGCTAGAATTGGTTGTGCATGCCTTGTCACATATTTCAATTGCCATTTTATTGTGTGAGCATGTTGGTTGCATATTTTACTCATTCGAGGACATCCACTTGTTGTTTTGATTGTTTGGCTTTATTTTTCTTTTGCCAAGTGGATGGACAAGAATGCCTAAGAACCTTCTCTAGCTATCTATGCTTTTCTCTTCTCAAACTCTATTCATGCTACATCACAAAATTGATCAAGTTAGATTCGAACCACTCTGTGTGAGGAGCAATCGGAGTCCCCGATTCGTCATAGACTTAAACTTCCAAAACCTCTTTGTGATATCCAAAACCTCTTTGTGATTCTCGGTCTGACCGATACCCCGCTTTCGGTCTTACTGAGATCATTAAGTTGATCTATGTTTTCGATCTCGGTGCAACCGATTTGAACCATTGGGTCACACCGAGTTGCAATAACTGTATACGGTTTTGCATCTCGGTGCCACCGAGTTGTTCCACTCGGTCACACCGACAGGGTCGGGCTATATATAGACACGGGCAAAAATTTGGAAATTTCTCCGAACCCCTTTGCCCGCGCGATAGCTCGCTCTGCCAACGTGGTCTCCGGATCATCTCCTCGCCGCCAGCCGCCTCCAGTCGCTGGTCTCCGTCGCCGTCAACGGGATTCAACCCCGCTGTTGCCGCTGTAGCGAGTCTCCGCCGAACTAGGGTATGGACTCGATCTTTGTGCTATTCCCCAATACGATTCCTAGCACATTGTGATCATATTGATTCTAGCCACGTTTGGAACACTCCAATCCAGTCAATGCGATTCTTAGAATAGGTTTGATTCTAAATTTTAGGGTTAGGTTTCTGCCGAAACCATCTCGGACCCACCGAGTTGAAAAACTCGGCCCCATCGATTTGGCTCATGCCATTGCACAAGTGAGACTCGGTCTGACCGAGTATTGCTAACCGGTGTGACCGATTTTGGAACTTTGTGAAACCCTAGCAGTCTCGGTGCCACCGAACTGTGACTCAGTCTGACCGAGTTCACTAGTTTAGGTTCCAAAAACTGCTTCGGTATCACCGAGTTTAAAAAACGGTAGATCCGAAATGATTTCTGTGGGAAACTAAAACTAAGATTTTGAATCATTCTTTTGCAAAAAATCTCTGCATTTTGTGATGCTTATCCACTCTACCTCATCTATAAACTATTCACAGGGTCAGCAGTCAGCTTGTTCATCATGTCAGATCAGAGTGACAGCCAGAATGTGTCAGAACAGCCAGTGCACATGAGTGAGGGCACTAGTCCCTCCAGTTCATCAGATGAAGGCAGCAGGAGCACTCCCAGTAACCTACCAAAAGCTGCCACCAGACAAAGGAAGAAAAGAACCTCAGAATCAGAGGATGAGGACTATGTGGTAGAAGAAGAAGCTACTTCCTAGAAAGTTGTGCTTAAGAAGGAGTATGGCTCAGCTGCAGCCATCAAGCCAGGAATGCACAAAAAGGCACCTGCTAGGAGAGTTCGTACCTCCAAGCCTAGGAAGGCTGTTCCTGAGGAAACTATAAAATTCACTATGGAATCTGAAGAGGAAGAAATTGGCCAGGACAAGAAAAAGAAGAGAGCTAGAACTACCACTGCCAGAATTGTTGGCAAGCCTTCTATGAGGAAAGATTCTTCTGAGGAAGAAGAAGAAGAGGTTGCTGCACCAGCACCTAAGGCACCCAAGCTAATGGGTGATGCAATCAAATCAGGGGCTACTGCATCCAAGCCCAAGGAAGCACCCAAGACTGCATCAAAGGCCAAGACAGCTCCAAAGAGGAACACAAGGAGCATACCAGCTGCTCAGAAGAACAAGGCCCCAATGCCTGACACTGCAGAAGAAGAGGAAGGACAAGTTCTCAGAAAGTTGAAGCCCAAGATCCCAGACCACAATGATGCTCATCCTGTGGCTGAGGATATGAAGATCAGAAGAGACTCATGGCTGAGAAAGTGGAGAGCAAAAGATCCTTATGCTACCAGGTGGAGAACTGCTGTTGACTACAGGTTCCACACTAAGGAACAACATGACTTCTATGAGACAGTCTTATTGGATAAGAAGCCCATTGTTTGTGACATGAGATGGGTCGACTGGGAATACATCAAGGACAATGAAGAGCACTATCCTAGCGTGCAAGACAGCTTCAAGGCTGGTGGAGTAGCTGACTTTGTTGGGCAGAAGCTCACAAAGTGGAATGAAGAGCTGATCATGCAGTTCTACTCCACATCACACTTTTATCCAAATGGCAGAATTGTATGGATGTCTGAAGGTATGAGGTACCAATCAACAGTTGCTGAGTGGGCACAGCTCATCAATGCCCCAGAGGAGCATGAGGATGACCTAGATATATATGCCAAGAAGAAGATGGACCACAACTCTATGTCCAACATGTACAAGGAGATCCCAAACAAGGCACTTGACACTTTCAAGTTTGGATCAGTACATTATCTTCTGTCAGGATTGCCAACCATCAATTGGATACTGAGGCACACTCTGCTTCCCAAGTCAGGTGATCACAAGATGATCAGAGGACATGCAATCAACTTGCTTCATATCTTTGATGTGCCACAAAAATTCAAAGTCATGAGCCTCATGGTCGAAACAATCAAGAGGACTGCAGTAGACCAGAAGAGGAGCTATGGATATGCCCCTCAGATCCAGGAGCTGATTAACTCCAAGATGGGCACAGGCATATACCTCTTAGACAAGGAACATTTGCCTATTCATCTAGATTTTGAAGATAATGAAGTTGTGATGAACAAGGATGAACCATCTTCAGCCCATGCACAAGCACAGAAGGAGAAGGCAAGGAAGGAGAAAGCTGCAAAGATGCCAACTCAAGAGGAGGCATCTGAATATTTCTTGAAAACCAAGCAAGAGCAGCTCAGTTACTTGATTGCATCCACCCTGAGGATAGAGAAAGGACTGGCCACCCTCACTCAGAAGTCAGAACCAGGAGAGCTTAGAGAGAATCGTAGAACAAAAGTTCTATGACTTGGATGTCAAAGTGATATAGATTCAGTCTGCAGTGGAGCAACTTCAAGATGACATGCAGGAGAGGAAAGGGAAGACTACCACTGATGCATTTGCCAGTGTGCCACGAGCCCAGAGGTCGTCTGCAGTGCCAGTTCCTGACACAAGAGCCACCACCTCAGCTCCAGCCACAGCACCAGCCCAACTAGCTCCAGCATCTACTTCAGCTCCAGCTCCAACCACGTCTACAGAAGCCTTCGTCCTTGGAGTGATCCAGACTCCACCACCACCAGAAGATCAAGCCTGAGTGTCGATCTAGCACTATGCATTTTCTAGGAACTTTTTGGTAACTTGGTGCTAAAGGGGGAGAAAAATGTATAGATCATAGGCTTCGAGAGAGAGTGTGTTGCTTTTATTCTCTCTTGCTTTATTTGGTGGTTTTTCAAACTTTGTTTGCTTTTGGTCGAGATACTTTGATATGCTTGTGAGACATTGATGATCATATGTTTGATCATAAGCTACACTTATGCATGCTTGATATATCTTATCTATCTTATGTGATCATTCACTTTTCTTGGTGATGAGTGCATGTATTTCACTATTATCATTTTGAGCGCTCCACCAAGATGTATGTGACATGGAAGAGTAACCCATGATTCTAACTCTTTGTGTATTTGTAGTCCAAAGCAAATTTTAAATATGCACAAATTTAGGGGGAGCTCTTACTTATCACATACTTCTCAAAGCGACAATATAATTCATTCTTATTATCATTTGTCGAAGCTTTGATCTATATGTTGTCATCAATTACCAAAAAGGGGGAGATTGAAAGTGCAACTATCCCTAGGTGGTTCTGGTAATTCATAACAACATATAGCTCATTGAGCTAATGCTATTCCAAGACAATTATTTCAGGAAAGCTCAATGATTGGCATGGCATGGATGGTGAAAGTGGAACCCTCAAAATGTTAAGGACAAAGGATTGGCTCAAGCTCAAAAGCTCAAGACTCTTTATTTTACATTTTAGTGATCCAAGATCACATTGAGTCCATAGGAAAAGACAATACTATCAAGGAGGGATGAGGTGTTGCTTAATGAGCTTTTTGCTTCATGTGCTTAATGATATGCTCCAAAATCCTTAGCTACTTTCCCATATCCACAAATGACCTAAACCCTAAAGCCATACTCGGTCCTACCAATTCTTCCTATCCGGCGCCACCGAGTTTCACTTGTCATAGCCACTTCCAAACCCTAGCAAATCGGTTCTACCGATAGGGATCTCGGTCTCACCGAGATGGGATTGCAATTTCTCTGTTTCCTTTTCGTAACTTTTCGGTCTCACCGAAAGAGTGGATCGGTCCCACCGAGATTGCAATGTAAACTCTCTGTTTCCCTTTTGTAACATTTCGGTCCCACCGAAAGAGCAAATCGGTCCCACCGAGAGAGCAAATCGATCCCATCGAGTTTACCTGACCAACTCTCTGGTTAGCTAATTACCAAATCGGTCTCACCGAGTTTGTGCAATCGGTCTCACCGAGATTACGTTATGCCCTAACACTAACCATATCGGTCCTACCGAGTTGCCACTACAAGAAGAACACGCCTTTAGCAACGCATTGATGCGTTGTCGTATGCACATATAAGTGTTGCTAAGTGCAACACCAATGGATTAGTATGCGTTGCCGTTTTGGTGGCGTTGCAAAGGTCTACAACAACACATATAGATGCGTTGGTAAACGATGTGAATAAGCGTTGTAACATAGCAACGTATAGAGTTAGAGCTTAACAACACTTCATATGCGTTGGCGTGTACTATCCACAAAAGGATTTCTAAAATGGACATACCAGGTTATTACAATGCCGAGAGGCATTGCCACATGGCATGAAGAATTAGTTTTACTTTATATATTGTCATCCATATTATTCGGTCAACGTTGACAATGCATATGAACCAAAATGTAGTAAATAAAAAGGTCTCATATATTAAACTGGCTTTGTTGCATTACAAACAACATGATCCAAAGATTACAAGACTAAAACTATCTATTGTAGTCTGATTCTCATCCTTGCAATCAGCGCCTCGGCCATTCTAAATATTAATGCTTCAAACATCGACCGAAGAAACAACATTCTAAAACATAATGCGAAGCTATTTAGAAGTAGCCCCATTCCCGACCCTTCAGTCAATGTGAGACATGCATCATCAATTTACCTGGCAATCTACAACAATAGAGAAATGATATCAGTAACGAGCCGTTAGATAAAATCAAGTTAATAGAGCAGTAAATTTTAGACGAGCAACATACAAAGGTTGAAGGCCATGCAATAATTAATTTTGTCCCCTGACCAATAATATTAACCCTTTTAGTAGTCTTATGAACAGATCACATTTTGCCAAAATTTCATCAACTTACAGTGCTCAGAACTTATTAGCAAGTTTAGCAACATCAGTTTTATATTCTAGTCGGTACTTTAATTTGTAGCAAGAGCTACACATTCTCGTTTTGATTTCCCAAGCTCTTCAAAATAATATAGTGCCAACCTATTACATAAAAGAAAGTAGATGAGGAAGATTTACTAACGTAAGCAATTTAAATCCTGCAAAGAATCATCCATAACATAAACTTAATATGCAAAGAATCATGCATAACATACACTTGTTTGGTATTCTTCTTGGTCTGTACTGACGAAAAAGGGTTTCCCCTTGATTTATATTGTTCTTAGTCTATAGTGAAATGGAAGGCATCTTTTTCTTGTTATGTTGACTTTCTTCTGAAGCATGAGCCCACCATAGAGATTGCATCCAACAATAGTTAATAGAATAATAAGGTGCAAACAAATCAGGGGAACGCACCATGTGTTTGAAGTAACAGAAGATGCTTTGCTGTCCAAAGTGCATCTTAAGGATCATCAAATTGTATGCCGCGGAAGTCTAGGTTGAACACCTTTTGCTAAATAAGAGGTTGTGGTGATATAACTTATAAGTTCACTCTACAAAACAAAGACAAGTGCATAACTATTTCGTTATGCGTAAGAGTAGGAGTTGCACAATTGCTTCTATTGTCTCTTCACTTTCTTATATTATATCAATATTGCATTTCCAGGACAAGACTATTTTACAGATTAAATACAGAATATTGCTGAAAGCCTGAATGTAGATCCTTAAGTAAAAGATTCATATTACACTGTTTTCAGAAGCATATGTATGCAATTCTGCATGCATATATCAAGAACGGAGCTACTGTTGTGTAATACACAGCTGCAAAAAAATCAAAGCGTGAAGTTAGGTACTAAAATATGAAATTATACTACATGATATTTTAGAAATATATGTGGGCATACATATATCAAGAACAAAAACAGAACTGCTTATGTTTAATATACAAACTGCAAAATATCTCAAAGCATGAAGCTAGATCCTTAATTAAGGAGAACAACGTCTATTTTTCAGAATGCGTCAAAATTCCTTACAACTATCCGAGCTAATAGTCTTGACCTCGTCCCCCTCAGTTCGCCTCTGCCTCCACTTCTAATCCGATCCTGGGACATGACAATTCTACGATTAGTATGATAAGTTGCATGACATGAGGAAGGAAGTGCGGCTGTGAGATGCTTACTGCAGATGTGTACTTCCTGGTCTATTGAGAAGAGGACGGCGAAAAACAGAAGACAATGCAGGGGAGGCTCCTTCGCTTCTGTGGGGAGAGAATAAATCGGCGACTGGGTAGAAGATGTGCAGGCAAGGCCCTGGAAAAATTATCCACCCACCACTTCGACTCAAGCTCGATCGAGGTAATTGATCATGGATTCATGGTTACATTCAGGAAGATTAATTGACTTACCTGCAAGTCCTGCGCATTGACGTCGAGGTGCTCGGCGATGAGGAATCTGGACTTGGAGGAGTGGAGGTTGGTGACGGAGCCAATCACGCGGCACCATGGGAACTCTGAGATCTTCCACGCGAGGTAGGTGAGCACGTCAATCGGGTTGGGGACGATGAGCTGCATCGCCTCCGTGGCGTGGTCTGTCATGCTGCCACCGGAGGCGCGACCTACCATACAGGGTGGAATTCCTCTGCAGCAATGACAAGCAGAAGGCTCGCCAGCGGCGCAGCTAGGTGGGGAGAAGACGGTGACAGACGGCTGCTAGGTGGGGAGAGATGGTGCGTCGAGGAATATGAGCTTTCCAGCAGCGGGGGGGGGGGGGGGGGGGGGGTTCGTGATGAGTGCAGGCGTCGATGGCGAAAGATGGAACCGTGCGCGTGGTGGTCAGGTAGATGAGGGCGGATTTTGTGGAACAGCCGAGCAGTTTCAGTTTTAATTTTTTAGATGGAAGGGAATCGTTGACGTGGGAAAAATCGAGGGAGATAAGAAAAAAAAAATGGCGGGACTGAATTTCCGGTAACCTTTTTGTAAACTGGTTAACAATTTTTTTTTGCGAATAAACTGGTTAACTAATTGACATGTGCGTCTCAGAAAAAAACTCGAGTCTCAGAAAAAACTAATTGACATGTTAAGAGAAAGGAAAATGTGAGGAAAAATAGATACTCTTCTTTCGAGGGATGAAAAATGTAACTCGAAGGGAATAAGAGACGGGGAAAATAGTTTTGGGTGCTTCTCCTTAAAAATAATATTATTTTAAATTCTTTAAAAAAATGTTCAAATTATTACATTACAAGTATTATGAAATTCTAAAAATTGCTCAAATGAAAAGCAAATAAATACAACTAACTTGAAGAAGATACATCATACGAATTGTACTAAATCGAGGAAACTTATTTTGGGACGGATGTAGTAAATAAGATAGATAAATATATCTTTATATTGCTTAAAAAGAAGATAAAAGGGTTATTAGTTGGTGATGTCATTGTTGTCCCCATGCTGTTTGTCTAGTTGAGGCCAAAGTCGACAAGGTTGTTGAAGTCATCATCAATCTCACCATCACCAGTCACCCTAGTGGCTCTCGTTGCTTTAGTTGACCAAGCCCTTAGGGTTTGGAGTGGACGGGGTTTAACACGATCATAGGCAGGGAGCGCGCCAGGGAGCAAACAAGATGTGGCTTTGAGGTAGAGGTGGGAAAGGAAGACAATACAACAAATTTGATGGGCAACGCTAGATTAGGCAGGTGTCGATCAGGAATGCGGGGACGACGACAACGACGGGCAGGTCCGGGGTGGTTGCGCGATGGCACGGTAGAATGTGTGTGCTGCTAGAGGTGGCATGGGTACTAAGCATGGTAGTTGTAGCGCGGCCTCCACCTGACGCGCTACAACTACGTGGGGCCCACCAGCTGCCCCCATCTCTCCGTAGTAGCGTCGGGTTGCACACCCGTGCTACATTTATCAAATTAGTCTCGGCTACTACTATGGCTTGTCCCGGAAGACGGTGGAGACCACTTAGTAGTAGTGCGGGTCGCCCGTGTCCATGCGATTACTATGACCAACCAGTAGCGCGTTTTTTCACCCTGCGCTACTCCTAATTAGCAGTAGCATGTTCCTTATAACCCGCGCCACTATAAGTTGTTTTCAATAGGGGGTTTTCCTAGTACTGTGTTTCTTACCCCGGTGGTCCCGGCGACTAATCTGTTTGCCAATGAGATATGTTTTCCTAGTTACCATTCTCTCTTCCTTGTGGCAAAGAGAGGGTACCGCTCGTAGGTCTTTTCTATTCCCCCCTAAAAGGGTCCCTGACATTGCGTTATATTCCCGTTGAAGCTTAGGTTACAAAGTCTAGGTTCTTGGCTCCCTAGGGCATATCACGGGCTTCCAATGATATGGCTATAGGTTCCTGAAGGAGGTTGGGTGCCTCCTTTAGATCCGGATTAGTGGATTCATCGTCAATGATGAACATTTAAACATAAAATATTCCTTTAAAATGTGTGAAAGTTGTTTAAAATTCCATGAAGTTTTATATATACAAGTTGCACAAAGTACACGATGAACAGTTAAATTCACTTTGATTTTCTCGAAATGCATAGTGAATGTTTTCGACAAACACGATGAACATTTTTTTAATACACGATGAACATTTCTGTAGTAAATGATTTTCTAATACATATTGATTTTTAATACACATTTTTTTTGCTTTTTATATGGGTGAACACTTTAAACTTCCATGAACTTTTTCAGAGAGTGTGAAAACATTTTAAAATGACATAATTAATTTTTATTTACTTGAGAAAAAAAATTCTATTGTTATTTTTGACCTATTTAAGTAAAATTAGCAAAATAAAGAACATTTTATTTCTTATGGCTTGATTTTTAAGAACATAAAAGTAGCAATCGTTTTTTACGAAACATAAAAGTAGCAAGTACAACTACTTCATACAAGTAGCATTATATTTTGAGAATTCATACAAGTACCAACTTTTTTTGAGTAAAGTAAAATTTTGTTGTACTTGAATCAAGTACAAATATCAACTTTTTTAGGGGAGCACAAATAACTTACTCCACATTAAAAATTAATCAACGGCGGCTCCATTCACCGCTACTTCCCCCGGTGCACACAATGGGCCCTTGCTTCCTAAGGCCCAGCTGAACGGAGTTGGGTTAATTGCTCACAGTGGGAAACTACACATAGGTTGAGAAATCTAAAACTTAGCACGTTCTGTACTTAACCCAGTTGGTTGGGTTATTCTTCTACCAAGCCTGAGGTTGCAGGTTCGAGTGCTCGGTTGGCCCTTTTTTTATTACTTGTAAGCACGTATGGATGATGTCAGAATTTTAGAAATATAACAACTTATTAGATACAAATAGTTTCTGATATCTTCACAACACATAGCCCACTAGAAAACGGTTCGGGCTTTATATAATCATTGATGTCACGTGTGTAAATAGCAACGCATAGAGTGCATCAGATAGCATTTGTTGTTCTTCATATCATCACCAACACATCGACTTCCCAACGCATATATGCATAGCTATGGCAGGTAACTTGCAACACATCACTAGACCGTTGCAATGTATGTGTTGCTTAAGGGGGGGGGGGGGGTTCTTGTTGTAGTGTGCATGTCAGTCCCATCGAAAATCTCTAAGGGTCACTAGGTTTACTATTTTGGTCCGACCGAGTTTGTTGATTCGGTCCCACCGAGATTAGTAAATTGTGTGTAACGGTTGGATTTTGTGTGGAGGCTATTAATACCCCTCCACCCCTCTTCACTCGTGGAGAGAGCCATCAGAACACATCTACACTTCCAACTCATATGTTCTGAGAGAGAACCACCTACTCATGTGTTGAGACCAAGATATTCCATTCCTTGTTGGGGAACGTTGCAGAAAACAAAAATTTTCCTACGGTTTCACCAAGATCCATCTATGAGTTCATCTAGCAACGAGTGATCGGATGCATCTACATACCTTTGTAGATCACGAGCGGAAGCGTTCAGAGAACGGGGATGAGGTAGTCGTACACGACGTGATCCAAATCACCGGAGATCCTAGCACCGAACGGACGGCACCTCCGCGTTCAACACACGTACGGTCAGCGTAACGTCTCCTCCTTCTTGATCCAGCAGGGGGGAAGGAGAGGTTGATGAAGATCCAGCAGCACGACGGCGTGGTGGTGGATGCAGGGCGTCACAGCAGCAGGGATTCGTTGTGTACTACGAGAGGAAGAGGTGTAGCAGGGAGAGAGGGAGGCACCAGGACTTAGGTGCTCTTGCCCCCTCCCCCCCCCCCTCATATATATAGCCCCCTAGGGGGGCGCCGGCCCTAGGAGATTGGATCTCCTAGGGGGGCGGCGGCCAAGGGCTGGAGTGGCCCCCAAGCCAAGGTGGGGCGCCCCCCACCCCTATGGTTTCAACCCTAGGCGCATGGGGTGGGCCTAGGGGGGCACACTAGCCCACTATGGGCTGGTTCCCCTCCCCACTTTGGCCCATGGGGCCCCCCGGGATGGGTGGCCCCACCCGGTGGACCCCCGGGACCCTTCTGGTGGTCCCGGTACAATACCGATGACCCCGAAACTTGTCCCAATGGCCGAAACAGCACTTCCTATATATAATTCTTTACCTCCGGACTATTCCGAAACTCCTCGTGACGTCCGGGATCTCATCCGGGACTCTGAACAACATTCAGGTTACTGCATATACATATCTTCACAACCCTAGCGTCACCGAACCTTAAGTGTGTAGACCCTACGGGTTCGTGAGACAGGCAGACATGACCGAGACGGCTCTCGGAAAATAACCAATAGCGGGATCTGGATACCCATGTTGGCTCCCACATGCTCCACGATGATCTCATCGGATGAACCACGATGTCGAGGATTCAATTAATCCCGTATACAATTCCCTTTGTCAATCGGTATTTTACTTGCCCGAGATTCGATCGTCGGTATCCCAATACCTTGTTCAATCTCGTTACCGGCAAGTCACTTTACTCGTACCGTAATGCATGATCCCGTGATCAAACACTTTGATCACATTGAGCTCATTATGATGATGCATTTCCGAGTGGGCCCGGTGATACCTCTCCGTCATGCGGAGTGACAAATCCCAGTCTCGATCCGTGTCAACCCAACAGACACTTTCGGAGATACCTGCAATATACCTTTATAGTCACCCAGTTACGTTGTGACGTTTGGCACACCCAAAGCACTCCTACGGTATCCGGGAGTTACATGATCTCATGGTATAAGGAAAGGATACTTGACATTGGAAAACTCTAGCAAGCGAACTGTACGATCTTGTGCTATGTTTAGGATTGGGTCTTGTCCATCACATCATTCTCCTAATGATGTGCTCTCATTATCAATGACATCCAATGTCCATAGTCAGGAAACCATGACTATCTGTTGATCAACGAGCTAGTCAACTAGAGGCTTACTAGGGACATGTTGGTGTCTATTATTCACACATGTATTACGATTTCCGGATAACACAATTATAGCATGAATAAAGACAATTATCATGAACAAGGGAATATAATAATAATGATTTTATTATTGCCTCTAGGGCATATTTCCAACAGTCTCCCACTTGCACTAGAGTCAATAATCTAGTTACATTGTGATGAATCGAACACCCATGGAATTCTGGTGTTGATCATGTTTTCCTCTAGGGAGAGGTTTAGTCAACGGATCTGCTACATTCAGGTCCGTATGCACTTTACAGATATCTATGTCTCCATCTTGAACATTTTCACGAATGGAGTTGAAGCGACGCTTGATGTGCCTGGTCTTCTTGTGAAACCTGGGCTCCTTGGCAAGTGCAATAGCTCCAGTGTTGTCACAGAAGAGTTTGATTGGCCCCGACGCATTGGGTATGACTCCGAGGTCGGTGATGAACTCCTTCACCCAAATTGCTTCATGTGCTGCCTCTGAGGCTGCCATGTACTCGGCTTCACATGTAGATCCCGCCACGACGCTCTGCTTGCAACTGCACCAGCTTACTGCCCCACCATTCAAAATATACACGTATCCGGTTTGTGACTTAGAGTCATCCAGATCTGTGTTGAAGCTAGCGTCGACGTAACCCTTTACGACGAGCTCTTCGTCAGCTCCATAAACAAGAAACATTTCCTTAGTCCTTTTCAGGTACTTCAGGATATTCTTGACCGATGTCCAGTGTTCCTTGTCGGGATTACTTTGGTACCTTCCTACCAAACTTACGGCAAGGTTTACATCAGGTCTGGTACACAGCATGGCATACATAATAGAACCTATGGCTGAGGCATAGGGGATGACACTCATCTCTTCTATATCTTCTGTTGTGGTCGGACATTGAGCTGAGCTCAATTTTACATCTTGTAACACAGGTAAGAACCCCTTCTTAGATTGATCCATAGTGAACTTCTTCAATATCTTATCAAGGTCTGTGCTTTGTGAAAGACCTATGAGGCGTCTTGATCTATCTCTATAGATCTTGATGCCTAATATGTAAGCAGCTTCTCCAAGGTCCTTCATTGAAAAACTCTTATTCAAGTAGGCCTTAATGCTGTCCAAGAGTTCTATATCATTTCCCATCAAAAGTATGTCATCTACATATAATATGAGAAATGCTACAGAGCTCCCACTCACTTTCTTGTAAACGCAGGCTTCTCCATAAGTCTATGTAAACCCAAACGCTTTGATCATCTCATCAAAGCGAATGTTCCAACTCCGAGATGCTTGCACCAGCCCATAAATCGAGCGTTGGAGCTTGCACACCTTGTCAGCATTCTTAGGATCGACAAAACCTTCCGGCTGCATCATATACAATTCTTCCTTAAGGAAACCATTAAGGAATGCCATTTTGACGTCCATTTGCCATATCTCATAATCGTAGAATGTGGCAATGGCTAACATGATTCGGACGGACTTTAGCTTCGCTACCGATGAGAAAGTCTCATCATAGTCAACCCCTTGAACTTGTCGATAACCCTTAGCGACAAGCCGAGCTTTATAGATGGTCACATTACCATCCGCGTCTGTCTTCTTCTTAAAGATCCATTTATTTTCTATGGCTCGCCGCTCAACGGGCAAGTCAGTCAAAGTCCATACTTTGTTTTCATACATGGATCTTATCTCGGATTTCACGGCTTCCAGCCATTTGTCGGAATCCGGGCCCGCCATTGCTTCTTCATAGTTCGAAGGTTCACCGTTGTCTAACAAAATGATTTCCAAGACAGGGTTGCCGTACCACTCTGGTGCGGAACGTGTCCTTGTGGACCTACGAATTTCAGTAGGATCTTGATCAGAAGTATCTTGATCATCATCAGTAATTTCCTCTCTAGTCGGTGCACGCACCTTAGGAACGTTTTCTTGAGTTGCGCCATTTTCCGGTTCAAGAGGTAACACTTCATCAAGTTCTACTTTCCTCCCACTTACTTCTTTCGAGAGAAACTCCTTCTCTAGAAAGGATCCATTCTTGGCAACAAAGATCTTGCCTTCGGATCTGAGGTAGAAGGTATACCCAATAGTTTCTTTAGGGTATCCTATGAAGACGCATTTTTCCGACTTGGGTTCGAGCTTTTCAGGTTGAAGTTTCTTGACATAAGCATCGCATCCCCAAACTTTTAGAAACGACAGCTTAGGTTTCTTCCCAAACCATAATTCATACGGTGTCGTCTCAACGGATTTCGACGGAGCCCTATTTAAAGTGAATGCGGCAGTCTCTAAAGCATAGCCCCAAAAAGATAGCGGTAAATCGGTAAGAGACATCATAGATCGCACCATATCTAATAGAGTGCGATTACGACGTTCGAACACACCATTACGCTGAGGTGTTCCAGGAGGCGTGAGTTGTGAAACTATTCCACATTTTCTTAAGTGTGTGCCAAATTCATGACTCAAGTATTCTCCTCCACGATCTGATCGTAGAAACTTGATCTTTCTGTCACGTTGATTTTCAACCTCACTCTGAAAATTCCTTGAACTTTTCAAAGGTCTCAGACTTGTGTTTCATTAAGTAGATATACCCATATCTACTCAAGTCATCAGTGAGGGTGAGAACATAACGATAGCCACCGCGAGCCTCGACACTCATTGGACCGCACACATCAGTATGTATGATTTCCAATAAGTTGGTTGCTCGCTCCATTGTTCCTGAGAACGGAGTCTTGGTCATTTTACCCACGAGGCATGGTTCGCACGTGTCAAATGATTCATAATCAAGAGACTCTAAAGGTCCATCTGCATGGAGCTTCTTCATGCGTCTGACACCTATGTGACCAAGGCGGCAGTGCCACAAGTATGTGGGACTATTGTTATCAACTTTAACTCTTTTGGTATTCACACTATGAATATGTGTATCATCATGTACGAGATTCATTAAGAATAAACCATTAACCATCGGAGCATGACCATAAAACATATCACTCATATAAATAGAACAACCATTATTCTCGGATTTAAATGAGTAGCCATCTCGAATTAAACGAGATCCAGATACAATGTTCATGCTCAAACTTGGCACTAAATAACAATTATTGAGGTTTAAAACTAATCCCGTAGGTAAATGTAGAGGTAGCGTGCCGACGGCGATCACATCGACCTTGGAACCATTCCCGACGCGCATCGTCACCTCGTCCTTCGCCAGTCTCCGCTTATTCCGCAGCTCCTGCTTTGAGTTACAAATGTGAGCAATTGCACCGGTATCAAATACCCAAGAGCTACTACGAGTACTGGTAAGGTACACATCAGTTACATGTATATCACATATACCTTTTGTTTTGTCGGCCTTCTTGTCCGCTAAGTATTTGGGGCAGTTCCGCTTCTAGTGACCACTTCCCTTGCAATAAAACCACTCAGTCTCGGGCTTGGGTCCATTCTTTGGCTTCTTCCTGGCAGCTTGCTTGCCAGGCGCGGCAACTTCCTTGCCGTCCTTCTTGAAGTTCTTTTTACCCTTGCCCTTCTTGAACTTAGTGGTTTTATTCACCATCAACACTTGATGTTCCTTCTTGACTTCTACCTCTGCTGATTTCAGCATAGCAAATACTTCAGGAATGGTCTTTTCCATCCCCTGCATACTGAAGTTCATCACAAAGCTCTTGTAGCTTGGTGGAAGCGACTGGAGGATTCTGTCAATGACCGCGTCGTCCGGGAGATTAACTCCCAGCTGAGTCAAGCGGTTATGTAACCCAGACATAGTGAGTATGTGCTCACAGATAGAACTATTTTCCTCCATCTTACAGCTGAAGAATTTGTCGGAGACTTCATATCTCTCGACCCGGGCATGAGCTTGGAAAACCATTTTCAGCTCTTCGAACATCTCATATGCTCCGTGTCTCTCAAAACGCTTTTGGAGCCCCGGCTCTAAGCTATAAAGCATGCCGCACTGAACGAGGGAGTAGTCATCGGTACGTGCCTGCCAAGCGTTCATAACGTATTGTTCTGCAGGGAGAACAGGTGCGTCACCCAGCGGTGCTTGTAGGACATAATCTTTCTTGGCAGCTATGAGGATGATCCTCAGGTTCCGGACCCAGTCCGTGTAGTTGCTGCCATCGTCTTTCAGCTTGGTTTTCTCTAGGAACGCGTTGAAGTTGAGGACTACGTTGGCCATTTGATCTACAAGACATATTGTAAATATTTTAGACTAAGTTCATGATAATAAAGTTCATCTAATCAAATTATTTAATAAACTCCCACTTAGATAGACATCCCTCTTCTAGTCATCTAAGTATAACATGATCCGAGTCAACTAGGCCGTGTCCGATCATCACGTGAGACGTACTAGTCAACATCGGTGAACATCTTCATGTTGATCGTATCTTCTATACGACTCATGCTCGACCTTTCGGTCTTCTGTGTTCCGAGGCCATGTCTGTACATGCTAGGCTCGTCAAGTCAACCTAAGTGTTTGCATGTGTAAATCTGTCTTACACCCGTTGTATGTGAACGTTAGAATCTATCACACCCGATCATCACGTGGTGCTTCGAAACAGCGAACTGTCGCAACGGTGCACAGTTAGGGGGAACACTTCTTGAAATTATTATGAGGGATCATCTTATTTACTACCGTCATTCTAAGTAAACAAGATGCAAAACATGATAAACATCACATGCAATCAAATAATAAACGTGACATGATATGGCCAATATCACATAGTTCCTTTGATCTCCATCTTGGGGCTCCATGATCATCTTTGTCACCGGCTTGACACCATGATCTCCATCATCATGATCTCCATCATCGTGTCTCCATGAAGTTGCTCGCTAACTATTACTTCTACTACTATGGCTAACGCGTTTAGCAATAAAGTAAAGTAATTTACATGGCGTTTCTCAATGACACGCAGGTCATACAAAAAATGAAGACAACTCCTATGGCTCCTGCCGGTTGTCATACTCATCGACATGCAAGTCGTGATTCCTATTACAATAGCATGAACATCTCATACATCACATATAGATCATTCATCATTCATCACAACGTTGGCCATATCATATCACAAAGCACTTGCTGCAAAAACAAGTTAGACGTCCTCTAATTGTTGTTGCAAGTTTTACGTGGCTGAATTAGGGTTCTAGCAAGAATGTTTTCTTACCTACGTGAAAGCCACAACGTGATTTGTCAACTTCTATTTACCCATCATAAGGACCCTTTTCATCGAATCCGCTCCAACTAAAGTGGGAGAGACAGACACCCGCCAGCCACCTTATGCAACTAGTGCATGTTAGTCGGTGGAACCGGTCTCACGTAAGCATACGTGTAAGGTTGGTACGGGCCGCTTCATCCCACAATACCGCTGAAGCAAGATAAGACTAGTAGCGGCAAGAAAGTTGACAAATCTACGCCCACAACAAATTGTGTTCTACTCGCGCAAGAAGAACTACGCATAGACCTAGCTCATGATGCCACTGTTGGGGAACGTTGCAGAAAACAAAAAAATTCCTACGGTTTCACCAAGATCCATCTATGAGTTCATCTAGCAACGAGTGATCGGATGCATCTACATACCTTTGTAGATTGCGAGCGGAAGCGTTCAGAGAACGGGGATGAGGTAGTCGTACACGATGTGATCCAAATCATCGGAGATCCTAGCACCGAACGGACGGCACCTCCGCGTTCAACACACGTACGGTCTGCGTAACCTCTCCTCCTTCTTGATCCAGCAAGGGGGAAGGATAGGTTGATGAAGATCCAGCAGCACGACGGCGTGGTGGTGGATGCAGGGCGTCACAGGAGCAGGGCTTCGCTGTGTACTACGAGAGGAAGAGGTGTAGCAGGGAGAGAGGGAGGCGCCAGGACTCAGGTGCTCTTGCCCCTCCCCCCCCCCTCATATATATAGCCCCTAGGGGGGCGCCGGCCCTAGGAGATTGGATCTCCTAGGGGGGCGGCGGCCAAGGGCTGGAGTGGCCCCCAAGCCAACGTGGGGTGCCCCCACCTCTAGGGTTTCAACCCTAGGCGCATGGGGTGGGCCTAGGGGGGCGCACCAGCCCACTATGGGCTGGTTCCCCTCCCCACTTTGGCCCATGGGGCCCCCCGGGATGGGTGGCCCCACCCGGTGGACCCCCGGGACCCTTCTGGTGGTCCCGGTACAATACCGATGACCCCGAAACTTGTCCCGATGGCCGAAACAGCACTTCCTATATATAATTCTTTACCTCCGGACTATTCCGAAACTCCTCGTGACGTCCGGGATCTCATCCGGGACCCTGAACAACATTCAGGTTACTGCATATACATATCTTCACAACCCTAGCGTCACCGAACCTTAAGTGTGTAGACCCTACGGGTTCGGGAGACAGGCAGAGATGACCGAGACGGCTCTCGGGCAATAACCAACAGCGGGATCTGGATACCCATGTTGGCTCCCACATGCTCCATGATGATCTCATCGGATGAACCACGATGTCGAGGATTCAATTAATCCCGTATACAATTCCCTTTGTCAATCGGTATTTTACTTGCCCGAGATTCGATCGTCAGTATCCCAATACATTGTTCAATCTCGTTAACGGCAAGTCACTTTACTCGTACCGTAATGCATGATCCCGTGATCAAACACTTTGATCACATTGAGCTCATTATGATGATGCATTACCGAGTGGGCCCGGTGATACCTCTCCGTCATGCGGAGTGACAAATCCCAGTCTCGATCCGTGTCAACCCAACAGACACTTTCGGAGATACCCGCAGTATACCTTTATAGTCACCCAGTTACGTTGTGACGTTTGGCACACCCAAAGCACTCCTACGGTATCCGGGAGTTACACGATCTCATGGTCTAAGGAAAGGATACTTGACATTGGAAAACTCTAGCAAGCGAACTATACGATCTTGTGCTATGTTTAGGATTGGGTCTTGTCCATCACATCATTCTCCTAATGATGTGATCTCGTTATCAATGACATCCAATGTCCATAGTCAGGAAACCATGACTATCTGTTGATCAACGAGCTAGTCAACTAGAGGCTTACTAGGGACATGTTGGTGTCTATTATTCACACATGTATTATGATTTCCGGATAACACAATTATAGCATGAATAAAGACAATTATCATGAACAAGGAAATATAATAATAATGCTTTTATTATTGCCTCTAGGGCATATTTCCAACATTCCTACCATATGAATCTTGATCTCTAGCCTTCCCCAAGTTGCTTTCCACTCAAATCTTCTTTCCACCAAATCCAAATCCTGTGAGAGAGAGTTGAGTGTTGGGGAGACTATCATTTGAAGCACAAGAGCAAGGAGTTCATCATCAACACACCATTTGTTACTTCTTGGAGAGTGGTGTCTCCTAGATTGGCTAGGTGTCACTTGGGAGCCTCCGACAAGATTGTGGAGTTGAACCAAGGAGTTTGTAAGGGCAAGGAGATCGCCTACTTCGTGAAGATCTACCGCTAGTGAGACAAGGCCTTCGTGGGCGATGGCCATGGTGGGATAGACAAGGTTGCTTCTTCATGGACCCTTCGTGGGTGGAGCCCTCCGTGGACTCGCGCAACCATTACCCTTCGTGGGTTGAAGTCTCCATCAACGTGGATGTAGGATAGCACCACCTATCTGAACCACGGGAAAAACATCCGTGTCTCCAATTGCGTTTGAATTCTCCAAACCCTTCCCTTTACATTCTTGCAAGTTGCATGCTTTACTTTCCGCTACCTATATACTCTTTGCATGCTTGCTTGAATTGTGTGATGATTTATTGACTTGTCCTAAACTTGCTAAAATCTGTCAAGAACTAAAATTGGGAAAAGGTTAAGTTTTTATTTGGTCAAGTAGTCTAATCACCCCCCCTCTAGACATACTTCCGATCCTACACCAGTTTTTTTGTGATTTGTCAAGTAACTCGCTTTATCAGGCCTGTTGGGCTGCAAATCTTTCAAGACGAGGAGAGTGACCTATCAGTAATGAGAAATGGGTTGTACATGTTTAAAACACATCAAACCGGCAATTATTTTCAAATATCTTTTTTTCATTTCAACATTTTAAATTGCATCGATTTTTATGCGTGGACAATTTACTGGATTTTATATTGATATACATTTATTTTTAAAATCAGTCTGAATGTGACTCGAAATTTCGGGATTAAAAACAGTTCAGACCGCACCGACATATGCAAAATTTTGTATAATTTTTTAACCGTGGCCACAATATGGGCTGTAATGCTAACATAAAGAATATGGGCTCCAAAAAACCCGTAAGAATTAGCAAATGGGCTGTAAATTATTTGAAATAATGGCAGATGGGCTGTATGTTGTTTTCCACAGATTTGAGGCTTTCCACAGATGGCCTGTATACTGTTGGATGTCCATCCAACGGCCGCCGTGCTTCTTCAATCTCTGCTCTTCCTGCTCCAGCCGCTCAAACAAGCGCCGACGGTACTGCCTGCTCCCTCCTCCCCGCGGCTGGCTATGCTGCCGCGCAGGCCTCACTGCCCCACCATACTCCCATCGCTGACCTAGCCATCCCTCTACTCACCCACACCTGCTGTTATTCTCCGGCGATGGCAGACGAACCAGTAAACCCTCGTACAGTCATACTCCCCTCCGCGTGGGAAACAAAAACAACGGCCGAGTCTTCCCTGCCTCCGTGTCGTTCCCTTCCTAGGCCTCGCCGTCGTCCACCGCCCTGGTGCTCTCGGCGTGGCGTGGTCAGCGTGGTCAACGACTGACATGCATCTGAAGTGGACTGTACGTGGAGAGGCTGACAGCTGGGTCCACGACCGCACGCAAGGAAATGCCTCCTTATTACGCTCAAAATGATGATTTCCTCCACCTGACATCTGGGACCCACCGAAACGGCCTCTGTATTTCGCAAAAAAAATGTTGCCACCGCTGACAGCTTGGACCCACCAGCTATATCTTCGCACGCAAGGAAGTGCCTCCTTATTACGCACAAAAAAATGAATACTCCCCCTGCTAGCTGGGACCCAGTATAGTGGGCCTACTAAGTTGACGGGGAAGAAGGGTTTGTCAACTTAGTCAATATGCACGATTCTAGCTCGACTGACCGTACGATGTCCATCCAATGGCCGTAGTGCTTCTTCAACCTCTGGTCTTCTTGCTCCAGCTGCCCAAACCAGCGCCGGTCGTGCCACCTGCTCCTGCCTCCCGTGGCCGGCTGTGCTACCGCGGAGGCCTCACCGCCCCCATACTACTCCCACCGCTGGCCAGGCCATACCTCCACTCCACTCACCCACACCCCCTGTTATTCTGCGACGATGGCAGCGCAGCCAAACCAGTGAACCCTCGTGCTCCTCTCCGAGTGGGCATCCACTGCCGCGTCTTCCCCGGCTCTGCGTCGTCCCCTTCCTAGGCCTCGCCGTCGTCCACCGCAGTGGTGTTGTCAACGCGCCATGGTCAATGTGGTCAACGACCGAATTCCATCGGAAGAATACTGTACGTGGAGAGGCTGACAGCTGGGTCCACGACAGCCGCAAGGAAGTGCCTCCTTATTATGCGGAAAATAATTATTCCTCCACCTGACAGCAGGGACCCACCGAACGGGCCACCAGTATTTTGCAAAAAAAATCGTTTCCCCCTGACTGCTGGGACCCACCGGACGGGCCACCGTATTTCGCGAAAAAACATTCCCCCCGCTGTCAGCTCGAACCCACCGGAAGTGCCTCCTTATTACGCACAAAAAAATGAATACTCCCCCGGCTAGCTGGGACCCACCTTGGTGGGAGGCTGACTTGTGGGCCTACTAAGTTGACGGGGACGAAGGGCTTTGTCAACTTAGTCAATATGAATGATTCTAGCACCAGTGACCGTACGATGTCCATCCAACGACCGTAGTGCTTCTTCAACCTCTGGTCTTCTTGCTCCAGCCGCCCAAAGCAGCGCCGGTCATGCCGCATGCTCCTGCCTCCCGTGGCCGGCTGTGCTGCTGCGGAGGCCTCACTGCCCCCTACTATTCCCACCGCTAGCCAGGCCTGCGGCGACGGCAGCCTCACACCGCAGCCGTACCAGTGAACCCTCGTACTCCTCTCCGCACGCGCGCGGGCTTCCACTGCCGCGTCTTCCCCGGCTCCCCGTCGTCCCCTTCCTAGGCCTCGTCGTCGTCCACCGCCCTGGTGCTCTCGGCGCAGCATGGTCAACATGGTCAAGGAACGACTTCCATCGGACGTGGACTGTACGTGGAGAGGCTGACAGCTGGGTCCACGGCCGCAGCAAGGAAGTGCCTCCTTATTATGTGCAAAATAATTATTCCTCCACCTGACAGCGAGGACTCACCGGACGGGCCACCGTATTTCGCCCCCCTGACTGCTGGGACCCACCAGCTACATCTTCGCAGGCAAGGAAGTGCCAGACAGTCGGGACCCATCTGGTCGAAGCGTACGTAGCGTTGTCATTCTGGTCGCGAACGTGTACGTACATATATACTGGTCGATGTAGAGGCGCGCATGTGTCGTAGTAGAGGCGCACATGTAGCATGTACATGTACGTACAACGGCCAGGGTGCAAGAAAGAAAATACGGCCACGTATGTGTACATACGGGCGGGGTCTCGAACGCCTACTCGTGCATACGTACGGCGAGGGCTCGTGTACATGGCTGGGTCGGAACGGAGAAACAACGTCGTCGTCGTGTTCATGGGGAGGCAACGGAATGTGTCGTGTTCATCGGGAGGCAACGCGGCTGGGTCGGAACAGAATGCGTGGTCGTGTTCATCGGGAGGGCTTGGACGGAAGAGGCGATGGAAACGAGGCCTGGCGTACCGCAGAACGGAGGAAACGGACTTGCCACATTTGAAACGGGATCCTGTTCATCGGAAGGGGTCTGGCGTACCGCAAAACGGAGGAAACGGACCTCCTACGGTCGAAACGGGGGTCCTGTTGATCGGGAGGGGTGTGGTGTACCGCAAAACGGAGGAAACGGACTTGTGTTGGAGCACTACGGTCGAAACGGGTGTCCTATTCATCGGGAGGGGTGTAGCGTACCGCAAAACGGGACTCCACGGGATACTGTTCATCTCCATCGTCGACCCCCTCCAGCCTCCACGAGCTACTGTTCATCCACCGTCGACCTCCTCCAGCCTCCACGGGCTCCTGTTCATCCAGCCTCCACCGCGCTCTACTCCACCGGCTACTGTTCAACCACCCCTCCACCATCTACTGTTCATCCAGCCCTCCACACCACGGGGTCCTGTTCAACCACCCCTCCACCGTCTACTGTTCGTCCTGTCCTCCACGGGGTGGTCCTATTCATCCAGCCCTCCACGGGGTCCTGTTCATCCAGCCCCAACCAGCTCGATCGCTTGGGGTCCTGTTCATCCAGAGGCAACACCACGGGGTCCTGTTCATCCACCCTGTGACACCCTCGATTCAATCGTACACTAATCATACACGCAAATGTGTACAATCAAGATCAAGGACTAACGGGAAGATATCATAACACAACTCTAGACACAAATTAAAAAAAATACAAGCTTTATATTACAAGCCAGGGACCTCGAGGGCTCGAACACATAAGCTCAAAAACACAAGAGTCAGCGGAAGCAACAATATCTGAGTACAGACATGAGTTAGACAAGTTTGCCTTAAGAAGGCTAGCACAAAAGCATCTACGATCGAAAAGGCAAGGCCTCCTGCCTGGGAGCCTCCTAACTACTCTTGGTCGTCTGCGGTCTCCACGTAGTAGTAGGCACCGGCGGTGGCATCTGGTTCCTGGGCTCCGACATCTGGTTGCATCAACCGGAAAGAAGAAGAAGGGGGGAAAGGGGGAGCAAAGCAACCGTGAGTACTCATCCAAAGTACTCGCAAGCAAGGATCTACACTACATATGCAACATTACCAAAGGAAGGCTGTATATGTGGACTGGGATGCAGAAATGCCAGAACAGAGGGGAGAACCTAGTCCTATCGAAGACTAGCATCTTCTGGAAACCACCATCTTGCAGCAACAGGAGGGAGTAGAGTAGCATAAAATAAAGTAGTAGTAGTGTTATCAACCTCGGTCGGAGATCCTTTCTCGACTCCCTACGAGAAAGAAATCCCAGAGCCATACTATCCAGTTATCATCACAATCCATTACTCATCACCATCCAGTCTCATCACAAGTATCCAATTCTAGTTGTATCGATCGGGATACAACTCCAAGTGTCCGTTACCTTAGGACAGGCTATCGATAGATGTTTTCCTCCCTGCAGGGGTGCACCAACTTACCCACCACCCTTGATTAACTCCGGCCGGACACACTTTCCTGGGTCATGCCCGGCCTCGCCAAACGATACGCCGCAACCCGGCCTAGGCCTAATAGAGAGGTCAGCACGCCGGACTAAACATATGCCCCCAGGGGTCATGGGCCATCACCCCGGGAACTCCTGCACATTGCGTACGCGGCCGCTGAGCAGACCTAGCTACCTCCTTAAAAAGGAAGGAGCTTACCAGTCCAACCCGGCGCGTGCCGCTCGGTCGCTGACGTCTATTAAGCTTCGGCTGATGTATACGACACAGAACGCCCATACTATGCCCACGTGATGGTTAGTGCTATCAGGCCAAAGGCCCCTCGGATCAAATATCCAAATCGTAGTGGATTAGGAACGCGCGGTAACAAGCAGAGACTCACGAAAGATGTGACCCCGTTGCCCCGTCTCGAGGACTTGCGGCAAGGGCTAGGAATGCCCGGCCACGCCTCGTAATTATCTCGCGGGCACCTTCCAGGTCAACTCGACTCCACATCACTCGCAATTAAGCTCGCGCGGGTACCCCTGAGGGTCGACCCGTCTTTAGTAACATGGTTCAGTGTAAAGTCATAGTAACCATAGTAACTGTGTGTCCAAACATCAAGGGGAAAAGCCGAGGAATCACCCCCGGTGAATTCCACTCGATGTAATCATCAAGGTGAACGTAAGAGGAACCACCCCCGAGGTTCACACTTGAGGGGTTGCATGATAGAGCCGTATCGGAAGTGGTTAAGGAGGAAATCACCCTCGATGACCACGAACGAATAGCTACACCACAGGTTAACATCAGAAGTGATGTAGAGGGCTCACCCTCGGCACTCGATAGTAACCCAGTAGTGTCGAGCAACTAAGGGGAAAGTGATGTGCGGTGTCGGGGCCTGGTCTTCGATCCCGTTGATCGGGTCTTCAATGATGAAGGAGGGGCACCAAGGACAAGGTGGGGGTCACTGATGGATCACTAACCAACCTATACTAAGCAGTTTAGGATAAGCAGGTAAGGTTCAACAAGAGATACAAAAGCAGGCTATGCATCAGAATAGGAGCAAACAATAACAATAGCAAAATCTAATGCAAGCATGAGAGTATGGAATGGGCGATATCGGGATGATCAAAAGGGGGGCTTGCCTGGTTGCTCTGGCAAGGAGGGGTCGTCGTCGACCTAGTCGATCACAGCGGCGTCGACAGTCACCACGGGGTCTACCGAAGAGAAGAGGGGGAGAAACAGTAAATACATAGCAAGCACGTGCATAACAAGACAACAGGCATAGCTAGACGTGTTCTAACGCGGTCCTAGACGTTATAGGTGAAGGGGGAATTCAACCGGGAAGGTGTTCCCGATTCCGGACCTGTGTCAGACAGATGACCGGAGGGGGGATGTTCCATGTTCAGATAGTTAGAGGCATCTGACAGGTAAACGGGTCACGTAACCGGATTCGTCTCGTCGTTCTGAGTAACTTTCACGTAGAAAACATTTTCATCGGAGTTACGGTTTATTTTCTATGAATTTCCGAAGTTTAAACAATATTCTGAAAATATTATTAATTCGAATTAAAACGGGAATTTACTAAGTGTACAAACTATTATACCCAGCCAGAGAGGCTGATAGTGGGCCGGAGGGGTTGGGTTGACCTAGTCAAATGTTGACTAGTCAACAAATGAACAGTGTAGGGGCCACATGTCATTGACTTAGACTTTTGTTAAAATGTGATTTTCTTTAAACTAACCGTGGGTCTACATGTCATTGGCTATTAGACTAATTAATTTACAAACCTAAACTAAAATTAGTGCTAAACTAATCCTACCCCTAATCAGATCGGGCCGGCCACAAATGCCAAGGCACAGCCGTGCCTTACACACATGAGCGCATCTAGTGGCCATGGCCAAGCAGCAACAATAGTAAGGGGCAGCACGCAAAGCAAGCAAAGCCACAGCGGCGCAGCAAGCAAGAGCAGCAGCAGTGCAAGAACAACGGTGACGGCAAGAGCAGCACGAAGCAATAGCAGTGGCAACAGCACCTACGCGGGTAGTAGGCGATGGCCACTATGAGCAGCGGCAGCAGGAGCTACGCAGGCAACAAGCCGTGGCACGCGGAGGGCAGGGCACGGCCCCGGCCAGCGGCGGCCCGAGTGGGCTCAGCCAGGGGGACGCGAGGCCGGGGGTGAGTGGCCGTGGGCGGCGACAACGAACCAGGCAGCGGCTACGCGATGGGCATGAGGGGGGAAAGCAGGGGATCGAGGGAGGAGCTCACAGGGAGGCGATTGGCACGCTCCGGGAGGTCGGGATAGTCGGAGCAGCGCAGATCGACGCAGGGGGCGGTCGTCGTCGGGGAAGAAGGTCGGGGTCGAATTCTTGGCGGCTCCTCGATCCAAATCAATAGGCGTAAACGATGTGGTCAACATCGGGGATCCTCCTGGATGTATCCTTGCGGCGCAGGTGGCTTCAGAGAACGTTGGGGAAGGTGGCACGGCGATGCAGCGCTCAGCTATGCGCGAGGAAGAAGAAAGTGGCGCGAGGAGGGGGGGAAAGGGGATGCTAGGGTTCGGGGTTGGCGCGGGGTGGCTCATGTAGGCGGCCAGGGGGGCGGATGGCCGCCACGCCCGCGGACACAGCCGGTGGATGGCCGCCACGGTCACCCAGCCTCCCCTCTGTACAGTATAGAGGTAGGGGAGAGGCCTGTGGTGGGCTTGGACTGGACTATGCACTCGGGCTACAAGTGCACAGTAGTGTAGGCCTTTCTCTTTTTATTTACTTTTTGTAGTTTCTCCAATGTTCTTTAATTTAATTTAATACCATTCGATTTTTGTTAGACTTGAAACTTGTTACATAAATACCAGGCGGCAAGTTGAATTAGCACACAAAGTCTCATATGGTTTGGAAACGCATAAATATTTGTTTTATTTTGAAAAGGACAAAATATTTGTTGATGGACCATTTATTATTTTCCTAGGAATATACTTGTGGGCCAACAGAGGTTGGTTTCAACATGACAATGGTTAGGGGAATTTATAGAATTATTCAAACATTTTAGTTTTATTGTTCAAGAAATTTGTATTTTGACTTTAATTTGGAATTGAAATTTGAACCGGTTTGAAACAACATGGGATTTAGCAACAGTAAAAATGATGACGTGGCACCATTAACTTGGGATTACTGTGGCTTAATTATCCGGGCGTCACAATTCTCCTCCACTACAAGAAATCTCGTCCTGAGATTTAAGGGGTAGAGTAAGGGGGAAAGACTCGAGAAGGACGGAGCTCAACACAATATAGGTACCTGGGGGCTATCTCAGTGAACGTGGCATAGAGGCATCTCTCGAGTTGAAATATATGAAAGTCCTCGGGAACAAGGTAAGAAGGTGCAATAAAAGCTTCAACCGGGTAGGCAATCGTTCGATGTATGAAACAGTGTGAAAGGGTATGGAAAAATTAGCTCGTGAATTACATACGAAGCCAAGTGCAAAGGATACTTTAGCATCAAGGGTGTACACGAGAGTTAGGTTTCGATCCTGTGGAACTGTGGGTTATAGGCCCATCATTTGGGTTAAAGGTAGGAAGAGCACTAACATATTGCACGGTCATGATAGGAAGGCATGATAGCCTGTTAGTTATGTCGGCAACAACGTTGGTACCAAGGGCGAGGGACGAAGAGAACCATTTTCCTGCTCGTTGAAACGAGGCGGACCAATCGGCAAAGTTCTCGTCCATCGGTGGTTACCGGAATGTCGTCGACAATAGTAAGAGGGTCTGACCGACAAAGTTGTACACCATGGTGTTTACATAGGAAGAGAAATAATATTGCTTAGGTCATATAGACTAGAAGAAAGGTTAAACAACCAATGGAAAAGAAAAAGAAATTATCGAATTAAACAGACCAACGGAAAGGAAAATGTGTCTATCAAACTTAACAGACCAATGGAAAGGAAAATGTGTTTCACACAATAATTGGGAGTATATCCTTTCCAAGAAAAGCGGAGCATGATATACATGATAGGACAGCAAGTGCAAAAGCATTTAGATACAGTGGCGAGCGAAGAATTAGGATATTACCCATACAACGGAGTTTGTATAATAGATCAAGGAGCATTTAGCATTACGCTGCAATGTTCGTGTTGATATTCGGATTACCACAGTCATGCTTCGAGATAGCACTGTATGGTGTTTCAATTAAGGATTGGGTCTGTAGATCATAAGAGATTCAAAGGAACATTTCCAAGATTATCTCAGAACGTAATGTATAACCAAACACAATCAGGTCTGTGTTGGCAGGAAGTCAAGGATGTTGTCGATGATAACACAATATTAGAGGGGCGAAGATGGTATTTCTCATCATGAATTCGATTGATATCCTGAAACAGGTCAGTATATTGATGGGGATCACGACAGATTTTGTCGAGGTACAATGAAGAGGCCATCGAACAGCGATGACATCAGGCAAAAGGAATGACGAAGCGAAAGGCTATTGGAACTACAGATATGACACAAGTTAAAAATCAAGATTGTTCTTGGAGGTGAAAAGATAAGATGAAGAAGATCGACGTAAGCTTCGCTCGTCGTTGAAAGTTGTGCTCCGGAAAGAAGGACCGGGTAGCACAGTTAAAAAAATAGTTCGATAATGATATGGCCGATTAGGCTAGGAATGACTTGAAGGGTTATTAAACTCGTAAGCAACAAAATTACTTAAGAGTTATAGAATCGGAGTGTGGAAACGATTCACTTATCGGTGTTCTCAAGTGACTAACAACTCAAAACCCAGGGAAATCTGAAACCGAAGAGAAGCAATACCAGAAGAAGACTCGTAGGAAGCAACATGGTTCTTTGTTATTCTCGAGATAACATGGGAAATACTCGAGGTAGATCAAAATAGAGGTTGGACAGATGAAATGATTTGCAGAAGACAAGTAGTTTAACTTGTCTGGGAAATGGAATCAAGGAGAAAATATGGTCGGAACCACGATTGCAAAGAATCAATTCACAGATACAAGATGAGCTTGTACCAAAGAAATAATTATTTTCACGAGCAGCCTCCATGATAAGTTCTACATCGGGTCCATGGGCATGAACACAAAGGTTCAAGGTTGACTCCCACTTCTTCAATGCCTAACATTTCATTTACTTCTCGCCTTTGACGAAGTTGTAGTGTATAAATTGTGATCCGACGTAACACCAGTAGAGTATGACCCATAGAAATTTCCGGGTTCACAGAAATTAGGGAAAGCATTAGTTCAACCCGTCGGGGCATTTTAGGAACATTTGCAAAACTTCAGAGGTAATTAACTCAAGCTCGGAAGCATAGCATGGTTGACAAAGCAGAGAATACAATTTACCAAAGGCAATATGTATCAGGGGAAGAGCGCACAAAATTTTGAATATGAAGGAAACTGCCGGATAATAATCCAACAAAGGATTCAACGGTCCTCAGTGGATCTGATTTGAGTATCAGTACTCAATCAGAAGAAGGGAAGAATGCAAATGCATTGGATTATAGAAACATTTGAATAATTCGATGCTTAATGCAAAGAAATTATGATTTCCAAATTAGAAGATCAGAAGCAGACACTCTGATCAAAAGACAAGTAAGTTGAATAGATATAGATCGACAATCAATTAAGGTTTGGTTTGCCGAGAACCGGCTCATGTCTGGAGTGACGTCTGAGCTGAAAAGATCATTTAAAAGGATCAACTGATGATTGCGTGCATTCGCTCACATGTTGAATCAATAGGAACAAAATGACAGTGTCAAATGATACTAATGAATACTGCTAGACATATGAGAAGCATCCATAATGTAAGCAGAGAAGTAATTGCCGAGCAATAGTCTGAAGAGGATTCTCGGAATATCGAATAGTATTTTAGATAATCTTATGAAGCATACGAACAACTGGGGATGAACGGATACTCGATAAGTGCGAGGAATTATCCGTATGGGTATTCATGTGGTAAAGAACTGCAAGGCAGTAAGCTCAAGGGATTCTCGGGGCAACGGAGAGTATTTTAGGGCATCTTGAAAAAACAAGAGCAACAAGGAATGATTGTATGAATGACAAGTGTATGTAGTTATCCATAGGGGTTGACAGTGGAAGGGAATCGAAAAACGATGAGCACAAGTTCTCAAGCGAACGTCGGAGAGTATCTTCGAAGTCTTCTGGTGAAGTAGGCGATCATTGGTAATGTCAGGGCTCTCAGGGAGGAAGTGGGTACGAGAACCTAATGTCAGAGTTAGTAAAATCTTTAACCCGAATAGATGAGAGATCAGAGTCCCAAAGTATAGATGAGGAATAAAAGATCCTAATACCACCCAATGGCGACGTGGGCCCGTAAGACACACAGCCAATGTTAGTAAAAGTTTTTGTAGTGACTAGACTCAACTTCGGCCAAGGAGTTGGAAAGGGGGCTACCTACAGGCAGTCGGCTCTGATACCAACTTGTGACGCCCTCGATTCAATTGTACACTAATCATACACGCAAATGTGTAATATCTAGATCAAGGACTCACGGGAAGATATCACAACACAACTCTAGACACAAATTAAAAAAATACAAGCTTTATATTACAAGCCAGGGGCCTCGAGGGCTCGAATACATAAGCTCAAAAACACAAGAGTCAGCGGAAGCAACAATATCTGAGTACAGACATGAGTTACACAAGTTTGCCTTAAGAAGGCTAGCACAAAAGCATCTACGATCGAAAAGGCAAGGCCTCCTGCCTGGGAGCCTCCTAACTACTCCTGGTCGTCTGCGGTCTCCACGTAGTAGTAGGCACCGGCGGTGGCATCTGGCTCCTGGGCTCTGACATCTGGTTGCATCAACCGGAAAGAAGAAGAAGAAGCGGGAAAAGGGGGAGCAAAGCAACCGTGAGTACTCATCCAAAGTACTCGCAAGCAAGGATCTACACTACATATGCAACATTATCAAAGGAAGGCTGTATATGTGGACTGGGCTGCAGAAATGCCAGAACAGAGGGGAGAACCTAGTCCTATCGAAGACTAGCATCTTCTGGAAACCACCATCTTGCAGCAGCAGGAGGGAGTAGAGTAGCATAAAATAAAGTAGTAGTAGTGTTATCAACCTCGGCCGAAGATCCTTTCTCGACTCCCTGTGATAAAGAAATCCCAGAGCCATACTATCCAGTTATCATCACAATCCATTACTCAGCACCATCCAGTCTCATCACAAGTATCCAGTTCTAGTTGTATCGATCGGGATACAACTCCAAGTGTCTGTTACCTTAGGACAGGCTATCGATAGATGTTTTCCTCCCTGCAGGGGTGCACCAACTTACCCACCATGCTCGATTAACTCCGGCCGGACACATTTCCTGGGTCATGCCCGGCCTCGGCCAAACGATACGCCGCAACCCGACCTAGGCTTAATAGAGAGATCAGCACGCCGGACTAAACCTATGCCCCCAGGGGTCATGGGTGAAGGAAATATGCCCTAGAGGCAATAATAAAGTTATTATTTATTTCCTTATTTCATGATAAATGTTTATTATTCATGCTAGAACTGTATTAACCGGAAACATGATACATGTGTGAATACATAGACAAACAAAGTGTCACTAGTATGCCTCTACTTGACTAGCTCTTTGATCAAAGATGGTTATGTTTCCTAGCCATAGACATGAGTTGTCATTTGATTAACGGGATCACATCATTAGGAGAATGATGTGATTGACTTGACCCATTCTGTTAGCTTAGCCCTCGATCGTTTAGTATGTTGCTATTGCTTTCTTCATGACTTATACATGTTCCTATGACTATGAGATTATGCAACTCCCGTTTACCGGAGGAACACTTTGTGTGCTACCAAACGTCACAACATAACTGGGTGATTATAAAGGTGCTCTACAGGTGTCTCGGAAGGTACTTGTTGGGTTGGCGTATTTCGAGATTAGGATTTGTCACTCCGAATGTCGGAGAGGTATCTCTGGGCCCTCTCGGTAATGCACATCACTTAAGCCTTGCAAGCATTGCAACTAATGAGTTAGTTGTGGAATGATGTATTATGGAACGAGTAAAGAGACTTGCTGGTAACGAGATTGAACTAGGTATATGATACCGACGATCGAATCTCGGGCAAGTAACATACCGATGACAAAGGGAACAACGTATGTTGTTATGCGGTCTGACCGATAAAGATCTTCGTAGAATATGTGGGAGCCAATATGAGCATCCAGTTTCCGCTATTGGTTATTGACCAAGAATGGTTCTAGGTCATGTCTACATAGTTCTCGAACCCGTAGGGTCCGCACGCTTAAGGTTTCGATGACAGTTATATTATGAGTTTATGAGTTTTGATGTACCGAAGGAGTTCGGAGTCCCGGATGAGATCGGGGACATGACGAGGAGTCTCGAAATGGTCGAGACGTAAAGATTGATATATTGGACGACTATATTCGGACATCGGAAAGGTTCTGAGTGGTTCGGGTATTTTTCGGAGTACCGGGGAGTTACGGGAATACGGGGAGAAGTATTGGGCCTTATTGGGCCATACAGGAAAGAGAGAGGGGCTGCCTAGGGCAGGCCGCGCCCCCCCCCAAGGCCTAGTCCGAATTGGACTAGGGGGAGGGGCTGCGCCCCCTCCTTCCTTCCCTTCTCTTTTCCTTCCTTGTCTCCTACTCCTACCACATGGAAGGACTCCTAGTTGGACTAGGAAAGGGGGAATCCTACTCCCGGTGGGAGTAGGACTCCCTAGGGCGCGCCATAGCTAGGGCCGGCCCTCCCCTCCTCCACTCCTTTATATACGGGGGCAGGGGGCACCCCATGGACACACAAGTTGATCCTCGTGATCGTTCCTTAGCCGTGTGCAGTGCCTCCCTCCACGATATTACACCTCGGTCATATTGTAGTGGTGCTTAGGCGAAGCCCTGCGACAATTGAACATCAAGATCGTCACCACACCGTCATGCTGACGGAACTGCCCCCGAAGCTTTGCTGGATCGGAGCCCGGGGCGCGTCATCTAACTGAGCGTGTGCAGAACTCGGAGGTGCCGTCCGTTCGGTGCTTGGATCGGTCGGATCGGGAAGACGTACGACTACTTCCTCTACGTTGTGTCAACGCTTCCGCTTCGGTCTACGAGGGTACATAGACAACACTCTCCCCTCTCGTTGCTATGCATCACCATGATCTTGCGAGTGCGTAGGAATTTTTTTGAAATTACTACGTTCCCCAACAGTGGCATCCGAGCCTAGGATTTATGGTTTGATGTTATATGCACGAGTAGAACACAAGTGAGTTGTGGGCGATATAAGTCATACTGCCTACCAGCATGTCATACTTTGGTTCGGCGGTATTGTTGGATGAAGCGGCCCAGACCGACATTACGCGTACGCTTACGCGAGACTGGTTCTACCGCCGTGCTTTGCATACAGGTGGTCGGCGGGTGTCAGCTTCTCCAACTTTAGTTGAACTGATTGTGGCTACGCCCGGTCCTTGCGAAGGTTAAAACGGCACCAACTGGACAAACTATCGTTGTGGTTTTGATGCGTAGGTAAGAACGGTTCTTGCTAAGCCCAGTAGCAGCCACGTAAAACTTGCAACAACAAAGTAGAGGATGTCTAACTTGTTTTTGCAGGGCATGTTGTGATGTGATATGGTCAAGACGTGATGAGATATAATTTGTTGTATGAGACGATCATGTTTTGTTGAAGTTATCGGCAACTGGCTAAAGCCTTATGGTTGTCTCTCTATGCATAAGATGCAAGCGCCAAATAATTGCTTTATTTTATCGCTATGCGATAGCAATAGTTGCAAGAGCAATAGTTGGCGAGACGACCATGTGACGACACATTGATATAGATCAAGATGATGGATATCATGGTGTCATGCCGGTGACGATGGAGATCATGACGATGCTTTGGAGATGGAGATCAAAGGCACAAAATGATGATGGCCATATCATGTCACATATTATGATTGCATGTGATGTTTATCTTTTATACATCTTATTTTGCTTGGTTCGACGGTAGCTTTATAAGATGATCTCTCACTAAATTATCATAGTAAAAGTGTTCTCCCTGAGTATGCACCGTTGCGAAAGTTCTTCGTGCTGAGACACCACGTGATGATCGGGTGTGATAGGCTCTACGTTCAAATACAACGGGTGCAAAACAGTTGCACACGCGGAATACTCAGGTTTAACTTGACGAGCCTAGCATATAATAGATATGGCCTCGGAACACGGAGACTGAAAGGTCGAGCGTGAATCATATAGTAGATATGATCAACATAGTGATGTTCACCAATGAAACTACTCCCTCTCACGTGATGATCGGACATGGTTTAGTTGATTTGGATCACGTGATCACTTAGAGGATTAGAGGGATGTCTTTCTAAGTGGGAGTTCTTAAGTAATATGATTAATTGAACTTTAATTTATCATGAACTTAGTCCTGGTAGTATTAGCATATCTATGTTGTAGATCAATAGCTCGCATTGTTGCTTTCATATGTTTATTTTGATATGTTCCTAGAGAAAATTGTGTTGAAAGATGTTAGTAGCAATGATGCGGATTGGATCCGTGATCTGAGGTTTATCCTCCTTGCTGCACAGAAGAATTATGTCCTTGATGCACCGCTAGGTGATAGACCTATTGCAGGAGCAGATGCAGACGTTATGAACGTTTGGCTAGCTCAATATGATGACTACTTGATAGTTTAAGTGCACCATGCTTAACAGCTTAGAATCGGGACTACAAAGACGTTTTGAACGTCATGGACCATATGAGATGTTCCAGGAGTTGAAGTTAATATTTCAAGCAAATACCCGAGTTGAGAGATATGAAGTCTCCAACAAGTTCTATAGCCAAAAGATGGAGGAGAATCGCTCAACTAGTGAGCATGTGCTCAGATTGTCTGGGTACTACAATCACTTGAATCAAGTGGGAGTTAATCTTCCAGATAAAATAGTGATTGACAGAATTCTCTAGTCACCATCACCAAGTTAGTAGAACTTTGTGATGAACTATAATATGCAAGGGATAACGGAAACAATTCCCAAGCTCTTCGTGATGCTGAAATCGACGAAGGTAGAAATCAAGAAAAACATCAAGTGTTGATGGTTTACGAGACCACTAGTTTCAAGAAAAGGGCAAAGGGAAGAAGAGGAACTTCAAGAAGAACGGCAAGTGAGTTGCTGCTCAAGTGAAGAAGCTCAAGTCTGGTCCTAAGCCTGAGACTAAGTGCTTCTACTGCAAAGGGACTAGTCACTGGAAGCGGAACTACCAAAGTATTTGGCGGATAAGAAAGGATGGCAAAGTAAACAAAGGTATATTTGATATACATATTATTGATGTGTAGTTTACTAGTGTTCATAGCAATCCCTCAGTATTTGGTACTAGTTCAGTTGCTAAGATTAGTAACTTGAATCGGGAGTTGCAGAATGAACAGAGACTAGTTAAGGGTGAAGGACGATGTGTGTTGGAAATGGTTCCAAGATTGATATGATCATCATCGCACACTCCCTATACTTTCGGGATTAGTGTTGAACCTAAATAAGTGTTATTTGGTGTTCGCGTTGAGCATGAATATGATTTGATCATGTTTATTGCAATACGGTTATTCATTTAAGTAAGAGAATAAATTGTTGTTCTATTTACATGAACAAAACCTTATATGGTTACACACCCAATGAAAATGGTTCATTGGATCTCGATCGTAGTGACACATATTCATAATATTGAAACCAAAAGATGCAAAGTTAATGATGATAGTGAAACTCATTTGTGGCACTGCCGTTTAGGTCATATTGGTGTAAAGCGCATGAAGAAACTCCATGCTGATGGGATTTTGGAATCACTTGATTATGAATCACTTGATGCTTGCGAACCATGCCTTATGGGCAAGATGACTAAAACTCCGTTCTCCGGAACAATGGAGCCAGCAACTGACTTATTGGAAATAATACATACTGATGTATGCGGTCCGATGAGTGTTAAGGCTCGCGGCGGGTATCATTATTTTCTAACTTCACAGATGATTTGAGCATATATGGGTATATGTACTTGATGAAACATAAGTCTGAAACATTTGAAAAGTTCAAAGAATTTCAGAGTGAAGTGGAAAATCATCGGGACAAGAAAATAAAGTTTCTATGATCTGATCGCGGAGACGAATATTTGAGTTACAAGTTTGGTCTTCAATTAAAACAATGTGAAATAGTTTCACTACTCACGCCACCAAGAACACCACAGTGTAATGGTGTGTCCGAACATCGTAACCGTACTTTATTAGATATGGTGCAATATATGATGTTTCTTACCGATTTACCACTACCGTTTTGGGGTTATGCATTAAAGACAGCTGCATTCACATTAAATAGGGCACCATCTAAATCCGTTGAGACGACACTATATGAACTGTGGTTTAGCAAGAAACCAAAGTTGTCGTTTCTCAAAGTTTGGGGTTGTGATGCTTATATGAAAAAGTTTCATCCTGATAAGCTCAAACCAAAATCGGAGAAATATGTCTTCATAGGATACCCAAAGGAGATTGGTGGGTACACCTTCTATCACAGATCCAAAGGCAAGACATTTGTTGCTAACAATGGATCCTTTCTAGAGAAGGAGTTTCTCTCGAAAGAAGTGAGTGGGAGGAAAGTAGAACTTGATGAGGTAATTGTACCTGCTCCCTTATTGGAAAATAGCACATCACAGGAACCGGTTTCTGTGACGTCTGAACCAATTAGTGAGGAAGTTAATGATGATGATCATAGAACTTCAGATCAAGTTACTACAGAACCTCGTAGATCAACCAGAGTAAGATCTGCACCAGAGTGGTACGGTAATCCTGTTCTGGAAGTCATGCTATTAGATCATGATGAACCTACGAAGTATGAAGAAGCAATGGTGAGCCCAGATTCCGCAAAATGGCTTGAAGCCATGAAATCTGAGATGGGATCCATGTATGAGAACAAAGTGTGGACTTTGGTTGACTTGCCCGATGATCGACAAGCAATTGAAAATAAATGGATCTTCAAGAGGAAGACAGACGCTGATAGTAGTGTTACTATCTACAAAGCTAGAATTGTCGCAAAAGGTTTTCGACAAGTTCAAAGTGTTGACTACGATGAAAGTTTCTCACTCGTATCTATGCTTAAGTCTGTCCGAATCATGTTAGCAATTGCCGCATTTTACGAAATCCGGCAAATGGATAAACAAAACTACATTCCTTAATGGATTTATTAAAGAAGAGTTGTATACAATGCAACTAGAAGGTTTTGTCGATCCTAAAGGTGTTAACAAAATATGCAAGCTCCAGCAATCCATCTATGGACTGGTGCAAGCATCTCGGAGTTGGAATATACGCTTTGATAAGTTGATCAAAGCATATAAGTTTTATACAGACTTGCGGTGAAGCCTGTATTTACAAGAAAATGAGTGGGAGCACTACAACATTTCTTGATTGGAAATAATGTAGAATTATTCTGCGAAGCATAAAGGAGTATTTGAAAGGAGTTTTTCAAAGAAGAACCTCGGTGAAGCTGCTTACATATTGAGCATCAAGATCTATAGAGATAGATCAAGACGCTTGATAAGTTTTTTCAATGAATACATACCTTCACAAGATTTTGAAGTAGTTCAAAATGGAACAGTCACAGAAAGAGTTCTTGCATGTGTTACAAGGTGTGAAATTGAGTAAGACTCAAAACTCGACCACGGCAGAAGATAGAAAGAGAATGAAAGTCATTCCCTATGCCTTGGCCATAGGTTCTATAAAGTATGCCATGTTGTGTACCAGATCTATTGTATACCCTACACTGATTTTGGCAAGGGAGTACAATAGTGATCTAGAAGTAGATCACTGGACAGCGGTCAAAATTATCCTTAGTGGAATAAGGATATGTTTCTCGATTATGGACGTGACAAAAAGGTTCGTCGTAAAGGGTTACGTCGATGCAAGTTTTTGACACTGATCCAGATGACTCTAAGTCTCAATCTGGATACATATTGAAAGTGGGAGCAATTAGCTAGAGTAGATCCATGCAGAGTATTGTTGACATAGAAATTTGCAAAATACATACGGATCTGAATGTGGCAGATCCGTTGACTAAACTTCTCTCACAAGCAAAACATGATCACACCTTAGTACTCTTTGGGTGTTAATCACATAGCGATGTGAACTAGATTACTGACTCTAGTAAACCCTTTGGGTGTTGATCACATATCGATGTGAACTATGGGTGTTAATCACATGGTGATGTGAACTATTGCTGGTAAATCACATGGCGATGTGAACTAGATTATTGACTCTAGTGCAAGTGGGAGACTGAAGGAAATATGCCCTAGAGGCAATAATAAAGTTATTATTTATTTCCTTATTTCATGATAAATGTTTATTATTCATGCTAGAATTGTATTAACCGGAAACATGATACATGTGTGAATACATAGACAAACAGAGTGTCACTAGTATGCCTCTACTTGACTAGCTCGTTGATCAAAGATGGTTATGTTTCCTAGCCATAGACATGAGTTGTCATTTGATTAACGGGATCACATCATTAGGAGAATGATGTGATTGACTTGACCCATTCCGTTATCTTAGCACTCGATCGTTTAGTATGTTGCTATTGCTTTCTTCATGACTTATACATGTTCCTATGACTATGAGATTATGCAACTCCCGTTTACCGGAGGAACACTTTGTGTGCTACCAAACGTCACAACGTAACTGGGTGATTATAAAGGTGCTCTACAGGTGTCTCCGAAGGTACTTGTTTGGTTGGCGTATTTCGAGATTAGGATTTGTCACTCCGAATATCGGAGAGGTATCTCTGGGCCCTCTCAGTAATGCACATCACTTAAGCCTTGCAAGCATTGCAACTAATGAGTTAGTTGTGGAATGATGTATTACAGAACGAGTAAAGAGACTTGCCGATAACGAGATTGAACTAGGTATATGATACCGACGATCGAATCTCGGGCAAGTAACATACCGATGACAAAGGGAACAACGTATGTTTTTATGCGGTCTGACCGATAAAGATCTTCGTAGAATATGTGGGAGCCAATATGAGCATCCAGGTTCTGCTATTGGTTATTGACCGAGAATGGTTCTAGGTCATGTCTACATAGTTCTCGAACCCGTAGGGTCCGCACGCTTAAGGTTTCGATGACAGTTATATTATGAGTTTATGAGTTTTGATGTACCGAAGGAGTTCGGAGTCCCGGATGAGATCGGGGACATGACGAGGAGTCTCGAAATGGTCGAGACATAAAGATCGATATATTGGACGACTATATTCGGACATCGGAAAGGTTCTGAGTGGTTCGGGTATTTTTCGGAGTACCGGGGAGTTACGGGAATACGGGGGAGAAGTATTTGGCCTTATTGGGCCATACAGGGAAGAGAGAGGGGCTGCCTAGGGCAGGCCGCGCGCCCCCCAAGGCCTAGTCCAAATTGGACTAGGGGGAGGGGCTGCGCCCCCTCCTTCCTTCCCTTCTCTTTTCCCCTTCCTTGTCTCCTACTCCTACTACATAGAAGGACTCCTAGTTGGACTAGGAAAGGGGGAATCCTACTCCCGGTGGGAGTAGGACTCCCTAGGGTGCGCCATAGAGAGGGCCGGCCCTCCCTCCTCCACTCCTTTATATACGGGGGTAGGGGGCACCCCATGGACACACAAGTTGATCCTCGTGATCGTTCCTTAGCCGTGTGCGGTGCCCCCCTCCACGATATTACACCTCGGTCATATTGTAGTGGTGCTTAGGCGAAGCCCTGCGACAATTGAACATCAAGATCATCACCACACCGTCGTGCTGACGGAACTCCCCCCGAAGCTTTGCTGGATCGGAGCCCGGGGCGCGTCATCTAACTGAACGTGTGCAGAACTCGGAGGTGCCGTCCGTTCGGTGCTTGGATCAGTCGGATCGGGAAGACGTACGACTACTTCCTCTATGTTGTGTCAACGCTTCCGCTTCAGTCTACGAGGGTACATAGACAACACTCTCCCCTCTCGTTGCTATGCATCACCATGATCTTGCGTGTGCGTAGGAAATTTTTTGAAATTACTACGTTCCCCAACAATGGGCCATCTCCCTGGGAACTCCTGCACATTGCGTACGCGGCCGGTGAGCAGACCTAGCTACCTCCTTAAAAAGGAAGGAGCTTACCAGTCCAACCCGGCGCGCGCCGCTCGGTCGCTGGCGTCTATTAAGCTTCGGCTGATGTATACGACGCAGAACGCCCATACTATGCCCACGTGATGGTTAGTGCTATCAGGCCAGAGGCCCCTCGGATCAAATATCCAAATCGTAGTGGATTAGGAACGCGCGGTAACAAGCAGAGACTCATGAAAGATGTGACCCCGTTGCCCCGTCTCGAGGACTTGCGGCAAGGGCTAGGAATACCCGGCCACGCCTCGTAATTATCTCGCAGGCACCTTCCAGGTCAACCCGACTCCACAGACTCGCAATTAAGCTCGCGCGGGTACCCCTGAGGGTCGACCCGTCTTTAGTAACATGGTTCAGTGTAAAGTCATAGTAACCATAGTAACTGTGTGTCCAAACATAAAGGGGAAAAGCCGAGGAATCACCCCCGGTGAATTCCACTCGATGTAATCATCAAGGTGAACGTAAGAGGAACCACCCCCGAGGTTCACACTTGAGGGGTTGCACGATAGAGCCGTATCGGAAGTGGTTAAGGAGGAAATCACCCTCGATGACCACGAACGAATAGCTACACTACAGGTTAACATCAGAAGTGATGTAGAGGGCTCACCCTCGGCACTCGATAGTAACCCAGTAGTGTCGAGCAACTAAGGGGAAAGTGATGTGCGGTGTCGGGGCCTGGTCTTCGATCCCGTTGATCGGGTCTTCAATGATGAAGGAGGGGCACCAAGGACAAGGTGGGGGTCACTGATGGATCACTAACCAACCTATACTAAGCAGTTTAGGATAAGCAGGTAAGGTTCAACAACAGATACAAAAGCAGGCTATGCATCAGAATAGGAGCAAACAATAACAATAGCAAAATCTAATGCAAGCATGAGAGTATGGAATGGGCGATATCGGGATGATCAAAAGGGGGGCTTCCCTGGTTGCTCTGGCAAGGAGGGGTCGTCGTCGACGTAGTCGATCACAACGGCGTCGGCAGTAACCACGGGGTCTACCGAAGAGAAGAGGGGGGGAGAAACAGTAAATACATAGCAAGCACGTGCATAACAAGACAACAGGCATAGCTAGACGTGTTCTAACGCGGTCCTAGACGTTATAGGTGAAGGGGGCATTCAACCGGGAAGGTCTTCCCAGTTCCGGACCTGTGTCAGACAGATGACCGGAGGGGGAATGTTCCACGTTCAGATAGTTAGAGGCATCTGACAGGTAAACGGAACACATAACCGGATTCGTCTTGTCATTCTGAGCAACTTTCATGCAGAAAACATTTTCATCGGAGTTACGGTTTATTTTCTATGAATTTCCGAATTTTAAATAATATTCTAAAATTATTATTAATTCGAATTAAAACAGGAATTTACTAAATGTACCAACTATTATACCCAGCCAGAGAGGCTGACAGTGGGCCAGAGGGGTTGGGCCACATGTCATTGACTTAGACTTTTGTTAAAATGTGATTTTCTTTAAACTAACCGTGGGTCTACATGTCATTAGCTATTAGACAAATTACTTTACAAACCTAAACTGAAATTAGTGCTAAACTAATCCTACCCCTAATCAGATCGGGCCAGCCACAAATGCCAAGGCACAGCCGTGCCTAACACACATGAGCGCATCTAGTGGCCATGGCCAAGCAGCAACAATAGTAAGGGGCAGCACGCAAAGCAAGCAAAGCCGCAACGACGCAGCAAGCAAGAGCAGCAGCAGTGCAAGAACAACGGTGACGGCAAGAGCAGCACGAAGCAATAGCAGCGGCAGCATCACCTACACGGGTAGCAGGCGACGGCCACTATGAGCAGCGGCAGCAGGAGCTACGCAGGCAACAAGCCGTGGCACGTGGAGGGCAGGGCGCGGCCCCGGCCAGCGGCGGCCCGAGCGGGCTCAGCCAGGGGGACGCGAGGCCGGGGTTGAGTGGCCGTGGGCGGCGACAACGAATGAGGCAGCGGCTACGCGATGGGCACGAGGGTGGAAAGCAGGGGATCGAGGGAGGAGCTCACAGGGAGGCGATTGGCACGCTCGGGGATGTCGGGATAGTCGGAGCAGCGCAGATCGACACAGGGGGCAGTCGTTGTCGGGGAAGAAGGTCGAGGTCGACGTCTTGGCGGCTCCTCGATCCAAATCAACAGGCGTAAACGACGTGGTCGACATCGGGGATCCTCCTGGATGTATCCTTGCGGCGCAAGTGGCTTTGGAGAACATTGGGGAAGGTGGCACGGCGATGCAGCGCTCAGCTACGCGCGAGGAAGAAGAAAGCGGCGCGAGGAGGGGGAGGAAAGGGGATGCTAGGGTTCGGGGTTGGCGCGGGGTGGCTCATGTAGGCGGCCAGGGGGGCGGATGGCCGCCACACCCGCGGACACAGCCGGTGGATGGCCGCCACTGTCACCCAGCCTCCCCTCTATATAGTATAGAGGTAGGGGAGAGGCCTGTGGTGGGCTTGGGCTGGACTATGCACTCGGGCTACAAGTGCACAATAGTGTAGGCCTTTCTCTTTTTATTTACTTTTTGTAGTTTCTCCAATGTTCTTTAATTTAATTTAATACCATTCGATTTTTGTTAGACTTGAAACTTGTTACATAAATACCAGGCGGCAAGTTGAATTAGCACACAAAGTCTCATATGGTTTGGAAACGCATAAATATTTGTTTTATTTTGAAAAGGCCAAAATATTTGTTGATGGACCATTTATTATTTTCCTAGGAATATACTTGTGGGCCAACAGAGGTTGGTTTCAACATGACAATGGTTAGGGGAATTTATAGAATTATTCGAACATTTTAGTTTTACTGTTCAAGAAATGTGTATTTTGACTTTAATTTGGAATTGAAATTTGAACCGGTTTGAAACAACATGGGATTTAGCAACAGTAAAAATGATGACATGGCACCATTAACTTGGGATTACTGTGGCTTAATTATCCGGGCGTCACACACCCCCACCGGGAACTGTTCATCCAACCTCCCCCCCCCCCCCGCAACGCTCACTGTTCATCCAGAGGCAGCATCGATCGGCTTCAGTTAGCAGCAGTAGCCAAGGAATCGCTTGATCGGGTTCAGTTAATAGCCATCGATCGATCGCTCGGGTTCAGTAACGCGTAGCCTGCAGTGCAATCGCTCGGGTTCAGTTAGAGCCCAACGCCTCGCACACACGTGCGTACGTGTACGAGAGAAACGTGCATCGCTCGGCCCCCAACCTCCCACCGTAACTGGGAACTCCATGAAATTTTCCTCCCCCTCACTTCTACCACGGTTTTTTCCGTCATGGACGGTCCAAAGAATGTCATGCAGCTGCGTCTCCGGCCCGCCCAGGACGAAAAGCCCATTTTCTGTCATGGTTTTTTGTCATAGAAGTAGGAGCCCACCACATCTATGATGATATCGGGTTTTGTCAAGATTATCGCCATAGAAGTGTCATATGTATGACAGAAAAAAATTCGTTCGGCCCAAAATGTCACGGATGTGTCTTTTTTTGTAGTGATTTATGTGATATGCAAAAGAAGAAAGATGTCGATAATGATATTGTTAAATTGAAGCTATTTCCTTTTTCGCTTAGAGATCGTGCTAAAGCTTGGTTTTCGTCTTTGCCTAAAAATAGTATTGATTCTTGGAACAAGTCTAAAGATGCTTTTATCTCTAAGTATTTTCCTCCCGCTAAGATCATCTCTCTTGGAAATGACATTATGAATTTTAAGCAACTTGATCATGAACATGTTGCACAAGCTTGGGAGAGAATGAAATTAATGATACGTAATTGCCCTACTCATGGTTTGAATTTGTTGATGATTATACAAAAAAATTATGCCGGATTGAATTTTGCTTCTAGAAATCTTTTAGTTTCGGACGCGGGAGGCACTTTTATGGAAATCACTTTAGGAGATGCTACTAAACTCCTAGATAATATTATGGTTAATTATTCTCAATGGCACACTGAAAGATACACTAATAAAAAAGTGCATGTGATAGAAGAAATTAATGTTTTGAGTGGAAAGATGGATGAACTTATGAAATTATTTGCTACTAAGAGTGTTTCTTCTGATCCTAATGATATTCCTTAGTCTACTTTGATTGAGAATAATAATGAATCTATGGATGTGAATTTTGTTGGTAGGAATAATTTTGGTAACAACGCGTATAGAGGGAATTTTAATCCTAGGCCTTATCCTAGTAATCCTTCTAATAATTATGGAAGTTTCTACAACAACTCTTATGGAAATTTTAATAAGACGCCCTCTGAATTTGAGAATAGTGTTAAAGAGTTTACGAATTCACAAAAGAATTTTAATGCTTTGCTTGAAGAGAAATTGCTTAAAGTTGATGATTTGGCTAGGAACGTTGATAGAATTTCTCTTGAGGTTGATTCTTTAAAGCTTAGATCTATTCCTCCTAAGCATGATATCAATGAGTCTCTCAAAGCCATGAGAATTTCCATTGATGAGTGCAAGGAAAGAACCGCTAGGATGCGTGCTATGAAAGATGCCTTTATTAAAGCGTGTTCTTTCAATTCCTATGAAAATCAAGATGAAGATCTAAAAGTTATTGATGTGTCTCCTATTAAATCTTTGTTTTGCAATATGAATCTTGATGAAACTGAATATGATCTTCCTTTACCTAGAAGGCGTTCCAAAAATTCGGAGTATTTAGATCTCGATGATGAAATTGATAAAAGTGGGATTGAAAGAAATAAAATCCTAGATGTTGTTAAACCCACTATATTGGATTTCAAGGAATTTAATTATGAAAGTTGCTCTTTAATTGATTGTATTTCCTTGTTGCAATCCGTGCTAAATTCTCCTCATGCTTATAGTTAAAATAAAGCCTTTACCGAACATAGCGTTGATGCCTTGATGCAATCTTATGAAGAAGAACTTGAGTTGAAAGTTTCTATCCCTAGAAAACTTTATGATGAGTGGGAACCTACTATTAAAATTAAAATTAAAGATCATGAGTTTTTTGCTTCGTGTGATTTGGGTGCTAGTGTCTCCACTATTCCCAAGACTTTGTGTGATTTGCTAGATTTCCCTGATTTTGATGATTGCTCTCTAAACTTGCATCTTGCGGATTCCACTATTAAGAAACCTATGGGAAGAATTAACGATGTTCTTATTGTTACAAATAGGAATTATGTGCCCGTAGATTTTATCATTCTTGATATAGATTGCAATCCTTCTTGCCCAATTATTCTCGGTAGACCTTTCCTTAGAACAGTTGGTGCAATTATTGATATGAAGGAAGAGAATATTAGATTTCAATTACCATTAAAAAGGGCATGGAACACTTCCCTAGAAAGAAAATAAAATTGCCATATGAATCTATCATGAGAGCCACTTATGGATTGCCTACCAAAGATGGCAATACCTAGATCTATCCTCGCTTTTATGCCTAGCTAGGGGCGTTAAACGATAGCGCTTGTTGGGAGGCAACCCAATTTTATTTTTAGTTTTTTTTCTTCTGTTTAGGAATAAATAATCCATCTACCTTCTGTTTAGATGTGATTTTATGTTTTAATTAGTGTTTCTGCCAAGTTAGACCTATAGGATCTTCTTGGATGATAGTTATTTGATCTTGCTGTAATTTCCAGAATCTTTCTGTTCACGAAAACAATTGTTAAAAAAATCACCAGAACGTGGTAAAATACTGATTCCAATTGCTGCTTATCAATAAAAAAATTGTCTAGGTCTTCCTATTTTGTTAGATTTTTTGGGCTTCCAGAAGTTTGCGTTAGTTACAGATTACTACAGACTGTTCTGTATTTGACAGATTCTATTTTTCGTGTGTTGTTTGCTTATTTTGATGAATCTATGGTTAGTAAAATAGTTTATAATCCATAGAGAAGTTGGAATACAGTAGGTTTAACACCAATATAAATAAAGAATGAGTTCATTACAGTACCTTGAAGTTGTCTTTTGTTTTCTTTCGCTAACGGAGCTCACGAGATTTCTATTGAGTTTTGTGTTGTGAAGTTTTCAAGTTTTGGGTGAAATCTTTTGATGGATTATGGAACAAGGAGGGGCAAGAGCCTAAGCTTGGGGATGCCCATGGCACCCCAAAGATAATCTAAGGACACCAAAAAGTCAAAGCTTGGGGATGCCCCAGAAGGCATCCCCTCTTTCGTCTACTTCCATCGGTAATTTTACTTGGAGCTATATTTTTATTCACCACATGATATGTGTTTTGCTTGGAACGTCTTGTATTATTTGTGTCTTTGTTTGTTAGTGTACCACAATCATCCTTGCTGTACACACCTTTAGAGAGAGCCATACATGAATTTGAATTTGATAGAATACTCTATGTGCTTCACTTATATCTTTTGAGCTTTATAGTTTTGCTCTAGTGCTTCACTTATATATTTTAGAGCACGGTGGTGGATTTGTTTTAAAGAAACTATTGATCTCTCATGCTTCACTTAGATTATTTTGAGAGTCTTAAATAGCATGGTAATTTTCTTAATAATAGTAATATGCTTGGTATTCAAGATTTGTAAAACTTTCTTTTGAGTGCGTTGAATACTAAGAAAAGTTTGATGCTTGATAATTGTTTTGAGATATGCTAGTTGAGTAGTTGTGAATTTAAGAAATGCTTGAGCTGAAGTTTGTAAGTCCCGTAGCATGCACGTATGGTAAACGTGATGTAACAAATTTGAAACATGAGGTGTTATTTGATTGTCCTCCTTATGAGTGGCGGTCGGGGACGAGCGGTGGTCTTCTCCTACCAATCTATCCCCCTAGGAGCATGCGCGTAATGCTTTGGTTTTTGATGACTTGTAGATTTTTGCAATAAGTATATGAGTTATTTATGACTAATGTTGAGTCCATGGATTATACGCACTCTCACCCTTCCATCATTGCTAGCCTCTTCGGTACCGTGCATTGCCCTTTCTCACATAGAGAGTTGGTGCAAACTTCGCCGGTGCATCCAAACCACACATAAAACTCCTTATATCTTCCTCAAAACAGCCACCATACCTACCTATTATGGCATTTCCATAGCCATTCCAAGATATATTGCCATGCAACTTTCCACCATTCCTTTCATCATGACACATCCATCATTGTCATATTGCTTAGCATGATCATGTAGTTGACATAGTATTCGTGGCAAAACCACCGTTCATAATACTTTCATACATGTCACTCTTGATTCATTGCATATCCCGGTACACAGGCGGAGGCATTCATATAGAGTCATACTTTGTTCTAGTATCGAGTTGTAACTATTGAGTTGTAAATAAATAGAAGTGTGATGATCATCATTTAATAGAGTATTGTCCCAAATAAAAAAAAAGAGAAAAGGCCAAAGAAAAAAAGAAGGCCCAAAAAAAGAAAAAGGGGCAATACTACTATACTTTTTTTCCACGCTTGTGCTTCAAAGTAGCACCATAAACTTCATAATAGAGAGTCTCTTGTTTTGTCATTTTCATATACTAGTGGGAACTTTTCATTGTAGAACTTGGCTTGTATATTCCAACGATGGGCTTCCTCAAATGCCCTAGGTCTTCATGAGCAAGCAAGTTGGATGCACACCCACTTAGTTTCTTTTGTTGAGCTTTCATACATTTATAGCTCTAGTGCATCTGTTGCATGGCAATCCCTACTCCTTGCATTAACATCAATCGGTGGGCATCTCCATAGCCCATTGATTATCCTCGTTGATGTGAGACTTTCTCCTTTTTTGTCTTCTCCACATAACCCCCATCATCATATTCTATTCCACCCATAGTGCTATATCCATGGCTCACGCTCATGTATTGCGTGAAGGTTTATAAGTTTGAGATTATTAAAGTATGAAACAATTGCTTGGCTTGTCATCGGGGTTGTGCATGATGAGAGCATTCTTGTGTGACGAAAATGGGGCATGACTAAACTATATGATTTTGTAGGGATGAACTTTCTTTGGCCATGTTATTTTGAGAAGACATAATTGCTTAGTTAGTATGTTTGAAGTATTATTATTTTTATGTCAATATGAACTTTTGTCTTGAATCTTTTGGATCTGAATATTCATACCACAATTGAGAAAAATGACATTGAAATTATGCCAAGTAGCACTCCGCATAAAAAATTCTCTTTTTATCATTTACCTACTCGAGGACGAGCAGGAATTAAGCTTGGGGATGCCTGATACGTCTCCAACGTATCTATAATTTTTTATTGCTCCATGCTATATTATCTACTGTTTTGGACTATATTGGGCTTTATTTTCAACTTTTATATTATTTTAGGGACTAACCTATTAACCGGAGGCCCAGCCCAGAATTGTTGTTTTTGCCTATTTCAGTGTTTCGAAGAAACAGAATATCAAACGGAGTCCAAACGTAATGAAACCTTCGGGAACGTTATTTTCTCATCAGATAAGACCCAGGAGACTTGGACCCTCCGTCAAGAAAGCCACGAGGCGGTCACGAGGGTGGAGGGCGCCCCCCTAGGGTGCGCCCCTTGCCTCGTGGGCCCCTCGAAGCTCCACCGGCGTACTCCTTCCTCCTATATATACCTACGTACCCCCAAACGATCAGATACGGAGCCAAAAACCTAATTACACCGCCGCAACCTTCTGTACCCACGATATCCCATCTTGGGGCCTGTTCCGAAGCTCCGCCGGAGAGGGCCATCATCACGGAGGGCTTCTACATCATCCTAGCCTCTCCGATGAAGTGTGAGTAGTTTACCCCAGACCTTCGGGTCCATAGTTAGTTGCTAGATGGTTGCTTCTCTATTTTTGGATCTCAATACAATGTTCTCCCCCTCTCTCGTGGAGATCTATTCGATGTAATCTTCTTTTTGCGGTGTGTTTGTTTAGACCGATGAATTGTGGGTTTATGATCAAGTCTATCTATGAATAATATTTGAATCTTCACTGAATTATTTTATGTATTATTGGTTATCTTTGCAAGTCTCTTCGAATTATCAGTTTGGTTTGGCCTACTAGATTGGTTTTTCTTGCAATGGGAGAAGTGCTTAGCTTTGGGTTCAACCTTGCGGTGTCCTTTCCCAGTGACAGAAGGGGCAGCAAGGCACGTATTGTATTGTTGCCATCAAGTATAACCAGATGGGGTTTTATCATATTGCATGAAACTATCCCTCTACATCATGTCATCTTGCTTAAGGCGTTACTCTGTTTTTAACTTAATACTCTAGATGCATGTTGGATAGCGGTCGATGAGTGGAGTAATAGTAGTAGATGCAGGCAGGAGTCGGTCTACTTGTCTCGGACGTGATGCCTATATACATGATCATACCTAGATATTCTCATAACTATGCTCAATTCTGTCAATTGCTCAACAGTAATTTGTTCACCCACGGTAGAATACTTATGCTCTTGAGAGAAGCCACTAGTGAAACCTATGGCCCCCGGGTCTATTCTCATCATATCAATATCCATCACTTTATTAATGTTTTGCTTTTTACTTTGCCTTTTACTTTTTACTTTGCATCTCTATACCAAAAATACCAAAAATATTATCTATCATCTCTATCAGATCTCACTCTTGTAAGTGATCGTGAAGGGATTGATAACCCCTAATCGCGTTGGTTGCATTGAGCTATTGTTTTGAGTAGGTACGAGGGACTCGTGCGTAGCCTCCTACTGGATTGATACCTTGGTTCTCAAAAACTGAGGGAAATACTTACGCTACTTTGCTGCATCATCCTCTCCTCTTCGGGGAAATCCAACGCAGTGCTCAAGGCGTAGCATGAGCAAGCTCCCCAACGTCACCTGGTGTCGGTGTCTAAACCGGCGGATCTCGGGTAGGGGGTCCCGAACTGTGCGTCTAGGCGGATGGTAACAGGAGGCAGGGGACATGATGTTTTACCCAGGTTCGGGCCCTCTTGATGGAGGTAAAACCCTACGTCTTGCTTGGTTAATATTGATGATATGGGTAGTACAAGAGTAGATCTACCACAAGATCAAGGAGGCTAAACCCTAGAATCTAGCCTATGGTATGATTGTTGTTCTGTCCTACGGACTAAAACCCTTTGGTTTATATAGACACCGAAGAGGGTTAGGGTTACACAGAGTCGGTTACAATGGTAGGAGATCTACATATTCACATCGCCAAGCTTGCCTTCCATGCCAAGGAAAGTCCCATCCGAACATGAGACGAAGTCTTCAATCTTGCATCTTCATAGTCCAGGAGTCCGGCTAAAGGTATAGTCCGGCTATCCGGACACCCCCTAATCCAGGACTCCCTCAGTAGCCCCTGAACCAGGCTTCAATGACGACGAGTCCGACGCGCATATTGTCTTCGGCATTGCAAGGCGGGTTCCTCCTCCAAGTACTTCATAGAAGATTTTGAACACAAAGGATAGTGTCCGGCTCTGCAAAATAAGTTTCCACATATCGCCGTAGAGAGAATGATATTTACACAATTCTAATCTGCTGACGTATTCCGTAGCGTGACATCACACTATGGCCAAGCCTTTATTGGAATCATTTTTACTCCCCCACCTAAGCGCGTTTCGCGAGGCGGTTCCTTGGCACGTCTTGTCAAAGCAGAGATCGTGTCCCCTTTACTTACGGGATCCTCATCAATACGGATGTGGGTAACCCAACCGCGCCATTGATTATGGCGCTTGAGAGGTAGGCGAGTTTTATCAGGCTGGTGGGGACGCATAGCCGCATCCGCCCATATAAGGGGATAAGGATCCACCTTTTCACCTACGCCTTCTTCCTCCTTTGCCTATCCATCTTCCGCGCACTTGAGCTCCAGCGCCCAAGTCCGCACTCCCACCTCAACCTTCTCCAGCCATGTCCGGAGCGGGAGGCAAGTGGATGGTCTCCTCCGTCACGGAGGGACACATCAAAAAACTGAGGAAGGCCGAATATTTGTCTAACGACATCGCGCACCGGCTTCCCGAAGAGGGGCAGCTCCTCCCCACCCCAAGGCCCCATGAGAGGGTAGTGTTTCTCCCCCACTTCCTCCGCGGACTGGGCTTTCCTCTCCACCCATTCGTCCGGGGGCTCATGTTCTACTACGGTCTGGATTTCCATGATCTGGCCCCGAACTTCTTCCTCAACATCTCGGCGTTTATCGTCGTGTGCGAGGCTTTCCTCTGCATCCGCCCCCATTTTGGCCTATGGCTCAAGACCTTCAACATCAAGCCAAAGGTGGTGCGCGGCAACCAGGCGTAGTGCGGAGGTGCCATGGCGGGAAAGATGGCCAACGTCCTATGGCTCGAGGGCTCGTTTGTGGAGACCCTGAAGGGGTGGCAATCGGGGTGGTTTTACATCACCGAGCCGCGTGACCCTGAGTGGGTCGCAGCCCCCGAGTTCCGGTCCAGACTCCCTACGCGGCTCACGTCCTGGAAAGAGACGGGCTTGTCCTGGGGCAACAAAGGAGAGGTGACTGGACTGCAAAAATGCATCCAAACCCTGGTGAACAAGCAGCTCAAGCTTGTCAACGTAGTCCAGGTTATGCTCATCCGCCAGATCCTCCCGTGTCAACAACGGGCTTTCAATCTGTGGGAGTTCGACCCGGCGCAGCACCAAACTCTGAGCAGGCTCTTCGACACGATGTACGAAGATGCCTGGAAGGTGCTATTCAAGGGCGCTGAGGCTCCCGCATCCGCTTCCGAGGACCACGGATTCAGCACGCAGTGTCACGCTAGTGCGGTAAGCTATTTTTACCTTTTACAGGATATTAGTTTTTCATAGTTTGACTCTATGCGGGATCTAAGCTCCCTTACCTTTGATAGGATTGGCAGTCGAAGTCCGAACAGATCAACTGTCCGGCTCCCTTGCCCGAAGACCCAGCCGATGCTCGCTTAGCGAAGCTGCTGGTTCCGGCACCCTATGTGGTGCCGGAGAAGAAGGCCAAGAAGAAGACCACAGGGACTCGAAAGAGTGCCCGGCGCCTGGAGGTGTCGGATTCATCATCCGACGAATCCGAGACGCGCTCCTCCCGTGAAGACGAGGAGGAGGAAGAAGAAACCTCTCTCCCTCCAGCAGGGGGAGGAAAGAAAAGGAAGGCCGCCCCGACCGGGGAGGCCGAAGGGTCCAAGAAGGGGAAGACCCTTCCGTTGGACTACTCCACCGACGCCGACAATGACGAAGAGGAGTGGCCTATAACGCCCCGGATTCGATGCGCCAGGTGTCCGCCAGTTATTCGCCGTCGTTGCCATGTCATGTTGCTTTCGTGTTGCACTTTGCCATGTCATCATCTGCATTTCATATCATGTCATCATGTGCATCGCATTTGCATACATGTTAGTTTCATGAATCCGAGCATTTTCCCCGTTGTCCGTTTTGCAATCCGGCGCTCCTATGTTCCCCGGCGTCCCCTTTTACCTTTTTCCGTGAGCGGGTATTAAACTTTCTCGGAATGGACCGTGGTTTGCCAAGCGGCCTTGGTATAGCACCGGTAGACCGCCTGTCAAGTTTCGGGTCATTCCGAGGTCGTTTGATGCTCCAACGATTAGCCGGGTAACCGCAAAAGCCTCCTTCTCTTTGCAGCCCAACACCCCTTCAAATTGGCCCAAAACCCACCTAAACCCACTCCATCTTCTCGGTCGTTCGATCACGATCGCGTGGCCGAAAACCGCTCTCCATTTGGAGCTTCCTAGCCCCCTCTACCAATAAATATGTGATCCCCTCCCGAAATTCGTGGTGCAACCCTAGCTTCATCCTCCTCCCGCAGCCGGACGCGTACGCCCCCGCGCCGGACATGTCCAGCCTCCACATCACTCCGACGAATCACGTCGTGCCACGTCAGCTCCGCCGCCGCCTCGCCCAACCACAGCGCGCCACCTCACCGCCTCTCTCTCTCGCCTCCCGCAGCGCCGCCGCTCGCCGCCCCGCACGCCTCGTGTGCTGTGCCGCCCCCACACGCTTCCTGCCCCGCCGCGGCGCACGCCCTGCTGCGTAGCTCGCGCCGCCGCCCTCCGCCCGCGCCGGCGAGCCGCCGGCGCCGCCCATCCTCGCGATCCCGCCGCCTCCTCCGGCCTCCCCCTCGTGGCCGGACCCCGCCTCCGACCAGATTCGGGCAGGGGCCGCCCGGATCCGTCATCCCGCCTCCGATCCGGCCGCCCCGGGCCCTCCCTCGCCATCTCCGGCGAAGTTCCGGCGGGATTCACCGCCGCCGTTGACTTTTCCCCGGGGTGAGAAAATATCCTAAGTCCCTGTTTTCTAACACTCTGGTGCACTTTTTTTCTTGCCATAACTCTCTCCATATTGCTCTGTTTCGTGCGTGTAATATGTCAAATTGTTTGCCTCGAGGAGTACATCATTTCATCTCATTGCATCATTTTCGTTTGAGCTCATCTTGATGTCCGAAATGCTGTTAGAAGAGGGCTATGTGATGTTAGTTTCAGATCTGTTTCAGAACATGCACTTTTGTCATTTTTGTCATGATTGATGTGTGCATCCTATGAACTTGAGTCCTACATGTGTTTTGTAATATGCCATGCAATCTTTCCAGAGGTTTATGCCATGTATTTTTTGTGATCTTTGTGGTGACTAGCACAAGCATGCAAATTAGGGTACTTATTGTTGCTTATTTCAGAGACTTAGTAATTTCACTAAGTCATGTCCTGCTGTTATTTTTATGCCATGTGTTCTTGTTGTTTCAGAGAGATCTATGCCTCTTTTGAGCATGATCAGTAAGGGTGTTTGTAATTATGGAGTGCCATAGCTTGAGTCAATCGAGCTCTACTTTTGCTATAAAATGATACTGGCAGATTGTTTACATGTTATTCGATTTTGCCAAGCTTGTTGTAGTTGATCCTTGCATGCTATATTTTTGTTCTTGCCATGTCTAGCTTCTATGCCATGTCTTCTTGATGGATGTATACTTAGTTTATCATGTAATGCTCTGTAGTGAGTGCATCGAGCTCCTAAACATGCCTACTTGCTATCTATTTTTGACATGTCCAGTTTTCTGCAAAGTCTGAAATCTGTAACAAAACTTGCTTAATTGACATGGGTGTTATTATATTTCTTGATCCCTTTTGGCTTATGGTCAGTAAGGGACTTTTGTTCTATGCTTTGAGTAGATTCATGCCATGCCTTGCTTTGCTATTTTGTGTTCCTGTAGCTTGTTGTTTCCTTGCTCTAAACATGTCATCCTGATGTTAATTTCTGGCATGTTATTTTCACTAAGTCTGTGAACCTGTTATCTTTTGCACTTTTGCCATGCTTGTTTGAACCTGTTATGGAGTGATTTAGCCGTAGCTCAGTGTTCCTCTTTTGTCAAGCATCTTGATTAGATCACTGTCATATGCTTTGCTGATACGTTTGGGTGCAGTAGCTTAATTTCTTGTTGCTTGCTAAGTAGCATCATGCTGTTAATGGCAGAATCTTGTCGTTCTTGTTTTGCTTGTCATTTGCAAACCGTGCATCCGATTCCGGTGATCTTTATATCGATTTCAACCAAAATCACCTCAACTTTCCAGTGGCATAATTGGTTTGCCAAGATTATGCCTTGTTCATCTTTTCCTTCCGGAGCATGCATATGTATTTCATACCACATCTCGCATATCATGCCATATTTATGTGGTGATTGTTTACTATGTAGTTTGTTTGTTTCCGGGTTGCTTCTCTCGTTAGCTTCGGTTTCGTTCCGAAGTTGTGAGGATTCATTCGACTACGTCCGTTTGTCTTCTTCATGGACTCGTTCTTCTTCCTTGCGGGATCTCAGGCAAGATGACCATACCCTCAAAATCACTTCTATCTTTGCTTGCTAGATGCTCGCTCTTTTGCTATGCCTATGCTGCGATACCTACCACTTGCTTATCATGCCTCCCATATTGTTAAACCAAGCCTCTAACCCACCTTGTCCTAGCAAACCGTTGTTTGGCTATGTTACCGCTTTGCTCAGCCCCTCTTATAGCGTTGTTAGTTGCTGGTGAAGATGAAGTTTGTTCCTTGTTGGAACATGGAGATGTTGTTCCTTGATTGGAACATGTTTACTTGTTGGAATATCACAATATATCTTATTTAATTAATGCATCTATATACTTGGTAAAGGGTGGAAGGCTCGGCCTTATGCCTGGTGTTTTGTTCCACTCTTGCCGCCCTAGTTTCCGTCATATCGGTGTTATGTTCCCGGATTTTGCGTCCCTAACGCGGTCGGGTGATTTATGGGACCCCCTTGACAGCTCGCTTTGAATAAGACTTTTCCAGCAAGGCCCAACATTGGTTTTACCATTTGCCTACCACCTATACCTTTCCCTTGGGAGTAGCTAACCCGAGGGTCATCTTTATTCAGCCTCCCGGGCCAATGCTTGTCTAAGTGTTGGTCCGAACTAGAGCCCTTTGCAGCGCCACCTCGGGGCAACTTGAGACTTGGTTTTAGCTGTACGGACTGCTCATCCGGTGTTGCCCTGAGAACGAGATATGTGCAGCTCCTATCAGGATGTCGGCGCATCGGGCGGCTTTGCTGGACTTGTTTTATAACTGTCGAAATGTCTTGTAGCCGGGATTCCGAGACTGATCGGGTCTTCCCGGGGAGAAGGAATATCCTTCGTTGATCGCGAGAGCTTATAATGGGCTAAGTTGGGACACCCCTGCAGGGTTTGAACTTTCGAAAGCCGTGCCCGCGGTTATGTGGCAGATGGGAATTTGTTAATGTCCGGTTGTAGAGAACCTGAAGTTGATCTTAATTAAAATACACCAACCGCGTGTGTAACCGTGATGGTCTCTTCTCGGCGGAGTCCGGGAAGTGAAGACGGTGTTGGAGTTATGCTTGACGTAAGTAGTTTCAGGATCACTTATTGATCATAGTTCATCGACCGTGCTTTTGCCTTCTCTTCTCGCTCTCTTTTGCGTATGTTAGCCATCATATATGCTAGTCACTTGCTGCAGCTCCACCTCATACCTTTTACCCTTCCTATAAGCTTAAATAGTCTTGATCTCACGGGTGTGAGATTGCTGAGTCCCCGTGACTCACAGATACTTCCAAAACCAGTTTGCAGGTGTCAATGAAACCGTGCATGCGACGCACCCGAGCTCAAGGAGGAGCTCGATGAAGACCTTGTTCTTTGTGTTGTTTCGTTTCAGTTGATCAGTAGTGGAGCCCAGTCGGGACGATCGGGGATCTGTGTAGCATTTGGGGAGTCTTCTTTTATTTTGGTTCCGTAGTTGGACCTTGATTGTAACTGTGTGATGTAATGCTTTACTCATGTATTATGTGAAGTGGCGATTGTAAGCCAACTATGTATCTCTTTCCCTTATGTATTACATGGGTTGTGTGAAGATTACCTCACTTGCGACATTGCTTTCAATGCGGTTATGCCTCTAAGTCGTGCTTCGACACGTAGGAGATATAGCCGCATCGAGGGCGTTACATGGCCGCACAAGGCCAAGCGCCCGGCGAAATCGTAAGTATCCGGATACCAGAGTAATTCATAGTATTCCTTTATTGCACAGCCTTTCCTTATGTCGAATATGATTTATGCAGTCCGCCCAAGGCCGGGCTTGACGAGTCGTTGAGCGGCTCCCTGGACTCGTCGGATGTGAATTCACTTCCGGTGGCTACCTCCCCCTGCCCTACAAACGACGCCGAAGTGTTGTCCCAACAGGTTCCAAGTCAGGAGGAGGTGATCCCGGAGGCGCCGCAAGGCGACCTCCCGGATTCCAGGAGTAAAGGGGATAGATCCCCCAAGGGCTTCGAGTCTGGATTTGAGCCGGACTCCGTACCGGAACCTTCAACGGTTCCGGACTCTGTTAGGCAGCCTCCTTCCAAGAGGAGCAAGCCTACCGAGTCGGTGGCCTCCGTCCAACCGGAGGTACCAGACAATTTGCTGGAGGTGCTTAACGGCGCCTCCATCAACGAGGAGCACCGCTCTGTTATGAGTGCGGTGATCCAGAAGGTTCAGTCCGCCAAGAGCAGACTGGCTGAAGCTTGTGCCAGCCTTTTAACAGGCTTTGAGGTAAGTAAAGAATATGTAAAAAATATTACCGCGTAGACAGTAGCCCCTGATGCTCTGTTTGGCGTTCGGAAAGAAAAGCCAAATAGAGGATCTAATAAAATTCGCAGGAGTCTAACAAAAAATGAGTCAATATGCGTATGCAGGCTTCGCTGCTAGCGTCCGCCGCACTGATTGCAGAGGTGGGTACGCTAAAGCAGGACCTTGAGCGGTCCGAGCAAGAGCTCGGCCTTGCCAAGCGGCAGCTCAAGGAGAGGGAAGGTAAGAGATACCTGTCGGATTTAGGGTTCCGGCAGACCCTTGAGGTTCGAACTCTGGGGTGCGTGCGGAGATTACGCCTTCTACCTACCTGCACCCCTCCGCCTCGCAAAGATCTAAGCTATGGAAAGAACAGCACAAGAGACACAAGGTTTATACTGGTTCGGGCCACCGATGTGGTGTAATACCCTACTCCAGTGTGGTGTGGTGGATTGCCTCTTGGGCTGATGAAGATGAACAATACAAGGAAGAACAGCCCCGCGAGGGTCTGTTCTTGGCTGGGGCGATGAACTGCTAGGAGGAGTTCAGTCACCTTTCTCTCTCTCTCTCTCTCTCTGATTCTCAACTACCAGGTTTCTAGATGCCCTCTACCCTGTGGGTGGCTAGTCCTATTTATAGGCAAAGGCCCTGGGCCTCTTCCCAAATATTGAGCGGGAAGGGCGCCAACAATCGGCCATTTTGAAGGGGAACATCTGGTACACTTATCCTGACTAAAGTTGGTCCTCGCCTGCCAAAGGCTCTGGTGGTGACGCTGGCTTGCGCTCCACAATGACTTCCTTCCGGCCGTTGGACTGGTCTTAGTCTCGTTGCACCGAAATGGGTGCCTTTGCTTGATGCTCTCGCCTGTGCTTGCTCCCTTTGCACCAAAGAGGAAAGGAGGACACTGCGCGGGCTGGCGCCCGCCTGGTGCCCTTGGTCATCATGGCTTGCGTCATGGGCACCTCGTGAGGTACCCCACCTTGATCTCTCCGCCTCCTCGCGAGCCAGCCTGATGAGGCCGTGCCTGAGGAAGCTCCGTGTCGTCTGCCCCGCGAGGCTTGGCCCCTCGCGAGGGTCTTGGGTCTGTGTTGATGAAGATGGGTCGTGCTGGGCCCCCCTTTGAGCCACGCCGTAGGCCGCAGGCAGGCAAGTCTGGGGAACCCCGTTCCCAGAATGCCGACAGTAGCCCCCGGGCCCAAGGCGCGCCCGGACTTGGTCGTGCAGGGAGGCGAAAGGGCAAGGGCGAAGCGCCGCGGGCCCTAACAGCCTGCGGCCTTGGGCGTCGCATGGCGGTTGATTGGACGTGGGTGCCTTAGCAACCGCGCGAGTTGATAAAGGAGCGGCGTCCGCCTAGGCTTCGCTTTTTTGCTTTCTCCAGTTGCTGCTTAGATCCCCTTTCTTGCGCCTCTCCTTCCTTCCTCCAAATTTCTAGATCTACTTCGACCGCGTGACCTAGGAAGCCATGGCGCCTCGTCAGTCCCCGGTCGGAGCTTGGTACTCGCCTGCCCTGGAGTCGCCGGACGTGTCGGAGTCGAGCCTCGCCCGGTTGCGCCGTATGGCGGCGGCGCAGGGCATCGATGGGGCGAAGGTGTTCAAGGCCGGCTCCGCCACCCCTGAGGGCCAAGGGAGCACCTTCTATCCGCTCTTTGTAAGCTCCATTGTTGCTGGCCTGGTGCCTCCCTTCTCCGAGTTCTTCTTCTCTGTCCTCCGCCATTATAAGCTACAGGCTCTGCATCTCCATCCCAACTCCGTCCTTCTCCTGGCAATCTTGGCAGCCCTCAGTGGCCTTGCTGCGCCACTACTTCTACCTCCGGACCTCTCGCGGTTCTGCTTCTGCGTGCACGAGCTTCATCGCGTATGGTGGCGCCATTGCCATTTCGAAACCCGGGAAAAGGATTGAGGGCTTCAAGAGCAAGTGGGTCTTGGCAGATGCTAGGCGCATCCACCCTCGGCTGATCTTGCCCACGGAGCTACCCACGAGCTCCAGCGATTGGGGTCGAGCGGAGCTCACGGACCCCCGCACAAAGCCGGTGTTGGAGAAGATGGACGCGGATCTGAGGCCGGCCATCATGGCGGCGGCGAAGCTGACCGGCGCGTCGCTGCTGAGGGAATTCCTGGAGCACCAGCTGGCTCCGCTTCGGCAGTACTCACTTCCGATGTGGAGGCCCCATCCGAGACCCGCGGCCTTGGCCGGCGAAGACCTGGCTGCGGTCCTCCAATCTCTGGTCGGGGGCGATGTGGCAAGGTTGGAGGGCGCTCCTACGCCCTTGTTCCTCCGCGACGACTGGGAGCAGGTGGTGGAGTCCATGCCCATCTTCAACGGGGACAGGCTCGTGCCGACGGAAGCTCCCGAGGATCCGGTGGACGTGTCCTCCGACGACTCCAGCAAAGAGGAGGACGGAGGGGAGCGGGAGAAAGGGCCTGACTGTGAGGCGACTGACGGAGAGTCGAGGGCTTCCCTCCCCCGGCGCAGGTCCCGTGCTCTTCGCCTCTCTCCGAGCGATGACGACGAGGATGATGACGAGCAGGGCAGCGGGAGCTTGCCCCCGATCCCAAAGAAGGACGGGACCGGGCTGATCTCCCGCGAGTCTGCCCCAGCCCCGAGGCGGACTGCAGACGCGCCTTCCGCTTCCGAGGTTGACCCGTCCAGCCGGCTTTTAGGCTTCAAATTTGGCCGGAGGCTGCCTGAGCTTACTGGCGATGACCCATAAGCGCTTGATTTTTGTCTTTATTTCTTGTTCTGCTGCTAAGGCTTGACGTCCGCGTCTCTTGGATAGGCTGGCGCCTGCAGCAAAGAAGCCGAAGGGAGCTCCTGAGGTTCCGTCCGTGGCAGCGCCTCTGCCCGTTAAGGAAGGTGACCGCGATGCACGGGCCTCTCCCGCCTGGTCGTCCTCCCGAGGCCTGGCTGAGCTGGCTGGGGCGAGCTCAGCCCCCATGGCCCAAGTGACTCCCGAGGTGCCTTTGCCTACTGCCGCCACCACAGCCGTTGGGACGCAGCAGGCTCCGCCTCAGGATGCTGAGGTCGTGCCGCCGCCTTCTCCTCCTACTCCACCGACTGCTGTCTCCCTGACAAATCATGTCGTTCTGGATCGTGCTGCTGCTGAGCTAGATCGGCTGCGGCAGGACCTTCTTGGCGCCGACCCTCGCTTGGTGGCCGGGCGCTTGGAGCTGGCTTCAGGATGGATTCGCTCCAATGCTTCGATTCGGGCGGCGGTGGTCCAGGCCACGACGGCTTGCGATGAGGAGAGGCAGGCCATCCTTGAGACGAAGGCTGCTCGTGACGCAGCCCTGGGGGAGGTGGTCGCCGTCCGTGGCCGCTGCAAGGCGCTAGAGGACGAGCTGCAAGGCCTGCGGGACCAGCTCGCGAAAGAGGTCCGCCTTCGCCAAGAGCAAGAAGGAGGCGTGAAGGCTCGAGAGGCGGCCGTCGAGGGCCGGGAGGCCAAGCTCAAGAAGCGCAGTGACCGCCTAGGCGCGTTGGAGCAGGAGTTGGGGGCGTGGAAGGTCGAGCTGGACGACAAGGCCCGGGTTCTTGCCGAGGACCGCGTGGCCTTCGCGGACATGGAGGCAAAGGCTCGCTCCTCGCTGAAGATGCTTTACGCCAGCGGCCTGGAGAGCCCGCTGGCTGGCGCCGAGGACGGCCCCGCCAAGCTGCTTCCCTTCCTGGTTCGTGCTCTTGAAGATGTCGCCCTTGGCCTTGGCCCCACGACCGAGGCCGAGGCGCGTGTCCTGTCTTCTGCAGCGCTGACGCGGGTCTTCACCCACATCTACCTTCGCGATCCCAGCGTCGACCTCGACAGCCTGCTGGAGCCAGTAAGCGGCGAGCGTGCCACTGCCGCTGCCGAGGCCGTGAAGGGTCGTGCGGGGGCTCTGCTGGGGAAGTTCCGGGCCTTCAGCACCAAGCCAAAGCAGGGCGCTGCCGACCCTGCTGCTCCATGAGGCGAACCCACTCCGTGTTGCTCCACCGCCGACAAATGACTCCGTTGTGGCTCCTGTCCTGCTTTTAATTCCTGCACATGTATCATGCCTCGGGGAGGCGTTTAAACTTGCGTTTGGTATTGGGATAACAGTGTGGACTGTAATATTTGCTTTTGAATTCCTTGAATTTTACGCTTTTCCTTCCTACTTGCTTATGTTCTACGCCGGCAGAGCCCGGCCCCGCGCATACCTCACCCAGCATTAGCCCCGACCGGAAACCGGAAACCAGGACGGGACCAAGGAGTGAGGGGCTACGTGACAAGTTAGGCTCCTGAGTCGCGATGCTCAGGAGTCCCCCTTGGCGCACGAACAGAAAGTAGGGAGGTGAGATGTGGGTGGATCGACCGTTCTACGTCTGCAGAGCCCGGCCCCGCGCATACCTCACCCAGCGTTAGCCTTTCGGAACTAAGGAGTGAGGGGCTACGTGACCAGTTAGGCTCCTGAGTCGCGATGCTCGGGAGTCTCCCTTGACGCATGAACAGCAAGTAGGGAGGTGAGATGTGGGTGGATCGACCGTTCTACGTCTGCAGAGCCCGGCCCCGTGCATACCTCACCCAGCGTTAGCCTTTCGGAACTAAGGAGTGAGGGGCTACGTGACCAGTTAGGCTCCTGAGTCGCGATGCTCAGGAGTCCCCCTTGACGCTCACCTTCGTACCTTGGCTCCGCTCGGGGAGAGACGCGCGACGAACCAGGCCCGACGGGGCCTGGCTGGGTGGCGTGCGTCTGGGCGTGACCCAGGCGCAGCCCCCGTGCCCAGCCCCCTCGCGCGGCACTCCTGGGGGGAGGCGTTGCGATGAGGCTAGACATTGAGCTCTGGGCTCCCTAAGGTTGATGCGGCCCGGGGGCCACCCTCAGTTGTTTATCACCAGCGCGGAGCATAGCGCTTCCGTATGTGTACGGGCATAGCCGCTCCTCGGCAGTGTCGTCAGCCAGTGCGGAGGATGGTGCTTCCACTGGTACGTGGGAGGGGGCTCCCCTCCGGGAGGAGCCCCCGGGGCGTGTACAGCCCCGCCCTGACTCGTGGCTGGCACGGTAGGGCCTGGTGAGGTGTATCTGGGCACCCGTGAGCCAGCGTGGGACTCAAGGGGCCCTACCTCTAGGCGGGTTGCGCCTGGCACTGGGCCTTATCTTGTGATGCGTTCCTGCAAATATGGTTAGATGCCGGCACTCTACGTCCTCGGGTCCCGGCCCTCGAGCTGGTCCCAGCCGTCGCTGGTACGCCAGGTCGCGATGCCGTGGACAAGGCCAGAGGGTGATAGCTAGAGAGCCAGTAAGAGCCCTAAGTCACGATGCTTAGGTACCCCCCCCCCTTTAACGTGCAAGTGGTCGGCATGGAGAAGAAGAGGTGTCGTGGACCGGCAACGAATAATCAAGCATGGTGGGTCAAACGCATAGCCATAAATAAACGCAAAAGGGATACATGCCGCTGGGTCTGGCCCGAGCGGCTTGGGGACGATGCAGCCCGAGGGGCGCCCCCAACAAAGTAAGCTAATAACATGAAGTAAAAGGGGTACATGCCGCAGGGACGGACCCACGCGGCCTGGGAATAATGCAGCCCTGGGGGGCGCTCCCAGCTGGAAATGAAACTTGAAAGATGTCACCTGATGATGTTGAGGACGAAGGAGTGTTGGTGTAGCAGACTCGGTGGGCTGCGGAAGCCGATCCTCACGAGCCCCCAGGCCCAGGGGCCTCAGGAGGCCCCGGAGGCGCTGGTGGCTCCTCACGGATCATCTCCATCTCCGCCAAGGCTGCGGAACGCCTGGCCTCTTGAGCCTCCATGATGCCCCTCATGAGGCGCTGGTACGTGGCAGCCGCGTTCGGCAAGCCGTAAGGCATGCGAACGTAGCTGTGGGGTGGACCTTCGCAGCGCCCCACTCGCGAGGGCCAGAGGCGCTCCAGAGAGGCGACTCGATTGAGCCCTAGTATGTCGATGCAGACGCGCAGCCCACCATCCTCGCCTGGATGGGGAGCCACAGCTGGTAGGCGGCGGCCGCCTCTCATGACTCTTGACTCCTGTAGCTCCTGAATGGCCTTGCTGACGAACTCCTGAAGATCTGACCCTCCTTGCCTTACTCCTTCCTGAGGGAAACGTGCTTCGAAACATGCCTCCATGTGGTGCCCAAGCGCCTCCCTCGTGACCTTGGCCAGGTCGGTGGCCCTCCAGGGGAGATCCCCCGAGCCCTGCCTGAGGAGGGCACCGGGCGTGCTTTCCTATGCGATGGAAGGAGGTTCCCCCTGGGCAGGCGCGGGCCCTGAGGGGCCTGCCTCCTGAGGGGCCGGGCCGGACGATGTCTTCTTCTTCTTGGGGGTGGTCTCAGGAAGCCTCCTACTTCCGTGATCCGGGTCTTCCAGTGATGCGGCCTGAAAGGCTCATTCCAGGGAACACACCGCGTCCTTCTCTTCACAGGGCACCGTGATGACTCCGCCACTTCCTAGCATCTTGAGGACTTTGTAGCCGTGGTGAGTCAAGGTCATGAACTTTGCCAGCGCTGGGTACCCGAGGATGGCGTTGTACGGCAGGCGAATGTGAGCGACGTCAAAGTCGATGAGTTCGGTGCGGTAGTTGTCGTGTGTCCCGAAGGTGACAGGGAGGCGGACCTGCCCAATTGGGACCGTGGAGCCGTCGGTGACTCCGGAGAAGGGCTTGGTTGGCTGAAGCTGGTTGTAGGGCACTTGGAGATTGTTGAATGTTTCCACGGATAGGACGTTGAGCCCTGCCCCACCATCGATGAGGGTCCTGGTGACCACCACGTTGCTGATGATTGGGGAACAAAGCATCGGGAGGACTCCGGCTGTGGCCGCACACTTGAGCTGATCTGCTGAGCTGAATGTGATGGCGCACGCCGACCACCTGACAGGGCACATGGCTTCGAGCTTGGGGAGGACTGCATTCACCTCTCGGGCGAACTTCTTGAAGATGCGCTGAGAGGCTGGGGCTTGAGCCCCACCCAGGATGCAGGCGATCGCGCGCGGCTCCTGGAAGCCCCCAGCCCCTTCATCATGATGGCGGTCCTCGTTTCTCCTCAGTTGCGGCGGCAGCGGAGGGAGGCCTGCGTTGCCTTGCGGGCGATCCGCGCGAGGCTGGTCCCTCCAGTCACCCTCGCGAGGCGGGTCTTGCCAGCGATTCTCGCGAGGTCGATCGCGCCACCCTTGGCGCGGGCCGTGGTCTTCCCATCGTCATGCGTTTCTTCCTCCTCCTCGGTCGTAGCCCCGGTCACGGCGGTCGGGGCGACGACCGATCCTTCCTTCTCGCACGGCTCGGAGCTCTTGGCATTCGTTGGTGTTCTGGGTGTGGAGGTCGTGGTACACACAGTACCGACTACCTTTGGAGGATTCGGGCTGATCTCTGCCCCGCTTGGTGTCTGGTTCTGCCGCAAGCACGGCAGCCCCCTTGCGCTTCACATCCTTGGCCTTGGGCTTCTTCTCTTCTGGGTCTGCGGCAGACAGCTCGAGGAGGGAGAGACGCCCTTCCTCAGCCCTGGCGCACTTGGTCGCCAAGTTGAACAGCTCCAAGGAAGTGCACAGGTCTTCATGCATCGCCAGCTCCTCTTTCATCTTGACGTCGCGCACGCCGTCGGAGAAGGCTGAGATGATGGCCTCCTCGGACACCTTGGGAATCTTGAGGCGTGCGTTGTTGAAGCGGTGGATATACTTCTGCATGGTCTCTCTGGGTTGTTGCTTGATGCGGCGCATGTCGCTCACGGCGGGCGGCCGGTCGCGGGTACCTTGGAAGTTGGCGATGAAGCGGGTGCGCATCTGGTCCCAGGAGGAGATCGTGCCTAGAACCAGGTTCAGGAGCCAGGTGCGGGCCCCGTCCTTGAGTGCCATGGGGAACCAGTTCGCCATTACCTTCTCGTCTCCGTTGGCAGCTTCGATGCCCAGCTCATAGAGCTGGAGGAACTCCGCAGGGTCGGCCGTGCCGTCATAGCGGGGAGGCAGGTCTAGCTTGAACTTGACAGGCCACGCGACGCTGCGTAGCTCGGTGGTGTAGGCACGGCAGCATGCTGTGGCCACGGGAGGCCTCGGGTGACGGAGAGCTTGGTCTTGCAGGTCGCCGTGCGCTGCAGCTGGGAGCAGCGCGGGGTCTTGACGTGCGGGAGCAGGAGCATGGTCGGGGCGTGCTGGAGCAGGGAGCGCCCGGGCAGCTTCTTGTGGGCGAGGGACTGCCTGGCAGCTCTGCTCTTGCTGCGTTGGCACCTGACGGAGCGGGTTCCGCCCAGGGGCCACGCGCCTTGGTGCCAGGGCGTCTTCTTGAGGAGGAGGCGGCTGGGGCGCCCTCGGAGCTTCGTCGCTCGCGCAGGGCAAGGTGCGGTGCAGCGGAACAGATGGCGCAGGAGAGCCCCCTGTGGCGCGGACGAGCTCGGCGACGCGGTCGAGCCATTCTTCATAGACGTCGTCGACGGGATGGTAGCGCAGGAGCTCGTTTGCCGCGATGAGCGCAGCTCGAGCCTCCATGGGTGCGCGGAGCGCGCGGGACGAAGAACCAGCTAGGGTGAGCGAGAGAGTAGCGGTGCGGCCGTTTCGCCGCACGGACGGGTGCTGAGACGATGCTTGCTGCTCGTTCCCCGCCGGGCCGATGGCGGCGTTGACGGCGGGTGATGGGGAACGACGAGGACGCCCACCGACGGGAGCCGTCTGGGCGACGCGGGAAGCGAGAGCGGCTCGGCGCTCGGCGCGGGCCCGACAAGCGTTAGACATGGACGCGATGGTCGGAGGAGAACGGGGCGGTGGAAGACGAATTTCGACACACCCCTACCTGGCGCGCCAAATGTCGGATTTAGGGTTTCGGCAGACCCTTGAGGTTCGAACTCTGGGGTGCACGCGGAGATTATGCCTTCTACCTACCTGCACCCCTCCGCCTCGCAAAGATCTAAGCTATGGAAAGAACAGCACAAGAGACACAAGGTTTATACTGGTTCGGGCCACCGATGTGGTGTAATACCCTACTCCAGTGTGGTGTGGTGGATTGCCTCTTGGGCTGATGATGATGAACAATACAAGGAAGAACAGCCCCGCGAGGGTCTGTTCTTGGCTGGGGCGATGAACTGCTAGGAGGAGTTCAGTCACCTTTCTCTCTCTCTCTGATTCTCAACTACCAGGTTTCTAGATGCCCTCTACCCTGTGGGTGGCTAGTCCTATTTATAGGCAAAGGCCCTGGGCCTCTTCCCAAATATTGAGCGGGAAGGGCGCCAACAATCGGCCATTTTGAAGGGGAACATCTGGTACACTTATCCTGACTAAAGTTGGTCCTCGCCTGCCAAAGGCTCTGGTGGTGACGCTGGCTTGGGCTCCACAATGACTTCGTTCCGGCCGTTGGACTGGTCTTGGTCTCGTTGCACCGAAACGGGTGCCTTTGCTTGATTCTCTCGCCTGCGCTTGCTCCCTTTGCACCAAAGAGGAAAGGAGGACACTGCGCGGGCTGGCGCCCGCCTGGCGCCCTTGGTCGTCATGGCTTGCGTCATGGGCACCTCGTGAGGTACCCCGCCTTGATCTCTCCGCCTCCTCGCGAGCCAGCCTGATGAGGCCGTGCCTGAGGAAGCTCCGTGTCGTCCGCCCCGCGAGGCTTGGCCCCTCGCGAGGGTCTTGGGTCTGTGTTGATGAAGATGGGCCGTGCTGGGCCCCCCTTTGAGCCATGCCGCAGGCCGTAGGCAGGCAAGTCTGGGGACCCCCGTTCCCAGAACGCCGACAATACCTTATTGAAATATATAAAAAGTGAATTGGAAAAGATGACAGGATTAACGTGGCTATTGTAGGGGCCACGTGTGAGGTGGCGACCCTTAAGCAAGCGTTGTCCGAGGTCGAGAAGACGGCGACCATGGAGCGCACTGAGCGGGAGAAGTATGAGGCCCAGGTTGGCGAGGTGCGGCAAGAGCTCCAGGCTCTCATGAAAAAACATGAGAGTTTGGTGCTTGACTCAAAGACGCGAGCGTCCGAGCTCACGGCGGCTATTGAAAGTGCCCAGTCTGCCAAGGCCGAATCCCAGAAAGCCCTCCAGGAGTTGGATGCGGCGAAAAAGATAGCGGCGGGTAAGGCATTCTTTATGCAAAGCAAACATGTAAAAGTGAGTTACTTGTTACTTACCCGATCCGGACCTCTCCAGGAGCATTCGCAGATTTACCCCGTAGCGTGTCCGATGCCGCCGCATTCTACCGAGCCGAGGAGGGCAGCTCGACGAAGAAGGTGTTCTGGTCTCAGTATGCTGAGGCCGGACATCCTGTGCCTCTGAGCGACCAGCTGAAGCAGCTGGTCGAGCTCCACAAGGTGGCCGAACAGGCCATGAAGGGCCTCATAGTTCGGTTGTGGCCTGGAGAGGCTCTGCCTGGGAGCTACTTCGAGCTGGTGCGGCGGCTGGTGGAGGCCTGTCCAAGGCTCGAAGTCATCAAGCGCTCCGTCTGCATCGAAGGTGCCCGTAGGGCCCTTGCCCGCGCTAAGGTGCACTGGGGCAAGTTGGATGCTGAGAAGCTTGTGAAGGACGGGCCACCGCCGGGGAAAGAGCATCGCAAGCCCGAGATGTATTATAAGGACGTTCTGAAGGGTGCCCGCCTTGTGGCGGATGAATGTTCTAGGGATGTAATTTTTGAGTAAACTCGCTCATTTTGTCATGTGCGCTAAAAACTTGTTCATGTGCGCTAAGCAATGCTTTTGGAATTTAAAATATTACCTTCTGTGCGGCCGTTTATCAAATTTGAGAGATGGCGAGTCATCGGCTTCTGCCCCCGTGCCGCTAGTGCTCGGGTGCTCGGGAGAAACCTGAGCGCTCTTTTTCCCATGTTTGGGTCCTTCGAGGGAGGCGCTCAGCACGATGAACAAGGCAATCGGACTATAATGCTTGAACAGTCTCACTTAGCCATAGAATTCTATAATTTTAAATTTCGGCGAAGCCCCTAGTATTCGGAAGACCGAGTTCGGGGCGCTATCCACGCCTTGACCGGACAAAGCCGACTCCTCGCTCTAAGCGGCATAAGTATTTAGGGACTCGAAAAACCTCTCGAACAGCGACCAGCTCTCGCTTCATCATGACAGTCAATTTTAGCTTTCTCTACTGAGGTGCTCAACCCAGCTCAACTGGGGCACAATCGCAGTAGTTCTCCTAGTGCTACCTTAGCCGATATAGTGGAACGTAAGGCACCAAAACATAGGAGTCGGGCAAACCCAACTATTGACCCAAGACATTATTCGAAGCCAATGCATATAATGCTATAAGTTCGGGGTGCCGCACTTGTTAAAGTGTTCGGACTTATCACACCATATTGAGGGGTACTGAAGCCCCTGGCGTATTGGCCGTACCAAAGTGTACGGTTGCAACATGTCATTAATGAACATATATTTGTAAAAAAAGAAATGCAAAATTAGACAGAAGCTATGCATTGTTTATTAAAAGGGCTGCGATCAAGGCAGAACGATACAAGTAACGCGATAAGCAAAATGCTAGACTATTTAACATGTCCGTTCCAGGGGCAGGCTGCAGAATGGTATGCGAAACAGGTATACTGCTCGTTATAGAGACCACCTGGGAATTCCATGATGCGGCGTGGCTTGTCTGCTCCCCTGGTTCTTCCATCATTTGTGCGGCAATTGTCCTGCCGGACAGGGCTTCCGAAGAATGGAGTCCTGAAAGTAAGAGAAAATTAAAAATCGGCAGCCCCTAGTGCGGTTTAAGCCGAGTTTCGGGCGTGCCGGGGTGGTGCCCCTCCCCCTATGCCCATGGTATTTCGAGAGCGTAGTTATGTATGCGAAGCACTAGTTTCGCATTTTCGCGAGGGCTGGGGTTGGGGCCGTATTGCTACGCCAGCTCGGAACGTGCCAGGCGGTCTTGTTGTAGGTTACTCCGGGCTCTCTTTGTTGGAATTATGCCCTAGAGGCAATAATAAATTGGTTATTATTATATTTCCTTGTTCATGATAATCGTTTATTATCCATGCTATAATTGTATTGATAGGAAACTCAGATACATGTGTGGATACATAGACAACACCATGTCCCTAGTAAGCCTCTAGTTGACTAGCTCGTTGATCAATAGATGGTTACGGTTTCCTGACCATGGACATTGGATGTCGTTGATAACGGGATCACATCATTAGGAGAATGATGTGATGGACAAGACCCAATCCTAAGCCTAGCACAAAGATCATGTAGTTGATATGCTAAAGCTTTTCTAATGTCAAGTATCATTTCCTTAGACCATGAGATTGTGCAACTCCCGGATACCGTAGGAATGCTTTGGGTGTACCAAACGTCACAATGTAACTGGGTGGCTATAAAGGTACACTACAGGTATCTCCGAAAGTGTCTGTTGGGTTGGCACGAATCGAGACTGGGATTTGTCACTCCGTGTAACGGAGAGGTATCTCTGGGCCCACTCGGTAGGACATCATCATATGCGCAATGTGAACAAGGAGTTGATCACGGGATGATGTGTTACGGAACGAGTAAAGAGACTTTCCGGTAACGAGATTGAACAAGGTATCGAGATACCGATGATCGAATCTCGGGCAAGTGCAATACCGCTAGACAAAGGGAACTGAATACGGGATTGATTGAATCCTCGACATCGTGGTTCATCCGATGAGATCATCGTGGAACATGTGGGAGCCAACATGGGTATCCAGATCCCGTTGTTGGTTATTGGCCAGAGAGTTGTCTCGGTCATGTCTGCATGGTTCCCGAACCCGTAGGGTCTACACACTTAAGGTTCGGTGACGCTAGAGTTGTTATGGGAAATAGTATGTGGTTACCGAAGGTTGTTCGGAGTCCCTGATGAGATCCCGGACATGACGAGGAGCTCCAAAATGGTCCGGAGGTGAAGATCGGTATATTGGACGAAGGGTATTGGAGTCCGGAATTGTTCTATGGGTACCAGGTGATGACCAGCGTGTCCGAAAGGGGTTTCGGAGGCCCCGGCAAGCGTTGGGGGGCCTTATGGGCCAAGGGGAGAGGGCACATCAGCCCACTAAGGGGCTGAGCGCCCCTCCCAACCCCATCTCACGTAGCCAGAGAGGTGGGGGCGCCACCCCTAGGGCAGCCACCCCTCCCGGCTTGGGGGGCAAGTTTCCTAGGAGGTGGGAGCGCCCAAACCCATCTATGGTTTCCCCTGTGGCCGCCGCCCCTCCCCTAGGGAACCCTAGGGCGCCTCCCCCTCCTCCCTTACCCCTATATATAGTGAGGAAGAGAGAGGGCAGCCGCACCCTTCCCCTGGCGCAGCCCTCTCCCTCCTCCAACACCTCGTCTTCCTCCGTAGTACTTGGCGAAGCCCTGCCAGAGAACCACGAGCTCCATCACCACCATGCCGTCGTGCTGTCGGAGTTTTCCCTCAACTTCTCCTCTCCCCTTGCTGGATCAAGAAGGAGGAGACGTCCCCGGGCTGTACGTGTGTTGAACCCGGAGGTGCCGTCCGTTCGGCACTAGGATCATCGGTGATTTTGATCACGACGAGTACGACTCCACCAACCCCGTTCACTTGAACGCTTCCGCTTAGCGATCTACAAGGGTATGTAGATGCACTCTCCTTCCCTCGTTGCTAGATTACTCCATAGATTGATCTTGGTGTTGCGTAGAAAATTTTGAATTTTTGCTACGTTCCCCAACACTCTTGACGGTGTCCGGACGTTTAATGGCCGGACTGGAGAATTGCCTTGAGAGGTTGCTTTGTACTTCCGCTGCGAGGGCCGCCGTGTGCTCCTCCGTTCGGAGGGAGCGTTTGGTGTTTCCATTGACCGTAATTACTCCTCGAGGGCCTGGCATCTTGAGCTTAAGGTATGCGTAGTGCGGTACCGCATTGAACTTGGCGAATGCAGTTCGCCCGAGCAGTGCGTGATAGCCACTGCGGAACGGGACTATATCGAAGATTAACTCCTCGCTTCGGAAATTATCCGGAGATCCGAAGACCACTTCAAGTGTAACTGAGCCTGTACAGTTGGCCTCTACACCTGGTATGACGCCTTTAAAGGTCGTTTTGGTGGGCTTAATCCTTGAGGGATCTATGCCCATTTTCCACACTGTATCCTGGTAAAGCAGGTTCAGGCTGCTGCCGCCATCCATAAGGACTCTAGTGAGATGAAATCCGTCAATAATTGGGTCTAGAACCAATGCGGCGAATCCGCCATGACGGATGCTAGTGGGGTGGTCCCTTCGATCAAAGGTGATCAGGCTGGAGGACCATGGGTTGAACTTTGGGGCGACTGGCTCCATCGCGTATACGTCCCTTAACGCGCGCTTCCGCTCCCTTTTGGGGATGTGGGTTGCGTATATCATGTTCATCGTCCGCACTTGTGGGGGGAAACCCTTTTGTCCACTATTGTTAGGCGGCCGGGGCTCCTCATCGTCATCGGTATGCAGCCCCTTGTCTTTATTTTCGGCATTTAACTTGCCTGCCTACTTGAACACCCAACAATCCCTATTGGTGTGATTGGCTGGCTTTTTGGGGGTGCCATATATCTGGCACAAGCGGTCAAGTATTCGGTCCAAACTGGATGGGCCCTGAGTATTTCTTTTGAATGGCTTTTTCCGCTGACCGGATTTATAGCCTCTGAATCCGGCATTAACTGTCGTATCTTCAGCATTGTCGCCGTTAATGCGGCGCTTTTGCTTGTTGCGACGCGACCTGCCACTACTGTCTCTGGTATCCGAATTACCAGGGTTCTTGGTCATATTGTTGCTACGAGCAAGCCAGCTGTCTTCTCCCGCACAAAAGCGGGTCATGAGTGTCGTGAGCGCTGACATAGATTTCGGATTTTCCTGTCCAAGGTGTCGGGCAAGCCACTCGTCACGGATATTGTGCTTGAAGGCTTCTAGGGCTTCTGCGTCCGGACAGTCGACTATTTGATTTTTCTTTGTTAGGAACCGTGTCCAGAATTGCCAGGCCGATTCCTCTGGCTGCTGAATTATGTGGCTTAGGTCATCGGCGTCTGGTGGTCGCACATAAGTGCCCTAGAAATTGTCGAGGAATGCGGCTTCCAGGTCCTCCCAACACCGATTGATTATGCTGGCAAGCTGTTAACCAATGCCGAGCTGGTCCCTTAAGTTTGAGTGGGAGGTATTTGATGGTGTGTAGGTCATCACCGCGGGCCATGTGGATATGAAGGAGATAATCCTCGATCCATACCGCAGGATGTATTGTGCCATCATATGATTCGATGTTCATGGGTTTGAAACCCTCGGGGATTTGATGATCCATTACTTCATCTGTGAAGCATAGTGGGTGTGAGGCGCCTCTGTATTGGGCTATATCACAACGTAGCTCGAACGAGCTTTGTGTATTGTGTTCGGCCCGGCCGGATTTACTATATCCGGAGTGACGATCACCGTCACGTGCCGTGGGGTGCCCGCGCGATCCGTAGATCGATCTTGTTTGCCTTGCCTTGTCCTCCAATATATCTCGCAGGTCTGGCGCATTTTCCCGTGCCTTGGTATGTTTTGAGCGGCGCCGGGGTGCGGCTTGAGTGGAGGGTCGGAAGGCCTCTCTGTCGCGGCCACGAGGTGGCCGGTCGGCCGTATCATGCGCTGGTGATGTAGGTTTAGGTGCTTCCTCCTCTAATCGGGGTAGCAACCTGCGCTTTGGGTAGCTCCTGGAGGGGCGTTCGAGTTCATACTCTTCGGCCGTAAGGACTTCAGTCCATCTGTCGGCTAGCAAATCTTGATCAGCTCTAAGTTGTTGCTGTTTTTTCTTGAGGCTGCTTGCCGTGGCCATAAGACTGTGTTTGAAACGCTCCTGCTCGACGGGATCCTCTGGCACGATGAATTCGTCGTCGTCGAGGCTTGCCTCGTCTTCGGAGGGAGGCATATAATTATTGTCCTCGACCTCTCTGTCTGCCGCTCTCTCATGAGGGCTGGCTTCTCCATCCTCCTGTGCTGAATATTGCTGGAGGGGGTTTTCTTCGGCACTGTCTGGAGTGTTACTATCTCCCGTGCCGGAATCACCATTTTTGCTTTGGCGGGATTTAGAGCGGCACCGCTAACGCCGGCGCTTAGCCTGTTTCTTGGAGGGGTCATCCTCTGCTGTTCCATCGCCATCTCCTTATTTTGGGGTGTCCACCATGTATATGTCATACGACGAGGTGGCTTTCCAGTGCCCTATAGGCACTGGTTCTTGATCGTCTTCTGCATCGGCGTCCATACTGTTGATGTCTTCGGAGTCGAAGTCGAGCATGTCGGTTAAATCATCGACAGTGGCTACAAAGTGGGTGGTGGGTGGGCTTTGAATTTCTTCATCGTCCGTAACCCAACCTCGCTAACTGTATTCCGGCCAGGGCTCTCTTGATAAAGAGAGAGACTTCAGTGACTTCAGAATATCGTCAAAGGGCGAGTGCTGAAAGATGTCCGCAGCGGTGAACTCCATGATCGGCGCCCAATTGGATTCGATCGGCAGGGGCGCGGAGGGCTCGGAGTCCGGAGAGGAGTCCGGCCCCTTGGAGTCACGAGCCTCGCGGAGGGCAGGGCTGGTGTTCGGCTCGATCGTCGTAGATATGACAGCCCCTGAGGCGGCATCCAACCACCCATCCTCGATCGGCGCAGTTGGCTCTGAATTAAGGGTCAGAGCCGATGCGAGTGCGGCCTCCGGGGCACTGTTCGGTGGCAGAGCTAGATCATGCCCATCGTAACAGTGCGGCGCGCTCGACTGTGGCTCGAATCCGTCGAAGATCAAGTCACCGCGGTAGTCAGCCGTGTAGTTTAAACTTCCAAACCTGGCCTGGTGGCCAGGGGCGTAGCTTTCGATCTGCTCCAGATGGCCAAGCGAATTGGCCCGCAGTGCGAAGCCGCCGAAGATGAAGATCTGTCTGGGAGAAGAGTGTCAACCTGGACTGCATCGCTATTGATGATCGGAGGAGCCATCGGGCCTAAAAGTGACGACACAGAGGAACTCTCAATGAAAGCACCAATGTCGGTGTCAAAACCGGCGGATCTCGGGTAGGGGGTCCCCAACTGTGCGTCTAGGCGGATGGTAACAGGAGGCAGGGGACACAATGTTTTACCCAGGTTCAGGCCCTCTTGATGGAGGTAAAACCCTACGTCCTGCTTGATTAATATTGATGATATGGGTAGTACAAGAGTAGATCTACCACGAGATAAAGGAGGCTAAACCCTAGAAGCTAGCCTATGGTATGATTGTTGTTCTGTCCTACGGACTAAAACCCTTCGGTTTATATAGACACCGGAGAGGGTTAGGGTTACACAGAGTCGGTTACAATGGTAGGAGATCTACATATTCACATCGCCAAGATTGCCTTCCACGCCAAGGAAAGTCCCATCCGGACACGGGACGAAGTCTTCAATCTTGCATCTTCATAGTCCAGGAGTCCGGCTGAAGGTATAGTCCGGCTATCCGGACACCCCCTAATCCAGGACTCCCTCACCTGGCCCAAGGGGCCCTTTGTGGAGACCGTGAAGGGGTGGCAGCAGGAGTGGTTCTACATCACAGAACCTCGCGACACCACATGGGCCGCCCCTCCCGAGTTCAAATCCAGGCCTCCAATGCGGCTTGCATCATGGATTAACAAGGGCCTGGATTGGGCGTCGTCCGACGAGGTGATGACGCTACAGAAGCACATCAAGTATATGATAGAGAAGAACGCCACTCTTGCCAATGTGATCCAGGTGATTCTTTTTCGCCGGGTTCTCCCCTGCCAGCACCGGTCTCTCCACATGTGGGAGTTCGATCCGGCCGCCCCTTGGACCCTACAGCGGTTCTTCGGCACGACGCACGAAGACATCTGGAAGCTGCTTTTCAAGGCCCAGAAGTCGTGGCCGGAGACGACTGAAGACATCGGCCACGACTGCACTCATCCGGCCACTCCAGTAAGTTTTCCGATTTCCGAACATAACTTACACTTGTAAATCCAAGGAGTATGCTGAGCCTTCCGTTCTTCCCTCAGGGCTAGACGAAGAAGGCGAAGCGGATCCAATGTCCGGCTCCGCTACTCGAAGACCCAGCCATTCCTCTGCTAACGAGGATGTTGGTTCCGGCGCCGTACCAGGCGCCGGAGAAGAAGGCCAAGAAGAAGGGCAAGGAGGCCAAAAGTGGCCTCCACCGCAAAGGTACTTCGGACGCTGTGTCCGAAGATACCGAAGTCCTCTCCTCTCATGAGGGAGATGAAGACGAAGAGGAGGGGGAAGAGAGCAATTCTCCCCTCAAGGAGAAGAAGAAGAAGAAGACGGCGGCCTCCACTAATCCCGAGGCGGAGGCGTCCAAAAGGGGGAAGATGACCCTCTCGGATGGCTCAGACTCCAACGCCGAGGCCATCCCCCAATGGCGCCCTAGGGCGAATCCCCTGGCCGAATCGCAAGTGTTCAAAAGATACCATATATCTGCTTGAGCTCGGATACCACGGCGGCCTGAGCACGAGGTGTTATCCCAAAGGACTTCTCCGGGCCAGGGAGAGGTGCAGAAGGCCGCTGAAACGGTGTCAAAGGGTAATGCCTCAGCTGCCGAAAACATGGGGCGCAATCCCCATGGAGACTAACGGCGGGGGCCCTGACCAGTCCGGCCCCCAGCCCAATACTGCTCTGGAGACCCACACGGCTCCAGGCCCGGGCGAGCAGCCCCCTTCGAAAGAGGGGGGAGTGCCGACTCCATCGGCGACCTCCATCAATCCAGAGGCGCCGGACACTTTGAGGGAAGCACTTCGCCGTACTTCCATTGTAGATGAACACCATGCCTTGATGGGTACGGTGGTTGAAAAGGTTCAGTCCGCCAAAAGCGGGCTGAACGAAGCCTTCACCAGCCTGTTAATGGGCTTTGAGGTATGTGATGCAGTATTCTTAGTAGCACTTTCATATGAAAGAATATGCCTGTATATAGATAGTAGCCCCTGAGACTCTGTTTGGTTCTTTGAAAAAGGGCCAAACAAAGGATCAAATATTCGCCGGAGATAACATACTCGTCTATTTCGATAAACATGCTTCATTGTTAGCGGCAACTGCTTAGGCCGCCGAGGTATCCGAGCTCAAGCAGAAGCTAAAGCTGGCGGATGATGAGATCGACCGCGTTAATAAGCGGTTCGATGAGGCACATGGTATGCTTTCAGAAGATCCCTTATAAGCGTGAATTGTAATGCGAATTCAGAGTTTAAGCTCATGTGCTGCTATGTATATGGTTGTAGGCAACGCGCCCGTGGTCGAGACCCTCAAGAGTGCCCTTGCCGAAGCCAAGGAGCAGGTGCGGGTGAGCCAAGTGGTCGCTGACAAAGAGGCTACAGATTTGAAGGCTGAACAGGCCGCTCGCCGCCAGTATGAGGAGAGGGTGACCGAAGTGGAGCAGGCGCTCCAGGACGTCGCCAACAAGTGCGAGGCCTTGGAGGAGAGTAATAAGGCCCAAGCGGCCAAACTCACTAAGGCTCCTCAAGAGGCGAAGAAGGCACGGAGCGAGTCTCAGGCGGCCTGCGAGGAGATCAAGCAGGCCGGACAAATAGCGGCTGGTAAGCCTTTTCTTTTACACAGTATATTTGGCGGTCGAAGATATGCTTTGCTAAATCGACTATGGAGTGCTCCAGACGCCTTTGCGGATCTCCCGAGGAGTGCTGCCAATGCAGCGCAGTATTTCTAGGCCCAAGAAGGGAATACTACGGAGAAGCTCTTCTGGTCGCAGTACCTGGCGCCGGAGCAGCGAGCGCTGCTAAACAACCAGATGATGCAGTTGGCGGAGCTGCATAGGATGTCTGGTTTGGCCATGAAGGACATCATAGTCCGGCTATGGCCGACCGGACCCATTCCTAGCAGCTACTTCGGCCTGGTCAAGCGGCTCGGCGACACCTTGCCCCGTATCGAGGCTGTGAAGCGCTCAGTGTGCATAGAAGGTGCGCGAATGGCCTTTGCCCGTTGATACGTCTCCAATGTATCTATAACTTTTTATTGTTCCATGCTATTATATTATCACTTTTGGATGTTTAATGGGTTTTACTATGCAATTTTATATTATTTTTGGGACTAACCTATTAACCTAGAGCCTAGTGCCAGTTTCTGTTTTTTCCTTGTTTTTGAGTATCGTAGAAAAGGAAAACCAAACGGAGTCCAATTGACCTGAAATTTCACGGAGCTTATTTTTGGACCAGAAGAAGACCACGGAGCATCGATCGGAGATGGACCAGGGGAGTCCCGATGCCACCACGAGGGTGGGGGCGCGCCCCCTACCTCGTGGCCGCCTCGGAGACCCCCCTAACTTGTTCCCGACGCCAACACCTCTTATATACACCCAAACTTCCAAAAAGAAACCTAGATCGGAAGTTCCGCCGCCGCAAGCCTCTGTAGCCACCAAAAACCAATCGGGACCCTGTTCCGGCACCCTGCCGGAGGGGGGATCCCTCTCCGGTGGCCATCTTCATCATCCCGGTGCTCTCCATGACGAGGAGGGAGTAGTTCACCCTCGAGGCTGAGGGTATGTACCAGTAGCTATGTGTTTGATCTCTCTCTATCGTGTTCTTGATTCCGCACGATCTTGATGTATCGCGAGCTTTGCTATTATAGTTGGATCTTATGATGTTTCTCCCCTCTACTCTCTTGTAATGGATTGAGTTTTCCTTATGAAGTTATCTTATCGGATTGATTCTTTAAGGATTTGAGAACACTTGATGTATGTCTTGCATGTGCTTATCTGTGGTGACGATGGCATATTCACATGAACTACTTGATGTATGTTTTGGTGCTCAACTTGCGGGTTCCGTAACATTGTGAACTTATGCATAGGGGTTGGCACATGTTTTCGTCTTGACTCTCTGGTAGAAACTCTGGGGCACTCTTTGAAGTTCTTTGTGTTGGTTGAATAGATGAATCTGAGATTGTGTGATGCATATCGTATAACCGTACCCGCGGATACTTGAGGTGACATTGAAGTATCTAGGTGACATTAGGATTTTGGTTGATTTGTCTTAAGGTGTTATTCTAGTACGAACTCTTTGATAGATTGAACAAAAAGAATAGATTCGTGTTATTTTACCACGGACTCTTGAATAGATCGATCAGAAAGAATAATTGTGAGGTGGTTTCGTACCCTACCATAATCTCTTTGTTGTTCTCCGTTATAAGTGACTTTGGAGTGACTCTTTGTTGCATGTTGAGGGATAGTTATATGATCCAGTTATGTTATTATTGTTGAGAGAACTTGCACTAGTGAAAGTATGAACCCTAGGCCTTGTTCCTAGCATTGCAATACCGTTTACGCTCACTTTTATTTCTTGTTACCTTGCTATTTTTATATTTTCATAAACCTATATCTACCATCCATATTGCACTTGTATCACCATCTCTTAACCGAACTAGTGCACCTATACAATTCACCATTGTATTGGGTGTGTTGGGGACACAAGAGACTCTTTGTTATTTGGTTGTACGGTTGTTTGAGAGAGACCATCTTCATCCTATGCCTCCCACAGATTGATAAACCTTAGGTCATTCACTTGAGGGAAATTTGCTACTGTCCTACAAACCTCTGCACTTGGGGCCCCAACAACGTCTACAAGAAGAAGGTTGTGTAGTAGACATCACCCGTGTCAAGATGCATTTGGCAAAGATGAAGGCCGCTGTCATGGCAGTTGAGGGTCCTCCCAGAGGCAAGGACCATCCTAGGCCGGAGCGTTATTTTGAAGATGTCCTAGAGGGTGCCCGCTTGATAGAAGGCCAATGCTCGAAGGATATTATGTTCGAGTGAATGTATCTGAACTGCCCAGACGTTGTATTATGAACCAAGGCTTTGTAATATACTTGTCCTTTTATCTGAAATATTTTCCTCCTGTGCGGCCGTTTGTATTTCTGAAAGTTTGTCAGTCGTCAGCTTCAGCCCCCACGTAGATACTACGGGGGTGTTTGGAATAATGTATAATCACTCTTGACCCAACGTCTTGGTCCGTAAAGGAGGTGACTTACGTAGCGAACCAGGCAATTAGACTTATGCGGCTTTAGCACTTTCACTTAGCCATAGGAGTTTGACGATGGAGCTAGCAACTAGCCCTTGGTGCGTATGCGGCTGTCCAAACTGGGAGGCCTTAGACGCATGACCGAGCCGAAGTCAGTCCTTCGTATAATATGGAACAAATCACTAAGGATTTAGTGAGTCGCCGAATTGTTGATCAGCTCTCGTCATATCATGACAGTCAGTTTTTGGCTTTCTCTACTGAGGTGTTTGACCGGACGAGCCGGAAACACAATCGCAGTAGTTCTCCCTTTACTACCATAGCCGAACAAGCGAAACGTAAGGTGGTAACCACAGGAGCCGGGAAACCCAACTATTGACCAAAGACATGATTTGGAGCTGATGCATATAGTGCCATATTCGGGACGCCGAAGTATACTATAAAAGTGTTCGGACTTCTTTTCTTTGAAATATATATGTGGCCTGATAGAGCCCCAGGCGATTTAAATCGTGCCGAGGTGTATAGATCCATATGACGTACAGAAGGAAGACAGATTTAAGAAATAAGCCAATATCGTACAAGGTCGGGTTGAACTATTTCCATTATAGTCTGATTGGTACGTCAAAACGTATGTTTACATAGGATGCCGTAAGCATCGAGGCTATTTTACATGCCAGGAACAAGGGAAATCTGTGTACAGGTCCTTAAAAAGGAAAAGATGATTTGAGGTTCCCTTGGACGCTCTACCGCACGTCTGCGCCGCTTTTCGCCTTGGTGTGTGATCCTTTGAGGGGATCGACGATCGAGTGTACATAAGGGACCTGAAAATGGGCGCTTGGTGCCATCGAAAAGTGGTGTGGGTTGTAGAGAACCTGAATAATAAGAAGAAAAGAGAAAAATATGAAGGTCCGTATAGGGTCAAGAAATATTTGTGGACTTTGCTTTCAGTGTGCCTCCATCCTTGCCCATGGTATCTTTAGTGCGTAGTTATGTATGCACGGTACATATACTGCAATTGGGTTGGGGTTTTGACAGAGGTCGAATTGCTAATTGAGCTCTGGACGAGCCGGACTGTCATTCTGCAGGGTAGACCGGACTCGTTTGACAATGTCTGGGGGCTTGACTGCAGAGGTAATATTCGACTTGATAAGGCTACCATGTACTTCAGCAGCGAGGGCCCCGGTATGCTCCTCAGTATGGAGGGAGCGCTCCATGTTTCCGTTGACTGTTATGACGCCGCGAGGTCCGAGCATTTTGAGCTTTAAGTAATCATAATGCGGGACCGTGTTGAAGCAGGTGAAGGCGGTTCGTCCGAGCAGTGCATGATAGCCACTACGGAAGGGGACGATGTCGAAGATCAAGTCTTCGCTTCAGAAGTTGTTCGGCGAACTGAATACTACTTCCAATGTTATGGAGCCCGTGCAACGGGTTTCGACACCAGGAATTACTCCTTTGAAGGTGGTTTTGGTGGGCTTGATTCTTGACGGATCAATACCCATTTTGCGGACAGTGTCCTGATACAGTAGGTTAAGACTGCTGTCGTCGTCCATGAGGACTCGTGTGAGATGGAATCCGTCGATAATTGGATCGAGGACCAATGCTGCCGAACCTCCATGACGGATACTGGTCGGATGGTCTCTGCGATCAAAAGTGATCGGATAGGCTGACCATGGGTTGTATTTTGGGGCGACCGGCTCTACGGCGTAGATGTCCCTTAGCGCACGTTTGCGCTCCCTTTTGGGGATATGCGTAACATATATCATATTAACCATTTTTACCTCGGGGAGAAATTCTTCTGCCCCCGGTGTTTGGTTGGTGAGGCTCTTCATCGTCGTCCTTGCTAGGCGGTCATTTCCCCTTGTGTTCGGTGTTTAGCTTACCGGCTTGTTTAAAGACCCAACAATTTCTGTTGGTATGATTGGCAGGCTTGTCAGGGGTGCCATGAATCTGGCAAGGTCGATCAAGTATTCTGTCCAAACTGGATGGACCATGTTTGTTTCCTTTGAATGGCTTCTTCGATGTCCGGATTTGGAGCCGCTGAATCCGGCGTTGACCGCCGTATCTTCGGTATTTGTATTGTTGCTCCGACGCTTGTTTTTGTTGCGTCGTTGTCTACCATTGCCATCCCTGACTTCGGAGGTGCCAGGGTCACTGGTTCTATTGCTTCTATGAGCTAGCCAACTATCTTCTACCGCGCAAAAGCGGGTCATGAGTGCGTTAAGGGCTGCCATAGACTTCGGCTTTTCTTGGCCGAGGTGTCGGGTGAACCACTCGTCCCAGACGCTATGTTTAAAGGCCGCGAGAGCTTCGGCGTCCAGACAATCGACGATTTGGTTCTTTGTAATTAAGAACCTGGTCCAGAGCTTCTGGGCTGACTCTCCGGGTTGCTGGACTATGTGGCTAAGGTCATCGGCGTCTGGAGGCCGGACATAGGTGCCTTGGAAGTTGTCTCTAAAGGCATCTTCCAAATCTTCCCAGCTGCGAATAGAGTTTTCTGGAGGCTGTTTAACCAGTGGCGTGCTAGTCCCTTTAGTTTTAGTGGGAGGTACTTGATGGCGTGGAGATCGTCACCGCGAGCCATGTGAATGTGCAGAAGAAAATCTTCAATCCATACCGCAGGGTATGTCGTTTCGTCATATGATTCAGTGTTCACGGGTTTAAACCCTTCTGGGAACTGGTGCTCCATTACCTCATCAGTGAAGCATAAGGGGTGTGCGGCGCCTCTATATCTGGCGACGTCACGACGGAGTTCGGATGGCGTTCGTATGCGGTTTTTAGCCCGGGTGAGGTTGTGCTTATCGCGCCAGGCCTGATGGCCATCTTCTCGCATTCGGGCACGCCCCTGTGATCCGTAGATTGATCTGGCTTGGCCTGCTCTATTGTCCAGGTCCTGTCGTAGGTCATAGGTGTATCCTGGGGCCGCTGTCTCTCTGCCTCTACGGCGGAGTGGTGTGGGCTGGTGTTCGGCCTGAGTGGCCGCTCTATCCCATCCACGCTGTGGCCGGTCTGGTTCATCAGCGCGGTCATGTCTTGACGGTATTGGCTCGAGGGCCTCATCATCGAATTGTGGTAGTAGCCGACGCTTCAAATGACTTTTTGGTGGGCATTGAAGACCGTACACTTTGGAAGCTAGGACCTGGGTCCATCTATCGTTGAGTGTATCCTGTTTGGCTTGGAGCTGTTGTTGCTTCTTTTTTAGGCTTCTCGCCGTGGCGATTAGCTGGCGCTTAAAGAGCTCCTGCTTAAGTGGTTCCTCTAGCACGAAGAAGTCTTCATCGCCGAGGATCACATCGTCCTCGGAGGGTGGTAGATAGTTGCTATCCTCCGAGTCCTCATTCCCGACCGGATCGTCAGGGTTAACTTGACCCTCCTCCCAATCATCATGTTCGGATGTTGGTTCAACGGGGGCTTCGGGGTCTTCGGCATTCTCCGGAGTGTTATTGTCTCCGGTGCCGGTATTACTGTCTTTTTCGTGATGCAATTTGAACGATGCCGCTGACGTCGACGTTTTGGTGGTGCCTCAACAGGCTCGTCCTCGACCGGATCCTTCCTGCCATCGTCGTCATCTTCTTTGGGTGTGTCCACCATATACACGTCATATGAGGAGGTGGTCGTCCAACGTCCGGTAAATAGCGGGTCTTGGCCTTGTTCGTCTCCGGCATCATCGTTCATATCGTCGATGTCCTCGGAGGCGCAGTCCAACATGTCGGTTAAGTCCTCGATAGTGGCTATGAAGTGGGTGGTGGGTGGGACGTAAAATTCCCCGCTCCCAGCCCCTAGTCCAGGCTGGGCGCAGTACGGAAGTGATTCTTTTGTGATGGCGAGGGATCGCATTAAATCCAGAGCCTCGTTTAAGAGCAAGGTTTGGACGGGAAAGCGAGAGTCCGTGAAGCTAGGCAGAGCAGGAGTCCCCTGGCCAAGCTCGCGTGACGCGGACCTTGAGGGTTCGGAGCTGGTATCTGGAGGCGAGTCCGGCTTCCCGATGACAGGGGAACCTGTTCTAACTCTGGGCCTGCCGGTGACGCGGTCCCCTCCAGATCTCTGATGGCGATCTCCATAGTTGCAGAGAGTCCGGCGGGCTCTAAACTCCCATCTTTGGACCTGGTGATTTGCTCCGAATCTCAGGCCAGAGCGGTGGTCGGGGCTGCGAACCCTTCGAAGATCAAGTCTCCTCGGATATCAGCGACATAATTCAGATTTCTGAAACTGATGTGATGACTAGGGGCATAGCTGTCAATTTGTTCGAGGTGGCCAATCGAGTTGGCACGCAGCGAGAAGCCGTCGAACATGAAGATTTAACCGGGGAGAAAATTCTCCCCTGAGACAGCATCGTTGTGGATGATCGATCGAGCCATCAAACCTTCTTTCGACGGCACAGTGGAACTCTCAATGAAAGCACCAGTGTCGGTGTCAAAACCGACCGATCTCGGGTAGGGGGTCCCGAACTATGCATTTGAGGATCAAAGGTAACAGGAGGCAGGGAACACGATGTTTACCCAGGTTCTGGCCCACTTAATGGAGGTAATACCCTACTTCCTACTTGATTGACTTTGATGAGTATGGGGGTTACAAGAGTTGATCTACCTCGAGATCGTAATGGCTAAACCCTGGATGTGTAGCCTATGCGACTTGTGTTAGCCTCTACAGACTAAACCCTCCGGTTTATATAGACAACGGAGGGGCCTAGGGTCGTACAGAGTTGGTTTACAGAGAAAGGAAACAACACATCTGGACGTCAAGCTTGCCATCCACGCAAAGGAGAGTCCTAGGACACAGGGGAAGGCCTTATGTCTTGTATCTTCACGGCCCATTTAGTTTGGCCCGCGCAACATAGGTCGGCTCCCCGAGGACCCCATAATCCTGGACTCCTTGAGGAACCACCTAAACCTAACCTTTAGGATTTATGGTGGCTCGGTGTCGACGGAACCACCTAACCTAGGCTTTAGGGTTTATGGTGGTTCGGGGTCGACGGAACCAAGCTAAACCTAGTCTTTAGGTTTAGGGTAGCTAACGGTTGACGGAAACACCTAACCTAGTGTGTAGGATTTATGGTGGCTCGGGGTCGACAGAACCACCTAAACCTGACCTTTAGGTTTATGGTGGCTAGGGGTCGACTGAACCAAGCTAAACATAGTCTTCCAATGCATGATATAACATAACCATCTAATATTCTAGTGTTAACATAAGCATCAAATAGTCTTCCAATGCTAACATAAACATCTAATATAAAACCTAGTGCATGAGAAATCATAACTTCTAGTCTACCAATCATGCCACAGAATATTGAGACACTATATAACATAATAATCTAAGCATCTACTATATCTGATCCATCTTCCAATGCATGATATATCATCATTTTTACTCTAGCAAACATAGCACACAATACTTACTGGAGTTCAACATATTATAGGGTACACAACCATTGTTCACAATACATAGTGGAGTTCAAATGCATAGTTCATCCTTTTCTCACAAAAGGATGAAAAGCATATCTACTACATACATACACAACCATAGTTCACAATTAGTAGAACCATACACTACACAACCATAATTCAAAGTTACTAGGTCACACAACCATCATTCCCAAAAGGTCAGCAATGCCCACTAATCTCATATTCATCTTCTTCAGTTCTCTAAGATGACCTGGATCCCTTGAGCTTCTCCTCTCCCTTCATGAGCTCAGCAATCTGAAGCTCTAGCTGCCCCTTCTATTCACTATGCTTTTCCTTTCCCTTAAGCAGATCAGCAACCTGAAGCTTCAAATCTAGCTTATCTTGGGTGAGCTTCTCCTCAGACTTTGTGAGCTCTACATTATTCAACTCCAAGTTCACCTTAGCTTCACTAAACAATTGCTTGTCTGTAATATTCTTCAACTTCAAGTTCTGGATGACTGTTGCTTGAGCTCTTGTCAGGTTCACCAGCAGTTAATACTTCTGATTAAGCTTCTGGGTCTTTGCATCTTTGTTTGCCATCTCTGCCTTCATATCAGCCACCGGTTCACTTCTGCATTGCTGCTGATATGTAATGTTAGACTGCAGATATCTAAAATCCACCACCCTCTCCTCCTAGTTATGGCCGCTATGCCGGGTTGTGCGGCGAGCTTCGTGTTGCTGTTTCTTCAAAAGAAAGTTTGGATCCAAGTGAGCTAGAGGGTGAGAAAATCTTACTTTCCGGTTTGCTTGTCGGGTTTTCTACGTGGGCAGAGGTTCTGAGTCGGATGAGAGAATAATTACCTCTGTGTCACTTGCACGACTAGCTTCTGCATCATCCTGATAACAATCATTGTCAATGAGGTGTATGAAAAAGGAGCCAAGTGAATCAAGTTCTACCTCAGACTCCGGGTTATCAATGTCATCATCGATGTTTAACTCGGCAGACTCAACGGTTTTCTGAAGGAAATATGCCCTAGAGGAAATAATAAAGTTATTATTTATTTCCTTATATCATGATAAATGTTTATTATTCATGCTAGAATTGTATTAACCGGAAACATAATACATGCGTGAATACATAGACAAACAGAGTGTCACTAATATGCCTCTACTAGACTAGCTCGTTGATCAAAGATGGTTAAGTTTCCTAGCCATTGACATGGGTTGTCATTTGATTAACGGGATCACATCATTAGGAGAATGATGTGATTGAGATGACCCATTCCGTTAGCTTAGCACACAATCGTTTAGTATGTTGCTATTGCTTTCTTCATGAATTATACATGTTCCTATGACTATGAGATTATGCAACTCCCGTTTACCGGAGGAACACTTTGTGTGCTACCAAACGTCACAACGTAACTGGGTGATTATAAAGGTGCTCTACAGGTGTCTCCGAAGGTACTTGTTGGGTTGGCGTATTTCGAGATTAGGATTTGTCACTCCGATTGTCGGAGAGGTATCTCTGGGCCCTCTCGGTAATGCACGTCACTTAAGCCTTGCAAGCATTGCAACTAATGAGTTAGTTGCGGGATGATGTATTATGGAGCGAATAAAGAGACTTGCCGGTAACGAGATTGAACTAGGTATTGAGATACCGACGATCAAATCTCGGGCAAGTAACATACCGATGAAAAAAGGAACAACGTATGTCGTTATGCGGTTTGACCGATAAAGATCTTCGTAGAATATGTGGGAGCCAATATGAGCATCCAGGTTCCGCTATTGGTTATTGACCGGAGACGTGTCTCGGTCATGTCTACATAGTTCTCGAACCCGTAGGGTCCGCACGCTTAACGTTACGATGACAAGTTTATTATGAGTTTATGTGTTTTGATGTACCGAAGGTTGTTCGGAGTACCGGATATGATCACGGACATGACGAGGAGTCTCGAAATGGTCGAGACATAAAGATTGATATATTGGACGACTATATTCGGACACCGAAAGTGTTCCGGAGAAGTTTCGGATAAAACCGGAGTGCCGGAGGATTATCGGAACCCCCGGGGGAACTAATGGGCCTCGATGGGCCTTAGTGGAGAGAGAGGGGCGGCCAGGGCAGGCCGCGCGCCTCCTCCCCTTTGAGTCCGAATTGGACAAGGTCCTCTCCCTCTCCTTCCTTCCCCCTCTCTCCCTTTTGGTGGAAACCTACTAGGACTTGGAGTCCTAGTAGGATTCCCCTCTTGGGGCGCGCCATAGAGGGTCGGCCGGCCTCCCCCTTGCTCCTTTATATACGGGGGCAGGGGGCACCCTAAAGACATAACAATTGATTATTGATCTCTTAGCCGTGTGCGGTGCCCCCTCCACCATAATCCACCTCGATAATACTGTAGCGGTGCTTAGCGAAGCCCTGCGTAGGTAGAACATCAACATCGTCACCACGCCGTCGTGCTGACGAAACTCTCCCTCAACACTCGGCTGGATCGGAGTTTGAGGGACGTCATCGGGCTGAACGTGTGCTGAACTCGGAGGTGTCGTGCCTTCGATACTTGATCGGTCGGATCGTGAAGACGTACGACTACATCAACCGCGTTGTGCTAACGCTTCCGCTTTCGGTCTACGAGGGTACGTGGACAACACTCTCCCCTCTCGTTGCTATGCATCATCATGATTTTGCGTGTGCGTAGGAAATTTTTTGAAATTACTACGTTCCCCAACAGTGGTATCAGAGCCTGGTTTTATGCGTTGATGTTATTTGCACGAGTAGAACACAAGTGAGTTATGGGCGATATAAGTCATACTGCTTACCAACATGTCATACTTTGGTTCGGCAGTATTGTTGGATGAAGCGGCCCGGACCGACATTACACGTATGCTTACGCGAGACTGGTTCTACCGACGTGCTTTGCACACAGGAGGCTGGCGGGTGTCGGTTTCTCCAACTTTAGTTGAACCGAGTGTGGCTACGCCCGGTCCTTGCGAAGGTTAAAACAACACCAACTTGACAAACTATCATTGTGGTTTTGATGCGTAGGTAAGAACGGTTCTTGCTAAGCCTGTAGCAGCCACGTAAAATTTGCAACAACAAAGTAGAGGACGTCTAACTTGTTTTTGCAGGGCATGTTGTGATGTGATATGGTAGACATGATGCTAAATTTTATTGTATGAGATGATCATGTTTTGTAACCGAGTTATCGACAACTGGCAGGAGCCATATGGTTGTCGCTTTATTGTATGCAATGCAATCGCCCTGTAATGCTTTACTTTATCACTAAGCGGTAGTGATCGTCGTAGAAGCATAAGATTGGCGAGACGACAACGATGCTACGATGGAGATCAAGGTGTCGCGCCGGTGACGATGGTGATCATGACGGTGCTTCGGAGATGGAGATCACAAGCACAAGATGATGATGGCCATATCATATCACTTATATTGATTGCATGTGATGTTTATCTTTTATGCATTTTATCTTGCTTTGATTGACGGTAGCATTATAAGATGATCTCTCACTAAATTTCAAGATAAAAGTGTTCTCCCTGAGTATGCACCGTTGCCAAAGTTCGTCGTGCCCAGACACCGCGATGATCGGGTGTGATAAGATCTACGTCCATCTACAACGGGTGCAAGCCAGTTTTGCACACGCAGAATACTCAGGTTAAACTTGACGAGCCAAGCATATGCAGATATGGCCTCGAAACACTGAGACCGAAAGGTCGAGCGTGAATCATATAGTAGATATGATCAACATATTGATGTTCACCATTGAAAGCTACTCCATTTCACGTGATGATCTGTTATGGTTTAGTTGATTTGGATCACGTGATCACTTAGAGGATTAGAGGGATGTCTTTCTAAGTGGGAGTTCTTAAGTAATATGATTAATTGAACTTAAATTTATCATGAACTTAGTACCTGATAGTATCTTGCTTGTCTATGTTTGATTCTAGATAGATGGCCTGTGTTGTTGTTCCGTTGAAATTTTAATGTGTTCCTTGAGAAAGCAAAGTTGAAAGATGATGGTAGCAATTACACGGACAGGGTCCGTAACTTGAGGATTATCCTCATTGTTGCACAGAAGAATTACGTCCTGGAAGCACCGCTGGGTGCCAGGCCTACTGCAGGAGCAACACCAGATGTTATGAACGTCTGGCAGAGCAAAGCTGGTGACTACTCAATAGTTCAGTGTGCCATGCTTTACGGCTTAGAACCGGGTCTTCAACGATGTTTTGAACGTCATGGAGCATATGAGATGTTCCAGGAGTTGAAGTTAATACTTTAAGCAAATGCCCGGATTGAGAGATATGAAGTCTCCAATAAGTTCTATAGCTGCAAGATGGAGGAGAATAGTTCTGTCAGTGAGCATATACTCAAGATGTCTGGGTATAATAATCACTTGATTCAACTAGGAGTTAATCTTCCAGATGATAGCATCATTGACAGAATTCTTCAATCACTACCACCAAGCTACAAGAGCTTCGTGATGAACTATAACATGCAAGGGATGGATAAGACTATTCTCGAGCTCTTCGCAATGCTAAAAGTTGCGGAGGTAGAAATCAAGAAGGAGCATCAAGTGTTGATGGTCAACAAGACCACTAGTTTCAAGAAAAAGGGCAAAGGGAAGAAGAAGGGGAACTTCAAGAAGAACAGCAAGCAAGTTGCTGCTCAGGAGAAGAAACCCAGGTCTAGACCTATGCCTGAAACTGAGTGCTTCTACTGCAAGCAGACTGGTCACTGGAAGCGGAACTGCCCCAAGTATTTGGCGGAAAGAAGGATGGCAAGGTGAACAAAGGTATGTGTGATATACATGTTATTGATGTGTACCTTACTAGAGCTCGCAGTAGCACCTGGGTATTTGATACTGGTTCTGTTGCTAATATTTGCAACTCGAAACAGGGACTATGGATTAAGCAAACACTGGCCAAGGACGAGGTGACGATGCGCGTGGGAAATGGTTCCAAAGTCGATGTGATCGATGTCGGCACGCTACCTCTACATCTACCTTCGGGATTAGTTTCAGACCTAAATAATTGTTATTTGATGCCAGCGTTGAGCATGAACATTATATCTGGATCTTGTTTGATGTGAGACGGTTATTCATTTAAATCAGAGAATAATGGTTGTTCTATTTATATGAATAATATCTTTTATGATCATGCACCCTTGAAGAGTGGTCTATTTTTTATGAATCTCGATAGTAGTGATACACATATTCATAATGTTGAAGCCAAAAGATGCAGAGTTGATAATGATAGTGCAACTTATTTGTGGCACTGCCGTTTAGGTCATATCGATGTAAAGCGCATGAAGAAACTCCATACTGATGGACTTTTGGAACCACTTGATTATGAATCACTTGGTACTTGCGAACTGTGCCTCATGGGCAAGATGACTAAAACACCGTTCTCCGGTACTATGGAGAGAGCAACAGATTTGTTGGAAATCATACATACAGATGTATGTGGTCCAATGAATGTTGAGGCTCGTGGCGGATATCGTTATTTTCTCACCTTCACAGATGATTTAAGCAAATATGGGTATATCTACTTAATGAAGCATAAGTCTGAAACATTTGAAAAGTCCAAAGAATTTCAGAGTGAAGTTGAAAATCATCGTAACAAGAAAATAAAGTTTCTACGATCTGATCGTGGAGAAGAATATTTGAGTTATGAGTTTGGTCTACATTTGAAACAATGCGGAATAGTTTCGCAACTCACGCCACCCGGAACACCACAGCGTAATGGTGTGTCCGAACATCGTAATCGTACTTTACTAGATATGGTGCGATCTATGATGTCTCTTATTGATTTACCGCTATCATTTTGGGGTTATGCTTTAGAGACGGCCGCATTCACGTTAAATAGGGCATCATCAAAATCCGTTGAGACGACGCCTTATGAACTATGGTTTGGCAAGAAACCAAAGTTGTCGTTTCTTAAAGTTTGGGGTTGCGATGCTTATGTGAAAAAGCTTCAACCTGATAAGCTCGAACCCAAATCGGAGAAATGTGTCTTCATAGGATACCCAAAGGAGACTGTTGGCTATACCTTCTATCACAGATCCGAAGGCAAGACATCCGTTGCTAAGAATGGATCCTTTCTAGAAAAGGAGTTTCTCTCGAAAGAAGTGAGGGGGAGGAAAGTAGAACTTGATGAGGTAATTGTACCAGCTCCCTTATTGGAAAGTAGTTCATCATAGAAACCGGTTTCTGTGACACCTACACCAATTAGTGAGGAAGTTAATGATGATGATCATAGAACTTCAGATCAAGTTATTACTGAACCTCGTAGATCAACCAGAGTAAGATCTGCACCAGAGTGGTACGGTAATCCTGTTCTAGAAGTCATGCTACTAGATCATGGTGAACCTACGAACTATGAAGAAGCGATGGTGAGCCCAGATTCCGCAAAATGGCTTGAAGCCATGAAATCTGAGATGGGATCCATGTATGAGAACAAAGTGTGGACTTTGGTTGACTTGCCCGATGATCGGCAAGCAATTGAGAATAAATGGATCTTCAAGAAGAAGACTGACGCTGACGGTAATGTTACTTTCTACAAAGCTTGACTTGTTGCAAAAGGTTTTCGACAAGTTCAAGGGATTGACTACGATGAGACCTTCTCACCCGCAGCGATGCTTAAGTCTGTCCAAATCATGTTAGCAATTGCTGCATTTTATGATTATGAAATATGGTAGATGGATGTCAAAACTGCATTCCTGAATGGATTTCTAGAAGAAGAGTTGTATATGATGCAACCGAAAGGTTTTGTCGATCCAAAGGGAGCTAACAAAGTGTGCAAGCTCCAGTGATCCATTTATGGACTGGTGCAAGCCTCTCGGAGTTGGAATAAACGCTTTGATAGTGTGATCAAAGCATTTGGTTTTGTACAGACTTTTGGAGAAGCCTGTATTTACAAGAAAGTGAGTGGGAGCTCTGTAGCATTTCTGATATTATATGTGGATGACATATTACTAATTGGAAGTGATATAGAATTTCTGGATAGCATAAAGGGATACTTGAATAAGAGTTTTTCAATGAAAGACCTTGGTGAAGCTACTTACATATTGTGCATTAAGATCTATAGAGATAGATCAAGATGCTTAATTGGACTTTCACAAAGCACATACCTTGACAAAGTTTTGAAGAAGTTCAAAATGGATCAAGCAAAGAAAGGGTTCTTGCCTGTGTTACAAGGTGTGAAGTTCAGTAAGACTCAATGCCCGACCACTACAGAAGATAGAGAGAAAATGAAAGATGTTCCCTATGCTTCAGCCATAGGCTCTATCATGTATGCAATGCTATGTACCAGACCTGATGTGTGCCTTGCTATAAGTCTGGCAAGGAGGTACCAAAGTAATCCAGGAGTGGATCACTGGACAGCGGTCAAGAACATCTTGAAGTACCTGAACAGTACTAAGGATATGTTTCTCGTTTATGGAGGTGACAAAGAGCTCATCGTAAATGGTTATGTTGATATCTGATCTACGTGTCATACCTAGTGCATCGGGTCCAATGAAAATCTTTTGTGACAATACTGGAGCAATTGCCTTAGCGAAGGAATCTAGATTTCACAAGAGAACCAAGCACATCAAGAGATGCTTCAACTCCATCCGGGATCTAGTCCAGGTGGGAGACATAGACATTTGCAAGATACATACGGATCTGAATGTTGCAGACCCGTTGACTAAGCCTCTTCCACGAGCAAAACATGATCAGCACCAAGGCTCCATGGGTGTTAGAATCATTACAGTGTAATCTAGATTATTGACTCTAGTGCAAGTGGGAGACTGAGGGAAATATGCCCTAGAGGCAATAATAAAGTTATTATTTATTTCCTTATATCATGATAAATGTTTATTGTTCATGCTAGAATTGTATTAACCGGAAACATAATACATGTGTGAATACATAGACAAATAGAGTGTCACTAGTATGCCTCTACTAGACTAGCTCGTTGATCAAAGATGGTTAAGTTTCCTAGCCATTGACAAGGGTTGTCATTTGATTAACGGGATCACATCATTAGGAGAATGATGTGATTGACATGACCCATTCCGTTAGCTTAGCACACGATCGTTTAGTATGTTGCTATTGCTTTCTTCATGAATTATACATGTTCCTATGACTATGATATTATGCAACTCCCGTTCACCGGAGTAACACTTTGTATGCTACCAAACGTCACAACATAACTGGGTGATTATAAAGGTGCTCTACAGGTGTCTCCGAAGGTACTTGTTGGGTTGGCGTATTTCGAGATTAGGATTTGTCACTCCGATTGTCGGAGAGGTATCTCTGGGCCCTCTCGGTAATGCACATCACTTAAGCCTTGCAAGCATTGCAACTAATGAGTTAGTTGCAGGATGATGTATTACGGAACGAGTAAAGAGACTTGCCGGTAACGAGATTGAACTAGGTATTGAGATACCGACGATCGAATCTCGGGCAAGTAACATACCGATGATAAAAGGTACAACGTATGTTGTTATGCGGTTTGACCGATAGAGATCTTCGTAGAATATGTGGGAGCCTATGTGCATCCAGGTTCTGCTATTGGTTATTGACCGGAGACGTGTCTCGATCATGTCTACATAGTTCTCGAACCCGTAGGGTCCGCACGCTTAATGTTATGATGACAAGTTTATTATGAGTTTATGTGTTTTGATGTACCAAAGGTTGTTCGGAGTCCCGGATATGATCACGGACATGACGAGGAGTCTTGAAATGGTCGAGACATAAAGATTGATATATTGGACAACTATATTCGGACACCGGAAGTGTTCCGGAGAAGTTTCGGATAAAACCAGAGTGCCGGAGGGTTATCGGAACCCCCGGGGGAACTAAAGAGGGGCGGCCAGGGCAGGCCGCGCGCCCCCTCCCCCTTGAGTTCCAATTGGACAAGGAAGGGGGGGCGGCGCCCCCCTTTCCTTCTCCCTCTCCCTCTCCTTCCTTCCCCCTCTCTCCCTTTTGGTGGAAACCTACTAGGACTTGGAGTCCTAGTAGGATTCCCCTCTTGGGGCGCGCCATAGAGGGCCGGCCAGCCTCCCCCTTGCTCCTTTATATACGGGGGCAGGGGGCACCCCAAAGACATAACAATTGATCATTGATCTCTTAGCCGTGTGCGGTGCCCCCCTCCACCATAATCTACCTCGATAATACTGTAGCGGTGCTTAGGCAAAGCCCTGCGTCGATAGAACATCAACATCGTCACCACGCCGTCGTGCTGACGAAACTCTCCCTCAACACTCGGCTGGATCGGAGTTCGAGGGACGTTATCGGGCTGAACGTGTGCTGAACTCGGAGGTGTCGTGCGTTCGGTACTTGATCATTCGGATCGTGAAGACATACGACTACATCAACCGCGTTGTGCTAACGCTTCCGCTTTCGGTCTACGAGGGTATGTGGACAACACTCTCCCCTCTCGTTGCCATGCATCACCATGATCTTGCGTGTGCGTAGGAATTTTTTGGAAATTACTACGTTCCCCAACATTTTCTTCTTGGCGGGCTTCTTGGTGACCTTGGTCTTGGGGCGAGCTATTTTGGTCCGTTTATCCTGCGGTTTCCTCTTCCAGAATGGATCATCACCCTGTTAAAAGTTGAAAAGATCATAAGGGAGTATTAAACATATGGATTAAGAAGGAGTTGGGCAATTCTTACTGTGACGCCCCCGATTCAATAGTACACTAATCATGCACGCAAATGTGTACGGTCAAGATCAGGGACTCACGGGAAGATATCACAACACAACTCTACAAATAAAATAAGTCATACAAGCATCATAATACAAGCCAGGGGCCTCGAGGGCTCGAATACAAGTGCTCGATCATAGACGAGTCAGTGGAAGCAACAATGTCTGAGTACAGACATAAGTTAAACAAGTTGCCATAAGATGGCTAACACAAACGGGGATACAGATCGAACGAGGCGCAGGCCTCCTGCCTGGGATCCTCCTAACTACTCCTGGTCGTCGTCAGCGGGCTGCACTGTAACGCCCTCGATGCGGCTATATCTCCCACGTGTCGAAGCACGACTTAGAGGCATAACCGCATTGAAAGCAATGTCGCAAGTGAGGTAATCTTCACACAACCCATGTAATTCATAAGGGAAAGAGATACATAGTTGGCTTACAATCGCCACTTCACACAATACATGAGTAAAGCATTACATCATTCAGATACAATCAAGGTCCGACTACGGAACCAAAATAAAAGAAGACTACCCCAAATGCTACACAGATCCCCGATCGTCCCGACTGGGCTCCACTACTGATCAACTGAAACGAAACAACACAATGAACAAGATCTTCATCGAGCTCCTCCTTGAGCTCGGGTGCGTCACTTGCACGGGTTCATCGGCACCTGCAAACTGGTTTTGGAAGTATCTGTGAGTCACGGGGACTCAGCAATCTCATACCCGCGAGATCAAGACTATTTAAGCTTAAAGGTAGGACAGGGTAGTGAGGTGGAGCTGCAGCAAGCGACTAGCATATATGGTGGCTAACATACGCAAATGAGAGCGAGAAGAGAAGGCAAAAGCACGGTCGAACAACTATGATCAAGAAGTGATCCTGGAACTACTTACGTCAAGCATAACTCCAACAACCGTGTTCACTTCCCGGACCCCGCCGAGAAGAGACCATAACGATTACACATACGGTTGATGTATTTTAATTAAGATCAACTTCGGGTTTTCTACAACCGGACATTAACAAATTCCCATCTACCACATAACCGCGGGCACGGCTTTCGAAAGTTCGAACCCTGCAGGGGTGTCCCAACTTAGCCCATTATAAGCTCTCGCGATCAATGAAGGATATTCCTTCTCCCCGGGAAGACCCGATCAGTCTCGGAATCCCGGCTACAAGACATTTCGACAGTAATAAAACAAGTCTAGCAAAGCCGCCCGATGCGCCGACATCCTGATAGGAGCTGCACATATCTCTTTCTCAGGGCAACACCGGATAAGACAAGCTACGAGTAAAACCAGGCCTCGAGTTTCCACGAGGGGGCCCCGCAGGCTGCTCGGTTCGGACCAACACTTAGACAAGCATTGGGCCGGGGGGGCTAAAATAAGATGACCCTCGAGAGAGAGACTCCCAAGGGAAAAAATAGGTGGTGGTGAGGCAAATGGTAAAACCAAGGTTGGGCTTCGCTGGAAAAGTCTTATTCAAAGCGAACTGTCAAGGGGGTCCCATAAATCACCCGACCGCGTTAGGGACGCAAAATCCGGTAACATAACACCGATATGACGGAAACTAGGGCGGCAAGAGTGGAACACAACACCAGGCATAGGCCGAGCCTTCCACCCTTTACCAAGTATATAGATGCATTAATTAAATAAGATATATTGTGATATCCCAACAAGTAAACATGTTCCAACAAGGAACAACATCTCCATGTTCCAACAAGGAACAAACTTCATCTTCACCTGCAACTAACAATGCTATAAGAGGGGCTGAGCAAAGCGGTAACATAGCCAAACAACGGTTTGCTAGGACAAGGTGGGTTAGAGGCTTGGTTTGACAATATGGGAGGCATGATAAGCAAGTGGTAGGTATCGCAGCATAGGCATAGCAAAAGAGCGAGCAACTAGCAAGCAAAGATAGAAGTGATTTCGAGGGTATGGTCATCTTGCCTGAAATCCCGCAAGGAAGAAGAACGAGTCCATGAAGAAGACAAATGGATGTAGTCGAACGAATCCTCACAACACGACGTTATCGGAACCAACCCGAAGAAGCAACACCGAAAAAGAGCACACAAGATGGTAAACAACCACCACATAAGCATGGCATGATGCACAACCAAGTATGATGCATGTCCGGTTTAAATAGCATGGCATGGCAAAGTGCAACAACCAACACTACAAATTAAGTGGAGCTCAATATGCAACGGTGCATATTGACGAAACACCACGACAAGTTATTTAGTTCGATCTCGTTTATGTACCCAACAATATTAAATGTTGATTGACATGGCAAGGGGGTGAATCATATGAAACCTAGCTATTTAGGCAAGTTTAAATGAGGCCAGAAATGACAAACAACAATTCCGGAAACTCCTCATATGCATATTTTGAATTTGGTACTGTTCTGTCCTAAAGCATATTTTATTGTTGTTAAACAGGAAAATAAAGTGCAACAAGTTAATCTAGACATTTTCCTACCCCATTTACATATAAAAATTATTTAAAACCGAGCTACGGTTATTTAGTTATGAATTAAATCATTTTAACATGGCATTGGGCAAATTTAAACAAACATCACTTTAGACATATTAAACATAGATGAAAGTGGCATATTATTAACCTACACAAAATTCTGAGCAAGTTTCATATATAAATCATTTTAAACCGATGCACGGTTAATTAATTATTGATGCATGAACATTAAGGGGTTTTCTGAAAAACTGGCAAACCCTGGATAATTAGGAAATTCGCTGGACAGGATACAAAACATGAACGGGCCGCAACAGAGGCTGGCCCAACAGTGCACAGGGGGCGGGGCTGCTCACCAGGCCTCATGGGCCGGTCGGTGGAGGAGGCCGAAGCAGGCCAGCTTGGCTTTGAGGTGCTGGCCGGAGAAGAGGAGGCCCAAGCGCGTGGACGAAGCAGGGGCGCGGTCAACGCGAGGCAGGGGCGCGGGCTTGCGGTCGTGGCGCTCGTCTCCCTCGAAAAGAAGAGGCAGCAACGGGACCGGTCAACGGACTCGACAACGCACTGGACTCCAGCGACGAGGCCTTGGCGGCGATGCAGGGAAGGGAAGCGGCGGGACTCCGGCGCGGCAGGGAGCTCGGCGGACGGGGTCGAGCTGGAGGAGCTCGGGGCCTCAGGCGCAGAAGCAGCGGCAACGACGAGGCATGGCGATGCAAGCGCGGGGAGACGAGGGCGGTGGAGAGGCGGCGGGGCGCCGGAATGACACGGCAGGGCAAATCCGAGCGTGGGGAGCTTGGATCCATCCATTCCCGGCACGAAACGACGGCGGCAAAGCTTGATGCAGCGGCCATGGTGGTCTCCTGTGAGCAAAAACAGAGAGAGGGAGAGGGAGATCGTGAGAAAGAGAGATAGAGAAGTAGGAGGGGAAAAGGAGCGGGGCTGTCGAGGCACTCATCTCCGGCGAGGTTCCAGTCGCCGGTGTCGGCCAGACGACGAGGCGGGGTCGAGGGTGAATGGGGAGCTGCAGGAGGAGCTCGGGCAGAGGCAGAGGGGAATTTTTGGATCGGGAGGGGATGGATCCCAAGGAAAAGGATCGATGGTGGCTGGTTGACTCGGCGCTGAAACCAAGGGAGAGAGTGGCGGCGGCTTGGAGGAATGAGGAGGATGGGACAAGCTGCCTAATTTCTAGGGTTGGATCCCGAGTATATATAGCAGGTGGATTTGGCTAGGGGCTAACTGGTCCCTCCTATCAAAATCCGACGGATGAGAATAAATAGGTTAGAGAGTCCAATTAACAAAACGGAGATGTTTTGCAGACGTTTGGGGATGATCCGGACTCATCGGTCACGACAGACCAGGTCGGGTTTCGGGACAGTTTTCGGACGCGCGCGCGAGAAGGGCCGCGGGCTGACGGGAGAGGTTAGGTTGGGTCTGGGGTGAGTGGTACTGGGCTGTGCAGAAAGCCTTGGGCTAAGAGAAGAGAAGAGAGAGAGGGCCCGGCAACTGTTTTCGGAGACCGAAAACGTCCGACGTTAGACCGGCTAAAATGTCGCTATAGTTATCCGTTGGGCTATCAGACGAACCCCGAATGCGATGAAACTTGGCAGGCGGCCTATCTACAACATAACAACACCACATGCCAACTTTCAACCCATTCCGAGAACATTTTCCGGCCACTTATAAACTACTATTTCGGACATGCCGCGGGCGCGTGCAAGTGTGGTTGGTCTCAGAACGGACAAGGGAGAGAACTCGGAGAACCCGGACGGATGCAAGTTTCGAAAACATGATGGTGCAATGCAGATGATGACATGGCAAGATGTGACACGCAAGCAAATGACAAAGCAACAACAGCGAATAACGGGAGGACAACTGGCACATCGGTCTCGGGGCGTTACAACACTCCACCACTACGAGAGGATCTCGTCCCGAGATCTAAGAATGGCACCGAAGAGAAACGGAAGGGGAAGAGGTAAAACAAAGTTGCTTCTTTGACAAACGAGTGAAACCAACGAACCTTGAGAGGTTGAACAAAATGAAAGAAAGAATACCATGGAGATGAACGAAATGAAATACTCCGTTGGACAAGGAACACGGAACACGGCGAGAAAGAAGAGCTTAAGTGACAAGATAGATATTGACACCACTTCGGTTAAACAAGATAGAGAAGGAATAAGAATGATATAATTTGGCAGCACTCCGACTGAAAATGGAAGGAATTAGAATCATGAACTTGACAAGATGAGAGGATACTTGAAGAGATCAACAACACACTGCCTCCGGAACTATTGAAAGAATGGCACAATGGGTAAGAAGGATTTCAGACAGCGCTTAGATTGAAAGTGTTACGAAACTTGATAAGATGAAAAGAACTTGAGCAGAGGGCACAACACTCCGGTTAAATGGATAAGCATGAAAAAAAAACATGATCCTCACAATTCGAGATGATGGGTGAAGAGAGCAACATCAATATGCCTCCGAAAGAAGAAATAGAAGATAGATCATTGGAATAAAGGAATGGAGAAGAAAATGACAACTTCTACCACAAATGAGCTTGGAAAGTACCCTTCCAAGAAGGTTACAACGGAGTTGTTGGAAAAACAATCAACGAAAGGATAAGCTTATAGTGGACTTATGGAAACATCTCAAAATTTTGAGGTGAGCTTCTGCCACCAACGGAAGAGATTGGATTGATAAAAACGAGGAGACTAGAAACTATTTCACCAGGAGGATAAAAGAAGAACTTGGGTCATTGATAAAAACCATAATAGCAACAAACCTTAGAGAAGGCTTTAGGTGAAATATGACACAAGATGACTCCAACGGAGAGATAGATTGGTTGAAAAGATCCCTTGTACGAAAAGAAAATGATGGATTTAAATATCTCATTCTTAACAACATGTGAATCATGAGACATGAACTCAAATTATCAAGAATGACATAATACCACCTCGAATGATACGGTTGAAAGAATTGCACTTTGGAATGCAAGATGAAGAATACTTGAACTCCTCAAGACAAAACATGTGTTGAAACACCATGTTTATTTTAGAGTATGGCTTGACGCATCTTGACTCCGAGAGAAATCCTGATGAACAATTGAAGAATGAAAAGGGTTCTTGATAAACCACCGTGTAGAGCCTCCATGAAGAAACTCCGGTAATGAAAGGATGATAACAATAAAGAGAAGTTGAAAACACAAGGTGAAGCCTTGCGATGATTTAGATGGAGCTTCGCAACGAGATAAAGCGGAAAACTTGGACCTCCGGAAAAGAAAAGATGAAACAATTGAAATCAAGAATTTGAAGACCCTCCGGAATAAGGAATAGAATTTACTCGATGAAACAAGAATAAGAATTACATTATGCTTATCCTTCACCAATTTAAATTGATGACAAGCAATGGACTTGGCATACCACTTATTCTCGTAGAAAGGATTAAAATAGATATGGCGCAAGCTTGAGAATGTCTTCAACGAACCGCCGGTAGGATTGGAAAGAAAGAATGAATCTATTGTTGGGTAACGTAGCAGAAATTCAAAATTTTCCTACGTGTCACCAAGATCTATCTATGGAGAAACCAGCAACGAGGGGAAGGAGAGTTCATCTACATACCCTTGTAGATCGCTAAGCGAAAGCGTTCAAGTGAACGGAGTTGATGGAGTCGTACTCGTCGTGATTCAGATCACCGATGATCCTAGTGCCGAACGGACAGCACCTCCGCGTTCAACACACGTACAGCCCGGTGACGTCTCCCATGCCTTGATCCAGCAAGGAGAGAGGGAGAGGTTGAGGAAGACTCCATCCAGCAGCAGCACAACGGCGTGGTGATGATGGAGGAGCGTGGCAATCCAGCAGGGCTTCGCCAAGCACCGCAAAAGAGGAGAAGAACTTGGGAGAGGGAGGGGCTGCACCAAAGGCAAAAGGTGTGTCTCAAGAGGCCCTCTACCCCCACTATATATAGGGATCCCAAGGGGGGTGCGCCAGCCCTAGGAGATCCAATCTCCTAGGGGGCGGCGGCCAGGGGAGGATTCCCTCCCCCCCAAGGCACCTGGGAGGTGCCTTACCCCCTTGGGACTCTTCCCTTAGGGTTCCCCCTTCACCCTAGGCGCATGGGCCTTAGGGGAAGTGGTGCCCCAGCCCACTTTGGGCTGGATCCCTTCCCACTTCAGCCCATGGGACCCTCCGGGATAGGTGGCCCCACCCGGTGGGCCCCCGGGACCCCTCCGGTGGTCCCGGTACAATACCGATGACCCCGAAACTTGTCCCGATGGCCAAAATAGGACTTCCTATATATAAATCTTTACCTCCGGACCATTCCGGAACTCCTCGTGACGTCCGGGATCTCATCCGGGACTCCAAACAACATTCGGTAACCACATACAAGCTTCCTTTATAACCCTAGCGTCATCGAACCTTAAGTGTGTAGACCCTACGGGTTCGGGAGACATGCAGACATGACCGTGATGTTCTCCGGTCAATAACCAACAGCGGGATCTGGATACCCATGTTGGCTCCCACATGTTCCACGATGATCTCATCGGATGAACCACGATGTCAAGGACTTAATCAATCCCGTATACAATTCCCTTTGTCTATCGGTACGATACTTGCCCGAGATTCGATCGTCGGTATCCCAATACCTTGTTCAATCTCGTTACCGGCAAGTCTCTTTACTCGTTCCGTAACACATCATCCCGTGATCAACTCCTTGATCACATTGTGCACATTATGATGATGTCCTACCGAGTGGGCCCAGAGATACCTCTCCATCACACGGAGTGACAAATCCCAGTCTCGATTCGTTCAACCCAACAGACACTTTCAGAGATACCCGTAGTGTACCTTTATAGCCACCCAGTTACGTTGTGACGTTTGGCACACCCAAAGCATTCCTACGGTATCCGGGAGTTGCACAATCTCATGGTCTAAGGAAATGATACTTGACATTAGAAAAGCTTTAGCATACGAACTACATGATCTTGTGCTAGGCTTAGGATTGGGTCTTGTCCATCACATCATTCTCCTAATGATGTGATCCCATTATCAATGACATCCAATGTCCATGGTCAGGAAACCGTAACCATCTATTGATCAACGAGCTAGTCAACTAGAGGCTTACTAGGGACATGGTGTTGTCTATGTATCCACACATGTATCTGAGTTTCCTATCAATACAATTCTAGCATGGATAATAAACGATTATCATGAACAAGGAAATATAATAATAATCAATTTATTATTGCCTCTAGGGCATATTTCCAACAGTCTCCCACTTGCACTAGAGTCAATAATCCAGTTCACATCGATATGTGATTGCAATGATTCCAACACCCAAGGTCACATCCCCATGTGACTAATACCCAAGAGTTTACTAGAGTCAATAATCTAGTTCACATTACTATGTGATTAACACTCAATGAGTTTTTGGTTTGATCATGTTATGCTTGTGAGAGATGTTATAGTCAACGGGTCTGAACCTTTCAGATCCGTGTGTGCTTTACAAATCTCTATGTCATCTCCTAGATGCAGTTACCACGCTCTATTTGGAGCTATTCCAAATAACTATTCTACTATTCGAATCCAATTTACTACTTAGAATAATCTGGATCAGTGTCAAAGTTTGCATCGACGTAACCCTTTACGACGAACTCTTTTACCACCTCCATAATCGAGAAAATTCCTTAGTCCACTAGTTACTAAGGATAACTTTGACCGTTGTCCTGTGATCCATTTTCTAGATCACACTTGTACCCCTTGACTGACTCATGGTTTGGCACACTTCAGGTGCGGTACAACATAGCATACTGTAGAGCCTATGTCTGAAGCATAGGGGGCGACCTTCGTCCTTTCTCTCTATTCTGCCGTGGTCATGTCTTGAGTCTTGCTCAATACTCACACCTTGTAACACAGCCGAGAACTCCTTCTTTGCTGATCTATTTTGAATTCCTTCAAAAACTTGTCACGGTATGTATTCATTTGAGAGTACTATTAAGTGATCTTGATCTATCCTTATAGATCTTGATGCTCAATGTTTAAGTAGCTTAATCCAGGTTTTCCATTGAAAACACTCTTCAAATAACCCTATATGCTTTCCAGAAATTCTACATCATTTCTGATCAACAATATGTCAACAACATATACTCATCAGAAATTCTATAGTGCTCCCACTCACTTCTTTGGAAATACAAGTTTCTCATAAACTTTATATAAACCTAAAATCTTTGATCAACTCATCAAAGTGTACATTCCAACTCCGAGATGCTTACTCCAGTCCTCAGGAGGATTGCTGGTGCTTTGCATACTTATTAGCATCTTTCAGGATTGACAAAACCTTCTGGCTGTATCACATACAACCTTTCCTCAAGAAAATCGTTGAGGAAACAATGTTTTGACATCCTATCTGCACAATTTCATAAATAATGCAGTAATCGCTAACATAATTCCAACAGACTCTTAGCATCGCTACGAGTGAGAAAGTCTCATCGCAGTCAACTCCTTGAACTTGTCGGAAAACATCTTAATGACAAGTCGAGCTTTCTTAATGGTGACATTTACCATCATTGTCCGTCTTCCTTTTAAAATCCATCTGTACTCAACAGCCTCACGACCATCGAGCCGTTTTGCCAAAGTCTACACTTTGTTTTCATACATGGATCCTTTCTCGGATGTTATGGCCTCGAGCCATTCATTGGAATCCGGGCCCACCATCGCTTCTCCATAGCTCGTAGGTTCATTGTTGTCTAGCAACATGACTTCCAAGATAGGATTACTGTACCATTCTGAAGCAGTACGCATCCTTGTCACCCTACGAGGTTTGGGAGTGACTTGATCCGAAGTCTCATGATCACTATCATAAGCTTCCACTTCAATTGGTGTAGGTGCCACAGGAACAATCTTGTGCCTTGCTACACACTAGTTGAAGTGACAGTTCAATAACCTCATCAAGTCTCCACCATCCTCCCACTCAATTCTTTCGAGAGAAACTTTTCCTCGAGAAAGGACCCGATTCTAGAAACAATCCCTATTGCTTTCGGATCTGAGACACGAGGTATACCCAACTGTTTTGAGTGTCCTATGAAGATGCATTTATCCGCTTTGGGTTCGAGCTTATCAGCCTGAAACTTTTTCACATAAGCGTCGTGACCCCAAACTTTTAAGAAATGACAGCTTAGGTTTCTTTAAACCATAGTTCATACGGTGTCATCTCATCGGAATTACATGGTGCCCTATTTAAAGTGAGTGCGGTTGTCTCTAATGCCTAACCCATGAACGATAGTGGTAATTTGATAAGAGACATCATGGTATGCATCATATCCAATAGGGTGCGGTTATGATGTTCGGACACACCATCACACTATGGTGTTCCAGGCGGTACTAGTCGTGAAACAATTTCCACAATGTCTCAATTGTGTACCAAACTCGCAACTCAGATATTCATCTCTATGATCATATCATAGATATTTTATCCTCTTGTCACGACGATATTCAACATCACTCTGAAATTACTTGAACCATTCAATAATTCAGACTTGTGTTTCATCAAGTAGATATGCTCAGTATCTACTCAAATCATCTGTGAAGTAAGAGCATAACGATATCCACCGCGTGCCTCAGCACTCATTGGACTGCACACATCAAAATGTGTTACTTCCAACAAGTTGCTTTCTTGTTCCATTTTACTGAAACCGAAGCTTTCAGTCATCTTGCCCATGTGGTATGATTTGCATGTCTCAAGCGATTCAAAATCAAGTGAGTCCAAACGGTCCATCTGCATGGAGTTTCTTCATGTGTATATACCAACAGACATGGTTCACATCTCTCAATCTTTTCAGAAATGAGTGAGTTCAAAGATCCATCAACATGGAGCTTCTTCATGCGTTTTATACCAATATGACTTACATGGCAGTGCCACAAGTAGGTGGTACTATCATTACTATCTTATATCTTTTGGCATGAACATGTGTATCACTATGATCGAGATTCAATAAACCATTCATTCTAGGTGCAAGACCATTGAAGGTATTATTCAAATAAATAGAGTAACCATTATTCTCCTTAAATGAATAACCGTATTGCGATAGACATAATCCAATCATGTCTATGCTCAACGCAAACACCAAATAACAATTATTTAGGTTTAACACCAATCTCGATGGTAGAGGGAGCGTGCGATGCTTGATCATATCAACCTTGGAAGCACTTCCAACACATCTCGTCAGCTCACCTTTAGCTAGTCTCCGTTTATTCCGTAGCTTTTATTTCGGGTTACTAACACTTAGCAACCGAACCAGTATCTAATACCCTGATGCTACTAGGAGTACTAGTAAAGTACACATTCACATAATGTATATCCAATATACTTCTATCGACAGCCTTCTCATCTACCAAGTATCTAGGGTAATTCTGCTCCAGTGGCTGTTCCCCTTATTATAGAAGCACTCAGTCTCGGGTTTGGGTTTAACCTTGGGTTTCTCCACTAGAGCAGCAGCTGATTTGTTGTTTCACGAAGTATCCCTTCTTGCCCTTGCCCTTCTTGAAACTAGTGGTTTCACTAACCATCAACAATTGATGCTCCTTCTTGATTTCTACTTCCGCGGTGTCAAACATCGCGAATATTTCAAGGATCATCATATCTATCCCTGATATGTTATAGTTCATTACGAAGCTCTAGCAGCTTGGTGGCAATGACTTTGGAGAAACATCACTATCTTATCTGGAAGATCAACTCCCACTCGATTCAAGTGATTGTTGTACTCAGACAATTTGAGCACAAGCTCAACGATTGAGCTTTTCTCCCTTAGTTTGCAGGCTAAGAAAATCGTCGGAGGTCTTATACCTCTTGACGTGGGCACGAGCCTGAAATCCCAATTTCAGCCCTCGAAACATCTCATATGTTCCGCGACATTTCAAAAATGTCTTTCGTGCCTCAATTCTAAACCATTTGTCACTATCGAACTATCATGTAGTCATCAAAACGTGTATGTCATATGTTTGCAACATCCACAGACCACGTTCGAGGTCCAGCACACCGAGTGGTGCATTAAGGACACAAGCCTTCTACTGTCCGCATAATTGCTACTATCAACTTTCAACTATATTTTCTCTAGGAACATATCTAAAACAGTAGAACTAAAGCGCGAGCTACGACATAATTTGCAAAATCTTTTTGACTATGTTCAGGATAATTAAGTTCATCTTATGAACTCCCACTCAGATAGACATCCCTCTAGTCATCTAAGTGATTACATGATCCGAGTCAACTAGGCCGTGTCCGATCATCACGTGAGACGGACTAGTCAACGTCGGTGAACATCTTCATGTTGATCGTATCTACCATACGACTCATGCTCGACCTTTCGGTCTTCTGTGTTCCGAGGCCATGTCTGTACATGCTAGGCTCGTCAAGTTAACCCTAAGTGTTTTGCATGTGTAAAACTGTCTTACACCCGTTGTATGTGAACGTAAGGATCTATCACACCCGATCATCACGTGGTGCTTCGAAACGACGAACTGTAGCAACGGTGCACAGTTAGGGGAGAACACATTCTTGAAATTGTTTATGAGGGATCATCTTATTTACTACCGTCGTTCTAAGTAAACAAGATGCATAAACATGATAAACATCACATGCAATCAAAAGGTGACATGATATGGCCAATATTCTTTTGCTCCTTTTGATCTCCATCTTCGAGGCTCCATGATCATCATTGTCACCGGCATGACACCATGATCTCCATAATCATGATCTCCATCATCGTGTCTCCATGAAGTTGTCACGCCAACTATTACTTCTACTCCTATGGCTACCGGTTAGCAATAAAGTAAAGTAATTACATGGCGTTGTTCAATGACTCGCAGGTCATACAATAAATAAAGACAACTCCTATGGCTCCTGCCGGTTGTCATACTCATCGACATGCAAGTCGTGAATCCTATTACAAGAACATGATCATCTCATACATCACATATATCATACATCACATCCTTTGGCCATATCACATCACATGGCATACCCTGCAAAAACAAGTTAGACGTCCTCTAATTATTGTTTGCATGTTTTACGTGGCTGCTATGGGTTTCTAGCAAGAACGTTTCTTACCTACGCAAAACCACAACGTGATATGTCAATTGCTATTTACCCTTCATAAGGACCCTTTTCATCGAATCCGATCCGACTAAAGTGGGAGAGACTGGCACCCGCTAGCCACCTTATGCAACTAGTGCATGTCAGTCGGTGGAACCTGTCTCACTTAAGTGTACGTGTAAGGTCGGTCCGGGCCGCTTCATCCCACAATGCCGCCGAATCAAGATTGACTAGTAACGGTAAGCATATTGAACAAAATCAACGCCCACAACTACTTGGTGTTCTACTCGTGCAAAGAATCTACGCAATAGACCTAGCTCATGATGCCACTGTTGGGTAACGTAGCAGAAATTCAAAATTTTCCTATGTGTCACCAAGATCTATCTATGGAGAAACCAGCAACGAGGGGAAGGAGAGTTCATCTACATACCCTTGTAGATCGCTAAGCGGAAGCGTTCAAGTGAATGGAGTTGATGGAGTCGTACTCGTCGTGATTCAGATCACCGATGATCCTAGTGCCGAACGGACAGCACCTCCGCGTTCAACACACGTACAACCCGGTGACGTCTCCCATCCCTTGATCCAGCAAGGAGAGAGGGAGAGGTTGAGGAAGACTCCATCCAGCAGCAGCACAACGGCATGGTGATGATGGAGGAGCGTGGCAATCCAGCAGGGCTTCGCCAAGCACCGCAAAAGAGGAGAAGAACTTGGGAGAGGGAGGGGCTGCACCAAAGGCAAAAGGTGTGTCTCAAGAGGCCCTCTACCCCCACTATATATAGGGATCCCAAGGGGGGTGTGCCAGCCCTAGGAGATCCAATCTCCTAGGGGGCGGCGGCCAGGGGAGGATTCCCTCCCCCCCAAGGCACCTGGGAGGTGCCTTACCCCCTTGGGACTCTTCCCTTAGGGTTCCCCCTTCACCCTAGGCGCATGGGCCTTAGGGGAAGTGGCGCCCCAGCCCACTTTGGGCTGGATCCCTTCCCACTTCAGCCCATGGGACCCTCCGGGATAGGTGGCCCCACCCGGTGGGCCCCCGGGACCCCTCCGGTGGTCCCGGTACAATACCGATGACCCCGAAACTTGTCCCGATGGCCGAAATAGGACTTCCTATATAAAAATCTTTACCTCCGGACCATTCCGGAACTCCTCGTGACGTCCGGGATCTCATCCGGGACTCCGAACAACATTCGTTAACCACATACAAGCTTCCTTTATAACCCTAGCGTCATCGAACCTTAAGTGTGTAGACCCTACGGGTTCGGGAGACATGCAGACATGACCGTGATGTTCTCCGGTCAATAACCAACAGCGGGATATAGATACCCATGTTGGCTCCCACATGTTCCACGATGATCTCATCGGATGAACCACGATGTCAAGGACTTAATCAATCCCGTATACAATTCCCTTTGTCTATCGGTACGATACTTGCCCGAGATTCGATCGTCGGTATCCCAATACCTTGTTCAATCTTGTTACCGGCAAGTCTCTTTACTCGTTCCGTAACACATCATCCCCTGATCAACTCCTTGATCACATTGTGCACCTTATGATGATGTCCTACCGAGTGGGCCCAGAGATACCTCTCCGTCACACGGAGTGACAAATCCCAGTCTCGATTCGTGCAACCTAACAGACACTTTCGGAGATACCCGTAGTGTACCTTTATAGCCACCCAGTTACGTTGTGACGTTTGGCACGCCCAAAGCATTCCTACGGTATCCGGGAGTTGCACAATCTCATGGTCTAAGGAAATGATACTTGACATTATAAAAGCTTTAGCATACGAACTACATGATCTTGTGCTAGGCTTAGGATTGGGTCTTGTCCATCACATCATTCTCCTAATGATGTGATCCCGTTATCAATGACATCCAATGTCCATGGTCAGGAAACCGTAACCATCTATTGATCAACGAGCTAGTCAACTAGAGGCTTACTAGGGACATGGTGTTGTCTATGTATCCACACATGTATCTGAGTTTCCTATCAATACAATTCTAGCATGGATAATAAACGATTATCATGAACAAGGAAATATAATAATAATCAATTTATTATTGCCTCTAGGGCATATTTCCAACATCTATATGATAACAAGGGAAGAAGGATCTTGAACGAACCACCGTAAGAATTTAAAATGAACAAAGAAAAGATAAGAAACACCGAGAAGAATTAGCAAATGAACGAAGATGCTTGCTAGGATTTAGATACATGAGACCGAAGAGATCATGAACTGATTAGAGTATATTTGAACGATGCACCGGTAGGATTTGGAAAACAAGAGCTGAAAGCTTGAATGAATAATTCTGATATGATGGGCTCCAGAGAATCAAACTGAAAAGACTCTTGAATGCTCCGGATGGGTGAAAATTATTCTCACAATCGAAAACAATTATGAGAGGATGGCAACAAGCTAGAACAATGAGTCATGAAGAGAATGGAGCAAGATTTAAGAGAAACTCTTCTTCGGTCTTCAAATGTTGAGAACGATGATGAGAACCACCAAGAATTGTTGAGGCACTCCAGAAAGAAAAAATTGGAAAGGTTGAACCAACGATGAAAGAATTGAAAGGTCTTGGAGAAAGACATATGACTGATGGAATCCATTCTTACATCACACTTTGAAACGAATTTGGGAATAACTCCGGGAAAATTAGAAGAGTCAGGTAAGATCCTGGGAAAAGACCTGTGGGTTATGGGCCCACTCAAAAGAAACAGCGTTGAAGGATTGCTTGAAAAGAGAGATTGCACCGGTAGAATTAAATGGCTTGAATAAGATAACATCCTCAAAAGAACTTGAGTGAGTTGAGAATGGAAACTTGAATCTTCTGAGATATCTTCATCACTCCGGAACAAATGAATAGCGAGAGGTGAATGATTAAGAGATACACCGGTATGAGAAGGTATTGAAACGAGGAAAAGATGTGATCACCATCGAAAGATTGTATTGAACACACCGGGGAAGATAAAAGAACAAATAATTATAAACTTGAGGCTCCGTTAGCATCTTCATGAGAAACACCGGGTAAGAACATGAAGGAGAAGAATGGAGAGGCTTGACATCAATAAAATGGATACTTGATCAAGAAATCTGCGTCCTTGAAGAAATAAGGGTGGGAGGGCGGGAAAAACAAAGACAACTTGGGTCGGATGAAGCCAACACCGTTGAGAAGGACTGATAATTGATCTTGCGAATGTTGAAGTGATCGGATCCACTTGAAGAGGGACACACCGGTTGGAAAAGAATTGGCATGATAATCTTGATGATGAAGAAGGATTAGTATTTCCATAGAAATATGATAACACCATTTAGAAAAGGTATGGAATCAACACTTGACATTGAAGCAACTAGAATACCACAAAACAAAACAAAAACAAAGGATTGGCTTGCAGAATAAGCCGGAAACAAACATATGATAGATCCCATATCGTATCATGTGTCTGTTGGAAAGATATCCTACGAGATACTTGAATTCCCACTTATAAACTCCCAAAACTTTCTGGTTATGCAATCAGGTGTTGGGGATACAGGGGACACAAAATATATCACCCAAACTAACAATACCTAGATCCAGCTGTATCCATCCTTCAACACATAACCAAGAAACCTTCGGAAATCATCTACCTCAACCTTCGAAAAGCATCCGTTATACGAGTTATGGCAATACTCCCGCACTGGCCTCAGTACTGGGCTATCAGGGTTATCTCACCAACAACTGTACAAAAGAGTTTTTCGATGTCGGCGTACTAAACTCAGGTATTCCAGAACCGCAACGATAAAATCATGACGACAACACCTCGGAGCTCAACTCCCCGGGACACCTCCACTAAACCCCTGCTGACAGGAGGCACCAAGAAAATGTTGTCATCACAAAACCATCGGAACGATTCTAAGATACCCGCGTGATCCTAAAAAAAATTAGTGAAATTTGAGAAGAGAAAAGTCAAAACTCTACGTCAGGATGCCTTACCAGAGTGATGACGAGACTGGGAAGTAAAAAGAATTCTTAAACTCTCCGATATATATAATCCTAAGACTCAAAACATTTTTCTAGACACAACTCGGCCGCTAAAAACGATCAATCAGTGGGGGCTCCTAAGGTCAGGGAAGGCTCTGATTACCAACTTGTAACGCCCTCGATGCGGCTATATCTCCCACGTGACGAAGCACGACTTAGAGGCATAACCGCATTGAAAGCAATGTCGCAAGTGAGGTAATCTTCACACAACCCATGTAATACATAAGGGAAAGAGATACATAGTTGGCTTACAATCGCCACTTCACACAATACATGAGTAAAGCATTACATCATTCAGATACAATCAAGGTCCGACTACGGAACCAAAATAAAAGAAGACTATCCCAAATGCTACACAGATCCCCGATCGTCCCGACTGGGCTCCACTACTGATCAACTGAAACGAAACAACACAATGAACAAGATCTTCATCGAGCTCCTCCTTGAGCTCGGGTGCGTCACCTGCACGGGTTCATCGGCACCTGCAAATTGGTTTTGGAAGTATCTGTGAGTCACGGGGACTCAGCAATCTCACACCCGCGAGATCAAGACTATTTAAGCTTAAAGGTAGGACAGGGTAGTGAGGTAGAGCTGCAGCAAGCGACTAGCATATACGGTGGCTAACATACGCAAATGAGAGCGAGAAGAGAAGGCAAAAGCACGGTCGAACAACTATGATCAAGAAGTGATCCTGGAACTACTTACGTCAAGCATAACTCCAACAACCGTGTTCACTTCCCGGACCCCGCCGAGAAGAGACCATCACGATTACACATACGGTTGATGTATTTTAATTAAGATCAACTTCGGGTTTTCTACAACCGGACATTAAAAAATTCCCATCTGCCACATAACCACGGGCACGGCTTTCGAAAGTTCAAACCCTGCAGGGGTGTCCCAACTTAGCCCATTATAAGCTCTCGCGGTCAACGAAGGATATTCCTTCTCCCCGGGAAGACCCGATCAGTCTCGGAATCCTGGCTACAAGACATTTCGACAGTAATAAAACAAGTCCAGCAAAGCCGCCCGATGCGCCGACATCCTGATAGGAGCTGCACATATCTCTTTCTCAGGGCAACACCGGATAAGACAAGCTACGAGTAAAACCAGGCCTCGAGTTTCCACGAGGGGGCCCCGCAGGCTGCTCGGTTCGGACCAACACTTAGACAAGCATTGGCCCGGGGGGGCTAAAATAAGATGACCCTCGAGAGAGCGACTCCCAAGGGAAAAAATAGGTGGTGGTGAGGCAAATGGTAAAACCAAGGTTGGGCCTCGCTGGAAAAGTCTTATTCAAAGCGAACTGTCAAGGGGGTCCCATAAATCACCCGACCGCGTTAGGGACGCAAAATCCGGGAACATAACACCGATATGACGGAAACTAGGGCGGCAAGAGTGGAACACAACACCAGGCATAAGGCCGAGCCTTCCACCCTTTACCAAGTATATAGATGCATTAATTAAATAAGATATATTGTGATATCCCAACAAGTAAACATGTTCCAACAAGGAACAACATCTCCATGTTCCAACAAGGAACAAACTTCATCTTCACCTGCAACTAACAACGCTATAAGAGGGGCTGAGCAAAGCGGTAACATAGCCAAACAACGGTTTGCTAGGACAAGGTGGGTTAGAGGCTTGGTTTGACAATATGGGAGGCATGATAAGCAAATGGTAGGTATCGCAGCATAGGCATAGCAAAAGAGCGAGCAACTAGCAAGCAAAGATAGAAGTGATTTCGAGGGTATGGTCATCTTGCCTGAAATCCCGCAAGGAAGAAGAACGAGTCCATGAAGAAGACAAATGGATGTAGTCGAACGAATCCTCACAACACGATGTTATCGGAACCAACCCGAAGAAGCAACACCGGAAAAGAGCAAACAACATGGTAAACAACCACCACATAAGCATGGCAGGATGCACAACCAAGTAAGATGCATGTCCGGTTTAAATAGCATGGCATGGCAAAGTGCAACAGCCAACACTACAAATTAAGTGGAGCTCAATATGCAACGGTGCATATTGACGAAACACCACGACAAGTTATTTAGTTTGATCTCGTTTATGTACCCAACAATATTAAATGTTGATTGACATGGCAAGGGGGTGAATCATATGAAACCTAGCTATTTAGGCAAGTTTAAATGAGGCCAGAAATGACAAACAACAATTCCGGAAACTCCTCATATGCATATTTTGAATTTGGTACTGTTCTGTCCTAAAGCATATTTTATTGTTGTTAAACAGGAAAATAAAGTGCAACAAGTTAATCTAGATAATTTCCTACCCCATTTACATATAAAAATTATTTAAAACCGAGCTACCGTTATTTAGTTATGAATTAAATCATTTTAACATGGCATTGGGCAAATTTAAACAAACATCACTTTAGACATATTAAACATAGATGAAAGTGGCATATTATTAACCTACACAAAATTCTGAGCAAGTTTCATATATAAATCATTTTAAAACGATGCACGGTTAATTAATTATTGATGCATGAACATTAAGGGGTTTTCTGAAAAACTGGCAAACCCTGGATAATTAGGCGCAGAAGCAGCGGCAACGGCGAGGCATGGCGATGCAAGCGCGGGGAGACGAGAGCGGTGGAGAGGCGGCGGGGCGCCGGAATGACACGGCAGGGCAGATCCGGGCGTGGGGAGCTTGGATCCATCCATTCCCGTCACGAAACGACGGCGGCAGAGCTTGATGCAGCGGCCATGGTGGTCTCCTGTGAGCGAAAACAGAGAGAGGGAGAGGGAGATCGTTAGAAAGAGAGATAGAGAAGTAGGAGGGGAAAAGGAGCGGGGCTGTCGAGGCACTCATCTCCGGCGAGGTTCCGGTCGCCGGTGTCGGCCAGACGACGAGGCGGGGTCGAGGGTGAATGGGGAGCTGCAGGAGGAGCTCGGCCAGAGGCAGAGGGGAATTTTTGGATCGGGAGGGGATGGATCCCAAGGAAAAGGATCGATGGTGGCTGGTTGACTCGGCGCTGAAACCAAGGGAGAGAGTGGCGGCGGCTAGGAGGAATGAGGAGGATGGGACAAGCTGCCTAATTTCTAGGGTTGGATCCCGAGTATATATAGCAGGTGGATTTGGCTAGGGGCTAACTGGTCCCTCCTATCAAAATCCGACGGATGAGAATAAATAGGTTAGAGAGTCCAATTAACAAAACGGAGATGTTTTGCAGACGTTTGGGGATGATCCGGACTCATCGGTCACGACAGACCAGGTCGGGTTTCGGGACAGTTTTCGGACGCGCGCGCGAGAAGGGCCGCGGGCTGACGGGAGAGGTTAGGTTGGGTCTGGGGTGAGTGGTACTGGGCTGTGCAGAAAGCCTTGGGCTAAGAGAAGAGAAGAGAGAGAGGGCCCGGCAACTGTTTTCGGAGACCGAAAACGTCCGACGTTAGACCGGCTAAAATGTCGCTATAGTTATCCGTTGGGCTATCAGACGAACCCCGAATGCGATGAAACTTGGCAGGCGGCCTATCTACAACATAACAACACCACATGCCAACTTTCAACCCATTCCGAGAACATTTTCCGGCCACTTATAAACTACTATTTCGGACATGCCGCGGGCGCGTGCAAGTGTGGTTGGTCTCAGAACGGACAAGGGAGAGAACTCGGAGAACCCGGACGGATGCAAGTTTCGAAAACATGATGGTGCAATGCAGATGATGACATGGCAAGATGTGACACGCAAGCAAATGACAAAGCAACAACAGCGAATAACGGGAGGACAACTGGCACATCGGTCTCGGGGCGTTACATGCACGTAGTAGTAGGCACCTCCAGTGTAGTAGTCGTCATCGACGGTGGCGTCTGGCTCCTGGGCTCCATCGTCTGATTGCAGCAATCGGGTAGAGAGATGGGGAAAAGGGGAAACAAGGCAACCGTGAGTACTCATCCAAAGTACTCGCAAGCAAGGAGCTACACTACATATGCATGGATATATGTGTAAGGGGCCATATAGTGGACTGAACTGCAGAATGCCAGAATAGGAGGGGGATAGCTATTCTTATCGAGGACTACGCTTCTGGTCGCCTTCGTCTTGCAGTAGGTAGAAGAGAGTAGACTGAAGTCCTCCAAGTAGCATCGTATAGCATAATCCTACCCGGCAATCCCCTCCTCGAAGCCCTGTTAGAGAGCGATCACCGGGTTGTATCTGGCACTTGGAAGGGTGTGTTTTATTAAGTATCCGGTTCTAGTTGTCATAAGGTCAAGGTACAACTCCGGGTCGTCCTTTTACTGAGGGACACGGCTATTCGAATAGATTAACTTCCCTGCAGGGGTGCACCACATAACCCAACACGCTTGATCCCATTTGGCCGGACACACTTTCCTGGGTCATGCCCGGCCTCGGAAGATCAACACGTCGCAGCCCCACCTAGGCACAACAGAGAGGTCAGCACGCCGGTCTAAACCTAAGCGCGCAGGGGTCTGGGCCCATCGCCCTGAGCACACCTGCACGTTGCGAGGGCGGCCGGAAGCAGACCTAGCCTAGTGGCGTTCCAGTCCAATCCGGCGCGCGCTGCTCCGTCGCTGACGTCAAGAAGTGCTTCGGCTGATACCACGACGCCGAGTGCCCATATCTTTCCCGCGTAGTTGGTTAGTGCGTATAGGCTAGTAGCCAGACTCAGATCAAATACCAAGATCTCGTTAAGCGTGTTAAGTATCCGCGAACGCCGACAGGGCCAGGCCCACCTCTCACCCAGGTAGCCTCAACCTGCCCTGCCGCTCTGCCACAAAGATCCACACAGAGGGTCGTCGGGACAAAGGTCCTTTCAGCCCCCAATCCGTGAATCACTCGCGGGTACTCCTCGAGCCAACCCGACTTTGGTCACCACATGTATCATGTTTAAAGTATAGTATATATCCGCGATCACCTCCCAAGTGATCACGGCCCGATAGTATAGCACAGCAGACGGACAAGAATGTAGGGCCACTGATGGTAAACTAGCATCCTAAACTAAGCAGGTAGGATTGCAGGTAAAGGTATCAACAGTAGTAACAAGGACAGGCTATGCATCAGGATAGGAATAACGAAAGCAGTAACATGCTACACTACTCTAATGCAAGCAGTATAGAGGAGAGTAGGCGATATCTGGTGATCAAGGGGGGGCTTGCCTTGTTGCTCTGGCAAGAAGGAGGGGGTCGTCTTTGGTGTAGTCGAACACACGGACATCGGCACCAGTCTCAGAGTCTACCGGAAAGAAGTAACGGAGGGGGAACACAATAAATAACAGAGCAATCAAATGTAACACAAAGAAAGACATGGCAATAGGCGGTGCTAGGGGTGACCTAACGTAGTGGTAATGATACCAGCGAAGGGGGGGGGACATCCGGGAAAGTATCCCCGGTGTTTCCCGTTTTCGGACAAATGAACCGGAGGGGGAAAGTTGCGAGTTCGATAGGTTAGGGAGGTGTGGTGGATGAACGAGTTGCATATCCGGAATCGTCTCGTCGTTCTGAGCAACTTTCATGTACAAAGTTTTTCCATCCGAGCTACGGATTATTTTATATTAATTTTTAAAGTTTTACTAATACTCTGGAATTAATTTAATTAACTAAATTCGAATTATCCAAAACAGTGGCCTGTGATGTCAGCATGACATCATCCAGGCATCAGCGGTCAACCTCAGATAGTCCAGGTCAACCCTGACCAGTGGGGTCCAGGGGGCTGAGTCAGCATGTACAGTCAGCAGTTGACCAGTCAATGTTGACTTGTCAATAGGGTCAGCGGGGCCCACATGTCATTGACTGTGTGTTAATTAACCTAGTTAATTAATTTAACTAAACAGATTAATAGTTAAGTTAATTAATCTAAATTAATTAAGTTAACTAATTGATTAATTAAAATTATTTATTTACTTATTTTTAAACTCCTTTTTTATGTAAAAACGTTCTGGGCAGGGCCCGCCTGTCATTGGCCCCTGGGGGCTTAGTGGATCGGGCGCTGGCGAAACGGGGCTGCCCCGAGTGAGCGGGCGCCGGGCGCCCGACTGGGCGCTGCGACCAGGGAACGAAGGGGGCGGCCGTGGCAGTGAGCGGAATGGGGCGGCGCCGCGAGGCCATGCAGAGTAGCAGGGCGCTGGCATGGTCATCGCCGAACTGGCGCGGGCGCTAGCCCGGGCACGGCATTGAGCGAGGCAGCGGTGGTAGGACGTGCACACGATGGTCGCGGGGCTCGAGAGTGGACGTCGCAACGGCGGCGGAGTGACCGCAGGGTGGAGGCAGGGCCGGCGACCAGCGGGAGGGGGAGCCGAGGAGCGCAGCGACGAGACGAGTAGGAGGGAGGAAGGCGGCAACTGCAGGCACCAGCAGGCGAGTGTGGTTGCGCGCGGGCGTTGCCGGACGCGACGACGACACGAGCGCAGGATGTGGTGGAGCGGTGGTGGCCGCGACTGCCGGCGCACGGCAGGGTGGCCGGAGGCAGGCGTGCGAACGGGGAGGGAAAGAGAGGCCAGGGTTGGCCTCACCGTGGGATGTAGGGACGGGGCAGCGGGGCGTGGGGAGGAGACGGAGAAGACGGCGACGTGGTGACGAGGTGCAGGCCGTCGTGGTGGCTCCGGGAGGCGACGGACGGCGTCAGGCGGCGGAGGTTCCGGCGAGGTGGCTCTCCAGGCGGCGGCAACGGGCGGCGACCTCCTCCTCGATCCGATCCAATCGGGGGAGAGGGGGAGGAGATATTTTCGTGGGGGAAGTGGGGGTGTCGGTGGAGTGGGAGGGGTGCGGTGAGTGGATAAGGGGGGAGTGGGTGGCCGGCTGGCCTGGTGGGTTGGCCCAGTGGGGCTGTGGCCTGCTGGGCCGGAGCCCAGTGGGGGGGTTGCTTTCTCTTTTTTTATCTTTGTTTTTTGTTTTCTTTCCTGTTTTAATTTTAGTTCCACATTATTTTTAGATATTAAAATATAACAATAGCTCCTAAAATAACATTTCAAAATAACCCTCTGCCACAAAAGGTTTTAACCCAAAATAAAATAGTTTAGTATTTTATAAAATACCAAAGGTATTTAAATAATGTTTTTGGCTACCGTTTAAATTATTTTAGTGCATTTATACATTATATAAAGATGTGGATTCTTCATCATAATCACCTATGCATTAACTGGCACAACCCGAACATTTTGGTTTTAAATCTTTGAAAAGTTTTATTGTTTGTCTTTAACTTGAAGTTGAATTCCGAATCGTTTTTCTTTTGAACTAACGTGAGATTATCAACACTAACCGAGGTGACGTGGCACCATTTCTAGAGAGTTACTGTAGCTTGATTATCCGGGCGTCACAATTCTCCTCCACTACAAGAAATCTCGTCCCGAGATTTAAGAGGGGAGTAAAGGTGGAAGGTTCGGGTTACGAAATTCTAACGGGTCTTCTCACTGTTGGTTGCTCTTCTCGAAGAGGTCGATCCATTACATTGACGTCTTCATTCCTCTGCTTCAGGTCATTATGGTGAAGTCGTCCTTTTCTTCAGGCACTCCAACGTACTTACGAAAGGATAAGAGGGGGAAAACTCTATAAGGACGGGTTCTAACAAATTGAGCATCGGACGGTTAACTCAGGGGAAGAAGCATATGTATCTCTCGAATTGAAACTTAAGAAGTTATCGAGAGCAAAGTAAGGAGGTACCATGAGAAGTTTCAAACGGATAGGCAATCGTTCGATGTCTGAAACAACATGCGAAAGGGGTCCAGAGCAACGAGATTGAGTATTGCGTCTGTTACCAGAATAGATCACTACGACGGTGGCCCGTGAAGTACATACGAGGCCACGCGCGAGGAATAACTTTAGGAACAGGGGGTGTACAGGAGAGTCAGGTTTCGATCCTATGGAACTATGGGTTATGGGCCCACCAGGTGGTTTTTTTTAATAGGAGCAGTGACATCTTGCCCGGTCATGATAGCAAGGCATGTCAGAGAGTACCATGTCAGTTATGTCGGCAACAACGTTGGTACCAAGGGCGAGGGACGAAGAGAACCATTTTCCTGCTCGTTGAACGAGGCGGACCAATAGGCAAAGTTCTCGTCCATCGGTGGTTACCGGAATGTCATCAACAATAGTAACAGGGTCTTACTAACAGAGTTGTACACCGAGGTGTTTGCACAAGCAGGGAATTGTTACTGCGTATATCATATAGATCATAGAAAGGGTTTAAACAAAACAACGGAAAGGGAAAAGTGTCTATCAGATTTAATCAGAACAATGGAAAGAAAAATGTGTTTTAACACATAATTCAGGGGTATATCCTCCCCAATGATAAGCAGAGCATGATAACCATGACATGATATAATGTAGAAAACCCTTTAGGTAAGGGGAGAAAATTTCATGATATTATCCATACAACGGTGTTTGGATAGTTGAGCAAGAAACAATTAGCATTGGGCTTCAAATGTTCTTGTTGAAGAACGGAGTACCATAGACGTGCTTCGAGATAGCATTGACATGGTCAACAGGTGAAAATCAGACTTTGGAAACAAAAAGGATCCATCAGGAACAACTTGTAGAATAAGTCTTACCATTTCTCATGGAAGAATAGATAACCTTGCTAAAAAGGAAAACTATAACATTAGGTCCTCCGGCCAGGTGTGCTAGGCATGACACCTTATCGGGTTAAATACCAATGTTATAACTCTTGCGAATATGTTCCAGCCATCATATCTGACCGAATTTCAGATCTGATTGGTGTCAGAATACCTCGGACTCGGGATGCCTGAGAAGAAAAGGTGCAACACAATTAACGAGATGATAATGTAAGATTCTCGGGAAATGAACTATGGAAGCGAGTTCCGAACAAGGGTTCATCATTAAGCCAAGGAGAGGATGAGGAGGTGGTTGATGGACTCAGCGACCATTTATCGAGAATTCCAAAAGGATGGATTTCCACAATCATGTGAACAAGGCGATAACATTTTTCAGATCAAACGACATAATGATGTATGCTCGAGGGAAACATACACAATTTAAACATTGGTTGAAAGGTGCGCCCGAAATATGGGCTTAGGTAGCATGATCAGTATTAGAATGGTGATCGTGATAAGTATCACTTGTATCAAGAATTCTCCAGAGGTGGTGAAATTCTCATAACAATCCTGACATAAAAGATGGTAATACCCCAAGGTAAAAAAGAACAAAGGCTGGATAGCAAGGATCTCAAGGTATAACACAAAACACGAGCAAGTTTGTGTTGGAGGGAAGACAATAAAGTGGTCGATGATATCACAAATCATCGAGGCAAGGATGGTATTTCTCATCAAGAACTCGATATAAAGCTTGGAAGAGCTCAGGACGTTCATCATGACCATGACAAATTATGTCGAGAGGTTTCATGGAGATGTAATCGGTCGGCGATGACATCAAGTCAAAGGAATGATGAAGCGAAATGATCTTGGGACCATGAGTAGGACACAAACTCGAAATCAAGCTTGCTGTTCAAGGGGAAACGATAAGACAAGGAAGATCGACGTAAGCTTAGCTCATCGCCGAAAGTGGTGCTCCGGAAATAAGGACCAGGTAGCACAGTTAAAATCAGCACGATACTGATATAGCCGATCGGGCTAGAAACGACGTGATCGAGTACAAACTCGTAAGTAAAGAAGATTACTAACAGTTGTTTAATCACGATGCGGACCCGATTTAGTTCCGATGTCCTTGAGTGTTTAATAACTCAGGGCCCGTGAAAAATTGGAATCAGTGAGAATGTAGCACTTGATGGAGAACTCATAAGAAGTTATGCAGTTCCATGATAATCTCGAGATACCGGGGGGTAATACTCGACGACAAATCAAAGTAGAGGTTGGATTAGGGTAATGCTCTGCAGAAGACAAATACTTAAACTTGCACGAGAAATGGTATTTAAAGAAGAACACGGTCGGAATCCACGATCATAAGGGATCGAACCACGGATACAAGATGAACTTATAACAAGGAGGTAATTATTTTTACGAGCAGCTTCCATGATAAGTTATACACCATGTCCCTGGGCATGAATGCAAGGTTCAAGGTCGACTCCCACTTCTCCAATGTATAACCTTCCATTCACTTTTCGCTTGATAAAGGCATTAGTGTTGAAAGTTTTACCTGGTGAAATACCAGATGAGTATGACTCGTGAAAACTTCCGAGTTCACACATATAAAGGAAGGCATAGGTTCAACCCGTTAGGGTATCGTGGAAGCATATACCACCAGCTTCAATAGTAAATACCACCAGCTTGAAAATAGAGCATGGTTGGCCAAGTAGATGATACAATTTACCAAGGGCATTATGTATCAAGTAAAGAACTCACAAGAATTTTGGTTGTGAAGGACATTGTCGGATAATAACCTGGCAACGGGTATGGCGGTCCACAACGGGGCTGATGTGAGTATCGGTACTCAATCAGAGGAAGAATCAATGCAAAGACATTGAATTATAGAAACAACTGAGTAACTTAGAGCTCAATTGCAAAGGAATTATGATTTTCTAAGCGAAGGATCAGAAGCAGACGCTCTGATCAAGGATGGATAAGTTCAAAATACTTAGGGGCACAATCGACGACAATTTGATTGGCGAGAACTAGCTCACGTTTAAAATGACGTCTGAGCCGGAAGGATGAATTCTATGATCTGATTGAGGATTGCGAGCATTCGTAACTTATTGAATCAACGGACTCAAAATGATAATGACAAGGGATGCCAATAAGGTAACTAGACTTCTGGGATTAACCATAATGCAAGCCAGCAAGGATTTCAAGAGCAATAGGCTGCTCAGGATTTTCAGAAGTTCAAATAGTATTTCGAAGACTTCTGTGAATTACTTGAATCAACTGGGATGAGTGGACACTCGATAAGTGTGGGAAATTATTCGTAGGGGTATTCATGTGGCAAGAAACTGCAAGGCAGTGGGCACAAAGTATTCTCGGGGTATCTTGTAATAACAAGATTGACTGGGAATAAAAGTAACAACAACAGGTGTAAGTATTTATCCATAGGGATATTTCGGTGGTAGTGAATTAAAAGCAACGGGCACAGAGTCTTGAGATAATATCGGATAGTATCTTCGAAATCTTCTGGTGTAACAAGCGATCATCTGGACCGAAGGGGCTCTCCGGGAGAAAGTAGTTACGAGAACCTAGTGTTAGATTTAGTAAAATTATTTAACCTAAATAGAAGAGAGATCATAGTCCCAGAGTATAGGTCGAGGAATAAAAGATCCTAATACCACCCAATAGCTACGTGGGCCCATGGGCCGCACAGCCATGTTAGCAAAACAGTTTTCATCAACTAGACTCAACTTTGGCCAAGGAGTTTGGAAGGGGGATTCCTATAGGCAGTCGGCTCTGATACCAACTTGTGACGCCCCCGATTCAATCGTACACTAATCATGCACGCAAATGTGTACGATCAAGTTCAAGGACTCACGGGAAGATATCACAACACAACTCTACAAATAAAATAAGTCATACAAGCATCATAATACAAGCCAGGGGCCTCGAGGGCTCAAATACAAGTGCTCGATCATAGACGAGTCAGTGGAAGCAACAATGTCTGAGTACAGACATAAGTTAAACAAGTTGCCATAAGATGGCTAACACAAACGGGGATACAGATCGAACGAGGCGCAGGCCTCCTGCCTGGGATCCTCCTAAGTACTCCTCGTTGTCGTCAGCGGGCTGCACGTAGTAGTAGGCACCTCCAGTGTAGTAGTCGTCATCGACGGTGGCGTCTGGCTCCTGGGCTCCATCGTCTGATTGCAGCAATCAGGTAGAGAGATGGGGAAAAGGGGAAACAAGGCAACCGTGAGTACTCATCCAAAGTACTCGCAAGCAAGGAGCTACACTACATATGCATGGATATATGTGTAAGGGGCCATATCAGTGGCCTGAACTGCAGAATGCCAGAATAGGAGGGGGATAGCTAGTCTTATCGAAGACTACGCTTCTGGTCGCCTCCGTCTTGCAGCAGGTAGAAGAGAGTAGACTGAAGTCCTCCAAGTAGCATCGTATAGCATAATCCTACCCGGCAATCCCCTCCTCGAAGCCCTGTTAGAGAGCGATCACCGGGTTGTATCTGGCACTTGGAAGGGTGTGTTTTATTAAGTATCCAGTTCTAGTTGTCATAAGGTCAAGGTACAACTCCGGGTCGTCCTTTTACCGAGGGACACGACTATTCGAATAGATTAACTTCCCTGCAGGGGTGCACCACATAACCCAACACGCTTGATCCCATTTGGCCGGACACACTTTCCTGGGTCATGCCCGGCCTCGGAAGATCAACATGTCGCAGCCCCACCTAGGCACAACAGAGAGGTCAGCACGCCGGTCTAAACCTAAGCGAGCAGGGGTCTGGACCCATCGCCCTGAGCACACCTGCACGTTGCGAGGGCGGCCGGAAGCAGACCTAGCCTAGTGGCGTTCCAGTCCAATCCGGCGCCCGCCGCTCCGTCGCTGACGTCAAGAAGTGCTTCGGCTGATACCACGACGCCGAGTGCCCATATCTTTCCCGCGTAGTTGGTTAGTGCGTATAGGCTAGTAGCCAGACTCAGATCAAATACCAAGATCTCGTTAAGCGTGTTAAGTATCCGCGAACGCCGACAAGGCCAGGCCCACCTCTCACCCAGGTAGCCTCAACCTGCCCTGCCGCTCCGCCACAAAGATCCACACAGAGGGCCGTCGGGACAAAGGTCCTTTCAGCCCCCAATCCGTGAATCACTCGCGGGTACTCCTCGAGCCAACCCGACTTTGGTCACCACATGTATCATGTTTAAAGTATAGTATATATCCGTGATAACCTCCCAAGTGATCACGGCCCGATAGTATAGCACAGCAGACGGACAAGAATGTAGGGCCACTGATGGTAAACTAGCATCCTAAACTAAGCAGGTAGGATTGCAGGTAAAGGTATCAACAGTAGTAACAAGGACAGGCTATGCATCAGGATAGGAATAACGAAAGCAGTAACATGCTACACTACTCTAATGCAAGTAGTATAGAGGAGAGTAGGCGATATCTGGTGATCAAGGGGGGGCTTGCCTGGTTGCTCTAGCAAGAAGGAGGGGGTCGTCTTCGGTGTAGTCGAACACACGGACATCGGCACCGGTCTTAGAGTCTACCGGAAAGAAGTAACGGAGGGGGAACACAATAAATAACAGAACAATCAAATGTAACACAAAGCAAGACGCGGCAATAGGCGGTGCTAGGGGTGACCTAACGTAGTGGTAATGATACCAGCGAAGGGGGGGAACATCCGGGAAAGTATCCCCGGTGTTTCCCGTTTTCGGACAAATGAACCGAAGGGGGAAAGTTGCGAGTTCGATAGGTTAGGGGTGTGGCGGATGAACGGGTTGCGTATCCGGAATCGTCTCGTCGTTCTGAGCAACTTTCATGTACAAAGTTTTTCCATCCGAGCTACGGACTATTTTATATTAATTTTTAAAGTTTTACTAATACTCTGGAATTAATTTAATTAACTAAATTCGAATTATCCAAAACAGTGGCCTGTGATGTCAGCATGACATCATCCAGGCATCAGCGGTCAACCTCAGATAGTCCAGGTCAACCCTGACCAGTGGGGTCCAGGGGGCTGAGTCGGCATGTACAGTCAGCAGTTGACCAGTCAATGTTGACTGGTCAACAGGGTGAGCGGGGCCCACATGTCATTGACTGTGTGTTAATTAACCTAGTTAATTAATTTAACTAAATAGATTAATAGTTAAGTTAATTAATCTAAATTAATTAAGTTAACTAATTGATTAATTAAAATTATTTATTTACTTATTTTTAAACTCCCTTTTTATGTAAAAACGTTCTGGGCGGGGCCCGCCTGTCATTGGCCCCTGGGGGCTTAGTGGATCGGGCGCTGGCGAAACGGGGTTGCCCCGAGTGAGCGGGCGCCGGGCGCCCGACTGGGCGCTGCGACCAGGGAACGAAGGGGGCGGCCGTGGCAGTGAGCGGAATGGGGCGGCGCCGCGAGGCCATGCAGAGTAGCAGGGCGCTGGCATGGTCATCGCCGAACTGGCGCGGGCGCTAGCCCGGGCACGGCATCGAGCGAGGCAGCGGTGGTAGGGCGTGCACACGATGGTCGCGGGGGGGTTGCCTTTTCTTTTTTTTATCTTTGTTTTCTGTTTTCTTTCCTGTTTTAATTTTAGTTCCACATTATTTTTAGATATTAAAATATGACAATAGCTCCTAAAATAACGTTTCAAAATAACCCTCTGCCACGAAAGGTTTTAACCCAAAATAAAATAGTTTAGTATTTTATAAAATACCAAAGGTATTTAAATAATGTTTTTGGCTGCCGTTTAAATTATTTTAGTGCATTTATACATTATATAAAGATGTGGATTCTTCATCATAATCACATATGCATTAACTGGCACAACCCGAACATTTTGGTTTTAAATCTTTGAAAAGTATTATTGTTTGTCTTTAACTTGAAGTTGAATTCCGAATCGTTTTTCTTTTGAGCTAACGTGAGATTATCAACACTAACCGAGGTGACGTGGCACCATTTCTAGAGAGTTACTGTAGCTTGATTATCCGGGCGTCACACTTACAGCTGGCGGTTTATTTGAAGCGCAGAAAGGACTAAGCCCTGTTTTACTGCACTCGGCCACCGGTATATCCAACATTTTCTTGACGGCTTCAGTAACTTCAGCGTCAGTCAGCTGAATATTAATGTGGCGTTGAGGGTCTTTCACGTCCCCTTTGTATTGACACATTAAACTGGGGCGACGGCTTAAAGGTAAAATACTCCAAGACACCCAGCAACGGACAAAGTCAACGCCAGTTTGCCACAAAGGCTGTGAGTTTTGAAAGCTGTGGTGCATACTTGGCTCGTTCCTTTGCACTGAGTCTTTGGGGGAGTGGATGTGTGCTGGTAAGGCGGGGAGCACGATAATCCGGCAAAGGATTCTCACCAGCTGGAGATGTATCTTGGCAATAGAACCAAGTTTGATTCCAGTCTTTAGGATGGCTATGATGGTTAGCGTGAGGGAAGCTGACATCTTTCCTCTTTTGGATTGACACCTCGCCAAGTTTAGTATTGGGCCCGTCCACAAATTCTGTACGGCGGTTTAAGTAGTAGAAATCTCTAAACTGTTCGACCGTGGGCTCCTCTTGCAGGTAAGCTTCACAGAACACTTGAAAATTGCAAATATTGGATACAGAGTTCGGTCCAATATCTTGAGGGTGAAGTTGGAGGAAATGAAGCACATCACGGAAATTTTTTGATCCGGGAGGGCTGAATCCTCGACTCAGATGGTCAACAAAAACGATCACTTCCCCTTCCTTGGGTTCAGGAGGACATTCAGGACCAGGGACTCTCCAGTGGATGACTTCCTTTATTGGCTAAAGTGCCAGTAGCAACACATCCGTTCAGCTTTTCTTCTGTAACCCGGGATTGAACCCAGTTGCAGGAATAAAAGGACTTGGCATTTATTCGGTAACCTGGAAGAAGGTTTGTGTTGGTTTAAGATTCATGGTTAATCTGTTAAAGGTTAAAGGGCAGAAAGTGTTGAAGATTGACATGAACAAGTTCAAATCAACCTGGGGCCTAATGTTGGGGATATAACTATTGAGTATAAACCGTCCAGGAGGGGCCGGGTTATGCTCAGGATGATTTACCAGTATTGAAGCCCATGAAGACATAGAAGATGGCGACTTACGAAGGAGACTTAATAAGAAAGCCCAAAGCCCATAGGCGGGTTAGGGCTCATATATGTAAACCGCCATAGGTGTATGACTTGTGTTGTAAGATAGGAAAGAATAGATACCGAGCCGGACATGTTTATGAGCCGGCCTCGGGATTCTGTGAACCGCGGGGCGTCAACCTGTGTATATAAAGGGACGACCCGGCGGCGGTTTAGGGACAAGAAACAACAGATTGAGAGGCAGGTTAAGCGTATTCGCTCCCTGGTCATCGAAACCCTAGCAATACCACCTCGAACTGGATTAAGCCTTTACCTTCACCGCAAGGGGCCGAACCAGTATAAACTTCTCGTGTCCTTTGTCCCGTTTAATTTCTTTGAGCTAATCTCGTTGTGATGGCTCCACGACTAAGTCCTTGCATTAGGACATCTGTCGCAACAATTCCACATCAGTGTCTGTTCCTTCAAAGGCGACAAGCCTCTCAGATGCCTTGTCGTGCTTCTCACATGGGGACATCAGATCCAGCTCAAGCCCCTGGTAATCGGGATCTTCAAGGCTGAAAGGGACCTGCAGAAGCTCGTACAAACAAAATGCCCAAATCAAAACCCAACGAAATCAACCAAATCAAAAAGACCCAATTCTGAAACCCTAACCCTAAACCTAGCTTAAGAAAACTCACCTGGTTAAGCTCGTCGGTGGATGAGGTCGAGTGCATGTACGGCAAGCTGGACGTGTCCTCATAGCTTTCGTCTTCAAAAACCATGGTAGCGGCGGTCCGGTCCGGCAATGCTGCGGGCGGCGACACGGGCGGCGAGGAGCGAGGAAGAAGAGAGTGGGGCACGGGCCGGTCCCGTTCGAGCCGAACCGCATCTAGTGAGCGAGCAGGCGGGTGCCGATTCGCCAGCGTGGCAGCTAACATGCGGGCCCCGGCGGTCAGTTCCAGCATCAATACATACAAATACGTAGTTTAGCCTGATTTGCAACGGTTTGCCTGAAATTTGATACTGACACGTAAAAATTATCAAATTTGATACCAATTCACCACCACGGTCTCAAATGTGGTACTATCGTGTAATTTTCTCTCGAGGCTACTGCCTCAAATCACCAGGCAAATGGAGCAACACCGGTTGCTTGGAGGTGCCAAATCGAGCAGCGTGGGTTCGTGGAGCCAGTCTCCCAGGCTCCAGCTCACCATCACAAATGCGTGCTTCGTGACTGACAAACCAGCCGAGTTGTGTTCGTCGCAACAGAAACAATTCTGCATCTAGGCAACCCACCTCATCTCGGCCTCAAGACACGCAAAACTCCTCCCATTGCAGGACAAAACAAAACAATGGACAATTACTCACATGTCAATGAGTCAATGACCCTCACTTCCTATGTACAAATAAATTCAGCGTCGTACCCCACGCGGCCACGCCTGATCTCCCAATGCAGAGAAACCACCACCGTGCCGGGCTGCCGGCGAGGCCGTTTCCGGCGTCCCATTTTCCTGTCGACCCAAGTCTGAACTGACGAGTGTACTGCTGTACCAGACTGATCTCATCTCCTGGTGCGCACCGAGATGGCCCTCCTGTCCGGCGTCAGGGGCGCGCGCCCCGGCCCGGGCGCGGCGGGGCCGTACACCTGCTCCTGGAGCACCCGCGCGTCGGTGCCCATCCTGTGCACCTCCTCGTGCCGCGCGATGTGCTCGTTGCCGCCCTCCAGCGCCGACGCGATCCTCGCGTACGGCGCGCGGGCCACGAACGCCGAGCTCTCGTACGCGCCGCCGTTGCTACCTGCGTCGGCCGCGGGGCTCCTCCTGTACGGAGGGGCTCTGTACTGGCCGACCTGCTCCAGGGCCTCGCGGCGCGCGCCCCCGCCGGCGTGCTCCGAGGCGTACCTCCTGTGCGCCGGCCGCGCGTCTTCCGAGCCGTTGGGCACGCTGTCCTGGAACTCCGCGCGCGGCGCGCCGTGCGTGTTGCCGTTGCCGCCGACGCCGTCCATGCCCATCGCGGAGGCCGTTCTCCTGTTGTGGGGAGGCCGGCGCAGCTGCGGAGTCCACACGAGGTCCTTCACGACATCGTCGTCCTCTCCGTCGCTCCGGTCGAACACAATGCTCTTCCCCTTGGGCGGTGACGGCGCGTCCTGTGCTGGTGCGTCCGACCATACCGAGGAGACCGTGCTCTTGTCGCTCCACGACGGTGACGGCGACGGCGACGGAGGCTTCTGGGGCCTCCCCGGCGGCCGCGTCTCCCGCTCGGTTGCTCCAGAGCTCTGCAAAGGGTGAACCTTATCGTGCCCGCGGCCGCCGCCTCTCGGTCCCTTCCCCTGCGACTCCGTCCGGGACAGCTCCACGGCCGCCCGGGCAGCCATCGCGGCGAACGACGCTGACTCGAAGGCGGCCTCCGCGGCCATCCTGACATCGTCGTACTTCTTGGATTCCCTCGACGCCTTCTCCTCTGCTCTCTGCCGAGCAAGGTTATCATCGGCAAGCCTCTGTCTCCTCTGCACCTGTCACACATTGAATTTCTCACCATTTAGATTACAAATGGGAATGTCTGACGATCTTTTGTCCGATGACATGACACTGACGGACTGACCTCGGAAGTTTCGGTCTTGACCTCAAGCTGTTGGACAGATTTCTCGGCCGGCGCCGGCACCGGCACGTTCTGGGCTTGTTCACTCTGCTTGCTCTGCATCGCATTACAGCCATAACATTATGTCAGCTGACTGATGAAACAAAATCACAAAACTCGCATGAACAAGATGAGTCGTGCAGGCTGCAACCAACCTGATGAACCTCTCCTGGGCTGTCGGGGAAGTCGAGCAAGATGCCGTTCTTGGCGGCGATCTCCCTGACCAGCCTCCTCTGCTGCTCCGCGCTCGCCTTCTCTCCAGATAACCTCTGCACTAACTGCAACAGCACCAACCCTCTTAAATCCCAGCTCCGGTCCACCACCACCACCACCCGGCGACGGTTGGCGAGGCGAGGCGGCACGTGAAGCAGCTGGAGCAAACGGACCTACCGTGGGATTGACGACGACCTGGGAGCCCTCCTTGGCCGCCCTCTCGAATTCCCGGCCGAACTTGTTTGCCAGGATGGCGCGCGCGTCCAGCAGCTCCGGCAGCTCGCCGCAGCGCGCCGACGCGAAAATCAGCCCCGCCGCCGCCGCCTTGATGTCCTTGCCGCACTCCCTGAATGTCATCAGCAAATTAGAATCTCACGCCGTAACGTACAGTCAGAGGAGAAACCAAGAGAGCGGGAACATGGAAGTACTTGGGCTTCTCCAGCTGGGCGGAGTGCTCGACGAGGACCTTGCAGTAGTGCTCGATGACGTCGAGCGCCTCCAGCACGCTGTCCTCCTCCATGACCTGCTCCGCCTGCGCAGCAGCACACACACGCCTTTCGGTGTTAGCACATAGCACGGCAAGGGGAATTTGAATATTTGATGAGGGGCTTGTATGACGGCGGAGATGGATATACATACCCGGACGAGAGCGCGGTCGAGGTGGCCAATGGAGAGGAGCTGCGCGACGTCGCCGCGCGCAATGGAGCGGCGGCCGAGGCGGGGCCGGCGGACGACGGCGAGGCGCGCGACGGCGAGCTTGACGAGGGACTTGAGCTTGGCGGTCTGCTTGGAGGTGCTCTTGGTGAAGAACCCCATGACTGCGCTGCCTGCCTGCGTGCTAGCTGGCCTTGACGCTGGACGACCGATGGGCGATGGGTCGTCTCTTTCTCTCCCCTCGCCTCCTTATATCGCGAGACCAATGGCGAGGAAGAGAAGAGGACGAAGGCGAGGGGGCGATCGATCGTTGCTTGTGGACTACGGAGTCTGGACTGTGATGTGCTGTGTGGTCTTCTGTTTTGGGGAGTAGGGTAGGATCCAAAGTCCCACCCCGGCACGAGGTCGGAGTAACTGCACTCCGTGAACGAACGTGCGTGCTACGAGTACGAGCGGGCCTGGTCAAACGAACTGGCGAAAAAGTTACATGGAAAAGCGCCTGCAGAGGAGAATATCAAAAGAGTTTACCCGGGAACCCAAAAAGTCGAAGTAGATCGTGGTCACAAGTTATTACCGCAGCCTATTCCTATTCGTATGGACGCTGCTATTCCACGCAGTCGCACGTAGCCAACTTGGCCGGTGAATACATGTGTGTCCACATCTCACTCTCACCTGCTGCTGCTGTGATCCAGAGTTTACTTTGGCAAGTCTCTTGATTGATGATTTCGATTTGTCATTGGGGGAAAGATACGAACCTTCTGGGCGTCGATCATTTTTCAGCGGCAAAAAGTCCAACCAACCAACCACTAGCCATGCCATAATAGAACGCCAACGTGGCATCCATCGTCTTACGGGCGCCTTGCCGGGTGGGTGATGCCTTGCTTACCAGCGCCACCGTGACATCGCCTACGGCCGCCGGGTGATGCCTTGCTTACTACTCCTTCCCTAATCAGTCTCATATAGTGTTCAAAAAAAAAAATCAGTTTCATACTGTATAATTTATTCAGTATCGTTCGTTCGGCGGCTATCCCGTGCCACCGTGGGTCCATGGGACAGGGTGTAAAGCCGGACACTCCGAGCATGTCGCCCGTGAGCAAGACACGGACACGGACCGAGCGGCGCAGCAATTCGTTCCATCGGGGTTTGCGGGGTACGTGTCCCTCCCCGGTCGCTTTTGGTACAGTATATTGTACTCCCTTGTAAACTAACATAAGATCGTTTAGAGCATAACTAACATTGGATTGTAAATTTACGTAGGCACTCGTCCGCTAGTAGGGATGCGAGACAAGGTCATCAAACGCGCTGCCCGTATACATCCTTCCCCAAATTCGAATAGCCGCATATATATAGTCTAAAATAATTCTAATTTTAAATGCAGCTGTAGCTAATTTTTTTTTAAATATTACACTTCAACATTGTTGCCCTTCTTAACCGCCCACAGATGCTCAATCCGATCTTCCTTCAATTGCTCAATGCCGAATTTGTTGATGCATTTGAACAAACTATTCAAATGTGGCCACATTTTGGTGTGGAAGTTCGATAGGATCACATGTGTTTTCAAATTCAAGACCTACGGCAGCATGCCCACCCTCATCCTTCATGATCATGTTGTGCATGATCGCGCAACAGGTCATCACCTCCCACAAAGTCTCCGGATCTCATTGTTTAGCAGGTCCACAAACAACTGCAAAACGTGCCTGCGAAACTCCAAAAGCCCCTCTCAACATCCTTTCTAGCTAGTTCTTATCTTTGGGCAAAATGAGACTTTTTTTCGACTAATTGGGTTAGAGATGGTGTTCACAAAGTTAGCCCAAGGACAGTAGATATACCGTCAACCAGATAGTAGTCCATGTTCTACTCATGGTCATCGGCAGTATAGTGGAAAGGAGGAGCTTTTCTTCCGGTCAGCTTAGCAAATAATGGTGATCGCTGCAGCGCATTGATGTCATTGTGAGATCAGGACATGCCAAAAAAAGCATGTCAAATCCAAACATCATGCAACTGCTTCAAGAATGATAGTGGGCTTCTTAGGACATGTACAACGGTGGCATCACCCTGGTACTGCCTCAACTCTTAGATTAATCAAAAAGTAACGAAATCACCGTTTTGAAAAAATTCTGGCCAACCGAGGCCACAGTCTGTAGCGGACCCTACGGTCCTTCACATGCATGGTATTTTTCGTTCTCTTTCTCTCGGTCTCTCTCGTCGCATGCATCAGCAGAGCTTCACTTTTTTTCGTTTCTCTCGCTTTTCACACACGAAGAGACCGACTCCTCTACAGGCTACAGATCTACTGTAGGGCTATACCTTTTAATCCGAACTTAGTTCCGATCCTACGTGAACCCGCGGGGCAGCAGGTTGAGGCTACCCATTGGCCATGCCCTTACATGACCCTGATATTGCCCTTGTAAGTTTTTGGTCAGTTGCTCCATTTCCAATGCATGCAATCAAGAGCAAACCTGGCCACCTTCTTGCTTTTGAGATTGCCAAGAGCCTCTCGGTGTCTGCCATAGTTGGCTCTCTCAGATACTGAGGTCCAAACACCTCGACCACGACAGTTGCAAACCTAACCATGACATCTTCTCATGTGTTCTCAGACATCCGTAGGTACTCGTCTCACGAATCAGCGGTCGTGCCATATGCAAGCGTCCGTAGTGCGGCCGTGCACTTCTGGTAACCAGAGAACCCAATCGTTCCTATGACATCCTTCTTCAGGATGAAGTAGTCATCAAAGGACTAGACGGTATGATAGAGACGATCGGAGACATTTTTGCGCATCCGGAAGCGCCAACGAAAATTGTCAGCGAAGAGGGCATCAGGGGCAAAGTAGTTGTCCATCAGCGTCAAATGGCCGCGTGCCCAGGTGCGGTTGAGCATTCGATGACTCTTGATCGATCCCTTGAACTTCAGAACATGCTCCTCCACACGCTCTGCGCCTGCAAGCACCGTCTGCATCATCGTCGTCTCATCCGTGTAGTCCTCCTCGCCGAACGAGCCATCGGACGACTAAACATAGTGCTCATATATGTACTCCATATCCGAATTTTGCTTTAAAAAAGAAGGGACAAAAAAAACTTAGCTCGGGCAATTCACCGAACAGTTGCCAGGCATGGTGAGCATCGTAGGAGCGGATGGTACCTGTGCAGCAGTTGGAGGAGAGGTGTGGAACGACAGCGGAGGAGAAGCGGCGTGGAGCCTAGATGTACCATTGGAGGTGACGGACTCATCGAGTTTCGGCAGGGGTGCAGCCTGGCGCCCGGGGTGGTGGAGCGGCGGCGAAGGAGAGAAAATGGGAGGATGGAGGCGCGGGCTCCGGGAGGTGTTTTGGGTGGGGTTTTGGATGGGTGAGGGGTGTCGGGGTCCTACGTGGCTGTTGTCTGGACTCCCACAAAGTCACCCACCCCTCACTTTGTGTCGTGTTTATTGAAAAAATTACACCCAGACCTCTCGGCGAACCAATAAATGTCCGTGTTGAATGGCTTAGTACGTCCGGACCGCATAGCCATCCCATCTAAACAATCTTATATACTACTAGACTGTTGACACCGGATTTTGGCATGATCGAAAATATAATTAAGAAGGCCTTAAATGAAAAAGTGCTCAAAGTGAGAAAGTTCTGAATCGTCAAAAGGAGAAACTTTGATATTTGAGTCAGAACCATCCGGTCTCATCTCTAAAGCCGAAGTTGTGTTCGAAGTACTGAGATTTTGTATCTAGAACACTATTCGGCTGATTACACCCTCAAGATGGCCTCGGATGAAGGAGCACTCTAAAGGAAATGTCTACGTATCATCGAGGCGATCAATTTACATATATAAATTATCTCAATTCGAGTTCGTATGCAAAAGTTACAGTCAATATGATGGGGACCAGCTAGGGATCAATATATTACGCTGGACATCAGACACATGTTCATGGATGTCTGATACAATGCGTGAGCAATTACCATTTAAGACAATCTCAGATCTAAAAGTGTTCAACGCGAAAGCTGTTCATCTCGTTGAAACGTTCAAGATTGCTTTTGGCCTTGTTTCCATCCGAGGTCGTTTACCACCTCAAAAATTACCCGCAAGGAGCAGCCAGTTTAAACCGAACAGTTTTGAAAAGTTCGAACAAAACCAATTTGAATTTGACTAGGGTTTTGGACGTGAATCCAAGCCTTTTCCTTGCACGAGAAGTTCAGCCGCCTCTTATATACCTAAGGGGTGACGTTCGATTGAACAACACCAATCGAACAAACACATCTACTACTTTTTCGTGTTCATCTACTTTTTATCTCTTCTTTGTATCTTTCTTCTCGTTCTTCGCTAGTTCTTCATGCTGGAGGGCTGCGAATCCACGAGGCTCTAGGGGCGAGCGAATCGACCTGGAGCAGCCCATAGCCGCCACGAGCCCTGACGGGGTCCCTCCCGGGCAAACGGGGCTTCGGGTCTACAAAAGCATCTGTCGGCTGTCCTGCGTATCGCGCTGCCGGTCAGATCTCCTTCGACGCGAGCTGCGGTGCATCACCCCCGGCATCGAGGGTACACGATGACGTGTTCGTGTGCGAACACACTTTTTGGCGACTCCGCTGGGGACGAAGCTTTGAACGGTCTCCGACCTGTTCTTGCTACGACGAGATCGTCGTCTAGGGTTTGCAATCTATAAAGGTAACATGAATACTCAATCTACAAAGGTAATATGAATACCCAATCTATGAAGCTTTGAATTGGGTATTCATATTACCTTTGTAGATTGCAAACCTAGATGACGATATCTTGTAGCAAGAACGGGCCGGAGACCATTCAAAGCTTCGTCCCCAGCGGAGTCGCCAAAAAGTGTGTTCACGCACGAACACGTCACCGTGTACCCTCGACGCCGGGGTGATGCATCGCAGCTCACATCGAAGGAGACCCGGCCGGAAGCGCGATACGCAAGACAATCCGGCGGACGCTTTTGTAGACCCGAAACCCCACACGCCCGGGAGGGACCCCGTCAGGGCGCGCAGCGGCTATGGGCTGCCCTAGGTCGACCTGATCGCCCCTAGGGCCTCGAGGTTCGCCGCCCTGCAACGAGGAGAACAGACGAAGGACGAGGAAGAAGAAGAACTAGGGTTAAGAAGAAAAGATAGAAGATAAAAAGTGGTAGATGATTTGATCGATTGTGTGTTGTTTAATCGGTTGTCACCCCTTAGGTATATAAGAGGCGGCTGGACTTCCCGTGCAAGCAAAAGGCTTGGATTCACGTCCAAAACCCTAGTCAAATTCGGATTGGTTTTGTCCGAACTTTTCAAAACTGTTCGGTCTAAAATTGGCTGCACATTGTGTTTTTTTTAGATGGTAAACCACGTCGGATGGAAACGAGCCCAAAAGCAATATTGACTGTTTCGACGAGACGAACAACTTTCATGTTGAACATTTTTTTATCAGAGGTCATCTCGAAGGTCAAACCGCTCGCCCAAAACAGCTAATTATTCACGCAGCTCATCAGACATACCCACATATGTGTCTGGTTCCGGGCGTCATATTTTGCTCACTGGAGAGTCGCGCTGTGCGGGCTCTAACTTTTGTGTACGAACTCCGATTAAGACATTTCTTATATCAAAATCGATCGTTTCGACGAGACGAAGACAATTCATGTAGGTCACTTTTTCATACGAGGCAGTCTTGGGGGTCAAATCAGCCGAATAGTGTTCTGAATACAAAATCTCGATACTTCGAACACAAGTTCAGCCTTTGAGATGAGATCGGACGGCGATGGCCCAAACTTTAAAGATGTTCATATCAACAATACGGAACTCTTTCATGTAAATCACTTCTCCATTTGAGGTCATCTTAAATAAGTTCTTGACCGTGCCAAAATCTGGTGTCAACATAAACTAGTGATTTAAACACTCTTATATTTCATTACAGAGGGAGCATTAGAACGTAGTATCATATCATGGCACAACTTTTCTTTTTCCTTCTCCAGGGGATCGACATGGAGCAGGACGGGCTACTCAATGGAGTCTAGTTAAATGGTCACTCAATGAGTATTGTAGTCCCGTTTGTTGGTGGCGCAGTTGTTCTTCTTTTAGGCTAAACGTCGCTGCCTTTGAGACCCAAAACCAAAAGCAACCCGCTGTTTATAGTAACAACTGACTGATCAATGGCCTTTGCACTTTTCACAATCAACCTTGCCTTGAACTACAACTACCGAAATTCTCATATAGTAGTAGTACTAGGCTTTGTCCATCTATTTTTATGCTCCTACTAGGCTCAGAGTGGAATGTTTGGTTACTCTCACTTGTATAGCAGCTGGACACACCCAAAATGGCTGGCGTTCATCCGACGCAGCGCCGATGCTCTCTGCACTTTCGTTCCAGCATCTGCCCAAGAAAAAAATAGTTTTATTCCAGTACGATACCGCCGGAGCTTTGTAGAGTATATGCCTCTCGACAAAAGGAAGATGGTTAAGCATTTGGCCCCACTTTACAGCCACAAACCATAGTGACAACTGACAAGGTTGGTATCTGGAGTAGGGGCATAAAACAACAACGAGGTTTATTTATCTATTTAAGGAATAATTTTGATGGCTGGCAAGCAAAGCATCATCACCCATGCGTATCAACAGTCGTTAGTCACTGAACGCTGCCGCATCTGTTTGTTCTTTAGTTATTGGATGGAAGAGCCTAGCTCGATATTTCCTTGTACGACGTCGTGTAAGATGTGCCGGTTGTTGTCGACACGCTGCGCTGAGGTGGTGGAGTGTTGTGTGCTCTTTCTTCGCTGCGGAATATCCTCCACCTGTGGATTGCTTGACTTGAGTCCATCGTGAGCCTCATCAGCTAACCTCGTAGTTAGGATCATCTCGAATAATAAGAGAAAACAAGGTGACATGACAAGACTGACAGTGAAGTGAAAGTGGCATATTTTTCTCCGTAGTTCTACTTTTATTAGGCCAATGTGAGGATGGTGGTTACTCCATAATAAACGTTTCCTATGGAGAAGACGCGTACACGACGTTGGGTACCTCCACGTACGTAAGCAATGGAAACTTGTATTAGCCACGTCACATCAAATCCATGACCGAGCGAAAAATGAAAACCACTGGAGGCGCACAACAAGTAGCGTGTAGAAAACATTGCTGGTACCAGTCAGTGATCTTCTGGATGTTTTGTTTACAAGTAAACGCTTTCAAATGAGACAAGAAAACACAAACGTCAAATTAGCCGGCCGTTGATGAGACCGCTCCAGCAGGGCGCGACACACGTAGCGACTGATGATCGGGCTGGGGTGGGCCTAGGCACCACCCAAGTCTTTCTTGTAAACACACACACACACACACACACACACGTACTAGTAGGAAGCAACAGAAGAGATGAGTGCTGCACGTTATCGCGGATCCATGCATGCACGGTGGTGGCGCGAGGAGCAAGCTTCGCTTTTCAATCAAGCACAGGGAGAACAAAAGCGTGACAAATGTTGCGATTATTACGGTCGAGAAAGGACCGGGTAGCTTTTGATGGCGACAAGGGAAGCTGGACTAGTGCTGTCCAAAGCAAAACAGGATCGGTAGTGCTCTTCTCCAAAGAAAATAATGTTGCTGTCGCCTTGACAGTGGTCGTCCAAGGCAGGCGTAGGGGTTCCTGCGCTTGGTTGCCATTGTTCGGATTTCTGAAGGTGGTTCTTGATGTCCACTGACGCTGACCCCTTCATCCGACCTGCCTGAAACGGCCCTGTGGGTGGTGATGTTTGGAGCCGAGGATAAGCTCCAAGCTTGTTCTCATTATCCGCCGCCGATGGGTTTCGGGTGATACGATGGATATGCATGCATGAGAGCGACTAGACCACAGGAGGGAGGGATCTTCTTGGCATCAAAATTGGCATGCCGTCCACTTTTTTCTACGCTCCGCCTGTAAACAAATGTAAGACATTTTACATCACTAAAGTCTTATACTGCCTTCGTCCTGAAATAAGTGTCTTAATCTTTACCATTTAATACAACTTTATACTGAAATTAGTACAAAATTGATGTACTTACTTTAGAACGGGGAAGTACTTTTCTATATGCTTCTTATTCTTTTACTGGTTCTACCCTATACCTAGCTTGACCTGATCAATCGAGCCGGTCATGAAAACTAATACTACAACGTGCAGGCAACCAACGCGTACCGGTAGCGGTAGGTAACCAGCAGCAGTCGCTCGCTACCGAGGGCCTCTTTCTAGAGTTTCTTGAACCTGGACAGCAGCCTCCCTTCAGTCGGCAGCACAATAATTAGCAAGTTCATCTTGCTAATTGCATCGTCCATGGCTAAATGCATGCCGAGTCCAATTAGATGTTTAGTGCAGTGCACGTATGCCTGTCAGTAGTTGTTAACTACTGAGTAGTAGCTCTCTTTTCTTTTGCAACTTCATCGCAAGGAAAACGCCCAGTTTGCTTTAACCGTGCCCGGATGAAGTTGATGGCCGAAGAGTCAAATAACCATGCATCAAGAAACACTTTTTCCGAATTACTCCCTCTAGTATAAAAAACGTCCTTATATTATGAGACGGAGGGAGTACGTGGTGGTGTGCACCGGATCATACGCATGCGCTGTGCTGTTCGTGATGCCGCCACCAGGCGATTTACTAGGAGAGGTTGGTGCCAAAGTGCCGAGCTTGGCAGCATGCTCCAGTCGATTAGCCCCACCTACCTGATTTTGTTTTGCCGGCGATTTTCGTCGCTGTTGGTGAAACGTGAACGGATTAGATCGTCCATGGGTTTTGCAACGATCCATCCAAGAATCTCGTGTGCGATAGTGTTTCCAATAGTGTGAAGCTACACAAACAGCCGCGCCAAGTCTAATCATCGATACTGGTCCGTGATCAGTACGAAAGCTTGCAGGGCTCTTGCCGCGTCGATGTTCGTGGACGTCGTGTCACCTTGTTGGAAGCGCCATTGTGAAGTCCATCCTTTACACACACCCTTGTTTCAACTCTTCAGGTGAAAGCCTAAGGCCCGGTCGGGTCCGGCGACAACGTCAACATCGTCGTTTCCCTCTTTAGGGTGTCGCCTTGAAGAGCATTAGATCTTGTTTGCGCACTCCATGTGCTTGACGCTTGCGGCATTGCGGTTGGCGGGTGTCTGTTCTGCGTATGGGTGTTTGCGCGACTTCTTGCGTGACAACGATGGGCTTCGGCTGGAGTTGGGTTGCAGCTGAGTTTTGGTAGTCGGTCTAATCCGGCATGTTCGAGGGGGTTGTCGTAGCTCACTTTGTCTTTCTGAAGTCGGAGTTGCCGAGGAGGCGCCTTCGCGACGACGAGACATGAGACGGGTGATCGGTTCTGTCGCTGACTCGGCGCAGGCCCAACGCTTTTTCTCCAACCAATCCTCGTCGATGGAGTGGGAGCCGCCTGGTCGTCGATGCATTGGCGATGCAGGCCTTGGCGCTTGTTTGTGGTGTGGGCTACATTGGTGGTCGTTGATGGTATAGTCGGAATTATTGGCTCGCGGAGGAGTGATGACGATGGCACCGGATCCTCGATGACACTTTTCTCCTCGATGGTGTGTGTATGTTCTTGTGTGGGCTGCCACGTGCCTGAGATGCATTGTTTTTTATGAGCATCTTGTGACGGTTTCGCTCAGTTTTCTTCTAATTAACCGTAGGAAGTGAAATGGTATATATCTCAAATCTTATAAGAAAAGAGGAGTCATTTGATCCATAGCATAAGAATTCTTTTCATTGGGTGTAGACTAATGTTTTTTTACCTTTGAAATCTGAAGAATTGTGTCCTATCCTAATTCCTACAAACTGAATGGCTCGAAAGAAATTTTCTTCAAAATTCCTGTTAAAAGACCTAAGTTTTCTGGAACAATGAAAACCAGTAAGTGGACGGGCTCGATCTTAGTTGGGCTTTGTGGAATGTAGTCCACCAGCCCAAAAGCCCTTGCGCCGAATCTCTTCCACGTTCTTCCTTCCGCGACCAAAATAAGGGAAATAAATCAAAATCATTAGTTAAGGAGTACTCTTTTCAAAGATAGCTCCCACCTCCTTAGGTTGTGACAAGTGGTGCACTGCATGCACGTCACTTGTCGAAACCGGGGAGTTTTTTCATACATACGTTTGTTCAAAACGTTTTATCTCTTAAAGCATACGTCCAAATCTCAAACCGTTTGCACCATTGGATTTCTCGCGTCGAGATCTACAAAACTAGATCCAATGTTGATAATTTTTTACCCGAAAAAACCGGACGAAAAAACCGAACCGGGAGCGTATTTTTTCCTTTTAAAAAAAGGCCAAAGCACAACCGTGCCTCTCACGGAAGCAAAACTGTGTCTCTCGTGGAAGGAAAAAAAACAGAAAACATGTTTTTTTTTAATTCTGAGATGCACGGCCATGCCTCTCGCGGAAGCAAACCCGTGCCTCTCGCAGAAGGAAAAAAAACAGAAAACACGTTTTTTCATTTTTGAAAGGCACGGTTGTGCCTCTCGCGAAAGCACAACCGTGCCTCTTGCGGAAACAAAATTGTGCCTCTCGCGGAAGGAAAAATAATAGAAAACATTTTTTTTATTTCCGAGAGGCATGGTCGTGCCTCCCGCGAAAGCAAAACCGTGCCTCTCGCCGAAGGAATAAACACATTTTTTCCGTTTCTAAGAGGCATGGCTGTGTCTCTCGCAAAAACAAAACCGTACCTCTCACGGAAGAAAAATCGTGCCTCCCGTGAAAGCAAAAAAAATAAAGAAAACACGTTTTTTCGTGTAAATTTTTTATTTGGTCCAAAAACTAAGGAAGACAGGTGGAAAACCAAAAGTCGAAAAACCCCGTTTAAAAGGCTGACAACGCGAGCGAAAAAAAAGTACCTAGAGTGCAACACACGGTGGCGGCTGAGAGGGCGCCAAGTGACGTGCTCTCAGCCCATCTCCAAGGTATCGTTGTGAGGATCCCGAAGAAGCGTTTGCCAACTTTTTTTTCAACAAACGGTGGATTTTATTGGCTTAAAAAGAAGGATCAAGAGAATACATACCTTAAGAGCACACACCCGGCCTCTGCATAGTTAGGATGCACACAGCCAACATCAACACACGCACACAAAAAATACGCTAGCAACAGCAAAGTCATATTTGACCAAAGCTATGTGTAGGCGAGGAAAAATAAAAAAGTACAAAGTGATCAGATCCATGATCGGTAAACTACAACAATGACTATATCCACACCATCCATCTCATGACACCACACAGACGACGGAGTTTTTCAACAGCAACGCCTTCAAAAAGGAAGTGACACTCAAGCGTCGTCGTCACCGGATCCAACCACCAAGGTTAGGATCTAGGTTTTCATCATGAAGAATCAATCTGAGCATATCCGAGCAATACCTTCAACAAGGTAATGATGTAAAATACATCGCCATTCCAGGTACAACCAGCTTGGGTCAGACCAAGGCTTTCACCCCGGAGCTCGCGACCTGATGCTTAGTAGCACCATCGAAGTCATCAAATGTTGTCGCCACCATTTTTTCACAATCCCAGCAGCTACGTGCGATGTCCACCGCCGCCGCTCCACAACCATTCCTTTGTATCAAGTCGTCGTCCTTAATTTGTATCGCACCGTCGAAGTCAACCAGTGGATCTTGAGATGAAGACTCTTGAAGATCTTTCGATGACCTCCGCCGTCGTGGAACCATAGGAGGCCGCAGCAGCGTAGTCTGCACGCATCCCCATTCGACCGATCAGATCTGAAACACCACCACCAAGCCATGAACTTTAGCGTCGCCGGTGATCAGAGGATGGCTTGGTGGCTTGGTGAGGACGGGCGCGACCCGCTGCCGATCCGGTTTTTTCAGACCTGGGGAAAGCTATCGGGCCATTCAGCCAAGGCCTCCGGAATCCACAGCCTTAGAATTGTCGCTGGTTGCCAACCAAAGGAGTGCTACAACTGGAGAAGATCTCGTCGGAGCAGCCGCCCGAAGCCGCTGAAATCAACCAGCGTTGTCACCGCGCCTGCCAGAAACCGGCCGCCACGCCGTTGCCTTGCCCTGCAGGCCTGAGCGCTGCGCCGCCACGAACGGGATCTGGCCGTCCCAACCTCCTAGCACCAGCGGAAGAAAACGCCCCGCCGCCGCCGTCATCAGAGCCTGACGAGCTTCGCTGGCCGGTGCCTCTGGTTGCGGCGAGATGAGGGGAGAGATTGGGCGAACGACCGGCGGCGCGATGGTTTCGCCCCCCGAGTCACCAGGCAGAGCGACGCGGGGGTCGTTATCTCTGGACGGGAGTTAGATGGATCGCAACTAGTTACTCTCGGAATAAACCGATAGAGAACCTCCCTGTCAATGGCCGCCTCCCCTTCCAAGGGCGTTAGGGTTTAACTCCAACTTCTCCTAGATCTCTCTCACCGCCCTCTCCTCGATCAGGTACTGCAGTACCTGGTAGCCTCATGGGGTACCTGCAGGAGGCCAGGGAGAATCACGTCAAGAAGAAGGTCGAGGAAGGTGAGTCAAACCCCCAAGCTTCCAATTCTTCGCGATTCGGAATATTGAGAAATGCAAAGCTCGTCCTGATTCTCCAGCAGATGTGAAATCGGGCAGTGCGTGAACTCCGCTGGCGTTTCCTCTTGAAATCGCTACGCAATCTGAGCGGAATAATGCGGAGCGGTAGCGGTAGTTGGCTGGTTGCAGTTTCACCGAACCAGGGAGGCTCTGGCCATTAATCTTGTTTAAGGGAGGCGTTGTTATGCATAGGGGTAGTGGTAGCTGGCTGCTTGAAGTGGTCTGCAGAAAGCTGAATTGATGTTACTAACTCATGTTATTTACGTGTTTATGAAATTTGGGAACCCTGTTCTGGTAGAATCTGCTAGTGGTTCACCGCAATGAGAAATTTTGAGAATGTTTTAATGTAATCATTTAAAGGTTCTCGTTCTGAAAGAGCTAGTTTTGCCCGTTTGGTTTCACTTTTCAGCCTTGCGCAGTAAAATGAAACAAAAGGCCCTCAAGGAATGTGATGTGCTGTGTTCAAAATACGCCGAATGTGCTCGAGGAAGAACTTTCTCTGTGGTTTGGACATGCCGCAAGCAAGCAAAAGAGTTGAATAACTGTCTTCATCAATTGTAAGTGATCATTATATGTCTGTTATAAACTTTTTGTTTTTGGACAGATCTTGCAAGTTATATCTTGATTCTTGTTTAAACCTCATTTGTTAAGGTAGAGTCTCACTCACGGACTCCTAGAAAATTTCAGCTTTAAAGAACAATGTAACTAGATTATTGACTCTAGTGCAAGTGGGAGACTGTTGGAAATATGCCCTAGAGGCAATAATAAAAGCATTATTCTTATATTTCCTTATTCATGATAATTGTCTTTATTCGTGCTATAATTGTGTTATCCGGAAATCGTAATACATGTGTGAATAACAGACAACAAACATGTCCCTAGTGAGCCTCTAGTTGACTAGCTCGTTGATCGACAGATAGTCATGGTTTCCTGACTATGGACATTGGATGTCATCGATAACGGGATCACATCATTAGGAGAATGATGTGATGGACATGACCCAATCCTAAACATAGCATAAGATCGCATAATTCGTTTGCTAGAGTTTTCCAATGTCAAGTATCCTTTCCTTAGACCATGAGATCGTGTAACTCCCGGATACCGTAGGAGTGCTTTGGGTGTGCCAAACGTCACAACGTAACTGGGTGACTATAAAGGTATACTACGGGTATCTCTGAAAGTGTTTGTTGAGTTGACATGGATCGAGACTGGGATTTGTCACTCCGCTTGACGGAGAGGTATCACCGGGCCCTCTCGGTAATGCATCATCATAATGAGCTCAATGTGATCAAAGTGTTTTGATCACGGGATCATGCATTACGGTACGAGAAAAGTGACTTGCCGGTAACGAGATTGAACGAGGTATTGGGATACCGACGATCAAATCTCGGGCAAGTAAAATACCGATTGACAAAGGGAATCGTATACGGGATTAATTGAATCCTCGACATCGTGGTTCATCCGATGAGATCATCGTGGAGCATGTGGGAGCCAACATGGGTATCCAGATCCCGCTGTTGGTTATTGCCCGAGAGCCGTCTCGGTCATGTCTGCATGTCTCCCGAACCCGTAGGGTCTACACACTTAAGGTTCGGTGACGCTAGGGTTGTGAAGATATGTATATGCAGTAACCCGAATGTTGTTCGGAGTCCCGGATAAGATCCCGGACGTCACGAGGAGTTCCGGAATAGTCCGGAGATAAAGAATTATATATAGGAAGTGTTGTTTCGGCCATCGGGACAAATTTCGGGGTTATCGGTATTGTACCGGGACCACCGGAGGGGTCCCGGGGGTCCACCAGGTGGGGCCACCTGCCCTGGTGGGCCACATGGGCCTTAGGGGGTGCGCCTTGGCCTGCTTGGGCCAAGGGGAACCTGCCCCAAAGGGCCCATGCGCCTAGGGTTCCATCTAGGAGGAGTCCTAGTGGTGGAAGGCACCTCCTAGATGGCTTGGGGGGGAGGGAAACCTCCCTGGCCGCCGCCCCCCTTGGGAGATTAGATCTCCCAGGGCCGGCGTCCCCCCCCCAAGAGGCCTATATAAAGGGGGGAGGGGAGGGGGGAGCGCACCATAAGCCCTGGCGCCTCCCTCTCCCGCAGCAACACCTCCTCCTCCTCCCGTAGTTGCTTAGCGAAGCCCTGCCGGAGTTCTGCTGCATCCACCACCACGCCGTCGTGCTGCTGGATCTTCATCAACCTCTCCTTCCCCCTTGCTGGATCAAGAAGGAGGAGACGTCACGCTTTTCGTACGTGTGTTGATCACGGAGGTGCCGTCCGTTCGGCACTAGATCATCGGTGAATTGGATCATGGCGAGTACGACTACCTCATCCACGTTCACTCGAACGCTTCCGTTGCGATCTACAAAGTGGTATGTAGATGCTATCTAATCTGAATACTCGTTGCTAGATGAACTCATAGATCGATCTTGGTGAAACCGTAGAAAAATTTTTAATTTTCTGCAACGTTCCCCAACAGTGGTATCAGAGCCAGGTTTATGCGTAGTTCTCTATTACACGAGTAGAACACAATTTGTTGTGGGCGTAGATGTTGTCAACTCTTCTTGCCGCTACTAGTCTTATCTTGCTTCAGCGGTATTATGGGATGAAGCGGTCCGGACCAACCTTACACGTACGCTTACGTGAGACCGGTTCCACCGACTAACATGCACTAGTTGTATAAGGTGGCTGGCGGGTGTCTGTCTCTCCTCCTTTAGTTGGAGCGGATTCGATGAAAAGGGTCCTTATGAAGGGTAAATAGAAGTTGACAAATCACGTTGTGGCTTTTACGTAGGTAAGAAAACGTTCTTGCTAGAACCCTAATTCAGCCACGTAAAAACTTGCAACAACAATTAGAGGACGTCTAACTTGTTTTTGCAGCAAGTGCTTTGTGATATGATATGGCCAAAGTTGTGATGAATGATGAATGATCTATATGTGATGTATGAGATGTTCATGCTATTGTAATAGGAATCACGACTTGCATGTCGATGAGTATGACAACCGGCAGGAGCCATAGGAGTTGTCTTTATTTTTTGTATGACCTGCGTGTCATTGAGAATCGCCATGTAAATTACTTTACTTTATTGCTAAACGCGTTAGCCATAGTAGAAGAAGTAATAGTTGGCGAGCAACTTCATGGAGACACGATGATGAAGATCATGGTGTCAAGCCGGTGACAAGATGATCATGGAGCCCCAAGATGGAGATCAAAGGAGCTATGTGATATTGGCCATATCATGTCACGTTTATTATTTGATTGCATGTGATGTTTATCATGTTTTGCATCTTGTTTACTTAGAACGACGGTAGTAAATAAGATGATCCCTCATAATAATTTCAAGAAAGTGTTCACCCTAACTGTGCACCGTTGCGACAGTTCGTTGTTTCGAAGCACCACGTGATGATCGGGTGTGATAGATTCTAATGTTCGCATACAACGGGTGTAAGACAGATTTACACACGCAAAACACTTAGGTTGACTTGACGAGCCTAGCATGTACAGACATGGCCTCGGAACACAGAAGACCGAAAGGTCGAGCATGAGTCGTATAGAAGATACGATCAACATGAAGATGTTCACCGATGTTGACTAGTCCGTCTCACGTGATGATCGGACACGGCCTAGTTGACTCAGATCATGTAATACTTAGATGACTAGAAGAGGGATGTCTATCTAAGTGGGAGTTCATTAAATAATTTGATTAAATGAACTTTATTATCATGAACTTAGTCTAAATATTTACAATATGTCTTGTAGATCAAATGGCCAACGTAATCCTCAACTTCAACGCGTTCCTAGAGAAAACCAAGCTGAAAGACGATGGTAGCAACTATACGGACTGGGTCCGGAACCTGAGGATCATCCTCATAGCTGCCAAGAAAGATTATGTACTACGAGCACCGCTAGGTGACGCACCTATTCTCCCTGCACAACAAGATGTTATGAACGCTTGGCAGTCACGCTGCGATGATTACTCCCTCGTTCAGTGCGGCATGCTTTACAGCTTAGAGCCGGGGCTCCAAAAGCGTTTTGAGAGACATGGAGCATATGAGATGTTCGAAGAGCTGAAAATGGTTTTCCAAGCTCATGCCCGGGTTGAGAGATATGAGATCTCCAACAAATTCTTTAGCTGTAAGATGGAGGAAAATAGCTCTGTCAGTGAGCACATACTCAAAATGTCTGGGTTGCACAACCGCTTGACTCAACTGGAAGTTAATCTCCCGGATGAAGTGGTCATTGACAGAATCCTCCAGTCGCTTCCACCTAGCTACAAGAGCTTTGTGATGAACTACAATATGCAGGGGATGGTAAAGACCATTCCTGAGGTATATGCTATGCTGAAATCAGCAGAGGTAGAAATCAAGAAGGAGCATCAAGTGTTGATGGTGAATAAAACCACTAAGTTCAAGAAGGGCAAGGGTAAAAAGAACTTCAAGAAGGACGGCAAGGAAGTTGCCGCGCCCGGTAAGCAAGTTGCCGGGAAGAAGCCAAAGAATGGACCCAAGCCCGAGACTAAGTATTTTTATTGCAAGGGAAGTGGTCACTGGAAGCGGAACTGCCCCAAATACTTAGCGGACAAGAAGGCCGGCAAAACCAAAGGGAAAACTTTGTTTTTGCCACTCTAACTTTTGCCCATTTTGCTTATGCCACTCTAGAATTTGATATATCAGTTTTGCCACTCTTAGTTGTTGACAATACATCACAATTGCCATTCCATGGCAAAAGCGATAATTTTAGAGTGGCAATTGTGATACATTGTCAAAATCTAAGAGTGGCGAAAGTGAAATGAAAAGTTATTGCTTTTGCCATGGAATGGCGTTTGTGATGTATTGTCAAAAACTAAGAGTGGCAAAACTGATATATCAAATTCTAGAGTGGCATAAGCAAAGTGGGCAAAAGTTAGAGTGGCAAAAACAAAGTTTTCCCAAAACCAAAGGTATATGTGATATACATGTAATTGATGTGTACCTTACCAGTACTCGTAGTAGCTCTTGGGTATTTGATACCGGTGCAGTTGCTCACATTTGTAACCCAAAGCAGGAGCTGCGGAATAAACGGAGACTGACGAAGGACGAGGTGACGATGCGCGTCGGGAATGGTTCCAAGGTCGATGTGATCGCCGTCGGCACGCTGTCTCTACATTTACCTACGGGATTAGTTTTAAACCTCAATAATTGTTATTTAGTGCCAAGTTTGAGCATGAACATTGTATCTGGATCTCGTTTAATTCGAGATGGCTACTCATTTAAATCCGAGAATAATGGTTGTTCTATTTATATGAGAGATATGTTTTATGGTCATGCTCCGATGGTTAATGGTTTATTCTTGATGAATCTCGTACGTGATGATACACATATTCATAGTGTGAATACCAAAAGAGTTAAAGTTGATAACAATAGTCCCACATATTTGTGGCACTGCCGCCTTGGTCACATAGGTGTCAAACGCATGAAGAAGCTCCATGCAGATGGACTTTTAGAGTCTCTTGATTATGAATCATTTGACACGTGCGAACCATGCCTCATGGGTAAAATGACCAAGACTCCGTTCTCAGGAACAATGGAGCGAGCAACCAACTTATTGGAAATCATACATACCGATGTGTGCGGTCCAATGAGTGTTGAGGCTCGCGGTGGCTATCGTTATGTTCTCACCCTCACTGATGACTTGAGTAGATATGGGTATGTCTACTTAATGAAACACAAGTCTGAGACCTTTGAAAAGTTCAAGGAATTTCAGAGTGAGGTTGAAAATCAACGTGAGAGAAAGATCAAGTTTCTACGATCAGAACGTGGAGGAGAATACTTGAGTCACGAATTTGGCACACACTTAAGAAAATGTGGAATAGTTTCACAACTCACGCCGCCTGGAACACCTTAGCGTAATGGTGTGTCCGAACGTCGTAATCGCACTCTATTAGATATGATGCGATCTATGATGTCTCTTACCGACTTACCGCTATCTTTTTGGGGCTATGCTTTAGAGACTGCCGCATTCACTTTAAATAGGGCTCCGTCGAAATCCGTTGAGACGACACCGTATGAATTATGGTTTGGGAAGAAACCTAAGCTGTCGTTTCTAAAAGTTTGGGGATGCGATGCTTATGTCAAGAAACTTCAACCTGAAAAGCTCGAACCCAAGTCGGAAAAATGCGTCTTCATAGGATACCCTAAAGAAACTGTTGGGTATACCTTCTACCTCAGATCCGAAGGCAAGATCTTTGTTGCCAAGAATGGATCCTTTCTAGAGAAAGAGTTTCTCTCGAAAGAAGTAAGTGGGAGGAAAGTAGAACTTGATGAAGTATTACCTCTTGAACCGGAAAATGGCGAAACTCAAGAAATCGTTTCTGAGGTGCCTGCACCGACTAGAGAGGAAATTTATGATGATGATCAAGATACTTCTAATCAAGCTCCTACTGAAATTCGAAGGTCCACAAGGACACGTTCCGCACCAGAGTGGTACGGGAACCCTGTCTTGGAAATCATGTTGTTAGACAACGGTGAACCTTCGAACTATGAGGAAGCAATGGCGGGCCCGGATTCCGACAAATGGCTGGAAGCCATGAAATCCGAGATAGGATCCATGTATGAAAACAAAGTATGGACTTTGACTGACTTGCCCGTTGAACGGCGAGCCATAGAAAATAAATGGATCTTTAAGAAGAAGACAGACGCGGATGGTAATGTGACCATCTATAAAGCTCGGCTTGTCGCTAAGGGTTATCGACAAGTTCAAGGGGTTGACTACGATGAGACTTTCTCACCGGTAGCGAAGCTGAAGTCCGTCCGAATCATGTTAGCAATTGTCGCATACTATGATTATGAGATATGGCAAATGGACGTCAAAACGGCATTCCTTAATGGTTTCCTTAAGGAAGAATTGTATATGATGCAGCCGGAAGGTTTTGTCGATCCTAAGAATGCTGACAAGGTGTGCAAGCTCCAACGCTCGATTTATGGGCTGGTGCAAGCATCTCGGAGTTGGAACATTCGCTTTGATGAGATGATCAAAGCGTTTGGGTTTACAGAGACTTATGGAGAAGCCTGCATTTACAAGAAAGTGAGTGGGAGCTCTGTAGCATTTCTCATATTATATGTAGATGACATACTTTTGATGGGAAATGATATAGAACTCTTGGACAGCATTAAGGCCTATTTGAATAAAAGTTTTTCAATGAAGGACCTTGGAGAAGCTGCTTATATATTAGGCATCAAGATCTATAGAGATAGATCGAGACGCCTCATAGGTCTTTCGCAAAGCACATACCTTGATAAGATATTGAAAAAATTCAATATGGATCAATCTAAGAAAGGGTTCTTACCTGTGTTACAAGGTGTGAAATTGAGCTCAGCTCAATGTCCGACCACGGCAGAAGATATAGAAGAGATGAGTGTCATCCCCTATGCCTCAGCCATAGGTTCTATTATGTATGCCATGCTGTGTACCAGACCTGATGTAAACCTTGCCGTAAGTTTGGTAGGAAGGTACCAAAGTAATCCCGGCAAGGAACACTGGACAGCGGTCAAGAATATCCTGAAGTACCTGAAAAGGACTAAGGAAATGTTTCTCGTTTATGGAGGTGACGAAGAGCTCGTCGTAAAAGGTTACGTCGACGCTAGCTTCGACACAGATCTGGATGACTCTAAGTCACAAACCGGATACGTGTATATTCTGAATGGTGGGGCAGTAAGCTGGTGCAGTTGCAAGCAAAGCGTCGTGGCGGGATCTACATGTGAAGCGGAGTACATGGCAGCCTCGGAGGCAACACATGAAGCAATTTGGGTGAAGGAGTTCATCACCGACCTCGAAGTCATACCCAATGCGTCGGGGCCAATCAAGCTCTTCTGTGACAACACTGGAGCTATTGCACTTGCAAAGGAGCCCAGGTTTCACAAGAAGACTAGGCACATCAAGCGTCGCTTCAACTCCATTCGTGAAAATGTTCAAGATGGAGACATAGAAATTTGTAAAGTGCACACGGATCTGAATGTCGCAGATCCGTTGACTAAACCTCTCCCTAAGGCAAAACATGATCAGCACCAGAACTCTATGGGTGTTCGATTCATCACAATGTAACTAGATTATTGACTCTAGTACAAGTGGGAGACTGTTGGAAATATGCCCTAGAGGCAATAATAAAAGCATTATTCTTATATTTCCTTATTCATGATAATTGTCTTTATTCGTGCTATAATTGTGTTATCCGGAAATCGTAATACATGTGTGAATAACAGACAACAAACATGTCCCTAGTGAGCCTCTAGTTGACTAGCTCGTTGATCGACAGATAGTCATGGTTTCCTGACTATGGACATTGGATGTCATCGATAACGGGATCACATCATTAGGAGAATGATGTGATGGACAAGACCCAATCCTAAACATAGCATAAGATCGCATAATTCGTTTGCTAGAGTTTTCCAATGTCAAGTATCCTTTCCTTAGACCATGAGATCGTGTAACTCCCGGATACCGTAGGAGTGCTTTGGGTATGCCAAACGTCACAACGTAACTGGGTGACTATAAAGGTATACTACGGGTATCTCTGAAAGTGTTTGTTGAGTTGACATGGATCGAGACTGGGATTTGTCACTCCGCTTGACGGAGAGGTATCATCGGGCCCTCTCGGTAATGCATCATCATAATGAGCTCAATGTGATCAAAGTGTTTTGATCACGGGATCATGCATTACGGTACGAGAAAAGTGACTTGCCGGTAACGAGATTGAACGAGGTATTGGGATACCGACGATCAAATCTCGGGCAAGTAAAATACCGATTGACAAAGGGAATCGTATACGGGATTAATTGAATCCTCGACATCGTGGTTCATCCGATGAGATCATCGTGGAGCATGTGGGAGCCAACATGGGTATCCAGATCCCGCTGTTGGTTATTGCCCGAGAGCCGTCTCGGTCATGTCTGCATGTCTCCCGAACCCGTAGGGTCTACACACTTAAGGTTCGGTGACGCTAGGGTTGTGAAGATATGTATATGCAGTAACCCGAATGTTGTTCGGAGTCCCGGATAAGATCCCGGACGTCACGAGGAGTTCCGGAATAGTCCGGAGATAAAGAATTATATATAGGAAGTGTTGTTTCGGCCATCGGGACAAATTTCGGGGTTATCGATATTGTACCGGGACCACCGGAGGGGTCCCGGGGGTCCACCAGGTGGGGCCACCTGCCCTGGTGGTCCACATGGGCCTTAGGGGGTGCGCCTTGGCCTGCTTGGGCCAAGGGGAACCTGCCCCAAAGGGCCCATGCGCCTAGGGTTCCATCTAGGAGGAGTCCTAGTGGTGGAAGGCACCTCCTAGATGGCTTGGGGGGGAGGGAAACCTCCCTGGCCGCCGCCCCCCTTGGGAGATTAGATCTCCCAGGGCCGGCGCCCCCCCCAAGAGGCCTATATAAAGGGGGGAGGGGAGGGGGGCAGCGCACCATAAGCCCTGGCGCCTCCCTCTCCCCTAGCAACACCTCCTCCTCCTCCCGTAGTTGCTTAGCGAAGCCCTGCCGGAGTTCTGCTGCATCCACCACCACGCCGTCGTGCTGCTGGATCTTCATCAACCTCTCCTTCCCCCTTGCTGGATCAAGAAGGAGAAGACGTCACGCTTTCCGTACATGTGTTGAACACGGAGGTGCCGTCCGTTCGGCACTAGATCATCGGTGAATTGGATCACAGCGAGTACGACTACCTCATCCACGTTCACTCGAACGCTTCCGTTGCGATCTACAAAGTGGTATGTATATGCTATCTAATCTGAATACTCGTTGCTAGATGAATCTTGGTGAAACCGTAGGAAAAATTTTAATTTTCTGCAACGTTTCCCAACATATACGACGTTGGGTACCTCCACGTATATGTAACCAATGGAAACTTGTCTTAGCTACATCACATCAAATCATGACCGAGAATGCACGACAAGTAGCGTGTAGAAAACATTACTGGTACCAGTCAGTGATCTTCTGGATGTCTGTTTAAGTAAACGCTTTCAAATGAGACAAGAAAACACAAACGTCAAATTAGCCGGCCGTTGGTCAGACCGCTCCACCAGGACGCGACACACATACGTAGCGACTGATGATCGGACTGAGGTGGACCTAGGCACCCCCGCAAGCCTTGTAAAACAATCACACATGCAGGCAGCAACGGAGGAGATGAGTGCTGCACGTTATCGTCGATCCATGCATGCACGGTGGTGGCGCGAGGAGCAAGCTTTTCAATCAAGCACAGGGAGAACAAAAGCGTGATACATGTTGCGAGCGATTATTACCGTCCAAAAGGGTCCGGATCGCTTTTGATGGCGAGAAGGAAAGCTGGGCTAGTGCCGTCGAAAGCAAAGCAGGACCGCTAGTGGTGTTCTCCAAAGAAAATGTTGGTTCTTCCGCTTCGTTGCTATTGTTCTTCTTGGCATCAAAATTGGTCTGTCCTTGCTCCTCTCTTGCTTGTTCTGTTTCTTTTCTTTTACTAGTTGTATATCAGCTTGACTTGATCAATCGAATCGGTCACGAAAACTAATACGACGACGTGCAGGCAACCAACACGTACCCAGCAGCAGTCACTGCTACCGAGGGCATCTTTTTTTTTTTCTGAACCTGGACAGCAGCCCACCTTCCGTGGCAGCACAATAATTAGCAAGTTCATTTTGCTAATTGTATCCTCTATCGTTCACCCTAAATGCATGCCCAGTCCAAATGGATGTCTAGTGCAGTGCACGTATGCCTGTCAGTATAGTTGTTAGTAACTACTACCAGTAGCTTTCTTTTCTTTTGCAACTTGTTCGCGAGGAAAACGCCCAGTTTGCTTTAACCGTGCCCGGATAAAGTTGATGGTCGGAGAGTCAAATAACCATGCAATCAAGAAACACTTTTTCCAAACGTATACACAAGGGCATGTACAATGGTGCTATCTTAGGATTGCCACGTAGGATAAATGATGAGGTGGAGGAGAAAGAACCCGTAAGAAAAGGCTTGTCTTCTTTTATCTAAGAGAAGACAAGAGATGATCTCTTAGCACAATATATGTCTCACCACGTTTTTAGGAATAGCTAGTTATTTAAGATAAGGCTAAGGCATGACCCATTGTAGACATCTTTTGTTGTCATACCAAAATTATAATGCAAGACTTAAGATAAGACTATCTTATCAACCATTGTACATGCCTTTACGTGGGAGTGCGCCGCATCAGACGCATGCGGTGTGCTGTTCGTGATGCCAATTTACTAGGAGAGGTTGGTGCCAAAGTGCCGAGCTTGGCAGCGTGCTCTCGTCAATTTGCCCCACCTACCTGATTTTGTTTTGCCGCCGATTTTCGTCTCTGTTGGCGAACCGTGAAACGGATTGGATCGCTTGTCCATGGGCTTTGCAACAATCCATCCGAATCCAAGAGTCTCGGGATGCGATAGTGTGAAGCCACGCAAGCAAACAGCAGCGCCAAGTCCATCCAGAATTACATGCGGAGCCTCATAAATTACAACATACGGAATAAGTGTATCTCTTTGGACCTTGATAAGTGCCACACATATAGCACCAATACATGGCAACTCTAAATGTTTTTTATGACAAGTTTATTGACGTTAGAATGACAACTTTAGTTGTCTAGCATGACAACTTCTTCTCGGATGACAAGTTTCAGTTTTTTGGGAGGTTTATTTTTTTCTTTTTGAATGACAACTTTAGTTGTAAAAAAACGTCAGAGAGCCAGAGTGCTTCGTGCTACACGTGTGGCACTTATCATTTGGGATCCTTTTTGGAATGTGGGAACCCGGTACATGTGATCCTATTTCCTAAAACTTATCAAATACTTCCTCCGTCCTAAAATAAGTTTCTCAAGTTTAGTACAATTTTATACTAAAGTTAGTACAAAGTTGAGACACTTATTTTGAGACGGGTAGAGTAGTATTTTTTTTTTGTGGTTTACATGTGCAAAAAAATAGTTCATTTAGATTTTCTTTAATAAGTCCTTAGATATATACTGAAAGACATCCAACAATACCAAACATTCCATAAAACAAGGAAATTACAACCAGGTCCTCACGGAACTCAATCTTCAACACGATTCTTGACCGTTCGTTTTTTAGGGGAAACCGTTCATTTTGTAACTCTACCTCGCCTTCAACGCTGTCGTAAATGGGCCGGCCCTAGAAATGTAGCTGCTTCATTCCCTTTATTTCTACCGTTCGTTTGTCTGTTTTTTCTTTTTTCATTTACACATTTTTATATTACGAAATAAGCTAAATACTCCGTATTAGTTTATATTTAACATGTCTATGCAATGTTTAAAAAAATCAAGAAAATTTCAAAATATTGTTTATGGCCTTCCAAGAGTTATACATTAGAAATGTTCATGCATTTCAAAAATAAGTTCATGGAAATTTTTATAAAATATTTATACAATGTTAAAATATTTTCATAATTCAAAAGAAGTTTGTGCCACTAAAAATGTACATGAAATTTTAAAAAATGTTCACTCATTTAAAAAAAACATCATGGCATTTTTTTAAACGATTATACAATTTAAAAAGATATTCACCTAGTTAAAAACGGTTTTCAACCATTCAATTGTTTCAACCTATATTTGAAAGGTGTTAATATGAATTCAGAAAAATATTCAATAGCATGTAATTAAAAAAATGTTAAATCATGTACTCCCTCTGTTCCTAAATATAAGACGTTTTAGGACTGCCAAAATGTCTTATATTTAGGAACGAATGGAGTATTTAATAAATGATAAACATATAAAAAAATTATGTTTTTGATGTGTACGGTAAATGTATAATGTCCATAAAAAATGTACACATCAAAATGTAACCATGTATTTTAAAAATGTTAAATGTGCATAAAATTTGTTCCTGTTGTATATAAAGAAACATACAATGTGTATGAAAAAATAGTCATGTGTTGATAAAGAATAAAAAGGAAAAAGGAAAACCAAGGAAAAAAAGAAGGAAACAAAGGAAATCGAAGACTCCCTACCCACAAGCCAAAGAAAACCATATAAAATTGAAAAATACAATGATGAAAACCAAAACACAAAGGGTTAAAATTTGTATAAAATCTGCAAAAAAGAAAATAAATAAAACAATGAAAAACGTAATGTAAATAGGGAAAAGGGAAAAGGAACGAAAAAACTAAATTAAAACCGAAGAAAACCGATGAAATTCATAAAAACATAGAAAATCATAAGAAAGTAAAAAATCCAATGAGAACAAAAGAACAAATGAATACAGTCGAAATTCCAAGTAATGACCGAGCGACCGACCTGAGCAAGGACCTGCTTTCTTGACTAGCCAAATGAGCAGATGCCAAAAGCGAGCTGTAATAGGTATCAATACAAGTGATATATAGCTTTGGCGGTTGAAAATGCTCTAACACTTTTGTAGTGGATGTACAACGATGATATCTTAGGAGTGCAACATAGGATAGATACTGAGATGGGGGAGAGAGAGATCGTAAGAAAAGTTTTGCCTTCTCTTAATTAATCTGTTAGCAGTAGCATTCTCACCACATATTTAGGGATATGTAGTTCATAAGCCTCGGAATAATCCATTGTACATCTTTTTTATCGTCTTCTCTAGATTACGTGATTGCCATAAGATAAGACGGCTTTGTCAACCATTGTACGTGCCCTTATATACCTTGAAAACCAATAAGAGCCTGTTTGGACTCTCTCCCCGCTCCAACTCCACTCTGGAGCGGAGCAACATCCAATTCAAATTTTCAGAGTCGCTGAAGGGTCACTCCGCGTGCTCCGCTGCGCGCTGAAGGAGCGAAGGGTTGCCGAACAGGGCCTAAGTTGCCCTCAAGAGAAAATAAGAGCAGTAAGGGCTCCTTTGATTCAAAAGAATTCTATAGGATTTTTGAAGGATTGAAATCTTTGGAATTTTTCCAACGTTTATCCTTTGATTTATAGGATTGAATCACATAGGATTTTTTTCAATGGAATCTTTTGTACTACATTTCATAGAAAATCTAACATCTACTCCGACCTCAAACACTCCTTGCTAATCCTTAGGATTCAAGTGGGCATGAAACTCTAATCCTATACTTTTTCTATTCCTGCGTTTTTAAAATCCTGCAAATCAAAGAGGTCCTAAGCTTTTTCTGAAGAACGAAAACCAGCAAGTTTTTTTTAGACAACGAAAACCAGTAAGTGGACGGGCCCGATCTGGTTGGGCTTTGTGGAACCTACCCCAGCAGCCCAAAAGCCCTTGCCCCGAATCTCTTCCACGTTCTCCCTTCGGCGACCAAAGAAAGGGGAAAACCGATAGGAAACCTCCCTGTCAATGGCCGCCTCCCCTTCCAAGGGCGTTAGGGTTTAACTCCAACTTCTCCTAGATCTCTCTCACCGCCCTCTCCTCGATCAGGTACTGCAGTACCTGGTAGCCTCATGGGGTACCTGCAGGAGGCCAGGGAGAATCACGTCAAGAAGAAGGTCGAGGAAGGTGAGTCAAACCCCCAAGCTTCCAATTCTTCGCGATTCGGAATATTGAGAAATGCAAAGCTCGTCCTGATTCTCCAGCAGATGTGAAATCGGGCAGTGCGTGAACTCCGCTGGCGTTTCCTCTTGAAATCGCTACGCAATCTGAGCGGAATAATGCGGAGCGGTAGCGGTAGTTGGCTGGTTGCAGTTTCACCGAACCAGGGAGGCTCTGGCCATTAATCTTGTTTAAGGGAGGCGTTGTTATGCATAGGGGTAGTGGTAGCTGGCTGCTTGAAGTGGTCTGCAGAAAGCTGAATTGATGTTACTAACTCATGTTATTTACGTGTTTATGAAATTTGGGAACCCTGTTCTGGTAGAATCTGCTAGTGGTTCACCGCAATGAGAAATTTTGAGAATGTTTTAATGTAATCATTTAAAGGTTCTCGTTCTGAAAGAGCTAGTTTTGCCCGTTTGGTTTCACTTTTCAGCCTTGCGCAGCAAAATGAAACAAAAGGCCCTCAAGGAATGTGATGTGCTGTGTTCAAAATACGCCGAATGTGCTCGAGGAAGAACTTTCTCTGTGGTTTGGACATGCCGCAAGCAAGCAAAAGAGTTGAATAACTGTCTTCATCAATTGTAAGTGATCATTATATGTCTGTTATAAACTTTTTGTTTTTGGACAGATCTTGCAAGTTATATCTTGATTCTTGTTTAAACCTCATTTGTTAAGGTAGAGTCTCACTCACGGACTCCTAGAAAATTTCAGCTTTAAAGACCCCAACAATATTGCTCCGTAAGAATAAATAGAAACATTGTGCTTGTGGATTAATGATCGAAACTAATAAGCTGGCCTTTATTCATCATTCAGCAGAAGAATAGTGTTAACGATATCTATATATTGTACAGACAATGAGACGATGTGAATAAGTCTGATAAACTAGTTCATGCCTGTGAGTTTCTGATGATTATAACAGCTCATATACTACGTAGACACTAGATTTTTCCATTACCAACAAAAGTGTGTCTCCTTATACATTTAAGTCCTCCATATTGGCGTAGTTCTGGTTATTGATTTGGGTTTAGAAGCTGTCTTGTTGACAGCTGTTGCTGTTTTTGAAAAAAATTGTCTTTGACAGTAGCACCAGGTACATTTGGAATTTTATAGAGCCAAGTTCGCTGTAGGTTTTGATTTGTAGTTCGAAGTTGTGACCCTGCCATGAACTTGCGCCATTTCTTGAGAACGGCGCCTCAACAGAGTGTAAAACCATTGGACGAGATCAAAGAATATGATCTACTTCTTTTTTTGCGGGTAAAGAATATAATCTACTTGTCACCAAATGGTAGTTTTCCATTTGAGGGACCTAGTGCTGGAACATGTTTGATGATCAGTGCATTTGCCTGAATCTTGAGAAGTGTATTTATGCTACTCCCTCTGATCCATATTACTTGTCGCTGAAACAGATGTATATAGACCTATTTCAGTGCTAGATACATCCATTTGAGCGACAAGTAATATGGATCGGTGGGAGTAGTATCAATTCTGACCACGTTGTGTCACTTTCTAAGTGACAATCATGACCGAAACCAGTTATGTGCTGAGCCAGAGAATTTGGCTCCACCAGATTGAAAGGTGGTTACCATTACTTTTTTTTTCTCTATCCTTGAAGTGGCATGAGCATTGTCTGAGTAGACTAACATTGGCATGGCATATACCTCATTCATGTAATTCACCATGTGCTTTTGTATGTTGGCAGCACCAATGATGCAATACTGGAAGATATGAAGAAGGCTTACATGGCCGAGCAAGAGAGCAAGGAGAAGAACCAATAATCTTTATGCATGGATAAATTGAAAGCCATGGTTCCCCATGCCTGTACGTACACTGCAGCTTTTGGAATTTGGCAGTTGCTTACTGGTTATCTTAGTTGATTGATGCTGAATTCCTGGAGACCTTTTGTGAACATTTGGTTTTGTCCAGATGCATAACCTGGTATGATCTCAAGGAATCCATGTATTATTTTATTGACTTGCAAGTTGTGTCTGGTAGCATTATCCTCCAATAACTGGTTTAGCTGGCCAAAGTGTTCAGTTTGACCTCCAGAAGGTAATTAAGTACTGAATCATTCACGAAAAATACATTTTCAAGCTTTGGGCTAAAAAACTGGCGACTTCTCTGTTTTTTAGCCTGCTTGAAAACATAATGCCAGAAGGATGCCTTGGGTTTCTGTTGAATATGCAATATACTGTACCTTCTGGATGCACTCTGTTGTTCAGTGTTTTTCATTTTCTTTTTTGACAAAGCTGGCCCTCTTTTGAATGTGTAGCCAAAAATGGCCCTAGTCTGAAACTTCAACCAAATATAGCTCTTTTGGTCAACGTTACCCATTCCAGCGCTAAACTTGGCTAGGTGAGCAACAGGCATCTTGGTTTAGGGAAAAACCTAGCGTTATCGCAAACAATGATGATATGGGGTCAAGTCCTAGGACCTTGGACCTGACTGAGCGTTATTCCATTTAGGCGGTAGCTTTGGTGTTGAGCTCTCAAACTGAGCGTTACAGTCAGTAGCTTTGATCCTCAAATCGCTGTTTCGTTCGTGAAATCGCCAAGTTTTTCTCCCCACCAAGATATTGCTTGGTGCTGATTCAGAAGTTCAGCGTCAGAAGTGGTGGTGCAAAGCAAGTCAAATTTTGTTAGCCTTTTGCAGTAGGATCATCTTTAACTAAACTTTTAGAAAAGGGTTGATTTTGTCAATTTTCACTCATTTTCACCCAAATAGATTTCATAAAGATGTAGAGAATGTGATCATGTTCCCTGATGATCGATGTATATTGTTTGCCCTTTTTTTGTGAACTTGTTTGGCTTGTTGTTGTAGCATCTGTAAACTTTGGATAAACACAGAGTAAAGAAGAGACTGAACATTCAGTTTATAGGATTCGTAGCAAAGATGTTCTCTCATGGAAATACTCCCTCCGTTTCTAAATATTTGTCTTTCTAGAGATTTCAACAAGTGACTGTACATACTAAGCAAAATGAGTGGAATCTACACTTTAAAATAGCTCCGTATGTGGTAGTCATTTGTTGAAATCTCTAGAAAGACAAATATGACAAATATTTAGGAACAGAGGGAGTAGTTACTATATCTTCAACTCTGCAAAATTTGTGTAAAGCATCGGAACTTCCGAAGATCCATTTTGTGGGAAGTGCCAACGTCTTGTCTTCAGTATCGTGTGAGGGTCAAGAAATCGCGACTCGTGCGAAACTGCTTGTCACTCGCGCATGATCACGAGCGAAAGAGCGTTTTCAGCTGCTGGGCGGAGTTTGCCAGCCAGGCACAGTACAGCCAGGCGGCCGCGGCGACGGCGGCTGCCGAGAGCACGGCAACAGCACCAAAACGTGAGACGTCCTTGGCGGCCACCACCGCCATCATCATCCCGACCTCCGCGAGGCTGGCGACGGCGATCTCCGTCGCCCCGATCAGCTTCGCCTTCCCCATGGGGCTCCCGGTTTGCACCACCTGCAGCCCGATCACGCTGTACGCCATGTGCCCCAGCCTCGACAGAACCTGCATGCTCAAACTCATTAGTCCACCAAAACATCGATCAAAGCACACGATCGCAGTTCTCGCGGCGGAATTTCTTTCGTCGGACGGACTTACGATCAGAGCGAGGAAGGCGAAGAGGGCGCCGCGCCGTGAGATGGATCCTGTGAGGTAGACCAGGACGGCCGCGCCGAGGAGCGTGCTCTGGCCGAGCAACCCGGCCGCTCCGGCATTGAGGATGCCGAGCTCCTTGACAAGGCTCGGCGTCATGAACGTCGCGAGGATCCCCATCAGCGCCGACGAGCCGCCGAACGCGCCGAGGACCAACGGGCTCGCGCCTGCCAACAACGCACGAACAGACAGCAGCAGCGTGAGCTCAGTGATATCTGGAGCGCCGGTAACCTGGCCGTGCGGTGGCAGTAGCGCAGATGCACGCACCGTGATGGATCAGGAACGTGGTCATCAGAGCTCCGGGAGCGAGGGCGACGTTGAAGCAGACGAGCACGTAGGCGAGGCTCGCCGGAGGACCGGCTGGCTGATGTACTCGCGCCACCCGCGTCTGATGGTGGCCACGGCATCAACCACTGTCAGACATGAAACGGTGCTAGAATCACGATGAATTAACTCCATGTACAGTTCTATCTGGGCTGTTAGCTGCATGTGCCTGTCTCACCTATCCTCCGGACGTCGAGAGTAGAAGCAGCATGCAGGCTTCTGTGGTCAGAGTGATCGAAGACGCCGTCGGCGAGTCGGTTCATCGCGCCTCCCAGGAAAATCTTCAAAAAAAGATTTAAGAAATTTTCAGGAACTTAACAGTGAAAAGTTTACAGTATATTGCTTGAGACGAGGAGAAACCAAAGTAGTGCAGCTACAGATAGTATCATACATGAACAGGTAGAGCAGAGAGTGAGATGAGGCAGGAGAGCTTGATGCAGGTCAGCGGGTCGTTCTTGGAGAGCAGGAATGCAAAGACTGAAGCGCCCGCCGTCTGCGCATGAAAACCATACACCGACCCCTCTTTCAAAACAAAACCATATACCGCTGATTACACAATGTGGAATGCAGAGATGAAGCGGTTTGTAGATGCCAGACCTCGCAGATCAGATCGACTCTGCTGAGCGTAGCATTCGCCTGCGCGAGCGCGATCCGCCTGCCTTCCCCTGCGAGCTTCAGTCACACATTCAAACGGTCTCCACATGAGAAAAAATTCCCCAAACTCGTAAGGTTTTGATGCGCGAGCTAGTGCCCCGCCAATCATACGGGCTCACCTGCACGACGAAATCACGCTCGGCGATGATGCCAAGCGACACACGGGAGAGACTGTCGACGGCCGTGGACGCCACCAGCACGGCGAACCACGGCCGCAGGAGAAGCTCCGGCGCGGTGGATGCCCTTGGGAAGGTGAAGGCATACGTGATCATTGCGGCCGACACCAAATGTGCTGCGGTCTGACACGTTGACGACACATGGGTGACAAGAAAGCAAAGAATTTCGGCAACAGAGAAGCATGAGCACTAAAAATTCTTCAGAGAATCACCTGAATTACAGTGAGATAGCGATACGTGGGAATCAGAGGGAGCGAGCTCACGAGGTTCCCGACCAATGGACCTGTGACGAACACCACGAGCTGCGCATCGAATTCAGGCACGTAAGTTAGGAACTAATGTGAGCAGGGGAGCTTGATCAGATCAGGCACCTTCGTGAAGAATCCAAGAAGCGCGACCGGGAGGAGGCTCTGATGCAGCATGGCGACTGCGGCAGGCCAGGTGAAATTCCAGAGGTGCTCGGTCGCGTTCCCGGCGAGGCAGGCCCCGTACAGAGCTGTGGCCGGCAAGTACACACATGTAAGGTGATCCAGAATCGTTGCTTGCTTGTGGTAATCCACATTATAAGTACTACCAGTGTATTATTACCTTTCATGGCGGCTGGGTAAGCAGGGGTTGATTCTAGGTGGCCCTCTGCGCCGTTTCCCTTGTGCGGAGCCTGGAATTTCATATCAAGGATTCAAGATTACGGTACACCAATCTGCAAATGGCGAGCTCTGTGAAGAGGAAGAAATGAGAAGAGTTTTGGATTTGATGGAAGAGTGGCGGCGATCACCGGCACAGCGGCGAGGAGAAGGGATGGCGCGGACTCATCCTTGAGTAAGATCGCCTTGGTTCGTTGGATATTGGACGAGGACAGATTCACGAAGGGAGGGCCGCCATCTTGGTATCCTACGGCGGAGGCACCCTCGCCGCTGTACTCTGCCAGGCTCGTACCGGAGCTCGCGCCGGTGTGGCAGCTTCCGACGAATCTCCTATCTGACCTCAAACTGCGAAACGCGCCACAATCAGCAGGACGGGACGAACGCCTCTATTGCCTCTGCTCTACTGTATTCCGAAAGCAAGCCTGAAGAAACGGGGGGAGCACGCAGAAGCAGGGTGTACCTCCGCGGCGGCGTGACTCGGCAGCCCGGGCTTCGAGCGAAGGCTGCTGGTGCCGGTTTGCGGCGCGAAGTGGAGGAGGAGGAGGATGAAGGCGAGAGAACCTTGGGCATGGAGACGGAGGCACGCATGGCCGCCCCGCGTCGTCGTCGTCGTCCACGGCAGGCGCCGGCGCGCGGCGCGCGCGGGAGTTGAATGAAACGGATAAGGTGGCTGTTCGGGCCGTGGGGATATGCCTGCGCAAGGCTTTTGGGCCTCACGATACCATGTGTCCAGGCCGAGCTTTTCTGCGGCCCGTAAATATATATCTGGCTGCTAATCCCCCGATCTGCTCTTCACTGATACACTTGCTTGGGTGCTTCTACTAAAAAAAAAACTTGCTTGGGTGCTGACCGCCAGCTCATCGTCGGTCGTTCGTCAAAGGTTGCTTGTCCGTCTGGTTGGTGATGTCCTCCTTTCAGCAATGGAGGATGGTGCTGGTCTTTGACTAGAGCCCGCTGTCGTGTGGTGCAAGCGGCACTGATCCCCTGAGTGATCCTTGATTGGACGCTCTGGTTGTTGGACATAAAACTGTTTTCAGATTCGACGTGAAATATACTTCGGGATTCATCTCCTCGAAAAGAAAAGGGGTTCAATGTCGGCAATGGCACAGGGCGCAAAGCATCTGAACACGTTTCCTTCTTCTTTTGGAGGTCATGTTTTTCAAAAAATAATAACTGATAAGTAGATTAAACCCCCCGGCACCTGCATCAATCGATGTATGCAGCTATCTTTATTAATTATTCTACAAAGGTCTGACAAAAACATACATCAAATCATTCGAAGCCGCCACTCACACCCACAAAGGTCATACATCAAATCACCCGAAGCCGCCACTCACACCCACAAAGGTCATGTTTTTCATAATTTCCAGATCTTTTGGGGGATAGAGAAAGAGTCACTGGCGTTGTATTACTGTTGTGTGTTCTACATGCCCCACTGGTGTTTTAGCTGTACTCACGTCACGTGTGATCGTAATGAAAAATACAATCAAGCTGACGGTTTGAGTCGACTGGGGTCCTCTGAAACTTGTAAATTTCGCTCCATCTCAAATTTCCCATCAAAAGTTGGAGCATTTCTGACAGACTCTGATCTTTTCCTTGGTGCATGCACTGCATCAACTAGTTAGGCTGTGTTTGTTTGGGCTCTTTTAATCAGCTCCTACAGCTTCTAGCCAAAAAAAGCTGGAGCCCAAACAAACGGGCTGTTTCAGCGCTAGCTGCAAGTATGGCTTTTGTGGAGCGCTCCAAAACTATCAACCAGAAGCCGCAGCTGAAAATTCGAGCTTTTGCTTCTCGCAGCCAGCTCCAAACTGGCCGATGACCGGTTTACCCTCCCACCAAAGTACATACTACGACAGAAATGCCCTTACCGGTTCGACCCAACCCCCCCTCTCTCTCTCAGCTCGGTGCTCCTGAACATCCCGCCGCCGCTGAGCCCCCCGACACCCTCGCCGCTGAGCCTGCGACGCCCCTATCATCGCTGATCTCGTCGGATGCAGCCAGGTGCTCGTCTTGCACCTTACCCTGGAACCCAACGAATGGATGCCGCCGCCCCGAGATCCATCACCAACGCCGCCGCCGCCAGCCCGAGATTCGTCACCCACGACGCCGCCGCCGCCGCCAGCCCGAGATTCGTCACCCATAACGAGTTGCCGAGCCAGAGACGGCCTCAACCCCCGAGCTTCGCCTCCCGCCTCTGAACCCTCTTCGCCAACGCTTCTCTGTATGCGCGTCATGTGACAGGGGCATGTGTGCGTTTGTCGTTGGCGTGCGTGGTCGTCCTGTGTGTTGGGTGTGCTGGTGCTCTGCGTGTTTGTGCTAGGCGAAGTTGCTGCGCGTGTGTGTGCTGGGCGTGCTGGTGCTCTGCCATGGGGCTGCTCCTGATAGGTTGTGTCGCTGAGTGTGCTATTTCTGTTTCTGTAAGCAAGAGAGGACATACAGTTAATTATTTGGAGAGTAGAGTTTTTCTTCTTGAGAGGAAAGAACATAGCTATGTGTATTTGTACATGTAAAAAGGAAAGATTCTGAATCTGATGAATGATCTTACATATACGTTTAATATGTCAAATTCATTCAAACACATTGTCTATATCATTAAGCTAGTGTAATTTCATTTCAAATGCCAATAAAAAATTTCATTCAAATATGAGGGCCATCTGTACAAAAAAAATCAATTCTTAATTGGGTCATTTACAGTTAAATCAACACTTAAACCAGTCTACAAAACAACAGAGGGCATTTTAGTCAGTTCTGCATGTTTCAGCACCAGCCGCAGCTATTACAGCACAACTACCAAACGGCTGCTCTTCAGCAACAACCTTCCAGCCACAGCTAGCAGCTACAGCCGCTCCTTCCAGCTGAAGCCGGTGCAGCTGCAGCCGAAGAAGCTGCAGCCCAAACAAACACACCCTTATGGTGGTCCATTTGGAGCTGGCTGTCTTTTGTGGTCAAGTGGAAGGAGGGATAGCCTGTCGATTCAATTCACTAGGACACCCATCGTATCATCAACCCTACCAATGCTCCCATGCTTGCACCACTAGGCAGGGTAGGGTAGCTTTTAGAAAAACACACGCTCGTGTTGGTGTAGTGGGAACATTGACTCTGCCGTGTGGCGCAGTGAGTGCCACATTTGCCAGGGAAAAAAATTTAGTATATTTCATTCATCGTGCATGCATGCATGAATATATCAATGCAATATTGCGTAGGCCGTAGCGTTGGATGCGTCTCCAACCGAGCGAGCCCACGCATGGGCTGGAACAGTGCCCCCATTTATCCGGTGCACAGGCGTGGCCTGACCTCCACGACCTCTGGAGACGATAGCACGCGCGGGCCGGGGGATTAAAATCAAGTGCGGGGATTAAAAATCTGGTTGGGCCGGGCCCGTAGCGCGTAGGCACACCAAGCACGCAAGCATCCCGTGGATAACATTAAGGCCATGCCGCCAATGATTTTGGCCATTAATTGCTGCTAGTAGCTTGTTGCCGCAAGTGGAAGGTCGATTCAGGATTGGACTTTCTACTATGGCTGCTACTTGAGCCTTTTGGGTGTGATCACTGATTAGATCTCCCCTACTGTGGTGTAGCCATATAGAGTAGGGATTAGCACTCGTTTTGTTGATCCTCTATGCCTTATAGCTCGCTAACTTATTTGTAGCACCTTGCTTAGCTGAGTGGCAACGACAAACTGATCAACAGCACTTCACGGGAGCTAGAAGCTTTTGCCAGTTGGAGAGACTTTTACAGTGCCGCGCGCACTTGCAGCACCTAGAAACAAGCTCAGGGAGTCCCGGTTTCCATCCGGAAACACCAGTAATGCTAGACGTACAGGTTTGTTACGGGGGATTTACAGGTTGCTTAGTGATGATTGGCTCGGGATTGATTAAAGGGCGCGGGCCCACTGGCGAAATCAGGGGGGGGCAATGGAAAGAGCGCACAATCCCCAGCCCGTAAAACCCTGTAGAAGAAGTCCGTACGTGTAACATTATCGCGGAAACACGAATGCAGAAAGTTGTGACGTGGCCGCGCAAAGCGGATAACCACGACCGACTTGGGCCACCTCGCACCAGCTTCAACGAGACGGTGTGTTGCCTTCCTCTTGCGTGGACTGGACCAAAGGAAAGCGAAGCAAGCGTACGACCGCGCTGCGCTGGCGCCACTCCGGTGTGGTGTGCTTCTGCCGTTCTTGGTTGGTGCACCGGCCGGCCCAAGTCAGGAGGAGGCATGCACGTATATCCACACATACATACATACATACATACATACATACATACATACATACATACATACATAGCCTTTTGGATACGCGCCTAGTCTTTTTCTGTGTGCCGATCGTGCGCGTTGTGCGCCTTTTTCCGATGCGACGCGGAGCTGGCTAAAGCGAGGCACGGGAACCTGCCGAGTCGTCTAGCAAAAGGTGGCGGCGAGCGGAAAGAAAGAAAGGAAGAAAGCGGCTGGGTCGAGGTCGAGCTCGTGTATGGTGTGGCGCTCGTGCGGGTACGGGTCAAAAACATTAGCCACCACAAGTAATACAAACAGAGGCCTGTCCTAAGTAGATTGTGCTGATTTTGTAAGTGTTGATTGAGGGGTTGGACAAGGAGGGGGGAAGCATGATTTGGACTTTGGAGGCGCGTCAACTCAAAGTTAGGCATAGGCCGGTTCCTACCACTACCTGGTCTACCTTGGGCTACGGGAAAATAAAACACATGGGTTCAGATCTATGGTTGTGTTGGTTCACTTTGTTTATCACAAGGTTAGGTTAGGAGGACTGCCATTAAGCTATGGAGTGGACGGATTGAAAATGCAGGGATGTTATTTTTTTAGAGGAGCATTCGACCGCTTTACAACAACAAAACAAAAACCCACCAAACACGTAGGTGTTAAATATAACAGAAACTGATCGGATGCCTAGCAAGACAAAGGCGAAAACAAATTAACAAACATAAAATAAGGAAAAACACAAGAAATGAAGCTTTCTAAAAATAATGAACTTACAATTTCAGCCGGTCACTATTTCATCTTTCACAAGTGGGCATAACGACGTACTAGCAAGTGGCGACCATGCTGAGTGGTGCACGCTTTGGATGTACGTTTTCCTCACCCGAGAGCACAAGTGTTCAGACTTCCTAGATATATCTTCTATGTGTAAGTTTTGATCGTTCGATACAACGAAACTTAATTACAATACGAGTTTTGTGTGTATACACAAAGTTATAGTTCATTCACATAAGGATGATGAGCAAAGGCATAGGCAGACATATAATATGTGTAGTTTTCTACAGAAAGAAAATAAATACAAAATCAAAACAATGAAGTTTTCAAACGAATAATGAATTAGTGGCATTGGTATTCCGTTTAATAAAAAAGGAAAACTGAAACAAATGATGACAAAATTTCCACACAATTTCCACATAAATTGCCCTTTTCTATAAATATGCAAAGTGGTTTTAAAAAAAGATAAGTTTCCTAAGAAGGGAAGAATTAGTGGCAACTTAAAGAAGAACAAATGAAAATAAAGTAAAAAAAATCAAAATAATAGAGTTTTAAAAATAATAATGAATTAGTGGCATTGGTATCCCGTTTAATAAAAAAAGGAAAACTGAAACAAATGATGACAAAATTTCCACACAATTAACACATAAATTGCCCTTTTCTATAAATATGCAAAGTGGTTTTAAAAAAAGATAAGTTTCCTAAGAAGGGAAGAATTAGTGGCAACTTAAAGAAGAACAAATGAAATAAAAAAATCAAAATAATAGAGTTTTTAAAAAATAATGAATTAGTGGCATTGGTATTCCGTTTAATAAAAAAAGGAAAACTGAAACAAATGATGACAAAATTTCCACACAATTAACACATAAATTGCCCTTTTCTATAATATGCAAAGTGGTTTTAAAAAATAAGTTTCCTAAGAAGGGAAGAATTAGTGGCAATCTTAAATAAGAAGAAATGATAAATATAAAAAACAAAATAATAAAGTTTTCTAAAAAATAATGAATTAGTGGCATTGGTATCACCTTTTAAGATGAAAGAAAATAAACAATATAACCTAATTAATATCAAAATTTTGCACACAACTTATACAATGAATTTGTTGTTTTATGAATATCCAAGAATAAGCATATAATAGCAAACTTTTTGCAATAAAGCAGTTTTTTTAAAAGGGAAAAAATAGTGGCATTGGTATGATCCTTCAAGAACAAAGGAAATGAAATAAAAACTAAAACATGATCGAAATAAGAAATGCATAATGGATTAATGGAGTTGGTATTACCCTTTAAGAATAAAGAAAACGATAACACCAAAAAAAAAACAATGACAAAGTTAGCACACAATTTAATAATACGCAAGAATAAACATATAATAATGGAATTTCGCAAAAAAATATCCTAAGAAATTAGTTAGTGGTATTGTTATTAACCTTAAAGAAGAAATAAAATGAAAGAAACTCAAAACAATGAAATTTTCTCAGAAGAAGGAATTAGTGGCATTGGCATTATATTTTAAGAAGAAAAACTAGAGCAAACAATCAAAAAAATTGCACTCTTTTTTTATAATATGCAAGAATAATCATATACTACTGGAGTTTCATAAAAAAAGTTTCCTAAGAAGGAATGAATTAGTGGTATTCGTATCCAATAAAGAAGAAAGAAAATAAAAAAACTAGCACAAAACTTTGCGCTAAAATTACACTTTTTATTAATGTGCAAAGAATAATCATGTATTATTGCATTTTTCACACTCTAGTATAATTTGCACATATATTTTGTAGTACTTACGTCTATATTTACATAAAAAAGTTACGATGCTTTCTAAGAAATAATGTGTTGGTGGTATTCGAACTACCCTTAAAGAAGAAAGGAAATGATAAAACTTACATACAATTAAAAACACCTTTTATAATATGCAAGAATAAACATAATATAATGAAAATTCCGCACTCTGTAATATAATTTACATACATAATACTTATATTTATCCATTTACTCATAGCAACATTGAAAAATACACATAAACAAAAAGAAAACCCAACAAAAAAGCAAACGTGCACACACACAAGGGAGACAAAACACATTGCGCACGCACACACCCAGAAGTTGGCATGCTTTTCATCATATGCATGTGTATTCAAGAGTTAAGAAACATACTCCCTCCGTTCCTAAATATAAGTCTTTTTAGAGATTCTAATATGGACTAAATACGGAACAAAATAAGTGAATCTACACTCTAAAATACGTCTATATACATTCGTATGTAGTCATATTGAAATCTCTAGAAAGATTTATATTTAGGTACGGAGGGAGTACATGGATGGCGGCATGCATTCGATAAGCAAGGAAACCGACTTAGTCAAATCCGTGGTGATCTATCACACACGTATCACAAAGCATAAATCAACGACCACATATTTGGCTGATGAAAAATGAAAATTCAGTTGCATGATCTATAGCTAACGCGGTTTTTAAAACCGTGAGGGGGGGGGGGGGGAGGGGGGCATATGATGCAACATAAGGTGCAAAAAAACTTGTTCGGCGTAACTTCAAATGTATGATAAGCAAAATCAGGATGCACAATTCCATTTCATGTGCTTCGTGATTTCCAAATTTAGGTCTACCCTACTTTATCCATGTCATTTATGCATGGGAATGGGAGGAACTAGGAAGAGCACGCCCTCCACCAAGCGGCTGACTAGGGGCACCTCCCGTGCCTAGCAGGCCTGCCGCTCCTCGTCCTCACGCTCGGCCTGCATCTGCCACTCCCCGACGGCTCTCTCCTTCTCTAGCGCGCACTGTCTTCACTGCTCGAGGTACACGGTCTCCTGCTCCTGCATAGTTGACATCCAGATAGGCGGCGCGCCGACCCACTCGCGCAGACCGCCAGTCCACGCATACCTCTCCTCGACGCCATCCAACACGGCTTCCTTGGGTTCCTCCTTGGGCGTCACCGGCACTAGTTCAGGCAGCGATGTTTGTGGCGAAGGGTAGACGCAGTCCTCGCCGCCGACAGCCGCATCGCCTCCTCCATACCCGGCCAGCTTACGTCCTACTCACACTGGGATTGGCGTTGCACCGGCGTTAGCTGGGCACGCCGCAGGCGGATCTCCTCCGTGCATGCCCTCGAGGACCGCGGCACCGGGATGCGGTGGGAGTCGAGGTGCCAGCCGTGGAGGAGGTTCTTGTTGTGCCATGGTAGCAGGACGTGGTACTGTTGGTGGTACCTCGCGCGGTGCTCCGGGATATACATTTGATCTCGTGGCCGGCGTGCCCTCCCCTCTGCTGGCACCAACGTGCGCCTAGCTCGCCGGCCCACGCCACGAGTTGGCATCGGGGTCTTGCTTCCCCTTCCCCTTCCCAAACAAGCCAACAATGGCTATAGCTAGGGTCTCTGTCGCCGGCGGTGGAGCGGCGTGCCTAGATGTGGAGGGGAGTGGGAAGTGGATGAGCCCCCTCATCCCCCCTCTCCCCCACGCTTGCATTTAAAAAGACGTGGACTCCGGACACTTCAGCGGCTGCCATGCGGGCCCGAGGTGGGTGAGTTGCATTGAATATGACCGCGGCGATGGTTGGGCAGCCGACACACGGGCCCGAATCCAGCGGATGCCATGAGTCGAGAATGCGTGCAGATGAACAACGAACAGACGGTTTTAGGGTTTGCGTTCCTGGCCGGTGTTTCGACCCAAATAAACACGCACGGATCAAATGGGTCGACGCGTTAAAGAAGTTGCTCTCAGGAACACGACGAGCTGGTAGACAGTGTGCATACGACCGAAGCGTCCCAAGTGTTCCTACACGGTGGACTTTTGCGGGGGTCGCTCACGATTGGATCATTTCACACACTTCGCTATGTGCGCGAATCACGCACCCACCCACACCCCACTTGGCGAGTCCACTCGATCGCTCGGCAGCCAAAGGCAGCCCGACACCTGTGCCACCGCCCCCTCCGGGCTATAAAACCCGGCCACCGCCCGAGCTCCCCGGACAACGCCGCATAATTGTGTCCGCCGCCGGCTCCCGGGACACCACACAGCGCGCAGACAACCCAAGGCCTAGCACCACTCTCGTTGTCTCGCATCGATCGAGCCAAGCCGACGCGCGCGAGGGCTTCTGCATGATAAGGAGGAGGATGGGGGCACTGCACGTCGGCGAGCCGCGGGTCAGCTTCCAGCAGCAGGTCGGCAAGAACGGCGGGGGGCACGGCGCTGTCGTGGAGGAGATACACGGGCTCATCCGCGTGTACAAGGATGGGCACGTGGAGCGCCTCCCGGCGATCCCCGACGTCCCCTGCACGTGGGGCTCGACGGCCGCCACGAGCGGCGTCCTCGCGCGCGACGTGGCGGTCGACCGCACCACGGGGGTGTGGGCGCGCCTGTACGCGCCGGCCGCCGCGGCGGGGAAGGTCCCCGTGGTGGTCTACTTCCACGGCGGCGGGTTCAGCGTCGGCTCCGCCGCGTGGAGCTGCTACCACGAGTTCGTCGCCCAGCTCCCCGCGCGGGCGGGCTGCGCCGTGATGTCCGTCGACTACCGCCTGGCGCCGGAGAACCGCCTGCCCGCGGCCTTCGACGACGGGCTCACGGCGCTGCGGTGGCTGCGGCAGCAGGCGAGCCACAGCAGCGGCAGAAACAACGCCGCCTCCGACGAGGTCTCGTGGTGGCGCAGCCGGTGCAGGTTCGACCGCGTATTCCTCATGGGCGACAGCGCGGGCGCCGCCATCGCGTTCCACGTCGCGGCGCGGGTCGGGCAGGGCCAGCTGGGCGCGCTGGCCCCGCTCTCGGTCAAGGGGGCCGTACTGATCCAGCCCTTCTTCGGCGGGGAGGCCCGCACGGCGTCGGAGAAGAGCATGCCGCAGCCGCCGGGGTCGGCGCTGAGCCTCTCCACGTCGGACAGCTACTGGCGCATGGCGCTCCCCGCGGGCGCCGGGCGCGACCACCCCTGGTGCAACCCGCTGGCCCGCGGCGCGCCCCGGCTGGAGACGCTGGCGCTGCCGCCCGTGCTGGTGTGCATCTCGGAGGCGGACATCCTGCGCGACCGGAACCTGGAGCTGTGCAGGGCGCTGCGGAAGGCCGGCAAGAGCGTGGAGCAGGCGACGTACGGCGGCGTGGGGCACGCCTTCCAGGTGCTCCACAACTGCCACCTGTCCCAGCCGCGCACGCAGGAGATGCTCGCGCACATCCGGGCCTTCGTCAGCGCCAGGTCCAGCTGACAGACACACACTCGCCCGCCGTGTCATGTCAGTGTCACCCGTCGATTAATTGCTTAATTAATCCAGTCTAATCCACTACCAGTTCCAGAGTAGATGCCGTGTAAGCAGTAGTAGTAGTAGCTTGTGGTGCTCGTCCAAGTGAAGAAGACAAGAAAAGGGTCCAATGCCGAACTTGGATCGTGGTAGCTAGCTAGTGCTGTCGGAAAGCAAAAGTGTGGCGGAAAAACAATACTTTCTCCATGTATGTATATCGTGTTGTTCATTGTACGTATACTTACTTGCAAAGGCGGATCAATATATATATATTATTACTACTGCTTGTGTAGTTGTGTTGTTTAAATACTACTAACTCGGTTGATGGTGTTGCGTGATCAGGGAAGCCAGAAAAAGGCTCCGGGAACAAAAAATCATTGTCTGCTTGTCTGGTGCTTTGCGCTTTGCACCATCCCTTCTTTTCTACTCCCTCCGTTCCTTAATATTTGTCTTTCTAGGCATTTTAAATGGACTAAACATACGGATGTATGTAGACATATTTTAGAGTATAGATTTACTCATTTTGTTGCGTATGTAGTCATTTGTTGCAATCTCTAGAAAGATAAATATCTGGGAACGGAGGGAGTATGTTTCCCGTCGCTGCTTTGGGAAGGTTCAGGCTTGCTTGATGATGGAGCCCGGACTTGTCTAAGCGCAATCATCAGTCGGCTAGGAGTAGATCTTAGGCTAGCACCTGGTAAGAAGAGAATAGAATCTCGGGTACGTTTCCCGATGGGAGGCCATCACATGAGCCCCAACCGCAGCGCAACAGCACAAGTGCGTCCGGGTCCGGGCGCTAGTGACGCTGCTGCCATGCATCAGACAAGCCTGTCGATCACTGGACGGACGCATCATTCTTCCCGCGCTCGTGCTCTTGGATGCAAGCCTCGAGTGCATATGTTTTCTGCGGACAAAATTACTGTTGTGATCCTTAAGGCAAAGTAAATCCCGATTTGACTTCGTCTTGAAAAAAATTTCGTTTCTGACCTTTTTGGGTGACGCCAAGGACCCTGGCGTCTGGGTTACGAAGCAGACGCCAGGGACCCTGGCGTCTGGGCCCTGGCCCGCACTGCCCGGCTGCCCGTTGACTTGCTGACGTGGCAAAGGGACCAGACGCCAGGGACCCTGGCGTCTGGCCCTGGTAAGTGGATAACCTTTGGGGAAAGTGTGTGGGACCCACCCCACACACTTTCCCCAATCCAGCCCGAGGTTGAAGAAGCTTTGCTGCCCCCCACTCTCTCTCACCCCTCAAGCTCCCCCCTCAAATCCTCCCGAAAAGGTGCTTCCCTTAGGTGGATCTTTCCATCACTTTGTTGCTTGTGGTAATCTCCCTCAAATCATCCAATTATTTTTTGTCAAATCTTGTTATTTTGGTTGCATTTTATACATGTTGGTGGAACCCTCTAGTTCATGTTTTCTCCCTTATGTTAGTATGAATGGCTTGGTTAACTTTGATAATATAGTGCTATGCATGGTGTGTAGTAGTAATATATGCTTGTTGAGTTGAAAGATTTGGGGTTAGGATTAGTTAGTGATTAGGTTTAACTTAGCTTAGTGTGTGTTAATTAGTGATACTTTTGTGGACATCACCAATAATTTAGTCTTGATATGATGAACACACCAATTCTCATTGAAGTCTTAAATGCATTCATGTTATTTTTAGATGGAGAGACTTGTTAATGTTCATTACATGGACAAGGAGGCATTCTTGAGTAACAATGCCGACACGGGTGAGGAACCATTGGTTTTTGATACAAGCCCTAGCTATGAGGATGTTGTTGCAAAAGTGAGACAAGTCTTAGAGTGGATGGACACCAATGTTGATGTTAAGTTAATAGGAAGGTATGATGTTGGAGTTGGAGCCAAATCTCGCTTGAAAAGTATGCCTATCACCTCGGATTTGCATTGGGATGTATACAAGGAAAAAGTATCCCAATCGGAAGACAAGTCACTTGAATTGTTTGCCACCAAGGTTGAATCTCCTCGGTTGGCCTTTGATTTGAACCGACATGTCTCTTCCCCAATGGATGACATGAGCGAGAGGACAATGGTGCCACTTGTTGAGCATAGGGTTGTGGTTGATGCCCCCAATGTTTATCCCCGCCCACGTCCCCGTGTACCATCTATCAAAGCAAATGAGGTTGAGTTGTATGCCCCCAATGCTTCTAGCCAACCACCAACTAGCCAAGCAAATGAAGTTGAGGTAATTGCTAGTGACGAAGTAATTCAAGAGGATGAAGATGCTTATGATGATGACGAAGAGCAAGAGGAAGGGTTTCATGGTAATGATGTTGGTGACTTGGATGCGTACATAGCGCAAAATGACATGGATCGTGACTTGCCTTTTAGGCGTCAATATGCGTATGACTCGGATGACGAGGGTCCAGTTGACCAGTTGGACGAGGATGGATTCACAAAGGAGGAGAACCAAATCCACTTTGAGCTGACGGGCTTACAAAAAAGAACTCACTTGTTTAAAGATCTGAGCCTTGCCCATAAAGCTGTTGTTGACGGTGGAATGAGAATGACGACGATTGAGCCAACACCATGCCCGGATCCAGGAGAACCAAGGGTGGAGAATGAGGACGAGAATGCTTATTTGAAGAAAGGATTGAAGTTTCTGAGCTTGCCTATGCTGAAGTTTTGGTTGGCTGACTATGCCATTCGAAACCATAGGCCAATTTATGTTGAGCACTCCGACATGAAGTTGCGTTACACCGTGGTGTGTGAGCAAAAGGATTGCACATGGAAGGTTCGTGCAAGGAAGCTTAAAGAAACCGAAGAATGGGTGTTAAAAAGTTGTGATACCACTCATAGATGCAAACCGCCATCCAAACGACTTAGAAAGACACACCGTCAACTCACATCTGAGTATCTTGGATACAAATGGATGAAAGACATAGCCTTTGATCCCACTGTGAAAGTGAGGTTTCTCATGCGGACGGTGAAAAAACAATTTGGTTACGAAGTCAAGTATGGGAAGGCATGGAAGGCAAAGGCAAATGCTATTAGGATGTTGTACGGTGGATATGAAGAAGCATACAACCAGCTCCCAAGGTTGTTAGCCGCGATTGCACATAGGAACCCTGGCATGTTTCATGTGGTCGAGGATCACGAGGGAGTGTTCCACCGTGCCTTCTGGAGTTATGAACAATGTGTGGAGGCATTTCAGCATTGTCGTCCGGTCTTGTCTATAGATGGCACGTTCTTGACCGGTAGATATAAGGGCACACTAATGGTAGCAATGGCGCACTCATCAAACGACAACGTGTTGCCGTGTGCATTTGCTTTGGTGCCTTCCGAGCACCAAGACAACTGGGAGTGGTTCATGGGTCATGTTAGGCACAACGTGATTGGGGCTAGGGAGGTATGCATCATATCGGACCGGCATCATGGCATACTCAAGGCAATGGACATTGTTATTCCAGGATTTCCAAAGCTTCACCACAGATGGTGCATGAGGCATTTCGTGGCCAACTTTTACCGGGCATGTAAGAGTAAGGAGCTCGGTACAACAAACTCTTTGCAGCGGTGAACGAAGGGGGAAAAGACTTCTTAACTAGGAATTTAAGCGAGAAGCACAAGTGGGCACGCGCTCATGACGATGGTGGTTGGCAATATGGTGACATGACAAGCAATCTCGTAGAATGTTTCAACAATGTGTTGAAGGGTGCTCGTGCATTGCCGGTGACTGCAATAGTGGAGTACACCTTCTTTAAGCTTAATGAGTACTTTCAGAGGCATTCTGAAGAGACTGCAAAATGGATAGGTGAGAAAAAGGATTATCCGGAAAAGGTTGATGAATGGTTGCAGTTACAAGCAAGCAAGTCTTCACGGCAACAAGTTATCATATTCGATAGGCTTGAAATGATCTATCAAATTGATGAGCCAGGTGGCACAACACGAGACGGTAGACAATATGGTGGTGCTGCATTTGAGGTGAAACTGAAGACTCGGTGGTGCCAGTGCGAGAGGCCTAGTAAGTATCATTGGCCATGCTCGCATTTGATAACGGCGGCGAAGGCGAGAAACATACATGTTAATGATGGAAAAACCGTGAGGATGCAAGAGTTCCATGTGGAAGCTACTAGGTTGACATGGGCGCCAAGATTTCACCCTTTCTTGGACCAATCACAGTGGCCTGAGTACCATGGCCCTCATATTAGGCCAGACCCTCTTCTGAAGGTGGAGACGAAGGGTAGAAGGAGAACTAAGAGGTTCAGGGGTGATATGGATGACCTGGCTGGATACACTGGCATGAAACAATTTGGTAGCGGTCATTTCATGGAGGCTCCTGACATCATCAACTGTGGGGTGTGCGGTGAAGGGGGACACAATGAGCGGACATGCAAGAAAAAGAAAACCAAAAAAATAAAAACAAGTCGTGGAGGCGGCACCGATGGTGAACGAGGTGGAAGAGGTGACGGTGGTGGTGGTCGAGGAAGCACAAGTGTCAGAGGTGGTAGTGGCGGTCGTAGAGGGAGCACAAGTGCTAGGGGTGCCAGTGTTGGTCGAGCTAGCACAAGTGCTAGAGGTGGTGGTCGAGCTAGCACAAGTGCTAGAGGTGGTGGTCGAGCTAGCACAAGTGCTAGAGGTGGTGGTCGAGCTAGCACAAGTGCTAGAGGTGGTGGTGGTCGGAGAGGAAGCACAAGTGCTAGAGGTGCTGGTGGTCGTAGACGAATGGTTGATAATGGATCGGCCTTCGGTTATTTGCATAATCCAGATGGTTGATCTAATAATAATGGTACAATATTTGTTCATACAATTCCTAGCATTTATTCATTTATTGTATTTACGCATTTACTATCTTTATGTCTTGTGCTAACAATTGGTCTTTTTGTAGGCATGGCTTCATCCGGTTCCAAGACGAGGCCGGCGTGCGCGGACCAAGAGGACATGCCGAAGACGTGGTTGGAGGCCAGTTTGGACAAGGAGAAGGAGAAGGATGTGCCCACACCACCATGTTGGTGTGGTGATGTTTGCAAGCTGAAAGTGTCCACTGACCGCAACAAGTCATGGACAGAAGGTAGAAGGTTTTTCGTGTGTCCCAACTATGCACATGATCGTCGAAGGCCAACTAACGCATATGACATACCACCGGTATGTTAGGTGTACATACAAAAAACATCAACAAGTTGTCACTCATATGTCTAACAAAATCATGGTTTATATGTAGTCCCCTCCTCCACTTTGCAAGTACTTCACTTGGATAGATCACGAGGTACCAAAAGATGTCCAAGAGGACCAACGTCGAGATTGGTTACGGAGGCAACGCCTGTTCGAGGAGTCCTATGCACGGGGATTGGAGCGGGAGCGTCGTGAGAAGGAGGCTCGTGAGCGCAAGAAGCGTGAGCAAGAGAGGGCACGCAAAGAGAAGGAGGCTCGTCAAGAAGAGAGGGCAAGAAAACTTGCAAGGGCTCGCGATGCACGAGAGGAGGACGAGGCACGTGACAAGAAGGGAAAGTGGCCCCGTACTACTCAGTAGACAAATGGAAAGGCACCGGCGTCGATGACGAACTGTCAAGACTTTGTTTAATGTATGAACTTGTTGATCGAGATCTTGTGTGCTCATGAACTATTTATGTCATTCGAGACATCGTGTGTGAACTTGTTATTCGAGACCTTGTGTGGTCATGAACTACTTATGTGCAACCTATTTGAAATTATGTGCAAACTATGCTTTGTTTGAAATTATCTGCAACCTATTCAATGTTTAAAAATCTGTTTAAAACATAGCATTTGGAAATGCTCTCTGGTCAGGGAACCAGACGCCAGGGACCCTGGCGTCTGGGTCTCTATCCAGAGAGCATTTTCAAAAGCTCTCTGGATAGAGACCCAGACGCCAGGGTCCCTGGCGTCTGGTTTTCTGACCAGAGAGCTTTTGAAAGTGCTCTTTGGTCAGGGAACCAGACGCCAGGGACCCTGGCGTCTGGTTCCCTAGAGACCCAGACGCCAGGGTCCCTGGCATCTGGTTCCCTATCCAGAGAGCTTTTGAAAATGCTCTCTGGTCAGGGACCCAGACGCCAGGGACCCTGGCGTCTGGGTCTCTAACCAGAGAGCTTTCGAAAATGCTCTCTGGATAGGGAACCAGACGCCAGGGACCCTGGCGTCTGGGTCTCTATCCAGAGAGCATTTTCAAAAGCTCTCTGGATAGGGAACCAGACGCCAGGGACCCTGGCGTCTGGGTCTCTAACCAGAGAGCTTTTGAAAATGCTCTCTGGATAGAGACCCAGACGCCAGGGTCCCTGGCGTCTGGTTCCCTGACCAGAGAGGATAAGATTCTTTGGGCCCACCTCTACCCCTCTCATCCATTCATCTCCACCTCTACCCCTGTCATTTCTTTCATCTCCACTCACTCTCACTCTCACCTCTAGCCCTCAAGTCCACTCACTCTCATCCAGTAACATAACCCCCCTCAAATCTCTCACGAATCGGTCCGGTTTCACCGTTGGATCTTCAGTATTTCGAAACTAGAAGGTAAATCAACTACACCCCCACTTATTGGTTGGTTTTAGGATCTCCAGTATCATAGTTTTGTGTGAACCCTAGTTTGTTTGTTTTCCTCGTGGTTTAATGTATCATATGTTAGGTACTAAGAGATTTGTGTGTTGTAGATGGCTAATGGTACTCAGTGGGTGCTTAGCCCTGTTGTTCATGTCCAAGGCTTGTCTCCATGTGTTGTGCAAGTTAGTGAAGTAGACCTCACTTTTGATTGGTTGAAGACTAAATTCATGTTGAAGCAAGGGTTGAAGGAAGAGGATTTTGTGTACTACGTCAGCAGGAGGCAGGCAGATGGCCCCGGGGAAAGAAAATTGGTTGACATAACTGATGATGACAAGATTCAACAAATGATGCAAGAATGGAAATGGAAAAGGGTTGTTGACTTGCATTGCTACAGGAAACCGAGTTACATGTGATGTTCATGTCGTTTGAACTATCGTGGACCTACCAAATCATGAACTACCTATGTTATTCGAGACTATTTGTGTAATTTGAGATTATGTGATGAACTTCTCATTCGAGACTATTTGTTTAATTTGAGACCTTGTGTGCTCATGAACTATGCTTCTCATTTGTCATTCGATACTATAGGAGGCTAAAACAAAATGAAAAGTACAACACCAAAGGCCAGACGCCAAGGACCCTGGCGTCTGGTCGCCCTGTTTCTGCTGTCAGGACTCTGTTTTGCTTCCAGTCGACCCCCAGACGCCAGGGTCCTTGGCGTCTGGCCCCCTGACATGAAACCAGACGCCAGGGACCCTGGTGTCTAGTGCCCTGTATTTTATTTTGAACTTGCTGTTTGACACACGAAGCACATATATATTCATATGATACGTTCATAGAGCACAGAAGATAGCACATTTCACATAACTTTCAGCACGACAAATTCTTGCATACAAACGACAAGTTCATAGATTTTTCATCACGACAAATTCAAGCATACATAAGACACCAAGTGCATACATAAGACACCAAATTTATGGCAACCAAGTTCAAGACAACCAAGTGCATACCACGACACCAAATTCATGCACTTCCAAACAAGAAGCTCACTTCCTCCTTCCTCTCTTCACAATGGTTCCCCTTGTAGGCTCCTCCTCTTCGCTAGCCTCCTCCTCCTCCTCTTCGTTGTATGCCTCCTCCTCCGCCTCAATGTTGGCCTTATATCTTTGCATTCCTGTTGGGATAAGCTTAAGAGGATACTCCGGACTATGGAATTGTGTGTTCCATGTCTTCTTTCTACCTTTCTTGCCTGCTGTCTTAGCAATGGATTTGCCTTTCCTATCGCGAGCATTGCCTTGTGTCGGTTGTGATGGTTGTGGAGCATCAACATCATACGCATGATCCTCTTGCTGTGTTGCATCATACTGATGCTCCTCATCATGTGTTGGCTCCTCTTGATGCATTGGCTCCTCTTGATGTGTTGCCTCCTCCTTCATGTCATCATCATCCTGGAGTAAACGCCGTCTGCGAGCTCTCGCGCCGCGGGTACCAGGTGCGTACACGTCACTGGACTTAGCACCATGGCAAGAAAGCATTGCTGCCATCTTATGGAACCGCTTCTTAAACTTCTGCAACAACACAAAATATGCTATGATATGAGATGCAAATAAATAATCCGTGAAAAGAAACTTTTCTAATATATTTGTCACACCTCCATCGTGCTCCTAAGAGTTCTCTCAGATAATCCACCCCCAACTGGATGACTCAGTGCAACATTGGCATCGTTGACACACAAAAGCAACTCTCGGCCCTGCAATTCATGAACACACCAATATTATGTATTTCAAAGAAGACAACATGATGCAAGTATGTTAGAATAGGTCAAAAAGGCTACCATTTCGTCATGCATCGGTGCGTAGTCAACATGAGCCCCTCTGGTTTCTCTCACAGCCATGTTGAAGGTACTATAACCTTCTGCAGTCTCCGGGTCTTCAGACACCAACTCCGACCACTCGTCGTGAGTCCAACCTGGCTTCAGCTTCAACCGGTAACGATCCGCATACCACACTTGATACTTCTGATATGCTATCTGATTGTGAGGTCTATTCTCTGATTGCACTAGCGTGTCTCTTTGATTCCAAATTTCTATCCATGCACGGTGTTTGTTTGCCCAATCTGATATATCCTGATTGTTCCTTCGATCGAACCTACAAATGATGCACGGGACAAAGCTTTAGCAAACATTGACTTATTCAATGCTCTACTACGTACTCAAGGCATGCTTTCTTACCGATGCAGAGATAGCATTTCCTCCTTGCTCTCCTCAATTGGAATACCTTGTCTTTTTCCAAATTGTCTTGCCACACGGTCTACAAAGTGCCACTCGACTGCGAAGAAGCATATCATTGGACACCTCGACCGCCAAAGATGGCTATCACGCGTGCACATCTCATTAAGATCAAAGTCACGATCTTCCACATAAGGCAACCAATATACCTGCAAAACAAAGAGATACATTGTTAGCTACATAAGTTTTATTCTTGACTAAATTTTATCTTATCGAACTTCTAAAAACCTGCTCAGCAGTCAAGGTGTCCAGCTCGTTCATATAGCACTTGTATCGCACTTGCGAGCTTCCTGTGTAGACTGTCACTTGTTCCCAATAGTAAGCAAGCGTAGGGCGCCGATATGTATCATCATCATGCAACCCGTCATGATTACCCCGTGGGTTTGGCAAGAGGGGGTTCTTGAAATCGGGCCGTCCTACCGGGATCCGCTCCCACATCCACACGGATAGGCTCCAAACAAACCCAGACAGTGAGGATGTATCTCCCTTTCTCCGACACGACAAGTCAAGCTGCAATCAAACAAACATGTTAGATATGGAGGCGCATGACAAATGCAAGATAAATGGTTGCAAATATCTGTTACCTGACGATACAAATAAGCTAGTGCGGCCGAACCCCAGCTATACTGGGTATCCCAGTTATTGAGTAGCTCCAAGAACATCCAGAGGGCTGAGTTCCCGGTTGCATCTGAGAAGACTACCTTCGTTAGTACATACCAAAGATAGGCCCGCGCGTACTGCTGCACAACCACGTCATTGGCATCCTGAGGGCACGGATTGGTGTTTCCTCTGACCATTTTTAGCCAAGAATGCCTCACTTTCGCGGTATCGGCCTTGCCTTCCTCACGGCCCTCGGGCTGAACACCGATTAAATCGGCAGTCCGTTCTCGCCAATTACCCACGCTGACACGACCGGTAACAGCTTGTCCGTTGATAGGAAGGCCGCTTATCATAGCCATGTCCTGTAGGGTCATCGTCATCTCCCCACATGGAAGGTGGAACGAGTGAGTCTCCGGCCTCCAACGATCCACAAGTGCGGTCAGCGCCGCGTGGTTCACCGGCGGAGCGCGTCGCTTAAACTGCAACACGAATGGGAGAAGACCCAATCTCCGAATGTAAGGCTCATACCGCGGGTCGTAATCAAAGTCATCAGCGGAATGACCCCTCATGCGCATAGCAACTACAACCTGCAAATAAAGTGATGTTTTAATCAATACAAAAAAACAAATGAGAAACAACGAAAAATGATAAGTCTTGCTTCTTACATTTCCGTTCTCAATGGCACGTGCACGATGCTCCTTATCCCACTCATCGACTAATCCGTCATACCAAGGTCCCTCATCATCCGCCATCCTACAAAACAAATCACAAACAATCATCTATGAATACATGAACAATATCAAACAATTAGCTTCTCCAAGTTTATGCCATATGAAAACACCATTCTTCTCAAACATAACAACATCATTTCTTTCTTCTACATATGCACACATATCATCTAGAGTACCAAATTTTACCATCAAATAAATTCCGTAATCATCATCCGTCATTCTATTGAACAAATCATGTCAAACACAATAATCAAATTTCATCATCTCTTTTGCATAAAAAAATTGCCATCTATATATTCAACTATATTGTCATACCACTTCACATAATAACAACATCATTTCTTTCTTCTTCATATGCACACATAATTCTTCTCAAACATACCAACATCATCTCAATCAAATAAATTTGTCAAATATAGTACCAAATTTCATCTAGAGTACCAAATTTCACCATATCTTTTGCAAATATAGTATGCCAACAATAGGATTATATACACATACACACATCATCTATCAAACCAAATTATCAAACAAGTCTATTTTACATACAAAAATCATGTATTCATCACCCCTCTTAGTTCAAAAAAAAATCCTATGGACAACATATACACAAAACGGAATTGATTTTGCCTACATGTTCAACTACACATCATCTACTGCCTACCAAATCATCTATCAACTACAAACAATTTCCTAAAACAAATAAACCATCTACTAATCTAACATTACCTAATATGAAATAATGCATCCAACAAGAGAGGGGAAAACAAAAAAAATTTGGAGGGAATGGGGGAGAATACCTCAAAGAAGCTTTGGGGGGTCAGATCTGCGAGTTTGAGCAGTTAATGGAGTAGATCAAGGGGGGTGGTGGTGGGAGGGAGAGAAGGGGCGACGAACAGGAAGCAGTTCGTCGAACCAGACGCCAGAGAAGATGAGATGGGGATGGGTGGGCTCGGCCCGCGGGGGTTATCCACTTACCGGGGCCAGACGCCAGGGTCCCTGGCGTCTGGCCCCTTTGCCACGTCAGCAGGTCAACGGGCAGGCGGGCAGTGCGGGCCAGGGGCCAGACGCCAGGGACCCTGGCGTCTGCTTCGTAACCCAGACGCCAGGGACCTTGGCGTCAACCAAAAAGGTCAGAAACGAAATTTTTTTGCTAACGAGGTCAAATCGGGATTTTCTTTGCATTAAGGGTTAGAACAGTAATTTTGTCCGTTTTCTGCGGCCTGTAAATTGGAAGGCACGCAGCGTTGCTGCTGTATCATTGCTTCGTTGCCTGTCTCGCCAACCAACCACATCATGGCGGCAGGGCAGGCAAACAGTTGCGTGCAAGCAGGCCAACATCATGCGTGATCATCTCAAAGGAGACTCGGCAACGCTCGCAATTTTAGCCACGATGCAGATGATAAGTCATTGCTTGGTCAGTTGCGAAATGATAATTTGAGACCATGCATGTGCTGAGTGTTGTTTACGAGTTTTTTTAATTCCTTACAAAACACACTGTGAATTTACCCGCTATTTCAAAACAGATTATGTTTTAGGGGTTGTTTGGTTGGTTCGCAGAAAAAATAGAGAAAAGCATAGGGATATGAAAATCTATTTCTGTAGCACTATTCGTTGGGCTTAACGGAATGGAACTAAGAGAAGGACATTTCTTCTAATCTCAATTTTATAAAAGAAAACCCATCAACTTGGACCTTTCTTTAGAATTGCTAGCTACGAATATGACTTCAAACGGGTCCTTATTGGTAAAAGGTTGTCTGTGTTTAGTACTACAATTTATCTGTTATCCTAATCCTCTTAACCAAACACGTGAATTTTCAGAATTCATGTGTTTTTCAACCGTTTGTTTTGGACTTGCCCTTCTATCATATTCCTGATTATTTGTTCTATTCCTATGTTTTAGAATCCCATGAACCAAAAGGAGACTCCTAACGCAAATATGACTATTTTTTCAAGATACATATCTGATCCAATAAATGCCTCATTACCCCTGGCTTCTACATAAAAAAAATGCATATATACCCGTTAGATCATCTACAACCGGCCGTCCCAAACCGGCCTCAAACGCCCAGGCGGCCCATCCGGGCACTTACTGGTCATGAAAATCTGACCCACACGGGCGCCTCAAATGGACCTCAAACACCCGGGCTGACCGGTACCACTCATTTCCAGCCTAAATATGGGGCGGATATGGGGGCACGCGGGTGGCCCGTCCGGTCACTTACTGCTCACGAAAATATGACCTAGACGGGCGCCTCAAACGGGCCTCAAACACCCGGGCTGACCGGCACCACTCCTATCCAACCCAAATAAGGGGCGGATATGGGGACGCATGGGCGGCCTGTCCGGTCACTTACTGCTCACGAAAATCTGACCTAGACGGGCGCCTCAAACGGACCTTAAACACACGGGCTGACCCACACCCCTCATATCTAACACAAATATGGGGCGGATATGGGGGCGCCAGGGCGCGTCCGCCACGTAGGACTGACGATGGTGTCCCACAAGGAATCGCCCAGAAACTTGGCGGTCTGACGGACGCCTCCTCCGTCGCTGCGGTGTGAACGTTGTGTGGCGCCGTTTCGGCTCGCCGACCGAGGCCAAATACGGGTATTTAAGCCGGCCGGTGTCCCCCAACCCTAGCCCATCCACCTCCTCCCTCTCTGCGCCGCTACCCGAGTCCGCCCGCTTCCTCTCTCCAGCTCTCCCACTCTCTCCAGAATTGCCATGGTCCACCGGAAGATCACTACGTTTGCCATGCTCACGCTGCAGCGCCGGAGGCATATCACGGAGGATATCCAGGCAAGGCGTGCCACCCACATCGTTGTGGGGCTGCCTCCGGACTCCCCGAAGCTGGATGAGTAGGAGGAGGAGCCGTAGGAGGAAGAGGGAGAGCAGTTGCCGGAGCCGATGGAGGTGGCGGATCTGGGGGAGGACAAGACGGAGCGGCCTGCTCTGGGGTTCAACATGGCGGAGGCAGAGGCGGAGTTCACCTCGCCCGAGCCGCGGAGATGGTGGAGCAGTAGGCCATCCTGGAGTCCATTCAAAATGAGGCCTATGTGAAGGCCAACCGGCAGTTCCTCCGGCAGGAGCAGGCGGCATCCGATGCACTCTTCGTCGAACTCGACAAGGAAATAGAGGAGGAGGAGGCCGGAGCGGAGCAGTCAGAGCTGAAGCTGCTGCCCATGCTGCCTGAGCCGGTACGGAAATAGTCGACATGATCTACGTAGTACGTATGTTTATTCTTTTGCATGCTTTTGTATAAATTTGAGAATCTTGTATGAGATGTCTGGATGCCGTTGTGCTAATTTAAGAAGTGCCCGATCTCTACCCATGAAAGAGGTCGTATTTGTCATATGCGGTTGTAGATGCTCTTATTACTTGTTACATTATCTGAGTTATAATAAACCTATCACATACACCTATCCAAAACTAATATAAATTCCCTGTAACTCACCTTAACATCTCGGCGCAAAGCTTAACGGGCTACATAAAAATGCATATAGTGTGTATTGTAGTATAGCCCAACACCGTAACCCATTGGAAAATATAACATATTTTATTGTTAAAGTATTTATCATGATACATGAGAACAACATCTTCTTACCATAATTGTGATATTTTTTTTTGAAACAGAAAGGTGGCAGACTGCCAACCTTATGTTTCAAAGCAGGCAAAGCCTGTTGAGGTAACAAGTACAGAGCAAAACTTGGCCATTGCACCCAGGTGCAAAGCACAAGTGAAAACAGAGAGCAGGATAGGAGAAAAGGAGGAGGAAGAGGAAATTTACATCATGTCTAAGCTTACACTAGGTGGTAATTTTGTGGCACCAGAACTGAATGTCCTCTTTTACTGATTGACTACGGGCTCTATTGCTCTAGAGCTGTAGCAAATTTGCTGCATAGAAGCTAAGGTAGTTGTCAGTCCAAGCCTTGTGGTTGAAGACCCGGTCATTCCTAGCATGCCATAAGGTGAGAGCACAAGCAGCAAAAGCAACATTCCAGTGTCGTTTGAAGCTGAGTTGGTGTTACGCTTGTTGTACGAAAGCTAGGAGGCCAGGCGCTGAGCGAGCCAAAGAACCCAACGCCAGTTTATTCCAAAGAGCATTTGCCGGAGCACATCGCAATAGCAGATGATCAACGGGTTCCACCGCAGGGCAAGTGTCACAGTGTGCAAAAGGTGCAACAGCAGACCAGCCCTTCTTAACCATATTATCTCTGGTATTTAGGCGACCTTTGAAAGCAAGCCAAAGGAAAATCTTATGCTTTGAAGGAATCAGCGAATCCCAAACCCAGGGGCTGAAGGACGCAGAGATCCCCCGGAAAGTGAGCAAGCTCTAGAAGTGCCTTGTGCTGAGTTGTCTAGGGCCGAAGAGAGGGGTGCGTATGTCTTCATTTATTGGGTTAGGGGCAACATCAGACAGGAGCTCATGCAAGGCCAGAAGCTCAGCTGCAGCCGTTCGGGAGAGAGTAGGATGTAGCTGTATGACCCAAGAACCGTTAGCATACTATGAGAGCACGGAACCGGCTGGTTGGGCCGCGAAAGAAAACAACGTGGGAAACAGCAGACAGAGATGGCCTTCATCAAGCCATTTGTCCATCCAGAAGGAAACCAAAGAGCCAGAACCCAGGACGCATCTAGAGGAGTTAACCACCAGAGGAATAAGATCCTTGAGGCCCTTCCAGATAGCTGTATCGCGGCTGCGGGCACCATCAGGGATAGTAGGCTGACAATAGTGTGTGGCAAACCAGTTGTAGCAGGGGATATCAGAGCTCTGTAGGATCTTGGAGACCAATTTGCACATCATGGCCTGATTGTGGGCTTGAAGTTGTCGAACTCCCAAACCACCATTGATACGAGGCAGAGAGACTGTATCCCAGGCAACCAAACATTGACCACCTTTGATCTTGTTTTTACCTTGCCAGAAAAAAGCACGCAGCAGCCCTTCCAGCTTTGCAATGGATTCCATAGGCCAAGGAAAGCAAGCCATGAAGTAACTTGGAATGCTTGCTAGGACCGAGTTGATGAGGGTTAGCCGTCCACCTAGAGATAGGTAAGTGGCTAACCACCCAGAGAGGCGACGATCAACCTTGTGGATGACAGGCAGCAGCAGACCATGGTTTATTTTGTGCAAGGATAGAGGCAACCCTAAATATGTGCAAGGAAAAGAGGAAACATGGCAACCAAGGATCTGAGCAATGACAGAGGCAGTATTTACATCCACTGAGACAGGCACAGGGGTGCTTTTGTGGAAGTTTATAGTAAGCCCAGAGAAACCTGAGAAAGCTGAGAGGACCGCCTTAATTATTTCTGCTTGTTGCGTGCTGCCATGAAAAAGAATCAGCGTGTCGTCTGCATACTGTAGGATCGGAACGAAGCTGTCTGAACCAAGGGGGTGCAACAAGGAACCAGCTTGAAACAGCTGACAACACATCCTTTGCAGCACATCGGCCACAAGGATGAAAAGGTACAGGGAGAGAGAATCCCCCTGCCGAAAACCTTTCTTTGCCGTGATGGGAGGACCCATCTCCCCATTGAGCAGAACCTTAGAGCTGCCATAAGACAAAAGGGCACATATCCAGTTAGTCCATGCTTGTGGAAAATCCCTGGACTCCAGGATCTTGCGAAGGCAACACCAACTGACACTGTCAAAGGCCTTATGAAAATCTAGCTTTAAAGCAATGACAGGCATTTTCCGTTTATGAGCGTACTGGATCATTTCAGCAGCTAAGGCAAAGTTCTCCACAATTGATCTACCCTTCAGGAAGCCAGACTGGAGCGTGTGGATCAACTGAGGAATCCAAACTTTGAGCCGACAAGCCAAAACCTTAGAGGCCAACTTAGGCAAGCTATGCACTAGGGAAATTGGCTTGTAATCACGAATTCCCAGAGGTGTATCTTTTTTTGGCAGCAGTGTAATGTAAGAAGAATTGTTGCCCGAGAGGTCCACATCATTTTTATGGAAAGCATTAAAGAACCTTATCAGATTATCCTTTATCAACAACTTGAAGGCCTTATAGAACTCATTAGTAAAACCATCAGGGCCCGGGCTTCGGTTATTAGGCGAACAGTTTATGGCTTGCACGATCTCAGCCCAAGAGAACTCAGCAGTAAGCTCTGACAGATCCAACGGAGTATACAGAGAGCCAACATCAACAGTATCCAAGGAGTTTGCAGGCTGCCCCAATATAGCTTTGAAATGATCTGTAGCCAGGCGCAACTTCTGAGTAGTGTCAAAGAACTCCACCCCATCCTGAACAAGCACTCTGATCTTGTTACGACGAGTTTGGCAGTTGGCCGCTGCGTGGAAGAACTAGGTATTTTCATCCCCAGACACACACCAGCGCAGTTTGGCTCTTCTACGCCAAGCAGCAGTTTGCCAGAGAATCAGTTGCTCGGCCTTGGCAGAAGCAAAAACCCTGAGTTGTGCTTCGATGGGAGAAAGAGATCTCAAATCTTCAACAACATTCAAATAAGCCACAACATGCTTATTGTTGTCCACGAGGACCCGTAAACTGGGTTTCGATCTGCACCACTGCCGCAGTGCAGCACGTACGCGCCTCATTTTGAAACTGATCAAAGAGGCAGCAGAGCGGATCTCAGGAGTGCCATGAGACCAAGCCTGGGAGATGATGTTGCGAGTCTCCTCCCACACCAACCAGTGGTTTTCCATGTGAAATAGTTTACATCTTGGCATGCTGGTGCAGAAGGACGGAAGCAAGGGTGTGTGATCGGATGTCGTTGTGGGTATGCAAGTGACAGTTGATTGCAGAAAGCTGAGATTCCAAGCTGCATTGACAAACACCTGATCCAAGCGGACCAGAGTAGGTTGCTCTCTCTTATTAGACCAAGTAAACAATCGATTATCGATCTGAACATCATCCAGAGCCTGGTCCCGAATCCAAGAGTTAAAAGTGTCCATCAGACTCCAGCTGGCCTGACCCCGAGACTTCTCATGCGCATATCTATACATATTGAAGTCTCCCAACACCACCCAGGGCATGTCAGGGGGGCTAGCGACACTGCTGACAGCCTCGAAGAAGCTTGGCCTCTCATGATGCAAATAAGGTGCATATACAGCTGTGAGGAAGAACGTGTTGTTTGTTGAAGTAGAAACCATCTTCAGAGTGACATGAAACTTGTGTGCAGCGCCACCACTTGGCCGAGAAACACAGCAGGGTCCCAGGCAACCAGAATGCCCCCGGCCGCACCATCAGCCAGAGTGACGGCCTGTTCACTGAGATTTGTGGGCAAGAACGCTCGTAGCTTGAAAGGGGAAATGGACGACAGCTTCGTTTCCTGCAGACACACAACACTAGGGTAGCAAGAGGTTATAGTGTCGCGGACCAACGAGCACTTATCATCCTCGGCGAGACCGCGAACATTCCAGTTCAGAATCTTCATAGTGCAGAAATGAACACACAACCAAGAGCAGGGAAACTAAAAAGCATATGCAGTATGATCATGGAAAGGTAGACAAAACATCAAGATAGGATTGATAACTGATAATAGCAGCATACAGACTCAAGACCAAACGGCCATAACGAGCTACGATACATGCAGAAAAACATAACTAGACTAGGTAGAGACGCAAAGTAAAACATAGGCGAGAGAGGGCTACAGATCGACTCGCAAAACAGATAACTTGGACCAACAACTGCAGGCAACGCTGCCTGAGAGTACAGACTGAAAGCGCCTAGTCTAACCATTGAAGGAGCTGAAGACACATGCAGGGGAAGCAGGAACAACACCATCGGAGGTGGAGGTGTCGTCTGACGAAACAGGGACGGCATGGATCTTGGCTTGTTCCAGGATGGCAGATGTATTGAGGTCGCAGCACTGGGAAATCTTCTTCAGCTTGCCACGGGTCATAGGAGACGGCGTTCTCAACAGAGGCAACTCAAGCAAGCCGGCCACTGCCACGGTCTTCGACTTCTTGCGGCGGCGGGAGGAGGAGCCAGGGCAACGGGTCGGCCCAGAGCTGGAGTCAGATCCAGCCGCCACCGCCTTCCTCTTGGTCGTGCGCTCAACAGAGCCCAGGCGCACGCCGTCGTAGTCGCGACTGATGCGCGGGCTGCGCCGTGGCGAAGCAGTGAGTACTGGCAGGAGCACCTTCTCCTGCACTTGCTCCTCCACTAGCCGATCGAGGCCAGGCTCGCTGCCCTCCCCATGGCCCCCCATATCACCGGAAGCCAGAGGCTGGATCTCAGCCGCCTGATTCAGGTCAAGATCGGCGGCGGCGGCCGCGGCCACTGGTCCCGCACCCAGAGAAGAAGCAGGGAAGAGTGGGAGCGCAGCTTTGGGCAGAAGCTCGCCAGCGGCAGACTCGCGGGGCGGCTCGCGGCAGGTGCAGAACACGGTGGCGACCTGCGGAGGGAGTGCAACACAGACCCCGTGCTGCAAATCGGTGGAGATGGTTGACCACATAGCAGGACCCCAGGCTCGGGCCGTGGAATGCGGTGAAAAGGCCTGGAGCAGATAGGCCGGGCCACAAGGATCTGATGGGCCCGGTAGTGCTGCTGGGCTGGGAACTGGATTTCCTCCTGAGGTGCGCCACCGGAGAGAACAAGCGCAGGCCCAACAGCAGGGAGCAGCCCAACAGGCACATTTGGTTTGGGTGGGTGTCTACATTCGACAGAAGGAAGCAGAGGAAGCGTGCGGGAGCACGGCCCACCAGACAGCAGCTTGGGCAGAAAATTGAAAAAGAGAGAGCGAGAGCTTTCCCGCGCAAGGATCTCCTTGGTGTAGTCAAAGCAGGGAAAGAAGCCATCATCTATAGACAACAAGCGGACTGGGATGGAGCCCGAGACGGTCCGGCTGTTGTTGAGCTCAAGCTTGAAGGAGAAACACATGCCTTCGATGTCAAAAGCGACCGAGACCCGCGGCGTACGCACCTCCGCCGCCCACAGCGAGGAGTGAAGGCATAGCCGAAGTTCGTCCTCATGCAAAATTTGAGCTTCAGATGATAGGGAGAAGGCCGATCCTCTGATAAGCTTGGGCTTGGACGCCAGCTTGAGCATGGCCAGAAAGTCGGCCGGAGCGGCCTTCTTCGGGTACAGGAAGGCGCGGAAGGCGCAGTCCGCCATGCCCTCGCCAGCACATGCATGCCCGCGGTCCGCGGAGGACCCGGGGTGGGCACGACCATGGCAAGGGGAGAGCGGGGCAGGGGGCGGAGATTAGCACCGCCCTCGTCCAGCCGACCGGGCGGGCGCGGCGTGACCGTTGGAGCGCCAAGGGAGCGGGTGACGTCCCAGATCTCATTGATGATGACATCTGCGTAGATGCCGTTGCCGTCGACGCGATGGAAGGTGATGTGGTGGGGGATGTGGTGCAGGGCCTCGACTTTGACAAGGACGAAGATGCTGGAGAACTCGCTGCCGTGGAGGCAAGCGTGCTCTAGGCGGAAGAGGCTGGCGAACCCGGCGACGCAGGCCGCCACCCCCGCCGGTTCCACAGCTCCAAGGGCATCTTCTCGAGCGAGAGGCTGACGACGTGGCGGTAGGCAAAACGGAAAGCGTTGTCGCCAACGTTGTGTGGGAGGATCCAGACGGTGTGGTCGCCCACCTCCATCGGACTAGCACGCAGAGCGGCGACCTGCTTGGACTCGCGTTGGAACACAATGAAAGCCGTGCCCATGGCCGAGCTGGCGAAGCGTGCCGCAGTGATGCCAAGCCGGTGGGGAAGGACTCTACGAAGCCAGGGAAGGAAGGAGGACTTTGGTGGAGAGATGGTAACGAGGCATACGAGGGAGTTTTGGTCAGGCACAAGAGGGTAGTGGACATCCAACGAAGAAGGGCGGCCATGCACTACCGGCTCCATGGCGAGGGGAGGCAGGTGGGCTGTGCACGGAGAGGGCGGGGGAGTGGAGAGAGCAGATGAGGCCTGTGTGGAAGAGAACGATTCCGGGGAAGCCGAACTTATAGGAGAGCGGGCACGACGGGACGAAGGGCAAAGAGATCTGTAGCTGCAACGGGCTCGAGTGTGACCCACCGAACGGGAAAGCCAGCAGACCACCAGATCCCGGCAATCCCGTTGCCAGTGTCTATAGGGGAGGCATCGGTAACAGCGACTAAGCAGGTTTTTAGGCTTTCCAAACCATAGACGTGGATACGGCGAGGCGCCCGAAAGATTATCAGCAGCAGCTGGGAGGGAGAGTAGCGCATCTCTGTAGTGGGTAGGGGTAGGATCTGGCGATAGCGCAGGCATAGGACGGGCAGCTGGAGCGTCGCCAACCTTACCAGAGGAATCCGCGCTCGGACCGGCAAGCGGTTGGGCAGCGGGAGACGGCGACAGCGCAAAGCTAGGGGCCGGGGGGGGGGGGGGTTGGATAAGCACGGAACTAATTGATTGCATGCAGTCTCTATCCCGCATGCAGCAGTGCGCCCGTCCTGCAAGCACATCGCCAAATCCCCGGAAATCGGGGCACGCGGGGCCGTGACAGTCCGAGGCTTGCTAGCAAACGACGTGGGTGCAGAGCGTGGAGGGCGGGGTCCAAGGAGAGACGGCAAAATGGAGTTAGCCTCCCACGTACATCGACGTGCATGCACCCATGCAGGAAGCGGCTCGCGACAAATAGGAGAGTCCAAAGCGGAAAAGGACATGGTAACAACGATAAAGCCTGACCGCCATGGATCGCGGAGCACGATTTCCTTCGCAATGCACTCATGAGCCACCTGGAAACGAAAAGAGCCCCTCCGACACGGTTGGACTCGGAAGCCGCTGGCACAACCCCCAAACCAGGAAACCATGAGGGAAGCAAACGCAGCAGGGGAGAAAACTACGCCGTCGTCGAGGACGACGGCGAGGAGGTCGGCCGGCCGGCAACGGCCAGCGAAGACGGAAACTGTGCCGTAACCATACTTGAACAGCATGGCGTCCTCAAATTTAGACCCATCCATGGAACAAGCCGGAAAACCAAAACCCAAGAACCCTAACTAGACCTCAAAAAGAGAAACAACGCCTGGGCGGCAAGCATGCATCAAGGAAGGCTGTAGTTCAGAACAAGCACATCGAAGAGCGGACCTGGAAGGCACTATATTGCTAGCTCACGGCGTCTCTGGTGTTGGATTTGGAGATGTTTCTAATTGTGATAAATATATTGACACTATTTTCACCAACTTATACTGTGTTATGAATTGAGCAATTGACCTACACCAAAGTCAAGTGAGATGTCTAAGTCAATGTTACTAGTTGTCTGTCTAGAGACATCCAGCAGCTCAACGAGTCAACTTTTTTGACATAAAAACAGTTAAACCAAATTAGATTTACCAAAGATTTTTTTATCACAACCTCTGTGCACTAATACAAGATGTTTTTAAACTGCAAAAACGTCTTACATTACATTACGTTACTTTACAGAAGGAGTAGTCAGTGTATTTTTGTAGTAATAATTAATCACACACCGTTTTCAGTATAATTATGCATTCCTTTGGAACCCGGGCGGATAGAAACTTCAGAACATGCTTTTTCACGGGACAAGATCAGTATCAAAACTTCAGAATTCGCCGTGTTTCCTCCGGCCCTTGAGCATTTCAAGGTTCAGCATGCAGATCAAAGTCCATATGGCACCCATGTGATAATGGTGCGATATGCTACACGTTAAGAGATCGACATGTATCGCGGCGGAGAATCTCGATCTATCCTCGAAGATCTCTCGGGAATCCAGACTTCCATCCTCTTTTCGCCGTGCCCCAACACATTCAGAGCACTGCCTCCGGTCAGAGAAGCGTTCCATCGCCACTTGTTTCCCGTCCCGCCAGACATCGCCGTCAGATAAAACACACAGCTTTATTCCTCAACGAAAAATATTCGCTCATATCTTTAGCCGATGTGACCGCACGCCCGGCCAACCTGCATGCTGCATTGACCACCGCACGCACGCGCGCGCGTACGTACGTTACCTACGTAGTGAGTACGTGCGGTGGGTTGTCAAACCGACCAGGCCGCGACGTCAAAACCGAGATGCCGCTGTAGTGAAATGTATCCATGTAATTCCAGGATCATGAGCCTGCCGTGGGATCTGATCTTGGTGCGAGACACTTAGCTGAAAGCATGCAAGATTTGGCCAGGCACTTCAGATCGCACTTGCTTCTTTCTCAAGATCACAGATGCATGCATCAGATCTTTGAACAGATCGTCCGAAAGAGACAGAATGGGCAAAGGAAGGTTCGACAGAACCAAGTTTCCGAAGCACATGGCACAGCAGCATGTAACTCATGCTAAAAGTCTGAAATGCAAACATGCGATCCTTTTTCTCTACACTATGCATAGGGAGTATTATCTTTCTTTTTTCGACAAGACGGAAATACGTACCCTTGGCCTGTGCATCGAGCGAGATGCACACAACCGTAGGGAGAGAGTATCATGTATAGACGTGCCTAGTATTTAGATTCTTTGGGTTGTTCGCTGCCTCCTCCCAAAGAAAAGCTTAGGTTTTCTCTGCCTCTCGCCTGCGTTCCCGCCGGTCCGCCTCGTCCCCAGTGATCCTAGGGCCATGGCGGCGCGGTGGATTTCGGCCCTTGCCGACGGGAGGGCTATGTTTTTAGATGTTTCTTCAAGTTTTATTAGGGTTTGCGTCCTGCTCGGGAAGATGAGACGGCGGTGGCTCCCTGAAGTTGAAATAAGGTTCACCCCGCCTAGCCTTCATTCCGGTGTTGTGTCTAGCATCGTTGGTGGACGTGTGAAGATGTGTCTCCGGTGTATCTCTCTTTGGTGGATTTGCTCGGATCTGGTCGTAATTCGTCTACGTTTGTGTTTCTTCATGTTGGATCCTTCTGATCTACGCTACTCTTCATCGGCGCCGGTTGCTGCTCTACTGTGCTTGTCCTATGGGACCTTAGCACGACGACTTTCCGATAGTCTACTACAACAAGTTTTGTTTGCCTCCGATGAGGGAGGGACAATGATGGCGGCGCGTCTTCAGCTTGCTTCAGTGTTTGTAGTCGTCACTAGGTTGTTACGGATTTAGATGTATTTTTTATTGTTTCTGGTGTTCATTGTATTGCCATGATTGAAGATAAATAGATTGAGTGTTTTCTTGAAAAAAAATGGTATAGCTCGTAGCGATCGTACTCGCGATGGACAAGCTAATCATGACGCACGTGTACGGGCGTTGGGATTATGATTTTGGAATTGATTTATTAACGAACACGAATATCTCCTAGAACACGCCATGCAGTACGGAATCTTTCTTTAGAAAATGGGCGGTCTAAAGAGGGATTCGGACTGCTGATTAAAAACAAGATTACGTAGACATAATGACCCAGGAAAGATTAATGGACTGAGAATATACCAACAAGTTGTTAATGGCAGGCACAGCGTACGCTAGCTGCTAGTAGCAGTACGTACTCCCACGACGACGACAAGCATCCGCCCGCATGCAACCAGAACTTGTTTGAAGGCTACGTGCAACTAGAACCGGTTCGCTCCGATATGAACGAGTGGCAAAGACAGGCCAAGGCACGGGCAAAAGCGGCCGAGAATGAGATGGATCATGCTGTTCAAGCCACAGCCCAAGACGAATCTCGACAGGCGGCGACATGCTCCTCCCTCCCTTTTGGCCCTGCCCGAAACCAGATAGATGCCGGCCCTCTTTGACCGTGGCATATATGCATCAGAAGAGGACGCCGGAACCGGAATGTACGTCCTGCTCCTTCCCTTCCTCTCTTCCTTTTCCTTCCATGCAGCAGCATTATGCCAAGCAAGTAGCCACGGCACTAGGCTTTTGGCGGTCACTCACTGATTGAGAGGAGAATCCTGATCCGCGGAATCTGCTCGCCCGCTTGGATATCCGCATGGCGCCGATCCACTTCTTGACGTCAACTTAGGATCAAGTTGCCCTACAAGTTTCTTGTGCATGCTGAGTTGAGACGAGATGGGATGAGCAGGTAGCTGTGTGACTCACTACTGACCTAATTAGGTTTTCACTAGCCTACCACCAAAGAAAGTAGGAGGAGTAACTCTTTTCTGAGTGGCGGCTGCGTGAAAATCGCGGCAAAGTTGTGAATGGGAGCGACCACTTGCAGGCCAGGCGAGCAGCACCAGCATGTGGACACGGTGATCACACTTCAAAAGCGGCACCAGGCTTTCACAAAGTGAAACCCATTTCCGAAAGCCTCCACTTTCTGTGAAACCCATTTCTGTGCAGCTTTTGAAGTTAACAAAGTGAAACCCATTTCTGTGCAGCATGTCAAACTCGAGCCGGGAAACTGGACTCCGAATCAGCACGACACTCGTTTAAGTTAACAAATCTGCAATTTGGACAACATGCTTCTTTTTTGAATCTCTCTAAGCATTCAGAGTGATCTCAGTGAGGCTTATTACAAGCTTTGACGATTTGTACACCACTTATAGGCTATAGCTCTAGTATAACGTTGTCCCTTCACCTTGACAGTTGACGAACAAAAGCTAGCTACCACCGTACGTGTCGATGAATACGGCATCGCTTTTCACAAGTCTTGATGGAATCTGCAAAAAGGAAATGCACGATTCAAGTGGCAGAAGGAACTTTGCGTGGTCAGAATGGGCAAAAGGCTCAACAAGTCAAAATTATGTTCGTCCGCACAACAGGTGTGCAACATCATGACTATATTCGACGAGGACTGAAGGAGACGTGATACTCGGAAACTAAATGAACAACATCCGTATGAACATATGATATAAACGATGGTTCTTGAGAGATTAGTTACAAGCTTGGTATGAGCTACTCCCTAGGTTCCAAAATATAAGAACGTTTTTAACACTATATTCGTGTCAAAAACGTTCTTATATTATGAGACGGAGGGAGTAGTAGCTAGCCTTATATAGTGCCGGGTCAACTAAAAACATGAATCCCCACAAAAAAGCCCTAAAAACAAGAGAATGGAAGAACTACTCGGCATGATTCAGCACTTAGAATCTGCTAGATGCATTTTTATTTCTACAGGGCCAACGATATCACTGGTAGAAAAAGAGGCTTCCGTCCAGTCCCATTAGTCGCGGAACTGTAAGAACCGCGACTAATGAAGTCTTTAGTCCCGGTTCGGCAGACGAACCGCGACCAAAGGCCTGCGCCCAGGGCGCTCGGTAGCCAGCTGGTGCACGTGAGGGGCTTTAGTCGCAGTTGGCCAGGCCAACCTCGACTAAAGGTGCCCAAAGGCCTTTAGTCGCGGTTGGCCAGGCCAACCGCGACTAAAGCTCCTCCCCTATATATACCAGTTCAGCGCACTCACTTAGCCATTTGGTGCCACTTCTCTTCACAAGCTTCACAAGGGGGTGTAGGTTTGCTTTTGGTTCCTCTTATGCACACAAGGTGTTTGATGAAATGCCCCAAGAGCCACACTTGAGGTTCCTCATTCATTTTTTTCCTCCTTGATCGCGGTTAGCAACTTGAACCTTTCATGCATGTGTGTTATTGATTAAATATGCATGTGTGTTGTTCATTGTTTAATTTCTATTGTTTATAGCTAGTTAGTTTAACAAATGCATGATGGTTAATTATATATTTTATATTATAATAATGCAGATGAATCGGCAATGGATGTACGGTAACCGACTCTCCCGCGAGTTCACTACGGGTTTGAAAGATTTCCTCGTAGTGGCTAATGCGAACAAGCAGAAGGGTTTTTTATCTGTTGTAACGCCCCCGATGTAACTTGCCATATTTGTAATCCAACTCTTGCCATTTTCGGCTATGTGCTATGATATTCCCTCCGTGGTTGGGTTCTCTCTGTTTTGCATTTTGGTCATGTCATGCATTTCATATCATGTCATCATGTGCATCGCATTCGCATACGCGTTCGTCTCTTAAATCCGAGCATCTTTCCCGTTGTCCGTTTTGCAATCCGGCGCTCCTATGCCTCCCGGCGTCCCCTTTTACATTTCTTCGTGAGCGGGTATTAAACATTCTCGGAATGGAACGAGGTTTGACATGTGGCCTCGGTATAGCACCGGTAGACCGCCTGTCAAGTTTCGGGTCAATCGGAGTTCGTTTGGTACTCCAACGGTTAACCGGGTAACCGTGAAGGCCTCGTGTGTGTTGCAGCCCAACACCCCTTCAAAACAGCCCAATAACCCATCTAAGTCACTCCCATGTCCTCCGCCGTTCGATCACGATCGCGTGGGCGAAAACCGCACTCCGTTTGGAGCCTCCTAGCTCCTCCTATCTATAAAAACGTCCTCCCCTTCCAAATCTGAGAGAGAGACCCCGAAACCCTAGCTTCTTCCTCGTTTTCCGCGCCCCTCTCTCTCCTCCCGCCGCCGGCGCGCCCCGGGCCAATCCCCGCGCGCCACGTGGCGCCCACCGCCGCCTCCGCCGCGCCCCGCCGCCAGGGCCCGCGCGGCCCAGATCCGGCCCGCGGGGCCCGGTCGCCGCCACCCCGCGCCCCGCGCGCAGCTCCGCCGCCCGCCCGCTCCCGCGCCTGCCGCCTCCCGCGCCGGCCTCGCCCCGCCGCCGTCGCCGTACCCCGCCACCGCGCCGTCCTCCACGCCGTCGCCCGCGGTCGCCCGGCGAGCCGCCTCCTCCACCGCGCCACCGCGCCGCCCCGCACTTCGCCGGCGCCGGATCCGGCCAGATCCGGCCCGCCCCGGCCTCTTCTCCGCCTCCTCGCCTCCGAGCTCCGGCGAGCCGCCAGATCCGCCGCTCCCTCCGGCGAACATCGTATTCCGTGCCTGGGTTGACTTTACCTCCTCCCCGAAATCTCTAAGTCCTTTATTTTTATCATCATCATCACATCTTCATCATGCCATAACTTTGCGTCCGTAGCTCCGATTCGTGCGTATAATATGTCGAATTGTTAGTCTCGAAGAGTACATCATTTTGTTCCATTGCATCATTTTCATTTGAGGTCATCTCGATGCCCGAAATGCTGTTAGAAGAGGGCTAGTTGATGTTAGTTGCTGGATCTTATCTGAACATGCACTTTTGTCATTTTTGCCATGATTGATGTGTACCTCCTATGAGGTTGAGCTCTATAGATGTTTTGTAATATGCCATGTTACCTATCCAGATGATTTTGCCATGTATTTTTATGATCTATGTGGTGACTAGCACAAGCATGCAAACTAGGTATCTTGATGTTGCTGATTTCAGAGACTTAGTGATTTCACTAAGTCCCTGACTGCTGTTATTTTCATGCCATGTAGTCATGTTGTTTCTGAGAGATCCATGCATAATTTGAGCATGAGCAGTAAGGGTGTTTTGAACTTGAGTATTTGCTCTATCCATCCTTGTCTTTGTTTGCAATTATGGAGTGCCATATCTTGAGTTAATCTAGCTCTACTTTTGCTTCAAAATGTTGCTGGCAGATTGTTTACGTGTTGTTCGATTTTGCCAAGCTTGGTGTAGTTGATCCTTGCATGATATGATGTTGTTCTTGCCATGTATAGTTACTATGCCATGTCTTCTTGATGTATGTATGCTTAGTTTATCATGAATTTCTCTGTAGTGAGTGCATCGAGCTCACGAACATGCCTAGTCGTTAACAGTTTTCTGCCATGTCCAGTTTTCTACTAAGTCTGAAACCTGTAACGAAACTTGCTTAATTGTCATGGGTGTAAGCATATTTTCTGATCCTTTTTGGCTTATGGTCAGTAAAGGACTTTTGTCAAGTGCTATGAGTAGATTCATGCCATGCCTTTCGTTGCTATGTTCTGAACCTGTAGCATGTTGTTTCATTGCTCTGAACATGCCATCCTGATGTTAGTTCTGCTAGTTGATATTTTCACTAAGTCTGTGAACCTGTTATCTTTTGCAATTTTGCCATGCTTGTTTGGACCTGTTTTGATGTGATTTAGCCGTAGCTCAGTGTTCATCTTTTGTCGAGAATCTTGAGTAGATTACTTCATATGCTTTGTCGCCATGTTTGGGTGCAGTAGCTTAATTATTTGTTGTTTGCTAAGTAGCATCATGCTGTTTATGGCAGTTTCGTGTCATTCTTGTATTGCTTGCCATTTGCAAACCGTGCATCCGATTCCGGTGATCTTTATATCGATTTCAACCGAAATCACCTCATCTATCCAGTGGCATGCTTGGTTTGCCAAGATTATGCCCTGTTCATCCTTGTCCTTCCGGAGCATGCATACGCACTGCATGTCACCTCTCGCATATCATGACATGTTTTGCATCATGTTGCTTGCGCATTGCATCGTGGTTGATATTGGTTCCTTTGCCTGTTCTCTTGTCTTGGGTAGAGCCGGGAGACGAGTACGGGAACGAGGAACCTGTTGAGAACGCTTTCGGGGACCAAGCTTTCGACAACTCTGAGAACTTTGCAGGCAAGATGACCATACCCTCGAAATCACTTCTATCTTTGCTTGCTAGATTGCTCGCTCTTTTGCTATGCCTATGCTGCGATACCTACCACTTGCTATATCATGCCTCCTATATTGCCTTGACAGCCCCTAACCATCCATGTCCTAGCAAACCGTTGTTTGGCCATGTTACTGCTTTGCTCAGCCCCTCTTATAGCGTTGCTAGTTGCAGGTGAAGATGAAGTTTGTTCCTTGTTGGGACATGATCTTGTTGTTCCTTGTTGGAACATGTTTACTTGTTGGGATATCACAATACCTCTTATTTAATTAATGCATCTATATACTTGGTAAAGGGTGGAAGGCTCGGCCTTATGCCTGGTGTTTTGTTCCACTCTTGCCACCCTAGTTTCCGTCATACCGGTGTTATGTTCCCGGAGTTTGCGTTCCTTACATGGTTGGGTGATTTATGGGACCCCCTTGACAGTTCGCTTTGAATGAGACTTTTCCAGCAAGGCCCAACATTGGTTTTACCATTTGCCACCTAGCCTTTTTCCCTTGGGTTCTGCAGACTCAAGGGTCATCTTTATTTTAACCCCCGGGCCAGTTCTCCTTCGATTGCTGGTCCAAACTAGAGCACCGTGCAGGGCCGTCCCTTGGCAACTTGGGTTATGTTGGCTCCTGTACGCTTAGCTTATCCGGATGTGCCCTGAGACCGAGATATGTGCAGCTCCTATCAGGATTTGTCGGCACAATCGGGCGGCTTTGCTGGACTTGTTTTATTGCTGTTGAAATGTCTTGTAGTCCGGGATTCCGAGATTGATCGGGTCTTCCCAGTAGAAGGAATATCCTTCGTTGACCGTGAGAGCTTATCATGGGCTAAGTTGGGACACCCCTACAGGGTATTATCTTTCGAAAGCCGTGCCCGCGGTTATGAGGCAGATGGGAATTTGTTGATGTCTGGTTGTAGAAAACCCGAAGTTGACCTTAACTAAAACACATCTACCGCGTGTGTAACCGTGATGGTCTCTTCTCGGCGGGGTCCGGGAAGTGAACACGGTTGTTGGAGTTATGTCTGACGTAGGTCGTTTCAGGATCACTTCTTGATCACTTCTAGCTTCACGACCGTGCTTTGCCTTCTCTTCTCGCTCTCTTTTGCGCTGTAGCCACCATATGCTAGTCGCTTGCTGCAGCTCCACCTCACAAACCCCTTTCCCACCTTAAGCTTAAATAGTCTTGATCTCGCGGGTGTGAGATTGCTGAGTCCCCGTGGCTCACAGATATTATCACCACAGTTGCAGGTACCAACGATGCCAGTGCAGATGACGCGACCGAGCTCACTTGGGAGTTCGACGAGGAACGTGGCCGTTACTATGTTTCTTTTCCAGATGATCAGTAGTGGAGCCCAGTTGGGTGATCCGGGGATCTGTTTAGCATTTGGGGTAGTCTTCTTTCATTTTGGTACCGTAGTCGGACCTTGAGTGTAATCTGTTTGATGGATGTTATTTATGTACTTGTGTGAAGTGGCGATTGTAAGCCAACTATGTATCTTTCCCCTTTATTTATTACATGGATTGTGTGAAGATTACCTCACTTGCGACATTGCTTTCAATGCGGTTATGCCTCTAAGTCGTGCCTCGACACGTGGGAGATATAGCCGCATCGAGGGTGTTACATCTGTCCATGTGTTGACTGTAAGAATCAGAAGGGTTACTCTTCCTCAAGAGAAGTTCACCTGCACCTGCTTCGGCACGGTTTCATGCCAAGCTATAATTGTTGGACCAAGCATGGAGAAAGAGGGGTTATAATGGAAGAAGATGAAGAAGGGGATGATTTCATCGATGAAAGCTATCTTGCTGATTTCGGTGATACTTTCATGGAGGATGCTGAAGGTGAAGGGGAAGGTGAAGGGGAAGGTGAAGGGGAAGGTGAAGGTGAAGAAGAGGCACGTGATGAGACCGTTGATGATCTTGGTCGGACCATTGCTGATGCACGGAGACGCTGCGAAACTGAAAAGGAGAGGGAGAATTTGGATCGCATGTTAGAGGATCACAGAAAGTCGTTGTACCCCGGATGCGATGATGGTCTGAAAAAGCTGGGCTGCACACTGGATTTGCTGAAATGGAAGGCACAGGCAGGTGTAGCTGACTCGGCATTTGAAAACTTGCTGAAAATGTTGAAGAATATGTTTCCAAAGAATAACGAGTTGCCCGCCAGTACGTACGAAGCAAAGAAGGTTGTCTGCCCTCTAGGTTTAGAGGTTCTGAAGATACATGCATGCATCAACGACTGCATCCTCTACCGCGGTGAATACGAGAATTTGAATGAATGCCCGGTATGCACTGCATTGCGTTATAAGATCAGAGGCGATGACCCTGGTGACGATGTTGAGGGCAAGAAACCCAGGAAGAGGGTTCCCGCCAAGGTGATGTGGTATGCTCCTATAATACCACGGTTGAAACGTCTGTTCAGGAACAAAGAGCATGCCAAGTTGTTGCGATGGCACAAAGAGGACCGTAAGTCGGACGGGGAGTTGAGACACACCGCAGATGGAACGCAATGGAGAAAGATCGACAGAGAGTTCAAAGATTTTGCAGCTGACGCAAGGAACATAAGATTTGGTCTAAGTACAGATGGCATGAATCCTTTTGGCGAGCAGAGCTCCAGCCATAGCACCTGGCCCGTGACTCTATGCATCTACAACCTTCCTCCTTGGTTGTGCATGAAGCGGAAGTTCATTATGATGCCAGTGCTCATCCAAGGTCCTAAGCAACCCGGCAACGACATCGATGTGTACCTAAGGCCATTAGTTGATGAACTTTTACAGCTGTGGGGCCCTGGTGTCCGTGTGTGGGATGAGCACAAACAAGAGGAATTTGACCTATGAGCGTTGCTTTTCGTAACCATCAACGATTGGCCTGCTCTTAGTAACCTTTCGGGACTGTCAAATAAAGGATACAATGCATGCACGCACTGCTTACATGAGACTGAAAGTGTACATTTGCCAAATTGTAAGAAGAACGTGTACCTTGGGCATCATCGATTTCTTCCGAAAATTCATCCAGTAAGAAAGAAAGGCAAGCATTACAACGGCAAGGCAGATCACCGGCCGAAGCCTGCAGAACGCACTGGTGCTGAGGTATTTGATATGGTCAAGGATTTGAGTCATCTTTGGAAAGGGTCCTGGCGGACAATCAGTTCCGAAGGGAGCTGACGGGCACGCAGCCATGTGGAAGAAGAAATCTATATTCTGGGAGCTAGAATATTGGAAAGTCCTAGAAGTCCGCTCTGCAATCGACGTGATGCACGTTACGAAGAATATTTGCGTGAACCTCCTAAGCTTCTTGGGCGTGTATGGGAAGACAAATGATACAAAGGAAGCACGGCAGGACCAGCAACGTTTGAAAGACCCTGATGACCGGCATCCGGAATGGTTTCAAGGTCGTGCCAGCTACGCTCTGACCAAAGAAGAGAAGGTCATCTTTTTTGAATGCCTGAGCAGTATGAAGGTCCCGTCTGGATTCTCGTCCAATATAAAGGGAATAATAAACATGCGGAGAAAAAGTTCCAAAACCTGAAGTCTCACGACTGCCACGTGATTATGACGCAATTGCTTCCGATTGCTTTGAGGGGGCTCCTGCCGGAAAATGTTCGAGTAGCCATTGTGAAGCTATGTGCATTCCTCAATGCAATCTCTCAGAAGGTAATCAATCCAGAAGATCTACCACGGTTACAGAACGATGTGGTCCAATGTCTTGTCAGTTTCGAGTTGGTGTTCCCGTCATCCTTCTTCAATATTATGACGCACCTCCTGGTTCACCTAGTCGAAGAGATTTTCATTCTCGGTCCTGTATTTCTACACAATATGTTCCCCTTCGAGAGGTTCATGGGAGTATTAAAGAAATATGTTCGTAACCGTGCTAGGCCAGAAGGAAGCATCGCCAAGGGCTATGGAAATGAGGAGGTAATTGAGTTTTGTGTTGACTTTGTTCCTGACCTTAAGCCGATTGGCCTTCCTCGATCGCGGCACGAGGGGAGACTAAGTGGAAAAGGCACGATCGGAAGGAAATCAACGATATGTATGGACGGCCATTCTCTGACTGAAGCACACCACACTGTACTGACCAATTCCAGCTTGGTGGCTCCGTACTTTGAGAAACACAAGAATATTTTACGCTCGGACAACCCGGGGAAGCCTGAATCCTGGATTAGGAAGGCCCACATGGAGACTTTCGGCAGTTGGTTGAGAAAACATTTAATGAATGACAATGATGTTGTAGATCAGCTGTACATGTTGGCCAAGACACCATCTTCGACTATAACGACTTTCCAAGGGTACGAGATAAATGGGAATACATTTTACACGATCGCCCAAGATAAAAAGAGCACCAACCAAAACAGTGGTGTCCGCTTTGATGCAGCAACCGAGAATGGGCAAAAGGTCACATATTATGGTTACATAGAGGAGATATGGGAACTTGACTATGGACCCTCCTTTAAGGTCCCTTTGTTCCGGTGCAAATGGTTCAAGCTAACAGGAGGTGGGGTAAAGGTGGACCAGCAATACGGAATGACAATGGTGGATTTCAACAATCTTGGTTACCTTGACGAACCATTCGTCCTAGCGAAAGATGTCGCTCAGGTTTTCTATGTGAAGGACATGAGTAGCAAACCAAGGAAACGGAAAGATAAGAAAACGATCAGTACACCATGCGATGATCCAAAGCGCCACATTGTTCTTTCAGGGAAAAGAAATATCGTGGGAGTGGAGGACAAGACAGACATGTCAGAAGATTATAATATGTTTGCTGAAATTCCGCCCTTCAAAGTGAACACCGACCCAAGCATTAAGTTAAATGATGAGGATGCTCCATGGATACGGCACAATCGTAAGCAAGCAGGGACACAAGGGAAGAATTGATGTGTAATAATTTATTGTACCAAACTTTGTATTTGGTCGATGAACTGAATGATGTATCAAACCTTTTGTCAAACCTTCAAGGGATTAGTTTTATTTTTCTGATTTTTTTGATATATAATTGTATTTTTAAGATTTTAAAATGAATTAGTTTTATTTTTCTGATTTTAAAAGGAAAAAGGAAGAAGAAGAAAGAAGGAAAAAGGAAAAAACAGAATAAAAAAGGAAAAACAGAAGAAAAAAACAAACAGAAGAAAAAAGGAAAAACAGAAGAAAAAACAAACAGAAGAAAAACATAAGAAAAAAACAAACAGAAGAAAAACAGAAGAAAAAAGGAAAAAGGAAGAAAGGAAGAAAAAAAAGAAGAAAAACAAGAAAAAGGAAGAAAAAAACAGAAGAAAAAAATAGAAGAAAAAAGGAAGAAAAAAACAGAAGAAAAACAAGAATTTAAAATGAATTAGTTTTATTTTCTGATTTTTTTGATATATAATTGTATTTTTAAGATTTTAATAACATAAATAAATAAGTAATTAGAAACTTTAATAGCAAAAATAATTATCATAAAGTAAAATAAATAAGTAATTAGAAACAAAATAAAATAAAATAAATAAGTTTTTTGTTGTAAGTAGAAACAAAACAAAATAAATAAAGCAAAAATGAAAACAAAAAACAGGCAAAAAATAAAAAGTATGCCACCTACTGGGCCACCACGGCCTGAATACGACTAGAAACCCATTATTGGGCCAGGATTCAGGCCCGCAGGAAGGCCCAGTAGGCCCACAGGCTAATAGTAACAGAATAGGCCCGTAAGCCTGCATTTGAGAGGAGCTCGAAGTGGTCAGCGCAGCCGCGCTTATAAACCACTGTCGAAGCCTCTCGGCTAGCGAGGTGGGACTAAACATCCCACCGCACCGCGCCAGTGCCAGCACAGAGCTTTAGTCGCGGTCCGCCACACCAACCGCGACTAAAGGCTAGCTTTAGTCGCGGTCCGCCTCCCCAACCGCGACTAAAGGCTCTTCCTGCGCGGGAACGAAAGCGGCGCCAAAACCCTTTAGTCGCGGTTGGTGTGGCGGACCGCGACTAAAGCTAGCCTTTAGTCGCGGTTGGTGTGGCGGACCGCGACTAAAGCTGGCCTTTAGTCGCGGTCCGCCACACCAACCGCGACTAAAGGTCTGCCTATATATACTGCACTTAGCAGTTTCCGCCACTTCCCATTCTTCTCAGACGCCGAAGCCCCGACGCCGATCGACGCCGAAGCCCTGCCCCGACGCCGATCGACGCCGACGCCGACGCCCTGCCCCGACGCCGACGCCCTGCCCCGACGCCGCCTCCGCCCCGAGTGAGCGCCGCTGCCGCCCGTGCCCTGCCCTAGCGCGCCGCCGCCGCCGCCGCCCCTGCCCTGCCCTGCCCTTGCCCGCCGCCCCCCTGGCCGCCGCCCCTGGCCCTGCCCCTGGCCCTTCCCCTGGCCGTCGCCCCTGGCCCTGCCCTTGGCCGCCGCCGCCGCCCGCGCGCCGCCCGCTGCCCGCCGCTGCCCGCCCCTGACTAAAGAAAGAAGAAAGAAAGAAGAAAGAAAAAGGAAGAAGAAAAAAAGAAGAAAGAAAAAGGAAGAAGAAAAAAAGAAGAAAGAAAAAGGAAAAAAAAAATGAAAACAAAACAAAACCAAAAGAAAGAAGAAAAAAAAGGAAGAAGAAAAAAGGAAGAAGAAAAAAAGAAAGAAGAAAGAAAGAAGAAAGAAAAAGGAAGAAGAAAAAAAGAAAGAAGAAAAAGGAAGAAGAAAAAAAGAAAGAAGAAAGAAAGAAGAAAGAAAGAAGAAAGAAAAAGGAAGAAGAAAAAACAAGAAAGAAAAAGGAAGAAAAAAAAATGAAAACCAAATGAAAACCAAAAGAAAGAAGAAAGAAAAAGGAAGAAGAAAAAAAGTAACTTAAAACTTGATAATTAACAAAAAACCGTAAAATTTGATAATTAACCAAATGGCGAGGGTTATACATGTGTGTTGTCCTCGCCTCCCTCTCCGTGACGCCGTCGTCTGCCGCCCCGTCTCGCGCTCTACCGCGACACCCTCTCCCACCCCTTCCTCGCCCCCTCCTTTTGCCACCGCCCTTTCGCCACCGCATCTAAACAGAGGCTAGATGAATTATTTATTACTAAACAGGAACAAAAGGCAAGGAAAATAAAATAAAATTGGGTTGCCTCCCAACAAGCGCTATCGTTTAACGCCCCTAGCTAGGCATTGAGATTTCAATGATGCTCAAATGAAAGACAAGAATTGAAGCACAAAGAGAGCATCATAAAACACGTGAAAAACACATCTAAGTCTAACATAATTCCTATGCATATGCATCTTATAGGCAAACAAATTATCAAGTCAAGCAAAAACTAGCATATGCAAGGAAACGGAAAGAAACAATAGCAATCTCAACATAACGAGAGGTAATTTAGTAACATGAAAATTTCTACAACCATATTTTCCTCTCTCATAATAATAATTACATGTAGGATCATAAGAAAGTTCAATAATATAGCTATAACAATACATATTCTTAACATGATCCACATGTATGCAAAGTTGACACTCTTCCAAAATAGTGGGATTAACATTAACTAAAGTCATGACCTCTCCAAACCCACTTTTCTCAAAAATTTCATAAGATTCAACATTCTCCAAATATGTGGGATCTAAAGTTGACACTCTTCCAAAACCACTTTCAATAATATTGCAAACACTATTATGAATCTCATATTCATCATGGGGCTTAAATAAATTTTCAAGATCATAAGAAGCATTATCACCCCAATCATGATCATTGCAACAAGTAGAGGACATAGCAAAAGTAGCATCCCCAAGCTTAGGGTTTTGCATATTATTAGCACAATTTACATCAATAGAATTTATAATAAAATCATTGCAATCATGCTTTTTATTCAAAGATCTATCGTGAATCGCTTCATAAAGTACTTCATCACAATTTCCAGATTCACGAATTTCAAGCAAAACCTCATAAAGATAATCTAGTGCACTCAACTCACTAGCAATAGGTTCATCATAATTGGATCTCTTAAAGAGATTAGCAAGTGGATGAGGATCCATAAACTTTTAGCAAGCGAAGATGCAAGCAAAAATAAGGTACGTGGTAACACAAGATCGAATGGAAGAGTGGCGAAGAAAAGGCAAAGGTCGTGAAGTGGGGGAGAGGAAAACGAGAGGCGAATGGCAAATAATGTAATGCGAGGGATAAGAGTTTGTGATGGGTACTTGGTATGTCTTGACTTGAGGGTAGATCTCCCCGGCAACGGTGCCAGAAATCCTTCTTGCCACCTCTTGAGCATGCGTTGGTTTTCCCTTGAAGAGGAAAGGGTGATGAAGCAAAGTAGCGTAAGTATTTCCCTCAGTTTTTGAGAACCAAGGTATCAATTCAGTAGGAGACTACATGCGAGTCACCTAGTACCTGCACAAACAATCTAGAACCTTGCAACCAACGCGATCATGCGTTGGTTTTCCCTTGAAGAGGAAAGGGTGATGCAGCAAAGCAGCGTAAGTATTTCCCTCAGTTTTTTAGAACCAAGGTATCAATCCAGTAGGAGACTACACGCAAGTCACCTCGTACCTGCACAAACAAATAAGAACCTTGCAACCAACGCGATAAAGGGGTTGCCAATCCCTTCGCGGCCACCTGCAAAAGTGAGATCTGATAGGGATAATAAGATAAATATTTTTGGTATTTTTATGATATAGATTGGAAAGTAAAGATTGCAAAATAAACAACGACATAAATTGGACGTTGGCGGGAGATTAATATGATGGAAAATAGACCCGGGGGCCATAGGTTTCACTAGTGGCTTCTCTCAAGATAGCATAAGTATTACGGTGGGTGAACAAATTACTGTCGAGCAATTGATAGAAAAGTGCATATTTATGAGAATATCTAGGCATGATCATGTATATAGGCATCACATCCACGACAAGTAGACCAAAACGATTATGCATCTACTACTATTACTCCACACATCGACCGCTATCCAGCATGCATCTAGAGTATTAAGTTCATAAGAATAGAGTAACGCATTAGGCAAGATGACATGGTGTAGAGGGATAAACTCAAGCAATATGATATAAACCCCATTTTTTATCCTCGATGGCCACAATACAATACGTGCCTTGCTGCCCCTGCTGTCACTGGGAAAGGACACCGCAAGATTGAACCAAAGCTAAGCACTTCTCCCATTGCAAGAAAGATCAATCTAGTAGGACAAACCAAACTGATAATTCTAAGAGACTTGCAAAGATAATTAAATCATGCATAAAAGAATTCAGAGAAGAATCAAATATTGTTCATAGATAATCTTGATCATAAACCCACAATTCATCGGATCTCGACAAACACACCGCGAAAAGAGTTACATCGAATAGATCTCCAAGAAGATCGAGGAGAACTTTGTATTGAGATCCAAAGAGAGAGAAGAAGCCATCTAGCTAATAACTATGGACCCGAAGGTCTGTGGTAAACTACTCACACATCATCTGAGAGGCTATGGTGTTGATGTAGAAGCCATCCGTGATCGATTCCCCCTCCGACGGAGCGCCGGAAAAGGCCCCAAGATGGGATCTCACGGGCACAGAAGGTTGCGGCGGTGGAAATAGGGTTTCGTGGTGCTCCTGGATGTTTTTGGGGTATATGGGTATATATAGGAGGAAGAAGCATGTCGGTGGAGCTGTGAGGGGCCCACGAGGGTGGGGGCGCGCCCAGGGGGGCAGTCGCGCCTCCTGCCTTGTGGCCTCCTCGCTTCTTTCTTGACTTCCACTCCAAGTCCCCTGGATCATGTTTGTTCCAAAAATAACTCTCCCGAAGGTTTCATTCCGTTTGATATTCTTTTTGTGCGAAACACTGAAATAGGAAAAAAAACAGCAATTTGCACTGGGCCTTCGGTTAGTAGGTTAGTCCCAAAATAATATTAAAGTGCATAGTAAAGCCCATTAAACATCCAAAACAGATAATATAATGGCATGGAACAATAAAACATTATAGATACGTTGGAGACGTATCAAGCATCCCCAAGCTTAATTCCTGCTCGTCCTCGAGTAGGTAAATGATAAAAAACAGAATTTTGATGTGGAATGCTACCTAGCATAATTCTTAATGTAATCTTCTTTATTATGGCATGAATGTTCAGATCCGGAAGATTCAAGACAAAAGTTTAATATTGACATAAAAACAATAATATTTCAAGCATACTAACTAAGCAATCATGTCTTCTCAAAATAGCATGGCCAAAGAAAGTTATCCCTACAAAATCATATAGTCTGCTATGCTCTATCTTCATCACACAAAGTATTTAATCATCCACAACCCCGATGACAAGCCAAGCAATTGTTTCATACTTTTAATGTTCTCACACTTTTTCAATCTTCACGCAATACATGAGCGTGAGCCATGGACATAGCACTATATGTGGAATAGGATGGGTGGTTGTGGAGAAGACAAAAAGGGAGAAGATAGTCTCACATCGACTAGGCGTATCAACGGGCTATGGAGATGCCCATCAATAGATATCAATGTGAGTGAGTATTAAGTTCATAAGAACGGAGTAACGCTTTAAGCAAGATGACATGATGTAGAGGGATAAACTCAAGCAATTTGATATAAACCCCATCTTTTTATCCTCGATGGCAACAATATAATACGTGTCGGTTCCCTTTCCGTCACTGGGATCGAGCACCGCAAGATTGAACCCAAAGCTAAGCACTTCTCCCATTGCAAGAAAGATCAATCTAGTAGGCCAAACTAAACCGATAATTCTAAGAGACTTGCAAAGATATCAAATCATGCATATAAGGATTCAGAGAAGAACCACATAATTTTCATAGATAATCAAATTCATAAACCCACAATTCATTGGATCTCGGCAAACACACCGCAAAAGAGTATTACATCGGATAGATCTCCAAGAACATCGAGGAGAACTTTGTATTGAGAACCAAAGAGAGAGACGAAGCCATCTAGCTAATAACTATGGACCCTAAGGTCTGTGGTAAACTACTCACACATCATCGGAGAGGCTATGGTGTTGATGTAGAAGCCCTCTGTGATCGAATCCCCCTCCGGCAGATCGCCGGAAAAGGTTGGGGCGATGGAAAAGTGGTTTCATGGCCCCCTGGGTGTTTGCAGGGTATAAGAGTATATATAGGTGAAAGAAGTAGGTCGGTGTAGCTACGAGGGGCCCACAAGGGTGGGGGGTGCGACCTCCTACCTCGTAGCCGCCTCATTGTGTCTCTGACTTCCACTCTAAGTCGCCTGGATTGCATTTGTTCCAAGAAAGATCCTCGCGAAGGTTTTGTTCCGTTTGGATTCCGTTTGATATTCCTTTTCTGTGAAGCACTGAAATAGGAAAAAAAACAACTTGCACTAGGCCTTCGGTTAATAGGTTAGTCCAAAAGATAATATAAAAGAGCATATTAAATCCCATTAAACATCCAAAACAGATAATATAATAGCATGGAACAATAAAAAATTATAGATACGTTGGAGACGTATCACATAGCATATTTTATAGAACCTATCACTGAGGCATAGGGAATGACTTTTCATTCTTTTTCTATTTTCTGTCGTGGTCGGTTTTGAGTCTTTACTCAACTTTACACCTTGCAACATAGGCAAGAACTCCTTCTTTGACTGTTCCATTTTGAACTTCTTCAAAATCTTGTCAAGGAATGTACTCATTGAAAAAACTTATCAAGCGTCTTGATCTATCACTATAGATCTTGATGCCCAATATGTAAGCAGCTTCACCGAGGTCTTTCTTTGAAAAACTCCTTTCAAACACTCCTTTATTATTTTCAAAAAATTCTACATCATTTCCGATCAACAATATGTCATTCACATATACTTATCAGAAAGGCTGTAGTGCTCCCACTCACTTTCTTGTAAATACAGGCTACACCGCAAGTCTGTATAAGACTATATGCTTTGATCAACTCATCAAAGCATATATTCCAACTCCGATATGCTTGCACCAGTCCACAGATGGATCGCTGGAGCTTGCACATTTTGTTAGCACCTTTAGGATTGACAAAACATTTTGGTTGTATCCTAAACAAATCTTTTTTAATAAGTCTAATAAGGAATGCAGTTTTGACATCCATTTGTCAGATTTCATAAAATGAGGCAATTGCTAACATGATTCGGACGGACTTTAAGCATCCATATGAGTGAGAAAATCTCATCGTAGTTAACAACTTGAACTTGTCAAAAACCCTTTTCAACAAGTCGAGTGATGACCCACAAGTATAGGGGATCGCAAAAGCTTTCGAGGGTAGAGTATTCAACCCAAATTTATTGATTCGACACAAGGGGAGCTAAAGAATATTCTCAAGTATTAGCAGCTGAGTTGTCAATTCAACCACACCTGGAAACTTAGTATCTGCAGCAAAGTGTTTAGTAGCAAAGTAATATGATAGTGGTGGTAACGGTGACAAAAGTAAAGACAACAAAAGTAATGTTTTTGGTGTTTTGTAGTGATTGTAACAGTAGCAGCAGGAAAGTAAATAAGCGAGAACCAGTATATGGAAAGCTCATAGGCATCGGATCAATACTGGATAATTATGCCGGATGCGGTTCATCTGTAACAGTCATAACATAGGGTGACACAGAACTAGCTCCAATTCATCAATGTAATGTAGGCATGTATTTCGAATATAGTCATACGTGCTTATGGAAAAGAACTTGCATGGCATCTTTTTTCCTACCCTCCCGTGGTAGTGGGGTCCTATTGGAAACTAAGGGATATTAAGGCCTCCTTTTAATAGAGAACTGGAACAAAGCATTAGCACATAGTGAATACATGAACTCCTCAAACTATGGTCATCACCGAGAAGTATCCCGATTATTGTCACTTCGGGGTTGTCGGATCATAACACATAATAGGTGACTATAGACTTGCAAGATAGAATCAAGAACACACATATATTCATGAAAACATAATAGGTTCAGATCTGAAATCATGGCACTCGGGCCCTAGTGACAAGCATTAAGCATAGCAAAGTCATAGCAACATCAATCTCAGAACATAATGGATACTAGGGATCAAACCCTAACAAAACTAACTCGATTACATGATAAATCTCATCCAGCCCATCACCGTCCAGCAAGCCTACGATGGAATTACTCACGCACGGCGGTGAGCATCATGAAATTGGTGATGGAGGATGGTTGATGATGACGACAACGACGAATTTCCCTCTCCGGAGCCCCGAACGGACTCCAGATCAGCCCTCCGAGAGGTTTTAGGGCTTGGCGGCTCCGTATCGTAAAACACGATTATTTCTTCTCTCCCATTTCCCCCCCGAAAGCCAATATATAGAGTTGGAGTTGGCGTCGGAAGGTGTCCAGGGGGCCCACAAGCTAGGGGGACGCGCCCTAGGGGGGGCCCACCCTCGTGGACAGGGTGTGGGCCCCCTGGTCTTCATCTTTGGCAAGGATTTTTTAATTTTTTATAAGACATCCAGTGGAGTTTCAGGTCATTCCGAGAACTTCTGTTTTCTGCACATAAAACAACATCATGGCAATTCTGCTGAAAACAGCGTCAGTCCGGGTTAGTTCCATTCAAATCATACAAGTTAGAGTCCAAAACAAGGGCAAAAGTGTTTGGAAAAGTAGATACGTTGGAGACGTATCAACTCCCCCAATCTTAAACCATTGCTTGTCCTCAAGCAATTCAGTTGACAAACTGAAAGAGAAAGAAAAACTTTTACAAACTCTGTTTGCTCTTGTTGTTGTAAATATGTCAAGCCAGCATTCAAGTTTTCAGCAAAGATCATAACTAACCACATTTGCAATAATTCTCAGGTCTCATAATTACTCATATCAATAGCATAATCAACTAGCAATCCATAATAATAAATCTCGGATGACAACACTTTCTCAAAACAATCATAATATGACATAACAGGATGGTATCTCGCTAGCCCTTTCTGAGACCGCAAAACATAAATGCAGAGCACCTTTAAAGATCAAGGACTGACTAGACATTGTAATTCATGGTAAAAGAGATCCAATCACAGTCACACCCAATATAAATTAATAGTGATGAATGCAAATAACAGCTGTGCTCTCCAGCTAGTGCTTTTTAATAAGAGGGTGATGACTCAACATAAAAGTAAATAGATAGGCCCTTCGTAGAGGGAAGCATGGATTTGTAGAGGTGCCAGAGCTCAGTTTTGAAATAGAGATAAATTATATTTTGAGCGGTATGCTTTCATTGTCAACATAGCAACTAAGAGATGGCGATATCTTCCATGTCACACACATTATAGGCGGTTCCCAAACAGAATGGTAAAGTTTATACTCCCCCTCCACCAACAAGCATTAATCCATGGCTTGCTCGAAATAACAAGTGCCTCCAACATACATCAGGTCCCAGGGGGAGTTTTGTTTGCAATTAATTTTGATTTAGTTTGCATAAAGCATGGGACTAGGCATCCCGGTGACCAGCCATTTTCTTGTGAGTGAGGAGCGGAGTCTACTCCTCTTGAGAATAACCCGCTTAACATGGAAGATAAGGGCAACCTTGGTTGATACATGAGCTATTCGAGCATACAAAACAAAATGTTTATTTGAAGGTTTAGAGTTTGGCACATACAAATTTACTTGAAACGACAAGTAGATACCGCATATAGGAAGGTATAGTGGACTCATCTGGAATAACTTTGGGGTTTAAGGGATAGGATGCACAAGCAGTATTCCCGCTTAGTACAAGTGAAGGCTAGCAAAAGACTGGGAAGCGACCAACTAGAGAGCGACAACAGCCATGTACATGCATTAAAATTAATAAACATTGGATGCAAGCATGAGTAGGATATAATCCACCATGAACATAAATATCGTGAAGGCTATGTTGATTTGTTTCAACTACATGCGTGAACATGTGCCAAGTCAAGTCACTTAAATCATTCAAAGGAGGATACCACCCCATCATACAACATCATAACTATCTCAATAGCATGTTGGCACGCAAGGTAAATCATTATAACTCATAGCTAATCAAGCATGACACAAGCAACTATGATCTCTAATTGTCATTGCAAACATGTCTATTCATAATAAGCTGAATCAAGAATGATGAACTCATCATATTTACAAAAACAAAAGAGGTCGAGTTCATACCAGCTTTTCCCATCTCAGTCAGTCCATCATATATCATCATAATTGCCTTTCACTTGCATGACCGAACAAAGTGAATAATAATAAGAGAGCACGCGCATTGCATTAAGCTGGAATCTGCGAGCATTCAATAAACAGGAGAAGACAAGGCAATATGGGCTCTTGGTCAAATCAACAATAATGCATATAAGAGCCACTTCAACAATTTAATCATGATCTTCTCCTACTGACCCCCAAAGAAAAGAAAAGAAATAAAAACTATTTACACGGGAAAGCTCCCAACAAGCAAAAGAAGAACGGGAAATATTTTTGGGTTTCTTTTTAATTACTACTACAAATAAATAAACTACTACTATTTTTTTGTTTTTCTTAAGGTTTATTAAACACACAAGAAAAAAGCAGGAAAAGGAAAATAAACTAGCATGGATATTATAGTGAAAGAGTATGAGCACCGGCATCTAGCAATGAGTGTGTGAACATAAATGTAATGTCGGTGAGAAATACGTACTCCCCCAAGCTTAGGCTTTTGGCCTAAGTTGGTTTATTGCCAGGGATAGCCTGGCGGATACCCGTAGGTGTAGCTGGGGTCATACTGTGATGAGGAATAGTTGGGATCATAGTGTGATGAGGAAGACTCTGACTGCCATTGACTGACAGTCATCTCTGGATCCCAAGAATAAATAGATTGTCGTGGAGGCTAATCTTGTGGTTCCGGTTCCGGGGCTGGTGCAGGATTTTTGTAAGCTTGGACGGCAGCCCACGTAACGATATAGGGTCCTACAAACTTAAACAAAGAAGGAGCAGGCAACGTAATAGTTTCAGGATGATGTTTATCAAAGAATAATTTATACTTGAGCTCTCCATCCCTGCCCTTAAGAAGAAAATCATGTGCTATCATACTCTTATAATCTAGATAAGCACTAGGCAGCAATTTTTCTTCTTTCTCATAATGCCTAATGACTATGTTAAAATGTGCAGCAAGGCGTGAGGCATAAATGCCTCCAAAGATGGGACCCTTAGTATAGTTCATACTTAACCGTCTAGCAATAATTCCGCCCATGCTAACAGTGTTATCGCGGTATAAACCATGGAACAAAATAATAATATCAGGAACACTAAAGTTCCCACAGTTCCCGCGACCGATCAAGCAACGACTAGCAAATAAGGCAAAATAGCGTAAAACAGGGAAATGTATGCTAGTGATTCTTGCATCAGAAACCTTCTTGGTTTCTCCCATAGAGATAGTGTTAATAAACGCTTCCACCTCTTTACGGGGTGGTTCCTCTAAGATTCCCTCAGGGGGTATGTTGCATATTTTGCAAAATTCAGACAATGGAATTTTCTTCACAACGTCATATAAATGAAACTCTACTGAAGGAGGTGATTCTTTAGGGTAAAAGTAGAAGTTTTGCACAAAAGTATTTGTGAGTAAGAGATACCGTGGACGTTGGTCGCGGACGAAGTCGGTGAGGCCAACATTCTCAATCAATGAATAGAAATTCTCATAAATCCCGGCCCGTGTCAAGAAATTATCATAAGGCCATTCACACAGCCGGATCTCCGCGGTACGAGGCAAATTATATTTGGGCCTCTGTACTTCTTCATTTTGTTTCTCCTTTGAGCTTCGGCTCGATGAGCCCCTCAAAAGTCTCTTCATTATTTCTGAAATAATCTGAAATTTTTAGTAACTTCAAATAAAAGTGAACCAACTTCAATAAAACTGATAACAACTACTCCTACAAGTGCCTAGAACCTTTCAAGCATTAGAACTACTTGGAACCATATAGATTTGACATGCAAGCTCAAGAACATGGTCACCTATGCAGCACAAATTTGCAAAGAATAGAGCACTAGAACAAAAACTAATTGGACCAATGGAGGAGTCACATACCAAGGAACAATCTCCCCAAGCAGTTTCCCGAGAGGTGCTTTGAGCAAGGAGATCGAAAATCATAGCAAAGAGGGCTGGAACCCGTGCTTGAGTTGGTTTTTCGTGTTTGTGTGAGGCAGAGGAAGAAGATGAGTGCTGGAATAAGTGGAGGAGGGCCACCGTGGGCCCACGAGGTAGGGGGGCGCGCCCTCCACCCTCGTGGCCAAGTGGCAGCTCCCCCCGCGGTGATTTTAGTATCATAAATCCTCAAATATTCCCGAAAAAATCATATTAAATTGACATGTCATTCTGAGGACTTTTATTTTCGGGATATTTTTATATTGCACGGATAAACCAGGAAACAAACAGAAAAATACTACTTTTACTTTATTTCTACTAAATTACAGAAAGTATAGAGAGGGTACAGAAGGTTGTGCTTCTAGTTTCATCCACCTCACGCTCATCAAAAGGAATCCACTAACAAGGTTGATCAAGTCTTGTTAACAAACCCATTCCGATAATCATGAAACTGGAGAAATTTTGAATAACACTAGGTTACCTCAACGGGGATATGCACAATTTCTTCTTGACAGTAGGAAGAGGAAATTTAAAACCTTGAAATATAATCGATGGAATTTTTCCAATAGAATTGATACTGTGGACTTGAGGTTGTTTCCTCGGAAAGTGTACCGTATGCTCATTACCGTTAACATGAAAAGTGACATTGCCTTTGTTGCAATCAATAACAACCCCTGCAGCATTAAGAAAAGGTCTTCCAAGAATAATAGACATACTATCATCCTTGGGAATATCAAGAATAACAAAGTCCATTAAAATAGTAATGTTTGCAACCACAACAGGCACATCCTCACAAATACCGACAGATATAGCAGCCATTTGCAAAGATATTTCAGTAGGTGTCAACTTATTCAAGTTAAGTCTACGATATAAAGAGAGAGAGAGAGGCATAACACTAACACCGGATCCAAGATCACATAAAGTAGTTTTAATATAATTTCTTTTAATGGAGCATGGTATAGTAGGTACTCCTGGATCTCCAAGTTTCTTTGGTATTCCACCCTTAAAAGTATAATTAGCAAGCATGGTGGAAATTTCAGCTTCCGGTATCTTTCTTTTATTAGTAACAATATCTTTCATGTACTTAGCATAAGGATTCATTTTGAGCATATCAGTCAATCGAAAAATACGCAAAAAGATAGGTCTAATCATTTCAGCAAAGCGCTCAAAATCCTCATCATCCTTTTTCTTGGATGGTTTGGGAGGAAAAGGCATGGGTTTCTGAACCCAAGGTTCTCTTTCTTTACCATGTTTCCTAGAAACAAAGTCTCTCTTATCATAACATTGATTCTTTGATTGTGGGTTATCAAGATCAATAGTAGGTTCAATTTCTACATCATTATCATTACTAGGTCGAGCATCATCATGAACATCATCATTAATGTTTTCACTAGGTTCATGTTCATTACCAGATTGTGTTTCAGCATCAGACATAAATATATCATTTGGATTATCAGGTGGTTCAGCAATAGGTTCACTAGAAGTTTGCATAGTTCTATCATTTTTCTTTTTCTTCTTCTTAGAAGAACTAGGTGCATCAATATTATTTCTCTGAGAATCTTGCTCAATTCTCTTAGGGTGGCCTTTAGGATACAAAGGTTCCTGAGTCATTCTACCAGTTCTAGTAGCCACTCTAACATCATAATCATTTTTCTTACTATTCATTTCATGGAGCAATTATTTTTGAGCTTTAAGTACTTGTTCTACTTGAGTGGTAACCATAGAAGCATGTTTGCTAACAAGTTTAAGTTCACCTCTAATATTGGCCATATAATCACCCAAGTATTTAATCATATCGGAATCGTATTTCAATTGTCTGCCAAAATAAGCATTAAAATTTTCTTGTTTGACAATAAAGTTATCAAACTCTTCATTGTGTAGCAGACTTATAGTGAGGAATATCACCTTCATCAAATCTATAGAGAGAATTTACCTTTACTACCTGTGTCGGGATATCGGGATCAGGAGGTTCTTCAATAAATAAGGGATTGAGATCATATGTTTCTTCGACCGGCGGTAAATTAAGACCATGTATTTCTTCAATAGGAGGTAAATTCTTAACATCTTCAGCTTTAATACCTTTTTCTTTCATAGATTTATTTGCCTCTTGCATATCTTCGGGACTGAGAAATAGAACACCTCTCTTCTTCGGGGTTGGTTTAGGAATAGGATCATTAATTGGAGCAGGAGCTGTCTCGGGAGCTAGCTCAGGAGGTGCCCAATTATTTTCATTTGTCAACATATTATTCAATAGAATTTCAGCTTCATCTGGTGTTCTTTCCCTGAAAAGAGAACCAACACAACTATCCAGGTAATCTCTGGAAGCATCGGTTAGTCCATTATAAAAGATATCAAGTATTTCATGTTTCTTAAGCGGATGATCAGGCAAAGCATTAAGTAACTTGAGAAGCCTCCCCCAAGCTTGTGGGAGACTCTCTTCTTTAATTTGCACAAAGTTGTATATTTCCTTTAAAGCAGCTTGTTTCTTATGAGCAGGGAAATATTTAGCAGAGAAGTAATAAATCATATCCTGGGGACTACGCACACAACCAGGATCAAGAGAATTAAACCATATCTTAGCATCACCCTTTAATGAGAACGGAAATATTTTAAGGATATAAAAGTAGCGAGATCCCTCATCATTAGTAAACAGGGTGGCCATATCATTTAATTTAGTAAGATGTGCCACAACAGTTTTAGATTCATAACCATGGAAAGGATCAGATTCAACCAAAGTAACTATATCAGGATCAACAGAGAATTCATAATCCTTATCAAGAACACAGATAGGTGAAGTAGCAAAAGCAGGGTCAGGTTTCATTTTATCTCTAAGTGATTCTTTGTTCCATTTAGCTAATAACCTCTTGAGCTCATATCTATCCTTGCAATCTAAAATAGCGGCAGAAGATTCCATATCAAAAACATAACCCTCAGGAATAATAGGCATATCTTCATCTTCACTTTCATCATTATAATCAGATTCAATAATTTCTTTCTCTCTAGCCCTAGCAATTTGTTCATCAAGAAATTCACTAAGAGGCACAGTAGTATCAGGCATAGAAGCAGTTTCATCATAAGTATCATGCATAGCAGAAGTGGCATCATCAATAACATGCGACATATCAGAACAAATAGCAGAAGCAGGTTTAGGTGTCGCAAGCTTTGTCGGAGTAATGGGCCACGGGTAGGCTAACTCGAGCCCCTGAACCTTTCAAGACATCGGGGCAGGTTGCACCCCTCAAGACCCCAGGAAGAGAGCCGCCTTCTGGGAGTCGGCCGCAAGGCAGCCGACTGCCCACTCACGGCCGAGTCCCGGGGGCGACTTCAGGATGAGCCGACTCCTATCTGGCGACTTCCAGAGAAGCCGGCCATGGGGAGTCGGCCCGCAACACCAACAGACCCCATGCCCTCATAAGGAGGGACGGGACAGGGAGTGGCCACAGTAAGGTCCACTCCCGCCCCTTTTCCAAGGGCAGGCATGGCCACAGTGCGCCGTACCCACGGAGATCTCCGTCCGGTGCAGCACTGTTGCCAGGCTAGCCCTGACGTCCGCCCCAGTGGGCGGGGTCCTGTACAGATGACGGCCTGCCGGTATGGCCCAGGGATGACGGGTCCCACCGGTCAGCGGGAATAACAGAAGACGGCGAGAGCACCACAAGTCGGACCCGTTGGGAGTCGGCCCCTGAGAGTCGGCCAGCCCCTCCCACGGGCCCCACGCGCCATTAACCAGACACGACAGGGAATGGCAACAGTGATCGCCCGCCAGGCGGCGGGACTGTTGCCACGACCCCACGACCAAGCCCGCGTCATTAGAAGCACAGCTATAGTGATCTGCAGCCGGCAAGACCCGCCCGCGGCGGACACGGCCTGTCGGCTGGGCCCGCCAGTCGGCGGGCCCCCGCAGTCGGCGGAGAAGACAGCGGCCAGAGAGACAAACGGCTGGGTCCCGCGCCTAGCCGGATTACCATTGTACCCTGGTGGGTAGGCCTATATAAACCCCCCAAGGCACCCATGCAAAGGGTTGGAATCCATAGGCACTAGACCAGACCATATAGAAACGAGAGAGCTAGCCTTGCCTTCTCCTACCTCCAGGAAACAGCTCAAGGAGCAACCTTGTACACACTTTGCCATAGTGATCATGCGGAGACCCCGCAGAGCAGCAGTAGGGGTGTTATCTCCACGGAGAGCCCTGAAGCTGGGTAAGATTCGCCGGCGTGCATGTCTTCGCCTTATCCCGTTTCCAGGCACCGGCGACGTTCTACTCGCTCCCACCATGATAAGCCATCCTTTGGCATATGTCGCACCCAACCCCCGACATTTGGCGCCCACCATGGGGCGAGGTGCACCGTCGTCCGGAGACCTGCTCTGGACGGGAACCCTTTTCCTCCTTGGCGAGCGCAGCCAGCCCGGCACGCCAGACGGTGTCTGCACCGACGTGCTGCATGGCGCTGAGATCGCCTGCGCAGCCAGCTGCCTCGCCGATCTTGTCGGCGATGTTCGCCTCTCCGACGAGCCTACATCCGATGCGGGCACAGGCGGCCCCGAGAGCCTCCTCGCGGGCCTCCTCGATCAACTCCACGTTGCAGCGAGCCAGCTGCGGACTTGGAGTCCGTAGGCTCCACCGACCCGATGCTGGTCGACTCCGACACCGCGTCGCTAGACGCGTTCCCCACCAACGTGGTGGTCTACGACGAGCCGCTCCCTCGCACGGAGAGCGGCGGAAGCACCGTCACAGAGGTGCTCGTAATCGGTCATGATGAGCATTCCGGCGGAGGAGCTCACGACCCGCTTGATGCGGTGCTACAAGACCTAACCGCGTCAATTCCCGAAGACGCCGACGCCGAGACGCTGGAGGCGCGTCGCCTCCAGCTCGTCGAAGGCGTGAAGAAGCTGGCTAGCATGAGACGCCTGTCAGAGGCCTATGTGACGCCCCGGATACAATTTTCCATATTTGTAACTTCAACTCTTGCCTTTTCCGGAGATGCGATATATTATTTCCTCCGTGGTTGGGTTTTTGTCTTTTGTTCTGCATTTTGTTCATGTCTTGCATTTCATCTCATAGCATCATGTGCATTGCATCATGTCATCATGCCATCATGTCATTAACCTTTGCATCTCAACTCAACTAACAAATTGCATAGATGGTTGATCTATTTAAATCGAGGGAAGGGCGACTTCTTTTTATAACATATCGTCCCAATATTAGGGAGCTATATTAAATATTTCTTTAATTTGGAAATCACCATAACACACTTGCATATTATACCAATGCCTTTGTTATCTTAATTCTTGGTTTCCAACCTTGCCATATATTCTTTCATCATATTCCGGAGCTCCACCAAGAATCCGAACATTTTTAGACCTTCCCAACCCTCACTTCCTATTCAAACCATTTGAATTAAATTCAAATGAATTTGAATTTAAATCTTGCATTCATGCTCACTTCTATTTTCTTGGGACAAGCGCATTTTTGCGAGTCCGGGAAAATAATCCCCTTGCCCAAATTCTTGTCCACTCATTTCTTTTCTCTCCTTTTCTTTCTTTGCTTTTCTGTTTTTGTGAGCAGGAGAAGAAGTGAGAAAGAGAGAGAGCCCAACCAGCCCAGTCGGCCACTTGGTCCTCCTGTAGCTGCGGCCCAAGGCCCAGCCGACCCCTCTAACCCTAGCGCCAGGGGAGAGCCTCCTGCTCGATCCCCATCTCCCTCCCGAGCGCCGTCACGCAAGGAGAGGGCAGCGCTAACCCCTCTCCCGATCCACTTCTCTCCCTCGATCCCCTCGCTCGTCCTCCTCCAAATCCCGGCGTCGCTCCTCCTCTGCCATGGCCTTCCACGTGCGCCCGCACCCATCGCCTTCCTGCCATGGCCGCGTGCCGCCCCTCTCCTCCGAGCGCCGCGCCCGGCCTTCTGCGCCGCAACTGGAGCCCAACTCCGGCGCCCCTGCCTCGCGTCGTCGTCTTCTTCACCCCCCTGCCAGAGTCCCCTGCATCACGCCCCGTCGCTGGAGCCGCGCCAAGCCGCCGTCCTCTCCTCGCCAGTGCGCCCCCTCCATTCCGGCGCCGGGAACGGGACCCCGTGACCGGATCTCGCCTCCACCACCATGCGTCGCGCGCCCAACCTCCTCCCTCACCCGCGGCCTCCTCCTCGCCGCATCCTGCCGTTCTCCGTCGTCGCCGGACCTGCGCCATCCTCTGCTTCCTCTACAGCGACCAGGGGCCCCATCGCGTCGCGCCCAGACACCACCAGCTACTCCGGTGAGCCTCTGCCGCTCACCACCACCATCGTCTCCTTGCTGCCGCCGCCCCGAGGCCCTTGTGATGTTTTGTGTTGGACCGTCAAGATCTGCAAGATCGACAACATGGACGCCAAGACCATACCAGGACCGCCAAGCATCTTCTCTGTGATTTTGCCAAGTACCACAATGACGCGTCAAGTACCTCTACCGTCGTCTCCGGAAACTCCAAGTACCCCTACGCACGAAGACGCCAAGTCCGTTTCGGGATTCATCAAGTACCGCTACCGATGGCTCGAACGTCTACGAAACGTGTACCACTACCGTCGACCCGCGAAGACCCCGTGGACGTCAAGTTCCTTGTCGTGACCCCGAACATCTACGGAACATGAACAATTACTTCCTCTTCGAAACATGAACCACTACCGTTGCAAGAACAACTACTTCCCCTCCAAACCGATTCACTTTTGAAATGCACGCTTTGAAGGTATAATCCCGAGACGACCTTCCGAGATCGAATGTGGGTTGTATGAGATGCCCGTGTTTGCACCATGTACGAGTTGTTCCTTGCGCGTTCCTCATTGCCTTGCCGTCGACACGTGGGAACCCGGTAACCGGGATCACCCCACCATCTTACATGGCACGCTCTCCACACTTTCTTTTGCACCGACATCTCAATCGAGTTATCGGAACCGGAATGTTGCCGTGGCACCATTTCCGTTGTCGTTGCCGTGGCACCCTTTTTCGTTTCCGCCACGACGACAAATGCTTCATAATGCTCTTGTCAACATTTTCTTAAAATTGCTTAAAACTTGCATATGTCATCCGCATCATGATAACAACAATTAAAATGTTTAAAATGTTGTTTGTTTAAATTTGCTTAAATGCCTTGTTAAAATGGTTTAATTCATAACTATTTAACCGTAGCTCAGAATTTAATAAACTTTATATGTAAATGGGGTAGAAAAATGCATAGTTTAACATGATGCACTTTATCTTCCTGTTTTACAACATTAAAATATGCTTTAGGACAGATCAGTACCAAATCTAAAATATGCACATGAGGTTCTTCCGGACTTGTTGTTTGTTGTTCCGGCCTCATTTAAATTTGCCTAGATAGGTAGTTTTTCATTTGCTTCACCCCTTGCCATGTTTAACAACATTTAATATTGTTGAGTACATAAACGGGAGAGAACTGAACACTTGTTGTGGTGTTTCGTCAATATGCAACTCGTTGCATATTGAGATCCACTTAATTTGTAGCGTTGTTTGTTGCACTTTGCCATGCCATGCCTCATTAAATCGGACATGCATCATACTTGCTTGTGCATCATGCCATGTGTATGTGGTGGTTGTTTACTATGTTGTTTTTTTGTTTCCGGGTTGCTTCTCTCGTTAGCTTCGGTTTCGTTCCGGAGTTGTGAAGATTCGTTCGACTTCGTCCGTTTTTCTTCTTCATGGACTCGTTCTTCTTCCTTGCGGGATCTCAGGCAAGATGACCATACCCTCGAAATCACTTCTATCTTTGCTTGCTAGTTGCTCGCTCTTTTGCTATGCCTATGCTACGATGCCTACCACTTGCTTATCATGCCTCCCATAATGTTAAACCAAGCCTCTAACCCACCTTGTCCTAGCAAACCGTTGTTTGGCTATGTTACCGTTTTGCTCAGCCCCTCTTGTAGCGTTGTTAGTTGCAGGTGAAGATGAAGTTTGTTCCTTGTTGGAACATGGAGATCTTGTTCCTTGTTGGAACATGTTTACTTGTTGGGATATCACAATATATCTTATTTAATTAATGCATCTATATACTTGGTAAAGGGTGGAAGGCTCGGCCTTATGCCTGGTGTTTTGTTCCACTCTTGCCGCCCTAGTTTCCGTCATATCGGTATTATGTTCCCGGATTTTGCGTTCCTTACACGGTTGGGTGATTTATGGGACCCCCTTGACAGTTCGCTTTGAATAAGACTCCTCCAGCAAGGCCCAACCTTGGTTTTACCATTTGCCACCTAAGCCTTTTTCCCTTGAGTTCTGCAGACTCAAGGGTCATCTTTATTTTAACCCCCGGGCCAGTGCTCCTTCGAGTGTTGGTCCAAACTAGAGCACCGTGCGGGAACATCCCTTGGCAACTTGGGTTACATCGGTACCTGTACGCTTCGCTTATCCGGTGTGCCCTGAGAACGAGATATGTGCAGCTCCTATCGGGATTTGTCGGCACATCGGGTGGTCTTGCTGGTGTTGTTTTACCATTGTCGAAATGTCTTGTAGCCGGGATTCTGAGACTGATCGGGTCTTCCCGGTAGAAGGAATATCCTTCGTTGACCGTGAGAGCTTATAATGGGCTAAGTTGGGACACCCCTACAGGGTATTATCTTTCGAAAGCCGTGCCCGCGGTTATGAGGCAGATGGGAATTTGTTAATGTCCAGTTGTAGAAAATCCGAAGTTGATCTTAATTAAAATACACCAACCGCGTGTGTAACCGTGATGGTCTCTTCTCGGCGGAGTCCGGGAAGTGAACACGGTGTTGGAGTTATGCTTGACGTAGGTTGTTCTAGGATCACTTCTTGATCATAGTTGTTCGACCGTGCTTTTGCCTTCTCTTCTCGCTCTCATTTGCGTATGTTAGACACCAGATAAGCTAGTCGCTTGCTGCAGCTCCACCTCACTACCTTCTCCTACCCATAAGCTTAAATAGTCTTGATCTCGCGGGTGTGAGATTGCTGAGTCCCCGTGACTCACAGATACTTCCAAAACCAGTTTGCAGGTGTCGATGAAACCGTGTAGGTGACGCACCCGAGCTCAAGGAGGAGCTCGATGAAGATCTTGTTCATTGTGTGGTTTCGTTTCAGTTGATCAGTAGTGGAGCCCAGTTGGGACGATCGGGGATCTGTGTAGCATTTGGGGTAGTCTTCTTTTATTTTGGTTCCGTAGCCGGACCTTGATTGTATCTGTATGATGTAATGCTTTACTCATGTATTGTGTGAAGTGGCGATTGTAAGCCAACTATGTATCTCTTTCCCTTATGTATTACATGGGTTGTGTGAAGATTACCTCACTTGTGACATTGCTTTCAATGCGGTTATGCCTCTAAGTCGTGCTTCGACACGTGGGAGATATAGCCGCATCGAGGGCGTTACAGCCTACCAGCGTGAGATGGATCGCGTTGTAGGCAGCTCGCCGGCTCCAACTGGGCCTAGCCGCCTTGGCGCGGTCCAGCAGCGCGGCGTTGCCATCGCCAACCTGTTCGGGGCTAATCGCCCCGTATACGCCACGCCTGCGGAGAACATCCGAGCCGCCCAGGCGGCGGCTGACGAGCTGGATAATCTCGAGGGCGAAGAGCGTCGCCTAATGACGAAGCGAGTCCAGCGGGTCCTCGACACAGCTGCCGCGCAGAACGAGGCCGGCTGCCGCACTGATGCGCCACAATGGCAGAATGACGACCCGCCTCCCCGCCGAGACCAAGGCGCAACGTCTCGAACGCCGACTGGCGGGGTCCGCGGAAGAAAAGATAAGGAGCCGGCTGCCAGCCGCAGTCGGACTCGCATCACCATCGAGCGCGATCAAGACGGCCGCCCAAGAGTAGTGGAACGGCGGGACGACTGTCCGCCTCCTCCTCCTCGCAAGGAGAGGCGAGTCTCCCCGCCGCCTGTTGACCATCCGACTCTCGGCGACCGCCTTGGCCGCCGAGAGGGAGTCGGAGAAAACGACGCCCGCCACCGGATCGACCGACTCCACCGATCCCTGGCGCTGGAATAAGAAGATGAGCTAGGCCCGCCTTGTTTCGGCCCCCGCATCCGAGACGAGCCCTTTCCCAGAGGGTTCACGCTCCCAAGAGATCCGCCCAAATACACCGGCTCCATGAAGCCGGATGATTGGCTAGTTGATTACTCCACGGCCGTCAACATAGCGAACGGCAACAAGCGAGTTGCCGTGAAGTACGTCCCACTCATGCTCCAGGGCACGGCCCGGACATGGCTGAACAGCTTGAAGCCCCGCAGCATCAACAGCTGGGTCGACTTCACCGATGCCTTCGTCCGCAACTTCACAAGCATGTACAAGCGACCTCCCAAGCCTCATCAGCTTTCCTTATGCGTGCAAGGCCCCAACGAGTCGACCCGCGACTACCTGACGCGTTGGGCCGAGGTCCGGAACTCCTGTGAGGGCGTGCACGAGGTGCAGGCTATCGAGTACTTCACCGCCGGGTGCAGAGAAGGGACCCTCCTCAAGCACAAGCTCCTCTGCGACGAGCCAGAAACCCTCGACGAGCTGCTGATCATAGCAGACAAGTATGCCACGGCCGACTCCTCCATGAAGGCGGAGATTCAAGTTAGTGCGACTGGCAAAGTGGCCCCTCAGGCTCTTAGAACTCTGGCTGGAGACACCAGTCGGCGACAGCAGCAGAGCGACCACAAGCACAACGCCCCGCAGCCGGCTTCCAGCAGCCGGCAGGTGGTGACAGTCAAAGATCAGCAGCCGGAAGGGCAGCCTCCGCCAAAGCGACAGAAGGGCGGCAAGCCCAACTAGTTGCCGGCTTTCTCATACGAGCATACTCTGGATGATCCTTGCAAGTTCCACAGCGGCGCGAAGCCGTCCAACCACACCACCCGGAAGTGCCACTGGCTCACCAGGATCGCCAAGGGAGATGGCCTCCTGCCTCCTCCGCTGGCTGGGCAGCAGCCTCCTCCTCCTCCGCCTCAGGAGCCGGCTGTCAGGCCAGTCGGCGCAGTACAAGATGAGTACCCAGAAGAGCATGGAGCCTACGTGATGTTCACCAGTGTGGCCGATGATCGACGCAGCAGGCGGCTGCAGCAGCAAGAGGTGAATGCAGTAGCATCAGAGACACCAGAGTTCATGCACTGGTCCGAGAAGCCTATCAGCTGGAGCAGGGCTGATCACCCAGAGGTGATGCCGAGTCCGGGCTCCTACGCCTTGGTCTTGGATGCCACCTTTGCCACAGATAGACGAGCCGCTCGCTTCTTGCGAGTTCTGATAGACGGAGGTAGCAACATCAACATCCTGTACAAGGACACCATGGAGAAGTTAGGAATCAAGCAAAGACAACTTTAGAACAGCCGGAGTGTATTCCATGGCATAGTTCCCGGCCTTTCCTGCTCACCCATCGGAAAAATCCTGATAGATGTCCTCTTCGGAGACAAAGATCACTTCTGCCGAGAGCTAGTTTGGTTTGAAGTGATGGGCATCGAGAGCCCATACCATGCGTTGCTTGGCCGACCTGCTTTGGCCAAGTTCATGGCGGTTCCCCACTACGCCTACCTCAAGATGAAGATGTCGAGTTCCAAGGGGATTCTAACCATAGCCGGCGACTACCGGAAGTCGTCCGCCTGTGCGGCTGAAAGAAGTCGGTTGGCCGAGTCCCTGGTGATAGCGGCCAAGAAGCGGCTCCTTGACCGGGTTGTGAAGATGGCCGGCGAGCAGCCAGAGATGTCGCCCAACCCCAAGGAGTCAGAGGCTGAGGTTTCGTTCAAGCCGGCCAAAGAGCACCTGTTCTGGCGGCTCCGACTCCTAAGGAGCCCATGCTCCTATACATCGCCGCCACCAGCCGGGTAGTCAGCACAGTCATTGTGGTGGAATGCAAGGAGGAAGGCAAAGCTCTACCTATCTAGAGACCGGTATATTACCTGAGCGAGGTGCTGTCGACCTCCAAGCAGAACTACCCCTACTACCAGAAGATGTGCTACGGCGTGCACTTTGCCGCCAAGAGGTTGAAGCCTTACTTTCAAGAGCATCCAATCACTGTGGTCTGCATAGCCCCACTAGCCGAGATCATCGGAAGCCGAGATGCTTCTGGCCGAGTGGCCAAATGGGCCATAGAGCTGGCTCCCTACACCATCTATTACCAGCCCCGCACCGCCATCAAGTCGCAAGCACTGGCCGACTTCCTTGTAGACTGGGTCGAGGCCCAGTACCTGCCACCAACGCCCGACTCCACCCATTGGCGGATGCATTTCGACGGCTCCAAGATGCGCACCGGCCTAGGAGCCGGCGTCGTTCTCACCTCTCCCAAAGGTGACAAGCTCAAATATGCGCCGCAAATCCATTTTGCCGCCTCCAACAACGTCGCCGAATACGAGGCGCTCATTCAGGGGCTCCGGCTTGCCAAAGAACTCGGCATTCGCCGGATCCTATGTTATGGCGACTCCGACTTGGTGGTCCAGCAGTCGTGTGGCGACTGGGACGCCAAAGATGCAAACATGGCGAGCTACCGTTTCCTCTTGCAGCAACTCAGTGGATATTTTGAGGGGTGCGAGTTCCTCCATGTGCCAAGAAACGACAACAACCAAGCAGACATCCTGGCACGAATCGGCTCCACCCGTCAAGCAATACCATCTGGCGTCGCCCTTCAACGCCTCCTCAAGCCGTCTGTCAAGCCCTCACCAGAATCAGACTCCATCTTTGTGCCGGCTCCTTCCGAAGAAGTTGGATCCGACTCCAGAGCTCAAGCAGACGGCACGAGAAGTTTGGCAGACGGCCCCAAAATAGCCGCAGTCGAAGCCGGCCCGGGGACTTCAGAGCCCGGCCCGGGGACTGCGGCGGCCAGCCCGAAGACCCTAGAACTCGGCCCGGGGGCTGCACCAGTCGGCCTGAGGACTTCATCAATCCAGCAAGCGGTTGCTGACTCCAGCCCGCCACCTCCCAGCCTAGCCGCCCCCGTCCAAGTCGCAGTTCTGGCAGTCGAAGAAATAGCAGCACCCTCATGGGCCCGGCCCATCCTCAAATTCCTGGTGAACAAAGAGCTGCCAATCGACGAGATCTTAGCTCGGCAAGTACAATGCCGAGCAGCAGCCTACACCATAGTCAACGGAGAGCTGGTCAGACGCAGCGTCATTGGCGTCTACCAGCGCTGCGTAGAGCCAGAGCAAGGCCAAGCAATTCTAAAAGACATCCATCAAGGCGAGTGCGGCCATCATGCTGCTTCAAGAGCACTCGTCGCCAAAGCTTTTCGACACGGTTTCTTCTGGCCGACTGCCTTAGAAGAGGCCAAGGAATTGGTCCAAAAATGCAAGGGGTGCCAGAAGTTCTGCTCCAAGCTGCTTCAGCCGGCTTCTGCACTCAATACCATCCCCATCGCCTGGCCCTTTGCAGTTTGGGGCCTGGACATGGTGGGACCGTTCAAGACGGCGCGAGGTGGCCTAACTCACTTACTTGTCGCGGTGGACAAGTTCACCAAGTGGATAGAGGCAAAGCCCATCAAGAAGTTGAATGGTCCGACTGCCGTGACTTTCATCTCTGACATCACAATTCGGTATGGCATACCACACAACATCATCACCGACAATGGCACAAATTTTGCCAAAGGCGCCTTGGCCCGTTTATGCGCGACACAGGGCATCCGACTGGACTTAGCGTCCGTTGCCCATCCGCAGTCAAACGGCCAGGTGGAGCGAGCAAACGGCCTCATCCTGTCTGGCATCAAGCCTCGGCTGGTCGAGCCTCTGGAGCGTTCGGCTGGTTGTTGGCTTGACGAGTTGCCAGCCATCCTCTGGAGTCCGCGCACGACTCCAAACAAGTCGACCGGCTTCACGCCCTTCTTCCTCGTCTATAGTGCTGACGTCGCCATCCAACGGACATAGAGCTTGACTCCCCGCAAGTCACCATGTACACCGAGGAGGAAACAGAAGAAGCACGTCAAGACGGCGTCGATCTGCTGGAAGAGGGCCGACTGTTGGCAGTCAGCCGGTCCAGCATCTACCAGCAGAGCCTGTGCCGATACTACAACAGGAAGGTCAGGCTAAGATCTTTCCAGGAGGGCGACCTTGTGCTCTGACTGATCCAGCGAATAGCCGGCCAGCACAAGCTGTCGGCGCCTTGGGAAGGTCCTTTCATCATCAACAAAGTGCTGGGCAATGACTCCTACTACCTGATCGACGCTCAGAAGCCCCGAGCACGCAAGAGGGATGACTCTGGCAAAGAGATGGAGCGGCCATGGAATGCAAATCTCCTCCGAAGATTTTACAGTTGATGCAGTATGTACCACGCTACCTTTTGTATTAAAGTACCAAGACTTTGGGCCCCCCGAGACGAGCTCGGGGACTGCCCTCTTTTATCTATATGATAAGACTTATGCCTACGAGTATGTTACTCTTTGTTATGCCGATTGGCACCGGGTTCGACTAGTCGGCCCGGGGACTTGCCACCTTGCACTATGAAATGCTTCCTGCAGCCGGACAAGTAGTGTGTGTGGCGCCTAAGGCGTCTCCTGTCAGAAGCTGCAGCTCGCAGAGCGACTGTCCGGTGGGCAGGAGTAAGGTTGAATGGGCATTCGCATGAAAAATGGCTAGGGACTCAAAGCATAAACATAGTTTAAGCCGGCTTCCAGCCTTTTCTCGCGAACCGACTATTGAGCAGTCGGCTCGCCACCTTCTATTCAACTTGCTAAAAAACTCTAAAATGGCTAAGTACTTGCCTTCCCAAAAGTAGCCAAGCATTTGATCCAGCGGCTGTCCGACTGGCAAGACGACAACTAAGGGAAGGCGACAAAGGAAAAAGCCACAGGAGCAATGAGCAAGGAAAGATAGAATTCAGATAAATATTTACATAACAAAGGCCCTTGGCCAAATCTTCAAGCAGAAGTTCAAAATACACCCCGCGGGTGGAATTGTGCGAATTAACAAGTTCTTCAAAGACTACTAAAGCAGATAAAATAAAGGCAAGGCGGCAGCCTAGGAAGCGCCAGACGGGTTCAGAGGGTCGGAGGAGACGGCGGTGTCAAGCGTTGGGGCGGACGACTGGGCAGTCTCGGCTTGATCATCTCCGGCGGCAGCCGGCTCGGTCGGGCGCGGCTCGTTGCTGGAGGCGCGGTCGAGCTGAGGCTGGCCGCCCGCTCCGTCTTCTGGCGCCTCCGTCTCGCTTCCGTCCTCCGCCTCGCCTTCCTCCTCGATGCTGGAGCCGATCACCTCCGCCGAGTCCTCGTCATAGTCCGGGTTCATCCCGAACCACTCCGGTGGCGCCGCCCCGCCGTCTTCAGCCCGCTCAGGGACGAAGATGCTGGTGTCTGTGTACTCGGCGATCGCCGCCGCACGCTCGATGAGGGCGTCTTCCACAGCTACCAGCTCTGCCTGGGCCTCTGACCGAAATGTGGCCAGCCGGTCCAGGTCCAGCCCCGGGTACCACGCCTTGACGAATTCCAAGGCCCGGCGCGCTCCAGCCCGGGCCGAGGAACCCTTCCAGGCCTCAAGACGGCCAGCCGCGACCTCCAGCTAGTCGGCAGTCCGACTAGGAGTGCGCATAACCTGCATGTCTGGCCACAGGGCAACAATCGCCTGGGCGCCGACACGTTGAAGCCGACGCAACATCCGATGGGCCAGCCGCAGACGAGCCTCGATGCTCAGAAGCTGCTCATCAAGGGTCCAAGGGGCGTTGGCGGCGATCTCCGCGCCATTTGCCCTCCGCCCCTCGTGATCAGCCTCGATGGCTTGAGTGGCAGCCTGCGTGTGGCCAGGGAAGAAGTCTGCCAAGACGAAAAGAATGAAGAAGCAAGTCAAAAATCAGGAGTCGGCTCGACCTATAGTCGGCAGCCCGAAGAAAGAAAGTAAAGAAACTCACCATCGACGATATCCTCAATCTCATGGAAGCCGGAGGTCAGCAATGCCTCCTTGTCAGTCCAGGAGGAGCGCTCGCTTGCGAACTCGGCCAGGAGGGCGGTCTCCTTCTCTTCCGCCTCCTCCTGCGCCTTCTTAAGCAGCTCCTTCTGCTCTGCCAACTGTGCGGCCAGCAGGTCGCGCTCTGCGGCAAGCTTGCTGCACTCCTCCCCCTTGGCGCGCAACGCGGTATTGGCCTCGCCCAGCTGCTGCTAAAGAGTGGCGTTGGCCTCTGAAGAGAAAAGAAGAAAGAAGGGCGTAGGTCGCCAACAAAGAAGGTCGCCAGGGAGATCCGGCCCGACTGCTCAGCAGTCGGCCCGGATCTCGGGGACTACAGCCCGCGGGTGCGCCAGCGTGCCCCCGCAGAGAAGAAAGAGGACTCACTCCGGCTCTTCGACAAGTCGGCGGTCCGCCTGCCCAGCTCTTCGACGTTGCGGTTGAAGGCGGTGACACAGAGGTTGTGATAGTCCTGTGACAAGCATTTCAGACAAAAGATAGTACTCGGAGCTCCCCAATTGGAAGTTCCGAGCCGCCTGCTCAGCAGCCGGCCCGAAACTCGGGGACTACACCCAGTGGGTGCGCTGGCGCGCCCCCACAGAGAAGAACAAGAAAATAAAGACAAAGGAGAAAACGTACCCGGATGGCTGCCCGCGATGCCAGGTGCGTCTTGGAACAGCTCTGGATAGCGTCGCCCTCAGCTCGCAGCTTTTCCTGGACGTCCAGAAGCGCCTGCTTCAGCAGGCCTGTGCCGCCTCCTCGCACCCACCCAATGGGCGCGGCGCTCGTCGCCTCGGCGTTTGGGATTGTCGAGCTGGCGGCGCCGGTTTCCAAGGGGCGTGGCGCCGAAATCGCCTTCTCAAGGTGGCGGGGCGCTGGCGAGCCGACTTGATGGAGTAGCTTTGCCACGGCCTCGTCTTTAGTCGGCGGCACCGGTGGGTCCGCCGGCTGTTCGCCTCGCGCGCTCCCAGACGGCGGCGGAGGCGGCGGTGGTGGCACGACCGCGCCTGGCATGGAGGCATCACCGGCTTCCCTCTCCATGGCCGGGAATTCGCCGCCTACTTCCCCTAACTGTGCCGTGAATTCCGGAGGCGGCCGCGCAGAGTTCAGCGGGATGACAAACACTGCCGATTGGCGGTGCGCGGCTTCCTCGGCCTACCGCCTTGCCGCGACGGCGGCCTCAGCCTCATCCAGCTTTTTCTGGGCGGAGGCCTCCGCCTTCTCGGCCTCTGCCTTCTCCAGATGGGCGGCCTCTTCCTCGTCGCGCTTCTCCTGCGCGTTCCGCTCCGTCGCCTCCCGGAGGTCGGCGGCGGGGTCAATCCGCCGGGTGGTGGCGGACGTCTCCGCCGACCCCATGACGGAGGTAGCGGCAACCCTCTCAAGGGTGAGGGGAGCCCTGGAGCAAGGGAAACATGTAAAAAACTCAGACAAGATCAACAAAGATGAAATAAAGACGAAGGGCGGAGGTACTCACGCGGAGACCAGTGGCGGCTTCTTCACTTCCTTGCGGAAGCGGTTGGCCTTCGCGGCCGCCTCTTCTCGCTTGGTCGCGGCGGCCGCTCCCTTGAATTTCTTCGGCCGGCCGCCAAGCGTACTCGGCCCGGCCTGGCGCTTCTTTCCGCCGCCTTGAGCATCCAAGACGGCGGAGGAGCTCGCGCCTGGCTGGCCAGCCTTTGGCTAGTGGCGCGGGAAAACTTCTTCCTCGGTGTCGTCATCAGGCCAGTCAGCCAAGGTGGTCGTAGGCCTGGAGCCGCCTGCCTCTCCTCCTCCTCCCTCGGCGTTGGCCTCCATGGCCGCCGCCCCCAAATCAGGGTGGTCGACGTCGCTCTCCGCCCGATCGGGGACAAATTGGCGGGGCGGCCCCGTGGTGCCGGCCGAAGGCGGGATGAGGGGGTTTTGATTCAAAAAGCTGAAGGTCAGACTAGACAAGTCGGACTTGCAAACAAAAGAGACAGAAGAAGAGAGACGACTTACCACAGGCGGGGGGTTGGCGCGTGAGTACGGCTCCTTGCCGAACTGCCAATCCGCCGAGAGACCACAGTTCATGATGTAGTTCACCGTGTTCGCTACCTCCATGTGAGGCATGTCCTTGGAGCACATCCGACTTGGGTCCCGATGACCGCTCATCTGGCAGATCAGGTGAAGTCGGCCTTGGAGCGGGAGTACTCGGCGCGCCACGAAGGCGGCCAGCAAGTCGGCCCCGGTCAAGCCATCCGACTGCGTCAGCACTCGGAGTCGCGCAAGTTCGGCGGCACCAGCAGGAGTCAGCGTGCTGGCTCGGTGTGACCAGCTGGGGAGCCTTCCAGCCGGCGCGTCGGCTTCGTAAGCCGGCAGGTTGACCCAGTCGCCTTTTGGGGCGACGTTCTTCACGTAAAAGTAGGACCGCTGCCACATCTTCACCGACTTGATCAGCGCGATGGTGGGAAACGGATTGTCGGCCCCTGATCTCCGCATCGCGATAAAAGCACCGCACTGAGCCAGCACGCTGACGTCAACCTCAGAGCCGTCCCACACGCCGGAGCGCATGACAGGAGGCGCGGCGGCGGAGGAAGAGCTCATCGCTGCGGGCGTGGCGTGGCTCGGAGCAGCGGCGGCAAAAGGAAGAAGAGGCAAGAAGGAGCGAAAGGGAGTAGGGAAGATGGGCGCGCGTGCTTCGCCGCCCCCTCCCCCCGCCTACTTATAGGCTCGTGGGCTGAGAAGCCGATGGGGCAGTCGTGGGATTAACTGCGCCTAGGGCCCCACGACCCCCACGATTTACCACACGAAGTTACTGCGTGCAGTTACTGCACGGGAACCCCAACCGTCCGCGCGGCCACAATAGATCTGTTCGCATGCCGAGGTGCGGTAGTGGCTGGCCCCGCCTGTGGGCCTGTCCCGTCGCGCGCGTGGGGGGGGGGGGGCAGACTGGCCCAGCCGCGTGGCGCCACGTGACGGGCCCGCAATGGGCGGCGACCTGGAAGCTTATCAAGCACGCTGCCTGGATCCCGCCGCGACGTTCAATCTTTTTAAAGGGCAAGACGGCCTGAGCAAGGTCGGCTCTAGATAGACGGCTTGAAGGGAGACGAACTGAGCAAGTTCGGCTCCCGATATTTGGCTTGAAGGAAGACGGCGAGCAAGGCCCATATTCAACCACCGGAAGGAAGAAACTGTTGAGGCTCCCCTAGATGTCTCCCTCGGCGCCTCACCAGCTTCGGTGACTACTGTCGGAGTAATGGGCCACGGGTAGGCTAACCCGAGCCCCTGAACCATTCAAGACATCGGGGCAGGCTGCGCCCCTCAAGACCCCAGGAAGAAGAGCCGCCTTCTGGGAGTCGGCCGCAAGGCAGCCGACTGCCCACTCACGGCCGAGTCCCGGGGGCGACTTCAGGATGAGCCGACTCCTGTCTGGCGACTTCCAGAGAAGCCGGCCATGGGGAGTCGGCCCGCAACACCAACAGACCCCATGCCCTCATAAGGAGGGACGGGACGGGGAGTGGCCACAGTAAGGTCCACTCCCGCCCCTTTTCCAAGGGCAGGCATGGCCACAGTGCGCCGTACCCGCAGAGATCTCCGTCCGGCGCAGCACTGTTGCCATGCTAGCCCTGACGTCTGCCCCAGTGGGCGGGGTCCTGTACCCACGACGGCCTGCCGGTATGGCCCAGGGATGACGGGTCCCACCGGTCAGCGGGAATAACAGAAGACGGCGAGAGCACCACAAGTCGGACCCATTGGGAGTCGGCCCCCGAGAGTCGGCCAGCCCCTCCCATGGGCCCCACGCGCCATTAACCAGACACGACAGGGAATGGCAACAGTGATCGCCCGCCAGGCGGAGGGACTGTTGCCACGACCCCACGACCAAGCCCGCGTCATTAGAAGCACGACTACAGTGATCTGCAGCCGGCAAGACCCGCCCGCGGCGGACACGGCCTGTCGGCTCCGTACCTGACCAGTCAGCGGGGCCTGCCAGTTGGCGGGCCCCCGTAGTCAGCGGAGAAGACGACGGCCAGAGAAACAGACGGTTGGGTCCCGCGCCCAGCCGGATTACCATTGTACCCCCTGGGGGGTAGGCCTATATAAACCCCCCTTGGGCACCCATGCAAAGGGTTGGAATCCATTGGCACTAGACCAGACCATATAGGAAGGAAAGAGCTAGCCTTGCCTTCTCCTACCTCCAGGAAACAACTCAAGGAGCAACCTTGTACATACTTTGCCATAGTGATCATGTGGAGACCCTGCAGAGCAGCAGTAGGGGTGTTATCTCCACAGAGAGCCCTGAAGCTGGGTAAGATTCGCCGGCGTGCATGTCTTCGCCTTATCCCGTTCCCAGGCACCGACGACGTTCTACTCGCTCCCACCATGATAAGCCATCCTTTGGCATATGTCGCACCCAACCCCCAACAAGCTTACTCATAAAAGAAGGTGAATCAAGTGCAAGGCTAGATGGCAGTTCCTTACCTCCCCTCGTAGTTGAGGGATAAATTGTTGTCTTAGCGTCTTTCAAGTTCTTCATAGTGTCCAGCAGATATAAATCCCAAGTGACTCAAAGAATAGAGCTATGCTCCCCGGCAACGGCGCCAGAAATTAGTCTTGATGACCCACAAGTATAGGGGATCGCAACAGCTTTCTAGGGTAGTGTATTCAACCCAAAATTATTGATTCGACACAAGGGGAGACAAACAATATTCTCAAGTATTAGTAGCTGTGTTGTTAATTCAACCACACCTGGAAATTTAGTATCTGCAACAAAGTGTTTAGTAGCAAAGTAATATGATAGTGGTGGTAACGGTGACAAAAGTAAAGACAACAAAAGTAATGTTTTTGGTGTTTTGTAGTGATTGTAACAGTAGCAGCGGGAAAGTAAATAAGCGAGAACCAGTATATGGAAAGCTCGTAGGCACTGGATCAATAATGGATAATTATGCCGGATGCGGTTCATCATGTAACAGTCATAACATAGGGTGACACAGAACTAGCTCCAATTCATCAATGTAATGTAGGCATGTATTCCGAATATAGTCATACGTGCTTATGGAAAAGAACTTGCATGACATCTTTTGTCCTACCCTCCCATGGTAGCGGGGTCCTATTGGAAACTAAGAGATATTAAGGCCTCCTTTTAATAGATAACTGAAACAAAGCATTAGCACATAGTTAATACATGAACTCCTCAAACTATGGTCGTCACCGAGAAGTATCTTGATTATTGTCACTTCGGGGTTGTCAGATCATAACACCTAATAGGTGACTATAGACTTGCAAGATAGAATCAAGAACACACATATATTCATGAAAACATAATAGGTCCAGATCTGAAATCATGGCACTCGGGCCCTAGTGACAAGCATTAAGCATAGCAAAGTCATAGCAACATCAATCTAAGAACATAATGGATACTAGGGATCAAACCCTAACAAAACTAACTCGATTACATGATAAATCTCATCCAACCCATCATCGTCCAACAAGCCTACAATGGAATTACTCACGCACGGCGGTGAGCATCATGAAATTGGTGATGGAGGATGGTTGATGATGACGACGGCGACGAATCCCCTCTCCGGAGCCCCGAACGGACTCCAGATCAACCCTCCCGAGAGGTTTTAGGGCTTGGCGGCTCCGTATCGTGAAACGCGATTATTTCTTCTCTCCCATTTTTTTCTCCCCGAAAGCCAATATATAGAGTTGGAGTTGGCGTCGGAAGGTGTCAAGGGGGCCCATGAGGTTGGGGGCGCGCCCTAGGGGGGGGGCGCCCCCACCCTCGTGGATAGGGTGTGGGCCCCCTGGTCTTCATCTTTGGCGAGGATTTTTTATTTTTTTATAAGACATCCTGTGGAGATTCGGGTCATTCCGAGAACTTTTGTTTTCTGCACATAAAACAACATCATGGCAATTCTGCTGAAAACAGCGTCAGTCCAGGTTAGTTCCATTCAAATCATACAAGTTAGAGTCCAAAACAAGGGCAAAAGTGTTTGGAAAAGTGGATACGTTGGAGACGTATCATCGAGCTTTGTAGATAGTAACACTACTATCAGCATCCGTCTTCCTCTTCCATTTATTCTCAATGGCTTGCCGATCATCGGGAAAGTCCACCAAAGTCCACACTTTGTTCTCATACATGGATTCTATGTCACATCCCTTGCTTCTGGTGCTGCCTAATGTTTGTATCTTTCTTGCATCATGTCTAAATTTCTGAAACTTGGAATTGAGGAAAGTGGAAGCCTAAAAAACTTAAATAAAAAAGGGCAAGAACCCTTAAACTTGCATTCAGGGAAACCAAAATGGCCTTCATTAATGTTTGATAATTTTGGCAAGGGTTTGTATCCAAACCAAAAATATTGAACATTTTTAAGGAATTATTTTGGCACTGAATTTAAATCATTATTGTATTTGAATTTGGAATTATATTCATAATATATGGGATATATTTTCAAATAACTTTGAAATGTCTTATGTGCTGTTGGAAAAGTCCATCTAGCAACATAAATTATTCAGAGGATATTCGGCACTGTTTTGAATTTGTTTAAATTTGAAAATAGTGGCAAAGTAAAAGAAAAACAAAACAGAAGAAATAAAACAGAGAGAGAGAGAGGAAACTACCTGGGTCACTTACCTGTCCAGCCTGCCTGGCCCAACTCCTGTTCTGGCCCAGCCCATGGGGGCAACACCGTCTTCTTCCTCCTGCCAGGAGGAGAAGCAGCTGCGTGCCTGCACACGCGCGGCCGACGACGCCACCTCCTGCTTCGCCGTGGCAGCCTCCTCGGCCTTTGAGCCGTGCCACGGAGACGCCCAAAGCTCCCTCTCGCTTTCCCCTCCTCTCCCTGGACCTCACTCCCCTCTCTGCTCTCTCTCTCTCTTTCTCGCGACCGAGCGGAGCTCGTCGCCGCTGACACCGTCCGCCGCGGCCACTGCCACTGCCTAGCGTCGCCACCGTGTTCCAGAGCTCCGCCACCGTATCCTATGCCTCCCCGACGACCCACGTGCCACCGGACGCCCCCGAGTGCTCTCCCCGTCGTCTTCTTCAACCTCGGACGCCGGAGATCCCATCGCCGCTCCGGTCTCTCCGGTGCTTCCCCGACCTCACCCACGACGCCATCGAGTTCACCGTGAGCTCCTGCCCATTCTCCCCCCTTTGTTCTGCTCATTCCCATGCCGTAGCGCCCTCGTCCGCGAGCTCCGAGCTCCGGCCACCGCCCGACTCACCGCCGCCGCCGCTACACGCTGCCCCAACACACACGGTGACCACCACTGGATGCGCCGCATCACGGGCTTTCTAGTGCGCCCAGCCGCTCGTCCATCCGACGCCGGAGATGGCCGGACGAGGAGCGCCGCCGCGTCTTCTTACCGCCGGTGATTAGTCGCCGGATTAGATGACGTGGCCCAAGCTTAATTAGCACTAACCACCGATTAGTTAACCCCTAGCGTCATTGATAGACGGGCCCCACCCGTTAATTAACCACAGGGTTATCCCCTATTTAATTTAAGCTAATGCCCATGGCCCCACCAGTCTGTTTTACCTTGCCACCTCATCGTTGACTGGCCCCACTGGTCAGCCTCTGCTGCTGACACTGTTACACTGACATGCGGGACCCACTGGTCAAGGTTGACTTGGGCCGGCGCCTGTTGACCTGCTGAGGTCAGCATGATGCAGTGCTGACGTAGTAATGCCCTTTTCTGGATTTATTCTTATTTAGGAAAATTCAGAAAATGATTTGAACTTCAAAAATTCATAGAAATTCAACTGTAGCTCCAAATGAAACAAATTATATATGAAAAATGATCAGAAAAATCCAATCTATCCATCTGTACACTTTTCATGCATATTTAAACAACTTAACCTTGCTGTTTAGTGCAAAACATGATAAGGCACTATTTAAGATCACAAAATGAGTTTGGGGTTGAACCTTTAGTTCAAAATGACTCAAACCCATCTGGTTGTAGTTGCATTAGGCCAACACACTCATATTACCATGTCATGAGCATGCATCATATTGTGCATTGCATTGATTATGTTTCTTTCTCAGTTGGCGGTATTGCCCCCTCTCGATAGACGCGTTTCGACGATGAGATCGATGACACCGATGAAGAACTATACTATCTTCAGAAGTGCCAGGCAAGCAAAACCCCCTTGTTCATTCTGATACAATCCCACTCTCTCGCTCCTGCTCTCTTTTACTGCATTAGGACAACAACGATTCAACTGTTACATGCTGCGGTAGTTGAACCCCTTTCCTCTGCATGACCTGTCATTGCCACAGTAAATAGATAAAACCCACTAGCATGAGTAGGAGTCGTTTGAGCCATGATGTGCCTACTCATTCATGCTTGTTTGTCATGCCTGCTACTGCTTAGAGTTGAGTCGGGTCTGATTCATCGGGGATGAATTGGAATGTGGTGAACATGTCCTACTGATGAGAGCTAAGTGTGTGAACACGATTTGGTAAAGGTAGCGGTGAGAGGCCATGTAGGAGTACATGGTGGGTTGTCTCATTGCAGTCGTCCTTAGGAACTGAGTTCTGTGTTTGTGATCCATGAACAGTTAGTACCACACATTGGGCTCCGGGCGCTCCAAGCTCTCTCGACTTATTAATCAACTTGATCTCTGTCCAGGAGTTGCAACTTGTTTCTGGTGTTTAGTTAGTGTTAGTAGTCTACCAAGTGGCACCCGGTACAGGTGGGCTTGGGACAGACTAGGCACAGTGGCATGGTGTACCAAGTGGCACCCGGTTGGTGGGCTTGGGAACCCTGCACACATCGTTTGGGGCCGTGAGCGACACCCTGGCCGGATCTCCTTGCGGATGGAACCCGAATAGGCGATAAACCTGGACTAGAGACTTGTGTGGTTAGTCAGGTCGTGGCCGACTCCCTCGCCAGGCTTCCGCTTGAAGGTTGCCGAGGTACATGACGTGTACATGGTGGTAAGTGGCGAGAGCGTGTGTGAAGAAGTATACCCCTGCAGGGTTATCATTATCTATTTGAATAGCCGGATTCCTCAGATATGGAAACTTGGACCCCTTGCATAGTTCATAGACAAGTGAAAGTGGATACTCTAAAATGCGCAAGATAAGCGTGAGTGCTATGGATGGCCTTCTCGTAGGGAGACAGGAGCGGATCCATAGTGGTGTATTGTTATGGTGAATATGTGGACTCGTGTGCGCCACCTCAAAGAGTTGCTTGCAGTCGTAGTTCAGGATAGCCACCAAGTCAAAGCTGGCTTGCTGTAGTTAAACTCCACCACCCCTTTGTTGATACCGATGCATATGTAGACAGTTCTGATGTAAGTCTTGCTGGGTACATTTGTACTCATGTTTGCTTATTTTATGTTTTGCAGAGAGACTTCATTCTCGCTAGTAGTTCCGCGTGGACTTTGACATTTAGCTTGATACCTCAGCTACGATCTTGTGCCCTCGGCAGGATCTGGTAGATAGTCAGGCTTCTCAGCCTTTTTCATATGTAGATGTCTGTACTCAGACATGTTAAGCTACCGCATGTGTTTGACTTGTATGCTCTGAATGTGGGGTCATGAGACCCATGTTTGTAATATCTCGCTCCTCGGAGCCTAATGAATAAATACTTGAGTCGTAGAGTTATGTTGTGATGCCATGTTGTATTTGCACATACCGGGCATATTGTGTGTATGATTGAAATGCTTGGTATGTGTGGGATCCAACAATCTAGTTGTTTATCCTTGGCAGCCTCTCATATGGGGAAATGTAGTCTAGTGCCTCCTTGAGCCATAGTAGTCCGCTACAGCCCGGTTCACCAGAGTCCTGCTAACCCAGCACTACTGCTCAGGACACTTGACTGGCCGGCATGTGTTTCACTTTGTTCCTGTGTCTGTCCCTTCGGGAAATGTCACGCGGTGACATCCGGAGTCCTGCCTAGCCTGCTACAGCCCGGGTTACCGGAGTCCTGTTAGCCCAGTGCTACAGCCCGGATTCACATGTTGCTGACCAACATGCTCGAAGTTGATTCATGTATGCCTGTCCCCATGGGTTAGTGCCGCTTTGGGTTCACGACTAGCCATGTCGGCCCGGGTTCTTTGTCATATGGATGCTAGCGACACTATCATATACGTGAGCCAAAAGGCGCAAATGGTCCCGGGCCTGGTAAGGTGGCACCCGTGGGAATACCGTGCGTGAGGCCGCAAAGTGATATGATGTGTTACATGCTAGATCGGTGTGACTTAGGATCGGGGTCCTGGCATTCTATCTCAGATTTCATGGCCTCAACCATCTGTTGGAATCTGGGCTCATCATTGCTTCCTCATAGTTCGTAGGTTCATCATGGTCTAGTAACATGACTTCCAGAACAGGATTACCGTACCACTCTGGTGCGGATCGTACTCTTGTTGACCTACGAGGTTCGGTAGTAACTTGACCTGAAGTTTCAAGATCATCATCATTAACTTCCTCACTAATTGGTGTAGGCATCACTTGAACTGATTTCTCTGATGAACCATTTTCCAATTTGAGAGAAGGTACAACTAACTCATCAAGTTCTACTTTCCTCCCACTCACTTCTTTTGAGAGAAAACTCCTTCTCTAGAAAGGATGCATTCTTAGCAACGGATATCTTGCCTTCGGATCGGTGATAGAAGGTGTACCCAACTATCTCCTTTGGGTATCCTATGAAGACACATTTCTCCGATTTGGGTTCGAGCTTATCAGGTTGAAGCATTTTCACATAAGCATCGCAACCTCAAACTTTAAGAAACGACAGCTTAGGTTTCTTGCTAAACCACAGTTCATACAGTGTCATATTAACGGATTTAGATGGTGCCCTATTTAACGTGAATGCAACTGTCTCTAATGTATAACCCCAAAATGATAGTGGTATATCGGTAAGAGACATCATAGATCACACCATATCCAATAAAGTACGGTTACGACATTTGGACACACCATTACGCTGTGATGTTCGAGGTGGCTTGAGTTGTGAAACTATTCCACATTTTTTTAAATGAAGGCCAAACTTGTAACTCAAATATTTGCCTCCGCGATCAGACCGTAGAAACTTTATTTTCTTGTTATGACGATTCTCCACTTCACTCTGAAATTCTTTGAACTTTTTCAAATGTTTCAGACTTGTGTTTCATTAAGTAGATATACCCATATATGCTCAAATCATGTGTGAAGGTTTAGAAAATAATGATACCCGCCGCGAGCCTCAACACTCATCGGACTGCATACATCGGTATGTATTATTTCCAATAAGTCAGTAGCTCGCTCTATTGTTCCGGAGAACGGAGTCTTTGTCATCTTGCGAATGAGGCATGGTTCGCAAGCATCAAATGATTCATAATCAAGTGATTCCAAAAGTCCATCTTCGTGGAGTTTCTTCACGCGCTTTACTCCAATATGACCTAAACGGCAGTGCCACAAGTATGTTGCACTATCATTATAAACTTTGCATCTTTTGGCATCAATATTATGATTATGTGTATCACTACGATCGAGATTCAATAAACCATTTATATCAAGTGTATGACCATAGAAGGTTTTATTCATGTAAACAGAATAACAATTATTCTTTGACTTAAATGAATAACCTTATTGCAATAAACATGATCCAATCATATTCATGCTCAATGCAAACACCAAATAACATTTATTTTAGGTTCAACACTAATCCTGAAGGTAAAAGGAGTGTGTGATGGTGATCTTATCAACCTTGGAATCATTTCCAATACACATCGTCACCTCATCCTAAACTAGTCTCTGTTTATCTTGCAACTCCTGTTTTCAAGTTACTACTCTTAGCAACTGAACCAGTATCAAACACTGATCGGTTGCAGTAGAAGCACTTAGTTCCAGGCTTGGGTCTAGCTTTGAGCTTCTTCACGGGAGCAACAACTTGCTTGCTATTCTTCTTGAAGTTCCCTTTCTTTCCCTTTGCCCTTTTACTTGAAACTAGTGGTCTTGTCAACCATCAACACTTGATGCTTTTTCTTGATTTCTAGCTTCGCTGATTTCAGCATCGCGAAGAGCTTGAGAATCATTTTCGTCATCCCTTGCATATTATAGTTCATCACGAAGTTTGATACGTCCATTTTGCATCATGCTTTTATATCAATATTTATTGCATTAGAGGCTGTTATTACACGTTATGTCACAATACTTATGCCTTTTCTCCTTATTTTACAAGGTTTACATGAAGAGGGAGAATGCCGACAGCGAGAATTCTGGGCTGGAAAAGGAGCAAATATTAGAGACCTATTCTGCACAACTCCAAAAGTCCTGAAAATTCACGGAGGCATGTTTTGGAATATATAAAAAATATTGGAGAAAGAATCAACCAGAGGGGGGCCACACCCTAGCCAAGAGGGTGGGGGGCGCACCCTACCCCCCTAGGCGCGCCCCTGCCTCATGGGCCCCCTGGCAGGCCTCCGATGCCCATATTCTGCTATATGAAGTCTTTTACCCTGGAAAAAAATCATAGGCAAGCTTTCGAGACGAAACACCGCCGCCACGAGGCGGAACCTTAGCGGAACCAATCTAGGGCTCCGGCGGAGCTGTTCTGCCGGGGAAGCATCCCTCCGGGAGGGGGAAATCATCACCATCGTCATAACCAATGATCCTCTCATCGGGAGGGGGTCAATCTCCATCAACATCTTCACCAGCACCATCTCCTCTAAATACCTAGTTCATCTCTTGTATCCAATCTTTGTCCCAAAACCTCAGATTGGTACTTGTGGATTGCTAGTAGTGTTGATTACTCCTTGTAGTTGATGCTAGTTGGTTTATTTGGTGGAAGATCATATGTTCAGATCCTTTATGCATATTAATACCCCTCTGATTATGAACATGAATACGATTTGTGAGTAGTTAAGTTTGTTCCTGAGGACATGGGAGAAGTCTTGCTATAAGTAGTCATGTGAATTTGGTATTCGTTCGATATTTTGATGAGATGTATGTTGTCTCTGTTGGAAATATGCCCTAGAGGCAATAATAAATTGATTATTATTATATTCCCTTGTTCATGATAATCGTTTATTATCCATGCTAGAATTGTATTGATAGGAAACTCAGATACATGTGTGGATACATAGACAACACCATGTCCCTAGTAAGCCTCTAGTTGACTAGCTCGTTGGTCAATAGATGGTTACGGTTTCCTGACCATGGACATTGGATGTCATTGATAACGGGATCACATCATTAGGAGAATGATGTGATGGACAAGACCCAATCCTAAGCCTAGCACAAGATCATGTAGTTCGTATGCTAAAGCTTTTATAATGTCAAGTATCATTTCCTTAGACCATGAGATTGTGCAACTCCCGGATACCGTAGGAATGCTTTGGGTGTGCCAAACGTCACAGCGTAACTGGGTGGCTATAAAGGTACACTACGGGTATCTCCGAAAGTGTCTGTTGGGCTGGCACGAATCGAGACTGGGATTTGTCACTCCGTGTGACGGAGAGGTATCTCTGGGCCCACTCGGTAGGACATCATAATAATGTGCACAATGTGATCAAGGAGTTGATCACGGGATGATGTGTTACGGAACGAGTAAAAGAGACTTGCCAGTAACGAGATTGAACAAGGTATCGGGATACCGACGATCAAATCTCGGGCAAGTATCGTACCGATAGACAAAGGGAATTGTATACGGGATTGATTAAGTCCTTGACATCGTGGTTCATCCGATGAGATCATCGTGGAACATGTGGGAGCCAACATGGGTATCCAGATTCCGCTGTTGGTTATTGAACCGGAGAACGTCTCGGTCATGTCTGCATGTCTCCCGAACCCGTAGGGTCTACACACTTAAGGTTCGATGACGCTAGGGTTATAAAGGAAGCTTGTATGTGGTTACCGAATGTTGTTCGGAGTCCCGGATGAGATCCCGGACGTCACGAGGGGTTCCGGAATGGTCCGGAGGTAAAGATTTATATATAGGAAGTCCTATTTCGGCCATTGGGACAAGTTGAGGGGTCATCGGTATTGTACCGGGACCACCGGAGGGGTCCCGGGGGCCCACCGGGTGGGGCCACCTATCCCAGAGGGTCCCATGGGCTGAAGTGGGAAGGGATCCAGCCCAAAGTGGGCTGGGGCGCCACTTCCCCTAAGGCCCATGCGCCTAGGGTGAAGGGGGAACCCTAAAGGAAGAGTCCCAAGGGGGTAAGGCACCTCCCAGATGCCTTGGGGGGAGGGAATCCTCCCCTGGCCGCCGCCCCCTAGGAGATTGGATTTCCTAGGGCTGGCGCACCCCCCCTTGGGATCCCTATATATAGTGGGGGTAGAGGGCCTCTTGAGACACACCTTTTGCCTTTGGTGCAGCCCCTCCCTCTCCCAAGTTCTTCTCGTCTCTTGCGGTGCTTGGCGAAGCCCTGCTGGATTGCCACGCTCCTCCATCATCACCATGCCGTTGTGCTGCTGCTGGATGGAGTCTTCCTCAACCTCTCCCTCTCTCCTTGCTGGATCAAGGCGTGGGAGACGTCATCGGGCTGTACGTGTGTTGAACGCGGAGGTGCTATCCGTTCGGCACTAGGATCATCGGTGATCTGAATCATGACGAGTACGACTCCATCAACCCCGTTCACTTGAACGCTTCCGCTTAGCGATCTACAAGGGTATGTAGATGCACTCCCCTTCCCCTCGTTGCTAGTCTCTCCATAGATTGATCTTGGTGACGCGTAGGAAAATTTTGAATTTCTGCTACGTTCCCCAACAGTGGTATCAGAGCTAGGTCTATTGTGTAGATTCTTTGCACGAGTAGAACACAAAGTAGTTGTGGGCGTTGATTTTGTTCAATATGCTTACCGTTACTAGTCAATCTTGATTCGGTGGCATTGTGGGATGAAGCGGCCCGGACCAACCTTACACGTACTCTTATGTGAGATCGGTTCCACCGACTGACATGCACTAGATGCATAAGGTGGCTGGCGGGTGTCTGTCTCTCCTACTTTAGTCGGATCGGATTCGATGAAAAGGGTCCTTATGAAGGGTAAATAGCAATTGACATATCACGTTGTGGTTTTGCGTAGGTAAGAAACGTTCTTGCTAGAAACCCATAGCAGCCACGTAAAACATGCAAACAACAATTAGAGGACGTCTAACTTGTTTTTGCAGGGTATGCTATGTGATGTGATATGGCCAAGAAGAATATGATGAATGATATGGGATGTATGAGATTGATCATGTTCTTGTAATAGGAATCACGAGTTGCATGTCGATGAGTATGACAACCGGCAGGAGCCATAGGAGTTGTCTTTAATTTATTTATGACCTGCGTGTCAACATAAACGTCATGTAATTACTTTACTTTATTGCTAACCGTTAGGCATAGTAGTAGAAGTAATAGTTGGCGAGACAACTTCACGAAGACACGATGATGGAGATCATGATGATGGAGATCATGGTGTCATGCCGGTGACGACGATGATCATGGAGCCCCGAAGATGGAGATCAAAAGGAGCAAAGTGATGATGGCCATATCATGTCACTAGTTGATTGCATGTGATGTTTATCATGTTTATACATCTTATTTGCTTAGAACGACGGTAGTAAATAAGATGATCCCTCATTAAAATTTCAAGAAAGTGTTCCCCCTAACTGTGCACCGTTGCGAAAGTTCATCGTTTCGAAGCACCACGTGATGATCGGGTGTGATAGATTCTTACGTTCACATACAACGGGTGTAAGCCAGATTTACACACGCCAAACACTTAGGTTGACTTGACGAGCCTAGCATGTACAGACATGGCCTCGGAACACAAGAGACCGAAAGGTCGAGCATGAGTCGTATGGTAGATACGATCAACATGAAGATGTTCACCGATGATGACTAGTCCGTCTCACGTGATGATCGGACACGGCCTAGTTGACTCGGATCATGTAATCACTTAGATGACTAGAGGGATGTCTATCTGAGTGGGAGTTCATAAGATGAACTTAATTATCCTGAACATAGTCAAAAGATCTTTGCAAATTATGTCGTAAGCTCGCGCTTTAGTTCTACTGTTTTAGATATGTTCCTAGAGAAAATATAGTTGAAAGTTGATAGTAGCAATTATGCGGACAGTACAAGGCTTATGTCCTTAATGCACTGCTCGGTGTGCTGGACCTCGAACGTGGTCTGTGGATGTTGCGAACATCTGACATACACGTTTTGATGACTACATGATAGTTCGGTAATGATAAATGGTTTAGAATTGAGGCACCGAAGACATTTTTGAAATGTCGCGGAACATATGAGATGTTTCGAGGGCTGAAATTGGGATTTCAGGCTCGTGCCCACGTCAAGAGGTATAAGACCTCCGACGATTTTCTTGGCCTGCAAACTAAGGGAGAAAAGCTCAATCGTTGAGCTTGTGCTCAGATTGTCTGAGTACAACAATCACTTGAATTGAGTGGGAGTTGATCTTCCAGATAAGATAGTGATGTTTCACCAAAGTCATTGCCACCAAGCTGCTAGAGCTTCGTAATGAACTATAACATATCAGGGATAGATATGATGATCCTTGAAATATTCACGATGTTTGACACCGCGAAAGTAGAAATCAAGAAGGAGCATCAATTGTTGATGGTTAGTGAAACCACTAGTTTCAAGAAGGGCAAGGGCAAGAAGGGATACTTCGTGAAACGGCAAATCAGCTGCTGCTCTAGTGGAGAAACCCAAGATTGAACCCAAACCCGAGACTGAGTGCTTCTGTAATGAGGGGAACAGCCACTAGAGCAGAATTACCCTAGATACTTGGTAGATGAGAAGGCTGTCGATAGAAGTATATTGGATATACATTGTGTGAATGTGTAATTTACTAGTACTCCTAGTAGCATCAGGGTATTAGATACCGGTTCGGTTGCTAAGTGTTAGTAACTCGAAATAAAAGCTACGGAATAAACGGAGACTAGCTAAAGGTGAGCTGACGAGATGTGTTGGAAGTGCTTCCAAGGTTGATATGATCAAGCATCACACGCTCCCTCTACCATCGAGATTGGTGTTAAAACTAAATAATTGTTATTTTGTGTTTGCGTTGAGCATAGACATGATTGGATTATGTCTATCGCAATACGGTTATTCATTTAAGGAGAATAATGGTTACTCGATTTATTTGAATAATACCTTCAATGGTCTTGCACCTAGAATGAATGGTTTATTGAATCTCGATCATAGTGATACACATGTTCATGCCAAAAGATATAAGATAGTAATGATAGTACCACCTACTTGTGGCACTGCCATGTAAGTCATATTGGTATAAAACGCATGAAGAAGCTCCATGTTGATGGATCTTTGAACTCACTCATTTCTGAAAAGATTGAGACATGTGAACCCTGTCTGTTGGTATATACGCATGAAGAAACTCCATGCAGATGGACCGTTTGGACTCACTTGATTTTGAATCACTTGAGATATGCAAATCATACCACATGGGCAAGATGACTGAAAGCTTCGGTTTCAGTAAAATGGAACAAGAAAGCAACTTGTTGAAAGTAACACATTTTGATGTGTGCAGTCCAATGAGTGCTGAGGCACGCAGTGGATATCATTATGCTCTTACTTCACAGATGATTTGAGTAGATACTGAGCATATTTACTTGATGAAACACAAGTCTGAATTATTGAATGGTTCAAGTAATTTCAGAGTGAAGTTGAATATCGTCGTGACAAGAGGATAAAATATCTATGATATGATCATAGAGATGAATATCTGAGTTGCGAGTTTGGTACACAATTGAGACATTGTGGAAATTATTTCACGACTAGTATCGCCTGGAACACCATAGTGTGATGGTGTGTCCGGACATCATAACTGCACCCTATTGGATATGATGCATACCATGATGTCTCTTATCGAATTACCACTATCGTTCATGGGTTAGGCATTAGAGACAACCGCATTCACTTTAAATAGGGAACCACACAAATCCGTCGAGACAACACCATATGAACTATGGTTTAGAGAAACCTAAGCTGTTGTTTCTTAAAAGTTTGGGTCTACGACGCTTATATGAAAAAGTTTCAGGCTGATAAGCTCGAACCCAAAGCGGATAACTGCATCTTCATAGGATACCCAAAACAGTTGGGTATACCTCCTGTCTCAGATCCGAAAGCAATAGGGATTATTTCTCGAATCGGGTCCTTTCTCGAGGAAAAGTTTCTCTCGAAAGAATTGAGTGGGAGGATGGTGGAGACTTGATGAGGTTATTGAACCGTCACTTCAACTAGTATGTAGCAGGGCACAGGAAGTTGTTCCTATGGCACCTACACCAATTGAAGTGGAAGCTTATGATAGTGATCATGAAACTTCGAATCAAGTCACTCCCAAACCTCGTAGGATGACAAGGATGCGTACTACTTCAGAGTGGTACGTAATCCTGTCTTGGAAGTCATGTTGCTAGACAACAATGAACCTACGAGCTATGGAGAAGCGATGGTGGGCCCGGATTCCGATGAATGGCTCGAGGCCATAAAATCCGAGAGAGGATCCATGTATGAAAACAAAGTGTAGACTTTGGCAGAATGGCTCGATGGTCGTGAGGCTGTTGAGTACAGATGGATTTTAAAAGGAAGACGGACAATGATGGTAAATGTCACCATTAAGAAAGCTCGACTTGTCAGTAAAATGTTTTCTGACAAGTTCAAGGAGTTGACTACGATGAGATTTTCTCACCCGTAGCGACGCTAAAAGTCTGTTTGAATTATGTTAGCGATTACTGCATTATTTATGAAATTGTGCAGATAGGATGTCAAAACATTGTTTCCTCGACGATGTTCTTGAGGAAAGGTTGTATGTGATACAACCAGAAGATTTTTGTCAATCCTGAAAGATGCTAACAAGTATGCAAAGCTCCAGCAATCCTTCTAAGGACTGGAGTAAGCATCTCGGAGTTGGAATGTATGCTTTGATGAGATGATCAAAGATTTGGGTTTATACAAAGTTTATGAGAAATTTGTATTTCCAAAGAAGTGAGTGGGAGCACTATAGAATTTCTGATGAGTATATGTTGTTGATCAGAAATGATGTAGAATTTCTGGAAAGCATATAGGGTTATTTGAAGAGTGTTTTCAATGGAAAACCTGGATTAGGATACTTAAACATTAAGCATCAAGATCTATAAGGATAGATCAAAATCGCTTAATAGTACTTTCAAATGAATACATACCGTGACAAGATTTTGAAGGAACTCAAAATAGATCAGCAAAAAAGGAGTTCTTGGCTGTATTACACGCGTGAGTATTGAGTAAGACTCAAGACCTGACCACGGCAGAAGAGAGAGAAAGGACGAAGATCGTCCCCTATGCTTAGACATAGGCTCTACAGTATGCTATGCTGTGTACCGCACCTGAAGTGTGCTAAACCATGAGTCAGTCAAGGGGTACAAGTGTGATCTATAAATGGATCACAGGACAACGGTCAAAGTTATCCTTAGTAACTAGTGGACTAAGGAATTTTCTCGATTATGGAGGTGGAAAAAGAGTTCGTCGTAAAGGGTTACGCCGATGCAAACTTTGACACTAATCCAGATTATTCTAGGTAGTAAATTGGATTCGTATAGTAGAACAGTTATTTGGAATAGCATCAAATAGAGCGTAGCGACTGCATCTGCAAGATGACATAGAGATTTGTAAAGTACACACGGATCTGAAAGGTTCAGACCCGTTGACTATAACTTCTCTCACAAGCATAACATGATCAAACCCAGAACTCATTGAGTGTTAATCACATAGTAATGTGAACTAGATTATTGACTATAGTAAACTCTTTGGGTGTAAGTCACATGGGGATGTGACCTTGAGTGTTAATCACATATCGATGTGAACTGGATTATTGACTCTAGTAAACTCTTTGGGTGTAAGTCACATGGGGATGTGACCTTGAGTGTTAATCACATATCGATGTGAACTGGATTATTGACTCTAGTGCAAGTGGGAGACTGTTGGAAATATGCCCTAGAGGCAATAATAAATTGATTATTATTATATTTCCTTGTTCATGATAATCGTTTATTATCCATGCTAGAATTGTATTGATAGGAAACTCAGATACATGTGTGGATACATAGACAACACCATGTCCCTAGTAAGCCTCTAGTTGACTAGCTCGTTGGTCAATAGATGGTTACGGTTTCCTGACCATGGACATTGGACGTCATTGATAACGGGATCACATCATTAGGAGAATGATGTGATGGACAAGACCCAATCCTAAGCCTAGCACAAGATCATGTAGTTCGTATGCTAAAGCTTTTATAATGTCAAGTATCATTTCCTTAGACCATGAGATTGTGCAACTCCCGGATACCGTAGGAATGCTTTGGGTGTGCCAAACGTCACAACGTAACTGGGTGGCTATAAAGGTACACTACGGGTATCTCCGAAAGTGTCTGTTGGGCTGGCACGAATCGAGACTGGGATTTGTCACTCCGTGTGACGGAGAGGTATCTCTGGGCCCACTCGGTAGGACATCATAATAATGTGCACAATGTGATCAAGGAGTTGATCATGGGATGATGTGTTACGGAACGAGTAAAAGAGACTTGCCAGTAACGAGATTGAACAAGGTATCGGGATACCGACGATCAAATCTCGGGCAAGTATCGTACCGATAGACAAAGGGAATTGTATACGGGATTGATTAAGTCCTTGACATCGTGGTTCATCCGATGAGATCATCGTGGAACATGTGGGAGCCAACATGGGTATCCAGATCCCGCTGTTGGTTATTGACCCGGAGAACGTCTCGGTCATGTCTGCATGTCTCCCGAACCCGTAGGGTCTACACACTTAAGGTTCGATGACGCTAGGGTTATAAAGGAAGCTTGTATGTGGTTACCGAATGTTGTTTGGAGTCCCGGATGAGATCCCGGACGTCACGAGGAGTTCCGGAATGGTCCGGAGGTAAAGATTTATATATAGGAAGTCCTATTTCGGCCATTGGGACAAGTTTCGGGGTCATCGGTATTGTACCGGGACCACCGGAGGGGTCCCGGGGGCCCACCGGGTGGGGCCACCTATCCCGGAGGGTCCCATGGGCTGAAGTGGGAAGAGATCCAGACCAAAGTGGGCTGGGGCGCCACTTCCCCTAAGGCCCATGCGCCTAGGGTGAAGGGGGAACCCTAAAGGAAGAGTCCCAAGGGGGTAAGGCACCTCCCAGATGCCTTGGGGGGGAGGGAATCCTCCCCTGGCCGCCGCCCCCTAGGAGATTGGATCTCCTAGGGCTGGCGCACCCCCCCTTGGGATCCCTATATATAGTGGGGGTAGAGGGCCTCTTGAGACACACCTTTTGCCTTTGGTGCAGCCCCACCCTCTCCCAAGTTCTTCTCCTCTCTTGCGGTGCTTGGCGAAGCCCTGCTGGATTGCCACGCTCCTCCATCATCACCATGCCGTTGTGCTGCTGCTGGATGGAGTCTTCCTCAACCTCTACCTCTCTCCTTGCTGGATCAAGGCGTGGGAGACGTCATCGGGCTGTACGTGTGTTGAACGCGGAGGTGCTGTCCATTCGGCACTAGGCTCATCGGTGATCTGAATCACGACGAGTACGACTCCATCAACCCCGTTCACTTGAACGCTTCCGCTTAGCGATCTACAAGGGTATGTAGATGCACTCCCCTTCCCCTCGTTGCTAGTCTCTCCATAGATTGATCTTGGTGACACGTAGGAAAATTTTGAATTTCTGCTACGTTCCCCAACAGTCTCTCCTCTAGTGGTGTTATGTGAACGTCGACTACATGACACTTCACCATTGTTTGGGCCTAGAGGAAGGCATTGGGAAGTAATAAGTAGATGATGGGTTGCTAGAGTGACAGAAGCTTAAACCCTAGTTTATGAGTTGCTTCTTAAGGGGCTGATTTGGATCAATATGTTTCGTGCTATGGTTAGGTTTACCTTAATACTTCTTTTGTAGTTGCGGATTCTTGCAATAGGGGTTAATCATAAGTGGATGCTTGTCCAAGGAAGGTCAGCACCCAAGCACCAGTCCACCCACATACCAAATTATCAAAGTAACGAACGCGAATCATATGAGCGTGATGAAAACTAGCTTGACGATAATTCCCATGTGTCCTCGGGAGCGTTTTCCTTTATATAAGAGTTTGCCCAAGCTTGTAATTTGCTACAAAAAGGATTGGGCCATCTTGCTGCACCTTATTTACTTTTATTACTCGTTACCCGTTACAAATTACCTTATCACAAAACTATCTGTTACCGATAATTTCAGTGTTTGCAGAGAATACCTTACTGAAAACCGCTTGTCATTTCCTTCTGGTCCTCGTTGGGTTCGACACTCTTACTTATCGAAAGGACTATGATAGATCCCCTATACTTGTGGGTCATCAAAGTTCTAGTAGCTTGGTGATAGTGACTAGAGAACACTATCAATCACTATATTATCTGGAATATTAACTCCCACTTGATTCAAGCGATTGTAGTACCCAGACAATCTGAGCACATGCTCACTGGCTGAGCTATTCTCCTCCATATTGTAGGAAAAGTACTTGTCTGAGGTCTCATACCTCTAGATATGGGCATGAGTCTGAAATACATATTTCAACTCTTGGAACATCTCATATGCTCCGTGGTGTTCAAAACATTTTTGAATTCCCGGGTCTAAGCTATAAGTGCATCTAGTGCCACCCCTGGTTGGTTTTGGAGTATTGACGACAAACCTGGTTGAGGGACTAATGTGTTTGTGAGAATTGTAGGATAACACAGGTAGTAGTCCCACGTTGATTTGGTTTACCTATCAGAGATGACCCCTAAAAATGTATGAAGACATTGAAGACATTGGTGGTATGTGAAGAGATTTACATTGAAGACTATGACACGAGAAGACATCGCATTAAGACTATGAAGTGCGAAGACATAGTTGTTTTGTAGTTTCCTTTTCTTCTTTGTTCAGTCATAGGAACCACCGTACTGTTAAGTGGGGTCCAAGTGAACAAAGTCAGAGTGACTAAAGTGATGCTCAACCAAATCCTATGTCTTTGAGCAAAGACAATGAGAGCAAATCTTATCCAAAGTTGGATGAGTCAGCTTTTACTTGTAGCCCAAGTCAAGATGTCGCGTGTGTTTGAAATCTGACCATTGGACACGTGTCAGTTCCTTAGTGACCCAGGGTCATTTCGGACAAATCAGGTCGGGTTGCCTCCTGGCTATAAATAGCCCACCCCCTACAACATAAATTGGTGGCTGCTCAAAGTTAGTGCACGACTGTTGTCGTTTGAGAGCAACCCACCTCCGAAGCATTTGAGAGAAAGATCCTTGTGAGGACAAAGCCCATAACACCCAGAGCCAAAGAGTGTTAGGCATCACTGAAGTCTTTATGTCCACGTGACCTAAAGACTTGTTACACTTGAGGACTGTGAATCCTCCAGACGGTTAGGCGTCGCGTTCTGAGCATCCAGGAGTCGTTGTGGATTGCCGGTGAACGAAGTCTGTGAAGGTTTGGAAGTCTACCTTGAAGACTTACCAGAGTGATTGGGCGAGGACTAAGTGTCCTTAGCTCAAGGGGAATAAGGTCAAGACGCAGTCTTCTGATTTGAATCTCAGCCTCCCTAACCAGATGTACAGTTGTCACAACAACTGGAACTGGTCCAAAAAATCTTTGTCCTCACCAAGCAACTGGTTCTAACTCTTACCTCCCTTTACTTATAGTTTGTCTTCGTGAAGTCATTGCCTGATTGCATGATCTGATTGGCTTCACTATGTGAAGACTGTTGTTGATTGGCTTCGTGCTTTCGTCCATCCTGATCCATACTACCTAGCTACTAATAGTCTTCGTGCTTTCACTTCATTGCTTACTTGACTATGGCTTGTCTAGGGTAGTCTACCTTCCGCTGCATATCAATAGGTTCAGTTCTACTGTTTGTCTTCAAAACCACCATGTTTTGAAGACGATCATAAAAATCGCCTATTCACCCCCCTCTAGTCGATAACTAGCTTTCAATTGGTATCAGAGCAAGGTGCTCCCTTATTCTGTGTGATTCAGTTTAACCACCTGGAGTTTTAGCTATGTTGACTGCAGGGTTATCAAAGTCTCTGTTGCGTGCCCTGTCTCTAATGGCACTGATTACCCCTACTGGAAGAATAAGATGCGTATGCATCTTGAAGTCATTGATGTTGACCTCTGGTATGTCGTAAAGAATGGCATTCCCAAGGCCGGTGAAGGTGTCACTCCTGCTGATGTCAAGAAGTTCATTCAACTGGATTATACTGCCAAGAACATCATCTATGGTCATCTGACCAAAGGACAGTATGGTCGTGTGAGTGCTCTGGAAACGTCGAAGCTAGTCGGGGACTGGCTCTCCAAGGTCAACGAAGGTGTCTCAACCCAGAGAGACTCAAGGACCAGTGTTCTTCGCAACCTCTTCAACCACTTCAAGAGAAATGACAATGAGAATGTCCAGCTCACATTTGATCGCCTCACTGATATCACAAATGAGCTTCACGCACTCGGCGCCACTGAGATCACCAAGCATGAAATCGTCAAGACACTTTTGAGATCGCTTGATAGCTCATTTGACACCATGGCCCTGATGATTCAAGAACGCCCTGACTTCAAGACTCTCGATCCGTCTGACATACTTGAGAGGCTCAACACACATGAGTTCCAGCAATCTTAGAAAAGAGATATCTATGGTCCCAACTATGGCCGAACTCGCGCTTTGAAGGAAAAGGTTGTTTCCTCTTCTGAAGAAGAATCAGATAGCTGTTCTGAGGATCCTGAAGACATTGGAAAGGAGCTTGCTATGCTTGTGAAGGAATTCCAGAAGTTCACCAAGAATAAAGGCTTCAGAAAGTCTTCAAGATCCAGCTCAAGAAATGATGAAGCTTCCACTTGTGATCACAAGAAGAGAACATGCCACAAGTGTAAGAAACCTGGTCACTACATCTCTGAGTGTCCACAGTGGGACAATGAGACCAAGAAGAAGAAGAAGAAGAGCAAGGAATATGATTCTGATGATAACGAGAAGAAGAAATCCTCAAAGTCTTCTTCCAAGTCTTCATCATACAAGAAGAGCTCATCCAGCAAGGCTCGTGCATTTGTTGGCAAGGAGATGGATTCAGAGGAGTCTGCATCTGAGGAGGTGGAGGTGGAGTCTGAAGAGGAATCTGATTCAGGCGTGGCAAGCCTGGCTCTAGCTTCAGCATACATCGCCAAGTCTATCTTCAACACTGAAGACAATGTCCTCGTCACCAACGCTGATGCTAATGGTGAGGATGAATCTGCACCCACCTACTACTTCATGGCACGCGGTGCCAAGGTAAACTCACGTGATGCTTACTTTCAAACATCAAGTGAAGATGACTCTGAATGTGAATCTAAACCTAGCTACAAAACACTTGCTAAAATTGCAACTGAACAACAGAATGCCATGGAACATATTCAAAAATTGTTAGACAAAAGCGATGACCTGTTGGACGCTGAAATGAAACAATCTCAATCCTTAATTAAAGACATAAAAAATCTTCATGTTAAGTACAAAGAACTTGAAAGTAGTCATGAAACGCTCTCAACAACTCATGAAAAGCTTTCCTACAATTATCTTCAAAGGAAGCAAGAACTTGAGAAGTTGAGAGCATCTCATGAAGATCTTCAACAGGAGAACAAGTCACTTCGTGCTCAACAGATCAGTTCCGCTCAGGAAGGATTTGAACCACCATGTCTAAAATGTCCTGAGCGTGATAAAGCTATCTCTGTTGCTGAATGTTCTACTGCTACTACTACTGCAATATCTTCAACTGCTGGTGTGGTAACTAACCCCTCTACTGAGGTTGCCACTACTATTGCTGATGAAAACGCCAGGTTGAAGACTTTGCTTGAGACTGGAATGTACAAAAGTCTCAAAGGGCATCAGACACTATGTGATGTCCTCAAAAAGCAGATTCCAAACCGAAACCCTAGGAAAGAGGATGTTGGGTTCGAGAGGAAAATGAATGTTGATAGATCTTACTGGAAGCCTGAGCAGTACCCCAAAACCACATGGGTTGCTGCAAAGGGACCTTCAGTGGATCCGTCTACCTTGTCTAGCTTCACTTGTGCTAACCTGATTATCATTGATGAATCCTTTGATGCAAACTATAAACTGTTTAAGAATCAGAATGGTGAAGTGTTTGCCAGGTATATTGGTACTAACTGCAGGAATGGGCCACCTATGAAGATCTGGGTTCCCAAGAGTTGTCTTGAGAATCTTCGGGTGAATCTCATCATGACACCACTAGGGAAGAAGACAAACCCCAGACAAAAGGCTTCATATGGTCCAAAGGCTTCATACAGACAGAGGACTCACCAGAGTCACCCTAACGCCAATGTTTTGCAGGGAAATCATACTCAGACTTATAAATATGAGCGTGTTTCATCAAACCGCTATGTTCATAAGACTAAGAACTATTCTGCTTATTCATATGAGTATTATTCACCTCCTACAAGGCTATTTGCTAGGGCTCCAAAGCCGAAGTTCTCAGAATTTGCACTTAGACTCATTGCTTCGAAGCCACCCCTGAAAATGTGGATGGTTAAGAAAACTTAACTCTCTTTTGCAGGGAAGGGTCTCCAGCCGGAAATCAAAGGCGTCTGATGCTTATGCTGGGGACCTAAAACATCTTGTGGGGTGCAAGATAAAATGCCCAAATGGTCTTACTATGTATTTTGTTCCTGGTTTTCTTGATAGTCATCCTATCTGCTCTAACCAGGATCTGAACTTTGATAATATGCTTGTCCGTCAAATGTTTATGCTTCACATTTCCCTTGGTGAAGCCTATCCCCCTAACTGCACTGTAGGGTACGATACCAAAGGCTTCTGAGTGGTTTATGGACAGTGGATGCAATAACCACATGACTGGTGATCGAAGTCTTCTCATGGACTCAACCTTACGTCCATCTGACAAGAGTCACATCACATTTGCTGACACTGGTAAAAGCAAGGTACTGGGTCTAGGTAGAGTTGCAATCTCAAAGGATCAACACATGGATAAAGTGATGCTTGTTGAATCCCTTGGTTTCAACTTAATGTCTGTCTCAATGCTTTGGTGATCTGAATATGATTGTGATATTTGGAAAATATCGTTGCCTTGTGCTTATGGAATCTGACAAATCTCTAGTCTTTGAAGGATATCGAAAATACGATTTGTACATGGTAGATTTCTCAGTAGGACCACAGTTGGCCGTATGTCTTCTAGCAAAAGCTTCAGAGTGCTGGCTCTGGCATCGGAGGCTAGGGCATGCTGGCATGAGAAACTTGTACAAAATCGCGAAGAAGAAACATGTCGTAGGCATCGAGGGTGTCAAGTTCAAGAAGGATCATATGTGTTGTGCCTGCGAAGCTGGAAAGATGACAAGGGCCAAGCATCCCTCGAAGACAATCATGACGACATCTCAACCCTTCGAGCTGCTTCACATGGACTTATTTGGCCCTACTCACTACTCTACTCTTACTACCACTGCTTGCCTATATGGCTTCATCATTGTTGATGATTATTCAAGATACACATGGGTGCATATAATCCTTTACAAGAATGAAGTGCATGATGTCTTCAGACGATTCGTCAATCGTGCCATGACAAACTATGGCATCAAGATCAAGCACATTAGAAGTGACAACGGCACAGACTTCAAGAACACCGGCCTCGATACTTATCTTGATACATTGGGCATCACTCATGAGTTGTCAGCTCCATATACACCTCAGCAGAATGGCATCATGGAGTGCAAGAACAAAACACTCATTGAGATGGCTCGAACAATGCTTGATGAGTACAAGACTCCAAGGAAGTTCTTGCCCGAAGCTATTGATACTGCATGCCATGTCGTTAACCGTGTTTATCTTCATAAGCTTCTAAATAAGACATCCTATGAGCTCCTAACTGGTAAGAAGCCAAATATCAGTTACTTCAGAGTATTTGGTGCTAGGTGCTGGATCAAGGATCCACATCACACTTCAAAATTTGCATCGAAAGCACATGAAGGTTTTATGCTTGGCTACGGAAAGGATTCGCACTCCTACAGAGTTTTCAACCTCTTTCACTACAAAGTGGTTGAAACTGTGGATGTGCGATTTGTTAGACTAATGGCTCGCAAAGAGAGCACCTGCCAAATGTGCTAGATTAAGTCCCATTAAGTGAATCGATCAAGCTTATGGGGACTGGAGAAATCATACCTTCAGAGGCACAAGCTGAAGAGGAGCTTATCATTTCTACACCAAGTCAACCTGAAGACACTGCTCAGCCTGAAGTTAACACTGAAGACGAAGACAATGATCAGTAAGGGCAAAATCTTCGTCCAGTTCATCCTTATGTTGCAAATGAAGTACAGACTGAGAAGATAATTGATAGCATCAATGCACCTGGTCCTCTCACTCATTCAAGAGCAACACAGCTAGCAAATTTCTGTGGGCACTTTGCATTTGTCTCTATATCCGAACCCAAGAAAGTTGCTGAAGCCTTCATGGAACCTGAATGGATTCAAGCTATGCAAGAAGAGCTTCAACAGTTCGAGTTGAACAATGTGTGGCAATTGGTCAAGTGTCCTGGTCCTCGCAAGCACAACATCATAGGCACCAAGTGGATCTATCACAACAAACAATATGAGCATGGTCAAGTTGTCAGAAACAAGGCTCATCTCGTTTCTCAAGGATACACTCAAGTTGAAGGGACTTCGATGAAACATTTGCTCCAGTGGCTAGGCTTGAAGCCATTCACATACTGCTAGCCTATGCCAATCATCACAACATCCTCCTGTACCAAATGGATGTAAAGAGTGCTTTTCTCAATGGCAAGATTGAAGAAGAAGTGTATGTTGCACAACCTCCTGGCTTTGAAGACCCAAAACATCCTGACATGGTATACAAGCTCAACAAGGCACTGTATGGCCTCAAACAAGCCCCTCGCGCTTGGTATGACACACTCAAAGACTTCCTGAAGAGCAAAGGCTTCAAACCTGGTTCCCTGGATCCCACTCTCTTCACAAAGACATACAATGGTGAATTGTTTGTATGCCAGATCTATGTGGATGACATTATCTTCTGCTGCACTGACAAGAGGTACAGTGATGAGTTTGGACACATGATGCAAGAGCAATATCAGATGTCCATGATGGGTGAGCTGAAATTCTTTCTTGGTCTTCAAATCCGTCAGCAAAGCAATGGCATCTTCATATCTCAAGAGAAATACCTCAAAGATTGCCTGAAGAAGTTTGGAATGCAAGACTGCAAAGGGTATATGACACCAATGCCAATCAAAGGTCAATTGGGTCCCGACGACAATGGTAAAGAGTTCGATCAAAAGGTATACCGCTCCCTGATTGGTTCTTTACTCTATTTATGTGCATCTAGGCCAGATATAATGCTTAGCTTTTGCATGTGTGCCCGATTCCAAGCGGCACCAAAGGAGTCGCATCACTTAGCTGTGAAGGAAATTCTTCGATATTTGGCTTACACGCCATCACTAGGATTATGGTATCCAAAGGGCTCAGAGTTTGATCTAGTTGGATTCTTAGATACTGATTAGGCTGGTGACAAGGTTGATCGCAAATCCACATCAGGGATGTGTCACTTTCTTGGACGATCTCTTGTATGTTGGTCTTCAAAGAAGCAGAACTGTGTGTCTCTCTCCACTGCTGAATCTGAATACATTGTTGCTGGATCTTGCTGCGCTCAGCTTCTATGGATGAAGCAAACTCTCAAGGACTATGGCATCCATCTGAAGCAAGTGCCACTCTACTGCTGTCGGCGTCCTGGGAACGGGGGTCCCCAGACTTGCCTGCCTGAGGCCTGCGGCGTGGCTCAAATGGGGGCCCAACGTGGCCCATCTTCATCAGCACAACGCTCAAGACCCTCACGAGGGGCCAAGCCTCGCGAGGCGGACGACATGGCGCTTCCTCAAGCACGGCCTCCTTAGGCTGGCTCGCGAGGAGGCGGAGAGATCAAGGCGGGTACCTCACGAGGTGCCCATGACGCAAGCCATGACGACCAAAGGTGCCAGGCGAGCGCCTACCCGCGCAGCGTCTCCCTTTCCTCTTTGGTGCCAAGGGGGCAAGCGCATGCGAGAGGATCAAGCAAAGGCACCCGTTTCGGTGCAACGAGACCAAGACCAGTCCAATGAAGGGAAGGTGGTCACCATGGAGCCCAGGACGGCGTCACCGCAGGGCCTTTGGCAGGCGAAGACCAACTTTAGTCAGGATAAGTGTACCAGATGTTCCCCTTCAAATTGGCCAATTGTTGGCGCCCTTCCCGCTCAATATTTGGGAAGAGGCCCAGGGCCTTTGCCTATAAATAGGACTAGCCACCCCCAGGGTGGAGAGAGATTGGATGAGCTAGGATCGAATCCAGCATCTAGAGAGAGAGAGAAGGGCGATCGAACTCCCCCTAGAAGTTCATCCCCTAGCCAAGAACAGGCCCTCGCAAGGCCGTTCCCCCTTGTACTGTTCTTCCTCATCAGCCCAAGAGGCAATCCACCCATGACAAACTAGAGTAGGGTATTACACCACAATGGTGGCCCGAACTAGTATAAACCTTGTGTCTCTTGTGTTGTTCTTGCAGTAGTTAGATCCTTACGAGACGGAGAGGTAGAGGGCACGATCTCCGCGCGCACCCTAGAGTTCGAACCTCAAGGGTCTGCCGGAACCCGTGATCCGACATTTGGCGCGCTAGGTAGGGGTGCGCCGGAATCTGCCTTCCACCGCTCCGTTCTCCCCCGGCTGCCGCATCCATGTACGGCGCGCGACGAGCTCGCGCCACACCAGCGGCACTCGCTGGTGGACGTCCTCGCCGTTCCCCGTCGCCCGCCGTCAACACCTCCACCGGCCCGACAGGAGGCGAGCAGCAAGCACCACCCCGACGCCTGTCTATGCGACCGGGCTGCCGCACCACAACGTCGACGCTCCCTGTCAGGACCCCGATTCTAAACCACATCGATCCAGCGTGTAACACATCATATCACTTTGCGGCCTCACGCACGGTACTCCCACGGGTGCCACCTTACCTGGCCCGGGACCGTTTGCGCCTTTTGGCTCACGTATATGATAGTGTCGCTAGCATCCATATGACAGAGAACCCGGGCCGACATGGCTAGTCGTGAACCCAAAGCGGCGCTAGCCTATGAGGACAGGCATACATGAATCACTTCGAACATGTCGGTCATCAACGTGTCTATTCGGGCTGTAGCACTGGGCTAACAGGACTCCGGTAACCCGTGCTGTAGCAGGCTAGGCAGGACTCCGAATAACATCGCGTGACATTTCCCCGAAGGGACAGACATAGGAACGACGTGAGACACATGCCGGCCAGTCAAGTGTCCAAGCAGTAGTGCTGGGCTAGCAGGACTCCGGTGATCCGGGCTGTAGCGGACTACTATCGCTCAGAAGCACAAGACTTACATTTCCCCATATGAAAGGCTGCCAAGGATAAACAACTAGATAGTCGGATCCCACTCATACCAAGCATTTCAATCATACACACAATATGCCTGATATGAGTAAATACAACATGGCATCACAACAGTACTCTACGACTCAAGTACTTTATTTAGAAGGCTCCGAGGAGCCATACATATCATCCATACAGATAGGGGTCACATGACCCAACACTCAAGTCATACAAACATACAAGCACATGCGGAAGCAAAGTAGTCTGAGTACAGACACTAGAAAGAAAGAAGGCTTGACGAAGCCTGTCTATCTACAACGACTCTTCACAAGTCTTGGATCACCACCTGGGTGATAAGTCACTCGTCAACGTCGAGGTCTACATAGAACCCATCAGAGGGGTTGGTGTAGTCGTCTGAAAAACATGATTAAAGCAACATGAGTACGGAGGTACTCAGCAAGTCTTACAACAGGAACCTACTATACATGCACATTCTCAAGAAGGTAGTGGGGTTATTGCAGCAAGCCAGCTTTGACTCTTGGCTAAGCTATCCTACGATAGACACCACTTGTAAATCATTTGTCGCACACGAGTCCACTAACACCAACACAATACTCCACCGTGGAACCTCTCTCGCCATCCCACGAGAGGGCCATCCGCGGTACTCACACTTATCTTGAGATTTTTAGCAGTATCCATTTAACTTGTCTATGAACTGATATAAGCGAACCAGAAGTCCATTACCGCGGACACGGCTATTCGAATAGATCATTTATAACCCTGCAGGGGTGTACTTCTTCACACATGTTTCCACCACTTAGCGTCTGCACACGATATGTGCTCGGCAGACTTCAAGCGAAAGCCGACGTGGGTGTAGACCACGACCTACCTAAACACTCAAGTCTCTAGTCCAGGTTTATCGCCTATTCGGGTTCCATCCGCAGGGAGTCTGGCCGAGGTTTCCACTAACGGCCCCGAACGATGTGAACAGGGTTCCGAGACACCAAACGGGCGCCCGGTTGACCCGGCCACGTGCCTACCGCAACACAGCCCACCCCGATGGTCAGCACCGCGTGCGGCCCCCAGCATACTACAAACACCAGGAACTACTTGCAACTCCTGGACAGAGGACAAGGGTGGATAAGAAGTCGAGCGGGGTCATATTTCAGGGCCCAATGCATGGTAGTAGCCGAATCATGGATCACAAACACATATCTCAGTTCTTAGGGACGGCCTCAATGAAACAACCCACCATGTACTCCTACATGGCCTTTCATCAATTCCTTTACCAAATCGTGTTCAACACCTCCACACTTTCGACAACGACCCAACCTTTCACTCCGGATCATCATCCCGATGAACCAGACCTGACACAACTCTAAGCATAGCAAGCATAGCATGGTAGGAACACACACACATGTATTGGCTCAAACAACTCCTACACATGCTAGTGGGTTTCATCTAGTTACTGTGGCAATGACAGGTCATGCAAAGGAAGTGGGTTCAACTACCGCAACACACAGCAGTTTGAAACGCGTTGTCTTAATGCAGTAAACGAGAGCAGAAGCGAGAACATGGGTTTGTATCGGAATGATCAATGGGTTGCTTGCCTGATGGAGTGGTGGTGGGATACTGCCCTTCAGTTGGATACTCGGAGATATCCTCGGAGGCAGAACCTACCACGATGAACACGTTGCAACACAATCAATACATGACGATATGCAACAATATGATGCATGCAATGACATGGCAATATGAATGTGTCCTGGTCTTGTGCAAGTTAAACCAGAAGGAAATGACCCCATTTGAACCAAAGATTCAAATGGTAGTGCATTTATAAGATCATATTAGTGCAATATCTTATAATGCCTAAACAGTGGGTTTAACTTGTTTTAACATGCATGAAACCAGTTCCATTGAATAGATTGGATTTTTCTGATAATTTTTCATATATAACACTTTGCATTTGGAGTTATAGATAATTTTCTATGAATTTTTGAAGTTTGAACTATTTTCTGGATTTTCTGTATAAAAAATAAATCCAGCAAAATAGATTACTGCGTCAGCATGAGGTCATGCTGACCTCAGCAAGTCAACAGCCGGTCCAGGTCAACTGACCAGTGGGCCCAGGGGGTTAGTAATTAATTAAACTTATTTAATTAGTTTTAAACTAATCCAGAGATTAACAGAAGGGGGCCCCACCTGTCATTGACCCAACAGAGTCAACAGGGGCCCACCAGTCAACGGTCAGGGTCAACTCGCCGGCGTCTAGCCGCCGGCGAGGCCAGACGCGGCGGAGCAAAGTGAAATTGGCCATTCCGGCCACCAAATGGGGCGCGGAAGGCATCTGCGCACTCCTGGGAACGAACCGCGGCTACTGGTGGAGTCAGTTGGGGTTGGGGTGGCCGGAGTTGGCGCCGGCGACGAGTTTGGCGGCGCCGGGGCTCGGGTGAAGGTGGAACCAGGGCTGCGGGGCACGGCGAGGTGCGTGCGGTAGTGCGTTGGCCTCCTGGGGTTGCGGCGAGGCCATTGGGCATGGTGGGGTGGTCATTGGTTAGCCGGAGACACGTCGGCGACGAGCTCCGCGGCGGTGCGTGCGGGTGAGCATCATGCGCTCGCTGTGGTGCACGAGGAAGAGAAAGGAAAGGATGGGGAGGTGGCCAAGCTCACAGAGATCTCGTAGAGCCAAGCAGCGCGGTCGGAGACGAGCTGGTGCGGCGGCGACGGCAAAAGGGATCTCCGGCGGTGGCGGAGTCGGGCGAGGTCGGTGCAGCGGCTTCAGGGCAAGCGAGCGCTCGGGGCTCGGCCAGCTCGAAGAAGAGGAGGGCGGCGGAGCTTCTGGACAGGTCGGAACGGCGCAAGGACGACGGAGAGCGCGACTACGGCGACGGTGCAGCTGCGGTGGCGTCGGCCATGGCGTGGAGGTGCGAGGGAGAGAGGCAGAGGGAGAATGGACGTGTCCAGGGCGTCGGGGGCACGACGTGGAGCTCGTCCATCGCGTCGGGCGGCGAGGGAGGTGAAGCAGGGAGGCAGGGCGCTGCGTGGCGAGCTCCTGCTCCGGCGTCGAGCACCTGCCTGCCTGGCTGGCGAGGCGAAGCAGCTCACTGGCGCGGCTGGTGGGCTGGGCCGGCCAGGTGGGCCGCCAGGTAAGTTAGTTGTATTTTTTTGTTTTTGTCTTTCCTTTTCTATTTCTTCTGCAACTTTGTGGAGTTATTTAAAATACCTAGACCACTCCAAAAATTCTCAAACTGCACATGCTTGCTATTTAAAATATAGACAACATGAAACATTTCTGTTTGAGAATATTTGAACACTTAAAATATTTTTATAAATTCTAAATGCCCAAATTCAAATACTTATGTGTTAATTCAATAACCTTCTGTTGACCTAGAAAAATGTGCACTATTTTTGCCAGGGGGTTTAATCCAAGACAAAGAGGGTGAACATTTTAGAAGGCATTTCAGGTTCATTGAAAAAGATTTTAGTAAACCCTAGTTATTTCCAGGGGGGGGGGAAGTGTGTGTTGGGGGTTCTGGCATTTCCCATTTCAGAATTAATAGAATTTAAACATGATGCACACTCTAATGCATGGCCTAGCTAGGGATGTGACAACTCACCCCCACTCAAAAGAATCTCGTCCCGAGATTTAGGTTCCTCCGGAAAGAAGGCGGGGTACTCAAGTCGAAGACGATCCTCCCTTTCCCATGTAGCCTCTTGCTCGGAATGGTGTGACCATTGAACCTTGAGAAACTTGATATTGTGGCGTCGAGTGGTACGCTCGGCTTGATCAAGGATACGAACGGGGTATTCTCGATAGGTGAGGTTGTCTTGGAGATCAAGCGTTTCGTGGTCTACTCCACGGATAGGATCCGCGAAGCAACGCCTGAGTTGAGAAACGTGGAAGACATCATGAACTCTGGAGAGATGCGGAGGTAGTTCCAGTTGGTAGGCAACTTCCCCTCGTTTGGCAAGAATGCGAAAAGGTCCAATGTAACGAGGAGCCAATTTACCTTTGATACCGAATCGTTGGGTTCCCTTTAAAGGTGTAACCCGAAGGTAAGCCATCTCACCGACTTCATAAGCCATGGGCTTATGCTTGCGGTCATACTGACTCTTTTGACGGGATTGAGCGGTTTTCAACTTCTCACGAATAATGCGAACCTGCTCTTCTGCATCCTGGATCATGTCCGGGCCAAAGAGTTGTCTCTCGCCGGTTTCTGACCAGTTAAGAGGCGTTCGACATTTTCGTCCATAAAGAACTTCGAAAGGAGCTTTGCCCAAGCTAGCTTGATAACTATTGTTATAAGCGAACTCGACGAATGGAAGGCACTTCTCCCAATTCATACCGAAAGAGATGACAGAAGCTCGGAGCATATCCTCCAGAATTTGATTGACTCGTTCTACTTGTCCACTTGATTGAGGATGGAAGGCGGTGCTAAAGGAGAGGCGAGTCCCCATAGCATTTTGGAAACTTTCCCAAAATCGAGAGGTGAAAAGACTTCCACGGTCTGAGTTAATTTCTAATGGAACACCATGGAGAGACACTATTCGAGAGATGTACAAATCAGCTAGCTGGCTAGCGGTTATACTCTCGCGAACGGGTAAGAAGTGGGCTACTTTGGAAAGATGATCGACAACAACGAAGATAGCATTATTCCCTCTGTTGGTTCTGGGAAACCCGGTAATGAAATCCATACCGATTTTATCCCATTTCCAAACAGGAATCTCCAGAGGTTGAAGGGTGCCAGCAGGCCGTTGATGCTCTGCTTTAACACGACGACAGACGTCGCAAGTTGCAATGTGTTGAGCGATTTCTCTCTTCATCCTAGTCCACCAAAACCTCTGGCGTAGGTCTTGATACATCTTGGTACTACCGGGATGAATGGTGAGAGGGGATTCATGAGCTTCCTTAAGGATCAATTGTCGTAATTGTTGTTTCTTGGGAACCACCAAGCGGTTCTCGAAGAAAACAACACCTCGTTCATCCATGGAAAAACATTTAGCAACTCCGCTAGCGATGTTCTCCTTAATCCGAGATATGCCCTTATCGCGCTTCTGGGCAGCTATGATTTGATCCGTAAGGTTAGGTTTCGCCACCAGGGTGGAAAGGAATCCTCAAGGAACAATGTGAAGGTTAAGTTTATGAAATTCCTCGTGGAGAAATGGTTGACTTTGTGGTAACATCAGGTTGTTACAATAAGATTTACGACTTAGTGCATCAGCCATGACATTGGCTTTGCCTGGGGTGTAAGTTATTCCTAAGTCGTAATCCGAGATCAACTCGACCCAACGTCTTTGCCTGAGATTCAAATCCGGTTGGGTGAAGATATATTTCAAACTTTGGTGATCAGTGTAAATTTCGCAACGATTACCCAGAAGGTAGTGTCGCCAGGTTTTGAGTGCATGGACTACTGCTGCAAGCTCTAGATCATGAGTAGGATAATTATCCTCATGTGGACGCAACTGTCGAGATGCGTAGGCAATCACATGACGATCTTGCATGAGTATGCAACCTAGTCCTTGTCGCGAGGCGTCGCAATAGATAACAAAATCCTTAGAGAAATCTGGTGGTACCAGTACGGGAGCAGATGTCAGGCGTCTTTTCAGTTCCTGAAAGCTGAACTCGCACTGTGGGTCCACTCGAACTTTTTATCTTTCTTGAGGAGTTCAGTTAGAGGCTTAGCAACCTTGGAGAAATTCTCGACGAAGCGGCGGCAATAGCTCGCTAAACCAAGAAAACTCCGAACTTGCTTGACCGTTTCAGGTGGAGTCCAATCAAGGACAGCTTGAACTCGCTCGGGATTGACAGCAATGCCCTTGCCAGAGATTACATGGCCCAGATAGGTCACTTCTGGCAACCAGAATTCGCACTTGGAGAATTTGGCATAAAGGCGATGCTCTCGAAGTTTCATCAATACTAGCCTTAGATGTTCGGCATGTTCTTCCTCATTCTTGGAGTAGATGAGTATATCATCGAGGTATACTACGACGAATTTATCCAAGTACTCCATGAAGATCGAGTTCATTAACCGAGAGAAGGTGGCTGGAGCATTGGTTAAACCGAAGGACATGACGGTGTACTCGTATTGACCATAACGAGTAACGAAGGCCGTTTTGGGAATGTCCCCGTTCTTGATTTTGATTTGATGGTAGCCCAACCTCAAATCCATCTTGGAAAAGACTGAGGATCCAGCGAGCTGGTCATACAGGTCGTTGATCCTGGGGAGCGGATACTTGTTCTTGATAGTGACCAAATTGACGGGTCGGTAATCTACAACCATCCGATCCGTTCCATCCTTCTTCTTGACGAAGAGGACGGGGCAAGCCCATGGAGATGAACTAGGACGGATGAAACCTTTTTGCAAGGACTCATCGAGTTGTTTCTTAAGCTCAGCTAGTTCTAGGGGTGCCATCTTATAAGGTCTCCTAGAGATTGGGACGGTTCCTGGAACAAGGTCTATTACGAACTCGACATCTCTGTCAGGTGGAACACCGGGCAATTCTTCTGGAAAGACATCCGGGAAGTCACGGACTACCGGAATATCTTCGAGGTCTGGAAGGGGATTTGCATTTAGAGAGTAGAGCTGACGCTCCGATACTCGAGTCAAAACATTGACTGTCTTGCCCGATGGATGGGTAAGTTGGACAGTTCTAGTTGAGCAATCAATCTTGGCGTAGTGAGCTGACATCCAGTCCATACCCAAGATGATGTTTATGTCCGAAGATTTGAGAGCTATTAGTGACGCGAGAAAAACCAATCTGTCGACAAGAATTTCATTTCCATGGCTGATCCTAGAGGTTTGCCATCTAGAACCGGGAGTTTGAATTTCCATGGAGGTGGGCATGTCACTAAAGGTAGTGTTGTGCAATCGAGCATAGCTCTCAGAAATAAATGAATGAGATGCTCCAGTATCAAAGAGAACAGTTGCCGGATGGCAATTAACAAGGAGCGTACCGAGAACGACGTTGGGGTCCTCTTGAGTCTCTTCAGCTGAAACGTAGTTGACATGGCCACGAGCAGTGGTGGCTGGCTTGGCGACAAGCACTTTTTCTGTTGACTTACCACGGCCAACAGACTTTCCGAACTGGCTGGGGTTGTTCTGGGGACACTCACGGATGTAGTGGCCTGGCTCACCACACTTGAAACAAGTTGTCATATTGGGGCGTGGAGCAGTATTGGCAGTGGGGCCACCAAAAGTCTTGGGCGGCACAAACTGCTGGTTGGGACGAGGCGCCACAAAGGATGGCCTCGGAGTATACCTGGGTGGCATAGCAGAATTTGGAATCCAGACCCGGCGCTTCTGAGATCCAGAGCCGGATGAAGATCCATAGTCATGGGAGTGTTTGCGTGCAGCTTCAAAATCATTCTGCCCTGTCTCGGCACTGATGGCCTTATTGACTAGCTTCGGAAAAGAAAGGCATTCATGCAGACGAAGGTCACGGCGGAGTTCAGGGCTAAGTCCCTTGCGGAACCTTGCCTGCTTCTTGGCATCGGTGGATACCTCTTCGGGAGCATAGCGTGCAAGCTTCCCAAACTCGCGACTGTATGCATCCACAGTCAGCTTCCCCTGGGTGAAGTTACAGAACTCCTCCCTCTTGCGATCCATGAGACCTTCCGGAATATGATGCTCACGAAAAGCGGCACTGAAATCAGCCCAAGTAGTGAGTTGGCCGACCGGACGCATAGCTTCATAATTCTCCCACCAAAGGCTGGCAGGGCCTTCGAGGTGATAGGCAGCAAAGGTGACTTTATCATCTTCAGCCACGTTGGCAGAACGTAGCTTGTGGGCGATGCTGCGGAGCCAGTCATCCGCATCGAGAGGTTCGATGGAATGATTGAACTTTGGCGGGTACAGCTTGACAAAGTCATTGATGGACACTGGATTGACCCTTTGCTGACGTGCAGTGTTTTGTTCAATCCGCTCCAGCAAGCGGTTGGTGTCGCGCCTGTTGCGCTCTGCCTCCAGCATCACTTCGGCCAGAGAAGGTGGTTGAGGCAGACTTTCCTCTCTAGGTGCACTAGCTTCTCCCTGCTCCGAAGCAGCAGGGTTGCTGCGGGTGTTGACCATCCTAGGAAAAAAAACAAAACAACGGTTTAAACCAGGATGGCAAAATCTGGCCAAGGAAGTGCGGAATGTAACGGATAACAAGGAATGCAGAGATGATCATCCGTATGACATGGTAATATAGAAGCTGCCATATATACACCAACAGTCATACACACCATGCATAGTTTAGTACAAGCCCAGCTGAAGTACCACTATGATGAAAGACGTTACATCTCATCGGAGGCATTCCAAGCTCCTATACATTATTTTTCTACACCTCCGGAATTGATACACACTAAGTTATATTCCACAATCACGCAGGACGGTGGACATACAACTATTACAATACTAGCGAGACTACTACTAGCTCAGACGGCTCCGTAGAAGTCCTCATAGAAGTCACCACCCAGACCTGGAAGCGGAACATGGTCATCTGGGAACAGACGGTCCTGCGGTGCTTGTGGACCATAGGGACTTGGGTGCGGCCTCGGTCCAACAGATGGCGGCAGAAGAGGCCCACGAGGAGGGGTGATGCCTCCCACCTCACGCCATTCCATGAAGTCTGGCAGATTAGCCCGCACAGGGTACAAGTCTCTCGTGTCCATGTATCCGGCTTGCACAGCAGGTGCAAACCTCGTCAAGGTGGCCCAATGATCAGCACGAGCATTAAAGAGCTCCATACGCAAGGCCCGGTTTTCACGGTCCTTATCTTCCAACATCTCAGTAGTGGTGCAAAGAAGTGAGTCCTCATGGGATGCATCACTGTACATGCCCTGAAGGTAACCATGCGCCCCAGGGAGGGATGCTGGCATGTAGCGAAATTCAGTGTTGCTCAACAAAGCAGTTCTAGCTCGCATAATGGTCATCATCGAGTAGGCTGCATCTTGAACGGACATCCCAATAGTGATCCCGAGTCCATAAGAACAATGGAGTGGTTCCGTGGCTCCGGGATAAGATGGATATATCCTGACCGTGCACAGATATTGGCTCTGGTTGAAATCTCTAAACTGCTCTTCGACGGTGTATTCAGGGTACCATCGGTAACCTGCCTCAACCATCACTCGAACCAACATGGCGGTATGACCACATACACTGATGCAACGGGTCAGACGAACCACTTGGTTTTGGGGACGGGTAGCCATCTGAAAGCACAAAATAGTGCAAAGGCATTAGAATTTCTGGATGAAATTGGACAGCATAACGGCTGTAAATGCTCAGAAAAAGACTTGAGACATCCACAACAGTTTGCGAAAACCACTCAACAACATCATTTCAAGGTTCTGGTTCAATTGGCAACACACTAAACTTTAGTAGAACTGAACTGGGTTGTATCCAACAATCCTATAAGTTACTACGGATTTAGTAACACGTGAACCTGATAGAGAGAAGAGAGCCTAGTCCTTAACCCACGTAGAATGAGAAGAGAATGACTCAGAATAGAGGGCATAAGGTAAAGGAGTAAATGAGCCTTACGTTCCCTCCCACAATCAATTCCCCTACATATAACTAAAGCATTTCTAGACTCGACATCGACCAGTTTGGCTTAGCGAACCTACAGGCAGTCCGGCTCTGATACCAACGCTGTCAGGACCCCGATTCTAAACCACATCGATCCAGCGTGTAACACATCATATCACTTTGCGGCCTCACGCACGGTACTCCCACGGGTGCCACCTTACCTGGCCCGGGACCGTTTGCGCCTTTTGGCTCACGTATATGATAGTGTCGCTAGCATCCATATGACAGAGAACCCGGGCCGACATGGCTAGTCGTGAACCCAAAGCGGCGCTAGCCTATGAGGACAGGCATACATGAATCACTTCGAACATGTCGGTCATCAACGTGTCTATTCGGGCTGTAGCACTGGGCTAACAGGACTCCGGTAACCCGGGCTGTAGCAGGCTAGGCAGGACTCCGAATAACACCGCGTGACATTTCCCCGAAGGGACAGACATAGGAACGACGTGAGACACATGCCGGCCAGTCAAGTGTCCAAGCAGTAGTGCTGGGCTAGCAGGACTCCGGTGATCCGGGCTGTAGCGGACTACTATCGCTCAGAAGCACAAGACTTACATTTCCCCATATGAAAGGCTGCCAAGGATAAACAACTAGATAGTCGGATCCCACTCATACCAAGCATTTCAATCATACACACAATATGCCCGATATGAGTAAATACAACATGGCATCACAACAGTACTCTACGACTCAAGTACTTTATTTAGAAGGCTCCGAGGAGCCATACATATCATCCATACAGATAGGGGTCACATGACCCAACACTCAAGTCATACAAACATACAAGCACATGCGGAAGCAAAGTAGTCTGAGTACAGACACTAGAAAGAAAGAAGGCTTGACGAAGCCTGTCTATCTACAACGACTCTTCACAAGTCTTGGATCACCACCTGGGTGATAAGTCACTCGTCAACGTCGAGGTCTACATAGAACCCATCAGAGGGGTTGGTGTAGTCGTCTTAAAAACATGATTAAAGCAACATGAGTACGGAGGTACTCAGCAAGTCTTACAACAGGAACCTACTATACATGCACATTCTCAAGAAGGTAGTGGGGTTATTGCAGCAAGCCAGCTTTGACTCTTGGCTAAGCTATCCTACGATAGACACCACTTGTAAATCATTTGTCGCACACGAGTCCACTAACACCAACACAATACTCCACCGTGGAACCTCTCTCGCCATCCCACGAGAGGGCCATCCGCGGTACTCACACTTATCTTGAGATTTTTAGCAGTATCCATTTAACTTGTCTATGAACTGATATAAGCGAACCAGAAGTCCATTACCGCGGACACGGCTATTCGAATAGATCATTTATAACCCTGCAGGGGTGTACTTCTTCACACATGTTTCCACCACTTAGCGTCTGCACACGATATGTGCTCGGCAGACTTCAAGCGAAAGCCGACGTGGGTGTAGACCACGACCTACCTAAACACTCAAGTCTCTAGTCCAGGTTTATCGCCTATTCGGGTTCCATCCGCAGGGAGTCCGGCCGAGGTTTCCACTAACGGCCCCGAACGATGTGAACAGGGTTCCGAGACACCAAACGGGCGCCCGGTTGACCCGGCCACGTGCCTACCGCAACACAGCCCACCCCGATGGTCAGCACCGCGTGCGGCCCCCAGCATACTACAAACACCAGGAACTACTTGCAACTCCTGGACAGAGGACAAGGGTGGATAAGAAGTCGAGCGGGGTCATATTTCAGGGCCCAATGCATGGTAGTAGCTGAATCATGGATCACAAACACAGATCTCAGTTCTTAGGGACGGCCTCAATGAAACAACCCACCATGTACTCCTACATGGCCTTTCATCAATTCCTTTACCAAATCGTGTTCAACACCTCCACACTTTCGACAACGACCCAACCTTTCACTCCGGATCATCATCCCGATGAACCAGACCTGACAACTCTAAGCATAGCAAGCATAGCATGGTAGGAACACACACACATGTATTGGCTCAAACAACTCCTACACATGCTAGTGGGTTTCATCTAGTTACTGTGGCAATGACAGGTCATGCAAAGGAAGTGGGTTCAACTACCGCAACACACAGCAGTTTGAAACGCGTTGTCTTAATGCAGTAAACGAGAGCAGAAGCGAGAACATGGGTTTGTATCGGAATGATCAATGGGTTGCTTGCCTGATGGAGTGGTGGTGGGATACTGCCCTTCAGTTGGATACTCGGAGATATCCTCGGAGGCAGAACCTACCACGATGAACACGTTGCAACACAATCAATACATGACGATATGCAACAATATGATGCATGCAATGACATGGCAATATGAATGTGTCCTGGTCTTGTGCAAGTTAAACCAGAAGGAAATGACCCCATTTGAACCAAAGATTCAAATGGTAGTGCATTTATAAGATCATATTAGTGCAATATCTTATAATGCCTAAACAGTGGGTTTAACTTGTTTTAACATGCATGAAACCAGTTCCATTGAATAGATTGGATTTTTCTGATAATTTTTCATATATAACACTTTGCATTTGGAGTTATAGATAATTTTCTATGAATTTTTGAAGTTTGAACTATTTTCTGGATTTTCTGTATAAAAAATAAATCCAGCAAAATAGATTACTGCGTCAGCATGAGGTCATGCTGACCTCAGCAAGTCAACAGCCGGTCCAGGTCAACTGACCAGTGGGCCCAGGGGGTTAGTAATTAATTAAACTTATTTAATTAGTTTTAAACTAATCCAGAGATTAACAGAAGGGGGCCCCACCTGTCATTGACCCAACAGAGTCAACAGGGGCCCACCAGTCAACGGTCAGGGTCAACTCGCCGGCGTCTAGCCGCCGGCGAGGCCAGACGCGGCGGAGCAAAGTGAAATTGGCCATTCCGGCCACCAAATGGGGCGCGGAAGGCATCTGCGCACTCCTGGGAACGAACCGCGGCTACTGGTGGAGTCAGTTGGGGTTGGGGTGGCCGGAGTTGGCGCCGGCGACGAGTTTGGCGGCGCCGGGGCTCGGGTGAAGGTGGAACCAGGGCTGCGGGGCACGGCGAGGTGCGTGCGGTAGTGCGTTGGCCTCCTGGGGTTGCGGCGAGGCCATTGGGCATGGTGGGGTGGTCATTGGTTAGCCGGAGACACGTCGGCGACGAGCTCCGCGGTGGTGCGTGCGGGTGAGCATCATGCGCTCGCTGTGGTGCACGAGGAAGAGAAAGGAAAGGATGGGGAGGTGGCCAAGCTCACAGAGATCTCGTAGAGCCAAGCAGCGCGGTCGGAGACGAGCTGGTGCGGCGGCGACGGCAAAAGGGATCTCCGGCGGTGGCGGAGTCGGGCGAGGTCGGTGCAGCGGCTTCAGGGCAAGCGAGCGCTCGGGGCTCGGCCAGCTCGAAGAAGAGGAGGGCGGCGGAGCTTCTGGACAGGTCGGAACGGCGCAAGGACGACGGAGAGCGCGACTACGGCGACGGTGCAGCTGCGGTGGCGTCGGCCATGGCGTGGAGGTGCGAGGGAGAGAGGCAGAGGGAGAATGGACGTGTCCAGGGCGTCGGGGGCACGACGTGGAGCTCGTCCAGCGCGTCGGGCGGCGAGGGAGGTGAAGCAGGGAGGCAGGGCGCTGCGTGGCGAGCTCCTGCTCCGGCGTCGAGCACCTGCCTGCCTGGCTGGCGAGGCGAAGCAGCTCGCTGGCGCGGCTGGTGGGCTGGGCCGGCCAGGTGGGCCGCCAGGTAAGTTAGTTGTATTTTTTTGTTTTTGTCTTTCCTTTTCTATTTCTTCTGCAACTTTGTGGAGTTATTTAAAATACCTAGACCACTCCAAAAATTCTCAAATTGCACATGCTTGCTATTTAAAATATAGACAACATGAAACATTTCTGTTTGAGAATATTTGAACACTTAAAATATTTTTATAAATTCTAAATGCCCAAATTCAAATACTTATGTGTTAATTCAATAACCTTCTATTGACCTAGAAAAATGTGCACTATTTTTGCCAGGGGGTTTAATCCAAGACAAAGAGGGTGAACATTTTAGAAGGCATTTCAGGTTCATTGAAAAAGATTTTAGTAAACCCTAGTTATTTCCAGGGGGGGGGGGGAAGTGTGTGTTGGGGGTTCTGGCATTTCCCATTTCAGAATTAATAGAATTTAAACATGATGCACACTCTAATGCATGGCCTAGCTAGGGATGTGGCACTCCCGGTCATCGCGGCCCTCCTGGGCGGCTCGCAGGCGCCACCAACGAGCCGCCACGTCAAGCCGTTTGCCCGCCAGATCGGCGTCGTTTCCGCACGGCAGGGGCCTCCCACGGACCGGGCGGCGCGCGAGGTTGGCCTGACCTTCAGCTCGGAGGACCACCCCGCTAACTTGGCCGGCTCGGGCGCGCTCCCCCTGTTGTGCACCCCCACCATCTGCCAGGTGGCCGTCACCAGAACCCTCATCGATGGCGGCGCGGGCCTCAGCGTGCTTTCGGTCGAGACCTTCAACCTCCTCCGCATACCCCGGGAGCGGCTGCAACCCAGCCGATCCTTCTCAGGCGTCGGGGGCGGGTCGTCTGACTCCTTGGGACAGATCCGGCTCCCGGTGACCTTTGGCACCTACAACAACTTCCGCATGGAGATGGTCGACTTCGACATCGCCCCCATCGGCCTCCCTTACAACGCTATCCTCGGCTACCCGGCACTGGCTCAGTTCATGTCCGCCACGCACCCGGCGTACAACCTCATGAAGATGCCCGGGAGCAACAGTACCCTCACCGTGCATGGAGACACCGGGGACACCCTTCGAGTACTCAAGCTCGCCTTCAAGACGGCGGCATCGGCACAACCCGCCGACGCGGGGACCCCTGAGCCCAAGGGGGCTGCGCCTACCAAGAAGAAGCAGTTGTTCACCCAGGACAAGGCGGAAACCAAGCAGATACTCGTCGACGAGGACGGGCCCTCCAGCGCCACTTTCACCATTGACGCCAACCTGGGGCCTGAGCAGGAGGAGGCCCTGGTCAAGTTCCTGCGTGCAAACAAGAAAGTGTTTGCTTGGGAGCCCGATCAGTTGGCAGGGATCCCCAGGGACGTCATCGAGCACCACCTCAACGTGTGCCCAAATGTGCGCCCCGTGAAGCAGAAAGCCAGGCGACAGTCCGCAGAGAAGCAGGCCTTCATCGTCCAAGAGACCCGCAAGTTAGAAGCCGCTGGAGTCATTCGCGAGGTCCGGTACCCAGATTGGTTGGCCAACCCTGTCGTTGTGCCCAAGAAAGGGGGGAAGGAACGCATGTGTGTCGACTTCACCGACCTCAACAAGGCATGCCCGCAAGATCCGTTCCCGCTCCCTCGCATCGACCAGATCGTCGATTCCACCGCCGAGCGCGACCTGCTGTGCTTTTTGGATGCCTTCTCCGGATATCACCAGATCAAGATGGCGATATAAGACGTTGAGAAGACCGCCTTCTTGACCCTGTGCGGGGTATACTGCTATACATGCATGCCATTTGGACTACGCAACGCAGGGGCAACCTTTCAGCGGCTGATGCACATCACCTTGGGCCCGCTGCTCGGGAAGAATGTCGAAGCAAACGTCGATGACATTGTGGTGAAATCTCGAGAGGCCAGGACCCTGATACAAGACCTGGAGGAGACCTTCGTGAGCCTCGACGTAGTAAACCTGCGGCTCAACCCGGAGAAATGTGTGTTTGGCGTTCCCTCGGGCAAGCTTTTGGGATTCCTCGTATCTCACCGTGGCATCAAGGCCAACCCCGAGAAGGTCAAGGCGGTCGAGGACATGAGTCCGCCAAAGACACTCAGAGAAATGCAGAAGCTCACTGGGCGTGTGACCGCACTAGGGCGCTTCATCTCCAAGCTGGGGGAACGAGTGCCGCCTTTCTTTCAGCTGATGAAGAAAAAGGGACCCTTTGAATGGACCGAAGAAGCATATAGGGCGTTTCAAGATCTCAAGAGGTACCTAACCAGTCCCCCAGTCATGGTGGCTCCGCGCCCTCAAGAGCCTCTGCTGCTTTACCTTGCCGCCACCCCCTACTCTGCCAGCGCAGCACTGGTGGCGGTTAGGGAGGAGCGCCAGTCCAAGACCATAACGGCAGCCCGAGGTCGGGCAAGACGGGAACAGGGAAAGCTCGAGGGAGCCAAAACTACAGATGAAGAGAGTCAGCTGCCGAGGGACGCACCAGAGACAGGAGAGGCAGCATGCCCGGATGGTCCACCTCCCGAGGCCACAGCATCTCGTGAGCGGCCATCACCTCCCGAGGGCGCCGCGACCCGAGATGCTCTCAGCCTTGTTGAGCACCCGGTCTACTTCGTTAGCACGGTGCTACGGGACGTGAGGGCACGGTACCCGATGCCCCAGAAGCTCCTTCTCGCGCTGCTGGTGGCCTCACGCAAGCTGCGTCACTACTTCCAAGCTCACCCGATCAAGGTCGTCTCATCGTACCCCCTGGAGAGGGTGCTCAGGAGCCCTAACTCAGCCGGAAGGGTCGCTGAGTGGAACATAGAGTTGCAAGCGTTTCAGCTCGAGTTCAGCACAACTAGGGTCATCAAAGGAGCCGCATTGGCGGATTTCGTGGCGAAATGGACAGAGGCACCGGGCCTCAAGGATGACAGGATCGCTCCCTCTCCCCAGGGAGCGAGGCGCCAGAAGGCTGGGTCATGTACTTTGACGGGGCATTCTCCAGGCACGGCGCGGGGGCTGGTGCCGTACTGATATCACCCACTCAGGATAAGCTTTGCTATGCAGCACAACTCTGTTTCCAGCAAGGAGAAAAGGTCTCCAACAACATAGCAGAATATGAGGGACTGATAGCCGGGTTGAAGGCCGCAGCGGCCATGGGAGTGAAGCGCCTCACCGTCAAAGGCAACTCGCAGCTCCTAGTCAACTTCTCCAATAAGGTGTACGAGCCGAAGGACGAGCATATGGAGGCCTACCTAGCAGAGGTCCGCAGGATGGAAAAGCAGTTATGGGGGCTGGAGCTGAATCACGTGCCCCGTGGCACCAACCAGGAAGCCGACGACATAGCCGGACGGGCGTCCAGGCGGCTGCCGCAGAAGCCCAGCGTCTTCGAAGAGCGGCTCTTCAAACCTTCAGCGCAGCCAACGCTATCAAGCACAGCTCAGCCTCGAGAGGAGCTCCCTCAGCCGCCAGCCTCGGGAGCCCCAGCCTGCGGACCGCCCTCAGGAGCACGTTTGCTCCTGACGATGGAACCTCAGGAGGAATGCTGGATCACAGAGCTCCGGAATTACCTGACACATGGGGCCCTGCCAGAGAAGGAGGAGGAAGCAGAACGTGTGGCCCGGCAGGCCACGACATACTGCATCAGAGACGGAGAACTCTACCGGAAGCGACCCAACAACGTATCTCTGCGCTGCATCTCCAGGGAGCAAGGAAGGGAACTACTGGGGGACATACACGGCGGGGACTGCGGACACCACTCATCATCACGAAACCTCGTCGGCAAAGCATTCCGTAGTGGGTTCTATTGGCCCACCGCGCTCAACGACGCGATCGAATTGGTAAAGGCTTGTGAGGCCTGCCAGTTCCATTCCAAGCAGATCCATCAACCAGTGGGGAGCCTGCAGACTATACCCCTCTCGTGGCCATTCGCAGTTTGGGGGTTGGATATTCTGGGCCCGTTCCCTCGGGCGCCAGGGGGCTACCGTTACCTCTATGTCGCCATTGACAAGTTCACCAATTGGGCAGAGGTGGAGGCTGTCCGTACCATCCCCGCAGGCTCCGCGGTCAAGTTCATCAGGGGTATCGTGAGCCGGTTCGGGGTGCCGAACCGCATCATCACAGACAATGGTTCGCAGTTCACCAGTAATCTCTTCAAAACATACTGTGCTAACCTTGGAACGCAGATATGCTATGCTTCGGTGGCACACCCGCGAAGCAATGGGCAAGCCGAACGAGCCAACGCGGAGGTCCTGAGAGGCCTCAAGACCAGGACGTTCAAGAAGAAGCTGGAGGCCTGCGGCAGGGGTTGGTACGATGAGCTCCAATCCGTGCTGTGGTCCATCCGCACAACCGCGACCAAACCAACTGGGGAAGCTCCGTTCTTCCTGGTCTACGGAGCCGAAGCAGTCCTTCCTCACGAGGTCAGGCGTCGCTCCACGCGGGTCCTGGCGTTCGACGAGGCGCAGCAGGACGCCATGCGGGGGATGGACCTCGTGCTGGGGGAGGAACGCCGCCGGGAAGCCGCGCTGCGAGCGGCAAGGTACCAACAGGCGCTACAACGATATCACTGCCGCAACATCCTCCCCAGGACCCTCGAGGTAGGGGACCTCGTACTCAGGCGGGTCCTCTCCAGGGAAGGGCTGCACAAGCTCTCTCCCATGTGGGAGGGCCCGTTCAAGGTTGTTCATGTTTCCAGGCCTGGCTCCATGCGCTTGGAGACTCAAGAGGGGGAGCCGATCCAGAACGCGTGGAACATCCAGCACCTCCGGAGGTTCTACCCCTAAAAGGCCCTGAGCCTGTGAAGAAGGCGAACGCCTGTTAAGATCTTCTCTTTTTGGAAAAGGCCCTGAGCCTGTGAAGAAGGTGAACGCCTGTGAAGATCTTCTCTTTTTGGAAAAGGCCCTGAGCCTGTGAAGAAGGCGAACGCCTGTGAAGATCGTCTCTTTTTGGAAAAGGCCCAGAGCCTGTGAAGAAGGCCAATGCCTGTGATGCTCATTACCTCTAAGGACAAAGGCCCGGAGCCTGTGAAGAAGGCCAATGCCTGTGAAGCTCGCCGCCCCGTGACACTCTCACGTAATGAGTGGGGCTATACACGCCCCGGAGTCTCAGGAGCGCCGACCTCAGGCCCTGGGGCTCCCTCCCACGCCCAGTGGCAGCACTTAGCTCCGCGCTGGTGAGAAGACGTCGAAGACTAGACTAGGTGCCGGACGCGGCTTTTTCATCTGCTTTCCGCATTTGACGTGTTTTACTTGCATTTGAAGTCTTATCGAAGCTATCGCCGTTGTTGATTTGTGGTTTGTCGATTTTCGCTCCTCGTTTTGATTTTCTCTCATGAAGGCCTCGCGAGGGATGGGGCTCGAACGCCCTCGCGAGCATTTTTGCTCTAGACGTTTAAAGGTTTCACGACCCGGGCTCTCCACAGGAGCACCCCTCTGGTACGTGCCCCTCGGGCACCGCGACACGCACACAGGGCCTGGGTCGGTCGCCCGCCGGCTGGGGCCGTAAACTACCTACGCGAGGGCAAATAGTTGAGAAACGCATCAACAAAATTAAGGTAATGGCTACAACGGCAATAATTCTCAACACGCCTCCACGGGGCTCCACGCAACTGTCTTATCTTACACAGGAAGCAAAAGTAAAAGGAAAGGGTGAGCCCGGCGCGGCCCGCCCTGTTGGGGAACGTAGCAGAAATTCAAAATTTTCTACGCAACACCAAGATCAATCTATGGAGTAATCTAGCAACGAGGGAAGGATAGTGCATCTACATACCCTTGTAGATCGCTAAGCGGAAGCGTTCAAGTGAACGGGGTTGATGGAGTCGTACTCGTCGTGATCCAAATCACCGATGATCCTAGTGCCGAACGGACGGCACCTCCGCGTTCAACACACGTACAGCCCGGGGACGTCTCCTCCTTCTTGATCCAGCAAGGGGAGAGGAGAAGTTGAGGGAGAGCTCCGTCAGCATGACGGCGTGGTGGTGGTGGAGCTCGTGGTTCTCCGGCAGGGCTTCGCCAAGCACCATGGAGGAGGAGGAGAAGGTAGGAGGAGGGAGGGTTGCGCCAGGGAAGAGGTCACGGCTGCCCTCCCAACCCTCCACTATATATAGGGGCAAGGGGAGAGGGGGAGGCGCCCTAGGGTTTCCCCTAGGGGGCGGCGGCTAGGCAGATTAGATCTCCCTAGGGAAAATCCTAGGGAGACTTGCCCCCCAAGCCAAGCAGGTGGAGGCTTGCCTCCCAAGCCAGGTGGAGGCGCCCCACCTCCCCAAGTAACGTGGGAAAGGGTGTGGGGGGCGCACCAACCCTTAGTGGGATGGTTTGCCCCTTCCCCTTTGGCCCATGAGGCCCTCCAACACTTGCCGGGGCTCCCGAAACACCTTTCGGTCATGCTGGCCATAGCCTGGTACCTCCGGAACACGTCCGGACTCCAATACCCTTCGTCCAATATATCGATCTTCACCGCCGGACCATTCCGGAACTCCTCGTGACGTCCGGGATCTCATCCGGGACTCCGAACTACCTTCGGTAACCACATACTATTTCCCATAACAACTCTAGCGTCACCGAACCTTAAGTGTGTAGACCCTATAGGTTCGGGAACCATGCAGACATGACCGAGACACCTCTCCGTCCAATAACCAATAGCGGGATATGGATACCCATATTGGCTCCCACATGTTCCACGATGATCTCATCGGATGAACCACGATGTCAAGGATTCAATCAATCCCGTATACAATTCCCTTTGTCTAGCGGTACTGTACTTGCCCGAGATTCGATCGTCGGTATCGCGATACCTTGTTCAATCTCCTTACCGACAAGTCTCTTTACTCGTTCCGTAACACATCATCCCGTATTCAACTCCTTGATCACATTGTGCACATTATGATGATGTCCTACCGAGTGGGCCCAGAGATACCTCTCCGTCACACGAAGTGACAAATCCCAGTCTCGATTCATGCCAACCTAACAGACACTTTCGGAGATACCTGTAGTGTACCTTTATAGTCACCCAGTTACGTTGTGACGTTTGGCACACCCAAAGTATTCCTACGGTATCCGGGAGTTGCACAATCTCATGGTCTAAGGAAATGATACTTGACATTAGAAAAGCTTTAGCATACGAACTACACGATCTTTGTGCTAGGCTTAGGATTGGGTCTTGTCCATCACATCATTCTTCTAATGATGTGATCCCGTTATCAATGACATCCAATGTCCATGGTCAGGAAACCGTAACCATCTATTGATCAACGAGCTAGTTAACTAGAGGCTTACTAGGGACATGGTGTTGTCTATGTATCCACACATGTATCTGAGTTTCCTATCAATACAATTCTAGCATGGATAATAAACGATTTATCATGAACAAGGAAATATAATAATAACCTATTTATTATTGCCTCTAGGGCATATTTCCAACAGTCTCCCACTTGCACTAGAGTCAATAATCTAGTTCACATCGCCATGTGATTAACATTCACAGGTCACATCGCCATGTGACCAACATCCAAAGAGTTTACTAGAGTTCATAATCTAGTTCACATCACTATGTGATTAACACTCAATGAGTTCTGGGTTTGATCATGTTGCTTGTGAGAGAGGTTTTAGTCAACGGGTCTGCAACATTTAGATCCGTATGTACTTCGCAAATCTCTACGCTATATTTGGAGCCATTTCAAATAACTGTTCTACTTGGAGCTATTCCAAATTGTTGCTCCATTATACGTATCCGGCATCTCTACTCAAAGCTATCCGGATAGGTGTTAAGCTTGCATCGACGTAACTCTTTACGTCGAACTCTTTATCACCTCCATAACCGAGAAACATATCCTTATTCCTCTAAGGATAATCTTGACCGCTATCTGGTGATCTACTCCTAGATCACCTTTGTACCCTCTAGCCAGACATGTGGCAAGGCACATGTCAGGTGTGGTACACAGCATATCATACTATGGAGCCTATGTCTAAGCATAGGGGACGACCTTCGTCCTTTCTCTCTGTTCTGCAGTGGTCGAGCTTTAAGTCTTAACTTCGTACCTTACAACTCAGGCAAGAACTTCCTTCTTTGACTGATCCATCTTGAACACCTTCAAGATCATGTCAAGGTATGTGCTCATTTGAAAGTACCATTAAGCGTTTTGATCTATCCCTATAGATCTTGATGCTCAATGTTTAAGCAGCCTAATCCAGGTTTTCCATTGAAAAACACTTTTCAAATAACCCTATATGCTTTCCAGAAATTCTACATTATTTCTGATCATCAATATGTCAACAACATATACTCATCAGAAATTCTATAGTGCTCCCACTCACTTCTTTGGAAATACAAGTTTCTCATAAACTTTGTATAAACCCAAAATATTTGATCATCTCACCAAAGTGTACTTGTTAGCATCTTTGCATACTTGTTAGCATCTTTCAGGATCGACAAAATCTTCTGGTTGTATCACATACAACCTTTCCTCAAGAACAAGGAAACAATATTTTGACATCCCATCTGCAAGATTTTATAAATAATGCAATACCTGCTAATTCCAACAGACTCTTAGCATCGCTACGAGTGAGAAAGTCTCATCGTAGTCAACTCCTTGAACTTGTCGGGAAACACCTTAACGACAAGTCAAGCTTTCTCAATGGTGACACTTACCATCATTGTATGTCTTCCTTTTAAAATCCATATGTGCCCAACAGCCTTACGACCATCAAGTAGTTCTTTCAAAGTCTACACTTTGTTTTCATACATGGATCGTCTCTCGGATTTTATGGCCTCGAGCCATTTTTCGGAATCCGGGCCCACCATCGCTTCTCCATAGCTCATAGGTTCATCGTTGTCCAACAACGTGACCTTTTAAGACAGGGTTACCACTTAGAAGTTGTACACACCCTTGTCAACCTATGAGGTTCGATAGTAACTTGATGTGAAGCTCCATGATCATCATCATTAGCTTTCTCTTCAACTGAGGCAGGGGCCACAGAAACATTTTTCCTGTGCTTGCACTACTCTCTGCCTGAAGTAAAGGTTCAACAACCTTATCAAGTTCTATCTTCCTCCCACTCAATTCTTTCGAGAGAAACTTTTCCTCGAGAAAGGACCCGATTCTAGAAACAATCCCTATTGCTTTCGGATCTGAATTAGGAGGCATACCCAACTGTTTTGGGTGTCCTATGAAGATGCATTTTATCCGCTTTGGGTTCGAGCTTATCAACCTGAAACTTTTTCACATAAGCGTCGCAGCCCCAAACTTTTAAGAAACGACAACTCAGGTTTCTCCAAACCATAGTTCAAACGGTTTCGTCTCAACGGAATTACGTGGTGCCCTATTAAAGTGAGTGCGGTTGTCTCTAATGCCTAACCCATGAACGATAGTGGTAATTCGATAAGAGACATCATGGTACGCACCATATCCAATAGGTGCAACTATGATGTTCGGACACACCATCACACTATGGTGTTCCAGACGGTATTAGTTGTGAAACAATTTCCACAGTGCCAAACTCGTAACTCAGATATTCATTTCTATGATCATATCATAGACATTTTATCCTCTTATCACGAAGATCTTCAACTTCACTCTGAAATTACTTGAACCATTCAATAATTCAGACTTGTGTTTCATCAATTAAATATACTCAGTATCTACTTAAATCATGTGTGAAGTAAGAATATAACGATGTCCACTGCGTGCCTCAGCACTCATTGGACTGCATACATCAAAATGTGTTACTTCCAACAAGTTGCTATCTTGTTCCATCTTACTGAAAACGAGGCTTTTTCAGTCATCTTGCCCATGTGGTAAGATTTGCATATCTCAAGTGATTCAAAACCAAGTGAGTCCAAACGGTCCATCTACATGGAGTTTCTTCATGCGTATATACCAATAGACATGGTTCACATTACTCAATCCTTTTCAAAAATGAGTGAGTCCAAAGATCCATCAACATGGAGCTTCTTCATGCGTTTTATACCAATATGACTTACACGGCAGTGCCACAAGTAGGTGGTACTATCATTACTATCTTATATCTTTTGGCATGAACATGTGTATCACTACGATCGAGATTCAATAACCATTCATTTTAGGTGCAAGACCATTGAAGGTATTATTCAAATAAACAGAGTAACTATTATTCTCTTTAAATGAACAACCGTATTGCGATAGACATAATCCAATCATGTCTATGCTCAACGCAAACACCAAATAACAATTATTTAGGTTTGACACCAATCTCGATGGTAGAGGGAGCGAGCGATGCTTGATCATATCAACTTTGGAAACACTTCCAACACATATCGTCAGCTCACCTTTAGCTAGTCTCCGTTTATTCCGTAGCTTTTATTTCGAGTTACTAACACTTAGAAACCGAACCGGCATCTAATACCCTGGTGCTACTAGGAGTACTAGTAAAGTACACATTCACATAATGTATATCCAATATACTTCTATCGACAGCCTTCTCATCTACCAAGTATCTAGGGTAATTCTGCTCCAGTGGTTGTTCCCCTTATTATAGAAGCACTCAGTCTCGGGTTTGGGTTTAACCTTGGGTTTCTCCACTAGAGCAGCAACTGATTTGCCGTTTCATGAAGTATCCCTTCTTGCCCTTGCCCTTCTTGAAACTAGTGGTTTCACTAACCATCAACAATTGATGCTCCTTCTTGATTTCTACTTTCGCGGTGTCAAACATCGTGAATATTTCAAGGATCATCATATCTATCCCTGATATGTTATAGTTCATCACGAAGCTCTAGCAGCTTGGTGGCAATGACTTTGGAGAAACATCACTATCTTATCTGGAAGATCAACTCCCACTCGATTCAAGTGATTGTTGTACTCAGACAATTTGAGCACAAGCTCAACGATTGAGCTTTTCTCCCTTAGTTTGCAGGCTAAGAAAATCGTCGGAGGTCTAATACCTCTTGACGTGGGCACGAACCTGAAATCCCAATTTCAGCCCTTGAAACATCTCATATGTTCCGCGACATTTCAAAAATGTCTTCGGTGCCTCAATTCTAAGCCATTCAACATTACCGAACTATCACGTAGTTATCTAAACGTGTATGTCCGATGTTCGCAACATCCACAAACGACGTTTGGGGTTCAGCACACTGAGCGGTGCATTAAGGACATAAGCCTTCTACTGTCCGCATAATTGCTACTGTCAACTTTCAACTATATTTTCTCCAGTAACGTATCTAACTAGTAGAACTAAAGCGCGAGCTTACGGCATAATTTGCAAAGATCTTTTGACTATGTTCAGGATAATTAAGTTCATCTTATGAACTCCCACTCAGATAGACATCCCCCTAGTCATCTAAGTGATTACATGATCCGAGTCAACTAGGCCGTGTCCGATCATCACGTGAGACGGACTAGTCATCATCGGTGAACATCTTCATGTTGATCGTATCTACCATACGACTCATGCTCGACCTTTCGGTCTCTTGTGTTCCGAGGCCATGTCTGTACATCCTAGGCTCGTCAAGTCAACCTAAGTGTTTCGCGTGTGTAAATCTGTCTTACACCCGTTGTATGTGAACGTAAGAATCTATCACACCCGATCATCACGTGGTGCTTCGAAACGACGAACTTTCACAACGGTGCACAGTTAGGGGGAACACTTTCTTGAAATTTTAATGAGGGATCATCTTATTTACTACCGTTGTTCTAAGCAAATAAGATGTAATAACATGATAAACATCACATGCAATCAAATAGTGACATGATATGGCCATCATCACTTTGCTCCTTTCGATCTCCATCTTCGGGGCTCCATGATCATCATCGTCACCGGCATGACACCATGATCTCCATCATCATGATCTCCATCATCGTGTCTTCATGAAGTTGTCTCGCCAACTATTACTTCTACTACTATGGCTAACGGTTAGCAATAAAGTAAAGTAATTACATGACGTTTATGTTGACACGCAGGTCATAAATAAATTAAAGACAACTCCTATGGCTCCTGCCGGTTGTCATACTCATCGACATGCAAGTCGTGATTCTTATTACAAGAACATGATCAATCTCATACATCACATATCATTCATCACATTCTTCTTGGCCATATCACATCACATAGCATACCCTACAAAAACAAGTTAGACGTCCTCTAATTGTTGTTTGCATGTTTTACGTGGCTGCTATGGGTTTCTAGCAAGAACGTTTCTTACCTACGCAAAACCACAACGTGACATGCCAATTGCTATTTACCCTTCATAAGGACCCTTTTCATCGAATCCGTTCCGACTAAAGTGGGAGAGACAGACACCCGCCAGCCACCTTATGCAACTAGTGCATGTCAGTCGGTGGAACCGGTCTCACGTAAGCGTACGTGTAAGGTTGGTCCGGGCCGCTTCATCCCACAATGCCGTCGAAACAAGATTGGACTAGTAACGGTAAGCATATTGAACAAAATCAACGCCCACAACTACTTTTTGTTCTACTCGTGCATAGAATCTACGCAATAGACCTAGCTCATGATGCCACTGTTGGGGAACGTAGCAGAAATTCAAAATTTTCTAGGCAACACCAAGATCAATCTATGGAGTAATCTATCAATGAGGGAAGGATAGTGCATCTACATACCCTTGTAGATCGCTAAGCGGAAGCGTTCAAGTGAACGGGGTTGATGGAGTCGTACTCGTCGTGATCCAAATCACCGATGATCCTAGTGCTGAACGGACGACACCTCCGCGTTCAACACACGTACAGCCCGGGGACGTCTCCTCCTTCTTGATCCAGCAAGGGGAGAGGAGAAGTTGAGGGAGAGCTCCGTCAGCATGACGGCGTGGTGGTGGTGGAGCTCGTGGTTCTCCGGCAGGGCTTCGCCAAGCACCATGTAGGAGGAGGAGAAGGTAGGAGGAGGGAGGGTTGCGCCAGGGAAGAGGTCACGGCTGCCCTCCCACCCCTCCACTATATATAGGGGCAAGGGAAGAGGGGGAGGCGCCCTAGGGTTTCCCCTAGGGGGTGGCGGCTAGGCAGATTGGATCTCCCTAGGGAAAATCCTAGGGAGACTTGCCGCCCAAGCCAAGCAGGTGGAGGCTTGCCTCCCAAGCCAGGTGGAGGCGCCCCACCTCCCCAAGTAACGTGGGAAAGGGTGTGGGGGGCGCACCAACCCTTAGTGGGCTGGTTTGCCCCTTCCCCTTTGGCCCATGAGGCCCTCCAACACTTGCCGGGGCTCCCGAAACACCTTTCGGTCATGCTGGCCATAGCCTGGTACCTCCGGAACACGTCCGGACTCCAATACCCTTCGTCCAATATATCGATCTTCACCGCCGGACCATTTCGGAACTCCTCGTGACGTCCGGGATCTCATCCGGGACTCCGAACTACCTTCGGTAACCACATACTATTTCCCATAACAACTCTAGCGTCACCGAACCTTAAGTGTGTAGACCCTACAGGTTCGGGAACCATGCAGACATGACCGAGACACCTCTCCGACCTATAACCAATATCGGGATCTGGATACCCATATTGGCTCCCACATGTTCCACGATGATCTCATCGGATGAACCACGATGTCGAGGATTCAATCAATCCTGTATACAATTCCCTTTGTCTAGCGGTATTGTACTTGCCCGAGATTCGATCGTCGGTATCGCGATACCTTGTTCAATCTCGTTACCGGCAAGTCTCTTTACTCGTTCCATAACACATCATCCCGTATTCAACTTCTTGATCACATTGTGCACATTATGATGATGTCCTACCGAGTGGGCCCAGAGATACCTCTCCGTCACACGAAGTGACAAATCCCAGTCTCGATTCGTGCCAACCCAACAGACACTTTCGGAGATACCTGTAGTGTACCTTTATAGTCACCCAGTTACGTTGTGACGTTTGGCACACCCAAAGTATTCCTACGGTATCCGGGAGTTGCACAATCTCATGGTCTAAGGAAATGATACTTGACATTAGAAAAGCTTTAGCATACGAACTACACGATCTTTGTGCTAGGCTTAGGATTGGGTCTTGTCCATCACATCATTCTTCTAATGATGTGATCCCGTTATCAATGACATCCAATGTCCATGGTCAGGAAACCGTAACCATCTATTGATCAACGAGCTAGTTAACTAGAGGCTTACTAGGGACAAGGTGTTGTCTATGTATCCACACATGTATCTGAGTTTCCTATCAATACAATTCTAGCATGGATAATAAACGATTTATCATGAACAAGGAAATATAATAATAACCTATTTATTATTGCCTCTAGGGCATATTTCCAACACGCCCCGCATCGGCCTACTGAGGCGGCACCGGATGCCTCCGGAGCTCAGGCGGACTCCCTCTCGCGCTTCACCGGAGCGCGACGACGGGCGGATGAACAGCCACCCCCCAAGCAGGCGCGGAGGCGAGGGGGCTGGCTGCGGCCACCGCTGGAGGAGCCGCCTGAAGGGGAGTAGGCGAAGCTTGGGGAGCCTCGGGCGCCGCCAGCAGAGTGGGCGCTGTCTCTTCCATCGTCGTCCTAAGGGCAGCATCCTGCGCGTCAACCATCTTCCCCAAACACCCTCACGTAGAGGGTGCTGTCGCCGTCGAACTTGAAGTGCAGGGTGCACCGCTTGCCCAGGCCGCGCGTGCGGGCAAACGTTTGCCAGCCGCGGGTTAGGGCCCCATTCCCAGAAGGGGAGACCTCGAGTGAAACCCAAGAGGCCCTACTGCAGCAGCCGTCAGCCTGGAGCCAGAAGCCACACCGGGCGCCCGCCGGCAGCTCGCTGATGAAGAAGCAAGGGAGGTGGAGCCAGGTGCTGGTTGGTCCACCGACCACACGACGAACTCCGGCAGCACCTCCGCCGAGCGAAAGCGCGGCCTGGGAGGCCGTGCAACCACAACCTGCCTCCCCATGGCAGCCGAGCGCTCACCACCACGCGGAGAATCACCCCTGTGCCCACGGGGAGCCATAGCGGGGACCGCGGGATGCTTGCGGGGACGACCCCGGCCGCGCTTGGCTGGAGGGGAGTCGGGCCCCGCCCGACTAGCCTTCCCCTTCTCCGCAGCTGAGAACCTCTTCGGAGCCATGCGAGCGGCGGCGGCGAAGGAGTGGAAGAAGAGGAGAAGCGGGAAGGGATGGACTGGCGGAGCTTGTGCGGCCTCGCACTTATAGCCGGAAGAGGCCAACCGTCAAGCACCACAATCGCAGGTAATAATGACCCGTATCTATGCATGCAGGGACTAGTCAAGTCACGCAGTTGCCGAGGCGTCATGGGGAAGTGGAGACGCCCACGTCCTGTCAAACTACCACGCGGCGCCCAAGACCGCAGGCTGTTAGGGCCCGCGGCGCTTCGCCCTTGCCCTTTCGCCTCTCAGCACGGCCAAGTCCATGCGCGCCTTGGGCCCGGGGGCTACTGTCGGCGTCCTGGGAACGGGGGTCCCCAGACTTGCCAGCCTGCGGCCTGCGGCGTGGCTCAAATGGGGGTCCAGCGTGGCCCATCTTTATCAGCACAAGGCTCAAGACCCTCGCGAGGGGCCAAGCCTCGCGAGGCGGACGACATGGCGCTTCCTCAAGCACGGCCTCCTTAGGCTGGCTCGCGAGGAGGCGGAGAGATCAAGGCGGGTACCTCACGAGGTGCCCATGACGCAAGCCATGACGACCAAGGGTGCCAGGCAGGCGCCTGCCCGCGCAGCGTCTCCCTTTCCTCTTTGGTGCAAAGGGGGCAAGCGCAGGCGAGAGGATCAAGCAAAGGCACCCGTTTCGGTGCAACAAGACCAAGACCAGTCGAACGAAGGGAAGGAGGTGACCATGGAGCCCAGGATGGCGTCACCGCAGGGCCTTTGGCAGGCGAAGACCAACTTTAGTCAGGATAAGTGTACCAGATGTTCCCCTTCAAATTGGCCAATTGTTGGCGCCCTTCCCGCTCAATATTTGGGAAGAGGCCCAGGGCCTTTGCCTATAAATAGGACTAGCCACCCCCAGGGTGGAGAGAGATTGGATGAGCTAGGATCGAATCCAGCATCTATAGAGAGAGAGAAGGGCGATCGAACTCCCCCTAGCAGTTCATCCCCTAGCCAAGAACAGGCCCTCGCGAGGCCGTTCCCCCTTGTACTGTTCTTCCTCATCAGCCCAAGAGGCAATCCACCCACCACAAACTAGAGTAGGGTATTACACCACAGTGGTGGCCCGAACTAGCATAAACCTTGTGTCTCTTGTGTTGTTCTTGCAGTAGTTAGATCCTTACGAGACGGAGAGGTAGAGGGCACGATCTCCGCGCGCACGCCAGAGTTCGAACCTCAAGGGTCTGCCGGAACCCGTGAACCGACAACTGCGACAATGAAAGCGCCATGAAGATTGCCAACAACCCAGTTCAGCATTCGAAGACAAAGCACATTGTCGGAGTAAATGACCACGAGTAGACTAGCTGGCTCCCCCTGGCACTTCAGAAAACATTACGAGCCGATCCGGCCTCCAAGAATCCAAGACGTGGGGCTGCCTTCCTCCTGGCGGCTACCCCTCAGGCTGACTATCGGAGGGCGGCCCGGCCTTAGCTCTCATGAAGAAAGCTGCGGGAGGGCCGGCTTCAAGAAGCCGGCCATGAGAAGGCCGACTCCAAAGAGCCGGCTCCCACAACGCGGTCAAGATCGTACCCTTGAAGTCCGCATCCACATAACGGCGATGGGACGGGGCGTGCCTACATGTGGGGACCCCGACTCATAAGTCGTGATCACCGAATGCATGTGTACAGTGATCCCAGAGATCAATGCTCACTGAACACACAGAAGCTGAATAACAAGAGTCTTACATCCACACATACCGTATTACACAAGTAGGACCATTATGGTCAAGTCTTGAGTATAACATTGCAGCGGAAATCTTCGTCGATAACTTGGACCCATGCCATCTGCCTTAACCCTACAGGCATTCTGACTGGGAAGCGTTCTAGCTCGCATGTTCGTCACGAAGTATTCTTCATCATATTCTGTTCTTTCATGCCTGGCCAATAAAATAACCAGTGGCAAGCCAATGAGTACTTTGAATGTACTCGCAAGCAACCCATGTTTTGGTTCAAGGTACAACAATGCATGATATAGGTAAATTTTTGCGGAAAGCTAGTTTTGAGTGCGATGACATGTTCAACAACTTATAAGACATGCATCAGGAGAATTCAAGTAACCAAGAGGACAGGTAACAGATATCAACATAAATAGAGTGGGCACCAACCCAACTCAATCATGTCAAGTCCTTGACTTGACCCAAGTAGTTCTTCCCACTCACACTGGTTTGTAAACAAGTGGACGTAGCCCAAGAGCGGTCACCCAACTGTCCTTGACCGTGGACACGGCTATTCGAATAGTTTTACACTCTGCAGAGGTTGCACACTTTACCCACAAGATCCGGGGAACTTCCATGTCATCCACGACCCGCGGTACCTCAAGTACCCGGGGTAAGCACCCGATCACTATCTTTCCCTAGACGACACTAACAAGGAGTCCACTCGTTGTTCCGTATCGTCACGATGTACATCATACGAGACTCACTCGAGATCGTAACATCCGAGAGGGGGCACAATGGTGTATCCGGTGCCCTGTGAAAACAGTCATGGCCGCCCTACCTGGCACGACCCCGTCCCGAGAGAGCGCACCAACAACTCTCCCGTTACTAGTAATGCGGGCTCCAAGCTAGTATCGGCCTAGGTAATCAATAATGCCCTTTCCCACATAAGGGTAGAGTGGTTGCGCATGTAAGGTTGGAATAACGGTCGCAACTTAAACCAATCCGTTTTTGAAAACAACACACACACTTGCCTCGGTACACCACTTCGTCATCAAGTGGCTACCCAACTCATCATCTCCCTCGGGCATAAGTGGCACCCGACGGGGTTTTCGAAAAGTCCTTCGAAAATACTTTGCCTCCATCACCATGCATATTCCCGTCCCTTTTTGCGTAGCAACTACTTTAGCATCCTATCTACTCCCACCGGCATAACCCTCATAAGAAGGTAGGGTCATGCATAATGCAGGTATCAACGAGGAACTAACGGAGGCAACCCACCAAAGTGGCTATCATGATTCCATTGCAACAACAATAAAGTGCTATATGACATGCATAAAAAGGGTTTCATAGACATGGTCAAAGGGCTGCTTGCCTGGTTCATCAGAGTCTTGAGATCTTCTGGTCCTTCTCCAAGTACTCCGTCTACTTCGGCAACTAACGTCGGAAACAATCACAATAAGCAACACAACAAGGCAATAAAAATGTGCTCTAAAAATATGAAGTTGACTTTTATTGGATACCTCTGGTCATATGAGGAATGACCAAAGTGATTTCGTTGGAAGTGGATCAATGGATATTTCTAATCATTTCGATATGATGGAATCAAGGGGTTTATGGAATTGCAAGAAGTGTACAGAAACATATTTTTGAAAAATGAGCAAAGGCACCCATTTAACAAAGGATGATTCTAGAAGCATCTAGGAATTGGTTTCACTGGATTTGGAGTTGAAATGATTTTCCTATGAATTTACAAAGTTGAAAAATATGAAGAAATAGACCATTATTTGATGTGATACAGAAAGTATTAGTAAAAATGTTCAAAAACTAAGTTTTGAACTTATAGACACCTAGGATTTTGAATCATGGAATTTGGATCAATTTTGAGCCTTCTGTGATTTTCTAAAGTTTATGACAGAAATGGAAATATGGGATTTGATAAATGTTTGTGAAGAAAATCTTTATGGAAAAATGTGCAAATTGCACCATGTGATAGATCAGGAATTTATGAACTTATAGAAATTAGAATCATCAAATTTGGTTCTATTTGAATTTTTGGGAAGTTTTACAAGTTATCTGGGAAAAGAAAATAAGAGAAAGGATATACCCTTATTCTCCGCACTGGGCGAGAGATAGGCATTGGGCCGGCCCAGCGGCTCGGCCGCACGCACGCAGGGGCCACGTCGGAGGCGGCTTGACAGAACTACGCCTTCGCGCGGGGAAGGCGGGTAAACCAGAAACAGTCTCCACTTGCTAGCGTGGCCTGGAGGCTGGGCCCCTGACGAGCAGGCCCCGCCCACAGGTTGTTTCCTTGCTCGCGCCAGAAGCAGAGGAGGTCGACCGAGCGGGGCGCCGGCGTGCTCCCCGGCGGACTTGGTAGGCAGAGCCGCGCCCATCCATGGGCGCCACGCAGGCTGGGGAGGTCCAGGGCGACGGCGACCCTGACGCCGGCGGACGAGGCTTCAGGAGAAGATGGTTGCCGTGGCACGGGGCACCAGAGCAGGAGAAGATGAGCGGGAGAGCTCCGAAGGTCTTCTGCGGTCCTCCTGGTGGCCAAAGTATGGAAGGGGAGGCCCTGGTTTGCCGGAGCCGGGTGGAGGCCGACGGCGACCACGGCGGCCATGGAGAGGGAAAGAGGGCACGAGGGGGAGATAGGGGGTGTCAGAGAGGTTCACGGGAGAGAGGGAGAGCGGGGAGAGGCCAGAGTAGTGCTCGGGGTAGCCTTATATGGTCGTGGCTGCGGTGCACCATGGGCGCGGCCTAGGGAGCGCTCGGCGAGCTCTGCGGAGGGAGAAAGAGGGCAAGGGAGGAGGGGCCCGACATCCTTGCGTGTTGTGGACGTCGTGGCGCCTCGTCGGGCGCGCGGGGTAGGGCCGAGGTGGTCGGAGGTGTTGGGCAGGGAGCCGCTATAGTGCGGTAGCGCACTGTAGCGCGCTCCAGAGCGCGTGTGTGGCTGGCATGGCCATTTTTTTGGCAATGTGGGCGCGGCCAAGTGTGTCTGGTAGTGCTAGGGGGTAGTAAAGAAGTGTGGAGAGGCATTGGATGCCCTGGAGAGCCAGTAGGAGAGGAGAGAGGCTGAGGGAGAGAGAGAAAATGGTTGTCCAGAGAGGGAGAGAGAGGTTTTTACCCCCCAATAATGGAGATGTGATGTTGCCATTGTTAATGTAGGGAGAAGGGGTCTAGGAGGAGCTGTGGTAAAAATATGGAGTCAAGGAGATTAGTGTAGTGGGGTGAAACCAGTGACTTTTTGCAATGACCAGAAGGTGTTTGATGCCAATTTGGGCAAGCAAATTAATTCCAATGGACATGAGAATTAACAGGATCAAGTGGCATATATAATTGAGGTTGACCAGAAAGTTTGAGTCCATTTGAAGAAGTTTGCCAATGTAACTTTGGCAAACCCTAGAAATCAGCAGAAATGGCTTTACCAAGATTTAGTCATGCAAATATATTCTCCTTGATTCACCACTTGGTGTAGTGTCATCATTTAAGGATTTGAACATGCTCACAAAAGTTGGGGTCAACGAGAGGAAGTTGGTAGTACAAACTTGTTCAAATTTGATTCTGGTCAGAGAGGGTTTTGGGGTACTTTGATCAAGATAAAATTCTCTCCAACTTGTGCCATTTGGTCTAGATGTATTATTACACCATTTGAGCATGTGCACCAAGTTTGAGAGCATTCGGACATGTTTGACAGTGCAAAGATGTTCAAACTTGAAAAAGGACAGAAGTGGTTTTGAAAGGGTTTCATGGGGTTACAGTATTCTCCTTGACATGGTACTTGGCAAGATCATCAAAAATGTCATATGTGACATGTTAGAATTTTCTTGGATTTTTATGAAAATATTTCCTGTAGAAATATTTCAAATCCTTGAAATGAGCAGAAATGGTTTTGGTAGGTTTTGTCCAATATATTGATCATGACCATGTGTTGAAACTCATATATATGGAAAATATATGTCCATTGAGTCTCCCCAATTTTTCTCAAATATTTTTAAAGCTTTAAAAATAATTTTAACCTATTTAAGACCATTTTTGGCCTTAAGAAAAAGCCTTTAAATAAAATAGGAAAATAACTTTTAAAATTATATTTTTGTGGTTTCTGGGTATCCTATATCTAATACGAGTCAAATACATTTTTGGAAAGATTTTTACTGCCCTTAATTAAGTGCTTGCAGTGCAAACCACAATTCAGGGGGTTTTGGAAAACTAATTTTTGAAAATACTATTTGGCCGAATTATTTTTGTAAGAAAATATTATATTGTTCTATACACATGGTTTGATCATTGGGAAAAGGATTTGGATCAAGGAGAAGGAGTATAAGAGTTGGATAATTTATTTGATTTTTAGAGCACTTGCAAACAACAGTCAAACATTCAATCAAAGCAAAGACAAAACACTCAAAAGTTTTTGTCTGGCCACATTTTTATCATGTTTATTAGCTTAAGTGTTGTGGCATGAAAATCAGGGTGTGACACTACAGTAAAGCCTGCCACCCCCGAAACCCGGAGCACGCCTGACACAGTGCGCCGTGCGGTGTAGCCCTGACCCGTCCGGCGCGGCACTGTTGCCATGTTGACTATGACGCCACCCACGACAGGCTGTCAGCACGGCCCACGGGCGGTGGGCCCCTTCAGGCAGAGAGACACCCGAAGGCGGCCAGGCCTCCCCCACTCGGCCTGAGGCATGGCCGGCTTCCCAAAGCCGGCTTGGCCCCTCCCACAAAGGAGGCGCCCCATTAAGGAGACAAGACGAGGAGAGGCTACAGCGATCGCCTGCCAGGCGGCGGCACTGTAGCCACGCTTACCTCGACAAAGCCCTCATCATCAGGATTGAGGCAACAGTAACCACCCACCGACAAGGCCCTTGGCAGTGGGGCCAGCATGTCGACCAAGGGGCTGGCAGCCGGCGGGACCCGCCAGCCAGCGGGCCCCAGCAGCCGACGCAGAAGCGGGCAAGCGTAGACACTGACGGCTAGGGCCCACGCCCAGCCGGATTACCAATGTACCCCCAGGGGGTAGGCCTATATAAACCCCCTGGGGCGCCCTTGCAAAGGGTTGATCTCATCTAGGTTTAGACACTCCATAGAGAGAAGAGGAGAGCTAGCCGTGCCCTTCTTCTTCCTCTCGCCGAACAACTCAAGGAGCATCTTGTAGCCACTTGTTCATCTAGTGATCATGCGGAGACCCCGCAGAGCAGCAATAGGGGTGTTATCTCCACGGAGAGCCCCGAAGCTGGGTAAGATTCGCCGGCGTGCATGTCTTCGCCTCATCCCGCTTCCAAGCACCGGCGACGTCCTACTGGCTCCCACGAAGAAAAGCCACCCGTTGGCATATGTCGCACCTACCACCCGACATTTGGCGCCCACCGTGGGGCCAGGTGCACCGTCGTCCAGAGACCTGTTCTAGATGGGAACCCTCTTCCTCCCCAGCGAGCGTAGCCAGCCCGGCACGCCCGACGGTGCTTGCCACGACGCGCTGCAAGGCATCGCCAACATCTGCGCAGCAAGCGGCCTCTCTAATCTCCTTGGCGAGGCCCGCATCTCTGACGAGCCCGCCTCCGACGCGGGCACCGACCACCTCGTCGACCTCCTCGGCCAGCTCCACGTCTCCAGCGAGCCTGCTGTGGACCAGGAGTCCGTTGGCTCCACCGACCCGATGCCTGTCGACCTCGACGCGGCCTCGCTTGATGCTTTCCCCACCGACGTCGTGATCTACGATGACCCACTTCCCCGAGCCAATGGCTGCGACGCTGCCGCCACCGAGGTGATGGTCATCAGCCACGGCGGCGCCCCTGGCGAAAATGCCCACGACGCCCTGCAAGCGGCGACCCACGACTTGTCCGTCCCCCTCCTGGCCGATGCCGACGCCGAAGCACTAGAGGCACGCCGCCTCGCCCTCCTCGCGGAGGGCCGGAAGTTGGCTTCCATGAGACGCCTCACCGAGGCCCATCAACGCGAAGTCGACCGCGCCGCCTTTGGTACGCCACCTCCTGGCGGGCCGAGCCGAGCCGGTGTTGTCAGACAGCGCGGCGCTGCCATCGCCGACATGCTTGGAGTCGACTGCCCAGTCTACGCCACCCCGCTCGAGAACCCGCGCGCCGCCCAGGCGGCCGTAGACGAGTTGGACGGACTGGGGGCCGAAGAGCTCCCCCACATGACCAGACGCATCCAGCAGCTGATCGATGCAGCCACGCGGCGGCACGAAGCCGACGCCTGCGCGGAAAGCCATCCCCCACGCCTAGAATACGGCGCGACGTCCCGGACGCCGACTGCGGGTAGAACCCGCGCGCGACAAGAGAAAGAGCCGGCTGCCAGCCGAAGCCGAACCCGGATCTCCATCGAGCGAGACGCAGAAGGCCTCCCTCGAGCCGTGGAGCGGCGGGGCAACCCGCCGCCATCTCCGCCCCGTGGGGAGAGATATCCCACCCCACCGCCTATCACGCATCCGACTCTCAATGGCCGACTAGGTCGCCGCGAAGGAGTCGGCGAGAACGACGCCCGCCATCGGATCGACCGCCTAGCGCGATCCCTGGCCCTGGAAGAAGAAGACGATGTCGGCCTGCCTTGCTTCGGTCCCCGCTTCCGCGACGAGCCCTTCCCCAAAGGGTTCTCGCTCCCAAGAGACACGCCCAAATACAACGGCTCCGTGAAGCCGGAAGATTGGTTGATTGACTACTCCACCGCGGTACGCATCACGAACGGCAACAGGCGCGTTGCCGTGAAGTACGTGCCCCTCATGCTCCAAGGCACGGCGCGGACATGGCTTAACAGCCTCAAGCCCTACAGCATCAACAGCTGGCTAGACTTCACCGAAGCCTTCATCCGCAACTTCACCAGCACCTACAAGCAGGCTCCTAAGCCCAGACAACTCTCCTTGTGCGTGCAAGGCCCCACCGAGTCCACTCGCGACTACCTCACGCGTTGGGCCGAGCTCCGCAACTCTTGTGAATGGGTGCACGAGGTGCAAGCCATAGAATACTTCACTGCAGGATGCCAAGAAGGCACCCTTCTCAAGCACAAGATCCTCTGCGACGAGCCAACCACCCTCGACGAGCTTCTGGTCATAGCAGACAAGTATGCCACTGCCGACTCCTCAATGAAGACCGAACTTCGGGTAGACGCGTCCGGGAAGGTACTCAACCCGGCGTCCAAGACGCCGGCTGGGGACTCCGGCAGACGCCCGTACCAGAACGACCACAAGCGCAAGGGCCCCGTGCCGCCCTCCACCAACCGACAGGTGGCCACGGTCGAGGGCGAGCAGCCCGAAGGGCGGCCCACTCCCAAGAAGCAGAAAGGCGGCAGGCCGGCTTGGCAGCCAGCCTTCTCCTATGAGCAAACTCTCGACGCCCCATGCAAGTTCCACAACGGCGCAAAGCCGTCCAAACACACAACCCGGAAGGGCCACTGGCTCACCCGAATCTCCAAGGGCGAAGGGCTCGCGTCGCCTCCACCTGCTGGTCCGCCGCCTCCGGCTCCACAGCAGCCGGCCGCTCGTCCGGTTGTCGGAGCCGTGCACGATGAGTTCCCCGATGAGCATGCTGCCTATGTCGTCTTTACAAGCCAGCCTGAAGACCGGCGCAGCAGGCGCCGAGAGCACCAGGAAGTCAACGTGGTCGCCGCCAACCCCTCCGAGCACATGCACTGGTCAGAGAAGCCTATCAGCTGGAGCCGGGCCGACCACACAGAGGTGATGCCATCTCCCGGCTCTTACGCGCTGGTTCTGGATGCCACCCTTGCAACGGACAGACGCGCCGCCCGTTTCTCCCGCGTGCTGATAGACGGCGGGAGCAGCATTAACATCCTGTACCGTGACACCCTGGAGAAGCTCAACGTCAAGACGAAGCAGCTCATGCCTACCTAGACTGTGTTCCATGGCATTGTACCCGGCCTGTCCTGCGCCCCCATTGGCAAGATCAAGATTGATGTCCTTTTTGGGGACAAGGATCACTTCCGCAGGGAAGCGATCTGGTTTGAAGTGGTGGACCTTGAGAGCCCCTACCATGCACGACTTGGCCGCCCTGCCTTGGCTAAGTTCATGGCTGTTCCCCACTATGCTTACCTCAAGATGAAGATGCCGAGCACCAAGGGCATCATCACCATAGCCGGCGATTACAAAAAATCCTCTGAGTGCGCAACAGCCAGCAGCCGGCTGGCCGAATCCCTTGTGATTGCCGAAGAGAAGAAGATGTTGGACCGAGTCGTGGCCATGGCCGGCAAGCAGCCGACCCTGTCCCCCGATCCCAAAGAGTGCGATGCCCAAGGTTCCTTCCAGCCGGCCAAGGAAAGAAAGAAGATATCTCTCGACCCCGAGCACCTAGAAAGTTTTGCCGTCATTGGGGCAAACCTAAGCATCAAATAGGAAGGAGAGCTCGCCGATTTCCTCCATGAGAATCGGGACATCTTTGCATGGTCCCCAAAGGACATGCCGGGTGTTCCGAAGGAATTCGCCGAGCACAAGCTACACGTCCGAGAAGGTGCAAAACCAGTCAAACAACCCCTCCGCCGGCTGTAGGAGGAAAAAAGAAGGATTGTAGGAGAAGAGATAGCCCGGCTTCTGGCTGCCGCCTTTATCATGGAAGTTTTCTTCCCGGAGTGGCTCGCCAACCCGGTCCTCGTGCTGAAGAAGAACAACAAGTGGCGCATGTGTATAGACTACACAAGCCTCAACAAGGCCTGCCCCAAAGATCTTTTCGCCTTGCCAAGGATAGATCAGGTGATAGACTCCACAGCCGGATGCGAGCTATTGAGTTTCTTGGATGCTTACTCAGGATACCACCAGATAAAGTTAGATCCGGCTGACCGCCTGAAGACCGCCTTCATCACACCGTTCGGAGCCTTCTGCTACCTGACTATGACATTCGGCCTGAGGAATGCCGGTGCCACCTTTCAGCGTTGCATGCAGAAGTGCCTCCTCAAGCAGCTCGGCAGAAATGCCCACGTTTACGTGGACGACATAGTAGTGAAGACGGAGAAGCGCGGCACCCTGCTAGAAGACCTCAAGGAAACATTTGAAAACCTGCGCCGATTCCGGATCAAGCTCAACCCCGAAAAGTGCGTGTTCGGAGTGCCAGCCGGCCAGCTCCTAGGCTTCCTGGTCTCCGAACGCGGCATCGAGTGCAACCCAGTGAAGATCAAGGCCATTAAGAGAATGGCGATTCCCACCAAACTGCGAAACGTCTAGAACTTTACCGGGTGCTTGGCTTCCCTGAACCGCTTCATCAGCCGGCTTGGAGAGAAAGCTCTCCCCCTCTACCGCCTCATGAAGAAGACCACTCACTTCGAGTGGAACGACCAAGCCGACCAAGCTTTTCACGAGCTGAAGAAGATGCTGGCCATGCCGCCTGTCCTCGCGGCGCCGACTGAGAAAGAGCCCATGCTCCTTTACATTGCTGCAACCAGCCGGGTGCTCAGCACCGTCATCGTAGTCCAGCGCCCAGAAGAGGGCCGAGCCCAGCCGGTCCAGAGGCCGGTGTATTATTTGAGTGAGGTGTTGTCTACCTCGAAGTAGAACTACCCACACTACCAGAAGATGTTCTACGGCGTGTACTTTGCCGCCAAGAAGCTGTAGCCCTACTTCCAAGAGCACCCCATCACGGTCGTATGCACCGCCCCGCTGGCCGAGATCATAGGCAGCCGGGATGCATCCGGCCGGGTGGTGAAATGGTCCATTGAGCTAGCCCCTTACACGATCTTCTACCAGCCTCGCACCGCCATCAAGTCCCAAGCATTGGCCGACTTCCTCGTCGACTGGGCCGAGACCCAGTACCTGCCGCCGGCCCCCCGACTCCACTCACTGGCGCCTGCACTTCGACGGGTCCAAGATGCGCACCGGCTTGGGAGCCGGTGTCATTCTCACCTCTCCCAAAGGCGACAAGCTCAGATACACGCTGCAAATTCACTTTGCCGCCTCCAACAACGTGGCCGAGTACGAGGCGCTCGTACACGGGCTCCGGCTTGCCAAAGAACTCGCCATACGCCGGATCCTGTGTTATGGCGACTCGGACTTGGTAGTCTAGCAATCATCCGACGACTGGGACGCCAAGGACGCAAACATGGCAGGCTACCGCTTCCTCGTTCAGCAGATCAGTGGGTACTTTGAAGGATGCGAGTTCCTCCACGTACCACGAGCCGACAACGAGCCAGCTGATACCCTGGCCCGAATAGGCTCCACTCGGCAGGCAATACCAACCGGCGTCTCTCTGCAACGCCTCCTCAAGCCATCTATCAAGCCGTCTGCAGAGTCTGATTCCATCTTTGTGCCGCCTAGCCCCGATGCAGCCGGATCCGGCTTGAAGAACCGAGCAAGCGGCCCGGGGACTTCGATAGGCGGCTCGGGGACTTTAGTAGGCGGCTCGGGGACTTTCGTAGTTGCACCCGACCCGGGGACTTCTGAACCCGGCTCGGGGACTGCGGTAGTCGACCCGGGGACTGCACCAACACAACAGGCGGCGGCCGACTCCAGCATTTCACAACCCAGCCCGCCCACCCTGGTCGCAGTAGCCGTGTTGGCAGTAGAGGAAGCCACAGCTCCATCATGGGCTCTACTTCCTAATAAACCAAGAACTGCCGGCTGATGAGACAGAGGCAAGACAAGTCCAACACCGAGCCGGAGCATACACAATCGTCAACAGAGAGCTCGTCAGGCGTAGCGTCACTGGAGTCTTCCAGCAATGCGTCGAGCAAGAGAAGGGCATAGCAATCCTCAGAGACATCCACCAAGGTGAATGCGGCCACCATGCGGCCTCAAGATCACTCGTCGCCAAAGCTTTCCGCCATGGATTCTTTTGGCCGACTGCTTTGGACGATGCCAAGGAGTTAGTCAAACATTGCAAAGGGTGCCAAGTCTTCGGCTCCAAGCAACACCTGCCGGCGTCGGCACTCAAGACCATTCCCCTCACTTGGCCCTTTGCCGTTTGGGGACTGGACATGGTGGGCCCATTCAATACGGCGCGCGGCGGCATGACACATCTGCTTGTCGCTGTGGACAAATTCACCAAATGGATCGAAGCAAAGCCGATCAAGAAGCTGAATGGGCCGACTGTTGGGGAACGTAGTAATTTCAAAATTTTCCTACGCACACGCAAGATCATGGTGATGCATAGCAACGAGAGGGGAGAGTGTTGTCTACGTACCCTCGTAGACCAAAGCGGAAGCGTTGACACAACGTAGAGGAAGTAGTCGTACGTTCTCCTCGCGATCCAACCGATCACAGCACCGTTACTCCGGCACCTCCGAGTTCTTGGCACACGTTCAGCTCGATGACGATCCCCGGGCTCCGATCTAGCAAAGCGTCGGGGAAGAGTTCCGTCAGCACGACGGCGTGGTGACGATCTTGATGTGTTACCAGCGCAGGGCTTCGCCTAAGCACTGCAACGATATGATCGAGGTGGAATTTGGTGGAAGGGGGCACCGCACACGGCTAAGGAACGATCCGTAGATCAACTTGTGTGTCTCTGGGGTGCCCCCTGCCCCCGTATATAAAGGAGCCAAGGGGGAGGGGCTGGCCGGCCAACTCTGGTGCGCCAGGAGAGTCCTACTCCCTCTGGGAGTAGGATTCCTCCCCCCCCAATCCTATTTGGACTAGGATTCTCCAAGGGGGAGAGAGAGAGAGGGGGGGCGCCCACCTCTCCTAGTCCTAATAGGACTAGGGGAAGGGGGGAGGCGCACAGCCCATGAGGGCAGCCCTCTCACCTCTCCTCCAAGGCCCATGTTGGCCCATTTTGCTCCCGGGGGGTTCCGGTAACCCTCCCGGTATTCCGGTAAAATCCTGATTTCACCTGGAATGCATCCGATGTCCAAACATAGGCTTCCAATATATCATTCTTTACGTCTCGACCATTTCGAGACTCCTCGTCATGTCCGTGATCACATCCGGGACTCCGAACTCCTTCGGTACATCAAAATGCATAAACTCATAATAGCTGTCATCGTAACGTTAAGCGTGCGGACCCTACGGTTCGAGAACAATGTAGACATGACCGAGATACGTCTCCGGTCAATAACCAATAGCGGGACCTGGATGCCCATATTGGCTCCTACATATTCTACGAAGATCTTTATCGGTCAGACCGCATAACAACATACGTTGTTCCCTTTGTCATCGTTATGTTACTTTCCCGAGATTCGATCGTCGGTATCCAATACCTAGTTCAATCTCGTTACCGGCAAGTCTCTTTTCTCGTTCTGTAATACATCATCTCGCAACTAACTCATTGGTTGCAATGCTTGCAAGGCTTTATGTGATGTGCATTACCGAGAAGGCCCTGAGATACCTCTCCGACAATCGGAGTGACAAATCCTAATCTCGAAATACGCCAACTCAACATGTACCTTCGGAGACACCTGTAGAGCACCTTTATAATCACCCAGTTACGTTGTGACGTTTGGTAGCACACAAAGTGTTCCTACGGTAAATGGGAGTTGCATAATCTCATAGTTAAAGGAACATGTATAAGTCATGGATAAAAGCAATATCAACATACTAAACGATCGGGTGCTATGCTAATGGAATGGGTCATGTCAATCAGATCATTCAACTAATGATGTGATCTCGTTAATCAAATAACAACTCTTTGTTCATGGCTAGGAAACATAACCATCTTTGATTAATGAGCTAGTCAAGTAGAGGCATACTAGTGACACTCTGTTTGTCTATGTATTCACACATGTATTATGTTTCCAGTTAATACAATTCTAGCATGAATAATAAACATTTATCATGATATAAGGAAATAAATAATAACTTTATTATTGCCTCTAGGGCATATTTCCTTCAGTCTCCCACTTGCACTAGAGTCAATAATCTAGATCACATCACCATGTGATTAACATCAATAGTTCACATCATCATGTGATTAACACCCATAGTTCACATCGATATGTGACCAACACCCAAAGGGTTTACTAGATTCAGTAATCTAGTTCACATCGCTATGTGATTAACACCCAAAGAGTACTACGGTGTGATCATGTTTTGCTTGTGAGAGAAATTTAGTCAACGGGTCTGCCACATTCAGATCCTTTATGTATTTTGCAATTTTCTATGTCTACAATGCTCTGCACAGAGCTACTTTAGCTAATTGCTCCCACTTTCAATATGTATCTAGATTGAGACTTTAGAGTCATCTAGATTAGTGTCAAAACTTGCATCGATGTAACCTTTTTACGACGAACCTTTTTGTCACATCCATAATCGAGAAACATATCCTTATTTTACTAAGGATAATTTTGACCGATGTCCAGTGATCTACTTCCTAGATCACTATTGTACTCCCTTGCTTGACACAGTGTAGGGTATACAATAGATCTGGTACATAGCATGGCATACTTTATAGAATCTATGGCTGAGGCATAGGAAATGACTTTCATTCTCTTTCTATCATCTGCCGTGGCCGGGCTTTGAGTCTTACTCAATTTCACACCTTGTAATACAGGCAAGAACTCTTTCTTTGACTGTTCCATTTTGAACTACTTCAAAATTCTTTCAAGGTATGTACTTATTGAAAAACTTATCAAGCGTCTTGATCTATCTCTATAGATCTTGATGCTCAATATGTAAGCAGCTTCACCGAGGTCCTTCTTCGAAAAACTCCTTTCAAATACTCCTTTATGCTTTACAGAATAATTCTACATTATTTCCGATCAATAATATGTCATTTACATATACTTATCAGAAATGCTGTAGTGCTCCCACTCACTTTCTTGTAAATACAGGCTTCACCGCAAGTCTGTATAAAACTATATGCTTTGATCAACTTATCAAAGCGTATATTCCAACTCCGAGATGCTTGCACCAGTCCATAGATGGATCGCTGGAGCTTGCATATTTTGTTAACACCTTCAGGATCGACAAAACCTTCTAGTTGCATCGTATACAACTCTTCTTTAATAAATCCATTAAGGAATGTAGTTTTGTTTATCCATTTGCCGGATTTCATAAAATGCGGCAATTGCTAACATGATTCGGACAGACTTAAGCATAGATACGAGTGAGAAACTCTCATCGTAGTCAACACTTTGAACTTGTCGAAAACCTTTTTGCGACAATTCTAGCTTTGTAGATAGTAACACTACTATCATCGTCCGTCTTCCTCTTGAAGATCCATTTATTTTCTTTGGCTTGCCGATCATCGGGCAAATCCATCAAAGTCCATACTTTGTTCTTATACATGGATCATATCTCAGATTTCATGGCCTCTAACCATTTCGCGGAATCTGGGCTCATCATCGCTTCCTCATAGTTCGCAAGTTCGTCATGGTCTAGTAACATGACTTCCAGAACAGGATTACCGTACCACTCTGGTGCGGATCTCACTCTAGTTTACTTACGAGATTCGGTAGTAACTTGATCTGAAGTTACATGATCATCATCATTAGCTTCCTCACTAATTGATGTAGTAGTCACAGGAACAGATTTCTGTGATGAACTACTTTCCAATAAGGGAGAAGGTACAATTACCTTATCAAGTTCTACTTTCCTCCCACTCACTTCTTTCGAAAGAAACTCTTTCTCTAGAAAGTTTCCGAACTTAGCAACAAAAAGTCTTGCCTTCGGATCTGTGATAGAAGGTGTATCCAACCGTTTCCTTTGGATATCCTATGAAGACACATTTCTCCGATTTGGGTTCGAGCTTATCAGGATGAAACTTTTCCATATAAGCATCACAACCCCAAACTTTAAGAAACGACAACTTTGGTTTCTTGCTAAACCACAGTTCATATTGTGTCGTCTCAATGGATTTAGATGGTGCCCCTTTTAACGTGAATGCAGCTGTCTCTAATGCATGATCCCAAAACGATATTGGTAAATCGGTAAGAAACATCATAGATTGTACTATATCCAATAAAGTACGGTTATGACGTTCGGACACACCATTATGCTGTGGTGTTCCAGGTGGCATGAATTTGTGAAACTATTCCACACGGTTTTAACTGAAGGCCAAAACTCGTAACTCAAATATTTTACCTCTGCGATCATATCGTAGAATTTTTTTTATTTTCTTGTTACGATGATTATCCATTTCACTCTGAAATTCTTTGAACTTTTCAAACGTTTCAGACTTTTGTTTCATTAAGTAGATATACCCATATCTGCTCAAATCATCTGTGAAGGTCAGAAAATAATGATACTTGTCGTGAGCCTTAATATTCATCGGACCATATACATCAGTATGTATGATTTCCAACAAATCTGTTGCTTGCTCCATTGTTCCGGAGAACGGCGTTTTTAGTCATCTTGCCCAAGAGGCATGGTTCGCAAGCATCAAGTGATTCATAATCAAGTGATTCCAAAATCCCATCAGCATGGAGTTTCTTCATGCGCTTTACACCAATATGACCTAAACGGCAGTGCCACAAATAGGTTGCACTATCATTATTAACTTCGCATCTTTTTGGTTTCAATATCATGAATATGTGTATCACTGCGATCGAGATCCAATGAACTATTTTCATTGGTGTGTATGACCATAGAAGGTTTTATTCATGTAAACAGAACAACAATTGTTCTCTAACTTAAATGAATAACTGTATTGCAATTAACATGATCAAATCATATTCATGCTCAACGCAAACACCAAATAACACTTATTTAGTTTCAACACTAATCCCGAAAGTATAGGGAGTGTGTGATGATGATCATATCAATCTTGGAACCACTTCCAACACACATCGTCACCTTGCCCTTTAACTAGTTTTTGTTCATTCTGCAACTCCCGTTTCGAGTTACTAATCTTAGCAACTTGAACTAGTACCAAATACCGAGGGGTTGCTATGAACACTAGTAAAGTACACATCAATAACATGTATATCAAATATACTTATGTTCACTTTGCCATCCTTCTTATCCGCCAATCACTTGGGGTAGTTCCGCTTCCAGTGACCAGTCCCTTTGCAGTAGAAGCACTTAGTCTCAGGCTTAGGACCATACTTGGGCTTTTTCACTTGAGCAGCAACTTGCTTGCCGTTCTTCTTGAAGTTCCCCTTCTTTCCTTTTGCCCTTTTCTTGAAACTAGTGATCTTGTCAACCATCAACACTTGATGTTTTTCTTTGATTTCTACCTTCGCTTATTTTAGCATCGCGAAGAGCTTGGGAATATTTTCCGTTATCCCTTGCATATTATAGTTCATCATGAAGTTCTACTAACTTGGTGATGGTGACTAGAGAATTCTGTCAATCACTATTTTATCTGGAAGATTAACTCCCACTTGTTTCAAGTGATTGTAGTACTCAGACTATCTGAGCACATGCTCACTAGTTGAGCGATTCTCCTCCATCTTTTAGCTATAGAACTTGTTGGAGACTGCATATCTCTCAACTCGGGTATTTGCTTGAAATATTAACTTCAACTCCTGGAACATCTCATATGCTCCATGACGTTCAAAACGTCTTTGAAATCCCGATTCTAAGCAGTTAAGCATGGTGCACTAAACTATTAAGTAGTCATCATATTGAGCTAGCAAAACGTTCATAATGTCTGCATCTGCTCCTGCAATAGGTCCGTCACCTAGCGGTGCATCAAGGACAAAATCCTTCTGTGCAGCAATGAGGATAAACCTCAGATTACGGATCCAATCCGCATCATTGCTACTAACATTTTTCAACACAATTTTCTCTAGGAACATATCAAAATAAATATAGGGAAGCAACAACGCGAGCTATTGATCTACAACATAGATATGCTAATACTACCAGGACTAAGTTCATGATAAATTTAAGTTCAATTAATCATATTACTTAAGAACTCCCACTTAGATAGACATCTCTCTAATCCTCTAAGTGATCACGTGATCCAAATCAACTAAACCATGTCCGATCATCACGTGAGATGGAGTAGTTTCAATGGTGAACATCTTATGTTGATCATATCTACTATATGATTCACGCTCGACCTTTCGGTCTCTGTGTTCCGAGGCCATATCTGTTATATGCTAGGCTCGTCAAGTTAAACCTGAGTATTCCGCGTGTGCAACTGTTTTGCACCCGTTGTATTTGAACGTAGAACCTATCACACCCGATCATCACGTGGTGTCTCAGCACGAAGAACTTTCGCAATGGTGCATACTTAGGGAGAACACTTCTTGATAATTTAGTGAGAGATCATCTTATAATGCTACCGTCAATCAAAGCAAGATAAGATGCATAAAAGATAAACATCACATGCAATCAATATAAGTGATATGATATGGCCATCATCATCTCGTGCTTGTGATCTCCATCTTCGAAGCACCGTCATGATCACCATCGTCACCGGCGCGACACCTTGATCTTCATCGCAGCATCGTTGTCGTCTCGCCAATCTTATGCTTCTACGACTATCACTACCGCTTAGTAATGAAGTAAAGCATTACATCGCGATTGCATTGCATACAATAAAGCGACAACCATATGGCTCCTGCCAGTTGCCGATAACTCGGTTACAAAACATGATCATCTCATACAATAAAATTTAGCATCATGTCTTGACCATATCACATCACAACATGCCCTGCAAAAACAAGTTAGACGTCCTCTACTTTGTTGTTGCAAGTTTTACGTGGCTGCTATGGGCTTTAAGCAAGAACTCATCTTACCTACGCATCAAAACCACAACGATAGTTTGTCAAATAGACTCCGTGTTAACCTTCTCAAGGACCGGGCGTAGCCACACTCGGTTCAACTAAAGTTGGAGAGACAGTCTTCCTCAAGCCATCTATGTGCAAAGCACGTCGAGGGAACCGGTCTCGCGTAAGCGTACGCGTAAGGTTGGTCCGGATCGTCTCGTCCAACAATACCGCAGAACCAAAGTATGACATGCTGGTAGGCAGTATGACTTGTATCGTCCACAACTCACTTGTGTTCTACTCGCGCAAATAACATCAAACCATAAAAACCTAGGCTCGGATGCCACTGTTGGGGAACGTAGTAATTTCAAAATTTTCCTACGCACACGCAAGATCATGGTGATGCATAGCAACGAGAGGGGAGAGTGTTGTCTACGTACCCTCGTAGACCGAAGCGGAAGCGTTGACACAACTTAGAGGAAGTAGTCGTACGTTCTCCTCGCGATCCAACCGATCACAGCACCATTACTCCGGCACCTCCGAGTTCTTGGCACACGTTCAGCTCGATGACGATCCCCGGGCTCCGATCCAGCAAAGCGTCGGGGAAGAGTTCCGTCAGCACGACGGCGTGGTGACGATCTTGATGTGTTACCGGCGCAGGGCTTCGCCTAAGCACTGCAACGATATGATCGAGGTGGAATTTGGTGGAAGGGGGCACCGCACACGGCTAAGGAACGATCCGTAGATCAACTTGTGTGTCTCTGGGGTGCCCCCTGCCCCCGTATATAAAGGAGCCAAGGGGGAGGGGCTGGCCGGCCAACTCTGGTGCGCCAGGAGAGTCCTACTCCCTCTGGGAGTAGGATTCCTCCCCCCCCCAATCCTATTTGGACTAGGATTCTCCAAGGCGGAGAGAGAGAGAGGGGGGGCGCCCACCTCTCCTAGTCCTAATAGGACTAGGGGAAGGGGGGAGGCGCACAGCCCATGAGGGCAGCCCTCTCACCTCTCCTCCAAGGCCCATGTTGGCCCATTTTGCTCCCGGGGGGTTCCGGTAACCCTCCCGGTATTCCGGTAAAATCCTGATTTCACCTGGAATGCATCCGATGTCCAAACATAGGCTTCCAATATATCATTCTTTACGCCTCGACCATTTCGAGACTCCTCGTCATGTCCGTGATCACATCCGGGACTCCGAACTCCTTCGGTACATCAAAATGCATAAACTCATAATAGCTGTCATCGTAACGTTAAGCGTGCGGACCCTACGGTTCGAGAACAATGTAGACATGACCGAGATACGTCTCCGGTCAATAACCAATAGCGGGACCTGGATGCCCATATTGGCTCCTACATATTCTACGAAGATCTTTATCGGTCAGACCGCATAACAACATACGTTGTTCCCTTTGTCATCGGTATGTTACTTGCCCGAGATTCGATCGTCGGTATCCAATACCTAGTTCAATCTCGTTACCGGCAAGTCTCTTTTCTCGTTCTGTAATACATCATCTCGCAACTAACTCATTGGTTGCAATGCTTGCAAGGCTTTATGTGATGTGCATTACCGAGAAGGCCCTGAGATACCTCTCCGACAATCGGAGTGACAAATCCTAATCTCGAAATACGCCAACTCAACATGTACCTTTGGAGACACCTGTAGAGCACCTTTATAATCACCCAGTTACGTTGTGACGTTTGGTAGCACACAAAGTGTTCCTACGGTAAATGGGAGTTGCATAATCTCATAGTTAAAGGAACATGTATAAGTCATGGATAAAAGCAATATCAACATACTAAACGATCGGGTGCTATGCTAATGGAATGGGTCATGTCAATCAGATCATTCAACTAATGATGTGATCTCGTTAATCAAATAACAACTCTTTGTTCATGGCTAGGAAACATAACCATCTTTGATTAATGAGCTAGTCAAGTAGAGGCATACTAGTGACACTCTGTTTGTCTATGTATTCACACATGTATTATGTTTCCAGTTAATACAATTCTAGCATGAATAATAAACATTTATCATGATATAAGGAAATAAATAATAACTTTATTATTGCCTCTAGGGCATATTTCCTTCACCGACTGCCGTGACATTCATCGCAGATATTACAACTCGGTACGGCGTGCCACACAGCATCATCACCGACAACGGCACGAATTTCGCCAAGGGAGCATTGACACGTTTCTGCGCGACGCAGGGCATCCGACTGGACTTAGCGTCCGTTGCCCACCCGCAGTCAAACGGCCAAGTCGAGCGAGCCAACGGCCTCATCCTTTCTGGCATCAAGCCCCGACTGGTCGTGCCACTGGAGCGTTCGGCCGGCTGCTGGCTCGATGAGCTGCCGGCCGTCCTCTGGAGTCTGCGCACTACCCAAAACAAGTCAACCGGATTCACTCCTTTCTTCCTTGTGTATGGTGCCGAGGCGGTCATCCCAACCGACATCGAGTTCGACTAGCCTCGGGTGACCATGTACACGGAGGCGGAGGCCAAGGAAGCACGAGAAGACGGCGTCGACCTGCTGGAAGAAAGCCGGATGTTAGCCCTCAGCCTGTCCGCCATCTACCAGCAGGGTTTGCGCCGCTACCACAGCCGGAAGGTCAAGCCAAGATCTTTCCAAGAGGGCGACCTTGTGCTCCGGCTGATCCAGCGAACAGCCGGCCAGCACAAGCTCTCGGCCCCCTGGGAAGGCCCCTTCGTCATCAGCAGAGCGCTATGAAACGACTCCTACTACCTGATCGACGCACAGAAGCTGAAGGCACGAAAGAGAGACGACTCCGGCAAGGAATCGGAACGACCATGGAACGCCAACCTCCTCTGAAGATTTTACAGTTGAAATGCAGTATGTATCACGCTAACTTTTGTACTAAGTACGAGACACTAGGCCCGCCGAGGCAAGCTCGGGGATTGCCATCTTTTATCTATGAATGAAGAGTCTCATGCTTATGATTATGTCTTTACATTCACCTCCCTCGTCCGGCACCGAGATCGACTAGTCGGCCCGGGGACTGGCCGCCTTGAGTTATATTAGAAGTCCTACCCGCGGTCAGACAAGTAGCATGCCGACACCCAGGCCTTCTCTTCCCAAAAGTCGCAGTTCGAAGAACCGGCTGTCCGGCTGGCAAGAGTTAAAGGCAGGAAAGGACGCCCATGCGAAAAACGGCTAGGGACCAACGGACTAATATAACAAAAACCGGTTTTTCTGCCACCACCGACCGACTACCTGAGTAGCCGGCCGGCCGGCTTCCATTCACCTCGCTACAATCTAAGAAAGATCGAGTACTTGCCTTCCCCAACAAACAAGCCAAGTCCTTCCCTAGCCACAGACTGCAGAGCAGCTGCCGGCTAGGAAGGCAGCAGCCAGGGGAAGGCGGCAAAAGGAAACAGCCTAAGGATAAAAAGCGCGCAAGAATGGAAGCCAAACACATGCATGATATATTTACACCAAAATACCTTTGAAAGGCCAGCATTCAACATAGTTTGAATACACCCCCAGTGGGTGGAACTGCGCAAGCTTAATAAAAATTGTTCAAAGAGTAACAAGCAGGAAAAGCAAGGATTGCAGATTAAGCCAAGGGAACGACCGGCGAGTCGGGCAGGTCGGTAGAGACGGCAGCCGGCTGGAGGAGTGGCCGGCTGATGAACCTCGGCATGATCACCGCCTCCCGCAGAGGGCGCGCCAGCACGCGCCTCGTTGCTGGAGGCATGGTCATGCTGAGGCTGGCCGATTGCTTCACCGGCTGGCTCGACATCTTCGCCTTCCTCTCCTTCTTTGTCTTCACCTTCATCGCTGGAGGCGATCTCCTCCGCCGAGTCTTCACCTTCCGCCGGGTTCAGCCCGAACCACTCCTCTGGCTGGGCGACGCCGTTGTCATCCACCTCAGGAGCGAAGACGCTGGTGTCGGTATACTCGGCAAGGGCCGAAGCACGCTGGATGATAGCCGACCGCACCTCCACTAGCTCTCCGTCAGCCTCCTCCCGCCAAGTCCTCAGCTGTTCCAAGTTCAGCCCAGGGTACCAGGCCCGGACGAACTCCAACGCCCGCCTGGCACCGGATCGAGCAGTGGAGGCCTTCCAGGCCTCAAAGCGGCCGACTGCCACCTCCAGCCAGTCGGCGGTCCGGCTCGGGGTGCGGGGAATCACTTCGCCTGGCCAGAGGGCGGCCAGCACTTGTGCCCCGGCGCGCTGAGGCGGCGAAACATGCGGTGTGCCGGCTGCAGCCGGGCTTGGATCGCCAAGAGTTGCTCCTCAAGTGTCCGGCTCGCGTCCGGCGCAATCTCAACCCCCGCCAGCCGACGCGCCTCGCAGTGGGCCTCGATGGTCTGAGTGGCAACGACAGAGTAGCCGGGGAAGTAGTCTGCACAAAGAACAAAAAGGAGCACAAATCAGAAGATGAATCAGAGGGCAAGGGGCAAGCAAGGAGTGAGGAAGGCGGCTTACCATCGATCAGATCCTCAATCTGGCCATAGCCTCGCTCAGCGTTTGTTTCGCCTCGGCCCAGCCCGCCGCTTCGGTCTCAAACTCAGCTTTGAGGGCGGCCTCGCTGTCTCGCGCCTTCCTCAGGGCCGCCTTGTGGCTCTCCTCCTGGTCGGCCAATTTCTTGGCCAGGCGGTCACGCTCCAGGACTAAGGCATTGCACTCGGCCTCCTTGGCGCGAAGGGCGGTCTGGGCCCCACCAAGCTGCTCCCTCAAGTCAGCATTGGCCCCTGCAAGCATGAAGACAAGGGAGAAACAATAAGGAAGAAGTTGTCGGTGAAGATCCGACCCGACTGCTCAGCAGTCGGCCCGGATCTCGGCGACTACACCTAGTGGGTGCGTTGACGCGCCCCCACAGGATATGAGCGAAACAAAACACGCACTCCGGCTGTTGGTCAGGTCCTCGGTTTTTTGGCGCAGCTCCTGAGCCTGGGAGTTGAAGGCAACAACGCGGTGGTTATGGTACTCCTGGAAGATCAGGCAGGATGCGAGAATAAGATAGCTGTCAGGACCTAGTAAGTTCCAAGCCGCCTACTCAGTAGCCGACTCGGAACTCGGGGACTACACCCAGTGGGTGCGCTGACACGCCCCCACGGAAGAAATCAAAAAAGCAAAACGACCAAGGCCAGAAGACTCACCCGTACGGCAGCCCGTGTCACGAGGAAATCTTGGGTATATCGCTGCAGCGCGACGGCGTGGGCCTGAAGCCGGCTCGGGACCTCCTGGGCCGCCGCGTTCAGCTCAGCCGTCCCCTCGCTGGGCGTCCACTCGGACGTGCTGGAGCTGGCCGCCTCCAGAGCCACCGCCGTCCGGCTGGCGCCCGTAGCCCTGTGCGGCTTCGGCACAGGGGTGGCTTCCCCCGCGCGCCGGCGAGATGCCGGCTGCACCTCAAGGCCGACTCCTGCTGCCGGCTCGCTCCCAGCCGGCCGCTCCGGCACCGCAGCCGGTTGGCCGCTCTGGCCCGCTCCAGTCGGCACCGTCCGCGGCGCCTCCTCCACGAAGACCACGTTATCCTGCCTCCTCTCCGTCTCCGACCGGCCGCGGTCGGCTTCCTCTGGCGGAGGCACGGGGATGTCGGGGGCCACGGTGCGGAGGGGAACGACGAGCTGTGGAGGCTGGTCGCGCGAGGCTTCCGCCTCCCTCTCCGCGGCCGCTGCCTCCGCCTGCGCTTTGGCCGCCTCGTCGGCCTGCTCCTTCACCGCCCGGGCGGCCCTTCGCTCTGACGCCTCCCGCTCCTCCCATGCCTCCTGCGCGTTCCGCTCCGTGGCCGCCATGAGGTCGGCGCGGGGATCCACGCGGCGGGAGCTCGAAGACCCTCCAGCCGATTCGATCATGGAGCCGGCAGGACCCCGCTCGAGGGAAAGCGGTGCCCTGGCAGGATAGCCAAGAAAGAGTTTAGAAGAGCTTCAAATCGAAGAACACGGCAAGAATACAAGACGCTTAACAATTACGCCGAAACCGCTTGCGGCTACTTCACCACCTTGTGGAAGCGGGCCGCCTTCGCGGTCGCTTCATCCCACTTGGTCGCCGCAGTGGTGCCCCTGGCCTTCTTCGGCCGGCTGCCGAAGTAGGTCGACACGGCCCGGCGCTTCGGCGCGCCGCCACGGGCAGCCGGTGTGGCAGAGGGACCCGCGCCTTGATGATCGGGTGCCGGCTGGCGGTGCGGGACGACTTCGACCTCGTCATCGTCCGCCCAGTCCTCGAGGCCGGCCCCGAGCCCGCGCCGCCTGCCTCGTCGCCGTCCCCCACGATGACATCTTCCATGGCGGCCGCTCCAAGTTCCGGATCGTCGACATCATCCACCGTACGGTCGGGGAGGAACTAGCGCTCTGCCCCTGCGGCCCCGGCCGCCGGTGGAAGCTGCAGAGAACAAGCCGGGTAATCAGAAGCCGGCCATCATGAGGCCGACTACAAAAAGAAAAAGAAAAGAAGGAAAACTTACAGCAGGCGGAGGGTTGGCGCGAGAATACGGCTCCTTGCCGTATCGCCAATTCTCGACGAGCTTGCAGTTGGAGATATAGTTCACCATGTAAGACACCTCGACGTGAGGCATCTCCCCGGTGCTCAGCCGACAGGGGTCGAAGCTGCCGCTCATCTGGCAGATCATGTGGGGTCGGCCTTGGAGCGGAAGGACCCGGCGTTCCACGAAGGCGGCCACGAGGTCGCCTCCGACTAGGCCCTCGGACTGGGTCATCACCCGGAGCCGGGTGATGGCGGCGTTCCCAGCCTGAGACAGCGTCCTGGCCCGGAAGCTCCATGAGGGTGGCCTCGCAGCCGGCGGGCCGGCTACGTAAGCCGACAGGTTGACAAAGTCGCCTTGCGGGGCGACGTTCCTCACGTAAAAGTAGGACTTCCGCCAAAGCTTCACCGACTGGATCAATGGGATGGACGGGAACGGATTGTTCTCGCCCGTCCGCCTCACGGCGATGAAAGCCCTGCATGGGGCGGGCACGCCCGCGATGACGGTGCCGAGCTTGCATTGGAAAAACTCTCCCCGAAGCTCCAGGGTAGGAAGAACACCAAGAAAGCCCTCGCAGAGGGTGACGCAGGCCGACAGCAGCATCACTGCATTGGGGGTGAGGTGATGCGGCTGGAGGTGATAGAATTCGAGGAAGGAGCGAAGAAACCCGCTCGCCGGGAGGCCGAAACCGCGCAGGCAGTGCGAGCGGAAGATCACCCGCTCGCCCTCCTCCGGTGCCGGCGAGATCTCCCTCTCCAGCACGCGCCGAACCCGCACATAGCTCTCGCCCGGCAGGCACCGTGTCCGGCGGAGGAACTCGACGTGGTCTTCATGGACATTGGAGCCGTCCCACGAGCTCGACAACGCCATGGGGGCGGTGTGGCGAGGAACAAGGTGCGGCGGCAGAAACGCGCACGACCCCGCTGGGGCGGTGCGGCGAGGAATAAGGTGCGGCGGCGGAACGGCGCGGCAACGAGGCGCTGCGGCGGTGGAGAGAATGAGAAAGGAAGATGAGAGGGGGTGGAGTGAGGGAGAGCGTGCGAGCCTCTGTCGCCCCCTCTCCTCCCCCTACTTATAGACCCGCGCGGCGGAGCCGAGGAGACGTGGTGTGGGGGACGTGGGATTAACTGCGCCCACTCCCCCACATCCCGCCATAAATGCGCCTTGAAGGCGTGGCGAAACCGCTGCGGGAAGGCAAACAACCCGTTTTGGGCCGCAGAAGATCCGCGCTTGGGCTGAGGCTAGGAGTGGCGGGCCCGGGCCTGCGGCGACGTCCCGTCGCGCACGCACGTTGGCAGGCCTTTTCTGCCACGTAGCCCGCGGGAGGCACGCGGTTAGCGCGTGTGGTGGCCCGCGCTCCCATTTGCAAGACCACGAAGCTTTCCGAAGACGGCGTGCATAAGCAGAACTGTCTCCCAGCTGCCATTTCCTCAAGATAGGAAGCTGACCGAGCTTCTCGTCCCCTCGTCAACCTCGAAGCTTGACCAGCTTCGGGGACTACTGTCGGAGTAAATGACCACGGGTAGCCTAGCCGGCTCCCCCTAGCACTTCAGAAAAAATTACGAGCCGATCCGGCTTCCAAGAATCCAAGACGTGGGGCGCCTTCCTCCTGCCGGCTACCCCTCAGGCAGACTATCGGAGGGCGGCCCGGCCTTAGCCCTCATGAAGAAAGCCGCGGGAGGGACGGCTTCAAGAAGCCGGCCACGAGAAGGCCGACTCCAAAGAGCCGGCTCCCACAACACGGTCAAGATCGTACCCTTGAAGTCCGCGTCCACATAACGGCGATGGGACAGGGCGTGACTACAGTAAAGCCTGCCACCCTCGAAACCCGGAGCACGCCTGACACAGTGCGCCGTGCGGTGTAGCCCTGACCCGTCCGGCGCGGCACTGTTGCCATGTTGACTATGACGCCACCCACGACAGGCTGTCAGCACGGCCCACGGGCGGTGGGCCCCTTCAGGCAGAGAGACACCCGAAGGCGGCCAGGCCTCCCCCACTCGGCCCGAGGCATGGCCGGCTCCCCAAAGCTGGCTTGGCCCCTCCCACAAAGGAGGCGCCCCATTAAGGAGACAAGACGAGGAGAGGCTACAACGATCGCCTGCCAGGCGGCGGCACTGTAGCCACGCTTACCTCGACAAAGCCCTCATCATCAGGATCGAGGCAATAGTAACCAGCCACCGACAAGGCCCTTGGCAGTGGGGCCAGCCTGTCGACCAAGGAGCCGGCAGCCGGCGGGACCCGCCAGCCGGCGGGCCCCAGCAGCCGACGCAGAAGCGGGCAAGCGTAGACACTGACGGCTAGGGCCCACGCCCAGCCGGATTACCATTGTACCCCTAGGGGGTAGGCCTATGTAAACCCCCCGGGGCGCCCATGCAAAGGGTTGATCTCATCTAGGTTTAGACACTCCATAGAGAGAAGAGGAGAGCTAGCAGTACCCTTCTTCTTCCTCTCGCCGAACAGCTCAAGGAGCATCTTGTAGCCACTTGTTCATCTAGTGATCATGCGGAGACCCCGCAGAGCAGCAGTAGGGGTGTTATCTCCACGGAGAGCCCCGAAGCTGGGTAAGATTCGCCGGCGTGCATGTCTTCGCCTCATCCCGCTTCCAGGCACCGGCGACGTCCTACTGGCTCCCATGAAGATAAGCCACCCGTTGGCATATGTCGCACCTACCACCCGACACACATTCAGACCCGTCATCACTTTCTTAGAGATCATGTCATGAAGGAAGATATTGATATCATTCACGTCAACACTGAAGAGCAATTGGCAGATATCTTCACAAAGCCCTTGGATGAGAAAAGGTTTTGCAAGTTGCCTTGTGAGCTAAATATCCTAGAATCTTCAAATGTCCTGTGATTGGACACACATCCTAACGCTGATGCAAGTTGCTGATGTAGATGTGCAACACACAAAGTAACGTATATCTTGAATCAATGAAGACATACATTCTAAGTTTGAATACATTAACGCAGAAGTTGACTTCGGAGCGCCACGATAATTGTGCGTCGTGTCTGGGTCTAATACTTCCTATACGGTGGGTAACGCCACCACCAAACTCTTGTTTGAAGTGTTTATTGGCGTCACATGTTCATGATCTTCGCACTTGGTTTGTCTTCAACATTGATTTTTCTTCACGTTTATCTTAACAATGTTGAGTTGGTCTTGTGCTGATATGTATACATATATTCGAGTTCTGTCCTCTACAACATTCACTTATAGCTGTGTCTTCATGTTTGTATTTTCTTGATCTAAGTGAATGTGATCGGACCCTAACCCCTTCTATGCTTCTACCTCAAATTCTATCTATCCAAATCATATGCATTCTAGTGAAACCTGTCAATTGTCTTCTCTGAATCCTTGTCAATAGAAGACAAAGTGACAAAAGTTTTAAATCTGTTTTTAATGCCATATCCTGATTGCCTGAATATCGGAGAAGCCGGAATGACCACCCGACAATCCAGGCGTGAGTGGGAACATGGAACAACTTTCAATGTGTTGCATTCATGCCACGTGTCCTTCAGATGTGAACTGCCAGGGGCACCTGCGTAATTACGTTGTGATGTCCCTTTCCTTATAAATACGCAACTCACCGCGGTCACAATCTCTTCTTCCACCTCGCCACCTCGCACAAACCCTAGCGCCTCCGCTAGCTCTCACGATGCCGGAGACGAAGCGCTTAGCTGCCGCGACCTCTTCGATGTCGTCCTCACGCCGGCCGCGGATCTCGTCCTCTCCGCCGCCGCCGTAGGTGTCTTCCGTCACCAAGTTAGGGCACGGGAGATTGAAATGCTCGGCCTCTCTCTTCGCCTCGTCTAGCAGTTCATCAAGCGATAATTAAAACTTACTTTTTACTGCCTTTTTCATCCGTCAGATCCATCCGCTTCAACCAAAAGTGGTTTCTCAACTTCCAAATTTGGATATGTCTTGTTCTGTATATCATATCTTGCGTAGTATATTCACTTGTGCTTCACAACTAGTTAGATTCCTCACTTATACTTATTCATGGATTCATACAAATATGGAACCAACTCTCATCAAATAAGTGAATGTCTTCGCACTATGAGGTCAATGTCTTCAAACTGATTTATCTTCAAAATCTTCTGAGAATGCATATGACCTCTTCCCCTTCCTTCGCACCTCTAATGTTGTCACAGGTACATGTTCGTGGGAGAATCCCTTGGTTCTCATATTCTGCATTCATTTGCAGAATTCTTACAGCACCACATCAATTCTCCTGAAGCCAGGTCCTTTCTGACCACTAAAAGGAAGCCATTCAAAGCTTTGAAGCCCTTCAGTCTGAATATAATGGCAACAGAAAAGTCAGCTAGAAAGGGCGGCAGGCAGCACCGTGGCAATACACCTAAGGATTTTCCTCCAGATCTGTTTGAGTTGTACAAGTCAGAACCTGAAGAGAGCTATGGCCAGCGCAAGACTCGAATCTAATGGATTCGGAGATATTGGGCAGAGGAATGGTTCAAGTACAGATTTTTTACTGCTGAATATGCTGAAAAGAATGCAATCAAGCACCCATGAGGAGATATCATATACAGAGGTCTGCAGCCTAAGTCCCAGTCTGAAGCTATTGCTCAAGGCTTCTGGAGCTATCAACAGCACATCTACTACTCCTGTATTCTATACAATCAAGGGTGAATCTTTCAACACATGCGCCTTGACTGTGAAGCTATTACTGGGCTGCCCTGTCTTGAAGAAGCCCTCGATTGTTTTAGGGAAGTTGGTGAGGGAGTCCTGGATTAGTGGGTGTTCGGATAGCCGGACTATAACCTTTGGCCGGACTCCTGGACTATGAAGATATAAGATTGAAGACTTCGTCCCGTGTCCGGATGGGACTTTCCTTGGCGTGGAAGGCAAGCTTGGCGATACGGATATGTAGATCTCCTTCCGTTGTAACCGACTCTGTGTAACCCTAACCCTCTCCGGTGTCTATATAAACTGGAGGGTTTGTCACGACCGGTTTTCCAATAAAAATATTTATTGAGAAACCAATCTTTAGAATCCAGTTTGAGATAAAACCTCCTCACTGGTAGACAAACTTTTGATACAATAAGCCAGTAGCATCAAATATATTACAGGGTTGAGCTTATGATGCTCAACAATTTATTACAAGCATGCCAATAATTATACATAAAGGCGGATATAATATAATGGTGTGGTGGCATACTACTGACTCGAAACTAGGGAGTGGTGGAATAACACAGTGGGGAGTCGATGTGTGACTCTCAAACTAACATCCCATCGAGCGTCGAGGTGAGGCTCGATGAATTTATTTGGGTTGCGGAAGCGGGTATAAAACAGTGACCAAGTCCAGGGTCGCACGAGACTGACTGGGACTCCTCTAGGCGTCGGACTCGCTATCGAACTCCTCATCCATGGGATCACCTTCGTCAGCATCTGGCCAAATCAACAAGCCAGTGAGTACTTTGAAAGTACTCGCAATATGGTTCGGACGTAAGATATAACAAATACATGCATGAGTGTGTCACGATTAAATTACCAATGCACATTCAAAGTAAAATTAGGCAGGGTAAGTAAAAAGGGAAACGACGGTAGTCCGCCTGAAATCCCAACAATAAAAACAAAGGAAGAACCGATCAGGTGTATGAAGCGACGCCTCGAAAGGTGATCAATAAAATAAAAGAAAGAATTGCCACAGTCGGGCGTCTGAGCGACACCACATAAAGGGCTTTAAAAGAAATGCCACAGTCGGGCGTCTGAGCGACACCACATAAAGGGCTTTAAAAGAAATGCAGCAGTCGGGCATCTGAGCAACACCACATAAAGGGCTTTAAAAGAAATGCCGCAGTCGGGCGTCTGAGCGACACCTCATAAAGGGCTTTTAAAAGAAATGCCACAGTCGGGCGTCTGAGCGACACCACATAAAGGGCTTTTAAAAGAAATGCCGCAGTCGGGCGTCTGAGCGACACCACATAAAGGGCTTTACTGACAAGAAAAATAATAATTATAATTCAACTCTTTAAAATAAACGGGTTAGTCCATCCACAAGAATAAACATTTAACTTATCTTAGTGCTCGTGTTCCCACCGGATAATCTGTCACCAAAACAGGCACATGTCAGTTAGCACGAAACTTGGATATAGATAAGATGATTTGAGGATATATGACTCTGCAGAGTTTGTACAAAATTTCCCACTGTTAACGGATTTCCGTAGTCACAAGGACTAGTTCCGTTTATGGTATTTCAGAAGGAAACACAGCTAACCAGTACACACCCATCCAACTTCTCGATGCTAGGAATCACCCTCGACATCGTCCAAGAAATTTTTTTGAGACGGGGAGATCACAATCTCGAATAGCATGGGATCAAATTTATATACGCGCGCTCTAAGGGGTGCCCCCTCTCGGTCCCAACCGGAAACACCCATGCCCCCTGACCAGATGACTGGCTTTAATCCAGGGCCATGGAACCATCATCCCGGCCTCTCCTTTTTGGTGTGTACCAAGAAAGCGGTTTGGGACTTACTAAACCATATCCCTTTCGGGAAACATGTGGTAGTACAGGGATAGGAAATGGATATGAACCCAACCGATACGGGTTGGTACTGAAGTTAACTTGCATGGCATAAGACTGGCATGCTACAACACTGCCATCTTACCCACCTTTCTTACCAACACATGGCCTTGCATATTCACATCCAACAATGTATGGATCATCGAACTTACTTGTCCCAACAATGCATAATAAACAGTTCATTGATATGCTCCATAACATACCATGAAACTAACTAAGTGCAAAACATGCCATGACACTCATCATATCAAAAGTTCAAACGTGCTTGCCTGGTTCAGAGTAGTCGGAGTCTAGCTCGGTGAAGTTTGCGGTCCCGTCACCTCCGTCGGTATCTATGGTATAAAGAGGATACACGCACTATCGTAAATACCAAGAGGTGCACAGAAATTAATCCAATAAATTTTCAAATAAATCTGATTAAAAAACTAGACAAAATTTTGAAGAAAACATAAAAAGAATCATTCAAAAATATGCTTTTGTTAAAAAGTTATAAAGGTTTTTGCCCAGGGACCCATCTGTAATGAAACAGAAACTTCCCAGGGTTCTATTTATAAAAACAGAAAACGTTTCAGTCTCAAATACGCCGGCTCAGAAGAGAAGACGTATTTTGCCCGAATGCGCTTTCAGAAAACGATTCGAAAAAGAGAGAAACCTGACGGGGCGGTCCCACCCGTCCGGTTTGAAAACGGGACGGCGCTTTTGGCGCCAGAGAGCCGCGATGATCGCCGGCGGCGATCCACGGCGAGGCAGGGGGATCGGAGGTTACCTTCGTGTTCAGGGCGCCATTCCGCGTCGGGTGTTGGTCGTGGTGGTCGCCGGCGTGCACTGTGTCGACGGTGGCCCTTGCTCCGGCGGACGGTGGTTCGGACGAGGGTGAAGCTCGCCGGAGAGGGCTGCAATGATCAAATTGAGGTGGGGGTCAAGTATCTGGTAGCTAGAGGAGGTGCTTGACGGAGTTTGGGCGCCGGATATGACCTCACCGCAGTGAATCGAGCTGGAGCCAGAGGTGGACGGAGGTGGCCGGAGTCGAGGAAGAAGGGCTCCTCGAGGCCCATCCAGTGGCCAGGCGGGGCGTTGGTGAGGTGCAGAGGTGGTGTGTGCTCAAGGGGGAGCTTGGGGTCTCCTTTTATAGGCGATCCGAGGCGGTGGCCGTGAACGGAGTTTTCCGGCGAAGGATTACGGCGGCGCAGTGCTTGGTCGGGAGGGTTTAGGAGTTGAGCTTCGTCGTGGAGGTCCACTGAGTCCGTTTAGGTGCCAACCGCGCTGGGATTTGCTTGCTTAGGTGGAGTTCGATGGAACGGGGTGGCGCGGGCCAGTCGGCGGCATAGAGCGTGCTCTGTGCGCGCCGTGCCACGGCGACGGTGCTGCATGCGTGCGCTGGCGCGGAGATGGCCACGCGGAGCCACCAGGGGGCTTGGGCGGTGGTGAACGGCGTTGAGCCGCCGTTCTGCTCCCTGTCTGCTCCTACGGTGGTTCGGCCGCCGCAAGACACGCTGGCGCAGGCGGGCCAGGGCACCACCGACGCCAGGAAGGCGCCAAGCGCGCGTGCGGGGCTCCGGACAAGCAGGCCAGGCGGCGAGCAATGTGCCAAGGGGCACTGTGAGCATGTGACTGAACTAACTCACGAAGATCAACACTGAAAACTGAACTTAACTGAAGATGACTGAAACAGTGCATGCAAGGTGTTCGACAGAATGATCTAGGCATGTAGGGATTTTTCCTTGAGCTGATTTTTTTGTATAGTGACTTCTCATTGCTCCAGTAGGCTGCCTGATTTTTGGTGGAATTTTTGGAGAAGTGTAGATATGAATTTCTCCAAATTTGGCAAATCTGGTCCAAACTTGCAGGGAGTGTAAGTTGAAATATTTGAAAAGAAGATGAGTGGGTCAAGATGGTTCTGGGTTGTGGGTACAAAGGACTAGCCAGTAGAGTTGGTTTGATATCCAAATACAAATTTTACAAGGTACTTGCTTTGTAAATGGTTCAGGCTCAAAAATAAAAATCAGAAAAGATTTGAGAGGTGAAATAATCAAAATAAAATCCAAAACTTGTTTGGATGAGTTGGGACAGGGAACTTGGGTTGTTAACAAGGAGGAGAGGAGGTTTTGGAGTGGTTTTACTTCATGGGCAAAAATACAAGGTCATGGGTGGTTATCAAAAGAATGAAAATCCCAAATTTTCATAGAGTTTTCCTTTTAAAAAGAAAAGATTAAACTCCCAAAATAATTTGAGAAGAGAACCAACAGAGGAGAAGTTTTAAAAAGGTTAAACCCAAAGTTTGAAGAAGAAAACAGAAATAACAATCCTAGCCAAAGAAAAAGGATTTTTAAGAGGATTGTTTTTCTGAAATTTTTGAAAGGCCTCATTTCACAAAAGAAAAACCAGCAAGGTTTTTGATAAAACCAAATAAAATTTTTGGAGTGTCACAACACCTACCCCCTTAGGAAAAATCTCGTCCCCAAGATTTTAGCTGATCCTTAAATAAGTGCGGATGCTCTGCTTGAAGGAAATCCTCTTTTTCCCAAGTTGCTTCGCTGTCTGTGTGATTGCTCCACTGAACTCTGAAAAATTTAATGGTCTTCTGTCGGGTCCTCCTTTCAGACTCCTCTAATATTTTTACTGGATGTTCCCGATAGGTGAGGTCTGGTTGCACATCGATGTTCTCATGGGACACTTGTTTCTCTGGTTTGCTCACGCACTTCCTGAACTGCGAAACGTGGAATACGTTGTGGATATCTGATAATTCCTTAGGTAAGTCTAGCTAGTAGGCTACCGTGCCTCTTCGTGCCAATATACAGAATGGTCAGATGAATCTTGGTGCTAGCTTCCCTTTAATCTTGAATCGTTGTAGTCCTCTCATAGGGGATACTCGTAGGTACACAAACTCTCCGGGTTCGAAGCTGACCCCATGATGCTTCTGATCGTAATAACTCTTCTGTCGGCTTTGGGCGGTCTTGAGTCGATCCCTGATTAACTTGACCTTTTCCTCGGCCTCTCTGAGCATGTCTGGTCCGAAGATGCGGCTGTCTCCGGTCTCGGACCAATTTAACGGGGTGCGACATCTCCGTCCGTATAGAGCCTCAAATGGTGCCATTTGTAGGCTGGCCTGGTAACTATTGTTGTATGCGAACTCGGCGTATGGCAGACTTTCTTCCCAACTGGTTCCATATGTGAGGACACATGCTCTTAGCATATCTTCTAAAATCTGGTTTACGCGTTCTGTTTGCCCATCTGTCTGGGGGTGGTAAGCTGTACTGAAGGCTAGTTGAGTTCCCAGTGCCTGTTGTAAGTGATCCCAAAATCTCGAGACGAACTGAGTGCCTCTGTCAGATATTATAGTCTTCGGAACACCGTGCAGACAAACTATACGGGCAAGATATATCCTGGCAAGCCTCTGAGTGGTGTAGGTCGTCTTTACTGGAATAAAGTGTGCCACTTTGGTCAATCTGTCGGTGATAACCCATATGGCATCATTTCCGTGTTGTGACCGAGGTAGTCCGACAATGAAATCCATCCCTATTTCATCCCATTTCCACTCAGGTATTTTGTTTGGTTGCAGTAGTCCGGCTGGTCTCTGATGTTCAGCTTTTATGCGTTGACATGAGTCGCAACATGCAATGAAGGTAGCGATGTCCCTCTTCATACCGTGCCACCAAAATCTTTCTTGAATATCCTTATACATTTTTGGTCCCTCCAGGGTGGATTGAATATGGGGCGGTGTGGGCTTCAGCCAAAATTTGCTGTTTAAGATCTTCTATGTTTGGTACGCAGAGTCTTTCTCCGTACCATAATATCCCTCCATCGTCTATGACGAATTCCGAGGCCTTGCCCATACTCACCTTTCTTTTTATACCTTCTATGCTGGGGTGACCAGGCTGAGCTTCTTTAATTTTCTCCACAAGGTCGGGGTGTATCTCCAAATTTGCTATGGTGCTTTCTGCTACCATCAATAAGTTGAGTTTGGCAAATTCTTGTTGGAACTCGGGTCTCAAGCCCTGTAGATTGCTTTCGTCGGAGCTGGGGTTCCGACTAAGAGCATCGGCCACCACATTTGCTTTACCTGGATGATAGTGGATACCAACATCATAATCCTTTACCAATTCCAACCAGCGTCGTTGCCGTAAATTTAGTTCTGGCTGCGTGAAAATATATTTGAGACTCTTATGGTCCGTATATATTTCACATCGATTTCCCAGTAAGAAATTCCTCCATTCCTTAAGTGCATGAATGACTGCTGCCATTTCCAAGTCATGAGTGGGATAATTTTCCTCATGCTTGTGAAGCTGCCTTGAAGCGTAGGCGACAACCTTGCCTTCTTGCATCAATACACACCCAAGACCTTTTCTGGATGCGTCGCAATATACTTCAAAATTCTTGTGTATGTCTGGCACGATTAATACTGGTGTTGTCGTTAGTTTCCGCTTTAGCTCTTGGAAACTTTTCTCGCAGGCTTCTGTCCATTCAAACTTCTTGTCTTTCTTGAGTAGTTGCATCATAGGCTTGGCTATGGTGGAGAACCCTTCAATAAATCTGCGGTAATATCCTGCCATTCCCAAGAAGCTTCGGATGTCTGTCACGCTGGCTGGTGACTTCCAGCCAAGTACGGCTTTTACCTTCTCTGGGTCTACTGCGATACCGTCTTGGGTTAGCACGTGGCCTAGAAAGCCTACTTGCCTTAACCAAAATTCACACTTGCTGAACTTGGCGTACAATTGGTGTTTCCTGAGTTCTCCTAGTACAACTCTGAGATGTTCAGCGTGCTCTTCTGGTGTTTTGGAGTATACTAGAATATCGTCGATGAATACCACAACGAACTTGTCCATAAACTTCATAAATACTTTGTTCATGAGGTGAACAAAATATGCAGGAGCATTTGTTAATCCAAAAGGCATTACTGTGAACTCATACAATCCATATCTGGAGGTGAATGCTGTCTTGGGGATATCTTCTGTTCGTACCTTTAATTGATGGTATCCCGACCTTAGGTCAATTTTTGAGAATACCTTGGCCTTAGCGAGCTGATCGAATAAATCATTTATTCTTGGCATAGGGTATTTGTTCTTGACCGTGACCATGTTAAGTGCTTGGTAGTCAATACACAATCGCAGTGTTCCATCTTTCTTTTTGGCAAATAAAATCGGTGATCCCCAAGGTGAGGAACTGGCTCGAATGTATCCTTTGTCCAGCAATTCCTTGATTTGTTTCTTCAGCTCAACTAACTCGGACAGTGCCATTCTGTATGGTTTCTTGTATATGGGGGTGGTTCCTGGTGCAAGCTCAATGCTGAATTCTATCTCTCGGTCTGGTGGCATGCCTGGTAGCTCTTCGGGGAATACGTCTGGAAATTCACATACTACTGGAACCTTGCTTAGCTCAGAAACATCTACCTTATTCAGTCTTGGTTGCCTGGGTATTTTCCTTTCCCTGGCGGATACCCTTATTGTCTTCCCGAGGTGATGCGTGAGTATTACGGTCCGGTTGAAACAGTCAATGAAACCTTTATTTGTGGTTAGCCAATCCATCCCAAGGATGACATCTAGTCCCTTATTTTCCAACACAATAAGGTTTGCGTAAAACTTCAGCCCTTCGAACTCAATAATCACATCCTAACAGTAATTCTGAGTAACTTGCTGAATCCCAGGGGACTTGATGATCATGGATTTCTCCAAAGGAAGCATCGAAAAATTATTTTGCAAAGCAAAACTTTTCAAAACAAAAGAGTGAGAAGCTCCAGAATCAAACAAAACCATTGCAGGTATTGTGTTGACAGGAAACGTACCGAGTACGATATCCGGAGCATTTTGTGCCTCCTCTTTGGTTACGTGGTTCAGATGACCCTTCCTGTGGTTGTTGTTGGGATTGAAATTGTTTCGCTTGGGCGCTAAATTGTTGTTGCCGTTGTTCGGCTTTGGTGCTGAGTTTCTAGGCTTGCTACACTGCTTGGCATAGTGTCCTTCCTCTCCGCAGGCGTAACAAGTAACGTCGGGGCGATATGTGAACTCCTTGTCCCTTGCATGAAAATTCTTGATTGGGCGTGAGACGTTGGACGGGGATTTGTGTGTCCCACCCTTTTGAAAATCTGTCTTGCTTCGGTGATTGCGAGCCTGGTTAGTCTGGTCCCTTTTTCGCTTGCGGATATCTTCCAAACTGCGTATCTCATTTTCCAGAGTAATGGCTTTATCCACCAGTGTCTTAAAATCTGGGAAAGTGTGTATGACCAGTTGGCATTTAAGCGCAGGCGCTAGGCCGTCAAGGAATTTCTCCATTTTCTTGCTTTCAGTCATACGCTCTTCGTTTGCGTAGCGAGACAATAGAGTAAACTGACTGTTGTAATCTGATACTGTCATGTTCCGTTGTTGGAGGTCATCGAACTCCCTCTTCTTGATTTTCATAATACTTTTAGGAATATGTGCGCCACGGAAGCCTTCCTCGAAATCATCCCAGGTTATATCATTTTCGTTGGGATGCATGTGCAGGAAATTCTCCCACCAGGATGCGGCTGCTCCCGTGAGATAATGCTGTGCGTACAGTACTTTTTCTGGGTCTAAGCATTTTGCAATAATTAATTTTCTCTCCATATCACAAAGCCAGTCTTCGGCCTCAAGCGGCTTGTCAGTGTGAGAAAATGTCTGGGGACGTGTCTTCTGTAGTTCGGATAATTTAGAATGCTGTTGATACTGTCCATGGTGATTTCCCATGTTGATGACTTGGTTCATCATTTCACGATGTTGTTGCTGACTTTGTTCATAAAGGCGGCACATTTGAGATAGTGCCGTCTCACTACCCTGTTGACTTGATTGACCTTGAGTGAAATTGTTGCCTGGTTGAGTGTCATGATATTGATTCGACTGCCCTTGTGTAAAATTGTGGTCCGTTTGAGTGCCATAATTTTCCTCCGGCGGAGCTGGCATGGAGCGAGTCCAAGGACGAGACATTTTTCACTCTGGGGATATATTTTGCAAAACCCATAAGAAAACGAAGAGTGGCGAAAAATAAATCCATAAATGCACAAGGTTGGCAAAGAAATCAAATAGCCAAGATTACTAGGGAAAACCATTTAATTTGCACACGGAGAAAGACTGCTCATTACGCATTACACGTGGGCGATAATTATACAATACGTCACTCAGGATATGCGTACATATTCCTGACATGTTATTTAGGCTAGTGCACTTCTCCAGATCCTACATGATGCGCAAACAGGCTACTTCCCATATCTTACATGGCGGTACATCACGCGACGGCTAAGCGTACTTAGTCGGAGATGTTGATGATGTCCTTGGCCCTGCCAAGGGTGAGGCGTAGCTAGGCTGGAGACTCAACTTCCTCCTCGTTAATAGGTTCCATACGAGTAGTGCTGCGCCGAGCAGAAGGAGCGGGTGCCAGGGGCGGAATAACACGAACAGGAGTCGGCGTGAGGGGCGGTGCAGTGCGCGCTGGAGTGGGCGCAATGACCTGGTTGAACTCCTCAGTAGAAGGCAGGCGACGAGCTGGTGCATAGGATGCTGATGATGAGGCATAAGTTAGTGGCGGTGCTGTGGGCAGGAGCTCCCTCCTGTTGGCAGCACAGCCATGGACTGAGTCCATGCGGGCGGCCACAAAGTCGTCCACCAAGTTGTCGAAGGCGGCCTCCAGAGCCCGAAGATACTCAATAAGCATCTCAAAGGCCTCGTCTCGTTCTCCTCTGGGGCAGGAGTATGCGTAGTGACAGGTGTAAGGCACGTGGCATGGAAGATAGCGGTAGCGACGAGCCTTCATCACAGGAAGGACATCCCTGAGGCGAGCTATTGACTCGCGGGCTGCCATCTGGATAGCATGCTTCTCCGTGGGCATGGCTCTTCCCACGAACCGGAAGCGGCGTAACTCACCACGCCCTCCCCTAAATTGCACCGAGGCCTGGTGCATAGTCAGACTGTCGTTGACTTTGTGCTGGCAAAGTGAGACGACCGGGCGCACAGATGGCCCCATCGCGACCTGAACAATGAAGGATAGAAGGTTGACGAACCCATCGGGCATGTTGGCGAAGGTCTGAGACTCGCAGCTATTGTCGGACATCTACAAAAAGTAGGCAAAAATTCTGAAGAGTCAGATCATAAATATATGCTGACTGTCAGAAAAAATGTCTACAATTGTAAAAACATAAATGGGCTCTAATATGCTAATAACCGATTAGCGATCGCACCTACTGGCTTCCTACAGTCAGCCTGGCTCTGGTACCAAGCTTGTCACGACCGGTTTTTCCAATAAAAATGTTTATTGAGAAACCAGTCTTTAACATCCAGTTTGAAATAAAACCTCCTCACTGGTAGACAAACTTTTGATACAATAAGCCAGTAGCATCAAATATATTACAGGGTTGAGCTGATGATGCTCAACAATTTATTACAGGCATGCCAATAATTATACATAAAGGCGGATATAATATAATGGTGTGGTGGCATACTACTGACTCGAAACTGGGGAGTGGTGGAATAACACAGTGGGGAGTGGATGTGTGACTCTCAAACTAACATCCCATCGAGCGTCGAGGTGAGGCTCGATGAATTTATTTGGGTTGCGGAAGTGGGTATAAAACAGTGACCAAGTCCTGGGTCGCACGAGACTTACTGGGACTCCTCTAGGCGTCGGACTCGCTATCGAACTCCTCATCCATGGGATCACCTTCGTCAGCATCTGACCAAATCAACAAGCCAGTGAGTACTTTGAAAGTACTCGCAAGACGGTTCGGACGTAAGATATAACAAATGCATGCATGAGTGCGTCACGATTAAATTACCAATGCACATTCAAAGTAATATTAGGCAGCGTAAGTAAAAAGGGAAACGGCGGTAGTCCGCCTGAAATCGCAACAGTAAAAATAAAGGAAGAACCGATCAGGTGTCTGAAGCGACGCCTCGAAAGGTGATCAATAAAATAAAAGATAGAATTGCCACAGTCGGGCGTCTGAGCGACACCACATAAAGGGCTTTAAAAGAAATGCCATAGTCAGGCGTCTGAGCGACACCACATAAAGGGCTTTAAAAGAAATGCCGCAGTCGGGTGTCTGAGCAACACCACATAAAGGGCTTTAAAAGAAATGCCGCAGTCGGGCGTCTGAGCGACACCTCATAAAGGGCTTTTAAAAGAAATGCCGCAGTTGGGCGTCTGAGCGACACCACATAAAGGGCTTTTAAAAGAAATGCCACAGTCGGGCGTGTGAGAGACACCACATAAAGGGCTTTACTGACAAGAAAAATAATAATTATAATTCAACTCTTGAAAATAAACGGGTTAGTCCATCCACACGAATAAAAATTTAACTTATCTTAGTGCTCGTGGTCCCACCGGATAATCTGTCACCAAAACTGGCACATGTCAGTTAGCACGGAACTTGGATATAGATAAGATGATTTGAGGATATATGACTCTGCAGAGTTTGTACAAAATTTCCCACAGTTAACGGATTTACGTAGTCACAAGGACTAGTTCCGTTTATGGTATTTCAGAAGGAAACACAGCTAACCAGTACACACCCATCCAACTTCTCGATGCCAGGAATCACCCTCGACATCGTCCAAGAAATTTTTTTGAGACGGGGAGATCACAATCTCGAATAGCATGGGATCAAATTTATATACGCGCGCTCTAAGGGGTGCCCCCCTCTCGGTCCCAACCGGAAACACCCATGCCCCTTGACCAGATGACTGGCTTTAATCCAGGGCCATGGAACCATCATCCCGGCCTCTCCTTTTTGGTGTGTACCAAGAAAGCGGTTTGCGACTTACTAAACCATATCCCTTTCGGGAAACATGTGGTAGTACAGGGATAGGAAATGGATATGAACCCAACCGATACGGGTTGGTACTGAAGTTAACTTGCATGGCATAAGACTGGCATGCTACAACACTGCCATCTTACCCACCTTTCTTACTAACACATGGCCTTGCATATTCACATCCAACAATGTATGGATCATCGAACTTACTTGTCCCAACAATGCTAAATAAACAGTTCATCGGTATGCTCCATAACGTACCATGAAACTAACTAAATGCAAAACATGCCATGACACTCGTCATATCAAAAGTTCAAACGTGCTTGCCTGGTTCAGAGTAGTCGGAGTCTAGCTCGGTGAAGTTTGCGGTCCCGTCACCTCCGTCGGTATCTACGGTATAAAGAGGATACACGCACTATCGTAAATACCAAGAGGTGCACAGAAATTAATCCAATAAATTTTCAAATAAATCTGATTAAAAAACTAGACAAAATTTTGAAGAAAACAGAAAAAGAATCATTCAAAAATATGCTTTTGTTAAAAAGTTATAAAGGTTTTTGCCCAGGGACCCATCTGTAATGAAACAGAAACTTCCCAGGGTTCTATTTATAAAAACAGAAAACGTTTCAGTCTCAAATACGCCGGCTCAGAAGAGAAGACGTATTTTGCCCGAATGCGCTTTCAGAAAACGATTCGAAAAAGAGAGAAACCTGACGGGGCGGTCCCACCCGTCGGGTTTCAAAACGGGACGACGCTTTTGGCGCCAGAGAGCCGCGATGATCGCCGGCGGCGATCCACGGCGAGGCAGGGGGATCGGAGGTTACCTCCGTGTTCAGGGCGCCATTCCGCGTCGGGTGGTGGTCGTGGTGGTCGCCGGCGTGCACTGTGTCGACGGTGGCCCTTGCTCCGGCGGACGGTGGTTCGGACGAGGGTGAAGCTCGCCGGAGAGGGCTGCAATGATCAAATTGAGGTGGGGGTCAAGTATCTGGTAGCTAGAGGAGGTGCTTGACGGAGTTTGGGCGTCGGAGATGACCTCACCGCAGTGAATCGAGCTGGAGCCAGAGGCGGACGGAGGTGGCCGGAGTCGAGGAAGAAGGGCTCCTCGAGGCCCCTCCAGTGGCCAGGCGGGGCGTTGGTGAGGTGCAGAGGTGGTGTGTGCTCAAGGGGGAGCTCGGGGTCTCCTTTTATAGGCGATCCGAGGCGGTGGCCGTGAACGGAGTTTTCCGGCGAAGGATTACAGCGGCGCAGTGCTTGGTCGGGAGGGTTTAGGAGTTGAGCTTCGTCGTGGAGGTCCACTGAGTCCGTTTAGGTGCCAACCGCGCCGGGATTTGCTTGCTTAGGTGGAGTTCGACGGAACGGGGCGGCGCGGGCCCGTCGGCGGCATAGAGCGTGCTCTGTGCGCGCCGCGCCACGACGACGGTGCTGCATGCGTGCGCTGGCGCGGAGATGGCCACGCGGAGCCACCAGGGGGCTTGGGCGGTGGTGAACAGCGTTGAGCCACCGTTCTGCTCCCTGTCCACTCCTACGGTGGTTCGGCCACCGCAAGACACGCTGGCGCAGGCGCGCCAGGGAACCACCGACGCCAGGAAGGCGCCAAGCGCGCGTGCGGGGCTCCGGACAAGCAAGCCAGGCGGCGAGCAACGTGCCTGGGGCACTGTCAGCATGTGACTGAACTAACTGACGAAGATCAACACTGAAAACTGAACTTAACTGAAGATGACTGAAACAGTGCATGCAAGGTGTTCGACAGAATGATCTAGGCATGTAGGGATTTTTCCTTCAGCTGATTTTTGGTAGAGTGACTTCTCATTGCTCCAGTAGGCTGCCTGACTTTTGGTGGAATTTTTGGAGAAGTGTAGATATGAATTTCACCAAATTTAGCAAATCTGGTCCAAACTTGCAGGGAGTGTAAGTTGAAATATTTGAAAAGAAGATGAGTGGGTCAAGATGGTTCTGGGTTGTGGGTACAAAGGACTAGCCAGTAGAGTCGGTTTGATATCCAAATACAAATTTTACAAGGTACTTGCTTTGTAAATGGTTCAGGCTCAAAAATAAAAATCAGAAAAGATTTGAGAGGTGAAATAATCAAAATAAAATCCAAAACTTGTTTGGATGAGTTGGGACAGGGAACTTGGGTTGTTAACAAGGAGGAGAGGAGGTTTTCGAGTTGTTTTACTTCATGGGCAAAAATACAAGGTCATGGGTGGTTATCAAAAGAATGAAAATCCCAAATTTTCATAGAGTTTTCCTTTTAAAAAGAAAAGATTAAACTCCCAAAATAATTTGAGAAGAGAACCAACAGAGGAGAAGTTTTAAAAAGGTTAAACCCAAAGTTTGAAGAAGAAAACAGAAATAACAATCCTAGCCAAAGAAAAAGGATTTTTAAGAGGATTGTTTTTCTGAAAATTTTGAAAGGCCTCATTTCACAAAAGAAAAACCAGCAAGGTTTTTGATAAAACCAAATAAATTTTTTGGAGTGTCACAGGGTTTTAGTCCGTAGGCCGGAAGAACAACAGTCATACCATAGGCTAGCTTCTAGGGTTTAGCCTCTCTGATCTCGTGGTAGATCTACTCTTGTGCTACCCATATCATCAATATTAATCAAGCAGGAGTAGGGTTTTACCTCCATCAAGAGGGGCCGAACCTGGGTAAAAACATCGTGTCCCTTGTCTCCTGTTACCGTCCGCCTAGACGCACAGTTCGGGACCCCCTACCCGAGATCGGCCGGTTTAGACACCGACATTGGTGCTTTCATTGAGAGTTCCTCTGTGTCGTCACTTTTAGGCCTGATGGCTCCTTCGATCATCAACGGCGATTGAGGGAGTCCTGGATTAGGGGGTGTCTGGATAGCCGGACTATACCTTCAGCCGGACTCCTGGACTATGAAGATACAAGATTGAAGACTTCGTCCCATGTCCGGAGGGGACTTTCCTTGGTGTGGAAGGCAAGCTTGGCGATGCGGATATTCAGATCTCCTACCATTATAACCGACTTTGTGTAACCCTAACCCTCTCCGGTGCCTATATAAACCGGAGGGTTTTAGTCCGTAGGACAACTCCAACATACAACAATCATACCATAGGCTAGCTTCTAGGGTTTAGCCTCCTTGATCTCGTGGTAGATCTACTCTTGTACTACCCATATCATCAATATTAATCAAGCAGGACGTAGGGTTTTACCTCCATCAAGAGGGCCTGAACCTGGGTAAAACATTGTGTCCCTTGTCTCCTGTTACCATCCGCATAGACGCACAGTTCGGGACACCCTACCCGAGATCCGCCGGTTTTGACACCGACGTTTGTGCTTTCATTGAGAGTTCCTCTGTGCCGTCGTAATCAGGAAGGATGCCTCTTCCCGTCTTTAAAGACAGCTCCGTTACTAAGGGAGCCTTGGCTGTCGGTCAAACTCTCCGGCTAGGTGGTTTTCTTATGACCGCCTGTTCGGCTGTTGCACCGACGGTGACCTCTCGGGTCATCAAAAGCAATCTTCACGTCAGCTCGGAACTCGTCGAGCAGTTAGATCCAATGGAGCTCTCTTCCGTAAATGAGCTCTTGGACCGCATCGCCGCCCTGGGGGTCGCTACAGATTACGACCAAGTTGGGCTTAAACCCGAGAAAATAACTCTCCCCAAGCCACCCATCACGTTGCCGTGGTCGAGGCGCAGTGCGGCGATCCTTCATCTATCCTATGGACTAGCTATGTCCGGATTCTCGATCCCTCCAAGCCGGATACCCGCGGAGGGGAGGATGTAAATCAAGACCTGAACTTAGAATCAGGCAACGGGCTAGATTCATTAGACAACATCGAAGAATCCAAACTTCAGAGTTCAGAAACTCCTTGGCCTCTGAGTCTCAGATTGGGTGAGGTTTCGGATTTAACTCCACCCACCCACCCGAACATAAGCGATCGATCCCAAGTCAGGCAAAAGCCCGAAAAAACAGTACATCATTACTGGGCGAGACTCCTCCTGGTTATGAACAGGATAAAGGACTGCCGCGAGGAAGACGCAATCTCAATCTTCTGCAATAATTGCACGGACAAGGGAATCCTCAACGCCATAAGTCATCATGATATTACACGCTTCGCTGACTTTGTGTCCATAGTACAAAAGTACTGTGCGATGGAAAGCGCCTGGAAAACCAAAATAAAATTTTGGGACAATCCGGCCCTGAATAGAAACCTCGTCCGAAATAAAAGGGTGCATCATCGGCAGACACCCGGGTTAAAAACGAAAAAACCAAAACCCTCTACAGGGCATGGAACCGTACTGGAAGGATGGCTTAATGGACCCTGTAAAATTCATAGTACAGAGGATGCCACACCAACTCACAGCCTTAGAGCATGTTGGATACTCCGACAGGTGGCCAAAATTGGCGAAGACCTCCTAATCTCGCAGGCCACAGAAAACCACCCCAGGGACACCAGTACAGTCTTAACAGTCTTCGAGACTTTCGCATCAAATTATATGCGAAAAAGAACACTCCGCAGTCTTGCCGAAGTTTATCAAGTAGCAACAATTAACCCATGGAGCGACACGGCTATTACTTTTAATGCCAGTGATGAACCTAAATTCCGAACAGCTTGAGCACCAGCCGCATTGGTCCTCAGTCCAATTGTGGACGACTTTCGTCTCACCAAGGTACTCATGGATGGAGGCAGCGGATTGAACCTCATTTATGAGGAAACCCTTCAAAAAATGAAAATAGACTGGAACCGCATCGAGCGAAGCAGCACAACCTTTCGAGGAATAATGCCCAGTCGGGAAGAGCGCTGTACAGGAAAAATCACACTAGATGTGGTGTTCGGCACGCCGGATAATTACAGGTCCGAAGAGGTCACGTTCCAGGTGGCCCCGTTCAGTAGCGGATACCACGCTCTGCTAGGGCAGGAAGCGCTGTACATGAAGCTCAAGATGTCTGGGCCGAACGGAATTATCACTCTCGCGAGTGATCCGGACATAGCGCTCCGTGCCGAAAACAAGACAGCCGCATTAGCCCTCGAGGCACTATCCGAAGCCCTAGCGGCTGAGGAACTGACTACGCTTCGCTCCACGGTAAACAGGGACGATGTGATACTCGACAAAAGATCCAAGTCCACCTCCTTTAAACCAGCGGACGAAATAGTCAAATTCCAGGTCCATCCAACGGACCCGAATAAAATAGCTTCCATCGGGGCACAATTTGTCGGATTTCGGGTTCCGGCAGACCCTTGAGGTTCGAACTCTGGGGTGCGCGTGGAGGTTACGCCCTCTACCTCTCCGTCTCGCAAAGATCTAAACTACTAAAAGAACAACACAAGAGACACAGAGTTTATACTGGTTCGGGCCACCGATGTGGTGTAATACCCTACTCCAGTGAGGTGTGGTGGATTGCCTCTTGGGCTGATGATGATGAACAATACATGGAAGAACAACCTCACGAGGGTCTGTTCTTGGCTGGGGGGACGAACTGCTAGGAGGAGTCCAATCGCCCTTCTCTCTGGATCCTAGCTGATTAGGTTTCTCGATTGCTAGATGTCTCGATGCCCTACCCTAGGGGTGGCTAGTCCTATTTATAGGCAAAGTGTAACGCCCCAGATTCGATGCGCCAGGTGTCCGCCAGTTATTCGCCGTCATTGCCATGTCATGTGCTTGCATGTTGCACTTTGCCATGTCATCATCTGCATTTCATATCATATCATCATGTGCATTGCATTCGCATACGTGTTCGTTTCATGCATCCGAGCATTTTCCCCGTTGTCCGTCTTGCAATCCGGCGCTCCTATGTTCCCCGGCGTCCCCTTTTACCTTTTTCCGTGAGCGGGTATTAAACTTTCTCGGAATGGACCGAGGTTTGTCAAGCGGCCTTGGTATAGCACCGGTAGTCCGCCTGTCAAGTTTCGGGTCAATCGGAGGTCGTTTGATACTCCAACGGTTAACCGGGTATCCGTGAAGGCCTCTTTTGGTGCAGCCCAACACCCCTTTCAAAGTGGCCCAAAACCCACCCAAGTCACTTCCATCATCTCGGTCGTTCGATCACGATCGTGTGGGCAAAAAAACGCACTCCATTTGGAGCTTCCTAGCCCCCTCTACCTATAAATATGTGCTCCCCCTCGGATTTCTCGCGCAGATCAAACCCTAGGCTATCTCCTCCCGCAGCCACCGGACGCGTCCGCAACCTACCGGACATGTCCACCCCGCCGCCACGTCGCCCGGACCAACCACGTCGCGCCACGTCACCTTCCCCGCCGCCACAGCCAACCAGGCATCGCCACCTCCCCGCGCCCGCTCCCTCTCTCTTCTCCGCCGCCGCCACGTGGCCAGCCACCGCGCGCCGCCTCCGAAGCCCGCCGGGGCCCGAGGCCGGCCCGCCCCGGGCCGCAGCTGGGCCGCGCCGCCCCGCGCCTCCCCGCGCGCCCCGCCGCCGCCTCCCCACGTTCCGCCGCCCGCTCGCCGCCCCGCCACCTCGCCTCCTCGCCGCCCGGTCGCCGCGCCTCCTCCGGCTCCCGCCGGCGCCGCCACTGCTGCGCGCACGCGCCGCCGCCGCGCGCCCCCTCCTTCGCGCCCGAGCCAGCCTCGCCGCCGTCCGCTCCGCCGGCGACCTCGCCCCGTCACGCCGGGCTCCGGCCACCTCCTCCCGCAGTTCCGGCGAGCCCACTCCGGCGAGATCCAGATCCAGATCCGTTTCGAGGTTGACCCCGAAAATCTTCTAAGTCCCCGAAATTCTATCATTTTATTGCCAGGTTCATCATGCCATATCTCTGCATCCGTGGCTCCGTTTTGGGAGTATAGCATATCGAATTGTTCGCCTCGATGAGTGCATCATTTCATATCATTGTGTCTTTTTCATTTGAGCTCATCTTGATGCCGGAAATGCTGTTAGAAGAGGGCTATGTGATGTTAGTTTCAGATCTGTTTCAGTACTTGCACTTTTGTCATTTTTGCCATGATTGATGTGTGCATCCTATGAAGTTGAGTCCTACATGTGTTTTGTAATATGCCATGCTATCTTTCCAGAGATTTATTCCATGTATTTTTGTGATCTTTTTGGTGACTAGCACAAGCATGCAAACTAGAGTACTTAATGTTGCTGATTTCAGAGACTTAGTAATTTCACTAAGTCCATGCCTGCTGTTATTTTTATGCCATGTGTTCATGTTGTTTCAGAGAGATATATGCCTCTTTTGAGCATTATCAGTAAGAGTGTTTTGAGCATATGGATTTTCTGTACCCATCCATGCCTTTGTTTGTAATTTTGGAGTGCCATAGCTTGAGTCAATCGAGCTCTACTTTTGCTATAAAATGTTACTGGCAGATTGTTTACATGTTATTCGATTTTGCCAAGCTTGTTGTAGTTGATCCTTGCATGCTATGATGTTGTTCTTGCCATGTATAGCTTCTATGCCATGTCTTCTTGATGGATGTATGCTTAGTTTATCATGTAATGCTCTGTAGTGAGTGCATCGAGCTCGTAAACATGCCTACTTGTTATCTGTTTTTTGACATGTCCAGTTTTCTGCTAAGTCTGAAACCTGTAACGAAACTTGCTCAATTGACATGGGTGTTATTATATTTTCTGATCCTTTTTGGCTCATGGTCATTAAGGGACTTTTGTTCTATGCTTTGAGTAGATTCATGCCGTTCCTTGTTTTGTTATATTATGTTCGCGTAGCATGCTGTTTCCTTGCTCTAAATATGTCATCCTGATGTTAATTTCTGCCATGATAGTATTTTCATTAAGTCTGTGAACCTGTTATCTTTTGCACTTTTGCCATGCTTGTTTGAACCTGTTATGCTGTGATTTGGCCGTAGCTCAGTGTTCATCTTTTGTCAAGCATCTTGAGTAGATATATGTCATATGCTTTGTTGATATGTTTGGGTGCAGTAGCTTAATTTCTTGTTGTTTGCTAAGTAGCATCATGCTGTTAATGGCAGATTATCGTCATTCTTGTTTTACTTGTCATTTGCAAACCGTGCATCCGATTCCGGTGATCTTTATATCGATTTCAACCGAAATCACCTCACCTTTCCAGTGGCATACTTGGTTTGCCAAGATTATGCCTTGTTCATCTTTTCCCTTCCCGCGCATGCATATGCATTGCATACCACATCTCGCATATCATGCCATGTTTATGTGGTGGTTGTTTACTTTGTTGTTTGCTTCTTTCCGGTGATTGCTTCTTCGGGTTAGTTCCGATAACATTGTGATTGCGAGGATCCGTTCGTCTACGTCCGTTTGTCTTCTTCATGGACTCGTTCTTCTTCCTTGCGGGATCTCAGGCAAGATGACCATACCCTCGAAATCACTTCTATCTTTGCTTGCTAGTTGCTCGCTCTTTTGCTATGCCTATGCTGCGATACCTACCACTTGCTTATCATGCCTCCCATATTGTTAAACCAAGCCACTAACCCACCTTGTCCTAACAAACCGTTGTTTGGCTATGTTACCGCTCTGCTCAGCCCCTCTTATAGCGTTGTTAGTTGCAGGTGAAGATGAAGTTTGTTCCTTGTTGGAACATGGAGATGTTGTTCCTTGTTGGAACATGTTTACTTGTTGGGATATCACAATATATATTATTTTAATTAATGCATCTATATACTTGGTAAAGGGTGGAAGGCTCGGCCTTATGCCTGGTGTTTTGTTCCACTCTTGCCGCCCTAGTTTCCGTCATATCGGTATTATGTTCCCGAATTTTGCGTCCCTAATGCGGTCGGGTGATTTATGGGACCCCCTTGACAGTTCGCTTTGAATAAGACTTTTCCAGCAAGGCCCAACATTGGTTTTACCATTTGCCTACCACCTATACCTTTCCCTTCGGGGGTAGCTAACACGAGGGTCATCTTTATTCAGCCCCCCCGGGCCAATGCTTGTCTAAGTATTGGTCCGAACTAGAGCGCTTTGCAGCGCCACCTCAAGGAAACTTGAGGTCTGGTTTTAGTTGTACGGACAGCTCATCCGGTGTTGCCCTGAGAACGAGATATGTGCAGCTCCTATCAGGATGTCGGTGCATCGGGCGGCTTTGCTGGACTTGTTTTATTACTGTTGAAATGTCTTGTAGCCGGGATTCCGAGACTGGTCGGGTCTCCCCGGGGAGAAGGAATATCCTTCGCTGATCGCGAGAGCTTATCATGGGCTAAGTTGGGACACCCCTGCAGGGTTTGAACTTTCGAAAGCCATGCCCACGGTTATGTGGCAGATGGGAATTTGTTAATGTCCGGTTGTAGAAAACCCGAAGTTGACCTTAATTAAAATACATCAACCGCGTGTGTAACCGTGATGGTCCCTTCTCGGCGGAGTCCGGGAAGTGAACACGGTTGTTGGAGTTATGTTTTACGTAAGTAGTTCAGGATCACTTTTTGATCATAGTTGTTCGACCGTGATTTGCCTTCTCTTCTCGCTCTCATTTGCGTATGTTAGCCACCATATATGCTAGTCGCTTGCTGCAGCTCCACCTCATACCTTTTACCCTACCTATAAGCTTAAATAGTCTTGATCTCACGGGTGTGAGATTGCTGAGTCCCCGTGACTCACAGATACTTCCAAAACCAGTTTGCAGGTGCCGATGAAACCGTGCAGGTGACGCACCCGAGCTCAAGGAGGAGCTCGATGAAGATCTTGTTCATTGTGTTGTTTATTTTCAGTTGATCAGTAGAGGAGCCCAGTCGGGTCGATCGGGGATGTGTGTAGCATTTGGGGTATTCTTCTTTTATTTTGGTTCCGTAGTCGGACCTTGATTGTATCTGTATGATGTAATGCTTTACTCATGTATTGTGTGAAGTGGCGATTGTAAGCCAACTATGTATCTCTTTCCCTTATGTATTACATGGGCTGTGTGAAGATTACCTCACTTGCGACATTGCTTTCAATGCGGTTATGCCTCTAAGTCGTGCTTCGACACGTGGGAGATATAGCCGCATCGAGGGCGTTACAAGTTGGTATCAGAGCCTTCCCCGACCTTAGGAGCCCCCACTGATTGATTGTTTTTAGCGGCCGAGTTGTGTCTAGAAAAATGTTTTGAGTCATTTAGGAATTATATATAGGAGAGTTTAGGAATTCTTTTTACATCCCAGTCTCCTCATCGCTCTGGTAAGGCATCCTGACATAGAGTTTTGACTCTTCCCTTCTCATAATTTCACTAAATTTGTTTTAGGATCACGCGGGTATCTTAGAATCGTTCCGATGGTTTTATGATGACAACATTGTCTTGGTGCCTCTCGTCAGCATGGGTTTTAGTGGAGGTGTCCCGGGGAGTTGAGCTCCGAGGCGTTGTCGTCATAATTTTATCGTTGCAGTTCTGGAATACCTGATTTTAGTACGCCGACATCGAAAATCTCTTTTGTACAGTTGTTGGTGAGATAACCCTGATAGCCCAGTACTGAGGCGAGTGTGGGAGTATTGACATAACTCGTATAACGGATGCTTTTCGAAGGTTGAGATAACGATTTCCGAAGGTTTCTTGGTTATGTGTTGAAGGATGGATACAGCTGGATCTAGGTATTGTTAGTTTGGGTGATATATTTTGTGTCCCCTGTATCCCCAACACCTGATTGCATAACCAGAAAGTTTCGGGAGTTTATAGGTGGGAATTCAAGTAGCTCCTAGAATATCTTTCCAACTGACACATGATACGATATGGGATCTATCATATGTTTGTTTCTGGCTTATTCTGCAAGCCAAATCCTTTGTTTTGTTTTGTGGTATTCGAGTTGCTTCAATGTCAAGTGTTGATCCATACCTTTTCTAAACGGTGTTATCATATTTCTATGGAAATACTAATCCTTCTTGATCACTGAGGTTGTCTTTTCAATTCTTTTCCAACCGGTGTGTCTCTCTTCAAGTGGACCCGATCACTTCAACATTCGCAAGATCAATTATCAGTTCTTCTCAACGGTGTTTGCTTCATCCGTTCCAAGTTGTCTTGTTTTCCCGCCCTCCCACCCTTTTCTTCAAGGATTCAGATTTCTTAACCAAGTATCTATTTTATTGAGTGAAGTTTCTTCGTTCTTTTCCTTCAATGGTCTTATCCGGTGATTTCTCATGAAGACACTAAGGAAGCTTCAACTTTATCATTGTTCCATTCTAATTTTCTTCTCCGGTGGATTTAATTCAAGCTTTCGGTGTTGATCATATCTCTTTCCTCGTCTCAAATGTTTTTTCATGCCGGTGCACCTCTTAATCGTTCACCTCTCGCTATTCATTTGTTCCGGAGTGATGAAGATATCTCAGAAGATTCAAGTTTCCATTCTCAATTCTCTCAATTTCTTTTGAGGTTGTTACCTCATTCAAGCCATTTAAATCAACCGGTGCAATCTCCCTTTCAAGTAATCGTTCAACGATGTTTCTTTTGAGTGGGCCCTAACCCACAGGTCTTTTCCCAGGATCTTACCTGACTCTTCTAATTTTTGTAAAGATATTCTCAAATTCATTTCAAAGTTTGAGGAAGAATGGGTTATCATCAGTCAAATGTCTTTCTCCAAGATCCTTCAAATTCTTTTCATCGTTGGTTCAACCTTTCCAATTTTCACTCCGGAGTGGCTCAACTATTCCTGGTGGTGTTTCTCATCATCATTTTCAACATTTGAAACCGAAGAAGAGTTTATCTTAAATCTTGCTCCAGTCTCTTCAAGATTCATGGTTCTACCTTTATGCCATCCTCTCATAACTATTTTTGATTGTGAGAATTATTTTACCCATCCGGAGCATTTCAGGAGTCTTTTCAGTTTGATTCTCCGGAGCCCATCATGTCAGAATTATTCATTCAAGCGTTCAGCTCTTGTTTTCCAAATCTCACCGGTGCATCGTCGAAATATCCTCTAATCAGTTTATGATCTGTTCGTTCTAATGTATCTAAATTCTGTCAAGTATCTTTATTTGTTTTCTAAATTCTTCCCGGTGAATTGTGCCTTTGCTACTTTCTTTTCCAATTCCTACGATGGTTTATTCTACATTTCTATTCCTTTATTATGGTATCATTTCATTCGTTCGTTCTAATCCTACCGGTGGTTCGTTGAAGACCTTCCCAAATTTTGCGCTTTATCTATCTTAATCCTTTCTACGAGAATAAGTAGTATGTCAAATCCATTGCTTGTCATCAATTTGAATTGGTGAAGGATAAGCATAATGTAATTCTTATTCGTGTTTCATCGAGTAAATTCAATTTCCTATTCCGGAGGTTCATCAAAATTCTTGTTCTCTTTGGTTCATCTTTCTTTCCGGAGTCCCAACTTTTCTCGGTTATATCATTTCAAAGCTCCATCTAATCATTGCAAGGCTTCAACCTTATTCTTTTCATCCTTCATTTCATCTGATCATCCTTTTATTACCGGAGTTCTTTATGGAGGCTACATGATGTTTCACAAAGGATTCAATTCCTTCTCGAAGTGCTCATCGAGATTCTTTTCAGAGGAGTTCAAGTATTCTTCATCTTGCATTTCGAAGTGCAATTCTTTTTACCTTATCTTTTGAGGTAGTATTATGTCATTTTTGATAATTGGAGTTCATGTCTCATGACTCACATGTTGTCAAGAATGAGGTATTTTAAATCCATCAATCTCTTTGTTGGAGTTATCTTGGAATATATTTCACCTAAAGCCTTCCATTGGGAATGTTGCTATTTGTGGTGCTTATCAATGTTCCAAGTTATCTCACAATCATCTCGGTGACGAAGTTTTTCATCTCGTTGGTGCTCTCAATCAAATCAATGGTTTCCATTAGTGGCCGGTTGTCACCTCATCATTTTGAGATGTTTGCCATAAGCCCACTACAAGCTTATTCGTTTCGTTGTTGGTTTTCCAACAACTCCGTTCTAACCTTCTTGGAAGGGTACTTTCCAAACTCATTTGTGGTAGAAGTTGTCATTTTCTTCTCCATTCCTTTATCCCATTGATCTATCTTCTATTCTTCTTCCAGAGTCATTGTGATGTTGCTCTCTTTGACCCATCATCTTGTTTTGTCAAGATCATGCCCTTTCGCTTGCTTATCGATTTAACCTGAGTGTTTTGTCTATCATTCCTCTTCTAACCGGAGTCTCTTCCAAGTGCTTTCATTTTTGCAAAGTTCATATTCTATTGCTTCCATTTCCAACCGGAGTGTTGTTGTAATTGTTCTTTATCGTTCCTTGTACATCTTGTTTCAACCGGAGTGGTTTTAACGTCTATCTTGTCACTTAAGCTCTTCGTTCTCGCCGTATTCCTTGTTCCTCTTTTCTAACGGAGTGTTTTCAGCTTTGTTCATCTTCGTTGGTATTCTTTCTTTCATTTTGCTCAACCTCTCAAGGTTCTTTGTTTTCACTCGTTTGTCAAAGAAGCAACTTAGTTTTACCTCTTCTCTTTCTCTTCCGTCTTCCCCTCCGGTGCCATTCTAGATCTCGGGACGAGATCCTCTCGTAGTGGTGGAGTGTTGTAACGCCCCGGATTCGATGCGCCAGGTGTCCGCCAGTTATTCGCCGTCGTTGCCATGTCATGTGCTTGCATGTTGCACTTTGCCATGTCATCATCTGCATTTCATATCATATCATCATGTGCATCGCATTCGCATACATGTTCGTTTCATGCATCCGAGCATTTTCCCCGTTGTCCATTTTGCAATCCGGCGCTCCTATGTTCCCCGGCGTCCCCTTTTACCTTTTTCCGTGAGCGGGTATTAAAATTTCTCAGAATGGACCGAGGTTTGTCAAGCGGCCTGGGTATAGCACCGGTAGTCCGCCTGTCAAGTTTCAGGTCAATCGGAGGTCGTTTGATACTCCAACGGTTAACCGGGTATCCGTGAAGGCCTCTTTTGGTGCAGCCCAACACCCCTTTCAAAGTGGCCCAAAACCCACCCAAGTCGCTTCCATCATCTCGGTCGTTCGATCACGATCGTGTGGGCAAAAAACCACACTCCATTTGGAGCTTCCTAGCCCCCTCTACCTATAAATATGTGCTCCCCCTCGGATTTCTCGCGCAGATCAAACCCTAGGCTATCTCCTCCCACAGCCACCGGATGCGTCCGCAACCCACCGGACATGTCCACCCCGCCGCCACGTCGCCCGGACCAACCACGTCGCGCCACGTCACCTTCCCCGCCGCCACAGCCAACCAGGCATCGCCACCTCCCCGCGCCCGCTCCCTCTCTCTCCTCCTCCGCCGACACGTGGCCAGCCACCGCGCGCCGCCGCCGAAGCCCGCCGGGGCCCGAGGCCGGCCCGCCCCGGGCCGCCGCTGGGCCGCGCCGCCCCGCGCCTCCCCGCGCGCCCCGCCGCCGCCTCCCCGCGTTCCGCCACCCGCTCGCCGCCCCGCCGCCTCGCCACCTCGCCGCCCAGTCGCCGCGCCTCCTCCGGCTCCCGCCGGCGCCGCCACCGCTGCGCGCACGCGCCGCCGCCGCGCGCCCCCTCCTTCGCGCCCGAGCCGGCCTCGCCGCCGTCCGCTCCGCCGACGACCTCGCCCCGTCTCGCCGGGCTCCGGCCACCTCCTCCCGCAGTTCCGGCGAGCCCACTCCAGCGAGATCCAGATCCAGATCCGTTTCGAGGTTGACCCCGAAAATCTTCTAAGTCCACGAAATTCTATCATTTTATTGCCATGTTCATCATGCCATATCTCTGCATCCGTGGCACCGTTTTGGGAGTATAGCATATCGAATTGTTCAACTCGATGAGTACATCATTTCATATCATTGCGTCTTTTTCATTTGAGCTCATCTTGATGCCCGAAATGCTGTTAGAAGAGGGCTATGTGATGTTAGTTTCAGATCTGTTTCAGTACTTGCAGTTTTGTCATTTTTGCCATGATTGATGTGTGCATCCTATGAAGTTGAGTACTACATGTGTTTTGTAATATGCCATGCTATCTTTCCAGAGATTTATGCCATATATTTTTGTGATCTTTGTGGTGACTAGCACAAGCATGCAAACTAGAGTACTTAATGTTGCTGATTTCATAGACTTAGTAATTTCACCAAGTCGATGCCTGCTGTTATTTTTATGCCATGTGTTCATATTGTTTCAGAGAGATATATGCCTCTTTTGAGCATGATCAGTAAGAGTGCTTTGAGCATATGGATTTCCTCTACACATCCATGCCTTTGTTTGTAATTTTAGAGTGCCATAGCTTGAGTCAATCGAGCTCTACTTTTGCTATAAAATGTTACTGGCAGATTATTTACATGTTATTCGATTTTGCCAAGCTTGTTGTAGTTGTTCCTTACAAGCTATGATGTTGTTCTTACCATGTCTAGCTTATATGCCATGTCTTCTTGATGGATGTATGCTTAGTTTATAATTTAATGCTCTGTAGTGTGTGCATCGAGCTCGTAAACATGCCTACTTGTTATCTGTTTTTTGACAACTCTAAAACCTGTAACGAAAGTTGCTTAATTGACATGGGTGTTATTATATTTTCTGATACTTTTTGGCTCATGGTCAGTAAGGGACTTTTGTTAACTGCTTTGAGTAGATTCATTCCGTTTCTTTTTTTGCTATATTATGTTCGCGTAGCATGTAGGTTCCTTGCTCTAAATATGTCATCCTGATGTTAATTTCTGGCATGATAGTATTTTCACTAAGTCTGTGAACCTGTTATCTTTTGCACTTTTGGCATGCTTGATTGAACCTGTTATGTTGTGATTTAGCCGTAGCTCAGTGTTCATCTTTTGTCAAGCATCTTGATTAGATTACTGCCATATGCTTTGTTGATATGTTTGGGTGCAGTAGCTTAATTTCTTGTTGTTTGCTAAGTAGCATCATGCTGTTAATGGCAGATTATCGTCATTCTTGTTTTGCTTGTCATTTGCAAACCGTGCATCCGATTCCGGTGATCTTTATATCGATTTCAACCGAAATCACCTCACCTTTCCAGTGGCATACTTGGTTTGCCAAGATTATGCCTTGCTCATCTTTTCCCTTCCCGCGCATGCATATGCATTGCATACCACATCTCGCATATCATGCCATGTTTATGTGGTGGTTGTTTACTTTGTTGTTTGCTTCTTTCCGGTGATTGATTCTTCGGGTTAGTTCCGATAACGTTGTGATTGTGAGGATCCGTTCGTCTATGTCCGTTTGTCTTCTTCATGGACTCGTTCTTCTTCCTTGCGGGATCTCAGGCAAGATGACCATACCCTCGAAATCACTTCTATCTTTGCGTGCTAGTTGCTCGCTCTTTTGCTATGCCTATGCTGCGATACCTACCACTTGCTTATCATGCCTCCCATATTGTTAAACCAAGCCACTAACCCACCTTGTCCTAGCAAACCGTTGTTTGGCTATGTTACCGCTCTGCTCAGCCTCTCTTATAGCGTTGTTATTTGCAGGTGAAGATGAAGTTTGTTCCTTGTTGGAACATGGAGATGTTGTTCCTTGTTGGAACATGTTTACTTGTTGGGATATCACAATATATATTATTTTAATTAATGCATCTATATACTTGGTAAAGGGTGGAAGGCTCGGCCTTATGCCTGGTGTTTTGTTCCACTCTTGCCGCCCTAGTTTCCGTCATATCGGTATTATGTTCCCGGATTTTGCGTCCCTAACGCGGTCGGGTGATTTATGGGACCCCCTTGACAGTTCGCTTTGAATAAGACTTTTCCAGCAAGGCCCAACATTGGTTTTACCATTTGCCTACTACCTATACCTTTCCCTTGGGAGTAGCTAACACGAGGGTCATCTTTATTCAGCCCCCCCGGGCCAATGCTTGTCTAAGTATTGGTCCGAACTAGAGCGCTTTGCAGCGCCACCTCAAGGAAACTTGAGGTCTGGTTTTAGTTGTACGGACAGCTCATCCGGTGTTGCCCTGAGAACAAGATATGTGCAGCTCCTATCAGGATGTCGGTGCATCGGGCGGCTTTGCTGGACTTGTTTTATTACTGTTGAAATGTCTTGTAGCCAGGATTCCGAGACTGATCGGGTCTTCCCGAGGAGAAGGAATATCCTTCGCTGATCGCGAGAGCTTATCATGGGCTAAGTTGGGACACCCCTGCAGGGTTTGAACTTTCGAAAGCCATGCCCGCGGTTATGTGGCAGATGGGAATTTGTTAATGTCCGGTTGTAGAAAACCCGAAGTTGAGCTTAATTAAAATACATCAACTGCGTGTGTAACCGTGATGGTCCCTTCTCGGCGGAGTCCGGGAAGTGAACACGGTTGTTGGAGTTATATTTGACGTAAGTAGTTCAGGATCACTTTTTGATCATAGGTGTTCGACCGTGCTTTGCCTTCTCTTCTCGCTCTCATTTGCGTATGTTAGCCACCATATATGCTAGTCGCTTGCTGCAGCTCCACCTCATACCTTTTACCCTACCTATAAGCTTAAATAGTCTTGATCTCGCGGGTGTGAGATTGCTGAGTCCCCGCGACTCAAAGATACTTCCAAAACTAGTTTGCAGGTGCCGATGAAACCGTGTAGGTGACGCACCCGAGCTCAAGGAGGAGCTCGATGAAGATCTTGTTCATTGTGTTGTTTCTTTTCAGTTGATCAGTAGAGGAGCCCAGTCGGGTCGATCGGGGATCTGTGTAGCATTTGGGGTAGTCTTCTTTTATTTTGGTTCCGTAGTCGGACCTTGATTGTATCTGTATGATGTAATGCTTACTCATGTATTGCGTGAAGTGGCGATTGTAAGCCAACTATGTATCTCTTTCCCTTATGTATTACATGGGTTGTGTGAAGATTACCTCACTTGCGACATTGCTTTCAATGCGGTTATGCCTCTAAGTCGTGCTTCGACACGTGGGAGATATAGCCGCATCGAGGGCGTTACACAAAGGCCCAGGGCCTCTTCCCCAAATATTTAGCAGGAAGGGCGCCAACAATTGGCCATTTTGAAGGGGAACATCTGGTACACTTATCCTGACTAAAGTTGGTCCTCGCCTGCCAAAGACTCTGTGGTGACGACGTCCTGGGCTCCACGATGACTTTCTCCTTGTCGCAGAGCTGGTCTCGGTCTCGTTGCACCGAAATGGGTGCCTTTGCTTGATCCTCTCGCCTGCGCTTGCTCCCTTTGCACCAAAGAGGAAAGGGAGGGCACTGCGCGGCTGGCGCCCGCCTGGCGCCCTTGGTCGTCATGGCTTGCGTCATGGGGATCTCGTGAGTTACCCCGCCTTGATCTCTCTGCCTCCTCGTGAGCCAGCCTGATGAGGCTGCGAGTGAGGAAGCTCCGCGCTGTCCGCCCAGTGAGGCTTGGCCCCTCGCGAGGGTCTTGGGTCTTGTGTTGATGAAGATGGGCCGTGTTGGGCCCCCTTTGAGCTACGCCGCAGGCTGCAGGCAGGCAAGTCTGGGGACCCCCGTTCCCAGAACGCCGACAGTAGCCCCCGGGCCCAAGGCGCGTCCGGACTTGGCCGTGCTGAAAGGCGAAAGGGCGAGGGCGAAGCGCTGCGGGCCCTAACAGCCTGCGGTCTCGGGCGCCGTGTGGTGGTTGATGGGACGTGGGAGACACTGTTCCCCCACGCCCCCTTATTTTGCGCCCTGCTTGGCGGACTCGTAGTTGTACACAACCGCTCCCCTTCCTGCTACTCGAGCGTCCCCTGTTCTTCCTTCCCTCGAACGCCAGCTCCTGCCTCCAATCCAATCTCGAATCTTCCCCCTCCTTCCCATCACCATGGCTCCGACGAAGAAGGAGAGAGGGAAGAAACCCATGCCTCCGTCTTGCCCGCCGCCATCAGTTGCCCCTGCCGTCGGCCGGTCGATCATACTCAATCGAGAGTGCCTGGGCAAGGTCAGCTCGGCTCTGGCTACCATCTTCAACGAGTGTGGGAGGACGACGGCCTGGCCTACGTCTCACTTCCCCACTGACAGGATAATCACTGAGGTCCATTATTTTGCTGATGCCCTGTGGGCGGGTCTGGTTCCCCCCTTTTCCGATTTCTTCAAGGTCGTTCTTTCCCATTACCAGATCCATATGATGCATATGGGTCCTGAATCCATCACCCTTCTTTCGGTCTTTGCTTTTGTTTGCGAGGCAATGATGGGCATCCCCCTTCTGTTGCCTTGCTGCGCCACTTCTTCTCTCTGCGCCTTGTCGACCCTACCCAATGCTCGGCGTGTGTGAGCTTCGTCGCCGCGCCTGAGACTGCGGCCTCAGGGATCGACTTCGGGCTTCCTTCGCCTTCAGCTAGGTTCCGCGAGCGGTGGTTGTATGTTGATGTCGGGGTGCCCAGCCCCCTGCTGTCGAAGCCAACCTCGCCTGCTGTCCCTAATTTGGGCTAGGGCCAGGAGACGCTCGAGAGCCCCCGACTCGCCTTCGTCTGGCGCCGCTTCGCGTTCTTGAAATCGATCGGCGTGACAGCGCCCAAGGTAGTGAAGGAGTTCCTGTTGCGTCGCATTGCCCCTCTCCAACGCCACTCCCGCCGGATGTGGGCCTTCAGTGGGCGTGGTGATCGCATGCGGCTCCAGGAAGAGGACCTGATGCCTGAGGTGCTGAGGACAGTGCTCTTGATCCTGACTGGCGACCCCAACCCGGGTAGCATCCAGCGGGGAGGCTCCCTACTATACCTCTGCCAGAACAGGGACGATTTTGTGAAGCAGATGCCTATCTTTGATGAATGGGGGCTGCGCCCTGCTGGCCTCCAGGGGTCTCGCGAGAACCCAGTGGTGGCGACTTCCCTTCCAGTCGGCCTAGGCGACTCTTCCTCAAGTGGCGGAGCAGGGGGGCATGAGGCGCCAGAGGCCGAGGGGGCTTCTGATGAGGTGGGAGCGCCGGGTGATGCTCTCGAAGCAGTAGCTCCCGGGGCCCGTGCCGCTGATGCCGAGGGTGGCAAGCAGCTGCTTCCGGCGCCTGGGGCTGAGGCCCCTGAGGCCACAGCCGCGACTTCTGGCGAGGCGATTGGCAGCACGCGTCAGGCAGGCGCCCCTGACGCGGATCGCCTTGACGCTCCATCTTCGTCGCAGGTTGATCCTTGCGCTCTTCTCTTGGGCCACTTCCGCGTGGACTTTGAGGTCCTCCGGAGGAAAAGGGAGGCCCTGGGTGATGACTTCCCTTGTCGCTTGCTGAAGCGCAGGAAGTACTTCTCCACCGATGAGTAAGTCTTCTCCTTTTCCAGCTCCTGACCTTCTTGTTGTTTTTACTGACCCTTGCTCCGCATGCCCCTTCCGGCCGAGCTCGCGGAAGTAGCCAAGGTGCCGCCTTCTTTGGCTTTGCCTCCTCCACAGTCCCCAAGTGCTCCAAGCAGCGCTGCTCTTGTGGTGAGGGCGATCGAAGGGGCGAACCGTCCCGAGGTGCACTGCGGCCCTTCACTCCCCGCGATCTTCCTTCGCGGGCCCTCTCGTGGCATAGCCAGCCTGCCGTGGGCTTCTCGTCTGGTCGTGGACTATGACTGGCTGAGGCGTCCCCTGCGCCCTTCATCTGGAGACGGGCTGGCTCCTGGCCGGGCTTCTGGCGCGGCGTGCCCGACCGTCGCGAGGGTGCCAGCCCCCAGCCCGCAGCCCCCTGCCCGAAGGGGGAACGATGATTCGTGGCCCCCGGCGCTTGCTTGGGGCAGATGATGGTGTGGAAGACGTGCTCGAGCGCGCCCGGGAGCGCCGCGCTCACCGTCAAGGATTCCTTCGAAGGGCGACTGACGCGGTGAACCTTCTTGGGGAGGAGCTTGCTGATGAAGACGCGCGCCCGGTGGCCGAGGGCCTGCGCCTGGCTGCAGGGAGGCGCGAGCTGGAGGCCGCCATCGCCCTCGCGCTCCATCAGCGTGATCTTGATGATGAAGAGGCGAAGGCGTCGCTAGAGGCCTCTCGGGTGGCCCGGTCCCAGGATGCCGAGGAGGCCCGGGGAGCTGACCGGCGGCGAGAGGCGGCGGAGGAGCGGGCTCGGGAGCTCCTGGCCTGGTGCCACTCACTGGAGGAGCAAGTGGAGCTGCGTGAGGCGGCCCTTGCGTCGTTGAAGGTGGCCTCTGGCGACCCAGGTGAGCTCCAGAAGCGTGAGAAAGTGTTGACGCTGGAAGCCGCCGAACGCACCCGCGAGTACGAGCGGCTGGAGACGAGGTAGCGCTTGGTGACGCAGGCGGAGGACGATGTCGCTGCACGGGAAGCCCGTGTCCTGGAGGAGGTTGGACGTCGGGTGGCGATGGCGCGCCAAGACCTCGAGCGCGAGTTCGAGGGGAGACTGGACTTGATCCGGGTCGAGGCTGAAGGAAGGACCGCAACCTTGAGGGCCAAGCGGGAGGAAGCAACGCGGCGGGCCGACTCTTCTTAGGCTGCCCTTGTGGTAGCGCAAGGGGAGTTAGCCGCCTCCCAGGCCGAGATGCTTCGTCTTCGCCCGCGGGTGGAGGAGGCTGAGGCCGTCGTGCGCCAGAACGCGGATGAGATACGTCAGCGGCAGGTCCTGGAGCACGTGCACGGCCCTATGCTCGCCACGCTCTGGGAGAGAGCTAACACAGCCTTGGGCAACATCTGCGAGGCGGCTGTCGGCGAGCCGCACACAATCAACTATGCCGGCAACCTTCAGTTCTTCACCGCCGTGGTGACGCAGCTGGAGGCGCGGTCGGTCAGGGCCGACAGGTTGGTGGAGGAGAGGAGCTGCGCCCTGCTCGGGCGCGCCTTTTCCCGTGTCTTCAGCCATCTCCGGAACATGGATCCCCACTTCGACTTTGACGCCGCTATCGCCCCAGTCCCCCAGGCCGTCCGAGACGACCTGGCGCACTGGGTGGAAGACAACGTGGACGCTCTTGTCAGGGCCTTCGCTTTGGACGATGATGACGTGATCATGGCTGCTGACGAGGGTGGTGTAGTGAACGGCCCTGACGCTGCTGGTGGCGATGCAGACAGCGATGGCGAGTTCAGCGACGCCAGCAAAGGCTCGGGAGGTGCTTCCGAGGACGCATTGGGGGATTTGTCCGACTGAGTATGTATCGCTCCTGTTTTTTCTTTACCCTGCATGAATAGAACTCGGGATTTTGGCCTGATGGTTGTGAGAGCATTTTGGGAGGGGGAGCCCCTCATGTAAAACCTGTGTTCATCGTATTAGTAGTTGTTATATTGCGCGAGCGCCCGCGCCTGGTGGTTGGTTGGTTTACCTTTGTTTCGTGCAGGCCCCGAGGTAGCCTGTGGGAGGACGTGATGTCTTGGGTGTCCTCTAGTTGAATCCGTAGGATGTGAGAGTGTCGCTGGCGGGGAGCTTCACAGGCGTTTGCCTTCTTCACAGGCTCCGGGCCTTTTCCCAAATGCGACGGCTTGACAGGCATTTGCCTTCTTCACAGGCTCTGGGCCTTTTTCCCAAACGCGACGGCTTCACAGGCATTTGCCTTCTTCACAGGCTCTGGGCCTTTTCATGAACGTGACAGCTTCACAGGCATTCGCCTTCTTCACAGGCTCTGGGCCTTTTCCTAAACGCGACAGCTTCACAGGCAGTCGCCTTCTTCACAGGCTTTGGGCCTTTTCCTAAACGTGACAGCTTCACAGGCAGTCGCCTTCTTCATAGGCTCTGGGCCTTTTCCTAAACGCGACAACTTCACAGGTAGTCGCCTTCTTCACAGGCTTTGGGCCTTTTCCTAAAAGTACAACCTCCGCAGGCACCAGAAAATCCTCCCGAGAGGGAGCGATAGCGGCAGTTTGGGTTGCGCACGAGCTAGGCCTGACCCGACTCGCGAGGGGCTCGCAAGGGGAGGCAGCTGTTGTGAAGTGGTAACCAGAACGTGAGAAATGGCTCGAACGAGACTAAGCACTCCTTCCCCGAACACACGCAAATCTCAAATTCGAATCCAACTTAAATCAGGCGGGGGAAAAGTTACAACCAAAAGGAAAAGGCAATGAAAGTAGACAAAAGGCCGCTTCTGGCACCTAATCTAGTTTTGGACGTCTTCTCACCAGCGCGGAGCTAAGTGCTGTCTACTGGGCGTGGGAGGGAGCCCCAGGGCCTGAGGCCGCCACTTCTGAGACTCCGGGGCGTGTACAACCCCGCTCATTATTACGTGAGAGTGTCACGGGGTGGCGAGCTTCACAGGCACTGGGCCTTCTTCACAGGTACCGGCCTTGCTTCATATCGCCAGACGAGGGCCCCGCCTTGCGCCACACTCTAGTGCCACCAACGACGACCAGAAACCAGGACGCCGCCGATGGGGTAGAGCGGTCGCCAGCGGTTCCCCCGATGACCACGGGTCCTTCGCCAGGGGCAGGCCCTTAGGCACCTCCCCAGCGGAGGGCCTATCTCCTGAGAACGGCTTGCTCCGAACGCCGCGGTGGTGATGTCGGGTCTCTGCCCCTCTCCTGCAGCCCCCCTGCGCCCTCCTCCCGAGTTTTAGGAGACTCTGGGAGCGGGGCAGCTGCTCGCTGTGGCGACCTGCACCTCCTGTGATCCATGATTAGCGTACGCCTGCTCCTGAGAAATTAGCGGTACCCGATAATCATCGTCTCCAGCGTGGCCGGCGGAACCGTCCCGGGGCTCCTGGAAGGGCTCAGCTTCTTGTGTCTCGTCCCCCCAGCTCGGGCTGAGGAGCGAGCCTTGTTCGCCCTCGTGAGCGTGCCCTTGGTCCATCATGTGGGGCACGTATTCTTCTGGCGCCGTCATCCCGAAGGCTACGCCATAGTGCTACGTGTGCCATGCAGCTCTGCTTGCCGTGCCCACCGCGGGGTGGTAGCGCGGCTGCCCACTGGGGCCGTGGGCCGCACCGAGTCCCTCTCCTTCATGCGCCTGGGGCGGGGGTGGCGCCACCGCCGGTCCGGAGCCGACAGCTTCACTGGCGTTGGAGTAGCCTTGGGGCCCGCGGGCGCGCGCGGGGCCCCCGCGCGTGCCGCCCTTGGCTTGAGACGGGAGCTGGATGCAGAAGGGGTGAGCCCCCAAAGCGGCAAAGCCCAGGAGCTTGGTGACCCGCTCTAGCAGCACATCGCGGCCGCCTTCCAGCAGCCTACACTGCAACAGCTCTCGGGCCACCATGAGCGCGGCCCTCGAGTTCGCCTGCTCCCGTCGGGTGTACGCTGTCGTGGTCGCGGCGTGATTGGAGGCCCTTGCTGCCGACCGCGCTTGCCGCGGTGTGAGGGTCGTTGAAGCCTATCCGCGCCGCCCGCGGCCCGCAGCGCCCTGCGGACCACGAGCTACCTGGGGCGCGGGGTCGCCCGAGGCGAGCGGCTCTGCGCGGGCGGGCCACGCCGCCCATGGATCTTGGTTGCCCTCCTAGTCGCCGGACATGGTGATGACGATGCGACGGGACGCGAAGTGGTAGAAGGGTGGATTCCGGCGCACCCGTACCTGGCGCGCCAAATGTCGGATTTCGGGTTCCGTCACACCCTTGAGGTTCGAACTCTGGGGTGCGCGAGGAGATTACGCCCTCTACCTCTCCGTCTCGCAAAGATCTAAACTATTAAAAGAACAACACAAGAGACACAGAGTTTATACTGGTTCGGGCCACCGATGTGGTGTAATACCCTACTCTAGTGTGGTGTGGTGGATTGCCTCTTGGGCTGATGATGATGAACAATACAAGTAAGAACAGCCTCGCGATGGTCTGTTCTTGGCTGGGGGGACGAACTGCTAGGAGGAGTCCAATCGCCCTTCTCTCTGGATCCTAGTTGATTAGGTTTCTCGATTGCTAGATGTCTCGATGCCCTACCCTGGGGGTGGCTAGTCCTATTTATAGGCAAAGGCCCTGGGCCTCTTCCCCAAATATTGAGCAGGAAGGGCGCCAACAATTGGCTATTTTGAAGGGGAACATCTGGTACACTTATCCTGACTAAAGTTGGTCCTCGCCTGCCAAAGACTCTGTGGTGACGCCGTCCTGGGCTCCATGATGACTTCCTCCTTGTCACGGAGCTGGTCTTGGTCTCGTTGCACCGAAATGGGTGCCTTTGCTTGATCCTCTCGCCTGCGCTAGCTCCCTTTGCACCAAAGAGGAAAGGGAGGGCACTGCGCGGCTGGCGCCCGCCTAGCGCCCTTGGTCGTCATGGCTTGCGTCATGGGCACCTCGTGAGGTACCCTGCCTTGATCTCTCCGCCTCCTCGTGAGACAGCCTAATGAGGCTGCGCCTGAGGAAGCTCCACGTTGTCCGCCCCGCGAGGCTTGACCCCTCGCGAGGGTCTTGGGTCTTGTGTTGATGAAGATGGGCCGTGTTGGGCCCCCTTTGAAGGGGAACATCTGGTACACTTATCCTAACTAAAGTTGGTCTTCGCCAACAATTGGCCAATTTGAAGGGGAACATCTGGTACACTTATCCTGACTAAAGTTGGTCTTCGCCTGCCAAAGGCCCTGCGATGACGCCATCCTGGGCTCCATGGTCACCTCCTTCCCTTCGTTCGAATGGTCTTGGTCTCGTTGCACCGAAACGGGTGCCTTTGCTTGATCCTCTCGCCTGCGCTTGCCCCCTTTGCACCAAAGAGGAAAGGGAGACGCTGCGCGGGCAGGCGCCCGCCTGGCACCCTTGGTCGTCATGGCTTGCGTCGTGGGCACCTCGTGAGGTACCCGCCTTGATCTCTCCGCCTCCTCGCGAGCCAGCCTAAGGTGGCCGTGCTTGAGGAAGCGCCATGTCGTCCGCCTCACGAGGCTTGGCCCCTCGCGAGGGTCTTGAGCCTTGTGCTGATGAAGATGGGCCACGCTGGACCCCCATTTGAGCCACGTCGCAGGCCGCAGGCAGGCAAGTCTGGGGACCCCCGTTCCCAGAACGCCGACACAATTAAACCCTGATGTAGACGCCTCACTGCGAGAATTCCTACGTGAAATTGGGACATCTTTGCCTGGCACCCTTCAGACATGCCAGGAATCCCACGCAGGCTGGCCGAACACAGCTTAAAAGGATTCAAACCGGTCAAACAAGCCCTTCAGCGTTTCTCTGAACCCAAGAGACATGCCATGGGAGAGGAGCTAGCCAAGCTACTGGAGGCCGGATTCATCAGAGATATAAAACATCCGGACTGGCTAGCAAACCTGGTGATGGCACCAAAGAAGGACAAATCCTGGCGCCTGTGCGTTGATTTTAAAGACCTTAACAAGGCTTGCCCAAAGGATCCCTCCCCCTCCCCTGCATCGATCAGATTATCGACACCACTGCAGGACACGATTCGTTGTGTTTCCCCGACGCATACTCCGGCTACCAACAAATCAAGATGGCAGAGTCAGACCAAGCCGCAACGGCATTCATCACACCATACGACCCATTCTGCTTCAAAACAATGCCCTTCAGGCTCAAAAACACCGGCGCAACATATCAGCGCATGATTCAGACATGTCTGGCAAACCAGATCGGCAAAACAGTAGAGGCATACGTGGATAATGTGGTCGTAAAAAGAAGACATGTCGAATCTCTAGTAGACGACCTGAGGCTTACATTTGATAACCTCCGAACATACGACATCAAGCTCAACCCGGAAAAATGCGTTTTCGGCGTTCCAGCCAGAAAGCTCTTAGGCTTCATCGTATCCGGAAGAGGAATTGAAGCAAATCCAGCCTAGATCCGAGCTTTGTCGCAATAGGATATCCCGAAGGACCTCGAATAAATACAAAAGGTAAGCGGATGCGTGGCGGCTCTCAGCCGCTTCATCTCCCGCTTGGGAGAAAAGGCACTACCCCTTTATCGCCTCCTCCGGTGCACCGAACACTTCGAGTGGACGGATGCCGCCACAGCCGGACTCAACGATATAAAAGCCATATTGGCAACAAACCCAGTCCTGGCCGCGCCAAATATCGACGAACCAATGCTATTGTACATTGCTGCAACCCACCAGGTTGTCAGCGCAGTGCTCGTCGTCGAGCGAGAAACGGACGGACACAAATTCCCCCTTCAAAAGCCGGTCTACTACGTGTCCACTGTCCTCACTCCATGCAAATCACGGTACCCGCTGTCGGCGTTCTGGGAACGGGGGTCCCCAGACTTGCCTGCCTGCGGCCTGGGGCGTGGCTCGAGTGGGGGCCCAATGTGGCCCATCTTCATCAACACAAGACTCAAGACCCTCGCGAGGGACCAAGCCTCGCGAGGCGGACGACACGGCGCTTCCTCCAGCACGGCCTCCTTAGGCTAGCTCGCGAGGAGGCGGAGAGATCAAGGTGGGGTACCTCACGAGGTGCCCATGACGGAAGCCATGACGACCACGGGTGCCAGGCGGGCGCCAGCCCGTGCAGTGTCCTCCCTTTCCTCTTTGGTGCAAAGGGGGCAAGCATAGGCGAGAGGATCAAGCAAAGGTACCCATTTCGGTGCAACGAGACCAAGACCAGCTCCGCGACAAGGAGGAAGTCACTGTGGAGCCCAAGCCGGCGTCATCACCAGAGCCTTTGGCAGGCGAAGACCAACTTTAGTCAGGATAAGTGTACCAGATGTTCCCCTTCAAATTGGCCAATTGTTGGCGCCCTTCCCGCTCAATATTTGGGAAGAGGCCCAGGTATTTTGCCTATAAATAGGGCCAGCCACCCCTAGAGTAGAGGCATCTGGAGAGAACAGAGCTAGAACAGAATCTTGCATCTAGAAAGAGAGAGAGAGAGAGAAGGGCGATCGAACTCCCCCTAGCAGTTCATCCCCTAGCCAAGAACAGGCCCTCGCGAGGCCGTTCCCCCTTGTATTGTTCTTCCTCATCAGCCCAAGAGGCAATCCACCCACCACACTGGAGTAGGGTATTACACCACAATGGTGGCTCGAACCAGTATAAACCCTGTGTCTTTTGTGTTGTCCTTGCAGTAGTTTAGATCCTAGCGAGACGGAGAGGTAGAGGGCACGATCTCCGCGTGCACCCAGAGTTCGAACCTTAAGGGTCTGCCGGAAACCGTGATCCGACATTTGGCACGCCAGGTAGGGGTGCGCCGGAATCAGTCTCCCACCGCTCCGCTCTCCTCCGACCGCCGCATCCATGTCTGGCGTTCGTCGGGCCCGCGCCGAGCGCAGGGCCGCCATCGCTTCCCGCGCCGTCCAGACGGCCCCCGTCGGTGGGCGTCCTCGTCGTTCCCCGTCGCCTGCCGTCAACGCCGCCACCGGCCCGGCGGGGAACGAGCAGCAAGCATCCTCCCAGCACCCGTCCGTACGGCGGGATGGCCGCACCGCCATTCCGTCGCTCACCCCAGCTGGTTCTTCGTCGCACGCGTTGCGTGCACCCTTGGAGGCTCGAGCTGTGCTCCTCGCGGCGAACAAGCTCCTGCGCTACCGCCCCGTCGACGACGTCTACGAGGAGTGGCTCTACCGCGTCGCCGAGCTCGTCCGCGCCGCAGGGGGCTCTCCCGCGCCTTCCGCACCACTGCGCCGCACTCCGCCCCGTGCGGGCAATGAAGCCCCCGGGGCGTTCCAGCCGCCTCCCTTCCAAGAAGATGCCATGGCCCCTAGGCACGCAGCTCCTGGGCGGAACCCGCTCCGTCATGCGCCGGCCCAGCAGGAGCGGAGCTGCCAAGAAGTTCCGCGGCCGCAAGAGGCCGCCCGGGCACTCCCAGCCCCGGCTCGCCGAGACCCTGCTCCAGCTCCGGCACGTCAAGACCCCGCGCTGCTCCCAGCTGCAGCGCAAGGGGACCCAGAAGGCCAAGCTCTCCCTCAACCAAAACCTCTCGCGGCCACCGCTGGCTGCCGCGCCTACACCCCCGAGCCGCGTAGCGTCGCGTGGCCCGGCAAGTTCAAGCCGGACCTGCCTCCTCGCTAAGACGGCACAACTGATCCCACGGAGTTCCTCCAGCTCTACGAGCTGGGAATCGAAGCTGCCAGCGGGGACAAGAAGGTCATGGTGAACTGGTTCCCCATGGCGCTGAAGGAAGGTGCTCGCACTTGGCTCCTGAACCTGGCCCCAGGCACGATCTCCTCCTGGGACCAGATGCGTACCCACTTCATCGCCAACTTCCAAGGTACCCGCGACCCGCCTCCCACCGTGAGCGGCATGCGCCGCATCAAGCAGCAACCTGGGAGACCCTGCAGAAGTACATCTAGCGCTTCAACAACGCGCGCCTCAAGATCCCCAGGGTGTCCGAAGAAGCCATCATTTCAGCCTTCTCCGATGGCGCGCGCGACGTCAAGATGAAGGAGGAACTGGCGATGCATGAAGACCTCTGCACCTCCCTGGAGCTGTTCAACCTGGCGACCAAGTGCGCCAGAGCTGAGGAGGGACGCCTCTCCCTCCTCGAGCTGCCTGCCGCAGACCCAGAAGAGAAGAAGCCCAAGGCCAAGGACGTGAAGCGCAAGGGGGCTGCCATGCTCGCGGCAGAGCCGGACACCAAGAGGGGCAAGGACCTGCCTGAATCCTCCAGGGGCAGCCGGTACTGTGTGTACCACGACCTCCACACCCACAACACCAATGAATGCCAAGAACTCCGCGCCGTGCGAGAAGGTAGAGTCGGCCGACGCTCTGACCGTGCTGGCCGGGGCTACGGCCGAGGAGGAGGAAGGAACCCGGGACGCTGGGAAGACCGTGGCCCACGTCCAGGCTGGCGTGACCAACCTCGCGAGGACCGCTGGCATGACCAACCTCGCGAGGACCGTTGGCGTGACCCGCCTCGTGAGGGGGACTGGAGGGATCAGCCTCGTGAGGATCGCCCTCATGGCAACCCAGGCCTGCCGCCGTTACCGCCTCAGCCAAGAAGGAATGAAGACCGCCACCAAGACGAGGGGGCTGGGGGCTTCCAGGAGCCTCGCGCCATCGCCTGCATCCTGGGCGGAGCTCAAGCCCCAGCCTCCCAACGTATCTTCAAGTAGTTTGCTCGCGAAGTGAATGCAGTTCTCCCCAAGCTCGAAGCAACGCGTCCCCTCAGGTGGTCGGCCTGCACCATCACGTTCAGCTCAGCAGACCAGCTCAAGTGCGCGGCCACAGCCGGAGTCCTCCCAATGCTTTGTTCCCCAGTCATCAGCAACGTTCTGGTCACTAGGACCCTCATCGACGGAGGGGCAGAGCTCAATGTCTTGTCCGTGGAAATGTTCAACAGCCTCCAAGTGCCCTATGACCAGCTTCAGCCAACCAAGCCCTTCTCCGGAGTCACCGACGGTTCCACGGTCCCGATCGGGCAGGTCCGCCTGCCAGTCACCTTCGGCACCTACGAAAACTACCGCACCGAGCTCATCGACTTTGACGTCACCCACATCCACCTGCCATACAACACCATCCTCGGGTACCCGGCGCTGGCCAAGTTCATGGCCGTGACTCACCATGGCTACAACGTCCTCAAGATGCCAGGAGGCGGTGGCGTCATCACGGTGCCATGTCAAGAGAAGGATGCAGTGTGTGCCTTGGAGCGAGCCTTTCAGGCCACGTCACTAGAAGACCCAGATCGCGGAAGAAGGAGGCTTCCTGAGACCTCCCCCAAGCAGAAGAAGACAACGTCAGGCTCAGACCCTCAGGAGGCAGGCCCTTCAAGGCCCGCGTTTGCCCAGGGGGTCCTCCTTCAATCGCATAGGAAAGCATGCCTGGCGCCCTCCTCTGGCAGGGCTCGGGGGCTCTCACCTGGAGGGCCACCGACGTCGCCAAGGTCACGAGGGAGGCGCTGGGCACCATGTGGAGGCGTGTTTCGAAACACGCTTCCCTCGGAAGGAAGCCAGGGAAGGAAGGCCAGACCAGCAGGAGTTTGTTAGCAAGGCCATACAAGAGCTACAGGAGTCAAGGATCATGAGAAGTTGCCGTCGCCCACCAGCTGTGGCTCCCCATCCAGGCGAGGATGGTGGGCTGCGCGTCTGCATCGACGTACCAGGGCTCAACCAGATCGCTACGGCGGAGCGCCTCTGGCCCTTACAAGCGGGGCGCTGCGGAGGACCACCCCACAGCTATGTTCGCATGCCTTATGGCCTGCCGAGCGTGGCTTCGGCGTACCAGCGCATCATGAGGAGCATCTTGGAGGCGCAAGAAGGCAGGCGGTCCGCAGCCTTGGCGGAGATGGAGGCTGCCCACGAGGAGCCACCAGTGCCTCCGGAGCCTCCCGAGGCCCTTGGGCTTGGGGGCTCGTGAGGATTGGCTTCCTCAGCCCACTGAGTCTGCTGCGCCAACGCCACTGCATCAACGACATCTTCAGGTGACATCTTTCAAGTTTCATTCTCAGCTGGGAGCGCCCTCCCAGGGTTCTGCCATTCCCAGGCCGCATGGGTCCGTCCCTGTGGCATGTATCCCTTTTTATCTTTTCGGTCGCTAGCTTGCTTTGCTGGTGGCGGCCCTCGGGCTGCATCATCCCCAGGCCGCTCGGGTTAGACCCAGCGGTGTGTATCCCTTCCGCGTTTATTTCCAGTTATGCATCATTACTCGATGCCGTCTACGGCGCCCTTTTTCTTCATGTCGACCACTTGCACGTTAAAGGGGGGGTGCCTGAGCATCGCGACTCAGGGCTCTTACTGGCTCTCCAGCCCTCACCCTCTGGACTTGTCCACGGCATCGCGACCTGGCATACCAGCGACGGCTGAGACAAGCTCGAGGGCCAGGACCCGAGGACGTAGAGTGCCGGCATCTAACCAGACTTTGCAGGAACACATCTCAAGATACGGCCCAGTGCCAGGCGCAACCCGCCTAGAGGTAGGGCCTTGTGAGGCCCGCGCTAGCTCACAGGTGCCCAGATACACCTCAACTAGCTCTACCGTGCCAGCCATGTGTCAGGGCGGGGTTGTACACGCCCCGGGGGCTCCTCCCGGAGGGGAGCCCCCTCCCACGTACCAGTGGAAGCACCATGCTCCGCGCTGGCTGACGACACTGCCGAGGAGCGGCTATGCCCGTACACATACGAAAGCGCTATGCTCCGCGCTGGTGATAAACAACTGAGGGTGGCCTCCGGGCCGCGTTAACCTCATGGAGCCCCGAGCTCAGTGGCTGGCCTCATCGCAACGCCTCCCCCCGGGAGCGCCGCGCGGGGGGGCTGGGCACGGGGGCTACGACTGGGTCACGCCCAGCCGTACGCCCCAGGCCTGGTTCGTCGCGCGTCTCTCCCCGAGCGGAGCCAAGGTATGAAGGCCGTTTGCGCGTCAAGGGGCACTCCTGAGCATCGCGACTCAGGAGCCTAACTGGCTCCATAGCCCCTCACTCCTTAGTTCCGAAAAGCTATGCTGGGTGAGGTACGCGCGGGGTCGGGCTCTGCAGACATAGAACGGTAACCCCGCCTGCATTTCATCTCGTCACCTGCTGTTTCCGCGTCAAGGGGGACTCCTGAGCATCGCGACTCAGGAGCCTAACTGGCTCCGTAGCCCCTCACTCCTTAGTTCCGAAAGGCTATGCTGGGTGAGGTACACGCTGGGTCGGGCCCTGCAGACGTAGAACGGAAACGCACCTACATCGCGCTTCCCTACTTGTTGCTCGTGCGCTATGGGGGACTCCTGAGCATCGCGACTCAGGAGCCTAACTTGTCACGTGGCCCCTCATTCCTTTGGTCCCGTTCTGGTTTCCGGTCGGGGCTGATGCTGGGTGAGGCATGCGCGTGGCCGGGCTCTGCCGGCGTAGAGCATAAGCAAGTGGGGAAGAGAAACATAAAATTCAAGGAACTCAAAAGTGAATATTACAACCCATAATCTCGCCTTGGTACCAAACGCAAATTTAAATGCCTCCTCGAGGCGCCGTACGTGTGCAGGAATTGAAAGAAGAACAGGAATGATAGCGAAGTCACTTGTCGGCAGCGAAGTCGCGTGGAGTGGCTTCACCTTATGGGGTAGTAGAGCCGGCGGTGCCTCGCTTCGGCTTGGTGCTGAAGGCCTGGAACTTCCCCAGCAGCGCCTCCGCGCGCCCCTTCACGGCCTCGACAGCAGCAGCGGCGCCCTCGCCGCTCACCGGCTCCAGCAGGCTGTCAAGGTCGGCGCTGGGGTCGCGAAGGTAGACATGGGCGAAGACCCGCGTCAGCGCGACAGAAGACAGGACACGCGCCTCGGCTTCGACCGTGGGGACGAGTCCGAGGGCGACATCTCCAAGAGCCTTCACCAAGAAGGGAAGCAGTTTGGTGGGGCCGTCCCCGTCGCCAGCCAGCGGGCAATCCAGGCCACTCTCGTAAAGCGTCTTCAGTGAAGCGCGGGCATCCTTCTCCATGTCCGCGAAGGCCACGCGATCCTCGGCAAGGACCCGGGCCTTGGCATCCAGCTCGGCCTTCCTCGTCTCCAGTTCATTGTTCAACACACCTAGGTGGCTGCGGTGCTTCTTGAGCTTTGCCTCCCCGTCCTCGAGCGCCGCCTCGCGAGCCTTCAGCCCCTTCTCCTGCTCTTGGCGAAGGCGGGTCTCCTCTGCAAGCTGACCACGCAGGCCTTCCAACTCGTCCTCCAGCTCCTTGCAGCGGCCGCGGATGCCAACCGCCTCTCCCAGGACCGCGTCACGGGCAGCCTTCGTCTCGAGGGTAGCCTCCTTCTCCTGGTCACAGGCCGTCGAGGCCTGAACCAGCGCTGCCCAGATCGAGGCGTCAGAGCGAATCCACCCAGAGGCCAGCTCCAGGCGCCCGGCCACCAGGCGAGGGTCGGCGCCTAGAAGGTCCTGCCGCAGCCGGTCCAGCCCAGCAACTGCTCGCTCTAGGTTGGAAGAAGAAGGTGGAGAAGCATCAGTGCGCTTCAAGGCAGCAGGAGGAGTCCCGGAACCAGCAGCCGGCGGAACGGAAGGAGAAGGTAGCGGCGGCGAGGCTGCAGTATCCCGAGGCGGAGTCTGATGCGCCTCCCCAGCCGTATCAGCAGCACCAGGCAAGGGTACCTCTGGGGCCGGCCGAGCCACGGGGGCTGCGGCCCTAGCCAGATCAGCCAAGCCCCGCAAGGGCGAGTGGGCAGGAGGAGCCTGTGCGTCGCGGTCGCCCTCCCCTGCAGGTGGAGGTGTCGTCGCAGCCGGGGCCTCAGGAGCCCCCTTCAGCTTCTTCGCCGCGGGCGCCAGCCTGCTCAGGAGAAGTAATCGTCAAGCCCCGTCAGTGGAACAAGAAACAAGGAATCAAGGATCAAGCGCTTACAAGTCCTGGACTCTCCTGCAGGCGGAGAGCACGGGGCTTGCGTTGGAGCGAGGGAGTCCTGGACTCTCCGTCAGTCGCCTCGGAGTCGGGGCCTGCCTCCTGCTCCTCCTCGCCCCCATCTCCGCTGGAGTCGCCGGAAGACACATTCACCAGATTCTCGGGAGCCACCGCGGGCACGAGCCCGTCCCCGTTGAAGACGGGCATGGACTCCACCACTTGCTCCCAATCGTCGTGGAGGAACAAGGGCGAAGGCGCGCCCTACGGCATTGCTGCCAGGCCCCCGACCAGGGACTGGAGAACCGCAGTCAGTGTGCTGCAGCCACAGCTCCAGGAGTGTCCCCTGCTGGAAGGCGGAGGCGAAGAAGGGAGGAAGGCGAATCCAAGTCCGTGGAGGCATGGCGGCATGGAGCACGAGCTCGCGGGAGGAGCCCTCGGCGTGGACTCCAGGAGGAACAACCAACACCTTCGTGACCCTCCGGCGCCGGCGACGGCGTTGGCCGAGGGGATCGACATCTCCTCTTCCAGAGCCCTCGGCATGGGCATACAAGGGAAGTGGGAATCCCGGCGGAGGTCGCTCGTACCAAGGCCTCAGCACCACCAGGTGATTCTCCTCTTCTCGGCTGTGCAAGGCAGGCTGTTTCTTCGGCGGGAGCGGGTCAGGTACCTCTTGAGGAGCCTTTCCCTTCTCCGCCGCAGAGAACCGGCGAATCGGAGCCATCACACCAAGACGGAGCAAGAACCGAGGAGGAGGAAGCAAGGAGAGATGAACTAGAAGGGCACGCGCGGTGCCGTACTTATAGCCGGCGGAGGCCAACCGTCGGCCTCCACGATCACAGGTAATCATGACACGATTTGCATGCAGGGACTTGTCCAATCCACGCAGTTGCCGAGGCATCATGGGGAAGTGGAGACGCCCACGTCCCATCAACCGCCATGCGGCGCCCAAGGCTGCATGATGTTAGGGCCCTCGGCGCTTCGCCCCTGCCCTTTCGCCTCGCGGCACGGCCAAGTCCGTGCGTGCCTTGGGCCCGGGGGCTACTGTCGGCGTTCTGGGAACGGGGGTCCCCAGACTTGCCTTCCTGCGGCCTGCGGCGTGGCTCGAGTGGGGGCCCAACGTGGCCCATCTTGATCAACACAAGACTCAAGACCCTCGCGAGGGACCAAGCCTCGCGAGGCGGACGACACGACGCCTCCTCCAGCACGGCCTCCTTAGGCTAGCTCGCGAGGAGGCGAAGAGATCAAGGTGGTGTACCTCACGAGGTGCCCATGACGCAAGCCATGACGACCACGGGTGCTAGGCGGGCGCCAGCCCGCGCAATGTCCTCCCTTTCCTCTTTGGTGCAAAGGGGGCAAGCGCAGGCGAGAGGATCAAGCAAAGGCACCCATTTCGGTGCAACGAGACCAAGACCAGCTCCGCGACAAGGAGGAAGTCACTGTGGAGCCCAAGTCGGCGTCATCACCAGAGCCTTGGGCAGGCGAAGACCAACTTTAGTCAGGATAAGTGTACCACATGTTCCCCTTCAAATTGGCCAATTGTTGGCGCCCTTCCCGCTCAATATTTGGGAAGAGGCCCAGGGCCTTTGCCTATAAATAGGGCTAGCCACCCCCAGAGTAGAGGCATCTGGAGAAAACAGAGCTAGAACAGAATCCTGCATCTAGAAAGAGAGAGAGAGAGAGAAGGGCGATCGAACTCCCCCTAGCAGTTTATCCCCTAGCCAAGAACAGGCCCTCGCGAGGCCGTTCCCCCTTGTATTGTTCTTCCTCATCAGCCCAAGAGGCAATCCACCCACCACACTGGAGTAGGGTATTACACCACAATGGTGGCCCGAACCAGTATAAACCCTGTGTATTTTGTGTTGCCCATGCAGTAGTTTAGATCCTAGCGAGACAGAGAGGTAGAGGGCACGATCTCCGCGCGCACCCCAGAGTTCGAACCTTAAGGGTCTGCCGGAACCCGTGATCCGACACCCGCATTATCAAAAGATCGCATACGCGGTATTCATGGCATCCCAGAAGCTGCGGCACTACTTTCAAGAGTGTTCGATAATAGTAGCATCAGAAGTACCACTCAATGACATTATAAACAACCGCGATGCAACGGACCGGATTGCAAAATGGGCCATCGAGCTCCTCCCGTTCGACATAACTTATAAGCCACGGCGAGCTATCAAGTCGCAAGTTTTGGCCGACTTCGTCGCAGAATGGACGGAGGCCGAACTCCCTAAAGAGTATGGCACATAAGCAAACTGGATCATGCATTTCGACGGCTCCAAAATTTTGGCCGGACTAGGGGCCGACGTCGTGTTGACATCCCCCACAGGAGACACAGTTCAATATGTACTCCACATTATGTACACGGACTCCAACAATGCAGCCGAATATGAGGCCCTTTTACATGGTCTCCGGATGGCAGTATCCATGGGCATTCAACGCCTAGAGGTGCGCGGGGATTCGAACCTCGCGATATCCCAAATAAATGGAGACTTTGATGCCAAGGATCCAAAAATGGCACCTTACCGCAACGCCGTCTTAAAAATGTCAGCTCGGTTCGAGGGGCTCGAATTTCACCACATAGCCCGGGAAAACAATCAGGCGGCAGACGTCCTGGCACGCATCGGCGCTAAACGCGATGCAATGCCCCCAACATCTTCTTGGAAAGGCTGTTCAAGCCATCCGTAGTATGGGAAGGGGAACCTGGCAATAACAGCCCGGACCCAACCGCACTGTCCGGCACCAAACAATCTGACATAATCGGAGGCTCTGCCAATGAAATTACAACTTCAGCCCATGTAATAATGGCCGTCATCGCCCCATGGACAGAACCATTCCTAGCCTACCTTACTAGGCAGGAGCTCCCAGAGGACCAAAATGATGCACGCTGCATAGTGCGGCGATCTAAAGCCTATAAAGTCAATGATGGAGAACTTTATAAGAAAAGCACTACCGGAGTCCTTCAAAGGTGCATCTTCGAAGAGGAAGGGAGGAACTTGCTGGCTGAAACTCATGCCAGACTCGGTGGTCATCACGCTGCAGCTCGGTCCCTTGTAAGCAATGCTTTCTGTGCAGGCTTTTATTGGCCGACGGCCCGGGCAGACGCTCAGGACTTGGTCCAACGGTGCATCGGTTGCCAGCTTTTCGCAAACCAAAGCCATATGCCACCCACCGCCCTCCAAACTATCCCCATCACTTGGCCTTTCCCGGTCTGGGGGCTTGACATGGTTGGACCCCTTAAAGGCGGAACCCACAAGAAAAAAATACTTACTGGTCATGGTGGACAAATTCACCAAATGGATAGAAGCCAAGCCTGTTAAGACGGCCGAATCCGGACTGGTGATAGACTTCATATCCGGGGTCGTACACCGTTACAGTGTCCCCCATAGCATCATCACTGATAACGGCACGAACTTTACGGCCGGTGAGGTAAAACTCTGGTGCAAAAACATGGGCATCAAGCTCGATTATGCATCCGTCTATCACCCACAAACTAACGGCCAGGTCGAACGTGCAAACTGTCTTATTATGAGCGGCATCAAACCTAGAGTAGTGCGGTCCCTCAAGGAATCCAACACGCACTGGGTAGAGGAGCTCAACTCCGTACTCTGGGGGCTATGGACCACGCCGAATCGCAGCACTGGATACACACCATTCTTCATGGTGTACGGCGCAGAGGCTGTTTTGCCTTGCGACATCATTCATGACTCACCTCGAGTGCGCATATACGAAGAAAGAGAAGCCGAACTCGTCGGCAGGACAGTTTGGACGCCTTGGAGGAGGAGCATGACGTGGCAAAAGCCCGTTCCGCATTCTATCAACAACAGGCTTGAAGATATCAAAGAAGAGAAGTACGGGCCAAAAATTACAAATTTGGCGAACTAGTTCTACGCCTGCCGGACAAGAAAAAGGACAAACTGAAGCCCAAGTGGGAAGGTCCCTTCATAATCGACCAAGTCCTGACTGGCGGAGCGTACCGCCTGCGAGATGCATTGGACAACCAACTCGGGCCAAACCCATGGAACGTAGCCCGTCTCCGAAGATTCTATGCCAAACCCATGTACCTTTTATTCACCATTATATGCATCGATATGACTTAAGTTTTGGCCAAGCTGGGTTGCCTGGCTCCTGTACTTACCCCTACGTTCCCGATTGTTCGGCTAGGTGGTAAAGGGAGCACCTCTGCGATTGTTACTGCTGGGTCAGCCGGATGTGTACCTCAGACTGGGTGAAGCCGAAAGCTAGCGTTCTTAAGGGAATATTCGGTCGGTGAACTAAAGATGACCTATTTTACTTATTTATGTGCCCCCAGATGCTTTTTCTGCGTTCGCAGTCCGGACATGCACTTTAGGGCATGCCTCCCAGAGAAAGGAACCCCTAACGGAACTATTCTCTCTGGAAGATGTTTCTTACTAACCATGTAATATAACATAACTAGTTGGGCACTTGTATGATAAAGCACTAATGACCCCTACGCCTGGTCTCCATGCATACCCCGGTTCTTATATAACCGCAATGGTATTCGGACACACTCCGGACCGTCAGGTCCCGAGGTCGAAGCGAAAAGGTCGGCAACGACAAACGATCTACAATCCGGCTAGAAGGCATTACACATGTCAATTTAAATTACATAGTCATTATGACTGACCGTATTCCTCTTCAATACCATCCAACAGGCTGTCTAGTTTACAGTCCTGCTGGGAATACTTTGCGGCCAATTCTATTTGGCCGTATACTAAGCTTACAGGGATCTCCTTCCCATCAGGCCCTATAGGTCCGACCTTGGCCATGTGGTCTGGGTCAGCCTTTGTTTCCGGGTCTTCACCATGGCCCAGGCCTCCCTAGCGCCATGACGCCAGGACGATATCTTCCACAACCGGAAGCGCCGCCCCGCTCCCTTCAGCTTCTCTGCAAGCTCTCCAAGGCCCTCGAGCATGGGGAGGGATGGCCATAAGGCTTGGGCAACGCCTTGCATCGCCTGCCGAACTCGCTCGTGCAGTTGCGAGAGCTCGGGAAGAAGGTCACCCGTAGAACTGGGCATCTCCTCTACAGGACGACCTGTTAGCATACCTACAGACATCGCTCTGTTAATCGACTTCCTCGCCAAACATTTTTTTCAAAAAGTTCGTTCAAGCACTTACTAAATATGCCGCGTCGAAGCCGCTGATTCTCCTTAATGGATTCCGACAGCTGGGCACGAACATCTTTCAGTTCAACACCCAGCTTGGTGTTGGCATCCTGAAGATCAATCTTCTCCCGCCTCACCTTTGTTAGCACACTCTCGCCAGCCTTTAGCCGGCGTAGGAGTTGTTGCTTGTACGGATCTAGTACGGCACCATCTGCAATATCATTTGTCAGACTAGCACATACGCCGCATTTTGCATAATACTTATCTTTTTGAAGCATATATTACCAGAGGGGGCCCCCTTGGGCTTCCGTGTCGCGGCCAGTGCGGCCTCAAGTTGGGCTTTGCACTCTGTCAGCTCCTGGGACAGTTGGGTATTCTTCTCTGAAAGAGCATGCATGTCATATGATCCTTAAATCAGTTATTCTAACTGATTCAAGTCTCGGGGGCTACTGATCCATATAACTATCAAATTTTCTCACCCGTATGTCTTTTACATATTGCTCTGTGGCTCTGGCTAGACCACTTTGAGCGGCACGGAGATACGCATCTCCCGAATTAAAGGCATCCAGCGCCTCTTGGGAGAAACAAGCGTCGCGGAGAACTGTCCGGCGGCGCCGGTGATTCATGGCACTCTCCACCTCGGAATGGGTGGCAGACAGCCTGTACGCATCCTCTGTCGGAGGAGCGTATGGTGCGTGCCCTGTGTTTGCCTCCGCCTCCGGGCCGGGCTGTGGAGCCTGGCTGGTCGAGGCACGATTGGCAGCCTCTCCGGATATAGTCCGGCGAAGCCTCTCTGTCCTTCACCGAGCACGAGTGTTAATGTGCCTTAATGGAATAACACCTGGACTAAACAGGCGCGCTATACCTTTGCACCGGCGCCTCAGTCCGGACTACATTCCTTTTTAACCCACGGGGCCCTGCGACCCCTCGTTGGCTAGCCGCCGCAGGCTCGGCCTCCCGCCTCAGGAACTGCCCCTGCAAAACATGGTTGTTGTCAGGAAAACTGAAAACACGTGAGGATGGATCCCTTCCCAAAGGTGATGAGACTCCTGTCTCAGTTACGTGGGAAGCCGGGATTAACCCTGGGTAATCAGCCGTAATGGCCACCAAGGTTTCGTCCTTGCTCAGCTGATAAAACACCCCGTCAATCAGCTCCACTGAAATGTCCGGGTCCTCTTCGGAGGCCGGATCAAGGGACCGTTCAGGATCCTCGGGCTGTGGAGGACGGCTATTTATGTCCTTTAGTTCGTGATGCAGTTCCTGCGTAGGAGTCGTTAGACTATATATTTAATCATGGGAATATAAAACGGATGGGCAAGCAAGATTGTCCGCTTACCCAAATTGGAGGGTTGTACATAGTAAATCCACCCTGTGGGTTGACGCGGAGGCATTCCTCCTCTTCTCACTTGTACAAAGAGGACAAGATCTTTACTAGAGCGGCAGCTGAGTCCGGCCCCTAATGACCGTAACGAGTGGCGTCATCCTCCCCGTTAAAATCACACATGGGGTGGCTTCTATATTGAAGCGGCTGCACCCCCCGCATGATGCATATGGCCATGACTCCAACCATGGTTAGTCCGGAATGAGCCAATAGTCTTATCCGGCCCATCAGGTAAAGGATGTCCCTGTCACTTTCTCTCTGAGAGCTCCGTTGATGCTAGCTTAGGCGTTTCTTTAAGGGAGCACTGTTGAATTCAGGGAGGCCGATGCGGATAGGATCCGGTAGTGGGACATCCTCCATATAAAACCATTCTGAAGGCCAGTCCTCGGACGCCTTCTTTGGGGTTCCGGATAGATATCCGGTCCCGGCGATGCACCAGACTTTGGCTCCGCCCACTTCATATATTAACCCCTCTTGAGAACGGGGCACCAGGCAGAACAGCCTCTTCCACAGCGCGAAATGAGCCTCAACACCCAAGAACAGCTCGCAAAGGGCAACGAAGCCCGCGATATGCAATATAGAGGCAGGTGTGAGGTTGTGCAGCTGGAGGCCATAGAACTCCAGAAGCCCTCAGAGAAACGGATGAATTGGAAATCCGAGTCCCCTGATTAGATAAGGGACAAGGCATACTCGCTCTCCTTTGGAGGGAGTGGGAGCGCTCTCCGCTTGCTCTCCGCCATTATAGCTGGCGAGTCTGGCTCGAACCGGGACCATGTAGGCAGGAGGGAGGAATCCCTTGGTCTGAAGCGATACTAGCTCGCTATGCGGGATGGAGCACCTCTCCCAGTCTCCGGGCTTAGGACTGGAAGGGCGAGAGGATGAGTTGCGACGGCTGGCCATGGTGGAATCGACCTTTTTGGATGCGCTCTGATGACTACTCGCGGAGGGGAGAAGGTGTGGTTTGGATCTAAATCCCCATTCCTTTAAATAGGCGGCCCATCTATGCGGCTAGGGGTGTGAATGTAAAAACACACAGACTTTTCGTATTCGTTTGACACGTGGAAGACGGCCATTATTGGGCGTAGAAGCCAAGGAGCGCTGCATTTATAAAGAGCAGGTCATTATTCAACAGGTACACGAAATCCGGAAGGGGAACCCGCCTTGCAATGCCGAAAACAATCTGCGCGCTGGACTCGTCGTCATTGAAGCCTGGTTCAGGGGCTACTGAGGGAGTCCTGGATTAGGGGGTGTCCGGATAGCCGTACTATACCTTCAGCCAGACTCCTGGACTATGAAGATACAAGATTGAAGACTTCGTCCCGTGTCCGGAGGGGAGTTTCCTTGGCGTGGAAGGCAAGCTTGGCAATGCGGAGATTCAGATCTCCTACCATTGTAACCGACTTTGTGTAACCCTAACCCTCTCCGGTGCCTATATAAACCGGAGGGTTTTAGTCCGTAGGACAACTCTAACATACAACAATCATACCATAGGCTAGCTTCTAGGGTTTAGCCTCCTTGATCTCGTGGTAGATCTACTCTTATACTACCCATATCATCAATATTAATCAAGCAGGACGTAGGGTTTTACATCCATCAAGAGGGCCCGAACCTGGGTAAAACATTGTGTCCCTTGTCTCCTGTTACCATCCGCCTAGACGCATAGTGCGGGACCCCCTACCCGAGTTCCGCCGGTTTTGACACCGACAACGATGCGGTCCAGGGTGAGACTTTTCTCCCCGGACAGCTCTTCGTATTCGCCGGCTTTGCACCGCGGGCCAATTCGCTTGGCCATCTGGAGCAGATTGAAAGCTATGCCCCTAGCCATCAGGTCAGATTTGGAAGCTTGAACTACACGGCTGATATCCGCGGAGACTTAATTTTCGACGGATTTGAGCCACAGCCGGGCGCGCCGCACTGTCACGAAGGGCATGATCTAGCTCTGCCGCCGAACAGTGCCCTGGAGGCCGCACCCATGTCCGCTCCGATTCTTACCTCGGAGCCGACTACACCGATCGAGGACGGGTGGCTGGACACCGCCTCGGGGGCTGCAATCTCTACGACGATCGAGCCGAACACCAGCCTTATCTTCTGCGAAGCCCGTGACTCCAGGGTGCCGGACTCCTTTCCGGACTCCGAGCCCTCCGCGCCCTTGCCAATTGAATCCAATTGGGCGCCGATCATGGAATTCACCGCCGTGGATATCTTTCAGCACCCGCACTTCAGCGATATTCTTAATTCACTAAGGTCTCTCTCTTTGCTAGGAGAGTCCTGGCCGGATTATGGCCAACAGGATTGGGATGCGGACGATGAAGAAATTCGATGCCCACCCACCACCCATTTCATAGCCACTGTCGATGATTTAACCGACATGCTAGACTTCGACTCCGAAGACATCGACGGTATGGACGACGATGTAGGAGACGAACAGGAACCAGCGCATATAGGGCACTGGAAAGCCACCTCATCATATGACATATATATGGTGGATACACCCAAAGAAGGCAATGGCAACAGAACAACGGAGGATGACCCCTCCAAGAAGCAACCCAAGCGCTGGCGTCAGCGGCGCCGCTCTAAGTCCCGCCAAAGCAAAAATGGTGAAACCGGCACCGGAGACAATAACACCCTGGACAGTGCCGAAGACAACTCCCTCCAGCAAGACTGAGCGCAGGAGGATGGAGAAGCCAGCCCTCCTGAAAGGGCGGCAGACAAAGAGGAAGAGGATGATAATTACATGCCTCCCTCTGAAGACGAGGCAAGCCTCGGCGACGACGAATTTGTCGTGGCTGAGGATCCCGCCGAACAAGAGCGCTTTAAGCGCAGGCTTATGGCCACGACGAGCAGCCTTAAGAAAAACAGCAACAGCTTAGAGCTGATCAAGATTTGCTAGCCGACAGATGGACTGAAGTCCTGGCGGCCGAAGAGTATGAACTCGAACGCCCCTCCAAGAGTTACCCAAAGCGCAGGCTGATACCCCGATTAGAGGAGGAAGCACCTAAACCTACATCACCAGCGCATGACGCAGCCGATCGGCCACCTCGTGGCCGCGACAGAGAGGCCTCACGGCCCTCCGCTCAAACCGCACCCCGGCGTCGCTCAAAAAATACCAAGGCACAGGGAAACGCGCTAGACCTGCGTGGTATGTTGGAGGACAAGGCAAGGCAAACAAGAATGATCTACGGATCGCGTGGGCGCCCCACGACTCAAGACGATAACCGTCATGCCGGATACAGCAAATCCGGCCGGGCCGAACACAGCAGGCAAAGCTCATTTGAGCTACGTCGTGATATAGCCCAATACAGAGGCGCCGCACACCCACTATGCTTCATGGATGAAGTAATGGATCATCAAATCCCAGAGGGTTTCAAACCCGTAAAAATCGAATCATACGATGGCACAACAGATCCTGCGGTATGGATCGAGGATTCTCTCCTTCATATCCACATGGCCCGTGGCGATGATCTACACGCCATAAAATACCTCCCACTCAAGCTTAAAGGACCAGCTCGGCATTGGCTTAACAGCTTGCCAGCAGAATTAATTGGTTGTTGGGAGGACCTGGAAGCCGCATTCCTCGACAATTTCCAGGGCACCTATGTGCGACCACCAGACGCCGATGACCTAAGCCACATAATTCAGTAGCCAGAGGAATCAGCCAGACAATTCTGGACATGGTTCCTAACCAAGAAAAATCAAATCGTCGACTGTCCGTACGCAGAGGCCCTAGCAGCCTTCAGACACAACATCTGTGACGAGTGGCTTGCCCGGCACCTTGGACAGGAAAAGCCGAAATCCATGGCAGCCCTCACGACACTCATGACCCGCTTTTGCGCGGGAGAAGACAACTGGCTAGCTCGTAGTAACAACATGACCAAGAACCTTGGTAACTCGGATGGCAAGGACAGCAATGGCAGGTCGCGTCGCAACAAGCACAAGCACCGCATGAACAGCGACAGTGCTGAGGATAGGGCAGTTAATGCCGGATTCAGAGGCTCTAAACCCGGTCAGCGGAAAAAGCCATTCAAGAGAAATACTTCGGGCCCGTCCAGTTTGGACCGAATACTCGATCGCTCGTGCCAGATACACGGTACCCCCGAAAAACCAGCCAATCACACCAACAGGGATTGTTGGGTGTTCATGCAGGCAGGCAAGTTACATGCCGAAAACAGAGACTAGGGGCTGCATAGCGATGACGAGGAGGAGCCCCGGCCGCCCAACAATAGTGGACAGAAGGGTTTCCCCCCACAAGTGTGGACGGTGAACATGATATACGCAACCCACATCCCCAAGAGGGAGCAGAAGCGTGCGTTAAGGGACGTATACGCGTTGGAGCCAGTCGCCCCAAAGTTCAACCCATGGTCCTCCTGCCCGATCACTTTTGATCGAAGGGACCGCCCCACTAGCATCCGTCATGGCGGATTCGCCGCATTGGTTCTTGACCCAATCATTGACGGATTTCACCTCACTAGAGTCCTTATGGACGGCGGCAGCAGCCTGAACCTGCTTTATCAGGATACAATGCGGAAAATGGGCATAGATCCCTCAAGGATTAAACCCACAAAACCGACCTTTAAAGGCGTCATACCAGGTGTAGAGGATAACTGTACTGGCTCAGTTACACTCGAAGTGGTCTTTGGATCCCCGGATAATTTCCGAAGCGAGGAGTCAATCTTGGACATAGTCCCGTTCCGCAGTGGCTATCACGCACTGCTCGGACGAACCGCATTTGCAAAATTCAATGCGGTGCCGCACTACGCATACCTCAAGCTCAAGATGCCAGGCCCTCGAGGAGTCATTACGGTCAATGGAAACACCGAACACTCTCTCCGAATAGAGGAGCATACATCGGCGCTGGCAGCGGAAGTACAGAGCAGCCTCTCAAGGCAATTCTCCAGTCCAGCTTTTAAACATCCGGACACCATCAAGTGCGCCCGGAGTAACCTACAAAAAGACCGCCTGGCATGTTCTGAGCAAGCGTAGCAATACGGCCCCAACCCCAGCCCTCGTGAAACTGCGATATCAGTGCTACGCGTACACAACTATGCTCTGAAAATTCCATGGGCACAGGGGGAGGGGAACGTCCATGTCATGCCATAAATGTGGCTCAACCGCACTAGGGGCTCCCGATTTCGCCATTTTTTCTTACTTTCAGGACTCCATCATACGGAAGGCCTGTCCGGCAGTACAATCGCCGAACACACGATGCAACAACCAAGGAGGCAGGAAGCTATGCCGAATTCCCAGGTGGTCTCTATAACGAGCAAAATACATGTCTTAAATATCGTCTCGCAGCTCGCCCCTGGAGTGGGACATGTCAAATAATCCCATCTCTTGCTTATCGCACTATTTGTATCGTTCTGCTTTTACAGCAGCATTTTAAAATAAACAATGCTTAGCTTCAGCTTATTACTGCATTCTCTATTCATTTATTTTTTAAATATATATGTTCAGTTATGACATTTAGCACCCGTACACTTTGGTACGGCAAATATGCCAGGGGCTCAAGCACCCCATAACACAGCGTGAGAAGTCCGAACACTTTCACAAGTGCGGCCCTCCGAAATTATAGTATTATATGCATCAGCTCTGAATCATGTCTTTGGTCAATAGTTGGGTTTGCCCTGCTCCCATGTTTTGGTACCTTACGTTCCACTATATCGGCTAAGGAAGCGCTGGGAGAACTACTACGATTGTGCCCCAGTTGATCTGGGCCTAAGCACCGCAGTAGAGAAAGCTAAAACTGACTGTCATGATAGGGCGAGAGCTGGTCGCTGTTCGGGAAGGTTTCGAGTCCCTAAAGACTTATGCCGCTTAGAGCGAGGAGCCGGCTTTGTCCGGCCTAGGCGTGTATAGGGCCCCGAACTCGGTCTTCTGAATACTAGGGGCTTCGCCGAAATTTAAAATTATAGAATTCTATGGCTAAGTGAGAGTGATAACATATTATAGTCCGATTACCTTGTTCATTGTGCTGAGCACCTCCCTCGAAGGACCCAAGAATGGGAAAAAGAGTGATCAGGTTTATCCCGAACACCCCAGCACTCGTGGCATGGGGGGAGAAGCCGACGACTCGTCATCTCTCAAATTTAATAAACGGTCGCACGGAAGGTAATATTTTAAATTAAACAAGCGTTGCATAGCGCATATGAACAAGTTTTCAGCGCACAGGATAAAACGAACAAGTTTCACTCAAATATTACATCTTTCGAGCATTTATCCGCCACAAGGCGGGCACCCTTCAGGACACCCTCGTAATACATATCGGGGTGGCGATGCTCCTTGCCCTGCGGCGGCCCGTCCTTTACAAGCTTCACGGCATCCAATTTGCCCCAGTGCACCTTAGCACGGGCGAGGGCCCTACGGGCACCCTCGATGCAGACGGAGCGCTTGATGACTTCAAGCCTTGGATAGGCGTCCACCAGCCGCCTCACCAGCTGTCGGTGTCAAAACCGGCGGATCTCGGGTAGGGGGTCCCGAACTGTGCGTCTAGGCAGATGGTAACTGTTGGCGTTCTAGGAACGGGGGTCCCTAGACTTGCCTGCCTGCGGCCTGCGGCGTGGCTCGAGTGGGGACCCAGCATGGCCCATCTTCATCAACACAAGGCTCAAGACCCTCGCGAGGGGCCAAGCCTCGCGAGGCGGACGACACGGCGCTTCCTCAAGCACGGCCTCCTTAGGCTGGCTCGCGAGGAGGCGGAGAGATCAAGGTGGGGTACCTCACGAGGTGCCCATGACGCAAGCTGTCGGGGATATACCCCGCGGTGTAAACCGGCCGGAAGTTAACCCGGCCGGACTTGGCGGCTTATCTGAAGACCCGCCCTAACCTTGGCGGTTTAAGCAGCCCGCTTGGTCGTATGACTCACTGGTAACCCGGCGGGCGGAGTAGACGAATGACGAGGCCCAAAGCCCAGAAGGCCGGTTCAACTATGGTGGGCCGGTTTAACAGGAAAGGAATATTTACCTTACAAGGAGTTAAGACCGAGACTTGTACCCGGTTTGTATTAGAGATAGACTAGTCCTAATCCTAATAGGACTCCACATGTAAACCGCCCCTTCAACAAATATAAGGAGGGGCGGGGCTCCCCAAAGAGGGAGAGGTTAGAAGCTACAAGCTACAGGCAATCAATAATCTCTAGGGCTAGACACAAGAGCCGGTTTACGGCGACTCCCTCAGGAGCATAATGAGATCTAGCCTCAAACAGCATGTAGGGTTATTACCGGATGATGTTTCCCGGGGCCCGAAGCTGTCTAAATCCTTGTCTTTGCGTGTTGATCCGCACTGCGTCTCTCGTCCCGCTCAACCCCTCTCAAGCTACCACATAGATGCGTTGGCCTCGCGACTAAGTCCTTACACTAGGGCATCTGACGTGACAATTCCATGACACAAGCCATGACGACCAAGGGTGCTAGGAGGGCGCCAGCCCGCGCAGCGTCCCCCCTTTCCTCTTTGGTGCAAAGGGAGAAAGCGCAGGCGAGAGGATCAAGCAAAGGCACCCATTTCGGTGCAACGAGACCAAGAGCAGTCCAACGGTGGGAAGGAGGTCACCATGGAACCCAGGACGGCGTCACCACAGGTCCTTTGGCAGGCGAAGACCAACTTTAGTCAGGATAAGTGTACCATATGTTCCCCTTCAAATTGGCCAATTATTGGCGCCCTTCCCGCTCAATATTTGGGAAGAGGCCCAGGGCCTTTGCCTATAAATAGGACTAGCCACCCATAGAGAGGGGGGGCAACGAGAGGAGATTGGGATGACCGAGATCGGATTCAACACCTAGAGGAAGTAGAGAGAGAGAGAGAGAAGGGCGATCGAACTCCCCCTAGCAGTTCGTCCCCTAGTCAAGAACAAGCCCTCGCGAGGCCGTTCCCCCTTGTATTGTTCTTCCTCATCAGCCCAAGAGGCAATCCACCCACCACACTGGAGTAGGTATTACACCACAATGGTGGCCCGAACCAGTATAAACCCTGTGTCTCTTGTATTGTTCTTGCAGTAGTTTAGATCCTTGCGAGACGGAGAGGTAGAGGGCACGATCTCCGCGCGCACCCCAGAGTTCGAACCTTAAGGGTCTGCCGGAACCCGTGATCCGACATTTGGCGCGCCAGGTAGGGGTGCGCCGGAGTCCGTCTTCCACCGCTCCTCTCTCCTCCGACCGTCGCATCCATGTCTGACGCTCGTCGGGCCCGCGCCGAGCGCAGGGCCGCCATCGCTTCCCGCGCCGTCCAGACGGCCCCCGTCGGTGTAACACCCCGGATGTAACTTGCCATATTTGTAACTCCAACTCTTGCCATTTTCGGCAATGTGATATGATATTCCCTCCGTGGTTGGGTTTTCCTTCTTTTGCATTTTGTCCTTGTCATGCATTTCATGTCATGTCATCATGTGCATCGCATTCGCATTCGTGTTCATTTCATGAATCCGAGCATTTTCCCCGTTGTCCGTTTTGCAATCCGGTGCTCCTATGTTCCCCGGCGTCCCCTTTTACCTTTTTCCGTGAGCGTGTATTAGACTTTCTCGAAATGTACCAAGGTTTGCCAAGCGGCCTTGGTATAGCACCGGTAGACCGCCTGTCAAGTTTCGGGTCATTCGGAGGTCGTTTGATACTCCAACGGTTAACCGGGTAACCACGAAAGTCTCTTTTGGGTTGTAGCCCAAAACCCCTCCAAATCAGCCCAATAACCCATCTAAGTCACTCCCATGTCCATCGCCGTTCGATCACGATCGTGTGGCCGAAAACCATGCTCAATTTGGAGCCTCCTAGCCCCTCCTACCTATAAATACACCTCCCCCTCCGAAATCCCGGGTCCAAATCTACCCTAACCCTAGCCCCGCTCCCCTCCGCGCCGCCGGACACGTCCGGATCGGGCCGGACGCGTCTGCCGCCGCGCCCGCGCCAATCAGGGGCCGCCACCTGTCCCCGCGCCGCCGCCCACCGCCGCCGGCCCGCGAGCCCGCAGCGGGCCTGCGAGGCCCATCGCCTCCGCGCCGCCACCCGCGCCGTCCCGAGCGCCCGCGCCGCCTCCCCGCGCCGCCGCGTCCGGCCGCCGCCCGCGCCCGCGCGGCCGTCGCCGTCCTCCGCCGCTCCGCGCCACTCCGGCGACGCCGCGCCGCCCCGCGCTGTCTCCTCCTCCGGCCGGACCCCCCCCCCCCCCCGCGAGCTCCTCCGGCCGTCTCCTTCCTCTACTCCGGCGAGAGGCCCGGTGATCCTCGGGAACCGTGCCCGAAGCCCCAGATCCAGATTTGGGGAGGTTGACTCCCCCCCCCCGATTTTCTCTAGGTCTCGAAGTTTTCAACATTCTGTAGCCCTGTTCATCGCATCATAACATGCTGCATACTGCTCCGTTTCGTGCGTGTAATATGTCAAATTGTTCGCCTATACGAGTACATCATTTCATCTCATTGCATCATTTTCATTTGAGCTCATCTTGATGCCCGAAATGCTGTTGGAAGAGGGCTATGTGATGTTAGCTTCAGATCTGTTTCAGTAGATGCACCTTTGTCATTTTTGCCAAGATTGATGTGTGCATCCTATGAACTGGAGCCCTACATGTGTTTTGTAATATGCCATGCCATCTTTACAGGGGTGTATGCCATGTATTTTTGTGATCCTTGTCGTGACTAGCACAAGCATGCAAACTAGGGATCATAAGGTTGCTGATTTCAGTGACTTAGTAATTTCACTAAGTTATTCCCTGCTGTTATTTTTATTCCATGTGTTCATGTTGTTTCAGAGAGATATATGCCTCTTTTGAGCATGATCAGTAAGGGTTTTTTGAACATATGGATTTGCTCTATCCATCCATGCCTTTTTTTGTAATTATAGAGTGCCATAGCTTGAGTCAATCGAGCTCTACTTTTGCTATAAAATATTACTGGCAGATTGTTTACATGTTATTCGATTTTGCCAAGCTTGTTGTAGTTGATCCTTGCAAGCTATGATGTTTTTCTTGCCATGATTAGCTTCTATGCCATGTCTTCTTGGTGGGTGTATGATTAGTTTATCATCAAATTCTCTGTAGTGAGTGCATCGAGCTCGTAAACATGCCTAGTTGTTATCTGTTTTTGACATGTCCAGTTTTCTGCTAAGTCTGAAAACTGTAACGAAACTTGCTTAATTGTCATGGGTGCTATTATATTTTCTGGTCCTTTTTGGCTCATGGTCATTAAGGGACTTTTGTTCTATGCTTTGAGTAGATTCATGTCATGCGTTGTTTTGCTATATTGTGTTCCTGTAGCATGTTGTTTCCTTGCTCTAAACATAGCTTCCTCATGTTAATTTCTGGCATGATAGTATTTTCACCAAGTCTGTGAACCTGTTATCTTTTGCACTTTTGCCATCCTTGTTTGAACCTGTTGTCGTGTGATTTAGCCGTAGCTCAGTGTTCATCTTTTGTCAAGCATCTTGAGTAGATCACTGCCATATGCCTTGATGATATGTTTGGGTGCAGTAGCTTAATTTCTTGTTGCTTTCTAAGTAGCATCATGCTGTTAATCGCAGAATTATGTCATTCTTGTTTTGCTTGTCATTTGCAAAACGTGCATCCGATTCCGGTGATCTTTATATCGATTTCAACCGAAATCACCTCACCTTTCCAGTGTCATACTTAATGTTGCTGATTTCAGAGACTTAGTAATTTCACCAAGTCCATGCCTGCTGTTTTTTTTATGCCATGTGTTCATGTTGTTTCAGAGAGATATATGCCTCTTTTGAGCATGATCAGTAAGAGTGCTTTGAGAATATGGATTTCCTCTACACATCCATGCCTTTGTTTGTAATTTTGGAGTGCCATAGCTTGAGTCAATCGAGCTCTACTTTTGCTATAAAATGTTACTGGCAGATTATTTACATGTTATTCGATTTTGCCAAGCTTGTTGTAGTTGATCCTTACAAGCTATGATGTTGTTCTTACCATGTCTAGCTTCTATGCCATGTCTCCTTGATGGATGTATGCTTAGTTTATAATTTAATTCTCCGTAGTGTGTGCATCGAGCTTGTAAACATGCCTACTTGTTATCTGTTTTTTGACATGTCCAGTTTTCTGCTAAGTCTGAAACCTGTAACGAAAGTTGCTTAATTGACATGGGTGTTATTATATTTTCTGATACTTTTTGGCTCATGGTCAGTAAGGGACTTTTGTTAAGTGCTTTAAGTAGATTTATTCCGTTTCTTTTTTTGCTATATTATGTTCGCGTAGCATGTAGGTTCCTTGCTCTAAATATGTCATCCTGATGTTAATTTCTGGCATGATAGTATTTTCACCAAGTCTGTGAACCTGTTATCTTTTGCACTTTTGCCATCCTTGTTTGAACCTGTTGTCGTGTGATTTAGCCGTAGCTCAGTGTTCATCTTTTGTCAAGCATCTTGAGTAGATCACTGCCATACGCCTTGATGATATGTTTGGGTGCAGTAGCTTAATTTCTTGTTGCTTGCTAAGTAGCATCATGCTGTTAATGGCAGATTCTTGTCATTCTTGTTTTGCTTGTCATTTGCAAACCGTGCATCCGATTCCGGTGATCTTTATATCGATTTCAACCGAAATCACCTCACCTTTCCAGTGTCATACTTGGTTTGCCAAGATTATGCCTTGTTCATCTTTTCCTTTCGAAGCACGCATATGCATTGCATACCACATCTCGCATATCATGCCATGTTTTGCATCATGTTGGTTGCGCATTGCATCGTGGTTGATAGTTGTTCCTTTGCTTGTGTTCTTGTTCTGGGTAGAGGCGGGAGGCGAGTACGTGAACGAGGAACCTGTTGAGAACACTTACGAGGATCAAGCTTTCCACAACTCTGAGAACCTTGCAGGCAAGATGATCATACCCTCGAAATCACTTCTATCTTTGCTTTCTAGATGCTCGCTCTTTTGCTATGCCTATGCTGCGATACCTACCACTTGCTATATCATATCACCCATATTGCCATGTCAAACCTCTAACCATCCTTTCCTAGCAACCGTTGATTGGCTATGTTACCGCTTTGCTCAGCCCCTCTTATAGCGTTGCTAGTTGCAGGTGAAGATGAAGTTTGTTCCATGTTGGAACATGATTATGTTGGGATATCACAATATCTCTTATTTTAATTAATGCATCTATATACTTGGTAAAGGGTGGAAGGCTCGGCCTTATGCCTGGTGTTTTGTTCCACTCTTGCCGCCCTAGTTTCCGTCATACCGGTGTTATGTTCCTTGATTTTGCGTTCCTTACACGGTTGGGTGATTTATGGGACCCCCTTGACAGTTCGCTTTGAATAAGACTCCTCCAGCAAGGCCCAACCTTGGTTTTACCATTTGCCACCTAAGCCTTTTTCCCCCGGGTTTTCGCGAGCCCGAGGGTCATCTTTATTTTAGCCCCCCCGGGCCAGTGCTCCTCCGAGTGTTGGTCTGAACCGAGCCGCCTGCGGGGCCACCTCGGGGAAACTCGATGGCTGGTTTTACTCGTAGCCTGTCTCATCCGGATGTGCCCTGAGACCGAGATATGTGCATCTACTATCAGGATTTGTCGGCACAATCGGGCGGCTTTGCTGGACTTGTTTTATTACTGTCGAAATGTCTTGTAGTCCGGGATTCCGAGACTGATCGGGTCTTCCCGATAGAAGGAATATCCTTCGTTGACCGTGAGAGCTTATAATGGGCTAAGTTGGGACACCCCTGCAGGGTATTATCTTTCGAAAGCCGTGCCCGCGGTTATGAGGAAGATGGGAATTTGTTAATGTCCGGTTGTAGAAAACCCGAAGTTGACCTTAATTAAAACACATCAAACGCGTGTCTAACCGTGATGGTCTCTTCTCGACGGAGTTCGGGAAGTGAACACGGTGTTGGAGTTATGTTTGACGTAGGTTGTTCTAGGATCACTTCTTGATCACTTCTAGCTTCACGACCATGCTTTGCTTCTCTTCTCACTCTCTTTTGCGTTGTTAGCCACCATATATGCTAGTCGCTTGCTGCAGCTCCACCTCACAACCCTATCCTACCTTTAAGCTTAAATAGTCTTGATCTCGCGGGTGTGAGATTGCTGAGTCCCTGTGACTCACAGATTCTACCAAAACAGGTGCAGTTGCCGACGATGCCAGTGCAGATGACACAACCGAGCTCAAATGGGAGTTCGACGAGGAACGTGGTCGTTACTATGTGTTTTTTCCTGATGATTAGTAGTGGAGCCCAGTTGGGACGATCGGGGATCTGTGTAGCATTTGGGGTAGTCTTCTTTCATTTTGGTTCCGTAGTCGGACCTTGAGTGTAATTTGGATGATGGATGTTTATTTATGTATTGTGTGAAGTGGCGACTGTAAGCCAACTATGTATATCTTTCCCTTATGTATTACATGGGCTGTGTGAAGATTACCTCACTTGCGACATTGCTTTCAATGCGGTTATGCCTCTAAGTTGTGCTTCGACACGTGGGAGATATAGCCGCATCGAGGGCATTACAAGTTGGTATCAAAGCCTTCCCCGACCTTAGGAGCCCCCACTGATTGATCGTTTTTAGCGGCCGAGTTGTGTATAGAAAAATGTTTTGAGTCATTTAGGAATTATGTATCGGAGAGTTTAGGAATTCTTTTTACTTCCCAGTCTCCTCATCGCTCTGGTAAGGCATCCTGACGTAGAGTTTTGACTCTTCTCTTCTCAAATTTCACTAAATTTTTCTTTAGGATCACGCGGGTATCTTAGAATTGTTCCGATGGTTTTGTGATGACAACATTGTCTTGGTGCCTCCTGTCAGCAGGGGTTTAGTGGAGGTGTCCCGGGGAGTTGAGCTCTGAGGTGTTGTCGTCATAATTTTATCGTTGCAGTTCTGGAATACCTGAGTTTAGTACGCCGACATCGAAAATCTCTTTTGTACAGTTGTTGGTGAGATAACCCTGATAGCCCAGTACTGAGGCGAGTGCGGGAGTATTGCCATAACTTGTATAACGAATGCTTTTTGAAGGTTGAGGTAGACGATTTTCGAGGGTTTCTTGGTTATGTGTTGAAGGATGGATACAGCTGGATCTAGGTATTGTTAGTTTGGGTGATATATTTTGTGTCCCCTGTATCCCCAACACCTGATTGCATAACCAGAAAGTTTCGGGAGTTTATAAGTGGGAATTCAAGTAGCTCCTAGAATATCTTTCCAATAGACACATGATACGATATGGGATCTATCATATGTTTGTTTCCGGCTTATTCCGCAAGCCAATCCTTTGTTTTGTTTTCAGTTGTGATATTCGAGTTGTTTCGAGGCAGATGGTGATTCCATACCTTTATCTAAATGGCTTCTCAGCTTATGGAAGTGTGATGCTTTACTTTGGAATTCATTCGTTCATTCTTGTTCGAATGTTTATTGTGAAGACTATATGTTGCAATTTCGATCCTTTGATTCAGCTTGAATATATGTCTTTCAAGATGCTAATGGATGTCACCCTCTTCAGGATGGCTCCGCCAACGCGTCAGAATCCGGAACGCAATGAAGGAAGTCAGGCTAACCCTCCGTCACCACCTCCGCCTCCGGAGGCATGGCAAGCTTTGATGACAGCCACCAATGCCAACGCTCAGATTCTGATTCAGCTCTTGCAATATCGCAACCAAGGGCAAGGTAATCAAGGAAATCAAGGCCAAGGCAACAATCAGCTGCATTTTGCTACCCTCAATCAGTTCCTTGCAAATCAGCCAAAGACTTTCAGCTACTGTGTCGAGGCCACAGACGCCGATGATTGGCCCGTGGACATCAACAAGCACTTCGAATGTAGCAATGTCAGACCTGAGGATTTTGTCAAGTTTGCCTCTTTTCAACTGAAGGATCAAGCTGTTGAGTGGTATCAACAATACAAAGATTCCAGAGGAGGTCGTGTGATTACCTGGGGTGATTTCCGCCGTGACTTCAAAGCTCACCACATTCCAGAAAGTGTTGTTGAGAGTAAGCGTGAGGAGTTCCGCAATCTCAAGCAAGGCAACATGTCTGTGTATCAATACAACACTCAGTTCCAGAAACTCTCTCGTTTTGCTAAGCAAGACATCCCTGATGAGAAGAGCATGATTTACCAGTTCAGGCGTGGCCTCACAGAAGATCTGCAACTAGCTCTCGTGCTTTTTGAGCCATTAAAGTATGATGAATTCTACAACATGGCACTGAAACAAGAAGCTGCTCAGCTCAAGTGTGAGGCATCTAAGAAGAGAGTCAGGGACGCAATTCAGTCCTCTTCTTCCTCACTAGTGGCGGCCAAGCAACAGAAGTGTTGGTTGCCTCCTCCTCCTCCGTTCCGTCAGCCTTATCAGCAGAAGAACTCAGGTGGTCGTGGATCTTACCACCCACCCAACCCTGGCTATCCGAACAAGTCTCAGAACCAAGCTCCAAGGCCAAATGCTCCTTATCATCGTCCGCTCTCAGAGGTGACTTGCAACAAATGTCAGCAAAAGGGTCACTATGCGAACAAGTGCTTCAACCAAAGGCGCCTTCCGCCTCCTCCTCCTGTGAGATCTTCCAGCAATGCAGTGGTCAAGCATAATCCTAAGCATGCCAAAGTGAACATGATGAACGCGGCTCAGGCAGAGGATTCTTCAGAAGTGATCATGGGTAATCTCTCAGTTAATGATATTCCTGCAAAAGTCTTATTTGATACCGGTGCATCGCATTCTTTCATGTCATATCCTTTTGCATCGAAGCACAATTTTGACACAGAGGCTTTACCTAAAGCTTTGCAACTTGTTTCCCCGGCTAAACGTTTGAGATCTACCATGTTCGTTTCGAATGTCGGTATCAAGATGGGCGAGTATAGATTTCTGGCTAAACCAATTGTTCTTGGTGACTCTGATATTGATCTTATTCTCGGGATGGACTGGCTTTCTAAGCACAAGGCTCAGCTTGATTGTGCTGCCAGGGAAATTCAATTGACTCACTCTTCTGACGATGTGATCATCTATGCTGCTCGTGATGAAACCATTCGGTTGTTTTCTCTCAATGAGAAGGGCGAACTAGATGCTATCTCTCAGATTCCAGTCGTTTGTGAGTACCAAGATGTCTTTCCAGAAGAACTTCCGGGTATGCCTCCTCACCGACCAGTCGAATTCGTTATTGATCTTGAGCCTGGCACGGAACCCGTTTGCAAGCGTCCATACAAGCTTGGGCCAAAAGAGTTGAAGGAATTAAAGAAACAACTCGATGAACAAGAGCGTCTGGGTCTGATCAGACCGAGTTCTTCTCCTTGGGGTTGTGGTGTTCTTTTTGTCCAGAAGAAGGATGGCACGGACCGACTTTGTGTCGATTATCGTCCATTGAACAAGAAGACAATCAAGAACAAGTACCCGCTTCCCAACATCAATGAGCTATTCGAGCAACTTAAAGGTGCTAAAGTGTTCTCCAAGCTTGACCTTCGTATGGGTTATCATCAGATTCGCATTCGTGAAGAAGATATTCCCAAGACAACATTCAGAACAAGCTTTGGTTCTTATGAATATACTGTCATGTCTTTCGGCCTTGTCAATGCTCCTCCAACTTTCTCTCGCATGATGAACTTCATCTTCAACCCCTACACCAATGAATTCGTCTTGGTCTATCTCGACGATATATTGGTCTTCTCCAAGAATAAGAAGGATCATGCCAAACATTTGCGATTGGTGCTCGACAAGCTCAGAGAGTATCAATTCTATGCGAAGTTCTCCAAATGTGAATTCTGGCTTGATGAAGTTCTTTACCTTGGTCATATCATCTCTGCCAAGGGCATTGCTATTAATCCCGAGAGGGTGTCTGCAGTTTTGAATTGGGAACCTCCTCAGAATGTCAAGCAGCTTCGCAGTTTTCTTGGACTTGCAAGCTATTGTCGAAGATTCGTTGAGAATTTCTCAAAGATTGCAAAGCCTCTTTCCAACCTCCTCCGGAAGCATGTGAAGTATGTCTGGTCTCCTGAGTGTGACGTTGCTTTCAACGCTATCAAAGAGAAACTCGTCACTGCTACAGTTTTGACTCCTCCTGACGAATCCAAGCCTTATGAAGTTTTCTGTGATGCTTCTCTTCAAGGTCTCGGTGCTGTGTTAATGCAAGAGAAGAAGGTTGTGGCCTATACCTCTCGTCAGTTGAAGCCCAACGAAAAGAACTACCCCACTCACGATCTTGAGTTGGCGGCAGTTGTCCATGCATTAATAACATGGAGACATCTCTTGTTGGGAAGGAAAGTGGACATATTCACCGATCACAAGAGTCTCAAGTACATCTTCACTCAGCCCAACCTCAACCTCAGGCAAACTCGATGGGTCGAAATGATTGAAGAGTATAATCCAAGTATTGAATATACTCCAGGCAAGGCTAATGTGGTTGCAGATGCATTGAGCAGGAAGGCTTATTGCAACAGCTTAATCCTTAAGCCCTTTCAACCGGATCTTTGTGAAGCTTTCCGCAAGTTGAATCTCCAAGTTGTTCCTCAAGGTTTTCTTGCCAACCTCATAGTCTCTCCTACTTTGGAAGATCAAATTCGTGAGGCGCAACTGCTGGATACCATGGTGAAGAAGGTGAAACGTGGTATTGGCAAGGGCATTTCCAAATACAAGTGCTATCGCATTGATGACAGAGATACTCTTTTCTTCGAGGACCAGATTGTGGTTCCAAAGGGTGATCTACGGAAAGTGATTATGAACGAGGCTCACAATTCACTCCTATCCATTCATCCTGGAAGTACAAAGATGTACCATGACCTCAAGCAGTCGTATTGGTGGACTCGAATGAAGCGAGAAATTGCCCAATTCGAGAATGAATGTGATGTCTGCAGAAGGGTGAAAGCAGAACATCAACGACCAACTGGTCTACTCCAACCTCTTGCTATTCGAGAATGGAAGTTCGATCATATCGAAATGGATTTCGTGACTGGTTTTCCTAAGTCCAAGCGTGGAAATGATGCCATCTTCGTCGTCATCGACAAGCTCACTAAAGTGTCTCATTTTCTTCCTATCAAAGAGTCTATCACAGCAGCGCAGCTGGCAGAGCTATACACCTCTAGAATTGTCTCCTTGCATGGCATTCCACAATTGATTTCTTCAGACCGTGGCAGCATCTTTACATCCAAGTTTTGGGATTCTTTTCAGAAGGCCATGGGCACAAATATTCGCTTCAGCACAGCTTTCCATCCTCAAACTAGTGGACAAGTCGAGCGTGTCAACCAAATTCTAGAAGATATGCTCAGGTCTTGTGTCATCTCTTTCGGCATGAAGTGGGAGGATTGTCTTCCATATGCTGAGTTCTCTTACAACAACATCTTTAAAGCGAGCTCGGGCAAAGCCCCATTCGAGATTCTCTATGGCAGAAAGTGCCGTACTCCTCTCAATTGGTCTGAGACGGGCGAACGCCAACTTCTTGGCAACGATTTGATCACAGAGGCTGAAGATATGTGTAAAGTCATTCGTGAGAATCTCAAAGCCGCTCAATCGCGCCAGAAGAGCTATTATGATAGCAAACACCGTGATTTGGCATTCGAGATCGGAGACCATGTCTACCTCCGCGTCTCTCCAATGAAAGGCACTCGTCGCTTCGGTATCAAAGGGAAACTTGCCCCTAGATACCTCGGTCCTTTCAAGATCATCAGCAAATGAGGCGATCTCGCCTATCAACTTGAGCTTCCCCCCAACTTTGCAAATGTGCATGATGTGTTCCACGTGTCACAGCTTTGCAAGTGCTTCAAGACGCCTGGGCGCACCATCAACTTCGAGGAGATTGATCTTCAAGAAGATTTGTCTTATCATGAGCATCTCGTTGCTATTCTTGAAGAAACTGAGCGCAAGACTCGCAACAAGTCCATCAAATTCCTGAAAGTGAAGTGGTCTCACCATTTAGACCGAGAAGCCACCTGGGAGGGCGAGGACAACCTCCGTTCCGAATATCCGGAGTTCTTTCAGTCCTAGATCTCGGGACGAGATCCTCTCGTAGTGGTGGAGTGTTGTAACATCCCGGATGTAACTTGCCATATTTGTAACTCCAACTCTTGCCATTTTTGGCAATGTGATATGATATTCCCTCCGTGGTTGGGTTTTCCTTCTTTTGCATTTTGTCCTTGTCATGCATTTCATGTCATGTCATCATGTGCATCGCATTCGCATACGTGTTCGTTTCATGAATCCGAGCATTTTCCCCGTTGTCCGTTTTGCAATCCGGCGCTCCTATGTTCCCCGGCGTCCCCTTTTACCTTTTTCCATGAGCGTGTATTAGACTTTCTCGCAATGGACCGAGGTTTGCCAAGCGGCCTTGGTATAGCACCGGTAGACCGCCTGTCAAGTTTCGGGTCATTCGGAGGTCGTTTGATACTCCAACGGTTAACCGGGTAACCACGAAAGTCTCTTTTGGGTTGTAGCCCAAAACCCCTTCAAATCAGCCCAATAACCCATCTAAGTCACTCCCATGTCCATCGCCGTTCGATCACGATCGTGTGGCCGAAAACCGTGCTTAATTTGGAGCCTCCTAGCCCCTCCTACCTATAACTACACCTCCCCCTCAGAAATCCCGGGTCCAAATCTACCCTAACCCTAGCCTCGCTCCCCTCCGCGCCGCCGGACACGTCCGGATCGGGCCGGACGCGTCCGCCGCCGCGCCCGCGCCAATCAGGGGCCGCCACCTGTCCCCGCGCCGCCGCCCACCGCCGCCGGCCCGCGAGGCCCATCGCCTCCGCTCCGCCACCCACGCCCTCCCGAGCGCCCGCGCCGCCGCCGCCTCCGGCCGCCGCCCGCGCACGCGCCGCGCCGCCGTCGCAGTCCTCAGCCGGCCCGCGCCTGGTTCCGGCCCGCGCCACTCCGGCGACGCCGCGCCGCCCCGCGCGGTCTCCTCCTCCGGCCGGATCCCGCCCCCCCTCCCCCCCGCGAGCTCCTCCGGTCATCTCCTTCCTCTACTCCGGCGAGAGGCCCGGTCATCCTAGGGAACCGTGCCCGCAGCCCCGGATCCAGATTTGGGGAGGTTGACTTCTCCCCCCCCCGATTTTCTCCAAGTCTTGAAGTTTTCAACATTCTGTGGCCCTGTTCATCGCATCATAACTTACTGCATACTGCTCCGTTTCGTGCGTGTAATATGTCAAATTGTTCGCCTAGACGATTAAATCATTTCATCTCATTGCATCATTTTCATTTGCGGTCGAATTTATGCCCGAAATGCTGTTGGAAGAGGGCTATGTGATGTTAGTTTCAGATCTGTTTCAGTAGATGCACCTTTGTCATTTTTGCCATGATTGATGTGTGCATCCTATGAACTGGAGCCCTACATGTCTTTTATAATATGCCATGCCATCTTTACAGGCGTGTATGCCATGTATTTTTGTGATCCTTGTCGTGACTAGCACAAGCATGCAAACTAGGGATCATAATGTTGCTGATTTCAGAGACTTAGTAATTTCACCAAGTTATTCCCTGCTGTTATTTTTATGCCATGTGTTCATGTTGTTTCAGAGAGATATATGCCTCGTTTGAGAATGATCACTAAGGTTGTTTTGAAAATATGGATTTTCTATATCCATCCATGCCTTTTTTTGTAATTATGGAGTGCCATAGCTTGAGTCAATCGAGCTCTACTTTTGCTATAAAATGTTACTGGCAGATTGTTTACATGTTATTCGATTTTGCCAAGCTTGTTGTAGTTGATCCTTGCATGCTATGATGTTGTTCTTGCCATGATTAGCTTTTATGCCATGTCTTCTTGGTGGGTGTATGCTGAGTTTATCATGAAATTCTTTGTAGTGAGTGCATCGAGCTCGTAAACATGCCTACTTGTTATCTGTTTTTGACATGTCCAGTTTTCTGCTAAGTCTGAAAACTGTAACGAAACTTTCTTAATTGTCATGGGTGCTATTGTATTTTCTGGTCCTTTTTGTCTCATGGTCATTAAGGCACTATTGTTCTATGCTTTGAGTAGATTCATGTCATGCCTTGTTTTTCTATGTTGTGTTCCTGTAGCATGTTGTTTCCTTGCTCTAAACATGGCTTCCTGATGTTAATTTCTGGCATGATAGTATTTTCACCAAGTCTGTGAACCTGTTATCTTTTGCACTTTTTCCAAGCTTGTTTGAACCTGTTGTGTTGTGATTTAGCCGTAGATCAGTGTTCATCTTTTGTCAAGCATCTTGAGTAGATCACTGCCATATGCCTTGCTGATATGTTTGGGTGCAGTAGCTTAATTTCTTGTTTCTTGCTAAGTAGCATCATGCTGTTAATCGCAGAATTATGTGATTCTTGTTTTGCTTGTCATTTGCAAACCGTGCATCCGATTCCGGTGATCTTTATATCGATTTCAACCGAAATCACCTCACCTTTCCAGTGGCATACTTGGTTTGCCAAGATTATTGTTCATTTTTCCTTCTGAAGCACGCATATGCATTGCATACCACATCTCGCATATCATGCCATGTTTTGCATCATGTTGGTTGCGCATTGCATCGTGGTTGATAGTTGTTCCTTTGCTTGTGTTCTTGTTCTGGGTAGAGACGGGAGACGAGTACGTGAACGAGGAACCTGTTGAGAACACTTACGAGGATCAAGCTTTCTACAACTCTGAGAACCTTGCAGGCAAGATGATCATACCCTCGAAATCACTTCTATCTTTGCTTGCTAGATGCTCGCTCTTTTGCTATGCCTATGTTGCGATACCTACCGCTTGCTATATCATGTCACCCATATTGCCATGTCAAACCCCTAACCATCCTTTCCTAGCAAACCGTTGATTGGCTATGTTACCGCTTTGCTCAGCCCCTCTTATAGCGTTGCTAGTTGCAGGTGAAGATGAAGTTTGTTCCATGTTGGAACATGATGATGTTGGGATATCACAATATCTCTTATTTTAATTAATGTATCTATATACTTGGTAAAGGGTGGAAGGCTCGGCCTTATGCCTGGTGTTTTGTTCCACTCTTGCCGCCCTAGTTTCCGTCATATCGGTGTTATGTTCCTTGATTTTGCGTTCCTTACATGGTTGGGTGATTTATGGGACCCCCTTGACAGTTCGCTTTGAATAAGACTCCTCCAGCAAGGCCCAACCTTGGTTTTACAATTTGCCACCTAAGTCTTTTTCCCCCGGGTTTTCAAGAGCCCGAGGGTCATCTTTATTTTAGCCCCCCCCCCGGGCCAGTGCTCCTCCGAGTGTTGGTCTGAACCGAGCCGCCTGCGGGGCCACCTCGGGGAAACTCGATAGCTGGTTTTACTCGTAGCCTGTCTCATCCGGATGTGCCCTGAGACCGAGATATGTGCAGCTCCTATCAGGATTTGTCGGCACAATCGGGCGGCTTTGCTGGACTTGTTTTATTACTGTCAAAATGTCTTGTAGTCCGGGATTCCGAGACTGATCGGGTCTTCCCGGTAGAAGGAATATCCTTCGTTGACCGTGAGAGCTTATAATGGGCTAAGTTGGGACACCCCTGCAGGGTATTATCTTTCGAAAGCCGTGCCCGCGGTTATGAGGGAGATGGGAATTTGTTAATGTCTGGTTGTAGAAAACCCGAAGTTGACCTTAATTAAAACACATCAACCGCGTGTGTAACCGTGATGGTCTCTTCTCGGCGGAGTCTGGGAAGTGAACACGGTGTTTTGTTTTTAGTTGTGATATTCGAGTTGTTTCGAGGCAGATGGTGATTCCATACCTTTATCTAAATGGCTTCTCAGCTTATGGAAGTGTGATGCTTTACTTTGGAATTCATTCGTTCATTCTTGTTCGAATGTTTATTGTGAAGACTATATGTTGCAATTTCGATCCTTTGATTCAGCTTGAATACATGTCTTTCAAGATGCTAATGGATGTCACCCTCTTCAGGATGGCTCCGCGAATGCGTCAGAATCCGGAACGCAATGAAGGAACTCAGGCTAACCCTCCGCCACCACCTCCGCCTCCGGAGGCATGGCAAGCTTTGATGACAGCCACCAATGCCAACGCTCAGATTCTGATTCAGCTCTTCCAATATCGCAACCAAGGGCAAGGTAATCAAGGAAATCAAGGCCAAGGCAACAATCAGCTGCATTTTGCTACCCTCAATCAGTTCCTTGCAAATCAGCCAAAGACTTTCAGCTACTATGTCGAGGCCACAGACGCCGATGATTGGCTCGTGGACATCAACAAGCACTTCGAATGTAGCAATGTCAGACCTGAGGATTTTGTCAAGTTTGTCTCTTTTCAACTGAAGGATCAAGCTGTTGAGTGGTATCAACAATACAAAGATTCCAGAGGAGGTCGTGTGATTACCTGGGATGATTTCCGCCGTGACTTCAAAGCTCACCACATTCCGGAAAGTGTTGTTGAGAGTAAGCGTGAGGAGTTCCGCAATCTCAAGCAAGGCAACATGTCTGTGTATCAATACAACACTCAGTTCCAGAAACTCTCTCATTTTGCTAAGCAAGATATCCCTGATGAGAAGAGCATGATTTACCAGTTCAGGCGTGGCCTCAGAGAAGATCTGCAACTAGCTCTCGTGCTTTTTGAGCCGTTAAAGTATGATGAATTCTACAACATGGCACTGAAACAAGAAGCTGCTCAGCTCAAGTGTGAGGCATCTAAGAAGAGAGTCAGGGACGCAATTCAGTCCTCTTCTTCCTCACTAGTGGCGGCCAAGCAACAGAAGTTTTGGTTGCCTCCTCCTCCTCCGTTCCGTCAGCCTTATCAGCAGAAGAACTCAGGTGGTCGTGGATCTTACCACCCACCCAATCCTGGCTATCAGAACAAGTCTCAGAACCAAGCTCCAAGGACAAATGCTCCTTATCATCGTCCGCCCTCAGAGGTGACTTGCAACAAATGTCAGCAAAAGGGTCACTATGCGAACAAGTGCTTCAACCAAAGGCGCCTTCCGCCTCCTCCTCCTGTGAGATCTTCCAGCAATGCAGTGGTCAAGCATAATCCTAAGCATGCCAAAGTGAACATGATGAACGCGGCTCAGGCAGAGGATTCTTCAGAAGTGATCATGGGTAATCTCTCAGTTAATGATATTCCTGCAAAAGTCTTATTTGATACCGGTGCATCGCATTCTTTCATGTCATATCCTTTTGCATCAAAGCACAATTTTGACACAGAGGCTTTACCTAAAGCTTTGCAACTTGTTTCCCCGGCTAAACATTTGAGATCTACCATGTTCGTTCCGAATGTCGGTATCAAGCTGGGCGACTATAGATTTCTGGCTAAACCAATTTTTCTTGGTGACTCTGATATTGATCTTATTCTCGGGATGGACTGGCTTTCTAAGCACAAGGCTCAGCTTGATTGTGCTGCCAGGGAAATTCAATTGACTCACTCTTCTGACGATGTGATCATCTATGCCACTCGTGATGAAACCATTCGGTTGTTTTCTCTCAATGAGAAGGGCGAACTGGATGCTATCTCTCAGATTCCAGTCGTTTGTGAGTACCAAGATGTCTTTCCAGAAGAACTTCCGGGTATGCCTCCTCACCAGCCAGTCGAATTCGTTATTGATCTTGAGCGTGGCACGGAACCCGTTTGCAAGCGTCCATACAAGCTTGGGCCAAAAGAGTTGAAGGAATTGACGAGACAACTCGATGAACAAGAGCGTCTGGGTCTGATCAGACCGAGTTCTTCTCCTTGGGGTTGTGGTGTTCTTTTTGTCAAGAAGAAGGATGGCACGGACCGACTTTGCGTCGATTACCGTCCATTGAACAAGAAGACAATCAAGAACAAGTACCCGCTTCCCAACATCAATGAGCTATTCGAGCAACTTAAAGGTGCTAAAGTGTTCTCCAAGCTTGACCTTCGTATGGGTTATCATCAGATTCGCATTCATGAAGAAGATATTCCCAAGACACCATTCAGAACAAGCTTTGGTTCTTATGAATATACTGTCATGTCTTTCGGCCTTGTCAATGCTCCTCCAACTTTCTCTCGCATGATGAACTTCATCTTCAACCCCTACACCAATGAATTCGTCTTGGTCTATCTCGACGATATATTGGTCTTCTCCAAGAATAAGAAGGATCATGCCAAACATTTGCGATTGGTGCTCGACAAGCTCAGAGAGTATCAATTCTATGCGAAGTTCTCCAAATGTGAATTCTGGCTTGATGAAGTTCTTTACCTTGGTCATATCATCTCTGCCAAGGGCATTGCTATTAATCCCGAGAGGGTGTCTGCAGTTTTGAATTGGGAACCTCCTCAGAATGTCAAGCAGCTTCGCAGTTTTCTTGGACTTGCAAGCTATTGTTGAAGATTCGTTGAGAATTTCTCAAGGATTGCAAAGCCTCTTTCCAACCTCCTCCAGAAGCATGTGAAGTATGTCTGGTCTCCTGAGTGTGACGTTGCTTTCAACGCTATCAAAGAGAAACTCGTCACTGCTACAGTTTTGACTCCTCCTGACGAATCCAAGCCTTATGAAGTTTTCTGTGATGCTTCTCTTCAAGGTCTCGGTGCTGTGTTAATGCAAGAGAAGAAGGTTGTGGCCTATACCTCTCGTCAGTTGAAGCCCAACGAAAAGAACTACCCCACTCACGATCTTGAGTTGGCGGCAGTTGTCCATGCATTAATAACATGGAGACATCTCTCGTTGGGAAGGAAAGTGGACATATTCACCGATCACAAGAGTCTCAAGTACATCTTCACTCAGCCCAACCTCAACCTCAGGCAAACTCGATGGGTCGAAATGATTCAAGAGTATAATCCGAGTATTGAATATACTCCAGGCAAGGCTAATGTGATTGCGGATGCATTGAGCAGGAAGGCTTATTGCAACAGCTTAATTCTCAAGCCCTTTCAACCGGATCTTTGTGAAGCTTTCCGCAAGTTGAATCTCCAAGTTGTTCCTCAAGGTTTTCTTGCCAACCTCATAGTCTCTCCTACTTTGGAAGATCAAATTCGTGAGGCGCAACTGCTGGATACCATGGTGAAGAAGGTGAAACGTGGTATTGGCAAGGGCATTTCCAAATACAAGTGCTATCGCGTTGATGACAGAGATACTCTTTTCTTCGAGGACCGGACTGTGGTTCCAAAGGGTGATCTACGGAAAGTCATTATGAACGAGGCTCACAATTCACTCCTATCCATTCATCCTGGAAGTACAAAGATGTACCATGACCTCAAGCAGTCGTATTGGTGGACTCGAATGAAGCGAGAAATTGCACAATTCGAGAATGAATGTGATGTCTGCAGAAGGGTGAAAGCAGAACATCAACGACCAGCTGGTCTACTCCAACCTTTTGCTATTCCAGAATGGAAGTTTGATCATATCGAAATGGACTTCGTGACTGGTTTTCCTAAGTCCAAGCGTGGAAATGATGCCATCTTCGTCGTCATCGACAAGCTCACTAAAGTGGCTCATTTTCTTCCTATCAAAGAGTCTATCACAGCAGCGCAGCTGGCAGACCTATACACCTCCAGAATTGTCTCCTTGCATGGCATTCCACAATTGATTTCTTCAGACCGTGGCAACATCTTTACATCCAAGTATTGGGATTCTTTTCAGAAGGCCATGGGCACAAATATTCGCTTCAGCACAGCTTTCCATCCTCAAACTAGTGGACAAGTCGAGCGTGTCAACCAAATTCTAGAAGATATGCTCAGGGCTTGTGTCATCTCTTTCGGCATGAAGTGGGAGGATTGTCTTCCATATGCTGAGTTCTCTTACAACAACAGCTTTCAAGCGAGCTCGGGCAAAGCCCCATTCGAGATTCTCTATGGCAGAAAGTGCCGTACTCCTCTCAATTGGTCTGAGACGGGCGAACGCCAACTTCTTTGCAACGATTTGATCACAGAGGCTGAAGATATGTGTAAAGTCATTCGTGAGAATCTCAAAGCCGCTCAATCGCGCCAGAAGAGCTATTATGATAGCAAACACCGTGATTTGGCATTCGAGATCGGAGACCATGTCTACCTCCGCGTCTCTCCAATGAAAGGCACTCATCGCTTCGGTATCAAAGGGAAACTTGCCCCTAGATACGTCGGTCCTTTCAAGATCATCAGCAAACGAGGCGATCTCGCCTATCAACTTGAGCTTCCCCCCAACTTTGCAAATGTGCACGATGTGTTCCACGTGTCACAGCTTCGCAAGTGCTTCAAGACGCCTGAGCGCACCATCATCTTCGAAGAGATTGATCTTCAAGACGATTTGTCTTATCATGAGCATCCCGTTGCTATTCTTGAAGAAACTGAGCGCAAGACTCGCAACAAGTCCATCAAATTCCTGAAAGTGAAGTGGTCTCACCATTCAGACCGAGAAGCCACCTGGGAGCGCGACGACCACCTCCGTTCCGAATATCCAGAGTTCTTTCAGTCCTAGATCTCGGGACGAGATCCTCTCGTAGTGGTGGAGTGTTGTAACATCCCGAATGTAACTTGCCTTATTTGTAACTCCAACTCTTGCCATTTTCGGCAATGTGATATGATATAACCTCCGTGGTTGGGTTTTCCTTCTTTTGCATTTTGTCCTTGTCATGCATTTCATGTCATGTCATCATGTGCATCGCATTCGCATACGTGTTCGTTTCATGAATCCGAGCATCCCCGTTGTCCGTTTTGCAATCCGGCGCTCCTATGTTCCCCGGCGTCCCCTTTTACCTTTTTCCATGAGCGTGTATTAGACTTTCTCGCAATGGACCGAGGTTTGCCAAGCGGCCTTGGTATAGCACCGGTAGACCGCCTGTCAAGTTTCGGGTCATTCGGAGGTCGTTTGATACTCCAACGGTTAACCGGGTAACCACGAAAGTCTCTTTTGGGTTGTAGCCCAAAACCCCTTCAAATCAGCCCAATAACCCATCTAAGTCACTCCCATGTCCATCGCCGTTCGATCACGATCGTGTGGCCGAAAACCGTGCTTAATTTGGAGCCTCCTAGCCCCTCCTACCTATAGATACACCTCCCCCTCAGAAATCCCGGGTCCAAATCTACCCTAACCCTAGCCCCGCTCCCCTCCGCGCCGCCGGACACGTCCGGATCGGGCCGGACGCGTCCGCCGCCGCGCCCGCGCCAATCAGGGGCCGCCACCTGTCCCCGCGCCGCCGCCCACCGCCTCCGGCCCGCGAGCCCGCAGCGGGCCCGCGAGGCCCATCGCCTCCGCTCCGCCACCCATGCCCTCCCGAGCGCCCGCGCCGCCACCTCCCCGCGCCGCCGCGTCCGGCCGCCGCCCGCGCCCGAGCCGCGCCGCCGTCGCCGTCCTCTGCCGCCCCGCGCCTGGTGCCCCCCCCCCCCGCGAGCTCCTCCGGCCGTCTCCTTCCTCTACTCCGGCGAGAGGCCCGGTGATCCTCGGGAACCGTGCCTGCAGCCCTAGATCCAGATTTGGGGAGGTTGACTTCTCCCCCCCCCCCCGATTTTCTCTAAGTCTCGAAGTTTTCAACATTCTGTAGCCCTGTTCATCGCATCATAACTTGCTGCATACTGCTCCGTTTCGTCCGTGTAATATGTCAAATTGTTCGCCTAGACGAGTACATCATTTCATCTCATTGCATCATTTTCATTTGCGGTCATATTGATGCCCGAAATGCTGTTGGAAGACGGCTATGTGATGTTAGTTTCAGATCTGTTTCAGTAGATGCACCTTTGTCATTTTTGCCATGATTGATGTGTGCATCCTATGAACTGGAGCCCTACATGTCTTTTGTAATATGCCATGCCATCTTTACAGGGGTGTATGCCATGTATTTTTGTGATCCTTGTCGTGACTAGCACAAGCATACAAACTAGGGATCATAATGTTGCTGATTTCAGAGACTTAGTAATTTCACCAAGTTATTCCCTGCTGTTATTTTTATGCCATGTGTTCATGTTGTTTCAGAGAGATATATGCCTCGTTTGAGAATGACCACTAAGGTTGTTTTGAACATATGGATTTTCTATATCCATCCATGCCTTTTTTTGTAATTATGGAGTGCCATAGCTTGAGTCAATCGAGCTCTACTTTTGCTATAAAATGTTACTGGCAGATTGTTTACATGTTATTCGATTTTGCCAAGCTTGTTGTAGTTGATCCTTGCATGCTATGATGTTGTTCTTGCTATGAATAGCTTCTATGCCATGTCTTCTTGGTGGGTGTATGCTGAGTTTATCATGAAATTCTTTGTAGTGAGTGCATCGAGCTCGTAAACATGTTCTTGTCCTTTTTGGCTCATGGTCATTAAGGGACTTTTGTTCTATGCTTTGAGTGGATTCATGTCATGCCTTGTTTTGCTATATTGTGTTCCTGTAGCATGTTGTTTCCTTGCTCTAAACATGGCTTCCTGATGTTAATTTCTGGCATGATAGTATTTTCACCAAGTCTGTGAACCTGTTATCTTTTGCACTTTTGCCATCCTTGTTTGAACTTGTTGTCGTGTGATTTAGCCGTAGCTCAGTGTTCATCTTTTGTCAAGCATCTTGAGTAGATCACTGCCATATGCCTTGATGATATGTTTGGGTGCAGTAGCTTAATATCTTGTTGCTTGCTAAGTAGCATCATGCTGTTAATGGTAGATTCTTGTCATTCTTGTTTTGCTTGTCATTTGCAAACCGTGCATCCGATTCCGGTGATCTTTATATCGATTTCAACCGAAATCACCTCACCTTTCCAGTGTCATACTTGGTTTGCCAAGATTATGCCTTGCTCATCTTTTCCTTCCGAAGCACGCATATGCATTGCATACCACATCTCGCATATCATGCCATGTTTTGCATCATGTTGGTTGCGCATTGCATTGTGGTTGATAGTTGTTCCTTTGCTTGTGTTCTTGTTCTGGGTAGAGCCGGGAGACGAGTACGTGAACGAGGAACCTGTTGAGAACACTTACGAGGATCAAGCTTTCGACAACTCTGAGAACCTTGCAGGCAAGATGATCATACCCTCGAAATCACTTCTATCTTTGCTTGCTAGATGCTCGCTCTTTTGCTATGCCTATGCTGCGATACCTACCACTTGCTATATCATGTCACCCATATTGCCATGTCAAACCTCTAACCATCCTTTCCTAGCAAACCGTTGATTGGCTATGTTACCGCTTTGCTCAGCCCCTCTTATAGCGTTGCTAGTTGCAGGTGAAGATGAAGTTTGTTCCATGTTGGAACATGATTATGTTGGGATATCACAATATCTCTTATTTTAATTAATGCATCTATATACTTGGTAAAGGGTGGAAGGCTCGGCCTTATGCCTGGTGTTTTGTTCCACTCTTGCCGCCCTAGTTTCCGTCATACCTGTGTTATGTTCCTTGATTTTGCGTTCCTTACATGGTTGGGTGATTTATGGGACCCCCTTGACAGTTCACTTTGAATAAGACTCCTCCAGCAAGGCCCAACCTTGGTTTTACCATTTGCCACCTAAGCCGTTTTCCCCCGGGTTTTCAAGAGCCCGAGGGTCATCTTTATTTTAGCCCCCCCCCCCCGGGCCAGTGCTCCTCCGAGTGTTGGTCCGAACCGAGCCGCCTGCGGGGCCACCTCGGGGAAACTCGATGGCTGGTTTTACTCGTAGCCTATCTCACCGGATGTGCCCTGAGACTGAGATATGTGCAGCTCCTATCAGGATTTGTCGGCACAATCGGGCGGCTTTGCTGGACTTGTTTTATTACTGTCGAAATGTCTTGTAGTCCGGGATTCCGAGACTGATCGGGTCTTCCCGGTAGAAGGAATATCCTTCGTTGACCGTGAGAGCTTATAATGGGCTAAGTTGGGACACCCCTGCAGGGTATTATATTTCAAAAGCCGTGCCCGCGGTTATGAGGCATATGGGAATTTGTTAATGTCTGGTTGTAGAAAACCCGAAGTTGACCTTAATTAAAACAAATCAACCGCGTGTGTAACCGTGATGGTCTCTTCTCGGCGGAGTCCGGGAAGTGAACATGGTGTTGGAGTTATGTTTGACGTAGGTTGTTCTAGGATCACTTCTAGGTTCACGACCGTGCTTTGCTTCTCTTCTCGCTCTCTTTTGCGTTGTTAGCCACCATATATGCTAGTCGCTTGCTGCAGCTCCACCTCACAACCCTATCCTACCTTTAAGCTTAAATAGTCTTGATCTTGCGGGTGTGAGATTGTTGTGTCCCCGTGACTCACAGTTTCTACCAAAACAGTTGCAGGTGCTGACGATGCCAGTGCAGATGACGCAACCGAGCTCAAGTGGGAGTTCGACGAGGAACGTGGTCGTTACTATGTGTTTTTTTCCTGATGATCAGTAGTGGAGCCCAGTTGGGACGATCGGGGATCTGTGTAGCATTGGGGGTAGTCTTCTTTCATTTTGGTTCCGTAGTCGGACCTTGAGTGTAATTTGGATGATGGATGTTTATTTATGTATTGTGTGAAGTGGCGACTGTAAGCCAACTATGTATCTCTTTGCCTTATGTATTACATGGGCTGTGTGAAGATTACCTCACTTGCGACATTGCTTTCAATGCGGTTATGCCTCTAAGTCGTGCTTCGACACGTGGGAGATATAGCCGCATCGAGGGCGTTACAGTCGGTGGGCGTCCTCGTCGTTCCCCGTCGCCCGCCGTCAACGCCGCCACCGGCCCGGCGGGGAACGAGCAGCAAGCATCCTCTCAGCACCCGTCCGTACGGCGGGATGGCCGCACCGCCACTCCGTCGCTCACCCCAGCCGTTTCTTCGTCGCACGCGCTTCGCGCGCCCTTGGAGGCTTGGGCTGCGCTCCTCGCGGCGAACGAGCTCCTGCGCTACCGCCCCGTCGACAACGTCTACGAGGAGTGGCTCGACCGCGTTGCCAAGCTCGTTCGTGCCGCAGGGGGCTCTCCCGCGCCTTCCGCACCGCTGCGCCGCACTCCGCCCCGCGTGGGCAATGAAGCCCCGGAGGCGTTCCAGCCGCCACCTTTCCAAGAAGATGCCATGGCCCCAAGGCGCGCAGCTCCTGGGCGGAACCCGCTCCGTCATGCGCCGGCCCAGCAGGAACGGAGCTGCCAAGAAGTCCCGCGACCGCAAGAGGCCGCCCGGGCGCTCCCAGCCCCGGCTCGCCGAGACCCCGATCTAGCTCCGACACGTCAAGACCCCGCGCTGCTCCCAGCTGCAGCGCAAGGGGACCCACAAGGCCAAGCTCACCCTCAACCAAAACCTCCCGCGGCCACCGCTGGCTGCCGCGCCTACACCCCCGAGCTGCGTAGCGTCGCGTGGCCCGGCAAGTTCAAGCCGGACCTGCCTCCTCGCTACGACGGCACAACTGACCCCACGGAGTTCCTCCGGCTCTACGAGCTAGGAATCGAAGCTGCCAGCGGGGACGAGAAGGTCATCGCGAACTGGTTCCCCATGGCGCTGAAGGAAGGTGCTCGCTCTTGGCTCCTGAACCTGGCCCCAGGCACGATCTCCTCCTGGGACCAGATGCGTGCCCGCTTCATCGCCAACTTCCAAGGTACCCGCGATCGGCCTCCCGCCGTGAGCGACATGCGCCGCATCAAGCAGCAACCTGGAGAGACCCTGCAAAAGTACATCCAGCGCTTCAACAATGACCGCCTCAAGATCCCCAGGGTGTCTGAAGAAGCCATCATTTCGGCCTTCTCCGATGGCGTGCGCGACGTCAAGATGAAGGAGGAGTTGGCGATGCACGAAGACCTCTGCACCTCCCTGGAGCTGTTCAACCTGGCGACCAAGTGCGCCAGAGCTGAGGAGGGACGCCTCTCCCTCCTCGAGCTGCCTGCCGCAAACCCAGAAGAGAAGAAGCCCAAGGCCAAGGACGTGAAGCGCAAGGGGGCTGCCGTGCTCGCGGCAGAGCCGGACACCAAGCGGGGCAAGGATCTGCCTGAATCCTCCAGGGGCAGCCGGTACTGTGTGTACCACGACCTCCACACCCACAACACCAATGAATGCCAAGAACTCCGCGCCGTGCGAGAAGGAAGGGTCGGCCGACGCCCTGACCGTGCTGACCGGGGTTACGGCCGAGGAGGAGGAAGGAACCCGGGACGCTGGGAAGATCGTGGCCCACGTCCAGGCTGGCGTGACCAACCTCGCGAGGACCGCTGGCGTGACCAACCTCGCGAGGACCGCTGGCGTGACCCGCCTCGCAAGGGGGACTGGAGGGATCAGCCTCGTGAGGATCGCCCTCATGGCAACCCAGGCCTGCCGCCGTTGCCGCCTCAGCCAAGAAGGAATGAAGACCGCCACCAAGACGAGGGGGCTGGGGGCTTCTAGGAGCCTCGCGCCATCGCCTGCATCCTGGGCGGAGCTCAAGCCCCAGCCTCTCAACGTATCTTCAAGTAGTTTGCTCGCGAAGTGAATGCAGTTCTCCCCAAGCTCGAAGCAACACGTCCCCTCAGGTGGTCGGCCTGCACCATCACGTTCAGCTCAGCAGACCCGCTCAAGTGCGCGGCCACAGCCGGAGTCCTCCCAATGCTTTGTTCCCCAGTAATCAGTAACGTTCTGGTCACCAGGACCCTCATCGACGGAGGGGCAGGGCTCAATGTCTTGTCTGTGGAAACATTCAACAGCCTCCAAGTGCCCTATGACAAGCTCCAGCCAATCAAGCCCTTCTCCGGAGTCACCGATGGTTCCACGGTCCCGATCGGGCAGGTCCGCCTCCCGGTCACCTTCGGCACCTACGACAACTACCGCACCGAGCTCATCGACTTTGATGTCGCCCACATCCGCCTGCCGTACAACGCCATCCTCGGGTACCCGGCGCTGGCCAAGTTCATGGTCGTGACTCACCATGGCTACAACGTCCTCAAGATGCCGGGAAGCGGCGGCGTCATCACGGTGCCATGCCAAGAGAAGGATGCAGTGTGTGCCCTGGAGCGAGCCTTCCAGGCCGCGTCACTAGAAGACCCAGATCGCCGAAGCAGGAGGCTTCTTGAGATCACCCCCAAGAAAAAGAAGACAACGTCAGGCTCCGCCCCTCAGGAGGCAGGCCCTTTCAAGGCCCGCATCTGCCCAGGGGGACCCTCCTACAATCGCATAGGAAAGCGCGCCCGGCGCCCTCCTCAGGCAGGGCTCGGGGGCTCTCACCTGGAGGGCCACCGACCTCGCCAAGGTCAAGAGGGAGGCGCTGGGGCACCATGTGGAGGCGTGTTTCGAAGCACGCTTCCCTCGAAAGGAAGCTGGTGAAAGAAGGACAGACCAGCAGGAGTCTGTTAGCAAGGCCATTCAAGAACTACAGGAGTCAAGGATCATGAGAGGTTAGCGTCGCCCACCAGCTGTGGCTCCCCATCCAGGCGAGGATGGTGGGCTGCGCGTCTGCGTCGACATACCAGGGCTCAATCAGATTGCCACGGCGGAGCGCCTCTGGCCCTCACAAGTGGGGCGCTGTGGAGGACCACCCCACAGCTACGTTCGCATGCCTTATGGCCTGCCGAGCGTGGCTGCGGCGTACCAGCGCATCATGAGGAGCATCTTGGAGGCGCAAGAAGACAGGCGTTCCACAGCCCTGGCGGAGATGGAGGCTACTCACGAGGAGCCACCAGTGCCTCCGGAGCCTCCCGAGGCCCCTGGGCCTGGGGGCTCGTGAGGATCGGCTTCCGCAGCCCACCGAGTCTGCTGCACCAACGCCACTGCACCAACGACACCTTCAGGTGACATCTTTCAAGTTTCATTCTCTGCTGGGAGCGCCCTCCCAGGGTTGCATCATTCCCAGGCCGCGTGGGTCCGTCCCTGTGGCATGTATCCCTTTTTATCTTTTCAGTCGCTAGCTTGCTTTGCTGGGGGCGCCCCTCGGGCTGCATCATCCCCAAGCCGCTCGGGTTAGACCCAGCAGCGTGTATCCCTTCCGCGTTTATTTCCAATTATGCATCATGCTTGATTACTCGATGCCGTCCGCGGCACCTCTTCTTCTTCATGTCGACCACTTGCTCATTAAAGGGGGGGTGCCTGAGCATCGCGACTCAGGGCTCTTATTGGCTCTCCAGCCCTCACCCTCTGGCCTTGTCCACGGCATCGCGACCTGGCATACCAGCGACGGCTGAGACAAGCTCGAGGGCCAGGACCCAAGGACGTAGAGTGCCGGCATCTAACCAGATTCTGCAGGAACACATCTCAAGATACGGCCCAGTGCCAGGCGCAACCCGCCTAGAGGTAGGGCCTCGTGAGTCCTGCGCTGGCTCACGGGTGCCCAGATACACCTCACCTAGCTCTACCATGCCAGCCACGTGTCAGGGCGGGGCTGTACACGCCCCGGGGCTCCTCCCGGAGGGGATGCCCCTCCCACGTACCAGTGGAAGCACCATGCTCCGCGCTGGCTGACGACACTGCCGAGGAGCGGCTATGCCTGTACACATACGGAAGCGCTATGCTCCGCGCTGGTGATAAACAACTGAGGGTGGCCTCCGGGCCGCGTTAACCTCAGGAAGCCCCGAGCTCAGTGGCCGGCCTCATCGCAAGGCCTCCCCCCAGGAGCGCCGCGCGAGGGGGCTGGGCACGGGGGCTACGACTGGGTCACGCCCAGCCGTACGCCCCAGCCAGGCCCCTCGGGCCTGGTTCGTCACGCGTCTCTCCCCGAGCGGAGCCAAGGTATGAAGGCCGTTTGCACGTCAAGGGGGACTCCTGAGCATCGCGACTCAGGAGCCTAACTGGCTCCGTAGCCCCTCACTCCTTAGTTCCGAAAGGCTATGCTGGGTGAGGTACGCGCGGAGTCGGGCTCTGCAAAAGTAGAACGGTAGCCCCACCTGCATTCCATCTCGTCACCTGCTGTTCGCGCGTCAAGGGAGACTCCTGAGCATCGTGACTCAGGAGCCTAACTGGCTCCGTAGCCCCTCACTCCTTAGTTCCGAAAGGCTATGCTGGGTGAGGTACGCGCGGGGTCGGGCTCTGCAGACGTAGAACAGAAACGCACCTACATCGCGCTTCCCTACTTGTTGCTCGTGCGCTAAGGGGGACTCCTGAGCATCGCGACTCAGGAGCATAACTTGTCACGTGGCCCCTCATTCCTTTGGTCCCGTCCTGGTTTCCGGTTGGGGCTGATGCTGGGTGAGGCATGCGCATGGCCGGGCTCTGCCGGTGTAGAGCATAAGAAAGTAGGGAAGAGGAACATAAAATTCAAGGAACTTAAAAGTGAATATTACAAGCCATAATGTCGCCTTGGTACCAAACGCAAATTTAAATGCCTCCTCGAGGCGTCGTGCATGTGCAGGAATCGAAAGAAGAACAGGAACGATAGCGGAGTCACTTGTCGGCAGCGGAGTCGCGTGGAGTGGCTTCACCTTGTGGGGTAGTAGAGCCGGCAGCGCCTCGCTTCTTGCTTGGTGCTGAAGGCCCGGAACTTCCCCAGCAGCGCCTCTGCGCGCCCCTTCACGGCCTCAACAGCAGCAGCGGCGCCCTCGCCGCTCACCGGCTCCAGCAGGCTGTCAAGGTAGGCGATGGGGTCGCGGAGGTAGACATGGGCGAAGACCCGCGTCAGCGCGGCGGAGGACAGGACACGCGCCTCGTCTTCGACTTTGGGACGAGTCCGAGGGCGACATCTCCAAGAGCCTTCACCAAGAAGGGAAGCAGTTTGGCGGGGCCGTCCCCATCGCCAGCCAGCGGGCAATCCAGGCCACTCTCGTAAAGCGTCTTCAGTGAAACGCGGGCATCCTTCTCCATGTCCGCGAAGACCACGCGATCCTCGGCAAGGACCCGGGCCTTGGCGTCCAGCTCGGCCTTCGTCGTCTCCAGCTCCTTCTTCCACACACCGAGGTGGCTGCGGCGCTTCTTGAGCTTCGCCTCTCGGTCCTCGAGCGCCGCCTCGCGAGCCTTCACCCCCTTCTCCTGCTCTTGGCGAAGGCGGGTCTCCTCTGCAAGCTGATCACGAAGGCCTTGCAACTCGTCCTCCAGCTCCTTGCAGCGGCCGCGGATGCCAACCGCCTCTCCCAGGGCCGCATCACGGGCAGCCTTCGCCTCGAGGGTAGCCTCCCTCTCCTCGTCACAGGTCGTCGAGGCCTGAACCAGCGCTACCCGAATCGAGGCGTCGGAGCGAATCCACCTCGAGGACAGCTCCAGGCGCCCGGCCACCAGGCGAGGGTCGGCGCCTAGAAGATCCTGTCGCAGCCGGTCTAGTCCAGCAACAGCTCGCTCCAGGATGGAAGAAGAAGGCGGAGAAGCATCAATGCACTTCAAGGCAGCAGGAGGAGTCGCGGAACCAGCAGCCGGCAGAACGGGAGGAGAAGGTAGCGGCGGCGAGGCTGCAGTATCCCGAGACGGAGTCCGCTGCGCCTCCCCAGCCGTAGCAGCAGCACCAGGCAAGGGCACCTCTGGGGTCGACCAAGCCATGGGGGCTGCAGCCCCAGCCAGATCAGCCAGGCCCCGCAAGGGCGAGTGAGCTGGAGAAGCCCGCGCGTCGCGATCGCCCTCCCCTGCAGGTGGAGGTGTCGTCGCAGCTGGGGCCTCGGGAGCTCCCTTCAGCTTCCTCGCCGCGGGTGCCAGCCTGCTCAGGAGAAGTAATCGTCAAGCCTCGTCAGCAGAACAAGAAACCAGGAATCAAGGATCAAGCACTTACAGGTCTTGGGCAGAAAGCTCCAGCGATCTCCTGCCAAACTTGAAGCCGGAGAGCCGGCTGGAGGGGTCGACCTCGGAAGCAGAAGGCGCGTCAGCGGTTCGCCCCGGAGTCAGGGCGGACCCGCGGGGAATCAACCCGGTCCTGCCCTTTTTCGGGACTGGGGGCGAGCTCCCGCTGCCCAGCACGTCGTCGTCATCATCATCATCACACAGCGAAAGGCGGAGAGCACGGCGCTTGTGCTGGAGCGAGGGAGCCCTGGACTCTCCGTCAGTCGCCTCGGAGTCGGGGCCTGCCTCCTGCTCCTCCTCGCCCCCGTCTCCGCTGGAGTCGCCGGAAGACACATTCACCAGATCCTCAGGAGCCACCACGGGCACAAGCCCGTCCCCGTTGAAGACGGGCATGGACTCCACCACTTGCTCCCAATCGTCGCGCAGGAACAGGGGAAAAGGCGCGCCCTCCAGCCTTGCCGCCTCGCCCCCGACCAGGGACTAGAGAACCGCGGTCACGTCCTCTTCGCCCACGGCTGCGGGGCTCGGGTGAGGTCTCCACATCGGGGGAAAATACTGCCGAAGCGGAGCCAGCTGGTGCTCTAGGAACTCCCTGAGCAATGACGCCCCGGTCAGCTTTGCCGTTGCCAGGTTGGCCGGCTTCAGATCGGCGTCCATCTTCGCCAGCATCGACTTCGCGCGGGGATCCGTGAGCTCCGCCCGGCACCAGTCTTCCGAGCTCACGGCTGGCTCCGTGGGAAGGGCCAACCGAGGGTCGACGCACCGGCGTCAACCAATACCCACTTGCTCCGGAAGCCCTCGATCCTCTTCCCTGGATTCGAGATGGCCATGGAGCTGCCGCACGCGACGAAGCCCGCGCACGCAGAAGGAGAACCTTTGGAGGTCCGGAGGTAGAAGTAGTGGTGCAGCAAGGCCACTGAAGGTTGCACCCCCACATGCGCCTCGCAGTAGTAGGCGAAGATCGCCAGGAGAAGGATGGAGTTGGGGTGGAGATGCAAAGCTTGCAAGTTGTAATGGCGGAGGACGGCGAGGAAGAACTCAGAGAAAGGAGGCACCAGGCCCGCTGCAATGGAGCTCACGAAGAAAGGATAGAAGGTGCTCCCTTGGCCTTCAGGGGCATCGGAGCCGACCTTGAACATCTGCGCCCCGTCAATGCCCTGCGCCGCAGCCATCCGGTGCAGTAGGGCGAGGCTCGCCTTCGACACGTTGGGTGAATCCAAAGCAGGCGAGAACCAAGCTTCGGCCGGGGGCCGACGAGGCGCCATGGCTACCTGGGTCGAGCGGGTGGAGCAGATATGGAAGCTTGGAGGAAGGGAGAAGAAGCCCAAGAAAGGGGATCTGGGCAGCGGATGAAGAAGGAGAGGAACAAAACCAGAGCAGATGCCACGCCTTTAGTATCTTGCGCAGTTGCAAAAGCACCCACGTCCAATCAACCGCCACGCGGCGCCCAAGGCCGCAGGCCGTTAGGGCCCGCGGCGCTTCGCCCTTGCCCTTTCGCCTCTCGGCACGGCCAAGTCCATGCGCGCCTTGGGCCCGGGGGCTACTGTCGGCGTTCTGGGAACGGGGGTCCCCAGACTTGCCTGCCTGCGGCCTGTGGCGTGGCTCGAGTGGGGGCCCAACATGGCCCATATTCATCAACACAAGGCTCAATACCCTCGCGAGGGGCCAAGCCTCGCAAGGCGGACGACACGGCGCTTCCTCAAGCACGGCCTCCTTAGGCTGGCTCGCGAGGAGGCAGAGAGATCAAGGTGGGGTACCTCACGAAGTGCCCATGACGCAAGCCATGACGACCAAGGGTGCCAGGCGGGCGCCAGCCCGCGCAGCATCCCCCCTTTCCTCTTTGGTGCAAAGGGAGCAAGCGCAGGCGAGAGGATCAAGCAAAGGCACCCATTTCGGTGCAACGAGACCAAGACCAGTCCAACGATTGGAAGGAGGTCACCATGGAGCCCAGGACGGCGTCACCACAGGTCCTTTGGCAGGCGAAGACCAAGTTTAGTCAGGATAAGTGTACCATATGTTCCCCTTCAAATTGGCCAATTGTTGGCGCCCTTCCCGCTCAATATTTGGGAAGAGGCCCAGGGCCTTTGCCTATAAATAGGACTAGCCACCCACAGAGATGGGGGGACAACGAGAGGAGATTGGGATGATCGAGATCGGATTCAACACCTAGAGGCAAGTAGAGAGAGAGAGAGAGAGAAGGGCGATCGAGCTCCCCCTAGCAGTTCGTCCCCTAGCCAAGAACAGGCCCTCGCGAGGCCGTTCCCCCTTGTATTGTTCTTCCTCATCAGCCCATTAGGCAATCCACCCACCACACTGGAGTAGGGTATTACACCACAATGGTGGCCCGAACCAGTATAAACCCTGTGTCTCTTGTGTTGTTCTTGCAGTAGTTTAGATCCTTGCGAGACGGAGAGCTAGAGGGCACAATCTCCGCGCGCACCCCAGAGTTCGAACCTTAAGGGTCTGCCGGAACCCGTGATCCGACAGTAACAGGAGACAAGGGACACGATGTTTTTACCAAGGTTCGGGCCGTCTCGATGGAGGTAAAACCCTACTCCTGCTTGATTAATATTGATGATATGGGTAGTACAAGAGTAGATCTACCACCAGATCAAGGAGGCTAAACCCTAGAAGCTAGCCTATGGTATGATTGTTGTTCGTCCTACGGACTAAAACCCTCCGGTTTATATAGACGCCGGAGAGGGCTAGGGTTACACAAAGTCGGTTACAATGGTAGGAGATCTACATATCCGTATCGCCAAGCTTGCCTTCCACACCAAGGAAAGTCCCTTCCGGACACGGGACGAAGTCTTCAATCTTGTATCTTCATAGTCTAGGAGTCCGGCCGAAGGTATAGTCCAGCTATCCGAACATCCCCTAATCTAGGACTCCCTCAGTAGCCCCTGAACCAGGCTTCAATGACGACGAGTCCGGGACGCATATTGTCTTCGGCATTGCAAGGCAGGTTCCTCCTCCACGTACTTCATAGAAGATTTCGAACACAAGGATAGTGTCCGGCTCTGCAAAATAAGTTTCTACATATTGACATAGAGAGAATAATATTTACAGCAATCTAATCTGCTGACGTATTCCGTAGCATGACATCACACCACGGCCAAGCCTTTATTCGAATCGTTTTATTGTCCCACCTCAGTGTGTTATGCGAGGCGGTTTCCTAGGCACATCTTGTGAAAGAAGAGATCGTGTCCCCTTATTCCAGGATTCTCATCAATACAGGCATGGGTAACCCAACCGCGCCATTGATTATGACGCTTGGGAGATAAGCGAGTTTTACCAAGATGGTGGGGACACGTAGTTGCGTCCGCCCATATAAGGAGATAAGGATCTACCTTTTCACCTACGCCTTCTTCCTCCTTTGCCTATCCATTTCCGCGCACTCGAGCTCCAGCGCACAAGTCCGCACTCCCCACCTCAACCTTCTCTAGCCATGTCCGGAGCGGGAGGCAAGTGGATGGTCTCCTCCGTCACGGAGGGACACATCAAAAAACTGAGGAAGGCCGGATACTTGTCTGATGACATCGCGCACCGGCTTCCCAAAGAGGGGCAGCTCGTCCCCACCCCTAGGCCCCATGAGAGGGTGGTGTTCCTCACCCATTTCCTCTGCGGACTAGGTTTTCCCCTCCACCCATTTGTCCAGGGTCTCATGTTCTACTATGGCCTAGATTTCCATGATCTGGCCCCGAATTTTATCCTCAACATCTCGGAGTTCATCGTCGTGTGCGAGGCCTTCCTTCGCATCCCGCCCCACTTCGGTTTATGGCTGAAGACCTTTAACATCAAGCCGAAGGTAGTGCGTGGCTGCCAGGCGGAGTGCGGAGGGGCCATGGTGGGCAAGATGCCCAACGTCCTATGGCTCGAGGGCTCTTTCGTGGAGACCCTTAAGGGGTGGCAATCGGGGTGGTTCTACCTCACCGAGCCACGTGACCCTGAGTGGGTCGCAGCCCCTCGAGTTCCGATCCGGAGCCCCTACGCGGCTCACCTCCTGGAAGGAGACGGGCCTGTCGTGGGGCAAGAAAGGAGAGGTGACTGGACTGCAAACATGCATCCAAACCCTGGTGAGCAAGAAGCTCAAACTTGTCAACGTAGTCCAGGTTATGCTCATCCGCTGGATCCTCCCGTGTCAACAACGGGCTTTCAACCTGTGGGAGTTCGACCCGGCGCAACACCGAACTCTAAGCAGGCTCTTTGACACAACGTACGAAGATGCCTGGAAGGCGCTATTCAAGGGTGCTGAGGCTCCCGCATCCGCCACCGAGGATCGCGGATTCAGCACGCAGCGTCACGCTAGTGCGGTAAGCTATTTTTAACTTTTACAGGGTATTAGTTTTTCATAGTTTGACTCTATGCGGGATCTCAGCTCCCTTACCTTTGACAGGATTGGCAGGCGAAGTCCGGACAGATCAACTGTCCGGCTCCTTTGCACGAAGACCCAGCAGATGCTCGCTTGGCTAAGCTGCTAGTTCCGGCACCCTACATGGTGCCGGAGAAGAAGGCCAAGAAGAAGGCCACGGGGACTCGAAAGAGTGCCCGTCGCGTGTGCTGGTGTCGGATTCATCGTCCGACGACTCCGAGATACACTCCTCCCGTGAAGACGACGAGGAGGAAGAAGAAGCCTCTCCCCCTCCAACGGGGGGAGGAAAGAAAAGGAAGGCCGGCCCGACTGGGGAGGCCGAAGGGTCCAAGAGGGGAAAAACTCCTCCTCTGGACTACTCCACCAACACCGAAGACCGCAAAGAGGAGTGGCCGCACGGGGCCAAGCCCCTGGTGAAATCGTAAGTATCCGGATACCAGAGTGATTCATAGTATTCCTTCATTGCACAACTTTTCCTTATGTCGAATGTGATTATGCAGTCCAACCAAAGACTGGCTCGACGTGTCGTCGAGTGGTTCCCTGGATTCGTCGGATGTGAATTCGCTTCTGACGGCTACCTCCCCCCTCCCTACAGACAACGCCGAGGTGGCGTCCCAACAGGTTCCAAACCAGGAGGAGGTGGTCCTGGAGGCGCCGCAAGGCGACCTCCCGAACTCCAGGCGAAAAGGGGATAGAACCCCCAAGGGATCCAAGTCCGGCCTTGAGCCGGACACCGCGCCGGAATCTTCAACGATTTCGGACTACGGCAGGCGACCTCCTTCCAAGAGGAGCAAGCCTACTGAGCCGGTGGCCCCGTCCAACCGGAGGCACCGGACAATCTGCTGGAAGCGCTTAACGGCGCCTCCATCGACGAGGAGCACCGTACTGTGATGAGTACGGTGATCCGGAAGGTTCAGTCCACTAAGAGCGGTCTGATTGAAGCCTGTGCCAGCCTTCTAACAGGCTTTGAGGTAAGTAAAAGATATGTAAAAATATTACCGCATAGACAGTAGCCCCTGATGCTCTGTTCGTCGTTCGGAAAGAAAAGCCGAATAGAGGATCTAATAATATTCGCAGGAGTCTAACATAATTAAGTCAATATGCGTATGCAGGCTTCGCTGCTGGCGTCCGCCGCACTGACTGCAGAGGTGGACACGCTGAAGCTGAACCTCGAGCAGTCCGAGCAGGAGCTCGGGCTTGCCAAGAAGTAGCTCGAGGACAATGAAGGTAGGAAATACCTTATTTAAATATATAAAAGATGCAATTGCAAAAAAGTGACAGGATTAACGTGGCTATTTGTAGGGTCCACAATGGAGGTGGCGACCCTGAAGCAAGCGTTGTCCAAGGCCGAGAAGAGGGCGGCCACGGAGCGCACCGAGCGGGAGAAGTATGAGGCGCAGGTTGGCGAGGTGCGGCCAGAGCTCCAGGCTCTTAGGAAAAAACATGAGAGTTTGGAGCTTGCTCAAAGACGCGAAAGTCCGAGCTCACGGCGGCCATTGAGAATGCCAAGTCTGCCAAGCCGAAGCCCAGAAGGCCCTCCAGGAGGTTGAGGTGATGAAAAAGATAGCGGCGGGTAAGGCTTTCTTTATGCAAAGCAAGCATGTGAAAGTGAATTACTTGTTACTTACCCGAATCCGAAGCTCTCCAGGAGCATTCGCAGATTTGCCCCGCAGCGTGTCCGATGCCGCCGCATTCTACCGAGCCGAGGAGGGCAGCTCGACAGAGAAGGTGTTCTGGTCTCAGTATGCTGAGGCCGGACTCCCTGTGCCCTTGAGCGACCAGCTGAAGCAACTGGTCGAGCTCCACAAGGTGGCTGAACAAGCCATGAAGGGCCTCATAGTTCGGCTGTGGCCTGGAGAGGCTCTGCCTGGGAGCTACTTCGGGCTGGTGAGGCTGCTGGTGGAGGCCTGTCCAAGGCTCGAAGTCATCAAGCGCTCCGTCTGCATCGAAGGTGCCCGTAGGGCGCTTGCCCATGCTAAGGTGCACTGGGGCAAGTTGGATGCGGAGAAGCTTGTGAAGGACGGGCCGCCGCTGGGCAAGGAGCATTGCCACCCCGAGATGTACTATGAGGGCGTCTTGAAGGGCGCCCGCCTTATTGCGGACGAATGCTCGAAAGATGTAATTTTTGAGTAAAACTTGTTTATTTTATCCTGTGCACTGAAAACTTGTTCATGTGCGCTAAGCAATGCTTTATGAATTTAAAATATTACCTTCTCTGTGGCTGTTTATCAAATTTGAGAGATGGCGAGTCGTCGGCTTCTGCCCCCATGCCACGAGTGCTGGAGTGTTCGGGATAAACTTGAGCGCTCCTTTTCCCATTCTTGGGTCCTTCGAGGAAGGCGCTCAACACAACGAACAAGGCAATCGGACTATAATGCTTGAACACTCTCACTTAGCCATAGAATTCTATAATTTTAAATTTTGGCGAAGCCCCTAGTGTTCGGAAGACCGAGTTTGTGGCGCTATCCAAGCCTAGGCGGGACAAAGCCGACTCCTCGCTCTAAGCGGCATAAGTCTTTAGGGACTCAAAAACCTCTCGAACAGCGACCAGCTCTCGCCTCATCATGACGGTCAGTTTTAGCTTTCTCTACTGAGGTGCTTAGCCCAGCTCAGCTGGGGCACAATCGCAGTAGTTCTCCTAGAGCTACCTTAGCCAATATAACGAAACGTAAGGTACCAAAACATAGGAGCCGGGCAAACCCAACTATTGACCCAAGACATGATTCAGAGCCGATGCATATAATGCTATAAGTTCGGGGTGCCGCACTTGTGAAAGTGTTCGGACTTCACACCGTGTTGTGGGGTACTTAAGCCCCTGGCGTATTGGCCGTACCAAAGTGTACGGGTGCAACATGTCATTAATGAACATATATTCTTAAAAAAGGGTAATGCAATAATAGACAAAAGCTATGCATTGTTTATTTGAAAAAGCCACGAACAAAGCAGAACGATACAAATGGTGCGATAAGAAAAATGTGGGACTATTTGACATGTCCTATCCAGGGCGGCCTGCAGAATGGTATGTGAAATAGGTATACTTCTCGTTATAGAGACCACCTGGGAGTTTCATAGTGCGGCGTGACTTTCTGCTTCCCTGGTTCTTCCATCGTTTGTGCGGCAATTGTACTGCCGGTTAGGCCTTCCGAAGAATGGAGTCCTGAAAGTAAGATAAAAGTAAGAAATCGGCAGCCCCTAGTGCGGTTTAAGCCGTGTTTTGGGCATTCCGTGATGGTGCCCCTCCCCCTGTGCCCATGGTATTTCCAGAGCATAGTTATGTATGCGCAACACTGGTTTTGCAATTTCACGAGGGCTGGGGTTGGGGCCGCATTGCTATGCCTTCTCGGAACGTGCCAAGCGGTCTTGCTGTAGGTTACTCCGGGCGCACTTGACGGTGTCTGGACGTTTAATGGCCGGACTGGATAATTGCCTTGAGAGGCTGCTTTGTACTTCCACTGCGAGAGCCGCCGTATGCTCCTCCATACGGAGAGAGCGTTCGGTGTTTCCATTGACCGTAATGACTCCTCGAGGGCCTGGCATCTTGAGCTTGAGGTATGCGTAATGCGGTACCGCTTTGAACTTGGCAAATGCGGTTCGCCCGAGCAGTGCGTGATAGCCACTGCGGAATGGGACCATGTCGAGGATTAACTCCTCGCTTCGGAAATTATCCGGAGATCCGAAGACCACTTCAAGTGTGACTGAGCCTGTACAGTTGGCCTCTACACCTGGTATGATGCCTTTAAAGGTCGTTTAGTGGGTTTAATCCTCGAGGGATCGATGCCTATTTTCCGCACTGTGTCCTGATAAAGCAGGTCAGGCTGCTGCCGCCGTCCATAAGGACTCTAGTGAGGTGAAATCCGTCAACAATTGGGTCTAGAACCAATGCGGCGAATCCGCCGTGACGGATGCTAGTGGGGTGGTCCCTTCGATCAAAAGTGATCGGGCAGGAGACCATGGGTTGAACTTCGGGGCGACTGGCTCCATCGCGTATACGTCCCTTAACGCACGCTCCCTCTTGGGATGTGGGTTGCGTATATCATGTTCACCGTCCACACTTGTGGGGGGAATCCCTTCTGTCCACTATTGTTCGGCGGCCGGGGCTCTTCCTCGTCGTTGCTATGTAGCCCTGGTCTCTGTTTTTGGCATTTAATTTGCCGACTTGCTTGAACACCCAACAATCCCTGTTGGTGTGATTGGCTGGCTTTTCGGGGGTGCCATGTATCTGGCACGGGCGGTCGAGTATTCGGTCCAAACTGGACAGGCCCGGACTATTTCTCTTGAATGGCTTTTTCCGCTGACCGGGTTTAGAGCCTCTGAATCCGGCATTGACTGTCGTATCCTCAGCATTGTCGCCGATAATGCTGCGCTTGTGCTTGTTGTGACGTGACCTGGCACTGTTGTCCTTGGTATCCGAATTACCAGGGATCTTGGTTATGTTATTGCTACGAGCCAGCCAGCTGTCTTCTCCCGCGTAGAAGCGGGTCATGAGTGTCGTGAGGGCTGCCATAGATTTCGGCTTTTCCTGTCCAAGGTGCCGGGCAAGCCACTCGTCGCGGATATTATGCTTGAAGGCCGCTCGGTCCTCTGCGTCCGGACAGTCGACAATTTGATTTTTCTTAGTTAGGAACCGTGTCCAGAATTGCCTGGCCGATTCCTCTGGCTGCTGAATTATATTGCTTAGGTCATCGGCGTCTGGTGGTCGCACGTAAGTGCCCTGGAAATTGTCGAGGAACGCGGCTTCCAGGTCCTCCCAACAACCAATTGATTCTGCTCGCAAGCTGTTAAGCCAATGCCGAGCTGGTCCTTTAAGCATGAGTAGGAGGTATTTGATGGCGTGTAGGTCATCACCGCGGGCCATGTGGATATGAAGGAGATAGTCCTCGATCCATACCGCAGGATCTGTTGTGCCATCGTATGATTCGATGTTCACGGGTTTGAAACCCTCGGGGATTTGATGATCCATTACTTCATCTGTGAAGCATAGTGGGTGTGTGGCACCTCTGTATTGAGCTATATCACGACGTAGCTCATACAAGCTTTGTCTATTGTGTTCGGCCCGGCCGGATTTACTGTATTCGGCGTGACGATTACCATCGCATGCCGTGGAGCCCCCACGCGATCCGTAGATCGACCTTGTTTGCTTTGCCTTGTCCTCCAATATATCTCGCAGGTCTGGCGCATTTCCCCATGCCTTGGTATTTTTAAAGCGGCGCTGGGGTGCGGCTTGAGTGGAGGGCCGAGAGGCCTCTCTGTCGCGGCCACGAGGTGGCCGGTCGGCCGCGTCATGCGCTGGTGATGCGGGTGCTTCCTCCTCTAATCGGGGTAGCAACCTGCGCTTTGGGTAGCTTGTGGAGGGGCGTTCGAGTTCATACTCTTCGGCCGCAAGGACTTTCCTCCATTTGTCGGCTAGCAAGTCTTGATCAGCTCTAAGCTGCAGCTGTTTTTTATTGAGGCTGCTCGCCGTGGTCATAAGCCTGCGTTTGAAGTGCTCTTGTTCGACGGGATCCTCAGGCACGACAAATTCGTCGTCGTCGAGGCTTGCCTCGTCTTCGGAGGGAGGCATGTAATAATCGTCCTCGACCTCTCTGTCTGGTGCTCTCTCATGAGGGCTGGCTTCTCCATCCTCCTGTGCTGAGTTTTGCTGGAGGGGGTTTTCTTCGGCCCTGTCCAGAGTGTTATTATCTCCCATGCCAGAATCACCGTTTTTGCTTTGGCGGGATTTAGAGCGGCGCCGCAAACGCCGGCGCTTAGGCTGTTTCTTGGAGGGGTCATCCTCCGCTGTTCCATCGCCATCTCCTTCTTTTGGGGTGTCCACCATGTATATGTCATATGACGAGGTGGCTTTCCAGTGCCCTATAGGCGCTGGTTCCTGATCGTCTCCTGCATCGGCGTCCATACTGTCGATGTCTTCGGAGTCGTAGTCGAGCATGTCGCTTAAATCATCAACAGTGGCTACAAAGTGGGTGGTGGGTGGGCTTTGAATTTCGTCATCATCCGCATCCCAACCTTGCTGACCGTAATACGGCCAGGGCTCTCCTGATAAAGATAGAGACTTTAGTGAATCCAGAATATCGCCGAAGGGCGATTGCTGAAAGGTGTCCGCGGCGGTGAACTCCATAATCGGCGCCCAATCGGATTCGATCGGCAGGGGCGCGGGGGGCTCGGAGTCCGGAGAGGAGTCCGGCACCTTGGAGTCACGGGCTTCGCAAGGGACAAAGCTGGTGTTCGGCTCGATCGCCGTAGAGACTGCGGCCTCCGAGGCGGCGTCCCACCACCCGTCCTCGATCGGCGAAATTGGCTCCGAACTAAGGGTCGAAGCTGATGCGGGTGCCGCCTCCAAGACACTGTTTGGCGGCAGAGCTAGATCATGCGCATCCTGACAGTGCGGCGCGCTCGGCTGTGGCTCGAATCCGTCGAAGATCGAGTCCCCGCGGATGTCAGCCATGTAGTTTAGACTTCCAAATCTGACCTAATGGCCAGGGGCGTAGCTTTCGATCTGCTCCAGATGGCCAAGCGAATTGGCCCGCAGTGCGGAGCCGCCGAATACGAAGATCTGTCCGGGGAGAAAAGTCTCACCCTGGACCGCGTCGTTGTTGATGATCGGAGGAGCCATCGGGCCTAAAAGTGACGACACAGAGGAACTCTCAATGAAAGCACCAATGTCGGTGTCAAAACCGGCGGATCTCGGGTAGGGGGTCCCGAACTGTGCGTCTAGGCGGATGGTAATAGGAGACAAGGGACACGATGTTTTTACCCAGGTTCGGGCCCTCTCGATATAGGTAAAACCCTACTCCTGCTTGATTAATATTGATGATATGGGTAGTACAAGAGTAGATCTACCACGAGATCAAGGAGGCTAAACCCTAGAAGCTAGCCTATGGTATGATTGTTGTTCGTCCTACGGACTAAAACCCTCCGGTTTATATAGACACCGGAGAGGGCTAGGGTTACACAGAGTCGGTTACAATGGTAGGAGATCTACATATCCGTATCGCCAAGCTTGCCTTCCACGCCAAGGAAAGTCCCTTCCGGACATGGGACCAAGTCTTCAATCTTGCATCTTCGTAGTCCAGGAGTTCGGACGAAGGTATAGTCCGGCTATCCGAACACTCCCTAATCCAGGACTCCCTCACCAGCCCAAAGTAGCTCCCAGGCAGGGCCTCTCGAGGCCACAACCGAACTATAAAGCCCTTCAGGGCCTGTTCGGCCACCTTGTGGAGCTCGGCCAGTTGCTTCAACTGGTCGCTCAAAGGCACCTGGTGTCCGGCCTCAACGTACTGAGACCAGAACACCTTCTCCGTTGAGCTGCCCTCCTCGGCCCGGTAGAAGGCGGCGGCATCTGACACGCTGCGGTACAAATCTGCGAATGCTCCTGGAGAGCTCCGGACTCGGGTAAGTAACAAGTAATTCACCTTCACGTGCTTGCTTTGCATAAATAATGCCTTACCCGCCGCTATCTTTTTCATCACCTCAACCTCCTGGAGGGCCTTCTGGGCTTTGGCCTTGGCAGACTTGGCATCTTCAAGGGCCGCCGCGAGCTCGGACTCCCACGTCTTCGAGTCAAGCTCCAAACTCTCATCTTTTTTCATGAGAGCCTGGAGCTCTTGCTGCACCTCGCCAACCCGTGCCTCCTGCTTCTCCCGCTCGGTACGCTCCGTGGCCGCCTTCTTTTTGGCCTCGGATAATGCTTGCTTAAGGGTTGCCACCTCAGTTGTGGCCCCTACAATAGCCAGGTTGATCCTGTCATTTTTTTGCAATTGCACCTTTTATATATTTAAATAAGGTATCTCTTACCTTCTTTGTCCTCGAGCTGCTTCTTGACAAGGCCGAGCTCTTGCTCGGACCGCTCGAGGTTTTGCTTCAGCGTGTCCACCTCCGCAGTCAGTGCGGCGGACGCCAGCAGCGAAGCCTGCATGCGCATATTGACTTACTTTTGTTAGACTCCTGCGAATGTTATTAGATCCTCTATTCGGCTTTTCTTTCCGAACGCCAAACAGAGCATCAGGGGCTACTGTCTATGCGGTAATATTTTTACATATTTTTTACATACCTCAAAGCCTGTCCACAGGCTGGCACAGGCTTCGGTCAGCCCACTCTTAGTGGAATGAAACTTCTGAATCAACGCACTCATAATAGTGTGGTGCTCCTCGTCGATGGAGGCGCCGTTAAGCACCTCCAGCAAGTTATCCGGTGCCTCCGGTTGGGCGGAGGTCACCTGTCTCGTAGGCTTTCCCTTCTTCTTAGGGGACCGCCTGCCGGACTCCAGAACCTTTGAAGGTTCCAGAGCGGCGTCCAGCCCAGGGCCGGACTTGGAGCCCTTGGGGGTTTTGTCCCCTGGGCACCTGGAGTCCGGGAGGTCGCCTTGCGGCGCCTCCAGGACCACCTCCTCCTGGCCTGGAGCCTCCTGGGACAACACCTCGGCGTTATCCGTAGGGTGAGGGGAGGAGGGGGTCGGAAGTGAAGTATTGTTCACATCTGACGAATCTAGGGAACCACTCGACGACGTGTCGAGCCCGTCTTTGGGCGGACTGCATAAATATATTCGGCGTCAGGAAAAGCTATGCAATAAAGGAATGCCATGAGTCATTCTGGTATCCGAACACATACGATCTTTCTAGGGGCTTGGCCCTGTGCGGCCACTCCTCTTCGCCCTTGTCGGCGTTAGCGGAGTAGTCCGGAGGGAGGGTCCTTCCTTTCTTGGACCCTCCGGCCTCCCCCGTTGGGGAGGCCTTCCTTTTCTTCTCTCCCCCCGCTGGGGGAGAAACTTCTCTTTCCTCCTCCTCATCTTCGGGATAGGAGTCCGCCTCGGAGTCGTCAGACAATGGGTCCGACTCCTCCAGGCGTCGGGAACTCTTTCAGGTTCCCGTGGCCTTCTTCTCGGCCTTCTTCTCCGACACCACATAGGGGCCCGGAACCAGCAGCTTTTCCAAGCGAGCGTCTGTTGGGTCTTCGGGCAAAGGAGCCGGACAATCGATCTGTCCGGACATCTCCTGCCAATCCTGTCAAAGGTAAGGGAGCTTAGATCCCGCATAGAGTCAAACTATGAAAAATAAATATCCTGTAAGAGGTAAAAACAGCTTACCGCGCTGGCTTGACGCTGCGCGCTAAAACCGCGATACTCAGTAGCGGATGCGGGAGCTTCGGCACCCTTGAATAGCACCTTCCAGGCATCTTCGTACGTTGTGTCGAAGAGCTTGCTCAGGGTTCGGTGCTGGGCCAGATTGAACTCCCACAAGCTGAAAGCCCATTGTTGGCACGGGAGTATCCGGCGGATGAGCATGAACTGGACTACATTGACAAGCTTGAGCTTCTTGTTCACCAGGGTTTGGATGCATGTTTGGAGTCCGGTCAGCTCTCCTTTTTTGCCCCACGGCAGGCCCTTCTCTTTATAGGAGGTGAGCCGCGTGGGAATTCCGGATCGGAACTCGGGGGCTACGACCCACGCAGGGTTGCGCGTCTCGGTGATGTAGAACCGTCCCGATTGCCACCCCTTTATGGCCTCCACGAAGGAGCCCTCGAGCCATAGGACGTTGGGCATCTTGCCCAGCATGGCGCCTCCGCACTCTGCTTGGCGGCCGCCCACTACCTTCGGCTTGACATTGAAGGTCTTCAACCATAAGCCGAAGTGGGGCTGGATGTAGAGGAACACCTCACACACGACGATGAACACCGAGATGTTGAGGATAAAGTTCGGGGCCAGATCGTGGAAATCTAGGCCGTAGTAGAACATGAGACCCCGGACAAATGGGTGGAGAGGAAAACTTACTCCTTGGAGGAAATGGGTGAGGAACGCCACCCTCTCATGGGGCCTTGGGGTGGGGAGGAGCTGCCCCTCTTCGGGAAGCCGGTGCGCGATGTCGTCAGACAAGTATCCAGCCTTCCTCAGCTTTTTGATGTGTCCCTCCGTGACGAAGGAGACCATCCACTTGCCTCCCGCTCCGGATATGGCTGGAGAAGGTTGAGGTGGGGAGTGCGAACTTGGGCGCTGGAGCTCGAGTATGCAAAAATGGATGAGCAAAGGAGGAAGAAGGCATAGGTGAAAAGGTGGATCCTTATCCCCTTATATGGGCGGACGAAACTGCGTGCCCCCACCAGCCTGGTAAAACTCGCTTATCTCCCAAGCGTCGTAATCAATGTCGCGGTTGGGTTACGCACGCCCGTATTGATGAGAATCCCGGAATAAGGAGACACGATCTCTGCTTTGACAAGACGTGCCAAGGAAACCGCCTCTCTATACACGCTGAGGTGGGACAACAAAACGATTCGAATAAAGACTTGGCCGTGGTGTGATGTCACACTGCGGGGTACGTCAGCAGATTAGATTTGTGTAAATATTATTCTCTCTATTGCAATATGTGGAACTTATTTTGCAGAGCCGGACACTATCCTTGTGTTCACAATCTTCTACGAAGTATTCGGAGGAGGAACCCGCCTTCCAGTGCCGAAGACAATTTGCGCGCCGGACTCGTCGTCATTGAAGCCTAGTTCAGGGGCTACTGAGGGAGTCCTGGATTAGGGGGTGTTCGAATAGCCAGACTATAACCTTTGGCCGGACTCCTGGACTATGAAGATATAAGATTGAAGACTCCGTCCCGTGTCCGGATGGGACTTTCCTTTGCGTGGAAGGCAAGCTTGGCGATACGGATATGTAGATCTCCTTCCGTTGTAACCGACTCTGTGTAACCCTAACCCTCTCCGGTGTCTATATAAACCGGAGGGTTTTAGTCCGTAGGCCGGAGGGACAACAATCATACCATAGGCTACCTTCTAGGGTTTACCCTCTCTGATCTCGTGGTAGATCTACTATTGTACTACCCATATCATCAATATTAATCAAGCATGAGTAGGGTTTTACCTCAATCGAGAGGGCCCGAACCTGGGTAAAAACATCGTGTCCCTTGTCTCTTGTTACCATCCGCCTAGACGCACAGTTCGGGACCCCCTAACCGAGATCCGCCGGTTTTGACACCGACAGTTGGTCTTCTGCCATTTGTCACGGACAAGGAGCACTGGAATGAAGAGCTTCTGCTGCAATTCTATGCCACTCTTCACATTCGTGGCTACAACAGGGATCCGAAGACATGGGTCCTTTAGTGGATGTCAGGGGATGTACATCATGAAGCCAAAGCTCAAGATATCATCGAGCTGTCTTCCCTGCCCACTCCAGGTGACCTCTACGAGCCTGGTTGTTAGCTACATCAAAATGAACTACAGAGTATATTTCAGAAGCCTGAGCCGAATATGAGCCAGATGCTCAGCATGATGAAGCCACTACCTCCAGATGCTGACTATCCCAAGGAATTCTTCGTCAAGGACCTTGAGTACCTACCCCGCATAGTCTATCATATTCTGAGGCATACTCTCTGGCCCATCAAGGGACACTCAGCTAAAGCCAAACTTGTAGGAGCAATGAAGACTTTAGTGTTCCATATTGTCAATGTCATCAGATTCAACTCCCAGGATTTATTCATCAGACAACTAGCTGCATCTAGGATTGATCTATTTGGCTTGAAGTTCTATGCTCCATGGGTGATGCGCTTAATCAAGCTTCACTCTTATGTCGACTATCAGCCCTCAGCGCGCAACCATCTTGTCTCTTTGCCTGAGGTTGATATGTCCGTTGAAGCCATCTACCCTGAGCCTGCCAAGGAGCCACTTTACCTGTTGGGGATCGTTGTAGAAATTAAAAAAAATTCTACGCATCACCAAGATCAATCTATGGAGAGACTAGCAACGAGAGAGAAGGGAGTGCATTTTCGTACCCTTGAAGATCGCGACACGGAAGCGTTACAAGAACGCGAATGAAGGAGTTGTACTCGTAGCGATTTAGATCGCGGTTGATTCCGATCTAAGCGCCGAACAACGGCGCCTCCGCGTTCAACACACATACAGCCCGGGACGTCTCCTCCTTCTTGATCCAGCAAGGGGGAAGGAGAAGTTGGGGAAGAACTCCGGCAGCACGACGACGTGGTGGTGGAGCTCGCAGTTATCCGACAGGGCTTCGCCAAGCTAAACGGAGGAGGAAGAGGTGTTGGAGAGGGGGAGGGTTGTGCCTTGGGAAGGGTGTTGCTGCCCTCCATCCAACCATCTATTTTTAGGGCGAAGGGGAAAGGGGGCCACGGCCCCCTCCAGATGGATCTCGAGGAGGGCGGCGGCCAAGGGGGAGGGGGCTTGCCCCCCAAGCCAAGGGGGGCGCCCCCTTTAGGGTTCCCACCCCAACCCTAGGTGCATGGGCCCTAGGGGGGATGGCGCCCAACCCACTTAGGGGTTGGTTCCCTTCCACATACAGCCCATAGGGCCCTCTGGAGCAGGTGGACCCCTGGAACCCCTTCGGTGGTCCCGGTACAATACCAATAAACCCCCGAACACTTCCGGTGACCGTATGATGACTTCCCATATATAAATCTTCACCTCCGGACCATTCCGGAACTCCTTTTGACGTCCGGGATCTCATCCGGGACTCCGAACAACATTCGGTAACTGCATACTATTTCCCATAACAACTCTAGCGTCACTGAACCTTAAGTGTGTAGACCCTACGGGTTCGGGAATCATGCGGACATGACCGAGACATCTCTCCGGCCAATAATCAACAGCGGGATCTGGATACCCATATTGGCTCCCACATGTTCCATGATGATCTCATCAGATGAACCACGATGTCGGGGATTCAAACAACCCCGTATACAATTCCCTTTGTCTACCGGTATGATACTTGCCCGAGATTCGATCATCGGTATCCCTATACCTTGTTCAATCTCGTTCCTGGCAAGTCTCTTTACTCGTTCCGTAACACATCATCCCGTGATCAACTCCTTGGTTACATTGAGCTCATTATGATGATGTCTTAACGAGTGGGCCCAGAGATACTTCTCCGTGACACAGAGTGACAAATCCTAGTCTCGGTTCGTGCCAACTCAACAGACACTTTCGGAGATACCCGTAGTGTGCCTTTATAGCCACCCAGTTACGTTGTGACATTTGGCACACCCAAAGCATTCCTACGATATCCGGGAGTTGCACAATCTCATGGTCTAAGGAAAAGATACTTGACATTAGAAAAGCTTTAGCAGACGAACTACACGATCTTGTGCTATGCTTAGGATTGGGTCTTGTCCATCACATCATTCTCCTAATGATGTGATATCCCGTTATCAACGACATCCAATGTCCATGGTCAGGAAACCGTAACCATCTATTGATGAACGAGCTAGTCAACTAGAGGCTCACTAGGGACATGTTGTGATCTATGTATTCACACATGTATTACGATTTCCAGATAACACATTTATAGCATGAACAATAGACAATTATCATGAACAAGCAAATATAATAATAACAATTTTATTATTGCCTCTAGGGCATATTTCCAACAGTCTCCCACTTGCACTAGAGTCAATAATCTAGTTACATTGTGATGAATCGAACACCCATAGAGTTCTGGTGTTGATCATGTTTTGTCCGTGCAAGAAGTTTAGTCAACGAATCTGCGACATTCAAGTCCGTATGCACTTTACAAATATCTATGTCTCCATCTTGAACATTTTCAAGAATGGAGTTGAAGTGACGCTTGATATGCCTGGTATTCTTGTGAAACCTGGGCTCCTTGGCTAGGGCAATAGCTCCAGAGTTGTCACAGAAGAGAGCCATCGGGCCCGACACATTGGGAATAACTCCTACGTCGGTAATGAACTCCTTCATCCAGATTGCTTCATGTGCTGCCTCCGAGGCTGCCATGTACTCCGCTTCACATGTGTATCCCGCCACGACGCTTTGCTTGCAACTGCACCAGCTGACTGCCCCACCATTCAAAATATACACGTATCTGGTTAATGACTTGGAGTCATCCAGATCTGTGTCGAACCTAGCATCGACATAACCCTTTATGGCGAGCTCTTCGTCACCTCCATAAACGAGAAACATATCCTTAGTCCTTTTCAGGTACTTCAGGATATTCTTGACCGCTGTCCAGTGTTCCATGCCTGGATTACTTTGGTACCTTCCTACCAAACTTATGGCAAGGTTTACATCAGGTATGGTACACAACATGGCATACATAATAGACCCTTGCTACCTCTTGAGCACTACCTTGGATTTCCTTGAAGAGGAAAGGATGATGCCGCAAAGTAGCGTAAGTATTTCCCTCAGTTTTTGAGAACGAAGGTATCAATCCAGTAGGAGGCTATGTGCGTGGCCCTCATACCTACATAAAGAAAATAACTCCTCGCAACCAACGCGATAAGGGGTTGTCAATCCCTTCACGGTCACTTACGAGAGTGAGATCTGATAGAGATGATAGATAATATTTTTGGTATTTTTGTGATAAAGATGCAAAGTAAAATAAAAGCAAAGTAAAAAAGCAAAGGCAATATTAAAGTGATGGAAGATTGATATGATGAAGATAGACCCGGGGGCCATAGATTTCACTAGTGGCTTCTCTCAAGAGCATAAGTATTTTACGGTGGATGAACGAATTACTGTTGAGCAATTGACAGAATTGAGCATAGTTATGAGAATATCTAGGTATGATCATGTATATAGGCATCACGTCCGAGACAAGTAGACCGACTCCTGCCTGCATCTACTACTATTACGCCACTCATCGACCGCTATCCAGCATGCATCTAGAGTATTAAGCTAAAAACAGAGTAACGCCTTAAGCAAGATGACATGATGTAGAGGGATAGATTCATGCAATATGATAAAAACCCCATCTTGTTATCCTCTATGGCAACAATACAATACGTGCCTTGCTGCCCCTACTGTCACTGGGAAAGGACACCGCAAGATTGAACCCAAAGCTAAGCACTTCTCCTATTGCGAGAAAAACCAATCTAGTAGGCCAAACCAAACTGATCATTCGAAGAGACTTGCAAAGATAACCAATCATACATAAAAGAATTCAGAGAAGATTCAAATATTGTTCATAAATAATCTTGATCATAAACCCATAACATCGATCTCAACAAACACACCGCAAAAAGAAGATTACATCGAATAGATCTCCACGAGAGAGGGGGAGAACATTGTATTGAGATGCAAAAAGAGAGAAGAAGCCATCTAGCTACTAACTATGGACCCGAAGGTCTGAGGTAAACTACTCACACTTCATTGGAGGGGCTATGATGATGTAGAAGCCCTCCGTGGTGGATGCCCTCTCCGGCGGAGCTCCGGAACAGGCCCCAAGATGGGATCTCGTGGGTACATAAGGTTGTGGCGGTGGAATTAGGTTTTTGGCTACGTATCTGATCGTTTGGGGGTACGTAGGTATATATAGGAGAAGGAAGTATGTCGGTGGAGCTTTGTGGGCCCCACGAGGGTGGGGGCGCGCCTAGGGGGGGTGTTGGGCCCGCCCCCTACCTCGTGCCCACCTCGAAGCTTCCTTGGCATAGGGTCCAAGTCTCCTGGGTCATATTCGGTGAAAAAATCACATTCCCAAAGGTTTCATTCCGTTTGGACTCCGTTTGATATTCCATTTCTTCGAAACTCTGATATAGGCAAAAAACATCAATTCTGGGCTGGGCCTCCGGTTAATAGGTTAGTCCCAAAAATAATATAAAAGTGGAAAATAAAGCCCAATATGGTCCAAAACAGTAGATAATATAGCGTGGAGCAATAAAAAATTATAGATACGTTGGAGACGTATCAACCCTATGGCCGAGGCATAGGGGATGACACTCATCTTTTCCCTATCTTCTGTCGTGGTCGGGCATTGAGCCGTGCTCAATCTCACACCTTGCAATACAGGCAAGAACCCCTTCTTGGACTGATCCATATTGAACTTCTTCAATATCTTGTCAAGGTACGTGCTTTGTGAAAGACCAATGAGGCGTCTCGATCTATCTCTATAGATCTTGATGCCTAATATATAAGCAGCTTCTCCAAGGTCCTTCATTGAAAAACACTTATTCAAGTAGGCCTTTATGCTTTCCAAGAGTTCTATATCATTTCCCATCAATAGTATGCCATCCACATATAATATTAGAAATGCTATAGAGCTCCCACTCACTTTCTTGTAAACACAGGCTTCTCCACAAATCTGCGTAAACCCAAACGCTTGGATCATCTCATCAAAGCGAATGTTCCAACTCTAAGATGCTTGCACCAGCCCATAGATTGAGCGTTGGAGCTTGCACACCTTGTCAGCATTCTTAGGATCGACAAAACCTTCTGGCTGCATCATATACAATTCTTCCTTAAGGAAACAATTAAGGAATGTCGTTTTGACGTCCATTTGCCATATCTCATAATCATAGAATGCGGCAATTTCTAACATGATTCGGACGGACTTCAGCTTTGCTACGGCTGAGAAGGTATCATCGTAGTCAACCCCTTGAACTTGTCGATAACCCTTAGCGACAAGCCGAGCTTTATAGATGGTCACATTTCCATCCGCGTCTTTCTTCTACTTGAAGATCCATTTATTTTCTACTTTGTTTTCATACATGGATCCTATCTCGGATTTCATGGATTCAAGCCATTTGTTGGAATCTGGGCCCACCATCGTTTCCTCATAGTTTGAAGGTTCACCGTTGTCCAACAACATTATTTCTAGGACAGGGTTGCCATACCACTCTAGAGTGGAACATGTCCTTGTGGACCTATGAAGTTCAGTAGTAACTTGATCCGAAGTTTCTTGATCATCATCATTAACTTCCTCTATAGTCGGTGCAGGCACCAAAGAAACATTTTCTTGAGCTGTGCTACTTTCCGGTTCAAGAGGCAGTACTTCATCAAGTTTTACTTTCCTCCCACTCACTTCTTTCGAGAGAAACTCTTTATCTAGAAAGGATCCATTCTTGGCAACAAAGATCTTGCCTTCGGATCTGAGGTAGAAGGTATACCCAATAGTTTCCTTAGCGTATACTATGAAGACGCATTTTTCCGACTTGGGTTCGAGCTTTTCAGGTTGAAGTTTCTTGACATAAGCATCGCATCCCCAAACTTTCAGAAATGACAACTTAGGTTTCTTCCCAAATCATAATCCATATGGTGTCATCTCAATGGATTTCGACGGAGCCCTATTTAAAGTGAATGCGGCAATCTCTAAAGCATAACCCCAAAATGATAGCGGTAGATCGGTAAGAGACATCATAAATCACACCATATCTAATAGAGTGTGATTACGACGCTTGGACACACCATTACACTGAGGTGTTCCAGGCGACGTGAGTTGTGAAACAATTTCACATTTCCTTAAGTGCGTGCCAAATTCGTGACTCAAATATTCCCCTCCACGATCTGATCGTAAGAACTTTATTTTCCCGTCACGTTGATTCTCAACCTCACTCCGAAATTCCTTGAACTTTTCAAAGGTCTCAGACTTGTGTTTCATTAAGTAGACATACCCATATCTACTTAAATCATCAGTGAGGGTGAGAACATAAAGACAACCACCGCGAGCCTCAACACTCATTAAGTAGACATACCCATATCTACTTAAGTCATCAGTATGTATGATTTCCAATAAGTTGGTTTCTCGCTCCATTGTTCCGGATAACGTAGTCTTGGTCATTTCTCCCATGAGGCATGGTTCGCATGTGTCAAATGATTCATAATCAAGAGACTCCAAAAGTCCATCTGCATGGAGTTTCTTCATGCCTTTCACACCAATGTGACCAAGGCGGCAGTGCCACAAGTATGTGGGACTATCATTATCAACCTTACATCTTTTGGCATTCACACTATGAATACGTGTAACATCACGTTCGTGATTAAATAAGAATAAACCATTGACCAGCGGGGCATGACCATAAAACATGTCTCTCATATAAATAGAACAACCATTATTCTCAGATTTAAATGAGTAGCCATCTCGCATTAAGCAAGATCCATAAACAATGTTCATGCTCAAAGATGGCACTAAATAACAATTATTGAGGTTTAAGACTAATCCCGTAGTTAAATGTAGAGGTAGCATGCCGACGGCGATCACATCGACCTTGGAACCATTCCCGACGCGCATCGTCACCTCGTCCTTCGCCAGTCTCCGCTTATTCGGCAGCTCCTGTTTTGAGTTACAAATATGAGCAACCGCACCGGTATCAAGTACCCAGGAGCTACTACGAGTGCTAGTAAGGTACACATCAATAACATGTATATCATATATACCTTTGGTATTGCCGGCCTTCTTATCCGCTAAGTACTTGGGGCAGTTCCGCTTCCAGTCCGTTTCCCTTGCAATAAAAGCACTCAGTCTCAGGTTTGGGTCCATGCTTTGGCTTCTTCCCAGCAACTGGCTTACCGGGCACGGCAACTCCCTTGCCGCCCTTCTTGAAGTTCTTCTTACCCTTGCCTTTCTTGAAACTAGTGGTTTTATTGACCATCAACACTTGATGTTCCTTGTTGATCTCCACCTCCGCTGATTTTAGCATTGAATATACCTCAGGAATGGTTTTCTCCATCCCCTGAATATTGAAATTCATCACAAAGCTCTTGTAGCTAGGTGGGAGCGACTGAAGGATTCTGTCAACAACCGCGTCATCTGGGAGATTAACTCCCAACTGAGACAAGTGGTTGTGCAACCCAGACATTTTGAGTATGTGCTCGCTGACAGAACTATTCTCCTCCATCTAACAATTGTAGAACTTGTCGGAGACTTCATATCTCTCGACCCGGGCATGAGCTTGGAAAACCATTTTCAGCTCTTGGAACATCTCATATGCTCTGTGCTGCTCAAAACGCTTTTGGAGCCCCGGTTCTAAGCTGTAAAGCATGCCACACTGAACCAGGGAGTAATCATCACTACGTGACTGCCAGGCATTCATAACGTCTTGAGTTGCTGGGAAAATAGGTGCTTCACCTAGCGGTGCTTCAAGGACATATGCTTTCTTGGCAGCTATGAGGATAATCCTCAGGTTATGGACCCAGTCTGTGTAGTTGCTACCATCGTCTTTCAGCTTGGTTTTCTCTAGGAACGCGTTGAAGTTGAGGGCAACATTAGCGTGGGCCATTTGATCTACAAGACATATTGCAAAGATTCTTATACTATGTTCATGATAATTAAGTTCATCTAATCAAATTATTTAATGAACTCCCACTCAGATAGACATCCCTCTAGTCATCTAAGTGATACATGATCCGAGTCAACTAGGTCGTGTACGATCATCACGTGAGACAAACTAGTCGTCATCGGTGAACATCTTCATGTTGATCGTATCTTCTATACGACTCATGTTCGACCTTTCGATCTTCCGTGTTCCGAGGCCATGTCTGTACATGCTAGGCTCGTCAAGTCAACCTAAGTGTATTGCGTGTGTAAAACTGGCTTACACCCGTTGTATGCGAACGTTAGAACCTATCACACCCGATCATCACGTGGTGCTTCAGAACAACGGACCTTAGAAACGGTGCACAGTTAGGCGGAACACTTTCTTGAAATTATTGCGATGGATGATCTTATTTAAGCTACCGTCGTTCTAAGCAAATAAGATGTAAAAACATGATAAACATCACATGCAATCAAATAGTGACATGATATGGCCAATATCATTTTGCTCCTTTTGATCTCCATCATTGGGGCGCCATGATCACACTACAAAAAAAAGACACATCCGTGACATTTTGGGCTGAACGAAAAAAAAATTATGTCATACATATGACACTTCTATGACGATAATTGTGACAAAATCCGGTATCATCATAGATGTGGTGGGCTCCTACTTCTATGACAAAAAATCAGGACAGAAATTGGGCTTTTCGTCCTGGGCGGGCCGGAGACGCAGCTGCATGACATTCTTTGGGCTGTCCATGACAGAAAAAACCGTGGTAGAAGCGAGGGGGAGGAAAATTTCGGGGAGTTCCCGGTTAGGGTGGGAGGTCGGGGCCGAGCGATGTGTGTTTCTCTCGTACACGTACGCGCGTGTGTGCGAGGCGTTGGGCTCTAACTGAACCCGAGCGATTGCACTGCAGGCTACGCGTTACTGAACCTGAGCGATCGATCGATGGCTGTTAACTGAACCCGATCGAGCGATTCCTTCGCTACTGCTGCTAACTGTAGCCGATCGATGCAGCCTCTGGGATGAACAGTAAGCGTTGCGGGGGGGGGGGGGTGGATGAATAGTGAGCGGTGGCGTTGCCTCTGGATGAACAGGACCCCATGGTGTGGTGGAGGGCTGGATGAATAGTGGACGATGGAGGGGTGCCCGTGGAGGGGTAGTTGAACAGGACCCCGTGGTGTGGAGGGCTGGGTGAACAGTAGACGATGGAGGGGTGCCCGTGGAAGGGTGGTTTAACAGGACCCCATGGTGTGGAGGGCTGGATGAACAGTAGACGGTGGAGGGGTGGTTGAACAGTAGCCGGTGGAGTAGCGCGCGGTGGAGGCTGGATGAACAGGAGCCCGTGGAGCCTGGAGGAGGTCGACGGTGGAGATGAACAGTATCCCGTGGAGTCCCGTTTTGTGGTACGCCACACCCCTCCCAATCAACAGGACCCCCGTTTCGACCGTAGTGCTCCAACACGAGTCTGTTTCCTCCGTTTTGCGGTATGCCACACCCCTCCCGATCAACAGGACCCCCGTTTCGACCATAGGAGGTCCGTTTCCTCCGTTTTGCGGTACGCCAGACCCCTCCCGATGAACAGGATCGCGTTTCGAACATGGTCGGTCGAAGACAAGGCCGTTTCCTCCGTTCTACGGTACGCCAGGCCTCGTTTCCATCGCCTGTTCTGTCAAAGCCCTCTTGATGAACATGACCACGCATTCCGTTCCGACCCAGCCGGTTGGCTCCCACTCGTTCCATTGCCTGCCGATGAACACACGCATTCCGTTGCCTCCCGATGAACACGACGCATTCCGTTGCCTCCCCATGAATACGACGCATTCCGTTGCCTCCCCATGAACACGACCCATTCCGCTGCCTCCCCATGAACACGACGACGATGTTGTTTCTCCGTTCTGACCCAGCCATGTACACGAGCCCTCGCCGTACGTATGCACGAGTAGGCGTTCGAGACCCTGCCCGTATGTACGTACGTGGCCGTATTTTCTTTCTTGCACCCTGGCCGTTGTATGTACGTGTACATGCTACGTGCGCGCCTCTACTATGACAGGTGCGCGCCTCTACATCCACCAGTATATATGTACGTACACGTTCGCGACCAGAATGACAACGTACGCTTCGACCAGGTGGGTCCCGACTGTCAGGCACTTCCTTGCCTGCGAAGATGTAGCTGGTGGGTCCCAGCAGTCAGGGGGGCGAATCGTTTTTTTTGCCCGGACGCACTTCCTTGCGTGTGAAGATGTAGCTGGTGGGTCCAAGCAGTCAGGGGAAAACATTTGTTTCACGAAATACAGTGGCCGTTCGGTGGGTCCCCGCTGTCAGGTGGAGGAATAATTATTTTGCACGTAATAAGGAGGCACTTCCTTGCTACGGCCGTGGACCCAGCTGTCAGCCCCACCACGTACAGTCCTTGTCCGATGGAAGCCGTTCCTTGACCACGTTGACCACGCCGCGCCGAGAGCACCAGGGCGGTGGACGACGACGACGCCTAGGAAGGGGACGACGCGGAGCCGGGGAAGACACGGCAGTGGATGCCCACGCGTAGAGGAGTACGAGGGTTCACTGGTTCGTTGCGGTGTGAGGCTGTCGTCACCATAGAATAACAGGAGGTGTGGGTGAGTAGAGGGATGGCCTGGCTAGCGGTGGGAGTATAGGGGGCGGTGAGGCCTCCGCCGCATCGCAGCCGGCCACGGGAGGCAGGAGCATGAGGCACGACTAGCGCTGGTTTAGGCGGCTAGAGCAAGAAGACCAGAGGTTGAAGAAGCACTACAGTCGTTTGATGGACATCGTACGGTCACTGGAGCTAGAATCGTGCATATTGACTAAGTTGACAAAGCCCTCCGTCCCCGTCAACTTAGTAGGCCCACAAGTCAGCCTGCCACTATACTGGGTCCCAGCTAACAGGGGGAGTATTCATTTTTTTGTGCGTAATTAGGAGGCACTTCCTTGCGTGCGAATATATAGCTGGTGGGTCTGAGTTGTCAGCGGCAGTAACATTTTTTTCACGAAATATAGAGGCCCTTTCGGTGGGTCCCTGATGTCAGGTAGATGAATCATTATTTTGCCGTAATAAGGAGGCATTTCCTTGCGTACGACCGTTGACCCAGCTGTCGGCCTCTCCACGTACAGTCCACTTCAGATGCATGTCGGTCGTTGAACATGTTGACCAGGCCGCGCCGAGAGCACCAGGGCGGTGGACGACAGCGAGGCCTAGGAAGGGAACGACACAGAGGCAGGGAAGACTCGGCAGTTGTTTCCTACACGGAGGGGAGTATGACTGTACGAGTGTTTACTGGTTTGTCTGCCGACGCCGGAGAATAACAGCAGGTGTGGGTGAGTACAGGAATGGCTAGGCCAGCGATGGGAGTACGATGGGGCAGTGAGGCCTGCGCGGCAGCAGAGCCGACCGCGGGGAGGAGGGAGCAGGCAGTCTCCTCGGCGCCTGTTTGAGCGGCCGGAGCAGGAAGAGGAGAGATTGAAGAAGCACGACGGCCGTTGGATGGACATCCAACAGTCACTGCTTGTGCGTCAACCTTTTTTTAGGAAAGCCTCAAATCTATGGAAAACAACATACAGCCCATCTGCCATTATTTCGAATAATTTACAGCCCATTTGCTAATTATTAAGGTTTTTTTGGAGCCCATATTCTTTTTGTTAGCATTACAGCCCATATTGTGGCCATGGTTAAAAAATTATACAAAATTTTGCATATTTCGGTGCGGTCCAAACTGTTTTTAATCCCAAAATTTCAACTCACATTCAAACTGATTTTAAAAATAAATGTATATCAATATAAAATCCAACAAATTCTCCACGCATAAAAATAAATGTAATTTAAAATCTCGAAATGAAAAAAAAGATATTTGAAACTAATTGCCGGTTTGATGTGTTTTAAAAATGTACAGCCCATTTCTCATTACTGATGGGCCATTTTCTCGGCCAGCCGAATGAAAGCTCTCCTTGTCTTGAAAGATTTGCAGCCCAACAGGCCTGACAAAGCGACTTACTTGGCAAATCACAAAAAAACTGGGCTGTGGCCGTGGACCCAGCTGTTAGCCTCTCCACGTATAGTACTCTTCCGATGGAAGTCAGTCGTTGACCACATTGACCACGCCGCGCCGAGAGCACCAAGGCCGTGGACGACGGTGAGGCCTAGGAAGGGGACGACGGGGAGCCGGGGAAGACGCGGCAGTGGATGCCCACGCGGAGAAGAGTACGAGGATTTACTGGTTCGGCTGCGGCGTGAGGCTGTCGTCGCCACAGAATAACAGGGGGTGTGGGTGAGTAGAGGGATACCCTGGGCCAGCGGTGGGAGTAGTAGGGGGCGGTGAGGCCTCCGCGGCATCACAGCCGGCCACAAGAGGCAGGAGCACGCGACACAACCGGCGTTGCTTTGGGCGGCTGGAGCAAGAAGACCAGAGGTTGAAGAAGCACTATGGCCGTTGGATGGACATCGTACGGTCACTGGAGCTAGAATCGTTCATATTGACTAAGTTGACAAAGCCCTCCGTCCTCGTCAAATTAGTAGGCCCACAAGTCAGCCTCCCACTATAGTGGGTCCCAGCTAGCAGGGGGAGTATTCATTTTTCTGTGCGTAATAAGGAATCACGGTGGGTCTGAGCTGACAGCGGGGGGGGGCATTTTTTTCGCGAGATACGGTGGTCTGTCCGGTGGGTCCCAGCAGTCAGGGGCAAACATTTTTTTCGCAAAATACGGTGGCCCGTCCTGTGGGTCCCAGCATTTAGGGGGGAAACGTTTTTTCCGCGAAATACTGGTGGCCCGTCCGGTGGGTCCCTGCTGTCAGCTGGAGGAATAATTTTTTTGCACGTAATAAGGAGGCACTTCCTTGCGGCTGCCATGGACCCAGCTGTCAGCCTCTCCACGTACAGTACTCTTCCGTTGGAAGACGGTCGTTGACCACATTGACCATGCTGCGCCGAGAGCACCACGGTGTTGTACGACGGCGAGGCCTAGGAAGGGGACGAAGCGGAGCTGGTGAAGACGCGACAGTGAATTCCCACGCGGAGAGGAGTACGAGGGTTCACTGGTTCGGCTGCGGTGTGAGGCTGCCATCGCCGCAGAATATCAGGGGGAGTGGGTGAGTGGAGGGATGGCCTGGCCAGCGGTGGGAGTAGTATGGGGACGGTGAGGCCTCCGCGGCAGCACAGTCGGCCACGAGAGCCAGGAGCATGCGGCTCGACCGGCGCTGCTTTGGACGGCTGGGGCAAGAAGACCAGAGGTTGAAGAAGCACTACGGCCGTTGGATGGACATCGTTGACCATGCCGCACCGAGAGCACCAGGGCGGTGGATGACGGCGAGGCCTACGAAGGGAACGACACGGAGCCGGGGAAGACACGGCAGTGGCTGCCCACGCGATGGAGAGTACGAGGGTTGACTGGTTCGGCTGCCGTCGCCGGAAAATAACAGGAGGTGTGGGTGAGTAGAGGGATAGACAGGCCAGGGATGCGAGTATGATGGGGCCGTGAGGCCTTCTCGGCAGCACTGCCGTCCATGGGAGGCGGGAGCAGGCGGTTCCGACGGCGCTGGTTTGGGCGGCTGGGGCAGGAAGATCAGAGACTGAAGAAGCACGATTGTCGTTAGATTGACATCTAACGGTCTGACGCTCGTAGAGTCGATTGTTGACTAAGTTTCTTTTTTGAGAAACCTTGTGTACGCATGAACTTAGTAGGCCCACAAGTCAGCCTCCAAATCTTTGGCAGACAACATAAAGCCTAATTGCTTTTTTTTATAATTTGCAGCCCATTTGCTAATTCTTAAGTAATTTATTACAACCCATTTTCTGCCCAGGACCATGGTAAAAAAGTTCAACCTTATTTTGCATATTTCGGTGGAGTCTGAACTGTTGTAATCCCGAAATGATAAACATTTTTTAAGAACTTATTGATTTGCCAAAAAAACGTTTTGTTTTTGTAAGAAAATAAGACGTGGGACAATTGAGTTGGTTTAAGGGAAAACCAGTGGAAAAAAATCAGCGCTGGGTGAGAAAAAACAACAAAAATAAGGCGTGTTTGAAGTGCCAGCCGGCCAGCTCCTAGGCTTCCAGGTCTCCGAACGCGGCATCGAGTGCAACCCAGTGAAGATCAAGGCCATTGAGAGAATGGCGATTCCCACCAAACTGCGAGACGTCCAGGACTTTACCGGGTGCTTGGCTTCCCTGAACCGCTTCATCAGCCGGCTTGGAGAGAAAGCTCTCCCCCTCTACCGCCTCATGAAGAAGACCACTCACTTCGAGTGGAACGACCAAGCCGACCAAGCTTTTCACGAGCTGAAGAACATGCTGGCCACGCCACCTGTCCTGGCGGCGCCGACTGAGAAAGAGCCCATGCTCCTTTACATTGCTGCAACCAGCCGGGTGCTCAGCACCGTCATCGTAGTCTAGCGCCCAAAAGAGGGCCGAGCCCAGCCGGTCCAGAGGCCGGTGTATTATTTGAGTGAGGTGTTGTCTACCTCGAAGCAGAACTACCCACACTACCAGAAGATGTCCTACGGCGTGTACTTTGCCACCAAGAAGCTGAAGCCCTGCTTCCAAGAGCACCCCATCACGGTCGTATGCACCGCCCCGCTGGCCGAGATCATAGGCAGCCGGGATGCATCCGGCCGGGTGGCGAAATGGGCCATTGAGCTAGCCCCTTACACGATCTTCTACCAGCCTCGCACGGCCATCAAGTCCCAAGCATTGGCCGACTTCCTCGTCGACTGGGCCGAGACCCAGTACCTGCCGCCGGCCCTCGACTCCACTCACTGGCGCCTGCACTTCGACGGGTCCAAGATGCGCACCAGCTTGGGAGCCGGCGTCATTATCACCTCTCCCAAAGGCGACAAGATCAGATACACGCTGCAAATTCACTTTGCCGCCTCCAACAACGTGGCCGAGTACGAGGCGCTCGTACACGGGCTCCGGCTTGCCAAAGAACTCGGCATACGCCGGATCCTGTGTTACGGCGACTCGGACTTGGTAGTCCAGCAATCATCCGGCGACTGGAACGCCAAGGACGTAAACATGGCAGGCTACCGCTTCCTCGTTCAGCAGATCGGCGGGTACTTTGAAGGATGTGAGTTCCTCCATGTACCACGAGCCGACAACGAGCCAGCTGATACCCTGGCCCGAATAGGCTCCACTCGGCAGGCAATACCAACCGGCGTCTCTCTGCAACGCCTCCTCAAGCCATCTATCAAGCCGTCTCTAGAGTCTGATTCCATCTTCGTGCCGCCTAGCCCCGATGCAGCCGGATCCGGCTTGAAGAACCGAGCAAGCGGCCCGGGGACTTCGGTAGGCGGCTCGGGGACTTCCGTAGGCGGCTCGGGGACTTCAGTAAGCGGCTCGGGGACTTCCATAGTTGCACCCGACCCGGGGACTTCTGAGCCCGGCTCGGGGACTGCGGTAGTCGACCCGGGGACTGCACCAACACAACAGGCGGCGGCCAACTCCAGCATTTCACAAACCAGCCCGCCCACCCTGGTCGCAGTAGCCGTGTTGGCAGTAGAGGAAGCCACAGCTCCATCATGGGCCCAGCCGATCCTCAACTTCCTAATAAACTAAGAACTGCCCAGCTGATGAGACAGAGGCAAGACAAGTCCAACGCCGAGCCGGAGCATACACAATCGTCAACAGAGAGCTTGTCAGGCGCAGCGTCATTGGAGTCTTCCAGCGATGCGTCGAGCAAGAGAAGGGCATAGCAATCCTTAGAGACATCCACCAAGGTGAATGCGGCCACCATGCGGCCTCAAGATCACTCGTCGCCAAAGCTTTCCGCCATGGATTCTTTTGGCCGACTGCTTTGGACGAGCCAAGGAGTTAGTCAAACATTGCAAAGGGTGCCAAGTCTTCGGCTCCAAGCAACACCTGCTGGCGTCTGCACTCAAGACCATTCCCCTCACTTGGCCCTTTGCCGTTTGGGGACTGGACATGGTGGGCCCATTCAAGACGGCGCGCGGCGGCATGACACATCTGCTTGTCGCTGTGGACAAATTCACCAAATGGATCGAAGCAAAGCCGATCAAGAAGCTGAACGGGCCGACTGCCGTGACATTCATCGCAGATATTACAACTCGGTACGGCGTGCCACACAGCATCATCACCGACAACGGCACGAATTTCGCCAAGGGAGCATTGGCTCGTTTCTGCGCGACGCAGGGCATCCGACTGGACTTAGCGTCCGTTGCCCACCCGCAGTCAAACGGCCAAGTCGAGCGAGCCAACGGCCTCATCCTTTCTGGCATCAAGCCCCGACTGGTCGTGCCACTGGAGCGTTCGGCCGGCTGCTGGCTCGATGAGCTGCCGGCCGTCCTCTAGAGTCTGCGCACTACCCCAAACAAGTCAACCGACTTCGCTCCTTTCTTCCTTGTGTATGGTGCCGAGGCGGTCATCCCAACCGACATCGAGTTCGACTCGCCTCGGGTGACCATGTACACGGAGGCGGAGGCCAAGGAAGCACGAGAAGACGGCGTCGACCTGCTGGAAGAAAGCCGGATGTTAGCCCTCAGCCGGTCCGCCATCTACTAGCAGGGTTTGCGCCGCTACCACATCGGGAAGGTCAAGCCAAGATCTTTCCAAGAGGGCGACCTTGTGCTCCGGCTGATCCAGTGAACAGCCGGCCAGCACAAGCTCTCGGCCCCCTGGGAAGGCCCCTTCGTCATCAGCAGAGCGCTAGGAAATGACTCCTACTACCCGATTGACGCACAGAAGCCGAAGGCACGAAAGAGAGACGACTCCAGCAAGGAATCAGAACGACCATGGAATGCCAACCTCCTCCGAAGATTTTACAGTTGAAATGCAGTATGTATCACGCTAACTTTTGTCCTAAGTACGAGACACTAGGACCCCCGAGGAGAGCTCGGGGACTGCCATCTTTTATCTATGAATGAAGAGTATCATGCTTATGATTATGTCTTTACATTAACCTCCCTCGTCCGGCACCGGGCTCGACTAGTCGGCCCGGGGACTGGCCGCCTTGAGTTATATTAGAAGTCCTACCCGCGGTCAGACAAGTAGCCTGCCGGCACCCAGGCCTTCTCTTCCCAAAAGTCGCAGTTCGAAGAACCGGCTGTCCGGCTGGCAAGAGTTAAAGGCAGGAAAGGACGCCCACGCAAAAAACGGCTAGGGACCAACGGACTAATATAACAAAAGCCGGTTTTCTGCCACCATCGACCGACTACCTGAGTAGCCGGCCGGCCGGCTTCCATTCACCTCGCTACAATCTAAGAAAGCTCGAGTACTTGCCTTCCCCAACAAACAAGCCAAGTCCTTCCCTAGCCACAGACTGCAGAGCAGCTGGCGGCTAGGAAGGCAGCAGCCAGGGGAAGGCGGCAAAGGAAACAGCCTAAGGATAAAAGCGCGCAAGAATGGAAGACAAACACATGCATGATTATATTTACACCAAAAGACCTTTGAAAGGCCAGCATTCAACATAGTTTGAATACACCCCCAGTGGGTGGAACTGCGCAAGCTTAATAAAAATTGTTCAAAGAGTAACAAGCAGGAAAAGCAAGGATTGCAGATTAAGCCAAGGGAACAACCGGCGAGTCGGGCAGGTCGGTAGAGACGGCAGCGCCGGCTGGAGGAGTGGCCGGCTGATGAACCTCGGCATGATCACCGCCTCCCGCAGAGGGCTCGCCAGCACGCGCCTCGTTGCTGGAGGCACGGTCATGCTGAGGCTGGCCGATTGCTTCACCGGCTGGCTCGACGTCTTCGCCTTCCTCTCCTTCTTCGTCTTCACCTTCATCGCGGGAGGCGATCTCCTCCGCCGAGTCTTCACCTTCCGCCGGGTTCAGCCCGAACCACTCCTCCGGCTGGGCGACGCCGTTGTCATCCACCTCAGGAGCGAAGACGCTGGTGTCGGTATACTTGGCAAGGGCCGAAGCACGCTGGATGATAGCCGGCCGCACCTCCACCAGCTCTCCGTCAGCCTCCTCCCACCAAGTCCTCAGCTGTTCCAAGTTCAGCCCAGGGTACCAGGCCCGGACGAACTCCAACGCCCGCCTGGCACCGGATCGAGCAGCGGAGGCCTTCCAGGCCTCAAAGCGGCCGACTGCCACCTCCAGCCAGTCGGCGGTCCGGCTCGGGATGCGGGGAATCACTTTGCCTGGCCAGAGGGCGGCCAGCACTTGCGCCCCGGCGCGCTGGAGGCGGCGAAGCATGCGGTGTGCCGGCTGCAGCCGGGCTTGGATCGCCAAGAGTTGCTCCTCAAGTGTCCGACTCGCGTCCGGCGCAATCTCAACCCCCGCCAGCCGGCGCGCCTCACGGTGGGCCTCGATGGTCTGAGTGGCAACGACAGAGTAGCCGGGGAAGTAGTCTGCACAAAGAACAAAAAGGAGCACAAATCAGAAGACGAATCAGAGGGCAAGGGGCAAGTAAGGAGTGAGGAAGGCGGCCTACCATCGATCAGATCCTCAATCTGGCCATAGCCCTCGCTCAGCGTTTGTTTCGCCTCGGCCCAGCCCGCCGCTTCGGTCTCAAACTCAGCTTTGAGGGCGGCCTCGCTGTCCCGCGCCTTCCTCACGGCCGCCTTGTGGCTCTCCTCCTGGTCGGCCAATTTCTTGGCCAGGCGGTCACGCTCCAGGACTAAGGCATTGCACTCGGCCTCCTTGGCGCGAAGGGCGGTCTAGGGCCCGCCAAGCTGCTCCCTCAAGTCAGCATTGGCCCCTGCAAGCATGAAGACAAGGGAGAAACAATAAGGAAGAAGTCGTCAGCGAAGATCCGATCCGACTGCTCAGCAGTCGGCCCGGATCTCGGGGACTACACCAAGTGGGTGCGCTGATGCGCCCCCACAGGATATGAGCGAAACAAAACACGCACTCCAGCTGTTGGTCAGGTTCTCGGTTTTTTGGCGCAGCTCCTGAGCCTGGGAGTTGAAGGCAATAGCGCGGTGGTTATGGTACTCCTGGAAGATCAGGCAGGATGCGAGAATAAGATAGCTGTCAGGACCTAGTAAGTTCCAAGCCGCCTGCTGAGCAGCCGACTCGGAACTCAGGGACTACACCCAGTGGGTGCGCTGACGCGCCCCCACGGAAGAAATCAAAAAAGCAAAATGACCAAGGCCAGAAGACTCACCCGGACGGCAGCCCGTGTCACGAGGAAATCTTGGGTATATCGCTGCAGCGCGACGACGTGGGCCTGAAGCTGGCTCCGGACCTCGTGGGCCGCCGCGTTTAGGTCAGCCGTCCCCTCGCTGGGCGTCCACTCGGACGTGCTGGAGCTGGCCGCCTCCAGAGCCTCCGCCGTCCGGCTGGCGCCCGAAGCCCTGTGCGGCTCCGGCACAGGGGTGGCTTCCCCAGCGCACCGGCGAAATGCCGGCTGCACCTCAAGGCCGACTCCTGCTGCCGGCTCGCTCCCAGCCGGCCGCTCCGGCATCGCAACCGGTTGGCCGCTCTGGCCCGCTCCAGTCGGTACCGTCCGCGGCGCCTCCTCCACGAAGACCACGTTATCCTCCCTCCTCTCCGTCTCCGACCGGCCGCGGTCGGCTTCCTCTGGCGGAGGCACGAGGATGTCGGGGGCCACGGTGCGGAGGGGAACGACGAGCTATGGAGGCTGGTCGCGCGAGGCTTCCGCCTCCCTCTCCGCGTCCGCCGCCTCCGCCTGGGCTTTGGCCGCCTCATCGGCCTGCTCCTTCACCGCCCGGGCGGCCCTTCACTCCGACGCCTCCCGCTCCTCCCGCGCCTCCCGCGCGTTCCGCTCCATGGCCGCCATGAGGTCGGCGCGGGGATCCACGCAGCAGGAGCTCGAAGACCCTCCAACCGATTCGATCACGGAGCCGGCAGGACCCCGCTCGAGGGAAAGCGGCGCCCTGGCAGGATAGCCAAGAAAGAGTTTAGAAGAGCTTCAAATCGAAGAACACGGCAAGAATACAAGACGCTTAACACTTACGCCGAAACCGCTTGCGGCTGCTTCACCACCTTCTGGAAGCGGGCCGCCTTCGCGGCCGCTTCATCCCGCTTGGTCGCCGCAGCGGTGCCCCTGGCCTTCCTCGGCCGGCTGCCGAAGTAGGTCGACACGGCCCGGCGCTTCGGCGCGCTGCCACGGGCAGCCGGCGCGGCGGTGGGACCCGCGCCTTGATGATCGGGTGCCGGCTGGCGGTGCGGGACGACTTTGACCTCGTCATCGTTCGCCCAGTCCTCGAGGCCGGCCTCGAGCCCCGCGCCGCCTGCCTTGCCGCCGTCCCCCACGACGGCATCTTCCATGGCGGCCGCTCCAAGATCCGGATCGTCGACTCATCCATCGTACTGTCGGTGAGGAACTCGCGCTCTGCCCCTGCGGCCCCGGCCGCCAGCGGAAGAGGGGGACTCTGCAGAGAACAAGCCAGCTAATCAGAAGCCGACCATCATGAGGCCGACTACAAAAAGAAAAAGAAAAGAAGGAAAACTTACAGCAGGCGGAGGGTTGGCGCGAGAATACGGCTCCTTGCCGTATCGCCAATTCTCAGCGAGCTTGCAGTTGGAGATATGGTTCACCATGTAAGACACCTCGACGTGAGGCATCTCCCCGGCGCTCAGCCGGCAGGGGTCGAAGCTGCCGCTCATCTGGCAGATCATGTGGGGCCGGCCTTGGAGCGGAAGGACCCGGCGTTCCACGAAGGCGACCACGAGGTCGGCTCCGATCAGGCCCTCGAACTGGGTCATCACCCGGAGTCGGGCGATGGCGGCGTTCCCAGCCTGAGACAGCGTCTTGGCCCGGAAGCTCCATGAGGGTGGCCACGCAGCCGGCGGGCCGGCTACTTAAGCCGGCAAGTTGACAAAGTCGCCTTGCGGGGCGACATTCCTCACGTAAAAGTAGGACTTCTGCCAAAGCTACACCGACTGGATCAGCGGGATGGACGGGAACGGATTGTTCTCGCCCATCCGCCTCATGACGATGAAAGCCCCGCATGGGGCGGGCACGCCCGCGATGACGGTGCCGAGCTTGCATTGGAAAAACTCTCCCCAAAGCTCCAGGATAGGAAGAACACCAAGAAAGCCCTCGCAGAGGGTGACGAAGGCCGACAGCAGCATCACTGCATTGGGGTTGAGGTGATGCGGCTGGAGGTGATAGAATTCGAGGAAGGAGCGAAGAAACCCGCTCGCCGGGAGGCCGAAACCGCGCAGGCAGTGCGAGCGGAAGATCACCCGCTCGCCCTCCTCCGGTGCCGGCGAGATCTCCCTCTCCAGCGCGCGCCGAACCCGCATGTAGCTCTCGCCCGGCAGGCACCGTGTCCGGCGGAGGAACTCGACGTGGTCTTCATGGACATTGGAGCCGTCCCACGAGCTCGACAACGCCATGGGGGCGGTGCGGCGAGGAACAAGGTGCGGCGGCGGAAACGCGCGCGACCCTGCTGGGGCGGTGCGGCGAGGAACAAGGTGCGGCGGCGAAAAGACGCGGCAATGAGGCGCTGCGACGGTGGAGAGAATAAGAAAGGAAGACGAGAGGGGGTGGAGCGAGGGAGAGCGTGCGAGCCTCTGCCGCTCCCTCTCCTCCCCCTACTTATAGACCCGCGCGGCGGAGCCGAGGAGACGTGGTGTGGGGGACGTGGGATTAACTGCGCCCACTCCCCCACGTCCCGCCATAATTGCGCCTTGAAGGCGTGGCGAAACCGCTGCGGGAAGGCAGACAGCCCGTTTTGGGCCGCAGAAGATCCGCGCTTGGGCCGAGGCTAGGAGTGGCGGGCCCGGGCCTGCGGCGACGTCCTGTCGCGCACGCACGTTGGCAGGCCTTTTCTGCCACATAGCCCGCGGGAGGCGCGCGGTCAGCGCGCGTGGTGGCCCACGCTCCCGTTTGCAAGACCACGGAGCTTTCCGAAGACGGCGTGCATAAGCAGAACCGGCTCCCAGCTGCCGTTTCCTCAAGATAGGAAGCTGACCAAGCTTATCGTCCCCTCGTCAACCTCGAAGCTCGACCAGCTTCGGGGACTACTGTCGGAGTAAATGACCATGGGTAGCCTAGCTGGCTCCCCCTAGCACTTCAGAAAAAATTACGAGCTGATCCGGCTTCCAAGAATCCAAGACGTGGGGCGTCTTCCTCCTGCCGGCTACCCCTCAGGCCGACTATCGGAGGGCGGCCCGGCCTTAGCCCTCATGAAGAAAGCCGCGGGAGGTCCGGCTTCAAGAAGCCGGCCACGAGAAGGCCGACTCCAAAGAGCCGGCTCCCACAACGCGGTCAAGATCGTACCCTTGAAGTCCGCGTCCACATAACGGCGATGGGACGGGGCGTGCCTACAGTAAAGCCTGCCACCCCCGAAACCCGGAGCACGCCTGACACAGTGCGCCATGTGGTGTAGCCCTGACCCGTCCGGCGCGACACTGTTGCCATGTTGACTATGACGCCACCCACGACAGGCTGTCTGCACGGCCCATGGGCGGTGGGCCCCTTCAGGCAGAGAGACACCCGAAGGCGGCCAGGCCTCCCCCACTCGGCCCGAGGCATGGCCGGCTTCCCAAAGCCGGCTTGGCCCCTCCCTCAAAGGAGGCGCCCCATTAAGGAGACAAGACGAGGTGAGGCTACATCGATCGCCTGCCAGGCGGCGGCACTGTAGCCACGCTTACCTCGACAAAGCCCTCATCATCAGGATCGAGGCAACAGTAACCAGCGACCGACAAGGCCCTTGGCAGTGGGGCCAGCCTGTCGACCAAGGAGCCGGCAGCCGCCGGGACCCGCCAGCCGGCGGGCCCCAGCAGCAGGCGCAGAAGCCGACAAGCATAGACACTGACGGCTAGGGCCCATGCCCAGCCGGATTACCATTGTACCCCCGGGGGGTAGGCCTATATAAACCCCCCGGGGCGCCCATGCAAAGGGTTGATCTCATCTAGGTTTAGACACTCCATAGAGAGAAGAGGAGAGCTAGCCGTGCCCTTCTTCTTCCTCTCGCCGAACAACTCAAGGAGCATCTTGTAGCCACTTGTTCATCTAGTGATCATGTGGAGACCCCGCAGAGCAGCAGTAGGGGTGTTATCTCCACGGAGAGCCCCGAAGCTAGGTAAGATTCGCCGGCGTGCATGTCTTCGCCTCATCCCGCTTCCAGGCACCAGCGACGTCCTACTGGCTCCCACGAAGATAAGCCACCCGTTGGCATATGTCGCACCTACCACCCGACACACATTCAGATCCGTCATCACTTTCTCCGAGATCATGTCATGAAGGAAGATATTGATATCATTCATGTCAACACTGAAGAGCAATTGGCAGATATCTTCACAAAGCCCTTGGATGAGAAAAGGTTTTGCAAGTTGCGGTGTGAGCTAAATATCCTAGAATCTTCAAATGTCCTGTGATTGGACACACATCCTAACGCTGATGCAAGTTGCTGACGTAGATGTGCAACACACAAAGTAACGTATATCTTGAATCAATGAAGACATACATTCTAAGTGTGAATACATTAATGCAGAAGTTGACTTCGGAGCGCCACGATAATTGTGCGTCGTGTCTGGGTCTAATACTTCCTATACGGTGGGTAACGCCACCACCAAACTCTTGTTTGAAGTGTTTATTGGCATCACATGTTCATGATCTTCACATTTGGTTTGTCTTCAACATTGATTTTTCTTCACGTTTATCTTAACAATGTTGAGTTGGTCTTGTGCTGATATATATACATATATTCGAGTTCTGTCCTCTACAACATTCACTTATAGCTGTGTCTTCATGTTTGTATTTTCTTGATCTAAGTGAATGTGATCAGACCCTAACCCCTTCTATGCTTCTACCTCAAATTCTATCTATCCAAATCATATGCATTCTAGTGAAACCTGTCAATTGTCTTCTCTGAATCCTTGTCAACAGAAGACAAAGTGACAAAAGTTTTAAATCTGTTTTTAATGTCATATCCTGATTGCCTGAATATCGGAGAAGCCGGAATGACCACCCGACAATCCAGGCGTGAGTGGGAACATGGAACAACTTTCAATGTGTTGCATGCATGCCACGTGTCCTTCAGATGTGAACTGCCAGGGGCACCTGCGTAATTACGTTGTGATGTCCCTTTCCTTATAAATACGCAACTCACCGCGGTCACAATCTCTTCTTCCACCTCGCCACCTCGCACAAACCCTAGCGCCTCCGCTAGCTCTCAAGATGCCGGAGACGAAGCGCTTAGCTGCCGTGACCTCTTCGATGTCGTCCTCACGCCGGCCGCGGACCTCGTCCTCTCCGCCACCGCCGTAGGTGTCTTCCGTCGCCAAGTTAGGGCACGGGAGATTGAACTGCTCGGCCTCTCTCTTCGCCTCGTCTAGCAGTTCATCAAGCGGTAATTAAAACTTACTTTTTACTGCCTTTTTCATCCATCAGATCCATCCGCTTCAACCAAAAGTGGTTTCTCAACTTCCAAATTTGGATCTATCTTGTTCTGTATATCATATCTTGCGTAGTATATTCACTTGTGCTTCACAACTAGTTAGATTCCTCACTTGTACTTATTCATGGATTCGTAAAAATATGGAACCAACTCTCATCAAATAAGTGAATGTCTTCGCACTATGAGGTCAATGTCTTCAAACTGATTTATCTTCAAAATCTTCTGAGAATGCATATGACCTCTTCCCCTTCCTTCGCACCTCTAATGTTGTCACAGGTACATGTTCGTGGGAGAATCCCTTGGTTCTCATATTCTGCATTCATTTGCAGAATTCTTACAGCACCACATCAATTCTCCTGAAGCCAGGTCCTTTCTGACCAGTAAAAGGAAGCCATTCACAACTTTGAAGCCCTTCAGTCTGAATATAATGGCAACATAAAAGTCAGCTAGAAAGGGCGGCAGGCAGCGTCGTGGCAATACAACTAAGGATTTTCCTCCAGATCTGTTTGAGTTGTACATGTCAGAACCTGAAGAGAGCTATGGCCAGCGCAAGACTCGAATCCAATGGATTCGGAGATATTGGGCAGAGGAATGGTTCAAGTACATATTTGTCACTTCTGAATATGCTGAAAAGAATGCAATCAAGCGCCCATGAGGAGATATCATATACAGAGGTCTGCAGCCTAAGTCCGAGTCTCAAGCTATTGCTCAAGGCTTCTGGAGCTATCAACAGCACATCTACTACTCCTGTATTCTATACAATCAAGGGTGAATCTTTCAACACATGCGCCTTGACTATGAAGCTATTACTAGGCTGCCCTGTCTTGAAGAAGCCCTCGATTGTTTTAGGGAAGTTGGTGAGGGAGTCCAGGATTAGGGGGTGTTCGGATAGCCGAACTATAACCTTTGGCCGGACTCCTGGACTATGAAGATATAAGATTGAAGACTTCGTCCCGTGTCCGGATGGGACTTTCCTTGGCGTGGAAGGCAAGCTTGGCGATACGGATATGTAGATCTCCTTCCGTTGTAACCGACTCTGTGTAACCCTAACCCTCTCCGGTGTCTATATAAACCGGAGGGCTTTAGTTCGTAGGCCGGAAGAAAAACAGTCATACCATAGGCTAGCTTCTAGGGTTTAGCCTCTCTGATCTCGTGGTAGATCTACTCTTGTACTACCCATATCATCAATATTAATCAAGCAGGAGTAGGGTTTTACCTCCATCGAGAGGGGCCGAACCTGGGTAAAAACATGGTGTCCCTTGTCTCCTGTTACCATCCGCCTAGATGCACAGTTCGGGACCCCCTACCTGAGATCCGCCGGTTTTGACACCGACATTGGTGCTTTCATTGAGAGTTCCTCTGTGTCGTCACTTTTAGGCCCGATGGCTCCTTCGATCATCAACGACGATTGAGGGAGTCCTGGATTAGGGGGTGTCTGGATAGCCGGACTATACCTTCAGCCGGACTCCTGGACTATGAAGATACAAGATTGAAGACTTCGTCCCGTGTCCGGAGGGGACTTTCCTTGGCGTGGAAGGCAAGCTTGGCGATGCGGATATTCAGATATCCTACCATTGTAACCGACTTTGTGTAACCCTAACCCTCTCCGGTGCCTATATAAACCGGAGGGTTTTAGTCCGTAGGACAACTCCAACATACAACAATCATACCATAGGCTCGCTTCTAGGGTTTAGCCTCCTTGATCTCGTGGTAGATCTACTCTTGTACAACCCATATCATCAATATTAATCAAGAAGGACATAGGGTTTTACCTCCATCAAGAGGGCCCGAACCTGGGTAAAACATTGTGTCCCTTGTCTCCTGTTACCATCCGCCTAGACGCACAGTTCGGGACCCCCTATCCGAGATCCGCCGGTTTTGACACCGACATTGGTGCTTTCATTGAGAGTTCCTCTGTGCCATCGCAATCAGGAAGGATGCCTCTTCCCGTCTTTAAAGACGGCTCCGTTACTACGGGAGCCTTGGCTGTCGGCCAAACTCTCCGGCTAGGTGGTTTTCTTATGACCGCCTGTTCGGCTGTTGCGCCGACGGTGACCTCTCGGGTCATCAAAAGCAATCTTCACGTCAGCTCGGAACTCGTCGAGCAGTTAGATCCAATGGTGCTCTCTTCCGTAAATGAGCTCTTGGATCGCATCGCTGCCCTGGGGGTCACTACAGATTACGACCAAGTTGGGCTTAAACCCGAGAAATTAACTCTCCCCAAGGCACCCATCACGTTGCCGTGGTCGAGGCGCAGTGCGGCGATCCTTCATCTATCCTAAGGACTAGCTACGTCCGGATTCCCGATCCCTCAAAGCCGGATACCCGCGGAGGGGAGGATGTAACTCAAGACCTGAACTTAGAATCAGGCAACGGGCTTGATTCATTGGACAACATCCAAGAATCCAAACTTCAGAGTTCAGAAACTCCTTGGCCTCTGAGTCTCAGATTGGGTGAGGTTTTGGATTTAACTCCACCCACCCACCCGAACATAAGCGATCTATCCCAAGTCAGGCAAAAGCCCGAATAAACAGTACATCATTACTGGGCGAGACTCCTCCTGGTTATGAACAGGATAAAGGACTGCCGCGAGGAAGACGCAATCTCAATCTTCTGCAATAATTGCACGGACAAGGGAATCCTCAACGCCATAAGTCGTCGTGATATTACACGCTTCGCTGACTTGGCGTCCATAGTACAAAAGTACTGTGCGATGGAAAGCGCCTGGAAAACCGAAATAAAATTTTGGGACAATCCGGCCCTAAATAGAAACCTCGTCCGAAATAAAAGGGTGCATCATCGGCAGACACCCGGGTTAAAAACCAAAAAACCAAAACCCTCTACAAGGCATGGAACCGTACTGGAAGGATGTCTTAATGGACCCTGTAAAATTCATAGTACAGAGGACGCCACACCAACTCACAGCCTTAGAGCATGTTGGATACTCCGGCAGGTGGCCAAAATTGGCGAAGACCTCCTAATCTCGGAGGCCGCAGAAAACCACCCCAGGGACACCAGTACAGTCTTAACAGTCTTCAAGACTTTCACATCAAATAATATGCGAAAAAGAACACTCCGCAGTCTTGCCGAAGTTTATCAAGTAGCAACAATAAACCCATGGAGTGACACGGCTATTACTTTTAATGCCAGTGATGAACCTAAATTCCGAACAGCTCGAGCACCAGCCGCATTGGTCCTCAGTCCAATTGTGGACGGCTTTCGTCTCACCAAAGTACTCATGGATGGAGGCAGCGGATTGAACCTCATTTATAAGGAAACCCTTCAAAAAATGGAAATAGACTGGAACCGCATCGAGCGAAGCAGCACAACCTTTCGAGGAATAATCCCCAGTCGGGAAGAGCGCTGTACAGGAAAAATCACACTAGATGTGGTGTTCGGCACGCCAGATAATTACAGGTCTGAAGAGGTCACGTTCTAGGTGGCCCCGTTCAGTAGCGGATACCACGCTCTGCTAGGGCAGGAAGCGTTTACAATCTTCCAAGCAATACCCCATTACGGGTACATGAAGCTCAAGATGTCCGGGCCGAACGGAATTATCACTCTCGCTAGTGATCCGGACATAGCGCTCCGCGCCGAAAACAAGACAGCCGCATTAGCCCTCGAGGCACTATCTGAAGCCCTAGTGGCTGAGGAACTAACTACGCTTCGCTCCACGGTAAACAGGGACGATGTGATACTTGACAAAAGATCCAAGTCCACCTCCTTTAAACCAGCGGACGAAATAGTCAAATTCCAAGTCCATCCAACAGACCCCAATAAAATAGCTTCCATCGGGGCACAATTTGTCGGATTTCGGGTTCCGGCAGACCCTTGAGGTTTGAACTCTGGGGTGCGCGCGGAGATTACGCCCTCTACCTCTCCGTCTCGCAAAGATCTAAACTACTAAAAGAACAACACAAGAGACACAGAGTTTATACTGGTTCGGGCCACCGATGTGGTGTAATACCCTACTCCAGTGTGGCTTGGTGGATTGCCTCTTGGGCTGATGATGATGAACAATACATGGAAGAACAGCCTCGCGAGGGTCTGTTCTTCGCTGGGGGGACGAACTGCTAGGAGGAGTCCAATCGCCCTTCTCTCTGGATCCTAGCTGATTAGGTTTCTCGATTGCTAGATGTCTCGATGCCCTACCCTGGGGTGGCTAGTCCTATTTATAGGCAAAGGCCCTGGGCCTCTTCCCCAAATATTTAGCGGGAAGGGCGCCAACAATTGGCCATTTTGAAGGGGAACATCTGGTACACTTATCCTGACTAAAGTTGGTCCTCGCCTGCCAAAGACTCTGTGGTGACGACGTCCTGGGCTCCATGATGACTTCCTCCTTGTCGCGGAGCTGGTCTTGGTCTCGTTGCACCGAAATGGGTGCCTTTGCTTGATCCTCTCGCCTGCGCTTGCTCCCTCTGCACCAAAGAGGAAAGGGAGGGCACTGCACGGCTGGCGCCCGCCTGGCGCCCTTGGTCGTCATGGCTTGCGTCATGGGCACCTCGTGAGGTAACACGCCTTGATCGCTCTGCCTCCTCGTGAGCCAGCCTGATGAGGCTGCGCCTGAGGAAGCTCCGCGTTGTCCGCCCCGTGAGGCTTGGCCCCTTGCAAGGGTCTTGGGTCTTGTGTTGATGATGATGGGCCGTGTTGGGACCCCTTTGAGCTACGCCGCAGGCCGCAGGCAGGCAAGTCTGGGGACCCCCGTTCCCAGAACGCCGACAGTAGCCCCCGGGCCCAAGGCGCGTCCGGACTTGGCCGTGCTGAAAGGCGAAAGAGCGAGGGCGAAGCGCCGCGGGCCCTAACAGCCTGCGGCCTCGGGCGTCGTGTGGTGGTTGGTTGGACGTGGGCGACACTGTTCCCCCACGCCCCTTATTTTGCGCCATGCTTGGCGGACTCGTAGTTTTACACAGCCGCTCCCCTTCCTACTGCTCGAGCGTCCGCTGTTCTTCCTTCCCTCGAACGCCAGCTCCTGCCTCCAATCCAATCTCGAATATTCCCCCTACTTCCCATCGCCATGGCTCCGACGAAGGAGAGAGGGAAGAAACCCATGCCTCCGTCTTGCCCGCCGCCATCAGTGGCCCCTGCCGTCGGCCGGTCGACCATACTCAATCGAGAGTGCCTGGGCAAGGTCAGCTCGGCTCTGGCTACCATCTTCAACGAGTGTGGGAGGACGATGGCCTGGCCTACGTCTCACTTCCCCACTAACAGGATAATTACTCAGGTCCATTATTTTGCTGATGCCCTGTGGGCGGGTCTGGTTCCCCCCTTCTCCGATTTCTTCAAGGTCGTTCTTTCCCATTAGCAGATCCATATGATGCATATGGGTCCTGAATCCATCACCCTTCTTTCGGTCTTTGCTTTTGTTTGCGAGGCAATGATGGGCATCCCCCCTTCTGTTGCCTTGCTGCGCCACTTCTTCTCTCCGCGCCTTGTCGACCCTACCCAATGCTCGGCGTGTGTGAGCTTCGTCGCCGCGCCTGAGACCGCGGCCTCAGGGATCGACTTCGGGCTTCCTTCGCCTTCGGCTGGGTTCCGCAAGCGGTGGTTGTATGTTGATGTCGGGGTGCCCAGCCCCCTGCTGTCGAAGCCAACCTCGCCTACTGTCCCTAATTCGGGCTGGTGCCAGGAGACGCTCGAGAGCCCCCGGCTCGCCTTCGTCTGGCGCCGCTTCGCATTCTTGAAATCGATTGGTGTGACAGCGCCCAAGGTAGTGAAGGAGTTCATGCTGTGTTGCATTGCCCCTCTCCAACGCCACTCCCGCCGGATGTGGGCCTTCAGTGGGCGTGGTGATCGCATGTGGCTCCAGGAAGAGGACCTGACGCCTGAGGTGCTGAGGACAGTGCTCTTGATCCTGACTGGCGACCCCAACCCGGGTAGCATCCAGCAGGGAGGCGCCCTGCTGTACCTCTGCCAGAACAGGGACGATTTTGTGAAGCAGATGCCTATCCTTGATGAATGGGGGCTATGCCCTGCTGGCCTCCAGGGGTCTTGCGAGAACCCAGTGGTGGCGACTACCCTTCCAGTCGGCCTAGGCGACTCTTCGTCAAGTGGCGGAGCAGGGAGGCATGAGGCGCCAGAGGCCGAGGGGGCTTCTGATGAGGTGGGAGCGCCGGGTGATGCTCTCGAAGGAGCAGCTCCCGGGGCCCGTGCCGCTGATGCCGAGGGTGGCAAGCAGCTGCTTCCGGCGCCTGGGGCTGAGGCCCCTGAGGCCCCAGCCACGACTTCTGGCGAGGCGATTGGCAGCATGCGTCACGCAGGCGCCCTTGACGCGGATCGCCTTGACGCTCCGTCTTCGTCGCAGGTTGATCCTTGTGCTCTTCTCTTGGGCCGCTTCCGCGTGGACTTTGAGGCCCTCCGGAGGAAAAGGGAGGCCCTGGGTGATGACTTCCCTTGTCGCTTGCTGAAGCACAGGAAGTACTTCGCCACTCATGAGTAAGTCTTCTCCTTTTCCATCTCCTGACCTTCTTGTTGTTTTTACTGACCCTTGCTCCGCAGGCCCCTTCCGCCCGAGCTCGCGGAAGTAGCCGAGGTGCCGCCTCCTTTGGCTTCGCTTCCTCCACCGTCCCCAAGTGCTCCGAGCAGCGCTGCTCTTGTGGTGAGGGCGATCGAAGGGGCGAACCGTCCCGAGGCGCACTGCGGCCCTTCACTCCCCGCGATCTTCCTTCGCGGGCCCTCTCGTGGCATAGCCAGCCTGCCGTGGGCTTCTCGTCTGGTCGTGGACTATGACTCGCTGAGGCGCCCCCTGCGCCCTTCATCTGGAGATGGGCTGGCTCCTGGCCGGGCTTCTCGCGCGGCGCGCCCGGCCGTCGCGAGGGTGCCAGCCCCCAGCCCCCTGCCCGGAGGGGGAACGATGATTCGTGACCCCCGGCGCTTGCTTGGGGCAGATGATGGTGTGGAAGACGTGCTCGAGCGCGCCCGGGAGCGCCGCGCTCACCTCCAAGGATTCCTTCGAAGGGCGGCTGACGCGGTGAACCTGCTTGGGGAGGAGCTTGCTGATGAAGACGCGCGCCTGGAGGCCGAGGGCCTGCGCCTGGCTGCAGGGAGGCATGAGCTGGAAGCCGCCATCGCCCTCGCGCGCCCTCAGTGTGATCTTGATGATGAAGAGGCGAAGGCGTCGCTAGAGGCCTCTCGGGTGGCCCAGTCCCAGGCTGCCGAGGAGGCCCGGGGAGCTGACCGGCGGCGAGAGGCGGCGGAGGAGTGGGCTCGGGAGCTCCTGGCCTGGTGCCACTCTCTGGAGGAGCAAGAGCTGCGCGAGGCTGCCTTTGCGTCGATGAAGGTGGCCTCTGGCGACCCAGCTGAGCTCCAGAATCGTTGACGCTGGAAGCCGCCGAACGCACCCGCGAGTACGAGCAGCTGGAGACGAGGTAGCGCTTGGTGACGCAGGCGGAGGACGATGTCGCTGCACGGGAAGCCAGTGTCCTGGAGGAGGTTGGACGTCGGGTGGCGATGGCGCGCCAAGACCTCGAGCGCGAGTTCGAGGGGAGACTGGACTTGATCCGGGTCGAGGGTGAAGGAAGGACCGCAGCCTTGAGGGCCAAGCGGGAGGAAGCAATGCGGCGGGCCAACGCTTCTCAGGCCGCCCTTGTGGTAGCGCAAGGGGAGTTAGCCGCCTCCCAGGCCGAGATGCTTCGTCTTCGCCAGCAGGTGGAGGAGGCTGAGGCCGTCACGCGCCAGAACGCGGATGAGATACGTCAGCGGCAGGTCCTGGAGCACGTGCACGGCCCTATGCTCGCCACGCTCCGGGAGAAAGCTAACACAGCCTTGGGCAACATCTGCGAGGCGGCTGTCGGCGAGCCGCACACAATCAACTATGCCGGCAACCTTCAGTTCTTCACCACCGTGGTGACGCAGTTCGAGGCGCAGTCGGTCAGGGCCGACAGGTTGGTGGAGGAGAGGAGCTGCGCCCTGCTCAGTCGCGCCTTTTCCCGTTTCTTCAGCCATCTCCGGAACATGGACCCCCACTTCGACTTTGACGCCGCTATCGCCCCAGTCCCCTAGGCCGTCCGAGACGACCTGGGGCACTGGGTGGAAGACAACGTGGACGCTCTTGTTAGGGCCTTCGCTTCGGATGATGATGACGTGATCGTGGCTACTGACGAGGGTGGTGTAGTGAACGGCCTTGACGCCGCTGGTGGTGATGCAGACAACGATGGCGAGTTCAGCGATGGCAGCAACGGCTCGGGAGGTGCTTCCAAGGACGCATTGGGGGATTTGTCCGACTGAGTATGTATCGCTCCTGTTTTTTCTTTACAATGCATGAATAGAACTCGGTATTTTGGCCTGATGGTTGTGAGAGCATTTTGGGAGGGGGAGCCCCTCATGTAAAACCTGTGTTCATCGTATTAGTAGTTGTTATATTGCACGAGCGCCCACGCCTGGTGGTTGGCTGGTTTACCTTTGTTTCGTGCAGGCCCCGAGGCAGCCTGTGGGAGGACGTGATGTCTTGGGTGTCCTCTAGTTGAATCCGTAGGATGTGAGAGTGTCGTTGGTGGGGAGCTTCATAGTTGTTTGCCTTCTTCACAGGCTCCGGGCCTTTTCCCAAATGCGACGGCTTCACAGGAATTTGCCTTCTTCACAGGCTCTAGGCCTTTTCCCAAACGCGACGGCTTCACAGGCATTTGCCTTCTTCACAAGATCTGGGCCTTTTCATGAACGTGACAGCTTCACAGGCATTCGCCTTCTTCACAGGCTCTGGGCCTTTTCCTAAACGCGACAGCTTCACAGGCAGTCGCCTTCTTCACAGGCCCTGGGCCTTTTCCTAAACGTGACAGCTTAACAGGCAGTCGCCTTCTTCACAGGCTCTGGGCCATTTCCTAAACGCGACAGCTTCACAGGCAGTCGCCTTCTTCACAGGCTTTGGCCTTTTCCTAAAAGGACAACCTCCGCAGGCACCAGAAAATCCTCCCGAGAGGGAGCCACAGCGGCAGTTTGGTTGCGCACGAGCTAGGCCTGACCCGACTCGCGAGGGGCTCGCGAGGGGAGGCAGCTGTGGTGAAGTGGTAACCAGAACGCAAAAAATGGCTCGAACGAGACTAAGCACCCCTTCCCCGAACACACGCAAATCTCAAATTTGAATCCAACTTAAATCAGGCGAGGGAAAAGTTACAACCAAAAGGAAAAGGCAATGAAAGCAGACAAAAGGCCGCGTCCGGCACCTAATCTAGTCTTGGACATCTTCTCACCAGCGCGGAGCTAAGTGCTGTCTACTGGGCGTGGGAGGGAGCCCCAGGGCCTGAGGACGGCACCCCTGAGACTCCGGGGCGTGTACAGCCCCACTCATTATTACGTGAGAGTGTCACGGGGCGGCGAGCTTCAGAGGCACTTGGCCTTCTTCATAGGTATCGGCCTTGCTTCATATCGCCAGACGAGGGCCCCGCCTTGCGCCACACTCTAGTGCCACCAACGACGATCGAAAACCAGGACGCCGCCGATGGGGTAGAGCGGTCGCCAGCGGTTCCCCCGATGACCACGGGTCCTCCGCCAGGGGCAGGCCCTTAGGCACCTCCCCTGCGGAGGGCCTATCTCCTGAGAACGCCTTGCTCCGAACGCCGCGGTGGTGATGTCGGGTCTCTGCCCCTCTCCTGCAGCCCCCTGCGCTCTCCTCCCGCGGGGTAGGAGACTGTGGGAGCAGGGCAGCTGCTCGCTGTGGCGACTTGCACCTCCTGCGATCCATGATTAGCGTACGCCTGCTCGTGAGAAATTAGCGGTACCCGATAATCATCGTCTCCAGCGTGGCCGGCGGAACCGTCCCGGGGCTCCTGGAAGGGCTCAGCTTCTGGTGTCTCGTCCCCCCAGCTCGGGCTGAGGAGCAAGCCTTGTTCACCCTCGTGAGCGTGCCCTTGGTCCATCATGTGGGGCACGTATTCTTCTGGCGCCGTCATCCCGAAGGCTACGCCGTAGTGCTACGTGTGCCATGCAGCTCTGCTTGCCGTGCCCACCGCGGGGTGGTAGCGTGGCTGCCCACTGGGGCCGTGGGCCGCGCCGAGTCCCTCTCCTTCACGCGCCGGGGGCGGGGGTAGCGCCACCGCCGGTCCAGCGCCGACAGCTTCACTGGCGTTGGAGTAGCCTTGGGGCCCGCGGGCGCGCGCGGGGCCCCCGCGCGTGCCGCCCTGGGCTTGAGACGGGAGCTGGATGCAGAAGGGGTGAGCCCCCAAAGCGGCAAAGCCCGGGAGCTCGGTGACCCGCTCTAGCAGCACGTCGCGGCCGCCTTCCAGTAGCCTACACTGCAGCAGCTCTCGGGCCACCATGAGCGCGACTCTTGAGTTCGCCTGCTCCCGGCGGGTGTACGGTGTCGTGGTCGCGGCGTGATTGGAGGCCCTTGCTACCGACCGCGCTTGCCGCAGTGTGAGGGTCGTTCAAGCCTGTCTGCGCCGCCCGCGGACCACGAGCTGCCTGGGGCGCGGGGTCGCCCGAGGCGAGCGGCTCTGCGCGGGCGGGCCACGCCGCCTATGGATCTTGGTTTCCCGCCTGGTCGCCGGACATGGTGATGACGATGCGACGGGACGCGAAGTGGTAGAAGGGTGGATTCCGGCGCACCCCTACCTGGCGCGCCAAATGCCAGATTTCGGGTTCCGGCAGACCCTTGAGGTTCGAACTCTGGGGTGAGGGCGGAGATTACGCCCTCTACCTCTCTGTCTCGCAAAGATCTAAACTACTAAAAGAACAACACAAGAGACACAGAGTTTATACTTGTTCGGGCCACCGATGTGGTGTAATACGCTACTCCAGTGTGGTGTGGTGGATTGCCTCTTGGGCTAATGATGATGAACAATACAAGGAAGAACAGCCTCGCGAGGGTCTGTTCTTGGCTGGGGGGACGAACTGCTAGGAGGAGTCCAATCGCCCTTCTCTCTGGATCCTAGCTGATTAGGTTTCTCGATTGCTAGATGTCTCGATGCCCTACCCTGGGGGTGGCTAGTCCTTTTTATAGGCAAAGGCCCTGGGCCTCTTCCCCAAATATTGTGCAGGAAGGGCGCCAACAATTGGCCATTCTAAAGGGGAACATCTGGTACACTTATCCTGACTAAAGTTGCTCCTCGCCTGCCAAAGACTCTGTAGTGACGCTGTCCTGGGCTCCATGATGACTTCCTCCTTGTCGCGGAGCTGGTCTTGGTCTTGTTGCACCGAAATGGGTGCCTTTGCTTGATCCTCTCGCCTGCGCTTGCTCCCTTTGCACCAAAGAGGAAAGGGAGGGCACTGCGCGGCTCGCGCCCGCCTGGCGCCCTTGGTCGTCATGGCTTGCATCATGGGCACCTCGTGAGGTACCCTGCCTTGATCTCTCCGCCTCCTCGTGAGCCAGCCTAATGAGGCTGCGCCTGAGGAAGCTCCGCGTTGTCCGCCCCGCGAGGCTTGGCCCCTCGCGAGGGTCTTGGGTCTGGTGTTGATGAAGATGGGCCGTGTTGGGCCCCCTTTGAGCTACGCCGCAGTCCGCAGGCAGGCAAGTCTGGGGACCCCCGTTCCCAGAACGCCGACACAATTAAACCCTGATGTAGACGCCTCACTGCGAGAATTCCTACGTGGAAATTGGTACATCTTCGCCTGGCACCCTTCAGACATGCCAGGAATCCCACGCAGGCTGGCCGAACACAGCTTAAAAGGATTCAAACCGGTCAAACGAGCCCTTCGGCGTTTCTCCGAACCCAAGAGACAGGCCATGGGAGAGGAGCTAGCCAAGCTACTGGAGGCCGGATTCATCAGAGATATAAAACATCCGGAATGGCTAACAAACCTGGTGATGGTACCAAAGAAGGACAAATCCTGGAGCTTGTGCGTTGATTTTAAAGACCTTAACAAGGCTTGCCCAAAGGATCCCTTCCCCCTCCCCCGCATCGATCAGATTATCGACACCACTGCAGGACACGATTCGTTGTGTTTCCTCGACGCATACTCCGGCTACCATCAAATCAAGATGGCAGAGTCAGACCAAGCCGCAACGGCATTCATCACACCATACGGCCCATTCTGCTTCAACACAATGCCCTTCGGGCTCAAAAACGCCGGCGCAACATATCAGCGCATGATTCAGACATGTCTGGCAAACCAGATCGGCAAAACAGTAGAGGCATACGTGGATGATGTGCTTTTAAAAAGAAGACATGTCGAATCTCTAGTAGACGACCTGAGGCTTACATTTGATAGCCTCCGCACATACGACATCAAGATCAACCCGGAAAAATGCGTTTTCGGCGTTCCAGCCAGAAAGCTCTTAGGCTTCATCATATCTGGCAGAGGAATTGAAGCAAATCCAGCCAAGATCCAAGCTTTGTCGCAATAGGATATCCCGAAGGACCTCAAACAAATACAAAAGTTAACCGGATGCGTGGCGGCTCTCAGCCGCTTCATCTCCCGCTTGGGAGAAAAGGCACTACCCATTTATCGCCTCCTTCGTTGCACCAAACACTTCGAGTGGACGGATGCCACCACAGCCGGACTCAACGAAATAAAAGCCATATTGGCAACAAACCCAGTCCTGGCCGCGCCAAATATCGGCGAACCAATGCTATTGTACATTACTGCAACCCACCAGGTTGTCAGCGCAGTGCACGTCGTCGAGCGAGAAATGGACAGACACAAATTCCCCCTTCAAAAGCCGGTCTACTACGTGTCCACTGTCCTCACTCCATGCAAATCACGGTACCCGCATTATCAAAAGATCGCATACGCGGTATTCATGGCATCCCGGAAGCTGTGGCACTACTTTCAAGAGTGTTCGATAACAGTAGCATCGGAAGTACCACTCAATGACATTATAAACAAACGCGATGCGACGGACCGGATTGCAAAATGGGCCATCGAGCTCCTCCCGTTTGACATAACTTATAAGCCACGGCGAGCTATCAAGTCGCAAGTTTTGGCCGACTTCGTCGCAGAATGGACGGAGGCCGAACTCCCTAAAGAGTACGGCACATACTCAAACTGGATCATGCATTTCGATGGCTCCAAAATTTTGGCCGGACTAGGGGCCGGCGTCGTGTTGCATCCCCCACAGGAGACACAGTTCAATATGTACTCCAGATTATGTACGCGAACTCCAACAATGCAGCCGAATATGAGGCCCTTTTACATGGTCTCCGGATGGCAGTATCCATGGGCATTCAACGCCTAGAGGTGCGCGGGGATTCGAACCTCGCGATATCCCAAATAAATGGAGACTTCGATGCCAAGGATCCAAAAATGGCAGCTTACCGCAACGCCGTCTTAAAATGTCAGCTCGGTTCGAGGGGCTCGGATTTCACCACATAGCCCGGGAAAACAATCAGGCGGCAGACGTCGTGGCACGCATCGGCACAAAACGCGATGCAGTCCTCCCCCCCAACATCTTCTTGGAAAGGTTGTTCAAGCCATCCGTAGTATGGGAAGGGGAACCTGGCAATAACAGCCCGGACCCAACCGCACTGTCCGGCACCGAACAATCTGACATAATCGGAGGCTCTGCCAATGAAATTACAACTTCAGCCCATGTAATAATGGCCGTCATCGCCCCGTGGATAGAACCATTCCTAGCCTACCTTACTAGGCAGGAGCTCCCAGAGGACCAAAATGAGGCACGCTGCATAGTGCGGCGATCTAAAGCCTATAAAGTCCATGATGTAGAACTTTATAAGAAAAGCACTACTGGAGTCCTTCAAAGGTGCATCTCCGAAGAGGAAGGGCGGAACTTGCTGGCTGAAACTCATGCCGGACTCGGTGGTCATCACGCTGCAGCTCGGTCCCTTGTAAGCAATGCTTTCCGTGCAGGCTTTTATTCGCCGACGGCCCGGGTAGATGCTCAGGACTTGGTCCAATGATGCATCGGTTGCCAGCTTTTCGCAAACCAAAGCCATATGCCACCCACAGCCCTCCAAACTATCCCCATCACTTGGCCTTTCGCGATCTGGGGGCTTGACATGGTTGGACCCCTTAAAGGTGGAACCCACAAGAAAAACATACTTACTGATCATGGTGGACAAATTCACCAAATGGATAGAAGCCAAGCTTGTTAAGATGGCCGAATCCGGACCGATGATAGACTTCATATCTGGGGCCGTACACCGTTACGGTGTCCCCCACAGCATCATCACTGATAACGGCACGAACTTTACGGCCGACGAGGTAAAACTCTGGTGCAAAAACATGGGCATCAAGCTCGATTATGCATCCGTCTATCACCCACAAACTAATGGCCAGGTCGAACATGCAAACGGTCTTATTATGAGCGGCATCAAACCTAGATTAGTGCGGTCCCTCAAGGAATCCAACACGCACTGGGTAGAGGAGCTCAACTCCGTACTCTGGGGGCTACGGACCACGCCGAATCGCACCACTGGATACACACCATTCTTCATGGTGTACGGCGCAGAGGCTGTTTTGCCTTGCGACATCATTCATGACTCACCTTGAGTGCGCATGTACGAAGAAAGAGAAGCCGAACTCGTCGGCAGGACAGTTTGGACGCCTTGGAGGAGGAGCGTGACATGGCAAAAGCCCGTTCCGCATTCTATCAACAGCAGGCTCGAAGATATCAAAGCAGAGAAGTACGGGCCAAAAATTACAACGTTGGCGAACTAGTTCTACGCCTGCCGGACAAGAAAAAAGACAAATTGATGCCCAAGTGGGAAGGTCCCTTCATAATCGACCAAGTCCTGACTGGCGGAGCGTACCGCCTGCGAGATGCGTCGGACAACCGACTCGAGCCAAACCCATGGAACGCAGCCCGTCTCCGAAGATTCTATGTCAAACCCGTGTACCTTTTATTCACCATTATATGCATCGATATGACTTAAGTTTTGCCCAAGCTGGGTTGCCTGGATCCTGTGCTTACCCCTACGTTCCCGATTGTTCGGCTAGGTGGTAAAGGGAGCACCTCTGCGATTTTTACTGCCGGGTCAGCCGGATGTGTACCTTAGACTGGATGTGTACCTTAGACTCGGTGAACTAAAGATGACCTTTTTTACTTATTTATGTGCCCCAGATGCTTTTTCTGCGTTCGCTGTCCGGACATGCACTTTAGGGCATGCCTCCCAGAGAAAGGAACCCCTAACGGAACTATTCTCTCTGGAAGATGTTTCTTACTAACCATGTAATATAACATAACTAGTTGGGCACTTGTCTGATAAAGCACTAATGACCCCTACGCCTGGTCTCCATGCATACCCCGGTTCTTATATAACTGCAATGGTATTCGGACACACTCCGGACCGTCAGGTCCTGTGGTCGAAGCGAAAAGGTCGGCAGCGACAAACGATCTACAATCCGGCTAGAAGGCATTGCATATGTCAATTAAAATTACATAGTCATTATGACTGATCGTATTCCTCTTCAATACCATCCAACAGGCTGTCTAGTTTATAGTCCTGCTGGGAATAATTTGCGGCCAATTCTACTTGGCCGTATACTAAGCCTACAGGGATCTCCTTCCCATCAGGCCCTACAGGTCCGACCTCGGCCATGTGGTCTGGGTCAGCCTTTGTTTCCGCGTCTTCACCATGGCCCAGGCCTCCTGTCGTGGGTTTATCACGGCAGATGTCCTATCCAAAGGACTTAGTCGTGGAGCCATCGCAACGGGTTAACTCGAAGGGGTTAAAGCGGACACAAGGACATAGAGAATTATACTAGTTCGGCCCCTTTGATGAAGGTAAAAGCCTACGTCTAGTTGGTGTTGGAATTGATGAAGTCTCGACGACTAGGGAGCAATCGCTTCTCCTAGGCTTCAAGTTGTTGGTTCCCAATCTCCAGTTTATACTCGTACCCGGGTTGGTCTCTTGCTTATTCCTAACTCATAATACAAGTTGTACACAGGCCGGTTTACGGCTACAGATGTTAAACCGACTACGGCCTCGGGCCTTTACATAGCCTCTTGGGCTTTAACATTCTTGAGCTACTGATGAAATTAACCCGGCCCAGATAGGCCGGTTTAGGCCCAGTAGTAATATCCCCAACATTAGGCCCCAGGTTGATTTGAATGATTTCATGTCAACCCTTAGCATAAACCTTCACATTCAGCATCTTCCCTTCATTGCTAAACCGATATGTCGTCATTTTCTCTAGTGGCCGTAAACCGGCATGACATCACCATGAAGCTAGCTTTTATGGTGCCTTCTTTGTTTAACCAATTCGCAATAATCAAGGCGACAACTCTGCTTCTGAAACCCGTGGCTCCTGGATGCGCGCGCCCGACACACGTGCCTTGCCTTATAAATAGGGGTGAGAGGTCATTTCTTTCTCCCCTTCATCCCTTTCCTCTTCGTCTTCTCGGCGCCGCCAGCCTCGAAGCTTCGCCGCTGTCGCTGACCTCTGCATCACCTCGGGCCGCTGCATCAACCTGACTGGACCAGAGAAACCGCGGCGTTCTTCCGCACCCCTCGGAGCTCCGGTGAGATCCCCACCTTCTCAACTCAGATCCGCCTCTAGGGTTTACTGTGTTCTTCCCGTTCCTCGAGTTCTTCGCGTTCCTCACGTTCTTCGCATTTAAACTGGGATATACCTTCAGATGACCCCGTGACTTTTGCTCCGTTCAGTAGCAGTTTTCCGCCTCTGTTTTCAGGGTAATATACCTAGACCGTAGATCTGATCCACCGTTTGACCTTGCTGTTCTTGCACAATCTTCAAAAACTCATGAGTTTTTACCCCTTGTATGAGATCGCCTCAGATCCAATATCACACTGAGACAATGTGAAACCTGTTTCCGCACACCTGCTCTTTTGCATTTCCAACTGTTCCACGGTCTTAGATCCAGCGGTTTAACCTTGTTGTAGAAGATCACCAAATCGGTACATACCATTAGTCCCCTTGTTGAACCGCCAGTAATCCTTTGATAGACCGCACCGCTTTACCAGTGTCAAATTGTAATTGATTTTTTCCGGTTTAACATTGATAGCATCAACATGAAAAAATCTGTGCAGAACATAAGTCCTGAACCGGAATCATTTTCATTTTGTAGACTTCCCCATGGCTAAGCAAGTGTATGAGTGCAACTGGGCTCCTTCCCGGGTCACGGAAACTCAACTGAATAATCTGGTCCTGACCGGTGCTTTGAGCAGCAAAAACGCGATTCATTGGAGGGTGCCAGGCAAAGAGTGCCCCCCTACACCCCGAGATGGAGAAGTCGTTGTGTTCGCGGATCACTTAGCCCGCGGTTTCAACCCGCCCAGTTCCAAATTTTATCGCAACGTTCTGGCTAATTTCCAACTCCATCCACAAGATATTGGTCCCAATTCTGTTACTAACATATGCCACTTCCAAGTGCTCTGTGAGGTGTTCTTTCAAGAGGAACCTACAGTTGAGTTGTTCCGAGATTGCTTTCACTTAAACCGCCGCACAGAATTTACTGATGGCTCCAACATGGAACTGGGTGGCGTGTCAATCCAAAAGAGGAAAGAGGTCACTTACCCTCATGCGAAACTGCATAGTCACCCCCAAGAGTGGAATAACTCCTGGTTTTACTGTAAAGACACCTCCCCAGAGAACGAGAATATCCTGCCCGGTTTTCGTCCAGAACGGCTCAGCAACACTCACCCCTTTCCTCAGAGGTTGACTGCTAAAGAGAGGAGTAAATACGCTCCCCAACTGTCCAAACTCAGAGCCTTCATGGCCAACGGTTTAACAGGAGTCGACCTCGCTCGTTGCTGGATATCTTGGAGTATACTGCCACTCAGTCAATGCTCCGGTTTGATGTGCGAATACACAGGCAGTGTTGATGATCCGTTACGTCATGTAAACATCCAGCTTACGGATGAAGAGGTCACCGAAGCCGTAAAGAAGATTCTAAATGAACCGGAACGCGTCTGTGCACGAACTGGCCTTTTTCCCTTCTGCGCCATCAATAAACCACCAGCGGTAAATCAAAATTTCTTCTCATTAAGTCTGATGTTATCTTGTGTGCGTATGATTGATTCTAATATCTGTTGACGCAGGGTGATGACCCGTTTTGGAGCAAAAAACTCCCTCAAGGAAAGGCGGATAAACCGGAGAAATCGACCCGGCCTAAGACAAGAGTCGTCAAAAAGTCTGCTCACAAGAGGAAAACCACGGCCTCTTCTGATCCTGCCGATGATGAGGTGGGTAATCCGGGTTTTGAAGCTAAACTTGACTCCCTCGGTTTATTGTTTGTGCAGTTTATTGACGATGCAATTTGTCAGGATGATGCCGAAGCAAGCCATGCTGATGATGCAGAGGTAATTACTATTTCTTCTGATTCAAACCTTCTGCCTTCCCACAAAATCCGTCAGGCGAACCGCAAAGTTAAATTTTCCCATCCTCTTGCTTACTTGGATCCTAACTTTCTTATGAAGACCCGTCAGCACGAGGTGCGTCGTACAACCCGACACAACGGTCAGGTAGTTACCTCCGCCGGTTTACCGAACAGTCTGGTTCAGAGACGTCGTTCAGAGGTCTCTAATTTGCTTGTCAAATTTTTTCCTAAAGCGGGCTGCTTTCTTCAACCACTTAATCCGTCTGACTCCGATTATCAGGTCACCTCGCACTCATCCTCTGGCGAGTCAACTGGTACTCAGCTACCTCCACTCAAAACCGTGCTAGGGTAAACTTTGTTTTTCTCGTCAGGTTGTCCATTATTATAATCTTCAACATGTGTTGTCCTTAACTTTGCTGCTTCTTTCAGAGCTAAACCGAGGCCGAGCAAAAAAGCTCGCCAAGACAAAACAGGAGAAGAAAACGCTCCTCCTGAACCGGACACTGTCCCGAATGTTGAAGCGACTATCCCTGAAGATGTAATTGATGACCCATCAGTCCGAGATGAAGTCGTTGTTCCCGAAGAAGGCTCTGTTAACCCCTCCGGCCCTACGGATCAACCAGCCAGTCCAATTCGTGCTGAGAAAACCATTAGTTCCTCAAAGCCTGCCGAAAAACCGATCGTGCCAGTCCCGACCGGCGACCACAAAGATGATGAAGTCATGATTACTGGCATAGGTTGTACTGAACCGGGAAATCCCATCGCTTTAGCCAAGCACACTGCTAAAGAAGAAATTTCTGCTTTAAGTAAAGGTAAATGGGATGTTGATCTGGCAACGTACTCCGCCCTTGGTGCTCAAGAAATTCATTCTAGCTACTTAAACCGGCTATATACTAGCCGTGACTATGAAGCCAATCTTGTGAAGATGATGAAAAACAAATTCGAGGTAACTTCCATGCCCTCACTCCTGCTTCTTATCACCGTAGCCCCCAAGGGTCGGTTTAACTTTATCATAATTGAATCGACACTTGTAATCATCATATCGTAGCATCCGAAATATCATTAGAACAAATAGCCATTAGCCCCCAAGTGCCGAGCTGAATACTTGTATTGTGCTTGGGACTTTGATAATTAACTGATAACTTGAGATCAAAGAAGCATTAGCCCCCAAGTACAAAGTACCTAACTTGTTATGTGCTTGGTACTTCCTTTGTTTAAACCGTACAACTGTCGGACTGCAGACTGAACTGAAGGTCAAAGAAAGCCAAATTGCCGATCTTCAAGAGAATATAAAATCTCAGCAAGCAGAAACTTCCAAAGCCAAAGAGGAACTAACCAGTGCTTTAGGCAGCATGGAACAATTGAAGGAAGGTTTTCAGAAGGAGCGGGCTGACTGGGTCACAGAAAAGGCCGCTTTAACCAAAAAGATTGAAAATGCATAATCTGCCCTTAAACCGGTAATAGACGAATTGACCAGCGTGAAGCGACAGGTGCACGCAATGACTACCGCCATCTTTGGTAAGCCTCGCGTGACTTCTGTAATAATCCTGATTCTTCTATAAAACAGCTCGGTTTATGACCTGCTGATCGTATTACAGGCACTCGCATCAACCACCTGGGATCAGATGTGCGTATGAAGCTGAAAGCGGCCTATACTTTAGTCGAGCAGTTGTACACCGGCGCACAGCGGATCATCACTACTGCTTCACACAACCATCCGGCGCCCACATTGATCCAGGACACGTTGAAGAGGTTGTCGATGCTTCCCGCTCGGATTGAAGAGTTAAAAATATCCGCTACTTGAACCGGAACCATTAATGCCTTAATCCGGGCCAAAGCATGGGTGCCTGATTTTGATCCCGTTGAAGCGGCTCAAGGTTATCCTAGCTTAAAGGAGGATGGCTCCGAGTTCGATGAAGAAGAATTAAGAAAGATAAACCGGGCAGTGCGCCCTCTGGCCTGTCAATTGGTAGAAGAGGCAAACTTGTCTCATTATCAAGCCCAGTATAATAACCAGAACAAACGGGTAGCAGCGCCAATCCCTGAAGCGGAAAACTTAATTCCTCCAATCCGGAAACACACCTATGCCCCTAATATTGAACCGTCGTCCCTGATACATGAGGAAGCTGTCTTTCAAGCTTTAATGGGGATTGATTGGACCACTGTTGACCTCTAGCCGCTGGGTAGGGAGGAGGAAGCGGAAGCGGCGCAGGATGATCCAGAATCATCAAACCGGGATGACACACAGGCGTGAACCGAGGGCAGCTTTAATCGGTTTCCTTTTGATACTTTGTCAAGAAACAATCATCTTATTTAGGCACCATGTTGCCTTGTAATAGGATAGACCGTACTTTATGCTTTATGAGATGCCTTCGCGCATTCAGTACTGATATTCTCCTTTGAAATATTATTTTTGCCAGCTTGTATCTCCTGCAATCACAAAATTTTAAACTACCAGGGCGGTTGTACCGTCATCCGGCTTGTGAATCTTTATGTAAATAAGCAAGGAAACTTGCAAGTATGATCAAACTATTTGTGATACAAAATACCTGCCATATAGTAGGCGTGAAATAGGCGTTTGTGGCCAATGTTAAAACGGTAGTTGATATCTTTTAAACCATCGTGGGAGAACCGAGCTCCTGTGTATATAACACCGGTTTACCGTCCTTTACTGATAACAATCTTTTGTTGCTCGAAAAAGGATGTTTAGCAGAAAAACTCAAACCGAACCAACAATCTCAGATTGTTGAAAAAAGAAAGGCCGTGTTCCGCCAAATTGGCTATGTAGAACCGGTGTAAAATATTGTCGGTTTAAGAGAAAGGCAATAAACCATCAATGGTGACAAAAAACCTTTTGCAAAAGAAGAGCTCTATTGAGCTTGGTCAGATGGAATTACCATGGTCAGACGCAACCGAGCCCCCCGAAGCTGTAGCGATGTTGCCAGTCAGCCAGGACCCCAAAACGACGCGTGGCATTACGCCGGCCAAGTGGCATTGCTATGGTTCGGGTTCGACCAAGCCCCCAAATGACTCTAAGGCCCATAGTCCGATCAAGAGGCGTGACCGGTTCAGACGTGACTGTGTCCCCAAATGATTCTGGTGGCTTTCGCCGGCCAAGAGGTATTGCATCGGTTCGGACACGACCGAGCCCCCAAATGACTCTGGTGGCTTTCGCCGGCCAAGAGGTATTGCATCGGTTCGGACACGACCGAGCCCCCAAATGACCTCATAAGGATAGCTATGTTCTCTTTGGTTCGAATACGACCTATGTTTGAACAGGAAGCCTCAAGTGATCTTGTTAAGACTTGCAAGGGGTAAACCGGATGTTGCTTAAAGACAACCCCGTGTAACCACACATGATATAAAAGAACAGATACCCCGCTTTAGCGGAGGATCCGGTTTATTATAATATATACATAGTCATGATATATACATAAGCAGAGCCCATGGCTCAAGTATAGTAAGGCCGAAGATGAGCTATATTCCACGGCCTGTCGGTCTCTTGTCCTGATTTGCGTGAGTCTTTGTGCTCTCGAACATCTATCAGGTAGTATGAACCATTGTGCAGATTCTTGCTAACCACGAAAGGCCCTTCCCAAGGTGGAGACAATTTATGCATCTTGGTTTGATCTTGAATAAGTCAAAGCACCAAATCTCCCTCTTGAAAGGTTCTGGTCCTGATCCGACGACTGTGATAGCGACGAAGATCCTGTTGGTAGATCGCTAAGCGGGCAGCTGCTATGTCTCGCTCTTCATCTAGCCGGTCCAAAGCGTCCTGTCTAGAACTTTCGTTGTCTGCTTCAACGTAAGCCGCCACATGAGGTGAATCGTGACGGATGTCGCTAGGAAGAACTGCCTCTGCCCCATAAACCATGAAGAACGGTGTATACCCAGTTGACCTGTTAGGCGTGGTGTTGATGCTCCATAACACAGAGGGTAAGTCTTTGACCCAACAACCCGGCGTCCGCTGCAAAGGAACCATAAGCCTGGGTTTGATGCCTCTCAAGATCTCCTGATTAGCTCTTTCTGCTTGACCATTGGACTGTGGGTGCGCTACTGATGACACATCAAGGCGGATGTGCTCTCGTTCGCAGAACTCTTTCATGGCACCTTTAGATAAATTGGTACCATTGTCTGTGATGATACTGTGTGGAAAACCAAACTGGAAAATCACTTTTTTGATGAACCGAACCGCGGTGGCCGCATCACACTTGCTAACGGGCACTGCCTCTACCCACTTTGTAAATTTGTCCACCGCCACCAGAAGGTGGGTCTTCTTGTCCTTGGACCTTTTGAAAGGCCCAACCATGTCCAGCCCCCAGGTTGCAAACGGCCAAGTAATTGGAATCATCCTCAATTCTTGAGCCGGAAGGTGAGCGCGCCTTGAGAATTTTTGACAACCATCACACCGCCTGACCAGATCCTCCGCATCAGCATGAGCAGTCAGCCAATAGAAACCGTGATGAAAAGCTTTTGCCACTAAAGACTTTGAACCGGCGTGGTGACCACAATCTCCTTCGTGGATCTCACGCAAAATTTCACGGCCTTCCTCAGGAGATACACACCGTTGAAACGCTCCTGTCACACTGCGATGATGTAGTTCGCCGTTTTCAACTACCATGGACTTGGACCGCCGTACTATCTGTCTGGACAGAGTCTCATCCTCTGGCAACTCCCCTCGGTTCATGTACGCCAGGTAAGGAAGCGTCCAATCCGGGATGACATGTAATGCCGCCACCAATTGAGCCTCTGGGTCAGGAATCACCAAATCTGCTTCGCCAGGTAGTTGAACCGACGGGTTGTAAAGCACATCAAGGAACACATTAGGTGGTACCGGTTTACGCTATGAACCTAGCCGACTTAAAGCGTCTGCCGCCTCATTCTTTCGTCGGTCCACATGGTCCACCTGATAACCTTTGAAGTGACCTGCGACCACATCAACCTCACGACGATAAGCAGCCATGAGTGGATCTTTAGAATCCCATGTACCAGACACCTGCTGGGCCACCAAATCAGAGTCGCCAAAGCACTTAACCCGGCTTAAATTCATCTCCTTAGCCATCCGGAGGCCATGGAGCAAGGCCTCATATTCTGCTGCATTGTTAGTACAAGGGAACATTAAACGGAGAACATAACAAAACTTATCACCTCGTGGGGAAGTTAATATGACTCCAGCCCCCGATCCTTCCAATTGACGTGATCCGTCAAAATGAATGGTCCAGTAAGTGTGATCCGGCTTCTCTTCGGGGACTTGCAACTCCGTCCAATCATTGATGAAATCCACCAATGCCTGAGACTTTATCACAGTGCGAGGCACATACTTTAAACCGTGCGGTCCAAGCTCAATAGCCCACTTGGCAATCCGACAAGTCGCTTCTCGGTTCTGGATGATATCACCCAAGGGAGCAGAACTGACCACCGTGATAGGGTGGCCTTGGAAATACTGTTTCAGCTTCCGACTTGCCATAAAAACTCCATATACTAGCTTTTGCCAATGCGGATATCGTTGTTTGGATTCAATAAGCACCTCGCTGATATAATAAACCGGACGCTGAACCGGGTATTCTTTGCCTGCCTCCTTCCGCTCTACCACAATAGCCACACTGACCGCGCGAGCGTTAGCAGCTACATACAACAGCAATGGTTCCTTATCAGTGGCAGCAGCGAGTACGGGCGGATTGACCAACTGTCGCTTTAAATCCTCGAACGCCTGATCAGCGGCAGAATTCCAGACGAACTGATCCGTCTTTTTCAACATTTGATACAAAGGAATTGCTTTCTCTTTGAGGCGGCTGATAAACCGGCTCAACGCAGCAATTCGGCCTGCCAGACGTTGGACGTCATTGATGCATTTCGGTTTAGCTAGAGAGGTGATAGCCGTAATTTTTTCGGATTAGCCTCAATTCCCCTGTTGGACACCAGGAAACCCAATAGCTTGCCAGCTGGTATACCAAAGACACATTTGGCCGGATTGAGCATCATCTTGTATGTCCTTAAGTTATCAAAGGTCTCCTTCAAATCATCGACCAACGTTTCCTTCTTCCTTGACTTGACCACAATATCATCCACATAAGCGTGCACATTACAGCCAATCTGCTTGTGGAGACAATTTTGCACACATCGTTGATAAGTTGCCTGGGTACTTTTGAGCCCGAAAGGCATAGATACATAGCAGAAGGCTCCAAAGGGAGTAATGAACGCCGTCTTCTCCTGGTCCTTAACCGCCATCTTAATCTGATAATAACCGGAGTATGCATCCAGAAAACATAAACGCTCGCAACCCGCCGTAGCATCAATGATTTGATCAATACGGGGGAGGGCAAAAGGATCTGCAGGGCAGGCCTTATTAAGATCTGTATAGTCCACACACATACGCCAAGTGCCATTTTTCTTAAGGATCAGCACCGGATTAGCAAGCCATTCAGGATGAAAAACTTCAACGATGAAGCCAGCTGCGAAGAGCCTGGCCACCTCTTCTCCAATAGCCTTTCTTCTCTCCTCGTTGAACCGACGGAGGAACTGTTTCACCGGTTTGTATTTAGGATCCACATTAAGGGTGTGCTCAGCGAGTCGCCTCGGTACACCTGGCATGTCAGAAGGTTTCCATGCGAAGATGTCCCGATTCTCACGGAGGAACTCGATGAGCGCGCTTTCCTATTTTGGATCCAGATTGGTACTGATGCTGAATTGCTTGGATGAATCACCATCCATGAAATCAACAAGCTTGGTCTCCGCGGCTGACGTGAATTTTAAAGCCGGATCATGCTCTGGGGTAGGCTTCTTTAAAGGAGTCATATCCGTCGGATCAACATTATCTTTGTAGTATTTGAGCTCCTCAGTAGCACAAACCGATTCTGCATAAGCGGCATCTCCTTCTTCACACTCCAAAGCGATCCTGCGACTCCCGTGAACCGTGATGGTTCCCTTGTAGCCCGGCATCTTGAGCTGCAGATATACATAACAGGGCCATGCCATGAATTTGGCATAAGCCGGCCGACCAAACAGGGCATGGTACGGGCTTTGAATCTTCACCACCTCAAAAGTCAGTGTTTCTGATCGGGAATCGTGATCATCTCCGAAAGCCACCTCCAATGCTATCTTGCCCACGGGGTACGCAGACTTGCCTGGCACCACGCCATGAAAAACCGTGTTTGAAGGCCGTAAATCCTTATCCTTGAGCCCCATACGTCGAAATGTCTCATAGTATAGGATGTTAATACTGCTACCCCCATCCATGAGCACCTTGGTGAACTTATAACCTCCAACCTGAGGCGCCACCACTAAAGCCAGCTGACCCGGATTATCCACCCGAGGAGGGTGATCCTCTCTACTCCAGATGATCGGCTGCTCTGACCATCGTAGGTATCGGGGCACGGCCGGTTCAACAGAGTTAACTGCCCTCTTCCGGACCTTCTGGTCTCGCTTGTCCAAGCTAGTGGTGAATACATGATATTGGCCACTGTTTAGCTGCTTTGGATTGCTCTGGTACCCCGACTGCTGCTGATTATAGCCCCCTTGATCATTTTGGTTATGTTGATTACCATGTCCGCCCGGATTGCTATTCCCGCTCGGATTACCATTAAACCCTGAACCGGAGTTTCCTCCACCGTGGCTTGGCCCGGATCCTGAACCGCCACCGGGATTGTGATCATACCGGAAGGCGTTGGAATTCTTGAACTCTCGCATGATGTAACAATCCTTCCATAGATGGTTTGCTGGTTCCTCCGTCGTCCCATGCTTTGGGCAGGGCTGATTCAACAAACTATTTAAGCGCTCTGGATTGGGGTTGGGTCCGCCACCGCGGCCTTTGCCCCTACGCTGCCGGCCCCTGTTCTGCACATTGGTGTTAGCCACAAAATCCATGGAACCATCCGCTTTACGTTTGCCTCCGACGCTGCTCCCTGGGTGATGCTGTTGTCCTCTGGAGTTGCCGTTCTTCTTTCCCTTCCCTGCCTTTTCATCATCAGACTCGGGATCCTTGGTACTATCAGAATCAACATACTTTACCAAAGCAGCCATGAGAGTCCCTATGTCAGTGCAATGGCGCTTCATTCGTCCTAATTTCAATTTCAAGGGCCCAAACCGGCAATTGCTTTCCAAAGTCACAACTGCAGTGTCAGCATTGATGCGGTCTGATGAATGCAAGATTTGCGAAACGCGGCGCACCCAATGAGTGGTTGACTCTCCTTCCGCCTGGACGCAGGCGGCTAAGTCCACTATCGACATGGGCTGCCTGCACGTATCTTTGAAATTACCGATAAACCGAGCTCGCAATTGAGCCCATGAACCGATGGTATTGGGCGGCAGGCTTTTTAACCAAGTGCGGGCCGTTCCTTCAAGCATCATAGTAAAATATTTTGCACATGCAGCTTCATCTACGTCAAGCATCTCCATGGCCATCTCGTAACTCTCCACCCACGCCTCTGGGGGTTGATCTGCTGTATAATTCGGTACCTTGCGCGGACCCTTGAAGTCCTTAGGCAGGCGCACATTGCGCAAAGCAGGTATAAGGCAAGGCACCCCCAAAGCGCTAGAAGCAAGCCCTGGTTCGACCGAAGTGGTGGGACGAACCGGCGTAAGCTGGCGGGTCTGATGTGCTGCCAATTCGACTTCTCTGCGTGCACGGGCCCGGTCTACCAACTCTTGAGCATCAGGAGCCGGATTGTTGCCGCGGGGCACTCCATGCCGTGCATTGCTGGACTCAGCTTGTTCTTCCATGTGCCTGCTATAACTCCGGGTTGGACGTGGAGTAGAATGAATCCGCTCGCGGCTGTATGAATACGCCTCCTGTTGGACCAGCGCCGTTCTGAGGAGCTCCTTGACCCGGCGCGTCTCTATTGCCTGTAACGAATCTCCCTCGACCGGAATAGCCTCTAGACGCGTTGCCGCAGCAACAAGATTATCCAGCGGGTTGGAGTAGTGATCCGGGGGTGTGGTCACAATCCGTGGCTCTGGGTTATAATGGGGCAGATCTATTATGCGGGGCTGAACCGACGCGCCTGTCCCGGGCGCCTCTGCTCGGTTTACCACTGGTTGATTACTGGTCCCTGATCCAGGAGTATTGAAAAGATCCCTTCCTTCAAAAACCGGTGGCAGGCGGGACCGATATTTCCTCCTCATGACCTCCTGCAAAGCGTTCTGATCCAGCATGAACTTATAGGCTTGTGCGTCCAAAGCGGCCCGTTCCGCAGTCATCCTGACCTCCTCGGCCGCCAGATCCGCCTTGGCCTGGCTAATCTGTTCTCTCACCTTTGCAATCTCTGCGTTATGAGCATCCCGATCCGCCGGATTAGCCTCTGTCAAGAGCGCCGCCAGTGCGTCGAACAGATCGGATAATACTTGAACCGGTGGGCGCACAAAACCTCCTGCTCCGGCAGCCGTTGAACCGGAAACCATTGCTGCGGCCATCGATGAATGAGGCGCTGCTTGGGTGCCGGCCATGAATATGCCGACCCGGCTAGGTAGATCGGAGGGGTCCGGAATACTGTTGCCGTCGGAACAGCCCCCAATCCGACCATCATGCACTTGATACAGGGACTCAGTTTCCCCGGTTGACGACTCATCGCCGGAACAAACGACGGTTTCGCCACCAGGTTCTGATCCGTCCTCATAATTTCCTCCGTGGATGACTCCCACAAAGGCACGCTTTACTGCTGGCTTAACCCGGGCAGGTCGCGGACACTGAGCTGTCTCGATGAGGTCGGTGCAGGTGTCCAGCTCAGAGCCCAGTTCACCAATCTTGCCGATAAAAATGTGTATACTGCCAAAGGGGACCCGGCACCCGTAGTCAACTGAGCCGGCCTCGGGGCCCCAGCCTTCATCGTCGATGTAAACCTTACCGCGGTGACTCTTGGTCATCCGGCCCACGGCATATCCCTTGAGTCCTTCAAAGCGGCCCTCCAAGAACTTGAAACCATCGTGCGATAGCCCCACGATGGGCGCCAACTGTCGTGGGTTTGTCACGGCAGATGTCCTATCCAAAGGACTTAGTCGTGGAGCCATCGCAACGGGTTAACTCGAAGGGGTTAAAGCGGACACAAGGACACAGAGAATTATACTAGTTCGGCCCCTTCGATGAAGGTAAAAGCCTACGTCTAGTTGGTGTTGGAATTGATGAAGTCTCGACGACTAGGGAGCAATCGCTTCTCCTAGGCTTCGAGTTGTTGGTTCCCCCCTGAACCGATATCGGGTCGTCCCCTTATATACACGGGTGACGCCCGTCGGTTCATAGAGTCCCAATCTCCGGTTTATACTCATACCCGGGTTGGTCTCTTGCTTATTCCTAACTCATAATACAAGTTGTACACAGTCCGGTTTACGGCTACAGATGTTAAACCGACTACGGCCTCAGGCCTTTACATAGCCTCTTGGGATTTAACATTCTTGAGCTACTGATGAAATTAACCCGGCCCAGATAGGCCGGTTTAGGCCCAGTATTAATATCCCCAACACCTCCCTAGCGCCATGACGGCAGGCCGATATCTTCCACAACCGGAAGCGCCGCACCGCTCCCTTCAGCTTCTCTGCAAGCTCTCCAAGGCCCTCGAGCATGGGGAGGGATGGCCATAAGGCTTGGGCAACGCCTTGCATCGCCTGCCGAACTCACTCGTGCAGTTGCGAGAGCTCGGGAAGAAGGTCACCTGTAGAACCGGGCATCTCCTCTGCAGGACGACCTGTTAGCATACCTACAGACATCGCTCTATTAATCGACTTCCTCGCCGAACATATTTTTCAAAAAGTTCGTTCAAGCACTTACTAAATATACCGCGTCGAAGCCGCTGATTCTCCTGAACGGAGTCCGACAGCTGGGCACGAACATCTTTCAGTTCAACACCCAGCTTGGTGTTCGCATCCTGAAGATCAATCTTCTCCCGCCTCACCTTTGTTAGACCACTCTCGCCAGCCTTTAGCCGGCGTAGGAGTTGTTGCTTGTCCGGATCTAGTCTGGCGCCATCTGCAATATCATTTGTCAGACTAGCACATACGCCGCATTTTGCATAATACTTATCTTTTTGAAGCATATATTACCAGAGGGGGCCCCCTTGGGCTCCCATGTCTCGGCCATTGCGGCCTCAAGTTGGGCTTTGCACTCTGTCAGCTCCTGGGACAGTTGGGTATTCTTCTCTGAAAGAGCCTGCATGTCATATGAGACTTAAATCAGTTATTCTAACTGATTCAAGTCTCGGGGGCTACTGATCCATATAACTATCAAATTTTCTCACCCGTATGTCTTTTACATATTGCTCCGTGGCTCTGGCTAGACCACTTTGAGCGGCACGGAAATACGCATCTCCCAAATTAAAGGCATCCAGCGCCTCTTGGGAGGAACAAGCGTCGCGGAGAACTGTCCGGCGGCGCCGGTGATTCATTGCACTCTCCACCTCGGAATGGGTGGCAGACAGCCTGTCTGCATCCTCTGTCGGAGGAGCGTCCGGTGCGTTCCTTGTGTTTGCCTCCGCCTCCGGGCCGGGCTGTGGAGCCTGGCTGGTCGAGGCGCGATTGGCAGCCTCTCCGGATATAGTCCGGCGAAGCCTGTCTGTCCTGCACCGAGCACGAGTGTTAATATGCCTTAATGGAATAACACCTGGACTAAACAGGCGCGCTATACCTTTGCATCGGCGCCTCAGTCCGGACTACATTCCTTTTTAACCCACGGGGCCCTGCGGCCCCTTGTTGGCTAGCCGCCGCAGGCTAGGCCTCCCGCCTCAGGAACCGCCCTGCAAAACATGGTTGTTGTCAGGAAAACTGAAAACACGTGAGGGTGGATCCCTTCCCAAAGGTGATGAGACTCCAGTCTCAGTTACCTGGGAAGCCGGGATTAACCCTGGGTAATCGGACGTAATGGCCACCAAGTTATCGTCCTTGCTCAGCTGATAAAACACCCTGTCAATCAGCTCCACCGAAATGTCCGGGTCCTCTTCGGAGGCCGGATCGAGGGACCGTTCAGGATCCTCGGGCTGTGGAGGACGGTTGTTTTTGTCCTTTACTTCCTGACGCAGTTCCTGCGTAGGAGTCGTTAGACTATATATTTAATCATGGGTATATAAAACGGATGGGCAAGCAAGATTGTCCGCTTACCCAAATTGGAGGGTTGTACATAGTAAATCCACCCTGTGGGTTGACGCGGAGGCATTCCTCCGCTTCTCCCTTGTACAAAGAGGACAAGATCTTTACTAGAGCGGCATCTGAGTCCGGCCCCTTACGACCGTAGCGAGTGGCGGCATCCTCCCCGTTAAAATCCCACATGGGGTGGCTTCTATATTGAAGCGGTTGCACCCCCCGCATGATGCATATGGCCATGACTCCAACCATGGTTAGTCCGGAATGAGCCAATAGTCTTATCCGGCCCATCAGGTAAAGGACGTCCTTGTCACTTTCTCTCTGAGAGCTCCGTGGACGCCAGCTTAGGCGTTTCTTTAAGGGAGCACTGTTGAATTTAGGGAGGCCGATCCGGATAGGATCCGGTAGTGCGACATCCTCCATATAAAACCATTCTGAAGGCCAGTCCTCGGACGCCTTCTTTGGGGTTCTGGATAGATATCCGGTCCCGGCAATGCGCCAGACTTCGGCTCCGCCCACTTCATATATTAACCCCTCTTGAGAACGGGGCACCAGGCAGAACATACTCTTCCACAGCGCGAAATGAGCCTCAACACCCAAAGAACAGATCGCAAAGGGCAACGAAGCCCGCGATATGCAATATAGAGGCAGGTGTGAGGTTGTGCAGTTGGAGGCCATAGAACTCCAGAAGCCCTCGGAGAAACGGATGAATTGGAAATCCGAGTCCCCTGATTAGATAAGGGACAAGGCATACCCGCTCTCCTTTGGAGGGAGTGGGAGCGCTCTCCGCTTGCTCTCCGCCATTATAGGCGGCGAGTCTGGCTCGAACCGGGACCATGTAGGCAGGAGGGAGGAATCCCTTGGTCTGAAGCGATACTAGCACGCTATGCGGGATGGAGAACCTCTCCCAGTCTCCGGGCTTAGGACTGGAAGGGCGAGAGGAGGAGTTGCGTTGGCTGGCCATGGTGGAATCAACCTTTTTGGATACGCTCTGATGACTACTCGCGGATGGGAGAAGGTGTGGTTTGGATCTAAATCTCCATTCCTTTAAATAGGCGGCCCATCTACGCGGCTAGGGGTGTGAATGTAAAAACACACAGACTTTTCGTATTCGTTTGACACGTGGAAGAGGACCATTATTGGGCGTAGAAGCCAAGGAGCGCTGCATTTATAAAGAGGAGGACATTATTCAACAGGTAGACAAAATCCGGAAGGGGAACCCGCCTTGCAATGCCGAAAACAATCTGCGCGCCGGACTCGTCGCCATTGAAGCCTGGTTCAGGGGCTACTCAGGGAGTCCTGGATTAGGGGGTGTCCGGATAGCCATACTATACCTTCAGCCGGACTCCTGGACTATGAAGATACAAGATTGAAGACTTCGTCCCGTGTCCGGAGGGGAGTTTCCTTGGCGTGGAAGGCAAGCTTGGCGATGCGGATATTCAGATCTCCTACCATTGTAACCGACTTTGTGTAACCCTAACACTCTCCAGTGCCTATATAAACCGGAGGGTTTTAGTCCGTAGGACAACTCCAACATACAACAATCATACCATAGGCTAGCTTCTGGGGTTTAGCCTCCTTGATCTCGTGGTAGATCTACTCTTATACTACCCATATCATCAATATTAATTAAGCAGGACGTAGGGTTTTACCTCCATCAAGAGGGCCCAAACCTGGGTAAAACATTGTGTCCCTTGTCTCCTGTTACCATCCGCCTAGACGCACAGTTCGGGACCGCCTACCCGAGATCCGCCGGTTTTGACACCGACAGCGATGCGGTCCAGGGTGAGACTTTTCTCCCCGGACAGATCTTCGTATTCGCCGGCTTTGCACTGCGGGCCAATTCGCTTGGCCATCTGGAGCAGATTGAAAGCTGTGCCCCTGGCCATCAGGTCAGATTTGGAAGCTTGAACTACACGGCTGATATCCGCGGAGACTTGATCTTCGACGGATTTGAGCCACAGCCGGGCGCGCCGCACTGTCGTGAAGGGCATGATCTAGCTCTGCCGACGAACAGTGCCCTGGAGGCCGCACCCATGTCCGCTCCGACCCTTACCTCGGAGCCGACTGCACCGATCGAGGACGGGTGGCTGGACACCGCCTCGGGGGCTACAATCTCTACGACGATCGAGCCGAACACCAGCCTTATCTTCTGCGAAGCCCGTGACTCCAGGGTGCCTGACTCCTTTTCGGACTCCGAGCCCTCCGCGCCCTTGCCAATTGAATCCAATTGGGCGCCGATCATGGAATTCACCATCGTGGATATCTTTCAGCACCCGCCCTTCAGCGATATTCTTAATTCACTAAGGTCTCTCTCTTTGTTAGGAGAGTCCTGGCCGGATTATGGCCAACAGGATTGGCATGCGGACGACGAAGAAATTCAATGCCCACCCACCACTCACTTCATAGCCACTGTCGATGATTTAACCGACATGCTAGACTTCGACTCCGAAGACATCGACAGTATGGACGACGATGTAGGAGACGAACAGGAACCAGCGCATATAGGGCACTGGAAAGCCACCTCGTCATATGACATATATATAGTGGATACACCCAAAGAAGGCAATGGCAACGGAACAACGGGGGATGACCCCTCCAAGAAGCAACCCAAGCGCTGGCGTCAGAGGCGCCGCTCTAAGTCCCGCCAAAGCAAAAACGGTGAAACCGGCACCGGAGACAATAACACCCCGGACAGTGCCGAAGACAACTCCCTCCATCAAGACTGAGTGCAGGAGGATGGAGAAGCCAGCCCTCTTGAAAGGGCGGGAGACAAAGAGGAAGAGGATGATAATTACATGCCTCCCTCCGAAGACGAGGCAAGCCTCGGCGACGACGAATTTGTCGTGACTGAGGATCCCGTCGAACAAGAGCGCTTTAAGCGCAGGCTTATGGCCACGATGAGCAGCCTTAAGAAAAAACAGTAACAGCTTAGAGCTGATCAAGATTTGCTAGCCGACAGATGGACTGAAGTCCTGGCGGCCGAAGAGTATGAACTCGAACGCCCCTCCAAGAGTTACCCAAAGCGCAGGCTGATACCCCGATTAGAGGAGGAAGCACCTAAACCTACATCACCAGCGCATGACGCGGCCGATCGGCCACCTCGTGGCCGCGACAGAGAGGCCTCACGGCCCTCCGCTCAAGCCGCACCCCGGCGTCGCTCAAAAAATACCAAGGCACAGGGAAACGCGCTAGACCTACATGTTATGTTGGAGGACAAGGCAAGGAAAACAAGAATGATCTACGGATCGCGTGGACGACCCACGACTCGAGACGATAACCGTCACACCGGATACAGCAAATCCGGCCGGGCCGAACACAGCAGACAAAGCTCATTTGAGCTACGTCGTGATATAGCCCAGTACAGAGGCGCCGCACACCCACTATGCTTCATGGATGAAGTAATGGATCATCAAATCCCAGAGGGTTTCAAACCCGTAAACATCGAATCATACGATGGCACAACAGATCCTGCGGTATGGATCGAGGATTCTCTCCTTCATATCCACATGGCCCGTGGCGATGATCTACACGCCATAAAATACCTCCCACTCAAGCTTAAAGGACCAGCTCGGCATTGGCTTAACAGCTTGCCAGTAGAATTAATTGGTTGTTGGGAGGACCTGGAAGCCGCATTCCTCGACAATTTCCAGGGCACCTATGTGCGACCACCAGACGCCGATGACCTAAGCCACATAATTCAGCAGCCAGAGGAATCGGCCAAACAATTCTGGACACGGTTCCTAACCAAGAAAAATCAAATCGTCGACTGTCCGGACGCAGAGGCCCTAGCAGCCTTCAAACACAACATCTGTGACGAGTGGCTTGCCCGGCACCTAGGACAGGAAAAGCCGAAAGCCATGGCAGCCCTCACGACACTCATGACCCGCTTTTGCGTGGGAGAAGACAGCTGGCTAGCTCGTAGTAACAACATGACCAAGAGCCTTGGTAACTCGGATACCAAGGACAGCAATGGTAGGTCGCGTCGCAACAAGCACAAGCGCCGCATTAACGGCGACAGTGCTGAGGATATGGCAGTTAATGACGGATTTAGGGGCTTTAAACCCGGTCAGCGGAAAAAGCCATTCAAGAGAAATACTCCGGGCCCGTCCAGTTTGGACCGAACACTCGATCGCTCGTGCCAGATACACGGCACCCCCGAAAAACCAGCCAATCACACCAACATGGATTGTTGGGTGTTCAAGCAGGCAGGCAAGTTACATGCCAAAAACAGAGACAAGGGGCTGCATAGCGATGACGAGGAGGAGCCCCGGCCGCCCAACAATAGTGGACAAAAGGGTTTCCCCACACAAGTGTGGACGGTGAACATGATATACGCAACCCACATCCCCAAGAGGGAGCGGAAGCGTGCGTTAAGGGGCGTATAGGCGTTGGAGCCGGTCGCCCCAAAGTTCAACCCATGGTCCTCCTGCCCGATCACTTTTGGTGGAAGGGACCACCCCACTAGCATCCGTCATGGTGGATTCGCCGCATTGGTTCTTGACCCAATCATTGACGGATTTCACCTCACTAGAGTCCTTATGGACGGTGGCAGCAGCCTGAACCTGCTTTATCAGGATACAATGCGGTAAATGGGCATAGATCCCTCAAGGATTAAACCCACAAAAACGACCTTTAAAGGCGTCATACCAGGTGTAGAGGATTGAAGGAAATATGCCCTAGAGGCAAGAATAAAGTTATTATTTATTTCCTTAATTCATGATAAATGTTTATTATTCATGCTAGAATTGTATTAACCGGAAACATAATACATGTGTGAATACATAGACAAAACAGAGTGTCACTAGTATGCCTCTACTAGACTAGCTCGTTAATCAAAGATGGTTATGTTTCCTAACCATGAACAAAGAGTTGTTATTTGATTAACGAGGTCACATCATTAGTTGAATGATCTAATTGACATGACCCATTATATTAGCTTAGCACCCGGTCGTTTAGTATGTTGCTATTGCTTTATCCATGACTTATACATGTTCCTATGACTATGAGATTATGCAACTCCCGTTTGCCGGAGGAACACTTTGGGTACTACCAAACGACACAACGTAACTGGGTGATTATAAGGGAGTACTACAGGTGTCTCCAATGGTAGATGTTGGGTTGGCGTATTTCGAGATTAGGATTTGTCACTCCGATCGTCGGAGAGGTATCTCTGGGCCCTCTCGGTAATGCACATCACTTAAGCCTTGCAAGCATTGCAACTAATGAATTAGTTGCGGGATGATGTATTACGGAACGAGTAAAGAGACTTGCCGGTAACGAGATTGAACTAAGTATTGGATACTGACGATCGAATCTCGGGCAAGTAACATACCGATGACAAAGGGAACAACGTATGTTGTTATGCGGTCTGACCGATAATGATCTTCGTAGAATATGTAGGAGCCAATATGGGCATCCAGGTCCCGCTATTGGTTATTGACCGGAGATGTGTCTCGGTCATGTCTACATTGTTCTCGAACCGTAGGGTCCGCACGCTTAACGTTACGATGATAGTTATTATGAGTTTATGCATTTTTATGTACCGAAGGAGTTCGGAGTCCCGGATGAGATCGGGGACATGACGAGGAGTCTCGAAATGGTCGAGACGTAAAGATCGATATATTGGACGACTATATTCGGACATCAGAAGGGTTCTGAGTGGTTCGGGTATTTTTGGAGGTACCGGGGAGTTACGGGAATACGAGGAAGAAGCAATGGGCCTTGATGGGCCTTAGTGGGAAGGACCAGGAGGTGGCGCGCGCCCCTCCCAAGCCCAGTCCGAATTGGACAAGGGGTTTGGGGCGCGGCCCCTCTCTCCCTTCCTTCCCCTCTTCCCCTCTTTCCCCCCTTGACCTAGTTGGACTAGGAAAGGTGGAATCCTACTCCCGGTGGGAGTAGGACTCCCCTGGCGCGCCCAAACCTAGGGTCGGCCTCCTCCCTCCTTTGCTCCTTTATATACGGCGGCAGGGGGCACCCCATGGACACACAAGTTGATCCTTCAGATCGTTCCTTAGCTGTGTGCGGTGCCCCCTTCCACCAAATTCCACCTCGGTCATATTGTCGCAGTGCTTAGGCGAAGCCCTGCGTCAGTAGTACATCAAGATCATCACCACGCCGTTGTGCTGACGGAACTCTTCCCCGACGCTTTGCTGGATCGGAGCCCGGGGATCGTCATCGAGCTGAACGTATGCCAAGAACTCGGAGGTGCCGGAGTAACGGTGCTTGGATTGGTTGGATCGTGAAGACGTACGACTACATCAACCGCGTTGATATAACGCTTCCGCTTTCGGTCTACGAGGGTATGTAGACAACACTCTCCCCTCTCGTTGCTATGCATCACCATGATCTTGCGTGTACGTAGGAATTTTTTTGAAATTACTACGTTCCCCAACAGTGGCATCCGAGCCTAGGTTTTTATTGTTTGATGTTATTTGCACGAGTAGAACACAAGTGAGTTGTGGACGATACAAGTCATACTGCCTACCAGCATGTCATACTTTGGTTCAGCGGTATTGTTGGACGAGACGATCCGGACCAACCTTACGCGTACTCTTACGCAAGACCGGTTCCCTCGACGTGCTTTGCACATAGATGGCTTGCGGAAGACTGTCTCTCCAACTTTAGTTGAACCGAGTGTGGCTACGCCCGGTCCTTGAGAAGGTTAAAACGGAGTCTATTTGACAAACTATCGTTGTGGTTTTGATGCGTAGGTAAGATGAGTTCTTACTTAAGCCCGTAGCAGCCACGTAAAATTTGCAACAAACAAAGTAGAGGACGTCTAACTTGTTTTTGCAGGGCATGTTGTGATGTGATATGGTCAAGACATGATGCTAAATTTTATTGTATGAGATGATCATGTTTTGTAACTGAGTTATCGGCAACTGGCAGGAGCCATATGGTTGTCGCTTTATTGTATGCAATGCAATCGCGATGTAATGCTTTAGTTTATTACTAAGCGGTAGTGATAGTCGTGGAAGCATAAGATTGGCGAGATGACAACGATGCTACAATGGAGATCAAGGTGTCGCGCCGGTGACGATGGTGATCATGACGGTGCTTCGGAGATGGAGATCACAAGCACAAGATGATGATGACCATATCATATCACTTATATTGATTGCATGTGATGTTTATCTTTTTATGCATCTTATCTTGCTTTGATTGACGGTAGCATTATAAGATGATCTCTCACTAAATTATCAAGAAGTGTTCTCCCTGAGTATGCACCGTTGCAAAAGTTCTTCGTGCTGAGACACCACGTGATGATCGGGTGTGATAGGCTCTACGTTCAAATACAACGGGTGCAAAACAGTTGCACACGCGAAATACTCAGGTTATACTTGACGAGCTATGCATATAAGATATGACCTCGGAACACAGAGACCGAAAGGTCGAGCGTGAATCATATAGTAGATATGATCAACATAACGATGTTCACCATTGAAAACTACTCCATATCACGTGATGATCGGTTATGGTTTAGTTGATTTGGATCACGTGATCACTTAGAGGATTAGAGGGATGTCTATCTAAGTGGGAATTCTTAAGTAATATGATTAATTGAACTTTAAATTTATCATGAACTTAGTCCTGGTAGTATTAGCATATCTATGTTGTAGATCAATAGCTCGCGTTGTTGCTTCCCTATGTTTATTTTGATATGTTCCTAGAGAAAATTGTGTTGAAAGATGTTAGTAGCAATGATGCGGATTGGATCCGTGATCTAAGGTTTATCCTCATTGTTGCACAGAAGAATTATGTCCTTGATGCACCGCTAGGTGACGGACCTATTGCAGGAGCAGATGCAGACGTTATGAACGTTTTGCTAGCTCAATATGATACTACTTAATAGTTTAGTGCACCATGCTTAACGGCTTAGAATCGGGACTTCAAAGACGTTTTGAACGTCATGGACCATACAAGGTGTTCCAGGAGTTGAAGTTAATATTTCAAGCAAATACCCGAGTTGAGAGATATGAAGTCTCCAACAAATTTCTATAGCTAAAAGATGGAGGAGAATCGCTCAACTAGTGAGCATGTGCTCAGATTGTCTGGGTACTACAATCGCTTGAATCAAGTGGGAGTTAATCTTCCAGATAAGATAGTGATTGACAGAATTCTCTAGTCACCATCACCAAGTTAGTAGAACTTCGTGATGAACTATAATATGCAAGGGATAACGGAAACAATTCCCAAGCTCTTCGTGATGCTGAAATCGATGAAGGTAGAAATCAAGAAAAACATCAAGTGTTGATGGTTAACAAGACCACTAGTTTCAAGAAAAGGGCAAAGGGAAGAAGGGGAACTTCAAGAAAAACAGCAATCAAGTTGCTACTTAAGTGAAGAAGCCCAAGTCTGGTCCTAAGCCTGAGACTAAGTGCTTCTACTGCAAAGGGATTGGTCACTGGAAGCGGAACTACCCCAAATATTTGGTGGATAAGAAAGGATGTCAAAATAAACAAAGGTATATTTGATATACATGTTATTGATGTGTACTTTACTAGTGTTTATAGCAACCCCTCAGTATTTGATACTAGTTGCTAAGAAGTAGTAACTCGAAACGGGAGTTGCAGAATGAACAGAGACTAGTTAAGGGTGAGGCGACGATGTGTGTTGGAAGTAGTTCCAAGATTGATATGATCATCATCGCACACTCACTATACTTTTGGGATTAATGTTGAAACTAAATAAGTGTTATTGGTGTTTGCGTTGAGCATAAATATGATTTGATCATGTCTATTGCAATACGGTTATTCATTTAAGTTAGAGAACAATTGTTGTTCTACTTACATGAATAGAACCTTCAATGGTCATACACACCAACGAAAATGGTTTGTTGGATCTCGCGTAGTGATACACATATTCATAATATTGAAGCCAAAAGATGTGAAGTTAATAATGATAGTGCAACTTATTTGTGGCACTGCCGTTTAGGTCATATTGGTGTAAAGCGCATGAAGAAACTCCATGCTGATGGAATTTTGGAATCTCTTGATTATGAATCACTTGATGCTTGTGATCCATGCCTTAAGGGCAAGATGACTAAAAACACCGTTCTCCGGAACAATGAAGAAAGCAAAAGATTTATTGGAAATCATACATACCGATGTATGTGGTCCGATGAAGATTAAGGCTCGCGACAAGTATCATTATTTTCTGACCTTCACATATATTTTGAGCAGATATGGGTATATCTACTTGATGAAACATAAGTCTGAAATATTTGAAAAGTTCAAAGAATTTCAGAGTGAAGTGGAAAATCATCGCAACAAGAAAAATAAAGTTTCTACGATCTGATCACGGAGACAAATATTTGAGTTACGAGTTTGGTCTTCAGTTAAAACAATGTGAAATAGTTTCACTACTCACGCCACCTGGAACACCACAGCATAATGGTGCGTCCGAACATCATAACAGTACTTTATTGGATATAGTACAATCTATGATGTCTCTTACCGATCTACCACTGTCGTTTTTGGGGTTATGCATTAAAGACAGCTGCATTCACATTAAAAAGGGCACCATCTAAGTCCGTTGAGACGACACAATCTGAACTATGGTTTGGCAAGAAACCAAAGTTGTCGTTTCTTAAAGTTTGGGGTTGCGATGCTTATGAGAAAAAGTTTCAACATGATAAGCTCAAACCCAAATCGGAGAAATATGTCTTCATAGGATACCCAAAGAGTCAGTTGGGTACACCTTCTATCATAGATCCGAAGGCAAGATATTCGTTGCTGAGAATGGATCCTTTCCAGAGAAGGAGTTTCTTTCGAAAGAAGTGAGTGGGAGGAAAGTAGAACTTGACGAGGTAACTGTACCTACTCCTTTATTGAGAAGTAGTACATCACAGAAAACTGTTTCTGCGACACCTACACCAATAAGTGAGGAAGCTAATGATGATGATCATGAAACTTTAGATCAAGATACTACTGAACCTCGTAGATCAACCAGAGTGAGATCCGCACCAGAGTGGTACGGTAATCCTGTTCTGGACGTCATGATATTAGATCATGATGAACCTACGAACTATGAAGAAGCGATGGTGAGCCCAGATTCCACAAAGTGGCTTGAAGCCATGAAATCTGAGATGGGATCCATGTATGAGAACAAAGTATGGACTTTGGTTGACTTGCCCGATGATCCGCAAGCAATTGAGAACAAATGGATCTTTAATAAGAAGACTGACGCTGATGGTAATGTTACTGTCTACAAAGCTCAACTTGTCGCAAAAGGTTTTCAACAAGTTCAAGGGATTGACTACGATGAGACTTTCTCACCCGTAGCGATGCTTAAGTCTGTCCGAATCATGTTAGCAATTGCCGCATTTTATGATTATGAAATTTGGCAAATGGATGTCAAAACTGCATTCCTGAATGGATTTCTGGAAGAAGAGTTGTATATGATGCAACCGGAAGGTTTTGTCGATCCAAAGGGAGCTAACAAAATATGCAAGCTCCAGCGATCCATCTATGGACTAGTGCAAGCATCTCGGAGTTGGAATATACACTTTGATAAGTTGATCAAAGCATATAGTTTTATACAGACTTGCGGTGAAGCCTGTATTTACAAGAAAGTGAGTGGGAGAACTACAGCATTTCTGATAAGTATATGTGAATGACATATTGTTGATCGGAAATAATGTAGAATTATTCTGCAAAGCATAAAGGAGTGTTTGAAAGGAGTTTTTCAAAGAAAGACCTCGATGAAGCTGCTTACATATTGAGCATCAAAATCTATAGAGATAGATCAAGACGCTTGATAAGTTTTTCCAATGAGTACATACCTTGACAAGATTCTAAAGTAGTTCAAAATGGAACAGTCAAAGAAAGAGTTCTTGCCTGTGTTACAAGGTGTGAAATTGAGTAAGACTCAAGACCACGGCAGAAAATAGAAAGAGAATGAAAGTCATTCCCTATGGCTCAGCCATAGGTTCTATAAAGTATGCCATGCTGTGTACCAGATCTATTGCATACCCTACCGCTGAGTTTGGCAAGGGAGTACAATAGTGATCTAGGAGTAGATCACTGGACAACGGTCAAAATTATCCTTAGTGGAATAAGGATATGTTTCTCGATTATGGAGGTGACAAAAGGTTCGTCGTAAAGGGTTACGTCGATGCAAGTTTTGACACTGATCTAGATGACTCTAAGTCTCAATCTGGATACATATTGAAAGTGGGAGCAATTAGCTAGAGTAGCTCCGTGCAGAGTATTGTTGACATAGAAATTTGCAAAATACTTACGGATCTGAATGTGACAGACCCGTGGACTAAAATTATCTCACAAGCAAAACATGATCACACCTTAGTACTCTTTGGGTGTTAATCACATAGCGATGTGAACTAGATTAGTGACTCTAGTAAACCCTTTGAGTGTTGGTCACATATCGATGTGAACTATGGGTGTTAATCACATGGTGATGTGAACTATTGATGGTAAATCACATGGCGATGTGAACTAGATTATTGACTCTAGTGCAAGTGGGAGACTAAAGGAAATATGCCCTAGAGGCAATAATAAAGTTATTATTTATTTCCTTAATTCATGATAAATGTTTATTATTCATGCTAGAATTGTATTAACCGGAAACATAATACATGTGTGAATACATAGACAAAACAGAGTGTCACTAGTATGCCTCTACTAGACTAGCTCGTTAATCAAAGATGGTTATGTTTCCTAACCATGAACAAAGAGTTGTTATTTGATTAACGAGGTCACATCATTAGTTGAATGATCTGATTGACATGACCCATTATATTAGCTTAGCACCCGGTCGTTTAGTATGTTGCTATTGCTTTATCCATGACTTATACATGTTCCTATGACTATGAGATTATGCAACTCCCGTTTGCCGGAGGAACACTTTGGGTACTACCAAACGACACAACGTAACTGGGTGATTATAAGGGAGTACTACAGGTGTCTCCAATGGTAGATGTTGGGTTGGCGTATTTCGAGATTAGGATTTGTCACTCCGATCGTCGGAGAGGTATCTCTGGGCCCTCTCGGTAATGCACATCACTTAAGCCTTGCAAGCATTGCAACTAATGAATTAGTTGCGGGATGATGTATTACGGAATGAGTAAAGAGACTTGCCGGTAACGAGATTGAACTAAGTATTGGATACTGACGATCGAATCTCGGGCAAGTAACATACCGATGACAAAGGGAACAACGTATGTTGTTATGCGGTCTGACCGATAAAGATCTTCGTAGAATATGTAGGAGCCAATATGGGCATCCAGGTCCCGCTCTTGGTTATTGACCGGAGATGTGTCTCGGTCATGTCTACATTGTTCTCGAACCGTAGGGTCCGCACGCTTAACGTTACGATGACAGTTATTATGAGTTTATGCATTTTGATGTACCGAAGGAGTTCGGAGTCCCGATGAGATCGGGGACATGACGAGGAGTCTCGAAATGGTCGAGACATAAAGATGCCAGGCCCTCGAGGAGTCATTACGGTCAATGGAAACACCGAACGCTCTCTCCGAACGGAGGAGCATACATCGGCGCTGGCAGTGGAAGTACAGAGCAGCCTCTCAAGGCAATTCTCCAGTCCGGCTTTTAAACGTCCGGACACCGTCAAGCGCGCCCGGAGTAACCTACAACAAGACCGCCTAGCGCGTTCCGAGCAAGCGTAGCAATACGGCCACAACCCCAGCCCTCGTGAAACTGCGAAATCAGTGCTACGCGTACACAACTATGCTCTGAAAATTCCATGGGCACAGGGGGAGGGGCACGTCCATGGCATGCCCTAAATGTGGCTCAACCGCACTAGGGGCTCCCGATTTCGTCATTTTTTTTTACTTTCAGGACTCCATCATACGGAAGGCCTGTCCGGCAGTACAATCACCGAACACACGATGCAACAACCAAGGAGGCAGGAAGCTACGCCAAATTCCTAGGTGGTCTCTATAACAAGCAAAATACCTGTCTTAAATATCGTCTCGCAGCTCGCCCCTGGAGTGGGACATGTCAAATAATCCCATCTCTTGCTTATCGCACTATTTGTATCATTCTGCTTTTACAGCAGCATTTTAAAATAAACAATGCTTAGCTTCAGCTTATTACTGCATTCTCTATTCATTTCTTTTTTAAATATATATGTTCAGTTATGACATTTAGCACCCGTACACTTTGGCACGGCCAATACGCCAGGGGCTCAAGCACCCCATAACACAGCGTGAGAAGTCCGAACACTTCCACAAGAGCGGCCCTCCGAACTTATAGTATTATATGCATCAGCTCCGAATCATGTCTTTGGTCAATAGTTGGGTTTGCCCGGCTCCCATGTTTTGGTACCTTACGTTCCGCTATATCGGCTAAGGCAGCGCTGGGAGAACTACTACGATTGTGCCCTAGTTGATCTAGGCCTAAGCACCGCAGTAGAGAAAGCTAAAACTGACTGTCATGATAGGGCGAGAGCTGGTCGCTGTTCGGGAAGGTTTCGAGTCCCTAAAGACTTATGCCGCTTAGAGCGAGGAGCCGGCTTTGTCAGGCCTAGGCGTGTATAGCGCCCTGAACTCGGTCTTCTGAATACTAGGGGCTTCGCCGAAATTTAAAATTATAGAATTCTATGGCTAAGTGAGAGTGATAACATATTATAGTCCGATTGCCTTGTTCATTGTGCTGAGCACCTCCCTCGAAGGACCCAAGAATGGGAAAAAGAGTGCTCAGGTTTATCCCGAACACCCCAGCACTCGTGGCATGGGGGGAGAAGCCGACGACTCGTCATCTCTCAAATTTAATAAACGGTCGCACGGAAGGTAATATTTTAAATTAAACAAGCGTTGCATAGCGCATATGAACAAGTTTTCAGCGCACGGGATAAAACAAACATGTTTCACTCAAATATTACATCTTTCGAGCATTCATCCGCCACAAGGCGGGCACCCTTCAGGATGCCCTCATAATACATATCGGGGTGGCGATGCTCCTTGCCCTGCGGCGGCCCGTCCTTTACAAGCTTCACGGAATCCAATTTGCCCCAGTGCACCTTAGCACGGGCGAGGGCCCTACGGGCACCCTCGATGCAGACGGAGCGCTTGACGACTTCAAGCCTTGGACAGGCGTCCACCAGCCGCCTCACTAGCTGTCGGTGTAAAAACCGATGGATCTCGGGTAGGGGGTCCCAAACTGTGCGTCTAGGCGGATGGTAACAGGAGACAAGGGACACGATGTTTTTACCCAGGTTCGGGCCCTCTGATGGAGGTAAAACCCTACTCCTGCTTGATTAATATTGATGATATGGGTAGTACAAGAGTAGATCAACCACGAGATCAAGGAGGCTAAACCCTAGAAGCTAGCCTATGGTATGATTGTTGTTCGTCCTACGGACTAAAACCCTCCGGTTTATAAAGACACCGGAGAGGGCTAGGGTTACACAGAGTCGGTTACAATGGTAGGAGATCTACATATCCGTATCGCCAAGCTTGCCTTCCACACTAAGGAAAGTCCCTTCCGGACACGGGACGAAGTATGCAATCTTGTATCTTCATAGTCCAGGAGTCCGGCCGAAGGTATAGTACGGCTATCCGAACATCCCCTAATCCAGGACTCCCCTCAGTAGCCCCTGAACCAGGCTTCAATGACGACAAGTCCGACGCGCATATTGTCTTCAGCATTGCAAGGCAGGTTCCTCCTCCACGTACTTCATAGAAGATTTCAAACACAAGGATAGTGTCCGGCTCTGCAAAATAAGTTTCCACATATTGCCATAGAGAGAATAATATTTACACCAATCTAATCTGCTGACGTATTCCGTAGTGTGACATCACACCACGGCCAAGCCTTTATTCCAATCGTTTTATTGTCCCACCTCAGTGTGTTATGCGAGGCGGTTTCCTTGGCACGTCTTGTCAAAGAAGAGATCGTGTCCCCTTATTCCGGGATTCTCATCAATACGGGCATGGGTAACCCAACCGCGCCATTGATTTCGATGCTTGGGAGATAAGCGAGTTTTACCAGGCTGGTGGGGACACGTAGTTGTGTCCGCCCATATAAGGAGATAAGGATCTACCTTTTCACCTACGCCTTCTTCCTCCTTTGCCTATCCATTTCCGCGCACTCGAGCTCTAGCGCACAAGTCCGCACTCCCCACCTCAACCTTCTCCAGCCATGTCCGGAGCGGGAGGCAAGTGGATGGTCTCCTCCCTCACGGAGGGACACATCAAAAAACTGAGGAAGGCCGGATACTTGTCTGACGACATCGTGCACCGGCTTCCCGAAGAGGGGCAGCTTGTCCCCACCCCTAGGCCCCATGAGAGGGTGGTGTTCCTCACCCATTTCCTCCGCGGACTAGGTTTTCCCCTCCACCCATTTGTCGGGGGTCTCATGTTCTACTATGGCCTAGATTTCCACGATCTGGCCCCGAATTTTATCCTTAACATCTTGGCGTTCATCATCGTGTGCGAGGCCTTCCTCCGCATCCCGCCCCACTTCGGTTTGTGGCTGAAGACCTTTAACATCAAGCCGAAGGTAGTGCGTGGCTGCCAGGCGGAGTGCGGAGAGGCCATGGTGGGCAAGATGCCCAACGTCCTATGGCTCGAGGGCTCTATCGTGGAGACCCTTAAGGGGTGGCAATCGGGGTGGTTCTACATCACAGAGCCACGTGACCCTGAGTGGGTCGCAGCCCACGAGTTCCGATTCGGAGCCCCTACGCGGCTCACCTCCTGGAAGGAGACGGGCCTGTTGTGGGGCAAGAAAGGAGAGGTGACTGGACTGCAAACATGCATCCAAACCCTGGTGAGCAAGAGGCTCAAACTTGTCAACATAGTCCAGGTTATGCTCATCCGTCGGATCCTCCCGTGTCAACAACGGGCTTTCAACCTGTGGGAGTTCGACCCGGTGCAACACCGAACTCTAATCAAGCTCTTCGACACGACGTACGAAGATGCCTGGAAGGCGCTATTCAAGGGCACTGAGGCTCCCGCATCCGCTACCGAGGATCGCGGATTCAGCATGCAGCATCACACTAGTGCGGTAAGCTATTTTTACCTTTTACAGGGTATTAGTTTTTCATAGTTTGACACTATGCGGGATCTAAGCTCCCTTACCTTTGACAGGATTGGCAGGCAAAGTCCGGACAGATCAACTGTCCGACTCCTTTGCACGAAGACCCAGCAGATGCTCGCTTGGCGAAGCTGCTGGTTCCGGCACCCTACGTGGTGCCGGAGAAGAAGGCCAAGAAGAAGGCCACGGGGACTCGAAAGAGTGCCCGTCGCGTGGTGGTGTCGGATTCATCGTCCGACGACTTCGAGATGCACTCCTCCCGTGAAGACGACGAGGAGGAAGAAGAAGCCTCTCCCCTCCAGCGGGGGGAGGAAAGAAAAGGAAGGCCGCCCAGACTGGGGAGGCCGAAGGGTCCAAGAGGGGAAAACCCCCTCCTCTGGACTACTCCACCAACATCAAAGACGGCGAAGAGGAGTGGCCGCACAGGGCCAAGCCCCTGGCGAAATCGTAAGTATTCGGATACCAGAGTGATTCATAGTATTCCTTCATTGCACAGCTTTTTCTTACGTCGAATGTGATTATGCAGTCCAACCAAAGACCGGCTCGACGTGTCGTCGAGTGGTTCCCTGGACTCGTCGGATGTGAATTCGCTTTCGACGGCTACCTCTCCCCGCCCTACGGACGACGCCGAGGTGGCGTCCCAACAGGTTCCAAACCAGGAGGAGGTGGTCCTGGAGGCGCCGCAAGGCGACCTCCCGGACTCCAGGCGAAAAGGGGATAGAACCCCCAAGGGATCCAAGTCCGGCCTTGAGCCGGACACCGCGTCGGAATCTTCAACGGTTTCGAACTGCGGCAGGCGACCTCCTTCCAAGAGGAGCAAGCCTACTGAGCCGGTGGCCCCCGTCCAACCGGAGGCGCCGGACAATCTGCTGGAAGCGCTTAACGGCGCCTCCATCGACGAGGAGCACCGTACTGTGATGAGTACGGCGATCCGGAAGGTTCAGTCCGCTAAGAGCGGTTTGATTGAAGCCTGTGCCAGCCTTCTAATAGGCTTTGAGGTAAGTAAAAGATATGTAAAAATATTACCGCATAGACAGTAGCCCCTGATGCTCTGTTCGGCGTTCGGAAAGAAAAGCCGAATAGAGGATCTAATAATATTCGCAGGAGTCTAACATAATTAAGTCAATATGCGTATGCAGGCTTCGCTGTTGGCGTCCGCCGCACTGACTGCAGAGGTGGACACGCTGAAGCTGAACCTCGAGCAGTCCGAGCAGGAGCTCGGGCTTTCCAAGAAGCAGCTCGAGGACAATGAAGGTAGGAAATACCTTATTTAAATATATAAAAGGTGCAATTGCAAAAAAGTGACAGGATTAACGTTGTCCGAGGCCGAGAAGAGGGCGGCCACGGAGCGCACCGAGCGGGAGAAGTATGAGGCGCAGGTTGGCGAGGTGCGGCCAGAGTTCCAGGCTCTCATGAAAAAACATGAGAGTTTGGAGCTTGACTCAAAGACGCGAAAGTCCGAGCTCACGGCGGCCATTGAGAATGCCAAGTCTGCCAAGCCCAAGCCCAGAAGGCCCTCCAGGAGGTTGAGGCGATGAAAAAGATAGCGGCGGGTAAGGCTTTCTTTATGCAAAGCAAGCATGTGAAAGTGAATTACTTGTTACTTACCCAAATCCGGAGCTCTCCAGGAGCATTCGCAGATTTGCCCCGCAGCATGTCCGATGCCACCGCATTCTACCGAGCCGAGGAGGGCAGCTCGACAGAGAAGGTGTTCTGGTCTCAGTATGCTGAGGCCGGACTCCCTATGCCCTTGAGCAACCAGCTGAAGCAACTGGTCGAGCTCCACAAGGTGGCTGAACAGGCCATGAAGGGCCTCATAGTTCGGCTGTGGCCTGGAGAGGCCCTGCCTGGGAGCTACTTCGGGCTGGTGAGGCGGCTGGTGGAGGCCTGTCCAAGGCTCGAAGTCATCAAGCGCTCCGTCTGCATTGAAGGTGCCCGTAGGGCGCTTGCCCGTGCTAAGGTGCACTCGGGCAAGTTGGATGCGGAGAAGCTTGTGAAGGACGGGCCACCGCCGGGCAAGGAGCATTGCCACCCCGAGATGTACTATGAGGTCGTCTTGAAGGGCGCCCGCCTTATGGTGGACGAATGCTCCAAAGATGTAATTTTTGAGTAAAACTTGTTTATTTTATCCTGTGCGCTGAAAACTTGTTCATGTGCGCTAAGCAATGCTTTATGAATTTAAAATATTACCTTCTGTGTGGCTGTTTATCAAATTTGAGAGATGGCGAGTCGTCGGCTTCTGCCCCCATGCCACGAGTGCTGGGGTGTTTGGGATAAACTTGAGCGCTCCTTTTCCCATTCTTGGGTCCTTCGAGGAAGGCGCTCAACACAACGAACAAGGCAATCGGACTATAATGCTTGAACACTCTCACTTAGCCATAGAATTCTATAATTTTAAATTTCGGCGAAGCCCCTAGTGTTTGGAAGACCGAGTTTGGGGCGCTATCCACGCCTAGGCGGGACAAAGCCGACTCCTCGCTCTAAGCGGCATAAGTCTTTAGGGACTCGAAAACCTCTCGAACAGCGACCAGCTCTCGCCCCATCATGACGGTCAGTTTTAGCTTTCTCTACTTAGGTGCTTAGCCAGCTCAACTGGGGCACAATCGTAGTAGTTCTCCTAGAGCTACCTTAGCCGATATAACGAAACGTAAGGTACCAAAACATAGGAGCCGGGCAAACACAACTATTGACCCAAGACATGATTCAGAGCCGATGCATATAATGATATAAGTTTGGGTTGCCGCACTTGTGAAAGTGTTCGGACTTCACACCGTGTTGTGGGGTACTTAAGCCCCTGGCGTATTGGCCGTACCAAAGTGTACGGGTGCAACATGTCATTAATGAACATATATTCTTAAAAAAGATTAATGCAATAATAGACAAAAGCTATGCATTGTTTATTTGAAAAAGCTGCGATCAAAGCAGAACGATACAAATGGTGCGATAAGAAAAATGTGGGACTATTTGACATGTCCTATCCAGGGGCGGTCTGCAGAATGGTATGCGAAACAGGTATTCTGCTCGTTATAGAGACCACCTGGGAGTTTCATAGTGCGGCGTGACTTTCTGCTTCCCTGGTTCTTGCATCTTTTGTGCGGCAATTGTACTGCCGGTTAGGCCTTCGAAAGAATGGAGTCCTGAAAGTAAGATAAAAGTAAGAAATCGGCAGCCCCTAGTGTGGTTTAAGCCGTGTTTTGGGCGTGCCATGATGGTGCCCCTCCCCCTGTGCCCATGGTATTTCCAGAGCGTAGTTATGTACGCGCAGCACTGGTTTCGCAATTTGGCGAGGGCTGGGGTTGGGGCCTCATTGCTATGCCTTCTCGGAACGTGCCAAGCGGTCTTGCTGAAGGTTACTCCGGGCGCGCTTGACGGTGTCTGGACGTTTAATGGCCGAACTGGAGAATTGCCTTGAGAGGCTGCTTTGTACTTCCACTGCGAGAGCCGCCGTATGCTCTTCCATACGGAGAGAGCGTTCGGTGTTTCCATTGACCGTAATGACTCCTCGAGGGTCTGGCATCTTGAGCTTGAGGTATGCGTAATGCGGTACCGCTTTGAACTTGGCAAATGCGGTTCGCCAGAGCAGTGCGTGATAGCCACTGCGGAACGGGACTATGTCGATTATTAACTCCTCGCTTCAGAAATTATCCGAAGATCCGAAGACCACTTCAAGTGTGACTGAGCCTGTACAGTTGGCCTCTACACCTGGTATGATGCCTTTAAAGGTCGTTTAGTGGGTTTAATCCTCGAGGGATCGATGCCCATTTTCCGCACTGTGTCCTGATAAAGCAGGTTCAGGCTGCTGCCGCCGTCCATAAGGACTCCAGTGAGGTGAAATCCGTCAACAATTGGGTCTAGAACCAATGCGGCGAATCCGCCGTGACGGATGCTAGTGGGGTGGTCCCTTCAATCAAAAGTGATCGGGCAGGAGGACCATGGGTTGAATTTCGGGGCGACTGGCTCCATCGCGTATACGTCCCTTAACGCACGCTTCCGCTCCCTCTTGGGGATGTGGGTTGCGTATATCATGTTCGCCGTCCGCACTTGTGGGGGGAATCCCTTCTGTCCACTACTGTTCGGCGGCCGGGGCTCCTCCTCGTTGTCACTATGTAGCCCCTGGTCTCTGTTTTTGGCATTTAATTTGCCGACCTGCTTGAACACCCAACAATCCCAGTTGGTGTGATTGGCTGGCTTTTCGGGGGTGCCATGTATCTGGCACGTGTTGTCGAGTATTCGGTCCAAACTGGACGGGCCCAGACTATTTCTCTTGAATGGCCTTTTTCGCTGACCAGGTTTAGAGCCTCTGAATCCGGCATTGACTGTCGTATCCTCAGCATTGTTGCCGATGATGCGGCGCTTGTGCTTGTTGTGACGCGACCAGGCACTGTTGTCCTTGGTATCCGAATTACCAGGGATCTTGGTTATGTTATTGCTACGAGCCAGCCAGCTGTCTTCTCCCGCGCAGAAGCGGGTCATGAGTGTCGTGAGGGCTGCCATAGATTTCGGCTTTTCCTGTCCAAGGTGCCGGGCAAGCCACTCGTCGCGGATATTATGCTTGAAGGCCGCTAGGGCCTCTGCGTCCGGACAGTCGACGATTTGATTTTTCTTAGTTAGGAACCGTGTCCAGAATTGCCTAGCCGATTCCTCTGGCTGCTGAATTATATTGCTTAGGTCATCGGCGTCTGGTGGTCGCACGTAAGTGCCCTGGAAATTGTCGAGGAACGCGGCTTCTAGGTCCTCCCAACAACCAATTGATTCTACTCGCAAGCTGTTAAGCCAATGCCGAGCTGGTCCTTTAAGCTTGAGTGGGAGGTATTTGATGGCGTGTAGGTCATCACCGCGGGCCATGTGGATATGAAGGAGATAGTCCTCGATCCATACCGCAGGATCTGTTGTGCCATCGTATGATTCGATGTTCACGGGTTTGAAACCCTCGGGGATTTGATGATCCATTACTTCATCTGTGAAGCAGAGTGGGTGTGCGGCACCTCTGTATTGAGCTATATCACGACGTAGCTCAAACGAGCTTTGTCTATTGTGTTCGGCCCGACCGGATTTACTGTATTCGGCGTGACGATTACTGTCGCGTGCCGTGGATCCCCCACACGATCCGTAGATCGACCTTGTTTGCTTTGCCTTGTCCTCCAATATATCTCGCAGGTCTGGCGCATTTCCCTGTGCCTTGGTATTTTTAAAGCGGCGCTGGGGTGCGGCTTGAGTGGAGGGCCGAGAGGCCTCTCTGTCGCGGCCACGAGGTGGCCGGTCGGCCGCGTCATGCGCTGGTGATGCGGGTGCTTCCTCCTCTAATCGGGGTAGCAACCTGCACTTTGGGTAGCTTCTGTAGGGGCGTTCGAGTTCATACTCTTCGGCCGCAAGGACTTTCATCTATTTGTCGGCTAGCAAGTCTTGATCAGCTCTAAGCTGCAGCTGTTTTTTCTTGAGGCTGCTCGCCGTGGCCATAAGCCTGCGTTTGAAGCGCTCTTGTTCGACGGGATCCTCACGCATGACAAATTCGTCGTCGTCGAGGCTTGCCTCGTCTTCATAGGGAGGCATGTAATAATCGTCCTCGACCTCTCTGTCTGCCGCTCTCTCATGAGGGCTGGCTTCTCCATCCTCCTGTGCTGAGTTTTGCTGGAGGGGGTTTTCTTCGGCCCTGTCCGGAGTGTTATTATCTCCTGTGCCGGAATCACCGTTTTTCCTTTGGCGGGATTTAGAGCGGCGCCGCTAATGCCGGCGCTTAGGCTGTTTGTTGGAGGGGTCATCCTCCGCAGTTCCATCGCCATCGCCTTCTTTTGGGCTGTCCACCTTGTATATGTCATATGACGAGGTGGCTTTCCAGTGCCCTATAGGCGCTGGTTCCTGATCGTCTCCTGCATCGGCGTCCATACCGTCAATGTCTTCGGAGTCGTAGTCGAGCATGTCGGTTAAATCATCGACAGTGGCTACAAAGTGGGTGGTGGGTGGGCTTTGAATTTCGTCATCATCCGCATCCCAACCTTGCTGACCGTAGTACGGCCAGGGATCTCCTGATAAAGAGAGAGACTTTAGTGAATCCAGAATATCGCCGAATGGCGATTGCTGAAAGGTGTTCGCGGCGGTGAACTCCATAATCGGCGCCCGGATTCGATCGGCAGGGGCGCCGGGGGCTCGGAGTCCGGAGAGGAGTCCGGCACCTTGGAGTCACGGGCTTTGCAAGGGACAAAGCTGGTGTTCGGCTTGATCGCCGTAGAGACCGCGGCCTCCGAGGCGGCGTCCAACCACCCGTCCTCGATCGTCGCAATTGGCTCCGAACTAAGGGTCGAAGCTGATGCTGGTGCCGCCTCCAGGACACTGTTTGGCGGTAGAGCTAGATCATGCCCATCGTGGCAGTGCGGCGCGCTCGGCTGTGGCTCAAATCCGTCGAAGATCAAGTCCCCGCGGATGTCAGCCGTGTAGTTCAGGCTTCCAAATCTGACCTGATGGCCAGGGGCGTAGCTTTCGATCTGCTCCAGATGGCCAAGCAAATTGGCCCGCAGTGCGGAGCCGCCAAATACGAAGATCTGTCCGGGAGAAAAGTCTCACCCTGGACCGCGTCGTTGTTGATGATCGGAGGAGCCATCGGGCCTAAAAGTGACGACACAGAGGAACTCTCAATGAACTGGTGTCAAAACCGGCGGATCTCGGGTAGGGGGTCCCGAACTGTGCGTCTAGGCGGATGGTAACAGGAGACAAGGGACATGATGTTTTTACCCAGGTTCGGGCCCTCTCGATGGAGGTAAAACCCTACTCCTGCTTGATTAATATTGATGATATTGGTAGTACAAGAGTAGATCTACCACGAGATCAAGGAGGCTAAACCCTAGAAGCTAGCCTATGGTATGATTGTTGTTTGTCCTACGGACTAAAACCCTCCGGTTTATATAGACACCGGAGAGGGCTAGGGTTTCACAGAGTCGGTTACAATGGTAGGAGATCTACATATCCGTATCGCCAAGCTTGCCTTCCATGCCAAGCAAAGTCCCTTCCAGACACGGGACGAAGTCTTCAATCTTGTATCTTCGTAGTCCAGGAGTTCGGCCGAATCCGAACACCCCCTAATCCAGGACTCCCTCACAGCCCAAAGTAGCTCCCAGGCAGGGCCTCTCCAGGCCACAGCCGAACTATAAAGCCCTTCAGGGCCTGTTCGGCCACCTTGTGGAGCTCGACCAGTTGCTTCAACTGGTCGCTCAAAGGCACTTGGTGTCCGGCCTCAACGTACTGAGACCAGAACACCTTCTTCGTTGAGCTGCCCTCCTCGGCCCGGTAGAAGGCGGCAGCATCTGACACGCTGCGGGACAAATCTGCGAATGCTCCTGGAGAGCTCCGGACTTGGGTAAGTAACAAGTAATTCACCTTCACGTGCTTGCTTTGCATAAAGAATGCCTTACCCGCCGCTATCTTTTTCATCACCTCAACCTCCTGGAGGGCCTTCTGGGCTTCGGCCTTGGCAGACTTGGCGTCTTCAAGGGCCGTCGCGAGCTCGGACTCCCACGTCTTCGAGTCAAGCTCCAAACTCTCATGTTTTTTCATGAGAGCCTGGAGCTGTTGCTGCACCTCGCCAACCCGTGCCTCCTGCTTCTCCCACTCGGTACGCTCCGTGGCCGCCTTCTTTTTGGCCTCCGACAATGCTTGCTTAAGGGTTGCCACCTCAGTTGTGGCCCCTAAAATAGCCACGTTGATCCTGTCATTTTTTTTGCAATTGCACCTTTTATATATTTAAATAAGGTATCTTTTATCTTCTTTGTCCTCGAGCTGCTTCTTGGCAAGGCCGAGCTCTTGCTCGGACCGCTCGAGGTTTTGCTTCAGCGTGTCCACCTCTGCAGTCAGTGCGGCGAACGCCAGCAGCGAAGCCTGCATGCGCATATTGACTTACTTTTGTTAGACTCCTGCAAATGTTATTAGATCCTCTATTCGGCTTTTCTTTTCGAATGCCAAACAGAGCATCAGGGGCTACTGTCTATGCGGTAATATTTTTACATATGTTTTACATACCTCAAAGCCTGTCAACAGGCTGGCACAGGCTTCGGTCAGCCCGCTCTTAGCGGAATGAAACTTCTGAATCAACGCACTCATAATAGTGTGGTGCTCCTCGTTGATGGAGGCGTCGTTAAGCACCTCCAGCAAGTTATCCAGTGCCTCCGGTTGGGCGGAGGTCACCGGCGTCGTAGGCTTTCCCTTCTTCTTAGGGGGCCGCCTGCCGGACTCCGGAACCTTTGAAGGTTCCAGAGCGGTGTCCAGCCCAGGGCCGGACTTGGAGCCCTTGGGGGTTTTGTCCCCTGGGCACCTGGAGTCCGGGAGGTCGCCTTGCCGCGCCTCCAGGACCACCTCCTCCTGGCCTGGAGCCTCCTGGGACAACACCTCGGCGTTATCCGTAGGGTGAGGGGAGGAGGTGGTCGGAAGTGAAGTATTGTTCACATCCGACGAATCCAGGGAACCACTCGACGACGTGTCGAGCCCGTCTTTGGGCGGACTGCATAAATATATTCAGCATCACGAAAATCTATGCAATAAAGGAATGCCATGAGTCATTCTGAATCTTTCCAGGGGCTTGGCCCTGTGCGGCCACTACTCTTCGCCATTGTCGGCGTTAGAGGAGTAGTCCGGAGGGAGGGTCCTTCCTTTCTTGGACCCTCCGGCCTCCCCCGTTGGGGAGGCCTTCCTTTTCTTCTCTCCCCCCGCTGGGGGAGAAACTTCTCTTTCCTCCTCCTCATCTTCGGGGGAGGAGTCCGCCTTGGAGTCGTCAGACGATGGGTCCGACTCCTCCAGGCGTCGGGAACTCTTTCAGGTCCCCGTGGCCTTCTTCTCGGCCTTCTTCTCCGGCACCACATAGGGGCCCGGAACCAGCAGCTTTTCCAAGCGAGCGTCTGTTGGGTCTTCGGGCAAAGGAGCCGGACAAACGATCTGTCCGGACGTCTCCTGCCAATCCTGTCAAAGGTAAGGGAGCTTAGATCCCGCATAGAGTCAAACTATGAAAAATAAATATCCTGTAAGAGGTAAATACAGCTTACCGCACTGGCTTGACGTTGCGCGCTAAAACCGCGATACTCAGTAGCGGATGCGGGAGCTTCGGCACCCTTGAATAGCTCCTTCCAAGCATCTTCGTACGTTGTGTCGAAGAGCCTGCTCAGGGTTCGGTGCTGGGCCAGATTTAACTCCCACAAGCTGAAAGCCCATTGTTGGCACGGGAGTATCCGATGGATGAGCATGACCTGGACTACATTGACAAGCTTGAGCTTCTTGTTCACCAGGGTTTGGATGCATGTTTGGAGTCCGGTCAGCTCTCCTTTTTTGCCCCACGGCAGGCCCTTCTCTTTATAGGAGGTGAGCCGCGTGGGAATTCCGGATCGGAACTCGGGGGCTGCGACCCACGCAGGGTCGCGCGGCTCGGTGATGTTGAACCATCCTGATTGCCACGCCTTTATGGTCTCCACGAAGGAGACCTCGAGCCATAGGACGTTGGGCATCTTGCCCACCATGGTGCCTCCGCACTCCGCTTGGCGGCCGCCCACTACCTTCGGCTTGACATTGAAGGTCTTCAACCATAAGCCGAAGTGGGTCTGGATGCAGAGGAACACCTCACACACGACGATGAACACCGAGATGTTGAGGATAAAGTTCGGGGCCAGATCATGGAAATCTTGGCCGTAGTAGAACATGAGACCCCGGACAAATGGGTGGAGAGGAAAACCTAGTCCACGGAGGAAATGGGCGAGGAACACCACCCTCTCATGGGGCCTTGGGGTGGGGAGGAGCTGCCCCTCTTCGGGAAGCCGGTGCGCGATGTCGTCAGACAAGTATCCGGCCTTCATCAGCTTTTTGATGTGTCCCTTCGTGACGGAGGAGACCATCCACTTGCCTCCCGCTCCGGACATGGCTGGAGAAGGTTGAGGTGGGGAGTGCGAACTTGGGCGCTGGAGCTCGAGTATGCGAAAATGGATGAGCAAAGGAGGAAGAAGGCATAGGTGAAAAGGTGGATCCTTATCCCCTTATATGGGCGGACGAAACTGCGTGCCCCCACCAGCCTGGTAAAACTCGCTTATCTCCCAAGCGTCATAATCAATGGCGCGGTTGGGTTACCCACGCCTGTATTGATGAGAATCCTGGAATAAGGAGACACGATCTCTGCTTTGACAAGACGTGCCAAGGAAACCGCCTATCTATACACGCTGAGGTGGGACAACAAAACGATTCGAATAAAGACTTGGCCGTGGTGTGATGTCACACCGCGGGGTACGTCAGCAGATTAGATTTGTGTAAATATTATTATCTCTATTCCAATATGTGGAACTTATTTTGCAGAGCCGGACACTATCCTTGTGTTCACAATCTTCTACGAAGTATTCGGAGGAGGAACCCGCCTTCCAGTGCCGAAGACAATTTGCGCGCCGGACTCGTCGTCATTGAAGCCTGGTTCAGGGGCTACTGAGGGAGTCCTGGATTAGGGGGTGTTCGAATAGCCGGACTATAACCTTTGGCCGGACTCCTGGACTATGAAGATATAAGATTGAAGACTTCGTCCCATGTCCGGATGGGACTTTCCTTTGCGTGGAAGGCAAGCTTGGCGATACGGATATGTAGATCTCCTTCCGTTGTAACCGACTCTGTGTAACCCTAACCCTCTCCGGTGTCTATATAAACTGGAGGGTTTTAGTCTGTAGGCCGGAAGGACAACAATCATACCATAGGCTAGCTTCTAGGGTTTACCCTCTCTGATCTCGTGGTAGATCTACTCTTGTACTACCCATATCATCAATATTAATCAAGCATGAGTAGGGTTTTACCTCCATCGAGAGGGCCCGAACCTGGGTAAAAACATCGTGTCCCTTGTCTCTTGTTACCATCCGCCTAGACGCATAGTTCGGGACCCCCTAACCGAGATCCGCCGGTTTTGACACCGACAGTTGGTCTTCTGCCATTTGTCACGGACAAGGAGCACTGGAATGAAGAGCTTCTGCTGCAGTTCTATGCCACTCTTCACATTCGTGGCTACAACAGGGATCCGAAGACATGGGTCCTTTAGTGGATGTCAGGGGATGTACATCATGAAGCCAAAGCTCAAGATATCATTGAGTTGTCTTCCCTGCCCACTCCAGGTGAGCTCTATGAGCCTGGTTGTCAGCTACATCAAAATGAACTGCAAAGTATATTTCATAAGCCTGAGCCGAATATGAGCCAGATGCTCAGCATGATGAAGCCATTGCCTCCAGATGCTGACTATCCCAAGGAATTCTTCGTCAAGGACCTTGAGTACCTACCCCGCATAGTCTATCATATTCTGAGGCGTACTCTCTGGCCCATCAAGGGACACTCAGCTAAAGCCAAACTTGAAGGAGCAATGAAGACTTTAGTGTTCCATGTTGTCAATGTCATCAGATTCAACTCATAGGATTTCTTCATCAGACAACTAGCTGCATCTAGGATTGATCTATTTGGCTTGAAGTTCTATGCTCCATGGGTGATGCGCTTAATCAAGCTTCACTCTTATGTCGACTATCAGCCCTCAGCGCGCAACCATCTTGTCTCTTTGCCTGATGTTGATATGTCCGTTGAAGCCATCTACCCTGAGCATGCCAAGGAGCCACTTTACCTGTTGGGGATCGTTGCAGAAATTAAAAAAAAACTCTACGCATCACCAAGATCAATCTATGGAGAGACTAGCAACGAGAGAGAAGGGAGTGCATCTTCGTACCCTTGAAGATTGCGACATGGAAGCGTTACAAGAACGTGAATGAAGGAGTCGTACTCGTAGCGATTTAGATCGTGGTTGATTCTGATCTAAGCTCCGAACAACGGCGCCTCCGCGTTCAACACACATACAGCCCGGGACGTCTCCTCCTTCTTGATCCAGCAAGGGGGAAGGAGAAGTTGGGGAAGAGCTCCGGCAGCACGACGACGTGGTGGTGGAGCTCGTAGTTCTCCGACAGGGCTTCGCCAAGCTAAACGGAGGAGGAAGAGGTGCTGGAGAGGGCGAGGGTTGCACCTTGGGAAGGGTGTTGCTGCCCTCCATCCAACCATCTATTTATAGGTCGAAGGGGAAAGGGGGCCACGGCCCCCTCCAGATGGATCTCGAGGGGGGCGGCGGCCAAGGGGGAGGGGGCTTTCCCCCCAAGCCAAGGGGGTGCCCCCTTTAGGGTTCCCACCCCAACCCTAGGCGCATGGGCCCTAGGGGGGATGGCGCCCAACCCACTTAGGGGTTGGTTCCCTTCCACATACAGCCCATAGGGCCCTCTGGAGTAGGTGGACCCCTGGAACCCCTTTGGTGGTCCCGGTACAATACCAATAAACCCCCGAACACTTCCGGTGACCGTATGATGACTTCCCATATATAAATCTTCACCTCCGGACCATTCCGGAACTCATTGTGACGTCCGGGATCTCATCCGGGACTCCAAACAACATTTGGTAACTGCATGCTATTTCCCATAACAACTCTAGCGTCACTGAACCTTAAGTGTGTAGACCCTACGGGTTCGGGAATCATGCGGACATGACCGAGACATCTCTCCGGCCAATAACCAACAGCGGGATCTGGATACCCATGTTGGCTCCCACATGTTCCACGATGATCTCATCAGATGAACCACGATGTCGGGGATTCAAACAACCCCGTATACAATTCCCTTTGTCTACCGGTATGATACTTGCCCGAGATTTGATCGTCGGTATCCCTATACCTTGTTCAATCTCGTTCCTGGCAAGTCTCTTTACTCGTTCCGTAACACATCATCCCGTGATCAACTCCTTGGTTACATTGATCTCATTATGATGATGTCTTATCGAGTGGGCCCAGAGATACTTCTCCGTCACACGGAGTGACAAATCCTAGTCTCGGTTCGTGCCAACTCAACAGACACTTTCAGAGATACCCGTAGTGTGCCTTTATAGCCACCCAGTTACGTTGTGACATTTGGCACACCCAAAGCATTCCTACGGTATCTGGGAGTTGCACAATCTCATGGTCTAAGGAAAAGATACTTGACATTAGAAAAGCTTTAGCAGACGAACTACACGATCGTGTGCTATGCTTAGGATTGGGTCTTGTCCATCACATCATTCTCCTAATGATGTGATATCCCGTTATCAACGACATCCAATGTCCATGGCCAGGAAACCGTAACCATCTATTGATCAACGAGCTAGTCAACTAGAGGCTCACTAGGGACATGTTGTAATCTATGTGTTCACACATGTATTACGATTTCCAGATAACACAATTATAGCATGAACAATAGACAATTATCATGAACAAGGAAATATAATAATAACAATTTTATTATTGCCTCTAGGGCATATTTCCAACAGTCTCCCACTTGCACTAGAGTCAATAATCTAGTTACATTGTGATGAATCGAACACCCATAGAGTTCTGGTGTTGATCATGTTTTGTCCGTGCAAGAAGTTTAGTCAACGGATCTGCGAGATTCAAGTCCGTATGCACTTTACAAATATCTATGTCTCCATCTTGAACATTTTCACGAATGGATTTGAAGTGACGCTTGATATTCCTGGTCTTCTTGTGAAACCTGGGCTCCTTGGCTAGGGCAATAGCTCCAGTGTGGTCACAGAAGAGAGCCATCGGGCCCGACGCATTGGGGATAACTCCTACGTCGGTAATGAACTCCTTCATCCAGATTGCTTCATGTGCTGCCTCCGAGGCTGCCATGTACTCCGCTTCACATGTGTATCCCGCCACGACACTTTGCTTGCAACTGCACCAGCTGACTGCCCCACCATTCAAAATATACACGTATCTGGTTTGTGACTTGCAGTCAGCCAGATCTGTGTCGAACCTAGCATCGACATAACCCTTTACGGCGAGCTCTTCGTCACCTCCATAAACGAGAAACATATCGTTAGTCCTTTTCAGGTACTTCAGGATATTCTTGACTGCTGTCCAGTGTTCCATGTCTGGATTACTTTGGTACCTTCCTACCAAACTTATGGCAAGGTTTACATCAGGTATGGTACACAACATGGCATACATAATAGACCCTTGCTACCTCTTGAGCACTGCGTTGGATTTCCTTGAAGAGGAAAGGATGATGTAGCAAAGTAGCTTAAGTATTTCCCTCAGTTTTTGAGAACCAAGGTATCAATCCAGTAGGAGGCTATGCGCGTGGCCCTCGTACCTGCACAAAGAAAATAACTCCTCGCAACTAACGCGATAAGGGGTTATCAATCCCTTCACGGTCACTTACGAGAGTGAGATCTGATAGAGATGATAGATAATATTTTTGGTATTTTTGCGATAAAGATGCAAAGTAAAATAAAAGCAAAGTAGAAAAGCAAAGGCAATATTAAAGTGATGGAAGATTGGTATGATGAAGATAGACCCGGGGGCCATAGATTTCACTAGTGGCTTCTCTCAAGAGCATAAGTATTTTACGGTGGATGAACGAATTACTGTTGAGCAATTGACAGAATTGAGCATAGTTATGAGAATATCTAGGTATGATCATGTATATAGGCATCACCTCCGAGACAAGTAGACCGACTCCTGCCTGCATCTACTACTATTACTCCACTCATCGACCGCTATCCAGCATGCATCTAGAGTATTAAGTTAAAAATAGAGTAACGCCTTAAGCAAGATGACATGATGTAGAGGGATAGATTCATGCAATATGATAAAAAACCCATCTTGTTATCCTCGATGGCAACAATACAATACGTGCCTTGCTGCCCCTACTGTCACTGGGAAAGGACACCGCAAGATTGAACCCAAAGCTAAGCACTTCTCCCATTGCAAGAAAAACCAATCTAGTAGGCCAAACCAAACTGATAATTCGAAGAGACTAGCAAAGATAACCAATCATACATAAAAGAATTCAGAGAAGATTCAAATATTGTTCATAGATAATCTTGATCATAAACCCATAACATCGATCTCAACAAACACACCGCAAAAAGAAGATTACATCGAATAGATCTCCACGAGAGAGGGGGAGAACATTGTATTGAGATCCAAAAAGAGAGAAGAAGCCATCTAGCTACTAACTATGGACCCGAAGGTCTGAGCTAAACTACTCACACTTCATCGGAGGGGCTATGATGATGTAGAAGCCCTCCGTGGTGGATGCCGTCTCCGGCGGAGCTCCGGAACAGGCCCCAAGATGGGATCTCATGGGTACATAAGGTTGTGCCAGTGGAATTAGGTTTTTGGCTCCGTATCTGATCGTTTGGGGGTACGTAGGTATATATAGGAGGAGGAAGTATGTCGGTGGAGCTTCGTCGGCCCCACGAGGGTGGGGGCGCGCCTAGGGGGGTTGGGCCCGCCCCTTACCTCGTGCCCACCTCGAAGCTTCCTTGGCGTAGGGTCCAAGTCTCCTGGGTCATATTCGGTGAAAAAATGACGTTCCCGAAGGTTTCATTCCGTTTGGACTCCGTTTGATATTCCGTTTCTTCGAAACTCTAAAATAGGCAAAAACATCAATTCTGGGCTGGGCCTCCGGTTAATAGGTTAGTCCCAAAAATAATATAAAAGTGGAAAATAAAGCCCAATATGGTCCAAAACAGTAGATAATATATCATGGAGCAATAAAAAATATAGATACGTTGGAGACGTATCAACCCTATGGCCGAGGCATAGGGGATGACACTCATCTTTTCTCTATCTTCTGTCGTGGTCGGGCATTGAGCCGTGCTCAATCTCACACCTTGCAATACAGGCAAGAACCCCTTCTTGGACTGATCCATATTGAACTTCTTCAATATCTTGTCAAGGTACGTGCTTTGTGAAAGACCAAAGAGGCGTCTCGATCTATCTCTATAGATCTTGATGCCTAATATATAAGCAGCTTCTCCAAGGTCCTTCATTGAAAAACACTTATTCAAGTAGGCCTTTATGCTTTCCAAGAGTTCTATATCATTTCCCATCAATAGTATGCCATCCACATATAATATTAGAAATGCTACAGAGCTCCCACTCACTTTCTTGTAAACATAGGCTTCTCCACAAATCTGCATAAACCCAAACGCTTGGATCATCTCATCAAAGCGAATGTTCCAACTCTAAGATGCTTGCACCAGCCCATAAATTGAGCGTTGGAGCTTGCACACCTTGTCAGCATTCTTAGGATCGACAAAACCTTCCGGCTGCATCATATACAATTCTTCCTTAAGGAAACTATTAAGGAATGTCGTTTTGACGTCCATTTGCCATATCTCATAATCATAGAATGCGGCAATTTCTAACATGATTCGGACAGACTTTAGCTTTGCTACGGGTGAGAAGGTATCTTCGTAGTCAACCCCTTGATCTTGTCGATAACCCTTAGCGACAAGCCAAGGTTTATAGATGGTCACATTTCCATCCGCGTCTATCTTCTACTTGAAGATCCATTTATTTTCTATGGCTCGCCTATCATCGGGCAAGTCTTTCAAAGTCCATACTTTGTTTTCATACATGGATCCTATCTCAGATTTCATGGATTCAAGCCATTTGTTGGAATCTGGGCCCACCATCGTTTCCTCATAGTTTGAAGGTTCACCATTGTCCAACAACATTATTTCTAGGACAGGGTTGCCATACCACTCTGGTGTGGAACGTGTCCTTGTGGACCTATGAAGTTCAGTAGTAACTTGATCCGAAGTTCCTTGATCATCATCATTAACTTCCTCTATAGTCGGTGCAGGCACGAAAGAAACATTTTCTTGAGCTGCGCTACTTTCCGGTTCAAGAGGCAGTACTTCATCAAGTTCTACTTTCCTCCCACTCACTTCTTTCGAGAGAAATTCTTTCTCTAGAAAGGATCCATTCTTGGCAACAAAGATCTTGCCTTCGGATCTGAGGTAGAAGGTATACCCAATAGTTTCCTTAGGGTATACTATGAAGACGCATTTTTCCGACTTGGGTTCAAGCTTTTTAGGTTGAAGTTTCTTGACATAAGCATCGCATCCCCAAACTTCCAGAAATGACAACTTAGGTTTCTTCCCAAATCATAATCCATACGGTGTCATCTCAATGGATTTCGACCGAGCCCTATTTAAAGTGAATGCGGAAATCTCTAAAGCATAACGCCAAAATGATAGCGGTAGATCGGTAAGAGACATCATAGATCACACCATATCTAATAGAGTGTGATTACGACGCTCGGACACACCTTTACGCTGAGGTGTTCCAGGCGGCGTGAGTTGTGAAACAATTCCACATTTCCTTAAGTGCGTGCCGAATTGGTGACTCAAATATTCCCCTCCACGATCTGATCGTAAGAACTTTATTTTCCTGTCACGTTGATTCTCAACCTCACTCTGAAATTCCTTGAACTTTTCAAAGGTCTCAGACTTGTCTTTCATTAAGTAGACATACCCATATCTACTTAAATCATCAGTGAGGGTGAGAACATAACGATAACCACCGCGAGCCTCAACACTCATTAAGTAGACATACCCATATCTACTTAAGTCATCAGTATGTATGATTTCCAATAAGTTGGTTTCTCGCTCCACTGTTCCGGAGAACGTAGTCTTGGTCATTTTTCCCATGAGGCATGGTTCGCATGTGTCAAACGATTCATAATCAAGAGACTCCAAAAGTCCATCTGCATGGAGTTTCTTCATGCGTTTGACACCAATGTGACCAAGGCAGCAGTGCCACAAGTATGTGGGACTATCATTATCAACCTTACATCTTTTGGCATTCACACTATGAATACGTGTAACATCACGTTCGAGATTAAATAAGAATAAACCATTGACCAGCGGGGCATGACCATAAAACATGTCTCTTATATAAATAGAACAACCATTATTCTCATATTTAAATGAGTAGCCATCTCGCATTAAGCGAGATCCAGATACAATGTTCATGCTCAAAGATGGCACTAAATAACAATTATTGAGGTTTAAGACTAATCCCGTAGTTAAATGTAGAGGTAGCGTGCCGACGGCGATCACATCGACCTTTGAACCATTCCCGACGCGCATCATCACCTCGTCCTTCGCCAGTCTCCGCTTATTCCGCAGCTCCTGTTTTGAGTTACAAATATGAGCAACCGCACCGGTATCAAATACCCAGGAGCTACTACGAGTGCTAGTAAGGTACACATCAATAACATGTATATCATATATACCTTTGGTATTGCCGGCCTTCTTATCCGCTAAGTACTTGGGGCAGTTCCGCTTCCAGTCCGTTTCCCTTGCAATAAAAGCACTCAGTCTCAGGTTTGGGTCCATGCTTTGGCTTCTTCCCGACAACTGGCTTACCGGGCGCGGCAACTCCCTTGCCGTCCTTCCTGAAGTTCTTCTTACCCTTGCCTTTCTTGAAACTAGTGGTTTTATTGACCATCAACACTTGATGTTCCTTTTTGATCTCCACCTCCGCTGATTTTAGCATTGAATCTACCTCAGGAATGGTTTTCTCCATCCCCTGCATATTGAAATTAATCACAAAGCTCTTGTAGCTAGGTGGGAGCGACTGAAGGATTCTGTTAACGACCGCGTCATCTGGGAGATTAACTCCCAGCTGAGACAAGTGGTTGTGCAACCCAGACATTTTGAGTATGTGCTCGCTGACAGAACTATTCTCCTCCATCTAACAATTGTAGAACTTGTCGGAGACTTCATATCTCTCGACCCGGGCATGAGCTTGGAAAACCATTTTCAGCTCTTGGAACATCTCATATGCTTTGTGCTGCTCAAAACGCTTTTGGAGCCCCGGTTCTAAGCTGTAAAGCATGCCACACTGAACCAGGGAGTAATCATCACTACGTGACTGCCAGGCATTCATAACGTCTTGAGTTGCTGGGAAAAATAGGTGCTTCACCTAGCGGTGCTTCAAGGACATATGCTTTCTTGGCAGCTATGAGGATAATCGTCAGGTTATGGACCCAGTCTGTGTAGTTGCTACCATCGCCTTTAAGCTTGGTTTTCTCTAGGAACGCGTTGAAGTTGAGGGCAACATTAGCGTGGGCCATTTGATCTACAAGACATATTACAAAGATTCTTAGACTATGTTCATGATAATTAAGTTCATCTAATCAAATTATTTAATGAACTCCCACTCAGATAGACATCCCTCTAGTCATCTAAGTGATACATGATCCGAGTCAACTAGGTCGTGTACGATCATCACGTGAGACAGACTAGTCGTCATCGGTGAACATCTTCATGTTGATCGTATCTTCTATACGACTCATGTTCGACCTTTCGATCTTCCGTGTTCCGAGGCCATGTCTATACATGCTAGGCTCGTCAAGTCAACCTAAGTGTATTGCGTGTGTAAAACTGGCTTACACCCGTTGTATGCGAACGTTAGAACCTATCACACCCGATCATCATGTGGTGCTTCGGAACAATGGACCTTAGCAACGGTGCACAGTTAGGCGGAACACTTTCTTGAAATTATTGCGATGGATGATCTTATTTAAGCTACCGTCGTTCTAAGCAAATAAGATGTAAAAACATGATAAACATCACATGCAATCAAATAGTGACATGATATGGCCAATATCATTTTGCTCCTTTTGATGTCCATCATTGGGGCGCCATGATCACACTACAAAAAAAAGACACATCCGTGACATTTTGGGCCGAACGAAAAAAAATTATGTCATACATATGACACTTCTATGACGATAATTATGACAAAATCCGGTATCATCATAGATGTGGTGGGCTCCTACTTCTATGACAAAAAATCATGACAGAAATTGGGCTTTTTGTCCAGGGCGGGCCGGAGACGCAGCTGCATGACATTCTTTGGGCTGTCCATGACGGAAAAAACCGTGGTAGAAGCGAGGGGGAGGAAAATTTCGGGGAGTTCCCGGTTATGGTGGGAGGTCGGGGCCGAGCGATGTGCGTTTCTCTCATACAAGTACGCGCGTGTGTGCGAGGCATTGGGCTCTAACTGAACCCGAGCCATTGCACTGCAGGCTACGCGTTACTAAACCTGAGCGATCGATCGATGGCTGTTAACTGAACCCGATCGAGCGATTCCTTCGCTACTGCTGCTAACTGTAGCCGATCGATGCAGCCTCTGGGATGAACAGTAAGCGTTGCGGGGGGGGGGGGGGTGGATGAACAGTGAGCGGTGGCGTTGCCTCTGGATGAACAGGACCCCGTGGTGTGGTGGAGGGCTGGATGAACAGTAGACGGTGGAGGGGTGCCCGTGGAGGGGTGGTTGAACAGGACCCCGTGGTGTGGAGGGCTGGGTGAACAGTAGACGGTGGAGGGGTGCCCGTGGAGGGGTGGATTAACAGGACCCCATGGTGTGGAGGGCTGGATGAACAGTAGACGGTGGAGGGGTGGTTGAACAGTAGCCGGTGGAGTAGCGCGCGGTGGAGGCTGGATCAATAGGAGCATGTGGAGGCTGGAGGAGGTCGACGGTGGAGATGAACAGTATCCGGTGGAGTCCCGTTTTGTGGTACGCCACACCCCTCCCGATCAACAGGACCCCCGTTTCGACCGTAGCGCTCCAACACGAGTCTGTTTTCTCCGTTTTGCGGTATGCCACACCCCTCCCTATCAATAGGACCCTCGTTTCGACCATAGGAGGTCCGTTTCCTCCGTTTTGCGGTACGCCAGACCCCTCCCGATGAATAGGATCCCGTTTCGAACATGGCCGGTCGAACACAAGGCCGTTTCCTCCGTTCTATTGTACGCCAGGCCTCGTTTCCATCGCCTGTTCCGTCAAAGCCCTCTTGATGAACATGACCACGCATTCTGTTCCGACCCAGCCGGTTGGCTCCCACGCGTTCCGTTGCCTCCCGATGAACACACGCATTCCGTTGCCTCCCGATGAACACGACGCATTCCGTTGCCTCCCCATGAATACGACGCATTCCGTTGCCTCCCCATGAACACGACGCATTCCGCTGCCTCCCCATGAACACGACGACGACGCTGTTTCTCCGTTCCGACCCAGCCATGTACACGAGCCCTCGCCGTACGTATGCACGAGTAGGCGTTCGAGACCCTGCCCGTATGTACGTACGTGGCCGTATTTTCTTTCTTGCACCCTGGCCGTTGTATGTACGTGTACATGCTACGTGCGCTCCTCTACTATGTCACGTGCGCGCCTCTACATCGACCAGTATATATTTACGTACACGTTCGCGACCAGAATGACAATGCTAGTACGCTTCAACCACGTGGGTCCCGACTGTCAGGCACTTCCTTGCCTGCGAAGATGTAGCTGGTGGGTCCCAGCAGTCAGGGGGACGAATCGTTTTTTTGCCCGGACGCACTTCCTTGCGTGTGAAGATGTAGCTGGTGGGTCCCAGCAGTCAGGGGCAAACATTTGTTTCACGAAATACAGTGGCCGTCCGGTGGGTCCCCGTTGTTAGGTGGAGGAATAATTATTTTGCACGTAATAAGGAGGCACTTCCTTGCTGCGGCCGTGGACCCAGCTGTCAGCCCCTCCACGCACAGTCCTTGTTCGATGGAAGCCGTTCCTTGACCACGTTGACCACGCCGCGCCGAGAGCACCAGGGCGGTGGACGACGACGACGCTTAGGAAGGGGACGACGCGGAGCCGGGGAAGACACGGCAGTGGATGCCCACACGTAGAGGAGTACGAGGGTTCACTGGTTCGTTGCGGTGTGAGGCTGCCGTCGCCGCAGAATAACAGGAGGTGTGGGCGAGTAGAGGGATGGCCTGGCCAGCGGTGGGAGTATAGGGGGCGGTGAGGCCTCCGCCGCATCGCAGCCGGCCATGGGAGGCAGGAGCACGAGGCACGACTGGCGCTGGTTTAGGCGGCTAGAGCAAGAAGACCAGAGGTTGAAAAAAGCACTACAGTCGTTGGATGGACATCGTACGGTCACTAGAGCTAGAATCGTGCATATTGACTAAGTTGACAAAGCCCTCCGTCCCCGTCAACTTAGTAGGCCCACAAGTCATCCTGCCACTATACTGGGTCCCGGCTAACAGGGGGAGTATTCATTTTTTTGTGCGTAATAAGGAGGCACTTCCTTGCGTGCGAAGATATAGCTGGTGGGTCCGAGCTGTCAGCGGCGGTAACATTTTTTTCACTAAATACAGAGGCCCTTTCGATGGGTCCCTGATGTCAGGTGGAGGAATCATTATTTTGCCGTAATAAGGAGGCATTTCCTTGCGTGCGACCGTGGACCCAGCTGTCGGCCTCTCCACGTACAGTCCACTTCAGATGCATGTCGGTCATTGACCATGTTGACCAGGCCGCGCCGAGAGCACCAGGGCGGTGGACGACAGCGAGGCCTAGGAAGGGAACGACACGGAGGCAGGGAAGACTCGGCAGTTGTTTCCCACGCGGAGGGGAGTACGACTGTACGAGTGTTTACTGGTTTGTCTGCCGTCGCCGGAGAATAACAGCAGGTGTGGGTGAGTACAGGGATGGCTAGGCCAGCGATGGGACTACGATGGGGCGGTGAGGCCTGCGCGGCAGCAGAGCCGGCCGTGGGGAGGAGGGAGCAGGCAGTCTCCCCGGCGCCTGTTTGAGCGGCCGGAGGAGGAAGAGGAGAGATTGAAGATGCACGACGACCGTTGGATGGCCATCCAACAGTCACTACTTGTGCGTCAACCTTTTTTTAGGAAAGCCTCAAATCTATGGAAAACAACATACAACCCATCTGCCATTATTTCCAATAATTTACAGCCCATTTGCGAATTATTAAGGTTTTTTTGGAGCCCATATTCTTTTTGTTAGCATTACACCCCATATTGTGGTCACGGTTAAAAAATTATACAAAATTTTGCATATTTCGGTGCCGTTCGAACTGTTTTTAATCCCAAAATTTTGACTCACGTTCAAACTGATTTTAAAAATAAATGTATATCAATATAAAATCCAACAAATTCTCCACGCATAAAAATAAATGTAATTTAAAATCTCGAAATGAAAAAAAGATATTTGAAACTAATTGCCGGTTTGATGTGTTTTAAAAATGTACAACCCATTTCTCATTACTGATGGGCCATTTTCTCGGCCACCCGAATGAAAGCTCTCCTTGTCTTGAAAGATTTGCAGCCCAACAGGCCTGACAAAGCGACTTACTTGGCAAATCGCAACAAAACTGGGTTGTGGCCGTGGACCCAGCTGTTAGCCTCTCCACGTATAGTACTCTTCCGATGGAAGTCGGTCGTTGACCACATTGACCACGCCGCGCCGAGAGTACCAAGGCGGTGGACGACGGCGAGGCCTAGGAAGGGGACGACGGGGAGCCGGGGAAGACACGGAAGTGGATGCCCACGTGGAGAGGAGTACGAGGATTCACTGGTTCAGCTGCGGCGTGAGGCTGTCGTCGCCGCAGAATAACAGGGGGTGTGGGTGAGTAGAGGGATACCCTGGGCCAGCAGTGGGAGTAGTAGGGGGCGGTGAGGCCTCCGCGACATCACAGCCGGCCACGAGAGGCAGGAGCACACGACACGACTGGCGTTGCTTTGGGCGGCTGGAGCAAGAAGACCAGAGGTTGAAGATGCACTATGGCCGTTGGATGGACATCGTACGGTCACTGGAGCTAGAATCGTTCATATTGACTAAGTTGACAAAGCCCTCCGTCCTCGTCTACTTAGTAGGCCCACAAGTCAGCCTCCCACTATTGTGGGTCCCAGCTAGCAGGGGGAGTATTCATTTTTCTGTGCGTAATAAAGAATCACGGTGGGTCTGAGCTGACAGCGGGGGGGGGGACGTTTTTTTCGTGAAATACGGTGGTCCGTCCGGTGGGTCCCAGCAGTCAGGGGCAAACATTTTTTTCGCGAAATATGGTGGCCCGTCCTGTGGGTCCCAGCAGTCAGGGGGAAACGTTTTTTCCGTGAAATACTGGTGGCCCGTCCGGTGGGTCCCTGCTGTCAGGTGGAGGAATAATTATTTTGCACGTAATAAGGAGGCACTTCCTTGCGGCTGTCGTGGACCCAGCTGTTAGCCTCTTCACGTACAGTACTCTTCCGTTGGAAGTCGGTCGTTGACCACATTGACCACGCTGCGCCAAGAGCACCACGGCGGTGTACAACGGTGAGGCCTAGGAAGGGGACGAAGCGGAGTCGGTGAAGACGTGACAGTGAATGCCCACGCGGAGAGGAGTACGAGGGTTCACTGGTTCGGCTGCGGTGTGAGGCTGCCATCGCCGCAGAATATCTGGGGGAGTGGGTGAGTGGAGGGATGGCCTGGCCAGCGGTGGGAGTAGTATGGGGACGGTGAGGCCTCCGCGGCAACACAGTCGGCCACGAGAGGCAGGAGCATGCGGCACGACCGGCGCTGCTTTGGGCGGCTGGGGCAAGAAGACCAGAGGTTGAAGAAGCACTACGGCCGTTGGATGGACATCGTTGAACATGCCGCGCCGAGTGCACCAGGGCGGTGGACGACAGCGAGGCCTACGAAGGGAACGACACGGAGCCGGGGAAGACACGGCAGTGGCTGCCCACGCGATGGAGAGTACGAGGGTTGACTGGTTCGGCGCCGTCGCCGGAAAATAACAGGAGGTGTGGGTGAGTAGAGGGATAGACAGGCCAGGGATGCGAGTATGATGGGGTCGTGAGGCCTTCCCGGCAGCACTACCGGCCATGGGAGGCGGGAGCAGGCGGTTCCGACGGCGCTGGTTTGGGCGGCTGGGGCAGGAAGATCAGAGACTAAAGAAGCACGATTGTCGTTAGATTGACATCTAACGGTCTGATGCTCGTAGAGTCGATTGTTGACTAAGTTTCTTTTTTGAGAAACCTTGTGTACGCATGAACTTAGTAGGCCCACAAGTCAGCCTCCAAATCTTTGGCAGACAACATAAAGCCCATTTGCTATTTTTTATAATTTGCAGCCCATTTGCTAATTCTTAAGTAATTTATTACAACCCATTTTCTGCCCAGGACCATGGTCAAAAAGTTCAACCTTATTTTGCATATTTCGGTGGAGTCTAAACTGTTGTAATCCCGAAATGATAAACATTTTTTTAAGGACTTATTGATTTGCCAAAAAAATCGTTTTGTTTTTGTAAGCAAATAAGACGTGGGACAATTGAGTTGGTTTAAGGGAAAACAAGTGGTAAAAAAACAGCGCTGGGTGAGAAAAAACAACAAAAATAAGGCGTGTTTGAAGTGCCAGCCGGCCAGCTCCTAGGCTTCCAGGTCTCCGAACGCGGCATCGAGTGCAACCCAGTGAAGATCAAGGCCATTGAGAGAATGGCGATTCCCACCAAACTGCGAGACGTCCAGAACTTTACCGGGTGCTTGGCTTCCCTGAACCGCTTCATCAGCCGGCTTGGAGAGAAAGCTCTCCCCCTCTACCGCCTAATGAAGAAGACCACTCACTTCTAGTGGAACGACCAAGCCGACCAAGCTTTTCACGAGCTGAAGAAGATGCTGGCCACACCGCCTGTCTTGGCGGCGCCGACTGAGAAAGAGCCCATGCTCCTTTACATTGTTGCAACCAGCCGGGTGCTCAGCACCGTCATCGTAGTCCAGCGCCCAAAAGAGGGCCGAGCCCAGGCGGTCCAGAGGACGGTGTATTATTTGAGTGAGGTGTTGTCTACCTCGAAGCAGAACTACCCACACTACCAGAAGATGTGCTACGGCGTGTACTTTGCTGCCAAGAAGCTGAAGCCCTACTTCCAAGAGCACCCCATCACGATCGTATGCACCGCCCCGCTGGCCGAGATCATAGGCAGCCGGGATGCATCCGGCCGGGTGGCGAAATGGGCCATTGAGCTAGCCCCTTACACGATCTTCTACCAGCCTCGCACGGCCATCAAGTCCCAAGCATTGGCCGACTTCCTCGTCGACTGGGCCGAGACCCAGTACCTGCCGCCGGGCCCCGACTCCACTCACTGGCGCCTGCACTTCGACGGGTCCAAGATGCGCACCGGCTTGGGAGCCGGCGTCATTCTCACCTCTCCCAAAGGCGACAAGCTCAGATACACGCTGCAAATTCACTTTGCTGCCTCCAACAACGTGGCCGAGTACGAGGCGCTCGTACACGGGCTCCGGCTTGCCAAAGAACTCGGCATACGCCGGATCCTGTGTTACGGCGACTCGGACTTGGTAGTCCAGCAATCATCCGGCGACTGGAACGCCAAGGACGCAAACATGGCAGGCTACCACTTCCTCGTTCAGCAGATCGGCGGGTACTTTGAAGGATGCGAGTTCCTCCACGTACCACGAGCCGACAACGAGCCAGCTGATACCCTGGCCCGAATAGGCTCCACTCAACAGGCAATACCAACCGGCGTCTCTCTGCAATGCCTCCTCAAGCCATCTATCAAGCCGTCTCCAGAGTCTGATTCCATCTTCGTGCCGCCTAGCCCCGATGCAGTCGGATCCGGCTTGAAGTACCGAGCAAGCGGCCCGGGGACTTCGATAGGCGGCTCGGGGACTTCATTAGGCGGCTCGGGGACTTCCGTAGTTGCACCCGACCCGGGGACTTCTGAACCCGGCTCGGGCACTGCGGTAGTCGACCCGGGGACTGCACCAACACAACAGGCGGCGGCCGACTCCCGCATTTCACAACCTAGCCCGCCCACCCTGGTCGCAGTAGCCGTGTTGGCAGTAGAGGAAGCCATAGCTCCATCATGGGCCCAACCCATCCTCAACTTCCTAATAAACCAAGAACTGCCTGGCTGATGAGACAGAGGCAAGACAAGTCCAACGCCTAGCCGGAGCATACACAATCGTCAACAGAGAGCTCGTCAGGCGCAGCGTCACTGGAGTCTTCCAGCGATGCGTCGAGCAAGAGAAGGCCATAGCAATCCTCAGAGACATCCACCAAGGTGAATGCGGCCACCATGCGGCCTCAAGATCACTCGTCGCCAAAGCTTTCCGCCATGGATTCTTTTGGTCAACTGCTTTGGACGACGCCAAGGAGTTAGTCAAACATTGCAAAGGGTGCCAAGTCTTCGGCTCCAAGCAACACCTGTCGGCGTCGGCTGTAACGCCCTCGATGCGGCTATATCTCCCACGTGTCGAGGCACGACTTAGAGGCATAACCGCATTGAAAGCAATGTCGCAAGTGAGGTAATCTTCGCACAACCCATGTAATACATAAAGGGAAAGAGATACATAGTTGGCTTACAGTCGCCACTTCACACAATACATAAATAAACATTCATCAACTAGATTACACTCAAGGTCCGACTACGGTACCAAAATGAAAGAAGACTACCCCAAATGCTACATAGATCCCCAGATCACCCCAACTGGGCTCCACTACTGATCATCAGGAAAAGATACATAGTAACGGCCACGTTCCTCGTCGAACTCCCAAGTGAGCTCGGTCGCATCATCTGCACTGGCATCGTTGGTACCTGCAACTGTTTTGGTAGAATCTGTGAGTCACGGGGACTCAGCAATCTCACACCCGCGAGATCAAGACTATTTAAGCTTATAGGTAGGAAAGGGTTGTGAGGTGGAGCTGCAGCAAGCGACTAGCATATATGGTGGCTAACAACGCAAAGAAGAGCGAGAAGAGAAGCAAATCACGGTCGTGAAGCTAGAAGTGATCAAGAAGTGATCCTAGAACAGCCTACGTCAAACATAACTCCAACACCGTGTTCACTTCCCGGACCCCGCCGAGAAGAGACCATCACGGTTACACACGCGGTTGATGTGTTTTAGTTAAGGTCAACTTCGGGTTTTCTACAACCGGACATCAACAAATTCCCATCTGCCTCATAACCGCGGGCACGGCTTTCGAAAGATAATACCCTGCAGGGGTGTCCCAACTTAGCCCATTATAAGCTCTCACGGTCAACGAAGGATATTCCTTCTACCGGGAAGACCCGAACAGTCTCGGAATCCCGGACTACAAGACCTTTCGACAGTAATAAAACAGATCCAGCAAAGCCGCCCGATTGTGCCGACAAATCCTGATAGGAGCTGCACATATCTCGGTCTCAGGGCACATCCGGATGAGCAGTCCGTACGACTAAAACCAAGTCTTGAGTTGCCCCAAGGTGGCGCTGCAAAGGGCTCTAGCTTGGACCAGCAATCGAAGGAGAACTGGCCCGGGGGGGTGTTAAAATAAAGATGACCCTTGAGTCTGCAGAACCCAAGGGAAAAAGGCTTAGGTGGCAAATGGTAAAACCAAAGTTGGGCCTTGTTGGAGGAGTCTTATTCAAAGCGAACTGTCAAGGGGGTCCCATAAATCACCCAACCGTGTAAGGAACGCAAAATCCGGGAACATAATACCGATATGACGGAAACTAGGGTGGAAAGAGTGGAACAAAACACCAGGCATAAGGCCGAGCCTTCCACCCTTTACCAAGTATATAGATGCATTAATTAAATAAGAGGTATTGTGATATCCCAACAAGTAAACATGTTCCAACAAGGAACAACAAGTCCTTGTTCCAACAAGGAACAACCTTCATCTTCACCTGCAACTAGCAACGCTATAAGAGGGGCTGAGCAAAGCGGCAACATAGCCAATCAACGGTTTGCTAGGACATGGATGGTTAGGGGCTGACATGGCAATATGGGTGGCATTACATAGCAAGTGGTAGGTATCGCAGCATAGGCATAGCAAAAGAGCGAGCATCTAGCAAGCAAAGATAGAAGTGATTTCGAGGGTATGGTCATCTTGCCTGCAAGGTTCTCAGAGTTGTTGAAAGCTTGGTCCTCGAAAGCGTTCTCAACAGGTTCCTCGTTCACGTACTCGTCTCCCGGCTCTACCCAAAGCAAGAACACAAGCAAAGGGGACAAACATCAATCACGATGCAATGCACAAGCAACATGATGCAAAACATGGCATGATATGCGAGATGTGATATGCAATGCATATGCGTGCTCCGGAGGGACAAAGATGAATAAGGCATAATCATGGCAGACCAAGTATGCCACTAGATAGGTGAGGTGATTTCGGTTGAAATCGGTATAAAGATCACCGGAATCGGATGCACGGTTTGCAAATGACAAGCAAAACAAGAATGACAAGAATCTGCCATTAACAGCAAGATGCTACTTAGCAAGCAACAAGAAATTAAGCTACTGCACCCAAACATATCAACAAAGCATATGATAGTAAACTACTCAAGATTCTTGACAAGATATGAACACTGAGCTACGGCTAAATCACACTACAACAGGTCCAAACAAGCATGGTAAAAGTGCAAAAGATAACAGGTTCACAGACTTAGTGAAAATATCAACATGCCAGAAATTAACATCAGGATGACATGTTTAGAGCAATGAAACAACATTCTGCAGGATCAGGACACAGCAAAGTAAGGTATGGAATGAATCTACTCCAAGCACTTAACAAAAGTCCCTTAGTGACCATAAGCCAAAAAGGACTAGAAAATATAATAACACCCATGTCAAATAAGCAAGTTTCGTTACAGGTTTCAGACTTAGCAGAAAACTGGACATGTCAAAAACAGATAACAAGTAGGCATGTTCGTGAGCTCGATGCACTCACTACACAGAATTACATGATAAAATAAGCATACATACATAAATAAGACATGGCATAGGAACTATACATGGCAATAATAACATCATAGCATGCAAGGATCAACTACACCAAGCTTGGCAAAATTGAATAACATGTAAACAATCTGCCAGCAACATTTCATAGCAAAAGTAGAGCTCGATTGACTCAAGCTATGGCACTCCATAATTACAAACAAAGGCATTGATGGATAGAGCAAATCCATATGCTCAAAACACTCTTACTGATCATGCTCAAAAGAGGCATAGACCTCTCTGAAACGACATGAACACATGGCATAAAAATAACAGCAGGCAGGGACTTTGTGAAATTACTAAGTGTCTGAAATCAGCAACATTAAGTACCCTAGTTTGCATGCTTGTGCTAGTCACCACAAAGATCACAAAAATACATGGCAAAATTCTCTGGAAAGGTAACATGGCATATTACAAAACTCATGTAGGATTCAACTCCATAGGGTGCACACATCAATCATGGCAAAAATGTGAAAAGTGCATGTTCTGATAAGAATCAGAAACTAACATCACATAGCCCTCTTCTAACAGCATTTCGGGCATCAATATGACCTCAAACGAAAATGATGCGATGGAACTAAATGATGTACTCTTCGAGACTAATTATTTGACATATTATACGCACGAAACGGAGCCACGGAAGCAAAGTTATGGCACGATGAACATGTGACAAAAATGCAAAACTATTAGGACTTAGCAGATTTTTGGGGAGGGGAAAAAGTCAACCCTAGTTTGGGATCCCGATTGGATCTGGATCGGGCGAAGGCGCGCGGCCCGAGGCAGACTCCGGCGTCGGCGGTGGAGCTCTGGCGAGAGGGGGGGCTCGGGGCAACGAACGGCGGGGCGGCGCCGGGCGGCGGCAGGCGGCGGCCAGGCGCGGTTGGCGGCGGGGATCCCGCGGGCGGCGCGCCCGGGATGCGGCGGCGGCGCAGCCGCTGGTCGCCGGCGAGGGGGACGGCGGTGGCGCGCCGACAGGCGGGGACGCGCGGCGGGGGCGCGGAAGGGCGCGGGACGCGTGCCGGGAAGGTGGCGACCGAGGCGCGCGGCGGCAGCGGCTCGGGCCCGTGCGCGGTGCGGGCGGGCCGGCCACGGGCCGCGACGGGCTTCGGCGGGCGCGGCGATGTGGGGCTCGGCCCCAGGCGACGTGGTGCGACGCGAGTGGAGGGGAGCGGCGGTGGGGTGACGTGGCGGGCGCTGAATGGCTGGAGTGAGGTGGCCGGTGGACACGTCCGACGCGGTACGGACGCTTCCGGCGGCGGAGAGGGAGCGGGGCTAGGGTTTCATCTGCGATTTGGACGGGGGAGGCACATATTTATAGGTAGAGGGGGCTAGGAAGCTCCAAATGGAGTGCGGTTTTCAGCCACGCGATCGTGATCGAACGGCGGTGGACATGGGAGTGTCTTAGATGGGTTATTGGTCTGTTTTGGAGGGGTTTTGGGCTGCAACACACACAAGGCCTTCGCGGTTACCCGGTTAACCGTTGGAGTACCGAACGACCCCCGATTGACCCGAAACTTGACAGGCGGTCTACCGGTGCTATACCAAGGCCGCCTGACAAACCTCGGTCCATTCCAAGAATGTTTAATACCCGCTCACGAAGAAATGTAAAAGGGGACGCCGGGGAACATAGGAGCGCCGGATTACAAAACGGACAACGGGGAAAATGCTCGGAATCATGAGACAAACACGTATGCGAATGCGATGCTCATGATAAGATGATATGAAATGCATGACATGACCAAAATGCAAAACGAAGGGAAACCCAACCACAGAGGAAATATTATATCACAATGCCGAAAATGGCAAGAGTTGGAGTTACAAATATGGCAAGTTACATCCGGGGCGTTACATCGGCACTCAAGACCATTCCCCTCACTTGGCCCTTTGCCGTTTGGGGACTGGACATGGTGGGCCCATTCAAGACGGCGCGCGGCGGCATGACACATCTGCTTGTCGCTGTGGACAAATTCACCAAATGGATCGAAGCAAAGCCGATCAAGAAGCTGGATGGGCCTACTGCCGTGACATTCATCGTAGATATTACTGTCGGCGTTCTAGGAACGGGGGTCCCCAGACTTGCCTGCCTGCGGCCTGCGGCGTGGCTCGAATGGAGGCCCAGCGTGGCCCATCTGCATCGACACAAGGCTCAAGACCCTCGTGAGGAGCTAAGCCTCGCAAGGCGGACGACACGGCGCTTCTGCAAGCACGGCCTCCTTAGGCTGGCTCGCGAGAAGGCGGAGAGATCAAGGAAGGGTACCTCGCGAGGTGCCCTTGACGCAAGCCATGACGATCGAGGGTGCCAGGCGGGCGCCAGCCCGCGCAGCGTCCCCCCTTTCCTCTTTGGTGCAAAGGGAGCAAGCGCAGGCAAGAGGATCAAGCAAAGGCACCCATTTCGGTGCAACGAGACCAAGACCAGTCCAACGGTGGGAAGGAGGTCACCATGGAGCCCAGGACGGCATCACCACAGGGCCTTTGGCAGGCGAAGACCAACTTTAGTCAGGATAAGTGTACCAGATGTTCCCCTTCAAATTGGCCAATTGTTGGCGCCCTTCCCGCTCAATATTTGGGAAGAGGCCCAGGGCCTTTGCCTATAAATAAGACTAGCCACCCACAGGATAGAGGGGATCGAATCCAGCATCTAGAGAGAGAGAAGGGCGATAGAACTCCCCCTAGCAGTTCATCCCCTAGGCAAGAACAGGCCCTCGCGAGGCCGTTCCCCCTTGTATTGTTCTTCCTCATCAGCCCAAGCGGCAATCCACCCACCACACTGGAGTAGGGTATTACACCAGGATGGTGGCCCGAACCAGTATAAACCCTGTGTCTCTTGTGTTGTTCTTGCAGTAGCTAGATCCTTACGAGACGGAGAGGTAGAGGGCACGATCTCCGCGCGCACCCCAGAGTTCGAACCTTAAGGGTCTGCCAGTGGGCGGCATGGGCCATCTGCGCAGAGCCTCCCGCTCCGGGCGACCCCGCGCCGCAGGCAGCTCGTGGTCCGCAGGGTGCTGCAGGCCGCGGGCGACGCGGGGCAAGCTTCTGCGATCCTCACACCGCGACAGGCGTGGTCGGCAGCGAGGGCATCCAATCACGCAGCAACTACGACACCGTACACCCGCCGGGAACACGCGAACTCGAGGGTCGCGCTCACAGTAGCACGGAAGCTGCTGCAGTGCAGGCTATTGGAGGGCGGCTGCGACGTGCTGCTGGAGCGGGTCGCCGAGCTCCTCGGCTTCGCCGCTTCGGGGGCTCACCCCTTCTGCGTCCAGCTTCCGCCTTAAGTTCAGGGCGGCGCACGAGGGGGCGCCGCGCACTCGCGCGGGCCTCAAGACTACCCCAACACCGGCGAATCCGCCGGCACCAGACTGGCAGTGGTGCTACCCCCGCCCCCGGCGCGCGAAGGAGAGGGGCTCGGTGCGGCCCACGGCACCAGCGGCCAACCGCGCAACCACCCCGCGGTGGGCACGACAAGCAACGCCGCATGGCGCATGGAGCACTACAGCACAGTATTCGGGGTGGCGGCGCCAGAGGAATACGTGCCCCACATGATGGACCAAGGGCACGCTCACGGGGGCGAACAGGGCTCACTCTTCAGCCCCAGCTGGGAGGACGAGACGCCAGAGGCCGAGCCCTTCCAGGAACCCCAGGACGGCTCCGTCGGTCACACTGGAGGCAACGACTATCGGGTACCGTTAATTCCTCAAGAGCAGGCATACACTAATCATGGATCACAGGAGATGCAGGTCGCCGCAACAAGCAGCTGCCCCGCTCCTGCAGCCTCCTACCCCTCGGGAGGAGGACGCAGGGGGCTGCAGGAAAGGGGCAGAGATCCTACATCACCACCGCGGGGTTCGGAGCAAGGCGTTCTTAGAAGATAGGCCCTCCGCTGGGGAGGCGCCTGAGGGCCTGCCCCTAGCGGAGGACCCGTGGTCGTCGGGGGAACCGCAGGCGACCACTCTACCCCACCGGCGGCGTCCTGGTTTTCGGTCGTCGTTGGTGGCACTAGAGTGTGGCGCAAGGCGGGGCCCTCGTCTGGCGATATGAAGCAAGGACGGTTCCTGTGAAGAAGGCCCAGTGCCTGTGAAGCTCGCCGCCCCGTGACACTCTCACGTAATAATGAGTGGGGCTGTACACGCCCCAGAGTCTCAGGGGTGCCGGCCTCAGGCCCTGGGGCTCCCTCCCACGCCCAGTGGACAGCACTTAGCTCCGCGCTGGTGAGAAGACATCGAAGACTAGATTAGGTGCCGGACGCGGCCTATTTGTTTGCTTTCATTGCCTTCTTCCTTTGGTTGTAACCTTTTTCCCCCGCTGGATTTAAGTTGAATTCGAATTTGAGCTTTGCGTGCGTTCGGGGAAGGGGTGCTTGGTCTTGTTTGAATCGTTTCCCGCGTTCTGGTCACCATCCCACCACAGCTGCCTCCCCTCGTGAGCCCCTCACGAGCCGAGCCAGGCCTAGCTCGAGCACAGCCCAGACTGCCGCTGTCGCTCCCTCGCGAGGTGACCTTTGGTGCTTGCGGAGATCGTTTTCTCATGAAAGGCCCGGAGCCTGTGAAGAAGGCGAATGCCTGTGAAGCCGTCCCGCTCGGGAGAAGGCCCGGAGCCTGTGAAGAAGGCGAACGCCTGTGAACATCATCTCTTTTTGGAGAAGGCCCTGAGCCTGTGAAGAAGGCAAATGCCTGTGAAGACATCTCGCTCGGGAGAAGGCCCGGAGCCTGTGAAGAAGGCGAATGCCTGTGAAGCCGTCCCGCTCGGGAGAAGGCCCGGAGCCTGTGAAGAAGGCGAATGCCTGTGAAGCCGTCCCGCTCGAGGAAAAGGCCCTGAGCCTGTGAAGAAGGAAAATGCCTGTGAAGACGTCTCGCTCGACGAAAAGGCCCGGAGCCTGTGAAGAGGGCGAACGCCTGTGAAGACGTCTCGCTCAAGAAAGGGCCCGGAGCCTGCGAAGACGGCCCATGCCTGTGGGGTTTCCTATCAGCAACGACCCCGCCTCCTGAGGTTTCAACTTCCCAGCACCCGGGACATGACGCCCTCCAGAAGGCAGCTCCGGAGCCAGCAAGAAACAAGGGCGAACCAGCCTACCGTTGGACACGCGTACGATTTAATCACTGCAGATACATTAGATACGAGTTCATACGTGAGGGGCTTCCCCTCCCAAAATGCTCTCACAACCGTCGGGCCAATCGCTTGAGTTCTATCTATGCAGGGTAAAAAACGAGGATAATACATGGTCAATCTAACAAATCCCCCAATGCATCCTCGGAGGCACCTCCCGAGCTCTCGCTGGCGTTGCTGAACTCACCTTCGTTGTCTGCGCCCCCATCAGCGGCATTGGGGTCTTCCACCACGCCACCTTTGTCGGCGCCCAAGATCACGTCGTCATCATCCGAAGTGAAGGCCCGGACGAGAGCATCTACGTTGCTCTCCACCCATTCAGCCAGGTCACCTCGAACAACTTGGGGAACTGGGGCAATGGCGACGTCGAAGTCGAAGTGGGGATCCATGTTTCGAAGATGGCTGAAGACGCGGGAAAAGGCGCGCCCGAGCAGGGCGCGGCTCCTCTCCTCCACTAACCTATCGGCTTTTGGCCGACCGTGCCTCCAGCTGTGTCACCACGGTGGTGAAGAACTGCAGGTTGCCGGCGTAGTTAATCGTGTGCGGCTCGCCCACGGCAGCCTCACAGATGTTGCCCAGGGCAATGTTTGCCCTCTCCCTGAGCTTGGTGAGCATGGGGCGATGCTCGTGCTCCAGGACTTGCCGCTGGCATATCTCGTCGGCATTCTGACGCTCGACGGCCACGGCCTCTTCCACACATTGGCGCAGGCGGAGCACCTCGGCCTGGGAGGTGGCCAGCTCCTTCTGCGCTGCCCCAAGAGCGACCCGGGAGGCGTCCGCTCGTCGCGTCGCCTCATCCCGTTGGCCCTCAAGGCGGCGGTTCTACCCTCAGCTTCGACTCGGATCATCCTCAGCTTCCCCTCGAACTCACGCTCGAGGCCTTGGCGCGCTGTCGCCACCCGACGGCAAACCTCCTCCAGGACACGCGTTTCTCGCGCGGCGACATCGTCTTCCGCCTGCGTCACTAGGCGCTCTCTCATCTCCAGCTGCTCGTGCTCGCGAGCGCGTTCGGCGGCCTCCAGCACCAACGCTTCCTCGCGCTTCCGAAGCTCAGCCGGGTCGCCAGAAGCCACCTCCATCGATGCAAGGGCTGCCTCACGCAGCTCCGCTTGCTCCTCCAACGAGCGACACCAGGACAAGAGCTCCCGAGCCTGCTCTTCTGCTGCTCCTCGCCGTCGGTCTGCTCCTCGGGCCTCCTCAACGGCCTGAGACCGAGCCGCCAGGGAAGCCTCCAGCGATGCCTTCGCTTCTTCGTCATCAAGGACGCGCTAACGACGCGCGACGGCAGCAACTGCCTCCAGCTCGCGCCGCTCTGCAGCCAGGCGCAGGCCCTCGGCTTCCAGGCGCGCGTCTTCCTCAGCGAGCTCCTGCCCAAGCAGGTCTACGGCGCCACTCGCCCTCCGAAGGAATTCGTGGCGACGGGCACGACGCTCCCGAGCACGCTCAAGCACATCTGCCACGCCATCATCCGCCCCAAGCGGGCGTCGAGGACCTCGGATCATCGCTCCGGCCCCGGGCAGGGGGCTGGGGGCTGGCGCCTTCACGATGGCCGGCCACGCCGCATCAGAAGCCCGACCTGAGTCCAACCTGACCTCAGGAGAAGGGCCCCAGAGGTGCCTCAGCCGGTCGCAGCCCGCGACCAGACGGGAAGCCCACGGCAGGCTGCCTATGTCGAGGGAAGGCCCGCGGAAGGAGATCGCGGGAACGGGAGTGTTGCCGCGCGCTATGCAGTGGTCTGCGCCGTCGCCTTCCCAAACCACAAGGGCAGTGCTGCTCGAGGCACTCAGGGGTGGCAGAGGAGACGGAGTCAAGGAAGGCGTCGACCCGGCGGCTTCATCGAGCTCAGTAGGCAGAGGCCTGCAGAGCAAGGATCAGTGGATGCGGCAAGCAGGATAAGGAACAGAAAAGGAGAAGGCTTACTCATCGACAGCAAAGTACTTCCGGCGCTTCAGCAAGCGGCAAGGGAAGTCGTCACCCAGGGCCTCCGTTTTTCTCCGGAGGGCCTCAAAGTCCACACGGAAATGGCCCAGGAGAGATGCACAGGAATCAGCCTGCGAAGAGGACGGAGCGCCAAGGCCACTTGCGTCGAGGGCGCATGCCTGATACGCATGGGCAGTCGCCTCGTCAGAGACCACGGCCGGGGGCTCGGGAGCCTCGGCCTCAAGCACTGGAGGCGGAAGCCCCTCACCCGTGGCCTCGGCAGCGCGGACCTCGCGAGCTGCTCCATCAAGAGCATCGCCAGGTGCGGTCATATCGTCCGCGGCTCCCTCGCCCCCCGCTGTCTCCTGCCTCCCTGCGCCGCCACTCGAGGAGGATTCGCCTAGGCCGACCGGAAGGGAAATCACCACCATAGGGTTCTCGCGAGGCCCCTGGAGGCCGACAGGGCGTAGCCCCCACTCGTCGAAAGGGGGCATCTGCCTCACGAAGTCGTCCCTGTTGTGGTAGAGGTACAGCAAGGCCCCCCCATGCCGGAAACCCCCGGGGTTGGGATCGCCTGTCAGGACCAAGAGCACCTTCCTCAGCACCTCGGGCGTTAGGTCGTCTCCCTGAAGCCTCATGCGGTGACCATGCCCGCTGAAGGCCGACATTCGACGAGAATGGCATTGGAGAGGGACAATGCGGCTCAATAGGAACTCCTTCACCACTTTGGGCGCCGTTACGCCAAGCTTCTTCAGGGACATGAAGCGGTGCCAGACGAAGGCGAGCCGGGGACTTACGAGCGTCTCGTGGCCCCAGCCCGAATTAGGCACAGCAGGCGATGTCGGCTTCACGAGCCGGGGGCTGGGTACCCCGACATCAATGTACAACCACCGCTCGCAGAACCCGGCTGAAGGCAGAGGTAGGTTGAAGTCGATACCAAAGGCTGCAGTCTCGGGCGAAGCTACGAAGCTCACGCATGCCGAGCATTGCGTGGGGTCGGAAAGATGCAAGGAGAAGAAGTGGCGCAGCAAGGCAACAGAAGGAGGGATGCCCACCATCGCCTCACAAACAAAAGCGAAGACTGAAAGAAGAGCAATGGACTCAGGACCCATACGCATCATGTGGATCTGATAATGATCAAGAACGGCGTTGAAGAAATTGGAGAAGGGAGGCACCAAACCTGCCCACAAGGCGTCGGCAAAGTAATGGACCTTGGTGATTAGCCTATTTGTGGGGAGGTGACACGTAGGCCACGCCGTCGTCCTCCCGCACTCGTCGAAGGCGGTGGCCAGAGCCGGATTGAGCTTGCCCAGGCACTCCAGGTTGAGTTTGATTGAGCGACCGACAGCAGGCGCCACCGACGGCAGCGGGCGAGATGGAGCCGTAGGCTTCTTCCCCTTCCCTTTCTTTGGAGCCATGGCGGCGGGCGGAAGAGAGGAGATGCGAGATGGGATTGGAAGCAAGGGTCAGAGTTCGGAGGGAGGAAGAGCAGGAGACGGTCAAGCAACAAGGAAAAGGGCGGCTGTGTACAACTGTGGGGCAACCTAGCGCGACGCAGAATAAGGGAGCGTGGGTAAACAGTGCTGCCCACGTCCAATCAACCGCCACGCGGCGCCCGAGGCCGCAGGCTGTTAGGTCCCGCGGCGCTTCGCCCTTTCCCTTTCACCTCTCGGCACGGCCAAGTCCATGCGCGCCTCAGGCCCGGGGGCAACTGTCGGCGTTCTGGGAACGGGTGTCCCCAGACTTGCCTGCCTGCGGCCTGCCGCGTGGCTTGAATGGAGGCCCAGCGTGGCCCATCTGCATTGACACAAGGCTCAAGACCCTCGCGAGGGGCCAAGCCTCGCGAGGCAGATGACACGGCGCTTCCTCAAGCACGACCTCCTTAGGCTGGCTCGCGAGGAGGCGGAGAGATCAAGGCAGGATACCTCGCGAGGTGCCCATGACGCAAGCCATGACGATCGAGGGTGCCAGGCGGGCGCCAGCCCGCACAGCATCCCCCCTTTCCTCTTTGGTGCAAAGGGAGCAAGCGCAGGCAAGAGGATCAAGCAAAGGCACCCATTTCGGTGCAACGAGACCAAGACCAGTCCAACGGTGGGAAGGAGGTCACCATGGAGCCCAGGACGGCGTCACCACAGGGCCTTTGGCAGGCGAAGACCAACTTTAGTCAGGATAAGTGTACCAGATGTTCCCTTCAAATTGGCCATTTGTTGGCGCCCTTCCCGCTCAATATTTGGGAAGAGGCCCAGGGCCTTTGCCTATAAATAAGACTAGCCACCCACAGGATAGAGGGGATCGAATCCAGCATCTAGAGAGAGAGAAGGGCGATAGAACTCCCCTTAGCAGTTCATCCCCTAGCCAAGAACATGCCCTCGCGAGATCGTTCCCCTTGTATTGTTCTTCCTCATCAGCCCAAGAGGCAATCCACCCACCACACTGGAGTAGGGTATTACACCAGGATGGTGGCCCGAACCAGTATAAACCCTGTGTCTCTTGTGTTATTCTTGCAGTAGCTAGATCCTTACGAGACAAAGAGGTAGAGGGCACGATCTCCGCGCGCACCCCAGAGTTCGAACCTTAAGGGTCTGCCGGAACCCGTGATCCGACAATTACAACTCGGTACGGCATGCCACACAGCATCATCGCCGACAACGGCACGAATTTCGCCAAGGGAGCATTGGCACGTTTCTGCGCGACGCAGGGCATCCGACTGAACTTAGCGTCCGTTGCCCACCCGCAGTCAAACGGCAAAGTCGAGCGAGCTAACGGCCTCATCCTTTCTGGCATCAAGCCCCGACCGGTCGTGCCACTGGAGCGTTCGGCCGGCTGCTGTCTCGATGAGCTGTCGGCCGTCCTCTGGAGTCTGCGCACTACCCCAAACAAGTCAACCGGCTTCACTCCTTTCTTCCTTGTGTATGGTGCCGAGGCAGTCATCCCAACCGACATCGAGTTCGACTCGCCTCGGGTAACCATGTACACGGAGGCGGAGGCCAAGGAAGCACGAGAAGACGGTGTCGACCTACTGGAAGAAAGCCGGATGTTAGCCCTCAGCCGGTCCGCCATCTACCAGCAGGGTTTGCGCCGCTACCACAGCCGAAAGGTCAAGCCAAGATCTTTCCAAGAGGGCGACCTTGTGCTCCGGCTGATCGAGTGAACACCCGGCCAGCACAAGCTCTCGGCCCCCTGGGAAGGCCCCTTCGTCATCAGCAGAGCGCTAGGAAACGACTCCTACTACCCGATCGACGCACAGAAGACGAAGGCTCGAAAGAGAGACGACTCCGGCAAGGAATCGGAACTACCATGGAACGCCAACCTCCTCCGAAGATTTTACAGTTGAAATGCAGTATGTATCACGCTAACATTTGTACTAAGTACAAGACACTAGGCCCCCCGAGCAGAGCTCGGGGACTGCCATCTTTTATCTATGAATGAAGAGTATCATGCTTATGATTATGTCTTTACATTCACCTCCCTCGTCCGGCACCGGGCTCGACTAGTCGGCCCGGGGACTGGCCGCCTTGAGTTATATTAGAAGTCCTACCCGCAGTCAGACAAGTAGCGTGCCATCACCTAGGCCTTCTCTTCCCAAAAGTCGCAGTTCGAAGAACCGTCTGTCCGGCTGGCAAGAGTTAAAGGCAGGAAAGGACGCCCACGCAAAAAACGGCTAGGGACCAACGGACTAATATAACAAAAGCCGGTTTTTCTGCCACCACCGACCGACTACCTGAGTAGCCGGCCGGTCGGCTTCCATTCACCTCGCTACAATCTAAGAAAGCTCGAGTACTTGCCTTCCCCAACAAACAAGCCAAGTCTTTCCCTAGCCACAGACTGCAGAGCAGCTGCCGGCTAGGAAGGCAGCAGCCAGGGGAAGGCGGCAAAGGAAACAGCCTAAGGATAAAAGCGCGCAAGAATGGAAGCCAAACACACGCATGATTATATTTACACCAAAAGACCTTTGAAAGGCCAGCATTCAACATAGTTTGAATACACCCCCAGCGGATGGAGCTGCGCAACCTTAATAAAAATTGTTCAAAGAGTAACAAGTAGGAAAAGCAAGGATTGCAGATTAAGCCAAGGGAACGACCGGCGAGTCGGGCAGGTCGGTAGAGACAGCAGCACCGGCTGGAGGAGTGGCCGACTGATGAACCTCGGCATGATCACCGCCTCCCGCAGAGGGCGCGCCAGCACGCGCCTCGTTGCTGGAGGCACGGTCATGCTGAGGCTAGCCGATTGCTTCACCGGCTGGCTCGACGTCTTCGCCTTCCTCTCCTTTTTCGTCTTCACCTTCATCGCTAGAGGCGATCTCCTCCGCCGAGTCTTCACCTTCCGCCGGGTTCAGCCCGAACCACTCCTCCGGCTGGGCGACGCCGTTGTCATCCACCTCAGGAGCAAAGACGCTGGTGTCAGTATACTCGGTAAGGGCCGAAGCACGCTGGATGATAGCCGGCCACACCTCCACCAGCTCTCGGTCATCCTCCTCCCGCCAAGTCCTCAGCTGTTCCAAGTTCAGCCCATGGTACCAGGCCCGAACGAACTCCAACGCCCGCCTGGCACCGGATCGAGCAGCGGAGGCCTTCCAGGCCTCAAAGCGGCCGACTGCCACCTCCAGCCAGTCGGTGGTCCGGCTCGGGGTGCGGGGAATTACTTCGCCTGGCCAGAGGGCGGCCAGCACTTGCGCCTCGGCGCGCTGGAGGCGGCGAAGCATGCGGTGTGCCGGCTGCAGACAGGCTTGGATCGCCAAGAGTTGCTCCTCAAGTGTCCGGCTCGCGTCCGGCGCAATCTCAACCCCCGCCAGCCGGCGCGCCTCGCGGTGGGCCTCGATGGTTTGAGTGGCAACGACAGAGTAGCCGGGGAAGTAGTCTGCACAAAGAACAAAAAGGAGCACAAATCAGAAGACGAATCAGAGGGCAAGGGGCACGCAAGGAGTGAGGAAGGTGGCTTACCATCGATCAGATCCTCAATCTGGCCATAGCCCTTGCTCAGCGTTTGTTTCGCCTCGTCCTAGCCCGCCGCTTCGGTCTCAAACTCAGCTTTGAGGGCGGCCTCGCTGTCCCGCGCCTTCCTCAGGGCCGCCTTGTGGATCTCCTCCTGGTCGGCCAATTTCTTGGCCAGGCGGTCACGCTCCAGGACTAAGGCATTGCACTCGGCCTCCTTGGCGCGAAGGGCGGTCTGGGCCCCGCCAAGCTGCTCCCTCAAGTCAGCATTGGCCCCTGCAAGCATGAAGACAAGGGAGAAACAATAAGGAAGAATTCGTCGGCGAAGATCCGACCCGACTGCTCAGCAGTCGGCCCGGATCTCGGGGACTACACCCAGTGGGTGCGCTGACACGCCCCCACAGTATATGAGTGAAACAAAACACGCACTCCGGCTGTTGGTCAGGTCCTCGGTTTTTTGGCGCAGCTCCTGAGCCTGGGAGTTGAAGGCAACAGTGCGGTGGTTATGGTACTCCTGGAAGATCAGGCAGGATGCGAGAATAAGATAGCTGTCAGGACCTAGTAAGTTCCAAGCCGCCTGCTCAGCAGCCGACTCGAAACTCGGGGACTACACCCCGTGGGTGCGCTGACGTGCCCCCACGGAAGAAATCAAAAAAGCAAAACGACCAAGGCCAGAAGACTCACCCAGACGGCAGCCCGTGTCACGAGGAAATCTTGCGTATATCGCTGCTGCGCGACGGCGTGTGCCTGAAGCCGGCCCCGGACCTCCTGGGCCGCCGCGTTCAGCTCAACCGTCCCCCCGCTGGGCGTCTACTCGGACGTGCTGGAGCTGGCGTCCACAGCCTTATGCGGCTCCGGCACAGGGGTGGCTTCCCCCGCGCGCCGGCGAGATGCCGGCTGCATCTCAAGGCCGACTCCTGTTGCCGGCTCGCTCCCAGCCGGCCGCTCCAACGCCGCAGCCGGTTGGCCGCTCTGGCCCGGTCCAGTCGGCACCGTTTGCGGTGCCTCCTCCATGAAGACCACGTTATCCTCCCTCCTCTCCGTCTCCGACCAACCGCGATCGGCTTCCTCTGGAGGAGGCACGGGGATGTCGGGGGCCACGGTGCGGAGGGGAACGACGAGCTGTGGAGGCTGGTCGCGCGAGGCTTCCGCCTCCCTCTCCGCGGCCGCCGCCTCCGCCTGGGCTTTGGCCGCCTCCTCGGCCTGCTCCTTCACCGCCCGGGCGGCCCTTCGCTCTGACGCCTCCCGCTACTCCCGCGCCTCCCGCGTGTTCCGCTCCGTGGCCGCCATGAGGTCGGCATGGGGATCCACGCGGCGGGAGCTCGAAGACCCTCCAGCCGATTCGATCACGGAGCCGGCAGGACCCCGCTCGAGGGAAAGCGGCGCCCTGGCAGGATAGCCAAGAAAGAGTTTAGAAGAGCTTCAAATCGAAGAACACGGCAAGAATACAAGACGCTTAACACTTACGCCGAAACCTCTTGCGGCTGCTTCACCACCTTCTGGAAGCGGGCCGCCTTCGTGGCCGCTTCATCCTGCTTGGTCGCCGCAGCGGTGCCCCTGGTCTTCTTCGGCCGGCTGCGCCACGGGCAGCCGGCGCAGCAGAGGGACCCGCGCCTTGATGATCGGGTGTCAGCTGGCGGTGCGGGACGACTTTGACCTCGTCATCGTCCGCCCAGTCCTCGAGGCCGGCCCCGAGCCCCGCGCCGCCTGCCTCGCCGCTGTCCCCCACGACGGCATCTTCCATGGCAGCCGCTCCAAGATCCGGATCATCGACTCATCCACCGTACGGTCGGGGAGGAACTGGCGCTCTGCCCCTGCGGCCTCAGCCGCCGGCGGAAGAAGGGGATTCTGCAGAGAACAAGCCGGCTAATCAGAAGCCGACCATCATGAGGCCGACTACAAAAAGAAAAAGAAAAGAAGGAAAACTTACAGCAGGCGGAGGGTTGGCACGAGAATACGGCTCCTTGCCGTATCGCCAATTCTCGACGAGCTTGCAGTTGGAGATATAATTCACCATGTAAGACACCTCGACGTGAGGCATCACCCCGGTGCTCAGCCGGGAGGGGTCGAAGCTGCTGCTCATCTGGCAGATCATGTGGGGCCGGCCTTGGAGCGGAAGGACCCGGCGTTCCACGAAGGCGGCCACGAGGTCGGCTCCGACCAGGCCCTCGGACTGGGTCATCACCCGGAGCCGGGCGATGGCGGAGTTCCCAGCCTGAGACAGCGTCCTGGCCCGGAAGCTCCGTGAGGGTGGCCTCGCAGCCGGCGGGCCGGCTACGTAAGCCGGCAGGTTGACAAAGTCGCCTTGCGGGGCGACGTTCCTCACGTAAAACTAGGACTTCTGCCAAAGCTTCACCGACTTGATCAGCGGGATGGACGGGAACGGATTGTTCTCGCCCGTCCGCCTCATGGCGATGAAAGCCCCGCATGGGGCGGGCACGCCCGCGACGACGGTGCCGAGCTTGCATTGGAAAAACTCTCCCCAAAGCTCCAGGGTAGGAAGAACACCAAGAAATCCCTCGCAGAGGGTGACGAAGGCCGACAGCAGCATCACTGCATTGGGGGTGAGGTGATGCGGCTGGAGGTGATAGAATTCGAGGAAGGAGCGAAGAAACCCGCTCGCCGGGAGGCCGAAACCGCGCAGGCAATGCGAGCGGAAGATCACCCGCTCGCCCTCCTCCGGTGCCGGCGAGATCTCCCTCTCCGGCGCACGCCGAACCCGCACGTAGCTCTCGCCCGGCAGACACTGTGTCCGGCGGAGGAACTCGACGTGGTCTTCATGGACATTGGGGCCGTCCCACGAGCTCGACAACGGCATGGGGGCGGTGCGGCGAGGAACAAGGTGCGGCGGCGGAAACGCGCGCGACCCTGCTGGGGTGGTGCGGCGAGGAAGAAGGTGCAGCGGCGGAACGGCGCGGCAACGAGGCGCTCGGGCGGTGGAGTGAATGAGAAAGGAAGACGAGAGGGGGTGGAGCGAGGGAGAGCGTGCGAGCCTCTGCCGCTCCCTCTCCTCCCCCTACTTATAGACCCGCACGGCGGAGCCGAGGAGACGTGGTGTGGGGGACGTGGGATTAACTGCGCCCACTCCCCCACGTCCCGCCATAATTGCGCCGCAGAAGATCAGCGCTTGGGCCGAGGCTAGGAGTGGCGGGCCCGGGCCTGCGGCGACGTCCTGTCGCGCATGCATGTTGGCAGGCCTTTTCTTCCATGTAGCCCGCGAGAGGCGCGCGGTCAGCGCGCGTGGTGGCCCACGCTCCCATTTGCAAGACCACGGAGCTTTCCGAAGATGGCGTGCATAAGCAGAACCGGCTCCCAACTGCCATTTCCTCAAGATAGGAAGCTGACCAAGCTTCTCGTCCCCTCGTCAACCTCGAAGCTCGACCAGCTTCGAGGACTACTGTCGGAGTAAATGACCACGGGTAGCCTAGCCGGCTCCCCCTGGCACTTCAGAAAAAATTACGAGCCGATCCGACTTCCAAGAATCCAAGACGTGGGGCGCCTTCCTCCTGCCGGCTACCCCTCAGGCCGACTATCGGAGGGCGGCCCGGCCTTAGCCCTCATGAAGAAAGCCTCGGGAGGGCCGGCTTCGAGAAGCCGGCCACGAGAAGGCCGACTCCAAAGAGCCGGCTCCCACAACGCGGTCAAGATCGTACCCTTGAAGTCCGCATCCACATAACGGCAATGGGACGGGGCGTGCCTACAGTAAAGCCTGCCACCCCCGAAACCCGGAGCACGCCTGACACAGTGCGCCGTGCGGTGTAGCCCTGACCCGTCCGGCGCGGCACTGTTGCCATGTTGACTATGACGCCACCCACGACAGGCTGTCAGCACGGCCCACGGGCGGTGGGCCCCTTTAGGCAGAGAGACACCCGAAGGCGGCCAGGCCTCCCCCACTCAGCCTGAGGCATGGCCGGCTTCCCAAAGCCGGCTTGGCCCCTCACGTCCTACTGGCTCCCATGAAGATAAGCCGCCCGTTGGCATATGTCGCACCTACCACCCGACACACATTCAGATCCGTCATCACTTTCTCAGAGATCATGTCATGAAGGAAGATATTAATATCATTCACGTCAACACTGAAGAGCAATTGGCAGATATCTTCACAAAGCCCTTGGATGAGAAAAGGTTTTGCAAGTTGCGGTGTGAGCTAAATATCCTAGAGTCTTCAAATGTCCTGTGATTGGACACACATCCTAACGCTGATGCAAGTTGCTGACGTAGATGTGCAACACACAAAGTAACGTATATCTTTAATCAATGAAGACATACATTCTAAGTATGAATACATTAACGCAGAAGTTGACTTCGGAGCGCCACAATAATTGTGCGTCGTGTCTGAGTCTAATACTTCCTATACGGTGGGTAACGCCACCACAAAACTCTTGTTTGAAGTGTTTATTGGCGTCACATGTTCATGATCTTCGCATTTGGTTTGTCTTCAACATTGATTTTTCTTCACGTTTATCTTAACAATGTTGAGTTGGTCTTGTGCTGATATATATACATATATTCGAGTTCTGTCCTCTACAACATTCACTTATAGCTGTGTCTTCATGTTTGTATTTTCTTGATCTAAGTGAATGTGATCGGACCCTAACCCCTTCTATGCTTCTACCTCAAATTCTATCTATCCAAATCATATGCATTCTAGTGAAACCTGTCAATTGTCTTCTCTGAATCCTTGTCAACAGAAGACAAAGTGACAAAAGTTTTAAATCTGTTTTTAATGCCATATCCTGATTGCCTGAATATCGGAGAAGCCGGAATGACCACCCGACAATCCAGGCATGAGTGGGAACATGGAACAACTTTCAATGTGTTGCATGCATGCCACGTGTCCTTCAGATGTGAACTGCCAGGGGCACCTGCGTAATTACGTTGTGATGTCCCTTTCCTTATAAATACGCAACTCACCGCGGTCACAATCTCTTCTTCCACCTCGCCACCTCGCACAAACCCTAGCGCCTCCGCTAGCTCTCACGATGCCGGAAACGAAGCGCTTAGCTGTCGTGACCTCTTCGATGTCGTCCTCACGCCGGCCGCGGACCTCGTCCTCTCCGCCGCCGCTGTAGGTGTCTTCCGTCGCCAAGTTAGGGCACGAGAGATTGAACTGCTCGGCCTCCCTCTTCACCTCATCTAGCAGTTCATCAAGCGGTAATTAAAACTTACTTTTTACTGCCTTTTTCATCCGTCAGATCCATCCGCTTCAACCAAAAGTGGTTTCTCAACTTCCAAATTTGGATCTATCTTGTTCTGTATATCATATATTGCATAGTATATTCACTTGTGCTTCACAACTAGTTAGATTCCATACTTGTACTTATTCATGGATTCGTACAAATATGGAACCAACTCTCATCAAATAAGTGAATGTCTTCGCACTATGAGGTCAATGTCTTCAAACTGATTTATCTTCAAAATCTTCTGAGAATGCATATGACCTCTTCCCCTTCCTTCGCACCTCTAATGTTGTCACAGGTACATGTTCGTAGGAGAATCGCTTGGTTCTCATATTCTGCATTCATTTGCAGAATTCTTACAGCACCACATCAATTCTCCTGAAGCCAGGTCCTTTCTGACTAGTAAAAGGAAGCCATTCACAGCTTTGAAGCCCTTCAGTCTGAATATAATGGCAACAGAAAAGTCAGCTAGAAAGGGCGGCAGGCAGCATCGTGGCAATACAGCTAAGGATTTTCCTCCAGATCTGTTTGAGTTGTACAAGTCAGAACCTGAAGAGAGCTATGGCCAGCGCAAGACTCGAATCCAATGGATTCGGAGATATTGGGCAGAGGAATGGTTCAATTACAGATTTGTCACTGCTGAATATGCTGAAAAGAATGCAATCAAGCGCCCATGAGGAGATATCATATATAGAGGTCTGCAGCCTAAGTCCCAGTCTGAAGCTATTGCTCAAGGCTTCTGGAGCTATCAACAGCACATCTACTACTCCTGTATTCTATACAATCAAGGGTGAATCTTTCAACACATGCGCCTTGACTGTGAAGCTATTACTGGGCTGCCCTGTCTTGAAGAAGCCCTCGATTGTTTTAGGGAAGTTGGTGAGGGAGTCCTGGATTAGGGGGTGTTCGGATAGCCGGACTATAACCTTTGGTCGGACTCCTGGACTATGAAGATATAAGATTGAAGACTTCGTCCCGTGTCCGGATGGGACTTTCCTTGGCGTGGAAGGCAAGCTTGGTGATACGGATATGTAGATCTCCTTCCGTTGTAACCGACTCTGTGTAACCCTAACCCTCTCCGGTGTCTATATAAACCGGAGGGTTTTAGTCCGTAGGCCGGAAGAAAAACAGTCATACCATAGGCTAGCTTCTAGGGTTTAGCCTCTATGATCTCGTGGTAGATCTACTCTTGTACTACCCATATCATCAATATTAATCAAGCAGGAGTAGGGTTTTACCTGCATCGAGAGGGGCCGAACCTGGGTAAAAACATCGTGTCCCTTGTCTCCTATTACCATCCGCCTAGATGCACAGTTCGGGACCCCCTACCCGAGATCCGCCGGTTTTGACACCGACATTGGTGCTTTCATTGAGAGTTCCTCTGTGTCGTCACTTTTGGGCCCGATGGCTCCTTCGATCATCAACGGTGATTGAGGGAGTCCTGGATTAGGGGGTGTCTGGATAGCCGGACTATACCTTTAGCCGGACTCCTGGACTATGAAGATACAAGATTGAAGATACACGCTTCGCTGACTTGGCGTCCATAGTACAAAAGTACTGTGCGATGGAAAGCGCCTGGAAAACCGAAATAAAATTTTGGGACAATCCGGCCCTAAATAGAAACCTCGTCCGAAATAAAAGGGTGCATCATCGGCAGACACCCGGGTTAAAAACCAAAAAACCAAAACCCTCTACAGGGCATGGAACCGTACTGGAAGGATGGCTTAATGGACCCTGTAAAATTCATAGTACAGAGGACGCCACACCAACTCACAGCCTTAGAGCATGTTGGATACTCCGGCAGGTGGCCAAAATTGGCGAAGACCTCCTAATCCCGGAGGCCGCAGAAAACCACCCCAGGGACACCAGTTCAGTCTTAACAGTCTTTGAGACTTTCGCATCAAATAATATGCAAAAAAGAACACTCCACAGTCTTGCCGAAGTTTATCAAGTAGCAACAATAAACCCATGGAGTGATACGGCTATTACTTTTAATACCAGTGATGAACCTAAATTCCGAACAGCTCGAGCACCAGCCGCATTAGTCCTCAGTCCAATTGTGGACGACTTTCGTCTCACCAAGGTACTCATGGATGGAGGCAGCGGATTGAACCTCATTTATGAGGAAACCCTTCAAAAAATGGAAATAGACTGGAACCGCATCGAGCGAAGCAGCACAACCTTTCGAGGAATAATCCCCAGTCGGGAAGAGCACTGTACAGGAAAAATCACACTAGATGTGGTGTTCGGCACGCCGGATAATTACAGGTCCGAAGAGGTCACGTTCCAGGTGGCCCCGTTCAGTAGCGGATACCACACTCTGCTAGGGCAGGAAGCGTTTACAATCTTCCAAGCAATACCCCATTACGGGTACATGAAGCTCAAGATGTCCGGGCCGAACGGAATTATCACTCTCGCTAGTGATCCGGACATAGCGCTCCGCGCCGAAAACAAGACAGCCACATTAACCCTCGAGGCACTATCTGAAGCCCTAGCGACTGAGGAACTGACTACGCTTCGCTCCACGGTAAACAGGGACGATGTGATACTCGACAAAAGATCCAAGTCCACCTCCTTTAAACCAGCGGACGAAATAGTCAAATTCCAGGTCCATCCAACAAACCCCAATAAAATAGCTTCCATCGGGGCACAATTTGTTGGATTTCGGGTTCCAATACATGGAAGAACCGCGTCGCGAGGGTCAGTTCTTGGCTGGGGGGACGAACTGCTAGGAGGAGTCCAATCGCCCTTCTCTCTGGATCCTAGCTGATTAGGTTTCTCGATTGCTAGATGTCTTGATGCCCTACCCTGGGGGTGGCTAGTCCTATTTATAGGCAAAGGCCCTGGGCCTCTTCCCCAATTATTTAGCGGGAAGGGCGCCAACAATTGGCCATTTTGAAGGGGAACATCTGGTACACTTATCCTGACTAAAGTTGGTCCTCGCCTGCCAAAGACTCTGTGGTGACGACGTCCTGGGCTCCACGATGACTTCCTCCTTGTCGCGGAGCTGGTCTTGGTCTCGTTGCACCGAAATGGGTGCCTTTGCTTGATCCTCTTGCCTGCGCTTGCTCCCTTTGCACCAAAGAGGAAAGGAAGGGCACTGCACGGCTGGCGCCCGCCTGGCGCCCTTGGTCGTCATGGCTTGCGTCATGGGCACCTCGTGAGGTACCCCGCCTTGATCTCTCTGCCTTCTTGTGACCCAGCCTGATGAGGCTGCGCCTGAGGAAGCTCCGCGTTGTCCTCCCCGCGAGGCTTGGCCCCTCGCGAGGGTCTTGGGTCTTGTGTTGATGAAGATGGGCCGTGTTGGGGCCCCTTTGAGCTACGCCGCAGGCCGTAGGCAGGCAAGTCTGGGGACCCCCGTTCCCAGAACACCGACAGTAGCCCCCGGGCCCAAGGCGCGTCCGGACTTGGCCGTGCTGAAAGGCGAAAGGGCGAGGGCGAAGCGCCGCGGGCCCTAACAGCCTGCGGCCTCGGGCGCCGTGTGGTGGTTGATTGGACGTGGGCGACACTGTTCCCCCACGCCCCCTTATTTTGCGCCCTGCTTGGCGGACTCGTAGTTGTACACAGCCGCTCCCCTTCCTGCTGCTCGAGCGTCCCCTGTTCTTCCTTCCCTCGAACGCCAGCTCCTGCCTCCAATCCAATCTCGAATCTTCCCCCTCCTTCCCATCGCCATGGCTCTGACGAAGAAGGAGAGAGGGAATAAACCCATGCCTCCGTCTTGCCCGCCGCCATCAGTGGCCCCTGCCGTCGGCCGGTCGATCATACTCAATCGAGAGTGCCTGGGCAAGGTCAGCTCAGCTCTGGCTACCATCTTCAGCGAGTGTGGGAGGACGACGGCCTGGCCTACGTCTCACTTCCCCACTGACAGGATAATCACTGAGGTCCATTATTTTGCTGATGCCCTGTGGGCGGGTCTGGTTCCCCCCTTTTCTGATTTCTTCAAGGCCATTCTTTCCCATTACCCGATCCATATGATGCATATGGGTCCTGAATCCATCACCCTTCTTTTGGTCTTTGCTTTTGTTTGCGAGGCAATGATGGGCATCCCCCCTTCTGTTGCCTTGCTGCGCCACTTCTTCTCTCTGCGCCTTGTCGACCCTACCCAATGCTCGGCGTGTGTGAGCTTCGTCGCCGCGCCTGAGACTGCGGCCTCAGGGATCGACTTCGGGCTTCCTTCACCTTCGGCTGGGTTCCGCAAGCGGTGGTTGTATGTTGATGTCGGGGTGCCCAGCCCCCTGCTGTCGAAGCCAACCTCGCCTGCTGTCCCTAATTCGGGCTGGGGCCAGGAGACGCTCGAGAGCCCCCGGCTCGCCTTCGTCTGGCGCCGCTTCACGTTCTTGAAATCGATCAGTGTGACAGCGCCCAAGGTAGTGAAGGAGTTCCTGTTGCGTCGCATTGCCCCTCTCTAATGACACTCCCGCCGGATGTGGGCCTTCAGTGGGCGTGGTGATCGCATGTGGCTCCAGGAAGAGGACCTGACGCCTGAGGTGCTGAGGACAGTGCTCTTGATCCTGACTGGCGACCCCAACCCGGGTAGCATCCAGCGGGGAGGCGCCCTGCTGTACCTCTGCCAGAACAGGGACGATTTTGTGAAGCAGATGCCTATGTTTGATGAATGGGGGCTGCGCCCTGCTGGCCTCCAGGGGTCTCACGAGAACCCAGTGGTGGCGACTGCCCTTCCAGTCGGCCTAGGCGACTCTTCCTCAAGTGGCGGAGCAGGGAGGCATGAGGCGCCAGAGGCCGAGGGGGCTTCTGATGAGGTGGGAGCGCCGGGTGATGCTCTCGAAGGAGCAGCTCCCGGGGCCCATGCCGCTGATGCCGAGGGTGGCAAGCAGCTGCTTCCAGCGCCTAGGGCTGAGGCCCCTGAGGCCCCAGCCGCGACTTCTGGCGAGGCGATTGGAAGCACGCGTCAGGCAGGCACCCCTGACGCGGATCGCCTTGACGCTCCGTCTTCGTTGCAGGTTGATCGTTGCGCTCTTCTCTTGGGCCACTTCCGCGTAGACTTTGAGGCCCTCCGGAGGAAAAGGGAGGCCCTGGGTGATGACTTCCCTTGTCGCCTGCTGAAGCGCAGGAAGTACTTCGCCACTGATGAGTAAGTCTTCTCCTTTTCCAGCTCCTGACCTTCTTGTTGTTTTTACTGACCCTTGCTCCTCAGGCCCCTTCCGTCCGAGCTCGCGGAAGTATCCGAGGTGCCGCTTCCTTTGGCTTCGCCTCCTCCACCGTCCCCAAGTGCTCCGAACAGCGCTGCTCTTGTGGTGAGGGCGATCGAAGGGGCGAACCGTCCCGAGGCGCATTGCGGCCCTTCACTCCCCGCGATCTTCCTTCGCGGGCCCTCTCGTGGCATAGCCAGCCTGCCGTGGGCTTCTCGTTTGGTCGTGGACTGTGACTGGCTGAGGCGCCCCCTGCGCCCTTCATCTGGAGACGGGCTGGCTCCTGGCCGGGCTTCTGGCGCGGCGCGCCCGGCCGTCGCGAGGGTGGCAGCCCCCAGCCCCCTGCCCGGAGGGGGAACGATGATTCGTGGCCCCTGGCGCTTGCTTGGGGCAGATGATGGTGTGGAAGACGTGCTCGAGTGCGCCCGGGAGCGCCGCGCTCACCGCCAAGGATTCCTTCGAAGGGCGACCGACGCGGTGAACCTGCTTGGGGAGGAGCTTGCTAATGAAGACGCGCGCCTGGAGGCTGAGGGCCTGCGCCAGGCTGCAGGGAGGCGCGAGCTGGAGGCCGCCATCGCCCTCACGCGCCATCAGCGTGATCTTGATGATGAATAGGCGAAGGCGTCGCTAGAGGCCTCTCGGGTGGCCCGGTCCCAGGCTGCCGAGGAGGCCCGGGGAGCTGACCGGCGGCGAGAGGCGGCGGAGGAGTGGGCTAGGGAGCTCCTGGCCTGGTGCCACTCACTGGAGGAGCAAGTGGAGCTGCGCGAGGCGGCCCTTGCGTCAATGAAGGTGGCCTCTGGCGACCCAGTCGAGCTCCAGAAGCGTGAGGAAGCGTTGACGCTGGAAGCCGCCGAACGCACCCGTGAGTACGAGCGGCTGGAGACGATGTAGCGCTTGGTGACGCAGGCGGAGGACGATGTCGCTGCACGGGAAGCCCGAGTCCTGGAGGAGGTTGGACATCGGGTGGCGATGGCGCGCCAAGACCTCGAGCGCGAGTTCGAGGGGAGACTGGACTTGATCCGGGTCGAGACTAAAGGAAGGACCGCAGCCTTGAGGGCCAAGCGGGAGGAAGCAACGCGGCGGGCCGACGCTTCTCAGGCTGCCCTTGTGGTAGAGCAAGGGGAGTTAGCCGCCTCCCAGGCCGATATGCTTCGTCTTCGCCAGCGGCTGGAGGAGGCTAAGGCTGTCACGCGCCAGAACGCGGATGAGATACGTCAGCGGCAGGTCCTGGAGCACGTGCACGGCCCTATGCTCGCCACACTCCGGGAGAGAGCTAACACAGCCTTGGGCAACATCTGCGAGGCAGCTGTCGGCGAGCCGCACACAATCAACTATGCCGGCAACCTTCAGTTCTTCACCGCCGTGGTGACGCAGTTGGAGGCGCGGTCGGTCAGGGCCGACAGGTTGGTGGAGGATAGGAGCTGCGCCCTGCTCGGGCACGCCTTTTCCCGTGTCTTCAGCCATCTCCGGAACATGGATCCCCACTTCGACTTTGACGCCGCTATCGCCCCAGTCCCCCAGGACGTCCGAGACGACCTCGCGCACTGGGTGGAAGACAACGTGGACGCTCTTGTTAGGGCCTTCGCTTCGGACGATGATGACGTGATCGTGGCTGCTGACGAGGGTGGTGTAGTGAACGGCCCTGACGCCGCTGGTGGCAATGCAGACAACGATGGCGAGTTCAGCGACGCCAGCAACGGCTCAGGAGGTGCTTCCGAGGACGCATTGGGGGATTTGTCCGACTGAGTATGTATCACTCCTGTTTTTTCTTTACACTGCATGAATAGAACTCGGGATTTTGGCCTAATGGTTGTGAGAGCATTTTGGGAGGGGGATCCCCTCATGTAAAACCTATGTTCATCGTATTACTAGTTGTTATATTGCGTGAGCGCCCGCGCCTGGTGGTTGGCTGGTTTACCTTTGTTTCGTGCAGGCCCCGAGGCAGCCTGTGGGAGGACGTGATGTCTTGGGTGTCCTCTAGTTGAATCCGTAGGATGTGAGAGTGTCACTGGCGGGGAGCTTCACAGGCGTTTGCCTTCTTCACAGGCTCTGGGCCTTTTCCCAAATGCGACGGCTTCACAGGCATTTGCCTTCTTCACAGGCTCTGGGCCTTTTCCCAAATGCGACGGCTTCACAGGCATTTGCCTTCTTCGGCTCTGGGCCTTTTCATGAACGCGACAGCTTCACAGGCATTCGCCTTCTTCACAGGCTCTGGGCCTTTTCCTAAACGCGACAGCTTCACAGGCAGTCGCCTTCTTCACAGGCTCTGGGCCTTTTCCTAAACGTGACAGCTTCACAGGCAGTCGCCTTCTTCATAGGCTCTGGGCCTTTTCCTAAACGCGACAGCTTCACAGGCAGTCGCCTTGCTCACAGGCTTTGGGCCTTTTCCTAAAAGGACAACCTCCGCAGGCACCGGAAAATCCTCCCGAGAGGGAGCGACAGCGGCAGTTTGGTTGCGCACGAGCTAGGCCTGACCCGACTCGCGAGGGGCTCGCGAGGGGAGGCAGCTGTGGTGAAGTGGTAACCAGAACGCGAGAAATGACTCGGACGAGACTAAGCACCCATTCCTCGAACACACGCAAATCTCAAATTCGAATCCAACTTAAATCAGGCGGGGGAAAAGTTACAACCAAAAGGAAAAGGCAATGAAAGCAGACAAAAGTCCGCGTCCGGCACCTAATCTAGTCTTGGACGTCTTCTCACCAGCGCGGAGCTAAGTGCTGTCTACTGGGCGTGGGAGGGAGCCCCAGGGCCTGAGGCCGGCACCCATGAGACTCCGGGGCGTGTACAGCCCCACTCATTATTACGTGAGAGTGTCACGGGGCGGTGAGCTTCAGAGCCACTGGGCCTTCTTCACAGGTACCGCCCTTGCTTCATATCGGCAGACGAGGGCCCTGCCTTGCGCCACACTCTAGTGCCACCAACGACGACCGAAAACCAGGACGCCGCCGATGGGGTAGAGCGGTCGCCAGCGGTTCCCCCGATGACCACGGGTCCTCCGCCAGGAGCAGGCCCTTAGGCACCTCCCCAGCGGAGGGCCTATCTCCTGAGAACGCCTTGCTCCGAACACCGCGGTGGTGATGTCGGGTCTCTGCCCCTCTCCTGCAGCCCCCTGTGCCCTCCTCCCGAGGGGTAGGAGACTGTGGGAGCGGGGCAGCTGCTCGCTGTGGCGACCTGCACCTCCTGCGATCCATGATTAGCGTACGCCTGCTCCTGAGAAATTAGCGGTACCCGATAATCATCGTCTCCAGCGTGGCCGGCGGAACCGTCCCGGGGCTCCTGGAAGGGCTCAGCTTCTGGTGTCTCGTCCCCCCAGCTCGGGCTGAGGAGCGAGCCGTGTTCGCCCTCGTGAGCGTGCCCTTGGTCCATCATGTGGGGCACGTATTCTTCTGGTGCCATCATCCCGAAGGCTACGCCGTAGTGCTACGTGTGCCATGCAGCTATGCTTGCCGTGCCCACCACGGGGTGGTAGCGCGGCTGCCCACTGGGGCCGTGGGCCGCGCCTAGTCCCTCTCCTTCACGCGTCGGGGGCGGGGGTAGCGCCACCGCCGGTCCGGCGCCGACAGCTTCACTGGCGTTGGAGTAGCCTTGGGGCCTGCTGGCACATGCGGGGCCCCCGCGCGTGCCGCCCTGGGCTTGAGACGGGAGCTGGATGCATAAGGGGTGAGCCCCCAAAGCAGCAAAGCCCAGGAGCTCGGTGACCCGCTCTAGCAGCACGTCGCGGCCGCCTTCCAGCAGCCTACACTACAGCAGCTCTCGGGCCACCATGAGCGCGGCCCTCGAGTTCGCCTGCTCCCGGCGGGTGTACGGTGTCGTGGTCGCAGCATGATTGGAGGCCCTTGCTGCCGACCGCGCTTGCCGCGGTGTGAGGGTCGTTGAAGCCTGTCCGCGCCGCCCGCGGCCCGCAGCGCCCTGCGGACCACGAGCTGCCTGGGGCGCGGGGTCGCCCGAGGCGAGCGGCAATGCGCGGGCGGGCCACGCCGCGCATGGATCTTGGTTGCCCCGCCTGGTCGCCGGACATGGTGATGACGATGCAACGGGACGCGAAGTGGTAGAAGGGTGGATTCCGGCGCACCCCTACCTGGCGCGCCAAATGTCGGATTTCGGGTTCCGACAGACCCTTGAGGTTCGAACTCTGGGGTGAGCGCGGAGATTACGCCCTCTACCTCTCCGTCTCGCAAAGATCTAAACTACTAAAAGAACAACACAAGAGACACATAGTTTATACTGGTTCGGGCCACCGATGTGGTGTAATACCCTACTCCAGTGTGGTGTGGTGGATTTCCTCTTAGGCTGATGATGATGAACAATACAAGGAAGAACAGCCTCGCGAGGGTCTATTCTTGGCTGGGGGGACGAACTGCTAGGAGGAGTCCAATCGCCCTTCTCTCTGGATCCTAGCTAATTAGGTTTCTTGATTGCTAGATGTCTCGATGCCCTACGCTGGGGGTGGCTAGTCCTATTTATAGGCAAAGGCCCTGGCCCTCTTCCCCAAATATTGAGCAGGAAGGGCGCCAACAATTGGCCCTTTTGAAGGGGAACATCTGGTACACTTATCCTGACTAAAGTTGGTCCTCGCCTGCCAAAGACTCTGTAGTAACGCCGTCCTGGGCTCCAGATGACTTCCTCCTTGTCGCGGAGCTAGTCTTGGTCTCGTTGCACCGAAATGGGTGCCTTTGCTTGATCCTCTCGCCTGTGCTTGCTCCCTTTGCACCAAAGAGGAAAGGGAGGGCACTGCGCGGCTGGCGCCCGCCAGGCGCCCTTGGTCGTCATGGCTTGCGTCATGGGCACCTCGTGAGGTACCCTGCCTTGATCTCTCCGCCTCCTCGTGAGCCAGCCTGATGAGGCTGCGCCTGAGGAAGCTCCGCGTTGTCCGCCCCGCGAGGCTTGGCCCCTCGCGAGGGTCTTGGGTCTTGTGTTGATGAAGATGGGCCGTGTTGGGCCCCCTTTGAGCTACGCCGCAGGCCGCAGGCAGGCAAGTCTGGGGACCCCCGTTCCCAGAACCCGACACAACTAAACCCCGATGTAGACGCCTCACTGCGAGAATTCCTACGTGAAAATTGGGACATCTTCGCCTGGCACCCTTCAGACATGCCAGGAATCCCACGCAGCCTGGCCGAACACAGCTTAAAAGGATTCAAACCGGTCAAACAAGCCCTTTGGCGTTTCTCCGAACCCAAGAGACAGGCCATGGGAGAGGAGCTAGCCAAGCTACTGGAGGCCGAATTCATCAAAGATATAAAACATCCGGACTGGCTAGCAAACCTGGTGATGGTAACAAAGAAGGACAAATCCTGGCGCCTGTGCGTTGATTTTAAAGACCTTAACAAGGCTTGCCCAAAGGATCCCTTGCCCCCCCCCCCCGCATCGATCAGATTATCGATACCACTGCAGGACACAATTCGTTGTGTTTCCTCGACGCATACTCCGGCTACCATCAAATCAAGATGGCAGAGTCAGACCAAGCCGCAACGGCATTCATCACACCATATGGCCCATTCTGCTTCAACACAATGCCCTTCGGGCTCAAAAACGCCGGCGCAACATATCAGCGCATGATTCAGACATGTCTGGCAAACCAGATCGGCAAAACAATAGAGGCATACGTGGATGATGTGGTCGTAAAAAGAAGACATGCGGAATCTCTAGTAGACGACCTGAGGCTTACATTTGATAGCCTCCGAACATACGACATCAAGCTCAACCCGGAAAAATGCGTTTTCGGCGTTCCAGCCAGAAAGCTCTTAGGCTTCATCGTATCCGGCAGAGGATTGAAGCAAATCCAGCCAAGATCCGAGCTTTGTCGCAATAGGATATCCCGAAGGACCTCAAACAAATACAAAAGTTAACCGGATGCGTGGCGGCTCTCAGCCGCTTCATCTCCCGCTTGGGAGAAAAGGCACTACCCCTTTATCGCCTCCTTCGGTGCACCGAACACTTCGAGTGGACGGATGCCGCCATAGCCGGACTCAACGAAATAAAAGCCATATTGGCAACAAACCCAGTCCTGGCCGCGCGAAATATCGGCGAAACAATGCTATTGTACATTGCTGCAACCCACCAGGTTGTCAGCGCAGTGCTCGTCGTCGAGCGAGAAACGGACGGACACAAATTCCCCCTTCAAAAGTCGGTCTACTACGTGTCCACTGTCCTCACTCCATGCAAATAACCGTACCCGCATTATCAAAAGATCGCATACGCGGTATTCATGGCATCCCGGACTGCGGCACTACTTTCAAGAGTGTTCGATAATAGTAGCATCGGAAGTACCGCTCAATGACATTATAAACAACCGCGATGCAACGGACCGGATTGCAAAATGGGCCATCGAGCTCCTCCCGTTCGACATAACTTATAAGCCACGGCGAGCTATCAAGTCACAAGTTTTGGCCGACTTCGTCGCAGAATGGACGACGGCCGAACTCCCTAAAGAGAACGGCACATACTCAAACTGGATCATGCATTTCGACGGCTCCAAAATTTTGGCTGGACTAGGGGCCAGCGTCGTGTTGACATCCCCCACAGGAGACACAGTTCAATATGTACTCCAGATTATGTACACGGACTCCAACAATGCAGCCGAATATGAGGCCCTTTTACATGGTCTCCGGATGGCAGTATCCATGGGCATTCAACGCCTAGAGGTGCACGGGGATTCGGACCTCGTGATATCCCAAATAAATGGAGACTTCGATGCCAAGTATCCAAAAACGGAAGCTTACCTCAACGCCGTCTTAAAAATGTCAGCTCGGTTCGAGGGGCTCGAATTTCACCACATAGCCCGGGAAAACAATCAGGCGGCAGACGTCCTGGCACGCATCGGCGCAAAACGCGATGCAGGCACCCCCAACATCTTCTTGGAAAGGCTGTTCAAGCCATCCGTAGTATGGGAAGGGGAACCTGGCAATAACAGCCCGGACCCAACCGCACTGTCCGACACCGAACAATCTGACATAATCGGAGGCGCTGCCAATGAAATTACAACTTCAGCCCACGTAATAATGGCCGTCATCGCCCCGTGGATAGAACCATTCCTAGCCTACCTTACTCAGGAGCTCCCAGAGGACCAAAATGAGGCACGCTGCATAGTGCGGCGATCTAAAGTCTATAAAGTCCATGATGGAGAACTTTATAAGAAAAGCACTACCGGAGTCCTTCAAAGGTGCATCTCCGAAGAGGAAGGGCGGAACTTGCTGGCTGAAACTCATGCCTGACTCGGTGGTCATCACGCTGCAGCTCGGTCCCTTGTAAGCAATGCTTTCCGTGCAGGCTTTTATTGGCCGACGGCCCGGGCAGACGCTCAGGACTTGGTCCAACGATGCATCGGTTGCCAGCTTTCCGCAAACCGAAGCCATATGCCACCCACCGCCCTCCAAACTATCCCCATCACTTGGCCTTTCGCGGTCTGGGGGCTTGACATGGTTGGACCCCTTAAAGGTGGAACCCACAAGAAAAAAATACTTACTGGTCATGGTGGACAAATTCACCAAATGGATAGAAGCCAAGCCTGTTAAGACGGCCGAATCCGGACCGGTCATAGACTTCATATCCGGGGTTGTACACAGTTACGGTGTCCCCCACAGCATCACCACTGATAACGGCACGAACTTTACGGCCGACGAGGTAAAACTCTGGTGCAAAAACATGGGCATCAAGCTCGATTATGCATCCGTCTATCACCCACAAACTAACGGCCAGGTCGAACGTGCAAACGGTCTTAATATGAGCGGCATCAAACCTAGATTAGTGCGGTCCCTCAAGGAATCCAACACACACTGGGTAGAGGAGCTCAACTCCGTACTCTAGGGGCTACGGACCACGCCGAATCACACCACTGGATACACACCATTCTTCATGGTGTACGGCGCAGAGGCTGTTTTGCCTTGCGACATCATTCATGACTCACCTCGAGTGCGCATGTACGAAGAAAGAGAAGCCGAACTCGTCGGCAGGACAGTTTGGACGCCTTGGAGGAGGAGAGTGACGTGGCAAAAGCCCGTTCCGCATTCTATCAACAGCAGGCTCGAAGATATCAAAGCAGAGAAGTACGGGCCAAAAATTACAACGTTGGCGAACTAGTTCTACGCCTGCCGGACAAGAAAAAGGACAAATTGAAGCCCAAGTGGGAAGGTCCCTTCATAATCGACCAAGTCCTGACTGACGGAGCGTACCGCCTGCGAGATGCGTCGGACAACCGACTCGAGCCAAACCCATGGAACGCAGCCTGTCTCCGAAGATTCTATGCCAAACCCATGTACCTTTTATTCACCATTATATGCATCGATATGACTTAAGTTTGGGCCAAGCTGGGTTGCCTGGCTCCTGTGCTTACCCCTACGTTCCCAATTGTTCGCCTAGGTGGTAAAGGGAGCACCTCTGCGATTGTTACTGCCGGGTCAGCCGGATGTGTACCTCAGACTGGGTGAAGCCGAAAGCTAGCGTTCTTAAGGGAATATTCGGTCGGTGAACTAAAGATGACCTTTTTACTTATTTATGTGCCCCCAGATGCTTTTTCTGCGTTCGCAGTCCGGACATGCACTTTAGGGCATGCCTCCCAGAGAAAGGAACCCCTAAAGGAACTATTCTCTCTGGAAGATGTTTCTTACTAACCATGTAATATAACATAACTAGTTGGTCACTTGTCTGATAAAGCACTAATGACCCCTACGCCTGGTCTCCATGCATACCCCAGTTCTTATATAACCGCAATGGTATTCGGAGACACTCCGGACCGTCAGGTCCTGAGGTCGAAGCGAAAAGGTCAGCAACGACAAATGATCTACAATCCGGCTAGAAGGCATTACACATGTCAATTAAAATTACATAGTCATTATGACTGATCGTATTCCTCATCAATACCATCCAACAGGCTATCTAGTTTATAGTCCTGCTGGGAATACTTTGCGGCCAATTCTACTTGGCCGTATACTAAGCTTATAGGGATCTCCTTCCCATCAGGCCCTACAGGTCCGACCTCGGCCATGTGGTCTGGGTCTGCCTTTGTTCCCGCGTCTTCATCATGGCCCAGGCCTCCCTAGCGCCATGACGGCAGGCCGATATCTTCCACAACCGGAAGCGCCGCACCGCTCCCTTCAGCTTCTCTGCAAGCTCTCCAAGGCCCTCGAGCGTGGGGAGGGATGGCCATAAGTCCTGGGCAACGCCTTGCATCGCCTGCCGAACTCGCTCGTGCAGTTGCGAGAGCTTGGGAAGAAGGTCACCCATAGAACCGGGCATCTCCTCTGCAGGACGACCTGTTAGCATACCTACAAACATCGCTCTGTTAATCGACTTCCTTGCCGAACATTTTTTCAAAAAGTTCGCTCAAGCACTTACTAAATATGCCACGTCGAAGCCGCTGATTCTCCTTGACGGAGTCCGACAGCTGGGCACGAACATCTTTCAGTTCAACACCCAGCTTGGTGTTGGCATCCTGAAGATCAATCTTCTCCCGCCTCACCTTTGTTAGCACACTCTCGCCAGCCTTTAGCCGGCGTAGGAGTTGTTGCTTGTCCGGATCTAGTCCGGCGCCATCTGCAATATCATTTGTCAGACTAGCACATACGCCGCATTTTGCATAATACTTATCTTTTCGAAGCATATATTACCAGAGAGGGCCCCCTTGGGCTCCCCTGTCGCGGCCATTGCGGCCTCAAGTTGGGCTTTGCACTCTGTCAGCTCCTGGGACAGTTGGGTATTCTTCTCTGAAAGAGCCTGCATGTCATATGATCCTTAAATCAGTTATTCTAACTGATTCAAGTCTCGGGGGCTACTGATCCATATAACTATCAAATTTTCTCACCCGTATGTCTTTTACATATTGCTCCGTGGCTCTGGCTAGACCACTTTGAGCGGCACGGAGATACGCATCTCCCGAATTAAAGGCATCCAGCGCCTCTTGGGAGAAACAAGTGTCGCGGAGAACTGTCCGGCGGCGCCGGTGATTCATGGCACTCTCCACCTCGGAATGGGTGGCAGACAGCCTGTCCGCATCCTCTGTCGGAGGAGCGTCCGGTGTGTGCCTTGTGTTTTCCTCCGCCTCCGGGCCGGGCTGTGGAGCCTGGCTGGTCGAGGCGCGATTGGCAGCCTCTCCGGATATAGTCCGGCGAAGCCTCTCTGTCCTGCACCGAGCACGAGTGTTAATATGCCTTAATGGAATAACACCTGGACTAAACAGGCGTGCTATACCTTTGCACCGGCGCCTCAGTCCGGACTACATTCCTTCTTAACCCACGGGGCCCTGCGACCCCTCGTTGGCTAGCCGCCGCAGGCTCGGCCTCCCGCCTGAGGAACCGCCCTGCAAAACATGGTTGTTGTCAGGAAAACTGAAAACACGTGAGGGTGGATCCCTTCCCAAAGGTGATGAGATTCCGGTCTCAGTTACCTGGGAAGCCTGGATTAACCCTGGGTAATCGGCCGTAATGGCCACCAAGGTATCGTCCTTGCTCAGCTGATAAAACACCCCGTCAATCAGCTCCACGGAAATGTCCGGGTCCTCTTCGGAGGCCGGATCGAGGGACCGTTCAGGATCCTCGGGCTGTGGAGGACGGCTGTTTATGTCCTTTACTTCCTGACGCAGTTCCTGCGTAGGAGTCATTAGACTATATATTTAACCATGGGAATATAAAACGGATGGGCAAGCAAGATTGTCCGCTTACCCAAATTGGAGGGTTGTACATAGTAAATCCACCCTGTGGGTTGACGCGGAGGCATTCCTCCTCTTCTCCCTTGTACAAAGAGGACAAGATCTTTACTAGAGCGGCATCTGAGTCCGGCCCCTTACGACCGTAACGAATGTCGTCATCCTCCCCGTTAAAATCCCACATGGGGTGGCTTCTATATTGAAGCGGCTGCACCCCCCGCATGATGCATATGGCCATGACTCCAACCATGGTTAGTCCGGAATGAGCCAATAGTCTTATCCGGCCCATCAGGTAAAGGACGTCCTTTTCACTTTCTCTCTGAGAGCTCCGTGGACGCCGGCTTAGGCGTTTCTTTAAGGAAGCACTGTTGAATTCAGGGAGGCCGATCCGGATAGCATCCGGCAGTGGGACATCCTCCATATAAAACCATTCTGAAGGCCAGTCCTCGGACGCCTTCTTTGGGGTTCCGGATAGATATCCGGTCCCGGCGATGCGCCAGACTACGGCTCCGCCCACTTCATATATTAACCCCTCTTGAGAACGGGGCACCAGGCAGAACAGCCTCTTCCACAGTGCGAAATGAGCCTCAACACCCAAGAACAGCTCGCAAAGGGCAACGAAGCCCGCGATATGCAATATAGAGGCAGGTGTGAGGTTGTGCAGCTGGAGGCCATAGAACTCCAGAAGCCCTCGGAGAAATGGATGAATTGCAAATCCGAGTCCCCTGATTAGATAAGGGACAAGGCATACCCGCTCTCCTTTGGAGGGAGTGGGAGTGCTCTCTGCTTGCTCTCCGCCATTATAGGCGGCGAGTCTGGCTCGAACCGGGACCATGTAGGCAGGAGGGAGGAATCCCTTGGTCTGAAGCGATACTAGCTCGCTATGCGGGATGGAGCACCTCTCCCAGTCTCCGGGCTTAGGACTGGAAGGGCGAGAGGAGGAGTTGCGACGGCTGGCCATGGTGGAATGACCTTTTTGGATGCGCTCTGATGACTACTCGCGGAGGGGAGAAGGTGTGGTTTGGATCTAAATCCCCATTCCTTTAAATAGGTGGCCCATCTACGCGGCTAGGGTTGTGAATGTAAAAACACACAGACTTTTGGTATTCGTTTGACACGTGGAAGACGGCCGTTATTGTGCGTAGAAGCCAAGGAGCGCTGCATTTATAAAGAGCAGGACATTATTCAACAGGTACACGAAATCTGGAAGGGGAACCCGCCTTGCAATGCCGAAAACAATCTGCACGCCGGACTCGTCGTCATTGAAGCCTGGTTCGGGGGCTACCGAGGGAGTCCTGGATTAGGGTGTGTCCGGATAGCCGTACTATACCTTCAGCCGGGACTCCTGGACTATGAAGATACAAGATTGAAGACTTCGTCCCGTGTCCGGAGGGGAGTTTCCTTGGCGTGGAAGGCAAGCTTGGCGATGCGGATATTCAGATCTCCTACCATTGTAACCGACTTTGTGTAACCCTAACCCTCTCCGGTGCCTATATAAACCGGAGGGTTTTAGTCCGTAGGACAACTCCAACATACAACAATCATACCATAGGCTAGCTTCTGGGGTTTAGCCTCCTTGATCTCGTGGTAGATCTACTCTTATACTACCCATATCATCAATATTAATTAAGCAGGACATAGGGTTTTACCTCCATCAAGAGGGCCCGAACCTGGGTAAAACATTGTGTCCCTTGTCTCCTGTTACCATCCCCCTAGACGCAGAGTTCGGGACCCCCTACCCGAGATCCGCCGGTTTTGACACCGACAGCGATGCGGTCCAGGGTGAGACTTTTCTCCCCGGACAGATCTTCGTATTTGCCGGCTTTGCACTGCGGTCCAATTCGCTTGGCCATCTGGAGCAGATTGAAAGCTATGCCCCTGGCCATCAGGTCAGATTTGGAAGCTTGAACTACACGGCTGATATCCACGGAGACTTGATCTTTGACGGATTTGAACCACAGCCGAGCGCATCGCACTGTCACGAAGGGGATGATCTAGCTCTGCCGCCGAACAGTGCCCTGGAGGCCGCACCCATGTCCGCTCCGACCCTTACCTCGGAGCCGACTGCACCGATTGAGGACGGGTGGCTGGACACCGCCTCGGGGGCTGCAATCTCTACGGCGATCGAGCCGAACACCAGCCTTCTCTTCTGCGAAGCCCGTGACTCCAGGGTGCCGGACTCCTTTTCGGACTGCGAGCCCTCCGCGCCCTTGCCAATTGAATCCAATTAGGCGCCGATCATGGAATTCACCGCCATGGATATCTTTCAGCACCCGCCCTTCAGCGATATTCTTAATTCACTAAGGTCTCTCTCTTTGTTAGGAGAATCCTGGCCGGATTATGGCCAACAGGATTGGGATGCGGACGACGAAAAAATTCGATGCCCACCCACCACCCACTTCGTAGCCACTGTCGATGATTTAACCGACATGCTAGACTTCGACTCCGAAGACATCGACGGTATGGACGATGATGTAGGAGACGAACAGGAACCAGCGCATATAGGGCACTGGAAAGCCACCTCGTCATAAGACATATCTATGGTGGTTACACCCAAAGAAGGCAATGGCAACGGAACAACGGGGGATGACCCCTCCAAGAAGCAATCCAAGCGCTGGCGTCAGCGGCGCCACTCTAAGTCCCGCCAAAGCAAAAACGGTGAAACCGGCACCGGAGACAATAACACCCCGGACAGTGCCGAAGACAACTCCCTCCAGCAAGACTGAGCGCAGGAGGATGGAGAAGCCAGCCCTCCTGAAAGGGCGGCAGATAAAGAGGAAGAGGATGATAATTACATGCCTCCCTCCGAAGACGAGGCAAGCCTCGGCGACGACGAATTTGTCGTGACTGAGGATCCCGCCGAACAAGAGCGCTTTAAGCGCAGGCTTATGGCCACGACGAGAAGCCTTAAGAAAAAACACCAATAGCTTAGAGCTGATCAAGATTTGCTATACGACAGATGGACTGAAGTCCTGGCGGCCGAAGAGTATGAACTCGAACGCCCCTCCAAGAGTTACCCAAAGCGCAGGCTGATACCCCGATTAGAGGAGGAAGCACCTAAACTATCACGCCCTCGATGCGGCTATATCTCCCACGTGTCGAAGCACGGCTTAGAGGCATAACCGCATTGAAAGCAATGTCGCAAATGAGGTAATCTTCACACAACCCATGTAATACATAAGGGAAAAAGATACATAGTTGGCTTACAATCGCCACTTCACACAATACATGAGTAAAGCATTACATCATACAGATACAATCAAGGTCCGACTACGGAACCAAAATAAAAGAAGACTACCCCAAAAGCTACACAGATCCCCGATCGTCCCAACTGGGCTCCACTACCGATCAACTGAAACGAAACAACACAATGAACAAGATCTTCATCGAGCTCCTCGTTAGCTCGGGTGCGTCACCTGCACGGTTTCATCGGCAACTGTAAACTGGTTTTGGAAGTATCTGTGAGTCACGGGGACTCAGCAATCTCACACCCGCGAGATCAAGACTATTTAAGATTAAAGGTAGGACAGGGTTGTGAGGTGGAGCTGCAGCAAGCGACTAGCATATCTGGTATCTCACATACGCAAATGAGAGCGAGAAGAGAAGGCAAAAGCACGGTCGAACAACTATGATCAAGAAGTGATCCTGAAACTACTTACGTCAAGCATAACTCCAACACCGTGTTCACTTCCCGATCTCCGCCGAGAAGAGACCATCACGGTTACGCACGCGGTTGATGCATTTTAATTAAGATCAACTTCGGGTTTTCTACAACCGGACATTAACAAATTCCCATCTGCCACATAACCGCGGGCACGGCTTTCGAAAGTTCAAACCCTGCAGGGGTGTCCCAACTTAGCCCATGATAAGCTCTCGTGATCAACGAAGGATATTCCTTCTCCCCGGGAAGGCCCGATCAGTCTCGGAATCCCGGCTACAAGACATTTCGACAGTAATAAAACAAGTCGAGCAAAGCCGACCGATGCGCCGACATCCTGATAGGAGCTGCACATATCTCGTTCTCAGGGCAACACCGGATGAGCTGTCCGTACAACTAAAACCAGACCCCAAGTTTCCTTGAGGTGGCGTTGCAAAGCGCTCTAGTTTGGACCAACACTTAGACAAGCATTGGCCCGGGGGGGCTAAAATAAAGATGACCCTCGGGTTAGCTACTCCCAAGGGAAAGGTATAGGTGGTAGGCAAATGGTAAAACCAATGTTGGGCCTTGCTGGAAAAGTCTTATTCAAAGTGAACTGTCAAGGGGGTCCCATAAATCACCCGACCGCGTTAGGGACGCAAAATCCGGGAACATAACACCGATATGACGGAAACTAGGGCGGCAAGAGTGGAACAAAACACCAGGCATAAGGCCGAGCCTTCCACCCTTTACCAAGTATATAGATGTGTTATTAATATAAAAGGTATTGTGATATCCCAACAAGTAACCATGTTCCAAGCAAGGAACAACATCTCCATGTTCCAACAAGGAACAAACTTCGTCTTCACCTGCAGTCATCTTGCCTGCAAAGTTCTCAGGGTTGTCGAAAGCTTGATCCTCGTAAGTGTTCTCAACAGGTTCCTCGTTCGCGTACTCGTCTCCCGGCTCTACCCAGAACAAGAACACAAGCAAAGGAACAACTATCAACCACGATGCAATGCACAATCAACATGATGCAAAACATGGCATGATATGCGAGATGTGGTATGCAATGCATATGCGGGCTCTGGAAGGAAAAGATGAACAAGGCATAATCTTGGCAAACCAAGTATCCCACCGGAAAGGTGAGGTGATTTCGGTTGAAATCGATATAAAGATCACCGGAATCGGATGCACGGTTTGCAAATGACAAGCAAAACAAGAATGACAAGTTCCTGCCATTAACAGCATGATGCCACTTAGCATGCAACAAGAAATTAAGCTACTGCACCCAAACATATCAGAAAAGCATATGGCAGTGATCTACTCAAGATGCTTGACAAAATATGAACACTGATCTACGTCTAAATCACACCATAACAGGTTCGAACAAGCATGGCAAAAGTGCAAAAGATAACAGGTTCACAGACTATCATGCCAGAAATTAACATCAGGATGACATGTTTAGAGAAAGCAAACAACATGCTACAGGAACAAAATATAGCAAATAAAGGCATGGAATGAATCTACTCAAAGCACGGAACAAAAGTGCCTTACTGACCATGAGCCGAAAAGGACCAGAAAATATAATAGCACCCATGCCAATTAAGCAAGTTTCGTTACAGTTTTCAAACTTAGCAGAAAACTGGACATGTCAAAAACAGATAACAAGTAGGCATGTTTACGAGCTCGACGCACTCACTACAAAGCATTGCATGATAAACTAAGCACACACCCATCAAGAAGACATGGCATAGAAGCTATACATGGCAAGAACACCATCATATCATGCAATGATCAACTACAACAAGCTTGGCAAAATCGAATAACATGTAAACAATCTGCCAGTAACATTTTATAGCAAAAGTAGATCTCGATTGACTCAAGCTATGGCACTCCATAATTACAACCAAAGGCATGTTTGAATAGAGAAAATCCATAAGTTCAAAACACCCTTACCGATCATGCTCAAAAGAGGCATATATCTCTCTGAAACAACATGAACACATGGCATAAAAATAACAGCAAGACATGACTTGATGAAAATACTAAGTCCCTGAAATCAGCAACAATATGATCCCTAGTTTGCGTGCTTGTGTTAGTCACCACAAAGATCACAAAAATACATGGCATACACCCCTGGAAAGATAGCATGGCATATTACAAAACACATGTAGGGCTCAAGCTCATAAAATGCACACATCAATCATGGCAAAAATGACAAAAGTGCATGTTCTGAAACAGATATGAAACTAACATCACATAGCCCTCTTCTAACAGTATTTCGGGCATCAAGATGAGCTCAAATGAAAATCATGCAATGAGGTGAAATGATGTACTCATCGAGACAAACAATTGGACATATTACACGCACGAAACGGAGCTACATATGATGAGTTATGGTGCAATGAACAGGGCAATATGATGCAAAAATAAAAGACAGAGATAAACGGGGACAACCTAGGGTCACGGGGCATGCATCCCGAGGCGGGGCCGGAGATGAGGAGGACGCCGGCCGGAGCTCAAGGAAGAACTCCAGCGAGACGGGGGCAGCCGGAGTCGGCAGATCCAGGCCGGATCTGGCCGGATCCGACCGGAGACGAGGCGGCGGCGGCGCGCGCGGCGCATGCGGCGCAGCGCCGCGGGCGAGCGGCGCGGCGGCGCGGGGCGGTCCGGCGCTCGCGGGACCGGCGAGGTCGGCGGCAGGCGGCGGGGGTCCGCCGGCATGGGGCGCGGGAGGCCGGGCGGCGGCGCGCGGGCAGCGCCCGGACTGCGGGGGCAGACGGCGGGCCGCGCGGGCCGGCGCGGAGGACGGCGGCGGCGGGCCACGTGGCGACGTGCGATTCGCGGAAGGGACGGCGGTGGACGTGTCCGGCGGCGCGCGGGGGAGATTTTTAGGGTTTGGACTGCGAAAAATCCGGGGGGAGATGCAAATATATAGGTAGAGGGAGCTAGGAGACTCCAAATTGAGCACGGTTTGCGGCCACACGATCGTGATCGAACGGCGATGGACATGGGAGTGACTTAGATGGGTTATTTGGCTGATTTGGAGGGGTTTGGGCTGCAACCCAAAAGAAGCTTTCACGGTTACCCTGTTAACCATTGGAGTATCAAACGACCTCCGAATGACCCGAAACTTGACAGGCGGTCTACCGGTGCTATACCAACGCCGCTTGGCAAACCTCGGTCCATTCCGAGAAAGTTTAATACCCGCTCACGGAAAAAGGTAAAAGAGGGCACCGGGGAACATAGGAGTGCCGGATTGCAAAACGGACAACGGGGAAAATGCTCGGATTCATGAGACGAACACGTATGCAAATGCGATGCACATGATGACATGATAAGAAAATGCATGACACGGACAAAATAAAAACAAAGGAGAACCCAACCACGAGGGAAAAACATATCACATTGCCGCAAATGGCAAGAGTTGGAGTTACAAATATGGCAAGTTACATCCGGGGTGTTACATAAACCTACATCACCAGCGCATGACGCGGCCGATCGGCCACCTCGTGGCCGCGACAGAGAGGCCTCACGGCCCTCCGCTCAAGCCGCACCCCGGCGTCGCTCAAAAAATACCAAGGCACAGGGAAACGCGCTAGACCTGCATGGTATGTTGGAGGACAAGGCAAGGCAAACAATAATGATCTACGGATCGCGTGGGCGCCCCATGACTCGAGACGATAACCGTCACACCGGATACAGCAAATCAGGCCAGGCCGAACACAGCAGACAAAGCTCATTTGAGCTACGTCGTGATATAGCCCAGTACAGAGGCGCCGCATACCCACTATGCTTCATGGATGAAGTAATGGATCATCAAATCCCAGAGGGTTTCAAACCCGTAAACATCGAATCATACGATGGCACAACAGATCCTGCGGTATGGATCGAGGATTCTCTCCTTCATATCCACATGGCCCATGGCGATGATCTACACGCCATAAAATACCTCCCACTCAAGCTTAAAGGACCAGCTCGGCATTGGCTTAACAGCTTGCCAGCAGAATTAATTGGTTGTTGGGAGGACTTGGAAGCCGCATTCCTCGACAATTTCCAGGGCACCTATGTCTGACCACCAGACGCCGATGACCTAAGCCACATATTTCAGCAGCCAGAGGAATCGGCCAGACAATTCTAGACACGGTTCCTAACCAAGAAAAATCAAATCGTCGACTGTCCGGACGCAGAGGCCCTAGCACCCTTCAAACACAACATCTGTGACGAGTGGCTTGCCCGGCACCTAGGACAGGAAAAGCCGAAATCCATGGCAGCCCTCACGACACTCATGACCCGCTTTTGCGTGGGAGAAGACAGCTGGCTAGCTCGTAGTAACAACATGACCAAGAGCCTTGGTAACTCGGATACCAAGGACAGCAATGGCAGGTCGCGTCGCAACAAGAACAAGCGCCGCATTAACAGCGACAGTGCTGAGGATACGGTAGTTAATGACGGATTCAGAGGCTCTAAACCTGGTCAGCAGAAAAAGCCATTCAAGAGAAATACTCCGGGCCCGTCCAGTTTGGACTAAATACTCGATCGCTCGTGCCAGATACACGGCACCCCCGAAAAACCAGCCAATCACACCAACAGGGATTGTTGGGTGTTCAAGCAGGCAGGCAAGTTACATGCCGAAAACAGAGACAAGGGGCTGCATAGCAATGACGAGGAGGAGCCCCGGCCGCCCAACAATAGTGGACAGAAGGGTTTCCCCCCACAAGTGTGGTCGGTGAACATGATATAGGCAACCCACTTCCCCAAGAGGGAGCGGAAGCATGCGTTAAGGGACGTATACGCGTTGGAGCCGGTCGCCCCAAAGTTCAACCCATGGTCCTCCTGCCCGATCACTTTTGATCGAAGGGACCACCCCACTAGCATCCGTCATGGAGGATTCGCCGCATTGATTCTTGACCCAATCATTGACGAATTTCACCTCACTAGAGTCCTTATGGACGGCGGCAGCAGCCTGAACCTGCTTTATCAGGATACAATGCGGAAAATGGGCATAGATCCCTCAAGGATTAAACCCACAAAAACGACCTTTAAAGGCGTCATACCAGGTGTAGAGGATAACTGTACTGGCTCAGTTACACTCGAAGTGGTCTTTGGATCCCCGGATAATTTCCGAAGCGAGGAGTTAATCTTCGACATAGTCCCGTTCCGCAGTGGCTATCACGCACTGCTCGGACGAACCGCATTTGCAAAATTCAATGTGGTGCTGCACTACGCATACCTCAAGCTGAAGATGCCAGGCCCTCGAGGAGTCATTACGGTCAATGGAAACACCGAACGCTCTCTCCGAACGGAGGAGCATACATCGGCGTTGGCAGCGGAAGTACAGAGCAGCCTCTCAAGGCAATTCTCCAGTCCGGCTTTTAAACGTCCGGACACCGTCAAGCGTGCCCGGAGTAACCTACAACAAGACCGCCTGGCACGTTCCGAGCAAGCGTAGCAATACGGCCCCAACCCCAGCCCTCGTGAAACTGCGAAATCAGTGCTACGCGTACACAACTATACTCTGAAAATTCCATGGGCACAGGGGGAGGGGCACGTCCACGGCATGACCTAAATGTGGCTCAACCACACTAGGGGCTCCCGATTTCGTCATTTTTTTCTTACTTTCGGGACTCCATCATACGGAAGGCCTGTCCGGCAGTACAATCGCCGAACACACGATGCAACAACCAAGGAGGCAGGAAGCTACGCCGAATTCCCAGGTGGTCTCTATAACGAGAAAAATACCTGTCTTAAATATCGTCTCGTAGCTCGCCCCTGGAGTGGGACATGTCAAATAATCCCATCTCTTGCTTATGGCACTATTTGTATCGTTCTACTTTTACCGCAGCATTTTAAAATAAACAATGCTTAGCTTCAGCTTATTACTGCATTCTCTATTCATTTCTTTTTTAAATATATATGTTCAGTTATGACATTTAGCACCCGTACACTTTGGTACGGCCAATACGCCAGGGGCTCAGGCACCCCATAACACAGTGTGAGAAGTCCGAACACTTTCACAAGTGCGGCCCTCCGAACTTATAGTATTATATGCATCAGCTCCGAATCATGTCTTTGGTCAATAGTTGGGTTTGCCCGGCTCCCATGTTTTGGTACCTTACGTTCCGCTATATCGGCTAAGGAAGCGCTGGGAGAACTACTACGATTGTGCCCCAGTTGATCTGGGCCTAAGCACCGCAGTAGAGAAAGCTAAAACTGACTGTCATGATAGGGCGAGAGCTGGTCGCTGTTCGGGAAGGTTTCGAGTCCCTAAAAACTTATGCCGCTTAGAGCGAGGAGCCGGCTTTGTCCGGCCTAGGCGTGTATAGCGCCCCGAACTCGGTCTTGTGAATACTAGGGGCTTCGCCGAAATTTAAAATTATAGAATTCTATGGCTAAGTGAGAGTGATACCATATTATAGTCCGATTGCCTTGTTCATTGTGCTGAGCACCTCCCTCGAAGGACCCAAGAATGGGAAAAATAGTGCTCAGGTTTATCCCGAACACCCCAGCACTCGTGGCATGGGGGGAGAAGCCGACGACTCGTCATCTCTCAAATTTAATAAACGGTCGCACGGAAGGTAATATTTTAAATTAAACAAGCGTTGCATAGCGCATATGAACAAGTTTTCAGCGCACAGGATAAAACGAACAAGTTTCACTCAAATATTACATCTTTCGAGCATTCATCCACCACAAGGCGGGCACCCTTCAGTACGCCCTCGTAATACATATCGGGGTGGCGATGCTCCTTGCCCTGCGGCGGCCCGTCCTTTTTAAGCTTCATGGCATCCAATTTGCCCCAGTGCACCTTAGCACAGCCGAGGGCCCTACGGGCACCCTCGATGCAGACGGAGCGCTTGACGACTTCAAGCCTTGGACAGGCGTCCACCAGCTGCCTCACTAGCTGTCGGTGTAAAAATCGATGGATCTCGGGTAGGGGTCCCAAACAGTGCGTCTAGGCGGATGGTAACAGGAGACAAGGGACACGATGTTTTTACCCAGGTTCGGGCCCTCTCGATGGAGGTAAAACCCTACTCCTGCTTGATTAATATTGATGATATGGGTAGTACAAGAGTAGATCAACCACGAGATCAAGGAGGCTAAACCCTAGAAGCTAGCCTATGGTATGATTGTTGTTCGTCCTACGGACTAAAACCCTCCGGTTTATAAAGACACCGGAGAGGGCTAGGGTTACACAGAGTCGGTTACAATGGTAGGAGATCTACATATCCGTATCGCCAAGCTTTCCTTCCACACCAAGGAAAGTCCCTTCCGGACACGGGACGAAGTATGCAATCTTGTATCTTCATAGTCCAGGAGTCCGGCCGAAGGTATAGTCCGGCTATCCGAACATCCCCTAATCCAGGACTCCCTCAGTAGCCCCTGAACCAGGCTTCAATGATGACGAGTCCGACGCGCATATTGTCTTCAGCATTGCAAGGCAGGTTCCTCCTCCACGTACTTCATAGAAGATTTTGAACACAAGGATAGTGTCCGGCTCTGCAAAATAAGTTTCCACATATTGCCATAGAGAGAATAATATTTACACCAATCTAATCTGCTGACGTATTCCGTAGCGTGACATCACACCACGGCCAAGCCTTTATTCGAATCGTTTTATTGTCCCACCTCAGTGTGTTATGCGAGGCAGTTTCCTTGGCACGTCTTGTCAAAGAAGAGATCGTGTCCCCTTATTCCGGGATTCTCATCAATACGGGCATGGGTAACCCAACCGCGCCATTGATTACGATGCTTGAGAGATAAGCGAGTTTTACCAGGCTGGTGGGGACACGTAGTTGCGTCCGCCCATATAAGGAGATAAGGATCTACCTTTTCACCTACGCCTTCTTCCTCCTTTGCCTATCCATTTCCGCGCACTCGAGCTCCAGCGCACAAGTCCGCACTCCCCACCTCAACCTTCTCCAGCCATGTCCGGAGCGGGAGGCAAGTGGATGGTCTCCTCCGTCACGGAGGGACACATCAAAAAACTTAGGAAGGCCGGATACTTGTCTGACGACATCGCGCACCGGCTTCCCGAAGAGGGGCAGCTCGTCCCCACCCCTAGGCCCCATGAGAGGGTGGTGTTCCTCACCCATTTCCTCCACGGACTAGGTTTTCCCCTCCACCCATTTGTCCGGGGTCTCATGTTCTACTATGGCCTAGATTTCCGCGATCTGGCCCCGATTTTTATCCTCAACATCTCGGCGTTCATCGTCGTGTGCGAGGCCTTCCTCCGCATCCCGCCCCACTACGGTTTGTGGCTGAAGACCTTTAACATCAAGCCGAAGGTAGTGCGTGGCTGCCAGGCGGAGTGCGGAGGGGCCATGATGGGCAAGATGCCCAACGTCCTATGGCTCGAGGGCTCTTTCGTGGAGACCCTTAAGGGGTGGCAATCGCGGTGGTTCTACATCACCGATCCACGTGACCCTGAGTGAGTCGCAGCCCCCGAGTTCCGATCCGGAGCCCCTACGCGGCTCACCTCCTGGAAGGAGACGGGCCTGTCGTGGGGCAAGAAAGGAGAGGTGACTGGACTGCAAACATGCATCCAAACCCTGGTGAGCAAGAAGCTCAAACTTGTCAACGTAATCCAGGTTATGCTCATCCGCCGGATCCTCCCGTGTCAACAACGGGCTTTCAACCTGTGGGAGTTCGACCCGGCGCAGCACCGAACTCTAAGCAGGCTCTTCGACATGACGTACGAAGATGCCTGGAAGGCGCTATTCAAGGGCGCTGAGGCTCCCGTATCCGCTACCGAGGATCGCGGATTTAGCACGCAGGGTCACGCTAGTGCGGTAAGCTATTTTTACCTTTTACAGGGTATTAGTTTTTCATAGTTTGACTCTATGCGGGATCTAAGCTCCCTTACCTTTGACAGGATTGGCAGGCGAAGTCCGGACAGGTCAACTGTCCGGCTCCTTTGCATGAAGACCCAGCAGATGCTCGCTTGGCGAAGCTGCTAGTTCCGGCACCCTACGTGGTGCCGGAGAAGAAGGCCAAGAAGAAGGCCACGGGGACTCGAAACAGTGCCCGTCGCATGGTGGTGTCGGATTCATCGTCTGACGACTCCGAGATGCACTCCTCCCGTGAAGACGACGAGGAGGAAGAAGAAGTCTCTCCCCCTCCAGCGGGGGGAGGAAAGAAAAGGATGGCCGCCCCGACTGGGGAGGCCGAAGGGTCCAAGAGGGTAAAAACCCCTCCTCTGGACTACTCCACCAACACCAAAGACGGCGAAGAGGAGTGGCCGCACAGGGCCAAGCCCCTGGCGAAATCGTAAGTATCCGGATACCAGAGTGATTCATAGTATTCCATCATTGCACAACTTTTCCTTATGTCGAATGTGATTATGCAGTCCAACCAAAGACCGGCTCGACGTGTCGTCGAGTGGTTCCGTGGACTCGTCGGATGTGAATTCGCTTCCGACGGCTACCTCCCCCGCCCTACGGACGACGACGAGGTGGCGTCCCAACAGGTTCCAAACCAGGAGGAGGTGGTCCTGGAGGCGCCGCAAGGCGACCTCCCGGATTCCAGGCGAAAAGGGGATAGAACCCCTAAGAGCTCCAAGTCCGGCCTTGAGCCGGACACCGCGCCGGAATCTTCAACGGTTTCGGACTGCGGCAGGCGACCTCCTTCCAAGAGGAGCAAGCCTATTGAGCCGGTGGCCCCCGTCCAACCGGAGGCGCCGGACAATCTGCTGGAAGCGCTTAACGGCGCCTCCATCAACGAGGAGCACCGTACTGTGATGAGTACGGTGATCCGAAAGGTTCAGTCCGCTATGAGCGGTTTGATAGAAGCCTGTGCCAGCCTTCTAACAGGCTTTGAGGTAAGTAAAAGATATGTAAAAATATTACCGCATAGACAGTAGCCCGTGATGTTCTGTTCGGCGTTTGGAAAGAAAAGCCGAATAGAGGATCTAATAATATTCGCAGGAGTCTAACATAATTAAGTCAATATGCGTATGCAGGCTTCGCTGCTGGCGTCCGCCGCACTGACTGCAGAGGTGGACACGCTGAAGCGGAACCTCGAGCAGTCCGAGCAGGAGCTCGGGCTTGCCAAGAAGCAGCTCGAGGACAATGAAGGTAGGAAATACCTTATTTAAATATATAAAAGGTGCAATTGCAAAAAAGTGACAGGATTAACGTGGCTATTTGTAGGGGCCACAATGGAGGTGGCGACCCTGAAGCAAGCGTTGTCTGAGGCCGAGAAGAGGGCGGCCACGGAGCACACCGAGCGGGAGAAGTATGAGGCGTAGGTTGGTGAGGTGCGGCCAGAGCTCCAGGCTCTCATGAAAAAACATGAGAGTTTGGAGCTTGACTCAAAGACACGAAAGTCCGAGCTCACGGCGGCCATTGAGAATGCCAAGTCTGCCAAGCCGAAGCCCAAAAGGCCCTCCAGGAGGTTGAGGCGATGAAAAATATAGCGGCGGGTAAGGCTTTCTTTATGCAAAGCAAGCATATGAAAGTGAATTACTTGTTACTTACCCAAATCCGGAGCTCTCCAGGAGCATTCGCAGATTTGCCCGGCAGCGTGTCCGATGCCGCCGCATTCTATCGAGCCGAGGAGGGCAGCTCGACAGAGAAGGTGTTCTGGTCTCAGTATGCTGAGGCCGGACTCCCTGTTCCCTTGAGCGACCAGCTGAAGCAACTGGTCGAGCTCCACAAGGTGGCTGAACAGGCCATGAAAGGCCTCATAGTTCTGCTGTGGCCTGGAGAGGCTCTGCCTGGGAGCTACTTCGGGCTGGTGAGGCGGCTGGTGGAGGCCTGTCCAAGGCTCGAAGTCATCAAGCGCTCCGTCTGCATCGAAGGTGCCTGTAGGGCGCTTGCCCGTGCTAAGGTGCACTGGGGCAAGTTGGATGCGGAGAAGCTTGTGAAGGACGGGCCGCCGCCGGGCAAGGAGCATTGCCACCCTGAGATGTACTATGAGGGCGTCCTGAAGGGCGCGCGCCTTATGGCGGACGAATGCTCGAAAGATGTAATTTTTGAGTAAAACTTGTTTATTTTATCCTGTGAGCTGAAAACTTGTTCATGTGCACTAAGCAATGCTTTATGAATTTAAAATATTACCTTCTGTGTGGCTGTTTATCAAATTTGAGAGATGGCGAGTCGTCGGCTTTTGCCCCCATGCCACGAGTGCTGGGGTGTTTGGGATAAACTTGAGCGCTCCTTTTCCCATTCTTGGGTCCTTCGAGGAAGGCGCTCAACACAACGAACAAGGCAATCGGACTATAATGCTTGAACACTCTCACTTAGCCATAGAATTCTATAATTTTAAATTTCGGCGAAGCCCCTAGTGTTCGGAAGACCGAGTTTGGGGCGCTATCCACGCCTAGGCGGGACAAAGCTGACTCCTCGCTCAAAGCGGCATAAGTCTTTAGGGACTCGAAAACCTCTCGAACAGCGACCAGCTCTCGCCTCATCATGACGGTCAGTTTTAGCTTTCTCTACTGAGGTGCTTAGCCCAGCTCAACTGTGGCACAATCGTAGTAGTTCTCCTAGAGCTACCTTAGCCGATATAACGAAACGTAAGGTACCAAAACATAGGAGCCGGGCAAACCCAACTATTGACCCAAGACATGATTCGGAGCCGATGCATATAATGCTATAAGTTCGGGGTGCCGCACTTGTGAAAGTGTTCGGACTTCACACCGTGTTGTGGGGTACTTAAGCCCCTGGCGTATTGGCCGTACCAAAGTGTAAGGGTGCAACATGTCATTAATGAACATATATTCTTAAAAAAGAGTAATGCAATAATAGACAAAAGCTATGCATTGTTTATTTGAAAAAGCTGCGATCAAAGTAGAACGATGCAAATGGTGCGATAAGAAAAATGTGGGACTATTTGACATGTCCTATCCAGGGGCGGCCTGTAGAATGGTATGCGAAACAGGTATACTGCTCATTATAGAGACCACCTGGGAGTTTCATAATGCGGCGTGACTTTCTGCTTCCCTGGTTCTTGCATCGTTTGTGCGGCAATTGTACTGCCGGTTAGGCCTTCCGAAGAATTGAGTCCTGAAAGTAAGATAAAAGTAATAAATCGGCAGCCCCTAGTGCGGTTTAAGCCATGTTTTGGGCGTGCCATGATGGTTCCCCTCCCCCTGTGCCCATGGTATTTCCAGAGCGTAGTTATGTACGCGCAACATTGGTTTCGCAATTTCGCGAGGGCTAGGGTTGGGGCCGCATTGCTATGCCTTCTCGGAACGTGCCAAGCGGTCTTGCTGTAGGTTACTCCGGGTGCGCTTGACGGTGTCTGGACGTTTAATGGCCGGACTGGAGAATTGCCTTGAGAGGCTACTTTGTACTTGCACTGCGAGAGCCGTCGTATGCTCTTCCATACGGAGAGAGCGTTCGGTGTTTCCATTGACCGTAATGACTCCTCGAGGGCCTGGCATCTTGAGATTGAGGTATGCGTAATGCGGTACCGCTTTGAACTTGGCAAATGCGGTTCGCCCGAGCAGTGCGTGATAGCCACTGCGGAACGGGACTATGTCGAGGATTAACTCCTCGCTTCGGAAATTATCCGGAGATCCGAAGACCACTTCAAGTGTGACTGAGCCTGTACAGTTGGCCTCTACAACTGGTATGATGCCTTTAAAGGTCGTTTAGTGGGTTTAATCCTCGTGGGATCGATGCACATTTTCCGCATTGTGTCCTAATAAAGCAGGTTCAGGCTACTGCCGCCGTCCATAAGGACTCTAGTGAGGTGAAATCCGTCAACAATTGGGTCTAGAACCAATGCGGCGAATCCGCCGTGTCGGATGCTAGTGGGGTGGTCCCTTCGATCAAAAGTGATCGTGCAGGAGGACCATGGGTTGAACTTCGTGGCGACTGGCTCCATCGCGTATACGTCCCTTAGCGCACGGTTCCGCTCCCTCTTGGGGATGTGGGTTGCGTATATCATGCTCACCGTCCGCACTTGTGGGGGGAATCCCTTCTGTCCACTACTGTTCGGCGGCCGGGGCTCCTCCTCGTCGTCGCTACGTAGCCCCTGGTCTCTGCTTTTGGCATTTAATTTGCCGACCTGCTTGAACACCCAACAATCCCTGTTGGTGTGATTGGCTGGCTTTTCGGGGGTGCCATGTATCTGGCACGAGCGGTCAAGTATTCGGTCCAAACTGGACGGGCCCGGACTATTTCTCTTGAATGGCTTTTTCCGCTGACCGGGTTTAGAGCCTCTGAATCCGGCATTGACTGTCGTATCCTCAGCATTGTCGCCGATAATGCGACGCTTGTGCTTGTTGTGACCCGACCTGGCACTGTTGTACTTGGTATCCGAATTACCAGGGATCTTGGTTATGTTATTGCTACGAGCCAGCCAGCTGTCTTCTCCCACGCAGAAGCGGGTCATGAGTGTCGTGAGGGCTGCCATAGATATCGGCTTTTCCTGTCCAAGGTGTCGGGCAAGCCACTCGTCGCGGATATTATGCTTGAAGGCCGCTAGGGCCTCTGCGTCCGGACAGTCGACGATTTGATTTTTCTTAGTTAGGAACCGTGTCCAGAATTGCCTGGCCGATTCCTCTGGCTGCTGAATTATATTGCTTAGGTCATCGGCGTCTGGTGGTCGCACGTAAGTGCCCTGGAAATTGTCGAGGAACGCGGCTTCTTGGTCCTCCCAACAACCAATTGATTATGCTCGCAAGCTGTTAAGCCAATGCCGAGCTGGTCCTTCAAGCTTGAGTGGGAGGTATTTGATGGCGTGTAGGTCATCACCGCGGGCCATGTGGATATGAAGGAGATAGTCCTCGATCCATACCGCAGGATCTATTGTGCCATCGTATGATTCGATGTTCACGGGTTTGAAACCCTCGGGGATTTGATGATCCATTACTTCATCTGTGAAGCACAGTGGGTGTGCGGCACCTCTGTATTGAGCTATATCACGACGTAGCTCAAACGAGCTTTGTCTATTGTGTTCGGCCCGGACGGATTTACTGTATTCGGCGTGACGATTACCGTCGCGTGTCGTGGAGCGCCCACGCGATCCATAGATCGACCTTGTTTGCTTTGCCTTGTCCTCCAATATATCTCGCAGGTCTGGCGCATTTCTTTGTGCCTTGGTATTTTTAAAGCGGCGCTAGGGTGCGGCTTGAGTGGAGGGTCGAGAGGCCTCTCTGTCGCGGCCACGAGGTTGTCGGTCGGCCGCGTCATGCGCTGGTGATGCGGGTGCTTCCTCCTCTAATCGGGGTAGCAACCTGCGCTTTGGGTAGCTTCCGGATGGGCCTTCGAGTTCATACTCTTCGGCCGCAAGGACTTTCGTCCATTTGTCGGCTAGCAAGTCTTGATCAGCTCTAAGCTGCAGCTGTTTTTTCTTGAGGCTGCTCGCCGTGGCCATAAGCCTGTGTTTGAAGCGCTCTTGTTCGACAGGATCCTCAGGCACGACAAATTCGTCGTCGTCGAGGTTTGCCTCGTCTTCGGAGGGAGGCATGTAATAATCGTCCTCGACCTCTCTGTCTGCAGCTCTCTCATGAGGGCTGGCTTCTCCATCCTCCTGTGCTGAGTTTTGCTGGAGGGGGTTTTCTTCGGCCCTGTCCGGAGTGTTATTATCTCCTGTGCCGGAATCACCGTTTTTGCTTTGGCGGGATTTAGAGCGGCGCCGCTAACGCCGGCGCTTATGCTGTTTCTTGGAGGGGTCATCCTCCGCTGTTCCATCGCCATCGCCTTCTTTTGGGGTGTCCACCATGTATATGTCATATGATGAGGTGGCTTTCCAGTGCCCTATAGGCGCTGGCTCCTGATCGTCTCCTGCATTGGCGTCCATACCGTCGATGTCTTCGGAGTCGTAGTCGAGCATGTCGGTTAAATCATCGACAGTGGCTACAAAGTGGGTGGTGGGTGGGCTTTGAATTTCGTCATCATCCGCATCCCAACCTTGATGACCGTAGTATTGCCAGGGCTCTCCTGATAAAGAGAGAGACTTTAGTGAATCCAGAATATCGCTGAAGGGCGAGTGCTGAAAGGTGTCCGCGGCGGTGAACTCCATAATCGGCGCCCAATCGGATTCGATCGGCACGGGCGCGGGGGGCTCAGAGTCCGAAGAGGAGTCCGGCACCTTGGAGTCACAGGCTTCGCAAGGGACAAAGCTGGTGTTCGGCTCGATCGCCGTAGAGACCGCGGCCTCCGAGGCGGCGTCCAACCTCCCGTCCTTGATCGGCGCAATTGGCTCCAAACTAAGGGTCGAAGCTGATGCGGGTGCCGCCTCCAGGACACTGTTTGGCGGCAGAGCTAGATCATGCCCATCGTGACAGTGCGGCGCGCTCGGGTGTGGCTCGAATCCGTCGAAGATCAAGTCCCCGCGGATGTCAGCCGTGTAGTTCAGACTTCCAAATCTGACATGATGGCCAGGGGCGTAGCTTTCGATCTGCTCCAGATGGCCAAGCGAATTGGCCCGCAGTGCGGAGCCGCCAAATACGAAGATCTGTCCGGGGAGAAAAGTCTCACCCTGGACCGCATCGTCGTTGATGATCGGAGGAGCCATCGGGCCTAAAAGTGACGACACAGAGGAACTCTCAATGAAAGCACCAATGTCGGTGTCAAAACCGGCGGATCTCGGGTAGGGGGTCCCAAATTGTGCGTCTAGGCGGATGGTAACAGGAGACAAGGGACACGATGTTTTTACGCAGGTTCGGGCCCTCTCGATGGAGATAAAACCCTACTCCTGCTTGATTAATATTGATGATATGGGTAGTACAAGAGTAGATCTACCACGAGATCAAGGAGGCTAAACCCTAGAAGCTAGCCTATGGTATGATTGTTGTACGTCCTACGGACTAAAACCCTCCGGTTTATATAGACAACGGAGAGGGCTAGGGTTACACAGAGTCGGTTACAATGGTAGGAGATCTACATATCCGTATCGCCAAGCTTGCCTTCCACGCCAAGGAAAGTCCCTTCCGTTCACGGGACAAAGTCTTCAATCTTGTATCTTCGTAGTCCAGGAGTTCCGCCGAATCCAAACACCCCCTAATCTAGGACTCCCTCACCAGCCCAAAGTAGCTCCCAGGCAGGGCCTCTCCAGGCCACAGCCGAACTGTAAAGCCCTTCAGGGCCTGTTCGGACACCTTGTGGAGCTCGACCAGTTGCTTCCACTGGTCGATCAAAGGCACCTGGTGTCCGGCCTCAACGTACTGAGACCAGAACACCTTCTTCGTTGAGCTGCCCTCCTCGGCCCGGTAGAAGGCGGCGGCATCTGACACTCTGCAGGACAAATCTGCGAATGCTCCTGGAGAGCTCCGGACTCGGGTAAGTAACAAGTAATTCACCTTCACGTGCTTGCTTTGCATAAAGAATGTCTTACCCGCTTCTATCTTTTTCATCACCTCAACCTCCTGGAGGGCCTTCTGGGCTTCGGCCTTGGCAGACTTGGCATCTTCAAGGGCCGCCACGAGCTCAGACTCCCACGTCTTCGAGTCAAGCTCCAAACTTTCATGTTTTTTCATGACAGCCTGGAGCTCTTGCTGCACCTCGCCAACCCGTGCCTCCTGCTTCTCCCGCTCGGTACGCTCCGTGGCTGCCTTCTTTTTGGCCTCGGACAACGCTTGCTTAAGGGTTGCCACCTTAGTTGTGGCCCCTACAATAGCCACGTTGATCCTGTCATTTTTTTTGCAATTGCACCTTTTATATATTAAAATAAGGTATCTCTTACCTTCTTTGTCCTCGAGCTGCTTCTTGGCAAGGCCGAGCTCTTGCTCGGACCGCTTGAGGTTTTGCTTCAGCGTGTCCACCTCCGCAGTCAGTGTGGCGGACGCCAGCAGCGAAGCCTGCATGCGCATATTGACTTACTTTTGTTAGACTCATGCGAATGTTAATAGATCCTCTATTCGGCTTTTCTTTCCGAACGCCAAACAGAGCATTAGGGGCTACTGTCTATGCGGTAATATTTTTACATATGTTTTACATACCTCAAAGCCTGTCAACAGGCTGGCACAGGCTTCGGTCAGCCCTCTCTTAGCGGAATGAAACTTCTGAATCAACGCACTCATAATAGTGTGGTGCTCCTCGTCGATGGAGGCGCCGTTAAGCACCTCCAGCAAGTTATCTCGTGCCTCCGGTTGGGCGGAGGTCACCGGCGTCGTAGGCTTTCCCGTCTTCTTAGGGGGCGCCTGTCGGACTCCGGAACCTTTGAAGGTTCCAGAGCGGTGTCCAGCCCAGGTCCAGACTTGGAGCCCTTGGGGGTTTTGTTCCCTGGGCACCTGGAGTCCGGGAGGTCGCCTTGCGGCACCTCCGTGACCACCTCCTCCTGGCCTGGAGCCTCCTGGGACAACACCTCGGCGTTATCCGTAGGGTGAGGGGAGGAGGCGGTCGGAAGTGAAGTATTGTTCACATCCGACGAATCCAGGGAACCACTCGACGACGTGTCGAGCCCGTCTTTGGGCGGACTGCATAAATATATTCGGCGTCAGGAAAAGCTATGCAATAAAGGAATGCCATGAGTCATTCTGGTATCCGAACACTTCCGATCTTTCCAGGGGCTTGGCCCTGTGCGGCCACTACTCTTCGCCGTTGTCGGCGTTAGGTGAGTAGTCCGGAGGGAGGGTCCTTCCTTTCTTGGACCCTCGGGCCTCCCCCATCGGGGAGGCCTTCCTTTTCTTTTCTCTCCCCCCGCTGGGGGAGAAACTTCTCTTTCCTCCTCCTCATCTTCGGGGGAGGAGTCCGCCTCGGAGTCGTCAGACGATGGGTCCGACTCCTCCAGGCGTCGGGAACTCTTTCAGGTTCCTGTGGCCTTCTTCTCTGCCTTCTTCTCCGGCACCACATAGGGGCCCGGAACCAGCAGCTTTTCCAAGCGAGCGTCTGTTGGGTCTTCGGGCAAAGGAGCCGGACAATCGATCTGTCCGGACGTCTCCAGCCAATCCTGTCAAAGGTAAGGGAGCTTAGATCCCACATAGAGTCAAACTATGAAAAATAAATATCCTGTAAGAGGTAAAAACAGCTTACCGCGCTGGCTTGACGCTGCGCGCTAAAACCGCGATACTCAGTAGAGGATGCGGGAGCTTCGGCACCCTTGAATAGCACCTTCCAAGCATCTTCGTACGTTGTGTCGAAGAGCCTGCTCAGGGTTCGGTGCTGGGCCAGATTGAACTCCCACAAGCAGAAAGCCCATTGTTGGCACGGGAGTATCCGGTGGATGAGCATGACCTGGACTACATTGACAAGCTTGAGCTTCTTGTTCACCGGGGTTTGGATGCATGTTTGGAGTCCGGTCAGCTCTCCTTTTTTGCCCCATGGCAGGCCCTTCTCTTTACAGGAGGTGAGCCACGTGGGAATTCCGGATCGGAACTCGGGGGCTGCGACCCACGCAGGGACGCACGGCTCGGTGATGTAGAACCATCCCGATTGCCACCCCTTTATGGTCTCCACGAAGGAGCTCTCGAGCCATAGGATGTTGGGCATCTTGCCCACCATGGCGCCTCCGCACTCCGCTTGGCAGCCTCCCACTACCTTCGGCTTGACATTGAAGGTCTTCAACCATAAGCCGAAGTGGGGCTGGATGCAGAGGAACACCTCACACATTACGATGAACACTGAGATGTTGAGGATAAAGTTCGGGGCGAGATCGTGGAAATCTAGGCCGTAGTAGAACATGAGACCCCGGACAAATGGGTGGAGAGGAAAACCTAGTCCGCGGAGGAAATGGTTGAGGAACACCACCCTCTCATGGGGCCTTGGGGTGGGGAGGAGCTGCCCCTCTTCGGGAAGCCGGTACGCCATGTCGTCAGACAAGTATCCGGCCTTCATCAGCTTTTTGATGTGTCCCTCCGTGACGGAGGAGACCATCCACTTGCCTCCCGCTCCGGACATGGCTGGAGAAGGTTGAGGTGGGGAGTGCGAACTTGGGCGCTGGAGCTCGAGTATGCGAAAATGGATGAGCAAAAGAGGAAGAAGGCATAGGTGAAAAGGTGGATCCTTATCCCCTTATATGGGCGGACGAAACTGCTTGCCCCCACCAGCCTGGTAAAACTCGCTTATCCCCCAAGCGCCGTAATCAATGGTGCGGTTGGGTTACCCACGCCTGTATTGATGAGAATCCCGGATTAAGGAGACACGATCTCTGCTTTGACAAGACGTGCCAAGGAAACCGCCTCGCTATGCATGCTGAGGTGGGACAACAAAACGATTTGAATAAAGACTTGGTCGTGGTGTCATGTCACACTGCGGGGTACGTCAGCAGATCAGATTTGTGTAAATATTATTCTCTCTATTGCAATATGTGGAATTTATTTTGCAGAGCCGGACACTACCCTTGTGTTCACAATCTTCTACGAAGTATTCGGAGGAGGAACCCTCCTTCCAGTGCCGAAGACAATTTGCGCGCCGGACTCGTCGTCATTGAAGCCTGGTTCAGGGGCTACTGAGGGAGTCCTGGATTAGGGGGTGTTCGAATAGCCGGACTATAACCTTTGGCCGGACTCCTGGACTATGAATATATAAGATTGAAGACTTCGTCCCGTGTCCGGATGGGACTTTCCTTTGCGTGGAAGGCAAGCTTGGCGATACGGATATGTAGATCTCCTTCCGTTGTAACCGACTCTGTGTAACCCTAACCCTCTCCGGTGTCTATATAAACCGGAGGGTTTTAGTCCGTAGGCCGGAAGGACAACAATCATACCATAGGCTAGCTTCTAGGGTTTACCCTCTCTGATCTCGTGGTAGATCTACTCTTGTACTACCCATATCATCAATATTAATCAAGCATGAGTAGGGTTTTACCTCCATCGAGAGGGCCCGAACCTGGGTAAAAACATCGTGTCCCTTGTCTCTTGTTACCATCCGCCTAGACGCACAGTTCGGGACCCCCTAACCGAGATCCGCCGGTTTTGAGACCGACAGTTGGTCTTCTGCCATTTGTCACGGACAAGGAGCACTAGAATGAAGAGCTTCTGCTGCAGTTCTATGCCACTCTTCACATTCGTGGCTACAATAGGGATCCGAAGACATGGGTCCTTTAGTGGATGTCAGGGGATGTACATCATGAAGCCAAAGCTCAAGATATCATCGAGTTGTCTTCCCTGCCCACTCCAGGTGAGCTCTATGAGCCTGGTTGTTAGCTACATCAAAATGAACTGCAGAGTATATTTCAGAAGCCTGAGCCGAATATGAGCCAGATGCTCAGCATGATGAAGCCACTGCCTCCAGATGCTGACTATCCCAAGGAATTCTTCGTCAAGGACCTTGAGTACCTACCCCGCATAGTCTATCATATTCTGAGGCGTACTCTCTAGCCCATCAAGGGACACTCAGCTAAAGCCAAACTTGAAGGAGCAATGAAGACTTTAGTGTTCCATATTGTCAATGTCATCAGATTCAACTCCCAGGATTTCTTCATCAGACAACTAGCTGCATCTAGGATTGATCTATTTGGCTTGAAGTTCTATGCTCCATGGGTGATGCGCTTAATCAAGCTTCACTCTTATGTCGACTATCAGCCCTCAGCGCGCAACCATCTTGTCTCTTTGCCTGAGGTTGATATGTCCGTTGAAGCCATCTACCCTGAGCCTGCCAAGGAGCCACTTTACCTGTTGGGGATCGTTGCAGAAATTAAAAAAAAATTCTACGCATCACCAAGATCAATCTATGGAGAGACTAGCAATGAGAGAGAAGGGAGTGCATCTTCGTACCCTTGAAGATCGCGACACGGAAGCATTACAAGAACGCGAATGAAGGAGTCGTACTCGCAGCAATTTAGATCGCGGTTGATTCCGATCTAAGCGCCGAACAACAGTGCCTCCGTGTTCAACACACATACAGCCCGGGACGTCTCCTCCTTCTTGATCAAGCAAGGGGGAAGGAGAAGTTGGGGAAGAGCTCCGGCAGCACGACGATGTGGTGGTGGAGCTCGCAGTTCTCCGACAGGGCTTCGCGAAGCTAAACGGAGGAGGAAGAGGTGTTGGAGAGGGGGAGGGTTGCGCCTTGGGAAGGGTGTTGCTTCCCTCCATCCAACCATCTATTTATAGGGCGAAGGGGAAAGGGGGCCACGGCCCCCTCCAGATGGATCTCGAGGGGGGCGGCGGCCAAGGGGGAGGGGGCTTGCCCCCCAAGCCAAGGGGGGTGCCCCCTTTAGGGTTCCCACCCCAACCCTAGGCGCATGGGCCCTAGGGGGGATGGCGCCCAACCCACTTAGGGGTTGTTTCCCTTCCACATACAGCCCATAGGGCCCTCTGGAGCAGGTGGACCCCTGGAACCCCTTCGGTGGTCCCGGTACAATACCAATAAACCCCCGAACACCTCCGGTGACCGTATGATGACTTCCCATATATAAATCTTCACCTCCGGACCATTCCGGAACTCCTTGTGACGTCCGGGATCTCATCTGGGACTCCAAACAACATTCGGTAACTGCATACTATTTCCCATAACAACTCTAGCGTCACTGAACCTTAAGTGTGTAGACCCTACAGGTTCGGGAATCATGCGGACATGACCGAGACATCTCTCCGGCCAACAACCAACAGCGGGATCTGGATATCCATGTTGGCTCCCACATGTTCCATGATGATCTCATCAGATGAACCACAATGTCGGGGATTCAAACAACCCCGTATACAATTCCCTTTGTCTACCGGTATGATACTTGCCCGAGATTCGATCATCGGTATCCCTATACCTTGTTCAATCTCGTTCCTGGCAAGTCTCTTTACTCGTTCCGTAACACATCATCCCGTGATCAACTCCTTGGTTACATTGAGCTCATTATGATGATGTCTTAACGAGTGGGCCCAGAGATACTTCTCCGTGACACAGAGTGACAAATCCTAGTCTCGGTTCGTGCCAACTCAACAGACACTTTCGGAGATACCCGTAGTGTGCCTTTATAGCCACCCAGTTACGTTGTGACATTTGGCACACCCAAAGCATTCCTACGATATCCGGGAGTTGCACAATCTCCTGGTCTAAGGAAAAGATACTTGACATTAGAAAAGCTTTAGCAGATGAACTACACGATCTTGTGCTATGCTTAGGATTGGGTCTTGTCCATCACATCATTCTCCTAATGATGTGATATCCCGTTATCAACGACATCCAATGTCCATGGTCAGGAAACCGTAACCATCTATTGATCAACGAGCTAGTCAACTAGAAGCTCACTAGGGACATGTTGTGATCTATGTATTCACACATGTATTACGATTTCCAGATAACACAATTATAGCATGAACAATAGACAATTGTCATGAACAAGGAAATATAATAATAACAATTTCATTATTGCCTCTAGGGCATATTTCCGACAGTCTCCCACTTGCACTAGAGTCAATAATCTAGTTACATTGTGATGAATCGAACACCCATAGAGTTCTGGTGTTGATCATGTTTTGTCCGTGCAAGAAGTTTAGTCAACGGATCTGCGACATTCAAGTCCGTATGCACTTTACAAATATCTATGTCTCCATCTTGAACATTTTCACGAATGGAGTTGAAGTGACGCTTGATATGCCTGGTCTTCTTGTGAAACCTGGCCTCCTTGGCTAGGGCAATAGCTCCAGTGTTGTCACAGAAGAGAGCCATCGGGCCCGACGCATTGGGAATAACTCCTACGTCGGTAATGAACTCCTTCATCCAGATTGCTTCATGTGCTGCCTCCGAGGCTGCCATGTACTCCGCTTCACATGTGTATCCTGCCACGATGCTTTGCTTGCTACTGCACCAGCTGACTGCCCCACCATTCAAAATATACACGTATCTGGTTTGTGACTTGGAGTCATCCAGATCTGTGTGGAACCTAGCATCGACATAACCCTTTACGGCGAGCTCTTCGTCACCTCCATAAACGAGAAACATATCCTTAGTCCTTTTCAGGTACTTCAGGATATTCTTGACCGCTGTCCAGTGTTCCATGCCTGGATTACTTTGGTACCTTCCTACCAAACTTATGGCAAGGTTTACATCAGGTATGGTACACAACATGGCATACATAATAGACCCTTGCTACCTCTTGAGCACTGCGTTGGATTTCCTTGAAGAGGAAAGGATGATGCAGCAAAGTAGCGTAAGGATTTCCCTTAGTTTTTGAGAACCAAGGTATCAATCCAGTAGGAGGCTATGCGCGTGGCCCTCGTACCTGCACAAAGAAAATAACTCCTCGCAACCAACGCAATAAGGGGTTGTCAATCCATTCACGGTCACTTACGAGTGTGAGATCTGATAGAGATGATAGATAATATTTTTGGTATTTTTGTGATAAAGATGAAAAGTAAAATAAAAGCAAAGTAAAAAAGCAAAGGCAATATTAAAGTGATGGAATATTGATATGATGAAGATAGACCCGGGGGCCATAGATTTCACTAGTGGCTTCTCTCAAGAGCATAAGTATTTTACGGTGGATGAACGAATTACTGTTGAGCAATTGACAGAATTGAGCATAGTTATGAGAATATCTAGGTATGATCATGTATATAGGCATCACGTCCGAGACAAGTAGACTGACTCCTGCCTGCATCTACTACTATTACTCCACTCATCGACCGCTATCCAGCATGCATCTAGAGTATTAAGTTAAAAACAGAGTAACGCCTTAAGCAAGATGACATGATGTAGAGGGATAGATTCATGCAATATGATAAAAACCCCATCTTGTTATCCTCGATGGCAATAATACAATACGTGCCTTGCTGCCCCTACTGTCACTGGGAAAGGACACCGCAAGATTGAACCCAAAGCTAAGCACTTCTCCCATTGCAAGAAAAACCAATCTAGTAGGCCAAACCAAACTGATAATTCGAAGAGACTTGCAAAGATAACCAATCATACATAAAAGAATTCAGAGAAGATTCAAATATTGTTCATAGATAATCTTGATCATAAACCCATAACAACGATCTCAACAAACACACCGCAAAAAGAAGATTACATCGAATAGATCTCCACGAGAGAGGGGGAGAACATTGTATTGAGATCCAAAAAGAGATAAGAAGCCATCTAGCTACTAACAATGGACCCGAAGGTCTGAGGTAAACTACTCACACTTCATCGGAGGGGCTATGATGATGTAGAAGCCCTCCGTGGTGGATGCCCTCTCCGGCGGAGCTCCGGAACAGGCCCCAAGATGGGATCTCGTGGGTACATAAGGTTGTGGCAGTGGAATTAGGTTTTTGGCTCCGTATCTGATCGTTTGGGGGTACATAGGTATATATAGGAGGAGGAAGTATGTCGGTGGAGCTTCGTGGGCCCCACGAGGGTGGGGGCGCGCCTGGGGGGGGGGGGGGTTGGGCCCGCCCCCTACCTCGTGCCCACCTTGAAGCTTCCTTGGCGTAGGGTCCAAGTCTCCTGGGTCATATTCGGTGAAAAAATCATGTTCCCGAAGGTTTCATTCCATTTAGACTCCGTCTGATATTCCGTTTCTTCGAAACTCTGAAATAGGCAAAAAACATCAATTCTGGGCTGGGCCTCCGGTTAATAGGTTAGTCCAAAAAATAATATAAAAGTGGAAAATAAAGCCCAATATGGTCCAAAATAGTAGATAATATAGCATGGAGCAATAAAAAATTATAGATACATTGGAGACGTATCAACCCTATGCCCGAGGCATAGGGGATGACACTCATTTTTTCTCTATCTTCTGTCGTGGTCGGGCATTGAGCCGTGCTCAATCTCACACCTTGCAATACAGGCAAGAACCCCTTCTTGGACTGATCCATATTGAACTTCTTCAATATCTTGTCAAGGTACGTGCTTTGTGAAAGACCAATGAGGCGTCTCGATCTATCTCTATAGATCTTGATGCCTAATATATAAGCAGCTTCTCCAAGGTCCTTCATTGAAAAACACTTATTCAAGTAGGCCTTTATGCTTTCCAAGAGTTCTATATCATTTCCCATCAATAGTATGCCATCCACATATAATATTAGAAATGCTATAGAGCTCCCACTCACTTTCTTGTAAACACAGGCTTCTCCACAAATCTGCGTAAACCCAAACGCTTGGATCATCTCATCAAAGCGAATGTTCCAACTCTAAGATGCTTGCACCAGCCCATAGATTGAGCGTTGGAGCTTGCACACCTTGTTAGCATTCTTAGGATCGACAAAACCTTCTGGCTGCATCATATACAATTCTTCCTTAAGGAAACAATTAAGGAATGTCGTTTTGACGTCCATTTGCCATATCTCATAATCATAGAATGCGGCAATTTCTAACATGATTCGGACGGACTTCAGCTTTGCTACGGGTGAGAAGGTATCATCGTAGTCAACCTCTTGAACTTGTCGATAACCCTTAGTGACAAGCCGAGCTTTATAGATGGTCACATTTCCATCCGCGTCTATCTTCTACTTGAAGATCCATTTATTTTCTATGGCTCGCCTATCATCGGGCAAGTCTGTCAAAGTCCATACTTTGTTTTCATACATGGATCCTATCTCGGATTTCATGGATTCAGGCCATTTGTTGGAATCTGGGCCCACCATCGTTTCCTCATAGTTTGAAGGTTCACCGTTGTCCAACAACATTATTTCTAGGACAGGGTTGCCATACCACTCTAGTGTGGAACGTGTCCTTGTAGACCTATGAAGTTCAGTAGTAACTTGATCCGAAGTTTCTTGATCATCATCATTAACTTCCTCTATAGTCGGTGCAGGCACCAAAGAAACATTCTTGAGCTGCGCTACTTTTCGGTTCAAGAGGCAGTACTTCATCAAGTTCTACTTTCCTCCCACTCACTTCTTTCGAGAGAAACTCTTTCTCTAGAAAGGATCCATTCTTGGCAACAAAGATCTTGCCTTCGGATCTGAGGTAGAAGGTATACCCAATAGTTTCCTTAGGGTATACTATGAAGACGCATTTTTCCGACTTGGGTTCGAGCTTTTCAGGTTGAAGTTTCTTGACATAAGCATCGCATCCCCAAACTTTCAGAAATGACAACTTAGGTTTCTTCCCAAATCATAATCCATACAGTGTCATCTCAATGGATTTTGACGGAGCCCTATTTAAAGTGAATGCGGCAATCTCTAAAGCATAACCCCAAAATGATAGCGGTAGATTGGTAAGAGACATCATAGATCACACCATATCTAATAGAGTGTGATTACTAAGCGCGGACACACCATTACGCTGAGGTGTTCTAGGCGGCGTGAGTTGTGAAACAATTCCACATTTCCTTAAGTGCATGCCAAATTCGTGACTCAAATATTCCCCTCCACGATCTGATCGTAAGAACTTTATTTTCCTATCACGTTGATTCTCAACCTCACTCTGAAATTCCTTGAACTTTTCAAAGGTCTCAGACTTGTGTTTCATTAAGTAGACATACCCATATCTACTTAAATCATTAGTGAGGGTGAGAACATAACGATAACCACCGCGAGCCTCAACACTCATTAAGTAGACATACCCATATCTACTTAAGTCATCCGTATGTATGATTTCCAATAAGTTGGTTTCTCGCTCCATTGTTCCGGAGAACGTAGTCTTGGTCATTTTTCCCATGAGGCATGGTTCGCATGTGTCAAATGATTCATAATCAAGAGACTCCAAAAGTCCATCTGCATGGAGTTTCTTCATGCGTTTGACACCAATGTGACCAAGGCGGCAGTGCCACAAGTATGTGGGACTATCATTATCAACCTTACATCTTTTGGCATTCACACTATGAATACGTGTAACATCACGTTCGAGATTAAATAAGAATAAACCATTGCCAGCGGGGCATGACCATAAAACATGTCTCTCATACAAATAGAACAACCATTATTCTCAGATTTAAATGAGTAGTCATCTCGCATTAAGCGAGATCCAGATACAATGTTCATGCTCAAAGATGGCACTAAATAACAATTATTGAGGTTTAAGACTAATCCCGTAGTTAAATGTAGAGGTAGCATGCCGACGGCGATCACATCGACCTTGGAACCATTCCCGACGCGCATCGTCACCTCGTCCTTCGCCAGTCTCCGCTTATTCCGCAGCTCCTATTTTGAGTTACAAATATGAGCAACCGCACAGGTATCAAATACCTAGGAGCTACTACGAGTGCTGGTAAGGTACACATCAATAACATGTATATCATATATACCTTTGGTATTGCCGACCTTCTTATCCGCTAAGTGCTTGGGGCAGTTCCGCTTCCAGTCCGTTTTCCTTGCAATAAAAGCACTCAGTCTCAGGTTTGGGTCCATGCTTTGGCTTCTTCCCGGCAACTGGCTTACCGGGCGCGGCAACTCCCTTGCCGTCCTTCTTGAAGTTCTTCTTACCCTTGCCTTTCTTGAAACTAGTGGTTTTATTGACCATCAACACTTGATGTTCCTTTTTGATCTCCACCTCCACTGATTTTAGCATTGAATATACCTCAGGAATGGTTTTCTCCATCCCCTGCATATTGAAATTCATCACAAAGCTCTTGTAGCTAGGTGGGAGCGACTGAAGGATTCTGCCAACGACCGCGTCATCTGGGAGATTAACTCCCAGCTGAGACAAGTGGTTGTGCAACCCAGACATTTTGAGTATGTGCTTGCTGACAGAACTATTCTCCTCCATCTAACAATTGTAGAACTTGTCGAAGACTTCATATCTCTCGACCCGGGCATGAGCTTGGAAAACCATTTTCAGCTCTTGGAACATCTCATATGCTCTGTGCTACTCAAAACGCTTTTGGAGCCCCGGTTCTAAGCTGTAAAGCATGCCACACTGAACCAGGGAGTAATCATCACTACGTGACTGCCAGGCATTCATAACGTCTTGAGTTGCTGGGAAAATAGGTGCTTCACCTAGCGGTGCTTCAAGGATATATGCTTTCTTGGCAGCTATGAGGATAATCCTCAGGTTACGGACCCAGTCTGTGTAGTTGCTACCATCGTCTTTCAGCTTGGTTTTCTCTAGGAACGCGTTGAAGTTGAGGGCAACATTAGCGTGGGCCATTTGATCTACAAGACATATTGCAAAGATTCTTAGACTATGTTCATGATAATTAAGTTCATCTAATCAAATTATTTAATGAACTCCCACTCAGATAGACATCCCTCTAGTCATCTAAGCGATACATGATCCGAGTCAACTAGGTCGTGTACGATCATCACGTGAGACAGACTAGTCGTCATCGGTGAACATCTTCATGGTGATCGTATCTTCTATACGACTCATGTTCGACCTTTTGATCTTCCGTGTTCCGAGGCCATGTCTGTACATGCTAGGCTCGTCAAGCCAATCTAAGTGTATTGCGTGTGTAAAACTGGCTTACACCCGTTGTATGCGAACGTTAGAACCTATCACACCTGATCATCACGTGGTGCTTCGGAACAACGGACCTTAGCAACAGTGCACAGTTAGGCAGAACACTTTCTTGAAATTATTGCGATGGATGATCTTATTTAAGCTACCGTCGGTCTAAGCAAATAAGATGTAAAAACATGATAAACATCACATGCAATCAAATAGTGACATGATATGGCCAATATCATTTTGCTCCTTTTGATCTCCATCATTGGGGCGCCATGATCACACTACAAAAAAAAGACACATCCGTGACATTTTGGGACGAACGAAAAAAATTTATGTCATACATATGACACTTCTATGACGATAATTGTGACAAAATCTGGTATCATCATAGATGTGGTGGGCTCCTACTTCTATGACAAAAAATCATGACAGAAATTGGGCTTTTCGTCCTGGGCAGGCCGGAGACGCAGCTGCATGACATTCTTTGGGCTGTCCATGACGGAAAAAACCGTGGTAGAAGCGAGGGGGAGGAAAATTTCGGGGAGTTCCCGGTTATGGTGGGAGGTCGGGGCCGAGCGATGTGCGTTTCTCTTGTACACATACGCACGTGTGTGCGAGGCGTTGGGCTCTAACTGAACCCGAGCGATTGCACTTCAGGCTACGCGTTACTGAACCTGAGCGATCGATAGATGGCTGTTAACTGAACCCGATCGAGCGATTCCTTCGCTACTGCTGCTAACTGTAGCCGATCAATGCAGCCTCTGGGATGAACAGTAAGCGTTGCGAGGGGGGGTGGATGAACAGTGAGCGGTGGCGTTGCCTCTGGATGAACAGGACCCCGTGGTGTGGTGGAGGGCTGGATGAACAGTAGACGGTGGAGGGGTGCCCATGGAGGGGTGGTTGAACAGGACCCCGTGGTGTGGAGGGTTGGGTAAACAGTAGATGGTGGAGGGGTGCTCGTGGAGGGGTGGTTTAACAGGACCCCATGGTGTGGAGGGCTGGATGAATAGTAGACGATGGAGGGGTGGTTGAACAGTAGCCGGTGGAGTAGCGCGCGGTGGAGGCTGGATGAACAGGAGCCCGTGGAGGCTGGAGGAGGTCGACGATGGAGATGAACAGTATCCCGTGGAGTCCCGTTTTGTGGTACGCCACACCCCTCCCGATCAACAGGACCCCCGTTTCGACCGTAGCGCTCCAACACGAGTCTGTTTCCTCTGTTTTGCGGTATGCCACACCCCTCCCGATCAACAGGACCCCCGTTTCGACCATAGGAGGTCCGTTTCCTCCGTTTTGCGGTACGCCAGACCCCTCCCGATGAACAGGATCCCGTTTCGAACATGGCCGGTCGAACACAAGGCCGTTTCCTCCGTTCTACGGTACGCCAGGCCTCGTTTCCATCGCCTGTTCCGTTAAAGCCCTCTTGATGAACATGACCACGCATTCCGTTCCGACCCAGCCGGTTGGCTCCCACGCGTTCTGTTGCCTCCCGATGAACACACGCATTCCGTTGCCTCCCGATGAACACGACGCATTCCGTTGCCTCCCCATGAATACGACGCATTCCGTTGCCTCCCCATGAACACGACGCATTCTGCTGCCTCCCCATGAACACGACGACTACGCTGTTTCTCCGTTCCGACCCAGCCATGTACATGAGCCCTCGTCGTACGTATGCACGAGTAGGCGTTCGAGGCCCTGCCCGTATGTACGTACGTGGCCGTATTTTCTTTCTTGCACCCTGCCGTTGTATGTACGTGTACATGCTACGTGCGCGCCTCTACTATGACACGTGCGCGCCTCTACATCCACCAGTATATTTGTACGTACACGTTCGCGACCAGAATGACAACGGTAGTACGCTTTGACCAGGTGGGTCCCGACTGTCAGGCACTTCCTTGCCTGCGAAGATGTAGCTGGTAGGCCCCAGCAGTCAGGGGGCGAATCGTTTTTTTTTGCCCGGACGCACTTCCTTGCGTGTGAAGATGTAGCTGGTGGGTCCCAGTAGTCAGGGGCAAATATTTGTTTCACGAAATACAGTGGCCGTCCGGTGGGTCCCCGCTGTCAGGTGGAGGAATAATTATTTTGCACGTAATAAGGAGGCACTTCCTTGCTGCGGCCGTGGACCCAGCTGTCAGCCCCTCCACGTACAGTCCTTGTCTGATGGAAGCCGTTCCTTGACCATGTTGACCACGCCGCGCCGAGAGCACCAGGGCGGTGGACGACGACGACGCCTAGGAAGGGGACGACGCGGAGCCGGGGAAGACGCGACAGTGGATGTCCACACGTAGAGGAGTACGAGGGTTCACTGGTTCGTTGCGGTGTGAGGCTGCCGTCGCCGCAGAATAACGGGAGGTGTGGGTGAGTGGAGGGATGGCCTGGCCAGCGGTGGGAGTATAGGGGGCGGTGAGGCCTCCGCCGCATCGCAGCCGGCCACGGGAGGCAGGAGCACGAGGCACGACTGGCGCTGGTTTAGGCGGCTAGAGCAAGAAGACCAGAGGTTGAAGAAGCACTAAAGTCGTTGGATGGACATCGTACGGCCACTGGAGCTAGAATCATGCATATTGACTAAGTTGACAAAACCCTCCGTCCCCGTCAACTTAGTAGGCCCACAAGTCAGCCTACCACTATACTAGGTCCGAGCTAACAGGGGGAGTATTCATTTTTTTTGTGCGTAATAAGGAGGCATTTCCTTGCGTGCGAAGATATAGCTGGTGGGTCCGAGCTGTCAGCGGCGGTAACATTTTTTCACGAAATACAGAGGCCCTTTCGGTGGGTCCCTGATGTCAGGTGGAGGAATCATTATTTTGCCGTAATAAGGAGGCATTTCCTCGCGTGCGACCGTGGACCCAGCTGTTGGCCTCTCCACGTACATTCCACTTTAGATGCGTGTCGGTCGTTGACCATGTTGACCAGGCCACGCCGAGAGCACCAGGGCGGTGGACGACAGCGAGGCCTAGGAAGGGAACGACACGGAGGCAGGGAAGACTCGGCAGTTGTTTCCCACGCGGAGGGGAGTACGACTGTACGAGTGTTTACTGGTTTGTCTGCCGTCGCCGGAGAATAACAGCAGGTGTGGGTGAGTACAGGGATGGCTAGGCCAGCTATGGGAGTACGATGGGGCGGTGAGGCCTGCGCGGCAGCAGAGCCGGCCACGGGGAGCAGGGAGCAGGCAGTCTCCCCGGCGCCTGTTTGAGCGGCCGGAGCAGGAAGAGGAGAGATTGAAGAAGCACGACGGCCGTTGGATGGCCATCCAACAGTCACTGCTTGTGCATCAACCTTTTTTTAGGAAAGCCTCAAATCTATGGAAAACAACATACATCCCATCTACCATTATTTCGAATAATTTACAGCCCATTTGCTAATTATTAAGGTTTTTTTGGAGCCCATATTCTTTTTGTTAGCATTACAGCCCATATTGTGGCCACGGTTAAAAAATTATACAAAATTTTGCATATTTCGGTGCGGTCCGAACCATTTTTAATCCCAAAATTTCGACTCACATTCAAACTGATTTTAAAAATAAATGTATATCAATATAAAATCCAACAAATTCTCCCCGCATAAAAATAAATGTAATTTAAAATCTCGAAATGAAAAAAAAAGATATTTGAAACTAATTGCCGGTTTGATGTGTTTTAAAAATGTACAGTCCATTTTCCATTACTGATGGGCCATTTTCTCGGCCAGCCGAATGAAAGCTCTCCTTGTCTTGAAAGATTTGCAGCCCAACAGGCCTGACAAAGCGACTTACTTGGCAGATCACAAAAAAACTGGGTTGTGGCCGTGGACCCAGCTGTTAGCCTCTCCACGTATAGTACTCTTCCGATGGAAGTCGGTTGTTGACCACATTGACCACGCCGCGCCGAGAGCACCAAGGCGGTGGACGACGGCGAGGCCTAGGAAGGGGACGACGCGGAGCCGGGGAAGACGCGGCAGTGGATGCCGACGCGGAGTGGAGTACGAGGATTCACTGGTTCGGCTGTGGCGTGAGGCTGCCGTCGCCGCAGAATAACAGGGGGTGTGGGTAAGTAGAGGGATACCCTGGGCCAGCGGTGGGAGTAATAGGGGGCGGTGAGGCCTCCCCGGCATCACAGCCGGCCACGAGAGGCAGGGGCACGCGACACGACCGGCGTTGCTTTGGGCGGCTGGAGCAAGAAGACCAGAGGTTGAAGAAGCACTATGGCCGTTGGATGGACATCGTACGGTCACTGGAGCTAGAATCGTTCATATTGACTAAGTTGACAAAGCCCTCCGTCCTCGTCAACTTAGTAGGCCCACAAGTCAGCCTCCCACTATAGTGGGTCCCAGCTAGCAGGGTGGTATTCATTTTTCTATGCGTAATAAGGAATCACGGTGGGTCTGAGCTGACAGCGGGGGGGGGGGGGACGTTTTTTTGCGAAATACGGTGGTCCGTCCGGTGGGTCCCAGCAGTCAGGGGCAAACATTTTTTTTGCAAAATACGGTGGCCCGTCCTGTGGGTCCCAACAGTCAGGGGGGAAACGTTTTTTCCGCTAAATACTGGTGGCCCGTCCGGTGGGTCCCTGCTGTCAGGTGGAGGAATAATTATTTTGCACGTAATAAGGAGGCACTTCCTTGCGACTGCCGTGGACCCAGCTGTCAGCCTCTCCACGTACAGTACTCTTCCGTTGGAAGTCGGTCGTTGACCACATTGACCATGCTGCGCCGAGAGCACCATGGCGGTGTACGACGGCGAGGCCTAGGAAGGGGACGAAGCGGAGCCGGTGAAGACGCGACAGTGAATGCCCACACGGAGAGGAGTACGAGGGTTCACTGGTTCGACTGCGGTGTGATGCTGCCATCGCCGCAGAATATCAGGGGGAGTGGGTGAGTGGAGGGATGGCCTGGCCAGCGGTGGGAGTAGTATGGGGACGGTGAGGCCTCCACGGCAGCACAGTCGGCCACGAGAGGTAGGAGCATGCGGCACGACCGGCGCTACTTTGGGCGGCTGGGGCAAGAAGACCAGAGGTTGAAGAAGCACTACGGCCGTTGGATGGACATCGTTGACCATGCCGCGCCGAGAGCACCAGGGCGGTGGACGACAGCGAGGCCTACGAAGGGAACGACACGGAGCCGGGGAAGACATGGCAGTGGCTGCCCACGCGGTGGAGAGTACGAGGGTTGACTGGTTCGGCTGTCATCGCCGGAAAATAACAGGAGGTGTGGGTGAGTAGAGGGATAGACAGGCGAGGGATGCGAGTATGATGGGGCCGTGAGACCTTCCCGGCAGCACTGTCGGCCTCGGGAGGCGGGAGCAGGCAGTTCCGACGGCGCTGGTTTGGGCGGCTGGGGCAGGATGATCAGAGACTGAAGAAGCACGATTGTCGTTAGATTGACATCTAACGGTCTGACGCTCGTAGAGTCGATTGTTGACTATGTTTATTTTTTGAGAAACCTTGTGTACGCATGAACTTAGTAGGCCCACAAGTCAGCCTCCAAATCTTTGGCAGACAACATAAAGCCCATTTGCTATTTTTTATAATTTGCAGCCCATTTGCTAATTCTTAAGTAATTTATTACAACCCATTTTCTGCCCAGGACCAGGGTCAAAAAGTTCAACCTTATTTTGCATATTTCGGTGGAGTCTGAACTGTTGTAATCCCGAAATGATAAACATTTTTTTAAGAACTTATTGATTTGCCAAAAAAATCGTTTTGTTTTTGTAAGAAAATAAGGCGTGGGACAATTGAGTTGGTTTAAGGGAAAACCAGTGGTAAAAAAATCAGCGCCGGGTGAGAAAAAACAACAAAAATAAGGCGTGTTCGGAGTGCCAGCCGGCCAGCTCCTAGGCTTCCTGGTCTCCGAACGCGGCATCGAGTGCAACCCAGTGAAGATCAAGGCCATTGAGAGAATGGCGATTCCCACCAAACTGCGAGACGTCCAGAACTTTACCGGGTGCTTGGCTTCCCTGAACCGCTTCATCAGCCGACTTGGAGAGAAAGCTCTCCCCCTCTACCGCCTCATGAAGAAGACCACTCACTTCGAGTGGAACGACCAAGCCGACCAAGCTTTTCACGAGCTAAAGAAGATGCTGGCCACGCCGCCTGTCCTGGCAGCGCCGACTGAGAAAGAGCCCATGCTCCTTTACATTGCTGCAACCAGCCGGGTGCTCAGCACCGTCATCGTAGTCCAGCGTCCAAAAGAGGGCCGAGCCCAGCCGGTCCAGAGGCCGGTGTATTATTTGAGTGAGGTGTTGTCTACCTCGAAGCAGAACTACCCACACTACCAGAAGATGTGCTACAGCGTGTACTTTGCCCCCAAGAAGCTGAAGCCCTACTTCCAAGAGCACCCCATCACGGTCGTATGCACCGCCCTGCTAGCCGAGATCATAGGCAGCCGGGATGCATCCGGCCGGGTGGCGAAATGGGCCATTGAGCTAGCCCCTTACACGATCTTCTACCAGCCTCGCACCACCATCAAGTCCCAAGCATTGGCCGACTTCCTCGTCGACTGGGCCGAGACCCAGTACCTGCCGAAGGCCCCCGACTCCACTCATTGGCGCCTGCACTTTGACGGGTCCAAGATGCGCACCGGCTTGGGAGCCAGCGTCATTCTCACCTCTCCCAAAGGCGACAAGCTTAGATACACGTTGCAAATTCACTTTGCCGCCTCCAACAACGTGGCCGAGTACGAGGCGCTCGTACACGGGCTCCGGCTTGCCAAAGAACTCGGCATACGCCGGATCCTGTGTTATGGTGACTCGGACTTGGTAGTCCAGCAATCATCCAGCGACTGGGACGCCAAGGACGTAAACATGGCAGGCTACCGCTTCCTCGTTCAGCAGATCAGCGGGTACTTTGAAGGATGCGAGTTCCTCCACGTACCACGAGCCGACAACGAGCCAGCTGATACCCTGGCCCGAATAGGCTCCACTCGGCAGGCAATACCAACCGGCGTCTCTCTGCAACGCCTCCTCAAGCCATCTATCAAGCCGTCTCCAGAGTCTGATTCCATCTTCGTGCCGCCTAGCCCCGATGCAGCTGGATCCGGCTTGAAGAACTGAGCAAGCGGCCCGGTGACTTCGATAGGCGGCTCGGGGACTTTAGTAGGCGGCTCGGGGACTTCCGTAGTTGCACCCGACCCAGGGACTTCTGAACCCGGCTCGGGGACTACGGTAGTCGACCCGGGGACTGCACCAACACAACAGGCGGCGGCCGACTCCAGCATTTCACAACCCAGCCCGCCCACCCTGGTCGCAGTAGCCGTGTTGGCAGTAGAGGAAGCCACAGCTCCATCATGGGCCCAGCCCATCCTCAACTTCCTAGTAAACCAAGAACTGCCCGGCTGATGAGACAGAGGCAAGACAAGTCCAACACCGAGCCGGAGCATACACAATCGTCAATAGAGAGCTCGTCAGGCGCAGCGTCACTGGAGTCTTCCAGCGATTCGTCGAGCAAGAGAAGGGCATAGCAATCCTCAGAGACATCCGCCAAGGTGAATGCGGCCACCATGCGGCCTCAAGATCACTCGTCGCCAAAGCTTTCCGCCATGGATTCTTTTGGCCGACTGCTTTGGACGATGCCAAGGAGTTAGCCAAACATTGCAAAGGGTGCCAAGTCTTCGGCTCCAAGCAACACCTGCCGGCGTCGGCACTCAAGACCATTCCCCTCACTTGGCCCTTTGCCGTTTGGGGACTGGACATGGTGGGCCCATTCAAGACGGCGCGCGGCGGCATGACACATCTGCTTGTCGCTGTGGACAAATTCACCAAATGGATCGAAGCAAAGCCGATCAAGAAGCTAAATGGGCCGACTGCTGTGACATTCATCGCAGATATTACAACTCGGTATGGTGTGCCACACAGCATCATCACCGACAACGGCACGAATTTCGCCAAGGGAGCATTGGCACGTTTCTGCGCGACGTAGGGCATCCGACTGGACTTAGCGTCCGTTACCCACCCGCAGTCAAACGGCGAAGTCGAGCGAGCCAACGGCCTCATCCTTTCTGGCATCAAGCCCCAACTGGTCGTGCCACTGGAGCGTTCGGCTGGCTGCTGGCTCGATGAGCTGCTGGCCGTCCTCTGGAGTCTGCGCACTACCCCAAACAAGTCAACCGGCTTCACTCCTTTCTTCCTTGTGTATGGTGCCGAGGCGGTCATCCCAATCGACATCGAGTTCGACTCGCCTCGGGTGACCATGTACACGGAGGCGGAGGCCAAGGAAGCACGAGAAGATGGCGTCGACCTACTGGAAGAAAGCCGGATGTTAGCCCTCAGCCGGTCCGCCATCTACCAGCAGGGTTTGCGCCGCTACCATAGCCGGATGGTCAAGCCAAGATCTTTCCAAGAGGGCGACCTTGTGCTCCGGCTGATCTAGCGAACAGCCGGCCAGCACAAGCTCTCGGCCCCCTGGGAAGGCCCCTTCGTCATCAGCAGAACGCTGGGAAATGACTCCTACTACCCGATCGACGCACAGAAGCCGAAGGCACGAAAGGGAGACGACTTCAGCAAGGAATCGGAACGACCATGGAATGCCAACCTCCTCCGAAGATTTTATAGTTGAAATGTAGTATGTATCACGCTAACTTTTGTACTAAGTACGAGACACTAGGCACCCCGAGGAGAGCTCGGGGACTGGCACCTTTTATCTATGAATGACGAGTATCATGCTTATGATTATGTCTTAACATTCACCTCCCTCGTCCGGCACCGGGCTCGACTAGTCGGCCCGGGGACTGGCCACCTTGAGTTATATTAGAAGTCCTACCCGCGGTCAGACAAGTAGCGTGCCGGCACCCAGGCCTTCTCTTCCCAAAAGTCGCAGTTTGAAGAACCGGCTGTCCGACTGGCAAGAGTTAAAGGCAGGAAAGGATGCCCACGCGTAAAACTGCTAGGGACCAACGGACTAATATAACAAAAGCCGGTTTTTCTGCCACCACCGACCGACTACCTGAGTAGCCGGCCGGCCGGCTTCCATTCACCTCGCTACAATCTAAGAAAGCTCGAGTACTTGCCTTCCCCAACAAACAAGCCAAGTCCTTCCCTAGCCACTGACTGCAGAGCAGCTGCCAGCTAGGAAGGCAGCAGCCAGGGGAAGGCGGCAAAGGAAACAACCTAAGGATAAAAGCGCGCAAGAATGGAAGCCAAACACATGCATGATTATATTTACACCAAAAGACCTTTGAAAGGCCAGCATTCAACATAGTTTGAATACCCCCCCAGTGGGTGGAACTGCGCAAGCTTAATAAAAATTGTTCAAAGAGTAACAAGCAGGAAAAGCAAGGATTGCAGATTAAGCCAAGGGAACGACCGGCGAGTCGGGCAGGTCGGTAGAGACGGCAGCGCCGGATGGAGGAGTGGCCGGCTGGAGGAGTGGCCGGCTGATGAACCTCGGCATGATCACCGCCTCCCGCAGAGGGCGCGCCAGCACGCGCCCCGTTGCTGGAGGCACGGCCATGCTGATGCTGGCCGATTGCTTCACCGGCTGGCTCGACGTCTTCGCCTTCCTCTCCTTCTTCGTCTTCACCTTCATCGCTGGAGGCGATCTCCTCCGCCGAGTCTTCACCTTCCGCCGGGTTCAGCCCGAACCACTCCTCCGGCTGGGCGACGCCGTTGTCATCCACCTCAGGAGCGAAGACGCTGGTGTCGGTATACTCGGCAAGGGCCGAAGCACGCTGGATGATAGCCGACCGCACCTCCACCAACTCTCCGTCAGCCTCCTCCCGCCAAGTCCTCAGCTGTTCCAAGTTCAGCCTAGGGTACCAGGCCCGGACGAACTCCAACGCCCGCCTGGCACGGGATCGAGCAGCGGAGGCCTTCCAGGCCTCAAAGCGGCCGACTGCCACCTCCAGCCAGTCGGCGGTCCGGCTCGGGATGCGGGGAATCACTTTGCCTGGCCAGAGGGCGGCCAGCACTTGCGCCCCGGCGCGCTGGAGGCGGCGAAGCATGCGGTGTGCCGGCTGCAGCCGGGCTTGGATCACCAAGAGTTGCTCCTCATGTGTCCGGCTCGCGTCCGGCTCAATCTCAACCCCCGCCAGCCGGCGCGCCTCGCGGTGGGCCTCGATGGTCTGAATGGCAACGACAGAGTAGCCGGGGAAGTAGTCTGCACAAAGAACAAAAAGGAGCACAAATCAGAAGACGAATCAGAGGGCAAGGGGCAAGCAAGGAGTGAGGAAGGCGGCTTACCATCGATCAGATCCTCAATCTGGCCATAGCCCTTGCTCAGCGTTTGTTTCGCCTCAGCCCAGCCCGCCGCTTCGGTCTCAAGCTGAGCTTTGAGGGCGGCCTCGCTGTCCCGCGCCTTCCTCAGGGCCGCCTTGTGGCTCTCCTCCTGGTCGGCCAATTTCTTGGCCAGGTGGTCACACTCCAGGACTAAGGCATTGCACTCGGCCTCCTTGGCGCGAAGGGCGGTCTGGGCCCCGCCAAGCTGCTCCCTCAAGTCAGCATTGGCCCCTGCAAGCATGAAGACAAGGGAGAAACAATAAGGAAGAAGTCGTCGGCGAAGATCCGACCCGACTGCTCAGCAGTCGGCCCGGATCTCGGGGACTACACCCAGTGGGTGCGCTGACGCGCCCCCATAGGATATGAGCGAAACAAAACACGCACTCCGGCTGTTGGTCAGGCCCTCGGTTTTTTGGCGCAGCTCCTGAGCCTGGGAGTTGAAGGCAACAGCGCGGTGGTTATGGTACTCCTGGAAGATCAGGGAGGATGCGAGAATAAGATAGCTGTCAGGACCTAGTAAGTTCCAAGCCGCCTGCTCAGGAGACGACTCGGAACTCGGGGACTACACCCAGTGGGTGCGCTGACGCGCCCCCACAGAAGAAATCCAAAAAGCAAAACGACCAAGGCCAGAAGACTCACCCGGACGGCAGCCCGTGTCACCAGGAAATCTTGGGTATATCGCTGCAGCGCGACGGTGTGGGCCTGAAGCCGGCTTTGGACCTCCTGGGCCGCCGCGTTCAGCTCAGTCGTCCCCCTGCTGGGCGTCCACTCGGACGTGATGGAGCTGGCCGCCTCCAGAGCCTCCGCCGTCCGGCTGGCGCCCGCAGCCCTGTGCGGCTCCAGCACAGGGGTGGCTTCCCTCGCGCGCCAGCAAGATGCCGGCTGGACCTCAAGGCCGACTCCTGCTGCCGGCTCGTTCCCAGCCGGCCGCTCCGGCACCGCAGCCGGTTGGCCGCTCTGGCCCGCTCCAGTTGGCACCGTCCGCGGCGCCTCCTCCACGAAGACCACGTTATCCTCCCTCCTCTCCGTCTCCGACCGGCCGCGGTCAGCTTCCTCTGGCGGAGGCACGGGGATGTCGGGGGCCACGGTGTGGAGGGGAACGACGAGCTATGGAGGCTGGTCGTGCGAGGCTTCCGCCTCCCTCTCCGCGGCCGCCGCCTCCGCCTGGGCTTTGGCCGCCTCGTCGGCCTGCTCCTTCACCACCCGGGCAGCCCTTCGCTCCGACGCCTCCTGCTCCTCCCGCGCCTCCCGCGCGTTCCGCTCCATGGCCGCCATGAGGTCGGCAAGGGGATCCACGCGGCGGGAGCTCGAAGACCCTCCAGCCGATTCGATCACGGAGCCGGCAGGACCCCGCTCGAGGGAAAGCGGCGCCCTGGCAGGATAGCCAAGAAAGAGTTTAGAAGAGCTTCAAATCAGAGAACACGGCAAGAATACAAGACGCTTAACACTTACGCCGAAACCGCTTGCGGCTGCTTCACCACCTTCTGGAAGTGGGCCGCCTTCGCGGCCGCTTCATCCCGCTTGGTCGCCGCAGCGGTGCCCTGGCCTTCTTCGGTCGGCTGCCGAAGTAGGTCGACACGGCCCGGCGCTTTGGCGCGCCGCCACGGGCAGCTGGCGCGGCAGAGGGACCCGCGCCTTGATGATCGGGTGCCGGCTGGTGGTGCGGGACGACTTCGACCTCGTCATCGTCCGCCCAGTCCACGAGGCCGGCCCCGAGCCCCGCGCCGCCTGCCTCGCCGCCGTCCCCCACGACGGCATCTTCCATGGCGGCCGCTCCAAGATCCGGATCGTCGACTCATCCACCATACGGTCGGGGAGGAACTGGCGCTCTGCCCCTGCGGCCCCGGCCGCCGGCGGAAGAAGAGGATTCTGCAGAGAACAAGCCGGCTAATCAGAAGCCGGCCATCATGAGGCCGACTACAAAAAGAAAAAGAAAAGAAGGAAAACTTACAGTAGGCGGAAGGTTGGCGCGAGAATACGGCTCCTTGCCGTATCGCCAATTCTCGGCGAGCTTGCAGTTGGAGATATAGTTCACCATGTAAGACACCTCGACGTGGGGCATCTCCCCGGTGCTCAGCCGGCAGGGGTCGAAGCTGCCGCTCATCTGGCAGATCATGTGGGGCCGGCCTTGGAGCGGAAGGACCCGGCGTTCCACGAAGGCGTCCACGAGGTCGGCTCCGACCAGGCCCTCGGACTGGGTCATCACCCGGAGCCGGGCGATGGCGGCATTCCCAGCCTGAGACAGTGTCCTGGCCCGGAAGCTCCATGAGGGTGGCCCCGCAGCCGGCGGGCCGGCTATGTAAGCCGGCAGGTTGACAAAGTCGCCTTGCGGGGTGACGTTCCTCACGTAAAAGTAGGACTTCTGCCAAAGCTTCATGGACTGGATCAGCGGGATGGACGAGAACGGATTGTTCTCGCCCGTCCGCCTCATGGCGATGAAAGCCCCGCATGGGGTGGGCACGCCCGCGATGACGGTGCGGAGCTTGCATTGGAAAAACTATTCCCAAAGCTCCAGGGTAGGAAGAACACCAAGAAAGCCCTCGCAGAGGGTGAAGAAGGCCGACAGTAGCATCACTGCATTGGGGGTGAGGTGATGCGGCTGGAGGTGATAGAATTCGAGGAAGGAGCGAAGAAACCCGCTCGCCGGGAGGCCGAAACCGCACAGGCAGTGCGAGCGGAAGATCACCCGCTCGCCCTCCTCCGGTGCCGGCGAGATCTTCCTCTCTGGCGCACGCCGAACCCGCACGTAGCTCTCGCCCGGCAGGCACCGTGTCCGGCGGAGGAACTCGACGTGGTCTTCATGGACATTGGAGCCGTCCCACGAGCTCGTCAACGCCATGGGGGCGGTGCGGCGAGGAACAAGGTGCGGCGGCGGAAACGCGCGCGACCCTGCTGGGGCGGTGCGACGAGGAAGAAGGTGCGGCGACGAAACGGCGCGGCAACGAGGGCTGCGGCGGTGGAGAGAATGAGAAAGGAAGACGAGAGGGGGTGGAGCGAGGGAGAGCGTGCGAGCCTCTGCCGCTCCCTCTCCTCCCCCTACTTATAGACCCACGCGGCGGAGCCGAGGAGACGTGGTGTGGGGGACGTGGGATTAACTGCACCCACTCCCCCACGTCCCGCCATAATTGCGCCTTGAAGGCGTGGCGAAACCACTGCGGGAAGGCAAACAGCCCGTTTTGGGCCGCAGAAGATGCGCGCTTGGGCCGAGGCTAGGAGTGGCGGGCCCGGGCCTGCGGCGACGTCCCGTCGCGCACGCACGTTGGCAGGCCTTTTCTGCCACGTAGCCCGTGGGAGGCGTGCGGTCAGCGCGCGTGGTGGCCCACGCTCCCGTTTGCAAGACCACGGAGCTTTCCGAAGACGGCGTGCATAAGCAGAACCGGCTCCCAGCTGCCGTTTCCTCAAGATAGGAAGCTGACCAAGCTTCTCGTCCCCTCGTCAACCTCGAAGCTTGACCAGCTTCGGGGACTACTGTCGGAGTAAATGACCACGGGTAGCCTAGCCGACTCCCCCTGGCACTTCAGAAAAAATTACGAGCCGATCCGGCTTCCAAGAATCCAAGACGTGGGGCGCCTTCCTCCTGCCGGCTACCCCTCAAGTTGACTATCGGAGGGCGGCCCGGCCTTAGCCCTCATGAAGAAATCCGCAGGAGGGCCGGCTTCAAGAATCTGGCCACGAGAAGGCCGACTCCAAAGAGCCGGCTCCCACAACGCGGTCAAGATCGTACCCTTGAAGTCCGCGTCCACATAACGGCGATGGGACGGGGTGTGCCTATAGTAAAGCCTACCACCCCCGAAACCCGGAGCACGCCTGACACAGTGCGCCGTGCGGTGTAGCCCTGACCTGTCCAGCGCGGCACTGTTGCCATGTTGACTATGACGCCACCCACGAGAGGCTGTCAGCACGGCCCATGGGCGGTGGGCCCCTTCAGGCAGAGAGACACCCGAAGGAAGCCAGGCCTCCCCCACTCGGCCCGAGGCATGGCCGGCTTCCCAAAGCCGGCTTGGCCCCTCCCTCAAAGGAGGTGCCCCATTAAGGAGACAAGACGAGGTGAGGCTACATCGATCGCCTGCCAGGCGGCGGCACTGTAGCCACGCTTACCTCGACAAAGCCCTCATCATCAGGATCGAGGCAACAGTAACCAGCCACCGACAAGGCCCTTAGCAGTGAGGCCAGCCTATCGACCAAGGAGCCGGCAGCCGGTGGGACCCGCCAGCCGGCGGGCCCCAGCAGCCGGCGCAGAAGCCGGCAAGCATAGACACTGATGGCTAGGGCCCATGCCCAGCCGGATTACCATTGTACCCCCAAGGGGTAGGCCTATATAAACCCCCCGGGGCGCCCATGCAAAGGGTTGATCTCATCTAGGTTTAGACACTCCATAGAGAGAAGAGGAGAGCTAGCCGTGCCCTTCTTCTTCCTCTCGCCGAATAGCTGAAGGAGCATCTTGTAGCCACTTGTTCATCTAGTGATCATGTGGAGACCCCGCAAAGCAGCAGTAGGGGTGTTATCTCCACAGAGAGCCCCGAAGCTGGGTAAGATTCGCCGGCGTGCATGTCTTCGCCTCATCCCGCTTCCAGGCACCGGCGACGTCCTACTGGCTCCCACGAAGATAAGCCACCCGTTGGCATATGTCGCACCTACCACCCGACACACATTCAGATCCGTCATCACTTTCTCAGAGATCATGTCATGAAGGAAGATATTGATATCATTCACGTCAACACTGAAGAGCAATTGGCAGATATCTTCACAAAGCCCTTGGATGAGAAAAGGTTTTGCAAGTTGCGGTGTGAGCTAAATATCCTAGAATCTTCAAATGTCCTGTGATTGGACACACATCCTAACGCTGATGCAAGTTGCTGACGTAGATGTGCAACACACAAAGTAACGTATATCTTGAATCAATGAAGACATACATTCTAAGTGTGAATACATTAACGCAGAAGTTGACTTTGGAGCGCCACGATAATTGTGCGTCATGTCTGGGTCTAATACTTCCTATACGGTGGGTAATGCCACCACCAAACTCTTGTTTGAAGTGTTTATTGGCGTCACATGTTCCTGATCTTCGCATTTGGTTTGTCTTCAACATTGATTTTTCTTCACGTTTATCTTAACAATGTTGAGTTGGTCTTTTGCTGATATATATACATATATTCGAGTTCTGTCCTCTACAACATTCACTTATAGCTGTGTCTTCATGTTTGTATTTTCTTGATCTAAGTGAATGTGATCGGATCCTAACCCCTTCTATGCTTCTACCTCAAATTATATCTATCCAAATCATATGCATTCTAGTGAAACCTGTCAATTGTCTTCTCTGAATCCTTGTCAACAGAAGACAAAGTGACAAAAGTTTTAAATCTATTTTTAGTGCCATATCCTGATTGCCTGAATATTGGAGAAGACGGAATGGCCACCCGACAATCCAGGCGTGAGTGGGAACATGGAACAACTTTCGATGTGTTGCATGCATGCCACGTGTCCTTCAGATGTGAACTGCCAGGGGCACCTGCGTAATTACATTGTGATGTCCCTTTCCTTATAAATACGCAACTCACCGCGGTTACAATCTCTTCTTCCACCTCGCCACCTCGCTCAAACCCTAGCGCCTCCGCTAGCTCTCACGATGCCGGAGACGAAGCGCTTAGCTGCCGCGACCTCTTCGATGTCGTCCTCACGCCGGCCGCGGACCTCGTCCTCTCCGCCGCCGCCGTAGGTGTCTTCCGTCGCCAAGTTAGGGCACGGGAGATTGAACTGCTCGGCCTCTCTCTTCACCTCGTCTAGCAGTTCATCAAGCGGTAATTAAAACTTACTTTTTACTGCCTTTTTCATCCATCAGATCCATCCGCTTCAACCAAAAGTGGTTTCTCAACTTCCAAATTTGGATCAATTTTGTTCTGTATATCATATCTTGCGTAGTATATTCACTTGTGCTTCACAACTAGTTAGATTCCTCACTTGTACTTATTCATGGATTCGTACAAATATGGAACCAACTCTCATCAAATAAGTGCATGTCTTCGCACTATGAGGTCAATGTCTTCAAACTGATTTATCTTCAAAATCTTCTGAGAATGCATATGACCTCTTCCCCTTCCTTCGCACCTCTAATGTTGTCACAGGTACATGTTCGTGGGAGAATCCATTGGTTCTCATATACTGCATTCATTTGCAGAATTCTTACAGCACCACATCAATTCTCCTGAAGCCAGGTCCTTTCTGACCACTAAAAGGAAGCCATTCACAGCTTTGAAGCCCTTCAGTCTGAATATAATGGCAACAGAAAAGTCAGCTAGAAAGGGCGGCAGGCAGCGTCGTGGCAATACAGCTAAGGATTTTCCTCCAGGTCTGTTTGAGTTGTACAAGTCAGAACCTGAAGAGAGCTATGGCCAGCGCAAGACTCGAATCCAATGGATTCGGAGATATTGGGCAGAGGAATGGTTCAAGTACAGATTTGTCACTGCTGAATATGCTGAAAAGAATGCAATCAAGCGCCCATGAGGAGATATCATATACAGAGGTCTGCAGCCTAAGTCCCAGTCTGAAGCTATTGCTCAAGGCTTCTGGAGCTATCAACAGCACATCTACTACTCCTGTATTCTATACAATCAAGGGTGAATCTATCAACACATGCGCCTTGACTGTGAAGCTATTACTGGGCTGCCCTGTCTTGAAGAAGCCCTCGATTGTTTTAGGGAAGTTGGTGAGGGAGTCCTGGATTAGGGGGTGTTCGGATAGCCGGACTATAACCTTTGGCCGGACTCCTGGACTATGAAGATATAAGATTGAAGACTTCGCCCCGTGTCCGGATGGGACTTTCCTTGGCGTGGAAGGCAAGCTTGGCGATACGGATATGTAGATCTCCTTCTGTTGTAACCGACTCTGTGTAACCCTAACCCTCTCCGGTGTCTATATAAACCGGAGGGTTTTAGTCCGTAGGCCGAAAGAAAAACAGTCATACCATAGGCTAGCTTCTAGGGTTTAGCCTCTCTGATCTCGTGGTAGATCTACTCTTGTACTACCCATATCATCAATATTAATCAAGCAGGAGTAGGGTTTTACCTCCATCGAGAGGGGCCGAACCTGGGTAAAAACATCGTGTCCCTTGTCTCCTGTTACCATCTGCCTAGATGCACAGTTGGGACCCCCTACCCGAGATCCGCCGGTTTTGACACCGACATTGGTGCTTTCATTGAGAGTTCCTCTGTGTCGTCACTTTTAGGCCCGATGGCTCCTTCGATCATCAACGGCGATGGAGGGAGTCCTGGATTACGGGGTGTCTGGATAGCCGGACTATACCTTCAGCCGGACTCCTCGACTATGAAGATACAAGATTGAAGACTTCGTCCCGTGTCCGGAGGGGACTTCCCTTGGCGTGGAAGCCAAGCTTGGCGATGCGGATATTCAGATCTCCTACCATTGTAACCGACTTTGTGTAACCCTAACCCTCTCCGGTGCCTATATAAACCAGAGGGTTTTAGTCCGTAGGACAACTCCAACATACAACAATCATATCATAGGCTAGCTTCTAGGGTTTAGCCTCCTTGATCTCGTGGTAGATCTACTCTTGTACTACCCATATCATCAATATTAATCAAGCAGGACGTAGGGTTTTTGTCGGATCACGGGTTCCGGCAGACCCTTAAGGTTCGACCTCTGGGGTGCGCGCGGAGATCGTGCCCTCTACCTCTCCGTCTCGTAAGGATCTAACTACTGCAAGAACAACACAAAAGACACAGAGTTTATACTAGTTCGGGCCACCGTTGTGGTGTAATACCCTACTCCAGTTTGTGGTGGGTGGATTGCCTCTTGGGCTGATGATGAAGAACAGTACAAGGAAGAACAGCCTCGCGAGGGTCAGTTCTTGGCTAGGGGATGAACTGTTGGAGGAGTCCAATCGCCCTTCTCTCTCTCTCTAGATGCCTCTTTTTTGGCTGCCTCTACTCAGGGGGTGGCTAGTCCTATTTATAGGCAAAGGCCCTGGGCCTCTTCCCAAATATTGAGCAGGAAGGGCGCCAACAATTGGCCAATTCGAAGGGGAACATCTGGTACACTTATCCTGACTAAAGTTGGTCTTCGCCTGCCAAAGGCCCTGTGGTGATGCCGTCCTGGGCTCCATGGTGACCTCCTTCCTACCGTTGGACCGGTCTTGGTCTCGTTGCACCGAAATGGGTGCCTTTGCTTGATCCTCTCGCCTGCGCTTGCCCCCTTTGCACCAAAGAGGAAAGGGAGACGCTGCGCGGGCTGGCGCCCGCCTGGCACCCTTGGTCGTCATGGCTTGCGTCATGGGCACCTCGTGAGGTACCGCACCTTGATCTCTCCGCCTCCTCGCGAGCCAGCCTGAGGAGGCCGTGCTTGAGGAAGCGCAATGTCGTCCGCCTCGCGAGGCTTGGCCCCTCGCGAGGGTCTTGAGCCTTGTGTTGATGAAGATGGGCCACGCTGGGCCCCCATTTGAGCCACGCCGCAGGCCGCAGGTAGGCAAGTCTGGGGACCCCCGTTCCCAGAACGCCGACAGTAGCCCCCGGGCCCAAGGCGCGCATGGACTTGGCCGTGTCGAGAGGCGAAAGGGCAAGGGCGAAGCGCCGCGGGCCCTAACAGCCTGCGGCCTTGGGCGCCGCGTGGCGGTTTGATTGGACGTGGGCGGCACTGTTCACCCACACTCCCTTATTCTACGCCGCGCTAGGTTGCCCCACAGTTGTACACAGCCGCCCCTTTTCCTGTTGCTTGACCGTCTCCTGCTCTTCCTCCCTCCGAACTCTGACCCTTGCTTCCAATCCCATCTTGCATCTCCTCTCTTCCGCCCGCCGCCATGGCTCCAAAGAAAGGGAAAGGGAAGAAGCCTGCGGCTCCATCTCACCCGCCACTGCCGGTGGCGCCTGCTGTCGGCCGCTCAATCATACTCAACCTAGAATGCCTGGGCAAGCTCAGCTCGGCTCTGGCCACCGCCTTCAACGAGTGTGGGAGGACGACGGCTTGGCCTACGTATCACTTCCCCGCCGATAGGATAATCACCGAGGTTCATTACTTCGCCGACGCCTTGTGGGCGGGTTTGGTGCCTCCCTTCTCCGATTTCTTCAACGCCATCCTCGATCATTATCAGATCCACATGATGCATCTGGGTCCTGAGTCCATTGCCCTCCTTTCAGTCTTCGCTTTTGTTTGTGAGGCGATGGTGGGCATCCCTCCTTCTGTTGCCTTGCTGCGCCACTTCTTCTCCTTACATCTTGCCGACCCCACGCAATGCTCGGCATGCGTGAGCTTTGTAGCTTCGCCCGAGACCGCAGCCTATGGTATCGACTTCAACCTCCCTCTGCCTTCAGCCGAGTTCCGCGAGCGGTGGTTGTACGTTGATGTCGGGGTGCCCAGCCCCCGGCTCATGAAGCCGACATTGCCTGTTGTGCCCAACTCGGTCTAGGGTCAGGAGACGCTCGTGAGCCCCCGGCTCGCCTTCGTCTGGCACTGCTTTATGTCCTTGAAAAAGCTTGGCGTAACGGCGCCCAAGGTGGTGAAGGAGTTCCTATTGCGCCGTATTGCCCCTCTCCAACGCCATTTTCATCGAATGTGGCCCTTCGGCGGGCATGGTGACCGCATGAGGCTTCAGGAAGAAGACCTGACGCCCGAGGCGCTGAAGAAGGTGCTCTTGGTCCTGACAGGCGATCCCAACCCCGGGGGTATCCGGCAGGGGGGAGCTTTGTTGTACCTTTGCCAAAACAGGGGTGACTTCGTGAGGCAGATGCCCCCCTTTGACGAGTGGGGGCTACGCCCTGTCGGCCTCCAGGGCCTCGCGAGAACCATGTGGTGGTGATTTCCCTTCCGGTCGGCCTGGGTGAATCCTCCTCGAGTGGTGGCGCAGGGAGGCAGGAGACAGCGGGGGTCGAGGGAGCCGCGGACGATGTGACCACACCTGGCGATGCTCTGGATGGGGCAGCCCACGAGGTCCGCGCTGCCGAGGCCAGGGGTGAGGTGCTGCCGCTTCCAATGCTCGAGGCCGAGGCTCCTAAGCCCCCGGCCGTGATCTCTGGCGAGGCAACTGCCCGTGCGCATCAAGCATGTGTCCTCGACGCAAGTGGCCTTGGTGCTCCGTCCTCTTTGCAGGCTGATTCATGTGCATCTCTCCTGGGCCATTTCCGTGTGGACTTTGAGGCCCTCCGGAAAAAAGGGAGGCCCTGGGCGACGACTTCCCTTGCCGCTTGCTGAAGCGCCGGAAGTACTTTGATGTCTATGAGTAAGTCTTCTCCTTTTATGTTCTCTATCCTGCTTGCTTTATCCGCTGATCCTTGCTCTGCAGGCCTCTGCCTACTGAGCTCGATGAAGCTGCTGAGCCGACGCCTTCCTTGACTTCGTCTCCTCCGCCACCCGTGGGTGCCCCGAGCAGCACTGCCCTTGTGGTTTGGGCAGGCGACGGCGTGGACCGCCGCATAGCGCGCGGCGACTCTCCTGTCCCCGCGATCTCCTTCCGCGGGCCTTCCCTCGACATAGGCAGCATACCGTGGGCTTCCCGTCTGGTCGCGGGCTGCGACTGGCGGAGGCACCCCCGGGGCCCTTCTCCTGAGGTCAGGTTGGACTCAGGCCAGGCTTCTAATGCGGCGCGGCCGACCGTCGTGAGGACACCAGCCCCCAGCCCCCTGCCCGGGGCCGGAGCGATGGTCCGAGGTCCTCGACGCCCGCTTGGGGTGGATGATGGCATGGCAGATCTGCCTGAGCGTGCTCGGGAGCGCCGTGCCCGTCACCACGAATTCCTCCGGAGGGCGAGTGGCGCCGTAGACCTGCTTGGGCAGGAGCTCGCTGAGGAAGACACGCGCCTCGAAGCCGAGGGCCTGCGCCAGGCCGCAGAGCGGCGCGAGCTGGAGGCCGCCGCTGCCCTCGTGCGTCGTCAGCGCGACCTTGATGACGAAGAAGCGAAGGCGTCACTGGAGGCTTCTCTGGCGGCTCGGTCTCAAGCCGTTGAGGAGGCCCGAGGAGCAGACCGACGGCGAGGAGCAGCAGAAGAACGGGCACGGGAGCTCTTGGCCCGGTGTCGCTCACTGGAGGAGCAAGCGGAGCTGCGCGAGGCAGCCCTTGCATCGATGGAGGTGGCTTCTGGCGACCCGGCTGAGCTTCGGAAGCGCGAGGAAGCGTTGGTGCTAGAGGCCGCCGAACGCACCCGCGAGTGTGAGCAGCTGGAGACGAGGGAGCGCCTAGTGACGCAGGCGGAGGATGATGTCGCCGCGTGTGAAGCACGTGTCCTGGAAGAGGTTTGTCATCGGGTGGCGACAGCGCGCCAAGGCCTCGAGCGTGAGTTCGAGGGGAAGCTGGGGATGATCCGAGTCGAAGCTGAGGGCCGAACCGCCGCCTTGAGGCCCAACGGGATGAGGCGACGCGACGAGCCGACGCCTCCCGGGTTGCTCTTGAGGCAGCGCAGAAGGAGCTGGCTACCTCCCAAGCCGAGGTGCTCCGCCTTCGCCAACGTGTGGAAGAGGCTGTGGCCGTCGAGCGTCAGAATGCCGATGAGATACGCCAGCGGCAAGTCCTGGAGCACGTTCACGGCCCCATGTTCACCAAGCTCAGGGAGAGGGCTAACATTGCCCTGGGCAACATCTGTGAGGCTGCTGTCGGCGAGCCGCACACGATTAACTACGCCGGCAACCTGCAGTTCTTCACCACCGTGGTGACACAGCTGGAGGCACGGTTGGTCAAAGCCGATAGGCTGGTGGAGGAGAGGAGCCGCGCCCTGCTCAGGCGCGCCTTTTCCCGCGTCTTCAGCCATCTTCGAAACATGGATCCCCACTTCGACTTCGACGCCGCCATCGCCCCAGTTCCCCAGGCCGTTCGAGGTGACCTGGTTGAATGGGTGGAGAACAACATAGATGCTCTCGTCCGGGCCTTCACTTCGGATGATGACGACGTGATCGTGGCCGCCGACGAAGGTGGCGTGGTGGATGACCCCAACGCCGTTGATGGTGGCGCAGACGACGAAGGCGAGTCCAGCGACGCCAGCGATAGCTCGGGAGGCACCCCCGAGGATGCATTGGGGGATTTGTCAGATTCACCATGTACTATCCTCGTCTTTTTTACCCTGCATAGATAGAACTCAGGCGTTTGGCCTGACGGTTGTGAGAGAATTTTGGGAGGGGAAGCCCCTCACGTAAGAACTCGTATCTAATATATCTGCAGTAATTAAATCGTACGCGTGTCCAACGGTAGGCTGGTTCACCCTTGTTCCTTCTTGGTTCCAAAGCCGCCTACTGGAGGGCGCCGCGCCTCGGGTGCTTTCCAGTTGAAACCTCGGGATGCGGGGTTGTTGCTGACAGGAAATCCCATAGGCGTGGGCCGTCTTCGCAGGCTCCGAGCCTTCTCCTAAGTGAGATGTCTTCACAGGCGTTAGCCCTCTTCACAGGAGTTCACCCTCTTCACAGGCTCCGGGCCTTTTCTCAAACGAGACGTCTTCACAGGCGTTCGCCCTCTTCACAGGCTCCGGGCCTTTTCTCGAGCGAGACGTCTTCACAGGCGTTCGCCCTCTTCACAGGCTCAGGGCCTTTTTCCTAGACGTGATGGCTTCACAGGCATTGGCCTTCTTCATAGGCTCAGGGCCTTCTCCTGAGCGGGATGGCTTTACAGGCATTGGCCTTCTTCACAGGCTCCGGGCCCTCTCCCGAGCGGGACGGCTTCACAGAAATTGGCCTTCTTCACAGGCTCCAGGCCTTCTCTCGAGCGGGACGGCTTCACAGGCATTGGCCTTCTTCACAGGCTCCGGGCCTTATCCCGAGCGGCACGGCTTCACAGGCATTGGCCTTCTTCACAGCCTCCGGGCCTTTCATGAGAAAACGACCTCCGCAAGCACCAAAGGTCACCTCGCAAGGGAGCGACAGCGGTAGTCTGGGCCGTGCTCAAGCTAGGCCTGGCCCGGCTCGCGAGGGGCTCGCGAGGGGAGGCAGCTGTGGTGAGATGGTGACCAGAACGCGGGAAACGATTCAAAAAAGACCAAGCACCCCTTCCCCGAACGCACGCAAAGCTCAAATTCGAATTCAACTTAAATCCAGTGGGGGAAAAGGTTACAACCAAAGGAAGAAGGCAATGAAAGCAAACAAAAAGGCCGCGTCCGGCACCTAATCTAGTCTTCGACGTCTTCTCACCCGCGCGGAGCTAAGTGCTGTCCACTGGGCGTGGGAGGGAGCCCCAAGGCCTGAGGCCGGCACCCCTGAGACTCCGGGGCGTGTACAGCCCCACTCATTATTACGTGAGAGTGTCACGGGGCGGCGAGCTTCACAGGCACTGGGCCTTCTTCACAGGAACCGGCCTTGCTTCATATCGCCAGACGAGGGCCCCACCTTGCGCCACACTCTAGTGCCACCAACGACGACTGGAAACCAGGACGCCGCCGGTGGGGTAGAGCGGTCGCCAGCGGTTCCCCTGACGACCACGGGTCCTCCGCCAGGGGCAGGCCCTCAGGTGCCTCCCCAGCGGAGGGCCTACCTTCTAAGAACGCCTTGCTCCGAACGCCGCGGTGGTGATGTGGGATCCCTACCCCTTACCTGCAGCCCCATGCGTCCTCCTCCCGAGGGGTAGCAGGCCGCGAGAGCGAGGCAGCTGCTTGCTGCGGCGACCTGCATCTCCTGTGACCCATGATTAGCGTATGGCTGCTCTTGAGGAATTAACGGTACCCGATAGTCATTGCCTCCAGTGTGACCGACGGAGCCGTCCTGGGGTTCCTGGAAGGGCTCGGCCTCTGGCGTCTCGTCCCCCCAGCTGGGGCTGAAGAGTGAGCCCTATTCGCCCTCGTGAGCGTGCCCTTGGTCCATCATGTGGGGCACGTATTCCTCTGGCGCCGCCACCCCGAATGTCGTGCTGTAGTGCTCCATGCGCCACGCGGCGTTGCTCGTCGTGCCCACCGTGGGGTGGTAGCGCGGTTGCCCGCACGCGTCGTGGGCCGCGCCGAGCCCTTCTCCTTCTCACGCCGGGGGCGAGGGTAGCGCCACCGCCAGTCTAGCGCCGACGGATTCGCTGGTGCCGGGGTAGTCTTGAGGCACGCGGGGGCGCGCGGGGCCTCCTCGTGCGTCGCCCTGAGCTGGAGGCGGAAGCCGAGTGAAGAAGGCGTGAGCCCCCGAAGCGGCGAAGCCCAGGAGCTCGGCGACCCGCTCCAGCAGCATGTCGCGGCCGCCCTCCAGTAGCCTGCACAGCAGCAGCTCCCGTGCTACTGTGAGCGCGGCCCTCGAGTTCGCTTGTTCCCGGCGGGTGTACGGTGTCGTAGTTGCGGCGCGATTGGAGGCCCTCGCTGCCGACCGCGCCTGAAGCGGTGTGAGGGTCGCAGAAGCTTGCCCGCTTCGCCCGCGTCGCCCGCAGCACCCTGCGGGCCGCGAGCTGCCTGTGGCGCGGGGTCGCCCGGAGCAGGAGGCTCCGCGCAGATGGGCCATGCCGCCCATGGGTCTTGGTTGCCCGCCTGGTCGCCGGACATGGTGACGACGACGCAACGGGAGACGGAGCGATGGGAAGGCAGATTCCGGCGCACCCCTACCTGGCGCGCCAAATGTCGGATCACGGGTTCCGGCAGACCCTTAAGGTTCGAACTCTGGGGTGCGCGCGGAGATCGTGCCCTCTACCTCTCCGTCTCGTAAGGATCTAACTACTGCAAGAACAACACAAAAGACACAGAGTTTATACTAGTTCGGGCCACCATTGTGGTGTAATACCCTACTCTAGTTTGTGGTGGGTGGATTGCCTCTTGGGCTGATGATGAAGAACAGTACAAGGAAGAACAGCCTCGCGAGGGTCAGTTCTTGGCTAGGGGATGAACTGTTGGAGGAGTCCAATCGCCCTTCTCTCTCTCTCTCTCTCTAGATGACTCTTTTTTGGCTGCCTCTACTCAGGGGGTGGCTAGTCCTATTCATAGGCAAAGGCCCTGGGCCTCTTCCAAAATATTGAGCGGGAAGGGCGCCAACAATTGGCCAATTCGAAGGGGAACATCTGGTACACTTATCCTGACTAAAGTTGGTCTTCGCCTGCCAAAGGCCCTATGGTGACGCCCTCCTGGGCTCCATGGTGACCACCTTCCCACCGTTGGACCGATCTTGGTCTCGTTGCACCGAAATGGGTGCCTTTGCTTGATCCTCTCGCCTGCGCTTGCCCCCTTTGCACCAAAGAGGAAAGGGAGACGCTGCGCGGGCTGGCGCCCGCCTGGCACCCTTGGTCGTCATGGCTTGCGTCATGGGCACCTCATGAGGTACCCCACCTTGATCTCTCCGCCTCCTCGCGAGCCAGCCTGAGGAAGCGCCATGTCATCCGCCTCGCGAGGCTTGGCCCCTTGCGAGGGTCTTGAGCCTTGTGTTGATGAAGATGGGCCACGCTGGGCCCCCATTTGAGCCACACCGCAGGCTGTAGGCAGGCAAGTCTGGGGACCCCCGTTCCTAGAACGCCGACAATTTTACCTCCATCAAGAGGGCCCGAACCTGGGTAAAACATTGTGTCCCTTGTCTCCTGTTACCATCCGCCTAGATGCACAGTTCGGGACCCCCTACCCGAGATCCGTCGGTTTTGACACCGACATTGGTGCTTTCATTGACAGTTCCTCCATGCCATCGCAATCAGGAAGGATGCCTCTTCCCGTCTATAAAGACGGCTCCGTTACTAAGAGAGCCTTGGCTATCGGCCAAACTCTCCGGCTAGGTGGTTTTCTTATGACCGCCTGTTCGGCTGTTGCGCCGACGGTGACCTCTCGGGTCATCAAAAGCAATCTTTGTTGGAAATATGCCCTAGAGGCAATAAGAAAAGCATTATTATTATATTTCCTTGTTCATGATAATTGTCTTTATTCATGCTATAATTGTGTTATCCGGAAATCGTAATACATGTGTGAATAATAGACACCAACATGTCCCCAGTAAGCCTCCAGTTGACTAGCTCGTTGATCAACAGATAGTCATGGTTTCCTGACTATGGACATTGGATGTCATTGATAACGAGATCACATCATTAGGAGAATGATGTGATGGACAAGACCCAATCCTAAATATAGCACAAGATCGTATAGTTCGTTTGCTAGAGTTTTCCAATGTCAAGTATCCTTTCCTTAGACCATGAGATCGTGTAACTCCCGGATACCGTAGGAGTGCTTTGGGTATACCAAAGGTCACAACATAACTGGGTGACTATAAAGGTATACTACGGGTATCTCCAAAAGTGTCTGTTGGGTTGACACGGATCGAGACTGGGATTTGTCACTCCGCTTGATGGAGAGGTATCACCGGGCCCACTCGGTAATGCATCATCATAATGAGCTCAATGTGATCAAAGTGTTTGACCACGGGATCATGCATTGGTACGAGTAAAGTGACTTGCCGGTAACGAGATTGAACGAGGTATTGGGATACCGACAATCGAATCTCGGGCAAGTAAAATACCGATTGACAAAGGGAATCGTATACGGGATTAATTGAATCCTCGACATCATGGTTCATCCGATGAGATCATCATGGAGCATGTGGGAGCCAACATGGGTATCCAGATCCCGCTGTTGGTTATTGCCCGAGAGCCATCTCGGTCATGTCTGCATGTCTCCCGAACCCGTAGGGTCTACACACTTAAGGTTCGGTGACACTAGGGTTGTGAAGATTTGTATATGCAGTAACCCGAATGTTGTTCATAGTCCCGGATGAGATCCCGGACGTCACGAGGAGTTCCGGATTGGTCCAGAGGTGAAGAATTATATATAGGAAGTGCAGTTTTGGCCATCGGGAGTGATCTGGGGGTCACTTGTATTGTACCGGGACCACCAGATGGGTCCCGGGTGTCCACCGGGTGGGGCCACCCATCTCGGAGGGCCCCATGGGCTAAAGTGGGAAGGGGGACCAGCCCTTAGTGGGTTGGTGCGCCCCCAAGGCCCACCCCCTGCACCTAGGGTTGGAACCCTAGGGTGGGGGGGCGCCCACTTGCCTTGGGGGGCACTCCACACCCCTTGGCCGCCGCCCCCTTGGAGATTGGATCTCCCAAGGGCCGGCGCCCCCCCCAGGGGGCCTATATAAAGGGGGGGAGGGAGGGGCTGCCGCACCCTTGACCCTGGCGCCTCCCTCTCTCCCTGCTACACCCCTCCCTCTCGTAGTGCACGGCGAAGCCCTGCTGCTGTGACGCCCTGCATCCACCACCACGCCATCGTGCTGCTGGATCTTCATCAACCTCTCCTTCCCCCTTGCTGGATCAAGAAGGAGGAGACGTCATCCGCTCCGTACGTGTGTTGAACGCGGAGGTGCCATCCGTTCGGTGCTAGTATCTCCGGTGATTTGGATCACGTCGTGTACGACTACTTCATCCCCGTTCTCTGAACGCTTCCGCTCGCGATCTACAAAGGTATGTAGATGTATCCGATCACTCGTTGCTAGATGAACTCATAGATGGATCATGTTGAAACCGTAGGAAAATTTTTGTTTTCTGCAACGTTCCCCAACAGTGGCATCATGAGCTAGGTCTATGCGTAGTTCTTCTTGCGCGAGTAGAACACAATTTGTTGTGGGCGTAGATTTGTCAACTTTCTTGCCGCTACTAGTCTTATCTTGCTTCAGCGGTATTGTGGGATGAAGCGGCCCGGACCAACCTTACACGTACGCTTACGTGAGACCGGTTCCACCGACTAACATGCACTAGTTGCATAAGGTGGCTGGTGGGTGTCTGTCTCTCCCACTTCAGTTGGAGCGGATTCGATGAAAAGGGTCCTTATGAAGGGTAAATAGAAGTTGAAAAATCTTGCTAGAACCCTAATTCAGCCACGTAAAACTTGCAACAACAATTAGAGGATGTCTAACTTGTTTTTGCAGCAAGTGCTTTGTGGTATGATATGGCCAAAGTTGTGATGAATGATGAATGATCTATATGTGATGTATGAGATGTTCATGCTATTGTAATAGGAATCATGACTTGCATGTCGATAAGTATGACAACCGGCAGGAGCCATAGGAGTTGTCTTTATTTTTGTATGACCTGCGTGTCATTGAGAAACGCCATGTAAATTACTGTACTTTATTGCTAAACGCGTTAGCCATAGTAGTAGAAGTAATAGTTGGCGAGCAACTTCATGGAGACACGATGATGGAGATCATGGTGTCAAGCCGGTGACAAAGATCATCATGGAGCCCCAAGATGGAGATCAAAGGAGCTATGTGATACTGGCCATATCATGTCACGTTTATTATTTGATTGCATGTGATGTTTATCATGTTTTGCATCTTGTTTACTTAGAACGACGGTAGTAAATAAGATGATCCCTCATAATAATTTCAAGAAGTGTTCCCCCTAACTGTGCACCGTTGCGACAGTTCGTTGTTTCGAAGCACCACGTGATGATCGGGTGTGATAGATTCTAACGTTCACATACAACAGGTGTAAGACAGATTTACACATGCAAACACTTAGGTTGACTTGATGAGCCTAGCATGTACAGACATGGCCTCGGAACACAGCAGACCGAAAGGTCGAGCATGATTCGTATAGAAGATACGATCAACATGAAGATGTTCACGGATGTTGACTAGTCCGTCTCACGTGATGATCGGACACGGCCTAGTTGACTCGGATCATGTTATACTAAGATGACTAGAAGAGGGATGTCTATCTAAGTGGGAGTTCATTAAATAATTTGATTAGATGAACTTTATTATCATGAACTTAGTCTAAAATATTTACAATATGTCTTGTAGATCAAATGGCCAACGTAGTCCTCAACTTCAACGCGTTCCTAGAGAAAACCAAGCTGAAAGACGATGGCAGCAACTATACGGACTGGGTCCGGAACCTGAGGATCATCCTCATAGCTGCCAAGAAAGATTATGTCCTATGAGCACCGCTGGGTGACGCACCTATTCTCCCTGCAGAACAGGACGTTATGAACGCTTGGCAGGCACGTACCGATGACTACTCCCTCGTTCAGTGCGGCATGCTTTACAGCTTAGAGCGGGGGCTCCAAAAGCGTTTTGAGAGACACGGAGCATATGAGATGTTCGAAGAGCTGAAAATGGTTTTCCAAGCTCATGCCCGGGTCGAGAGATATGAAGTCTCCGGCAAATTCTTCAGCTGTAAGATGGAGGAAAATAGTTCTATCAGTGAGCACATACTCACTATGTCTGGGTTACATAACCGCTTGATTCAGCTGGGAGTTAATCTCCCGGATGACGCGGTCATTGATAGAATCCTCCAGTCGCTTCCACCAAGCTACAAGAGCTTTGTGATGAACTTCAATATGCAGGGGATGGAAACGACCATTCCTGAAGTATTTGCTATGCTGAAATCAGCAGAGGTAGAAGTCAAGAAGGAACATCAAGTGTTGATGGTGAATAAAACCACTAAGTTCAAGAAGGGCAAGGGTAAAAAGAACTTCAAGAAGGACGGCAAGGAAGTTGCCGCGCCCGGCAAGCAAGCTGCCGGGAAGAAGAAAAAAGAATGGACCCAAGCCCGAGACTGAGTGCTTTTATTGCAAGGGAAGTGGTCACTGGAAGCGGAACTGCCCCAAATACTTAGTGGACAAGAAGGCCGGCAAAACAAAAGGTATATGTGATATACATGTAATTGATGTGTACCTTACCAGTACTCGTAGTAGCTCTTTGGTATTTGATACCGGTGCAGTTGCTCACATTTGTAACTCAAAGCAGGAGCTGCGGAATAAACGGAGACTGGCGAAGGACGAGGTGACGATGCGCGTCGGGAATGGTTCCAAGGTCGATGTGATCGCCGTCGGCACGCTACCTCTACATTTACCTACGGGATTAGTTTTAAACCTCAATAATTGTTATTTAGTGCCAAGTTTGAGCATGAACATTGTGTCTGGATCTCGTTTAATTCGAGATGGCTACTCATTTAAATCCGAGAATAATGGTTGTTCTATTTATATGAGTGATATGTTTTATGGTCATGCTCCGATGGTTAATGGTTTATTCTTAATGAATCTCGTACGTGATGATACACATATTCATAGTGTGAATACCAAAAGAGTTAAAGTTGATAACAATAGTCCCACATACTTGTGGCACTGCCGCCTTGGTCACATAGGTGTCAAACGCATGAAGAAGCTCCATGCAGATGGACTTTTAGAGTCTCTTGATTATGAATCATTTGACATGTGCGAACCATGCCTCATGGGTAAAATGACCAAGACTCCGTTCTCAGGAACAATGGAGCGAGCAACCAACTTATTGGAAATCATACATACTGATGTGTTCGGTCCAATGAGTGTTGAGGCTCGCGGTGGCTATCGTTATGTTCTCACCCTCACTGATGACTTGAGTAGATATGGGTATATCTACTTAATGAAACACAAGTCTGAGACCTTTGAAAAGTTCAAGGAATTTCAGAGTGAGGTTGAAAATCAACGTGATAGAAGGATCAAGTTTCTACGATCAGATTGTGGAGGAGAATACTTGAGTCACAAATATGGCACACACTTAAGAAAATGTGGAATAGTTTCACAACTCACGCCACCTGGAACACCTCAGCGTAATGGTGTGTCCGAACATCGTAATCGCACTCTATTAGATATGGTGCGATCTATGATGTCTCTTACCGATTTACCGCTATCTTTTTGGGGCTATGCTTTAGAGACTGCCGCATTCACTTTAAATAGGGCTCCGTCGAAATCCGTTGAGACGACACCGTATGAATTATGGTTTGGGAAGAAACCTAAGCTATTGTTTCTAAAAGTTTGGGGATGCGATGCTTATGTCAAGAAACTTCAACCTGAAAAGCTCGAACCCAAGTCGGAAAAATGCGTCTTCATAGGATACCCTAAAGAAACTATTGGGTATACCTTCTACCTCAGATCCGAAGGCAAGATCTTTGTTGCCAAGAATGGATCCTTTCTAGAGAAGGAGTTTCTCTCGAAAGAAGTAAGTGGGAGGAAAGTAGAACTTGATGAAGTGTTACCTCTTGAACCGGAAAATGGCGCAACTCAAGAAAACGTTTCTGAGGTGCCTGCACCGACTAGAGAGGAAATTAATGATGATGATCAAGATGCTTCTGATCAAGCTCCTACTGAAATTCATAGGTCCACAAGGACACGTTCCGCACCAGAGTGGTACGGCAACCCTGTCTTGGAAATCATGTTGTTAGACAACGGTGAACCTTCGAACTATGAAGAAGCAATGGCAGGCCTGGATTCCGACAAATGGCTGGAAGCCATGAAATCCGAGATAGGATCCATGTATGAAAACGAAGTATGGACTTTGACTGACTTGCCCGTTGAGCGGCGAGCCATAGAAAATTAATGGATCTTTAAGAAGAAGTCAGACGTTGATGGTAATGTGACCATCTATAAAGCTCGGCTTGTCGCTAAGGGTTATCGACAAGTTCAAGGGGTTGACTACGATGAGACTTTATCACCGGTAGCGAAGCTGAAGTCCGTCCGAATCATGTTAGCAATTGCCGCATTCTACGATTATGAAATATGGCAAATGGACGTCAAAACGGCATTCCTTAATGGTTTCCTTAAGGAAGAATTGTATATGATGCAGCCGGAAGGTTTTGTCGATCCTAAGAATGCTGACAAGGTGTGCAAGCTCCAACGCTCGATTTATGGGCTGGTGCAAGCATCTCGGAGTTGGAACATTCGCTTTGATGAGATGATCAAAGCGTTTGGGTTTACACAGACTTATGGAGAAGCCTGCGTTTACAAGAAAGTGAGTGGGAGCTCTGTAGCATTTCTCATATTATATGTAGATGACATACTTTTGATGGGAAATGATATAGAACTCTTGGACAACATTAAGGCCTACTTGAATAAGAGTTTTTCAATGAAGGACCTTGGAGAAGCTGCTTATATATTAGGCATCAAGATCTATAGAGATAGATCAAGACGCCTCATAGGTCTTTCACAAAGCACATACCTTGATAAGATATTGAAGAAGTTCAATATGGATCAATCTAAGAAGGGGTTCTTACCTGTGTTACAAGGTGTGAAATTGAGCTCAGCTCAATGTCCGACCACGGCATAAGATATAGAAGAGATGATTGTCATCCCCTATGCCTCAGCCATAGGTTCTATTATGTATGCCATGCTGTGTACCAGACCTGATGTAAACCTTGCCGTAAGTTTGGTAGGAAGGTACCAAAGCAATCCCGGCAAGGAACACTGGACAGTGGTCAAGAATATCCTGAAGTACCTGAAAAGGACTAAGGAAATGTTTCTCGTTTATGGAGGTGACGAAGAGCTCGTCGTAAAGGGTTACGTCGACGCTAGCTTCGACACAGATCTGGATGACTCTAAGTCACAAACCGGATACGTGTATATTTTGAATGGTGGGGCAGTAAGCTGGTGCAGTTGCAAGCAAAGCGTCGTGGCGGGATCTACATGTGAAGCGGAGTACATGGCAGCCTCGGAGGCAGCACATGAAGCAATTTGGGTGAAGGAGTTCATCACCGACCTCGGAGTCATACCCAATGCGCCGGGGCCAATCAAACTCTTCTGTGACAACACTGGAGCTATTGCACTTGCCAAGGAGCCCAGGTTTCACAAGAAGACCAGGCACATCAAACGTCGCTTCAACTCCATTCGTGAAAATGTTCAAGATGGAGACATAGATATTTGTAAAGTACATACGGACCTGAATGTAGCAGATCCGTTGACTAAACCTCTCCCTAGAGCAAAACATGATCAACACCAGAATTCCATGGGTGTTCGATTCATCACAATGTAACTAGATTATTGACTCTAGTGCAAGTGGGAGACTGTGGGAAATATGCCCTAGAGGCAAAAATAAAAGCATTATTATTATATTTCCTTGTTCATGATAATTGTCTTTATTCATGCTATAATTGTGTTATCCGGAAATCGTAATACATGTGTGAATAATAGACACCAACATGTCCCTAGTAAGCCTCTAGTTGACTAGCTCGTTGATCAACAGATAGTCATGGTTTCCTGACTATGGACATTGGATGTCATTGATAACGAGATCACATCATTAGGAGAATGATGTGATGGACAAGACCCAATCCTAAACATAGCACAAGATCGTATAGTTCGTTTGCTAGAGTTTTCCAATGTCAAGTATCCTTTCCTTAGACCATGAGATCGTGTAACTCCCGGATACCGTAGGAGTGCTTTGGGTATACCAAACGTCACAATGTAACTGGGTGACTATAAAGGTATACTACGGGTATCTCCGAAAGTGTCTGTTGGGTTGACACGGATCGAGACTGGGATTTGTCACTCCGCTTGACGGAGAGGTATCACCGGGCCCACTCGGTAATGCATCATCATAATGAGCTCAATGTGATCAAAGTGTTTGATCACGGGGTCATGCATTACGGTACGAGTAAAGTGACTTGCCGGTAACGAGATAGAACGAGGTATTGGGATACCGACGATCGAATCTCGGGCAAGTAAAATACCGATTGACAAAGGGAATCGTATACGGGATTAATTGAATCCTCGACATCGTGGTTCATCCGATGAGATCATCATGGAGCATGTGGGAGCCAACATGGGTATCCAGATCCTGCTGTTGGTTATTGCCCGAGAACCGTCTCGGTCATGTCTGCATGTCTCCCGAACCCGTAGGGTCTACACACTTAAGGTTCGGTGACGCTAGGGTTGTGAAGATATGTATATGCAGTAACCCAAATGTTGTTCGGAGTCCCGGATGAGATCCCGGACGTCGCGAGGAGTTCCGGATTGGTCCGGAGGTGAAGAATTATATATAGGAAGTGCAGTTTTGGCCATCGGGAGTGATCTGGGGGTCACCGGTATTGTACCGGGACCACCAGATGGGTCCCGGGGGTCCACCGGGTGGGGCCACCCATCTCGGAGGGCCCCATGGGCTGAAGTGGGAAGGGGGACCAGCCCTTAGTGGGCTGGTGCGCCCCCAAGGCCCACCCCCTGCGCCTAGGGTTGGAACCCTAGGGTGGGGGGCACCCACTTGCCTTGGGGGGCACTCCACCCCCCTTGGCCGCCGCCCCCTTGGAGATTGGATCTCCCAAGGGCCGGCGCCCCTCCAGGGGGCCTATATAAAGGGGGGGGAGGGGCAGCCGCACCCTTGACCCTAGCACCTCCCTCTCTCCCTGCTACACCTCTCCCTCTCGCAGTGCACGGCGAAGCCCTGCTGCTGTGACGCCCTGCATCCACCACCACGCTGTCGTGCTGCTGGATCTTCATCAACCTCTCCTTCCCCCTTGCTGGATCAAGAAGGAGGAGACGTCATCCGCTCCGTACGTGTGTTGAACGCGGAGGTGCCGTCCGTTCGGTGCTAGGATCTCCGGTGATTTGGATCACGTCGTGTACGACTACTTCATCCTCGTTCTCTGAATGCTTCCGCTCGCGATCTACAAAGGTATGTAGATGTATCCGATCACTCGTTTCTAGATGAACTCATAGATGGATCTTGGTGAAACCGTAGGAAAATTTTTGTTTTCTGCAACGTTCCCGAACAATCTTCACGTCAGCTCGGAACTCGTCGAGCAGTTAGATCCAATGGAGCTCTCTTTCGTAAATGAGCTATTGGACTGCATCGCCGCCCTGGGGGTTGCTACAGATTACGACCAAGTTGGGCTTAAACCCGAGAAATTAACTCTCCCCAAGCCACCCATCACGTTGCCGTGGTCGAGGCGCAGTGCAGCGATCCTTCATCTATCCTAAGGACCAGCTACGTCCGGATTCCCGATCCCTCCAAGCGGGATACCCGCGGAGTGGAGGATGTAACTCAAGACCTGAACTTAGAATCAGGCAACGGGCTAGATTCATTGGACAACATCCAAGAATCCAAACTTCAGAGTTCAGAAACTCCTTAGCCTCTGAGTCTCAGATTGGGTGAGGTTTCGGATTTAACTCCACCCACCCACCCGAACATAAGCGATCTATCCCAAGTCAGGCAAAAGCCCGAAGAAACAGTACATCATTACTGGGCGAGACTCCTCCTGGTTATGAACAGGATAAAGGACTGCCGCGAGGAAGACGCAATCTCAATCTTATGCAATAATTGCACGGACAAGGGAATCCTCAACGCCATAAGTCGTCGTGATATTACACGCTTCGCTGACTTGGCGTCCATAGTACAAAAGTACTGTGCGATGGAAAGCGCCTGGAAACCGAAATAAAATTTTGGGACAATCCGGCCCTGAATAGAAACCTCGTCCGAAATAAAAGGGTGCATCATCGCCAGACACCCGAGTTAAAAACCAAAAAACCAAAACCCTCTACAGGGCATGGAACCGTACTGGAAGGATGGCTTAATGGACCCTGTAAAATTCATAGTACAGAGGACGCCACACCAACTCACAGCCTTAGAGCATGTTGGATACTCCGGCAGGTGGCCAAAATTGGCGAAGACCTCGTGATCCCGGAGGCCGCAGAAAACCACCCCAGGGACACAAGTACAGTCTTAACAGTCTTCGAGACTTTCGCATCAAATAATATGCGAAAAAGAACACTCCGCAGTCTTGCCGAAGTTTATCAAGTAGCAACAATAAACCCATGGAGTGATACGGCTAATACTTTTAATGCCAGTGATGAACCTAAATTCCGAACAGCTCGAGCACCTGCCGCATTGGTCCTCAGTCCAATTGTGGACGGCTTTCGTCTCACCAAGGTACTCATGGATGGAGGCAGCAAATTGAACCTCATTTATGAGGAAACCCTTCGAAAAATGGAAATAGACTGGAACCGCATCGAGCGAAGCAGCACAACCTTTCGAGGAATAATCCCCAGTCGAGAAGAGCGCTGTACAGGAAATATCACACTAGATGTGGTGTTCGGCATGCCGGATAATTACAGGTCCGAAGAGGTCACCATCCAGGTGGCCCCGTTCAGTAGCGGATACCACGCTTTGCTAGGGCAGGAAGCGTTTACAATCTTCCAAGCAATACCCCATTACGGGTACATGAAGCTCAAGATGTCCGGGCCGAACGGCATTATCACTCTCGCTAGTGATCCGTACATAGCGCTCCACGCCAAAAACAAGACAGCCGCATTAGCCCTCGAGGCACTATCCGAAGCTCTAGCGGCTGAGGAACTGACTACGCTTCGCTCCACGGTAAACAGGGACGATGTGATACTCGACAAAAGATCCAAGTGCACCTCCTTTAAACCAGCGGACGAAATAGTCAAATTCCAGGTCCATCCAACGGACCCCAATAAAATAGCTTCCATCGGGGCACAATTTGTCGGATTTCGGGTTCCGGCAGACCCTTGAAGTTCGAACTCTGGGGTGTGCGCGGAGATTACGCCCTCTACCTCTTCGTCTCACAAAGATCTAAACTACTAAAAGAACAACACAAGAGACACAGAGTTTATACTGGTTCGGGCCACCGATGTGGTGTAATACCCTACTCTAGTGTGGTGTGGTGGATTGCCTCTTGAGCTGATGATGATGAATAATACATGGAAGAACAGCCTCGTGAGGGTCTGTTCTTGGCTGGGGGGACGAACTGCTAGGAGGAGTCCAATCGCCCTTTTCTCTGGATCCTAGCTGATTAGGTTTCTCGATTGCTAGATGTCTCGATGCCCTACCCTGGGGGTGGCTAGTCCTATTTATAGGCAAAGGCCCTGGGCCTCTTCCCCAAATATTTAGCGGGAAGGGCGCCAACAATTGGCCATTTTGAAGGGGACATCTGGTACACTTATCCTGACTAAAGTTGGTCCTCGCCTGCCAAAGACTCTATGGTGACGACGTCCTGGGCTCCACGATGACTTCCTCCTTGTCGCGGAGCTGGTCTTGGTCTCGTTGCACCGAAATGGGTGCCTTTGCTTGATCGTCTCGCCTGTGCTTGCTCCCTTTGCACCAAAGAGGAAAGGGAGGGCACTGCGCGGCTGGCACCCGCCTGGCGCCCTTGGTCGTCATGGCTTGCGTCATGGGCACCTCGTGAGGTCCCCCGCCTTGATCTCTCTGCCTCCTCGTGAGCCAGCCTGATGAGGCTGCGCCTGAGGAAGCTCCGCGTTGTCCACCCTGCGAGGCTTGGCCCCTCCCGAGGGTCTTGGGTCTTGTGTTGATGAAGATGGGCCGTGTTGGGCCCCCTTTGAGCTACGCCGCAGGCCGCAGGCAGGCAAGTCTGGGGACCCCTGTTCCCAGAACGCCGACAGTAGCCCCAGGCCCAAGGCGCGTCCGGACTTGGCCGTGCTGAAAGGCGAAAGGGCGAGGGCGAGCGCCGCGGGACGTAACAGCCTGCGGCCTCGGGCGCCGCGGGACGTGGGCGACACTGTTCCCCCACGCCCCCTTATTTTGCGCCCTGCTTGGCGGACTCGTAGTTGTACACAGCCGCTCCCCTTCCTGCTGCTCGAGCGTCCCCTGTTCTTCCTTCCCTCGAACGCCAGCTCCTGCCTCCAATCCAATCTCGAATCTTCCCCCTCCTTCCCATCGCCATGGCTCCGACGAAGAAGGAGAGAGGGAAGAAACCCATGCCTCCGTCTTGCCCGCCGCCATCAGTGGCCCCAGCCGTCGGTCGGTCGATCATACTCAATCGAGAGTGCCTGGGCAAGGTCAGCTCGGCTCTGTCTACCATCTTCAACGAGCGTGGGAGGACGACGGCCTGGCCTACGTCTCACTTCCCCACTGACAGGATAATCACTGAGGTCCATTATTTTGCTGATGCCCTGTGAGCGGGTCTGGTTCCCCCCTTTTCCAATTTCTTCAAGGCCATTCTTTCCCATTACCAGATCCATATGATGCATATGGGTCCTGAATCCATCACCCTTCTTTCGGTCTTTGCTTTTGTTTGCGAGGCAATGATGGGCATCCCCCCTTCTGTTGCCTTGCTGCGCCACTTCTTCTCTCTGCGCCTTGTCGACCCTACCCAATGCTCGGCATGTGTGAGCTTCGTCGCCGCGCCTGAGACTGCGGCCTCAGGGATCGACTTCGGGCTTCCTTCGCCTTCGGCTGGGTTCCGCAAGCGGTGGTTGTATGTTGATGTCCGGGTGCCCAGCCCCCTGCTGTCAAAGCCAACCTCGCCTGCTGTCCCTAATTCGGGCTGGGGCTAGGAGATGCTCGAGAGCCCCCGGCTCGCCTTCGTCTGGCGCCGCTTCGCATTCTTGAAATCGATCGGCGTGACAGCGCCCAAGGTAGTGAAGGAGTTCCTGTTGCGTCGCATTGCCCCTCTCCAACGCCACTCCCGCCAGATGTGGGCCTTCAGTGGGCGTGGTGATCGCATGCGGCTCCAGGAAGAGGACCTGACGCCTGAGGTGCTGAGGACAGTGCTCTTGATCCTCACTGGCGACCCCAACCCGGGTAGCATCCAGCGGGGAGGCGCCCTGCTGTACCTCTGCCAGAACAGGGACGATTTTGTGAAGCAGATGCCTATGTTTGATGAATGGGGGCTGCACCCTGCTGGCCTCCTGGGGTCTCGCGAGAACCCAGTGGTGGCGACTGCCCTTCCAGTCGGCCTAGGCGACTCTTAATCAAGTGGCGGAGTAGGGAGGCATGAGGCGCCAAAGGCCGAGGGGGCTTCTGATGAGGTGGGAGCGCCGGGTGATGCTCTCGAAGGAGCAGCTCCCGGGGCCCGTGCCGCTGATGCCGAGGGTGGCAAGCAGCTGCTTTCGGCGCCTGGGGCTGAGGCCCCTGAGGCCCCAGCCGCGACTTCTGGCGAGGCGATTGGCAGCACGCGTCAGGCAGGCGCCCCTGACGCGGATCGCCTTGACGCTCCGTCTTCGTTGCAGGTTGATCGTTGCGCTCTTCTCTTGGGCCGCTTCCGCGTGGACTTTGAGGCTCTCCGGAGGAAAAGGGAGGCCCTGGGTGATGACTTTCCTTGTCGCCTGCTGAAGCGCAGGAAGTACTTCGCCACTGATGAGTAAGTCTTCTCCTTTTCCAGCTCCTGACCTTCTTGTTGTTTTTACTGACCCTTGCTCCGCAGGCCCCTTCCCGCCGAGCTCGCGGAAGTAGCCGAGGTGCCGCCTCCTTTGGCTTCGCCTCCTCCACCGTCCCCAAGTGCTCCGAGCAGCGCTGCTCTTGTGGTGAGGGCGATCGAAGGGGCGAACCGTCCCGAGGCACACTGCGGCCCTTCACTCCCCGCGATCTTCCTTCGCGGGCCCTCTCGTGGCATAGCTAGCCTACCGTGGGCTTCTCGTCTGGTCGTGGACTGTGACTGGCTGAGGCGCCCCCTGCGCCCTTCATCTGGAGACGGGCTGGCTCCTGGCCGGGCTTCTGGCGCGGCGCGCCCGGCCGTCGTAAGGGTGCCAGCCCCCAGCCCCCTGCCCGGAGGGGGAACGATGATTCGTGGCCCCCGGCGCATGCTTGGGGCAGATGATGGTGTGGAAGACGTGCTCGAGCGCGCCCGGGAGCGCCGCGCTCACCGCCAAGGATTCCTTCGAAGGGCGACTGACGCGGTGAACCTGCTCGGGGAGGAGCTTGCTGATGAAGACGCGCGCCTGGAGGCCGAGGGCCTGCGCCTGGCTGCAGGGAGGCGCGAGCTGGAGGCCGCCATCTCCCTCGCGCGCCATCAGCGTGATCTTGATGATGAAGAGGCGAAGGCGTCGCTAGAGGCCTCTCGGGTGGCCTGGTCCCAGGCTGCCGAGGAGGCCCGGGGAGCTGACCGGCGGCGAGAGGCGGCGGAGGAGCGGGCTCGGGAGCTCCTGGCCTGGTGCCACTCACTGGAGGAGCAAGTGGAGCTGTGCGAGGCGGCCCTTGCATCGATGAAGGTGGCCTCTGGCGACCCAGCTGAGCTCCAGAAGCATGAGGAAGCGTTGACGCTGGAAGCCGCCGAACGCACCCGCGAGTACGAGCAGCGGGAGACGAGGTAGCGCTTGGTGACGCAGGCGGAGGATGATGTCGCTGCACGGGAAGCCCGTGTCCTGGAGGAGGTTGGACGTCGGGTGGCGATGGCGCTCCAAGACCTCGAGCGCGAGTTCGAGGGGAGATTGGACTTGATCCGGGTCGAGGCTGAAGGAAGGACCGCAGCCTTGAGGGCCAAGCGGGAGGAAGCAACGCGGCAGGCCAACGCTTCTGAGGCCGCCCTTGTGGTAGCGCAAGGGGAGTTAGCCACCTCCCAGGCCGAGATGCTTCGTCTTCGCCAGCGGGTGGAGGAGGCTGAGGCCGTCGCGCGCTAGAACTCGGATGAGATACGTCAGCGGCAGGTCCTAGAGCACGTGCACGGCCCTATGCTCGCCACGCTCCGGGAGAGAGCTAACACAGCCTTGGGCAACATCTGCGAGGCGACTATCGGCGATACGCACACAATCAACTATGCCAGCAACCTTCAGTTCTTCACCGCCGTGGTGATGCAGTTGGAGGCGCGGTCGGTCAGGGCCGACAGGTTGGTGGAGGAGAGGAGTTGCGCCCTGCTCGGGCGCGCCTTTTCCCGTGTCTTCCGCCATCTCTAAACATGGATCCCCACTTCGACTTTGACGCCGCTATCGCCCCAGTCCCCCAGGTGTCGCGACCGGATTTTCCGGACACTGATTTCCAAAAAATGGCCGTCGAGCTCATCAGCCCCAGGATTACTGTTAGCTGATGAGGCATCAACTTGATACAGAAATTCCAAGCAAGAGTACAAAATATGTAGTACAAGACCATTGTGGCCTATGAGTACATCAAATGGTTTCTAGAGGTTGAGGGCGGAAGCGGTTTGTGGATCACCACGGTCTATGGGACTCCATTTCCCACGGGAACAGCTGACCAGGTTAACTCCTATCTTCGCGAGGCTGCTATCACCGCTGCATAAGTAACGGGGCTGTCTTCGCAACGCTCCTCTCCAAGCAAACAATCTAGCCAAGACAATAGCCAGGGACAAGCCAGTGAGTACTTCGAATGTACTCGCAAACATTATGAACATAGGTATAATATCAGAACGATATGCTGAAAATATTTTATGCTCATGACGTTAGTCCACCAAAGATAAATAAAACTATGATGCGTGCAAACATGTTATTTATGAATAAGTAATAACATAGAAGTATTAATATTTATGAAATAATCAACAAGCATGCCACAGTCGGGCGTCTTAGCGACACCACATAAAGGGCTTTGAAAGAAATGCCGCAGTCGGGCGTCTTAGCGACACCACAGAAAGGGCTTTAAAAGAAATAACACAGTCGGGCGTCTTAGCGACACCACAGAAAGGGCTTTAAAAGAAATACCACAGTCGGGCGTCTTAGCGACACCACAGAAAGGGCTTTAAAAGAAATACCATAGTCGGGCGTCTTAGCGACACCACAGAAAGGGATTTAAAAGAAATACCACAGTCGGGCGTCTTAGCGACACCACCGAAAGGGCTTTAAAAGAAATACCACAGTAGGGCGTCTTAGCGACACCACAGAAAGGGCTTTAAAAGAAATACCACAGTCGGGCGTCTTAGCGACACCACAGAAAGGGCTTTAAAAGAAATACCACAGTGAATATCCGGGAGGTAGAACCGTCTCAGGAATATTTGATAATACCAACAATATACGGGTTAGTCCATAAAACAATAATCATAATTACCACCTGTCTCAAAATGTGGTTTCAGTTCGGGTATAATAGTTTCTCCTCCGAAGACCGACTCTAAGACCGACACTTGACCCATCCCAGGATGTATTCCTTAACCAAGGACACGGCTATACGAAAAGGTTTAATCTCTGCAGAGGGTGTACTCTATACACACAAGTAACGGATTCCTTTAGTCCACTGGGGCTAATTCCGTCTACGGCCTTTTAGTTGAAAACACACCTAACTTGCACACACCAGCTTAAATCATCGGTGCCTGGAATCACCCACGACACCTGTCAAGCAAACTCTAAGTGGGGAGGCTACAACCTCGCGTAGCATGGGATCAAACTTATATCGCGCGCACTAAGGGGTGGCCTCCCCTCTCGGTCCCAACCAGAAACACCCATGCCCCTGGACCAGGTGGCCTGCCTACCGGCTACAGCCAGCATCTTCCACCATAGCCTCTCTGTACGGTGTGTGCATGGAAGGGGTTGACGACTTACTGAACCGTACCCTGCCTGTGGCAGGGACAAGTGGTAGTACCAGGCAAGTAGGGGTTTTTACTGGAACAAGACTCGATCTGTGGTCGACTCAGGAGGTTTATGAGTTCCTGCATGACACGGGTAACACAAATTATAACCAATAAATCAAAACCCAATATAACTCACCATGCCATACCGGTTATGACCGTTCCGACAGGGACCGGTGACAAGCTCATGCCTACCCAAGGCAGAGTCTTTCCCGGATCCCTCTCCGGCATGCATGTAGGGCACATGGGTATGATTATCATCACAAATGTGTTCATATCCAACAGCAAGGAAATCATCATTATGCATCCATGCAAAAGATCATAGCACATGAAATAACCATACCCCGAAATAAGCGGGGATTTAAAAACGTGTCAGCTATCACATTGCAATATTTTCCGAGGTTCAGAATGCTTGCCTTAATGGTGTGGAAAGGCAAGGTGCACTCCAAGATTCTTGCAAGTCTCCTATCCTCTCTCCAAAACTCCTATTTTCCAAAAATATGCAAATAACACATATTTCAAAAACAGCACAAAAAGTTGTTTGGAAAATTTTCAAATAAATCTTAAAATAAACTAGACAATATTTGAGAGATGTAGGAAAAAGAATTAATTCATTTGGAGTTATATTTAAAAAGATATAGTCAGTGAAAGTTCTGGTCAAAAACTGATTTAAATAAAATAGAAAAAGAAAAACGTTTCAGAGGGGAATACGCTTTCGAAGCGGGAGAAACGTACTGGGGTGGATTACGTCTTCACTTAAAACACGTGGATGCCGCGGTGTGTCACTGATAGTGGGTCCAGGGGGCCCACTAGTCAGGTTTGACTATTCCTCCCTCCCTCTTCTTCCTCTGTTCCGAGTGGAGGCGGGGCTCCGGCGATCGTCGTCGGCGATTGGCGGCTCCTCACGGGGCCCCAAGGGCGGGGATGGATCCGCCACTCCAGTGCGGTCCTCCAGGTGGTCGCCAGGCCGGTGGGGACGGAGGGAGCTGCCGGTGACGAGCTTCGCGGCGGAGGAGGCTTCGGGTGGATAGTGAGTTTGGGGCTGCGGTGGTCTCTGACCAAAATCGAGCGTGGGGTTGCACTCACGAGAGAGAGGGAGATCTCTTGGTGGAGAGAATGGAGAGGGAGAGGCACTGGTGGCGACGGATCGTCCGGAACTTGGCGGCGGCCGAACCGGCCGGACTCGGGGAGGAAGGCCTTCCCTCTCTCGACTGCTGGCCAAGGCAGCACTAGGAGGATCATATGAGGTTGCTCCCGGTCTCGATTGAGCTCCGGGGTCCTTATATACGCAGTGGAGGTCGGTTCTGAGGCGGCCGGCGATAAGGATGACGGCGAACTGCCTCTCTGTAGCAATGGCGACGTGGCGACGACGGGAGCTAGTCGACGAGCGAAGGGATAGGCTTGCGCTATTCCCAAGGGCCAGGTGGCGAGCGGGAGAGGCTTGGGCGGCGCTGCCCGTGGCAGAGGCGCACTGCCGACGCCGGCGTGCCGCCAAAAGTGCTCTGACGGTGGCGCTGTAGGGCGCCAGGGTGGGCTGGCGTGTTGTGGCGAGGCGGGGAGTGCGTGGCGAGGTGCTGCCGTGTGGGCCAAGATAGGGGCGCGACGCAGCGGCTCGTGTGCGCGGCTGCAATTTGCGCGCTCTGGGCGCGCCCAGTGCATGCCCACCAGATGCTCGGCGAAATGCCCTGGCATGCTAGGTGGCTCGGTTGGAGCTGGGGGTTAGCAGGTCTAGGTTTGGGCTTGCAAGGAGATCAGTGGACAAGCTGGTTTGGTCAGGGGATCAGGTTCACAGTGCAAACCAAAAATTCATGCCAAAACAGATCATGCCCATAAGGTGTTTGACAAAATGTCAAGGGCACTTAGGCAAGTCTTGGAGTGGTCAAAAACTCCAGATGGAAGTCTCTTTAGATGAAAGAGAGAGTGGTGAGGTTAGTTTGTCAAATGCAGCAACTTGTTAGTGCAAGTTTTGCTGAACTTCAATTCTGGACAGGGAATAAATGGCATCATTTCATGAACCAAAAATGATCCAAAGGGTGCATGCTCCTGGACTTAGGGGTTTGGTAGGGTGGTCTACAAGCAGGTGAAAGCACAAGGTCACTGCAGCAAAAATAAATAGGGTTGCAGTAGAAATCAGAGGGGTGGACCAGAATGAAGATGATGCTGATTCACTCAAAATTTTCAAAGAACAACACCAGGTTTTTGCATAAAGTTGAATCACAGGCTATTACCAACATCCCATAATTTTGGTGGAGGCTAGAAGAAAATATTTAAATGGGTTGTAGTGCAAAATTGCCCACTGGACCAGAGAAGAAAAAAGGGTGTAGAGCTCAAAATATTTCATGAAATAAAGATGTTTTTGCACAAAAGTTATTTAATAACATCACATGACATCTCCAAATTTTTGTGGGAATTTTAAGTGAATTTATCAAATGGTTGTAGTTCAAATATGGCCATTTAACCTTGAAAAACCATTTTCAAGAAAGTAAAGATCAAGCAACTTAATTATTTAATTAGTTATATTAAATAAGGAAAAGTTTCTCTTGAGAGATCAAATAAGTCCAATAACATATTTGAAAAGTTTTCTCCTTCGGAAAAACTCATCACAACAGGGAAGAAAATGATTAAAAATCAAAATGGAGCTCAGAAATTCAAAGTTTTAATTCCTGACAAAATTTTAAACAAGGCCAAATTTTTTGGGTGTCACACCAGGCCGTCCGAGACGACCTGGCGCACTGGGTGGAAGACAACGTGGACACTCTTGTTAGGGCCTTCGCTTCGGACGATGATGACGTGATCGTGGCTGCTGACGAGGGTGGTGTAGTGAACGGCCCTGACGCCGCTGGTGGCGATGCAGACAGCGATGGCGAGTTCAGCGATGCCAGCAACGGCTCGGGAGGTGCTTCCGAGGACGCATTGGGGGATTTGTCCGACTGAGTATGTATCGCTCCTGTTTTTTCTTTACCCTGCATGAATAGAACTCAGGATTTTGGCCTGATGGTTGTGAGAGCATTTTGGGAGGGGGAGCCCCTCATGTAAAACCTGTGTTCATCGTATTAGTAGTTGTTATATTGCGCGAGCGCCCGCGCCTGGTGGTTGGCTGGTTTACCTTTGTTTCGTGCAGGCCCCGAGGCAGCCTGTGGGAGGACGTGATGTCTTGGGTGTCCTCTAGTTGAATCCGTAGGATGTGAGAGTGTCGCTGGCGGGGAGCTTCACAGGCGTTTGCCTTCTTCACAGGCTCCGGGCCTTTTCCCAAATGCGACGGCTTCACAGGCATTTGCCTTCTTCACAGGCTCTGGGCCTTTTCCCAAACGCGACGGCTTCATAGGCATTTGCCTTCTTCACAGGCTCTGGGCCTTTTCATGAACGCGACAGCTTCACAGGCATTCGCCTTCTTCACAGGCTCTGGGCCTTTTCCTAAACGCGACAGCTTCACAGGCAGTCGCCTTCTTCACAGGCTCTGGGCCTTTTCCTAAACGTGACAGCTTCACAGGCAGTCGCCTTCTTCACAGTCTCTGGGCCTTTTCCTAAACGCGACAGCTTCACAGGCAGTCGCCTTCTTCAGAGGCTTTGGGCCTTTCCCTAAAAGGACAACCTCCACAGGCACCGGAAAATCCTCCCGAGAGGGAGCGACAGCGGCAGTTTGGTTGCGCACGAGCTAGGCCTGACCCGACTCGTGAGGGGCTCGCGAGGGGAGGCAGCTGTGGTGATGTGGTAACCAGAACGCGAGAAATGGCTCGAACAAGACTAAGCACCCCTTCCCCGAACACATGCAAATCTCAAATTCGAATCCAACTTAAATCAGGCGGGGGAAGAGTTACAACCAAAAGGAAAAGGCAATGAAAGCAGACAAAAGGCCGCGTCCGGCACCTAATCTAGTCTTGGACGTCTTCTCACCAGCGCGGAGCTAAGTGCTGTCTACTGGGCGTGGGAGGGAGCACCAGGGCCTGAGGCCGGCACCCCTGAGACTCCGGGGCGTGTACAGCCCCACTCATTATTACGTGAGAGTGTCACGGGGCGGCGAGCTTCACAGGCACTTGGGCTTCTTCACAGGTACATGCCTTGCTTCATATCGCCAGACGAGGGCCCCGCCTTGCGCCACACTCCAGTGCCACCAACGACGACCGGAAACCAGGACGCCGCCGATGGGGTAGAGCGGTCGGCAGCGGTTCCCCCGATGACCACGGGTCCTCCGCCAGGGGCAGGCCCTTAGGCACCTCCCCAGCGGAGGGCCTATCTCCTGAGAACGCCTTGCTCCGAATGCCGCGGGGGTGATGTCGGGTCTCTGCCCCTCTCCTGCAGCCCCCTGCGCCCTCCTCCCGAGGGGTAGGAGACTGTGGGAGCGGGGCAGCAGCTCGCTCTGGCGACCTGCACCTCCTGTGATCCATGATTAGCGCACGCCTGCTCCTGAGAAATTAGAGGTACCCAATAATCATCGTCTCCAGTGTGGCCGGCGGAACCGTCCCGAGGCTCCTGGAAGGGCTCAGCTTCTGGTGTCTCGTCCCCCCAGCTCGGGCTGAGGAGCGAGCCTTGTTCGCCCTCGTGAGCATGCCATTGGTCCATCATGTGGGGCACGTATTCTTCTGGCGCCGTCATCCCGAAGGCTACGCCGTAGTGCTACGTGTGCCATGCAGCTCTGCTTGCCGTGCCCACCACGGGGTGGTAGCGCGGCTGCCCACTGGGGCCGTGGGCCGCGCCGAGTCCCTCTCCTTCACGCGCCAGGGGCGGGGGTAGCGCCACCGCCGGTCCGGCGCCGACAGCTACACTGGCGTTGGAGTAGCCTTGGGGCCCGCGGGCGAGCGCGGGGCCCCCGCGCGTGTCGCCCTGGGCTTGAGACGGGAGCTGGATGCAGAAGGGGTGAGCCCCCAAAGCGGCAAAGCCCAGGAGCTCGGTGACCCGCTCTAGCAGCACGTCGCGGCCTCCTTCCAGCATCATACACTGCAGCAGCTCTCGGGCCACCATGAGCGCGGCCCTCGAGTTCGCCTGCTCCCGGCTTGTGTACGGTGTCGTGGTCGCGGCGTGATTGGAGGCCCTTGCTGCCGACCGCGCTTGCCACGGTGTGAGGGTCATTGAAGCCTGTCCGCGCCGCCCGCGGCCCACAGCGCCCTGTGAACCACGAGCTGCCTGGGGCGCGGGGTAGCCCGAGGCGAGCGGCTCTGCACGGGCGGGCCACGCCACCCATGGATCTTGGTTGCCCGCCCGGTCGCCGGACATGGTGATGATGATGCGACGGGACGCGAAGTGGTAGAAGGGTGGATTCCGGCGCACCCCTACCTGGCGCGCCAAATGTCGGATTTCGGGTTCCGGCAGACCCTTGAGGTTCGAACTCTGGGGTGAGCGCGGAGATTACGCCCTCTACCTCTCCGTCTCGCAAAGATCTAAACTACTAAAAGAACAACACAAGAGACACAGAGTTTATACTGGTTCGGGCCACCGATGTGGTGTAATACCCTACTCTAGTGTGGTGTGGTGGATTGCCTCTTGGGCTGATGATGATGAACAATACAAGGAAGAACAGCCTCGCGAGGGTCTGTTCTTGGCTGGGGGGACGAACTGCTAGGAGGAGTCCAATCGCCCTTCTCTCTGGATCCTAGCTGATTAGGTTTCTCGATTGCTAGATGTCTCGATGCCCTACCCTGGGGGTGGCTAGTCCTATTTATAGGCAAAGGCCCTAGGCCTCTTCCCCAAATATTGAGCAGGAAGGGCGCCAACAATTGGCCATTTTGAAGGGGAACATCTGGTACACTTATCCTGACTAAAGTTGGTCCTCGCCTGCCAAAGACTCTATAGTGACGCCGTCCTGGGCTCCATGATGACTTCCTCCTTGTCGCGGAGCTCGTCTTGGTCTCGTTGCACCGAAATGGGTGCCTTTGCTTGATCCTCTCGCCTGCGCTTGCTCCCTTTTCACCAAAGAGGAAAGGGAGGGCACTGCGCGGCTGGCGCCTGCCTGGCGCCCTTGGTCGTCATGGCTTGCGTCATGGGCACCTTGTGAGGTACCCTGCCTTAATCTCTCCGCCTCCTCGTGAGCCAGCCTGATGAGGCTGCGCCTGAGGAAGCTCCACGTTGTTCGCCCCGCGAGGCTTGGCCCCTCGCGAGGGTCTTAGGTCTTGTGTTGATGAAGATGGGCCGTGTTGGGCCCCCTTTGAGCTACGCCGCAGGCCGCAGGCAGGCAAGTCTGGGGACCCCCGTTCCCAGAACGCCGACAGAATTAAACCCTGATGTAGACGCCTCACTGCGAGAATTCCTACGTGAAAATTGGGACATCTTCGCCTGGCACCCTTCAGACATGCCAGGAATCCCACGCAGGCTGGCCGAACACAGCTTAAAAGGATTCAAACCGGTCAAACAAGCCCTTTGGCGTTTCTCCGAACCCAAGAGACAGGCCATGGGAGAGGAGCTAGCCAAGCTACTGGAGGCCGAATTCATCAGAGATATAAAACATCCGAACTGGCTAGCAAACCTGGTGATGGTACCAAAGAAGGACAAATCCTGGCGCCTGTGCGTTGATTTTAAAGACCTTAACAAGGCTTGCCCAAAGGATCCCTTCCCCCTCCCACGCATCGATCAGATTATCGACACCACTGCAGGACACGATTCGTTGTGTTTCCTCGACGCATACTCCGGCTACCATCAAATCAAGATGGCAGAGTTAGACCAAGCCGCAACGGCATTCATCACACCATACGGCCCATTCTGCTTCAACACAATGCCCTTCGGGTTCAAAAACTCCGGCGCAACATATCAGCGCATGATTCAAACATGTCTGGCAAACCAGATCGGCAAAACAGTAGAGGCATACGTGGATGATGTGGTCGTAAAAAGAAGACATGTAGAATCTCTAGTAGACGACCTAAGGCTTACATTTGATAGCCTCCGAACATAAGACATCAAGCTCAACCCGGAAAAATGCGTTTTTGCCGTTCCAGCCAGAAAGCTCTTAGGCTTCATCGTATCCGGCAGAGGAATTGAAGCAAATCCAGCCAAGATCCGAGCTTTGTCGCAATAGGATATCCCGAAGGACCTCAAACAAATAAAAAAGTTAACCGGATGCGTGGCGGCTCTCAGCCGCTTCATCTCCCGCTTGGGAGAAAAGGCACTACCCCTTTATCGCCTCCTTCGGTGCACCGAACACTTTGAGTGGACGGATGCCGCCACAGCCGGACTCAATGAAATAAAAGCCATATTGGCAACAAACCCAGTCCTGGCCGCGCCAAATATCGGCGAACCAATGCTATTGTACATTGCTGCAACCCACCAGGTTGTCAGCGCAGTGCTCGTCGTTGAGCGAGAAACGGATGGACACAAATTCCCCCTTTAAAAGCCGGTCTACTACGTGTCCACTGTCCTCACTCCATGCAAATCACGGTACCCGCATTATCAAAAGATCGCATACGCGGTATTCATGGCATCCCAGAAGCTGCGGCACTACTTTCAAGAGTGTTCGATAACAGTAGCATCGGAAGTACCACTCAATGACATTATAAACAACCGTGATGCAATGGACCGGATTGCAAAATGGGCCATCGAGCTCCTCCCGTTCGACATAACTTATAAGCCACGGCGAGCTATCAAGTCGCAAGTTTTGGCCGACTTCGTCGCAGAATGGACGGAGGCCGAACTCCCTAAAGAGTACGGCACATACTCAAACTAGATCATGCATTTCGACAGCTCCAAAATTTTGGCCGGACTAGGGGCCGACGTCATGTTGACATCCCCCGCAGGAGACACAGTTCAATATGTACTCCAGATTATGTACACGGACTCCAACAATGCAGCCGAATATGAGGCCCTTTTACATGGTCTCCGGATGGCAGTATCCATGGGCATTCAACGCCTAGAGGTGCGCGGGGATTCGAACCTCGCGATATCCCAAATAATTGGAGATTTCGATGCCAAGGATCCAAAAATGGCAGCTTACCGCAACGCCGTCTTAAAAATGTCAGTTCGGTTCAAGGGGCTCGAATTTCACCACATAGCCTGGGAAAACAATCAGGCGGCAGATGTCCTGGCATGCATCGGCGCAAAACGCGATGCAGTCCCCCCCCCCCCCCCCAACATCTTCTTGGAAAGGCTGTTGAAGCCATCCGTAGTATGGGAAGGGGAACCTGGCAATAACAGCCCGGACCCAACCGCACTGTCCGGCACCGAACAATCTGACATAATCGGAGGCTCTGCCAATGAAATTACAACTTCAGCCCACGTAATAATGGTCATCATCGCCCCGTGGACAGAACCATTCCTAGCCTACCTTACTAGGCAGGAGCTCCCAGAGGACCAAAATGAGGCACACTGCATAGTGCGGCGATCTAAAGCCTATAAAGTCCATGATGGAGAACTTCATAAGAAAAGCACTACCGGAGTCCTTCAAAGGTGCATCTCCGAAGAGGAATGGCGGAACTTGCTAGCTGAAACTCATGCCGGACTCGGTGGTCATCACGCTGCAGCTCGGTCCCTTGTAAGCAATAATTTCCGTGCAGGCTTTTATTGGCCGACGGCCCGGCCAGACGCTCAGGACTTGGTCCAACGATGCATCGGTTGCCAGCTTTTCGCAAACCAAAGCCATATGCCACCCACCGCCCTCCAAACTATCCCCATCACTTGGCCTTTCGCGGTCTGGGGGCTTGACATGGTTGGACCCCTTAAAGGCGGAACCCACAAGAAAAAAATACTTACTGGTCATGGTGGACAAATTCACCAAATGGATAGAAGCCAAGCCTGTTAAGACGGCCGAATCCGGACCGGTGATAGACTTCATATCCGGGGTCGTACACCGTTACGGTGTCCTCCACAGCATCATCACTGATAACGGCACGAACTTTACGGCCGACGAGGTAAAACGCTGGTGCAAAAACATGGGCATCAAGCTCGATTATGCATCCGTCTATCACCCACAAACTAACGGCCAGGTCGAACATGCAAACGGTCTTATTATGAGCGGCATCAAACCTATATTAGTGCGGTCCCTCAAGGAATCCAACACGCACTGGGTAGAGGAGCTCAACTCCGTACTCTGGGGGCTACGGACCACGCCGAATCGCACCACTGGATACACACCATTCTTCATGGTGTACGGCGCAGAGGCTGTTTTGCCTTGCGACATCATTCATGACTCACCTCGAGTGCGCATGTACGAAGAAAGAGAAGCTGAACTCGTCGGCAGGACAGTTTGGATGCCTTGGAGGAGGAGCGTGACGTGGCAAAAGCCCGTTCCGCATTCTATCAACAGCAGGCTCGAAGATATCAAAGCAGAGAAGTACGAGCCAAAAATTACAACGTTGGCGAACTAGTTCTACACCTGCCGGACAAGAAAAAGGACAAATTGAAGCCCAAGTGGGAAGGTCCCTTCATAATCGACCAAGTCCTGACTGGCGAAGCGTACCGCCTGCGAGATGCGTCGGACAACCGACTCGAGCCAAACCCATGGAACGCAGCCCGTCTCCGAAGATTCTATGCCAAACCCATGTACCTTTTATTCACCATTATATGCATCGATATGACTTAAGTTTTGGCCAAGCTGGGTTGCCTGGCTCCTGTGCTTACCCCTACGTTCCCGATTGTTCGGCTAGGTGGTAAAGGGAGCACCTCTGCGATTGTTACTGCCGGGTCAGCCGGATGTGTACCTCAGACTGGGTGAAGCCGAAAGCTAGCGTTCTTAAGGGAATATTCGGTCGGTGAACTAAAGATGACCTTTTTTACTTATTTATGTGCCCCCAGATGCTTTTTCTGTGTTCGCAGTCCGAACATGCACTTTAGGGCATGCCTCCCAGAGAAAGGAACCCCTAACGGAACTATTCTCTCTGGAAGATGTTTCTTACTAACCATGTAATCTAACATAACTAGTTGGGCACTTGTCTGATAAAGCACTAATGACCCCTACGCCTGGTCTCCATGCATACCCCGGTTCTTATATAACCGCAATGGTATTCGGACACACTCCGGACCGTCAGGTCTTGAGGTCGAAGCGAAAAGGTCAGCAACGACAAACGATCTACAATCCGGCTAGAAGGCATTACACATGTCAATTAAAATTACATAGTCATTATGACTGATCGTATTCCTCTTCAATACCATCCAACAGGCTGTCTAGTTTATAGTCCTGCTCGGAATACTTTGCGGCCAATTCTACTTGGCCGTATACTAAGCTTACAGGGATCTCCTTCCCATCAGGCCCTACAGGTCCAACCTCGGCCATGTGTTCTGGGTCAGCCTTTGTTTCCACGTCTTCACCATGGCCCAGGCCTCCCTAGCGCCATGACGGCAGGCCAATATCTTACACAATCGGAAGCGCCGCACCGCTCCCTTTAGCTTCTCTACAAGCTCTCCAAGGCCCTCGAGCATGGGGAGGGATGGCCATAAGGCTTGGGCAACGCCTTGCATCGCCTGCCGAACTCGCTCGTGCAGTTGCGAGAGCTCGGGAAGAAGGTCACCCGTAGAACCGGGCATCTCCTCTGCAGGACGACCTGTTAGCATACCTACAGACATCGCTCTGTTAATCGACTTCCCCGCTGAACATTTTTTTCAAAAAGTTCGTTCAAGCACTTACTAAATATGCCGCGTCGAAGCCGCTGATTCTCCTTAACGGAGTCCGACAGCTGGGCATGAACATCTTTCAGTTCAACACCCAGCTTGGTGTTGGCATCCTGAAGATCAATCTTCTCCCGCCTCACCTTTGTTAGCACACTCTCGCCAGCCTTTAGCCGGCGTAGGAGTTGTTGCTTGTCCGGATCTAGTCCGGCGCCATCTGCAATATCATTTGTCAGACTAGCACATACGCCGCATTTTGCATAATACTTATCTTTTTGAAGCATATATTGCCAGAGGGGGCCCCCTTGGGCTCCCCTGTCGCGGCCATTGCGGCCTCAAGTTGGGCTTTGCACTCTGTCAGCTCCTGGGACAGTTGGGTATTCTTCTCTGAAAGAGCCTGCATGTCATATGATCCTTAAATCAGTTATTCTAACTGATTCAAGTCTCGGGGGCTACTGATCCATATAACTATCAAATTTTCTCACCCGTATGTCTTTTACATATTGCTCCGTGGCTCTGGCTAGACCACTTTGAGCGGCACGGAGATACGCATCTCCCGAATTAAAGGCATCCAGCGCCTCTTGGGAGAAACAAGCGTCGCGGAGAACTGTCCGGCGGCGCCGGTTATTCATGGCACTCTCCACCTCGGAATGGGTGGCAGACAGCCTGTCTGCATCCTCTGTCGGAGGAGCGTCCGGTGCGTGCCTTGTGTTTGCCTCCGCCTCCGGGCCGGGCTGTGGAGCCTGGCTGGTCGAGGCGCGATTGGCAGCCTCTCCGGATATAGTCCGGCGAAGCCTCTCTGTCCTGCAGCGAGCACGAGTGTTAATATGCCTTAATGGAATAACACCTGGACTAAACAGGCGCGCTATACCTTTGCACCGGCGCCTCAGTCCGGACTACATTCCTTTTTAACCCACGGGGCCATGCGGCCCCTCGTTGGCTAGCCGCCACAGGCTCGGCCTCCCGCCTCAGGAACCGCCCTGCAAAACATGGTTGTTGTCAGGAAAACTGAAAACACGTGAGGGTGGATCCCTTCCCAAAGGTGATGAGACTCCGGTCTCAGTTACCTGGGAAGCCGGGATTAACCCTGGGTAATCGGCCGTAATGGCCACCAAGGTATCGTCCTTGCTCAGCTGATAAAACACCCCGTCAATCAGCTCCACCGAAATGTCTGGGTCCTCTTCGGAGGCCGGATCGAGGGACCGTTCAGGATCCTCGGGCTGTGGAGGACGGCTGTTTATGTCCTTTACTTCCTGACGCAGTTCTTGCATAGGAGTCGTTAGACTATATATTTAATCATGGGAATATAAAACGGATGGGCAAGCAAGATTGTCCGCTTACCCAAATTGGAGGGTTGTACATAGTAAATCCACCCTGTGGGTTGACGCGGAGGCATTCCTCCTCTTCTCCCTTGTACAAAGAGGACAAGATCTTTACTAGAGCGGCATCTGAGTCCGGCCCCTTACGACCGTAACGAGTGGCGCCATCCTCCCCGTTAAAATCCCACATGGGGTGGCTTCTATATTGAAGCGGCTGCACCCCCCGCATGATGCATATGGCCATGACTCCAACCATGGTTAGTCCGGAATGAGCCAATAGTCTTATCCGGCCCATCAGGTAAAGGACGTCCTTGTCACTTTCTCTCTGAGAGCTCCGTGGACGCCAGCTTAGGCGTTTCTTTAAGGGAGCACTGTTGAATTCAGGGAGGCCGATCCGGATAGGATCCGGCAGTGGGACATCCTCCATATAAAACCATTCTGAAGGCTAGTCCTCGGACGCCTTCTTTGGGGTTCCGGACAGATATCCGGTCCCGGCGATGCGTCAGACTTCGGCTCCGCCCACTTCATATATTAACCCTTCTTGAGAACGGGGCACCAGGCAGAACAGCCTCTTCCACAACGCGAAATGAGCCTCAACACCCAAGAACAGCTCGCAAAGGGCAACGAAGCCCGCGATATGCAATATAGAGGCAGGTGTGAGGTTGTGCAGCTGGAGGCCATAGAACTCCAGAAGCCCTCGGAGAAAAGGATGAATTGGAAATCCGAGTCCCCTGATTAGATAAGGGACAAGGCATACCCGCTCTCCTTTGGAGGGAGTGGGAGCGCTCTCCGCTTGCTCTCCGCCATTATAGGCGGCGAGTCTGGCTCGAACCGGGACCATGTAGGCAGGAGGGAGGAATCCCTTGGTCTGAAGCGATACTAGCTCGCTATGCGGGATGGAGCACCTCTCCCAGTCTCCGGGCTTAGGACTGGAAGGGAGAGAGGAGGAGTTGCGATGGCTGGCCATGGTGGAATCAACCTTTTTGGATGCGCTCTGATGACTACTCGCGGAGGGGAGAAGGTGTGGTTTGGATCTAAATCCCCATTCCTTTAAATAGGCGGCCCATCTACGCGGCTAGGGGTGTGAATGTAAAAACACACAGACTTTTCATATTCGTTTGTCACGTGGAAGACGGCCATTATTGGGCGTAGAAGCCAAGGAGCGCTACATTTATAAAGAGCAGGACATTATTCAACAGGTACACGAAATCCGGAAGGGGAACCCGCCATGCAATGCCGAAAACAATCTGCGCGCCGGACTCGTCGTCATTGAAGCCTGGTTCGGGGGCTACTGAGGGAGTCCTGGATTAGGGGGTGTCCGGATAGCCGTACTATACCTTCAGCCGGACTCCTGGACTATGAAGATACAAGATTGAAGACTTCGTCCTATGTCCGGAGGGGAGTTTCCTTGGCGTGGAAGGCAAGCTTGGCGATGCGGATATTCAGATCTCCTACCATTGTAACCGACTTTGTGTAACCCTAACCCTCTCCGGTCCCTATATAAACCAGAGGGTTTTAGTCCGTAGGACAACTCCAACATACAACAATCATACCATAGGCTAGCTTCTGGGGTTTAACCTCCTTGATCTCATGGTAGATCTGCTCTTATACTACCCATATCATCAATATTAATTAAACAGGACGTAGGGTTTTACCTCCATCAAGAGGGCCCGAACCTGGGTAAAACATTGTGTCCCTTGTCTCCTGTTACCATCCGCCTAGACGCATAGTTCGGGACCCCTACCCGAGATCCGCCGGTTTTGACACTGACAGCGATGCGGTCCAGGGTGAGACTTTTCTCCCTGGACAGATCTTCGTATTCACCGGCTTTGCACTGCGGGCCAATTCGCTTGGCCATCTGGAGCAGATTGAAAGCTATGCCCCTGGCCATCAGGTCAGATTTGGAAGCTTGAACTACACGGCTGATATCCGCGGAGACTTGATCTTCGACGGATTTGAGCCACAGTCGGGCGCGCCGCACTGTCACGAAGGGCATGATCTAGCTCTGCCGCCGAACGGTGCCCTGGAGGCCGCACCAATGTCCGCTCCGACCCTTACCTCGGAGCCGATTGCACCGATCGAGGACGGGTGGCTGGACACCGCCTCGGGGACTGCAATCTCTACGGCGATCGAGCCGAACACCAGCCTTATCTTCTGCGAAGCCCGTGACTCCAGGGTGCCGGACTCCTTTCCGGACTCCGAGCCCTCCGCGCCCTTGCCAATTGAATCCAATTGGGCGCCGATCATGGAATTCACCGCCGTGGATATCTTTCAGCACCCGCACTTCAGCGATATTCTTAATTCACTAAGGTCTCTCTCTTTGTTAGGAGAGTCCTGGCCGGATTATGGCCAATAGGATTGGGATGCGGACGACGAAGAAATTCGATGTCCACCCACCACCCACTTCATAGCCACCGTCGATGATTTAACCGACATGCTAGACTTCGACTCCGAAGACATCGACGGTATGGACGACGATGTAGGAGACGAATAGGAACTAGCGCATATAGGGCACTAGAAAGCCACCTCGTCATATGACATATATAGGGTGGATACACCCAAAGAAGGCAATGGCAACGGAACAACGGGGGATGACCCCTCCAAGAAGCAACCCAAGCGCTGGCGTCAGTGGCGCCGCTCTAAGTCCCGCCAAAGCAAAAACGGTGAAACCGGCACCGGAGACAATAACACCCCGGACAGTGCCGAAGACAACTCCCTCCAGCAAGACAAAGCGCAGGAGGATGGAGAAGCCAGCCCTCCTGAAAGGGCGGCAGACAAAGAGGAAGAGGATGATAATTGCATGCCTCCCTCCGAAGACGAGGCAAGCCTCGGCGACGACGAATTTGTCGTGACTGAGTATCCCGCTGAACAAGAGCGCTTTAAGCGCAGGCTTATGGCCACGACGAGCAGCCTTAAGAAAAAACAGCAACAGCTTAGAGCTGATCAAGATTTGCTAGCCGACAGATGGACTGAAGTCCTGGCGGCCGAAGAGTATGAACTCGAACGCCCCTCCAAGAGTTACCCAAAGCGCAGGCTGATACCCCGATTAGAGGAGGAAGCACCTAAACCTACATCACCAGTGCATGACGCGGCCGATCGGCCACCTCGTGGCCGCGACAGAGAGGCCTCACGGCCCTCCGCTCAAGCCGCACCCCGGCGTCGCTCAAAAAATACCAAGGCATAAGGAAACGCGCTAGACCTGCGTGGTATGTTGGAGGACAAGGCAAGGCAAACAAGAATGATCTACGGATCGCGTGGGCGCCCCACGACTCGAGACGATAACCGTCACGCCGGATACAACAAATCCGGCAGGGCCGAACACAGCAGACAAAGCTCATTTGAGCTACGTCGTGATATAACCCAGTACAGAGGCGCCGCACACCCACTATGCTTCATGGATGAAGTAATGGATCATCAAATCCCAGAGGGTTTCAAACCCGTAAACATCGAATCATATGATGGCACAACAGATCCTGCGGTATGGATCGAGGATTCTCTCCTTCATATCCACATGGCCCATCGCGATGATCTACACGCCATAAAATACCTCCCACTCAAGCTTAAAGGACCAGCTCGGCATTGGCTTAACAGCTTGCCAGCAGAATTAATTGGATGTTGGGAGGACCTGGAAGCTGCATTCCTCGACAATTTCCAGGGCACCTATGTGTGACCACCAGACGCCGATGACCTAAGCCACATATTTCAACAGCCAGAGGAATCGGCCAGACAATTCTGGACACGGTTCCTAACCAAGAAAAATCAAATCGTCGACTGTCCGGACGCAGAGGCCCTAGCACCCTTCAAACACAACATCTGTGACGAGTGGCTTGCCCGGCACCTAGGACAGGAAAAGCCGAAATCCATGGCAACCCTCACGACACTCATGACCCGCTTTTGCGCGGGAGAAGACAGCTGGCTAGCTCGTAGTAACAACATGACCAAGAGCCTTGGTAACTCGGATACCAAGGACATCAATGGCAGGTCGCGTCGCAACAAGAACAAGCGCCGCATTAACGGCGACAGTGCTGAGGATACGGTAGTTAATGCCGGATTCAGAGGCTCTAAACCTGGTCAGCGGAAAAAGCCATTCAAGAGAAATACTCCGGGCCCGTCCAGTTTGGACCGAATACTCGATCGCTCGTGCCAGATACACGGCACCCCCGAAAAACCAGCCAATCACACCAACAGGGATTGTTGGGTGTTCAAGCAGGCAGGCAAGTTACATGCCGAAAACAGAGACAAGGGGCTGCATAGCGATGACGAGGAGGAGCCCCGGCCGCCCAACAATAGTGGACAGAAGGGTTTCCCCCGACAAGTGTGGACGGTGAACATGATATACGCAACCCACATCCCCAAGAGGGAGCGGAAGCGTGCGTTAAGGGACGTATACGCGTTGGAGCCAGTCGCCCCAAAGTTCAACCCATGGTCCTCCTGCCCGATCACTTTTGATCGAAGGGACCACCCCACTAGCATCCGTCATGGCGGATTCGCCGCATTGGTTCTTGACCCAATCATTGACGGATTTCACCTCACTAGAGTCCTTATGGACGGCGGAAGCAGCCTGAACCTGCTTTATCAGGATACAATTCGGAAAATGGGCATAGATCCCTCAAGGATTAAACCCACAAAAACGACTTTAAAGGCGTCATACCAGGTGTAGAGGATAATTGTACTGGCTCAGTTACACTCGAAGTGGTCTTTGGATCCCTGGATAATTTCTGAAGCGAGGAGTTAATCTTCGACATAGTCCCGTTCCGCAGTGGCTATCACGCACTGCTCGGACGAACCGCATTTTCAAAATTCAATGCGGTGCCGCACTACGCATACCTCAAGCTCAAGATGCCAGGCCCTCGAGGAGTCATTACGGTCAATGGAAACACCGAACGCTCTCTCCGAACGGAGGAGCATACATCGGCGCTGGCAGCGGAAGTACAGAGCAGCCTCTCAAGGCAATTCTCCAGTCCGGCTTTAAAATGTCCGGACACCGTCAAGCGCGCCCAGAGTAACCTACAACAAGACAGCCTGGCACATTCCGAGCAAGCGTAGCAATACGGCCCCAACCCCGGCCCTCGTGAAACTGCGAAATCAGTGCTACGCGTACACAACTATGCTCTGAAAATTCCATGGGCACAGGGGGAGGGGCACGTCCACGGCATGCCCTAAATGTGGCTCAACGGCACTAGGGGCTCCCGATTTCATCATTATTTTCTTACTTTCAGGACTCCATCATACGGAAGGCCTGTCCGGCAGTACAATCGCCGAACACATGATGCAACAACCAAGGAGGCAGGAAGCTACGCCGAATTCCCAGGTGGTCTCTATAACGAGCAAAATACCTGTCTTAAATATCGTTATGCAGCTCGCCCCTGGAGTGGGACATGTCAAATAATCCCATCTCTTGCTTATCGCACTATTTGTATCGTTCTGCTTTTACAGCAGCATTTTAAAATAAACAATGCTTAGCTTCAGCTTATTACTGCATTCTCTATTCATTTCTTTTTTAAATATATATGTTCAGTTATGACATTTAGCACCCATACACTTTGGTACGGCCAATACGCCAGGGGCTCAAGCACCCCATAACACAGCGTGAGAAGTCCGAACACTTTCACAAGTGCGGCCCTCCGAACTTATAGTATTATATGCATCAGCTTCGAATCATGTCTTTGGTCAATAGTTGGGTTAGCCCAGCTCCCATGTTTTGGTACCTTACGTTCCGCTATATCGGCTAAGGCAGCGCTGGGAGAACTACTACGATTGTGCCCCAGTTGATCTGGGCCTAAGCACTGCAATAGAGAAAGCTAAAACTGACTGTCATGATAGGGCAAGAGCTGGTCGCTGTTCGGGAAGGTTTCGAGTCCCTAAAGACTTATGCCGCTTAGAGCGAGGAGCCGGCTTTCTCCGGCCTAGGCGTGTATAGCGCCCCGAACTCGGTCTTCTGAATACTAAGGGCTTCGCCGAAATTTAAAATTATAGAATTCTATGGCTAAGTGAGAGTGATAACATATTATAGTCTGATTGCCTTGTTCATTGTGCTGAGCACCTCCCTCGAAGGACCCATGAATGGGAAAAAGAGTGCTTAGGTTTATCCCGAACACCCTAGCACTCGTGGCATGGGGGGAGAACCCGACGACTCGTCATCTCTCAAATTTAATAAACGGTCGCACGGAAGGTAATATTTTAAATTAAACAAGCGTTGCATAGCGCATATGAACAAGTTTTCAGCGCACAGGATAAAACGAACAAGTTTCACTCAAATATTACATCTTTCGAGCATTCATCCGCCACATGGTGGGCACCCTTTAGGACGCCCTCGTAATACATATCGGGGTGGCGATGCTCCTTGCCCTGCGGCGGCCCGTCCTTTACAAGCTTCACGGCATCCAATTTGCCCCAGTGCACCTTAGCACGGGCGAGGGCCCTACGGGCACCCTCGATGCAGACGGAGCGCTTGATGACTTCAAGCCTTGGACAGGCGTCCACCAGCCGCCTCACCAGCTGTCGGTGTAAAAACCGGCAGATCTCGGGTAGGGGGTCCCGAACTATGCGTCTAGGCGGATGGTAACAGGAGACAAGGGACACGATGTTTTTACCCAGGGTTCGGGCCCTCTCGATGGAGGTAAAACCTACTCCTGCTTGATTAATATTGATGATATGGGTAGTACAAGAGTAGATCTACCACGAGATCAAGGAGGCTAAACCCTAGAAGCTAGCCTATGGTATGATTGTTGTTCGTCCTACAGACTAAAACCCTCCGGTTTATATAGACACCGGAGAGGGCTAGGGTTACACAGAGTCGGTTACAATGGTAGGAGATCTACATATCCGTATCGCCAAGCTTGCCTTCCACACCAAGGAAAGTCCCTTCTGGACACGGGAGGAAGTCTTCAATCTTGTATCTTCATAGTCCAGGAGTCCGGCCGAAGGTATAGTCCGGCTATCCGAACATCCCCTAATCCAGGACTCCCTCAGTAGCCCCTGAACCAGGCTTCAATGACGACGAGTCCGGCGCGCATATTGTCTTAGGCATTGCAAGGCGGGTTCCTCCTCCACGTACTTCATAGAAGATTTCGAACACAAGGATAGTCTCCGGCTCTGCAAAATAAGTTTCCACATATTGCCATAGAGAGAATAATATTTACACCAATCTAATCTGCTGACGTATTCCGTAGCGTGACATCACACATGGCCAAGCCTTTATTCGAATCGTTTTTTTGTCCCACCTCAGTGTGTTATGCGAGGCGGTTTCCTTGGCACGTCTTGTCAAAGAAGAGATCGTGTCCCCTTATTCTGGGATTCTCATCCATAAGGGCATGGGTAACCCAACTGCGCCATTGATTACGACGCTTGGGAGATAAGCGAGTTTTACCAGGTTGGTGGGGACACGTAGTTGCGTCCGCCCATATAAGGAGATAAGGATCTACCTTTTCACCTACGCCTTCTTCCTCGTTTGCCTATCCATTTCCGCGCACTCGAGCTCCAGCGCACAAGTCCGTACTCCCCACCTCAACCTTCTCCAGCCATGTCCGGAGCGGGAGGCAAGTGGATGGTCTCCTCCGTCACGGAGGAACACATCAAAAAACTGAGGAAGGCCGGATACTTGTCTGACGACATCGCGCACCGGCTTCCCGAAGAGGGGCAGCTCGTCCCCACCCCTAGGCCCCATGAGAGGGTGGTGTTCCTCACCCATTTCCTCCGTGGACTAGGTTTTCCCCTCAACCCATTTGTCCGGGGTCTCATGTTCTACTATGGCCTAGATTTCCACAATCTGGCCCCGAATTTTATCCTCAACATCTCGGCGTTCATCGTCGTGTGCGAGGCCTTCCTCCGCATCCTGCCCCACTTCGGTTTGTGGCTGAAGACCTTTAACATCAGGCCGAAGGTAGTGCGTGGCTGCCAGGCGGAGTGCGGAGGGGCCATGGTGGGCAAGATGCCCAATGTCCTATGGCTCGAGGGCTCTTTTGTGGAGACCCTTAAGGGGTGGCAATCGGGGTGGTTCTACATCACCGAGCCACGTGACCCTGAGTGGGTCGCAGCCCCCGAGTTCCGATCCGGAGCCCCTACGCGGCTCACCTCCTGGAAGGAGACGGGCCTGTCATGGGGCAAGAAAGGAGAGGTGACTGGACTGCAAACATGCATCCAAACCCTGGTGAGCAAGAAGCTCAAACTTGTCAACGTAGTCCAGGTTATGCTCATCCGCCGGATCCTCCCGTGTCAACAACGGGCTTTCAACCTGTGGGAGTTCGACCCGGCGCAGCACCGAACTCTAAGCAGGCTCTTCGACACGACGTACGAATATGCCTGGAAGGCGCTATTCAAGGGCGCTCAGGCTCCCGCATCCACTACCGAGGATCGCGGATTCAGCACGCAGCGTCACGCTAGTGCGGAAAGCTATTTTTACCTTTTACAGGGTATTAGTTTTTCATAGTTTGACTCTATGCGGGATCTAAGCTCCCTTACCTTTGACAGGATTGGCAGGCGACATCCGAATAGATCAATTGTCCGGCTCCTTTGCACGAAGACCCAACAGATGCTCGCTTGGCGAAGCTGCTGGTTCCGGCACCCTACATGGTGCCGGAGAGGAAGGCCAAGAAGAAGGCCACGGGGACTCGAAAGAGTGCCCGTCGCGTGGTGGTGTCGGATTCATCGTCCGACGACTCCGAGATGCACTCCTCTCGTGAAGACGACGAGGAGGAAGAAGAAGCCTATCCCCCTCCAGCGGGGGGAGGAAAGAAAAGGAAGGACGCCCCGACTGGGGAGGCCGAAGGGTCCAAGAGGGGAAAAACCCCTCCTGTGGACTACTCCACCAACACCAAAGACGGCGAAGAGGAGTGGCCGCACAGGGCCAAGCCCCTGGCGAAATCATCAGTATCCGGATACCAGAGTGATTCACAGTATTCCTTCATTGCACAACTTTTCCTTATGTCGAATGTGATTATGCACTCCAACCAAAGACCGGCTCGACGTGTCGTCGAGTGGTTCCGTGGACTCGTCGGATGTGAATTCGCTTCCGACGGCTACCTCCCCCCGCCCTACGGACGACACCGAGGTGGCGTCCCAACAGGTTCCAAACCAGGAGGAGGTGGTCCTGGAGGTTCCGCAAGGCGACCTCCCGGACTCCAGGCGAAAAGGGGATAGAACCCACAAGGGCTCCAAGTCCGGCCTTGAGCCGGACACCGCGCCGGAATCTTCAACGGTTTCGGACTACGACAGGCGACCTCCTTCCAAGAGGAGCAAGCCTACTGAGCCGGTGGCCCCCGTCCAACCGGAGGCGCCGGACAATCTGCTGGAAGCGCTTAACGGCGCCTCCATCGACGAGGAGCACCGTACTGTGATGAGTACGGTGATCTGGAAGGTTCAGTCCACTAAGAGCGGTTTGATTGAAGCCTGTGCCAGCCTTCTAACAGGCTTTGAGGTAAGTAAAAGATATGTAAAAATATTACCGCATAGACAATAGCCCCTGATGCTCTGTTCGGCGTTCGGAAAGAAAAGCCGAATAGAGGATCTAATAATATTCGCAGGAGTCTAACATAATTAAGTCAATATGCGTATGCAGGCTTCGCTGCTGGCGTCCGCCGCACTGACTGCAGAGGTGGACACGCTGAAGCTGAACCTCGAGCAGTCCGAGCAGGAGCTTGGTCTTGCCAAGAAGCAGCTCGAGGACAATGAAGGTAGGAAATACCTTATTTGAATATATAAAAGGTGCAATTGCAAAAAAGTGGCAGGATTAACATGGCTATTTGTAGGGGCCACAATGGAGGTGGCGACCCTGAAGCAAGCGTTGTCCGAGGACGAGAAGAGGGCGGCCACGGAGCGCACCGAGCGGGAGAAGTATGAGGCGCAGGTTGGCGAGGTGCGGCCAGAGCTCCAGGCTCTCATGAAAAAACATGAGAGTTTGGAGCTTGACTCAAAGACGCGAAAGTTCGAGCTCACGGCGGCCATTGAGAATGCCAAGTCTGCCAAGCCGAAGCCCAGAAGGCCCTCCAGGAGGTTGAGGCGATGAAAAAGATAGCGGCGGGTAAGGCTTTCTTTATGCAAAGCAAGCATGTGAAAGTGAATTACTTGTTACTTACCCGAATCCGGAGCTCTCCAGGAGCATTCGCAGATTTGCCCCGCAGCATGTCCGATGCCGCCGCATTCTACCGAGCTGAGGAGGGAAGCTCGACAGAGAAGGTGTTCTGGTCTTAGTATGCTGAGGCCGGACTCCCTGTGCCCTTGAGCGACCAGCTGAAGCAACTGGTCGAGCTCCACAAGGTGGCTTAACAGGCCATGAAGGGCCTCATAGTTCGGCTGTGGCCTGGAGAGGCTCTGCCTGGGAGCTACTTCGGGCTGGTGAGGCGGCTGGTGGAGGCCTGTCCAAGGCTCGAAGTCATCAAGCGCTCCGTCTGCATCGAAGGTGCCCGTAGGGCGCTTGCCCATGCTAAGGTGCACTGGGGCAAGTTGGATGCGGAGAATCTTGTGAAGGACGGGCCGCCGTCGGGCAAGGAGCATTGCCACCCCGAGATGTACTATGAGGGCGTCTTGAAGGGCGCCCGCCTTATGGCGGACGAATGCTCGAACGATGTAATTTTTTAGTAAAACTTGTTTATTTTATCCTGTGCGCTGAAAACTTGTTCATGTGCGCTAAGCAATGCTTTATGAATTTAAAATATTACCTTCTGTGTGACTGTTGATCAAATTTGAGAGATGGCGAGTCGTCGGCTTCTGCCCCCATGCCACGAGTGCTGGGGTGTTTGGGATAAACTTGAGCGCTCCTTTTCCCATTCTTGGGTCCTTCGAGGAAGGCGCTCAACACAACGAACAAGGCAATCGGACTATAATGCTTGAACACTCTCACTTAGCCATGGAATTCTATAATTTTAAATTTCGGTGAAGCCCCTAGTGTTCGGAAGACCGAGTTTGGGGCGCTATCCACGCCTAGGCGGGACAAAGCCGACTCCTCGCTCTAAGCGGCATTAGTCTTTAGGGACCCGAAACCTCTCGAACAGCGACCAGCTCTCGCCTCATCATGATGGTCAGTTTTAGCTTTCTCTACTGAGGTGCTTAGCCCAGCTCAACTGGGGCACAATCGCAGTAGTTCTCCTAGAACTACCTTAGCCGATATAACGAAACGTAAGGTACCAAAACATAGGAGCCGGGCAAACCCAACTATTGACCCAAGACATGATTCGGAGCCGATGCATATAATGCTATAAGTTCGGGGTGCCGCACTTGTGAAAGTGTTCGTACTTCACACCGTGTTGTGGGGTACTTAAGCCCCTGGCGTATTGGCCGTACCAAAGTGTACGGGTGCAACATGTCATTAATGAACATATATTCTTAAAAAAGACTAATGCAATAATAGACAAAAGCTATGCATTGTTTATTTGAAAAAGCTGCGATCAAAGCAGAACGATACAAATGGTGCGATAAGAAAAATGTGGGACTATTTGACATGTCCTATCTAGGGGCGGCCTGCAGAATGGTATGCGAAACAGGTATACTGCTCGTTATAGAGACCACCTGGGAGTTTCATAGTGCGGCGTGACTTTCTGCTTCCCTGGTTCTTGCATCGTTTGTGCGGCAATTGTACTGCCGGTTAGGCCTTCCGAAGAATGGAGTCCTTAAAGTAAGATAAAAGTAAGAAATCGGCAGCCCCTAGTGCGGTTTAGGCCGTGTTTTGGGCGTGCCGTGATGGTGCCCCTCCCCCTGTGCCCATGGTATTTCTAGAGCGTAGTTATGTACGCGCCGCACTGGTTTCGCAATTTCGCGAGGGCTGGGGTTGGGGCCGCATTGCTATGCCTTCTCGGAACGTGCCAAGCGGTCTTGCTGTAGGTTACTCCGGGCGCGCTTGACGGTGTCTGGACGTTTAATGGCCGGACTGGAGAATTTCCTTGAGAGGCTGCTTTGTACTTCCACTGCGAGAGCCGCCGTATGCTCTTCCATACGGAGAGAGCGTTCGGTGTTTCCATTGACCGTAATGACTCCTCGAGGGCCTGGCATCTTGAGCTTGAGGTATGCATAATGCGGTACCGCTTTCAACTTGGCAAATGCGGTTCGCCCGAGCAGTGCGTGATAGCCACTGCGGAACGGGACTATGTCGAGGACTAACTCCTCGCTTCGGAAATTATCCAGAGATCCGAAGACCACTTCAAGTGTGACTGAGCCTGTACAGTTGGCCTCTACACCTGGTATGATGCCTTTAAAGGTCGTTTAGTGGGTTTAATCCTCGAGGGATCGATGCCCATTTTCCGCATTGTGTCCTGATAAAGCAGGTTTAGGCTGCTGCCGCCGTCCATAAGGACTTTAGTGAGGTGAAATCCGTCAAGAATTGGGTCTAGAACCAATGCGGCGAATCCGCCGTGACGGATGCTAGTGGGGTGGTCCCTTCGATCAAAAGTGATCGGGCAGGAGGACCATGGGTTGAACTTTGGGGCGACTGGCTCCATCACGTATACGTCCCTTAACGCACGCTTCCGCTCCCTCTTGGGGGAGTGGGTTGCGTATATCATGTTCACCGTCCGCACTTGTGGGGGGAATCCCTTCTGTCCACTACAGTTCGGCGGCCGGGCCTCCTCCTCGTCGTCGCTATGTAGCCCCTGGTCTCTGTTTTTGGCATTTAATTTGCCGACCTGCTTGAACACCCAACAATCCCTGTTGGTGTGATTGGCTGGCTTTTCGGGGGTGCCATGTATCTGGCACGAGCGGTCGAGTATTCGGTCCAAACTGGACGGGCCCGGACTATTTCTCTTGAATGGCTTTTTCTGCTGACCGGGTTTAGAGCCTCTGAATCCGGCATTGACTGTCGTATCTTCAGCATTGTCGCCGATAATCCGGCGCTTGTGCTTGTTGTGACGCGACCTGGCACTGTTGTCCTTGGTATCCGAATTACCAGGGATCTTGGTTATGTTATTGTTGGGGAACGTAGTAATTTCAAAAAAAATCCTACGCACACGCAAGATCATGGTGATGCATAGCAGCGAGAGGGGAGAGTGTTGTCTACGTACCCTCGTAGACCGAAGCGGAAGCGTTGACGCAACGTAGAGGAAGTAGTCGTACGTCTTCCCGATCCGACCGATCCAAGCACCGTTACTCCGGCACCTCCGAGTTCTTAGCACACGTTCAGCTCGATGACGCTCCCCGGGCTCCGATCCAGCAAAGCTTCGGGGATGAGTTCCGTCAGCACGACGGTGTGATGACGACGATGATGTTCTACCGATGCAGGGCTTCGCCTAAGCACTACAACAATATGACCGAGGTGGAATATGGTGGAGGGGGTCATGTCAACCCAACAAGTACTTTCGGAGACACCTGTAGAGCACCTTTATAATCACCCAGTTACGTTGTGACATTTGGTGGCACACAAAGTGTTCCTATGGTAAACGGGAGTTGCATAATCCCATAGTCATAGGAACATGTATAAGTCATGAAGAAAGCAATAGCAACATACTAAACGATCGGGTGCTAAGCTAATGGAACGGGTCATGTCAATCAGATCATTCAACTAATGATGTGACCTTGTTAATCAAATAACAACTCTTTGCCCATGGTTAGGAAACATAACCATCTTTGATTAACGAGCTAGTCAGGTAGAGGCATACTAGTGACGTTCTGTTTGTTTATATATTCACACATGTATTATGTTTCCGGCTAATACAATTCTAGCATGAATAATAAACATTTATCATGATATATGAGGAAATAAATAATAACTTTATTATTGCCTCTAGGGCATATTTCCTTCAGTCTCCCACTTGCACTAGAGTCAATAATCTAGATTACACAGTAATGATTCTAACACCCATGGAGTTTTGGTTCTGATCATGTTTTGCTCATGGAAGAGGCTTAGTCAACGGGTCTGCTACATTCAGATCCGTATGTATCTTGCAAATCTCTATGTCTCCCACCTGGACTAGATCCCGGATGGAATTGAAGCGTCTCTTGATGTGCTTGGTTCTCTTGTGAAATCTGGATTCCTTTGCCAAGGCAATTGCACCAGTATTGTCACAAAAGATTTTCATTAGACCCGATGCACTAGGTATGACACCTAGATCGGATATGAACTCCTTCATCCAGATTCCTTCATTTGCTGCTTCCGAAGCAGCTATGTACTCCGCTTCACATGTAGATCCCGCAATGACGCTTTGTTTAGAACTACACCAACTGACAGCTCCACCGTTTAATCTAAACATGTATCCGGATTGCGATTTAGAATCGTCCGGATCAGTGTCAAAGCTAGCATCAACGTAACCGTTTACGATGAGCTCTTTGTCACCTCCATATATGAGAAACATATCCTTGGTTCTTTTTAGGTACTTCAGGATGTTCTTGACCGCTGTCCAGTGATCCACTCCTGGATTACTTTGGTACCTCCCTGCTAAACTTATAGCAAGACACACATCAGGTCTGGTACATAGCATTGCATACATGATAGAGCCTATGGCTGAAGCATAGGGAACATCTTCCATTTTCTCTCTATCTTCTGCAGTGGTCGGGCATTGAGTCTTACTCAACTTCACACCTTGTAGTACAGGCAAGAATCCTTTCTTTGCTTGATCCATTTTGAACTTCTTCAAAACTTTGTCAAGGTATGTGCTTTGTGAAAGTCCAATTAAGCGTCTTGATCTATCTCTATAGATCTTGATGCCCAATATGTAAGCAGCTTCACCGAGGTCTTTCATTGAAAAATTCTTATTCAAGTATCCCTTTATGCTATCCAGAAATTCTATATCATTTCTGATTAGTAATATGTCATCGACATATAATATCAGAAATGCTACAGAGCTCCCACTCACTTTCTTGTAAATACAGGCTTCTCCAAAAGTCTGTACAAACCCAAATGCTTTGATCACACTATCACAGCGTTTATTCCAACTCCGAGAGGCTTGCACCAGTCCATATATGGATCGCTGGAGCTTGCACACTTTGTCAGCTCCCTTTGGATCGATAAAACCTTTTGGTTGCATCATATACAACTCTTCTTCCAGAAATCCATTCAGGAATGCAATTTTTACATCCATCTGCCAAATTTCATAATCATAAAATGCAGCAATTGCTAACATGATTTGGAAAGACTTAAGCATCGCTACGGGTGAGAAGGTCTCATTGTAGTCAATCCCTTGAACTTGTCGAAAACCTTTTGCGACAAGTCGAGCTTTGTAGACAGTAATATTACCGTCAGCGTCAGTCTTCTTCTTGAAGATCCATTTATTCTCAATTGCTTGCCGAACATCGGGCAAGTCAACCAAAGTCCATACTTTGTTCTCATACATGAATCCCATCTCAGATTTCATGGCTTCAAGCCATTTTGCGGAATCTGGGCTCACCATCGCTTCTTCATAGTTCGTAGGTTCACCATGATCTAGTAGCATGATTTCCAGAATAGGATTGCCGTACCACTCTGGTGCGGATCTTACTCTGGTTGATCTACGAGGTTCTGTAGTAACTTGATCTGAAGTTGCATGATCATCATCATTAACTTCCTCACCAATTGGTTTAGACGTCGCAGAAACCGGTTCCTGTGATGTGCTATTACCCAATAGGGGAGCAAGTACAGTTACCTCATCAAGTTCTACTTTCCTCCCACTCACTTCTTTCGAGAGAAACTCCTTCTCTAGAAAGTTTTTGAATTTAGCAACAAAAGTCTTGCCTCCGGATTTGTGATAGAAGGTGTATCCAATAGTTTCCTTTGGATATCCTATGAAGACACATTTCTCCGATTTGGGTTCAAGCTTATCAGGTTGAAGCTTTTTGACATAAGCGTCGCATCCCCAAACTTTTAGAAATGACAACTTTGGTTTCTTGCCAAACCATACTTCATAAGGCGTCGTCTCAATGGATTTCGATGGTGCTCTATTTAACGTAAATGCGGCCGTCTCTAAAGCATAACCCCAAAATGATAACGGTAAATCTGTAAGAGACATCATAGATCGCACCATATCAAGTAAAGTACGATTACGACGTTCGGACACACCATTACGTTGTGGTGTTCCAGGTGGCGTGAGTTGCGAAACTATTCCTCATTGTTTCAAATGTAGACCAAACTCGTAACTCAAATATTCTCCTCCACGATCAGATCGTAGAAACTTTATTTTCTTGTTACGATGATTTTCCACTTCACTCTGAAATTCTTTGAACTTTTCAAATGTTTCAGACTTATGTTTCATTAAGTAGATATACCCATATCTGCTTAAATCATCTGTGAAGGTGAGAAAATAACGATATCCGCCACGAGCTTCAATATTCATCGGACCACATACATCTGTATGTATGATTTCCAACAAATCTGTTGCTCTCTCCATAGTACCGGAGAACGGTGTTTTAGTCATCTTGCCCATGAGGCACAGTTCGCAAGTACCAAGTGATTCATAATCAAGTGGTTCCAAAAGTCCATCAGTATGGAGTTTCTTCATGCGCTTTACACCGATATGACCTAAACGGCAGTGCCACAAATAAGTTGCACTATCATTATCAACTCTGCATCTTTTGGCTTCAATTTTATGAATATGTGTGTCACTACTATCGAGATTCAATAAGAATAGACCATTCCTTAAGGGTGCATGACCATAAAAGATATTACTCATATAAATAGAACAACCATTATTCTCGGATTTAAATGAATAACCGTCTCGCATTAAACAAGATCCAGATACAATGTTCATGCTCAACGCTGGCACCAAATAACAATTATTTAGGTCTAAAACTAATCCCGAAGGTAGATGTAGAGGTAGCGTGCTGACCGCGATCACATCGACTTTGGAACCATTTCCCACGCGCATCGTCACCTCGTCCTTAGCTAATCTTCGCTTAATCCGTAGTCCCTGTTTCGAGTTGCAAATATTAGCAACAGAACCAGTATCAAATACCCAGGTACTACTACGAGTATTAGTAAGGTACACATCAATAACATGTATATCACATATACCTTTGTTCACCTTGCCATCCTTCTTATCCGCCAAATACTTGGGGCAGTTCCGCTTCCAGTGACCAGTCTGCTTGCAGTAGAAGCACTCAGTTTCAGGCTTAGGTCTAGACTTGGGTTTCTTCTCTTGAGCAGCAGCTTGTTTGTTGTTCTTCTTGAAGTTCCCCTTCTTTTTCCCTTTGCCCTTTTTCTTGAAACTAGTGGTCTTGTTGACCATCAACACTTGATGCTCCTTCTTGATTTCTACCTCCGCAGCTTTCAGCATTGCGAAGAGCTCGGGAATCGTCTTATCCATCCCTTGCATATTATAGTTCATCATGAAGCCTTTGTAGCTTGGTGGAAGTGATTGGAGAATTCTGTCAATGACGCAATCATCCGGAAGATTAACTCCCAGTTGAATCAAGTGATTACAATACCCAGACATTTTGAGTATATGCTCACTAACAGAACTATTCTCCTCCATCTTACAGCTATAGAACTTATTGGAGACTTCATATCTCTCAATCCGGGCATTCTGTTGGAATATTTACTTCAACTCTTGGAACATCTCATATGCCCCATGACGTTCAAAATGTCGTTGAAGTCCCGGTTCTAAGCCGTAAAGCATGGCACATTGAACTATCGAGTAGTCATCAGCTTTGCTCTGCCAGACGTTCTTAACGTCGTCAGTTGCATCAGCAGCAGGCCTGGCACCCAGCGGTGCTTCCAGGACGTAACTCTTCTGTGCAGCAATGAGGATAATCCTCAAGTTACGGACCCAGTCCATGTAATTGCTACCATCATCTTTCAACTTTGCTTTCTCAAGGAACGCATTAAAATTCAACGGAACAACAGCACGGGTCATCTATCTACAATCAACATAAACAAGCAAGATACTATCAGGGACTAAGTTCATGATAAATTTAAGTTTAATTAATCATATTACTTAAGAACTCCCACTTAGATAGACATCCCTCTAATCTTCTAAGTGATCACGTGATCCACATCAACTAAACCATGTCCGATCATCACGTGAGATGGAGTAGTTTCAATGGTGAACATCATTATGCTGATCATATCTACTATATGATTCACGCTCGACCTTTTGGTCTCCGTGTTCCGAGGCCATATCTGTATATGCTTGGCTCGTCAAGTATAACCTGAGTATTCCGCATGTGCAACTGTTTTGCACCCGTTGTATTTGAAGGTAGAGCCTATCACACCCGATCATCACGTGGTGTCTCAGCACGAAGAACTTTCGCAACGGTGCATACTCAGGGAGAACACTTCTTGATAATTAGTGAGAGATCATCTTAAAATGCTATCGTCAATCAAAGCAAGATAAGATGCATAAAAGATAAACATCACATGCAATCAATATAAGTGATATGATATGGCCATCATCATCTTGTGCTTGTGATCTCCATCTTCGAAGAACCGTCATGATCACCATCGTCACCGACGCAACACCTTGATAGCATCGTTGTCGTCTCGCCTATCTTATGCTTCTACGACTATCGCTACCGCTTAGTGATAAAGTAAAGCATTACAGGGAGATTGCATTGCATACAATAAAGCGACAACCATATGGCTCCTGCCAGTTGCCGATAACTCGGTTACAAAACATGATCATCTCATACAATAAAATTTAGCATCATGTCTTGACCATATCACATCACAACATGCCCTGCAAAAACAAGTTAGACGTCCTCTACTTTGTTTATTGCAAGTTTAACGTGGCTGCTACGGGCTTAAGCAAGAACCAATCTCACCTACGCATCAAAACCACAACGATAGTTTGTCAAATAGACTCCGTTTTAACCTTCGCAAGGACCGGGCGTAGCCATACTTGGTTCAACTAAAGTTGGAGAAACTGACACCCGCCAGCCACCTGTGTGCAAAGCACGTCGGTAGAACCAGTCTCGCGTAAGCGTACGCGTAATGTCGGTCCGGGCCGCTTCATCCAACAATACCACCAAACCAAAGTATGACATGCTGGTAGGCAGTATGACTTATATCGTCCACAACTCACTTGTGTTCTACTCGTGCATATAACATCAAACCATAAAAACCTACGCTCGGATGCCACTGTTGGGGAACGTAGTAATTTCAAAAAAAATTCCTATGCACACGCAAGATCATGGTGATGCATAGCAACGAGAGGGGAGAGTGTTGTCTACGTACCCTCGTAGACCGAAGCGGAAGCGTTGACGCAACGTAGAGGAAGTAGTCGTACATCTTCCCGATCCGACTGATCCAAGCACCGTTACTCCGACACCTTCGAGTTCTTAGCACACGTTTAGCTCGATGACGCTCCCCGGGCTCCGATCTAGCAAAGCTTCGGGGATGAGTTCCGTCAGCACGACGGCGTGATGACGATGATGATGTTCTACCGACGCAGGGCTTCGCCTAAGCACTGCAATGATATGACTGAGGTGGAATATGGTGGAGGGGGGCACCGCACACGGCTAAGGGACGATCACGAAGATCAACTTGTGTGTTCTAGGGTGCCCCCTGCCCCCCTATATAAAGGAGGGGAGGGGGAGGCGCGGCCGGCCCCCAAGGGGTGCGCCAGGAGGATTCCTACTCCCACCGGGAGTAGGACTCCTCTCCCTTGCCTTGTAGGAGAAGGAAGGAGAGAGGGGGAAAGGAAAAAGGGGGACGCCGCCCCCTCCCTTCCTTGTCCTATTCGGACTAGGGGGAGGGGGCGCGCGGCTTGCCTTGGCCGCCCCTCCTCTTTTCCCTTAAGGCCCATATGGGCCCATTAACCCCCGGGGGTGTTCCGGTAACCCCCCGGTACTCCAGTAAAATGCCGATTTCACTCGGAACCATTCCGATGTCCAAATATAGGCTTCCAATATATCAATCTTTATGTCTCGACCATTTCGAGACTCCTCGTCATGTCCGTGATCACATCCGGGACTCCGAACTAACTTTGGTACATTAAAATGCATAAACTCATAATAACTGTCATCGTAACTTTAAGCGTGCGGACCCTACGGTTCGAGAACAATGTAGACATGACCGAGATACGTTTCCGGTCAATAACCAATAGCGGGACCTGGATGCCCATATTGGCTCCTACATATTCTACGAAGATCTTTATCGGTCAGACCGCATAACAACATACGTTGTTCCCTTTGTCATCGGTATGTTACTTGCCCGAGATTCGATCGTCGGTATCCAATACCTAGTTCAATCTCGTTGCCGGCAAGTCTCTTTACTCGTTCTGTAATACATCATCTCACAACTAACACATTAGTTGCAATGCTTGCAAGGCTTATGTGATGTGCATTACCGAGAGGGCCCAGAGATACCTCTCCGACTATCGGAGTGACAAATCCTAATCTCGAAATACGCCAACCCAACAAGTACTTTCGGAGACACCTGTAGAGCACCTTTATAATCACCCAGTTACGTTGTGACATTTGGTGGCACACAAAGTGTTCCTACGGTAAACGGGAGTTGCATAATCTCATAGTCATAGGAACATGTATAAGTCATGAAGAAAGCAATAGCAACATACTAAACGATCGGGAGCTAAGCTAATGGAACGGGTCATGTCAATCAGATCATTCAACTAATGATGTGACCTCGTTAATCAAATAACAACTCTTTGCCCATGGTTAGGAAACATAACCATCTTTGATTAACGAGCTAGTCAGGTAGAGGCATACTAGTGACGTTCTGTTTGTTTATATATTCACATATGTATTATGTTTCCGGCCAATACAATTCTAGCATGAATAATAAATATTTATCATGATATATGAGGAAATAAATAATAACTTTATTATTGCCTCTAGGGCATATTTGCTTCAGTTATTGCTACGAGCCAGCCAGCTGTCTTCTCCCGCGAAGAAGCGGGTCATGAGTGTCGTGAGGGCTGCCAAAGATTTCGGCTTTTCCTGTCCAAGGTGCCGGGCAAGCCACTCGTCGCGGATATTATGCTTGAAGGCCGCTAGGGCCTCTGCGTACGGACAGTCGACGATTTGATTTTTCTTAGTTAGGAACCGTGTCCAGAATTGCCTGGTTGATTCCTCTGGCTGCTGAATTATATTGCTTAGGTCATCGGCGTCTGGTGGTCACACGTAAGTGCCCTGGAAATTGTCGAGGAACACGGCTTCTAGGTCCTCCCAACAACCAATTGATTCTGCTCGCAAGCTGTTAAGCCAATGCAGAGTTGGTCCTTTAAGCTTGAGTGGGAGGTATTTGATGGCGTGTAGGTCATCACCGCGGGCCATGTGGATATGAAGGAGATAGTCCTCGATCCATACCGCAGGATCTGTTGTGCCATCGTATGATTCGATGTTCACGGGTTTGAAACCCTCGGGGATTTGATGATCCATTACTTCATCTGTGAAGCATAGTGGGTGTGCGGCACCTCTGTATTGAGCTATATCACGACGTAGCTCAAACGAGCTTTGTATATTGTGTTCGGCCCGACCGGATTTACTGTATTCGGCGTGACGATTACCGTCGCGTGCCGTGGAGCGCCCACGCGATCCGTAGATGGACCTTGTTTGCTTTGCCTTGTCCTCCAATATATCTCGCAGGTCTGGCGCATTTCCCCGTGCCTTGGTATTTTTAAAGGGGCGCTGGGGTGCGGCTTGAATGGAGGGCCGAGAGGCCTCTCTGTCGCGGCCACGAGGTGGACGGTCGGCCGCGTCATGCGCTGGTGATGCGGGTGCTTCCTCCTCTAATCGGGGTAGCAACCTGCGCTTTGGGTAGCTTCTGGAGGGGCGTTCGAGTTCATACTCTTCGGCCGCAAGGACTTTCGTCCATTTGTCGGCTAGCAACTCTTGATCAGCTCTAAGCTGCGGCTGTTTTTTCTTGAGGCTGCTCGCCATGGCCATAAGCCTGCGTTTGAAGCACTCTTGTTCGACGGGATCCTCAGGCACGACAAATTCTTCGTCGTCGAGGCTTGCTTCGTCTTCGTAGGGAGGCATGTAATAATCGTCCTCGACCTCTCTGTCTGCCGCTCTCTCATGAGGGCTGGCTTCTCCATCCTCCTGTGCTGAGTTTTGCTGGAGGGGGTTTTCTTCGGCCCTGTCCGGAGTGTTATTATCTCCCGTGCCGGAATCACCGTTTTTGCTTTGGCGGGATTTAGAGCGGCGCCGCTAACGCCGGCGCTTAGGCTGTTTCTTGGAGGGGTCATCCTCCGCTGTTCCATCGCCATCGCCTTCTTTTGGGGTGTCCACCATGTATATGTCATATGACGAGGTGGCTTCCAGTGCCCTATAGGCGCTGGTTCCTGATCGTCTCCTGCATCGGCGTCCATACCGTCGATGTCTTCGGAGTCGTAGTCGAGCATGTCGGTTAAATCATCGACAGTGGCTACAAAGTGGGTGGTGGGTGGGCTTTGAATTTCGTCATCATCCGCATCCCAACCTTGCTGACCGTAGTACGGCCAGGGCTCTCCTGATAAAGAGAGAGACTTTAGTGAATTCAGAATATCGCCGAAGGGCGAGTGCTGAAAGGTGTCCGCGGCGGTGAACTCCATAATCGGCGCCCAATCGGATTCGATCGGCAGGGGCGCGGGGGGCTCGGAGTCCGGAGAGGAGTCCGGCACCTTGGAGTCACGGGCTTCGCAAGGGACAAAGCTGGTGTTCGGCTCGATCGCCGTAGAGACCGCGGCCTCTGAGGCGGCGTCCAACCACCCGTCCTCGATCGGTGCAATTGGCTCCGAACTAAGGGTCGAAGCTGATGCGGGTGCCGCCTCCAGGACACTGTTTGGCGGCAGAGCTAGATCATGCCCATCGTGACAGTGCGGCGCGCTCGGCTGTGGCTCGAATCCGTCGAAGATCAAGTCCCCACGGATGTCAGCCGTGTAGTTCAGACTTCCAAATCTGACCTGATGGCCAGGGGCGTAGCTTTCGATCTGCTCTAGATGGCCAAGCGAATTGGCCCGCAGTGCGGAGCTGCCAAATACGAAGATCTATCCGAGGAGAAAAGTCTCACCCTGGACCACGTCGTTGTTGATGATTGGAGGAGCCATCGGGCCTAAAAGTGACGACACAGAGTAACTCTCAATAAAAGCACCAATGTCGGCGTCAAAACTGGCGGATATCGGGTAGGGGGTCCCGAACTGTGCATCTAGGCGGATGGTAACAGGAGACAAGGGACATGATGTTTTTACCCAGGTTCGGGCCCTCTCGATGGAGGTAAAACCCTACTCCTGCTTGATTAATATTGATGATATGGGTAGTACAAGAGTAGATCTACCACGAGATCAAGGAGGCTAAACCCTAGAAGCTAGCCTATGGTATGATTGTTGTTCGTCCTACGGACTAAAACCCTCCGGTTTATATAGACACCGGAGAGGGCTAGGGTTACACAGAGTCGATTACAATGGTAGGAGATCTACATATCCGTATCGCAAAGCTTGCCTTCCATGCCAAGGAAAGTCCCTTCCGGACACGGGACGAAGTCTTCAATCTTGTATCTTCGTAGTCCAGGAGTTCGGCCGAATTCGAACACCCCCTAATCCAGGACTCCCTCACCAGCCCAAAGTAGCTCCCAGGCAGGGCCTCTCCAGGCCACAGCCAAACTATAAAGCCCTTCAGGGCCTGTTCGGCCACCTTGTGGAGCTCGACCAATTGCTTCAACTGGTCGCTCAAAGGCACCAGGTGTCCAGCCTCAACGTACTGAGACCAGAACACCTTCTCCGTTGAGCTGCCCTCCTCGGCCCGGTAGAAGGCGGCAACATCTGACACGCTGCGGGACAAATCTGCGAATGCTCCTGGAGAGCTCCGGACTCGGGTAAGTAACAAGTAATTCTCCTTCACGTGCTTGCTTTGCATAAAGAATGCCTTACCCACCGCTATCTTTTTCATCACCTCAACCTCCTGGAGGGCCTTCTGGGCTTCGGCCTTGGCAGACTTGGCATCTTCAAGGGCCGCCGCGAGCTCGGACTCCCACGTCTTTGAGTCAAGCTCCAAACTCTCATGTTTTTTCATGAGAGCCTGGAGCTCTTGCTGCACCTCGCCAACCCGTGCCTCCTGCTTCTCCCGCTCGATACGCTCCGTGGCCGCTTTATTTTTGGCCTCGGACAACGCTTGCTTAAGGGTTGCCACCTCAATTGTGGCCCCTACAATAGCCACGTTGATCCTGTCATTTTTTTTGCAATTGCACCTTTTATATATTTAAATAAGGTATCTCTTACCTTCTTTGTCCTCGAGCTGCTTCTTGGCAAGGCCGAGCTCTTGCTCGGACCGCTCGTGGTTTTGCTTCAGCGTTTCTGTCGGATCACGGGTTCCGGCAGACCCTTAAGGTTCGAACTCTGGGTGCGCGCGTAGATCGTGCCCTCTACCTCTCCGTCTCGTAAGGATCTAACTACTGCAAGAGCAACACCAGAGACACAAGGTTTATACTTGTTCGGGCCACCATTGCGGTGTAATACCCTACTCTAGTTTGTGGCGGGTGGATTGCCTCTGGGGCTGATGAGGAAGAACAATACAAAGGGGGAACGGCCTCGCAAGGGCCTGTTCTTAGCTGGGGGATGATCTGCTAGGGGGAGTTCGGTCGCCCTTCTCTCTCTCTAGATGCTGGATTTCCCTCCTCTACCCTGTGGGTGGCTAGTCCTATTTATAGGCAAAGGCCCTGGGCCTCTTCCCAAATATTGAGCGGGAAGGGCGCCAACAATTGGCCAATTTGAAGGGGAACATCTGGTACACTTATCCTGACTAAAGTTGGTCTTCGCCTGCCAAAGGCCCTGTGGTGACGCCGTCCGGGGCTCCATGGTGACCTCCTTCCCACCGTTGGACTGGTCTTGGTCTTGTTGCACCGAAAAGGGTGCCTTTGCTTGATCCTCTTGCCTGCGCTTGCCCCCTTTACACCAAAGAGGAAAGGGGGACGCTGCGCGGGCTGGCGCCCGCCTGGCACCCTCGATCGTCATGGCTTGCGTCATGGGCACCTCGCGAGGTACCCCGCCTTGATCTCTCTGCCTCCTCGCGAGCCAGCCTAAGGAGGCCGTGCTTGAGGAAGCGTCGTGTCGTCTGCCTCGCGAGACTTGGCCCCTCGCGAGGGTCTTGAGCCTTGTGTGATTGCAGATGGGCCACGCTGGGCCTCCATTCGATCCACGCCGCAGGTCGCAGGCAGGCAAGTCTGGGGACCCCCGTTCCCAGAACGCCGACAGTAGCCCCCGGGCCCGAGGCGCGCATGGACTTGGTCGTGCCGAGAGGCGAAAGGGCAAGGGCGAAGCGCCGCAGGCCCTAACAGCCTGCGGCCTCGGGCGCTGCGTGGCGGTTGATTGGACGTGGGTGGCACTGTTTACCCACGCTCCCTTATTCTGCGCCGCGCTAAGTTGCCCCACAGTTGTACACAGTCGCCCTTTTCCCTGTTGCTTGACCGTCTCCTGCTCTTCCTCCCTCCGAACTCTGGACCTTGCTTCCAATCCCATCTTGCATCTCCTCTCTTCCGCCCACCGCCATGGCTCCGAAGAAAGGGAAGGGGGAGAAGCCTGCGGCTCCATCTCGCCCGCTGCCGCCGGTGGCGCCTGCTGTCGGCCGCTCAATCATACTCAACCTGGAATGCCTAGGTAAGCTCAGTCCGGCTCTGGCCACCGCCTTCAACAAGTGTGGGAGGACGATGGCGTGGCCTACGTGTCACCTCCCCACTGACAGGATAATCACCGAGGTCCATTACTTTGCCGACGCCTTTGTGGGCGGGTTTGGTGCCCCCCTTCTCCGATTTCTTCAACGCCATCCTCGACCATTATCAGATCCACATGATGCATCTGGGTCCTGAGTCCATTGCTCTCCTTTCAGTCTTCACCTTTGTTTGTGAAGCGATGGTGGGCGTCCTTCCTTCTGTTGCCCTGCTGCGCCACTTCTTCTCCTTGAATCTTGCCGACCCCACGCAATGCTCGGCATGCGTGAGCTTCGTAGCTTCGCCCGAGACCGCAGCCTCTGGTATCGACTTCAACCTCCCTCTGCCTTCAGCCGGGTTGCGCGAGCGGTGGTTGTACATTGATGTCGGGGTACCCAGCCCCCGGCTCGTGAAGCCGACATCGCCTGCTGCGCCTAATTCGTGCTGGGGCCAGGAGACGCTCATAAGTCCCCGGCTCGCCTTCGTCTGGCACCGCTTCATGTCCCTGAAGAAGCTTGGCGTAACGGCGCCCAAAGTGGTGAAGGAGTTCCTATTGCGCTGCATTGCCCCTCTCCAACGCCATTCTCGTCGAATGTGGGCCTTCAGCGGGCATGGTGACCGCATGAGGCTTCAGGGAGAAGACCTGACGCCCGAGGTGCTGAGGAAGGTGATGTTGGTCCTGACAGGCGATCCCAACCCCGGGGGTGTCCGGCAGGGGGGAGCCTTGCTGTACCTCTGCCACAACAGGGATGACTTCGTGAGGCAGATGCCCCCCTTCGACGAGTGGGGGCTACGCCCTGTCAGCCTCCAGGGGCCTCGCGAGAACCCTGTGGTGGTGATTTCCCTTCCGGTCGGCCTGGGTGAATCCTCCTCGAGTGGTGGCGCAGGGAGGCAGGAGACAGCGGGGGTCGAGGGAGCCGCGGATGATTTGACCGCACCTGGCGATGCTCTTGATGGGGAAGCTCACGAGGTCTGCGCTGCCGAGGCCACGGTTGAGGCGCTGCCGCCTCCAATGCTTGAGACCGAGGCTCCTGAGCCCCCGGCCGGGATCTCTGACGAGGCAACTGCCCATGCGTATCAGGCATGCGCCCCCGACGCAAGTGGCCTTGGCGCTCCGCCCTCTTCGCAGGCCGATTCCTGTGCATCTCTCCTGGGCCGTTTCCGTGTGGACTTTGAGGCCCTCCGGAGGAAAAGGGAGGCCCTGGGCGACGACTTCCCTTGCCGCTTGTTGAAGCGCCGGAAGTACTTTGCTGTCGATGAGTAAGCCTTCTCCTTTTCTGTTCCTTATCCTGCTTGCCGCATCCGCTCATCCTTGCTCTACAGGCCTCTGCCTACTGAGCTCGATGAAGCCGTCGAGTCGACGCCTCCCTTGACTCCGTCTCCTCCGCCACCCCTGGGTGTCTCGAGCAGCACTGCCCTTGTGGTTTGGGAAAGTGACGGCTCGGACCGCTGCATAGCGCGCGGCGACTCTCCCGTCCCCGCGATCTCCTTCCGCGGGCCTTCCCTCGACATAGGCAGCCTGCCGTGGGCTTCCCGTCTGGTCGCGGGCTCTGACCGGCTGAGGCACCTCCGGGGCCCTTCTCCTGAGGTCAGGTTGGACTCAGGTCGGGCTTCTGATGCGGCGCGGCCGGCCGTCGTGAAGGCGCCAGCCCCCAGCCCCCTGCCCGGCGCCGGAGCGATGATCCGGGGTCCTCGACGCCCGCTTGGGGCGGATGATGGTGTGGCAGACGTGCTTGAGCATGCTCGGGAGCGCCGTGCCCGTCGCCACGAATTCCTTCGGAGGGCGAGTGGCGCCGTAGACCTGCTTGGGCAGGAGCTCGCTGTGGAAGACGCGCGCCTGGAAGCCGAGGGCCTGCGCCTGGCCGCAGAGCGGCACGAGCTGGAGGCCGCCACTGCCCTCGCGCGTCGTCAGCGCGACCTTGATGACGAAGGAGCGAAGGCGTCGCTGGAGGCTTCCCTGGCGGCTCGGTCTCAGGCCGTTGAGGAGGCCCGAGGAGCAGACCGACGGCGAGGAGCAGCAGAAGAATAGGCTCAGGAGCTCTTGGCCTGGTGTCGCTCGTTGGAGGAGCAAGCGGAGGTGCGCGAGGTAGCCCTTGCATCGATGGAGGTGGCTTCTGGCGACCCGGCTGAGCTTCGGAAGCGCGAGGAAGCGTTGGTGCTGGAGGCCGCCGAACGTGCTCGCGAGCACGAGCAGCTGGAGACGAGGGAACGCCTAGTGACGCAGGCAGAAAACGATGTCGCCGCGTGAGAAACGCGTGTCCTGGAGGAGGTTTGCCCTCGGGTGGCGACAGCGCGCCAAAGCCTCGAGCGTGAGTTCGAGGGGAAGCTGGGGATTATCCGAGTCGAAGCGGAGGGTAGAACCGCCGCCTTGAGGGCCCAACGGGATGAGGCGACGCGACGAGCGGACGCCCCCCAGGTCGCCCTTGAGGCAGCGCAGAAGGAGCTGGCCACCTCCCAAGCCGAGGTGCTCCGCCTTCGCCAGCGTGTGGAAGAGGCCGTGGCCGTCGAGCATCAGAATGCCGACGAGATACCCCTGGAGAACGAGCACGGCCCCATGCTCACCAAGCTCAGGGAGAGGGCTAACATTGCCCTGGGCAACATCTGTGAGGCTGCCGTGGGCGAGCCGCACACGATTAACTACGCCGGCAACCTGCAGTTCTTCACCACCGTGGTGACACAGCTGGAGGCGCGGTCAGTCAAAGCCGAGAGGTTGGTGGTGGAGAGGAGCCGCGCCCTACTCGGGCGCGCCTTTTCCCGCGTCTTCAGCCATCTTCGGAACATGGATCCCCACTTCGACTTCGACGCTGCCATTGCCCCAGTCCCCGAGGCCGTTCGAGGTGACTTGGCTGAATGGGTGGAGAGCAACGTAGATGCTCTCGTCCGGGCCTTCACTTCGGATGATGACGACGTGATCGTGGGCGCCGACGAAGGTGGCGTGGTGGATGACCCCAATGCCGTTGATGGTGGCGCAGACGACGAAGGCGTGTCCAGCGACGCTAGCGATAGCTCGGGAGGCGCCCCAGAGGATGCATTGGGGGATTTGTCAGATTGACCATGTACTATCCTCATCTTTTTACCTTGCATAGACAGAACTCAGGCGTTTAGCCCGACGGTTGTGAGAGCATTTTGGGAGGGGAAGCCTCTCATGTATGAACTCGTATCTAATGTATTTGCAGTGATTAAATCGTACGCGTGTCAACGGTAGGCTGGTTCACCCTTGTTCCTTGCTGGCTCCGGAGCTGCCTTCTGGAGGGCGTCAAGTCTCGGGTGCTGGGTAGTTGAAACCTCGGGAGGCGGGGTCGTTGCTGACAGGAAACCCCACTGGCGTGGGCCGTCTTTGCAGGCTCCGGGCCTTTTCTCGAGCGAGACATCTTCAGAGGCATTTGCCTTCTTCACAGGCTCCGGGCCTTTTCCTCGAGCAAGACGTCTTCACAGCCATTTGCCTTCTTCACAGGCTCAGGGCCTTTTCCCGAGCGGGATGGCTTCACAGGCGTTCGCCTTCTTCACAGGCTCAGGGCCTTCTCCCGAGCGGGATGGCTTCATAGGCGTTCGCCTTCTTCACAGGCTTAGGGCCTTCTCCCGATTGGGATGGCTTCACAGGCGTTCGCCTTCTTCACAGGCTCAGGGCCTTCTCCCGAGCGGGATGGCTTCACAGGCGTTCGCCTTCTTCACAGGCGTTCGCCTTCTTCACAGGCTTAGGGCCTTCTCCCGAGCGGGATGGCTTCGCAGGCGTTCGCCTTCTTCACAGGCTCAAGGCCTTCTCCCGAGAAAACGATCTCCGCAAGTACCAAAGGTCACCTCGCGAGAGAGCGACAGCGGCAGTCTGGGCCATGCTCAAGCTAGGCCTGCCCGGCTCACGAGGGGCTCGCGAGGGGAGGTAGTTGTGGTGAGATGGTGACCAGAACGCGGGAAACGATTCAAACAAGACCAAGCATCCCTTCCCCAACCGCACGCAAAGCTCAAATTCGAATTCAACTTAAATCCAACAGGGGAAAAAGGTTACAACCAAAGGAAGAAGGCAATGAAAGCAAACAAAAAGGCCGCGTCCGGCACCTAATCTAGTCTTCAACGTCTTCTCACCAGCGCGGAGCTAAGTGTTGTCCACTGGGCGTGGGAGGGAGCCCCAGGGCCTGAGGCCGGCACCCCTGAGACTCCGGGGCGTGTACAACCCCACTCATTATTACGTGAGAGTGTCACGGGGCGGCGAGCTTCACAGGCACTGGGCCTTCTTCACAGGAACCGGCCTTGCTTCATATCGCCAGACGAGGGCCCCGCCTTGCGCCACACTCTAGTGCCACCAACGGCGACCGGAAACCAGGACGCCGCCGGTGGGGTAGAGCGGTCGCCAGCGGTTCCCCCGACGACCGCGGGTCCTCCGCCAGGGGCAGGCCCTCAGGCGCCTCCCCAGCGGAGGGCCTATCTTCTAAGAACGCCTTGCTCCGAACGCCGCGGTGGTGATGTAGGATCTCTGCCCCTTTCCTGCAGCCCCCTGCGTCCTCCTCCCGAGGGGTAGGAGGCCGCAGGAGCGGGGCAGCTGCTCGTTGCGGCGACCTGCATCTCCTGTGATCCATGATTAGTGTATGCCTGCTCTTGAGGAATTAACGGTACCCGATAGTCGTTGCCTCCAGTGTGACCGATGGAGCCATCCTGGAGTTCCTGGAAGGGCTCGGCCTCTGGCGTCTCGTCCTCCCAGCTGGGGCTGAAGAGCGAGCCTTGTTCGCCCCCGTGAGTGTGCCCTTGGTCCATCATGTGGGGCACGTATTCCTCTGGTGCCGCCACCCCGACTGTTGTGCTGTAGTGCTCCATGCGCCATGCGGCGTTGCTTGTCGTGCCCACCGCGGGGTGGTAGCGCGGTTGGCCGCTGGCACCGTGGGCCGCACTGAGCCCCTCTCCTTCGCGCGCCGGGGGCGGGGGTAGCGCCATCGCCAGTCTGGTGCCGGCGGATTCGCCGGTGCTGGGGTAGTCTTGAGGCCCGCGCGGGTGTGCGGGACCCCCTCGTGCGCCGCCCTGAGCTTGAGGCGGAAGCTGGACGCAGAAGGGGTGAGCCCCCGAAGCGGCGAAGCCCAGGAGCTCGGCGACCCGCTCCAGCAGCACGTCGCGGCCGCCCTACAATAGCCTGCACTGCAGCAGCTCCCGTGCTACTGTGAGCGCGGCCCTCGAGTTCGCCTATTCCCGGCGGGTGTGCGGTGTCGTAGTTGCGGCATGATTGGATGACCTCGCTGCGGACCGCGCCTGTCGCGGTGTGAGGGCCGCAGAAGCTTGCTCGTGTCGCCCGCGGCCCGCAGCGCCTTGCGGACCGCGAGCTGCCCGCCGCGCGGGGTCGCCCGGAGCGGGAGGCTCCGCGCAGATGGGCCATGCCGCCCATGGGCCTTGGTTGCCCGCCTGGTCGCCGGCCATGGTGACGACGATGCAACGGGAGACGGATCGATGGGAAGGCAGATTCCGGCGCACCCCTACCTGGCACGCCAAATGTCGGATCACGGGTTCCGGCAGACCCTTAAGGTTCAAACTCTGGGGTGCGCGCGGAGATCGTGCCCTCTACCTCTCCGTCTCGTAAGGATCTAACTACTACAAGAGCAACACCAGAGACAGAAGGTTTATACTAGTTCGGGCCACCATTGCGGTGTAATACCCTACTCTAGTTTGTGGCGGGTGGATTGCCTCTGGGGCTGATGAGGAAGAACAATACAAATGGGGAACGGCCTCGCGAGGGCCTGTTCTTAGCTGGGGGATGATCTGCTAGGGGGAGTTCGATCGCCCTTCTCTCTCTCTCTAGATGCTGGATTTCCCCCTCTACCCTATGGGTGGCTAGTCCTATTTATAGGCAAAGGCCCAGGGCCTCTTCCCAAAAATTGAGCGGGAAGGGCGCCCACAATTGGCCAATTTGAAGGGGAACATCTGGTACACTTATCCTGACTAAAGTTGGTCTTCGCCTGCCAAAGGCCCTGTGGTGACGCCGTCCTGGGCTCCATGGTGACCTCCTTCCCACCGTTGGACTGGTCTTGGTCTCCTTGCACCGAAATGGGTGCCTTTGCTTGATCCTCTTGCCTGCGCTTGCCCCCTTTACACCAAAGAGGAAAGGGGGACGCTGCGCGGGCTGGCGCCCGCCTAGCACCCTCGATCGTCATGGCTTGCGTCATGGGAACCTCGCGAGGTACCCCGCCTTGATATCTCCGCCTCCTCGCGAGCCAGCCTAAGGAGGCCGTGCTTGAGGAAGCGTCGTGTCGTCCGCCTCATGAGGCTTGGCCCCTCGCGAGGGTCTTGAGCCTTGTGTTGATGCAGATGGGCCACGCTGGGCCTCCATTCGAGCCACGCCGCAGGCCGCAGGCAGGCCAGTCTGGGGACCCCCGTTCCCAGAACGCCGACAGTGTCCACCTCCGCAGTCAGTGTATTGCACGCCAGCAGCGAAGCCTGCATGCGCATATTGACTTACTTTTGTTAGACTCCTGCGAATGTTATTAGATCCTCTATTCGTCTTTTCTTTCCGAACGCCAAACAGAGCATCAGGGGCTACTGTCTATGCGGTAATATTTTTACATATGTTTTACATACCTCAAAGCCTATCAACAGGCTGGCACAGGCTTCGGTCAGCCCGCTCTTAGCGGAATGAAACTTCTGAATCAATGCAATCATAATAGTGTGGTGCTCCTCGTCGATGGAGGCGCCGTTAAGCACCTCCAGCAAGTTATCCGGTGCCTCCGGTTGGGCGGAGGTCACCGGCGTCGTAGGCTTTCCCTTCTTCTTAGGGGGTCCGACTGCCGGACTCCGGAACCTTTGAAGGTTCCGGAGCGGTGTCCAGCCCAGGGCCGGACTTGGAGCCCTTGGGGGTTTTGTCCCCTGGGCACCTGGAGTCCGGGAGGTCGCCTTGCGGCCCCTCCAGGACCACCTCCTCCTGGCCTGGAGCCTCCTGGGACAACACCTCGGCGTTATCCGTAGGGTGAGGGGAGGAGGCGGTTGGAAGTGAAGTATTGTTCACATCTGACGAATCCAGGGAACCACTCAACGACGTGTCGAGCCCGTCTTTGGGCGGACTGCATAAATATATTCGGCGTCAGGAAAAGCTATGCAATAAAGGAATGCCATGAGTCATTCTGGTATCCGAACACTTACGATCTTTCCAGGGGCTTGGCCCTGTGCGGCCACTACTCTTCGCCATTGTCGGCGTTAGGGGAGTAGTCCGGAGGGAGGGTCCTTCCTTTCTTGGACCCTCCGGCCTCCCCCGTTGGGGAGGCCTTCCTTTTCTTCTCTCCCCCCGCTGGGGGAGAAACTTCTCTTTCCTCCTCCTCATCTTCGGGGGAGGAGTCCGCCTCGGAGTCGTCAGACGATGGGTCCGACTCCTCCAGGCGTCGGGAACTCTTTCAGGTTCCCGTGGCCTTCTTCTCGGCCTTCTTCTCCGGCACCACATAGGGGCCTGGAACCAGCAGCTTTTCCAAGCGAGCGTCTGTTGGGTCTTCCGGCAAAGGAGCCGGACAATCGATCTGTCCGGACATCTCCTGCCAATCCTGTCAAAGGTAAGGGAGCTTAGATCCCGCATAGAGTCAAACTATGAAAAATAAATATCCTGTAAGAGGTAAAAATAGCTTACCGCACTGGCTTGACGCTGCGCGCTAAAACCGCGATACTCAGTAGCGGACGCGGGAGCTTCGGCACCCTTGAATAGCACCTTCCAAGCATCTTCGTACGTTGTGTCGAAGAGCCTGCTCAGGGTTCGGTGTTGGGCCAGATTGAACTCCCACAAGCTGAAGCCCATTGTTGGCACAAGAGTATCCGGCGGTTTGGATGCATGTTTGGAGTCCGATCAGCTCTCCTTTTTTGCCCCACGGCAGGCCCTTCTCTTTACAGGAGGTGAGCCGCGTGGGAATTCTGGATCGGAACTCGGGGGCTGCGACCCACGCAGGGTCGCGCGGCTCGGTGATGTAGAACTATCCCGATTGCCACCCCTTTATGGTCTCCATGAAGGAGCCCTCGAGCCATAGGACATTGGGCATCTTGCCCACCATGGCGCCTCCGCACTCCGCTTGGCGGCCGCCCACTACCTTCGGCTTGACATTGAAGGTGTTCAACCATAAGCTGAAGTGGGGCTGGATGCAGAGGAACACCTCGCACACGACGATGAACACCGAGATGTTGAGGATAAAGTTCGGGGCCAGATCGTGGAAATCTAGGCCGTAGTAGAACATGAGACCCCGTACAAATGGGTGGAGAGGAAAACCTAGTCCGCGGAGGAAATGGGTGAGGAACGCCACCCTCTCATGGGGCCTTGGGGTGGGGAGGAGCTGCCCCTCTTCGGGAAGCCGGTGCGCGATGTCGGCAGACAAGTATCCGGCCTTCATCAGCTTTTTGATGTGTCCCTCCGTGACGGAGGAGACCATCCACTTGCCTCCCGCTCCGGACATGGCTGGAGAAGGTTGAGGTGGGGAGTGCGAACTTGGGCGCTGGAGCTCGAGTATGCGAAAATGGATGAGCAAAGGAGGAAGAAGGCATAGGTGAAAAGGTGGATCCTTATCCCCTTATATGGGCGGACGAAACTGCGTGGCCCCTCCAACCTGGTAAAACTCGCTTATCTCCCAAGCGCCGTAATCAATGGCGCGGTTGGGTTACCCACGCCTGTATTGATGAGAATCCCGGAATAAGGAGACACGATCTCTACTTTGACAAGACGTGCCAAGGAAACCGCCTCGCTATACACGCTGAGGTGGGACAACAAAACGATTCGAATAAAGACTTGTCCGTGGTGTGATGTCACACTGCGGGGTACGTCAGCAGATTAGATTTGTGTAAATATTATTCTCTCTATTGCAATATGTGGAACTTATTTTGCAGAGCCGGACACTATCCTTGTGTTCACAATCTTCTACGAAGTATTCGGAGGAGGAACCCGCCTTCCAGTGCCGAAGACAATTTGCGCGCCGGACTCGTCGTCATTGAAGCCTAGTTCAGGGGCTACTGAGGGAGTCCTGGATTAGGGGGTGTTCGAATAGCCAGACTATAACCTTTGGCCGGACTCCTGGACTATGAAGATATAAGATTGAAGACTCCGTCCCGTGTCCGGATGGGACTTTCCTTTGCGTGGAAGGCAAGCTTGGCGATACGGATATGTAGATCTCCTTCCGTTGTAACCGACTCTATGTAACCCTAACCCTCTCTGGTGTCTATATAAACCGGAGGGTTTTAGTCCGTAGGCCAGAAGGACTACAATCATACCATAGGCTAGCTTCTAGGGTTTACCCTCTCTGATCTCGTGGTAGATCTACTCTTGTACTACCCATATCATCAATATTAATCAAGCATGAGTAGGGTTTTACCTCCATCGAGAGGGCCCGAACCTGGGTAAAAACATCGTGTCCCTTGTCTCTTGTTACCATCCGCCTAGACGCACAGTTCGGGACCCCCTAACCGAGATCCGTCAGTTTTGACACCGACAGTTGGTCTTCTGCCATTTGTCACGGACAAGGAGCACTAGAATGAAGAGCTTCTGCTGCAGTTCTATGCCACTCTTAACATTCGTGGCTACAACAGGGATTCGAAGACATGGGTCCTTTAGTGGATGTCAGGGGATGTACATCATGAAGCCAAAGCTCAAGATATCATCGAGCTGTCTTCCCTGCCCACTCCAGGTGAGCTCTATGAGCCTGGTTGTCAGCTACATCAAAATGAACTGCAGAGTATATTTCAGAAGCCTGAGCCGAATATGAGCCAGATGCTCAGCATGATGAAGCCACTACCTCCAGATGCTGACTATCCCAAGGAATTCTTCGTTAAGGACCTTGAGTACCTACCCCGCATAGTCTATCATATTCTGAGGCGTACTCTCTAGCCCATCAAGGGACACTCAGCTAAAGCCAAACTTGAAGGAGCAATGAAGACTTTAGTGTTCCATATTGTCAATGTCATCAGATTCAACTCCCAGGATTTCTTCATCAGACAACTAGCTGCATCTAGGATTGATCTATTTGGCTTGAAGTTCTATGCTCCATGGGTGATGCGCTTCATCAAGCTTCACTCTTATGTCGACTATCAGCCCTCAGCGCGCAACCATCTTGTCTCTTTGCCTGTAGTTGATATGTCCGTTGAAGCCATCTACCCTGAGCCTGCCAAGGAGCCACTTTACCTGTTGGGGATCGTTGCAGAAATTAAAAAAAATTCTACGCATCACCAAGATCAATCTATGGAGAGACTAGCAACGAGAGAGAAGGGAGTGCATCTTCGTACCCTTGAAGATCGCGACACGGAAGCGTTACAAGAACGCGAATGAAGGAGTCGTACTCGCAGCGATTTAGATCGCGGTTGATTCCGATCTAAGCGCCGAACAACGGCGCCTCCGCGTTCAACACACATACAGCCCGGGACGTCTCCTCCTTCTTGATCCAGCAAGGGGGAAGGAGAAGTTGGGGAAGAGCTCCGGCAGCACGACGACGTGGTGGTGGAGCTCGCAGTTCTCCGACAGGTCTTCGCCAAGCTAAATGGAGGAGGAAGAGGTGTTGGAGAGGGGGAGGGTTGCGCCTTGGGAAGGGTGTTGCTGCCCTCCATCCAACCATCTATTTATAGGGCGAAGGGTAAAGGGGGCCACGGCCCCCTCTAGATGGATCTCGAGGGGGGCGGCCAAGGGGGAGGGGGCTTGCCCCCCAAGCCAAGGGGGCGCCCCCTTTAGGGTTCCAACCCCAACCCTAGGCGCATGGGCCCTAGGGGGGATGGCGCCCAACCCACTTAGGGTTTGGTTCCCTTCCACATACAGCCCATAGGGCCCTCTGGAGCAGGTGGACCCCTGGAACCCCTTCGGTGGTCCCGGTACAATACCAATAAACCCCCGAACACTTCCGGTGACCGTATGATGACTTCCCATATATAAATCTTCACCTCCGGACCATTCCGGAACTCCTTGTGACGTCCGGGATCTCATCCGGGACTCCAAACAACATTCGGTAACTGCATACCATTTCCCATAACAACTCTAGTGTCACTGAACCTTAAGTGTGTAGACCCTACGGGTTCGGGAATCATGCGGACATGACCGAGACATCTCTCCGGCCAATAACCAACAGCGGGATCTGGATATCCATGTTGGCTCCCACATGTTCCATGATGATCTCATCAGATGAACCACGATGTCGGGGATTCAAACAACCCCGTATACAATTCCCTTTGTCTACCGGTATGATATTGCCCGAGATTCGATCGTTGGTATCCCTATACCTTGTTCAATCTCGTTCCTGGCAAGTCTCTTTACTCGTTCCGTAAGACATCATCCCGTGATCAACTCCTTGGTTACATTGAGCTCATTATGATGATGTCTTACCGAGTGGGCCCAGAGATACTTCTCCGTCACACGGAGTGACAAATCCTAGTATCGGTTCGTGCCAACTCAACTGACACTTTCGGAGATGCCCGTAGTGTGCCTTTATAGCCACCCAGTTACATTGTGACATTTGGCACACCCAAAGCATTCCTACGGTATCCGGGAGTTGCACAATCTCATGGTCTAAGGAAAAGATACTTGACATTAGAAAAGCTTTAGCAGACGAACTACACGATCTTGTGCTATGCTTAGGATTGGGTCTTGTCCATCACATCATTCTCCTAATGATGTGATATCCCGTTATCAACGACATCCAATGTCCATGGTCAGGAAACCGTAACCATCTATTGATCAACGAGCTAGTCAACTAGAGGCTCACTAGGGACATGTTGTGATCTATGTATTCACACATGTATTATGATTTCCAGATAACACAATTATAGCATGAACAATAGAAAATTATCATGAACAAGGAAATATAATAATAACAATTTTATTATTGCCTCTAGGGCATATTTCCAACAGTCTCCCACTTGCACTAGAGTCAATAATCTAGTTACATTGTGATGAATCGAACACCCATAGAGTTCTGGTGTTGATCATGTTTTGTCCGTGAAAGAAGTTTAGTCAACGGATCTGCGACATTCAAGTCCGTATGCACTTTACAAATATCTATGTCTCCATCTTGAACATTTTCACGAATGGAGTTGAAGTGACGCTTGATATGCCTGGTCTTCTTGTGATACCTGGGCTCCTTGGCTAGGGCAATAGCTCCAGCGTTGTCACAGAAGAGAGCCATCGGGCCCGATGCGTTGGGAATAACTCCTACGTCGATAATGAACTCCTTCATCCAGATTGGTTCATGTGCTGCCTCCGAGGCTGCCATGTACTCCGCTTCACATGTGTATCCCGCCACGACGCTTTTCTTGCAACTGCACCAGCTGACTGCCCCACCATTCAAAATATACACGTATCTGGTTTGTGACTTGGAGTCATCCAGATCTGTGTCGAAGTTAGCATCGACATAACCATTTACGGCGAGCTCTTCGTCACCTCCATAAATGAGAAACATATCCTTAGTCCTTTTCAGATACTTCAGGATATTCTTGACCGCTGTCCAGTGTTCCATGCCTGGGTTAGTTTGGTACCTTCCTACCAAACTTATGGCAAGGTTTACATCAGGTATGGTACACAACATGGCATACATAATAGACACTTGCTACCTCTTGAGCACTGCGTTGGATTTCCTTGAAGAGGAAAGGATGATGCAGCAAAGTAGCGTAAGTATTTCCCTTAGTTTTTGAGAACCAAGGTATCAATCCAGTAGGAAGCTACGCGCGTGGCCCTCGTACCTGCACAAAGAAAATAACTCCTCGCAACCAACGCGATAAGGGGTTGTCAATCCCTTCACGGTCACTTTCGAGAGTGAGATCTGATAGAGATGATAGATAATATTTTTGGTATTTTTGTGATAAAGATGCAAAGTAAAATAAAAGCAAAGTAAAATAAAAGCAAAGTAAAAAAGCAAAGGCAATATTAAAGTGATGGAAGATTGATATGATGAAGATAGACCCAGGGGCCATAGATTTCACTAGTGGCTTCTCTCAAGAGCATAAGTATTTTATGGTGGATGAACGAATTACTGTTGAGCAATTGACAGAATTGAGCATAGTTATGAGAATATCTAGGTATGATCATGTATATAGGCATCACGTCCGAGACAAGTAGACCGACTCCTGCCTGCATCTACTATTATTACTCAACTCATCGACTGCTATCCAGCATGCATCTAGAGTATTAAGTTAAAAACAGAGTAACGCCTTAAGCAAGATGACATGATGTAGAGGGATAGATTCATGCAATATGATAAAAACCCCATCTTTTTATCCTCGATGGTAACAATACAATATGTGCCTTGCTGCCCCTACTATCACTGGGAAAGGACACCGCAAGATTGAACCCAAAGCTAAGCACTTCTCCCATTGCAAGAAAAACCAATCTAGTAGGCCAAACCAAACTGATAATTCGAAGAGACTTGCAAAGATAACCAATCATACATAAAAGAATTCAGAGAAGATTCAAATATTGTTCATAGATAATCTTGATCATAAACCCATAACATCGATCTCAACAAACACACCGCAAAAAGAAGATTACATCAAATAGATCTCCACGAGAGAGGGGGAGAACATTGTATTGAGATCCAAAAAGAGAGAAGAAGCCATCTAGCTACTAACTATGGACCCGAAGGTCTGAGGTAAACTACTCACACTTCATAGGAGGGGCTATGATGATGTAGAAGCCCTCCATGGTGGATGCCCTCTCCGGCGGAGCTCCGGAACAGGCCCCAAGATGGGATCTCGTGGGTACATAAGGTTGTGGTGGTGGAGTTAGGTTTTTGGCTCCGTATCTGATCGTTTGGGGGTACGTAGGTATATATAGGAGGAGGAAGTATGTCGGTGGAGCTTCGTGGACCCCACGAGGGTGGGGGCGCGCCTGGGGGGGTTGACCCCGCCCCCTACCTCGTGCCCACCTTGAAGCTTCCTTGGCGTAGGGTCCAAGTCTCCTGGGTCATATTCGGTGAAAAAATCACGTCCCGAAGGTTTCATTCCGTTTGGACTCTGTTTGATATTCCGTTTCTTCGAAACTCTGAAATAGGCAAAAAAACAACAATTCTGGGCTGGGCCTCCGGTTAATAGGTTAGTCCCAAAAATAATATAAAAGTGGAAAATAAAGCCCAATATGGTCCAAAACAGTAGATAATATAGCATGGAGCAATAAAAAATTATAGATACGTTGGAGACGTATCAACCCTATGGCCGAGGCATAGGGGATGGCACTCATCTTTTCTCTATCTTCTTTCGTGGTCGGGCATTGAGCCGTGCTCAATCTCACACCTTGCAATACAGGCAAGAACCCCTTCTTGGACTGATCCATATTGAACTTCTTCAATATCTTGTCAAGGTACGTGCTTTGTGAAAGACCAATGAGGTGTCTCGATCTATCTCTATAGATCTTGATGCCTAATATATAAGCAGCTTCTCCAAGGTCCTTCATTGAAAAACACTTATTCAAGTAGGCCTTTATGCTTTCCAAGAGTTCTATATCATTTCCCATCAATAGTATGCCATCCACATATAATATTAGAAATGCTACAGAGCTCCCACTCACTTTCTTGTAAACACAGGCTTCTCCACAAATCTGCGTAAACCCAAACACTTGGATCATCTCATCAAAGCGAATGTTCCAACTCTAAGATGCTTGCACCAGCCCATAGATTGAGCTTTGGAGCTTGCACACCTTGTCAGCATTCTTAGGATCGACAAAACCTTCCGGCTGCATCATATACAATTCTTCCTTAAGGAAACTATTAAGGAATGTCGTTTTGACGTCCATTTGCCATATCTCATAATCATAGAATGCGGCAATTTCTAACATGATTCGGACGGACTTCAGCTTTGCTACGGGTGAGAAGGTATCATCGTAGTCAACCCCTTGAACTTGTCGATAACCCTTAGCGACAAGCCAAGGTTTATAGATGGTCACATTTCCATCCGCGTCTATCTTCTACTTGAAGATCCATTTATTTTCTATGGCTCACCTATCATCGGGCAAGTCTGTCAAAGTCCATACTTTGTTTTCATACATGGATCCTATCTCAGATTTCATGGCTTCAGGCCATTTGTTGGAATCTGGGCCCACCATCGTTTCCTCATAGTTTGAAGGTTCACCGTTGTCCAACAACATTGTTTCTAGGACAGGGTTGCCAAACCACTCTGGTGTGGAACGTGTCCTTATGGACCTATGAAGTTCAGCAGTAACTTGATCCGAAGTTCCTTGATCATCATCATTAACTTCCTCTATAGTCGGTGTAGGCACCAAAGAAACATTTTCTTGAGCTGCGCTACTTTCCATTTCAAGAGGCAGTACTTCATCAAGTTCTACTTTCCTCCCACTCACTTCTTTCGAGAGAAACTGTAGGATCTAGAAGTAGGTGTGTCTAGAGGGGGGTGATTAGACACTTAGTGCTAAAGTAGCAATTTTTAAGCTTTTCAGTTTGAGTGGAGTTTTAGGCACAATTTCAACATACACAATACATATCAAGCAAGCATGCAAAGGGTATATGAGCAGCGGAAAGTAAAGCATGCAACTTGCAAGAATGTAAAGGGAAGGGTTTGGAGAATTCAAACGCTATTGGAGACACGGATGTTTTTCCCGTGGGTCGGATAGGTGGTGCTATCCTACATCCACATTAGTGGAGACTTCAACCCACGAAGGGTAACGGTTGCGCGAGTCCACGGAGGGCTCCACCCACGAAGGGTCCACGAAGTAGCAACCTTGTCTATCCCACCATGGCCATCGCCCACGAAGGACTTGCCTCACTAGAGGTAGATCTTCACGAAGTAGGCGATCTCCTTGCCCTTACAAACTCCTTGGTTCAACTCCACAATCTTGTCGGAGGCTCCCAAGTGACACCTAGCCAATCTAGGAGACACCACTCTCCAAGATGTAACAAATGGTGTGTTGATGATGAACTCCTTGCTCTTGTGCTTCAAATGATAGTCTCCCCAACACTCAACTCTCTCTCACAGGATTTGGATTTGGTGGAAAGAAGATTTGAGTGGAAAGCAACTTGGGGAAGGCTAGAGATCAAGATTCATATGGTAGAAATGGAATATCTTGGTCTCAACACATGAGTAGGTGGTTCTCTCTCAGAACATATGAGTTGGAAGTGTAGATGTGTTCTGATGGCTCTCTCCACGAATGAAGAGGAGGAGGAGGGGTATATATAGCCTCCACTTAAAATCCAACCATTGCACACAATTTACCAATCTCGGTGGGACCGAATCAACAAACTCGGCGGACCGAAACGGTAAACCTAGTGACCGTTAGAGTTTTTCGGTGGGACTGACATGCATCTCGGTAGGACCGATATGGTTAGGGTTTGGGCATAACGTAATCTCGGTGAGACCGGTTACACAAACTCGGTGAGACCGATTTGGTAATTAGCTAACCAGAGAGTTGGTCAGGCAAACTCGGTGGGACCGATTTGCTCTTTCGGTGAGACCGAAAAGTTACAAAAGGGAAACAGAGAGTTTGCATTGCAATCTCGGAAGTACCGATTTCCTAAACTCGGTGAGACCGATTTTGACAATGGACATACACAGTGAGATTGCAATCCCATCTCGGTGAGACCGAGATCCCTATCGGTAGAACCGATTTGCTAGGATTTGGCAGTGGCTTATGACAAGTGAAACTCGGTGGCGCCGGATAGAAAGAATCGATAGGACCGAGTTTGGCTTGGAGTTTTAGGTCATATGTGGAAGTGGGAAAGTAGCTGAGGGTTTTGGAGCATATCATCAAGCACATAAGGCAAAGAGCTCATTAAGCAACACCTCATCCCTCCTTGATAGTATTGGCTTTTCCTATGGACTCAATGTGATCTTGGATCACTAAAAGTGTAAAATGAAGAGTCCTGAGCTTGAAGCTTTAGCCAATCCTTTGTCCTTAGCATCTTGAAGGAGTTCCCACAACCTTTAGTGCATGCCACTCCATTGTTGAACTTATCTGAAACATGCTAGATGGAAACATTAGTCCAACAAGAAATATGTTGACATTAATTACCAAAACCACCTGGAGAGCACTTGTGCTTTCAATCTCCCCCTTTTAGGTAATTGATGGCAACATACATCAAAGCTTTAGATTAAGATAAAAAGAATGGCAAGTAAAGCTTTGGAAGAACATGTAACAAGCATAGGCTCCCCCTACATGTATGCAATCATGTAAATATAATATATAGATGCATGTGAGAGCATAACCATGATAGAGAAGGCAATGTGTTACATGTATCTTGGCCGTATGCATCAGAGCAAAAGATTATTAAGAGAAATACCTTCATGCTTATGAGTCCTTCTTGCAAACAGTATGTACAAAAGCAAGAATTCCTCATACTCATGATTCTGATGCATATACTTACCGTGTAGTCTTGAGTTGGCTTAGGATGGAATGAACCTGCATAAGCAAGGTTAGATAACACAGGTGCATCCACTAGCCAGAGCAAACCAAAGAAAACCACAAGAATACCAAGACTGGGATGACATGTAGTGAGTAAGTACAAGGTACCACATTGGATTAGACATGTCCCCAAGAGTAAAGATATGCAATGAATTTGAGCTGAAATATACTGACATACATGAATGAATAGAAGCAATATATTCTATGAACATGTCTTTCCCCCAAAAAGACATGTGGCATCTCTCCTCTTAAACATCAAGCATCTGGGATCCTTGAGTATTCTCTCCCCCTGGAGATCTCTTTCTCCCCCTTAATACTTTCTCTCTCTTTCTCCCTGATGATAAGCTTTGATGTGATCTCTCTCCCCCCTTTGACATCAATTTCCAAGAAGGTTCTTCTGGAATCTGTTGAATAGGTTTGGTCCTTGAGATTCAGCATAAAGCAATGGATAAAACTGTGATGCTTGTAGAGGATAAGATTCATCGAGTGGAGCTGGATCAGAAGAAATATAGAACAAGTGGCAAACTATTTTCCTATTGCAAAATCGGTGGCACCGAGCGTCATGTTTCGGTGGTACCGAAGGGATTCGGTTGATCCGAAACGTTCAATTCAGTGAAACCGAGTTTACTACAGAGAAAACACTTGTCACCTCAGCTCACTAGTCAAATAAGATCTCACAAAGATTTGCAATGAATTAACTGAAAGATTTGCAAGGAATTTGATGCAGAAATATGCAGAACAGAAAAGAATGAAAGCTCTAGATGAAGTTTTTTTTTGTTAGAAAAAGAGGGAAACAAATATGCAAGGGACAAATGCAATAACACAGAAAAGAACACAAGAGAACTTCATCTAGAATTGGGCGGTGACATAGTCACCTATGTTAGAGTATATTGACTTAGGAGTCAAGTGAGAACACTTGATCATAGGTCATACTCATCGTTTAAGCTCAAAATGGGGTTACCATTTTTCGTTTAAGCATCTTGATGTCTTCACATCTTGTGGAGTTGCTTTAACTCATGACTTGGATTAAAGCTTCTCTAAGATGGAACAACATACCTTGGGTGGTGGTGTGGATCTTGCTCATGTAGTTGAACTTGTGTGGGTGCTCAAGGGTGATGTAGCTCATCATGAGTTGGGAGCACCACTTGGAGTTTGAGTTCATCTACCTACATGGATTAGTTCTTGCAAGGAAAAGCACTTGTATATCCAAAAATGACAATCATGAAGCTCAACATAGAATTTGTCAAAGGATATGATTGAGTGGTTTCATGCTTCCTTGTCTTTAACCACCGTTGTGTAGAGACTTGGTGATGTAGAGATTGCTCAAGATGTGAGTGAGTTGCAATCTTATAGAATTTTATTCAACCAAGTACCTACATGGGTTAGATATCATGCAAGATACAAATATATCCAAGACATAAGATAGTCATCATAAGAGATATATCATGGATTGGCCATAAGCTCATGTCTTGCATGTATCCAATGGAGTTTCTACTCCAAGTTCGAAGCATCAATGTTGTTCAATTCTCCTCTCAACCTGCAAAACACTTTCTCATCAAGTGGTTTAGTGAATATATCCGCTAATTGCTTGTCGGTGCGCACATGCTTAAGATCAATGTCACCCTTAGCAACATGATCTCGAATGAAATGATGACGAACTTCAATGTGCTTAGTTCGAGAATGTTGCACAGGATTATGACCAATTTTGATAGCACTTTCATTGTCACAAAGCAATGGAACATGTTTCACATAGACCCCATAATCTTTAAGAGTTTGGGTCATCCAAAGTAATTAAGCACAACATGAACCAGCGGCAATGTACTCCGCTTCGGCGGTAGATAAGGATACCGAGTTTTGTTTCTTGGAGGACCAAGACACAAGAGATCTACCAAGAAATTGACAAGTACCCGAAGTGGACTTTCTATCAACCTTGTCTCCGGCATAATCCGAGTCGGAATAGCCAACAAGATCAAAAGAGGACCTCTTAGGATAGCAAATGCCAAAATTTGGTGTATGAATTAGGTATCTCACTATCCTTTTCACGGCCTTAAGATGACATTCTTTAGGAGCAGCTTGATATCGTGCACACATGCACACACTTAGCATAATATCGGGACGGGAGGCACATAGGTATAACAATGAACCAATCATAGAGCGATAAACCTTTTGATCAACCGGTTCACCATCTTTGGTCAAATCATTATGTCCACTAGTAGGCATGGGTGTAGACATACCTTTGCATTCTTGCATATTGAACTTCTTGAATAGGTCTTTGGTGTACTTCGTTTGAGAGATAAATGTACCTTCCTTAGTTTGCTTGATTTGCAAACCGAGAAAGAATTTGAGTTCACTCATCATAGACATCTCAAACTTCTTTGACATAAGCTTTCCAAACTTTTCACTAAAAAGAGGGTTAGTAGAACCAAATATGATATCATCAACATAAATTTGGCATACAAATAGTTCTCCATTAACTCTTTTAGTAAAAAGTGTATAATCAATTTTTCCAATTTCAAAACCACTTGCAATAAGGAACTTAGTCAAGCATTTATACCAAGCTCTAGGAGCTTGTTTAAGACCATAGAGAGCTTTGTGTAGTTTGTAAACATGATTATGTTTCTTAGGATTGACAAAGCCGGGAGGTTGTTTGACATAAACTTCCTCCTCTATTTCACCGTTTAGAAAAACACTTTTAATGTCCATTTGGTACAAGGTGATATTGTGGTGATTAGAAAAGGCAAGTAAGATGCGAATGGACTCAAGTCTAGCAATGGGAGCATATGTCTCACCATAGTCCATACCTTCGACTTGTGTGTACCCTTGGGCGACGAGACGTGCTTTGTTGCGAACCACTTGTCCATCTTCATCTTGCTTGTTGCGAAACACCCATTTGGTACCAATGATGTTGTGGTTGTTGTCGGGCTTCTCAACCAATGTCCAAACTTGGTTTCTCTCAAAGTTGTGTAGCTCTTCATGCATAGCATTTATCCAATCCGGATCTTCCAATGCTTCTTCGACCTTCATAGGTTCAATACTAGAGATGAATGAATAGTTTTCACAAAAGTTAGCTAGACGAGTTTTTGAGCGAGTAATTCTCCCGGTTTGGATATCATTGTAGATTTGCTCGACGGGATGATCTTTGGCAATTCTTGCTCGAACTCGTGAAAGCTTTTGCTTGGGTCTTCGTTGAACTTCTTCTTCATCTTGTTCTTCTTCTTGGCCTTCTTCATTGTTGGCGTTGTCGTTCTCTTGTCATGGTGGAGAAGGAGGTTGTTGATGTTCGTCTTGACGCATTTCCTCGTTTTCTTCATCTTGGTGTGTCCCACTTGTGGATGCCTCCGGGTCGATTCTTGGTTCACCTTGTTGTGAAGTAGAAGCTTCCACTTGGACGGACGAGGTACTCTCCTTCACCTCCGTTGGACGAATTTTGCCAATAGACAAGTCTTGGATTGCTTCCAAAGGGTCTTTGTCTCCTACATCAATTGGCAATTGCTCTACTTGCGAGCCATTAGATTCATCAAACATCACATCTACCGTTTCTTCAACCTTTCGGGTGAAATTGTTGTAGACACGGTAAGTGTGAGAGTTTGAGCCATAACCAAGTAGGAAACCTTCATGAGACTTAGGAGCAAACTTTGAACAACGATGCTTATCTAGAATGTAGCACTTTGAGCCAAATACTCGAAAGTATCCAACTTGGGGTTTGTTACCGGTGAGGAGCTCGTATGCCGTCTTGCCGAGTAGCTTGTGAAGATACAAGCGATTTGTTGCATGACAAGCCGTCTCAACCGCTTCTGCCCAGAAGTGCTTCGGCGTCTTGTACTCATCAAGCATCGTTCTCGCCATTTCGATGAGCGTCCGGTTCTTCCTCTCAACAACTCCATTTTGTTGAGGTGTGTACGTAGCTGAGAACTCATGTGAAATCCCTTCTTCATCAATAAAGGTGTCCACATTTGCGTTCTTGAACTCCGTTCTGTTGTCACTCCGAACCTTCTTGATCTTCACGTAAAACTGATTTTGGGCCTTCCTAGCGAAGTTTTTGAAGATCTTTTGGACCTGTGATTTGTCATCAAGAAAGAACACCCACGTAAATCTTGAAAAATCATCAACTATAACTAGACCAAAAGAATTTCCACCGAGACTCTTGTAGGCATTGGGACCAAAAAGATCCATATGAAGTAGCTCGAGTGGCCTCCTTGTGGTCATGATGTTCTTCATGGGATGCCTTCCTCCAACCTGTTTACCTGCTTGACAAGCACTACAAAGTCTATCCTTATCAAATATGACAACGTTAACTCCAAGGATATGATTTCCTTTAATAAGCTTGTCAAGGTTTCTCATGCCAATGTGACCTAGTCGTCTATGCCACAACCAACCTTTTGAGGATTTAGCAATAAAGCAAGTTTTAGGTTGTGCCTTTTTAGAGAAATCGACAATGTAAAGGTCACCTCTACGTATACCGGTAAAGACCATTTAATGGTTGTCTCGTCGAAACACTTGGCAATCTACCTCAGTAAATAGGACATTCAAACCGAAATCAGCAAGTCTAGATACTGAAAGTAAGTTGTAGCCAAGAGATTCAACGAGCATGACATTTTGAATGGAGCTATCGTGTGAGATGGCCACCTTACCAAGGCCAACCACCTTACCCTTTGAATTATCACCAAAAGTGACATATGTTCGAGGGCCGTCATTTTCAGCAAGCTCACGGAACATCTCTTCATCTCCGGTCATATGATCAGTACATCCACTGTCGAGAACCCATTCCTTTCCTCCTGACACATATCCTCGAAGATTAGCCATAAGACCAAAGTGTCTCATTGCATCGTCAAGATCGAAGTCACTATCATCATCTTGATCATAGTATCCATGTTCAACATCATCTTGTGATTGATCATATCCTAGAGAGAGAGTAATTAATTAGATAAATGATCATCAAAGTGGTCACTTTTATGAATTCTTATGGATTTGGTTATGATATCACCAATTATTCCAATATTTCCTTTAGCACACATGAGATTGGTAAGCTCAAATAGACAATTACCAAAACTAGGACCACTAGAGTTCATTTTACTCAAGGCGATAGATTTATGGAGAATTTCATCCAAATTTTTCAAGGAATAATTGGGGAATCGTTCCTCAAGAAATTTCCATATAGTATAGGCACAATTAAGAGTAGGTAAACTAGCAATCAAGTTTTTGGGCAAACCTCTAATGATGAGCTCAACGGTTCTAAGATTTCGGATCATGTCAATATCTTCATCTAGTGTGAGGTGCATAGGATCAACATGAGGTGCACAAGGACTAGCAATATACTTGTTCAAATGATATTGATTGAAAATCACAAGCATCTCATTTTTCCACTCATGAAAATACTGTCCATCAAGAATAGGCACTCTATGTCTAAGACTCCCTAAAGTAGACACATCCATCTTCCTCCAATGGTGATTAAACCAAGGCAATGGAGACCAAAGCTCTGATACCACTTGTAGGATCTAGAAGTAGGTGTGTCTAGAGGGGGTGATTAGACACTTAGTGCTAAAGTAGCAATTTTTAAGCTTTTCAGTTTGAGTGGAGTTTTAGGCACAATTTCAACATACACAATACATATCAAGCAAGCATGCAAAGGGTATATGAGCAGCGGAAAGTAAAGCATGCAACTTGCAAGAATGTAAAGGGAAGGGTTTGGAGAATTCAAACGCTATTGGAGACACGGATGTTTTTCCCGTGGTTCGGATAGGTGGTGCTATCCTACATCCACGTTAGTGGAGACTTCAACCCACGAAGGGTAACGGTTGCGCGAGTCCACGGAGGGCTCCACCCACGAAGGGTCCATGAAGTAGAAACCTTGTCTATCCCACCATGGCCATCGCCCACGAAGGACTTGCCTCACTAGCGGTAGATCTTCACGAAGTAGGCGATCTCCTTGCCCTTACAAACTCCTTGGTTCAACTCCACAATCTTGTCGGAGGCTCCCAAGTGACACCTAGCCAATCTAGGAGACACCACTCTCCAAGAAGTAACAAATGGTGTGTTGATGATGAACTCCTTGCTCTTGTGCTTCAAATGATAGTCTCCCCAACACTCAACTCTCTCTCACAGGATTTGGATTTGGTGGAAAGAAGATTTGAGTGGAAAGCAACTTGGGGAAGGCTAGAGATCAAGATTCATATGGTAGGAATGGAATATCTTGGTCTCAACACATGAGTAGGTGGTTCTCTCTCGGAACATATGAGTTGGAAGTGTAGATCTGTTCTGATGGCTCTCTCCACGAATGAAGAGGAGGTGGAGGGGTATATATAGCCTCCACTTAAAATCCAATCATTACACACAATTTACCAATCTCGATGGGACCGAATCAACAAACTCGGTCGGACCGAAACGGTAAACCTAGTGACCGTTAGAGTTTTTCGGTGGGACTGACATGCATCTCGGTAGGACCGATATGGTTAGGGTTTGGGCATAACCGATTTGCTCTTTCGGTGAGACCGAAAAGTTACAAAAGGGAAATAGAGAGTTTGCATTGCAATCTCGGTAGTACCGATTGCCTAAACTCGGTGAGACCGATTTTGACAATGGACATACACAGTGAGATTGCAATCCCATCTCGGTGAGACCGAGATCCCTATCGGTAGAACCGATTTGCTAGGGTTTGGCAGTGGCTCATCACAAGTGAAACTCGGTGGCGCCGGATAGAAAGAATCGGTAGGACCGAGTTTGGCTTGGAGTTTTAGGTCATGTGTGGAAGTGGGAAAGTAGCTGAGGTTTTTGGAGCATATCATCAAGCACATAAGGCAAAGAGCTCATTAAGCAACACCTCATCCCTCCTTGATAGTATTGGCTTTTCCTATGGACTCAATGTGATCTTGGATCACTAAAAGTGTAAAATGAAGAGCCCTGAGCTTGAAGCTTTAGCCAATCCTTTGTCCTTAGCATCTTGAAGGAGTTACCACAACCTTTAGTCCATGCCACTCCATTGTTGAACTTATCTGAAACATGCTAGATGGAAACATTAGTCCAACAAGAAATATGTTGATATTAATTACCAAAACCACCTGGAGAGCACTTGTGCTTTCAGAAACTCTTTCTCTAGAAAGGATCCATTCTTGGCAACAAAGATCTTGCCTTCGGATCTGAGGTAGAAGGTATACCCAATAGTTTCCTTAGGGTATACTATGAAGACGCATTTTTCCGACTTGGGTTCGAGCTTTTCAGGTTGAAGTTTCTTGACATAAGCATCGCATCCCCAAACTTTCAGAAATGACAACTTAGGTTTCTTCCCAAATCATAATCCATACGGTGTCATCTCAATGGATTTTGACGGAGCCCTATTTAAAGTGAATGCGGCAATCTCTAAAGCATAACACCAAAATGATAGCGGTAGATCGGTAAGAGACATCATAGATCACACCATATCTAATAGAGTGTGATTACGACGCTCGGACACACCATTACGCTGAGGTGTTCCAGGCGGCGTGAGTTGTGAAACAATTCCACATTTCCTTAAGTGCGTGCCAAATTTGTGAGTCAAATATTCCCCTCCACGATCTGATCATAAGAACTTTATTTTCCTGTCACGTTGATTCTCAACCTCACTCTGAAATTCCTTGAACTTTTCAAAGGTCTCAGACTTGTGTTTCATTAAGTAGACATACCCATATCTACTTAAATCATCAGTGAGGGTGAGAACATAACGATAACCACCACGAGCCTCAACACTCATTAAGTAGACATACCCATATCTACTTAAGTCATCAGTATGTATGATTTCCAATAAGTTGGTTTCTCGCTCCATTGTTCCGGAGAACGTAGTCTTGATCATTTTTCCCATGAGGCATGGTTCGCATGTGTCAAATGATTCATAATCAAGAGACTCCAAAAGTCCATCTGCATGGAGTTTCTTCATGCGTTTGACACCAATGTGACCAAGGCGGCAGTGCCACAAGTATGTGGGACTATCATTATCAACCTTACATCTTTTGGCATTCACACTATGAATACGTGTAACATCACGTTCGAGATTAAATAAGAATAAACCATTGACCAGCGGGGCATGACCATAAAACATGTCTCTCATATAAATAGAACAACCATTATTCTCAGATTTAAATGAGTAGCCATCTCGCATTAAGAGAGATCCAGATACAATGTTCATGCTCAAAGATGGCACTAAATAACAATTATTGAGGTTTAAAACTAATCCCGTAGTTAAATGTAGAGGTAGCGTGCCGACGGCGATCACATCGACCTTGGAACCATTCCCGACACGCATCGTCACCTCGTCCTTCGCCAGTCTCCGCTTATTCCGCAGCTCCTGTTTTGAGTTACAAATATGAGCAACCGCACCGGTATCAAATACCCAGGAGCTACTACGAGTGCTGGTAAGGTACACATCAATAACATGTATATCATATATACCTTTGGTATTGCCGGCCTTCTTATCCACTAAGTACTTGGGGCAGTTCCGTTTCCAGTCCATTTCCCTTGCAATAAAAGCACTCAGTCTCAGGTTTGGGTCCATGCTTTGGCTTCTTCCTGGCAACTGGCTTACCAGGCGCGGCAACTCCCTTGCCGTCCTTCTTGAAGTTCTTCTTACCCTTGCCTTTCTTGAAACTAGTGGTTTTATTGACCATCAACACTTGATGTTCCTTTTTGATCTCCACCTCCGCTGATTTTAGCATTGAATATACCTCAGGAATGGTTTTCTCCATCCCCTGCATATTGAAATTCATCACAAAGCTCTTGTAGCTAGGTGGGAGCGACTGAAGGATTCTGTCAACGACCGCGTCATCTGGGAGATTAACTCCCAGCTGAGACAAGTGGTTGTGCAACCCAGACAGTTTGAGTATGTGCTCACTGACAGAACTATTCTCCTCCATCTAACAATTGTAGAACTTGTCGGAGACTTCATATCTATCCACCCGGGCATGAGCTTGGAAAACCATTTTCAGCTCTTGGAACATATCATATGCTCTGTTCTGCTCAAAACGCTTTTGGAGCCCCGGTTCTAAGCTGTAAAGCATGCCACACTGAACCAGGGAGTAATCATCACTACGTGACTGCCAGGTATTCATAACGTCTTGAGTTGCTGGGAAAATAGGTGCTTCACCTAGCGGTGCTTCAAGGACATATGCTTTCTTGGCAGCTATGAGGATAATCCTCAGGTTACGGACCCAGTCTGTGTAGTTGCTACCATCGTCTTTCAGCTTGGTTTTCTCTACGAACGCGTTGAAGTTGAGGGCAACATTAGCGTGGGCCATTTGATCTACAAGACATATTGCAAAGATTCTTAGACTATGTTCATGATAATTAAGTTCATCTAATCAAATTATTTAATGAACTCCCACTCAGATAGACATCCCTCTAGTCATCTAAGTGATACATGATCCGAGTCAACTAGGTCGTGTACGATCATCACGTGAGACAGACTAGTCGTCATCGGTGAACATCTTCATGTTGATCATATCTTCTATACGACTCATGTTCGACCTTTCGATCTTCCGTGTTCCAAGGTCATGTCTGTACATGCTAGGCTCGTCAAGTCAACCTAAGTGTATTGCGTGTGTAAAACTGGCTTACACCCGTTGTATGCGAACGTTAGAACCTATCACACCGGATCATCACGTGGTGCTTCGGAACAACGGACCTTAGCAACGGTGCACAGTTAGGTGGAACACTTTATTGAAATTATTGCGATGGATGATCTTATTTAAGCTACCGTCGTTCTAAGCAAATAAGATGTAAAAACATGATAAACATCACATGCAATCAAATAGTGACATGATATGGCCAATATCATTTTGCTCCTTGTGATCTCCATCATTGGGGCGCCATGATCACACTACAAAAAAAAGACACATCCGTGACATTTTGGGCCAAACGAAAAAAAATTATGTCATACATATGACACTTCTATGACGATAATTGTGACAAAATCCGGTATCATCATAGATGTGGTGGGCTCCTACTTCTATGACAAAAAATCATGACAGAAATTGGGCTTTTCGTCCTGGGCGGGCCGGAGACGCAGCTGCATGACATTCTTTGGGTTGTCCATGACGGAAAAAACCGTGGTAGAAGCGAGGGGGAGGAAAATTTCGGGGAGTTCCCGGTTACGGTGGGAGGTCGAGGCCGAGCGATGTGCGTTTCTCTCGTACACGTACGCGCGTGTGTGCGAGGCGTTGGCTCTAACTGAACCCGAGCGAGGCGTTGGGCTCTAACTGAACCTGAGCGATTGCACTGCAGGCTACGCGTTACTGAACCTGAGCGATCGATCGATGGCTGTTAACTGAACCCAATCGAGCGATTCCTTCGCTACTGCTGCTAACTGTAGTCGATCGATGCAGCCTCTGGGATGAACAGTAAGCGTTGCGGGGAGGTGGATGAACAGTGAGCGGTGGCGTTGCCTCTGGATGAACAGGACCCTGTGGTGTGGTGGAGGGCTGGATGAACAGTAGACGGTGGAGGGGTGCCCGTGGAGGGGTGGTTGAACAGGACCCCGTGGTGTGGAGGGCTGGGTGAACAGTAGACGGTGGAGGGGTGCCCGTGGAGGGGTGGTTTAACAGGCCCCCATGGTGTGGAGGGCTGGATGAACAGTAGACGATGGAGGGGTGGTTGAACAGTAGCCGGTGGAGTAGCGCACGGTGGAGGCTGGATGAACAGGAGCCCGTGGAGGCTGGAGGAGGTCGACGATGGAGATGAACAGTATCCCGTGGAATCCCATTTTGTGGTACGCCACACCCCTCCCGATCAACAGGACCCCCGTTTCGACCGTAGCGCTCTAACACGAGTCTGTTTCCTCCATTTTGCGGTATGCCACACCCCTCCCGATCAACAGGTCCCCCGTTTCGACCATAGGAGGTCCGTTTCCTCCGTTTGGCGGTACGCCCGACCCCTCCCGATGAACAGGATCCCGTTTTGAACATGGTCAGTCGAACACAAGGCCGTTTCCTCCGTTCTACGGTACGCCGGGCCTTGTTTCCATCGCCTGTTCCGTAAAAGCCCTCTTGATGAACATGACCACGCATTCCGTTCCGACCCAGCCGGTTGGCTCCCACACGTTCCGTTGCCTCCCGATGAACACACGCATTCCGTTGCCTCCCGATGAACACGACGCATTCCGTTGCCTCCCCATGAATATGACGCATTCCGTTGCCTCCCCATGAACACGACGCATTCCGCTGCCTCCCCATGAACACGACGCATTCCGCTGCCTCCCCATGAACACGACGACGACGCTGTTTCTCCGTTCCGACCCAGCCATGTACACGAACCCTCGCCGTACGTATGCACAAGTAGGCATTCGAGACCCTGCCCGTATGTACGTACGTGGCCGTATTTTCTTTCTTGCACCCTGGCTGTTGTATGTACGTGTACATGCTACGTGCGCGCCTCTACTATGACACGTGCGCGCCTCTACATCCACCAGTATATATGTACGTACACGTTCGCGACCAGAATGACAACGCTAGTACGCTTCGACCAGGTAGGTCCCGACTGTCAGGCACTTCCTTGCCTGCGAAGATGTAGCTGGTGGGTCCCAGCAGTCAGGGGGCGAATCGTTTTTTTTTGCCCGGACACACTTCCTTGCGTGTGAAGATGTAGATGGTGGGTCCCAGCAGTCAGGGGCAAACATTTGTTTCACGAAATACAGTGGCCGTCCGGTGGGTCCCCGCTGTCAGGTGGAGGAATAATTATTTTGCACGTCATAAGGAGGCACTTCCTTGCTGCGGCCGCGGACCCAGCTGTCAGCCCCTCCATGTACAGTCCTTGTCCGATGGAAGCCGTTCCTTGACCACGTTGACCACGCCGCGCCGAGAGCACCAGGGCGGTGGACGACGACGACGCCTAGGAAGGGGACGACGTGGAGCCGGGGAAGACGCGGCAGTGGATGCCCACGCATAGAGGAGTACGAGGGTTCACTGGTTCGTTACGGTGTGAGGCTGCCGTCGCCGCAGAATAACAGGAGGTGTGGATGAGTAGAGGGATGGCCTGGCCAGTGGTGGGAGTATAGGGGGCGGTGAGGCCTCCGCCGCATCGCAGCCGGCCACGGGAGGCAGGAGCACGAGGCACGACTGGCGCTGGTTTAGGCAGCTAGAGCAAGAAGACCAGAGGTTGAAGAAGCACTACAGTCGTTGGATGGACATCGTACGGTCACTGGAGCTAGAATCGTGCATATTGACTAAGTTGACAAAGCCCTCCGTCCCCGTCAACTTAGTAGGCCCACAAGTTAGCCTGCCACTATACTGGGTCCCAGCTAACAGGGGGAGTATTCATTTTTTTGTGCGTAATAAGGAGGCACTTCCTTGCGTGCGAAGATATAGCTGGTGGGTCCGAGCTGTCAGCGGTGGTAACATTTTTTTCACGAAATACAGAGGCCCTTTCGGTGGGTCCCTGATGTCAGGTGGAGGAATCATTATTTTGCCGTAATAAGGTGGCATTTCCTTGCGTGCGACCGTGGACCCAGCTGTCGGCCTCTCCACGTACAGTCCACTTCAGATGCATGTCGGTCGTTGACCATGTTAACCAGGCCGCGCCGAGAGCACCAGGGCGGTGGACGACAGCGAGGCCTAGGAAGGGAACGACACGGAGGCAGGGAAGACTTGGCAGTTGTTTCCCACGCGGGGGGGGGGGGGAGTACGATTGTACGAGTGTTTACTGGTTCGTCTGCCGTCGCCGGAGAATAACAGCAGGTGTGGGTGAGTACATGGATGGCTAGGCCAGCGATGGGAGTACGATGGGGCGGTGAGGCCTGCGCGGCAGCAGAGCCGGCCGCGGGAAGGAATGAGCAGGCAGTCTCCCCGGTGCCTGTTTGAGCGGCTGGAGCAGGAAGAGGAGAGATTGAAGAAGCACGACGGTCGTTGGATGGCCATCCAACAGTCACTGCTTGTGCGTCAACCTTTTTTTTAGGAAAGCCTCAAATCTATGGAAAACAACATATAGCCCATCTGCCATTATTTCGAATAATTTATAGCCCATTTGCTAATTATTAAGGTTTTTTGGAGCCCATATTCTTTTTGTTAGCATTACAGCCCATATTGTGGCCACGGTTAAAAAATTATACAAAATTTTGCATATTTCGGTGCGGTCCGAACTATTTTTAATCCCAAAATTTCGACTCACATTCAAACTGATTTTAAAAATAAATGTATATCAATATTAAATCCAACAAATTCTCCACGCATAAAAATAAATGTAATTTAAAATCTCGAAATGAAAAAAAAGATATTTGAAACTAATTGCCGGTTTGATGTGTTTTAAAAATGTACAGCCCATTTCTCATTACTGATGGGCCGTTTTCTCGGCCAGCCGAATGAAAGCTCTCCTTGTCTTGAAAGATGTGCAGCCCAACAGGCCTGACAAAGCGACTTACTTGGCAAATCACAAAAAAACTGGGCTGTGGCCGTGGACCCACCTGTCAGCCTCTCCACGTATAGTACTCTTCCGATGGAAGTCGGTCGTTGACCACATTGACCACGCCGCGCCGAGAGCACCAAGGCGGTGGACGACGACGAGGCCTAGGAAGGGGACGACGGGGAGCCGGGGAAGACGCGGCAGTGGATGCCCGCACGGGTATGCGGAGAGGAGGATCGGCTGCGGCGTGAGGCTACCATCGCCGCAGAATAACAGGGGGTGTGGGTGAGTAGAGGGATACCCTGGGTCAGCGGTGGGAGTAGTAGGGGGCGGTGAGGCCTCCGCGGCATCACAGCCGGCCACGAGAGGCAGGAGCACGCGACACGACCGGCGTTGCTTTGGGCGGCTGGAGCAAGAAGACCAGAGGTTGAAGAAGCACTATGGCCGTTGGATGGACATCGTACGGTCGCTGGAGCTAGAATCGTTCATATTGACTAAGTTGACAAAGCCCTCCGTCCTCGTCAACTTAGTAGGCCCACAAGTCAGCCTCCCACTATAGTGGGTCCCAGCTAGCAGGGGGAGTATTCATTTTTCTGTGCGTAATAAGGAATCACGGTGGGTCTGAGCTGACAGCGGGGGGGGGCGGTTTTTTCGCGAAATACGATGGTCCGTCCGGTGGGTCCCAGCAGTCAGGGGCAAACATTTTTTTCGCGAAATACGGTGGCCCGTCCTGTGGGTCCCAGCAGTCAGGGGGAAACGTTTTTTCCGCGAAATACTGGTGGCCCGTCCGGTGGGTCCCTGCTGTCAGGTGGAGGAATAATTATTTTGCACGTAATAAGGAGGCACTTCCTTGCGGCTGCCGTGGACCCAGCTGTCGGCCTCTCCACGTACAGTACTCTTCAGTTGGAAGTCGGTCGTTGACCACATTGACCACGCTGCGCCGAGAGCACCATGGCGGTGTACGACGGCGAGGCCTAGGAAGGGGACGAAGCGGAGCCGGTGAAGACGCGACAGTGAATGCCCACGCGGAGAGGAGTACGAGGGTTCACTGGTTCGGCTGCGGTGTGAGGCTGCCATCGCCGCAGAATATCAGGGGGAGTGGGTGAGTGGAGGGATGGCCTGGCCAGCGGTGGGAGTAGTATGGGGACGGTGAGGCCTCCGCGGCAGCATAGTCGGCCACGAGAGGCAGGAGCATGCGGCACGACCGGCGCTGCTTTGGGTATTGGGGCAAGAAGACCAGAGGTTGAAGAAGCACTACGGCCGTTGGATGGACATCGTTGACCATGCTGCGCCGAGAGCACCAGGGCGCTGGACGACGGCGAGGCCTACGAAGGGAACGACACGGAGCCGGGGAAGACACGGCAGTGGCTGCCCACGCGGTGGAGAGTATGAGGGTTGACTGGTTCGGCTGCCGTCGCTGGAAAATAACAGGAGGTGTGGGTGAGTAGAGGGATAGACAGGCCAGGGATGCGAGTATGATGGGGCCGTGAGGCTTTCCTGGCAGCACTGCCGGCCACGGGAAGCGGGAGCAGGCGGTTCCGACGGCGCTGGTTTGGGCGGCTGGGGCAGGAAGATCAGAGACTGAAGAAGCACGATTGTCGTTAGATTGACATCTAACGGTCTGATGCTCGTAGAGTCGATTGTTGACTAAGTTTCTTTTTTGAGAAACCTTGTGTACGCATGAACTTAGTAGGCCCACAAGTCAACCTCCAAATCTTTGGCAGACAACATAAAACCCATTTGCTATTTTTTATAATTTGCAGCCCATTTGCTAATTCTTAAGTAATTTATTACAACCCATTTTCTGCCCAGGACCATGGTCAAAAAGTTCAACCTTATTTTGCATATTTCGGTGGAGTCCGAACTGTTGTAATCCCGAAATGATAAACATTTTTTTAAGAACTTATTGATTTGCCAAAAAAATCGTTTTGTTTTTGTAAGCAAATAAGAGGTGGGACAATTGAGTTGGTTTAAGGGAAAACCAGTGGTAAAAAAAATCAGCGCTGGGTGAGAAAAAACAACAAAAATAAGGACGTAAATATGAAAAGGGAATTTTATGTGTTTTCAATATAATGATACGTGTATATGAACTAGTAAAACTATAGGTAGAGATTAGAAAACGGATGTAGGACATGCGTTTCAAGAGGAAAATAGAACTGGGTTGTGTGTTTGATTCAGTAAAAAAAACTGCCTGCGGATGTTGTAAGACAAAATATAACTAACGCTGGCGGGCCAGAGGCCAGTAGATACCTGCTGGATCTTTGTGCCCCGTTGTCATCATGGGCTAGGCCTGTTAAAAACAAAACCAACCCTGGGCAGTCTACAGCCCAGTTGAAACTTGCTCGACCTGAAAAAACAATATATGTGCTCAATAAACGAGAGAATTCTGCAAGTACAGACTGATAACTGGGATGCAGCACGGATATTGTTTTTTTATCGTGATAATAAGTGCATGCACTTGTTTCGAAAAAATTGGAGAACAGGGAATTCGAACGGCGGGTGCTTATGCTACCCATCAAATAAAAATCAGGTGCCTCAAAATTCGCTTCAAAACAAATGATTCAGCATTATATCCACGTCGACCCTCGGCATGATAGTTGGAAGCAAATGCAAGTTCATACCAAAAGATCGTTAACAACAATACCAACTTGCGGACGACAAGGTAGTACAACTACCAATACCAAACTAACTTATAATCTTTTTACTCCTAGCCTTAGTGTTCGTCTGGTAGAAAATCTTGTAGAGGACCAGCTCCCGCTCCTTCTCTTGCTCCAGGTCCCCGAGGTGGTACTGGTGCATCACCCAGTTGGTCCTCTGCTGGTCGAAGTTCGTGTTGGTGTGCAGCACCAGAACCTTTTTTGCTGCCTGTATGCCGGCCGTTGACCATCACCGGCAAGGTATTGCCGATCTTGTGCCACATCACGTGCATGCCACACTCCGACTGTATCTTGCGACGCGTCCACGTGCCCCTTTTGAACGCCCTAGAATTGCGCTGGAAGAAATGCTTCCTTAGGCCACTCAGTGTGATACCTGCAGTGTTGTGGAATACAGGTTTTAGTGTACCTAGTTGGCATTTTCATAACATCTTTGGCATGTTGCACTCACTTGTTTCACTTTTTATTAATTGTCAAATTGTAATTGCATCACCAGGTCTGCGTCTAAAAAGAAAAATAGAGCTATAAACAAAGGAATATGTTTGTGCAAGTAGACGGCCAATCGGTGTCTTACCTGGAAGTTTGTCAGGTTGGGTGTAGCATATGTCGTGCTCGCTGTCGATGGTTGGTATGAACAGATCGATGAGAGACTGAAATCTCGCGCTGTCAGCACTCACTTTGGCCTCAAGGTGCTCGATCAGCTCCTGATCCGTGGGATCGAACTTGACGCCAGCCGGCAGCACCGGCCAATCCTTCTTCGACTTGCATCGGTAATTCCAGTTATATGGTACTCAATGTATGATCAATTTACTGTTTTAAGTGAATGATGAAAGATTTTTACAGATAAGTGGTACTCCAAATCTGTAGTCCAGAATACCCGAACACGCCGCCGGGATTCTTGTGTCACCTCACGCGTAGCGTGTTGTCACGTCAATTCAATGTGTGGAGATGATGATAATTTGACCGACGTATACTAGTACTGCTACTGTACTACTTACTAGTCGTATTTAGTGTCACAATTTATACGTAGGTTTAACTAACAAGTACGCACTTGAAGCCTAACTGATATATATATATGGCCTCTGCACAGCATCTCCATCATCATTATCAGTACATCCTACGCAGGTGAGTTAGGATGCACTTGATCCCAGGAAGGTATCTATCCTTCCAACCAGAGGAGTGCTTCAAACTAACAACAGTACATAATATCCAACAAAAGAGGGTCGTGCTACAGCAGCAGAATACATGGCTCAGTCTAGATATCAGCACGAATCAAGTTGTGCATATTTGTTGTTCGCATGAACCACATCGCCGCATGTCAGGTTTGCGAAAGCCATCCATCGCATGGAAGCTTGATGCCTTTCACACACTGAAGATTATCTGGCAACAAGCTGTCGACGAATCTCTGGATATGGTGATTCATGAAACCCATGGTATGATGTGTAAACACAGCCCCCCCTCGCGAATGGAAGTTGCATAGCACAGTAATCATCGCCGGTGATATGATCGATGATTCGTTGGATGATCGGATAATTGAGCCCGAGGAACAAGGAGTGGTTGCTGAGGCTGTAAACCCACCTCCTGTTGAATACGCCTGGCCCAACAGAGCTGGGATGTTTCTCGAACACGAAGCAGCCATAGCCATCAATGTCATGAACGCCACATGCATTGTACTGCATGTGGTTTGATGTAATGGTTTGGTCAATTTGGTACGTGCGAATGAGCATCAAATGACCGCCGTCAGCTGAACGAGCGATAAACCACCACCCATCGGCTGGTATGATTCCAGGTCCTGGAATCATGAAGGCCAGCGCATTTGCGTCTGCTGCAACAATTCAAATTGGAGACTAAAAGGACAAAAATAAACAATCATGTTCAGAGTATGTGTGGAATTAAGATTATTATAACAGTGACACATATCATAGACAGAGAATTGCAATGTCATGGTCATAATCATACCCCAAGTTAAAAAAAATAAGCCAATGACTTTCATATTCTAGCAATATGTCATGGTTCAAACATCATGTAACAATGAGAGGAAAACAGCTATGACATCGCCTACTCATATTCTACCATAGCATTTACTACTACTGTTCTCATATCAACTCTAAGCAATAACATGCATTGTTATAAAAATCTTGTAAACGAGAGTAACATATAGCAATCATGATGTTATGCTCATAATATGTATTCTAACAATCATTAGATGCCAATTGTTCTCATATCAACTCTAACAATAACATGTGTGGTCATAAAAATCTAGGAAATGAGAGGAACATATAGCAATGATGTGGTTATAGACATGCTATGCATTCTAAATTTGTAACAAATGAACAGGCAGTCGTATTCATAAGGTAAAGATGAAATGAGATAGAACAATTACACGACGATAGATTCCACCAGTATAGGCAGCCAATCTGTGCGTCGACCGCGTAAACGATGCCATTGTGCACTATAGCATCAGGCATAAATGTTGCCTCAACAGGATTGATGATGAGCCATAACCATGTATGGCGACCGGATTCCAGATAGACTAATCCCATGTTGAACAAGGCAATGAGCTTGTAATCCATGTAGTCTTCTGATGGTGTGGGCACTTCGCAGATTACAAGTTTCTACAAATAGAGGTCGAGCCAAAAGCTTGACGCGTCTTGTGCGTAGTAGGTAGGAGTGTCCGGCGGGCCACGAGGCTCGATGGCAGCGGTATCCAACAATGGAAGGGTGATCTCTCGTTGGGTGTAGATATCCATGAGACGCCACGGACTACCGGTGTGGTGGATGAGGACGATCCAGTTGGCCGTCATGCCCGCCCAGTAGTGGCCGCGCATGAAGGACAGGTGGACAGGTAGTGGTAGCATGTCGAGGGGCACCACGGCAACCTCCGTAGGATCGTCAAGTCGGTGTTTGGGCCACCTGCGAGGATTGGGCATCAACAAGCATGGTTTCTTGAAAAGAGCTGGCCGGTTGCAGACGAGTAGATGGTACAAAGACACCGAGCATGCGGCCAGACGGACGGTGCTGAGTAGGTCCATACGACTACAGATCTGCTCCAAGAGAACATCGGGGAGGGAATTCCAATCACGGCTCTGCGTGTCAGTCGGTTCTGCCATTGGGGTTTTCGGTGCCTGTGAGCCAGCGGGGAAGTGGATTCGGGCGGGCGAGCGAAGAAGCTTCTCCTCGTGTGGCCGAGCAGTGAGCGGGGGGATATGGTACGTGTGAGCTACCAAGGAAGATGGCGCGGGCGGGCGAGCAGTGAGCGGGGGTAAATGGTGTGCGGCGGACGATGGGGAAGAGAGGAGGAAGAATAAGAGAGGAGGAAGAAGAGTGGAAGACGGGGAAGAAAGTGCATTCAATCTCAATTCTACTACTACCTCTGTTTCAGTTTACAAGTCCTACGCGTATACCTAGGTTGCCAATTTTATTACCCTAATATAAACTATATAACACAAAAATTATATCATTTAAAAATAGAACATCTGATGTTTATATTGGTATATTTTTGTAAATATATGACTTATATTTGGTTGGTCAAATTGACGACCTAGGAGTACACGCACGCCCTGTAAACTGAGAGAGAGGTAGTAGTACTACTACCAGGATATACCGTCCTTCGGAGTGTAAATAGTTACACCGATGACATCTGGGTCTACCACAACAGGGCCCATATGTCAGTTAATGGAGGACAGAGGTGCGTAGCGTATTTGTGGAAGCGTGCTCTACTGGCAAACATGATGGCAGTACTGTGTAAGGCTGATTTAGTAACACCAACACGCTGGTTCAGCTTATTAATTACGTGTCCCATCTGCTGCAGCATGTATTGTCACTTCACTGTGAAGACTAGTTGAATAGTTCTCTCTGACCGAGATGGGGAATAATGGATCGCGAGGACTTCCTTTCTACAGTATCCCTATGCCTCTACGCTCACTTCACTCATTTTGCTCCATACCTAGTCACTTATTGAAATCTGTAGAAAGACAAATACTCCGTATTTGGGAATAGAGGGAGGCTTTTACTCCGTACTATTTGGGAACAGAGGGAGTATCACCATATGGAGGGAACAGAGGAAGCTTGAAATATGAACATGTCAATGGGAGGGAGTAATCCCCATGCATGCATGCATGCATGCAACATGCAACACTCACATGTACACATGGACGCACGCAACACTCACGCACCCATGTGGCACACAGCACACGATGCAACACACACGCTCACGCTCAAGTGCTCAACCTACTCCCTACGTCCGTGAAAGACTGTACATTTAGAGATTTACACATTGACAAGGGCATAATTAACACCCAAAAGTAGCAGACTTATGTGTGCATGCAACCATTGAGATAAGAAGATTAAATGAAGGCCGTTGCATGCTGTAATTAAGGATAGACATGTAGCCTATACCTACAGCACAAGTTGGTGCATTAGTCAATCAATATCGATTTAGATTAAAGGCTAAATGCATTGGAAGTGTATATGTACATCATGTAGTACACTCTTTGTTGGAAGACCGAGGGAGGACACGTGCATGCACTCACATACACAGCCAGGGCGGTTCACGCGCAAGGGTTGGACTCCTGTCACGCCTGCGTAAAGTTTTGTTTAACTGATTTCTTTGCTCTACCAACTGACAGGTGGGACCCAGAAACCAGGTGACAATTTACCCAGTCAACAAAGTGCCACGTCGACTATGTGGCCGGTCAGTAGGGTGCAATACGGTGCTCTACGATGAGCTAGTGATCGAATAATTGCCGCAAAACTATATATAGTGACCGTAAAGAGCGTATTGTTACATACATTGACCGCCAGTGTATTTTTCTCGTGTCAAATTAAGCCATATTAATCGGAAAGGACGCAGTATGGACTAATACTACTAGTACTAGTACTGCTTTGATGTGTCCCGTCAACTCACCGAACGAGGAGAAGTTTGCTTACTACGCCTCTCCCTCGCCCACGCGCGCGGTGGTTCGTAGGACGAGGAGAGGGTTTTGACTACATTGCCCTCTCCCTCTCCCTCGCCCTCGCCCTCGCTCTCACCCTCGCCCTCGTGGTGGACGTGCAACAGTTCAATCAGTGTCAGATTGCCAGAAGCATATTGTACTGTAGTATCATCATTGTTGGACGTTCCAAAGAGGCGAAGAGCCAAGTGCAAGGTTCACACGAGTACGAACTGTTGAACCTCCCGAAGAGGCAAAGAGCCAAGCGCAAGGTTTTATAGGAGTTGTCGTCCTCGTAGGAGTGTACTACAACTATAGCGAACGATCCTACTGTATGATGCCGCCACGTCACGTATATCCAAAGCTGTGCCACCTTTTTTTTCTCAAAGAGCATGTTGGAGCCCGTGCAACAACCACACAAGTTGCACGTACACATAACACATTTACTAGTAATAAATTCTGAAGGACAAATGCAGATGGGCTACATGTCTTCCTCCAGGTTTCAGTCCCAGGTGTTCTTCATGGATGGCATGATCCATAGCGGTGGGCAACGGGAATCATTGTCGCAGCTTTCTAGTCCGGTTCCACACGATGGAGACTCATCCAAGCTGAAGCGACATAAATCAGGGATAGCGTGTCCCAGCATGTCGTTCATCCGGCGGTGCGCACTGAAGACACAACCATCCTTCATGAACGGAAGGCCTTCTGTGTCGTGCACGGAAGGTGGCATCCGCTGCACAATCGGGTAGCTGTCCCCGATGAAAAGCGAGTACTCTCCAAGAGTGTTCCTCGGCACCCACGTAGCATCACGGGGGTCGAACTCAATGCCGTTCATCTGGTACACGCGGCATCCTAGATCTGGACACATGGTGACGTACATAGTCAAGGTCCATGCATAATAATGTTGTGCTCAAATATGGCGGTCAGTAATACTGTGCAGCAAATAGTACTACTCCGGTATAGAGGAAGTAAAATAACCGGCTTATTATATGTAGCCACTCTTGGCTACATGGATGAGATAGTAAGACATGGAAAAACAAAAATGGTGGTAGCTAGTGGGTTCAAGTCTTCAAGGGCCTAGCTAGCTATACGCGTCCTCCAAGGTAAATAGTAATCCTACTAGTACTACAAAGTATACTACTAGTACAACAATGAAAGAGAAGGCGAGAGGGTTAAAAATGGAATACCTGGGTAGATGGTGACGGTCCGATCATGGTAGATTGTGTGACCATGTTGCACATCAGTGGTACCATGGGTAACGACTGCTAAGATAGTTGATCCCAATATGCCAAAGTCAGCTACAAGGTTCCAGGTTAGACCAAATCGCGGATGCAAATGCACATCCAGGATCGGCAATCTTATTTTGATCGGGGGATGACTGGTCCCTGCAAAATAATGGAGTACCGTTAGGGATGCAAATGATGGTTTGTGGATTCCGTTTGTAATCTCCCGTACCGTAGGATGTCAACCAGATGAAACAAGTCCCCTGGCTTGTCACGGCGAAGATGCGGCCTAGATGGCGCACGGCGTCTTCGAACGTGTAGGGGTACAAATCTGCCGCCACCAACATGCGCCAGCCTCTACCGTTACTGCCTCCTGCATTGATGGCAATCCTTATGTCGAACACCATGATGAGATAGTAATCGTCGTAGCCGCGTCGCTTTGTCGGCGGGTCCGCAATTGCTATCTTCTTCATCTCATGTAGGCATCATCATACGTATTCTTGCCCAGCCAGTCCGGAAGGCCGATCCCAATGGTGGAGAAGGGGTCTACGGGAACGGCCGCACTGCTATGGATGTTGTGCAAAATCATGGTGGTATCTGGCCATAGGTATGCAAGCCAATCTTCGTTGGCACCGACCCAGACCTATATATAAGACGGTGGGCAGCAGAGAAATTACGAGATGGAAATGGAATAACTAAGTACTACATGATCAAACTCCATTACTGACCTGCTCATCGGACAAAATCCGACTACCTCTCAACGTCGGCAACTCTAGTGGAGTCAATGTGCAACCATGGCCAGGGAGCGATGGATTGTCCCATAGAAGAACCTTCTCCTCGAGGACGCATCGAAGACCAACAAGCATGGCCTTTTCCCAAGCCTGTTTAAGCAGCGTCTTGAAATAGTTGGTGCAGGAAGCACCGAGTCTTGCGGCGGTGAGGACGTCGGAGCGGCGTGCAATTTCTCCCAGAGGATCATTGTCCAAGGTCTCCCAGCCCCGACGAGGAGGAGAACCGCCTGGCGAATCCATGGGAGCAGCGATGAACTGCCTTCTCTTCAGGGGAGGGGAACTGGCGAGGAGGAGATAAGAGCGTAGTAACCACAGGGCCTCGTCCCTTCCAACTGTAGATCGTTCCTCAGTGAAGGGGTGAGGCTATTATTTACTACTAGTACTAGCATTATGGAACGTTATGGGATTGCATTATACTGTAAATAATAGCACTAGTAAGAAATTTTTGGCACTAGGTAGTAGTTTTTGGCGTGGATTAAGAAATTTTGGGTATGTTTTTGCCATTTTTTGTACACCCCAACTAGTGTCAAAAAACGTCGTACATTATGTGACGGAGGAGTACGTACTCGTACTGTAGCAGTACTAGTACTAGTTTTCTCAACTAGTAGTGCGATGTACTGTACTTCTAGTCTAGTCTTGTATAGTGCACCAGTTTTGAACTCTTGAATCTCAGGGCCAAGGAGCTACAGTTGGAAGTGGAGGGTACTACTATTCCCTAAAACAATCGCCGTACTATCGATGCAGGCGAAGTACACCTGCGTAGTGGCCTAGTGGGTACTCTCGGTGCTCTATTCAGCCACTCCTCTCACGTATCTGGCCTACTCAGCCGCTCCTCTCACGCACATACTAGCAGCCTGTTTATCAGCGATGGCTACTGCAGGGGTAGAACATTTGAGTTACTTGATACAGCGAGACTAAGCTTTTCACTTCCATTTGTGGTGGTGTAATGGATCTCCTCGAACTTTGTTAGTAGTTCCTTGTTTATGAATGAGATGAAGCAAAGCTTTTGCCTTTGTTGTGGTTTTGTCCCGGCAGATGTCCTCTTGAAAGGATTAGTCGTGGAGCCATCGCTACGGGTTAGCTTGAAGGGGTTAAAGCGGACAAGGGACGCAAGAGAGTTTATACTAGTCCGGGCCCTTTGATGAAGGTAAAGCCTACATATAGTTGTGATGGAATTGATGGGGTTTCGATGACCAGGGAGCGAATATGCTTCGCCTAAGTCTCGAGTTGTTGTCTGTTGTCTGAACCGCCGCCGGTCGTCCCCTTATATACATGGGTGGCACCCGTCAGTTTACAGAGTCCCGAGACCGACTCATAAACGTGTCCGGTTTGGTCTCTGCTCTTTCTATCTTACCATACAAGTTACATACCAATGCTGGTTCACGGTTACAGGCCTTAAACCGGTTCTGGGCCTTGGGCCCCTATCTAACATTCCTATCTGCCTTCATGGGCTTCAAGCATACTCAACTACTGATGAAGTTAACCCGGCCTGTCCTGGCCGGTTTATGCCCAGTAGTAATATCCCCGACATTAGGCCCCAGATTGATTTGAACGGGTTCATGTCAATCCTTAACAGAAACTTCATCTTCAACATCTTCTCATAATTTGGTAAACCGCCGTGACATCATCTTCTTGGATCTTGGCAAACCGTCGTGACGTCATCTGTTATAAAGAAACTATATATGATATATCCACATTAATAGGTCTCCAACAACCGAGGCGACAACTGTGCCTCACTTCCAAATTCGCGGCCCCTTGATTTTCGCGCCTGACACTTATTCCCTTCCTTTAAACAGGACCGAAGAGTCATTTTATTTTTTTCCCTCATGCCTCTTCGCGTCGTCCTCCTTGCGCCGCTCAGCTTCTGGAGCTCCGTCACCACCGTCGACTGTCGACCGTCGTCTCTGCTCCAACCTTCGCCGATGCATCACCTTGAACGCATCAGAACACTGCGGCGCTCTTCTGCTTCTTCCTCAGCTCCGGTAAGTACTCTGCCCTTTCAGCCACAGATCTGTTCTAGGGTTCCCAAGTTCTTCAGTGTTCATCAATGGAGATCTTTTTTCATATGATAATTCTGATAAACTCCTGAATATCTGCTCTGTATAGTGGTAGCCTTTAGCCTCTGTTTCCATTTATGCATCTCAAAATAGTAGATCTTATCCGAACCTTCGCTCATTGGTCCGGTACTACTTCTTAGGTTTTTGAACATATTTCCCTTTTCTGACATGCCTCAGATCCAAAACCACCACATAATCTTGTGAAACCTGTTTTCATTCACTTACTCATCTGTAGTCTTGACTCTTCGATGTTTAGACTAGGCGGTTTAACTATACAGAAAAAATGACAATCCGGTATATACCATTAGTCCCCTTGTTGAACCGCCAAACCCTTTACTAGGGCGTTACGGTATTGTTGAATTCCGGTTTGTAGATAGCTGACCCCGGTTTAGCAAATATGCATCATTATAGATCTGTCCAACGTATTCTTGAACCGGCAAATGTTGTATTGTAGATCCTGCCATGGCCAAACAAGCGTATGAGTGCAACTGGGTCCCTTCTCGAGTGACTGAGGACCAGCTAAACAATTTGGTCAAAACGGGCGCTTTAAGCGAGAAAAACACCATTCACTAGAGGGTCCCCGGCACAGAATGTCCTCCTACTCCCAAAGAAGGAGAAGTCATTGTTTTTGCTGATCATTTAAGCCGGGGCTTCAACCCTCCTGGTTCAAAGTTTTTCCAGGATGTCTTAGCAAATTTTCAACTGCGCCCACAAGATATTGGTCCTAACTCCGTAACCAATATCTGCCACTTCCAAGTCTTCAGTGAGGCAAATCTTCAGGAGGAACCTTCAGTGGAGCTATTCAGGGACTGCTTTCACCTGAACCGTCGCACAGAGTTCAAAGACGGACCCAACACAGAACTGGGCGGTATGGCGATTCAAAAGAGGAAAGAAGTAACCTTACCTCATGCCAATCTTCACAGCCACCCCAAAGAAAGGAACCAGACATGGTTTTACTACAAGGACACCTCTCCTACTGAAGAAAATCCCCTGCCAGGTTACCGTCCGGAGCGTCTGAGCAATACACACCCTTTTCCTCAAAGGCTGACTGCCAAGGAGACACTCAAATATGCTCCTCAACTATCCAAGCTTAGGGCCTTCATAGCAAACGAGTTGACAGGAGTTGATTTTGCTCGCTGCTGGATCTCTTGGAGTATACTGCCCTTAAGCCAACGCCCCGGTTTGATGTGCGAGTATACAGGTGATGTAAAGGATGCTCTGCGGCACATTGATATCCAACTAACAGACGACGAAGTTACTGAAGCTATCAAAAATATGTTGAATGAACCGGAAGAGACCTATGCTCAAACCGGCCTACTTCCCTTTTGCGCCGTCAACAAACCGCCACCAGTAAAAATCATACCATCTGTATATCTGAGATTGCTTCTGCCCCAATAGTATCTAAAAATGTTATTATTTTTGACAGGGCGATGATCCGTTCTGGAACAAGAAACCTCCACAAGATAAACCGGTGAAGCCAACCCAGCAAAAGTCTAGAGTTGTGAAGAAACCCGCTAACAGGAAGAGAACCACTGCATCTTCCGATCCAGCGGCTGACGATGATGTGGGTAACCCATATCTTGAGGTAGAAATTGACTCACTTGGTTTATTTTTCATGCGCCTTATTGATGATGATTATTGCCAGGACGACGCTGAATTCATTCACGCCGATGCTGCAGAGTAATCATTCTTTCCTCCGATTCAAACCCTTTGCCTTCACTAAAAATCCGCCGGGCAAACCGGAAAGTTAGATTTTCTCATCCTCTTGCTTATTTGGACCCAAACTTTCTTGTGAAGACACAACACCACGAGGCTCGCCGCACAACTCGGCACAACGGCCAGGTAGTTATCTCCGCCGGTTAACCGAACAGTCCGGTTCAGAAACACCGTTCAGAGGTCTCTAATTCTCTTGCCACTTCACGCCCTAAAGCGGGTTGTTTTCATCAACCTCTTAATCTGTCTGATTCCAATTATCAGGGCACTTCTCATTCATCCTCTGGCGAGTCATCAGCCACCAAGCTTCCGCCCCTCAAAACAGTGCTTGGGTAAGTCATATTCCGTCCTATATCTTTGACACATTATTGTAACATATGTTGTACTCATACTTCTTAATTTCTCTCAGAGCCAAACCCAGACCAAGGAAGAAAGCTCGCCAGAACAAAACGGCAGAGGAAAATACTGCTGCTGAACTGGACAAAATACCAGACCCTGAAGAGGCCAACCTTGATGATGTGCTGAATGACCCACCACCACAAGACCATGACTTTGTTGTTGAACAGGCGGAGGTTGACACCACAGGCCCTGTTGATCAGCCGACCAGCTCTATCCGGACTGATAAACCGGCAAGCCCAGCAAAAAATACTGACAAACCGGCGACCCCAATACGCGCCGCGGAAGAAAAAGATGATGATGTGCTTATTACTGGCTTTGGTCGTACTGAACCGAGCAACCCTGTTGCCTTGTCAAAACATACTGCAAAATAGGAATTCTCTGTGGTTGGCAAAGGCAAATGGAGTGCGGATTAATCAACATACTCTGCTCTGAATGCTGAAGATCTTCATTCTGGCTATCTGAACCGGCTGTACACCAGCCGCGACTATGAAGCCAGTCTAGTCAATATGATGAAGGAGAAATATGAGGTAACTTCCTATATTCTTCCCTTCTTGTATTATTTGGTAGCTTTATCAACTCCAATAGCCCCCAAGTGACGGTTTAAGATATCAACTTAAGCCGGGACTTGAGTAAGTATTCAATGTGAACCTCAATTCATCTAAACATTGATGTCGTAGCCCCCAAGGGCCGGTTCAACTTTACGAAGTTAAACCGGGACTTTAGAGAATAAAAATTCCTGTATAAGTACTCTTTGAACAAATAACCATTAGCCCCCAAGTGCCAAGTTGAATACTTGTATTGAGCTTGGTACTTTGTAGAAACTGTACGAGGAAGAGCAAATATGCATTAGCCCCCAAGTACAAAGGGCATAACTTGTTATGTGGTTGGTACTTTAACTTTGTACAATCATCTCTTCATGTAAATATCTCTGTACAGGCTGAGCTGAGCAAGAGAGAAAGTCAAACCGCCAATCTGCAAGAGAATCTTAAGTTGCAACAGGCAGAAACCTCCAAGGCAAAGGAAGAACTGACCAGCGCTTTGAACGCTATGGAAAAACTTAAAGAAGGCTTCAAGAAAGAGCAGGCGGATTGGGTGTCGGAAAAATCTGCTTTAATTCAAAGGGCTGAAAAAGCAGAAGTTGCTTTAAAACCAGTGGTTGATGAATTGACCAGCATGAAGCGACAAGTCCATGCTATGACTGCAGCTGTATTTGGTAAGTATTCTTGTTTTCTGAATTGTGCAGACTTTGTCATGTAGCCGCCAGTTTACTAACCCTTGCAATGATACAGGAACTCGCATTGGCCACTTGGGATCAGATGTGCGGAAAAAGTTAAAGGCTGCCTACACTTTGATAGAGCAACTGTTCTCTGGTGCACAACGGATAATCTACACCGCTTCCCACAACAATCTGCCGCCCACCTTGATTAAAGATACCCTTGAAAGGTTATCTATGCTCCGTGCCCGGGTTGAAGAGCTGAAGAAATCTGCTGCTAGAACGGGTGCTTTGAACGCCCTAATCCGGGCAAAAGCGTGGGTGCCTGACTTTGATCCTGTTTAAGCGGCCCAAGGCTATCCCAGCTTGAAGGAAGACGAGACGGAATTTGATGAAGAGGATCTCCGAACTATAAACCGGGAAGTGCGCCCGCTGGCTTGTCAATTGGTTGAAGAGGCAGATCTGTCCCACTATCAAGCCCAATATGATGATCAAAACAAGCGAGTTGCAGCACCAATTCCTGAAGCTGAGAACCTTATACCACCAATCTGTAAGCATACTTATGCTCCTGACATTGAACCGTCGTTGCTGATCAGTGATGAAGCTATGTTTCAAGCGTTAACTGGAATCGACTGGGCAACTATTGATTTCCAGCCGCTGGGTAGGGAGGAAGAAGCTGAACCAGTGCGAGATGATCCACAACCGTCAGGGCAAGTTGGTGACCAAGCGTGAACCGGATGCCGGTTTAAACCACTGCATGTTGTGACATGTAAAAAACAATGATCTTGTTTGGTCACTGGAACGCCTTGTAATAGGCTAGTTGATATATTTGGTCTTGGTATGCCTTTGTGCATAGTTATCTTCAACTGATGCCTCTTTGAATCATATACCTCCAAACTGTTTTCTGCAGTTAAGAAGCTTAAAAGCGGTGGTTGATGAATTGACCAGCGTGAAGCGACAAGTCTATGCTATGACTGCAGCCTTCGTCTAAAAAAACACGTCAAGAGGAATTTCTTTTATAGTAGAGCCGATAATGAAGGAAATATGCCCTAGAGGCAATAATAAAGTTATTATTTATTTCCTTACATGTCATGATAAATGTTTATTATTCATGCTAGAATTGTATTAACCGGAAACATAATACATGTGTGAATACATAGACAAACAGAGTGTCACTAGTATGCCTCTACTTGACTAGCTCATTAATCAAAGATGGTTATGTTTCCTAACCATGAACAAAGAGTTGTTATTTGATTAACGAGATCACATCATTAGTTGAATGATCTGATTGACATGACCCATTCCATTAGCATAGCACCCGATCGTTTAGTATGTTGCTATTGCTTTTATCCATGACTTATACATGTTCCTTTAACTATGAGAATATGCAACTCCCATTTACCATAGGAACACTTTGTGTGCTACCAAACGTCACAACGTAACTGGGTGATAATAAAGGTGCTCTACAGGTGTCTCCGAAGGTACATGTTGGGTTGGCATATTTCGAGATTAGGATTTGTCACTCCGATTGTCGGAGAGGTATCTCAGGGCCTTCTCGGTAATGCACATCACATAAGCCTTGCAAGCATTGCAACCAATGAGTTAGTTGCGAGATGATGTATTACGGGACGAGAAAAGAGACTTGCCGGTAATGAGATTGAACTAGGTATTGGATACCGACGATCGAATCTCGGGCAAGTAACATACCGATGACAAAGGGAACAAACGTATGTTGTTATGTGGTCTGACCGATAAAAGATCTTCGTAGAATATGTAGGAGCCAATATGGGCATCCAGGTCCCGCTGTTGGTTATTGACCGGAGACGTGTCTCGGTCATGTCTACATTGTTCTCGAACCGTAGGGTCCGCACGCTTAAGGTTACGATGACAGTTATTATGAGTTTATGAGTTTTGATGTACCGAAGGAGTTCGGAGTCCCGGATGAGATCGGGGACATGACGAGGAGTCTCGAAATGGTCGAGACGTAAAGATCGATATATTGGACGACTATATTCGGACATCGGAAAGGTTCTGAGTGATTCGGGTATTTTCGGGAGTATCGGGGAGTTACGGGATTACGGGAGAAGTAATGGGCCTTGATGGGCTTTAGTGGGAAGAGGAAAAGGCTGCTGCGCCCCCCCTCCCCTTTGGTCCGAATTGGACTAGGGAAAAGGGGGCCGGCCACCTTTCCTACTCCTCCTATTCCTTCTCCCTTCCTCCCCTCTTGGTGGACTCCTACTAGGACTTGGAAACCTAGTAGGACTCCACACCCTGGCGCGCCAAACCCTTGGCCGGCCTCCTCCTCCTCCATCCTTTATATACTGAGGCAAGGGGCACCCCATAGACACACAAGTTGATCTACGGATCGTTCCTTAGCCGTGTGCGGTGCCCCCTTCCACCAAATTCCACCTCGATCATATCGTTGCAGTGCTTAGGCGAAGCCCTGCGCCGGTAACACATCAAGATCGTCACCACGCCGTCGTGCTGACGGAACTCTTCCTCGACGCTTTGCTGGATCGGAGCCCGGGGATCGTCATCGAGCTGAACGTGTGCCAAGAACTCGGAGGTGCCGGAGTAACGGTGCTGTGATCGGTTGGATCGCGAGGAGAACGTACGACTACTTCCTCTACGTACGACTACTTCCTCTACGTTGTGTCAACGCTTCCGCTTCGGTCTACAAGGGTACGTAGACAAACACTCTCCCCTCTCGTTGCTATGCATCACCATGATCTTGCGTGTGCGTAGGAAAATTTTTGAAATTACTACGTTCCCCAACAGTGGTATCAGAGCCTAGGTTTTTATGGTTTGATGTTATTTGCACGAGTAGAACACAAGTGAGTTGTGGACGATACAAGTCATACTGCCTACCAGCATGTCATACTTTGGTTCAGCGGTATTGTTGGACGAGACGATCCGGACCAACCTTACGCGTACGCTTACGCGAGACCGGTTCCCTCGACGTGCTTTGCACATAGATGGCTTGCGGAAGACTGTCTCTCCAACTTTAGTTGAATCGAGTGTGGCTACGCGCGGTCCTTGAGAAGGTTAAAACGGAGTCTATTTGACAAACTATCGTTGTGGTTTTGATGCGTAGGTAAGATGAGTTCTTGCTTAAGCCCGTAGCAGCCACGTAAAACTTGCAACAACAAAGTAGAGGACGTCTAACTTGTTTTTGCAGGGCATGTTGTGATGTGATATGGTCAAGACATGATGCTAAATTTTATTGTATGAGATGATCATGTTTTGTAACCGAGTTATCGGCAACTGGCAGGAGCCATATGGTTGTCGCTTTATTGTATGAAATGCAATCGCGATGTAATGCTTTACTTTATTACTAAGCGGTAGTGATAGTCGTGGAAGCATAAGATTGGCGAGACGACAACGATACTACGATGAAGATCAAGGTGTCGCGCCGGTGACGATGGTGATCATGACGGTGCTTCGAAGATGGAGATCACAAGCACAAGATGATGATGGCCATATCATATCACTTATATTGATTGCATGTGATGTTTATCCTTTTATGCATCTTATCTTGCTTTGGTTGACGGTAGCATTATAAGATGATCTCTCACTAAATTATCAAGAAGTGTTCTCCCTGAGTATGCACCGTTGCGAAAGTTCTTCGTGCTGAGACACCACGTGATGATCGGGTGTGATAGGCTCTACGTTCAAATACAACGGGTGCAAAACAGTTGCACACGCGGAATACTCAGGTTTAACTTGACGAGCCTAGCATATACAGATATGGCCTCGGAACACAGAGACCGAAAGGTCGAGCGTGAATCATATAGTAGATATGATCAACATAGTGATGTTCACCATTGAAACTACTCCATCTCACGTGATGATCGGACATGGTTTAGTTGATTTGGATCACGTGATCACTTAGAGGATTAGAGGGATGTCTATCTAAGTGGGAGTTCTTAAGTAATATGATTAATTGAACTTTAATTTATCATGAACTTAGTCCTGGTAGTATTAGCATATCTATGTTGTAGATCAGTAGCTCGCATTGTTGCTTCCCTGTGTTTTTTTTGATATGTTCCTAGAGAAAACTGTGTTGAAAAATGTTAGTAGCAATGATGCGGATTGGATCCGTAATCTGAGGTTTATCCTCATTGCTGCACAGAAGAATTTTGTCCTTGATGCACCGCTAGGTGACGGACCTTTTGCAGGAGCAGATGCAGACGTTATGAACGTTTTGCTAGCTCAATATGATGACTACTTAATAGTTTAGTGCACCATGCTTAAACGGCTTAAGAATCGGGACTTCAAAGATGTTTTGAACGTCATGGACCATACAAGATGTTCCAGGAGTTGAAGTTAATATTTCAAGCAAATACCCGAGTTGAGAGATATGAAGTCTCCAACAAGTTCTATAGCTAAAAGATGGAGGAGAATCGCTCAACTAGTGAGCATGTGCTCAAATTGTCTGAGTACTACAATCGCTTGAATCAAGTGGGAGTTAATCTTCCAGATAAGATAGTGATTGACAGAATTCTCTAGTCACCATCACCAAGTTAGTAGAACTTCGTGATGAACTATAATATGCAAGGGATAACGGAAAATATTCCCAAGCTCTTCGCGATGCTAAAATCGGCGAAGGTAGAAATCAAAGAAAAACATCAAGTGTTGATGGTTGACAAGATCACTAGTTTCAAAAGGGCAAAAGGAAAGAAGGGGAACTTCAAGAAGAACGGCAAGCAAGTTGCTGCTCAAGTGAAAAAGCCCAAGTCTGGTCCTAAGCCTGAGACTAAGTGCTTCTACTGCAAATGGACTGGTCACTGGAAGCGGAACTACCCCAAGTGATTGGCGGATAAGAAGGATGGCAAAGTGAACATAAGTATATTTGATATACATGTTATTGATGTGTACTTTACTAGTGTTCATAGCAACCCCTCAGTATATGATACTAGTTCAAGTTGCTAAGATTAGTAACTCGAAACGGGAGTTGCAGAATGAACAAAGACTAGTTAAAGGGCAAGGTGACGATGTGTGTTGGAAGTGGTTCCAAGATTGATATGATCATCATCACACACTCCCTATACTTTCGGGATTAGTGTTGAAACTAAATAAGTGTTATTTGGTGTTTGCGTTGAGCATGAATATGATTTGATCATGTTTATTGCAATACGGCTATTCATTTAAGTAAGAGAATAAATTGTTGTTCTGTTTACATGAATAAAACCTTCTATGGTTATACACACCAATGAAATGGTTTGTTGGATCTCGATCATAGTGATACACATATTCATAATATTGAAGCCAAAAGATGCAAAGTTAATAATGATAGTGCAACTTATTTGTGGCACTGCAGTTTAGGTCATATTGGTGTAAAGCGCATGAAGAAACTCCATGCTGATGGGATTTTGGAATCACTTGATTATGAATCACTTGATGCTTGCGAACCATGCCTCTTGGGCAAGATGACTAAAACGCCGTTCTCCGGAACAATGGAGCAAGCAACAGATTTGTTGGAAATCATACATACTGATGTATATGGTCCGATGAATATTAAGGCTCGCGACAAGTATCATTATTTTCTAACCTTCACAGATGATTTGAGCAGATATGGGTATATCTACTTGATGAAACATAAGTCTGAAACGTTTGAAAAGTTCAAAGAATTTTAGAGTGAAGTGGAAAATCATCGTGACAAGAAAATAAAGTTTCTACGATCTGATCGCAGAGACGAATATTTGAGTTACGAGTTTGGTCTTCAATTAAAACAATGTGGAATAGTTTCACAAACTCATGCCACCTGGAACACCGCAGCATATTGGTGCGTCCGAACGTCATAACCGTACTTTATGGATATAGTACAATCTATGATGTTTCTTACCGATTTACCAATATCGTTTTGGGATCATGCATTAGAGACAGCGCATTCACGTTAAAAGAGGCACCATCTAAATCCGTTGAAACGACACCGTATGAACTATGGTTTAGCAATAAACCTAAGCTGTCGTTTCTTAAAGTTTGGGGCTGCGATGCTTATGTGAAAAAGCTTCAACCTGATAAGCTCGAACCCAAATCGGAGAAATGTGTCTTCATAGGATACCCAAACGAGACTATTGGGTATACCTTCTATCACAGATCCGAAGGCAAAAATTTTTGTTGCTAAAATCGGAAACTTTCTAGAGAAGGAGTTTCTCTCGAAAGAAGTGAGTGGGAGGGAAGTAGAACTTGATGAGATAACAGTATCTACTCCCTTATTGAGAAGTAGTACGTCACAGAAATCTGTTCCTGTGACACCTACATCAAATAGGGAGGAAGCTAATGATAATGATCATGAAACTTCAGATCAAGTTTCTACTGAACTTCGTAGATCAACCAGAGTAAGATCCGCACCAGAGTGGTACGGTAATCCTATTTTGGAAGTCATGTTACTAGACCATGATGAACCTACGAACTATGAAGAAGCGATGATGAGCCCAGATTCCGCGAAATGGTTTGAGGCCATGAAATCTGAGATATGATCCATGTATGAGAACAAAGTTTGGACTTTGGTTGACTTGCCCGATGATCGGCAAGCAATTAAGAATAAATGGATCTTCAAGAGGAAGACGGACACTGATAGTAGTGTTACTATCTACAAAGCTAGAAGTGTCGGAAAAAGGTTTTTCGACAAGTTCAAAGTATTGACTACGATGAGAGTTTCTCACTCGTATCTATGCTTAAGTCTGTCCGAATCATGTTAGCAATTGCCGCATTTTATGAAATCTGGCAAATGGATAAACAAAACTGCATTCCTTAATGGAGAGTTGTATATGATACAACCAGAAGGTTTTGTCGACCATAAAGGTGCTAATAAAGTGAGCAAGCTCCAGCGATCCATCTATGGACTGGTGCAAGCATCTCGGAGTTGGAATATACACTTTGATAAGATGATCAAAGCATATAGTTTTATACAGACTTGCGGTGAAGCCTGTATTTACAACAAAGTGAGTGGGAGCACTACAGCATTTTCTGATAAGTATATGTAAATGACATATTATTGATCGGAAATAATGTAGAATTATTCTGTGAAGCATAAAGGAGTATTTGAAAGGAGTTTTTTCGAAGAAGGACCTCGGTGAAGCTGCTTACATATTGAGCATCAAGATCTTTAGAGATAGATCAAGACGCTTGATAAGTTTTTCAATAAGTACATACCTTGAAAGAATTTTGAAGTAGTTCAAAATGGAACAGTCAAAGAAAGAGTTCTTGCCTGTATTACAAGGTGTGAAATTGAGTAAGACTCAAAGCCCGACCACGGCAGAAGATAGAATGAGAATGAAAGTCATTCCCTATGCTTTGGCCATAGGTTCTATAAAGTATGTCATGCTGTGTACCAGACCTATTGTATACCCTACCCTGAGATTGGCACGGGAGTACAATAGTGATCTAGGAGTAGATCACTGGACGGCGGTCAAAATTATCCTTAGTGGAATAAAGGATATGTTTCTCGATTATGGAGGTGACAAAAAGGTTCGTCGTAAAAGGTTACGTCGATGCAAGTTTTGACACTAATCTAGATGACTCTAAGTCTCAATCTAGATACATATTGAAAGTGGGAGCAATTAGCTAAAGTAGCTCCGTGCAGAGCATTGTAGACATAGAAAATTGCAAAATACATAACGGATCTGAATGTGGCAGACCCGTTGACTAAATTTCTCTCACAAGCAAAACATGATCACACCGTAGTACTCTTTGGGTGTTAATTACATAGCAATGTGGACTAGATTACTGAATCTAGTAAACCCTTTGGGTGTTGGTCACATATCGATGTGAACTATGGGTGTTAATCACATGATGATGTGAACTATTGATGTTAATCACATGGTGATGTGATCTAGATTATTGACTCTAGTGCAAGTGGGAGACTGAAGGAAATATGCCCTAGAGGCAATAATAAAGTTATTATTTATTTCCTTACATGTCATGATAAATGTTTATTATTCATGCTAGAATTGTATTAACCGGAAACATAATACATGTGTGAATACATAGACAAACAGAGTGTCACTAGTATGCCTCTACTTGACTAGCTCATTAATCAAAGATGGTTATGTTTCCTAACCATGAACAAAGAGTTGTTATTTGATTAACGAGATCACATCATTAGTTGAATGATCTGATTGACATGACCCATTCCATTAGCATAGCACCCGATCGTTTAGTATGTTGCTATTGCTTTTATCCATGACTTATACATGTTCCTTTAACTATGAGAATATGCAACTCCCATTTACCATAGGAACACTTTGTGTGCTACCAAACGTCACAACGTAACTGGGTGATAATAAAGGTGCTCTACAGGTGTCTCCGAAGGTACATGTTGGGTTGGCATATTTCGAGATTAGGATTTGTCACTCCGATTGTCGGAGAGGTATCTCAGGGCCTTCTCGGTAATGCACATCACATAAGCCTTGCAAGCATTGCAACCAATGAGTTAGTTGCGAGATGATGTATTACGGGACGAGAAAAGAGACTTGCCGGTAACGAGATTGAACTAGGTATTGGATACCGACGATCGAATCTCGGGCAAGTAACATACCGATGACAAAGGGAACAAACGTATGTTGTTATGCGGTCTGACCGATAAAAGATCTTCGTAGAATATGTAGGAGCCAATATGGGCATCCAGGTCCCGCTGTTGGTTATTGACCGAAGACGTGTCTCGGTCATGTCTACATTGTTCTCGAACCGTAGGGTCCGCACGCTTAAGGTTACGATGACAGTTATTATGAGTTTATGAGTTTTGATGTACCGAAGGAGTTCGGAGTCCCGGATGAGATCGGGGACATGACGAGGAGTCTCGAAATGGTCGAGACGTAAAGATCGATATATTGGACGACTATATTCGGACATCGGAAAGGTTCTGAGTGATTCGTTTATTTTCGGGAGTATCGGGGAGTTACGGGATTACGGGAGAAGTAATGGGCCTTGATGGGCTTTAGTGGGAAGAGGAAAAGGCTGCTGCGCCCCCCCTCCCCTTTGGTCCGAATTGGACTAGGGAAAAGGGGGCCGGCCACCTTTCCTACTCCTATTCCTTCTCCCTTCCTCCCCTCTTGGTGGACTCCTACTAGGACTTGGAAACCTAGTAGGACTCCACACCCTGGCGCGCCAAACCCTTGGCCGGCCTCCTCCTCCTCCATCCTTTATATACTGAGGCAAGGGGCACCCCATAGACACACAAGTTGATCTACGGATCGTTCCTTAGCCGTGTGCGGTGCCCCCTTCCACCAAATTCCACCTCGATCATATCGTTGCAGTGCTTAGGCGAAGCCCTGCGCCGGTAACACATCAAGATCGTCACCACGCCGTCGTGCTGACGGAACTCTTCCTCGACGCTTTGCTGGATCGGAGCCCGGGGATCGTCATCGAGCTGAACGTGTGCCAAGAACTCGGAGGTGCCGGAGTAACGGTGCTGTGATCGGTTGGATCGCGAGGAGAACGTACGACTACTTCCTCTACGTACGACTACTTCCTCTACGTTGTGTCAACGCTTCCGCTTAGGTCTACAAGGGTACGTAGACAAACACTCTCCCCTCTCGTTGCTATGCATCACCATGATCTTGCGTGTGCGTAGGAAATTTTTTTAAATTACTACGTTCCCCAACAGATAATGGAGTGAAGTCCATGCATGCAACGCCACAAGCTACAAAGTAGTAGTAGAGCACTTTATGTACAGAGTCATATTGCATTGTTCCTAATGCCCCGCCAGGCTTTTTCGGCTCCTCGGGCTTAATTGGGAGGCACTAGTTTAAATATGCTACTAGCTGGAAGCTGTAAGCGAGGTGCGGCTAGAGCGAGCACACGAGCCATGGGATGCTGGGAAGGAAAACCCGTTCACGTGGCTAGGCTGTCCAGTGCACCCAGATTGTGGGGCCGCACGTCCGTTTGACTTCAAAACTCAAACTACTCGTGTAAAATATTGGCTCGCAGCGAAGTGTAGTAGTACTATTTAAAAAAAAGTCCGCCATGCGTTCGGCCGGGATCGAACCCACAAAACGAGGTATACACTCCCACGAACACTAGTAGTACTCGTTGGAGTACAACGCAACCTAGAATCGCCTTTTGTCACTAGTAGTACGTACATTGTTCCTTACAAGAAACCCCTAAGAGCATGGTTAATAGTATAGCCAACTCCTGGCTATAAGCCAGTGTCATGTCATCTACAGCCCATCTTAGAGCCAACATGTAGTACAATAATAGATCAAAAGAGTGTACTACTTTTTTATTATGTGGCCCACTTCTCATTCTCACAAAGTGCCTAGGAGCATGTGCTAGAGCGGGCTCTTCACGAAGAGCCCGCTTACCTTCTCTTTCCTCTTCTCTTTCCTCCAACTAAGTAGAAATATACTACTCCCTCCGTCTAGGTGAAGAAGTCATCTTAGATTGTGCGCCGTAACCAAGGAGGAGGGAAAAACTAGAGAACTTAATGTTTATTTGCTAATTAATAGCATTGCATGCAATGAATTAACCACCGCATGTCGTGTTTGGTAGTTTCAAGTCATTAAAAGCATGCACACCCACATCTCTGATTGGTTGATATGTCAAGAAACAAGAAACGAGGTAGAACTTAATGCACCGCGCCTAAGTGTTTTGGGATTATTTGGTTTTCGTAAGATGACTTACACACCTAGACGGAGGGAGTAGTTTATTTCTTATAGCCCGCTGACTCAGCTCTATTGTACTTGCTCTAATAATGCAAGAAACCACTAAAATGCCAAGAAACTACTACCACTTGCATACGTGGCAGACTTAAGATAAGACTACCTTATCAACCATTGTACATGCTCTTACCAACAAAAATCCTCGAGTGACCTCCTACCTCCGGCCCGTCCACCTAGTCATCCTCGGCCATGGGACGCAGCTACCGCTGCCGGCAGAAGGCGAGGTCAAAACCGCCGGCGGTGCGGAGCCCATGTTGCGCAGCCCGGATGCCAGCTCCGTCCGGCGCTCGCGGCCGCTAGCTAGCCAAGATAGCTCCATCCAGGTGCTTGTCTGCAATGTTTGCTAGCTAGATTGGCAAGGCAGCGCGGCGGCTTGCTCGCGCGTGCCGCGCTAAGGCCAGCCATCTGGCTCAAGCGAAGGCTAGTGCGGCGGCTTGCTCGCTCGTGAGTAACGCTCGGGCCAGCCTGCCAACCTGTGCGGAGGCCAGCGCGGCGTCCTGCCCATCTGGCGGAGCGACGGCCAACTCACTCATCACCGACGCCACCGACGCCACCGACGAACACGCATCAGTACTGTTTGAAGTAATGTTCAGGAAAAATAATGATTTGAGGGGGAATAACAGGATAGAAGGTCAGATGTGGGTCCCTCGTGTCAACGGTCAAACAAAATGTGTTTGTTTAAGCTACCTCGTCAGCACGGACATGTGGGCCAACCCTGTCATAAATGGGTTTAAACGAACCTAATCGGTAGGAGTACTAAGTAGTTTTTGGCATGGATTAAGAAATTTTGGGTATGTTTTTGCTATTTTTTGTACAATAGATTCTTCCTAGGGCTGGTTGAAAGTGGTAGTTTTTTGTTAAATACTCTACATATTATAAGTAGGGGTTAAAGTTAAGCTTTGGAAGCCAATAAGAAAGGCCAGTTACATAGTGCATATGTGTACATGATTGAAAGTAAATATCAACCATGAGTGACTAATATCTTGATGGAAAACTCGAATTTATGGAATACTAGGAAAAGAAATGCATGGTTGGAAATACTAGCAATGTTCATGTCCATTGCAGCTAATCATAATTAGAATAATACTTATTCACAAACTTGGTACAAAACACTCTAATTTTGATATACATATGTCACTAGAGATATATTATGTTTCAATTAGAATATATTTATCGGCGTTCTGGGAACGGGGGTCCCCAGACTTGCCTGCCTGCGGCCTGCGACGTGGCTTAAAGGAGGCCTAGCATGGCCCATCTTCATCAACACAAGACCCAAGACCCTCGCGAGGGGCCAAGCCTCGCGGGGCGGACAACGCGGAGCTTCCTCAGGCGCAGCCTCATCAGGCTGGCTCACGAAGAGGCGGAGAGATCAAGGCGGGGTACCTCACGAGGTGCCCATGATGCAAGCCATGACGACCAAGGGCGCCAGGCGCATAGTGTCCTCCCTTTCCTCTTTGGTGCAAAGGGAGCAAGGCAGGCGAGAGGATCAAGCAAAGGCACCCATTTCGGTGCAACGAGACCAAGACCAGCTCCGCAACAAGGAGGAAGTCAATGTGGGGCCCAAGCCAGCGTCACCACAGAGCCTTTGGCAGGCGAGGACCAACTTTAGTCAGGATAAGTGTACCAGATGTTCCCCTTCAAAACGGCCAATTGTTGGTGCCCTTCCCGCTCAATATTTGGGAAGAGGCCCAGGGCCTTTGCCTATAAATAGGACTAGCCACCCCCAGGGTAGAGGCATCTAGACATCTAGCAATCAAGAAACCTAATCAGCTAGGATCCAGAGAAAAGGGCGATTGAACTCCTCCTAGAAGTTCGTCCCCCCAGCGAAGAACCGACCCTCGCGAGGCTGTTCTTCCTTGTATTGTTCATCATCATCAGCCCAAGAGGCAATCCACCACACCACACTAGAGTAGGGTATTACACCACATCGGTGGCCCGAACCAGTATAAACTCTGTGTCTCTTGTGTTGTTCTTTTAGTAGTTTAGATCTTTGCGAGACGAAGAGGTAGAGGGCGTAATCTCTGTGCGCACCCCAGAGTTCGAACCTCAAGGGTCTGCCGGAACCCGAAATCCGACATTTGGCGCGCCAGGTAGGGGTGCGCCGAAATTTGTCTTCCGCCGCTCCGCTCTCCTCCGACCGTCGCGTCCATGTACGACGCTCATCGGGCCCGCGCCGAGCGCCGGGCCGCCATCGCTTCCCGCGTCGCTCAGACGGCACCCGCCGGCGGGCGTCCTCGTCGTTCCCCGTCACCCGCCGCCAACGCCGCCACCGGCCCGGCGGGGAACGAGCAGCAAGCGTCGTCTCAGCATCCGTCCGTGCGGCAAGACGGCCGCACCGCTACACCAACGCCCCCGGTCGTCGCGGCCCTCCTGGGCGGCTCGCAGGCGCCGCCCACAAGTCGCTACGTCAAGCCGTTTGTTCGCCGGGTCAGCGCCGTTTTCGCGCGGCAGGGGGATCCCCCGGACCGGGCGGCACACAAGGCCGGCCTGACCTTCAGCTCGGAGGACCACCCCTCCAACTCGGCTAGCTCGGGCGCGCTCCCCATGTTGTGCACCCCCACCATCTGCCAGGTGGCCGTCACCAGAACTCTCATCCATGCTGGCGCGGGCCTCGGCGTGCTTTCGGTTGAGGCCTTCAATCTCCTCCGCATACCCCTGGAACGGCTGCAACCCAGCAGACCCTTCTCAGGCTTTGGGGGCGGATCATCCAGCTCCTTGGGATAGATCCGGCTCCCAGTAACCTTCAGCACCTACGACAACTTCCGCACGGAGATGGTCGACTTCGGCATCGCCCCCATCGGCCTCCCCTACAATGCCATCCTCGGCTACCCAGCGCTGGCCCAGTTCATGGCCGCCACGCACCCGGCGTACAACCTAATGAAGATGCCCGGGAGCAGTGGTGTCCTCACCGTGCACGGGGACACCGGGGACGCGATGCGGGTGCTCAAGCTCGCCTTCAAGACGGCGGCATCGGCACAGCCCGCCGACTCGGGGACCCCCGAGCCCAAGGGGGCTGCGCCCACCAAGAAGAAGCAGTTGTTCACCCAGGACAGGGCAGAAACCAAGCAGATACCTGTCGACGAGGACGGGCAGGAGGAGGCCCTAATAAGGTTCCTGCCCGTAAACAAGAAGGTATTCGCTTGGGAGCCTGATCAGTTGGCAGGGATCCCCAGGAGCGTAATCGAGCATCACCTCAACGTGTGCCCGAACGTGCACCCCGTGAAGCAGAAGGCGAGGTGGCAGTCCACAGAAAAGCAGGCCTTCATCGTCCAAGAAAGCCGCAAGTTGGAAGCCGCTGGGGTCATTCGCGAGGTCCGATACCCAGATTGGTTGGCCAACCCTATCGTTGTGCCCAAGAAGGGAGGGAAGGAGCGCATGTGTGTCAACTTCACCAACCTCAACAAGGCATGTCCGCAAGATCCCTTCCCGCTCCGCCGCATCGACCAGATCGTCGATTCCACCGCAGAGTGTGACCTGCTATGTTTCCTGGATGCCTTCTCCGGGTATCACCAGATCAAGATGGCGGTGGAAGACGTCGAGAAGACAGCCTTCCTAACCCCGTGCGGAGTGTACTGCTACACATGCATGCCATTTCGGCTGCGTAACGCGGGGGCGACCTTTCAGCGGCTGATGCACATCACCTTGGGCCCGCAGGTCGGGAAGAATGTTGAAGCTTACGTTTATGACATTGTGGTGAAGTCTCGGGTGGCCAAGACCCTGATACAAGACCTGGAGGAAACCTTCGCGAGCCTCGACGCAGTGAACCTGCGGCTCAACCCAGAGAAGTGTGTGTTCGGGGTCCTCTCAGGCAAGCTCTTGGGTTTCCTCGTATCCCATCGAGGCATCGAGGCTAACCCGGAGAAGGTCAAGGCGGTCGAGGACATGAGCCCGCCAAAGACCCTCAGAGAAATGCAGAAGCTCACTGGACGCGTGACCGCGCTAGGGCGCTTCATCTCCAGACTGGGGGAGCGGGCGCTGCCTTTCTTCCAGCTAATGAAGAAAAAGGGGCCCTTTGAATGGACTGAAGAGGCAGACAAGGCATTTCGAGATCTCAAGAGATACCTGACCAGTCCCCCAGTTATGGTGGCTCCGCGTCCTCAAGAGCCCCTGGTGCTCTACCTCGCCACCACTCCCTACTCTGCCAGCGCAGCCCTAGTGGCAGTTAGGGAGGAGCGCCAAATCAGAACCACAGCAGCAGCCCGAGACAAGGCAAAACAAGAACAAGGAAGGCCCACAGAAACCGCTACCGCGGTTAAGGAAGATCAACCGCCAAAGAGTGCACCGGAAGCGGGAGAGGCCAGTCACCTGGATGGTCCGCCTCCGGAGGCCTCGCCACCTCGCGAGGCGCCCTTGCCTCTGGAGGGTGCCGCGAGCACTAATGCACTCAGCCTTGTTGAGCACCCAGTATACTTCGTCAGCACGGTGTTACGGGACGCAAGGGCCCGGTACCCCATGCCTCAGAAGCTCCTCCTCGCGCTACTGGTGGCCTCGCGCAAGCTGTGGCACTATTTCCAAGGTCACCCCATCAAGGTCGTCTCATCATATCCCTTGGAGAGAGTGCTCAGGAGCCCTAACTCAGCCGGAAGGGTCGCTGAGTGGAACATATAACTGCAGGCGTTTCAGCTCGAGTTCAGCACAACCCGGGTTATCAAGGGAGCAGCATTGGCAGATTTCGTGGCAGAATGGACGGAGGCACTAGGCCTCAAGGACGACGAGGACCGGTCCCTCTCCCCAGGGAGCGAGGCGCCAGAAGGCTGGGTCATGTACTTTGATGGGGCATTCTCCAGGCACGGCACAGGGGCTGGGGCGGTGCTGGTGTCGCCCACCCAGGACAAGCTCTACTACGCTGTGCAGCTCTGTTTCCAGCAGGGCGAAAAGGTCTTAAACAACATAGAGGGATACGAAGGTTTGATAGCGGGCTTGAAGGCCGCAGCCGCCCTGGGGGTGAAGCGCCTCACCATCAAGGGCGATTCGCAGCTCCTTGTCAATTTCTCCAACAAGGTATATGAGCCAAAAGACGAGCACATGGAGGCCTACCTAGCGGAGGTTCGCAGGATGGAGAAGCAGTTCTGGGGGCTGGAGTTGAAGCACGTGCCCCGTGGCACCAACCAGGAGGCTGATAACATCGCCAGGCGTGCGTCCAGGCGGTTGCCTCAGGAGCCTGGCATCTTCGAGGAGCGGCTCTTAAAGCCCTCGGCCCTTCCGTCATTGGCAAACATGGCTCAGCCACGAGAGGAACTTCCCCAGCCACCTGCCTCAGGAGCCCCGGTCTGCGGCCCAGGTTCAGGAGCATGCCTGCTCCTGACGATGGAACCACAGGAGGGGTGCTGGATCACAGAGCTCCGGAGTTATCTGACACAAGGGACCCTGCCGGAGAAGGAGGAGGAAGCGGAGCGTGTGGCACGGCAGGCCACGGCGTACTGCATCAGGGATGGAGAGCTCTACCGGAGGCGACCGAACGATGTATCCCTGCGCTGCATCTCCAGGGAGCAAGGAAAGGAACTGCTGGAGGACATACACGGCAGAGACTGTGGACACCATTCGTCATCACGGACCCTTGTTGGTAAGGCATTCCGCAGTGGGTTCTACTGGCCCACCGCACTCAACAACGCTGCCGAACTGGTGAAGGCTTGTGAGGCCTGTCAATTTCACGCCAAGCAGATCCATCAGCCGGCAGGAGGCCTGCAGACTATACCCCTTTCATGGCCGTTCGTAGTCTGGGGGCTAGACATCCTGGGCCCGTGTCCTCGGGCGCCAGGGGGCTACCGCTACCTCTACGTCGCCGTGGACAAGTTCACCAAGTGGGCAGCAGTAGAGGCCGTCCTCACCATTCCCGCGGGCTCCGCTGTCAAGTTCATCAAGGGCATCGTGAGCCGGTTCGGGGTGCCGAACCGCATCATTACAGACAACGGTTCGCAGTTCACCAGTAACCTCTTCAAAACATAATGTGCTAACCTTGGAACGCAGATATGCTACGCTTCGGTGGCGCACCCGCGAAGCAACGGCCAGGCCGAACGAGCCAACGCGGAGGTCCTGAGGGGCCTCAAAACCAGGATGTTCAAGAAGAAGCTGGAGGCCTGCGGCAAAGGTTGGTACGATGAGCTTCAGTTCGTGTTGTGGTCCATCCGCACAACCGCGACCAAGCCGACTGGAGAGACCCCGTTCTTCTTGGTCTACGGAGCCGAAGCAGTCCTCCCTCACGAGGTCAGACGTCGCTCCGCACGGGTCCTGGCGTTCGACGAGGCGCAACAGGACGCCATGCGGGGGATGGACCTCGTGCTGGGGGAGGAACGCCGCTGAGAAGCCGCTCTACGAGCGGCGAGGTACCAACAGGCACTACGACGATATCACTGCCGCAACATCCGCCCCAGAACTCTCGAGGTAGGGGACCTCGTGCTCAGGCGGGTTCTCTTCAGGGAGGGGCTGCACAAGCTCTCTCCCATGTGGGAGGGCCCGTTCAAGGTTGTTCATGTTTCCAGGCCTGACTCCGCGCGCTTGGAGACTCAGGAGGGGGAGCCGATCCAGAACGCATGGAACATCCAGCACCTCCGCAGGTTCTACCCCTAGAAGGCCGAGAGCCTGTGAAGAAGGCGAACGCCTGTGAAGATTATCCTTTTTTGGAGAAGGCCCAGAGCCTGTGAAGAAGGCGAACGCCTGTGAAGATTATCCTTTTTTGGAGAAGGCCCAGAGCCTGTGAAGAAGGCGAACACCTGTGAAGATTATCCTTTTTTGGAGAAGGCCCATAGCCTGTGAAGAAGGCGAGTGCCTGTGAAGCTACCGCGTCTTGGAAAAGGCCCGGAGCCTGTGAAGAGGGCAAATGCCCGTGAAGCTCGTTTCCCCTAAGAAGAAAGGCCCGGAGCCTGTGAAGAAGGCCAACGCCTGTGAAGCTCGCCGCCCGTGACACTCTCACGTAATAATGAGTTGGGGTTGTACACGCCCCGGAGACTCAGGAGCGCCGGCCTCAGGCCCTGGGGCTCCCTCCCACGCCCAGTGGCAGCACTTAGCTCCGCGCTGGTGAGAAGACGTCGAAGACTAGATTAGGTCCCGGACGCGGCTTTTTCATTTGCTTTCTACAGTTGGCTTGTCTGTTCGCATTTGAAGTCTTATTGAAACTATTGCCGTCGTCGGTTTGTGGTTCGTCGATTTTTACTCCCCTGCTTTGATTTCTCTTATGCAAGGCCTCGCGAGGGAGGATAGCCGAGCGCCCTCGCGAGTGTTCCTGTTCTAGTCGTTCGAAGGTTTCACGACCTGGGCCCGTTACAGGAGCACCCCTCCAGTCCGTGCCCCTCGGACACCGCGACACACACACAGGGCCTGGGTCGGTCGCCCCCCCTACAGCTGGGGCCGGGAACTATCTACGTGCAGACACACAGCCGAAGGGCACGGAAACGGAACCAAGGCAATGGTTAACAACAATAACCCCGAACATGCCCCCGCGGGGCTCCACGCAGTTGTTTTCTTTTACGCGGGAAACAAAAGGAAAAGAAAGGACAAGTCCGACGCGGCTCGCCTCACACCGGCCTGCGGAGGAGACTCAGGCTGCCTCCGGGGCTCAAGCAGACTCCCTCTCGCGCTTCACCGGGGTGCGACGGCGGGCGGACGTACTGCCGCCTCCCAAGCAGGCGCGACGGCGAGGGGGCTGACTGCGGCCACCGCTGGAAGAGTCGCTTGAAGAAGAGTCAATGAAGCTTGGGGAGCCTTGAGCGCCGCCAACCACACGGGCGCTGTCTCCTTCATCGTCGTCGGGGATGGGTCCCCGGCCGCGGTCGTCGTCCTGCCCAAACACCCTCACGTAGAGGGTGGCATCACCGTCAAACCTAAAGTGCAGAGTGCACCGGTGCCCCAGGCCGCGAGCACGAGCGAACGCCTGCCAACCACGAGTCAAGGCCAAGCTCCCACTGGCGGAGACCTCCATTGCAGCCCATGAGGCCCGGCTGCAGCAGCCGTCCGCCTGAAGCCAGAGGCCGCCCGGGGCGCCGGCCGGGAGCTCACCAAGGAGGAAGCGAGGGAGTGGAGCCGGGCGCTAGTCGGCTCCGCCGACCATACGACGAACTCCGGCAGCACCTCCGCAGCGCGAAAGCGCGGCCTAGGGGAGCGCGCGACCAAAGCGCGTCCCCCGACCGCAGCAGCTCGCCCGTCACCACGCTGAGAATCATCTCCATGGCCGCGGGAAGCTGCCGTGGCGGCCACGGGATGCTTCTGAGGGTGCCCTCGGCCGCGCTTGGGAGGGGGAGAGGCAGGCTCAACCTGGCGGGCCTTCCCCTTCTCTGCAGCCGAGAACCTCCTCGACGGAGCCATGGAGAAGAAGGAGAAGCAAGGAGAGATGGACTAGAAGGGCACGCGCAGTGCCATACTTATAGCCGGCGAAGGCCAACCATCGGCCTCCACGATCACAGGTAATCATGACACGATTTGCATGCAGGGACTTGTCCAATCCGCGCGATCATCGAGGCGTCATGGGGAAGCGGAGACGCCCACGTCCCATCAACTGCCACACGGCGCCCAAGGCCGCAGGCTGTTAGGGCCCGCGGTGCTTCGCCCTTGCCCTTTTGCCTCTCAACACGGCCAAGTCCGTGTGTGCCTTGGGCCCGGGGGCTACTATCGGCATTCTGGGAACGGGGGTCCCTAGAGTTGCCTGCCTGCGGCCTGCGGCGTGGCTTAAAGGGGGCCCAGCACGGCCCATCTTCATCAACACAAGACCCAAGACCCTCGCAAGGGGCCAAGCCTCGCGGAGCGGACAACGCGGAGCTTCCTCAGGCGCAGCCTCATCAGGCTGGCTCACGAGGAGGCGGAGAGATCAAGGCGGGGTACCTCACGAGGTGCCCATGACGCAAGCCATGACGACCAAGGGCGCCAGGCGGGCGCCAGCCGCGCAGTGTCCTCCCTTTCCTCTTTGGTGCAAAGGGAGCAAGTGCAGGCGAGAGGATCAAGCAAAGGCACCCATTTCGATGCAACGAGACCAAGACCATTTCCGCGACAAGGAGGAAGTCACTGTGGAGCCCAAGCCAGCGTCACCACAGAGCCTTTGGCAGGCGAGGACCAACTTTAGTCAGGATAAGTGTACCAGATGTTCCCCTTCAAAACGGCCAATTGTTGGCGCCCTTCCCGCTCAATATTTGGGAAGAGGCCCAGGGCCTTTGCCTATAAATAGGACTAGCCACCCCCAGGGTAGAGGCACCTAGACATCTAGTAATCGAGAAACCTAATCAGCTAGGATCCAGAGAAAAGGGCGATTGAACTCCTCCTAGCAGTTCGTCCCCCCAGCGAAGAACAGACCCTCGCGAGGCTGTTCTTCCTTGTATTGTTCATCATCATCAGCCCAAGAGGCAATCCACCACACCACACTAGAGTAGGGTATTAAACCACATCGGTGGCCCGAACCAGTATAAACTCTGTGTCTCTTGTGTTGTTCTTTTAGTAGTTTAGATCTTTGCGAGACGGAGAGGTAGAGGGCGTAATCTCCGCGCGCACCCCAGAGTTCGAACCTCAAGGGTCTGCCGGAACCCGAAATCCGACAATATTCCTTGGGCTATTTTGGTGAGGTCAAGGAGGGATGTGGTTGGTTTTAACATACTAATTATGGGTTTTTATGCAAATTGGTAGACAAGTGGGATGTTAGTGAGAAAAGGAAACAACTTACCTCACAATCGTTAGATGTAGATCTAATGGTCAGAAACGACGGATGGCAGACACACTAGCATCACCAACTTAGTCTTGTGTAGGAGTACTAGCAAGATCCGTGAATTGAACGGAACATCAAGATGCATTTTTTTTATAAAACACTTGTTGTGATTGACCCTTGCGGGAGTAATACCATGTGTAAAAACTAATGATATCTCGAGAAATATGAGATAAGGTGAAGAGGAGTGGGGTGTGGTGGTGGTTGGTGGTCGGATTGAGCGGAGGCATGGGGATTGACGACGCCGGCAGCGGCCACCAGACTAGTTTGTTCCAGAGGCTTCCTTTAATTGCTCAACAATGAGGTTTGTTGGAGATAAGGATGAACGAGGGAAGGCCTTGTGTGCAAATGTGGAGAGGGGTGCGGGTATCTTTTAGTTTAATTTCCATTCATCAAATATAGATCGGACGGTCTATATTGCATGATGGCACACGTACCATCATCACCAACTCGGATATTGTGCACTCATGGTTGATCAATTTGTTTCACAGTTTGTACTATGAGATAACGATACTTTTGAACATGCGTGATATACCTTGATGTACCAAAATTACAAACCTAAGATTGGAATTTTGGAATTCGACTCCATCATTAGCTTTTGTAATTCATTTAAACGGAGGTACATTTTTTAAGCCGCGATTTCGTGATTTCAAATTCATATATCAAACCTAGAGATATACACATACGGGCATGTTCAAACTTTATAATCATCCACTTTATTCATACACATACACATTTTTGCTTTTGTCATCATATTTAGGATAAACACATTTGGAATTTCATTTGAATTGGACCGTATGATGGTATTTGCTTGTAGTAGCTCAATGATCCATATTTGAATTGAATGGACAATCTAAGTTTCGAGTTGGAGACATTGATTTTCAAAACATGCACATTTTTTTGCGTGCAAAACAAACAAATTGTCGGCCATGATATCATAGTCGGTCGTACGAGAGCAGAATACTTATAATTTTAGGCGCCAAAAGCTTTCAAACTTCCCGCTCACATCGAAATATCACGCGCCCGAAAGTTTAGCCCTGCGATATTCCTGTTTTACCCCTGCAACATGAACGGAAAAGGGCTGCTTTGGTAACGCCATTGTTTTCCCCTCTTTGCCCCCAACATTCTTCCCCAGAGCCCCTCCCATTCCCCTCCATGGCCCCCAACCACGGCAAGCCACCGAATCTAGTCCTCCGCCACAGCGGTGGACCTCACACCCCGCCGGATCTACCTTCCGCACCTTGGAACCCCCAACTGCCAACTCACCACTTCACCGGAGCCGCTTCAACAACTGGCTTGTCCACCGCTCCAGATCTCCTTGACTGCCATCATGGACCATCGCACCGGATCTGCTTAACCGGCGCCCTTGTCCACCACAGCGTAGGCCCTTCACTGACTCCCTCGTCCGCCCCTTCGCTGGCCCTTCATACAATCCCTCGTCCGCCGCAACAGATCCGCCTCCCCGAAAGCACTGTACAACATGCCCGCTGAAGCCTTCATGCACTGCACCGGACCCGCTCCACGGACGCCATATTCAACTCCACCGGCCCTGCTTTACCGATGCTGCAGCCTCATCAGGTTATTTCGATTTGTACTCCTTCTGTTTTTATCTTTATGGTGCAACTGTTCACTTACCACAGATGAGCTTTCTTGTATGTCGACAGGCGCCGCAACCGTAGCACCGGAGTCGCTTCAGTAATGGCGACAGCCGGCCCAAACTCAACCACAACACGAGCACCATCGACGATCCTTAGCTACCAAGTATGACAATGATACCCATACGCCGCCGAGAATCAGGTACTATTATCCAACGGCCGGCGCCTACGTTCACTTTCCTAGCATAAGCACCGCACCTTTGAATTTCTGCAGGGCATCATTCAGTTTTTCATGAGACGCGTTATTCTGCTTGCACCTGTAGGGCCATACTTCTGGCAGTGAACATGTTACATATGCTAAATTACATACCAGTCCACATATAGTTAATATGCTTTAGTTTTGTTCTGATGCCACCTGTTGGTTCCATCAGACTGCTTAATGTTCTCTATGCTTAATTACACTTCAGCAAACTAGCATGTGGTTCCGCTGCTTTTTGTTTGTTTTACCCTACATTTTCTGATGCTAGCTATTACATCACTGCTCCGAGCCTCTGTTCATTACTTGTTTGTGTGTTCTTGATCTTCCCAAGTTGCATGACTAATTTGATGCTTCTATTAATTATGGAGCTGCCAACCCCATCAAGCAAAATATTTGTTCTTTTAGGGCTGACACCTCGAACAAGCATAAAAATAGAGGGAAGCAGATATACTCCCTCCGACTCTATTTACTCTGTGCATAACTCTTAACCCGCACACCAAGGAGGGCACTGGTTTAATTTTTCTGGACTAACTCGCCAATTAATTAGGGCATAGGCGGATGGGGCGGGGCACAAAAGGAAACCAACGCTAGGACTTGGCAACACGCAGACAAATACGAGAAAACTGAGAAAAAGTTATACGGAAAGTAAAAAGAATCGGATGGAGTATTGTCGTGTATGCACACACCCTTCTTTCATTAGTTTAGATGAACCATTGATGATCAATTCGGATTTAAATTAATTTTACCTAAATAGATGGTGCAGAATAAACTACAACAACTAGATTTGCAACCACGGGATGCTGACGATATCTTCAAAGAACATTGCAACAACAGCTAGGCTTCACAGCAACATATGATAAGCCAGTGTGTTTTAGTACATGTGAAATGTAATGCAAGTGGGCTGCTTTCTTGGCTTGTGCCCTCAACGTGTAATCCTACCGAATTACAAATAGTTCAGTTGTCTGCTTTGCTGTATTGCTTGATTCGAATGCTTATTTGTTGTTACGCTATACCTGAGTTGGCCAATATGTCAGCAGTGCCTGGTGTACTATTGTAAAGAAATGCATGCCTATTTCATTTGAGTCCTTAACTTTTCCTCTCAACTTCATCACAGGATTGTCTTCGTAGTTTATATGAGGCCACACTGTTAAGTGCTTTCTCAGATTATTTCAACTGCTTAGATGCCTTGGCAACTTAAATATAGCGGTTGTATACTCCATTTCAACTAGGGATGTCAACTGGGTCCGTTTAATCCCGATTAAAGTCCACTAGTGGTATGATAGTTCAAAAGAGTTTTTGTTTTTTGAGGAAAATGAACTAGGGAGGTAGCAAAAACTAACTAGATGGGACTCCCTAGTTTCATCTTACCATTTTAATTTCTTTTTGGCTGATGCTGCTTCGAACCATTTAAATATAGTTTGCCATGATCGGCAATAATTCGTCCGTCGTTTACCATGTAAGCTTACTGCCTGGATCATACGATAACTACCTCTTACTGATGTCCAGTGGAAACCTTTCAGGATGCCGTTCACATTAGGACCCAATGTACAACCCCAGAATCTATTTGTGGAAGTAGTGCGCCATCCATGTTACCAGGTGGTAGCAGTTCAGAGGCAACACCGCCGGAGAGCAGTCTGAGCACATATATTATAGTGCATGAGGCTCTACTAGAGGAAGAAAGAGATGGTGTGGCTGCCATGAATGAGGTAATCTTTATCTTGAGGCTGGAAATTATGGAATTAGCGGCACGCATTATGCAAGAAACCCAAGAATTGGAGGAAGTAAGAATGTTGCATTTGAAGACGGAGGAGGTCCTACTATTTCTGCTATCTGAAGCACAAGATAATCTCGGTTCTTCTTTAGATACCAGTTGAAATTGTCATTAGATTATTGTACTTGCATGTTGTATCATGTCTCTGAATGGATTATGTTGAAAGACCCCCTATGTTGTCCATGTGTTGTAATGATCCGAAATTTTTAGGCGAGGTAATCCTCAGTACTTGTATGATTGACATAAGGTGAACTGTTTTTCGCGTGAGCATATTGTATTGGATGAAATAACTGTTTGACTCAGAATGTATCCAACCTACTGAATTCAAAGATCACGGCATTTCTAAATCATAATCATATATAAGGTGGAATAAATCTTTGTTGTGGTTTTGAATAAATAAATAACAAAACATATAATTATCTGTGGATATTCGTAACCGAATACAAATTGGATTTGAATTTAGTTTGCCAGGTCCCAGGGCAAACGTGAATGCTAATTCTCCCAAGTTTTGAACGAAGCGGTTAAACACCCACTATAATTTGTGGGCAGCCCGAAGCAAGTGTTTGCGAGATGGAAATTACTGTCTACCCTTGACACTTGACATCCTTATCGACCGGATTTACACTGCTGTTGATAGGGGTAGACTAGTAACTTCAATCAGACGTGACACGACGGCCTCTGAGCCCATCCAGACACGGTGGGCGCCAAACATGGGCGGCAAAACACATTTGATTCAAGCTCGCCCAAAAGACATGTGTCTCTTCCTCCATTTCCCAATTCATACATGGTGGGCGGCAAAACAAACTCTCCTCGTCCGAAATTGATGTAGGCTAATATTTTAAATAGGGGCAGATGTGTAACTTCCATCAGATGTGACACAACCGCCCTACCTGTCAGTCCCGTTCATACACCGTGGGCGGCAAAACACCCTCTCCTCGCCCGAAATAGTTACCGGCAAATATTTGGGAGATGCGAGATTACCGTCCTATCCCCAACCGACGCGATGTCCGAAATTTTAAATGGGGGATAAGTTCGTAACTTTCCCCCATTTCAGAGAAGCGTGTCCTAAAATTTGAGGCCCCCTCCCCTATATTTCCCCATTCATACACCGTCGGCGGCACGACAACCTCCGCACTGCGGCCAGCCTCCTCCGTCCGCCACCCCATCCTCCACCTTGCCGGAGCCGCTACCCCCACCCCGTCGTCCACTTCAAGAGATGGACGTCTCTCATCCACGGCACTGGACCAGGATCCTTTCATAGCCTCCTCTCGCTTCATCGGCGCCATCGTCCACCTTGTCGTTGCCGCTCCTACGGTCGCCTCGTCCACGGCAACAGGATATATCCCCCGACCCGGCCGTCTGCCGTCTAAAGTCTTCTTTCCCGGTGCCGATAGCCATCGCACCCGCAGCACCCTCAACGTATCACATAGGCCTACACAGCGTCGCAAGAGAGGTGGTAGTCTTCCATATGTGCTTAAGTTATTGATCTCACCCGGAAAATAGATCGTAATTTGTTTACTGTACTTTTCTTGTCCATACCAAATCGTAGTGGGTAGTTGAAAGCAAACATTGGTTGCGAAGTAGCTTTGTCCGGTTTGCACCTTCAGATCCGCCATGGCAAGGGCACTATACTCGTAAAGCTTATGGTTTCCCCCCTTTATATTCACTACCATCATCGTAGGTGCTTCGTGTCGTGCTAGCACTACTCCTCAAGACCTCAACCCAAAGCTTACGTGTTGAAATACGAATCCGATATGATGCTCATATCACTAAAACAAAGAATGTTTAATTGGTCACCTAATGTTCCTATATTCGTTTCGAAAACCATGTGCGCCACCCACTGGTCCAGCTAGTTCCACTTTCCTGATTTTTCTCTTGATGCTTAGGGTTTTCCCCTTTTATCTACTCTACTATGATCTGCGTAGGTGCTTTCTGTCGTACTAGCATTACTCCACCCTTCAAGCTAAACAACACAACACTCAGAATTCGAAAGCTTAGTTGTTCAAATATGATTGTGATATGATACTAATATTAGTTAACCGACACATTTAATTAGTTAGCCAAAGGTCCCACTTGAGTTTCCAAATGCATGTCGCGACATATAGAGAGACAGCATAATTGCATTTCTTTGTCACTTGTTGACCGTACTTTCTTGTCCATACCAAATCTTAGTTGTTATTTCAAAGAAAACATCGGTTGCTAACTACCCTTTGCGTGGGTTGCAACTTCAGATCTGCTATCCCACTGCCATGGTCAACACTGTACTCATCATGCTTATTTTTCCCCATTTTATGATGGCCACAATCAGCCTACGTGGTTCATGTCGTAATAGCATTGCTCCACCCATTGAGCTAAACAAGCTTAGTTGTACAAATTCATATCTGATATTAGTAAAACTGAGAGATGTTTAATTGGTTAGCTAAATGTTCCTACTTTAGTTTCGAAATGCATGTGAGCCACATATGGAGAGACCGGAAAGAATAGTATTTCTCTGTGCGCTCTGGTTCATCATGGGTGGCCAACCGAAATTGTATTGAAAGACTTGTAATATCTTCAATTTGCTTGCTCTTCTGCTCTTCTTTAAGATGATACTCTTCTCTTGCGGTCGACTGGTCAGGTCGAGTTGTTCTCCCTTAGTATATTTTGAATCTGTTAGGTCAGGTCGACTTGTTCTTCTTTACTATATGTTGAAGCCATCATCTGCAAAGTGTCATCACTTCTAGAGCTCTCATATTTTGAGTAGTAGGCCACATTATATTAATGCACACAACAAATTACAGCATGCATGGCATCTTTTAAAAGAATTGCAGAGATAGCACAAAGGGGTTTACAGGGAGGCAGTATTGGATTAGAATCACTTCTGCATTACAAAGAAAATCTCACTTGTTTTTATGTTTTCATGCATGTCAGATATTGAACATTATCAAAATGAATATGAGAATGGGCGCACGAGAGGAATATTGCGGAACGATCCACTGGCTAACTACTTGGCATGGTGGAGGATGGCATATCTTATTCACCCATCAAGGTTCTTGCTCTAACTTTCCAAACTTGTATTGGTCGCACATATTTTGCATCTGACCTCTTGCATTACTTCTACTTTGTTACACCATCTGCTTAGTTTAAGCATCATATATGAGTATATGCCATACCTATCCATTTTCTGTACCTATTCCTTGTGTCATCACACTATGTTTTTCCAATCAAATGTTGTTCTTTCGTAATAGATGTCCAAAAGGAAGAGGGTGAGTGCAGATCCTCAAGGAGTACAAACTAGGTATTTGGAAAAGGTAGTGATACCTCTTAAATCAGATAGATCAGTAGCCACAGAAAACACAGGCCCAACTGTACCACACTTTACGCCTACTCCAGTGGCCAAACCCCTATTAGAACTGCTGGGAGCCCAGTGCCAGGTACTGTCTATGATATCAATTCAAAATTTGAACTCCTAAATTTTTGCTTGTGCCTTAACTTCTCTCTTGTATGAAAACTAATTTCAGATGAATCTCCTTTCTCAAAGGATCATACGATCTCAAAATAATAATAGGCTCTGCATTGCTCTTGTCAGTACCTCTCTCCCTTTTGCCTTGTAACGCTGTACTTAATTAATTGCTATTTGATTATGTATCATCAGTCTGCACCCGAGCTTCATTATCCTCTGTTTCTTCCAATATTATTTGATCTATATTTACTCTTTGCAAAATGTAGAATAATGGCAACGCTTATAAAGAATTTTCTTTGGGGAATTTATTGAATTATCCTTCCATCAACATGGAGAAGGGCTTTGTCCAACCCGTGTTAACATGTAATGTAAGTTCATCCTTCTCAAGCCTTCAAACTTTGTTCTAGTATAGATTTGGATAGGCATCATTTCCTCCAATGCTGTTTGCTTTGCTGTTTACATCTGATTGGATGTTTGCAACAACTACCAGTTTCAAATTGTAGTTGTAAAAACATGTTCCTTATGCAGAACAAATCCATTTATTTGGTTATATAATTGTGAAACCTGTTACGTGTCTCCTTGTTTCTCTTTCGGACTCGTATCTCTTATGCCAGGCAGAACTTTAGGGAATATAATGAGCCAAACCATCTTGAGGACAGCGAGATGACCCCAAGGTCCTGTCTTGATGAAGACAGTGAGTTGAAGCTACTCACCAGCAGGTGTGAGACAACCTCTGTGCAGTCGCTGCCTCAATCAGTTCGACTTCTTCAGTCTCAACTTAAAGTGAAAAGGCTTGCTTCAGCTCAGCTCCGACTTGAAGTCAAAGATGCAATGAAGATGTCAGAGGACTGCAGTGTGCACCATCATGCCTTAAATCTAGTGTTGATGCATCTATCGTTGACACAACTGAGGTCTACTCAGCTTCTTCAGCTGTTTGGTGGGGGGGCGACCTGGCCAGGCCTAGTGCCTTCTGAAGTGCTCTCAGTTTTGTATATTCTTTTGTCGGCACATTTATTTGCACTGGTGGCGAACTTTGATGCCCAGTGGATGTAATATGTGTGATAGCCGTGATAGCCTAGCGTAAGTTGCTTGCTTATTTATTTCCTTGTTGTCTTGTTTATTTGTTTGCTTGTAGTCATTGCAGTTCTTTTTCCGCGGTTTGCTAGTGGCTGCAATAACCTATTTTTTAAAACTAGGCCACAATAACCATGGGCTAATATTTACTGTAGTGACACTGGGCCTCCTACAGGCCGTAGAAACAATGGGCCTTCTACGGGCCGTAGAAACAATGGGCCTTCTACGGGCCGTAGAAACAATGGGCCTTCTACAGGTCGTAGAAACAATGGGCCTTCTACGGGCCGTATCATCCATGGGCCTTATACGGGCAGTATGATCGATTGGCCAAACATGGGCCAATAACAGGCCGCATTATGGCCGTAAACGGGCTAGAGTTGGACTCGTCTGTTCATGGGCCGACCATAACGGGCCATCGTTAATAGGCTGTATTTGATGACGCTATGAAAACGGCCCAACGTATTAACGGACCACAAACGGGCCGACTATAACCACGGGCTGAATTTGGCCCACAAGCAGAAAATGATAGTAACGGGCCGTAAGTAAACGAATGCTGGAAATGAGCCCAAGAATAAATGGGCTCTGAGAAGGCCGAAAGATAACATGGGCTGGAAACGGCCCAACGGAATAACGGGCCATTAATGGGTATAAAGTGATACACTGTTCATTACGGGCCAGTTTCGCCACGGACTGTTAATGGGTGTAAAGTGATACACTGTTTATTACGGGACAGTTTCACCATGGGCCATTAATAGGCCAAGAGTTACATAGGGCCTCATATGGGCCGAAAGACGTCATGGGCCATTCATGAGCCAGAAGTGAAAACGGGCTGGAATCATATTGGGTGGCCCAGATGACGCTACTGGGCCTAATTCGGATAGGGTGTAACGGGCCTTGGGTTAGCAGGTTGTAAATGGGCTATATGCGAACATGTCGTTAACAGGCTTTACATGGGCCGGCCCGCCACCTTTTAACCAAGTCAAACGGGTCGGCCTTTTCACAGGAATGGGCCTGTGTTGAGTCGTGCCACGTGTCGACGTATCATAGGCGCCTTCTGTCCAATGAGTGGATGACATCTGTCCCAATGATGAGCCGACACGTGTTTCCTCCAGCCAATGATGATTTTACACGTGGAAAATCCCCATTGGTCGGGGCTGTTAACGGGTTATCGGATCCAAAACCCGACCCGATAGCTTAACGGCCTTCCGTTACGGTGGATGCCATGTGTCAGTCACCCTTGACGAAAGCACTTCTGTGACGCGCGATTTATCGTCATGGAAGTGGACACTTCCGTGATGATAATTTTGGTAATGTCATGGAAAACTTCTATGATAGCACAGGTATGACTATCTTGATTCTGTCATAAATTTTTCATGGATGTACATGCATGAAAAAAACGCGACCTACTGTGACAAACACGTATCATCACGGAAGTGTATTTTTTTTGTAGTGTCATCATCGTCACCAGCATGACACCATGATCTCCATCATCGTGTCTTCATGAAGTTGTCTCGCCAACTATTACTTCTACTACTATGGCTAACGGTTAGCAATAAAGTAAAGTAATTACATGGGGTTTTCAGTGACACGCGGGTCATACAATAAATTAAGACAACTCCTATGGCTCTTGCCGGTTGTCATACTCATTGACATGCAAGTCGTGATTCCTATTACAAGAACATGATCAATCTCATACATCACATATATCATTCATCACATCCTTTTGGCCATATCACATCACACGGCATATGCTGAAAGAACAAGTTAGACGTCCTCCAATTGTTGTTGCAAGTTTTTTATGTGGCTGCTATAGGTTTCTAGCAAGAACATTTCTTACCTACGCCAAAACCACAACATGATATGCCAATTTATATTTACCCTTCATAAGGACCCTTTTCATCGAATCCGATCCGACTAAAGTGAGAGAGACAGACACCCGCTAGCCACCTTATGCAACTAGTGCGTGTCACTCAGTGGAACCTGTCTCACGTAAGCGTACGTGTAAGGTTGGTCCGGGCCGCTTCATCCCACGATGCCACCGAATCAAGATAAGACTAGTAACGGCAAGTAAATTGACAAAATCGACGCCCACAACAACTTGTGTTCTACTCGTGCATAGAAACTACGCATAGACCTAGCTCATGATGCCACTGTTGGGGATCGTTGCAGAAATTAAAAAAGTTCTACGCATCACCAAGATCAATCTATGGAGAGACTAGCAACAAGAGAGAGGGTAGTGCATCTTCGTACCCTTGAACATCGCGACACGGAAGCGTTACAAGAATGCGGATGAAGGAGTCGTACTTGCAGCGATTCAGATCGCGGTTGATTCCGATCTAAGCGCCGAACAACGGCGCCTCCGCGTTCAACATAGGTACAGCCCGGGGACGTCTCCTCCTTCTTGATCCAGCAAGGGGGAAGGAGAAGTTGGGGAAGAGCTCCGGCAGCACGACGGCGTGGTGGTGGAGCTCGCAGTTCTCCGGCAGGGCTTCGCCAAGCTCAACGGAGGAGGAAGAGGTGTTGGAGAGGGGGAGGGCTGCGCCTTGGGAAGGGTATTGCTTCCCTCCCTCCACCCCTCTATTTATAGGGCGAAGTGGAAAGGGGGCCGGCCCCCTCCAGATGGATCTAGAGGGGGGCGGCGGCCAAGGGGGAGGGGGCTTGCCCCCCAAGCCAAGGGGGCGCCCCCTTTAGGGTCCCCCCAACCCTAGGCGCATGGGCCCTAGGGGGGATGGTGCCCAGCCCACTTAGGGGTTGGTTCCCTTCCACATATAGCTCATAGGGCCCTCCAGGGCAGATAGACCCTCCCGGTGGACCCCCGGAACCCCTTCGGTGGTCCCGGTACAATACCGATAAACCCCCGAACACTTCCGGTGACCGTATGATGACTTCCCATATATAAATCTTCACCTCCAGACCATTCCGGAACTCCTCGTCATGTCCGGGATCTCATCCGGGACTCCGAACAGCATTCGGTAACTGCATACTATTTCCCATAACAACTCTAGCATCGGTATCCCTATACCTTGTTCAATCTCGTTACCGGCAAGTCTCTTTACTCGTTCCATAACACATCATCCCGTGATCAACTCCTTGGTCACATTGAGCTCATTATGATGATGTCTTACCGAGTGGACCCAGAGATACCTCTCCGTCACACGGAGTGACAAATCCCTGTCTCGATTCGTACCAACTCAACAAGCACTTTCGGAGATACCCGTAGTGTGCCTTTATAGCCAGCGAGTTACGTTGTGACGTTTGGCACACCCAAAGCATTCCTACGGTATCCGAGAGTTGCACAATCTCATGGTCTAAGGAAAAGATACTTGACATTATAAAGGCTATAGCAGACGAACTACACGATCTTGTGTTATGCTTAGGATTGGGTCTTGTCCATCACATCATTCTCCTAATGAGGTGATCCTGTCATCAACGACATCCAATGTCCATGTTCAAGAAACTGTAACCATCTATTGATCGACGAGCTAGTCAACTAGAGGCTCACTAGGGACATGTTGTGATCTATGTATTCACACATGTATTATGATTTCCAGATAACACAATTATAGCATGAACAATAGAAAATTATCATGAATAAGGAAATATAATAATAACCATTTTATTATTGCCTCTAGGGCATATTTACAACATTACCTTCATAATGCTGATCACCAAAGCATCTCGCAACCATTGGAGGGTATTCTTGCTGCAACTCGAGTCTATCCTCTGGCTGGAAATATGTGTGTGCCTCATCGTGCAAACACTGAAGCCACTGAAAGCACCATTGCTCAAAGGCCTCGGAAGCGATCTCGTGTACTTAACGACCGAGAGATTCTTGTGTCCTTACATCAGAAGAAAGATAAGCATCATAACTGGTTGAAGCGTCAAATGCATAGCCTCTTGGGGGATGTCAATCGCATCCGTAACTTGGCCACCAAGAACGCCTTTGTCTCCCATGAAGCCTGTCGGCGGTCCTGGAAGAGCCTTACACTGCTCTGTTCTGAAGATGATCTGCGAGCGGATGGCTTCACTGAACACTTCAAGTTTGAATCCAGGCCTCCACAGAATGCAAACTTGCGTCGCACACCATCCATTGAAGACTCTGGGTATTTGTCGGGGATATACCCCGCGGTATGACCCGGCCAGAGTTGAACACCGGCTGGGACTTGGTAAACCGGCGGATGTTAAACCGGCATACAATGTTAAACGGGCAGACAATGTTAAACCGGCAAACAATGTTAAACCGGCAATTTTCTGATAACTAGGTTATCAAGGGTTTTGAAGCCCGAGATGTTATGAAGCCCAAGATGTTAAGAAGCCCATGAAGATAAGTTAGAATAGTTAAGTCTTAAATCTGAATTGGACTATACATGTAACCCGCATCTTCAACATATATAAGGAGGGGTAGGGCTCCCCAAAGAGGGACAAGCGACAAGCAAGAAGAAACAATCTTAGGGTAGACACAAAGAGGAGAGCCGGTTTACGGCGACTCCCTCGTGATGATAATGAGATCTAGCCTCAAACAGCATGTAGAGTTATTACTGGATGATGTTTCCCAGGGCCCGAAGCTGTCTAAATCCCTGTCTTGTGTTGCGTCTCTCGATTCTGCTCAACCCCTCTCAAGCTACCACATAGATGCGTTGGCCTCACGACTAAGTCCTCACACTAAGGACATCTGACGTGTTAATTCCATGACAGTTGGCGCCCACCGTGGGGCTTTCACACGGTGGTGTTGAGTTCTTGGAGGGATCTTTCAGAGGGATCGAGAGTTCACAATTTTCCGATGAAGAAGAACTGGCACGGGGAAATCATGCACGATAACCCGTCATGAGCTAACCTTGGACTTCATGGGAATTCAGTCCAATCGTCGTCAACAAAATAACAGCGGCTCTATCGCCGCACCGGATGGCTAGCATGTTTACTGGATATGGTTGATCGTATTTACTAAAGGTATGGGATTTTTTCCGGCCAGCGTTCAGAGATTTGAATCGCCCGGAGTCGAGATCGACAAAGTCATCGTTGTGAGCATCGGTTGTCTCCATTGTTTTTGGTTGTCCGTATCGTTGTCCAACTCGACCGGCTCCTGGGAAAACTCTGCATTGATGAGTACATGCAATAAAAAGCAAGTCCGAGTCCTACCAGGGAAAAGAGGGAGCCAGAAAATCAGCTACCGGCCAAAGCAGCTGGTCCCGTGGCCAAACCTCAAAAGAAAAAGAAAAAACAGGGGTGATTCAGATCCGGGTCCCAGGAGAGTCAACGATGGGAATTCGCGGATTGGACCTCTGCCCATCTCGTCTTCCCGGCCTCGCCCCATCGCCCGCCTAGGCACGCGTGGCCTCACTCGCCATCGCCGCCTCGCCCTCGCTCCGGGTTGTCGGGGGACCCATAGCGGTCGCCATCATTGTGGCCTTCCCCGCCGCGTCGAGCCACTGTGGCCGGCGTCGAACCGTCTGGCCTCGCGGCTGCCTTAGCTATGGCCTCACGCGTCTGTCTCAAGCGCGGCCCTGCCACCTCGCTATTGCTACACGCCGCCGTCGCCTTCACGCTTGGCCTCTGCCGCGGACGGTGTCAAACCAGCCTGTCCGAGCTGCGGTCCTCACTCGAGTCGCCGGGTCTCCGTACTTCGTTCAACCCGCGGTTGCGGTTCCACCCCAGGCCGTTTTGCCGTCGTCGTTGTCTTGCGCCTCGAGCCGGTTCCAAGCCGTTTTGAAAGTTGGCCGCCTCAAGCACTGCCGATACTCTTAATCACGATTGTCAATAATCGGAAATCAAGGGCTATTATGCGGATATATTGGTGTCAACATTTTTCAAGCTCTCTGAATGATCAAAAATTCAGTTTAACGATGGACTGAAATTTTCTGCTAGTCATTTGGTTTGATTCCCCAAGACAGAGATAAGTAGTTACTACTGCTACTACACATGCGATACATGCCGAAGTATCAGAACAGGAAAAGTGTCGATTACTGGCCTCCCGGTGGCTCCTAAGCCGTTGTGGCTGTACATCAAACGTCGGTGTTAAGTGGAAATTCCCAAGGAATCTTGGTCGAGGATTGCACCTGTACCTTTGGTTGACTGTACTCTAAGGGACGAAGCCCTGGCACACTGCTAGAAGGCAGGCAACAGGAGTTCCAGAAAATGGAGGGTAATGATATTAAAATCTTTGCAAAATCTCAAGATGCTGAGTTGGCACATATAATTCAGTCTAAGTGGGCAACGAGTGCCATTTGAATTTTATGAAAACAAGCTAAATACGCAGTATGAATTGAGCTTGGCTAGAGGGTCAAGAAAATTCCACGCCATTGGACAGAGGACTCCTGACATATTTGAGGCGGCTCCTAATTCAGGAATCAAGGGCATTTGCTTCAAGGATTTTTTTCTCCTGATGTTGTCGGCAAGTTGGGCATTGAGCATGTAAATCACCAGTCAGATCTCTGCGGGACCAAGGGCACTGCGCGCACAGCCCAACCTCCTGTCAGCACTGTCACTGTGCTGCATGAGCCATCATGATTCGCCCGGACTCAAGCTCTTACCTGCCGTTTGCTTCCGCCCCCAATCAGTAATAAGAATGAGCAGAGATAAGAGCTGTTGTACAGGCAATTTGAGGCAAATCAACATTTGCATGGTCGTAACATTACTGGAGTTATCTGCGAATGTGACTAACGACCATTGGTCGTCCGAATAAATCAGGACAAAGTCCACTACAAAAGTGACAACATGCCCTGGACATGAGGCTAGCACCGGTTTAAACATTGTGGCCAATTCTCGCGCCTGCGCCGGCTTAAATGTCGTGGCCAACTTTTGCGCATGCACCGGCTACCATTGCCGCGGCCGACTCGTCAGTCCATGCTCGCGCGTTGGTCTCCAACACCGCGGCCGACTCCCTCACCAATGAACGTGCGCACGCCACCGCTCCCGCGGTCCGGTCTACATCAACACGTCGGTGCCGCACCCGCTCTCATAAGCCGCCCGACGAATATGCGTGCAAGTCACCGTCCCCGTTGCTGGGTTTACATCAATACGTGGCCGGCTCATTTGTTCGCGCCTGCGGTTGACTCGCCCGTCCGTGCCGGCGTACAACGCCAAGGCCGACTCAACTGTCTGCTCCCGCAGCCGTCTCGCCCGTGATTAATTTCAGCTTCACCATGATGGTCATCAACTCTGCGGTGGATAATTTTTGGCTTAACATATCAGGTGAAATCCATTCAATATATTTTATATTATATATTGCTTTCTTTAAAAGAGCAATTGCTCTAGCTTGCAAGTTCTCCAGTGCAGGACATGTTATATCACTAACACGTTGAATGACTCGTACCGGTTTATATCATGGTCAAATGTGGAGAATCTCAAGATAACTCCTCGAGTCGTCTTAAGACTTGAGGGCTGCAATGACATGACTCGGGAACTCCAGGTCATTGGAGGGAATGATAACCCGTTCCCGGAGGCTACTACCATATTTATGACAATTTAAAGGACGTCAGAAATATTCCGGCTCACAATGATACTTCCGATTTATAATCCGGTTCAAGGGAAATCTATTCTCCCACAAAGCTCTGAAGCGCTCAAATCTGGTTTAAAAATTTCCGGTTTAAAAAGGAATTAACTTCTCGCAAGTTCGAGTTGAAAGGCTGTTAGAAAATTTCTGGATGAAAATGAAGATTCCGGTTTGCAATCCGGTTTAAGGGAAATTTGTTCTCTCACATAGCTGTGAAGCTCTCAATATCCGGTTCAAAATCCCGGTTCAAGAAGAATTTATCTCTTGCAAAAAGTTAAAGGTTGCCCAAGTGGACCTGCTGCACTGACGCGCGGTTCAAACATGGGTATCCCGCCTTATTGGCTTATCATATTATTGGTTACATGGGGGCTTCGGCTCACAAAGCGGAGTTCTGTCCATTAATCCGGCTATCACGCCACAACAAAGCTTGGGAGCTTCACACCCAAGGGGCCAAAGAGAGTTTTTGTTACTACGCACAACTCAAACATAGGCACCCATTGAGCACAGCTCACATAGTTACTTGGGGGCTCTTTGTGCAAAGCAACAAAGAGTTTGAAAGGACTCTTGTAATTGGGTATCGACCCACGGCTTGGAAGCCTGGTGTATTCACCTAAAACCCCGGGTTAACCTGCCTTCATCAAGTAAGCCACTCCTATCCAGGTAATCCTGGCATGACCCGCCGAACGTTTGACAGTTACTCTCACTGAGACCCTGAACTTATCAAAGTTAAAACGATGATTGGTTAGTTGGAGGCCCATCTTAAAAGGCTTTGTCAAATGGTTTAACTCAGCTGCCTGGCAGCCCATGAAAAGCTTCGAATTTGGGCCTGGCAGCCCTCGGAAAGCCTCAACTACACGGATTTATTTGCCATTGTCAACATTTTTTTCTTTCGATAAATTTTATGTTGAACCGGTGTCTATTGACCTGGCATGACTACCAGTCATCAAATTAACCCGGTGTTCATTAACCCGGCTCGACTTTCAACTACAAGTTGTCAGTACATAATCACTTATAATCCGGTGTTTATTAACCCGGCCTGGCTTTGGACTATAAGTCGCCAGTATATATTTGGATTGCTCCATTGGAATTATGCGCTTATAAATCATTGGGTATATTATTCAAATAGCCAACATGGCTGGATTTTTATTATGGTTATCAATAACCAGTATTATGATTAGTGTTTTCAAAGTCGCTTTAGCGCAATGGCTATCATATTATCAATGGATATGATTTATTCTACAATTGGAGCAATAGTCCCGAGTTGCTGCAGGCTTACAACCCGACACTTGGGAGCTACATTATTTAAGTTGAGATTACATCAAATATGCAAGTCTCATGTCGCTGCAAGCATGCACCATGACACTTGGGGGCTAATGCAAAGTCATTTTTTGCTCATATTATTGAGGACCCGACTCATCATATTATAATGAGCCGACCCTTGGGGGCTACCAATTGCTCCTATCCACAAATTCAAGGTACACAAAATTTCATCTATTATTGAAGGATCCACTGCTCAGTTGGTAAAGCACAAAGCTCTCAACCTTGTGGACGTGGGTTCAAGCCCCATGATGGGAGTTACATCATATAATGTTATTCTCAACGAAGTATGTATAAAGTCCCAGCTCAGTATTATCTTACTGAGCCGACCCTTGGGGGCTACACGTTGTTGTTATATTCTACATGATCATATTTTCAAAGTCCCTGCTCATTATTTGCATAATGACCCGGCCCTTGGGGGCTACACTGGCTAAAGTTTTTTATGAGCATCAAGAAATTACAAGTCCCAGGTTGCTGCAAGCATGACAACCCGACACTTGGGGGCTATATATGTGGAATAATCAGTTCTGACTAGTGATTGAGATGAACAACCTGGTTTTCTTCAAGCTTGTGACTTTCATATTGAAGCAAGTCTTAAGCAATTACTACGCTCCCTTCTTAAGACTTGGGGGCTACAAGTGATATGCATACAAAGGAGGTATATTTTCAATCTTGATGTTAACAAACAGTTATGATCCGGTGCCATCAATAGGCGTAAACCGGCAAAGTTCTACATTCTTAAACCGGCTGAAGATCAGATGAGTATTTCAAAGACCAACATTTTTGTTAAGCTTTGGCAGCTGAGTCAAAGAAGTTATTCTTCTCAATATTTCTCTGTGACAAACCAATGTCAGCAAATTGATTATGAAGCTGGCCTATTGACCCGGATTTTCTAGAAGGAAATGACAAGGATTTAAAGAGGATCAGGATCAGTTTAACATGGATAAATATAAATTAAACTGGGGGCTAATGTCGGGGATATACCCCGCGGTATGACCCGGCCGGAGTTGTAAACCGGCTGGGACTTGGTAAACCGATGGATGTTAAACCGGCAGAGAATGTTAAATCGGCAGACAATGTTAAACCGGCAGGCAATGTGAGACCGGCAGACAATGTTAAACCGGCAATTTTCTGATAACTAGGTTGTCAAGGATTATGAAGCCCGAGATGTTATGAAGCCCAAGATGTTAAGAAGCCCATGAAGATAAGTTAGAATAGTTAAGTCTTAAATCCGATTTGGACTCTACATGTAACCCGCCTCTTCAACATATATGAGGGGTAGGGCTCCCCAAAGAGGGACAAGCGACAAGCAAAAAGAAACAATCTTAGGGCTAGACACAAAGAGGAGAGCCGGTTTACGGCGACTCCCTCGTGATGATAATGAGATCTAGCCTCAAACAGCAAGTAGAGTTATTACCGGATGATGTTTCCCGGGGCCCGAAGCTGTCTAAATCTGTGTCTTGTGTTGCGTCTCTCGATTCTGCTCAACCCCTCTCAAGCTACCACATAGATGCGTTGGCCTCACGACTAAGTCCTCACGCTAAGGACATTTGACATGTTAATTCCACGATAGTATTCATCATCGGCTGCAACTATTGTTGCCAGAGTCGTCGATGAAGAAGATGATACCACTTCACCAACTATGGCTTCACCGTGTTGCTACACTGCACCAAACTCCTATGCACCACCTAACTCCAACATCGACCCTGCACCTGCATCTACTCCTGATGGGAACGAGTAGATACTCTATGTCTTCAAACCTTTTTGGCCCTTACTGACAAAAGGGGGAGAAGCATATGAGTTGATAGTCTTCAAGCGGGTCCTTTATGGGTGGTTGCTTTATTTTGCCAAGTGTTTACAACTCTCGTCTTTTGATACATTTGCCTCTTTGGGTTGTAACACTTAAACTTGATGGTCGTCTGCTACATTTTTCTGATACTCTGTGATGCAATGATAAATTCTGCATGAAGTCATTCTACAGACGTCCATTTTTTATTATGCATGTCATTATCTTTGTTATATCTTTTTTATGCATGATGAATTGTCTTCATAATGTGAGAGGATTTCCACAAAGTAAACCTGCCATGTGCATTTGCATTCAAAAGCAAACTACTTATAAGCACATCTTTAGGGAGATCCTTTTTGCCATTACAAAGACAATGCCTTAATTCTTACACTTTCACATAATTTAATCCCCGTTGAAAACTTCAACTAGTTTATCATCAATCACCAAAAAGGGGGAGATTATAAGTGCATCTAGTGCCACCCCTGGTTGGTTTTGGAGTATTGACGACAAACCTGGTTGAGGGACTAATGTGTTTGTGAGAATTGCAGGATAACACAGGTAGTAGTCCCACGTTGATTCGGTTTACCTACCAGAGATGACCCCTAAAAATGTATGAAGACATTGAAGACATTGGTGGTATGTGAAGAGATTTACATTGAAGACTATGACACGAGAAGACATCGCATGAAGACTATGGAGTGTGAAGACATAGTTGTTTCGTAGTTTTCTTTTCTTATTTGTTGAGTCATAGGAACCACCGTACTGTTAAGTGGGGTCCAAGTGAACAAAGTCAGAGTGACTAAAGTGATGCTCAACCAAATCCTATGTCTTCGAGCGAAGGCAATGAGAGCAAATCTTATCCAAAGCTAGATGAGTCAGCTTTTACTTGTAGCCCAAGTCAAGCTGTCGCGTGTGTTTGAAATCTAACCGTTGGACCCGTGTCCGTTCCTTAGTGACCCAGGGTCATTTCGGACAAATCAGGTCGGGTTGCCTCCTGGCTATAAATAGCCCACCCCCTACACCATAAATTGGTGGCTGCTAAGAGTTAGTGCACGACTGTTGTCGTTTGAGAGCAACCCACCTCCGTAGCATTTGAGAGAAAGATCCTTGCAAGGACAAAGACCAAAACACCCAGGGCCAAAGAGTGTTAGGCATCACTGACTCTACAAAAAAAGACACACCCGTGACATTTTGGGCCGAACGAAAAAAAAAATTTGTCATACATATGACACTTCTATGATGATAATTGTGACAAAACCCGGTATCATCATAGATGTGGTGGGCTCCTACTTCCATGACAAAAAATCATGACAGAAAATGGGCTTTTCGTCCTGGGCGGGCCGGAGACGCAGCTGCATGACATTCTTTGGGCCGTCCATGACGGAAAAAACCGTGGTAGAAGCGAGGGGGAGGAAAATTTCGGGGAGTTCCCGGTTACTGTGGGTGGTCGGGGGCCGAGCGATGCGCGTTTCTCTCGTACACGTACGCGCGTGTGTGCGAGGCGTTGGCTCTAACTAAACCCGAGTGATTGCACTGCAGGCTACGCGTTACTGAACCCGAGCGATCGATCGATGGCTATTAACTGAACCCGATCGAGCGATTCCTTGGCTACTGCTGCTAACTGAAGCCGATCGATGTTGCCTCTGGATGAACAGTGAGCGTTGGGGGGGGGTGAACAGTTCCTGGTGGGGGTGGATGAACAGGACCCCGCGGTGTTGCCTCTGGATGAACAGGACCCCGATCGATCGAGCCGGTTGGGGCTGGATGAACAGGACCCCGTGGAGGGCTGGATGAACAGCACCACCCCGTGGAGGGCAGGATGAACAGTAGATGGTGGAGGGGTGCCCGTGGAGGGGTGGTTGAACAGGACCCCGTGGTGTGGAGGGTTGGATGAACAGTAGACGGTGGAGGGGTGGTTGAACAGTAGCCGGTGGAGTAGCGCGCGGTGGAGGCTGGATGAACAGGAGCCCGTGGAGGCTGAAGGAGGTCGATGGTGGATGAACAGTAGCTCGTGGAGGCTGGAGGGGGTCAACGGTGGAGATGAACAGTATCCCGTGGAGTCCCGTTTTGTGGTACGCCACAGCCCTCCCGATGAACAGGACCCCCATTTCGACCGTAGCGCTCCAACACAAGTCCGTTTCTTCCGTTTTGCGGTACACCACACACCCCTTCCTCTCAACAGGACCCCCATTTCGACCGTAGGAGGTCCGTTTCCTCCATTTTGCGGTACGCCACACCCCTCCCGATCAACAGGACCCCCGTTTTGACCGTAGGAGGTCTGTTTCCTCCGTTGTACGGTACGCCAGGCCTTGTTTCCATCGCCACTTCCGTCCAAGCCCTCCCGATGAACACGACCACGCATTCCGTTCCGAACCATGAACACGACGACGACGCTGTTTCTCCGTTCCGACCCAGCCATGTACACGAGCCCTCGCCGTACGTATGCGCGAGTAGGCATTCGAGACCCCACCCGTATGTACACATACGTGGCCGTATTTTCTTTCTTGCACCCTGGCCGCCTCTACTACGACACGTGCGCGCCTCTACATCCACCAGTATATATGTACGTACACGTTCGCGACTAGAATGACAACACTACGTACACTTCGACCAGGAGGGTCCCGACTGTCACGCACTTCCTTGCGTGCGAAGGTGTAGCTGGTGGGTCCCAGCAGTCAGGGGGGAAACGTTTCTTTTGTGAAATACGATGGCCCGTCCGGTGGGTCCCTGCTGTCAAGTGGAGGAATCATTATTTTCCGCGTAATAAGGAGGCACTTCCTTGCTGCCGCCATGGATCCAGCTGTCAGCCTCTCCACGTACAGTCCACGCCCGATGGAAGTCGTTCCTTGACCACGTTGACCACGCGCGTCGAGAGCACCAGGGCGGTGGACGACGGCGAGGCCTAGGAAGGGGGAGACTGGGAGCCGAGGAAGACTCGACAGTGGAAGCCCACGCGCGCGGAGAGGAGTACGAGGGTTCACTGGTTCGGCTGCGGTGTGAGGCTGCCGTCGCCGTAGGGCCTGGCCAGTGGTGGGAATAGTAGGGGGCGGTGAGGCCTCCACGGTAGCACAGCCGGCCACGGGAGGCAGGAGCATGCGGCATGACTGGCGCTGCTTTGGGCGGCTGGAGCAAGAAGACCAGAGGTTGAAGAAGCACTACGACCGTTGGATGGACATCGTACGGTCACTGGAGCTAGAATCGTTCATATTGACTAAGTTGACAAAGCCCTTCGTCCCCGTAAACTTAGTAGGCCCACAAGTCAGCCTCCCACCAAGGTGGGTCCCAGCTAGCCAGGGGAGTATTCATTTTTTTGTGCGTAATAAGGAGGCACTTTCGGTGGGTCCGAGCTAATAGCGGGGGGAACATTTTGAATGTACGAGGCCTCGCTGTCGCCGGAGAATAACAGTAGGTGTGGGTGAGTAGAGGGATGGCTAGGCCAGCGATGGGAGTACAGTGGGGCGGTGAGGCCTGCGCGGCAGCAGAGCCGGCCGCGTTGAGGAGGGAGCAGGCAGTCTCGCCGGCACCTGTTTGAGCGGCTGGAGAAGGAAGAGTAGAGATTGAAGAAGCACGACGACCGTTGGATGGCCATCCAATAGTCACTGCTTATGCATCAACCTTTTTTAGGAAAGCCTCAAATCTGTGGGAAACAGCATACAGCCCATCTGCCATTATTTCTAATAATTTACAGCCCATTTGCCAATTATTAAGGTTTTTTTTGGAGCCCATATTCTTTTTGTTAGCATTACAGCCCATATTGTGGCCACGGTTAAAAAATTATACGAATTTTTGCATATTTCGGTGCGGTCCAAACTGTTTTTAATCCAGAAATTTCGACTCACATTCAAACTGATTTTAAAAATAAATGTATATCAATATAAAATCCAACAAATTCTCCATGCATAAAAATTAATGTAATTTCAAATCTCGAAATGAAAAAAAGATATTTGAAACTAATTGCCGGTTTGATGTGTTTTAAAAATGTATAGCCCATTTCTCATTACTGATGGGCCATTTTCTCGGCCAGCCAAATGAAAGCTCTCCTCCTCGTCTTGAAAGATTTGCAGCCCAACAGGCCTGACAAAGAGACTTACTTGGCAAATCACAAAAAAACTGGGCTGTGGCCGTGGACCTAGCTGTCAGCCTCTCCACATACAGTACTCTTCCAATGGAATGTCGTTGACCATGTTGACCATGCCGCGCCGAGAGCACCAAGGCGATGGACGACGGTGAGGCCTAGGAAGGGGACGACGCGGAGTCGGGGAAGACGCGGCAGTGGATGCCCATGCGGAGAGGAGTACGAGGGTTCACTGGTTCGGCTGCGGTGTGAGGATGCCGTCGCCGCAGGGCCTGGCTAGCGGTGGGAGTAGTAGGGGGCGATGAGGCCTCATCGACAGCACAGCCGGCCACTGGAGGCAGGAGCAGGCGGTCTCCTCGGCGCTGGTTTGGGCGGCTGGTGCAAGAAGAGCAGCGATTGAAGAAGCAGCAGGACCGTTCGATTCAAATCCAACGGTTACTGCTGCTAGAATCGTTTGTTGACTAAGTTGACAAGCCCTGCGTACGCGTCAACTTAGTAGGCCCACAGGTCAACCTCCCAACCGGTGTGCCCCAGTTGTCAGTGGGAGGAATCATATTTTTTCACGTAATAAGGAGGCAGTTGATTGCGTGCGACCAGGCCAGCGGAGGGAGTAGGGTGGGCCGGGGAAGCCTGCGCGGCATCACAGCGGGCCACAAGAGGAGGGAGCAGGCAGTCCCGCCGGCGCTAGTTTAGGCGGCTGGAGCAGGAAGATCAGAGATTAAAGAAGCACGTCGGTTGTTGGATGGACATCCAACACTAACTGCTGCTACAATCGTGTGTTCACTGACAAAGCCTTGCGTAAACAAGTCAGCCTCGAAATCTGTGGCGTGTACAGCCCATTTGCTATTATTTTTATAATTTTTACTCAATTTCTAATTCATATGGAATTTACTGCAGCCCGTTTTCCATTTTTAGAATTGTTGGCCATTTTCAAAAAATTAACTAAATATGTGGAAAATTTTGAAAATTCACAAATTTTTGCTGGGGAACGAAATATTCTTAATCCAAAAATTAATAGCCATAGTAAAACAAATTTAAAAATAAATTAGTACTATGTCATGTTAAATCCAATGAAATACGTATAAGATATCAGTGAAGAACAAAAACAAAAGAAGAAACTTATATCCCATTTGCTATATTTTTTTTGGAATTTTCAACCCATTTTGATATTACTTTTAACAGACATTGACCATACTCTTAAGCCAGGCCGGAATGCATCCCTCCTCGTCTTGAAAGATTTGCAGCCCAGTAATTCAGAGAAAACAAATAGGCCTAGCTTGGGTATTCTTCAAAAATAAATACTGGGCTAGCTATTTTCCCAAAGAACTGGTGCATGAGCATTTAGCTTTATTCATTTATTTACTTACTTATTTATGTTTAGGGGACCATGAGCATGTACCTGGGCCGGATTCATGTGAGAGCCTCCCTTCCAGTTAATTATGGGCTTCTCTATTGGGCCTTCATTAGTGGGCTGCATTTATCAACAAGTGGAAAATGTGTTTCGAGTTTCAAAAAAAATGTGTTCTGTACGATAAATAGTATGCGCTACATACGGTACGGGGCACTAAAGGATCGAACCGTGCAACGACTTCCAAAACATTGTGTTTGTCGTTCTAACAACACATTTATTCAACCAACAGACGAAATATACTACTGATTGTACATTAAAAATAGCAGCAGCAACCAGGGCTGGGGTGCAATAGAAGCAGTAAGCAGGCCAGAAGAGTGAAGATGCAGCTCTCTCTCTCTCTTCCAAACCAAACATCAGCCATCATTACAAAAGGGCTACCAAAAAAGAACAAGTGTATGCATCAAACTAAATAAAGTTCCTACTACACCAAGTGTACGCATCTAACTAACTGGCTCAGTTAGACGTTAATATTTATTAAGTTGTGGAGATTGGCTCACGGCTTGAACCAGATGGGTGCCTGACGGGGGAAACTCCAGCGAGCAGGTCGAAGTCTGATACTTGCGACCCTCTCTCCTAGTTTGGGATGCAGAGCGTGGCGGCACATATCAGGGTATGGTGCATGCAGAGACGCATGGTACGCTGTGTACACACAGTTTTGCCTGATGAACGAAACCGTGCTGCCATCATGATCCTTGCCGTCGGTTATCTCCTGGTTAATCGGATAATTTAGTCCGACAAACAGAGAGCGTGTACCAAGGCTACTTACCAGCCTCCAGTTAAAAATTCATGAAGGCCCAGAGAAGCTGGGATCCTGCTCAAAGACCTTGCAGTGACTGTGATTGTATTCCGCGAAACAACACGTCCGGTACGTGTGAACGATCATCAATCTTTCACCGTCGTCTGATCGAGCCAGGAACCACCTGCAACTGCCATGCCGCTTTTCTTTGAAAGGTTCTGGGATTAGGAAGGGTAGGGACACCAGGCGGCCTACAACATCATATCAAGTTGGAGTCAAATAAAAAAGGGCTCTTGGTTTAGTTAATCTTAAGAACAGCATGTTATGAGCATGAATATTTTTTCAGCAAATGTTGACAGTAATATAAGCAAGCCATCATGATATCATAGGAAAGTAAATACTGCTGTAACAGCCGTTTGTAGCAATGACTGGAGTAGGCCAGTAATACGTCCATCCATAGAAGGAGTCGACAGCGTAAATGAAGCCCTTGTGTTCAATTGCATCAGAGACCCATGGAGGATGTATGATCCTGCGATGGACGTGCAGATTTATTCACTTACAGCAGTGACCTGTCAGATAGGCGAGACCGCGGTTGAAGAAGCAATTATCCTGAAGTCTTTATAATTCACAGATCTTGTGGGCACTTTGCAGATTACAACCTTGAGCAAATCAAACTTGGTATCATGTTGGATACTGTAAGATTCCGAGTATTCTGGGCCGCGGTGCCAAAGCAGTGCAGTGTGGGGATCAATCGCAGGGTGTAGACCTCCACGAGCATCCAGCTGCCGCGACCGTCAACGAGCACCATCCAAGACGTGTTCATGCCGACCCAGTACATACCGTTAATGTAGTTGAGGCTGACGGGGATCGGGTCGCAGTCAAGGGGGTTGATGCTCGCCACCCTATGATCGTTATGCTGCGTGACACGCCGTTTCTGAAGATCAGGCGGCATCAGCAAGCAAGGAGTTGTCTTAAAAAGCTCCGGCCTGAGGGCTTTGAGTAAACGGTACAGCCCAGACGAGCACGCGGCGAGCGACATGGTACTGAGGTTGTCCACACGCGAAACAATGAGCTTGATTACCTCTGTGGGAAGCGAATTTCAGCCACTCTTTCAGCGGACGCTGCTCGGTTCTGCCATTGTTAGTGCTTGGGTTTCGGACGAGGGGGGAGGCGCCTTAGCGGGGATGGAACATTGGACGAGATTATGTGCGGACAAAGATGGAGAAGCGTATATGTGCTGCGGGAAGTGTACAGGTGATGATGACTATAGCACGCCGCTTGACTTACGAGACACATACCAGCAGCGTAGGGTCATGTCGATGCCAGACAACTTGCTTGAGTGATCACAGTACTGGTACTCCCTATAGTGCTATGCCCTAACTTGCTTGAGTAGAGTAGTAGAGTAGGACTCTGCTCTACTACTAGCACCGGAGGAGTAGTATATTCTAGTCTAAAATATTTACAAACTTCAATGCCCGAGCGTGGAACGACTACGAACCGTGCTCAAAGACCGTGTCTACGTGGTGTTTGGACATGGGCGACAACCTCAACGCCAACGGTGCTGCTCCCGTTGTACCGTATGTGTTTCTGTCCTTCCTGTTCCAAATCATGGTAGAATTCATGTTTCTACTCTGTATCCTACTACTATGCTAGTCCACATTATTAGTTTCATCTCTATTATAGCCGTCATGATTTATTTTGTGCTTATTCGGATTAAATCTCGTAGTAACTTGCTCATATATTCAACTGGCGCAACGTCCCCTACAGCCACTCCCATTTCATGGACGGCCTGGTCGATGTTGGAATTTTGCTAGTAGGCCTTTATAAGGTGAGCTCTCCTACCACTTGTATGAGCATGAGAAGAGGAGACCTACACGCGTGGGCGGCAACACTGGCTACGCCGAGCATACTTGGACTCTGCGGAGCTGGGACTTTCCCGCCGATGTGGACATGGAAAACCCATGGTGTTATTTGGACTCCAACAATGTGCACAGGGACTCCAAGGAGGTTCACCTGGACATCTGCATTTTCAAGTTAAATGTTGATCATTAGACTTCGCTCAATGTAATCCGCTGTCTAAGCATGTGGAAACTTCCATGCATGATCTTGCTCTATTGGAGTATCGCGCATGAATAAAAGTGTATCCATTTATGGTTTAGTCTAGAATCTTCCATGTATGAATTTTTACTACAGTACTGGTGAAAGACTTATGATGAACCAGTTCTTACATATCCTCTACCTCCTCCCAAGTCATCCTGATTTAATCCCTCCGTCTAGGTGTATAAGGGCATGGTTAATACTTAAATAGTATAGCCAACTGTTGGCTACAAGAAAGTGCCATGTCATCTGTAGCCAACATCTATAACAATGGATACTCAAAAACTAATTCTTGATGATCATTTCCTGCAAAGCACAATAAGAGTTATTTCTTCGCAAGTTTTGGATGCAGGTTGAACAGTTGAACGCTTTTGTTTGCAAAAGATACTTTTTATCTATTTCACCCGGATCTTTGTGAGCTCTAGAGATGAAATAATATCCGAACAAACCTATCCAAATGAACTAACTGAGGCATCTCCATCTTAATTTTCTCTTGAAATTCATGTGTGGTCCCTTCATCGTGAAATTGCTCTCGCCGTCGCATTGATTTGCATGCATGGATAGCACCATCATATTTTCAAAGGAGGAGCGAGCTCTATATTTCAGCCAAGGCATGCATGATTTGAGGAATTATGGTTGGGCATGCATGTAGAAAAGGGAGGAGAGTAATTTGCATGCGAGGGATTAAAGGAAGGGAGGCCAGTAGCTAGGCATTCAAAGGAGGCTGCATGCAAGATTACACGGGATCCAGAGACTAGTCCCAAAACCAGTTCCTCTTTTTGCGGACATGCCTTGGTACGAAAGATTGACAAGTTAGGCCCTGTAAAAATGGATGGAGGGAGTAGTAGTACGTGTAGAGGGTGGCGCTGCACGGGAGTCTCACCTCTCACCCCGCTTGTGGCGCGGCAGTAAAGCCGTCATATCACAAAACCCAACCACTCCCAGTAATAAGTGGCCTGGTAAAATAAACGGACAAGCAACCATCACATCCCTCCGTCTTTTTTGCATTTCATCTCTCTGCATTTACTTTCTTCGGTTCATCTCGCACACTCGATCCCTAGCTACTACTCCTAGGGCTAGTTCTTTTGGCGGCTTCCCCAGCTTTTCCCACAAGACTAGTCACAGTGGAGAGTAACAATAAGGCGCCTCACTCATTTATTTGGGCTTCTAAACTACTATTCCGTCCTGGTTTATTCCTCACCATTGTAATTTGTGCTAAATTTTGACCAAAGATTTAACTGGTTTTTCCTCACCATTGTAATTTATGCTAAATTTTGACCAAAAATTTGACACAGATTACAATGGGGACCAATAAACCAGGACGGAGGTAGTAGTTATGGGATTACTAATCTAGAAGCCTAAAAGAACTGGCCCCTGGTACTCCTACTAGTAGTAGTACTCAAGTTGGAATTCCAATTGCACGGCACAACCTGTTAGGCAAAAAATTTGATACAGGGTGTAGGAAGCGGTTTGGGAATTTGCATGCCTTTCCAACCAGTGAGATACTCCGTACAAAGTATGACAGAGAAATAACCACAGAGAAGGAAGCTAAAAGTAAACAATCAAACGAGCATTTTTGCATTTGTTTTGCATTGAATTGTTTCACAAGCTTGACTAGTGTTGTTTTTTCCACTTTTACAAAAACCGCATCGTAATGTTAAAACGTGCATTTGCACGTACACAAGTAATAGTAGTACTCCCTCCGTCTAGGTGTATAAGTCTTCCCTCCTTCTTGGTCACGGTGCACAACCGAAGATGACTTATTGACCTGGACGGAGGGAGTAGCACAGTCTGCAAGCATATATCGAGAGAGACGTGTAGTGTGATAGTATATACTCCCTCCATCTAGGTGAGTAAGTCATCTTAGATTGTGCACTGTGACCAAGGAGGAGGGGAAAACGAGAGATCTTAATGTTTATTTGCTAATTAATAGCATTGCATGCAATGAACTAACCACTGCATGTCGTGTTTGGTAGTCTCAAGTCATTAAAAGCATGCACACCCACATCTCCTATTAGTTGATATGTCAAGAAACAAGAAACGAGGTAGAAGTTAATGCACCGCGCCTAAGTGTTTTGGGATTATTTGGTTTTCATAAGATGACTTACACACCTAGACGGAGGGAGTAGTAAAGTTTGTGCTATATGCACGTACCTGCAAAATGCGTACGAATACACAAGGTTTCCAAACTTTCCCTTTTACATACTTAATTAAGGACGCTAAAAATTCCTGAACGTTCGGGATTTATCATTTGCGTCCCAAAACTAATGAGATCGCCTTACGAAACAAAAATTATACTCCTCCTAAAAGCCACGGCGCTCGCAAGAGCGCTTGCGGCGCGCCACGAGTGCCCTGGTGCGCGGACGTTTCCCAGCGCGCTGACACAACGCCTCTTCCTCAGCCTCGCAACTCGTGAGGTGCTCATTGGTGGCTTGCCGGCGGGCGAGCACGATCTCACCAGTGTGGTGATCCGGCGCCAACAGGTACTCCTCCTTGCTGGAAGCATGTACCCGGTCCACGTACCGCCAAGCGTAGATGAGGCGCTTGGGCCCGACTGCACTCAGGGCGTCGGCACGGGCGTCCTCCGCCACCCTCACGGCCCTCGCACGAGCCTTCTACCAAAGAGCCAATTGCCTGACTCTCTCGGACGAGACATAGGCCTCCCAGGCAGCTTGTTCCGCGGTGCGCTTCTCTTCCTCGGCCTTCTTCTCCGCCTATATTTTGGCGCGCTCTGCTGGAGGCAAAGCCTCCCACAAGGCGACATCCATTTCTTTCCAAAGCTCCTCAAGGCTGGGGGGCTCGGCGGGCAGCGCGGCGTTCTCCTCGTAGCGGGGAGCCGATGCGTCCTCCGGCGCGCGTGCTGGCGAGATTGGGAATGCCGACGCGTCCACCTCGACGCGTCGCGGCGAGGAGCGGAACGCCGACGCGTCCTCCTTGACTACTGGCGGCGAGGAACGGAACGGCGACACATCGCGTAGCGGCGAGGAGCGGAACACCAATGCGTCCTCCTCGAATAGTGGCGGCGAGGAACGGAACGACGACGCGTGACCGTCCGCGTGGTGCTGCGAGGGGCTCCTAGGGTTTGGGAGGGGCGATGCCATGGTGGTCGACGTGAGAGGGAGGGGGAGGAGATAGCAATGTCATCGGAGGTGCAGTATTTATAGCGAGCAATGGCACACCTACGTAAGATATGGACTGAGCTGCACTGACTTAACTGCAAGTCCAGTTGCGTCACTCACATGTGGGCCAGGCCCATGTTGGGCCGATATGTCAGTGACCGAATGCACCTGCAGTTAAGTAACAGCTACGTGGGCATATTTTTTGGAGCAAATTACGGGGGAGCCAAGGGGTGGAAATACTGCTGGTCGCAACGGATTGGACGAGCGTGGGGGGAGGAGAGTCATGCATGCAGATTTTTTCACACGGGGTGGAGTGGTGGGACCGTCGGAGAGAGAAGGAGAGTTTGGCAGGCATATTATTTCCACACATGGAGAGGAAAATATTTGGAGACGAACGGGCTTCCTGCAGGTATGGGGAACGGTGCATAATAAGTCATCTTGCATGCCAGGCTAGGTATAGTCTCAAGTCATTAAAAACAAACACGCCCCACACATGTTCATATTTCAAGGTGCACTAAATTATTGCATGCGATGATTAAGGCTGGCCATAATGGTGGTATCTTAGCACACGGGAATAGCAAACATGCTGATGTGGCAAAGAATTAAAGAAGAGAGGGGGGTTAGAGTAACTAGTGTTCATGCATGCATTGGTAAACACATTTTTTGTGGAGAACGACATCACTAGTTACGTACTTTTGCAGACTTCAAAAACTATTCCACAATGTGTCAACATTCACAATGCCAAATCAATATTTTTACACTCATTATAGAACGTGGTTCTTATACTTATTATAATCAGTACTCCCTCCGTCTAGGTGAGCAAGTCATCTTAGATTGTGCACTGTGACCAAGGAGGAGGGGAAAACAAGAGATCTTAATGTTTATTTGCTAATTAATAGCATCGCATGCAATGAACTAACCACTTCATGTCGTGTTTGGTAGTCTCAAGTCATTAAAAGCATGCACACCCACATCTCCTATTGGTTGATATGTCAAGAAACAAGAAAGGAGGTAGAAGTTAATGCACCACGCCTAAGTGTTTTGGGAATATTGTATCGAATGAGTGTACTAGTGTGGCTGGTTAATTAATATAAGGTGGTGTTAAAAAAAAGTACTCCCTCCTTCTAGGTGTGTAAGTCATCTTACGTTGTGCACCATGACCAAGGCGGAGAGGAAAATGAGAAAACTTAATGTATTTTTGCTAATTAATAGTATTGCATGCAATGAACTAACCACTGCATGTCATGTTTGATAGTCTCAAGTCATTGAAAGCATGCACGGCCCACATATCTTATTGGTTGATATGTCACAAAACAACAAACGAGGAGAGAGTTAATGTACCGTGCCTAAGTGTTTTGGGATTATTGGGTTTTCGTAAGGTGACTTACACACCTAGACGGAGGGAGTATAAATTTGGTCAAACACTTTGCAAACGGTTGACGGGAGTAAAAAGGATGAGAGGGAGTATCATGCATGCGGAGTAGGCTAACAAAATTGCTTGTCTAAAAAAGGCAAAAAAATTGCTCATTTATAGCCGGTCAAAGTCCCCAAGGGCGCGAGCGCGCGAGGGAGGCGAAGGTTGTGGGAGGCGCGACATTTGACGGAATTAAGTGAAGTTACATCCACGCGCCGGCATGGCGTGCGAACAGGCAGAAGCTATACCGTCAGGCCTACGATATGGGTCTAGTAGACATGACATCTAGTGGGTCCCGCATAGTTCTCGAGAACTCTTTGGGGGCTTGCAGCCGTTTATCCACCGGGCAAGCCAGTAACCCCACGCCGTTCGCACGCCCTACTCGTCCCCGTCTTCTACCTTACAACAGTTCGCTCCCAGTCGTCACGTCCTTTCACATTAGTTCGCTCCCAGTTTTTTTGCGGGGTATAATAGTTCAACTTCTCCTAACCCTACTCCAAAATCCATGGCCTCCCAAATCTCCATGGTCGCCACTGAGTACCAGGTTAGAGCCATCACCGGCGATCAGTTCATCGTCATCTACACACGTGGATCCGAGACGGTGAAAGCATGGCTTGCTCACTTCCTACGCATGTTCAACAGTTCAACGGATGAGTGGGTCGCTGGGCTAGATGTTGAGTACACCACAATCCTGGGACGAGAGAAGGGTCTAAAGGACCAAGAGAGGAAGAAGCCCGCTGTGATCCAGGTTTGCGTACATAACGTTCGCTTGGTCTACCACATATGCCATGCCGACGTTGAGTGCCAGGATTTTAAGAACTTCCTCAAGGACAAAAGAGTGAAATTCATTACTATAGGCTTTAAGAACGACAGTGACGTCCTGCGTCGGATAGGTCTCTGTCGATGTACTAAAGTAGGGGTACTCTAGTATCCCGAACTTGTGCACGGGCAGTCGCAGCACCCCGCGGCAAGGCCCGCCAGGTGATCACCAAGGCTCTCTATGGTTCCTTTGAAGCCATTCGAGAACAAAATATTTAAGTCAAGAAGACAAGTCCCTGGCAAGAGGAGCTTGCCAGGAAGGACATTCAAGGTACGAGACCCCGGCAAGAGGAGCTTGCCGGAAAGCCCAACAAGAGCATCTCAAAGAACCTGCCGCGGCACGCCACGCGTCCCGGCAGGACCCGGCGAGCGACAAGTTCCCGGGCGCGACAAGGCAACGGCCGCGGCAAGGCACTTGCCGCGGCAGGCAGTCACTCTGTACCCGCGCTCCAGCTCACCCACCTATGTGTCGCTCCGGGACCCTTCCCAGCGTACGTGGCGGGAGGCTGTGCAGCCAGGGGTACACTGTGGCATGCAGCGCTGACAGGATCGCCATCGTGGCGAGCGATAGCGCCCCTGACGGTCCCTTTTCTGCACCGTCTAGGCGACGTAGACGAGCATTTAATGCCTTTGTCCCCTGCCGTCAGGGTTAGGTATGATACACTGTGTAGGTAGCTGTACCTACCGCAGCATATTTACACTTTTACCCTTACCTACGTTGCCACCTGTTGGAGACCCCTTGGACATATAAAAGGAGGCCCATGCACAACATAGGAGGGGATCGATCCTCAGAGAAGCGCTCGGTCTCGTTAGCTGCTCGAGTGTACTGTAGCACTCGGCGCTCCCGAGCAAGAACTCAATACAATCCACAAAGCAGCAGTAGGAGTGTTATCTCTCTGGAGAGCTCCGAAGCTGGGTAAAAACCCCTCGTGTGCCTCGCCTCGATCCGCTCTTCGCGCGGCCTCCGCCCCCCGCCGAACCGAGAAGGGGCTCCGTCCCCATAGGTGCTCGGGGAGCCAGGAAAACCCCGGCATCTTTGGCGCGCCAGGTAGGGGGCGTCGAGGTTGTGTCAACCTGATCCGGCGTTCACGCGAGCTGAATCTTCATCGACTTCATCGACATGCCGCCAAAGAAAAAGGCTTTGGAGGCGGCTGCGCCGTCCGCGTCGAATCCACCGCCGCCGCAGCAAACGGCCGGCGGGGAGAACGCCGGCGGTGGTACGGGCGCCGACGAGGGAGCCCACGGTGCCAACAAGTCCAAGGACAAGACCGCGCTGCCCGCTGGCGGCGTAGTCGGCTCCCCCGACAACCGGGCGTCCATAGACGCACCGCGCCCATCTCAAGAGGCGCAGGACCGGCAGCGTCGTGGTACTCACGGTACCATACGCTCGCTGGACCCAAATCGAGCTAGCGGATCCCGGGACGCTCAAGGCCAACATGTGCGCCGACGTGCTGGCGCGAGCGAGGCACGGTCGCCTGGACGGAATACTGCTCCTTCCAACATCGTTGGGAGCCCGAGCATATCCCGCTCCTCGCACCGTTCGCCACCGCTACCCGCCACCCCAGCAGAAGCTCTAGCGCGAGCTCAACTGCTCCTAGACTTCCCTCCAGCGCCAGACAAAATCGACGACTGGAGGGCCACCATTCAGAGTCTCATCGGCTTCGCCAACGGCGACACTCCGCGGCCAGCGACCACATCGCAGCCGCGGCAGGCCAGCCAAGTGCGAGCCGATGGCGACAAAACCGGTGGGGGTGCAACCACCGTGCACTCTCCGCCCCGAAGGCCAAGATCGCCGACTCGCCGGGTCCGCCACGACAGCGACTCCACTGCTTCCTCAGATCCACGAACTCATCGCGATCAGCGCCACGTTCTTCATGAACGGCAGCAAGAAGACGCCCGCACCTGCATCGAGCGCCGGAGAGCACCTCAAGTACGTGGTCCAGATGCACTTTCCCAAGGAGCAAGCAATAAACAATACTGCAGAGTATGAAGGGTTGCTCGCCGGTCTCAGGATCGTGGCAGACCTTGGGATCAAACAGCTCATTGTCAGGGGAGACTCGCAGCTTGTCGTCCGCCAAGTAAACAAGGATTATCAGAGTCCGTTGATGGAAGCTCACGTTGATGAAGTGAGGAAGCTGGAAGAGCGCTATGTCGGCCTACATATGGAACATGTTCCTAGAGCTCAGAACGACATCGCTGATGGCCTGTCAAAGTGCGCGGCATTTAAGTTACCTGTGGAGCCAGGGATCTTTGTGCTCAAGCTGACTCAGCCATCCGTGACGCCACCAACTGGATAGAGCAGGAAGAGAAAGTTGATTTCTGGTGACTATCTTCCAGTTGAGCTTCCCGAAGCCGCCGCCAAGAGGGTCCCCAAGATCAACACCAAGAGTGCTGAGGAGCAGTCCACTCCGACAAGCCCCAAGGTTTGTTTCGTTGAAGCAGACGCTCCCGACAAGTTTCACTCCGGCAAACTTGCCGGGGACCATCAAGCTCCGGCTGAACCGTGGGTTCTCGTCGTAGAAGCGGATGTTCCTGCAGTAGCAGATATGCCTTTAGTCCTTGTTGTCGAGCCGCAGGCTCCAGCATGGGCACAGCAGATCGTCCGTTTCCTCCAGTCAGGAGAACTTCCCGAAGAGCCAGAAGAAGCGGAAAGAGTAGCCCGACAGTCTAGTATGTACCAGTTCATTGACAACGCACTGTACAGAAGAAGGCTCAACGGAGTGAAATTGAAGTGTATTCCTCGGGAAGATGGACAGAAGCTGTTGGCAGAGGTGCATGGAGGCATATGTGGTCATCACATTGGCGCCAGAGCACTTGCTGGCAAAGCGTTCCGGCAAGGTTTCTTTTGGCCGATAGCCGTCCAGGATGCAACTGCACAAGTAACCAAGTGTGAAGTGTGCCAGTTCCATTCCAAGCAGATACACCAACCAGCTCAAGCTCTCCAGACAATCCCTTTATCCTGGCCATTTTCGGTCTGGGGGCTCGACATCCTCGGCCCTTTCCCCCGAGCTGTCGGGGGCTTTGACTACTTGTACGTCGCAATCGACAAGTTCACAAAGTGGCCAGAAGTGGAACCAGTGAGGAAGGTGACAGCACAGTCAGCAGTCAAGTTTTTCAGGTCGATTGTTTGCCGCTTCGGAATCCCTAACAGGATCATCACCGACAACGGTACACAATTCACAAGTCGCAACTTCATGCAGTACGTCCGAGACCTTGGCGCCAAGGTCTGCTTTGCTTCTGTTGCTCACCCCAGGAGCAACGGTCAAGAAGAGAGGGCAAATGCTGAAGTGCTGTGTGGACTCAAGACCCGAACTTTCGACAGGCTGCACAGGTGCGGAAGAAACTGGATCGAGGAGCTGCCGGTGGTTCTTTGGTCGATCAGGACGACACCAAATCGAGCCACTGGCCAGACACCTTTCGCTCTAGTCTATGGAGCAGAGGCAGTTACCCCCACGGAACTCGTATACGGGTCACCTCGAGTGCTCGCTTATGATGAGCTTGAGCAAGAGCAGCTGCGGCAAGATGACGCACTGCTCCTTGGGGAAGACCGTCTTCAGGCTGCTGTACGAGCTGCTCGATACCAGCAAGCTTTGCGCCGCTACCATAGCCGCAAAGTTAAAGCCAAAAGTCTCGAGGAAGGCGACCTTGTTCTTCGGCGCGTTCATTCCGCCAAGAATTCCAACAAGTTGACACCGAAGTGGGAAGGCCCTTACCGGGTGAAACGAGTCACGAGGCATGGCGCTGTCCGCCTTGAGACCGAGGATGGCTTTCCGGTGAGCAACTCCTGGAACATCGAGCATCTTCGTAAGTTTTACCTGTAAGGCGCGGTTGTCGGACCCTGTTCGGCAACCACCTTTTTGTACAAGTCTTGCCGCTGTTGCATGTAATCCTTTGTACAAAGCCAGGCGCAGACCCTGTGCATAAATAAAACTCACGTGCTCCGCACACCTTGTCACTTTCATGCCTTTCTGCATGAATTATCTGACACTTTGTGCAGCAAGCACCCTCGGTAAGCAATAACGAGCCATAAGGCTCCATACTATTGTTTTCTCTTTTCTTTTTCTCAAGGAGAGGAAGGATCCTTCGCCCACAAGTTAGCCGGAGGGGATGGGAAGATAATGGTATGGACCCGGCGTCGTTCAGGAAAAATTTCGCCTTGCCGGGGAGCAAACGACAAAAAAGCTAAGTGCCAAAGTTTGAGCAATCATATTTTTTTTAAGTTACTTTCCTTGAACGACCATGCTTTGTATGGAAAACCCGTGCGCGAAGGAACCAGCTCGTGGCTAGTTGCGCCCTTACTTTGCTTCGAGTTCGCTCAACAGCTTAAGTGTGCCGCGACTAGAGTCGCGCCCTTACTTTGTTTCGAGTTCACTCAGCAACTTAAGCGAGCTGCGACTAGTCGCGACAAGGTTTCTTGTCGGTAACGGCACCGCCAGCAGGCTGCTGACGTCCCGCACTCAGCCCTCGCGGCAAAGGTGCCTACGCCGGCAAGTTCCCTAAAAGGGTAGGGCAAAAACATACAAAGGAGGGAGTCGAGTAAAGGGAATAGCATTGCAATCGTGACATGAAATAAAGTTATATTACAAGATAGTTTGTCACGGCTCTAATAGACTGTTTTCATAACATGACCAGCGACGACAAGAAAAGAAGAAAATAGGCGGCCTAGTCCGCGCGGTCGCCCTCAACCCTCTTGATCCCGCTCACCTTGTCCACAATGGGTGCGACGAGGGTCTCGAGCTCATCCAGATCAGCTTCCGGCGGTAGGGACCTGAGGACATTAGTGAGGCGGAGGCCCGGGTTGTGGTAGGCCACCTTCATCAGCACCTTTTTGAGAGCTCCCGCGCAGATCTCGCGTGACTCGTCGGCCAGCTGCTTTGGGATCCTCTCCCGGAGTTGCTGGAGGGCCGTCGCCACGCCTTTGAAGAACAAGGTGAGCTTGGCGCTAGATGGGAGGTTCCCGTCAGAGGAATACCCGAGATCCTCCACCCCCAGCAACGCCAACTCCTTGTCGATGCCTGCGGCAGCGCTCACAAGGCCCTCCGTCCACCGCTCCACAGTTCCCCTGAACTCATTCTGGGTGGCAGCAATGTTCTCCAGCAGCGCCTGGTCGGCCTCGGTCTCCTTCTTCAAGGCCGCCTCCTGCTCCTTGGCGCCGTCCAGCGTCTTGGTCAAAGTTGCCAGCTTCAGCTCAAGGTCAACGTTGGAGTCCTTGGCAGCGTCAAGCTCCTTGATCTTCTCGGCGAGACGACCCTGCAGTTCGCCAAAGGTGTAGGCGTCCTTCTCGCGCTCATGCTTGAGCGCGGCAAGCGCTTCACCGCTCTCCTTGAGATCAGTCTCCAGCTGCGCCACTTTCGCCTCCAGCTCCTTCTTGGCGGCCTCGGCGGCTGCGGCAGCGTCCTTTGCTTCCTTGAGGGCTCCGCTGAGTGCTTGCTCGCGCGCAGCCAGCTCCTCTTCGTGGCTGTCCAGGCTGGCCTTCAGCTGCACCAACTCGCCGTCCCGCGCAGATAACTCCTCGGCGGCAAGCCGATGTTGCTCTGCAACCTCTGCCTTCTCAAGGATGAAAGCCTTCTGCGCCTCATCGAGTTGCGCCCGCTCCGCCGCCAGCGACTGGAGAGTTGCCTGGTTGAAGCCTCGGAGCTCTTCCGCGCTTCTCCACGTCCACCCCCGCCTTCGCGACAAGCGCTTCGCGGGACTCCAGTTTGGCCTGGCGGGCGCGGTAGAGCGACACCAGCTTCCGCAGCAGTCGCTCCTCCTCGGGCTCGTCGCTGCTGCTGCTTGGTGCGTCGACCAACGTCAGCCCAGCGGAGGCGAGCACCTCCACGTCAAAGCTTTCTCCTTCGACTGGCGCCCTGGACGTTGACGCCCAGGGGAGGTTGATGAAGATGCCAGCGCCAGCCTTCAAGTAGACGCCTGGCTGGGGTTCCTCGGGGCCTGACGCTGCGGTAGCAGCGGGAGGATCAGCGGTCGATGTAGCGCCTGTCGCTCCTGCGGCCCCAGGGTCGTCAGTACAATCGTCGGGCCCCTCATCAGCTGTTGCGGCGGCAGCCTTGGCGGCCTCTTCGCCGGCGGGATCATCAGTGCCGGCCGTTTTCTCGGTGGCAGTGGCGTCGTCAATAACGACTTCGGTCTCCATCGGCTCCACAGTGGATGGATCTAACGGCCGGAAAAAGAGGAAAAGTCAAGCAAATACCCAAAAATAAGAACCCAAGGGGGGCTTAGAAGCAAGGAGTACCTGTACCAGGCTCGGTAGTGGGGATCTCCGCTGTCGAGGGTTCGCTGGTACCGTCCCTTGCCGGAGATTTCTCCCTCGCCAGGGAACTCTCCCTCGTCGGGGACTTCTCTCTTGCCGGGGAGCTCTCCCTTGCCGGAGAATTCTCCCTTGGCGGCATGGTCGAAGCAGGTGGCACGTCGGGGGTGGCCTCTGGGCGCTCCTGGCGGAGCTGCTCTGCTCCTACATAAGCCAACGGTCAGATATCAACAACCAAAGAGTATCCGTGCGCGCCTAACAGCTGGAAGTAAGCCATCTATACTTACGCTGGGGGCTACTCTGAAGAACAGCCGTCGGGTCTGGCGAGTTTATCCCGGGCGCACCCCCTGCTCCCACGGAGGGGTCATCCTCGATAACGATCACCGGGACCTTGGCCCTCTTTGCCATTCTCTGGGCCAGCGTCCTAAAAAGGGATGAGTTCAGAGTAAGGCAAATGAGATACAATACAAGACAACAAGTATTGGAGACGCGCAAATACAACAAGGATCTTACTCTCCTTCTTCCTCGTCGGAGCTGAGCGCGGAGAAGTCAAAGCCCGGCCCACCTCCGGCGCGAGGAGGCGGGGGAGTGGGATCCCTTGGCCGCTTGGCGGGCGCTGGGGCGGCAAGCCGAGAGGACCCCGCCCCAGTTGCCGCTGCAGCGTGAGGTGTTCCCGCGGCAACAGAACTTGCCGCGGTGGAGCGTGTCGTGCGGCGCGGCGGGGGTTGACTCGCCTGCCGCTCCGCTACGTCCCCGGCCTTGCGAAGACGCTTCCTTGGTGGAGCTGGGGGCTCTGCTTGTGGAGCCGGGGGCTCTACTTGCGGAGCCAGAGGCTCTACTTGCGGCAGACTGTCCGAAGACGAAGAGGAAGAGGAGCCGATCTCCAGCGAGCCGCTCGTGTCCTCGGCGGGCCCGCTCGGCCCGACGTCATGCTCGGCGGACCTCCTCTCGCCGGCAAGCTCCTCTCGGTCGGCAAGGCTTGCCGCCTCGGCTGCCTCTGCTTCCTCCAAGGTGAACCCAAACTCGCCCGCAACGGCGGCTGCCGCCGCCTCTTCCATCCTGGTGGCAATTTGCTTGAGCTCATCGTTGGTGGTGTCCCGGGTGAGCCCCTTTTTCTCGTCGGCGTCGACCGGCACTTCTATCAAGTTGTCGAAGAACGCCCGCACGACATCATCCGCAGGCTCTATCCAGGCTGGATCAATTCCATGCGAGTCGCACAGCGGCATTATTGCACGGATGCGGACGAGCGCGGAGTTGTTGCACAGCGGGACGACGCCCCTCGGCAACCAGAACACTTCGGGATGCTGCGGGTCGTGCTTGAACAGTTCCTGGAGCATCGCGTTGAGCTCCATGACAGTGAAGTTGAAATTGAGGGCCGGCCGCAACCTCATGATATCCGCCGCATTCTGGAACTCCCAGGCGGGTCTCCTCCTCTCCTGCAGGGGGGCAATGCGGCGGCGAAGGAAATCTGCGCCAACCGCTCCTACAGTAAGCCCGGCAAGCCTGAGGCGCAGGATCCGGGTGACGGCAATCCTCAGTCTGTCGTCCTCCAGGACCAGGCTACTCCAATCGCCGCCGCGCACTACTGGGGTTTCGCGCAGAGCAATAAAGGGCTGGGGGTTCTCCTCGACAATCAAACACCAGTCAGCCCTCCACTCCTCCCACTTGCTGCGGAGCTCTCCCTCCAGATAAGCATCTTTCATGCCAGCTTTCGAGATCCAGGCGATTCCGCCGGATAAAGGCTCTCCTTTCTCAACCCGAGGCGAAAAGAAATGGCGGAAAAGAGCTACGTTTGGATAGATCCCGACAAAGTTTTCGCAGAGATGTGCGAAAACTGCCATGGTCAGGACAACATTGGGGGTGAAATCGAGAAGGTGGAGCCCGTAGGTGTTCATGACATCGCAAAAGAATTCAGAAAAGGGCGGGCAGAGACCGCAGTATAAGAACAAGGCAAAGAAGGGATACCCAGTGGGATACTTATCCCAAGCAATGGCTGGGAGTACCTTCGTGCGCGGATGCGCTCGCGTCCCCGTCGACCAGAAGAGATAGAAATCTTCCTTCAGCTCTACTGCCTCGAGCCTCGGAGGGAAGATCACCTGCTCCTTTCGCAGTGCCGCGAGCCGCTGCGCCTCAGCCGACTTCGCCTTCTCGGCCTTCGGGGCCATGGCGGGAATGGATAAGGAGGACGACGGCGTTGGTGGTGCTGGTGGCGATGGGGACGGAGCTCTGCTCTCCTTCGGCTTTGGGAAGAAGGGGAGTGGCGGAGATTGTTGAGGAAGGAACAACAACGGGCAGATGGGCGAACTGCCCCTGTTTCCCCTGCTTATAAGGAGGGATGGGGGCGGACGTTTCGCCTTTCCGAGTAAAGGAACCACCCACGACCTCCCCCACGATGCCGCAATCGACGCGTGCCGTTCGGGAGGGCGTGGTGGATGCGGAGCAAGGTACAACGCGACCCAGGCCGTGCGTGCCCGTGCCCTGTTTTGGGCCTGGCCCAACAGCGCTCGGCACCGTGTGTGGCCCAGGCCCGGGGGCTCCTGTCGGTGTACTAAAGTAGGGGTACTCTAGTATCCCGAACTTGTGCACGGGTAGTCGCAGCACCCCGCGGCAAGGCCCGCCAGGTGATCACCAAGGCTCTCTATGGTTCCTTTGAAGCCATTCGAGAACAAAATATTTAAGTCAAGAAGACAAGTCCCCGAAAAGAGGAGCTTGCCGGGAAGGCCATTCAAGGTACGAGACCCCGGCAAGAGGAGCTTGCCGGGAAGGCCATTCAAGGTACGAGACCCCGGCAAGAGGAGCTTGCCAGAAAGCCCAACAAGAGCATCTCAAAGAACCTGCCGTGGCACGCCACGCGTCCCGGCAGGACCCGGCGAGCGACAAGTCCCCGGGCGCGACAAGGCAACGGCCGCGGCAAGGCACTTGCCGCGGCAGGCAGTCACTCTGTACCCGCGCTCCAGCTCACCCACCTACGTGTCGCTCCGGGACCCTTCCCAGCGTACGTGGCGGGAGGCTGTGCAGACAGGGGTACACTATGGCATGCAGCGCTGACAGGATCGCCATCGTGGCGAGCGATAGCGCCCCTGATGGTCCCTTTTCTGCACCGTCTGGGCGACGTAGATGGGCATTTAATGCCTTTGTCCCCTGCCGTCAGGGTTAGGTATGATACACTGTGTAGGTAGTTGTACCTACCGCAGCATATTTACACTTTTACCCTTACCTACGTTGCCACCTATTTGAGACCCCTTGGACATATAAAAGGAGGCCCATGCACAACGTAGGAGGGGATCGATCCTCAGAGAAGCGCTCGGTCTCGTTAGCTGCTCGAGTGTACTGTAGCACTCGGCGCTCCCGAGCAAGAACTCAATACAATCCACAAAGCAGCAGTAGGAGTGTTATCTCTCTGGAGAGCTCCGAAGCTGGGTAAAAACCCCTCGTGTGCCTCGCCTCGATCCGCTCTTCGCGCGGCCTCCGCCCCCCGCCGAACCGAGAAGGGGCTCCGTCCCCATAGGTGCTCGGGGAGCCAGGAAAACCCCGGCAGTCTCGTTGTAGGCCAGCCCTTTGATCTCCAGAAGGCAAGCCTGGTGTCCTCCTCTCAACCTTCAATGCTGACCTTGACAACAGCCATGATTGATCCTTCGTATGCTAAACTGAAGAAACCTCATCACGAGTTTCATCATGCATGGGAGTCGAAGACATTAGATGAAGATCACATCTTGTACGCAGCAATGAATGCCTACCTTTGTTTAAATATCTACAAGGGTTGGATGAAGAAGCAGAGCTCAGTGTCCGGTTCAAGCAAAGAAGCATCGGCGAAGAGGAAGAGGAAGAGGGACGAGGACGAAGTCGAGGACATGGACTCGGACTCCAAATAGGTGGCAGTGCCGTCGCTCATGCTGGTTCTACTCAAGTGTCAAGCGGACTAGTTGCTTATTAGTTTATTTTCAAGGGTGTGTTGTGCTGAGGCCCCAGCAGAACTATGTTTATGTTCTTTCTCGTTATTTGAACTCTTTAGTACGTACAGTAGTACTAGTACTATGTCTTACTACTGTTCTTCTTGCAGTTGGTACTACTGCTCGTATCTTCGTGTTCCTACTGTACTTAATACGTTCGTACTAGTAGTATAATTTGGGTCAGTCGATTTGTGAAAGAAGTTCGACGGAGCGAAGGAAGAAGACGGCAGAAGAGGTGGAAGAAGCCCTTCTAGCCATCCATGTTGCATCAAACGGCTCACATGAGTCGACTGACCCAAATTGCTCCTTCAGATTGCAGGATCCACGTGGCATTTAAGGTCTCGAAGGTAGATTCCATGTCCGCACCCGGTTTGCGGGCTCGACGCGCGCGCGACTGGCTTCCGCCGCGACAGCGACCATGCGTGCCTCCTCCGCATGGGCGGAAACGACAATGACACGCTAGTTCCTCCTCACCGGCGTGCTGGAGCACGCGCTCGTCCTCCTCTTCATACGTTGCGTGCATAGATGCGGCTCCACCAGCTGCTCGCATGCTTGGCAGCGTGGCGGCATCACGGTGAGGGACTGCAGACGACGTGAGCGGGCGAGCCTTCGGCTTCATGGCACAGGGATGGTGGCGACACGGCGGTGATGGGCGAGAAATTGTTGGCCGGAGCAGGCGGGCGCCGCCATGCGCAACGGCGGCGGCATCATATTGATGAGTGCGCATGTGGGAGCTTACTTTAGTTTTAAATATAAGGTTGGTCAAACTTAAAAGAAAACCGTACTAGTACACGTAAACATTAGACTTAGGCAGCGCTTTTATTAGTTAGTACCACTGCCACGATACGGAATATTGTGCAAGCGCGTGAACCGCGGCTGCGCGGTCGATCGAACGGTGCGTCACCGTGTCGCGCTCGAAGGACATCCACCGAACCTTTTTGTGTGTGTGAAAACAATCCTCGAGTATTACTCAACTTTTTTTTCCTGTGAAAGTTCTTGACGCTGCAATATTTCCATATATTTGAATTTAGCTGCAGTTCGTGTTTATTTGGATTTGGACGTTTTAGGTGCGCCCTAGTTTTTTTTAATACTGATTTTGTGTGTGTGACGGAGAGAGAACGTGTGTATGTGTCCATATGTGTGTTGTGGTGGAAGGGCAATGTGGAGACGGTGTGCATGTGATACAGACATAGAGAGGTGTGAATGTGCAAATGATCATGCATGAGTGAGACATAGACAGATGCCAATACGTTGTGTATACATGAGAGAACGATCTTCTAGTTTACTTGTGTGTGTGTGTGTGTGTGTGTGTGTGTGTGTGTGTGTGTGAGAGAGAGAGAGAGAGGAGCATCCGTAACACAACAACCATCTCTCTCGATTCGTCCGTCCCTCGCACGGTTGCATGCAACACATGCATCAACGCGCACATTTTGACACCCTCACCCGGCCCCTGCCCACCTCAAGGCCCGCACAATCTCTTCGTGAATACCCATTTCTCTCCTTAGGTTTGTTTTCTCTCAATATCTGACACACACACACACACACACACACAGAGAGAGAGAGAGACACGCAACACAACACAACACACACACTCCCCCGAGCACACAATTCATCCCCATCCAAGGTTATACGGCGACCACTCCCTCTTGTGCTTCTTTGCACCCCAAAATGCACAACACCTCAATCTTCAAAGAGGGCAACGAGCAGATCGAAGACGGCGACCACACCGCGCTAGAGAACGCGGGATCATTTGGAAGCAGGGTGATGTGACGACGGCTGACTGACTCCTCCCCCCGCCCTCTCTCTCTGTTGCACAAAATTACCAATCCGTCTCTCCCCTACACAAAATTGTCAATCCCTCAACCCACGAGATCCTTCCCCTCTCGTCCATGTTTTTCCTGCTCTCTCATCAAACATGTTGTCTCTTCTCCTTCCACGTATGCAGAATCCATATGCACACGCATCTCATGTATATTACATGTCTGCATCTTTCTCACACACCTAACTTCTTCCTCTCTCTCTCTCTCTCTCTCTCTCTCTCTCTCTCTGTCTCGTTAGGTTTGATTCCTACTCTCTCGTCCACATACATACAATCTTTCCCACCCTATCTGCTCCATCTTCAAAAGCTCTCTCTGCACATTTCATTCACACATTGGGATATGTCAAAATGTTGCTTCTATAATGGCTGATGTAGAGTTATGGTTGTTCTTGTTGCATCCTACAAAGTAATAACTATGAAATGCATTTAGATTCTCATTTGACTGGGATTATGTGAGTTTGAGCATGTTGTGAAGTACTATAGACCTTGTATACATCTTGGGATTCGACAATGATTGTAACTATTGAATTGTATAGACCATTACATTCGAAATCAATAGCCTAATATATTTATTTCACAATTTCAACAAATGATTAGTTCAATACAAACTAAGAAAACAAATGTGTACTCCCTCCGTTTTTATTTAAGTCCGCATATTAGCATTGGTCAAAGTCAAGTTTTGTAAACTCTCAGAAAGCTTATAACAAAAAATATTAACATATACAATAACAAATAAATACCATTAGATTCATTATTGAATGTACTTTCACATCATACACATTTGTTATGGTAAATGTTTATATTTTTCTATAAACTTGGACAAACTTTAGGAAGTTTGACTTCAGTCAAACCTAATATGCAGAGTTTACTACTACTAATCGCTAGTTGCTTAGCCGAATCACTCAACACGCCACACGGGGAGTCCAGTGTCACAAAATTTTGAGGTCGGCGGGAAAATCTCCCGCGACCCTGATTCGAGCAGTGGGAAGTTACCATCATAGCCTTTGGAACAGGCCTACAGATGATGCTTGGTAGGGGGCTGTTTTCGTAACTTCAGGTTCACCCTACACAGCCAACCCCACCCCGGCACCCAGAGTAGTACACCTGAATACTCCCCATTTTCTATCCCCACCACAAAATAGACTTGTCCACGGCACCGCAGCCTTCGTGCTCCTCCCCTTTACATCAACGCACTCGTCCACCGCAGCGCATCTAGCTCATCGACGACCTCGTACGCCGCACTGGAGCCGGTCCGTCGTCGTCGTCGTACACGGAGCCTCTTCCCTGGCATCGTCTTCCACGGCCTCGGATCTGCTTCCCGGAAGCCGATGCCAAGCGCAGAAGTACCACTGTCATGGACAATGAGCTGACTCCCGTTGCCGACCATGACTCACAGAGGCCACCGCGACCATCGTTCTCCTCCTCGATTGGTAATGTGTGTATTGAATCACTTAGCAATACATGTGCAGTTCCAATTTTGTTCATACCTACCCTTCAAATTTCCTGGGTGCTATTGTTCCCGTAAAAGTAATTGGTTATAGCCTCCATTGTCCAACAGAATATCAGCTTGTAATTGTGCGTCGCCCCTGTATCGCGTTGTGCTAGGGTAGGTTTTTCATCTGCAACCAGTAGTGTGGCAAATGATAGAAAGGTTTTTAGAACTAGCAAAATGCCCATGCGTTGCACGCATCAAGATGCATTTGTATGAGTAGTTTATCTTGTTGGAGATGCTCTAACATGGCAGAAGAGTGCTTTAATGTTGCCCACAAGATGCGCGAGTATTACTAGTAGTATATTTTCTTGCCATGTTGAGATTTTAAAACCACGAGTGCGAACATGCAGAGGAGCAATGAAGACCAAACATGGGATATTCGGGGCATCTTCAAGGAGCGTGGCAAGTTAAAGAGGAGACGCACCGAACTTGTAAAACGAGCTTTGGTAAGTAACACCCTTTCAATTACTTTCATGTAGCCTCGTGTTCTTCGATGTGTATATGTTGTAGTTTCTGTTTCTCTTAAGTGTGGTGTTCTTCGATGTGTAATAAGAAGAGTCTTAATCGTCCTAATGCTTTCGTTTTTAGCTTGATGTAGGAAGTGGGTGTTCTCACCTTGTAGTCTATTTTTATTTATTTATTCCTTTTGAATTCACTTCTCCGAGTTATGTTTATCTGGCTTCTACTAAATGGATCTAGGTTGCTCTGAGTATTGATCTAAAAAAGAAGTAACTTCATGTCAGGATGCAGTTCCTGCGAGGAGGGAAGTATGGTCAACCTCGAGATCATGTTTCCAAGATGAGGCTGGATTACACACAAGGTGCCAGTTCCCTAATGATGCTGGATTAGACACAAGGTGCAAATTCCCAAATGATGCTGGATTACACACAAGCCAGGTGGAGTCGTCAACTGTTCGTGTCCTCGTGGCATTAGTAAAGGCTGAAAGAAAGCGTGCAGCAGCCCTTGAGAATGTAGCTGAGTTCCTGAAGAAGCGAAAAGAGCAATCAGATGCTCTCTTCACCCAAGCCAAAGAAGAGATGGAAGAAGCCAGAAATAAGCTAGCAGAGGCAGAGCAGGCTAGGTGTCTCCTGCTATCTAAAACTGTTGTCAATACAAAATTTCCTTCATAATAGCTAGGTTCAAATGTTTGTCCAGTCAGCATGCCTGTTGTGATGTCCGTGCATCTACTGATGTGGCACAAAATGTTTTTTTGGGTCATGTAATAACAACAATTACTTTCCAAACAATAACAGATGAAGCATTGGACATGGTATAGTTCACGCGCAAGCCCGACATTCCAAGTTAAACTTCCACATCAAACTCATGTTCACAGATATCTGCACATTCATACATAATATCCACAACCATGTTTCACTTCAAAGCCAAAAAAATGTGAGGAGAGTTATAAATAAAGAAAATCCTCTACGAGTTCCTGCTACCAGTGCGAGCACAACAAGTCAAGACCATGCGTAAATTAATTATATTTTAGTCATTTTTTGTGTTCTAAAATGCCTGCCGGCTCGCGGAAGGACGTGTTGCCGGCACACGCGCGGATTCAACGTAGGCAGGCGGGGCAGTCTTAAGCTGGTTGCACGCGGCGAGGAGGCGTGCTCAGCCAGGCCTGCAGCGAGTGCGGCCCTCTTGGCCGGCGCGCCGGTTCAATGCCTGCGCTATGAGAGGTCGCATCCGTGTCAGAGCAATCACTCCCTCCAGTCGTTTTTTGTTTAGGTATAACAAAATCTCATTTTCCATTCACATTTTACAAGTAAAGTTCGTGGACAAACTTTGACCCAAAGTACGATGGGGACTAGTAAACCAGAATGGAGGTAGTAGTTTTTTAATCGAAGAAGGGTTTCCCCTTCCGATTTTCATTAAAGAAAACCAGCATATAAATCTAAACCATAGTATTTGCCCTAGAACTACCAGGTTCAACATCTCGCAACATAAACCCATACAACCTCCATCGAAAAAAAACAAACCATACAACCATATGCCAAGGAGGTACGTAGTACTATGAATTCCATTTTCCTCCATACCAATCGTTCTAAAAACTACTTACTACTTATAACACGCCATTGAAAATCGGAACTCTTAACCCCGCTAAAAACGATATTTTAAACGTTGCTACTCGATCAGTGGCAACTGGCGAGCCACCGCGCTCCAAGTCGTTCAACTGTGGTCCCGACCATCAACTCCTACGGATCAAATTATCACGCGAGCTGACTATTCCTACAAAGGTGCTCCACCACGTACCCGGTACCCGCGAATGCAGCAATCGTGCCCCTAGGGTTTTAGAGTTTATTTGTTAACGTCGCCTTTACGTAACACTCATGTGTGCGAGACAGCGAGAGGCCGACTGCATGCGTGCGCCTCTTCTCTTCGTATATGCACTCCACCATTTGTCTGGTGTCCAAAAAATTATAATAACTACAAGCAATGTGCCAATGCATTGCCACACGATCAAAGTAGATTAATACAGTGGCGGAGCTAGATGCAGATTACGCCTAGGGCTGTGCTATTTTGAGTGATAAACTTCTATAATTTTCTATGCTTTCCATGAAGAAATTACAAAGGAAATTGTTTCTAGGCCTGGGGCTATAGCCCTAGCTGCCCCAGGCCTGTCTTCGCCACTGGATTAATACATATTCACCGATCTGATAGAAAAAAAGTCTAGCTTTGAAATACGTATATCACTAAAAATATGTTATGTTTCACTCAAAATATATTCCTTTGGCGGTTTTGATGAGATAAGGGAGGAATGTTGTTGGTTTCAAGATTCGAGAAGTGGTATATGTCTAATTTCTACTCTTACTAGCAAGATGCCCGTGCGTTGCACGGAACATTAGGATATTGTGGGAGAAAAGGATGAACGAGGGAAGGCCTTATCTACAAATGTGGTGAAGAGTGCGGGTAAATTGCCATATTTTCCTTCCTATCCGTCAGATATAAATCAGACGACCTACATTGCAGGATGGCAGGCCCACCATCATCACCAACTCTATTTTTTATCCCTACTCTTATAATAAGCATTGTCGGTGATGATCGTGTGTCTGCCATCCTGCAATATAGGCCGTCCGATCAATATCTAACGAATAGGAAGGAAACTATGGCAATTTTGCAAAAAGATACCCACACCCCTCTCCACATTTGCAAATAAGGCCTTCCCTCGTTCATCCTTTTCCCCCACAAGATAAACTACTCATACAAATGCATCTTGATGTTCCATGCAACGCATGGGCATCTTGCTAGTTATTGCAAAAATCCCATGTGTGTGTGAGAGAGAGGGCGAGTGGAGGAGGACGGAGTGCATGTGTGACAAAGACACAAGGAGTGTGTGTGCAATAGGTATCAGCTGAAAATGAGGCGATAGTGTGTGTGTGTGTGCACAATCGAGAGGGCGTGTCTCAAGAAGGGAAGAAAAATCTACATAGATACAAGGAGCGGGAGTGAGACATGTATGCGATGGTGGAAGCACGAGTGTGCGGGTGTATAAACCTATCTAGAGGCTAGCTAGTCGATAAATGTTTGTGAGAGAAATACGAGTCGGGGTGCGAAAGCGAGTGTTTTGTGTGTGAGAGAGAGACGGTAGTCGGGAAGGGGAGTGGAAGCAGGAGTTGTGTGTGTGTCTGTGAGAGATAGAGAGGAGATGATAGTCGGGGTTGTTTGATCGGTAAACAAATGAATAATGTCAGTCTGGGATGGAGACGAAAAGGAGACCACAACAAATGTTGTGTCAACAGGAGAGATAGAGAGAGTAATTTGTTGGAGAATGTAGCAGAAATTCAAAATTTTCCTACGTGTCACCAAGATCTATCTATGGAGAAATCAGCAACGAGGGGAAGGAGAGTGCATCTACATACCCTTGTAGGTCGCTAAGCGGAAGCGTTCAAGTGAACGGCGTTGATGGAGTCGTACTCATCGTGATCCAAATCACCGATGACCAAGTGCCGAACGGACGGCACCTCCGCGTTCAACACACGTACAGCCCGGTGACGTCTCCCATGCCTTGATCCATCAAGGAGAGAGGGAGAGGTTGAGGAAGACTCCATCCAGCAGCAGCACAACGGCGTGGTGATGATGGAGGAGCGTGGCAATCCTGCAGGGCATCGCCAAGCATCGTGAGAGATGAGGAGGAGAGAGGCAGGGCTGCACCAACAGGGAGAGATCAAATCGTGTGTTTTCGGGCAGCCCCTAGGCCTCATATATATAGGGGAAGGGGAGGAGGGTGCGCCCCCTCTAGGGTTCTCACCCCTAGAGGGGCGGCAGCCCTAGATGGGTTTGAGGGGGGGCGGCCAAGAGGGGAGGAGAGGGAGGCGCAGGGAGTATGGGCCTTAGGGCCCATCTGCCCTAGGGTTTGCCCCCTCTTCTCTCCCTTGCGCCTTGGGCACTTGTGGGGGGGGCGCACCAGCCCACCTGGGGCTGGTCCCCTCCCACACTTGGCCCACGCAAGCTTCCGGAGCTTGTGGCCCCACTTGGTGGACCCCCGGACACCTCCGGTGGTCCCGGTACACTACCGATAAACCCTGAAACTTTTCCGGCAACCAAAACAGGACTTCCCATATATAAATCTTTACCTACGGACCATTCCGGAACTCCTCGTGACGTCCGGGATCTCATCCGGGATTCCGAACAACATTCGGTAACCACATACAAACTTCCTTTATAACCCTAGCGTCATCGAACCTTAAGTGTGTAGACCCTACGGGTTCGGGAGACATGCAGACATGACCGAGAGGTTCTCCGGTCAATAACAAACAGTGGGATCTGGATACCCATGTTGGCACCCACATGTTCCACGATGATCTCATCGGATGAACCACGATGTCAAAGGACTTAATCAATCCCGTATACAATTCCCTTTGTCTATCGGTACGATACATGCCCGAGATTCGATCGTCGGTATCCCGATACCTTGTTCAATCTCGTTACCGGCAAGTCTCTTTTTACTCGTTCCGCAACACATCATCCCGTGATCAATTCCTTGATCACATTGTGCACATTATGATGATGTCCTACCGAGTGGGCCCAGAGATACCTCTCCGTCACACGGACTGACAAATCCCAGTCTCGATTCGTGCCAACCCAATAGACACTTTCGGAGATACCTGTAGTGTACCTTTATAGTCACCCAGTTACGTTGTGACGTTTGGCACACCCAAAGCACTCCTACAGTATCCGGGAGTTGCACAATCTCATGGTCTAAGGAAAGGATACTTGACATTAGAAAAGCTTTAGCATACGAACTACATGATCTTGTGCTAGGCTTAGGATTGGGTCTTGTCCATCACATCATTCTTCTAATGATGTGATCCCGTTATCAACGACATTCAATGTCCATGGTTAGGAAACCGTAACCATCTATTGATCAACGAGCTAGTCAACTAGAGGCTTACTAGTGACATGGTGTTGTCTATGTATCCACACATGTATCTGAGTTTCCTATCAATACAATTCTAGCATGGATAATAAACGATTATCATGAACAAGGAAATATAATAATAATCAATTTATTATTGCCTCTAGGGCATATTTCCAACAGTCTCCCACTTGCACTAGAGTCAATAATCCAGTTCACATCGATATGTGATTAACACTCAAAGTCACATCCCTATGTGACTAACACCCAGAGTTCTGGGTTTGATCATGTTGTGCTTGTGAGAGAGGTTATAGTCAACGGGTCTGAACCTTTCAGATCCGTGTGTGCTTTACAAATATCTATGTCATCTCCTAGATGCAGTTACCACGCTCTATTTGGAGCTATTCCAAATAACTGTTCTACTATACGAATCCAGTTTACTACTTAGAATAATCTGGATTAGTGTCAAAGTTTGCATCGGCGTAACCCTTTACGACGAACTCTTTTACCACCTCCATAATCGAGAAAATTCCTTAGTCCACTAGTTACTAAGGATAACTTTGACCGTTGTCTTGTGATCCATTTCTAGATCACACTTGTACCCCTTGACTGACTCATGGTTTGGCACACTTCAGGTGCGGTACACAACATAGCATACTTTAGAGCCTACGACTAAAGCATAGGGGACGACCTTCGTCCTTTCTCTCTATTCTGCCGTGGTCATGTCTTGAGTCTTGCTCAATACTCACACCTTGTAACACAGCCGAGAACTCCTTTGCTGATCTATTTTGAACTCCTTCAAAATCTTGTCATGGTACGTGTTCGTTTGAAAGTACTATTAAGCGATTTTGATCTATCCTTATAGATCTTGATGCACAATGTTCAAGTAGCTTAATTCAGGTTTTCCATTGAAAAACACTTTTCAAATAACCCTATATGCTTTCCAGAAATTCTACATCATTTCTGATCAACAATATGTCAACAACATATACTCATCAGAAATTCTATAGTGCTCCCACTCACTTCTTTGGAAATACAAGTTTCTCATAAACTTTGTATAAACCCAAATTCTTTGATCATCTCATCAAAGTGTACATTCCAACTCCGAGATGCTTACTCCAGTCCTTAAAAGGATTGCTGAAGCTTTGCATACTTGTTAGCATCTTTCAGGATTGACAAACCCTTCTGGTTGTATCACATACAACCTTTCCTCAAGAAAATCATCGAGGAAACAATGTTTTGACATCCTATTTGCACAATTTCATAAATAATGCAGTAATCGCTAACATAATTCCAACAGACTCTTAGCATCGCTACGAGTGAGAAAGTCTCATCGTAGTCAACTCCTTGAACTTGTCGGGAAACATCTTAACAACAAGTCGAGCTTTCTTAATGGTGACATTTACCATCATTGACCGTCTTCCTTTTAAAATCCATCTGTACTCAACAGCCTCACGACCATCGAGCCGTTCTGCCAAAGTCTACACTTTGTTTTCATACATGGATCCTCTCTCGGATTTTATGGCCTCGAGCCATTCATCGGAATCCGGGCCCTCCATAGCTCGTAGGTTCATTGTTGTCTAGCAACATGACTTCCAAGACAGGATTACGTGCCACTTTGAAATAGCACGCACCCTTGTCGTCCTACGAGGTTTGGTAGTGACTTGATCCGAAGTTTCATGATCACTATCATAAGCTTCTACTTCAATTGGTGTAGGTGCCACAGGAACAACTTCCTGTGCCCTGCTACACACTAGTTAAAGTGACGGTTCAACAACCTCATCAAGTCTCCACCATCCTCCCACTCAATTCTTTTGAGAGAAACTTTTCCTCAAGAAAAGACCCAATTCAAGAAACAATTCCTATTGCTTTCGGATCTGAGACTGGAGGTATACCCAACTGTTTTTGGGTGTCCTATGAAGATGCATTTATCCGCTTTGGGTTCGAGCTTATCAGCCTGAAACTTTTTCACATAAGCGTCGTGACCCCAAACTTTTAAGAAACAACAGCTTAGGTTTCTCTAAACCATAGTTCATACGGTGTTGTCTCGACGGATTTGCGTGGTGCCCTATTTAAAGTGAGTGCGGTTGTCTCTAATGCCTAACCCATGAACGATAGTGTTAATTCGATAAGAGACATCATGGTATGCATCATATCCAATAGGGTGCAGTTATGATGTTCGGACACCATCACACTATGGTGTTCCAGGCGGTACTAGTCGTGAAATAATTTCCACAATGTCTCAATTGTGTACCAAACTCGCAACTCAGATATTCATCTCTATGATCATATCATAGATATTTTATCCTCTTGTCACGACGATATTCAACTTCATTCTGAAATTACTTGAACCATTCAATAATTCAGACTTGTGTTTCATCAAGTAAATATGCTCAGTATCTACTCAAATCATCTGTGAAGTAAGAGCATAATGATATCCACTGCGTGCCTCAGCACTCATTGGACTGCACACATCAAAATGTGTTACTTCCAACAAGTTGCTTTCTTGTTCCATTTTACTGAAACCGAAGCTTTCAGTCATCTTGCCCATGTGGTATGATCTGCATGTCTCAAGCGATTCAAAATCAAGTGAGTCCAACCGGTCCATCTGCATGGAGTTTCTTCATGTGTATATACCAATAGACATGGTTCACATGTCTCAATCCTTTTCAAAAATGAGTGAGTCCAAGATCCATCAACATGGAGCTTCTTCATGCGTTTTATACCAATATGACTTACATGGCAGTGCCATAAGTAGGTGGTACTATCATTACTATCTTATATCTTTTGGCATGAACATGTGTATCACTATGATCGAGATTCAATAAACCATTCATTTTAGGTGCAAGACCATTGAAGGTATTATTCAAATAAATAGACTAACCATTATTCTCCTTAAATGAATAACCATATTGCGATAGACATAATCCAATCATGTCTATGCTCAACGCAAACACCAAATAACAATTATTTAGGTTTAACACCAATCTCGATGGTAGAGGGAGCGTGCGATGCTTGATCACATCAACCTTGGAAACACTTCCAACACATCTCGTCAGCTCACCTTTAGCTAGTCTCCGTTTATTCCGTAGCTTTTATTTCGTGTTACTAACACTTAGCAACCGAACCAGTATCTAATACCCTGATGCTACTAGGAGTACTAGTAAAGTACACATTCACACAATGTATATCCAATATACTTCTATCGACAGCCTTCTCATCTACCAAGTATCTAGGGTAATTCTGCTCCAGTGGTTGTTCCCCTTATTACAGAAGCACTCAGTCTCGGGTTTGGGTTCAACCTTGGGTTTCTCCACTAGAGCAGCAGCTGATTTGCCGTTTCATGAAGTATCCCTTCTTGCCCTTGCCCTTCTTGAAACTAGTGGTTTCACTAACCATCAACAATTGATGCTCCTTCTTGATTTCTACTTTCGCGGTGTCAAACATCGCGAATATTTCAAGGATCATCATATCTATCCCTGATATGTTATAGTTTATTACGAAGCTCTAGCAGCTTGGTGGCAATGACTTTGGAGAAACATCACTATCTTATCTGGAAGATCAACTCCCACTCGATTCAAGTGATTGTTGTACTCAGACAATCTGAGCACAAGCTCAACGATTGAGCTTTTCTCCCTTAGTTTGCAGGCCAAGAAAATCGTCGGAGGTCTTATACCTCTTGACGTGGGCACGAGCCTGAAATCCCAATTTCAGCCCTCGAAACATCTCATATGTTCCGCGACATTTCAAAAATTTCTTCGATGCCTCAATTCTAAACCATTTATCATTACCGAACTATCATGTAGTCATCAAAACGTGTATGTCAGATGTTCGCAACATCCACAGACCATGTTCGAGGTCCAGCACACCGAGCAGTGCATTAAGGACATAAGCCTTGTACTGTCCGCATAATTGCTACTGTCAACTTTCAACTATATTTTCTCTAGGAACATATCTAAAACAGTAGAACTAAAGCGCGAGCCTACGACATAATTTGCAAAGATCTTTTGACTATGTTCAGGATAATTAAGTTCATCTTATGAACTCCCACTCAGATAGACATCCCTCTAGTCATCTAAGTGATTACATGATCCGAGTCAACTAGGCCGTGTCCGATCATCATGTGAGACGGACTAGTCATCATCGGTGAACATCTTCATGTTGATCGTATCTACCATACGACTCATGCTCGACCTTTCGGTCTCTTGTGTTCCGAGGCCATGTCTGTACATGCTAGGCTCGTCAAGTCAACCTAAGTGTTTCGCGTGTGTAAATCTGGCTTACACCCGTTGTATGTGAACGTAAGAATCTATCACACCCGATCATCATGTGGTGCTTCGAAACGACGAACTTTCGCAACGGTGCACAGTTAGGGGGAACACTTTCTTGAAATTTTAATGAGGGATCATCTTATTTACTACCGTCGTTCTAAGCAAATAAGATGCAAAAACATGATAAACATCACATGCAATCAAATAGTGACATGATATGGCCAATATCATATTGCTCCTTTTGATCTCCATCTTGGGGGCTCCATGATCATCATCGTCACCGGCATGACACCATGATCTCCATCATCATGATCTCCATCATCGTGTCTTCATGAAGTTGTCACGTCAACTATTACTTCTACTACTATGGCTAACGGTTAGCAATAAAGTAAAGTAATTACATGACGTTTATGTTGACACGCAGGTCATAAATAAATTAAAGACAACTCCTATGGCTCCTGCCGGTTGTCATACTCATCGACATGCAAGTCGTGATTCCTATTACAAGAACATGATCATCTCATACATCACATATATCATACATCGCATCCTTTGGCCATATCACATCACATGGCATACCCTGCAAAAACAAGTTAGACGTCCTCTAATTGTTGTTTGCATGTTTTACGTGGCTGCTATGGGTTTCTAGCAAGAACGTTTCTTACCTACGCAAAACCACAACGTGATATGTCAATTGCTATTTACCCTTCATAAGGACCCTTTTCATCGAATCCGATCCGACTAAAGTGGGAGAGACTGGCACCCGCTAGCCACCTTATGCAACTAGTGCATGTCAATCGGTGGAACCTGTCTCACGTAAGTGTACGTGTAAGGTCGGTCCGGGCCGCTTCATCCCACAATGCCGCCGAATCAAGATTGACTAGTAACGGTAAGCATATTGAACAAAATCAACACCCACAACTTCTTTGTGTTCTACTCATGCATAGAATCTTCGCAATAGACCTAGCTCATGATGCCACTGTTGGAGAACGTAGCAGAAATTCAAAATTTTCCTACGTGTCACCAAGATCTATCTATGGAGAAACCAACAACGAGGGGAAGGAGAGTGCATCTACATACCCTTGTAGATCGCTAAGCGGAAGCGTTCAAGTGAACGGGGTTGATGGAGTCGTACTCGTCGTGATCCAAATCACCGATGACCAAGTGCCGAACGGACGGCACCTCCGCGTTCAACACACGTACAGCCCGGTGACGTCTCCCATGCCTTGATCCAGCAAGGAGAGAGGGAGAGGTTGAGGAAGACTCCATCCAGCAGCAGCACAACGGCGTGGTGATGATGGAGGAGCGTGGCAATCCTGCAGGGCTTCGCCAAGCACCACGAGAGATGAGGAGGAGAGAGGCAGGGCTGCACCAACAGGGAGAGATCAAATCGTGTGTTTTTGGGCAGCCCCTAGGCCTCATATATATAGGGGAAGGGGAGGAGGGTGCGCCCCCTCTAGGGTTCCCACCCCTAGAGGGGCGGCAGCCCTAGATGGGTTTGAGGGGGGCGGCCAAGAGGGGAGGAGAGGGAGGCGCAGGGAGTATGGGCCTTAGGGCCCATCTGCCCTAGGGTTTGCCCCCTCTTCTCTCCCTTGCGCCTTGGGCACTTGTGGGGGGGGGGCGCACCAGCCCACCTGGGGCTGGTCCCCTCCCACACTTGGCCCACGCAAGCCTCCGAAGCTTGTGGCCCCACTTGGTGGACCCCCGGACACCTCCGGTGGTCCCGGTATACTACCGATAAACCCTGAAACTTTTCCGGCAACCAAAACAGGACTTCCCATATATAAATCTTTACCTCCGGACCATTCCGGAACTCCTCGTGACGTCCGGGATCTCATCCGGGACTCCAAACAACATTCGGTAACCACATACAAACTTCCTTTATAACCCTAGCGTCATCGAACCTTAAGTGTGTAGACCCTACGAGTTCGGGAGACATGTAGACATGACCGAGAGGTTCTCCGGTCAATAACCAACAGCGGGATCTGGATACCCATGTTGGCTCCCACATGTTCCACAATGATCTCATCGGATGAACCACGATGTCAAAGGACTTAATCAATCCCGTATACAATTCCCTTTGTCTATCGGTACGATACATGCCCGAGATTCGATCGTCGGTATCCCGATACCTTGTTCAATCTCGTTACCGGCAAGTCTCTTTTTACTCGTTCCGCAACACATCATCCCGTGATCAACTCCTTGATCACATTGTGCACATTATGATGATGTCCTACCGAGTGGGCCCAGAGATACCTCTCCGTCACACGGACTGACAAATCCCAGTCTCGATTCGTGCCAACCCAACAGACACTTTCGGAGATACCTGTAGTGTACCTTTATAGTCACCCAGTTACGTTGTGACGTTTGGCACACCCAAAGCACACCTACGGTATCCGGGAGTTGCACAATCTCATGGTCTAAGGAAAAGATACTTGACATTAGAAAAGCTTTAGCATACGAACTACATGATCGTGTGCTAGGCTTAGGATTGGGTCTTGTCCATCACATCATTCTTCTAATGATGTGATCCCATTATCAACGACATCCAATGTCCATGGTTAGGAAACCGTAACCATCTATTTATCAACGAGCTAGTCAACTAGAGGCTTACTAGGGACATGGTGTTGTCTATGTATCCACACATGTATCTGAGTTTCCTATCAATACAATTCTAGCATGGATAATAAACGATTATCATGAACAAGGAAATATAATAATAATCAATTTATTATTGCCTCTAGGGCATATTTCCAACATAATTTTAGTGGTATGAGTCATATGTAGAGACATATAGGGTGTGTGAGAGAATCCCATAGAGAGAAAGACAAAGTGAAAGACGACTGGAGACTGTGTGTTTGGGTACCGAGTGATACCAGAGATCAGTAGAGACGTGAGAGATAATGAAAACCGTGTAATGTATAATGATAGGGAGAGTGTGACACTTCTCAAGGGAGACCTCGAGAGACCATGTTTGCCAGGATAGGAGCAACATGAAGTGAGCGTGCGGGTGAGCTGGAGAAAAGAGAGTGATAGCTACCTGAAGGAGCATGCATGCGAGAGAGATGGGCGTGAAAGGAGTGAACAAAAAAAGGGATTCAAATATGTGAATTCGAGATGATGATACATGTAATCCATACTCGAACCAAAATTGATCTATCAAACATGCATACTCATATGAATTCACGCACATCTATGTTATTTAATATGTAGATATTACTGATCCATACATTTTAGTAGAACATAATTAGGTTAATTTTTTTGAATTCAATCTTTAAGATTTCGAGATCGTTGTATTTGTAAATCATATTATACATATAAAGGAGCAGAATTCTTTGTTGTGCTTTTGAAAGTATATATAAAAAATGATGTATATAGAATGTAATTCCAATTGAAAATGGATCCCGCCCGAAAAAAAAGAATACAAACGGGATTCGAATTGAGTTGGCACGGTAAACGTGCACTCTGCAAAATTTGAACGAAGCGGGGAAAGTCGCAGTAATCGCCCGAAACCAAAAACTGCGAGATGGAAAACACTATTGCCTATCCCTGCCACGCAAAGCCTATATGCTGGATTTCTATAGGTTTTGATAGGGGTAGGTTTGTAATTTCACCCAAACGTGACGTAACCGCCTCTCACCCGGATTCATACACGGTGGGCGCCAAAACACAGTGTGTCCTCGGCCGAAATCGACTCCCTCCCCGATTCATATTCATACACGGTGGGCGCCAAAAACAAACTCTCGTCGGCAAATATTCGGTGTATGCAAGATTACCGTCCTATCCCCAACCGACTAGTGTTGCTGTGATGTAGTAGAAATTTGAAACGGGGGCTAAGTTTGTAAATTTCCTCGCATTTGAGACAAGCGCGCCCTGAATACATGGTTCCCCCTTCCTCTCTACCTCCCTTTTCCCCATTCGTACTCCGTGGGCCCCAAAACACCCTCTCCACCCCACCCTCCTCCGTCCGTCGCCGCCGTCCACCACCCCATCCACCGCCGTCCTCCTCCACCAAGCCGGAGCTGATACCCCGATGCCGCCGTCCATTACAAGAGATCGACCTCTCTCATCCACGGCTTCAGACTGGTATCCTTGCATCCCGTCCTCTCGCTTCATCCCCGCCATCGTCCACCTTGTCGGCGCCGCTCCTACGATCGTCTCGTCCACCGCACCCCGCCGCCACCGTCTACCCTCCTAGATCTGCTTCCACGCCGTCGACAGCCATCGCTACCGCAGCACCGTCAAATTCTCAATAGATGCGTACACGGCGCGGCACCAGATGCGGTACTCTTTTGCATATGCTCAACTTATTTATCACAGCAAGAAAATAGATCGCCACTGCTTTACTCCGATTTCTTGTCTTGGTTGCGAAGTTGCCTTTGTCTGGTTTGCACCTTCAAATCCACCATGGCACGCTCAACACCATACTCGCAATGCTCATGGTTTTCCCCTTTTATATTCCACACTAGTTAAATCACAGTAGACTAAATTTCAAAATTGGGTCAGTCAATTTTTTAGAGCTTGCCGGAGTTCGCCGATGCGATCGAAGGGGCTCGGGTGGGGACGATGGTTTTGGGGGGCGGTGGTGGGGCCTCGTCGAACGAATAAATCTCGACGTGGGTGGGGCGGGGGTGGGGGTGGGGGTGGCGGAGGAACACAGGCGGTGGGGCCGGTGGTTCGGCCGGCGGCCCGTGCGGTGTTTTGTATGGGAAGCACAGTATGTTCCTTGTCAAGAAGAGGAGCAGGGACATCTGCAGTCTGACAGCTGATAGAGCTGGCCTGTACGTGATCGATAGGCTTTCAATTACTAGCGGCAATACAACACTGTAATTTCCAGCCAGTTCCACTTTCCCTATTTATATATCCTGGTTATGGTGTACCCCTGTTATGTACACTATGATCTGCCTAGTTGATGTGTGCTCTTGTTATCATGGTTTGGCAATAAACTCTCTATACAGTATATTATGAACCTATCATCTGCCAGCTATCCTTACTTCTGGAGCCTATTTTTTTGTGTACTTGTGCCAGATTATATAAATGCACGCACCATATTACAACACACATGAGCTCTCTCATCAGAATCGAGTAATAGCACACAAGTGTTTACAGGGGCGCCCCTATATTGGAATATCATCTGCATTACAAAGATAATCTCACAACTATTTATGTTTTCATGGTTCTTAGATATCATACGCAATTACAGTGAATATCAGAATCCGCGCATCAGAAGAATATTGTGGAACACTGCAATGACTTACAAAATTGGCACCAAGGCATTGAGTGCCATTCTAGAAGCAATGAAACTCGTACGCTCCCCACATGTTGATTCTTCTTCAGAATGTCATCCTAATGACTATTCTAACCTCGAGCAGTCAAAGGCAGATGGCCTGTCCTGTTCACCCATCAAGGTGTCTGTTCTAATTTGGCAAGGTTTTATTGATTGCGCGTATCTTGCATATGTTGTCTTGCATTTCTTCTACTTTGTTGCACCGCCATCTGCTTAGTTTACTCATCATATATGTCGAGATGCCATGCCCATCCATTATCAATACATATTCCATCTGTCATCGTACCATGTTTTTCCACTCAAATGTTGTTCTGGTGCATCAGACATCAAAAAGGAAGAGGGTGATTGCCGAACCTGAAGGAGCACCAGCAAAGTCCTTGAAAAACGTGGTGGTGTCGGAGAAATCAGATAACACCCCACTTATATTGGCTGTACAACCAGTGACACAAAACGTAGGACCGACTCCAGCAGACTGTACCCATACTTCACTGGCCACACCACTAGCCCCACCACACAGGACCTACACTCCAGCAAAAGGTATACCGATTTCAGTTGCCATAGCACCAGCTGTACCATAGAAAAATCCCACTCCAGCAAAAAGTACAGCAAGTCCACCGGCCGAAGACCTATCCCAACTGCAGAGATGGCCAATTCCTGCAGATTGGAACCCCATTCCATTTATTACCAGTTTAAAAGACAATGCTTTCAATGTTGTTAGGGACTACGTGCATATATTCCCATCATGGGAAGATTATTGTGAAGACAAACACCATTTTCACATCTTCCTGTCCAACTTACGTGTAAGTGCTATTATTCATGGTTATTATTTTCCTGTTTTCTGCTGATTGAACACATCAATGATTTACATTACATTGTTGTAACTACGCGAGGGTCAATCTGGATAGTCATAGTTGAAGCTATGTACCTAGGGTAGGGTCATGGACCTGTCCGAGATACCCTCCCCAAGGACATCCATAGAATAAATCATCTTTCAATCGACTCGGAAGTGCTCCACTCGACAGGCTCGAAGACACTCGACCATGAAGACTATCGCTCGACCATGAAGCTAACCACTCGACCACCAGGAGATCTATAGTCACTCCGCATGCTAACGGTCGGTCATTAAGTAGCTTTTATGGTCATCATAGTACTTTATTTGTGGCGTTACCAGTAACGGCCGACCTTAATATACCTTAAACCCTGCATAACTGAGGGCCGGAGGGGTCTGGCAAAATCTATATAAGCCACCCCCCTCCTCAGTGTAAAGGGTTCACACCTTTGTAATTCACACACACATAATCCAGTCGACCGCCTTCGGGCTCCGAGACGTAGGGCTATTACTTCCTCCGAGAAGGGCCTGAACTCGTAAACCTCGTGTGTCTACAACTACTCCATAGGATCATGCCTCTCCATTCCTACCCCCCTAAACTACTGTCAGACTTAGAACCACGACAGTTGGCGCCCGTCGTGGGGCAGGTGTCTTAGCGACTTGTTGGAGAAGTTGCGATTTTTTCGATCCCCTTCATCATGGTTTCGAGCGGAGTTTTGGTAGAGGGCCGCGAGATCCATCTCGGCGCGCTCACGTTCATCGCCGACGACTCCGCTTGGCTTCAGGAGGCTCCGCTCGACGTCGACGCGCTCCCTATCCGCGGGGCGACGCACTTTCGCGCGTGCGTCCGCGGCGTCCTCCTACGGCAACCGTCGACCCATTATCGGTCGGCCCCTGTGTTGTCCTGCCCCCCTATTTCCCACCGGCGCAAGCGTTCCGGTCGGTCGAGGCTTCAGCGGTGGGTGAGACACACGGTGGCATGCCAGTCGGCCACCCCTCAAGTCGCGGTGATCGAGCCCGACGAATCTCTGTACGGCATGTTCGACCTGTTGACTGGCCCCGCAGAGACTACATCCGAGTGCGGCAACAGTGATCCAGCGGCGGAGGTTCCGATGGTCGATGGACCGCGCAGTCCTCCCGGTTTTCCCCACACCGACGGAGGCGCTGGCGGAGGCGATCCATCGCATACCCATGAAGGGTATCACCCCGAGCCCCTCACGTCGCTGCAGAGAGAAGAACTTCGCCGCCGAAACATGGATGCGCTGCACACTCCTATCGTTGGAGAAACCCTCGAGGCCCGTGCCTTAAAGGAAGCGCGCTTGGCCAACTTGGCTGAGCGCACTCGACTGGAGAACCTCCAGCGAGCACTCGACGAGCGTGCGCGACAACGGGTTCCAGAATCCAGGCGACGTCAACTCTTTCCACCACCGACTCAGGTATATCGAACTCCGATTCAGAATGTAGCAGTTGCAACCCGTATAGCAGAGTCGATTCAGCCTTCCCAGCCAGAGGCTGGCAGAGGCTTGTTGCAAATTAGAGCATTACTCCGGGCGGCAGGAGATCAAAATTCAGTTGTATCACAGTCGTGGAATAGGATCCACAGCAGATCCGTCGCTGCAGATACAGTACAGTCGGCCCACAGCCCAAGATCGCCCCCGAGGCGTGAGGGACGTGGAGACCGGCGTGATCAGTACAGGAACCGTGAGCAGTATGATCACCGACTCGATCGTGATGATCGACGTCGAGTGCTCACCCCTCCCCCAAGGAGTGGATCGTACGTGCCTCGACAGCAGGATGACAGATGCCCTCATAGTGTTGGGCGAAGGATTCCAGTCGACCCCAGGGAACCAGGCTTTGATGCGAGATCCATTCTCGTTCAGGGTTTGGTCGACAGGAACAGAGCTCATAGAGAAGGTCATGACAGGGATGTACCCACCAGCAGCAGAGTACACGTCTCAGGACCAGAGTGCTTCAGCAGAGCCATCAGGGCCGCGGTGATTCCTCCCAACTTCAGGTTGGCGACTGGAGTCAGTAAGTTCACTGGCGAGTCTAAGCCTGATACTTGGCTTGAGGAATACCGAGTGGCTATTCAGATTGGCGGCGGCAACGATGAAGTGGCCATGAAACACCCGCCTCTTATGTTGAAGGGCTCGGCCAGAGCATGACTGAACCAGTTAGCACCCAGCAGCATTTACACTTGGGAAGATCTTGCCCGAGTGTTTGTCAGAACGTTTGAAGGAACTTGCAAGCGACCAGCAGGATTGACAGAGTTGCAATCTTGTGTGCAGAAGTCGAATGAAACTTTGAGAGATTACATCCAGAGATGGATCACGTTGCATCACACGGTAGAGAATGTGTGTGATGACCAAGCAGTATGTGCCTTCAAGGAAGGCGTTAAGTACAGAGAACTGAACCTGAAATTCGGTCGAACCGGAGACATGTCTCTGAGTCGAATGATGGAGATTGCCACCAAGTATGCCAATGGTGAAGAAGAGGATCGACTCCGGAGTGGCAAGCGCAAGTAAGTCGCCCACGAAACCGGAGGAGGGAATTCCAGTCAGAAGCAAAAGCGGAAAGCCGAGCCAGCTACTCCGGGAGAAGCCCTGGTAGTGACTCAAGGAAAGTTTAAGGGGAAGCCCAAAGGGCCTTGGAACCCTAAGGAAGTGAAAGACCAAGACGGAAATGATGTGTTGGATCTGACATGCCACATTCACACAAAGAAAGATGAAGAGGGTAAACTCATTTACCCGAATCATACCACTCGACAGTGTCGGCTCTTGATCCAGTAGTTCCAAGGGAAGCAGCCCCAAGATAAGGAAAAGGAGTCGGACAAAGTTGAGGACAAGGAAGATAGTGATGATGGATACCCCCAGGTCAATTCCACCCTGATGATTTTTGCTGATGTTGAAAGCAAAAGTCGACTGAAAGTTATCAACCGAGAAGTGAATATGGTTGCTCCGGTGACGCCCAGTTATTTGAGATGGTCACAGACTGCCATCACATTCGACCAGTCCGATCACCCAACGCACATTGCCACCCCTGGGAGGCAAGCTTTGGTGGTCGACCCAGTTGTCGAAGGCACTCGACTGACCAAAGTGTTGATGATGGAGGCAGCGGCTTGAATATATTGTATGCAGAGACGTTGAAAGGGATGGGCATTCCGATGTCCAGACTCAGTACTAGCAACATGAGTTTCCATGGAGTCATTCCCGAAAAGAAGGTTGAGTCACTCGGCCAAATCACTTTTGATGTGGTTTTCGGTGACTCCAAGAATTACCGAAAAGAAAAGTTGACGTTTGAAGCCAGCTTATGCACGTTTCATGGCTCGACCATGTTATGTGTATCTCAAATTGAAGATGTCTGGTCCCAAAGGTGTGATCCTATTACTGGCAATCGGAAGAAGGCGGAAGAGTGCTTTCAGAAAGGCTCAAAGATCGCCGATGCACAGATGGCAGTGGTAGAGCTGCAGGAATACCAGAAAACGGCAGAACCGAGTGATTTATTGCGAGCTAAAAAGCCCGCCACGGAATCAGCGTTTCAGTTGTCCAGTGAGACAAAGTTCATTCATATTCACCCGACCGATCCCAATGCTGCTCTAACCCATATCTCGACAACACTCGACTCCAAATAGGAAGAAGCGCTCATCCAGTTCCTCCGTGAGAACTAGGACATCTTCGCATGGAAGCCTTCTGACATGCCAGGTGTTCCCAGGGGGCTGGCTGAGCACGGTCTACGATTTGATCCAAAAGTGAAACCTGTCAAAGAACATCTTCGGCGGTCCGCCGTCCAGAAGAGAAAGGCCATTGGTGAGGAGGTAGCTCGGCTCTTAGCAGCGGAGTTCATCCGAGAGATATACCACTCCGAGTGGCTCGCCAATGTTGTCATGGTCCCCAAGAAGGACAAGTCACTCCGCATGTGCATTGACTTCAAACATATCAATCAGGCTTGCCCGAAAGATCATTTTCCTCTCCCCCGCATCGATCGGATAGTCGACTCGACTGCTGGATGTGAGCGCCTGTCTTTTTTAGACGCCTATTCCGGTTACCATCAGATCCGTCTGTATGGACCCGATGAGATCAAAACAACTTTTATCACTCCATTCGGGTGCTTCTGTTACGTTACCATGCTATTCGGCCTCAAGAATGCCGGAGCCACGTTCATGAGGATGATTCAGAAGTGTTTGCTCACTCAAATCAGTCAGAATGTGGAAGCATACATGGATGATATTGTGGTCAAGTCACGGAAGGGGTCCGACCTGCTGACTGACCTTGCTGAAACCTTTGCCAATCTCAGGAGGTATGATATCAAGCTTAATCCATCCAAGTGCACATTCGGAGTTCCTGGCGGGAAGTTGCTCGGTTTTCTCGTTTCCGAACGATGAATCGATTCCAACCCAGAAAAAGTTGGTACTATACTCCGAATGAAGCACCCTGTGCGCATGCACGATGTCCAGAAGCTTACTGGTTGCTTGGCCGCTTTAAGTCGATTCATTTCTCGTCTCGGTGAAAAGGCATTGCCTCTTTACCGACTGACGAAGAAGTCAGATAAGTTCGAGTGGACTCCTGAAGCTGATGCAGCGTTTGCAGAGCTAAAAGCCCTGCTCTCCACCCAGCCGGTGCTTGCTGCCCCAATCAGCAAAGAGCCTTTCTTACTTTGCATTGCAGCCACAGGACAAGTTGTCAGTAGAGTACTTACGGTCGAGTGGGAAGAAGAAGGAAAAGCCTTTAAAGTTCAACGCCCAGTATATTATGTTTCTGAAGTTTTGACTCCATCAAAGCAAACATATCCTCATTATTAGAAGCTTGTATATGGGATTATATGACCACGAAGAAGGTTGCTCATTACTTCTCTGATCATTCCATTACAGTCGTTAGCGACGCTCCATTGTCTGAAATTCTGCACAACAGAGATGCAACTGGTCGAGTGGAAAAATGGGCAATTGAACTCCTTCCCCTAGATATCAAGTTTGAGGCAAAGAAAGCTATCAAGTCCCAAACAATAGCAGATTTCGTCGCTGAGTGGATTGAACAGCAACTGCCGACTCAAGTTCACTCGGAGCACTGGACCATGTTCTTCGACGGTTCTAAGATGCTGAATGGTTCCGGTGCTGGGGTAGTATTGGTTTCCCCCCGAGGAGATAAGCTCAGATATGTTCTCCAAATCCACTTCGATTCCTCCAATAACGAAGCAGAATATGAAGCATTTTTGTATGGGTTGCGCATGGCCATTTGACTCGGTGTCTGTCGCCTCATGGTTTATGGCGACTCAGATTTGGTGGTTAATCAAGTGATGGAAGAGTGGGACATCAGAAGTCCAGCCATGACTGGTTATTGCAATGCAGTGAGAAAGCTGGAGAAGAAATTCGAGGGGTTAGAGCTTCATCACATACCCCGACTGAAAAATCAAGCAGCTGATGATTTGGCAAAAATAGGTTCCAAGAGAGAAGCCATTCCCAGTAATGTGCTTTTGGAACACATCCACACGCCATCAGTTCAAGAGGATCCTTTCACTGAAGAAGCCCCGCAGCCAAAAAGTGCCAGGGATCCAACTGAAGTTGAGGTTCCAGCAGTAGTCGACCTGATCATGGAAGTTCTGGTCATCACTCCCGACTGGACGGTGCCATACATCGCGTACATCCTAAGGAAAGAGCTCCCAGAAGACGAAGAAGAGGCTCGACAGATCGTCCGTCGATCCAAGGCCTTTATTGTCATAAAGGGACAGTTGTATAGAGAAAGCATGACTGGAGTCAGCCAGAAGTGTATAACGCCAGAAGAAGGTCAAATAATTCTCGATGATATCCACTCGGGACCTGTGGCCATCATGCGTCCTCTCGGACCATTGTGGCTAAAGCATACTGAGCGGGATTTTACTGGCCAAGAGCAAATGAAATGGCGAAAGAGATAGTTGACAAATGTGAAGGATGCCAGTTCTATTCCAATATGTCGCACAAACCCGCGTCAGCCCTGAAGACCATTCCACTCGTCTGGCCCTTCGTTGTTTGGGGATTGGATATGGTTGGACCTCTGAGAACGGGCAGGAGCGGCTTCACTCATGTGCTAGTAGCGGTCGACAAGTTTACCAAATGGATTGAAGCTAAACCTATCAAGAATCTTGATACCTGCACTGCTATCAGTTTCATCAGAGAGTTGATATTCAGATATGGAGTTCCACATAGCATCATCACTGACAATGGGTCAAACTTCGATTCTGACAAGTTCAGAGCTTTTTGTGCTTCTCAAGGCACACGAGTCGACTATGCTTCAGTCGCCCACCCCCAGTCGAATGGACAAGCAGAAAGAGCAAATGTCTTAATCCTCAAAGGACTGAAACCCCGGCTGATGCGCGACCTCAAGCACGCGGCAGGCGCATGGGTCGACGAGCTTCCATCAGTTCTTTAGGGATTGAGGACAACCCCGAACCGGTCAACTAGAAGAACTCCATTCTTTCTGGTCTATGGAGCTGAAGCAGTTTTGCCGAGTGACTTGCTTCACAATGCACCCCGAGTCGAGCTCTACTCTGAAGATGAAGCAGAACAAGCCCCGCAGGGCGCAGTCGACCTCCTGGAAGAAGAAAGAGAGATGGCCATGATCCGATCGACTATCTATCAGCAAGACTTGCGTCGATTCCATGCCAGAAATGTGAAGAGTAGAGCCTTCCAAGAAGGAGACTTGGTCCTCCGAGTGGATCAACAGAAACCACACAAGCTCGCTCCTACTTGGGAAGTTCCCTTCATTATCACCAGAGTTCTCCACAATGGAGCGTACCACCTTTACAATGTTGATCGCCAGATCGATGAGCCACGAGCCTGGAATGCAGAGCTGCTCCGCCCCTTTTACACTTAAGTACTCACTCGGTTGAGATGTAATAAGAGATACCTCTATAGTTTATTTATCAAAGACAAAAGTGTTATAATTTTCCCAGTGTTTGTTGTTGCTTTTGTTTACGTGAGAAATCCCCCAGTGGGTGGCTTAGCTGTGAATCCGTTTCGCCTAAGTTGAAAAATCCCACCGAGTGGTGACTCAGCCTCCCGCTCGGTGGCTTAGCTGTGAATCCGTTTCACCTAAGTTTACAAAATCCTACCGAGTGGTGAGCCAGCCTCCCACTCAGGGGCTTAGCTGCAGTCCAGTACTCGCCTAAGTATTTAAAATCCTACCGAGTGGAGAGCAGCCCTCCCACTCGAGGGCTTAGCTGCAGTCCAGTACTCGCCTAAGTATTTAAAAATCCTACCGAGTGGAGAGCGATCCTCCCACTCGGGGGCTTAGCTGCAGTCCAGTACTCGCCTAAGTTTGAAAAATCCTACCGAGTGGTGAGCCAACCTCCCACTCGGGGGCTTAGCTGCAATTCAGTACTCGCCTAAGTATTTGAAATCCTACTGAGTGGAGAGCAATCCTCCCACTTGGGGGCTTAGCTGTAGTCCAGTACTCACGTAAGTATTTAAAAATCCTACCGAGTGGAGAGCGATCCTCCCACTCGGGGGCTTAGCTGCAGTCTAGTACTCACCTAAGTATTTGAAAATCCTACCGAGTGGAGAGCGATCCTCCCACTCGGGGGCTTAGCTGCAGTCCAGTACTCGCCTAAGTATTTAAATCCTACCGAGAGGAGAGCAGCCCACCCACTCGGGGGCTTAGCTGCAGTCTAGTACTCGCCTAAGTATTTAAAAATCCTACCGAGTGGAGAGCGATCCTCCCACTCGGGGGCTTAGCTGCAGTCCAGTACTCGCCTAAGTATTTGAAATCCTACTGAGTGGAGAGCAATCCTCCCACTCGGGGGCTTAGCTGTAGTCCAGTACTCGCCTAAGTATTTAAAAATCCTACCAAGTGGAGAGCAATCCTCTCACCCGGAGGCTCAGCTACAGTCCAGTACTCGCCTAAGTATGAAATCCATCCCGATCTGCAAGGAGGACGAGGTGCAGGTCGACTGGATTTTCCACCTCAGAACTGCATCTCAAACACAGAGCGTATTCTGAGTGAAGAACAGAGTTTGCTCGAAGTCAAATGCAAGCAAATTCAACGATAAACCAAGTTTAGATAAATCCTAAAGGTCCTAGACCGCAGATCAAAGTACTCGAGCATTTGACCCGAAAGATTTTAACGGTTACAAAATCCACTCGGCATTCCGAGGCAAATTTAAAGCAAAGCATAGATGTTTTACAACTCGGGTGGAGGGCTGGAGGGCGCGACAAACTGGTCCAAGTCAATCCCATTAGCAATCCGAGTGGCAGCAGCAATGAAGGTCTACATGAAAGACTGAAAGTTGTGCTTCCTGGTATTGGCAACTTGGATAGCCGCCAGCTTTTCCTCTCGCGCCTCCTTGTAGTGAACACGGACCAAGGACAGAGCAACATCAGCGCCGCACCTGGCAGAAGAATTCTTCCATTCCTGCACTCGACCTGGAACTTCATTCAGTCGAGTCATTAGAGACTCGAGGTCATTTTGAAGCGTCGCTCCTGGCCAGAGCGTTGTGTCGATCCGCGACACCGCAACCTTCAGTCGATCAAGGTAGTCAACCACACCAGCAACACGAGACTCCAGTCGGAGCACGTTCATAGCAGCCTCATCCTTCACCGGAGAATTAATGGGGTCCAAACTTGTCTCTACTCGGCTGGTCTCCTCCTCGAAGTTCTGGCAGAATTCTGTAAACACAATTCAAAGATAAGTCAGTGGCTCTACATTGGGTTGATGAAAACAAGTCAGTTGGGTAGGAGTGATTACCCTCAAGCATGACGAATAACTTCTTGGCGAGCCCACCCAGATAACCCTCCAGATCGTTCGTCTTCCCCACCAGTTCACTTGCCTTGTCATTCAGGGCTATCTTATCATACTTCAGACGGCTGGCCTCTTTGTTGGCCGCGTCGAGAGCAGCATTCAATTTGGAGTTCTCCTCTTCAAGATTACCGACTGAAGCCAGCTTTTCTTCTGCAAGCCTCGTTTTGTCCGAAGCCGCTTTCTGCGCCTCGGCAAGGTCATGGTCCTTCTTCTTCAGAGCCTCCTCCATTTTATCTGCAAAATGTCAATGGGATCAGCATCAAGAATGGGCAGAAAGAAAAGACAGTCGTCAAGTTCTTACCAGCCATAACTTTCGCTTCATCTCTCGCCTTCTGCAAGTTCTCCTGGGCAAGCTTCAAGTCGAGGTTGAGCTGGATCTGTTTGTTTTCCAATTCAGTATAGCGAGCCACAAGCTCGCAGGATTTCTGCGAAGAGTCAGTCGACAGACATAAAAAATGGATTGCTTCCGAGCGACTAAGAGAAAAATCGTAACATTTCTAAGACTACTGCCAAATCAAAAATATCCGACAGTAGTCTCGGGGACTACACCCACTGGGTGCACTCAGCGTGCCCCCACTGGTTTGACCGACTCGGCTCGACCAGTCGACCGAAAGAAGCTAAGAGGTTATGATCTTAGACCTTAGCCAACTGCCAGCAGTCAGCTACGCTCTCATCAGGGCCTGCAAAAAAAAGAGAGAAACAGGTTCTTCAGACCTCAGTCGACTGCCAGCAGTCGACCATTGTCTCGGGGACTACACCCAGTGGGTGCACTCAGCGTGCCCCCACTGGCTCCAAGATTCCATTCGACATGGCATGACCGGACCGAGCGAAGAAGTTTGAGTGCAGAAACAAAAAATACAAAGACTACAGTCGACTGCCAGCAGTCCACCATAGTCTCGGGGACTACACCCAGTGGGTGCACTCAGCGTGCCCCCACTAGTACAAAACATTCACTAGACACACCCACTAGGTGCACAGATGTAAAGACCTTTGGAAAGAGAGTCTTCAGATAGCATATCCTAACAGAACAAGCGGTGATCAACTAACCTGGACATTACTTTGAAGATCTGAACTAGCGTCATAGGCCGCTTGGCTGGCTTCCCGGACCACCTTCACCTGCTCCATCATGATCCCCGCCTGGCGTATAGCCTCCTTAGCAGCACCCACTTGGTCCTCTGGGATGTGGTGTGTGGCAAAAAGGGAGGGCGGATCAGGAGTCGACGATGAAGGCCGAACACTCGTCAGCGGCACAGCGAAGGACACAGAAGTCCGAGTGGTATTACCACCCTCCTGAACTGCTGTCTCAGGTGTTGATGCAGTTTGTGGTGTCTTTCCAGTTGACGCCTTCCTGTTCTTTCTCGCCCTCAGTGGCACTTCGTCATTATCATCAGGGAGATCAATGACATGAGGAGGAGCTATAAGAAAAATCCAAAGTTAAAGACGAAAATCCAATTGACCAGAAAAGATCGTCAATTGACCAAGAGTGAAACATCAGAGATTGTACCAAGGTTGGAGGTGACAGCGTCTTCCAATTCCTAGTCTTCGTTCTTGGCAGAGATCTCGGAGATAGCAGCACTGCAGATTTCAGAATTTAGTCGGTTTAGTCAATGAGTCGACCAAGAGCCTCTCCATGCTCAACGAAAAAACGCAAGTTCTGTTGTTACCCGGAAATGGTGGGAACGGTCATCTTCATCTTGGGCAGGGCCTTCGGCGGCTTTGGCGAAGCCGCTCGCGGATGCTTTGGCGCTTTTTCAGTCGACGCTGGAGAAGACGTCCGAGGGCATTTTGACGACTACCCAACAGGCACAGTCACCTTGCCACGTTTGCGCGCAGGGTCGTGGGTGAGCTTGGATCGCCTTTCCGTGCGGGGAGGATCGACTTCTTCCTCCTCCTCTCCACTGGAGTCGTCGTCATCCTCCTCCTCCCCTTCACCGTCAGATTGCCACTCCTCCTCACTTTCGCCTCCGCTCGCCTCCCCCTCCTCGGCCTGCTCTTGCGCCCCGTTGGGAATCGAGTACATCTCAGTAATGGTATGGAAGACAACAAACAAGACAAAAGTCAATCGACTGATTTTAAGCGAACAGAATGAAGAAAGAAAGGTCGCAGTCAGAGATACAGAATTGGACCTGGTCTACTTCGTACGTTTGGTCGAGTGGAGGAATCCTCCTGGCTCCTCAGGGGTTGTCCTCGTTCCCTGTGATACTCGACATCCACCCTTCCAACGTCGCATCATCAACCTCCTCCGGGTGAATCCGAGTGGTGTCATCGAGGCCCGAATACATCCACATCGGATGGTCACGAGCTTGGAGCGGTTGGATGCGCCTCCGAAGGAAGACCTCTAATAAATCCATACCAGTCACCCGTCGCGGACGAGCTGAACCACTCGACCGACCAACACTTTGACTTGTGCCTTTCCTTCCGGTGTCACTTTCAGAGAGGAAGGTTTTTCTGCTCGGTTCAGGGAGAAAGGAGGAAGGCCCGTCGCCTGTCCTGGAGTCACCTGGTCTCTGCAGTAGAACCAGGTCGACTGCCACCCGCGGACTGATTCGGGAAGAATCATAGCTGGGAAAGAACTTTTTCTTCTCATCTGGATCCCAAGACCCCCGCACATCTGAATCACTTGCGTCTTATCGTCACTCGAGTTGGCTTTCTTAACCGACTGAGAGCGACAAGTGAAAATGTGCTTGAAGAGGCCCCAATGAGGACGGCAACCCAAGAAATTCTCGCACAAAGACACGAAGGCAGCAAGATACACGACGGAGTTTGGAGTGAAGTGATGGATCTGCGCTCCGAAAAAGTTCAAGAAGCTCCGGAAAAAAGGATGAGGGGGCAGAGAAAATCCGCGATCGTCGTCTCGATGAGGACGCACTCACCCTCGCGAGGTTGCAGTTCGATCTCGTTCCCCGGGAGACGCGCAGATTTGTGAGGAATGAATCCCCCCTCGATGTCGTCTTGTCGAACCGCCGAAGGCATCCAATCGCCCTGGATCCAGCCCGGTGGCAGGGCGGACCTCGAAGAAGATCCGCCCTGACCGGACTTCTTCGCCTTCGCCTGCGCCGTCGCTTTCTTCGCGCGCTCCAGGGCCGCCGTCTTCTCCTTCACCATTGCCGAAAGCGAAACTCGAACAGGCCGGCGGCGCTGAGATGAGAGCAGAGGTGGCAGAGGAATTCGAGAAGAAAGGGGAAAAGTGAAGGTGCACTGTTCAAAAGCCCTGGGCCGACAGTTTATATGGAGTCGCTTCCGAGTGGCTGACCTGTAGGCCCAGGCAATCCTGTCAAATCCCGCAACAGTCGCGCGAGCGATACGTGGCGAAAAAGTTGGTGCGGAGATCGAGGCGGTTCCGCCCTATCCCATCCGATTACTGCGGCCTCCTCCGCCCCGCGCGCTTCCCGAAATTCGAATCCCGCGAAATCCGCGGGCAGCAGAACAACTTGCTAGATTGAAGATCCCCTCCACACCGTCACTCGGAGATCTTCAAGTAAAGAAACTCACTCGACAAAAATATGAATGGATCAAGGCGACCAAAAAGAAGTTGAAGCCGTCGTTACAGTTCATTGATCCAAGAGCAGACGCACTTGAGGCACTAAAGATGGGTCTGGAATACATGTTCAACTCCTTCCCCACTCAAACCTCGATCCATTCGGGGGCTAATGATGAAGCTATGTACCTAGGGTAGGGTCATGGACCTGTCCGAGATACCCTCCCCAAGGACATCCTTAGAAGAAATCATCTTTCAATCGACTCAGAAGTGCTCCACTCGACAGGCTCGAAGACATTCGACCATGAAGACTATCACTCGACCATGAAGCTAACCACTCGACCACCAGGAGATCTATAGTCACTCCGCATGCTAACGGTCGGTCATTAAGTAGCTTTTATGGTCATCATAGTACTTTATTTGTGGCGTTACCAGTAACGCCCGACCTTAATGTACCTTAAACCCTGCATAACTGAGGGCCGGAGGGGTCTGGCGAACTCTATATAAGCCACCCCCCTCCTCAGTGTAAAGGGTTTGCACCTTTGTAATTCACACACACACATAATCCAGTCGACCGCCTCCTGGCTCCGAGACGTAGGGCTATTACTTCCTTCGAGAAGGGCCTAAACTCGTAAACCTCGTGTGTCTACAACTACTCCATAGCTAGGATCTTGCCTCTCCATTCCTACCCCCCTACAATACTGTCAGACTTAGAACCACGACAGTCATGACGAGCAAAGCTTGCTTGTGCTTTTCAAGGAAGTATTGCAACAGTATCGGTGTTACCTGAGGAAATCACACTTTGATGGCAAGTCTATAAATGAATTTCCCGTGAAGTCTCCTGTGCTAAATTTAGAAGACATTGAATGGGAAAACCTTGTTATGCACTGGTCTCAATCCCAGGATGAGGTACTGTCTATGAAATCACATGACAATTTGAACTTCTACTTTTCCGCATGTGCCTTACAGATCTTTTTTGCAAGAAATCTGCTCGAAGAAGAACTCCGGATTGACAAGAACGACAGGATATCGCAAATATGATGTCCGCTGCTTTGCTCTTGTTAGTACCTGTTGTCCTGTATCACTGTTGTCGGAGTAATGGGCCACGGGTAGGCTAACCCGGGGCCCAGAACCTTTCAAGACATCGGGGCAGGCTACGCCCCTCAAAGGATCCCAAGACAAAGGGCCGACTCTGAGAGTCGGCTATAGCCCGCCCACGGCCGAATCTCGAAGACGGCTTCGACATAAGCCGACTCCCAGTTGGTGACTCCAGGAATGCCGACTATGGGGAGTCGGCCCACGACTTCGCCACCTTCAGCCTTCTAGAAGAAGGACAGGACTGGGGATGGCCGGGGTACGGCCCTCCCCTACCCTGATTACCAAGGGCGGGTATGGCTACAGTGCGACGTACCGGAGGAGATCTTCGGCACGGCGCGGCACTGTGGCCATACCGGCCCTGACGTCCGCCCCAACGGCGGAACCCTTTTCCCACGTTGGCCCGCCAGTACGGCCTGGAGACGGCGGGCCCGCCAGTCAGCGGGAGAGATAGAAGACGGCGAGAGCGCCCGAAGACGGCCCCCGTGGGAGTCGGCCTCCGAGAGTCGGCCAGCTCCTCCCACGGGGCCCACGCGCCATTAACCAGATAAGACGGGGAGTGGCGACAGTGATCGCCCGCCAGACGGCGGCACTGTTGCCACGCCCCCATGACCCAGCCAACGTCATCAGAGGCGCGGCTACAGTGGCCAGGTCAGTCGGCGGGGCCCACAAGAGGTGGCCCCCAGGAGTCGGCGGAAAGGACGGCGGCCTAAGAGACAGACGGCTGGGACCCGCACCCAGTCAGATTACCATTGTACCCCCGGGGGGTAGGCCTATATAAACCCCCCGGAGCACCCATGCAAAGGGTTCGATCCTTTTTCCACCAGACCAACAGCATAGAGGAGGGGAGAGCTAGCCTTGCCCTCTCCTACCTCTAGAACACAGCTCGAGGAGCAACTTTGTACACATATCTCCATAGTGACCATGCGGAGACCCCGCAGAGCAGCAGTAGGGGTATTATCTCCTCGGAGAGCCCCGAAGCTGGGTAAGATCCGCCGGCGAGCATGTTTACGCCTCATCCCGCTTCCAGGCACCGGCAACGTTCTACTCGCCCCCACCATGATAAGCCACCCTTTGGCATATGTCGCACCTAACCCCCGACATTTGGCGCCCACCGTGGGGTGAGGTGCACCGCCGTCCGGAGATCTGTTCTGGACGGGAACCCTTTTCCTCCCTGGCGAGCGTAGCCAGCCCAGCATGCCAGAAGAAGTTCACGCCAACGCGCTGCACGACGTTGAGACCGTCTGCGCGGCCAGCTGCCTCGCCGATCTTGTCGGCGAGGTTAGCCTCTCCGACGAGCCTGCGTCCGACGCAGGCACCAGCGGCCTCGCGAACTTTCTCGCGGGCCTCCTCGACGACCTCCATGTTGCTGGCGAGCCTGCCACTGACCTGGAGTCCGTAGGCTCCACCGACCCGATGCTAGTCGATTCCGACACCGCGTCGCTCGACGCCTTCCCCACCAACGTGGTGGTCTACGACGAGCCGCTCCCTCGCGCGGAGGGCAGCGGGAGCACCGTTACAGAGGTGCTCGTCATCGACCATGGCGAGCACTCCGACGGGAGAGCTCGCGACCCGCTTGACGCAGCACTGCAAGACCTGGATGCGCCCATTCCAAAGGACGCCGATGCCGAAGCGCTGGAGGCACGCCGCCTCCAGCTCGTCGAAGGCGCGAAGAAGCTGGCCAGCATGAGACGCTTGTCAGAGGCCTACCAGCGCGAGATGGATCGCGCCGTGGGCGGCTCGCCGGCCCCGGTGGGGCCGAGCCGCCTGGGCGCGGTCCGCCAGCGCAGCGCGGACATCGCCAGCATGTTCGGGGCCAACCGCCCCGTATACGCTACGCCCGCCGAGAACATTCGAGCTGCCCAGGCGGCGGCAGACGAGTTAGATGGACTCGAAGGAGAAGAGTGCCGACTAATGACGGAGCGAGTCCAGCAACTCCTCGACGCGGCTAGCGCGCAGAACGCGGCCGGCTGCCGAACCGAGGGGCCGCAGCAGCAGAAAGATGACCTACCACCCCGCCGAGATCAAGGCGCAACATCTCGGGCACCGACTGGCGGCGTCCACGGAGGAAAAGACAAGGAGCCGGCCGCAAGCCGCAGTCGGACTCATATCACCATCGAGCGCGACCAAGACGGCCGCCCGAGAGCAGTAGAACGGCGGGACGACTATGTGCCTCCGCCACCCCGCAAGGAAAGGCGAGTCTCTCCACCGCCCGTTGAACATCCGACTCTCGGAGGTCGCCTAGGCCACCGAGAGGGAGTCGGAGAGAACGATGCCCGCCTCCGGATCGACCGACTCCATCGATCTCTGGTACTGGAAGAAGAAGATGAGCTGGGGCCGCCGTGTTTTGGTCCCCGCATCCGAGATGAGCCCTTCCCCAAAGGGTTCACTCTCCCTAGAGATACCCCCAAGTACACCGGCTCCGTGAAGCCAGAGGACTGGCTGGTTGACTACTCCACAGCCGTCAGCATAGCGAACGGCAACAAGCGCGTTGCCGTGAAGTATGTTCCGCTCATGCTCCAGGGCACGGCCCGGACATGGCTGAACAGCCTGAAGCCCCGCAGCATCAATAGTTGGGTCGACTTCACCGAGGCTTTCATCCGCAACTTTACGAGCACATACAAGCGACCTCCCAAGCCTCGCCAGCTCTCCTTGTGCTTGCAAGGCCCCAACGAATCAACTCGCGACTACCTCACGCGTTGGGCCGAGCTCCGAAACTCCTGTGAGGGCGTGCACGAGGTGCAAGCCATCGAGTACTTCACCGCCGGGTGCAGAGAAGGCACCCTCCTCAAGCATAAGCTCCTCTGCGATGAGCCGGAGACCCTGGATGAGCTGCTGATCATAGCAGACAAGTACGCCACGGCCGACTCTTCTATGAAGACGGAGATCCAAGTCAGCGCGACAGGCAAAGTCGCCCCACAGGCTCCCAGAACCCCGGCTGGAGACGCCAGCCGGCGGCAGCAGCAGAACGATCACAAGCGCAAGGGCCCGCAGCTGGCTTCCGATAGCCGGCAGGTCGCAACGGTCGACGATCAGCAACCAGAAGGGCAGCCTCCACCCAAGCGGCAGAAGGGCGGCAAGCCCAATTGGCTGCCGGCTTTCTCCTACGAGCAGACTCTGGATGGCCCCTGCAAGTTTCACAGTGGCGCGAAGCCATCAAACCACACCACCAGAAAGTGCCACTGGCTGACTAGGATTGCCATGGGAGACGGCTTGGTGCCTCCTCCACCTGCTGGACAGCCGCCTCCGCCTCCACCCGCGCAGCCGGCTGCCAGGCCAGTCGGCGAAGTGCAAGATGAGTACCCCGAAGAGCATGGAGCCTACGTGGTGTTCACCAGTGTGGCGGATGACAGACGCAGCAGGCGGCAGCAGCAGCAAGAAGTCAACGCAGTGGCGTCAGACACTCCAGAGTTCATGCACTGGTCCGAGAGGCCTATCAGCTGGAGCAGGGCTGATCACCCCGAGGTGATACCTAATCCAGGGTCCTATGCCCTGGTCCTGGAGGCCTCTTTGCCACTGATAGGCGGGCAGCTCGCTTTTCGCGAGTTCTGATAGATGGAGGTAGCAGTATCAACATCCTGTATAAGGATACAATGGAGAAGCTGGGAATCAAGCAAAGACAACTCCAGAACAGCCGGACTGTATTCCATGGGATCGTCCCTGGCCTTTCCTGCTCCCCAATCGGCAAGATTGTGATAGATGTCCTTTTCGGAGATAAGGATCACTTCCGCCGAGAGCCAGTCTGGTTTGAAGTGGTGGACCTCCGGAGCCCATACCATGCACTACTTGGCCGACCTGCCTTGGCCAAGTTCATGGTGGTCCCCCACTACGCCTACCTCAAGATGAAGATGCCGAGTTCCAAGGGAATCCTGACTGTAGTCGGCGACTACAGGAAGTCGTCCGCTTGTGCGGCCGAGAGTAGTCGGCTGGCCAAGTCCCTGGTTATTGCAGCGGAGAAGCGGCTTCTTGACCGGGTTGTGGCGATGGTCGGCAAGCAGCCTGAGTTGTCGCCCAACCCCAAGGAGTCGGAAGCTGATGGCTCGTTCAAGCCGGCGAAGGAAACGAAGAAGATACCTTTGGACCCAGAGCACCCGGAGAGGTACGCAGTCATAGGTGCAAACCTTGACAGCAAATAGGAAGGCGAGCTCGTCGATTTCCTCCGTGAGAATCGGGACATCTTCGCATGGTCCCCCAAAGACATGCCAGGTGTACCGACGGAATTCGCCGAGCACAAGTTACATGTCCGGTCTGATGCGAAGCCCGTCAGGCAGCCCTTGCGCCGCCTGTCAGAAGAGAAAAGAAGAGTTGTTGGTGAAGAGATAGCCCGGCTCCTTACAGCAGGCTTTATCATGGAAGTATATTTCCCAGAATGGTTAGCGAACCCAGTTTTAGTGCTGAAGAAGAACAAGCAATGGCGAATGTGTATCGACTACACAAGCCTGAACAAAGCCTGCCCCAAGGACCCATTTGCTCTGCCGAGGATCGATCAGGTGAGCACCTTCTATCCTCTCTTTGTAAGTTCCATTACTGCGGGCTTGGTGCCCCCTTTCTCTGAGTTCTTCCTTTCCATCCTCCGCCATTACAACTTGCAAGCCTTGCATCTCCACCCCAAGTCCGTCCTTCTCCTGGCGATCTTCGCCTACTACTGCGAGGATCATGTGGGGGAGCAGCCTTCAGTGGCCTTGCTGCGCCACTATTTCTACCTCCGGACTTCCCGTGGTTCTCCCTCCGCGTGCGCGAGCTTCGTTGCGTGCGGCAGTGCCATGGCCATTTCGAATCCGGGGAAGAGGATCGAGGGCTTCCGGAGCAAGTGGGTTTTGGTAGACTTCGGGCGCATCCACCCTCGGTTGGCCCTTCCCATGGAGCCGCCCGTGAGCTCGAGCGACTGGTGCCGAGCGGAGCTCACGGATCCCCGCGCGAAGTCGATGTTGGCGAAGATGGACGCTGACTTGAAGCCGGTCAACATGGCGGCGGCGAAGCTGACCGGGGCGTCGCTGCTGAGGGAGTTCCTGGAGCACCAACTGGCTCCGCTTCGGCAATACTCTCCCCCAATGTGGAGGCCTCATCCGAGCCCCGCAGCCGTGGGCGAAGAGGATGTGACTGCGGTTCTCCAATCCCTGGTCGGGGGCGAGGTAGCAAGGCTGGAGGGCGCGCCTTCGCCCCTGTTCCTTCGCGACGATTGGGAGCAAGTGGTGAAGTCCATGCCCGTCTTCAACGGGGACGGGCTCGTGCCCGTGGTGGCTCCCGCGGAACCGGTGGATGTGTCTTCCGGCGACTCCAGCGGAGATGGGGGTGAGGAGGAGCATGAGGCGGGCTTTGACTCCGAGGCGACTGACGAGGAGTCTAGGGCTCCTCCTTCCCAGCGCAAGCCCCGCGCTCTCCGCCTTCCACTGAGCGATGATGATGACGACGACGACGTGCTGGGCAGCGGGAGCTCACCCCCGGTCCCGAAGAAGGGCAGGACCGGGTTGATTCCCCGCGGGTCCGCCCTGACTCCGGGGCGATCCGCTGACGCGCCTTCTGCTTCCAAGGTCGACCCTTCCAGCCGGCTCTCAGGCTTCAAGTTTGGCAGGAGGCAGCTGGAGCTTTCTGGCGGCGACCCGTAAGTGCTTGACCCTTGATCCTTGGTTTCTTGTTCTGCCGACGAGGCTTGACGATTACTTCTCTTGAGTAGGCTGGCGCCCACGGCGAGGAAGCTGAAGGGAGCCCCTGAGGCCCCAACTGCGACGACGCCTCCGCCTGCAGGGGAGGGCGACCGTGACGCACGGGCTTCTCCTGCTCACTCGTCCTTGCGGGGCTTGGCCAAACTGGCCGGGGCGTCAGCCCCCATGGCTAAAGTGACCTCCGGGGTGCCCTTGTCTGGCGCCGCTGCTATGGCTGGGGAGGCGCAGCGGACCCCACCTCGGGACGCTGCGGCCTCGCCGCTGCTACCTTCTCCTCCCGTTCCACCGGCCACTACTTCCACGACCCCTCCTGCTGCCTTGGAGCGTACTGGTGCTTCTCCGCCTTCTTCTTCCATCCTGGAGCGGGCTGTTGCTGGACTGGACCGGCTGCGGCAGGATCTTCTAGGCGCCGACCCTCGCCTGGTGGCCGGGCGTCTGGAGCTGGCCTCGGGGTGGATTCGCTCTGACGCCTCGATTCGGGCGACGCTGGTTCAGGCTTCAACGGCCTGTGACGGGGAGAGGGAGGCCACCCTCGAGGCGAAGGCTGCCCGCGACGTGGCCCTGGGAGAGGCGGTTGGAATCCGCGGCCGCTGCAAGGAGCTGGAGGACGAGCTGCAAGGCCTGCGGGGCCAGCTTGCAGAGGAGACCTGCCTTTGCCAAGAGCAGGAGACAGGGGTGAAGGCTCGCGAGGCGGCGCTCGAGGACCGGGAGGCGAAGCTCAAGAAGCGTCGCAGCCACCTCGGCGCATTGAAGAAGGAGCTGGAGGTGACGAAGGCCGAGCTGGACGCCAAGGCCCGGGTCCTCGCCGAGGACTGCGTGGCCTTCGCGGACATGGAGAAGGATGCCCGCGCTTCGCTGAAGACGCTTTACAAGAGCGGCCTGGATAGCCCGCTGGCTGGTGACGAGGACGGCCCCGCTAAGCTGCTTCCCTTCTTGGTGAAGGCTCTTGGAGACGTCGCCCTTGGCCTCGCCCCTACGGCTGAGGCCGAGGCGCGTGTCCTGTCTTCTGCCGCGCTGACGCGGGTCTTCGCCCACGTCTACCTTCGCGATCCCAGCGCCGACCTCGACAGCCTGCTGGAGCCGGTGAGCGGCGAGGGCGCCGCCGCCGCTGTCGAAGCCATGAAGGGGCGCGCGGAGGCGCTGCTGGGGAAGTTCCGGGCCTTCAGCACCAAGCCGAAGCGAGGCACTGCCGGCCCTGCTGCTCCACAAGGCGAAGCCACTCCACGCGACTCCACCGCCGACAAGTGACTTCGCTATCGTTCCTGTTCTTCTTTCGATTCCTGCACACGCACGACGCCTCGGGGAGGCATTTAAATTTGCGTTTGGTACTGAGGCGACAGTATCGGTTGTAATATTTGCTTTTAAGTTCCTTGAATTTTATGTTCTTCTTCCCTACTTGCTTGTGTTCTACGTTGGTGGAGCCCGGTCCCGCACATGCCTCACCCAGCATCAGCTCCGACCAGAAACCAGGACGGGACCAAAGGAATGAGGGGCCACGCGACAAGTTAGGCTCCTGAGTCGCAATGCTCAGGAGTCCCCCTTGGCGCACGAACAACAAGTAGGGAAGCGCGATGTAGGTGTGTGTTCCGTTCTACGTCTGCAGGGCCCGACTTCGCGCGTACCTCACCCAGCATAGCCTTTCGGAACTAAGGAGTGAGGGGATACGGAGCCAGTTAGGCTCCTGAGTCGTGATGCTCAGGAGTCCCCCTTGACGCGCAAACAGTTGGCGATGAGATGAGATGTAGGCGGGGCTACCGTTCTATGTCTGCAGAGCCCGACTTCGCGCGTACCTCACCCAGCATAGCCTTTCGGAACTAAGGAGTGAGGGGCTATGGAGCCAGTTAGGCTCCTGAGTCGCGATGCTCAGGAGTCCCCCTTGATGCGCAAACAGCTTTCATACCTTGGCTCCGCTCGGGGAGAGACACGTGATGAACCAGGCCCGAGGGGCCTGGCTGGGCGGCGTACATCTGGTCGTGACCCAGTCATAGCCCCCGTGCCTAGCCCCCTCGCGCGGCGCTTCCGAGGAGAGGCGTTGCGATGAGGCCAGCCACTGAGCTCTGGGCTCCCTGAGGTTGACGCAGCCCGGAGGCCACCCTCAGTTGTTTATCACTAGCGCGGAGCATAGCGCTTCCGTATGTGTACGGGCATAGCCGCTCCTCGGCAGTGTCGTCAGCCAGCGCGGAGCATGGTGCTTCCACTGGCACATGGGAGGGGGCTCCCCTCCGGGAGGAGCCCCCGGGGCGTGTACAGCCCCGCCCTGACACATGGCTGGCACGGTAGGGCTAGGTGAGGTGTATCTGGGCACCCGTGAGCCAGCGCGGGACTCACGAGGCCCTACCTCTAGGCGGGTTGCGCCTGGCACTGGGCCGTATCTTGAGATGTGTTCCTGCAAAATCTGGTTAGATGCCAGCGCTCTACGTCCTCGGGTCCCGGCCCTCGAGCTTGTCTCAGCCGTCGTTGGTATGCCAGGTCGCGATGCCGTGGGCAAGGCCAGAGGGTGAGGGCTGGAGAGCCAGTAAGAGCCCTGAGTCGCGATGCTCAGGCACCCCCCTTTAACGTGCAAGTGGTCGACATGGAGAAGAAAAGGTGTCGTGGACGGCATCAAGTAATCGAGCATGATAGGCGAATGCATAATTGGAAATAAACGCGGAGGGGATACACGTCGCTGGGCCTAGCCCGAGTGGCCTGGGGATGATGCAGCCCGAGGGGCGCCCCCAGCAAAGCAAGCTAACGACTGAGGAGATAAAAAGGGATACATGCCACAGGGACGGACCCACGCGGCCTGGGAGTGACGCAACCCTGGGAGGGAGCTCCCAGCTGGGAATGAAACTCGAAAGATGTCACATGAAGATGTCGTCGGTGAAGTGGTGTTGGTGCAGCAGACTCGGTAGGCTGCGGGAGTCGATCCTCACGAGCCCCCTGGCCCTGGGGCCTCGGGAGGCTCCAGAGGCTCTGGCGGCTCCTCGTGAGCTGTCTCCATCTCTGCCAGGGCCGCAGAACGCTTGTCTTCTTGAGCCTCCAAGATGCCCCTCATGAGGCGCTGGTACGCCGCAGCCATGCTCGGTAGGCCATAAGGCATGCGAACATAGCTGTGGGGTGGTCCTCCGCAGCGCCCCACTTGTGAGGGCCAGAGGCGCTCCGTTGTGGCAATCCGATTGAGCCCTGGCACGTCGACACAGACGCGCAGCCCACCATCCTCGCCTGGATGTGGAGCCATAGCTGGTGGACGACGGCAACCTCTCATGATCCTTGACTCCTATAGTTCTTGAATGGCCTTGTTAACGAACTCCTATTGTTCTAACCTTCCTTGTCTGGCTCCTTCTCGAGGGAACCGTGCTTCAAAGCACGACTCCACATGGTGCCCAAGCGCCTCCCTCGTGACCCTGGCAAGGTCGGTGGCCCTCCAGGTGAGAGCCCCCGAGCCCTGCCCGAGGAAGGCGTCGGGCGCGCTTTCCTATGCGACAGAAGGAGGGCCCCCCTGGGCAGACACGAGCCCTGAAGGGCCTGCCTCCTGAGTGAATGAGCTTGACGAGGTCTTCTTCTTCTTGGGGGTGGTCTCAGGAAGCCTCCTGCTTCCGCGGTCTGGGTCTTCTAGCGACGCGGCCTGAAAGGCTCACTCCAGGGAACACACTGCATCTTTCTCTTCACAGGGCACCGTGATGATGCCGCCACTTCCTGGCATCTTGAGAACGTTGTAGCCATGGTGAGTCACAGCCATGAACTTGGCCAGTGCTGGGTACCCGAGGATGGTGTTGTACGGCAGGTGGATGTGGGCGACGTCGAAGTCGATGAGCTCGGTGCGGTAGTTGCGGCGGTCCCCGAAGGTGACAGGTAGGCGAACCTGCCCGATCGGGACGGTGGAACCATCGGTGACTCCGGAGAAAGGCTTGGTTGGCTGAAGCTGGTCATAGGGCACCTGGAGGTTGTTGAATGTCTCCACAGACAAGACGTTGAGTCCTGCCCCGCTGTCGATGAGGGTCTTGGTGACCAGAACGTTGCTGATGACTGGGGAGCAAAGCATTGGGAGGACTCCGGCTGTGGCCGCGCACTTGAGCTGGTCTGCTGAACTGAACGTGATGGCGCATGCCGACCACCTGAGGGGACGCGTTGCTTCGAGCTTGGGGAGGATTGCATTCACTTCGCGGGCAAACTGCTTGAAGATATGCTGAGAGGCTGGGGCTTGAGCTCTGCCCAGGATGCAGGCGATTGCACGCGGCTCTTGGAAGCCCCCAGCCCCCTCGTCTTGGTGACGGTCTTCATTCCTTCTTGGCTGAGGTGGCAACGGGGGCAGGCCTGGGTTGCCGTGAGGGCGATCCTCACGAGGCTGATCCCTCCAGTCTCCCACGCGAGGCGGGTCTCGCCAGCGGTCCTCGCGAGGTTGGTCGCGCCACCCTTGGCGTGGGCCACGATCTTCCCAGCGTCCCGGGTTCCTTCCTTCTCCTCGGTCGTAGCCCCTGTCAGCGCGGTCAGGGCGTCGGCCGACTCTTCCTTCTCGCATGGCGGGGAGTTCTTGGCATTCGTTGGTGTTGTGGGTGTGGAGGTCATGGTACACACAGTACTGGCTGCCCCTGGAGGATTCGGGCAGATCCTTGCCCCGCTTGGTGTCCGGCTCCGCCGCGAGCACGGCAGCCCCCTTGCGCTTCACGTCCTTGGCCTTGGGCTTCTTTTCTTCTGGGTCTGCGGCAGGCAGCTCGAGGAGGGAGAGGCGTCCCTCCTCAGCTCTGGCGCACTTGGTCGCCAAGTTGAACAACTCCAGGGAGGTGCAGAGGTCTTCATGCATCGCCAACTCCTCCTTCATCTTGACGTCGCGCACGCCGTCGGAGAAGGCTGAAATGATGGCTTCCTTGGACACCCTGGGGATCTTGAGGCACGCACTGTTGAAGCACTGGATGTACTTTTGCAGGGTCTCCCCAGGTTGTTGCTTGATGCGGCGCATGTCGCTCACGACGGGAGGCCGGTCGCGGGTACCTTGGAAGTTGGCGATGAAGCGAGTACGCATCTGGTCCCAGGAGGAGATCGTGCCCGGGGCCAGGTTCAGGAGCCAAGTGCGAGCACCTTCCTTCAGCGCCATGGGGAACCAGTTTGCCATGACCTTTTCGTCCCCGCTGGCAGCTTCGATCCCCAACTCATAGAGCTGGAGGAACTCTGTGGGATCAGTCGTGCCATCGTAGCGAGGGGGCAGGTCCGGCTTGAACTTGCCGGGCCATGCGACGCTGCGCAGCTCGATGGTGTAGGCGCGGCAGCCCACGGTGGCCGCGGGGGGTTTTGGTTGAGGGAGAGCTTGGCCTTGCGGGTCCCCTTGCGCTACTGCTGGGAGCAGCACGGGGTCTTGACGTGCCGGAGCTGGGAGCGCCCGGGCGGCTTCTTGCGGTCGTGGGACTTCTTGGCAGCTCCGTTCCTGCTGGGCTGGTGCTTGGCGGAGCGGGTTCCGCCCGGGAGCCGCGTGCCTTGGGGCCATGGCGTCTTCTTGGAGAGGAGGTGGCTGGAACGCCCTCGGAGCTTCGTTGCCCACGCGGGGCGGAGTGCGGTGCAGCGGTGCGGACGGCGCGGGAGAGCCCCCTGCGGCGCGGACGAGCTCGGCGACGCGGTCGAGCCACTCCTCGTAGACGTCGTCGACGGGGCGGTAGCGCAGGAGCTCGTTCGCCGCGATGAGCGCAGCTCGAGCCTCCAAGGGCGCGCGAAGTGCGTGGGACGAAGAGCCGGCCGGGGTGAGCGACGGAGTAGCGGTGCGGCCGTCTCGCCGCACGGACGGGTGCTGAGAGGATGCCTGCTGCTCGTTCCCTGCCGGGCCGGTGGCGGCGTTGACGGCGGGCGACGGAGAACGACGAGGACGCCCACCGACGGGGGCCGTCTGGACGACGCGGGAAGCGATGGCGGCCCGGCGCTCCGCGCGGGCCCGACGGGCGTCAGACATGGATGCGGCGGTCGGAGGAGAACGGGGCGGTGGAAGACAGATTCCGGCGCACCCCTACCTGGCGCGTCAAATGTCGGATCACGGGTTCCGACAGACCCTTAAGGTTCGAACTCTGGGGTGCGCGCGGAGATTCTGCCCTCTACCTCACCGTCTCGCAAAGAACTAACTGCTGAAAGAACAACACAAGAGACACAGGGTTTATACTGGTTCGGGCCACCGATGTGGTGTAATACCCTACTCCAGTGTGTGGTGGGTGGATTGCCTCTTGGGCTGATGAAGAAGAACGGTACAAGGAAGAACAGCCTCGCGAGGGTCTGTTCTTGGCTAGGGGATGAACTGATGGGGGAGTTCAGCCTCTCTTCTCTATCTCTACTTGTTCTCTCGATGTCAAGATCATCAGATCTCCAGCCCCCCTACCCTGGGGGTGCCTAGTCCTATTTATAGGCAAAGGGCCCTCGGCCTCTTCCCAAATATTTGAGCGGGAAGGGCGCCAACAATTGGCCAATTTGAAGGGGAACATCTAGTACACTTATCCTGACTAAAGTCGGTCTTCGCCTGCCAAAGGCCCTGTGGTGACGCCGTTCTGGGCTCCATGGTGACCTCCTTCCCACCGTTGGACTGGTCTTGGTCTTGTTGCACCGAAACGGGTGCCTTTGCTTGATCCTCTCGCCTGTGCTTGCCCCCTTTGCACCAAAGAGGAAAGGGGAGGACACTGCGCGGCCTGGCGCCCGCCTGGCACCCTCGATCGTCACGGCTTGCGTCATGGGCACCTCGCGAGGCACCCCGCCTTGATCTCTCCGCCTCCTCGTGAGCCAGCCTGAGGAGGCCGTGCTTGAGGAGGCGTCGTGTCGTCCGCCTCGCGAGGCTTGGCCCCTCGCGAAGGTCTTGAGCCTTGTGTTGATGAAGATGGGCCGCGCTAGGCCCCCATTCGAGCCACGCCGCAGGCCACAGGCAGGCAAGTCTGGGGACCCCCGTTCCCAGAACGCCGACACCGGCCCCTCCTGTGCCGGCTTACTCAAATAGTTATATCCCCGACATTAGGCCCCAGATTGATTTGAACCGGTTCATGTCAATCTTTTAAAACCTTATGAACTGGCCTTCAGTCTTCTGTCCTGTGTGAGAATTGTAACCCGCCGTGATGTCATCATCTGGATCCGGGTTAAATCATCGTGACATCATCTTCGATAAAACTTATATTTTAATCCATCATATCTTCAACGGATCTCCGGCTTTAATGGCCTTCCCGAAAATCGAGGCGTCGGGACCGCTGGATAATGATGTCTTGGTCTCCTTGTTTCTCGCGCCGTCTCAGTCGGCCCTCCTTATGAATAAACACGACCTAGTTCATCTTCATTTCCTCCAGTTGTCTTCTTCCTCGCACTCCCTTCTCTGTCGCTCGAGCTCCGCCGCCGCCACCGTCGGAAACTTCGTCTTCATCGACTCAGGCCGCTGCATCACCCTTGACTCGGACCAAAAAACGACAGTGACTCTTCACAGCTCTTCCACATCCGTGAGTTCCTCTCTTCTCCTTCTTAGATCTGCATTAAGGCTTCATCAAGTTCGTCGGTGTTCATCGCCACCTGCTGCAAATCCTTGATCGTTTTTGCCTTGAATGTCCTGTTTAGATCTAAAAATGGCATAGAACTGCTGCGGTGATTGCTTTGTACTTATTTTTCACGGAAACAGATCTCATCTCCCTTGTTTGAAAGCCCTTTTCGACTGTATGAGCTTCTCCGTGCTGTTTTAGGTCTAGAACTTTTTTCCTTTCGAGAGCGTCGTTTGATCCAAAATAATATCTGCAACTTGTGAAACCTGTTTTCCCTTGCGTTTCTGATTGTTACCTTGTGCATTAGCCACAAATTCCGGGTTACCGTCCGCCTTACGCTTATTGCCTCCTTGATTTGCCGGGTTATGCTGCTAACCCTTTCCAAAACCGTTCTTCTTTCCCTTCCCTGTCTTTTCCTCATCAGACGCGGGATCCTTGGTACTATCAGAATCGGCATATTTGACTAAAGCCGCCATCAGCATCCCCATATCATTGCAATCGCGCTTAAGACGCCCCAGCTTCTGTCTCAGAGGCTCAAAGCGGCAATTCTTCTCCAGCATAAGAACTACTGAGCCGGCATCCATCTTGTCAGACGAATGTATTGTCTCTTTGACCCGGCGCACCCAATGAGTCGTAGATTCACCCTCCTCCTGCTTACAATTTGTCAAGTCCATAATCGACATAGATTGCTTGCAAGTGTCTTTGAAGTTTTGGATGAAACGAGCCTTCAGCTCTGCCCATGAACTAATGAAATTGGGTGGCAAACCCTTTAACCAAGAACGGGTCGTTCCATCCAACATCATGGTGAAGTACTTAGCCATCGCTTCATCACTAACCTCCAGCAGCTCCATGGCCATCTCGTAACTTTCAATCCACGCCCGAGGCTGTAAGTCGGCCGTATAATTCGGTACCTTTCAAGATCCCTTGAAATCCTTGGGCAGACGTACATTGCGTAGAGCCGGTACCAGACAAGGAACGCCTCCGGTTCTAGTAGCAACTCCTGGCTCCACTGAAGTCGTCGGATAAGCCGGTATGTCCTGCTGATCTGCTAGCTGAGCCGCCCGTTCATCCTCCTGACGTATACGATCCTGCACCGGGTTATATCCACCGGGCTGGTTTCGTCGCTGAGCGTTGCTTGACAGGGCCTCCGACTCCATGCGTCTGCTATAACTCGGGCTCTGGTTCTGACGAGGCGGAGCTAACCAGGGCGGAGGAGTTGAGTGAATCCTATCCCGGCTGTAGGAGTAGGTCTCTTGCTGAGCCAGCGCTGTTTGGACAAGTTCCCTGATCCTCCGGGTTTCCACCGCAGTCGGATCATCACCATCTACTAGAAGAGCCGCCAAACGTGCTGATGCTGCAATCAGGTTCTCCATGGGGTTGGAGAAGTGACCCGGTGGTATTGGCACGTAACGGGGCGGTGCCATATTGCCATGACAAGGTGCCGTCACCTAAGGCTGAACCGGGCCTCCTGCTCCGGATGTCATAAACTGATCTGCCCCTGGCGGGTTACTTGGGTCGGCTCTGGGTGTAGCAAAGAGATTTCGGGGATCGTAAATCTGAGGTAAGCGGGACTGAGTCTTTTGATGTCTCCTCCTCATCACCTCATTAGATGCGTTCAGGCTCAACGTGAGCTGAAAGGCCTCTACCTGAAGCTGCTGCGCCCGTGCGTCCAAAGCCGCTCGCTCCGTGGCCAATCTAGTATCTTCAGCTGATAAGGTCTCCTTGGCCTGAGCGATCTCTTCACGAACCCGTGCCACCTCTGCGTTATGCTCATCTTGATTTGCAGGGATGACCGTAACAGTCAACAAGGCTGTAAGTCTATCCATAAGATCCATCAACACCTGAGCCGGTGAGCGCACAGGGCCTCCTGCCCCGGCTGCTCCTAACCCGGACGTTATTGCTGCTGAAGTCATAGAATTTTGGCCGGGTTGAGTACCGGCCATGAAGACTCTTGCCCAATTTGGTGACTCCGAGGGGTCGGGAGTAGTGCTGCCATCGGAACGGCCCCCAAGCAAGCCATCTTGGACCTGATAAAGCGAATCCGTTGAACCGGCGGACGAATCACCATCCGAGAGGACGGCCGGCTCACCAGCTTCTTCGGATCCTTTAGAAATTTCACCTCTGTGGATGCAACCCACAAAGGCACGCTTCACGACGGGTTGAGCTCGGGCGGGTCTCGCACGCTGAGCCGTCTCGACGAGGTCGGCGCAGTTGTCCGGCTCAGGGCCCGGCTCACCAATCCGGCCGATGAAGACGTGAATTCCGCCGAAGGGGACCCGGTACCCATACTCAACTGAGCCGGCGTCGGAGCCCCAGCCTTCGTCGTCGATGTAGATCTTTCCGCGACGACTCTTGGTCGTCCGGCCCACTGCATATCCCTTGAGCCCTTCGAAGCTGCCCTTCAAGAACTCAAATCCACCGTGCGCTGGCCCCACGGTGGGCGCCAAGTGTCGTGGAATTGTCACGGCAGATGTCCTCTTGCAAGGACTTAGTCGTGGAGCCATCGCAACTAGGAAGCTTAAAGGGGTTAATCGGGACAAAGGACGCGAGAGGTTTATACTAGTTCAGCCCCTTACGGTGAAGGAAGGCCTACGTCTAGTTGGGTTGGTATTGCTTGAGGTTTCGATGACCAGGGAGCGAGATACGCTATGCCTGGCTCTCGATGTGTTGTTTCTTGCCCTAAGCCGCCGGCGGGTCGTCCCCTTATATACTCGGGTTGACGCCCTGTGGCTTACAGAGTCCCGGCCGGCTTATAAATAGTGTCCGGCTCGGTGACTAGTTAATTCTACCTTATAATACAAGTCATGCCGTCATGGCGGTTTAACCACTATGGGCCTTAAATCGCCTATGGGCCTTAGACCCTTTATTGAACCGCCATCCTCATGCTGGGTCTTGGGCTTCCTTCATGATGAGTACTCTCTGCATAACCCGGCCCCTCCTGGGCCGGCTTACTCAAATAGTTATATCCCCGACACATGCCGTCTTCGGGAAGCTCCGTGGTCTTGCAAACGGGAACGCGGGCCAGCTTGCGTGCTGACCGCGCGCCTCCCCGCGGGCTACGTGGCAGAAAAGGTCTGCCAACGCACGCGTGTGATGGGACGTCGTCGCAGGCCCGGGCCCGCCACTCCTGTCCTCGGCCCAAGCGCGGATCTTCTGCGGCCCAAAATGGGTTGTTCGCCTTCCCGCGACGGTTTCTCCACGCCATTAAGGCGCAATAAGCGCGGGACGTGGGGGAGTGGGCGCAGTTAATCCCATGTTCCCCCACACCACGTCTCCTCGGCTCCGCTGCGCAGGTCTATAAGTAGGGGGAGGAGATGGAGCGGCAGAGGCTCGCACGCTCTCCCTCGCTCCACCCTTTCTCACTTTCCTTTCTCCTTCCTTCCGCCGCCGCAGCACCTCATTGCCGCGTCGTTCCGCCGTCGGACTTCTTGGTTCACCGTTGCTCCGCCGCAGCGGGGCCGCCCGCGACTCCGCCGCCGCACCTTGTTCCTCGCTGCGCCGCCCCCATGGCGTTGTCGAGCTCGTGGGACGGCTCCAATGTCCATGTAGACCACGTCGAGTTCCTCCGCCGGACGCGGCGTCTGCCGGGCGCGAGCTTCGTGCGGGTTCGGCGCGCGCCGGAGAGGGAGATCTCGCCGAGACCGGAGGAGGGCGAGCGGGTGATCTTCCGCTCGCACTGCCTGCGCGGCTTCGGCCTCCCGGCGAGCGGGTTCCTTCGCTCTTTCCTTGAATTCTATCGCCTTCAGCCGCATCACCTCACCCCCAACGCGATGATGCTGCTGTCGGCCTTCGTCTCCCTCTGCGAGGGCTTTCTTGGTGTTCTCCCCACTCTCGAACTCTGGGGGGAGTTCTTCCAATGCAAGCTCGGCACCGTTGTCGCGGGCGTGCCCGTCCCATGCGGAGCTTTCATCGCCATGAGGCGGACGGGCGAGAACAATCCGTTCCCGTCCATCCCGCTTGTCGTGGAATTGTCACGGCAGATGTCCTAGGGTGAGGACTTAGTCGTGAGGCCAACGCATCTATGTGGTATCTTGAGAGGGGTTGAGCGGAATCGAGAGACGCAACACAAGACAGGAATTTAGACAGCTTCGGGCCCCGGGAAACATCATCCGGTAACAACCCTACATGCTGTTTGAGGCTAGGTCTCATTATCATCACGAGGGAGTCGCCATAAACCGGCTCTCCTCTTTGTGTCTAGCCCTAAGATTGTTTCTTCTTGCTTGTCGCTTGTCCCTCTTTGGGGAGCCCTGCCCCTCCTTAAATATGTTGAAGGGGTGGTTTACATGACTAGTCCTAGTTGGATTAGGATTACTCTATTACAAGTGGAGTCCTAGTCTTGCTTCCTTTGTAGGAGTATAGTCCTTACGCTTTTCTCATAAACCGGCCCACCATTAAACGTGAACCGGCCTTCTGGGCCTTGGGCCTTGTCATCCGTCTGTCCCGCATGCCGGATCACCAGTGAGTCATAATAACCAGGTGGGTTGCTTGTAAACCACCAGGTCAAGGCGGGTCACCAGTGAATTGCCAAGTGTCAGCGGGATCTCAAATAAACCGCCAAGTCTGGCCGGATTATACTTTCGGTCGGTTTACGCCACGGGGTATATCCCCGACATTAGCCCCCAAGTTTAGCTTGGATTTATCCATGGTAAACTTATGCTGCAAAATAACCACAAGAACAAATTTGACAGGTTGTGCTCCGGGTTAAGAATTCTTGTAAACCGGCACCTGATCATCCTTAAGTCCTTGTCATTCCTCCTTCTAGAAAAATCCGAGTCAATAGACCAACTTCATACTCAATTTGCTGACATTGGTTTCTCATAGAGAAACACTGTGAAGAATAATCCACTTGAGTCGGCTTTCAAAGCGCCGGTTTAAGAAATATGGGTCTTGAAATACTCATCTGATATTCAGCCGGTTTGAAGATGTAAAACTTCCCGGTTTATCATTGCCAAAACTGTCGGGTTATAAAAACTGATAATTCTGGGTCATGATTGTTTCCAATGTCGGTTCATGATTGCTGCCAACGCCGGTTCATGATGATTGGTGATGCCGGGTCAATCTGGTTTGCTCAAAACAGAGAATTTGAAAATATTTTTCTGATAATAATATAATACTTGTAGCCCCCAAGTCTTGAGCAGAACAAAGTGATGGCTTAAGACTTGCTTCGATATAAATACTGCCACTTTCGAAGAAATCCATGTTGTTCATCCCAGTCACTAGTAAAAACTGAATATTCCATATTATGTAGCCCCCAAGTGCCGGGTTGTCATGCTTGCAGCAACCTGGGACTTGTAATTGCCTTATACTCATGAAAACTTCAACCAGTGTAGCCCCCAAGGGCCGGGTCATTATGCAATAATGAGCAGGGACTTTGTAAATATTATCATGTAAACTGGAGCAGCAAAGTGTAGCCCCCAAGGGCCGGCTCAGTAAGATATTACTGAGCTGGGACTTTGTATATAATTCATTGATAATAACATTATATGATGTAATCTCCACCATGGGGCTTGAACCCACGTCCACAAGGTTAAGAGCCTTGTGCTTTACCAACTGAGCAATGGATCCTTCAATATAATGGATTAAGACTTGTGTACCTTGAACTGTTGACAGGAGCAATTGGTAGCCCCCAAGGGCTGACTCATTATGATATGATGAGTCGGGTCTTCAATAAGGCAAATAAAAAATGACTTTGCATTAGCCCCCAAGTGTCATGGTGCATGCTTGCAGCGACATGAAACTTGCATATTTGATATAATCTCAACTTGAATAGTATAGCCCCCAAGTGCCGGGTCGTAAGCCTGCAGCGACTCGGGACTATTCCTTCCATTGCAAAATAAATCATATTCTTTGATAAAATAATAGCCATTGCGCTAAAGCAACTTTGAAAACCTCAATAACAATACTGGTTATTGATAACCATAGTAAAAATCCAGCCATGTTGGCTATTCAAGATAATATAATCCGGTATGAAAACCTTATTGATTCAATATCATAATGAAAATTCAGCCAAGTTTGGCTATTTGAATAATATAATCCAATGATTTATAAGCGCATGATTCCAAGGTCGCAATCCAAATATATACTGGCGACGTATAGTCCAAAGCCAGGCCGGTTTAATAAACACCGGATAATTTCTCATCATATACTGGCAACTTATCGTCTTAAAGCCAGGCCGGTTTAACAAACACCGGATAATTTATCATCATACTGGCGACTTATCGTCTTAAAGCCAGGCCGGTTTAATAAACACCGGATAATTTATCATCATACCGGCGACTTATCGTCTTAAAGCCAGGCCGGTTGGATAATTTATCATCATGCTTTATTCAACCTGTTTCTGCATACAACAAGTTTAAAGTGTCATGGCAGTTTACCGCCGGACGGGTCATAATGCCCAACATATAACCTGGGTTTATAACCAAGGCTGCACTTAAAAATATGAAATATATCATACCTGTGACATTGAATCACATCGTTGGTTTACCAACTTTTTGTAGTAAGAGTGATAACCCCAATATTTGAGTAATGATAACTCCTTTCATATTGTGCCGGTTTATGATAAAACCGTACCGGGTTTGTGATAAACACCGGATTAACCATATATAATACTGGTGACTTGTAGTCAAACCAGACCGGGCTGATAATCTCCGGATTATAACTTGATCGTGTACTGACAACTTGTAGTTGAAAGCCGAGCCGGGTTGATAAACACCGGTTTACCCCATAATAGGATGGTAACAGAAAATCAAACCGGGCAGATAGCCTCCGGATTAAGATTTGACCGTGTTCCGTTAATTTGTAATTTGACAGTCGAACCGGTTTAAGAATTGTCGGTTTAAAGACGCAACGAAAGAACTATTTTTCAAAACAAAATTTCAAGCAAAGGCAATGATAAAACCATTTGCAAAAAGAGGCTATTGAGCCGATCAAGTGGCGTTACCATGGTCGGACACGACCAAGCTCCCGATAGGTGTAGCTGTGCTTCAAGTCAGCCAGGTCCCCAAATGAAACCGTGGCATTATGCCGATCAAGAGGCGTGGCAATGGTTCGGGTTCGACCAAGCCCCCAAGTGATTCTATGGCCTTAGGCCGATCAAGAGGCGTGACTGGTTCAGACTTGACCATGTCCCCAAGTGATCTGGTGGCTTTTGCCTATCAAAAGGTGCTGCATTGGTTTGGATACGACCAAGCCCCCAAGTGACGTTGTGGCTTTCGCCTATCAAAAGGTGTTGCATTGGTTCGGATACGACCAAGCCCCCTAGTGACGTTGTGGCATTGAGCCGATCAAGAGGTGTGACTATGGTTCAGATATGACCAAGCCCCCAAGTGATCAATGATATGATAAGCCAATAAGGCACGATACCTATGTTTGAACCGGGCATCATGGCAGCAGGTCCTCTTTGGCACCCTTTAACTTTTTGCAAGAGATAAATCCTTCTTGAACCGGATGTTAAACCGGATATTGAGAGCTTCAAAGCTTTGTGGGAGACATCCTTCCCTTGAACCGGATTTTAAACCGGAATCTTCATTTTCTGCCGAAAATTTTCTGACGGTCTTGAAACTCGAACTTGCGAGAAGTTAATTCCTTTTTGAACCAGACATTGTTAAACCGTATTTGAGCGCTTTAGAGCTTTGTGGGAGAATAGATTTCCCTTGAACCGGATTGTAAACCGGATATTGAGAGCTTCAGTGAGACTAACTTCCCTTGAGCCGGATTTTAAACCGGAGTCATTTCTGATGACCCCGAACTTCTTCATTGAGCCGAGATTTTGTAACTGTCATATACTTTCTAAACCGGAAATTTTCTGACGGCCTTTAAATTTTCATCAATATAACAGTAGCCTCCGGGACCGGGTTATCTTTCCCTCCATCGTCCTGGGGTTCTTAAATTTGCTGAAACTGGCAAGATTTGTTGAGCTATGTCATCGTAGCCCCCGAGTCTCAAAGGTGACTCGAAGAGTTGGCTTGAGACTCTCCATATTTGGCCGTGATGTAAACCGGCATAACTTGTATATCATTGGTGTTGATAGCACGATGTGAATCCACAGAAGGTTGAGGTGACTACGGCGGGTTATAAACGATCCCGTATGAGCCGTGTCAGCAACTCGGCCAATGGTTCCTTCCAACTGGTTGTTTGAAGTTGACCAAACTATAGTGGCAGTGATTTATGCGCATGTCCATTGAACCATCCAGCATAGACGGTGGCTGAATGATAATTTGCCTCCAATGTATTGGAAGAAAAACTGGGCTACCCAAGCTCTGACTTGCTCATACTCAATAAACAGCTCATGCAGACAGGTGCGGCCCGGTATGTTGATGTAGACCAGGCCGCGAGAGACGGATAGCAAAGACGACCGCAGCATCAGAGGCGGCACAGACAGATGAGCCGGCCGCGGTATTGTAAACCGGTTCGGACGGGCGAGTCCAACGCAGGCGCTGTCCCGGCGAGTTGATGTAGACCGAGCGGCACGGGCGGCGGTTTGCGCACGTCCGTTTAATCAGTGCGGCACGATGAATGTCAGTATAGAACGATGCTGATGCGCCCCATATCCGTGATATAACTCCATTTCGGCGGTGAATAATTGTCATAATGTATGTGGATGACAGATGACCTCACTATGCCTGCCACGAATCATGGAACAATTTGTCCTGCACATAAAAACATTAAAGGCAGAATAATGTTTCTTAGAGGAATTAAAGTATGATAGTGAAATAAATAGGGCAGATAGCACCTGATATTTTTATCAGACGAACGGGGACGCCGGTGCTGGATAATGCACCGAAGTGCTTTTGGCTTTTTCACACACACAAAATTGATCTGATGTGTACCATTGAGAATGAGTAGTAGTACTAGCTCTCTTCTCTTAGAGCGCCCAGCATGATTGAGGTCTTCACGTGGGGAGACAATCCCCTTGCCCTTCTTCTTCTTCTTTTTTTATAGCAAATCCAAAATAGTGCACACGCAGCACACCGAACATAGTTTCCTTTTTCCTTCTTGGTTTTTGTTTACTAGTCAATGTACTGCACCTTTCTGATGTCAGATGGAGTAACACTTGGCTGCATCCACCTCGGCAGACCATGCTAGCTTTGGCAGATGAGGGCGGCGGCTCAAAGGCATGGTGGCTCGGCGGAAACAGAGCAAGGCCAAGGCAGCGGCTCAGCAACGTAGGGCAGCTCACTGCATATGTTTTTGATGTTGCGCTCAGACTCAACGGGGACGGGTTACGGCCACAACAGGCGGCTTACAGCAGCAGGAGCGACTTGGAGCTAGGCACTGGTGGAAACAAGCGAAGGCAGCGACCTGAAGGGCCGACCTTGGCAGAGGCGCATCACACTGGCGACGAGCGGCTCACGGGCAATAGCAGTGGGGGGTCAACGCCACGGTGGCAAACAGCAAAGGTTAGCCGGCGCGGGGGCGCTTGAAACAGAGGCGCGACCGTCAGGGGTAGAAACGGGCACTCACCGCACCCAGGCGAGATGAAGCGATGCAGGACCGTGGGGACGGCCATTTGAAAACAGCAGGCCGCCTTCGAGTCGTGGTTCGGACGATGGCTGATTGTGGCTTGAAACGAACCATTGCAGAAGTGAACAACGGCGCCGGCGTCTTGGAAATGGACGCGAACGGTGCAGACGACTTGGGAGTAAACTGGCAACTTGGTGCGGATGAGGTAGAACCTGTTGAAACTGAGGTAAACCGGTAGGGGTAAACCAGCAACTTGGTGAAGATTTGGCGGTCCGAGGCAGCAGTTGAGACGGCCAGGCCGGCCTACGGCGGCAATTTAGCGAGGTTGGGTCCGGGTTGGAACCGGAGATAGGGTGACTCAGGGCGGTCCTCCGAGGTCCGGAGGCAAGGCACGGCGGCTCAGCGCTTAACACCATGGTGGAAGTGATTCGAGGTCGGGTCAACTCAGCCCGGACGGTGCGACTCCGATGCAAAGGCGTGGTCAGGCGATTTGAGGCGCTGGACTGTAACAAAGACAGCTCGGCAGGGGCCATCTCGATGGTTGAAGGTGCTGGCGAGGGCGTGGATGCCGACGGTGACCCGGCAATGCGGCGGTTTAGAAGTAGAAGGGTGCCAGGCAGAACGGCGCGGTCATGGCCAGTTCAACGCGGGAGAAGCGACCCGGTGGATCCATCCACAGCAGCCGGCCAGATTGTACAACAGTCCTGGTGGCTCGACAGTGACCGCGAGGCAGAGCCACAACGATTATAGCAGGCATCTTGGAGCGGCGTATTACAGCAGCTCAACATGGTCGTGTTGGCGGCTTGAAGGCAAGACAGGACCAGCCCGCAGCAGCTCGAAGCGAGCGGTGACCATGGCGATTCAACGGAAGCATGGCCGACTCGGGGGCGACGGGTTGTGACAAGGCAATGGGTCGTATGTCCGCGGTGGTGGCGACGTGACCACGTGGGCGTGCTCGCATGGGGACGAGGGCGGTTTGACACGCGGTGGTGGAGGCGATCGGACCGCGCGAACGACAGCCGGTCAAGGCAGGCTCACGGCGGCGGTCTTGACAGAGGTGACCCGGCGCGGGGACGGCTCGTCGGAGCTGATGTTTGACTGCTGCGGCTTTAAAGCAGAGGAACGAACTGGCGCTTTTACGGATCCACCTCAGGACAATCCTTGTACGAACCGATCTCAGACATACTAGCTTTTAGCTGACCATGGCAGTGCCCGATGAATTTCCTATTAATCTCGGCGACTTGTGATTCTGTTGATCTTGCCGATTTGTAGTGGCGCATCGATGCTGCCCTGACTTTTTTTAACTCAAATTTCACAGATCGTAAAGCCAGACCAATGAACACAAAGCTCACGCGGATCCTTTTAAACCGGTGTTTCTTCATCCGAAAAAATTATGAACTTCTCTATCCCTGGGAGAAATCCCTCCAAGAACTCAACACCACCGTGCGCGAGCCCCACGGTGGGCGCCAACTGTCGTGGAATTGTCACGGCAGATGTCCTAGGGTGAGGACTTAGTCGTGAGGCCAACGCATCTATGTGGTAGCTTGAGAGGGGTTGAGCGGAATCGAGAGACGCAACACAAGACAGGAATTTAGACAGCTTCGGGCCCCGGGAAACATCATTCGGTAACAACCCTACATGTTGTTTGAGGCTAGGTCTCATTATCATCACGAGGGAGTCGCCGTAAACCGGCTCTCCTCTTTGTGTCTAGCCCTAAGATTGTTTCTTCTTGCTTGTCGCTTGTCCCTCTTTGGGGAGCCCTGCCCCTCCTTAAATATGTTGAAGGGGCGGTTTACATGACTAGTCCTAGTTGGATTAGGATTACTCTATTACAAGTGGAGTCCTAGTCTTGCTTCCTTTGTAGGAGAATAGTCCTTACGCTTTTCTCATAAACCGGCCCACCATTAAACGTGAACCGGCCTTCTGGGCCTTGGGCCTTGTCATCCGTCTGTCCCGCACGCCGGATCACTAGTGAGTCATAATAACCAGGTGGGTTGCTTGTAAACCGCCAGGTCAAGGCGGGTCACCAGTGAATCGCCAAGTGTCAGCGGGATCTCAAATAAACCGCCAAGTCTGGCCGGATTATACTTTCGGTTGGTTTACGCCACGGGGTATATCCCCGACACCGCTGATCTAGTCGGTGAAGCTCTGGCAAAAGTCCTACTTCTACGTGAGGAACGTCGCCTCACAAGGCGACTTTGTCAACCTGCCGGCTTACGTAGCCGGCCCGCCGGCTGCGAGGCCACCTTCATGGAGTTACCGGGCCAGGACGCTGTCTCAGGCCGGGAACGCCGCCATTGCCCGACTCTGGGTGATGGTCCAGTCGGAGGGCCTGACCGGAGCCGACCTGGCGGCCGCCTTCGTGGAACGCCGGGTGCTTCCGCTCCAAGGCCGACCTCACATGATCTGTCAGATGAGCGGCCGCTTCGACCCGTGTCGGCTAAGCACCAGGGAGATGCCCCACGTCGAGGTGTCTTACATGGTGAACTACATCTCCAACTGTAAGATTGCCGAGGATTGGCGATACGGCAAGGAGCCGTATTCTCGTGCCAATCCTCCGCTTGCTGTAAGTTTTTCTTCTTTTCTTCCTTTGGTGTTGCCGGCTTCACGATGGCCGGCCTCTGATCAGCCGGTTTGCTTTTTAGCAGAACCCCCTTCTTCTTCCGGCGGCCGGAGCCGCAGGGGCAGGACGCCAGTTCGTCCCCGACCGCACGGTGGACGACGTCGACGATCCAGACCTGGGGGCAGCCGCCATGGAGGACGTCGTGGTAGGAGAAAGCGATGAGGCAGGCGGCGCGGGGCTCGGGGCCGGCCTCCAGGACTAGGCGGATGATGACGAGGTCGAAGTCATTCCGCACCGCCAGCCGGCAGTTGACCATCAAGGCGCGAGTTCATCCGTCGCGCCGGCTGCCCGTGGTGGTGCGCCGAAACGCCAGACCGCGTCGACCTACTTCGACAGTCGGCCGAAGAAGTCTAGGGGCACCGCCGCGGCGACCAAGCGGGATGAAGCGGCCGCGAAGGCGGCCCGCTTCCACAAGGTGGTGAAGCAGCCGCAGGCGGTTTCGGCGTAAGTGCCAAGCGTCTTGTGTTCTTGTCGTGCTCTTCGATTGAGGTTCTTCTAAACATTTTTCTTGGTTTACCGGCCAGGGCGCCGCTTTCCCTCGAGCGGGGTCCTGCCGGCTCCGTGATCGGACCGGCTGGAGGGTCTTCGGGCTCCCGCCGCGTGGATCCCCGCGCCGACCTCATGGAGGCTATGGAGCGGAACGCGCAGGAAGCGCGGAAGGAGCCGGAGGCGGCGGAGCGAAAGGCCGCCCAGGCGGCGAAGGAGAAGTCGGCGAAGGCGCAGGCCGACACGGTGACCCAGGCCCAGGCGGAGGCAGCAGCCGCGGAGGAGGAGGCGGAGGCCTCGCGCAACCAGCCTCCGTAGCTCGTCATTCCCCTCCGCGCCATGGCCCCCGACATCCCCGTGCCCCCGTCAAAGGAAGCCGACCGCGGCCGGTCGGAGGCGGAGAGGAGGGAGGATAACGTGGTTGTCTTGGAGGAGGTGCCGCGGGCGGCGCCGACTGGAGCGGGCCAGAGCGGCCAACCGGCCGCGGCGCCAGAGCGTCCGGCCAGGAGCGAGCCGGCAGCAGGAGCCGGCCTCGAGGTGGAGCCGGCATTTTGCCAGCGCGCGGGGGGAGCCACCCCTGTGCCGGAGCCGCACAGAGCTGCCGGCGCCAGCCAGACAACGGAGGCCCTGGAGGCGGCCAGCTCCAGCACGTTCGAGGGGACGCCCAGCGGGGGGACGGCCGAGCTGAACGCGGCGGCCCAGGAGGTCCGGAGCCGGCTTCAGGCTCATGCCGCCTCGCTGCAGCGATATACCCAAGATTTCCTCGCGACGCGGGCCATCATCCGGGTGAGTCTTCTGGCCTTAGTTGTTTTGCTTTTTTGATTTCTTCCGTGGGGGCACGTCAGCGCATCCACTGGGTGTACTCCCTGAGTTTCGAGTCGGCCGCTGAGCGGGCGGCTTGGAACTTACTAGGTCCTGACAGCTATCTTATTCTTGCATCCTATCTGATTTTCCAGGAATACCATACCCACCGCGCTGCTGCCTTCAACTCCCAGGCTCAGGAGCTGGTCCAGAAAACCGAGGACCTGACCAACAGCCGGAGTGCGTGCTTTGTTTCGTTCATCTCCTGTGGGGGCGCATCAGTGCACCCACTGGGTGTAGTCCCCGAGATTCAGGCCGACTGCTGAGCAGTCGGGTCGGATCTTCCCCGACGACTTCTTCCTTATTGATTTTTTCCTTTGTCTTCATGCTTGCAGGGGCCAATGCCGACTTGAGGGAGTAGCTCAGCGGGGTCCAGACCGCCCTTCGCGCCAAGGAAGCCGAGTGCAACGCCTTAGTCTTGGAGCGCGACCGCCTGGCCGAGAAGTTGGCCGACCAGGAGGAGAGCCACAAGGCGTCCCTGAAGAAGGCGCAGGACAGCGAGGCCACCCTCAAAGCCGAGTTCGAGACCGAAGCAGCGGGCTGGGCTGAAGAGAAACAAGCGCTGAGCGAGGGCTATGGCCGGGTTGAGGATCTGATTGATGGTAAGCCGCCTTCCTCACTCCTTGCTTGCTCCTCGCCCTCTGATTTGTCTTCTAATTTGTGTTGCTTTTGTTCTCTACGCAGACTACTTCCCCGGCTACTCCGTCGTCGCCACCCAGACCATCGAGGCCCTCCGCGAGGCACGCCGGCAAGCGGGGGTTGAGATCGCGCCGGGCGCGGGTCGGACGCTTGAAGAGCAGCTCTTGGCGATCCAAGCCCGGCTGCAGCTAGCTCACCGCATGCTCCGCCGCCTCCAGCGCGTCGGGGCGCAGGTATTGGCCGCCCTTTGGCCTGGTGAGGTGATTCCCCGCACCCCCAGCCGGACTGCCGACTGGCTGGAGGTGGCAGTCGGCCGCTTTGAGGCCTAGAATGCTTCCGCTACTCGATCCGGTGCCAGGCGGATGTTGGAGTTCGTTCGGGCCTGGTATCCTGGGCTGAACTTGGATCAGCTGAGCACTTGGTGGGAGGAGGCTGACGAAGAGCTGGTGGAGGTGCGGCCGGCTATCATCCAGCGTGCTTCGGCCCTTGCCGAGTATACTGACACCAGCGTCTTCGCTCCTGAGGTGGATGACAACGGCGTCGCCCAGCCGGAGGAGTGGTTCGAGTTGAACCTGGCGGAGGGTGAAGACTCGGCGGAGGAGATCGCGTCCAGCGACGAAGGCAAAGACAAAGAAGGAGAGGAAGGCGAAGACGTCGAGCCGGCCGGTGAAGCGGCCAGCCAGCCTCAGCTTGACCGTGCCTCCAGCAACGAGGCGCGTGCTAGCGCGCCCTCTACGGGAGGCGGTGATCGTGCCGAGGTTCGCCAGCCGGCCACTCCTCCAGCCGGCACTGTCGTCTCTACCGACCTGCCCGACTCGCCTGTCATTCCCGTGGCTTAATCTGTCGTCCTTGTTTTTCCTGCTTGTTGCTCTTTGAACAATTAAACTTGCGCAGTTCCATCCACTGGGGGTGTATTGAAACTATGTTGAATGCTGGCCTTTCAAAGGTCTTTTTGTGTAAATATAATCATGTGTGTGTTTGGCTTCCATTCTTGCATGCTTTTTATCCTTAGGTTGTTTCCTTTGCCGCCTTCCCCTGGCTGCTGCCTTCCCAGCCGGTACTGCTCTGCAGTCTGTGGCTAGGAAGGACTTGGCTATTTTTTGGGGAAGGCAAGTACTCGAGCTTTCTTAGATTGTAGCGAGGTGAATGGAAGCCGGCCGATCGGCTACTCAGGTAGTCGGTCGGCAGGGGGAGAAAAACCGGCTTTTGTTATATTAGTCCGTTAGTTCCTAGCCGTTTTTCGTGTGGGCGTCCTTTCCTGCTTTGGACTCTTGCCAGCCGGACAGCCGGTTCTTCGAACTGCGACTTTTGGCAATAAAAAGCTTGGGTGCCGGCACACTACTTGTCTGACCGCGGGTAGGACTTAATATAACTCAAGGCGGCCAGTCCCCGAGCCGACTAGTCGAACCTGGTGCCGGACGAGAAAAGTGAATGTAATGACATAATCATAAGCATGATACTCTTCATTCATAGATAAAAGATGGCAGTCCCCGAGCTCTCCTCGGGGGGCCTATTGTCTCGTACTTAGTACAAAAGTTAGCGTGATACATACTGCGTTTCAACTGTAAAATCTTCGGAGGAGGTTGGCGTTCCATGGTCGTTCCGACTCCTTGCCGGAGTCGTCTCTCTTTCGTGCCTTCGGCTTCTGTGCGTCGATCAGGTAGTAGGAGTCGTTTCCTAGCGCTCTGCTGATGACGAAGGGGCCTTCCCAAGGGGCCGAGAGCTTGTGCTGGCCGGCTGTTCGCTGGATCAGCCGGAGCACAAGATCGCCCTCTTGGAAAGATCTTGGCTTGACCTTCCGGATGTGGTAGCGGCGCAAACCCTGCTGGTAGATGGTAGACCGGCTGAGGGCTAACAGCCGGCTCTCTTCCAGCAGGTCGACGCCGTCTTCTCGTGCTTCCTTGGCCTCTGCCTCCGTGTACATGGTCACCCGAGGCGAGTCGAACTCGATGTTGGTTGGGATGACCGCCTCGGCACCATACACGAGGAAGAAAGGAGTGAAGCCGGTTGACTTGTTTGGGGTAGTCCGCAGACTCTAGAGGACAGCCGGCAGCTCATCAAGCCAGCAGCCGGCCGAACGCTCCAGTGGCACGACCAGTCGGGGCTTGATGCCAGAAAGGATGAGGTCGTTGGCACGCTCGACTTGGTCGTTTGACTGCGGGTGGGCAACGAACGCTAAGTCCAATTGGATGCCCTGCGTCGCGCAGAAACGTGCTAATGCTCCCTTGGCAAAATTCGTGCCGTTGTCGGTGATGATGCTGTGTGGCACGCCGTACCGAGTTGTAATATCAGCGATGAATGTCACGGCAGTCGGCCCATTCAGCTTCTTGATCGGCTTTGCTTCAATCCATTTGGTGAATTTGTCCACAGCGACAAGCAGATGTGTCATGCCGCCGCGTGCCGTCTTGAATGGGCCCACCATATCCAGTCCCCAAACGGCAAAGGGCCAAGTGAGGGGAATGGTCTTGAGTGCCGAAGCCGGCAGGTGTTGCTTGGAGCTGAAGACTTGGCACCCTTTGCAATGTGTAACTAACTCTTTGGCGTCGTCCAAAGTAGTCGGCCAAAAGAAACCATGTCGGAAGGCTTTGGCGATGAGTGATCTTGAGGCCGCATGGTGGCCGCACTCGCCTTGGTGGATGTCTCTGAGGATTGCTACACCTTTCTCTTGCTCGACGCATCGCTGGAAGACTCCAGTGACACTGCGCTTGACGAGCTCTCTGTTGACGATTGTGTATGCTTTGGCTCGGCGTTCGACTTGCCTTGCCTTTGTCTCGTCAGCCGGCAGTTCTTGGTTTATCAGGAAGTTGAGGATGGGTTGGGCCCATGATGGAGCTATGACTTCTTCCATTGCCAACACGGCTACTGCGACCAGGGTGGGCGGGCTGGGTGGTGAAATGCTGGAGTCGGCCGCCGCCTGTTGTGCTGGTGCAGTCCCCGGGCCGACTACCGCAGTCCCCGAGCCGGGTTCAGAAGTCCCCGAGTCGGGTGTGGCTACGGAAGTCCCCGAGCCGCCTACTGAAGTCCCCGGGCCGCCTGTTTGGTTCTTCAAGCCGGACCCGGCTACATCGGGGCTAGGCGGCACAAAGATGGAATCGGACTCTGGAGACGGCTTGATAGACGGCTTGAGGAGGCGTTGCAGAGAGACGCCGGTTGGTATTGCATGCCGAGTGGAGCCTATTCGAGCCAGGGTTTCTGCTGGCTCGTTGTCGGCTCGTGGTACGTGGAGGAACTCACATCCTTCAAAGTACCCGCTGATCTGCTGAACGAGGAAGCAGTAGCTTGCCATATTTGCGTCCTTGGCGTCCCAGTCGTCGGATGATTGCTGGGCTGCCAAGTCTGAGTCGCCGTAACACAGGATCCGTCGCATGCCGAGCTCTTTGGCAAGCCGGAGCCCGTGTACGAGCGCCTCGTACTCGGCCACGTTGTTGGAGGCGGCGAAGTGAATTTGCAGCATGTATCTGAGCTTGTCGCCTTTGGGGGAGGTGAGGATGACGCCGGCTCCCAAGCCGGTGCGCATCTTGGATCCGTCGAAGTGCAGGCGCCAGTGAGTGGAGTCGGGAGCCAGCCGCAGGTACTGGGTCTCGGCCCAGTCGACGAGGAAGTCGGCCAATGCTTGGGACTTGATGGCGGTGCGAGGCTGGTAGAAGATCGTGTAAGGGGCCAGCTCGATGGCCCATTTTGCCACCCGGCCGGATGCATCCCGACTGCCTATGATCTCGGCGAGCGGGGCGGTGCATACGATCGTGATGGGGTGTTCTTGAATGTAGGGCTTCAGCTTCTTGGCGGCGAAGTACACGCCATAGCACATCTTCTGGTAGTGCGGGTAATTCTGCTTCGAGGTAGATAGCACGTCACTCAAATAGTACACCGACCTCTGGGCCGGCTGGGCTCGGCCCTCTTCTGGGCGCTGGACTACGATGACGGTGCTGACCACTCGGCTGGTTGCAGCAATGTAAAGGAGCATGGGCTCTTTCTCAGTCGGCGCCACCAGGACAGGCGGCGTGGCCAGCATCTTCTTCAGCTCGTGAAAAGCTTTGTCGGCTTGGTCGTTCCACTCGAAGTGAGTGGTCTTCTTCATGAGGCGGTAGAGGGGGAGAGCTTTCTCTCCGAGCCGGCTGATGAAGCGGTTCAGGGAGGCCAAGCACCCGGTGAACTTCTGGACGTCTCAAAGTTTGGTGGGAATCGCCATTCTCTCAATGGCGTTGATCTTCATGGGGTTGCATTCAATGCCGCGTTCGGAGACCAAGAAGCCTAGGAGCTGGTCGGCTGGCACTCCGAACACGCATTTCTCGGGGTTGAACTTGATCCGGAACCGGCGCAGGTTTTTAAATGTTTCCTTGAGGTCTTCCAGCAAGGTGCCGCGCTTCTCCATCTTCACCACAATGTTGTCTACGTAGACGTGGGCATTTCTGCCGAGCTGCTTGAGGAGGCACTTCTGCATGCAACGCTGAAAAGTGGCACGTCATTTCTCAAGCCGAATGTCATTGTCAGGTAGCAGAAAGCTCCGAATGTCGTGATGAAGGCGGTCTTCAGGCTGTCAACCGGATCTAACTTTATCTGGTGGTAACCGGAGTAAGCATCCAAGAAACTCAACAGCTCGCATCCGGCTATGGAGTCTATCACTTGATCTATCCTTGGCAGGGCGAAGGGATCTTTGGGGCAGGCCTTGTTGAGGCTCGTGTAGTCTATACACATGCGCCACTTGTTGTTATTCTTCAGCACGAGGACCGGGTTGGCGAGCCACTCCGGAAAGAAAACCTCCATAATGAAGCCGGCAGCCAGAAGCCAGGCTATCTCTTCTCCTACAATCCTTCTCTTTTCCTCTGACAGTCGGCGGAGGGGTTGCTTGACTGGTTTTGCACCTTCTCGGACGTGTAGCTTGTGCTCGGCGAATTCCTTTGGAACACCCGGCATGTCCTTAGGGGACCATGCAAAGATATCCTGATTCTCATGAAGGAAGTCGGCGAGCTCGCCTTCCTATTTACTGTTCAGGTTTGCCCCAATGACGCCAAACCTTTCTGGGTGCTCGGGGTCAAGAGGTATCTTCTTTGTTTCCTTGGCCGGCTGGAAGGAACCTTGGGCATCATATTCCTTGGGATCAGGGGACAGGGCCGGCTGCTTGTCGGCCATGGCCACGACTCGGTCCAACTGTTTCTTTTCTTCGGCAATCACAAGGGACTCGGCCAGCCGGCTACTGGCAGCTGCGCACTCGGAGGATTTCTTGTAATCGCCGGCTATGGTGATGATGCCCTTGGTGCTCGGCATCTCCATCTTGAGGTAAGCATAGTGGGGAACAGCCATGAACTTGGCCAAAGCAGGACGGCCAAGCAGTGCATGGTAGGGGCTCTCAAGGTCCACCACTTCAAACCAGATTGCTTCCCGGCGGAAATGATCCTTGTCCCTAAAGAGGACATCAATCTTGATCTTACCAATGGGGGCGCAGGACAGGCCAGGTACAATGCCATGGAACACAGTCCGGGTAGGCATGAGTTGCTTCGTCTTGACGTTCAGCTTCTCCAAGGTGTCATGGTTCAGGATGTTGATGCTGCTCCCGCCGTCTATCAGTACGCGGGAGAAGCGGGCGGCGCGTCTGTCCGTTGCCAGGGTGGCATCCAGAACTAGCGCATAAGAGCCGGGAGATGGCATCACCTCTGGGTGGTCGGCCCGGCTCCAGCTGATAGGCTTTTCTGACCAGTGCATGTGCTCGGAGGGGTTGGTAGCAACCGCGTTGACTTCCTGGTGCTCTCGGCGTCTGCTGCGCCGGTCTTCAGGCTGGCTTGTAAAGACGGCATAGGCGGCATGCTCGTCGGGGAACTCATCGTGCACAGCTCCGACTGCCGGCCGAGCAGCCGGCTGCTGCGGAGCCGGAGGCGGCGGACCAACAGGCGGAGGTGGCGCGAGTCCTTCGCCCTTGGAGATTCGGGTGAGCAAGTGACACTTCCGGGTTGTGTGGTTGGACGGCTTCGCGCCGCTGTGGAACTTGCATGGGGCATCGAGGGTTTGCTCGTAGGAGAAGGTCGGCTGCCAAGACGGCCTGCCGCCTTTCCGCTTCTTGGGTGTGGGCCGCCCCTCGGGCTGCTCGCCCTCGACCGTGGCCACCTGCCGACTAGTGGAGGGCGGCGCGGGGCCCTTGCACTTGTGGTCGTTTTGGTACGGGCGTCGGCCGGAGTCCCCAGCCCGCGTCTTGGGCGCCGGGTTGAGTACCTTCCCGGACGCGTCTACCCGGAGTTCAGTCTTCATTGAGGAGTCGGCAGTGGCGTACTTGTACGCTATGACCAGAAGCTCATCGAGGATAGTCGGCTCGTCGCAGAGGAGCTTGTGCTTGAGGAGGGTGCCTTCTCGGCACCCGGCAGTGAAGTATTCTATGGCTTGCACCTCGTGCACCCCTTCGCAAGAGTTGCAGAGCTCGGCCCAGCGTGTGAGGTAGTCGCGAGTGGATTCGGCGGGGCCTTGTACGCACAAGGAGAGTTGTCTGGGCTTGGGAGCCCGCTTGTAGGTGCTGGTGAAGTTGCGGACGAAGGCTTCTATGAAGTCTAGCCAACTGTTGATGTTGTATGGCTTGAGGCTGTTGAGCCAGGTCCGCGTCGTGCCTTGCAGCATGAGGGGCACGTACTTCACGGCAACGCATCTGTTGCCGTTCGCTATGCGCACTGCGGTGGAGTAGTCGATCAGCCAATCTTCCGGCTTCACAGAGCTGTTGTACTTGGGCGTGTCTCTTGGGAGCGAGAACCCTTTGGGGAAGGGCTTGTCGCGGATGCGGGGGGCGAAGCAAGGCGGGCCGACATCATCTTCTTCTTCCAGTGCCAGGGATCACGCTAGGCGGTCGATCCGATGGCGGGCGTCGTTCTCGCCGACTCCTTCGCGGCGACCAAGTCGGCCGCTGAGAGTCGGATGCGTGACAGGCGGCGGGGTGGGATATCTCTCCCCACGAGGCGGAGGCGGAGGCGGGTTGCCCCGCCGCTCCACGGCTTGAGGGTGGCCTTTTGCGTCTCGCTCGATGGAGATCCGGGTTTGGCTTCGGCGGGCAGTCGGCTCTTTCTCGTATCGCGCGCGGGTTTTACCCGCAGTCGGCGTCCGGGACGTCGCGCCGTGCTCTCGGCGCGGGGGAGGGCTTTCCGCGCGGGCGTCGGCTTCGTGCCGCTGCGCGGCTGCATCGATCAGCTGCTGGATGCGTCTGGTCATGTGGAGGAGTTCTTCAGCCCCCGGTCCATCTAGCTCGTCTACGGCCGCCTGGGCGGCGCGCAGGTTCTCGAGTGGAGTGGCGTAGACTGGGCGGTCAACTCCAAGCATGTCGGCGATGACGGCGCCGCGCTGTCTGACAACGCCGGCTCGGCTCGGCCCGCCAGGAGGTGGCGTGCCAAAGGCGGCGCGGTCGACTTCGCGCTGGTGGGCCTCAGTGAGGCGTCTCATGGAAGCTAACTTCCGGCCCTCCGCAAGGAGGGCGAGGCGGCGAGCCTCCAGTGCTTCGGCGTCGGCATCGGTCGGGAGGGGGATGGACAAGTCGTGGACCGCCGCTTGCGGGGCGTCGAGGGCGTTCTCGCCAGAAGCGCCGCCGTGGCCGATGACCATCACCTCGGTGGTGATACCATCACAGCCATCGGCTCAGGGAAGCGGGTCGTCGTAGATCACGATGTTGGTGGGGAAGGCGTCGAGCGAGGCCGTGTCGGAGTCGACAGGGATGGGATCGGTGGAGCCGATAGACTCCGAGTCCATAGCAGGCTCGCTAGAGACGTGGAGCTGGCCGAGGAGGTTGACGAGGTGGTCGGTGCCCGCGTCGGAAGCGGGCTCGTCGGAGATGCGGGTCTCGCCAAGGAGATCGGCGAGGTCGCCCGCTGCGCAGACGCTGGTGACGCCTTGCAGCGCGTCGTGGCAAGCGCCATCGGGCGTGCCGGGCTGGCTACGCTCGCTGGGGAGGAAGAGGTTTCCCGTCCAGAAATGGTCTCCGGACGACGGTGCACCTGGCCCCACGGTGGGCGCCAAATGTCGGGTGGTAGGTGCGACATATGCCAACGGGTGGCTTATCATTGTGGGAGCCAGTAAGACGTCGCCGGTGCCTGGAAGCGGGATGAGGCGAAGACATGCACGCCGGCGAATCTTACCCAGCTTCGGGGCTCTCCATGGAGATAACACCCCTACTGCTGCTCTGCGGGGTCTCCGCATGATCACTAGATGAACAAGCGGCTACAAGATGCTCCTTGAATTGTTTGGCGAGAGGAAGAAGAAGGGCACGGCTAGCTCTCCTCTTCTCTCTATGTGGTGTCTAAAACTAGCTGAGATCAACCCTTTGCATGGGTGCCCCAGGAGGTTTATATAGGCCCACCCCCCGGGGGTACAATGGTAATCCGGCCGGGCGTGGGGCCTAGCCGTCAGTGTCTACGCTTGCCGACTTCTGCGCCGATTGTTGGGGCCCGCCGGCTGGTGGGTCCCGCCGGCTGCCGACTCCTTGGTCGACAGGCAGGCCCCACCGCTAAGGGCCTTGTCGGTGGCTGGTTACTGTTGCCTCAATCCTGATGATGAGGGCTTTGTCGAGGTAAGCATGGCTACAGGGCCGCTGTACGGCGGGCGATCACTGTAGCCTCACCTCGTCTTGTCTCCTTAATGGGGCGACTCCTTCGAGGGAGGAAGTGAGCCGGCTGGGGGAAGCCGGCCTTAGCCAGGCCGGCTGGGAGAGGCCTGGGCGCCTTTGGGTGTCTCTTGCCGGAAGGGGCCCACCGCCCGTGGGCCACGCTGACAGCCCGTCGTGGGTGGCGTCATGGTCAGCATGCCAACAGTGCCGCGCCGAACGGGTCATGGCCACCACGTACGGCGCACTGTGCTAGGCGTGCTCCGTGTTTCGGGGGTGGCAGGCTTTACTGTAGCCACGCCCCGTCCCGTCGCCGTTACGGGGATGCAGACTTCGAGGGTACAATCTTGGCCGCTTCGTGGGAGCCGGCTCCTTGGAGTCGGCCTTCTCGTGGCCGGCTTCCTGGAGCCGGCCCTCCCGCAACTTTCTTCGTGAGGGTTAAGGCCGGGCCGCCTACCGATAGTCGGCTTGGGAGACAGCCGGCAAGGGGAAGGCGGTCCTACGTCTTGGATTCTCGAAGGCCGGATTGGCTCGCTATTTTTTCTAAAGTGCCAGGGGGAGCCGGCTAGGCTACCCGTAGTCATTTACTCCAACATCCGGTGTCCGAATAACATGGTACAATATATCAATCTTTATGTCTCAACCATTTCGAGACTCCTCGTCATGTCCGTGACCTCATTCAGGACTCCAAACAACCTTTGGTACATCAAATCACATAAACTCATAATACGAATCGTCATCGAACGTTAAGCGTGCGGACCCTACGGGTTCGAGAACTATGTAGACATGACCGAGACACATCTCTGGTCAATAACCAATAGCAGAACCTGGATGCTCATATTGGCTCTTACATATTCTACGAAGATCTTTATCGGTCAAACCGCACAACAACATACGTTGTTCCCTTTGTCATCGGTATGTTACTTGCCCGAGATTCGATCGTCGGTATCATCATACCTAGTTCAATCTCGTTACCGGCAAGTCTCTTTACTCGTTTTGTAATGCATCATCCCGTAACTAACTCATTAGTCACATTACTTGCAAGGCTTATAGGGATGTGCATTACCGAGAGGGCCCAGAGATACCTCTCCGACAATCGGAGTGACAAATCCTAATCTCGATCTATGCCAACTCAACAAACACCATCAGAGACACCTGTAGAGCGTCTTTATAATCACACAGTTACGTTGTGACTTTTAATAGCACACTAAGTGTTCCTCCGCTATTCGGGAGTTGCATAATCTCATAGTCATAGGAACATGTACAAGTCATGAAGAAAGCAATAACAATAAACTATACGATCATAGTGCTAAGCTATTGGATGTGTCTTGTTCATCACATCATTCTCTAATGATGTGATCTCGTTCATCAAATGACAACACATGTCTATGGCTAGAAAACTTAACCATCTTTCATTAACGAGCTAATCTAGTAGAGGCATACTAGGGACACTCTGTTTGTCTATGTATTCACACATGTATTAAGTTTCCGGTTAATACAATTCTAGCAGGAATTATAAACATTTATCATTATATAAGGAAATATAAATAACAACTTTATTATTGCCTCTAGGGCATATTTACTTCACGAGTGACCGAGCAGCGACGCAATGGGCCACCCAGTTTTTGGGAGACAATGCACGTAGAACTGCCCACCCGGTTTTGGGAACCTGAAACGGTTTTTTGTTTCTTTTACTGGTTTTTCTGTTTCTTTTTTTTTGTTTTCTGTTTCTTTTTCTTTTTATTTTTATTTTGTTTTTTCCCATTCCCCTTTTTCTTTTTCAAGGTTATTTTCATTTTTTGAAAATAACTTCAGGTTTGAAATTTGTTCTTAATTTTTGAAAAAATGTTCTTACTTTTAAAAAACTTTGAAATTGCCAAAAATGGTCATTTTTCAAATAAAAAGGCATAATTTCAAAAGATGTTCTAGATTTTCAACAAATGCTGAGAATGCTTTTGTTTAATTTTTTTACATCTTTTCAAAAAATGCTCGGGCATTAAAAAAATGCTGTCGTTTAGAAAAATTGTTGCAAATTTCAAAAAAAAAGATTACATTTTCATTTTCCCCGAGTTCTAAAAATGTTCCAGTTTCATAAATTGCTCACAAGTTTCAAAAAATGTTGGTGTTTTCAAATTGTTTTCAGGAGTTTCAAAATATGTACGCGTGGAATTTGGAAAAAAAAAATCCCGTTTCAAGAAATCTTCATGATTTGCCAAAAAGGTTTCTGTTTCTCAAAAATCTTATAGTTTATTTTAATTTGTTCAGAAATTTGGAAAGTGTTTGATTTTCATAGAACATTCCGTTTTTTGAAGAAAAAAATCTTTCAAAATTCCTAAAATAATTTGGATCTGTGCAGTGTGTTGGTTCTTTATTGTGGACGCTGCCATATGCTCAAATACGATTGCTAGCTTAACTGGTAGTAACAGATTGTGTATAGCACTTGATCCCGTGTTTGAATCGGCAATTCCTATTTGGCGCTGCAGGCGCCCGTTACAGTGCAATTTGCAAACGGGCGCCTGCAGCAGTCCAAGCTGGGCCGGCCCATTCTATTTTTCTCTCGGTTTTCAGAAAACTTAAAAAAAAAGGTGCGAGAACTGCGAATGATATTCGAACCCACGTCCCACTGGTTGCAACCGCACCGATCAAACCACTCTGCAATCGACCTGCTAGTGCTCTAATGAATTTCGCTTCTACATTTTCTTTCGTTTCTTCACGTTCGCGAAAACTGGTTTCGCAATCTTCCAGAAGCTTCCCAAACTGATTTTTTCCGGTTCGCGGTTTAGTTCACGGATGGTTTTATTCGGCTTTCCTTTTTTTCTTTAGTTTTTTTAAATGTTTGATTTTTTAAGAATTTCGTGTTTTTTTAATTAACGAACTTAAAAAAATGTGAACCTTTTTTCCAGATTCGATGAATTTATTTCAAATTTGATGATTTTTGTTCAAAGTCCATGAACTTTTTCCAGATTAAATGAAAGTTTTCTAGATTTGATGAACTTTTTTCAAAATCGATGAACTTTTTTCAGATTACATGAACTTTTCTCTAATTTGATGAACTTTTTTCAAAATCGATGAACTTTTTTCAGATTACATGAACTTTTTCAAATTCTATGAAATTTTTGTTCAAATTCGATGATTTTTTCTTCAATATCGATTAACGCTTTTCCAAATGTGATGAACTTTTTTAAAAAAGGATGAACGATTTTTAGATTTGTTGAACCTTTTTTAGTTTTTGTGAACTTTTTTCCAAATTCGATTAATTTTTTGAAAAAATGGATCAAGTTTTTCAAATTCTGTGAACTTTTTTGAAATCTTGATTTGTGGTTTTTTCGTTTTAAATTTTGTTCTTCTTTTTTTAAAAGTCAATACTTGACCAGTCATCTGGTCAAACTGCGACCGTACAAACAGCCTCGAGCGAGCGAGCTAGCGACCCTGGCGGGGGCGAGTCGACCGCTCGTCACATGGGCCGGCCCATGATTTGGCGGCTGTGACCGCCAGCTCTCTTAGCTAGCGCCTGAAGCGCCAACTAGGGAGCCCCCGTTTGAATCCCCGCGACGGCGGTTTTTTTGCACCACAGTGCGCGTTCGACTTAGATCTCGATCTTCATGGGCCAGCCCAGTAGTTAAGTCGCCTGTGCGAAGCAGAGCTATTTGCCGCATAGAGCAGCCTATAGGAGGTCAGCATAGCGCGTTCGACTTGATCTCGTTTATTGTGTAACGTAGGGCAGCCGCATGAAGGCGGGCGCAAAACTAGGCCGGCCCATTTCAAGAGGCCACATGCCACAACCTCTTTTTCTATTTTGTTTTTTATTTTGTTTATATTTTCAAATATTATAAATATATATTACCAAAACAATTACATCAAATTTTTTGGTAAATGTTAATAAAGCATTCAAAATTATTAAACATCTATAGAAAAGATGTTTCTCATGTAAACAAAAAAATGTATACCATGTGTATGAAAAAAGTTGATCATGTACTTAGAAAATGATAATCAAGGAATTGAAAAAAGTTGATCATGTACTTAGAAAATGTTAATCGAGGACTTGAAAAAGTTAAAGCTATATAGAAAAATGTTTGTCATGTATAGAAAATATATGCAATGTGAATGGAAAAATGTTGATCATATGTTTAAAAATGTTAATCAAGCCTTTGAAAATTTAAAATCTATGTAGAATTCTTTTCTCATGTATATGAAAAATGTAATCCAAAAATAAATGGTAAATGTCTATAAGAAAACGTTCTTGACAAAAAATGCACAACATACATTAGATAAAAGTAGACATAAAAAATACACTTAATTTTTTTAATGTGTAAAAAATTGTTTCTAATGTATACAAAAAATGTACATTGTGTGTGAAAACATGTTTATTCCCATGAAATAAATGTTCACCGTGTATTTGAATTTTTTTAGCAATGTTATTCAAAAGGTGTTACAAAATTGTAATTTAAAAATATATATTATGTATTAAAAAACCGGGAAAGAAACAAAGAAAATAAAGAAAGCCGATGAAAAACAAGAAAGAAACAAAAAACTGAAGAAAAATAAGAAAATAAGAAAGAAAAGAAAAAACTTGTGAAATTGGTAAAGAAACAAAATGAAGTCACAATAAACGAAGAAACAAAGAAAATCAACATATGAATTCAAACTATTAGAATACTTGGTGCGAGACAGATATATTCAAGAAGCCGCGGTCCATGATATTTATGTTGTATTTTATGTCTTTTGATGGTTACATCATCTAGTAGATTTTTAGAGTGCATGTTACTTCATATTTCTTAAGTTAGGTTGATTTGTAGAGTGACCGTGGCTTCGTATTTCATAAGTTAGTTTTTCGCCTCAAATAACTTGAATTCTTGAATCAGCCAATGTGGCAAATGACCATACTTTATCTAAGTTTTTCTCAAACAAGTTTCTATCCATAAACTATGTACAGAAAGCATTGCACTTTTGCTAAGTAAATACGAATGGTTCACACGAAGCTATCGTTCTATATGCAGAGGTTTTTGGTACCGGGCGCGAGGGAGGGACTAGCAACCCAATTAGAAAGTGGTAGCTGGTCAAATCATGAAAAGATGGTGGTGACTGATTGACTCTAGTCTCGTTTTCCACATGTTGCGGCTTGGGGACAAACCGCAACTCAAACAGGGGAGGGTGTTAGCGTCACTAACAGTAAGACACCATCGGCCCAACAACTAATAGAGCCTGAAGGAGATGCAGCCCAAGCCGCAGCAAAGCAAGCGAGAAGACCTAACTAGCGAGTGACTGGTAACTAGTGGGTGAATTCCACACAGGAAATATAAGGAGTGGAAGACGCGTTCAGGAAGGGCATTGAAGAGTGATCAGACACGACACAACGGGGGCGGCTATACCTACTACCATAGAAACCTAGCTTCCCTTTCCCCTTTCCCTCAAGTTGGGCACATATGTGCTTGTAAGGAGTAGATCTTGTAAACTGAACCACCATAATCAGAGACACTAGTACCGTGCTGACAATATTTATGTTGTATTTTATGTTTTTTATGGTCACATCATCTAGTTGTTGAGAATCTTGAACTAGTTTGGATAGTCAGTAGATTTTTAGAATATGTGTAGCTTCGTATTTCTTAAGTTATGTTGTTTTTCAGAGTGCACGTGGCTTCGTATTTCGTAAGTTAGCTTTTTTTCCTCTGGTAACTTGAATTCCTAAATGACCATACTTTAACTGAAATTTTTGCCCCAACATGTTCCTATCGGTAAACTATGTACATAAAACATTGTACTTTTGCTAAGTCAAAACGAGCGAGCGGGTACAGGTTAGTCAACTGACTTTTTTTTGGGCCAGTCGACTGACCCATACTCATTTCAGTCGAGTGGCAAGGAGGAGTTGGATGCACCGTTTTGGTTTCTCCAATGATTGACGTGTTTGCTGAATCGCAAGCCCAACATGATCATGTGCCAGTGGACTCCCTGGCCTTGGCCACTCTTACCAATACGTCCAATGTCAGCTTTGCCACATGCAACCTAACCACAAGCATCAGTGCATCACAACACACAATGCATAGTTATATGGGCAGTGGAAAGAACCCAACAACACATGCACACTCCCTATGAATTAGTACAAAGAGTTCCATAGAAAACCGTTGTCTAGATGGTAATGTACACAGTTCGAAGTCTGCAAATTAATCATAGTGATGCACCTTAATCAAGAAGGTGGTTGCATGAGTAGCATGGTTTTAATTATGCTGAGTTGTTAACCTGATAACGAAAATAAGAAACATGGTCAATTGCCTGAAACATGGTTTTAATTATAATGAGTTCTCAATTATACCGAGTTGCAATGATATTACACTTTTTAAAATGAACACTACTATGCACACGATGGATTCATGCACGATCCACAAACGACAGGTGACCTACACCGTTGATTTGCCCCGTTTTTCTAATTTGTGTGGCTTCAAATCATGCCGTGCACAAATCGTGTGTCAAAGGATCATGTGCAGAGCACTTCCGTTTTAAAATATGCAAAGAATAAGCATATAATAGTGCATTTTTTGCATTCTACTATAATTTCCACAGAGTGTAAGTGAAATAATGTATTTCCTTTAAGAAGAAAGACAACTAAGAAAAGCTTGCGCACAACTATGCACCTAAATTGTATTTTATCGTAATATGCAAAAATAATCATATAGTCATGAAACTTTGGCACATATTATATAGTATTTGTTTGTATATAATTACACCCAGCCACAAACCCACAAAAAACAACAATAACCAATAAAGGAAAGACAAAAGGAAAAAAGGAAACCCATAGAAACAGAAAACAGAAATAGAAAATGAAGCAAAAATACCCTTAAATAGGAAAGAAAATGATATAAAAAACTAAAACAAAATAATGACAAAAATTGCACGCAATCTGCACATAAATTGCGCTTTGTTCTAATATGCAAGAATAAACACATAATTGTGAATTTTTTTCCACATAGTGCAACTGAAATAATGTATTTCCTTTAAGAAGAAAGACAACTAGAAAAACTTGCGCACAACTATGCACCGAAATTGCACTTTATCGTAATATGCAAAAGTAATCATATAGTCATGAAATTTTGGCACATATTATATAGTATTTGTCTATATATAATTACACTCAGCCAAAACCCACAAAAAACAACAATAACCAATAAAGGAATGAAAAAGGGGAAAACAAAAAACCAGAGAAACAGAAAACATAAGTAGAAAATGAAGCAAAAATACCCTTAAACAGAAAAGAAAATAATATAAAAAACTAAAACAAAATAATGACAAAATTTGCACACAATCTGCACATAAATTGCACTTTGTTATAATATGCAAGAATAAACACTTAACAGTGATTTTTCGCAAAATCAAAACTTTCTAAAGAAAGAATGAATTAGTGGCATTGATATTTGATCCATGGTGTCTGTACTTTTTCGGATGAAAATAACGAATAAGTGGTATTGGCATTACCGTTTAAGAAGAAAGAAAAGTGAAAGAAATGAAAAAAAATGCACAAGGTTTGAATAGAAATTGCACTTTTTTATAATATGCAAGAATAAGCACAAATAATGAAATTTTACAAAAAAATCATGAGTAGGAATGAATTAGAGGTATTGGTATTACCCTTAAAGAATAAAAAAATGAAATAAAAATTTAAGCAAAATTAAAATGGTGAAGTTTTCTAAGAAACAATGAGTTAGTGTCATTGGTTTCCGGTTAAGAAGAAAGAACTGAAAATGATAATAAAATAATGCAATATTTTGCAAACAATTTGCACAGAAGTTGCGCTTTTTATAACATACGGGAATAAGAATATAATAGTGTAATTTTAATAAAAAGAAAGTTTCGTGAGAAGAAATGAATTTGCAGCATTGGTATTATCATTAAAGAATGATAGAAACAAAGTAATACTAAAGAACCAAAATACCAAAGTTTTCAAGAAATAATGAATTAGTGGCTCATGTATTACTCGCTAAGAAAGAAATAAAATGAAATAAAAACTAGAACACAATCAAAATAATGAGGTTTTCTAAGGAAGAATAAATTATTAACATTGGTATTACCCTTTCATATAAATAAAATAAAATAGAAACTAAAAAAATCAAAGTAATAAGGTTTTCTAAGAAAGAATAAATTAGTTTCATTAGTATTACTCTTTAAGAAGAAATGAAAATAAATAAATAAATAAATTGCAATAAGGAGAATGAATTAGTAGCATTATTATTACCCATTAAAAAATAACAATGTTTTTTTGCAAAACTTGCACACAACTTCGCTCTTAAATTACATTTTTTAGTACACAAACAATAATCATATAGTAGTGTAATTTTCACACATATTGCAAATTATTTATGTGTGTAAATTACACTCACCAAATCCCATAAATATCCACAAAATAGAAATAAAACCAACTAACTAAGAGAAACAGAAAAACAAAAGCAAAAGCATTAAAAACAAAAAAATATTAAAAAAAAGGGAGAGAGAGGGGGGCTGGATCGCACCGGTGCATTTGGTTGCAAGGGTGGCCGTGGATGGGTTGAGATCGTTCAGAAAATAGACATGTTTGGTTATAAAGCACTAGAGTGGTTCCGCTCAAAAAAAGATAATATGCTCTGAAGATGCTGAACCATTCCACCCTAAAAAATCGGGTGAATCATATGGCCACCCATTGCATTCATGATTATGTGAACATGACTGATGGATGGGACCCAAATAATTAGCTCATCTTCTACATACAGCCAAACACATGTATCGAATGGTTCCATCCCCAAAACGCTGGATGGTCCAAACCCATTCATATGGCACCTTCAACCAAAGGCATAGGCCGGCTTCGGGCTAGAAGGAAATCGACTCGCCCAAATAAGAGGCCAGTCAAAAAAGAAAGCTCACAGAACAAACAACACATATCATAAAAAAAACATGACGAATCTCAGAGAAAAATACAATGGCTACAAAACCGATTGACTCGAAATTGAAATTTCAGCTGACTGAAATGTAGGTAAAGCGTAAAAACAAAGGGTTCGCACGAACCTATGGTTCTTCTATCTGCAGAGGATTTTGGTACCGGTGATGGAGGAGGGACCGAGCAACACAATTAGCAGGCGGTAGCTGGTCAAATCATGAAAAGATGGTGATGACTGATTGACTCCACCGTTTATGCCCAACGGGCCGCAAAATCAAAACATCATAAACAGCAAGTTAATACAGGAGCGAGCCCCAAAATCAATGCCAGAATCAAACCATCCTGGCAAAAATAATGGCCGCGACTCCTCGCTGAACGGAATCCGGAGCCTTAAGGCTGGTCACAATGGGCAAGAACATAAGCTAGGAACTTCACGTTTTCCTAGATTATGTTACTACCTCCACAGTGGGTAGGAACATCTATGTAGTGTCATGCAACCATGTATTTATTAGGTTATAGACTCATTGCTTCTTGGAGTGTGTGATGTTCCGGTAACTTAGCTAGTTACCACAAGCACCTCTCTCTTCATTAAATATGTGCCACATAAGCAAAGTTGCATTGAAGTGTGTGATGTTACTCCTAAGTTCCTCCCCATTGTGACCAGCCTAAGACGCCATCACCAACGAAGATCGTCAATACTGTATTGTATCGTTTGGTCCGTGCATTGCATATAAGGGCGGCCACTGTCACGAGTGAGCTCAGATCCATACAGCCTTCGCTGCCCACGAGGCCACGAGCCAAACATTCGGATACAGTCAACCACCATACGGACAAGGCCTGATCGTCACGGGCGACCATGAAGCCTCCCGCATTGCCGACCCGGAGCCGTATCCGCGGCCTCGTTCTTGTCCTGGCCCTCGCCTGCGCCGGCATTGCACCGGCGAGCGGCGGCGGCGGGCGGTGGGACGTACTGCAGCGCAGCATCGGCGTGTCGGCGATGCACATGCAGCTCCTGCACAACGACCGCGTCATCATCTTCGACCGCACCGACTTCGGCCCGTCCAACCTCTCCCTCCCCGACGGCCGCTGCCGCCGCAACCCCAGGGAGCGCGTGCTCCCCGTCGACTGCACCGCGCACTCCGCCGAGTACGATGTCGCGTCCAACACCTTCCGCCCGCTCACCGTCTTCACCGACACCTGGTGCTCCTCGGGCACCGTCGCGCCCGACGGCACCCTCGTCCAGACCGGCGGGTGGAACGACGGCTACCGCAACGTGCGCGCCATGCGCGCGTGCAATGCTGGAGACGGCGACGGCGGCAGCAGCTGCGACTGGAACGAGACGCAGGACGCGCTCGCCGCCAACCGGTGGTACGCCACCAACCAGATCCTCCCCGACGGCCGCGCCTTCATCGTCGGCGGCCGCAGGCAGTTCAACTACGAGTTCTTCCCCAAGGCCGATGCTTCCGACGCCTCGGCCATCGCATTGCCGTTCCTGGTTCAAACTAGGGACCCCGAGGAGAACAATCTGTATCCTTTCGTCCATCTCAACATCGACGGCAACCTCTTCATCTTTGCCAAGAACCGCGCCGTGCTTCTGGACTACAGGAAGAACAAGATCGTCCGGACGTACCCTGAGCTGGCCGGCGGGGACCCCAGGAACTACCCCAGCTCCGGCTCGTCGGTGCTGCTGCCCCTGAAGCCGTCGCCCACCGAGGCCGAGGTGCTGGTCTGCGGCGGCGCGCCCGCGGGCTCCTACAACTCGACCAAGGAGAAGACCTTCTTCCCGGCGCTTGTGACCTGCGGGCGGATCAAGATCACGGACGCTTCGCCTGCGTGGGTGATCGAGAGAATGCCGTCGCCGCGGGTGATGGGGGACATGATCCTGCTGCCAAACGGCGCCGAGGTGGCGATCATCAACGGCGCCATGGACGGCACCGCGGGGTGGGAGGCCGCCAGCACCCCGGCCTACGCGCCCGTCATGTACCGGCCCGACCACGCGCCCGGGGACCGGTTCGAGGAGCAGAGCGCGACCGACATCGCGCGGCTGTACCACTCGTCGGCGATCCTCCTCCGCGACGGCCGGGTGCTGGTCGGCGGGAGCAACCCGCACATCTACTACAACTTCAGCAACGTGCAGTACCCGACAGAGCTCAGCCTGGAGGCCTTCTCGCCGGAGTACCTGGACAGCTCCAACGACGCCCTCCGCCCAAAGATCACCGACCCCTCGCCGGGCGGCCCGGCGGTGAGCGTGAAGTACGGCGACTCGATGACCCTGCAGTTCGAGGTGCCAGCGGTGGCGCCGAGAAGGAGACCGCGCGGCGGGGGCGACGGCGACGGTGGCGCTCTCGGCCTCATGTCGGTGACGATGGTGGCGCCGTCGTTCACGACGCACTCGTTCGGGATGAACCAGAGGCTGCTGTTCCTGGACGTGGCGGGGACGACGGCGCTGCACGGCGCGGCGGGCGCGTACGAGGCGTCGGTGGTGATGCCGGCGACGGCCGTGCTGGCGCCGCCGGGGTACTACATGGTGTTCGTGGTGAACGGGCACATCCCCAGCGAGGGGGTGTGGGTCCACATAGAGTGACGCCGGCGATGGCGGCATCGGCATGCATCATGTATAGCACGACCCGATTGTTTTGTTCTATTCTCTCGTGTGTTTTTGTTGTCACCACGCACGAATGTGAGGTGATGCCGTGACTTCGTTCGTTGTTCAGTTCTACCGTGCGCGCGTGCTTGGCGACGCCCGACCGAGTCGGGCAGGACAGAGAGAGCGGAAGGCGAAGAATGTCTGAGAAAGGTGCTCGGCTCAGCTGAGACTGAGAGTGAGGTTAGATTCACGTGAACCGGCCGGGCCTCGCGGCACACGTGACGCTCCCTAGACGCATCTGCTCCTGGCCCTGGCCTAGGTGCATTTGGTGGACAAAACTGATGCTGCTGCATCGCATCGAAGTGTCGCGATCCAGCCGGTTGTTGGCGGCGTTCCTTCCTTCTCTGGGAGAGATCGGCGAGTTCAGAGCTGAGAACGAGCGCCGTTCGCGTGCGCGCGCGGGGGTGACGGCCGGGATGGTTGCGGTTGCGGCCGGTGGCCTGGGACGTCACGGGAATGATTACGCGGCGGTTGGGAAGTGCCTGGCAGTCAGTCAGCTTGGTGCGGTCTGCGGCGGCGGCGACGCCCAAGGAAAAATCCTGGACCAGGAACTTGTCGGGCCGTGATGTTTTGGCCCATAAACCTGCAAAACCCCACTCCGTCACCCGCAAACTTGCAGCCGATGTGCAAAAAAACCCAAAGCCAATCCTGAAGCGACATCTGGCGGAGGCTGGGCTGAGGCGGTCGTCGCCCGCTTTTGCAGAACCCCCCCTAGGCTTAACAGTAATAAACCCGCACCCCACATCTCTCGTTCCCCATTCCAGCTGCAGCCAAATCCCTAGTGTCTCTCCCTCTCGTTCTCCTCTGTATCGCCCGACGACAGAAGCATGAGAGTTAGGTCGGCGACGGCGAGTCTGGGCTTTGGAGCGAGTGGTAGCAGGAAGGGCGGCGCCATTGGAGTCGGCGGAGCCATGGGTGGGGGCGGATCCGTTATAGGCGACAGGTTCATTGGCGGCAGCCGACCCGGATAACCTTGAGCCAAGGAGTCGTCCGTCGTCAACTTTGGGGCTCCATCTGCATCTCAGGTTTAGTTCTTCGCACTCACGAATTACATTTGTTCGATGGGTTGTACAAGTGACTGACGATTTAGGGTTTGAGTTTTGGTAGGATGATGTGCTTCCTGAATTTGATTTTGGGCTAATTAAATATGAGCACGATCCAGACTATTGTGGCATTGAGAAGGGGGGTCTCTGCATTCATCTGATTGCCCCTGATATTGCAGGCACATCTGCAGCTGCTGCTAGGGGAAGAGGAGCTGCAAGGGGAAGGAACTCTGGAAGAACTGCAAGAGGTAGAACTGGAAGAGGTGCTGGAAGGGGAAGGAATTCTGGAAGCAGTACAACAGCTAGTACTGGAAGAGGTGCTGGAAGAACTTAGGCGTTGACACATCTATAGAACTTGGATTTGGTGCATATTACATGTTGTTTGGAGATGACAGGGTTACATAAATGATGAGATGCACTTGTAATGCCATTACATTAATACAACTACAAGTTCATGAATGAACTTCATTTTGTGACAGCAAATGTAAGAGTTCATGAATGAGCTTTCTTTAGTGATGTTATGACTACAACAAACTGCATGGTGCTGCTGCTAAGATGAACTGTATTCTGTGACAGCAAACTCCTTTATGATGTACTTGTTTAAATGATGTTTGAACTCCTCTTTGCTGGTTAAATTATGTGCTCAAATCCTGAATTTTTCCAGTCCTTTACCTATGTATTCCTGAATGTTTCTATATATGCAAATAAATAAGCTAAAATGCATGCTGAAATTCTGTATGTTCAAAATAGCAAAAAAAGAAATGGCTTGGGTATCGAACCTAGGACCTGCCATTCCGCTCTGTAGTGCTTTGCCAGTATAATACAAGTAATGTATTATCTCAATACAGCTAGTCTTTTGTACTGAATCAAATTTGGGCGTCGTCTCTATCCTATGCTATGCCGCCCGTACTACTATCAGCGAGAAGAGCCACACAGCGACATCCTCGAGGCCAATGGCAGCTTCCCACCGGTGGCCGCTCCCCTCCGTCGGGCTGCAGAAGCAGAGTGCGCAGCCAGAGAGCCAGCAAGGGCAGCGACAAGTTTCTAGGCCGGATGTGCTTCTGCTGTTGGGCGATACAGAGGGAGAGACAGTAGGGATTTGGCTGCAGCTGGAATGGGGAACGAGAGAGATGTGGGGTGCGGGTTTATTACTATTAACCCCAAGGGGGTTTCTGCAAAAGCGGGCGACGGCCGCCTCACCCGCCTCCGCCAGATGTCGCGTCAGGATTGGCTTTGGGTTTTTTGGCACATCGGCTGCAAGTTTGTGGGTGGCGGAGTGGGGTTTTGCAAGTTTGTGGGCTGAAAGATCACGAGCCCGACAAGTTCCTGGGCTTGCCGTGCTTTTACCTCAAAATCCTGGCGTGCCGAGGTGCCTTCCCGTCGTGCAGCTGGGTGAACGGTCGCTGGCTGGCCGGCCGCGTGGCGGACGCGGCTGGTCTGACATATGGCCCACACACTAACATGTGGGCCCGGACCCATCCGTCAGGGGGCCGTACGTCAGGGAACATAATTAGGCCGTAGGTTAGGCCAAGATATCAAACTTGTGCAAACCAACCAGTTCTCCCATTTTTCCCCTTTGGATCGACACCCGAAGTACTACACGATAGGTCATGTTTTGCCTTTTGCAGATGCTAGTACAGTCCTATTTCAATCAGAAAATAGAGTCATATTTTCAAGTATAGACCATCGCTTTTTTGTCTTTGGACTGAAGACCCGCCTGAGTTGACAGTGCTGACTTCCCACCCGAGACTGACTTGCTTACCTCTACACCAACAGCTTAAATAGTAGAATTTATAACACTCCATTCTTCTATAGATAGCCTAGAATCGGAACTAGAATATGTGCCCGACTTACCTATTTCCAAGACAGTTACTCAACTTCCATAGCCGCTTGACACTCTCTTAGTAGATCATAAGAGAAGTATTCTTTAAGAAATTCGTATGGAAAGATGGACTAGCTCGAGACCCTGGCTTCAAACGATCGATTGAATTTGGATTCCTTTGCTTATCCTTCCTAGCTATAGTCTCCCTTGTGCCTTCGGCAGTAAAAGTGAAAGATTTATGTATCATCAGTTTGTTTCCCCATTTGCTCAAAGAACGCATAAAACCTGTTCCCTCACCATATCAAAAGATCAAGTAGAAGAGTCCTCTTCTTCAACAAGAGCTTTTCATTTCACTCTTTCGCAGCAATGCCCGGGCAATAAAACAATATGAGCAAAACAATATCATAGCAAATGGTATGTGCTGGCTTAACGAGAGCCGTTGTTTGGTCAGACTGAACCCTCAAAAATCAAGAATGTATCGTATGGCCATCAACATTCAACTGACCGACTCATTCACGAAACAAGATATCGTCCCGCTTTGCACATGAAACATGAAATAAAGTACACATCCGAACAATACAAGATAGTGAGACAACCTTTTTAGAGCATCTCCAATAAAAGATATACATGCAAAAGTAACTAATTTTTGCATCTCCGAGGCCCACAAAACCCTTCCCAATATATGATGTAGTTGAAAAAAAATACATATCCACCTCCATGAGATGTAAAATACAACACCTCGCAATGCAAATATACATCTCCACCTACAGGAGATGTAAATTCGCCAGCCGCGCGTCAACCGCCCAGCTACCTCCCGTCTTCTTCCGTGCGCCCGTCCGCCTCCCTCCCGCCGCCGCTATGGCCGACGCCGATGACCATGTCGCCTCCCCTGCCGCGTCCGCCGCCGGTGGTCTGACCCACCTCGCCGCAGCCGCCATCTCCGCAAGCACTATCCCCAATCCGGCCTCCGCCTCCATGCCGCCGCCGCCATCCCGCCATCCCTGGTTTTGCCCCACCCCGGTCGGTCACCGTCACGGCTAAGCCCCGCGATGAAGGCGTGAAGCGGCCGACAGCGCAGGGCCGCAACCCAGCGTCGAATCAAATTCGAGAGCTGAAGAATTTGAGGCCGGATGCGGCTCCGTTGGCCGATTGGCAACCGTAGACGGCCTTGGCATCCTCCTCCGGCCAAGGAGCCCCTCCACCACCTCCATTGCCACCACCGTCGGCCATGGAGGAAGATGTGGCCACGCCGACGACAACCACATCCACTTGTTCGACGATATGTCACAAAGCTAAAAAAAGTCCTTTGAATTTCTTTTGTGCTCTTGTTTGTTCTATCAATTTGCGATACAAATGGGATGTGAAGTTGATTATGCATCTTCTGTTGGAGTTACTCTTTTGCATCTTTAATATACATCATTTGTTGGAGTTGCCTTTATTTTGAAGATGTAAAAAACATTTTTTGGAGATGTAAATTTTTACATCTCCAAATTTACATCTTCTATTGGGATGCTCTTACAAAAGCAAATTTTAGAATAACCCAACAGCCAGAAGCAAAGAACCAAAACGGAGAAAGCACATGACGGCTCGAGGACACATCACGACACACCCTAAGATAGCTAAGCTCCACGTCAACACCCTCAGGAGGGAACACAACACTAGGCTTTGCCGCTACCGCGTCCGAAACACACATGCTCTCACCTGGAACCCTGGCACAGGGAGGAGAAGCACAACGATGTCCAGTTTAGAAACACACATAAATTTCGTCAAGTGCACAAACAATTCCAAACAAAAGTTCACATTCTTCTTGATTTCTTGATTTTTTGTTCACAGTGACTAAAGAATCAAAATTACCCCATATAGTTTAAACCTATCTATTCCCAAAATTTTGAGCTCAAATTATAAAATCAAGGATTTAAGGAAATGTGAAGTTGTAATAAAATACTATGTTCCCAATCATATATGTGACGCATGAATGATACCTTGGATGTCACATGCCATGTGAACAAAACTATCTTATGTTCAAAGTGATTCCGTTTTCTACGTTGAGACTTCACTAATCGTACATAAGTGAAAACATAACAGTTGTAGAGGAAGCGCTGGGCAAGTTAGACATCACCGACGAAGAGGCGACACCGCTGGTGATCGACGACGCGAACGATGGTGCTCCGACAAAGTGGCTGTTGGCGGGGAAGGTCTTACACCGCAATCTGCTTCATATTCAGACCATCGGCAACGCCCTTCGCCCAGCCTGGGGAAACCCTAGGGGTCTTGAAAGTGCGTTATATCGACTAGAGGGGGGGTGAATAGGCGATTTTTATGAAATTCTTCACTGAGGAATTTGCTCGTGAGGAAATTCCTTAGCGAAGAACTACTAGCAGCGGAATAAGTACTCAGAAGTAAACATAGCAGATTACATGCATAGTCATCATGATGAAATGAAGACAAACATAGAGTACAGAAAGCGTAAACACAGGATAACACAAGATGAAGACAAACAGACTGAAGAAATTGAACTGAGGAAATTGAGAAAGTCTTCAGTCAAAGTCTTGAAACACAGATATGATAAACAAGCAGCACAATACTGAGGAAATGAAAGAGTTGAGGAAATGGAACCAGTAAGCTTGGTGAAGACAATGATTTGGTAGACCAGTTCCAACTGCTGTCTCAGTTGTACATCTGGTTGGAGCGGCTGAGTATTTAAACTCGAGGACACACAGTTCCGGACACCCAGCCCTGAGCACGCAGCTCGGGACACCCAGTCCTCACCGTATTCTCCTTGAACTAAGGACACACAGTCCTCGTCCAATCACTCGTGGTAAGTCTTCAGGTGACTTCCAAACCTTCACAGACTTGGTCACTCGGCGATCCACAATTCCTCTTGGATGCTCTAGACCTTAACGCCTAACCGTCTAGAAGAAGCACAGTCTTCAAAGGTAACAAGCGTCGGATCCACGCAGGATCAATTTCTTCAGTGATGCTCAATCACTTTGGGTTCGTAGGTGTTTTGGGTTTGGGTTTGGATTTTCCTCACTTGATGATTTTCGCTCAAAGTCCTCGGAGGATGGGTTGCTCTCAAATGACAAGTGTCAAGTTCTCGCGGAGCAGCCAACCAGCTAGTGGTTGTAGGGGGCGGCTATTTATAGCCTAGGGAGCAGCCCGACATGATAAGACATAAATTCCCTTCAATGATATGACCATTAGGTGAACAAGATATTTTAGGACAGCTGGCGCGTAGCACAGCAACGGTCGGAAATTTGAGGTTCAAATTCCTCAGGGCTATCATGTTCCTCACAGTGTAGGCAATTCGCACTGGCGAATTCCTAACTCCTCAGTCAGAGCAAAGTCCTCAGTGACCAGAAGAACTACGTCTCTATCACTGAAGAAATTGACTTCACTGTATGACATTTCCAATGGCTTCACTCGAAGGGATTGGTCGATGTAGGATTTGAGATGAGCATCACTTGGAAATTTTTTCCTTAGTATTTCCTCGACCCCCTTTAACAGTACGGTGTTTCCTATGACTCAAGAAAGAGAAAATGAAACTACGAAAACAAAAGTCTTCACGCTTCATGTTCCTCGAATGAATACCAAGTCTTCAAGGTCACACCAATTTCTTCACTTTCAAAGTCTTCAGAAAGTCTTCAAAATATCAAAGTCTTCAAATGAAGAACTTCATTTTTAGGGGTCGACTTTCTCTGTAAATATCAAACTCCTCATAGACTTATAGACCTGTGTACACTCATAAACGCATTAGATACTTAACCTATAAGTCTTCAATACACCAAAATCACTAAGGGGCACTAGATGCACTTACAATCTCCCCCTTTTTGGTGATTGATGACAACATAGGTTAAGTTTTCAACGGGGATAAATATATGAAGTGTAAATACTGATATTGAGGAATTTGATTGCAAGATATAGAAGAACTCCCCCTGAAGTGCATAGTGAGGAATTTGCTTTTGAAGCAATGCACACTTGAAGAGTTGAATCATGGAGATCTCCCCCTATATCTTGTAATTCATACACGCATTTGATATATAATATGAAGAATTTGAAATGCATGATGAAATATGGTGCCTGAAGTAATTCAACATGCGTGCAAAAATATTAACGAGGAATAAGCATGCAGAATAGTGCATCAAAGTATCAAAGCATAGTGCAACAAAAGTATCAGCGCACCATCGGGTTTAAGATTACAACTCGATCCACTAAAAGTTTCGGAAGAGCGAGAGTTGTAACTTAGCAAATAAAAAACGATATATAAGGGCGTTAAACTAGACCCGCTTGAAGACTAACTCAGATTTCTCCCCCTTTGTCATCAAATGACCAAAAGGATCGAAACTGAGGACTAACGCCCCTGAAGATAATCAAGTTGATGAAGGAGCGCCAGCGTTGTTGGGGTCGGTTGTTGACGTAGGGCCTGCTGCAGTGTCGTCCAAGTCTTCATTTTCATCAGTGTCGCGTGATGAAGAATATGAACTGGCCACCAAAGAAGGAACTAGAACCTTCTTGTATTTCTTCGAAGGAGGTGCAGACCAGGCAAATTCTTCTTTGAGACCCATTTTCTCCAAGTCTTCAGCACTGTACACTTGAGATAGAACAGTCCAGGTGCGGTTGAGGGTTTCATGAAGGTAGTAGTGGTTTTTCTTCACTGCATTGTGTGTGGAAGTCATGTTGTGAAGAATTGAGCCAAACTGACGCTTGACCCATTTGTGATTGCGATCAACCTTTTGATGAAGACTAAGGAGTAACTCACAGTCAGTCATCACCCTGGGTGCTGTGGCTTGAGGATTTGGCTTGACAGTGTTGGCAGCAGAGTCATGTGTGGCAGAGTCATCATTGGTGGAATAAGAAGCAGCCTTGCGAAATTGACCATCCAATGAACGAATGCCTTCATCTATCATAGTAGTGGCCTTGCCCTTTTCATCAGCTGAGGAAAATGTCCGTTTGAGGACTTCAATGGGAGGCAAGTAGCTGCAGTGGTTGAGAGTCTCAGCCTTGTAGTTGAGTGAAGACCTTGTCCTGATGAATTTCATTATCCAAGGTGCATAAGGCTTCAGCTCAAATGGTGACATAGCAATGTTGGCCAGAGTCCTCATGAAGAAATCATGGAAGTTGATGGGAATGCCATGGATGATGTTGAACAGCAGATTCTTCATGATGCCAACGACTTCTTCATCAGTCGAGTCGTGGCCTTTGATGGGACTCATTGTCTTCGTCAGAATGCGATAGACAGTCCTTGGCACATACAACAGTTCCTTGACGAGGAATGTGGTTCTAGGAGCTTGGCCTGGCTTCAAAGGCTTCATCAGCACTTGCATATAGTGATTTGAAAGCTCAGGTTCGTTGTACACACAACGCGCATCTTCAGTGGGTGGACTTAGAGGAAGGACACGAAGCAATTTAGATGCTGGGGCCTTATAATGGGTGTTCTCAGTCATCCAGTCCAAAACCCATGAGTTGACATCTTCAGAGTTGCCGGTGATGTGCAACGTTGCATAGAATTGAAGAATAAGCTCTTCATTCCAATCGCATATGTCTGTGCAGAAATTGAGCAGCCCAGCATCATGAAGAACACTGAGGACTGGCGTGAAGCACGACAAAGACTCCATATCCACGTGAGGAATATGAGCATGGTCGAAGACTTTGTCTTTGTTGTAAAGAACAGAGGAATAGAAATTGGCTTGGCTGGCTGTCCAGAAACGCCTCTTCCGTATGCGAGCAGAGTCATAGGGATTGTATTCGGTGAAGAACACATGCTCGCCAAAGAAGTCTTCAGCCTTGAATTTTTGTTTGCGTGAGAACGGATCCTTTGGCCTTGGCAGAGGAGTGTCAGTGAGTTGCATCACGACCTCAGGAATCACGATCTCCGGCTCTTCAGGCTGTGGAATTTCAGGATTTTCCTCAGGTGCAGTCACCTTGTCTGTTTCAGCAGCAGTTTCTTCAGCACTAGTGGCTGGAATTTCTTCATTCACAGATGCAGTGGGATGAGTTGTGTTAGAGCCCAATTTTACTGTTGGTGAAGGAGAGTGAGGAATTTGCTGCAGGGGAGTGAAGAGTGGGGAATTGGGATGCTGACTTTCCCAAAAGTCGTCATTCATTACAGGAGTGGTGCTTCCAATATCCACATCTTCATCAATTTCTTCAACACCAGCCTCTTCAGCATCAAACTGAGGCATTAGTGATGAGACCATTGGGGTTGAAGGTATTGCATCCACTTCAATTTCTTCATCAATCTGCTCTGACGAAGCAGCAGATTGAGTTTCTTCATCTGATCCACTTGGGATCTCATAATCTTCACCAAAAGGAACAAGGTCCTTTGATGGCATGGAGGAGATAGGAACATCATCAATTGGATTAGCAAACGAGCTGGTCATGGGCTTCATCTTCTTGGGAGCTGAAGATTCTGAAGCTTGTGATGCTTTCCTTTTCTTCACAGCAGCTCGCACGGCAGCCTTGGTTTTCTTCACATCTGATGTAGATGGAAGAATTGGAGTTGGCGTAGGCGCAGGTGGAGCTGAGGAATCTGGTTGATTGTCCTCAGGCGCAATTGATGCAGTCACCCTGGTTTCTTCATTTTCTTCAGGCGCACCACTAGTGGATGCCCTGGTAATTTCTTCAGGGGCTGGAGCAGAGTCATCAGCCCTGGAACTGGCATTTTCTTCAGCAGCCTGAACTTCATCAGCGGTGCTGGCATGTTCTTCAGTTTGCTGAACAGATGCTTCAGCATGAGGAATTTGTTGTGTTGAGGTAGCACCCTTGGTGAAGGTATCAGTCAGCCTCACAAATCTGACCTTGGCTCCTTGCCAATCAGCATAGTACGAGTCAAAGTTGTTGCTGAGGGCTTTGATCTCAGCCTGCATCTTGACGAGTTCCTCAGGCATCATCTTGACAACGTTTTTCTTCAGCAGCTTCTCTTTCCGGTACTGCGACTTCTTGATCTCTCTGGCCCTATCATATTTCCACTTCTCCTCTTGGATGAAGTGAGTCAACATGTGACTTTGGCCAGGTGTCAACTTGAAATCAGGCATAGGTGTGTTAGGGTCCTTATGCCAGAGATCAATATAATCTAGGATCGCCCTTGGATCCAATAGCAGGGGCACAAGTGTGCCTTTGGCTTTAGCAGCCCTCTCTTGGCGGTCTCTGATGATTTCAGTGAGTTCCTCTTCATCAGCTTCATCATCATCAGATGGCACAGTGAAGACTACCTGCTTCTTATGAGGACTTGGACGAGTGCCGCGTCCAGCAGTAGCCTTTTTCTTCAGCAGAGAAGGTCCAGCTGAGGAATTTGGTGCAGCTGAAGAACTAGCTGAGACACCAGAGGCAATAGAGATGCCAATAGTCCTTTGGCATGAGGCCAGATGCACAGGTGCTGAGGACTTTGTCGGGACAGCTAAGGACTTTGGTGGAGCAGGAGCAGCATGAGGAATTTGCTTTGAAGATTTTGAAGCTTCTGGCCGTGAGGGCACAGCTGAGGAACTTGGCCGTGAGGGCATTGAAGATGAAGCACTTGGCTTACGAGCGGGCTTCTTAATCATTGCTTTCTTCGGCTTGGCAGAGGCCTCAATGGCAGCAGCAGCAGCAGCAGAGTCTTCATTGAATTTCCTCACTGCATCTCTGGCTTGCCTTTGCAGTTTAGCTTGGCGCTTGGCCCATTCCTTAGGAAAATCCTCACCGCCTCTGATGCTAGTGGGATCAGCCACTTGGCCAGGTGCCAATGGAGGTCTTTGGCATGGAGTGTTTACTATGAATTTCTTCATATACTTGGGAGTGACGTATCTGTACTCCCTCCATTCACGTGCCCATCTCCTTTCAATCTTCTGTATGCGCACCTTGCGCTGATTTTGATCTTCCTCAGGAGGTGTGCAGTACCCAGCATAAATGTCCTCAGGGATTTCAAAGGCAGTCATGACCTCAGGTCTCTTTCCTCCTTTCTGTGGTCGTTTACCTTCGGCCATTTTCTTTAGATGAGGAATTTGAACAATTGAATTTTCTGAAGAAGTATGCAACTTTTCTTCGAGGAATGCTGCAAATGAGTTAAGTTGATGAGAACCTAATGATTCAGCAGCGGACATGTGTACCTGTGAACAGAGTATAGTTGCGAGGAATTTGGAGAGGTCATATGCGTTCTCAGAGGGATTTTCATAAAGAACAAGTTTGAGGAATTTGACCAGATTCGTCTTGAAGAATTTCACTAAGCGCGCTATATCTTAGGTTCTAGAGTTGTATAGATCGAAGATCCACACAATTGAGGAATCTTGAAGAAAATGATGCTTAGGGAAATGAATCAAGAACAGATAACATGTGAGGTGTTTTGTGCGTGAGGATTTGAAGAATAAAACACCTTTGAAGATTTTGTAGAAAAGTTTCGAATCAAAGAGGGCAGTAAAATTAGCATTTAATTACCCTGAACGAAGAACACGACGAACTGGGAGTTGGAACAGTGAAGTTCGTCGATGCAGATCTTCCACGCCCTAACTTGGCGGAGGAAGACGTCTACGGCGGCGGCGGAGGTGAAGATTTCCGCGGTCGGCGCGAGTACGACGGCGACGAGGTCGAGGCAGTGAAGCTCTTCCTCGCCGGCGACGATGGAGTAGCGACGGCGCTAGGGTTTGGAAGCTCGAGCGGGGGAAGTGAGATCGAGCGGGGTAAAAGAAGTGAGGACGGCGACAGGGGTATTTATAGCCGCAGTGAAAAACTGCTCGTCTGAAGATTTAGGACGAACGTGCCCCTGGCTGTTCTCCTTCTCGCGACATGTGTCACCCATGTACTGTGTAGTGGAGATCGTGTAAGATCGTGGGTGGATAAAATAATCCATCGTGGGATGTGGAACGGTTTGAGCGGCAAAACCGAAAGTTTGGATAAGATTAGTTTTAACGTTCCGTTCGCAATTTCTTCAGCTGACAAGGACACAGTGAATAATTTGAACGAGTTTCAAATAGAACGCACATGAAGAATTTGTGAATAGATTGGATTGAGTATAGCATAGAGGGGAAGCGTCCGATCACATCCACTTAGCAGAAAAGTTCCAACTTGAAGAAATAGCTATAAGTGAATGCTGTAGAGGACATAAACTCATATATATATATATATATATATATATATATATATATATATATATATATATATATATATATATATATATATATATATATATATATATATATATATAGCCAATGAAGAAAAACGACGGCACAAGTGAAGATTTTGCAAAGTTGAAGAATTTGAAAAACTGAGGAATTTCAAAAATTGAGGAAAAACTCAAATTGAAGATTTTCAACTTTTGTGGTGGCGTGACCCACCGTGTAAGAATGATGATTTCAGACACCGCGTACAATTGTCGTAGGGTTCTGAGAATCAAATTCTTCATTAATTTCTTCACACTTAGAGTGTTATTCTTCACTGATTGAAGAAAAACGTTTCTTCGTGTGTTGCACATCTAAGTCATCAATTTTGCATAAGTGTTAGGATGAGTGCATTTTCAAAGTACATTCGAAGACTCTAAGATATTTAGCTCACACCGCAACTTGCTACATCTCTTCTCATCCAAGGGCTTAGTGAAGATATCGGCTAGCTGTTCTTCAGTCTTCACATGCTCAATAGAAATGTCACCCTTCAACACATGATCATGAAGAAAATGATGACGAATCTGAATGTGCTTTGTCTTCGAGTGTTGAACTGGGTTGTGAGCAATCTTGATGGCACTCTCATTGTCACAGAGGAGAGGCACATTCTTCACATTGATGCCATAGTCCTTGAGCGTTTGCTTCATCCATAGTGATTGAGCACAGCAAGAACCAGCAGCAATGTACTCAGCTTCAGCAGTAGACAGTGATACGCAGTTCTGTTTCTTCGAGGACCAACAGACCAAGGATCTTCCGAGGAAATGACAAGTACCAGATGTTGACTTGCGATCCACACGGTCACCAGCATAGTCAGAGTCTGAATATCCAATGAGATCAAAATCCGAGCCCTTGGGATACCATAATCCTAGTGTTGGTGTGTGAGCTAGATATCGAAGAATATGCTTCACAGCCTTATGGTGTGATTCCTTCGGTGCAGCTTGAAATCGTGCACACATGCAAACACTAAGCATTATATCTGGACTAGATGCACATAAGTACAATAAAGAGCCAATCATGGAGCGGTATACCTTATGATCGAAGTCAGTACCATTTTCATCAGTGCATAAATGACCATTTGTGGGCATAGGAATTTTGATGCCTTTGCAGTCTTGCATGCCGAATTTCTTCAGGACATCCTTGAGGTATTTCTCCTGAGATATGAATATACCATTGCGCTGTTGACGAATTTGAAGACCTAAGAAGAATTTCAGCTCTCCCATCATAGACATTTGATATTCTTCACTCATCATATAGGCAAATTCATCACTATAACGTTGGTCAGTACAGCCAAAGATGATATCATCAACATATATTTGGCACACAAACAGTTCACCATCATAAGATTAGTAAAGAGAGTGGGATCGAGTGAACCGGGTGTGATGCCTTTCTTCATGAAGAATTCCTTCAATGTATCATACCATGCCTGTGGGGCCTGCTTGAGGCCATAGAGGGCCTTGTTAAGTCTGAAGACTTTGTCAGGATGTTTTGGATCTTCAAAACCTGGGGGTTGAGCAACATATACTTCTTCCTCAAGCTTACCATTGAGGAATGCACTTTTCACATCCATTTGGTATAAGATATCATGATGGTTAGCATAAGCAAGTAATATGCGAATAGCCTCAAGTCTAGCAACAGGTGCAAAAGTTTCATCGAAATCAATTCCTTCAACCTTTGTGTAGCCTTGAGCTACTAGTCGTGCCTTATTCCTCACCACAACACCATTTTCATCTTGCTTGTTGCGGTAGATCCACTTTGTACCTATGATGTTATGCTTGTGAGGATCGGGACGATTGACTAGTTCCCATACGTTGTTGAGCTTGAACTGATGTAATTCTTCTTGCATGGCCTGAATCCACTGAGGCTCCAGAAATGCTTCATCTACCTTAGCGGGCTCTGTGATAGAGACAAAAGCAAAGTGCCCACAAAAGTTAGATAGATGTGAAGCTTTTGAGCGTGTGAGAGGACCTGGTGCTCTAATGTCATCGATGATCTTCTCCACTTGCACTTCTTTTGCAACGCGAGGGTGAGCTGGTTGTCGTTGAGGAATTTGATCAGCATTTTCTTCACCATCAATTTCCTCAGCATTTTCTTCAGGTGCATCAGCTCGACGTTCTTCACGTTCTGGAATGAATTCTTCAGCAGATTCTTTAGTAGGAATGACATCTTCAGTAGCCTTGTGCTTGATTGAATCCTCAGGTGCTGGTTCATCTAATACATAAGGTAGGTGCTCTCTTTGCGAGCCATTAGTTTCATCGAACCGCACATCTACAGTTTCAACAATCTTGTGAAGAACATTGTTGAAGACTCTGTAGGTGTGCGAGTCCTTTCCGTAACCAAGCATGAAACCTTCATGTGCTTTCGGTGCAAATTTAGAGTTGTGATGAGGATCTCTAATCCAGCATTTAGCATCGAAGACTTTGAAATAACTCACATTGCGTTTCTTGTCAGTGAGGAGTTCATAGGCAGTCTTCTTGAAGAATTTGTGAAGATATACTCTGTTGATGATATGGCACGTAGTATCAATTGCATCAACCCAGAAACGATGAGGAGTTTTGTACTCATCGAGCATAGTGCGAGCCATCTCAGCAAGAGTCCTGTTCTTGCGCTCCACGACGCCATTCTGTTGAGGAGTATAAGGAGCAGATAACTCATGAGTAATACCAAGTTCATCAAGATAGTCATCGAGACCCGAATTCTTGAACTCAGTGCCATTGTCACTTCTGATGTGCTTAATCTTCACACCAAAGTTGGTTGAAGCCCTCAAGGAAAATCGTTTGAAGACTTCCTGCACTTCAGTTTTGTAAGAGACAAGGTGTACCCATGTGTAACGAGAGTAATCATCAACAATAACAAAGCCATATTGAGATGCTTCATTTGAAACAGAGGAATAATGATTAGGACTGAAAAGAACCATGTGAAGCAATTCGAATGGACGAGTAGTGGTCATGATAGTCTTCGCTGGATGCTTGGCCTTTGTCATCTTTCCAGCTTCACAGGCACCGCACAAGTGATCCTTGAGGAATTTGACATTCTCAATGCTAATGACATGCTTCTTCTTCGCAAGCGTGTTCAAATTCCTCATGCCTGCATGACCAAGTCGTCGATGCCATAGCCATCCTTCTGAAGCTTTTGCAAGTAGGCACACGGCTGGTTGTGAATCTGCAGAGAAATCAACAATATACAAGTCTCCTCTCCTAAAGCCTTCGAAGACTTTGGAATTGTCAGCTTCCATAATCACAACACAACGATACTTGCCAAAGACAACAACCATATCAAGATCACAAAGCATTAAGACAGACATAAGATTGTATCCTAAGGACTCAACAAGCATGACTTTGTCCATGTGTCGATCCTTTGCGATAGCAACCTTACCTAGACCCAATACCTGACTTTTGCTTTTATCAGCGAAGATGATCTGCTTCATGTGTGATGCTGATAAGGGAGCATCCATCAACAGATTCCTGTCACCGGTCATGTGATTTGTACATCCACTATCAAGTACCCATTCAGTGGCTTTGGGTTGATCATCCTGCAGATGAATTAGTGCAACTTACGACCTCATATACTTCAGCAGTGAAGAATATGATATCACAATTCATCACATCAATTCCATCAAGCAGTAAGACAGATAAAACAGAGGGAGGATGTGTGAAATGAAAGTTCATTTCATCATGATTAGCCTACGTCCTTTCAGGCATTTTGTCAGGTCCCAGCAAATTCTTCAGACGTTATCGTACGTCTGGAGACCTGACCCTGCAGAAGAGATTAGTTCTTTTTCTTCACCACCCACATCTGAAGGGGTGGCAAAGAGTTCATCACTCTGCGAGCCCCATATGAGAATGGTGGCAAAGCAGCCAAACCATTTCTTTCCACATAAGAGTGGTTAGGGTAAGCATATGAATAAGCAGAGAAATTCTTTGAGGACTTATGAACATAATAATTTGAAGAATAATGCTCATATTCATAGCCCTTGGCTCTTCCCTGTGAAACAGAGTTGTTAGCACGATGATGTTCATATGAGGACTTTGATCCATGTGAGGAATTTGATCTGGGGTTCCTTTTCTTCACAGGTGGTGTCATGAGGACATTCACCTGAAGACTTTCAAGGCAACTTTTGGGAACCCAGATTTTCTTCATAGGGGAACCGTTCCTGCAGTTAGTGCCAACATATCTAGCAAATACTTCACCATTCTGATTCTTGAACAATTTATAGTTGGAGTCAAATGACTCATCAGAAGAATGAGAAGATTCACATGTATAACCAGATAAATTAGATGGATCAACTGGAGGTCCCTTTGCAGCAACCCATGTGGTTTTGGGGTACTGCTCAGGCTTCCAATATGTACCATCAGCATTGAGTTTCCCCTCAAAGGCAATACCCTCTTTCCTAGGGTTCCTGTTGAGGATTTGCTTTTTAAGCACATCACAAAGAGTCTGATGCCCTCTGAGGCTTTTGTACATGCCTGTCATGTACAATTCCTTCAGTCCTGCATCGTCAGTAATACTAGCAATGTCCTCAGATGAGGAATTAGTGATAGCAGAGACAGGTGAAGAATTTGTAACATTTGAAGCATTTGAACATTCAGGTGAAGAATTATCAGATTCTCGTTCAATGCATTTTAGGCATGGAGGAATGAATTCTTCCTGAGCAGCGCTGATTTGTTGAGCAAGCAATGAATCGCACTCCTTCTGAAGATCTTCATAACTCACTCTTATCTTCTCAAAGTCAGACGGGAGAGAGTTATGCTGATCTTGAAGAGAGTCATGCTTGGAATGAAGTCTTTGAAGACTTTCAGCCAAGGCTTGTGACTGATCCATTTCTTCACCCAACATATCATTGCTCTTACTAAGCATGTCATTAGCTTTTTGCAAAGCTCTTTGTTGTTTTGCGGCAAGGGAAGCAAGTTTGACATAACTGGGTCCAAATTCATCACCAGATTCTTCACCACTAGACTCAGATAGGTAGCATTCAGTTACCTCAGCACTTTTTGCCATAAGGCATGAAGTAGAGGATGATGACTCTAGTTCGAATGTCATCGATTTGAGTGATTCCTTGAAATCCTCAAACCAAGGATCATGGCGGGTTCGATGGCCTTCATAGACATCAGAGAGACGGTCCCAGACAAGCTTCGCCTGATCGAGATGCATGATGTTTCTGAACTGGTTTCGAGACAGACTGGAGCAGATGACGGCCTTCACTGTGAGGTTGAGTTGAGTGTACTTGCGAATGTCATCAGCTTCCGCCATCTTGCACAGATCGGTCAGACAATCTCAGTGACGGTCCATAGCTCACTGTCCATCACCATGAGACGCTTCTTCATCATAGCCTTCCATTTGGGATACTCGTGACCGTCAAAGATGGGGCACGTCACTTTCTTCATATCTGCGGTCGACATAACTAAAACTCCAGGTGGTTAAACCAAAATCACACAGAACAAGGGAGTACCTTGCTCTGATACCAATTGAAAGTGTGTTATATCGACTAGAGGGGGGGTGAATAGGCGATTTTTATGAAATTCTTCACTGAGGAATTTGCTCGTGAGGAAATTCCTTAGCGAAGAACTACTAGCAGCGGAATAAGTACTCAGAAGTAAACATAGCAGATTACATGCATAGTCATCATGATGAAATGAAGACAAACACAGAGTACAGAAAGCGTAAACACAGGATAACACAAGATGAAGACAAACAGACTGAAGAAATTGAACTGAGGAAATTGAGAAAGTCTTCAGTCAAAGTCTTCAAACACAGATATGATAAACAAGCAGCACAATACTGAGGAAATGAAAGAGTTGAGGAAATGGAACCAGTAAGCTTGGTGAAGACAATGATTTGGTAGACCAGTTCCAACTGCTGTCTCAGTTGTACATCTGGTTGGAGCGGCTGAGTATTTAAACTCGAGGACACACAGTCCCGGACACCCAGTCCTGAGCACGCAGCTCGGGACACCCAGTCCTCACCGTATTCTCCTTGAACTAAGGACACACAGTCCTCGTCCAATCACTCGTGGTGAGTCTTCAGGTGACTTCCAAACCTTCACAGACTTGGTCACTCGGCGATCCACAATTCCTCTTGGATGCTCTAGACCTTGACGCCTAATCGTCTGGAAGAAGCACAATCTTCAAAGGTAACAAGCGTCGGATCCACGCAGGATCAATTTCTTCAGTGATGCTCAATCACTTTGGGTTCATAGGTGTTTTGGGTTTGGGTTTGGATTTTCCTCACTTGATGATTTTCGCTCAAAGTCCTCGGAGGATGGGTTGCTCTCAAATGACAAGTGTCAAGTTCTCGCGGAGCAGCCAACGAGCTAGTGGTTGTAGGGGGTGGCTATTTATAGCCTAGGAAGCAGCCCGACATGATAAGACATAAATGCCCTTCAATGATATGACCGTTAGGTGGACAAGATATTTTAGGACAGCTGGCGCGTAGCACAGCAACGGTCGGAAATTTGAGGTTCAAATTCCTCAGGGCTATCATGTTCCTCACAGTGTAGGCAATTCGCACTGGTGAATTCCTAACTCCTCAGTCAGAGCAAAGTCCTCAGTGACCAGAAGAACTGCGTCTCTGTCACTGAAGAAATTGACTTCACTGTATGAGATTTCCAATGGCTTCATTCGAAGGGATTGGTAGATGTAGGATTTGAGATGAGCATCACTTGGAAATTTTCTCCTTAGTATTTCCTCGACCCCCTTTAACAGTACGGTGTTTCCTATGACTCAAGAAAGAGAAAATGCAACTACGAAAACAAAAGTCTTCACGCTTCATGTTCCTCGAATGAATACCAAGTCTTCAAGGTCACACCAATTTCTTCACTTTCAAAGTCTTCAGAAAGTCTTCAAAATATCAAAGTCTTCAAATGAAGAACTTCATTTTTAGGGGTCGACTTTCTCTGTAAATATCAAACTCCTCATAGACTTATAGACCTGTGTACACTCATAAACGCATTAGATACTTAACCTATAAGTCTTCAATACACCAAAATCACTAAGGGGCACTAGATGCACTTACAGGTCTAGCCTTTCGGCCCTTGGGGGAAAACATGTTTGCAGCAGAATTCGAGACCAAGCGCGATTTTGATCGCGTCTGGGAAGGATCACCTTGGCATATTAGCAAGAACGCAGTTATTCTGGAGGTGTTCGAAGAGCATATGCAACCTTCTAAACTAATGTTCAACAAGCTATCAGTGTGGATCAGGGTAGTCAATCTACCTTATAACCCGAGGAACGACAAGAGGGGTTTAGCGATAGCTCAGCAAATTGATAAGCACGCCTCTGTCGTCCAAATTGACCCCGTGGGGGGCTTTCTGAGAGTACGGGTCACCATCGACGTGCTTAAACCCCTGCACAGGTGGATAGTCATTGAATCGACCAAGAGGGACAAAGTGGACTGCTATGATATTGAATATGAGCAAATCCCCCACTTTTGCTTCTCATGTGGCCGGTTGGGTCATTCTGATATGTTATGCCCTACTCCAGGGACCCGGGATGCAAACGGTGATCTCCCCTTTAAGGCGAGCCTCCGGGCACCTGAGGAACGGAAGAAGAACTACTCTATAGAGAACTTGATGAAGGAGAAATCTGATGCTCAGAACAATACGAAGGAATCTAGAACTTCTAGTTCCAAGCAGCACAAGGGTGCCGAGGTAACATCTCCTGTCAAGAATCCCAGTCTGAATAAGAGAAAAGGAGGGCCGCAAACACAGATATATCGACAAGTGGTGACACCCCCACTTGCTATCACCGAGAAGGGGGAGATGGCTATGACAGCTGAGGATGGGCGAGACCTATCTAAGGCAGCAGACACAGAAAAATTGGGGGACGCCTTTGTGGAGAAGTGCCCTAAAAAGAAGAAACCAACCCCCCATCTTCTGAAACTTCGGCAGCGTCTGCTGGGCAGCGCTGCCCGTCTCAATGAGTACCATTAGCTGGAACTGTCGAGGGATTGGGAACCCTCAGACAGTTCAAGAGCTTCGCAAGATTGTGAAGCAGGAAGGTCCCGCCCTTCTGTTCATCATGGAGACTAAAATAAAGGGCAAAAGAGTGGAAGACCTGAAATTCTCTCTAGGTTTTCAGGGGTGTTTTGCCATCGATAGTGATGGCCTTAGTGGAGGTATTGGCCTCTTTTGGTCAAAAGATGTGGAGGTTAAGTTGGAAAACTATAGCCGTTCACATATTGATGTCTCTGTCAAGCAGAATAATAATACTTAGCGTTTCACTGGTTTCTATGGAGAGCCCAGGGTGGAGAATGGACACCACAGTTGGCGTTTTCTTCGGACTTTGTGTGCTATACCGCATGATGCATGGATCTGCATGGGAGATTTTAATGAAACGTTGCAGGCGGATGAGCATTTTAGTGTCAACCCACGACCGGAATATCAGATGAGGGATTTCTGAGATGTGGTGTCAGACTGTCTCCTCCAGGATCTCGGATGGAGAGGGATTCCCTAGACATGGGATAACAGGCACGCAGGGTTAGCAAACGTGAAGGCTTGTTTGGATCGTGCCCTTGCCAATGAACAGTTTCTGAATATGTTTCAGTTCGCTATGGTGAAACATGTAAGCAGTATCGAGTCCGATCATTGCTTTGTCAAAGCAGAATTCAGATCAGAGGCGAACAATAGATGGCCACAAGCTCAACGAACTTTTAGATATGAGAATGTGTGGCAGTCTTGCGGTCAATACGACCAGCTTGTGCGTGATTTATGGCATGCAGGCGCAGGCCGAGGTGGCCTGCAAGGCATAGTTGATGCCCTCACAATTGTCCAAAAGGACTTGGGTGCTTGGGGCGACCACGAATTTGGCAATCTTTCAAAGAAAGTGTGTAAGCTTCAGAAACGTTTGGAACGTTTACAGAGTGTCTCGATGGGGAGAGGCCCGTCGCAGGAGGAAGTTGTGGTTGCGTCGCAGCTGCGAGAGGCCTTGAGACAGGAAGAAATATGGCTAAAGCAGAGATCGCGGGTGCTCTGGCTACGAGAGGGTGATCGCAACACTGAGTATTTTCAGGCCCAGGCTGCTCAGCGCAAAAGAGTTAATCGTATCACGTCTTTGGAGAATGCTCAAGGCCAAATCTTACAGGATCCAGAGGCGGTGAAGAAAGAAATTACAGACTTCTATCATGACTTGTATAGCACGCAGGGCTACAAGCCAATGGAAGAGCTGTTAAATTGTGTCCAACCCACGGTCACCGAGCAAATGAATGAATTTCTCAACAAAACGTACGTGGCAGAGGAGGTTAAGAAGGCACTCTTCGATATGGCACCATCGAAGGCCCCAGGAGTAGATGGGTTTACGGCGGGTTTCTATCAACGTCATTGGGATGTTATTGGAGAAGACATCACAACGGTCGTCTTGGACTTTTTGAATGGCGACGAGTTGCCACTGGGTCTAAACGACACTTCGATCACACTAATCCCAAAGGTACAACACCCACAGAAAATATCACAGTTTCGCCCTATCGCTCTATGCCCTGTACTTTATAAGATTGCTGTCAAAGATATTGCCAACAGAGTGAGGGGGATTTTGGATGAAGTTATAGGAGAGGAGCAGAGTGCTTTTGTCCCGGGAAGACTGATAACGGACAATGTACTCGTCGCTTATGAAAGTATTCACGCTATCAAACGGCGGAAGAAGGGCAAGAATGCTTGCTGTGCTATTGAAAGTGCAACTATCCCTAGGTGGTTTTGGTAATTCATAACAACATATAGCTCATTGAGCTAATGATATTCCAAGATAACTATTTCAGGAAAGCTCAATGATTGGCATGGCATGAATGGTGAAAGTGGAACCCTCAAAATACTAAGGACAAAGGATTGGCTCAAACTCAAAAGCTCAAGACTCTTCATTTTACATTTTAGTGATCCAAGATCACATTGAGTCCATAGGAAAAGCCAATAGTATCAAGGAGGGATGAGGTGTTGCTTAATGAGCTCTTTGCCTTATGTGCTTAATGATATGCTCCAAAATCCTCAACTACTTTCCCATATCCACAAATGACCTAAACCCTAAGCCAAACTCGGTCATACCGAATCTTTCTATCCGGCGCCACCGAGTTCTTCATATGTCATAAGCCACTGCCAAAACCCTAGCAAATCGGTTTCACCGATAGGGATCTCGGTCTCACCGAGATGGGATTGCAACCTCTCTGTTTCCCTTTCGTAACTTTTTGGTCTCGTCGAAAGAGCAGATCGGTCCCATCGAGATTGCAATGCAAACTCTCTGTTTCCCTTTTGTAACTTTTCGGTCTCACCAAAAGAGCAAATCGGTCCCACTGAGTTTGCCTGACCAACTCTCTGGTTAGCTAATTACCAAATCGGTCTCACCGAGTTTGTGTAATCGGTCTCACCGAGATTACGTTATGCCCAAACCCTAACCATATCGGTCCTACCGAGATGCATGTCAGTCCCACCGAAAAACTCTAACGGTCACTAGGTTTACCATTTCGGTCCGACCGAGTTTGTTGATTCGGTCCCACCGAGATTGGTAAATTGTGTGTAACGGTTGGATTTTAAGTGGAGGCTATATATACCCCTCCACCTCCTCTTCATTCGTGGAGAGAGCCATCAGAACACATCTACACTTCCAACTCATATGTTCTGAGAGAGAACCACCTACTCATGTGTTGAGGCCAAGATATTCCATTCCTACCATATGAATCTTGATCTCTAGCCTTCCCCAAGTTGCTTTCCACTCAAATCTTCTTTCCACCAAATCCAAATCCTATGAGAGAGAGTTGAGTGTTGGGGAGACTATCATTTGAAGCACAAGAGCAAGGAGTTCATCATCAACACACCATTTGTTACTTCTTGGAGAGTGGTGTCTCCTAGATTGGCTAGGTGTCACTTGGGAGCCTCCGACAAGATTGTGGAGTTGAACCAAGGAGTTTGTAAGGGCAAGGAGATCGCCTACTTCGTGAAGATCTACCGCTAGTGAGGCAAGTCCTTCGTGGGCGATGGCCATGGTGGGATAGACAAGGTTGCTACTTCGTGGACCCTTCGTGGGTGGAGCCCTCCGTGGACTCGCGCAACCGTTACCCTTCGTGGGTTGAAGTCTCCACTAACGTGGATGTAGGATAGCACCACCTATCCGAACCACGGGAAAAACATCCGTGTCTCCAATAGCGTTTGAATTCTCCAAACCCTTCCCTTTACATTCTTGCAAGTTGCATGCTTTATTTTCCGCTGCCTATATACTCTTTGCATGCTTGCTTGAATTGTGTGATGATTGCTTGACTTGTCCTAAAGTTATTAAAATCTGCCAAGAACTAAAATTGGGAAAAGGTTAAGTTTTTATTTGGTCAAGTAGTCTAATCACCCCCCTCTACACATACTTCCGATCCTACAAGTGGTATCAGAGCTTTGGTCTCCATTTGCTTTGATTTCCATAGCTTTTGGTGGTCATAGCCTTGGTTTCACAACCTAGGAGAGTATGGCGTCTAGCGAGGGAAATTATCACCGTAGAGGTCCTTACTTTGATGGTACTAACTTTGCTAGTTGGAAGCATAAAATGAAAATGCATATTCTTGGACATAACCCTGCCGTTTGGGCTATTGTGTGTGTTGGCTTGCAAGGTGACTTCTTCGATGGGAAAGAACCAAACCATGAAGCTACCGCGGATGAGTTGAAGATGCTACAATACAACGCTCAAGCTTGTGATATTCTCTTCAATGGATTGTGCCCCGAGGAATTCAACAAAATCAGCCGTCTTGAGAATGCAAAGGAAATTTGGGATACTTTGATTGATATGCACGAAGGTACCGACTCCGTCAAGGAATCCAAATTGGATGTGCTTCAAAGTCAACTTGACAAGTTCAAAATGAAGGATGGTGAAGGTGTCGCTGAAATGTACTCTAGGCTTGCTCTCATCACAAACGAGATTGCCGGCTTAGGGAGTGAAGAGATGACCGACAGATTCATCATCAAGAAGATCCTAAGAGCCTTGGATGGAAAATATGATACCGTGTGCACATTGATCCAAATGATGCCCAATTACAAAGATCTCAAGCCAACGGAAGTCATTGGAAGAATTGTTGCTCATGAGATGTCACTCAAGGATAAAGAGGAACTTCACAACAAATCAAGTGGTGCTTACAAAGCCTCATGTGAAGCCCCCACATCATCAAGTGAGAAACAAAACTTCAATGAAGAACTGAGCTTAATGGTGAAGAACTTCAACAAGTTCTACAAGAGTAGAAGCAAAGATAGAAGCTCCAAGTCAAGGTCCGACAATGACAAAAGATCTTCTAGTCGAGAGCGAAACTGCTACAATTGTGGAAGACCCGGGCACTATTCCAATGAGTGTACGGCTCCCTAGAAAAGAAGAGAAGATTCTCCAAAAAGAAGAAGCAAAAGAGAGGAATCACTATCACGAGAGAGAAGGAGTAGAGATGATCGTTATGAACGAAGATACTCATGGAGAAGCAAGGATTCGGAAAGGAAGGAAAGATCATCAAGGAGCTACACAAAACGAAGACATCAAGCTCATGTTGGTGAATGGGTATCCGGCTCCGACTCCGACAGCTACTCCGAGAGAAGTTATCACTCCGACTCCGAATATACTCAAGATGAAGGTGTTGCCGGACTAGCACTTGTGTCAACCAACTCCTATGACATATTTGATTCACCCAATGAAGGAATTGGAAGATGCTTCATGGCCAAAGGTCCTAAGGTAACTCATCCTGAGTATGTTGATTTTAATAGTGATGAAGATGACTTGTTAGGCGATGATGATTTACTTGTTGACAACTCTAGTGATGAATCCTATGATGAAACGTCAATAAATCATGCTAAAACGAATGACAATGATAAGGAGAAAATTGAGGCTCTAACTAAGAACTAAACACTCTTAAGTTAGCTCATGAAACTATCTTCGAAGATCATCGAGAACTTTTAAGGGCTCATGAGAAGTTACGCTTTGAAAAGCTCAATCTTGAGCAAGAGCATGAGCTTTTAAAGGCAATCAATGATGATCTCCGCAAGAAAAGTTCTTCTCACATTGCCAAACGTTTACTCTTATCCACTTACATGCCTCAAGTCAAGACCAATAACAAGAACAAGAAAGATTCTTCCTCTAGTAGTAACAATGACCATGTTAAATCCAATATTGTTGCTTCTAGTAGTTCTCTTGATTCCACTAATGATTCTTTTAGCCAAGTTACACTTGAGCAAGAAAATAGCATATTGAAGGAACATAGAGAAAGGAGTGTTCAAAAGCCTTGCCGGAAGTAAGCAATTCGAGGAGATTGTACGCAAGCAAGGAAGGCACCGGAAGAATCAAGGTGTTGGTTTTGAACGGAAGTTCAATGCCAATGGAGTTGAGTGGGAAGAAGACCAATACCCCAAGACAAAGTTTGTTCCTCAACAAGAGAAGTATGATCCTACTTCTTTCAAGGGGACACAAACTCAAGATGATCTTCCACCACAACACTACAAGCAAAAAGGCAAGGACAAGCTTCAAGAGGAAATAGATGCATTTGAAGAAGCTCCTAAGACCTCAGTCTAGTGGATTCCCAAGACTACTTCAAGTTCCACTTCATCAAGTACGACTACAACTCCAAGGATTCCCATCAAGATGGTGTGGATCCAAAAGAAGAAGAACTAGAGAGTTCTTGAGGGTGACTCCGCCAACAAACTTCACTCTTATCATTTTGGCAAGAACAAGTGCAATCAACCTCCACATCTTGCACTAGTTCAAGGAGTCACAAACCCTCTTGTTGGTAAGTCAAGGGACAAGGTAACCTAAAAGCTTTCATAGACATCATCTTGTATGTGCATCACACTATGTCTATGGATACACTTGCTTGTTCCTTGTGGGACTAACCCATGTAGGTATTGAAAGTGCAATTCACTCAAAAGGATAGCTCCAAGTGATCTACATCAACATTGAGCATCTACATCTTCAACATCTACATGAAGTCATCATCGACAAAACCCAAGGTTAGTTCATCCCTCTTCGGGGGGATATCACATCTAGGGGGAGCTTTACTCTAAGACTTGAGCTAAAGCAACTCTAATGATGTGAACACAACAATGCTTTATGTAAAAGTGGTAACCCCACTTGAGCTTAAACGATGAGTATGACCTATGATCAAATGTTCTCATTTGACTCCTAAGTCAATATACTCATATATAGATGACCTAGTCATCGCCAATTGCTTGATAGATGCTAGAATTGGTTGTGCATGCTTTGTCACATATTTAAATTGCCATTTTATTGTGTGAGCATGTTGGTTGCATGTTTTACTCATTCGAGGACATCCACTTGTTATTTTGATTGTTTGGTTTTATTGTTCTTCTGCCAAGTGGATGGACAAGAATGCCTAAGAACCCCCTCTAGCTATCTATGCTTTTCTCGTCTCAAACTCTATTCATGCTACATCACAAAATTGATCAAGTCAAATTCGAACCACTCTGTGTGAGGAGCACTCGGAGTCCCCGATTCGTCATAGACTTAAACTTCCAAAACCTCTTTGTGATTCTCGGTCTGACCGATATCCCACTTTCGGTCCTACCGAGATCATCAAGTTGATCTAAGTTTTCAATCTCGGTGCAACCGATTTGAACTATTCGGTCACACCGAGTTGCAATAACTGTACACAGTTTTGCATCTCGGTGACACTGAGTTGTTCCACTCGGTCACACCGACAGGGTCGGGCTATATATAGACACGGGCAAAAATTTGGAAATTTCTCCGAACCCCTTCGCCCGCGCGATAGCTCGCTCTACCAACGTGGTCTCCGGATCGTCTCCTCGCCGCCAGCAGCCTCCAGTCGCTGGTCTCCGTCGCCGTCAACGGGAATCAACCCCGCCGTTGCCGCCGTAGCGAGTCTCCGCCGAACTAGGGTACGGACTCGGTCTTTGTGCTATTCCCCAATCCGATTCCTAGCACATTGTGATCATAATGATTCTTGCCACGTTTGATAAACTTCTATCCAGTCAAAGAACTCATAGATTAGGTTTGATTCGAAAATTTTAGGGTTAGGTTTCCGCCGAAACCATCTCGGAGCCACCGAGTTGAAAAACTCGGTCCCACCGATTTGGCCTATGCCATTGCACAAGTGAAACTCGGTCTGACCGAGTGTAACTAATCGGTGTGACCGATTTTTGAACTTTGTGAAACCCTAGCAGTCTCGGTGGCACCGAACTGTGACTCGGTCTGACCGAGATCACTAGTTTAGGTTCCAAATGCTGCTTCGGTATCACCGAGTTTAGAAATCGGTAGATCCGAGATGCTTTCTATGGGAAACTAAAACTAAGTTTTTGAATCATTCTTTTGCAAAAATCTCTGCATTTTGTGATGCTCATCCACTCTACCTCATCTATAAACTATTCACAGGGTCTGCAGTCAGCTTGTTCATCATGTCAGACCAAAGTGATAGTCAGAATCAGTCAGAGCAGCTTGTGCACATGAGTGAGGGCACTAGTCCCTCCAGTTACTCAGATGATGGCAGCAGGAGCACCCCTAGCAATCTGCCAAAAGCTGCCACAAGACAGAGAAAGAAGAGAACTTCAGACTCAGAGGATGAAGATTATGTGGCAGAGGAAGAGGCAACTTCCAAGAAAGTTGTACTCAAGAAAGAGCATGGTTCAAGGCAGAGCACCAAGCCAGGCTTAAAGGTCAAAAGGCCAGCTGGCAGGAAACCAATGCCAAAGGCCAGAGCCTCTACCAAGATTCCTGAGAAGCCCACTCCCAAAGAACCAATTGTTGCTGTAGAGAAGAAAGAAAGAAAAAGAGGCAGATGGTGCAAGAAAGTAGATCCTATGGCTGAATTTGAACAACATTCTTCTGATGAAGAAGAAGAAGAGGAAGAGGAAGGTGCTGCACCAGCACCCAAGGCACCCAAGCTGATGGGTGATGCCATTAGATCAGGGGCAGCTGCATCCAAGCCCAAGGAAGCCCCCAAGCCAGCTCCAAAGCAAAAACCAAAGAGGAATACAAGAAGCATCCCAGCATCTGAGAAAAACAAGGCCCCAGTGCCAGAACCTGCTGAAGAAGAGGAAGGCCAAGTGTTGAGAAAATTGAAGCCCAAGATCCCAGACCATAATGATGCTCATCCTGTGGCTGAGGATATGAACATCAGGAGAGACTCTGGATTGAGAAAATGGAGAGCAGAGGATCCCTATGCTACCAGGAGAAGGACTGTTGTAGACTACAGGTTCCATACTAAGGAACAGCGGGACTTCTATGAGACAATCTTGTTACACAAGAAGCCCATTGTATGTGACATGAGATAGGTCGATTGGCAATACATCAAGGACAACGAAGAGCACTACCCTGGAGTGCAGGACAGCTTCAAGGCGTGTGGAGTAGCAGACTTTGTTGGGCAAAAGCTCACAAAGTGGAATGAGGAACTTATCATGCAGTTCTACTCCACAGCACATTTTTACCCAGATGGGAGGATTGTCTGGATGTCTGAAGGTACGAGGTACCAATCAACTGTTGCTGAATGGGCACAACTGATCAATGCCCCAGAGGAAAATGAAGATGACTTGGATGTCTATTCCAAGAAGAAGATGGACCACAACTCCATGATCAACATGTACAAAGAGATCCCTGACAAGGCACTTGAAACTTTCAAGTATGGATCTGTACACTATCTTCTGTCAGGATTGCCAACCATCAATTGGATCTTAAGGCACACCCTGTTGCCCAAGTCAGGTGATCACAAGATGATCAGAGGACATGCAATCAATTTGCTTCATATCTTTGACGTGCCTCAGAAGTTCAAAGTCATGAGCCTTATGATTGAAACAATCAAGAGGACTGCAGCAGACCAGAAGAGGAGCTGTGGATATGCCCCTCAGATCCAGGAGCTGATCAACTCCAAGATGGGCACTGGCATATATCTTTTGGATAAGGAACATCTGCCTATTCATCCTGATTTTGAAGACAATGAGGTTGTGATGAACAGAGATGAACCATATTCAGCCCATGCACAAGCACAAAAGGAGAAGGCAAGGAAGGAGAAAGCTGCAAGGATGCCAACTCAAGAGGAGGCATCTGAATACTTCTTGAAAACCAAGCAAGAGCAGCTTAGTTACCTGATTGCATCCACCCTACGGATTGAGAAAGGTTTGGCCAACCTAACTCAGAACCAGGCAAGCTTAGAGAGAATCGTGGAACAGAAGTTCTATGACTTGGACATCAAGGTAACAGAAATTCAGACTGCAGTGGAGCAACTCCAAGATGACATGCAGGAGAGGAGAGGGAAGACAACCACATATGCATTTGCCAGAGTGCCACGAGGTCCGAGGTCGTCTGCAGTGCCAGTTCCTGACACAAGAGCAACCGCCTCAGCTCCAGCCGCAGCACCAACCCAACATGCTCCAGCATCCACTTTAGCTCCAACTCCAACAGTGTCTACGGAAGCCTTCGTCCTTGGAGTGATCCGGACTCCACCACCACCTAAAGATCAAGCCTGAGTGTCGATCTAGCACTATGCATTTTCTAGGAACTTTTTGGTAACTTGCTGCCAAAGGGGGAGAAAAATGTATAGATCATAGGCTTCGAGAGAGAGAGAGAGTGTTGCTTTTTCTCTCTTGCTTTTATTTGGTGGTCTTGGTCTTTAAAACATTGTTTGCTTTTGGTTGAGATACTTTGATATGCTTGTGAGACATTGATGATCATGTGTTTGATCATAAGATACACTTATGCATGTTTGATATATCTTATCTGTCTTATGTGATCATTCACTTTGCCTTGGTGATGAGTGCATGTATTTCATTATTAATCATTTTGAGCGCTCCACCAAGATGTATGTGACATGGAAGAGTAACCCATAATTCTAACTACTTGTGCATTTGCAGTCCAAAGCAAATTTTATATATGCACAAATTTAGGGGGAGCTCTTACTTATCACATACTTCTCAAAGCGACAATGTAATTCATTCTTATTATCTTTTGTCGAAGCTTTGATCTACATGTTGTCATCAATTACCAAAAAGGGGGAGATTGAAAGTGCAACTATCCCTAGGTGGTTTTGGTAATTCATAACAACATATAGCTCATTGAGCTAATGATATTCCAAGATAACTATTTCAGGAAAGCTCAATGATTGGCATGGCATGAATGGTGAAAGTGGAACCCTCAAAATACTAAGGACAAAGGATTGGCTCAAACTCAAAAGCTCAAGACTCTTCATTTTACATTTTAGTGATCCAAGATCACATTGAGTCCATAGGAAAAGCCAATAGTATCAAGGAGGGATGAGGTGTTGCTTAATGAGCTCTTTGCCTTATGTGCTTAATGATATGCTCCAAAATCCTCAACTACTTTCCCATATCCACAAATGACCTAAACCCTAAGCCAAACTCGGTCATACCGAATCTTTCTATCCAGCGCCACCGAGTTCTTCATATGTCATAAGCCACTGCCAAAACCCTAGCAAATCAGTTTCACCGATAGGGATCTCGGTCTCACCGAGATGGGATTGCAACCTCTCTGTTTCCCTTTCGTAACTTTTCGGTCTCACCGAAAGAGCGGATCGGTCCCACCAAGATTGCAATGCAAACTCTCTGTTTCCCTTTTGTAACTTTTCGGTCTCACCGAAAGAGCAAATCGGTCCCACCGAGTTTGCCTGACCAACTCTCTGGTTAGCTAATTACCAAATCGGTCTCACCGAGTTTGTGTAATCGGTCTCACCGAGATTACGTTATGCCCATATTGGTCCTACCGAGATGCATGTCAGTCCCACCGAAAAACTCTAACGGTCACTAGGTTTACCATTTCGGTCCGACCGAGTTTGTTGATTCGGTCCCACCGAGATTGGTAAATTGTGTGTAACAGTTGGATTTTAAGTGGAGGCTATATATACCCCTCCACCTCCTCTTCATTCGTGGAGAGAGCCATCAGAACACATCTACACTTCCAACTCATATGTTCTGAGAGAGAACCACCTACTCATGTGTTGAGGCCAAGATATTCCATTCCTACCATATGAATCTTGATCTCTAGCCTTCCCCAAGTTGCTTTCCACTCAAATCTTCTTTCCACCAAATCCAAATCCTATGAGAGAGAGTTGAGTGTTGGGGAGACTATCATTTGAAGCACAAGAGCAAGGAGTTCATCATCAACACACCATTTGTTACTTCTTGGAGAGTGGTGTCTCCTAGATTGGCTAGGTGTCACTTGGGAGCCTCCGACAAGATTGTGGAGTTGAACCAAGGAGTTTGTAAGGGCAAGGAGATCGCCTACTTCATGAAGATCTACCGCTAGTGAGGCAAGTCCTTCGTGGGCGATGGCCATGGTGGGATAGACAAGGTTGCTACTTCGTGGACCTTTCGTGGGTGGAGCCCTCCGTGGACTCGCGCAACCGTTACCCTTCGTGGGTTGAAGTCTCCACTAACGTGGATGTAGGATAGCACCACCTATCCAAACCACGGGAAAAACATCTGTGTCTCCAATAGCGTTTGAATTCTCCAAACCCTTCCCTTTACATTCTTGCAAGTTGCATGCTTTATTTTTCGCTGCCTATATACTCTTTGCATGCTTGCTTGAATTGTGTGATGATTGCTTGACTTGTCCTAAAGTTATTAAAATCTTCCAAGAACTAAAATTGGGAAAGGGTTAAGTTTTTATTTGGTCAAGTAGTCTAATCACCCCCCTCTAGACATACTTCCGATCCTACAGCTATTAAGTTAGACATGCTTAAGACCTATGGTAGAGTGGAATGGCACTATCTCGAAGCTATGCTATCAAGGCTGGGCTTTGAAGGAAATTTTATTCGCCTGATCATGAAGTGCGTGTCTTCAGTGCGGTTCACGATCAGGGTGAACGGTGACTTGTTGCCGTTCTTTAGTCCGTCCAGGGGGCTCCGGCAGGGATGCTCCATGTCGCCGTATCTGTTTTTGTTGTGCGCGCAGGGCCTCACATCACTACTTAATAATTTTGGTGGCGCATAGATTGACAGAGGCATCAGAGTGAGTTCTCATGCACCTTGGGTAAATCATTTGTTATTCGCTGACGATAGCTTGATCTTTCTCAGTGCCAATATCCAAAGTACAGAGAGGCTCAATGAGGTTCTCCAGATTTACGCCGAATGCTCGGGGCAAGCGGTCAACCGGGAGAATAGTTCTATCTACTTTAGTGGCAACACAGCACATCCCCTCCGAGTTCTGCTTAAGCAGTCACTCGGGATCAACGTGGAAGCATTCTCAGAACGCTATTTGGGCCTTCCGACAGCTATTGGCAGAATTACCAGTGGGACATTTGATTATGTAGTGGACAGATGTCGCGGTAAAATGCAAGGATGGTCGGAGAGAAACATGGCATGCGCGGCGAGGGAAGTTTTGCTGAAAACTATAATCCAAGCCATCCCTACTTTTAGCATGAGCTGTTTTCTCTTGACAAAGAAGGTTTGCAAGAGTATTACATCACCGATGGCGAAGTACTGGTGGGGGAGCTCCATTGACAAGCGCTCTCTTCACTGGCTCTCATGGGATAATCTTGCAAAACCGAAAGTTAAGGGTGGCATGGGCTTCCGAGATCTACACCTCTTCAATCTTGCGATGCTCGGAAAACATGGCTGGCGCCTTCTTACAAAGACGGAATCCTTATGTGCTCGGGTGTTGAAAGGGAAATATTTCCCTCACACAGATTTTCTTAACGCCACAGCCTCGACACGATCTTCAGCAACATGGAAGGCCATCATTGTGTTGGAAATATGCCCTAGAGGCAATAATAAATAGGTTATTATTATATTTCCTTGTTCATGATAATCGTTTATTATCCATGCTAGAATTGTATTGATAGGAAACTCAGATACATGTGTGGATACATAGACAACACCATGTCCCTAGTAAGCCTCTAGTTGACTAGCTCGTTGATCAATAGATGGTTACGGTTTCCTGACCATGGACATTGGATGTCATTGATAACGGGATCACATCATTAGGAGAATGATGTGATGGAAAAGACCCAATCCTAAGCCTAGCACAAGATCATGTAGTTCGTATGCTAAAGCTTTTATAATGTCAAGTATCATTTCCTTAGACCATGAGATTGTGCAACTCCCGGATACCGTAGGAATTCTTTGGGTGTGCCAAACGTCACAACGTAACTGGGTGACTATAAAGGTGCACTATGGGTATCTCCGAAAGTGTCTGTTGGGTTGGCACAAATCGAGACTGGGATTTGTCACTCCGTGAAAACGGAGAGGTATCTCTGGGCCCACTCGGTAGGACATCATCATAATGTGCACAATGTGATCAAGGAGTTGATCACGGGATGATGTGTTGCGGAACGAGTAAAAGAGACTTGCCGGTAACGAGATTGAACAAGGTATCGGCATACCGACGATCGAATCTCGGGCAAGTACCATACCGCTAGACAAAGGGATTTGTATACGGGATTGATTAAGTCCTTGACATCGTGGTTCATCCGATGAGATCATCGTGGAACATGTGGGAGCCAACATGGGTATCCAGATCCCGATGTTGGTTATTGACCGGAGAACATCTCGGTCATGTCTGCATGTCTCCCGAACCCGTAGGGTCTACACACTTAAGGTTCGATGACGCTAGGGTTATAAAGGAAGCTTGTATGTGGTTACCGAATGTTGTTCGGAGTCCCGGATGAGATCCCGGACGTCACGAGGAGTTCCGGAATGGTCCGGAGGTAAAGATTTATATATGGGAAGTCCTGTTTTGGTCACCGAAAGAGTTTCGGGTTTTATCGGTAACGTACCGGGACCACCGGAGGGGTCCGGGGGTCCACCAAGTGGGGCCACAAGCCCCAGAAGGTTGCGTGGGCCAAGAGTGGTGAGGGACCAGACCCTTAGTGGGCTGGTGCGCCTCCCACAAGGCCCAAGGGCAGCTAGGAGAAAAAAGGGGGGAAACCCTAGGCTTAGATGGGCCTAAGGCCCACCCAAGGGGGCGCCTCCCTCTCTCCCCTCTTGGCCGCCCCCTTGCTCCCCATCTAGGGCTGCCGCCCCCCCTAGGGGTGGGAACCCTAGAGGGGGCGCAGCCCCTTCCCTTCCCCTATATATATGAGACCTGAGGGGCTGCCCAAAAACACACGTGATTCGATCTCTCGTTGGTGCAGCCCTGCGTCTCTTCTTCCTCCTCTCTTGCGGTGCTTGGCGAAGCCCTGCTGAATTGCCACGCTCCTCCATCATCACGACGCCGTTGTGCTGCTGCTGGATGGAGTCTTCCTCAACCTCTCCCTCTCTCCTTGCTGGATCAAGGCGTGGGAGACGTCACCGGGCTGTACGTGTGTTGAACGCGGAGGTGCCGTCCGTTCGGCACTTGGTCATCGGTGATTTGAATCACGACGAGTACGACTCCATCAACCCCGTTCACTTGAATGCTTCCGCTTAGCGATCTACAAGGGTATGTAGATGCACTCTCCTTCCCCTCGTTGCTGGTTTCTCCATAGATAGATCTTGGTGACACGTAGGAAATTTTTTGAATTTCTGCTACGTTCCCCAACACATTGCGGGGCGGGATGCCCTCTACGTTGGTCTTATTCGCCGAGTGGGCGACGGACACTCCATAGCCACCTGGACTGACAGTTGGATTCCCAACACCCCGACACTAAAGCCCAGGGGGCGCATTGGAATGGCGCCACTTCTAACTGTCTCAGAGCTCATCGAAGACTATACTGGCAACTGGAATGAGCAACTGATTCGTCAATTTATGCAACCGGATGTGGAAGCTATCCTGAATATACCACTGAACCCGACCGGTGGCGATGACACTTTGGCTTGGGCCTTGGAGAAAACTGGCATCTATTCTATAAAATCAGCGTATCGTTCTCTTGTGACTCGCAACGAGCTCCGCTCTTTAGAGGAAGGGACGATCACTGAAGCTTCATCAGCGAATAAACAGCTATGGACGGCCCTGTGGAAAGTGAACGTCATACCTAAGGTTCGAGTTTTTTGGTGGCGAGTACTCCGTGGAATACTCCCAGACTCGGTTACCTTGCAATGTCACCACATCAAGCCACTTGCTATCTGTGACGTATGCAAGGCTATGAACGAGGACATGTTACATGCACTAGTGCATTGCACTCATGCAAAGAAATTTTGGTTGGCAGCTCGGGACAGATTCGGTTTACACCTACCACGGCTGCACCCAAACACTTGGGCCCGCGATATCTTACTTGATCAACTCTTCACGGAGGGAGACAGAAGCAAGATTATCACCATTATGCACAGTATATGGTCGTCGCGCAATTGTTGGACGCATGAGCGGGACGGCTATGACCCTGTACAAGCGCTGAAACAGGTTTATGAGACTTTGGCAATCTTGGAATTGCCACCATCTCGGAGAGTCCAGCCGGCTGGACAGTGTTGGCGACCACCGGAAACGGGCTGGGTCACAATCAACACCGACGGAGCGGTTAATGCTGAGGACATGATGGGGGCGCTGGAGGTGTGGCCAGGTCGCACATCGCGTTCCTTGGAGCTTGGAGTAAGCCTCTTCACGGCGTCATCGACCCTTTCATTGGGGAGCTTTTAGCCCTCCGAGAAGGGATGATTTTTGCTCAGCTTCGTGGTTACTCACATGTGATAATGGAGGTCGACTGTCTGGATCTGGTTGACCTCTGGAAGTCGCGCGGCAACTCAAGATCTGTTGCAGCGCCTATCTTGATTGAGCTAGAGGAGATTAGTGCTTCATTCGTTTCCTTTTCAGTTACCCATGTCAGTAGGGAGTTTAATGTTCCAGCCCACCTATGTGCACGCCTAGCATGTACATCAGAGTGGATGGAGAGTTGGCTGGATGCAAGCCCTGAGTTCCTTCATCCTTCCCTTCGGGCGGATTGTAACACTATGATTTTAAGTTAATAAAACTCCCCTTCCGATGCAAAAGAAAGAGTTTGCAGCGACAAGGTCGAAGGAAAAAACACGGTGAGGCAAGACGTCGTGCAATACGGTAAACAATGGTTGGCTGCCCAGGCATGTGCTTTGGACAACGCGAGCGGTTTTGTTGAACCAACTGAGTAACAACCTTTCAAAGTATTTTCATCCCAACACAAGAAACGATCAATTTAGGACCATGAACTCAAATTTAAGTGTTTTGTTAATTGTGGATCAACTGAGATTGTAGTATATATAAGTCAACATCCTGAGTTGTATGATGTTTTCGTGCCGAAATACACACCGATGTGTGGCTTTTACGGAGGAGTAACTAAAGATTCAATCATATAGCTAGCAACATCTACTCAACTATAAGTTTTTTTCAATCGACCTAGTTGTAGTGGTGTCTTGATTTAATCCTAAAGATTTAATAGGAAACTCAAAATATCAATATTGATTCATAAATTATAGGAAATCTAAGGACCAACAAACCGATGAATTACGCTGGAAGCTTACTAGGTCTGGAGTATTCACAGTTAAATCAATGTATATTGATGTCATCAACTCGAGCTTCATTCCTACCTCTAAGCATGTTTGGCATGTCAAAGTACCTTTGAAAATAAAAGTGTTTATGTGGTTTATCCATAAACAAGTTATATTAACCAAGGATAACCTGACTAAGCGTAACTGGACATGATCTACTAGGTGTAGCTTCTGTGATCGGGATGAGACGATTAAGCACCTTTTTCTTGATTGCCCGCTAGCCAAAGTTCTTTGGCAGACAGTCCACATTGCCTTCAATATTACGCCACCGCATACTGTAAACGCGTTATTTGGGGTATAGCTTAATGGGATTGAGCCCGACTTAGCGAGACAAATTCGTGCGGGAGTATGCGCGTTGTTGTGGACTATTTGGAATTGCAGAAATTATTTGGTTTTTAACAGAACATCATGCATTCATTTTTTGCAGATTATCTTCCGGGGCACGGCATTGATCTGTTTGTGGTCGCTACTCACTCCGATGGAGGCCAGAGAGCATTTGGTTACTGGATCTATCCGTTGGGAGATGGTAGCTCAGGATATCTTCAACCGGTTTGGATGGCGGTCATGTAATAGGATAGGCAATTAGTTTACCTATCTGTCTTTAGCCAGCCGGTTGTGGCGTCACTTTTTTAGCTAGTTTGTCGCTCTAGCCTTTTTGGTTCTGTGTGAGCCTTTTTTCAGTTCGAGACTTTTAAGACCTTGTTGGAACCTATTCATTTGCTTCAATAAGAGGGTCGTATGCATCGTTCTGATGCAGAGGCCGGGGTGAACCCCCTTTTCAAAAAAAAGGAAATCTAAGGATGAACTTTAGGTTGTGACAAAACCAATTTCATAACAATGCAACTTCAAGGAAAGATAAAAGTTACATAAAGTCGTATAAATGCTCTAAGAAATTATAAAAAAACATGATATACATGTTTTTGGCATTTTATATACAAAAATCAGAACTCAAAATATATATTTTGAATCTTAGTGAAATTTGCCGCTGGTTCTAAACAATCAAAACTACTTCTTACCAAAATTATACTATCATGTTCCATATTATGTAAACTCGGTTTGAAAATCCGAGATTTAATAAAGTGTGAAGTCAGATTAAATATCCATGTTGTCAACCATGTGTGGGTGCCACATTAGGAAAACATTCCACGCCACATGTCACGCTAACAAAAATCACCTTATGTTCGAAGTGATCCAATTTTATAAGTTGATGGTTCAACTCATATCTACACACTTTCTTGATCTCGAAAACACTTTTTTATTTTCATATTACTAGTTATGAATTTCATATTGTAAAGATTGCCGCAAAAAACAAATGTACATAAAAATATAAACGTCACAAGATACTGTCTCGACATCGGCATTTCTGTTGATCCACGTCGACCGCATCGAGGATTGAACGTCAAAAAATATAAGCTGCCGATGCACTTCTGGTCCATCGAGGGTGCCGAGGAGGCCCCGAGTGACCTCTGCGTCGTCGACCGCCTCGACAGCCGCACCTACGAGCGCGACCACACGAAGATGTTTGCCTGCTGGGTTGGGTCTGGGATGTCGCTCACATCCCGACCAAACGCACTCTGTGGGTGACCAAGCGCGGCGCCGGGCGGGTGATAGAGATGTTGGGCTACTCGCCGCCCGATCGCAAGGTGGCCCCTCCTCCAAACGTCAAGTGCTACGACCTGCTGATCCACGTCGACCGCGTCGAGGATTGGGCGCCCTCCTACTCGCCGCGCTCCTCCCACTCCGGGCAGAGCGGGCTGTCCTCCTTCGACTCGGACGACGGCTCCCCCCTGCCCCGCACCGACCTAGGCGTCTGGTACAAGGGCGTGGATGACGGCCAGGGGCGCGGCCGCCGCCAGCCCCCGAGGGTGGAGTCATCTGGCCGCCATGGCCTGGCTCTCCACGGACAGCACGGCGACCACGACGACGACGGGTGCCAGGGCGGTGGGTGGCGCTCCTAGAAGGACACCCTGCTGGGCAGGGGCTGCGCCTCCATCGACTAGACGCCAGCGGCGGATGCCTCCTCGTCCAGGCACAGGAGCCGCTCCCCTTCGCCGCGTCACCGCGGCGGCACGCAGCGTGGCCGCAGTCTGGAGCGGCGCCATGAGAAGCGCACCAACGACCTCGCCGCCTCCGGCGCCACCCCGCCCCTGCCGCTGCGCCCTGCGACCCCACCTCCGCCTCCACCCTGCGCCGTTGACCCCATCGCCGACTTCTTCGCCAAGGCCAAGCAGCCACTCGAGACGCCCCCAGAGTCGACTGCATGCATTTCGAACTTGATGACACGATCGAGGCCACGCTCTCCGCGCCACTCGTCTTCACCGCACCGAGCCCGCCCCTCGCCCTACGAGTGCAGCCTTCTTCCTCGACGCTGGAGGTGCAGCTGGGCGCTGTTACTCGATGCTTCAGTGACATGGCGATCACGCCGGAGGAAAATGCTGCCCCGGACCACGCCCTCTTCATCGACCCGCCGCCGCCAATCGTCAAGACGCCCCCGCCGCGCAAGTCAGCATCACCCAAGTCTCAGACAAGGGCCCCCTCCGCCCCTGTGCGTCAGAGCGCCAGGCAGGCGCTGATGAACTGCTTGATCCCAGTGGCCGAGCGCGCTGCATTCCGCATCGTTCGGGAGCTCGGGATGCTGGGACCAAAGGACAAGATGACCCCGGAGGCCGCCGAGGCGCTCGTCCGCCATTTCAAGGAGCCCCTGACCGTCGACGACATCGCCTGCATCGCCAAGCTCACTCGCCTGGACGAGGCGGCCCTCCTTGTAGCTACTGGCCTTGCTGGACCTGACGGAGCTGCCACTGTTGGCTAGTAGTTTCATATGTTAGTAGTCTTCGTTAGTACTAGTCTCCGAGGGTGGCCGACCTTCTGTCAGTTAGAGTTAGGATCTAGTTTCCTGATGATGCTCTATAATCGTAGTTGTGGTTCGTCGTGTAGCTGGCGCCGGCGAGAGTTGGGGCCTATTGGTGGTCGCCGGCGCCCCCCTGGTAGATTGGCAGTGTACCCGTGTTTCAGTATCATCAATTCAGTAAACCTTTCGGAGAAACTATGGTGTCCCCATGATTGAAAACTTCTGTCCAATTCTCTCTTGGAATGTTCGGGGCCTGAATTCGCCAGCTAGAAGAGCCGTTGTTGCTGAAATTGCTGTTTGCCATCGCCTTGGTATTCTCTGTCTGCAAGAAACAAAAATCTCCACCTGGACTGCTGATTTGGCCAGAGAAGTTGGAGGTGCAAAACTCAGAGACTGCGTTGTGCTGCCTGCTCTAGACACTTGAGGGGGTGCTGCCATCTTCTGGGATCCTGATATTGTGGAGATCAACTCCCATGCAATTGGACAGTTTGATATAACTGCTCAAGTTAGACCCAAAGCTTCAGGCAAATCCTTCTGGTTGACTACCGTCTACGGACCAACTGATGATGAGAGGAAAGAAGATTTCCTGACTGAAATAAGAAGCTTGCCCCCCCCCCAAGCTGGACAACCTTGGCTGATTAATGGAGATTTCAACACAATTTATGAAGCCAGAGACAAGAACAATGACCGAATAAACCGCAGAATAATGGGCAGATTCAGAAGTGCCATTGACTCGGCTAAACTCAGAGAAATCAAATGTAAAAACATAAGATTTACATGGAGCAATGAAAGAGAGAGACCAACCCTTGAGAGCATCGACAAGTTTTTCTGTAACATCAGTTGGGAAGCCCTTTTTCCTTCAGTTATCCTGATGGCCGCTTCTACGACTTGCTCAGACCGTTGCCCTCTCCTCCTAGTGGACGCCGCCTCCCCAAGGAAAAAATCAAAGTTCCGGTTTGAATCTTTCTGGCCAAAATTCCCCCATTTTCACGAGACGGTGGACAGAGCTTGGAGCAGGCCAGTCAACCACTCCTGTGCTTTCGTTAGGCTGAAGCTGAAACTTTTGAGAACAGCAAAAGATCTGAAAATTTGGAGCAAGACACACTTCAGTGATGCAAGACTGCAGTTCCACATTGCTTCTGAAATCATTCTTCGCCTCGACGTCGCTCAAGAGACCCGTTTGCTGACCCCGCTGGAACTCGCACTGAGGAAGAAACTGAAAACTAGACTGCTTGGTCTCGTTGCTATCGAGCGCGTCCGAAAGAGACAGGCATCCAGAGTTACATGGCTGCGAGTGGGGGATGCAAATACAAAAAATTTCAATGCAAAGATAAACTCAAGGCATCGCAAAAACTCTGTTGCTGCATTGAAAACAAATGAAGGAGTACTCACGGCACATGAAGACAAGGAAGATTGCATTTTTGAACACTTCAACAACCTACTCGGATCCAAGCAAAATTGCTCAAAAATGATCAATTGGAATGAGCTTCAGCTGCCATCAATTCAGGGTGGGGGACTGGACAATCCTTTCACCGAAGAGGAGATTTGGAATGCTATCAAAGCCATGCCCCCGGAAAAAGCTCCGGGCCCTGACGGCTTCAACGGTGTTTTCTTCAGAGCTTGTTGGTCGACGATCAAACACGACATCCTTGCGGCCTTCCACAAGTTCCACCGCCTGGCCGGTGATTTCAAACCCCTAAACAAGGCACTGGTTGCTCTCCTGCCAAAGAAGGATGGTGCTGAAACAGTGGCTGACTATCGTCCTATAAGCTTAATCCACTCCATGGCTAAGCTCATTGCGAAGGTGCTACAGCTCAGGTTGTCACCACTTATGAACCAACTAATCTCCCCAGCACAGTCAGCCTTCATGAAATCCAAATGCATCCATGACAGTTTTCTTTATGTCCAAAATGCCGTGCGCTCCCTGCATCGTTGCAAAACACCTGCCCTGCTGATCAAGTTAGACATAGCCAAGGCCTTCGACAACGTCTCCTGGGAATACGTGCTGCAACTCCTAGCTAAGTTAGGGTTTAGCGCTAGATGGAGGGACTAGATTTTGATGTTGCTAGTTAGTTCTTCCTCAGCCTTCGTTCTAAACGGCTGCCCTGGACGCGCCATCGACCACCGTAGAGGGCTACGACAGGGAGACCCGCTCTCGCCGTTGTTGTTCATCCTTGCAATCGATGTTCTGCATCGACTTTTAGAAAGAGCACATGAACAGGGCTTGCTCACCCCCCTGCCGGGTAGGACTAGAACTCTAAGAACTTGCCTCTACGCCGACGATGCCATGATCTTAGCCAACCCCTCTCGTCAAGAAATCGACAACTTGCTCCTGCTTCTTGACAACTTCGGAAAGGCCACGGGACTCCGCATCAACTTAGAGAAATCGTCTGTAGCACCTATTAGCTGTGAAGACATCGACCTTCAACACGTGCTATATGGGTTTGGCGGCCCGGTCGTCGGCTTCCCCCTGCGCTACCTAGGACTTCCCATCACCATGTCCCGCGTCCGGCTAGTCCATCTGCAATTCATCCTCGATCGCATTAGAGCCAGACTAGCAGCATGGAAAGGATGACTCATGTCGATTGCAGGCCGTAGGGTTCTAGTCCGCTCCGTCCTAACGGCACTGCCTACCTTCGCTCTGACGGTGCTGCGGGCTCCAAAAAAGTTGCTCAAAGACATAGACAAGTGTAGACAATGCTTCCTTTGGGCTCAAGACGACGAACTCTCTGGTGGCAAATGCAAGATCAACTGGCCCACAGTTTGCTCCCCGACGGACTATGGGGGTCTTGGCGTTCTTGATCTACAGCAGTTCGCGCGAGCGCTCAGGCTACAGTGGCTTTGGTTCACCTGGCGCAGCCCTGACCGGCCCTGGGCGGGCTCGGAGCTGCCCTGCGACGACTCTGACAGGAGGCTTTTCGCTGCAGCAACAAAAGTGACTATTGGCAACAGGGAAACTGCTTCGTTCTGGCACTGTACCTGGCTGGGATCATCGACCCTGCGAGCTTCCTTCCCAGCTCTGTTTGCACACGCGAGGAGAAAGAACAGAACAGTCGAAGAAGCCCTCTCGGCCGACACTTGGATCCGAGACCTCGCCCATGGACACACGGATGACCTGCTGCAGGAATTCCTTCGGCTGGCCAGGCGCATCCGTCTTGCCGTGGTGCAGCTGCAACCGCGGACCCCGGACGAGATCACCTAGAAATTCACGGCTTTAGGGAGCTACACTACAACATCAGCCTACAACATGCAACTCCTGGGTAGGATCAAATCCCCTATGCACAAGCTAATTTGGAATGCCTGGGCACCTGGAAAAATCAAGATATTCTGCTGGTTATTAAGCAAGCAACGAATCTGGTGCAATGACAGGCTACAAAGAAGAGGATGGCCAAACTGTTATTTCTGCCAACTATGTCTCAGAAACCTAGAAACGGCGACGCACCTCTTCTGGCAATGCAACCTGGACAGGAAGGTTTGGCAGAGGCTGGCGACATGGACTGGTTGTGACGCCGTCGACCCGGTCAGATGGCAGCCGATGACAAACTCCACGCTCATCGCCACCAAGATAATCAACGACACCAGGCCGGCTTTCAGAAAAGCTGTCAACTCCCTCATCCTCCTGACTCTGTGGGAAATATGGAGGGAAAGAAATGACTGCACTTTCAGGGGCAAGGCGGCATCTGCCTCTCAGATAGTCTCATCCATCAGGAGAGCCATCAAGCTGTGGCGCGCTGCGGGCGCGACGAACCTAGAGCCCCCGTTCGGGGATACGTTGGGAGATATGTAACATGCTCGAACCCTAGTTTTTTCCACTTTCTCTCCGTTTTCTTTTCTCTTTAATCCTTGACCTACGGGTCACCCACCCCATGTTTGTTTTCCTCATTGCTCTCTGCTAAATCAATGCAAAGCCAGGAATCCCTGGATCTTTAAAAAAAACAAGATAATGTCTCTTAACTTTTATCATTCCTTCATCCCTCTTCTACCGCGCCCCATGCCGGATTTTCCATTGGTTTTCTCGGTGCTTCGATGTTGTGTCTTCCTCTTTCCTCTATCCGGCAGGCATGTGTGTTGTTATGGGGAGAATGTACGTGAAGAGAATGCAGGTTAATCCACAATAGAAGAGAAGGCAATGTCTTCCTCTCTCTCCCAATTCATATATGTTTAGCCACTTCTAACTCTCTCATTGTTGCGATGAAGCACCTCTTCGCAATGACGCCTTCTCACTCCCTGCTGTTCGCGACACTCTACGGTCCTTGAGAGTAAAGGCATGTTGTTATTTTTCTATTCGCTTGCACACATGATCTATTTATTTTATAGTATCTTCTTGATGCTCCATTTCGAGCTAAAAATATTCATCCTTTATCGAAAAAATATTTTATATAAATGCCACTTTTATTAACTCATAATGCTATATTCAGGTGATACAAGCATAATTATCTCCGGTCTCTGCATAAGTAAGATTTACACATGCGAACACCACACACACACACCCAAATAGGTAAAATACGTGGCCACACATGACTAATTATAAGATGCCTACCGGGAAGGAGCATCGATCCGCGGAGTAAACCACCATCGAAAAAGATTTTTCATGTCATTCCCATTTAGGTTTAATTTGGATCCTTCTGTTGTTTCCCTTTCCTCCCGAACCTTTTCCTCGAAATGATAAAGAATTTGGTAGATGTTTAGTAACTGTTGACGTATAATGTGCTGCCCAGTCTCTTCCATCAGATCGGTATTTTGGTTGCATTAGCTAGAGCATGCACTTCTACATGGTATCAGAACCAAGAGGTCTTGAGTTCAAGACCCGGCTGGTGCAATTAAATTGCAGCCCACTTTCGGTCCACGTTTAGGCCCGAGGGAGCCACACGTGAGGGGGAATGTTGACGTATAATGTGCTGCCTAGTCTCTTCCATCAGATCGGTATTTTGGTTGCATTAGTAAGAGCATGCACTTCTACAGTAACAGCAGTCAGAATTCACGTCGATGAAGAATGCACCACAATGGAGAAATGTACAAACATGTAGTGGAGAAGAATTTATATTATTAAAAACCATACAATTCATAATAGCCAAATCGACCAAACTAAAGTTGCCGCTCCATGACAGGTTGCCGTCCTCATATCTTTTGTCTTGTAACAGTTGGCTGATTTCATTTAGAATCAGCCATAAATGAGGGGCAATTGCGACGATTTCCCCCGGAATACATGTGATGCTCTTTCAGGGTGATTTATGGTCCTGATAGACTGATACCATTGCTGGAACAAATTGGCTCAAGGCCTTCAATTCCATACGCAAGCAACAATTAAAGGAGATCTGATCCTGGCAAAGACTCAGCTAGCTCCTGCACCCATATTATTGCGTTGCTAATAAAAGACACCCATACAAAATCGATGCTTCTATGGTTGTTGGAGTAGGTGCCAAGAGTCATCAAGACAAAGGACATATATTGCCGTGATCTACCATTCTCTGCACGATAGCACTCCGCGGGCCACTCGTGACTATGCTTCGGGTACTGTACACGGCACACTCTTTCTGTGTACTTTGAAGTAGCTGTACTAAGCTTCGGAACAAAGAGGAGTGGCTGTACCAACCACCGGTCCAGTAACTGAACGTAGCAAGCAGTTCAAGCTCCGTAGGGCCCTCTTCGATCAGTAGAAAATCTGGAGGAAAAACATTATGAGTGGAAAGTTTTCCTTTAGTGGTACTATTTATACATTTGATTCAAAAGAATGCAGCAGAGGGAAAACAGTGAAATTCTCCTTTGATATCAGATGGGGCCCACACTACATTCATTCACTCTCCCTTCACACAGATAACCACCAGCCTCTCCATCCAACTTCCCTCTTCCACAGCCACAGCAAAAAAAAACCCTCCATGGCCGCCATGCCCGCGAGAGAGAGGAGAGCAAGGGAGGGGAGTGACGGAGGGAGTGCTCGGGTTGGGCCGGCCTAGTCATTTCGGAGTTCGGACAAAACCATTAACGACCGTTAACTGCGACCGTCACCGTTGTCTGACCGCAAGGGACCAGGCACGTCAAAACGTGCTTAAAAAATTGTTTAATGTTTTTTGCCACTGTCAGAATTTCGTTTGGTGTGAAATGTCACAAATTGTGAAGTGGCGGTTGTCCGCTAATCGTGACATGAATGTGATGGTTCTATGCATTTAACTCATAAAATCGTGTGATGATAGGAAGACTTACAAACAGATTAAAGAATTGCTCTGCGTACGATCATTGCATATACGACACACGATATAATCAGAAACGGCCCTCCCCCATTATATTGAGCTTATAAGCCATGGATCCTTAGCGCCGCCCCGTCGTCCCCTCGCCTCAATCCCCTCCCTCGCCGCCGCCTGGGGCGTCGTCGGCCAAAGGTCGTGTGGCGTTGGCGGAGGGCGGCTCTCTCCCGCACGCAATTGGGGACTTCGCGGGGCGTTCCCATCTGCCTACTGGTGCCGGGTATCGGGCCGGCCCTGCCTCGGCTCCTTCTCTCTCTCCCGGCGTCCCTCGCTGGCGCCACCTCCTCCCTTCCGTGGTGGTGGGTTGTGGGGGATGGATCTGGGATCCCTGCCCAGATCCGGTGGATGGTGGGATTGGTGTTGGCAGCGGTGGCCGGCGGCCCAGGCGTGGTGGCGGCGAGTCTCGCGGCCTCTGGGCATCGTGGAGGTGACGGCGACAGCGAGTGCTTAGCCTGGTGGTGGCAGCGGCCGTGCACGAGAGTTGGATTCCTTTGAACAGATCTGGGTGAAAACTTGCTTTTGGCTATTGCCAAGGCCGGTGGTGGCGACGCTATCTGCATTGTTCCCTTCTTGAAAGCATCACCGTGGAGAAGTTTAAGGCCACTCTCTGCTACCTCCGGGGGAAACCCTACATCGAATGATCGAATGAAGGCGACGCTCTAGTCTCGTTCCCCCCTTTGGGGCGTCATTCTTGGAGGTGCACACGTGATCGAGGGACCAGAGGACATATTCTTTGGTGGAGCGGTGCTTCATCTCACTCACTGATGGCGGCGGATCTCGGCGGCATGGCGCTGTGGTGACTCGGCCGCCGATGCGCGGAGATGGACTCGCGCAGGAGGGTGACGCGGTCTGGTGTCGTGGTGGCGTCGACGGCAGCTAGACCGGGCAAGGTAGATGCAGCAGTACAGTTCTGAAGATGGATTAGTGGCAGGTGGATGCTGCGGCCTCATACCAGGCAGGCGTCCGGGTTGAGCAGTGCGCCGGACCGGTGGGTGCCCCATACCCGGCAGGCGTCCTGGATGGGACCTTAGGTCTTAGATGGTAGGTTTGGCTGCGAGATCTGTTTGGTGTTAGGCCCAGACTATCAGCACCCCTTTATCAATTGGATAGGAGTAGCGACAGATGTTGTCTAGACGGTGGCTTTAGTCTTACTGTTGTATTACTTTGTAAGATCTTGTTTGAACAATTAATAAAATGGCTGCATGCACCATCCAGATGCAAAGGGACCAGGGGTCTTCCTTCATTTCTAAAAAAAAAAGCTCAGTTGTCCATTTAATAAGAAACCTTCTCTGTTCCTGAGAAGAAAGGGAAAAATGACAATGGAGCTTCACAGAAGAAAAAGAGAACAACCTTACCCGAAGCACTCGTCACTCCAACGCAATGTTACACCAATACCGATCCAGGTTAATTCTGCTTCTCTGGCTTCTTTTGGAGCCATAGCTAGCAGCAGAACTTAAGCGTGAGCTGCCCCTGTCTGTCACCGTCAATACTAACCAAAAAAATGAGACCAATCTAAGGGCTAACCCTCGTTGGTTTTTTTATAGGAGAAACTCGGCTGGCAGCAACCTCAGCTGCCCAGCCAACGGGTCGACGCCCCGTCCTCTCCATCGATACTAACCAAGCTCCAAGGACAGCAGTCTCTATTCTGAACCCAGGAAGAAACAAGATTGAGCAGCAAAAGGTGGCTAAAGAATCCAGCAGAGAAGGCACATGTGCACCCTGCAAATAGATCAGAAACGAACAGCCTAAAAGCACATGAAATGGGGAGGCATCCAGTCTCTGAAACTTCACTCTAGGCGTCCATTTTCTGAAACTTGGGCATGTTCCAGTCAGGTAGTCACTGCGTGAAGCAATCACGGGCTCTTGGTTCATCGTTCCGTTTGGGATGCAATAATGGCGGGCACAAGCCTGGATAAGTACACCTAAACCCTTGTTTAGGGCGGGGGGCTTTGGTTTACATGCGTGCTCGTCTAGATGATGGGTGCTCGTGGGTCTAGTTGGTGGAATCTCGTGGCCGCTCCCCCGCAAAAAGGAAAATATAAGGACTGAACTTTGGTTGCATCATTGAAGTTCCAAGGTCGAATCGAGCATATTTTATATGGAAATCTATTCCCATTTTCTAGAGCAAGTACGTTGTAAAAAGGCTAGGGCGCCCAATCCACTGTCGATGGCTACAGTTGAGTGAGATAGGTTCAGCAAAGCGCAAAAAACACCTGTGGCGAAACACTAATTCTGAAGCCGCCTCACATGAGATCTGACAATATGAGTTTACAGGTGGGGCGATGTCGCATGCCATGGCATTCCTCGTCCACTCGTCCTTCTCCTTGCTTGAAATCAAAACTGACTTCTGCAATTTTGTTAGAAAGTTTGCCTTCTGTTAGCAAATAATCTAGCATGACAGGTCACTAGGGCCGGGTAGTTCCGAAGTTCAGCAGAGCTGCGGCTGCAGTGTTAGTTTTTCAGTTTCGTCAGTTAGCGTATTTCTCGTTTCTGTTAGACAGTGCCCGAGGACGCGGCATGTGCGATTCCGAGGCCCTTAGCTCGCGGCATGAGCACACCCATGATCGTGGGATGGCACGATCCAGTAGTGGGGGTTGTTCTTGATCCGTTTTTCCCGTTCATCAAGTGAATAAGAAAGAGGAGCAGAAAAGCAGCAAGCATTGCGCTGCACAAAAAACTTTCAGCTTTGTGTGAGTGCTTTCGCCATTAGCTGAGCTTCGAGCTCAGAGATAACAATTGGCATGAGAGCCGTTTTTCGGTCCAGGGCATGGCCGGGGACGACACCGGCAGCAAGTCGCCACCGACGCCGCGCACAAAGGTCTCCGACGGCTCAGAGCTAGTCGTGGCAGAGAGATCCATGGCGCGGGTGGTGCGCGACACTGGCGGCGCGGCATGGCCGCAGCTGACGAGAACCAACTACACCGACTGGGCTGTCCTCATGCAGCTCATGATGGAGGGGCGGCACCTCTGGGACGCCGTGGTGACGGGCACGGCGGAGCGCAGTGACGAACAGCTCGCGCTCGAGGCCATTCTGCGTGGAGTACCACCGGAGATGGGGCCTACCCTCGCCGCCAAGGCCACGGCGAAGGAGGCGTGGGAATCCGTCAAGACGATGCGTCTCGGGGTGGCTCGCGTCCGCGAGGCAAAGCTCGCAACTCTGTCCAAGCAGTACAACGACATTCACTTCGCCGACGGCGAGACCATCGACGATTTCGCCATGCGGATCACGAACATGGTGGCCCAGATGGCGCAGCTCGGGGAGACCGTCCCAGAGAAGCACATCGTTCGCAAGTTTCTCTCCGTCGTCCCGAAGAGGTATATCGCAGATCGCCTTATCAATTGAAACTCTTGGATCTGGATACGCTCTCCGTGGAGGAGCTCACCGGGCGGCTGAGGGCTGCCGAGGAGCGGTATGACCTCGATCAAGGGGAGCCAGGCGCCGGGCGTCTCATGTTCACAGCGGAGGAGTGGCTCGCGCGCATGCAGCGCAGTGAGAACGACGGATCCGGTGGCAGCGGATCCGGCCCAGGACGCGGCGATGGACGCCGCGGGCGAGGCCGCGGACGCGGCGGTGGACGCAACTCCGGCAGCCGCGCGAAACCCACGGACCAGTGCCGTCACTGCAAAAAGTACGGGCACTGGGCGCGTGAGTGCAGGACGCGCCTCCGCGAGGAGCGAGGGGAGGCAAACCTTGCCAAACATGGTGGGCACGCCGTGGACGGGCACGACGACGACCCGACGCTTCTGATGGCGATGATCGCCGCGACCCGACACAGAGCACGGGGGAGCACGTCATGCTCAACGAGGAGCATGCAGAGGCGAGTCTGGGCGTCGAGGAGGCGCCATGCGACGGTCGTTGGTTCTTGGACACCGACGCGTCCAACCACATGACCGGTGATCGATTGGCGTTCGCGGAGCTGGACGAGGGCGTCACTAGCAGCGTCAGGTTCGGGGATGGCTCCAGCGTGGCTATTCGTGGCCGCCGCACGGTCACATTCACCGTGCGCAGCGGCGACCACCGCGCCCTCACCGACGTCTACTTCATCCCGCGCCTCAAGACGAGCATCATCAGTCTCGGACAACTGGACGAGCATGGCTGCACCGCCAAGATCCACGGCGGCGTTTTGACGTTGTACGATCGCCACCAGAACGAACTGGCCCAGGTACGCCGGAATGGTAGGCGCTTGTATGTTGTGCGCCTGGACATTGCACATCCTATTTGCCTGGCAGCACACGGCGACGACGAGGCGTGGAAGTGGCATGCCAGGTTCGGCCACCTGCACTTCGACGCGCTCCGGCGTATGGGGCGCGCTGACATGGTGCGCGGGATGCCGTTGGTGGACCACGTCGAGCAGATCTGCCACACGTGCTTGGTGGGAAAGCAACGGCGTGCTCCGTTCCTCTCCCAGGCGCGCTACCGGGTGGCAGGGCCGCTCGAGCTGGTGCACGCCGACCTGTGCGGGCCGATCACCCCGAGCACTCCAGGAGGCAAGCGTTGTTTCATGCTCATCGTCGACGACCACAACCGCTTCATGTGGGCCATGATGTTGCCAGCGAAGACGCCGCCGCGGCTAGTATCAGACACTTCGTCGCTGCGACATAGGCAGAGCAGGGAGCGAAGCTGCGCACGTTCCGGACGGACCGGGGCAGCGAGTTCACGTCGACAGCGCTCGATGAGTACTTCGCAGACCAAGGTGTCCAGCAGCATCTGACTACGCCCTACTCGCCGCAGCAGAACGACGTCGTGGAATGGCGCAACCAGACTGTCATCGGCATGGCCAGGAGCATGCTCAAGGCGAAGAACATGCCGAGTTGGTTTTGGGGGGAGGCCGTGGCGACTGCGGTGTTCATCCTCAACAGATCTTACACCCGCAGCGTCGATGGCAAGACCTCGTAAGAGGTATGGCATGGCAAGAAGCCCGTCGTGCATTTTCTGCGGGTCTTCGGCTGCATCATCTACGTCAGAAACACGCGGTCCGGGCTGAAGAAGCTCGACGATCGCAGCACGAAGATGATCTTCATCGGCTACGAGGAGGGCTCGAAGGCGTATCGTGTGTACGACCCCCTGACCAAGCGGGTGTACGCATCACGCGACGTGGTGTTCGACGAGGCAGCAAGCTGGGATTGGGGCTCTGACGGCGAGCCCACCTCCGAGCCGTTCGTCTTCCACCATGAGCTCCCTCCTGTCGCCAGAGCACACAACATGCACAACACAGCAGGCAACCCGAGCGAAGAAGGCGACGGTGACGCGGGAGCGACTCAGGCCGCGTCCAAGACCGCTGTCAGGATGCTAGGGACACCAGCAGAGCCGCAGACTGCTACGGGTGCAGCCACGCCGGACTCGCCCGGCGGAAGTGTGCCCCCCATCGACACTCCATAGGGAGTGGGCTTCGTCATGCCGCCGACCATGCAACCAGACCTCTTCGACGCCGATGATGATCCGGCCGTTGGGCACCGGTTTCGCCGCGTCTCGGACGTCCTGCACAGGGCGAACGAGCCGGTGCAGATGGCCGAGGAGCTACTGCTAGCGAAGGAGGAGCCACTCAGCTTTGTCGACGCTGAGCCGCACGAGTGCTAGCGGCGTGCCATGCTGGATGAGCTTTCTTCGATCGAGGAGAATGATACTTGGACACTGACCGACTTGTCGGCAGGTCACCAGGCGATCGGGATCAAGTGGGTTTTCAAAGTGAAGAAAGACGCAGCCGGTGTTGTGATCAAGCACAAGGCGAGGCTTGTGGCGAGGGGCTTCGTGCAGAAGGAGGGCGTGGACTACGATGACGCGTTCGCGCCTGTGGCCAGACTGGACTCAGTGCGCGTCATGGTGGGCATGGCGGCTCAGCGTGGCCGGGAGCTGCATCGCCTCGACGTCAAGTCGGCCTTCCTCAACGCGAGCTCAAGGAGGAGGTCTATGTCAAGCAACCTCCTGGTTTCGCGTGGAGCGGCGAGGAGCACAAGGTTTATCGCCTCCACAAGGTGCTCTACGGGCTGCGGCAGGCACCGTGGGCTTGGAACGCCAAGCTCGACCTCACTATGCAGCAGCTTGGATTCACGAGCTTCCCGTCAGAGCATGCCATGTACATGCGATACGAAGGGCAAGCTCGGCTCCTGGTTGGCGTGTACGTTGACGATCTCGTCGTCACCGGAGCCGACGCCAATGTGACGCCCCCGATTCAATCGTACACTAATCATGCACGCAAATGTGTACGATCAAGATCAGGGACTCACGGGAAGATATCACAACACAACTCTACAAATAAAATAGTCATACAAGCATCATAATACAAGCCAGGGGCCTCGAGGGCTCGAATACAAGTGCTCGATCATAGATGAGTCAGCGGAAGCAACAATATCTGAGTACAGACATAAGTTAAACAAGTTTGCCTTAAGAAGGCTAGCACAAACTGGGATACAGATCGAACGAGGCGCAGGCCTCCTGCCTGGGATCCTCCTAACTACTCCTGGTCGTCGTCAGCGGGCTGCACGTAGTAGTAGGCACCTCCAGAGTAGTAGGAGTCATCGTCGACGGTGGCGTCTGGATCCTGGGCTCCATCGCCTGGTTGCGGCAACCGGGTAGAAGGGAAAAGGGGAAAAGGGGGAGAAAAGCAACCGTGAGTACTCATCCAAAGTACTCGCAAGCAAGGAGCTACACTACATATGCATGGATATATGTGTAAAGGGCCATATTAGTGGGCTGAACTGCAGAATGCCAGAATAAGAGGGGGGATAGCTAGTCTTATCGAAGACTACGCTTCTGGTCGCCTCCGTCTTGCAGCATGTAGAAGAGAGTAGACTGAAGTCCTCCAAGTAGCATCATATAGCATAATCCTACCCGGCGATCCCCTCCTCGATGCCCTGTTAGAGAGCGATCACCGGGTTGTATCTGGCACTTGGAAGGGTGTGTTTTATTAAGTATCCGGTTCTAGTTGTCATAAGGTCAAGGTACAACTCCGGGTCGTCCTTTTACCGAGGGACACGGCTATTCGAATAGATAAACTTCCCTGCAGGGGTGCACCACATAACCCAACACGCTTGATCCCATTTGGCCGGACACACTTTCCTGGGTCATCCCCGGCCTCGGAAGATCAACACGTCGCAGCCCCACCTAGGCACAACAGAGCGGTCAGCACGCTGGTCTAAACCTATGCGCGTAGGGGTCTGGGCCCATCGCCCTGAGCACACCTGCACGTTGCGTACGCGGCCGGAAGCAGATCTAGCCCCCTTAATACAAGTGCGAGCTTACGATCCAATGCGGCGCGCGCCACTCAGTCGCTGACGTCAAAAAGTGCTTCGGCTGATACCACGACGCCGAGTGCCCATATCTCTCCCGCGTAGTTGGTTAGTGTGTATAGACCAAATGGCCAGACTCAGATCAAATACCCAGATCTCGTTAAGCGTGCTAAGTATCCGCGAACGCCAACATGGCCAGGCTCACCTCTCACCCAGGTAGCCCCGAACTGCCCTGCCGCTCCGCCACAAAGATCCACACAGAGGGCCGTCGGGACAAAGGTCCTTTCAGCCCCGAATCCGTGAATCACTCGCGGGTACTCCTCGAGCCAACCCGACTTTGGTCACCACATGTATCATGTTTAAAGTATAGTATATATCCATGATCACCTCCCGAGGTGATCACAGCCCAGTAGTATAGCATGGCAGACAGACAAGAGTGTAGGGCCACTGATGGAACACTAGCATCCTATACTAAGCAGTAGGATAGCAGGTAAAGGTAACAACAGTAGTAGCAAGGACAGGCTATGCAGCAGTATAGGATTAACTGAAAGCAGTAACATGCTACACTACTCTAATGCAAGCAGTATAGATCAGAGTAGGCGATATCTGGTGATCAGGGGGGGCTTGCCTGGTTGCTCTGGCAAGAAGGGGGTCGTCGATGTAGTCGATCACAGGGGTACCGACAGCGTCTCGGGGTCTACCGGAAAAAGTAACGGAGGGGGAACACAATAAATAACATAGCAATCAAAGCATAACATGACAAACGCGGTGCTAGAGGTGATCTAACGCAGGGATAGGTGATACCGGCAAAGGGGGGGAAACATCCGGGAAAGTATTCCCGGCGTTTCGCGTTTTCGGGCAGAGGAGCCAGAGGGGGAAATTTGCGAGTTGGAAAGGTTAGGGATGTGTGGCGGACGAACGGAGAGTGTAGCCGGAATCGTCTCGTCGTTCTGAGCAACTTTCATGTTGAAAATAATTTAATCCGGGTTACGGTTTAAAAGATATGATTTTCTAAAGATTTTATTAATTTCTGGAATTTAATTAATTAATTAATTCGAAATTAGATTTATGACATCAGCATGATGTCATGCTGACGTCAGCAATCAACGGAGTTGACTGGGTCAAACTGACATGTGGGTCCAGTGGGACCCACTTGTCATTGACACATCATCCTAACTAACAGATTAGTTAGGTTAATTAGATATTTAGGTTAATCAAGTTTAATTAGTTTAACTAAACATGATTAATTAAGGTAATTATTTATTTAATTAATTAATTAATTATATTAATAATTATTTATTTATTATATATATTTTTAATTCCTTTTTTTATATAATCCGTTCTGGGGGGTGTGGGCCCCGTTTGTCATAGGTACAGGGGCGGTCCAGTCAGCATGTTGACCAAGTCAACATGGTCAACAGGGTCCACGAGACCCACCGGCAGTGACCCAGAGTTGGCCCTAGGGCAAGCCACGTCAGCGGCGGCGGCGTTTAGCCGCCGGCGGCCACAAACGCGGCGGCGGCGCACGGGAGGCTGCGGGATTTGGCTACAGGCCACCAAAATTGATGCGGGTGGTTGCGTTCGAACGGGGAGTCGATGCCGCGTCTACTAGGACTGGTGGCGTCGCCGGAGTTCGCCGAAGCTGAAGGCGGTGAGCACCGAGGCGGATGCCGGAGCTCGGGCGTGGGCGGCTACGGCGAGGAGAGGCACAGCCAGGGACAGGGATAGGTGCGTTGGGGCCCTGGAGACATGCTGAGAACGACGACGCGGTCGGACGCGACCCACGCTTGCGGTGGCCGCGATAGAGAGCTCGACCGCGGCGGCGGGGGGTGAGCGCGACGGGGGAGCGAGCTACGGATGCGGTGAGCTACGAGGGGAGGAGGAGGAGGTGGCGGCTCACAGGGGGCAGACGGGGAATGGCAGCGGGCTCGGGGAGGAGTCGAGGTGGGTGCGGAGACGAGGAGGCGATCCGCGGCGGCGAGGATGAGGTGGCGCCGGGCGTCGGGGATCGGCTCCGGTGCCGATCCAGATCGGGACGAGGGGGATTCCGCGGAGGGGGGCTCGGCGCGGCGTCGTAGCTACGAGGGCGACGGGGCGCAAGTTGGCTACCGCCGATCCAGATCGAGGGGAGCCAGAGAGAGGAGTGGGGTGCGTGGGGGGGAAGTGGTGGTTGCTGCGGGGTGGTAGCTAGGGTTACGGGGGATAAGGGGAACCCAGGGGTGGGCCGATCGGTGGGCGGGGCGGCCCGTTCGGATGGCGGAGCCAGCTGGGCCACTTGGCCCAGCGGGGGGGGGGGGGGGGGGGGATTTCTCTTTGTTTTGTTTTTTGTTACTTTAGTTTTTTTCTTTTGTATTTTCTTTTCTTTTATTTATTTACTTTTCTGTTTTAAATCATTTTAAATTATTTAGGCCTTTTATAAAAATGTGTTTACTACACCATATTTATCTATGTATTATTTAGTACAAACCGAACATTTATATTTCAATGTTTGAAAACTTTTATTATTTACCAAATTTTGAATTTGAATTTTGGACCGGTTTTGATCTAACGATAGATTAGCAGCAGTAAGAGTGGTGTCGCGGCACCATTAGCGTGAGACCACTGTAGCTTAATTATCCGGACGTCACAGCCAAGGCGATCCACGGCTTCAAGACGGAGATGATGGGCAGGTTCCGCATGAGCGACCTCGGCCTGCTCAGCTTTTACCTAGGCATAGAAGTGAAGCAGGGGGCCGGGGAGATCACTCTGTCGCAGGCGGCGTATGCCAGCGAGCTCTTGGAGTGGGCGGGCATGGCGGACTGCAATCCAGTGCACGTCCCCATGGATCCGCGCCTCAAGTTAAGCAAGGAGGGACCAGAACCGCGGGTGGACGCCACTCACTACCGCAGCATCATCGGAGGGCTTCGCTACCTCACCCACACACGGCCGGACATCACTTTTGCGGTGGGGTATGTGAGCCGCTTCATGGAGGCGCCGACCACGGCACACCTCGCCGCCGTCAAGCATCTGCTGCGCTACATTGCAGGCACGCGCAAGTATGGCTGCAGGTATGTCAAGAGAGGCGACGGCAAGCTCATTGGGTACAGTGACTCGGACTTGGCCGGCGACGTCGACGACCGGAAGAGCACATCGGGCAACCTCTTCTTCCTGGGAGGAGCACCGATCACCTGGCAATCACAAAAACAGAAGATCGTCGCCCTGTCTTCGTGTGAGGCGGAGTATGTGGCAGCAACAACGGCGACGTGTCAGGCGATCTGGTTGAGCAGGCTCATGAGGGACTTGCTGAAAGAGGAGGCCGGCGCCACCACCATCTTCATCGACAACAAGTCCGCAATCCAGTTGTGCAAGAACCCGGTGTTCCATGATCGCAGCAAGCAGATCGATGTCCGATTCCATTTCATCCGCAAGTGTGTGGAAGAAGGCAAGATCAGGGTGGAGCACATCGCCACGGGTGATCAACTCGCAGATATTTTCACTAAGTCACTAGGGCGCACGCGGTTTCTGGAGCCGCGCGCGTGCATCGGCATGGTTGAGGTTTAGGCTCTCTGTCACGACTAGCTTAGGGGGAGATTGTTAGCAAATAATCTAGCGTGACAGGTCACTAGGGCCGGGTAGTTCTGAAGTTCAGCAGAGCTGCGACTGCAGTGTTAGTTTTTCAGTTTCGTCAGTTAGCCTATTTCTCGTTTCTGTTAGACAGTGCCTGAGGACGCGGCATGTGCGATCCCGAGGCCCTTAGCTCGCGGCATGAGCACGCCCATGATCGTGGGATGGCACGATCCAGTAGTGGGGGTTGTTCTTGATCCGTTTTTCCCGTTCATCAAGTGAATAAGAAGAGAGGAGCAGAAAAGCAGCAAGCATTGCGCTGCACAAAAACTTTCAGCTTCGTGTGAGTGCTTTCGCCATTAGCCGAGCTTCGAGCTCAGAGATAACACCTTCTTGTTATCCATATAGCCTACACACTTGAATTTGAAGTTAAATGTCACATTCCTCCAAAAAAAAAGTTCGATGCCCTGCAACAAAGAAGAATTTCAAGTTAAATGAGGTAATGGAACATTCCACAAAATTTAGCTCTTCATTTAGGGCGTTTCAATAGGGTTTATTGTGTTTTGAGAAGGAATGGAGTCATTGGTGTGTGCATTGCTAGAACAAAATGGGATAAATCTTAGTGGATTGAGATTTTTCTATGAATTTTTTACTCACTTTGATCCATATTATTGTGTTGCTTAAATAAATGTATCTAGACATATTCCAGTGCTAGACGTATTTCAATGCTAGATACATCCGTTTGAGTGACAAATAATACGGATTGGAGGGAGCATCAAGAGAAGGAATTGGCTGAGAATGTAATTCTTTCTTTACACATGCAGAAGCACAAGATGCATGTCCAGAAAGTTATACCTAAGTTCAGTTAGCATTTCCCAGCTTTTGTGGATCCATGGACGGCGCACGCCAAGGAGTACTCCATTTTGGTATAAATGCTAACTACAGTAATGTGCTGCCGTCTATGGACTTGTGATTGGATCCAGGTGGCCGGCCTTGCCCTTTCCGCCTCTATAAATGCCGCCCCACGCTCTCGTGCACAGCAAAACCCAACGGAACTATAACTACACTCACTCTGCTCCCTCACTCCACCCACACACCACACAGAGAGACGCAGAGAAGCAGCAGTAGGGGTGATGGCTACGGCTCAGGGAAGAGGCAGTGCGGCGCAGGGCTTCGCCCTCGGCTTGCTCGTGCTGTGCCTCCTCCTCGGCGCCGACACCGCCGGCGCCGCCACCTACAACGTCGACTGGTCGTTCGCCGCCGGCAGCTGGCCCAGCGGCAAGAGCTTCCGCGCAGGGGACGTCCTCGGTGAGTGACCAGGCCGTCAGAAAGATGGCACAGTCGATTACTCCCTCCCGTTGCTCCGTATCATTACCTCGTCTCATGTGGTGCGTGTCTCTGATCTACGGCGCAGTGTTCAGCTACAACCCGGCCGTGCACAACGTGGTGGTGGTGGACGCCGGCGGCTACAGCAGCTGCCGGGGCTCCGGCGCGACGCACACCTACACCTCGGGGAGCGACCACGTCACGCTCGTCCCAGGGACGAACTACTTCATCTGCAGCCTCAGCGGCCACTGCGGGCTCGGGATGAAGATGGCCGTCACTGCAAACTGAAGCTAGCTGCAGCTTCCGGTTTCAAAAAAGCTAGCCACGGCTGCGATGCCATCTGTGCGCATGTGAAAACATCAATAAAGTGCTGTGGAACTCAGTGACTCCTAGTAGTATGTGATAGTGTACGCTCCGTGTGTTGTATCCTGAGTTGTTAAGACTAGCCACAATGGGTAATGGGTAGTAACATAGAGTAGTAACATCGACATGTTACTAGTCTATGTTACTACCTCTATAGTTGAGAGTAACATATGTGTAGTAATATGCAACCCTTCATTTATTAGGCTATAGACACATCTTGCCTTGATATGTGTGATGTTACTACTACTAGTAGTAACTATGTTACTATTTTGCTCTCTTTCTTCATTTATTGCTTGCCACATCATCCATTTCATCTAGATATGTGTGATGTTACTACCTATGTTACTCCCATTATGGGTAGTCTAACATAATACAGAGGCCAGCAGTGTGCATCCATTGGTGCGGAGACCGAGGTGATATCCTTCTTTTCGGAAGAAAAGAAAACACAGCGGCCAGTAGGCATGTGTTACGTGTGGATATGGAGGGTGGTAGGTAATGCATGATGTTTGTATGAACGATCGCCGGCATGGCAGTAAAGAACCTCGAACTGGTTTGTTTAATTTGTTCCCAACAGTACGCATAGAGAGCCATGGTCTGGTCTAGGCGAAATTCCAATTAGCCAGCTCTTAGTCAGCTTTGAACCACTCTCACTCTTGGTCATATTTTTTTTATTTTCTTTTAGAAAAGGAGGTTAAACCCCGGCCTATGCAACAATCGATGCATGCAGCCATCTTTATTAGTTATTCTACACAAAAGGTCTAACAGGAATATACATCAATCCATCCGAAGCCACCACTCACACCTATAAGCTTGATAATGTGGAGTGATCTCACTCCCCATATCCAAAATCTGTTGGAATTTTGTTAGTAGGCCTTTGGCCCAAAGCCCAACTAAAATTCTGAAATTCTCTTGGCCCATTCATGCACACATCTGAGTGGAGCGAGTGAGGCTAAAGTTGTCCTACCTCATAAGTTGAGAGAGAGTTGCACCTTTTTATAAGGTGAGCTCTTCTACCACTTGTATGAGCATGAGAAGAGGAGACCTACACGCGCGCTCCTCCTCCTCGCTCGCCTCGCCCCGCCCCGCCCCGCCGCGGGATTGAGCCGAGCCGAGGACAGAGCTATGCACGTTGTCTATATTTTTGCTGCTCGGGAACTATATAGTCAGGCAGACATCTACCCTAGCCGCCGCCGCTTCGTATGGTTTCTCACCATTATTTCAGATCATTGCGCCGCCAAGCAAGTCTTCTCCATCCCTCCTTTCAGCGTGCACCGGCAGAAGGGACAGCAGGCCTCCGGAACCCCGCCTCTCGTGATCCTGTACGGGAGAGGGGCGATCAGATTTTTGGGGAGCGCACTCGCGCGACCTCGGCAACCTCATCCTCGACGACATGGGCGACAACGTCAACGCCGACGGTGCTGCTCCCGCTGCACTGTATGTGATTCTATCCTTCCTGTTCGAGATCGTGGTAGAATTCATGTTTCTAGTATGTGCCCTAGATGTGATCTGTTCATCTGCTATGCTAGTTCGCATGATTAGTTTAATCTCTACTATTGTTGTCATGATCTATCTTCTGTTTATTCGGATTAAATCTCGTAGTAATTTTCTCATATTTCCAACAATCCAAAAACCTGATTATAGGTAATTTACTCCGAGTGGTTTTGCTGCGCATCTGAAGCCGCTTGCCTTTAAGGGGGCGCAATATAAGAGGTGGCGCACGAGAGCAGTCTACTGGTTTCAGACCATGGGCTGCTATGACGCCACCAAGGGCAAGCCTGAGGGCGATCTTAATCCAGCACAGCTGGAAGCTTTTGAGAAGATCGATACCCTCTTTAAAGGCGCTCTTCTGAGTGTTCTTGATGACTCCATTGTGGATTCGTATATGTCGTTTGACAATGGCAAGGACATGTGGGCTGCGCTCGAGGCCAAGTTTGGGGCCTCAGACGCCGGCAGCGAGTTTTACGTCATGGAGCAATTCTATGACTACAAGATGACTGATGAGCGCCCTGTTGTACAGCAGGCTCATGAGATACAGTCGCTCGCAAAAGAACTTGAGTACTTCAAATGTGTGTTGCCGGACAAATTTGTTGCCGGAGGCATCATTGCCAAGCTTCCACCTTCGTGGAACAATTTTGCTACTTCCTTGAAACACAAGAGACAGGAGTTTTCCGTTGCGGATCTCATTGGTACTCTTGATGTTGAAGGAAGGCGAGAGCAAAGGACACACATGCTCGAGTTGCCGAGGGAGGTTCTAGTGCCCACATGGTACAGAAGAAGAACTTCTAGCCCAACAAGTTCAAAAACAACAAGAACAAAACTCAGGGCAAAGGCAAGTTTGATACAAAGAACAAGCCATCACATTCTACCAACTTCAAGAAGAATTCTCATAAGAAGGGGAAGGGACTTTGCCATGTATGCGGTGATCCTAATCACTGGGCTCCGAAGTGTCCTAACCGCTTTGAGGAGCGCGAACATGAGAAGAGCGGCAAGTCCGCTAATGTTGTCATCGGTGATACTGATATGAAGGAATCAGGGTACGGTATTTTTCCTACCATCCTTTCAGTATTTCAATCCCCTGATTGGTTAATTGACACCGGTGCCAATGTACATGTTTGTGCTGACGCCTCCATGTTTTCTTCTTACCAGTCAACAGGGACTTCACCCGTGCTGATGGGGAACGGGTCAGATGCCATCATTCGAGGTGTTGGTACGGTCGATCTGAAGTTTACTTCGGGGAAGACCGTGCGTCTGAAGAACGTTCATCATGTGCCGTCCATTAATAAAAATCTCGTTAGCGGTTCCCGTTTATGTCGAGATGGTTTTAAGTTGGTTTTCGAATCCAATAAAGTTGTAATTTCTAAGTATGGACAATTTGTTGGAAAAGGCTATGAGAGCGGAGGCTTGTTCCGCCTGTCTTTGTCAGATATTTGCACTAAAGTTATTAATAATGTTTGCCACAATAATGAGTCTGATATTTGGCATTCACGACTTTGTCACATTAACTTTGGTTGCATGACGCGGCTAGCCAATATGAATTTAATTCCAAAAATCTCTACTGTCAAAGGCTCTAAGTGCCAAGTATGTGTGCAAGCTAAGCAACCTCACAAGTCCCATAAGACTGCAGAGGCAAGAGACTTGGCGCCACTAGAGCTTATACATTCTGATCTTTGTGAAATGAATGGCGTGTTGACAAAAGGTGGAAAGAGATACTTCATGACGTTGATTGATGACTCCACTAGATATTGTTATGTGTATCTTCTGAAATCAAAAGATGAGGCTTTAACTTTCTTCAAAAACTATAAAGCTGAGGCAGAGAACCAACTTGATCGAAAAATTAAACGGCTTAGGTCCGATCGTGGCGGAGAGTATTTTTCTTGTGAATTTGATCTGTTTTGTGCGGAACATGGTATAATCCATGAGAGGATGCCTCCCTACTCACCTCAGTCAAATGGGGTAGCCAGAAGAAGGAACCGAACTCTAACTGATATGGTTAACACCATGTTAGACACATCGGATCTTTCCAAGGAATGGTGGGGGGAGGCGCTAATGACTGCGTGTCATGTCCTAATCCGAGTTCCCACAAAGCATAAGACCATGACTCCATTTGAGGAATGGGAAAGGAAAAGATTGAAACTCTCTTACCTACGTACTTGGGGTTGTTTGGCGAAAGTCAATATACCAATTCCCAAGAAGCGCAAGCTTGGACCAAAAACTGTGGATTGTGTTCTTCTGGGCTATGCTTTTCATAGCGTTGGCTATAGATTTTTGATAATAAAATCCGAGGTATCGGACATGCATGTTGGTACCATTATGGAGTCGAATGATGCGAATTTCTTTGAGGACATATTTCCTATGAAGGATATGTCGAGTTCATCAAACCAGGAGATACCTACTCCATCTAGTGAGGAATTCCCTGTAATTCCTGAACCCACCATTACGATGGAACACGTTGAGAATCCTATTGAGGGTGACAATGGAACTCCTGTGAGGATTAAGAGACAGAGGACTGCAAAGTCCTTTGGTGATGATTTCATTGTGTACCTTGTGGATGACACACCCAGGACTATTTTAGAAGCCTATGCATCTCCTGATGCTGACTACTGGAAGGAGGCTGTTCGTAGCGAGATGGATTCCATCTTAGCTAACGGAACCTGGGAGATCACTGACCGTCCTTATGGGTGCAAACCTGTAGGATGTAAGTGGGTGTTCAAGAAGAAGCTTAGACCTGATGATACGATTGAAAAGTACAAGGCGCGGCTTGTGGCTAAGGGTTATACCCAGAAAGAAGGTGAAGACTTATTTGATACTTATTCACCCGTGGCTAGATTGACCACAATTCGGGTGCTACTATCACTGGCTGCCTCACATGGTCTTCTCGTTCATCAAATGGACGTCAAGACGGCTTTCCTCAATGGAGAGTTGAAGGAGGAAATTTACATGGATCGGCCAGATGGTTTTGTAGTACCTGGTCAGGAAGGAAAGGTGTGCAAGTTATTAAAGTCTTTATATGGCGTTAAACAAGCTCCTAAGGAGTGGCATGAGAAGTTCTAAAGAACGTTAACTGCTGTCGGCTTTGTAGTAAATGATGGTGACAAGTGTGTGTACTATCGCCATGGTGGGGGCGAAGGAGTTATTCTTTGTCTGTATGTCGACGACATATTGATCTTTGGAACCAAACTTGATTTAATTAAGGTGGTTAAGGATTTCTTATCTCACTGTTTTGAGATGAAGGATCTAGGAGTAGCTGATGTTATCTTAAACATCAAGCTGTTGAGAGATGAGAATGGTGGGATCACACTGCTTCAGTCTCACTATGTGGAAAAGGTCTTGAGTCGTTTTGGGTATAGCGACTGCACGCCTTCTCCAACTCCATATGATGCTAGTGTGTTGCTTCGAAAGAATCGATGGATTGCTAGAGATCAACTGAGGTATTCTCAGATTATTGGCTCGCTTATGTATTTGGCGAGTGCCACGAGGCCTGGCATCTCATTTGCTGTGAGCAAGCTGAGTCGGTTTGTGTCAAAACCGGGAGATGATCATTGGCATGCGCTTGAGAGAGTTATGCGCTATTTGAAAGGCACCGCGAGCTATGGGATTCACTACACTGGGTATCCAAGGGTACTAGAGGGTTATAGTGACTCAAACTGGATATCTGATGCTAATGAGATTAAGGCCACAAGTGGTTATGTTTTTACACTTGGTGGTGGCGCTGTTTCCTGGAAGTCTTGCAAGCAGACCATCTTAACAAGGTCAACTATGGAAGCAGAACTCACAGCATTAGACACTGCCACTGTTGAAGCAGAGTGGCTTCGTGAGCTCTTGATGGACTTACCTATGGTTGAAAAACCAATACCCCCTATCCTAATGAACTGTGATAATCAAACTGTGATCGTCAAGATAAACAGTTCGAAGGACAATATGAAGTCCTCAAGACATGTGAAGAGGAGACTAAAATCTGTCAGAAAATTGAGGAACTCCGGAGTTATTACGTTGGATTATATCCGAACATCGAAAAACTTGGCAGATCCCTTCACAAAGGGTCTATCACGTAATGTGATAGATAATGCATCGATGGAGATGGTTTGGAGACCCACCGCATGAGTTGTCCATAGTGGTAACCCACTCTATGTGATCGGAGATCCCGTGAAGTAGAAGTGGGAGACAAGCTGTTGGTCAGTTGGGAGGAGAGTATCCCTATATTAACTATCCCACTCCGTGAAGATGCAATACTCTCTTGATCTGCATGGCAGGTTGATACTTATCTTAATGTGTTCCAAGTGGCTTATTTGGGTAAGCAGAGATGTTGTCATGCAGAACATCTTCTTAGGAACACACTTATATGAATTTCACTGTTAACGTCGCAGTCTGTGAGAATTGGGTGTTCTCTAATAAATTCATGAAAAGGCCCTGGAGTATGGCATATACGCTCCACCTGCGGGTAAGCCTTGCGGCAGCCCAGTATCGGTCAAGAATTTCTGTGAAACTAGTTTCGCAGAAAACTTGTAGTTCAAGGCATAGTCCACTATTCAAGTTGTGATCTAGTGTAGCATAAATCTCTAAGTGGAAGTTCAACTTCATAGTCTCCACTAAGCACCGGTATATAAACAATGTTTTGGAACTAAATGATGAGATGTGCCAATGAGACTTTGTGGGGGACAGTTGGAATTTTGTTAGTAGGCCTTTGGCCCAAAGCCCAACTAAAATTCTGAAATTCTCTTGGCCCATTCATGCACACATGTGAGTGGAGTGAGTGAGGCTAAAGTTTAGTCCCACCTCATAAGTTGAGAGAGAGAGTTGCACCTCTTTATAAGGTGAGCTCTTCTACCACTTGTATGAGCATGAGAAGAGGAGACCTACACGCGTGCTCCTCCTCCTCGCTCGCCTCGCCACGCCACACCTCGTCACGACGCGCCGTGGGTTGCGGGATTGAGCCGAGCCGAGGACACACCTATGCATGTTGTCTATATTTTTGCTGCTCGGGAAAAATTAATGAGCCATTAATTAATAATTAATGGACGCGTTAATTACTGAACCGTTTCTGATTCTTTTGGATCGTGACGACTGGACGTGGGGTTTTACTCCCACGACCTGCCCGGCCCGAACTATATAGTCGGGCAGACGTCTACCCTAGCCGCCGTCGCTTCGTATGGTTTCTCACCACCATTCTAGATCATTGCGCCGCCAAGCAAGTCTTCTCCATCCCTCCTTTCGGCGTGCACCGGCAGAAGGGACAACAGGCCTCCGGAACCCCGCCTCTCGTGATCCTGTACGGAAAAGGGGCGACCAGGTTTTTGGGGAGCGCACTTGCGCGACTGCTGGCAGCGACGACTTCGCGAATGACGACTTCTTCCCCGACCTCGGAAACCTCATCCTCGACGACATGGGTGACAATGTCAATGCCGGCGGTGCTGCTCCCGCTGCACCGTATGTGATTCTATCCTTCCTGTTCGAGATCGTGGTAGAATTCATGTTTCTAGTATGTTCCCTAGATGTGATCTGTTCATCTGCTATGCTAGTTCGCATGATTAGTTTAATCTCTACTATTGCTGTCATGATCTATCTTCTGTTTATTCAGATTAAATCTCGTAGTAATTTTCTCATATTTCCAACAAAATCGGTGTCGTCGTCGATCCATCCACATAATGTATCGGGATCAACACCCGGTGCAGCAGACCTAAAGCGCACCCCACATGCATACGTTTTAGAAGCCGACATCATCATCGGAGCACTGACTCGTCTTCAGGAGAGAGATCCAATCCTTGCCAGTCCGGACATCCGTCAACGCCACCACGGCGCCCAACGGCACCACCGCCATGCGCTCGTCCGTTCAGATGCAAAGACTCTGGAAGATCTGTCGTGCGTAGCACCTGCCAACCATGCATGACTCAGCGTAGCACCTGTCAGCCATGCATGACTTGACAGCTCCACCGATGCTCTGCGCAAGACGAAGCCGCTCCACCTCCTGCCTCTGTCTTCCAGCACTGCTCCATAAACGATGCTCCCAAGAGAAACGACACCGCAGTACTGCCATCATCCGATCTGGAAGACCAGATCCTAGGGTTCCCCCAAAGCAGCATGAGTAGGTCGACAACAGTTACATGGCGATGCCTTCATCAAGGTAACGGCGCAAAAACGCCACCATCGCCCGCCAACGACTCGTTTTTCACCGGCAACTATGTCTCCCCAACTTGCAGTCGGCGCTAGATGACGGATCTTGAGATCTTACCACCCAGCCTCTGGCTGACCACCTCCGCCGAAGGAGGTGGCCACCACTGCCACGCCCAGGACCAGATCCCCCAATGTCCTCGTGTCGCAGGTCGAGCCCAGTGGCAGCATGCCGTTGACGGAACAAGGATGGTACACGACAGCAGCTTGTGCGGCCCACCTAAGCCCATCTGGGATCAGATCGGGCACCCAAGCCGCCGCCGTAGGATCCGTTGTCGTACGTCGCCGCCTGCATGCCGAAACTGGCTGCCGCTGCCGTATGTCCGGCTGGCGTGGACCGCCGCCCCCCTAACTGGATCTGGCCGAGAAGAAGCGCCGCCGCCACCGCTGCGTGCACAGGCTTTGCCTGCATGCCCCTGGTGCCAGTGGCGGTAGGGGAGATGGCGTTGGAGAGGACCGGAGGAAGGGACGGGAGCGCTCCGGTGCGGCGCGGCAGCGCCACACGAGAACGGGGGTAGGGTTAGGGAGTGGTGCGGTGTCCCTGGTGCTCTCCTACTGCCTCGACAGACCCTCTCTCTCCCTACTAGTCATATTTCTTTTGATCTTTCCATACATAATTTTTCAAGGGTCATTTGCATTTCTGTCCCTAACTCGAACCACCTAATCAGATATACCCCTTGTTGGGGAACGTTGCAGAAAATTAAAAATTTTCCTACGGTTTCACCAAGATCCATCTATGAGTTCATCTAGCAACGAGTCATGGGAGAGAGAGATTGCATCTACATACCACTTTGTAGATCGCGAGCGGAAGCGTTCAACGAACGGGGATGAAGTAGTCGTACACACCGTGATGCAAATCACCGGAGATCCTAGCACCGAAAGCACGGCACCTCCGCGTTCAACACACGTACGGTCAGCGTAACGTCTCCTTCTTCTTGATCCAGCAAGGGGGAAGAAGAGGTTGATGAAGATCCAGCAGCACGACGGCGTGGTGGTGGATGCAGCAGAACTCCGGCAGAGCTTCGCCAAGCAACTACGGGAGGAGGAGGAGGTGTTGCAGGGAGGAGGGGGGCTCCAGGGCTTATGGGTGCGGCCACCCCTCCCTCCCCTCCCTTTATATAGGCGCATGAGAGGGGGGGAGGGCGCAGCCTTGCCCCTTCCTCCAAGGAAGGGGTGCGGCCAAAGGGGGGGAGAAGTCCATCCTCCCCAAGGCACCTCGGAGGTGCCTTCCCCTCTTTGGACTCTTCCCTCTCCAAGTCTTCTTGGCGCATGGGCCTCTTGGGGCTGGTGCCCTTGGCCCATATAGGCCAGGGCGCACCCCCTATAGCCCATGTGCCCCCCCGGGGCAGGTGGACCCCCCCGGTGGACCCCCGGGACCCCTCCGGTGGTCCCGGTACAATACCGATAACACCGAAACTTGTCCCGATGGCCAAAATAGCACTTCCTATATATAATTCTTTACCTCCGGACCATTCCGGAACTCCTCGTGACGTCCGGGATCTCATCCGGGACTCCGGACAACATTCGGGTTACTGCATATACATATCTTCACAACCCTAGCGTCACCGAACCTTAAGTGTGTAGACCCTACGGGTTCGGGAGACATGCGGACATGACCGAGATGGCTCTCGGGCAATAACCAACAACGGGATCTGGATACCCATGTTGGCTCCCACATGCTCCACGATGATCTCATCGAATGAACCACGATGTCGAGGATTCAATTAATCCCATATACGATTCCCTTTGTCAATCGGTATTTTACTTGCCCGAGATTCGATCGTCGGTATCCCAATACCTCGTTCAATCTCGTTACCGGCAAGTCACTTTTCTCGTACCGTAATGCATGATCCCGTGATCAAACACGGTTTGATCACACTGAGCTCATTATGATGATGCATTACCGAGAGGGCCCGGTGATACCTCTCCGTCAAGCGGAGTGACAAATCCCAGTCTCGATCCATGTCAACCCAACAGACACTTTCAGAGATACCCGTAGTATACCTTTATAGCCACCCAGTTACGTTGTGACGTTTGGCACACCCAAAGCACTCCTACGGTATCCGGGAGTTACACGATCTCATGGTCTAAGGAAAGGATACTTGACATTGGAAAACTATAGCAAACGAACTATGCGATCTTATGCTATGTTTAGGATTGGGTCTTGTCCATCACATCATTCTCCTAATGATGTGATCCCGTTATCGATGACATCCAATGTCCATAGTCAGGAAACCATGACTATCTGTCGATCAACGAGCTAGTCAACTAGAGGCTCACTAGGGACATATTGTTGTCTGTTATTCACACATGTATTACGATTTCCGGATAACACAATTATAGCACGAATAAAGACAATTATCATGTATAAGGAAATATAATAATAATGCTTTTATTATTGCCTCTAGGGCATATTTCCAACACCCTAATTCGAAAGCCTGCTCAAATTTGCCCCTCCGCCGTTAGGTGCCCTTATAGAAATGCCCTTCTGCGCAGTTACTGTCCGGTCAAACAGCTTTGACCTTCCTGAAAAAATAGCAAAAAAAAAATCTAAAAAATCTAAAATTTTGTGAGATTGAAGATACTCATGTGCCCAAGGTGTGTGCAAATTTTCGTGCTATTTGGACATTCCAGGAGCTCGTGGTGAGGAAAAACAGTTAATTTGCACGCTTGTGAATAGTAAATTTGAAATAAGATAGCAAGAAAATTTAAAAAAATATGAAATTTTTTGGCATCAAAGTGGCTTGGGTGCACAAGGTGCTTGCAAGTTTTTGTGATCAAATGACACGCGAGGAGCTCTAGCAAGAAAAAACAAAATAGTCATTTTTTCCCAAGTTTTTTCCCGAGGCAAATTTTGTTTTATTTCTCCACAAGCCCCTCCAATGTCCAAACACAACAAAATTTGCACGCAACTTGCAGACCCAAGCCTCCTTGATGCCAAAAAAATTCATATTTTTGGATTTTCTTGCTATTTTTTTGAATTTACTGTTCACAGGCTTACGTATTTATTGTTTTTCCTCTAACACGAGCTCCTAGAATGTACAAACAGCACGAAACTTTGCACGCACCTTGCGAACCTGATTATCTTTGATTCCACAAATTTTCAGATTTTTTTTGCTATTTTTTCAGGATGGTCAAAGCCCTTTGACCGGCTTTGACTTGCTTTCACCGGACGGTAACGACACCGAAGGGTATTTCTGTAAGTGCACCTAACGGCGGAGGGGCAAATTTGAGCAGGCTTTGAAATTAGGGGTAAATCTGAGAGTGGGCACAAATTAGGGGCATAGATGTAAATGTCCCATTTTTCAATGCAGATACCCATACAAGGGTTTAGTCAAGTCACAGTGACTCCAATATGAGCTCGGAATGTAGGATGTGCCTTATCCTATCTTAATAAAAGTAAATTTACATTGTCAAAACCTCTTGAAAAAGAGGAAGTTGCACAGTATTGGAGTATTTTAGTTTCTTGCTGGTCCAAAGATGCATCCTTGTGCCATGTGGAGAAGGCAAAAAATTTGGTGCACAAACATGTGTCATTTAGCCACTCATTTTGTGTGTGTTTTTAAACGCAAACTATCATATTTTCTCACAAAAAATTGCTGATACATAATGTGATACCATATGTACATGAGTGAATTGTCTTAGAACGTTTAAAACTTCTAACTACACATTCAAATGAACTGAACTGAAATGGTGCAAGCAAGCTTGGGAGCAAAGTTCACATTCGGTTTAACTGGGCCTTTATTATTGCTACACTTGTCAAATCCTACTCGATAATGGTTGAATCAGGGGCTGGTACTCGTGTATCGTAGAGTGGACCAATTGGTCTTTCACAATTTTTTCTTTTCTTATCACATTAAGAATATCTTATCACATTAAAAATATATTAACATAACTAAAATAGATTTGTCAATAAAACATTTTCGTGGTCTAGAAAATATATTAGGTTCACCTCAATCATTATTTTCTGCCTCTATATGAATGAAAATTTCCTATTTGAGAATGGGAGCGATGTCTGAGTCGACTAAAGTGATGGATTGGTAATTCATTGTTTATTCTTTCAAAAAAACTACACCAAAGGGTATATCCAATAGCATCATGAATCTCGTTCATTGTAAACAAAGGCATCAACCAATATGTATTCGGACATTAAATCCGAATGATTAAAGAGGCCTCTCGCTGATCCACTCTCTCTGACCGTATGTTCGCACGACTTGTCTATACTTGACGACCCAATGCAAATTACCTCACATATTGGGCCACATATTCCAAGGGGTGTTTCACCCATAGAAAACATGGTGATTTGTGGTTGATTGGACCTTGCCACTGCATGAAGCCCGTGTGCCCATTTTTAGATTTAGCATTACAAGATCGACAACTAGCCCAAGCAACAAGATGGTCATGAAGGAGTGATCCAATGATTTTATTTCCATTACCAAAATATTCATCTCTTCCACTCCTACCAAATTGGGGCCTAAAAAATCCACCCTGAGTCGGTTTACTTCATTAATACGGACTCTAAAAACAACATATGGTCTAAGATTTCAAAATTACGTAGGCATGGCTCAAAAGTAAGGCCTCCTGCGTTCCATATGATATGAATATCATAGTAATATAAAAGTCATAGAAAATAAGATGGCATGTATCTCGATTCTTGTAGGTAAAGATATGTCATTTGGTTCATAAATATGAGTTTGTCCATTAGACATGAGTTAATGCCTTTTCCCTTTGAAATGTGAAGGATATGAACCAATCCTACATAAGAATAGGAAGCATTCCTACCAACCAAAGGGCTAATAGAAGAATGTCCCATAGAAATCGTATTGTATATGATTCCTACAAATTTCCTTTAAATCAAAGGAGGCCTAAGGTCACGCAACACCTACTATGGATGAAATTATGAAATGCCATATTGCATATTTCTCCCATATCTTCATATGTCATCGTGGTGGTTTCAAAGCCATGAAATCATCACGTGAAGCTTCATTGTTGTTCCTTTCACTCTTCCATCTCCAAGCTTGATCACGCCCCAATGCTCATCCCTCCTGTCCATGCCAGGTATTTTATTTCCTATGCAATACAAACATATCTAACTTAGTAAACATCATATTCTCATGAACATTAGAAGTAGTTCTAGGAAATGAAGGTACCAGATAATTTAATTGGCATGTGCGAGCTCTAATGAATAGCTCTTATTTTTCTAGAACCTTGAATACGCATAGCCGCATGGTTGATGGTGTAATACTAGTAGAGATGTCCTCATCATCCTGATTAGGTCATAGTCAAAAGCTAAGCACAATTTCAAAGTGATTTCGTAGTTTGACTACGTGAAATTTAATTACCAACTTTACAATTACGAACAAATATATTAATATGACTACACATTTTTTAAATTTAAAAGAACATGACGCAAAAGATTTATTGAACAAAAGGGGTTCCCCGCCGGTTGTACTTTTCAGTAAAATGAAGCCAAAACCAACATAAGCATTTGGGCCAAACCAAGATGGTAGGCCCAAGCAACCATCGGGAAACCAAACACATGTCTAAAAATAAAACCGGCCAAGCAAGCTTTTATCTTACAGACACATGAAACAAAACACCGGAGAGAATAACACATCATCTATGAAGCACATCATCTACTGGAGCTCTGCATCATGAGTATGGCTCATCTCCAAGCAATTGCGGGGAATTTTCTCTGATGCCAATCCAGAAAAAAGTATGCGTCAATGAAGTAATGCAGATTGAGTGTCATTGCAGAGCACCTGCCATTGATGAACAATGATGAAGTGAATGTTTCTCCAAGTACGTCCTGGATTAGGGGGTGTCTGGATGGCCGGACTATACCTTCAGCCGGACTCCTGGACTATGAAGATACAAGATTGAAGACTTCGTCCCGTGTCCGGATGGGACTTTCCTTGGCGTGGAAGGCAAGCTTGGCGATGCGGATATTTAGATCTCCTACCATTGTAACCGACTTTGTGTAACTCTAACCCTCTCCGGTGTCTATATAAACCGGAGGGTTTTAGTCCGTAGGACAACACAACATACAACAATCATACCATAGGCTAGCTTCTAGGGTTTAGCCTCCTTGATCTCGTGGTAGATCTACTCTTGTACTACCCATATCATCAATATTAATCAAGCAGGACGTAGGGTTTTACCTCCATCGAGAGGGCCCGAACCTGGGTAAAACTTTGTGTCCCTTGTCTCCTGTTACCATCCGCCTAGACGCACAGTTCGGGACCCCCTACCCGAGATCCGCCGGTTTTGACACCAACACACATCATCTACTGGAGCTCTGCACCATGAGTATGGCTCATCTCCAAGCAATCGCGGGGAATTTTCTCCGATGCCAATCCAGAAAAAAGTATGCGTCAATGAAGTAATGCAGATTGAGTGTCATTGCAGAGCACCTGCCATTGATGAACAATGATGAAGTGAATGTTTCTCCAAGTACGTCTTTGGAAACAAAATTCATTCCTTAGTGTCCATATGCTCCACAAGGAGGCAGCTAAAACTAAATTCAAAACATGCTTGTCTTATATACATGCGCCACAATGCAATAATATCAACAAAACACCCAGGCTGTTTTATTTGGAAGAAATCAGATGCAAATGTGTTGTACTGATTCATCCCCACAAAGAAGATATGAAGGTTCATCTACATGCCTCCTCTTAGCCAAAATATCTCTAGTTAAAATCTTGTTGTAAACAATCGACCAAAGGTAGACATGAATCTTTTGAGGGCAGAGGATTTTCTAAAAATTATCTCCAATTATAGACACTACGCCTTCAAAGTTAATATAATTATAAAATGATTTAACAAAGTATTTTTATTTAGATTCTAACACCCAATAGGTGAATCTGGAAGGTCAGATAGGGGGAATCGTTCAATTAAATTCAGAAGATGATTCCAAAGGATCATGCCATTCTAGACCACACATCTTCTAAATGTGAGTTTGAGATAGAGCAATCATGTTGATTACAAATTATTAGAAGATCCCAAAATTGATTTTTTGGGAACAATCCTCAACCCAAGTATCATGGAAAAAACTGGCATTGCTTCCATTACCAACTTTCCACCTACAGAAAGTTTTAGAGGCAGAAAGAGCCCAAGTCACACTCTCCCAGAAAGGTTTTGGACAGAGAACATTAGGGTTATCAGTGTTAGATTTATGATCAATCAAAGCTTCAAGCACTATCCACACTATCAAAGTATCTCTTCCCCCAATAAGCTAACAAAGCCATGTTAAAATCTCTAATACTGTGAACACGAGGGCCACCAAAGTTTTTCTTCCTCGAAAACATACCTCCAATGGGATACTCCCTCCGTCTCATAATGTAAGACATTTTTTACACTATAAACATCTTACATTGTGGAACTGAGGGAGTAGATGATATTTACGTTGATCTCCATATTTCCCTAAAGAAGTGAGACATCTAAGAATCGATGGATTAATAGTCCATTTGGGGAATTTAATCATGACCATGAGATAAGTAGGTATACTAACATTGCAAGAACAAAGTATAATAAACCTCCCTCTATATGAAAGAGTTCTGCCCATCCACCCAAAAATATTCTTGATAATCATATTAATAATAAGCTAGAGTTTCTCTCCTCAACTTGCCATAGTGCAAGGCGGGCATCTCCAAGGCAGACCCGTAAACCTCCCGCAACCATCTGAGCATTGTCCGGATTGCCTAAGCCATCCAACGCTGTCCTGTATAGGTCCGCGGGGCGGTCCAGACGCGATTTCTCCCGCAAAACAGAGACAAGAGTGGGGAGCTTTGCGGGAGTGCGGACACGTGAAACGTACGAATCCAACACCCCTAACCCACCCAAAACCCAAAACCCTTCCCCAGCCACGCGACTCCATCCTCCCCATTTTCTCTCCTTCCTTATTTCTCTCTTGCCACCGTCGTCGCTCCACCACCCCGGGCACTGCTACCTCTTGAGCATGCGTTGGTTTTCCCTTGAAGAGGAAAGGGTGATGCAGCAAAGTAGCGTAAGTATTTCCCTCAGTTTGTGAGAACCAAGGTATCAATCCGGTAGGAGACTAAATGCAAATCACTCGTACCTGCACAAACAATTAAGAACCTTGCAACCAACATGATAAAGGGGTTGTCAATCCTTTCACGACCACTTGCAAAAGTGAGATCTGATAAAGATAATAAGATAAATATTTCTAGTATTTTTATGGTATAGATTGAAAAGTAAAGATTGCAAAATAAAATAGATCGGAAACTTATATGATAGAAAATAGACCCGGGGGCCATAGGTTTCACTAGTGGCTTCTCTCAAGATAGCAAATTCTACGGTGGGGTGAACAAATTACTGTCGAGCAATTGATAGAAAAGCGCATAGTTATGAGAATATCTAGGCATGATCATGTATATAGGCATCACGTCCGTGACAAGTAGATTGAAACGATTCTGCATCTACTACTATTACTCCACACATCAATCGCTATCCAGGATGCATCTAGAGTGTTAAGTTCTTAAGAACAGAGTAACGCATTAGGAAAGATGACATGATGTAGAGGGATAAACTCAAGCAATATGATATAAACCCCATCTTTTTATCCTTGATGGCAAAAATACAATACGTGCATTGCTGCCCCTGCTGTCACTGGGAAAGGACACCGCAAGATTGAACCCAAAGCTAAGCACTTCTCCCATTGCAAGAAAGATCAATCTAGTAGGCCAAACTAAACTGATAATTCGAAGAGACTTGCAAAGATATCAAATCATCCATAGAATAATTCAGAGAAGAATCAAATATTGTTCATAGATAATCTTGACCATAAACCCTCAATTCATCGGATCTCGACAAACACACCGCAAAAAGTATTACATCGAATAGATCTCCAAGAGAATCGAGGAGAACTTTGTATTGAGATCCAAAGAGAGAGAAGAAGCCATCTAGCTAATAAATATGGACCCGAAGGTCTGCGGTAAACTACTCACACATCATCAGAGAGGCTATGGTGTTGATGTAGAAGCCCTCTATGATTGATTCCCCCTCCGGCGGGGTGCCGGAAAAGGCCCCAAGATGGGATCTCACGGGTACAGAAGGTTGCGGCGGTGGAAATAGGGTTTCGTGGTGCTCCTGGATGTTTTCAGGGTATAAGAGTATATATATGCGAAGGAAGTAGGTCGGTGGAGCCACGAGGGGCCCACGAGGGTGGGGGCGCGCCCTCCTACCTCGTGGCGGCCTCGTTGATTCCTTGACATCCACTCCAAGTCTCCTGGATTGCGTTTGTTCCAAAAACGATCCTCGCGAAGGTTTCATTCCGTTTGGACTCCGTTTGATATTCCTTTTCTGCGAAACACTGAAATAGGCCAAAAAACAGCAATTTGCACTGAGCCTTCGGTTAGTAGGTTAGTCCCAAAAATAATATAAAAGTGCATAATAAAGCCCATTAAACATGCAAATCAGATAATATAATAACATGGAACAATAAAAAATTATAGATACGTTGGAGACGTATCAGGCACCACGCCACACACTTGTTGGAAATCCGCGTCTCCGTCACCTCCGACGCTCCAGCAAGGCTCCTCGCCGCTTCTCCTCTATCCCCGTTCAACCCCCTGTCCTCCGACCGCTCCGCCAGGTACCATCCTCTACCATACCTGCAATACTGCAGGTTGCTGCTAACGCGACACTACAATCAGAGACCCTTCGACGAAACTGTGTACGATGCATTAATCGCAAACGGTGGTGTAAAAAACCATCAAAAAAGGTGCATAACGTTTGCGATGGAGGATGCATCAAACACGGTTCAGATTTACTTGCGTGTGCGATGCTGGGCATACGGTTCAGTTCAATTAACTGTTTGCGATGTGGCAGAACAAAAGAAACGGGCAGCCAGATGAAGGCGTGTGCGATATATAGCTTACTGTTCACTCGGATTAACTGTTTGTGATTAGGCAACACAAAAGGAATGGTCAGCCAAATCAAGGTGTGTGCGATATACGGCATGCGGTTCACTCGGATGAACTATTTGTGTTGAGACAAGAGAACAGAAACGGTTCAATATATCAAGATGTGTGTGATACGCGGCAAACAGGTCTGTAATCAGAAATGTGTGCGAAGACCGATAATAACACAAACGATTGCTTCTAATAAGATGTATGTGATATGCTCTCTCTACACAACATCTATCGGCCATAAGGATGCGAAGAGGCATCCTATATCAGCAAGGACTAGTTGTTCCATCAGTAGCTCATCTAAGAGAACTCTCAAGTTAAGTGTGCTCAGGCTGGAGCAGCCATCAGATGGGTGACTGGATGGGAAGTTGTCTTGATGTTAAATTAACTAATGGGATGGGTCATCCCGGTCAAATTAAATTACCTTTGATCTGGATGATCCATCCCATGATTTAATTTAACTTCGAGGTCCTTTTTATTTATTTATTTATTTTTTAACACATGTTAAAGAAGGTCTACCACGTTATTTTTTGACAATGTGCGATACGTGGCATACAGTTGATCCATCCAACCTGTTTGTGATGGAATAAGCCATGTGTGTTGTGGGCAAACTCTTGCTAGTATTGAACCGTTTGCGATTGATGAATTTATCACCGACGGGTTCCCTAGTGTGGTCCGTGTTCATCTGATCATCATCTACTTCTTGTGCTAGCTCAATGTTCCTTCTATACTAAGTTTCCATTAATTGATGGCGTTTTACGAACACGCCACCATTTCCCGCCATTTCCTCACCTCTTTCTCGCCACCCAGTGATATTGCGCATAAACCTAGGTGGCATGTGACGCACGGAGGCGACAAGCGCAGCCTGTAGCACATCCACCTTTTCCAAGCATGCCAGCCCACCAAAGCACCGCCTCTTCAATCAACCTCGTCAACGAGGAAAACGAGCAGGCGCCACGGCCCGTCGAGGCCGAGCCGCTCCCCGGCAACGTGATGGACGATGCCGTGATGCACGTCATCGCCAGGGTTGAGCAGACCTTTGGTGCATGCTACTTGAGTGCCACGGATCAAGATAGGCATGTCAGCGCCGATAGGTTGCAGCTTGCCGCACAACATGATTGATGGTGCGCCGCAGAGCAAGCTAGGCGCGTCTGCGTCAATAGGCTGCGGTGCAGTATTTCAAATAAATTACCTATGATCCCGCAAGATCTATCTAGGAGATGCATAGCAACGAGCGGGGAGAGTGTGTCCACGTACCCTCGTAGATCGAAAGCGGAAGCGTTTAGTAACGCGGTTGATGTAGTCGAACGTCTTCGCGATCCAACCGATCCAAGCACCGAATGAACGGCACCTCCGCGTTCAGCACACGTTCAGCTTCATGACGTCCCTTGGGCTCTTGATCCAGTTGAGGGCGACGGAGAGTTCCGTCAGCACGACGGCGTGGCGGTGGTGATGATGAAGTTACTGGCGTAGGGCTTCATCTAAGCACTACGATGATATGACCGAGGTGTGTAACTGTGGAGGGGGCACCGCACACGGTTAAGAGAAAACTTGTGTGTTCTAGGGTGCCCCCCTGCCCCCGTATATAAATGAGGGGAGGGGGAGGCTGGCCGACCCTGTAGGGCGCGCCAGGAGAAGGGAGTCCTACTAGGACTCCAAGTCCTAGTAGGATTCCACATGGAGGAAAGGGGGAAGAAGGAAGGGAGAGGGGGAAGGGAAGGAAAGGGGGCACCGCCCCCTTCCCCTAGTCCAATTCGGACCCAAGGGGGGGGGGCGCGGCCAGCCCCTTGTGGCCCTTCCTCTCTACCCACTAAGGCCCATCAAGGCCCATTAGTTCCCCCGGGGGTTCCAATAACCCTCCGGCACTCCGATAATTATCCGGTACCTCTCGGAACTCATCCGGTGTCCGAATAACATTGTCCAATATATCAATCTTTATGTCTCGACCATTTCGAGACTCCTCGTCATGTCCGTGATCTCATCCAGGACTCCGAACAAACTTCGGTCATCAAATCACATAACTCATAATACAAATCGTCATCAAATGTTAAGCGTGCGGACCCTACGGGTTCGAGAACTATGTAGACATGACCGAGACACATCTCCAGTCAATAACCAATAGCGGAACCTGGATGCTCATGTTGGCTCCTACATATTCTACGAAGATCTTTATCGTGCAAACCGCATAACAACATACGTCAATCCCCTTGTCATCAGTATGTTACTTTCTCGAGATTCGATCATCGGTATCATCATACCTAGTTCAATCTCGTTACCGACAAGTCTCCTTACTCGTTCCGTAATGCATCATCCCGCAACTAACTCATTAGTCACATTGCTTGCAAGGCTTATAGTGATGAGCATTACCGAGAGGGCCCAGAGATACCTCTCCGATACACGGAGTGACAAATCCTAATCTCGATCTATGCTAACCCAACAAACACCTTCGGAGACACCTGCAGAGCATCTTTATAATCACCCAGTTATGTTGTGACGTTTGGTAGCACACAAGGTGTTCCTCTGGTATTCATGAGTTGCATAGTCTCATAGTTAGAGGAATGTGTATAAGTCATGAAGAAAGCAATAGCAATAAAACTTAACGATCATTATGCTAAGCTAACGGGTGGGTCTTGTCCATCACATCATTCTATAATATTGTGATCTCGTTCATCAAATGACAACACATGTCTATGGTCAGGAAACTTAACCATCTTTGATTAAAGAGCTAGTCAAGTAGAGGCATACTAGGGACACTCTGTTTGTCTATGTATTCACAAATGTACCAAGTTTCCGGTTAATACAATTCTAGCATGAGTAATAAACATTTATCATGATATAAGGAAATATAAATACCAACTTTATTATTGCCTCTAGAGTATATTTCCTTCAGTCTCCCACTTGCTGTTGGTGTACTAAAATAGGGGTACCTTAGTACCCCGAACTTGTGCACGGGCAGTCGTAGCACCCCGCGGCAAGGCTTGCCGGGCGATCGCCAAGACTCTTCGTGGTCCCTTTTTTTGGGCCATCCAAGAACAAAGTATTTGAGCCAAGGCCCCGGCAGGAGGAGCCTGCCGGGAAGGCCACCCGAAGAGAGTAAGGCCCCGGCAAGAGGAGCTTGCCAGGACGACCGCTCGAAGCACAAGACCCCGGCAAGAGGAGCTTGCCGGGAACGCCAACCACGGCACGACAAGGACCTGGCCACGGCGCATCCCGCGCTCGAGCAGGGCCCGGTGAGCGACGAGCTCCCGGACGCGACAAGACATCCACCGCGGCAAGGCGCTTGCCGCGGCAAGTTACCACCCCGTGCCCGCGCTCCAGCTCACCCACCAACGTGTCGCTCTGGGGGCATTCCAGGCACACGTGGCGGGAGGTTGTGTAGCCAGGGGCATGCGGTGGCGAAGCGAAGCTGACAGAGTAGCCATCGTGGCAAACGGTGGCGCTCCTGACGGTCCACTTCCCTGCACCGTCTGGGCGACGCGGACGGTCATTTAATGCCCTTGTCCCCCGCCGTCAGAGTTAGGTATGATAGCACTGTACAGCCACTGTGCAGGCAGCTGTACCCACTACAGCATTCTACCATTTTTGCCCCCACCTACGCGGCCACCTGTGGGTAACCCCTTGAGCATATAAAAGGAGGCCCCATGCGCACGTAGAGGGGGAGGACACCCATCGTCACGCTCGACCTCGCTAGCGGCTCGTGTGTACTGTAGCACCGCGCGCTCCCGAGCAAGAACACAATACAATCCACCAAGCAGCAGTAGGGTTTTACGCATCCTTGCGGCCCGAAGCTGGGTAAAATCCCTTGTGTGCATCGCCTCAATCTGCTCTTTGTGCAACCTCCGCCCCCCGCCGAACCAGTAAGGGGCTCGGTCCCCATAGGTGTTCGAGGAAGCCGATTCCCCCCGACATCTTTGGCGCGCCAGGTAGGGGGCGTCGAAGTTGTGCGAACTTGATCCGGAGTCCGCACCAGCTAGATCTCTTTCGTCTTCATCGACATGCCACCGAAGAAGAAGGCTCCGGAGGTGGCCGGTCCGTCCGCGTCGAACCCTCCGCCCTTGGAGCAAACGGGTGGCGGGGACGGCACCGACGGCGGGACGGGCATCGTCGAGCCAGCTCATGGCGCCACGGCGCCCGAACATGCACCGAGCTCGTAACTCTACGGCGTCCAAACCTGCGCCGACGCCCCTCGGCGCAGGCAAGCCCTGGTCATACCAGGAAACCTTTCGCTCTATTCCATGGAGCGGAGGCAGTTAGCCCCACAGATCTCGCGTACGGGCCACCTCGAGTGCTCGCTCACGCTGAGCTCGAGCGAGAGCAGCTGCGTCGAGATGACGCGCTGCTCCTCGAGGAGGACCGTCTTCAGGCCACTGTGCGAGCTGCTCGCTACCAGCAAGCTTTGTGCCGCCTTTATAGCCGCAAAGTTAGTGCCAGAAGTTCCGAGGAAGTGGGAAGGCCCTTGCTGGGTGAAACGAGTCGCTAGGCCTGGCGCTGTCCGCCTTGAGACCGGAGATACCACTCCGGTGAGCAACTCCTGGAACATTGGGCATCTCCGTAAGTTTCGCCCGTAAGGCTCGGTTGTCGGACCCCGTCCAGCAACCACCCCTCTGTACAAAGTCTTGCCGCTGTTGCATGTGATCCTTTGTACAGAGCCAGGCGCAGACCCTGTGCGCATATTGGCTTCATGTGCTCCGCGCACCTTGTCGATCTCATGCTTTTCGTTCTTTGCATGCATTATCTGACACTCTGTGCAGCACCGACCCCCGTTAAGCGACGGCGAGCCCCATGTTTCGCCTTGCCGGAAGGCGACCTTGCCGGGCAGCGAGCCGCGGAAAAGCTAAGTTGCTAAAGCTTGAGCAATCGAGTTTTTTAAAATTTTAAGGTTATCTTCCTCGAACGACCGTGCTTTGTATGGAAAACCTGTGCGCGGAGGGACCGGTTCGTGGCTAGTCGCGCCCTTACTTCATTTTGAGTCCGCCCAACGTCTTAAGTGTGCTACAACCAGAGTGGCATCCTTACTTTGTTTCGAGCTCGCGCAGCAGCTTAAGTGTGTTGCGACTGCAGTCGCAACACTTACTTTGCTTTGAGCCTGCTCAACAATTTAAGTGAGCTGCAGCTAGCCGCGACAAGGTTTCTTGCCGGTAGTGGCGCCGCTGGCGGGCTGCTGATGTCCCGCACTCAGAGCCCGCGGTAAGGCGGAGGCCTACGCCGACAAGTCCCCAGAAGAGTAGGGCAAAAACATACAAAGCACGGAGTCAAGTAGAGGAAATAACAGTGCAGTCACTACCTAAGATAGAGTTATATTACAAAGGCAAGCTTGTCGCAGCCCTAATGAATCGCCTTCATGACTTGGCCAGCAGTGACAAGAAAAGGAAAGGGGAGGCGGCCTAATCCACGCGGTCGCCCTCGATCCTCTTGATCCCGTCCACCTTCTCCACTATGGGCGCGACGAGGGCCCTGATCTCCTCGAGGTCGGCCCCTGCCGGCAGGGATTTGAGAACGTTGGTGAGCCTGATGCCGGGGTTGCGGAAGGCGACCTTCACCAACACCTTCTCGAGGGCTCCGGCGACGGCTTCGCGCGTCTCGCCGGCCAGCTGCTCTGGGATCGCATTCCGGAGATGCTTGAGGGCCGCTAGCACGCCCTTGAAGAACGAAGTGAGCTTGGCGTTGGGTAGGACGTTTTCGCCAGTGGGATACTCGTGGCCCTCCATCCCCAGCAGCGTCAGCTCCTTGTCGATGGAGGCGGCGATGTCCACGAGGCCCTCGGTCCATTGCTCCACCGTCGCCCTGAATTCGTTCTGGGTGACCGCGGCGCTCTCCAGCAATGCCTCGTTGTCCGCGACCTCCTTCCGCAAGGCCACCTCTTGCTCCTTGGCGCTGTCCAGCGCCTTGGACAAGGTGTCCAGCTTCAACTCGAGGTCGGCGTTGGAGTCCTTGGCGGCGTCGAGCTCCTTGATCTTCTCGGCGAAGCGGCCCTGCAGCTCACCAAGGGTGTGGGCACCCTTCTCGCGCTCTTGCTTGAGCGCGGCGAGCTCTTCGCCGCTCGCCTTGAGGTCGGTGTCGAGCTGCGCCACCCTCGCCTCCAGTGCCTCCTTGGCAGTCTCGGCGGCCGCGGCAGCATCTCGCGCCTCCTTGAGGGCTCCGCCGAGCGCTTGCTCGCGTGCGGCGACCTCCTCCTCGTGGGTGGCAAGGCTGGCTTTCTGTTGCGCCAGCTCGCCCTCCCGCGCGGCCAGCCCCGCGGCGGCAAGCCTTTGCTGCTCTTCAGCTTCTGCCTTCTCGAGGATGAAGGCCGTCCGCGCCTCGTCGAGCTGCCTTCGCTCCTCCGCCAAGGAACGGAGGGCCTCCTGGTTGAGCTCCCGGAGCTCCCCGGCGCGCTTCTCCATGTCCGCTCCGCCTTCGCGACAAGCGCTTCCCGGCGTTCCACCTGGGCTTGTCGAGCGCGGTAGAGCGACACCAGCTTCCGGAGCAGCCGCTCCTCTTCAGGCTTGCCGCCGCTGCTGCTTGGCGCGTCAACCAGCGTCAGCCCGGCGGAGGCGAGCACCTCTCCATCCAAGGCCTCCCCCTCGACCGGCGCCCTGGAAGTCGACTCCCAAGGGAGCTTGATGAAGATATCGTCGCCGGCCTTCAGGTAGGCGCCTGGCTGGGGCTCCTCGGGGCCCGACGCCGCTGCGGAGGCGGGATCGGCGGTCGGCGCAGCGCCTAGCGCTCCTGCAGCCTCAGGACCGTCAGTACGACCGCCGGCCCCCTCACCCGTGGCTGCCTCGGCGGCCTCTTCGCCGACCGGATCTTCAGCACCATCCGTCTCTCCGGTGGCGGCCACGTCGTCGGTATGACCGCGCGCGTCCTCCTCGACGATGACCTCGGTCTCCATCGGGTCCGTGGCGGGCGGGTCTGAAAGCCGAAGGAGGGGGAGAAGTCAAGCAACTATCCAAAGAAGAAGAACCCCAGGGGAGTTTCGAGGCAAGAAGGTTACCCGGGCCAGGGTCTGCCGTCGCGGTCTCCGTCGCCAAGGGGCCGTCGGCATCGTCCCTCGCCGGAGACGGCTCTGTTGCCGGGGACTGCTCCCTTGCCGGGGGCTGCTCCCTCGCCGGAGACCGCTCCCTTGCCGGGGACTGCCCTCTTGCCGGGGACTGCTCCCTTGCCGGGGACGGCTCCCTCGCCGAGGGACTCCCCCTTGGCGGTGTAGTTGTAGCGGGTGGCTCATTGGGGGCGGTCCCCGGACGCTCCTGGTGGAGTTGCTCTGCTCCTACACAAATCGTCAGCCAGATGTCAGGAAAAGAGAAGGGTACCCGGGCGCGCCCAACGGCGGGAAGCAACCCATATGCTTACGCTGGGGGCTGCGCTGGGGGCTGCTCTGAGGATTAGTTGGTGGGTCCGACAAGGTCATCTCAGGCGCACCCCCTGCCGCCACGGAGGGCTCGTCGTCGAGGATGACCACTGGGACCTTGGCTCTCTTTGCCATCCTCTAAGCCAGAGTCCTGAAAAGGACCAAATTCGGAGGAAGGCAAATGAGATGCGAGGCACAACCACAAGAATTGAAGGGACACGAGAACAACGGGGATCTTACTCCTCTCCCTCTTCCTCGTCGGAGCTAAGCGCGGAGAAGTCAAAGACCGGCTTGCTCCTGGCGCGAGGAGGCGGGGGAGTAGGCTCCCGTGTCCGCTTGGCGGGAGCAGTAGACGACTCCGCTCCGGCTGCCACCGCGGCGCGAGAAGCGGCAGGAGCAGAAGCCGCGGCCCGCGAAGACCCCGCTCCTGCTGCCTCAGAGGAGCGCGTCACGCGGTGCTGCGGTTGTGGGCTCGTCTGCCGCACCACCTCCCCAGCCTTGCGGAGACGCCTCCGTGGCTGGGCAGGGGGCTCCGCTTGCGACGAGCCGCCCGAAGGTCGGGAGGAAGAGGCGTCAGCTCCGGCAAGCCGCTCGTGCCCTCGGTGGACTCATCCGCCCCTGCGCCGTGCCCGGCAAGCTCTTCCTCGCCGGCGAACTCCGCTCGATCGGCAAGGCTTTCCGCCTCCGCTGCGTCCGCCTCCGCCAATGTGAAGCCGAACTCGCCCGCGGCCGCGGCTGCCGCGGCCTCCTCCATCCTGGAGGCGATGTACGCCAACTCCGCGTCGGTGGTGTCGCGGGTGAGGCCCCTCTGCTCGTCGGCGTCGACTGGCCTCTCCACCAGGTCGTGGAAGAACGCCCGCACGACATCGTCGGCTGGCTCCTGCCAGGTGGAGTCGATCCCGTGCGAGTCGCACAGCGGCATCATTGCAAGGATGCGGCTGAGCGACGAATTGTTGCACAACGGGACGACGCCTCGCGGCAGCCTGAACCATTCAGGGTGGTCGGGGTCGTGCTTGAACAGTGCCCTGAGCGTCCCGTCAAGCTCCAAGACGGTGAAATTGAAGTTGAGGCCAGGGCAAAGCCTCATGATATCCGCCGCATTCTGGAACTCCCAGGCAGGCCTCCCCTTCTCCTGCAGGGGAGCGATGCGGCGGCGGAGGAAATCTGCGCCGACGGCGCCAACTGTGAGCCCGGCACGCCTAAGCCGCAGGATCCGGGTGAAATTGACCGTTGCTCCTGGGGTGAGCAACAGAAGCGAAGCAGACCTTGGTGCCAAGATCTTGGACGTACTGCATGAAGGTGCGACTCGTGAATTGCGTACCGTTGTCGGTGATGATCCTGTTAGGGATCCCTAAGCGGCAAACAATCGACCTGAAGAACTTGACTGCTGACTGTGCTGTCACCTTCCTCACTGGTTCCACTTCCGGCCACTTTGTGAACTTGTCGATCGCGACGTACAAGTACTCAAAGCCCCCGACTGCTCGGGGGAACGGGCCGAGGATGTCGAGCCCCCAGACCGAAAATGGCCAGGATAAAGGGATCGTGTGGAGATCTTGAGCTGGCTGGTGTATCTGCTTGGAATGGAACTGGCATGCTTCACACTTGGTTACTTATGCAGTTGCATCCTGGAGGGCTGTCGGCCAAAAGAAACCTTGCCAGAAAGCTTTGCCGGCAAGCGCTCTTGCGCCAATGTGGTGACCACATATGCCTCCATGTATCTCTGCCAACAGCTTCTGTCCATCTTCCCGGTGAATACACTTCAATTTCACTCCGTTGAATCTTCTTCTGTATAGTGCGTTGTCGACAAACTGGTACATACTTGACTGCCGGGCTACTCTTTCCGCTTCTTCTGGCTCTTCGGGAAGTTCTCCTGTCTGGAGAAAAGGGACGATCTGCTGTGCCCATGCTGGAGCTTGGGGCTCGACAACAAGGACTAAAGGCATATCTGCTGCTGCGGGAACATCCGCTTCTATGGCAAGAACCTGCGCCTCAGCCGGAGCTTGACGTTCCCCGGCAAGCTTGCCGGAGCAAAACTTGTCGGGAGCGTCTGCTACAACGAAACAAACCCTGGGGCTTGTCAGAGCAGACTGCTCCTCAGCACTCTTGGCGTTGATCTTGGGAACCTTCTTGGCGGCGGCTTCGGGAAGCTCTGCCGGAAAATAGTCACCAGAAATCAACTTCCTCTTCTTGCTCTGTCCAGTTGATAGCGTCACAGACGGTTGAGTCAGCTTGAGCACAAAGATCCCTGGTTCCACAGGTAACTTAAGTGTTGCGCACTTTGACAGGCCATCGGCGATGTCGTTCTGAGCTCTTGGAACATGTTCCATCTGTAGGCCGACAAAGTGCTCTTCTAGCTTTCTCACTTCATCAACGTAAGCTTCCATCAACGGACTCTGATAATTCTTGTTCACTTGGCGGACGACAAGCTGCGAGTCACCCCTGACAATGAGCTGCTTGATCCCAAGGTCTGCCGCGATCCTGAGACCGGCAGGCAATCCTTCATACTCTGCAGTATTGTTTGTTGCTTGCTCCTTGGGAAAGTGCATCTGGACCACGTACTTGAGGTGCTCTCCGGTGGGTGCGACAAGCAGCACGCCAGCACCGGCGCGTTGCAGCGAGAAAGCACCATCAAAGTACATCAGCCACTCTTTGCTTGCTTCCTTGACGGGGAAGCCCGTTTCTGGAATTTCTTCATCTGGTGTTGGCGTCCACTCTGCTATGAATTCTGCCAATGCTCTGCTTTGGATAGTTGAAGTGCTTTCAAACTTGAGGCCAAAGCTTGATAGTTCCAGTGCCCACTCAACAATCCTGCCTGTTGCTTCTGGATTCTGCAGTATCCTCTTCAGCGGAAAACGAGTGACAACTGTAATCTCATGTGCTTGGAAGTAATGACGCAGCTTTCTCGAGGCCATGAGAAGGCCGAAAAGCAATTTCTGCACACCAGAGTACCTTGACCTAGCCCCCTGCAGAAGGGAACTGACAAATTAGACTGGGCGCTGCACCATTCTCTTCTGATGTATCTCTTCGTACATCTGCGCAGATCCATCTTTGTCGGGACCAGAGCTTGTCGGGGAAGCCCCCTGCTTGTCGCTGGATGTGCTTGCCGCGCGGCATGCCTAAGCCGCAGGATCCGGGTGACGGCGATCCGCAGCTTGTCGTCGTCTGGAGCCACGTCGCTCCAATCCCTGCCGCGCACCACAGGGGTTTGGCGCACGACGGTGAATGGCTGCGGGCTCTCCTCGATGATCAGGCACCAGTCTGCCCTCCATTCCTCCCATTTGCTGCGGAGCTATCCCTCCAGATAAGCATCCTTCTTGCCGGGCTTCGAGATCTAAGGCGATCCCGCCGGAGAGGGGCTCTCCTCTCTCTACTCGAGGCGTGAAGAAGTGGCGGAAGAGAGCTACGTTTGGAAAGACTCCGACAAAATTTTCGCAGAGATGTGCGAAAATTGCCATGGTCAAGACAGCATTGGGGGTGAAGTCAAGAAGGTGGAACCCGTAGGTGTTCATGATGTCGCAGAAAAATTCAGAGAAGGGCGGGCAGAGCCCGCAATAGAAGAACAGCGCAAAGAAGGGATACCCGGTCGGATACTCCTTCTGGGCGACGCCGGGAAGAACCCTCGTGCGCGGATGCGCTCGCGTCCTCGCCGACCAGAAGAGGTAGTATTCCTTCCTCAGGACCAACGCGTCGAGCTCAGGGGGGAAGACCGCCTGCTCCTTTCGCTGTGCCTCGAGCCGCTGCGCTTCGGCCGAATTCACGGCCTTCCCTTTCCCCTTGTCGCCCTTCGGGGCCATGGCGGAAAGAGGGAGGGAGGTCGACGGCGTCGGTAGCACTGGTGGCGGCACAAGGGGGGGCGGAGCGCTGCTTCTCTTGGGAAGTGGCAGAGGATTTTGAGGAATCGCAACTGGCGGGTGGGCGGACTGTCCCTGTCTCCCCAGCTTATAAGGGGAGGAGGGGGGACGTTTCGCCTTTCCGAATAAATAAATCGCCTGCGACGTGACGCGCGCCTGCGGGGCTCAGCCCCGCGCACGCCACCCACGTCACGCACGCCTCTCCCCATGATGCCGCGTTCGACACGTACCCTTCGGGGAGGACGTGGTGGGCGCAGAAAAAGATGCAGCGTGACCCAGGCCGCGCGTGCCCGTGCACTGTTTTTGGGCCTGGCCCAACAGCGCTCGGCACCGTGTATGGCCCAGGCCCGGGGGCTCCTGTCGGTGTACTAAAATAGGGGTACCTTAGTACCCCGAACTTGTGCACGGGCAGTCGTAGCACCCTGCGGCAAGGCTTGCCGGGTGATCGCCAAGACTCTCCATGGTCCCTTTTTTGGGCCATCCAAGAACAAAGTATTTGAGCCAAGGCCCCGGCAGGAGGAGCCTGCCGGGAAGGCCACCCGAAGAGAGCAAGGCCCCGGCAAGAGGAGCTTGACAGGACGACCGCTCGAAGCACAAGACCCCGGCAAGAGGAGCTTGTCGGGAAGGACAACCACGACACGACAAGGACCTGGCCACGGCGCATCCCGCGCTCTGGCAGGGCCCGGTGAGCGACGAGCTCCCGGACGCGACAAGACATCCACCGCGGCAAGGCGCTTGCCACGGCAAGTTACCATCCCGTGCCCGCGCTCCAGCTCACCCACCAACGTGTCGCTCTGGGGGCATTCCAGGCGCACGTGGCGGGAGGTTGTGTAGCCAGGGGCATGCGGTGGCGAAGCAAAGCTGACAGAGTAGCCATCGTGGCAAACGGTGGCACTCCTGACGGTCCACTTCCCTGCACCGTCTGGGCGACGCGGACGGGCATTTAATGCCCTTGTCCCCCGCTGTCAGAGTTAGGTATGATAGCACTATACAGCCACTGTGCAGGCAGCTGTACCCACTACAACATTCTACCATTTTTGCCCCCACCTACGCGGCCACCTGTGGGTAACCCCTTGAGCATATAAAAGGAGGCCCCATGCGCACGTAGAGGGGGAGGACACCCATCGTCATGCTCGACCTCGCCAGCGGCTCGTGTGTACTGTAGCACCGCGCGCTCCCGAGCAAGAACACAATACAATCCACCAAGCAGCAGTAGGGTTTTACGCATCCTTGCGGCCCGAAGCTCGGTAAAATCCCTTGTGTGCATCGCCTCGATCTGCTCTTTGTGCAACCTCCGCCCCCCGCCGAACCAGTAAGGGGCTCGGTCCCCATAGGTGTTCGAGGAAGCCGATTCCCCCCGACACTTGCACTAGAGTCAATAATCTAGTTCACATCGCCATGTGATTTAACATCGATTGTTCAAATTTTTATGTGATTAATACCCATAGTTCACATCGCCATGGGACCAACACTCAAAGGGTTTACTAGAGTCAATAATCTAGTTCACATCGCTATGTGATTAACACCCAAGAGTAATAAGGTGTGATCATGTTTTGCTTGTGAGAGAAATTTAGTCAATGGGTCTGCCACATTCAGAGTCGTATGTATTTTGCAAATTTCTATGTCTACAATGCTCTACACGGAGCTACTTTAGCTAATTGCTCCCACTTTCAATATGTATCTAGATCGAGACAGAGAGTCATCCAGATCGGTGTCAAAGCTTGCACCGATGTAACTCTTTACGACAAACTCTTTATCACCTCCATAACCGAGAAAATATTTCCTTAGTCCTTTAAGGATAATTTTTACCACTGTCCAGTGATCTACTCCTGGATCACTATTGTACCCCCTTACCAAACTGATGGCAAGGCACACAATAGGTCTAGTATACAGTATGGCATACTTTATAGAACCTATGGCCGAGGCATAGGGAATGACTTTCATTATCTCTCTATCTTCTGTTGTGGTCGGGTTTTGAGTCTTACTCAACTTTATACCTTACAACTCAGGCAAGAACTTTTTCTTTGACTGATCCATTTTGAACTTCTTCAAAAACTTATCAAGGTATGTACTCATCGAAAGTCTTATCAAGCGTCTCGATCTATCTCTATAGATCTTGATGCCCAATATGTAAGCAGCTTCACCGAGGTCTTTCTTTTGAAAAACTCCTTTTAAATACTCCTTTATGCTTTCCAGAAAATTCTACATCATTTCCGATCAACAATATGTTATTCACATATACTTATCAGAAAAGCTGTATTGCTCCCACTCACTTTCTTGTAAATACAGGCTTCTCCAAAAGTTTGTATAAAACCATATGATTTGATCACATTATCAAAGCGTACATTCCAACTCTGAGATGCTTCCACCAGTCCATAAATGGACCACTGGAGCTTACACACTTTGTTAGCACCTTTCAGATTGACAAAACCTTCTGGTTGCACATATACAAATCTTCTTTAAGAAATCCATTAAGGAATGCATTTTTGACATCCATTTGCCAAATTTCATAAAATACGGCAATTGCTAACATGATTCGGACAGACTTTAAGCATAGATACGGTGGGAAATTCTCATCGTAGTCAACACCTTGAACTTGTCGAAAACTTTTTGCGACAATTCGAGCTTTGTAGATAGTACCACTACTATCAACGTCCGTCTTCCTCTTGAAGATCCGTTTATTCTCTATGGCTTGCCGATCATCGGGCAAGTCAACCAAAGTCGACACTTTGTTCTCATACATGGATCCCATCTCAGATTTCATGGCCTCAAGCCATTTCGCAGAATCTGGGCTCATCATCGCTTCCTCATAGTTCGTAGGTTCGTCATGGTCTAGTAACATGACTTACAGAAAGGATTATTGTACCACTCTGGTGCAGACCATACTCTGGTTGACCTACGAGGTTCAGTAGTAACTTGATCTGAAGTTTCATGATCATCATCATTAGCTTCCTCACTTATTGGCGTAGGAATCACCGGAACTGATTTCTGTGATGTACTACTTTCCAATTCGGGGGAAGGTACAATTACCTCATCAAGTTCTACTTTCCTCCCACTCACTTCTTTTGAGAGAAACTCCTTCTCTAGAAAGGATCCATTCTTAGCAATGAATATCTTGCCTTCGGATGTGTGATAGAAGGTGTACCCAACTGTCTCCTTTGGGTATCCTATGAAGACACACTTCTCTAATTTAGGTTCGAGCTTATTAGGTTGAAGCTTTTTCACATAAGCATCGCAGCCCCAAACTTTAAGAAACAACAGCTTAGGTTTCTTGCCAAACCATAATTCATATGGTGTCGTCTCAACGGATTTAGATGGTGACCTATTTAACGTGAATGCAATTGTCTCTAATGCACAATTCCAAAATGATAGTGGTAAATTGGTAAGAGATATCATAGATCGCACCATATCTGTTAAAGTACGGTTACGACGTTCGGACACACCTTTATGCTATGGTGTTCCAGGTGGCATGAGTTTGTGAAACTATTCCACATTGTTTTAATTGAAGGCCAAACTCGTAACTCAAATATTCGCCTCCGCAATCAGATCGTAGAAACTTTATTTTCTTGTTACGATGATTCTCCACTTCACTCTGAAATTCTTTGAACTTTTTAAATGTTTCAGACTTGTGTGTCATTAAGTAGATATACCCATATCTGCTCAAATCATCTGTGAATGTTAGAAAATAACGATACCCGTCGCAAGCCTCAATACTCATCGGACCGCATACATCAGCATGTATTATCTCCAATAAGTCTGTTGCTCGCTCCATTGATTTGGATAATGGAGTCGTAGTCATCTTGCCCATGAGGCATGGTTCGCAAGCATCAAGTGAATCCAAAAGCCCATCAGCATGGAGTTTCGTCATGCGCTTTACACCAATATGACCTAAACGGTAGTGCCACAAATATGTTGCACTATCATTATCAACTTTGCATCTTTTGGCATCAATATTATGAATATGTGTATCACTACGGTCGAGATTCAATAAACCATTCACCTTGGGTGTATGACCGTAGAAGGTTTTATTCATGTAAACAGAGTAACAATTATTCTTTGACTTAAATGAATAACTGTATTGCAATAAACATGATCCAATCATATTATGCTCAACGCAAACACCAAATAACATTTATTTTAGGTTCAACACTAATCCCGAAGGTAAAGGGAGTGTGCTATGGTGATCTTATCAACCTTGTGCGATGGTGATCTTATCAACCTTGGAATCACTTCCAACACACATCGTCACCTCGCCCTCAACTAGTCTCTGTTCATTTTGTAACTCCTGTTTCAAGTTACTAATCATAGCAACTGAACCAGTATCAAATACCCAGGGGCTACTATGAACACTAGTAAAGTACACATCAATAACAGGTATATCATATATACTTTTGTTCACTTTGCCATACTTCTTATCCGTCAAGTATTTGGGGCAGTTTTGCTTCCAATGACCATTTCCTTTGCAGTAGAAGCACTCAGTTTCAGGCTTGGGTCTAACTTTGGGCTTCTTCACTTGAGCAGCAACTTGCTTGCTGTTCTTATTGAAGTTCCCCTTCTTCCCTTTGCCCTTTTTCTTGAAACTAGTGGTCTTGTTAACCATCAATACTTGATGCTTCTTTTTGATTTCTACCTCTGCAGCTTTTAGTATCGTGAAGAGCTCGGGAACTGTCTTATCCATCCCTTGCATATTATAGTTCATCACAAAGTTCCAGTAACTTGGTGATAGTGACTAGAGAACTCTATCAATCACTATCTTATTTGGAAGATTAACTCCCACTTGATTCAAGCGATTGTAGTACTCAGACATTCTGAGCACATGCTCACTGGTTGAGCTATTCTCCTCCATCTTGTAGCCAAAATACTTGTCAGAGGTCTGATGCATACCTCTCGACTTGGGCATGAGTCTGAAATACTAATTTCAACTCTTGGAACATCTCATATGCTCTGTGGTGTTTCAAAACATTTTTGAAGTCCCGGTTCTAAGCCGTAAAGCATGGTGCACTAAACTCTCAAGTAGTCATCATACCAAGCTTGTAAAATGATCATAACGTCTGCATCTGCTCCTGCAATAGTTCTGTCACCTAGCGGTGCATCAAGGACATAATTCTTCTGTGCAGCAATGAGGATAATCCTCAGATCATGGACCTAGTTCGCATCATTGCTACTATCATCTTTCAACTTAGTTTTCTCTACAAACATATCATAAATAAAACGGGGCAACTATACACGAGCTATTGATCTACAACATAGATATGCAAATACTATCAGGACTAAGTTCATGATAAATTTAAGTTCAAATAATCATATTACTTAAGAACTCCCACTTAGATAGACATCCCTCGAGTCATCTAAATGATCACGTGATCCAAATCAACTAAACCATGTCCGATCATCACGTGAGATGGAGTAGTTTTCAATGGTGAACATCTCTATGTTGATAATATCTACTATATGATTCACGTTCGACCTTTCGGTCTAAGTGTTCCTAGGCCATATTTGCATATGCTAGGTTCGTCAAGTTTAACCCAAGTATTTTGCACGTGCAAAACTGGCTTGCACCCATTGTATGTGAACGTAGAGCTTATCACACCCGATCATCCGTAGTGTCTCGGCACGACGAACTGTCGCAATGGTGCATACTTAGGGAGAACAATTATACCTTGAAATTTAGTGAGGAATCATCTTATAATGCTACCGCTGTACTAAGCAAAATAAGATGCATAAAAGATAAACATCACATGCAAACTAAATATGTGACATGATATTGCCATCATCATCTTGTGCCTTTGATCTCCATCTCCAAAGCACCGTCATGATCTCCATCGTCACCGGCTTGACACCTTGATCTCCATCGTAGCATCGTTGTCGTCTCGCCAACTATTGCTTCTACGACTATTGCTACCGTTTAGTGATAAAGTAAAGCAATTGCATGGCGATTGCATTCCATACAATAAAGCGACAACCATAAGTGTCGTGGTTTTATCATGGCAGATATCCTCGTGAAAGGACTTAGTCATGGAGCCATCGCTACGAGTTAGCTTAAAGGGGTTAAAGCGGACAAGGGACGCAAGAGAGTTTTATACTCCCTCTATAAACTAATATAAGAGCGTTTAGATCACTACTTTAGTATTATAAATGCTCTTATATTAGTTTACGGAGGGAGTACTAGTTTGGCCCCTTACGATGAAGGTAAAAGCCTACGTCTAGTTGTGATGGAATTGATGGGGTTTAGATGACCAGGGAGCGAATATGCTTTGCCTGAGTCTCGAGTTGTTGTCTGTTCTCCTTGAACCACCGCCGGGTTGTCCCCTTATATACATGGGTTGACGCCCGTCGGTTCACAGAATCCCGAGGCCGGCTCATAAATGTGTCCGGCTCAGTCTCCATTCTTTCTATCTTACAATACAAGTTACATATCAATGTCGGTTTATGTCTACAGGCCTTAAACCGGTTCTGGGCCCTGGGCCTTCTTAAAGCGTCACCGTCTGTCTTCATGGGCTTCAGATATAATGAACTACTGATGGAGTTAGCCCAGCCTTTCCTGGCCGGTTTACTCCCAGTGGTAATATCCCCAACATTAGGCCCCAGACTGATTTGAACTGGTTCATGTCAGTCCTGAGCACTTAATAAAATTTCTTCTTCAATATCTTCACCCAATCTGTAAACCGCCATGATGTCATCTTCCAGGACCATGGTAAACTACCATGACATCATCTGTTATTTTAAACTGTATATACTCATCTTCATTAATGGCCCTCCGACAATCGAGGCAACAAAGCTGTCACACACCCCATTTTTTGGGCTCCTCGATTCTCGCGCCTGCCATTTGTCCACTCCTCTTATAAATAGGGCCGAGGGGTCATTTCCACTTTTCCCCAACCTTCTCCTTGTAGACGTTGTTGGGCCTCCAAGTGCAGAGGTTTGTAGGATAGTAGCAAATTTCCCTCAAGTGGATGACCAAAGGTTTATCAATCCGTGGGAGGCGTAGGATGAAGATGGTCTCTCTCAAACAACCCTGCAACCAAATAACAAAGAGTCTCTTGTGTCCCCAACACACCCAATACAATGGTAAATTGTATAGGTACACTAGTTCGGCGAAGAGATAGTGATACAAGTGCAATATGGATGGTAGATATGGGTTCTTGTAATCTGAAAATATAAAAACAGCAAGGTAACAAGTGGTAAAAGTGAGCGTAAAAGGTACTGCAATGCTAGGAAACAAGGCCTAGGGTTCATACTTTCACTAGTGCAAGTTCTCTCAACAATAATAACATAGTTGGATCACATAACTATCCCTCAACATGCAACAAAGAGTCACTCCAAAGTCACTAATAGCGGAGAACAAACGAAGAGATTATGGTAGGGTACGAAACCACCTCAAAGTTATTCTTTCCAATCAATCAGTGTCGGGGAAGCTGACTCCGCGAGCACCTACGGGGACGGAGCCCCTTTTGGTTCGGCGGGGGGCAGAGGCCGCGCAAAGAGCGGATCGAGGCGAAGCACACGAGGGGTTTTACCCAGCTCCGGAGCTCTCCGGAGAGATAATACTCCTACTGCTGCTTTGTGGATTGTATTGAGTTCTTGCTCGGGAGCGCTGGGTGCTACAGTACACACTAGCAGCTAACGAGACCGAGCGTGAGTGTTCTACTGTTCGTCCCCTTCTACGTTGTGCATGGGCCTCCTTTTATATGCTCAAGGGGTCTCCAACAGGTGGCAACGTAGGCAAGGGCAAAAATGGAAAGGTGCGGCGGTAGGTACAACTACCTACACAGTGTATCATACCTAACCCTGACGGCAGGGGACAAGGGCATTAAATGCCTATCTACGTCACCCAAACAGTGCAAAAAAGGGACCGTCAGGGGCGCCACCGCTCGCCACGATGGCGATCTTGTCAGTGCCGCTTGCCACCGTGTACCCCTGGCTGCACAGCCTCCCGCCACGTACGCCTGGAAGGGTCCCAGAGCGACACGTAGGTGGGTGCGCTGGAGCGCAGGTACATAGTGGTTGCTTGCCGCGGCAAAGTGCCTTGCCGCTGTCGTTGTCTTGTCGTGTCCGGAAGCTTGTCGCTCACCGGACCCTGCCGGGACGCGTGGCGCGCCACGGCAAGTTCCTTGAGATGCCCTGGTTGGCCTTCCTGGCAAGCTCCTCTTGCCGGGGTCTTGTGCCTTGAGTGGCCTTCCCGGCAAGCTCCTCTTGCCGGGGACTTGTCTCCTTGGCTTAAATACTTTGTTCTTGAATGGCTCCAAAGGAACCACGGAGGACCTTGGCGGTCACCCGGCAAGCCTTGCCGCGGGGCGCTGCGACTGCCCGTGCACAAGTTCGGGATACTAGGGTACCCCTACTCTAGTACACCGACAGGAGCCCTCGGGCCTGGGCCATACACGGTGCCGAGCACTGTTGGGCCAGGCCCAAAACAGGGCACGGGCACGCGCGGCCTGGATCACGCCGTATCCTACTCCGTATCCACCACGCCCTCCCCGAACAGCACGCGTCGATTGCGGCATCGTGGGAGAGACCGTGGGTGGTTCTTTATTCGGAAAAGCGGAACGTCCGCCCCCTCCCCCCCCGTAAGCAGGGGAATCAGGGGCAGGGGCGCGGTTTTCAAGGCATCCTCTTGCCACGATCATGGGGTGAGGAGAGGTCGCCTCACCCGTCGCCTCGGTTCTGCACGCCTGCCACGCGGCTTCCATGCGCTTGGGGTGGCGAACGGTGGAGGCGGGGAACCGGGCCATCGTGGGTCGAGGCAGCGGGCCGGTCCCAGTTCCCTGCTCCTTCTGTGTCTTGATTAGCTGAGCGGGGTGGCCGAGCCCCCACCCCGTTCCTTTATAAGGAGCGGGGGGGGGGGGGACGGAGGTCCGCATTCCTTCATCTCCTCTTTCCTTCAGCTTTTGCTCCCCTCTCTCCCATTCGCCATGGAGAAAGGGAATCATGGTCCTTCAACGGTGGCGACGAGGGTCACCGCTAGACAACGCGCCCTTCCTTCTCCCGCACCCGTGGTGGCAGAGCCAGCCATAAGGGGAAGAGGGAGGGGCGAGGCCGTGGGCGAGGTCGAGGCCGAGGCCGAGGCGCTCGGGGAAGAGGTGGACGGGGCGGCTCGCCGGCCTCGCCTCCGCCAGCGACTCCTCTTCCTGTGGCGGTCCATGTCGGGGACGACCCTTGCGAGTTCTTCGTCAGGCCGCGTCGGCCGCCTCGTCGTCGCCTTCGTCTCCCGACTCCATTTGCGAGCGAGATGGAGTTGGATCCGCCCGAGACACTGAGGTTGCACATGAGGGGCTGTGGAATCAGCGGTGCGCGAGTCCGCGTTGACTTCCCAGCCCCTAATGTGATGTATCTTGGTCGAGGGTGGAAGACGTTCGCCCGTATCCACCGCTTGACGGAGGGGCTCACCCTCCATTTTAAGCTGATGGAGGGCGGTCTCCTCTCTGCCAAGGTCTTCGGGTGCTTCGGGACTCGGGCAAGGTGCTGCGTGGAGAGCTCCTCCGGTAGCGAAGACTCCTCCTCGGGCGGGAGTGACGAGGAGGACAGCGACAGCGACGACGAGGGTAGTGGGCGGCAGGATGACGGGTCCGACTAGGTGTCGGGCGCCGCTCCGTGCGGCACCGGCGACCCCATCATCCGCGTCGCCGGCTCCTGGAGCTTATCGGGACCGTCTCCTTGGGCGGCTGGCGTAGGGAGGCTGCGGAAGAGGAAGAGGGTGGGCGGCAAGGCCGTCAACTCGGAGTACGTGGGCGTGACGCCCTCGACAGTGTGCTGACGTCCTGCCGCCTCGTCTTCGAGCCCTCTTCTGGCGCCGCCATCACCATCCAGCCTTTGGACGGCCACCGAGATGTTCTCTTGGTGTCTTCTGCTTCCCGTAGCTCGCCTAGGCGCCCCTTTTGCCCTTTTCGCCTCCTTGCCCTACCTCCTGAAGATAGGGACAAGAAAGGGATTACGGGCACCTTATCTCTTTTTAATTTGTAAGCCCTCGGGCCTTAGCTGCATTTAAAACTTGTAATCCCATCATTCATGTTTTTCATTCTCTATGAACTGTACCTGAGTGGGATGTTTTTTTAGTGAAAAGGGGATGCTTGTCGGGTCACTTGTCTTGCGGGTGGAACCCACGTCAAGGAGCAAATCCTTGATATCTTTAAGATAGACACTTTTTTCCCGGCAGCAGGCCCTGCCGTCTTCCCACGTCGCTCGACCTTTCTCACGCCTTTGGCGGAGGCAGGGATGAGGCGGGTTCAGGCTCCTCGTTTCGTCCCTTTGGTGCCGCGACTACGACCAAACCCTGGCCCCGGGAACGAGCCCTAGGGCCTGGAGTTATGGGAGCACGGTAGCTTTTAGGAAGAAACGAGATTTCACATTCCTCAGTCCATAAGAGAATGCATGATGATAAGGGATAAAAAACTTATCTGAGATTGCAGCCCCCGGCAACTCTGGTTTGCCGTGGGGGGGTCTTTGTACTCGCAGCCCCCGGCAACACTGGCTTGCCGGGGTCCAGATGCTGGTCCGTCCTTCTTCTCTTTTTTGTCCTCAAGTGGTCCGGTCAGGATATGCGAGCCCTGCGAACCAAGGGAAACGAAAGAACAACAAAAGGACGCACACTCGACCTCTAAGTTAGGGGTTAGCCGCTACTAAGCACTGTCAACCCTAACCAAGGACGAGACTCGACCCAGCATGCATGCTATAACTTAGGGCGCTAGCGCTTCACTTATGCTCAGGGTCTGCGCCTGGCTTTGTACAAAGGATTGCATGCAACAGCGGCCAGACTTGTACAAAAAGGTGGTTGCATGAACAGGGTCCGACAACCACGCCTTACGGGTAAAACTTACGAAGATGCTCAATATTCCAGGAGTTGCTCACCGGAATGCCATCTTCGGTCTCAAGGCGGACAGCGCCAGGCCTAGTGACTCGTTTCACCCGGTAAGGGCCTTCCCACTTCGGCGTCAACTTGTTGGAATTCTTGGCGGAATGAACGCGCCGAAGAACAAGGTCGCCTTCCTCGAGACTTCTGGCATTAACTTTGCGGCTATGGTAGCGGCGCAAAGCTTGCTGGTAGCGAGCAGCTCGCACAGCAGCCTGAAGACGGTCTTCCTCAAGGAGCAGCGTGTCATCTTGTCGCAGCTGCTCTTGCTCAAGCTCATCATAAGCGAGCACTCGAGGTGACCGGTATACGAGTTCCGTGGGGATAACTGCCTATGCTCCATAGACTAGAGCGAAAGGTGTCTGGCCAGTGGCTCGATTTGGCGTCGTCCTGATCGACCAAAGAACCACCGGCAGCTCCTCGATCCAGTTTCTTCCGCACTTGTGCAGCCTGTCCAAAGTCCTGGTCTTGAGTCCATGCAGCACTTCAGCATTTGCCCTCTCCGCTTGACCGTTGCTCCTGGGGTGAGCAACAGAAGCGAAGCAGACCTTGGCGCCAAGATCTTGGACGTACTACATGAAGGTGCGACTCGTGAATTGCGTACCGTTGTCGGTGATGATCCTGTTAGGGATCCCTAAGCGGCAAACAATCGACCTGAAGAACTTGACTGCTGACTGTGCTGTCACCTTCCTCACTGGTTCCACTTCCGGCCACTTTGTGAACTTGTCGATCGCGACGTACAAGTACTCAAAGCCCCCGACTGCTCGGGGGAAGGGGCCGAGGATGTCGAGCCCCCAGACCGAAAATGGCCAGGATAAAGGGATCGTGTGGAGAGCTTGAGCTGGCTGGTGTATCTGCTTGGAATGGAACTGGCACGCTTCACACTTGGTTACTTATGCAGTTGCATCCTGGAGGGCTGTCGGCCAAAAGAAACCTTGCCGGAAAGCTTTGCCGGCAAGCGCTCTTGCGCCAATGTGGTGACCACATATGCCTCCATGTATCTCTGCCAACAGCTTCTGTCCATCTTCCCGGTGAATACACTTCAATTTCACTCCGTTGAATCTTCTTCTGTATAGTGCGTTGTCGACAAACTGGTACATACTTGACTGCCGGGCTACTCTTTCCGCTTCTTCTGGCTCTTCGGGAAGTTCTCCTGTCTGGAGAAAAGGGACGATCTGCTGTGCCCATGCTGGAGCTTGGGGCTCGACAGCAAGGACTAAAGGCATATCTGCTGCTGCGGGAACATCCGCTTCTATGGCAAGAACCTGCGCCTCAGCCGGAGCTTGACGTTCCCCGGCAAGCTTGCCGGAGCAAAACTTGTCGGGAGCGTCTGCTACAACGAAACAAACCCTGGGGCTTGTCAGAGCAGACTGCTCCTCAGCACTCTTGGCGTTGATCTTGGGAACCTTCTTGGCGGCGGCTTCGGGAAGCTCTGCCGGAAAATAGTCACCAGAAATCAACTTCCTCTTCTTGCTCTGTCCAGTTGATAGCGTCACAGACGGTTGAGTCAGCTTGAGCACAAAGATCCCTGGTTCCACAGGTAACTTAAGTGTTGCTCACTTTGACGGGCCATCGGCGATGTCGTTCTGAGCTCTTGGAACATGTTCCATCTGTAGGCCGACAAAGTGCTCTTCTAGCTTTCTCACTTCATCAACGTAAGCTTCCATCAACGGACTCTGATAATTCTTGTTCACTTGGCGGACGACAAGCTGCGAGTCACCCCTGACAATGAGCTGCTTGATCCCAAGGTCTGCCGCGATCCTGAGACCGGCAAGCAATCCTTCATACTCTGCAGTATTGTTTGTTGCTTGCTCCTTGGGAAAGTGCATCTGGACCACGTACTTGAGGTGCTCTCCGGTGGGTGCGACAAGCAGCACGCCAGCACCGGCGCGTTGCAGCGAGAAAGCACCATCAAAGTACATCAGCCACTCTTTTCTTGCTTCCTTGACGGGGAAGCTCATTTCTGGAATTTCTTCATCTGGTGTTGGCGTCCACTCTGCTATGAATTCTGCCAATGCTCTGCTTTGGATAGTTGAAGTGCTTTCAAACTTGAGGCCAAAGCTTGATAGTTCCAGTGCCCACTCAACAATCCTGCCTGTTGCTTCTGGATTCTGCAGTATCCTCTTCAGCGGAAAACGAGTGACAACTGTAATCTCATGTGCTTGGAAGTAATGGCGCAGCTTTCTCGAGGCCATGAGAAGGCCGAAAAGCAATTTCTGCACACCAGAGTACCTTGACCTAGCCCCCTGCAGAAGGGAACTGACAAATTAGACTGGGCGCTGCACCATTCTCTTCTGCTGTATCTCTTCGTACATCTGCGCAGATCCATCTTTGTCGGGACCAGAGCTTGTCGGGGAAGCCCCCTGCTTGTCGCTGGATGTGCTTGCCGCGGGCGCCAACTGTGAGCCCGGCACGCCTAAGCCGCAGGATCCGGGTGACGGCGATCCGCAGCTTGTCGTCGTCCGGAGCCACGTCGCTCCAATCCCTGCCGCGCACCACAGGGGTTTGGCGCACGACGGTGAATGGCTGCGGGCTCTCCTCGATGATCAGGCACCAGTCTGCCCTCCATTCCTCCCATTTGCTGCGGAGCTCTCCCTCCAGATAAGCATCCTTCTTGCCGGGCTTCGAGATCTAAGGCGATCCCGCCGGAGAGGGGCTCTCCTCTCTCTACTCGAGGCGTGAAGAAGTGGCGGAAGAGAGCTACGTTTGGAAAGACTCCGACAAAATTTTCGTAGAGATGTGCGAAAATTGCCATGGTCAAGACAGCATTGGGGGTGAAGTCAAGAAGGTGGAACCCGTAGGTGTTCATGATGTCGCAGAAAAATTCAGAGAAGGGCGGGCAGAGCCCGCAATAGAAGAACAGAGCAAAGAAGGGATACCCGGTCGGATACTCCTTCTGGGCGACGCCGGGAAGAACCCTCGTGCGCGGATGCGCTCACGTCCTCGCCGACCAGAAGAGGTAGTATTCCTCCCTCAGGACCAACACGTCGAGCTCAGGGGGGAAGACCGCCTGCTCCTTTCGCTGTGCCTCGAGCCGTTGCGCTTCGGCCGAATTCACGGCCTTCCCTTTCCCCTTGTCGCCCTTCGGGGCCATGGCGGAAAGAGGGAGGGAGGTCGACGGCGTCGGTAGCACTGGTGGCGGCAGAAGGGGGGCGGAGCGCTGCTTCTCTTGGGAAGTGGCAGAGGATTTCGAGGAATCGCAACTGGCGGGTGGGCGGACTGTCCCTGTCTCCCCAGCTTATAAGGGGAGGAGGGGGGACGTTTCGCCTTTCCGAATAAATAAATCGCCTGCGACGTGACGCGCGCCTGCGGGGCTCAGCCCCGCGCACGCCACCCACGTCACGCACGCCTCTCCCCAGGATGCCGCGTTCGACGCGTACCGTTCGGGGAGGACGTGGTGGGCGCAGAAAAAGATGCAGCGTGACCCAGGCCGCGCGTGCCCGTGCACTGTTTTTGGGCCTGGCCCAACAGCGCTCGGCACCGTGTATGGCCCAGGCCCGGGGGCTCCTGTCGGTGTACTAAAATAGGGGTACCTTAGTACCCCGAACTTGTGCACGGGCAGTCGTAGCACCCTGCGGCAAGGCTTGCCGGGCGATCGCCAAGACTCTCCATGGTCCCTTTTTTGGGCCATCCAAGAACAAAGTATTTGAGCCAAGGCCCCGGCAGGAGGAGCCTGCCGGGAAGGCCACCCGAAGAGAGCAAGGCCCCGGCAAGAGGAGCTTGACAGGACGACCGCTCGAAGCACAAGACCCCGGCAAGAGGAGCTTGTCGGGAAGGACAACCACGACACGACAAGGACCTGGCCACGGCGCATCCCGCGCTCCGGCAGGGCCCGGTGAGCGACGAGCTCCCGGACGCGACAAGACATCCACCGTGGCAAGGCGCTTGCCGCGGCAAGTTACCACCCCGTGCCCGCGCTCCAGCTCACCCACCAACGTGTCGCTCTGGGGGCATTCCAGGCGCACGTGGCGGGAGGTTGTGTAGCCAGGGGCATGCAGTGGCGAAGCGAAGCTGACAGAGTAGCCATCGTGGCAAACGGTGGCACTCCTGACGGTCCACTTCCCTGCACCGTCTGGGCGACGCGGACGGGCATTTAATGCCCTTGTCCCCCGCCGTCAGAGTTAGGTATGATAGCACTATACAGCCACTGTGCAGGCAGCTGTACCCACTACAACATTCTACCATTTTTGCCCCCACCTACGCGGCCACCTGTGGGTAACCCCTTGAGCATATAAAAGGAGGCCCCATGCGCACGTAGAGGGGGAGGACACCCATCGTCATGCTCGACCTCGCCAGCGGCTCGTGTGTACTGTAGCACCGCGCGCTCCCGAGCAAGAACACAATACAATCCACCAAGCAGCAGTAGGGTTTTACGCATCCTTGCGGCCCGAAGCTCGGTAAAATCCCTTGTGTGCATCGCCTCGATCTGCTCTTTGTGCAACCTCCGCCCCCCGCCGAACCAGTAAGGGGCTCGGTCCCCATAGGTGTTCGAGGAAGCCGATTCCCCCCGACACTTGCACTAGAGTCAATAATCTAGTTCACATCGCCATGTGATTTAACATCGATTGTTCAAATTTTTATGTGATTAATACCCATAGTTCACATCGCCATGGGACCAACACTCAAAGGGTTTACTAGAGTCAATAATCTAGTTCACATCGCTATGTGATTAACACCCAAGAGTAATAAGGTGTGATCATGTTTTGCTTGTGAGAGAAATTTAGTCAATGGGTCTGCCACATTCAGAGTCGTATGTATTTTGCAAATTTCTATGTCTACAATGCTCTACACGGAGCTACTTTAGCTAATTGCTCCCACTTTCAATATGTATCTAGATCGAGACAGAGAGTCATCCAGATCGGTGTCAAAGCTTGCACCGATGTAACTCTTTACGACAAACTCTTTATCACCTCCATAACCGAGAAAATATTTCCTTAGTCCTTTAAGGATAATTTTTACCACTGTCCAGTGATCTACTCCTGGATCACTATTGTACCCCCTTACCAAACTGATGGCAAGGCACACAATAGGTCTAGTATACAGTATGGCATACTTTATAGAACCTATGGCCGAGGCATAGGGAATGACTTTCATTATCTCTCTATCTTCTGTTGTGGTCGGGTTTTGAGTCTTACTCAACTTTATACCTTACAACTCAGGCAAGAACTTTTTCTTTGACTGATCCATTTTGAACTTCTTCAAAAACTTATCAAGGTATGTACTCATCGAAAGTCTTATCAAGCGTCTCGATCTATCTCTATAGATCTTGATGCCCAATATGTAAGCAGCTTCACCGAGGTCTTTCTTTTGAAAAACTCCTTTTAAATACTCCTTTATGCTTTCCAGAAAATTCTACATCATTTCCGATCAACAATATGTTATTCACATATACTTATCAGAAAAGCTGTATTGCTCCCACTCACTTTCTTGTAAATACAGGCTTCTCCAAAAGTCTGTATAAAACCATATGATTTGATCACATTATCAAAGCGTACATTCCAACTCTGAGATGCTTCCACCAGTCCATAAATGGACCACTGGAGCTTACACACTTTGTTAGCACCTTTCAGATTGACAAAACCTTCTGGTTGCACATATACAAATCTTCTTTAAGAAATCCATTAAGGAATGCATTTTTGACATCCATTTGCCAAATTTCATAAAATACGGCAATTGCTAACATGATTCGGACAGACTTTAAGCATAGATACGGTGAGAAATTCTCATCGTAGTCAACACCTTGAACTTGTCGAAAACTTTTTGCGACAATTCGAGCTTTGTAGATAGTACCACTACTATCAACGTCCGTCTTCCTCTTGAAGATCCGTTTATTCTCTATGGCTTGCCGATCATCGGGCAAGTCAACCAAAGTCGACACTTTGTTCTCATACATGGATCCCATCTCAGATTTCATGGCCTCAAGCCATTTCGCAGAATCTGGGCTCATCATCGCTTCCTCATAGTTCGTAGGTTCATCATGGTCTAGTAACATGACTTACAGAAAGGATTATTGTACCACTCTGGTGCAGACCATACTCTGGTTGACCTACGAGGTTCAGTAGTAACTTGATCTGAAGTTTCATGATCATCATCATTAGCTTCCTCACTTATTGGCGTAGGAATCACCGGAACTGATTTCTGTGATGTACTACTTTCCAATTCGGGGGAAGGTACAATTACCTCATCAAGTTCTACTTTCCTCCCACTCACTTCTTTTGAGAGAAACTCCTTCTCTAGAAAGGATCCATTCTTAGCAATGAATATCTTGCCTTCGGATGTGTGATAGAAGGTGTACCCAACTGTCTCCTTTGGGTATCCTATGAAGACACACTTCTCTAATTTAGGTTCGAGCTTATTAGGTTGAAGCTTTTTCACATAAGCATCGCAGCCCCAAACTTTAAGAAACAACAGCTTAGGTTTCTTGCCAAACCATAATTCATATGGTGTCGTCTCAACGGATTTAGATGGTGACCTATTTAACGTGAATGCAATTGTCTCTAATGCACAATTCCAAAATGATAGTGGTAAATTGGTAAGAGATATCATAGATCGCACCATATCTGTTAAAGTACGGTTACGACGTTCGGACACACCTTTATGCTATGGTGTTCCAGGTGGCATGAGTTTGTGAAACTATTCCACATTGTTTTAATTGAAGGCCAAACTCGTAACTCAAATATTCGCCTCCGCAATCAGATCGTAGAAACTTTATTTTCTTGTTACGATGATTCTCCACTTCACTCTGAAATTCTTTGAACTTTTTAAATGTTTCAGACTTGTGTGTCATTAAGTAGATATACCCATATCTGCTCAAATCATCTGTGAATGTTAGAAAATAACGATACCCGTCGCAAGCCTCAATACTCATCGGACCGCATACATCAGCATGTATTATCTCCAATAAGTCTGTTGCTCGCTCCATTGATTTGGATAATGGAGTCGTAGTCATCTTGCCCATGAGGCATGGTTCGCAAGCATCAAGTGATTCCAAAAGCCCATCAGCATGGAGTTTCGTCATGCGCTTTACACCAATATGACCTAAACGGTAGTGCCACAAATATGTTGCACTATCATTATCAACTTTGCATCTTTTGGCATCAATATTATGAATATGTGTATCACTACGGTCGAGATTCAATAAACCATTCTCCTTGGGTGTATGACCGTAGAAGGTTTTATTCATGTAAACAGAGTAACAATTATTCTTTGACTTAAATGAATAACTGTATTGCAATAAACATGATCCAATCATATTATGCTCAACGCAAACACCAAATAACATTTATTTTAGGTTCAACACTAATCCCGAAGGTAAAGGGAGTGTGCTATGGTGATCTTATCAACCTTGTGCGATGGTGATCTTATCAACCTTGGAATCACTTCCAACACACATCGTCACCTCGCCCTCAACTAGTCTCTGTTCATTTTGTAACTCCTGTTTCAAGTTACTAATCATAGCAACTGAACCAGTATCAAATACCCAGGGGCTACTATGAACACTAGTAAAGTACACATCAATAACATGTATATCATATATACTTTTGTTCACTTTGCCATACTTCTTATCCGTCAAGTATTTGGGGCAGTTTTGCTTCCAATGACCATTTCCTTTGCAGTAGAAGCACTCAGTTTCAGGCTTGGGTCTAACTTTGGGCTTCTTCACTTGAGCAGCAACTTGCTTGCTGTTCTTATTGAAGTTCCCCTTCTTCCCTTTGCCCTTTTTATTGAAACTAGTGGTCTTGTTAACCATCAATACTTGATGCTCCTTTTTGATTTCTACCTCTGCAGCTTTTAGTATCGTGAAGAGCTCGGGAACTGTCTTATCCATCCCTTGCATATTATAGTTCATCACAAAGTTCCAGTAACTTGGTGATAGTGACTAGAGAACTCTATCAATCACTATCTTATTTGGAAGATTAACTCCCACTTGATTCAAGCGATTGTAGTACTCAGACATTCTGAGCACATGCTCACTGGTTGAGCTATTCTCCTCCATCTTGTAGCCAAAATACTTGTCAGAGGTCTGATGCATACCTCTCGACTTGGGCATGAGTCTGAAATACTAATTTCAACTCTTGGAACATCTCATATGCTCTGTGGTGTTTCAAAACATTTTTGAAGTCCCGGTTCTAAGCCGTAAAGCATGGTGCACTAAACTCTCAAGTAGTCATCATACCGAGCTTGTAAAATGATCATAACGTCTGCATCTGCTCCTGCAATAGTTCTGTCACCTAGCGGTGCATCAAGGACATAATTCTTCTGTGCAGCAATGAGGATAATCCTCAGATCATGGACCTAGTTCGCATCATTGCTACTATCATCTTTCAACTTAGTTTTCTCTACAAACATATCATAAATAAAACAGGGCAACTATACACGAGCTATTGATCTACAACATAGATATGCAAATACTATCAGGACTAAGTTCATGATAAATTTAAGTTCAAATAATCATATTACTTAAGAACTCCCACTTAGATAGACATCCCTCGAGTCATCTAAATGATCACGTGATCCAAATCAACTAAACCATGTCCGATCATCACGTGAGATGGAGTAGTTTTCAATGGTGAACATCTCTATGTTGATAATATCTACTATATGATTCACGTTCGACCTTTCGGTCTAAGTGTTCCTAGGCCATATTTGCATATGCTAGGTTCGTCAAGTTTAACCCAAGTATTTTGCACGTGCAAAACTGGCTTGCACCCATTGTATGTGAACGTAGAGCTTATCACACCCGATCATCCGTAGTGTCTCGGCACGACGAACTGTCGCAATGGTGCATACTTAGGGAGAACAATTATACCTTGAAATTTAGTGAGGAATCATCTTATAATGCTACCGCTGTACTAAGCAAAATAAGATGCATAAAAGATAAACATCACATGCAAACTAAATATGTGACATGATATTGCCATCATCATCTTGTGCCTTTGATCTCCATCTCCAAAGCACCGTCATGATCTCCATCGTCACCGGCTTGACACCTTGATCTCCATCGTAGCATCGTTGTCGTCTCGCCAACTATTGCTTCTACAACTATCGCTACCGTTTAGTGATAAAGTAAAGCAATTGCATGGCGATTGCATTCCATACAATAAAGCGACAACCATAAGTGTCGTGGTTTTATCATGGCAGATGTCCTCGTGAAAGGACTTAGTCATGGAGCCATCGCTACGGGTTAGCTTAAAGGGGTTAAAGCGGACAAGGGACGCAAGAGAGTTTTATACTCCCTCTGTAAACTAATATAAGAGCGTTTAGATCACTACTTTAGTATTATAAATGCTCTTATATTAGTTTACGGAGGGAGTACTAGTTTGGCCCCTTACGATGAAGGTAAAAGCCTACGTCTAGTTGTGATGGAATTGATGGGGTTTAGATGACCAGGGAGCGAATATGCTTTGCCTGAGTCTCAAGTTGTTGTCTGTTCTCCTTGAACCACCGCCGGGTTGTCCCCTTATATACATGGGTTGACGCCCGTCGGTTCACAGAATCCCGAGGCCGGCTCATAAATGTGTCCGGCTCAGTCTCCATTCTTTCTATCTTACAATACAAGTTACATATCAATGTCGGTTTATGTCTACAGGCCTTAAACCGGTTCTGGGCCCTGGGCCTTCTTAAAGCGTCACCGTCTGTCTTCATGGGCTTCAGATATAATGAACTACTGATGGAGTTAGCCCAGCCTTTCCTGGCCGGTTTACTCCCAGTGGTAATATCCCCAACATTAGGCCCCAGACTGATTTGAACTGGTTCATGTCAGTCCTGAGCACTTAATAAAATTTCTTCTTCAATATCTTCACCCAATCTGTAAACCGCCATGATGTCATCTTCCAGGACCATGGTAAACCACCATGACATCATCTGTTATTTTAAACTGTATATACTCATCTTCATTAATGGCCCTCCGACAATCGAGGCAACAAAGCTGTCACACACCCCATTTTTTGGGCTCCTCGATTCTCGCGCCTGCCATTTGTCCACTCCTCTTATAAATAGGGCCGAGGGGTCATTTCCACTTTTCCCCAACCTTCTCCTTGTAGACGTTGTTGGGCCTCCAAGTGCAGAGGTTTGTAGGATAGTAGCAAATTTCCCTCAAGTGGATGACCAAAGGTTTATCAATCCGTGGGAGGCGTAGGATGAAGATGGTCTCTCTCAAACAACCCTGCAACCAAATAACAAAGAGTCTCTTGTGTCCCCAACACACCCAATACAATGGTAAATTGTATAGGTACACTAGTTCGGCGAAGAGATAGTGATACAAGTGCAATATGGATGGTAGATATGGGTTCTTGTAATCTGAAAATATAAAAACAGCAAGGTAACAAGTGGTAAAAGTGAGCGTAAAAGGTACTGCAATGCTAGGAAACAAGGCCTAGGGTTCATACTTTCACTAGTGCAAGTTCTCTCAACAATAATAACATAGTTGGATCACATAACTATCCCTCAACATGCAACAAAGAGTCACTCCAAAGTCACTAATAGCGGAGAACAAACGAAGAGATTATGGTAGGGTACGAAACCACCTCAAAGTTATTCTTTCCAATCAATCAGTGTCGGGGAAGCTGACTCCGCGAGCACCTACGGGGACGGAGCCCCTTTTGGTTCGGCGGGGGGCAGAGGCCGCGCAAAGAGCGGATCGAGGCGAAGCACACGAGGGGTTTTACCCAGCTCCGGAGCTCTCCGGAGAGATAATACTCCTACTGCTGCTTTGTGGATTGTATTGAGTTCTTGCTCGGGAGCGCTGGGTGCTACAGTACACACTAGCAGCTAACGAGACCGAGCGTGAGTGTTCTACTGTTCGTCCCCTTCTACGTTGTGCATGGGCCTCCTTTTATATGCTCAAGGGGTCTCCAACAGGTGGCAACGTAGGCAAGGGCAAAAATGGAAAGGTGCTGCGGTAGGTACAGCTACCTACACAGTGTATCATACCTAACCCTGACGGCAGGGGACAAGGGCATTAAATGCCTATCTACGTCACCCAAACAGTGCAAAAAAGGGACCGTCAGGGGCGCCACCGCTCGCCACGATGGCGATCTTGTCAGTGCCGCTTGCCACCGTGTACCCCTGGCTGCACAGCCTCCCGCCACGTACGCCTGGAAGGGTCCCAGAGCGACACGTAGGTGGGTGCGCTGGAGCGCAGGTACATAGTGGTTGCTTGCCGCGGCAAAGTGCCTTGCCGCTGTCGTTGTCTTGTCGTGTCCGGAAGCTTGTCGCTCACCGGACCCTGCCGGGACGCGTGGCGCGCCACGGCAAGTTCCTTGAGATGCCCTGGTTGGCCTTCCTGGCAAGCTCCTCTTGCCGGGGTCTTGTGCCTTGAGTGGCCTTCCCGGCAAGCTCCTCTTGCCGGGGACTTGTCTCCTTGGCTTAAATACTTTGTTCTTGAATGGCTCCAAAGGAACCACGGAGGACCTTGGCGGTCACCCGGCAAGCCTTGCCGCGGGGCGCTGCGACTGCCCGTGCACAAGTTCGGGATACTAGGGTACCCCTACTCTAGTACACCGACAGGAGCCCTCGGGCCTGGGCCATACACGGTGCCGAGCACTGTTGGGCCAGGCCCAAAACAGGGCACGGGCACGCGCGGCCTGGATCACGCCGTATCCTACTCCGTATCCACCACGCCCTCCCCGAACAGCACGCGTCGATTGCGGCATCGTGGGAGAGACCGTGGGTGGTTCTTTATTCGGAAAAGCGGAACGTCCGCCCCCTCCCCCCCCGTAAGCAGGGGAATCAGGGGCAGGGGCGCCGTTTTCAAGGCATCCTCTTGCCACGATCATGGGGTGAGGAGAGGTCGCCTCACCCGTCGCCTCGGTTCTGCACGCCTGCCACGCGGCTTCCATGCGCTTGGGGTGGCGAACGGTGGAGGCAGGGAACCGGGCCATCGTGGGTCGAGGCAGCGGGCCGGTCCCAGTTCCCTGCTCCTTCTGTGTCTTGATTAGCTGAGCGGGGTGGCCGAGCCCCCACCCCGTTCCTTTATAAGGAGCGGGGGGGGACGGAGGTCCGCATTCCTTCATCTCCTCTTTCCTTCAGCTTTTGCTCCCCTCTCTTCCATTCGCCATGGAGAAAGGGAATCATGGTCCTTCAACGGTGGCGACGAGGGTCGCCGCTAGACAACGCGCCCTTCCTTCTCCCGCACCCGTGGTGGCAGAGCCAGCCGTAAGGGGAAGAGGGAGGGGGCGAGGCCGTGGGCGAGGTCGAGGCCGAGGCCGAGGCGCTCGGGGAAGAGGTGGACGGGGCGGCTCGCCGGCCTCGCCTCCGCCAGCGACTCCTCTTCCTGTGGCGGTCCATGTCGGGGACGACCCTTGCGAGTTCTTCGTCAGGCCGCGTCGGCCACCTCGTCGTCGCCTTCGTCTCCCGACTCCATTTGCGAGCGAGATGGAGTTGGATCCGCCCGAGACACTGAGGTTCCACATGAGGGGCTGTGGAATCAGCGGTGCGCGAGTCCACGTTGACTTCCCAGCCCCTAATGTGATGTATCTTGGTCGAGGGTGGAAGACGTTCGCCCGTATCCACCGCTTGACGGAGGGGCTCACCCTCCATTTTAAGCTGATGGAGGGCGGTCTCCTCTCTGTCAAGGTCTTCGGGTGCTTCGGGACTCGGGCAAGGTGCTGCATGGAGAGCTCCTCCGATAGCGAAGACTCCTCCTCGGGCGGGAGTGACGAGGAGGACAGCGACAACGACGACGAGGGTAGTGGGCGGCAGGATGACGGGTCCGACTAGGTGTCGGGCGCCGCTCCGTGCGGCACCGGCGACCCCATCATCCGCGTCGCCGGCTCCTGGAGCTTATCGGGACCGTCTCCTTGGGCGGCTGGCGTAGGGAGGCTGCGGAAGAGGAAGAGGGTGGGCGGCAAGGCCGTCAACTCGGAGTACGTGGGCGTGACGCCCTCGACAGCGTGCTGACGTCCTGCCGCCTCGTCTTCGAGCCCTCTTCTGGCGCCGCCATCACCATCCAGCCTTTGGACGGCCACCGAGATGTTCTCTTGGTGTCTTCTGCTACCCGTAGCTCGCCTAGGCGCCCCTTTTGCCCTTTTCGCCTCCTTGCCCTACCTCCTGAAGATAGGGACAAGAAAGGGATTACGGGCACCTTATCTCTTTTCAATTTGTAAGCCCTCGGGCCTTAGCTGCATTTAAAACTTGTAATCCCATCATTCATGTTTTTCATTCTCTATGAACTGTACCTGAGTGGGATGTTTTTTTTAGTGAAAAGGGGATGCTTGCCGGGTCACTTGTCTTGCGGGTGGAACCCACGTCAAGGAGCAAATCCTTGATATCTTTAAGATAGACACTTTTTTCCCGGCAGCAGGCCCTGCCGTCTTCCCACGTCGCTCGACCTTTCTCACGCCTTTGGCGGAGGCAGGGATGAGGCGGGTTCAGGCTCCTCGTTTCGTCCCTTTGGTGCCGCGACTACGACCAAACCCTGGCCCCGGGAACGAGCCCTAGGGCCTGGAGTTATGGGAGCACGGTAGCTTTTAGGAAGAAACGAGATTTCGCATTCCTCAGTCCATAAGAGAATGCATGATGATAAGGGATAAAAAACTTATCTGAGATTGCAGCCCCCGGCAACTCTGGTTTGCCGTGGGGGGGTCTTTGTACTCGCAGCCCCCGGCAACACTGGCTTGCCGGGGTCCAGATGCTGGTCCGTCCTTCTTCTCTTTTTCGTCCTCAAGTGGTCCGGTCAGGATATGCGAGCCCTGCGAACCAAGGGAAACGAAAGAACAACAAAAGGACGCACACTCGACCTCTAAGTTAGGGGTTAGCCGCTACTAAGCACTGTCAACCCTAACCAAGGACGAGACTCGACCCAGCATGCATGCTATAACTTAGGGCGCCAGCGCTTCACTTATGCTCAGGGTCTGCGCCTGGCTTTGTACAAAGGATTGCATGCAACAGCGGCCAGACTTGTACAAAAAGGTGGTTGCTGGAACAGGGTCCGACAACCACGCCTTACGGGTAAAACTTACGAAGATGCTCAATATTCTAGGAGTTGCTCACCGGAATGCCATCTTCGGTCTCAAGGCAGACAGCGCCAGGCCTAGTGACTCGTTTCACCCGGTAAGGGCCTTCCCACTTCGGCGTCAACTTGTTGGAATTCTTGGCGGAATGAACGCGCCGAAGAACAAGGTCGCCTTCCTCGAGACTTCTGGCATTAACTTTGCGGCTATGGTAGCGGCGCAAAGCTTGCTGGTAGCGAGCAGCTCGCACAGCAGCCTGAAGACGGTCTTCCTCAAGGAGCAGCGTGTCATCTTGTCGCAGCTGCTCTTGCTCAAGCTCATCATAAGCGAGCACTCGAGGTGACCGGTATACGAGTTCCGTGGGGATAACTGCCTATGCTCCATAGACTAGAGCGAAAGGTGTCTGGCCAGTGGCTCGATTTGGCGTCGTCCTGATCGACCAAAGAACCACCGGCAGCTCCTCGATCCAGTTTCTTCCGCACTTGTGCAGCCTGTCCAAAGTCCTGGTCTTGAGTCCACGCAGCACTTCAGCATTTGCCCTCTCCGCTTGACCGTTGCTCCTGGGGTGAGCAACAGAAGCGAAGCAGACCTTGGCGCCAAGATCTTGGACGTACTGCATGAAGGTGCGACTCGTGAATTGCGTACCGTTGTCGGTGATGATCCTGTTAGGGATCCCTAAGCGGCAAACAATCGACCTGAAGAACTTGACTGCTGACTGTGCTGTCACCTTCCTCACTGGTTCCACTTCCGGCCACTTTGTGAACTTGTCGATTGCGACGTACAAGTACTCAAAGCCCCCGACTGCTCGGGGGAAGGGGCCGAGGATGTCGAGCCCCCAGACCGAAAATGGCCAGGATAAAGGGATCGTGTGGAGAGCTTGAGCTGGCTGGTGTATCTGCTTGGAATGGAACTGGCACGCTTCACACTTGGTTACTTATGCAGTTGCATCCTGGAGGGCTGTCGGCCAAAAGAAACCTTGCCGGAAAGCTTTGCCGGCAAGCGCTCTTGCGCCAATGTGGTGACCACATATGCCTCCATGTATCTCTGCCAACAGCTTCTGTCCATCTTCCCGGTGAATACACTTCAATTTCACTCCGTTGAATCTTCTTCTGTATAGTGCGTTGTCGACAAACTGGTACATACTTGACTGCCGGGCTACTCTTTCCGCTTCTTCTGGCTCTTCGGGAAGTTCTCCTGTCTGGAGAAAAGGGACGATCTGCTGTGCCCATGCTGGAGCTTGGGGCTCGACAGCAAGGACTAAAGGCATATCTGCTGCTGCGGGAACATCCGCTTCTATGGCAAGAACCTGCGCCTCAGCCGGAGCTTGACGTTCCCCGGCAAGCTTGCCGGAGCAAAACTTGTCGGGAGCGTCTGCTACAACGAAACAAACCCTGGGGCTTGTCAGAGCAGACTGCTTCTCAGCACTCTTGGCGTTGATCTTGGGAACCTTCTTGGCGGCGGCTTCGGGAAGCTCTGCCGGAAAATAGTCACCAGAAATCAACTTCCTCTTCTTGCTCTGTCCAGTTGATAGCGTCATAGACGGTTCAGTCAGCTTGAGCACAAAGATCCCTGGTTCCACAGGTAACTTAAGTGTTGCGCACTTTGACGGGCCATCGGCGATGTCGTTCTGAGCTCTTGGAACATGTTCCATCTGTAGGCCGACAAAGTGCTCTTCTAGCTTTCTCACTTCATCAACGTAAGCTTCCATCAACGGACTCTGATAATTCTTGTTCACTTGGCGGACGACAAGCTGCGAGTCACCCCTGACAATGAGCTGCTTGATCCCAAGGTCCGCGATCCTGAGACCGGCAAGCAATCCTTCATACTCTGCAGTATTGTTTGTTGCTTGCTCCTTGGGAAAGTGCATCTGGACCACGTACTTGAGGTGCTCTCCGGTGGGTGCGACAAGCAGCACGCCAGCACCGGCGCGTTGCAGCGAGAAAGCACCATCAAAGTACATCAGCCACTCTTTTCTTGCTTCCTTGACGGGGAAGCTCATTTCTGGAATTTCTTCATCTGGTGTTGACGTCCACTCTGCTATGAATTCTGCCAATGCTCTGCTTTGGATAGTTGAAGTGCTTTCAAACTTGAGGCCAAAGCTTGATAGTTCCAGTGCCCACTCAACAATCCTGCCTGTTGCTTCTGGATTCTGCAGTATCCTCTTCAGCGGAAAACGAGTGACAACTGTAATCTCATGTGCTTGGAAGTAATGGCGCAGCTTTCTCGAGGCCATGAGAAGGCCGAAAAGCAATTTCTGCACACCAGAGTACCTTGACCTAGCCCCCTGCAGAAGGGAACTGACAAATTAGACTGGGCGCTGCACCATTCTCTTCTGCTGTATCTCTTCGTACATCTGCGCAGATCCATCTTTGTCGGGACCAGAGCTTGTCGGGGAAGCCCCCTGCTTGTCGCTGGATGTGCTTGCCGCGGTCGCTGGCTCATCATCTGCCTCCCTCTCCGCTACTAACGCAGCACTAACCACTTGATTGGTTGCCGCCAGATACAGTAGCAACTTCTCTTGTGGTTTAGGTGCGACAAGTATTGGAGTGGAGGACAGGTATCTCTTCAAGTCCTGCAGCGCATCCTCCGCTTCCGGAGTCCATTTCATTGGACCTGCCTTTTTCAAAATTTTGAAAAATGGCAAGGCGCGCTCAGCAGACTTAGAGATAAACCTGCTGAGAGCCGCCATGCAGCCGGCAAGTTTCCGCACATCCTTGACGCGCTTCGGTGCTTCGATCTGCTCAATGGCCTTGATCTTGTCGGGATTGTCTTCAATTCCCCTCTGAGACACGAAGAACCCGAGAAGCTTGCCGGAAGGGACTCCAAACACGCACTTCTCGGGGTTGAGCTTGAGGCCGACCTTGCGCAGATTTGCAAAAGTCTCTTCTAGATCTTGAATCAGAGTTGCTTTGTCCCTGCTCTTGACCACTATGTCATCCATGTAGGCTTCCACATTTCTGTGTATTTGTGGCTCAAAAGCGGTATGGACTACTCTTGCAAATGTTGAACCAGCATTCTTCAAACCGAAAGGCATCCGTATGAAACAATACGTGCCACATGGAGTGATGAATGCGGTCTTTTCCTCATCTTCTTCTGCCATGAAGATCTGATGATATCCTGAGTATGCGTCAAGAAATGAAAGCAAGTCAGATCCGGCCATGGAGTCAACAATCTGGTCAATGCGCAGCAAGGGAAATGGATCTTTGGGACAAGCTTTGTTAACATCGGTGAAGTCAATACAAAGCCTCCATTTCCCGTTTGCCTTGCGCACGACTACAGGATTGGCCAACCACGTAGGATGGAGCACTCCTCTGACAAGGCCTGCTGCTTCCAACTTCTTGATCTCTTCTGCTATGAATTCTTGGCACTCCACTGCTTGTTTTCTGACTTTCTGCTTGACGGGCCGCGCGTGAGGACAGACGGCAAGGTGGTGCTCAATCACTTTCCTGGGAACACCGGGGATGTCAGACGGTTGCCACGCAAACACATCGACATTCGCCCGCAGGAAAGCAATGAGTGCGCTTTCCTATTTAGGGTCGAGAGTGGCACTGATGGTGAAAGTACCACCAGCGCCGTCCTCCTTGGCGGACACCTTCTTGGTCGCTGGCGGAGCTGCCATTGTCTTCTTACACTTGCCGATGGAGCTCGATGGTGCGTCCTCGACGGTAGCACAGCACTCCGAAGAGGTGCGCTTGCCGGAGTAGGCATCAGAACTCTTGTCGGACTTGGTCTTCTTCTTCCCCCCGGGAGCTTCAGCGGCAAGTGTCTCGCGATCCGCTGCGGCTGCTGCTTCCTGGTAGATCTTGTCGGCACAGATAAGAGCATCTTTCTTGTCGCCAAGGACAGAGATGACACTTATCGGGCCTGGCATCTTCAGCATATTGTACGCGTAGTGAGAGGCCGCCATGAACTTGGCGAGCGCTGGACGGCCGAGAATTCCATTGTAAGGCAATGGAAAATCGGCAACGTCAAAAGTGATCCTCTCAGTCCTGAAGTTCAGCTCGCTGCCAAATGTCACCGGCAGCGTGATCTTCCCTTTCGGCTTGCTCCTTCCCGGGTTGATTCCTTGGAATGTGCCGGTCTCTTCGAGCTCGCTGTCAGGGACTTGGAGTTTCCGGAGCACAGCGGAGGAGATCAGGTTCAAGCCGGCCTCGCCGTCAACTAGCATCTTAGTGACCTAGAGGTTGCGGATAGTTGGTGAGACCAACATCGGCAAACACCCGACCGCAGTTGTGCGATCAGGGTGGTCCTCAATATCAAAGATGATAGGCGTGCTGGACCATTTCAGAAGCTTGCGTGACTCAACGGGTGGTTCTGCCGCATTGACTTCCCGCACCCACTGCTTGAGTTGGCGGTGTGAAGTATGCAGAGAAGCACGGCCGTCAACACACAAGACCTCTGTGGCTTTCTGGAACTCCTGCTCACTGGTCTCGTCATCATCCATGTCTTCGTCGTCGTCGTCTTCATCCTTGTCGCGGCCGCGGGGAGGTCTGTCTCCTTGCCGCTGCGTGGCCTTGCCGCGGCGCCCTCCCCGGCCGATGCGCTTCGTACCGGATCCTCCAGCACCTCCTTGGGCCTTCTCCTTGTCGTGTCGCTTGTACTCGGCCTTTTGCAGCTCGACAAGCTTCTCGACCTTCTTGCAGCTCTGGAGGTCATGGCCCTTGGTGCGGTGGATCTTGCAGTACTGTTTGTTGGTGCCTTCCTGCTTGTCGGCGGCCGCCACAGCCTGGCAATTGGCGCATGCGGCAACCTCCTTGCCGGAGCTACCATCTTTGCCTTTCTTAGCGCCACCGTCGTTGCCGGACTTCTCAACAACTAGTACGTCTTTACCTTTCCTCTTCCTGCTGTTCCGCCGCCGGTTTTTATTTGCCGGGGCAGCATCCTCGCTGTCAGATCCCCTGCTCCTGCATCCTCTCCGGGGAGTTTCCTCCCTTCCTCAGCACGTGCACACTTGTCGGCCAGGGCATACAACTCGCTGACGCCTCTGATCTTGCACATCGCCATCTCCTCCCGCATCCTGCGGTTACGCACGTTCTGGTGGAACGCGCTGATGACCGCGGCAGGGTGGACATCTGGGATGTTGCGTTGCACTTGGCTGAATCTCTGGATGTACTTGCGCAGGGGCTCTCCCTCCTTCTGGGCAAGCAGGTGAAGGTCACTCTCCTGGCCAGGAGGTTTGTGGCCGCCTGTAAAGGCGCCGACAAACTGATGGCATGGGTCTGCCCAGGAAGATATGGAGTTTTCCGGCAAGTGCATGAGCCAGGACCTGACGTTGGGTTTGAGCACCAGCAGGAAGTAGTTGGCGAGGATCTTGTCGTCTCGCCCCCCGGCAGCCTGCACCGCGATGGTGTAGATGCTGAGGAACTCCGATGGATGCAACTTGCCGTCGTACTTCTCCGGTACGTCTGGCTTGAAATTCGTCGTGCTGGGCCACTGGACTTGCCGCAGCTCACGAGTAAACGCAGGGCAACCTACCGCGTACGGCAGGTCGCCTGGTTCCCCTGGCGCATGCATGTCGACAGTGGGCCCAGCGCGCCGGTCTGATTGACGCCGCGCTTCTCTTCAGCGCTCGATGCGAGTGCGAGCGTCTTCTTGCTGTCGTTCGTGAAGAACTTGGCGCTGATCGCGGCGAGCTCGCAGATCTGATGAAGCAGTGGAGTCGCTATCGCGGTGGACCTGGCGAGTCGGCGATCTTGGCCTTTGGGGCGGAGAGTGCACGGTGGTTGCACCCCCACCGGTCTTGTCGCCATCGGCTTGCACCTGGCTGGCTTGCCGCGGCTGCGATGTGGTCGGCTGCCGTGGAGTGTCGCTGTTGGCGAAGCCGATGAGACTCTGAATGGTGGCCCTCCAGTCGTCGATCTTGTCTGGCGTTGGAGGGAAGTCTAGGAGCAGTTGAGCTCGCGCCAAAGCTTCTGCTGGAGTGGCGGGCAGCGGTGGCGAACGGTGCGAGGAGCGGGATATGCTCGGACTTCCAACAATGTTAGAAGGAGCAGTATTCCGTCCAGGCGACCGTGCCTCGCTCGCGCTAGCACGTTGGCGTGCATGCTGGCCTTGAGCATCCCGAGGTCCGCCAGCTCGATTTGGGTCCAGCGAGCGTATGGTACCGTGAGTACCACGACGCTGCCGGTCCCGCGCCTCCTGAGATGGGCGTGGAGCGTCCACGGACGCCCGGTCGTCGTGGGAGCCTGCTACGCCGCCGACGGGCAGCGCAGCCTTGTCCTTGGACCTGGCGGCACCGTGGGCTCCCTCGTCGGCGCCCGTTCTTCCAACGGCATCTTCCCCACCAGCCGTTTGCTCCGGCGGCGGTGGGTTCGACGCGGACGGAGCAGACGCCTCCGAGGCCTTCTTCTTCGGTGGCATGTCGATGAAATCGATGAAGATTTAGCTCGCGTGAACGCCGGATCAGGTTCACACAACCTCGACGCCCCCTACCTGGCGCGCCAAAGATGTCGGGGAAGCTGACTCCACGAGCACCTATGGGGACGGAGCCCCTTTCGGTTCGGCGGGGGGCGGAGGTCGCGCAAAGAGCGGATTGAGGCGAAGCACACGAGGGGTTTTACCCAGCTTCGGAGCTCTCCGGAGAGATAATACTCCTACTGCTGCTTTGTGGATTGTATTGAGTTCTTGCTCGGGAGCGCTGGGTGCTACAGTACACACCAGCAGCTAACGAGACCGAGCGTGAGTGTTCTACTGTTCGTCCCCTTTCTACGTTGTGCATGGGCCTCCTTTTATATGCTCAAGGGGTCTCCAACAGGTGGCAACGTAGGCAAGGGCAAAAATGGAAAGGTGCTGCGGTAGGTACAGCTACCTACACAGTGTATCATACCTAACCCTGACGGCAGGGGACAAGGGCATTAAATGCCTATCTACGTCGCCCAAACAGTGCAAAAAAGGGACCGTCAGGGGCGCCACCGCTTGCCACGATGGCGATCTTGTCAGTGCCGCTTGCCACCGTGTACCCCTGGCTGCATAGCCTCCCGCCACATACGCCTGGAAGGGTCCCAAAGCGACACGTAGGTGGGTGCGCTGGAGCGCAGGTACAGAGTGGTTGCTTGCCGCGGCAAAGTGCCTTGCCGCGGTCGTTGTCTTGTCGCGTCCGGAAGCTTGTCGCTCACCGGACCCTGCCGGGACGCGTGGCGCGTCGCGGCAAGTTCCTTGAGATGCCCTGGTTGGCCTTCCCGGCAAGCTCCTCTTGCCGGGGTCTTGTGCCTTGAGTGGCCTTCCCGGCAAGCTCCTCTTGCCGGGGACTTGTCTCCTTGGCTTAAATACTTTGTTCTTGAATGGCTCCAAAGGAACCACGGAGGACTTTGGCGGTCACCCGGCAAGCCTTGCCGCGGGGCGCCGCGACTGCCCGTGCACAAGTTCGGGATACTAGGGTACCCCTACTCTAGTACACCGACAATCCGTTGGGCTATTCCTATAAGTGTCACAAACAGCCCTACAGTTCGTACTAGAATAACACCTTAAGACACAAATCAACCAAAACCCTAATGTCACCTAGATACTCCAATGTCACCTCAAGTATCCGTGGGTATGATTATACGATATGCATCACACAATCTCATATTCATCTATTCAACCAACACATAGAACCTCAAAGAGTGCCCCAAAGTTTCTACCGGAGAATCAAGACGAAAACGTGTGCCAACCCCTATGCATAAGATCATGGGCGGAACCCGCAAGTTGATCACCAAAACATACATCAAGTGAGTCACGTGATATCCCATTGTCACCACAGATACGCACGACAAGACATACATCAAGTGTTCTCAAGTCATTAAAGACTCAATCCGATAAGATTACTTCAAAGGGAAAACTCAATCCATTACAAGAGAGTAGAGGGGGAGAAGCAACATAAGATACAACTATAATACCAAAGCTCGCGATACATCATGATCGTGCCAAATCAAGAACACGAGAGAGAGAGAGAGAGAGAGAGAGATCAAACACATAGCTACTAGTACATACCCTCAGCCCCAAGGGTGAACTACTCCCTCGTCGTCATGGAGAGCGCCGGGATGATGAAGATGGCCACCAGTGAGGGTTCCCACCTCTGGCAGGGTGCCGCAACAGGGTCCCGATTGACTTTTGGTGGCTACAGAGGCTTGCGGCGGTGGAACTCCCGATCTATTCTGTTCTTCGAAGAGTTTAGGGTATATGGGTATATATAGGAGGAAGAAGTACGTCAGGGGAGCCATGAGGGACCCATGAGGGTGGAGGGCGTGCCCTGGGGGGGTGGGCGCGCCCCCCTACCTCGTGCCTTCCTCGTTGCTTCTTTGACGTGGACTCCAAGTCTCCCCGGTTGCTTTCCTTCCAAAAATAACTTGCCCAGAAGGTTTCAGTCGGTTTTGACTCTGTTTGATATTCCTTTTCTTCGAAACACTGAAACACGGGAAGAAACAGGAACTGGCACTGGGCTCTGAGTCAATAGATTAGTCCCAAAAAATAATATAAAAGTGTTTAATAAAGCCCATAAACATCCAAAACAGATAATATAATAGCATGGAATAATAAAAAATTATAGATACGTTGTTTCATACACAACCCCGATGACAAGCCAAGAAATTGTTTCATACTTTTGACATTCTCAAAACTTTTTCAATCTTCACGCAATACATGAGCGTGAGCCATGGATATGTGGAATAGAATGGTGGTTGTGGAGAAGACAAAAAGGGGGAAGATAGTCTCACATCAACTAGGCGTATCAACGGGCTATGGAGATGCCCATCAATAGATATCAATGTGAGTGAGTAGGGATTGCCATGCAACGGATGCACTAGAGGTATAAGTATATGAAAGCTCAACAAAAGAAACTAAGTGGGAGTGCATCCAACTCGCTTGCTCACGAAGACCTAGGGCATTTTGAGGAAGCCCATCATTGGAATATACAATCCAAGTTCTATAATGAAAAATTCCAACTAGTATATGAAAGTGACAACATAGCAGACTCTCTATCATGAAGATCACAGTGCTACTTTGAAGCACAAGTGTGGTAAAAGGATAGTAGCATTGTCCCTTCTCTCTTTTTCTCTCATTTTTTATATATGTTTTTTTATTTGGGCATTTTCTCTTCTTTTTTATGGCCTCTTTCTCTCTCTCTCTCTCTCTCTCTCTCTCTCTCTCTCTCTCTCTTTTTCGTCCGGTGTCTCATCCCGACTTGTGGGGGAATCATAGTATCCATCATCCTTTTCCTCACTTGGGACAATGCTCTAATAATGATGATCATCACACTTTTATTTACTTACAACTCAAGAATTACAACTCGATACTTAGAACAAAATATGACTCTATGAATTCCTCCGGCGGTGTACCGGGATATGCAATGAATCAAGAGTGACATGTATGAAATAATTATGAACGGTGGCTTTGCCACAAATACAATGTCAACTACATGATCATGCAAAGCAATATGACAATGATGGAGCGTGTCATAATAAATGGAATGGTGGAAAGTTGCATGGCAATATATCTCGGAATTGCTATGGAAATGCCATAATAGGTAGGTATGGTGGCTGTTTTGAGGAAGGTATATGGTGGGTTTATGATACCGGCGAAAGGTGCGCGGTATTAGAGAGGCTAGCAATGGTGGAAGGGTGAGAGTGCGTATAATCCATTGACTCAACATTAGTCATAAAGAACTCATATACTTATTGTAAAAATCTAGAAGTTATCAAAGCAAAGTATTACGCGCATGCTCCTAGGGGGATAGATTGGTAGGAAAAGACCATCGCTCGTCCCCGACCGCCACTCATAAGGAAGACAATCAATAAATAAATTATGCTCCGACTTCATCACATAACAGTTCACCATACGTGAATGCTACGGGAATCACAAACTTTAACACAAGTATTTCTCAAATTCACAACTACTCAACTAGCACAACTTTAATATCACTACCTCCATATCTCAAAACAATCATCAAGCATCAAACTTATCATAGTATTCAACACACTCATAAGAAAGTTTTTACAAGTCTTGAATACCAAGAACATTAGGAATATTTAAGAAAATTACCATGCTATTTAAGACTCTCAAAATAATCTAAGTGAAGCATGAGAGATCAATAGTTTCTATAAAAACAAATCCACCGCCGTGCTCTAAAAGATATAAGTGAAGATCAATGAGTAGTCGAATAATTATGCAACTATGTGAAGACTCTCGCATTTAATAATTCAGATATTGGTATTTTATTCAAGCAGCAAGCAAAACAAAATAAAATAACATGACACTCCAAGCAAAACACATATCATGTGGTGAATAAAAATATAGCTCCAAGTAAAGTTACCGATGAACGAAGACGAAGGAGGGGATGTCGTCCGGGGCATCCCCAAGCTTAGGCTCTTGGTTATCCTTGAATATTACCTTGGGGTGCCTTGAGCATCCCCAAGCTTAGGCTCTTGCCACTCCTTATTCCATAGTCCATCAAATCTTTACCCAAAACTTGAAAACTTCACAACACAAAACTTACCAGAAAATCTCGTGAGCTCCGTTAGCGAAAGAAAACAAAACACCACTTCATGGTACTGTAATGAACTCATTCTTTATTTATATTGGTGTTAAACCTACTGTATTCCAACTTATCTATGGTTTATAAACTATTTTACTAGCCATATAGTCATCACAATAAGCAAACAACACACGAAAAACAGAATCTGTCAAAAACAGAACAGTCTATAGTAATCTGTAACTAACGCAAACTTCTGGAACTCCAAAAATTCTAAAATAAATGGGTGGACCTGAGGAATTTGTCTAGTAATCATCTGCAAAAGGAATCAACTAAATATCACTCTTCAGTAAAAAGTTGAAGCTAATATCGTGAGCGCTAAAGTTTCTGTATTTTTACAGCATGATCATAAAGACTTCACCCAAGTCTTCCCAAAGGTTCTACTTGGCACAACCACTAATTAAAACATAAAACCACATCTAACCAGAGGCTATATGGATTATTTATTCCTAAACTTAACCAAAAAGCAAGAAACTAAAATAAAATTGGGTTGCCTCCCAACAAGCGCTAACGTTTAACGCCCCTAGCTAGGCATGATGATTTCAATGATGCTTACAAAAAGATAAGAATTGAAACATAAAGAGAGCACCATAAAGAATATGACTAGCACATTTAAGTCTAACCCACTTCCTATGCATAGGGATTTTGTGAGCAAACAACTTACGGGAACAATAATCAACTAGCATAGGAAGGTAAAACAAGCATAGCCTCAAGATTTTCAACACATAGAGGGGAGACTTGATATTATTGCAATTCCTACAAGCATATGTTCCTCCCTCATAATAATTTTCAGTAGCATAATGAATGAATTCAACAATATAACCAGCACATAAAGCATTCTTTTCATGATCTACTTGCATAGAAATTTTCCTACTCTCCACGTAAGCAAATTTATTCTCATCAATAGTAGTGGGAGCAAACTCAACAAAATAACTATCATGTGATTGAAAATTAAGATCAAGATGACAAGTTTCATGGTTATCATTATTCTTTACAGAATACGTGTCATCACAATAATCATCATAGATAGGAGGCATGCTTTCATCATAGTAAATTTGCTCATCAAAGCTTGGGGGACAAAAAATATCATCTTCATCAAACATAGCTTACCCAAGCTGGTGGCTTTGCATATCATTAGCATCATGGGTATTCAAAGAATTCATACTAACAACATTGCAATCATGCTCATCATTCACATATCTTATGCCAAGCATTCTATGTAATTCTTCTTCTGGTATTTGAGCACAATTTTCCTTCCCATCAATTTCACGAAAGACATTAAAAAGATGAAGAATATGAGACAAAATCAATTCCATTTTTTTGTAGTTTTCTTTCATAAAAGATCTTGATGTCTACTACACAACCTTCTCCTTGTAGACATTGTTGGGCCTCCAAGTGCAGAGGTTTGTAGGACAGTAGCAAATTTCCCTCAAGTGGATGACCTAAGGTTTATCAATCCGTGGGAGGCGTAGGATGAAGATGGTCTCTCTCAAACAACCCTGCAACCAAATAACAAAGGGTCTCTTGTGTCCCTAACACACCCAATACAATGGTAAATTGTATAGGTGCACTAGTTCGGCGAAGAGATGGTGATACAAGTGCAATATGGATGGTAGATATGGGTTTTTGTAATCTGAAAATATAAAAACAGTAAGGTAACAAGTGGTAAAAGTGAGCGTAAAAGGTATTTCAATGCTAGGAAACAAGGCCTAGGGTTCATACTTTCACTAGTGCAAGTTCTCTCAACAATAATAACATAGTTGGATCACATAACTATCCCTCAACATGCAACAAAGAGTCACTCCAAAGTCACTAATAGAGGAGAACAAACGAAGAGATTATGGTAGGGTAGGAAACCATCTCAAAGTTATTCTTTCTAATCAATCCGTTGGGCTATTCCTATAAGTGTCACAAACAGCCCTAGAGTTCGTACTAGAATAACACCTTAAGACACAAATCAACCAAAACCCTAATGTCACCTAGATACTCCAATGTCACCTCAAGTATCCGTGGGTATGATTATACGATATGCATCACACAATCTCAGATTCATCTATTCATTGTTGAGGAAAACGTTAACTGGTAGCTGCTCGACTGGCTGGCGAGTAGGGGATTAATAGGCTAATCGGTAAGTTAATCGACCATTTAATCAATTAATCGGACGATTTATCGATTTATCGGCTACTCGATGACCCTATGAGTAGGGATTAATCGGCAAGTTAACTGGTTAATCGAACGAATTCTTGAACAGGGCATCTATTCAACCAACACATAGAACCTAAAAGAGTGCCCCAAAGTTTCTACCGGAGAATCAAGACGAAACCGTGTGCCAACCCCTATGCATAAGTTCATGGGCGGAACCCGCAAGTTGATCACCAAAACATACATCAAGTGAGTCACGTGATATCCCATTGTCACCACAGATACGCACGGTGAGGGAGTCCTGGATTAGGGGGTGTCCGGATAGCCGGACTTTAACCTTTGGCCGGACTCTTGGACTATGAAGATACAAGATTGAAGACTTCGTCCTGTGTCCGGATGGGACTTTCCTTGGCGTGGAAGGCAAGCTTGGCAATACGGATATGTAGATCTCCTTCCATTGTAACCGACTCTGTGTAACCCTAGCCCTCTCCGGTGTCTATATAAACCGGAGGGTTTTAGTCCATAGGAGAAAAAACAATCATACCATAGGCTAGCTTCTAGGGTTTAGCCTCTCTGATCTCGTGGTAGATCTACTCTTGTACTACCCATATCATCAATATTAATCAAGCAGGAGTAGGGTTTTACATCCATCGAGAGGGCCCGAACCTCGGTAAAAACATCGTGTCCCTTGTCTCCTGTTACCATCCGCCTAGACGCACAGTTCGGGACCCCCTACCCGAGATCCGCCGGTTTTGACACCGACATTGGTGCTTTCATTAAGAGTTCCTCTATGTCGTCGTCATCAGGCTCGATGGCTCCTTCAATCATCATTGGCGATGTAGTCCAGGGTGAGACTTTTTTCCCCAGACAGATCTTTGTATTCGGCGGCTTTGCACTGCGGGCCAATTCGTTTGGCCGTCTGGAGCAGATTGAAAGCTACGCCCTTGGCCATCAGGTCAGATTTGGAAGTTTGAACTACACGGCTGACATCCGCGGAGACTTGATCTTCGACGGATTCGGGCCGCAGCCGAGCGTGCCGCACTGTCATGATGAGCACGATTTAGCTCTGCCGCCAAACAGTGCCCTGGAGGCTGCGCCTGCATCCGCTCTGACCCTTAGCCCGGAGCCAACTGCGCCGATCAAGGACGGGAGGCTAGACCCCGCCGCGGGGGCTACAGTCTCAACGGAGATCGAGCCGAACACTAGCCTTATCCTCTGCAAAGCCCATGACTCCAAAGTGTCGGACTCTTCTCCGGACTGTTCTCCGGACTCCGAACCCTCCGCGCCCATGCCAATCGAATCCGATTGGGCACCCATCATGGAGTTCACTGCCGCAGATATCTTTCAGCACTCGCCTTTTGGTGACATACTGAATTCACTAAAATCTCTCTCTTTGTCAGGAGAGTCCTGGCCGGATTATGACCGGCAGGATCAGGATACAGACGACGAAGAAATTCGACGCCCACCCACCACCCATTTCATAGCCACCGTAGATGACTTAACCGACGTGCTCGACTTCAACTCCGAAGACATCGACGGTATGGACGACAATGCAGGAGACGAATAGGGACCAGCGCCTATAGGGCACTGGACAGCCACCTCACCCCATGATGTATACATGGTGGATACAGCCAAAGGAAGCAATAACGAGGAATGGGAGGATGCAACAAAGGATTGTTCCTTCGAGAAGCAGTCAAAGCGGCGGCGTAAGCGCCGCTCCAAACCCTGCCTCGACAGAGGGAGCAGTCATACAGACCCAGCCATAGAGCAGGGCGAGCCAGCGGACGATGAACATGGCATTAAGCAACCGTCCGAACAAGGCAACTTAGATAACCAAACCGCACAACCCGTCCCCGGTGAAGATAACAGTCCGGACGACCTCACGACGGACAAGTTCCTGGAGCAGAAGAACCTCTACAAAAGGCTCGTCGCCACTGCGCGTAGCCTGAAAAAGCAGCAGCGGAAGCTCAAAACTGCGGAAGACGCACTCCGAATCAGATGGAGCAAAGTACTCAACACCGCAGACAAATACGGTGACAATTGCCACACAATGAGCTACCCGAAGCGAAAGCTACTGCCTGAATTTGATGAGGAGGCCTTAGAGCCCCCGAAATCAAAAAATAAGGAAGCCACCCGGTCGGATAGAGGACCCCATGACCAACATAGAGCGGCAAACGGCGCCGCACACAAGCCAACAGGCGATCTACCCAAGGATTTGCATCAAAAGGATGGCCCAACCAGATCTATCTACGGGCCAGGAAAGCAAGCTCTAGTAAGCAATGCAACGCAACAAATATCCGAACAACACGGCACACCCAAATACAGGGGTGCCGCACACCCCCTATGTTTCACCGATGTAACGCCCTAACGCCCTCGATGCGGCTATATCTCCTACATGTCAAAGCACGACTTAGAGGCATAACCGCATTGAAAGCAATGTCGCAAGTGAGGTAATCTTCACACAACCCATGTAATACATAAGGGAAAGAGATACATAGTTGGCTTACAATCGCCACTTCACACAATACATGAGTAAAGCATTACATCATACAGATACAATCAAGGTCCGACTATGGAACCAAAATAAAAGAAGACTACCCCAAATGCTACACAGATCCCCGATCGTCCCGACTGGGCTCCACTACTGATCAACTGAAACGAAACAACACAATGAACAAGATCTTCATCGAGCCCCTCCTTGAGCTCGGGTGCGTCACCTGCACGGTTTCGTCGGCACCTGCAAACTGGTTTTGGAAGTATCTGTGAGTCACGGGGACTCAGCAATCTCACACCCGCGAGATCAAGACTATTTAAGCTTATAGGTAGGGTAAAAAGGTATGAGGTGGAGCTGCAGCAAGTGACTAGCATATATGGTGGCTAACGTACGCAAAAGAGAGCGAGAAGAGAAGGCAAAGCACGGTCGATGAACTATGATCAAGAAGTGATCCTAGAACAACCTACGTCAAGCATGACTCCAACACCGTGTTCACTTCCCGGACCCCGCCGAGAAGAGACCATCACGGTTACACACGCGGTTGGTGTATTTTAATTAAGATCGACTTCGGGTTTTCTACAACCGGACATTAACAAATTCCCATCTGCCCATAACCGCGGGCACGGCTTTCGAAAGTTCAAACCCTGCAGGGGTGTCCCAACTTAGCCCATGATAAGCTCTCGCGATCAACGAAGGATATTCCTTCTCCTCGAGAAGACCCTATCAGTCTCGGAATCCCGGCTACAAGACATTTCGACAGTAATAAAACAAGTCCAGCAAGACCGCCCGATGCACCGACATCCCGATAGGAGCTGCACATATCTCGTTCTCAGGGCAACACCGGATGAGCAGTACGTACGGCAACCGACGATACCCCAAGTTGCCCCGGGGCGGCACCGCAAGTGGCTCTAGTTTGGACCAACACTTAGACAAGCATTGGCCCGGGGGGGCTAATAAAGATGACCCTTGGGTTAATTACTCCCAAGGGAAAAGTAGGTGGTGGTGAGGCAAATGGTAAAACCAAGGTTGGGCCTCGCTGGAAAAGTCTTATTCAAAGCGAACTGTCAAGGGGGTCCCATAAATCACCCGACCGCGTTAGGGACGCAAAATCCGGGAACATAACACCGATATGATGGAAACTAGGGCGGCAAGAGTGGAACAAAACACCAGGCATAAGGCCGAGCCTTCCACCCTTTACCAAGTGTATAGATGCATTAATTAAATAAGATATATTGTGATATCCCAACAAGTAAACATGTTCCAACAGGGAACAACATCTCCATGTTCCAACAAGGAACAAACTTCATCTTCACCTGCAACTAACAACGCTATAAGAGGGGCTGAGCAAAGCGGTAACATAGCCAAACAACGGTTTGCTAGGACAAGGTGGGTTAGAGGCTTGGTTTAACAATAAGGGAGGCATGATAAGCAAGTGGTAGGTATCGCAGCATAGGCATAGCAAAAGAGCGAGCAACTAGCAAGCAAAGATAGAAGTGATTTCGAGGGTATGTTCATCTTGCCTGAGATCCCGCAAGGAAGAAGAACGAGTCCATGAAGAAGACAAACGGACGTAGTCGAACGAATCCTCACAACTCCGGAACGAAACCGAAGCTAACGAGAGAAGCAACCCGGAAACAAACAAACAACATAGTAAACAACCATCACATAAACATGGCATGATGCACAAACAAGTATGATGCATGTCCGGTTTAAATATGCATGGCATGGCAAAGTGCAACAAACAATACTACAAGTTAAGTGGAGCTCAATATGCAACGGGTTGCATATTGACGAAACCCCACATTTAATTATTTAGTTCACTCTCGTTTAGGTACCCAACAATGTTAAATGTTGGTTAACAAGGCAAGAGGTGAAGCATAACGAAACTACCTATCCAGGCAATTTAAATGAGGCCGGAAATAACAAACAACAATTTCGGAAAATCCTCATGTGCATATTTTAGATTTGGTACTGTTCTGCCTAAAAACATATCTTATTGTTGTTAAACAGGAAAATAAAGTGGACCATGTTAAACTAGGCATTTTTCCACCCCATTTACATATATATTTTATTAAATTCAGAGCTACGGTTATTTAGTTATGAAATAAATCATTTTAGCATGGCATTTAAGCAAATTTAATCAAACAGCATGTTTAAACATTTTAATTGTTGTTATCATGATGCGGATGACATATGCAAGTTTTAAGCAATTTTATGAAAATATTGACAAGAGCATTATGAAGCATTTGTCATCGTGGCGGAAACGAAAAAGGGTGCCACGGCAACGACAACGGAAATGGTGCCACGGCAACATATCGGTTCCGGCAACTCATGAAGATACCGGTGCAAAAAGGGAGTGTGGCGGAAGCGTGTCACGCAAGGATGGTGGGGTGATCCCGGCAACCGGGTTCCCACGAGTTAGAGGCATGGAAACGAGTGACAATTCGGATACGGTGCAAAACTCGAGCATCTCATACAACACACATGCATTCATCCACGGGTCATCGTCTCGATGTTATACCTTCGAAGCGTGCATTTACGGAACGAGTCGAGTTCGTAGTGGAAGTAGACGTTCTCAGGAGCGGTCGTAGAGGAAGTAGTGGTTCATGGCGATGGTAACGGAAGTAGGGGTACACGTTCGTTTTCGAAGAGGTACTTGACGGGTCCGAATCCCTTCGGGGTTGTCGTGGTACTTGCGGTCTCGGCGATGGTAGTCGTACTTGATGGTTTTGGTGGTCTCGGTCTCCGCAGCGTAGTTGTACAAGAGCGTCATCTGACTTGATGAATCCAGAGGTGTTGGTGGTACTTGTCAGTCCGTGAAGTCGGTCTTGGGGTCTTGGCATATACATCGCGGGCAAACTTGCGTCCAGCAACAGTAGGTGCCGGCGTGCAGAGGCAAGGAGGAGGCCATCGACTAGTCTCTCGACACCAAGGACCAGCAGTGGCGGCACGGACGCAGAGCTAGCGAGGATATCGGCGACAGCAAGCAGAGGCGGAGATGCAGGCAGCAGCACGCCATGGGAGGTGGAGCTCGTGGTAGGAGGGAGCAGGGCGCGGAGCAGGAGGCAAGATGGCGCTGCGGCGAGGACGAGCAGGACGTTGAGAAGGGCAGGACGCAGGCGAGCCATGGAGGCCGACGGTGCCATGGCCGTGCGGGTCAGGCGAGCTTGCGACAGGAGGCGCTCGGGCGTGGGGCAGAGCTTGGCGGCGGGGCCGGCGCCAGGAGACGGGGCGACGTCGGGCGACAGGAGCGGTGGATCGGGCGGCGAGGTCCGGCGACCCGGCGACGGGGCGCGCTGGCGAGGAAAGGAGCAGGCAAAGGGGAGGACCCCGGCGAAGTGCCTCCTGATCCGGCGGCGGCGGCGGGCTCCGGTGGCGGGCCAGTGGCGCGGAGGCGACATGGTCTACGGGGAGGCGCGGTTCAACGAGGGCGAGGTGGAGGTCGGGTGCTGGCGCGCGGAGGGAGATGGGGATCGAGCGCGAGGAGAGGGAGAGGGGGCCGGGCACTGGCGGCGCTGGAGGGAAGGAGATGGGGATCGGGAGGGGGTTCGATCGGGCTAGGGTTTAGGTTAAGTGGGGCGGCTGGGCCTTAGAGGCCGGCCCGGTAGAGAAGAAGTGGCCAGAGGCCATCTGGGCAGTTGGACTGGGCTCTCTCTCTCTCACTAATTTTCTTAAAAGAAGAAAAAGAGAAAGGAAAAAGAAGGGAGGGTTAGGGAAAAGAGTTTGAGCAGGAGGACAATTTTCCTGGACTCCTAAGAATAAGCATGACCACAGAAAAATAGAAGTGGCAACATTGCAGGAATAAAATTCAAACTCATTTGAATTTAATTCAAATGGGTTTGAACTAGGACTAGGTTCTAGGAGTTTCCAAAAATGTTGAGAAATAAGGTGGAGCTCCGGAAAATGACGAAAGGATAAATAGCAAAGTTAGAGGCCAAGAATTGAAATAATAAAAGGCATTGGGATTTTTGCAAGTGTGTTATGGTTAATTCCAAATAAATGGAATAATTTTATTATAGCTCCCTAATAATATTGAGAGGCTTTAATATGTTATAAAGAGAAATCACGAGTGAATTCCCTCGATTTAAATGGACCGAAGATCCATGCAATTTATTTAGTTGAGAAGCAAAAGATTTATGACATGATGCAATGCACATGATGCAAAGATATGAAATGCATGACACGCAAGCAAAAGACGAGGCAACAACAGCAACTAAGCGGAGGACACCTGGCACATCGGTCTCGGGGCGTTACAACACTCCACCACTACGAGAGGATCTCGTCCCGAGATCTAGAATGGCACCGGAGGGAAAACTGAAGAGAAAGAGAAGAGGTAAAACTAAGTTGCTTCTTTGACAAACGAGTGAAATCAATGAACCTTGAGAGGTTGAGCAAAATGATAGAAAGAAAACAACGAAGATGAACACAGCTGAAAACACTCCGTTAGAAAAGTGGAACAAGTGATACGACGGGAACCAAGAGGTTTATTGATAAGATAGATATTGAAACCACTTCGGTTAAAACAAGATAGGAAGGAATAAGACTGATATAATTTGGGCAGCACTCCGACTGAAAATGGAAGGAATTGAACATGAACTTGACAAGATGAGAGGATACTTGATGAAAACAACAACACACTGCCTCTGGAACTATTGAAAGAATGACACAATGGGTAAGAAAGATTTCAGATCACACTCCGGTTGAGAAGGAGGGCAAAACTTGAATAGATGAGAGAACTTGAATCAGAGCAGAACACTCCGGTTGGAAATGGAAGGAATAGAATCTGAACTTGGCAAAATGAAAGCACTTGGATGAGACTCCGGTTAAAAGAGGAATGATAGTCCAACAGTACGGTTAAATGGATTAGCAAGGAAAAGAACATGATCTTGGCAAAACGAGACGATGAGAGAAAAGAGCTCATCGCAATGCCTCCAGACCAAATGCAAGAATGGAATCAAAAGAACGGAGAAGAAAACCACATGTCTACCTCAAATGAATTTGAGAGAGCATCCTTAAAAGAAGGATAGAACGGAGTTGTTGGAAAACCAACAACGAAAGAATATGATCCTCGTGGGCTTATGGAGAACGTCTCAAAATTATGAGGTGAAATTCTGCCACTAAGGGAGACAACAGATTGGATTGATATCAACAAGGAGATGAAAACTTCTTCAACAAGATGAGAAGGAGAAGATTGGATCATTGATAAACACCACAAATAGCTACATTCCTTAGGGAAGGCTATAGGTGAAATATAACCCAATAAAACTCCAACAAAAAAAATTGATTGGTTGAAAAGATCTCTTGAACGGAGAGAAAATGATGGATTTAAATATGTCATTCCTGGCAAGTTGCGAATCATGAAACACGAAGGGAAATTGTCAAGAATGACATAACACCACCTCAAAAGATAAGGACAAAAGAATTGCACTTCGGAATGCAAGATGAAGAATGCTTGAACTCCTCAAAACAAAACATGTGTTGAGCACCATGTTTATTTTGAGTATGGCTTGACGGATCTTAACTCCGAGAGAAATCTTGATGAACAATTGAAGAATGAAAAGAATCCTTGACGAAGCACCATGTAGAGCCTCCATGAAGAACTCCGGTAAGAAAAGGATGATAAAAGAAAGAGAAGTTGAAAACACAAGGTGAAGCCTTGCAGTGAAAAGATGAAGCTTTGAAATGATATAAACGAGAAAACTTGGAACTCCGGAAAGAAAAGATGAACAACGAAAACAAGAATTTTGATAATCTCCGGAATAAGGAATTAATCACTTGGATGAAACAAGAATAAGAATTATGTTATGCGCATCCTTCACCAATTTAAATTGATGACAAGCAACGGATTTGGCATACTACTTATTCTCGTAGAAAAGATTAAGAGAGATATGGCACAAACTTGGAGAAGGTATTGATGGAACCACCGGTTGGATTTGGGAAGAACGAATGAATCTATATGATAACGATGGAAGAGAACTCTTGAACGAACCACCGTAAGAATAGAGAATGAAAGTAGCAAAGGCACAATTCACCGGGAAGAATTGGAAAATGAACGAAGATACTTGAGAGAATTTAGATACAAATGAACGAATAGATCACGAGCTGACTAGAGGATACTTGAACGATGCACCGGTAAGATTTGGAGAACGAGAGCTGAAAGCTTGAATGAATAATTCTGAGATGATGGGCTCCGGAGAATCAAACTGAAAGACTCTTGAATTGCTCCGGATGGGTGAAAAGAATTCTCACAACCAAAAACAATTATGAGAGGACGGCAAAAACCTAGAACCACGAATCTTGAAGAGAATGGAGCAAGATTTAAGAGAAACTCTTCTTTGGTCTTCAAATGTTGAGAATGGCGATGAGAAACACCACCATGAATTGTTGAGACACTCTGGAATGAAAATTAGAAAGGTTGAACCAACGATGAAAGAATTGAAGGATCTTGGAGAAAGACATTTGACTGATGATAACTCATTCTTACATCAAACTTTCAAAAAAAATTAGAAGCTCCGGGAAAAATTAGAAGAGTCAGGTAAGATCCTGGAAAAAGATCTGTGGGTTAGGGCCCACTCAGAAGATACACCGTTGAATGATTAAAAGAAAGGTTGCACCTGTAGAATTAAATGGCTCACAAGAGATAACAACCTCAAGATATCTTGAACAGATTAGGAATGATAACACGAATTTTCTGAGATATCTCCAGTGCTCCAGAACAAATGGATAACAAGAAGTGAACGATTAAGAGGTGCACCGGCATGAGAAAACATTAGAAACGAGGAAAAGATATGATCGATAAGGCTTGAATTGGAACCACCGGAGAAGAAAAGAATGACGAATGATGAACTTGAAACTCCTGACCATCTTCATGATAATCGCCGGATAAGAACATTGAAGGAAAGAATGGAGAGACTTCTCATCAATAAAAAGGATACTTGATTAAGAAATCTGAGTCCTTAAAGAAAGAGGGTGGGAGGGCGGGAAAAACAAAGAATATTTGGGACGGATGAAACAAACACCGTTGCAAAGAACTGATAAATGATCTGGCAGAAATTGAACGAATATGATGAACTTGAAGGGAAGCACACCGGTTGGAAAGAATTGAAAAGACAACCTCAATGATCAAGAAGGATTAGTATTCACCTAGAAATATGAGAACACCATTTAAGAAAGGTATGGATTCAACATTTGACTTCGAAGCAACTCGAATACCACAAAACAAAACAAAAACAAAGGATTTGGCTTGTAGAATAAGCCGGAAACAAACACATATGATAGAGATTTACCCAATCCCATATCATGCATCTGTCGGAAAGATATTCTAGGAGCTACTTGAATTCCCACCTATAAACTCCCGAAACTTTCTGGTTATGCAATCAGGTGTTGGGGATACAGGGGACACAAAATATATCACCCAAACTAACAATACCTAGATCCAGCTGTATCCATCCTTCAACACATAACCAAGAAAACTCCGGAAATCGTCTACCTCAACCTTCGAAAAGCATCCGTTATACAAGTTATGGCAATACTCCCGCACTCGCCTTAGTACTGGGCTATCAGGGTTATCTCACCAACAACTGTACAAAAGAGATTTTCGATGTCGGCGTACTAAACTCAGGTATTCCAGAACCGCAACGATAAAATTATGACGACAACACCTCGGAGCTCAACTCCCCGGGACACCTCCACTAAAACCCCTGCTGACGGGAGGCAACCAAAACAATGTTGTCATCATAAAACCACCGGAACGATACTAAGATACCCGCGTGATCCTAAATTTTTTTTTAGTGAAATTTGAGAAGAGAAGAGTCAAAACTCTATGTCAGGATGCCTCACCAAAGCAATGAGAAGACTGGGAAGTAAAAAGAATTCCTAAACTCTCCGATATATAATTCCTAAATGACTCAAAACATTTTTCTAGACACAACTCGGCCACTAAAAACAATCAATCAGTGGGGGCTCCTAAGGTCGGGGAAGGCTCTGATTACCAACTTGTAACGCCCTCAATGCGGTTATGCCTCTAAGTCGTGCTTCGACACGTAGGAGATATAGCCGCATCGAGGGCATTACAACCGATGAGGTGCTGGACCATGAATTTACAGCGGGATTCAAACCCGTAAACATAGAGGCATACGACGGAATGACAGACCCTGGTGTCTGGATTGAGGACTATATCCTCCATATCCATATGGCCAGAGGAGACGACCTCCACGCCATAAAATACTTACCCCTCAAGTTCAAAGGGCCAGCCCGGCATTGGCTTAAAGGCCTTCCCGAAAACACCATTGGAAGTTGGGAAGAGCTCGAGGATGCCTTTTGGGCAAATTTTCAAGGGACCTATGTCCGACCACCGGATGCAGACGACTTAAGTCATATAACTCAACAACCCGGAGAGTCAGCCTGGAAGCTCTGGAACAGATTTCTTACTAAAAAGAACCAGATAGTCGACTGTCCGGACGCCGAAGCCTTAGCAGCTTTCAAACATAGCGTTCGGGACGAATGGCTCGCCAGACACTCGGCCAAGAAAAGCCAAGAACAATGGCCGCATTAACAAGCCTCATGACTCGCTTTTGCGCGGGAGAGGACAACTGGTTGGCAAGACGCAACACCAGCGACCCAAGCACGTCTGAAGTCAGGGATGGAAACGGGAAGCCACATCGCAGCAAAGACCAGTGTCGGAATAAGGGAAACAGTCCGAAGAGAACGACAGTTAACGCCGGATTCAAAAGCTCTCGGCAGGGTAAGCAGAAGTTGCCCCTCAAAGATAACAGGGACGAACTGTCCAACTTAAATAAAATCCTGGACAAGATATGTCAAATCCACAACACCCCTGGGAAGCCTGCAAAAAATACCCACAGAGAATGCTGGGTCTTCAAGCAATCCGGCAAACTCAATGTCGAACACAAGGGGCTGGATACACCAAGTGAGGACGATGATGAATCCCACAAACAGAGCACTGGGAAACAAAAGAATTTCCCACAAGAAGTTAAAACAGTAAATTTACTTCACGTGACAAAAGGGAAAGACGAAGTGGCGCCTATAGAGATACGCACCATACGGCCTATCACAGAGGAGTATCGCCACTGGTTGTTAAAGCCGATCACCTTCGACCATCAGGAATACTCCGGAAGTATCCGGCACGCAGGCTGGGCTGCCTTGGTATTAGATCCAATAATTGACGGATTCCACTTTACATGAGTCCTGATGGACGGCGGCAGTGGTTTAAACCTGCTATATCAGGACACAGTCCGCAAAATGGGGATGGACCCAACAAAAATTCGCCATAGCAACACTTCCTTTAAAGGAGTAGCGCCAGGCCCAGATGCCCATTGCACGGGTTCCCTCTTACCAGAAGTTATGTTCGGTTCTCCTGATAACTTCTGTAGCGAAATGCTAACCTTCCACATCGCCCCATTTTCAAGTGGCTATCAAGCACTACTGGGACGCGAAGCGTTCGCACGCTTTAACGCAATACCACATTATGCATCTCTCACGCTTAAGACGCCCGGTCCACGGGGCATCATGTCACTAAAGGGAAATATTGAGTGTTTCTCTCGCGCGGAGGACTGTGCATCTGCCTTGACAACCACACATTAAAACGACTCCACCAATCAAAGCACCTAAACAGGTCGTTAAGACCACGGACGTGGCTAGACGAGTCCGGCGTAAACATACCATTGATAAAGGCTTAATAGCCGCATACCCCTATACAAGGGGCTCCGCGCATGTAAAACAAGAGACAATAAGGCTCAATTTTACCCATTTTGAATTATACTTTGTTTATTTAGTATAACGTACATTTCGCACGACCTTTTTCAACTAAGTTCCTCTCTTTTTCAGATGAACACCATGCTATACCCGTCCAGGACACGGCACAACGGAGACACAGGCGCAGACGTGCAGCAGGGACCCGCTCCAAGGATTCTTTTTAGATTAAGACCCTGCGTAAACCTTTTTTACTGTCTTTTGTTGATACACATCCCCCGGATTCTCAGTATAGCCGAGGAGGAGCCTGGCGTCTTGGCATATGGCCACATCAGAATTTTGCGCGTACCTGGACACTAGGGGCTTATTACCAACGGCACCGTTCAACCTGTTTTCATAAAGACCGAATACCTTAGGGAGTGTTCGGCGTCGCGAGTTTGGCCTTATATGCATCAGCTCCGAATCATGTCTTTGGTCAAATGTTGGGTTTGCCCGGCTCCTGTGTTTTGCTGCCTTACGTTCCGCTTTATCGGCTAAGGCGGCACCAGGAGAACTACTGCGATTGTGCCCCGGTTCAGCCAGGCGAGCACCTTAGTAGAGAAAGCCAAAAACTGACTGTCATGATATAGCATGAGACTGGTCAACCACTCGATGACCCATCGGAATCTTTGGGATTCCCCCGCATTAACGAAGGGCCGTTTTCGGCCAGGCACACACGCGCCCCGAATTTGGGCGAGCGCGGTGCCACCAGGGGCTATATAGTAGCTCCACGGTCAAAGTCCTATAGCTAAGTGAAAGTGATAAAGCATTATAGTTTGGTTGCCTAGTTCGCTGCGCTACCACCTCCTTAATGGACCAAGACGTTGGATCAAGTGTGATGATGCGCCTTTCGCGAACACCCCCGTATTATATGCGTGGGGGCTGAAGCCAACGACTTCAATCTTTCAGGTTATATATACATATACGTAAACAGCCGCACAGGAGGCATTATAATTCTTGCAAGCTCAAGTATAAAAAGCTTCTACATTTCAGCAAAATATTGTTTTCAATGAAAATACATGTTATTCGAACATAATATCCTTTGAGCACTGCGTCTCTATTAAACGAGCGCCCTCCAGGACTTCTTGAAAGTAGTGCTCGACAGGTACTCGGCTTTTGCCCGAATCTTGGGGTGCAACAGCGGTGGCCTCCATCTCCGCCCAGTATGTCTTGACACGGGCAAGGGCCATCCGCGCACCCTCCACACAAGCTGACCTCTTCATCGAATCGATATACGGCACCGCACCAAGGAACTGCAGCACCAAGCTAAAATAATTGTTCGGCTTTGGCCTTTTCGGCCACAGATGATCCACGACATACTTCATGGCGAGTCTGGATAACCTATTCAGCTCGGCCCATTCGGCCAAACGATCGGTTAAGGGAAGCGGACGCTCTGGATTGTGGAAATGCAACCAGAAAAGCTTTTCCACTTCGCGACCCTCCTGATCTTGGAAATGTTTGACCGCATCAGCGGCACTCGCCGCTAAATCCAGATACACATCCGCCGAACTCCACATCCGGTCCAACGGAACATATTTAGGATCCCCGAACTTCATCCGCAGCATAAAGGGCTTTCCAGCCGCGATATCTCCGGCTTGACGTAGCTCCTCCTTCATTGCCCTCGTCGCAGAACGGGCATCCTTGGCCGTTGTAGTGGCCTTCTCCAGGTCCTTCCGTTCCGCCCGATCTTCTTTTTCAAGAAGCTTGCAACGGTCAGCAGTGCTCTTCAACTTCACAGCCATCTTGGCCATTTCCTTCTTGCTTCGGCAGTGAGCAGCCTGTTCGGCTTTCAGCTCTTCAACCGCCTTTAAGGCAGCCGCATCACTTTTTCTGGCTTGCTCCTTGGCTCGGGCAAACTCCGCCCGAAGTTTCTCCACGGCGGCAGCCCCATCCGCGTCAAGCACACACGTTATAACATACTGGCATCAAGCTCCTCTTACCAGGTGTCTCCGGAGAACTTACATACCTTGTGCCTCGTCAAGCCGCTTGTTGACAAGCGCGATGTCGGCATCTGCCACGTCAAGTTGCCGCTTTAGCTCGGCAAATTCATCAGTCCGGCTGGCCACCGGACACTTCGCCACCTACATATGATGGCGGCAAAATTATACCTGGGACTATGATCCTCCATGTGCCGTCGTATTCGACACCACCTAGAGTCTCAGGGGCTACTACCTACACGGGGCGCATCTTAAAATATGCGGCACTTTCCAAAAAAGGTGCATCATTCACGTACCTCAAAGCCCGTCAGTAGACTCACGGCAGCTTCATGCAACCCGCTTTCCGCGGATGAAATCTTTTCAATCACCGTACCCATCAACGTACGGTGCTCCTCTGAGATAGGCGCTCACCCTAGCAGATCCTTCAGTGCCTCCGACCGTGCACCAGACGGTGCCGGACTCGTTCGATCGCCTTTTTTGAAAGCCGAACTCGGAGGGCTTCAGGTGGCCATATTACTACCTTCCGGCCTTACCGGATCAGGAGAAACCCTCCACGACGACACCTCAGGGTCGCCCGCCTCATGAGGCGGTATGGCAGGGGGAGGCGTTCCGCTCTCCATCTTCTCCGGAAGAAGATCCCCCGAAGAAGAGCTCTGCTGAGAAGGGCTAAGGTCCGAACAACAAGGTAAACTTTAGGTTATTCTTCTCCGAATTAAAAGAAAATATTCCTCTCATTTTAAACCTTCCCTCTCTACTTACGGCTCGGTGGAGGGCTGATCCCCTTGAGGGCATAGTACGGCCGAGGTATCCCCCGACACGGGACCCTCTGGCGAAGATTTCTTCCCCCGCTTTGAGACCATGGTCTCCGGGTCTTCAGAGGCGGTCCTCTTCTTCCCCTGAGTAGAGGAGTTTTCGATTCCTCCTTTCCGGACAGCCTCCTTAGGGGAGGCAGTAGCTTCCTTGTCCCCCCTTCACTTTCTTCCGAAGGCACGATCTCCAGCATCCTGGTTAACACGGGATCCGGCGAGGTCTCAGGAAGGGGGGCCGGACACCTGATTAACTTCGCCTTCGCTACCCACTCCTGTTTCAAGGACAACTCTTTTAAGGGTGATGTTGTGATAAATGAACGGATGGTGTGTCCGGGCACAGGGCTACTTACTTGAGTATCCGGACGATTGCAGCTCAGACCTGCGTCCTCCGTAGAATCCGGACACACTACTTGTGGTCCGAAGAACAATTTGTACATCTCCACTGGCATCATGCCAAGAAAATGTTGGAGAGCTCACGGTCCCTCTGGATTGAACACCCATAGGCGGAGGGGGCGACGTTTGCAGGGCAGAACTCAGTGAATTAACATAACCTGCATCACCACGACCAGACTGATGTCTCTTTCTAGGAGATCTCGGATGCGTCCCTGCAACAGGGGCACGTCCTTTGCCGGCCCCCAGTCCAGCCCCTTATTGACCCATGACGCTAGTCGTGGCGGGGGACCCGAGCGGAAAGCAGGCGGCGCCACCCACTTGGTACCCCTGGGAGCTGTGATATAAATCCACTCTTGTTGCCACAAGCTGAACTCCTCTTGAAAAGAGCCCTCGGGCCATGGAGCGTCAGCATTCTTGCTTATAACAGTGCCTTCGCACTCCGCGTGCTATCCCTCAATCATCTTCGGCTCTACTTTAAAGGTCTTAAGACACAGTCCGAAGTGAGGAGTAATACGGAGGAAGGCTTCGCACACAACGATGAACGATGAGATATGGAGGATGGACTCCGGAGCTAAGTCGTGAAATTCCAGCCCATAATAAAACATGAGCCCCCTCACGAAGGGACCCGTCGCGAAGCCTAGCCCTCGGAGGAAGTGAGACACAAACACCATGCTCTCACCAGGCTTGGGAGTGGGAATAACCTGCCCTTGAGCAGGCAGCCTATGCGAGATTTCGCCTGTCAAAAACCTGGCCTCTCTCAGCTTTAGCACGTCTTCCTCCGTGACGGAGGAAGGCATCCATCGGCCTCAAAGGTCGGAGCCAGACATTGTCGAAGGTCCGAAGCGCCTAAAATCTGGGGCCTTGGGTGTTGGAACTCGAGGCGAGAGGCGGATTCGATTGATATCGAAAGAAAGGAGTGAGGCCTTGGTCTCTTTATAAGAGGTTGAATACCAAGAGCCCTCCCCGTGACCGTTTGGGACTTACCTTTGATCGAGGGGATATACCAACGGGCACGACTGGGTTACCCACGTCCGTAATGATGAGGATCCTGTAAATAAAGGGGACACGATCTCTGCTTCGACAAAGACGTGCCAAGGAAACCGCCTCACAAAACGCGCTGAGGTGGGACAGTAAAAACGATTCGAATAAAGGCTTGGCTGTGGTGTGATGTCATGCTACAGAATACGTCAACAGATTAGACTTGTGTAAATATTATTATCTCTACGGTGGTACGTGGAACTTATTTTGCAGAGCCGGACACTATCCTTGTGTTCAAAATCTTCTATGAAGTATTCGGAGGAGGAACCCGCCTTGCAATGCCGAAGACAATCTGCGCGCCGGACTCGTTGTCATTGAAGCCCGGTTCAGGGGCTACTGAGGGAGTCCTGGATTTGGGGGTGTCCGGATAGCCGGACTATAACCTTTGGCCGGACTCTTGGACTATGAAGATACAAGATTGAAGACTTCGTCTCGTGTCCGGATGGGACTTTCCTTGGCGTGGAAGGCAAGCTTGGCAATACAGATATGTAGATCTCCTTCCATTGTAACCGACTATGTGTAACCCTAGCCCTCTCCGGTGTCTATATAAACCGGTGGGTTTTAGTCCATAGGAGAAAAAACAATCATACCATAGGCTAGCTTCTAGGGTTTAGCCTCTCTGATCTTGTGGTAGATCTACTCTTGTACTACCCATATCATCAATATTAATCAAGCAGGAGTAGGGTTTTACCTCCATCGAGAGGGCCCGAAACTGGGTAAAAACATCGTGTCCCTTGTCTCCTGTTACCATCCGCCTAGACGCACAGTTCGGGACCCCCTACCCGAGATCCGCCGGTTTTGACAACGACATTGGTGCTTTCATTGAGAGTTCCTCTGTGTCGTCCTCACCGTCGACCGTCGCCTCTGCCTCAACTCCGGCCGGTGCATCACCCTGAGCATACCAGAGAACCGCGGCGCTTCTCCGCTCTTCCATCAGCATCGGTAAGCTTTCTGTTCTTCCACCATAGATCTATTTCTAGGGTTTCAGTGTTCCCCGGTGTTCATCGGCATTCCTCATTTCTGTAATGACTCTTTGATTCAAACCTGGATATTACTCTGTATAGTGATAGCCATAGCCTTTCTTTCCATCCATTCACTCCGTTTAAATAGAAGATCCCATCTGAACCTTCATCAACTGTTTCGATACTAACTCTTAGGTCTGAATATGTTTTTCTTTTCTGACATTCGGCAGATCCAAATTTATAATGCCAACTTGTGAAATCTGTTTTTCCTTCACTTATACATCTGTAGACTTGTACCTTCAATGCCAGATTAGGCGGTTTAACTTGTTAGAAAAAATGACGACCCGGTAGATACCATTAGTCCCCTTATTGAACCGCCAATGTACTTCACCATTATACTGTCTCCATTAGCAAACTCCGGTTCATGATCAGCCATCTCCGGTTTAATAATTTGCTTACACCCTTATATCGTTGTATAGTTGTCCATTGTAAATCTTTAAACCGGCAAACATAATGTTTCAGATTTTCGTTGCCATGGCCAAGCAAGTTTATGAATTCAATTGGGCCCCTTCTTGAGTGACTGAAGAACAATTAAACAACCTTGTTAAAACTGGCGCTTTAGCGAAGAAAGATGTTATCCACTGGAGAGTCCTTGGCCTAGAAAATCCTCCTACCCCCAAGGATGGAGAGGTAGTTGTGTTTGCTGCTCACTTAGGCCGGGGTTTCAGCCCTCCCGGTTCAAAAAATTTCCGGGATGTACTGGCTAGCTTTCAACTGCGCCCTCAAGATATCGGTCCTAATTCTGTGACCAACATCTTCCACTTCCAAGTTTTTTGTGAGGTTTACCTACAAGAGGAACCTACAGTAGAGCTGTTTAGAGATTTCTTTCACTTAAACCGTCGCACAGAATTCACAGATGGACCCAAGACTGAATTAGGCGGAATGGCGGTTCAGAAGAGGAAGGAAGTTACTTTTCCTCATCCTAAGCTTCACAGTCACCCCAAGGAGTGGAACGTTACTTGGTTTTATTGCAAGGATACATCTCCACCTGACGAAAAACCCCTGTCGGGCTACCGCCCTGAACGCCTGAGCAACACACATCATTTCCCTCAAAGGTTGACTGCAAAAGAGAGGGCCAACTATGCTCCTCAATTATCAAAGCTTAGAGCCTTCCTGGCGAACGGTTTGACAGGAGTTGACCTGGCTCGTTATTGGATAGGCTGGAGTATTCTGCCCTTAAGCCGGCGCTCTGGTTTGATGTGTGAGTATACAGGGAGTTTGAAGGATGCTCAGCGGCACATTGACATTCAGCTTACAGATGAAGAAGTCACTGAGGCTGTAAAAAAGATGTTGAATGAACCGGAGGCTGTCTGTGCCCAAACCGGAATACTCCCTTTCTGCACCTTCAACAAACCGCCAACTGTAAGAATCATATAATCTTTTTATCTGAAATTACTTCTGTCCAAATATCTTCCGAAACTGTGATTATTTTCTGACAGGGTGATGATCCGTTCTGGAACAAGAAACCCCCACAAGACAAACGGCGAAGCCGCAAGACAAACCGGTCAAGCCAGTTCGTCCAAAGACCAGGGTTGTTAAAAAACCTGCCAAGAAAAGGACCACTGCATCCTCCGATCCACTAGCTGATGACGATGTGGGTAATCCGGAAATAGAGGTAGAACTTGACTCACTTGGTTCATTTTTCGTACGCCTTATTAATGATGATTATTGGCAGGACGACATTGAAGGCAGACAAGCCGATGCTGTAGAGGTAATCGTTCTTTCCTCTGATTCAAATCCTTTGCCAACACTAAAAATTCGTCGAGCAAATCGGAAAGTTAAACTTTCTCATCCTCTTGCTTACTTGGATCCGAACTTTCTTGTGAAGACACAACAGCACGAGACTCGCCGCACAACCCGGCATAGCGGCCAGGTAGTTACCTCCGCCGGTTTACCGAACACTCTGGTTCGGAAACGCCGATCAGAGGTCTCTTATCCCCTTGACACTTCACGCCCCAAAGCGTGTTGTTTTCGTCAACCTCTTAACCCATCTGATTCAAATTATCAGGGAACTTCTCACTCATCTTCTGGCGAGTCGTCAGCCATTAAACTTCCACCCCTCAAATTGGTTATTGCGTGAGCTATACAATTGTTTTATCCTTGACATGTGTTTTATACGCTATATTGACCTTCATGTTTTACTTTTCTCAGTGCTAAGCCCAGACCAAGCAAAAAGGCTCGGTTGAATAAACCGGCTGATGAAGACGTGGCTGTTGATCCGGAAAAAACTCCAAATCCTGAAGAGACCAACATTGATGCAATACTAAATGACCCACCGCCTCAAGATCATGACTTTGTTGCTGAGCAGGTAGAGGTTGACACTACCGGCCATGCCGACCAGCCAACCAGCCCTATCCGTATTGACAAACCGGTTAGTCCAGTAACAAATACTGGCAAACCGCCAACTCCAGTAAGGGCTGCTGAGGAAAAAGATGATGGCGTTATGATTACTGGCACTGGCCATACCGCTCCTGGCAATCCTGTCGCTTTGTCAAAGCATACTGCCAAAGATGAATTCTCTGCAATTGGCAAAGGCAAATGGAATGCCGATTTGTCAACTTATGCCCATCTGAATGCTCAAGACCTTCATTCTGGCTATCTGAACCGTCTGTACACTAGTCGTGACTATGAAGCCGGCTTGGTAAATATGATGAAGGAACGATATGAGGTAACTTCATAAGTGTTTCCCCCTTGTATTTAATTGCCGCTTATCAACTCCCGTAGCCCCCAAGTGATGGTTTAAGATACCAACTTAAACTGGGACTTTAATAACAATTTCATGTTTGCAATAATGCATCTTAACTTCACTGATGTAGCCCCCAAGGGCCGGTTTAACTTTATGAAGATAAACTGGGACTTTGTAGTGGAATTCCCATCTCAGCAATTTATGAGCAAATACACATTAGCCCCCAAGTGCCAAGCTTAATACTTGTATTGTGCTTGGGACTTGTAAAAATTTCTAATAAAGAGCAAATATGCATTAGCCCCCAAGTACTAAGGGCATAATGTGTTATGTGCTTGCTACTTCAAATATGTACTGTCAACTTCATTATATATCTGTCTCTTTATAGGCTAAACTGAGCAAGAAGGAAAGCCAAACTGCTGATCTGCAAGAGAACCTCAAGTCCCAACAAGCTGAAACCTCCAAAGCGAAGGAAGAACTGACCAACACTCTAGGCACAATGGAGAAACTGAAAGAGGGCTTCAACAAGGAGCGGGCGGACTGGGAGATTGAAAAATCCGCTTTGATCAAAAGGGCTGAGAAAGCAGAGGCCGCTCTTAAACCGGTGGTTGATGAACTGACCAGCGTAAAGCGGCAAGGTCATGCCATGACTGCAGCTGTGTTTGGTAAGCATCCTTGACTCCTACTTTCAACATATCCTTTCACGCATTGCCGGTTTACTAATGCTTGTAACGATGCAGGAACGCGTATTAGCCATCTGGGCTATGATGTACATAAGAAGTTGAAAGCGGCCTATACTCTGATAGAGCAGCTGTATACCGGTGCGCAGCAGATCATTTATACTGCTTCACACAATAATCCTCCTCCCACCTCGATCAAGGATACCTTACAAAGGTAATCTATGCTTCCTGCCCGGGTAGACAAGCTAAAAAGAGTCTGCCGCTAGAACGGGCGCTTTGGCCGCACTAACCCGGGCAAAAGCATGGGTACCTGAGTTTGATCCAGTTGAAGCGGCCCAAGGTTATCCCAGTTTGGAGGAAGATGGAACAAAATTTGGCGAAGATGATCTCCGAATCATAAACCGGGAAGTACGCCCATTGGCTTGTCAACTGGTTGAAGAAGCGGACCTTTCATACTATCAGGCAAGCTATGATGACAAGAACAAACGGGTTGCTGCACCGATTCCAGAAGCTCAAAATCTTATCCCGCCAATCCGTAAGACACTTACGCCCCTGACATTGAACCGTCCACGCTTATAAGTGATGAAGCTGTGTTCCAAGCTTTAACTGGGATCGACTGGGCGACTATTGACTTCCAGCCGCTGGGTAGAGAAGAGGGTGGTGAACCGGCGCGAGATGAATCGCAGCCGTCAGGCCAAGCTGGTGACCAATCTTGAACCGTAGGCCGGTCTAGTCGTCTACATGCTGCGACATGCATTCGAGAAAACAATTATCCTTTTGGGCACTTGAAATGCCTTGTAATAGGCTAGTTAAAATACTTGGTCTGGTATGCCTTTGTGCATATTTATCTGCGACTGACGCTTGCTTAATCTGACATGCTTAAGATATGATATTCATAATTCATAGCCATTTATGCATGCTGTTCCTGCAGATAAGAATCTTAAAACGCCCTGGCGGTTTACCACCGGGCGGGTTATGATGCCCAAATATATATATATATATATATATATATATATATATATATATATATATATGTGTGTGTGTAACCCAGGTTGTAAAAGACAACCAAATATGGAAATATAGAATACCTGCAACCTTTAGGCATGTTGTTGGCTGACCAGCTTTGTAGTGAGGGCCATAACCCTACTCCGGAGGATAAGTAACTCTCAGTATATGATGTCGGTTTACAATAAAACCGTTTCGAGTTGTGATAAACACCGGTTTATTCCATACTGGTGACTTTGAATCAAACCAGACCGGGCTGATAGTCTCCGGATTATATTTTGATCATGCACCGACAACTTGTAGTTGACAGTATAACCGTATTGACAAACACCGGTTTGAAAATATCATAAAGCAAATGAAGACAAAGAAAAATTAGCAAAGGCAAATAAAAACCGTTGTAGTCGAGGCTTTTCACGGGCTGCCAGGCCCCAAATTCGAGGCTTTTCATGGGCTGCCAGGCCACTGAGTTAAGCCATTTTTGCAAAGCCTTTTAAGATGGTCCTCAATCCTTAACCAATCATCGTTTTAACTTGACAAGTTCAGGGTCTGTATTTTAGAGTAACTTGTCAAAGTTTGAAGGGTTATACCAGGTTTACCTGGGCGGAGTAACTTACTTAAAGAGGCAGGTTAACCCGGGGTTTTAGGTGTATACACTAGGCTTCCAAGCCATGGCTTGATATCCCATTACAAGTGTAGATTCTAAGTTCATTGCGATAGCAAAGAATCCCCAAGTAACGTTTTGAGTTGTGCTCAGTGAGTGCCTATGTTTGAGTTGTTGTTTTACAACACTCTCTTTGGCCCCAGATTATTTTGGCTTTGAGCCGATCAAGAGGTGTGACTATGGTTCAAATACGACCAAGCCCCCAAGTGATGTAATATAAAGCTTTGAGAAGCTAAATCAAGGGGTAAACCGAACGCCGCTTTAGAAACAGAAGCTCCATGTAACCACGCATGATGTAAGAAAACAACAGATACCCCGCTTTAGCTGAGGTTCCGGTTTATTATATTGATCATAATATATACATTGCCATAATATGTACATAAGCAGAGCCTATATCTCAAGTATAGTAAGGCCGAAGATGAGCAATATTCCATGATCGGTTGGTCTCCTCCTCCGATTTACGTGAGTCTTTGCACTCTAGAACATCGATTAGGTAGTACGACCCGTTGTGTAGATTCTTGCTGACCAAAAGGGTCCTTCCCAAGGGGGGGCAACTTGTGCATATCCGTCTGATCCTGGATGAGTCGAAGCACCAAATCTCCTTCTTGAAAGGTTCTGGTTCTAACCCGGCGGCTGTGATAACAACGCAGATCTTGCTGATAAATCACCGAGCGGGCTGCCGCTATGTCACGTTCCTCATCTAACAGGTCAAGAGCTTCCTGCCGTGCCTTCTCGTTGTCAGCTTCAACATATGCCGCTACACGAGGTGAGTCATGATGGATGTCACTAGGAAGAACCGCTTCTGCTCCGTAAACCATGAAGAACAGTGTATATTCTGTCGATCTATTGGGTGTGGTATTGATGCTCCATAACACAGAAGGTAACTCCTCAACCCAACAACCCGGCGTCCGTTGCAAAGGAACCATAAGCCGGGGTTTGATGCCTCTCAAGATCTCTTGATTGGCCCTCTCCGCTTGACCATTGGACTATGGGTGAGCCACTGATGACACGTCAAGCCGGATGTGCTCACGTCGACAGAACTCCTTCATGGCACCCTTTGACAGATTGGTACCATTTTCTATTATAATGCTGTGTGGGAAGCCAAACCGGAAGATCACCTTTTTGATGAATTGAACCGTCGTGGCTGCATCACACTTACTAACTGGCTCTGCCTCCACCCACTTTGTGAACCTGTCAACCGCCACCAAAAGGTGGGTCTTCTTGTCCTTGGACCTCTTGAAAGGCCCAACCATATCCAGCCCCCAAGTAACAAACGGCCAAGTGATTGGAATCATCCTCAATTCTTGAGCCGGTACAAGAGCGCGCCTTGAGAATTTCTGACAGCCATCACATCTTTTGACCAAGTCCCGGTATCAGCATGAGCTGTCAACCAATAGTAACCGTGACGAAACGCCTTAGCCACCAAAGATTTTGTACCGGCGTGGTGACCACAATCTCCTTCGTGGATCTCACACAAAATTTCACGGCCTTCTTCAGGGAACACACAGCGTTGAAACGCCCCTGTCACACTGCAATGATGCAACTCTCTATTGATAATAGCCATGGATTTGGACCGCCGGATTATCTGCCTGACCAAAGTTTCATCCTCTGGTAACTCGCCCCGGTTCATAAACGCCAGATATGGAACCGTCCAATCCGGAATAACATGAAGAGCCGCCACCAACTGAGCTTCCGGATCAGGAATAGCCAAATCCTCTTCACAAGGGAGTTTAATGGACGGATTATGCAGAACATCCAAGAAGACATTAGGCGGAACCGGTTTACGTTGGGAACCCAGGCGGCTTAAAGCGCCCTCCGCTTCATTCTTCCGCCGGTCCACATGATCCACCTGATAACCTTTAAAGTGACCTGCAACAATATCCACATTACGACGATATGCTGCCATGAGTGGGTCCTTGGAATCCCAAGTGCCAAACACTTGTTGAGCTACCAGGTCCGAGTCACCAAAGCACTTAACTCGGCTTAGGTTCATCTCCTTAGCCATCCGAAGACCATGGAGTAAGGCCTCATATTCAGCTGCATTGTTAGTGCAAGGGAACATTAAACGGAGAACATAACAAAACTTAGCACCTCGTGGGGAAGTTAATACGACTTCAGCCCCCGAACCCTCCAATTGCCTGGACCCATCAAAATGAATAGTCCAATAAGTGTGATCCGGCTTCTTTTCTGGCGCTTGTAGTTCTGTCCAATCATTGATGAAATCCACAAGTGCCTGAGATTTGATTGTCGTTCGGGGTATGTATTTCAACCCGTGAGGCCCGAGCTCGATAGCCCACTTGGCATTCCGGCTAGTTGCTTCCCTGTTCTGGATTATATCTCCCAAAGGAGCAGAGCTGACCACTGTGACGGGATGACCTTGGAAATATTGCTTAAGCTTCCGGCTTGCCATGAAAACTCCATACACCAATTTTTGCCAATGTGGGTACCTCTGCTTGGACACAATAAGTACCTCACTGATATAATAAACCGGACGTTGAACCGGATATTCCTTTCCTGCCTCCTTGCGCTGCACCACAATAGCCACACTAACCGCCCGAGCGGTAGCTGCTACATATAGCAACAATGGCTCTTTGTCAACCGGAGCAGCAAGAACCGGCGGGTTAGCTAGATGCCGCTTTAAGTCCTCAAATGCTTCATTTGCGGCGTCACTCCAGATGAAGTTATCCGTTTTCTTCAGCATCTGATACAAAGGAATGGCCTTCTTCACCAAGGCGGCTGATAACCCGGCTCAATGCGGCAATCCGGCCTGCCAAACGTTGAACATCATTGATACACTTCGGTTTGGCCAAGGAGGTGATAGCCTTGATCTTTCCTGGATTAGCTTCAATGCCCCTGTTAGACACCAAAAAGCCCAAGAGTTTGCCTACCGGTACACCAAAAACGCACTTGGCCGGATTAAGCATGATTTTGTAAACCCGCAGGTTATCAAAGGTTTCCTTCAAGTCATCAATCAATGTCTCCTCTTCCTTGATTTCACCACAATATCATCCACATAGGCATGAACATGACGGCCGATTTGTTTATGAAGACAATTCTGCACACACCGTTGATAAGTCGCCTGGGCACTCTTGAGCCCAAAGGGCATGGACACATAGCAAAAGGCTCCAAAGGGAGTTATGAAGGTCGTCTTCTCTTGGTCCTTAACTACCATTTTGATCTGATGATAACTGGAATATGCATCCAAAAAGCTCAAACGCTCGCAACCCGACGTAGCATCAATAATTTGATCAATACGGGGGAGGGCAAAAGGATCTGTTGGACAAGCTTTGTTGAGATCTGTGTAGTCCACACACATATGCCAAGTGTCGTTCTTCTTAAGCACTAGCACCGGATTAGCCAACCACTCAGGATGGAATACTTCAACGATAAATCCAGCCGCCAAGAGCCTGGCTATTTCTACTCCAATAGCCTTGCGTCTTTCCTCATTGAACCGGCGGAGAAACTGCTTGACTGGTTCATACTTGGGATCAACATTGAGAGTGTGCTCAGCGAGTTCTCTCGGTACACCTGGCATGTCAGAAGGCTTCCACGCAAAGATGTCCAGATTCTCATGGATGAACTCGATGAGCGCGCTTTCCTATTTCGGATCCAAGTTAGCGTTGATGCTAAAATGCTTGGATGAATCGCCAGGCACAAAGTCAACAAGCTTAGTCTCATCAACTGATTTAAATTTCAGGGCCAGATCATGCTCCGTAGTTGGTTTTTTCAATGAAGTCATATCGGCCAGATCAACATTATCTTTATAAAACTTCAACTCTTCTGTTGCATAAACCGACTCAGCATAAGCCGCATCACCTTCTTCACACTCCAGAGCAATCTTGCGGCTCCCATGTACGGTTATAGTTCCCTTGTGACCCGACATCTTGAGCTTAAGATAGACATAGCAAGGTCGTGCCATAAACTTAGCATAAGCCGGCCGTCCAAACAGGGCATGATACAGACTTACCAAAAGCCACCTCCAGAGCCACCTCCATAAGTTACTGATCTCGAGTCATGCTCATCTCCAAAAGCCACTTCCAGAGCTATCTTACCAACAGGATATGCCGATTTACCAGGCACCACACCATGGAACACCGTATTGGACGGTTTAAGACTTCTATCTTTTAACCCCATGAGATGGAAAGTTTCATAATAAAGAATATTAATACTACTTCCTCCATCCATGAGTACCTTAGTGAACTTATAACCTCCCACCTGAGGTGCCACCACCAGTGCCAGATGACCCGGATTGTCAACCCGGGGTGGATGATCTTCCCTGCTCCACACAATCGGCTGCTCAGACCAGCGCAAATAACGGGGCACCACCGGTTCAACGGTATTCACTGCTATTTTATGAAGCTTCTGATCGCGCTTGTCCATGCTAGTAGTAAAGACATGATACTGCCCGCTATTTAGCTGCTTCGGGTTGCTCTGGTAACCCGATTGCTGCTGCTGCTGTTGCTGGTTCCCCTGATTGTTATAACCACCTTGGTTGCCCTGATTGCCTTGATTGCCATGCCCGCTCTGGTTACCGTGGAAACCTGAACCGGAGTTGCCTCCACCATAACCCAGCCCATGAGATCCGTGGCCCGAACCGCCACCCGACCCATTATCATACCGGAAAGAATAAGAATTTTTTAACTCTTGCATGATGTAGCAATCTTTCCAGAGGTGTGTGGACGGAATCTCCTTTGTCCCATGTTTCGGGCAAGGCTGGTTCAACAGATAAGATAGGTTGTCCAGGTTGGGGCTTGGCGCTCCACCGCGCTGGGGTGGTTTACCCTTACGCCGCTGGCCCTTGTCCTGCGTGCTGGTATTAGCCACAAAGTCCAAGTTGTGATCCGCTTTACGTTTGCTGTCGTTTCCATGACCCGTCGGGTTGTGGTGCTACCCCTTGGCGTTGCCGCTCCTTTTTCCCTTCCTTGTCTTATCATCATCAGACTCGGGATCCTTGGTACTATCAGAGTCGGCATACTTCACTAGAGCAGCCATGAGGGTTCCCATATCATTGCAATGGCGTTTGAGCCGTCCCAACTTCAACTTTAGGGGTTCAAACCGGCAATTGCCTTCCAATGTTAGAACTGCGGTATCAACGTTGATGCGGTCCGATTAATGCAAAATTTCCGAGACCCGGCACACCCACCGGGTTGTTAACTCTCCTTCCTCCTGGACACAGGCAGCTAAGTCCACAATCGACATAGGCTGCTTGCATGTATCCTTGAAATTCTGGATAAACCGGGCTCTCAACTCGGCCCATGACCTGATAGAATTAGCCGGTAAGCTCTTTAGCCAAGTGCGGGCCGTCCCTTCAAGCATCATGGTGAAGTATTTCACACATGCCGCATCATCCACATCCAGCATCTCCATGGCCATCTCATAGCTTTTGATCCATGTCTTAGGGGATAAATCGATGGTGTAATTCGGTACCTTGCGCGGGCCCTTGAAATCCATGGGCAGGCGCACATTGCGTAGTGCTGGGACAAGACACGGCACTCCCAAAGAACTAGAAGTAACCCCTGGTTCCACCGATGTGGTTGGACGAACCGGAGTGAGTTGACGGACTTCATGTTGCGCCGCTAACTCGGCCTCTCTGCGTGCCCGAGCCCGGTCCACCACCTCCTGAGCCTCACCGGCCGGGTTATTGCCACGGGGCGGATCACAGTTCCGCGCATTGCTCGACACTGCCGATTCATCCATACGCCTGCTGTAACTCCGGCTTGGACGGGGAGTGGAAGGAATCCGATCGCGACTATATGAACAAGCCTCCTGTTGAACCAAGGCTGTCTGAAGAAGCTCCTTAACCCGACGCGTCTCAACCGCCGCTGGAGAATCGCCTTCGATCGGGATGGCCGCCAGCCGTGAAGCGGCAGCGAGAATGTTGTCCATCGGGTTAGAATAATGACCCGGAGGTGTTGGGACATGTGGTGTTACAATGTTGTTCTGACGAGGTGGATCCACCACACGTGGCTGAACCAGCGCCCCTGCTCCAGGTGCCTCCGCCCGGTTTACCATCGGCGGATTACTGGTCCCTGCTCCTGGGGTGTTAAAGAGGTTTCTAGCATCATAAACCGGTGGCAGGCGGGATCGGTGCCTCCTCTTCAGGACTTCGTTTGACGCACTCTGATCCAGCATGAGCTGGTAAGCCTGTGCATCCAAAGCAGCCCGCTCCATGGCCATCCTGGTATCCTCAGCTGCCAAATCGGCCTTGGCCTGTGTGATCTGAACTTTCACCTTCGCAATTTCCGCATTGTGTGCATCCTGATCCATCGGGTTAACCTCCGCCATCAGCGTTGCCAATGCGTCAAACAAATCAGATAGAACCTGAGATGGTGGTCGCACAGGGCCTCCTGCCCCGGCTGCCGTTGCCGCTGCCGGTCCGGAAATCATCGCCGCCGCGGTCAAAGAGTGGAGCGCCGACTGTGTACCGGCCATGAAGATTGCAACCCGGTTTGGCAGATCAGAGGGGTCCGGAATACTGTCGCCATCGGAACAACCCCCAATCCGGCCATCTTGCAACTGATATAACGACTCGGTCTCTCCGGTTGATGACTCGTCGCCGGAATAAACGACGGTCTCACCACCTGATTCCGGTCTATCCTCAGATTCCCCTCCGTGGATGACTCCCACGAAGGCACGCTTCATGACAGGCTTGACCCGGGCAGATCTCGCACGCTGAGCCGTTTTGGCGAGGTCGGTGTAGATGTCTGGCTCAGGGCCCGGTTCACCAATCTTGCCAATGAAAACGTGTATGCCACCAAAGGGGACCCGATACCTGTACTCGATTGAGCCGGCCTCGGGGCCCCAGCCTGCATTGTCGATGTAGAGCTTGCCGCGACGACTCTTGGTCATCCGGCCCACAGCGTAACCCTTGAGTCCTTCGAAGTTGCCCTCCAAGAACTTGAAACCATCGTGTGATAGCCCCACGGTGGGCGCCAACTGTCGTGGTTTTGTCACGGCAGATGTCCTCGTGAAAGGACTTAGTCGTGGAGCCATTGCTACGGGTTAGCTTGAAGGGGTTAAATCGGACAAGGGACGCAAGAGAGTTTTATACTAGTTCGGCCCCTTACGATGAAGGTAAAAGCCTACTTCTAATTGTGACGGAATTGATGGGGTTTTGATGACCAGGGAGCGAATACGCTTTGCCTGAGTCTCGAGTTGTTGTCTGTTCTCCTTGAACCGCCATCGGGTCGTCCCCTTATATACATGGGTTGATGCCCGTCGGTTCACAGAATCCCGAGGCCGGCTCATAAACGTGTCCAGCTCGGTCTCCGTTCTTTCTATCTTACAATACAAGTTACATATCAATGCCGGTTTATGTCTACATGCCTTAAACCGGTTCTGGGCCCTGGGCCTTCTTAAAGCGTCACTGTCTGTCTTCATGGGATTAAGATATAATGAACTACTAATGGAGTTAACCCGGCCTCTCCTGGCCGGTTTACGCCCATTGGTAATATCCCCAACAATAAGGCTCCTGCCAGTTGCCAATAACTTCTACAAAACATGATCATCTCATACAAAAATTTATATCTCATCACGTCTTGACCATATCACATCACAGCAAGCCCTGCAAAAACAAGTTAGACGTCCTCTACTTTGTTGTTGCAAGTTTTACGTGGCTGCTACGGGCTTCTAGCAAGAACCGTTCTTACCTACGCATCAAAACCACAATGATTTTTTGTCAAGTGTGTTGTTTCAACCTTCAACAAGGATCGGGCGTAGTCAAACTCGATTCAACTAAAGTTGGAGAAATAGACACCCGCTAGCCACCTGTGTGCGAAGCACGTCGGTAGAACCAGTCTCATGAACGCGGTCATGTAATGTCGGTCCGGGCCGCTTCATCCAACAATACCGCTGAATCAAAGTAAGACGTTGCTGGTAAGCAGTATGACTATTATCGCCCACAACTCATTGTGTTCTACTCGTGCATATAACATCTACGCATAGACCTGGCTCGGATGCCACTGTTGGGGAACGCAGTATTTCAAAAAATTTACCGACGATCACGCAATATCTATCTACGAGATGCATAGCAACGATCAGGGAGAGTGTGTACACGTACCCTCATAGACCGAAAGCGGAAGCGCTTAGTAATGCGGTTGATGTAGTCGAACGTTATCGCGATCCAGCCGATCCAAGCACCAAATGTACGGCACCTCCGCATTCACCACACGTTCAGCTCGATGACGTCCCTCGGGCTCTTGATCTAGTTGAGGACAAGGGAGAGTTCCATAAGCACGACGGCATGGCGACGGTGACGATGAAGTTACCGGCCCAGGGCTTCGCCTAAGCACTACGATGATATGACCGAGGTGTGTAACTGTGGAGGGGGGCACCACACACGGTTAAGAGAAAACTTTTGTGTTCTAGGGTGCCCCTGCCCCGTATATAAAGGAGGGGAGGGGGAGGCCGGACGGCCCTATGTGGCGCGCCAGGAGAAGGGAGTCCTACTAGGATTCCAAGTCCTAGAAGGATTCCACATGGAGGAAAGGGGGAAGAAGGAAGGGAGAGGGGGAAGGGAAGGAAAGGGGGGCGCCGCCCCCTTCCCCTAGTCCAATTAGAATCCAAGGGGGGCGCAGCAAGCCCCTTGTGGCCCTTCCTCTCTCCCCAATAAGGCCCATCAAGGCCCATTAGTTCCCCCGGGGGTTCCGATAACCCTCCGGCACTCCGATAATTATCCGGTACCTCTCGGAACTCATCCGATGTCCGAATAACATCGTCCAATATATCAATCTTTATGTCTCAGCCATTTCGAGACTCCTCATCATGTCCATGATCTCATCCGGGACTCCGAACAAACTTCGGTCACCGAATCACATAACTCATAATACAAATTGTCATCGAATGTTAAGCGTGCGGGCCCTACGAGTTCGAGAACTATGTAGACATGACCGAGACACATCTCCGGTCAATAACCAATAGAGGAACCTGGATGCTCATATTGGCTCCTGCATATTCTATGAAGATCTTTATCGGTCAAACCGCATAACAACATACGTCATTCTCTTTGTCATCCGTATGTTACTTGCCCAAGATTTGATCATTCGTATCATTATACCTAGTTCAATATCATTACAAGAAGTCTCTTTACTCGTTCTGTAATGCATCATCCCGCAACTAACTCATTAGTCACATTGCTTGCAAGGCTTATAGTGATGAGCATTACCGAGAGGGCCCAGAGATACCCTTCCGATACACGGAGTGACAAATCCTAATCTCGATCTATGCCAACCCAACAAACACCTTCGGAGACACCTGTAGAACATCTTTATAATCACCCGGTTACGTTGTGATGTTTGATAGCACACAAGGTGTTCCTCCGGTATTCGGGAGTTGCATAATCTCAAAGTCAGAGGAATATGTATAAGTCATGAAGAAAGCAATAGCAATAAAACTTAACGGTCATTATGCTAAGCTAACGGATGGGTCTTGTCCATCATATCATTCTCTAATGATGTGATCCCATTCATCAAGTGACAACACATGTCTATGGTCAGGAAACTTAACCATCTTTGATTAACGAGCTAGTCAAGTAGAGGCATACTACGGACACTTTGTTTGTCTATGTATTCACACATGTACCAAGTTTCCGGTTAATACAGTTCTAGCATGAATAATAAACATTTATCATGATATAAGGAAATATAAATAACAACTTTATTATTGCCTCTAGGGCATATTTACTTCATGCGGCTTGCCGCACGGCGAGATCGTTAGAGCGCCGCAGTGTCAGAGGCGTGGCGCGCCGCACAGCAAGAGCGGATCCATCGGCCTTGCCTGCTGTCGACACGGTATCACAGCTGGGTACACGTCCCGTAAGTATCCCCATTCCTCGCTAGGAGTGGGCAGAGGCCCTTAGCGTCGTACTTGCACCATAGGCCGGCCGCGCCGTACTTGCATCAGACGCCCGACGCGCCGTTCGCATGGTGGCGCCGTTCGCCTTGTCCATGGCCCGCTGGATGCCAACGGGTTGGTCTGTAGGCTCGACCGCCTCCTTGGCCCAGGTGTCCACCTGGGCGCAGTAGAGGAACATGGCCGTCGCATCCTTGAGCTGGTGATCTACGATGAAATATCCAACTTGGAGCTCGTGACCGCGCTCCAGATATACCACGAGCGTGTCGACCACTTGGACGAACGCGTGCATGAGTTCACACAGAGCCAAGAGCTACCGTAGGCAAGGGCTGTTGGTCATGGTCTGATGGACGCGTTTTATTTTGTTGAGTCGTTTTGACGTGGATAGCTATGTATTCACATCAATCATAGTATTGCTCTGTTTATTCCTCTGTTTCAACGTGTGTACTCTGTTTTCCGTTCTTATATGTTTCGTTTCAATGTGTGTATATTAGCTTTCTATTCTGTATATGTGGATGATAACAACTAGATTCAAATTAGTATACAAAAACAGATAGAAAATGGAATTCATAATATATATATTAATTGTTCATTAGTTCATCAGAGAATATATATATATAATATCATCAAATATACGTGATGATACTTAACTACTAGGTACAATGCATAAAATTGAAAACGAACAATACTAAAATTAATAATTCCTCCTGGGGCTAGTATTCCGGCAGCCCCTCGCCACTAGCTCCCTGGTGCGCGGCGTCTTCCCAGTGCGGAGGCAGTACTCCGCCTCCTCCGCCTCACAGCGCTTGACGTACCGATCTGCCTCTTGCTGGCGGACGCGCACAAACGATCTTGCCATTTTGTTGGGCGCCCACCGGAGCTCCTCGTTGATGGCATGCGGGAGCTTATTGGTCCACCTCCACACAGCGACGAGGCGCCCAATGCCTATGACCTTCCTCGCGAAGTACCCGTCTTCGTACACCTCCTCGGCATGACAACGCGCCCGCCCCCGAAGCTCCACCGCCTCCTTTTTCCAAGCGGCATCACGGGCTTCACAGGCTGCCTGGTACCTGGCTTCCTCCTCCGCCATCTCCTTCTTGAACGCCACTTGCCTGGCTTTCTCAGCCGGCGGCAGCGACATCCACAGACAAAGATTGTACTGGCCCCAAAACCAATCCAAAGTTGGGGGGTCTGGCGCAACCTCGTCCGGCGGCGCATAGGGGTCCTCGTCGTTGCTATTCGAGTGAGCGTCCTTGGGGGGTGGCGACTCCTCGTCGGCGCGTGGGCAGACCGGCGGCGCCATGGCAGAGATTTGAGAGAGAGAGAGAGAGAGAGAGTGAGAGGGCGAGCGAGGGGAGGATGTAGACGAGAATGCAGGCGGGACGACATGAGCAAGGTAGTATTTATTGGCGGCCGGAATCTAGATCAACGGGGACGATACACATGACGGTCGTCGGAGTTTACGAGTACTATAGTTTGAATTACACACGATCCCCGCAGCAAAATCCGTGTGTGAACATAATAGTTGACGGTTTCCAATACAGAATCGTGTCTGATTAATGATCCCCGCCACTCACCGACCAAACCTCGAGCCGCGAGATAGAGTGCCAATCGTGTGGGGCCGGTTGTCTTGCCAGATCTTTACATTTTCTTTTTTGAACACCAGATATTTACATCGTCTGATGATTTTATAACTCGCACACAAGTACACATAAATATGATTCTTCAGACCGTTATGGTTAGGCGTTGCATGTAGATGTAGTTCAAATTTGAATTACGGTCATTAAATGGCTAGAAAATCACTTAAATGTTTTTTAAAGGTCAAATAACCCCTGAAATTTTCCAAATTTTCACGTGACAGTTGTATTAGTGCACGTTAAATGTAGAAAAAAATTGAAGGCCCTAAGAGGAAGCTATCTCCCGTTCGTCATCAAACATGCATTGTTTCCTCTCGGAACCACGAACCTTCTAGTGAGTTGCTCCGCTTTGTGAGGGGTGTGTGTACAAACTTTCATCAAACAGGCCAATTTTTTACCACATCATCTTGGTGGCATGACATTAAATCAAGTAAGGTTTCTTGTTTTTCTGATCATTTTTTAATTTTTTGGAATTAAAATGGCATGGCACTCCATGCATGTGCACATGCCGTGAGACCAATATGTTTAAAAATTCCTTCTAATTTACTGCACATGGAATTAACTCGCACACAAGTACACAAATATGCTTTTTCAAACCGTTATGGTTAGGCGTTGCATGTAGATGTAGTTCAAATTTGAATTATGGACATTAAATGGCTAGAAAATCACTTAAATGTCTTTAAAACGTCAAATGACCGCTAGAATTTTCCAAATTTTCACAGTATAGTTGTAGTAGTGCATGTCAAACATAGAATAAATTTAGAAGGCCGTAAGAGGAAGCTATCTCCCGTTCGTCATCAAACATACATTGTTCCCTCTCGGAACCACGAGCCTTCTAGTGAGTTGCTCCGGTTTGTGAGGGGTGTGTGTCCAAACTTTCGTCAAACATGCCAACGTTTTACCACATCATCTTGGTGGCATGACTAATATTTTTTTAATTTTTTGGAATTAAAATGCCATGTCACTCCATGCTTAATTGTGTCTTAGCCGTTAGACCAATATGTTTGAAAATTCCTTCCAATTTACCGCACATGGAATTAAATCGCACACAAGTACACAAAATATGAGTTTTCAAACCGTTATGGTTAGCTGTTGCATGTACATGTAGTTAAAATTTCAATTACAGTCATTAAATGGCTAGAAAATCACTTAAATGTCTTAAAAGGTCAAATGACCCCTGAAATTTTCCAAAATTTGACATTACAGTTGTATTAGTACTACAAAATTTCTCGTACATTTAAAACACCATCCGTTGCCACTTTACTCCAAATTCGTCTTTCATAGCTAATAAAAAATATCTACAACATCACACACAGATGTTTTCTAGGAATCGTTTATGATGAAAATATCTTGGTCTATTTAAGTCTCCCTCATTAAGCTTCGCCGGGTCGTCTGCTCCAGTGCTGGCAACCCCGAATCCATGAATCCCGATCCCCGTTCCCACACCCCCTTCTTGCAAAGATGACGCCGTGGAAACGCTTCGTGAAGGCCCGTACGGTGGCGGCGTCCCCCCCCCCTCCCGAGCGCCGCCGCTTGCACCGAGAGTGCCGCCGCATCCGCATTGAGCGCAGCTGCTTCCGTCATGAGGGCGTCTGCGGTAGCTGACAGGGCAGCTTCAGCAGCCGAGACGGCTGCAGCTGCTGCTGCAACGGTAGCTAAAAACATCGAGAGTGCTCGAGCTGCCGTTGATGTCGCCCTGGCCCGGGTCGAGGCCATCCACGCCAAGATCTAGGATGCATTCGCTAAGATATTCCAGGCCACCTCGGACTCCAGCATGCAACCCACGTCCAAAAAGGCGGTGGTGGCCATGGAGCACCTGCTTCCTCATGAGGCCGCCGAGCGGGAGCTGGAGATGCAGGTGGCGGCGGAGATCAAGGAGCGCCGATAGGAGGAGTTGCGCGTGGCCGAGGTCGAGGTAGAGAAGAGTCTGTCCGTCGAGGAATCGGCGGTGGAGTACCAACGCGAGCTCTGGCGCAGCCACTACTACGAGTACTACAACCTTGAGGGCGGCGCTGAGGACGAGGACGCGGTCGACTTTAGCAGGGGGAGATGCGGAGTCCACCAATGGCGGCATGTCGCCAGGACAAATCATCGACGTCTCATCTCACACCGGCGATGCATAGGCCGGTGCGGCGGTGGATTTGTCAAAATTATGCGTACTTAGGCTTTGTTTTTAATGATGGTCTTTTGTTGGAGAAATGTTTAGGTCAACTGGCTTCGTTTAATTACTAAAATTGCTCGATTCAGTAAGTGTGGTATGTCTGTTGTACGCTCTTTTGTGTGCCCAAATTAGCAAGTGATGTTAAATTATGCAATTACTTACCCGGGGAAATTTCCACCAAAATTTGAATTATCAAACTCATCCCATGCGCGTAAAGCAGAAGAATCGTTTGCGATGCACACAATCATTCAAAGTGAATGGTCCGGCGGCACCGCACGCAAAGTTTCCCTCCACATTTCCAAAATTTTGGCCTACTGCCAAAATATCTACCCCCGCCCCCTCCCTCTCCCCCCTTCCCCACCCCCTTTTCTCCCCGGCCACAAGTCACATTTCCCACGTTTCCTCCTTCTTTCCTTCCTTCCTAACCTATAGCCGCTTCCTCGCTCTCGCCGTCTCGCATCCTACCGCCAGGGTCGCCATGGTCTTCTTCAAAGACCTCTCCAGCGGTCCCTCCTTCGGCGACGACTCCTTCACCACCCGGATATGCCTCTCTTCTCTCTCTCGGGCTATGACTTGGAATGAAGGATTTTTACCCGGCGGTCGATTTGAGTCATTTCTTCCTCTTGTAGCTCCCTAGGACCATCAGTGGCAACAAATGGAGCGGGGTGGCTGAAGATCTATCTCCTCGTTGTCACCACCAATCTTCATGCATGAAGCTAGTTGCGTTCAAATCTTAGGAGAGTGGGAGGAAGTTTCTGTCATGTGCAGAGAAGGTTAGACCCTCTTTCGTTGTTACAAATCATTTGTTAGATGTGATTCAGACACTATCACGGTCCCAACCCATTCGTACCACACCTTCAACCAAACGCATCCTAAGCCAGTGTCACAGTTTGTACCTAGTATCTTAAATTGTTGCCATCTCATCAGCGATGCCATTAGAAACTTATTTGGCACCGCTTTAGTAGTTTGTGCAGCCAACTTTGGTCCACACATCCGAGCAGCCAAGCAATAAAATACTAAATCTTTATGGCACGAAGGAACTAGGCATCAGGGCAACTACGTGCTCCGGAGTCCGGGTCCCTGATTTTTTCCGCTGCATCGGCTTGCTAGTGCAGGGCACCGGTGCGAGATGTAGCAACAGTTTTCTTTACCCTAGTATTGGCATACATAGTGGATGGCCTTAGTGCTATTAGTTCTATGTTACTAAATGTGTGCATGTACACACCTTTTAGTATCAATTTGCTGTCATCCAAACACTGTCGCTATGCTGTTGCAGTTATATTTACCTTCCTCATAAAATGTTCAATTTGTTATTTATTGTACATGAGTAAGAACTTGTAGCATTGTTGTAGTTAATTATAGCTTCTGTTGTTCTAGAATTTGGTTGTTGTCTCAGTAGCAATTAATTCATTTGCACATTGATCTTTTTGAGAAGATATGTCATAATTAACATGTTTCTTCAGTTTTTCAAAATAAGCATTGGTGATTTTCTATGTTGCTATAAAACCATTTCCCCTACAATTGTTACTGATCTAGTTTTAAATATTATAGGATGAACAAAAGTGTTCTTACTTGGAGTGGGTTGATCAAGAGTGGCCACAGTCTTTCAAGATGTGCCTAGCGAAGCTCTAGAGCATGTATGAGGTGTCAGATTACGGGTTCCGGCAAAACCCTTGAGGTTCCAACTCTGAGGTGCGCACGAAGATCTCTCTCCCCCTAGCTCACGCTCTCGCCACGATCTCAAAGCCTAGCTCGCCGAACCCGAGGAACAAGGGACACAAGAGTTTATACTGGTTCGGGGGCACCAATGTGGTGTGATACCCTACTCCAGTGTGGTCTGGTGGATTGCCTTGTGGGCTGAGGATGAACAAGTACAAGGGAAGAACAACCTCCTGACGAGAGGCGTTCTCGAGCTCGGTGAGCTTGTGTGGCTGGGGATGCTCTGAATGATCCTCCCTTCCAATGGTGGTGGCTAGTCCTATTTATAGAGGCCCTGGTCCTCTTCCCAAATGTTAGGCGGGAATGGATTCCACAATGGCCAATTTGAAGGGGGACAACTAGTACAAGCTATCCTGACAAAAGGTGGTCTTCACCTGCCAAAGGCTCTGGCGGTGACGCCGTCGTGGGCTCCGCGGTGAACTCCGTCCTGTCGTCCTGCTGGTCTTGGTCTCATTGCACCGATATGGAAACCTTTGCCTGATGCCTCGGGACTCCTCGTCTGCGCTTGCCCCTTTAGCACCAAAGAGGTAACGAATACTCTACGCACGCTGGCGCCTGCCTGGCGCCCACCTGGCCTTGGTCGTCATGGCTCACGTCTTGCGAACCTCGCGAGGGGCCCCTTGCATAGATCTCTCCGCTCCTCGGGAGCCAACCTAGGGAGGCCGCCCCTGAGGAGGTCTTGTGTCGTCCGCGTCGCGAGGCTTGGCCCCTCGCGAGGGTATTGAGTGATTGTTGATGAAGGGGGACCATACCAGGCCGTTAGTGGAGCCACGCCGTGGGCTGCAGGCAGGCAAGTCTGGGGACCCCCGTTCCCAAGACGCCAAGAGTAGCCCGCGGGCCCAAGGCACGCTCGGACTTGGCTTCGAGGCGAAGCCAAGGGGCAAGTGCGGAGCGCCGCGGGCCCCAACCGCCCGCGGCCTTGATTGACACATGGCGATTGACAGGACATAGGTGTCTCTGCTTCCCCATGATGCATCGGTAACTGCCCGACTTGACGAGTCCCTGCTGCATGCAGAACAAAAGCCATCATCACCATCGATCATGGAGGCCAGCGGTTGGCCTCCTCCTGGCTATAAATGGGGAGGGGCGGAGCCCCCGTCGCCCATCTCTTCCTTCGTTCCTCTTGCTTCCTCTTCCCCTTCCTCCCTCCACTGTCTCGCAACGTCACCCATGGCGCCAATGAAGAGGTTCTCTACCGCGGAGAAGGGGAAGGCTCGTCAAGAGGGGCCCGGCTCTCCTCCGCCCAAGAGGGGGCGGTCGGCCTCGCAAGCATGCCGCGACCCATGCTGTGGTTCCTCGGGGGCGAGGGCACATCTCTTTGGGGTCCGGTGCCGACCCGGGCGGCCGAGGCGGCGTTTCTCCACCTGGTGGAAACTTCCTAAGGCGTGGCGGGTCCTTCGGCGGGGAGAGGTGTGCCATGGTCGCCCAGCCTCCCCGGCCACGCTTCCACTTGGCGGAGGTGCTGCCGGAGTTCATTGTGTGGTTGGAGAACCCGACCGGCACCTGGCTCCAGCTTCCACGCTCCTTTGTTGGGGAGCTGGCGACCGCGGGTCCCGGCGGCCTCTGGCTGCAGGCGGACGGCTGCTGCAACAAGGCCTCATGGGTCGCGGTGGAGATCTCCGTCACGGGAAATGTAGCACTGGCCCGCGACTGGCAGACGCTTGCCCGTGCGTGCGGTTTGAGCAGGCGGTGCACCCTCCACTTAAAGTACGACGGCGTCGCGACCCTCTTCGTGAGGGTGTTCGGGGAAGATGGTCACCACGCTGGGTGCTGCCCTAAAGGAAGCGATGGTGATGAAGTGCTCGGCCTTGGTGATTGTCGGCGTCCTGGGAACGGGGGTCCCAGACTTGCCTGCCTGCGGCCCACGGCGTGGCTCCACTAGCGGCCCTGTACGGCCCATCTTCACCAGCAAACACCGAAGACCATCGCGAGGGGCCAGGCCTCGCGAGGCGGATGACGCAAGACCTCCTTGGGGCCAGCCTCACTAGGCTGGCTCACGAGGGGCGGAGAGATCAAGGCAAGGGGAACCTCGCGAGGTTCCTATGACGTAAGCCATGACGACCAAGACCAGGCGGGCGCCAACGCGCACAGTGTCCTCGGTTCCTCTTTGATGCTAAAGAGGCAAGCGCAGGCGAGGAGTCCCGAGGCATCAGGCAAAGGTTTCCATATGGGTGCAACGAGACCAAGACCAGCAGGATGACAGGACGGAGGTCACCGTGGAGCCCAAGACGGCATCACCACTAGAACCTTTGACAGGCGAAGACCACCTTTAGTCAGGATAACTTGTACTAGTTGTCCCCCTTCAAATTGGCCATTGTGGGATCCCTTAGCGCTCAATATTTGGGAAGAGGACCCGGGCCTCTATAAATAGGACAAGCCACCACCATAGGAGGCAACTAATCTTGGACTGGATCCATTCCATCCTCACACTCACCAAGCACAAGAACACCTCTCCTCAGGAGGCCGTTCTTCCCTTCTACTGTTCATCCTCATCCCGAGAGGCAATCCACCACACCACACTTGAGTAGGGTATTACACCACATTGGTGGCCTGGACCAGTATAAATCTTGTGTCTCTTGTGTTGCGAGTTTGTCGAGCTAGGCTTTGAGATCGCGATGAGGGTGAGGGCGTGATTAGATAGGGAGAGATCTTCGTGTGCACCCCAGTGTTCAAACCTCAAGGGTTTTGCTAGAACCCGAAATCCGACATTTGGCATGCCAGGTAGGGGTGCACCGAAGCTTTCCTTCTGTTGATCTACGTCCCATCACTTCATCGCATCCAAGGCGGATGCTCGTCGAGCCCGCGCTGAGCGCTGGGCCGCCCTCGCCGCCAGCGTCACTCAAACAACTCCCGTCGGCGGGCCTCCCGTCATTCCCCGTCACCCGCCGCCAACGCTGCCACCGGCTCGGCGGGTAACAAGCAGCAAGCATCCTCGCTGCACCCCTCGGTGCGGCGGGACGGCCGCACCGCCACTCCGCCGCTGACCCCGGCCGGCTCATCGTCTCACGCTCATCGCGCTCCCACGGACGTGCAGGCTGTGCTACTCATGGCACGCGAGCTCCTGCGCTACCGCCCCGTCGACGACCTCTACGAGGACTGGCTGGACCGCATCGCCGAGCTCATCAGTGCGGCAGGGGGCTCCCCCGTGCCATCCCTCTCGCTACCTCACCCTCTGCCAGCTGCGGGCGACGTGGCTCATGGAGCACCACCACCTCCGCACCAAGACGGCGTTCTGGCGCCAAGGCGCGCGGCCCCCCGGCGTGACCCACCACGTCGGGCGCCCGTGCGCAAAGAAGGAAGCTGCCAAGAAGTTCCCCGGCCGCAAGAGAATGCGCCCGCGCTCCCGGCGCCACTCCAACAGGACCACGTGCCGCCAGCAGCGGTGGTGCGCGGGCATCAAGGGCAGGCTCCGCACCAGCAAAGGGCCCCGGTGGCCACGGCAGGCTTACGTGCCTTCACTCCTGAGCTGCGTAGCATCGCCTAGCCGGGCAAGTTCAAGCCAGACTTGCCTCCTCGCTATGATGGCACGCCTGACCCCGCGGAGTTCTTGCAGCTCTACGAGCTGAGCATCGAAGCGGCCAACGGCGATGAAAAAGTCATGGCGAACTGGTTCCCCGTGGCTCTCAAGGATGGTGCTCGCTCGTGGCTCCTGAACCTGCCTCCAGGCTTGATCTCCTTCTGGGACGAGATGCGCGACCGCTTCGTCGCCAACTTCTAGGACACTCGCGACTGCCCTCCGGCTGTGGGTGACCTGCGCCGCATCAAGCAGCAGCCAGGAGAGACACTCCAGAAGTACATCCAGCGCTTCAACAATGTTTTCCTCAATATCACCAAGGTGACGGACGAGGCCATCATTTCAGCGTTTTCTGATGGCGTCCGCGACGTCAAGATGAAGGAGGACCTCGCCATCCATGAGGAACTGTGCACGACTCTGGAGTATTTCAACCTAGCGACCAAGTGCGCGGGAGATGAGGAAGGGCGCCTTTCCCTCCTCGAGCTCCTAGCTGCCGACCTGGAGGAGAAGAAAGCCAAGGCCAAGGATGTGAAGCGAAAGGGAGTGGCCGTCCTCGCGGCGGAGCCAGACACGAAGCGCGGCCGGGACCAGCCTGAGTCATCCAAAAGCAGCCGACCGTTCTGCGCCTTCCACAACGTACACAGCCACAACACGAACGACTATCAAGAGCTCAGGGCCATACGAGATGGATGCCTCGGTCGATGCCCCGAGCGCAACGACCGGGGCTACGGCCGAGGAGGACGTGGCGGAGGACGCTACGACGAACATGGCCCCCGCCAGGAGTGGCGCGGCCGGCCTCGTGAGGACCGCTGACAGGATCAGCCTCACGAGGGCGCCTCGAGGGATCAACCTCGCGAGGACCGCCCTCAGGGTAATGATGGACTTCCTTCGCTGCCGCCACGACCAAGAAGGAACGACGACCATCATCAGGACGAGGGGCTGGGGGCTTCCAGGAGCCGCGCGCTATCGCCTGCATCTTGGCCGGAGCTCAAGCCCCAGCATCTCAGTGTATCTTCAAGCAGTTTGCTCGAGAGGTGAACGCAATCCTCCCCAGGCTTGAGGCCACGCTCCCGCTTAGGTGGTCAAAGTGCGCCATCACCTTCAGTTCAGCAGATCAACTCAAGTGCGCGGCCACCGCTGGCGCCCTCCCGATGCTCTGCTCACCCATCATCAGCAACGTACGAGTCACCAAGACTGTCATCAACAGCGACGCAGGGCTTAACGTCCTGTCCGTCGAGACGTTCGACAACCTGCAAGTGCCATACGATCAGCTTTAGCCTACCAAGCCTTCTCAGGAGTGACCGACGCCTCCACCACCCCGATAGGGTAGGTCCGCCTCCCTATCACCTTCGGGCAGCGCGACAACTACCGCACCGAGCTCATCGACTTCGATGTCGCCCACATCCGTCTGCCATACAATGCCATCCTCGGGTATCCAGCCCTGGCCAAGTTCATGGCAGTGACACACCACGGCTACAACGTCCTCAAGATGCCATGAAGCAGCGGGATCATCACTGTCCCCTGCAAAGAAAGAGATCTCGTGTGCTCCCTCGAGCGCGCCTTCCAAGCCGCAGCAATCGAAGACCCCGACAGCAAGGGCGAGCACCCTCCTGAAGTCGTCCCCAAAGAGAAGAAGCAGCTACTCCGCACAGGGCCTCAGGGGAGTGTGCTATCTCTTGAGCACTGTGTTGGTTTTCCCTTGAAGAGGAAAGGGTGATGCAGTAAAGTAGTGTAAGTATTTCCCTCAATTTTTGAGAACCAATGTATCAATCCAGTAGGAGACCACGCGCGAGTCCCACGCACCTACACAAACAAATAAGAACCTCACAACCAACGTGATAAAGGGGTTGTCAATCCCTTCACGGTCACTTACGAGAGTGAGATCTGATAGATATTATAAGATAATATTTTTGGTATTTTTATGATAAAGAGTAGAAGTATAGATTGCAAAAATAAACGGTGCCAGAAATAACTAAGTGTTGGAAGATTAATATGATGGAAAATAGACCCGGGGGCCATAGGTTTCACTAGTGGCTTCTCTCAAGATAGCATAAGTATTACGGTGGGTAAACAAATTACTGTCGAGCAATTGATAGAATTGAGCATAGTTATGAGAATATCTAGGTATGATCATGTATATAGGCATCACGTCCGTGAGAAGTAGACCGAAACGATTCTGCATCTACTACTATTACTCCACACATCGACCGCTATCCAGCATGCATCTAGAGTATTAAGTTCATAAGAACAGAGTAATGCTTTAAGTAAGATGACATGATGTAGAGGGATAAACTCAAGCAATATGATATAAACCCCATCTTTTTATCCTCGATGGCAACAATACAATACGTGTTGTTTCCCTTTCTGTCACTGGGATCGAGCACCGCAAGATTGAACCCAAAGCTAAGCACTTCTCCCATTGCAAGAAAGATCAATCTAGTAGGCCAAACCAAACTGATAATTCGAAGAGACTTGCAAAGATAACCAATCATACATAAAAGAATTCAGAGGAGTTTTAAATATTGTTCATAGATAATCTTGATCATAAACCCACAATTCATCGGATCTCGACAAACACACCGCAAAAGAAGATTACATCGAATAGATCCCAAAGAAGATTGAGGAGAACTTTGTATTGAGATCCAAAGAGAGAGAAGAAGCCATCTAGCTAATAACTATGGACCCGAAGGTCTGAGGTAAACTACTCACACATCATCGGAGAGGCTATGGTGTTGATGTAGAAGTCCCCGTGATCAATGCCCCCTCCGGCGGAGCGCCGAAAAAGGCCCCAAGATGGGATCTCATGGGTACAAAAGGTTGCGCGGTGGAAATAGGGTTTTGGCTCCGTATCTGATAGTTTGGGGGTACGTAGGTATATATAGGAGGAAGAAGTACGTTGGTGGAGCAACGAGGGGCCCACGAGGGTGGAGGGCGCGCCCAGGGGGTAGGCGTGCCCCCTGCCTCGTGCCTTCCTCGTTGATTACTTTACGTAGACTGCAAGTCCTCTGGATCATGTTTGTTCCGAAAATCACGTTCCCGAAGGTTTCATTCCGTTTGGACTCCGTTTGATATCCTTTTCCTTCCAAACACTGAAATAGGCAAAAAACAACAATTGGGCTGGGCCTCCGGTTAATAGGTTAGTCCCAAAAATAATATAAAAGTGTATAATAAAGCCCACTAAACATCCAAAACAGAATATAATATAGCATGGAACAATAAAAAATGATAGATACGTTGGAGACGTATCAAGCATCCCCAAGCTTAATTCCTGCACGTCCTCGAGTAGGTAAATGATAAAAACAGAATTTTTGATGTGGAATGCTACTTAGCATAATTTTCAATGTAATTCTCTTAATTGTGGTATGAATATTCAGATCCGAAAGATTCAAGACAAAAGTTTAATATTGACATAAAAATAATAATACTTCAAGCATACTAACTAAGCAATTATGTCTTCTCAAAATAACATGGCCAAAGAAAGTTATCCCTACAAAATCATATAGTCTGGCTATGCTCTATCTTCACCACACAAAATATTTAAATCATGCACAACCCCGATGACAAGCCAAGCAATTGTTTCATACTTTTGGTGTTCTCAAACTTGTTCAATCTTCATGCAATACATGAGCGTGAGCCATTGACATAGCACTTTATGTGGAATAGGATGGTGGTTGTTGAGAAGACAAAAAAGGAGAAGATAGTCTCACATCAACTAGGTGTAGCAACGGGCTATGGTGATGCCCATCAATAGATATCAATGTGAGTGAGTAGGGTTTGCCATGCAATGGATGCACTAGAGTTATAAGTATATGAAAGCTCAACAAAAGAAACTAAGTGGTGTGCATCCAACTCGCTTGCTCACGAAGACCTAGGGCATTTTGAGGAAGCCCGTCATTGGAATATACAAGCCAAATTCTATAATGAAAAATTCCCACTAGTATATGAAAGTGATATCATAGGAGACTCTCTATCATGAAGATCATGGTGCTACTTTGAAGCACAAGTGTGGTAAAAGGATAGTAGCATTGTCCCTTCTCTCTTTTTCTCTCATTTTTTTTCTCTGGGCCTTTTATCCCATTTTTATGGCCTATTTTTTGTATTTATTTTTTGTCCGGAGTCTCATCCCGACTTGTGGGGGAATCATAGTCTCCATCATCCTTTCCTCACTTGGGACAATGCTCTAATAATGATGATCATCACACTTTTATTTACTTTACAACTCAAGAATTACAACTCAAAACTTAGAACATAATATGACTCTATGTGAATGCCTCCGGCGGTGTTCCGGGATATGCAATGAATCAAGAGTGACATGTATGAAAGAATTATGAACGGTGGCTTTGCCACAAATACGATGTCAACTACATGATCATGCAAAGCAATATGACAATGATGGAGCGTGTCATAGTAAATGAAACGATGGTAAGTTGCATGGCAATATATCTCGGAATGGCTATGGAAATAACAGGATAGGTAGGTATGGTGGCTGTTTTGAGGAAGGTATATGGGGGGTGTATGATACCGGCAAAAAGTGCGCGGTATTAGAGAGGCTAGCAATGGTGGAAGGAAGAGAGTCCGTATAATCCATGGACTCAACATTAGTCATAAATAACTCATATACTTGTAGCAAAAATCTACAAGTAATCAAAGCAAGGTATTACGCGCATGCTCCTAGGGGGATAGATTGGTAGGAAAATACCATCGCTCGTCCCCGACCGCCACTCATAAGGAGGACAATCAATAAATAAATTATGCTCCGACTTCATCACATAACAGTTCACCATACGTGCATGCTACGGGAATCACAAACTTTAACACAAGTATTTCTCAAATTCACAACTACTCAACTAGCATGACTCTAATATCACCATCTTCGTATCTCAAAACAATTATCAAGCATCAAACTTCTCATAGTATTCAACACACTCATAAGAAATATCTTTTTACTAATCTTGGATGCCTATCATAATTAAAGCAAATTACCATGCTGTTTTGTAGGACTCTCAAAATAATATAAGTGAAGCATGAGAGAACAATAGTTTATATAAAACAAATCCACCACCATGCTCTAAAAGATATAAGTGAAGCACTAGAGAAAAAACTATATAGCTCAAAAGATATAAGTGAAGCACATAGAGTATTCTAATAAATTCCGAATCATGTGTGTCTCTCTCAAAAGGTGTGTACAGCAAGGATGATTGTGGTAAAATAAAAAGCAAAGAATCAAATCATACAAGACGCTCCAAGCAAAACACATATCATGTGGTGAATAAAAATATAGCTCCAAGTAAAGTTACCGATGGACGAAGACGAAAGAGGGGATGCCTTCCGGGGCATCCCCAAGCTTTGGCTTTTTGGTGTCCTTAGATTATCTTGGGGTGCCATGGGCATCCCCAAGCTGAAGCTCTTGCCACTCCTTGTTCCATAATCCATCAAATCTTTACCCAAAACTTGAAAACTTCACAACACAAAACTCAACAGAAAATCTCGTAAGCTCCGTTAGTGAAAGAAAACAAAACACCACTTCAAGGTACTGTAATGAACTAATTATTTATTTATATTGGTGTTAAACCTACTTTATTCCAACTTCTCTATGGTTTATAAACTCTTTTACTACCCATAGATTCGTCAAAATAAGCAAACAACACGCAAAAAAAACAGAATCTGTCAAAAACAGGACAGTCTATAGTAATCTGAAACTAACACAAACTTATGGAAGTCAGAAAAATCTACCAAAATAGGAAGAACTAGACAATTTGTTTATTGATCTACTTCAATTTGAACCAGTATTTTATCACGTTCTGGTGATTTTTAACAATTGTTTTCGTGAACAGAAAGTTTTTGGAATTTTCAGCAAGATCAAATAACTATCATCCAAGAAGATCCTATAGGTTTAACTTGGCACAAACACTAATTAAAACATAAAGTCAAATCTAACCAGAGGCTAGATAAAAAAAATTCCTAAACAGAAGCAAAAAGCAAAAAACCAAAATAAAATTGGGTTGCCTCCCAACAAGCGCTATCGTTTAATGCCCCTAGCTAGGCATAAAAGCAAAGATAGATCTAGGTATTGCCATCTTTGGTAGGCAATCCATAAGTAGCTCTCATAATAGATTCATAAGGTAATTTTATTTTCTTTCTAGGGAAGTGTTCCATGCCTTTCCTCAACGGAAATTGGAATCCAATATTCCCTTCCTTCATATAGATAATTGCACCAATCGTTCTAAGGAAAGGTCTACCAATAATAATAGGACATGTAGGATTGCAATCTATATCAAGAACAATGAAATCTACGGGCACATAGTTCATATTTGCAACAATAAGAACATCATTAATTCTTCCCATAGGTTTCTTAATAGTGGAATCCGCAAGGTGCAAGTTTAAAGAACAATCATCAAATTCACGGAAACCTAGCAAATCACACAAAGTTTTTGGAATCATGGAAACACTAGCACCCAAATCACACAAAGCATAGCATTCATGATCTTTAATTTTAATTTTAATAGTAGGTTCCCACTCATCATAAAGTTTTCTAGGGATAGAAACTTCCAACTCAAGTTTTTCTTCATAAGATTGCATTAAAGCATCAACGATATGTTTAGTAAAAGCTTTATTTTGGCTATAAGCATGAGGAGAATTTAGCACGGATTGCAACAAGGAAATACAATATATCAAAGATCAATTATCATAATTAAATTCCTTGAAATCCAAAATAGTGGGTTCATTAATATCTAAAGTTTTGATCTCTTCAATCCCACTTTTAACAATTTTCGCATCAAGATCTAAAAACTCCAAATTTTTGGGACGCCTTCTAGGTAAAGGTAACTCATCTCCAGTCCCATCATTATCAAGATCAATATTGCAAAACAAAGATTTAATAGGAGACACATCAATAACTTTTAGATCTTCATCTTTATTCTCACAAAAACTAGACACGCTTTCACAAAGCAATCTTTCTTAGCACGCATCCTAGCGGTTCTTTCTTTGCACTCATCAATGGAAATTCTCATGGCTTTGAGAGACTCATTGATATCATGCTTAGGTGGAATAGATCTAAGTTTCAAAGAATCAACATCAAGAGAAATTCTATCAACGTTCCTAGCCAATTCATCAACCTTAAGCAATTTTTCTTCAAGCAAAGCATTGAAATTCTTTTGCGAATTCAAAAACTCCTTAACACTAGTTTCAAATTCAGAGGGCATCTTATTAAAAATTTCCATAAGATTTGTTGTAGGAATTACCATAATTATTAGAGGAATTACTAGGGAACGGCCTAGGATTAAAGTTTCCTCTATACGCGTTGTTACCAAAATTATTCCTACCAACAAAATTCACATCCATAGAGTCATTATTATTCTCAATCAAAGTAGACAAAGGCATATCATTAGGATCAGAATAAACACTTTTAGTATCAAATAATTTCATAAGTTCATCCATCTTTCCACTTAAAACATTGATTTCTTCTATCGCATGCACTTTTTTATTAGTAGATCTTTCGGTGTGCCATTGAGAATAATTAAGCATAATATTATCTTGGAGTTTAGTAGCTTCTCCTAAAGTGATTTCCACAAAAGTGCCTCCCGCGGCCGAATCTGAAAGATTTCTAGAAGCAAAATTCAATCCGGCATAATTTTTTTGTATAATCATCCAAAGATTCAAACCATGTGTAGGGCAATTACGTATCATTAATTTCATCCTCTCCCAAGCTTGGGCAACATGTTCATGATCAAGTTGCTTAAAATTCGTAATATCGTTTCTAAGAGGGATGATCTTAGCGGGAGGAAAATAATTAGAGATAAAAGCATCTTTGCACTTATTCCATGAATCAATACTATTTTTAGGCAAAGACGAAAACCAAGCTTTAGCACGATCTCTAAGTGAAAAAGGAAATAGCTTCAATTTAGCAATATCATTGTCCACATCTTTCTTCTTTTGCATATCACACAAATCAACGAAGCTATTCAAATGGGTAGCGGCATCTTCACAAGGAAGGCCGGCGAATTGATCTTTCATAACAAGATTCAACAAAGCAGCATTAATTTCACAAGATTCAGCATTGGTAAGAGGAGCAATCGGAGTGCTAAGAAAATCATTGTTGTTGGTATTGGTAAAGTCACAAAATTTAGTATTATCTTGATCCATCGTGACAAGCAAGCAATCCAACACAGGAGCAAACAAGAAGCAAGCGAAAAAGAGGCGAACGGAAAACAAAGGGCGAATAAAATGGCAAGGGTGAAGTGGGAGAGAGGAAAATGAGAGGCAAATGGCAAATAATGTAATGCGAGGGATAAGAGTTTGTGATGGGTACTTGGTATGTCTTGACTTGTGAGTAGACTCCCCGGCAATGGCACCAGAAATCCTTCTTGCTACCTCTTGAGCACTGCGTTGGTTTTCGCTTGAAGAGGAAAGGGTGATGCAGTAAAGTAGCGTAAGTATTTCCCTTAGTTTTTGAGAACAAAGGTATCAATCCAGTAGGAGACCACGCCCGAGTCCCATGCACCTACACAAACAAATAAGAACCTCGCAACCAACGCGATAAAGGGGTTGTCAATCCCTTCACGGTCACTTACGAGAGTGAGATCTGATAGATATGATAAGATAATATTTTTGGTATTTTTTTGATAAAGAGTAAAAGTAAAGATTGCAAAAATAAACGGTGCCAGAAATATGCAAAAATAAACGGTGCCAGAAATAACTAAGTGTTGGAAGATTAATATGATGGAAAATAGACCCGGGGGCCATAGGTTTCACTAGTGGCTTCTCTCAAGATAGCATAAGTATTACGGTGGGTAAACAAATTACTGTCGAGCAATTGATAGAACTGAGCATAGTTATGAGAATATCTAGGTATGATCATGTATATAGGCATCACGTATGTGACAAGTAGACCGAAACGATTATGCATCTACTACTATTACTCCACACATCGACCGCTATCCAGCATGCATCTAGAGTATTAAGTTCATAAGAACATAGTAATGCTTTAAGTAAGATGACATGATGTAGAGGAATAAACTCATGCAATATGATATAAACCCCATCTTTTTATCCTCGATGGCAACAATACAATACATGTCGTTTCCCTTTCTGTCACTGGGATTGAGCACCGCAAGATTGAACCCAAAGCTAAGCACTTCTCCCATTGCAAGAAAGATCAATCTAGTAGGCCAAACCAAACTGATAATTCGAAGAGACTTGCAAAGATAACCAATCATACATAAAAGTATTCAGAGGATATTCAAATATTGTTCATAGATAATCTTGATCATAAACCCACAATTCACTTCATCTCGACAAACACACCGCAAAATAATATTACATCGAATAGATATCCAAAAGGATCAAGGAGAACTTTGTATTGAGATCCAAAGAGAGAGAATAAGCCATCTAGCTAATAACTATGGACCCGAAGGTCTGAGGTAAACTACTCACACATCATCGGAGAGGCTATGGTGTTGACGTAGAAGCCCTCCGTGAGCAATGCCCCCTCTGGCGGAGCGCCGGAAAAGGCCCCAAGATGGGATCTCACAGGTACAGAAGGTTGCGGCGGTGGAAATAGGGTTTTGGCTCCGTATATGATGTTTTGGGGGTACGTAGGTATATATAGGAGGAAGAAGTACGTCGGTGGAGCAACATGGGCCCCACGAGGGTGGAGGGCGCGCCTGGGGGGGTAGGCGCGCCCCTGCCTCGTGCCTTCCTCGTTGATTGCTTTACGTAGAAACCAAGTCCTATGGATCACGTTTGTTCCGAAAATCACGTTCCCGAAGGTTTCATTCCGTTTGGACTCCGTTTGATATCCTTTTCCTTCGAAACACTGAAATAGGTAAAAAAAACAATTTGGGTTGGGCCTCCGGTTAATAGGTTAGTCCCAAAAATAATATAAAAGTGTATAATAAAGCCCATTAAACATCCAAAACAGAATATAATATAGCATGGAACAATAAAAAATTATAGATACGTTGGAGACGTATCAGAGTGGCGCCTCGAGCGGTGCCACGTCAGGATCAGCGCCCGCGCCTGGGGCACCTCCTCCCTCGCATAGGAAGGCGCGCCCGACGCCCTCCTCGGGCAAGGCTCGGGGGCTCTCTGATGGAGGGCCTCCGTCCTTGCCAACATCACGAGGGAGGCGCTCGGGCACCACATGGAGGCGTGCTTTGCGGCACGTTTCCCTCACGAGGACACCGGGCGAGGAGCGCTCAGGAGTTCGTTGCCAAGACCACCCAGGAGCTGCAGGATGCAAGGGCCATGCGCGTCGAGCGCCGCCCACCTGGCGCGGCTCCCCATCCAGGCGAGGATGGCGGGCTGCGCGTATGCATCGACATCCGAGGACTCAACAGGGCCGCATCTCAGGAGATTTTCTGGCCTTCGCACGTGGGACGTTGTGAGGGCCCACCTCACAGCTACGTTCGCATGCCATTTGGCCTGCCGAGCATGGCATCCGCCTTCTAGCACGACCTGCGAAGCGTCCTGGCGGCTCAGGAGGCCAGGCATCATGCAGTCCTGGCGGAGATGGTGACGGTCCTCAAGGAACCTCCCGGACCCCCAGAGCCTCCCGTGGCTCAGCGCCCTAGTGGCTCGTGAGGAGCAACCCCTTCACCGCGCATCTTCAGCTACACCAACATCCTTTCGACAATGGAACCAGGTGACATTTTCCAAGTTCATTTAGCTGGGAGCGCCCTCGGGGCCGCATCATTCCTATGCCACGTGGGTCCGTCCCTGCGGCGTGTATCCCTTCTTCTTTATGTCTTTAGCTTACTCTAATGGGGGCGCCCCTCGGGCTGAATCATCCCCAAGCCGCTCAGGTCTGACCCAGTGGCGTGTATCGTTCTTGCATTTACCTAAGCTAGTTTGCTTTTCATGCGTAATCTATCCATGGTTATCACCTGCTTGATTGTCACCCGCCACGGGAGCCGCATGCCGACTGTCTTTCTTCAGGATCCTTCGCATAAGAAGGCTAGGCACGGCGTCTGTGCTCCGGCCCGTCCCTGCAGCGTCAATAAATCGAACGGCTGAGCTATGTCCGGCGGGCCGGTCCCGTTCACGTCACCTCCTGGGGTCATTGGTGCTTGGCCTCCTCGTGCGATAACCTCAGGAAATTCATTCGGCGCAGGTTGTCTAACCATCTCGCAGGACCACCACAGCAAACAAGAATCAACACCAGGCGCAACCCGCCTTGAGGTAGGGCCTCGTGAGTCCCGTGCTGGCTCACGAGTGCCCAAACACACCTCGTCTAGCCCCGTCGTGCAAGCCACATGTCAGGGCGGGGCTGTACACGCCCCGAGGGCTCTCTGCAGTAGGGAGTCCCCCCCACGCACCAGTGGAAGCACCATGGTCCATGCTGGCAGTTGACACTACTGAGGAGCGGTTATGCCCGTGCAAGTGCGGAAGCGCTATGCTCCGTGTTGGTGATAAACAACTGAGGGCGGCCCCTTGGTCGTATGAACCTCAGGGAGCCCTGAGCTCAGTGTCTGGCCTCGTTGCAACGCCTCCCCGGGAGAGCCGCGCCAGGGGCTGGGCACGGGGGCTGCGCCTGGGTCACGCCCAAGCGTACACCACCCTGCCAGGTCCCCCGGACCTGGTCATCGCGTGCCCTCCCGAGTGGAGCCTCGGCGAGGAAAAAGGTATGAAGGTCGTTTGAGCGTCAAGGGGGACTCCTGAGCATCGCGACTCAGGAGCCTAACTAGTCACGTAGCCCCTCACTCCTTAGTCTCGTCCTGGTGTTTCGGACGACCCAACAGCAGTTGAGGTATGCGCGGGGCCGGGCCCTACCGACGCAGAATACTAGACCTATTCCTGTAAGTTGTTTGCATGTCAAGGGGGACTCCTGAGCATCGCGACTCAGGAGCCTAACTGGCCACGCAGCCCCTCACCCCTTGGTCTCGTCCTGGTGATCTGCACGACCCAACAGCGGCTGAGGTATGCGTGGGGTCGGGCCCTGCCGACGTAGAATGAAAAGTAAATGGGAAGAAAATCACAAAATCTCAAAGCAAATATTACAAGACATATTGTTCTCCCAATACCAAACACAAGTTTAAATGCCTCCACGAGGCATGGTGCATGTTGCAGGAGTTAAACAGGAAAGGAGCTGCAAGCAAGTCATCCCTGGACACCGCCGTCGCCCGCAAGGGGTGCTCCTTCCTTGGTGGCGCCGCCTTCACCTGTACCACCAGTTGGGGTTGCAGGATCAGTACCACCGCCGGTCGAAGGCGCGGGAGCGAAGGCACGGAACTTCTTCAGTAGGGCCTCCACTTGAGCCTTCACGGCTGCGGCAGCGACCGCGCAATGCTCGTCATCCACAGGCTCCAGTAGCTCATCAATGCAGGTGGCGGGATCGCGAAGATGGAGGTGGCTGAAGACGCGCGTCAGCGCGGCTGAGGAAAGAACTCAGGCTTCTCCCTCTACCATGGGGCCGATAGTGCTCACGACTTCCTCAAGCGCCTCGACCATATAGGGAAGAAGCTGGGCGGGGCCGTCCTTGTTGGTGGTCAGCGGCTCCTCCAAGCCCTTCTCGTAGAGTGCCCGCAGTGCCGCACGGGACCTCTCCTCGAGAAGTGCGAAGGCCGCACCGTCCTCCACGAGGACCTTCGCCTTGGCGTCAAGTTCGGCCTTCTCTGCCTCCACCTTCTGCTTCAGCTTCTCCAGCCGGCCGCGTTCCGTGGCCTGCGCCTTCGCCAACTCCTCCAGCTCGGCGTCACGACCCTTGATGGCGTCCTCCCGGGCCTTCATCTTCTCCTCCTCCACCTTGCGTCCACGAGCTTCTTCCACACGCTCATTGCGCAAGGTCTTCAGCTCGGCCTCTAGCACTCGGCAGCGGTCTTGGGCGGCCTTGACATCCTTTAGCACCGCCTCGCGAGTAGTTGCGGCTTGGGCAGCGGCCTGTTTCTCCTTCTCGGAGGTCTTCGCGGCCTGGCTCAGCGCCGCCTGAATGGACACGTCAGCATGAAGCCAGCCAGAGACCAGCTACAGGCGTCCGGCTACCAGGTGGGGGTCGGCACCTTAAAGATCTTCTCGCAGCTGGGTCATCTTAGAAAGAGCGTGCTCCAAGACGTCAGGGGAGGTGGAAGGACTTGGAATCAGCGGTGCAGCAGGAGGAGGAGGAGGCGACATCGTCACCATAGCCTGGGAGACTGTGGGCTCCTGAGCTTTGGGGACCTCAGCAGCCGAGCCGGACACCGGCACCTCTGGAACCAGCGGGGCCACTGGGGCTGACTCCTCCCGAGGATGCTCCCCCGGGCCTCTGAAGGGTGATCGAGCCAGAGAGGCATGAGAGCCGATGCTGCCCTTCTCCATGGAGGGAGACGCGGCCACAGCAGGCAGATTGGTCCCGGGCAGCACCACTGCTTCCTCCTTCCTCTTCTTCGTTGCGGGCGTCGGCCTAATTACACAATGGAGCAGCATCAAGGATCGGCAACATAAGCAAGAACAAGGCGGGGCAAGAATACTCACTGGTCCACCATGGTGTAGTCCCTCTGCTTGTTAAGCTTGAAGCCTGAGAGCCTCGTTGCCTGAGGCGCGGGCGCACGGGCTCCAGGAGTGGAAGAAGGGACGGCAGATGGGCCGGAAGCAGCTCCGGGCAGTGTCGGAGGAGAACCAGCATCTCGGGAGATCAGCGCCGGCCTGCCCCTCATCGGAACCCCACTTGCTGGCCTCCTCTAGGGGCTGGTCTTGGGCCTTGAGGAGCCCCCAGCCATGGGCGGCCCCTCCCTCTCCAGAAGGGTATCAGCTTCGTTAGCATCGTCAGGCAGGGTGCGGAGGATGTCGGCCTTGTGCAAGGGGGAGGTCTCCCCCATCCCCTCAGGGGTCGCCTCCGAGTCGTGTTCCTCATCCTCCTCCTCTTCCCCCTCCTTGCGGGAATCACCAGAAGACACGTCCACCGGCGTCGTCACCATCGGGACCCCAGTGGGCGCCGGCAGCACTAGCCTGCACCCGTCAAAGGTGGGCATGGCGGCCACAACCTGCGCCCCATCCTCGCGGAGGAACAAAGGAACGAAGGCACTCCGCAGGTACTCCTGATCATCCTCGACCAGGAGGCAGAGAGCCACAACCAGCTCTTCGTCAGATAAGGCCGCCGGACTCAAGCGGAGCTTATCTACTGCGCCCTCAAGCGTCCACAAGGGGCGCGAGCGCGCCTGGAGCGGGGCCACGCGCAACATCATGAACTCCCTCAGGAGCATGGTCCCCGTCAGCTTTGCCGCCTTCGCGTAGCCCGGCTTCAGGTCGGCATTCATCTTCTCCAGCACCAACTTCGCCCGGTCATCAGTAAGCTTCACGCAAGACCACCCTTCGTCGGACTGGGGCATCTCCGTCAGCAGCCTCAAACGCGGGTGGACGCACTTGGCATCCATCATGACCCACTTGATCCTGAAGCCGTCGACCTTCTTCCCAGCCTTCGAGATCGCATTGGCCTTGCTGGCCGCGATGAAGTTGGCGCACCCAGAGGTGTGACCGTCGTTGATACGGAGGAAGAAGTGGCGCAGCAGGGCCACGGACGGCATCACCCCGACGTACGCCTCACAGTAGAAGGCGAAGATCAACAAGAGAAGAATGGAGTTGGGATGGAGATGAAGGGCCTGCAACCTGTAATGGCAGAGGATGGTGTAGAAGAAGTCGAAGAAAGGGGGAACCATGCCCGCGACGACGCTGCTCATGAAGAAGGGGTAGAAGGTGCTCCCCTGAGCCTCTGGCTCGGCGGAGCCAGCCCAGAGCTCGGTCTTCCCCTTCTCGTTGCTTTCCCCCGCCGTCAGCAAGCATGTGGCGGCGAGGTAATTCTTCTCCGAGACATTGGGTGTGTCCAGAGCCGGCTCATACCAAGCAGGCGGCGCAGCAGCCTTGGCCTTTCGGGGCGCCATTGGTCGGAAGCTTGGAAGGGGATTGAAACAGATCTGGAGATTGCGGAAGCATGGAGCGAGAAAGGGGATCTAGAGCAAGACGAAGGAAAGCAATGTAGGCAAGTATTGCTCGCACCAGTCTTCTTGTCAGTCGGGCAGTTGCCGAGGCAGCGTGGGGGAGTGGACACGCCCACGCCCCATCAATCACCACGCTTCGACCAAGGCCGCAGGCTATTGGGGCCCGTGGCGCTCCGCACTTGCCCTTTGGCTTCGTCTCGAATCCAAGTCTGAGCGCGCCTTAGGCCCGGGGGCTACTGTTGGTGTCCTGGGAACGGGGGTTCCCAGACTTGCCTGCCTGTGGCCCACGGCGTGGCTCCACTAGCGACCCTGTACGGCCCATCTTCACCAGCAGACACTGAAGACCCTCGCGAGGGGCCAAGCCTCGCGAGGTGGACGACGCAAGACCTCCTCGGGGGCAGCCTCACCAGGCTGGCTCGAGAGGGGCGGAGAGATCAAGGCAAGGGGAACCTCGCGAGGTTCCTATGACGTAAGCCATAACGACCAAGACCAGGCGGGCGCCAGCGTGCATAGTGTCCTCGTTTCTTCTTTGGTGCTAAAGAGGCAAGCGCAGACGAGGAGTCTCGAGGCATCAGGCAAAGGTTTCTATATCGGTGCAACGAGACCAAGACCAGCAGGGCGGCAGGACGGAGGTCACCATGGAGCCCAAGACGGCGTCACCACTAGAGCCTTTGGCAGGCAAAGACCACCTTTAGTCAAGATAACTTGTACTAGTTGTCCCCCTTCAAATTGGCCGTTGTGGGATCCCTTCCCGCTCAATATTTGGGAAGAGGACCAGGGCCTCTATAAATAGGACTAGCCACCACCATAGGAGGGAACTAATCTTGGACTGGATCCATTCCATCCTCACACTCACCAAGCACAAGAACACCTCTCCTCAGGAGGTTGTTCTTCCCTTGTACTATTCATCCTCAGCCCGAGAGTCAATCCACCACACCACACTGGAGTAGGGTATTACACCACATTGGTGGCCCGAACTAGAATAAATCTTGTGTCTCTTGTGTTACGAGTTCGTCGAGCTAGACTTTGAGATCGCGATGAGGGTGAGGGCGTGATTAGGTAGGCAGAGATCTTCATGCGCACCCCAGTGTTCGAACCTCAAGGGTTTTGCCGGAACCCAAAATCCGACAGTGTTGGCCGCGACGAAGACAAGGGCGAGCTCATCCTCGGTGATGGCCATGGCTCGTTTGACAGCGGCGACTCCTCCTCCAGCGAAAGATCCAGCGGCGGTGGCTATGACCAACCGCCCTGTCGCCGGGCTTGCTTCAAGGACGGTGGTGGGTCGTCCCATCGTCGCGCCCCAATGAAGCGCGAGGAGGACTTCGACTGTTGGCGAACGTTGCAGAAAAAAAAATCCTATGTTCCACCAAGATCAATCTATGGAGTCAACTAGCAACGAGAGGTGAGTGCATCTACATACCCTTGTAGATCGCGAGCGGAAGCGTTCAAGAGAACGGGGATGAAGGAGTCGTACTCGCCATGATCCAAATCACCGATGACCAAGTGCCGAACGGACAGCACCTCCGCGTTCAACACACGTGCGGTTGGGGAAGACGTCTCCTCCTTCTTGATCCAGCAAGGGGAAGGAGAGGTTGATGGAGATCCAGCAGCACGACGGCGTGGTGGTGGATGCAGCAGTGATCGCAGCAGGGCTTCGCCGAGCTTCTGCGAGAGGGAGAGGTGTAGCAGGGGAGAGGGAGGCGCCAAGAGTTGAGGTGCGGCTGCCCTCCCTCCCCCTTTATATAGCCCCCCTGGGGGGCGCCGGCCCTAGGAGATGGGATCTCCTTGGGGGGCGGCGGCCAAGGGGAGGCTTGCCCCCCAAGGCAAGTGGAGGCGCCCCCCACCCTAGGGTTTCCAACCCTAGGCGCAAGGGGGCCCAAGGGGGGCGCACCAGCCAACTTGGGGCTGGTTCTCCTCCCCACTTCAGCCCACGGGGCCCTCCGGGATGGGTGGCCCCACCCGGTGGACCCCCGGGACCCATCCGATGGTCCCGGTACAATACCGGTGACTCCAAATCCTTCCCGATGGCCGAAACTGCACTTCCTATATATAATTCTTCACCTCCGGACCATTCCGGAACTCCTCGTGACGTCCGGGATATCATCCGGGACTCCGAACAACTTTCGGATTACTGCATATTCATATCTCTACAGCCCTAGCGTCATCGAACCTTAAGTGTGTAGACCCTACGGGTTCGGGAGACATGCAGACATGACCGAGAGGACTCTCCGGTCAATAACCACAGCAGGATCTGGATACCCATATTGGCTCCCACATGCTCCACGATGATCTCAACGGATGAACCACGATGTCGAGGATTGAAGTAATCCCGTATGCAATTCCCTTTGTCAATCGGTACGTTACTTGCCCGAGATTCGATCGTCGGTATCCCAATACCTCGTTCAATCTCGTTACCGGCAAGTCACTTTACTCGTACTGTAATGCATGATCCCGTGACCAACCACTTGGTCACATTGAGCTTATTATGGTGATGCATTACCGGGTGGGCCCAAAGATACCTCTCCGTCATACGGAGTGACAAATCCCAGTCTCGATCCGTGTCAACCCAACAGATGCTTTCGGGGATGCCTGTAATATAACTTTATAGTCACCCAGTTACGTTGTGACGCTTGGCACACCCAAAGCACTCCTACGGCATCCGGAAGTTACACGATCTCATGGTCTAAGGAAATGATACTTAACATTGGAAAAGCTTTAGGAAACGAACTACATGATCTTGTGCTAGGCTTAGGATTGGTTCTTGTCCATCACATCATTCTCCTAATGGTGTGATCTCGTTATCAATGACATCTAATGCCCATAGTCAGGAAACCATGACTATCTGTTGATCAACGAGCTAGTCAACTAGAGGCTCACTAGGGACATGTTGTGGTCTATGTATTCACACATGTATTACGATTTCCGGATAACACAATTATAGCATGAACAATAGACAATTATCATGAACAAGGAAATATAATAATAATCCTTTTATTATTGCCTCTAGGGCATATTTCCAACAGTCTCCCACTTGCACTAGAGTCAATAATCTAGTTACATTGTGATGAATCGAACACCCATAGAGTTCTGGTGTTGATCATGTTTTGCTCGCGGAAGAGGTTTAGTCAACGGATCTGCAACATTCAGATCTGTGTGCACTTTACAAATATCTATGTCTCCATCTTGAACATTTTCACGAATGGAGTTGAAGCGACGCTTGATGTGCCTGGTCTTCTTGTGAAACCTGGGTTCCTTGGCAAGTGCAATAGCTCCAGTGTTGTCACAGAAGAGAGCGATTGGCCCCGACGCATTGGGTATGACTCCTAGGTCGGTGATGAACTCCTTCATCCATATTGCTTCATGCGCTGCCTCCGAGGCTGCCATGTACTCCGCTTCACATGTAGATCCCGCCACGACGCTTTGCTTGCAACTGCACCAGCTTACTGCCCCACCATTCAAAATAAACACGTATCCGGTTTGTGACTTGGAGTCATCCAGATCTGTGTCGAAGCTAGCGTCAACGTAACCCTTTACGACGAGCTCTTCGTCACCTCCATATACGAGAAACATGTCCTTAGTCCTTTTCAGGTACTTCAGGATATTCTTGACCGCTGTCCAGTGTTCCATGCCGGGATTACTTTGGTACCTTCCTACCAAACTTACGGCAAGGTTTACATCAGGTCTGGTACACAGCATGGCGTACATGATAGACCCTATGGCTGAGGCATAGGGGACGACACTCATCTTTTCTCTATCTTATGTCGTGGTCGGACATTGAGCTGAGCTCAATTTCACACCTTGCAACACTGGCAAGAACCCCTTCTTGGACTGATCCATATTGAACTTCTTCAATATCTTTTCAAGGTATGCGCTTTGTGAATGACCTATCAGGCGTATTGATCTATCTCTATAGATCTTGATGCCTAATATATAAGCAGCTTCTCCAAGGTCCTTCATTGAAAAACACTTATTCAAATAGGCCTTAATGCTGTCCAACAGTTCTATATCATTTCCCATCAAAAGTATGTCATCCACATATAATATAAGAAATTCTACAGAGCTCCCACTCACTTTCTTGTAAACGTAGGCTTCTCCATAAGTCTGCACAAACCCAAACGCTTTGATCATTTCATCAAAGCGAATGTTCCAACTCTGAGATGCTTGCACCAGCCCATAAATGGAGCGCTGGAGCTTGCATACCTTGTTAGCATTCTGAGGATCGACAAAACCTTCCGGCTGCATCATATAAAATTCTTCCTTAAGAAAGCCGTTGAGGAATGCCGTTTTGACGTCCATTTGCCATATCTCATAATCATAGTATGCGGCAATTGCTAACAAGATTCGAACGGACTTCAGCTTCGCTACGGGTGAGGTCTCATCGTAGTCAACCCCTTGAACTTGTCGATAACCCTTAGCGACAGGTCGAGCCTTATAGATGGTAACATTACCATCCGCGTCTGTCTTCTTCTTAAAGATCCATTTATTCTCTATCGCTCGCCGATCATCGGGCAAGTCTGTCAAAGTCCATACTTTGTTTTCATACATGGATCCTATCTCAGATTGCATGGCTTCAAGCCATTTGTTGGAATCTGGGCCCGCCATTGCTTCTTCATAGTTCGAAGGTTCACCGTTGTCTAACAACATGATTTCCAGGACAGGGTTGCCGTACCACTCTGGTGCGGAACGTGTCCTTGTGGACCTACGAGGTTCAGTGGCAACTTGATCTGAAGTTTCATGATCATCATCATTAACCTCCTCTCTAGTCGGTGGAGGCACCACAGAAACATTTTCTTGAGCTGCGCTACTCTCCGGTTCAAGAGGCAATACTTCATCAAGTTCCACTTTCCTCCCACTTACTTCTTTCAAGAGAAACTCTTTCTCCAGAAAGGACCCGTTCTTGGCAACAAAGATCTTGCCTTCGGATCTGAGGTAGAAGGTATACCCAATGGTTTCCTTAGGGTATCCTATGAAGACACATTTTTCCGACTTGGGTTCGAGATTTTCAGGTTGAAGCTTCTTGACATAAGCATCGCATCCCCAAACTTTAAGAAACGACAGCTTAGGTTTCTTCCAAACCATAATTCATACGGTGTCGTCTCAACGGATTTAGACGGTGCCCTATTTAAAGTGAATGTAGCTGCCTCTAGAGCGTATCCCCAAAATGATAGCTGGAAATCAGTGAGTGACATCATAGATCGCACCATATCCAAGAGAGTGCGGTTACGACGTTCGGACACACCGTTACGCTAAGGTGTTCCAGGCGGCGTGAGTCATGAAACGATTCCACATTTCCTTATGTGCGTACCAAATTCATGACTTAAATATTCTCCCCCACGATCTGATCGTAACAACTTGATTTTTCTGTCACGTTGATTCTCAACCTCACTCTGAAATTCCTTGAACTTTTCAAAGGTCTCAGACTTGTGTTTCATTAAGTAGACATACCCACATCTACTCAAGTCATTAGTGAGAGTGAGAACATAACGATAGCCACCGCGAGCCTCAACACTCATTGGACCGCACACATCAGTATGTATGATTTCCAATAAGTTGGTTGCTCGCTCCATTGTTCCGGAGAACGGAGTCTTGGTCATCTTCCCCATGAGGCATGGTTCGCACGTGTCAAATGATTCGAAATCAAGAGACTCCAAAAGTCCATCTGTATGGAGCTTCTTCATGCGTTTGACACCTATGTGACCAAGGCGGCAGTGCCACAAGTATGTGGGACTATCATTATCAACCTTACATCTTTTGGTATTCACACTATGAATATGTGTAACATTACGTTCGAGATTCATTAAGAATAAACCATTCACCAGCGGGGCATGATCAGAAAACATATCTCTCATATAAATAGAACAACCATTATTCTCGGATTTAAATGAGTAGCCATCTCGCATTAAACGAGATCCAGATACAATGTTCATGCTCAAAGCTGGCACTAAATAACAATTATTGAGGTTTAAAACTAATCCCATAGGTAAATGTAGAGGTAGCGTGCTGACGGCGATCACATCGACCTTGGAACCATTCCCAACGCGCATCGTCACCTCGTCCTTCGCCAGTCTCTGTTTATTCCGCAGCTCCTGTTTTGAGTTACAAATGTGAGCAACCGCACCGGTATCAAATACCCAGGAGCTACTACGAGTACTGGTAATGTACACATCAATTACATGTATATCACATATACCTTTAGTGTTGCCGTCCTTCTTGTCTGTTAAGTATTTGGGGCAGTTCCGCTTCCAGTGTCCCTTTCCCTTGCAATAAAAAAACTCAGTCTCAGGCTTGGGTCCATTCTTTGACTTCTTCCCGGTAACTGGCTTACCGGGCGCGGCAACTTCCTTGCTGTCCTTCTTGAAGTTCTTCTTCCCCTTGCCTTTGTTGAACTTGGTGGTTTTATTCACCATCAACACTTGATGTTCCTTTTTGATTTCTACCTCTGCTGATTTCAGCATTGAATACACCTCAGGAATGGTCTTTTCCATCCCCTGCATATTGTAGTTCATCACAAAGCTCTTGTAGCTAGGTGGGAGCGACTGAAGGATTCTGTCAATGACCGCCTCGTCCGGGAGGTTAATGTCCAGCTGGGACAAGCGGTTGTGTAACCCAGACATTTTGAGTATGTGCTCACTGACAGAACTATTTTCCTCCATCTTACAACTGTAGAACTTGTCGGAGACTTCATATCTCTCGACCCGGGCATGAGCTTGGAAAATCATTTTCAGCTCTTCGAACATCTCATATGCTCCGTGCTTCTCAAAACGCTTTTGGAGCCCCGGTTCTAAGCTGTAAAGCATGCCGCACTGAACGAGGGAGTAATCATCAGCACGCTGCTGCCAAGCGTTCATAACGTCTTGGTTCTCTGGGATGGGTGCTTCACCTAGCGGTGCTTCTAGGACATATTGTTTCCTGGCAGCTATGAGGATGATCCTCAGGTTCCGGACCCAGTCCGTATGGTTGTTGCCATCATCTTTCAGCTTGGTTTTCTCTAGGAACGCGTTGAAGTTGAGGTTGACATTAGCATGGGCCATTTGATCTACAAGACATATTGCAAAGTTTATTTAGACTAAGTTCATGATAATTAAGTTCATCTAATCAAATTATATAATGAACTCCCACTCGGATTAGACATCCCTCTGGTCATCTATGCGATACATGATCCGACTTGACTAGACCGTGTCCGATCATCACGCGAGACGGACTAGTCATCATCGGTGAACATCTCCATGTTGATTGTATCTTCTATACGACTCATGTTTGACCTTTCGGTCTTCCGTGTTCCGAGGCCATGTCTGTACATGCTAGGCTCGTCAAGTTAACCTAAGTGTATTGCGTGTGTAAATCTGGCTTACACCCGTTGTATTCGAACGTTAGAATCTATCACACCCGATCATCACGTGGTGCTTTGAAACAACGAACCTTCGCAACGGTGCACAGTTAGGGGGAACACTTTCTTGAAATTGATATGAGGGATCATCTTATTTACTACCGTCGTTCTTTAAGCAAATAAGATACAAAAACATGATAAACATCACATGCAATCAAATAGTGACATGATATAGCCAATATCATATTACTCCTTTTGATCTCCATCTTCGGGGCGCCATGATCATCTTCGTCACCGGCATGACACCATGATCTCCATCATCGTGTCTTCATGAAGTTGTCACGTCAACTATTACTTCTACTACTATGACTAACGCTTTAGCAATAAAGTAAAGTAATTACATGACGTTTATGTTGACACGCAGGTCATAAATAAATTAAGACAACTCCTATGGCTCATGCCGGTTGTCATACTCATCGACATGCAAGTCGAGATTCCTATTACAATAACATGATCATCTCATACATCACATATATCATTCATCACAACTTTTGGCCATATCACATCACAAAGCACTTGCTGCAAAAACAAGTTAGACGTCCTCTAATTGTTGTTGCATGTTTTACGTGGCTGCAATAGGGTTCTAGCAAGAACATTTTCTTACCTACGTAAAAACCACAACGTGATTTGCCAACTTCTATTTACCCTTCACAAGGACCCTTTTCATCGAATCCGCTCCAACTAAAATGGGAGAGACAAACACCCGCTAGCCACCTTATGCAACTTGTGCATGTCAGTCGGTGGAACCTGTCTCATGTAAGCGTACGTGTAAGGTCGGTCCGGGCCGCTTCATCCCACAATACCGCTGAAGCAAAATAAGACTAGTAGTGGCAAGAAGGTTGACAACATCTACGCCCACAACAAATTTGTGTTCTACTCGTGTAAAGAGAACTACGCATAAACCTAGCTCATGATGCCACTGTTGGCGAACGTTGCAGAAAACAAAAAATTTCCTACGTTCCACCAAGATCAATCTATGGAGTCAACTATCAACGAGAGGAGAGTGCATCTACATGCCCTTGTAGATCGTGAGCGGAAGCGTTCAAGAGAACGGGGATGATGGAGTCGTACTCGCCGTGATCCAAATCACCGATGACCAAGTGTCGAACGGACAGCACGTCCGTGTTCAACACACGTGCGGTTGGGGAAGACGTCTCCTCCTTCTTGATCCAGCAAGGGGAAGGAGAGGTTGATGGAGATCCAGCAGCACGACGGCGTGGTGGTGGATGCAGCAGTGATCGCAGCAGGGCTTCGCCGAGCTTCTGCGAGAGGGAGAGGTGTAGCAGGGGAGAGGGAGAAGCCAAGACTTGAGGTGCGGCTGCCCTCCCTCCCCCCCCACCTTTATATAGGCCCAATGGGGGGGCGGCGGCCAAGGCGAGGCTTGCCCCCCCAAGGCAAGTGGAGGCGCCCCCCACCCTAGGGTTTCTAACCCTAGGCGCAGGGGAGGCCCAAGGGGGGCGCACCAGCCCACTTGGGGCTGGTTCTCCTCCCCACTTCAGCCCACGGGGCCCTCCGGGATGGGTGGCCCCACCCGGTGGACCCCCGGGACCCATCCGGTGGTCCCGGTACAATAACGGTGACTCCGAATCCTTCCCGATGGCCGAAACTACACTTCCTATATATAATTATTCACCTCCGGACCATTCCGGAACTCCTCGTGACGTCCGGGATATCATCCGGGACTCCGAACAACTTTCGGATTACTGCATATTCATATCTCTACAACCCTAGCGTCACCGAATCTTAAGTGTGTAGACCCTACGGGTTCGGGAGACATGCAGACATGACCGAGACGACTCTCCGGTCAATAACCAACAGCGGGATCTGGATACCCATATTTGCTCCACATGCTCCACGATGATCTCATCGGATGAACCACGATGTCGAGGATTCAAGTAATCCCGTATGCAATTCCCTTTGTCAATCGGTACGTTACTTGCCCGAGATTCGATCGTCGGTATCCCAATACCTCGTTCAATCTCGTTACCGGCAAGTCACTTTACTCGTACTGTAATGCATGATCCCGGGACCAACCACTTGGTCACATTGAGATCATTATGATGATGCATTACCGAGTGGGCCCAGAGATACCTCTCCGTCATACGGAGTGACAAATCCCAGTCTCGATCCGTGTCAACCCAACAGATGCTTTCGGGGATGCCTGTAATATACCTTTATAGTCACCCAGTTACGTTGTGACGTTTGGCACACCCAAAGCACTCCTACGGCATCGGGGAGTTACACGATCTCATGGTCTAAGGAAATGATACTTAACATTGGAAAAGCTTTAGCAAACGAACTACACGATCTTGTGCTAGGCTTAGGATTGGGTCTTGTCCATCACATCATTCTCCTAATGATGTGATCTTGTTATCAATGACATCTAATGCCCATAGTCAGGAAACCATGACTATCTGTTGATCAACGAGCTAGTCAACTAGAGGCTCACTAGGGACATGTTGTGGTTTATGTATTCACACATGTATTACGATTTCCGGATAACACAATTATAGCATGAACAATAGACAATTATCATGAACAAGGAAATATAATAATAATCCTTTTATTATTGCCTCTAGGGCATATTTCCAACACCGGCTAAGTTTGGGGAAGCGCCGAGAGCTGATTCTCATGAGTAGCCGCGGGTGTCGTGGAAGTGTCACGGCAGAAGTCCTCATGGAAGGACTTAGTTGTGGAGCCATTGCGATGGAGTTAGCTTAAAGGGGTTAAACGGGACAAAGTACACAAGGAGTTTATACTGGTTCGATCCCTTGCGGTGAAGGTAAAGGCCTAATCCGGTTGGGGTGGTATTGCTAGGGTTTTGATTACCAGGGAGCGAATACGCTATGCCTGGCTCTTGATCTGTTGTTTCTTGCCCTAAGCCGTTGCCAAGTCGTCCCCTTATATACATGGGTTGACGCCCTGCGGCCTACAGAGTCCCGGTTGGCTCATACAAACATGTCTGGCTCGGTGACTTATCTTACATGCCTGATAATACAAGTTACATATACATGGCAGTTTATGCTGATGGGCCTTAAGCCACCTTCGGGTTTGGGTCCTTTAACAAGCCTATCTATGAACCGCCATCTTTAATATACTCTTGGTCTTTATTTAGATGAACCTCCATAGGATAAACCGGCCCCTCCTAGGCGGGTCATATCTTATAGTCATATCCCCAACATTAGGCCCCGGGTTGATTTGAACTTGTTCATGTCAATCTCCAACACTTAGAAAAAATCCTTCTTCGTCTTCCTGTGTTGTTTGTAACCCGACATGACGTCATCTCCTGAAACTGTGGTGACCCTCCGTGACGTCACCTGTGATTAATACTACACACAGCCCAAATCTTAATAAATCTTTTCCTTTATTGACCCTCTGAAAATCGAGGCGCCCACGCCGTCACATATCCTCTTTTCTGTCTCCTCGATTCCCGCGCATGCCACCTATCCATCCAGTCCTATAAATAGGGCCACGGGTACACATTTCATTCTTCCCCTTTTCCTTCTCGCCTTCTTCTTCCTCATCGTGACGCTCCAGTGTGCCCGAGCTCCGCCGGCGTCGTCCTTCGTCTTCTGCCTCGACTCCGGTCGCTGCATCACCCTGAACAGACCCAAACGCCGCGGTGCCTCTCCGCTGTCTCATCAGCATCAGTAAGTCTTCTCTTTCCTCGTAATAGATCTGTCTTTTAGGGTTTCGGTGTTCGTCACCGCCCTTCCTTCTCCTTGTTTAAATTCATAGCATAGATCCGAAAAACCACATAAATCTTATGCAATAGCAGTTTTAGCACTTGTTCTTTGATATCAGAATATATCCCCATTGCAAATAGATCTCATCTGGACGTCCCCATTTTTCGACCGTCGCCACCTTGAACTTAGATTTTATTTCATTTTTTTGAACAACTACAGATCCAATCTTATAGCTTCAACCTGTGAAACCTGTTTTTCCCAACACTTAATATAATTTGTTCCTGTTAGATCTTGAATATCCATGCTGGTCATAGCGGCTTACCTAACCGGCTTATAATCACTCATATATCATTAGTCCTCACTTAAGCCGCCATGTTGAATATATACTGTAACTGTTTAACTTGTGTTTTCACCAATTGACTTGAACCGGCAAAATTTTCCTTTCCTTTAGGCTTTCTCTCTTCACAATGCCACCAAAAACAGTCTATACATGCAATTGGGTCCCCTCCATCGTCACCGAGGGCACATTTAAAGACTTTGTCAAAGTCGGGTACTTGCCCGTAAAGAGTTTCATGCATTACCGTGCTCCTGAACCAGGCGAAGAAAGACCTCAGCCAAAGGATGGTGAAACCATTGTATTCACTCATCACATGAACCGGGGCTTCTCACCACCCGACTCTAAGTTTTTCCGAGATGTTCTGCACTTCTTCCAACTCCGTCCTCAAGACATCGGACCCAACTCCGTGTCAAATATCTATAACTTCCAAGTCTTCTGCGAATTATACCCTCAAGAGGAGCCCAGCATCGACCTCTTTAGGGAATATTTTTATTGGAACCGCCAGACTGAGTTCACGAACGGCCCTAGCTTGGAGCTTGGCGAAATCTCGATTCAACACAGAAGAGATGCCATCTTCCCTTATGCATGCCTGCAGAGTCATCCCAAAGATTGGAACCAGACATGGTTTTACTGCAAAGATACTTCTCCGGGGAACGAGAATCCACTGCCAGGTTACCGTGTCGAGCGCCTGGACCCAAAGCACAATCTTCCTAGGAAACTTACCACTGCCGAACGGGCAAAACTTGCTCCTACCATTGCAAAGGTTAAAGCCCTGCTAGGAAACGGGTTAACCGGCATTGATTTGGTCAGGTGCTGGGTTTCTTGGCGGATTATACCCTTGAGCCGCTGCACCGGCTTAATGTGTACTTACACTAGTGGTGTAAACGATCCACTGCGCCATAGCTCTGCACCATTAACTGACGAGGCAATTGACAAAATGGTTAATTCCCTTCAAAATGAAAATCCGGAAGATTGCGTTAAAGTGGGTCTGGCCCCTTTCTACAAGCTTAACCCGCCACCAGATGTGAGTCTCTAAATTTATTTACCTTTACTTCATTATTCAAATACCTCATTAACTCAACCTTTAATGACCTTTACAGACTAAGTCTGACTTTTGGAAAAAGAAGTATGATCATGAAGCTGCCAAGAAGGCCAGGGCTGCTAAGAAAGACGCCAAGAAGACCACCAAGAGAAAGAAGAAACCAAGCGCCTTTGACATGCTTAATCTGGATGACACCTCTGAGTCGGAGGTAGACCTTGACTCTCTTGGCTCGGTTTTCAATCATCTTATTGACACTGATTATTATCAGGATGACACGGGAGCCAGCCAAGCAATTGAAGAAGAGGTAACTATTACTTCCTCCGGCTCAGAACCTTTGCCAAGATAGAAACTTCGGCAAGTAACCCGGAAAGTAAGGTTTTCACACCCCTTGGCTTATTTAGATCCTCACTTTCTTTTGAAGCAACAACAACACGAGAATCGACGTCAGAACCGGACCAGTGGAGGTGAAGAGTTGTCCTCTGGCTTACCGAACACTCCTGCTCCTCGAAAACGTTGAAACGAGGTTCTTTTTTACTTAAACTCTTTTTACCCACTGGCAGGTCTTATCTGTCTTCCTCCTAACTCTGTTGATTCAATTGACCATGAGATTGCCCGTTCTTCCTCCGGTGACTTATCGCAAACCGAGTTGCCGGCTTTCAAAACTACCCCTGGGGAATGGCAATTACTTTTTACTCTGTACCTCTTTATATCCTTACACTTATGCTGACTTTGTCATAACCCGTGCAGTGGACAAGCAAAGCCTAATAAGAAGGCGAAGGTGACTAAGCCAACCGAGGCTCCTAAAGTTGGTGAGCCGGAGCAGCAAGTCTCTGTACCTGAAGCTTCTGATAAACAGCCAGCAGAACCTGCCTCTGACAGTCCACCTGAAATTCCTGACCTCTCCCGTGATCACACGGATGTCAATCCTGTGCTCACTGAGTCATCCAACCCAATTAAATTGCCAGAAGAACATGGTGAAGATGTTATAATTACTGGCACTAGCTTCAGAGAACCGGGACGTCCAACCGTCTTGGCCAAACACTCCACGAAAGATGAGTTCATCGAGAGGCCAAAAATGAAATTTGATATTGTCGATTACTCTCAACTGAACATCAATGAAGTATTCTCTGGTTATCTCAACCAAGTTCACTCCAGTCGCGACCTTGAGATTGATATGGTGAAACAAATGCACCAGAAATATGAGGTACGTCTTACGGCTTTGAATAAGTTATGTATATCCTGCCAGCCCTGAAGTCTACTGGTTATGATAAGATTGAATAGGTCGTAGACTTAAAATAATCCATAAGCTTCTTGTCATAGAATCCCTCCAAGGCCGGTTTAAGATTAAACCGGGTGTTTGAGCAATTTAACATTGCATCTGTAGTCCCCAAGGGCCGGTTTAATCAGATGAATGAGTCGGTCCTATTTACAATTTTTAAGAAAAGAGAGCTTATCTGTGTAGCCCCCATGAGTCGGCTGGGACTGTTTTCAACACAACCGGCTCATCATTAGAGAGATACAAGCGATATGCATTAGCCCCCAAGTGCAAAGTAGTCTTGCTTGCAAAGTGCTTGGGACTTTATTCATAAGAGCCATTTTACTTAAAGAATTTCTTTGACAGACATTAGCCCCCAAGTGCCAAGTGTTGTTGCTTGCAAAAGACTTGGGACTTATATTCTTATAACCCTGATATAAATGTGTTGACAACTCTGTGCTTCATACAGGCTGCTACTGCTGAACTGGAGTCACAATTAAATGATGCAAAGACCCGGCTGGCGACTCAGGAAACCGAGACCCGGAAAGCTGAGTCAAAATTCCAGTTTAGTGTAGCTGAATCGGAAAAGATGAAGACCAGTTTTGAGGCGGAGAAAAGCACTTGGGCTAAAGAAAAGACTGCTTTAATGCAGCGGGCTGAAAAAGCAGATGCAGCTCTTCAAGAGGTAACCATTGAGCTCACCGGCTTAAAACACCGTGTATCTCAGATGGTTTCTGCTATCTTTGGTTAGTCGCCTTGCTATTCATCAAAAGTGAATACTTGTCGTGACAATATAAACAGGCATTAACCTATCTGTGATTTACTCAGGTCCTAGGAGCAGCAACCTGAACCAAGACATGCTTGTAAAGCTGAAGGCGGTCTATACCCTTGTTGAGCAGATGTGTACTAGAGCCCAGCGTACACTGGCTACAATCTCTCCGACTAATCAAGCACCAACATTGTTAATAGATGTCTTGAAAAAGACTCTCCATTCTACCAGCCAGGATTGATGAAATGAAGTGTTCTTCTGCAAGAGCCCGCGTTGTGATGGCTTTGAGCCGGGCCATGGCATGGGTACCAGAGCTTGACCCGTCTGAAGTAGCCACCGGATACCCAAGCTTGAAGGAGGATGACACTCTGTTTGATCAGAAGGACTTCTTAGCTTGCATAAAGAAAATACGTCCAATGGCGACTCTGATGGTACCAAGGACCTCGACTCTGAGGATTAAAGACCGGGAAAGGGAAAGAAGAGTAGCAGCATGAAGGGACAGCAGTACAACCCTGCCAATCAGGGCGGCAACGGTAAGCACAAAGCTGATGATTTTGTGGCTAACACCGGTGCGCACAATTATAACCAGCGACGTAAGGGACCGCCGGCTCAAGGAACAAGGTTTGACCTTGATGCAGTATTAAATCAGCCATGTCCAAAACACGGAACGGATCAGAAGCCGGCTACCCATCTATGGAAAGATTGCAGCATAATGAGAAGCTTTAGGGAGTCCATCCAACACAACCTTGGCCCGAACAGCGGTTCAGGGTCCGGCTCTCATGGTCCGGGTCATGGAGGCGGCGGTTCAAAAACCGGGTTTCAAGGCCACGGTAACCAGGGTGGCTACAATCAGCAGAATAATCAGGGAAATCAGCAGCAGCAGTCTGGTTATTAGAGCAACCCGAAGCAATTAAACAGTGGATAGTATCACGTATTCACTACAAGCTTGTGTAAGCGAGATCAGAAGCTTCATAAGAGGGCAGTGAATGTTGTTGAGCCGGCGGTGCCACGTTATTTACGGTGGTCAGAGCAGCCTATTGTGTGGAGTCGTGAGGATCATCCGCCTCGGGTTGATAATATGGGTCACCTGGCTCTCGTGGTGGCGCCTCAGGTTGGGGGCTATAAATTTACTAAGGTACTCATGGATGGAGGCAGCAGCATTAACATACTTTATTATGAGACCTTCCGTCGCATGGGACTGACTCATAAGAATCTTAAACCGTCAAACACTGTCTTCCATGGTGAGGTGCCGGGTAAGTCGGCTTACCCAGTGGGTAAGATATCTTTAGAACTTGCCTTTGGAGATGAGCATGATTCTAGGTCTGAGACTTTAACCTTCGAAGTGGTCAAGATCAAGAGCCCTTATCATGCTCTGTTTGGGCAGCTGGCTTATGCTAAGTTCATGGCAAGGCCTTGTTATGTTTACTTGTAGCTTAAGATGCCGAGTTATAAGGGCACTGTCGGGGATATACCCTGTGGCGTAAACCGGACGGAAGTATAACCCGGCCGGACTGGACGACTCGCTGGTAACCCGCCCAGAGCTTGGCGGTTCACTGGCTACCCGCCCGGTCTTGGCGGTTCATTAGTAACCCGGCAGGCGGGTCAGATGGATGACGAGGCCCATGGCCCAGAAGGCCGGTTCACGTTTAATGGTGGGCCGGTTTATGAGGAAAGCACAAGGAATATTCCCTTACAAAGGAAGCAAGACTAGGACTCCACTTGTAATAGAGTAATCCTAATCCAACTAGGACTAGTCATGTAAACCGCCCCTTCAACATATATAAGGAGGGGCAGGGCTCCCCAAAGAGGGACAAGCGACAAGCAACAAGAAACAATATCTAGGGCTAGACACAAAGAGGAGAGTCGGTTTACGGCGTCTCCCTCGTGATGATAATGAGACCTGGCCTCAAACAGCATGTAGGGTTTTTACCGGATGATGTTTCCCGAGGCCCGAAGCTGTCTAAATCTTTGTCTTGCGTGTTGATCCGCACTGCGTCTCTCGTCCCACTCAACCCCTCTCAAGCTACCACATGGATGTGTTGGCCTGGCGAGTAAGTCCTGACACTAAGGACATCTGCCGTGACAATTCCACGACAGTTGACGCCCACCGTGGTGATGAGTTCTTGAAGGGATCTTTCACATGAATCGAAAGGCTTGGGATAGACTGGATAAAGAAAAGCCGGTTTAGAAGGACCTACATCAAACTCCGAGTTCCTCGGTCAATGTGGACAGAATTGCTGCCAGGAAAGAGATTAGGTCCCGCTCAAGTTTGGAACAGAAGCAGATCAATTCCCAAAGCAATCAGGAGTTCATGCTCCCCTCGTGCGTCCAAGTGTCCCATAGAGGTTTCCTTTCAGTCCAAATATGTCAAGTCACGGGAGTATTGAGGATGCTCTTATTTGAACAATATACAAGTATGTTCAATCTGTCAATCCGAGGACGGATAGATTCTTTGCTACAGCCAAGACAGACAGGAATTCGATCAACTACGTCGACGCGTTAGCCTTGGCCGTCACTGAAGTTCTTTTTCCTGCTGTACCGGGTGTTCTTTTAAGTCCCGGGAAAATATCCACCTAGGCCTATGCGTTGATCTGATAGCCGCAAGTTGTTGCTGCTGTTTCCTGTGTTTGTGGCTGTTGCTACCCCTGAAAAAAAATCATCAAAGCAACCACGATCCGGATTGATGGAGTGATAGGCGTGGACTTGGTCCATCGCCGCTGCAGCCATCGCTGCGCCGCGAGTATGTTTCCGAGCCACCGTCGACCGGCGCTGTGGCCATGACTGCACCCCAGGCCGCCCGCACAAGGCCGGACTGCTGCTGCCGCAAACCGCCTCTGCCGCCTTATCGCTCCACTACCGCGGGTCTGCAGCAGATGCTGCTTCGCCGCGCCTCTGCTTCCCCCTCCATCGACGCGCCACGCCTCTGCCTCATTGTACGGGCTCGAGGCACGCTGAGCCGCTGTACCTGACGCCGTGGCCGCGTCACCTCGCTACAGCAATCGCCGCCGTCGTTGCGGGTCAACAGCGCGTACTCCGCCTTATGAGCCGGCTCTCCCCGCCCGCTCACCGGCGGCGCGTGACCTGCCCGTGCTGGCTCCGCTTCTGCACTAAGCAGGATCCGCCCCCGCCTCGACCGCGGCCATTGCCACCTCGCTTCACCGCTGACTCCATCGAGCCGCCCCGCGCCGTGAGCCGCCCGTCGTTGCGCCTGGCCAGTTCTGGCGACGACCAAGTCGCCGCCGTCCCATTGAGTCGCGTCCGCGGCTCGAGTCAAGCCGCCTGCTCAACCCGCTGTGTATCGCTACGATCTCAAGCTACTGATTCCGTGGGCCATGGCAGAGATAGCAGTAGGAGGTGAGAGCTGCGGGGCGAGAAGAATCGATGGAGATAGAGACGAAGATAAGTCTGCCATGGAAATAGCGCCGGAAGAAGTGGCTCTCGCTGGAGCTAATAAGAAAAGGTTTCCAGCGAGTGGGCCCCACCAACGCGCGTGTCATCCGGAGCCAGCGATCGACAGGAGAGAGAAAATCATACTTCGGGCACTACATCAAGAAAGGGCTCTGGGCTCATAGGCCACGCTACTCGTGTCCCCAGACTGATAAGGACTGGAGGGAATACACATCATCAGATCAACTGAGCATCGGCTATATTTTTTGACTGACGAAAAACATCAGGTGATATCCATCTAAATTTAGTTTCTTGGTATATATTGTTTTTTATCAAGAAAACAATTACTTTGGACCGGATATTTTGATATGCAGGACAATTATTCATTATAAACATGGTTTATACCATGGGTACGGAGTACGCGCTGGCAACGTCCTGCCCGGTGTTCGTCCATGTCACATTACACGGTGAATGGATGCGTGCAAGACGCCGCCCTTACGGGCCGGTTTACATCAGCTTGCCGGGAACGCGCCTGCGTTTGTCTCGCCCGTCCGAACCGGTTTACAACACCGCGGCCGACTCATCTGTCGGTGTCGCCTCTGATGTTGCGGTCATATTTTCTGTCCGTCTCTCGCGGCCTGGTCTACATCAACACGCCAAGCCGCACCTGTCTGCATGAGCTGTTTATTGAGTATAAAGCCAGTCACTGCTTGGGTAGCCCGGTTTTCTTTCAACAAAATGAAGGCAAATTATCATATATTATCAACCGCCGTCTGCACCGGATGGCTCATTGGGAAGTCACCTCAATCTTCTGTGGATTTACATCGCGTTATTAACACCGATGATATATACCTTCTGCTATGGTCAAGTATCAAGACAACTCCTTGAGTCATCTTAAGACTCGGGGGCTACGATGATATGACGCAGCAAGTCTTGCCAGTTTCAGCCGGTTTAAGAAACCCAGGACGATGGAGGGAAAGATAACCCGGTCCCGGAGGCTACTACCATATGGATAAAATTTAAGGGCCGTCAGAAAAATTTCGGTTCAAAATGAAGAATGCCGGTTTAATATCCGGTTTAAGGGAAATCTGTTCTCCCACAAAGCTCTGAAGCTCCCAAATCCGGTTTAAGAATTTCCGGTTCAAAAAGGAATTAACTTCTCGCAAGTTCGAGTTGAAAGGCCGTCAGAAAATTTCCGGCTGAAAATGAAGATTCCGGTTTAAAATCCGGTTCAAGGGAAAGATGTTCTCCCACAAAGCTTCAAAGCTCTCAATATCCGGTTCAAGATCCCGGTTCAAGAAGATTTGATCTCTTGCAAAAAGTTAAAAATTACCGAAGAGGACCTGCTGCCATGATGCGCGGTTGAAACATGGGTATCCCGCCTTATTGGCCTAAACATATTATTGATCACATGGGGGCTTCTGCTTCATAAAGCGGGGTCTCTGTTCTTTTTTACATAATGCGTGGTTACACGGAGGTTCTGTCTTAAAGCGGCCTCCGGTTTACCCCTTGGGTTAGCTTTTCAAAGCACCATGTTATGTCACTTGGGGGCTTGGTCGTGTCCGAACCAATGCAACACCTTTTGATAGGCGAAAGCCACCAGATCACTTGGGGACTTGGTCAAGTCTGAACCAGTCACGCCTTTTGGTCGGCCTAAGGCCACAGAATCACTTGGGGGCTTTGGTCGAACCCGAACCATCGTCACCCCTCTTGAAAGGCATAATGCCAATGCATCACTTGGGGACTTGTGGTCACGTCTGAACCATAGTCATGCCTCTTGATCGGCCTAAAGGCCATAGAATCACTTGGGGGCTTGGTCGAACCCAAACCATTGCCACGCCTCTTGATCGGCATAATGCCACGGTTTCATTTGGGGACCTGGCTGACTTGAACCATAGCTACACCTATCGGGAGCTTGGTCGTGTCCGACCATGGTAACACCATCTGATCGGCTCAATATAGCCTCTTTTTGCAAATGGTTTTGTCATTGCCTTTGCTTGAAATTTTGTTTGATAAATATTTCTTTTGTTGCATTTTAAACCGACAATTCTTAAACCGGTTCGACGGTCAAATTACAAATTGACGGAACACGGTCAAATCTTAATCCGGAGGCTATCTGCCCGGCTTGATTTTCTGTTACCATCCTATTATGGAGTAAACCGATGTTTATCAACCCGACTCGGCTTTCAACTACAAGTTGTCAGTACACGATCAAGTTATAATCCGGAGACTATCAGCCCGGTCTGGTTTGACTACAAGTCACCAGTATTATATATGGTTAATCCGGTGTTTATCACAAACCCGGTACGGTTTTATCATAAACCGGCACAATATGAAAGGAGTTATCATTACTCAAATCTTGGGGTATCACTCTTACTACAAAAAGTTGGTAAACCAACGATGTGATTCAATGTTACAGGTATGATATATTTCATATTTGATTATTCTTAAGTGCAGCCTTGGTTATAAACCTGGGTTATATGTTGGGCATTATGACCCGTCCGGCGGTAAACCGCCAGGACACTTTAAACTTCTTGTATGCAGAAACAGGTTGAATAAAGCATGATTATAAATCGTCGGCGTTTATTAAACCAGCCTGGCTTTTGATTATATGTCGCCAGTATGATGATAAATTATCTGGTGTTTATTAAATCGGCCTGGCTTTAAGACGATAAGTCACCAGTATATGATGAGAAATTATCCGGTGTTTATTAAACCGGCCTGGCTTTGGACTATAAGTCGCCATTATATATTTGGATTGCGCCATTGGAATCATGCGCTTATAAATGATTGGGTTATATTATTCAAATAGCCAAACTTGGCTGAAATTTTCATTATGATATTGAATGAATAAGGTTTTCATACCAGATTATATTATCTTGAATAGCCAACATGGCTGGATTTTATTATGGTTATTAATAACCGGTATTACTAAGATTTTCAAAGTCGCTTTAGCGCAATGGCTATTATTTTATCAAAGGATATGATTTATTTTACAATTGAAGGAATAGTCCTGAGTTACTGCAGGCTTTCGACCCGGCACTTGGGGGCTACATTATTCAAGTTGAGATTATATCAAATATGCAAGTCTCATGTCGCTGCAAGCAGGCACCATGACACTTGGGGGTTAATGCACAGTCATTTTTTATCATCTTACTGAAGACCCGATTCATCATATCATAATGAGACGGCCCTTGGGGGCTACCAATTGCTCCTGTCAAACATTCAAGGTATACAAGCCTTAATCCATTATATTAAAGGGTTTATTGCTCGGTTGGTAAAGCACAAAGCTCTTAACCTTGTGGACGTGGGTTCAAGCCCTACGATGGAAGCTACATTATGAGATGTTATTTTCATTGAAATATATATCAAGTCCCGGTTCAGTATTATCTTACTAAGCCGGCCCTTGGGGGCTACACATCGCTGCTCAAGTCTACATGATCATATTTATAAAGTCCCTGCTCATTATTGCATAATGACCCGACCCTTGGGGGCTACATTGGTTGAAGTTTTATGGGCATCAGTCAATTACAAGTCCCAGGTTGCTGCAAGCATGACAACCCAGCAATTGGGGGCTATATAATATGGAATATTCAGTTTTTACTAGTGATTGGGATGAACAACAAGGATTTCTTCGAAAGTGGCAGTATTTATATTGAAGCAAGTCTTAAGCCATCACTTTGTTCTGCTCAAGACTTGAGGGCTACAAGTATTATATTATTATCAGAGAAATATTTTCAAATTCTCTGTTTTGAGCAAACCAGATTGACCCGGTGTCACCAATTATTATGACCCTGTGTCTGCAACCCGGCATCATCAATAATCATGAACCGATGTTGGCAACAATCATGAACCGGCGTTCGCAACAATCATGACCCGGAATTATCAGTTTTTATAACCCGGTAATTTTGGTAATATTAAACCGGCAAGTTTTACATCTTCAAACCGGCCGGATTCAGATGAGTATTTCAAGACCAAAATTTCTTAAACCGGCGTTTTGGAAGCCGACTCAAGTGGATTATTCTTCACAATATTTTTCTATGAGAAACCAACGTCAGCAATTTAAAGTATGAAGCTGGTTATTGATCCGGATTTTCTAGAAGGAGGGAATGACAAGGAATTAAGGATGATCAGGTGTCGGTTTACAAGAATTCTTAACCCGGAGCATAAGCTATCAAATTTGTTCTTGTATTTGTTTTACAGGATCAATTTAACATGGATAAATCCAAATTAAACTGGGGGCTAATGTCGGGGATATACCCCGTGGCGTAAACCAGCCGGAAGTATAACCCGGCCGGACTGGACGACTCGCTGGTAACCCGCCCAGAGCTTGGCGGTTCACTGGCTACCCGCCCGGTCTTGGCGGTTCATTAGTAACCCGGCGGGCGGGTCAGATGGATGACGAGGCCCATGGCCCAGAAGGCCGGTTCACGTTTAATGGTGGTCCGGTTTATGAGGAAAGCACAAGGAATATTCCCTTACAAAGGAAGCAAGACTAGGACTCTACTTGTAATAGAGTAATCCTAATCCAACTAGGACTAGTCATGTAAACCGCCCCTTCAACATATATAAGGAGGGGCAGGGCTCCCCAAAGAGGGACAAGCAACAAGCAACAAGAAACAATATCTAGGGCTAGACACAAAGAGGAGAGCCGGTTTACAGCATCTCCCTCGTGATGATAATGAGACATAGCCTCAAACAGCATGTAGGGTTTTTACCGGATGATGTTTCCCGGGGCCCGAAGCTGTCTAAACCTTTGTCTTGCATGTTGATCCGCCTTGCGTCTCTCGTCCCACTCAACCCCTCTCAAGCTACCACATGGATGCATTGGCCTCGCGACTAAGTCCTGACACTAAGGACATCTGCCGTGACAATTCCACGACAGGCACCATCATAGTGCATGGGAGTCACAAGGTGGCCTTGGAGTGTGAGGAAGGTGATGCGGCTTATGATGAATCAGTTTGTGCAACAGAGGAGCTGAAATTTTACAAGGATAATGTTGACCCGGCAGACATGACGTCCTTGAAAAATCCAACCATAGAGCATGATCCTTCGTTGAAGTTTAAGTCAGCGGATGACACTAAATTGGTTGACTTCGTACCTGGAGACTCATCTAAGCAGTTCAGCATCAGTGCTAGTCTGGATCCGAAATAGGAAAGCGCGCTCATCGAGTTCATCCATTAGAACCGGGACATCTTTGCATGGAAGCCTTTAGACATGCCGGGTGTACCGAGGGAACTCGCTGAGCACACTCTTAATATTGATTTGAAGTTTAAGCCGGTTAAGCAATTCCTCCATCGTTTTAATGAGGAGAGGCAGAAGGCCATTGGTGAAGAGGTGGCCGGCTCTTAGAAGCCGGGTTTATAGTTGAAGTTTTTCATCCTGAGTGTTTGGCTAACCCGGTGTTGGTGCTTAAGAAGAATGGCACTTGGCGAATGTGCGTGGATTACACAGACTTAAACAAAGCTTGTCTGGCTGATCTGTTTGCTCTCCTCGTATTGATCAAATCATTGATGCTACGGCGGGTTGTGAGCGTTTGAGTTTTTGGATGCTTATTCTGGTTATCATCAGATCAAGATGGCAGTTAAGGACCAGGAGAAGACAACTTTCATTACTTCATTTGGAGCCTTCTGCTATGTTCTATGCCTTTTGGGCTCAAGAGTGCCCAGGCGACTTACCAGCGGTGTGTGCAGAATTGCCTTCATAATCAGATTGGGCGTAATGTTCATGCTTATGTAGATGACATTGTGGTGAAGTCCAGAAAGAAGGAGACCTTGATTGATGATTTAAAGGAGACGTTTGACAATCTCCGGGTTTACAAGATGATGCTTAACCCGGCCAAGTGTGTTTTTGGTGTACCAGCAGGCAAGCTCTTGGGCTTTATGGTTTCCAATAGAGGCATTGAAGCTAACCTGAAGAAGATCGAAGCCATAACTTCGTTGGCTAAACCAGCATGTGTTAATGATGTTCAGCGTCTGGCGGGTCGTATTGCAGCTCTAAGCCGGTTCATAAGTCGGTTAGGTGAGAAGGTTGTTCCTCTTAATCAGATGATGAAGAGGACAGATCATTTTGTTTGGAGTGATGGTGCTAATCAAGCGTTTGAGGATCTGAATAAACAGTTGGCTGAGCCGCCCGTGCTTGCTGCCCCTATTGATAAGGAGCCTCTATTGTTATATGTGGCAGCTAATAGCCGGGCAGTCAGTGTAGCTATTGTGGTGGAAAGGAAAGAGGCGGGCAAGGAATACCCGGTCCAACGGCCGGTTTACTACATCAGTGAGGTGCTTATTGAGTCCAAGCAGAGATATCCACACTGGCAGAAGCTTGTGTATGGGGTTTTCATGGCAAGCCGGAAGCTCAAGCAATACTTTCACGGCCATCCCATTACTATGGTTAGCTCTGCTCCTTTAGGAGACATCATCCAGAACAGGGAAGCCATAGGCCGGGTTGCTAAATGGGCCATTGAGCTTGGACCTCATGGTTTAAAGTATGTGCCTCGTACGGCCATCAAGTCCCAAGCACTTGTGGATTTCATCAATGATTGGACAGAGTTGCAGGCACCTGAGGAAAAGCCGGATAACACATATTGGATTAGTCACTTTGATGGATCCGGCCAGTTGGAGGGCTCGGGGGCTGGAGTTGTCTTGACTTCCCCACAAGGTGATAAATTTTCTTATGTTCTCCGGCTAATGTTCCCTTGTACTAACAATGCAGCTGAGTATGAGGCCTTGCTCCATGGTCTTCGGATGGCTAAAGAGATGAATTTAAGCCGAGTGAGGTGTTTTGGTGATTCAGATCTGGTAGCTCAACAGGTCTCTGACACCTGGGATTCTAAGGATCCACTCATGGCGGCTTATCGCCGAGAGGTTGATGCTATTGCGGGTCATTTCAAGGGTTATCAAGTTGAGCATATTGATCACAGGAAGAATGAGGCGACTGATACTTTAAGCCGTTTGGGGTCTCAGCGTAAGCCGGTGCCACCTAACACGTTCCTGGATATTTTGCTTAACCCTTCTCCCAAATTGCCTACAAAGGAGGATCTTGCTATCCCTGACCCAGAAGCACAATTGGTGGCGGCTCTTCATGCTATTGCTGATTGGACGGTTCCGTATTTGGCTTACATGACCCGGGGTGAGTTACCAGAGGATGAGATCTTGGCCAGACAGATAACCCGGTGGTCTAAGTCAATGTCAATTGTCAATGGGGAGTTGCACCATCGCAGTGTCACAGGGGCGTTTCAGCGTTGCGTCTCTCCTGAAGAAGGCTATGAGATTCGACGAGAGATTCACGAAGGAGTTTGTGGTCATCATGTCGGCTCTAAATCTCTTGTAGCCAAGGCTTTTCATCATGGGTTCTATTGGTTGACGGCTCATGCTGATGCTAAGGATTTGGTAAGCAAATGTGATGGTTGTCAGAAATTTTCATGACGAGCTCTTGTGCCGGCTCAAGAATTAAGGATGATTCCAATTACTTGGCCCTTTGCAACTTGGGGGCTTGATATGGTTGAGCCTTTTAGGAGGTCCAAGGATAAGAATACCCACCTTTTGGTGGCGGTCGATAAGTTTACTAAGTGGGTTGAAGCAGAGCCGGTTAGTAAGTGTGATGCAGCAACGGCGGTTCAATTCATGAAGAAGGTGATCTTCCGTTTTGGCTTTCCACACAGCATTATAACAGATAATGGTACTAATCTCTCTAAAGCCGCTTTTGCTTGTTGTTTCTTTCCTTCCTTCCTGCATCGTAGGAGACAAGTATGGGGCCCCGCTGGGACGAATGATGAACTGTAACGCTTTTTCTGCCTTATGCCATGTTTATCGCTTCTGAGTCGTGTTGTGGCGTCAGTACTTTATGTAGGCATATAGGGATAACTTAGCTCGATATGCCTGAAGTAGCTTCCACCTTGTGAGGGCGCACATCTCCCAGCACCTGATGAGGCTTCCCTGCTGCGGACTTGGGACGCGTTGAGAGACTGCAAAAATTCGTTAAGAAACCCTTATTCCTCCCTGCTCAGGGCCCCGGCGTGGCCGGTCATGGCCTAGCGCACCAAATCACGGTACCTGTGGGGCACGGATTTTTAAAAGGGTGCACCGGTCGCAAACTCGAACGAGGGCGCCTCGTGGAGACCAGGGGGCGCTTACGCACACACCTGTCCAGCCCCCTCGCGAGGCGTGGGAGGGAGAGCGTCGGACAAAAGGAGAACCGAGGGAAGAACAGAAGGAAAAGGGGATCGAACCAAACCATCAAGAAACACCAGAATTCAAATTTCCCTTAAAGAGGGGCAAGCCAACTTCAGAAAGCAAATGAGCAGCCGCGTCCGGCACCTAGTCTAGTCTTCTCACCAGCGCGGAGCTAAGTGCTGCCACTAGGACGTGGGAGCGAGCCCCTGAGGCCCGAGAAAGGCACTCCGAAGACTCTGGGGCGTGTACAGCCCCACTCATTATTACGTGAGATGGTCACGGGCGGAGACCATCACAGGCACTGGGCCTTGCTTCATGGGTAGAACTTCTGGAGGTGCTGAATGTTCCAGGCGTTCTGGATGGGGATCCCGTCCTGCATCTCCAGGCCTGGAGACGCGGGCAATCCTAAACGGGCCCTCCCACATGGGCGAGAGATTGTGCATCCCTTCCCTGGAGAGCACCCGCCTCAGGACGAGATCACCCACCTCGAGCGTCCTGGAGCGGACGCTGCGACAGTGGTACCGTCGCAGCGCCTGCTGGTATCTTGACGCCCGGAGCGAGGCTTCACGGCGGCGTTCCTCCCCCAGCACAAGGTCGATCCTCCGCATGGCGTCCTGCTGCATTTCATCAAATGCCAGGACCCGCGCGGAGCGATGCCTGACCTCGTGAGGGAGAACCGCTTCAGCTCCGTAGACGAGGAAGAACGGGGTCTCGCCTGTTGGTTTGGTGGCGGTGGTGCGGATGGACCACAACACGGACTAGATCTCGTCGTGCCAGCCTGTACCGCAGGCCTTGAGCTTCTTCTTGAAGGTCCTGGTCTTGAGGCCTCTTGATACGTCTCCAACGTATCTATAATTTATTGTTCCATGCTATTATATTATTTGTTTTGGATGTTTAATGGGCTTTAATATACTCTTTTATATTATTTTTGGGACTAACCTATTAACCGAAGGCCCAGTGCAAATTGTTGTTTTTTGCCTATTTCAGTGTTTTGCAGAAAAGGAATATCAAACGGAATCCAAACGGAACGAAACCTTTGCGAGGATCTTTTTTGGAACAAACGCAATCCAGGAGACTTGGAGTGGAAGTCAAGGAAGCAACAAGGCGGCCACGAGGTAGGAGGGCGCGCCCCCACCCTCATGGGCCCCTCGTAGCTCCACCGACCTACTTATTTCGCCTATATATACTCTTATACCCTGAAAACATCCAGGGGAGCCATGAAACCACTTTTCCACCACCGCAACCTTCTGTACCCGTGAGATCCCATCTTGGGGCCTTTTCCGGTGATCTGCCGGAGGGGGATTCGATCACGGAGGGCTTCTACATCAACACCATAGCCTCTCCGATGATGTGTGAGTAGTTTACCACAGACCTTCGGGTCCATAGTTATTAGCTAGATGGCTTCTTCTCTCTCTTTGGTTCTCAATACAAAGTTCTCCTCGATGTTCTTGGAGGTCTATTCGATGTAATACTTTTTGCGGTGTGTTTGTCGAGATCCAATGAATTATGGGTTTATGATCAAGATTATCTATGAACAATATTTGATTCTTCTCTGAATTCTTATATGCATGATTTGATATCTTTGCAAGTCTCTTCAAATTATCGGTTTAGTTTGGCCTACTAGATTGATCTTTCTTGCAATGGGAGAAGTGCTTAGCTTTGGGTTCAATCTTGCTGTGCTCGATCCTAGTGACAGAAAGGGAACCGACACGTATTGTATTGCTGCCATCGAGGATAAAAAGATGGGGTTTATACCATATTGCTTGAGTTTATCCCTCTACATCATGTCATCTTGCCTAATGTGTTACTCTATTCTTATGAACTTAATACTCTAGATGCATGCTGGATAGCGGTCGATGTGTGGAGTAATGGTAGTAGATGCAGAATCGTTTCGGTCTACTTGACACGGACGTGATGCCTACGTTCATGATCATGCCTAGATATTCTCATAACTATGCGCTTTTCTATCAATTGCTCGGAAGAAATTTGTTCACCCACTGTCGTGGAATTGTCACGGCAGATGTCCTTAGTGTCAGGACTTAGTCGCGAGGCCAACGCATCTATGCGGTAGCTTGAAGGGGTTGGTCGGAATCGAGAGACGCAAGGCGGATCATCACACAAGACGAGGATTTAGACAGCTTCGGGCCCCGGGAAACATCATCCGGAATAGCCCTACATGCTGTTTGTGGCTAGGTCTCATTATGATCATGAGGAAGTCGCCGGTAAGCCAGCTCTTTGTGTCTAGCCCTAGAGATTGTTTCTTATTCTCTGTCCCTCTTGGGTAGCCCTGCCCCTCCTTATATAAGTTAGAGGGGCGGGTTACATGTGGAGTCCTAGTAGGACTAGGACTAGTCTATCTTATCTTACAAGTTGATTACAAGTCCGGGTCTTGCTTCCTCGTAAAGGAAATATTCGTCATCCCTTTCCTCTTAATCCAGCCCATCATACCTTGAGCCGGCCTTCTGGGCTTTGGACCTTGTTGTCCATCTGACCCGCCCGCCGGGTTACTAATGAGTCGCCAAGATCGGGCAGGTTATCTGTGAATCGCCAAGCTCCGGGCGGGTCACCATTGAGTTGCCAATTCCAGCCGGGTCATACCGCGGGGTATATCCCCGACATTAGCCCCAGTTTAATTTGGATTTATCCATGTTAAACTGATCCTGTAAAACAAACACAAGAACAAATTTGACAGATTGTGTTCCGGGTTAAAAATTCTTGTAAGCCGGCACCTGATCATCCTTAATTCCTTGTGCTCCGGGTTAAATATTCTCCTGAGACGGGACCTGATTATCCTTAAGTCCAATTGTCATTTCCTTCATCTAGAAAAATCCGGGTCAATAAGCTAGCTTCATACAGAAAAATATTGTGAAGAATAATCCACTTGAGTCGGCTTCCAAGGCGTCGGGTTAAATAATTTTTGTCTTCAAATACTCATCTGATATTCAGCCGGCTTGAAGATGTTAAACTTGCCGGTTTACCCAAAACTGTCGGATAATAAAATAGACGATGTCGGGTCATAATTGTTGTTTACACCGGTTTATGTAATTGATACTCCTGATTTGCTCAAAACTGACAATTTGAAGATTTTTCTCCCTTATATCCATATTATCTGTAGCCCCCAAGTCTTGAGCAGAAACAAAGTGATGGTTTAAGACTTGCTCCAATAAATGTTGCCACCTTGAAGAAATCCGGTTTATTCATCTCAATCATATAAACTGAATATTCCACACATGTAGCCCCCAAGTGCCGGGTTGTCATGCTTGCAGCAACCTGGGACTTGTAATTGCTTTATGCTCATAAAAACTTCAACCAGTGTAGCCCCCAAGGGCGGGTCATTATGCAATAATGAGCAGGGACTTTGTAGATATAACCATGTAAATTTGAACAGCAATGTGTAACCCCCAAGTGCCGACTTAGTAAGATAATACTGAGCTGGGACTTTGCATATAATTGATAATAACATCATATAATATAGTCTCCACCATGGGGCTCGAACCCACGTCCACAAGGTTAAGAGCTTTGTACTCCACCAACTAAATAGTGGACCGTTCAATATAATGGATTAATGCCTGTGTACCTTGAATTTTTGACAGGAGTAATTGGAAGCCCCCAAGGGCCGGCTCATTATGATGTGATGAGTCGGGTCTTCAAATGGTGGAGCAAAAAATGACTTTGCATTAGCCCCCAAGTGCCAAGGTGCATGCTGGCAGTGACATGGGACTTGCATATTTGATATAATCCTAATCTGAATAATGTAGCCCCCAAGTACCGGGTTGTAAGCCTGCAGCGACTCGGGACTATTCCTTCCATTGTAGAATAAATCATATCCATTGATAAAAATAATAGTCGTTGCGCTAAAGCGACTTTGAAAACCTCAATCGTAACACTGGTTATTGATAATCACAATAGAAATCCAGCCATGTTGGCTATTCAAAATTTGAATAATATAATCCGGTATGAAAACCCCAATCATTCAATATCATCATGAAAATCCAGCCAGTTTTGGCTATTAAAGATTGAATACCTCATCGGTTGACAAGTAAATCCGAAGTTTAAATACCTGGCGGCTCTTGGCCGATGATGACTTAATGTGCATTCATTGTAAGCCGGAATTTTTGTATCCCGACATCTTATAGCCTTTGAGAAAATCCAGAACGGATAATCATTTTGAAGCATCAATTTTAATGATGAGCTTGGACTTAAACATTGATATAAGTCATAGTTCTGCAAATCCTGCACAGAGTTTAAACAACATATACCCTGGCGACTTAACGTCAAAAGCCAGGGAGGGTAACCACCCAAATATAGTCTTATCCTGCACATAAGTAGATCACAAGATCCCTATGATCCTTTGAATGATACCACCGGTTTATATGACCCGGACAATGAGGGTGAGAACCCAATTCTGTAAAAGCCGGCACATATGATGTTTGTTATGTGCTGACAACTTTATTGACCAAGGTTAAGCCGGTGGAATCAAAGCCACTCCCTAGATGCTTTCAAATATGATCAAAAAAGTCTCAAGACAAAGTCAAATAACTGTGATTGCAAAAAACTATACAAGAAACAGACAAAATTTTGAGGCTTCTGATTCGAATACGATCAGTAAACCGTTCCAAAGGGGTTAAGCTAAGATTCGAATACGATCATATAGCCCCCAGTGGCTTTGGCGATGCCGATCAAGAGGGTATCGACAACTATGTTCTCTTTGGTTCAAATACGACCTATGTTTGAACAGGAAGCCCCCAAATGACCTTAAGAGTTGTTTAGCGACGCTGATTCGAATACGATCCACGTCGATTCCCAATGAGGTTAAGCTATGATTCGGATACGATCAAGAAGCCCCCAAGTGGGTTCGGCAGTTTGCCAATCAAAAGGGTATCGATAGCTATGTTCTCTTTGGTTCGAATACGACCTATGTTTGAACAGGAAGCCCCCAAATGACCTTGAGAGTTGTTTAACGACGCTGATTCGAATACGATCCACGTCGGACCCCAAAGAGGTTAAGCTATGATTCGGATACGATCAAGAAGCCCCCTAGTGAGTTTGGCAGTGTGCCGATCAAAAGGGTTTTGACAGCTATGTTCTCTTTGGTTCGAATACGACCTATGTTTGAACAGGAAGCCCCCAAGTGACCATATAAGCTTTGGCATTGCGCCGATCAAGAGGGTACTGATAGCTATGCCCGATGAGTAGTAAGCCCCCAAATGATCATAATAAGATAAGTCGTAAGGTAGGATACCCATGTTTTGAACCGTGCATCATGGCAACAAGCTCTTTTTGGTAACCATTAATTTGTCTGAGAATTCGAACTTGCAAGAGATTAATTCTTTTTGAACCGGAAATTCTTAAACCGGATATTGAGAGCCTCAAAGCTTTGTAAGGGACAAATTTACCTTGAACCGGATGTTGAACCGGTTTTGAGAGCTTCAAAGCTTTGCGGGAGAAAGATGTCCCTTGAGCTGTATTTTAAACCAGAATCTTTATTTTGAGCCGGAAATTTTCTGACGACCTTTAAATATTCGCCAATAAAATAGTAGCCTTATCTTCCCTTCAATGACCCGGAGTTCTTGAATTCATTGAAACCGGCTAATTTTGCCGAGCCATACCATTGTAGCCCCCGAGTCTCAAGATGACTCGAAGAGTTGGCTTGAGATTCTCCATATTTGACCATAGCAGAAGGTGTATATCATTGGCGTTGATAACGCGATGTGAATCCACAGAAAGTTGAGGTGACTGCGGCTGGTTATAAATGATCCCGTATGAGCCGTGTCAGCAACTCGGCCAATGGCTCCTTCCAACTGGTAGTTTGAAGTTAACCAAACTGTAGTGGCGGCGACTTGTGCGCCTGCCCATTGAACCATCCAGTGCATACGGCGGTTGATAATATATGATAATTTTCCTCCAATTTGTTGAAAGAAAAATCGGGCTTCCCAAGTAGTGACTTGCTCATACTCAATGAACAGCTCACGCAGACAGGCGCGGCCCGGTGTGTTGATGTAGACCAGGCCGCGAGAGACGGACGGTAAAGACGACCGCAACCTCTGAGACGGCACAGACAGATGAACCGGCCGCGGCGTTGTGTGCCGGTGCAGACGGGCAAGTTGTCCTCCTTGTTGTAAGCCGGCGTGGTCGCGAGAGACGGCCACGGCGTTGTAAGCCGGCGCGGTCACGAGAGACGGCCACGGCGTTGTAAGCCGGTGCGGGAGTCCGCTGAGTAACAACGACCACCAGTGCCAAAAGATGTTGGCGTGCCTCCATCTCCGCAGTATAATATCACTTTTTGTCATAAATAATTGTCCTGCATAAACGATATTGCAGAGCAAGGCAAAGATAAACTTGTTCTTTGACAAAAACAACATGTGCTAATAAAACAAACTTGGATGGATATCACCTGATTTGTTTGGACGAGGGATGATAGACAGAGTCATATATTCCATTCGTAGATTACCACAAATTGCTGGCACTTTTTGTGCTTAATCCCATGTGGGTAGCCTCAAGTACCACTTAGAGCCGGTCAAACCAATGGGATCACCGCATAGCCAATTTTTACATGAATAAATGGCACCTCGCTTTGATCCTTGCGTAATCTTGTCATCTGGCGGCTCGTGGGTTGAAACGGAGAGGGCATGCAGCACCCTGCCATGCACGTGGGAAACATGGTTGTGCTTCTCTCTTCGAGGTTTAACCCTGGACGGACGTGCACCAGTAGATCAACAGATTGGTAACCTAGCGAGCTTCGGTAACCTAGCCCATCGGGTCAACTTCTCTTCTTGTTGCCAACAGCGATAGAGGCGTTGAAACAGCAAGGCGAGCAGGGCCGGCTCGCAGGGTAGGTGAGGCTGATTCTCTCTGAGCGGCGGCTCAAGGCGCGACCCGGGCGGTTTAGCGGCGGCTCACGCAAGTGGTAGCAGGCAAAACAAAGTTGCTGGCGGCTCGGACCGAACGCTTCTGCAGAAGGGAGGCGCTGTCTGAACCGAAACAGAGCGGAGAGGCTCGGCGGGTCAGGCGTGCGCTGGCCAAGTGGCTCCTCAAGTTGAGACGAGTTGTCGCACGGCAACTTATGGTCAACAGCAGAGGCGGCTCTCGTCCCGAGGCGCGGCAGCTCTCATCCCAAGGCTTAGCGGCTCTGTTTCCGGACCGGAGGAGACTGTGAAGCCGAGGCGGCCTAGCACACCGGTGTGACCGCAGGGGCGGCTCCGGAGCATCTGCGAAGGTGATGGCGGGTCCTGGCCACGATTCGACTGGGCAATTCGAGCAGACTGGTGCCGGGGGCCGGCTCAATGCGGCATGCCCATGGCAGAGATGAAGGCAACGGTTTGACACCGAGACGGGGCCTGGTTAGTGAAGGCGGCTTGGGCGCGGGGTCGCGCGGGGACAACCCAAAATCCTCCTGGCGACTCAGAACGAGGTTGAAGCGACCGCGGAGTCTGAATCTTCTCCGGGTCATCACCGTAAACTCCCCAAAAACGAGTCTGCGTCAGAGACAAACTTTGAGGACGGCGAGGCGGATTTTCCGCCGTAATTGACACCGGTTTTGACACCGACAACTCCCCTCTTTCCTACTCCTACTAGGAGGGGGAAAGTAAGGGGGAGAGGGAGAAGGAAAGGGGGGCGCCCCCCCCTCTCCTAGTCCAATTCGGACCAGAGGGGGTGGGGGGGCGCGGCCCACCCTGGCTGCCCCTTTTCTCTCTTCACTAAGGCCCATTAGGCCCGTACTTCTCCCCGGGGTTCTGGTAACCCTCCGGCACTCCGTTTTTCTCCGAAATCACTTGGAACACTTTCAGTGTCCGAATATAGTCGTCCAATATATCAATCTTTATGTCCCGGCCATTTCGAGACTCCTCGTCATGTCCGTAATCACATACGGGACTCCGAACAACCTTCGGTACATCAAAACATATAAAGTCATAATGAAACTGTCATCGTAACGTTAAGCGTGCGGACCCTACGGGTTCGAGAACAATGTAGACATGACCGAGACACGTCTCCGGTAAATAACCAATAGCGGAACCTGGATGCTCATATTGGCTCCCACATATTCTACGAAGATCTTTATCGGTCAGACCGCCGTTGTTACCTTTGTCATCGGTATGTTACTTGTCCAAGATTCGATCGTCGGTATCTTAATACCTAGTTCAATCTCGTTACCGGCAAGTCTCTTTACTCGTTCCGTAATACATCATCTCGCAACTAACTCATTAGTTGCATTTCTTGCAAGGGTTAAGTGATGTGCATTACCGAGAAGGCCTAGAAATACCTCTCCGACAATCGGAGTGACAAATCCTAATCTCAAAATACGCCAACCCAACATGTACCTTTAGAGACACCTGTAGAGTACCTTTATAATCACCCAGTTACGTTGTGACGTTTGGTAGCACACAAAGTGTTCCTCCGGCAAACGGGAGTTGCATAATCTTATAGTCATAGGAACATGTATAAGTCATGAAGAAAACAATAGCAACATACTAAACGATCAGGTGCTAAGCTAATGGAATGGGTCATGTCAATCGCATCATTCTCCTAATGATGTGATCACGTTAATCAAATGACAACACATGTCTATGGTTAGGAAACATAACCATCTTCGATTAACGAGCTAGTCAAGTAGAGGCATACTAGTGACGTTTAGTTTTGTCTATGTATTCACACAAGTATTATGTTTCCGGTTAATACAATTCTAGCATGAATAATAAACATTTATCATGATATAAGGAAATAAATAATAACTTTATTATTGCCTCTAGGGCATATTTCCTTCAGTCTCCCACTTGCACTAGAGTCAATAATCTAGATTACACAGTAATGATTCTAACACCCATGGAGCTTTGGTGCTGATCATGTTTTGCTCGTGGAAGAGGCTTAGTCAACGGGTCTGCTACATTCAGATCCGTATGTATCTTGCAAATCTCTATGTCTCCCACCTGGACTAGATCCTGGATGGAATTGAAGCATCTCTTGATGTGCTTGGTTCTCTTGTGAAATCTGGATTCCTTTGCCAAGGCAATTGCACCAGTATTGTCACAAAAGATTTTCATTGGACCCGATGCACTAGGTACGACACCTAGATTGGATATGAACTCCTTCATCCAGACTCCTTCGTTTGCTGCTTCTGAAGTAGCTATATACTTCGCTTCACATGTAGATCCTGCCACGACGCTTTGTTTAGAACTGCACCAACTGACAGCTCCACCGTTTAATGTAAACACGTATCCGGTTTGCGATTTAGAATCGCCTGGATCAGTGTCAAAGCTTGCATCAACGTAACCATTTACGATGAGCTCTTTGTCACCTCCATATACGAGAAACATATCCTTAGTCCTTTTCAGGTACTTCAGGATGTTCTTGACCGCTGTCTAGTGATCCACTCCTGGATTACTTTGGTACCTCCCTGCTAGACTTATAGCAAGGCACACATCAGGTCTGGTACACAGCATTGCATACATGATAGAGCCTATGGCTGAAGCATAGGGAACATCTTTCATTTTCTCTCTATCTTCTGCAGTGGTCGGGCATTGAGTCTTACTCAACTTCACACCTTGTAACACAGGCAAGAATCCTTTCTTTGTCTGATCCATTTTGAACTTCTTCAAAACTTTGTCAAGGTATGTGCTTTGTGAAAGTCCAATTAAGCGTCTTGATCTATCTCTGTAGATCTTAATGCCCAATATGTAAGCAGCTTCACCGAGGTCTTTCATCGAAAAACACTTATTCAAGTATCCCTTTATGCTATCCAGAAATTCTATATCATTTCCGATTAGTAATATGTCATCCACATATAATATCAGAAATGCTACAGAGCTCCCACTCACTTTCTTGTAAATACAGGCTTATCCAAAAGTCTGTATAAAACCAAATGCTTTGATCACACTATCAAAGCGTTTATTCCAACTCCGAGAGGCTTGCACCAGTCCATAAATGGATCGCTGGAGCTTGCACACTTTGTTAGCTCCCTTTGGATCGACAAAACCTTTCGGCTGCATCATATACAACTCTTCTTCCAGAAATCCATTCAGGAATGCAGTTTTGACATCCATCTGCCAAATTTCATAATCATAAAATGCGGCAATTGCTAACATGATTCAGACAGACTTAAGCATCGCTACGGGTGGGAAGGTCTCATCGTAGTCAATCCCTTGAACTTGTCGAAAACCTTTTGCGACAAGTCGAGCTTTGTAAACAGTAACATTACCGTCAGCGTCAGTCTTCTTCTTGAAGATCCATTTATTCTCAATTGCTTGCCGATCATTGGGCAAGTCAACCAAAGTCCACACTTTGTTTTCATACATGGATCCCATCTCAGATTTCATGGCTTCAAGCCATTTTGCGGAATCTGGGCTCACCATCGCTTCTTCATAGTTCGTAGGTTCGCCATGATCTAGTAGCATGACTTCTAGAACAGGATTACCGTACCACTCTAGTGCGGATCTTACTCTGGTTGATCTACGAGGTTTAGTAGTGACTTGTTCTAACGTTTCATGATCATTATCATTAGCTTCCTCACTAATTGGTGTAGGTGTCACAGAAACCAGTTTATGTGATGTACTACTTTCCAATAAGGGAGCAGGTATAGTTACCTCATCAAGTTCTACTTTCCTCCCACTCACTTCTTTCGAGAGAAACTCCTTCTCTAGAAAGGATCCATTCTTAGCAACAAATGTCTTGCCTTCGGATCTATGATAGAAGGTGTACCCAACAGTCTCCTTTGGGTATCCTATGAAGACACATTTCTCCGATTTGGGTTCGAGCTTATCAGGTTGAAGTTTTTTCACATAAGCATCGCAGCCCCAAACTTTCAGAAACGATAACTTTGGTTTCTTGTTAAACCATAGTTCATAAGGCGTCGTCTCAATGGATTTTGATGGTGCCCTATTTAACGTGAATGCGGACGTCTCTAAAGCATAACCCCAAAACGATAGCGGTAAATCTGTAAGAGACATCATAGATCGCACCATATCAAGTAAAGTACGATTACGACGTTCGGACACACCATTACGTTGTGGTGTTCCGGGTGGCGTGAGTTGCGAAACTATTCCGCATTGTTTCAAATGTAGACCAAACTCGTAACTCAAATATTCTCCTCCACGATCAGATCATAGAAACTTTATTTTCTTGTTACGATGATTTTCAACTTCACTCTGAAATTCTTTGAACTTTTCAAATGTTTCAGACTTATGTTTCATTAAGTAGATATACCCATATCTGCTTAAATCATCTGTGAAAGTCAGAAAATAACGATATCCGCCACGAGCTTCAACATTCATTTTACCACATACATCTGTATGTATGATTTCAACAAATCTGTTGCTCTCTCCATAGTACCGGAGAACGGCGTTTTAGTCATCTTGCCCATGAGGCACGGTTCGCAAGTACCAAGTGATTCATAATCAAGTGGTTCCAAAAGTCCATCAGTATGGAGTTTCTTCATGCGCTTTACACCGATATGACCTAAACGGCAATGCCACAAATAAGTTGCACTATCATTATCAACTCTGCATCTTTTGGCTTCAATATTATGAATATGTGTATCACTACTATCGAGATTTAATATAAATAGACCACTCTTCAAGGATGCATGGCCATAAAAGATATTACTCATATAAATAGAACAACCATTATTCTCTGATTTAAATGAATAACCGTCTCGCATCAAACAAGATCCAGATATAATGTTCATGCTCAACGCTGGCACCAAATAACAATTATTTAGGTCTAAAACTAATCCCGAAGGTAGATGTAGAGGTAGCGTGCCGACCGCGATCACATTGACTTTGGAACCATTTCCCACGCGCATCGTCACCTCGTCCTTTGCCAGTGTTTGCTTAATCCGTAGTCCCTGTTTCGAGTTGCAAATATTAGCAACAGAACCAGTATCAAATACCCAGGTGCTACTGCGAGCTCTAGTAAGGTACACATCAATAACATGTATATCACATATACCTTTGTTCACCTTGCCATCCTTCTAATCCGCCAAATACTTGGGGCAGTTCCGCTTCAAGTGACCAGTCTGCTTACAGTAGAAGCACTCAGTTTTAGGCTTAGATCCAGATTTGGGTTTCTTCTCCTGAGTAGCAACTTGCTTGCTGTTCTTCTTGAAGTTCCCCTTCTTCTTCCCTTTGACCTTTTTCTTGAAACCAGTGGTCTTGTTAACCATCAACACTTGATGCTCCTTCTTGATTTCTACCTCCGCGGCTTTTAGCATTGCGAAGAGCTCGGGAATTGTCTTATCCATCCCTTGCATATTATAGTCCATCACGAAGCTCTTGTAGCTAGGTGGAAGTGATTGGAGAATTCTGTCAATGACGCAATCATCTGGAAGATTAACTCCTAGTTGAATCAAGTGATTATTATACCCAGACATTTTGAGTATATGCTCACTGACAGAACTGTTCTCCTCCATCTTGCAGCTATAGAACTTATTGGAGACTTCATATCTCTCAATTCGGGCATTTGCTTGAAATATTAACTTCAACTCCTAGAACATCTCATATGCTCCATGACATTCAAAACGTCGTTGAAGACCCGATTCTAAGCCGTAAAGCATGGCACATTGAACTATCGAGTAGTCATCAGCTTTGCTCTGCCAGACGTTCTTAACGTCGTCATTTGCATCAGCAGCAGGCCTGGCACCTAGCGGTGCTTCCAGGACGTAACTCTTCTGTGCAGCAATGAGGATAATCCTCAAGTTACAGACCCAGTCCGTGTAATTGTTACCATCATCTTTCAACTTTGCTTTCTCAAGGAACGCATTAAAATTCAACGGAACAACAGCACGGGCCATCTATCTACAATCAAACATATACAAGCAAGATACTATCAGGTACTAAGTTCATGATAAATTTAAGTTCAATTAATCATATTACTTAAGAACTCTCACTTACAAAAACATCCCTCTAATCTTCTAAGTGATCACGTGATCCAAATCAACTAAACCATAACCGATCATCACGTGAAATGGAGTAGTTTTCAATGGTGAACATCACTATGTTGATCATATCTACTATATGATTCACGCTCGACCTTTCGGTCTCAGTGTTCCGAGGCCATATCTGCATATGCTAGGCTCGTCAAGTTTAACCTGAGTATTCTGCGTGTGCAAAACTGGCTTGCACCCGTTGTAGATGGACGTAGAGCTTATCACACCCGATCATCACGTGGTGTCTGGGCACGATGAACTTGGGCAACGGTGCATACTCAGGGAGAACACTTTTATCTTGAAATTTAGTGAGAGATCATGTTATAATGCTACCATCAAACAAAGTAAGATAAGATGCATAAAAGATAAACATCACATGCAATCAATATAAGTGATATGATATGGCCATCATCATCTTGTGCTTGTGATCTCCATCTCTGAAGCATCATCATGATCACCATCGTCACCGGCGCGACACCTTGATCTCCATCGTAGCATCGTTGTCGTCTCGCCAAACTTATGCTTCTACGACTATCACTACCGCTTAGTGATAAAGTAAAGCATAACAGGGCGATTGCATTGCATACAATAAAGCGACAACCATATGGCTCCTGCCAGTTGCCGATAACTCGGTTACAAAACATGATCATCTCATACAATAAAATTTAGCATCATGTCTTGACCATATCACATCACAACATGCCCTGCAAAAACAAGTTAGACGTCCTCTACTTTGTTTGTTGCAAGTTTTACGTGGCTGCTATGGGCTTAAGCAAGAACCAATCTTACCTACGCATCAAAACCACAACGATAGTTTGTCAAGTTAGTGCTGTTTTAACCTTCGCAAGGACCGGGCGTAGCCACACTCGGTTCAACTAAAGTTGGAGAAACTGACACCCGCCAGCCACCTGTGTGCAAAGCACGTCGGTAGAACCAGTCTCGCGTAAGCGTACGCGTAATGTCGGTCCGGGCCGCTTCATCCAACAATACCGCCAAACCAAAGTATGACATGCTGGTAAGCAGTATGACTTATATCGCCCACAACTCACTTGTGTTCTACTCGTGCATATAACATCAACACATAAAACCTACGCTCGGATGCCACTGTTGGGGAACGTAGTAATTTCCAAAAAAATCCTACGCACATGCAAGATCATGGTGATGCATAGCAACGAAAGGGGAGTGTGTTGTCCACGTACCCTCGTAGACCGATAGCGGAAGCGTTATGACAACGCGGTTGATGTAGTCGTACGTCTTCACGGCCCGACCGATCAAGCACCGAAACTACGGCACCTCCGAGTTCTAGCACACGTTCAGCTCGATGACGATCCCCGGACTCCGATCCAGCAACGTGTCGGGGATGAGTTCCGTCAGCACGACGGTGTGGTGACGATCTTGATGTTCTACCATCGCAGGGCTTCGCCTAAGCACCGCTACAATATTATCGAGGATTATGGTGGAGGGGGCACCGCACACGGCTAAGAGAACGATCACGAAGATCAACTTGTGTGTCTAGAGGTGCCCCCCTGCCCTCGTATATAAAGGAGCAAGGGGGAGGCCGGTCAGCCCTAGCAGGGCGTGCCAGGAGGAGGAGGAGTCCTCCTAGTAGGAGTAGGACTCCTGAGGGAGTCCTGGATTAGGGGGTGTCCGGATGGCCGGACTATACCTTCAGCCGGACTCCTGGACTACGAAGATACAAGATTGAAGATTTCGTCCCGTGTCCGGATGGGACTTTCCTTGGCGTGGAAGGCAAGCTTGGCGATGTGGATATTTAGATCTCCTATCATTGTAACCGACTTTGTGTAACCCTAACCCTCTCCGTTATCTATATAAACCGGAGGGTTTTAGTCCGTAGAACAACAGAACATACAACAATCATACCATAGGCTAGCTTCTAGGGTTTAGCCTCCTTGATCTCGTGGTAGATCTACTCTTGTACTACCCATATCATCAATATTAATCAAGCAGGACGTAGGGTTTTACCTCCATCGAGAGGGCCCGAACCTGGGTAAAACTTCGTGTCCCTCGTCTCCTGTCACCATCCGCCTAGACGCACAGTTCGGGACCCCCTACCCGAGATCCGCCGGTTTTGACACCGACATTGGTGCTTTCATTGAGAGTTCCTCTGTGTCGTCGCTTTTAGGCCCGATGGCTCCTTCGATCATCAACAACGATGCAGTCCAGGGTGAGACTTTTCTCCCCGGACAGATCTTCGTCTTCAGCGGCTTCACACTGCGGGCCAATTCGCTTGGCCATCTAGAGCAGATCGAAAGCTACGCCCCTGGCCATCAGGTCAGACTTGGAAGTTTAAACTACACGGCTGACATCCGCGGGGACTTGATCTTCGACGGATTCGAGCCACAGCCGAGCGCGCTGCACTGTCTCAATGGGCATGATCTAGCTCTGTCGCCGAACAGTGCCCTGGAGGCCGCACATGCTTTGGTTCCGACCCTTAATTCGGAGCCGGCTGCACTGATCGAGGATGAGCGGTTGGACGCCGCCTCTGGGGCTGTGATCTCAAAGGCGATTGAGCCGAACACCAGCCCCGCACTCCGCAAGGCCCGTGACTCCGAGGGGCCGTATTCCTCTTCGGATTTCGAGCCCCCCGCACACTTGCCGATTGAATCCGATTGTGCGTCGATCATGGGGTTCACCGCCGCGGACATCTTTCAGCACTCGCCCTTCGGCGACATTCTGAAGTCACTAAAGTCTCTCTCTTTATCAGGAGATCCCTCGCCGGACTACGGTCAGCAAGGTTGGGATACGGACGATGAAGAAACTCAAAGCCCACCCACCACCCACTTTGTAGCCACTGTCGATGACTTAACTGACATGCTCGACTTCGACTCCGAGGACATCGACGGTATGGACGACGATGCAGGAGATGACCAAGAACCAGCACCTATAGGGCACTGGAAGGCCACCTCGTCGTACAACATATATATGGTGGACACTCCAAAAGATGGAGATGGCGATGGAACAGCAGGGGATGACACCTCCAAGAAACAACCCAAGCGCCGGCGTCAGCGGCGCTGCTCTAAATCCCGCCAAAGCAAAAACGGTGATTCCGGCACGGGAGATAATAATACTCCGGATAGCGCCGAAGAACACCCCCTCCAGCAAGATTCAGCACAGGATGATGGAGAAGCCAGCCCTCACGAGAGAGCGCCAGACAGAGAGGTTGACGATGATAATTATATGCCTCCCTCCGAAGACGAGGCAAGCCTCGACGACGACGAATTCGTCGTGCCAGAGGATCCCGCCGAACAAGAGCGTTTTAAACGCAGGCTTATGGCCATGGCAAGCAGCCTCAAGAAAAAGCAGCAACAGCTTAGAGCTGATCAAGATTTGCTAGCCGACAGATGGACTGAAGTCCTTGCGGCCGAAGAGTATGAACTCGAACGCCCCTCCAAGAGTTACCCAAAGCGCAGGCTGCTACCCCGATTAGAGGAGGAAGCACCTAAACCTACATCACCAGCGCATGACATGGCCGACCGGCCACCTCGTGGCCGTGACAGAGAGGCCTCTCGGCCCTCCACTCAAGTCGTGCCCCGGCGCCGCTCAAAACATACTAAGGCACGGGAAAATGCGCCAGACCTGCAAGAGATACTGGAGGATAAGGCAAGACAAACAAGATCGATCTACGGATCACATGGGCGCCCCACGGCACGTGACGGGGATCGTCACTCCGGACATAATAAATCCGGCCGGGCCGAACACAATAGACAAAGCTCATTCGAGCTGCGTCATGATATAGCCCAATACAGAGGCGCCGCACACCCACTATGCTTCACAGATGAAGTAATGGATCATAAAATCCCTGAGGGTTTCAAACCCGTGAACATCGAATCATATGATAGCACAATAGATCCTGCAGTATGGATCAAGGATTATCTCCTTCATATCCACATGGCCCGCGGCGATGATTTACACGCCATCAAATACCTCCCGCTCAAACTCAAGGGACCGGCCTGGCATTGGCTTAATAGCTTGCCAGCAGATTCAATCGGTTCTTGGGAGGACTTGGAAGCCGCATTCCTCGACAATTTCCAGGGCACCTATGTGCGACCACCAGACGCCAATGACCTAAGCCACATAATTCATCAGCCAGAGGAATCGGCCAGGCAATTCTGTACACGGTTCCTAACAAAGAAAAACCAAATAGTCGACTGTCCGGACGTAGAGGCCCTAGCAGCCTTCAAGCATAATATCCGCGACGAGTGGCTTGCCCGGCACCTTGGACAGGAAAAGCCAAAATCTATGGCAGCCCTCACGACACTCATGACCCGCTTGGTAATTCGGATACCAAGGCCAAAGTGGCAGGTCGCGTCGGAACAAGCAAAAGCGCTGCGTTAACAGCGACAGCAACGAGGATACGGCAGTCAATGCCGGATTCAGAGGCTACAAATCCAGTCAGCGGAAAAAGCCATTCAAAAGAAATACTCAGGGCCCGTCCAGTTTGGACCGAATACTGGACCACTTGTGCCAGATACATGGCACCCCCGAAAAGCCAGCCAATCACACCAACAGGGATTGTTGGGTGTTCAAGCAGGCAGGCAAGTTAAATGCTGAAAATAGAGACAAGGGGCTACGTAGAGACAACGAGGAGGAGCCCAGGCCGTCGAACAACAGTGGACAAAAGGGTTTTCCCCCACAAGTGCGGACGGTGAACATGATATACGCAACCCATATCCCCAAGAGGGAACGGAAGAGTGCGTTACGTGACGTATACGCGATAGAGCCAGTCGCCCCAAAGTTCAACCCATGGTCCTCCTGCCCGATCACTTTTGATCGAAGGGACCACCCCACTAGCATCCGTCATGGCGGGTTTGCCGCATTGGTTCTAGACCCAATTATCGACTGATTTCATCTCACAAGAGTCCTTATGGACGGCGGCAACAGCCTGAACCTGCTTTACCAGGACATAGTGCGGAAAATGGGCATAGATCCCTCAAGGATTAAGCCCACCAAAACGACCTTTAAAGGCGTCATACCAGGTGTAGAGGCCAACTGCACAGGCTCAGTCACACTTGAAGTGGTCTTCGGATCTCCGGATAATTTTCGAAGCGAAGAGTTAATCTTCGACATAGTCCCGTTCCGCAGTGGCTATCACGCACTGCTCGGGCGAACCGCGTTTGCAAAGTTCAATGCGGTACTGCACTACGCATACCTCAAGCTCAAGATGCCAGGCTCTCGAGGAGTAATCACGGTCAATGGAAACACCAAACGCTCCCTCCGAACGGAGGAGCACACGGCGGCCCTTGCCGCGGAAGTACAAAGCAGCCTCTCTAGGCAGTTCTCCAGTCCGGCCGTCAAAAGGCCGGACACAGTCAAGCATGCCCGGAGTAACCTACAACAAGACCGCCTGGCACGTTCTGAGCAGGTGTAGCAATGTGGCCCCAACCCCAGCCTTCGCGAAATAGCAAAACCAATGCTTCGTGTACATAACTACGCTCTCAAAATTCCATGGGCGCAGGGGAAGGGGCACCATCATGGCACGCCCAAAACACGTCTTAAACCGTACTAGGGGTTGCCGAATTCTTTCTTTATCTTCTCTTACTTTCAGGACTCCATACTTCAGACGACCTGTTCGGCAATTCAACTGCCGCACAAACGATGCAAGAACCAGGGAAGCAGACAAGCCATGCCGCATTATGGACTCCCAGGTGGTCTCTATCACGAGCAGTATACCTGTTTTGCATATAAATTCCGTGGCCCGCCCCTGGACCGGACATGTTAAATAGTCCAACTTTTTGCTTATCGCACTATTTTTATCGTTCTGCTTTGATCGCAGCCCTTTTAAACAATGCATAGTCTTTATCTGTTTTTTGCATTACCTTTTTTACAAATATATGTTCATTAATGACATGTTGCACCCGTACACCGTGGTACGGCAAATACGCCAGGGGCTTCGGTACCCCTCAATATGGTGTGAGAAGTCCGAACACTTTAACAAGTGCGGCACCCCGAACTCATAACATTATATGCATCGGCTCCGAATCATGTCTTGGCCCCTGGAGCTCTTGGCGGAGCTCGACCAGCTGCTTCAGCTGGTCGCTCAGGGGCACATGGTGTCCGACCTCAGCATACTGAGACCAGAACACCTTCTCCGTCGAGCTGCCCTCCTCGGCTCGATAGAACGCGGCGGCATCAGATACGCTACGGGGAAGATCTGCGAACGCCCCTGGAGAGCTCCGGATTCGGGTAAGTAACAAGTAGCTTACTTTTATATGTCTGCTTTGCATAAAGAATGCCTTACCCGCCGCTATCTTTTTCACCGCATCCAACTCCTGGAGGGCCTTCTGGGATTCGGCCTTGGCAGACTTGGCAGTTTCGATGGCCGCCGCGAGCTCGGACGCTTGCGTCTTCGAGTCAAGCTCCAAACTCTCATGTTTTTTCATGAGAGCCTGAAGCTCTTGCCTCGCCTCGCCGACCTGCGCCTCAAATTTCTCCCGCTCGATGTGCTCCGAGGCCGCCCTCTTCTCGGCCTCGGACAACGCCTGCTTGAGGGTCGCCACCTCAGTTGTGGCCCCTGCAATAAGCAGCACAATCCTGTCATTTTTGCAATTGCATCTTTTTATATATTTTTCTATAAGGTATCTCTTACCTTCTTTCTCCTCGAGCTGCCGCTTGGCAAGGCCGAGCTCTTGCTCGGACCGCTCGAGACCCTGCTTCAGGGTGCCTACCTCCGCAGTCAGTGCGGCGGTCGCAAGCAGCGAAGCCTGCACACGCATATTGACTCTTCGTTGTTAGAATCCTGCGAAATTTATTAGATCCTCTATTCGGCTTTTCTTTCCGAACGCCAAACAGAGCATCAGGGGCTACTGTCTATGCAGTAATATTTTTACATATTTTTACTTACCTCGAAGCCTGTTAGAAGGCTAGCACAAGCTTCAGTCAGTCCGCTCTTGGCGGACTGAACCTTCTGGAGCACCGTACTAATGATAGTACGGTGATCCTCGTCGATGGAGGCGCCGTTAAGCACCTCCAGCGAATTGCCCGACGCCTCCGGTTGGACGGGGGCCGCCGGCTTAGTAGGCTTGCTCCTCTTAAAAGGAGGTCGCCTGCCGCAGTCCGGAACAGTTGAGGATTCCGGCGCAGTGTCCGGCGCAAAGCCGGACTTGGAGCCCTGGGGGGTCTTGTCCCCTTTACTCCCGGAGTCCGAGAGGTCGCCTCGCGGCTCCTCCAGGACCACCTCCTCTTGGCCCGGAGCTTGTCGCGACGCCACCTCGGCGTCGTCCGCAGTGCGGGGGGAGGCAGCGGGCGGAACTGAATTCACATCCGATGAATCCAGGGAGCCGCTCGACGACTCGTCGAGCCCGGCCTTGGGCGGATTGCATAATTATATTCGACATAAGGAAAAGTTGTGCAACAAAGGAATGCTATGAGTTACTCTAGTGTCCGAATACTTACAATGCCGCCGCGCGCCTTGCCCTGTGCGGCCACTCCTCTTCGCCCTCGTCGGCGTCGGTGGAGTAGTACGGAGGGAGGGTCTTCCCCTTCTTGGACCCTTTGGCCTCCCTGTTGGGGTGGCCTTCCTCTTCTTTCCTCCCCCCGCTGGAGGGGGAGAGGTTTATTCTTCCTCCTCCTCGTCTTCACGGGAGGAGTGCGTCTCGGATTCATCGGATGAGGAATCCGACACCTCCATACGCCGGGCACTCTTTCGAGTCCCTGTGGCCTTCTTCTCCGGCACGATGTAAGGTGCCGGAACCAGCAGCTTCAATAAACGAGCGTCGGCTGGGTCTTCGGGCAAAGGAGCCGGACAGTCAATCTGTCTGGACTTCGCCCGCCAATCCTGTCAAAGGTACGGGAGTTTAGATCCCGCATAGAGTCAAACTATGAGAAACAAATGTCCTGTAAAAGGTAAAGATAACTCACCGCACCAGCTTGACGCTGTGTGCTGAATCCGCGATCCTCGGAAGCGGATGCGGGAGCCTCGACGCCCTTGAATAGCACCTTCCAGGCATCTTCATACGTCGTGTCGAAGAGCCTACTCAAAGTTCGGTGCTGCGCCGGGTCGAACTCCCACAGGTTGAAGGCCCATTGTTGACACGGGAGGATCCGGCGGACGAGCATAACCTGGACTACATTGACAAGCTTGAGTTGCTTGTTCACCAGGGATTGGATGCATGTTTGCAGTCCAGTAACCTCTTCCTCGTTGCCCCACGACAGGCCCGTCCGGATCGGAACTCGGGGGCTGCGACCCACTCAAGGTCGCGCGGCTCGGTGATGTAAAACCACCCCGATTGCCACCCCTTCAGGGTCTCCACAAAGGAGCCCTCGAGCCATAGGACGTTGGCTATCTTGCCCGCCATGGCGCCTCCGCACTCCGCCTGGTTGCCGCGCACCACCTTCGGCTTGACGTTGAAGGTCTTGAGCCAAAGGCCGAAATGGGGGCGGATACGGAGGAAGGCCTCGCACACGACGATAAACGCCGATATGTTGAGGACGAAGTTCGGGGCCAGATCATGGAAATCCAGGCCATAGTAGAACATGAGCCCCCGGACGAACGGGTGGAGAGGAAAACCCGGTCCGCGGAGGAAATGGGGAAGGAATACAACCCTCTCATGGGGCCTTGGGGTGGGGAGGAGCTGCCCCTTTTGGGAAGCCGGTGCGCGATGTCGTTAGACAAGTATCCGGCCTTCCTCAGCTTTTTGATATGGCCCTCCGTGACGGAGGATACCATCCACTTGCCTCCCGCTCCGGACATGGCTGGAGAAGGTTGAGGTGGGAAGTGCGGGCTTGGGCGCTGGAGCTCGAGTGCGCGGAAGATGGATAGGCAAAGGAGGAAGAAGGCGTAGGTAAAAAGGTGGATCCTTATCCCCTTATATGGGCGGATGCGACTATGCGTCCCCACTGGCCTGGTAAAACTCGCTTATCTCCCAAGCGCCATGATAAATGGCACGGTTGGGTTACCCATGTCCGTATTGATGAGAATCCCATAATTGAGGGACACGACCTCTGCTTCGACAAGACATGCCAAGGAAACCGCCTCGCAAGATGCGCTGAGGTGGGGAAGTGAAAATGATTCGAATAAAGGTTTGGCCGTAGTGTGATGTCACGCTACGGAATACGTCAGCAGATTAGATTTGTGTAAATATTATTCTCTCTATGGCAATATGTGGAAACTTATTTTGCAGAGCCGGACACTATCCTTAGTGTTAACAATCTTTTATGAAGTACTTGGAGGAGGAACCCGCCTTGCAATGCCGAAGACAATCTGCGCGCCGGACTCGTCGTCATTGAAGCCTGGTTCAGGGGCTATTGAGGGAGTCCTGGATTAGGGGGTGTCCGGATGGCCGGACTATACCTTCAGCCGGACTCCTGGACTATGAAGATACAAGATTGAAGACTTCGTCCCGTGTCCGGATGGGACTTTCCTTGGCGTGGAAGGCAAGCTTGGCGATGCGGATATTTAGATCTCCTATCATTGTAACCGACTTTGTGTAACCCTAACCCTCTCCGGTGTCTATATAAAACGGAGGGTTTTAGTCCGTAGGACAACAGAACATACAACAATCATACCCTAGGCTAGCTTCTAGGGTTTAGCCTCCTTGATCTCATGGTAGATCTACTCTTGTACTACCCATATCATCAATATTAATCCAGCAGGACGTAGGGTTTTACCTCCATCGAGAGGGCCCAAACCTGGGTAAAACTTCGTGTCCCTCGTCTCCTGTTACCATCCGCCTAGACGCACAGTTCGGGACCCCCTACCCGAGATCCGCCGGTTTTGACACCGACAACTCCCCTCTTTCCTACTCCTACTAGGAGGGGGAAAGGAAGGGGGAGAGGGAGAAGGAAAGGGGGGCGCCGCCCCCCCCTCTCCTAGTCCAATTCGGACCAGAGGGGGAGGGGCGCGCGGCCCACCTTGGCCGCCCCTCTCTCTCTCCACTAAGGCCCATACTTATCCCGGGGGGGTTCCAGTAACCCTCCGGCACTCCGGTTTTCTCCAAAATCACCTGGAACACTTCCGGTGTTCGAATATAATCGTCCAATATATCAATCTTTATTTCTCGACCATTTTGAGACTCCTCATCATGTTCGTGATCACATCCGGGACTCCGAACAACCTTCGGTACATCAAAACATATAAACTCATAATGAAACTGTCATCATAACGTTAAGCGTGCGGACCCTACGGGTTCGAGAACAATGTAGACATGACCGAGACATGTCTCCGGTCAATAACCAGTAGCGGAACCTGGATGCTCATATTGGCTCCCACATATTCTACGAAGATCTTTATCGGTCAGACCGCATAACAACATACGTTGTTCCCTTTGTCATCGGTATGTTACTTGCCCGAGATTCGATCGTTAGTATCTTAATACCTAGTTCAATCTCGTTACCGGCAAGTCTCTTTACTCGTTCCGTAATACATCATCTTGCAAATAACTCATTAGTTGCATTGCTTGCAAGGCTTAAGTGATGTGCATTACCGAGAAGGCCTAGAGATACCTCTCCGACAATCGGAGTGACAAATCCTAATCTCGAAATACGCCAACCCAACATGTACCTTTGGAGACACCTGTAGAGTACCTTTATAATCACCCAGTTACGTTGTGACGTTTGGTAGCACACAAAGTGTTCCTCCGGCAAACGGGAGTTGCATAATCTCATAGTCATAGGAACATGTATAAGTCATGAAGAAAGCAATAGCAACATACTAAACGATCGGGTGCTAAACTAATGGAATGGGTCATGTCAATGACATCATTCTCCTAATGATGTGATCCCGTTAATCGAATGACAACACATGTCTATGGTTAGGAAACATAACCATCTTCGATTAACGAGCTAGTCAAGTAGAGGCATACTAGTGACGTTTAGTTTTGTCTATGTATTCACACAAGTATTATGTTTCCGGTTAATACAATTCTAGCATGAATAATAAACACTTATCATGATATAAGGAAATAAATAATAACTTTATTATTGCCTCTAGGGAATATTTCCTTCAATTTTACATCATATTAGTTTATCATTAACTTGCCAATTTCTGTCGTCGTTTATTTTGTAATCTTTACTTTCCAATCTATACAACAAAAATACCAAAAATATTTATCTTATTATCTTTATCAGATCTCACTTTTGCAAGTGGCTGTGAAGGGATTGACAACCCCTTTATCACGTTGGTTGCAAGGTTCTTGATTGTTTGTGCAGGTACTAGGCGATTTGCATGTAGTCTCCAACTGGATTGATACCTTGGTTCTCAAAAACTGAAGGAAATACTTCCCTTTCCTCTTCAAGGGAAAACCAACACATGCTCAAGAGGTAGCGCCTCTCAGGACCTCTGTGTTGGCGTGCTCGGCTTGGCCATTGCTCCTAGGGTGTGCCACTGAGGCGTAACATATCTGTGTTCCAAGGTTAGCACTGTATGTCTTGAAGAGATTGCTAGTGAACTATGAGCCATTGTCAGTGATGATGCGGTTAGGGATCCCAAACCGGCTCACGAGGCCCCTGAGGAACGTAATTGTGGACCCCGCTGGGATGGTTTGGACGGCCTCCACCTCTGCCCACTTAGTGAACTTGTCGATGGCGACATAGAGGTAGCGGTAGCCCCCAGGCGCCCGAGGGAATGGGCCTAGGATATCCAGCCCCCAGACCGCAAATGGCCATGAGAGCAGGATAGTCTGGAGGCCCTGAGCCGGCTAGTGGATCTGCTTGGCGTGGAATTACCAGGCTTCACAAGATTTCACTAGCTCGGCTGCGTCGTTGAGCGCCGTGGGCCAGTAGAACCCGCTGCGGAACGTCTTGCCGACCAGGGTGCGCGACGACGAGTGATGCCCGCTGTCTCCACCGTGTATGTCAGCTAGCAACTCGTTCCCCTGCTCCCTGGAGATGCATCGGAAGGAAACATCATTTGGTCGCCTTCTGTATAACTCACCATCCTATATGCAGTACGCCGTAGCCTGCCGGGCCACGCGCTCTGCATACTCCTCTTTCTCCAGTAGTGTCCCTCTCGTCAGGTACGTATTGAACTCCTTGGTCCAGCACCCCTCCCGTGGTTCAAGTGCCAGGAGTAGGCGTGCGCCTGTGGTAGGGCCACAGGCGGGGGCTCCCGAGGCCGGTGGTTGGGGGAGCTCCTCCCAAGATGGTGCAAGCCCCGCTGATGGGGGTGCTGCCAAAGGCTTGAATAGTCGTTCTTCAAAGATGCCTGGCTCTTGGGGCAAGCGCTTGGATGCCCTTCTGGCGATGTCGTCAGCTTCCTGGTTCGTGCCGCGAGGCACGTGTTGTAGCTCCAGGCCCAAGAACTGCTTCTCCATCTTACGCACCTCTGCGAGGTACACCTCCATGTGCTCGTCCTTTGGCTCGTACACCTTGTTGGAGAAGTTGACGAGGAGCTGCGAATCGCCCTAGATGGTGAGACGTTTTACCCCCAAGGCCGCGGCGGCCTTGAGGCCAGCTATAAACCCCTCATACTCTGCAATGTTGTTGGAGACCTTCTCGCCCCGCTGGAAGCAGAGCTGCACGGCATAGTAGAGCTTGTCTTGGGTGGGCGAGATGAGCACGGCTCCAGCCCCCGCGCCTTGGCGTGCGAAGGCGCCGTCGAAGTACATGACCCAATCATCTGGTGCTTCACTTCCTGGCGAGAGAGATAGGCTCTTGCCAACTTCAGGTTCTGGGGCGTCGGTCCATTCGGCCACGAAGTCGGCTAGGGCGCCCCCCTTGGTGACCCTGGTTGTGCTGAACTCGAGCTGAAATGCCTGAAGTTCAATGTTCCACTCGGCGGCCCTTACCGCGGCATTAGGGCTCCGGAGCACCCTCTCCAATGGGTAAGCTAAGACGAATTTGATCGGGTGGCCTTGGAAGTAATGGCGCAGCTTGCGTGAGGCCACCAGGAGCGCGAGCAGAAGCTTCTGTGGCATGGGGTACCATGCCCCCGCGTCCCGCAGTACCGTGCTGACGAAGTACAATGGGTGCTCAACGAGGGCGAGAGCGTCGATGGAGCCTGCGTCTGCCGGAGGTTGGGGCGTCTCCTGAGGTGATGGGACCTCAGGAGCCTGGTCATCCATTGGGGCCTCTGCAGGCCTGAGAACGCCGTCTTGCTGGGCATGATCATTCGTTGGCGTTGTTGCAGCCTTTGCGGCATCCTCTTGGTGCCGCATCGCCCCGGCTGGAGGTGCGGCACGACGCGGCGGACTCTTGGCCTGGTGCTCTTCCCGAACTGCCACTAGCGCCGCACTGGCAGAGTAGGGAGTGGTGGTAAGGTAAAGCACTAGGGGCTCAAGGGGACGAGGTGCCACCATCACCGGAGGGCTGGTCAGGTATCTCTTGAGGTCTTGAAGCGCCAGGTTGGCCTCCGAGGTCCACTCGGACGGGCCCTTCTTCTTCATCAGCTTGAAGAATGGCAGGGTGCGCTCCCCCAGCTTGGAGATGAAGCACCCTAGCAAGGTCAAGCAGCCCGCAAGCTTCTGCATTTCCTTGAGAGTTTGTGGTGGGCTCATGTCTTCTATCGCCTTGACCTTCTTCGGGTTAGCCTCGATCCCTCTGTGGGACACGAGGAAGCCCAACAGCTTGCCGGAGGGAACACCGAACACGCACTTCTCTGGGTTAAGCCGCAGGTACACCTTGCGCAGGCTTGCGAAGGTCTCCTCCAGGTCCTGAATCAGAGTTCTTGCCTCCTGAGACTTTACCACGATGTCGTCGACGTAGGCCTTCGCATTCCTCCCGAGCTGCTGCCCGAGTGTCGGTGTCAAAACCGATGGATCTCGGGTAGGGGGTCCCAAGCTGTGCGTCTAAGGTCGACGGTAACAGGAGACAGGGGAAACGATGTTTACCCAGGTTCGAGCCCTCTCTATGGAGGAAATACCTACTTCCTGCTTGATTGATCTTGATGAATATGAGTATTAAAAGAGTTGATCTACCACGAGATCGAAATGGCTAAAACCCTAGAAGTCTAGCCTGTATGATTATGATTATGATTGTCCCTATGGACTAAACCCTCCGGTTTATATAGACACCGGAGGGGACTAGGGTTGTACAAAGTCGGTTACAAAGAAAAGAATCTTCATATCTGTACGCCAAGCTTGCCTTCCACGCCAAGGAGAGTCCCATCCGGACACGGGCGAGAGTCTTCGGTCTTGTATCTTCACCGCCCATCGTTCCGGCCCATGTCAAACAGGCCGGACACCCGAGGACCCCTTAGTCCAGGACTCCCTCAGTAGCCCCTGAACCAGGCTTCAGTGATGAGGTGTCCGGCGTGCAGATTGTCTTCAGCATTGCAAGGCAGGTTCCTCCTCTGAATACTCCAAAACAGCCTTCGAACACAAAGAACGTGTCCGGCTCTGCAAAACAAGTACCACACACAACCGCAGAGAGTATAATATTTCACGAGTCCAATCTACTGACAATGTTTTGTAGCGTGACACAATCGTTTTTCGGTCTGCCGCTCCATGTTTTGAGATGTGGTTTCATTGGCATGTCTTGTCAAAGCAGAGATCGTGTCCCCTTATTACGGGATTCTCATCAATACGGGCGTGGGTAATCCAACCGTGTCGTCTACGCGGCCCTTGGGAAACAGGCGAGTTTTAAGGCGAGTGGGGAGGCGCTTGATATTCGCTGCCTTTATAAGGGGATAAGGATTCACCCCTTTCACCCACACCTTCTCTCTCTCTGCCCACCCATTCTCGAGCTCTAGCACCCAAGTCCGCATCTCTTCCGCCTCAAGAAAGCACTCCGATCATGTCTGGATCCGGAGCGCAGGGCAAGTGGATGGTCTCCTCCGTCAAGGAGAAGGACATCACGAGGCTCCGGGAGGCCGGGTACTTGGACAAGGAAATCGCCCATTGGCTTCCGGCCAAGGGGCAAATCATCCCCACCCCAAAGCCCCATGAAACGGTAGTGTTCATCCCTCACTTTGTCCGCAGATTGGGATTTCCCCTCCACCCATTCGTCTGTGGGCTTATGTTCTACTACAGGGTGGATTTCCACGATCTGCCCCCCAACTCCTTCCTCAACATCTCGACATTTATTGTCGTGTCCGAGGCCTTCCTCCGCATCCCACCCCACTTCGGACTGTAGCTCAAGATTTTCAACGTGAAGCCGAAAGTGGTGGATGGTCAACACGCAGAGTGCAGAGGCGCCATGGTGAGCAAGATGCCCAATGTTACATGGCCCAAAGGTACCTTTGTAAAGACCGTAAAAGGGTGGAAACATCTATGGTTCTACGTCACAGAGCCTCACGACACCACCTGGGCCGCGGTTCCCGAATTTAAGTCCGGGGCCCCAATGCGGCTCACCTCCTGGTTAGAGAAGGGTCTGGACTGGGCTTTGTTAGATGAGCTGACGCCACTGCAGACACGTATCAAGAGCATGGTGGACAAGAACATTAAGCTCGTCAACGTGATCCAGGTGATGCTTGTTCGCCAGATCCTTCCCTGCCAACGCCGAACTTGCCATTTGTGGGAGTTTGATCCGGCCAAGCACCAGACCTTGCAACAATTCTTTGGCACCACGCACGAAGATATCTGGAAGGTGCTATTCAAGGGAAACCAGACGTGGCCAGAAATGACCGAGGATCACGGTCATGACCTGACTCATCCAGCCAGTCCGGTGAGTTCTCCATATTATGCGGTATATCCTCCACCTATGTATCCGAGAAGATGTCTAAGCTTCCCATTTAACTTTTCAGGGCTGGACAAAGAAGGCGGAGGGGATCCGGTGTCCGGCTCCGCTGCCCGAAGACCCAGCTATCCCGCATCTGATGAAGATGCTGGTTCCGGCGCCCTACTAGGCACCGGAGAAGAAGGCCAAGAAAAAGGCCAAGGAGACCAGAAGTGGTCTCCGCCGCAAGGGCGCTTCGGACGTGGTGTCCGAAGACATCGAGACTCACTCCTCCGCTACCGAAGACGACAAGGATGAGGAGGAGAGCAACTCTCCCCCTGAGGGGGGAAGGAAGAAGAGGGCGGCCTCCACAAATCTGGAGGCAGAGGCGTCCAAGAAGGGGAAGGCCTCCCTCGCAGATAACTCCGCGTGGGACATCGACAGCAGCCCAGAGCGGCGCCCCCGAGATAAGCCCCTGGCCAAATCGTGAGTACTCAAAGACCCTGGCGCATTCATATATCAGCCTCTTTACTTCGTAGTTTTAACATGTTGAACCATGCACTTGCAGTCCGGCTCGTTCCGACCTCGAGCGATCCTCATCGGGGAATTCGCTGGACCCGAAGGTGATGGACAACGGGTCCCTTCCGGTGGCCTCCTCTCCCAGGGCCATGGATGACACTGAGGTGTTGTCCCGAAGGATCCTAGGCTAGGGAGAGACGCAGGAGGCCATCAGGGCGGCGCTAGACGGTGAAACCTCAGCGGCCGGACACATGGGGAAGCATATTCCCATGGAGACTGGCGATGGGGGCCACATCCAATTCAGCCCCCAGCCGAATATGGTCCCGGGGTCCTATACGGCTCCGGAATCCGGCAAGCAGCCTCCTTCGAAAGAAGGAGGTGTGCCCATTCCGCCGGCGACCTCTGTCCAACCAGAGGCACCGGATATCCTACTGGAAGCGCTGCAAGGCGCTTCCATTGTTGAGGAACACCGTACCCTCATGGGTACGGTGATTGAGAAGATTCAGTCTGCGAAGAGCGGACTGACCGAAGCCTGCATCAGCCTTCTAACAGGCTTTGAGGTAAGTGACGTAATTATGTAAAAAGAAATTAACAGTATAGACAGTAGCCCCTGAGACTATGTCCGGTGTTCGGAAAGAAGAGCCAAACAAAGGACCAAATAGTTTTTCGCAGGAGACTAACCATATATGTCTATTGTGAATAAGCAGGCGTCGCCGCTGGCCACGACTTCTCATGCTGCCGAAGTATCCGGACTGAAGCAGAGGCTGGAGCGGGCCGAGGAGGAACTCAGCCAAGCAAGGAAACAACTAGAGGATAAGTAAGGTATGCAATGACCTATTGTATATCAGAAAGGATTGATGATTTGTGTTAACTATAGTGCCATGGTATTTGTAGGAGCGGCGACTGAGGTGGAAACCCTCAAAAAGGTGCTAGCCGAGGCCCAAGAGAAAGCGGCAAAGGAGCAAGCCGCCCGTGAGAACCACGAGGCCAGGGTTGATGAGGTCCAGCTGGAGCTCCTGGACGCCGTCAAGAAATGCGAGTCCTTGGAGCACAGTATTGCGGACCAAGAGACTGAACTCGCCAAGGCTCGCCAAAGCACACAAGATGCCTGGGTTGAAGCCCAGGGCGCTCTCCAGGAGATCCAAGAGGCCAAGAAGATCGCGGAGGGTAAGGCCTTCATTATGCAGAGCAAATATGTGAAGAAGAGGTATCTCTTACTAACCCGAATTTGGAGTTCTCCAGGAGCGTTTGCGGATTTGCCGCGCAGTGTTGCCGATGCTGTAGAGTTCTTCCAAGCCGAAGAGGGGAGCTCGACGGAGAAGCTGTTCTGGTCGCAATACCTTGCGTAGAACATCCGGTGCCCTTTAGCGACCAGCTAAAACATCCAATCAAACTACATAGGGTGGCCGAACTAGCCATGAAGGATTTGATAATCCGACTGTGGCCTACCGAAGCTATACCCAGCAGCTACTTTGGGCTCGTGAAGCGGCTGGTCAATGCCTGTCCCTGGTTTGAAATCATCAAGCGGTCGGTCTGCATCGAGGGCGCGCAGATGGCCTTCACCTGCGTCAAGGTGCAGTGGGCGAAGATGAACGTCGTCAAGCTCGCGACCGAGGGGCCGCCCGCTGGCAAGGAGCACCGCACACCAGAACATTATTTTGATGATGTCCTGGAGGGATCCCGCACTGTGGCGGAGCAATGCGCGAAGGACATTATCTTTGAATGAATACATTCATGTTATCCTGTCCTATATGGTGAAACAAAGCTGATATGTAATATAATGCTTGTTATTTTTAAAATTTTACCTCTTGTGCAGCCGTTTTTATTAAGTCTGAGAGTTGGCCAGTCGTCGGCTTCAGCCCCCACGTAGGTAGTATGAGGGTGTTCGGGATGGAATCTAAACACTCTTGATCAAAAAAATTGGTCCTTGAAGGAGGTGTTTAGCGCAACGAACCATGCAATCGGACTATGTGGCTTTACCACTCTCACTTAGCCATAGGAGTTTGACAATAAAAATGTAGGCGCGGCCCCTAGTTAGCATTTAATCCATACTAGGGTGCTGTAAACACCTGATCGGATAAAGACCAATTCGTCGCATAATGCGGGAAAAATCACGAAAGATTTGTGACCTCCGAACAACTGACCGGCTCACGCCGCATCATGACAGTCAGTTTTCGGCTTTCTCTACTGAGGTGCTCATCTGGATAAACCAGGACACAATCATAGTAGTTCTCCCTTTACTACCCTAGCCGATAGAGCGGAACGTAAGGTAGTAAGCACAGGAGCCGGGCAACCCAACTATTGACCAAAGACATGATTCGGAGCCAATGCATATAATGCTAAAATTCGGGGCGCCGAAATATACTATAAAAGTGTTTGGACTTTGTTGCCGTAGTATGGAGCGTAGTGAAGCCCCTGGCGAATTAAAGCGTACCAGAGTGTACGTGGATCGATAAAAATAATGAAATAAAATGAAATTGTAAGCTAGTGCCACATAAGTTGGGCCGCAAATAGCTTTCATTATAATTAGGTTATTACGTCAAAGCGTATTTGTACAAATGGTGCGAGAAGCACCCGGGCTATTTCACATGCCAAGATCAAGGGGGGAGCTTGTGTGTGGGTCCTAAAAACAGGTAGAATGACCGTCGAGGACGATATCCAGAAGTCCCCCATGCGTCTGTGCTACTTGCTGCCTTGGTGTATCCGTCCTTCGAAAGGACCGCTGAGTAGGCCGCCGCGAGGGGCCTGTGGAAAAGAGACCTGAAAAGGATAAAAAGGAAAAGTGAAAGTATGTGTGTCCGGAGAAGGTCGAGCCGTATTGTGGACCACAATCTGGTTATGCCTCCTTCTCTGCCCATGGTATTTTCAGTGCGTAGTTATGTACGCGTGGTACGTATGCCGCCACTTGGTCGGGACTGAGACGGAGGTCGAATTGCTAGTCTAGCTCCTGATGAGCTGGATTGTCATGCTGCTGAGTAGTCCAGACTCGTTTGACAGTGTCTGGGAGCTTGGCCATTGAATTAAAATTTTGTCTTAGAAGGCCGCTCGGTACTTCCACTGCTAGGGTCGCGGTGTGCTCCTCAGTACGGAGGGAGCGCTTCGTGTTTCCATTGAATGTTATTATGCCGCGTGGTCCGGGCATCTTGAGCTTGAGATAAGCATAGTGCGACACCGCATTGAATCGAGCGAATGCGGTTCGTCCGAGTAGTGCGTGATAGCCACTGCAGAAGGGGACGATATCGAAGATCAACTCTTCGCTTCTGAAGTTGTCCGAGAATCCGAAGACAACCTCCAATGTGATTGAGCCCGTGTAGCGGGCCTCTACACCTGGTAGAACTCCTTTAAAGGTAGTTTTTGTGGGTTTGATCCTTGATGGAGCTATGCCCATTTTGCGCACTGTATCCTGATAGAGCAGGTTGAGGCTGCTGCCACCATCCATGAGGACTCGCGTCAGGTGCAATCCATCAATTATTGGGTCGAGGACCAGTGCGGCTGAACTGCCATGATGGATACTGGTCGGATGATCCCTGCAATCGAAGGTGATCGGGCATGACGACCATGGATAAAATTTTGGGGTGACTGGCTCAATCGCATAGACGTCCCTGAGCGCGCGCTTGCGCTCCCTCTTGGGGATATGGGTAGCGTATATCATGTTCACCGTTTTGACCTGAGGGGGAAACTTCTTCTGTCCCCCTGTGTTCGGTGGACAGGGCTCCTCGTCATCGTCCTTGCTTTGCGACCCATTCTCCTTGTTCTCAGCGTTTATCTTGCCGGCCTGTTTAAAAACCCAGCAACTCCTGTTGGTGTGATTGGCTGGTTTATCGGGGGTGCCGTGTATCTGGCATGGACGATCGAGTATGCGGTCCAAGATGGATGAGCCTGAATTGTTCCTTTTGAACAGCTTCTTCCGCTGGCTGGACTTGGAGCCACTGAATCCGATGTTGACCGCCGTGTCGTCAGTATTATCACCGTTGCTTCGACGCTTGTGTCTGTTGTGTCGGGGCTTGCCGTTGCTATTTCTAGCTTCCGAAGTGCCAGGTTCGCTTGCATTGTTATTGCTACGGGCTAGCCAGCTATCTTTGCCCGCGCAAAAGAGGGTCATAAGCGCCGTGAGGGCTGCCATGGACTTTGGCTTTTCTTGGCCGAGGTGTTGGGCGAGCCATTTGTCCCGGATGCTATGTTTAAAGGCCGCTAGGGCTTCGGCATCCGGACAGTCGATGATCTGGTTCTTTTTGGTTAAGAACCTAGTACAAAATTTCCTGGCTGACTCTCCGGGCTGTTGAATTATGTGACTTAAGTCGTTGGCATCCGGAGGTCGAACATGTGTACCTTGGAAGTTGTCAAGGAAGGCTTCTTCCAAGTCCTCCCAGCTGCCAATGGAGTTTTCGGGCAGACTGTTCAACCAGTACCGAGCTGGTCCTTTGAGTTTTAGTGGGAGGTATTTGATGGCATGGAGATCATCACCATGGGCCATATGAATATGGAGAAGAAAATCCTCGATACATACTGCGGGGTCTGTTGTCCCATCATATGATTTGATGTTTATGGGTTTAAACCCTTCTGGGAATTCGTGCTCCATTACCTCTTTAGTGAAGCAAAGGGTGTGTGCGGCGCCTCTATATCGGGCCACGTCACGACGTAGCTCGGATGGAGTTCGTCTGCGGTTCTTGGCACGGACGTGATTATGATTTTTGCGTCCGGCTAGATAGCCATTGTCGCGCGTCGGGGCACGCCCCCGCGATCCATAGATCGATCTGTTCTGACCTGCTCTACTATCCAAGTCCTGCCGCAAGTCATATGTATGTCCCCGAGCTGTTTTATCTCTGCCTTTACGGTGAGGTAGGACGAGCTGGTGTTCGGCTTGAGTTGCCGCTTTGTCCCGGCCACGTGGTGGTCAGTCAGCCGCATTGCGCAATGATGGTACGGGCTCCAGCGCCTCGTCATCGAACTGACTTGGTAATTTGCGCTTTGGATAACTTTTGGTTGGGCGCTCGAGGCCGTATTCCTCGGCTGCCAGGACATTAGTCCATCTATCGTTAAGCAGATCTTGGTTAGCTTGAAGCTGTTGCTGCTTCTTTTACAGGCTCCTTGCAGTGGCTATTAGCCGGCGCTTGAATCGCTCCCGCTCGAGAGGTTCCTCACGCATGATAAAATCCTCGTTGTCGGGGTTCACCTCATCCTTGGAGAGTGGAATATAATTACGGTCCCCCGAGTCTTCGTTTATGGCCTGTTCATCAGGGCTAACTTTCCTGTCTTCCCGTTCGTCCTGTTCGGAAGTTGGCTCAATGGGGTATTCATTGTCTTCGGCATCGACCGGAGTATTGTTTTCTCCTGTACCGGTATTGCTGTCTTTTCCACGGCGTGACTTGGAGCGGCGCCGCTGTCGTCGGCACTTTGGTTGTATATGAGGAGGTTTATCCTCGACTGGGTCTTCCTTGTCGTCGCCGCTATTCTCTTTGGGTGTATCCACCATGTACACGTCATATGAGGAAGTGGTCGTCCAGCGTCCGGTAAACGGCGGGTTTTGGGCCTCCTCTTCTCTGGCATCGTCGTCCATACCGTCGATGTCTTCGGAGCCGTAATCAAGCATGTCGGTTAAGTCCTCAACAGTGGCTATGAAGTGGGAGGTGGGTGGGAAGCGAAATTCCCCGTCAACAACCCCTAGTTTGAACCGGATATAGTTCGGCTATGAGTCCCCTGCTAAGGAGAGGGTTTTTAATGAGTTCAGCACATCGCCTAAAGGTGAGTGTCGGAAGATGTCCACGACGCTGAATTTGACGATCGACGCCTGATCGGGCTCGATGGACGCAGGCGCGCGTGGTTCGAAACCTATGGCCGGAGACGAATCCGAGGTTCCGGTGACGCAGATCCTGCTCGAAGTTGGGTTTATGTGCGGCTCCAGCGCCGCTAAGTCTGCGGCTCCCGTGGCAGGGTTGAGCCTCCCATCCTCGGATGGCGCAATCTACTCCGGATCTAGGGTCGGAGCACTTACATGTGCTATCTCTTGGGTATGGTCCGATGATAGATTTAGATCATGCTCATCGTTGTGGCAGGGAGCGGCTGCCATGGGCTTGAATCCGTCGAAGATCAAGTCTCCACGGGTATCAGCAACGTAGTTCAAGCTTCTATACCTGACTTGATGGCCAGGGGCGTAGCTGCCGATCTACTCTAGATGGCCAAGCGAGTTGGCCCGCAGTGTGAAGCCGCCGAATACGAAGATCTATCTGGGAAGAAAAACTTCCCCGTGGACAGCATTGTTGTAGATGATTGACGGGGCCATCGAACCTCTTGAAGACGGCGCAGCGGAACTCTCAATGAAAGCACCAATGTCGGTGTCAAAACCGGTGGATCTCGGGTAGGGGGTACCGAACTATGCGTCTAAGGTCGATGGTAACAGGAGACAGGGTAGACAATGTTTACCCAGGTTCGGCCCCTCTCTATGGAGGTAATACTCTACTTCCTTCTTGATTGATCTTGATGAATATGAGCATTACAAGAGTTGATCTACCATGAGATCGCAATGGCTAAAACCCTAGAAGTCTAGCCTGTATGATTATGATTATGATTTTCCCTATGGACTAAACCCTCCGGTTTATATAGACACTGGAGGGGACTAGGGTTGTACAAAGTCTGTTGCGGTGAAAAGAATCTTCATATCTGGACGCCAAGCTTGCCTTCCACGCCAAGGAGGGTCCCATCCGGACACGGGCGAGAGTCTTCGGTCTTGTATCTTCAAAGCCCATCAGTCCGGCCCATGTCAAACAGGCCGGACGCCCGAGGACCCCTTAGTCCAGGACTCCCTCACCCAAGGCGTTGTGCATCAGTCGTTGGAAGGTCGCCCCTGCATTGCGCAGCCCGAACGACATGCAAGTGTAGCAGTATACCTAGCACGGGGTCAGGAAGGCCGTCTTCTCGACATCCTCCACCACCATCTTGATCTGGTGGTAACCCGAAAAAGCGTCCAGGAAGCACAACAGGTCGCACTCAGCGGGGGAGTCGACAATCTGGTCGATGCGCGGAAGTGGGAATGGGTCTTGAGGGCAGGCTTTGTTAAGGTTGGTGAAGTTAGCGCACATGCGTTCCTTCCCGCCTTTCTTGGGCACCACGACGGGGTTCACCAGCCACTCGGGGTACTAGACCTCACGGATAACGCCCGCCGCCTACAGCTTGCGGGTCTCCTGGACGATGAAGGACCGCTTCTCCGTGGATTGGCGTTGCGCCTTTTGCTTCACAGGGCGCACGTTGGGGCACACCCTCAAGTGGTGCTCGATCACCCCCCCTTGGGACCCCCACTAGCTACTTGGGCTCCCAGGCGAATACCTCCTTGTTCGCACGCAGAAACTTCACCAGTGCCTCCTCTTGGCCCGGGTCGAGGTTGGCGCCTATGGTGAAGGTGGCTCACGAGGACCCGTCCTCCTCGACCGGCACTTGCTTCGTTTCGGCTCGATCCTGAGTGAACAACTGCTTCTTTTTCACTGGCGTGGCTTCCTTAGCCCCTGGAGTGGCCTTATCGGCCGAATAGGCTGTAGCTGCAGTCCTGAAGGCGAGCTTGAGGGCTGTCAGGGCATCCTTGGATTCTCCAGCTACGGTGAGAACGCCTTTGCTCTCGGGCATCTTCATGAGGTTATAAGCAGGATGGGTGGCCGCCATGAACTGGGCAAAGGCCGGTTACCCGAGGATGGCGTTGTATGGGAGGCCGATGCAGGCGATGTCGAAGTCGATAAACTCGGTGTGGTAGTTGTCGCGGGTGCCAAAAGTCACGGGAAGGCGGCTCTGCCATAGGAGGCTGTTGGAGCCGCTGCCGACTCCGGAGAAGGGCTTGGTAGGTCGGAGCCATTCGTGCGGTACGTGAAGTAAGCCAAAAGCCTCTGCGAAGAGCACATTAAGGCCAGCCCCGCCGTTGATGAGGGTCTTGGTGATGGCTATGATGCAGATGGTGGGCGTGCAAAGCATTGGGAGCGCGCCCAAGCTTGCGGTGGTCGCGGGGTGGTTGCTTGAGTCGAAGGTGATGTCGGCCTTGGATGACGCCCATCCTGGAGGGGCCCCATGCTACACGGAGGCCGCGCCAATCTGGTGGAAGAACTGCTTGACATGGTGGTCGAAGGGCGGCGCCTGCAAGCCGCCGAGGATGGCCGCGACGACGACAGGCGCGGGCACGAAGCGTGCAATGAAAAGGCCGCGCAGCTCCTCCCAAGAGGCCACAGAAGATCCCAGCAGGTTGAACATCCAGGCACGTGACGCGCCAACGAGGGCCATGGGGAACCAATTGGCCATGACCTTGTCGTTGCCTCCTGCCTCAAGAACGGCGTCCTTATACGCCAGGAGGAAGGCCGACGGGTCCGTCGCGCCGTCATAGCGAGGCGGCGTCTCTGGCCTGAACTTGTGTGGCCACCGCACCCGCCGCAAGGCGGGGCAAGGACCCTGAGCCCCATGGTGTCGCCGCGGGCACCCGTTGGTCCAGCTGGTGGAGCGGCGCCGGCCATGGGGGTCGAACAGTGAGGTGGTGCTGCAGGAGAAGTGAAGCTTCGGCGCACCCCCTACCCGGCATGCCAAATGTCGGATTACGGGTTTCGGCAAAACCCTTGAGGTTCGAACTCTGGGGTGCGCACGAAGATCTCTCTCCCCCCTAGCTCACACTCTTGCCACGATCTCAAAGCCTAGCTCGCCGAACCCGAGGAATAAGGGACACAAGAGTTTATACTGGTTCGGGCCACCGATGTGGTGTAATACCCTACTCCAGTGTGGTGTGGTGGATTGCCTTGTAGGCTGGGGATGAACAAGTACAAGGGAAGAACAACCTCCTGAGGAGAGGCGTTCTTGAGCTCGGTGAGCCGGTGTGGTTGGGGATGGTCAAAATGATCCTCCCTTCCTATGGTGGTGGCTAGTCCTATTTATAGAGGCCCTGGTCCTCTTCCCAAATGTTAGGCGGGAAGGGATTCCACAACGGCCAATTTGAAGGGGGACAACTAGTACAAGCTATCCTGACAAAAGGTGGTCTTCGCCTGCCAAAGGCTCTGGCGGTGACGCCATTGTGGGCTCCGCGATGACCTCTGTCCTGCCGTCCTGTTGGTCTTGGTCTCGTTGCACCTATATGGAACCTTTGCCTGATGCCTCGGGACTCCTCGCATGCACTTGCCCCTTTAGCACCAAAGAGGCAATGAGTACTCTGCGCGCACTGGCGCCCGCCTTGCGCCCGCCTGGCCTTGGTCGTCATGGCTCATGTCATGCGAACCTCGCGAGGTGCCCCTTGCATAGATCTCTCCACTCCTCGGGGGCCAACCTAGGGAGGCTGCTCCTGAGGAGGTCTTGTGTCGTCCGCCTCGCGAGGCTTGGCCCCTCGCGAGGGTCTTGAGTGATTGTTGATGAATATGAACCATACGAGGCCGTTAGTGGAGTCACGCCGTGGGCCGCAGGCAGGCAAGTCTAGGGACCCCCGTTCCCAGGACGTCGACATGAGGAAGAGAACAAACGTAGGCTTAGAGAAACTGTTGTCAATGCTGAAGAATATTTGAGGATGCGGGATAAAAAGTTGAAGGTGGAGAATGAGCTCAGATTTTTTAAATCAGACTTTACTAAGATGGTGTTGGCGAAGGAGGATGCACTTTCCCAGTTGGCCCGTGCAAAACAGGTTCTTACTGAACTGAAAGCAGAGGTGGATAAGACGAGGCTGGATGATCTTGATTAGGGAAATGAATATATTGTTCTAATATTGTACTTATGAAGTTGAACTAGCTATATGTTGTACTGTGATGTTTTCATGTAGCTATCGTACTGTGATGTTATAATATATTTATGTGTCTAATATGAAATGGGCAAACAGTTGTTCGATATTAAATGTAAATTTGCGTAATACTAGAATTATTAATTGTAAACTAATAAACCTGCTAAATGTGTCATGGAACTTTGCAAACGGTTCTAGCAGTAAAAGCGCTTGTGATGGATAGCCCAATGTCACACAGTTTTCTTCATCAAATCGTGTGTGATGTACTTGAAAAGCAAACAGTTAACCAAGGCAGAGCGTGTGTGATAGTTACACCTTTCACACATGAGCCTACACAAAAAAATTTGTGGGATGTACATACGAACGGAAACGTTTTCTCTGGATTGACTGTGTGGGATGTACATAAGAACGGAAACGTATTTCTTGGATTGACTGTGTGTGATATACATACGAACAGAAACGCTTTCCTAGATTGACTCTGTGGCATGTACATAAGAATGGAAACATATTCTTGGACTGATTGTGTGTGATATGCATACCTATGGAAATGTTTTTCTGGGATTCACCGTGTGGGATGTACATACCTAACGGAAATGTTTTTCTGAGATTCACCGTGTGGGATGTACATACCTACGAAAATGATTGGGTTTCGATGCCTCGCTCGAGCGCACACGGCCCAGCCTGTGTCCCAGGAGGGCTTATCCCCGACGATTTCTGGGTTGTGTGGGAAGGACCCCCTATCGCCCACACTCACTTGGCGACGGTTCCAAATGCCATCGGGGAAAGGGGTTAAAAACTGTTTGTATAGCACCAACGTGTACCACTGCTGGCAGTTGTTCGATGAATCGCCGGAGCTGAAAACAGTTGTAACATCCCAAATTTTCAATTTGGAATGTTATACATTAGATCATCTTTGCATATCATATTTTAATTGCTTTTGGTTTCGATCCTAGAAATCCTAAGCAACTCAAGGACCCACGGAGAGAGTTGGGGATTTCGTTATTTTCATATTTGAGTTTTCTCAAATTTTGAGAATAGGATCGTTTGATTTTATTTATTTTATCATTAATTATTTCTATTACAAAAATATGAGAGAGGGAATAAAATGACTTTCCCAAAATAAAGAAATATTGATGATTTAATAATAAAATCAAATAAGATTTTATTTCGGAGTTTTTCGTTGTTTTATTTGAATTTAGGAAAAATATGCGTTTTTCAAAATTGCATTTAGGCCCCAAATAAATGTTCACTTTGTCCGGCTTGATTTTAGAAGTCGGGGAAAATCTATTTCGGGATTTTTGGAGACCGTTTAGTATTTCTTTTTATTTTTCTTCTGCGCGTAATTATTTATATAAAAAAACGCGCACCGACCTAACCGGGCCGTGTCCGCCCGGGACTCTGGCCCGGCAGGCTTTAAAAGCCGGGGGGAGCCAGCCCGAGGCCCGAGCCAGCCCCGCGCCCCAAACCCTAGAGCCCGACCCCGCGCCGCCGCCCGCTCGCGCCGCGTCGTTGCCGCCGCCCGCCGTCGCCGGAGCCGCCGCCGCCGCCTCGCCGCACGCCGCCCGAGGTTCGCCTCATAACCCGTGCCGCCAGTTTTTAAAAAAAAACGATCGATTTCCGTCGGTTTTTTTAGATTCTATTTTTTTATTAGATCGGTTTTTATTCTTCAGTTTAGGTTAAATAGCGAGCGTTTGCTCGTTCGTTCGTTTTAACGAACGTATTCGTCGTTTAGATCTGGATAACGAACGTTCGTTCGCTAATCCGTTCGTCGTTTTTTTTCTCGGATTTTCCGCGATTATTTTCTGATCGCGATTTCTGATCCGATTTTCGTTTTAGTATAACTTTTCGCTCGTTTATCGGAATCAGGCGATTCAAGCGCCTGGAGTTTCATCTCGAAACCCTCTATCCGTTTAACTAACTTTAACAAGTTTTTACTTCTGTAAAATTTGACTTAGATCCAGATTAGTAGAACGAAGTTGTTTTCTTTCGTTGTTTGACTTTCATTGCTTCGTTTGATTTGATTTTTTTTGCAAACCGGAGTTCTTAACTTGAACTTTCTGGTTAGATCTCTTATTTGAGTTTTACCTGTGCATTAGATGAGTACTTATTGTATGTTTATTCGTTTGTCTGCGATAGAATACCCAGAGTGCGCCGCATGTTACTTCGAATCTCTAGGTTTCGCGGATCATCAGCAAGGCAAGTAACACTTTGATCATACCTCTTTTACTACCCAGTTTTATTGCATTAGATCAATCCTCAAACATTGCATGATTAGGATCTAATTAAATTGTGGGATGGGAAGTAGTTGAGGTAGCACCTAATACATGTTTCAATATCAACCTTGGCGAGTTACTTCTACGTTTGCTTATTATGCCATGCTATGCTAGTAGACGTGGATTGAGTGAGTGATATCCATGACAGATGTGAGTTTGTTAATTAATGGTTTATCTAAGGTGGCAACTTAAACACACATCTGGGTGGACTGAGGTACCTGGGTATTCCAGGATTGCATGTTGTTTTTATTTATGGACCGCCACCCAGGCTCAAAGGGATCATGAGATTATTCAAACGAGAAACTTCTGTGTGCAGCCACAAGCCATTATGGGCTCTGGCATAGTTGATTAAGTCGTGCGAACTCTTACAGGGTAGACTAGCAGATGTAGGGGAAAGTAGGTGTACCGGTCTATCCCTCGTAAGGTGCTAGCGCTTCTGAAAGACCGTGTCTCGCTCATCCGTTTCTCAAACGCCATGTAGTGCGAGAAATCCAACGGAGGCGATCGAGTCTTGTGGGGAAAAGTGTGCAAACCTCTGCAGAGTGTACAAACTAATCATGGTTAGCCGTGTCCCTGGTTATGGACGTTTTGAGTATCTAGTACTTGGATATCATGTGAATCTCATCATGTTACTCTAAATTAATATTGTTGGGTTTTAATGATGATTACTTTAATTGGGATTGAGGATGCTGTCAACCATTCTCAATGTTTAACAACCACCATGATAGTTAAATAAATTTATTCTTTTGCAGTAGGTAAAAATTGGCTTTATGCAAAACTGTAACCATGGAGCTTTCCACCAGCCAAATATGCATGTAGTATAGCTTTAATCTTTCATTACTCTCTATGTGTTACATTGCGAGCATATTCCATGTGCTGACCCGTTTTCGGGCTGCAACGTTTCATGTTGCAGACTTTTTAGACGACGAGTAAGGTGCCTTTTAGGTCGTGGTTCTATACTCAGTGATGCCGTTGGAGTTGATGGACTCGCTTATCTTCCAAGCCTTCCGTTGTTATCGTTATTAGATGGTCTTAAGCCATATTTATTGTAATAAGTTCTCTTTGAGGCATTCGATGTAATAAGTGTGTGATTGCTACTCTGTTATGAATCCTACAAAGTACTGTGTGGTGTCAGCATTACTGATCCAGGGATGACACCTGAGCACAGAGGTCAGGATGTTTGAGGTCTGGTCGCTACAGAGATGGTATCAGAGCACACGCTGACTGTAGGACATGACCACTAAGCTAAAGCCCTAGAATCACTACTCTCTTCTCATTTCTGACTCCTCATCTTTTCTACTCTTTTAGGATGACGGAAGCGAGGATCAAGTTCACACAGCCGGATAAAGATACACCTTTTGGACGACACCTGAAGGAAGTCACTAAGTACCTGAACATTGGAATACCAAGCTTCACCGGGACCTACAACGCCACTTTACCCGAAGAGGAGCGTTGGAAGATTCAAGCTCAAGTTCCAGGAAGGACGTTCGCGCCAGTTACGGAGCCCATAGAGTGTGTTTTTAATGCACCAACCTGGAGTCTGGGAAAGAGCATGGCAGCTCACATAACCATGGGAGGCATTGGAGAAGTCTACCAAGAAGACCTCAAGGATACTATCTACCAGATTTGCAGACGCCGAGATGAATAATGGGAGATAGTTAGCACCAAGAAGGATAGATCCATTGCAGCTTTCATCCAGGAGTTAAACCAGCACATTCGACGCCAGGAGAACCATATGTGCGCAGACATGATGGAGTTGAAGAAAGCAAAAGCCAAGATTATTGAGATAGAAGGAGAACCGAAGGCCACTCGCAAGTACTACATGGATGAGATCGTAGCTCTAGTGAGACAAAACGGCGATCTTAAGGAGAAGATTGAAGAACTCATGGGGAATTCAGCACCCGGAGGAGGATATGAAGATTGCACCTGTCCAGAGAACTACATCATCATCGACGACACCGATTCCGATCCTAGTGATGACGATTTCGAAGACGAAGCTGGAGCAGATATCATGGAGTCTTCATCGGAGCAGTTTTTCTAGTCGACTACCATAACAGTAGTAGTGTTCCACCATGTACATAGTATAGTCCACACACTTTTTCGATAGTTCTAGACCGATTATATGCCTTGTTTGATTGAATGAAGTGATTTTGTGTGCATTTGCCTCATGTGCATTTGGGTAGTGTTTTCTCTTTAGACCTCATTCTATTCTTAATTCTCATCCTTTCTAAACCCTCAGATGCCTCCGAGACGTGACAATGGATTTGCTTTCCCACCGGAGCTCACTCAGTTGATCCAGCAGCAGAATGCCTTGATGCAGTTGTTAGTCCAGAACCACCAACAGCAACAACAACAACAACAACAACAACAACAACAACAACAACAACAACAACAACAACAACAACAACAACAACAGCAACAGCAACAGCAACAGCAACAGCAACAGCAACAGCAACAGCAACAGCAACAGCAACAGCAACAGCAACAGCAGCAACAGCAGCAACAACAGCAACAACAGCACCATCAACAGCACCAACAACAGCAACAACAGCAACAACAACAACAACAACAGCAACACCAACACCAACAGCAACAGCAACACCAACAGCAACAGCAACAGCAGCAACAACAGCAACAACAGCAACAACAGTAACAACAGCACCAACAACAGCACCAACAACAGCACCAACAACAACAACAACAACAACAACAACAACAACAACAACAACAACAACAACAACAACAACAACAACAACAACCCGTTTTCTTAGGCTGAATCCGCCGGTGTTTTCCAGTAGCACTGAGCCGATAGTACCAGATGATTGGCTCCGCAAGACAGGGAGGGAGTTGACCACTGCAGGATGTATAGCACTACAAGAAATATGTCAACTTATGACCTTCTGTCAGTGACCCTCGAAGAATTGGTCATAAATTTATGACCATTTCAGACCAATTGGTCAAAAGCTGTTCGGGGGGCTCCAAACCCTAAACCATTGCGACCATTTTGGTCAGAAAGGTCGTAATTTCCTCACACGAAAAGGTCATAAAGCAAACAGCGCTAGTCCGCTGCCTTATTTCTAGTTGTTAACGACCAATATAGATGGTCATAGCCTTGTAAATTATGGTGGGTTGCTATGACTAGGCGCCACCTCATCAGTTTTGCCTATGTGGCATGTCCATGTGGCAGTTTTTGCCCTAGGTTGTGAAGCAACCTATATTTCTGTCATTCCCAAAATTCCCAAAAAAATCTCATAAATTCTTTGGGTCATATCTTCTTCAAATATGTAAAAACCTTCCTTGCCTAGTTCAAAAATAATTCAAGAATGTTCATTTTCCTATTCTGTTCAGAGTAACAGTTTGTGAAGGAAGTACCACTTTGGCATGTCCAAATAGTATCCATTTTCTACAGTGCTTTCCTATGCCCAAATAACCATCCTCCACCAAATGCCAGCTCAATCCATTTATTATTTTGAGCCGAGCTTCAACATTCGTATTTATGTCTAGTGTGGTGGTTTGCAAAGCAAGTACCACCTAGGATCCTCCTTTTGAGCTGAAAATTTGTGAAAACGGTCTTCTTAGTAACTGATCATCCTCAGCCAAAACTCACGCCCATTAGCCATGTACATTTCCCGTACCGCTAATCAAACACTTGGCTGCTAATTCATGTTTGAGAATCAATTGGTCTCCTCGTGAGAACCTTATGTTGTAATTTTCTTCCTAGCACCAACCTGGGGAGTGCCCAACCCACTAGACATGCCTAGGCCGCCCAGAACACATGGCAACGCCACGGTCACGCGGTGACCACGCGGCGGGCATGCGAGTTTACGCGCTCTAGAGTTGGGGCCCTCGGCCACCGCCCAAACCTCGACGTATCGCCACCAAACCATGTATTTATGATTAAATAGGTCCTTATGTAACTAGAAATGATTTTTGGAAAAAATAAATAGCAAACTATGAGGCAGCTGCAGTTCAAATTTGACCTGCTTCCAACTGAATCGGCGGAAATTTGTCTTTTTCACGAGAGGTGGATCAAAAAAATTTACACCAGACCATTTTGTCAATTGTGCATTAAATATGGCCTAGTATTTTATAAAAATGATTTGGTCCAATTTTGCAACAATTATTTGGTAGTTCCTTCACAAAAAAACCTCCTTTCGGGCACTCGAAAAATGGAAAATGGTTTTTTCGTCCAACGAAAATGAAAACTTCCTTAGGCAACATTGTTTGCCATTCCAATATGCACCCTTGTGCACAATATGAGATCATTTGAACAAACTATGCCATGAATGTGGCCATAAGATTGATCATTTGGCTTGAAAGCCATGAATCTTTAGAGATGATAGCTCATTTCTGAGAACATTTTTTTAAAATAATTGTTGTATTACAAGTTTGTTATTTTTATTGGGAACTTGGCCACATATAATGACACAATGCGAAGGTTTCCCAATTTTTTGATTTTTTTTGAATTTTTTATGCCCGTTTCAAAATGCGGTCAAAACGGCGGGCTTGACCGTTCCTAGCTAGTGGTTGAATCTTGGAATTTTTTTGGTGTTTCTCTGATTAAATAGATACTTATGTACCTAGAAATGATTTTTGGAAAAAATAAATAGCAAACTATGAGGCAGCTACAGTTCAAATTTTACCCGCTTCCAACTGAATCGACGGAAATTTGTCTTTTTCACCAGAGGTGGATCAAAACTTATTACACCCAACCATTTGGTCAACTGTGCATTAAATATGGCCTAGTATTTTAGAAAATTGATTTGGTCCAATTTTGCAACAATTATTTAGGAGGTCCTTCACAAAAAAACCTCCTTTCGGGCACTCGAAAAATGGAAAATGGTTTTTTCGTCCAAAGAAAATGAAAACTTTCTTAGGCAACATTGTTTGCCATTTCAATATGCACCCTTGTGCACAATATGAGATCATTTGAACAAACTATGCCATGAATGTGGCCATAAGATTGATCATCTCGCTTGAAAGCCATTGATCTCCACACGTGATAGCTCGTTTCTGAGAACACTTTTTTATAATAATTGCCGTATTACAAGTTTTTTATTTTCCTAGGAACTTGGCCACATATAATGACACAATGCGAAGGTTTCCCAATTTTTTGATTTTTTTTGAAATTTTTATGGCCGTTTCAAAATGCGGTCAAAACGGCGGGAATGACCGTTCCTAGCTAGTGGTTGAATCTTGGAATTTTTTTGGTGTTTCTCTGATAAAATAGATACTTATGTACCTAGAAATGATTTTTGGAAAAAATAAATAGCAAACTATGAGGCAGCTACAGTTCAAATTTTACCCGCTTCCACGTGAATCGGCGGAAATTTGTCTTTTTCACCAGAGGTGGATAAAAAGTTTTTACACCCAACCATTTGGTCAATTGTGCATTAAATATGGCCTACTATTTTAGAAAATTGATTTGGTCCAATTTTGCAACAATTATTTAGGAGGTCCTTCACAAAAAAACCTCCTTTCGGGCACTCAAAAATGGAAAATGGTTTTTTCATCCAAAGAAAATGAAAACTTCCTTATGCAACATTGTTTGCCATTCCAATATGCACCCTTGTGCACAATATGAGATCATTTGAACAAACTATGCCATGAATGTGGCCATAAGATTGATCATCTCGCTTGAAAGCCATTGATCTCCACACGTGATAGCTCGTTTCTGAGAACACTTTTTTATAATAATTGCCGTATTACAAGTTTGTTATTTTTCCTAGGAACTTGGCCACATGTAATGACACAATGCAAAGGTTTTCCATTTTTTTTATTTTTTTTGAAATTTTTATGGCTGTTTCAAAATGCGGTCAAAACGGCGGGCTTGACCGTTCCTAGCTAGTGGTTGAATCTTGGAAAACTTTTGGTGTTTCTCTGATTAAATAGATACTTAAGTACCTAAAAATGATTTTTGGAAAAAATAAAGAGCAAACTATGAGGCAACTGCTCTTCAAATTTGACCCGGTTTCAGCTGAATCGGAAAAAAATTGTCTTTTTCACGAAAGGTGGATCAAAGTTTTTGACACCCAATCATTTGGTCAATTGTGCATTAAATATGGCCTAATATTTTAGGAAAATTATTTGGTCCAATTTGACAACAAATATATGGTAGCTCCTTCACAAAAAAGACTCATTTTGGGCACTCGAAAAATGGAAATTGTTTTTTTCAAAAGAGGTGGATCAAAAGCTTTTGACATGCAACTATTTGGTCAATTTTACATAAAATATGGTCTAATATTTTAGAAAAAAATGGAGTGGTGCTATTTTGGAACAAATATTTGGTAGGTTCTTAAAAAAAGCATTTATGCACTCGGAAAATAGAAAAATATTTTTTATGCAATAAAAATTAAAGCTCTATTTGGCAACATTGTTTGCCATTTCAATATGCACACTTATGCAAATACGAGATCATTTTGACGAACTATGCCGTCGTTATGTTTTTAAAAAGAATGAGAGATTTGAGTCCAATTTTTTGAAATTCAAGCGCGAGACAGCCGACCAATGAGACGCGAGGAATCACCTTCACGCGGATCATCAGATTGGACGCAATATGAGCCGTCTATCGCGCACCCATCCAACGGTGGAGCTTCTCCCGAGTAACAAAAACCCTAACCCACCAACCCACCCTCCTCGATACCCGCCGCCGCCACGCCCCACCCACCCACTCCTGACCCACCCTCTCCCCTCGATCCCCATTCTCCGTCTTCCCTCCCTCCCTCCCGATACGGCCGCTCTCTTTCCCCCGATGCGCCGCCGTCCGCACCTCCCGACGCGCCGCCGTCCTCTGCCTTCCCTCGCATTCCCCTCTGCCACCGCCCTCTCCTCCTCCCCCCACCCTTCGCCGTGGCGAATCCACCTCCAGATCGAGAAGGGGAGGCAGCGTACGTCGCATCCACGCACCAGATCGAGCAGCGGCGCTCCCAGATCGATCCATCTCCGTCGTCCTCGCGGTTGACGCCCATGTCCTCCTCAAGGACGGCCGTCTCCGTGCTCCACCACCACCCTTTTCCTCCTCCCTATCTGCATCTCACATGGCGCTGGGATCTTCCAGATCGAGCGCCGGCAGGGTAGGCGCCTCCGCCGCTCAAGTCCAAGACCCCGCCTCCGCCGCCGGCAGGGATCTTCCAGACCAGTGCAATGTCTTCCGCGTCGCTGACCACGCCGGGGTCGCGCTCGCCAGCCTCACCGCCATCTTCCTCCATGAGCTGCAGCCCATCCTCGCCAACCACCTGCAGACCCAGGCCGCCACCACCGGCAACGCATGCGTTGTGGCCTGCGGCGTCGCCGCCATGGACCACCTCTTCAAGGTACGCACACAACGCGCCCACCATCCTTGCCATTTCAGAGAGACCATATGCATCAGTCAGTATGGACGCATCTGTAATTTCGAGTGTCTGAACATTGTTCCTGCTCTCTGTCTGTCTGTCTCAGGGGTCGCAGGAGCAGCCGGGCCTAGTCACCATCGCCATGGAGGAGATCCTCCGGTTCGCGGCGTCCGTCGGCGGCGCCGTCAGGGTGTCGTCGTACCAGGTGGTGCAGGAGGGCAGGAGGGCTATTTCATGTAGCTTACTTCCTGTTTGTCATTTTGGTGGCTTGCCATTTTATTTACAGCATTGTGGATGATGCCATTATCCTAGTTTTCACATTTATATTAGTCACTTAAACAAGGCTGGGTTAAGTTGAGTTGTTCTGCTACTGATGGCAATACAAGCCAATAGATCTCACATGCAAAAATTCAACAGATTTTGCTAGGTTAATGTTGAGTTGGGGCTGCTTCCTGGATATGCAAAAATTCAACAGATTTACAGCATTGTGGATGATGCCATTATCCTAGTAATGAAGCAGAGATACTTACTTGTGCAGGCAAAGGTACATACTATTGATGCCAGTGGATTGATCAGTTGGCATATATACAAGGATGAATACAGCCGTTTAGTTAGTTTCCATGATTGGTTTATTTATGATTCGTTCTATCTCTGATGGTTACCTTGCTTGTGTCTGAACCTATATGATAAGCAGGTATGCAGAGCCAGATCGTGTGCCACCGTTGCCGAAGGGTGCTGGCCTACCCGTCAGGGCGCCCAGCGTGTGCGGCGCCATGTGCCGAGCCATCACCGCCGTGCCACCCCAAGCGCTAGGTACTGTGTGCAGCCTGATTTCCTTTCAGTTGGTCTGCTCTTTTCGTGTTGGCGTCGCCTCACAACGTGTATAACCATCCTGAGGTTCAACTCTGGGAATGTTGCTATGGAAGTAGGATGGAGTTTTGCATTGTATGATGAATGTTATAAAAATTATGTAGAAACATTTGTGAGGAGTACATGCTAGACAAAGAGTTACCATGGGATTCAAATTTCATTCTTCACACATGCATGTTTAGTATGGTCAGATTCTTTTCTATGTTTACTTCAGTTCAAGCTTCTGCGCGCCTAGGTTCACTATCTGCTGCTTGTAGGATACTTACTCCATGGCTGATAATATCAGCGTGATGGATAAATCTTATGTTGCACCCTGTCATTTGTTCTCAAGAGGCCAAGTGGTTTTCTGCAAAAAGCATAGAGAAGTATTGTAAATTCACAGGAAATAACAAAATTGTTTAAAGTTTATTTGGGTTGGATCTGTATATACACTATTTTCTTAAAACACAAACATGTACATTCACAGATGAATAGATGATACATTTTTTTGGATCTGTACATGCAATTTTTTGCACTGGATTGGTGGTTAGTTTTATGTACTGTTTGAATTATAACAGAATAGCATTAGTAGTGCTCTGATTTAGTTCTCATCAAAATCAACAACCCTCTCTTGTGTTCCTGTTATGAGAATTGTTCCTTCAAGGATATGCCAGAATGTGTACACTCTAATCTCTAATGATGTTTGTCTTTGTGTTCAGGAGCTTCAGGTCTACAAAATTTGATGTTCGAAACCACATAGCTTTACTCAGCAAAGAGTCGTCTCTTCTGTTTAATTGCAATAGAATGTAAATATTGTAATATTGTAATAGTAGGCACATCTGGGTTGTAATAACTATATATAGATTATAGTAGACTTAGTTAGTTTTATTTGATGAACTACGTTTGTACTGTTCTGTTTGAAATATTGATTATGTAAGTGATTTCAAAACGTGTGGAATGGAAACCTTTCTTGTGGGATTCACTTATGAAAATAATCTAAGCAGTTTTGAATTTTCTGTCAAGTGGGCCCAATGTATGAGAAGATGACAAGTGGGACCAGCTCCAAAATATAATGGCCCAAACAATGTTAAAAGGCCCTGGCCCAGAAATAAATAAAAGGCTGAAATGGGCTTGGCCCGTGTAACTTACAGAAAAAATATATGTTAAAAAGGCTGAATTGTTGGGCTAGGCCCATGTAGAAAATCGAATTGGACCGGGCTGAATCTTGTGCCACGTCAGATTGCCACGCTGGATGCCTACGTGGCTCGGGGAGGTTGCTAGTGACCAAAACGTCGTAAACGTCTTCGACCATTCCAGAAGAAAGGTCGCTATAGTCAGTTTATGACGGCCAGCTTTTGACCTTCTGTTTTTGGTCACAAAAAGGTCGCAAATGGAAATTTGTGACCTTTCAGTGACCAATAGTGGTGGTCACAAGTTGACATATTTCTTGTAGTGTAGATGGAGAAAAGGTGAAATTTGCCGCACATCAGCTTGAGGGACCAGCAGCAGCATGGTGGGAGAATTTTACAGCCACTTACCCTGTAGACACTGTCACATGGGATCAGTTTCAGCAAGCTTTCCGTACTGCCCATGTTTCAGCAGGAGCTATGGCCATGAAGAAGCGTGAGTTTCGCAACTTGCGCCAAGGAGGACGGACAGTTGGCCAGTATGTGGATGACTTTAGTAAGCTAGCACGTTATGCCCCAGATGACGTTGCTACGGATGCAGCCAAGCAGGAGAAGTTTCTGGAAGGACTGAATGACGAGCTGAGTATGCAGTTGATGGTAGCAAGCTTCAACAATTACCAGGAGTTGGTAGATCGTGCTCTTATGATTGAGGGGAAGCAGCAGCAGATTGAAAACCGCAAGAGGAAGTATGGGCAGGGGAAGTATAATTCAGGGGCTCAGCAGAAGCCCCGTCTTACCCCTAAACCGGGCGTTCATTTTCAGCATACCCATGGAGGAGGTAGCTCGCACTACCATAATGGCCCCAAGAATGGTAATGGGAATGGAGGAAGCAACGGCCAGAACCGTACCACCCCATCAACCCCAGCCAAGAGAGACCTAAGCCAAGTCACCTGTTTCAAGTGCTCGAAGACAGGACATTATGCCAATGAATGTCCTGAAGGCCAAAATGGCAATGGAAGCTCTGGAAAGAATCCGAACCCTTTCAACAGGGGATAGGTGAACGACGTTAATGTGGAGGAGGTTGAAGCTCAGCCTGATGCAGTAATCGGTAATTTTTTGGTTAAGTCATTTACTACACTCGTTCTTTTTTATACTAGTGCATCGCATTCATACATATCAAGGGGATTTGTGGATAAGTATAGCCTGCCCACTAGGATTCTCAAAACACCTATGCTAGTAAGCTCACCAGGAGCAGAGTACATGGCCAGTCAAGGATGTTTTCAAGTGCCATTAAGTATAGGAAGGCATGTTTTCCCAACGGATTTAATTATTCTGGAATCCCAAGGTTTGGATGTAATTCTCGGTATGGATTGGCTGTCGATGTATGGAGGAAACATCGATTGCGCAAGTAAGACAATTTTGCTTACAACGCCAGAAGGAAGAAGGATCAAGTATGTATCCCGGCATGCGCCAAACCGGACACAAGTAAATTCCTTATCAGGAGTTGTGCAGGAGGAAGTACCAGTGGTAAAGGATTTCCCTAACGTATTTCCAGAAGAGTTGCCAGGCATGCCACCGGATAGAGATATTGAGTTTTTGATTGAGCTTTTGCCAGGCACAGGTCCAATATCGAAGAGACCATACAGGATGCCCGCAAAGGATTTGGTGGAGATTAAGAAGCAGATTAAGGAGTTACTAGATAAGGGTTACATTCGCCCAAGTTCTTCGCCTTGGGGATCACTAGTACTTCTAGTGGAGAAAAAGATGGATCATTAAGGATGGTTGTTGATTACCGCGGATTGAACAAGGTAACAATCAAGAACAAGTACCCACTACCGATGATTAATGATCTGTTTGATCGTTTGCAAGGAGCTAAAGTGTTTTCCAAGATCGATTTGCGATCAGGGTACCATCAGTTGAAGATTCGAGAGCAGGACATACCTAAGACAGTTTTCACCACAAGATATGGACTGTATGAGTATACCATTATGTCATTTGGTCTGACTAATGCACCTGCCTATTTTATGAACATGATGAACAAAGTGTTTATGGAATTTTTGGATAGGTTCATCGTGGTGTTCATTGATGATATTTTGGTTTATTCGAAGAATGAAGAAGAGCATAAGTAACATTTGCGATTGGTACTGGAGAAACTTAGAGAACATCAGTTATATGCCAAGTTCAGCAAATGTGAGTTTTGGCTGAAGGAAGTAGGATTCCTCGGACATGTTATATCCGGAGAAGGAATAGCAGTTGACCCCACAAAGTTATCACTGTGACCAATTGGGAAGCACCAACAACAATTGGAGAGATCCAGAGTTTCCTTGGACTCGCAGGATACTACCGGAGATTTACTGAGAACTTCTCAAAGATTGCAAAGCCTATGACGGAGTTGCTGAAGAAGGATACCAAGTTCATATGGACTGAGGGGTATGAGGCTAGTTTCCAGGAATTGAAGAAACGTTTGGTTACCTCACCAGTGTTGATTTTGCTAGACCAGACCAAGGATTATGAGGTATATTGCGACGCTTCACGTCGAGGACTTGGAGCAGTACTTATGCAAGAGGGAAGAGTTGTTTTGTATGCTTCACGACAACTGAAGCCTCACAAATTGAATTATGCCACGCATGATTTGGAGTTGGCAGCCATAGTGCATGCATTGAAAACATGGAGACATTTCCTCATTCGAAACCATTGTGAGGTGTACACGGATCACAAGAGTTTGAAGTACATCTTCACACAGAAGGAGTTAAACCTCAGACAAAGGAGATGGTTGGAACTCATTAAGGATTATGATATGAGATTGCATTACCATCCCGGAAAGGCTAATGTAGTAGCTGACGCATTGAGCCGTAAGAGCCATGTCAATACACTAATGACGGGAAAATTGCCAAAGGAGTTAGCCGAGGATCTTCGTGAGCTATGTTTGGAAATAGTTCTGAGAGGCTTTGTAGCGGCGTTGGAGATTCGGTCAACTTTGATGGATAGAATCAGAGAAGCTCAGAAGACTGACAAGGAGATTGCCTCTATAAAGGAGAAAATGAGCGAAGGAAAAGCTAAAGGATTTCGTGAGGATGAGCACGATACCCTATGGTTTGAAGACCGTGTTTATGTGCCCAATGACCCGGAGATCAGGAAGTTGATTCTGCAAGAGGCGCATGATTCACCGTATTCGATTCACCCAGGAAATACCAAGATGTATTTGGATTTGAAGGATACTTTCTGGTGGACCGGAATGAAGAAAGATATTGCGGAGTATGTAGCAGTTTGTGATGTATGTCAGAGAGTAAAGGCAGAGCATCAGAAGCCAACAGGATTGTTGCAGTCGTTGCTTATACCCGAATGGAAGTGGGATAAGCTAGGCATGGATTTTATCACGGGATTACCCAGGACTCGTTCCGGCTATGACTCGATTTGGGTTGTAGTTGATCGGTTGACGAAGGTAGCTCATTTCATCCCAATAAAGACCACTTACACCAGTGCTAAGTTGGCAAAGATATACATGACCAGGATCGTATGTCTGCATGGAGTTCCGAGGAGTATCGTATCGGATAGAGGAACCCAGTTTACCTCAAAGTTCTGGAAGCACTTGCACGAAACTTTGGGTACCAGGCTAGAGTTTAGTACAACTTTTCATCCACATACAGATGGACAAACCGAGAGAGTTAATCAGATTTTGGAGGATATGCTGAGAGCTTGTGCGCTAGATTATGGATCTAGTTGGGACGCCAATTTGCCATATGCAGAGTTCTCTTACAACAACAGCTATCAAACCAGTTTGAAAATGGCCTCTTTCGAAGCCTTGTACGGAAGGAGGTGCAGGACACCGTTGTCATGGGACGAAGTTGGAGACCGCCAGTTGTTTGGACCTGATTTGATTAAGGAGTCTGAACAGAAAGTGAAGTTAATTCGCGATAGGCTCAAGGTAGCCCAATCCAGGCAGAAGAGCTACACAGATTCTAAACGCAAGGAGACTGTAACGCCCTCGATGCGGCTATATCTCCCACGTTTCGAAGCACGACTTAGAGGCATAACCGCATTGAAAGCAATGTCGCAAGTGAGGTAATCTTCACCACAACCCATGTAATACATAAGGGAAAGAGATACATAGTTGGCTTACAATCGCCACTTCACACAAATACATGAATAAAACATTACATCATACAGTTACAATCAGGGCCCGACTACGGAGCCAAAATAAAAGAAGAAACCCCAAAAGCGACAAAGGTCCACGATCGACCCCAACTGGGCTCCACTACTGATCGACTAGAACGAAACAACATAAAGGATAAGATATTCATCGGGCTCCTCCTTGAGCTCGGGGGTGTCACCTGCACGGTCTCATCGGCACCTGCAAACTGGTTTTGGAAGTATCTGGTGAGTCACGGGGACTCAGCAATCTCACACCCGCGAGATCAAGACTATTTAAGCTTATAGGTAGGGTAAAATGTAAGAGGTGGAGCTGCAGCAAGCGACTAGCATATATGGTGGCTAACGTACGCAAATGAGAGCGAGAAGAGAAGGCAAAAGCACGGTCGAACAACTATGATCAAGAAGTGATCCTGAACTACTTACGTCAAACATAACTCCAACAACCGTGTTCACTTCCCGGACCCCGCCGAGAAGAGACCATCACGGTTACACACGCGGTTGGTGTATTTTAGTTAAGATCAACTTTTGGTTTTCTACAACCGGACATTAACAAATTCCCATCAGCCACATAACCGCGGGCACGGCTTTCGAAAGTTCAAAACCCTGCAGGGGTGTCCCAACTTAGCCCATGATAAGCTCTCGCGATCAACGAAGGATATTCCTTCTCCCCGGGAAGACCCGATCAGTCTCGGAATCCCGGCTACAAGACATTTCGACAGTAATAAAACAAGTCCAGCAAAGCCGCCCGATGCGCCGACATCCTGATAGGAGCTGCACATATCTCGTTCTCAGGGCAACACCGGATGAGACATCCTACGAGTAAAACCAAGCCTCGAGTTTCCTCGAGGGGGCCCCGCAGTCTACTCGTTTCGGGCCAACACTTAGACAAGCATTGGCCCGGGGGGCTAAAATAAGATGACCCTCGAGAGAGCGACTCCCAAGGGAAAAGTAGGTGGTGGTGAGGCAAATGGTAAAACCAAGGTTGGGCCTCGCTGGAAAAGTCTTATTCAAAGCGAACTGTCAAGGGGGTCCCATAAATCACCCGACCGCGTTAGGGACGCAAAATCCGGGAACATAACACCGATATGATGGAAACTAGGGCGGCAAGAGTGGAACAAAACACCAGGCATAAGGCCGAGCCTTCCACCCTTTACCAAGTGTATAGATGCATTAATTAAATAAGATATATTGTGATATCCCAACAAGTAAACATGTTCCAACAGGGAACAACATCTCCATGTTCCAACAAGGAACAAACTTCATCTTCACCTGCAACTAACAACGCTATAAGAGGGGCTGAGCAAAGCGGTAACATAGCCAAACAACGGTTTGCTAGGACAAGGTGGGTTAGAGGCTTGGTTTAACAATAAGGGAGGCATGATAAGCAAGTGGTAGGTATCGCAGCATAGGCATAGCAAAAGAGCGAGCAACTAGCAAGCAAAGATAGAAGTGATTTCGAGGGTATGTTCATCTTGCCTGAGATCCCGCAAGGAAGAAGAACGAGTCCATGAAGAAGACAAACGTACGTAGTCGAACGAATCCTCACAAGTCCGGAACGAAACCGAAGCTAACGAGAGAAGCAACCCGGAAACAAACAAACAACATAGTAAACAACCATCACATAAACATGGCATGATGCACAAACAAGTATGATGCATGTCCGGTTTAAATATGCATGGCATGGCAAAGTGCAACAAACAATACTACAAGTTAAGTGGAGCTCAATATGCAACGGGTTGCATATTGACGAAACCCCACATTTAATTATTTAGTTCACTCTCGGTTAGGTACCCAACAATGTTAAATGTTGATTAACAAGGCAAGAGGTGAAGCATAACGAAACTACCTATCCAGGCAATTTAAATGAGGCCGGAAATAACAAACAACAATTTCGGAAAATCCTCATGTGCATATTTTAGATTTGGTACTGTTCTGCCTAAAAACATATCTTATTGTTGTTAAACATACAAAGTAATGCTACCATGTTAATCTAGGCATTTTTCTACCCCATTTACATATAAAGTTTATTTAAAATGGAGCTACGGTTAATTAGTTATGAAATAAATCATTTTAACATGGCATTTAAGCAAATTAATTCAAACAGCACAATTAAACATTTTAAACATGGATGAAAGTGACATATTGTGAAACTAGATGAAATTCTAAGCATTTTATATATTTAAAGTTTTTACATGTGATGCACGGTTAATGAGTTATCATATGCATGATGCTTAGGGGTTTTTCTGCAAATCTGTAATTCCCTGGTAATAGCAAAATTCGCAGATAGCAGGAAAAAAAAGGCACGGGCCAAATCTGCTGGAACTGGGCCAACAGGAGAAAAATAGAGGTGGGGCGCTGGGGAGCAATTCACCATGGGCCACGGCCCAGACGGAGGGAGAGGAAGCAGGCCGAGGCGAGGAGGTGGGCCCCCGGATCTGGGCCACGCTGGTCAACGCGCGTGCGAGCGGTCGAGCGAGGCACTGGTCGAGGTGCTCGTCCTCTGCTCGACAGAGAGAACAGCAGCGGCAGGGACTTGGCGGCAGGGACGACGGCTGGCGAAGCGGGGACTCCGGCAGGCGGGACTGGGCGTGCGGGCGGAGGCGGCGGGGTCGAGGGACTCGGGGCGGCTGGACCAAAGAAGGTGCGGCGGCGCAGCAGAGTACGAACGGCTCCCTGGGCCATGGATCCGACGGAAGAGGGAGGCGCGGTCGACAAAGAAGAAGCAGAGGAGGCCGGTGTTGGGGATGCAGTTCCCGGCCAGCTTCGAGCGGCGGAGAGGCAGGGCAACGAAGGCGGCTGGCGGTGGATCCGGGTCGCGGGACGGCGGGCGAGGTGGCTTGGACTTGGCTGTGATGCTCCTTCCGGTGAGATCCATGACGAGACGGCGAGAACCAAGGCGAGGCAGGGGTCAGAGCGCGTCTCGTCCTCCTGCTCGAGCAAACAGAGAGGGAGAGATGTGAGGTGAGGAAGAAAGACAGGTAGGGGAGAGGAAGGAGGTGGGGTGCGGGAGTCACCGACGGCAGGGCTCGCCGGAGCTGCGGGAGGTGATGCTGCTCATCGCCGGCGGGGACGGCTAGCTCGACTTGCTCGGGTTCGAGCTCCTGCGGGGCTCGCGCGAGGGAGGCTGCTCGGGCTCTGGATCGAGAGGAGGTGCTCGGGGCCTTGGGAGCAGAGGAGGTGGCGGTTGTGGTTGGTCGGCGGCGAAATTCCAGGGAGGTGGTCGGAGGCGCTGGTCATCTCGGGATGGATCCGAGGAAGATGGTGGCGGCGGCGGACACGGAATGGATGGGACAGATCCCTAGGTTTTAGGGATTGGTCTAGGGTTGGACTATAAATATATGAGAGTGGGTTAGATTAGGGGCGGTCTAGTCCCTCCGATTTTAATTGGATGGTTGCGGATAAATAGGTTAGGAAGTCCAATTAAGAAAACGGAGATGTTTTGTAGACGTTAGGGGATGATCCGGACACAACGGTGACGACAGACCGGTTCGGGTCCGGGGCAATTTTCGGACGCGCGCGCAAGGAGGTCCGCGGGCTGACGAGAGAGGTTAGGTTGGGTCTGGCGGATTGTGAAGAGCGGGTTGGTCTGAGAGAAGAGGGGAGAGATGCAGCCCGGCACGGCTTCCGGAGACCGAAAACGTCCGACGTTAGACCGGCTATACTGCCGCTATAGTTTAATGGTTGGGCTATCAGACGAACCCCGAATGCGATAAAACTTGACAGGCGGTCTATCTACACTATAATAAGACCACACGTCAACTCTCATCCCATTCCGAGAACATTTTCCGGCCACTTATAAAATAATATTTCGGACATGCCGCGGGCGCGTGCAAGTGTGTGTGGGCTCAGAACGGACAACGGAGGGAACAAAGAGACCGTGACGGATGCAAGTTTTTGAAAACATGATGATGCAATGCAGATGATGACATGACAAGGTGCGACACGCAAGCAAATGACAAAGCAACAACAGCGAATAACTGGAGGACAACTGGCACATCGGTCTCGGGGCGTCACAACACTCCACCACTACGAGAGGATCTCGTCCCGAGATCTAGAATGGCACCGGAGGGGAAAACGGAAGAGAAAGAGAAGAGGTAACACTAAGTTGCTTCTTTGACAAACGAGTGAAACCAAAGAACCTTGAGAGGTTGAGCAAAATGAAAGAAAGAATACCATGGAGAAAAGGAGAATTGCAAACACTCCGTTATCAAAAAGGAACAAGGAACATTACAAGAACCTTGTGGGTTGAAAGACATGAAACAAGGGCTTAACGAACTAAAAGAATATGACCACACCTTTAGAAAAGAGAAACAAGGAACACCATGTGAACCTTGGAGTTTGCAAAGCTATGAATGACGAGAACAATGGACGAGAAGTACATGCAAACACTCCGGTTGAAACGAGATGTACAAAGAACGATAATGATCAATTACGATAACGCTCCGGTTGGAAAATGGAAGGGATCGAATATGAACTTGGCCAAATGAAAGCACTTGGATGAGACTCCGGTTAGAAGAGGAATGATAGACACGACACTCCGGTTAAAAACAAGATAGAGAAGAAATAAGAATGATATAATTTGGGCAGCACTCCGACTAAAAGAAGAAGGAAAAACTTGATAAGATGAAAAGAATTTGAAGAGATGATACAACACTCCGGTTGGAAATGGAGGAATAGCGTTTGAACTTGGCAAAACGAGATGATGAGTCAAAGAGAGTAGCATCACAATGCCTCCGGAACGAAAGAATGGAAGTTAGATGGTTGGGAGAAAAGGAACGGAGAAGATAATGACAACTTCAACCACAATTGAATTTGGAAAGAATCCTTCCAAGAAGGTTAAAACGGAGTTGTTGGAAAACCAACAATGAAAGGATATGATCCTCGTGGGCTTATGGAGACATCTCCAAACTTAGAGGTGAATACATGCCACTATGGAAAACAATTGGTTGCTTGAGAGCAACACGGAGATGAAAACTCTTTCACCGAGAAGAGAAGGAGAAACATGGATCATTAATAAGCACCATAATTAGCAACATTCCTTAGGGAAGGCTTTAGGTGAAATATGACACAAGATGACTCCAACGGAGAGATAGATTGGTTGAAAAGATCCCTTGTACGAAGAGAAAATGATGGATTTAAATATCTCATTCTTGACAACAAGTGAATCATGAAACATGAATGAAACTGTCAAAATGACATAACACCACCTCAAAAGATAAGGTCAAAATAATTGCACTTTGGAATGCAGGAAGAAGAATATTTGAACTCCTCAAAACAAAACATGTGTTGAAACACCATGTTTATTTAGAATATGGCTTGACGGATCTTAACTCCGAGAGAAATCTTGAAGAATAATTGAAGAAAGAAAGGAATCCTTGACGAACCCTTTGAGATGACAGAAATCCTTGATGAACCATCATGAAGAGCTCCAGTAAACAAAAAGGATGAAAGAAAGAAAGAGAAGTCCAAAACACAAGGTGAAGCCTTGCAATGATAAGATGAAACTTTGAAATGATATAACCGAGAAAACTTGGAACTCCAAAAAAGAATGATGAGCAATTGAAATCAAGAATTTATTCATCATGAACAAACTTCGAAAGAAGGAATTAATCACTTGGATGAAAACAAGAACAACAATTATGTTATGCGTATCCTTCACCAATTTAGATTGATGACAAGCAATGGATTTGGCATACCACTTATTCTCGTAGAAAGGATTAAGAGAGATATAGCACAAACTTGAGAATGTCTTCAACGAACCGCCGGTAGGATTGGAAAGAAAGGATGAATCTATATGATAACAAAGGAAGAAGGATCTTGAACGAACCACTATAAGAATTTAAAATGGACGAAGAAAAGATAAGGAAACACCGGGAAGAATTATCAAATGAACGAAGATGCTTGCTAGAATTTAGATGCATAAGAACGAAGAGATCATGAACTGATTAGAGTATATTTGAACGATGCACCGGTAAGATTTGGAGAACGAGAGCTGAAAACTTGAATGAATAATACTGAGATGATGACTTCGAAGAATGAAACTGAGAAGACTCCTAAAATGCTTCGGATGGGTGAAAATTATTCTCACAATCGAAAACAATTTTGAGAGGATGGCAACAAGCTATAACAATGAATCTTCAAGAGAATGGGGCAAGATTTAAGAGAAACTCTTCTTCGGTCTTCAGATGTCGAGAATGACGATGAAAAACACCAGCATGAATTGTTGAGGCACTCCGGAATGAAAATTGGAAAGGTTGAACCAACGATGAAAAGAATTTGAAAGATCTTGGAGAAGGCATTTGACTGATGATAACTCATTCTTATGTCAAACTTTGAAATGAATTTGAGAATAACTCCACAAAAATTAGAAGAGTCAGGTAAGATCCTGGAAAAAAAACCTGTGGGTTAGGGCCCACTCAAAAGAAACACTGTTGAAAAGATTGCTTGAAAGGGATATTGCACCGGTTGAATTAAATGGCTTGAATGAGGTAACAACCTCAAAAGAACTTGAGTGAATTGAGAATGGAAACTTGAATCTTCTGAGATATCTTCATCACTCCAAAACAAAATGGAAAGCGAGAGGTGAATGATTAAGAGGTGCACCGGCATAACAAAGCATTTGAAACGAGGAAAAGAATACGATCAACACTGAAAGCTTGAATTGAATCCACCGGAGAAGAAAAGAATGACGAATGATGAACTTGAAGCTCCGTTAGTATCTTCATGGAAATCACCGGATAAGAACATGGAGGAAAAGAATGGAGAGACTTCACATCAATAAAATGGATACTTGATCAAGAAATCTGCGTCCTTGAAGAAATAAGGGTGGGAGGGCGGGAAAACAAAGACAACTTGGAACGGATGAAGCAAACACCGTTGAGAAGAACTGATAAATGATCTTGCGAATGTTGACGTGATCGGATCCACTTGAAGAGGGACACACCGGTTGGAAAAGAATTAACATGCTAATCTTAATGATCAAGAAGGATTAGTATTCACATAGAAATATGAGAACACCGTTTAGGGAAGGTATGGATCAACATTTGACATCGAAGCAACTCGAATACCACAACCCAAAACAAAAAACAAAGGATTGGCTCAGGGAATAAGCCGGAAACAAGCATATGATAGATCCCATATCGTATCATGTGTCTGTTGGAAAGATATTCTAGGAGCTACTTGAATTCCCACCTATAAACTCCCGAAACTTTCTGGTTATGCAATCAGGTGTTGGGGATACAGGGGACACAAAATATATCACCCAAACTAACAATACCTAGATCCAGCTGTATCCATCCTTCAACACATAACCAAGAAACCTTCGGAAATCGTCTACCTCAACCTTCGAAAAACATCCGTTATACGAGTTATGGCAATACTCCCGCACTCGCCTCAGTACTGGGCTATCAGGGTTATCTCACCAACAACTGTACAAAAGAGATTTTCGATGTCGGCGTACTAAACTCAGGTATTCCAGAACTGCAACGATAAAATTATGACGACAACACCTCGGAGCTCAACTCCCCGGGACACCTCCACTAAACCCCTGCTGACAGGAGGCACCAAGACAATGTTGTCATCATAAAACCATCGGAACGATTCTAAGATACCCGCGTGATCCTAAATATTTTTTAGTGAAATTTGAGAAGAGAAGAGTCAAAACTCTACGTCAGGGTGCCTTACCAGAGCGATGAGGAGACTGGGAAGTTAAAAGAATTCCTAAACTCTCCGATATATAATTCCTAAATGACTCAAAACATTTTTCTAGACACAACTCGGCCACTAAAAACGATCAAACAGTGGGGGCTCCTAAGGTCGGGGAAGGCTCTGATACCAACTTGTAACGCCCTCAATACGGTTATGCCTCTAAGTCGTGCTTCGACACGTGGAAGATATAGCCGCATCGAGGGCGTTACAGAGACAGTTTATGAAGTTGGAGACCGAGTTTATCTTCGAGTATCCCCAATTCGAGGAATAAAGTGCTTTGGAGTTAAGGGAAAGTTAGCGCCACGATTTGTAGGACCATACCGAGTTTTGGAACGTATGGGAGAAGTAGCCTACAAGTTGGAATTGCCCGAAGGATTGTCAGGAGTTCATAATGTATTCCACGTTTCTCAGTTGAAGAAGTGCCACGCGGAGATAGCTGACATACCTTTGAGAGACACAGTGCCATTGGAAGCAATTCAGTTGGATAACAATTTGACCTATGAGGAGAAACCAGTTAAGATTCTCGAGTTTGCCAGCCGAGTCACTCGCAGCAAGGTTATCAAGTTTTGCAAAGTTCAGTGGAGCCACCACACGGAGGATGAAGCCACCTGGGAACGAGAGGAGGTTTTGCTCAAAGACCACCCTCACCTATTTTCTAGCCAACCCGAATCTCAAGGGCGAGATTCATCTTAAGGGGGCTAGGTTTGTAACATCCCAAATTTTCAATTTGGAATGTTATACATTAGATCATCTCTGCATATCATATTTTAATTGCTTTTGGTTTCGATCCTAGAAATCCTAAGCAACTCAAGGACCCACGGAGAGAGTTGGGGATTTTGTTATTTTCATATTTGAGTTTTCTCAAATTTTGAGAATAGGATCATTTGATTTTATTTATTTTATTATCAATTATTTCTGTTACAAAAATATGAGAGAGGGAATAAAATGACTTTCCCAAAATAAAGAAATATTGAGGATTTAATAATAAAATCAAATAAGATTTTATTTCGGAGTTTTTCATTGTTTTATTTGAATTTAGGAAAAATATGTGTTTTTCAAAATTGCATTTAGGCCCCAAATAAATGTTCACTTTGTCCGGCTTGATTTTAGAAGCCGGGGAAAATTTATTTCGGGATTTTCAGAGTCCGTTTAGTATTTCTTTTTATTTTTCTTCTGCGCATAATTATTTATAAAAAAACGCGCACCGACCTAACCGGGCCGTGTCCGCCCGGGACTCTGGCCCGACAGGCTTTAGAAGCCGTGGGGAGCCAGCCCAAGGCCCGAGCCAGCCCCGCGCCCCAAACCCTAGCGCCTGACCCCGCGCCGCCGCCCGCTCGTGCCGTGCCGCCGCCGCCGCCTCGCCGCACGCCGCCCGAGGTTCGCCTCGTAACCCGTGCCGCTGGTTTTTTTTTAAAACCGATCGGTTTTCATCGGTTTTTTTAGATTCCGTTTTTTTATTAGATCGGTTTTTATTCTTCGATTTAGGTTAAATAGCGAGCGTTCGCTCGTTCGTTCGTTTTAACGAACGTATTCGTCATTTAGTTCTGGATAACGAACGTTCGTTCGCTAATCCGTTCGTTGTCTTTCTTTTTCTCGGATTTTCCGCGATTATTTTCTGATCGCGATTTCTGATCCGATTTTCGTTTTAGTATAACTTTTCGCTCATTTATCGGAATCAGGCGATTCAAGCGCCTGGAGTTTCGTCTCGAAACCCTCTATCCGTTTAACTAACTTAAACAAGTTTTTACTTCTGTAAAATTTGACTTAGATCCAGATTAGTAGAACGAAGTTGTTTTCTTTCGCTGTTTGACTTTCGTTGCTTCGTTCGATTTGATTCTTTTTGCAAACCGGAGTTCTTAACTTGACCTTTATGGTTAGATCTCTTATTTGAGTTTTACCTGTGCATTACATAAGTACTTATTGTATGCTTGTTTGTTTGTCTGTGATAGAATACCCGGAGTGCGCCGCCTGTTACTTCGAATCTCTAGGTTTCGCGGATCATCAGCAAGGCAAGTAACACTTTGATCATACCTCTTTTACTACCCAGTTTTATTGCATTAGATCAATCCTCAAACATTGCATGATTAGGATCTAATTAAATTGCGAGATGGGAAGTAGTTGAGGTAGCACCTAATACATGTTTCAATATCAACCTTTGGGAGTTACTTCTACGTTTCTTATTATGCCATGCTATGCTAGTAGACGTGGATTGGGTGAGTGATATCCATGACAGATGTGAGTTTGTTAATTAATGGTTTATCTAAGGTGGCAACTTAAACACACATCTGGGTGGATTGAGGTAGCTGGGTATTCCAGGATTGCCTGTTGTTTTTATTTATGGACCGCCACCCAGGCTCAAAGGGATCATGAGATTATTCAAACTAGAAACTTCCGTGTGCAGCCACAAGCCATTATGGGCTCTGGCATAGTTGATTAAGTCGTGCGAACTCTTACAGGGTAGACTAGCAGATGTAGGGGAAAGTAGGTGTACCGGTCTATCCCTCGTAAGGTGCTAGCGCTTCTGAAAGACCGTGTCTCGGTCATCTGTTTCTCAAATGCCATGTAGTGCGAGAAATCCAACAGAGGCGATCGAGTCTTGTGGGGAAAAGTGCGCAAACCTCTGCAGAGTGTACAAAGTAATCATGGTTAGCCGTGTCCCCGGTTATGGACGTTTTGAGTATCTAGTACTTGGATATCATGTGAATCTCATCATGTTACTCTAAATTAATATTGTTGGGTTTTAATGATGATTACTTTAATTGGGATTGAGGATGCTGTCAACCATTCTCAATGTTTAACAACCACCATGATAGTTAAATAAATTTATTCTTTTGCAGTAGGGAAAAATTGGCTTTACGCAAAACTGTAATCATGGAGCTTTCCACCAGCCAAATATGCATGTAGTATAGCTTTAATCTTTCATTACTCTCTATGTGTTACATTGCGAGCATATTCCATGTGCTGACCCGTTTTCGGGCTGCAATGTTTCATGTTGCAGACTTTTCAGACGACGAGTAAGGTGCCTTTTAGGTCGTGGTTCTATACTCAGTGATGTCGTTGGAGTTGATGGACTCGCTTATCTTCCAAGCCTTCCGCTGTTATCGTTATTAGATGGCCTTAAGCCATATTTATTGTAATAAGTTCTCTTTGAGGCATTCGATGTAATAAGTGTGTGATTTCTACTCTGTTATAAATCCTTCAAAGTACTGTGTGGTGTCAGCATTACTGATCCAGGGATGACACCTGAGCACAGAGGTCAGACTGTTTGAGGTCTGGTCGCTACAACAGTTGTCCCTTCTTCTTTTTAGCAATGGATTCTGATTTGGAATACATATACGAGCAATATGTTGAGTGGTCTGATGGCTCATGGGATGAGGAAGAGTACTCCAATGAGATGATGATGATGCAGGCGGTCCTTGAAGACACGGAGCATGCGGAGGACCATGTTGTCTGATCATGCACAACATGATCGTCGAGGATGAGGGTGATGATGCTGCCGCAACTCTAGAATTTGAGAACATGGGTGATCCTGTCCAACTTCCGGACCAGAATCTGGCCACTTTGAGGAGTTTATTCAAATGCATCAACAAATTTGGCATCGCAAACTAAGGCATAGCCTAGTGGTGGGAAGGGGCTGATGCCTTCCCACCCACCCAGGTTCAAGGCATGGTACTTGCAATTTGGGTTTGTTGCGCCAATTATACTGTAGGGGGTTCCCTTACAGTCTTTCTGTAAAAAAACAAATTCGGCATCGACCAACTCACGAGTAGGTGAAGGAATATCTGACCGAGCATTAGTGGGCGGTGAAAGGGAAAAACAATGTTGGGATGTACTATTTGAACTTTTTAAATTTGAACTAGTGCTCGATGCGGCTATTTGAACGTTTGCACCCTTTTGCATGCGCCTTCTTGATCGTGCATACTAGGAAGAAAAAACAGCATGTATGCGGTCACGGTTGGATGGCGTCCTTCTATATCCATGTCCGCGGATTGGTACCCCCTGTCCACGGACGGATACAGGAGCAAATTTGCGGGTTGCCGTTGGAGATGCCCTAACTACTTAGTAGGGAAGGATCCAAGCTCGCAACAAAAAAGCAACCACGTTAGTTGTTAGCAATGAGCAAATCACTCTTTTGGAAGTTAATTTTCATGTCTAGAAGAGAGGTTTTCAAACCAAGAAATAATCGATTTAAAATTCCGGGCTTTCTCAATAGAGATCTCCAAGAAGAGGAGGGTGTCATTGAGGGAGTCCTGGATTAGGGGGTATCCGGACAGCCGGACTATATCCTTTGGCCGGACTGTTGGACTATGAATATACAAGATTAAAGACTTCGTCTTGTGTCCGGATGGGACTCTCCTTGGCGTGGAAGGCAAGCTTGGCAATACGGATATGTAGATCTCCTCCCATTGTAACCGACTCTGTGTAACCCTAGCCCCCTCTGGTGTCTATATAAACCGGAGGGTTCAGTCCGTAGGACAACAACAATCATACCATAGGCTAGCTTCTAGGGTTTAGCCTCTGCGATCTCGTGGTAGATCAACTCTTGTACTACTCATATCATCAAGATCAATCAAGCAGGAAGTAGGGTATTTTACCTCCACCGTGAGGGCCCGAACCTGGGTAAACATTGTGTCCCTTGCCTCCTGTTACCATCCGCCTTAGACGCACAGTTCGGGACCCCCTACCCGAGATCCACCGGTTTTGACACCGACATTGGTGCTTTCATTGAGAGTTCCACTGTGTCGCCACCATAAGGAATGATGCCTCGCCTCGTTGTCAAGGACAGCGTTACCTCTGGGGGAGCCCTGGCTGTCGGCCAAACTCTCCAACTAGGCGGTTTCATTATGACCGCCCGTTCGGCTGCTGCACCGACGATGACTTCTCGGGTCATAAAAAACAGCCTCCACGTCGGCTCGGAATTTGCCGAGCAGATGGACCCGATGGAGCTCTCTTCCCTAAACGAGCCCTTGGATCGCATCACCGCTTTGGGAGTCGCTACGGACTATGATCGGATTGGGCTTAAACCCGACCAAAGGGAGATTAACTCTCTGTCGGTCACTCATCAGATAACGGTGGTGGAGGAACAATGCGGCAATTCTTCCTCTATCTTGACGACAAACTATGTCCGGATTCCAGAGCTCTCCGAGCTGGATACCCGTTTACGGAAGGACATCGCCCAAGCCTCGAACCTAGAAGCAGGCAGTGGGCCAGACCTATCGGACAACATCCCGGAGCTCGAACTTCCCAGATCGGAAGCTCCCCTGCCCCTGGGTCTCAGATCGGGTCAGGGTTTGGACTCAAGTCTACCCACCCACCCAGATATAAGCGATCTTTCCCATATTAGGCAAGAGCCCCAGGAAACAGTACATCACTATTGGGTCAGATTCCTCCTTGTAATGAACAAGGTCAAGGACTGTCGCGAGGAAGACGCAATCTCATTCTTTTGCAATAATTGCACGGACAGGGGAATCCTTAATGCCATAAGTCGCTGTGACATAACACACTTCGCTGACTTGGCGGCCATAGTACGGAAGTACTGTGCGATGGAAAGTGCCTGGAAAACCGAAACAAAATTTTGGGATAATCCAGCTCTGACTAAATACCCAGTCCGAATTAAAAGGGTGCATCCTCATAAGTCGCCCAATTCAATTACCAAAAAGCAAAAGCCCATGACAGGGCGTGGAACCGTATTGGAGGGATGGCTTAATGGACCCTGTAAAATTCACAGTATAACGGATACCATACCAACACATAGCCTTAGAGCATGTTGGGTACTCCAGCAGGTGGCTAAGAGCGGTGAGGATCTCCTCATTCAAAATACCGCAGAGCACCATCCCGTGGATTACAATACGGTATTAACAGTCTTCGAGATATTCGCCTCAAACAATAGGCGCAAGCGAACACTTCGCAGCCTTACCGAAATCTGCCAGGTGGCAACAATAAACCCATGGAGTGACACGGCCATCACCTTCAATGCTTGTGACGAACCTAAATTCCGAACAACTCGAGCACCAGCCGCATTGGTCCTTAGTCCAATTGTAGACGGCTTCCGGCTCACTAAAGTGCTCATGGACAGCGGCAGCGGATTAAACCTCATTTATGAAGAAACTCTTCAAAAAATGGAAATAGACAAGAACCGCATTGAGCAAAGTAGCACAACCTTCAGAGGAATCATCCCCAGTCGGGAAGCACGTTGTGCTGGGAAAATCACACTAGATGTGGTATTCGACACACGGAGAATTATAGGTCCGAAGAAATCACATTCCAAGTGGCCCCGTTCAGTAGCGGATACCACGCCCTTTTAGGGCGGGAGGCATTCACGATCTTCCAAGCCATACCCCATTACGGGTACCTGAAGCTCAAAATGCCCGGGCCCAATGGAATCATCACCCTGGCTAGTGATCCGGACATAGCGCTCCGCGCCGAAAACAAAACAGCCGCACTGGCCCTCGAGGCATTATCCGAAGCCCTCGCGGCAGAAGAGTTAACTGCGCTACGCTCCACCGTGGACAGGGACGACGTGATACTCGACAAGAGATCCAAGTCCACCTCTTTCAAACCAGCGGACGAGATAGTCAAATTCCAAGTCCACCCAACGGACCCCACAAAAACAGCCTCCATCGGGGCACAATTAAGCCCCGCCGTGGACGCCGCACTACGAGAGTTCCTACGCGAGAATTGGGACATATTCGCCTGGCATCCTTCAGATATGCCAGGAATCCCACACAGGTTGGCCGAGCATAGCCTCAACATTTTAAAAGGATTCAAGCCAGTCAAACAGACTCTTCGACGTTTCTCTGAACCTAAGAGACAGGCTATGGGAGAGGAACTAGCCAAGTTATTGGAGGCCGGATTCATCAGAGAAATAAAACACCCGGACTGGCTAGCAGACCTGGTGATGGTACCAAAGAAGGACAAATCCTGGCACATGTCCGTCGATTTCAAGGACCTCAACAAGGCTTGCCCAAAGGATCCCTTCCCCCTCCCCCGCATCGATCAAATTATCGATGCTACCGCAGGACACGACTCATTGTGCTTCCTCAACGCATACTCCAGCTACCACCAAATAAAAATGGCGGAGTCCAACCAAGCTGCAACGGCATTCATCATGCCGTACGGCCCCTTCTGTTTCAATACAATGCCTTTTGGGCTTAAAAACGCCGGTGCAACATATCAGCGCATGATTCAAACATGTCTGGAAAAGCAGATCAGCAAAACAGTGGAGGCATATGTTGACGATGTGGTAGTTAAAACAAGACACATCGACTCCTTAATAAACGACTTGAGGCTCACGTTCGACAATCTCCAAACATACGACATCAAGCTCAACCCAGAAAAATGCGTCTTCGGTGTACCCGTCGGAAAGCTCCTGGGTTTCATTGTCTCCAGTAGAGGAATTGATGCAAATCCGGCTAAAATCCGAGCTCTGTCACAGTTGGCCATCCCAACTGACCTCAAGCAAATCCAGAAATTAACTAGATGCGTGGCGGCCCTAAGCCGCTTTATCTCCCGCTTAGGAGAAAAGGCATTACCGCTTTCTCGCCTCCTTCGGCGCACCGAACACTTCGAGTGGATGGATGCGGCCACGGCCGGACTGGAAAACATAAAGGCCATTCTAGCCACCAACCCAATCCTGGCCGTGCCAAGCATCGGCGAACCAATGCTGCTATATATAGCGGCAACTCATCAAGTTGTAAGCGCAGTGCTCATTGTCGAACGAGAAATGGATGGACACAAATTTCCCCTTCAAAAGCCGGTATACTATGTATCCACTATCCTCACTCCATGCAAATCACGGTACCCGCATTATCAAAAGATAGCATATGCGGTATTCATGGCATCCTGGAAACTACGACACAACTTTCAAGAGTGTTGGATTACAGTGGCCTCGGAAGTGCCACTGAATGACATAATAAACAACCGCGACGCCACGGGCCGGATTGCCAAATGGGCCATTGAGCTCCTCCCGTTCGACATAACATATAAACCCCGGCGAGCCATCAAGTCGCAGGTATTGGCCGATTTTGTCGCCGAATGGACAGAAGCCGAACTCCCTAAAGAGTACGACACATACTCCAATTGGATTATGCACTTCGACAGCTCCAAAATGCTGGCTGGTCTGGGGGCTGGCGTCGTTCTGACATCCCCTACTGGAGATATAGTCCAATATGTACTCCAAATACTATACACAGACTCCAACAACGCAGCCGAATACGAGGCCCTATTACACGGCCTCCGGATGGCAATCTCCATGGGCATTCGACGCCTGGAGGTGCGTGGGGACTCGAACCTTGCTATATCCCAAATAAATGGAGACTTTGATGCCAAAGATCCAAAAATGGCGGCTTATCGCAACGCCGCCCTCAAGATGTCAGCTCGGTTCGAGGGGCTCGAATTCTACCATGTGGCTCGGGAAAACAACCAAGCAGCGGATATCCTCGCCCATATCAGTGCTAAGCGCGATACGGTCCCATCCAACATCTTCTTGGAAAGACTGTTCAAGCCATCCGTGGTACGGGAAGGGGACACCGGCAACAATAGTCCGGACTCGGCTACAACACCAGATACCGAACACTCTGACATAATTGGAGGCTCCGCCACCGAAATAACGCCTTCAGCCCATGTAATAATGGTTGTCATTGCCCCATGGACCAAACCATTCCTGGCCTACCTGACTAGGCAGGAACTTCCCGAGGACCAAAATGAGGCACGCTGCATTGTGCGGCGATCTAAAGCCTACAAGGTCCACGAGGGAGAGCTTTATAAGAAAAGCACCACCGGAATCCTTCAAAGGTGCATCTCTGAAGAGGAAGGGCGGAAGCTTCTGGCAGAAATCCACGCCGGACTCGGCGGCCACCACGCCGTAGCCCGGGCCCTCGTAAGTAAGGCCTTCCGTACAAGATTCTATTGGCCCACGGCCCGGGCGGACGCATAGGACTTGGTCCAACGTTGCGTCGGTTGCCAGCTTTTTGCAAACCAAAGCCATATGCCGCCCGTCGACCTACAAACAATCCCCATTACCTGGCCTTTTGCGGTCTGGGGGCTTGACATGGTTGGACCCCTTAAAGGGGGAACCCATAAGAAAAAATATTTACTGGTCATGGTGGATAAATTCACCAAATGGATAGAAGCCAAACCTGTTAAAACGGCCGAATCCGGACCGGTGATAGACTTCATATCCGGGGTTGTACACCGTTATGGCGTCCCCCACAGCATCATCACTGACAATGGCACGAACTTCACAGTCGACGAGGTAAAACTATGGTGCAGCAACATGGGCATCAAGCTCGATTATGCTTCTGTCTATCACCCACAAACTAACGGTCAAGTCGAGCGAGCAAATGGTCTTATCATGAGCGGCATCAAACCCAGATTGGTGCGGTCCTTAAAGGAATCTAACACGCACTGGGTAGAGGAGCTCGACTCCGTACTCCGGGGGCTGCGGACCACGCCGAATCGCACTACCGGATACACACCGTTCTTTATGGTGTACGGCGTAGAGGCGGTTCTGCCCTGCGACATAATTCATGACTCACCTCGAGTGCGCATGTATGAAGAAAGAGAGGCCGAGCTCGATTGGCAGGACAGTTTGGACGCCCTCGAGGAGGAGCGTGACGTGGCAAAAGCCCGTTCCGCATTCTATCAGCAACAGGCTAGAAGATGCCAAAGCAGAGAAGTATGGGCCAAAACTTATAATGCTGGCGAACTCGTTCTACGCCTACCGGAGAAGAAAAGGGACAAGCTCAAGCCCAAATGGGAAGGTCCCTTCGTTATTGACCAGGTTCTGACCGGTGGAGCGTACCGTCTGCGGGATGCATCGGACAATCGACTCGAGCCAAATCCATGGAATGTAGCCAGACTCTGAAGATTCTACGCCTAGTGCTGGACTCCGTGTTCGTCTCCTTACCTCTGTCAAATTTTTATACACCTGTTATCTGTCTTTTCTTTCTTTCTTCCCCTTTTTTCTTTCAATGCCTTAATAGGCTCAAATGTGTTTTGACTACAGAATTTGACGCGCTAGCCGCGCTCATGATACCTGGGGGTTTCTTACACAGAATCTTAATTATTTTACTGGGCCTCATGCCCTGCACATGTTTTATTCTTCCGCATGTACCTTTTCTCGCCATTATATGCATCGATATGACTTAAGTTTTGGCCAAGCTGGGTTGCCTGGCTCTTGTATTTATGCCCTACTTTCCCGTTAATTCGGCTAGGGCATAAGGGGAGCACCTCTGCGATTGTTACTGTCGGGTCAGCCGGATGTGTACCTCAGACTGGGTGAAGCCAAAAGCTAGCGTTCTTAAGGGAATATTCGGTCGGTGAACAAAAGATGACTTTTATTTATTTTGATACACACCCCCGGATGTTTTTGCCTACATCTCTTCTCGCAGTCCGGACATGCATATTAGGGCATGCGTACCCAGGGAAAGGAACCCTTAACAGAACTATTCTCCCTGGAAGATGTTTCTTACTATCCATGTAATGTAACATAACTAGTTGGGTACTTGTCTGTTCAAACACTTATGACCCCTACGCCTGGTTTCCACGCATACCCCGGTTTTTACATAGCTGAGCGGGTATTCGGATACACTCCGGACTATTGGGTCCCTAGGTCGAAGCAAAAAGGTCCGCCATGACAAATGAATTACAATCCGGCTAGCGACATTCTACATGTCATTTAAATTACATAGTCACTTAGACTGACTAAATTCTTCTTCTATACCATCCAACGGGCTGTCTAGCCTACAATCCTGTTGGGAATACTTTGCGGCTAACTCTACTTGGTGATACACCAAACTGACAGGGATTTCTTTCCCGTTGGGCCCCACAGGTCTGACCTCGGCCATGTGGTTTGGGTCAGCCTTGGTATACCGCGTCTTCATCATCGCCCAGGCTTTCCTGGCACCTTGACGGCAGGCCGATACCTTCCATAATCGGAAGCGCCGCCGCGCTCCCTTGAGCTTCTCCGCAATATCTCCAAGGCCTTTGGGTAGGGAGACGGATGGCCACAAGGCCTGGGCAATACCTTTCATCACCTACCAAACTTGTTCGTGTAGTTGTGAGAGCTCTGGTAGAAGATCACCCGCAGACCCGGGCATCTCATCCACGGGACGACCCGTCAGCATACCTACAGACATAACTCTGTTAGCTGGCTTCTTCGCCGAACTCTTTTTAAAGTTCGCTCAAGCACTTACTGAAAATGCCGCGTCGAAGCCATTTATTCTCCTTTACGGAGTCCGACAGCTGGGCGCGGACATCCTTTAGTTCCACGCTCAGCTGGGTATTGGCATCTTGGAGATCGTTTTTCTCCAGCCTAACTTTTGTAAGCACGCGCTCGCCAGCCTTTAACTGCCGTATGGCATGTTGCTCATCCGGATTCACTCCGGCATCATCTACAATATTTATTGTTAGAATTGCATACATGCCACATCCTATATGGTACCTATCACTCTTTAAAACAGGTGTTACCGGAGGGGGCCTTCTCGGACTCCTTCAATGCGGCCATTGCGGCATGTAGCTGGGCCTTGCACTCTTCCAGCTCTTGAGACAATCGGGTATTCTTCTCTATAAGAACCTGCATCAATAATGATCCTTAAATCAGTTGTGCCAACTGTTTCAAGTCTCAGGGGCTACCGATATATATAATCATCAAATTTTCTTACCCGTATATCCTTCACATACTGGTCCGTGGCTGTGGCAAGACCGTTTTGAGCGGCACGGATGTACGTGTCTCCCGAGTTGAAGGCATCAAACGCCTCTTGGGAGAAACAAGCGTCACGGAGTACGGCCCGACGACGCCTGTGATTCATGGCGCTCTCCACTTCGGAATTTGCAGCGGATATTTTATCTGCATCCTCTGTAGGAGGAACATCCGACGTGTACCCTGCCTCCGTGTCCGGCCCTGGAGCCCGACTAGTGGAGGCGTGATCGGCAACTTCTCCGGATATAGTCCGACGAGCGTTTTTTCTTCTAGGAAACATGGGTGTTATTATGTTTTTAAAGACGACAACCACGGAGCGAGGTTTTGTATCATACCTCTGCGCTGGCGTCTTAGTCCGAAACGCTTTCCTTTTCAGCCTGCCCGGCTTCGGCACCCCTCATTGGCGACTCGCCACGGGCTCGGCATGGTGTCCCAAGGACCTTCCCTGTAAAACACCGTATAGATACGGTAGGTGAAGGGTGTACAAAGGGATACTTCTCAAAGGTGGGGACTCTAGTCTCACTTACCCGCGAAGCTGGGAGTAGTCTGGGATAGTCGGTTGTAATAGCCACCATGGCCTCGTTGCAGCTCAATTGATAGAATATTCTGTCAATCAGCTCCACAAATATGTCCAAATCTTCTTTGAGGCCGGGGTCGAGGGACCGTTCAGGATCCTCTGGCTGTGGAGGTGGGCCGCTGATCTCCCCTACAGCTTTACGCAGCTCCTGCGATGAAATGGCAAGATGAAATATTTATTGCAAAAATGCGGAAAGGATGGGTATAAAAAGTGGCAGCTTACCTAGCTCGGAGGATTGTACATGGAGAATCCGTCCCGCGGCTTAATGCGGAGGAACTCCTCCTCCTCTCCCTTGTACGAACCGGACATAATTTTTGCGAGAGCGGCAACTGAGTCCGGCCCTTGCGGCCGCAGCGGGTGGCGTCATCTTCCCCGTTAAAATCCCACATAGGGTGGCCTCGATATAGAAGCGGCTGCACCCCTCGCATAATGCATATTGACATAACCTCGGTTGTAGTCAGTCCTGATAGAGCCAGCGCCTTTATCCGGCCCATCAGGTAAGAGACGTCTCTATCATTTTCCTCCTGAGGGCTCCTTGGTCGCCAGATTAGGCGTTTCTTCAAAGGAGCATTATCGAACTCAGGAAGGCCAATACGAATAGGATCTGGAAGGGGGACGTCCTCCATATAGAACCACTCTGAAGGCCGGTCTTCAGACGTCTTCTTCGGGGTACCGGATAGGTATCCGGTCCCGGCGATGCGCCATATTTCGGCTCCGCCCACTTGATATATTGAGCCCCTCTGTGTATGGGGCACAAGGCAGAATAGCCTCTTCCACAACGCGAAATGAGCTTCGCAGCCAAGAAACAGCTCGCAAAGGGCCACATAACCAGCGATGTGTAATATGGAGGTAGGGGTGAGATTATCCAATCGGAGGCCGTAAAACTCCAGGAGCCCTCGTAGGAACGGATGGATTGGAAATCCGAGTCCCATTAATAAATAAGGAACAAGGCATACCCGCTCCTCCTTGGAGGGGTTGGGAAAGCTCTCCGCTTGCTCTCCGCCATTATAGGTGGTGAGCCCGGCTCGAGCAGGGACCATGTACACTGGGAGGAGGAATACCTGGGTCTGTAGCTTCACTAATTGGGTGTGCGGGACGGAACACTTCATCCAATCTCCGGGCTTAGGGCTACAGGAGTGAGAGGAGGAGCTGCGCTGGCCGGCCATGTTGGGATGGATTTTTTTAGGCGCGCTCCGATGAATGCTCGCTGAAGGAGGATGGTGTGATTTGGATCTGAGAATCCTCATCTCTTTAAATAGGCAGTTTATTCACATAGCTAGGGTGGTAAATGTAAAAACGCCCTGACTTCTCGCGTTCGTTTGACACGTGGAAGATGGCCATTGTTAGGCGTGGAAGCCGAGAAGCGCAAATATTTATGAGAAGCCGGACACTATTTAACAGGTATTCGGGATTTGGAGAAGAACCCGCCTTGCAATGCGGAAGACAATCTGCGCGCCGGACTCATCATCATTGAAGCCTGGTTCGGGGGCTACTGAGGGAGTCCTGGATTAGGGGGTATCCGGACAGCCGGACTATATCCTTTGGCCGGACTGTTGGACTGTGAAGATACAAGATTGAAGACTTCGTCTCGTGTCCGGATGGGACTCTCCTTGGCGTGGAAGGCAAGCTTGGCGATACGGATATGTAGATCTCCTCGCATTGTAATCGACTTTGTGTAACCCTAGCCCCCTCCGGTGTCTATATAAACCGGAGGGTTCAGTCTGTAGGACAACAACAATCATACCATAGGCTAGCTTCTAGGGTTTAGCCTCTACGATCTCGTTGTAGACCAACTCTTGTACTACTCATATCATCAAGATCAATCAAGCAAGAAGTAGGGTATTACCTCCACCGTGAGGGCTCTAACCTGGGTAAACATTGTGTCCCTTGTCTCCTGTTACCATCCGCCTTAGACGCACAGTTCGGGACCCCCTACCCGAGATCCGCCGGTTTTGACACCGACAGTCATCAACATACTGTAAGTTGTCCACACCACCAAGGATGATGTTAGTCAAAAGTCCAGAAATCAAGCCATGATTAGCATCCTTAACAAGCATTTTAGAGAAAACATCACACACTAAATTAAGAGGCAAAGGGAACAGGGCCCCCCTGTTTGAACCTCTTACCCCCCAACAATGTAGGGATCATTTGTGAGCCTCTTACCCCCCAAAAAGTAGGAAATTCACTTTGCACCAAAACCTTCAGAGTTTAGCATTTCAAACAGAAAATCCCAACTAATTCTGTCATAAGCCTTGTCATACTCCAGCTTAAGAATAAGCCCCTCAAATCCATCATTTTAAACCTCATGAGTCATGACCACACTCTCCAAAATGAATATACCTTTAATAAAAGTAGTCTGATTTGGAGAAACAAGTCTATTACTGTTTGGGAAAAACCTATTAGTCATAGCTTTAGTAAAAAACACATTTGGTTAAACTAATAGGCCTGAACTTCTTCATATTTAGCATCTACTCCTACTTCTTTAAGGATAAGCACAGTCAAACACAAGTTTTAATTTGTGCACATCCAAACTTCCTTCCTCAAAGTCCCTGACCAAAGCAATAAAGTCAGATTTGATTAGGTCCCAGAATGTTTGATAAAAGAGAACGGAAAGACCATCAAGGCAAGGAGCTCCATGAGCATGTATGAACCAAAAAATGGCTTTCTTATTTTCTTCCGTAGAGAAGTTGCGCTAGAGAAGGTCATTGTCATCCTGAGTGACCAACTCCTCATCCTTCCATAAGGAAGGGCCCAAATGACATTGAGGTTGTCTTTAGGACTAAAAATGTTTTTATAAAATTAAGTAGCCACCTCTTGCATCTCTTTAATAGAATAAATAGTACCATTATCACTATTTAATTTTGACAAGTGATTTTTCTATGCCTATGATGAGCTAAAGTATGGAAATGAGCATTATTTTTATCACCATCTTCAATCCTACGATCCCCAGATCTTTGCCACAAGGAAACTTCCTCTTTTATGCCACATAATCTCTAGCTCTTTCTTGATGTCATTCACCATAGTTCCGTCAGAATCATCTAATCGGCGATCTTCAGAAAACACGCCTAGAATATCAAACTCATACATGGGGTTTCTCTTTTTTTCTTCTTCTTAATTCAGCTTCAAGATTAATACCCCAACCTTTTACTTTCTTCATTAAAAGTATAATTTCAGGTTGCCATATCTCAATTGCAGAAGCACTAGAGGTGGGAGAATTCCAAACATCATGTACAATTTTTTCAAAATCTCTGGATGATCAAGCCACCATTTTATAAAATGAAAAATCTTTTGGGAGGTAACCCTCCTAGCACAAGTAAAAAGTAACAATGTGATGCGGTCACAACCCACTATGGGTATAGAAGAAAGGACACGAAAGACAAAAAATATTATTAAATATGCATGTTTGCAAGTTATAACATGCATTAAATCCATATTCCTTCATATTTTTAAGATCATCTTCACATAGTTGCTTGGATCTAAGAGGGACATGGCGGTTTATGGCGTGTCGAGACCCTTCCCTAGGGTTTGGTGAGATGGTGTGTGCGATGCTCTAAATGAATGTCTTGAGTCAACGAGGTACGGCAAACGATGATGGCACCCCCGAGATATTGCTACGAGCTAGCTTCACGCCCTATTCGTGGGGTGCTAAACGTGTCTGGTGCTGAATGTTGATTTTATTGGTTAGCGGTCTTCGCTTTGGTGGCATGAGTGTTGCTAGCAAATTCGTAGCGTCAGGCACTGTCGTTGTTGATTTGCTTGGTTGCATTCTAGGTCTATTTTTTCGGTTATCAAGGATGTTATACGGGAGTCCTCTAATCAACAATCGGGCGTGATTTATGAAATGGCATAGGTTCGCTCTCTCATGAGGTTTATATGTATTTTAAAAATATGTATTTTAAAATATATTTCGAAATCAAAACTCAAATAGGAAATCTTGCGATAATTGAAGCCCCAGCCAATCATGTTGCGCGGTACACGTCGACACCGTGGCCTCGATATCCACGTCACCGCCAAAACGTGACGCGCCGTCGTTGGCACCTCAAACTTGACCCCCACCTGTCAGACTTATTGGTTAGCACCCCCTAAATTCCAAACTCACTGTAGCACCGGGATCTCGTCTGGTTCTCCTCCGATGGCCGGCGCACTCCACCGCCGTCTCCTCCTACTCGCCGTCCTCATCGTGTCCGCTCTCCTCCCCCGCGCCGCGGCCGTACGCCCCTTCGTGCTGGTCCTCTCCGGCGAAGACTTCCTCAAGGACCCCTCTGGCGCGCACCCCTCGCTGCCATCCGCCGACGGCGACAGCGAGGACTGGGATGACTTCGCGGACGACTCCCCCGCCACCGACCCCCTCCTCTCCCCGTCCTCCTGGATCCCCCTCCTTGACCCCACCACCCCCTCCCCGTCGGGCGATCAGCCGGACCCACCGTCCGATGCGCTCTTCGTCGCGGGCGTCCGCGCCATGATCTCAGCGGCATCCTCGGGGGACGAAGCCGCTTTCTCCACTGCGTCCGCCCAGATCGACGCTGCAGCCGCTGGGGGACACCCCGGCGCACAGTCGACGCTGGCGTTCCTGTCCGGAGCTGGAATGACGCGCCCGGTGTCCCGCTCGCGCGCGTTCCTGCTGCACAAATTCGCCGCCGACGCAGGAGACCTCCAGTCTAAGATGGCGCTCGCCTACGCCTATTTTCGCCAGGAGGTGAGGTGATTCGGTTCGATTGTTTGCTTGCTCGTGCAATTAACTAATTTTAATGGCGATTCTAAGATTGGGGGATTTTTATGGGGGTTAGCTTACTAGTTTGCATCAAACAATTCATCCTTGATTGAGTGAGTGATTTGTATGGGGTTAGCTATCTAGCTTGCATTGAAGGGATAAGCCTCACATGATTAACATCAGACATATGTGAATTTTTGTCTACATTTTTAGTCTTTGGCTTGGTTTTGTTAAATTTATATAAATGGTAGCCTATGGTATTGTTAGTTAGTACATGTAACTTATAACATGATTTTGATTTTTACCTCCAATGTTGCAGTAAATTTGTTTACGAGCGTTTGATGTTATGTTTAACTGGCCTTTTGTCTTTATCATCTTCGGAGCTGTAGTAATGGGGTCATATTTATTTAGGACCAATTATATGTATTCCTATGAATAACTAGCAGTCTGATCAAAACAATACAAATCAGGCTGATGAAGTTCAGTTGTATTTTTTCTCTTTTGACTGTGTGGTTTTTAAAATGCTCTGAAAGTCGTCTGGTATGCAATTAAGGCTCACATACCAATGCCCTTGTACATAATAGACTCATATATCTGCCAATATTTTACTTTTATATGATCTAAGTAAGAATGTCAAGGTTTGTTTTGTTGTTGGTGTTCAAGTTTTTCGGTTAGAGGTATATATCATGCCAATGTTCCTACTATAAAAAGCTGCTGTCTTTCATATGGCATATGTATCTCAACAGTGGGGATATCAACCGTTGTGTTTTGGTTGCATGAAATAAAAGGAAAAGGGTATAGTGTTTTCTGTTTGTTCAAACATATATATGTCATTAATTTCAGCTCATGTAGCTTCTTGCCGATTTATGTCATTGCTTTGGCTTGCTTGTCTTTAGTGTGCAATCTTTGCGTCATTTCAGAACTTTATTGAAACACATGAATGCCTCACTATCGTTGTTTCTGTTCTATAGTCTAGTCTGAAATCTGGTGATTCGATATCTGGTCTAGGTATGATGTGGCATTACTATATCTTTTAATTATCTTTATTACTCTGGTTTTGCCACTGCACCATGTTTGAGTTTGGCTCAATGCTATTGCTAATATTGGATATTTGTTGACTTGAACGATTTGCTTTTACAGATGTATGAAGAGGCTGTCACACTATATGCCGAACTTGCAGAGGCTGCGCTGACAAGCTCCTTAATCTCGAAGGAGCCACCAGTGATTGAACCAGTTCGGCTGCACAGTGGAACTGAAGAAAACAAGGAGGCCTTGAGGAAGTCCCGTGGTGAGGATGATGAAGATTTTCAAATCACAGAGTACCAGGCACAACGAGGCAATGCTGCGGCAATGTACAAATTAGGGCTTCTGTACTACTATGGACTACGAGGACTCAGACGTGATTATGGCAAATCATATCATTGGTTCTCTAAGGCTGTGGAGAAAGACGAGCCACGTGCTATGGAGCTTATGGGGGAGATCTTTGCTAGAGGTGCTGGAGTGGAAAGAAACTACACCCTAGCATACAGGTGGTTGAGACTTGCAGCACAGCAGGAACAGTACTCAGCTTACAATGGACTGGGTTATCTCTATGTGAAAGGCTATGGGGTGGAGAAGAACTTGACAAAAGTAAGTATTGTGTATTAGAATTTGGAATGCAGTTGAGTAGGTCATAACTCCTCTACAGTATAAGCTTGTTGCCATGGACTGTGTGTGCTGCTAGACTTGCCTGCACTAAATATTCTGTGGCTACATTTTCACCATGCTTGCTGCTATCTTTGTTATTGGGTAGAGATACTGCCTGCCAGCTAGATTTTCTATAGGCTGTTTTGGTAAATTATACTGCTACACATCATAGTAGACAGGAACTCAAGTCTGACTTTACAGTAGTCTGGATGTACAAGTTCACCAGTGATCCTGTTGCCGTGGATGAACAAAGCGATCACATTTGATCAAGGCATACAACTTTTTTGTCAATGCACGACTTACAGCTGCCATAGAAAGTTGTTAAGGAGTATTAGTATTAGGTCTAGGAGTCCTATTAGGCTATGTCCTGATCTGCTTCAGTGCCGCAGCTGTGTTGTGGTCTTGCTGTTGGTTGAAGCTAGGTTCTCGTGACGTATGGTCTTGGCTGTTGGCTGAAGCTAGATTCTCGTGATGTTAGTAAAAAATAAATGATGTTTTCATCGGTACACATCTCTCTCGCTGCCCTCTGACTCTTGATGGTGTTCCTTACATTGATTATCATATTTTTTTCTAGTGTTACACTTCTTCAAATGCAATGCTATTGCAAACGCTTTGCGTTTGAGGGGGGGTGTTAAGGAGTACTAGTATTAGGTCTAGGAGTCCTATTAGGCTATGTTTCCTTTCCTTGTACCCCAAGTCTTGTGTAATATATATATGCCCCTTGGACTATGCAATAGAGGTAGGTTGCACCCATAACAACAGTAACCATTAAAACAATCCCTATCCCGCTATTGCTGATGTGTTAACAAGCCTAACAAGGAGCATCTTCGAGTAAGTTAGGACAATGGTTTAGTATCACATTCACATCAATTTTTCAAATGGATGGATATGATGACTGCAATTTTTTTGAACATAGTGATAGTAATAAGTATACCCATGTTCGCTAGGATGTCATTAACTATGAAGATTAGATATTTTGAGTTGTCGATGGAGAAGAATTCAAGTGACAAACTGACAATGTTCCGCAGTTCTGCACTATTAGTTGTTAATAAATGCTAAGACCTATGAAAATTTCAATTTACTTATATAATCCATTTGGCTATTAACAAACACAAGTTACCAAATTGGACGTTTCACTATCTTGCTGGTTTCAACAATATACAGTTCTGTATTGCAATAATCAATGTACTATAAGCTCGAGGTACTTACATTCTTTTACTTACCTTTTTGTAGGCAAAGGAATATTTTGAAATTGCAGCTGACCATAAAGAGCATGGGGGTTACTATAACCTTGGTGTTTTATATCTAAAGGGTATTGGTGTAAAGAGGGATGTGATGACAGCATGCAATTATTTTCTTCGTGCAGTAAATGCTGGGCAACCAAAAGCTATTTATCAAGTGGCAAAGTTGTTCCAAAAAGGAATTGGTCTTAAGAGGAACCTCCATATGGTAATGATAATTATTTTGTTGTATCAATTGCTGAATTAAATCTTCCATTGTCACGATTATGTATGATGTTTCAATGAGCATTCCTTTATCAAATCACCATCCGTGTATGAGGAAGGGATGCCCTCATGAGCCATGCGTAATTAGGCCTAAGATGCCCAATGAGTAGACTGTGTTGTGCCTCGACGCTTTCCTTTTTTCTTAGAAACCCGGTGGTGGAAGTCTATCTCAGTTCCGTTATGAATTTATCACATCCGATCCGATATGGATATATCTTGCCAAACTTTCTAAATTGATTCAGTTCCTGAGGCTACAACCAAGTTCAACGGGTCCATAGGAATTATTTCCTACCAGTCAATGTCTCGCACAATATTTGAACAGTGTGTAGTATAAATAAGTGTATTGAGTAACCAAGTGTTTACTTATAGCAGATGATGTTGCTACAACACACTGGGCACAGCAGGCTCTGCTATATTTCAAGAAGTCTTCAAGTTAAAGAATCAATCTTAAAATCAAGCATTCGAATTGCAAAAAGCCAATATGCTTACATTATAGATATAAAATGACGCCAAAACATATAAACGACACGGCAATATCACTATTCAATTATTCAATCTTCATCCTCGTATGACAAACATAACTTGTTTTCACTTGCTTCTTTTATCCAAGCAAAGAATCTGATTTGGAACTCGTGCAGTAGCTTGTAAGAGCATTTGTATGGTCTGAATGCTCCGTGATAGAGTTGTCTGCTAGAATACGCCAAGCGTGCATTTTTTTTACGGTGCTATAGCAGGCCTATTCTATAGTTCGAGTCCTAGAAACAGCCTCTTGCAGAAATGTAGGGAAAGGCTGCGTACTATAGACCCAAAATGGTCGGACCCTTCCCCGGACCCTGTGCAAGCGGGAGCTATGTGCACCGGGCTGCCCCTTTTTTTTATAGCAGGCCTATTTTATTTTATTTTATTTTCTTGCATGTGCATCATCTTTAGATTCAGGGCGTGTTTGGTTTGTGCCCCAGCTAGTCCAGCCAAAAAGTTGTCATGACGAGGGATGACCAAAATTTTGGTAAGTTAACATTGTTTGGATTGTAGCCAATGTACTTGCCAATATTTTGGTAAAATTGCTGAGACTTCATTTGGTTTGCCACCAGCTTAGTTGCCAAATGCTTTGTAGGAGTAGCTGGATTTGTTAGTGTTTGATTTGATTTTAATTTGGCTGTACCTCGAGCCAACAAAGAGACACATTAAAAAAAAGTTTTTCTGTACTATAAAAATCAATTAACTATAATATACATTCAAGAGTATAGAGAATCACGACCGAACCAAGATAATTAGTACTCCTTCCATCTCAGTTTACAAGGCTTGCACGTATATCTAGGTCATCAATTTAACTTATATAAAATATTTTTTTTGACATAAAAATTATATCATTAGAAAATAGAATATCTAAAGTTTCTAATGATATATTTTTTGTAACGTATGCCTCTTATTAAGTTGGTCAAATTAACGGCCTAGATACACGTGCAAGACTTGTAAACTGAGATAGAGGGAGTAGTGGTTTTGTGACCATTAATCCCTACCCGCAGAAAAGAAAAAACCAGTATAGTAACAAAACTATGTTGGGCAGCCACTTACACGGGATTGATCCATCCAAACAACATGTCAACGAAAAAATTCATCCATGATTTCAAACAACTACTCGGTCATCATGTAGCAACCCATGCGATTAATCCGCCGTACTGTTGTCTTTTACTAACAAACACTGGACGAGACCATGGTATAAAACCAAAAACGGAGCGATACCCACATAAAGAGTGGGCGAGGGCATGCTGCCAATTATTTGACGAGCGTTTTCCGCGCCCTCGCTGCGCCACGAATTGGCGAGAATAACACGCAGGCATTCCAGGCGGGCTGGGCGAGCCAATTTTTTGGCTAGTCCAAACGGCAGCCAAATCCCGTTGGCGAGCCGATTTTTTGGTAAGGCTGGTGTTGGTGGTAAACCAAACGTACCCTTAGAGTGCATGTGCTCTTTGTCATCTTTATGTCTGCTTGAGTGGACTATATAGTCTATTAATTAAAGAAGTGGCATGTAATGCTAAAGTATATATTTCCAGTTACAAGATTGAATAGAAAACCCTCTGCTCAGGCAGATCAAGCTGTTGTTTCTGTAGAGAAAGATAGAAGGCTGATTTACAGAAGCATTAATGCTATAACATACTTTGTCGGTTTGTTTTAATGATATCAATCTGTTATGATACAAATAGGGAAACATGAATTGTTCGAAATATTATTATCAAAGGTTAATCATTAGTCTTTCTTGTTTCAGGCAACAGTTCTGTACAAGTCCGTTGCTGAGAGGGGCCCCTGGAGCTCGATGTCTAGGTGGGCTCTAGAATCTTATTTAAAAGGCGACATAGGGAAGGCATTGCTCTTATATTCTAGAATGGCAGATCTTGGGTATGAGGTTGCCCAAAGCAATGCCGCCTGGATTCTTGATAGATATGGCGATGAACATATTTGCATGGGAGAATCTGGCTTCTGTTCAGATATGGAAAGACATCTCCGTGCACATGCTTTGTGGTGGCAAGCATCTGAGCAGGGTAATGAGCATGCTGCTCTGTTGATTGGAGATGCCTACTACTATGGCCGGGTATGTGAAATGGTCCTTACTGTTAGTTGGTATAACACGTTTGTCAAGTACCCTCTTGATCCTATCTAGTTATTGCAGGCTTCTGCTAAAATTACGTAACAAATTCACATCAAGCACCATATGTTGTAGGCTAATATTTTATGTTGGGGATGTGGTCCTCATTTTTTGTTTTTTCTCTTAGTATGACCACTACAGAAGTACAGATTGTTAAAAACATGGTAAACGATAATATAAAGTACCTTAGGTTTGTGTTCTGAATTTTGAAAAGAACATGGAGTTTATGTGGCACCAATACAAGCCATATGTTTGCACACAATTATAAGCCATCTGTCTCTGAAGTTATGCACTTGTACATAATGTCTTTTGAGAGGAACCAACTTTCATGTTTGATGAGACAACTTCTCCAAAACCATTATTTGGATAACTAAGTAACATATATGGCTTCTAAAATAGATTCACACATGAAATGTATTTGAAAACTGGATGCGCCTGCAACATATTTGTGGAGTCTGGTTTCTGCTTCTAAATTTGTTTTTGCATTTCAGAGGTACTAGGGGACTGTGCTCTGTCGAGACCTTACATATGCTGAAATCACATATTGAATCTGTCCTGTGTTACAGGGTGTAGGGAGGGACTATGAGCGTGCAGCAGAGGCATATATGCATGCTCAATCACAGTCTAATGCCCAGGCCATGTTTAACCTTGGGTACATGCATGAGCACGGTCATGGACTTCCCCTTGATCTGCACTTGGCAAAAAGATATTATGATCAGGCTGTGGAGGTGGATTCAGCAGCTAAGCTTCCTGTCATGCTCGCACTAACTAGTCTATGGATAAGGAAAAACTATGCTGGCAGTTTTATGGTAAGACATTATTTTCTCTTTTTATGGCTTAGTTGCATACAAGAAATAGGAAGTATCTGTATAGTTCACTTGTAGGTATTTTTAAGTTCGTTTGCTTGTATGGTAATTTCTGTTGCCGTTTAAGCAGCTATTTATTTGGCAACTTGTTTTCCTGGTCCATTTCCCAGTTTCTCCCTGCTGCTCATGTTTTTTGGTTTCTAGCTGGTTCCCACTGGTTGCTCATATGCAATGAACCGTAGCATCTTCCGAACATAAGTTATTTTTAGTTTTGAAATACCATGCTTGCAGCAATTCACAAACTGCCTCAGGCTTCAGTCTGTGCTTCTAAGCTTTTGATTTCTTTGCCACCTCTAGTTCTCTCAGTTACCTGGAGTTATGCTCTTTCAAGATTGACACTACATATGCCAACTTGTCTGTTCATCCCTAGCCAACTGATAGTTGATGCCTGCCTTTTGTTCCTACTATGCATGCCGTATTGAGTATTGCAATCATGCTAGATTGTTGTAGTCCTTGCAGTTGGTAGCTAAATCTTTCTTATTTCAGGTTAATTTTATCGACTCGCTGCCGGAGATGTATCCTGTAGTTGAGGAATGGGTGGAAGATGTCCTGATGGATGAAGGGAACGCAACAATATTGACTCTATTTGCTTGCCTTGTAACTGTCCTGTACTTGAGAGAGCGCCAGAGGCGGCAAGTGGTTGCAGACAACCCCCAACAGCCTGACGGTGCACCCAACTAATGCCAAGATGAGGGCCCCCTATGCAGATGCGATTGGTTGAGGTACATATGGCTGTTTATTCTCAGTTTTAGCGTCAAGTTTTTGTTGAAAAGCGAGAAGTGATGAAATGAATGCTCATACTGGACTGGAGTCCTACAAGCGTGGAATGCTGATGGCTTTCGGAGGACAAAGCGTGTAAAACGGTGGCCAAGCCTAGACAACATTTGTATACCAAACTGACTAGGATATGAACTGGGTCGTAGATGTATGATATTGAGAGATGTTGTTGTTCCAGGTGAAAGTTCACCATTTCTGACGTAGACATGTGCCTGTAAAAGTGTTGAAGAGTTTTTAAGAGCGCTTGTGTTACTCGGAACGTGCTAGTTCTGATGGTGTGTGCCTTGCACATCCTATCTGCCTCCATGTTTTGTCCGCGTATCTGGATGCAGCCTCGGAACTTTTCACTAGAGCCGATCATGAGCTGCTGTCCAGAAACTCTTCGCATGCGCGCAATGAAGCAATGCATGCATCAAATTTTCATCCATAGCCTGGTACACTAAACAGGCACAGCGGCCAATTTCTTTAGTATCGCGATATTTCAAACTGACAGAATCTGGAAGGATACCGCGAAGCACCCTACACTCAAAGTGAACGATATGCAGGTTTGATAGCATAGATTCTTGATTTGTCTGTTGCCCATGCCAAGAAATCCTCGCCTCCTGATGAACTCTACGGGATAATTTTTTTTGAAACGGAGGCAAAAGATTTGCCTCATCGATTAATTAAGAAGAAGAGAATCCGCATCTGCATTCGCATCCGCATCTGGCGCAAAGAAATTTCCGATTTTTCTAGCGCCCATGCATCCTCACCTCCTGATGAACTCAACGGGATATTGAGTACGGCATCCGCATCAGGCACAAAGAAATTTTGGCGAATAATATCAGTTTTCCAACCATTGGTTCTTTTGGGTGTAATCATCAATAATGCCAGAGACCTTTTTTAATGGATCATTGCCCAACCGGCCATTGGTTTGAGAGCTGCAGTGTTCGGAATCCATCTACCCGTCCATGGATCATTGCCCAACCGGCCAGGTTTGAGAGTTGCAGTGTTTGGGATCCATCTATCGGTCCAAATTGAGACGTTTGAGCCGTCACCGACTCGCTTGATCACTCCAACATTCAATGCCACCAATCCCTCTATGATCGATTTCCAGTCAAGTGAAGAACTCCGAGGGCAGTTGCCTGCATGATCACACCGAGGGAAATACTCCCATTTAAGAATTCGAGCACAAAGGGAGTTGGGATGAGTCAGCAATCACCACCCTTGTTTACCCAGCATAGATATATTGAATTATTGAAAATCTTTAAATCCCTAGCTTTCCGCGATGCGAGTTTCTCCCGGGACAACCAATGAAGAGATCTCTTATATATCCAAGAGTTACCCCACCATAATATTTTGCCATGCAGGCAGTAATACTTTTGCACACTTTCTTTGTCAATAGGAAGCAACTCGTACTGTATGTTGGGATCGCTTGAATTGCTGATTTCGGAAGCACTTCTCTTCCTGCACAAGCTAAGTTCCTCTCTGACCAACCTCGAATCTTACTCCTGATCCTATCATCAATATGATCAAATGTGCCACTTGTTATCCGGCCAACCGCCATTGGCGGCCTCAAATACCGTGCTGATAATGCTTCCACATTAATCCTCAGAAGCTGCTTCAAGTTTGTGCGGAGGGGTTGTGAAGCGTTGGGACTGAAATAAACATAACTTTTCTCCTGGTTAACAGCTTGTCCAGCACATGGTACATGAACCTGAAGAATTTCATTTTAACGAATGAACACTCTCCACTTTAGCATTTATAAACATCAAACTATCATCATCAAAGAGTAAATGATTGACCCATGGTGAGTGAACACTAACCCGAATACCTCTATCAATATATGCTCAGCCATTACTATTCACAAAAGAAGTGAAACCTTGAGCACATATGAGAAAAAGATATGGGGACACCCCCCCGCCACGGAGCCGCCTCTAAGAGCAACTCTAGTAGACCCCTTATAATCGTGACCCTTATAACCGGGACAAGGACCGAGAAAAGCGTGTTTTAAGGGTCGAAATCGGCAGCGTGCCGAACAGAGCCCGCAAACCCGAGCGGTAAAAGAGAATATACGGCAGCACGCCGAACAGAGCCCACAACTTTTACCCCTCGGGTTTGCGGGCTCTGTTCGGCGCGCTGCCGATTTCGGCCCTCAAACCGTAAAACCACACACCACAATTGACCGCGATTTTGAAAAAGAAAACAGAAATTCGGAGAATTCAAATGCAGTTTTGGCAAAATTTGAACATAGTTTTCGTGCCACAACCCAAAATACATCACATCCATCATCATCATCATCATCATCATCATCATCACAAGATGAAATCTTCACCGCCACCATTGGCGCCACCACTTGCCGAACCACCACTGAACATTGGCACCGCATGGTCTCTTGCGGCTAGCCTCCTCCTCTCCAAGATCTCCAACCTTGCAATGTCATGCCATTCTTTGGTGACCTCGTCCATCTCATTTCGATTCATCAAAATGATCTTATTCTCCTCGGCAAGAAGCTTGGCCATGACTTTGTTCTTGTCGGCCATGGCTCTTCTATCCTCAATGGCCATCTTGCGCATGGTCTCCTCCTTGAGTAGTTGCCACTTCTCTTGCTTCTCTTGAGCCTTCTTCTCGGCCAACTCCTTTTTTTGCCTCCAATGTTCAAAAGCTCATTGGACTTGACCATGTGGTCTAGCTTGTTCCGCAAGCTTGAAGCCTCCGCTTCCTTCTTGATCTTGTCCTTGGCCTTCTTGTTTCCATCGGGCTTGTTCTTGTTTCTGCGGCCATCGTCATCATCATCATCATCATCAATCTTGGTGAGTGCACCTCTCTTCGGTGGCGATTCCTTGTCAATCAACTTCAACTTCTCGCTTTCTTTGAGAAGTTCCCAACAATGCTCAAGTTGAAATGCCCTTTTGCCAGAAGCTTCCATGTCCTTGTACCTTTCTTGCGCAATCTTCACCTACAAAATGAAAACAATGTCAAATTATGCAACCTCTCCCATGGCTACAAAATATTTGCACAACTTGGGACATGAAAACCAACTCACATAGTCGGCTTCAACGGTACCACTTGGAGGTGCATTGTTGATTTGTGCAATCATGTGGCCCAACGACTACAAATCGGCTTGATCACATCCCAACGACCTTGAAGAGCCCAAAAGGTGCATGGCGTCCGGTTGGGATACTTTGCCATCATGCAGAGGTATTGATCCTCGATCATTTGCCAATATCGCTTGGCGGTTTGGTCAGTGCCGGTGCACACATCAAGAGACACCGATTCCCAAGCCTTGATCAAGACTTTTTCTTCCAATGGCGTGTAGTTCTTCGATCTTGCCGTGACTTTGCTTGCGCTTCGTCGAACACCCCCTCGTCAACCTCCTCCACATCATCTTCCTCCTCACTGTGCCCGTGCACGCCACCATCCATCTCATTGTAACCGTAATCACGGATCAAGGCTTGATCGATGTCGACGGTGTTGTCGTCCAACATTTGCACGAAGTCGGCCGTCACATCATGCAAACCGGTGCTGCAAATTCGCTCGACAAATCACGAACACGCGCAATGGACAAAAGTGAAAGAATTGCAAGCAACCTAAGCATCATACCTCGAGGCCATTTCGTCGAACACCTAGGGGGCGATGGCAGCAGCGCCATCGGCGGGCATCCTTGGGGCAGCTCTTGCCGGAGCTATCGGGGGAGCTGTTGGCGGGGTCGCTTTTGTGGTGGTCTTCTTGCGCTTCACACCGGCAACCTCCCCTTTCTTGGTCGGCGCGGGACGCACTGGATTCACACCAGCTGTGGCGGCGGGGGCGGCGGTCGCGCGTGTCTTCCCGGCGGGGCCTGCGAGAGCGGTGCCCTGAACGACTATGTTGCCCTACCGCTTGCGGGGCGGCACGACGGAGCCTTGAACGACAGCGGGCGCGACATCGCCGATGACGAGATCTGCCGACGGGAATGGCTCGTGGCTGGCATCTGCAGTGACGGCCGACGGCCGGAGGATTCCATGGTGGCGGAGGGAAGCCGGGGAAGGTGCTCCGGCGCGGGCGGAGGGAGGTGGTTGGCGGCGGAAGGGGGAAGGCGGGAACTGCCGCACGGAAATGCCGCTCCTGCCAAATCTCGCAGCCGATAGGAGTCATGCTCGGGTAGGCCTCTCACCCCATGAATCTAAAGGTTGAGGGCGAAGTTTTTCCGCGCCCCGCAATTTTTTTTACAGGTCGCGGGCCGATACGGTGTCTGATTGGGTCACTTTTTTTCGCAAGAAACCATAAACAGACGGCTATTTTGCAGGTCGGCACGTTTTAAGGGGTCTGCTAGAGTTGCTCTAAGGGGTGAAATAAGGTAGCAAGTCCCCATTCACTTTAATCGTGTATCGTACTAAAGGCACACACTTCATTATCAATCACACAAATCAGTCCGGAAAGGCTAGTTTGACCAACATCACTTCCAAACAATGCCACTTGACTCTGTCACAAGCCTTTAACATGTCTGGTTTAACCGCAACAAAGGTGGGCTTACATTTCTCATTCTTCTTCAAAGCATGGACACATTCGTACGCTACTAGGATGTTATCAGTAATCAAGCGTCCTGGTACAAAAGTAGATTATTCTTCTCCTACTATCGAGTCAATTGCAAGAAACCACCACATTTGTGGCTAGGTTTGCAGGAAACTACCAAGTCGTTAATCTGTTGCAAAAAACACCGTAAAATCTCTTAACCCGTTGCAAAAAGCACTGGACAACCGTTTAGCCTCGTTTGATCTCTTTTCCGACAGGTGGGCCCCGAAAACACTGATGTGGCATGACGGACAGGCAAACGACGCCGTTAGGAACAAAACGTTCAAGACACCGCGCCGGTCGGTCCTTGTCAGACATCCCCCCGCACTCCTGTCCTCTCTCTCGCCCCGCTCCCCTCTCCTCTCTCGCCCCTGCTCACCGCCGGTGATGGCCACCTCGCGTGGCGGTGATGATGGCGGTGGCGGTGGTGCTGGCGATGCATCTGGTGGCAGTGGTGCTCCTGCAGATCCAACATAGGTTTGTGGCAGTTCAAACCCATCTCAGGCTCCGCCTCTTCCACAGCCGCCGTCGCCGTCTTACTGTGTTGAGTACGCGGCGGCGAGGGCGTTCGCCAAGGCCGTGAAGGAAGATCCAGAGGGGAGCCATCACTACGCATCCTCCTTTGGCGGTGTCTCGTAAGTTTTCTCTTTCCGTACCCGGATTTGGTTTCTAGGGTTAGGGTTCTAGGGTTAGGGTTCTAAGTGTTTGTGATTCTAGTGTTATAGGATTATTGTTGTAGGTTGTTTATGTGGTCAGACATGTAAGTGAATTGTTTATGTAGTTCTAGGGTTCTAAGTGTATGTAGTAGGCACCTAAACATTAACTGAAATTATTGAATGTTAAACTCAATTTGAACCTACTCAATTACATGAAATTACTAAATGTTAAACTCAATTTCAACCTACTCAATTACTGAATTTACAACTGAATATTTAAATGAAAATGTTACTAAATTTATAACTGAATCCTATACTGAATTGTTAAGTGAACAAATTACTTTAACTGTATTTTGGACTGAAACTTTAACTGAATTTTTAACTGAAACTGTAATTTTAACTTAAACTGTATTTTTAATTGAAACTTTAGTTAAATCTTTAAGTGAAACATTAACTGAATTGTTTCTACTAACTGAATATATAACCGAATCTTTAACTTTTAACTGAATTTTTAACTAAAACTGTAATTTTAACTTTAACTGTATTTTTAACTGAAACTTTAGTTAAATCTTTAAGTGAAACATTAACTGAATTGTTTCTACTGAATATATAACTGAATATTTAATTTTTAACTGAATTTTTAACTGAATCTTTAACTTTCAACTGAATATATAACTGAATCTTTAACTTTTAACTGAATTTTTAACCGAATCTTTAACTTTTAACTGTATTTTTAACTGAATCTTCAACTTGTAACTGAATTGTTTATTTGAACTGAATTGCTTTACTTGAACTGTAGATTGAATGATGAAGTGTGGGAAGTCAGATTCCATTTCGATGACAGAGATAATCTTGAAAGAAGCCTAAATGTGGATGATATCACATTTTACAATCTAATTGCACTAATAGAGCTTGAAGGTTATGGGATGACAGACTTTATGTATTATGTCAGAGATCGAGGTGTTGGGGTTTCAGGTATGGAAGAACTAACAGATGATGATAAGGTGGAGGAAATGTTGGATGACCTAGTTATCAAAGGTCAGAAGGTGGTGAACATAACAGTCATCAGAAGTGATGCTCCAAGACCTAGTGATTTGAACATTGGACCAGTTTGTGAGGAGCAGGTTCCATTATCTGAAATAGGCGTGCCAGTGGTGTATGAGATAGATACACCAGGAGTACTGTTTCCTAGCCCAACAAAGCCACAACCAGTGCCAGTGCAGGTCATTAACACATAGGAGAGTTCATTTTTGAAGCAGAAGTGTGCACCAGTACCAGAATTTGCAATGGAGATTGGTGAAGAGAGGCATGAGTATTTCATGGAGCAAGACCAAGATCAAGAGCAAATTGAGCAACTGATGGAGCAGAAGAGGAATGAAGTGATTGAGAAGTTCAGGAAAAAGGGGAAAGAAAAAGAGAAATACAAGGCAGCTAAAAGAAAACTTCCAGAGCTAATGGCTGAAGATTTCACTGATAGTGACAGTGACACATATTTACTAGCAGATGAGGATATAATTGCTAGGCTTGAGGCAATGAAGAAGCATAGAGATGATCCACTTCATCATATTGAAGGGGACACTGATGTGGATGAGCCATATGAAGCAGATGAGGAGGAGAAGGAGGAGGAGAAGGCACCAGAGGAGGAGGAGGAGGAGGAGGAGGAGGAAGGGAGCAACATAGGAGGAAGTAGCAGAGGAAGTAAAAGAAAGGGGCCAACTACAAGATCTCATGCTGGTTTGGATGAGATTATTGAGGAAGATTGGTTTCCTTCATCTGATGAGGAGAGCAACCCTGGTGACCTAAGTCAAGAGGACAATGATGGGGCTCAAATACCATGTGTGAAGCTTCTAGCTGATAGGAAGAGCAGGGCTAAAAAGAAGAAGCCCAGAGTTTGGTATGATGAGCTAAGGGAGAACCCAGAAGAGCAATTTATGAAGAAGCTTTGTTTCCTAAATGTGACCCAGTTCAGGAGGGCACTTCTTAATTTTCACATCTCACAAAATAGGAACCATGCCTTCCACAGGAACTGTCCAGACAGGATTATAGCTGTCTGCAAATTTGAGAATTGTCCATTTTTCATTGCAGCTTCTCAGATAACACATGAGAAGACATTCTGTATAAAGAAACTGAACTTGCACCACAACTGCCCAGTAGTAGGAGAGAGCACAAAAGTTACTGCTAAGTGGTTGGCACATGAATGTGAGCAACAGTTGAGGACAGACCCCAACACACCTGTCCAAACTATAATTTCAAACTTGAAGCAAAATAATGGAATAGAGGTATCTATACATGTGGCCTATAGGGCAAGAAAGATAGCCAAAAATGTAGTCCTAGGAGATCAGAAGGCACAATATCATAGGATAAGGGATTACCTAGAAGCTGTGCTAGAAACCAATCCAGGAAGTAGATGCATTGTCACAACAAAGCATCTGAAACTACATCCAAGCAAAAACCCAAGATTCCATGGCTTGTTCATCTGCCTCAATGCTTGCAAAGAGGGTTTCCTTAATGGTTGCAGACCATTCATAGGTATGTGCACACCTACTAATTAACTAGTGACTCTACATTTATATGTGCACACCCACTAATTTGTTGGTAATCTACTTGTGATCTTGTATGATAGGGGTGGATGGTTGCTTCATAAAGTTGACCACAGGGCAGCAAATCTTGGCTGCCACTGGAAGAGATGGAAACAATAACATATTTCCCATTGCTTTTGCAATAGTGGACAAGGAAAACACAGCAAGCTGGTCTTGGTTTCTTACTCAATTAAAATATGCTATTGGTGGTGAGTCAGGCAAGTTTGGCTACTACACTATTATATCTGACAGGCAAAAGGTACTTGTCGGTGTCAAAACCGGCGGATCTCGGGTAGGGGGTCCCGAATTGTGTGTCAAGGCCGGATGGTAACAGGAGACAAGGGACACTTTATTTTACCCAGGTTCGGGCCCTCTCGATGGAGGTAAAACCCTACTCCTGCTAGATTAATATTGATGATATGGGTAGTACAAGAGTAGATCTACCACGAGGTCAAGGAGGCTAAACCCTAGAAGCTAGCCTATGGTATGATTGTGTATGATGATGGTTGTCCTATGGACTACAACCCTCCGGTTTATATAGACACCGGATAGGGTTAGGGTTACACAGAGTCGGTTACAATGGTAGGAGATCTTGAATTTCCACACGCCTAGCTTGCCTTCCACGCCAAGAAAAGATCCTTCCGGACACGGGACGAAGTCTTCAATCTTGTATCTTCATAGTCCTGGAGTCCGGCTGAAGGTATAGTCCGGCTATCTGAACACCCCCTAATCCAGGACTCCCTCAGTAGCCCCTGAACCAGGCTTCAATGACGACGAGTCCGGCGCGCAGATTGTCTTCGGCATTGCAAGGCGGGTTCCTCCTCCAAGTTCTTCAAGAAGATTTCAAACACCAAAAATAGTGTCCGGCTCTGCAAAATTAGTTTCCACATATTGCCATATAGAGAATAATATTAACACAAATCAAATCTGCTGACGTATTCCGCAGTGCGTCATAACACTGCGGCCAAGCTCTTTATATAAATTGTTTTCATTGTTCCACCTCAGCGTGTTTAGCGAGGCGGTTTCCTTGGCACGTCTTGTCAAAGCAGAGATCGTGTGCCCCTTTTAACGGGATTCTCATCAATACAGACGTGGGTAACCCAACCGCGCCATTTACCACGGCGCTTGGGAGGCAAGTGAGTTTTATTAGGTAGGTGGGGATGCCTAACCGCACCCGCTTGTATAAAGGGATAAGGATTCACCTTTTTAACCTACGCCTTCTTCCTCCTTTGCCAATCCATCTCTCGCGCACTCAAGCTCCAGCGCCCAAGTCCGGTCTTCCTTCCTCAACCTTCTCCAACAATGTCCGGAGCGGGAGGCAAGTGGATGGCCTCCTCCGTTACGGAGGCCCAAGTAAAAAAGCTAAGGAAAGCCGGATACTTGTCCAAGGACATCCCGCATCGGCTCCCTGAGAAGGGGCAGCTTCTTCCTACCCCAGGGCCCCATGAGAGGGTAGTTTTTCTTCCCCACTTCCTCCGCGGATTGGGCTTTCCACTTCACCCATTTGTCCGGGGGCTCATGTTCTACTACGGCCTGGATTTCCACGATCTGGCCCCGAACTTTGTCCTCAACATCTTGGCGTTTATCGTCGTGTGTGAGGCCTTTCTCCGCATCCGCCCCCACTTCGGCCTCTGGCTCAAGATCTTCAACGTCAAGCCCAAGGTGGTGTCCTGCACCTAGGCGGAGTGCGGAGGCGCTATGGCCGGCAAGATGGCCAACGTCCTCTGGTTCGATGGCTCCTATGTGGAGTCCCTAAAGGGGTGGCAGGCCGGGTGGTTTTACATCACCGAGCCACGCAATCCTAAATGGGTCGCAGCCCCCGAGTTCAGATCCGGACCCCCCACGCGGCTCATGTCCTGGAAAGAGACGGGCCTGTCGTGGGGCAATGAGGAAGAAGTGACTGGGTTGCAAACGTCCGTCCAGTCCCTGGTGAACAGGCCAATCCGGCTGATCAATGTGATCCAGGTCATGCTCGTTCGCCGGATCCTCCCGTGCCAACAACGGGATTTTACTTTGTGGGAATTCGACCCGGCGCAGCACGAAACCCTCAGTAGGCTCTTCGACACGACGTATGAAGACGTCTGGAAGGTGCTGACCAAAGGCGCCGAGTCCCCCACATCTGCTTCTGAGGACCGCGGATACAGCTCGCAGCGTCATGCCAGCAAGGTGAGCTATCTATACCTTTGACAGGTTTCTTAAGCTCTTCTTCATAGATTAACTCTATGCGGGATCTAAACTCCCTTTACCTTTGACAGGCTTGGCGGGCTATATCCGGACCAATTAACTGTCCAGCTCCCCTGCCCGAAGACCCAGCCCCAGCTCTCTTGGTGAAGCTGCTGGCTCCGGCACCTTATGTGGTGCCGGAGAAGAAGGCCAAGAAGAAGAAAACCACCGGGACTCGAAAAAGTACCCGCAACATGGTGGTGTCGGACACGTCATCTGACGAGTCCGCGACGCTCTCCTCTCATGAAAACGAGGAGGAGGAACAAGAAAGCTCTCCCCCCCAGCAAGGGGAGAAAAGAAGAAGAAGGCCATCCCAACGGGGGAGGCCGAGGGGTCGAGGAAAAGGAAGACCCCTCTGTCGGACTACTCCCACGACGCCGAAGAGGGCGGAGAGGAGTGGCCGGACAGAACCAAGCGTCCGGCGAAATCGTAAGTATTTATATACCAGAGTGACTCATGATATTCTTTTAATGCGCGGCTTTCCCTAATATCGCTCGTAATTTATGCAGCCCGCCCCGGGCCGAACTCAACGATTCGTCGAGCGGCTCCCTGGATTCGTCAGACGTGAACTCTGTTCCGCCCGCTGTCTCCCCCTGCAGGGCGGACGACGCCGAAGTGGCGTGCCGCCAAGCAGGGCAGGAGGAGATAGTCCTGGAGGAGCCACAAGGCAATCCTCCGGACCCCAGGAGTAAAGGGGATGAAACCCCCCAGGGCTCCCAGTCCGGCTTTGTGTGGGACACCGCGCCGGACTCGACAGTCCTGGTCCGCGGTGGGCGAACTCCTTCCGAGAGGAGTAAGCCGTCTGAGTCGGCGACCTCCGTCCAACCAGAGGCGCCGGACAATCTGCTGGAGGTGCTTGAGGGTGCCGCCATCGACAAGGAGCACCGTACTGTTATGAGTACGGTGATCCAAAGGGTTCAGTCCGCCAAGAGCGGACTGACTGAAGCTTGCGCTAGTGTCGGGGGTTGGGTGCGACATATGCCAAAGGATGGCTTATCATGGTGGGGGCGAGTAGAACGTCGCCGGTGCCTGGAAGCGGGATGAGGCGTAGACATGCACGCCGGCGAATCTTACCCAGCTTCGGGGCTCTCCGAGGAGATAATACCCCTACTGCTGCTCTGCGGGGTCTCCGCATGATCACTATGGTGATATGTGTACAAAGTTGCTCCTCGAGCTGTGCTCTGGAGATAGGAGAGGGCAAGGCTAGCTCTCTCCCTTCTATGCTGCTGGTCTAGTGGTAAAAGGATCGAACCCTTTGCATGGGTGCTCCGGGGGGTTTATATAGGCCTACCCCCCGGGGGTTCAATGGTAATCTGACTGGGCGCGGGTCCCAACCGTCTGCCTCTTAGGCCGCCATCTTCTCCGCCGACTCCTGGGGCCCACCTCTGGTGGGCCCCGCCGACTGACCTGGCCACTGTAGCCGCGCCTCTGATGATGTTGGGGATATTGCTATTTGGGGTAAACCGGCCTACAGGGCCCGGGTTAGCTCCGTCAATGGACCCAAGATGTTAAAGCCCAAGGAGAAATAGAAGGGCCCAAGGCCTATAATCGGTTTAAAGGTTTATGGTCGTGAACCGGCCTGAGGTAAACTTGCATTGTAAGTTAGGAATAGAGAGACCAACCCGGGCACGTTTATGAACCGGAGGTTGGGATTTTGTAAACCGACGGGCGTCACCCGCGTATATAAGGGGACGACCCGACGACGGTTTATGGGACAACAATTCGAGGTTTAGGCGAAGCTTATTGCTCCCTAGCCCTCGAAACACATCAATTCCATCACAACTAGACGTAGGCTTTTACCTTCATCGAAGGGGCCGAACTAGTATAACACTCTGTGTCCTTGCGTCCGCTTTAACCCCTTCGAGTTAACCCGTTGCGATGGCTCCATGACTAAGTCCTTTCACTAGGACATCTGCCGTGACAAACCCACGACAGTTGGCGCCCACCGTGGGGCTATCACGAGATGGTTTCAAGTTCTTGGAGGGCCGCTTTGAAGGACTCGAGGGCTACGCTGTGGGCCAGATGACCAAAAGTCGTCGCAGAAAACTCTACATCGACAACACAGGCTGGGTCCCCGACGCCGGCTCGATCGAGTACGGGTACCGGGTCCCCTTTGGCGGCATCCATGTTTTCATCGGCAAGATCGGTGAACCAGGCCCCGACCTGGGCATCTGCACCGACCTCGTTGAGACAGCTCAGCACACGAGATCGACCCTGGTTAAACCGACCAGGAAGCGCGCCTTCGTGGGAGTCATCCACGGAGGAAGCTACGAGGAAGGATCTGAATCCGGTGGCGAAACCGCCATCTACTCCGGCGATGAAACGTCAACCGGGGAAACCGAGTCTCTATATCAGCTGCAAGATGATCGGATTGGGGGCAGCTCCGATGGCGACAGTATTCCGGACCCCTCTGGTCTGCCCAATCGAGTTGGGATCTTCATGGCTGGAACACAGGCGGCGCCACATTCATCAACTGCGGCAGCAGTGATCTCCGGATCGGCAGCGGCAACGGCTGCGCGAGCAGGGGGCCCTGCGGACTCACCAGCCCAAGTATTGTCAGATCTGTTTGACGCACTGGCAGTGCTTATGGCGGAGGCCAACCCGGTGGATCAGGAGGTTCACAATGCCGAGATTGCCAAAGTGAGAGAACAGATCACTCAAGCTAAAGCAGGGCTGGCAGCAGAAGAGGCCAGGATGACGGCAGAGCGCGCCGCTTTAGATGCACAGGCTTACAGGCTCATGATGGACCAGAATGCATCTCAGGAAGTCCTGAAGAGGAAATTCCGATCTCGATTGCCCGCAGCCCTCGATGCCAGAAATCTCTTCAACACCCCTGGAGCGGGGGCCAATAATCCGCCGGGGGTAAACCGTGCGGAAGCAACAGTTGGCGCCCCGGTTCAGCACCGTATAATAAACCTGCCTCGTCACAACACTGGTACACCACAGGCCGTGCCAACACCATCGAGCCATTATTCCAACCCGATGGATAACCTCGTTGCGGCGGCAGCTCGGTTGGAAGCCATTCCGATCGAAGGCGATTCACCGCAGGATGTAGAGACACGCCGAGTCAAGGAGCTCCTTAGGACCGCTTTGGCCCAACAAGAAGCATATTCGCAAAGCCGTGATCGGATTCACTCCACCCCTCGCCCCAGCAGGAGCTATAGCAGGCGCATGGAGGAGCCGGCTGTTTCAAGTAATGCCAGGCGTGAAGCGCTCCGCGGCAACAATCCGGCTGGCGTCGACAATGCTCAGGAGATGGTGGACCGCGCCCGTGCGCAGGAGGCCGGATTAGCAGCGCAGCATCAGGCTCGTCAGCTTACACCTATCTTCCCAACTGCTACGATTGAACCGGGGGTGGCTTCTAGTTCCTTGGGAGTACCGTGCCTCGTTCCCGCTTTGCGCAACGTACGCCTGCCTAAGGACTTCAAAGGCCCCCGCAAGGTACTAAACTACACGGCGGATCAGCCTCCGGAGACATGGGTGGAGAGCTATGAGATGGCTATGGAGATGCTGGATGTGGATGACATAGCGTGTGCGAAGTATTTTACCATGATGTTAGAAGGGACGGCCCGGACTTGGCTAAAGAGCCTATTGCCTAATTCCATTAATTCGTGGGCCCAGTTGTGAGCCCGGTTTATCAAGAATTTCAAGGACACGTGCAAACAGCCAATGTCGATAGTTGACCTAGCAGCTTGCGTTCAGCAAGAAGGGGAGTCAACTACCCATTGGGTACGCCGGGTATTAGAAGTTTTGCACTCATCAGATCGCATCAACACAGACACCGCCGTGGTGCTATTGGAAGGCAACTGTCGGTTTGGCCCTTTGAAGCTAAAGTTAGGTCGGATGAAGCGTGATTGCACGGATATGGGAACGCTCATGACCGCTTTAGTGAAGTATGCGGATTCTGACAGTACCAAGGATCCTGACTCTGGTGACGACAAAGCAGGGAAGGGAAAGAAGAATAGCAATACCAAAGGCCAGCAGCATCAACCAACAGGCAATGGAGGCGGAGGTAAGCGTAAACCGGATGGGAGCGTGGATTTTGTGGCCAACACCAGTGCACAGAATAAGGGCCAGCGACGTAAGGGGAAGCAGCCAGGTTTTCGCGGAAATCCCGGTCCTAATCTGGAGCGTTTGAACTTTTTCTTAAACCAGCCCTGTCCGAAGCACGGAACAAAGGAGGAGCCAGCAACCCACCTTCGGAAGGATTGTTACATCATGAAGGAATTCAAAAGCTCAAACATTTTCCAATATGATCACGTCTGGCGGCGGTTCAGGTTCCGGATCAGGGTACGGCGGCGGAAATTCCGGTCCAGGGTTCAATGGTAATCCGGGCGGACAGAACAGCCAAAATAATCAAGGTAATCAAAGTGGTTACAGCCAGCAGCAACAGCAGCAATCAGGTTATCAGAGCAACCCGAAACAGTTGAGTAGTGGACAGTATCATGTTTTTACTACAAGCTTGGATAAACGGGATAGAAAGCTTCAGAGGCGGGCAATTAGTGCTGTTGAACCGGCCGCGCCTCCCTATCTGCGCTGGTCGGAACAACCAATCATATGGAGTCGAGAAGATCATCCTCCCAGGGTTTATAATCCGGGTCAGTTAGCATTGGTGGTGGTGCCTCAGGTGGGAGGTTACAAGCTCACCAAGGTACTCATGGACGGAGGAAGCAGCATTAACATCTTGTATTATGAGACCTTCCGTCGCATGGGATTGGTGGATAAGGATCTCAAACCGACCAATACGGTGTTCCACGGGGTGGTGCCTGGCAAGTCTGCGTACCCTGTTGGTAAGATAGCCCTAGAAGTGGTCTTCGGCGATAGTCATGATTCCAGATCAGAGACGCTGACGTTTGAAGTGGTTAAAATCCAAAGTCCATACCACGCTTTGTTCGGACGACCGGCCTATGCAAAATTTATGGCACGGCCCTGCTATGTATATCTGCAACTCAAGATGCCGGGTTACAAGGGCACTATAACGGTTCATGGGAGCCGTCGAATCGCTTTGGAATGCGAGGAAGGAGACGCGACTTATGCAGAATCGGTTTGTGTTACGGAGGAGCTAAAGCAGTACAAAGACAATGTTGATCCGGAGGACATGACTTCATTAAAGAAGCCAACTACGGACCACGATCCGGCCTTGAAGTTCAAATCAGCTGCCGAAACTAAGCTTGTTGACTTCGTACCTGGCGATTCGTCCAAGCAGTTCAGCATCAGTGCAAACTTGGATCCAAAATAGGAAAGCGCGCTCATCGAGTTCATCCGTGAGAATCGGGACATCTTTGCATGGAAGCCGTCTGACATGCCTGGTGTACCGAGGCGACTCGCTGAGCACACTCTTAATGTGGATCCTAAGTATAAACCGGTAAAACAGTTCCTACGCCGGTTTAACGAAGAAAGACGTAAAGCGATTGGTGAGGAAGTAGCCAGGCTCATGGCAGCTGGTTTTATTATTGAGGTTTTTCATCCCGAGTGGCTTGCTAATCTGGTGCTGGTTCTTAAGAAAAACGGCACCTGGCGCATGTGTGTGGATTACACAGACTTGAATAAAGCTTGTCCAGCGGATCCTTTTGCTCTCCCCCATATTGATCAAATCATTGATGCTACGGCAGGTTGCGAGCGTTTGAGTTTTTTGGATGCCTATTCGGGTTATCACCAGATCAAGATGGCAGTTAAGGACCAGGAGAAGACAGCGTTCATTACTCCCTTTGGAGCCTTCTGCTATGTTTCTATGCCCTTCGGGCTCAAGAGTGCGTAGGCTACTTATCAACGGTGTGTGCAAAATTGCCTCCATGAACAGATTGGTCGTAATGTACATGCCTATGTGGATGACATTGTGGTCAAGTCACGAAAGAAGGAGACCCTGGTTGACGATTTGAAGGAAACCTTCGATAACTTGAGGGTGTACCAAATGATGCTCAACCCAGCTAAATGTGTTTTCGGTGTACCTGCAGGCAAATTGTTGGGATTCTTAGTGTCCCATAGAGGAATTGAGGCCAATCCGGAAAAGATCACAGCCATCACCTCCCTAGCCAAACCGAAATGCGTCAATGATGTTCAGCGCGTGGCCGGGCGGATTGCTGCGTTAAGCCGGTTTATCAGCCGCCTCGGTGAAAAGGCGATCCCCTTGTATCAAATGCTCAAGAAGACAGATCAATTTGTCTGGTGTCCGGAGGCTGATAAAGCGTTTGAGGACTTGAAGCGACAGTTAGTCCATCCGCCAGTGTTGGCAGCCCCCGTTGATAAAGAGCCACTCCTGTTATACGTTGCTACGAACGCCAGAGCGGTCAGCGTGGCGATTGTGGTAGAACGCAAGGAGGCTGGGAAGGAGCATCCGGTTCAGCGTCCGGTTTACTATATCAGCGAAGTACTTATCGAGTCCAAGCAAAGGTATCCGCATGGGCAGAAGCTGGTATATGGTGTTTTTATGGCAAGCCGGAAGCTGAAGCAATATTTTCAAGGGCACCCCATCACGGTGGTCAGTTCTGCTCCTTTGGGTGACATCATACAGAACCGGGAGGCGACCGGTCGGATTGCCAAGTGGGCTATCGAGCTTGGGCCGCACGGTTTAAGATACGTACCCCGGACGGCCATAAAGTCACAAGCACTTGTCGACTTCATAAACGATTGGACAGAGTTACAAGCACCTGAGGAGAAGCCAGATAACACATATTGGACTATTCATTTTGACGGATCCAGACAATTGGAAGGCTCGGGGGCTGGAGTCGTTTTAACTTCCCCACGAGGAGACAAGTTTTGTTATGTCCTCCGTTTAAAGTTCCCCTGTACAAACAATGCGGCTGAGTATGAAGCTTTGCTTCATGGTCTTCGGATGGCTAGAGAGATGAATCTGAGCCGCGTTAGGTGCTTTGGTGATTCGGGTCTAGTGGCTCAGCAAGTATCTGGCACCTGGGATTCTAAGGACCCGCTCATGGCTGCATACCGTCGTGAAGTAGATATGGTGGCAGGGCATTTCAAAGGCTATCAAGTGGACCATGTGGACCGCAGAAAGAATGAGGCAACGGACGCTTTAAGCCGCTTGGGTTCTCAGCGTAAACCGGTCCCACCCAATGTTTTCTTGGATGTATTGTATCACCCATCGGTACAGCTCCCCGGTGAATTGGAGTTGGCTATTCCTGATCCGGAGGCTCAATTAGTGGCGGCTCTTCACGTCATCCCGGATTGGACGCTTCCTTATCTGGCATATATGAACCGGGGTGAGTTGCCAGAAGACGAAATCTTGGCTCGGCAGATAGTACGGCGGTCCAAGTCTATGACCATTCTCAAAGGGGAGCTACATCATCGCAGCGTGTCAGGAGCGCTGCAACGGTGCGTATCCCCTGAGGAGGGGTGCGAAATATTACGTGAAATACATGAAGGGGATTGCGGCCACCACGCCGGTTCAAAATCATTGGTGGCTAAAGCATTCCGCCATGGTTTCTACTGGTTAACTGCTCATGCTGATGCAGAAGACCTGGTCAGGCTATGTGATGGTTGCCAGAAATTTTCTAGACGAGCGCACATACCGGCTCAAGAATTGAGGATGATTCCAATTACTTGGCCGTTTGCGACTTGGGGGCTCGATATGGTTGGGCCTTTTAAACGTTCCAAAGATAAGAAGACCCACCTATTGGTGGCGGTTGACAAATTTACAAAGTGGGTGGAGGCAGAACCTGTCAGTAAATGTGACGCAGCCACGGCGGTTCGGTTTATAAAGAGAGTGATCTTCCGGTTTGGTTTTCCACACAACATCATCACAGATAATGGTACCAATCTATCCAAAGGTGCCATGAAAGAGTTCTGCGCACGTGAGCATATACGGCTTGATGTTTCTTCTGTAGCTCACCCACAATCTAATGGTCAAGCAGAACGAGCGAATCAAGAGATCTTGAGAGGTATCAAACCTCGGCTTCTGGTCCCTTTGCAGAGGACGCCGGGTTGTTGGGTTGAGGAGCTGCCGTCTGTATTATGGAGCATCAACACCATGCCTAACAGATCCACGGGGTTTACGCCGTTTTTTATGGTCTATGGAGCAGAGGCGGTTCTCCCAAGTGATATACGACATGATTCACCTCGTGTGGCAGCTTATGTTGAAGCGGACAACGAGCAGGCACGACAGAACGCTCTTGATTTGTTGGATGAGGAACGTGACTTAGCAGCTGCTCGTTCAGCGATTTACCAGCAAGATCTTCGCCGTTAACACAGCCGTCGGGTTAGAACCAGAACCTTTCAGGAGGGGGATTTGGTGCTCCGGCTCATCCAGGATCAGTCTGATATGCATAAATTATCCCCGCCTTGGGAAGGACCTTTTGTGGTCAGCAAGAATCTGAATAATGGGTCATACTACCTGATTGATATTCGAGAGCGCAAAGATTCACGCACATCAGAGGAGGAGACCAGCAGGCCGTGGAACATAGCTCATCTTCGGCCTTACTATACATGAGCCTTGGGCTCTGCTTATGTACATATCATGACCATGTATATATTATGATCAATATAATTAACCGGAGCCTCGAGTAAAGCGGGGTCTCTGTTTTTCTTCACATCATGCGTGGTTACACGGAGTTGATTCGCTTTAGGGCAACCTCCGGTTTACCCCTTGAGGTCGCTTCACAGAAGATCAACAAAGTCAGTTGGGGACCTAGTCGACCTGAACCGTAGCTACACCTCCGGGGAGCTTGGTCATGTCTTGACGACGGTAATGCCTTCTGGCTGGCACATTTGCCACTAAGTCAGTTGGGGACCTAATCGACTTGAACCGTAGTTACACCTTATGGGAGCTCGGTCTTGTCTTGATGATGGTAATGCCTTCTGATCGGCTTTTAAACAGCCAATAAGTCATTTGGGGGCTTGGTCGTGTCCGAACCAATGCAATGCCACTTGATCGGCCCTAGGCCACTGAGTCACTTGGGGGCTTGGTCGAATCCGAACCAATGCAATGCCATTTGACCGGCATATTTGCCACGATTCAGTTAGGAACCTAGTCGACTTAAACCGTAGCTACACCCCTTGGGGGCTTGGTTTTTTTGTCTTGACGATGGTAATGCCTTCTGAACGGTTCATAGCAACCACCATTTGCATGCGTTTTACTATTGCGTTTCCTCTCGTATTTGGTTGTTTGTTATCTTCCTTCTCGTGGTGTCTTTGTTTTTTGGAACGATAAATACTTTTAAACCGATTCAGCTGACACTGCCTGGTCCGTTTTTTAACCCGGAGGCAAGTTGCCCGGTTTGGCAAAGGCGCAGCACGGTTCGTATGGTCGAAAGACCGTCCTTTGTACCCAGTAAAGACAGGAAACACAAGTTGGAAAAAGTCATGGGCATCAGTACCCGTGCACAAAGGCGCATTCAAAGGCAGAGGTATTAACTATCTTATTACAAGGCAACGTAGTGCCTGAATATATTGTTTTTTGACGGGTTAACGTCACCAATTAAGGTGAACCGGAGCTTTGATTACGCCTGTTCGCCGCCTCGGTTCGAAGGTTGTGGATCATCCTGCGCCGCTTCAGCCTCCTCATGGCTACCCATTGGCTGGAAATCAGCAGTGGTCCAGTCGATTCCCATTAACGCTTGAAAGACAGCTTCTTCATGAATCAGCAAAGACGGTTCAATGTCAGGGGCGTAGGTATGCTTACGGATTGGAGGAATAAGGTTTTCCGCTTCAGGGATCGGGGCAGCTACTCGCTTGTTCTGGTTATCATATTGGGCCTGATAATGTGTCAGATCTGCTTCTTCAGCCAATTGACAAGCTAGGGGGCGCACCGCCCGGTTTATCGCCCTCAAGTCATCTTCGCCGAAATCTGAACCGTCTTCTTTCAAGCTGGGGTATCCTTGTGCCGCTTCGACAGGATCAAAGTCTGGTACCCACGCTTTGGCCCGGATCAAGGCAGTGATGGCTCCGGTTCGAGCAGCTGATCTTTTTAACTCTTCAATCCGGGCAGGAAGCATGGACAACCTTTTTAACGTGTCTTGAATCAGAGACGGTGCGGGGTTGTTATGCGATGCAATGGTGATAACTCTATGTGCTCCGGTATACAACTGTTCAATCAAAGTATAAGCAGCTTTGAGTTTCATCCGCACATCAGAACCCAAGTGTCCAATACGTGTGCCTGCAGTGTTTCAAGATGGATTACAAACCGGACATAGGATATAGCAGACAAAGTGCAAATTGGAGGAAGGGCATCAAAAGAAATTTACCAAAGACGGTAGAGGTCATGGAGTGTATTTGTCGCTTTACGGTGGATAATTCATCAACCACCGGTTTGAGAGCAGCTTCGGCATTTTCAGCCCTTTTAATCAAAAGAGCCTTTTCTGTAGCCCAATCAGCTTGTTCCTTCTTGCGGCTTTCTTTCAGCTGTTCCATGACGTTTAAGGCATTGGTCAATTCTTCCTTCGCTTTTGCAGTTTCAGCCTGCTGGTTTTTAGGATTTCCTGAAGGTCCGAGACTTGTTTCTCTTTGGTTTTCAGATCCGCCTGCAGCAGGTCATCAGCAGTGTTCAGAAAATATTGCACGGTTTGGAAGTATCAACCACACAAGCAAGTTATGTGCTCGATGCTTGGGGGCTAATGCGTACTTGATCTTAACGCATGTTTTACATTACAAAAGTCCCAAGATTAATACAAGTATTTAAACTTGGCACTTGGGGGCTAATGGTTATTTGATGATGTTTTCTGGTTACGACCTATGTTGAAGCCCTGTTTTTATCAAACCGGACCTTGGTTGTCAAGGCAGTATGATTCGGATTACCATCTCGGGTTGGAAGAAATTGAGAAGCTAAGTTGCAATAGAATGAAGCACAAGAGAGTTACCTCAAGTTTTTCTTTCATCATCCTGATCATGCCAGCTTCATAATCGCGACTGGTATACAGTCGGTTCAGATACCCAGAATAAAGATCTTGGGCGCTTAAAGCGGCATACGTTGAGGAATCAACGTCCCATTTGCCCTTTATGGCCGAGATTTCTTCCTTAGCAGTATGCTTGGCTAAGGTAGCAGAGTTCCCCGGTTCAGAGCGACCAATGCCGGTAATCACAACATCATCATCTTTGGAATCGCTGCTCTGCATTGGCACTGTCGGTTTATCAACAGTTCCAGAAGGGTGGATGGATTCCTCAAACCGAACAGGACTGGCAGGCTGATCGGTATGGCTGGCAGGATTGGTAGGCCTTTCTTCAGCATAGGCGTCATCTTGTGGAGGTGGATAATTCTGAATGTCTTCACGAACTAGAGCATCAGCACCAGGAGTTTTCTCCGGTTCAGGAGCGGCAGTTCCTTCGGCCGGATTATCCAGACGAGCCTTCTTGCTCGGTCTAGGTTTAGCCCTGGGAGAGACCCAAAGATTGAAGAACGGTGTAAGATGGATTAAGAAACCCATATGGAAATATGTTGTGATCGGTCCAACTTACCCAATAACTGTCTTTAGCGGTGGCAGTTGAGTGGCTGAAGATTCGCCAGAAGATGAATGGGAAGTGACCTGATAATCGGAGTCAGATGGATTAAGAGGCTGACGAATTAAACCTGCTTTAGGAGGAAAGCTAGCGCATAAATCGGAGACCTCTGAGCGGCGTTTCCGAACCGGGCTGTTCGGTAAACCGGCGGAGGTAACTACCTAGCCACTATGCCGGGTGGTGCGACGAGCTTCATGTTGCTGGGTCTTCACAAGAAATTTGGGATCCAAGTAAGCAAGGGGATGAGAAAATTTAACTTTCCGGTTTGCTTGGCGAGGTTTTTTCAAAGGCAAAGGGACTGGATCAGAAGAAAGAATAGTTACCTCTGGGCCTTCAGCATTACTCGCTTCAGCGTCGTCCTGACAAATATCATCATCAATAAGGCGTATAAAAAGTAAGCCAACTGAATCAAGGTCTACCTCAAGGTCCGGATTACCCACATCATCCTCATCTAATTCCGGGGTAGAGGAAGCGGTGTTCCTTTTCTTCTGAGCAGGCTTCTTCACCCTTGTTTTGGGTCGGGTTACCTTTTCTGTTGGCTCTTGAAGAAGCTTCTTGCTCCAAAATGGATCATCTCTCTGTTTCAGAAAGGATTGGAGTTAACAGTATACATATAAGGAGATCATAAATTCTATAACAAACAGAGGTGAGATGCTTACAGCAGGTGGTTTATTTATAGCACAAAAGGGAAGCAGGCCGGTTCGGGCGCAAACATATTCCGGTTCATTCAGCATCTTTTTCACAGCTTCAGTAACTTCGTCTTCCGTAAGCTGAATGTTGCAGTGCCTCAAAGGATCATTAACCCGGCCCGTGTATTCGCACATTAAACCGGAGCGGACACTAAGGGGCAGGATACTCCATGAAATCCAGCAACGGGCAAGATCTACTCCTGTTAAACCGTTAGCCATGAAGGCTCTGAGCTTGGACAGTTGAGGGGCATATTTACTCCTCTCTTTGGCGGTTAGCCTTGGGGGGAAGGGGTGTGTATTGCTAAGTCTCTCTGGACGGAAGCCAGGCAGAGGATTTTCTTCAGCAGGGGAAGTATCTTTGCAATAGAACCAAGTGTGATTCCATTCTTGCGGATGACTATGCAGCTTGGTGTGAGGATAAGTCACTTCTTCCTCTTTTGAATCGCCATACCACCCAGTTCCATGTTAGGGCCATCGGTGAATTCAGTACGTCGGTTTAAATGAAAACAGTCTCGGAACAACTCTACAGTAGGTTCCTCCTGGAAGTACACCTCACAAAGCACTTGAAAATGGCAGATATTCGTGACTGAGTTTGGGCCAACATCTTGTGGGCGTAACTGAAAATTAGCCAGGACGTCCCGGTAAAATTTTGAACCGGGTGGATTAAAGCCCCGGGCCAGGTGATCCGCAAACACAACAACTTCTCCTTCCTGTGGGGTAGGAGGACATTCATTCCCTGGAACCCTCCAATGGATGGCATTTTTGCTACTCAAGGCGCCAGTCAGAACTAAGTTGTTTAATTGGGTCTTGGTGATGCGAGAGGGAACCTAGTTGCATTCGTATATCTGTTTTGCCATGAGGAAATCTACAAGACAAAGGTATTCCGGTTTGAGAACAGGCGTGATTGTAAACCGAAGATGCTCTTATATAGACCGGAGTTATCTAGAATGATATCATCTGGCGGTTTATCAAGGGGACTAATGGATATATGGTTTGGGTTGTTCGCTCTGCTAAAAGTTAAACCGACCAGATCTAACAGTTATGAATATGAAAGCAGAAACAGATCCCGTACGGATTCTTTCAAAACAATGGATCTACAGCTAGGGCAAAAAAGAAGTAAAAATATGAGGTTTGGCTCGCAGCAGAACAGCACAAGTTCGACAAGCAGGGAAATGAGTGAGATCTAAGGAGATGAGTACAGATTTATGGCGAATACTGAGAGTGACTACAAATCACAATATAAGTATCATAATCTGTTCACAAAAACTTGCTATGGAGATGAACAATGAACAGTGGCAGGATAGGGATGACGAACCCTAAGAACAGATCTAAAGCAAGAAGAACAGGAGCCTTACCGGGATCCAAACGGATGCGGAGGGTCGCCGCAGTACTCTGGTCCGGTCAGGTTGATGCAGCGGCCTGAGTTGATGCAGTAGTTGACGGCGGCGGCGGAGCTCCGGAGTCTGAGTCGCGAGGAAGACGAAGAAGAAGGGGACGAAAGGGAGGAAAGGAAGATGGCCTTCTAGTCCTATTTATAAGGCGCGGCGCGCGTGCCAGGCGCGCGAATCCAGGAGCCGGTGATTTTGGGAGCCCAGCTGTCACCTTGATTATTGCAGATTTAGTAAAAAGAAACGGTAACTTTGTGCTGACGTCATATCGGTTTACAGCAGCAAAAGGAGACGATGGAACGGCGGTTTAACAGTTACTGGAAGACATTTGAAGACAATTTTTTTTATTAAGGATTGACATGAACCTGTTCAAATCAATCTGGGGCCTAATGTTGGGGATATTGCTATTTGGGGTAAACCGGCCTACAGGGCCCGGGTTAGCTCCGTCAATGGACCCAAGATGTTAAAGCCCAAGGAGAAATAGAAGGGCCCAAGGCCTATAATCGGTTTAAAGGTTTATGGCCGTGAACCGGCCTGAGGTAAACTTGCATCGTAAGTTAGGAATAGAGAGACCAACCCGGGCACGTTTATGAACCGGAGGTTGGGATTTTGTAAACCGACGGGCGTCACCCGCGTATATAAGGGGACGACCCGACGACGGTTTAGGGGACAACAATTCGAGGTTTAGGCGAAGCTTATTGCTCCCTAGCCCTCGAAACACATCAATTCCATCACAACTAGACGTAGGCTTTTACCTTCATCGAAGGGGCCGAACTAGTATAACACTCTGTGTCCTTGCGTCCGCTTTAACCCCTTCGAGTTAACCCGTTGCGATGGCTCCACGACTAAGTCCTTTCACTAGGACATCTGCCGTGACAAACCCACGACAGATGACGTTGGCTTGGTCGTGGGGGCGTGGCAACAGTGCCGCCGCCTGGCGGGCGATCACTGTCGCCACCCCCCGTCTTATCTGGTTAATGGTGTGTGGGGCCCGTGGGAGGGACGGGCCGACTCTCGGAGGCCGACTCCCACGGGGTCCGTCTTCGGGTGCTCTCGCCGTCTTTGTCCCTCCCGCTGACTAGCGGGGCCCGCCGTCTCCGGGCCGTACATGCGGGCCAACGTGGGAACAGTGCTCCGTCGTCAGGGCGGACGTCAGGGCCAGTATGGCGATAGTGCCGCGCCGGACGGAGCTCTCCTCTGGTACGGCGCACTGTAGCCATACCTGCCCCTGGTAACCATCGTAGGGGAGGGCTGTCAGAGTAATGGGCCACGGGTAGGCTAACCCGGGGCCCAGAGCCTTTCAAGACATCGGGGCAGGCTACGCCCCTCAGAGGATCCCAAGATAAAGGGCCGAATCTGAGAGTCGGCTACAGCCCACTCATGGCTGGATCTCGAAGACGGCCACGACATAAGCCGACTCCCAGTTGGCGACTCCAGGAATGCCGACTATGGGGAGTCGGCCCACGACTTCGCCACCTTCAGCCTTCTGGAAGAAGGACAGGACTGGGGATGGCCGGGGAATGGCCCTCCCCTACCCTGATTACCAAGGGCGGGTATGGCTACAGTGCGACGTATCGGAGGAGATCTTCGGTACGGCGCGACACTGTGGCCATGCCAGCCCTGATGTTCGCCCCAGCGGCGGAATCCTATTCCCACGTTGGCCCGCCAGTACGGCCTAGAGACGGCGGGCCCCGCCAGTCGGCGGGAGAGACAGAAGACGGCGGGAGCGCCCGAAGACGGCCCCGGTGGGAGCCGACCTCTGAGGGCCAGCCAGCTCCTCCCACGGGTTCGACGCGCCATTAACCAGATAAGATGGGGAGTGGCGACAGTGATCGCCCACCAGGCGGCGGCACTGTTGCCACGCCCCCACGACCCAGCCAACGTCATCAGAGGCGCAGCTACAGCGGCCAGGTCAGTTGGCGGGGCCCACCGGAGGTGGCCCCCAGGAGTCGGCGGAAAGGACGGCGGCCTAAGAGACAGACGGCTGGGACCCGCGCCCAGCCAGATTGCCATTGTACCCCTGGGGGGTAGGACTATATAAACCCCCCGGAGCACCCATGCAAAGGGTTCGATCCTTTTTCCACCAGACCAACAGATAAAGGAGGGGAGAGCTAGCCTTGCCTTCTCCGACCCCCAGAACACAGCTCGAGGAGCACCCTTGTACACATATCTCGATAGTGACCATGCGGAGACCCCGCAGAGCAGCAGTAGGGGTGTTATCTCCTCGGAGAGCCCTGAAGCTGGGTAAGATCCGTCGACGAGCATGTTTACGCCTCATCCTGCTTCCAGGCACCGGCGACGTTCTACTCGCCCCCACCATGATAAGCCATCCCTTGGCATATGTCGCACATAACCCCCGACATTTGGCGCCCACCGTGGGGCTAGGTGCACCGCCGTCCGGAGATCTGTTCTGGACGGGAACCCTTTTCCTCCCTGGCGAGCGTAGCCAACCCTGCACGCCAGAAGAAGTTCACGCCGACACGCTGCGCGACGTTGAAACCGTCTGCGCGGCCAGCTACCTCGCCGATCTTGTCGGCGAGGTTAGCCTTTCCGATGAGCCTGCGTCCGATGCAGGCACCAGCGGCCCCGCGAATTTCCTCGCGGGCCTCCTCGACGACCTCCACGTTGCTGGCAAGCCCGCCACCGACCTGGAGTCTGTAGGCTCCACCGACCCGATGCTGGTCGATTCCGACACCGTGTCGCTCGATGCTTTCCCCACCAACATGGTGGTCTACGACGAGCCGCTCCCTCGCGCGGGAGGCAGCGGAAGCACCGTCACTGAGGTGCTTGTCATCGACCATGGCGAGCACTCCGACGGGAGAGCTCGCGACCCGCTTGACGCGGCGCTGCAAGACCTGGATGCGCCCATTCCAGAGGACGCCGATGCCGAGACGCTGGAGGCACGCCGCCTCCAGCTCGTCGAAGGCGCGAAGAGGCTGGCCAGCATGAGACGCTTGTCGGAGGCCTACCAGCGCGAGATGGATCGCGCCGTGGGCGGCTCGCCGGCCCTGGTGGGGCCGAGCTGCTTGGGCGCGGTCCGCCAGCGCGGCGCGGACATCGCCAGCATGTTCGGGGCCAACCGCCCCGTATACGCTACGCCCGCCGAGAACATTCGAGCTGCCCAGGCGGCGGCAGACGAGTTAGATGGACTTGAAGGCGAAGAGCGCCGACTGATGACGGAGCGAGTCCAGCAACTCCTCGACGCGGCTGGCGCGTAGAACGCGGCCGGTTGCCGAACCGCGGGGCCGCAGCAGCAGAAAGATGATCTGCCACCCCGCCGAGATCAAGGCGCAACATCTCGGGCACCGACTGGCGGCGTCCGCGGAAGAAAAGACAAGGAGCCGGCTGCAAGCCGCAGTCGGACTCGTATCACCATCGAGCGCGACCAAGACGGCCGCCCGAGAGCAGTAGAGCGGCGGGACGACTATGTGCCTCCGCCACCCCGCAAGGAAAGGCGAGTCTCTCCACCGCTCGTTGAGCATCCGACTCTCGGAGGTCGCCTAGGCCGCCGAGAGGGAGTCGGAGAGAATGATGCCCGCCTCCGGATCGACCGGCTCCATCGATCGCTGGTACTAGAAGAAGAAGATGAGCTGGAGCCGCCGTGTTTTGGTCCCCGCATCCGTGATGAGCCCTTCCCCAAAGGATTCACTCTCCCCAGAGATACCCCCAAGTACACCGGCTCCGTGAAGCCAGAGGACTGGCTGGTTGACTACTCCACAGCCGTCAGCATAGCGAACGGCAACAAGCGCGTTGCCGTGAAGTATGTTCCGCTCATGCTCCAGGGCACGGCCCGGACATGGCAGAACAGCCTGAAGCCCCGCAGCATCAACAGTTGGGTCGACTTCACCGAGGCTTTCATCCGCAACTTTACGAGCACGTACAAGCGACCTCCCAAGCCTCGCCAGCTCTCCTTGTGTGTGCAAGGCCCCGACGAGTCCACTCGCGACTACCTCATGCGGTGGGCCGAGCTCCGAAACTCCCGCGAGGGCGTGCACGAGGTGCAGGCCATCGAGTACTTCACCGCCGGGTGCAGAGAAGGCACCCTCCTCAAGCACAAGCTCCTCTGCGACGAGCCGGAGACCCTGGATGAGCTGCTGATCATAGAGGACAAGTACGCCACGGCCGACTCTTCTATGAAGACGGAGATCCAAGTCAGCGCGACAAGCAAAGTCGCCCCTCAGGCTCCCAGAACCCCGGCTGGAGACACCAGCAGGCGGCAGCAGCAGAGCGATCACAAGCGCAAGGGCCCGCAGCCGGTTTCCGATAGCCGGCAGGTCGCAATGGTCGACGATCAGCAACCAGAAGGGCAGCCTCCACCCAAGCGACAGAAGGGCGGCAAGCCCAATTGGCTGCCGGCTTTCTCCTACGAGCAGACTCTAAATGGCCCCTGCAAGTTCCACAGCGGCGCGAAGCCATCAAACCACACCACCAGAAAGTGCCACTTGCTGACTAGGATTGCCAAGGGAGACGGCTTGGCGCCTCCTCCACCTGCTGGACAGCCACCTCCGCCTCCACCTCCGAAGCCGGCTGCCAGGCCAGTCAGCGCAGTACAAGACGAGTACCCAGAAGAGCACGGAGCCTACGTGGTGTTCACCAGTGTGGCAGATGACAGACACAGCAGGCGATTGCAGCAGCAAGAAGTCAACGCAGTGGCGTTAGAGACTCCAGAGTTCATGCACTGGTCCGAGAGGCCTATCGGCTGGAGCAGGGCTGATCATCCCGAGGTGATGATGAATCCAGGGTCCTATGCCCTGGTCCTGGAGGCTACCTTTGCCACTGATAGGCGGGCAGCTCGTTTTTCGCGAGTTCTGATAGACGGAGGCAGCAGTATCAACATCCTGTACAAGGATACAATGGAGAAGCTGGGAATCAAGCAAAGACAACTCCAGAACAGTCGGACTGTATTCCATGGGATCGTCCCTGGCCTTTCCTGCTCCCCAATCGGCAAGATTTTGATAGATGTCCTTTTCGGAGATAAGGATCACTTCCGCCGAGAGCCAGTCTGGTTTGAAGTGGTGGACCTCCGGAGCCCATACCATGCACTACTTGGCCGACCTGCCTTGGCCAAGTTCATGGCGGTCCCCCACTACGCCTACCTCAAGATGAAGATGCCGAGTTCCAAGGGGATCCTGACCGTAGTCGGCGACTACAGGAAGTCGTCCGCTTGTGCGGCCTAGAGTAGTCGGCTGGCCGAGTCCCTGGTTATTGCAGCAGAGAAGCGGCTTCTTGACCGGGTTGTGGCGATGGTCGGCAAGCAGCCTGAGTTGTCGCCCAACCCCAAGGAGTCGGAAGCTGAGGGCTCGCTCAAGCCGGCGAAGGAAACGAAGAAGATACCTTTGGACCCAGAGCACCCGGAGAGGTACGCTGTCATAGGTGCAAACCTTGACAGCAAATAGGAAGGCGAGCTCGTCGATTTCCTCCATGAGAATCGGGACATCTTTGCATGGTCCCCCAAAGACATGCCAGGTGTACCGACGGAATTCGCCGAGCACAAGTTACATGTCCGGTCTGACGCGAAGCCCGTCAGGCAGCCCTTGCGCCGCCTGTCAGAAGAGAAGAGAAGAGTTGTTGGTGAAGAGATAGCCCGGCTCCTTGCAGCCGGCTTTATCATGGAAGTATTTTTCCCAGAGTGGCTAGCAAACCCAGTCTTAGTGCTGAAGAAAAACAAGCAGTGGCGAATGTGTATCGACTACACCAGCCTGAACAAAGCCTGCCCCAAGGACCCGTTTGCCCTGCCGAGGATCGATCAGGTGATAGACTCCACAGCCGGATGCGAGCAGTTGAGCTTCTTAGATGCCTATTCGGGATATCACCAGATCAAGCTGAACCCGGCAGACAGACTGAAGACCGCTTTCATCACGCCGTTCGGAGCCTTCGGCTACCTGACCATGACGTTCGGCTTGAGGAATGCCGGCGCCACCTTTCAGCGTTGCATGCAGAAGTGCCTCCTCAAGCAACTCGGCAGAAATGCCCACGTCTACATGGATGATGTGGTGGTGAAGACGGAGAAGCGCGGAACCTTACTGGGAGACCTCAAAGAGACCTTTGAGAACCTGCGCCGATTCCGGATCAAGCTAAACCCCGAGAAGTGCGTTTTCGGAGTACCAGCCGGCCAGCTACTCGGCTTCCTGGTCTCCGAACGCGGCATAGAGTGCAACCCTGTGAAGATCAAGGCCATCGAGAGGATGGAGGTACCCAGTCGACTGTTGGATGTGCAGAAGTTCACCGGCTGCCTGGCATCCATCAGCCGTTTCATCAGCCGGCTGGGCGAGAAAGCTCTCCCGTTGTACCAACTCATGAAGAAGACCAATTTTTTCGAGTGGAACCACAAGGCGGATGAGGCCTTTCTGCAGCTGAAGAAGATGTTGGCCACTCCCGCTGTGTTGGCGGCTCCGACTCCCAAGGAGCCCATGCTCCTGTACATCGCCGCCACCAGCCGAGTGGTCAGCACAGTCATTGTAGTGGAGCGCAAGGAGGAAGGCAAGGCACTGCCGGTCCGGAGGCCCGTCTATTATCTGAGTGAAGTGCTGTCAACCTCCAAGCAGAACTACCCCCACTACCAGAAGATGTGTTACGGCGTGCACTTCACCGCCAAGAAGCTAAAGCCTTACTTCCAAGAACATCCAATCACAGTGGTCTGCACAACCCCATTGGCTGAGATCATCGGAAGCCGAGATGCGTCTGGCCGAGTGGCCAAATGGGCCATAGAGTTGGCGCCCTACACGATCTACTATCAACCCCGCACCGCCATCAAGTCGCAAGCACTGGCCGACTTCCTCGTCGACTGGGCCGAGACCCAGTACCTGCCACCGGCACCCGACTCCACCCATTGGCGGATGCACTTCGATGGCTCCAAGATGCGCACCGGCTTGGGAGCCGGCGTCGTCCTCACTTCTCCCAAGGGCGACATGCTCAAGTACGCACTGCAGATTCACTTCGCCGCCTCCAACAACGTCGCCGAGTACGAGGCGCTCGTTCACGGGCTCCGGCTTGCCAAAGAGCTTGGCATCCGCCGGATCCTGTGTTATGGCGACTTCGACTTGGTGGTACAGCAGTCGTCGGGCGACTGGGACGCCAAGGATGCAAGCATGGCAAGCTACCGCTTCCTCGTGCAGCAACTCAGCGGATATTTCGAGGGGTGCTAGTTCCTCCACGTGCCGAGGAACGACAATAACCAAGCAGATATCTTGGCACAAATCGGCTCCACCCGCCAAGCAATACCTTCAGGCGTCGCCCTCCAGCGCCTCCTCAAGCCGTCGATCAAGCCCTCACCAGAGTCAGACTCAATTTTTGTGCCGACTTCCCCTGAAGAAGCCGGACCCGGCCCGAGAGCCCAAGCAAACAGCACAAGACCCGTTGCAGACGATCTCAAGAGCACCGCAATTGCAGCCGGCCCGGGAACTTCGGAGCGCGGCCCGGGGACTGCAGCGACCAGAGAGAAGACTCCAGAACTCGGCCCGGGGACTGCTCCAGTCGGCCCGGGGACTTCGTCAATCCAGCAAGCAGCTGCGGACCCCAGCCCGCTGACTCCCAGCCCAGCCGCTCGCGTCCAAGTCACAGTTGTGACAATAGAAGAGATAGCATCACCCTCATGGGCCCAACCCATCCTCCAATTCCTGGTGAACAAGGAGCTACCAACCGATGAAACCTTGGCTCGGCAGATACAACGCCGAGCGGCACCATACACCATAATCAACAGAGAGCTGGTCAGACGTAGCGTCACCGGCGTCTACCAGCGCTGTGTCGAGCCAGAGCAAGGCCAGGCAATTCTCAGAGACATCCATCAAGGCGAGTGCGGCCACCACGCGGCCTCAAGAGCGCTCGTCGCCAAAGCCTTCCGACACGGTTTCTTCTGGCCGACTGCCCTCGAAGAGGCCAAAGAGCTGGTCCAGAAATGCAAGGGGTGCCAGAAGTTCTGATCCAAGCCGCATCAGCCGGCTTCAGCACTCAAGACTATCCCCATCGCCTGGCCCTTTGCAGTTGGGGCCTGGACATGGTGGGACCCTTCAAGACGGCACGAGGTGGCCTAACTCATCTGCTTGTCGCGGTGGACAAGTTCACCAAGTGGATAGAAGTGAAGCCCATCAAAAAATTGAATGGTCCGACTGCCGTGACTTTCATCTCAGACATCACAATTCGGTATGGCATACTGCACAGCATCATCACCGACAACGACACCAACTTTGCCAAAGGCGCCTTGGCCCGTTTCTGCGCGACGCAGGGCATCCGACTGGACCTAGCGTCTGTTGCCCATCCGCAGTCAAACGGCCAGGTGGAGCGAGCGAATGGCCTCATCCTGTCCGGCATCAAACCTCGGTTGGTCGAACCGCTGGAGCGTTCGGCCGGCTGTTGGCTTGACGAGTTGCCAGCCGTCCTCTGGAGTCTGCGTACGACTCCAAACAAGTCGACCGGCTTCACGCCTTTATTCCTCGTCTACGGTGCTGAAGCCGTCATCCCAACGGATATAGAGTTCGACTCCCCACGAGTCACGATGTACACCACAGAGGAAGCAGAAGAAGCACGACAAGACGGCGTCGATCTGCTGGAAGAGGGCCGGCTGTTGGCACTCAGCCGGTCCAGCATCTACCAGCAGAGCCTACGTCGCTACTACAACAGGAAGGTCAGGCCAAGATCCTTCCAAGAGGGCGACCTTGTGCTCCGGCTGATCCAGCGAACAGCCGGCCAGCACAAGTTGTCGGCTCCGTGGGAAGGCCCCTTCATCATCAGCAAGGTGCTGGGCAACGACTCCTACTACCTGATCGACGCTCAGAAGCCCCGAGCGCACAAGAGGGACGACTCCAGCAAAGAGACGGAGCGACCATGGAACACCAATCTTCTTCGAAGATTTTACAGCTGATGCAGTATGTATCACGCCCCCTTTTGTATTTTAAGTACCAAGATTCTGGGGCCCCCGAGACGGACTCGGGGACTGCCGCTTTTTGTTATCTGTATGATAAGGGTTATGCTTCTAAGTACGACACTCTTTATGCCACTTGACCCCGGGCTCGACCAGTCGGCCCGAGGATTTGCCGTCTCGCGCTATGAAAACGCTTCCTGCGGTCAGACAAGTAGTGTGCGACGCCTAAGCCGACTCCCGCCAAGGCCAAGGATCGCAGAGCGATTGACTGGTGGGCCGGAGTAAGGTAGAATAGGCGCCCGCACGAAAAAAGGCTAAGGATCCAAAGCGTAAAAACATAGCCCGAGCCGACTTTCTAGCTGATCCTCGCAAAACCGACTCCGAGTAGTTGGCTTGCCGTCTTTCTATCCGACTTGCCACAAAAACTCTCGAACGGCTAAGTACCTGCCTTCCCAAGGCGGCCAGGTATTTGATCCGGTGGCAGTCCGCGGAGCGGCTGTCCGACTGGCAAAGATGGCACCCAAGGGAAGGCGGCAAAGGAGAAAAGCCTAAAGAGCAACAAGCAAGAAACGATAGAACATAGACAAATATTTACACCACAAAGGCCATTGGCCGAATCCATGAACAGATGTTCAGAATACACAGAATACACCCAGTGGGTGGAAATGTGCGAATTAACAAAGTCTTTTGAGAAATTACTAAGCAGATAAGCAAAGCAAGACGACGGCTTATGAAGCGGCAGACGGGTTCGGAGGCTCGGCGGAGATGGCGGTGTCGGACGCCGGGGCAGCCGGCGGGGCAGACTCGGCTTGATCACCCCCAGCAGCAGTCGGCGCAGTCGGGCGCGGCTCGTTGTTGGAGGCTCGGTCGAGCTGAGGATGGTCGCCCGCTCCGGCTTCTGGCGCCTCCGTCTCGTCGCCGGCTTCCATCTCGTCTTCTTCCTCGACGCTGGAGCCAATCACCTCCGCCGAGTCCTCGCCGTAGTTCGGGTTCATCCCAAACCACTCCGGCGACGCCTCCTCGCCGTTGTCAGCACGCTCAGGAACGAAGACGCTGGTGTCGACGTACTCGGCGATCGCCGCGGCGCGCTTGACGAAGTCATCCTCCATGGCTGCCAGTTCCGGCTGGGCCTCAGCTCGGAGCATGGCCAGCTGGTCCAGACTCAAGTCTGGATACCACGCCTTGACGAACTCCAGGGCACAACGTGCCCCGGCGCGCGCCGACGAGCCCTTCCAAGCCTCTAGGCGGCCTGCTGCGACCTCCAGCCAGTCGGGAGTCCGACTGGGAGTGCGCAGAACCGGCATCTCCGGCCACAAGGCGGCAATCGCCTGGGCGCCGACTCGTTGAAGCCGGCGCAACATCCGGTGAGCCGGCCGAAGACGAGCCTCGATGCTCAAAAGCTGTTCGTCAAGAGATCGGGGAGCGTTGACAACAACCTCCTCGCCGGCCGCCCTCTGCGCCTCACGGTCGGCCTCGATGGCTTGAACGACAGTCTGCGCGTAACCTGGGAAGAAGTCTACCAAAGACGGAAAAAAGAAGCAAGTCAGAAAAAGCAAGAGTCGGCCCGACCCACAGTCGGCCGCTCAAAGAAAGCAAGCAAGGGAAACTGACCATCGACGATATCTTCGATCTCGTGGAAGCCGGAGGTCAGCATCGCCTGCTTGCCGGTCCAGGAGGAGCGTTCGACCTCGAACTCAGCCTGGAGCCCAGCCTCCTTGCCCTTCGCCTCCTCCTGCACCTTCTTGAGCAGCTCCTTCTGCTCCGCCAACTGCGCGGCCAGCAGGTCACGCTCCGTGACGAGCTTGCCACACTCCGTCTCCTTGGCGCGCAAGGCGGTGTTAGCTTCGCCCAGTTGCTGCCGAAGGACGGCGTTGGCCTCTGAAGAAAGAAGAAAAAGGACACAAGTCATCAAAAAGGGTCGCCAAGGAGATCCGGCCCGACTGCGCAGCAGTCGGCCCGAATCTCGGGGACTACAGTCCGCGGGTGCGCCAGCGCGCCCCCGCGTAGAAGTAAACTTACTCCGGCTCTCGGTCAAGTCGGCAGTCCGCCTGCCCAGCTCTTCAACGTTTTGGTTGAAGACGGTGGCTCGAAGGTTGTGGTAGTCCTACAAGCGAGCATTTCAAAGGAGAATAAGTGTTTGGAATTTGCTATTAGAGTTCCAACCCGCCTGCTCAGCAGCCGACCTGGAACTCGGGGACTACACCCAGTGGGTGCGCTGGCGCGCCCCCACAAAGAAGAACAAGAGAAAAACAAGTCGGAAGAAGCGTACCCGGACGGCCGCTCGTGTCGCTAGGTGCTCCCTTGAGCAGTACTGGATGGCGTCGCTTTCGTCTCGCAGCGTCGCCTGGACGTCCAGGAGCGCCTGGTTCAGCGGGCCCGTGCCGCCTCCTCGCGCCCACCCGACGGGCGCGGAACTCGTCACCTCGACCCCTGGCGTGGCCGAGCTGGCCGCTCCGGTCTCCAGAGGGCGTGGCGCCGAGGTCGCCTTCTGCAATCAACGACGAGTTGGCAGGGCGACTTGAAGAAGCAAGTTCGCCGTGGCTTCATCCGAAGCCGGCGGTACTGGCAGGTCCGCCGACTGTTTACCCTTTGCTCCCCCCGATGACGGCGGGGGCGATGGTGGCGGCGCCTCCGGGTCTCGCCTGGGGATCTCGCCGCCATCCCTCTCCACGATGGCATGCCTCCCGCCGGCCTCCCCAGAGTGCTCCATAGGATCCGGAGGTGGCGCCGAGCGCAACAGAACGACGAGCAGCGCCGATTGGCGGCGCGCGGCTTCTTCAGCCCGCTCTTGGGCCGCGGAGGCGGCTCCGGCTCCCTCGAGACCCTGCTGGGCGAGGGCGGCCGTCTTCTCGGCCTCCGCCCTTCTACGACGGGCGGCCTCATCCTCATCGCGCTTCTCCTGCGCGTTCCACTCCGTCGCCTCCCGGAGGTCGGCAGCTGGGTTGATGCGCCGAGTCATGGCGGACGACTCCACCGACCCCCTGATAGAGGCGGCGGCGACCCTCCCTAGGGTAAGAGGAGCCCTGAAGCGAGAAGCACATGTAAAAACTCAGGCCAAACCCACCAGAAGACAAAAACAAGACAGAGAAGTAGGGCACTCACGCAGAGGACAGCAGCGGCTTTTTCACCTCCTTACGGAAGCGCTGGGCCTTCACGGCCGCCTCTTCCCGTTTGGTCGCGGCGGCTGCCCCCTTGAACTTTTTCTCCCGGCCCCCGAGGGAACTCGGCTCGGCCCGGCGCTTCCTCGCGCCGTCGTGCTTCGGCTGGTGGTGCGGGGCGACTTCCCCCTCTTCGCCGACGGGCCAGTCGGCGAAGGTGGCCGAGGGCCTCGGTCCGCCTTCTTCTCCTACGCCGCCTCCTTCGGCGTCGGCCTCCAACGCCGCCGCCCCCAAGTCAGGGTCGTCGACATCGCTCTGCGCCCGATCAGCGGCAAACTGGCGAGGCGGCCCCGTGGCGCCAGATGAAGGCTGGAGAAGAGAATTCTGGTTCAAAGGTTAAGAGAAATAAAGAGCAGAAGCCGGAGTCGGCTGAAAAAGGTTAAGAGAAATAAAGAGCAGAAGCCGGAGTCGGCTGAAAAAGGTTAAGAGAAGTAAAGAGCAGAAGCCGGAGTCGGCTGAAAAAGAGAAAGAGAAGAAGAGAGCAACTTACCACCGGCGGGGGGTTGGCGCGCGAGTATGGCTCCATGCCAAACTGCCATTCCCCCGAGAGGCCGCAGTTCGCGATGAAGTTCACCGTGCCCGCAACCTCCGCGTGAGGAAGGTCCTTGGTGCATGTCCGACTGGGGTCCCGGTTGCCGCTCATCTGACAGATCAGATGAGGCCGGCTCTGAAGCGGCAGGACTCGGCGCGCCACGAAGGCGGCCAGCAAGTCGGCCCCAGTCAGGCCGGCTGACTGCGTCAACACCCGAACTCGCTGCGCGGCGGCGGCTCCAGCCAGAGTCAGCGTCTTGGCGCGGTAGGACCAGCTGGGCTGCCTCCTAGCCGGCGCGCCGGCTTCGAAGGCCGGAAGGTTGACCCAGTCGCCGTCTGTGGCAACGTTCTTTACATAGAAGTAAGAACGCTGCCACATCTTCACCGACTTGATCAGCTGGATGGCGGGGAATGGGTTGTCGGCAGTCGACCTCCGCAGCGCGATGAAGGCGCCGCATTGGGCCGGCACGCCGGCAACGTGCGTGCCGAGCTTAGAATGAAAGAATTCCCCCCACAGCTCAATGGTGGGGAGAACACCGAGGAATCCCTCGCAGAGCGAGGTGAAGGCAGCCAACAGCACCACCGTGTTTGGAGTAAGGTGGTGCGGTTGGAGGCCGTGGAACTCCAGGAACGAGCGGAAGAATCCGCTCGCCGGCAGCCCCAGGCCGCGCGATAGGTGGGAGCGGAACACGACGCGCTCGCCATCCGCCGGCGCCGGCGACACCTCCCCGGGCGGCGGGGCGCGGGCCTGCACGAGGTTCGCGCCGGGGATGCGGCGCGTCTTGCGAAGGAACTCGATGATGTCGTCGTCAATTTCGGAACCGTCCCACACGCCGGAGCGGACGGCGGCGGGCGCGGCGGCGGAAGAGGAGCTCATCGCCGGGAGTAGGGTGTGGTCCGGTGCGGCAGTGAGAAGAAGAAGGAGAAACAAGTACGGGTGGAAGCAGAGGGGAGCAGGCGCGCGTGCTTCGCCGCCCCGCTCCCTCTGCCTACTTATAAGCCTACAGGCTGAGGAGCCGAGGGGGCGTCGTGGGATTAACTGCACCCACGCCCCCACAACCCCCACGATCTACCACGCGGGGTTACCGCGCACATTTACTGCGCCAAAGCCCAACCGCCCGCACGGCCGCAGCGGATCCGCTCGAGGGCCGAGGTGCGGTAGTGGCGGGCCCCGCCCGCGGGCCTGTCCCATCGCGCGCGTGGGCTGGCAGGCTTGCCGGGCCACGCGGCGCCCCATTGAACGGTCCGCGGCGGGCAGCGGTTGTGTGGCTTCTCAAGCACGCCGATTATATCCCGCCATGATCTTCAAACTACTTAAAGAAGAGCACGGCGACTTGAAGGCGAGTCCGGCCTCTGAGAGACGGCTTGATGAAGACGGCCGAGGCAGAATCGCCTCCTAGTAATCGACGCGAAGGGAGACGGCAGGCGAGCTATGGCGCCAACTCCTTGAAGGGAGAAACTGTTGAGGCTCCTCGGCGCCTCCCTCGGCGCCTCACCAGCTTCAGGGACTACTGTCGGAGTAATGGGCCACGGGTAGGCTAACCCGGGGCCCAGAACCTTTCAAGACATCGGGGCAGGCTACGCCCCTCAGAGGATCCCAAGATAAAGGGCCGACTCTGAGAGTCGGCTACAGCCCACTCACGGCTGGATCTCGAAGACGGCCACGACATAAGCCGACTCCCAGTTGGCGACTCCAGGAATGCCGACTACGGGGAGTCGGCCCACGACTTCGCCACCTTCAGCCTTCTGGAAGAAGGACAGGACTGGGGATGGCCGGGGAATGGCCCTCCCCTACCCTGATTACCAAGGGCGGGTATGGCTACAGTGCGACGTATCGGAGGAGATCTTCGGTACGGCGCGGCGCTGTGGCCATGCCGGCCCTGACGTTCGCCCCAGCGGCGGAATCCTGTTCCCACGTTGGCCCGCCAATATGGCCTGGAGACGGCGGGCCCCGCCAGTCGGCGGGAGAGACAGAAGACGGCGGGAGCACCCGAAGACGGCCCCGGTGGGAGCCGGCCTCCGAGGGCCGGCCAGCTCCTCCCACGGGTTCGACGCGCCATTAACCAGATAAGACGGGGAGTGGCGACAGTGATCGCCCGCCAGGCGGCGGCACTGTTGCCACGCCCCCACGACCCAACCAACGTCATCAGAGGCGCAGCTACAGCGGCCAGGTCAGTCGGCGGGGCCCACCGGAGGTGGCCCCCAGGAGTCGGCGGAAAGGACGGCGGCCTAAGAGACAGACGGCTGGGACCCGCGCCCAGCCAGATTGCCATTGTACCCCTGGGGGTAGGACTATATAAACCCCCCGGAGCACCCATGCAAAGGGTTCGATCCTTTTTCCACCAGACCAACAGATAAAGGAGGGGAGAGCTAGCCTTGCCTTCTCCGACCCCCAGAACACAGCTCGAGGAGCACCCTTGTATACATATCTCGATAGTGACCATGCGGAGACCCCGCAGAGCAGCAATAGGGGTGTTATCTCCTCGGAGAGCCCCGAAGCTGGGTAAGATCCGTCGGCGAGCATGTTTACGCCTCATCCCGCTTCCAGGCACCGGCGACGTTCTACTCGCCCCCACCATGATAAGCCATCCCTTGGCATATGTCGCACATAACCCCCGACAAGGGCCGTACTCCGGCCATCCCCGGTCTCGTCCTTCTTCTCGAAGGCAGAGAATGGCGAAGTCGCGGGCCGACTCCCCATAGCCGGCCTCCCTGGAGTCGCCAATTGGGAGTCGCAGCCGTCTCTGGGACTCGGCCGTGAGTGGGTATTGGCGATGCTGCGGCCAACTCCCAGAGTCGGCAGATCGTCTTGGGATTCTTTGAGGGGTGTTGCTTGCCCCGATGTCTTGAAAGGTTTTGGGTCCCGGGTTAGCCTACCCGTGGCCCATTACTCCGACAGTACTCCCCGAAGCTGGTGAGGCGCCGAGGGAGACCTGTCGAGGAGCCTCAACAGTTTCTTCCTCCGAGTGGATCGTGGGGGAGGCGATCTTATCAAGGCCGCCTCCGACAAGCCGCCTATGGGAAGCCGGACTCGTCGAAGGCCCTCTTGCGCTTCAAAGAGTTTGAAAGTCGTGGCTGGACTCAGGCAGCGTGCCCGATAAGCCACACGGCCGCCACCCGTCGCGGACCCGCCGAGGGACGCCACGTGGCCGAGTTAGTCTGCCAGCCCACGCGCGTGATGGGACAGGCCCATGGGTGGGGCCCGCCATTACCGCGCCTCGGCCCTCGAACGGATCCATTGCGGCCGCGCGGGCGGTTGAGCTTCCCAGCGCAGTAAATGCGCGTGGTAACTCCCGTGGTAAATCGTGGGGGTCGTGGGGGCGTGGTCGCAGTTAATCCCATGACGCCCCCTCGGTTCTTCAGCCCGCAGGCCTATAAGTAGGCGGAGGGAACGGGGCGGCGAAGCACGCGCGCCCGCTCCCTTCTGCTTCCTTTGCTTCTTTCCTCCTCCTTCTTTCTCCCACCGCTGCCGCGCCGGACTGCGCCCTGCTTGCAGCGATGAGCTCTACCTCCGCTGCCGCGCCCGCCGCCGTGCGCTCCGGCGTATGGGATGGTTCCGAGATCGACGACGACATGATTGACTTCCTCCGCAAGACGCACCGCATCCCCGGCGCGCACCTCGTGCAGGCCTGCACTCCGCCGCCGACGGAGGTGACGCCGGCGCCGAAGGAGGGTGAGCGGCTCGTGTTCCGCTCCCACCTCATGCGCGGCCTGGGGCTGCCGGCGAGCGGGTTCTTCCGGTCGTTCCTGGCCTTTCATGGCCTCCAGCCGCACCGCCTCACTCCAAACACGGTGGTGCTGCTCGCGGCCTTCACTGCGTTGTGCGAGGGCTTCCTCGGCGTTCTCCCCACCATCGAGCTGTGGGGAGAGTTCTTTCATTCCAAGCTCGGCACGCATGTCGCCGGCGTGCCAGCTCAGTGCGGTGCCTTCATCGCGCTGCGGAGGTCGACGGCCGACAACCCCTTCCCCGCCATCCAGCTGATCAAATCGGTGAAGATGTGGCAGCGCTCTTACTTCTATGTGAAGAACGTCGCCCCAGACGGTGACTGGGTTAACCTGCCGGCTTACGTAGCCGGCGCGCCAGCTGGGAGGCAGCCCAGCTGGTCCTACCGCGCCAAGACGCTGACTCTGGCTGGAGCCACCGCCGTAGCGCGACTTCGAGTGCTGACCCAGTCGGCCGACTTGACTGGGGCCGACTTGCTGGCCGCCTTCGTGGCGCGCCGAGTCCTCCCGCTCCAAGGCCGGCCTCATCTGATCTGTCAGATGAGCGGCCATCGGGACCCCAGTCGGACCTGCACCAAGGACATGCCTCACGCGGAGGTAGCCGACACGATTAACTAAATCACGAACTGCGGCCTCTCGGAGGATTGGCAGTTCGGCTTGGAGCCGTACTCGCGCGCCAACCCCCCGCCGGTGGTAAGTGATTCTTCTTCTTCTTCTTCTTCTTCAGTCGAATCCGACTCCTGATCTCTTTTATTCTTATCTCTTGAACCAGAACCCTCTCCTCCAGCCCGCGGCTGGCGCCGCAGGGCCGCCCTGCCAGTTCGCCCCTGATCGAGCGGAGAGCGACATCGACGACCCCGACCTGGGGGCGGCGGCGATGGAGGCCGACGCCGAAGGGGGTGGCAAAGGAGAGGAAGGCGGCCTCAGGCCCTCGGCCACCTTCGCCGACTGGCCCGCCGGAGAAGATGGAGGAGTCGCCCCGCGCCATCAACCGAGGCAAGACGGCGCGAGGAAGCGCCGGGCCGGGCCGAGTTCCCTCGGACGCCGGGAAAAGAAGTTTAAGGGGGCGGCCGCCGCGACCAAACGGGAGGAGGCGGTCGCGAGGGCCCATCGCTTCCGTAAGGAAGTGAAGAAGCCGCCGCTATCTTCTGGGTACGTGTTTCTGCTTCTTTGTCTTGTTTTATCTCTTGGTGGATTTTGTCTGAGTCCTTACGTGTCTTCCCTGTTCCAGCGCTCCCCTCACCCTTGGGAGAGTCGCCGCCGCCTCCACCAGGGGGTCGGTGGATTCGTCCGCCACGACTCGGCGTATCGACCCCGCTGCCGACCTCCGGGAAGCGACGGAGCGGAACGCGCAGGAGAAGCGCGACGAGGACGAAGCCGCCCACCGGGAGAAGGCGGAGGCCGAGAAGGCGGCCGCCTCCACCCAGGAGGGGCTGGAGGGAGCAGAAGCCGCCGCCACGGCCAAAGAGCGGGCCGAAGAAGCCGCGCGCCGCCAGTCGGCGCTGCTCGTTGTCCCATTGCGCTCGGCGCCGCCTCCGGATCCTATGGAGCAGTTTGGGGAGGCCGGCGGGGAACATCCCGTCGTGGAGAGGGAGGGCGGCGATGCCCCCGGTCTGGGCACGGTGGTGCCGCCACCACCGCCCCCACCGCCATCGGAAACCGCGAGGGATAAACAGCCAGCGGACCCGCCGGTGCCGCCGACCACGGACGAAGCCACGATGAACTTGCTTCTCCAAGTCGCCTCGCCGACACGCCGCCGTCTGGAGAAGGCGACCTCAGCGCCGCGCCCTTTGGAGACCGGGGCAGCTAGCTCGGCCGCGCCAGACGTCGAGGTGATGAGGGCCACGCCCGTCGGGTGGGTGCGAGGAGGCGGTACCGGCCCGCTGAACCAGGCGCTCCTGGACGCTCAGGCGAAGCTGCGAGCCGAGAGCGACGCCCTCTAGAACTGCACCAAGGCGCATCTGGCGTCGCGTGCGGCCGTCCGGGTATGTTTCTTCTGTCTTTGTTTTTCTTGCTCTTCTTTGTGGGGGCGCGCCAGCGCACCCACTGGGTGTAGTCCCCAAGTTCCGAGCCGGCTGCTGAGCAGGCGGGTTGGAACTCTATTGGCGAGTTCCAGACGCTTATTCTTTTTGAAATGCTTATCATAGGACTACCACAACCTCCGAGTCACCGTCTTCAACCGCAATGTTGAAGAGCTGGGCAAGCGGACTGCCGACTTGTCGGAGAGCCGGAGTGAGTTTCCTTCTTCGCGGGGGCGCGCCGGCGCACCCGCGGGCTGTAGTCCCCGAGATTCGGGCCGACTGCTGCGCAGTCGGGCCGAATCTTCTTGGCGACCTTTTCTGATGACTTGTGTCCTTTTTCTTTTTTCTTCAGAGGCCAACGCCGTTCTTCAGCAGCAGCTGGGCGAAACCAACACCGCCTTGCGCGCCAAGGAGGTGGAGTGCGGCAAGCTTGTCACGGAGCGCGACCTGCTGGTCGCGCAGCTGGCAGAGCAGAAGGAGCTGCTCAAGAAGGCGCAGGAGGAGGCGAAGGAGAGGGAGACTGGACTCCAAGCCGAGTTCGAAGCCGAACGCTCCTCCTGGACCGACAAGGAGGCGATGCTGACCTTCGGCTTCCATGAAATTGAAGATATCGTTGATGGTAAGTTTTCTTTACTCGCTTCCTTTGGGCAGCCGTCTATGGGTCGGGCCGACTCTTGCCTTTTCTGACTTGCTTCTTTTTCCGTCTTGATAGATTTCTTCCCAAGCCATGCGCAAACTGCCGTTCAAGCCATCAAGGCCGATCGCGAGGCGCGGAGGGCGGCCGGCGAGGAGGTTGCTGCCAACGCCCCCCGGACTCTTGATGAACAACTTTTGAGCATCGAGGCTCGCCTGCGGCCGGCTCACCGGATGCTGCGCCGGCTTCAACGTGCCGGCGCCCAGGCGATTGCTGCCTTGTGGCTGGAGATGCCGATTCTGCGCACTCCCAGCCGGACTGTCGACTGGCTGGAGGTCGCAGCTGGCCGCCTGGAGGCCTGGAAGGGATCCTCGGCACGCGCCGGAGCGCGTTGTGCCTTGGAGTTCGTCAAGGCGTGGTATCCGGACCTGAGCCTGGACCAGCTGGCCACGCTCCGGGCTGAGGCCCAGCCGGAGCTGGCAGCCATGAAGGATGACTTTGTCAAGCGCGCCGCGGCACTCGCCGAGTACGTCGACCCCAATGTCTTTGTTCCTGAGCTAGCTGACAACGGCGAGGAGGCGCCGCCGGAGTGGTTCGGGATGAACCCGAACTACGGCGAGGACTCGGCGGAGGTGATCGGCTCTAGTGTCGAGGAGGGAGGCGAGGTGGAGGTCGGAGACGAGATGGAGGCGCCAGAAGCCGGAGCGGGCGATCATCCTCAGCTCGACCGTGCCTCCAACAACGAGCCGCGCCCAACTGCGCCGACTGCTGCTGGAGGTGATCAAGCCGAGTCTGCCCAGCCGGCCGCCCCAACGTCCGACACCGCCATCTCCTCCGAGCCCCCGAACCCGTCTGCTGCTTCATAGGCCGCCGCCTTGTTTTGTTTATCTGCTTAGTAGTTTCTCGACGAACTTTGTTAACTCGCACAATTCCACCCGCTGGGTGTATTTTGAACTTCTGTTAAGATTCGGCCAATGGCCTTTGTGATGTAAATATTTATCTGGGTTCTATCATTTCTTGCTTATTGCTCTTTTGGCTTTTTTCCTTTTGCCGCCTTCCCCTAGATGCCGTCTTTGCCAGTCGGGCAGCCGCTCCGTGGACTGCCGCTAGATCAAATACTTGGCTACTTTGGGGAAGGCAAGTACTCAGCCATTTTAGAGTTTTGTTAGCAAGTCGGATAGAAAACAGTAAGCCGACTACTCGGAGTCGGTTTTGCGAGGAATTGCTGGAAAGCCGGCTCGAGCTATGTTTGTGCTTTGAGTCCTTAGCCATTTTTCATGTGGGCACCCATTCTTCCTTACTCCTGCCCACCGGGCAGTCGCTCTGCGAGCTGCGGCTTCTAACAGGAGACGGCTTAAGCACCACACACTACTTGTCCGACTGCAGGAGGCGTTTTCATAGCGCGAGACGGCGAGTCCCCGGGCCGACTAGTCGAGCCTGGTGCCAAGCGGTATAACAAAGAGTAGCATACTCGGAAGCATAATACTTATTATACAGATGACAAAAGGGGCAGTCCCCGAGTCCATCTCGGGGGGCCCATAGTCTTGGTACTTCAATACAAAAGGGTAGCGTGATACATACTGCATCAGCTGTAAAATCTTCGAAGAAGATTCGCGTTCCATGGTCGCTCCGTTTCTTTGCCGGAGTCGTCCCTCTTCCATGCTCGGGGCTTCCGAGCGTCGATCAGGTAGTAGGAGTCGTTGCCTAGCACCTTGCTGATGATGAAGGGGCCTTCCCAAGGTGCCGACAACTTGTGCTGGCCGGCTGTTCGCTGGATCAGCCGGAGCACAAGGTCGCCCTCTTGGAAGGATCTCGGCCTGACCTTCCTGTTGTAGTAGCGACGTAGGCTCTGCTGGTAGATGCTGGACCGGCTGAGTGCTAACAGCCGGCCCTCTTCCAGCAGATCGACGCCGTCTTGTCGTGCTTCTTCTGCTTCCTCCGTAGTGTACATCGTGACTCGCGGGGAGTCGAATTCTATATCCATTGGGATGACGGCTTCAGCACCGTAGACGAGGAAGAAGGGTGTGAAGCCGGTCGACTTGTTTGGAGTCGTGCGCAGACTCTAGAGGACGGCTGGCAACTCGTCAAGCCAACAGCCTGCCGAACGCTCCAGTGGTTCGACCAACCGAGGCTTGATGCCGGACAGGATGAGGCCATTCGCCCGCTCCACCTGCCCGTTCGACTGCGGATGGGCAACGGACGCTAAGTCCAGTCGGATGCCCTGCGTCGCGCAGAAACGGGCCAAGGCGCCTTTGGCAAAGTTGGTGCCGTTGCCGGTGATGATGCTGTGCGGTATGCCATACCGAATTGTGATGTCTGAGATGAAAGTCACGGCAGTCGGACCATTCAATTTCTTGATGGGCTTCACTTCTATCCACTTGGTGAACTTGTCCACCGCGACAAGCAGATGAGTTAGGCCGCCTCGTGCCGTCTTGAAGGGTCCCACCATATCCAGGCCCCAAACTGCAAAGGGCCAGGCGATGGGGATAGTCTTGAGTGCTGAAGCCGGCTGATGTGGCTTGGATCGGAACTTCTGGCACCCCTTGCATTTCTGGACCAATTCTTTGGCCTCTTTGAGGGCAGTCGGCCAGAACAAACCATGTCGGAAGGCTTTGGCGACGAGCGCTCTTGAGGCCGCATGGTGGCCGCACTCGCCTTGATGGATGTCTCTGAGAATTGCTTGGCCTTGCTCTGGCTCGACGCAGCGCTGGTAGACGCCAGTGACGCTGCGTCTGACCAGCTTTCTGTTGATTATGGTGTATGCTGCCGTTCGGCGTTGTATTTGCCGAGCCAAGGTTTCATCAGTTGGTAGCTCCTTGTTCACCAAGAATTTGAGGATGGGCTGGGCCCATGAGGGTGCTGTTATCTCTTCAACCGTCAGAACTGCAACTTGGACGAGGGCGGCTGGGCTGGGAGGCGGCGGGCTGGAGTTCGCGGCCGCTTGCTGGATCAGTGAAGTCCCCGGGCCGACTGGTGTAGTCCCCGGGCCGAGTTCTGGAGTCTTTCCTCTGGTCGCCGCAGTCCCCGGGCCGAGTTCTGAAGTCCCCGGGCCGGCTTTGACTGCGGCGTTCTTGGAGTCATCTGCGAGGGTTTTTGCGCCGTCTGCTTGGGTTTTGGAGTCGGATCCGACTTCTTCTGGAGGAGCCGGCACAAAAATGGAGTCTGACTATGGCGAAGGCTTGATGGATGGCTTGAGGAGGCGCTGAAGAGCGACGCCAGATGGTATTGCTTGGCGAGTGGAGCCGATTCGTGCCAAAGTATCTGCTAGGCTGTTGTCGTTTCTTGGCACGTGGAGGAACTCGCACCCCTCGAAATATCCGCTGAGTTGCTGCACGAGGAAGCGGTAGCTTGCCATGTTTGCGTCCTTGGCGTCCCAGTCGCTAGATGATTGCTGGACCACCAAGTCGGAGTCGCCATAACACAGGATCCGGCAAATGCCAAGTTCTTTGGCAAGCCAGAGCCCGTGAATGAGCGCCTCGTACTCAGCGACGTTGTTGGAGGCGGCGAAATGGATCTGAAGTGCATATTGGAGCTTGTCGCCTTTGGGAGAGGTGAGAACAACGCCGGCTCCCAAGCCGGTGCGCATCTTGGAGCCGTCAAAATGCATCCGCCAATGAGTGGAGTCGGGCGCTGGCGGCAGGTACTGGGTCTCGGCGCAGTCGACGAGGAAGTCGGCCAGTGCTTGCGACTTGATGGCAGTGCGGGGTTGATAGTAGATCGTGTAAGGCGCCAACTCTATGGCCCATTTGGCCACTCGGCCAGACGCATCTCGGCTTCCAATGATCTCGGCCAACGGGGCTGTGCAGACCACGGTGATTGGATGTTCTTGGAAGTAAGGCTTCAGCTTCTTGGCGGCGAAGTGCATGCCGTAACACATCTTCTGGTAGTGGGGGTAGTTCTGCTTGGAGGTCGACAGTACTTCACTCAGGTAGTATACCGGTCTCTGGACTGGCAGTGCCTTGCCTTCCTCCTTGCGCTCTACTACAGTGACTGTGCTGACTACTCGGCTGGTGGCGGCGATGTACAGGAGCATGGGCTCCTTGGGAGTCGGAGCCGCCAACACAGGGGGAGTAACCAACATCTTCTTCAGCTGCAGAAAGGCCTCATCCGCCTTGTGGTTCCACTCGAAAAAATTGGTCTTCTTCATGAGTTGGTACAACGGGAGAGCTTTCTCGCCCAGCCGACTGATGAAACGGCTAATGGATGCCAGGCAGCCAGTGAACTTCTGCACATCCAACAGTCGGCTGGGTACCTCCATCCTCTTGATGGCCTTGATCTTCACAGGGTTGCACTCTATGCCGCATTCGGAGACCAGGAAGCCGAGTAGCTGGCCGGCTGGTACTCCGAAAACGCATTTCTCAGGGTTCAGCTTGATCTGGAATCGGCGCAGGTTCTCAAAGGTCTCTTTGAGGTCTTTTAGCAAAGTTCTGCGCTTTTCTGTCTTCACCACCACATCATCCACGTAAACGTGGGCATTCCGGCCGAGTTGCTTGAGGAGGCACTTCTGCATGCAACGCTGAAAGGTGGCGCCGGCGTTCCTCAAGCCGAACGTCATGGTTAGGTAGCAGAAGGCTCCAAACGGTGCGATGAAGGCGGTCTTTAATCTGTCTGCCGGATTCAGCTTGATCTGGTGATATCCTGAATAGGCATCTAAGAAGCTCAACAGCTCGCATCCGGCTGTGGAGTCTATCACCTGATCGATTCTCGGCAAAGCAAACGGGTCCTTGGGGCAGGCTTTGTTGAGGCTTGTGTAGTCAATACACATTCGCCACTGCTTGTTCTTCTTCAGTACTAAAACTGGGTTTGCTAGCCACTCTGGGAAAAATACTTCCATGATAAAGCCGGCTGCAAGGAGCCGGGCTATCTCTTCACCAACAACTCTTCTCTTCTCTTCTGACAGGCGGCGCAAGGGCTGCCTGACGGGCTTCGCACCGGACCGGACATGTAACTTGTGCTCGGTGAATTCCGTCGGCACACCTGGCATGTCTTTGGGGGACCATGCGAAGATGTCCCGATTCTCACGGAGGAAATTGACGAGCTCGCCTTCCTATTTGCTGTCAAGGTTTGCACCTATGACAGCGTACCTCTTCGGGTGCTCTGGGTCCAAGGGTATCTTCTTCGTTTCCTTCGCTGGCTTGAACGAGCCCTCAGCTTCCGACTCCTTGGGGTTGGGCGACATCTCAGGCTGCTTGCCGGCCATCGCCACAACCCGATCAAGAAGCCACTTCTCCGCTGCAATAACCAGGGACTCGGCTAGCCGACTGCTCTCGGTCGCGCAAGCGGACGACTTCCTGTAGTCGCCGGTCACAGTCAGAATTCCCTTGGAACTCGGCATCTTCATCTTGAGGTAGGCGTAGTGGGGGACCGCCATGAACTTGGCCAAAGCAGGTCGGCCAAGCAGCGCATGGTACGGGCTTCTGAGGTCCACCACTTCAAACCAGACTGGCTCTCTGCGGAAATGTTCCTTATCCCCGAAGAGGACGTCTATCAGAATCTTGCCGATTGGGGAGCAGGAAAGGCCAGGGACAATCCCATGGAACACGGTCCGGCTGCTCTGGAGCTATCTTTGCTTGATTCCCAGCTTCTCCATTGTATCCTTATACAGGATGTTGATACTGCTACCTCCATCTATCAGAACTCGCGAGAAGCGAGCTGCCCGCCTATCAGTGGCAAAAGTGGCCTCTAGGACCAGGGCATAGGACCCTGGATTCGGCATCACCTCTGGGTGATTAGCTCTGCTCCAACTGATAGGCTTCTCGGACCAGTGCATGAACTCTGGAGTGTCTAATGCTACCGCGTTGACTTCTTGCTGCTGCAGCCGCCTGCTGCGTCTGTCATCTGCCATACTGGTGAACACCATGTAGGCTCCATGCTCTTCCGGGTACTCGTCTTGTACTGCGCCGACTGGCCTGGCAGCCGGCTGCGGGGGCGGAGGCGGAGGCGGCTGCCCAGCCGGCGGAGGGGGCGCCATGCCGTCTCCCTGGCAATCCGGGTAAGCCAGTGGCACTTTCTGGTGGTGTGGTTCGACGGCTTCGCGCCGCTGTGGAACTTGCAGGGGCCATTTAGAGTCTGCTCGTAGGAGAAAGCCGGCAACCAATTGGACTTGCCGCCCTTCTGCCGCTTGGGTGGTGTCTGCTCCTCCGGCTGTTGGTCTTCGACTGTTGTGACCTGCCGGCTACTGGAAGCCGGCTGCGGGGCCTTGCGCTTGTGATCGTTCTGCTGTTGCCACCGACTGGCATCTCCAGCCGGAGTTCTGGCAGCCTGAGGGGCCATTTTGCCGATCGCGCTGACTTGGATCTCCGTCTTCATAGAAGAGCCGGCTGTGGCGTACTTGTCTGCTATGATCAACAGCTCATCCAAGGTCTCTGGCTCGTCGCAGAGGAGCTTATGCTTGAGGAGGGTGCCTTCTCTGCACCCGGAGGTGAAGTACTCGATGGCCTGCACCTCGTGCACGCCCTCGCAGGAGTTTCGGAGCGCGACCCAACGCGTGAGGTAGTCGCGAGTCGATTCGTTGGGGCCTTGCACGCACAAGGAGAGCTGGCGAGGCTTGGGAGGTCGCTTGTATGTGCTCGTAAAGTTGCGGATGAAGGCCTCGGTGAAGTCGGTCCAGCCGTTGATGCTGCGGGGTTTCAGGCTGTTCAGCCATGTCCGGGCTGTGCCCTGGAGCATGAGCGGAACATACTTCACGGCAACACGCTTGTTGCCGTTCGCTATGCTGACGGCTGTGGAGTAGTCAACCAACCAGTACTCCGGCTTCACGGAGCCGGTGTACTTGGGAGTGTCTCTAGGGAGAGTGAACCCTTTGGGAAAGGGCTCATCTCGGCTGCGGGGGCCGAAACACGGCGGTCCCAGCTCGTCTTCTTCTTCCAGCACCAGGGGTCGATGGAGTCGGTCGATCCGGTGGCGGGCATCATTCTCTCCGAATCCCTCTCGGCGGCCGAGGCGGCCTCCGAGAGTCGGATGCTCGACAGGCGGCGGGGAGACTCGCCTTTCTCTACGGGGTGGAGGAGCTACATAGTCGTCCCGCCGCTCTACTGCTCTCGGGCGGCCGTCTTGGTCGCGCTCGATGGTGAGGTGAGTCCGACTGCGGCTCGCAGCCGGCTCCTTGTCTTTTCTTCCGCGGACGCCGCCAGTCGGCGTCCGAGACGTCGCGCCTTGGTCTCGGCGGGGTGGCAGGTCATCGTTCTGCTGCTGTGGCCCCTCGGTTCGGCAGCCGGCCGCGTTCTGCGCACCAGCCGCGTCGAGGAGTTGCTGGACACGCTCCGTCATCAGTCGGCGCTCTTCGCCTTCAAGTCCGTCCAACTCGTCTGCTGCCGCCTGGGCAGCTCGAATGTTCTCAGCGGGCGTGGCGTATACGTGGCGATTGGCCCCGAACATGCTGGCGATGTCCGCGCCGCGTTGCCGGACCGCGCCTAGGCGGCTCGGCCCCGTTGGAGCCGGCGAGCCGCCCACAGCGCGATCCATCTCACGCTGGTAGGCCTCTGACAAGCGTCTCATGCTTGCCAACTTGTTTGTGCCTTCGACGAGCTGGAGGCGGCGTTCCTCCAGCGTCTCGGCGTCAGCGTCCTCTGGAATAGGCGCATCCAGATCTTGCAGTGCCGCGTCAAGCGGGTCGCGAGCTCCTCCGTCGGAGCGCTCGCCATGGCCGATGACGAGCACTTCTGTGACGGTGCTCCCGCTGCCCTCCGCGCGGGGGAATGGCTCATCGTACACCACCACGTTGGTGGGGAAGGCGTCGAGCGACGCGGTGTCGGAGTCGACCAGCATCGGGTCGGTGGAGCCTACGGACTCCAGGTCAGCGGCAGGCTCGCCAGTAACATGGAGCTCGTCGAGGAGGCCCGCGAGAAGGCTCTCGGGGCCGCCGGTGCCTGCGTCGGATGCAGGCTCGTCGGAGAGGCTAACCTCGCCGATAAGATCGGCGAGGCAGCTGGCCGCGCAGGCGGTCTTAGCGTCGTGCAGCGCGTCGGCGTGAACTCCCTCCGGCGTGCCGGGCTGGCTGCGCTTGCCAGGGAGGAAAAGGGTTCCCGTCCAGAACAGATCTCCGGACGGCGGTGCACCTCGCCCCACGGTGGGCGCCAAATGTCGGGGGTTGGGTGCGACATATGCCAAAGGATGGCTTATCATGGTGGGGGCGAGTAGAACGTCGCCGGTGCCTGGAAGCGGGATGAGGCGTAGACATGCACGCCGGCGAATCTTAGCCAGCTTCGGGGCTCTCCGAGGAGATAATACCCCTACTGCTGCTCTGCGGGGTCTCCACATGATCACTATGGTGATATGTGTACAAAGTTGCTCCTCGAGCTGTGCTCTGGAGATAGGAGAGGGCAAGGCTAGCTCTCTCCCTTCTATGCTGCTGGTCTAGTGGTAAAAGGATCGAACCCTTTGCATGGGTGCTCCGGGGGGTTTATATAGGCCTACCCCCCGGGGGTACAATGGTAATCTGACTGGGCACGAGTCCCAGCCGTCTGCCTCTTAGGCCGCCGTCTTCTCCGCCGACTCCTGGGGCCCGCCTCTGGTGGGCCCCGCCGACTGACCTAGCCACTGTAGCCGCGCCTCTGATGACGTTGGCTTGGTCGTGGGGGCGCGGCAACAATGCCGCCGCCTGGCGGGCGATCACTGTCGCCACCCCCCGTCTTATCTGGTTAATGGCGTGTGGGGCCCGTGGGAGGGACGGGCCGACTCTCGGAGGCCGACTCCCACAGGGTCCGTCTTCGGGTGCTCTCGCCGTCTTTGTCCCTCCCGCTGACTAGCGGGGCCCTCCGTCTCCGGGCCGTACATGCGGGCCAACGTGGGAACAGTGCTCCGTCGTCAGGGCGGATGTCAGGGCCAGTATGGCGACAGTGCCGCGCCGGACGGAGCTCTCCTCCGGTACGGCGCACTGTAGCCATACCTGCCCCTGGTAACCATCGTAGGGGAGGGCCGTACTCCGGCCATCCCCGGTCTCGTCCTTCTTCTCGAAGGCAGAGAATGGTGAAGTCGCGGGCTGACTCCCCATAGTCGGCCTCCCTGGAGTCGCCGATTGGGAGTCGCAGCCGTCTCTGGGACTCGGCCGTGAGTGGGTATTGGCGATGCTGCGGCCAACTCCCAGAGTCAGCAGATCGTCTTGGGATTCTTTGACGGGCGTTGCTTGCCCCGATGTCTTGAAAGGTTCTGGGTCCTGAGTTAGCCTACCTGTGGCCCATTACTCCAACAGCTAGCCTTCTAACAGGCTTCGAGGTAAGTAAAAATATGTCAAATTATTTACCGCATAGACAGTAGCCCCTGATGCTCTGTTCGGTGTTCGGAAAGAAAAGCCGAATAGAGGATCTAGTAATTTTTGCAGGAGTCTAACAACAAAAAGTCAAATATGCGTATGCAGGCTTCGCTGCTGTCCACCGCCGCACTGACTGCGCAGGTGGATGTCCTTAAAAAGGACCTCGGGCGGACCGAGCAAGAGCTCGGCCTTGCCAAACGGCAGCTCGAGGAGAAAGAAGGTAAGAAATACCCTAAAAAAAGAAAAAAAGGTGCCTATAGAGAGGCTTGATTGCAGAAAGAAATAACAGGATTGTACTGCTTATTGTAGGGGCCACAACCGAGGTGGCAACCCTGAAGCAGGCGCTGGCTGAGGCCGTAAAGAAAGCAGCCGAGGAGCGCACCGAGCGAGAAAGGCTTGGGGTTCAGGTCGGCGAGGTGCAGCAAGAGCTGCAAGCTCTCATGAAAAAACATGAGAGTTTGGAGCTTGAGTCAAAAGCGCAAGCGTCCGAGCTCGCGTCGGCCCTTGAGACCACCAAGAGTGCCAAGGCCGAAGCCCAAAAGGCCCTCCAAGAGTTGGAGGAGGTGAAAAAGATAGCAACGGGTAAGGCATTCTTAATGCAAAGTAGGAATATAAAAGTAAACTACCTGTTACTTACCCGAATCCGGAGTTCTCCAGGGGCGTTCGCCGATCTTCCCCGCAGCGTATCCGCCGCCGCCGCGTTCTACCGAGCTGAAGAGGGAAGCTCGACGGAGAGTGTGTTCTGGTCTCAGTATTCTGAGGCCGGACACCCTGTGCCTTTGAGCGATCAGCTGAAACAGCTGGTCGAGCTCCACAAGGCGGCCGAACAGGCCATGAAGGGCTTACTAGTTCGGCTGTGGCCTGGAGAGGCCCTGCCTGGGAGCTATTTCGGGCTAGTGCGGCGGCTGGTGGAGGCCTGTCCACGGCTTGAGGTCATCAAGCGCTCCGCCTGCATTGAAGGTGCCCGGAGGGCCCTTGCCCGTGTAAGGGTATACTGGGGTAAGCTGGACGGAGAGAAGCTGGTGAAGGACGGGCTGTCGCCGGGGAAGGAGCATCGCAAGCCCGAGAACTACTACAAGGAATTTCTTGCCGGAGCCCGCCTTGTCGCGGATGAATGTACTAAAGATGTAGTATTTTAATGAACTCGCTCATTTGTATCCTGTGCGCTGAAAACTTGTTCATATGCTCTAAGCAATGCTTATTGAATTTAAAATATTATTTTCTGTGCGGCCGTTTATCAAAAATTGAGAGATGGCCAGTCGTCGGCTTCTGCCCCCATGCCACTAGTGCTGGGGTGTTCGGGATAAACCTGAGGGCTCTTTTTCCCATAGTTGGGTCCTTCGAGGGAGGCGCTCAGCATAACGAACCAGGCAATCGGACTATAATGCTTGAACACTCTCACTTAGCCATAGAACGTTATAATTTTAAATTTCGGCGAAGCCCCTAGTTCGGAAGGCCGAATTCGGGGCGCTATCCACGCCTTTGGCCGGACATAGCCAGCTCCTCGCTCGAAGCGGCATAAGTCTTTAAGGACTCGAAAAACCTCGCGAACAGCGACCGGTCTCACGCCTTATCATGACAGTCTGTTTTAGCTTTCTCCACTGAGGTGTTTAACCCAGCTGAACTGGGGCACAATCGCAGTGGTTCTCCTAGTGCTACCTTAGCCGATATAGCGGAACGTAAGGCACCAAAACATAGGAGCCGGGCAAACCCAACATGTGACCAAAATCATGATTCGGAGCCGATGCATATAGTGCTATAAGTTCGGGGTGCCGCACTTGTGAAAGTGTACGGACTTCTCACACCAGATAGAAGGGTAATGAAGCCCTTGGCGTGTTTTGCCGTACCATGGTGTACGGTTGCGATCATGTTTTTTTAATGAACATATATATTAAAAGAGGACAACGCAAAAAATAGGCGAAAAGCTATGCATTGTTTATAGAGAGGCTATTTATCAAAGCCGAACGATACAAGTAGTGCGATAAGCAAAAAAGATATTAGACTATTTAACATGTCCTGACCAGGCGCAGGCCGCGGAATTTAGAAACAGATATATCGCTCGAAATAGAGACCACCTGAGAGTTCCGTAATGCGGCGTAGCTTTGTCTGCTTTCCTGGGTCTTGCATCGTCTGTGTGGCAGCAAAGCCGAACAGATTATCCAGAGTGTGGAGTCCTGAAAGTAAAAAAAATCCGGCAGCCCCTAGTACGTTTGACGCCGTATTGTAAGCATGCCGTTAATGTGCCCCTCCCCCTGTGCCCATGGAATTTCGAGGGCGTAATTGTGTACTCGAGGTACTAGCTCCGCTATGTTGCGATGGCTGGGGTTGGGGCGGTATTGCTATGCTTGCTCCGAACGTGCTAGGCAGTCTTGTTGCAGGTTACTCCGGGCGCGCTTTGCATTGTCCGGCTTTTTAACGGCCGGACTGGAGAGTTGCCTTGAAAGGCTGCTTTGTACTTCCGCTGCGAGGGCCGCCGTGTGCTCCTCCGCACGGATGGAGCGTTCTGTGTTTCCGTTGACCGTAATTACTCCTCGAGGGCCTGGCGTCTTGAGCTTGAGATATGCGTAGTGCGGCACCGCATTGAATTTAGCGAATGCGGTTTGTCCGAGCAGGGCGTGATAGCCACTGCGGAACGGGACTATATCGAAGATTAACTCTTTGCTTCGGAAGTTATCCGGAGATCCGAAGACCACATCAAGTGTTACCGAGCCTGTGCAATTGGCCTCTACACCTGGTATGACGCCTTTAAAGGTCGTCCTTGTAGGCTTGATCCTTGATGGATCTATGCCCATTTTCCGCACTGTATCCTGATAAAGCAGGTTCAGGCTACTGCCGCCGTCCATGAGGACTCTTGTGAGATGAAATCCGTCAATGATTGGGTCAAGAACCAATGCGGCAAAACCGCCGTGACGGATGCTAGTGGGGTGGTCCCTTCGATCAAAAGTGATCGGGCAGGAGGACCATGGGTTGAACTTTGGGGCGACTGGCTCCATCGCGTATACGTCCCGTAGCGCACGCTTCCGCTCCCTCTTGGGAATGTGGGTCGCGTATATCATGTTCACCGTCCGCACTTGTGGGGGAAACCCCTTCTGTCCATTGTTGTTCGGCGGCCTGGGCTCCTCCTCATCGTTGCTATGCAACCCCTTGTCTTTGTGTTCGGCTCTTAACTTGCCTGCCTGCTTGAACACCCAACAATCCCTGTTGGTGTGATTGGCTGGCCTTTCGGGGCTGCCATGAATCTGGCACGAGCGATCGAGTATCCGGTCCAAACTGGACGGGCCCTGGGTATTCTTTTTAAATGGCTTTTTCCGTTGACCGGATTTATAGCCTCTGAATCCGGCATTTACTGCCGTATCCTCATTGCTGTCGCTGCTAACGCGGCGCTTTTGCTTATTTCGACGTGTCCTGCCACTTTTGTCCTTGGTATCCGAATTACCAGGGTTCTTCGATAAGTTGTTGCTGCGAGCTAGCCAGCTATCTTCGCCCGCGCAAAAGCGGGTCATGAGTGTCGTGAGGGCTGCCATAGATTTCGGCTTTTCCTGTCCCAGGTGCCGGGCAAGCCACTCGTCGCGGATGTTATGTTTGAAGGCTGCTAGGGCCTCTGCGTCCGGACAATCAACTATCTGATTTTTCTTTGTTAGGAACCGTGTCCAGAATTGCCTGGCCGATTCTTCTGGCTGTTGAATTATGTGGCTTAGGTCGTCGGCGTCTGGTGGCCGCACATAGGTCCCCTGGAAGTTGTCGAGGAATGCGGCTTCCAGGTCTTCCCAAGAACCGATTGAGTCCGCTGGTAAGCTGTTAAGCCAGTGTCGGGCTGGTCCCTTGAGCTTAAGGGGGAGATATTTGATGGCGTGTAGATCGTCGCCACGTGCCATGTGGATGTGAAGGAGATAATCCTCAATCCATACTGCCGGATCTGTCGTACCATCGTACGACTCGATGTTGACGGGTTTGAAACCCTCTGGGATTTTATGATCCATTACTTCATCTGTGAAGCATAGTGGGTGTGCGGCGCCCCTGTACTGGGCTATGTCACGACGCAGCTCGGAAGAGCTATGCCTGTTGTGTTCGGCCCAGCCGGATTTATTGTGTCCGGAGTGAAGATCATCACGTGTCGTCGGGCGTCTGCACGATCCATAGATCGATCTTGTTTTCCTTGCTTTATCCTCCAGTATGTCTCGCAGGTCTGGCTCATTTTCCCGTGCCTTAGTTGAGCGGCACCGGGGCATGGCTTGTTTAGAGGTTCGACAGGCCTCTCTGTCGCGGCCGCGAGGTGTCCGGTCTGCCATGTCATGCATCGGTAATGTAGGTGTTTCCCCCTCTGATTGGGGTAGCGGCCTGCGCTTAGGATAATTTTTGGAGGGGCGCTCGAGTTCATACTCTTCGGCCGCAAGGACTTCAGTCCATCTGTCAGCTAGCAAATCTTGATCAGCTCTAAGTTGTTGCTGCTTTTTCTTTAGGCTATTCGCCGTGGCTAGAAGCCTGCGTTTAAAACGCTCTTTTTCGGCGGGGTCTGATGGTACAACGAATTCGTCGTCGTCGAGGCTTGCCTTGTCTTCGGAGGGAGGCATGTAGTTATCATCCTCAACCTCTCGCTCTGCCGCTTTCTCATGAGGGCTGGCTTCTCCATCTTCCTGCGCCGAATCTTGCTGGATTTGGTGTTCTTCGGCGCTATCTGGGGTAGTATTATCTCCCGTGCCGGAATCGCCATTTCTGCAGTGGCGGGATTTAGAGCGGCGCCGTTGACGCCGGCGTTTTGGCTGTTTTTTCGAGGTGTCATCCTCCGCTGTTCCATCGCCATCTCCATCCTTTGGAGCGTCTACCATATATATGTCATATGACGAGGTGGCGGTCCAGCGCCCTACAGGTGCTGGTTCTTGTTCGTCTCCTCCTTCGTCGTCCATACCGTCGAAGTCTTCGGAGCCGAAGTCAAGTATGTCGGTTAAATCATCGACAGTGGCTATTAAGTGGGTGGTGGGTGGGCTTTGAATTTCTTCGTCGTCCGAATCCCAACCTCGCAGACCATAGTCCGGCCTGGGCTCTCCTGATAGAGAGAGATACTTTAGAGAATTCAGGATATCACCGAAAGGTGAGTGCTGAAAGATGTCCGCGGCGGTGAACTCCATTATAGGCGCCCAATCGGATTCGATCGGCAGGGGCACGGGAGGCCCGGAGTTCGGAGAAGAATCCGACTCCTTGCAGTCATGGGCCGTGCGGAGTACGGGGCTGGCGTTCGGCTCGATCGCCTTCAAGATCGCAGCCCCCGAGGTGACGTCCAACCGTTCATCCTCAAAGAACGCAGCGGGCTCCGAGTCGAGGATCGGGGCCGGTGCGTGTCCGGCCTCCAGGGCACTATTCGAAGGCAGAGCTATATCATGCCCCTCGAGGTAGTGCGGCGCGCTTGGTTGTGGCTCGAACCCGTTGAAGATCAAGTCTCCGCGGATATCTGCCGTGTAGTTTAAGCTTCCAAACCTGACTTGATGGCCAGGGGCGTAGCTTTCGATCTGCTCCAGACGACCAAGCGAATTGGCCCGCAGAGCGAAGCCGCCGAAGACGAAGATTTGTCCGAGGAGGAAAGTCTCACCCTGGACCTCATCGTTGTTGATGATCAAAGGAGCCATCGGGCCTAAAAGCGACGACACAGAGGAACTCTCAATGAAAGCACCAATCTCGGTGTCAAAACCGACGGATCTCGGGTAGGGGGTCCCGAACTATGCGTCAAGGTCGGATGGTAACAGGAGACAAGGGACACTTTATTTTACCCAGGTTCGGGCCCTCTCGATGGAGGTAAAACCCTACTCCTGCTAGATTAATATTGATGATATGGGTAGTACAAGAGTAGATCTACCACGAGATCAAGGAGGCTAAACCCTAGAAGCTAGCCTACGGTATGATTGTGTATGATGATGGTTGTCCTACGGACTACAACCCTCCAGTTTATATACACAGCGGATAGGGTTAGGGTTACACAGAGCCGGTTACAATGGTAGGAGATCTTGAATATCCGCACGCCTAGCTTGCCTTCCACGCCAAGAAAAGATCCTTCCGGACACGGGACGAAGTCTTCAATCTTGTATCTTCATAGTCCTGGAGTCCGGCTGAAGGTATAGTCCGGCTATCCGAACACCCCCTAATCCAGGACTCCCTCAGTACTACTATCTCTACTCTAATCATTGCTTGCATTGCTTATTAATTGTCTTTGTTTATTAATTTCATACATGGCATTGTTGTAGTATTCTCAAACTGTAGTTCATTCAAACAGGGCCTTCTTACAGCCATAAACAATGTATTCCCCAATTGCAAACAAAGATTCTGCCTTAGACATATTTATCAGAACTTTCAAACAGCTGGTTTTAGAGGGGAAGAGTTGAAGAAATACATGTATCAGGCAAGTTATTCCTATACTGAGCATGGTTATGTAACAGCAATGGAAGGCATGAAAAAGGAGTGTGAGCCAGCTTGGAAATGGCTATCTAGGATACCAAAACATACATGGGCTAGGCATGCCATGGACAACAATTGCAAAACTGACTTGGTAGTTAACAATATAAGTGAAGTTTTTAACAAGATGATACTTGATGTCAGAGCCAAACCCATTAGAACTATGGTAGATGGGATCAGGACAAAGCTGTTAGTGAAGTTTAATGCAAATAGGACAAAGACTGAGACTGCTAAGTGGCAGATATGCCCAACATATGCTGAGAAGCTAGAGGAAGCAAAACATCATTCTAGGTTTTGTCAGTCTATCAAAGCTGGACCAGATCTCTTCCAGGTGACAAGTGGAGAAAGCACATATGTAGTTAACTTCTTGCTACATACATGTGGTTGTAGGAAGTGGGACATGTGTGGAGTACCTTGCAATCATGGTGTTTCTGCAATCAACAAGGCAAAACTACAGCCAGAAGATTTTGTTCATGATTTCTTCAAGAAACCAATGTGTAAGGCAGCTTATAGTCCAATAGTTTTCCCTGTTCCTGGGCCTGATTTGTGGCCAAAGACTAGAACCCCTGACATTGAACCACCAGTGTTCAAAGAAAAGCCAGGAAACAAAGAGACAAAGAGGAGAAAGAGCAAGTTTGAAAAGCCAGCTCCAAAGGATACATCTAGGATGGCAACTATCACTTGTAGCAATTGCAATAGGACCGGGCATAGATACACTAGTTGCAAGCAGGCTCTGAAACCATCCCTAGCTATGAGAATGAACCAGCACCAGGTAACTATTGTAGTAGGTTTTTGTACAATTTCACATACCAGTTTCTAACATTTGTATGCTGTAATTTCAGGAAAACAGGAGAGATGATACACCCAGAACTGTATCTGCTCCTGCTCCCATGCCACCAAGGAGAAGTGCTCCTTCTGCTGCTCAAACTGCAGCTCCAGCACCACCAGCCCAAAGGGCTCCAAGGGTAGCAAGGAGAGCTCCTTCTGCTCCTGCTTCAGCTCCCAATGCACCAAGGAGAGCTCCTTCTGCTCCTGCTGCAGCTACTGCTCCTCCTGCTACAAGGGCAACAAAGAAAGCTAAAACTACAAGGACTGCAACTTCTACTGCTGGTGCTGGTCCAAGTTCTTCTACTGCTGGTGCTGGTCCAAGTTCCTCTACTGCTGCTGGGCCAAGAGGAAGAAACAAGTTCATCCCCCAAGAGTTGCAGGTAGTGGAAGAGTGAGGAAGCCATCCTTTAAGATGTCTGAGTGGTTCAACTGTTCTCAAGGGAGCAGGTGAAGTTGTGTTAATTTGTGGTGAGCTGATGATGTTCAAAACATCTGCATTTTGGTTGTGATGACACCTTTCATGTAAGGTACCTAGTGGACTTGTTGGGCTGTGATGAAAACTTGGGTTGCTTCTGGTTAGCTGTTGATGTTCTAAACATCTTTATTCTGGTTGTCATGAGTACTTTCATGTAAGGTACCTAGTGGAATTGTTGGGCTGTGATGAAAACTTGGTGTTGCTTCTGGTTAGCTATGGCTTAATGTTGGTTGAGTACTTTCTGGTTAGTTGTGGCTTCTAATTTTCATATTGTTTGCTAATAAGTGTGATGAATGTGGCTACTACTGTGATCCAAGATAACCTAATTTGATCATCTAGGGGTGCCTCAGCGTCGACGACATCCAAGATAACTTAATTTGATCATCTAGGGTGCCTCGACCTCGACGACATCCAAGATAACCTAATTTGATCATCTAGGGGTGCCTCAGCGTCGACGACATCCAAGATAACCTAATTTGATCATCTAGGGTGCCTCGGCGTCGACGGCATCCAAGATAACCTAATTTGATCATCTAGGGTGCCTCGGCGTCTACGGCATCCAAGATAACCTAATTTGATCATCTTGGGTGCCTCGACGTCGACGGCATCCAAGATAACCTAATTTGATCATCTAGGGTGCCTCGGCGTCGACGGCATCCAAGATAACCTAATTTGATCATCTAGGGGTGCCTCAGCGTCGACGGCATCCTAGATAACCTAATTTGATCATCTAGGGTGCCTCGGCGTCGACGACATCCAAGATAACCTAATTTGATCATCTAGGGTGCCTCGGCGTCGACGGCATCCACGATAACCTAATTTGATCATCTAGAGTGCCTCGGCGTCGACGGCATCCAAGATAACCTAATTTGATCATCTAGGGTGCCTCGGCGTCGACGGCATCCAAGATAACCTAATTTGATCATCTAGGGGTGCCTCGGCGTCGACGGCATCCAAGATAACCTAATTTGATCATCTAGGGTGCCTCGGCGTCGACGACATCCAAGATAACCTAATTTGATCATCTAGGGTGCCTCGGCATCGACGGCATCCAAGATAACCTAATTTGATCATCTAGGGTGCCTCGGCGTCGACGACATCCAAGATAACCTAATTTGATCATCTAGGGTGCCTCGGCGTCGATGGATCCAAGATAACCTAATTTGATCATCTAGGGTGCCTCGGCGTCGACGACATCCAAGATAACCTAATTTGATCATCTAGGGTGCCTCGGCATCGACGGCATCCAAGATAACCTAATTTGATCATCTAGGGTGCCTCGGCGTCGACGGCATCCAAGATAACATCAATGACATAGTTAACATCATACTTAACAACTCTGGTCACTAACATAGTTAACATCATACTTAACAACTCTGGTCACTAACATAGTTAACATCATGACACCATAGTTAACATCAATAACATAGTTAACATCATACTTAACAACTCTAGTCACTAACATAGTTAACATCATGACACCATAGTTAACATCATACTTAACAACTCTAGTCAACAACATAGTTAACATCATGACACCATAGTTCAAAGCTTACAAGACATAGTTCAAGGCTACACCCTACTTCAAATACTGCAAACTGCCACTAGTTCACACATTACAAGCCATAGTTCAATGATTGAAACTTAAGATAATGACCCACATGGTCAGATTACAAATCACTCTTCATCACAAATATCCTTGATGTCCTTCAGCTTTCTCTTGTTCTTGTCACTAGCTTTGACAAGATCAGCAATGTGAAACTCCAAATTCCTCCTCTCAGTGCTCAACTTTTCCTTCTCCTTCAAATGAGCAAACTTCAGATTCCTAATAACATTACCTTGGGCAACCTGAATGCTCCTCAACTGGTCAACCTTTTGCTTCAGTTCTTTGTTCTTAGCATCCATTGCACCCAGTTGTTCATTCAAATATGAAATATTGTTGTCCAAAGGAGGAGTGATCTCCTCATGTTCACCTTGTTGGACTTCATTTTCCTTAGGAATATTGTCCTGGGTATCAAGTAGGTTGTTCACATCCTCAACAAGCTTCTCATAAGTCTCCTGAAGCTTGTTCTTCTGTGATGTGAGATTGTGGACAAGTGATGAATGTTCCAGACATGACATCCTATTAGCACGCTGGCAATCCTCATACAAAAGCCATAGTTTGTGAAGAGCATTCTGCAGATGCTCTGGCCACTCCTCATCTACCCACTGAACAACACCACAGCTTCTTGCTTCCTGCAAAACAACAAGTACAAATGCATTTACTTCCTTTTTCACTTCACTTCTATTCAGTCCAATTCAAAACAACTATAGTATACTGCACATGCACAATTCTGCATTTATATCTGAATTTTTAACAGCATACTACACTGAATTTACTTCATTTATACCTTAATTTTTAACAGCACAATACAATTCACTTCAATTCATTTACTTCATTTATATCTATGAACAATGCACTATGATACTTTTTAACAGCACAATTTACTTCACTCAGCCACTATGAATACCTTAATTTTATATCTATGTACTTAATTTGTAACAGCACAATTTAAATCATTTACTTCATTTATATCACTGTGGTGTTGTTCATTTATATGTATGAACAATTCATTTACTTCACTCAGTCACTATGATTTGGTACATGACAATACCTTTAACTAAACTACTAGGTGAACAGTGAACATGAACAATGAACAGTGAACATGAACAATGAACAGTGCATATGAACAATTTATAGTTTCTTCACAAAATAAGCAAACTACAGATTTTTGCTAGCACTCACATCAAGTCCACAGGCAAGGAACCTCCTCCCAGTGCTAATCCCTGAGAAGAAAACATGCCTCTTTGCCGTCTGTCCATGCTCACACATCACCATCACCTCATCGTCAACACCAGAGTAGTTCGTGTTGGGGAACGTTGCAGAAAACTAAAATTTTTCCTACGGTTTCACCAAGATCCATCTATGAGTTCATCTAGCAACGAGTCATGGGAGAGAGATATTGCATCTACATACCACTTTGTAGATCGCGAGCGGAAGCGTTCAACGAACAGGCATGAAGTAGTCGTACACACCGTGATCCAAATCACCGGAGATCCTAGCACCGAAAGCACGGCACCTCCGCGTTCAACACACGTACGGTCAGCGTAACATCTCCTTATTCTTGATCCAGCAAGGCAAAGGAGAGGTTGGGGAAGAGACTCCAGCAGCAGCACAACGGCGTGGTGATGGTGGAGCTGCAGTACTCCGACAGGGCTTCGCCGAGCTTTTACGGAGGAGGAAGAGGTGTTGGAGAGGGAGAGGGAGGCGCCAGGGCATAGGGTGCGCAGCCCCCCTCCCTTCCCCCCTTTATATAGGACTCTGGGGGGGCGCCGGCCCTAGGAGATGGGATCTCCTAGGGGGGACGGCGGCCAGGGAGGTTTCCCTTCCCCCAAGCCATCTAGGAGGTGCCTTCCACCACTAGGACTCCTCCCTTTGGAACCCTAGGCGCATGGGCCCCTTTGGGGCTGGTTCCCCTTGGCCCATGCAGGCCAAGGCGCACCCCCTAAGGCCCATGTGGCCCACCGGGGCAGGTGGCCCCACCTGGTGGACCCCCGGGACCCCTCCGGTGGTCCCGGTACAATACCGATAACACCGAAACTTGTCCCGATGGCCGAAATAGCACTTCCTATATATAATTCTTTACCTCCGGACCATTCCGGAACTCCTCGTGACGTCCGGGATCTCATCCGGGACTCCGAACAACATTCGGGTTACTGCACATACATATCTTCACAATCCTAGCGTCATCGAACCTTAAGTGTGTAGACCCTACGGGTTCGGGAGACATGCAGACATGACCGAGATGGTTCTCGGGCAATAACCAACAGCGGGATCTGGATACCCATGTTGGCTCCCACATGCTCCACGATGATCTCATCGGATGAACCATGATGTCGAGGATTCAATTAATCCCGTATACGATTCCCTTTGTCAATCGGTATTTTACTTGCCCGAGATTCGATCGTCGGTATCCCAGTACCTCGTTCAATCTCGTTACCGGCAAGTCACTTTTCTCGTACCGTAATGCATGATCCCGTGATCAAACACTTTGATCACATTGAGCTCATTGTGATGATGCATTACCGAGAGGGCCCGGTGATACCTCTCCGTCAAGCGGAGTGACAAATCCCAGTCTCGATCCATGTCAACCCAACAGACACTTTCAGAGATACCCGTAGTATACCTTTATAGTCACCCAGTTACGTTGTGACGTTTGGCACACCCAAAGCACTCCTACGGTATCCGGGAGTTACATGATCTCATGGTCTAAGGAAAGGATACTTGACATTGGAAAACTCTAGCAAACGAACTAAGCGATCTTATGGTATGTTTAGGATTGGGTCTTGTCCATCACATCATTCTCCTAATGATGTGATCCCATTATCGATGACATCCAATGTCCATAGTCAGGAAACCATGACTATCTGTCGATCAACGAGCTAGTCAACTAGAGGCTCACTAGGGACATGTTTGTTGTCTGTTATTCACACATGTATTACGATTTCCGGATAACACAATTATAGCACGAATAAAGACAATTATCATGAATAAGGAAATATAATAATAATGCTTTTATTATTGCCTCTAGGGCATATTTCCAACAGTCTCCCACTTGCACTAGAGTCAATAATCTAGTTACATTGTGATGAATCGAACACCCATAGAGTTCTGGTGCTGATCATGTTTTGCCTTAGGGAGAGGTTTAGTCAACGGATCTGCTACATTCAGATCCGTATGCACTTTACAAATTTCTATGTCTCCATCTTGAACATTTTCACGAATGGAGTTGAAGCGACGCTTGATGTGCCTGGTCTTCTTGTGAAACCTGGGCAACTTTGCAAGTGCAATAGCTCCAGTGTTGTCACAGAAGAGCTTGATTGGCCCCGACGCATTGGGTATGACTCCGAGGTCGGTGATGAACTCCTTAACCCAAATTGCTTCATGTGCTGCCTCCGAGGCTGCCATGTACTCCGCTTCACATGTAGATCCCGCCACGACGCTTTGCTTGCAACTGCACCAGCTTACTGCCCCACCATTCAAAATATACACGTATCCGGTTTGTGACTTGGAGTCATCCAGATCTGTGTCGAAGCTAGCGTCGACGTAACCTTTTATGACGAGCTCTTCGTCACCTCCATAAACGAGAAACATTTCCTTAGTCCTTTTCAGGTACTTCAGGATATTCTTGACCGCTGTCTAGTGTTCCTTGCCGGGATTACTTTGGTACCTACCTACCAAACTTACAACAAGGTTTACATCAGATCTGGTACACAGCATGGCATACATAATAGAACCTATGGCTGAGGCATAGGGGATGACACTCATCTCTTCTATATCTTCTGCCGTGGTCGGACATTGAGCTGAGCTCAATTTCACACCTTGTAACACAGGTAAGAACCCTTTCTTAGATTGATCCATATTGAACTTCTTCAATATTTTATCAACGTATGTGCTTTGTGAAAGACCTATGAGGCGTCTCGATCTATCTCTATAGATCTTGATGCCTAATATATAAGCAGCTTCTCCAAGGTCCTTCATTGAAAAACTCTTATTCAAGTAGGCCTTAATGCTGTCCAAGAGTTCTATATCATTTCCCATCAAAAGTATGTCGTCTACATATAATATGAGAAATGCTATAGAGCTCCCACTCACATTCTTGTAAACACAGGCTTCTCCATAAGTCTGTGTAAACCCAAACGCTTTGATCATCTCATCAAAGCGAATGTTCCAACTCCGAGATGCTTGCACCAGCCCATAAATCGAGCGTTGGAGCTTGCACACCTTGTCAGCATTCTTAGGATCGACAAAACCTTCCGGCTGCATCATATACAATTCTTCCTTAAGGAAACCATTAAGGAATGCCGTTTTGACGTCCATTTGCCATATCTCATAATCGTAGAATGCGGCAATTGCTAACATGATTCGGACGGACTTCAGCTTCGCTACCGGTGAGAAAGTCTCATCGTAGTCAACCCCTTGAACTTGTCGATAACCCTTAGCGACAAGTCGAGCTTTATAGATGGTCACATTACCATCCGCGTCTGTCTTCTTCTTAAAGATCCATTTATTTTCTATCGCTCGCCGTTCAACGGGCAAGTCAGTCAAAGTCCATACTTCGTTTTCATACATGGATCCTATCTTGGATTTCATGGCTTCCAGCCATTTGTCGGAATCCGGGCCTGCCATTGCTTCCTCATAGTTCGAAGGTTCACCGTTGTCTAACAACATGATTTCCAAGACAGGGTTGCCGTACCACTCTGGTGCGGAACGTGCCCTTGTGGACCTTCGAATTTCAGTAGGAGCTTGATTAAAAGTATCTTGATCATCATCATTAATTTCCTCTCTAGTCGGTGCAGGCACCTCAGAAACGTTTTCTTGAGTTTCGCCGTTTTCCGGTTCAAGAGGTAACACTTCATCAAGTTCTACTTTCCTCCCACTTACTTCTTTCGAGAGAAACTCTTTCTCTAGAAAGGATGCATTCTTGGCAACAAAGATCTTGCCTTCGGATCTGAGGTAGAAGGTATACCCAACAGTTTCTTTAGGGTATCCTATGAAGACGCATTTTTCCGACTTGGGTTCGAGCTTTTCAGGTTGAAGTTTCTTGACATAAGCATCGCATCCCCAAACTTTTAGAAACGACAGCTTAGGTTTCTTCCCAAACCATAATTCATACGGTGTCGTCTCAACGGATTTCGACGGAGCCCTATTTAAAGTGAATGCGGCAGTCTCTAAAGCATAGCCCCAAAAAGATAGCGGTAAGTCGATAAGAGACATCATAGATCGCACCATATTTAATAGAGTGCGATTATGACGTTCGGACACACCATTACGCTGAGGTGTTCCAGGCGGCGTGAGTTGTGAAACTATTCCACATTTTCTTAAGTGTGTGCCAAATTCGTGACTCAAGTATTCTCCTCCACGATCTGATCGTAGAAACTTGATCTTTCTTTCACGTTGATTTTCAACCTCACTCTGAAATTCCTTGAACTTTTCAAAGGTCTCAGACTTGTGTTTCATTAAGTAGACATACCCATATCTACTCAAGTCATCAGTGAGGGTGAGAACATAACGATAGCCACCGCGAGCCTCAACACTCATTGGACCGCACACATCGGTATGTATGATTTCCAATAAGTTGGTTGCTCGCTCCATTGTTCCTGAGAACGGAGTCTTGGTCATTTTACCCATGAGGCATGGTTCGCACGTGTCAAATGATTCATAATCAAGAGACTCTAAAAGTCCATCTGCATGGAGCTTCTTCATGCGTTTGACACCTATGTGACCAAGGCGGCAGTGCCACAAATATGTGGGACTATTGTTATCAACTTTAACTCTTTTGGTATTCACACTATGAATATGTGTATCATAACGTACGAGATTCATTAAGAATAAACCATTAACCATCGGAGCATGACCGTAAAACATATCTCTCATATAAATAGAACAACCATTATTCTCGGATTTAAATGAGTAGCCATCTCGAATTAAACGAGATCCAGATACAATGTTCATGCTCAAACTTGGCACTAAATAACAATTATTGAGGTTTAAAACTAATCCCGTAGGTAAATGTAGAGGTAGCGTGCTGACGGCGATCACATCGACCTTGGAACCATTCCCGACGCGCATCGTCACCTCGTCCTTCGCCAGTCTCCGTTTATTCCGCAGCTCCTGTTTTGAGTTACAAATGTGAGCAACTGCACCGGTATCAATTACCCAAGAGCTACTACGAGTGCTGGTAAGGTAAACATCAATTACATGTATATCACATATACCTTTGGTTTTGCCGGCCTTCTTGTCCGCTAAGTATTTGGGGCAGTTCCGCTTCCAGTGACCACTTCCCTTGCAATAAAAACACTCAGTCTCGGGCTTGGGTCCATGCTTTGGCTTCTTCTCGGCAACTTGCTTACCGGGCGCGGCAACTTCCTTGCCGTCCTTCTTGAAGTTCTTTTTACCCTTGCCCTTCTTGAACTTAGTGGTTTTATTCACCATCAACACTTGATGCTCCTTCTTGATTTCTACCTCTGCTGATTTCAGCATAGCATATACCTCAGGAATGGTCTTTACCATCCCCTGCATATTGTAGTTCATCACAAAGCTCTTGTAGCTAGGTGGAAGCGACTGGAGGATTCTGTCAATGACCACTTCATCTGGGAGATTAACTTCCAGTTGAGTCAAGCGGTTGTGCAACCCAGACATCTTGAGTATGTGTTCACTGACAGAGCCATTTTCCTCCATCTTACAGCTAAAGAATTTGTCGGAGACTTCATATCTCTCGACCCGGGCATGAGCTTGGAAAACCATTTTCAGCTCTTCGAACATCTCATATGCTCCATGTCTCTCAAAACGCTTTTGGAGCCCCGGCTCTAAGCTGTAAAGCATGCCGCACTGAACGAGGCAGTAATCATCGCAGCGTGACTGCCAAGCGTTCATAACGTCTTGTTCTGCAGGGAGAATAGGTGCGTCACCCAGCGGTGCTCTTAGGACATAATCTTTCTTGGCAGCTATGAGGATAATCCTCAGGTTTCGGACCCAATCCGTATAGTTGCTACCATCGTCTTTCAGCTTGGTTTTCTCTAGGAACGCGTTGAAATTGAGGACTACGTTGGCCATTTGATCTACAAGACATATTGTAATTATTTAGACTAAGTTCATGATAATAAAGTTCATTTAATCAAATTATTTAATGAACTCCCACTTAGATAGACATCCCTCTTCTAGTCATCTAAGTATTACATGATCCGAGTCAACTAGGCCGTGTCCGATCATCACGTGAGACGGACTAGTCAACATCGGTGAACATCTTCATGTTGATCGTATCTTCTATACGACTCATGCTCGACCTTTCGGTCTTCTGTGTTCCGAGGCCATGTCTGTACATGCTAGGCTCGTCAAGTCAACCTAAGTGTTTTGCGTGTGTAAATCTGTCTTACACCCGTTGTATGTGAACGTTAGAATCTATCACACCCGATCATCACGTGGTGCTTCGAAACAACGAACTGTCGCAACGGTGCACAGTTAGGGGGAACACTTTCTTGAAATTATTATGAGGGATCATCTTATTTACTACCGTCGTTCTAAGTAAAAAAGATGCAAAACATGATAAACATCACATGCAATCAAATAATAAACGTGACATGATACGACCAATATCACATAGCTCCTTCGATCTCCATCTTGGGGCTCCATGATCATCTTGTCACCGGCTTGACACCATGATCTTCATCATCATGATCTTCATCATCGTGTCTCCATGAAGTTGCTCGCCAACTATTACTTCTACTACTATGGCTAACGCGTTTAGCAATAAAGTAAAGTAATTTACATGGCGATTCTCAATGACACGCAGGTCATACAAAAAATAAAGACAACTCCTATGGCTCCTGCCGGTTGTCATACTCATCGACATGCAAGTCGTGATTCCTATTAGAATAGCATGAACATCTCATACATCACATATAGATCATTCATCATACATCACAACTTTGGCCATATCATATCACAACGCACTTGCTGCAAAAACAAGTTAGACGTCCTCTAATTGTTGTTGCAAGTTTTACGTGGCTGAATTAGGGTTCTAGCAAGAACGTTTTCTTACCTATGTTAAAACCACAACGTGATTTGTCAACTTCTATTTACCCTTCATAAGGACCCTTTTCATCGAATCTGCTCCAACTAAAGTAGGAGAGACAGACACCCGCCAGCCACCTTATGCAACTAGTGCATGTTAGTCGGTGGAACCGGTCTCACGTAAGAGTACGTGTAAGGTTGGTCCGGGCCGCTTCATCCCACAATACCGCTGAAGCAAGATAAGACTAGTAGCGGCAAGAAGAGTTGACAACATCTACGCCCACAACAAATTGTGTTCTACTCGTGCAATAGAGAACTACACATAGACCTAGCTCATGATGCCACTGTTGGGGAACGTTGCAGAAAATTAAATTTTTTCCTACGGTTTCACCAAGATCCATCTATGAGTTCATCTAGCAACGATTCATGGGAGAGAGAGATTGCATCTACATACCACTTTGTAGATCGCGAGCGGAAGCGTTCAACGAACGGGGATGAAGTAGTCGTACACACCGTGATCCAAATCACCGGAGATCCTAACACCGAAAGCACGGCACCTCCGCGTTCAACACACGTACGGTCAGCGTAACGTCTCCTTCTTCTTGATCCAGCAAGGCAAAGGAGAGGTTGGGGAAGAAGACTCCAGCAGCAGCACGACGGCGTGGTGATGGTGGAGCTGCAGTACTCCGACAGGGCTTCGCCGAGCTTTTACGGAGGAGGAAGAGGTGTTGGAGAGGGAGAGGGAGGCGCCAGGGCATAGGGTGCGCAGCCCCCCTCCCCTCCCCCCTTTATATAGGCCTCTGGGGGGGCGCCGGCCCTAGGAGATGGGATCTCCTAGGGGGGCGGCGGCCAGGGAGGTTTCCCTCCCCCCAAGCCATCTAGGAGGTGCCTTCCACCACTAGGACTCCTCCCTTTGGAACCCGAGGCGCATGGGCCCCTTTGGGCTGGTTCCCCTTGGCCCATGCAGGCAAAGGCGCACCCCCTAAGGCCCATGTGGCCCATCGGGGCAGGTGGCCCCACCTGGTGGACCCCCGGGACCCCTCCGGTGGTCCCGGTACAATACCGATAACACTGAAACTTGTCCCGATGGCCGAAATAGCACTTCCTATATATAATTCTTTACCTCCGGACCATTCTGGAACTCCTCGTGACGTCCGGGATCTCATCCGGGACTCCGAACAACATTCGGGTTACTGCACATACATATCTTCACAATCCTAGCGTCACCGAACCTTAAGTGTGTAGACCCTACGGGTTCGGGAGACATGCAGACATGACCGAGACGGTTCTCGGGCAATAACCAACAGCGGGATCTGGATACCCATGTTGGCTCCCACATGCTCCACGATGATCTCATCGGATGAACCACGATGTCGAGGATTCAATTAATCCCGTATACGATTCCCTTTGTCAATCGGTATTTCACTTGCCCGAGATTCGATCGTCGGTATCCTAGTACCTCGTTCAATCTCGTTACTGGCAAGTCACTTTTCTCGTACCGTAATGCATGATCCCGTGATCAAACACTTTGATCACATTGAGCTCATTGTGATGATGCATTACCGAGAGGGCCCGGTGATACCTCTCTGTCAAGCGGAGTGACAAATCCCAGTCTCGATCCATGTCAACCCAACAGACACTTTCAGAGATACCCGTAGTATACCTTTATAGTCACCCAGTTACGTTGTGACGTTTGGCACACCCAAAGCACTCCTACGGTATCCGGGAGTTACACGATCTCATGGTCTAAGGAAAGGATACTTGACATTGGAAAACTCTAGCAAACGAACTAAGCGATGTTATGCTATGTTTAGGATTGGGTCTTGTCCATCACATCATTCTCCTAATGATGTGATCCCGTTATCGATGACATCCAATGTCCATAGTCAGGAAACCATGACTATCTGTCGATCAACGAGCTAGTCAACTAGAGGCTCACTAGGGACATGTTTGTTGTCTGTTATTCATACATGTATTACGATTTTCGGATAACACAATTATAGCACGAATAAAGACAATTATCATGAATAAGGAAATATAATAATAATGCTTTTATTATTGCCTCTAGGGCATATTTCCAACAGTTTGGGTCCTCGATTGTAGCCGGGATCTACATCAACAAAAGAAACGCACAAAATCCATCTCACGGGTTCAAAATGAGCAGGAAAAACAAAATCCCCAAACAGAAACCCTAGCTCAGAGATCCCTAGCTACGAGTACACATCACTGAGATAGGGGAGCCGCCTGAAGAGTACTCGTAGCCCGATTCCTCGCTGTCGTCGCTCCACGAAACCATGGCGGACGGCGGCGAGCTGGCTTCTCACCGACGGCGACCAGAGCCAGAGAGAGGAGACAGAGGAGAGGGGCGAGAGAGAGAGAGAGAGAGGGGGGGCGCGGGGGATCTGTCTAGCGAGCACCGACAGTACCGACCGGCACGGCGTCTTGAGCGTTTTGTTCCTAACATCGCCGTTTGCCTGTCCGTCATGCCACGTCAGCGTTTTCGGGGCCCACCTGTCGGAAAAGAGATCAAACGAGGCTAAACGGCTGTTCAGTGCTTTTTGCAAAGGGTTAAGAGATTTTACGGTGGTGTTTTTTGCAACAGATTAATGACTTGGTAGTTTCCTTCAAACCTAGCCACAAATGTGGTGGTTTCTTGCAATTGACTCCCTACTATCTCATCCAACAAGCCTCTGAACCGGTTGGCAATGCCCTTAGCTGAAATCTTGTACATGATAGAGCATAAGGCAATAGTACGATACTGTGAAATCATTTGAAGATTACATGCCTTTGGGATTAATGTGACGACAATATCATTGGTGAAGGAAATATGCCCTAGAGGCAATAATAAAGTTATTATTTATTTCCTTACATATCATGACAAATGTTTATTATTCATGCTAGAATTGTATTAACCGGAAACATAATACATGTGTGGATACATAGACAAACAAAGTGTCACTAGTATGCCTCTACTTGACTAGCTTGTTAATCAAAGATGGTTAAGTTTCCTAACCATAGACAAAAGGAGTTGTCATTTGATTAACAAGATCACATCATTAGTTGAATGATCTGATTGACATGACCCATTCCATTAGCATAGCACCCAATCGTTTAGTATGTTGCTGTTGCTTTTATCCATGACTTATACATGTTCCTTTGACTATGAGATTATGCAACTCCCGTTTGCCGGAGGAACACTTTGGGTGCTACCAAACGTCACAACGTAACTGGGTGATTATAAAGGAGTACTACAGGTGTCACCAAAGGTAGATGTTGGGTTGGCGTATTTCGAGATTAGGATTTGTCACTCCAATTGTGGGAGAGGTATCTCTGGGCCCTCTCGGTAATGCACATCACTTAAGCCTTGCAAGCATTGCAACTAATGAGTTAGTTGCGGGATGATGTATTACGGAACGAGTAAAGAGACTTGCCGGTAACGAGATTGAACTAGGTATTGGATACCGACGATCGAATCTCGGGCAAGTAACATACCGATGGACAAAGGGAACAACGTATGTTGTTATGCGGTCTGACCGATAAAGATCTTCGTAGAATATGTAGGAGCCAATATGGGCATCCAGGTCCCGCTATTGGTTATTGACCGGAGACGTGTCTCGGTCATGTCTACATTGTTCTCGAACCGTAGGGTCCGCACGCTTAAGGTTACGATGACAGTTATTATGAGTTTATGCATTTTGATGTTCCGAAGGAGTTCGGAGTCCCGGATGTGATTACGGACATGACGAGGAGTCTCGGAATGGTCGAGACATAAAGATTGATATATTGGACGGCTATGTTCGGACATCGGAATGGTTCCGAGAGGTTTCGGGTATTACCGGAGTGCCGGAGGGGTTACCGGAACCCCCCGGGGGAAGTATGGGCCTTATTGGGCCGCAAGGGGAGAGAGAGGGCCGCGCCAGGAGGTGGTGCACGCCCCCCCATGAGGAGTCCGAATTGGACAAGGAGGGGGGCGCGGCCCCCCTTTCCCTCTCCCTCTCCCTCTCCTTCCTTCCCCCCTTTTCCCTCCTAGTTGGACTAGGAAAGGGGAGTCCTACTCCCACTAGGAGGAGGACTCCCCCTCCCTTGGCGCGCCCCTAGGGCCGGCCGGCCCTCCCCCCTTGCTCCTTTATATACGGGGGCAGGGGGCACCCCAAGACACACAAGTTGATCCTTGAGATCGTTCCCTAGCCGTGTGCGGTGCCCCCCTCCACCATATTCCACCTCGGTCATATTGTAGCGGTGCTTAGGCGAAGCCCTGCGACAGTAGAACATCAAGATCGTCACCACGCCATCGTGCTGACGGAACTCTTCCCCGAAGCTTTGCTGGATCGAAGCCCGGGGAACGTCATCGAGCTGAACGTGTGCCAAGAACTCAGAGGTGCCGGAGTAACGATGCTTGGATCGGTCGGATCATGAAGACGTACGACTACATCAACCGCGTTGATATAACGCTTCCACTTTCGGTCTACGAGGGTACGTAGACAACACTCTCCCCTCTCGTTGCTATGTATCACCATGATCTTGCGTGTGCGTAGGAATTTTTTTGAAATTACTACGTTCCCCAACAGTGGCATCCGAGCCTAGGTTTTTATGGTTTGATGTTATTTGCACGAGTAGAACACAAGTGAGTTGTGGACGATACAAGTCATACTGCCTACCAGCATGTCATACCTTGGTTCAGCGGTATTGTTGGATGAGTCGACCCGGACCAACCTTACGCGTACGCTTACGCGAGACCGGTTCCCTCGACGTGCTTTGCACACAGATGGCTTGCGGGAGACTGTCTCACCAACTTTAGTTGAACCAAGTGTGGCTACGCCCGGTCCTTGAGAAGGTTAAAACGGAGTCTATTTGACAAACTATCGTTGTGGTTTTGATGCGTAGGTAAGATGAGTTCTTGCTTAAGCCCGTAGCAGCCACGTAAAACTTGCAACAAACAAAGTAGAGGACGTCTAACTTGTTTTTGCAGGGCATGTTGTGATGTGATATGGTCAAGACATGATGCTATATTTTATTGTATGAGATGATCATGTTTTGTAACCGAGTTATCGGCAACCGGCAGGAGCCGTATGGTTGTCGCTTTATTGTATGCAATGCAATCGCCCTGTAATGCTTTACTTTATCACTAAGCGGTAGGGATAGTCGTAGAAGCATAAGATTGGCGAGACGACAATGATGCTACGATGGAGATGAAGGTGTCGCGCCGGTGACGATGGTGATCATGATGGTGCTGCAGAGATGGAGATCACGAAGCACAAGATGATGATGACCATATCATATCACTTATATTGATTTGCATGTGATGTTTATCTTTTATGCATCTTATCTTCTTTGATTGACGGTAGCATTATAAGATGATCTCTCACTAAATTATCAAGAAGTGTTCTCCCCGAGTATGCACCGTTGCCAAAGTTCGTCGTGCCCAGACACCACGTGATGATCGGGTGTGATAAGCTCTACGTCCATCTACAACGGGTGCAAGCCAGTTTTGCACACGCGGAATACTCGGGTTATACTTGACGAGCCTAGCATATGCAGATATGGCCTCGGAACACGGAGACCGAAAGGTCAAACGTGAATCATATAGTAGATATGATCAACATGATGATGTTCACCATTGAGAACTAATCCATTTCACGTGATGATCGGTTATGGTTTAGTTTGATTTGGATCACGTGATCACTTAGAAGATTAGAGGGATGTCTATCTAAGTGGGAGTTCTTAAGTAATATGATTAATTGAACTTAAATTTATCATGAACTTAGTCCCTGTTAGTATCTTGCTTGTTTATGTTAATTGTAGATAGATGGCTCGTGCTGTTGTTCCATTGAATTTTAATGCGTTCCTTGAGAAAGCAAAATTGAAAGATGATGGTAGCAATTACACGGACTGGGTCCGTAACTTGAGGATTATCCTCATTGCTGCACAGAAGAATTACGTCCTGGATGCACCGCTAGGTGCCAGGCCTGCTGCTGGAGCAACACCAGATGTTATGAACGTCTGGCAGAGCAAAGCTGATGACTACTCGATAGTTCAGTGTGCCATGCTTTACGGCTTAGAACCGGGACTTCAACGACGGTTTGAGAACCATGGAGAATATGATATGTTCCAGGAGTTGAAGTTGATATTCAAACAGAATGCCCGGATTGAGAGATATGAGGTCTCCAATAAATTCTATAGCTGCAAGATGGAAGAGAATGGGTCTGTCAGTGAGCACATACTCAGAATGTCTGGGTATTACAATCACTTGAGTCAACTGGGAGTTAATCTTCCGGATGATTGTGTCATTGACAGAATTCTTCAATCACTGCCACCAAGCTACAAAGGCTTCGTGATGAACTATAGTATGCAAGGGATAGATAAGACTATGCCCGAGCTCTTTGCAATGCTAAAGGTTGCGGAGGTAGAAATCAAGAAGGAGCATCAAGTGTTGATGGTCAATAAGACCACCAGTTTCAAGAAGAAGGGCAAAGGGAAGAAGAAGGGGAACTTCAAGAAGAACAGCAAACAAGTTGCTGCTCAAGCGAAGAAACCCAAGTCTGGACCTAAGCCTGAAACTGAGTGCTTCTACTGCAAGCAGACTGGTCACTGGAAGCGGAACTGCCCCAAGTATCTGGCGGACAAGAAGGATGGCAAGGTGAACAAAGGTATATGTGATATACATGTTATTGATGTGTACCTTACTAGAGCTCGCAGTAGCACCTGGGTATTTGATACTGGTTCTGTTGCTAATATTTGCAACTCGAAACAGGGACTACGGATTAAGCGAACACTGGCAAAGGACGAGGTGACGATGCGCGTAGGAAATGGTTCCAAAGTCGATGTGATCGCGGTCGGCACGCTACCTCTACATCTACCTTCGGGATTAGTATTAGACCTAAATAATTGTTATTTGGTGCCAGCGTTGAGCATGAACATTATATCTGGATCTTGTTTGATGCGAGACGGTTATTCATTTAAATCAGAGAATAATGGTTGTTCTATTTATATGAATAATATCTTTTATGGTCATGCACCCTTGAAGAGTGGTCTATTTTTGATGAATCTCGATAGTAGTGATACACATATTCATAATGTTGAAGCCAAAAGATGCAGAGTTGATAATGATAGTGCAACTTATTTGTGGCACTGCCGTTTAGGTCATATCGGTGTAAAGCGCATGAAGAAACTCCATACTGATGGACTTTTGGAACCACTTGATTATGAATCACTTGGTACTTGCGAACCGTGCCTCATGGGCAAGATGACTAAAACACGTTCTCCGGTATTATGGAGAGAGCAACAGATTTATTGGAAATCATACATACAGATGTATGTAGTCCGATGAATATTGAAGCTCGTGGCGGATATCGTTATTTTCTCACCTTCACAGATGATTTAAGCAGATATGGGTATATCTACTTAATGAAACACAAGTCTGAAACATTTGAAAAGTTCAAAGAATTTCAGAGTGAAGTTGAAAATCATTGTAACAAGAAAATAAAGTTTCTACGATCTGATCGTGGAGGAGAATTTTTGAGTTACGAGTTTGGTCTACATTTGAAACAATGCGGAATAGTTTCGCAACTCACGCCACCCGGAACACCACAGCGCAATGGTGTATCCGAACGTCGTAATCGCACTTTACTAGATATGGTGCGATCTATGATGTCTCTTACAGATTTACTGCTATCGTTTTGGGGTTATGCTCTAGAGACGGCCGCATTCACGTTAAATAGGACACCGTCAAAATCCGTTGAGACGACACCTTATGAACTATGGTTTAGCAAGAAACCAAAGTTGTCGTTTCTTAAAGTTTGGGGCTGCGATGCTTATGTGAAAAAGCTTCAACCTGATAAGCTCGAACCCAAATCGGAGAAATGTGTCTTCATAGGATACCCAAAGGAAACAGTTGGGTACACCTTCTATCACAGATCCGAAGGCAAGACATTTGTTGCTAAAAATGGATCCTTTCTAGAGAAGGAGTTTCTCTCAAAAGAAGTGAGTGGGAGGAAAGTAGAACTTGATGAGGTAACTGTACCTGCTCCCTTATTGGAAAGTAGTTCATCACAGGAACCAGTTTCTGTGACATCTACACCAATCACAGAAGAAGTTAGTGATAATGATCATGAAACTTCAGATCAAGTAACTGCTGAACCTCGTAGATCAACCAGAGTGAGATCCGCACCAGAGTGGTACGGCAGTCCTATTCTGGAAATCATGCTACTAGATCATGACGAACCTACGAACTATGAAGAAGCGATGGTGAGCCCAGATTCCGCAAAATGGCTGGAAGCCATGAAATCTGAGATGGGATCCATGTATGAAAACAAAGTGTGGACTTTGGTTGACTTGCCCAAGGGTCGGCAAGCAATAGAGAACAAGTGGATCTTTAAGAAGAAGACTGACGCCGACGGTAATGTTACTGTCTACAAAGCTCGACTTGTCGCAAAGGGGTTTCGACAAGTTCAAGGGATTGACTACGATGAGACCTTCTCACCCGTAGCGATGCTTAAGTCTGTCCGAATCATGTTAGCAATTGCCGCATTTTATGATTATGAAATTTGGCAAATGGATGTAAAGACTGCATTCCTGAATGGGTTTCTGGAAGAAGAGTTGTATATGATGCAACCAGAAGGTTTTATTGATCCAAAGGGAGCTAACAAAGTATGCAAGCTCCAGCGATCCATTTATGGACCGGTGCAAGCATCTCGGAGTTGGAATAAACGTTTTGATAGTGTGATCAAAGCATTCGGGTTTGTACAGACTTTTGGAGAAGCCTGTATTTACAAGAAAGTGAGTGGGAGCTCTGTAGCATTTCTGATATTATATGTAGATGACATATTACTGATTGGAAATGATATAGAATTTCTGGATAGCATAAAGGGATATTTGAATATGAGTTTTTCAATGAAAGACCTCGGTGAAGCTGCTTACATATTGGGCATTAAGATCTATAGAGATAGATCAAGACGCTTAATTGGACTTTCACAAAGCACATACCTTGACAAGATTTTGAAGAAGTTTAAAATGGATCAAGCGAAGAAAGGGTTCTTGCCTGTATTGCAAGGTGTGAAGTTGAGTCAGACTCAATGCCCGACCACTACAGAAGATAGAGAGAAGATGAAAGATGTTCCCTATGCTTCAGCCATAGGCTCTATCATGTATGCAATGCTGTGTACCAGACCTGATGTGTGCCTTGCTATAAGTTTAGCAGGGAGGTACCAAAGTAATCCAGGAGTGGATCACTGGACAGCGGTCAAGAATATCCTGAAGTACCTGAAAAGGACTAAGGAAATGTTTCTCATGTATGGAGGTGACAAAGAGCTCATCGTAAAGGGTTACGTTGATGCAAGCTTTGACACTGATCCGGACGATTCGAAATCGCAAACCGGATACGTATTTACATTAAACGGTGGAGCTGTCAGTTGGTGCAGTTCTAAACAAAGCGTCGTGGCGGGATCTACATGTGAAGCGGAGTACATAGCTGCTTCGGAAGCAGCAAATGAAGGAGTCTGGATGAAGGAGTTCATATCCGATCTAGGTGTCATACCTAGTGCATCGGGTCCAATGAAAATCTTTTGTGACAATACTGGAGCAATTGCCTTGGCGAAGGAATCCAGATTTCACAAGAGAACAAAGCACATCAAGAGACGCTTCAATTCCATCCGGGACTTGGTCCAGGTAGGAGACATAGAGATTTGCAAGATACATACGGATCTGAATGTGGCAGACCCGTTGACTAAGCCTCTTCCACGGGCAAAACATGATCAGCACCAAGACTCCATGGGTGTTAGAATCATTACAGTATAATCTAGATTATTGACTCTAGTGCAAGTGGGAGACTGAAGGAAATATGCCCTAGAGGCAATAATAAAGTTATTATTTATTTCCTTACATATCACGATAAATGTTTATTATTCATGCTAGAATTGTATTAACCGGAAACATAATACATGTGTGGATACATAGACAAACAAAGTGTCACTAGTATGCCTCTACTTGACTAGCTTGTTAATCAAAGATGGTTAAGTTTCCTAACCATAGACAAAAGGAGTTGTCATTTGATTAACAAGGTCACATCATTAGTTGAATGATCTGATTGACATGACCCATTCCATTAGCATAGCACCCAATCGTTTAGTATGTTGCTGTTGCTTTTATCCATGACTTATACATGTTCCTTTGACTATGAGATTATGCAACTCTCGTTTGCCGGAGGAACACTTTGGGTGCTACCAAACGTCACAACGTAACTGGGTGATTATAAAGGAGTACTACAGGTGTCACCAAAGGTAGATGTTGGGTTGGCGTATTTCGAGATTAGGATTTGTCACTCCAATTGTGGGAGAGGTATCTCTGGGCCCTCTCGGTAATGCACATCACTTAAGCCTTGCAAGCATTGCAACTAATGAGTTAGTTGCGGGATGATGTATTACGGAACGAGTAAAGAGACTTGCTGGTAACGAGATTGAACTAGGTATTGGATACCGACGATCGAATCTCGGGCAAGTAACATACCGATGGACAAAGGGAACAACGTATGTTGTTATGTGGTCTGACCGATAAAGATCTTCGTAGAATATGTAGGAGCCAATATGGGCATCCAGGTCCCGCTATTGGTTATTGACCGGAGACGTGTATCGGTCATGTCTACATTGTTCTCGAACCGTAGGGTCCGCACGCTTAAGGTTACGATGACAGTTATTATGAGTTTATGCATTTTGATGTTCCAAAGGAGTTCGGAGTCCCGGATGTGATCACGGACATGACGAGGAGTCTCGGAATGGTCAAGACATAAAGATTGATATATTGGACGGCTATGTTCGGACATTGGAATGGTTCCGAGAGGTTTCGGATATTACCGGAGTGCCGGAGGGGTTACCGGAACCCCCCGGGGGAAGTATGGGCCTTATTGGGCCGCGAGGGGAGAGAGAGGGCCGCGCCAGGAGGTGGCGCACGCCCCCCCCCCATGAGGAGTCCGAATTGGACAAGGAGGGGGGGCGGCCCCCCTTTCCCTCTCCCTCTCCCTCTCCTTCCTTCCCCCCTTTTCCCTCCTAGTTGGACTAGGAAAGGGGAGTCCTACTCCCACTAGGAGGAGGACTCCCCCTCCCTTGGCGCGCCCCTAGGGCCGGCCGGCCCTCCCCCCTTGCTCCTTTATATACGGGGGCAGGGGGGCACCCCAAGACACACAAGTTGATCCTTGAGATCGTTCCCTAGCCGTGTGTGGTGCCCCCTCCACCATATTCCACCTCGGTCATATTGTAGCGGTGCTTAGGCGAAGCCCTGCGACAGTAGAACATCAAGATCGTCACCACGCCGTCGTGCTGACGGAACTCTTCCCGAAGCTTTGCTGGATCGAAGCCCGGGGAACGTCATTGAGCTGAACGTGTGCCAAGAACTCGGAGGTGCCGGAGTAACGGTGCTTGGATCGGTCGGATCGTGAAGACGTACAACTACATCAACCGCGTTGATATAACGCTTCCGCTTTCGGTCTACGAGGGTACGTAGACAACACTCTCCCCTCTCGTTGCTATGCATCACCATGATCTTGCGTGTGCGTAGGAATTTTTTTGAAATTACTACGTTCCCCAACAATTGGGTCCCAACGGTAACTCCCCTCCATTCAAGATCCAACACGGCAGCCTCAAGATCAGCCCCCTAGAATATCCCAGCGATTCTGGTAGAAACTAGCAGGAAAACCATCAACTCCTGGAGCCTTTGACAGTGCCATGTCAGACAATGCTTTCTTCACCTCCTCAACTGCAGGAACTTTTTCAAAAAGTTCATTCATAGGTTCCGAGACCCGAGGAGTGACAACATTTAAAAGTTTGTGCATCTTATTAAAACCTTGTGAGTGATACAACGGCTTGTAGAAATTGAGAATATTTTCCCTTACATCATCCAGATCAACACAAATAGAATATCACTTCTATGGAGAGTAGTGATTCGGTTCATTCTTTTTCTTTGCACTACTTGAGCTTGAAAATAACCAATATTATGACCCCCTTGCACAATCATTGCACACGCGAATACTTCCTATTGACATAAAGCTTCTTTGAACTACATTGTCATGATCATTTCCTCTGCTGATGGACCACATCCAACCGAGGCAGTTCTCAAGTGTTCAAGCCTTTGCTACCACTTGCGGACTTTTTTTTGATAAATCAGTGAATTCTCTTGCACCCCAAGCGCCAACATTTTTTGGATGGACGATAAGGCTTCAATGACACAACTTAAACCCCTTTGACTGCAGGGGAATGTGTTATGCAATAAAAAATTATGCTACATGATTACACAAGAACACTACGAAGATGTCAGTAACCGTTGCTAATTAAAATCGTTAAACTTGTGTAGCACCGTTGTCGGTTTAATCGTCAGACGTTTTCGGTATTAAAATCTTGTCTCGGGCCGCTCGTCATCCCTCTCATCTCAGCCATGACCTCTCTACACAACCCACTTACCCCAACCAACACCTCCTCCGCCCATAACTGTCCGATTGCGATCGGAGGGTCCAAATCAGCCTCTAATCCCCCAAAACCTAGACCCCTGCCTATTTAAGCCCTACCTCCCTTCCATTTTTGGAACCCTAGCCTACCTTAACTCTTCTCCTACCCATAGCCGCTGCCACCCCCTCAATTTCTGAGCCGACCAACCCCCACCTCACCACTTGGCACGCAGCCAGCGGCCGCACCGCCACCTGAGCCGCCAGATTCCACCAACCTTGCCCTGCCACGTCGCCACTTGACTAAGAACCTTTTATTTTGCCGTTTATCATTACACACATGCATATGAGTTTTCCACTGAATTACATATTCCATGGTCATAGCAGTTATATCATAGAATATAAACTCTATAATTATGAATATGAAAATACAATAATACAAATATTATTGCCTCTAGAGCATATTTCTAACACTTGATGATAAATTTACCATCAAAGAAGGGTGCCCCGTCTTTGCAGTCATTCGACAACTGAAAATCATGTGCTCCTTCACCTTGAAACCCCCATGTAAGGATAACTTTAAGTCATCTTGTTCGACCTTTCTCGCACAGGCGTCGTGGCTAGGCGCGACCAGCACAAAAAAAGAGCTCCCATGAATCAAAGAGTGCTTGTTTCTGTTGTCATCATAGGTTGCTTGCCTTCTTGGTTGCGATAGGCTTGTGCGCCATGGTCCCAACGGGCCATTCATGTATTTCAAGCTGAGACATTTAGCCAGCTTTTGAACTTAACGTTGTCGTGTCATGCGTGGAAACCCAACAAATGGTTGTTCCGCCGAACAATGATAGGCCGACTCCAACAATCGTTGGATGCTTAGCATACACATCTTATTCTAACCATCACATGCTCCGCTACGACCTATGCGAACATGAGCGTGATGTAAATTGGCCCTGCCATTTTTTAGTGTGGAGTGCTCGGATGCTCCGGCTGACAGCCCTGCCCGTTGTGGGGGTGGTAAGAGATTGCTAGCAGTTGTTCCGGTGAAGGAAGTTGATGGGGCCTTCACGGTAAAGCCAAGCCAGTCCACCCGTCTGTTGTACCCTGTCGGACCGAAAGAAGAGGTGCCTGAGCCATACCTGCTAAAAAAGGCGCGTGTCTAGAAGCTTGAACAGAGCCCAGTGCCATGACACACGCAAAAGGATGGGTGGACGTGGGCAACACTAGAGCGAAATGATTGAGTAGCAGGACGACTAGGCAACCAACCTCCAAAGCCACCTCCCAGAGTCTATTTTCTGGCTTATATTTTAATTTCCATCCGTTCATTTGTTTACATCGTTCCCATATGTATTCTTATTCATACCAATGGCCTTTGAGGGTGATTTATAAAACCAACATTTGTTACACGAGCTGCCCATAGTGTTGCTCAACTTTCTGGTTATAGTTTCATATTATTCACTTAACTTCTCTATTTGGCTAGCTGCAATTTCGAAGTTTGATCAAATTTTGAGCTGAGAGAATTATTTGCAGACAGTTGAAGAAAAGAATACTTCAAATAACTCACTTAACTTCTGGTTGTAGTTGGTCTCTGGGCCAACGACATAACATGTCGACTAGGCCTGTTAGTTACAAATGAAGCTACATGAGAGAAAATCAACTCACATGCGGCTCCCGGCTGAATGGGTGCATTCTAACATAATTATTTTAGGAGCGCCACATGGGATGAATGTTGTGATGAAGATAGAAAGTGAAAAGAAAAAGATTGTCCTTTCTTAATTAAGACTTGACCTAGCAATAAATCTCTCATTACATATTTAGGTAAGAGTAATAAACAACCCAATAATAATAAACGTAGTAATCAACCTACATAAACTTACGTCCTATCCTCTCTAAACCAATCAGCCCAAGTCAGCCGCTACGTAAGCTACGTACTGGCCTAATTTTCCTTCCAACCAGAATAGCCCAAGTCAGCCAATACGTAAGCTACGTAAAACAATTTACGTAGGTAGAGCAAAGCCCTAAATAACCCATACCCAGCCCATTGCAATAATACTACGTCTATGAACAGCCTAACCAAAGCTTACGCAAACTTTCTAACTACCCCCCCCCCCCCCCCGTCGCGGGCGACCCGGGCGCCCAACCCTAGCCGCCGCCGACCCAACCCCCACCTCCTTCCTCTCCCCCCGCCGCCGCTGGGCAAAGCCCGCGCGGTGCCGGCGGCGGCGGGATCTCGCCTGCCTTCGCCTGGAGCAGGGGCCGCGGGGGGCTCCTTCCTCGGGCGCGGCGGCGGAACTCGGCGGCCGGCGCGTCGGGTGGCGCGCGCTGGTGGGATCTGAGGCGGCGGCTTCGCTGGTGCGGACGACGCTTCTCCGACGGCAGGGAGTGCTCGTCGGTGAGGTAGGCCGGATCCCCTCGGCTGCGCGGGCAGCGAGGTCCCGGTGGGCGCTGGTCATGGCATGGGGAGGCCCCGGGTTCCCCTCGTCAGATCGGAGGCGATCTGGTCCGCTCGTGATGCATGACCTCCGGCCGGCCTGGCTCATGTTGTGGCTGGTTCGGAGGTGGCGGCAAGGTGCTTGGCCGGGGGAAACCTTTGGCCGCCGGTGGCGGTCACGGCGTCGATGGCGTCCGGACGCCATTCCCTCCTTGGTGGCGGCCCCGAGGCTATACCTCCCCTGCCTCCCCCCTTCCCCTACGCCCGGGTGAAAACCCTAGCCCCGGTGGCTAAGCGGCGGCGGCGCCACAGCGTCGTCACCTTCTTGAAGGCGCCGACTTGGGCCTGGGGATGCTGGGTGTGCATGGCGAGTTTGTCTGGTTCCTGGTGGCGGCCCGTCTGATCTACATCGTTGCAGATCCCTCATGGCTGCGGTGCTTATCTTCCGGCCGTGTCTCCGATGGCGACCTCGCTCTTCCTCACCTTGTACTTGCCCTGGTGGAGCGGTACTTCATCTCACTCATTGATGGCGGCGGAGATCGGCGGCATGGTGCCGTGGAGGCTTGGCGTCCGATGCGCGGAGATGGACTCGCGCAGGAGGAGGTAGCTGTCTGGCGTCATGGTGACGTCGATGGCTGATGTGGCCTTCACAAGGTAGAAGACTCAATATCATCTGAAGACGGACCAGTGGAAGATGGCGGCGACGACGCAAGAGGGCGTCTGACCGGATTGTGCCCCAGACCCGGTATGTGGCTCGGCTGGGGCTTTCCGGCTTTTGATGTTAGGTTTAGGTGAGTGGTTTGGGTAGGGGCCCAGCTAGCATCCCTTCATCATATGGATAAGAGTAGCGGCATATGTTGCCAAGATGGTGGATTCAGGTATATTGTTTGTAATACTTTGTAAGGTCTTCGAGAATAATTAATAAAGTGGCCGTATGCATCTCCCAGATGCAGAGGCCGGGGGTCATTCTCCTTTTCTAAAAAAAAAACTACCCCCCCCCCCCCTTGGATTTTCACGGGGTGGGCCCCTTCCTCCCCCAATCGCTCCAACCACAACGGTCCATGTTTCCCTTTACGTAAAAGTTTTACGTAATCTTCCGTGAGTCTAGCAAAGCCCCAACCCATTGTACGTCATGCTTTATTACCATATTTAGATTATCAAAAATGCTATACCTACGTAACCTCTTACGTGATGTTATGTAACTTTTGTTTTAATAAACTAAGGACTGTGGTAACGACCAGTCGACTGGCCGTTAGCGACAGATCCGCACGATCGCTTCTCCCACTCCCCGCTTCATTCCCCTCCCTTCTCCCATTTTCTTTTCTGGCGTGGTAAAAAAATGTACGAAGTGGGAGTCGAACCCACTACCTACGGTTCACCAAAGCTGTTCACAACCAACTGAACTAGCTTAAATTCTAGCTATAATTAGATTGGGTAATATTTATACCGGACTGTGGTAAACATATTTGCGATTTTTCTGGCGCACATCCTTCTTTCTCGATCCCATCCCATCGCTTCTCCCGCTTCATTTTATTTCCTAGCGTGGTAGAAAAAACATGGTAAAAAGTGCCTAGCGTGGTAGAAAAAACATGGTAAAAAGTGCTATAAGGTGGGAGATGAACTCACTACCTCTTGATTCAAGATCGCTTGTCATATCCATCTGGTCTAGTTTCAAGTTGTAATTACATAGAATGCCAATAAATATTTGTACTTCTACATACGCGACCAGAAAAACAAGCTGTTTTTCTTTCTTTCTTTTTTATTTACCAAATTTCCTTTCCTTTTGTACATGGTAATCCATGCATCACAGACCTGATAACTCGCGCGCCGCTGTAACCTTTTGACCCTAGGTAAAGTGTTGTAATAATACACCTCGATAACTTATCTGTAAAAGAGCATGGTAATTATACGGCACGAACCTGATAACTCACTCACAAATCTCTGTGGTACTAACTGTGAAGAAAAAGTGTTGTTGTAACACACCCCGATAACTTATCTGGAAAAGAGCATGATAATTTATTACGCCATGAATCTGATAACTCACGCACAACACACTATGGTAAATTTTTTGACCACATGATTTTTTGTTGTTGTAATAAACCCCAATAATTTCTTTATAAAGAGCATGGTAATATATAAGCCACAAACCTGTTAACTCACTCACAAACACTGCTTAACTTTTCGCCCGAAGAAAAAAGTTGTTGTAACATACCCCGGTAACTTTTTTGTAAAGAGCATGATAATGCATACGCACGAACCTGATAACTCATGCACAAACACCATGATAACCCACGCACAACAAATATTTTCGCCCAAGCAAAAAGTTACTATGGTGTTTTGTACATAAGTTATCAGAGGTGTGGGCACACAAAAGTTACCGGAGTTACATTTTAAACAACCTTTTTTCCTCAGATTAAAGTTACCAGGGTATTTGAACCTAAGTTATCAGATTTGTTGTCGTATATTATCATGCTATTTATACAGAAGTTATCGCGGATGTGTCTTCAACATTTTCTTTCCCGGATAAAAATTACCGTGGTGTTTGGACCTAAGTTATCAGGTAAGCGGTGCGTATATTACCATATTATTTTACACATAAGTAATTGAAGATATGATTTTAAGAAAGAAAAATCCCAGGTCAAAGTTATCACATTGTCTGTGCCCCTAAGTTATCTGGTCTATGGTGCGCATATTTCCATGCTATTTATATTGAAGTCATCAAGTTGTGTATTTAACCACTATTTTCTGCCGTGTCAAAAATACGGTGAGTATTACGTACCACTGAAGATGCTGGAGTATATTTAAGCAACTTTTTTCTGGGTCAAAGTTAACATAATATTTGTTCATCAAGTTATGAGATCTATATCTCGCCAAAAACAAGTCGTTTACGTGGGCCACACCACTAGCACGCTATAAGGATGTTTGTACAAAAGTTATCACGATTTTTGTATATAAGTGATCAAGTTTGTTATGCATGAGTTACCATGCTATTTACACATAAATTATCGTCAAACAACACTCCCCCACTGGACCAAAATTATCATGTATACGGTACTTATATTATCATGCTATTTTCACACGAGTTATCGGGGTGTGTTTCAAAAATGGTTTTTCACCTGACGAAGTTTCTACAATATTTGTACGTAAGTTATCAAGGTTGCGGTGAATAAATTATCATGTTAAGACCATGAACTCAGCTCATATCTATGTACAAAGAGTACAAGAGTCTAGTCTTATATGTTAAATCATGAGCTCAACTCACATCTCTAATTTATTTTTGATAAAAATGTATGTTTTGTATATTTTTTGGTAAAAAGTTTGTAAGAAAAACCGAAAACGACAGCAAAATAACACTCGATCAGATCTGTGAGTAGAAAAGTCTACCTCAACATAAAGGTATGAAAATTACGTAACAAGAATCAAATCACAACATAGAGTTTGTTTAGGTGGTTGCTGGTAGATTCTAAAAAGACAGCCCAAAAAAGGCTCGAGCGGGGACGAGCGAGACGTGCGGGAATTGTGGATCGAGAGTGGGCGGGAGCGGGAGCGATTGTAAAGAAAGATCGAAGGAAAAAACAGGCGGAAGTGATCGTACGTGCCTGTCGCTAACTGCCAGTCGGTAGGAAAAAAGCATTTTCGATAAACTAATCACCTCCCCCCTGAATTTCAGGGACGGGCCTGGCCTGTTTTTACATCCAACCAAATCAGGCCACGTAAGGCTCGTAGGTAAGTTTCGTAAGACTTTTTACGTAGGTGTAGCAAAGCTCTTAGATTATTGTGGCAAGTGTAAGATAAGACACTGTTATCAACCGTTGTACATCCTTTACCGGCCAAGAGCAATTTTCGGCTGGAAACAAAACGGCGGGGGGAGACGTATATTTTTTACGGGTATATTTATAAGGAAAACGATGATCCAAACAGGCCTCAAACTAGAAAACCAAAGCGAGACAAACGTCGGCGGGTTGCACTCTTCTCAATCTGATCTAAGCACACGTAGGATAAACTGCCAATCTCTCCACCATCGGCGCGTTACTTTTCTTGCTCTCTTCAGCTCCTTCTTCCAGGTGGAGGCCATGAGCGTAATCGTCGAAGCATTCGTCAATTGTCCTGAAGGGAACGTCAGGGTAAAGGGTTGATACTTCAACGTCTCTCGACCCGTCGATGCCGAAGTTGGTCTGGCAGCCGTTTATAAAGATGTCGTGCGTCAGCGAAGCGACTATGCTCTCGGGGATGACGTCCTCTGCAATTCATAAGATGCATCAGATTTTCAGGTCAAAATTACGTTGAATCTCAAGCTGCATGAGTAGGTAAAATACCTGCAGCCATGGCGAGCAAGTCCTCCTTGCTAAGCGTGACGCGCGGCAGTGTGCGGCCGATCTTGCTCTCCCAGAGGCAGGCCATCTCGTTGGTGCTGAGGAGATTGCAGGCGGGGCGGAAGTGGACGACCTTGTTGATGCTCCGGGCGTCGTACGCGGCCTTGACCGTGAACTTGCCAATGTCAGTTCCAGCCACGAAGAAGGCTGTGCAGACAGAATCATCAGAATTTTAGCATTAAAAACTAGTAATACCGTAATCGCCAAAAAAATGTGCAAGCCTGCAAGGCGTGTGGGTGTACCTCTGACGGTACCATCGCCGTAGATCTGGAATCGGTCGAGCGGCGGGCGCACCTCGGACGGGTGCGTGTTGTCGAAGTAGGGCCAGCCGGCGATGGAGTTGCAGCAGATGAAGGTGTAGGGCACGCCGGCCGCCTCCGCCGCTCGCCGTACACGCCGCTTCTCCTCGTAGAACCCCAGCCCGGCCCCCACCGGGCGCGCCCTGTCCACGTCGTGCCCGAACTCCGACGGCAGAAACCTCTGTTGTGCGCATACAAATCCGTTATACACGTCACAAACTCGCAAGTATTGGCGCGTGCGTGCGTGCGTTCGTACCTTGACGGTGCCGGCAGCTTGGATGGCTTTGATGAGGCCGAGCTGGTCGAGGATGTTGGCGCCGCCCATCACCGAGATCACCACCTCGATGCCGTGCGCGCGGAGCGCCGTCTCCACAGACCTCTTGCCGTCTTTCCCGTCGACGCGGCCCTGGCATTTCAGAGTTGGCATAAGTACGTGAACATCTGTACTAGTACATATTTTTAACAGGAAAAGGGTCCAAAAGGACCCACCACTGCATTAATAAACATGAAGAACAGCAGTACACATACAACCAGGACGACAAAGAAACTGTCTCTGGATCTTACGAAAAGGACCCCTAACAGAGAATGAGAAAAGCGATGGGGTTCTCAGCTGTTGCTAGAAGGGTTTAATCGTCACCGACGCCGGCGAGATCTCCGCGGTGGCCACCACGGACTCCAACTTGGAACAGCGCTGCCTCCCATCTGGCACGTTGACCGGGAAGAAAGAAAATGGCCGCCATTCGGCCAGCGGCTGGCTAACAAGGGCGCCGTAGCTCCTTCAAGACCACCATCAGATCCCCATCATTCCTATCAGATTCATCCGGATCCGAGGCAGAAGCCCTTTCGATCAGGGGACACCAACGCCTTGGCCGGAAGCTGGGATCGGCGAGGCATGTTTTGCGAGGGCTAAACATAAAATATGAGTCTAGTACCAAACACTAGACCTGAGGCTACTATCACTTGTGCAGCCACAGCCAGCATCGCCGGCGGCGAAGATCCGGGGATGGGCCAGATCTGCTGGAGTTGACTCCCAAGAGGAACGGGGAGAAAGAGGAGTACATGGTAGTATATGGGTGTCTGCATATAAATACCTCGACGACCAAGGCGCCCTTGCGTAGGAGCGCGTCGATGGAGGCCGCGCGCACGGGGCAGGCGTTGCCGGGGCGGACGAGGATGAAGGTCCTGCGCCCGCTGTCGAGGCAGGCCTCGGCCACGAAACGGCCGATGTAGCCGGTGGCGCCCACGATGAGTGCCGGGCCGGAGCGAGCCACTTCCTCTTCACAAGGCGCCATTGCTTCCCTACGTCCTTGTGCCTATAGCTAGCTACAAGTGTTATATAGAGCTGGTTGCTTTTGTACTGTACGTGTCAGGCGGGAGAAGTTTTTTTTTTTTTGAGATGCAGGCAGGCAGGCAGGAGAAGAGTTGGTAAACGCATGGTGCGCCGATGGCTGTTAGCCCAAACTCAAACGTTAGGTGCTGCTGAATCCTAGTTCTGCCAGATTCACAACTGAGTAGTAGTAGTAAATGGCAAGGGGCCAGGTCCACATCTGAGTAGCACCAATTGCCCCGTATCGTGCGAAATTTCTGCACAACCGTCGTCTCTCTGTCCCAGTAGGGTCGCATAACGGGTATGATCTCTCTTGGCTGGGCCTGATTCTTATGCACAGGCCGGCCGGTAAAACCGTAGGTCAAGCCCCGCGACAGATGCTGCCCCGCCGAGACGTGTGCTAATTCCCTCTCGTTAGGGTTTCTTTTCTCGCGAGGCGACTCCGTCGCCGTCGTCGAGGTTTCCCTTCCCGCCCCCGATCTGCCTAACTGGTGACTGATTCGGGCTGACTACGGGGGGATCTCGTATCCCTACCCGGCCTTGATCGCTACCGGTTGGGGCGAGGGGAGTTCTGGGTCAGCTCCAACAAGCCCGATCGATCTCAACTCAGGCTAGGGTTCATGATGGCATCGCTGGCGAAAGATCAGGCGGAGGCGGCTGGATCTTCGTCCGCGGCAGAGGTAGAGCAACTAATGGCAGAACTAGGGCTTCAAGAGGAAGACCTAGATGATGTGGTTTTTGATGAAAAAAAAAGCTCCTCCTGCGGCAGCTAGATGGATTGCAGTCTGTAGGGTTCATATAACTAAACCATATAGCCAGTAATGGTTCTTCAAGAACATGCGATCAGCTTGGGATCTTGCGCGTGATGTGAAGTTTCGTCCTTTAGAGGAAAATTGCTATACGTTGCAGTTCTTCTGCCTTGGCGATTGGGAACGGGTGATGAACGATGGACCTTGGAACTTAAGAGGAAACGCTGTGATATTGGAGCCGTATGATGGAATCACCAAACCCACCTTGGTCAATCTGGACTATGTCAATATTTGGGTGCAGATCCATGATGTGTCGGATCTGTATGCCCACCTGGTACCTGCGTTAGCTGCAAAGGTTGGTCAGGTCCTGTTCACTGAGCCCCTGACACAAGACTTTGTCGGAAATTTCTACAGAGTCTGGGTGAGAATCAATGTGCACAAACCTCTGAAAAACGCGGTTTCCATGATCCGTGATTCAAAGAGGCAGATCTATCATGTAAGGTATGAACGCTTACTAGATTGGTGTGCTGTCTGTGGCCACCTCTGGCATATCTATAAGGAGCACGACGATGGAGTTCACCCCCCGTCTGCTCTATATTTCAAGGATCTTCATGCAAGCTAGCAGATGAGGACAGGGACAGGCCCAGGAGGAGGGTGTGGGCGCATCAGAAGAGGTGGCCGTCGTGGCGGTGGCCCGGTTGGCAGAACACAGGTGCCACCAAGAAACGCGGCTGGGGAAGACATGGACCCTGACGCAGTGATGGAAGAAGTTGACGAAAACAGAAAGAGGTCGTCGGACCAACAACTTCCTTCGGGTGGCTCGGCCATGCCTACGGGCCAGAAACCAGTGCTGGCACTCCCGCCCAGTACATCAATTCCAAAAAGCTCATCCTCTAAGCAAGAGCAGAAGTGGCTGCGTACCAACACAAACAAGAACATAGAGAAGAAGGGAGTTGCTCCCGTTAAACCTAATGATGCAAAATCGGCGACCTCCCGTGGGGAGGACCGCCGGGCACAATGAATCTACTATGTTGGAATTGTCGCGGTGCGGGCAAAGCTGCGAAAATTCGAGAGCTTCGCGACTTAGCGAAGCAATTTGCCCCGACAGTGCTATGCATAGTGGAAACACAAATCTCTAAAGCACGTGTCGAAAGTCTTGCTGGTACATTAGGGTTTAATCATGCTTATGCAGTTAGTAGTATGGGCCGCAGTGGCGGTATTGGTTTGTTTTGGAATGATGGAATAAAACTTGATTTGTTTGGTTATTCTGAGTACCATGTTGATGCAACTGTGTCTGCCCCGAATCAGGAAGAATGGCGCCTCACTTGCGTATATGGCGAAGCACAAGTGGCGTATCGATACAAGACATGGGACCTCCTAAAGTCTTTGGTGTCTGTGAGCTCTCTGCCATGGCTATGCATAGGAGACTTCAACGAAGTTTTACATCCTCATGAGCTTGTGGGAGTGGGACAAAGAAGACGCTCACAAATCCAAGGGTTTCGGGATGCCGTTGATGTGTGTGCACTGACAGATCTCGGATACCATGGCAAATAATGGACGTTCGAGAAGAAGACGGCAGTGGGCGGTTACTGTCGGGTACGACTAGATCGAGCCTTGGCCAATACAGATTGGACCACGATGTTCTCACATGCGATATTAAGCAATGAAACTGGGGTGGCATCGGATCACTGCCCGATTAGACTGCAGATGGAGCCTATGACCCCGGCGCAAGCATCCTCGAGACTGTTCCGTTATGAGGTTTACTGGGAGAGGCATGATGACTTCAGCTCTTCTCTCCAAGCTTTGTGGAGTGGCGCTCCCGAAGGACAGACAGTCGAGCAGATGAGCTGAAAACTCAGTGACTTGTCGGCATCTTTAAAACAGTGGAACGGGGCTACCATCGGCTGTGTCGCAAAGGAGATAAAGACACTGAAAAGAGAGTTAGCAGTTTTACAGAATGACCCCCAAAGAAGTGCGCGGTCACATGCAGAGATAAAAACTACAGACCGTCTCGTCGAGCTCTATCATATGGAGGAGATGATGCAGCGGCAAAGATCCAGGGTGGACTGGCTCAAGGATGGTGACAAGAACACTAAATTTTTTCAGAGACGAGCTAGCATGCGCCGGCCCAAGAACACCATCAAGTCACTCGAGCGCCCAGACGGTTCAGTAACAAATGACCAAGCTGAGATGGCTGCACTAACTAATGTTTTTTACAAAAATTTGTTCAGATCAGAGGGCACAACAGGCATGGACACAGTGCTTGATTCTGTCCTGGTGAAGGTAACACATGCAATGAACGAAGGTCTCACAGCTCCTTGTACGGGGGAGGAGGTGAAAAAAGCTCTCTTCCAGATGTATCCCACCAAGGCCCCGGGTCCTGACGGATACCCGACGCATTTTTTCCAAAGGCACTCGGAACTGTGCGGCACTGAACTAACCAATGTTGTTCTTCGTATTCTTCGAGGAGAAGAGAGTCATGAAACGATAAACGAGACTATCCTAGTCCTAATTCCAAAGGTGAAGGACCCTACTAACCTAGCTCAATTCAAACCTATTAGCTTGTGCAATGTACTTTACAAAATTGCTTCCAAGGTTTTATCTAATAGGCTGAAATAAATCCTCCCTGATATTATCTCTGAAGAGCAGTCCACTTTCATTCCGGGGCGTCTGATCACCGATAACATTACTGCTTATGAATGTTTCATTTTATGAAGAGAAACAAAGCTCAGAGGAACAGATTTTGTGTTGTCAAACTAGACAAGATGAAGGCGTATGATCGTGTTGAGTGGAATTATTTGGAGGCTATTATGACCAAGATGGGGTTTGCACCATCCTGGATTGCTTCGGTCATGAGAATGATAACATCGGTTAAGTTTTCTGTTATGTTCAACGGTGGTAAGCTTGAACAATTTTCCCCCACAAGAGGAATCCATCAAGGAGACCCAATTTCTCCATATCTGTTTTTTATTGCAGCGGAGGGCCTTTCGTGCCTTTTAAAAACCCAAGATGAATCATCGCACCTCACTCGAATTCGAGTTGCACCGACGGCACCGCCGGTAAGCCACTTGTTATTTGCTGATGATAGCCTGCTGTTTGTCAAAGCCAGCTCTGTTGGAGCAAATGAGTTGTCTGCCTTAATGGAAAACTATTGCAATGCTTCGGGCCAAAGAAGAAATCTTGCGAAATCCTTAGTTTTCTTCAGCAAGGGTTGCCCTTCTTCTCTAAAGACTGAGGTAAAGAATGCTTTGAACATTTCAAATGAGTCCTTCTCTGATAAATATTTGGGAATGCCATCTGATGTGGGAAATTGCAAGAACGGGGCCTTCAAGTTTCTTAAGGACTGTGTATGGAACAAGGTTAAGAGATGGTTGGAAAAACTTTTGTCAGTGGGAGGAAAAGAAGTTCTCATAAAACCGGTGGCACAGGCAATTCCAGTCTACTCCATGTCATGCTTCAGACTTCCGCGTGGTCTCTATGAACATATCAACTCGTTGATTAGGAAGTTCTGGTGGGGCAGCAAAGAGGGAAAACGAAAGCCTAGCTGGGTCTCTTGGAGCACAATGACACAATCGAAATATTATGGAGGCCTTGGTTTCCGAGATATTGAACTGTTCAACCTCGCTCTCCTCGCCAGACAGGCATGGCGAGTCCTGATGCACCCTGAATCACTTAGTGCTCGCACACTAAAGGCCAAGTACTACCCCAAAGGAGAGTTTCTGCATGCCGAACTAGGATCAGCCCCATCCCAGATATGGCGTGCCATCATTGATGGCCGCGAGGTGCTCACGCAGGGTCTGATCCGGAGAATAGGTAATGGTCACTCGACGAGCATTTGGCATCACAACTGGCTTCCGAGACCCTCAAACATGAGGCCAATTGTGAGCAGAGTGGCCAATCCTCCTCAGTCAGTGAACGAGCTAATCTTGCCTATTGCTGAGTGGAACCAGACGCTGATCGATGAAGTTTTCCTGCCAACAGATGCCGCAGCAATATATTCTATCCCTTTGTGTACACGGAATATTGAAGATTTCTGGTCTTGGGTGCATGAAAGAAGTGGCGTGTTCTCAGTTCGGTCCTCTTATCGCATGCTAGTTGAAATTAAGCTGACGAGAGAGGCTTGGCTTGAAGGGAGGGCTGATTCTTCGAATTTGGACAGAGAAAAACAGTCATGGCGGCATTGCGGAAGGTGAATGTGCCATCCAAGCTGAAAATTTTCCTTTGGAGGCTGGCTCAGCAATCAATCCCAACCGCGGATGTGCTGCAGCATCGTAATATGTCTACAACTACATATTGTGGTCTTTGTGGAGCCGAGGACTCCTGGCAACACTCGCTGCTCCATTCACGGTGTCCAGATGTGTTTGGGCTTTGCTCGACCAAGATCTCGTGGAAGCTTTGAACACCACAGCGGAACCGGATGCAAAACGATTGTTATTCTCAGTCCAGGAGATGCTCTCTCCGCAAGAGTTCATCTTGGTAATCACAACCCTATGGGCACTTTGGTTTGCACGACCACAGGCGCTACATGAACACATATTTCAGAGCCCTCTGTCCACATACCATTTCATCTTGAAGTTCAACCGGGAGCTTGAGGAATGCAAACCGAAGAATGCTACGAGTGGTTTACCAATGGTTGTTCCTGTGCATCCAAGATTGATCCCTCCTCCTGAAGGAACTGCAAAAATCCGAGTGGATGGGGCCGTCTCCAGAGATGGTAACTTTGGTTCGTTCAATGCCGTGTGCAGAAACTCATCAGGAATTTTTTGGGTGCCTCGGTTATCAAGATTCATGGAGTCACGGATCCGGCGACGCTTGAAGCACTGGCATGCCGCGAGGCGCTTGCGCTTGCAGCGGACCTGGACCTTGCTCGAATTCTCGTCGCGAGCGACAGCCAAGGGGTAGTGAAAGATATCAAGAACTGCACCGGGGGAGCCTACGCCGGCACCACCAGGGAGATTGTGGAAACAACTAGTTTTGATAGCGGAACCTTCATCTTTGAAGGTAGAGCCACCAATATTGAGGATGCTTTTGGTTTGAATATGGGCGTCATTTGTGGCTGTTAAACCCTTCAAACATCTCTTGTATTCCCATGAACTTGTTTGAGTAATAAATAAAGCGTGTTTAGACTAAAAAAAGTTACCATTTCTGCTCCTCTGTAAACTTGACGGGCGCGCTTCCTTTGGGGGGAAATGTAACTTTGCGCAAGCTACGGAACGGAACGTGGCCGCCGCTACGGAGGAAAGAAAGCGAGGAGGGTAGGGATCGACAAGATGCAGATCTTCGTGAAGACGCCGATGGGAAAGACCACCTGCGTGGAGGTGAAGAACACTCACACCGTACGATGTCAAGGCCAAGATCCAGGACAAGGAAGGTAGTACTATAATACATTGCGACTACAAAGTGGATCTTAGTCTTGACCCCCGCTTGGGGATTTAATAACACAGTTAACTTAATTACTCTATGGTGTACCGTACGTCCTCGATCATCGTAGGGATCTTGCCGGACCAGCAGCGTCTTGTCTACGCGGGGAAGCAGCTGCCGGACGGCCGCACCCTGGCCGACTACGGTGTTCACAAGGAGTCCACGATGCTACGCCTTGCCGGAGGCTGGAACTTCCACAAATACGACCCCAGCCTGAGAGTCCTCGCAGAAAAGTACAACGGCAACAAGATGATCTGCTGCAGGTACGTCCTGTAATGCGGTGGCGCACTTGTTGCGTCAGCCCCAACTTCTCTCTTTATTTAGCTCTTCTTCACACATGTGCCTGCGTGTGTATATTATTACACGTGACTTACTCTATTTGACTACATGTGGTAAAGTAGGCACTGTTATTTGACCCCGTCAGCCATTTCCGAATCGATGCGCGCGCGTGTGTGTGATTTAGCTCGACATGTAAGGTGGTAATTGAGGGAGTCCTGGACTAAGGTGTCCTCGGGCGTCCGGCCTGTTATCCATGGACCGGACTGATGGGCTGTGAAGATGTGAAGGCCGAAGACTGTACCCGTGTCCGGATTGGACTCTACTTGGCGTGGAAGGCAAGCTTGGCGACCGACTATGAAGATTCCTTCTTATATAACCGACTCTATGTAAACCCTAGACCCCCCTCCCCCGGTGTCTATATAAACTGAAGGGGTTAGTCCGGAAAGGATATATATATTACCATAGTCATATAGGCTAGACTTCTAGGGTTTAGCCATTACGATCTCATGGTAGATCAACTCTTGTATTACTCATACTCATCAAGATTAATCAAGCAGGAAGTAGGGTATTACCTCCCTATAGAGGGCCCAAACCTGGGTAAACATCGTGTCCCCCGTCTCCTGTTACCATCGATCCTAGATGCACAGTTCGGGACCCCCTACCCGAGATCCGCCGGTATTGACACCGACATTGGTACTTTCATTGAGAGTTTCACTGTGTCGTCGACGAAAGGTTCGATGGCCCCTTTAATCGTCGATAGTGACGCTGTCCAAGGAGAAATCTTCCTTCCCGGACATATTTTTGCGTTCGGCGGCTTCGTACTGCGCGCCAATTCGCTTGGCCATCTGGAGCAGATCGATAGCTACGCCCTTGGCCACCAGGTCAGATTTGGAAGCTTGAACTACGTCGCGGACATCCGCGGAGACTTTATCTTCAACGGATTTGAGACCGCGGCGATCGCACCCCCTCGCCCCGATGAACATGACTTAAATTTGTCATCGGATCACGTCCAGGAGATGGTTCCTGTTGCTGCCACGGCCTTAGAACCGAACCAGATCGTGCCATCCGAGGCCATGGAGTCCGCGGCGTTGGAGCCGCACACGGACCCGACGCCCCGCAATATGTGCGTCCATGGAACTCCGGACTCGTCTCCGGCTATAAGTCCCGGGCCGAATACGCCTGCGGACACCGAGCTGGACCGGTTATCGATTTCCGAGTTTAGCGCCGCAGACATCTTCCAACACTCACCTTTGGGCGATGTGCTGAACTCTCTAAAGAATTTGTCCTTGGAGAAGGACTCACAGCCGAACTATGCTCGGTTCGAGTTAGAGGCTGATGACGGGGAATTTTGCTTCCCACCCGCCACCCACTTCATAGCTACCGTCAAGGACTTAACCGACGAGCTCGACTATGGCTCCGAAGACATCGACGGTATGAACGACGATCCTGAAAAGGAGCAGGGCCAAGACCCTCCATTCACTGGACGTTGGACGGCTACCTCCTCGTACGACGTGTACATGGTTGATACACCTAAAGGATCTGGCGGCAATGACAAAGAAGAGCCGGATGCGAATAAACCCTTTGAGATGCATTCCAGGCACCGGCGCCCCAAACGCCGCTCTAAGTCACGTCGCTCAAAAGACAACAACACCGGCACCGAAGAAAATAGCACTCCCGACGATGCCGAAAACAATGAAGATCCTGTTGGAGCAACACCCGAACAAGAGGAACAAGACAACGAGCAAGCTAACCCTGATAAACAGGCCATGCCCAGTGACCTAGAGGACGATAGTTATCATCCACCCTCCGAGGATGATGCAAGCCTCGGCAGTGAGGACTTCATCGTGCCCGAGGCACCCCTCGAGCAGGAGCGCTTTAAGCGCCAGCTCATAGCTACTGCAAGAAGCCTAAAGAAAAAGCAGCAGCAGCTCCAAGCCGATCAAGACCTACTCATCGATAGATGGACCGATGTCCTGGCAGCCGAAGAACACGACCTCAAGCGCCCAGCCAAGAGTTACCCAAAGCGCTGGCTGCTACCCCAGTTCGATGAGGAGGCACCAGATCCCATACCTCCCTCGTGCAATGCGGACCGACCACCACGCGGTCGGGATAGTGCGGCGGACCGACCACCCCGCGGTCGGGATAAAACGACAACTCAGGCCGAACAACAACTGCCCCACCGCCTTGTAAACACAGGGACAGAACAGTTCGGGACCATGCATACGACCTTTGGCAGGAATTGGACAGTAGAGCAGGACATACCAGATCGATCTACGGATCGCGAGGACGCTTCCCTACCTGGAATGACGGCTACCTATTCGGACGTGACAAACCTAGTCACACCCGGGCCGATAACCGCAGACGGACTTCATCGGAGGTGCGCCATGACGCAGCCTGCTATAGAGGCGCCGCACACCCTCTCTGCTTCATAGATGAGGTGCTGGATCACGAATTCTCTGAGGGGTTCAAGCCCGTCAATATTGAATCATACGACAGAACAACCGATCCCGCAGTATGGATCGAAGATTTTATTCTCCACATCCACATGGCCCGAGGAGATGATCTCCACGCCATCAAATACCTCCCACTAAAACTAAAAGGGCCGGCTAGACACTGGCTAAATAGTCTGCCTGAAAATTCCATCGGCAGCTTGGAGGACTTGGAAGAGGATTTTCTCGATAACTTCCAAGGAACTTATGTCCGGCCACCAGATGCCGATGACTTAAGCCACATAGTTCAACAACCTGGAGAATCAGCCAGAAAATTCTAGACCAGGTTCCTAACCAAAAAGAACCAGATCGTTGACTGTCCGGATGCCGAGGCCCTAGCGGCCTTCAAACACAGCATCCGTGACAAATGGCTAGCGCCCCACCTCGGCCAAGAAAAGCCGAAGTCTATGGTAGCCCTTATGGCACTCATGGTCCGCTTTTGCGTGGGTGAGGACAGTTGGCTGGCTCGTAGCAAAAACACAGCCAGCGAGGCAGGCCCCTCCGAGGCCAAGAACATCACCAACAAGCTCCGGCGCAATAGACACAAACGCTGAAGCAATGTCGATAACACCGATGACACCACCGTTAACGACGGATTCAGCAGCTCCAAGTCCGGCCAGTGGAAGAAGCCCTACAAAAGGAACAATGAGGGACCTTCCAGCCTGGACCGCATACTCGACCGTCCATGCCAGATAAACGACACCCCAGACAAACAAGCCAATCACACCAACAGAGATTGTTGGGTTTTCAAACAGGATGGCAAGTTAAATGCCGAGAGCAAAGAAAAGGGATCACAAAGTGAGGACGAGGACAAAGAGCCCCGGCAGCCGAACATTGGTGGGCAGAAGAAATTTCCCCCTCAAGTCAAAACGGTGAACATGATATACGCTACACACATCCCCAAAAGGGAGCGTAAGCTAGCACTCAGGGACGTCTACGCGGTAGAGCCAGTCGCCCCAAAATTCAATTCGTGGTCGTCATTCCCGATCACCTTCGATCGTCGGGATCGCCCAACTAGTATCCGGCATGGAGGTTCAGCCGCACTGGTCCTCGACCCAATCATCGACGGATTTCACCTAACACGAGTCCTAATGGACAGTGGTAGCAGCCTCAACCTGCTTTATCAGGATACAGTGCGGAAGATGGGCATTAATCCCTCACGAATCAAACCCACAAAGACTACCTTTAAAGGAGTCATACCAGGCGTTGAGGCCCGCTGTACGGGCTCAATCACGCTGGAGGTGGTCTTCGGTTCTCCGGACAACTTCTGAAGAGAAGAGTTAATCTTCGACATCGTCCCCTTCCGCGGCGGCTACCACGCACTGCTCGGGCGAACCACGTTCGCTAGATTCAACGTGGTGCCACATTATGCTTATCTCAAGCTCAAGATGCCCGGTCCACGTGGTGTCATAACAGTCAACGGAAACACAGAGCGCTCCCTCCGGATAGAGGAGTACACCGCCGCCCTAGCAGCAGAGGTACAAAGCGGCCTTCTCAAGCAGCATCATAGTCTGGCTGTCGAGCCCCTGGACATCATTAAGAGGGTCCGGACTACACTGCAACAGGACAGCACGACTCGTCAAGAGCTCGATTAGCAATTCGGCCTCCGTCCCAATCCCGATGAGGTAGTGGCATTCATACCACGCATACATAACTACGCACTCAAAATTCCATGGGCATCGACGGAGGCACAAGCTAGCCCGGCATCTATAGTTTGGTTAAACCGATCCCAGACACACATATAACTTTACTATCTCCTTTTTCCTTGTTTCAGGTCTCTCTTATGCGGGCCTCCTTCTACGGCCTGATTAATGGTCCTATCAAAGGATAAGCACACCGGATTGGCACGGAGCACAGGCGTACATGGGAAGCCCTAGAGGCTAACTCAACGATTACTCTACCCGTTTTCAGGACCAACGCGCAGCTCGCCTTCGGTTGCGGCATGTCAAACAACCGGTTTCTTATTGCATTATTTTGTACCAATGTGCTTTGACGCATTAACCCAACCATAATGGAAACAGTTCATGATACAAGTTCAAGGGCCCCATATTTTATCTCTGTTCCCCTTCTGTTTCCTTTAAATTACTTATTTCCTAACAACCGTACACTCTGGTACGTTTTCATATTTGCCAGGGGCTCCCCATCGCCCCACAATACGGCAACAAAGTCCAAACACTCCTTAAAGATAAGTTCGGCACCCCGAATTTAGCATTATATGCATTGTCTCCGAATCATGTCTTTGGTCAATAGTTGGGTTGCCCGGCTCCTGTGCTTGCTACCCTACGTTCTGCTAAATTGGCTAGGGTAGTAAAGGGAGAACTACTGCGATTGTGCCCTGGCCTTGACCAGATGAGCGCCTCAGTAGAGAAAGCCGAAAACTGACTGTCATGATACGGCGAGAGCCGGTCAGCTGTTCGAGGGTCACAAATCGTTGGAGATTTTTTCCACATTACACGAAGGATCGGTACTTCCCAATCAAAGGCTGACAGCACTCTGGTTTGTACCAAGGACTACGCCCATGCTTTATTATGAAACTCCTATGGCTAAGTGAGGGCATTTAAGCCGCATAGTCTGATTGCCTTGTTCGTTGCGCTAAACAACTCCTTCAAGGACCAAATAATTGGACCAAGATTGTTTAGATTTCATCCCGAACACCTCCGTACTACCTACGTGAGGGCAGAAGCCGACGACTGGCCAACCCTCAGATTACATACAGCATGGCCGCACAGGAGGAAACAATTAAAGCATAACAAAATTACATTACAAAATAGGCTTTGTTTTCATAATACACGGCAAAGGCAACATGAATACATTTATTCAAATACAATGTCCTGCGAACATTGTGCTGCCGCAAGGCAAGACCCCTCCAGGACATCCGCAAAATACCGTTCGGGTGTGCGGTGCTCCTTGCCCTCCGGTGGCCCCCTGGTCACCTCGACGGCGTCCATCTTCACCCACCACATCTTGCAGCGGGCGAAGGCCGTGTGTGCGCCTTCAATGCAGGCCGAACGCTTGATGACGTCCAACCGAGGACAGGCGTCCACCATCCGCCTCACGAGTCCGAAGTAGTTGCCTGGCATAGCATCGGCTGGCCACAACCGGATTATTAAATCCTTAATGGCTAGTTTGGCCACCCTATGCAGCTCCACCAGTTGTTTCAGTTGATCGGTGAAGGACACAGGATGCTCTGGCGCCACATACTGCGACCAGAATAGCTTCTCCGTAGAACCCCCTCCTCCGGCTCGATAGAACTCCGCGGTGTCTGATACACTGCGTGGCAAATCCGCAAAAGCCGCTGGGGAACTCCGAACCCGGGTTAGTAAAAGGTACTGCTTCTCCGCATACTTGCTTTGCATCTTAAATGCCTTACCCGCCGTGATCTTCTTGGCCACCTGGATCTCCTGGAGGGCGGCATGGGCCTCATTCTGTGCGGTCTCCGCGCTCTGACGAGCCTTGGCGAGTTCAGCCCCTTGAACCGATGCATCATGCTCCAAGGCCTCGCATTTTTTCACTGCATCCTGGAGCTCCTGCTGGACTTCCTTGACACGGGCCTTGAACTTCTTACGGGCGGCTTGCTACTCGACAGCTTTCTCCTCGGCCTTGCCTAGGGCCTTCCTCAGAGCCTCGACCTCGGTCGTGGCTCCTGCACATATTATGACACTGCGGTCAATATACAACGCCTGATCCTTTTGAACACACAGCAAGTCGTCACTCACCTTGCTGCTCCTGGAGCCGAACCTTCACCTCGCCGAGTTCGTTCTCGGTCCGCTCCAGCCTCTGCCTCAGTTTAGAGACTTCGGCAGCACGTGAGGTTGCGGCCAACAACGACGTCTTCTTATTCATACATATTACGTTAGCCTCCTATAAAGAAAGATTGATCCTCTGTCCGGTTCGTTTCGCCGAACACCGAACAGTGTCTCAGGGGCTACTGTCTACACAATGTTTTTCTCTTTCTTACCTCGAAACCTATCAACAGGTTGCTGCAGGCTTCATTCAGTCCACTCTTGGAAGACTGAACCTTCTCAATCACCGCACCCATAAGGACACGGTGCTCGTCCACGACGGAGGCGCCTCGTAGCGCCTCCATCAGGTTATCCGGTGCCCCTGGATGGACAGGGGCCACCGGTGGATGCAGCGCACCCCCTCCTTCATAGGGGGCTGCTCGCCCGACTCCGGAGCAATATGGGTCTCCAGAATCGTATTCGGCCGAGGGCCGAACTAGATGCGGCCCTCTTCGCCAGTCTCCATGGGGATCGGCTCCCCCATGTGTCCGACAGTGGAGGTCTCGCCTTGTGGCGCCTCCCGGTTTAGAGCGGTCCTCCAGGACAACACTTCGGTGTTGTCCCTGGCCCCGGGGGAGTAAGCAGGCGGTGGTGACATGCTCGCCATCTCCGACGGAGCCAACGAACCTCCAGATGAGGATCGCTAGATAAGGTCGCGGGCCGGGCTGCAATAATGCAGTTAACTATGTCAAGACAATAAAGGGAAAGGGTCAGACGTGCGCATCAGCAAGCCATGTCACTTACGACGCGGCATGGGGCTTAGTGCGAGGGCGTTGTTCCGGACTACTGTCAACGTCCCACGCGGTGTTGACCGCGGGGACGCCCCTCCCCTTCTTGGGCATTTTCGCCTCCGGATGCGAGGAAGCCGCCCTCTTCTTCTTCTTTCTCTCCTCAGGGGGAGGGTTGTTCTCCTCCTCCTCCTCCTCTTCCTCGACATTGTCCTAAGGGACAGAGGAACGGGCTTCGTCATCTTCGGACATCACGACCGAAGTGCCCTTGGAACGGGGGCCACACTTGGCCCCCTGGGCCTTCTTTTTGGCCTTCTTCTCCGGCGCCTTATAGGGCGCCGGCACCAGCATCTTCGCTAGACGCGGGATGACCGGTTCTTCGGGCAGCAGGGCCAGACACTGGATCCGCTTTGCCCTCTTCATCTAGTCCTGAAAGGGCAATGGTAAACTCAGACGTCATCCTCGGAACAATTGAGTTGGGGATACCTCAGAAATGACATACCTCGCTGGCGGGGTGTTTGCAATCGTGGCCACGGTCTGAATCCGTGGCCGATGGCTTCTCGTTGCCCTTAAAAAGCAACTTCCAGGCATCTTCGTGGGTAGTTTCGAAGAGCCTCACCAGGGTTTGATGCTTCTTCGGATTGAAATCCCGCAGAGGGCGGCTTCTGCGCTGGCATGGGAGAATCCGACGAACTAGCATCACCTGGATTACATCGATGGGCTTGACATCCTTGGCTATCATGCTCTGGACGCGCATCTACAACGCTATCAGCTCATCGGGCGGACACCAGTCCGGACTCTTCTCGACCCAAGAGGTGAGTCTTAGGGGAGCACCGGAGCGGAATTCGGCAGCCGCGGCCCAGGTGGTGCCGCGGGGTTCTGTGATGTAGAACCATTGTCTCTGCCATTCCTTTACTGTCTCAACGAAAATTCCTTTCGGCCAAGAGATGTTGGGTAGCTTGCTTACCATGGCTCCTCCGCACTCCGCGTGCTGGCCCTCCACCACCTTCGGCTTTACGTTGAAGACTTTGAGCCATAGCCTAAAGTGGAGTTGGATACGCAGGAAGGCCTCGCACACGACTATAAACGCCGAGATGTTGAGGAAGGAATTCGGGGACAGATCATGGAAATCTACCCCGTAATAATACATCAGCCCGCGGATGAAAGGGTGGAGTGGAAACCCTAGCCCGCGTAAGAAATGAGGGATAAATACTACCCTCTCGGTGGGCTTCGGCATGGGGACGACCTGTCCCTCGACCGACAGACAGTGGGCGATCTCCTTCGCCAGATATCCGGCCGCCCGAAGCTCGGTAATGTCCTCCTCCTTGACGGAGGAGACCATCCACTTGCCCTGACCTCCGGATCCGGACATGGTTGCTTGAGTGGAAAGGAGATGAGAACCTGGGCGCTGGAGCTCGAGGTTGGAAAGACGGAGACAGTGTGAAGGCGTGTGAGAGGAAGGGGGAGTCCTTATCCCCTTATAAAGGCCATGAATATCAAGCGCCTCCTCACTCGCCTTAAGATTCGCCTATTCCTAAGGACTGTATAAACGGCGCGATTGGATTACCCATATCCGCATTGATGAGGATCCCGCAATAAGGGGACACGATCTCTGCTTCGACAGGACTTGCCGATGGCAACCGCGTCTCGGAATGTGAAGTGGCAGACGAAAAATGGTTCAAAATTGTAACCGGTCAGGCGTGATGTCACGCTACAAAAAGTTGTCAGCGGATGTAACTCGTGTAAAAATATATTCTCTCTGCGGTTGTGTATGGTGTGTGACAGGTCCGGATACTATCATCGCATCCGAAGACTATCTTGAAGTTCGGATAGAAGGGAACCCGCCTTGCAATGCCGAAGACAATCTGCGCGCCGGACTCCTCGTCATTGAAGCCATGTTCAGGGGCTACTGAGGGAGTCCTGGACTAAGGGGTCCTCGGGCATCCGGCCTGTTATCCATGGGCTGGACTGATGGGCTGTGAAGACATGAAGGCCGAAGACTGTACCCGTGTCCAGATTGGACTCTACTTGGCGTGGAAGGCAAGCTTGGCAACCGACTATGAAGATTCCTTCTTATGTAACCGACTTTATGTAAACCCTAGACCCCCCCTGGTGTGTATATAAACTGAAGGGGTTAGTCCGGAAAGGATATATACATTACCATAGTCATATAGGCTAGACTTCTAGGGTTTAGCCATTACGATCTCGTGGTAGATCAACTCTTGTAATACTCATATTCATCAAGATTAATCAAGCAGGAAGTAGGGTATTACCTCCCTAGAGAGGGCCTGAACCTGGGTAAACATCGTGTCCCCCGTCTCCTGTTACCATCAATCCTAGACGCACTGTTCGGGACCCCCTACCCGAGATCCACCGGTTTTGACACCGACAGTAATGTGTGCCGTAAGAAACAAGTGTAGATATGACGCAATGCAAGTATGCAAGTATGTGGGTGTGGCAGCGATTGTTGGCTTTTTTCTTCTTCGAGGCTCCACCGTGGTCTCTGCATATCATATGGACGTGACTATCCTAATTGGCGTTTTGTCATGCTATTCTCTTTCAGGTGTTATGCTCGGCTGCCTCCTAGAGCTACAAACTGCCGCAAGAAGAAGTGTGGCCACAGTAACCAGGTGAAACTTCATCCATTGTCCTCCCTTTATATGGAAGAAAGAAAAACTCGTGTTCTTTGCCATATAGATCTTGTTCGAATATGGTTAATTTCATTGATGATATTACTCTGAAACAAAATTAATTCATTCATCATGACTTTCCAACTTGCCTCCTTGATTCACAAGATTCTCAAAATGTAGGAATAGAGTGTCATGTCCTCTTTTATACTACAAGATTACAAAACTATAGGAATTTGAATAGAAAAGAGTTTGATAGCACTGAAATAACAAAGGAATACTGCTACTAGGTTTGAGTGGATGAAAATGTTCATGGGAAATGTAGTACAATGAATCATATGAAAAAATTTGGTAAGGATTCCAATGCTGTGAATTATGAGAAGGTCAAACTCTAAAAACTCAAAAGGCACCCTAGCACGATGTATCCGTTGGGGCGCTCCGCACCCCCGGCCTCGAGCGCCGCCTCCGGCCTCCCCGCCTCGCCGGCGCCCCGCCCGCGGGGCCTGCTGCCCCCGCCCCCTTTCCGGCCAGTGCGCCTGGCTCCGGGGGCCCCCTGGTTCTTCTCTGAGGAGCAGAGACTGAGGCTCCTCTCGTCAGCACTGGTCTCCTCACCAGATCTGAGGTCGGCGCCTCCTCCGCCACCCGCCTCCCCTCCTGCTGCTCCGGTCTCCCCGGTGAGCACGCCTGCCTCTGTCTCCCCTGCGCGCGTGCCGCGTCCGTCGGTGGAGTCTGGCGAATTTGTCCTGGACTCTGCCCCCATCCCCGCGCATTCAAGTGCTCACGGCCACCGGCCGCCTTCAATGCGGTCAGCCGCCTGGGGCCTCCGCCAGGCGCATTCAAGACGCCCTCTCTTCGCCCAGGGCCTCTCCGGCCGCCTTCAATGCGGCCACCCGCCTTCGCTCCATCATCACCATCCCCCCTGCCCATCTGCGCGAGTCAATGTGGCGTCTGGCTCCCCATCCGCGCCGCGCCATGTCCCGTGCGCGCCTTGGGAGGAGGCGGGATGGACCGTCGTGCAGGGGTCGTGCCGTCCGCGACGGGACGCGCCTTCAAGCCGGGGGCCTGCCGCCCCGTCCCATCCTGCGCCGCGCGACCTCGAGGAGCGGCGCCAGGCCAGTCTCCTCCGCTTCAAAAGGCGCACAGAGGGACTCTGTTCTCGCTGCCTCGCCCCCAAGCACCACCGTGCCACTGCCTGCAGAGATCCCGTGCGCTGCCTCTCCTGCAACCTCTCCGGGCACATCGAGAGAAACTGCCCGCTGCGTCGTGCGCCCAGGCCGCGCCCCACCCCGCCCGGCGCCCCCCCCCCCCCCCCCCGCCTGGCGCCTCGGGTGCCCGGTCCTGGGCTGCGGTTGTCGCCAACCCCATCCCTCTGCCCTCGTCCGCTTCCACGCCCCTCCCCTCCCGCCTGATGGCTCGCGTTTCGGCTGGCACTGGTGCGCCGGATGCGCGCCTGGAGGAGGATTCCTCCATCATCCCCTCCTCGTTCGACCTCGACCGCGACATGCTGGAGTGGGAGCGGACGGTGGCCATCGCCTGGGCCATCAACGCGCCACGACGCCTTGAGGCGCTCGACGTCGACCGCGCCATCCGGAAGCAGTTCCGCCTCAGCCACGCGGACATCGCCGTCACTCCGTACCATCCGGTGGAGTTCCTCGTCAAGTTCGAGCGCAAGGCTCAGTGCGACGAGGCGCTCGCTGCTGAGCGGGTGCACACTGGCGGCGCCATCGTCCACATCCGACCATGGCGTCCGCTAGAGCGCGCCTTCGGCGCCGCCCTCAATTTCCGGGTGCGGCTCTGCCTGGAGAACGTCCCCGACTACGCCTGGAGTCCGTTCATCGCCGAGCGCATCATCAGGCGCCGCTGCTCCCTCGGCCGCCTTGAAGACCACTCCGCGCTTCGAACCAACTCCGAGACGCTCGACCTCTGGGCTTGGACTGCCGACCCCAACTTGATCCCGAAGATCATCTGGCTCACGTTCACCACGCGCCCGTCCAGTGGCCTGCAGGTGTTCGCGAACGTCGCTAGGCCGTCAGGCTACAAGTGCGGTGCCACTTTCCGGGTGTTGGTGCACTTGGACTTGGTGGAAGACCACTCCAACGCGCCTCTGGATTGCTACGTCTCTGACGGCCACGCCGAGGCGTTTAGCCCTCCCTCCCTGCCCCTTGTCTGGCACAAGGGCTCCGTCGACGGCGTCCCGCCCCTGCTCGGGGCGTCCCTCGCCCCGCCTGCTGTGCCCGATGGCTCCAGGGCTGCTGCACCGCGCCAACGTGACCGTGGCAAGGACGACCACCCCCGCCAGATGCCAAGACGCCGCGATGACACCGACGACTTCGACGACGATTGGCACGGAGGCGCTGGCCGGGATGGCCGCGGGCGTGCGCCACTCTCCAGTGACACGCCGCTGGAACCGCGCCGGGAGCGAACCCGCTCCCCTCGACGCTGCGATGGGGAAGCTGCCCGCCATGGGAGGCGTCGGGCCGGCTCCCCGTCTGTCGGTGAGCTTCAGGGCGGGGCCTCGGAGCTGCCCCCCTCGCCCTCTAGCCACCTGCGCCTGCTGGCTACCGACGGGTCCGCGGAGGTGCAGCGCCTCCCGCTCACGGAGCACCTCCGCCTCCTTCGGGAGGAAGTGTCCGCTGCCATTGAAGCTGCTCTTGCCCCCTGCGCTCCGAGTTCGCCGCCCTGCGCCGGCGTATCGCCGGCTCCACTGTCATGCCTGACCGCTGGCTTTCCCCCCTTGGCGTGTTGGAGGTTGCGGCCGGAGCGGCCTCGCCGCCGCTTGACCCCCTGCTGCCTCTGTCCAACTACATGGCCGGGCTGGCCCTTTCCCCTGTTGTGCGGCTCCTCGACGGACCGATGAATGAAGCCTGGTCCTTCTCTGCGTCGAGCCTTCCGCAGCCGGGCGACGAGACCCCTCCGTCAGCTTCTCCCCCGCTCCATGTCGCCGCACGCCCGGCGGCTGTCAGGACGTATGTTGCTTCCGTCCGGCTGCCGCTGTCGTCCCCGTGCTGGACGCGGCCGTAGCACCGGTCTGTGTGGCCTCTGCTCCCTGTGGGGCGGCGGATGCTGCCGCATCCCCTGTGCTGCTCTCCGAGCCTGCGCCTCCCTCTGACGCGCCGGACGCGGACGTGGTTGCCCCACTGCTCGGTCCTCCTGAGGGCGCTCAGGTGCTTCCGGCTGATGTCACTGATGGTGCTGCTGCCCCTGCTCTGCTCACCGTGCAGGCCTCTGGCTCGGCCATGGCATGTGAGGCCCCTTTGGACCTCTTCCTCGCCCGCGCGGCCGACGCGCCGCACGCTCCGTTGCTGCCTACCCCGGCGGCCCGCAAGGGCAGGGGCGGCATGCCGGTCGCCGCCACTCGGCATAGTGCACGGCTGGACAAAAAGAAGGCCAAGGCCCCGCTCGGTTCCGGCTCGGAGGTGGTCCAGGAGCTCATCGCAAGGGTCTGCGGCGTTCTGGACCCGTCCGTTTCCTACGACGACAAATCCAAGCAAGCCTACCTCGACCTGTTCTCTACTCCACTTGCGGCCCCGGTGGTCCAGGCGATCGCTGGGCTGGTGGCGCACGCCAAGAGCATCTCGCAGAAGAAGGGAAAGAAGAGCAAGAAGGCCACCCTGGAGCTTGCAAACGTGGTTGCCCAAGCCAATGTTGAGTAAAACTGCCATCTGTTTAGACCCGATCACTTCCCTGCGGGTTGGAAGTGTTGTACTCCTTTTTCTGCTGTTCGTGTTTCAATTTCGTCACCCTGAACCTCGACCCGCTGCGGCCAGACGCCGCCTATCTTCTCTTCAATGTAACCATGAGTTCAAGCCGCTAGCTTCAATCAGTGTTTTGCGTCTGCATCGCTACAAGACTTCTCCCCTCTACAACGCCATCATGCGCCCCACGAGGCCTACCCCGCAGCAGGCGCCCCCCGTGCTATTTTCAAGTTTCCCTTATGGCGCAACCTGACGTAAGAATCATATGCTGGAACGTCCGTGGTCTCAACTCCCCCGCTCGCCGTGATGCAGTCCGCGACATGGTGCGTGACGCGTACACCACCATCATCTGTCTCCAAGAGACAAAACTGCAGCTAGTGGACGACTCCATCATCCGGGGCATGCTTGGCCCATGCTTTGTTGCAAACTACTTCGCCCTGCCTGCGATCGGCACTCACGGCGGAATGATTCTTGTCGTCTCCGACCGGTTCTTCTCCATGTCGGACCGCCACGCATCAGCGGCCACCATTTCTGCCACAATCACCATGCTCAACGATAACGTTGCCTGGACTATCTCGTGCGTCTACGGCCCTCAAGGAGAGCAGGACAAGCTGGCTTTCATTGAGGAGTTGAGGGCTCTATCTGCCGTCTCTAGGAGTGTGTGGCTTTTACTGGGTGACTTCAACCTCATCACTAAAGCGGCAGACAAGAACAACAGCAACATAAACCGCCGACTCATCGGAAAATTCAGGAGGGCCCTGGACTTCATGAAGTTAAAGGAGCTACATTTATGTGGACGAAGGTTCACCTGGTCCAACGAACAGGCTAGTCCGGTCCTGACTAAGATAGATCACGTTTTTCACTCCGACGACTGGGACATGCTCTTCCCAAATGCCCACCTTCAGGCCATCTCCACGGCCTGCTCTGACCACGCCCCGCTATACCTTCAGGGATGTGTTGACAATCCAAGGAAGCCGTCCTTCAAGTTCGAGGAGTTCTGGTTGCGCCTCCCTGGCTTCCACGAGGCCGTCTCCGTGGCTTGGAACAAGCCCGTCCAGGCTCATGACGCGATCCGCAGGATACACATCAAGCTTTGCAGGACTGCGAAGGCCTTGCGTATGTGGCAGAAGGAGAAGGTCGGTGTTCTTAACACCCAGATCTCGGTGGCGAAAGAGATCATTGGGCGGCTAGATGTTGCAGAAGAGGGACGGACCCTCTCTGAGTCCGAAAGGGTGCTTCAGCGTCAGCTTAAGGCGTCCTACCTTGGTCTCCTCGCCATTCAGAAAATCAAGCTCAGGCAGCGTTCGAGACTAACCTTGATCAGGCTTGGTGACGCCACCACCAAGCTCTTTCACGCTCGGGCAAATGGTAGAAGGCGCAAGAACTTCATCCAATCCATCAGGACCAACACCGGGCTGGCGATTACCAAGGAAGATAAGGAGCAAGCTCTCCTCGATCACTTCCAGGAGCACCTCGAAATGGCCACGCAACGGACGAAACGCATAGTTTGGGAGAACATCGGAATCCAACACCACGATCTTTCGGAGTTGGACGCCCCTTTCGACGAGGATGAAATTAAGGAGGCAGTTTTTTCCTTACCTTCGGTCAAAGCACCCGGCCCAGACGGTTTTATCGGTGCCTTCTTCAAGTCCTGCTGGGAGATCATCAAGACCGACGTCGTGAATGCAATCATGCAACTGGCTAGCCTCCGCGGCGATTGCGCGGGTCTGATAAACTCGGCAAACATTATCCTGCTGCCAAAAAAGGCAAACACCACCTGGATTGGGGACTACCGTCCAATCAACCTAATTCATAGCATATCCAAGATCTTCTCCAAGCTGTTGGCAAACCGTCTAGCTCCGATGCTCCCTGCGCTAGTCTCCAATTGTCAGAGCGCCTTCGTGATGAAGCGGTGCATCCATGATAACTTCTTGCATGTTCAAAACTTGGTGAAGGAGGTGCATCGCACTCAAACGCCCGGCCTCTTCCTCAAACTGGACATCTCAAAGGCTTTTGACTCTGTGGGCTGGGCCTACCTGCTGGAGGTGCTTCAGCAACTCGGGTTCAGTCAGCGCTGGCGGGACTGGATTTGCATGACCCTCGCAACATCTTCCTCCAGGATCCTATTGAATGGGGACCCGGGCACCCCTTTTGCTCATGCATGCGGCCTGCGTCAGGGTGACCCCATATCTCCGATGCTATTCATCTTGGCCATCGACCCTCTACAGCTTATGCTCCGTGCGGCCTCCCTGGAAGGGATCCTCAAGCCGATCAAGGCTCGTTCGGCTACCTGCAGAGTCTCCCTCTATGCCGATGATGCTGGCATCTTCGTCAATCCGGACAAGGATGAGATCGACGCCATCGCAAAGATCCTTGCCTGTTTTGGTGAGGCTTCGGGCCTCATCACCAACGTAACCAAGACGGAAGTGTTCCCCATCCGCTGTCACGGGCTCGATCTTACAAACATCCTTTCAGGCTTCCCCGTGAAGATTGCCTCCTTCCCCACAAAGTACCTGGGCCTCCCCCTCCATACTGGCAGGCTCAAAAGAGCGGACCTCCAACCTCTCTTCGACAAGGCAATGGGCAGACTGCCGGGATGGAAGGGCAAAAACCTCGCTAGGCCTGGAAGGGTCTCCCTGGCAAAGTCTGTCTTGTGCGCTATCGCCACACACCACCTCACTGCGCTCCGCCTCCCGGTTTGGGCAAACCACAAGCTCAGCAAGATTTCACGAAATTTCATTTGGAGCGGCGACAATTTTGAAAACGCGTCTGGAGGACACTCCCTGGTCAACTGGAAGACGGTGTGCAGGACGAAGGCCCTTGGTGGGCTCGGGATCACGGACCTCGAGAGATTTGGCAGGGCTCTTCGCCTGCGCTGGCCTTGGCTCATGTGGACCGACCCTAACCGGCAGTGGGTGGGCTCCGCCCTACCCTGCGACGAGGTGGACATGGCGCTGTTCAGGGCTTCCACCACCATCGCGCTGGGGAACGGCCGAAAATCGTTGTTCTGGCATGACGACTAGACGGGAAAGGGGCCTCTGCGATTGCTTGCCCCCGAGCTTTACACCATCGCCACGAGAAAGCAGAGAGCGGTCATGAAAGAGTTTCAGGACAATAACTGGATCAGATCAGTCGCCAGACTGAGCACACCAACACAGCTGCAGGAGTTCATTACGCTGGCAACTCTGGCTTCGCAAACCATGCTGACCCCAGACCGCAAAGACACCATCTCCTAGCGCTGGACCCCAAACGGCACCTACTCCTCTACCTCAGCCTACACGGCCCAGTTCTGCAGATCCTTCCCCAGGTTCACGCCGTCCAAGATTTGGGAGGCCCATGCAGAACCAAAGTGCAAACTCTTCTCCTGGCTGGTCCTCCATGGGAAAATCCTAACGGCAGACATGCTAGCTATTCGTGGCTGGCCACATGACCCCATCTGTCCTCTCTGCCTGCGGGCACCGGAAACTGCTAACCACTTGTGCAAGGACTGTCCGTTCGCGGTGGCGGTTTGGTCGCATGTACAACGATGGACTGGGGACGCGCCGGCGGCCCCGATGGCAACGCCGCCTGCCATGAGTATCTCTGAATGGTGGGACTCGCTCATCGCCCCGCTCACCAAGGAAGATAGTTGACGTCGCAGCGGTCGCTTCCTCTACACCATCTAGAATATATGAAAAGAGCGCAACCGTCGCATCTTCAACGGGATCCGCCTAACTCATGTGGAGGTGGCTGCCCTCGCGTTCGACGACATAAGACAGAGGGCCATGGCCTTCGGTAGGGCCCAAGTGGCGACCGGCATTGGCTGACCCGTAAGCTAATGCGTTTTGTAGGGGTTTTCGTCAGGTTCCTTAGAAAAACCTGTCACCTCTGTACATATAACCCTCTCTTTTTCGTCTAAAATGAAAAGGCAGTGCTCCTGCCGGTTCCTCGAAAAAAAATGCTGTGAATTATTGACCACCGTAGAAAAAAAATCCTAAGGATCCACATTCTCTGATAATCCTATGTAGTTTCTTTGAATCAAAGGAGCCCACACTGTGTTCTTGTCATAGTGTCTCTGTCATTAGCATTTTTTATTGACACTAGCTCTTTATATAGGCTGGAGTGTGGGGCGAGTGCGTGGTAGATGGAACTCCTATTTATCACCTTTCTGCTTGCACTTCCAAATGGTTCGGAAATCTGTCTTTATAACTTCCTCTCATGCGGAACGAAGAGAAGTTAGTAAATATATTGGGAGCCCTTGATCGAGTAGTTCATCCGAAAGCATTTGATCCATCAGATTAGTGCTTGATCTTCTACTTAATAGGTTCAAGACCTAAATAAAGGAATGAGAACAGCTGCAAGATCCGCTTACTTCTTTCTGTTAGTCAAGTTGGAATTTGGTTTATCGTTGGATGAACTGCATTGCTGATATTGATCCCAAGAAAAAATAGTAGGTACAGCTAGTCCATGAATAGCCAGCGAGAAAGCTGTTGCGCGTTAGCGCATCCATTTTCTTGCCTTATTTTGATATGATTTTTTGAGCCACTAGCGTGAAAGCCTGTTGGGACGTCATTTACAACATTTTACTCCTTCGACTTTCCAACTCTCATGCTCTTTTTTTTATGCGAACCCCTGCCTTTTTTTTCTTCTGGTATGCACTGTGGGAGCATATGTTCCATCCACACCAACATTCTCATGATAAAAACATTTCTGTATAATCAGAAACTTCTAGGTTTTTGGCAGCTACTATTGGATATTTATATTTAGATATAGTTGATGCGCCTTGCGAAAAAAGATATAGTTGATGCGAATTTGCGACGAACCTATTTATTTTTCTTATCTGATGTATTGTGTGCAAACTATTATTTTCAGTTGAGGCCAAAGAAGAACAAGTACAGGAGGCACTGAAGTTCCATTTGTCAATGAATCAATATATCATCAAAGTTCACAGTTCATGTCCTGTTTAATTACCTCGTTGTAACGTCTTGCTGAGCGTAAACCATGATTACACTATTACTCTGTCAAATACATATGGTTGTTTTTGAGTCGTGACGGAGTGGCCGCATTACTAAGAGCATCTCCAGCTGTTCGGCCCTCAGGGCGTCGAAAAATAGCCGCCTAGGGGCGAACCGACATTAGGTTGGTGCGTGGGGGCCATTCCGTTTCCAGTCGTTGGTCCCTAGGTCGCCGACAATCTCGCGTGAGCTCGGCGACATTTCGTACAAATATGTTCAAACTCGGCTATATAGCACGAACTCGGAGAAATTTCATTGAAATTTGTACAAAAAAGATAAAACATGCGCAAACTACGCCAAACTACGCCTAGCCAGTGCGCCGCCCGCCATCTACATGCCGAGAAGCCTGTAGAAATGGGTGTAGTTGCCGCCATCATTGTCGCGCGCCCCGCCGGAGCCGCCGTCGTCCCTGCTGCACCACTTGCCACGGTCGCCGACACGCGGTGGGGCGCTGGACGGCCCGGCCTCGTCCTCCTCGTCGCCGTCGAGGACGATGACGCCGCCCACCTCACGCCCGAGGCGCCGGGCCTGGAGCTCCGCGTATGCCCGGAGCTCACGGCGCACCTACTCGCGGAGGTAGTCCTCCTTCGCCCATTTCAGGGCGGCCTCGTCGTCGGGGGCCACCATGTCGACGTGCTCCGGCTTCACGGGGAGCAGGCCCGGCTCGGGCTTCTGCCGGACCAGCCGGAGGGGAGGGCCGGGCACCCTCGTTGATGACGAGGGCGCCGCTGCGGCTGTGGCGCCGGAGCGGCGTCTCCTCCGGCTCTGGCTTGGCGGGGCGGAGCGCCGGCGAGCCGGAGCCCGACGACAAGGACGTCCCCGGCTCCATTCGGCGCGGCGTCCAGGAGTAGCCACGGCGGTGAGAGAAGCACGGCCACGGCAGGTACTCGAGGCGCGACACGTTGTTGGTCTTGATGTGGTCAAGGACGGCCTTGAGGGTGCGGCCTGGCACGCCCCACCACTCGCGGCACCCGTCGGTGTTGAGGCGGCCACGGGGAATGATGCCGTTGACGAAGGCGATCTGCTCTTGGCGGCAGCGCTCGAAGTACATCGTCCACAACGTTTCGCTGTCGGCGGCGTACCTCGGCTCGTTCCGCTGCTCCTCCGTCATGGACGAGCGGAAGCGGGCGATCTCGGCCCGCTGAGCCGCCCCTTCGGGCACAGGCGGCACCGGGCCGCTGCCGGCGCTCAGCCTCCACGCCCCCGGCACACGCATGTCAGGGGGTGCCGGATACTCGGCCTCATAGAGGAGGCGCGCCTCCGGCTCTTGGAGATGGCGGCGGCCGAAGCCGTTCGCCGCCACGCCGTTGCCTGGAAACCTCTCAGCCATTTGCTCGTCGACGGGGAGGGGTAGAGAGTGTTGCTTTGTGTGACGTTCACCGTCGGGAGGTCGCCTTTTATAGCCCAGCGGGGCGGCGAGAGGCTGCATTCCGGGCGACGTGGCGGGAGCGGGCGGGACGCGCGTCGGTGGTGCCTTCACTGCGCCGCCCGTGAGGCATCAATGGAGGCTCACCGACGCGGCAACGCGGCAGCCTTGGCCAGCGTTGGCATTGATTCCCGTGGAAACCGAAGCAGGATGAGGACGACGAGCGGTGTCTCGCTGACTCGGCGGGCCCATCCTCGTTCGCGCCAAAACCGCGTCCCGCGGCGCCCCTAGCGCGTCGGCTTCGGCCTGGTTCCGCTGACGCCTTCGGCCCAAACTGATGAAAATCGGGCTCCTAAGGGCGCGACTGACCCGACTTTTGAGCTCTGGCGCGGAAAAATCGCTTAGAAAAACCTGTTGGGGACGCACTTAGAGATGCTCTAAGAGCTCGTTGGAAGCTTTTTTTTTGGCAAGCGCGTTGGAAGGTGGTCTACTCCGTGCGGCGGTGCGCACAGCAGGCCCGAACGGTCCAACTCCACGGAGTCAGATCCGTGAAGCGTAGGAAGCCCGTAGTAGAAAAATGAGAGTGAGCGAAACCCAAGCTAAAGAAAATCTAAAAAACCCCGAGATTTACATTGAATTATCACTAAGACGGCTCATATCCCAAAAAAATGCGGCTTATAAACCCGATAAACCCCATCACATGCAGTTTTTCATTGCAGGTCTGAGAAAGAATAGTACAGTAGCATCAGTTTTTTTTTAAACTTTCGATCTATTCCTCAACTGTCATGATAGTACATAGAACACTAGAAGTAAAATTTACATCCAGGTCCGTAGACCACCTACCGACGACTACAAGCACTGGAGCGAGTCGAAGGCGTGCCGGCATCATCGCCCCTCCCTCGTTGTAGTTGGGCAAACATTGATGTAGTAGACAGTCGAGAAGTCGTCGTGTTAAGGCCCGTAAAACCAGCGCATCATAAAAGCAACCACCGTCGATGAAGAGAATGGTAGATCGAAAGGATCAACGTGCAGACACATATGTAGGCGAACGAAGATCGGATCCAGTAGGATCCATCAGTTTTAATAATACTTGTTTATGGATCGCATCACCGGCCATGCAGGAGTACCTAGGTTCCTGCAGCAGTACCCCGTTGACATCGCAAAAAAGTACTGGGAGTATCAACAATGGTAACCATGTCAGTTTACAACCAGATTAGCACAAGACTTATCAGCAACTTAACAGTCGAATACGAACACAGGTTGTAGCAGCTTAGGCATCAGCAATTTCCTCCCATGATGCATGCCATGAGCTATCTTGTGGCAACGTCCATGGCAGTAGGATTACTCCTCGGTGCCGTCTCCCCAACAGTGAAGGCAGCTTCAGCCAATGCGACGGCGAGCAGGAACACGACGGCGTCGGCGCTGCCACCGTTCGGCACGAACCACACCGTCGGCGACGGTGCCGGGTGGCTGTTTGACGGCAAGGCGAATGCCTCAGCGGCCAACTACTCGGCCTGGGCAGCCAACCGCACCTTCTACCTCGGCGACTACCTCAGTATGTCTTCTTTCACTGCATTTCCTTTGCCTTTGACGTGCAGGGGCAACTCCAAATCTTCTTAGGCTCTGTTCGGAACAACTGAATTCGGTGCGAATCTGACAAGAATTGCTCTCATTTCTGGGATCATGTTGGTCACATGATCATCGTGCATTTACAGGCTTCAAGACCCGCACGGATAACACAGTCGTGCACACGACCAACGCTACGGTATACAAGCTCTGCGGCTACGACGGTGGCACTATCGGTGGCGGGTGGAAGGCAGAGGAGGCCTTCTTGACAGTGATGTTAGCTGCGGAGGGCGCAAACTACTTCTTCTCGGACGCCGGCGAGGGGGAGCACTGCCGGAGGGGGATGCGGTTCGACGTCACCGTGGCGCGCGGCCGCGGCCTCCCACAAATACCACCGTCGTACTACGAGCCGCTGTCCGGCGGGACGGCAGGGAGGGGGCTCGGCGAGGTGGTTCCGATGTGGGTTGCTGTGAACGTTGGCTTTGCTGTTTTGCTGATGCTGTGAATGGTCTCCATTTCCATCAGGTGTTAATCAGCATTCAGCAACGACTTAGGAAAATTGCAACTTCTGTAGCAACCTTGGGCTGTCTTTTCCCCCTTGATGATACGTCCTCAAGTTTTAAGATTAGTTCTTGAAAAATTAAAAATCTTAGTCATCTGTAAGAAGACTTCGGCATCTTCAAAAGTTTATATGTATTTCTACTTTTCTGCAAATGTGTGTTTGTAAGGACATGTGATACTTAATATATAACCTTAAACCTTTTCGTAAAAAATGAGTTTTGTAGTTTTAGAGTAATGTTAGTGCAAAATTATTTCAAAATGTTATAAACAAGGGTGCCTTCCCGAAGCGGTCACACTCACACATAGAGGCCTGCCGACATGGGATTTGGTCACGTGTCGTGTGTGAAGAGGGCATAGCCCCGAAACTTTCCTCTTCCCCAGCCACCACCAGCCCTAGGCTCCTCCTCTCCTCTCTCCGCTCATCGGCGCCGCCAGATCTCGCTGACGGGCAAAGTCGTATCAGCATGGGCGGCGGCGGGGCCAACGTCATTGGGCGGCGCAGCGGCGTGTGATGCGTCGACGTGGAGGGTTTCGACGGTCTCGGCGGTGTGTGCCTGGCATGGCGGTGGCTCGAGCCGGCTCTCCTGCGTGCCTATGTTATTATGTTGGCATGAGTTACATCGTGTGCCTACCTTTTTATTATGGTAGAGGCCTAGGATACAAGGGTCCTATTAAGACACGACTCCGTAATCCTATCTACACATCGTACGGCTAAGAGTTCAATTATAACCTACTGTGTACAAAATATTAGACACAACTCTAGCAAATAATATAAATGAAGATCAAATTGTAGCTATCCATTGTATTGTTTGCTTTGGAAGAATTGACAAAAATAGCAGATCTCGCATAGGTTTATATATGTTCTCAGTTTTTTTGATTTGTATGTATTATTTGCAGATACGTCACAATGGCCACCGAAGGCCAATATGAACTTATGGTGGGATGACGCAAAATAGAGATTGTATCTGGTGACTGAGGGCTTGTACAATGGTGGCAGCACCTAGGTGCTGCCCCATGCTTCACATGTGCACGAAACGAAGAGGACGGTGGTTTACTTAAGCATGTGCCCAACCCGTGGCCCCAAGCTGCCATCATTGATAAGCTCTTTTTCCTTCTCTCTCGTTAGTGTTTTCACCGGTCTATTTTCTAGAAGGGAAAGTTAGTAGGCAGAACAGCACACTGGGTTGGTTTTCCCCTTTCTTTCATACCTTTCTCAGCGAGGAGTCCGGTTCTTCTACAGGATCCCGCTTTGGCCTGCAAGCAGCATAATGGACCATCCGATCCTACGTGGATAGCTGGGGCATCACTCCATGGTGGAGCATTGGCCATGCCCTGAGTGATAGTTTTGCTTTGGGAGTATCAAGAAGAGTGACATGTATTCTGGTTAAAGCCATCAAAGGTAGCATATTCGTTTGTACATGAATCATTTTTGTTGTACATAAGTGCCATCAAGGATCAGTCTAAACTCACGGACATGCATAAACTAGATATGTGCACAGATGAACATTTTGCTGGATGTGCTTTATGAATGAATACTACATATATTACTGCACACTTACTATTCCCTTTGTCTCATAATATTAGAGCTTTTTTTTACACTACTTATATTATAAGACGGAGAGAGTGTATTTTTTTTTTCAAAAACTGCTGCTCATTTTACACGCTAACAAATGCTATATGACCGAACCCTCCGTTTGAACAAAGTTAATACGCAGACTAGATAAAAATGAAGGAAGTAGTATTTATGTTAAGTGTATTTTTTTAACATGTGGAGTGCATACGCACGTTCAAAATTACATCGACAATCTTTGTGCGCATAGGACAACAGAGGTGGGCGCGTCCGCTAGGTCTACGCCAAATGCTTAGGCCAACTCCACCGCGCGACCCTATCCTGTCTGCCCCCGTCCGTTTGGGGTAAAAGGGACAAACGAGACGGCCCAGCGCGCGGGCGCAAACGGACTTTTGTCCTCTTTGTGTCCGCTTTCAACCCATCCGCGGCCCAAGTTTGCGCCGCTTTTGAGGTGAAACGGACACCACGCGGACGCGCGGGTTGTCTGCGCGTGTCCTCCCCTGGCCCGCCCGTCGGTGGCACAAGGCGGACCTTTTTCTATCCGTCCCCCTCCCTCCCTCCGGCCGCACCCCGTCCACTCTTCCCCACTGTTCCCCTCGCTGCCGCTGCCATTGCAGCCGTGCAGTTCGGACACGAGCTCGCCCAACCCCTTCCCCTCGGCGCCCCGAGCTATCCAACCACGTCCACCTGGTTTGCGCACCCGCCGGCCGGTTTTGGGGCGGATCCGGTCGGTCTTGAGCTCGGCCGGGCCTCGCCATGGACTGGCCGGGCACCTCGCCGGAAGGCCCTGGCAGGGCCGCAAGGCCACATGCAGGCACTGACTCCTCCTCTAGCCGCTCGGATCTGCACCGTCGGTGGTCCACCGGCAGATACACGAATGGCGGCCGGCCGGGCTCGGTGCTTGCCCAAAATCTCGCCGACGCACCGTTGCCACTCATTAAGTACGACCACTGCCCAAGGATGGTCGTGCACCGCGTGTCTACAACGCCGGAACATCCCGGATGGGTGTTCATCAAGTGCTTAAACGATGGGGTATGCGCTTTTTTTAGCTTCGGTTTGTGCTTTAGATTTGACTAGTTGTGCTAACGTCAAATTTTGTTGTGTAGAATGGATGCAAGTTTTGGTATTGGGAAGAAAAGTACATCGATATATTGATAGAGCGAAGTTTAGTACATGTTCGTGCACTTTTAGCTAGCATAGAGGCTGTAAATGAGACAAGTGTACTTGTTGCTAGATTAGAGCTAGACACGAGACTAGGTGTGAGGAGGAAGCAACATCGACTTCCGGCTTGAAGAAGAAAGAAGGATGGCAGATCGAGCCTTCTGGCTTGAAGAAGAAAGGAGGTTGCCAGACCGAGCCTCCTTCGGAGATCAACAACGAGTGCATCGAAAATGACCTAACCCAACTCATGGGAGCAGTTTTGAAAATTGGGTATCTTATAAAATGTATTCTTGTGGTTCTTGTTTTCTTTGGTCTTGTTTTACTAGTCAAAATGTGATGATGCATTTTTCATGTACCAAAAATGAATGATGAAATAAAGTTAAAGACTTGCAAAGAAATAATACACGGACAGGATGCGGCCGGGATGCGTCCGCGCGGTGGGCGCACGGCCACCGCATCCCAGGACACGCCCGGACACGACCCAAAATTCTTACCCAAATGGACAGAATCCGGACAAAACGGACCTCCGTTTGGGGTCGCGCGGTGGAGTTGGCCTTAGTTCAGTTTGCAATGTGGAATTTCTCAAAAGAAAAGGTTGAAAAGTCGAGAGCGGCGTTTCGGTGCTCGGGTGCATCTGCATCCGGTCAAAAAAGAATTCGTAAAAAAATCAGAAAAATTCAAAAAAATTCAAAAAAAATTAGGGTGGTAGAAAATTTGATGCGTGAGGTACGCTCTAATTTTCAAAATATTTGGACTATGTCTTTTTTGCTGAGAGCTGCACAGAAGTCCAAATATTTTGAAAATTGGAGCGTACCTCACGCATCAAATTTTCTACCACCCTAATTTTTTTTGGATTTTTTTGAATTTTTCTAGTATTTATTTTGATTTTTTTCGTGAGCGCTGGTGGTGCAGATGAGCTCGGGCTCATATTCAAATTTGAGTCAATTATACCGGTGGTACTAGAACTTGGCGCAAATGGTCACTTTGGTGCTAGAAGTTGCGGTGTACATCAAAGTGGTGCAAAAACTTTGCTTGGGCGTGCAAATACAGTGCATATCTCATTTTGTATACATAATCTGCGCTGACTAGGTGCTTGGGGTCCGTTGTCAGCCAGTGAACGAGGAATAATGTTTTTTTAAAAAACTCTCAAAAAAACAGTTTTGACAAAAAAAGATCATATGGGGTGGCATTTTTCTTCTCTATGCCCAGTGTGTCCCGCCTGTCAATATTAGAACAAAAAGATTTCGCCCAGGTTTCGATCACGAGACCACAGGATACCAAATCAACCGGCTAACCACTCCAAGCTACACATAGATTAGAATTTAATGATCACAATCTTATAAAGCAATAGCAAAGACGCATGTGGAGCTTAAGTGGGCTGCATATATTGCAGTCCATCTTGCACAAGCTATTTTTATAAGGTATTTTAAAACATAAGTAATAAAAATTATGTTCCAATATTTGTTTGTTATCAATACTTTGTCAATAGAAAATAATGAAATATATACCCGTGTATATATAAAATATTTAGTTAATATGGACATTTAAAATGTATATTATATACAATGTTCAACTAATACAAAGAAAGTATACACTGATGGCTTATATTGAAATTTTGAAATGATGAATACAAACTTTTACTTAACAGCTATAATTATTCACAAGTGTATATTTTGTTACTTATGACTTATATTAGAAAATAGTATATATTTTTAATATTATACATGATTAAATATCCATATTAACAGTTTTTAATAGTATATTTTTTACTCATGACTTATCTATATATTTAGTTATAAAAATTGAACTATACAGATGTGCTTTTAATTATTTAAATATTTTTATAACAAAAATAATATTCTAAATGTAATTTATAAAGAAATCATATCATTTAAAATTATATAAAGATATTTACAATTCATAAATATTATTTTAAATATATGGATGTGTTTTGAAATAATACACGAACAAGTTTTAAAAATAAGTTATTTCATTGGGTGCATGGTGTTTTTTAAATAAATATACCATTGTTTTGAAATAACACATGGGCATTTTTATTTAATATACATTTTAAATTTCTGTATTAACTAAATATTTTATAGTACATGCATGTGTACTTAAATTTGTTTTATTTACTAATGATGGTTTGTTTGTATAAAATTTGTAGCACACAAACATTTAAACATAATTTTTATAACTTACATTTTACAAATATATCTTTAAAAAATAGCTCGCACAAAATGGGCCGCAATATCTGTAGCCCATTCAAACTTCAGATGCGTACCTGTTAAATACAGTTGCTAAAAAGAACCTGCTAATACATATAGGTTAGTTATCCATTCAGGACGTTGTAACTGGAACAGTGTACTTGTTGGACAGGTTTGCTCTCTTACCTTGGTCGCGTGTTCGAGTCCTGATCTCCCCTTTTTCCTTGTCAATTTTCACCAACGGGGCCCGCTGGTTAGAGATGAAAAATGGCACGTTGATATGGAAGTTTTTTTGCAAAAAATATATATTACAAGGGGTTTTTTGAGAAAAATCAGACCACACACCCCCTCTTTCAGGTCTAGTGGCTGACAGCGGGGCCCACATGCCTAGTAAGCGCAGATTCTGTATACCAACGCGATTAACACTGTATTTGCACGTCTAAGCCAAGTTTTTGCACCGTTTTGATATACACCGCAACTTCTAGCATCAAAATGACCTTTTGCACCAAGTTCTAGCACCACCAATGTAATTGACTCTTCAAATTTTCGTGAAAAGTCCCCCTTCCGCCGTTCCTACTCTAGTCCACACTCCACACACACACAGACAGAACGCGCCGCTCAAAGCCCTCGTCCCCACCCCCGGCTTCCCGCGGCGGCAGCGGCGGCGGCGGCGGCGGCCATGGAGCAGAACCTGTCCCGGTGTCCCCTTTACGCCCGTCTGCACAAGGTAGCGGTCGAGTTCCTCCGCAGCAAGGACGCGGTGCGACAGCTATTCCACCGCGCCTACGTGCCTACCCACCACGCCCTCCCCGACCCGCCCGTCTCCGCCGCCCTTTGCCTCTTCGCCCTTCCCCCCACGACGACGTCGACCGCGTCAGCCGCCTCCCCGACGCGCTCCTTCACAACATCGTCTCCCGCCTCCCCGCAAAGGACGCCGCCCGCACCGCCGCGCTCTCCCGCCGCTGGCGCGGGGTCTGGCGCTCCGGCCCGCTCGTCCTCGTCGACTCCGGCCTCTTTCCCGCCACCTCCGCCGTGTCCAGCGTCCTCGCCGCACACCCTGGGCCCTTCCGATGCGTCCACCTCACCAGCTGCTACATGGATGACTTCCATGCCCTGCTCACGGGCTGGCTCCAGATCCTCGCTGACAAGGGCGTCCAGGATCTCGTCCTCGTAAACCGCCGGTGGCCGTTCGACATCGCTCTCGCCGCCACTCTCTTAGGCGTGGCCACCCTCACCCGCCTCTACCTCGGCCCCTGGATGTTCCCCGACACGGCCGGCCTCCCGAGCGCCACCTGCTTCCGTAACCTCCGTGAGCTCGGGCTCTGCAACGTCGTCATGGAGAGCAGGGATTTGGACTTCGTCCTCGACAGGAGCCCCGTGCTCGAGACGCTCTGTGTCGAAGGGAATCTGTTGAGGCTTTGCCTCCGCCTTGTCAGCCAAAGCCTCCGGTGCGTGCAGATCATCGGCTGCTTCCTTGAAGAAATCTTCGTGGTGGACGCCCCACTCCTTGAGCGGCTCATCCAGTCCGAAGGCTTTACCCCTCATGGCAACTTCACCAAGGTGAAGATTGGTCATGCCCCCAAGCTGCAATTGTTGGAATACTTGGAGCTGGACCAAAGGCACGTCCTAGAGGTCGGCAACACCATCATCAAGGTGCCTCATCTTTCCATTTGTTCCATGTAAATTCCTAAAGGGATCAATGCAAATGTGTGATCTTTCTTGTCTTAATTGGGTGCGTTGTGATTGCACTTGCAGGCTGGGTCAAGGGTGAGTCCGAGCACCATGGTGCCAAGTGTGGGAATCCTGGCTTAGGAGGTGTGTTTCGGAGTCCGCAATGATGCCAAGATGGTTCCTGGTGTCCTCAGATGCTTTCCGAATGTTGAGACGCTCCACATCAAGGTGAAGCCCCTGACGCCTCTTTTGGCTTCCATTTGCATCCTAATATTGCTAATTGCTATCAATAGCGGATGAACTGCATGTGCATTTGAACGATCGAATTTTCAGTCTGGAAAAACCGATCAATCCTCTGGCAAGCTGAACCTAAAGTCCTGGCACGAGTCTGGTACCATAGAATGCATCCGGTCACGTATCAAGCTGCTGGTTTTTCACGATTTCCAAGGGGGCCGCGGCGAGCTCGCCTTCCTAAATTTTTTCTTTGAGAGCGCATTGGTGCTGCAGGAGGTGGTGATTGTGTTTGACGCTGCTTCCAGTTCGTTCGAGGACGTAGAATCCAAATTGGAGAGTCTGGTGTCCATGAAACGGGCCAGTGAAACCTCCATAGTGCTGGTCGCTGCGTGTTCTGATCCTCATGGCGGTTACATTCGGAGCTTCAAAATAGGACCTGGTTTTTCTCTTGCCGACCCTTTTGTAAACTACTGAAGTCACAGCAAATGGCCTATGTACTTCGGAATGCTCTGGAAGTTGTTAATGTTCTGCTGCTTGCAAGCCAATGTTTAATATTTGATTTCAGTGTTTGAAGACTTGCTGCCGACCCTTTTGTAAACTACTGAAGTCACAGCAAGTGGCCTATGTACTTCGGAATGCTCTGGAAGTTGTTAATGTCCTGCTGCTTGCAAGCCAATGTTTAATACTCCCTCCGTCCGAGAAAAGTTGTCTCCATGGTCATTTTACAAAAACACCCTCAGCTAATTCCCGACAAACGACGCAGCCCCGCCGCTCGTCTCCCCCGCTCGCTTCCCAGCTCGGCTCCCCGCGCCGGAGCTCCCTGCTCCCCTCCCCGCGCCTGAGCTCTCCCGCACAGCTTCCTCCCCGCGCAGCTTCCTCGAGCGTCACCCAAGCTCCCCCTCCTTGGTCCCTTCCTCCGCCCCCGCGGGAGACAGAGTAAAGGTGGATCGGCGGACTCCCCAAATTACACGCTTGGGCGCTGAGGGAGGAGGAGCAGGCGGAGGGCGCGGCGGCGGAGGCCGCGGCGGAACTGAGGAGGGGCAGGAGGCGTGGAGCACCTCGGCCGTGTCGGCGTAGCGCTGCTTGTCGTCGAGGGTGCTCCCGTAGTTGCTCTTGATGGACCAGGAGTCGGCCGCCACGGACCGGTCGTCGTCCGACGCCATCTCGCCGGGTGGGCCTCCCCTCGCGGCCGCGGCGGGGGGCCGCCCCAGACCCTGGTCCCGAGCATCCACGTCGGGAACATCTCCGGGTCATCCCGCGGCCACCGTATCCCCGCCATGCCCGCCGCCCGCTCGCTGGAGATGGACGCTCAGCCGACCACTCCCGCCCCCGCAAAGACAGGGTAAAGGTGAGAACTTCAATGCTCACTAAATTTCAGAGCTCAAGTACTCTGCTTTGCTGCTAAATCAAATGCTCTGCTTTGCTTTAGACGTTCAAGTACAGTAGATGTTCTGCTTTGCTTTTCTTTGCTGCTAAACCAAATGCTCTGCTTTGCTGCCAAATCAAATCTCAGGGCAATGGGGCTGCAGGGAATTTGGGTGCTGAGGGTTCTTCTGTCAGGAGGAAGCATGGTGGTGGTGTACAGGGGATAATTCCCAGTTCATTTTGGTGAGTCGAAGAGCATTCCTCCCTGCCCTGCCCTGCCTAGTTGAAGAGCATTGTTTACTTTGGTAAAGTAAAACAGTTTTGTCAAGCAAAGCTAAGAATTTGTACAGGCAACAGCATTGTACTGACAAAATTGAATTTCTATTTAAATTTGTACAGGCAGCAACACTGAATTTAAATTTGTACAGGCAGCAACACTGAATTTAAGCTTGACTGAATGTAGTAAACACTGAATTTAAGCTTTGACAGAAGAATCTAAATAACTCTAACTTAATTCAAATAAATCCAAGTTTGACTGAATGTAGTAAACACTGAATTTAAGCTTTGACAGAAGAATCTGTCAATGATCTAATTGAATGATCTTCTGTTAGTTACTAGGATAGTGGTTCATCCTGCTTGTCTGATCTGTGGAGGAGACCAAGGGCATCAACCTCCCCAACTTGAATTTGTAGATGCTCAATTTAGATGTTTTTGTCCTAACAAACAAGTAAACTACTGTAACTCTAGTGTTGTTGTGGTAAACTACTGTAGTTGATCTACTGCAGCATGTTCAGAATAAATATTCGAACCTTATGGTCAAAACTGAATGTTGACAGTAGTAGTAAGACTAGAAGAAGAAGAATTCCAAATAAACTCAAATAAAGACATGTTCCTTTTTCTTTTCAGGAGCTGCTAACTAACAAAAGTTTAAAACATTGAAGTAAAGCAAGCAGTAGATATTTCATCTTCACAGACTTGTTCATTTTTCTTTTCAATGAATTTCAGCACAAAACTTGAACAACATTTTCTTCAACATTAAGTCTTCTGAATTGTTTGAGATAAAATCCAGTTTTCTGAATTGTTTGAGATAACATTCAGCAGGAGGACAATTTGAATTGGACAGCAGGAGAACAACTTAGAGTAAGATGATCTGCCCAACATCTCAATTGACATCTCAGTTAACATTCAATTGACATCTCGAGCATTTCGAATGCTGCAAGCTCAGCGAGGGAGTATTTATTGAAGATATTATTTCAGTCATTTGATAAGATGCCTGCTGATCTTGTTGCTGCTGTTTTATTCAGTTTCTGCCATTACAGATCAATCTACAAATCATGTTGTTCCATTTGATAAGAACCTGCTGCTTGTAACTGGAGTTACACAAAAGTAGGCAAAGTTTCTGTAAGAATATACTTAAATGCAAGGAAAAAAATAAGCCGCAAGTTTATTCAGTTAACTAAATCAAGTTCATTCAGTTAAGGACATAATTTTTTGATCAAGTAATTACTGTGACAACATTGCAACATTTCTTCAGAGTACATGATTAGTTTTGCCCCTTTTCAGTAAAGGGTGCAGGAACTTTCTGGGATTTCTGAAACTGTAGTCACTGGGACAATATACAGTCACCTGGGATTTCTGAAACAATACTGTCACATGGACAATTCAAAACAGTTAACTGAAAGTGTCTAAAAGTACTTAAGTGTTTCCAGGATTTCTTTTTTCTTCAGCAAGGCATGATTTCTTTTTTCTTCTTCTTTTTTCTCTAGTGTGCCATGATTTCTTCAGCAAAGCATCAATATATATATTCCTATCAGTGGTTATCTAACTGAATTTTCACATGCTTCTATCAGTGGTTATGTAACTGAATTTTCACATGCTTCTATCAGTGGAAAACTTATATTATTTGCTAACATTTTATAAACAAAACACATGGAAGCAACTCTATATATGATCCATTTGAGTAATTAATTTGGTACTCCATTTGCTGTTGAATTCTGCAAGTCCTTCAGTCTAACCCTTTGAGTAACACTGCTTGTTCACTAATTCAGTTTACTGTAAAATTTTGTGCAGACTGAATAGTGTGTGTGTGTAGCACACGCTCATCAAATTACAGATTGGATGATCCGCTGCTACTCTAATTCACCTCAATTTGACATCAATTTGATCTACACAACAAATTAACATCAATTTGACACTGATTTCAGGGCGCTGGCTACCTTTCAGTAGCAGCAGAGGCGGCGAGGAGGAGCTGGGTCGCCTAGACGAAGAAGAAGAAGAAGAAATCGGCGAGGAGGAGCAGGTGGGCGGCGGTGGTAGCCTCTGTAGCAAGTGGGCGGCAGCGCTGGGCCCTACGGTGGATGCACTGGTCACCTCGGTGCACGGCGGTGGAGCAACGGCGGCCGGGGTCTTGCCCAACTCCCGCAGCAGAGTGGCTGGCCTTGGCGCGCCGGGGTTGCGGCCGGGGATGCGAGAAGGACGACGAGTAGAGCCGACCGTGAGCCGTGGAATCGCCGCCCGTCGAGGTGTCGCCGCGGAAGAGTAGCTGGGAGGCGGCGAAGCTCGCCTCCGCAGCGCAACTAAGCAGCGCCGGCGCAAGATGGCAGCTGCGGGGCAGGTGGGCGGCGGCGCAAGTGGGACTTCGTCCCGGCTGATCCTACGGCGACTGGGGCACGCGGTGCCCGTGGGCGACGGGGGGAGGCGGAGGCTGGGGCGCGCGCGGTGCCGGCGGGCGTCGGGGGAGGAAGAAGGGCTGATTAGGACGAGATTGAAAATGATAAGGGGTTTTCTGCAAAATTACAATTGAACTACGCTGGTGACAACTTTTTCCGGACGGAGGGAGTACATTTTAAACATGATTTCAACTAACCGGACGATTTTCACTAAACACGACGGAATTGATTAAAAGTTTGGATAGAAAATAGCACAAATCATTCATAAATAGCATGCAAATATGTCTAGTACAACAATAGTTCAAATTCAATGAGATTAACCACTGTTCAACAAGTTTTTCATAGATGGATCGTGTTATCCCACACATACTGCCCCTTGAGCTTCATAAAACAATGTATGTGCGTGAATGGTTTGATCACTAACCTGTAGTACATCACGGTAGTGCATGCAGACTACACAACCTGTAGAGCAACAATGAGTGAATCAATCAATCAACATGTAGAGCAAGAAGAATCGGAACTTATGATCTCCATGGTTGCTGCACGCAATGGTCATATTGCCTCCAACCGATTAACCGCGCCATAATACTTCGTGACGGAGCTCTGGATGGTATATGATGATCCACAAGTATAGGGGATAAATCGTAGTCTTTTCGATAAGTAAGATTATCGAACCCAACGAGGAGCAGAAGGAATCGATAAGCAGTTTTCACAAGATATTCTCTGCAAGTGTTGTAAGGCCAACTCCACCGCGCGACCCTATCCTGTCCGGCCCCGTCCGTTTGGGGTAAAAGGGACAAAAAAGGCGGCCCAGCGCGCGGGAGCAAACGGACTTTTGTCCGCTTTGTGTCCGCTTTCGACCCATTCCCGGCCCAAACTTGCGGCGGTTTTGGGGTGAAACGGACACCACGCGGACACGCGTGTTGTCTGCGCGTGTCCTCCCCTGGCCCGCCCGTCGGTGGCACAAGACGGGCCTTTTTCTATCCGCTCCTCCCTCCCTCCGGCCGCACCCCCTCCACTCTTCCCCACTCTTCCCATCGCCGCCGCCACCGCTGCCATTGCAGCCGGGCAGTTCGGACGCGAGCTCGCCCAACCCCTTCCCCTCGGCGCTGCCGGGCTACCCAACCACGGCCACCTGGTTTGCGCATCCGCCGGCCGGTTTTGGGGCGGATCCGGTCGGTCTTGAGCTCAGCCGGCTGTGGGAGGCCGGGCCGCGCCATGGACTGCCCGGGCACCTCGCCGGTAGGCCCTGGCAGGGCCGCAAGGCCACATGCAGGCAGTGGCTCCTCCTCTAGCCGCTCGGATCTGCACCGTCGGTGGTCCGCCGGCAGATACACGAATGACGGTCGGCCGGGCTCGGTGCTTGCCCAAAAGCTCGCCGGCGCACCGTTGCCACTCATTAAGTGCGACCACTGCCCAAGGATGGTCGTGCGCCGCGTGTCTACAATGCCGGAACATCCCGGATGGGTGTTCATCAAGTGCTTAAACGATGAGGTATGCACTTTTTTTACTTCGATTTGTGCTCTAGATTTAACTAGTTGTGCTAACTTCAAATTTTGTTGTGTAGAACGGATGCAAGTTTTGGTATTGGAAAGAAGAGTACATTGATATATTGATAGAGAGAAATTTAGTACATGTTCGTGCACTTTTAGCTAGCATAGAGGCTGTAAATGAGACAAGTGCACTTGTTGCTAGATTAGAGGCTAGACATGACACTAGGTGTGAGGAGGAAGCAACATCGACTTCCGGCTTGAAGAAGAAAGGAGGATGCCAGATCGAGCCTTCTGGCTTGAAGAAGAAAGGAGCATGCCAGATCGACCCTCCTCCACAGATCAACAACGAGTGCATCGAGAAGGCCCTAACCCAACTCAAGGGAGCAGTTATGGAAATTGGGTATCTTCTAAAATGTATTCTTGTGGTTCTTGTTTTCTTTGGCCTTGTTTTAGTAGTCAAAATGTGATGATGCATTTTCCATGTACCACAAATGAATGATGAAATAAAGTTAAGGACTTGCAAAGAAAAATACGCGGACAGGATGGGGCAAAAGGATGCAGCCGCGCGCTGGGCGCACGGCCACTGCATCCCAGGACAGGCCCGGACACGGCCCCAAATCCCTACCCAAACGGACAGAATTCGGACAAAATGAACGTCCGTTTGGAGTCGCGCGGTGGAGTTGGCCTAAGATAGTTTTGATAGATAGATTGATAGCAAGATAATTTATAACAAGTAGCAAGTAACAAAAGTAACAAGGTGCAGTAAGTGGCTCAATCCTTAATGTTGCTAAGGACAAGCCGTTGGAACTTCTTATAGTGATTAAAACGCTCTTGAGGACACGCGGGAATATTCTCTAGTTACTTTGACCATGAATCCATGACTTATCGACTTATGTTCATTGCCTTGATAAGTTGTTATGTGGATGGATCAGAGCTAAGGTGATGTTCTTTCTTGAACAAACACCTATCTATGACTATACTCTTCATGCAAGCATCAGCAATTACAAGAAAGTAATTAAGATAAATCTAAGCATAACACTAAACATGTGGATTCAAAACAACCCCTCATAGAATAATTCATAAACTCGGGTTTAGCAGTCACTACCGCAACCCATCATCTACAAACTAATTCCACAATCTTCCCCTAGGCCCAAAGAAACACACCTTACCAAAAAAACACACCTTACATCACATAAAGGAACGGAGGGAGTATTTTTTTTGATTTAAAACGAAGCTTTATTCATTTGAAATAACCAGTACATCGTTTGTGAGGATCATTACAATTTCATTTGGAGGTTCCTCAAACCAGTCGGAAGTCGAAGAAAATCTAGCTAATCTAGCAAGTTCATGAGCTACTTTATTTGCCTCTCTATTACAATGTTCGAATCTAGTCGTGAAAAAATCACAAGCATAGTGATAACAGTCCTCGAAAATTGCCGCCGCTACCCCCGCTGATTGTCCTCCTTCCTGCATGGTCTCAACCACCTCCATGTTGTCTGAGTTGATGATTAGTCAGTTACATCCCGCCCTTTGCGCCATTGTTAGGCCAAATTTGAGAGCTAAAGCTTCAGTCATAAATACATCCGCACAATAGTCAATATTTCCATTTCCTCCTGCAATGAACCTACCTTTGTAGTATCTTAGGACTACCCCCATCGGGTTTTTTTCAAGAAGGGGGGACTCCCCGGCCTCTGCATCAGAACGATGCGGGCCAACTTTATTAGAAAGCAAATAGGTTCAACAAAGATCTTAAAGTCATAATGAAAGTAAAGAAAAGCTCACATAGAGCCTAAGAAAAGTAACCATAGCGCCACAACCGGCCGGCATAAACAAGATAAGGAAACTAATTGCCTATCCTATTACATGAGCGCCATCCAAACCGGTTGAATATATCCCGTGCTACCATCTCCCACCGGATAGATCCAGTAACCAAACGCTCCCTTGCCTCCGTCGGAGTGAGTAGCGACCACATACGGATCAATGCAGTGGCTCGGAAGATAACCTGCAAAAAATGAAAATTTGTTGTTCTGTTAAAAACCAAGTCATTTCTGCAGTTCCAGACTGCCCACAATAAAGCACATACTCCTACGCGAATGTGTCTCGCTGTTTTGGCCTCTATCCCGTTAAGCCACGTTCCAAATAACGTGCTGACAGAATTCGAAGGAGTAATATTAAAGGCTATGTGCACCGTCCACCATAGCACTTTTGCCAGCGGGCAGTCAAGAAAAAGGTGTTTGATAGTTTCATCCCGATCACAAAAACTACACCTAGTAGGTCTTGTCCAGTTGCGCTTTGCCAGATTGTCCTTGGTTAAGATGAAACCACACCTAGCAAGACTGCCCCCATCGTACCCTTCAACATATCATGATCAAAAGAGGCGTCAACATTAAGTTTCACAAAACCCCTATGAGGACAGTACCAACCCCCCTTTTTCATGGCCGCCTTTGGAGATGATGCATTTACAAAATTGGATGTGAGAGCTATGATCCCCATTGATATCTGATTTGCATTCTGAGTTAATTCCTTATGCACTAATTTTCGTCTTTCCCACCATAGGTGCCAAGCTGAAATAGCTATCATTTCACGTGCATTTTGGTACCCCATATACTCAAGTCTTGATTTGGAAGAAGTAGAAGGTATTCCAATATTGCTTCCCCAGCAAGATCAACCTCACAAGCTTTATCAATAATCACATCCATTTCTAGCCTCTTCCAAACCTCCTTTGCTTTACTACAGAGGAAAAAACATGTGTTCCGTATCTTCTAAGCCCCGAGAGCAAGTCGGGCAAGAGGGCGAGACCTTCATGTGTCTATTACCCGGCATGGGAGAGTGCCATGTAATGTATGCCATATAATTTTTTTACCTTTGCTGGGCAGGATAACTTCCATATCTGACACCAAATAGGATTTGGTGTGATTCGCCCCATCCCATTAGACTATTTGAGTCTACTCCCATAATGATAATTCCATTCCACCAAGTAAGCAGACCGTACCGAGAACATACCATTTTTTGTGAAACTCCAGGCAATGAAATCTGTCATATCATATTGCGGAAGTGGGATTGAAAGAATTTGTTGTGCATCAATGGACCACATAGTTTATCTAATCAGTTCCTCATCCCAATTGTTGGAAGCAGGGTCAATCAGGTCACTCACTTTTGATAGCAAATAGCTCCCCCTAGGGGTCACAATCTTCCTAGTGACACAGTTTGGGATCCAGGCATCTCCCCAGATATTGATGTTATGTCCGTTACCCATTCGCCAAATATAGCCACGATTCAAAGTAGTTATACCTGTCATAATGCTCTGCCAGGTGAAAGAAGCGCCATGCTTTGGCTTAGACTTCAGCAAATCGCCAAAACCTAGTGAGTTATGCTAAAAAAGTTAAACATATCAGTCAAAACGGGCTAGCATTCAATGCATCTGCGTGGGCCTGATTCTTGTACACTCCTTTACACCTAGGAGTTCTTAGCGACGCAAGTTAGAGCATCTCCAACAACAATCCAATATAGGGCACGCAAAAAGTAGTTTTGCGCCATCAGAAGGTGCATTTTCATCAGCTGAATCTTTTTTACTCCAACAGCAGCCCTATAATAGGGCACCAATTTGCTCCAGCATCTACCCTATATTGAGTACGACAATTGCATACATATTGAACATTCTTATATCGAACTCATTCAAATTATTTCAAATCAACACTATAAACATAAATTATTCATCACACATCACACACATTGTTCATCAATTTGTTACACAAATTGTTCACACACATCACACAAGTTGTAATTCACACAAATTATTCATTGCACGAGAAGATAAAGCAGGGATGTTGTTTCCCATGCCACTTCCACCACTCCTCCATGGCATCTTTTTGAAGATCTACATATGTATCGGCATCTCGAATGTCCTGGTACGCCTACAGAAAGTGTCGGATCCCCATATCGGCATCTCGAATGTCCTAGTACGCTTACAGAAAGTGTCGGATTGCCCCTCCCCCCTCTATGTGACTGCACAAGTTTCCCCATGAGCCCGCGATGGTCCATAGTAGCGGGATAGGTTAAGGGGAACGACGGCAGTGGTGGTGGCCGCTGCGCGCGGGAGGCAGATGAGGTCCGGCTGGGCGCGCTTAAACTTCAGCTGGCAGTTTTTTTGCGTTTGGGCACGCATCGCCTGTCCAAATTTGGTTCACCTTGGGCTGATTTTTCGGACAGCCCTAAAATGGGATGACGTATTTTTGCGTTTAAGGCAGCCGTCGAATCTTGTTTTTAGGCTCAAGTGATGCAAAAAATGATCTTTTCTTCAAATGCCCTATTTTAAGGCTGTCGTTGAAGATGCTTTTAGACTAGCCACAATGGATAGTAACATAGAGTAGTAACATGGGCATGTTACTACTCTATGTTAATACCTCTATAGTGGAGAGTAACATATGTGTGGTAACATGCACCACTTCATTTATTAGGCTATAGACTCATTTTGCGTTGATATGTGTGATATTACTCATACTAGTAGTAACTAGCTATGTTACCGCATGCCTCTCTTTTTTCATTTATTGCTTGTCACATTATCTAATTTATCTAGATATATGTGATGTTACTATCTATATTACTCCCATTGTGGATAGTCTTAGTACCATATTATCTGAACGCCCGATTTTGCTTCGGTAACTTGACCGGCGCGTACCCGCAAAAAAAAGAAAAACTTGACGGGCGCGTTTCCTCTTGGACGAAATAAACTCTGAGTACTAGACGGACAAGGAACGTCCCGTGCGTGACCGCCGCCCGCCGGCTATATTAGGCTGCACTCACCGCACCGAACGTGTCCAGAACCAAGATCAGAGGAAAACCCGGACAGTCAATCGGGCGCTGAGGATGCAGATCTTCGTCAAGATGCCGGCGGGGAAGACCGTCACCCTGGAGGTCGAGAGCATCGACACGGTCGACAATGTCAAGGCCAAGATCCACGGCGAGGAAGGTATTACACAAGCCAACCACACCACTTGCGTCGCATTGGCGCCATGAACGGCGTCTCTTTGTTGAGTTTGAGAGTTGAGAGGCTTACTCCCTGTCGTGTCGTGTGGCCGCAGGCGTCTCGCCGGAGCAGCAGCGCCTCGTTTTCGCGGGGAAGCAGCTGGACGACGGCTGCAGCCTGGCCGATTACGATATCCAGAAGGACTCCACCCTCCACCTCCTGCTTCACCTCCGCGGGGGCAACATGTGGTTCGAGCCCAGTCTGAGAACCCTCGCAGAAAAGTACAACTCAGACAAGAAGATCTGCTGCAAGTACGTACTACTCCTACATTTGTTGCATCGGGTGATTTAGCTGTTGGTTCAGAAATATATGCCAGGTGTCTGTCAGATGTTGGGGTGTCCGACTGTGCCAAACTAATCGGATGATCGACATTCACTTACCACGTCTTAACTGTTCCACTTTAGCAATTGCTTTGTGCAGGTGTACATACAGTTTTAGCATGCCACCTGTGCCCTCCCGCTGTATCCCTTACCTTTGTGCAGGATTAACATTTTTCACCACGTTGCAGGTGCTACGCTCGGCTATCTCTCAGAGCTACAAACTGTCGCAAGAAGAAGTGCGGCCACAGCAACCAGGTGAAACTTAATTGTCCATGTCATGTTCTTCGCCTTAACTGTGAGGTTCATTGATCTGATTGCCCAACCTATCATTTACAGCTGAGGCTAAAGAAGAACAGCTGGTACAGGAGATGGAGGCGCTAAAGCGTCCTCCGTCAGTGAATTGACTTCTCAGTGCTCGCTCATATACTCATGCCAGGGGCATCGGAGGTGGACGTTCTAATTAGTTCGTTGTAAAGGTCCTCATGGATGTAGAGCCTTGATTAACATCAGGTTGTGTAATGTGTTGATGGCATGGTTTTCTTCCGAATGCTTAATGTGTTGATTACAGTCCTGAATACATCTCCAGTCCCCACCGATGGTGGCATAACTTGGGGATCCTGCAGCCCGATTTTTGTTTGACATGGCTTTTGATTTTTCCTGTTACTCAGTGCCGCTGATTGCAATATTTTTGTGGCTTCGTGACATAATAACGCAAAATCCAGCAGCCGAACGACCTCAACCCAAAAAAAGAGGGAAACAAACCCTGAGACCGTATGTTAGAAGAGATAGAGAGGATTGGTGGAATCAATGTTGTATTGCTTGATCCTTGTGGGCATATATATATATGATTACACTAGCAAAAGGGCCCGTGCATTGCAACGGGAGAAAAAATAAATTAAAATCTCCAACGGTCATGGCAATATTTTGCTGCATCACCGAGATACAGTATCACTCTCAAGTTCGTGAAATCATCAACAATTTATGAAATCATAAAAAAAATTAAACTTGTGAACATATTTGAAATCATGAAATTTTTTCAAATTCGTGAACAATTTTACAAATTTCTGTATCTTTTATATAATCAAGAACACTTTTTGAATTCATGAACATTTTATACTACTTACAAACATTTTTCTAAAGTTATGAATCTTTTTTGAAACAATTTTCTTTAATTGACGAACATTTCTAGAATCAACGAACATTTTTTTGGTAATTGGCGGGAAATTTTTTTAAATTCACAAATATTTTTAATTTAACGAACATATTTTAATTTAACGAACAATCTTTGAAATCAGCAAACATTTTATGAATGAATAAACTATTTTGTAAGTCACGAACAGTTTGTGAATTTTTAGGATATGTTTCCATTCATGAATTTTTTTTGAATTGGCAAAATTTTGTTCAATTTCATTAAGAAATTAATACAGAAACATTTTTAAAAATCATGAATATTCTGGATTTCCTGAACATTATTTCCAAAAATTCGAACATTTTTTGAATAAGCAAACATTTCTTTATAAAATCATGAACATTTTGTGATTTATTAAATATTTTATTTAAAAAATCTTATTTTTAAATTTTTAAAACTTTATTGAAGTTTAAAATTGTTTAAATTAGAAAAAATGAAAGAAGAAAAGAAAAAGAAAAAAAATGAAATTTAAAAACAGGCCGCCCGGACATGGGTCGGCCCAAATGGGCGCGCTGCGTCTTCTCCCAGTGCGCAGAACGTAGTATAGGAGGTCCCTACTGCATGGGACAGCTCAGGCGGGGGATTCGCTTGTATTAAACTTTTTTTTGAATCATTTATAGGTGGCATTGGTGGGTAATATTTTGCAAATTTGAAGACAATTTTCGTGACGTACCATCAAAAGCAATAACCCCTTTATTATTAGGTATAGAATGATTAAGTTGCAGTACGAGACAAGATAGGGCAAGATCCTACGCTATCCTATCTTTCCTAATAATCATAATACTCGACATCCCCCCCGCGGTCACAATGATAGTGACGCAGACGGCGAGAATGGAGAAGAATCCGAAGGTAAGCCGACGGACATCCCTCCCACAGTCGTAATGGTCGATGCATCGCGGAACTTGTGGCTAGAGTGGAAACCAACAAGGTTGCGCGAGCAAGGCGATAGCCCTTTGTGCCATTGTCGAGGCAGCTGAGAGCGTGGGTGGTGTAGCCATGGTCGATGTCGAGTCGGGGTGGGCGGTGTCGAGGTAGTCGTCGTGGAGCCGCTGGCGCAAAGAGGCGCCGAATTAGTCATGGGCGCAGTGGCGTCGAAGTAGTGGTGCGCCAGGAAGAAGATGGTGTTGACGAGGCGTTGTGTCGGGTTTGCCAAGCCCAGGGACATATCATGGACTAAGGCATGCATAAGTGTTGCCAGCACTAGACATGCGTAGACGGACGAAGTCGATGTTGACAACGCGCTGCTCCAGACTTGCCAGGCCTGGGAACACATCGGTAACGAAGGCACGCGTCGGTGTTGCCAGCACGAGCATGCGTAAACGGGGACCTGCACGAGCTATACGCCATGTCGGAGGAGTCGGAGGGGCCAGCAGAGAAGGACTCGACAACGGTTGCGGCGCCAATCGGCGTAGGGCCGATGTCGCCAACGCTAGTCGGAGTAGACAAAGTGGTCAGGGAAGATGACGGCGACGCTGGCGTTGAGCTGGTGCTGGACAAAGACGAAGGGGGTGGACGGGCGGTGTGGCTTGGGTGAGCGGGCGGCAGCGGCACCGAAGAAGAGCGGCGGTTGCGGCAGCTAAGTTAGTAGCACAACGGTGATGCTCGAAATAGGCAAGGAAGAACCCGACGGCGTGACGAAGATGTTGGGAAACGTAGCATGTAATTTCAAAAATTTCCTACGTGTCGGATCTCGGGTTCCGGCAAAACCCTCAAGGTTCGAACACTGGGGTGCGCACGAAGATCTCCCCCTACCGAACCACGCCCTTAACCGCGCTACGATCTCTAAGGCTAGCTCGGCGAACTCGCAACACAAGAGACACAAGATTTATACTGGTTCAGGCCACCGTCGTGGTGTAATACCCTACTCCAGTGTGTGGTGGTGGATTGCCTCTTGGGCTGAGGATGAACAGTACAAGGAGAAGAACAGCCTCCTGAGGCGAGGTGTTCTTGTGCTTGGTGAACTTGTGTGGGTGAGGAATACTCAAGATTAGATGCCTCCTACCATGGTGGCTAGTCCTATTTATAGAGGCCCTGGTCCTCTCCTCAAATATTGAGCGGGAGGGAGCCAACAACGGCTAGTTTGAAAGGGGACAACTAGTACAATCTATTCTGACAAAAGCAGTCTTCGCCTGCAAAAGGCTCTGGCGGTGACGCCACCTTGGGCTCCATGGTGACCTCCATCTTGCCGTCCTGCTGGTCTTGGTCTTGTTGCACCGATGTGGAAACCTTTGCTTGGCGCCTCGGTACTCCTCGCCTGCGCTTGCCTCCTTAGCACCAAAGAGGAAACAAGGACACTGTGCAGCTGGCGCCCGCCTGGTCTCGATGGTCACGGCTCACGTCACTGGAACCTCACGAGGTTTGCCTTGCCTTGATCTCTCTGCCCCTTGCGAGCTAGCCTGGTGAGGTCACTCCCGAGGAGGTCTTGCGTCGTCCGCCTCACGAGGCTTGGCCCCTCGCGAGGGTCTTGAATGCTTGTTGGTGAAGATGGGTCGTACGGGCCTGCTTGCAGAGCCACGCTGTGGGCCGCAGGCAGGCAAGTCTGGGGACCCCCATTCCCAGAACGCCGACAGTAGCCCCCGGGTCCAAGGTGCGCTCGGGCTTGGCTTCGAGGCGAAGCCAAAGGTCAAGTGCAGAGCGGGCCACAATAGCCTGCGACTTTGGTCGACGCGTGGCGGTTGATTGGACGTGGGCGTCTCCGCTTCCCCACGCTGCCTCGGCAACCGCCCAACTTGACGAGTCACTGCTCCATGCAAGGAAAAACCATCATTACCTGTGACCGTGGGGGGATTGGTTGGCCTTCTCCTACTATGAATGGGGAGAGGGGCAGAGCCCCCGTCGCCCATCTCTTCCCATTCCGCTTGCTTCTTCCTCCTTGCTCCATTGCCAGCAGCGACACTAATGGCGCTGTCGAGGACGTTCTCTGCCGCGGAGAAGGGGAAGGCCCCTCGCGAGGGGCCTAGCTCTCTGGCGCCCAAGCGTGGATGCGGCCGTCCCCGCAAGCACACTGCGACCCCACCGCGGCCCCCCGTTCCCGCGGTGGCGCCGCTGCGCGTGGCAGGGGTCGCTCCGGTCGTGGCAGCCCTGTCGATGAAGGGAGACGTGCCGTGGTTGCGCGGCCTCCCCGACCGCGTCTCTACTCAGCGGATGTGCTGCCAGAGTTCGTCGTCTGGTCAGAGAACCCGGCCAGCAACTGGTTCCAGCTCCCGCGCTTCTTCGCCAACAAGCTGCCAACCTCTGGCCCAGGCGGGCTCTGACTTCAGGCGGACGGTTGCTGCAGCAGGGCTTCTTAGGTCGCGGTCGAGGTCTCTGCCACGGGTAACATATCTCTGGCCCGCGGTTGGCAGATGTTCGCCCACGCGCGCGGCCTGGGCAGGTGGTGCACCCTCCATTTCAAGTATGACGGTGATGCGGCACTCTACGTGAGGGTGTTTGGGGAAGATGGTCGCCGCACCGGGTGCTGCCCCGAGGTGAACGACGGCGAGGAGGTGCTCGGCCTTGGCGAAGGTCGTGACGAGGATGGGGGCGAACCCGCCCTTGGTGCCGACCGCGTCCCGTCCAGCTACGACGGCTCTTCCCCCGGCGACTGCTCCAGCAGTGGTGGCTACGACCAGCCCCCGTGCCCGCTTCGAAGGCGGCAGCGGGTCATCTCGTCGTCGCACCTCCGTGAAGCGCGAGGAGGGGTCTGGCTGAGCTTAGGACGGCGCCAAGACCCCGCCCTCGTGGACCGCTGTAGGGGCAGCCGCCGCTTTTATTTTGTTCTTCCTTTCCTTCCTGTATCAAGAAGGAAACCAGTATGAGCCCCGGAGGGGCGTGTATCGAACTATGATTTCTCAATCACTATGCTATGTTTATCATTTCTATGTTGTGTCGTTATTTTGTGTAAAGATAACTTAGCTTGACATGTTCGGGGTAGCCTCCTCTTCACGAGGCACTTGCTTCCTGGTGCCTGTCAAGGCCTTCCTTGACTTGGTGGGCGCTTAGGAACTACAAAATATTTGTTAGGAGGCTCACTAGGAGGCTTATCGTTCACCCGAGCCTTGACCCAGCGCTTCATATCACGGTACCTGAGGGGCGCAGATTAGGAGAGGTGCGCTAGCTTGTGGGCTCGAACGAGGGTGCCTCGCGAAAAAGCAGACGAAAGGCAGAGAAAGGAAAAACGCTCACGAGGGCGCCTGCCTAGCCCCCTCGCGAGGTATGAGAGAGAGATAGAGCAGGCTAAACTAGAGCCGGAAACAGAGGTAAAAGGCGACAACACCAAATCAGCAAAGAACTCCAGAAGCAAACTTCAATAAAAAGAGGGCGAGCCAACTACGGAAAGCAAATGAAAAGCCGTGTCCGACACCTAGTCTAGTATTCAAGTCTTCTCACCAGTGCGGAGCTAAGTGCTGCCACTTGGACATGGGAGGGAGCCCCCGAGGCCCGAGGGCGGCACTCTTGAGACTCCGGGGCGTGTACAGCCCCACTCATTATTACGTGAGAGTGTCACGAGCGGAGACCTTCACAGGCACTGGGCCTTCTTCACAGGCGTTGGGCCTTTCTTCATGGGTAGAACTTCCGGAGGTGCTGGATGTTCCAGGCGTTCTGGATGGGTACCCCGTCCTGCGTCTCCAGGCGCGCGGCGCCTGGCCTAGAGACGTGGGCGACCTTGCACGAGCCCTCCCACATGTGTGAGAGCTTATGCAGCCGTTCCCTGGAGAGCACCCGCCTCAGGATGAGGTCACCCACCTCGAGAGTCCTGAAGCGGACGCTGCGACAATGGTACCGCCGCAGCGCCTGCTGGTATCTTGCCGCCCGTAGTGCAGCTTCGCGGCGGTGTTCCTCCCCCAGCATGAGGTCCATCCCCCGCGTGGTGTCCTGTTGCGTCTCATCAAACGCCAGGACCCGTGCGGAGCGATGCTTGACCTCGTGAGGGAGAACCGCTTCTGCTCCGTTGACGAGGAAGAACGGGGTCTCGCCCGTTGGCTTGGTGGCGGTGGTGCGGATTGACCACAACACGGGCTGGAGCTCGTCGTGCCAGCCCCTGCCGCGGGCTTCGAGCTTCTTCTTGAAGTTCCTGGTCTTGAGGCCTCTCAGGACCTCCGCGTTGGCGCGTTCGGCTTGACCATTGCTCTGGGGGTGCGCCACTGAAGCGTAGCAGATCCGCGTTCCAAGGCCAGCACAATATGTTTTGAAGAGATTACTGGTGAACTGCGAGCTGTTGGGGAACGTTGCAGAAAATCAAAAATTTTCCTACGGTTTCACCAAGATCCATCTATGAGTTCATCTAGCAACGAGTCATGGGAGAGAGAGATTGCATCTACATACCACTTTGTAGATCGCGAGTGGAAGCGTTCAACGAACGGGGATGAAGTAGTCGTACACACCGTGATCCAAATCACCGGAGATCCTAGCACCGAAAGCACGGCACCTCCGCGTTCAACACACGTACGGTCAGCGTAACGTCTCCTTCTTCTTGATCCAGCAAGACAAAGGAGAGGTTGGGGAAGAAGACTCCAGCAACAGCACGACGGCGTGGTGATGGTGGAGCCGCAGTACTCCGACAGGGCTTCGCCGAGCTCTTACGGAGGAGGAGGAGGTGTTGGAGAGGGAGTGGGAGGCGCCAGGGCATAGGGTGTTCAGCCCCCCCTCCCCTCCCCCCTTTATATAACCCCTTGGGGGGGGGGGGCGCCGGCCCTAGGAGATGTAATCTCCTAGGGGGGGCGGCGGCCAGGGAGGGGGGCTTGCCCCCCAAGCAAGGGGGGCGCCCCCTTTAGGGTTCCCCCCCCAACCCTAGGCGCATGGGCCTTTGGGGGGGAGGCGCACCAGCCCACATTGGGCTGGTTCCCTTACTCACTTTGGCCCATGGGGCCCTCCGGGATAGGTGACCCCACCCGGTGGACCCCCCGGGACCCTCCGATGGTCCCGGTACAATACCGATAACCCCGAAACTTGTCCCGATGTCCGTATGAGGACTTTCCATATATAAATCTTTACCTCCGGACCATTCCGAAACTCCTCGTGACGTCCGGGATCTCATCCGGGACTTCGAACAACATTCGGGTTACTGCATATACATATCTTTACAACCCTAGCGTCACCGAACCTTAAGTGTGTAGACCCTACGGGTTCGGGAGACATGCAGACATGACCGAGACGGCTCTCGGGCAATAACCAACAGCGGGATCTGGATACCCATGTTGGCTCCCACATGCTCCACGATGATCTCATCGGATGAACCACGATGTCGAGGATTCAATTAATCCCGTATACGATTCCCTTTGTCAATCGGTATTTTACTTGCCCGAGATTCGATCGTCGGTATCCCAATACCTCGTTCAACCTCGTTACCGGCAAGTCACTTTTCTCGTACCGTAATGCATGATCCCGTGATCAAACACTTTGATCACACTGAGCTCATTATGATGATGCATTACCGAGAGGGCCCGGTGATACCTCTCTGTCAAGCGGAGTGACAAATCCCAGTCTCGATCCATGTCAACCCAACAGACACTTTCAGAGATACCCGTAGTATACCTTTATAGTCACCCAGTTACGTTGTGACGTTTGGCACACCCAAAGCACTCCTACGGTATCCGGGAGTTACATGATCTCATGGTCTAAGGAAAGGATACTTGACATTGGAAAACTCTAGCAAACGAACTATGCGATCTTATGCTATGTTTAGGATTGGGTCTTGTCCATCACATCATTCTCCTAATGATGTGATCCCGTTATCGATGACATCCAATGTCCATAGTCAGGAAACCATGACTATCTGTCGATTAACGAGCTAGTCAACTAGAGGCTCACTAGGGACATATTGTTGTCTGTTATTCACACATGTATTACGATTTCCGGATAACACAATTATAGCACGAATAAAGACAATTATCATGAATAAGGAAATATAATAATAATGCTTTTATTATTGCCTCTAGGGCATATTTCCAACAGTCTCCCACTTGCACTAGAGTCAATAATCTAGTTACATTGTGATGAATCGAACACCCATAGAGTTCTGGTGCTGATCATGTTTTGCCTTAGGGAGAGGTTTAGTCAACGGATCTGCGACATTCAGATCCGTGTGCACTTTACAAATCTCTATGTCTCCATCTTGAACATTTTCACGAATGGAGTTGAAGCGACGCTTGATGTGCCTGGTCTTCTTGTGAAACCTGGGCTCTTTTGCAAGTGCAATAGCTCCAGTGTTGTCACAGAAGAGCTTGATTGGCCCCGACGCATTGGGTATGACTCCGAGGTTGGTGATGAACTTCTTCACCCAAATTGCTTCATGTGCTGCCTCCGAGGCTGCCATGTACTCCGCTTCACATGTAGATCCCGCCACGACGCTTTGCTTGCAACTGCACCATCTTACTGCCCCACCATTCAAAATATACACGTATCCGGTTTGTGACTTAGAGTCATCCAGATCTGTGTCGAAGATAGCGTCGACGTAACCTTTTACGACGAGCTCTTCGTCACCTCCATAAACGAGAAACATTTCCTTAGTCCTTTTCAGGTACTTCAGGATATTCTTGACCGCTGTCCAGTGTTCCTTGCCGGGATTACTTTGGTACCTTCCTACCAAACTTACGGCAAGGTTTACATCAGGTCTGGTACTCAGCATGGCATACATAATAGAACCTATGGCTGAGGCATAGGGGATGACACTCATCTCTTCTGTATCTTCTGCCGTGGTCGGACATTGAGCTGAGCTCAATTTCACACCTTGTAACACAGGTAAGAACCCCTTCTTAGATTGATCCATATTGAACTTCTTCAATATCTTATCAAGGTATGTGCTTTGTGAAAGACCTATGAGGCGTCTCGATCTATCTCTATAGATCTTGATGCCTAATATATAAGCAGCTTCTCTAAGGTCCTTCATTGAAAAACTTTTATTCAAGTAGGCCTTAATGCTGTCCAAGAGTTCTATATCATTTCCCATCAAAAGTATGTCGTCTACATATAATATGAGAAATGCTACAGAGCTCCCACTCACTTTCTTGTAAACACAGGCTTCTCCATAAGTCTGTGTAAACCCAAACGCTTTGATCATCTCATCAAAGCGAATGTTCCAACTCCGAGATGCTTGCACCAGCCCATAAATCGAGCGTTGGAGCTTGCACACCTTGTCAGCATTCTTAGGATCGACAAAACCTTCCGGCTGCATCATATACAATTCTTCCTTAAGGAAACCATTAAGGAATGCCGTTTTGATGTCCATTTGCCATATTTCATAATCGTAGAATGCGGCAATTGCTAACATGATTCGGACGGACTTCAGCTTCGCTACCGGTGAGAAAGTCTCATCGTAGTCAACCCCTTGAACTTGTCGATAACCCTTAGCGACAAGCCGAGCTTTATAGATGGTCACATTACCATCCGCGTCTGTCTTCTTCTTAAAGATCCATTTATTTTCTATGGCTCGCCGCTCAACGGGCAAGTCAGTCAAAGTCCATACTTCGTTTTCATACATGGATCCTATCTCGGATTTCATGGCTTCTAGCCATTTGTCGGAATCCGGGCCCGCCATTGCTTCCTCATAGTTCAAAGGTTCACCGTTGTCTAACAACATGATTTCCAAGACAGGGTTGCCGTACCACTCTGGTGCGGAACGTGTCCTTGTGGACCTTCGAATTTTAGTAGGAGCTTGATTAGAAGTATCTTGATCATCATCATTCATTTCCTCTCTAGTCGGTGCAGGCACCTCAGAAACGTTTTCTTGAGTTTCGCCTTTTTCCGGTTCAAGAGGTAACACTTCATCAAGTTCTACTTTCCTCCCACTTACTTCTTTCGAGAGAAACTCTTTCTCTAGAAAGGATCCATTCTTGGCAACAAAGATCTTGCCTTCGGATCTGAGGTAGAAGGTATACCCAACAGTTTCTTTAGGGTATCCTATGAAGACGCATTTTTCCGACTTGGGTTCGAGCTTTTCAGGTTGAAGTTTCTTGACATAAGCATCGCATCCCCAAACTTTTAGAAACGACAGCTTAGGTTTCTTCCCAAACCATAATTCATACGGTGTCGTCTCAACGGATTTCGACGGAGCCCTATTTAAAGTGAATGCGGCAGTTTCTAAAGCATAGCCCCAAAAAGATAGCGGTAAGTCGGTAAGAGACATCATAGATCGCACCATATCTAATAGAGTGCGATTACGACGTTCGGACACACCATTACGCTGAGGTGTTCCAGGCGGCGTGAGTTGTGAAACTATTCCACATTTTCTTAAGTGTGTGCCAAATTCGTGACTCAAGTATTCTCCTCCACGATCTGATCGTAGAAACTTGATCTTTCTCTCACGTTGATTTTCAACCTCACTCTGAAATTCCTTGAACTTTTCGAAGGTCTCAGACTTGTGTTTCATTAAGTAGACATACCCATATCTACTCAAGTCATCAGTGAGGGTGAGAACATAACGATAGCCACCGCGAGCCTCAACACTCATTGGACCACACACATCGGTATGTATGATTTCCAATAAGTTGGTTGCTCGCTCCATTGTTCCTGAGAACGGAGTTTTGGTCATTTTACCCATGAGGCATGGTTCGCACGTGTCAAATGATTCATAATCAAGAGACTCTAAAAGTCCATCTGCATGGAGCTTCTTCATGCGTTTGACACCTATGTGACCAAGGCGGCAGTGCCACAAATATGTGGGACTATTGTTATCAACTTTAACTCTTTTGGTATTCACACTATGAATATGTGTATCCTCACGTACGAGATTCATTAAGAATAAACCATTAACCATCGGAGCATGACCATAAAACATATCTCTCATATAAATGGAACAACCATTATTCTCGGATTTAAATGAGTAGCCATCTCGAATTAAACGAGATCCAGACACAATGTTCATGCTCAAACTTGGCACTAAATAACAATTATTGAGGTTTAAAACTAATCCCGTAGGTAAATGTAGAGGCAGCGTGCCGACGGCGATCACATCGACCTTGGAACCATTCCCGACGCGCATCGTCACCTCGTCCTTCGCCAGTCTCCGTTTATTCCGCAGCTCCTGCTTTGAGTTACAAATGTGAGCAACTGCACCGGTATCAAATACCCAAGAGCTACTACGAGTACTGGTAAGGTACACATCAATTACATGTATATCACATATACCTTTGGTTTTGCCGGCCTTCTTGTCTGCAGTATTTGGGGCAGTTCCGCTTCCAGTGACCACTTCCCTTGGAATAAAAACACTCAGTCTCGGGCTTGGGTCCATTCTTTGGCTTCTTCCCGGCAACTTGCTTACCGGGCGCGGCAACTTCCTTGCCGTCCTTCTTGAAGTTCTTTTTACCCTTGCCCTTCTTGAACTTAGTGGTTTTATTCACCATCAACACTTGATGCTCCTTCTTGATTTCTACCTCTGCTGATTTCAGCATAGCATATACCTCAGGAATGGTCTTTACCATCCCCTGCATATTGTAGTTCATCACAAAGCTCTTGTAGCTAGGTGGAAGCGACTGGAGGATTCTGTCAATGACCACTTCATCCGGGAGATTAACTTCCAGTTGAGTCAAGCGGTTGTGCAACCCAGACATTTTGAGGATGTGCTCACTGACAGAGCTATTTTCCTCCATCTTACAGCTAAAGAATTTGTTGGAGATCTCATATCTCTCGACCCGGGCATGAGCTTGGAAAACCATTTTCAGCTCTTCGAACATCTCATATGCTCCATGTCTCTCAAAATGTTTTTGGAGCCCCGGCTCTAAGCTGTAAAGCATGCCGCACTGAACGAGGGAGTAATCATCGCAGCGTGACTGCCAAGAGTTCATAACGTCTTGTTCTGCAGGGAGAATAGGTGCATCACCCAGCGGTGCTCGTAGGACATAATCTTTCTTGGCAGCTATGAGGATAATCCTCAGGTTCCGGACCCAGTCCGTATAGTTGCTACCATCGTCTTTCAGCTTGGTTTTCTCTAGGAACGCGTTGAAGTTGAGGACTACGTTGGCCATTTGATCTACAAGACATATTGTAAAATTTTAAGACTAAGTTCATGATAATAAAGTTCATTTAATCAAATTATTTAATGAACTCCCACTTAGATAGACATCCCTCTTCTAGTCATCTAAGTATTACATGATCCGAGTCAACTAGGCCGTGTCCGATCATCACGTGAGACGGACTAGTCAACATCGGTGAACATCTTCATGTTGATCGTATCTTCTATACGACTCATGCTCGACCTTTCGGTCTTCTGTGTTCCGAGGCCATGTCTGTACATGCTAGGCTCGTCAAGTCAACCTAAGTGTTTCGTGTGTGTAAATCTGTCTTACACCTGTTGTATGTGAACGTTAGAATCTATCACACCCGATCATCACGTGGTGCTTCGAAACAACGAACTGTTGCAACGGTGCACAGTTAGGGTGAACACTTTCTTGAAATTATTATGAGGGATCATCTTATTTACTACCGTCATTCTAAGTAAACAAGATGCAAAACATGATAAACATCACATGCAATCAAATAATAAACGTGACATGATATGGCCAATATCACATAGCTCCTTTGATCTCCATCTTGGGGCTCCATGATCATCTTGTCACCGGCTTGACACCATGATCTTCATCATAATGATCTTCATCATCGTGTCTACATGAAGTTGCTCGCCAACTATTACTTCTACTACTATGGCTAACGCGTTTAGCAATAAAGTAAAGTAATTTACATGGCGATTCTCAATGACACGCAGGTCATACAAAAAATAAAGACAACTCCTATGGCTCCTGCCGGTTGTCATACTCATCGACATGCAAGTCGTGATTCCTATTACAATAGCATGAACATCTCATACATCACATATAGATCATTCATCATACATCACAACTTTGGCCATATCATATCACAAAGCACTTGCTGCAAAAACAAGTTAGACGTCCTCTAATTGTTGTTGCGATTTTACGTGGCTGAATTAGGGTTCTAGCAAGAACGTTTTCTTACCTACGTAAAAGCCACAACGTGATTTGTCAACTTCTATTTACCCTTCATAAGGACCCTTTTCATCGAATCCGCTCCAACTAAAGTGGGAGAGACAGACACCCGCCAGCCACCTTATGCAACTAGTGCATGTTAGTCGGTGGAACCGGTCTCACGTAAGCGTACGTGTAAGGTTGGTCCGGGCCGCTTCATCGCACAATACCACTGAAACAAGATAAGACTAGTAGCGGCAAGAAGAGTTGACAACATCTACGCCCACAACAAATTGTGTTCTACTCGTGCAACAGAGAACTACGCATAGACCTAGCTCATGATGCCACTGTTGGGGAACGTTGCAGAAAATCAAAATTTTTCCTATGGTTTCACCAAGATCCATCTATGAGTTCATCTAGCAATGAGTCATGGGAGAGAGAGATTGCATCTACATACCACTTTGTAGATCGCGAGCGGAAGCGTTCAACGAACGGGGATGAAGTAGTCGTACACACCGTGATCCAAATCACCGGAGATCCTAGCACCGAAAGCACGGCACCTCCGCGTTCAACACACGTACGGTCAGCGTAACGTCTCCTTCTTCTTGATCCAGCAAGGCAAAGGAGAGGTTGGGGAAGAAGACTCCAGCAACAGCACGACGGCGTGGTGATGGTGGAGCCGCAGTACTCCGACAGGGCTTCGCCGAGCTCTTACGGAGGAGGAGGAGGTGTTGGAGAGGGAGAGGGAGGCGCCAGGGCATAGGGTGTTCAGCCCCCCTCCCCTCCCCCCTTTATATAACCCCTTGGGGGGGGGGTGCCGGCCCTAGGAGATGGAATCTCCTAGGGGGGGCGGCGGCCAGGGAGGGGGGCTTGCCTCCCAAGCAAGGGGGGCGCCCCCTTTAGGGTTCCCCCCCAACCCTAGGCGCATGGGCCTTTGGGGGGGAGGCGCACCAGCCCACATTGGGCTGGTTCCCTTCCTCACTTTGGCCCATGGGGCCCTCCGGGATAGGTGACCCCACCCGGTGGACCCCTCGGGACCCTCCGGTGGTCCCGGTACAATACCGATAACCCCGAAACTTGTCCCGATGTCCGTATGAGGACTTTCCATATATAAATCTTTACCTCCGGACCATTCCGAAACTCCTCGTGACGTCCGGGATCTCATCCGGGACTCCGAACAACATTCGGGTTACTGCATATACATATCTTTACAACCCTAGCGTCACCGAACCTTAAGTGTGTAGACCCTACGGGTTCGGGAGACATGCAGACATGACCGAGACGGCTCTCGGGCAATAACCAACAGCGGGATCTGGATACCCATGTTGGTTCCCACATGCTCCACGATGATCTCATCAGATGAACCACGATGTCGAGGATTCAATTAATCCCGTATACGATTCCCTTTGTCAATCGGTATTTTACTTGCCCGAGATTCGATCGTCGGTATCCCAATACCTCGTTCAACCTCGTTACCGGCAAGTCACTTTTCTCGTACCGTAATGCATGATCCCGTGATCAAACACTTTGATCACACTGAGCTCATTATGATGATGCATTACCGAGAGGGCCCGGTGATACCTCTCCGTCAAGCGGAGTGACAAATCCCAGTCTCGATCCATGTCAACCCAACAGACACTTTCAGAGATACCCGTAGTATACCTTTATAGTCACCCAGTTACGTTGTGACGTTTGGCACACCCAAAGCACTCCTACGGTATCCGGGAGTTACATGATCTCATGGTCTAAGGAAAGGATACTTGACATTGGAAAACTCTAGCAAACGAACTATGCGATCTTATGCTATGTTTAGGATTGGGTCTTGTCCATCACATCATTCTCCTAATGATGTGATCCCGTTATCGATGACATCCAATGTCCATAGTCAGGAAACCATGACTATCTGTCGATTAACGAGCTAGTCAACTAGAGGCTCACTAGGGACATATTGTTGTCTGTTATTCACACATGTATTACGATTTCCGAATAACACAATTATAGCACGAATAAAGACAATTATCATGAATAAGGAAATATAATAATAATGCTTTTATTATTGCCTCTAGGGCATATTTCCAACACGAGCCATTGTCGGTGATGATGAGGTTGGGGACCCTGAAACGGCTCATGAGACCCTTGATGAACTTGACCGCAGAGCCGTCAGGGATGGTGCGGACGGCTTCCACCTCCGCCCAATTGGTAAACTTGTTGATGGCAACGTAGAGGTATCGGTAGCCCCCTGGCGCTCGAGGGAACGGGCCCAGGATGTCCAGTGCCCAGACTGCGAACGACCATGAGAGTGGGATGGTCTGGAGGCCCTAAGCTGGCTGATGGATTTGCTTGGCGTGGAATTGGCAGGCCTCGCAGGACCTCACCAGCTCAGCTGCGTCGTTGAGCAACGTAGGCCAGTAGAATCCGTTGCAGAATGCCTTGCCGACAAGGGTTCACGATGACGAGTGGTGCCCGCAGTCCCCACCGTGTATGTCGGCTAGCAGCTCTTTCCCCTGTTCACTAGAGATACAACCCAGTGAAATGTCATTTGGTCGCTTCCTGTATAACTCACCGTCCCGGATGTAGTATGCCGTGGCTTGCCGGGCCACATTCTCCGCGTCCTCCTCCTTCTCCGGCAGCGTCTCTTACAACAGGTATTGCTTGAATTCCTTGGTCCAGCATCCCTCCTGGGGCTCGAGTGCCAAGAGTAGGTGCGCTCCCGAGGTCGGGCCACATGCTGGGGCTTCTGTGACAGGTGACTGCGGGAGTTCCTCCTGAGGCTGAGCTGTCCTTGAAAGCGGTGGTGTTGCTGATGGCTTGAAGAGCCGCTCCTCGAAGACGCCAGGCTCTTGGGGCTGCCGCTTGGATGCCCTTCTGGCAATGTCGTCAACTTCCTTGTTGGTGCCACGGGGCACGTGCTGCAACTCCAGGCCCATGAACTGCTTCTCCATGTTGCGCAGGTATGCCTCCATGTGCTCATCCTTCGGCTCGTATACCTTGTTGGAGAAGTTGAAGAGGAGCTGCGAGTCGCCCCTAACGGTGAGGCGCTTCACCCCCAGGGCTGCCGCAGCTTTCAGGCAAGCTATGAGGCCTTCGTACTCTACGATGTTGTTGGAGACCTTCTCGCCCTGCTGAAAGCAGAGCTGCACGGCGTAGTAGAGCTTGTCCTAGGTGGGCGAAATGAGCACCGCTCTAGCCCCCGCGCCCTGGTGTGCGAAGGCACCATCGAAGTACATGACCCAGCCGTCAGGCGCCTCACCTCCCGGCGAGATGGACTGATCCTCACCTATTTCAAGCGCCGGGGCGTCCGTCCATTCTGCCACAAAATCAGCGAGTGCGGCTCCCTTAATGACCCTGGTGGCGCTGAACTCCAACTGGAATGCCTACAGCTCGATGTTCCACTGAGTGACAAATCCTAATCTCGATCTATGCCAACCCAACAAAGACCTTCGGAGATACCTTTAGAGCATCTTTATAATCACCCAGTTACGTTGTGATGTTTGATAGCACACAAGGTATTCCTCCGGTATCCGGGAGTTGCATAATCTCATAGTCAAAGGAATATGTATATGACATGAAGAAAGCAATAGCAATAAAACTTAACGATCATTATGCTAAGCTAACATATGGGTCTTGTCCATCACATCATTCTCCTAATGATGTGATCCTGTTCATCAAATGACAACACATGTCCATGGTTAGTAAACTTAACCATCTTTGATTAACGAGCTAGTCTAGTAGAGGCTTACTAGGGACATGGTGTTTTGTCTATGTATCCACACATGTATCAAGTTCCCAGTTAATACAATTCTAGCATGAATAATAAAACATTTATCATGATATAAGGAAATGTAAAATAACAACTTTATTATTGCCTGTAGGGCATATTTCCTTCAGTCTCCCACTTGCACTAGAGTCAATAATCTAGTTCACATCGCCATGTGATTTAACACCAATAGTTCACATCGCCATGTGACCAACACCAAAAGGGTTTACTTAGAGTCATTAATCTATTTCACATCGCCATGTGATTAATTCCCAAAGAGTACTAAGGTGTGATCATGTTTTGCTTATGAGAGAGGTTTAGTCAAAGGGTCTGTAGCATTCAGATCTGTATGTATTTTGCAAATTTCTATGTCTACAATGCTCTGCACAAAGCTACTCTAGATAATTGCTCCACTTTCAATATGTATCCCGATTGAGACTCAGAGTCATCTAGATCGGTGTAAAAGCTTGCATCGACGTAACTCTTTACGACGAACTCTTTATCACCTCCATAACCGAGAACTATTTTAGTCCTCTTAGGTAACCAAGGATAATTTTGACCGCTGTCCAGTGATCTACTCCTGGATCACTATTGTACCCCCTTTCCAAACTCATGGCAAGGTACATAATATGTATTGTACACAGCATGGCATACTTTATAGAACCTATGGCTGAGGCATAGGGAATGACTTTCATTCTCTCTCTATCTTCTACCATGGTCGGGCTTTGAGTCTTACTCAACTTCACACATTGCAACACAGGCAAGAACTCTTTCTTTGACTGATCCATTTTGAACTTCTTCAGAATATTGTCAAGGTATGTGCTTTACGAAATTCCAATTAAGCGTCTTGATCTATCCCTATAGATCTTGATGCCCAATATATAAGTAGCTTCACCGAGGTCTTTCATCGAAAAATTCTTATTCAAGTATCCTTTTATGCTATCCAGAAAATCTATATCATTTTCGATCAGCAATATGTCATCCACATATACTATTAGAAATGCTACAGAGCTCCCACTCATTTTCTTGTAAATACAGGTTTCACCAAAAGTCTATATAAAACCATATTATTTGATCACCTCATCAAAGCGTATATTCCAACTCCGAGATGCTTGCACCAGTCCATAGATGGATCGCTGGAGCTTGCACACTTTGTTAGCACCTTTAGGATTGACAAAACCTTTTGGTTGCATCATATACAATTCTTCTTTAAGAAATCCATTAAGGAATGGATTTTTGACATCCATTTGCCAGATTTCATAAAATGCGGCAATTGCTAACATGATTCGGACAGACTTAAGCATTGCTACGAGTGAGAAAATCTCATCGTAGTCAACACCTTGAACTTGTTGAAGACCTTTCGTGACAAGTCAAGCTTTGTAGATAGTAACTCTACCATTAGTGTTCTCTTACTCTTAAAGATCCATTTATTCTCTATGGCTTCACGATCATCGGGCAAGTCCACCAAAGTCCACACTTTGTTCTCATACATGGATCCTATCTCAGATTTCATGGCCTCAAGCCATTTATCAGAATCTGGGCTCATCATCGCTTCCTCATAGTTCGTAAGTTCGTCATGGTCTAGTAACATGACTTCCAGAACAGGATTACGGTACCACTCTGGTGCAGAACATGCTCTGGTTGACCTACGAGGTTCAGTAGCAACTTGATCTGAAGTTTCATGATCGTTATCATTAGCTTCCTCTTTAGTTGGTGTAGGCATCACGGGAATGGTTTTCTGTGATGAGCTACTTTCCAATTTGAGAGAAGGTACAATTACCTCATCAAGTTCTACTTTCCTCCCACTCACTTCTTTCGAGAGAAACTCCTTCTCTAGAAATGATCCATTCTTAGCAACAAAGATCTTGCCTTCGGATCTGTGATAGAAGGTGTACCCAACAGTTTTTTTGGGTATCCTATGAAGACGTACTTCTCCGATTTGGGTTCGAGCTTATCAGGCTGAAGCTTTTTCACATAAGCATCGCAACCCCAAACTTTAGGAGACGACAACTTAGGGTTCTTGCTAAACCATAGTTCATACGATGTCGTCTCAACGGATTTAGATGGTGCCCTATTTAAAGTGAATGCAGCTGTCTCTAATTCATAACCCAAAACCGATAGTGGTAAATCAGTAAGATACATCATAGATCACACCATATCTAATAAAGTACGGTTACGACATTCGGACACACCATTAAGCTGTGGTGTTCCAAGTGGCGTGACTTGTGAAACTATTCCACATTGTTTTAAATGAAGGCTAGACTCGTAACTCAAATATTCACCTCCGTGATCAGATCGTAGAAACTTTATTTTCTTGTTACGATGATTCTCCACTTCACTCTGAAATTCTTTGACCTTTTCAAACGTCTCAGACTTGTGTTTCATTAAGTAGATATACCCATATCCGCTCAAATCATCTGTGAAGGTCAGAAAATAACGATACCCGCCACGAGTCTCAATACTCATCGGACCTCATACATCGATATGTATTATTTCCAGTAAGTGAGTGGCTTGCTCCATTGTTCCAGAGAACGGAGTTTTAGTCATCTTGCCCATGAGGCATGGTTCGCAAGCATCAAATGATTTATAATCAAGTGATTCCAAAAGCCCATCTGCATGGAGTTTCTTCATGCACTTTACACCAATATGACCTAAACGGCAGTGCTAGAAATATGTTGCACTATCATTATCAACTTTGCATCTTTTGACATCAATATTATGAATATGTGTATCACTACGATCGAGATTCAATAATCCATTTATATTGGGTGTATGACGATAGAAGGTTTTATTCATGTAAACAGAACAACAATTATTCTCCGACTTAAATGAATAACTGTATTGCAATAAACATGATCCAATCATATTCATGCTCAACGCAAACACCAAATAACATTTATTTAGGTTCAACACTAATCCCGAGGCCTTGTAGTGGCGAGCCCGGGCCTACGGTGACGTCCGATCGCGCGCGTGGGCCGACAGGTTGGCCCGGTCTGCTGGCGCCGCATGGCAAGCGGGCAACGGGCGGCGAGCCTATCACCCGGCTGGCTCGCCACCCGGCGTCTACCCCGATGTTTCGAATTCACCAGACGGCCAACCCCTCCTTGGTCGGCTCCTAACAGCCGGCGTCACCAGAAGACGGACGAAGCACGATTACCAGATCACTCGGAGTAGGAAGCTGCTGAGGCTCTTCGATTTCAGCCTCGGTACCCCACCAGCTTCGGGGACTATTGTCGGAGGGATTTACCACAGGTAGCCTCATCAGCACCACATGGTATTTCAAGACATCGGGGCTAGCTGCACCCCTCACACCTCCCGGATGAAAGGCCGACCCCATCGTCTGATTTGTCCAACGGGCCGGCTGCTAGAAGACGGCGTGCTCCCAACAGGTGGCCCCAGAGAGCCGACATCTAGCAGGCGGCCTGGCGCCCCCGCAAATTTTGCACCCACTTACTTTGATGAGACGGGGCGTGGCTACAGTACAACCTGCCACCCCGAATCCAGGGCGAAACGTGGCCACAGTGCGGGTGTACCAAGCGGACACGCCTCACCCAGCACGGCACCGTTGCCACGCAGCCCATGACATCACCTACGTTAGAGGGAACCATTTTCCCACGATGGGCGGTCGGTACAACCCGCAGACGGCGTGCCCTACTTTTCCGCGAGCCACTAGAAAACGGTGAAATCCCGAGCAGGCGACATCGAGGGCGGGCCCTCCTAGCAGGTGGCCCTCTTTCCCCTCGGAGTCTGCGCACCATTAAATTGATGAGACAGGGTGTGGCTACAGTGAGCGCCTGCCAGGCGGCGGGACTGTAGCCACGCGCCCCTCTATAAAGCCTCCGTCATCGAGGGCAAGGAAACAGTATAAAGCAGTCAACATGGCCCGCAGGCGGCGGGCCCTACCTGTCGGTCGAGTTCCCAGTAGCCGGCGAGACCCACCAAGCGGCGGCCCCAGCATCCGGCGGAGAAGCCGACGCCCAGAAACCACTACAAAAAAAAGACACATCCGTGACATTTTGGGACGAACGATTTTTTCTGTCATACATATGACACTTCTATGACGATAATTGTGACAATACCCGGTATCATCATAGATGTGGTGGGCTCCTACTTCTATGACAAAAAATCATGATAGAAAATGGGCTTTTCGTCCTGGGCGGGCTGGAGACGCAGCTGCATGACATTCTTTGGGCCGTTCATGACGGAAAAAACCATGGTAGAAGTGAGGGGGAGGAAAATTTGGAGGAGTTCCCGGTTACGGTGGGAGGTCGGGGGCCGAGCGATGCGCGTTTCTCTCGTACACATACGCGCGTGTGTGCGAGGCATTGGCTCTAACTGAACCCGAGCGAGGCGTTGGGCTCTAACTGAACCCTAGCGATTGCACTGCAGGCTACGCGTTACTGAACCCGAGCAATTGATCGATGGCTATTAACTGAATCCGATCGAGCGATTCCTTCGCTATTGCTGCTAACTGAAGCCGATCGATTGGATGAACAGTGAGCATTGCGGGGGGGGGGGGGGGAGGGGGGTTGGATGAACAGTGAGCGATGGCGTTGCCTCTGGATGAACAGGACCCCGTGGTGTGGAGGGCTGGATGAACAGTAGACGATGGAGGGGTGCCCATGGAGGGGTGGTTCAACAGGACCCCGTGGTGTGGAGGGCTGGATGAACAGTAGACGGTGGAGGGGTGCCCGTGGAGGGGTGGTTGAACAGTAGCCGGTGGAGTAGCGCGCGGTGGAGGCTGGATGAACAGGAGCCCGTGGAGGATGGAGGAGGTCGACGGTAGCCCGTGGAGGCTGGAGGAGGTCGACGGTGGAGATGAACAGTATCCCGTGGAGTCCCGTTTTGCGGTACGCCACACCCCTCCCGATGAACACGACCCCCGTTTCGACTGTAGGAGGTCCATTTCGTCCGTTTTGCGGTACGCCACACCCCTCCTGATCAACAGGACCCCCGTTTCGACCGTAGGAGGTCCGTTTCGTCCATTTTGCGGTACGCCACACTCCTCCTAAGGGAGTCCTGGATTAGGGGGTGTTCGGATAGCCGAACTACATCTTCAGCCGGACTCCAGGACTATGAAGATACAAGATTGAAGACTTCGTCCCATGTCCGGAAGGTTCTTTCCTTGGCGTGGAAGGCAAGCTAGACGTGCGGATATTCAAGATCTCCTACCAATGTAACTGACTTTGTGTAACCCTAACCCTATCCGGTGCCTATATAAACCGGAGGGTTATAGTCCGTAGGACGAACACATCATAACCATCATCATACCCATAGGCTAGCTTCTAGGGTTTAGCCTCTTTGATCTCATGGTAGATCTACTCTTGTACTACCTATATCATCAATATTAATCTAGCAGGAGTAGGGTTTTACCTCCATCGAGAGGGCCCGAACCTGGGTAAAATAAAGTGTCCCTTGCCTCCTGTTACCATCCGACCTTGACGCACAGTTCGGGACCCCCTACCCGAGATCCGCCGGTTTTGACACCGACATTGGTGCTTTCATTGACAGTTCCTCCGTGTCGTCGCCTTTAGGCCCGATGGCTCCTTTGATCATCAACAACGATGAGGTCCAGGGTGAGACTTTTCTCCTCGAACAGATCTTCATCTTCGGCGGCTTCGCTCTGCGGGCCAACTCGCTTGGCCATCTGGAGCAGATCGAAAGCCACGCCCCTGGCCATCAAGCCAGGTGGGGAAGCTTAAACTACACGACAGATACCCTCGGTGACCTGATCTTCGACGGATTCAAGCCACAGCCAAGCGCGCCGCACTATCTCGAGGGGCATGATATAGCTCTGCTTCCGAACAGTGTCCTAGAGGCCGCATACGCTCCGGCCCTGATCCCCGATTTGGAGCCCGCTGCGTTCTTTGAGGATGAACGGTTGGACGTCACCTCGGGGGCTGCGATCTTAAAAGCCATTGAGCCAAACGCAAGCCCCGCACTCCGCATGGCACATGACTCCAAGGAGCCGGACTCTTCTCCGAACTCCGAACCTCCCGCGCCCCTGCCAATCAAATCAGATTGGGCGCCGGTAATGGAGTTCATCACCGCGGACATCTTTCAGTATTCGCCTTTCGGTGATATTCTGAAATCTCTCAAGTCTCTCTCTTTTTCAGGAGAGCCCAGGCCGAACTGTGGCCTGCGAGGTTGGGATTCGGACGACGAAGAAATTCAAAGCCCACCCACCACCCACTTAATAGCCACTGTCGACGATTTAACCGACATGCTCGACTTCGGCTCCGAAGACTTCGACGGCATGGACGACGAAGACGGAGACGAACGGGAACCAGCGCCCATAGGGCACTGGACCTCCACCCCACTTAATGACGTATTCATGGTGGATACACCTGACAAAACTCACAATGAGGAAGAAGGGGGCGAAAAGAAGGGTAAACCCTCCGAAAAGCACTCAAAGCGGCAACGTAAACACCGAGCGAAGCCCTGCCTCGATCAAGACCCAGCCATAGAGCAGGACGAGCCGGCAGATGACGAACACATCCCAGAACAGCCGTCCGAACAGGATAACACGGGCAGAGAGGACGAACAGTCCTCCCCCGGTCATAACAGAACTCCGGACGATACCACACCGGATAACATCATGGAGCAGAAGAATCTCCAAGAAGGGCTCGTCGCCACAGCACGAAGTCTGAAGAAGCAGAAGCAAAAGCTAAAGACGGCGGAATATGCACTCAAAACAAGATGGAGCAAAGTAATCAAGACCGCAAACAAATACGGCTGCAGCCGCCGCACCAAAAGCTATCCGAAGAGAAAGCTACTGCCCGAATTCGACCAGGAGGCCCTAGAGCCCCCAAACTCGAAAAACAAAAAGGCTACACGGTCGAATAAACGACCTCTCGGCCACTACAATACGGCAAACGGTGCCGCACTCAATGCGGCATGCGACACAATCAAAGACTCGCATCATGGCCCAGCCAGGTCCATTTACGGGCCAAGAAAGCAAGCTCTCGTAAGCAATGCAAAAAATCCACCATCAGAATCCGGCACACCCAAATATAGGGGTGCCGCACACCCTCTCTGTTTCATCGATGAGGTCCTGGAATATGAATTCCCAAAGGGATTTAAACCCGTTAACATAGAGGCGTACGATGGAACAACAGACCCGGGAGTCTGGATCGAGGATTATATCCTCCACATACATATGGCTAGAGGAGATGATCTCCACGCCATAAAATATTTACCCCTTAAGCTTAAAGGGCCAGCCCGGCACTGGCTTAAAAGCCTTCCCAAAAACACAATTGGAAGTTGGGAAGAGCTCGAGGACGCTTTCCGAGCAAATTTTCAAGGGACCTACGTCCGTCCCCCGGACGCAGACGACCTCAGTCACATAACTCAGCAATCCGGAGAATCAGCTCGGCAGTTCTAGAACAGATTCCTCACTAAAAAGAATCAAATAGTGGATTGTCCAGACGCCGAAGCCCTAGCGGCTTTCAGGCACAATGTCCGAGATGAATGGCTCGCCAGACACCTCGGCCAGGAAAAACCAAGAACAATGGCCGCACTCACAAGCCTCATGACCCGCTTTTGCGTAGGAGAGGACAGCTGGTTGGCACGATGCAGCCCCAGCGACCCAAGTACATCAGAAATCAGGGATGGAAACGGGAAACCACGGCGAAACAAGGACCTACGCCGAATCAAAAGAAAAAGTCCGAAGAGCACGGCAGTCAACGCCGGATTCAAAGGCTCACGGCAAAATCAGACAAAATCACCCCCTCAGGATAATAGGGAAGATCCGTCCAGTCTAAAGAGAATCATGGACAGGATATGTCAGATACACAGTACTCCTGGAAAGCCTGCTAATCATACCCACAGAGACTGTTGGGTTTTCAAACAATCCGGAAGGCTTAACGCCGAACACAAGGGGCTCGACACACCAAGTGAGGAAGAGGACGAACCCCAAAAGCAGAACACCAGGAAGCAAAAGAACTTCCCGCAAGAAGTCAAAAACAGTGAACTCACTTCACATAACAAGGCATGAGGCACCCATAAAGGTCCGCACATTCAAGCCTATCCCTCAGGAGTCTGGCCACTGGTCACTAAAGCCAATCATTTTTGATCAGCTAGATTATTCTCGCAATATCAAACACGCAGGCGGACTACCCTGATACTTAATCCAATAATAGACGGATTCTAGTTTACCAACGTCCTTATGGACGATGGCAGTGGACTAAATCTGATATATCAGGATACAATTCACCGCATGGGCATAAACCCAGCACGAATCCATCACAGTAAAACCTCCTTTCAAGGAGCAGCACCAGGCCTGGACACCCACTGTATGGGTTTTCTCCGGCTTGTGGTCATATTTGGCTCTGCCAATAACTTTCGTCGCGAAAAGCTTACCTTCCACATAGTCCCGTTTTCTAGTCGCTATTAAGCACTAATGGGACGCGGAGCTTTCGCTCGCTTTAACGCAATACCGCATTATGCATCCCTCACGCTAAAGATGCCCGATCCTTGAGGTATCATCTCTTTAAAGGGAGCATACTAAACTACATCTCCTCCAAACGGAGGATTATGCGGCCGCTTAAACGGCCGCCCAACAAAATGGCCTCGCCAGCCAAAAGACTTTTTTGATGTAAGTCACAAAAGGCCGCGGACCCGGACTCAATGAGTTCGGCACAAGCCCATTTTCGTTATAGGCTTGGTACGCCTCACCAGGGGCTGTACGCAGAGACAATAAAACTCGACCGTATCTATTTCTCACTTCACATTTTATTTATTATTCTTTTTGATCCGCACGACCCATTTTTCAATTTAGTTCTTCCCTTTTACATATGAACGTCGTACGGCGCCCGTCCAGGACACGGCACAACGGAGACACAGGCGCAGACGTGCAGTAGGGACCCACCCCAAAGGATTCTTCTGAGATTAAGACCCTGCGTAAACCTTTTTTACTGTCTCTTGCTGCTATACATCCCCTGGTTTACCTCACTATAACCATGGAGGAGACTAGCGTTTTGGCATGTGGCCACGCCAGAATTCTTGCTCGTACCTGGACACAAGGGGCTTTTTTCTTTTTCAAGGGTGTTGTTTCACACGCACCCACAAAGACCGAACACCTTAGGGAGTGTTCGGCGTCGCGAGTTTTGGCACTATATGCATCAGCTCCGAGTCATGATTTTGGTCACATGTTGGGTTGCCCGGCTCCTGAGTTCGGCCACCTTACGTTCCATTCTGTCGGCTAAGGTTGCACCAGGAGAACTACTGCGATTGTGCCCCGGTTCGGCCGGGTGAGCACCTCACTAGAGAAAGCCGAAAACCGACTGTCATGATGTAGCGCGAGACTGGTCGCCACTCGATGACCTATAGGAATTCATCGAATTCCTCCGTTTTGACGAAGGTCCGCTTCCGGTCAGGCACATATGCGTCCCGAATTCGGGTAAACGCAGTCGCCATTAAAGGGCTACCTAAAGAGTCCCACTGTCAAGCTCCTATGGCTAAGTGAAAGTGTTAAAGCATTATAGTCCGGTTGCCTATTCCGCGGCGCTATCACCTCCTTTGTAGGACCAAGATGTTGGGTTAAGTGTGAAAATGCGTTCTCCGCGCGCACCCCCGCACTATGTGCGTGGGTGCTGAAGCCAACGACTGCAATCTTTCAGAATTTATATATTAAAACGGCCGCACATGAGGTGTTATTAATACTTGAAGGCACAAGTCTAAATTACGCCATTACAATTTATAAAAATATTGATCTACGATTACATATGCTGTCATAAAACAACATCTTTCGAACACTGCGTCTCTATTATACGAGCGCCCGCGAGGACTTCCTCAAAATAGTGCTCGGAAGGAATTCAGCTTTTATCCGAATCACGGGACGCAACAACGGTGGGCTCCATATCTGCCCAGTATGTCTTGACACGGGCAAGAGCCAACCGCGCGCCCTCTGTGCAAGCGGACCTCTTTAGAGCTTCAATCCGAGGCACCACGTCAAGAAATTGCTGCACCAAACTGAAATAGCTTCTCGGCTTCAATCTCCCCGGACACAGGCGGTCCATGGCATACTTCATGGCGAGTCCGGACAACCTATTCAGCTCGACCCATTGGGCCAGGCGATCATCCACTGATAGTGGACGCTCTGGATTAGTGAACTGCGACCAGAAGAGCTTTTCCACTTCATGATCTTTCTTATCTTGAAAGTACCTGGTCGCATCAGTGGCACTAGCCGACAAATCCAGATAGGTGTCCTCCACGCTCCACGCTCGGTCCAATGGGGCGAACTTCGGATCATAGAATTTTCTCCGCAGCAGGAAGGGCTTTCCATCCGCAATTAGTCCGGCTTGACGCAGCTCTTCCCTTGACGCTCTCATACCAGAGCGGGCGTCCTTGGCGTCGGCGACGGCCTTCTCTAAATCCGTCTGCCAGGCTCGACCTTCCTCTTCAAGAAGTTTGCAACGGTCAGTAGCACTTTTCAACTTTACGGCTATATCAGCCATATCCTCCTTGCTTCGGCAATGGGAAGCCTGTTCGGCTTTTAGCTCTTCACGGGCTCTTCCGGCAGCCGCATCACTTTTTCTGGCTTGTTCCTTTGCTTTGGCGAGCTCGGCCCTAAGTCCTTCTACGGCCGCCGCACCATCTGCATCAAGCATACACAAGGTAAGATATTGACATAAAGCTCCTGTTACTAACAATCGCCAAATAAACTCAATACCTTGAGCATCATCAAGCCGCTTGTTAACAGGCACGATGTCGGCTTCTGCCTCATCGAGTTGCCGTTTCATTTCGGCAAAATCTCGAGTCCGGCTCGACTCCGGACAACCTGCCACCTACATACAAAGGTGCCACTTAAAGGACCCGGGATTAAGATCCTCTGCGCGTCGCTAATCTTTGCGGCACACAGAGTCTCAGGGGCTACTATCTATACAGGGCGCATGTTATTATGCGCAATTAACACTAATGTTCGTTATTCAAAACATACCTCAAGGCCCGCCAGTAAACTCTTGACGGCCTCATTCAGTCCGCTTTCCGCGGATGAAATCTTTTCAATCACCGTGTGCATCAACACACGATGCTCCTCTGAAACAGAGGCTCGGCCCAGCAGAACCTTCAGCTCCTCCGACCGAACACCAGATGGTGCCGGACTCGTCCCATGGCCTTCTTCGGAGGCCGGACACGGAGAACCCCGGGGGGCCGCATGATCACCTTCTTCCTTTGGCAGATTCGTAGAAATCCTCTGCGACGACACTTCGGCGTCGCCCGCCTTGCTAGGCGATGAAGGAGGAGGCGTTCCGCTCTCCATCATCTCCGGAAGAAGATCCCCTGATGACGAGCTCTGCCGAGAAGGGTCGAGGTCCGAACTACAAGGTAAGGTTTCGGTTAAAACTTCTCAGATATAAATTAAGGATTTCTCTTAAAAGAATGACTCTCTTTCTACTTACGGCTCGTTGGAGGGCTGCTCCTTTTGAGGATTTAGTTCGGCCGAGGGGCTCCCCGGCGTCAGGTCCTCTGACGCGGATTCTTTCCCCCGCTTTGGAACTACGGCTCCCGGGTCGTTAGAGGCGGCCCTTTTCTTCCCCTTTGGAGAGGAGTTGTCGATTCCCCCCTTTGGGATGGCCCCTTTCAAAGAGGCCACGGTTTCCTTGTCCGCCCCTTCATTTTCCTCCCGAGGCGCCACCTCCAACATCCTGACTAGCACAGGATCTAGCCTGGTCTCGGGAAGGGGAGCCGAACACCGGACCAGCTTCGCCTTCGCTATCCACTCCTACGTAAAAAGGAGAAGGACTGTTAAAAAATAAGTCAATTGTACGGATAGAAGGTCCGGGTGCAAGGTCACCTACTTCTGTATCCGGGCGGTTGCGGCTTAAACCAGCATCCTCGGTCAAATCCGGACTCACTCCTTGTGGTCCGAAGAACAGTCTATGCATCTCCGTAGGCGTCACGCCCATGAAATTTCAGAGAACTCGCGGCCCCTGTAGGTTGAACTCCCACCAGCGGAGAGGGCGACATTGGCCGGGCAGTGTCCGGCGAATCAGCATAACTTGTGTCACCTTGACTAGGTTGAGGTCTCCTTTTAGGAGATCCTTTATGCGGCCCTGCAACAGAGGAACGTCTTTGGGCAAGCCCCGATCTAACCCTGTGTTGATCCACGATATTAAACGTGGTGGGGGGCCGGAGCGAAAGGCGGGAGGCGCTACCCAAGTGGTGCCCCGAGGAGAGGTGATGTAGAACCACTCCTGTTGCCATAAGCCGAGCTCCTCTTGAAAAGTGCCCTCGGGCCATGGAGCATCGGTATTCCTTTTTATAACAGCACCTCCGCACTCTACGTGACGCCCCTCAATTATCTTCGGTTCTACCTTGAAGGTCTTGAGCCATAATCCGAAGTGAGGAGTGATATGGAGAAACGCTTCACACACAACAATGAAGGAGGAGATTTGGAGGATGGACTCCGGAGCTAGGTCATGGAATTCCAGCCCATAATAAAACATCAACCCCCTTACGAAAGGATCCGTTGTGAAGCCTAATCCCCGAAGGAAGTGGGAGATGAATACTACGCTCTCACCAGGCTGAGGGCTTGGGATCGCTTGTCCTTGAGCAGGCAACCTGTGCGGGATCTCGCTGGTCAGGAACCTAGCCTCCCTCAACCTTGATACGTCCTCCTCCGTAACGGAGGAGGGCATCCATTGGCCTTGAAGGCCGGAGCCGGACATTGTCGATGGTCCGGTGCGCCTAGAATCTAAAAGCCTGGGGTGTTGGAACTCGAGGCTATGGGCGAGCTTGTTTTGAGAACACAAGAGGGGAGTGAGGTCTCGGTCTCTTTATAAGAGGCAGAATATCAAGAGCCCTCCCCGTAACCGTCTTGGACTAGCCTTTAATCAAGGCAGGACGTGCTAAACGGGCACGGTTGGGTTACCCACGTCCGCATTAATGAGAATCCCGTTAAAGGGGGCACACGATCTCTGCTTCGACAAGACGTGCTAAGGAAACCGCCTCGTTGAACGTGCCGCGGCGGAACAACAAAAAATAATCCATACAGAAGGCTTCGTCGCAGTGTTATGACGCACTGCGGAATACGTCAGCAGATTTGATTTGTGTTTATTCTCTATATGGCAACACGTGGAAACTTGTTTTGCAGAGCCGGACACTATTTTTTGGTGTTTATTATCTTCTTGAAGAATTTGGAGGAGGAACCCGCCTTGCAATGCCGAAGACAATTTGCGCGCCGGACTCGTCGTCATTGAAGCCTGGTTCAGGGGCTACTGAGGGAGTCCTGGATTAGGGGGTGTTCGGATAGCCGAACTACATCTTCAGCCGGACTCCAGGACTATGAAGATACAAGATTGAAGACTTCGTCCCGTGTCCGGAAGGTTCTTTCCTTGGCGTGGAAGGCAAGCTAGACGTGCGGATATTCAAGATCTCCTACCAATGTAACCGACTCTGTGTAACCCTAACCCTATCCGGTGCCTATATAAACCGGAGGGTTATAGTCCGTAGGACGAACACATCATAACCATCATCATACCCATAGGCTAGCTTCTAGGGTTTAGCCTCTTTGATCTCGTGGTAGATCTACTCTTGTACTACCTATATCATCAATATTAATCTAGCAGGAGTAGGGTTTTACCTCCATCGAGAGGGCCCGAACCTGGGTAAAATAAAGTGTCCCTTGCCTCCTGTTACCATCCGACCTTGACGCATAGATCGGGACCCCGTACCCGAGATCCGCCGGTTTTGACACCGACACCTCCCGATCAATAGGACCCCCATTTCGACCGTAGGAGGTTCGTTTCCTCCGTTTTGCGGTACGCCGCACCCCTCCCGATCAACAGGACCCCGTTCCGAACGTACGAGGTCCGTTTCCTCCATTTTACGGTACACCAGGCCTCATTTCCATCGCCTGTTTCGTTCAAGACCTCCCGATGAACACGACCACGCATTCCGTTCCGACCCAGCCGGTTGGCTCCCACGCGTTCCGTTGCCTCCCGATGAACACGACACATTCCGTTGCCTCCCCATGAACACGACGCATTCCGTTGCCTTCCCATGAACACGACGCATTCCGTTTCCTCCCCATGAACACGACGACGACGCTGTTTCTCCGTTCCGACCCAGCCATGTACACGAGCCCTGGCCGTACGTATGCGCGAGTAGGCGTTCGAGACCCCGCCCGTATGTACACATACGTGGCCGTATTTTATTTCTTGCACCCTGGCCGCTGTACGTACGTGTACATGCTACGTGTGCACCTCTACTACGACACGTGCGCGCCTCTACATCCACCAGTATATATGTACGTACACGTTCACGACCAGAATGACAACGCTACGTACGCTTCGACCAGGTGGGTCCCGACTGTCTGGCACTTCCTTGCGTGCGAAGATGTAGCTGGTGGGTCCCAGCAGTCAGGGGGGAAACGTTTTTTTCACGAAATACGGTGGCCCGTCCGGTGGGTCCCTGCTATTAGGTGGAGGAATAATTATTTTGCACGTAATAGGGAGGCACTTCCTTGCTGCGGCCGTGGACCCAGCTGTCAGCCTCTCCACGTACAGTCCACGTCCGATGGAACCCGTTCCTTGACCACGTTGACCACGCCGCGCCGAGAGCACCAGGGCGGTGGACGACGGCGAGGCCTAGGAAGGGGACGACGCAGAGCCATGGAAGACGCGGCAGTGGATGCCCATGCGTAGAGGAGTACGAGGGTTCACTGGTTCGCTGTGGTGTGAGGCTGCCGTCGTCACAGAATAACAGGGGGTGTGGGTGAGTAGAGGGATGGCCTGGCCAGCGGTGGGAGTAGTAGGGGCGGTGAGGCCTCCGCTGCATCACAGCCGGCCATGGGAGGCAGGAGCACGATGCACGACCGGCGCTGGTTTGGGTGGCTGGAGCAAGAAGACCAGAGGTTGAAGAAGCACTACGGCTGTTGGATGGACATCGTACGATCACTGGAGCTAGAATCGTGCATATTGACTAAGTTGAGAAAACCCTCCGTCCCCGTCAACTTAGTAGGCCCACAAGTTAGCCTGCCACTATACTGGGTCCCAGCTAACAGGGGGAGCATTCATTTTTTTGTGCGTAATAAGGAGGCACTTCCTTGCGTGCGAAGATATAGCTGGTGGGTACGAGCTATCAGCGGCAGTAACGTTTTTTTTCATGAAACACAGAGGCCCTTTCGGTGGGTCCCTGATGTTAGGTGGAGGAATCATTATTTTGCGCGTAATAAGGAGGCATTTCCTTGCGTGCGGCCGTGGACCCAGTTGTCGGCCTCTCCACGTACAGTCCACTTCAGATGCATGTCGGTCGTTCACCAGGCCGCGCCGAGAGCACCAGGGCAGTGGACGACGACGAGGCCTAGGAAGGGAACGACACGGAGGCAGTGAAGACTCGGCAGTTGTTTCCCACGCGGAGGGGAGTACGACTGTACGAGGGTTTACTGGTTCATCTGCCGTCGCCGGAGAATAACAACAGGTGTGGGTGAGTAAAGGGATTGTTAGGCCAGCGATGGGAGTACGGTGGGGCGGTGAGGCCTGCGCGGCAGCAGAGCCGGACGCGGGAAGGAGGGAGCAGGCAGTCCCGCCGGCGCTTGTTTGAGCGGCTGGAGCAGGAAGAGCAGAGATTGAAGAAGCACGACGACCGTTGGATGGCCATCCAACAGTCACTGCTTGTGCGTCAACCTTTTTTTAGGAAAGCCTCAAATATGTGGAAAACAACATACAACCCATCTGCCATTATTTCTAATAATTTACAGCCCATTTGCTAGTTATTAAGGTTTTTTTGGAGCCCATATTCTTTTTGTTAGCATTACAAACCATATTGTGGCCACGGTTAAAAAATTATACGAATTTTTGCATATTTCGGTGCGGTCCGAACTGTTTTAAATCCTGAAATTTCGACTCACATTCAAACTGATTTTAAAAATAAATGTATATTAATATAAAATCCAACAAATTCTCCACGCCTAAAAATTAATGTAATTTAAAATCTTGAAATAAAAAATAATATTTGAAACTAATTGCCGGTTTGATGTGTTTTAAAAATGTACATCCCATTTCTCATTACTGATGGGCCATTTTCTCGGCCAGCCGAATGAAAGCTCTCCTCATCTTGAAAGATTTGCAGCCCAACAGGCCTGACAAAGCGACTTACTTGGCAAATCATAGAAAAACTGGGCTGTGGCCGTGGACCCAGCTGTTAGCCTATCCACGCACAGTACTCTTCCGATGGAATGTCGTTGACCACGTTGACCACGCCGCCCGAGAGCACCAAGGCGGTGGACGATGGCGAGGCCTAGGAAGCGGACGACGCAGAGCCAGGGAAGACGCGGCAATGAATGCCCACGTGGAGAGGAGTACGAGGGTTCACTAGTTCGATTACGGTGTGAGGCTGCCGTCGCCGCAGGGCCTGGCTAGCGGTGGGAGTAGTAGGGGCGATGAGGCCTCAACGGCAGCACAACCGGCCATTGGAGGCAGGAGCAGGCGGTCTCCCCAGCGCTGGTTTGGGCGGCTGGTGCAAGAAGAGCAACGATTGAAGAAGCAGCAGGACCGTTCGATTCAAATCCAACGGTTACTGCTGCTAGAATCATTTGTTGACTAAGTTGACAAGCCCTGCGTACGCGTCAACTTAGTAGGCCCACAGGTCAGCCTCCCAACCGGTGCGCCCCAGATGTCAGTGGGAGGAATCATTTTTTTCGCGTAATAAGGAGGTAGCTGATTGCGTGCGGCCAGGCTAGCGGAGGGAGTAGGGTGGGCCGGGAAGCCTGCGCGGCATCACAGCGGGCCACAAGAGGAAGGAGCAGGCAGTCCCGCTGGCGCTAGTTTAGGCGGCTGGAGCAGGAAGATCAGAGATTGAAGAAGCATGTCGGCCGTTGGATGGACAACCAACAGTCACTGCTGCTAGAATCGTGTGTTCACTGACAAAGCCTTGCGTAAACAAGTCAGCCTCGAAATCTGTGGCGTGTACAGCCCATTTGCTATTATTTTTTATAATTTTTACTCATTTTCTAATTCATATGGAATTTATTGCAGCCCGTTTTTCATTTTTAGAATTGCTGGCCATTTTCTGGTCAGTACCAGGGTCAAAAAATTAACTAAATATGTGGGAAATTTTGAACATTCGCAAATTTTTGCTGGGGAACGAAATATTCTTAATCCAAAAATTAATAGCCATACTAAAAATTATTTAAAAATAAATTAGTACTATTTCATGTTAAATTCAATGAAATACATATAAGATATCAGTGAAGAACAAAAACAAAAAAAGAAACTTATATCCCATTTGCTATATTTTTTTTTTGGAATTTTCAACCCCTTTTGATATTACTTTTAACAAACATTGACGATACTCTTAAGCCAGGCCGGAATGCATAACTCCTCGTCTTGAAAGATTTGCAACCCAGTAATTCGGATAAAACAAATAGGCCTAGCTTGGGTATTCTTCAAAAAGAAATACTGGGCTACCTATTTTCCCAAAGAACTGGTGCATGAGCATTTAACTTTATTTATTTATTTATTTACTTATTTATGTTTAGGGGACCATGAGCATGTACCTGGGCCGGATTCATGTGAGAGCCTCCCTTCCAGTTAATTATGGGCTTCTCTATTGGGCCTTCATCAGTGGGCTGCATGTTATCAACAAGTGGAAAATGTGTTCCGTACGAAAAATAGTATGCACTACATACGGTACGGGGCACTAAAGGATCGAACCGTGCAACGACTTCCAAAACATTGTGTTTGTCGTTCTAACAAAACATTTATTCAACCAACAGACGAAATATACTACTGATTGTACATTGAAAACAAGAGCAGCAACCAGGGCTGGGGGTGCAACAGAAGCAGTAAGCAGGCCAGAAGAGTGAAGACGCAACTCTCTCTTCCAAACCAAACATCAGCCATCATTACAAAAGGGCTACCAAAAAAGAACAAGTGTATGCATCAAACTAAATAAAGATCCTACTACACAAGTGTACGCATCTAACTAACTGGCTCAGTTAGACGTTGCTATTTATTAAGTTGTTAAGATTGGCTGACGGCTTGAACCAGATGGGTGCCTAACGGGGGAAACTCCAGCCAGTAGGTCGAAGTATGATACTTGCGACCCTCTCTCCTACTTTGGTCTGCAGAGCGTGGCGACACATATCAGGGTATGGTGCATGCAGAGACGCATGGTACGCTGTGTACACACAGTTTTGCCTGATGAACGAAACCGCGCTGCCATCATGATCCTTGCCGTCGGTTATCTCCTGGTTAATCGGATAATTCAGTCCGACAAACAGAGAGCGTGTACCAAGGCTACTTACCAGCCTCCAGTCAAAAATTCCTGAAGGCCTAGAGAAGCTGGGATCCTGCTCAAAGACCTTGCAGTGACTGTGATTGTATTCCGTGAAACAACACGTCCGGTACGTGCGAACGATCATCAATCTTTCGCCGTCGTCTGATCGAGCTAGGAACCACCTGCAACTGCCATGCCGCTTTTCTTTGAAAGGTTCTAGGATTAGGAAGGGTAGGGACACCAGGCGGCCTACAACATCATATCAAGTTGGAGTCAAATAAAAAAGGGCTCTTGATTTAGTCAATCTTAAGAACAACATGTTATGGAGCATGAATATTTTTCAGCAAATGTTGACAGTAATATAAGCAAGCCATCATGATATCATAGGAAAGTAACATACTGCTGTAACAGCCGTTTGTAGTGATGACTGGAGTAGGCCAGCAATACGTCCAGCCATAGAAGGAGTCGACAGCGCAAGTGAAGCCCTTGTGTTCAATGGCATGAGAGAACCATGCAGGATGTATGATCCTGCGATGGACGTGCAGATTTATCCACTTATCGTAGTGACCTGTCAGATAGGCGAGACCGCGGTTGAAGAATGCAATTAGCCTGAAGTCTTTATAATTCGCAGATCTTGTGGGCACTTGGCAGATTACAACCTTGAGCAAATCAAACTTGGTATCATGTTGGCTATTGTAAGATTCCAAGTATTCTGGGCCGCGGTGCCAAAGTAGTGCAGTGTTAATCGAAGGAAGGGGGATCAATCGCCGGGTGTAGACCTCCACGAGCATCCAGCTGCCGCGACCGTTGACGAGCACCATCCAAGACGTGTTCATGCCGACCCAGTACATACCGTTAATGTAGTTGAGGCTGACGAGGATCGGATTGCAGTCAAGGGGGCTGATGCTCGCCACCCTATGATCGTTATGCTGCGTGACACACCGTTTCTGAAGATCAGGCGGCATCAGCAAGCAAGGAGCTGGCTTAAAAAACTCCGGCCTAAGGGCTTTGAGTAAACGGTACAACCCCGACGAGCTTGCAGCGAGCGGCATGGTACTGAGATTTTCCACACGCGAAACAATGAGCTTGATTACCTATATGGGAAGCGAATTCCAGCCACTCTTTCGGCGGACGCTGCTCGGTTCTTCCATTGTCAGTGCTTGGGTTTCGGATGAGGGGGAGGCGCCTTAGCGGGGATGGAAGATTGGACGAGATTATGTGCGTACAAAGATGGGGAAGCGAATATGTGCTGCGGGAAGTGGACAGGTGATGATGACTACAGCATGCCGCTTGACTTACGAGACACATACCAGCAGCGTAGGGTCATGTCAATGCCAGACAACTTGCTTGAGTGATCACAGTACTAGTACTCCCTACAGTGCTATGCCCTAACTTGCTTGAGTAGAGTAGTAGAGTAGGACTCTGCTCTACTACTAGCACCGGAGGAGTAGTATATTCTAATATAAAATAGTTACAAACTTCAATGCCCGAGCGTGGAACGACTACGAACCATGCTCAAAGACCATGTCTACGTGGTGTTTGGACATGGGCGACAACCTCAACGCCAACGGGGCTGCTCCTGTTGCACCGTATGTGTTTCTGTCCTTCCTGTTCGAAATCTTGGTAGAATTCATGTTTGTACTCTGTATCCTACTACTATGCTAGTCCACATGATTAGTTTCATCTCTGTTATAGCCGTCATGATTTATTTTGTGCTTATTCGGATTAAATCTCGTAGTAACTTGCTCATATATTCAACTGGCGCAACGTCCCCTACAGCCACTCCCGTTTCATGGACGGCCTGGTCGATGCCTCCAAGGAGCCCTTCGTCCACTGCTATGAGTGCCTGATGCCGTTTTGTGGCTCGCCGGCGGACATGGTGCATCACCTCACGGATGCGTGCAGCGGTCACTGCTGGCCCTTGGCGGAGAACATCAAGTACGAGACGTGCTACCCGTTCACCATGCCGGAGTCGCTGGAGGATCATCGCCGCCTGCTAGTCTCGGAGGAGGACGACAATGTCTTCCTCTTGATCGTGGGCACCGGCGAGGCCCGCGCAGGCCGCCGCCCCGTCTCTGTAATGTGCGTCAGGGGCGACGCCGCTGACGCTGACACTGACACGAGGCCGATGTACGGGTGCGTGGTCAGTGTTACTACCCCTCCTGGTCGCGTGGGCGGTGGCACCGGCCTCATCGAACGGACTTGGACTCTGGGGAGCTAGCACTATCCCGCCAATGTGGACTTGAAAAACCCATGGCATCCTTTACCCGCCGACGCGGTGCACGGGGACTCCAAGGAGGTTCACCTGGACATACGCATTATCAAGTTAAATGTTGATCATTAGTCTTCGCTCAATGTAATCTGCTATCTAAGCATGTGGAGACTTCCATGCAGGATCTTGCTCTATTGGAGTATCGCGCATGAATAAAAGTGTATCCGTTTATGGTTTAGTCTAGAATCTTCCATGTATGAGTTTTTACTACAGTACTGGTGAAAGACTTACGATGAACCATTTCTTACATCTCCTCTGCCTGCTTTCAAGTCATCCTGATCTAATCCCTCCGTCTAGGTGTATAAGGGCATGGTTAATATTACTTAATATTATAGCCACCTGTTGACTATAAGAAAGTGCCATGTCATCTGTAGCCAACATGTATAACAATCGATACTCAAAAACTAATTCTTAAAGATCATTTCTTGCAAAGCACAATAAGTGTTATTTCTTCACAAGTTTTGGATGCAGGTTGAACAGTTGAACGCTTTTGTTTGCAAAAGATACCTTTTTATCTATTTCACCCAGATGTTTGTGAGCTCTAGAGATGAAATAATATACGAAGAAACCTATCGATGCCCGTTACACATGAGATGACCCCCACATCCTTTGTCAAAATAAACAACTCCCCGATCAATGCATTTCACTCTTCGGTGCAACGCACGGGCACCTTACTACTATAGATTAGTACGACCAACAATTGAACTAACATTATATATAGTACGATAAATGTTGATGCATGTCACCTAAAATTATATCATTCAAAACTATGTTCAAATACGAATCCAACGCTATAGTTTTTGTTTACATGCAGTAACATTTCGTCAGTTAAATCTTCAGTCAAATTCAATGGGGGACTAATAAACCACGACCGATGTAGTACAAGTGTAGAGGGCGGCGCTGCATGGGAGTCTCACCTCTCACCCCGCTCGTGGCGCGGCAGTAAAGCCGTCATATCACAAAACCCAACCACTCTCAGTAATAAGTGGCCTGGTAAAATAAACGGACAAGCAACCATCACATCCCTCCGTCTTTTTTGCATTTCATCTCTCTGCATTTACTTCCTCCGGTTCATCTCGCACACTCGATCCCTAGCTACTACTCCTAGGGCCAGTTCTTTTGGCGGCTTCCCCAGCTTTTCCCACAAGACTAGTCACAGTGGCGAGTAACAATAAGGCGCCTCACTCATTTATTTGGGCTTCTAAACAACTACTTCGTCCTGGTTTATTCCTCACCATTGTAATTTGTGCTAAATTTTGACCAAAGATTTAACTGGTTTATTCCTCACCATTGTAATCCCTCCGTCTAGGTGTGTAAGTCATCTTACGAAAACCAAATAATCCCAAAACACTTAGGCGCAGTGCATTAACTTCTACCTCGTTTCTTGTTTCTTGACATATCAACCAATAAGAGATAAAGAGTGTGCATGCTTTTAATGACTTGAGATATCAAACACGACATGCAGTGGTTAGTTCATTGCATGCAATACTATTAATTAGCAAATAAACATTAACGCTTCTCGTTTTCTCCTCCTCCTTGGTCACGGTGCACAACCTAAGATGACTTACTCACCTAGACGGATGGAGTAGTGCATGTGACATGCACTAACATTTCATTAGTTAAATTTATGATCAAAATTTGACATAGATTACAATGGGGACCAATAAACCAGGACAGAGGTAGTAGTTATGGGATTACTAATCTAGAAGCCTAAAAGAACTGGCCCCTGGTACTCCTACTACTAGTAGTACTCAAGTTGGAATTCCAATTGCACGGCACAACTTGTTAGGCAAAAAATTCGATACAGGGTGTAGGAAGCGGTTTGGGAATTTTCATGCCTTTCCAACTAGTGAGATACTCCGTACAAAGTACGACAGAGAAATAACCACAGAGAAGGAAGCTAAAAGTAAATAATCAAACGAGCATTTTTGCATTTGATTTGCATTGAATCGTTTCACAAGCTTGACTAGTGCTGTTTTTCTACTTTTACAAAAACCGCATCATAATGTTAAAACGTGCATTTGCACGTACATAAGTAATAGTAGCATTGTTGAGGAAATCGTTAACTGGTAGTTGCTCGGTTGGCTGGCGAGTAGGGGATTAATAGGCTAATTGGCAAGTTAATCGGCCATTTAACCAATTAATCAAACGATTTATCGGTTTATTAGCTACTCGGTGACCCTATGAGTAGGGATTAATCGGCAAGTTAACTGGTTAATCAGAAAAATTCTTGAACAGGGAATAGTAGTACTCCCTCCGTCTAGGTGTATAAGTCTTCCCTCCTTCTTGGTCACGGTGCACAACCAAAGATGACTTATTGACCTGGACGGAGGGAGTAGCACAGTCTGCTAGCATATATCGAGAGAGACGTGTAGTGCGATAGTATATAGTAAAGTTTGTGCTATATGCACATACTTGCAAAATGCGTACGAATACACAAGGTTTCCAAACTTTCCCTTTTACATACTTAATTAAGGATGCTAAAAATTCCTGAACGTTCAGGATTTATCATTTGCGTCCCAAAACTAATGAGATCGCCTTACGAAACAAAAATTATACTCCTCCTAAAAGCCACGGCGCTCGCAGGAGCGCTTGCGGCGCACCACGAGTGCCCTGGCGCGCGGCCGTTTCCCAGCGCGCCGACACAACGCCTCTTCCTCAGCCTCGCAACTTGCAAGGTGCTGATTGGTGGCTTGCCGGCGGGCGAGCGCGATCTCACCGGTGTGGTGATCCAGCGCCAACAGGTACTCCTCCTTGCTGTAAGCATGCACCCGGTCCACGTACCGCCAAGCGTAGACGAGGCGCTTGGGCCCGACTGCACTCAGGGCGTCGGCACAGGCGTCCTCCGCCACCCTCACGGCCCTCGCACGAGCCTTCTGCCAAAGAGCCAATTGCCTGACTCTCTCGGACGCGACATAGGCCTCCCAGGCAGCTTGTTCCGTGGTGCGCTTCTCTTCCTCGGCCTTCTTCTCCGCCTCTATTTTGGTGCGCTCTGCTGGAGGCAAAGCCTCCCACAAGGACATCTATTTCTTTCCAAAGCTCCTCAAGGCTGGGGGGCTCGGCAGGTGGCGCAGCGTTCTCCTCGTACCAGGGAGCCGATGCGTCCTCCGGCGCGCGTGCTGGCGAGATTGGGAATGCCGACGCGCCCACCTCGACGCGTCGTGGTGAGGAGCGGAACACCGACGCGTCCTCCTCGACTAGTGGCGGCGAGGAACGAAACGGCGACGCGTCGCATCGCGGCGAGGAGCGGAACACCGACGCGTCCTCCTCGACTAGTGGTGGCGAGGAACGGAACAGTGATGCGCCGCGTAGCGGCGAGGAGCGGAACATCGACGCGTCCTCCTCGACTAGTGGCGGCAAGGAACGGAACGGCGACGCGTGACCGTCTGCGCGGTGCAGCGAGGGGTTCCTAGGGCTTGGGAGGGGCGATGCCATGGTGGTCGACGTGAGAGGGAGGGGGAGGAGATAGCGATGAACGTGAACGTGAGGGGGAGGAGATAGCGATGTCGTGGGAGGCGCAATATTTATAGCGAGCAATGGCACACCTACGTAAGATATGGACTGAGCTGCACTGACTTAACTGCAGGTCCAGTTGCGTCACTGACATGTGGGCCAGACCCCTGTTGGGCCCATATGTCAGTGACCCAATGCACCTGCAGTTAAGTAACAACTACGTGGGCATATTTGTTGGAGTAAGTTACGAGGGAGCGAAGGGGTGGAAATATTGCTGGTCACAACGGATTGGACGAGCGTGGGGGGAGGAGAGTCATGCATGCAGAATTTTTCACACGGGGTGGAGTGGTGGGACCGCCAGAGGGAGAAGGAGAGTTTGGTAGGCATATTTTTTCCACACATGGAGAGGAAAAGATTTGGAGACGAACGGGCTTCCTGCAGGTATGGGGAACGATGCATAATAAGTCATCTTGCATGCCGGGCTAGGTATAGTCCCAAGTCATTAAAAACATACATGCCCCACACATGTTCATATTTCAAGGTGCACTAAATTATTGCATGCGATGATTAAGGCTGGCCATAATGGTGGTATCTTAGCTGGTATCATGCACACGGGAATAGCAAACATGCTGATGTGGCAAAGAATTAAAGAAGAGAGGGGGGTTAGAGTAACTTGTGTTCATGCATGCATTGGTAAACACATTTTTTTGTGAAGAACGACAACACTAGTTGAGTACTTTTGCAGACTTCAAAAACTATTCCACCGCCTCTACTATCTTGCTAAGTGTAGGTGAAAATTTTGAATCGAGCCCTTTAAACTAGAAGGGAGGTAGTGGTACTCTAATAGCTAACCTTGTTGTGATGACAAGATAGGACATGGCACGCACCTGGACAGAGGAACTAGTCTGCATTGTGCATTTAAGTTTTGTCTGAAGTCAATGTACCTCTACTTTCACCAGACTTATAGAAAAATGTGTCAACATTCACAATGTCAAATCAATATTTTTACACTCATTATAAAACGTAGTTCTTATACTCATTATAATCAGTATTATAGATATTGATATTTTTAATATAAATTTGGTCGTGGGATTTCATTGCTGCCTGTCAAAGCATGGAGGAAACGGAGCTTAGGGCTTGCATTGCCGGTCTCTACATTGGTATTTCTCTTCATAATCCTGTAATTTAAGAGACTGATTGCGCTTTTGTGGTAGCGTCTCTTGCATCGGGGGACTATGACATGTCTGCTATGCGTGACCAGAAGATGAAAGCGTTGAGCATCTCGAAGTTGATCAACAATCTTCAATTGTCAAAGATTAGCCGTTCGGCCAATAAGGTGGCACACTTAATCGCTAAGTATAGCTTTGACAATAGATTAGATGGTATTCTTGTAAATAACGTACCGCCCTGTGTGGTGAATATTGTATCGAATGAGTGTACTGGTGTGGCTGGTTAATTAATATAAGGTGGTGTTAAAAAAGTATAAATTTGGTCAAACACTTTGCAAACGGTTGACGGGAGTAAAAAGGACCAAAGGGAGTATCATGCATGCAGAGTAGGCAAAAATATTGCTTGTCTAAAAAAAGGCAAAAAAATTGCTCATTTATAGCCGTTCGAAGTCTCAAAGGGCGCGACCGCGCGAGGGAGGCGAAGGTCGTGGGAGGCGCAACGTTTGACGGAATTAAGTGAAGTTACATCCACACACCGACATGGCGTGCGAACAAGCAGAAGCTATACCGTCAGGCCTACGATATGGGTCTAGTAGACATGACATCTAGTGGGTCCCGCATAGTTCTCGAGAACTCTTTGGGGGCTTGCAGCCGTTTATCCACCGGGCAAGCCAGCAACCCCACGCCGTTCGTACGCCCCTACTCGTCCCCCTCTTCTACCTTACAACAGTTCGCCCCCAGTCGCCCCCTCCTTTCACATTAGTTCGCTCCCAGTTTTTTTGCGGGGTACAACAGTTCAACTTCTCCTAACCCTCCTCCAAAATCCTTGGCCTCCCAAATCTCCATGGTCGCCGCTGAGTACCAGGTTAGAGCCATCACCGGCGATCAGTTCATCGTCATCTACACACGTGGATCCGAGACGGTGAAAGCATGGCTTGCTCGCTTCCTATGCATGTTCAACAGTTCAATGCATGAGTGGGTCGCTGGGCTAGATGTTGAGTCCACCACAGTCCTGGGACGAGAGAAGGATGTAAAGGACGAAGAGAGGAAGAAGCCCGCCGTGATCTAGGTTTGCGTACATAACGTTTGCTTGGTCTACCACATATGCCATGCCGACGTTGAGTGCCAGGATTTTAAGAACTTCCTCAAGGACAAAAGAGTGAAATTCGTTACTGTAGGCTTTAAGAACGACATGGATGTCCTACGTCGGATAGGTCTCGTTGTAGGCCAGCCCTTCGATCTCCAGAAGGCAAGCCTGGTGTCCTCCTCTCAACCTTCAATGCTGACCCTGGCAGCAGCCATGATTGATCCTTCGTACGCTAAATTGCAGAAACCTCATCACGAGTTTCATCATGCATGGGAGTCTAAGACATTAGATGAAGATCACATCCTATACACAATAATGGATGCCTACCTTTGTTTAAATATCTACAAGGGTTGGATGAAGAAGCAGAGCCCAGTGTCCGGTTCAAGCAAAGAAGCGCCAGCGAAGAGGAAAAGGAAGAGGGACGAGGACGAAGTCGAGGACGTGGACTCGGACTCCGAGTAGGTGGCAGTGCCGTCGCTCATGCTGGTTCTACTGTAGTGTCAAGCGGACTAGTTGCTTAGTTTATTTTCAAGGGTGTGTTGTGCTGAGGCCCCAGCAGAACTATGTTTATGTTCTTTCTCGTTATTTGAACTCTTTAGTACGTACAGTAGTACTAGTACTATGTCTTACTACTGTTCTTCTTGCAGTTGGTACTACTGCTCGTATCTTCGTGTTCCTACTGTACTTAATACGTTCGTACTAGTAGTATAATTTGGGTCAGTCGATTTGTGAAAGAAGTTCGACGGAGCGAAGGAAGAAGGCATCATAAGAGGTGGAAGAAGCCCTTCTAGCCATCCATGTTTCATCAAACGGCTCACATGAGTCAACTGACCCAAATTGCTCCTTCAGATTGCAGGATCCACGTGGCATTCAAGGTCTCGAAGGTAGATTCCGCGTCCGCACCCGGTTTGCGGGCTCGACGCGCACGCGACCGGCTTCCGCCGCGACAGCCACCATGCGCGCCTCCTCCGCGCGGGCGGAGACGACAATGACACGCTAGTTCCTCCGCCGGCGTGCTGGAGCACGCACTCGTCCTCCTCTTTGTACGTTGCGTGCATAGACGCGGCTCCACCAGCTGCTCGCGTGCTTGGCAGCGCGGCGGCATCGCAAGGAGGGACTGCAGACGACGTGAGCGGGCGAGCCTTCGGCTTCATGGCACAGGGATGGTGGCGACACGGCGGTGATGGGCGAGAAATTGTTGGCCGGAGCAGGCGGGTGCCGGCATGCGCAACGGCGGCAACATATTGATGAGTGCGCGTGTGGGAGCTTATTTTAGTTTTATATATAAGGTTGGTCAAACTTAAAAGAAAACCATACTAGTACAGGTAAACATTAGACTTAGGCAACGCTTTTATTAGTTAGTACCACAACCACGATACGGAATCCTGTGCAAGCGCGTGAACCGCGGCCGTGCGGTCGATCGAACGGTGCGTCACCGTGTCGCACTCGAAGGACATCCACCGAACCTTTTTGTGTGTGTGAAAACAATCCTCGAATATTACTCAACTTTTTTTCCCGTGAAAGTTCTTGACGCTACAATATTTCCATATATTTGAATTTAGCTCCAGTTCGTGTTTATTTGGATTTGGACGTTTTAGGTGTGCCCTAGTTTTTTTTAATACTGATTTTGTGTGTGTGACTGAGAGAGAACGTGTGTATGTGTCCATATGTGTGTTGTGGTGGAAGGGCAATGTGGAGACGGTGTGCGTGTGATACATACATAGAGAGGTGTGAATGTGCAAATGATCATGCATGAGTGAGACATAGACAGATGCCAATACGTTGTGTATACATGAGAGAACGGTCTTCTAGTTTACTTGTGTGTGTGTGTGTGAGAGAGAGAGGGAGAGAGAGAGAGACATAGAGAGGAGCATCCGTAACACAACAACCATCTCTCTCGATTCATCCGTCCCTCGCACGGTCGCATGCAACACATGCATCAACGCACACATTTTGACACCCTAACCCGGCCCCTACCCACCTCAAGGCCCGCACAATCTCTTCGTGAATACCCATTTCTCTCCTTAGGTTTGTTTACTCTCAATATCTGACACACACACACACACACACACACACACACACAGAGAGAGAGAGAGAGAGAGAGAGAGAGAGAGACACGCAACACAACACACACACACACACTCCCCCGAGCACACAATTCATCCCCATCCAAGGTTATACAACGACCACTCTCGCTTGTGCTTCTTTGCACCCCAACATGCACAACACCTCAATCTTCAAAGAGGGCATCGAGCAGATCGAAGAAGGCGACCACACCACGCTAGAGAACGTGGGGTCATTTGGAAGCAGGGTGATGTGACGACGGCTCACTGACTCCTCCCCCATCCTCTCTCTCTCTCTCTTGCACAAAATTACCAATCCCTCTCTCCCCCGCACAAAATTGTCAATCCCTCAACCCACGAGATCCTTCCCCTCTCGTCCATGTTTTTCCAGCTCTCTCATCAAACATGTTGTCTCTTCTCCTTCCATGTATACAGAATCCTGATGCACACGCATCTCATGTATATTACATGTATCCATCTTTCTCACAGACCTAACTTCTTCCTCTCTCTTTCTATCTCTATATCTCCCTCTCTCTCTGTCTCGTTAGGTTTGTCTCCTACTCTCTCATCCACATACATACAATCTTTCCCGCCCTATCTGCTCCATCTTCAAAAGCTCTCTCTACACGTTTCATTCACACATTGGGATATGTCAAAATGTTGCTTGTATAATGGCTGATGTAGAGTTATGGTTGTTTTTGTTGCATCCTACAAAGTAATAACTATGAAATGCATTTAGATTCTGATTTGACTAGGATTATGTGAGTTTGAGCATGTTGTGAAGTACTATAGACCTTGTATACATCTTGGGATTCGACAATGACTGTAACTATTGAATTGTATAGACCATTACATTCGAAGTCAATAGCCTAATATATTTATTTCACAATTTCAACAAATGATTAGTTCACTACAAACTAAGAAAACAAATGTGTACTCCCTCTGTTTTTATTTAAGTCCGTGTATTAGCATTGGTCAAAGTCAAGTTTTGTAAACTCTCAGAAAGCTTACAACAAAAAATATTAACATATACAATAACAAATAAATACCATTAGATTCATTATTGAATGTACTTTCACATCATACATATGTGTTATGGTAAATGTTTATATTTTCTATAAACTTGGTCAAACTTTAGGAAGTTTGACTTCGGTCAAACCTAATATGCAGAGTTTACTACTACTACTCGCTAGTTGCTTAGCCGAATCACTCAACACGCCACACAAGGAGTCCAGTGTCAAAAAAATTTGAGGTCGGCGGGAAAACCTCCCACCCCTGATTCGAGCAATGGGAAGTTACCATCATAGCCTTCGTAACAGGCCTACAGATGACGCTTGGTAGGGGGCTGTTTTCGTAACTTCAGGTTCACCCTACCTAGCCAACCCCACCCCGGCACCCAGAGTAGTACACCTGAATACTCCCCATTTTCTATCCCCACCGCAAAATATACTTATCCATTTCACCGCAGCCTTCGTGCTCCTCCCCTTTACATCGGCGCACTCGTCCACCACAGCGCATCTGCCTCATCGACGACCTCGTATGCCGCACTGGAGCCGGTCCACCGTCGTCATCGTACACGGAGCCTCTTCCCCGGTATCGTCTTCCACGGTCTCGGATCTGCTTCCCGGAAGCCGACGCCAAGCGCAGAAGTACCACCGTCGTGGACAATGAACTGACTCCCGTTGCCGACCATGACTCACAGAGGCCGCCGCGACCATCGTTCTCCTCCTCGATTGGTAATGTGTGTATTGAATCACTTAGCAGTACATGTGCAGTTCCAATTTTGTTCATACCTACCCTTCAAATTTCCTGGGTGCTATTGTTCCCGTAAAAGTAATTGGTTATAGCCTCCATTGTCCAACAGAATATCAGATTGTAATTGTGCGTCACTCCTGTATCGCGCTGTGCTTTGGTAGGTTTTTCATCTGCAACCAATAGTGTGGCAAATGATGGAAAGGTTTTTAGAACTAACATGGCAGACGAGTGCTTTAATGTTGCCCACAAGATGCGCGAGTATTACTAGTAGTATAGTTTTCTTGCCATGTTGAGACTTTAAAACCACGTGTGCGAACATGCAGAGGAGCAATGAAGACCAAACACGGGATATTCGGGACATCTTCAAGGAGCGTGGCAAGTTAAAGAGGAGCTGCACCGAACCTGTAAAACGAGCTTTGGTAAGTAACACCCTTTCAATTACTTTCGTGTAGCCTCGTGTTCTTCGATGTGTATATGTTGTAGTTTCTGTTTCTCTTAATCGTGGTGTTCTTCGATGTGTAATAAGAAGAGTCTTAATCGTCCTAATGCTTTCGTTTTTAGCTTGATGTAGGAAGTGGATGTTCTCACCTTGTAGTCTGCTTTTATTTTTATTTTCCTTTTGAATTCACTTCTCCGAGTTCTTTTATCTGGCTTCTACTAAATGGATCTAGGTTGCTCTGAGTATTGATCTAAAAAAGAAGTAAGTTCATGTCAGGATGCAGTTCCTGCGAGAAGGGAAGTATGGTCAACCTCGAGATCATGTTTCCAAAATGAGGCTGGATTACACACAAGGTGCCAGTTCCGTAATGATGCTGGATTAGACACAAGGTGCAAATTCCCAGATGATGCTGGATTACACACAAGCCAGGTGGAGTCGTCAGCTGTTTGTGTCCTCGTGGCATTAGTAAAGGCTAAAAGAAAGCATGCAGCAACCCTTGAGAATGAAGCTGAGTTCCTGAAGAAGCGAAAAGAGCAATCAGATGCTCTCTTCACCCAAGCCAAAGAAGAGATGGAAGAAGCCAGAAATAAGCTAGCAGAGGCAGAGCAGGCTAGGCATCTCCTGCTATCTAAAACTGTTGTCAATAAAAAATTTCCTTCATAATAGCTAGGTTCAAATGTTTATCCAGTCAACATGCCTGTTGTCGGTGTACTAAAGTAGGGGTACCTTAGTACCCCGAACTTGTGCACGGGCAGCCGTAGCACCCCGCGGCAAGGCTTGCCAGGCGATCGCCAAAACTCTCCATGGTCCCTTTTTGGGCCATCCAAGAACAAAGTATTTGAGCCAAGGCCCCGGCAGGAGGAGCTTGCCGGGAAGGCCACCCGAAGAGAGCAAGGCCCCGGCAAGAGGAGCTTGCCGGGACGGCCGCTCGAAGCACAAGGCCCCGGCAAGAGGAGCTTGCCGGGAAGGCCGGCCAGGGCACGACAAGAGACTTGCTGCGACGCGCCACGCGTCCCGGCAAGGACCGGTGAGCAACAAGCTCCCGGGCGCGACAAGTCATCAACCGCGGCAAGGCGCTTGCCGCGGCAAGTCACCACCCCGTGCCTGCATTTCAGCTCATCCACTCACGCGTCGCTCTGGGGCCATTCCAGGCGTACGTGGCGAGAGGCTGCGCAGCCAGGGGCATGTGGCGGCGAAGCAACGCTGACAGGGTAGCCGTCGTGGCAAACGGTGGCGCCCCTAACGGTCCCTTTTCTGCACTGTTTGGGCGACCCAGACGGGCATTTAATGCCCTTGTCCCCTGCCGTCAGAGTTAGGTATGATAGCACTGTGCAAACAGCTGTACCCAACACAGCGTTTTCCAGTTTTACCCCCGCCTACGTTGCCACCTGTGGGTAACCCCTTGCGCATATAAAAGGAGGCCGCATGCGCAACGTGGGGGAGAGGGAGGAAGGAGGCCACTCACGCTCGGTCTGATTAGTTGCCTGAGTGTACTGTAGCACTCAGCGCTCCCGAACAAGAACACAATACAAACCACAAAGCAGCAGTAGGGTTTTACGCATCCGTGCGGCCCGAAGCTGGGTAAACCCCTTGTGTGCATCGCCTCGATCCGCTCTTCGCGCGACCTCCGCCCCCCGCCGAACCAGAAAGGGGCTCGGTCCCCATAGGTGTTCGTGGAGGCAGATTTCCCCCGACATCTTTGGCACGCCAGGTAGGGGGCGTCCTGGTTGTGTGAACCTGATCCGGCGTGTGCACAGGCTAGATCTCCATCATCTTCATCGACATGCCACCGAAGAAGAAAGCTCCGGAGGTGGCTGGTCCGTCCGTGTCGAACCCACCGCCCCTGGAGCAAACGGGTGGTGGGGACGGCACCGGCGGCGGAACGGGCGTCGCCGAGCCAGCTCATGGTGCCACGGCGTCCGAACATGCACCGCGCCCCTCTCAGGAGGCACGGGACCAGCAGCGTCTTGGCACTCACGGTACCATACGCTCGCTGGACCCGGATCGAGCTGGCGGATCCCAGGGTGCTCAAGGCCAGCATACACACCAACGTGCTGGCGCGAGTGTGGCGCGACTGCCTGGTCCGGGTGCTGCTCCTTCTAACATAGTTAGAAGTTCGAGCACATCCCGCTCCACGCGCCGCTCGCCACCGCTGCCCGCCACTCCAGCAGAAGCTCTAGCACGAGCTCAACTGCTCCTAGACTACCCTCCAACGGCGGACAAGCTCGACGACTGGAGGGCCACGATACAGAGTCTCATTGGCTTCGCTAACGGCGACACCCCGCGGCAGCACAGTGCGTCGCAGCCGCGGCCGGTCGGCCAGGCGAGAACCGATGGCGCCAAGACCAGTGGGGGTGCGACCACCGTGCATTCCCCGCCCCAAAGGCCAAGATCGCCGACTCGCTGGAACCATCACGACAACGACTCCACCGCGTCGTCAAATCCGCGAACTCGTCGCGATCAACGCCAAGTTCTTCACGAACGAGAGCAAGAGGACGCTCGTACTCGCCTCGAGCGTCGAGAGAAGCGCGGCGTCAATCAGACCAGCGCGCTGGGCCCTCTGTCGACATGCATGCGCCGGGGGGACCAGGCGACCTGCCGTACGCGGTAGGCTGCCCTGCGTTCACCCGTGAGCTGCGGCAAGTCCAGTGGCCCAGCACGAAGAATTTCAAGCCAGACGTACCAGAGAAGTACGACGGCAAGTCGCATCCGTCGGAGTTCCTCAGCATCTACACCATTGCGGTGCAGGCTGCTGGAGGGCGAGACGACAAGATCCTGGCCAACTACTTCCCGCTGGTACTCAAATCCAACGTCAGATCCTGGCTCATGCACTTGCCGGATAACTCCATAACCTCCTGGACAGACTTGTGCCATCAATTTGTTGGCGCCTTTACAGGCGGCCACAAACCCCATGGCCAAGCGAGCGACCTTCATCTGCTCGTCCAGAAGGAAGGGGAACCCTTGCGCAAGTTCATCCAGAGGTTGAGCCGCGTGCACTACAACATCCTAGACGTCCACCCTGCCGCAGTCATCAGCGCGTTCCATCAGAACGTGCGTAACCGCAGGATGCGGGAGGAGATGGCGATGTGCAAGATCAAAGACGTCAGCGAGCTATATGCCCTGGCCGACAAGTGTGCACGTGCTGAGGAAGGAAGGAAACTCCTCGGAGAGAACACTGGAGCAGGAGAATCTGACAGTGAGGATACCGCCCCGGCAAGGAAGAACCGGCGGCGGAGCAACAGGAAGAAGAAGAGCCAAGAAGTACTGGTTGTTGAGCAGTCCGGCGATGAAGGTGCCGCCAAGAAGGCCCAGGTTGGTAGCTCTGACAAGGAGGTTGCCGGATGCGCCAACTGCCAGGCTGTGGCGGTCGCCGACAAGCGGGACGGCACCAACAAACAGTACTGCAAGATCCACCGCACCAAGGGCCATGACCTCCAGAGCTGCAAGCAGGTCGAGCGGCTCGTCGAGCTGCAAAAGGCCGAGTACGAGTGACGCGACAAGGAGAGAGCCCGGGGAGGTGGCGGAGGATCCGGCACGAAGCGCCCCGGCCAGGGAGGACGCCGCAACAAGGACAAGCAGCGGCAAGCAGACAGACCTCCCCGCGTCCGCGACAAGAACGAAGACGACGACGAAGACGAAGACATGGATGATGTCGAGACCAGTGAGCAGGAGTTTCAGAAAGCCACAGAGGTCTTGTGCATGGACGGCAGTGCTTCTCTGCATACTTCTCACCACCAGCTCAAGCAGTGGGCGCGGGAAGTCAATGCAGCGGAACCACCCGTCGAGTTGCGCAAGCCTCTGAAATGGTCCAGCACGCCTATCATCTTCGATATTGAGGACCACCCTGACCGCACAACTGCGATCGGGTGCTTGCCGATGTTGGTCTCACCAACAGTCCGCAACCTCAAGGTCACTAAGATGCTAGTCGGCGGCGGGGCCGGCTTGAACCTGATCTCCTCCTCTGTGCTCCAGAAACTCCAAGTCCCCGACAGCGAGCTTGAAGAGACCGGCACGTTCCAAGGAATCAACCCGGGAAGGAGCAAGCCGAAGGGGAAGATAACGCTGCCAGTGACATTTGGCAGCGAGCTGAACTTCAGGACAGAGAGGATCACTTTTGACGTTGCCGATTTTTCATTGCCCTACAATGGAATTCTCGGCCGTCCGGCGCTCGCCAAGTTCATGGCGGCCTCTCACTACGCATACAACATGCTCAAGATGCCAGGCCCGATATGCGTCATCTCTGTCCCCGGCGACAAGAAGGATGCCCTTATCTGTGCCGACAAGATCTACCGGGAAGCAGCAGCCGCGACGGATCACAAGCCACTTGCCGCTGAAGCTCCCGGAGGGAAGAAGAAGACCAAGCCCGGCAAGTGCTCTGGTGCCCACTCCGGCAAGCGCACCTCTTCGGAGTGCTGCGCTACCGTCGAGGACGCGCCATCGAGCTCCACCGGCAAGAGTAAGAAGTCAATGGCAGCCTCGCCAACGACCAAGAAGGTGTCCGCCAAGGAGGATGGCACTGGTGGTACCTTCACCATCAGTGCCACTCTCGACCCCAAATAGGAAAGCGCGCTCGTTGCTTTCCTGCGGGCGAATGTCGATGTGTTTGCCTGGCAACCATCTGACATCCCCGGCGTTCCCAGGAAAGTGATTGAGCACCACCTCGCCGTCTGTCCTCATGCGCGGCCCGTCAAGCAGAGAGTCAGGAAGCAAACGGTGGAGCGCCAAGAGTTCATCGCAGAAAAGATCAAGAAGTTGGAAGCGGCAGGCCTTGTCAGAGGTGTGCTCCATCCGACGTGGTTGGCCAATCCTGTTGTCGTGCGCAAAGCAAATGGGAAATGGAGGCTTTGCATCGACTTTACTGATGTTAACAAAGCTTGTCCCAAAGATCCCTTTCCCTTGCCGCGCATTGACCAGATTGTTGACTCCACGGCCGGATGTGACCTGCTTTCATTTCTTGACGCATACTCAGGATACCATCAGATCTTCATGGCTGAGGAAGATGAGGAAAAGACCGCATTCATCACTCCATGTGGCACGTACTGTTTCATACGGATGCCTTTTGGTTTGAAGAATGCTGGTTCGACGTTTGCGAGGGTTGTCCATACCGCTTTTGAGCCGCAAATCCACAGAAATGTGGAAGCCTACGTGGATGACATAGTGGTCAAAAGCAGGAACAGGGCAACCCTGATTCAAGATTTAGAAGAGACCTTTACGAACCTACGCAGGATCAGCCTCAAGCTCAACCCCGAGAAGTGCGTGTTTGGAGTCCCTTCCGGCAAGCTTCTCGGGTTCTTCGTGTCTCAGCGAGGAATCGAAGCCAATCCAGACAAAATCAAGGCCACCGAGCAGATTGAAGCACCAACACGCGTCAAGGATGTACGAAGGCTTGCCGGCTGCGTCGCGGCTCTCAGCAGGTTTATTTCCAAGTCTGCAGAACGCGCCCTGCCATTTTTCGAAGTTTTGAAAAAGGCGGGTCCAGTAAAATGGACTCCGGAAGCGGAGGCTGCGCTGCGGGACTTGAAGAAATACCTGTCCTCCGCTCCAATACTTGTCGCGCCTAAACCACAAGAGAAGTTGCTGCTGTACCTGGCGGCAACCAATCAAGTGGTTAGTGCTGCGTTAGTAGCGGAGAGGGAGGCAGATGATGAGCTAGCAACCGCGGCAAGCGTGTCCAGCGGCAAGCAGGAGGCTTCCCCGACAAGCTCTGGCCCCGACAAGGATGAGTCTGCGCAGGAGCGAGTGGAGGTGCAGAAGAAGAGAATGGTGCAGCGCCCAGTTTACTTTGTCAGCTCCCTTCTGCAGGGGGCTAGGTCAAGGTACTATGGTGTGCAGAAATTGCTTTTCGGCCTTCTCATGGCCTCGAGAAAGCTGCGCCATTACTTCCAAGCACATGAGATTACAGTTGTCACCCACTTTCCGCTGAAGAGGATACTGCAGAATCCAGAAGCAACAAGCAGGATTGTCGAGTGGGCACTGGAACTGTCAAGCTTCGGTCTCAAATTCGAGAGCACTTCAACTATCCAAAGCAGAGCATTGGCGGAGTTCATAGCAGAGTGGACACCGACACCAGACGAAGAGATCCCAGAGACGAGCATCCCCGTCAAAGAAGCAAGCAAAGAGTGGCTGATGTATTTTGATGGTGCCTTCTCGCTGCAAGGCGCCGGTGCTGGCGCGTTGCTTATCGCGCCCACCGGAGAGCATCTCAAGTCCATAGTCCAGATGCACTTCCCCAAGGAGCAAGCAACCAACAATACTGCAGAGTATGAAGGTTTGCTTGCCGGTCTCAGGATCGCGGCATAACTTGGGATCAAGAGGCTCATTGTCAGGGGTGACTCGCAGCTTGTCATCCGCCAAGTGAACAAAGATTACCAGAGTCCGTTGATGGAAGCGTATGTTGATGAAGTGAGGAAGCTAGAAGAGCGCTTTGACGGCCTGCAAATGGAACACATTCCAAGAGCTGAGAACGACATTGCTGACGGCCTGTCAAAGTGCGCAGCACTTAAGTTACCTGTGGAGCCAGGAACCTTTGTGCTCAAGCTGACTCAGCCATCCGTAACACCATCAACCGGACAGAGCAAGAAGAGGAAGTTGGTCTCGGGCGACTATCTTCCGGCAGAGCTCCCCGGAGCCGCCGCCAAGAAGGTCCCCAAGATCGACGCTAAGAGCGCTGAGGAGCCGTCTGCTCCGGCAAACCCCAGGGTTTGTTCCGTAGAAGCAGGCACTCCCGACAAGTTTTGCTCCGGCAAGCTTGCCGGGGAACATCAAGCTCCGGTTGAGCCCCAGATCCTCGCCGTAGAAGCGGACGTTCCCGCAACATCAGATGTGCCTTCAGTCCTTGTTGTCGAGCCACAGGCTCCAGCATGGGCGCAGCAGACTGTCCATTTCCTCCAGAACGGAGAACTTCCCGAAGAACAAGAAGAAGCGGAAAGAGTAGCCCGACGCTCGAGTATGTACCAGTTCGTCGACAACACGCTGTACAGAAGAGGGCGCAACGGTGTGAAATTGAAGTGTATTTCCCGGGAAGACGAACAAAAGCTGTTGGCAGAGATACATGGAGGCATATGTGGTCACCACATTGGCGCAAGAGCACTTGCCGGCAAAGCGTTCCGGCAAGGTTTCTTCTGGCCGACAGCCCTCCAGGATGCAACTGCACAAGTAACCAAGTGTGAAGCGTGCCAGTTCCATTCCAAGCAGATACACCAGCCAACTCAAGCTCTCCAGACGATCCCTTTATCCTGGCCATTTTCGGTCTGGGGGCTCGACATCCTCGGCCCCTTCCCCCGAGCTGTCGGGGGCTTTGAGTACTTGTACGTCGCAATCGACAAGTTCACAAAGTGGCCGGAAGTGGAACCAGTGAGGAAGGTGACAGCACAGTCAGCAGTCAAGTTCTTCAGGTCGATTGCTTGCCGCTTCGGGATCCCCAACAGGATCATCACCGACAACGGTACGCAATTCACGAGCCACGCCTTCATGCAATACGTCCAAGATCTCGGTGCCAAGGTCTGCTTCGCTTCTGTTGCTCATCCCAGGAGCAACGGTCAAGCGGAGAGGGCCAATGCCGAAGTGCTGCGCGGGCTCAAGACCAGAACTTTCGACAGGCTGCACAAGTGCGGAAGAAACTGGATCGAGGAGCTGCCGGTGGCTCTTTGGTCGATCAGAACGACGCCAAATCGAGCCACTGGCCAGACACCATTTGCTCTAGTCTATGGAGCAGAAGCAGTTACCCCCACGGAACTCGTATACGGGTCACCTCGAGTGCTCGCTTATGATTAGCTTGAGCAAGAGCGGCTGCGTGAAGATGACGCGCTGCTCCTTGAGGAAGATCGTCTTCAGGCTGCTGTGCGAGCCTCTTGCTACCAGCAAGCTTTGCGTCGCTACCATAGCCGCAAAGTTAAAGCCAGAAGCTTCGAGGAAGGCGACCTTGTTCTTCGGCGCGCTCCGTCCGCCAAGAATCATAACAAGTTGACGCCAAAGTGGGAAGGCCCTTACCGGGTGAGACGAGTCATGAGGCCCGGCGCTGTCCGCCTTGAGACCGAAGATGGCACTCCGGTGAGCAACTCCTGGAATATTGAGCATCTTCGTAAGGTTTACCCGTAAGGCACGGTTGTCGGACCCCGTTCGGCAACCACCCTTTTGTACAAGTCTTGCCGTTGTTGCATGTAATCCTTTGTACAAAGCCAGGCGCAGACCCTGAGCAGCAGTAAATGAAGCGCTGGCGCCCTAAGTTTTAGCATGCATGCTGAGTCGAGTCTCGTCCTTGGTTAGGGTTGATAGTGCCTAACAGCTGCTAACCCCTAGCTTAGAGGTCGGGTCTGCGTCCTTTTTTCCTGTTCTTTTGTTTCCTTTGGTTCGCAGGGTTTTGCATATCCTGGCAGACCGCTTAAGGACGAAGAAGAGAAGAAGGGCGGGCCAGCATCTGGTCCCCGGCAAACCAGTGTTGCCGGGGGCTGCAAGTACAAAGATTCGCTCGCGGCAAGCCAAAGTTGCCGGGGGCTGCAATCCCAGATAAGTTTCTCATCCCTTGTCATGCATTCTCTTATGGACTGAGGAATGCGAAAGCCTTGTTTCTTCCTGAAAAGCTGCCGTGCTCCCTTAACTCTGGGCTCGAGAGTGCGTTCCTGGGGCCAGTTCTGGTAGTAGCCGCGGCAGCAAAGGGACGGAGTGAGGAGCCCGAACCCGCCTCATCCCTGCCTTCGCCAAAGGCGTGAGAAAGGTCGAGTGGCGCGGGAAGACGGCAGGGCCTGTTGCCGGGCAAAGAAGTGTCTATCTTAACGATATAAAGGATTCGCTCCTTGGCGTGGGTTTTACCCGCGAGACAAATGGCCCGGCAAACATCCCCTTTTCATTAAAAAAACATTCCGCTCAGGTACAGTCCAGAGAGAATGAAAAACATGAGAGATGGGATTACAAGCTTTAAATGCAACTAAAGCCCGAAGGCTTACAAGTTAAAAAGAGATAAGGTGCCCGTAATCCCTTTCTTGTCTCTCTCCTCAGGAGGTAGGACAAGGAGGCGAAAAGGGCAAAAGGGGCGCCTAGACGAGCTACGGGTGGCAGAAGACACCAAGAGAAAACCCCAGGGGCCGTCTGAAAGCTGGATGGTGACGGCGGCGCCGGAAGCAGGGCTCGACGAGGCGGCAGGACGTCAGCACGCTGTCAAGGGCGCCGTGCCCTCGTACTCCGAGTTGACGGCCTTGCCACCCGCCCTCTTCCTCTTCCGCAGCCTCCCCACGCCAGCCGCAAAGGAGACGACCCCGGGAAGCTTAAGGAGTCGGCGACACGGATGATGGGGTCGCCGGTGCCACGCGGAGCCGCGACCGACGCCTAGTCGGACACGTCATATCAACGACCGCTACCCTCGTCGTCGCTGTCGCTCCCCTCCTCGTCACTCTCGCTCAAGGAGGAGCCTTCGCTGTCGGAGGAGCTATCCACGCAGCACCGGGCCCGGGTCCCATAGCACCCAAATACCTTGACAGAGAGGAGATCGCCCTCCATCAACTTAAAATGGAGGGTGAACCCCTCCATCAAGCTGTGGATACGGGCGAACGTCTTCCACCCTCGACCAAGATACATCACGCCGGGGGCTGGGGACTCAACATGGACCCGCGTGCCGCTGATCGCGCAACCCCTCATGCGCAGTCTTAGCGTCTCGGGTTGCTCCATCTCCATCACGCTCGCGAAGGGAGCCGGGAGACGGAGGCGACGACGAGGCGCCCGGCGCAGCCTGACGAAGAACTCGCAAGGGTCGTCCCCGATGTGGACTGCCGTGAGAAGAGGAGCCGCTGGCGGAGGCGAGGCCGGCGCGTCGCCCCGTCCGCCTCGTCCCCGAGCGCCTCGGCCTCGTCCACGACCTCGTCCACGACCTCGCCCCCTCCCCTTCCCCTTATGGTTGGCTCTCCCACCGCGAGTGCAAGGGGAGGAGGGCGCGTTGCCTAGCGGCGACCCTCGCTGCCACCGATGAAGGACCAGGGTTCCCTTTCTCCATGGCGAATGGAGAGAGGGGATCAGAAGCTGAAGGGAAGCAAAGATGAAGGAGTGTGGGTTTCTGCCGCCCCCTCTTGCTCTTTATAAAGGAGCAGGGTGGGGGCTCGGCCGCCCCGCTCAGCCAATCAAGACGCAGGAAGAGCAGGCGACTGGGACCGGCCTGCTGCCTCGACCCGGGACGGCCCGGTTTCCTGCCTCCATTGTCCGCGACTCTAGGTGCATGGAAGCCGCGTGGCTGGCGTGAAGGACCGAGGCGACGGATGAGGCGACCTCCCCTCACCCCGTGATCGTGGGGAGCAGACGCCTCGGAAACCGTGCCTCGGCCCCATCCAGCAAACGAGCCACGCCTCCACGCCTCCCTCCACTTATGGAGATGGCGCGAACCGTCCCCCTTTATTGCGACGTGACGCATGCCTGCGGGGCTCAGCCCCGCGCACGCCGCCCACGTCACGCACGCCTCTCCCCATGATGCCGCGTTCGACGCGTGCCGTTCGGGGAGGACGTGGTGGATGCAGAAGAAGATGTAGCGTGACCCAGGCCGTGCGTGCCCGTGCACTGTTTTGGCCCTGGCCCAACAGCGCTCGACACCGTGTATGGCCCAGGCCCGGGGGCTCCTGTCGGTGTACTAAAGTAGGGGTACCTTAGTACCCCGAACTTGTGCACGGGCAGCCGTAGCACCCTGCGGCAAGGCTTGCCAGGTGATCGCCAAAACTCTCCATGGTCCCTTTTTGGGCCATCCAAGAAAAAGTATTTTAGCCAAGGCCCCGGCAGGAGGAGCTTGCCGAGAAGGCCACCCGAAGAGAGAAAGGCCCCGGCAAGAGGAGCTTGCCGGGACGGCCGCTCGAAGCACAAGGCCCCGGCAAGAGGAGCTTGCCGGGAAGGCCGACCAGGGCACGACAAGAGACTTGCTGCGACGCGCCACGCGTCCCGGCAAGGACCGGTGAGCAACAAGCTCCCGGGCGCGACAAGGCATCAACCGCGGCAAGGCGCTTGCCTCGGCAAGTCACCACCCCGCGCCTGCGTTCCAGCTCATCCACCCACGCGTCGCTCTGGGGCCATTCCAGGCGTATGTGGCGAGAGGCTGCGCAACCAGGGGCATGCGAGGGCGAAGCAACGCTGACAGGGTAGCCGTCGTGGCAAACGGTGACGCCCCTAACGGTCCCTTTTCTGCATTGTTTGGGCGACCCAGACGGGCATTTAATGCCCTTGTCCCCTGCCGTCAGAGTTAGGTATGATAGCACTGTGCAAACAGCTGTACCCAACACAACGTTTTCCAGTTTTACCCCCGCCTACGTTGCCACCTGTGGGTAACCCCTTGCGCATATAAAAGGAGGCCCCATGCGCAACGTGGGGGAGAGGGAGGAAGGAGGCCACTCATGCTCGGTCTGATTAGTTGCCTGAGTGTACTGTAGCACTCAGCGCTCCCGAACAAGAACACAATACAAACCACAAAGCAGTAGTAGGGTTTTACGCATCCGTGCGACCCGAAGCTGGGTAAACCCCTTGTGTGCATCGCCTCGATCCGCTCTTCGCGCGACCTCCGCCCCCCGCCGAACCAGAAAGGGGCTCGGTCCCCATAGGTGTTCGTGGAGGCAGATTTCCCCCGACACCTGTTGTGATGTCCGTGCATCTACTAATGTGGCACAAAATGTTTTTTTGGGTCATGTAATAACAGCAATTACTTTCCAAACAATAACAGACGAAGCATTGGACATGGTATAGTTCACGCGCAAGACCGACATTCCAAGTTCAACTTCCACATCAAACTCATGTTCACAGATATCTGCACATTCATACATAATGTCCACAACCATGATTCACTTCAAAGCCAAAAAAATGTGAGAAGAGTTATAAATAAAGAAAATCCTCTACTAGTTCCTGCTACCAGTGCGAGCACAACAAGTCAAGACCATGCGCAAATTAATTATATTTTAGTCATTTTTTGCGTTCTAAAATGCCTGCCGGCTCGCGGAAGGACGTGTTGCCGGCACACGCGCGGATTCAATGAAGGCAGGCGGGGCAGTCTTAAGCTGGTTGCACGCGGCGAGGAGGCGTGCTCAGCCGGGCCTGCAGCAAGTGCGACCCTCTTGGCCGACGCGCCGGTTCAATGCCTGCGCTATGAGAGGCCGCCTCCGTGTCAGAGCAATCACTCCCTCCAGTCCTTTTTTGTTTGGGTATAACAAAATCTCGTTTTCCATTCACATTTTACAAGTAAAATTCGTGGACAAACTTTGACCCAAAGTACGATGGGGACTAGTAAACCAGAATGGAGCTAGTAGTTTTTTTAATCAAAGAAGGGTTTTCCCTTTCGATTTTCATTACTGAAAACCAACATCTAAATCTAAACCATAGTATTTGCCCTAGAACTACCAGGTTCAACATCTCGCAACATAAACCCATACAACCTCCATCGCAAGAAAAAAACATACAACCATACGCCAAGGAGGTACGTAGTACTATGAATTCCATTTTCGCTCCATACCAATCATTCTAAAAACTACTTACTACTTATAACACGCCATTGAAAATCGGAACTATTAACCCCGCTAAAAACGATATTTTAAACATGGATACTCGATCTGTGGCAACTGGCGAGCCACCGCGCTCCAAGTCGTTCACCTGTGGTCCCAACCATCAACTCCTACGGATCAAATTATCACGCGAGCTGACTATTCCTACAAAGGTGCTGCACCACGTACCCGGTACCTGCGAATGCAACAATCGTGCACCTAGGGTTTTAGGGTTTATTTGTTAACGTCGCCTTTACGTAACACTCATGTGTGCGAGACAACGAGAGGCCGACTGCGTGCGTGCACCTCTTCTCTTCGTATATGTACTCCACCGTTTGTTTGGTGTCCAAAAAATTATAATAACTACTAGCAATGTGCCAATGCGTTGCCACACGATCAAAGTAGATTAATACATATTCACCGATTTGATAGAAAAAAAGTCTAGTTTTGGAATACGTATATCACTAAAAATATGTTATGTTTCACTCAAAATATATTCCTTTGGCGGTTTTGATGAGATAAGGGAGGAATGTTGTTGGTTTCAAGATTCGAGAAGTGGTATATGTCTAATTTCTACTCTTACTAGCAAGAAGCCCGTGCGTTGCACGGAACATCAAGATCTTGTGGGAGAAAAGGATGAACGAGGGAAGGCCTTATCTGCAAACGTGGTGAAGAGTGTGGGTAAATTGCCATATTTTCCTTCCTATCCGTCAGATATAAATCGGACGACCTACATTGCAGGATGGCAGGCCCGCCATCATCACCAACTCTATTTCTTATCCCTACTCTTATAAAAAGCATTGTCGGTGATGATCGTGTGCCTGCCATCCTGCAATATAGGCCGTCCGATCTATATCTGACGGATAGGAAGGAAACTATGGCAATTTTGCAAAAAGATAACCAAACCCCTCTCCACATTTGCAAATAAGGCCTTCCCTCGTTCATCCTTTTTCCCCACAAGATAAACTACTCACACAAATGCATCTTGATGTTCCGTGCAACGCATGGGCATCTTGCTAGTTGTTGCAAAAAGCCCATGTGTGTGTGAGAGAGAGGGAGAGTGGAGGAGGATGGAGTGCATGTGTGACAAAGACACAAGGAGTGTGTGTGCGATATGTATCAGCTTAAAATGAGGCGATAGTGTGTGTGTGCACGATCGAGAGGGCGTGTCTCAAGAAGGGAAGAAAAATCTACATAGATACAAGGAGCGGGAGAGAGACATGTATGCGATGGTGGAACCACAAGTGTGCGGGTGTATAAACCTATCTAGAGGCTAGCTAGTCGATAAATCTTTGTGAGAGACATACGAGTCGGGGTGCGAAAGCGAGAGTTTTGTGTGTGTGAGAGAGAGACGGTAGTCGGGAAGGGGAGTGGAAGCAGGAGTTGTGTGTGTGTGTCTGAGAGAGAGAGAGAGAGAGAGGAGACGGTAGTCGGGGTTGTCTGATCGGTAAACAAATGAATAATGTCAGTCTGGGATGGAGACGAAAAGGAGACTGCAACAAATGTTGTGTCTACTGGAGAGAGACAGAGAGTAATTTTAGTGGTATGAGTCATATGTAGTATGTAGAGACATATAGGGTGTGTGAGAGAATCCCATAGAGATAAAGACAAAGTGAAAGACGAGTGGAGACTGTGTGTGTGGTGGTGAAAAAGATAGCTTAGGTACCGAGTGATACCAGAGAACAGTAGAGACGTGAGAGATAATGAAAACTGTGTAATGTATAATGATAGGGAGAGTGTGACACTTCTCAAGGGAGACGTCGAGAGACCATGTTTGCGAGGATAGGAGAAACATGAAGTGAGCGTGCGGGTGAGCTGGAGAAAAGTGAGTGATAGCTACCTGAAGAAGCATGCATGCGAGAGAGATGGGCGTGAAAGGAGTGAACAAAAAAGGGATTCAAATATTTGAATTCGAGATGATGATACATGTAATCCATACTCGAACCAAAATTGATCTATCAAACATGCATGCTCATATGAATTCACGCACATCTATGTTATTTAATATGTAGATATTACTGATCCATACATTTTAGTAGAACATAATTTGGTTAAAAATTTTCGAATTCAACCTTAAGATTTCGAGATCGTTGTATTTGTAAATCATACTATACATATAAAGGAGCAGAATTCTTTGTTTTTCTTTTGAAAGTATATATAAAAAAATGATGTATATAGAATGTAGTTCCAATTGAAAATGGATCCCGCCCGAAAAAAATAGAATACAAACGGGATTCGAATTGAGTTGGCACGGTAAACATGCACTCTTTAAAATTTGAACGAAGCGGGGAAAGTCGCAGTAACCGCCCAAAACCAAAATATGCAAGATGGAAATCACTACTGCCTATCCCTGCCACGCAAAGCCTATCTGCTGGATTTCTATAGGTTTCGATAGGGGTAGGTTTGTAATTTCACCCAAACGTGACGTAACCGCCTCTCACCCGGATTCATACACGGTGGGCGCCAAAACACAGTGTGTCCTCGGCCGAAATCGACTCCCTCCCTGATTCATATTCATACACGGTGGGCGCCAAAAACAAACTCTCATCGGCAAATATTCGGTGTATGCGAGATTACCGTCCTATCCCCAACCGACTAATGTTGTTGTGATGTAGTAGAAATTTGAAACGAGGCTAAGTTTGTAAATTTCCTCGCATTTGAGACAAGCGCGCCCTGAATACATGGTTCCCCCCTTCCTCTCTACCTCCCTTTTCCCCATTCGTACTCCATGGGCGCCAAAACACCCTCTCCACCCCACCCTCCTCCGTCCGCCGCCGTCCGCCACTCCATCCACCGCCGTCCTCCTCCACCATGCCGGAGCTGATACCCCGACGCCGCCGTCCATTACAAGAGATCGACCTCTCTCATCCACGGCTTCGGACCGGGATCCTTGCATCCCGTCCTGTCGCTTCATCCCCGCCATCGTCCACCTTGCCAGCGCCGCTACTACGACCGTCTCGTCCACCGCGCCCCGCCGCCACCGTCTACCCTCCTAGATCTGCTTCCACGCTACTGACAGCCATCGCTACCGCAGCACCGTCAAATTCTCAGCAGATGTGTACACGGCGCCGCACCAGAGGCGGTACTCTTTCGTATCTGCTCAACTTATTTATCGCAACAAGAAAATAGATCGCCACTGCTTTACTCTGATATCTTGTCTTGGCTGCGAAGTTGCCTTTGTCCGGTTTGCACCTTCAGATCCTCCATGGCACGCTCAACACTATACTCCCAATGCTTATGGTTTTCCCCTTTTATATTCCACACTAGTTAAATCACAGTAGACTAAATTTCAAAATTGGGTCAGTCGATTTTTCAGAGCTCATCGGAGTTCGCCGGTGCGATCGAAGGGGCTCGGGTGGTTGTGGGGCCTCGCCGAACGAAGAAAACTTGACGCGGGTGGGGGTTGGGGTGGGGGTGGGGGTGGGGGTGGCGGAGGAACACAGGCGGTGGGGGCCGGTGGTCCGGCCGGCGGCGTGTGCGGTGTTCTGTATGGGAAGAATCAGAGACGAGGAAGAAGAAGGGTTAGGAGACGTAGGATCTTCATCCAACCGCCTGAAATGGCCGGGAGACAGCTGGGAGTTGCATTCTTAATACGCTCTGGTTCATATGTGTGGGCACTGCGCAACCAACATTTTATTATCCAAAATCTGCTTGCTCTTCTTTACCATGTTCCTCTTCCATTCTTCTTTAATATGTACTCTCTCCATTCCTAAATACAAGTCTTTGTATAGATTCCACCATGGACTACATATGGAGCAAAATGAGTGAATCTACACTCTAAAATGTATCTGGATACATCTGTATGTGATCCATAGTGGAAATCTCTACCAAGACATATATTTTGGAACGGAGGGAGTATGATAGTAGTACAGTATGTTCCTTGTACTGAAGATGAGCAAGGACATTTGCAGTGTAGAGGTCTATACGGTCGGTTTTGATGGACACTTTGAGCCTCTTTGATTCGTAGGATCTTGTAAACATAGGAATAGGATTTGTAGTGGCCTGCCCACTTGAATCCTATAAGAATAGCAAGGAAATGCGGGGAGCTGTGTCGCCTTTGAGAGTTACACTGATATTAATAGTATCGCACCTTCACTTGAAGAGAGCTGGTATCCGAAGCCTTTCTATCCGTACCGGCAATACTAGCACATATATTCCAGCAAGTTCCACTTTGCTGATTTTACTCTGATGCTTAAGGTTTTCCCGTTATATCTACACCATGATCTGTGTAGCTGCTTTGTGTCGCACTAGCAATAGTCCACTCTTGAAGCTAAACACTTCAATGACTTACAATGGCACCAAGGCATTGAGTGCCATTCTGGATGCAATGAAACTCATACGCTCCCCACCTGTTGGTTCTTGTTCAAAATATGATCCTAATGACTATTCTAACCTCGAGGAGTCAAAGGCAGATGGCCTGTCCTGTTCACCCATCAAGGTGCCTGTTCTAATTTGGCAATGTTTTATTGATTGCGGGTATCTTGCATATGTTGTCTTGCATTTCTTCTACTTTGTTGCACCACCATCTGCTTAGTTTACTCATCATATATGTCGAGATGCCATGCCCATCCATTATCAATACATATTCCATCTGTCATCATACCATGTTTTTTCACTCAAATGCTGTTCTTGTGCATCAGACATCAAAAAGGAAGAGGGTGATTGCCGAACCTGAAGGAGCACCAGCAAAGTCCTTGAAAAACATGGTGGTGCCGGAGAAATCAGACAACACCCCACTTATATTGGTTGTACAACCAGTGACACAAAACGTAGGACCGACTCCAGCAGACTGTACCCATACTTCACTAGCCACACCACTAGCCCCACCACACAGGACCTGCACTCCAGCAAAAGGTATACCGATTTCATTTGCCATAGCACCAGCTGTACCACAGAAAAATCCCACTCCAGCAAAAAGTACAGCAAGTCCACCGGCCGAAGATCTATCCCAACTGCAGAGACAGCCAATTCCTGCAGATTGGAACCCCATTCCATTTATTCCCAGTTTAAAAGACAATGCTTTCAATGTTGTTAGGGACTACGTGCATATATTCCCATCATGGGAAGATTATTGTGAAGACAAACACCATTTTCACATCTTACTGTCCAACTTACGTGTAAGTGCTATTATTCATGGTTATTATTTTCCTGTTTTCTGCTGATTGAACACATCAATGATTTACATTACATTGTTGTAACTAGGAGAGGGTCAATTTGGATAGTCATGCGAGCAAAGCTTGCTTGTGCTTTTCAAAGAAGCATTGCAGCAGTATCAGTGTTACCTGAGGAAATCACACTTTGATGGCAAGTCTATAAATGAATTTCCGGTGAAGTCTCCTGTGCTAAATTTAGAAGACATTGAATGGAAAAATCTTGTTATGCACTGGTCTCGTTCCCAGGATGAGGTACTGTCTATGAAATCACATGACAATTTGAACTTCTACTTTTCCGCATGTGCCTTACGGATCTTTTTTGCAGGAAATCTGCTCGAAGAAGAATTCCAGTTTGGCAAGAACGACAGGATATCGCAAATATGCTGCCCACTGCTTTGCTCTTGTTAGTACATGTTGTCCTGTATCACTGTACATGCATACATACCTGGTTCATTATGTGATAGCAGTATGCATGATAGCTTGCTTATTAATTGTTCGCTCCAAATTATCTGATCTGTATGAATGGTTACATTAGTGTAGAATATATCCAATGCCAATGTTTTTTTAGCTCTGCATTGTTCTTGTAAGTACATGCTGTCCTTTATCAGTGTACTTATAATGACAGGTAATTGTTCATGTATCATCACTCTGCAACTTATTTTCCTTTGCCCTCCATTTTCTACACATCAGATCTATATTTACTATTACCATAAGGTTGGTACTGAAGAAGTCTAGCTGTGCATTGCTCTTGGCTGTACCTTTTGCCTATATCGTTGCACTGACATTTATAGCTACTTGGTTATGTAGCATCACTCTTCATATTATCTTAAATATTCTCCACTTTTTCGTATATCATCACATCTATATTTACTCTTAACAAAATGTAGAATAAAGGCAATGCTTTTGAAGAAGATTCTATGGTAAACTTCTTGAATTGCCCCCCCCATCAGCATGGACAAGGCCTTTATAGAGCCTGTGTTCACCAATAATGTAAGTTTGTCCATCTCAAGCCTTCAAACTTTGTTGTATATATTTGGTTAGGCATGACTGCAACAGCTGTTTATTTTTAGTGTTTGCATCAAATTGCTTGTTTAAAGTTTATTATGTAGTTCATAAACAAAAGTTTGTCCTTTCTCAATTTAAGATTTCAGTTGTACAACCAAGTTCCTTCTTCATACCATGTAAATTAAACTATACAGAGCAAGTGATCTTCTTTTGCACTGCATGTATGCTTCTGTTCTTCATCCGTAATCCAGTGGTGTGGTGAACCTACCCACTACAGCACAATGTCATATTCTGCAATGTCTTAACTATGAACAATGTCATATCATTCTACTATTATTTAAACCATCTCTTTATTTGCCAATCTGAAATGGTATAAATTGACAGCACACTAACCATTGATACTTATGAGTTCTAGATCTGTAATCCAGTGGTGTTGTGAAGCTGCCAACTCCTTCACAATGTCATTTCCTGCCATGTCTTGACCTGAACAATACCATATTGTGTTAATGCAATTTTAAACTGTGTCACTTTATTCGTTAGTAAGAAATGTGATGAATTGTCAGCACTGATACTTTTATGTGCAAAACCTGTCATCTGTCTGCTTGTTTATCTTTCAGAGTGAGGAAGATATAAGTGTTGAACAAGCGCAGTCTCATCATCTTGCTCAGCTGCTTGCGCTGCAGCTCCCTAGCAGGGCTAACCTTTCTTGAACTCTATTGAAATGCTGTGGGTTTTGTATATTATTTTGTCGGCGTGTTTATTTGCACTCGTGGCGATCTTTGATGCCTAGTGCATGTAATCTGCTGTCTGCTTGTGCTTTATTATCATAGTGGCGAACTTTGATGCCCAGTGGATGTAATATATCGTAATTTCTTTATTGTATAGTCTAGGTTTTTTCTTATTCATGATGCTGCAGTTATTTTATTGTATATATATCCTGTCTTCGCAGTAAACCGGCCAAACCATAAAATTACGCTACATCGTGATTGCATTTGGCCCAAAACATGGCAGCCAGTTAATGGGCCGGCCTACTAGGGTCCTCAAAATCTTGTGGGCCTATAGCTAGGCCAGCCTACTAGGGTCCTCAAAATCTTGTGGGCCTATAGCTAGGCCAGCCCATTAATGTCGGCGAAATCTCGTGGGCCTCTAGCTGGGCCGGCCAATTATGATCCGCAAGAATCTTGTGGGCCTTTACCTGGGCCGGCCCATTATGGCACACAAAAATCTTGTGGGCCTTTACCTGGGCTGGCCCATTATGGCCCGCAAAATCTTGGGGGCCTTTAGCTGGGCCAGTGTAACGCCCCAGATGTAACTTGCCATAATTGTAATCCAACTCTTGCCATTTTCGGCGATGTGTTATGATATTCCCTCCGTGGTTGGGTTCTCTCCGTTTTGCATTTTGGTCATGTCATGCATTTCATATCATGTCATCATGTGCATCGCATTCGCATACGTGTTCGTCTCATAAATCCGAGCATCTTCCCCGTTGTCCGTTTTGCAATCCGGCGCTCCTATGTCTCCCGGCGTCCCCTTTTACATTTCTTCGTGAGCGGGTATTAAACATTCTCGGATTGGACCGAGTTTTGACATGTGGCCTCGGTATAGCACCGGAAGACCGCCTGTCAAGTTTCGGGTCAATCGGAGTTCGTTTGGTACTCCAACGGTTAACCGGGTAACCGTGAAGGCCTCGTGTGTGTTGCAGCCCAACACCCCTTCAAACAGCCCAATAACCCATCTAAGACACTCCCATGTCCGCCGCCGTTCGATCACGATCGCGTGGGCGAAAACCGCTCTCCATTTGGAGCTCCCTAGCCCCTTCTAGCTATAAAAACGTCTCCCCTTCCAAATCTGAGAGAGAGACCCCGAAACCCTAGCTTCTTCCTCGTTTTCCGCGCCCCTCTCTCTCCTCCCGCCGCCGGCGCGCCCGGGCCAACCGCCCCTCGCCACGTGTCGCGCCCGCGCCGCCGTTCCCACCGAGCCGCGCCGGCCCGCCGGGGCCCAGGCGGGGCCCCCCGAGCCCGAGCCGCCGCCCGTCGCCTCCCGCGCCCCGGCCCGATTCGCGCCTCGCGCCGCCTCGCCACCGCCTCGTCCGCGCCGCCGCCGACAGCCGCCGTCGTCGCCGCGCCGCCCGCGGGGCCGGAGCTCCGCCGCCGCCTCGACCGCGCCGCCGCCCGATCTCGCCGCTGCAGGCCGCCGCCTCCGCGCCGCCGCACCACGGCAACGCCTCCGCCCGAGCCGCCCGCGCGCCCCGCCGTCGCCGGCGACTCCCGCCGCCCTCGCCATCGCCGGCGACTCCCGCCGCCCTCGCCATCGCCGGAGTAGCCCCGATCTGGATCTAGCCGACGGGGTTGACTTTTCCCTCACCCCCTCGTTTTCTTCTAAGTCCCAGTTTTTCATCTTTATCATCGCATCTTCATCATGCCGTAACTTCGCATCCCTAGCTCCGTTTCACGCATATAATATGTCAAATTGTTCGAATCGAAGAGTAGATCATTTTGTTCCATTGCATCTTTTTCATTTGAAGTCATCTTGATGCCCGAAATGCTGTTAGAAGAGGGCTAGTTGATGTTTATTGCTGGATCTTACCTGAACATGCACTTTTGTCATTTTTGCCATGATTGATGTGTACCTCCTATGAAGTTGAGTCCTACATGAGTTTTGTAATATGCCATGTTACCTATCCAGAGTATTTTGCCATGTATTTTTGTGATCTATGTGGTGACTAGCACAAGCATGCAAACTAGGTGTCTTGATGTTGCTGATTTCAGAGACAGCGATTTCACTAAGTCCCTGACTGCTGTTATTTTTATGCCATGTATTCATGTTGTTTCTGAGAGATCCATGAATAATTTGAGCATGATCAGTAAGGGTGTTTTGAACTTGAGTATTTGCTCTATCCATCCATGCCTTTGTTTGCAATTATGGAGTGCCATAGCTTGCGTCAATCGAGCTCTACTTTTGCTTCAGAATGTTGTTGGCAGATTGTTTACATGTTATTCGATTTTGCCAAGCTTGGTGTAGTTGATACTTGCATGATATGATGTTATTCTTGCCATGTCTAGTTACTATGCCATGTCTTATTGATGTATGTATGCTTAGTTTATCATGAATTGCTCTGTAGTGAGTGCATCGAGCTCACGAACATGCCTAGTCGTTACTAGTTTTCTGCCATGTCCAGATTTCTGCTAAGTCTGAAATCTGTAACGTTACTTGCTGTTTTGACTTGCTTGTTATTGTATTTTACTGTCCTTTCTGGCTCAAGGTCAGTAAGGGATTTTTGTCAAGCGCTATGAGTAGATTCATTCCATGTCTTATTTTGCTATGTTCTGAACCTGTAGCATGTTGTTTCATTGCTCTGAACATGTCATCCTGATGTTAGTTTCTGCTACATTGATAATTTCACCAAGTCTGGGAACTTGTTATCGTTTGCACTTTTGCCATGATTGTTTGGACCTGTTATGATGTGAATTAGCCGTAGCTCAGTGTTCATCTTTTGTCGAGCATCTTGAGTAGATTACTGTCATATGCTTTGTTGCCATGTTTGGGTGCAGTAGCTTAAATATTTGTTGCTTGCTAAGTAGCATCATGCTGTTTATGGCAGATTCGTGTCATTCTTGTTTTGCTTGCCATTTGCAAACCGTGCATCCGATTCCGGTGAACTTTATATCGATTTCAACCGAAATCACCTCATCTATCCAGTGACATGCTTGGTTTGCCAAGATTATGCCCTGTTCATCCTTGTCCTCCCGGAGCATGCATTCGCATTGCATATTCACCTCTCGCATGTCATTACCATGTTTTGCATTATATTGCTTGCGCATTGCATCGTGGTTGATATTGGTTCCTTTGCTTGTTCTCTTGTCTTGGGTAGAGCCGGGAGATGAGTACGTGAACGAGGAACCTGTTGAGAACGCTTACGAGGACCAAGCTTTCGACAACTCTGAGAACCTTGCAGGCAAGATGACCATACCCTCGAAATCACTTCTATCTTTGCTTGCTAGTTTGCTCGCTCTTTTGCTATGCCTATGTTGCGATACCTACCACTTGCTATATCATGCCTCCCATATTGCCATGTCAGCCCCTAACCATCCATGTCCTAGCAAACCGTTGTTTGGCTATGTTACTGCTTTGCTCAGCCCCTCTTATAGCGTTGTTAGTTGCAGGTGAAGATGAAGTCTGTTCCTTGTTGGAACATAGACTTGTTGTTCCTTGTTGGAACATGTTTACTTGTTGGGTTATCACAATACCTCTTATTTAATTAATGCATCTATATACTTGGTAAAGGGTGGAAGGCTCGGCCTTATGCCTGGTGTTTTTGTTCCACTCTTGCCACCCTAGTTTCCGTCATACCGGTGTTATGTTCCCGGAGTTTGCGTTCCTTACACGGTTGGGTGATTTATGGGACCCCCTTGACAGTTCGCTTTGAATAAGACTTTTCCAGCAAGGCCCAACATTGGTTTTACCATTTGCCACCTAGCCTTTTCCCCCTGGGTTCTGCAGACTCAAGGGTCATCTTTATTTTAACCCCGCCGGGCCAGTTCTCCTTCGATTGCTGGTCCAAACTAGAGCACCGTGCAGGGCCGTCCCTTGGCAACTTGGGTTATGTTGGCTCCTGTACGCTTAGCTTATCCGGATGTGCCCTGAGACCGAGATATGTGCAGCTCCTATCAGGATTTGTCGGCACAATCGGGTGGCTTTGCTGGACTTGTTTTATTGCTGCTGAAATGTCTTGTAGTCCGGGATTCCGAGATTGATCGGGTCTTCCCGGTAGAAGGAATATCCTTCGTTGACCGTGAGAGCTTATCATGGGCTAAGTTGGGACACCCCTGCAGGGTATTATCTTTCGAAAGCCGTGCCCGCGGTTATGAGGCAGATGGGAATTTGTTGATGTCCGGTTGTAGAAAACCCGAAGTTGACCCTAACTAAAACACATCAACCGCGTGTGTAACCGTGATGGTCTCTTCTCGCGGGGTCCGGGAAGTGAACACGGTTGTTGGAGTTATGTCTGACGTAGGTTGTTTCAGGATCACTTCTTGATCATTTCTAGCTTCTCGACCGTGCTTTGCCTTCTCTTCTCGCTCTCTTTTGCGCTGTAGCCAACATATGCTAGTCGCTTGCTGCAGCTCCACCTCAATATCCTTTTCCCCCCTTTAAGCTTAAATAGTCTTGATCTCGTGGGTGTGAGGTTGCTGAGTCCCCGTGACTCACATATATTATCACCACAGTTGCAGGTACCAACGATGTCAGTGCTGATGACGCGACCGAGCTCACTTGGGAGTTCGATGAGGAACGTGGCCGTTACTATGTTTCTTTTCCAGATGATCAGTAGTGGAGCCCAGTTGGGTGATCCGGGGATCTGTTTAGCATTTGGGGTAGTCTTCTTTCATTTTGGTACCGTAGTCGGACCTTGAGTGTAATCTGTTTGATGGATGTTATTTATGTACTTGTGTGAAGTGGCGATTGTAAGCCAACTATGTATCTTTCCCCTTTATTTATTACATGGATTGTGTGAAGATTACCTCACTTGCGACACTGCTTTCAATGCGGTTATGCCTCTAAGTCGTGCCTCGACACGTGGGAGATATAGCCGCATCGAGGGCGTAACAGCCAGCCCATTATAGTCCACAAAATCTCGTGGGCCTTTAGCTGCGCTGGCCCATTATGGTCCGCAAAATCTTGTGGGCCTTCAGTTGGGCCGGCCCATTTAAACTTGATGGGCCGGTCCACGTGTCAACATATCATAGGCGCGTCTCGCCCATTGGATGAGTGACACCTGTGCCAACGCGGACCTGACACGTGTCTCCTCCAGCCAATGATGATTTTACACGTGGAAAATCCCATTAGTCGGGGCTGTTAACGGGTTATCGGATCCAAAACCTGATCCAATAGCTTAACGGCGTTCCGTTACGGTGGATGCCACGTGTCGGTCACCCTTGATGAAAACACTTCTGTGACGCGCGATTTATCGTCATGGAAGTGGACACTTCCATGATGATAATTTTGGTAATGTCATGGAACACTTCTACGACATCACATGTATGACTATCTTGATTCTGTCATAAATTTGTCATGGATGTACGTGCATGACAAAAAATGCGATCTACTGTGACAAACACGTATCATGACGGAAGTGTATTTTTTTTGTAGTGGACACTGACGGTCTGGTCCTATAGCCAGCCGGGTTACCATTGTACCCTTGGGGGTAGGCCTATATAAACCCCCCAGGCTCACCCATGCAAAGGGTTCAGAACCCTAACCTTCATACACACACCCATAGACAGAGAGAGGGGATAGAGCTAGCCTTGCCCTTCTTCCTCCTCTAGCCGAAATAGCTCAAGGAGCACACTTGTAGCTACTCTATTGACGATAGTCATCATGCGAAGACCCCGCAGAACAAGACTAGGGGTGTTATCTCCACGGAGAGTCCCGTACCTGGGTAAGACTCATAGGTGTTTGAGGTCTCGCTCACTCCCGTTTCTAGGACCCAACGACGTACTCCTATCCCCATCCATGATAAGCCACCCCCTGGCATATGTCGCTGAATATCCCTGACATTTGGCACCCTCTGTGGGGCTAAGTGCACCGTCATCCGGAAACATGTTATAGACGGGAACCCTCTTCCTTCCCGGCGAGCGCAGCCAGCCCGACACGCTTGATGGCGTTTGCATCGACGCGCTTCGCAGCGTGGAAGCCGCTTGTGCTGCAAGCCGCCTCGCTGATCTCATTGGCAGGATCCGCCTCCTCGACGAGCTCGCGCCCGACGCGGGAGTGGCCAGCTCCGAGAGCTGCCTCATTGACCTCCTCGGCAAGCTCTGCATCGCCAACGAGCCGACCTTCGATCTGGAGTCCGTTGGCTCCACCGACCCGCCCATCGAGATGCTCATAGATTTCGACATGGCGTCCACCGATACCTTCCTTAGCAACATTGTGATCATCACGACCCGCTCCCCCCACAGTCAGCAACACCAGCACTAGCACCATCACGCAGGTGCTGGTCACTAACCACGATGGAGCCTCTAACAGGGCTAGGCAGGACCCGCTGCAGGCGACAATGCGTGGTCTGTCCGCTCCCGTAGAAGCGGGCGCCGATGGTGCGATGCTGGAAACATTCCGCGTCTCGCTCCTTGACAGCGCCAAGAATTTGGCAGCCATGAGGCGTCTCACTGAAGCCTACTAGTGCAAGATCGACAGCGCCATGTGTGGCACATCGGCTACCGGCGAACCTAGCCGTGTGGGCACAATCCGGCAGCGCGGCGCGGCTATCGCCAGCATGCTGGGAGCTGAACGCCCTGTCTACTCCACCCCATGGAGAACTTGCGCGCCGCCCAGGCGACGGTAGACAAACTGGACCACCTGGAGGGCGACGAGCATCACTGCAGGACGGCGCACCTCCAACAGCTCCTTGACGCAGCTACCGCACAGCAGGAAGTTGGCCGCCGCATGGTGGAACCCGACATGCAAGCCAAAAACCACCCGCCCCCGCCGTGAGCACGGGGCGACCTCCCGGTCCCCAATAGGCGGCGCCCGCGATCGACGAGACTAAGAGGCGACTACTAGCTCTAGTCGGCACACACGCGTCACGATTATGCGCGACCAAGACGGCCGCCCACGAGCAAAAGAGAGGTGAGACGATCTTCCACTTCCCCCTCGCAGGCAGAGGCACGCTTCCCCACCGCCTGTTCAGCATCCGACTCTCGGAGGCCGGCTAGGACCCCGTGAAGGAGTCGGAGAGAACAACGCCCGACATCGGATCGACCGGCTCACTCGGTCCCTGGCGGTAGAATAAGAAGACGCAATCAGCCCGCCTTGTTTCGGCCCCCGCATTCGCGATGATCCCTTCACCAACGGGTTCTTGCTCCCTCGAGACACTCCCAAGTACAACGGGTCCGTTAAGCTGGAGGACTGGCTGGTCGACTACTCCACAGCCGTCAGCATTGCAAACGACAACAAGCGCGTTGCCGTGAAGTACGTTCCACTCATGCTCCAGGGCACGGCCCGGACATGGCTGAACAGCCTCAAGCCTTACAATGTCAACAGCTGGCTGGACTTCACCGATGTCTTCATCTGCAACTTCACCAGCACCTACAAGCGGCCCCCAAGCCTTTCCAGATCTCCATGTGCGTCCAAGGCTAGACTGAGTCCACCTGCGACTACCTGACGTGCTGAGCTGCGCAACTCCTGCGAAGGGGTGCATGAGGTGCAGGCCATAGAATACTTCACCGCCGGGTGTAGAGAGGGCACCCTGCTCAAGCACAAGCTCCTCTGCGACGAGCTGCACACACTAGACGAGCTGCTGATCATAGCAGACAAGTACGCCACGGCCGACTCCTCTATGAAGTCGGAGCTCCAGGTGGACGCATCCGGAAGGTGCTCCCCCAGCTCCACAAACGTCGGCTGGTGACTCCAGCCGGCGGCAGCAGCCGAACGACAACAAGAGCAAGGCCCGCAGCCGGCTTCCACAAGTTGGCAAGTGGCAACGGTTGAAGACCAGCAGCCGGAGGGACACCGCCCCCAAGCGTCAGAAGGGCGGCAAGACTGCTTGGTTGTCCGCCTTCTCCCTCGAGAAAACCCTTGATGCTCCCTGCAAGTTCCACAGCAGCGCGAAACCATCCAACCACACCACCCGGAAATGTGACTGGCTCACCCGGATCACCAAGGGCGAGGGCCTGCATCCTCCGCCTGATGCCCCCTAGCTCCGCCTCCTTAGCAGCCGGCAGCCCGCACAGCCGGCATGATCCAAGATGAGTTCCCCAAAGCCAACGCCACCTACGTCATCTTCACCAGTGAAGTCGACGACAAGCACAGCTGGCGTCAGCAACACTGGGAGGTGAACATACGCTGTCGGTGTCAAAACTGGCGGATCTCGGGTAGGGGGTCCCGAACTGTGCGTCTAGGCGGATGGTAACAGGAGACAAGGGACACGATGTTTTTACCCAGGTTCGGGCCCTCTCGATGGAGGTAAAACCCTACTCCTTCTTGATTAATATTGATGACATGGGTAGTACAAGAGTAGATCTACCACGAGATCAGAGAGGCTAAACCCTAGAAGCTAGCCTATGGTATGATGGTTACTGTACGAACTAAACCCTCCGGTTTATATAGACACCGGAGGGGGCTAGGGTTACACAGAGTCGGTTACAAGGAAGGAGATCTACATATCCGTACTGCCAAGCTTGCCTTCCACGCCAAGGAGAGTCCCATCCGGACACGGGACGAAGTCTTCAATCTTGTATCTTCATAGTCCAACAGTCCGGCCAAAGGTTATAGTCCGGCTGTCCGGATACCCCCTAATCCAGGACTCCCTCAGTAGCCCCTGACCCAGGCTTCAATGACGATGAGTCCGGTGCGCAGATTGTCTTCGGCATTGCAAGGCGGGTTCCTCCTCCGAATACTTCATAGAAGATTTTGAACACGAGGATCATGTCCAGCTCTGCAAAACAAGTTCCACATACCACCGTAGAGAGAATAATAAACCCAATCTGCTGACGTATCTTGTAATGTGACATCACACCACAGCCAAGCCCTTATGCGAACCGTTTTTTTACAGCCAACCTCAGCACATTTCGCGAGGCGGTTTCCTTGGCACGTCTTGTCGAAGCAGATATCGTGTCCCCTTATTGCGGGATTCTCATCAATACGGACGTGGGTAACCCAACCGCGCCATCAATTACGGTGCTTGGGGGACGAGCGGGTTTTACCGGGGTGGTGGGGGCGCATAGTTTCGTCCGCCCATATAAAGGGATAAGGATTCACCTTCTTCCGTCCACGCCTTCTTCCTGCTTTGCTCATCCATTCTCGCACACTTGAGCTCCAGCGCCCAAGCTCACTTTTTCTTCCTCAACCTTCTCTAACCATGTCCGGAGCGGGAGGCAGGTGGATGGTCTCCTCCGTCACGGAGGGACACATTAAGAAGCTGAGGGGAGCCGGATACTTGTCCACGGACATCGCGCATCGACTCCCAGATGCGGGGCAGTTCATCCCCACCCCCAGGCCCCATGAGAGGGTAGTGTTTCTCACCCATTTCCTCCGCGGACTGGGGTTCCCCCTCCATTCATTCGTCTGGGGGCTCATGTTTTACTACGGCCTGAATTTCCATGATCTGGCCCCAAACTTCATCCTCAACATCTCGGCGTTTATCGTCGTGTGCGAGGCCTTCCTCCGCATCAAGCCCCACTTCGGCCTATGGCTGAAGACTTTTAATGTCAAACCAAAAGTGGTGCGTGGCCAGCAGGCGGAGTTCGGAGGCGCCATGGTGGGCAAGATGCCCAACGCCACATGGCTCGAGGGCTCCTACATGGAGACCATAAAGGGGTGGCAATCGGGGTAGTTCTACATCACTGAGCCACGTGACCCTAAATGGGCAGCGGCCCCCGAGTTCCGATCCAGAATCCCCACGCGGCTCACCTCCTGGAAAGAGAAGGGCCTGCCCTGGGGTAGTCAGGGAGAGCTGACCGGACTCCAAACCTGTGTCCAGAACATGATGAGCAAGAAGCTCAAGCTTGTCAACATAGTCCAGGTCATGCTCATCCGCCGGATCCTTCCGTGTCAACAACGGGCATTCAACTTGTGGGAGTTCGACCCGGCCCAGCACCAGACTCTGAGCGAGCTCTTCGAAACAACACACAAGGATGCTTGGAAGGTGCTTTTCAAGGGAACCGAGGTCCCCCCTCCCCTTACCAAGGACCGCGGATTCAGCGCGAAGCGCCAGGCCAGCGCGGTAAGCTGCTTTACCTTTTATAGGGTATACATTCTTCACAGTTTAATCATATGCGGGGTCTAAGCTCCCATACCTTTGACAGGGCTGGCAGGAGACGGCCGGACAGATTGGCTGTCCGGCTCCTTTGCCCAAAGGCCCAGCAGACGCTCGCTTAGCGGAGCTGCTGGTTCCGGCACCTTACGTGGTGCCGGAGAAGAAGGCCAAGAAAAAGGCCACGGGAACCCGAAAGAGTTCCCGGTGCCCGGTGGTGTCGGACTCATCGTCCGATGACTCCAAGGTGCACTCCTCCCACGAAGACGAGGAGGAGGAAAAAGAGGCTTCTTCCCCTCCCGCAGGGGGAGAAAAGAAAAGGAAGGACACCCCAACTGGGGAGGCCGGAGGATCCAAGAAGGGAAGGACTCTTCCTCCGGACTACTCCACCAACGCCGCCGACAGCGAAGACGAGTGGCCACCCAGGGCCAAGCCCCTGGCGAAGTCGTAAGTATTCGGACACCAGAGTGACTCATAGCGTTCCTTTATTGCACAGCTTCTCCTGACACTGAATATAATCATGCAGTCCGCCCCGAGCCCGCGTTGACGTATCATCGAGTGGTTCCTTGGATTCGTCGGATGTGAATAGCTTTTCACTTCCGACCGCCTCCTCCCATCGCCCTACGGACAACGCCGAGGTATTGTCTCAAGGGGTTCAAAACCGAGGGGAGCTAGTCCTGGGGGCGCCTCAAGGCGACATCCCGGACTCCATGCGCAAAGGGAGCAAGGCTCCAATGGGCTCCAATCCGACCCTCAGCCGAACATCGTGCCGGAACCTACCGTGGTTCCGGACTCCGGCAGGCGGCCCCCTGCAAAGAAGGGCAAGCCTACCGAGCCAGTGACCTCCGTCCAACCGGAGCCACCGGATAATTTGCTGGAGGTGCTTAACGGCGCCTCCATTAACGAGGAGCACCGCACTATTATGAGTGCGGTGATCCAGAAAGTTCAGTCCGCCAAGAGCGGACTGACTGAAGCCTATGCCAGCCTTCTAACAAGCTTTGAGGTATGTATTAAAAATATATGAAAATATTACCGCATAGACAGTAGCCCCTGATGCTCTGTTCGGTGTTCACAAAGAAAAGCCGAATAGAGGATCTAATAATATTCGCAGGAGTCTAACATAATTATGTCGATATGTGTAAGCAGGCTTCGTTGCTGTCCTCCGCCACACTGACTGCGGAGGTCGGTGTGTTGAAGCAGAACCTCGAGCGGTCCGAGAAAGAGCTCGACTTGCCAAGAAGCAGCTCGAGGAGAACCAAGGTAAGTAATGACTTGTCTATGTGTGTATATATAAAAAGATGCAGTTGCAAAAATGATAGGATCGTTATTGATGTGCTAGGGGCCACGACCGATGTGGCGACCCTGAAGCAAGCGCTTACTGAGGCCGAAAACAAGGCGGCCACGGAGCGCACCGAGCGGGAGAAACATGAGGCACGGGTTGGCGAGGTGCAACAAGAGCTCCATGCTCTCGTGAAGAAGCATGAGACTTTGGAGCTTGACTCGAAGACTCGAGAGTCCGAGCTCGCTGTGGCCCTCGAAAGCGCCAAGTCTGCCAAGGCAGAAGCCCAAAAAGCCCTCCAGGAAATTGAGGCGATGAAGAAGATAGCGGCTGGTAAGGCATTCATCATGCAAAGCAAGCACGTGAACGTAAATTTCTTGTTACTTACCCGAGTCCGGAGCTCTCAGGAGTATTCGTAGATTTGCCCTGCAGTGTGTCAGATGCCGCGAAGCATTACCGAGCCAAGGAGGGGAGCTCGACGAAGAAGGTGTTTTGGTCTCAGTATACTGAGGCCGAACACCCGGTACCCTTGAGCGACCAGCTGAAGCAGTTGGTCGAGCTTCATAAGGCGGCCGAACATGCCATGAAGAGTCTCATAGTCCGGATGTGGCCTGGAGAGGCCATGCCGGGGAGCTACTTTGGGCTGGTGAAGCGGCTTATGGACGCCTGCCCTTGGCTTGAGGTCATCAAGCGCTCCGTCTGCATCGAGGGCACCCGTAGGGCGCTTGCCCGTGTTAAGGTACACTGGGGCAAGATGGAAGCGGAGAAGCTGGTGAAGGATGGGCCACCGTAGGGCAAGGAGCACCGCCACCCTGAGATGTACTATGAGGGCATCCTGAAGGGTGCCTGTCTTGTGGCGGATGAATGTTCCAAAGATGTAATATTTGAGTAAACTTGCTCGTGTGATCCTGTACGCTGAAAACTTGTTCATATGCGCTATGCAACGCTTGTGTGAATTTAAAATATTACCTTATGTGCGGCCGTTTATTAAATCTGAGAGATGGCAAGTCGTCGGCTTCTGCCCCCGTGCCACGAGTGCTGGGGTGTTCGGGATAAACCTGAGCACTCTTTTCCCATTCTTGGGTCCTTCGAGGGAGGTGCTCAGCACAACGAACAAGGCAATCACACTATAATGCTTTATCACTCTCACTTAGCCAGAGAATTCTATAATTTTAAATTTTGGCGAAGCCCCTAGTGTTCGGAAGATCGAGTTCGGGGCGCTATACACGCCTAGGCTGGACAAAGCCGACTCCTCGCCCTAAGCGGCATAAGTCTTTAGGGACTCGAAACCTCTCGAACAACGACCATCTCTCGCCCTATCATGACAGTCAGTTTTAGCTTTCTCTACTGAGGTGCTTAGCCCAGCTGAACCGGGGCACAATCGCAGTAGTTCTCCCGTGCTACCTTAGCCGATATAGCAGAACGTAAGGTACCAAAACCTGGGAGCCGGGCAAACCCAACTATTGACCCAAGACATGATTCGGAGCTGATGCATATAATGCTATAAGTTCGGAGTGCCACACTTGTGAAAGTGTTCAGACTTCTCACGCCGTATTATGGGGTGCTTAAGCCCCTGGCGTATTAGCCGTACCAAAGTGTACGGGTGCTTAATGTCATGAATGAACATATATACATAAAGAGGAAGGAATAGAGAATGCAATAATAGACTGAAGCTAAGCATTGTTTATTCGAAAAAGGTGCATTAAAAGCAGAGCGATACAAATAGTGCGTTAAGAAAGAGATGGGACTACTTGACATGTCCCCTCCAGGGGTGAGCTGCGGAATGGTATTTAAAGCAGGTATTTTGCTCGTTATAGAGACCACCTGGGACGTCCATAGTGTGGCGTAGCTTTCTTCCTTCCTGGTTATTGCGTCGTGTGTTCGACAATTGTACTGCCGAACAGGCCTTCCGGAGATTAAAGTCCTGAAAGTAAGAAAAAATGGTAAAATCGGGAGCCCCTAGTGCGGTTAAGCCACTTTTTGGGGCGTGCCGTGGTCGTGCCCCTCCCCCTGTGCCCATGGTATTTTCAGAGCGTAATTATGTACGCGTAGCACAGATTTCGCCGTTTCGCTGGGGCTGGGGTTGGGGCCGCACTGCTACGCTTGCTCGGAACATGCCAGGCGGTCTTGTTGTAGATTACTCCGAGCGCGCTTGATGGTGTCCGGATGTTTTGTCGCCGGACTGGACAATTGCCTTGAGAGGCTGCTTTGTACTTCCGCTGTGAGGGCCGTCGTGCTCCTCCGTTCGGAGAGAGCGCTCGATGTTTCCATTGACTGTGATGACCCCCCGAGGTCCTGGCATCTTGAGCTTGAGGTATGCATAGTGCGGCACTGCATTGAATTTGGCAAATGCGGTTCGCCCGAGCAGTGCATGATAGCCACTGCGGAACGGGACTATATCGAAGATTAACTCCTCGCTTCGGAAATTATCCGGGGATCCGAAGACCACTTCAAGTGTGACTGAGCCTGTGCAATGGGCCTCTACACCTGGTATGACGCCCTTAAAGGTCATTTTTGTGGGTTTAATCCTTGAGGGATATATGCCCATTTTGCGCATTGTGTCCTGATAAAGTAGGTTTAGGCTGCTGCCGCCGTCCATAAGGACTCGAGTGAGGTGAAATCCGTCAATAATTGGGTCTAGAACCAATGCGGCAAATCCGCCATGGCGGATACTAGTGGGGTGGTCCCTGCGATCGAAAGTGATCGGACATGAGGACCATGGGTTGAACTTTGGTGCGACTGGCTCCAACGCATATACGTCCCTTAGCGCACGCTTCCGCTCCCTCTTGGGGATGTGGGTCGCGTATATCATGTTCACCGTCCACACTTGTCGGCCTGCTTGAACACCCAACAATCCCTGTTGGTGTGGTTGGCTGGCTTGTCGAGGGTGCCATGTATCTGACATGAGCGATCGAGTATACGGTCTAAACTGGATGGGCCCGGAGTGCTTCTTTTGAATGGCTTTTTCCGCTGACCGGGCTTAGAGCCTCTAAATCCGGCATTAACTGCCGTATCCTCAGTATTGCAGTTGTTAATGCGGCGTTTGTGTTTGTTGTGATGTGACCTGCCATTGCTGTCCTTGGTATCCGAATTACCAGGGCTCTTTGACATGTTATTGCTGCGAGCCAACCAGCTGTCTTCTCCCGCGCAAAAGAGGGTCAAGAGTGTCGTGATGGCTTCCATAGATTTCGGCTTTTCCTATCCAAGGTGCCGGGCAAGCCACTCGCCGCGGATGTGTAGGATCGGAAGTATGTCTAGAGGGGGGGGGGTGATTAGACTACTTGACCAAATAAAAACTTAACCTTTTCCCAATTTTAGTTCTTGGCAGATTTTAGCAACTTTTAGGACAAGTCAAGCAATCATCACACAATTCAAGCAAGCATGCAAAGAGTATATGGGCAGCGGAAAGTAAAGCATGCAACTTGCAAGAATGTAAAGGGAAGGGTTTGGAGAATTCAAATGCTATTGGAGACACAGATGTTTTTCCCGTGGTTCGGATAGGTGGTGCAATCCTACATCCACGTTGATGGAGACTTCAACCCATGAAGGGTAACGGTTGCGCGAGTCCACGGAGGGCTCCACCCACGAAGGGTCCACGAAGAAGCAACCTTGTCTATCCCACCATGGCCATCGCCCACGAAGGACTTGCCTCACTAGCGGTAGATCTTCACGAAGTAGGCGATCTCCTTGCCCTTACAAACTCCTTGGTTCAACTCCACAATCTTGTCGGAGGCTCCCAAGTGACACCTAGCCAATCTAGGAGACACCACTCTCCAAGAAGTAACAAATGGTGTGTTGATGATGAACTCCTTGCTCTTGTGCTTCAAATGATAGTCTCCCCAACACTCAACTCTCTCTCATAGGATTTGGATTTGGTGGAAAGAAGATTTGAGTGGAAAGCAACTTGGGGAAGGCTAGAGATCAAGATTCATATGGTAGGAATGGAATATCTTGGCCTCAACACAAGGGTAGGTGGTTCTCTCTCAGAACATATGAGTTGGAAGTGTAGATGTGTTCTGATGGCTCTCTCCACGAATGAAGAGGAGGTGGAGGGGTATATATATATAGCCTCCACACAAAATCCAACCGTTACACACAATTTACCAATCTCGGTGGGACCGAATCAACAAACTCGGTCGGACCAAAATAGTACACCTAGTGACCGTTAGAGATTTTCGGTGGGACTGACATGCAACTCGGTAGGACCAATATGGTTAGGGTTAGGGCATAACATAATCTCGGTGAGACTGATTACACAAACTCGGTGAGACCGATTTGGTAATAGACTAACCAGAGAGTTGGTCAGGTAAACTCGGTGGGACCGATTTGCTCTTTCGGTGAGACCGAAAAGTTACAAAAGGGAAACAGAGAGTTTACATTGCAATCTCGGTGGGATCGATCCGCTCTTTCGGTGAGACCGAAAAGTTACGAAAAGGAAACAGAGAGATTGCAATCCCATCTCGGTGAGACCGAGATCCCTATCGGTAGAACCGATTTGCTAGGGTTTGGCAGTGGCTTATGACATGTGAAACTCGGTGGCGCCGGACAGACAGAATCGGTAGGACCGAGTTTGGCTTTGGGTTCAGGTCATTTGTGGATATGGGAAAGTAGCTGAGGATTTTGGAGCATATCATTAAGCACATGAAGCAAAAGGCTCATTAAGCAACACCTCATCCCTCCTTGATAGTATTGACTTTTCCTATGGACTCAATGTGATCTTGGATCACTAAAATGTAAAATGAAGAGTCTTGAGATTTTGAGCTTGAGCCAATCCTTTGTCCTTAGCATTTTGAGGGTTCCACTTTCACCATCCATGCCATGCCAATCATTGAGCTTTCCTGAAATAATTATGTTGGAATAGCATTAGCTCAATGAGCTATATGTTGTTATGAATGACCAAAACCACCTAGGGATAGTTGCACTTTCAATCTCCCCCTTTTTTGTAATTGATGACAACATATAGATCAATGCTTCGACAAATGATAATAAGAATGAATTATATCGTCGCTTTGATAAGTATGTGATAAGTAAGAGCTCCCCCTAAATTTGTGCATATATAAAATTTGCTTTGGACTGCAAATGCACAAAGAGTTAGAATTATGGGTTACTCTTCCATGTCACATACATCTTGGTGGAGCGCTCAAAATGATAATAATGAAATACATGCACTCATCACCAAGGAAAAGTGAATGATCACATAAGATAGATAAGATATATCAAGCATGCATAAGTGTAGCTTATGATCAAACACATGATCATCAGTGTCTCACAAGCATATCAAAGTATCTCGACCAGAAGCAAACAATGTTTGAAAAACCACCAAATAAAGCAAGAGAGAAAAACAACACTCTCTCTCTCGAAGCCTATGATCTATACATTTTTCTCCCCCTTTGGAAACAAGTTACCAAAAAGTTCCTACAAAATGCATAGTGCTAAATCGACACTCAGGCTTGATCTTCTAGTGGTGGTGGAGTCTGGAGCTGAAGTAGATGCTGGAGCTGGTTGGGCTGGTGCTGTGGCTGGAGCTGAGGTGGTGGCTCTTGTGTCAGGAACTGGCACTGCACTGGACCTCTGAGCTCGTGGCACTCTGGCAAATGCATCAGTGGTAGTCTTCCCTTTCCTCTCCTGCATATCATCTTGAAGTTGCTCCACTGCAGACTGAATCTCTATCACTTTGACATCCAAGTCATAGAACTTTTGTTCTACGATTCTCTCTAAGCTCTCCTGATTTTGAGTGAGGGTGGCCAGTCCTTTCTCTATCCTCAGGGTGGATGCAATCAAGTAACTGAGCTGCTCTTGCTTGGTTTTCAAGAAATATTCAGATGCCTCCTCTTGAGTTGGCATCTTTGCAGCTTTCTCCTTCCTTGCCTTCTCCTTCTGTGCTTGTGCATGGGCTGAAGATGGTTCATCCTTGTTCATCACAACTTCATTATATTCAAAATCTGGATGAATAGGCAAATGTTCCTTGTCCAAGAGATATATGCCTGTGCCCATCTTGGAGTTAATCAGCTCCTGGATCTGAGGGGCATATCCACAACTCCTCTTCTGGTCTACTGCAGTCCTCTTGATTGTTTCTACCATGAGGCTCATGACTTTGAATTTTTGTGGCACATCAAAGATATGAAGCAAGTTGATTGCATGGCCTCTGATCATCTTGTGATCACCTGACTTGGGCAACAAGGTGTGCCTCAGTATCCAATTGATAATTGGCAATCCTGACAGAAGATAATGTACTGATCCAAACTTTAAAGTGTCAAGTGCCTTGTTTGGGATCTCTTTGTACATACTTGACATAGAGTTGTGGTCCATCTTCTTCTTGGCATAAATATCTAGGTCATCCCCATGCTCCTCTGGGGCATTGATGAGCTGTGCCCACTCAGCAACTGTTGATTGGTACCTCGTACCTTCAGACATCCATACAATTCTGCCATCTGGATAAAAATGTGCTGTGGAGTAGAACTGCATGATCAGCTCTTCATTCCACTTTGTGAGCTTCTGCCCAACAAAGTCAGCTACTCCACATGCCTTGAAGCTGTCTTGCACTCCAGGGTAGTGCTCTTCATTGTCCTTGATGTATTCCCAGTCGACCCATCTCATGTCACACACAATGGGCTTCATATCAAGTAACACAGTCTCATAGAAGTCCTGTTGTTCCTTAGTGTGGAACCTGTAGTCAACAGCAATCCTCCTCCTAGTAGCATATGGATCCTGTGCTCTCCATTTTCTCAGTCCTGAGTCTCTTCTGATCTTCATATCCTCAGCCACAGGATGAGCATCATTGTGGTCTGGGATCTTGGGCTTCAACTTTCTGAGAACTTGTCCTTCTTCTTCTTCTGAAGTGTCAGGCACTGGGGCCTTGTTCTTCTCAGCAGCTGGGATGCTCCTTGTATTCCTTTTTGGAGTTGTCTTGGCCTTTGATGCAGCCTTGGGTGCTTCCTTGGGCTTAGATGCAGTAGCCCCTGATCTTATAGCATCACCCATCAGCTTGGGTGCCTTAGGTGCTGGTGCAGCAACCTCTTCTTCTTCTTCTTCTTCATCAGAATCTTTCCTCATAGAAGGATTGCCAATAACTCTGGCAGAGGTAGTTCTAGCTCTCTTCTTTTTCTTGTCCTGGCCAATTTCTTCCTCTTCAAATTCCATAGTGAATTTTATAGTTTCCTCAGGAACAGCCTTCCTAGGCTTGGAGGTAGGAACTCTCTTGGCAGGTGCCTTTTTGTGCATTCCTGGCTTGATGGCTGCAGCTGAGCCATACTCCTTCTTGAGCACAACTCTCTTGGAAGTTGCTTCCTCTTCTGCCACATAGTCCTCATCCTCTGATTCTGAGGTTCTCTTCTTCCTTTGTCTTGTGGCAGCTTTTGGCAGGTTGCTAGGGGTGCTCCTGCTGCCTTCATCTGAAGAACTGGAGGGACTAGTGCCCTCACTCATCTGCACTGGTTGTTCTGACATGTTCTGGCTATCACTCTAGTCTGACATGATGAACAAGCTGACTGCTGACCCTGTGAATAGTTTATAGATGAGGTAGAGTGGATGAGCATCACAAAATGCAGAGATTTTTGCAAAAGAATGATTCAAAATCTTAGTTTTAGTTTCCCACAGAAATCATTTCGGATCTACCAATTTTTAAACTCGGTGATATCGAAGCAGTTTTGGAACCTAAACTGGTGAACTCGGTCAGACCGAGTCACAGTTCAGTGGCACCGAGACTGCTAGGGTTTCACAAAGTTCCAAAATCGGTCACACCGATTAGCAATACTCGGTCAGACCGAGTCTCACTTGTGCAATGGCATAAGCCAAATCGGTGGGACCGAGTTTTTCAACTTGGTGGGTCCGAGATGGTTTCAGAGGAAACCTAACCCTAAAATTTACGAATCGAACCTATTCTACGAATTCATTGATTGGATAGGAGTTTATCAAACATGGCTAGAATCAATATGATCACAATGTGCTAGGAATCGGATTGGGAATAGCACAAAGATCGAGTCCATACCCTAGTTCGGCGGAGACTCGCTACGGCGGCAACGGCGGGGTTGAATCCCGTTGACGGTGACGGAGACCAGCGACTGGAGGCGGCTGGCGGCGAGGAGACGATCCTGAGACCACGTAGGTAGAGCGAGTTATCGCGCGGGCGAAAGGGTTCGGAGAAATTTCCAAATTTTTGCCTGTGTCTATATATAGCCCGACCCAATCGGTGTGACCGAGTGGAACAACTCGGTGGCACCGGGATGCAAAACTGTATACAGTTATTACAACTCGGTGTGACCGAATGGTTCAAATCGGTTGCATCGAGATTGAAAACATAGATCAACTTAATGATCTCGGTAAGACCGAAAGTGGGGTATCGGTCAGACCGAGAATCACAAAGAGGTTTTGGAAGTTTAAGTCTATGATGAATCGGGGACTCCGAGTGCTCCTCACACAGAGTGGTTCGAATCTGACTTGATCAATTTTGTGATGTAGCATGAATAGAGTTTGAGACGAGAAAAGCATAGATAGCTAGAGAAGGTTCTTAGGCATTCTTGTCCATCCACTTTGCAAAAGAAAAATAAATCCAAACAATCAAAACAACAAGTGGATGTCCTCGAATGAATAAAATATGCAACCAACATGCTCACACAATAAAATGGCAATTGAAATATGTGACAAAGCATGGACAACCAATTCTAGCATCTATCAAGCAATTGGCGATGACTAGGTCATCTATATATGAGTATATTGACTTAGGAGTCAAATGAGAACACTTGATCATAGGTCATACTCATCGTTTAAGCTCAAGTGGGGTTACCCCTTTTACATAAAGCATTGTTGTGTTCACATCATTAGAGTTGCTTTAACTCAAGTCTTAGAGTAAAGCTCCCCCTAGATGTGATATCCCCCCTAAGAGGGATGAACTAACCTTGGGTTTTGTCGATGATGACTTCATGTAGATGTTGAAGATGTGGATGCTCAATGTTGATGTAGATCACTTGGAGCTATCCTTTTGAGTGAATTGCACTTTCAATACCTACATGGGTTAGTCCCACAAGGAACAAACAAGGATATCCATAGACATAGAGTGATGCACACACAAGATGATGTCTATGAAAGCTTTTAGGTTACCTTGTCCCTTGACTTACCAACAAGAGGGTTTGTGACTCCTTGAACTAGTGCAAGATGTGGAAGTTGATTGCACTTGTTCTTGCCAAAATGATAGGAGTGAAGCATTTTGGCGGAGTCACCCTCAAGAACTCTCTAGTTCTTCTTCTTTTGGATCCACACCATCTTGATGGGAATCCTTGGAGTTGTAGTCGTACTTGATGAAGTGGAACTTGAAGTAGTCTTGGGAATCCACTTGACTAAGGTCTTAGGAGCTTCTTCAAATGCATCTATTTCCTCTTGAAGCTTGTCCTTGCCTTTTTGCTTGTAGTCTTGTGGTGGAAGATCATCTTGAGTTTGTGTCACCTTGAAAGAAGTAGGATCATACTTCTCTTGTTGTGGAACAAACTTTGTCTTGGGGTATTGATCTTCTTCCCACTCAACTCTATTGGCATTGAACTTTCGTTCAAAACCAACACCTTGATTCTTCCAATGCCTTCCTTGCTTGCGTACAATCTCCTCGAATTGCTTACTTCCGGCAAGACTTTTGTACACTCCTTTCTCTATGATTCCCTTCAATAAGCTATTTTCTTGCTCAAGTGTAACTTGGCTAAGAGAATCATTATTGGAATCAAGAGAACTACTAGAAGCAACAATATTGGATTTATCATGATCATTGTTACTACTAGAGGAAGAATCTTCCTTGTTCTTGTTACTAGACTTGACTTGAGGCATGTAAGTGGATAAGAGTAAACGCTTGGCAATGTAAGAAGAAATTTTCTTGCGAAGATCATCATTGATTGCCTTTAAAAACTCATGCTCTTGCTCAAGATTGAGCTTTTCAAAGCGTAACTTCTCATGAGCTCTTAAAAGTTCTCGATGAGCTTCGAAGATAGTTTCATGAGCTAACTTAAGAGTGTTTAGTTCTTTAGTTAGAGCCTCAATTTTCTCCTTATCATTGTCATTCGTTTTATCTTGATTAGCATGATTAATTGACGTTTCATCATAGTATTCATCACTAGAGTTGTCAACAAGTAAATCATCATCACCTAACAAGTCATCTTCATCACTATTAAAATCAACATACTCGGGGTGTGTTACCTTAGGACCTTTGGCCATGAAGCATCTTCCAATCCCTTCATTTGGTGATTCAAATATGTCGTAGGAGTTGGTTGACACAAGTGCTAGACTGGCAACACCTTCATCTTGAGTATATTCGGAATCGGAGTGATAACTTCTCTCGGAGTGGTTGTCGGAGTCGGAGTCGGATACCCATTCACCAACATGAGCTTGATGTCTTCGTTTTGTGTAGCTCCTTGATGATTTATCCTTTCTTTCCGAATCCTTGCTTCTCCGTGAGTATCTTCGTTCATAACGATCATCTCTACTCCTTCTCTCTTTTGATGGTGATTCTTCTCTTTTGCTTATTATTTTTGGAGAATCTTCTCTTCTTTTGTAGGGAGCCGTACACTCATTGGAATAGTGTCCGGGTTTTCCACAATTGTAGCAGTTTCGCTCTCGACTAGAAGATCTTTTGTCATTGTAGGACCTTGACTTGGAGCTTCTATCTTTGCTTCTACTCTTGTACAACTTGTTGAAGTTCTTCACCATTAAGCTCAGTTCTTCATTGAAGTTTTGTTTCTCACTTGATGATGTGGGGGCTTCACATGAGGCTTTGTAGGCACCACTTGATTTGTTGTGAAGTTCCTCTTTATCCTTGAGCGACATCTCATGAGCAACAATTCTTCCAATGACCTCCGTTGGCTTGAGATCTTTGTAATTGGGAATCATTTGGATCAATGTGCACACGGTATCATATTTTCCATCCAAGGCTCTTAGGATCTTCTTGATGATGAATCTATCGGTCATCTCTTCACTCCCTAAGCCGGCAATCTCGCTTGTGATGAGAGCAAGCCTAGAGTACATTTCAGCGACACCTTCACCATCCTTCATTTTGAACTTGTCAAGTTGACTTTGAAGCACATCCAATTTGGATTCCTTGACGGAGTCGGTACCTTCATGCATATCAATCAAAGTATCCCAAATTTCCTTTGCATTCTCAAGACGGCTGATTTTGTTGAATTCTTCGGGGCACAATCCGTTGAAGAGAATATCGCAAGCTTGAGCGTTGTATTGTAGCATCTTCAGCTCATCCGCGGTAGCTTCACGGTTTGGTTCTTTCCCATCGAAGAAGTCACCTTGCAAACCAACACACATAATAGCCCAAACGGTGGGGTTATGTCCAAGAATATGCATTTTATTTTATGCTTCCAACTAGCAAAATTAGTACCATCAAAGTAAGGACCTCTACGGTGATAATTTCCCTCTCTAGACACCATACTCTCCTAGGTTGTGAAACCAAGGCTATGACCACCAAAAGCTATGGAAATTAAAGCAAATGGAGACCAAAGCTCTGATACCACTTGTAGGAAAGGAAGTATGTCTAGAGGGGAGGGGGGGTGATTAGACTACTTGGCCAAATAAAAACTTAACCTTTTCCCAATTTTATTTCTTGGTAGATTTTAGCAACTTTTAGGACAAGTCAAGCAATCATCACACAATTCAAGCAAGCATGCAAAGAGTATATGGGCAGCGGAAAGTAAAGCATGCAACTTGCAAGAATGTAAAGGGAAGGGTTTGGAGAATTCAAACGCTATTGGAGACACAGATGTTTTTCCCGTGGTTCGGATAGGTGGTGCTATCCTACATCCACGTTGATGGAGACTTCAACCCACGAAGGGTAACGGTTGCGCGAGTCCACGGAGGGCTCCACCCACGAAGGGTCCACGAAGAAGCAACCTTGTCTATCCCACCATGGCCATCGCCCACGATGGACTTGCCTCACTAGCGGTAGATCTTCACGAAGTAGGCGATCTCCTTGCCCTTACAAACTCCTTGGTTCAACTCCACAATCTTGTCGGAGGCTCCCAAGTGACACCTAGCCAATCTAGGAGACACCACTCTCCGAGAAGTAACAAATGGTGTGTTGATGATGAACTCCTTGCTCTTGTGCTTCAAACGATAGTCTCCCCAACACTCAACTCTCTCTCACAAGATTTGGATTTGGTGGAAAGAAGATTTGAGTGGAAAGCAACTTGGGGAAGGCTAGAGATCAAGATTCATATGGTAGGAATGGAATATCTTGGCATCAACACAAGGGTAGGTGGTTCTCTCTCAGAACATATGAGTTGGAAGTGTAGATGTGTTCTGATGGCTCTCTCCACGAATGAAGAGGAGGTGGAGGGGTATATATATAGCCTCCACACAAAATCCAACCGTTACACACAATTTACCAATCTCGGTGGGACCGAATCAACAAACTCGGTCGGACCGAAATAGTAAACCTAGTGACCGTTAGAGATTTTCGGTGGGACTGACATGCAACTCGGTAGGACCGATATGGTTAGGGTTAGGGCATAACGTAATCTCGGTGAGACCGATTACACAAACTCGGTGAGACCGATTTGGTAATAGACTAACCAGAGAGTTGGTTAGGTAAACTCAGTGGGATCGATTTGCTCTTTCGGTGAGACCGAAAAGTTACAAAAGGGAAACAGAGAGTTTACATTGCAATCTCGGTGGGACCGATCCGCTCTTTCGGTGAGACCAAAAAGTTACGAAAAGGAAACAGAGAGATTGCAATCCCATCTCGGTGAGACCGAGATCCCTATCGGTAGAACCGATTTGCTAGGGTTTGGCAGTGGCTTATGACATGTGAAACTCGGTGGCGCCGGATAGAAAGAATCGGTAGGACCGAGTTTGGCTTTGGGTTTAGGTCATTTGTGGATATGGGAAAGTAGCTGAGGATTTTGGAGCATATCATTAAGCACATGAAGCAAAAGGATCATTAAGCAACACCTCATCCCTCCTTGATAGTATTGGCTTTTCCTATGGACTCAATGTGATCTTGGATCACTAAAATGTAAAATGAAGAGTCTTGAGATTTTGAGCTTGAGCCAATCCTTTGTCCTTAGCATTTTGAGGGTTCCACCTTCACCATCCATGCCATGCCAATCATTGAGCTTTCCTGAAATAATTGTCTTGGAATAGCATTAGCTCAATGAGCTATATGTTGTTATGAATTACCAAAACCACCTAGGGATAGTTGCACTTTCAGGATGTTATGCTTGAAAGCCTCTAGGGCCTATGCATCCGGACAGTCGACGATTTGATTTTTCTTGGTTAGGAATCGTTTCCAGAATTGCCTGGCCGATTCCTCTGGCTGTTGAATTATGTGGCTCAGGTCATCGGCATCTGGTGGTTGCACATAAGTGCCCTGGAAGTTGTCGAGGAATGCGGCTTCCAGATCTTCCCAACAACCAATGGATTCTGCTGGCAAGCTGTTGAGCCAATGCTGAGCTGGTCCTTTAAGCTTGAGTGGGAGGTATTTGATGGCGTGTAGATCGTCGCCACGGGCCATGTGGATATGAAGGAGATAGTCCTCAATCCATACAGCGGGATCTGTCGTACCATCATATAATTCAATATTCACGGGTTTGAAACCCTCTGGGATTTGTTGATCCATTAATTCATCTGTGAAGCATAGCGGGTGTGCGGCGCCTCTGTACTGGGCTATATCACGACGCAGCTCGAATGAGTTTTGTCTGCTGTGTTCGGCCCGGCTGGATTTACTTTTGCTGTATCCGGCATGACGGTTATCATCTCGTGTGGTGGGGCGCCCTCGCAATCCGTAGATCGATCTTGCTTGCTTTGCTTTGTCCTCCAATATGTCTCGTAGATCTAGTGCATTTCCCCATGCCTTGGCATTTTTTGAGTGGCGCCGGGGTGCGACATGAGCTGTGGGCCGAGAGGCCTCTCTGTCGCGGCCACGAGGTGGCCGGTCAGCCGCGTCATACACTGGAGACGTAGGTTTAGATGCTTCCTCCTCTAATCGGGGCAGCAACCTGTGCTTTGGGTAGCTCTTGGAGGGGCGTTCGAGTTCGTATTCCTCGGCCGCAAGGACTTCAGACCATCTGTCAGCTAGCAAGTCTTGATCAGCTCTAAGCTGCTGCTGCTTTTTCTTAAGGCTATTCGCCGTGGCTATAAGCCGGCGCTTGAAGCGCTCTTGTTCGACGGGATCCTCAGGCACGACAAATTCGTCGTCGTCGAGGCTTGCCTCGTCTTCGGAGGGAGGCATGTAATTATCATCCTCTTCCTCTCTATCTACCGCTCTCTCAGGAGGGCTGGCTTCTCCGTCCTCCTGTGCCGAATCTTGCTGGAGGGGGTTGTCTTCGGCACTGTCAGGGGTGTTATTATCTCCTGTGCCAGTATCACTGTTTTTGCTTTGGCGAGACTTAGAGCGGCGCCGTTGACGCCGGCGCTTGGGCTGCTTCTTGGAGGGGTCATCCTCCGCTGTTCCGTCGCCGTTGCCTTCTTTCTCTCTAGCCCTAGCAATTTGTTCATCAAGAAATCCACCAAGTGGCACAGTAGTATCAAGCATAGAAGTAGTTTCATCATAAATATCATTCATAGCAGAAGTGGCATCATCAATAACATGCGACATATCAGAATTAAAAGCAGAAGCAGGTTTAGGTGCCGCAAGGTTACTCAAAACAGAAGGTAAATCAAGTGCAGAGCTAGATGGCAGTTCCTTACCTCCCCTCGTAGTTGAGGGATAAATTGTTGTCTTAGCGTCTTTCAAGTTCTTCATAGTGACCAGCAGATATAAATCCCAAGTGACTCAAAGAATAGAGCTATGCTCCCCGACAACGGCGCTAGAAAATAGTCTTGATAACCCACAAGTATAGAGGATCGCAACATTTTTCGAGGGTAGAGTATTCAACCCAAATTTATTGATTCGACACAAGGGGAGCCAAAGAATATTCTCAAGTATTAGCAGTTGAGTTGTCAATTCAACCACACCTGGATAACTTAGTATCTGCAGCAAAGTATTTAGTAGCAAAGTAATATGATAGTAGTGGTAACGGTAACAAAAGTAACAGTAGCAAAAGTAATATTTTTGGTGTTTTGTAGTGATTGTAACAGTAACAACGGAAAACTAAATAAGCGAAGAATAATACGTGAAAAGCTCGTAGGCATTGGATCGGTGATGGAGAATTATGCCGGATGCGGTTTATCATGTAACAATCATAACATAGGGTGACACAGAACTAGGTCCAATTCATCAATGTATTGTAGGCATGTATTCTGAATATAGTCATACGTGCTTATGGAAAAGAACTTGCATGACATCTTTTGTCCTACCCTCCCGTGGCAGCGGGGTCCTAATGGAAACTAAGGGATATTGAGGCCTCCTTTTAATAGAGTACCAGACCAAAGCATTAACACATAGTGAATACATGAACTCCTCAAACTATGGTCATCACCGGGAGTGGTCCCGATTATTGTCACTTAGGGGTTGCAAGATCAAACACATAGTAGGTGACTATAGACTTGCAAGATAGGATCAAGAACACACATATATTCATGAAAACATAATAGGTTCAGATCTGAAATCATGGCACTCGGGCCCTAGTGACAAGCATTAAGCATAGCAAAGTCATAGCAACATCAATCTCAGAACATAGTGGGTACTAGGGATCAAACCCTAACAAAACTAACTCTATTACATGATAGATCTCACCCAACCCATCACCGTCCAGCAAGCCTACGATGGAATTACTCACGCACGGCGGTGAACATCATGAAATTGGTGATGGAGGATGGTTGATGATGATGATGGCGACGGATTCCCCTCTCCCGAGCCCCGAACGGACTCCAGATCAGCCCTCCCGAGAGGTTTTTGGGCTTGGCGGCGGCTCCGTATCATAAAACACGATGAATCCTTCTCTCTTCTTTTTTTCTCCCCGAAAGCAAATATATGGAGTTGGAGTTGAGGTTGGAGGAGCTCCAAGGGCCCCACGAGGTAGGGGACGTGCCCCATGGGGGTAGGCACGCCCCCACCCTCGTGGCTAGGGTGTGGGCCCCTTGGTCTTCATCTTTTGCAAGGATTTTTTATTAATTCCAAATAGACGTTCCGTGAAGTTTCAGGTCATTCCGAGAACTTTTGTTTCTGCACATAAATAACACCATGGAAAGTTTGTTGAAAACAACGTTAGTCCAGGTTAGTTCCGTTCAAATCATGCAAGTTAGAGTCCAAAACAAGGGCAAAAGTGTTTGGAAAAGTAGATACGACGGAGACGTATCAGCCTCCCATGCCATACTCATCCTTGAAGGAGTCCCCGACCTCGGCGGTGCCGGACGTTGGACGACGGCAAGTAGGATGCGTGGCTGACGGTGCTTCTGTCGTCGGCCGCCAGCGTGGCCACCGCTTGTGCGGTGACTTGAGCGAGGGCGGCGACCTCGAGCTTCATCCTCGAAGACAAGCTCTTCCTGCCAGGTAGCAGGACGATGCACTATGGTGTGGAGGTTAGCTGGGTGTTGCCGCTTTAAGTAGCGCATTCCGGTAAGGCCAAGCATACGGGTGCGTCGTTAAGCCGCCGGAGTTGGTTCCTCAGGCATCGAACCTCTTAACGACGACATACGGACAAACGACATGAATGCGGGCAGTTGGCGCCGGCTGGAAACGCACCGCGCGACGGCGCGAGGGACGAGGGTTTTTGGTGTGCCAGGGTAGTCAGCTACGATCGTGGCAACGTTGGAGATGCCCTTTGCTTACATGCGACCCCACATGTCATTGAAAAAGCAAGACGGCCCGGCATGGTCTCAGGTCCTGGGGATGCAGTTGGCCGCGCTACACCACTCCGCGGACGCGTCGTGGCGGGCGCGCACTTCGGCGCCCCGTGCATCCTCGATGAGCCGGGTGTTGATCTGCTAGTCATACCACAACGCTAACGCCACCCTCCGCACACTAAAACAACCGTGTAAAGCGACGATGAGCGTGTCGCTCCGCATGCCTCATTTGAACATTCCGTCGAGTATCATTCGCATGTGGGCCTAGACCATGCTTGTATTTCCAATGTTGTAATTTGTCCGACATGCATACAAACAAACGGTTCATTTAAAGTTTCAATTTGCCTCCACTACGTGTCGCTTCCCGTCTTAGTTTTTACATCCCATTCGGTTCATGCCCCGACACATTTGACGAGATCGATTGATGTTGAGAAATCAATTTGCATGTCGTGCAAGGAGATAAAGGTTTGGTCTGTTTCTATGATAGAAATGACCGGCGGGGGGGGGGGGTCTGTGGGGATCAGAGGAAGTGCCTGTTCGGCAGGCCTCCGCTCCGCAGCTCAGCTCCTGGAGCGGCTGGAGGAGCTGCAGAGTGGCACCGAACGTGCTGGCTCCATGCCTCTCCCAGAGCGGAGCGGGCGGCTTGTAGGCCATTTTCTCAGAGTTGCAAAAGTGCCACTCCGTGCGCTCCGCTTCTGGATGGAGCTGGGAGTTGGAAAGCAGGGAGTGGACGTCTGCCGAACAGGGCCGAAGTATATTGTACGTTCATCAGCGAAACGAACGTATTGTACCCACCCTAGTCCTCTTTCAATCAATCTCCGGACCCCGAGATGAAATCTAGAGAGAACGAGTGGTGCATGTGTGATACTTAAGGCGGATTCAAAATTTTGAACCGGTGATCATAGCATCCACAAATCATATATAAAGGGTATTCAATGTTCGTTTCGCTCTTGAACGTACAATATACTCCCTCCGATCCTTTCTAGTAGTTTACATATAAGTTTTATGTGTAGTCAAAGTATCTCTACTTTGATCAAACTTACAAAAAAATATCAACATTCAACAACGCCCAATCAATATTGTTAGATTCGTACATACTCCTAGATTCGTATTCAAACATACATGGTTTCCAATTTCTTTTCAACCACGTGAATGTGCTTGTTCTCGCGCATGCTCTTCCTACTAGGATTTCGCCACGTATAGCCAGTCCAATAGTACTTTTTAAGCTCCCTGTCTAGCGAGTATCTTTGGACCCCAAAGAATTGTATAAGTTGGAAAATGGAGATTTGCCTGTGGCATTGGCCATTGGGCAGCTAGCTATTGCATTTGAAGGCTCCACTGAAAGAACCCGCATGTACTATTACGACAGTTGGCTTTGAATCTAGTTTGTTAGTCGTTTGCATCTCGATTAACAAAAATAAGCTTGAATCCCTCCATTCATAGATCAATCAGCTAAAGTTGTTAAAACAATAGTACTAGTGGAGTACTGACAACATCTGTAGTAGAATATGCAGTGCTCATAGTACTCCCTCTTTCCATTTATATAGGGCCTATGTGGAGGAGAGAGATATGAAAAAGTAAAGGGAGTGATCTCTCATGCAAGAGCCTAGCTATATACGCATTCCTAGTTAAATACAATAAATATGAAGAAAGAGATAGAGAGGAGATGGAAAAAAGTACTAATACAATAGCCAACCTTATATATATTTTTTACGGGAAATAGCCCACACTACTATATGAGTGCATATAGATGATGGCTATAGATGACACGACAGTTCCTTATAGCCATCGGCGAGTGCGGTGTTTCTGCTCCCGGGCTCAGCTGCACCCGCGCTGACAAAAAAAATCAAAACAAATACTAGAAAAATTAAAAAAAATCCAAATTTTTCTTGGGTGGTAGATAATTTTATGCGTGAGGTTCGCTGCAAATTCAACTCATTTGGACATTTCAACAGGTCTCTGCAAAAAAAGACAAAATCGGGGTATGTAAAAATGTTTACTGTTCACGCACTGTTTTGACCCGATTTGTCTTTTTTGCCGAGAGCTGCTCAGATATCCAAATGGGTTGAAATTCGGAGTAGATCTCACGCATCGAATTATCTACCATAGAAAAAAAACTTTAGATTTTTTTGAATTTTTCTGGTATTTGTTTTGAATTTTTTCTGACCGGGAGCATATGAGCCTGGGCACCGATTTGGATTTTCGGCCATCGGCTTCCTATATTATTAACCATGCTCTAATGCGTTTTTCAAAACCGCCTTTGACTATTGACAAGATTAATAGTACATGAGATGCATAACGTGAAAATTATATCATTGGAAGCTCCTTTCACATACGAATTTGACCGTATACTTTGTGTAAGTTGCATGTCATATATTATTAGTCTAACATTTGGTCAAAGTTAGCCTCGAATAACTCATTAGGCCCTGTAGATGGAAGGAGGGAGTAGTAGTGGAAGTGGATCCTCTGACGTAGGTGTCCCTGCCTTACCCTCCCTTTCGTTCACTTACTGGCGGACTCCATGCTTGCTAGGCCCCGCATGTCAGTTACTCAATGGGTTCGGCCACGTCAGGGGATCCTCATCCATAGTGTACTCCCTCTGTTTTTATTTACTCCACATAAAATGGAGGGAGTGGTAGTATAAATGACGCGGGCGGGGAAGGGGGAGGGACATCGGTTTGCTCTCAACTATGGTCCCACAAGCGAGCGAAAACGCAAGACGAAGCGTGTTCCATTCGGTGAGCGACGTGGAGGGTCCAGCATGCCGGGGTGCAACGCGAACGCGACAAGAGCGATGTACAGTCAAAACTGATTGACCGGTCGTCACCGGAACCACTATTCACACCAGAACCTTCGCTGCTCGGCATACACCAGCCACTGCCCAAAAACCACACCTCCTCTCCAGTCCATCCCCCCACCTTTCGATCCCCTAGCCCGCAGCAAGCATCCCCTAGTTCGCCAAAAATCCATGGTGCGCCGCAAGATCACGTACTACAAGATGCTGACGCCGGAGCGCCGCGTAGAAATCGCGGCGGCGGTCGGCGCCACAGACCTCCGTTCCCAAGCTCTCTTTGCGGCGGGCCAATCCCTGAGTTCTCTAGAGCTAAGCTACGAGGAGGAGGAAGCCGATCCAATGTTCATGGCGGAGGTCGTTGCAGAAGGCCCCCGATGGGTATGAGACGATGGACGTCGACTACATGCCGGCGTCCGGGTCGCTCATGGTGCAGGCGGACCAATGGTTCAACCTGGCAATACTAAAGGAGGACCGGGAGGCAGAGGCTCAACTCGATGCGGAGCGCGCGCTTGCCGCTGCCATTGAGGCTCTCCTGCAGGCGGAACCGGATGTCGTGGATGTGAACCAGGCGGCGGAGGCTCAACTTGAGGTGGAGCGCACAGATGCCACTGCCATCGAGGCCCTTCTGTAGGCGGAACTGGACATCCTCGACTTGAACCAGGCGGTGGAGGCTCAACTCGACGCGGAGCGCGTGGATGCCGCTGCCATCGAGGCCCTCCTACAGGCGGAACCAGACGTCCTCGACTTGAATCGGGCGGTGGAGGCTCAACTCAACGTGGAGCGCGCGGATGCCGCTGCCATCGAGGCCCTCCTGCAAGCGGAATCGGACGTCCTCGACTTGAACCACGCGGTGCTCTCGTCCGTGCAGAGCGCCCGCACGCTCCGCGTGAACGAGTAGCTGGAGGCTGAGGACAACCACAGTGCGGAGACACACGTCAGCAACTACGGTTGGTTCGCGCCTCCAGCCAAAGACGACAAGGTCGTCCCGTTCCGCGAGCAGTGATAGTTTTTCTTTATGTTTTTGTTTTTAGGGATCTTTTGCTGTGTAAAAACATATATTGTTATGCAAGTCGCCTGACTTTCATCATTTGGGCCAGTCTACCATTTTAGGTTGTTGGATGAATATCCTACTTCTCCTAACCCTTCTTCCTCACCTCTTCTTCTTCTCCAACAGACCACCGCACGGGCCGTACGGATCCTCCCCAACATGCGGTTGGATAAACATATTGTATGAACGAAAATTATGTGTCAGCGGTAGGATGGCTGAGTTTGGTTTGTTCTCATGCGGTAGCACGTGTCAGTGAGGGTGCGTTACCTTGGTTGGTTTTGCGGCATGCAAGAGCGACTGTGTGAGGGTGCAGAGCGACCGTGTGAGGGTGCGGTGCGACCGCGACAGCCGTGCGCGAGCATACCTCCTTTTCATTTTGAAAACTTTAGGCAAGCTTGGCAAAAATGTGTGGCGAAGTATGGCAATGCAAGGCCTAGACCCAAACAGGATAAGTACGTACTAGGAGTACTGGTGTTAATAAAGAAAGGCGGGGTTTTCCTTCGTGGGATTAATCGATACAAATCCTCGTTTGACGTGTCAATTAATGCGTTTTTTTCTCCAAAGCCCAAAGAGCTAACCATCTCACTCCTCATCGCTTGATTAATGCAGCGCTATGCAAACCAACCTTCTCACTTCTGCATGCATGCAAGGGTATATTAATGTCCTTGGTTGCCAGTACGAGGCAAACCCCATCAATTTTGCCTCGATTAGTGTTAGTGTCCTATTGCAAATTGTAATTTTGATATACTGGCCTTGTGTACAAAAAAATGGAGGTAGTAACTATTTGACTTCCTTCCCCATTGCGGTGATGTCAACGATATCTCGAACATTGTGGTTTGACGGAGTGCATTCGACGGATAACATCGTTGAGGGAGACCACCGGACGCAAGTGCCGCCTGCAAGCCGAGACAACCGCCTTATTTGCATCCAGGAAGTCCGTTGAACCAAAGGATGCGTAAATGTACTAGTACTACTAGTACACAATAGCGTCGTCCGTCCAGCTTAGTGCGGTGAGGTGGTTTCTCGAAGAAGACGATGGAGAGCGGAGTCAGCCAAGAGGGAAATGATGGTTGCTTCGTACGTGCTTTGTGATTTGACGCCTCAATGCTTTGTGATTTGTGGTAGGAGGGATAGGGGAGTAGACGCTGTGCTCTATACTGTACATGCGTCCAAGCACGGGAGCAAGAGGAGAGACATTGCATTTTCTATTCCTTCAATCAATTAATTAGGTAGCTTCAGTTCCATCTTTTTGGCTTTGGCGGCACCGTCCACAATGGTTCCCATCGATGCCAAAAGCTATTTTCACATTTGGCTACACATTGTGGATGCCCTTAACCGTACCACTTGGTTTTGCTCCTGTGTGCTATCTATACAAATCTCAATTATATTGATCTAAAAAATTATAGAATCAAGATTAGTAAAAAGGAGGTGATTTTGCCGCGCGGATGGCGGGGGAGGTTTCTTATTTTTAGAGGACATTGGCCTAGCGGTTTGCAAACATGCGGTCCCACGTGTCAGTGCTCTACCAAGCCGATCCACATACCACATGAGGTAGAACAATGGCAGAAGCAACACGTGGTTAACTTGAAGATCTTATAAAAAAACTTGAAGAAGAAGAGGGAGAAGCGGATTCAGCAACGAGTGAAATATGATTTCTTTGTCCCTCCAACTTCCTTTTTTAGCATTATTACTTCGTCCCTCCAACTTAACTGCGGGAAAGGTGCAGCTTTGTGATTTGACGCCTCATTGCTCATTACTACGCCGGTGCCATGACTGGGGTGCTTCACCCCTGCTGCTCTGCACTGTATTTCGGTATGGCACGTGGACCTGGTAGCATTGATGTCCTACATGTCGGTGAACGGAACTAGAACATTTATGGAAGTGGGCGTTGCACTCTTACGACGGAGGAGTACACGACATGGCAGCCCCGTGAACTATCACTTGTACTGTATAGTACTATAGTTTTGCTGTTTCGCATGATCCATCGATACAAACCCGATTAAATAGGAAAAGGGGGGAATTTTCCCGCGCGGTAGATGATACTGGCCATACATTTCAAAGGCAATTTTAATGTATGCAAATTGAATAATTAAGCAACAATATGATATCTAGTAAAACTAAAAACACATGTGATTTATTGTGTTAGAGTGTAGTAGTAGTGTTATATTGCATAGTTGTTAGATGTAACATGCGAGAATGTGTAGAGATGTAGTTTTGGAGGCCTACAGAGAGAAAAGCATAATACGGTCACTGAACTTCACAATACGCTCATTACGGTCACTATATACATTTTGTGGTGATTATACAGTCACTTGCTCACCGTTCAGCATCAGATTGCACTCTGTTGACCGGCCTAATAGTTTGCATGGCACCATGTTGACTAGTTAAACTGACCACGTTCCTTGTGGGTCCCACATGTCAGTTCACATAGGAAAAAGGTTAGATAAACACAAATTTACCCAGCCGCGACAAGACTCCAACCCGTGGGCGGGAATCACCTGGTTGTGTATGTGTCTGTCAGGGCCTGGTGTGTGCGTGTGCACGTGTAGGTTGAGCACTTGAGCGTGAGAGAGTGTGTTGGTCGTGTGGTGTGTGCATGCATGCGTGCGTGTGTGCGTGTGAGTGTTGCGTGCGTGCGTGGTTGCGTGTGTACGTGTGAGTGTTGCATGCGTGCGTGGTTGCATGTGTTCGTGTGAGTGTTGCGTGCATGCAGTTCGTGTGCATGCGTGCGTGTGTGTGTAATCACCACACCAGCTCCTGTGTGTTAAAACAGACGGCTCAGCATACCAATACGAGGCCACCTTGTCCGCTGTGCCTGTGGTCATGACTTTGAACCACCGTCCAATTTTTTTGTCGTTTGTTTTCATTCTTACTAGCAAGATGCCTGTGCGTTGCACATAACACCAAGATGCATTTGTATGACTAGTTTATCTTGTGAGAGAAAAGGATGAACAAGGGAAGGCCTTATTTGCAAATGTGGAGAGGTGTGTGGGTACCTTTTTGCAAAATTGCCATAGTTTCCTTCCTATCCGTCAGATATAAATCGGACGGCCTATGTTGCAGGATGGCAGGCACACCATCATCACCAACTCTGTTGTTGGGGGTTGGGAGCAACATATGCCAATTGATGGCTTATCATGGTGGGAGCGAGTAGACGTCGTCGGTGCCCGGAAGCGGGATGAGGCGTAGACACGAACGCTGGCGTACTTTACCCAGATTCGGGGCTCTCCTAGGAGATAACACCCCTAGTCCTGCTCTGCGGGGTCTCCGCATGATCACTAAGGCAAAGTGAATACAAGGTTGCTCCTCGAGCTGTATGCTAGAGGTAGGAGAAGGCAAGGCTAGCTCTCTCCTTCCTATATGATCTGGTCTAGTTCTAATGGGTTGGAACCCTTTGCATGGGTGCCTTGGGGGTTTATATAGGCCTACCCCCAGGGGTACAATAGTAATCCTGCCGGGTGTAGGACCCGGCTGTTAGTGTCTCCGGCGTTTGCCTTCTCCGCCGACTGCTAGGGCCCACCTACTGGCGGGCCCCACCGACTGGTCTGGTACGGAGCCGACAGGCCGTACCTGTAACACCCCAGATGTAAAACTTCCAAATTCTGACAATGTATCGAACCTTGTCATGTTCAATACCAAGTGGTTTTCCTCTTTGTGGGTTTCATTTTGGGTTTTGCCTTGTTTCCCATTGCTTTGTCTTGCCATTACTTGTCATATTTCTCTATGCCATCTTATGTTGCATCTTGGTCATATCAAGTATAGCTTTGTGCTTGCCATGTGGCATTTTGTCATTCATGTTGTTGCCATGAGCATCATGTTGCTTGTGCTTTGCCCGTGATTTGATTGTTGGTCATTTGCTTGTGTTCTTGCTTTGGGTAGAGCCGGGAGACGAGTACGTGAACAAGGAACCTGTTGAGAACGCTTACGAGGATCAAGCTTTCGACAACTCTGAGAACTTTGCAGGCAAGATGACCATACCCTTGAAATCATTTCTATCTTTGCTTGCTAGTTGCTTGCTCTTTTGCTATGCCGCGATACCTACCACTTGCTATATCATGCCTCCCATGTTGCCATGTCAAGCCTCTAACCATCCTTTCCTAGCAAACCGTTGTTTGGCTAAGTTACCGCTTTTGCTCAGCCCCTCTTATAGCGTCGCTAGTTGCAGGCGAAGATGAAGTTTGTTCCATGCTGGAACATGGATATGTTTGGATATCACAATATCTCTTATTTAATTAATGCATCTATATACTTGGTAAAGGGTGCAAGGCTCGGCCTTACGCCTGGTGAGGGAGTCCTGGATTAGGGGGTATCCGGACAGCCGGACTGTAACCTTTGGCCGGACTGTTGGACTATGAAGATACAAGATTGAAGACTTCGCCCCGTGTTCGGATGGGACTCTCCTTGGCGTGGAAGGCAAGCTTGGCGATACGGATATGCAGATCTCCTTCCTTGTAACCGACTTTGTGTAACCCTAGCCCCCTCTGGTGTCTATATAAACCGGAGGGTTTAGTCCGTAGGACATAACAACAACAATCATACCATAGGCTAGCTTCTAGGGTTTAGCCTCTCTGATCTCATGGTAGATCAACTCTTGTACTACCCATATCATCAATATTAATCAAGCAGGAGTAGGGTTTTACCTCCATCGAGAGGGCCCGAACCTGGGTAAAAACATCGTGTCCCTTGTCTCATGTTACCATCCGCCTAGACGCGCAGTTCGGGACCCCCTACCCGAGATCCGCCGGTTTTGACACCGACATTGGTACTTTCATTGAGAGTTCCACTGTGCCGTCGCCCTAAGGAAGGATGTCTCGTCTCGTCTTTAAAGACGGCACTACCGCTGGGGGAGCTTTGGCTGTCGGCCAAACTCTCCGGCTAGGTGGTTTCATCATGACCGCCTGTTCGGCTGTTGTGCCAACGATGACTTCTCGGGTCATCAAAAACAGTCTCCACGTCAACTCGGAACTCGCCGAGCAGTTGGATCCAATGGAGCTCTCTTCCCTAAATGAGCTCTTGGATCGCATCGCCGCCCTGGGAGTCGCTATGGACTATGATCAGATTGGGCTTAAACCCGATCAGAGAGAGATTAACTGTCCCCCGGTCACCCATCACATTGCGGTGGTGGAGGAACAATGCGGCGACCTTTCCTCTATCTTGAGGACTAGTTATGTCCGGATTCCTGAGCCCTCCAAGCTGGATACCCGTTTACGGGAGGACACCACCCAAGCCCTGAACCTAGGGCCAGGCAACGGGCCAGACTTATCGGGCAACATCCCAGAACCCGAACTTCCAAGATTGGAAACTCCTCGGCCCCTGGGTCCCAGATTGGGTGAGGTTTCGGATTCAATTACACCCACCCACCCAAGCATAAGCGATCTTTCCCACATCAGGCAAGAGCCCCAGGAAACAGTACATCATTATTGGGCCAGATTCCTCCTTGTAATGAACAAGGTTAAGGACTTCCGCGAGGAAGACGCAGTCTCATTCTTCTGCAATAATTGGACGGACAAGGGAATCCTTAACGCCATAAGTCGCCGTGAAATTACACGCTTTGCCGACTTGGCATCCATAGTACGAAAGTACTGTGCGATGGAAAGTGCCTGGAAAACCGAAATAAAATTTTGGGACAATCCGGCCATGAATATGAACCCAGTCCGGAATAAAAGGGTGCATTATCACAAGTCACCCGGGTTAACTACCAAAAAGCAAAAACCCTGTACAGGGCATGGAACTGTACTGGAGGGATGGCTCAATGGACCCTGCAAAATTCATAGTAAAGAGGGCGCCATACCAACACATAGCCTTAGAGCATGTTGGATACTCCGGCAGGTAGCCAAAAGTGGCGAGGTCTTCTCATTCCAGAAGCCACAGAGCACCATCCCAGGGATAACAATACGATATTAACAGTCTTTGAGACCTTCGCATCAAATAACATGCGAAAGAGAATACTCCGCAGCCTTGCCGAAATCTACGACGTGGCAACAATAAATCCATGGAGTGACACGGCTATTACTTTCAATGCCAGTGACGAACCTAAATTCCGAACAGCCCGAGCACCAGCCGCATTGGTCCTCAGTCCAATTGTAGACGGCTTTCGACTCACCAAGGTGCTCATGGACGGCGGCAGCGGATTAAACCTCATCTATGAGGAAACCCTTCAAAAAATGGAAATAGACTGGAACCGCATCGAGCGAAGCAGCACAACCTTTAGAGGAATAATCCCCAATCGGGAAGCGCGCTGTACAGGCAAAATCACACTAGATGTGGTGTTCGGCACGCCGGAGAATTACAGGTCCGAAGAGATTACGTTCCAAGTGGCCCCGTTCAGTAGTGGATACCACGCCCTTTTCGGGCGGGAGGCGTTCACGAAATTCCAAGCCATACCCCATTAAGGGTACATGAAGCTCAAAATGCCCGGGCCCAATGGAATCATCACTCTTGCTAGTGATCCGGACATAGCACTCCGCGCCGAAAACAAGACAGCCGCACTAGCCCTCGAGGCATTATCCGAAGCCCTAGTGGCCGAGGAACTGACTACGCTGCGCTCCACGGTTAACAGGGACGATGTGATACTCGATAAGAGATCCAAGTCCACCTCCTTTAAACCAGCGGATAAAATAGTCAAAATTCCATGTCCATCCAACGGACCCTACAAAAACAGCCTCCATCGGGGCACAATTAAACCTCGCCGTAGACACCGCACTACGAGAGTTCCTGCGCGAGAACTGGGACATTTTTGCCTGGCATCCTTCAGACATGCCAGGAATCCCACGCAGGCTGGCTGAGCACAGCCTCAATATTCTAAAGGGATTCAAGCCTGTCAAGCAGGATCTTCGGCATTTCTCTGAACCTAAGAGACAAGCTATGGGAGAGGAACTAGCCAAGTTATTGGAGGCCGGATTCATTAGAGAAATAAAACACCCGGACTGGCTAGCAAACCTGGTGATGGTACCAAAGAAGGATAAACATGGCGCCTGTGTGTCGATTTCAAGGACCTCAACAAGGCTTGCCCAAAGGATCCCTTCCCCCTCCCCCGCATCGATCAAATTATCGATGCTACCGCCGCACACGACCCATTGTGTTTCCTCAACGCATACTCCGGCTACCACCAAATTAAGATGGCCGAGCCCGACCAAGCCGCAACGGCATTCATCACACCGTACGGCCCTTTCTGCTTCAACACAATGCCCTTTGGGCTTAAAAACGCCGGCGCAACATATCTGCGCATGATTCAGACATGTCTAGCGAACCAGATCGGCAAAACAGTGGAGGCATATGTAGATGATGTGGTCGTCATAACCAAACACGTCGACTCTCTAATAGACGACTTGAGGCTCACATTCGACAACCTCCGAACATACGACATCAAGCTCAACCTGGAAAAATGCGTTTTTGGTGTGCCAGCCGCAAAAATCATGGGCTTCATTGTATCCAGAAGAGGAATTGAAGCAAGATCCGAGGTCTGTCACAGTTGGATATCCCAACAGACCTCAAGCAAATCCAAAAATTAATCGGATGTGTGGCGGCTCTAAACCGCTTTATCTCCCGCCAGGGAGAAAAGGCATTACCCCTTTATCGCCTCCTACGGCGCACCGAACACTTCGAGTGGACGGATGCCGCCACAGCCGGATTGGAAGAAATAAAAGACATACTGGCAACCAACCCAATCTTGGCCGCGCCAAAAATTGGAGAACCAATTCTGTTATACATTGCGGCAACTCATCAAGTTGTAAGCACAGTGCTCGTCGTCGAACGAGAAACAGACGGACATAAATTCCCCCTTCAAAATCCGGTCTATTATGTATCCACTGTCCTTACTACATGCAAGTCACAGTACCCGCATTATCAAAAGATAGCATACGCGGTATTCATGGCATCCCGGAAGCCGCGAAACTACTCTCAAGAGTGTTTAATAACAGTAGCCTCGGAAGTGCCACTTAATGATATTATAAACAACCGCGACGCCACGGGCCGGATTGCCAAATGGGCCATTGAGCTCCTCCCGGTCGACATAATGTACAAGCCGCAGCAAGCCATTAAGTCGCAAGTATTGGCCGACTTCGTCGCCGAATGGACGGAAGCCGAACTCCCTAAAAAGTACGACGCATACTCCAATTGGATCATGCACTTTTACGGCTCCAAAATGCTAGCTGGTCTGGGGACAGGCGTCATTCTGACGTCCCCAACCGGAGATACAGTTCAATACGTACTCCAGATAATGTATACAGACTCCAACAACGCAGCCGAATACGAGGCCCTTTTACATGGTCTCTGGATGGCAGTATCCATGGCCATTCAACGCCTAGAGGTGCGGGGGGATTCGAACCTCGCAATATCCCAAATAAATGGAGACTTTGATGCCAAGGATCCGAAAATGGCGGCCTATCGCAACGCCGTCCTTAAAATGTCAGCTCGGTTCGAGGGGCTTGAATTTCACCATGTGGCCCGGGAAAACAATCAGGTGGCAGACGTCCTCGCACGCATCGGCGCAAAACGCGATGCGGTCCCCCTAACATCTTTTTGGAGAGTCTTTTTAAGCCATCCGTGGTATGGGAAGGAGACACAGGTAACAATAGTCCGGTCCCGGCCACAACGCCCGACACCAAACACTTTGACATCATCAGAGGCTCTGCCACTGAAGTAACACCTTCAGCCCATGTAATAATGGCCATCATCGCCCCGTGGACAGAACCATTCCTGGCCTACCTAACTAGGCAGAAACTCCCCGAGGACCAAAATGAGGCACGTTGCATAGTGCGGCAATCTAAAGCCTATAGGATCCATGAGGGAGAGCTTTATAAGAAAAGCACCACCGGAGTCCTTCAAAGGTGCATCTTCAAAGAGGAAGGGCGGAAGCTTCTGGTAGAAATTCATGCCGGACTCGGCGGCCACCACGCCGCAGCCCGGGCCCTTGTGAGCAAGGCCTTCCGTACAGGTTTTTACTGGCCTACGGCCCGGGCAGATGCACAGGACCTGGTCCAACGCTGCGTTGGTTGTCAGCTCTTTGCAAATCAAAGCCATATGCCACCCACCGCCCTCCACAAAATCCCCATTTCCTGGCCCTTTGCGGTCTGGGTGCTTGACATGGTTGGACCCCTTAGAGGAGGAACCCACAAGAAAAAATACTTGCTGGTCATGGTGGATAAATGCACCAAATGGATAGAAGCCAAACCTGTTAAAACGGCCGAATCCGGACCAGCGATAGACTTCATATCCGGGGTTGTACACCGTTATGGCGCCCCCCACAGCATCATCACTAATAAAGGCACGAACTTCACTGCCGATGAGGTAAAACTCTGGTGCAAAAACATGGGCATTAAGCTCGATTATGCTTCCATCTATTGTTGGAACCGCCAGTCCCTCGCCGTGCTCCTCCTTGCTCACTCTGTCGCCGTCGCTCAAGCTCACCAGAGAAGAAGAAGTAAAGAGAAGGAAGAACACAGTGGACACGGTGGTTTTTGCCGGCACAACAACGCCTTTCCCTTGAGCTCGAACTCAACAACCCACGCCATTACAATGAGCCCCGCAGGTGCTCTTATACCCTGGGCACACGTCGGGCACGACCCGCACGTCCCCGCCCAGCCTGGCCACGACCTGGCCCGCTCCAGCTGCGCCCACTCCGCGCACACACGCGCCTGGGTCGCGCTAAGCCCGCACTGGTCTGACCCGATCACACCGCCCTGCTCGCCAACGGCTTCCTACGTCTATGGCATGGCTACTGCACGCACACACGCGAGCCCATGCACACACACACGCACGCACTCGACTCGCCGCGGACCCGACGCGCCCTGCACACCTGACGCGCGCCCATACACACGCCCGGTGTGACGAACTCGTCGCCGCGGCTTATTTCACCCAACACTCGCGCCCTAAGCCGCGGCTCAGAGCAGGCCGTTATCCTCGACGTCGCCGTCGATCAGCAGAGAGCGCTCCTTCGCCGGCTCCTTGCGCAGCAGTGGGAACTCCCTCTTGAAATGATCGCGCTCACCGCATTTGTAGCAGCGGCCGCGCCGATTCCCGCCGAAGCCTGACGCCTCGCTGCACGCCCCGTCGTCGTCGTCCTCTCCACACGCACTGTCTCGACGCCGCTCGCGCGCCCGCCACTGTGCCAGAGTGAACATCAACTGCTCACCGTCGTGGTTACCCCCGTCCTGCCCGCGTCGACACAGCCTCTCGTCGAAGGCTTTCAGCCGCCCCAGCGCGTCCTCGAACGCCATGGCGTCGACATCACAGAACTGCTCGATCCCGGCCAGCGCCTGTAAGTGCATCTAGTGCCCCTTAGTGATTTTGGTGTATTGAAGACTTATAGGTTAAGTATCTAATGCGTTTATGAGTGTACACAAATCTATAAGTCTATGAGGAGTTTGATATTTACAGAGAAAGTCGACCCCTAAAAATGAAGTTCTTCGACTGAAGACTTTGATATACTGAAGACTTTCTGAAGACTTTGAAAGTGAAGAAATTGGTGTGACCTTGAAGACTTGGTATTCATTCGAGGAACATGAAGCGTGAAGACTTTTGTTTTCGTAGTTTCATCTTATCTTTCTTGAGTCATAGGAAACACCGTACTGATAAAGGGGGTCGAGGAAATACTAAGGAGAAAATTTCCATGTGATGCTCAACTCAAATCCTACACCTACCAATCCCTTCGAGTGAAGCCATTGGAAATCTCATACAGTTCAGTCAATTTCTTCGGTGACAGAGACGCAGTTCTTCTGGTCACTGAGGACTTTGCTCTGACTGAGGAGTTAGGAATTCGCCAGTGCAAATTGCCTACACAGTGAGGAACATGATAGCCCTGAGGAATTTGTACCTCAAATTTCCGACCGTTGCTGTGCTGCGCGCCAGCTGTCCTAAAATATCTTGTCCACCTAACGGTCATATCATTGAAGGGCATTTATGTCTTATCATGTCGGGCTGCTCCCTAGGCTATAAATAGCCGCCCCCTACAACCACTAGCTGGTTGGCTGCTCCGCGAGAACTTGACACTTGTCATTTGAGAGCAACCCATCCTCCGAGGACTTTGAGCGAAAATCATCAAGTGAGGAAAATCCAAACCCCAAACCCAAAACACCTACAAACCCAAAGTGATTGATCATCACTGAAGAGATTGATCCTACATGGATCCGACGCTTGTTACCTTTGAAGACTGTGCTTCTTCCAGACGGTTAGGCGTCAAGGTCTAGAGCATCCAAGAGAAATTGTGGATCGCCGAGTGACCAAGTCTGTGAAGGTTTGGAAGTCACCTGAAGACTTACCACGAGTGATTGGGCGAGGACTGTGTGTTCTTAGCTCAAGGAGAATACGGCGAGGACTTGGTGTCCCGAGCTGCGTGCTCAGGACTGGGTGTCCGGGACTGTGTGTCCTCGAGTTTAAATACTCAGCCGCTCCAACCAGATGTACAACTGAGACAGCAGTTGGAACTGGTCTACCAAATCATTGTCTTCAGCAAGCTTACTGGTTCTATTTCCTCAACTCTTTCATTTCCTCCGTAGTGTGTTGTTTGTTTATCATATCTGTGTTTGAAGACTTTGACTGAAGACTTTCTCAATTTCCTCAGTTCAATTTCTTCAGTCTGTTTGTCTTCATCTTGTGTTATCCTGTGTTTACGCTTTCTGTACTCTGTGTTTGTCTTCATTTCATCATGACGACTATGCTTGAATTCCATTATGTTTTCATCTGAGTACTTATTCTGCTGCTAGTAGTTCTTCGCTAAGGAATTTCCTCACTAGCAAATTCCTCAGTGAAGAATTTCATAAAAATCGCCTATTCACCCCCCCTCTAGTCGATATAACACACTTTCAATTGGTATCAGAGCAAGGTACTCCCTTGTTCTATGTGATTTTGGTTTAACCGCCTGGAGTTTTAGTTATGTCGACCGCAGGTATGATCAAGGTCTCTGCTGGGTGTCCTACCTTCGATGGGACGGACTACCCCTACTGGAAGAATAAGATGCGAATGCATCTTGAGGCAATTGATAACGATCTCTGGTACGTTGTGGAAAATGGTGTTCCCTCCGTCACTCCCTCACTGAACGCTACCGATGTGAAGAGATTCAAGCAACTCGACTCCCAATCGAAGAATATCATATGTGGCCATCTGAGTAAGGGTCAGTATGGTAGAGTGAGTGCTTTGGAAACTGCAAAGCTTATCTGGGATAGGCTATCCAAGGTCAATGTAGGAGTTTCAACTCAGCGTGACTCAAGAGTTGATGTTCTTCATAATCTCTTCAATCGCTTCAAAAGACTCGACAATGAAAATGTGCAGCAAACCTTCGATCGCCTCACTGACATCTCAAATGAGCTTCAAGCACTTGGTGCCACTGACATCACCGACCATGAGGTGGTGAAGAAATTGCTGAGATCGCTTGATTCATCATTTGACACTCTGGCACTGATGATACAAGAGCGTGGTGATTACAAGTCACTTGACCCCGCTGATATTCTAGAGAGGCTAAACACTCATGAGTTCCAGCTTGCTGAGAAGAGAGATCTCTACGGTACAAGCTATAGCAGATCACGTGCACTAAAGGCCAAGGTAGTATCTGAGTCCGAAGATGAAGACTCTGGTAGCAGCCTTGGTGATCCTGAAGAACTGAGTCGTGATCTAGCACTGCTTGTGAAGAAATTCTAGAAGTTCTCAAGACGTGGTCGCTTTGGAAAACCCTCAAGGAGCAATGATTCCTCATCCAGTGACTATAAGAAGAGGCTTTGTCACAAGTGCAAGAAACCAGGACATTACATCCAAGACTGTCCTCAGTGGGAAAAGGAATCAAAGAAGAAGAAATACAAGGATTACAGTTCTGATGATGCGAAGAAAAAGAAGAAGTCCTCAAAATCTTCATCATCAAAATCCTCAAAGTCTTCGTCTCACAAGAAGAGCAACTCCAAGAAGGCTCGGGCATTCATTGGCAAGGAAATGGACTCTGAGGCTGAATCTGAAGAAAATGAGGAAGGGGAACAATCTGAAGATTCTGAGTCTGGTGTGGCAAGCCTAGCCCTCGCTACTGCATTCGTCAGCAAATCCACCTTCAACACTGAAGAAAGTGAACTCACCAACAAGGCTGATGAAAGCAGTGATGACTATGCTCCCACCTATTGCTTCATGGCAAAGGGTGCCAAGGTACTCAAATACGCCTCCTCTGAATCTAGCGATGACGAATCTGATGAAAAACTTAAGCCTAGCTACTCTAAACTTGCTAAGATTGCTGTGCAACAACAAAAGGCTTTTGAAAAGGTTCAAAACATGCTAGACAAAAGTGATGATATGTTGGGTGAAGAATTGGATCGCACTAAGGCCTTAACTGAAAATCTTCAAAGACTTCAGACCAGGTTTGACAACCTTCAAAATCATCATAACACTCTCTTATCTGACCATGAGAAGCTTTCTTATGAGTATCTTCAAAAGAAGCAAGATCTTGAGAAGCTAAGAGAGAGTTATGAAGATCTTCAGAAGGAGCGCGATTCATTACTTGCTCAACAAATCAGCGCTGCTCAGGAAAAATTTATTCCTCCATGTTTAAAATGCATTGAACGAGAATCTGCTAATTCCTCACCTGAATGTTCAAATGCTTCAAATGTTACAAATTCTTCACCTGCCTCTGCTATCACTAATTCCTCATCTGAGGACATTGCTAGTATTACTGACGATGCAGGACTGAAGGAATTGTACATAACAGGCATGTACAAAATCCTCAAAGGGCATCAGACTCTCTGTGATGTGCTTAAAAAGCAGATCCTCAACAGGAACCCTAGGAAAGAGGGTATTGCCTTTGAGAGGAAACTCAATGCTGATGGTACATATTGGAAGCCTGAGCAGTACCCCAAAACCTCATGGGTTGCTGCAAAGGGACCTCCAGTTGATCCATCTAATTTATCTGGCTATACATGTGAATCTTCTCATTCTTCTGATGAGTCTTTTGACTCCAACTATAAACTATTCAAAAATCAGAATGGTGAAGTATTTGCTAGATATGTTGGCACTAACTGCAGGAACGGTTCTCCTGTGAAGAAAATCTGGGTTCCCAAAAGGCGCCTGAAAGTCTTTAGGTGAATGTCCTCATGACACCACGTGTGAGGAAAAGGAACCTCAGATCAAATTCTTCATATGGACCAAATTCTTCATATGAGCATTATTCTTCATATGGATCCAAGTCCTCATACGGACCAAATTCCTCAAGGGGATCAAATTCCTCACATGGATCAAAGTCCTCATATGAACATCATCGTGCTAACAACTCTGTTTCGCAGGGAAGAGCCAAGGGCTATGAATATGAGCATTATTCTTCAAATTATTATGTTCATAAGTCCTCGAAGAATTTCTCTGCTTATGCATATGCTTACCCTAACCCCTCTTATGTGAAACGAAATGGTTTGGCTGCTTTGCCACCATTCTCATATGGAGCTCGCAGAGTGATGAACTCTTTGCCACCCCTTCAGATGTGGGTGGTGAAGAAAAAGAACTAATCTCTTCTGCAGGGTCAGGTCTCCAGACGTACTATAACGTCTGAAGAATTTGCTGAGGACCTGACAAAATGCCTGAAAGGACGCAGGCTAACCATGATGAAATGAACTTTCATTTCACACGTCCTCCCTTTGTTTTATCTGTCTACTACTTGATGAAATTGATCTGATGAATTGTGATATCATATTCTTCACTGCTGAAGTATATGAGGTCGTAAGTTGCACTAATTCATCTGCAGGATGATCAACCCAAAGCCACTGAATGGGTACTTGATAGTGGATGTACAAATCACATGACTGGTGACAAGAATCTGTTAATGGATGCTCCCTTATCAGCATCACACATGAAGCATATCATCTTCGCTGATAAAAGCAAAAGTCAGGTATTGGGTCTTGGTAAGGTTGCTATCACAAAAGATCGACACATGGACAAAGTCATGCTTGTTGAGTCCTTAGGATATAATCTTATGTCTGTCTCAATGCTTTGTGATCTTGATATGGTTGTTGTCTTTGGCAAGTATCGTTGTGTTGTGATTATGGAAGCTGACAATTCCAAAGTCTTCGAAGGCTTTAGGAGGGGAGACTTGTATATTGTTGATTTCTCTGCAGATTCACAACCAGCTGTGTCGTGGATTTGACACGGCAGATGTCCTTAGTGTCAGGACTTAGTCGCGAGGCCAACGCATCTATGTGGTAGCTTGAGAGGGGTTGAGCGGGACGAGAGACGCAGGGCGGATCAACACGCAAGACGAGGATTTAGACAGCTTCGGGCCCCGGGAAACATCATCCGGTAATAGCCCTACATGCTGTTTGAGGCTAGGTCTCATTATCATCCCGAGGGAGACGCCGTAAACCGGTTCTTGTGTCTAGCCCTAGAGATTGTTGTTTGCTTGTCCCCTGTAACTTCTACCCTGTCCCTCCTTATATATGTTGAAGGGGCGGTTTACATGTGGAGTCCTATTAGGATTAGGACTAGTCTATCTCTAATACAAACCGGATACAAGTCTTGATCTTAACTCCTTGTAATGTGAATATTCCTTTCCTCTTAAGCCGGCCCACAGTAGTTGAACCGGCCTTCATGAACCGCCAGACGGGCCATCGGGTCTTGTCGCTCCTCTGACCCGTCCGTCGGGTTACCAGTGAGTTACAACGTCCAAGCGGGTTGCTTGTAAACCGCCAAGGTCAAGGCGGGTCTTTAGCTAAACCGTCAAGTCCGGCCGGTTTAACTTCCGGCCGGTTTACACCGCGGGGTATATCCCCGACATTAGCCCCCAAGTTTAGCTTGGATTTATCCATGGTAAACTTATGCTGCGAATAAACACCAGAACAAATTTGACAGGTTGTGCTCTGGATTAAAAAATTCTTGTAAACCGGCATCTGATCATCCTTAGTCTTTGCCATTTCCACCTTCTAGAAAATCCGGGTCAATAACCAGCTTCATATTCAACTTGCTGACATTGGTTTCTGATAGAAAATATATTTGTGAAAAAATAACCCACTTGAGTCGGCTTCCAAAACGCCGGTTTAAGAAATATTGGTCTTGAAATATTCATCTGATATTCAGCTGGTTTGAAGATGACCCCAGTCCTGGAAACTTGCCGGTTTAACATTACCAAATGGCCGGGTTATAAAACTGATGACCCCGGATTATGATTGTTGCATACACCGGTTCATGATTGTTGCCAACATCGGTTTACGATTGGTGACGCCGGGTCAATCTGATTTGCTCAACAGAGAACTTGGAAATATTTCTTCGATAATAATATAATACCTGTAGCCCCCAAGTGCCGGGTTGTCATGCTTGCAGCAACCTGGGACTTGTAATTGACTGATGCCCATAAAACTTCAACCAATGTAGCCCCCAAGGGCCGAGTCATTATGTAATAATCAGCAGGGACTTTGTAAATATAATCTTGTAAACTTTGAACAGCAACGTGTAGCCCCCAAGGACCGACTCAGTAAGATAATATTGAGCTGGGATTTTGATATATACTTCAATGAAAATAACATCATATGATGTAACCCCTCATCATGGGGCTTGAATCCACGTCCACAAGGTTAAGAGTCTTGTGCTTTTACCAACTGAGCAGTAGACCCTTCAATATAACAGATAAAAAACTTTGTACCTTGAATAGTTGACAGAAGCAATTGGTAGCCCCAAGGGCCAGCTCATTACAATGTGATGAGTCGGGTCTCAATAAGATGAGCAAAAATGACCTTGCATTAGCCCCCCAAGTGTCATGGTGCATGCTTGCAGCAACATGAGACTTGCATATTTGATGTAATCTCAATTTTGAATAATGTAGCCCCCAAGTGCCGGGTTGTAAGCCTGCAGCAACTCGGGACTATTCCTTCAATTGTAGAAAATGATGACCATTGCGCTAAAGCGACTTTGAAAACCTTAATCATAACATTAATAACCATAATAAAAATCCAGCCATGTTGGCTATTCAAGATAACATAATCTGGTATAAAAACCTTATTCATCCAATATCATAATGAAAATTCAGCCAAGTTTGGCTATTTGAATAATGTAATCCAATAATATATAAGCGCATGATTCCAATGGCGCAATCCAAATATATACTGGCGACTTATAGTCCAAAGCCAGTCCAGTTTAATAAACACTGGATAATTTCTCATCATATACTGGCAATTTTATCGTCTTCAAAGCCAGGCCGGTTTAACGAACACCGGATAAGTTATCATCATACTGGCGACTTATCATCTTAAAGCCAGGCCGGTTTTAACAAACACCAGATAATTTATAACCATGCGTTATTCAACCTGTTTCTGCATACAACAAGTTTAAAGTGTCCTGGCGGTTTACCGCCGGACGGGTCATAATGCCCACCATTTAAGAATAATCAAATATGAAATATATCATACCTGTGATATAGTCGGTTTACCAACTTTCCATAGTAGGGGAATTTTGAGTAATGATAACTCCTTCCATATTGCGTCGGTTTATGATAAAACCGTACCGGGCTGTGATAAACACCGGTTTTAACAACATATAATACTGGTGATTTGTAGTCAAACCAGACCGGGCTGATAATCTCCGGATTATAACTTGATCATGTACTCACAACTTGTAGTTGAAAGCCGAGCCGGGTTGATAAACACCGGTTTACTCCATAATATGATGGTAACAGAAAATTAAATCGGGCAGATAATCTCCGGTCTAAAAATGGACCGTGTTCCGCCAATTTAGCTGTTTGAACCGGTACAAAATACTGTCGGTTTAAAAGCGCAAATAAAATAGCAACTTCTCAAAAAAGGCTATTTAAAACAAAAGCAATGGCAACAATTTTTTGCAAAAGAAGAGCTCTACTGAGCTTGGTCAGATGGAATTACCATGGTCAGACGCAACCAAGCCCCCCGAAGGCGTAGCAATGGTGCCAGTCAGCCAGGACCCCAAAATGACTCGTGGCGTTACGCCGGCCAAGTGGCATTGCATTGGTTCGGATTCGACCAAGCCCCCAAGTGACTCAGTGGCCAAGGGCCGATCAAGTGGCATTGCGTTGGTTCGGACACGACCAAGCCCCCAAATGATTCATTGGCTAAAAAGCCGACCAGAAGGCATTACCATCATCAAGACATGCCCGAGCTCCCATAAGGTGTAACTACGGTTCAAGTCGATTAGGTCCCCAACTGATTCAGTGGCAAAGGTGCCAGCCAGAAGGCATTACCGTCGTCAAGACATGACCAAGCTCCCCGGAGGTGTAGCTACGGTTCAAGTCGACTAGGTCCCCAACTGACTTTGTAAGGATAGCTATGTTCTCTTTGGTTCGAATACGACCTATGTTTGAACAGGAAGCCCCATGTTTGAACAGCGCATCGTGGCAGCAGGTCCTCTTCAGTGATTTTTAACCTTTTTGCAAGAGATAAATTCTTCTTGAACCGGGATCTTGAACCGGATATTAAGAGCTTTAAAGCGTTGTGGGAGACATCTTTCCCTTGAACCGGATTTTAAACCGGAATCTTCATTTTCAGCCGGAAAATTCCTGACGGCTTTTAAACTCGAACTTGCGAGAAGTTAATTCCTTTTTGAACCGGACATTGTTAAACCGGATTTGAGAGCTTCAAAGTTTTGTGGGAGAATAGATTTCTTTTGAACCGGATTGTAAACCGGATATTTGAGAGCTTCAGTGATACTGACTTCCCTTCAGCCAGGTTTCAAACCGGAATCCTTTCTGATGATCCGAAACTTCTTCATTGAGTCGGGATTTTGTAACTGTCATATACTTTCTAAGCCGGAAATTTTCTGACGGCCTTTAAGTTTTCATCAACATAACAATAGCCTCCGGGATCGGGTTATCTTTCCCTCCATCGTCCTCGGGTTCTTAAACCGGCTGAAACTGGCAAGACTTGCTGCGTCATATCATCGTAGCCCCCAAGTCTCAAGGTGACTTGAGGAGTTGGCTTGAGATTCTCCATATTTGACCGTGATATAAACCGGTATAACTTGTATATCATGGGTGTTGATAACACGATGTGAATACACAGAAGGTTGAGGTGACTGCGGCGGGTTGTAAATGATCCCGTATGAACCGTGTCAGCAACTCGGCCAATGGCTCCTTCCAACTGGTGATTTCAAGTTAACCAAACTGTAGCGGCGGCGACTTGTGCGCCTGCCCATTGATCCACCGAGTGCAGACGGCGGTCGATGATAATTTGCCTCCAATTTGAAAGAAAACCGGGCTACCCAAGCTGTGACTTGTTCATACTCAATAAATGGCTCATGCAGACAGGTGCGGCCCGGTATGCTGATGTAGACCGGACTGCGGGGGATGGCAGCCTGTGCACGCGCTATTGGGTAATTCGCATGGCCCTGACGAGTTGACGCGGACTGGATCGCGATATAAACCGGCCGGGTTGTCCAATAGGTCAGCGATATCATAATTCCTTTTTGCAATAGACAATTTGTCCGGATGGATTTCACTTGATATATCACGCCAGGGGTTATCCACCGTAGAGTTGATGATCACCATGTCGGCCTCAGGAGTTGTAAACCGGCGCAGACGGAGAGTCGCCTGCGGGCATTATAAACCGGCACAGACGGAGAGTCGGCCTATACGGGTGTTGTAGGCCGGCGCAGATGGAGAACCGGTCGCGTGTTGATGTAGACCGGACCACCGGCGGTTTACGCGCGTCCATTAAGCAGTGTGGAACGGTCAAAAGCCAATATATAATGACGCCGGTGCACGCTCCATATGCATGGTGTAACACCAATGTTGTGGCGAATAATTATCCTGCATATAAAAATATGCAAAACCAACGTAATTGTTCTTTTTACAAAAACAATATATGTCAAAAAATAGATTTAGATGGATATCACCTGATTCATTTGAGCCGGAAATAACCCGCCATGAAGTTGATGATAACTGTATGAAGCTGAAATCAATCACGGGTGAACCGGCCGCAGTGTGGTAAACCGGTGCGGATGAGCAAGTTGCCCTCCGTGTTGTAAGCCGGCGCAGACGGGTGAGCCGGCCGCGGAGTTGTTGATATAGCGGGGGCGGCGACTTGCGCACATATCCGTTCAGCAGCACGACACGCAGTGCAAAAATAATATTGGCGCGTGCCCCTTTGCAACACATTTGTGATGAATAATGGTCCTGCAAAAGAATACCACATACCAAAGTAATTGTTCTCAAACAAAATATGTGCTGATAAAATACTTCGAAAAAATAGCACCTGATGTTTTGTCAGGCAACATGATCACCTGCCAGCACGGGCAGATGGCGCTGGATAATGCTGGATGTAGTCAGACGAAAAAGACAGCTCGTACATATACACGTCTGATCTGATGTTCCACTAGCACTCAGTAGTCTTGATCCATACAACACTCTTTTGGGAATGAGCTAGCGCATCTTCACATAAACTTTTTCCTTTGACGTTTTCAAAACTACACACAAGTTTTGCTAATGGATCTTCAGGGTGGACATAGTATTTGAACAGAATATAAATCTTTGATTTATTCTTCCTGGCACGTTGAAATCGACCAGATAGCCAGGGCGGCCAGCGGCGCACGCATCCATCGGGCGGTGCCTTATAGCCAAACACTAAGGCTGCACGTTCGTCCCCCGGGTCACCTGTTGCAGACAGATGTTGGTGCGAGCTTTGACGGGCCGACATAGACCATGACGCCTCAGATAGCAAGGTGGATCGCCGGCTTGACATGCGACAAATTTCAAACTCTGATTTCATTTTCCATGAGCCTCAAACAGTTCATCTCTAAACTGTAGAGACTTTTCCTACAACACCCGCCGAGGCTTCTTTATATTTTCTTTAGAAATACTCAACCTTCCTTCTGCTAGGCTAAGCGGCAGTCCGGTCCGATCCACTGAAACTTTCACGGTGACCCGGTCCGGTCGTGCGGGCAGGCGAGGCTAGACGGTACGAAGCTGACGCCAGTGAAGTAAAGTGGTGCCGTCTCCGGTGAGGTGAAGGTGACACCACGGGGGAACTGCGATGATCCTGGCAGGTCAACGGACGCGGTCGACGCGCAATAGGCAGAGGAGGCATCCGAGGCGGAGCCAGTTCGGCGGCTTTCGGCAAGGCCTCGCAAGCAGCAATGATGGAGTGTGTGGTGGCGAAAACGGTCAGCAAATCCTGGTGAAAAAAGCTTCTCTGCTCAACCTGTCCTTGCGTATGTACATACTGCCGAATTTGTAATGAAGGCAGAGGCGTGCGGCCGGCTTGATATGGCCAGCGAGTCTACGGTCGTCTAGGCAGAGGCGAAACCGTTGACTGCGGCAGGGGACGCGCGCCCGGTGAGGAGTGGAAAGGCCGGGGCGACTCGGCAGCACGGCAGCTCATGGGTGAGAGGCGCAGCGGCGCAGCAGAAGGTGGAACGGCCAGGCGGCCAGTCCCGGCGAGGGCAGTTCGACGGTGGAGGTAAAGATAAGGCGTGGCCGACTTGACGATGCAGTCCGTGCAAGGCGGCTCGGAACGAGGCGACGACAGCGTAGTCCGAATCCAAACACCCGTCCCAATCCTCGTCCGGGTCGTTCTTTGGTTTGACTTCCACGTAGTATCTTCCATATCGTGGTCTCTTTTCTCTTATGGTAATTTTCTCTTGACGATCTGAGCACTGGTATTTGCATCTAGTACCCTGTCAATTTCGTGTGATGGTGTAGCTTCATCTTAGCTTCCGTCCCTCGCGTGAGAAGCACTAGTTGAATTTAGCACTTTGATTTAAGAAGCAACCTAGGTCTTCACGTGAGGACGTGGTAGCTGACCAGAAGGTTTGCCCCGGAAACCTCGGGATTTGAAGCAAACCCGTATACGTCAGATGCTCTGGATATGATTTGTAACGACCTTGTAGCGTAAAACTTCTGTCCGTCTTGGCTTCTGACGGCGACACAGTGAAAATCGATCTGGTTTGGATGGATCGTCCAGTCGCGCGGCGCGCACTACGCAACCCTAATTTCTCTTCAACTCCAATCTTGTGCCTGATGTTTCAAACTTTAATCATGACTATGATCATAACTCAATGAATTTTGCCGGCTCTTTCTCCATCCGACGAATTGTAATCTTCTCGATCCTAGAGATAGATCCCTTCAAGAACTCATCACCACCGTGCGCAAGCCCCACGGTGGGCGCCAACTGTCGTGGATTTGACACGGCAGATGTCCTTAGTGTCAGGACTTAGTCGCGAGGCCAACGCATCTATGTGGTAGCTTGAGAGGGGTTGAGCGGGACGAGAGACGCAGGGCGGATCAACACGCAAGACGAGGATTTAGACAGCTTCGGGCCCCGGGAAACATCATCTGGTAATAGCCCTACATGCTGTTTGAGGCTAGGTCTCATTATCATCCCGAGGGAGACGCCGTAAACCGGTTCTTGTGTCTAGCCCTAGAGATTGTTGTTTGCTTGTCCCCTGTAACTTCTACCCTGTCCCTCCTTATATATGTTGAAGGGGCGGTTTACATGTGGAGTCCTATTAGGATTAGGACTAGTCTATCTCTAATACAAACCGGATACAAGTCTTGATCTTAACTCCTTGTAATGTGAATATTCCTTTCCTCTTAAGCCGGCCCACAGTAGTTGAACCGGCCTTCATGAACCGCCAGACGGGCCACCGGGTCTTGTCGCTCCTCTGACCCGTCCGTCGGGTTACCAGTGAGTTACAACGTCCAAGCGGGTTGCTTGTAAACCGCCAAGGTCAAGGCGGGTCTTTAGCTAAACCGTCAAGTCCGGCCGGTTTAACTTCCGTCCGGTTTACACCGCGGGGTATATCCCCGACAAGCTGTGTGCCTACTTGCAAAAGCTTCAGAAGGATGGCTATGGCATCGACGACTTGGTCATGCAGGCATGAGGAATTTGAACACGCTTGCGAAGAAGAAACATGTCATTGGCATTGAGAATGTCAAATTCCTCAAGGATCACTTGTGCGGTGCCTGTGAAGCTGGAAAGATGACAAAGGCCAAGCATCCAGCGAAGACTATCATGACCACTACTCGTCCATTTGAATTGCTTCACATGGATCTCTTCGGTCCTAACCATTATTCCTCTGTTTCGAATGAAGCATCTCAATATGGCTTTGTTATTGTTGATGATTACTCTCGTTACACATGGGTACACCTTGTCTCTTACAAAACTGAAGTGCAGGAAGTCTTCAAACGATTTTCCTCGAGGGCTTCAACTAACTTTGGTGTGAAGATTAAGCACATCAGAAGTGACAACGGCACTGAGTTCGAGAATTCGGGTCTCGATGACTACCTTGATGAACTTGGTATTACTCATGAGTTATCTGCTCCTTATACTCCTCAACAGAATGGCGTCGTGGAGCGCAAGAACAAGACTCTTGCTGAGAAGGCTCGCACTATGCTCGATGAGTACAAAATCCCTCGTCGTTTCTGGGTTGATGCAATTGATACTGCGTGCCATATCATCAACAGAGTATATCATCACAAATTCTTCAAGAAGACTGCATATGAACTCCTCACTGACAAGAAACCTAATGTAAGTTATTTCAAAGTCTTCGGTGCTAAATGCTGGATTAGAGATCCTCATCACAACTCTAAATTTGCACCAAAAGCACATGAAGGTTTTATGCTTGGTTACGGAAAGGACTCGCACACCTACAGAGTCTTCAACAATGTTCTTCACAAGATTGTTGAAACTGTAGATGTGCGGTTCGATGAAACTAATGGCTCGCAAAGAGAGCACCTACCTTCTTTGTTAAATGAACCTGCACCTGAGGATTCAATCAAGCACAAGGCTACTGAAGATGTCATTCCTACTGAAGAATATGCTGAAGAATTCATTCCAGAACGTGAAGAACGTCGAGCTGATGCACCTGAAGAAAATGCTGAGGAAATTGATGGTGAAGAAAATGCTGATCAAATTCCTCAACGACAACCAGCTCACCCTCGCATTGCAAAAGAAGTGCAAGTGGAGAAGATCATCGATGACATTAGAGCACCAGGTCCTCTCACACGCTCAAAAGCTTCACATCTATCTAACTTTTGTGGGCACTTTGCTTTTGTCTCTATCACAGAGCCCACTAAGGTAGATGAAGCATTTCTGGAGCCTGAGTGTATTCAGGCCATGCAAGAAGAATTACATCAGTTCAAGCTCAACAACGTATGGGAACTAGTCGATCGTCCCGATCCTCGCAAGCATAACATCATTGGCACAAAGTGGATCTACCGCAACAAGCAAGATGAAAATGGTGTTGTGGTGAGGAATAAGGCACGACTAGTAGCTCAAGGCTACACACAAGTTGAAGGAAATGATTTCGATGAAACTTTTGCACCTGTTGCTAGACTTGAGGCTATTCGCATATTGCTTGCTTATGCTAACCATCATGATATCATCTTACACCAAATGGATGTGAAAAGTGCATTCCTCAATGGTAAGCTTGAGGAAGAAGTATATGTTGCTCAACCACCAGGTTTTGAAGATCCAAAGCATCCTGACAAAGTCTTCAGACTTAACAAGGCCCTCTATGGACTCAAGCAGGCCCCACGGGCGTGTGATGAATTTGCCTATATGATGAGAGAAGAATATCAAATGTCTATGATGGGAGAGTTGAAATTCTTTTTAGGTCTTCAAATTCGTCAATAGCGCAATGGCATATTCATATCTCAGGAGAAATACCTCAAGGATGTCCTGAAGAAATTCGGCATGCAAGATTGCAAAGGCATCAAAATTCCTATGCCCACAAATGGTCAACTATGCACTGATGAAAATGGTACTGACTTCGACCATAAGGTATACCGCTCCATGATTGGTTCTTTATTGTACTTATGTGCATCTAGGCCAGATATAATGCTTAGTGTTTGCATGTGTGCACGATTTCAAGCTGCACCGAAGGAATCACACCATAAGGCTGTGAAGCATATTCTTCGATATCTAGCTCACACACCAACACTAGGATTATGGTATCCCAAGGGCTCGGATTTTGATCTCATTGGATATTCAGATTCTGACTATGCTGGTGACCGTGTGGATCGCAAGTCAACTTTCGGTACTTGTCATTTCCTCGGACGATCCTTGGTCTGTTGGTCCTCGAAGAAATAGAACTGCGTATCACTATCTACTGCTAAAGCTGAGTACATTGCTGCTGGTTCTTGCTGTGCTGAACTACTATGGATGAAGCAAACGCTCAAGGACTATGGCATCGACGTGAAGAATGTGCCTCTCCTCTGTGACAATGAGAGTGCCATCAAGATTGCTCACAACCCAGTTCAACACTCGAAGACAAAGCACATTCAAATTCGTCATCATTTTCTTCGTGATCATGTGTTGAAGGGCGACATTTCTATTGAGCATGTGAAGACTGAAGAACAGCTAGCCGATATCTTCACTAAGCCCTTGGATGAGAAGAGATTTTGCAAGTTGTGGTGTGAGCTAAATATCTTAGAATCTTCGAATGTACTTTGAAAAGGCACTCATCCTAACACTTATGCAAAATTGATGACTTAGATGTGCAACACATGAAGAAACGTTTTTCTTCGATCAATGAAGAATAACACTCTAAGTGTGAAGAAATTAATGAAGAATTTGATTCTCAGAACCCTACGACAATTGTATGTGGTGTCTGAAATCATCATTCTTACACGGTGGGTCACGCCACCACAAAAGTTGAAAATCTTCAATTTGAGTTTTTCCTCAACTTTTGAAATTCTTCAGTTTTTTTTTAAATTCTTCAAACTTTACAAAGTCTTCACTTGTGCCGTCGTTTTTCTTCATTGGCTATATATATATATATATATATATATATATATATATATATATATATATATGGTTTTATGTCCTCTACAGCATTCACTTATAGCTATTTCTTCAAGTTGGAACTTTTCTACTAAGTGAATGTGATCGGACCCTTCCCCTCTATGCTATACTCAATCCAATCTATTCACAAATTCTTCATGTGCGTTCTATTTGAAACTCGTTCAAATTCTTCACTGTGTCCTTGTCAGCTGAAGAAATTGCGAACGGAACGTTAAAACTAATCTTATCCAAACTTTCGGTTTTGTTGCTCAAACCGTTCCGCATCCCACGATGCATTATTTTATCCACCCACGATCTTACACGAGCTCAACCACACAGTACGTGGGTGACACATGTCGCAAGAAGGAGAACGGCCAGGGGCACGTTCGTCCCAAATCTTCGAACAAATAGTTTTTCACTGCGGCTATAAATACCCCCCTTCGCCATCCTCACTTCTTTTACCCCGCTCGATCTCACTCCCTCGCTCGAGCTCTCCAAACCCTAGCGCCGTCGCTACTCCATCGTCGCCGGTGAGGAAAAGCTTCACTGCCTCGACCTCATCGCCGTCGTACTCGCGCCGACCGCGGAAATCTTCACCTCCGCCGCCGCCGTAGACGTCTTCCTCCGCCAAGTTAGGGCGTGGAAGATCTGCATCGACGAACTTCACTGTTCCAACTCCCAGTTCGTCATGTTCTTCGTTCAGGGTAATTAAAAGCTAATTTTACTGCCCTCGTTGATTCGAAATTTTTCTACAAAATCTTCAAAGGTGTTTTATTCTTCAAATCCTCACACACAAAACACCTCACATGCTATCTGTTCTTGATTCATTTCCCTAAGCATCAATTTCTTCAAATATTCCTCAATTGTGTGGATCTTCGATCTATACAACTCTGGAACCTAAGATATAAAGCGCTTAGTGAAATTCCTCAAGACGAATCTGGTCAAATTCCTCAAACTTGTTCTTTATGAAAACCCTCTGAGAACGCATATGACCTCTTCAAATTCCTCGCAACTATACTCTGTTCACAGGTACACATGTCCGCTGCTGAATCTTTAGGTTCTCATCAACTTAACTCATTTGCAGCGTTCCTCGAAGAAAAGTTGCATACTTCTTCAGAGAATTCAATTGTTCAAATTCCTCATCTGAAGAAAATGGCTGAAGGTAAAAGGCCACAGAAAGGAGGAAAGAAGCCTGAGGTGATGACAGCTTTTGAAATACCTGAGGATATCTATGATGAGTACTGCACGCCTGATGAAGCTAAGTTTGGCAAAGAAGATAAAAATCAGCGCAAGGTGCGAATCCAGAGGATTGAAAGGAGATGGGCACGTGAATGGAGGGAGTACAGATATGTTACTCCAAAATACATGAAGAAATTCGCTGTAAACCCTCCATGCCAAAGACCTCCATTGGCACCTGGCCAAGTGGCTAATCCCACCAGCATCAAGCGTAGTGAGGAATTTCCTAAAGAATGGGCCAAGCGCCAAGCTAAACTGGCAAGGCAAGCCAGAGATGCAGTGAGGAAATTCAATGAAGACTCTGCTGCTGCTGCTGCTACTGCCACTGAGGCCTCGGTCAAGCCGAAGAAAGCGATGCTAAAGAAGCCCGCTCGCAAGCCAAGTGCTTCATCTTCAATGCCCTCGCGGCCAAGTTCCTCAGCTGCGCCCTCACGGCCAGAATCTTCAAAATCTTCAAAGCAAATTCCTCATGCTGCTCCTGCTCCACCAAAGTCCTCAGCACCTGTGCATCTGGCCTCATGCCAAAGGACGACTGGCATCTCTATTGCCTCTTGTGTCTCAGCTAGTTCTTCAGCTGCACCAAATTCCTCAGCAAGACCCTCACTGCTGAAGAAAAAGGCTACTGCTGGACGCGTCACTCGCACAAGTCCTCAGAAGAAGCAGGTAGTCTTCACTGTGCCATCTGATGATGATGAAGCTGATGAAGAAGAACTTACTGAAATCATCAGGGACCGACAAGAACGGGCTGCTAAAGCCAAAGGCACATCTGTGCCCCTGCTATTGGATCCAAAGGTGATCCTAGATTATATTGATCTCTGGCATAAGGATCCTCACACACCTATGCCTGATTTCAAGCTGACACCTGGTCAAAGTCACATGTTGACTCACTTCATCCAAGAGGAGAAGTGGAAATATGATAAGGCCAGAGAGATCAAGAAATCACAGTACCGCAAGGAGAAGCTACTGAAGAAAAATGTTCTCTCAATGAAGCCTGAGGAACTTGTCAAGATGCAGGCTGAGATCAAAGCCCTCAGCGACAAATTTGACTCCTACTATGCTGATTGGCAAGGAGCCAAGGTCAGATTTGTGAGGCTGACTGATACCTTCACCAAGGGTGCAGCCTCAAAGCCACAAATTCCTCAAGCTGAAGCATCTGTTCAGCAAACTGAAGAACATGCCAGCACCGCTGATGAAGTTCAGGCTGCTGAAGAAAATGCTAGTTCCAAGGCTGATGACTCTGCTCCAGCCGTTGATGAAATTGCCAGGGCATCCATTAGTGGTGCGCCTGAAGAAATTGAAGAAACCAGAGCAACTGCATCAGTTGCGCCTAAAGAAAATCAACCAGATTCCTCAGCTCCACCTGTGCCTACGCCAACTCCAATTCTTCCATCTACATCAGATGTGAAGAAAACAAAGGCTGCAGAACGAGCTGCTGTGAAGAAAAGGAAGGCATCAAATGCTTCAGAATCTTCAGCTCCCAAGAAGATGAAGCCAATGACAAGCTCGTTTGCAAATCCCATTGATGCCGTTCCTATCTCCTCCGTGCCATCAAAGGACCTTGTTCCTTTTGGTGAAGATTATGAGATCCCTAGTGGATCAGATGAAGAAACTCAATCTGCTGCTTTGTCAGAGCAGATTGATGAAGAAATTGAAGCGGATGCAATCCCTTCAACCCCAATGGTCTCATCACCAATGCCTCAGTTTGATGCTGAAGAGACTGGTGTTGAAGAAATTGATGAAGATGTGGATATTGGAAGCACCACTCCGGTGATGAATGACGACTTTTGGGAAAGTCAGCATCCCAATTCCCCACTCTTCACTCCCCTGCAGCAAATTCCTCACTCCCCTTCACCAACAGTACAATTGGGCTCTGAAGAAATTCATCCCACTGCATCTGTGAATGAAGAAATTCCAGCCACTAGCGCTGAAGAAACTGCTGCTGATACAGACAAGGTGTCTACACCTGAGGAAAATCCAGAAATTCCTCAGCCTGAAGAACCTGAGATCATGATTCCTGAGGTAGTGATGCAACTCACTGACACTCCTCTGCCAAGGCCAAAGGATCCATTCTCACGAAAACAGAAATTCAAGGCTGAAGACTTCTTTGGTGAGCACGTGTTCTTCACTGAATACAACCCCTATGACTCTGCTCGCATAAGGAAGAGGCGTTTCTGGACAGCAAGTCAAGCAAATTTCTATTCCTCGGTGCTTTACAACAAAGACAAAGTCTTCGATCATGCTCATATTCCTCACGTGGATATGGAGTCTTTGCCGTGCTTCATGCCAGTGCTCAGTGTTCTTCACGACGCTGGGCTGCTCAACTTCTGCACAAATATATGTGACTGGAATGAAGAGCTTATTCTTCAATTCTATGCAACATTGCATATCACCGGCAACTCTGAAGATATCAATTCATGGGTTTTGGACTGGATGACTGACAACACCCACCATAAGGCCCCTACATCTGAATTGCTTCGGGTCCTTCCTCCGAGTCGACCCACTGAAGATGCTCGCTGTGTGTACAACGAACCTGAGCTTTCAAATCATTATATGCAAGTGCTGATGAAGCCTTTGAAGCCAGGGCAGGCTCCTAGAACCAATTTCCTCGTCAAGGAATTGTTGTATGTGCCAAGGACTGTCTATCGCATTCTGACGAAGACAATGAGTCCCATCAAAGGCCACGACTCGTCTGATGAAGAATTCGTTGGCATCATGAAGAATCTGCTTTTCAACATCATCCATGGCGTTCCCGTCAACTTCCATGATTTCTTCATGAGGACTCTGGCCAACATTGCTATGTCACCATTTGAGCTGAAGCCTTATGCACCTTGGATAATGAAATTCATCAGGATAAGGTCTTCACTCAACTACAAAGCTGAAACGCTCAACCACTGCAGCTACTTGCCTCCCATTGAAGTCCTCAAACGGACATTTTCCTCAGCTGAAGAAAAAGGCAAGGACACTGCCGTGATAGATGAAGGCATTCGTCCATTGGATGGCCAATTTCGCAAAGCTTCATCTTACTCCACCAATGATGACTCTGCCACACATGACTCTGCTGCTAACACTACCAAGCCAAATCCTCAAGCCACAGCACCCAGGGTGATGACTGACCATGAGTTACTCCTCAGTCTTCATCAAAAGGTTGATCGCAACCACAAATGGGTCAAGCGTCAGTTTGGTTCAATTCTTCACAACATGACTTCCACACACAATGCAATGAAGAAAAACCACTACTACCTTCATGAAACCCTCAACCGCACCTGGGCTGTTCTATCTCAAGTGTACAGTGCTGAAGACTTGGAGAAAATGGGTCTCAAAGAAGATTTTGACTGGTTTGCACCTCCTCCGAAGAAATACAAGAAGGTCAAGGTTCCTTCTTTGGTGGCCAGTTCATATTCTTCATCGCGTGCGACTGATGAAGATGAAGACTTGGACGACACTGCAGCAGGCCCTACGTCAACAACCGACCCCAACAACGCTGGCGCTCCTTCATCAACTTGAAAATCTTCAGGGGCGTTAGTCCTCAGTTTCGATCCTTTTGGTCATTTGATGACAAAGGGGGAGAAATCTGAGTTAGTCTTCAAGCGGGTCTATAATAAGGGCTTATTTGTTTTTTTAAGTTACAACTCTCGTTCTTCCGAAACTTTTATTGGATCGAGTTGTAATCTTAAGTCCGATGGTGCGCTGATACTTTTGTTGCACTTTGTTTTGATACCTTGATGCGCTATTCTGCATGCTTATTCCTCGTTAATATTATTGCACGCATGCTGAATTACATCAGGCACCATATTTTATCATGCATTTCAAATTCTTCTTATTATACATCAAATGCGTGTATGAATTACAAGATATAGGGGGAGATCTCCATGATTCAACTCTTCAAATGTGCCTTGCTACAGAAGCAAATTCCTCACTATGCACATCTTCAGGGGGAGTTCTTCTATATCTTGCAATCAAATTCCTCAATATCAGTATTTACACTTCATATATTTATCCCCGTTGAAAACTTAACCTATGTTGTCATCAATCACCAAAAAGGGGGAGATTGTAAGTGCATCTAGTGCCCCTTAGTGATTTTGGTGTATTGAAGACTTATAGGTTAAGTATCAAATGCGTTTATGAGTGTACACAAATCTATAAGTCTATGAGGAGTTTGATATTTACAGAGAAAGTCGACCCCTAAAAATGAAGTTCTCCGACTGAAGACTTTGATATACTGAAGACTTTCTGAAGACTTTGAAAGTGAAGAAATTGGTGTGACCTTGAAGACTTGGTATTCATTCGAGGAACATGAAGCGTGAAGACTTTTGTTTTCATAGTTTCACCTTCTCTTTCTTGAGTCATAGGAAACACCGTACTGTTAAAGGGGGTCGAGGAAATACTAAGGAGAAAATTTCCATGTGATGCTCAACTCAAATCCTACACCTACCAATCCCTTCGAGTGAAGCCATTGGAAATCTCATACAGTTCAGTCAATTTCTTCGGTGACAGAGACACAGTTCTTCTGGTCACTGAGGACTTTGCTCTGACTGAGGAGTTAGGAATTCGCCAGTGCGAATTGCCTACACAGTGAGGAACATGATAGCCCTGAGGAATTTGTACCTCAAATTTCCGATCGTTGCTGTGATGCGCGCCAGCTATCCTCAAATATCTTGTCCACCTAAAGTTCATATCATTGAAGGGCATTTATGTCTTATCATGTCGGGCTGCTCCCTAGGCTATAAATAGACGCCCCCTACAACCACTAGCTGGTTGGCTGTTCCGTGGGAACTTGACACTTGTCATTTTAGAGCAACCCATCCTCCGAGGACTTTGAGCGAAAATCATCAAGTGAGGAAAGTCCAAACCCCAAACCCAAAACACCTACAAACCCAAAGTGATTGAGCATCACTGAAGAGATTGATCCTGCGTGGTTCCGACGCTTGTTACCTTTGAAGACTGTGCTTCTTCCAGACGGTTAGGCGTCAAGGTCTAGAGCATCCAGGAGAAATTGTCGATCGCCGAGTGACCAAGTCTGTGAAGGTTTGGAAGTCACCTGAAGACTTACCACAAGTGATTGGGCGAGGACTGTGTGTTCTTAGCTCAAGGAGAATACGGCGAGGACTTGGTGTCCCGAGCTGCGTGCTCAGGACTGGGTGTCCGGGACTGTGTGTCCTCGAGTTTAAATACTTAGCCGCTCCAACCAGATGTACAACTGAGATAGCAGTTGGATTTGGTCTACCAAATCATTGTCTTCACCAAGCTTACTGGTTCTATTTCCTCAACTCTTTCACTTCCTCAGTAGTGTGCTATTTGTTTATCATATCTGTGTTTGAAGACTTTGACTGAAGACTTTCTCAATTTCCTCAGTTCAATTTCTTCAGTCTGTTTGTCTTCATCTTGTGTTATCCTGTGTTTACGCTTTCTGTACTCTGTGTTTGTCTTCATTTCATCATGATGACTATGCTTGAATTCTATTATGTTTTCATCTGAGTACTTATTCCGCTGCTAGTAGTTCTTCGCTAAGGAATTTCCTCACTAGCAAATTCCTTAGTGAAGAATTTCATAAAAATCGCCTATTCACCCCCCCTCTAGTCGATATAATGCACTTTCACCGCCGGGTACAGGCGGTTCGGCACCGAGTCGAGCAGCTTCTTGACGAGGGCGGCGTCCTCCAGGGTTGAACCCAACACCGCGTAGCGCGCCGCCATCCCGCTGAGCCTGCCAGCGAAGTCGTCCAGGGTCTCGGCGTCCGCCATGCGCAGGAGCTCAAACTGCCCGTGCAGCGTGCCCAGCCGAGCCGCCCGCACACGGTCCGCACCGATGAACCGTTCCTTCAGAGCAGCCCACACCTCCACGGCGGTCTTCTTCGCCGCCACTTGCAGTAACAGGTTCTCCGCGAGCGCGCTGAGCAGGTAGGCGCGTGCGGGCTTGTCCTTCTTGGCGATGACGGCCGCCGCCGTGTCCTCCGGCACGACCACTGCCTCCCACAGCCCTGCCGCATCGAGGTTGCCTCGATCTTGATCGCCCACACGGTATAATTTTCACCGGTGAGCTGTGGCACTGGCTGCGGCAGTGAGCTGCCCGGTCCTCCGGCGTACGGGACGATGGACATCGCCGGCGAGCTCGCCGCTCCACATGGCTCTGATGCCAATTGTTGGAACTGCCAGTCCCTCGCCATGCTCCTCCTTTCTCGCTCTATCGCCGTCACTCAAGCTCACCAGAGAAGAAGAAGAAAAGAGAAGGAAGAACACAGTGGACACGATGGTTTTTGCCGGCGCAACAACGCCTTTCCCTTGAGCTCGAACTCAACAACCCACGCCATTACAACGAGCCCCGCAGGTGCTCTTATACCCTGGGCACACGCCGGGCACGACCCACACATCCCCGCCCAGCCTGGCCACGACCTGGCCCGCTCCGGCCGCGCCCACTCCGTGCACACACGCGCCTGGGTCACGCTGAGCCCGCACTGGTCTGACCCGATCACACCGCCCTGCTCGCCAACGGCTTCCTACGTCTACGGCATGGCTACTGCACGCGCACACGCGAGCCCATGCACACACACACACACACACACACGCACTCGACTCGCCGCGGACCCGACGCGCCCTGCACACCTGACGCGCGCCCATACACGTGCCCGGTGTGACGAACTCATCGTCGCGGCTTATTTCACCCAACATCTATTACCCACTGTCGGTGTCAAAACCGGCGGATCTCGGGTAGGAGGTCTCGAACTGTGCGTCTAAGCGGATGGGAACAGGAGACAAGGGACATGATGTATTTACCCAGGTTCGGGCCCTCTCGATGGAGGTAAAACCCTACTCCTGCTTGATTAATATTGATGATATGGGTAGTACAAGAGCAGATCTACCACGAGATCAGAGAGGCTAAACCCTAGAAGCTAGCCTATGGTATGATATTTGTTGTTGTCCTATGGACTAAACCCTACGGTTTATATAGACACCGGAGGGGGCTAGGGTTACACAGCGTCGGTTACAATGGGAGGAGATCTACATATTCGTATTGCCAAGCTTGCCTTCCACGCCAAGGAAAGTCCCATCCGGACACGGGACGAAGTCTTCAATCTTGTATCTTCATAGTCCAACAGTCCGGCCAAAGGTTATAGTCCGGCTGTCCGGATACCCCCTAATCCAAGACTCCCTCAGTAGCCCCTGAACCAGGCTTCAATGACGATGAGTCCAGTGCGCAGATTGTCTTCGGCATTGCAAGGCGGGTTCTTCTCCAAATTCTGAATACCTGTTAAATAGTGTCCGGCTTCTGGTAAATGTTGTGCTCCTTGGCTTCTACCCCCAATAATGGCCACCTTCCATGTGTCGAACGAATGTGAAGAGCCAGGGTCTTTTTACATTTACCCCCCTCGCTGTGCGAATGAGCTGTCTATTAAAGTGACGAGGATTCGGATCCAAACCACACCATCCTCCCTCAGCGAGCATTCATCGGAGCGCGCCTGAAGGAAATGTTGGAAATATGCCCTAGAGGCAATAATAAAAGGATTATTATTATATTTCCTTGTTCATGATAATTGTCTATTGTTCATGATATAATTGTGTTGTCCGGAAATCATAATACATGTGTGAATACATGGACCACAACATGTCCGTAGTGAGCCTCTAGTTGACTAGCTCGTTGATCAACAGATAGTCGTGGTTTCCTGACTATGGGCATTAGATGTCATTGATAACAAGATCACATCATTAGGAGAATGATGTGATGGACAAGACCCAATACTAAGCCTAGCACAAGATCGTGTAGTTCGTTTGCTAAAGCTTTTCCAATGTTAAGTATCATTTACGTAGACCATGAGATCGTGTAACTCCCGGATGCCGTAGGAGTGCTTTGGGTGTGCCAAACGTCACAACTTAACTGGGTGACTCTAAAGGTATATTACATGCATCCCCGAAAGCATCTGTTGGGTTGACACGGATCGAGACTGGGATTTGTCACTCCGTATGACGAAGAGGTATCTCTGGGCCCACTCGGTAATGCATCATCATAATGAGCTCAATGTGACCAAATGGTTGGTCACGGGATCATGTATTACATTACGAGTAAATTGACTTGCCGGTAACGAGATTGAACAAGGTATTGGGATACCGACGATCGAATCTCGGGCAAGTAACGTACCGGTTGACAAAGGGAATTGTATGCGGGATTACTTGAATCCTCGACATCGTGGTTCATCCGATGAGATCATCATGGAGCATGTGGGAGCCAACATGGGTATCCAGATCCCGCTGTTGGTTATTGACAGGAGAGTCATCTCGGTCATGTCTGCATGTCTCCCGAACCCGTAGGGTCTACACACTTGAGGTTCGGTGACGCTAGGGTTGTAGACATATGAATATGCAGTAATCCGAAAGTTGTTCGGAGTCCCGGATGATATCCCGGACGTCACGAGGAGTTCCAAAATGGCCGGAGGTGAAGAATTATATATAGGAAGTGCAGTTTCGTCCATCGGGAAGGATTCGGAGTCACCGGTATTGTACCGGGACCACCGGATGGGTCCCGGGGGTCCACCGGGTGGGGCCACCCATCCCGGAGGGCCCCGTGGGCTGAAGTGGGGAGGAGAACCAGCCACTAGTGGGCTGGTGCGCCCCCCCTTGGGCCCCCCTGCGCCTAGGGTTGGAAACCCGAGGGTGGGGGCGCCTCCACTTGCCTTGGGGGGCAAGCCTCCCCCTTGGCCGCCGCCCCCCCAAGGAGATCCCATCTCCTAGGGTCGGCGCCGCCCCAAGGGGCCTATACAAAATGGGGGGGAGGGCAGCAGCACCTCAAGTCTCGGCGCCTCCCTCTCGCCTGCTACACCCGTTCCCAAGGCGCAGCCCCTCCCCTCCCCAACACCTCTCCTCCTCCATTAAGAGCTTGGCGAAGCCCTGCCGGAGTACTGCTGCTCCACCACCACTACGCCGTCGTGCTGCTGTTGGAGCTTTCTTCCTCAACCTCTCCCTCCTCCTTGCTGGATCAAGGCGCGGGAGACGTCCTCGTTCCGTACGTGTGTTGAACGCGGAGGTGCCGTCCGTTCGGCGCTAGGATCATCAGTGATTTGGATCACGGCGAGTACGACTCCATCAACCCCATTATCTTGAACGCTTCTGCTCGCGATCTACAAGGGTATGTAGATGCACTCCTCTCCCTCTCGTTGCTACAAGACTCCATAGATTGATCTTGGTGACACGTAGGAAAATTTTGTTTTATGCAACATTCCCCAACAGTGGCATCATGAGCTAGGTCTATGCGTAGTTTCTATGCACGAGTAGAACACTAGTTGTTGTGGGCGTTGATTTTGTCAGTTTGCTTGCCGTTACTAGTCTTATCTTGATTCGGCGGCATCGTGGGATGAAGCGGCCCGGACCGACCTTACACGTACGCTTACGTGGGACAGGTTCCACCGACTGACATGCACTAGTTGCATAAGGTGGCTAGCGGGTGTTTGTCTCTCCCACTTTAGTCGGATCGGATTCGATGAAAAGGGTCCTTATGAAGGGTAAATAGAAATTGGCATATCACGTTGTGGTTTTTGACGTAGGTAAGAAATGTTCTTGCTAGAACCCCTTTGCAGCCACGTAAAACATGCAACAACATTTAGAGGACGTCTAACTTGTTTTTGCAGCATATGCCTTGTGATGTGATATGGCCAAAAGAAGGTTGTGATGAATGATGAATGATATATGTGATGTCTGAGATTGATCATGTTCTTGTAATAGGAATCACGGCTTGCATGTCGATGAGTATGACAATCGACAGGAGCCATAGGAGTTGTCTTAATTTATTTATGACCTGCGTGTCAACATAAACGTCATGTAATTACTTTACTTTATTGCTAAACCGTTAGCCATAGTAGTAGAAGTAATAGTTGACATGACAACTTCATGAAGACACGATGATGGAGATCATGGTGTCATGCCGGTGATGAAGATGATCATGGCGCCCCGAAGATGGAGATCAAAGGAGCAATATGATATTGGCCATATCATGTAACTATTTGATTGCATGTGATGATTATCATGTTTTTGCATCTTATTTGCTTAGAACGACGGTAGTAAATAAGATGATCCCTCATAACAATTTCAAGAAAGTGTTCCCCCTAACTGTGCACCGTTGCGAAGGTTCGTTGTTCCGAAGCACCACGTGATGATCGGGTGTGATAGGTTCTAACGTTCGCATACAACGGGTGTAAGCCAGATTTACACACGCAATACACTTAGGTTGACTTGACGAGCCTAGCATGTACAGACATGGCCTCGGAACACAAGAGGCCGAAAGGTCGAACATGAGTCGTATGGAAGATACGATCAACATGGAGATGTTCACCGATGATGACTAGTCCGTCTCACGTGATGATCGGACACGGCCTAGTTGACTCGGATCATGTATCACTTAGATGACTAGAGGGATGTCTAATCTGAGTGGGAGTTCAATAAATAATTTGATTAGATGAACTTAATTATCATGATCATAGTCTAAAACTTTGCAAGATGTCTTGTAGATCAAATGGCCCATGCTAATGTCAACCTCAACTTCAACGCGTTCCTAGAGAAAACCAAGCTGAAAGATGATGGCAGCAACTATACGGACTGGGTCCGGAACCTGAGGATCATCCTCATAGCTGCCAGGAAACAATATGTCCTAGAAGCACCGCTAGGTGAAGCACCCATCCCAGAGAACCAAGACGTTATGAACGCTTGGCAGCAGCGTGCTGATGATTACTCCCTCGTTCAGTGCGGCATGCTTTACAGCTTAGAACCGGGGCTCCAAAAGCGTTTTGAGAAACACGGAGCATATGAGATGTTCGAAGAGCTGAAAATGGTTTTCCAAGCTCATGCCCGGGTCGAGAGATATGAAGTCTCCGACAAGTTCTACAGTTGTAAGATGGAGGAAAATAGTTCTGTCAGTGAGCACATACTCAAAATGTCTGGGTTGCACAACCGCCTGTCCCAGCTGGACATTAACCTCCCGGACAAGGCGGTCATTGACAGAATCCTTCAGTCGCTCCCACCTAGCTACAAGAGCTTTGTGATGAACTACAATATGCAGGGGATGGAAAAGACCATTCCTGAGGTATATTCAATGCTGAAATCAGCGGAGGTGGAAATCAAAAAGGAACATCAAGTGTTGATGGTCAATAAAACCACTAGTTTCAAGAAAGGCAAGGGTAAGAAGAACTTCAAGAAGGACGGCAAGGGAGTTGCCGTGCCTGGTAAACCGGTTGCCGGGAAGAAGCCAAAGAATGGACCCAAACCTGAGACTGAGTGCTTTTATTGCAAGGGAAAGGGACACTGGAAGCGGAACTGCCCCAAATACTTAGCGGACAAGAAGGTCGGCAACACTAAAGGTATATGTGATATACATGTAATTGATGTGTACCTTACCAGTACTCATAGTAGCTCCTGGGTATTTGATACTGGTGCGGTTGCTCATAGTAGCTCCTGGGTATTTGATACCGATGTGGTTGCTCATATTTGTAACTCAAAGCAGGAGCTGCGGAATAAGCGGAGACTGGCGAAGGACGAGGTGACGATGCGCGTCGGGAATGGTTCCAAGGTCGATGTGATCGCCGTCGGCACGCTACCTCTACATTTACCTACGGGATTAGTTTTAAACCTCAATAATTGTTATTTAGTCCCAGCTTTGAGCATGAACATTGTATCTGGATCTCGTTTGATGCGAGATGGCTACTCATTTAAATCCGAGAATAATGGTTGTTCTATTTATATGAGAGATATGTCTTATGGTCATGCCTCGTTGGTCAATGGTTTATTCTTAATGAATCTCGAACATGATGTTACACATATTCATAGTGTGAATACCAAAAGATGTAAGATTGATAATGATAGTCCCACATATCTGTGGCACTGCCGCCTTGGTCACATCGGTGTCAAACGCATGAAGAAGCTCCATACAGATGGACTTTTGGAGTCTATTGATTTCGAATCATTTGACACGTGCGAACCATGCCTCATGGGTAAAATGACCAAGACTCCGTTCTCCGGAACAATGGAGCGAGCAACCAACTTATTGGAAATTATACATACTGATGTGTGCAGTCCAATGAGCGTTGAGGCTTGCGGTGGCTATCGTTATGTTCTCACTCTCACTGATGACTTAAGTTGATATGGGTATGTCTACTTAATGAAACACAAGTCTGAGACTGTAACGCCCTCGATGCGGCTATATCTCCCACGTGTCGAGGCACGACTTAGAGGCATAACCGCATTGAAAGCAATGTCGCAAGTGAGGTAATCTTCACACAATCCATGTAATAAGTAAAGGGGAAAGATACATAGTTGGCTTACAATCGCCACTTCACACAAGTACATAAATAACATCCATCAAACAGGTTACACTCAAGGTCCGACTACGGTACCAAAATGAAAGAAGACTACCCCAAATGCTAAACAGATCCCCGGATCACCCAACTGGGCTCCACTACTGATCATCTGGAAAAGAAACATAGTAACGGCCACGTTCCTCATCGAACTCCCAAGTGAGCTCGGTCGTGTCATCTGCACTGACATCGTTGGTACCTGCAACTGAGGTGATAATATCTGTGAGCCATGGGGACTCAGCAATCTCACACCCGCGAGATCAAGACTATTTAAGCTTAAAGGTGGGAAAAGGATAGTGAGGTGGAGCTGCAGCAAGCGACTAGCATATGTTGACTACAGCGCAAAAGAGAGCGAGAAGAGAAGGCAAAGCACGGTCGAGAAGCTAGAAATGATCAAGAAGTGATTCTGAACAACCTACGTCAGGCATAACTCCAACAACCGTGTTCACTTCCCGGACCCCGCCGAGAAGAGACCATCACGGTTACACACGCGGTTGATGTGTTTTAGTTAAGGTCAACTTCGGTTTTTTTTACAACCGGACATCAACAAATTCCCATCTGCCTCATAACCGCGGGCACGGCTTTCGAAAGATAATACCCTGCAGGGGTGTCCCAACTTAGCCCATGATAAGCTCTCACGGTCAACGAAGGATATTCCGATCAATCTCACGGTCAACTGGGAAGACCCGATCAATCTCGGAATCCCGGACTACAAGACATTTCGGCAGCAACAAAACAAGTCCAGCAAAACCTCCCAGATGTGCCGACAAATCCCGATAGGAGCTGCACATATCTCGTTCTCAGGGCACACCGGATGAGCAAGACGTCGGGTTGGCATAGACCCTGGTTGCCCAAGGGGCGCCGGACATCGCTCGGTTTGGACCAGCAATCGAAGGAGAACTGGCCCGGGGGTTTAAAATAAAGATGACCCTTGAGTCTGCAGAACCCAAGGGAAAAAGGCTTAGGTGGCAAATGGTAAAACCAATGTTGGGCCTTGCTGGAAAAGTCTCATTCAAAGCGAACTGTCAAGGGGGTCCCATAAATCACCCAACCGTGTAAGGAACGCAAACTCCGGAAACATAACACCGGTATGACGGAAACTAAGGTGGCAAGAGTGGAACAAAACACCAGGCATAAGGCCGAGCCTTCCACCCTTTACCAAGTATATAGATGCATTAATTAAATAAGAGGTATTGTGATATCCCAACAAGTAAACATGTTCCAACAAGGAACAACAAGTCCATGTTCCAACAAGGAACAAACTTCATCTTCACCTGCAACTAACAACGCTATAAGAGGGGCTGAGCAAAGCAGTAACATAGCCAAACAACGGTTTGCTAGGACAAGGATGGTTAGGGGCTGACATGGCAATATAGGAGGCATGATATAGCAAGTGGTAGGTATCGCAGCATAGGCATAGCAAAAGAGCGAGCAATCTAGCAAGCAAAGATAGAAGTGATTTCGAGGGTATGGTCATCTTGCCTGCAAGGTTCTCAGAGTTGTCGAAAGCTTGGTCCTCGTAAGCGTTCTCAACAGGTTCCTCGTTCACGTACTCGTCTCCCGGCTCTACCCAAGACAAGAGAACAAGCAAAGGAACCAAAATCAACCACGATGCAATGCGCAAGCAACATGATGCAAAACATGGCATGATATGCGAGAGGTGATATGCAATGCGTATGCATGCTCCGGAAGGACAAGGATGAACAGGGCATAATCTTGGCAAACCAAGCATGCCACTGGATAGATGAGGTGATTTCGGTTGAAAACGATATAAAGTTCACCGGAATCGGATGCACGGTTTGCAAATGACAAGCAATACAAGAATGACACGAATCTGCCATAAACAGCATGATGCTACTTAGCAAGCAACAAATAATTAAGCTACTGCACCCAAACATGACAACAAAGCATATGACAGCAATTTACACAAGATGCACGACAAAAGATGAACACTGAGCTACGGCTCAATCCCATCATGACAGGTCCAAACCATCATGGCAAAAGTGCACAAGATAACAGGTTCTCAGACTTAGTGAAATTAACAACATAGCAGAAAACTAACATCAGGATGACATGTTCAGAGCAATGAAACAACATGCTACAGGTTCACAACATAGCAAAGTAAGGCATGGCATGAATCTACTCAAAGCACTTGACAAAAGTCCCTTACTGACCATAAGCCAAAAAGTACCAGAAAATAATATTACACCCATGTCAAATAAGCAAGTTTCATTACAGGTTTCAGACTTAGCAGAAAACTGGTCATGGCAGAAAACAGATAACGGGTAGGCATGTTCGAGAGCTTGATGCACTCACTACAAAGCCTTTCATGACAAACTAAGCATGCACTCATCAAGAAGACATGGCATAGTAAATAATAATGGCAAGAACAACAATAATACATGCAAGGATCAATTACAATAAGCTTGGCAAAATTGAATAACAAGTAGACATTCTGCCAGAAAACGATATCAAGCAAAAGTAGAGCTCGATTGTCTCAAGCTAATGCACTACAAAAACGATATCGAAGCGGGATCCGGCCGGCTTTCGCCGGAGGCGAGGAGGAGGGCGGCAGACCTCACCGGAGGTGGTCGGGGCGGCGCTGCCGGAGCAGATCCGGCCGGGGACGGCGGGGATCGGCACGGGAGGGCGCGGCGGAGCTCCCGGCGAGAGGCGCGCCGGCGGGGAACTCGGGCAGGGGGCGGCGTTGCCGGCGACGGCGCAGGCGGCGGTCGCCGGGCGGCGGCGGAGGCGGCGGCCGCGGGGTGCGGGCGCGGGGGCGCGCGGGCGAGCGGGCGGCGGGCGAGGCGCGGCCCGGACGGCGCGCGGGAGGGCCCGCGGCGGGCTTCGCGGGCCGGCGGCGGGGACGGCGGCGGCACGCCACGTGGCGCCGCGTGGTTGGCCCGGGGCGGCGGCGCGTACGTGTCCGCTGCCCGGGTTTTTGTCCGGCGGCGGCGGGGACGAAATGGACTAGGGTTGGACCCGAAAATGAGGAGGGGAGCACATATTTATAGGTAGAAGGAGCTAGGGGGCTCCAAATGGAGTGCGGTTTTTGGCCACGCGATCATGATCGAACGGCGGAGGACATGGGAGTGACTTAGATGGGTTATTGGGCTGTTTTGAAGGGGTGTTGGGCTGCAACACACACGAGGCCTTCACGGTTACCCGGTTAACCGTTGGAGTACCAAACGAACTCCGATTGACCCGAAACTTGACAGGCGGTCTACCGGTGCTATACCGAGGCCACATGTCAAACCTCGGCCCATTCCGAGAATGTTTAAAACCCGCTCGTGAAGAAATGTAAAAGGGGACGCCGGGAGACATAGGAGCGCCGGATTGCAAAACGGACAACGGGAAAGATGCTCGGATTTATGAGACGAACGCGTATGCGAATGCGATGCACATGATGACATGATATGAAATGCATGACATGACCAAAATGCAAAACGGAGAGAACCCAACCACGGAGGGAATAACATAGCACATAGCCGGAAATGGCAAGAGTTGGATTACAAATATGGCAAGTTACATCTGGGGCGTTACAACACACCACCACTACGAGAGGATCTCGTCCCGAGATCTAGGACTGAAAGAACTCCGGGTACTCGGAACGTAGGTGGTCTTCACGCTCCCAGGTGGCCTCTCGGTCTGTATGATGTGACCATTTCACTTTGAGGAATTTGATTGACTTGTTGCGAGTCTTGCGCTCAGTTGTCTCAAGAATGGCAACTGGATGCTCATGATAGGACAAATCTTCTTGAAGATCAATCTCTTCGAAGTTGATGGTGCGCTCAGGCGTCTTGGAGCACTTGCGAAGCTGTGACACGTGGAAGACATCGTGCACATTTGCAAAGTTGGAGGGGAGCTCAAGTTGATAGGCGAGATCGCCTCGTTTCCCGATGATCTTGAAGGGACCGACGTATCGCGGGGCAAGTTTCCCCTTGATACCGAAGCGACGAGTTCCTTTCATTGGAGAGACGCGGAGGTATACATGGTCTCCAATCTCGAATGCCACATCTCGGTGTTTGCTGTCGTAATAGCTCTTCTGGCGCGACTGCGCGGCTTTGAGGTTCTCACGAATCACCTTGCACATAGCCTCAGCCTCTGAGATCAAATCATTGCCGAGCAATTGATGTTCACCGGTTTCAGACCAGTTGAGAGGAGTACGGCACTTTCTGCCATAGAGAATCTTGAATGGGGCTTTGCCCGAGCTGGCTTGAAAGCTGTTGTTGTAAGAGAATTCAGCATAAGGAAGACAATCCTCCCACTTCATGCCGAAAGAGATAACACAAGCTCTGAGCATATCTTCAAGAATTTGATTGACACGCTCAACTTGTCCACTAGTCTGAGGGTGGAACGCTGTGCTGAAGCGAATGTTGGTGCCCATGGCCTTCTGAAAAGAATCCCAAAATTTGGAGGTAAAGATGCTGCCACGGTCTGAAGATATCAATTGTGGAATGCCGTGCAAAGAGACAATTCTGGAGGTGTAGAGCTCTGCCAGCTGCGCTGCTGTGATAGACTCTTTGACAGGAAGAAAATGAGCCACTTTGGTGAGCTTGTCGATGACGACGAAGATAGCATCATTTCCACGCTTGGACTTAGGAAAACCAGTCACGAAGTCCATTTCGATATGATCAAACTTCCATTCTGGAATAGCAAGAGGTTGGAGAAGACCAGCTGGTCGTTGGTGTTCTGCTTTCACCCTTCTGCAGACATCACACTCATTCACGAATTGAGCGATCTCACGCTTCATTCGAGTCCACCAATACGACTGCTTGAGGTCATGGTACATCTTTGAACTTCCAGGATGAATTGACAGGAGAGAATTGTGCGCTTCGTTCATAATGACTTTACGAAGATCACCCTTTGGAACCACGATCCGGTACTCGAAGAAAAGAGTATCTCTGTCATCAATTCGATAGCACTTGTATTTGGGGATGCTCTTTTCAATACCACGTTTCACCTTCTTCACCATGGTATCCAACAATTGTGCCTCACGAATTTGATCTTCCAAAGTAGGAGAGACGATGAGGTTGGCAAGCAAACCTTGAGGAACAACTTGAAGATTCAACTTGCGGAAAGCTTCACAAAGATCCAGTTGAAAAGGCTTGAGGATTAAGCTGTTGCAATAAGCCTTTCTGCTCAAAGCGTCTGCAACCACATTAGCCTTGCCTGGAGTATATTCAATACTCGGATTATACTCTTGAATCATTTCGACCCATCGAGTTTGCCTGAGGTTGAGATGAGGCTGAGTGAAGATATACTCGAGACTCTTGTGATAGGTGAAGATGTCCACTTTCCTTCCCAACAGGAGATGTCTCCATGTTATTAGTGCGTGGACAACTGCCGCCAACTCAAGATCGTGAGTGGGGTAGTTCCTTTCATTGGGCTTCAACTGGCGAGAGGTATAGGCAACAACCTTCTTCTCTTGCATTAAGACAGCACCGAGGCCCTGAAGAGAAGCATCACAGAATACTTCATAAGGCTTTGATTCGTCAGGAGGAGTCAGAACTGGAGCTGTGACGAGTTTCTCTTTGAGAGTGTTGAAAGCAACGTCACACTCAGGAGACCAGACATATTTCACATGCTTCTGGAGGAGGTTGGAAAGAGGCTTTGCAATCTTTGAGAAATTCTCAACGAATCTTCGGCAATAGCTTGCAAGTCCAAGAAAACTACGAAGCTGCTTGACATTCTGAGGAGGATTCCAATTCAAAACTGCAGACACCCTCTCTGGATTAACAGCGATGCCCTTGGCAGAGATGATATGACCAAGATAAAGAACTTCATCAAGCCAGAATTCACATTTGGAGAACTTCGCATATAATTGATACTCTCTGAGCTTGTCGAGTACCAATCGCAAATGTTCGGCATGATCCTTCTTATTCTTGGAGAAGACCAAGATATCATCAAGATAGACCAAGACAAATTCGTTGATGTAGGGGTTGAAGATGAAATTCATCAAGCGAGTGAAATACGGAGGAGCATTGACAAGACCGAAAGACATGACAGTATATTCATAAGAACCAAAGCTTGTTCTGAATGCTGTCTTGGGAATATCTTCTTCACGAATGCGAATCTGATGATAACCCATACGAAGGTCAAGCTTGGAGAACACCTTAGCACCTTTGAGTTGCTCAAATAGCTCATTGATGTTGGGAAGTGGGTACTTGTTCTTGATAGTCTTCTTGTTCAATGGACGGTAATCGACGCAAAGTCGGTCCGTGCCATCCTTCTTCTTGACAAAAAGAACACCACAACCCCAAGGAGAAGAACTCGGTCTGATCAGGCCCAGACGTTCTTGTTTATCGAGTTGAATCTTCAATTCCTTGAGCTCATCTGGTCCAAGCTTGTAAGGACGCTTGCAAACGGGTTCTGTGCCAGGCTCAAGCTCAATAACGAATTCAACTGGCCTGCGGGGAGGCATACCCGGAAGCTCTTCTGGAAAGACATCTTGGTACTCACAAACGACTGGAATCTGGGAGATAGCCTCCATTTCACCCATCTCATTGAGAGAAAACAACCAAATGGTATCATCACGAGAAGCATAGATGATCACATCGTTAGAAGTGTGAGTCAATTTGATTTCCCTGGCAGCACACTCAAGCTGAGCCTTGTGCTTAGAAAGCCAGTCCATCCCGAGAATAAGATCAATATCAGAATCACCAAGCACCATTGGAGAAGATAGAAATTTATAGTTGCCCATCTTGATGGAAACATCCGGAGCCATCATCTTGGTATTCATGAACAAACCCGGAGAGGAAACCGCCATTGGCTTGGGCAGATCGACAGTATGCAAATTTTTCATGGATGCAAAAGGTCTTGAAATGAAAGAATGCGTTGCTCCAGTATCAAATAATACTTTTGCAGGAATATCATTAACAGGAAGGTTACCCATGATCACTTTAGAAGAATCCTCTGCTTGAGCTGCGTTCATCATGTTCACCTTTGCAGACTTAGGATTATGCTTGACCACTGCATTACTGAAAGATTTCACAGGAGGAGGAGGCGGAAGGCGCCTTTGGTTGAAGCACTTGTTCGCATAGTGACCCTTCTGCTGACATTTGTTACAAGTCACCTCTGAGAGCGGACGATGGTAAGGAGCACTTGGCCTTGGATCTTGGTTCTGAGACTTGTTCTGATAGCCATGGTTGGGTGGGTGGGAAGATCCACGACCACTTGAATTCTTCTGATGATAAGGCTGACGGAACGGAGGAGGAGGAGGCAACCAGAACTTCTGCTGCTTAGCTGCCACAAGTGAGGAAGAAGAAGACTGAACTGCGTCTCTGACTCTCTTCTTAGAAGCCTCACACTTGAGCTGAGCAGCTTCTTGTTTCAGTGCCATGTTGTAGAATTCATCATACTTTAATGGCTCGAAAAGCACGAGAGCAAGTTGTAGATCTTCTCTGAGACCACGCCTGAATTGGTAGATCATACTCTTCTCATCAGGGATGTCTTGCCTTGCAAAACGAGAGAGCTTCTGGAACTGAGTGTTGTATTGATAGACAGTCATGTTGCCTTGCTTGAGATTGCGGAATTCCTCACGATTAAGCTCAACAACACTTTCTGGAATGTAGTGCGCTTTGAAATCACGACGGAAATCATCCCAAGTGATCACACGACCTCCTCTGGAATCTTTGTATTGCTGGAACCACTCAGCAGCTTGATCTTTGAGTTGAAAAGAGGCAAACTTGACAAAGTCCTCAGGTCTGACATTGCTGCACTCGAAATGTTTGCTGATGTCCACGAGCCAATCATCTGCGTCTGTGGCCTCGACACAGTAGCTGAAGGTTTTTGGCTGATTAGCAAGGAACTGGTTCAGTGAAGCGAAGTGCGGCTGATTGTTGCCTTGGCCTTGATTCTCTTGATTAGCTTGCCCTTGGTTGCGATCTTGCAAGAGCTGAATCAGAATCTGAGCATTGGCATTTGTGGCAGTCATCAGGGCCTGCCAAGCTTCCGGAGGTGGAGGCGGTGGCGGAGGGTTAGCCTGATTCCCGTCATTGCGTTCCGGATTCTGACGCGTTGGTGGAGCCATCCTGAAGAGGGTGACATCCATTAGCATCTTGACAGAGATATAATGAAGTTGAATCAAAGGAACGACATTGCAACATATAGTCTTCACAATTAACATTCGAGCGAGAATGAACGAATGAATTCCAATGTAAATCATCACACTTCCAAAGCTGAGAAGCCACTTAGAACATGGTAAGGAATAAAATCAACAAGGTACGGAAGTGAACAAATACTTGGTAAGGATTACCCAATCACAAACCAAATATCTGCGGAAGAAATACTAAAGCTACAAGAATTCCCACTTATAAACTCCCGAAACTTTCTGGTTATGCAATCAGGTGTTGGGGATACAGGGGAAGCATAATATCTCACCCAAACTAGCAAATCCTACAACCAGCTGTATCCATCCTTCAACACATAACCAAGAAACCTTCGGAAATCGTCTACCTCAACCTTCGAAAAGCATCCGTTATACAAGTCATGGCAATACCCCTGCACTCGCCACAGTACTGGGCTATCAGGGTTATCTCACCAACAACTATACAAAAGAGATTTTCGATGTCGGTCGTACTAGACTCAGGTATTCCAAAACCGCAACGATAAAATTATGACGACAACACCTCGGAGCTCAACTCCCCGGGACACTGCCACAACCCCTAAATGTCAGGAGGCAACCAAGACAATGTTGTCATCATAAAACCATCGGAACGATTGTAATATACCCGCGTGATCCTAAAAAATTTTTAGTGAAATTTGAGAAGAGAAGAGCCAAAACTCTACGTCAGGGTGCCTTACCAGAAGGTCGAAGGGACTGGGGAGTAAAAAGAATTCCTAAACTCTCCGATATATAATTCCTAAATGACTCAAAACATTTTTCTAGACACAACTCGGCCACTAAAGACGATCAAACAGTGGGGGCTCCTAAGGTCGGGGAAAGGCTCTGATTACCAACTTGTAACGCCCTCGATGCGGCTATATCTCCCACGTGTCGAGGCACGACTTAGAGGCATAACCGCATTGAAAGCAATGTCGCAAGTGAGGTAATCTTCACACAATCCATGTAATAAGTAAAGGGGAAAGATACATAGTTGGCTTACAATCGCCACTTCACACAAGTACATAAATAACATCCATCAAACAGGTTACACTCAAGGTCCGACTACGGTACCAAAATGAAAGAAGACTACCCCAAATGCTAAACAGATCCCCGGATCACCCAACTGGGCTCCACTACTGATCATCTGGAAAAGAAACATAGTAACGGCCACGTTCCTCATCGAACTCCCAAGTGAGCTCGGTCGCGTCATCTGCACTGACATCGTTGGTACCTGCAACTGAGGTGATAATATCTGTGAGCCACGGGGACTCAGCAATCTCACACCCGCGAGATCAAGACTATTTAAGCTTAAAGGTGGGAAAAGGATAGTGAGGTGGAGCTGCAGCAAGCGACTAGCATATGTTGACTACAGTGCAAAAGAGAGCGAGAAGAGAAGGCAAAGCACGGTCGAGAAGCTAGAAATGATCAAGAAGTGATTCTGAACAACCTACGTCAGGCATAACTCCAACAACCGTGTTCACTTCCCGGACCCCGCCGAGAAGAGACCATCACGGTTACACACGCGGTTGATGTGTTTTAGTTAAGGTCAACTTCGGGTTTTTTTACAACCGGACATCAACAAATTCCCATCTGCCACATAACCGCGGGCACGGCTTTCGAAAGATAATACCCTGCAGGGGTGTCCCAACTTAGCCCATGATAAGCTCTCACGGTCAACGAAGGATATTCCGATCAATCTCACGGTCAACCGGGAAGACCCGATCAATCTCGGAATCCCGGACTACAAGACATTTCGGCAGCAACAAAACAAGTCCAGCAAAACCTCCCAGATGTGCCGACAAATCCCGATAGGAGCTGCACATATCTCGTTCTCAGGGCACACCGGATGAGCAAGACGTCGGGTTGGCATAGACCCTGGTTGCCCAAGGGGCACCGGACATCGCTCGGTTTGGACCAGCAATCGAAGGAGAACTGGCCCGGGGGTTTAAAATAAAGATGACCCTTGAGTCTGCAGAACCCAAGGGAAAAAGGCTTAGGTGGCAAATGGTAAAACCAATGTTGGGCCTTGCTGGAAAAGTCTCATTCAAAGCGAACTGTCAAGGGGGTCCCATAAATCACCCAACCGTGTAAGGAACGCAAACTCCGGGAACATAACACCGGTATGACGGAAACTAAGGTGGCAAGAGTGGAACAAAACACCAGGCATAAGGCCGAGCCTTCCACCCTTTACCAAGTATATAGATGCATTAATTAAATAAGAGGTATTGTGATATCCCAACAAGTAAACATGTTCCAACAAGGAACAACAAGTCCATGTTCCAACAAGGAACAAACTTCATCTTCACCTGCAACTAACAACGCTATAAGAGGGGCTGAGCAAAGCAGTAACATAGCCAAACAACGGTTTGCTAGGACAAGGATGGTTAGGGGCTGACATGGCAATATAGGAGGCATGATATAGCAAGTGGTAGGTATCGCAGCATAGGCATAGCAAAAGAGCGAGCAATCTAGCAAGCAAAGATAGAAGTGATTTCGAGGGTATGGTCATCTTGCCTGCAAGGTTCTCAGAGTTGTCGAAAGCTTGGTCCTCGTAAGCGTTCTCAACAGGTTCCTCGTTCACGTACTCGTCTCCCGGCTCTACCCAAGACAAGAGAACAAGCAAAGGAACCAAAATCAACCACGATGCAATGCGCAAGCAACATGATGCAAAACATGGCATGATATGCGAGAGGTGATATGCAATGCGTATGCATGCTCCGGAAGGACAAGGATGAACAGGGCATAATCTTGGCAAACCAAGCATGCCACTGGATAGATGAGGTGATTTCGGTTGAAAACGATATAAAGTTCACCGGAATCGGATGCACGGTTTGCAAATGACAAGCAATACAAGAATGACACGAATCTGCCATAAACAGCATGATGCTACATAGCAAGCAACAAATAATTAAGCTACTGCACCCAAACATGACAACACAGCATATGACAGCAATCTACACAAGATGCACGACAAAAGATGAACACTGAGCTACGGCTCAATCCCATCATGACAGGTCCAAACCATCATGGCAAAAGTGCACAAGATAACAGGTTCTCAGACTTAGTGAAATCAACAACATAGCAGAAAACTAACATCAGGATGACATGTTCAGAGCAATGAAACAACATGCTACAGATTCAGAACATAGCAAAGTAAGGCATGGCATGAATCTACTCAAATCACTTGACAAAAGTACCTTACTGACTATAAGCCAAAAAGGACCAGAAAATAAGATTACACCCATGTCAAATAAGCAAGTTTTGTTACAGGTTTCAGACTTAGCAGAAAACTGGTCATGGCAGAAAACAGATAACGGGTAGGCATGTTCGAGAGCTTGATGCACTCACTACAAAGCCTTTCATGACAAACTAAGCATGCACTCATCAAGAATACATGGCATAGTAAATAATCATGGCAAGAACAACAATAATACATGCAAGGATCAATTACAATAAGCTTGGCAAAATTGAATAACAAGTAGACATTCTGCCAGAAAACAATATCAAGCAAAAGTAGAGCTCGATTGACTCAAGCTAATGCACTCCAAAAATACCAACAAGGGCAGTAATGGATAGAGGGCATCCATAATCCCAAATCATCCTTAATGATCATGCTCAAAATATGCATGGATCTCTCGTAAACAACATGAACATATGGCATGAAAATAACAACAATCAGGGACTTAGCGAAATCACTAAGTCTCTGAAATCAGCAATAACAACATCCCTAATTAGCATGCTTATTCTAGACAGCACAAGCATCACAAAAATACATAGCAAAATTATCTGGAAAGGTAACATGGCATATTACAAAACATCTATAGAGCTCAACCTCATAGGATGCACACATCAATCATGGTAAAAATGACAAAAGTGCAAGATCTGATAATAAACAGGAGATAACTTCAAGTAGCACTCTTCCAATGGCATTTAGGGCAACAAGATGAGCTCAAATGAATTGGATGCAATGGAATGAAATGAACTACTCCTCGAGACAAACAATTTGACATATCACACGCATGAATCGGAGCTGTGTATGCAAAGTTATGGTACGAAGAACATGCGAAGATAATGCAAGGATAGAGGACTTAGAGAAAATCTGAGGGGGCGAAAAAGTTAACCCTAGCGGACGAAGCACGCGGATCGAAGCGGGATCCGGCCGGCTTTCGTCGGAGGCGAGGAGGAGGGCGGCGGACCTCGCCGGAGGTGGTCGGGGCGGCGCTGCCGGAGCAGATCCGGCCGGGGACGGCGGGGATCGGCACGGGAGGGCGCGGCGGAGCTCCCGGCGAGAGGCGCGCCGGCGGGGAACTCGGGCAGGGGGCGGCGTTGCCGGCGACGGCGCGGGCGGCGGTCGCCGGGCAGCGGCGGAGGCGGCGGCCGCGGGGTGCGGGCGCGGGGGCGCGCGGGCGAGCGGGCGGCGGGCGAGGCGCGGCCCGGACGGCGCGCGGGAGGGCCCGCGGCGGGCTTCGCGGGCCGGCGGCGGGGACGGCGGCGGCGCGCCACGTGGCGCCGCGTGGTTGGCCCGGGGCGGCGGCGCGGACGTGTCCGCTGCCCGGGTTTTTGTCCAGCAGCGGCGGGGACGAAATGGACTAGGGTTGGACCCGAAAATGAGGAGGGGAGCACATATTTATAGGTAGAAGGAGCTAGGGGGCTCCAAATGGAGTGCGGTTTTTGGCCACGCGATCACGATCGAACGGCGGAGGACATGGGAGTGACTTAGATGGGTTATTGGGCTGTTTTGAAGGGGTGTTGGGCTGCAACACACACGAGGCCTTCACGGTTACCCGGTTAACCGTTGGAGTACCAAACGAACTCCGATTGACCCGAAACTTGACAGGCGGTCTACCGGTGCTATACCGAGGCCACATGTCAAACCTCGGCCCATTCCGAGAATGTTTAAAACCCTCTCGTGAAGAAATGTAAAAGGGGACGCCGGGAGACATAGGAGCGCCGGATTGCAAAACGGACAACGGGAAAGATGCTCGGATTTATGAGACGAACGCGTATGCGAATGCGATGCACATGATGACATGATATGAAATGCATGACATGACCAAAATGCAAAACGGAGAGAACCCAACCACGGAGGGAATAACATAGCACATAGCCGGAAATGGCAAGAGTTGGATTATAAATATGGCAAGTTACATCTGGGGCGTTACAGAGACCTTTGAAAAGTTCAAGGAATTTTAGAGTGAGGTTGAGAATCAACGTGATAGAAAAATCAAATTCTTGCTATCAGATCATGGGGAGAATATTTAAGTCACGAATTTGGTACGCACTTAAGGAAATGTGGAATCGTTTCACAACTCACGCCGCTTGGAACACCTCAGCGTAACGGAGTGTCCGAACATCGTAATCGCACTCTATTGGATATGGTGCGATCTATGATGTCACTCACTGATTTACCGCTATCATTTTGGGGATACGCTCTACAGACAGCTACATTCACTTTAAATAGGGCACCGTCTAAATCCGTTGAGACGACACCGTATGAATTATGGTTTGGGAAGAAACCTAAGCTGTCGTTTCTAAAAGTTTGGGGATGCGATGCTTATGTCAAGAAACTTTAATCTGAAAAGCTCGAACCCAAGTCGGAAAAATGCGTCTTCATAGGATACCCTAAGGAAACCATTGGGTATACCTTCTTCCTCAGATCCGAAGGCAAGATCTTTGTTGCCAAGAATGGGTCCTTTCTGGAGAAAGAGTTTCTCTCGAAAGAAGTAAGTGGGAGGAAAGTAGAGTTTGATGAAGTACTGCCTCTTGAAACCGAAAGTGGCGCAGCTCAGGAAGATGTTCCTGTGGTGCCTGCACCGACTGGAGAGGAAGTTAATGATGATGATCAAGGTACTTCAGATCAAGCTCCTACTGAGCCTCATAGGTCCACAAGGACACGTTCCGCACCAGAGTGGTACGGCAACCCTGTCCTGGAAATCATGTTGTTAGACAACGGTGAACCATCAAACTATGAAGAAGCGATGGCGGGCCCAGATTCCAACAAATGGCTTGAAGCCATGCAATCCGAGATAGGATCCATGTATGAAAACAAAGATGGACTTTGACAGACTTGCCCGATGATCGGCGAGCGATAGAGAATAAATGGATCTTTAAGAAGAAGACGGACGCGGATGGTAATGTTACCATCTATAAGGCTCGACTTGTCGCTAAGGGTTATCGACAAGTTCAAGGGGTTGACTACGATGAGACCTTCTCACCCGTACGAAGCTGAAGTCCCTCCAAATCATGTTAGCAATTGCCACATACTATGATTATGAGATATGGCAAATGGACGTCAAAACGACATTCCTTAGCGGCTTTCTTAAGGAAGAATTGTATATGATGCAGCCCGAAGGTTTAGTCGATCCTAAGAATGCTAAAAAGGTATGCAAGCTCCAGCGCTCCATCTATGGGCTGGTGCAAGCATCTCGGAGTTGGAACATTCGCTTTAATGAAATGATCAAAGCGTTTGGGTTTATGCAGACTTATGGAGAAGCCTGCGTTTACAAGAAAGTGAGTGGGAGCTCTGTAGCATTTCTCATATTATATGTGGATGACATACTTTTGATGGGAAATGATATAGAACTTTTGGACAGCATTAAGGCCTATTTGAATAAGTTTTTTTCAATGAAGGACCTTGGAGAAGCTGCTTATATATTAGGCATCAAGATCTATAGAGATAGATCAAGACACCTCATAGGTCTTTCACAAAGCACATACCTTGAAAAGATATTGAAGAAGTTCAATATGGATCAGTCCAAGAAGGGGTTCTTGCATGTTTGCAAGGTATGAAATTGAGCTCAGCTCAATGTCCGACCACGGCAGAAGATAGAGAAAAGATGAGTGTCGTCCCCTATGCCTCAGCCATAGGGTCTATCATGTACGCCATGCTGTGTACCAGACCTGATGTAAACCTTGCTGTAAGTTTGGTAGGAAGGTACCAAAGTAATCCCGACATGGAACACTGGACAACGGGCAAGAATATCCTGAAGTACCTGAAAAGGACTAAGGACATGTTTCTCGTATATGGAGGTGACGAAGAGCTCGTCGTAAAGGGTTACGTCAACGCTAGCTTTGACACAGATCTGGATGACTCCAAGTCACAAACCGGATACGTGTTTATTTTGAATGGTGGGGCAGTAAGCTGGTGCAGTTGCAAGCAAAGCGTCATGGCGGGATCTACATGTGAAGCGGAGTACATGGCAGCCTCAGAGGCAGCGCATGAAGCAATATGGATGAAGGAGTTCATCACCGACCTAGGAGTCATACCCAATGCGTCGGGGCCAATCGCCCTCTTCTGTGACAACACTGGAGCTATTGCACTTGCCAAGGAGCCCAGGTTTCACAAGAAGACCAGGCACATCAAGCGTCACTTCAACTCCATTCGTGAAAATGTTCAAGATGGAGACATAGATATTTGTAAAGTGCACACAGATCTGAATGTCGCAGATCCGTTGACTAAACCTCTTCCGCGAGCAAAACATGATCAACACCAGAACTCTATGGGTGTTCGATTCATCACAATGTAACTAGATTATTGACTCTAGTGCAAGTGGGAGACTGTTGGAAATATGCCCTAGAGGAAATAATAAAAGGATTATTATTATATTTCCTTGTTCATGATAATTGTCTATTGTTCATGCTATAATTGTGTTATCCGGAAATCGTAATACATGTGTGAATACATAGAACACAACATGTCCCTAGTGAGCCTCTAGTTGACTAGCTCGTTGATCAACAGATAGTCATGGTTTCCTGACTATGGGCATTAGATGTCATTGATAATGAGATCACATCATTAGGAGAATGATGTGATGGACAAGACCCAATCCTAAGCCTAGCACAAGATCGTGTAGTTCGTTTGCTAAAGCTTTTCCAATGTTAAGTATCATTTCCTTAGACCATGAGATCGTGTAACTCCCGGATGCCGTAGGAGTGCTTTGCGTGTGCCAAACGTCACAACGTAACTGGGTGACTATAAAGGTATATTACAGGCATCCCCGAAAGCATCTGTTGGGTTAACACGGATCGAGACTGGGATTTGTCACTCCGTATGACGGAGAGGTATCTCTGGGCCCACTCGGTAATGCATCATCATAATGAGCTCAATGTGACCAAATGGTTGGTCACGGGATCATGCATTACAGTACGAGTAAAGTGACTTGCCGGTAACGAGATTGAACAAGGTATTGGGATACCGACGATCGAATCTCGGGCAAGTAACGTACCGATTGACAAAGGGAATTGTATGCGGGATTACTTGAATCCTCGACATCATGGTTCATCCGATGAGATCATCATGGAGCATGTGGTAGACAACATGGGTATCCAGATCCCGCTGTTGGTTATTGACAGGAGAGTCGTCTCGGTCATGTCTGCACGTCTCCCGAACCCGTAGGGTCTACACACTTAAGGTTCGGTGACGCTAGGGTTGTAGACATGAATATGCAGTAATCCGAAAGTTGTTCGGAGTCTCGGATGATATCTCGGACGTCACGAGGAGTTCCAGATTGGCCGGAGGTGAAGAATTATATATAGGAAGTGCAGTTTCGGCCATCGGGAAGGATTCGGAGTCACCGGTATTGTACCGGGACCACCGGATGGGTCCCGGTGGTCCACCGGGTGGGGCCACCCATCTCGGAGGGCCCCGTGGGCTGAAGTGGGGAGGAGAGCCAGCCCCTAGTGGGCTGGTGCACCCCCCCCCTTGCCCCCCCCCCCCGCGCCTAGGGTTGGAAACCCTAGGGTGGGAGCGCCTCCACTTGCCTTGGGGGGCAAGCCTCCCCCTTGGCCGCCCCCCCCAAGGAGCTCCCATTTCCTAGGGCCGGCGCCCCCCAAGGGGGCCTATATAAAAGGGGGGAGGGAGGGTAGCAGCACATCAAGTCTTGGCGCCTCCATCTCCCATGCTACACCCCTTCCCAACGCGCAGCCCCTCCCCTCCCCAACACCTCTCCTCCTCCGTTAAGAGCTTGGCGAAGCCCTGCCGGAGTACTGCTGCTCCACCACCACCACGCCGTCGTGTTGCTGTTGGATCTTTCTTCCTCAACCTCTCCCTCCTCCTTGCTAGATTAAGGCGCGGGAGACGTCCTCGTTCCGTACGTGTGTTGAACGCGGAGGTGCCGTCCGTTTGGTGCTAGGATCATCGGTGATTTGGATCACGACGAGTACGACTCCATCAAGCCCATTCTCTTGAATGCTTCCGCTCGCGATCTACAAGGGTATGTAGATGCACTCCTCTCCCTCTCGTTGCTAGAAGACTCCATAGATTGATCTTGGTGACACGTAGGAAAATTTTAAAATTCCGCTACGTTCCTCAACAGGAAATCCATTCCATCATGGCCGATCGACGCAGCTCCCCTTCTCGTTCTCCCAGCCCCAAGCCCAGAGATTGGGAGAGGTGTTCTGTCCTGCACAGCCAACTAGTGAAGCTTCAGACCCAGGGATTTCTCCCCCCAGCGTATATGGTCCTGGTTCGAGCCGGGCTCGCCACCTACAATGGCGGAGAGCAGGCGGAGATCTTTCCCAGTCCCTCCAAGGGAGGACAGGTATGCCTTGTTTCTTATTTGATAAGAGGACTCGGATTTCCAATTCATCTGTTTCTCCGGGGGCTCCTGGAGTTCTACGACCTCCAATTGCACAACCTTACGCCCGCCTCTATACTGCATATCGCGGGCTTCATAGCCCTTTGCGAGCTGTTTTTGGGCTTCAAGGCTCATTTCGCACTGTGGAAGAAGATGTTCTGCCTTTTGCCCCGTTCTCAGAGGGGGTCAATATATCAAGTGGGCGGAGCCAAAGTATGGCGCATCGCCGGGACCGGATAACTATCCGGAACCCCAAAGAAGACGTCCGAAGACTGGCCTTCAGAATGGTTTTATATAGAAGACGTCCCTCTTCTGGATCCTATTCTGATCGGCCTTCCTGAGTTCGATAATGCTCCTTTGAAGAAGCGCCTGAGCTGGCGTCCACGGAGCCCCCAGGAGGAAGATGACAGCGACGTTCTTTACCTGATGAGCCGAATAAAGTTATTGGCTCAATCAGGACTGACCATGATCGAGGTCATGGCGATATGTGTTATGCGAGGGGTGCAGCCGCTTCAATATCAAGGCCACCCCATGTGGGATTTCAACGGGGAGGATGACGCCACCCGCTGCGGCCGCAAGGGGCTGGACTCAACCGCTGCTCTAGCAAAAATCTTGTCCGATTTGTACAAAGGAGAAGAGGAGGAATTCCTCCGTGTCAATCCACAGGGCGGATTTTCTATGTACAATCCTCCAAGCTGGGTAAGTCGACACTTTTCATGCCCATCCGTTCCATATTCCCATAGTTAAGTATTTTACCTTGTGATTCCAATGCAGGAGCTACGTAAGGCTGTAAGGGAGATCAACAGCCCGCCTCCACAACCAGAGGATCCAGAGCGGTTCCACAACCCGGCCTCCCAAGAGGATCCGGACATATCTGTGGAGCTAATTGATAGGGTATTTTACCAACTAAGCAGCAATAATGCCTTGGTAGCCATTACGGCCGATTACCCTGGGTGTCGCGACCGGTTTTCCGGACATTAATTTCCAGAAAATGGCCGTCGAGCTCATCAGCCCCAGGATTACTGTTAGCTGATGAGGCAACAACTTGATACAGAAATTCCAAGCAAGAGTACAAAATATGTAGTACAAGACCAATGTGGCCTATGAGTACATCAAATGGTCTCTAGTGGTTGAGGGCGGAAGCGGTTTGTGGATCGCCACGATCAATGGGACTCCATTTCCCACGGGAACAGCTGACAAGGTTAACTCCTATCTTCGCGAGGCTTCTATCACCGTTACTTAGGTTTCCGAGGCTGTCATCGCGACGTTCTTCTCCAAGCAAGTAATCTGGCCAAGACAATAGCCAGGGACAAGCCTGTGAGTACTTTGAATGTACTCGCAAACATTAAGAACACAAGTATAATATAGCCACAGATAAACATGTTCCAAAATATTCTGTGATTTACTCTGATCATTATGAAATAAGGTTCATGATGTATGTGAGTAAATATTTAAGGTACGCATGGGTAATCAAACAAGTAAATGAAATAATAAAATGTGCCACAGTCGGGCGTCTGAGCGACACCACATATAGGGCTTTAAAAGAAATGCCACAATCGGGCGTCTTAGCGACACCACTTAAAGGGCTTTGAAAAGAAATGCCACAGTCGGGCATCTGAGCGACACCACTTACGGGGCCTTAAAAGAAATGCCACCGTCGGGCGTCTGAGCGACACCACTTACGGGGCCTTAAAAGAAATGCCACCGTCGGGCGTCTGAGCGACACCACTTACGGGGCCTTAAAAGAAATGCCAGTGAATATCTAGGAGGTAGAACCATCCCAGAGATACTCGATGATATCAATAACATCACGGGTTAGTCGACAATAAGGATAATCATAATTATCACAAGTCACAAGTAGTAAAATTTCCGTTCTGGTTTAACAGTTTTTACCTCCGAAGACCGACACTAAGACCGACACTCGACCCATCCTAGACTGAAATCCTTAACCATGGACACGGCTATTCGAATAGGTTTAATATCTCTGCAGAGGGTGTACTCTTTACCCATGAGTAACGGATTCCTTTAGTCCATCGGAACTAATTCCGTCTACGGTCTTTTAATCGAAAACACACCTGACTTGCACACACCAGCTCAACTCGCCGGTGTCTGGAATCACCCACGACACCTGTCAAGCAAACTCTAAGTGGGGAGGCTACAACCTCGACATAGCATGGGATCAAATTTCTACTGCGCGCTCTAAGGGGTATCCCCCTCTCGGTCCCAACCGGATACACCCATGCCCCCGGACCAGGTGGCATGCCTACCGGATGCAGCCGGTATCTTCCACCATGGCCTCTCTATACGGTGTGTGCCAAGACAAGGGTTAACAACTTACTAAACCATACCCACCTACGGTGGGGACCTGTGGCAGTACGAAACAAGTATGGGGGTTACGGGAACAAGACTCGATCTATGGCCGACTCAGGAGGCTTGTCAATGTACTCTGCAGGGTTAGTACAACAAAAAATACTCCAGACAACAAATCATCACCCATTGTACCTCACCATGCCATACCGGATATAACCGTCCCGACGGAGACCGGCGACAAGCTGACTCCTACCCAAGGCAAAGGCTTTCTTGGATTCCTTTCCGGCATGCATGTAAGATACATGAGGATGATTACCATTACACGAGTATGCTTATTTCCAACAGCAAGGAAATCCACATAATGCATCCATGCAAAAGATCATATCACATGAAATAACACTACTCCGAAACGAGGTGGTATTTATAAACGTGTCAATCATCACACTAACATATTATTCCGGGGTTGAGAATGCTTGCCTTAAAGGTGTGGAGAGGTGGGGGTGCTCTCCAAAACTTTTGGAAGTTTTTCTTCTCTTCCAAAATCCTATTTTCAAAATATATGCAAACAACACATATTTCAAAAACAGTACAAAAAAGTTGTTTGGAAAATTTTCAAATAAATCTTAAAATAAACTAGACAGAATTTGAGAGATGTAGGAAAAAGAATTAATTCATTTGGAGTTATATTTAAAAAGTTATAGCCGGTCAAAGTTTAGTCAAATCTGTTTTTAAAATAAATATATAAAAGAAAATGATTCGGACAGAATACGCTTTCGGTGTAGGGGAGACGTACTGTGGGGTTTACGCTTCCACTTAAACACGTGGACGGCGCGGGTGCCACTGACAGTGGGTCCAGGGGGCCCACTAGTCAGGTTTGACTAGTCCTTTCTCCCTCTCCTTCCTCTGTCCCGAGCGGAGGCGGAGCTCCGGCGATCGTCGCCGGCGACTGGCGGCTCCTCGCGGGGCTTCGAGGGCGGGGATAGATCCGCCACTCCAGGGCGATCCTCCCGGTGGTCGCCAGGCAGGTGGGGGTGGCAGGAGCTGCCGGCGGCGAGCTTCGCGGCGGAGGAGGCTTCGGGAGCGGAGTGATTTTTGGGCCACGGTGGTTCCCGATCAAAATTGAGTAGGGGGTTGGGTTCGTGGGAGGAAGGGGAGTTTTCTGGTGAAGAGAACGGAGCGGGGGAGGCCTTGGTGGCGCCGGAACGGCCGGGGCAGTGGCGGCGGCGAGGGTTGCCGGAGACGGGGAAGAAAGCTTTCCTGGGTCGATTGGCGAGCTGGGGGAGCGTCATTGGGGTGGCCTGGGGTTGCCAGTGTGTGGGAACGGCTCGGGGCGTCCATTTATAAGTGAGGCAAGGCGGTTCCGCGGCAGCTGTGGATAAGCTTCCGGCGAACCGATATTCTGTAGCAGCAAGGCATCGTGGCAGCGACGAGCGCTAGCTGACAAGCTCACAGATGAGTTCGGGTTGTGCCAAGGGCCAGGTGGCGAGTCGGGGTGGCTTGGGCGGCGCTAGACGGAGCAGCGGCTGTCGGCCGACGCCGGCGTGCCGCCAAAAGTGCTCTGGTGGTGGCGCTGTTGGTTGCCAGGGCAGCTTGGCGCGATGCTGTGAGGAGGGTAGTGCGTGGCGTGGCGCCGCAGAGCGAGCCAAAACCAGGGGGGCCAGCGTGTCAGCTCAGCAAGGTTCGTGCAATACGCGCGCTCTGGGCGCGTCCAGTGCACGCACTGAAGGCGTTCGACACAATGCCGTGGCATGCTACAGGTTGCGGGTGTGGCTGGCAAGGAACAGGGCTAGGTTAGAGATAGAGGGAAACCCAAGGGACAAGGTGGCTTGGTCAGGTGGTCAAGTCCATAGTGCAAACAAAATCTCATGTCAAAATTGATCATGCCCACAGGGTGTTTGATAAAATGCTAAGGTCATCTAGGTAGTTCTTGGAGGGGTCAAATTCTCCAGATCAGTGTCTCTTTGATTGCATAAGAGGGTGGTGAGGTTAGTTGGTGGAAAGCACAAACTTTCTAGTGCAAGTTTTGCAGAACTCCAAATCTGGACAGGAGGTGGATGGCATTATTTCATGAATCAAAATTATGCCAATGGTTGCATGCTCCTGGACTTAGGGGTAAGTAGGAGAAAGAATCAAGGGCTAAAGAGCAAACAAAAATATGGTTGCTGTACAAATCATCATGTTGGACCGGAATGAAGATGAGGTTGTTTCACTCAAAAGTTTCAAGGAACAACCCTGGATTTATGCATATACTGGAATGATATACTCCTACTGTCATCCCAAAATTTTGGTGGAAGCTAGGAACAAATATTTACAAGAGATGCAGTGCAAAACTGCCCACTGAACCAGAGAAGGAGAACAGGTGCACAGCTCAAAATAATGAAAGGGCAGAAGATGTCTTTGCATAAAAGTGGTTTAAATACATCACAAGACATCTCCAAATTTTGGTGGGATTTTTGAAGAAAGTTTTAAAGAGGTTGAAGTACAAATATGGCCACATAGACAAGGGAAATCATTTTTTTCAGTAACATGAAGATCAGGCAAATTAATTAAGTAGTTAGCTCTACTAATAAAGAAAAGTTTTTTCTAGAGAGGTTTAAACAAGTCCAACAACATGTTTGAAAAGTTTTCACTTTGAGAGGAACTCATAATAATAAGGTTAAAATACAAAAGGGAGCTCAGAAAATTAAAGTTTTAATTCCTGGCAAAATTTTAATTAAAAAGACAAGATCAAAAATTTTGGGGTGTCACACTGGGCTGCTCCCAGCATCACAGGTAACTGAGACCGAAGTCCCAACATTTCAAAAAGGATCTGTCCTTGTGTATTTCACTCACCGTATACCAACGGTGTTTTACAGGGAAGGCCCTTGGGATGCCATGCCGAGCCTGCGGCGACTAGCCAACAAGGGGCTCCGAGGCCGAGCAAGCTAAAAAGGAACGCAGTCCGGACTGAGACACCGACGCAGAGGTATGGCTTGCCACCTCACTCCATGGTGTCATCTTTTTAAAGACATATTAACGCTCGTGCTTTCTAGGAAGAAAAACGCTCGCCGGACTATATCCGGAGAGGTCGTCAATCACGCCTCCTCCAGTCGGGCTCCAAGGCCGGACACGGAAGAGGAAGCGAGTACGAGGCGTACGCTGGATGTTCCTCCAACAGAGGATGCGGACATAATGTCCGCCACAAATTCCAAGGTGGAGAGCGCCATGAACCACAGGCGTCGCCGAGCCGTTCTCCGTGACGCTTGCTTCTCCCAAGAGGCATTTGACGCCTTCAACTCGGGAGACGCGTACCTCCGTGCTACTCAAAATGGTCTAGCCAGAGCCACGGAGTAATATGTGAAGGATATACGGGTGAGAGAATTTGATGATTATATATAGTAGTAGCCCCTGAGACTTGAAGCAGTTAGAATAACTGATTTAAGGATCATTTGTTATGTAGGTTCTTACAGAAAAGAACACCCAATTGTCCCATGAGCTTGAAGAGTGCAAAGGCCAACTTCAGGCCGCACTAGCCGCAGCAGGGGAGCCCAAGAAGACCCCCTCTGGTAATATATGTTTCAAATGATAGGTATCATGTACAGTGCGGCGTATATGCAAATCTGACAATAAAATTGTAGATGACGCCGGAGTAAATCCGGATGAGCAACACCTCCTACGTCGGCTAAAGGCCGGCGAGAGCGTGCTTATGAGGGTTAGGCAGGAGAAGAATGATCTCCTAGATGCCAACACCCAGCTGGGCATGGAACTAAAGGATGTTCGTGCCCAACTGTCGGACTCCGTGAAGGAGAATCAGTGGCTTCGACGCGGCATTTTCAGTAAGTGCTTGAACGAACTTTGAAGAAGAGTTCGGCGAAGAAGTCGACTAACAGAGTTGTGTCTGTAGGTATGCTAACAGGTCGTCCCGCGGAGGAAATGCCCGGTTCTACGGGTGACCTTCTGCCCGAGCTCTCACAACTGCACGAACGAGTTCGGCAGGTGATGCAAGGCGTCGCCCAGGCCTTGTGGCCATCCGTCTCCGAGCCCAAAGGCCTTGGAGAGCTTGCGGAGAAGCTGAAGGAACCGCGGCGGCGCTTCCGATTATGGAAGATATCGGCCTGCCGTCAAGGTGCCAGGGAAGCCTGGACCATGGTGAAGACGCGGTATACCAAGGCTGATCCAAACCACATGGCCGAGGTCGGACCTGTGGGGCCCGATGGGAAAGAGATCCCTGTTAGTCTAATGTATGGACAAGTAGAATTGGCCGCAAAGTATTCCCAACAGGATTGTCAGTTAGACAGCCTGTTGGATGGTATAGAGGAAGAATTTAGTCAGTCAAAGTGACTCTGTAATTGAAGTGATATTTGCAATGCCTTCTAGCCAGATTGTAGATCATTTGTCATGGCGGACCTTTTCGCTTCGACCACTGGGCCCGATAGTCCGGAGTGAATCCGAATACCCTCTCGGTTATGAAAATCCGGGGCATGCGTGGAAACCAGGCGTAGGGGTCATTAGTGCTTGAACAGACAAGTGCCCAACTAGTTATGTTGTATTACATGGTTAGTAAGAAACATCTTCCAGGGAGAATAGTTCCGTTAGGGGTTCCTTTCCCTGGGTATGCATGCCCTAAAGTGCATGTCCGGGCTGCGAAAAGAATCGCAGGAAAAAACTTCTGGGGACATATATAAAAAATAGCTAAAAAATCGTCTTTTGTTCACCGACCGAATATTCCCTTAAGAACGCTAGCTTTCGACTTCACCTAGTCTGAGGTACACATCCGGCTGACCTGGCAGTAGCAATCGCAGAGGTGCTCCCCTTATGTCCTAGCCGAATGAACAGGAACGTAGGGCATAAATACAAGAGCCAGGCAACCCAGCTTGGCCAAAACTTAAGTCATATCGATGCATATAATGGTGAATAAAATGTACATGCTGAAGGATAACACATGTGTTGGGCATGAAGCCCGTATAAATAAGCTTATGTGAAAGAAGCCCCCAGGTATAATGAGCGCGGATAGCGCGTCAGTTGTGTGCAAACAAGGCACAAATTGTCCCTTAAAGGCTGTGAGAGAAAAGAAAGGGAGAAGGAGAGAAATATAAGACAGATAGTGTATAAAAAATGGACAGAGGAAGGAGACGAATACAGAGTGCAGCGCTAGGCGTAGAATCTTCGGAGTCTGGCTGTGTTCCATGGGTTTGGCTCGAGTCGATTATCCGATGCATCCCGTAGACGATACGCTCCACCAGTCAGAACTTGGTCAATAATGAAGGGACCCTCCCATTTGGGCTTGAGTTTGTCCTTTTTCTTCTCCGGCAGGCGTAGAACTAATTCGCCAACATTATAAGTTTTGGCTCGTACTTCTCTGCTTTGGTATCTTCGAGCCTACTGCTGGTAGAATGCGGAACGGGCTTTTGCCACGTCACGCTCCTCCTCCAAGGCGTCCAAATTGTCCTGCCGATCGAGCTCGGCTTCTCTTTCTTCATACATGCGCACTCGAGGTGAGTCATGAATTATGTCGCAGGGCAGAACAGCCTCTGCGCCGTATACCATAAAGAATGGTGTGTATCTGGTGGTGCGATTCGGCGTGGTCCGCAGCCCCCAGAGTACGGAGTCGAGCTCCTCTACCCAGTGCGTGTTAGATTCCTTTAGGGACCGCACTAATCTGGGTTTGATGCCGCTCATGATAAGACCATTTTCTCATTCGACTTGACCGTTAGTTTGTGGGTGATAGACAGAAGCATAATCGAGCTTGATGCCCATGTTTTTGCACCAAAGTTTTACCTCGCCGGCCATGAAGTTCGTGGCGTTATCAGTGATGATGATGTGGGGGACGCCATAAAGGTGTACGACCCCGGATATGAAGTCTATCACCGGTCCGGATTCGGCCGTCTTAACAGGCTTGGCTTCTATCCATTTGGTGAATTTATCCACCATGACCAGCAAGTATTTTTTCTTGTGGGTTCCACCTTTAAGGGGTCCCACCATGTCGAGCCCCCAGACCGCGAAGGGCCAAGTAATGGGGATTGTGTGGAGGGCGGTGGGCGGTATATGGCTTTGGTTTGCAAAAAGTTGGCAACCTACGCATCGTTGGACCAGGTCCACTGCATCTGCCGGGGCTATAGGCCAGTAAAAACCTGTACGGAAGGCCTTGCTTACAAGGGCCCGGGCTACTGCGTGGTGGCCGCCGAGTCCGGCATGAATTTCGGCCAGAAGCTTCCGCCCCTCCTCCTCAGAGATGCACCTTTGAAGGACTCCGGTGGTGCTTTTCTTATAAAGCTCTCTCTCATGGACCCTGTAGGCTTTAGATCGCCGTACTATGTAGCGTGCCTCGTTTTGGTCCTCGAGGAGTTCCTGCCTAGTTAAGTAGGCTAGGAATGGTTCTGTCCATGGGGCGATGACGGCCATTATAACGTGGGCTGAAGGTGTTATTTCGGTGGCAGAGCCTCCGATTATGTCAGAGTGTTCGGAATCGGGCATTGCGGTTGGGTCCGGTCTATTGTTACCGGTGTCCCCTTCCCATATCACAGATGGCTTGAACAGCCTCTCCAAAAAGATGTTAGGGGGGACTGCATCGCGTTTTGCACCGATGCGTGCGAGGACGTCTGCCGCCTGATTGTTTTCCTGGGCTACATGGTGAAATTCGAGCCCCTCGAACCGAGCTGACATTTTTAGGATGGCATTGCGATAGGCCGCCATTTTCGGATCCTTGGCATCAAAGTCTCCGTTTATTTGGGATATTGCGAGGTTCGAGTCCCCCTGCACCTCTAGGCATTGAATGCCCATGGATACCGCCATCCGGAGACCATGTAAAAGGGCCTCATATTCGGCTGCGTTGTTGGAGTCCGTATACATTATCTGGAGTACGTATTGAACTGTATCTCCGGTTGGGGACGTCAGAATGACGCCAGCCCCCAGACCAGCCAGCATTTTGAAGCCGTCGAAGTGCATGATCCAGTTGGAATATGCGCCGTACTCTTTAGGGAGTTCGGCTTCCGTCCATTCGGCGACCAAGTCGGCCAACACTTACGACTTAATGGCTCGCCGTGGTTTGTAGGTTATGTCGAACGGGAGGAGCTCAATGGCCCATTTGGCAATCTGGCCCATGGCGTCACGGTTGTTTATAATATCATTGAGTGGCACTTCCGAGGCTATTGTTATCGAACACTCTTGAAAGTAGTGCCGTAGCTTTCGGGATGCCATGAATACCACGTATGCTATCTTTTGATAATGCGGGTACCGTGACTTGCATGGAGTAAGGACAGTGGAGACATAGTAGACCGGCTTTTGAAGGGGAAATTTATGTCCGTCCGTTTCTCGTTCGACGACGAGCACTGCGCTCACAACTTGATGGGTTGTCGCAATGTATAGCAGCATAGGTTCGCCAATGTTTGGCGCTGCCAGGATTGGGTTGGTTGCTAGTATGGCCTTTATTTCTTCCAATCCGCCTGTGGCGGCATCCGTCCACTCGAAGTGTTTGGTGCGCCGTAGGAGGCGGTAAAGGGGTAATGCCTTTTCTCCTAGGCGGGAGATAAAGCGGCTTAGAGCTGCCACACATCCGGTTAATTTCTGGATTTGTTTGAGGTCCGTTGGGATATCCAACTATGACAGGGCTCGGATCTTGGCCGGATTTGCTTCAATTCCTCTGCCGGATACAATGAAGCCCAAGAGCTTCCCGGCTGGCACACCGAAGACGCATTTTTCCGGGTTGAGCTTGATGTCATATGTTCTGAGGTTATCGAATGTGAGTCTTAAGTCGTCTACTAGAGAGTCGACATGCTTGGTTTTGACGACCACATCATCTACGTATGCCTCCACTGTTTTGCCGATCTGGTTTGCCAGACATGTTTGAATCATGCGTTGATATGTTGCGCCGGCTTTTTTGAGCCCAAAGGGCATTGTGTTGAAGCAGAAGGGGCCGTACGGTGTGATGAATGCCGTTGCGACTTGGTCGGACTCCGCAATCTTAATTTGGTGGTAGCCGGAGTATGCGTCGAGGAAACACAATGAATCGTGTCCTGCTGTCGCATCGATAATTTGATCGATGCGGGGGAGGGGGAAGGGATCCTTTGGGCAAGCCTTGTTGAGGTCCTTAAAATCGATGCACAGGCGCCAGGATTTGTCCTTCTTTGGTACCATCACCAGGTTTGCTAGCCAGTCCGGATGTTTTATCTCTCTAATGAATCCGGCTTCCAATAACTTGGCTAGTTCCTCTCCCATAGCTTGTCTCTTAGGTTCAGAGAAACGCCGAAGAGCCTGCTTGACCGGTTTGAACCCCTTTAGGATATTAAGGCTGTGTTCGGCCAACCTGCGTGGGATTCCTGGCATGTCTGAAGGGTGACAGGCGCAAATGTCCCAGTTCTCGCGTAAGAACTCTCGTAGTGCAGCGTCTACGGCGGGGTTTAGTTGTGCCCCGATGGAAGCTGTTTTTGTAGGGTCCGTTGGATGGACTTGGAATTTAACTATTTCGTCTGCAGGCTTAAAGAAGGTGGACTTGGATCTCTTATCGAGTATCACATCGTCCCTGTTCACCATAGCGCAGTCAGTTCCTCAGCCGCTAGGGCTTCGGACAGTGCCTCGAGGGCCAGTGCGGCTGTCTTGTTTTTGGCGCGTAGTGTTATGTCCGGATCACTAGCAAGAGTAATGATTCCATTGGGCCCAGGCATTTTGAGCTTCATGTACCCATAATGGGGTATGGCTTGGAAGAATGTGAACGCCTCCCGCCCTAACTGGGCGTGGTATCCGCTATTGAACGGGGCCACTTGGAACGTAACCTCTTCGGACCTGTAATTCTACGGCGTGTCGAACACCACATCTAGTGTGATTTTTCCTGTACAGCGTGCTTCCCGATTGGGGATTATTCCTCTAAAGGTTGTGCTGCTTCGCTCAATGCGGTTCCAGTCTATTTCCATTTTTTGAAGGGTTTCCTCGTAGATGAGGTTTAATCCGTTGTAGCCGTCCATGTGTACCTTGGTGAGTCGAAAGTCGTCCACTATAGGACTGAGGACCAAAGCGGCTGGTGCTCGGGCTGTTCAGAATTTAGGTTCGTCACTAGCATTGAAAGTAATAGTTGTGTCACTCCATGGGTTTATTGTTGCCACGTGGTAGATTTCGGCAAGGCTGCGGAGTGTTCGCTTTCGCATATTATTTGATGCGAAGGTCTTGAAAACTGTTAATACCGTACTGGTATCCCTGGGATGGTGCTCTGTGGCTTCTGGAATTAGAAGATCTTCGCCACTTTTGGCTACCTGCTGGAGTATCCAACATGCTCTAAGGCTATGAGTTGGTATGGCGCCCTCTATACTGTGAATTTTACAGGTTCCATTGCGCCATCCCTCCATTACGGTTCCATGCCCTGTAGAGGGTTTTTGCTTTTTGGTAGTTGACCCGGGTGTATTTTGATAGTGCACCCTTTTATTTCGGATTGGGTTCGTATTTAGGGCCGGATTATCCCAAAAGTTTGTTTCGGTTTTCCAGGCACTTTCCATCGCACAGTACTTTCATACTATGGACGACAAGTCAGCGAAGCGTGATATCTCACGGCGATTTATGGTGTTAAGGATTCCCTTGTCCGTGCAATTATTGCAGAAAAATAAGATCGCGTCTTCCTCGCGATAGTCCTTAACCTTGTTCATCGCGAGGAGGAATCTGGCCCAATAGTGATGTACTATTTCCTGGGGCTCTTGCCTGATGTGGGAAGATCGCTTATGTTAGGGTGGGTGGGTGGAATTGAATCCGAACCCTTACCCGATCTGGGATCCAGGGGCTGGGGAGTTTCCAATTTTGGAGATTCTGGTTCCGAGGTGTTGCCCATTAATCCTGGCCCGCTGCCTGACTCTAAGTTCAGGGATTGGATGCTGTCCTCCTACGAACGGGTATCCGGCTCGGAGAGCTCAGGAATCCGGACATAGTTGGTCCTCAAGATGGAGGAGAGGTCGCCACATTGTTCCTCCACCACTTCAATATGGTGGGTGACCGGTGGAGAGTTAATCTCCCTTTGATCGGGTTTAAGCCCAATCCGATCATAGTTCGTAGCGACTCCCAGAGCGGCGATGCGATCCAAGAGCTCTTTTAGGGAAGCAAGCTCCATCGGATCCATCTGTTTGGCGAGTGCTGATTTGACATGGAGGCTATTTTCGATGACTCGAGAAGTCATCGTCGCCGCGGTGGCCGAACAGGCGGTCATGACGAAACCGCCTAGCCGGAGAGTTTGGCCGACAGCCAAAGCTCCCCCAACAGTAGTACCGTCTTTAAACACGAGACGAGACATCCTTCCTTCTGGCGATGGCACAGTGGAACTCTCAATGAAAGCACCAATGTCGGTGTCAAAATCGGCGGATCTCGGGTAGGGGGTCCCGAACTGTGCGTCTAGGCGGATGGTAACAGGAGACAAGGGACACGATGTTTTTACCCAGGTTCGGGCCCTCTCGATGGAGGTAAAACCCTACTCCTGCTTGATTAATATTGATGATATGGGTAGTACAAGAGTAGATCTACCACGAGATCAGAGAGGCTAAACCCTAGAAGCTAGCCTATGGTATGATAGTTGTTGTTGTCCTATGGACTAAACCCTCCGGTTTATATAGACAACGGAGGGGGCTAGGGTTACACAGAGTCGGTTACAATGGGAGGATATCTACATATTCGTATTGCCAAGCTTGCCTTGCACGCCAAGGAAAGTCCCATCCGGACACGAGACGAAGTCTTCAATCTTGTATCTTCATAGTCCAACAGTCCGGCCAAAGGTTATAGTCCGGCTGTCCGGATACCCCCAAATCCAGGAATCCCTCACCCACAAACTAACGGTCAAGTTGAGTGAGCAAATGGTCTTATCATGAGTGGCATCAAACCCAGATTAGTGCGGTCCCTATAGGAATCTAACATGCACTGGGTAGAGGAGCTCGACTCCGTACTCTGGGGGCTGCGGACCACGCCGAATCGTACTACTGGATACACATCCTTTTTATGGTGTACGGCGCAGAGGCGGTTCTGCCCTGCGACATAATTCATGACTCACCTCGAGTGCGCATGTACGAAGAAAGAAAGGCCGAGCTCGATCGGCAGGACAATTTGGACACCCTAGAGGAGGAGCGCGACGTGGCAAAAGCCCGTTCCGCATTCTATCAGCAACAGGCTTGAAGATACCAAAGCAGAGAAGTACGGGCCAAAACTTGTAACGTTGGCGAACTAGTTCTATGCCTACCGGAGAAGAAAAAGACCAAGCTCGAGCCCAAATGGGAGGGTCCCTTCATCATTGACCAAGTTCTGACCGGTGGAGCGTACCGTCTGCGGGATGCATTGGATAATCGGCTTGAGCCGAACCCATGGAACACAGCCAGGCTCCGAAGATTCTACACCTAGCGCCGGACTCTGTGTTCGTCTCCTTCCTCTGTCCATTTTTTGCATATACATTATCTGTCCTTTATTTCTCTCCTTCTTCTTTTATTTTTCCCAACGCCTTCAAAGGCTAACTTGTGCCTTGCCTGCACACCATTGACGCGCTAGCCGCGCTCATTATACCTGGGGGCTTCTTTCACAGAAGCTTACTTATTTATCCGGGCTTCATGCCCAGCACGTGTGTCATCCTTCCACATGTACCTTTTCTTCCCCATTATATGCATCGATATGACTTAAGTTTTGGCCAAGATGGGTTGTCTGGCTCTTGTATTTATGCCCTATGTTCCCGTTAATTCGGCTAGGGCATAAGGGGAGCACCTCTGCGATTGTTACTGTCGGGTCAGCCAGATGTGTACCTCAGGCTGGGTGAAGCCGAAAGCTAGCGTTCTTAAGGGAATATTCAGTCGGTGAACAAAAGATGATTTTTCACTTATTTATTTTCCATATGTGCCCCCAGATGTTTTTTCTCTGCGACTCTTTTCGCAGTCCGGACATGCACTTTAGGGCATGCATACCAAGGGAAAGGAACCCCTAACGGAACTATTCTCCCTGGATGATGTTTCTTACTAACCATGTAATATAACATAACTAGTTGGGCACTTGTCTGTTCAAGCACTAATGACCCCTACACCTGGTTTCCAAGCATGCCCTGGTTCTTACATAACCGAGAGGGTATTTGGATACACTCCGGACTATGGGGTCCTGAGGTTGAAACGAAAAGGTCCGCCATGACAAATGATCTACAATCCGACTAGAAGGCATTATACATGTCACTTTAATTACATAGTCAATTCGACTGACTAAACTCCTCTTCTATACCATCCAACAGGCTGTCTAGCCTACAATCCTGTTGGGAATACTTTGCGGCTAATTCTACTTGCCCATACACTAAGCTAACGGGGATCTCTTTCCCATTAGGCCCCACAGGTCCGACCTCGGCCATGTGGTTTGGGTCAGCCTTGGTATACCGCGTCTTCACCATGGTCCAGGCTTCCCTGGCACCTTGATGGCAGGCCGATATCTTCCATAATCAGAAGCGCCGCCACACTCCCTTAAGCTTTTCCGCAAACTCTCCAAGGCCTTCGGGCAGGGAGACAGATGGCCATAAGGCCTGGGCAATGCCTTGCATCACCTGCCGAGTTCGTTCGTGTGCAGTTGTGAGAGCTCGGGTAGAAGATCACCCACAGACGCGGGCATTTCATCCGCGGGACGACCTGTTAGCATACCTACAGACATAACTCTGTTAGTCGGCTTCTTCACCGAACTCTTCTTAAAAGTTCGTTCAAGCACTTACTAAAAATGCCGCGTCGAAGCCGCTGATTCTCCTTCACGGAGTCCGACAGTTGGGCACGAACATCCTTTAGTTGCACGCTCAGCTGGGTGTTGGCATCCTGGAGATTATTTTTCTCCTGCCTAACTCTCGTAAGCACGCTCTCGCCAGCCTTTAGCCGGCGTAGGAGATGTTGCTCATCCGGGTTTCCTCCGGTGTCATCTGCAATATCTGTTGTCAGATTTGTATATAAGCCGCACTCTATACGGTATCTATCATTTGAAATATGTTTTACCAGAGGGGGTCTTCTTGGACTCCTCTTCTGCGTCCAGTGCGGCCTGAAGTTGGGCTTTGCACTCTTCAAGCTCATGCGACAATTGGGTATTCTTTTCTGTAAGAACCTGCATAACAAATGATACTTAAATCAGTTATTCTAACTGTTTCAAGTCTCAGGGGCTACTGCTATATAATCATCAAATTTTCTCACCCGTATATCCTTTACATACTGGTCCATGGCTCTGGCTAGACCATTTTGAGAAGAATGGAGGTACGCGTCTCCTGAGTTGAAGGCATCAAATGCCTCTTGGGAGAAACAAGCGTCACGGAGAACGGCTCAGCGACACCTGTGGTTCATGGCGCTCTCCACCTCGGAATTTGTGGAGGATATTTTATCCGCATCCTCTGTCGAAGGAGCCTTCGGCGTGCGCCTCATGTTCGCTTCCGCTTCTGCATCCGGCCCTGGAGCCCGACTGGTTGAGGCGTGATCGGCGACCTCTCCGGATATAGTCCGGCGAGCGTTCTTCTTCCTAGAAAGCACGGGCGTTATTATGTCTTTAAAGACGATACCATGGAGTGATGTGGCACATCATAACTCTACGTCGGCGTCTCAGTCCGGACCGCGTTCCTTTTTAGCCTGCCCGGCCTTGGAGCCCCTTGTTGGCTAGTCGCCGTGGGCTCGGCATGGCGTCCCAAGGGCCTTCCCTGTAAAACACCGTTTGTATACGGTAAGCAAAGTGCGCAAGGACGAATCCTTTTCAAAATGTTGGGACTTTGGTCTCAGTCACCTGTGAAGTTGGGAGCAGCCCAGGGTAATCGGCCGTAATGGCCACCAAGGCATCGTCGATGCTTAATTGGTAAAACACCCTATCAATCAGCTCCACGGATATGTCCGGATCCTCTTTGAAGGCCGTGTCGAGGGACCGCTCAGGATCCTCTGGTTGTGGAGGTGGGCTGTTGATCTCCCTTACAGCCTTACGCAGCTCCTGCGATGAATTCGCGAGGTAAAATAATTAACTATGGGAATATGGAACGGATGGGCATAAAAAGTGTTAACCTACCCAGCTCGGAGGATAGTACATAGAAAATCCACCCTGTGGATTGACACGGAGGAATTCCTCCTCTTCTCCCTTGTACAAACTGGACAAGATTTTTGCCAGGGCAGCAGTCGAGTCCGGCCCCTTGCGGCCGCAGCGGGTGGCATCATCTTCCCATTGAAATCCCACATAGGGTGGCCTTGATATTGAAGCGGCTGCACCCCCCCCCTGCATAATGCATGTTGCCATGACTTCGGTCATGGTCAGTCCTGATTGAGCCGGCCCATCAGGTAAAGAATGTCTTTGTCATCTTCCTCCTGGGGGCTCCGTGGTCGCCAGCTCAGGCGCTTCTTCAATGGAGCATTGTCGAACTCAGGAAGGCCGATCCGAATAGGATCCGGAAGAGGGACGTCTTCTATATAAAACCACTCTGAAGGCCAGTCTTTGGACGCCTTCTTCGGGGTTCCGAATAGGTATCCGGTCCCGGCGATGCGCCATACTTCGGCTCCGCCCACCTGATATATTGACCCCCTCTGAGAACGGGGCACAAGGCAGAACATCTTCTTCCACAGTGCGAAATGAGCCTCGCAACCCAAAAACAGCTCGCGAAGGGCTACGTAGCCAGTGATATGAAGTATGGAGGCAGGGGTAAGGTTATGCAACTAGAGGCCGTAGAACTCCAGGAGCCCTTGGGGAAACGGATGGATTGGAAATCCGAGTCCCCTTATCAAATAATGGACAAGGCACACCCGCTCTCCCTTAGAGGGGTTGGGAAGGATCTCCGCTTGCTCCCCGCCATTATAGGTGGCGAGCCCGGCTCGAACTGGGACCATATACGCTGGGGGGAGAAATCCCTGGGTCTGAAGCTTCACTAATTGGCTGTGCGGGACGGAACACCTCTCCCAATCTCCGGGCTTGGGGCTGGGGGAACGAGAGGAGGAGCTGCGCTGACCGGCCATGTTGGAATGGATTTTTTCGGGTGCGCTCCGATGAATGCTCGCTAAGGGAGCATGGTGTGGTTTGGATCTGAATCCTCGTCTCTTTAATAGACAGCTCATTTCCATAGCTAGGGGGTAAATGTAAAAACACCCTGGCTCCTCACATTCGCTTGACACGCGGAAGGTGGCCATTATTGGGAGTGGATGCCAAGGAGCGCAACATTTATAAGAAGCCGGACACTATTTAACAGGTATTTGGAATTTGGAGAAGAACCCGCCTTGCAATGCCGAAGACAATCTGTGCGCCGGAATCATCGTCATTGAAGCCTGGTTCGGGGGCTACTGAGGGAGTCCTAGATTAGGGGGTATCCGGACAGCCGGACTGTAACCTTTGGCCGGACTGTTGGACTATGAAGATACAAGATTGAAGACTTCGTCCCGTGTCCAGATGGGACTCTCCTTGGCGTGGAAGGCAAGCTTGGCGATACGGATATGTAGATCTCCTTCCTTGTAACTGACTTTGTGTAACCCTAGCCCCCTCTGGTGTCTATATAAACCGGAGGGTTTAATCCGTAGGACATAACAACAACAATCATACCATAGGCTAACTTCTAGGGTTTAGCCTCTCTGATCTCGTGGTAGATCAGCTCTTGTACTACCCATATCATCAATATTAATCAAGCAGGAGTAGGGTTTTACCTCCATCGAGAGGGCCCGAACCTGGGTAAAAACATCGTGTCCCTTGTCTCATGTTACCATCTGCCTAGTCGCACAGTTCGGGACCCCCTACCCGAGATCCGCCGGTTTTGACACCGACACTTGGTGTTTTGTTCCACTCTTGTCGCCCTAGTTTCCGTCATACCGGTGTTATGTTCCTTGATTTTTGCGTTCCTTATGCGGTTGGATGATTTATGGGACCCCCTTGACAGTTCGCTTTGAATAAAACTCCTCCAGCAAGGCCCAACCTTGGTTTTACATTTGCCTACCTAAGCCTTTCCCTTGGGTTTTCGCGAGCCCGAGGGTCATCTTATTTACCCCCCCCCCCCGGGCCAATGCTCCTCTTAGTGTTGGTCCGAACTAGAGTCCTTTGCAACGCCACCTCGGGGAAACTTGAGGCCTGGTTTTAGTTGTACGGAGTGCTCATCCGGTGTGCCCTGAGAATGAGATATGTGCAGCTCCTATCGGGATTTGTCAGCACATTCGGGTGGTCTTGCTGGTCTTGTTTTACCATTGTCGAAATGTCTTGTAACCGGGATTCCGAGACTGATCGGGTCTTCCTGGGAGAAGGAATATCCTTCGTTGACCGTGAGAGCTTATGATGGGCTAAGTTGGGACACCCCTGCAGGGTATTATCTTTCGAAAGCCGTGCCCGCGGTTATGTGGCAGATGGGAATTTGTTAATGTCCGGTTGTAGAGAACTTGACACTTGACTTAATTAAAATACATCAACCGCGTGTGTAGCCGTTATGGTCGCTTTTCGGCGGAGTCTGGGAAGTGAAGACGGTTTGGGTTATGGATGAACGTAAGTAGTTTCAGGATCACTTCTTGATCACTTCTAGCTTCACGACCATGCATTGCTCCTCTTCTCGCTCTTATTTACGTATGTTAGCCACCATATATGCTTAGTGCTTGCTGCAACTCCACCTCATTAACCCATCCTTCCTATAAGCTTAAATAGTCTTGATCTCGCGGGTGTGAGATTGCTGAGTCCTCGTGACTCACAGATTCTACCAAAATAGTTGGAGGTGCCGACGATACCAGTGCAGATGACGCAACCGAGCTCAAGTGGAAGTTCGACGAGGAACGTGGTCGTTACTATGTTTCTTTTTCTGATGATCAGTAGTGGAGCCCAGACGATCAGGGATCTAGCATTTGGGGTTGTCTTCTTTTATTTTGATTCCATAGTAGGACCTTGATTGTACTCTGAATGATGTATGTTAAATTTGTGTATTGTGTGAAGTGGCGATTGTAAGCCAACTCTTTATCCCATTCTTGTTCATTACATGGGATTGTGTGAAGATGACCCTTCTTGCGACAAAACCACCATGCGGTTATGCCTCCAAGTCGTGCCCCGACACGTGGGAGATATAGCCGCATCGTGGGCATTACAGTACCCGCCGCTTGCGGGTCTTGCCGGCTGCTGCTTACTGTAGTCGTGCCTCTAATGACGCAAGCTTGGTCATGGGGTCGTGGCTACAGCGCCGCCGCCTGGCGGGCGATTACTGTAGCCACTCCCCATCTCGTCTGGTTAATGGTGCGTGGGACCCGTGGGAGGGGGCAGGCCGACTCCCGGGGGCTGGCTCCCATCAGGTCCGACAGGTAGTGCTCTTGCCGTCTTCTGGATTCTCGCTGACTGGTAGGGCCCATCATCCCTGGACCATACTGACAGGCCGTCGTGGGTGCAGGACTCCGCCCACTGGTGCTGATGTCAGGGATGTCATGGCAATAGTGCCGTGCCGGACGGAGATCTCCGTTGGTACAACACACTGTGGCCAAGCCATCCCCTGAAAAGGGGAGGGAGTGGGCTTTACTATTGCCACTTCCCGTCCCATCCCCCTTGATGAGGGCATGGGCTTGGTTGGTGCCGTGGGCCGACTCCCCGTGGTCGGCTTCTCTGGAAGCCGCCAGGTAGGAGTCGGCTTGTCTTGACCTCGCCACCAGGACTCGGTCGCACACGGGCAGTCGGTTGTTCCTCCCGCCGGCCTCCAGAAGGTGGCTCTTCATCTTGGCGTCTTGAAGGGCGCATTCAGCCCTGATGTCTGGAAAGGTCCTGGGCCTCGGGTTAGCCTACCTGTGGCCCATTACTCCGACAGTAGTCCCCGAAGCCGGTGAGGCACCGCGGATGATCAGCCGAGGAGCCTCAGCAGTTTCTTTCTCCGAATGCTTCAGGTGAAACCTCGTTCGACTTCTGCCGGGCCGACTGGTAGGAGTCGGACTCGCCCAATTCAACTTGTCCAACATTTTCGAACGCCTCGGCGGGATCCAAGTGGCGTGCTAGCTAAGCTTCCAGACCGCCGCCCGTTTCAGGCCTGTCACGTGGCAACTAGCGGCCAGGCCAGTCTGCCCACCCACGCGTGCGACGGGACATGCCTACAGGCGGGGCCCGCCATTACCGTGCCTCGGCGCGCGAGCGGATCCGCTGCGGCCGGGGTGGACGGTTGGGGTTCCCGTGGAGTTACTGCGCACAGTAACTTTGCACGATAAACGTGAGGGGCGTGGGGTAGTGGGCGCAGTAGATCCCATAACCGCCCCCTCGGCTTCGCAGCCCACGAGTCTATAAGTAGGGGAGGAGGGGGGCGGCGGAGCACGCGCGCACACTCCTCCTCACTGCTTCTTCTTCTTCTTCCTCTCGCCACTGCGCCCCAAGCTACGCTAAGTGCCGCGGTGATCCATTCCCAATGAGCTCTTCTTCCGTTGTCGTGCCCCCCGCGGTGCACTCCGGCACCTGGGATAGTTCGGAGGTCCACGATGATCACATTGATTTCCTCCGCAAGACACGGCGGCTGCCCGGCAAGGACTTTGTGAGGGTCCGCCTCGCGTCGAAGAAGGAAATCTCGCCGGCGCGGAGGAGGGTGAGTGGGTCGTCTTCCGCTCACACTGCCTACGCGGCCTAGGCCTACCGGCGTGCAGCTTCTTCCGCGCCTTCCTCGAATTCTACGGTCTCCAGCCGCACCACCTCACCCCCAACACGGAGGTGCTGTTGTCCGCCTTCGTCGCCTTGTGCAAAGGCTTCCTCGGCGTTCTCCCCACCATCGAGATCTGGGAGGAGTTCTTCTACTCCAAGCTCGGCACCCAAGCTGCAGGCGTGTTGGCTCAGTGCGGCGCATCCATCGTCGTGCGGAGGTCGGGGACCGACAACCCGTTTCCCCCCATCAAGCTAATAAAGTCGGTGAAGATGTGGCAGCGGTCGTACTTCTATGTGAAGAGCGTCTTCGCGGAGGGCTACTGGGTCAATCTGCCGGCCTATGTGGCCGGCCCGCCGGCTGGGAGGCAGCCCAACTGGTCGTATCGGTCCAGGATGCTGACGCCTGCAGGAGCCGGCGCCATCGCGCGACTCTGAGTGCTGACGTAGTCGGAGGGCCTGATCGGGCTGGATTTGCTGGCCGCCTTCATGGCGCACCGAGTGCTCCCACTCCATGGTCGCCCCCACATGATTTGCTAGATGAGCGGTCATCGGGACCCAAGTCGGCTATGCACCAAGGAGATGCCTCACGCAGAGGTAGCCTACATGGTGAACTACCTTGCGGACTGCAAGCTCTTAGAAGAGTAGCAGTTCGGCAAGGAGCCATATTCACGCGCCGACCCTCCGCCCATGGTGAGTTATTTCTTTTTCTCTTTTTCTTTGACTTCTTTGCCTCCGAGTCCGTCTTCTCCAATCTGACCAATCGGCTTTGGTCAGAACCCCCTCCTCCATCCAGCAGCCGGCACCGTGGGGCCGGCCCACGAATTCCTCCCTGACCGGGCGGAGAGCGACGTCGATGACCCCAACTTGGGGCGGCGGCCTTGGAGGACGATGCTGAGGGAGGAGGCGGCGAAGTGGGCGGCCCGAGGCTCAGGGCCAGTCTCGAGGACTGGTCTGACGATGACGCGGAGGAGGTCGCCCCACGCCACCAGCCAGGAGCCGGCCAACCCGACGCGAGCTCTTCTGCCACGCCGGATGCCCAAGGCGGTGCGAAGAAGCGCAGGGCCGCGCCGAGCATGTTCGGCAGCCGGCCGAAGAAGCACAAGGGCTCGGCCGCGGTGAAGAAGCGGGACAAGGCGGCCGCAAAGGCCAACCGCTTCCGCAAGGAGGTGAAGAAGCTGCCGCTGGTCTCCGCATAAGTGCTACCTTTCTTTCGCCTTCATTTTTTCTTTGTTGATCTTGTCTGAGTTTTTGCTTGTTTTCCCTTGGTCTAGGGCTCCCCTCTCTCTTGATAAGGTCACAGCCGCCTCCATCGTGGGGTCGGCGGGGACCTCCACCACCACTCGACGGGTCGATCCGGCAGCCGACCTGTGGGAGGCGACAGAGCGGAACGCGCGAGAAGCGCGCGAAGAGCGGGCGGCCGCCCTCCTGGAGAAGGCGGAGGCCGCCGCCCAGAAGAAACTGGCAGAGGCCGAGGCCGCCGTCGTGGCGAAGAAGCTGGCTGAAGAAGCTGTGCACCGCCAATCGGCGGTTTTTGTCACTCCACTGAACTCCGTGCCGCCGCCTCTGGAGTTCATGTGGCAGATTGGGGAAGCCGGTGGTGACAACCGGGCCATGGAGAGGGATGGCGGCGACGCCTCTATGTCGGATGTGATTGTGCCGCCACCGCCGCCATCCGGGAGCGCACAAGGCGGACAGCCGGCGGACCCGCCGGTGCGCCGACTGAGGACGAGGTGGTGGCGGGCCTAGTTCTCCAGGTCGGCACGCCGACGCGTCGCCGTCTTGCAAAGGCGGCTTCGGCGCCGCGCCCTCTGGAGACCGGCGCCGCGAGATCCTCGATCTCGGATGCGGAGGCGACGAGCGCCGCGCTCACTGGGTGGGTGCGGGGAGGCAGGACGGGCCCGTTGAACCGGGTTGCTTCTGGACGTCCAAGCCAAGATCCCAGCCGAGGGCGAGGCCATCAAGGATTGCACCAAGGCGCATCTGGCGTAGCGAGCAGCCATCCGGGTATGTTTCCTTCTTCTTTGTTTCTGTTTCTTGTTCTTCTTTGTGGGGGCGCGCCAGCACACCCACTGGGTTAGTCCCCGAGTTTTGGGCCGACTGCTGAGCAGGCGGCTCGAAACACTAATCGGCGAGTCCCAAGTACTAACATTTGTTTGAAATTTTGCCACAGGATTACCACAATCTTCACGTGACCGCCTTAAATGCCAACATCGAGGAGCTGGCCAAGCGGACCGCCGACTTGTCGGACAGCTGGAGTGAGTTCTATTCCTTCTCTACGGGGGCGCGCTGGTGCACCCGCGGGCTGTAGTCCCCGAGATTTGGGCCGACTGCTGAGCAGTCGGGCCGGATCTCCCCGACGACCTTTCTTCCTTGCTGACGACTGACGCCTTTTTTCTTCTTCTTTCTGCAGAGGCCAACACCACCCTGCAGCAGCAGCAGCAGCTGGGCGAGGCCAACACTGCGCTGCGTGCCAAGGAGGAGGAGTGCAACAAGCTAGCCGCGGAGCGCGATCTGCTGGTCACGCAACTGGCAGAATAGAAGGGGCTGCTCAAGAAGACCCAGAAGGAGGCGGAGGACAAGGAGACCGCCCTCCTTGCTGAGTTCGCGAGCGAGCGCTCCTCCTGGACTGACAAGGAGGCGATGCTGACCTCCGGCTTCCTCGAGATCGAGGATTTAGTCGATGGTGAGTCCTTCTCATTTTTCTTCTTTGAGTTGCTGGCTGTTGGTCGAGCCGACTTCTAGTTTTTTGACTTGTTCTTCATTCTTCTGTCTTGGCAGACTTCTTCCCTGGACACTCGAACGCTGCCAAACAAGCCATCGAAGCTGATCATGAATGGCGGAGGGCAGACGGCGCGAAGATCGCCGCCGACGCCCCCCGAACTCTTGACGAGCAGATCCTGAGCATCGAGGCCCGCCTTCGGCCGGCACGCCGGATGCTACACCGGCTTCAACATGTCGGCGCCCAGGCGATCGCCGCCTTGTGGCCGGACATGCAGGCACCACGCACCCCCAGCCAGACTGCCGACTGGCTGGAGGTAGCGGCTGGCCGCCTTGAGGCCTGGAAGGGCTCTTCGGCCCGGGCTGGAGCGCGTCGGGTCTTAGAGTTCGTCAAGGCATGGTACCCTGGGCTGAGTCTATCCCAACTAGCCACGTTCCGGCTAGAAGCTCAGGCGGAGTTGGCGGTCATGGAGGATGGTCTCGTCAAGCGCGCAGCGTCGATTGCCGAGTACACCGACACCAGCGTCTTCGTCCTGGAGCGGGCTGATAATGGCGACAAGGCGCCGCCGGAATGGTTCGGGGTGAACTCAGATGACGGCGAGGATTCAGCGGAGGTGATCGACTCCAGTGGCGAGGAAGAAGGCAGGGCGGAGGAGGGAGGAAGGGGAGGCGCCAAAGGTCGGAGCGGACGGCCAGCCCCAGCTCGACCGCGCCTCTAGCAACGAGCCGCGCCCAACCGAGCTAGCTGCTGCCAGAGGTGACCAAGCGGAGACCGACCAGCCGGCCGCTCTGGCAACTGGCACCGCCGACTCCTCCGATCCTCCGAACCCGTCTGCTGCTTCCTAGACTTGTCACTTTATCTTAGTTTTTATCTGCTTAAAAGTCTCGATGAACTTGTTAATTTGCACAATTCCACCCGCGGGGTGTATTTTGCACTTCTGTTTGAAGATTCGGTCAAGGGCCTTTGCTATGTAAATATATTCCAAGTTCTATCTTTTCTTGCCTCTTGCTCTTTGGTTTTTTTACTTTGCCCCCTTCCCTTGGTTGTCGTCTTGCTAGTCAGACAGCCGCTCCGCGGACTTTAGCTGGATCAAGTACTTAGCTTCTTTTGGGAAGGCAAGTACTTAGCCGTTTAGAGTTCTTTGGCAAGTTAAGTAGAAAACGGCGAGCCGGCTGCTCAACATTCGGTCGTAATAGGCGGGAAGCCGGCTTAGACTATGCCCATGCTTGTGTCCTTAACCATTTTTCATGTGGGCACCATTTCTACCTTACTCCTGCCCACTGTCCAGTCGCACTGCAAGCTGCGACTTCTGGCAGGAGACGGCTTAGGTGCCACACATTACTTGTTCGGCTGCAGGAAGCATTTCTTAGCGCAAGGTGGCAAGTCTCGGGGCAGACTAGTCGGACCCGGTGCCAAGCGGTAAAAAATAACATACTTTGGGCGTAATTCTTATCATATAGATAAAAGAGGGAAGTCCCCAAGCTCGTCTCGGGGGACCCGGAGTCTTCGTACTTAATACAAAAGGTAGCGTGGTACATACTGCATTAACTGTAAAATCTTCGGAGGAGATTGGCGTTCCACGGCCGTTCCGTCTCTTTGCCGGAGTCGTCTCTCTTGCGTGCTCGGGGCTTGTGAGCATTGATTAGGTAGTAGGAGTCATTGCCCAACACTTTGCTGATGATGAAGGGGCCTTCCCAAGGTGCTGAGAGCTTGTGCTGACCGGCTGATCGCTGGATCAGCCGGAGCACAAGGTCTCCCTCTTGGAAAGATCGCGGCTTGACATTCCGGTTGTAGTATCGGCGCAGGCTCTGGTGGTAGATGCTGGACCGACTGAGTGCCAATGGCCGGCCCTCTTCCAGCAGATCGACGCCGTCTTGACGTGCTTCTTCTGCCTCCTCTTCGGTGTACATGGTGACCCGTGGAGAGTCGAATTCTATGTCCGTTGGGATGACGGCTTCGGCACCGTAGACGAGGAAGAAGGGCGTGAAGCCGGTTGACTTGTTTGGAGTTGTGCGCAGGCTCCAGAGGACGGCCGGAAACTCGTCGAGCCAGCAGCCGGCCGAATGCTCTAGAGGCTCGACCAGTCGAGGTTTGATGCCGGACAAGATGAGGCTGTTTGCTCGCTCTACTTGTCCGTTTGACTACAGATGGGCAACGGACGCTAAGTCCAGTCTGATGCCCTGCGTCGCGCAGAAATGGGCCAAGGCGCCTTTGGCAAAGTTTGTACCATTGTCGGTGATGATGCTGTGCGGTATGCCATATCTGATGGTGATGTCGGAGATGAAAGTCACAGCAGTTGGACCGTTCAGCTCCTTGATTGGTTTGGCCTCTATCCACTTGGTGAACTTGTCCACCGCGACAAGCAGATGGGTCATGCCGCCTCGCGCTGTTTTGAATGGTCCCACCATGTCCAGGCCCTAGACAGCAAAGGGACAGGCAATGGGAATAGTCTTGAGCGCAGAAGCCGGCTGATGTGGCTTGGAACGGAACTTCTGGCACCCTTTGCATTTTTGGACCAAATCCTTGGCGTCTTCAAGAGCAGTCGGCCAGAAGAAACCATGGCGGAAGGCTTTGGCGACGAGTGCTCTTGGAGCCGCGTGGTAGCCACACTCGCCTTGATGGATGTCTTTGAGGATCGCTTGGCCTTGCTCCGACTCCACGCAGCGCTGGTAGACACCAGTGACACTGCGCCTCACGAGCTCTCTGCTGACTATGGTGTAGGCTACTGCACGACGTTGCACTTGTCGGGCTGTGATCTCACCAGTTGGCAGCTCTTTGTTCACCAGGAAACTAAGGATGGGTTGGGCCCAGGAAGGTGCTGCGATTTCTTAGACTGTGAGGATTGCGACTTGGACGAGGGCGACTGGGCCGGGAGGTGGCGGGTTGGAGTCGGCAGCCGCTTGCTGGATCGATGAAGTCCCCAGGCCTATTGGCGTAGTCCCCGGGCCGGGTTCTGAAGTCTCCGGGCTGACCGCTGCAGTCCCCGGGCCATGTTCTGAAGTCCCCGGGCCGGATGCGACTGGCGCGACCCCCGCGTCGCCCGCCAGAATACTCGTGCCATCTGCTGGGGCTCTCGAGTCGGATCCGACTGCTTCAGGAGGAGCCAGCACGAAGATAGAGTCTGACTCTGGCGATGGCTTGACAGACGGCTTGAGGAGGCGTTGAAGGGCGACGCCGGATGGTATTGCTCGACGGGTAGAGCCGATTCGTGCCAAGGCATCTGCTTGCTCGTTGTCGTTCCTTGGCACATGGAGAAACTCGCACCCTTCAAAATATCCACTGAGTTTTTTTACGAGGAAGCGGTAGCTCGCCATGTTTGCATCTTTGGCGTCCCAGTCGCCGGACGACTGCTGGACCACCAAGTCAGAGTCCCCATACCACAGGATCCGGCGAATGCCGAGCTCTTTGGCAAGCCAGAGCCCGTGAATGAGTGCCTCATATTCGGCGACGTTGTTGGAGGCGGCAAAATGGATTTGCAGCACATATTTGAGCTTCTCGCCTTTGGGAGAGGTGAGGACGATGCCGGCTCCCAAGCCGGTGTGCATCTTGGAGCCATCAAAATGCATCCGCCAATGGGTGGAGTCGGGCGCTGGCGGCAGGTACTGGGTCTCGGCCCAGTTGACGAGGAAGTCGGCCAATGCTTGTGACTTGATGGTGGCGCGAGGCTCGTAGTAGATGGTGTAGGGGGCCAAATCTATGGCCCATTTGGCCACTCGGCCCGAAGCATCCCGGCTCCCGATGATCTCGGCTAGTGGAGCTGTGCAGACCACCGTGATTGGATGCTCTTGAAAGTAAGGCTTCAATTTCTTGGCGGCAAAATGCACGCCGTAGCACATCTTCTGGTAGTGGGGGTAGTTTTGCTTGGAGGTCGACAGTACTTCGCTCAAATAATATACCGGTCTTCGGACTGGTAGTGCCTTGCCTTCCTCCTTGCGCTCTACCACGATGACTGTGCTGACCACTCGGCTGGTGGCGGCGATGTATAGGAGCATGGGCTCCTTAGGAGTCGGAGCTGCCAGGACAGGTGGAGTAGTCAACATCTTTTTCAACTGGAGAAAAGCTTCATCCGCCTTGTGGTTCCACTCGAAAAAAGTGGTCTTCTTCATGAGTTGGTATAGGAGGGAGCCTTCTCGCCCAGCCGACTGATGAATCGGCTGATAGATGCCAAACAGCAGGTGAACTTCTGCACGTCCAGCAGTCTGCTAGGTACTTCCATCCTCTCGATAGCCTTGATCTTCATAGGGTTGCACTCTATGCCGCGTTCAGAGACAAGGAAACCAAGAAGCTGGCCGGCTGGTACTCCGAAGATGCATTTCTCTGGGTTGAGCTTGATCTGAAATTGGCACAGGTTCTCAAAGGTCTCCTTGAGGTCTTCCAGCAGTGTTCCACGCTTCTCCGTCTTCACCACCACATTGTCCACGTAAACATGGGCGTTTCTACCGAGTTGCTTGAGGAGACACTTCTGCATGCAACATTGAAAGGTGGCGCCGGCATTCCTCAAGCCGAACGTCATGGTCAAGTAGCAGAATGCTCCAAATGGCGTGATGAAGGCGGTCTTCAGTCTGTCGGCCGGGTTCAACTTGATCTCATGATATCCTGAATATGCATCTAAGAAACTCAACAGCTCGCATCCGGCTGTGGAGTCTATCACTTGGTCGATCCTTGGCAAAGCGAACGGGTCCTTGGGGCATGCTTTGTTGAGGCTAGTGTAGTCAATACACATTCGCCACTGCTTGTTCTTCTTCAGTACCAGGACCGGGTTGGCTAGCCACTCTGGAAAGAACACCTCCATGATGAAGCCGGCTGCCAGCAGCCGGGCTATGTCTTCTCCAACAACTCTTCTCTTCTCTTCTGACAGGCGGCGCAAGGGCTGCCTGACCGGCTTGGCATCAGACCGGACATGTAATTTCTGCTCGGCAAAATCCATTGGGACACCCGGCATGTCTTTGGGGGACCATACGAAAATGCCCCGATTCTCATGGAGGAAATCGATGAGCTCGCTTTCCTATTTGCTGTCGAGGTTTGTACCTATGACAACGTACCTCTCCGGGTGTTCTGGGTCCAAGGGTATCTTCTTTGTTTCTTTGGCCGGCTTGAACGAGCCCTCAACTTCTGACTCCTTGGGATCGAGCGACATCTCTGGCCGCTTGCTTGCCATCACCACAACCTGGTCAAGGAGCCGCTTCTCACCTGCGATCACGAGGGACTCGGCCAATCAACTGCTCTCTGCTGCGCAGGCTGACGACTTTTTATAGTTGCCAGCTATGGTCCGAATCCCCTTGGAACTCGGCATCTTCATCTTGAGGTAGGCATAGTGGGGGACAGCCATGAACTTGGCCAGGGCAGGACGGCCAAGTAACGCATGGTATGGGCTCTCAAGGTCCACCACTTCAAACCATAATGACTCTCGGCGGAAATGATCTTTGTCTCCAAAGAGGACGTCTATCAGAATCTTGCCGATTGGTGAGTAGGAAAGGCCGGGAATTATGCCATGGAATACTGTCTTGCTGGACTGAAGTTGCCTCTGTCTGATTCCCAATTTCTCCATGGTATCCTTGTACAAGATGTTAATGTTGCTGTCGGGGGTTGGGTGCGACATATGCCAAAGGATGGCTTATCATGGTGGGAGCGAGTAGAACGTCGCCGGTGCGTGGAAGCGGGATGAGGCGTAGACACGAACGCCGGTGTACTTTACCTAGGTTCGGGGCTCTCCTAGGAGATAACACCCCTAGTCCTGCTCTGTGGGGTCTCCGCATGATCACTATGGCAAAGTGAGTACATGGTTGCTCCTCGAGCTGTTTCCTGGAGGTAGGAGAAGGCAAGGCTAGCTCTCTCCTTCCTATATGATCTGGTCTAGTGCTAATGGATTCGAACCCTTTGCATGGGTGCCCTGGGGGGTTTATATAGGCCTACCCCCCAAGGGTACAATGGTAATCCGGCTGGGCGCAGGGCCCAGCCGTCAGTCTCTTTGGTCACCGCCTTCTCCGCCGACTGCTGGGCCCCGCCGGCTGGTGGGCCCCACCGACTGGTCCGGTATAGAGCCGACAGGCCGTGTCCGCCACGGGCGGGTCTTGCCGGGTGCTAATTACTGTAGCCGTGCCTCTAATGACGCGGGCTTGGTCATGGGGTCATGGCAGCAGCACCGCCGCCTGGCGGGCGATCACTGTTGTCACTTCCCGTCTTGTCTGGTTAATGGCGCGTGGGGCCCGTGGGACGGGCAAGCCGACTCCCGGGGGCCGACTCCCACCGGGTCCGACTGGTGGCGCTCTCGCCGTCTTCTGGACTCCCGCTGACTGGTGGGACCCGTCTTCCCTGGGTCGTACAGACAGGCCGTCGTGGGTGCATGACTCTGCCCACTGGTGCTGATGTCAGGGTCGGCATGGCAACAGTGCCGCGCCGGACAGAGATCTCTACGGTACGGCGCACTGTGGCCACGCCTACCCTTGGAAAGGGGAGGGAGTGGGCTTCACTATAGCCACTCCCCGTCCCGTCCATCTTGATGAGGGCACGGGCATTCGTTGGTGCCGGGGGCCGACTCCAGGTTTCTGGCTTTTCTGGAAGCCGCCAGATTGGAGTCGGCTCGTCTTGAACCCGCCCTCAGGACTCGGCTGCGGGGGGGGGGGGAGTCGGCCGTTCTTCCGGCCGACTTCTAGAAGGCGGCTATTCGTTGTTGCATCTTCGAGGGGCGCAGCCTGCCCGATGTCTTGAAAGGTTCTGGGCTTCGGTTTAGCCTACCCATGGCCCATTACTCAGACAGTAGTCCCCGAAGCTGGTGAGGTGCCGCGGACGATCTGCCGGGAAGCCTCAGCAGTTTCTCTCTCCGGGTGCTCGAGACATGGATCTTGCTTGACTTCTGCCGGGCCGACTAGAAGGAGTCGGACTCGCCCATCTCTGACTTGTCCAATATTTCGAATGCCCTGGCGGGATCCAAGTGGCGTGCTGGCTAAGCTTCCAGGCCGCCGCCCGATTCGGGCCTATCACGTGGCAGCACGCGGCCGGGCCAGCCTGCCTGACCACCCGCGTGACGGGACAGGTCTTCAGGCGGGGCCCGCCACTACCGTGCCTCGGCGCACGAGCGGATCCGCTGCGGTCGTGGCAGACGGTTGGGGTTCCCACGGAGTTACTGCGCGCAGTAACTCCGTGCGATAAACGTGGGGGGTCGTGGGGTCGTGGCGTAGCAAATCCCACGACCGCCCCCTCGGCTTCGCAGCCCATGAGGCTATAAGTAGGAGGAGGAGTGGGGAGCGGCAGAGCACGCGCGCCCCTCCTCCATGCTACTCCTCGCTCTTCTTCTTCTTCGCACCACCGCGCCCCAAGCTTTGCCGAGCACCGCGGCGATCCGCTCACGATGAGCTCTTCCTCCGCCGCCGCCCCTCCCTCGGTGCACTCCGGCACCTGGGATGGCTCGGAGGTCCACGATGACCACATCGATTTCCTCCGCAAGACGCATCGGCTCCCCGGCAAGGATTACGTGCGGGTGCGCCTTGCGCCGAGGGGGGAAATCTCGCCGACGCCGGAGGAGGGCAAGCGGGTCATCTTCCGCTCGCACTGCCTGCACGGCCTAGGCCTGCCGGCGAGCTGCTTCTTCCGCTCCTTCCTCGAGTTTTACGGCCTCCAGCCACACCACCTCACGCCCAACACGGTGGTGCTGCTGTCCGCCTTCGTTGCCCTGTGCGAAGGCTTCCTCGGAGTCCTCCCCAGCATCGAGCTCTGGGGGGAGTTCTTCTTCTCCAAGCTCGACACCCAGGCTGCAGGCGTGCCAGCCTAATGCGGCACATTCATTGCCGTGCGGAGGTCGGGGGCCGACAAACCCTTCCCCACCATCAAGCTGATAAAGTCGGTGAAGATGTGGCAGCGATCGTACTTCTATGTGAAGAGCATCTTCGCGGAGGGCGATTGGGTCAATCTGCCGGCTTTCATAGCCGGCCCACCGGCTGGGAGGCTGCCCAACTGGTCGTACCGGGCCAAGTCGCTGACGCTTGCAGGAGCCGGCGCCATCACGCGACTCCGAGTGCTGACGCAGACGGAGGGCCTGACTGGCCCGGATCTGCTGGCCGCCTTCGTGGCGCGTCGAGTCCTCCCGCTCCAAGGTCGCCCCCACATGATATGCCAAATGAGCGGGCACCGAGACCCGAGCCGGATGTGCACCAAGGACATGCCTCACGAGGAGGTGGCCTACATGGTGAACTACCTCTCGGACAGCAAGATCCTGGAAGATTGGCAGTTCGGCAAGGAGCCGTACTCTCGCGCTAACACCCCACCTATAGTTAGTTGCCTCTTTCCTTCTTTCTTTAACTTGTCTTCTTTCTTGCCGAGTTTGTCTTGTCCGACCTGACCAGTCGGCTTGGTTCAGAATTCCCTCCTCCATCCATCAGCTGGCACCGCAGGGCCGGCCCGCGAGTTCCTCGCCGACCGGGCGGAGAGCGACGTCAACGACCCCGATCTGGGGGCGGCGGCTTTGGAAGACAACGCCGAGGGAGGAGGCGGCCCGCGGCTCGGGGCCAGTCTAGAGGACTAGCCTGATGATGATGAGTAAGTCACCCCCCGCCACCAGCCAGGAGCCGGCCAGCCCGGCGCGAGCTCTACTGCCGCGTCGGACGCTCAAGGCGGCACGAGGAAGCGCAGTGCCATGCCGAGCTTGTTCGACAGTCGGCCGAAGAAAGCCAAGAGCTCGGCCACGGCGACCAAGCAGGACGAGGCGGCCGCGGAGGCCATCCGCTTCCGCAAGGAAGTGAAGAAGCCGCCGCTGGTCTCCGCGTGAGTACTCCATCTTTCTTCTTTTATTCTTTCCTTGTAGCTTTTGTCTGAGTCTTTACTCGCTTCCCTTGCTTCTGGGCTCCCCTCACTCTTGAGAGGGTCGCCGCCGCCTCCGTCATGGGGTCGGCGGAGACGTCTGCCACCACTCGGCGGGTTGACCCCGCCGCCGACCTCCGGGAGGCGATGGAGCGGAACGCGCAAGAGAAGCGCGAAGAGGAGGAGGCCGCCTGCCTGGAGAAGGTGGAGGCCGAGAAGGCGGAGGCCTCCGCCAAGAAGAAGCTGGAAAAGGCCAAGGCTACCGTCGCGGCAAGGCGGCAGGCTGAGGAAGCCGCGCACCACCAATCGGCGGTGTTCGTCACCCCACTGAACTCTGCGCCGCCGCCTCCGGAGTTCACGGGGCAGTCAGGGGAAGCCGGCAGCGAGTACCCGGTCATGGAGAGGGAAGGCGGCGACGCCTTCATGCTGGACGTGGTTGTGCCACCGCCATCTGGAAGCGCGCAAGGCGAGAAGCCGGCTATTCCACCGGCGCCGCCGACTGAAGACGAGATCGTGGCGGGCCTGCTTCTTCAGGTCGGCACGCCGACGCGTCGCTGACTTGCAAAGGCGACTTTGGCGCCGCGCCCTTTGGAGACCGGCGCCACGAGGTCGACGATCCCAGACACCGAGGCAACGAGCGCCGCGCCCACTGGATGGGTGCGAGGAGGCGGGACGGATCCGTTGAATCAGACGCTTCTGGATGTCCAAACCAAGCTCCGGGCTGAGGGACGCCATCCAGAACTGCACCAAGGCGCATCTGGCATCGCGGACGGCCATCCAGGTACGTCTCCTCCATCTTGCATTGTTTGTTTTTCTTTTTCCTCTCTGTGGGGGCGCGCCAGCGCACCCACTGGGTGTAGTCCCCGAGTTTCGGGCCGGCTGCTGAGCAGGCGGCTCAGAACTCTAATTGTCGAGTTCCAAGTACTAATGTTTGTCTGAAATGTTCGTCATAGGACTACCACAATCTTCGCGTGGCCGCCTTCAACCGCAATGTCGAAGAGCTGGGCAAGCGAACCACCGACTTGTCGGAGAGCCGGAGTAAGTCCTCTTTCTTTTCTGTGGGGGCGCGCTGGCGCACCCGCGGGCTGTAGTCCCCGAGATTCGAGCCGACTGCTGAGCAGTCGGGCCGGATGTCCCCGGCGACCTTCTTTTGTTGACAACTAATGCCCTCTTTCTTCTTTCCTTCAGAGGCCAACGCCACTCTGAAGCAGCAATTGGGTGAGGCCAACACCGCGCTGTGTGTCAAGGGGGAGGAGTGCAGCAAGCTGGCCGCAGAGCGCGACCTGCTGGTCGCGCAATTGGCAGAGCAGAAGGAGCTGCTCAAGAAGACCCGGGATGAGGCGGAGGAGAAGGAGACTGCCCTCCTGGCCGAGTTTGCAAGCGAGCGCTCCTCCTGGACTGACAAGGAGGCGCTGCTCACCTCCGGCTTCCATGAGATCGAGGATCTCGTCGATGGTGAGTTTCCTCATTTTTCTTCTTTGAGTTGCCGACTATAGGTCGAGCCGACTCCTGGTTTTTTGACTTGTTCTTCATTCTTTCATCTTGGCAGACTTCTTCCCCGGCCACTCGCAGGCCGCCAATCAAGCCATCGAGGCTGATCGCGAGGGGCGGAGGCCGGAGGGCGCGGAGATCGCCGCCAACGCCTCGCGAACCCTCGACGAGCAGATCCTTAGCATTGAGGCCCGCCTTCGGCCGGCCCACCGGATGTTGCGCCGGCTTCAACGTGTCGGCGCCTAGGCGATCGCTGCCCTGTTGCCGGACATGCAGGCCCCGCGCACTCCCAGTCGGACTGCCGACTGGCTGGAGGTCGCGGCTGGCCGTCTTGAGGCCTGGAAGGGCTCCTTGGCCCGGGCCGGAGCGCGCCGGGCCTTGTAGTTCATCAAGGCGTGGTATCCTGGGCTGGATCTAGACCGGCTTGCCACATTCCGGCTAGAGGTCCAGGCTGAGCTGGCTGTCGTGGAAGACGCCATCGTCAAGCGCGCGTCATCGATCGCCGAGTACACCGACACCAGCATCTTCGTCCCCGAGCGGGCTGAAGACGGCAAGGAGGCACCACCGGAGTGGTTCGGGATGAACCCGGACTACGGCGAGGACTCGGCGGAGGTGATCGGCTCCAACGTCGAGGAGGAAGGCGAGGCGGAGGACGGAGGCGAGATGGAGGCACCAGAAGATGGAGCGGACGGCTAGCCTCAGCTCGACCGCGCCTCCAGCAACAAGCCGCGCCCGACCGAGCCGGCTACCGCCGGAGGTGATCAAGCCGAGGCCAACCAGTCGGCCGCCCCAATGCCTGGCACCGCCGTCTCCTCCGATCCTCCGAACCCGTCTGCCACTTCCTAGGATGCCATCTTATCTTTGTTTTATATGACTAATAGTCTTTGAAGAACTTGTTAATTCGCACAATTCAACCCGCGGGGTGTATTTTGAATTTCTGTTCGAAGACTCGGCCAAGGGCCTCTGTTATGTAAATATTCATCCGAGTTCTATCTCTTCTTGCTTATTGCTCCTTTGGCTTTTTCCTTTGCCGCCTTCCCTTAGTTGTCGTCTTGCCAGTCGGACAGCCGCTCTGCGGACTGCTGCTGGATCAAGTACTTGGCTACTTTGCGAAGGCAAGTACTTAGCCATTTTTAGAGTTTTTAGCAAGTTGAATAGAAGGCGGCGAGCCGACTGCTCAAGAGTCGGTTTGCGGAAAAAAATTGGAAGCCGACTTAAGCTATGTTTATGCTTTGAGTCCTTAGCCATTTTTCATGTGGACGCCCATTCTACCTTACTCCTGCGCACTAGAAAGTTCCTCTGCAAGCTGTGGCTTCTGACAGGAGTCGGCTTAGGTGCCACACACTACTTGTCCGGCTGCAGGAAGCATTTCATAGCGCAAGGCGGCAAGTCCCTGGGCCAACTAGTCGAACCCGGTGCCAAGCGGCATAACAAAGAGTAACGTACTCGTAGGCATAATTCTTATCATATGGATAAAAGAGGGCAGTCCCCGAGCTCTTCTCGGGGGGCCCAAAGTCTTGGTATTTTAATACAAAAGGTAGCGTGGTACATACTGCATTAACTGTAAAATCTTTGGAGGAGGTTTGCATTCCATGGATGCTCCGTCTCTTTGCCGGAGTCGTCCCTCTTGCATGCTCGGGGCTTCTGAGCGTCGATCAGGTAGTAGGAGTCATTGCCCAACACTTTGCTGATGATGAAAGGGCCTTCCCAAGGTGTTGAGAGCTTGCGTTGGCCGGCTGTTCGCTGGATCAGCCGGAGCACAAGGTCTCCTTCTTGGAAAGATCTCGGCTTGACCTTTCGGTTGTAGTATCGGCGCAGACTCTACTGGTAGATGCTGGACCGGCTGAGTGCCAACAGCCGGCCCTCTTCCAGCAGATCGATGCCGTCTTGACGTGCTTCTTATGCTTCCTCCTCGGTGTACATGGTGACTCGTGGGGAGTCAAACTCTATGTCCATTGGGATGACGGCTTCGGCACCGTAGACGAAGAAGAAAGGTGTGAAGTCGGTTGACTTGTTTGGCGTTGTGCGTAGTCTCCAGAGGACGGCTAGCAACTCGTCGAGCCAGCAGCCAGCCGAGCGCTCCAGAGGCTCGACCAGCCGGGGCTTGATACCAGACAAGATGAGGCCGTTTGCTCGCTCTACCTGGCCGTTTGACTGCGGATGGGCAACGGACGCTAAGTCCAGTCGGATGCCCTGCATCGCGCAGAAACGGGCCAAGGCACCTTTGGCAAAATTTGTGTCGTTGTCGGTGATGACGATGTGTGGTATGCTGTACCGAATTGTAATGTCGGAGATGAAAGTCACGCCAGTCGGGCCGTTCAGCTTCTTGATCGTCTTTGCTTCTATCCACTTGGTGAACTTGTCCACCGCGACAAGTAAGTGGGTTAGGCCACCTCGTGCCGTCTTGAATGGTCCCACCATGTCCAGGCCCCAAACAGCGATGGGCCAGGCAATGGGGATAGTCTTGAGTGCAGAAGCCGGTTGATGCGGCTTGGAGCGGAACTTCTAGCACCCCTTGAATTTTTGGACCAAGTCCTTGGTTTCTTCTAAGGCAGTTGGCCAGAAGAAACCATGTCGGAAGGCTTTGGCAACGAGTGATCTTGAAGCCGCATGGTGGCCGCACTCGCCTTGATGGATGTCCTTGAGAATTGCTTGGCCTTGCTCTGGCTCCACGCAGCGCTGGTAGACGCCAGCGACACTGCGCCTAACCAGCTCTCTGTTGACTATGGTATAGGCTGCTCCTCGGCGTTGCACTTGCCGAGCTAGGATCTCGTCCGTTGGCAGCTCTTTGCTCACCAGGAATTTGAGGATGGGCTGGGCCCATGAGGGTGATGTTATTTCTTCGACTGTCAGAACTGCGACTTGGACGAGGGCGGCTGGGCCGGGTGGCGGCGGGTTGGAGTCGGCAGCCGCTTGCTGGATCGATGAAGTCCCGGGGCCGATTGGCGCAGTCCCCGGGCCGAGTTCTGAAGTCTTCGGGCTGGCCACCGCAGTCCCCGGGCCGGGTTCTGAAGTCCCCGGGCCGGCTTCGACTGCCGCGATCCTGGAGCCGTCTATCAAAATTCTCGTGCCGTCTACTGGAGCTCTTGAGTCGGGTCCGACTTCTTTGGGAGGAGCCGGCATAAAGATGGAGTCTGATTCTGGTGAAGGCTTGATAGACGGCTTGAGGAGGCATTGAAGGGCGACACCAGATGGTATTGCTTGACAGGTGGAGCTGATCCGTGCCAGGGCGTCTGCTTGGTCATTGTCGTTTCTTGGCACATGGAGGAACTCGCACCCCTCAAAATATCCACTGAGTTGCTGCACGAGGAAACGGTAGCTTGCCATGTTTGCGTCCTTGGCGTCCCAGTCGCCAGACGACTGCTGGACCACCAAGTCGGAGTCGCCATAACACGAGATCCGGCGAATGCCAAGCTCTTTGGCAAGCCGGAGCCCGTGAATGAGCGCCTCGTATTCGGCGACGTTGTTGGAGGCGGCGAAATAGATTTGCAGCACATATTTGAGCTTGTCGCCTTTGGGAGAGGTGAGGATGATGCCGGCTCTCAAGCCGTTGCGCATCTTGGAGCCGCCGAAATGCATCCGCCAATGGGTGGAGTCGGGCGCTGGCGGCAGGTACTGGGTCTTGTTCCAGTCGAAGAGGAAGTCGGCCAGTGCTTGCGACTTGATGGCGGTGTGAGGTTGGTAGTAGATGGTGTAGGGAGCCAGCTCTACGGCCCATTTGGCCACTTGGTGTAGGATCGGAAGTATGTCTAGAGGGGGGGTGATTAGACTACTTGACCAAATAAAAATCTAGCCTTTTCCCAATTTTAGTTCTTGGCAGATTTTAGCTATCTTAGCACAAGTCAAGCAATCTCCACACAATTCAAGCAAGCATGCAAAAGAGTATATGAGCAGCGGAAAGTAAAGCATGCAACTCGCAAGAATGTAAAGGGAAGGGTTTGGAGAATTCAAACGCAATTGGAGACACGGATGTTTTTGGCGTGGTTCCGATAGGTGGTGCTATCGTACATCCACGTTGATGGAGACTTCAACCCACGGAGGGTAACGGTTGCGCGAGTCCACGAAGGGCTCCAAGGGCTCCATGAAGGAGCAACCTTGTCTATTCCATCACGGCCATCGCCCATGAAGGACTTGCCTCACTAGTGGTAGATCTTGACGAAGTAGGCGATCTCCTTGCCCTTACAAACTCCTTGGTTCAACTCCACAATCTTGTCGGAGGCTCCCAAGTGACACCTAGCCAATCTAGGAGACACCACTCTCCAAGAAGTAACAAATGGTGTTGATGATGAACTCCTTGCTCTTGTGCTTCAAATGATAGTCTACCCAACACTCAACTCTCTCTCACAGGATTTGGATTTGGTGGAAAGAAGATTTGAGTGGAAAGCAACTTGGGGAAGGCTAGAGATCAGGATTCATATGGTAGGAACGTAATATCCTGACCTCAACACAAGTGTAGGTGGTTCTCTCTCAGAACATGTGTATTTGAAGTGTAGATGTATTCTGATGGCTTTCTCCACGAATGAAGAGTGGGTGGATGGGTATATATAGCCTCCACACAAAATCTAACCGTTACGCACAATCTGCCAAACTCGATGGGACCGAATGGTTAAACTCGGTCGGACCGTTTCAGCAAACCTAGTGACCGTTAGGATTTTCGGTGGGACTGAGATGCAACTCGATAGGACCGATATGGTTAGGGTTAGGGCATAACATAATCTCGGTGTGACCGATTACACAAACTCGGTGGGACCGATTTTGGTAATAAGCTAACGAGAGAGTTGGTCAGGTAAACTTGGTGGGACCGGTTCGCTCTTTTCGGTGAGACCGAAATGTTACGAAAGGGAAACAGAGAGTTTACATTGGAATCTCGGTGGGACCGATCGCTCACTTTGGTTAGACCGAAATGTTACGAAGGGAAATAGAGAAGTTGCAATCCCATGTCGGTGAGACCGAGATCCCTATCGGTGAAACCGAATTGCTAGGGTTTGTGGAAGTGGCTATGACATTTGAAACTCGGTGGCGCCAGATAGAAAGAATCGGTGAGGCCGAGTTTGACTTTTGGTTTAGGTCATATGTGGATGTGGGAATGTAGTTGAGGATTTTGGAGCATATCACTAAGCACATGAAACAAGAGGCTCATTAAACAACACCTCATCCCTCCTTGATAGTATTGGCTTTTCCTATAGACTCAATGTGATCTTGGATCACTAAAATATAAAATGTAGAGTCTTGATCTTGAAGCTTGAGCCAATCTTTTGTCCTTATAATTTTGAGGGATCCACTTTCCTCATCCATGTCATGCCATCCATTGAGCTTTTCCTGAAATATTAATCTTGGAATAATGTTAGCTCAATGAGCTATATGTTGTTAAGAATTACCAAAACCACCCTGGGATAGTTGCACTTTCACTCGGCCTGAAGCATCTCGGCTTCCGATGATCTCGGCTAGTGGGGCCATGCAGACCATAGTGATTGGATCCTCTTGAAAGTAAGGCTTCAACTTCTTGGCAGCAAAGTGCACACCATAGCACATCTTCTGGTAATGGGGGTAGTTTTGCTTGGATGTCGACAGTACCTCGCTCAGGTAATACACCGGTCTCTGGACAGGTAGTGCCTTGCCTTCCTCCTTGCGCTCTACCACAATGACTGTGCTGACTACTCGGCTGGTGGCGGTGATGTATAGGAGCATGGGCTCCTTAGGAGTCGGAGCCGCCAGAACAGGTGGAGTAGCCAACATCTTTTTCAACTGGAGAAAAGCTTCGTCCGCCTTGTGGTTCCACTCGAAAAAAGTGGTTTTCTTCATGAGTTGGTATAGGGGGAGAGCCTTCTCGCCCAGCCGACTGATGAATCGGCTGATGGACGCCAAGCAGCCAGTGAACTTTTGCACGTCCAGCAGTCGGCTGGGTACTTCCATCCTCTCAATGGCCTTGATCTTCACAGGGTTGCACTCTATGCCGCGTTCGGAGACCAAGAAGCCAAGAAGCTGGCCGGCTGGTACTCCGAAGACGCATTTCTCAGGGTTGAGCTTGATCCGAAATCGGCGCAGGTTCTCAAAGGTCTCCTTGAGGTCTTCCAGCAGTGTTCCACGCTTCTCCGTCTTCACCACCACATCGTCCACCTGATCAATCCTTGGCAAAGCGAACGGGTCCTTGGGGCATGCTTTGTTGAGGCTAGTGTAATCAATACACATTCGCCACTGCTTGTTCTTCTTTAGCACTAGGACCGGGTTGGCTAACCATTATGGAAAGAATACTTCCATGATGAAGCCGGCTGCCAGAAGCCGGGCCATCTCTTCTCCAACGACTCTTCTCTTCTCTTCTGACAGGCGGCGCAAGGGCTGCCTGACGGGCTTCACATCAGATCGGACGTGTAACTTGTGCTCGGCGAATTCCGTCGGAACACCTGGCATGTCCTTGGGGGACCATGCGAAGATGTCCCGATTCTCACGGAGGAAATCGACGAGCTTGCCTTCCTATTTGCTGTTGAGGTTTGCACCTATGACAGCGTACCTCTCTGGGTGCTCCGGGTCCAAGGGTATCTTCTTTGTTTCTTTGGCTGGCTTAAATGAGCCCTCAGCTTTCGACTCCTTGGGGTAGGGCGACATCTCCGGCTGCTTGCTCGCCATCGCCATAACCCGGTCAAGGAGCCGCTTCTCAGCTACAATCACGAGGGACTCGGCTAGCCGACTGCTCTTGGTTGCACAGGAGGGCGACTTTTTGTAGTCGCCGGCTATGGTCAGAATCCCCTTGGAACTCGACATCTTCATCTTGAGGTAGGCATAGTGGGGGACCGCCATGAACTTGGCCAGGGCAGGTCGGCCAAGTAATGCATGGTATGGGCTCTCAAGATCCACCACCTCAAACCATACTGACTCTCGGCGAAAATGATCTTTGTCTCCAAAGAGGACATCTATTAGTATCTTGCCGATTAGTGAGCAGGAAAGGCCAGGAACTATGCCATGGAAAAAGGTCCGGCTGTTCTGAAGCTGTCTTTGCTTGATTCCTAACTTCTCCATGGTGTCCTTGTACAGGATGTTGATACTACTGCCGCCGTCTATCAGGACTCGGGAGAAAAGAGCAGCTCGTCTATCTGTGGCAAAGGTGGCATCCAAAACCAAGGCGTAGGAGCCCGGACTCGGCATCACCTCTGGGTGATCAGCTCTGCTCCAGCTGATAGGCTTCTCAAACCAATGCCTAAACTCTGGTGCTTCTGATGCTACTGCGTTCACCTCTTGCTGCTGCTGTCGCCTGCTGCGTCGATCATTGGCCACACTGGTGAACACCACATAGGCTCCGTGCTCTTCTGGGTACTCGTCTTGTACTGCATGGACTGGCCTGGCCGCCGGCTGCTGGGGCGGAGGAGGCGGCTGCCCAGTAGGCGGGGGAGGCAGGAGGCCGTCTCCCTTGGCGATCCTGGTGAGCCAGTGGCATTTCCATGTGGTGTGGTTGGACGGCTTCGCACCACTATGGAACTTACAGGGACCATCCAAAGTCTGCTCATAAGAGAAAGCCAGCAGCCAGTTAGGCTTGCCGCCCTTCTGACGTTTGGGCGGAGGCTGCCCTTCTGGCTGCTGGTCTTCGACTGTCGCCCCATGCCGGCTGCTGGAAGCCGGCTGTGCGGCCTTGCGCTTGTGGTCGCTCTGCTGCTGTCGCCGACTTGGCATCTCTAGCCGGGGTTCTAGGAGCCTGAGGGGCCACTTTGCCAGTCGCGCTAACTTGAATCTCTGCCTACATGGAGGAATCGGCCGTGGCATACTTGTCCGCTATGATCAGCAGCTCGTCGAGGGTTTCTGGCTCGTCGCAGAGGAGCTTGTGCTTGAGGAGGGTGCCTTCTCTGCACCCAGCGGTGAAGTACTCGATAGCCTGCACCTCGTGCAAGCCCTCACAGGAGTTTCGGAGCTCGGCCCAACGCGTGAGGTAATCGCGAGTTGACTCGTTGGGGCCTTGCACACATAGGGAGAGCTGGCGAGGCTTGGGAGGCCACTTGTACGTGCTGGTGAAGTTGCGGACGAAGGCGTCGGTGAAGTCGGCCCAGCTATTGATGCTGCGGGGCTTCAGGCTATTCAGCCATGTCCGGGCTGTGCCCTAGAGCATAAGCAGAACATATTTCACGGCAACACACTTGTTGCCGTTCGCTATGTTGACGGTTGTGGAGTAGTCCACTAGCCAGTCCTCCAGCTTCATGGAGCCGGTGTACTTGGGCGTGTCTCTTGGGAGCGTGAACCCTTTGGGAAAGGGCTCGTCTCGGATGCGGGGACCAAAACACGGCGGGCCCAGCTCATCTTCTTCTTCGAGCGCCAGGGATCGGTGGACTCGGTCGATCTGGTGGTGAGCGTCATTCTCTCCGACTCCTTCTCGGCGGCCAAGGTGGTCGCCGAGAGTCGGGTGATCCACAGGCAACGGGGAGACTCGCCTTTCCCTGCGAGGGGGAGGAGGCGAACAGTCGTCCCGTCGTTCCACTGCCCTCGGGCGGCCATCTTGGTCACGCTCGATGGTGATGCAAGTCTGACTACGGCTGGCAGCCGGCTCCTTGTCCTTTCTTCCACAGACTCCACCAGTCGGCGTCCGAGACGTCGCGCCATGATCTTGGCAGGGAGGTAGGTCGTCGTTCTGCCGTTGCGGCGCATCAGTGCGGCAGCCGGCCTCGTTCTGCTCAGCAACCGCGTCGAGGAGTCGCTGGACGCGCTCCGTCATCAGGCGACGCTCTTCGCCCTCGAAATTGTCCAGCTCGTCCACCGCCGCCTGGGAGGCCCCGATGTTCTCCGCAGGCGTGGCGTAAACGGGGCGATTTGCCCCGAACAGGTTGGCGATGGCCACGCCGCGCTGCTGGACCGCGCCTAGGCGGCTAGGCCCAGCTGGAGCCGGAGAGCCACCCACAGCACGGTCCATCTCGCGCTGGTAGGCTTCTGACAGGTGTCTCATGCTAGCCAGCTTCTTCGCGCCTTTGACGAGCTGGAGGCGGCGCGCCTCCAGCGTCTCGGCGTCGGCGTCTTCGGAGATGGGCGCGGTCAGGTCTTGTAGCGCAGCGTCGAGTGGGTCATGAGCTCCTCCGCCGGAATGCTCGCCATGACCGATGACGAGCACCTCTGTGACGGTGCTTCCGCTGCTCTCCGCGCAGGGGAGCGGCTCGTCTTAGACCACCACGTTGATGGGAAACGCGTCAAGCGACTCGGTGTCGGAATCGAACAACATCGGATCGGTGGAGCCTACGGACTCCAAGTCCACAGCTGACTCACTGGCGACGTGGAGTTGATCGAGGAGGCCCGCGAGGAGGCTCTCGGGGCCGCCCGTGCCTGCGTCGGATGCGGGCTCGTCGGAGAGGCGAACCTCGCCGACAAGATCGGCGAGGCAGCTGGTCGCGCAGGCGATCTCAGCGCCATGCAGCGCGTCGGCATAGACTCCGTCTGGCGTGCCGGGCTGGCTGCGCTCGCCAGGGAGGAAAAGGGTTCCCGTCCAGAGCAGATCTCCGGACGACGGTGCACCTCGCACCATGGTGGGCGCCAAATGTTGGGGGTTGGGTGCGACATATGCCAAAGGATGGCTTATCATGGTGGGAGCGAGTAGAACGTCGCCGGTGCCTGGAACCGGGATGAGGCGTAGACACGAACGCCGGCGTACTTTACCCAGGTTCGGGGCTCTCCTAGGAGATAACACCCCTAGTCCTGCTCTGCGGGGTCTCTGCATGATCACTATGGCAAAGTGAGTACAAGGTTGCTCCTCGAGCTGTTTCCTAGAGGTAGAAGAAGGCAAGGCTAGCTCTCTCCTTCCTATATGATCTGGTCTAGTGCTAATGGATTCGAACCCTTTGCATGGGTGCCCTAGGGGGTTATATAGGCCTACCCCCCAAGGGTACAATGGTAATCCGGCTGGGCACAAGGCCCAGCCATCAGTCTCTTTGGTCACCGCCTTCTCCGCCGACTGCTGGGGCCCGCCGGCTGGTGGGCCCCGCCGACTGGTCCGGTATAGAGCCGACAGGCCGTGTCCTCCACGGGTGGGTCTTGCCGGCTGCTGATTACTGTAGCCGTACCTCTAATGACGCGGGCTTGGTCATGGGGTCGTGGCAACAGCACCGCCGCCTGGCGGCGATCACTGTTGCCACTTCCCGTCTTGTCTGGTTAATGGCGCGTGGGGCCCGTGGGAGGGGCAAGCCGACTCCTGGGGGCCGACTCCCACCGGGTCCGACTGGTGGCGCTCTCACCGTCTTCTGGACTCCCGCTGACTGGTGGGACCCGTCGTCCCTGGGTCATACAGACAGGCCGTCGTGGGTGCATGACTCTGCCCACTGGTGCTGATGTCAGGGCCGGCATGGCAACAGTGCCGCGCCGGACGGAGATCTCTGCGGGTACGGTGCACTGTGGCCACGCCTTCCCTTGGAAAGGGGAGGGAGTGGGCTTCACTGTAGCCACTCCCCGTCCCGTCCCTCTTGATGAGGGCACGGGCATTCGTTGGTGCCGGGGGCCGACTCCTGGTTGCCGGCTTTTCTGGAAGCTGCCAGATCGGAGTCGGCTCGTCTTGAACCCACCCTCGGGACTCGGCTGCGGGGGGGGGGGGGGGGGGAGTCGGTCGTTCTTCCGGCCGACTTCTAGAAGGCGGCTATTCGTCGTGGCATCTTCGAGGGGCGCAGCCTGCCCCGATGTCTTGAAAGGTTCTGGGCTTCGGGTTAGCCTACCCGTGGCCCATTACTCCGACAGCTGTTGTCACCGTCTATCAGGACTCGGGAGAAGCGACCAGCTCGCTTGTCCGTGGCAAAGGTGGCGTCCAAAACCAGGGCATAGGAGTCGGGCTTAGGTATTACCTCCGGGTGGTCAGCTCTGCTCCAACTGATGGGCTTCTCAGACCAAGGCATGAACTCTGGTGTCTCTGATGCTACTGCATTCACTTGTTGCTGCTGCTGCCGCCTGCTGCGTCAATCATCGGCCATACTGGTGAAGATGACATAGGCTCTGTGCTCTTCTGGGTATTCGTCTTGTATCGTGCCGACTGGTCTGACCGCCGGCTGCTGGGGCGGGGAAGGAGGCGGTTGCCCAGCAGGCAGGGGAGGCAAGAGGCCGTCTCCCTTGGCGATCCTGGTGAGCCAGTGGCACTTCCGAGTGGTGTGGTTGGACGGCTTCGCACCACTATGGAATTTCCAGGGAGCATGCAAAGTCTGCTCATATGAGAAAGACGGCAACCAGTTGGGCTTCCCGCCCTTCTGACGCTTGGGCGGAGGGTGCCCTTCCGGCTGCTGGTCTTCGACTGTTGCCACCTTCCGGCTGGTGGAAGCCGGCTGCGTGGCCTTGCGCTTGTGGTCGCTTTGCTGTTGGCGCCGACTGGAGTCTCCAGCCGGGGTTCGGGGAGCATGCGGAGCTACTTTGCCAGCCAAACTAACTTGGATCTCTGCCTTCATGGAGGAGTCGGTCGTGGCATATTTGTCCGCTATGATCAGCAGCTCGTCGAGGGTCTCCGGCTCATCGCAGAGAAGCTTGTGCTTGAGGAAGGTGCCCTCTCGGCACCCGGCGGTGAAGTATTCGATGGCCTGCACCTCGTGCACGCCCTCGCAGGAGTTACGGAGCTCGGCCCAGCGCATGAGGTAGTCGCGAGTTGACTCGTTGGGGCCTTGCACGCACAAGGAGAGTTGGCGAGGTTTGGGAGGCCGCTTGTACGTGCTGGTGAAGTTGCGGACGAAGGCGTCGGTGAAGTCGACCCAACTGTTGATGTTGCGGGGTTTCAAGTTGTTCAGGCATGTCCGGGCCGTGCCCTAGAGCATGAGCGGAATGTACCTCACGGCAACACGTTTGTTGCCATTTGCTATGTTGACGGCCATGGAGTAGTCAACTAGCCAGTCTTACGGCTTCATAGAGCCGGTGTATTTGGGAGTGTCTCTTGGGAGCGTGAACCCTCTGGGGAAGGGCTCGTCTCGGATGCGGGGGTCCAAACACGGCGGACCCAACTCGTCTTCTTCTTCTTCTAACACCAGGGATCGGTGGAGTCGGTCGATCCGGTGGCGGGCGTCATTCTTTCCGACTCCTCGGCGGCCGAGGCGGTCGCCGAGTGTCAGGTGATCAACAGGCGGCGGGGAGACTCGCATTTCCCTGCGTGGGGGAGGAGGCGGACAGTCGTCCCGTCGTTCCACTGCTCTTGGGCGGCCGTCTTGGTCGCGCTCTATGGTGATGCGAGTCCGACTGCGGCTGGCAGCCGGCTCCTTGTCTTTTCTTCCGCGAACGCCACCAGTCGGCGTCCGAGATGTCACGCCTGGGACTCGGCGGGGATGCAGGTCGTCATTCTGCCGATGCGGCGCATCGGTTCGGCAGCCGGCTTCGTTCTGCTCGACAACCGCGTCTAGGAGCCGCTGGACGCGCTCCGTCATCAGGCGACGCTCTTTGCCCTCGAGCTTGTCCAGCTCGTCTGCTGCCGCCTGGGCAACTCGGATGTTTTTCGCCGGCGTGGCATAGACGGGGCGATCTGCCCCAAACAGGTTAGCGATGGCCATGCCGCGCTGCTGGACCACGCCAAGGCGGCTGGGCCCGGCGGGAGCCGACGTGCCGCCCACAGCGTGGTCCATCTCGCGCTGATAGGCTTCCGACAGGCGTCTTATGCTGGCCAGCTTCTTGGCGCCTTCAACAAGCTGAAGGCGGCACGCCTCCAGCGTCTCGGCGTCGGCGTCTTCGGGAATGGGCGCGGTCAGATCTTGTAGTGCCGCATCGAGCGGGTCGCGAGCACCTCCGCCGGAGTGCTCGCCGTGGCCGATGACAAGCACCTCCGTGACGGTGCTTCCGCCGCTCTCCGCGCGAGGGAGCATTTCGTCATAGATCACCACATTGGTAGGGAACGCGTCGAGCGACGCGGTGTCGGAGTCGACCAACATCGGGTCGGTGGAGCCTACGGACTCCAAGTCCACAGCTGGCTCGCTGGCGACGTGGAGTTGATCGAGGAGGCCCGCGAGGAGGCTCTCGGGGCCGCCTGTGCCCGCGTCGGATGCGGGCTCGTCGGAAAGGCTGACCTCGCCAACAAGATCGGTGAGGCAACTGGCCGCGCAGGCGATTTCCGCGCCATGCAGCGCGTCGGCGCAGATTCCGTCTAGCGTGCCGGGCTGGCTGCGCTCGCCAGGGAGGAAAAGGGTTCCCGTCGAGAATAGGTCTCCGGACGATGGTGCACCTCGCCCCACGGTGGGCGCCAATGTCGGGGGTTGGGAGCGACATATGCCAATGGATGGCTTATCATGGTGGGAGCGAGTAGAACGTTGCGGGTGCCCATAAGCGGGATGAGTCATAGACACGAAGCCGGCGTACTTTACCCAGGTTCGGGTCTCTCCTAGGAGATAACACCCCTAGTCCTGCTCTGCGGGGTCTCCGCATGATCACTAAGGCAAAGTGAATACAAGGTTGCTCCTCGAGCTGTATGCTAGAGGTAGGAGAAGGCAAGGCTAGCTCTCTCCTTCCTATATGATCTGGTCTAGTTCTAATGGGTTGGAACCCTTTGCATGGGTGCCTTGGGGGTTTATATAGGCCTACCCCCCAGGGGTACAATAGTAATCCTGCCGGGTGTAGGACCCGGCTGTCAGTGTCTCCGGCGTTCGCCTTCTCCGTCGACTGTTGGGGCCCGCCGACTGGCAGGCCTCGCCGACTGGTCTGGTACGGAGCCGTTAGGTCGTACCCCCGCTTGCGGGTCTTGCCGGCTGCTGCTTACTATAGTCGTGCCTCTAATGACGCAGGCTTGGTCATGGGGTCGTGGCTACATCACCGCCGCCTGGCGGGCGATTACTGTAGCCACTCCCCATCTCGTCTGGTTAATGGTGCGTGGGACCCGTGGGAGGGGGCAGGCTGACTCCCGAGGGCCGGCTCCCATCAGGTCCGACTGGTAGTGCTCTTGCCGTCTTCTGGACTCTCACTGACTGGTAGGGCCCATCATCCCTGGACCGTACTGACAGGCCGTCATGGGTGCAGGACTCCGCCCACTGGTGCTGATGTCAGGGATGTCACGGCAACAGTGTCGCGCCGGACGGAGATCTCCGTTGGTACAGTGCACTGTGGCCAAAACATCCCCTGAAAAGGGGAGGGAGTGGGCTTTACTGTTGCCACTTCCCGTCCCATCCCCCTTGATGAGGGCATGGGCTTGGTTGGTGCCGTGGGCCGACTCTCCGTGGCCGGCTTCTCTGGAAGCCGCCAGGTAGGAGTCGGCTTGTCTTGACCTCGCCACCAGGACTCGGTCGCACACGGGCAGTCGGCTGTTCCTCGAGCCGGCCTCCAGAAGGTGGCTCTTCATCTTGGCGTCTTGAGGGGCGCAGTCAGCCCCGATGTCTTGAAAGGTCCTGGGCCTCAGGTTAGCCTACCCGTGGCCCATTACTCCGACATCTGTTTTTTATAAGAGTGTAGAAGGGTAGATACAAGCCGACAGGTGGGCCCAATGGTAGTGAGAAAATGTGATGCAACACTAGAGGTGCAACGTGGAGCGTTTAACTGGTCAACTAGTCATGTCTTGAGCAAATACAGAGCTGTACGGTGAGCTCGTTACTATATAATAACCACAAAACGTAAATGGTGACCGTAATGAGTGGATTCTGAAGTCCAATGTATGTATCGTGCTTTCGCTCCAAATACAATGATCGTCATTGTATATATCGCGAGAGAAAGATGAAACATGCGTGAATGTGCTGGGGGCTTACTTTTAGAGGACCTGGAGATAGTTTGTGTGCATACATGAAGGGGGCGTAAAGGGGGTCTATGCGATGGGGAGAGAGATGCTCTTCGTTTCTCTTTATTATGACTAACTTTATATATAGTACAAAAATATAAAAAATCACAGTGCGGAATAAATATCATTGTGGGCACCATGCAATGCAAATTAACGTTCATACTCCTCCATATAACTTTGTAATGTTGTATATATGTAGAAATTCTAAAATAATTTTTTGGCCACACTTTATTCAAAAGGAATGTTTTATGCGAAATAAACGTGAAGATAGGGCTTTTTAGATCAATGGGGTACGTGATGTAACATGTGTGAATGTGTAGTTGATGTATTTGGCAGGGCCTAGAGAGGTATGTGTGTGTGTTACATATTCAAGAGAGGCATGGATAGATGGGTCGGTGGGGGAGGGGGCGTGGGAGAGATAGCACAAGAAATGAGAGAGGTCTAGAGAGAGAGAGACTAATATATGATGTCACGGCGAGAGATTCCCTTGAGTGTGTATATGCAAGGGGGAGGGTATAGAGGCATGAGGAGATTTTTTTTGTGTGGTGTCTGTGTTGGTATGTGTGGGTGTGAGAAGACAACGAGACCTGGGGGAAGAGGTGAGGCCCTTGGTTCGGTTCCGTCTTGCGCCACATTGGTCGGCCCGTGACGCATTTAGGGAGACCCCTGGATGACTTGTCGTACAAGACAACGATAGCAGAATTGTGAAGGACTCTGTGTCCACTGACAAAGCCGGCTAGGATTTGTAACCCTGGGTTATCGGACTAAGGTAACCCCTTATCTCTCATATTACTATTCATCCAACCTAACTTTAAGGGGCATCCTATAGAATGCTCTGCAAGAATCATACTCGTCAATTAGGAAGAGAGGTGTGAGACAATGTGTGACAGACAGACCTAAAGATAATGTGCGTACAGGAGACACGTAGGCAGGTCTATGTATATAGAAAGGGTTGATGGGGATTGCGTGTGTGTGTGTGTATGCTTGTGAGAGGAAGAGTGCTTGTGATAAAGGTTAGTGAAAACAGTCGTAAATGGTTACGAGAGGGAGGGAGGGTTATATCGAGAGCATGTCTGCGAGAAAGACACCTCGGGAGAGAGTGTGTGAGCATGTGTGAGAGACCACCGATGGAAAGTGAAACTACACATAAAATATTGATGTACACATTGATTAAAGATATAAATTGTATCCAAATATTAGGATGGGATCATGATATTTGCAATTCACGTAAGGAACAATCATTGATCCATTAGACATCTAGATTCTATTGAATTTGAGCATGTCTATGTTATTATTCGACATAATTGATCCACATAGTTAGTATTTTGAACTCCAGACAATGCATCGCTTTAGCAATCGAATATAAACGTGAGTATAGTTCATGTTGTGTGTGTAAAGCACATTATACATACGAAAGTTACACAATGAACATTATAAATAGCTAGCTATGAACTAGCATACATTTGAATTCAACTTAATGTGGTTTAAAAAATCGAATTCAACATGAAGTCCATTCAATTATTTGAATTCGATATCATGGCATTTGTAAATCATACCTAAGTTATGGGGGCACCAATCTTTGCTCTGATTTTGTACATAATAGCATATATAGTCGTGTACAAAATAGATTCAAATTTAGCTCCTCCATTCCAAAATAATCGTAGTTATAGGATTTTCAAGTGTCAAAATTTCAAAAAGAAGCGGATAATTTAATTAGGTTTTCAAACATACAAGGTCAAATTTAACGTTGTCTATTTAGGTCAATCCTCAAAGTTCAAGAGTACTCTAAACGTGAATGCTTCTGTTTCAAAATTTCGAATGAAGCGCCAAAAGAGCATCTACTTGCCCGAAACCGCATGAGATCAATGTTTGGTAGTATAAGGAAATTACTTTTATAACTCTGGCCCGTGAAACCTACCGGCCCGACGTCCAAAGGTCTAAACCGGGGTAGGTTTGTAGCTTCATCTAGATGCCATGTGTAACGCCCTCGATGCGGCTATATCTCCTACGTGTCGAAGCACGACTTAGAGGCATAACCACATTGAAAGCAATATCGCAAGTGAGGTAATCTTCACACAACCCATGTAATACATAAGGGAAAGAGATACATAGTTGGCTTACAGTCGCCACTTCACACAATACATAAATAAACATTCATCATCCAGATTACACTAAAGGTTCGACTACAGAACCAAAATGAAAGAAGACTACCCCAAATGCTACACAGATCCCCGATCGTCCCAACTGGGCTACACTACTGATCATCAAGAAAAGACACATAGTAACAGCCACGTTCCTCGTCGAACTCCCACGTGAGCTCGGTCGCGTCATCTGCACTGGCATCGTTGGCACCTGCAACTGTTTTGGTAGAATCTGTGAGTCATGGGAACTCAGCTATCTCACACCCGCGAGATCAAGACTATTTAAGATTAAAGGTAGGATAGGGTTGTGAGGTGGAGCTGCGGCAAGCGACTAGCATATATGGTGGCTAACAACGCAAAAGAGAGCGAGAAGAGAAGCAAAGCACGGTCGTGAAGCTAGAAGTGATCAAGAAGTGATCCTAGAACAACCTACGTCAAACATAACTCCAACACCGTGTTCACTTCTCGGACTCCGCCGAGAAGAGACCATCACGGTTACACACGCGGTTGATGTGTTTTAGTTAAGGTCAACTTCGGGTTTTCTACAACCGTACATTAACAAATTCCCATCTACCTCATAACCGCGGGCACGGCTTTCGAAAGATAATACCCTGCAGGGGTGTCCCAACTTAGCCCATTATAAGCTCTCACGGTCAACGAAGGATATTCCTTCTACCGGGAAGACCCGATCAGTCTCGGAATCCCGGACTGCAAGACATTTTGACAGTAATAAAACAAATCCAGCAAAGCCGCCCGATTGTGCCGACAAATCCTGATAGGAGCTGCACATATCTCGGTCTCAGGGCACATCCAGATGAGACAGGCTACGAGTAAAACCAGGCATCGAGTTTCCCCGAGGTGGCCCCGCAGGCAGCTCGGTTCGGACCAACACTCGAAGGAGCATTGGCCCGGGGGGCTAAAATAAAGATGACCCTCGGGCTCACGAAAACCCAAGGGAAAATATGGTGGTAGGTGGTCAAATGGTAAAACCAATGTTGGGCCTTGCTGGAAGAGTCTTATTCAAAGTGAACTGTCAAGGGGGTCCCATAAATCACCCAACCGTGTAAGGAACGCAAAATCAAGGAACATAACACCGGTATGACGGAAACTAGGGTGGCAAGAGTGGAACAAAACACCAGGCATAAGGCCGAGCCTTTCACCCTTTACCAAGTATATAGATGCATTAATTAAATAAGAGATATTGTGATAACCCAAAGTAATCATGTTCCAACAAGGAACAAATTTCATCTTCACCTGCAACTAGCAACGCTATAAGAGGGGCCGAGCAAAGCGGTAACATAGCCAATTAACGGTTTGCTAGGAAAGGATGGTTAGAGGCTGACATGGCAATATGGGTGGCATGATATAGCAAGTGGTAGGTATCGCAGCATAGGCATAGCAAAAGAGCGAGCAACTAGCAAGCAAAGATAGAAGTGATTTCGAGGGTATGGTCATCTTGCCTGCAAGGTTCTCCGAGTTGTCGAAAGCTTGGTCCTCGAAAGCGTTCTCAACAGGTTCCTCGTTCACGTACTCGTCTCCCGGCTCTACCCAAAGCAAGAACACAAGCAAAGGAACAACTATCAACCACGATGCAATGCACAAACAACATGATGCAAAAACATGGCATGATATGCGAGATGTAGTATGCAATGCATATGCGTGCTTCCGAAGGAAAAGATGAACAAGGCATAATTTTGGCAAACCAAGTATGCCACTGGAAAGGTGAGATGATTTCGGTTGAAATCGATATAAAGATCACCGGAATCGGATGCACGGTTTGCAAATGACAAGCAAAACAAGAATGACAAGATTCTGCCATTAACAGCATGATGCCACGTAGCATGCAACAAGAAATTAAGCTACTGCATCCAAACATATCAGCAAAGCATATAGAAGTGATCTACTCAAGATGCTTGACAAAAGATGAACACTGAGCTACGGCTAAATCACCCCACAACAGGTTCAAACAAGCATGGCAAAAGAGCAAAATATAACAGGTTCACAGACTTAGTGAAAATAACAACATGCCAGAAATTAACATCAGGATGACATGTTTAGAGCAAGCAACCAACATGCTACAGGAACAGGACATAGAAAAATATGGCATGGCATGGATCTACTCAAAGCATTGAACAACAGTCCCTTACTGACCATGAGCCAAAAAGGACCAGAAAATATAGTAACACCCATGTCAATTAAGCAAGTTTCGTCACAGGTTTCAGACTTGGCAGAAAACTGGACATGTCAAAAACAGATAACAAGTAGGCATGTTTACGAGCTCGATGCACTCACTACAGAGCATTGCATGATAAACTAAGAATACATTCATCAAGAAGACATGGCATAGGAGCTAGAAATGGCAAGAATAACATCATATCATGCATGGAGCAACTACAAAAAGCTTGGCAAAATCGAATAACATGTAAACAATCTGCCAGTAACATTTTATAGCAAAAGTAGAGCTCGATTGACTCAAGCTATGGCACTCCATAAATACAAACAAAGGCATGGATGGATAGAGAAAATCCATATTTTCAAAACACCCTTACTGATCATGCTCAAAAGAGGCATAGATCTCTCTGAAACAACATGAACACATGGCATAAAAATAACAGCAGGGAAAAACTTTGTGAAAATACAGTCCCTGAAATCAACAACAATATGTACCCTAGTTTGCATGCTTGTGCTAGTCACCACAGAGATCACAAAAATACATGGCATACACCCCTGGATAGATGGCATGGCCTAGTACAAAACACATGTAGGACTCCAGTTCATAGGATGCACACATCAATCATGGCAAAAATGACAAAAGTGCATGTACTGAAACAGATCTGAAACTAACATCACATAGCCCTCTTCCAACAGCATTTCGGGCATCAAAATTAGCTCAAATGAAAATGATGCAATGAGATGAAATGATTTACTCATCGAGACGAACAATTTTACATGCTATAAGCCCAAAACGGAGCCACGGATGCAGAAATATGATGCGATGAACATGACATAAAAATACAACAGAAAAATGACTTATACGAATTAGACCTAGGGTTTGCCGGCGCGGAGACCGAGGCGGCGGCGGATCTGGCCGGCGCCTCGCCGGAGAGAGCGCGGGGGCGGCCGGAGGCGGCGGCGGCGGCGCGGGACGGTGCGGGCGAGGAGGCGACCGGGCGCGGGCGGGGAGGCGACCGGGCCGGGGAGGGCCGGCGATGGCCCCGCGGGCCCTGGCGGCGGCGGCGAAGTGGGGCTCGCGGGCGCCATGTGGCGGCTGCGGGTTGGTCCGGTGGAGCGAGCGGACGCATCCGGCTCCGCCCGGACGTGTCCGGCGACGGCGGGAGGAGCGGGGCTAGGGTTAGGGTTGGAGTGGATCCGAAAATTTCGGGAGAGGGGGTGGATTTATAGGTAGGAGGGGCTAGGAGGCTCCAAATTGAGCACGGTTTTCGCCCACACGATCGTGATCGAACGGCGATGGACATGGGAGTGACTTAGATGGGTTATTGGGCTGATTTGAAGGGGTTTTGGGCTGCAACACACATGAGGCCTTCACGGTTACCCGGTTAACCGTTGGAGTATCAAACGACCTCCGAATGACCCGAAACTTGACAGGCGGTCTACCGGTGCTATACCAAGGCCGCTTGGCAAACCTCGGTCCATTCCGAGAAAGTTTAATACCTGCCCACGGAAAAAGGTAAAAGGGGACGCCGGGGAACATAGGAGCGCCGGATTGCAAAACGGACAACGGGGAAAATGCTCAGATTCATGAAACGAACACGTATGCGAATGCGACGCACATGATGACATGATATGAAATGCATGACATGAACAAAATGCAAAATGAAGGGAAACCCAACCACGGAGGGAATATTATATCACATTGCCGAAAATGGCAAGAGTTGGAGTTACAAATATGGCAAGTTACATCCGGGGTGTTACACCATGCAACCGCCTCCGAAAAACATTCATACACAATGGCCGCCTAAGCACACATGCGCGCGGCTGAAATCGCTCCCGCCCACTAGTTGGGACACCTGGGATTACCATCCTACCCCGACCCGCAGTAGGTCCGAAATTTAAGAGGGGGGTAAAGTTTGTACTTTCCCCAAATTTCAAACAAGCGCATCCCATCTGTTCAAAAAAGCCAAGAAGAAGCGCGTCCCAGACCGAAACATGGTTCTCCCTTAGCTCCCCCCGCCCCCCGCCCCCGTCCGATTCCCCATTCGTACTCCGTGGGAGCCAAAACTACCTCTCCACCAGTCGCGAAACCCCGACCTCCTTCGTCCGCCACCCCATCCCACCCATCAACCGCCACCCTCATCCATCATGCCGGAGCCAATACCCCGACATCGTCATCCATCGCAACCTCAACCACAACGCCTTCCACGGCTAGTAGTTGAAGTCAAGGCCGAGCAGTCCGTACCCGAGCCAGTTCAACCACGCCGTCCTGCGCCTCACTGCTGCCGCTCCAACTTCGCCACCGTCCACCGCACCGGAGCTGTTCCTGCTACGCCGTCCTTCATCGCCTCGGATCTGCTTCCCCTCCGCCGTCATACGGCCACGGCAACACAGTCAACAATTTGGCCATGGGTTCGTCCAAGCCTGCACCCTCCTCCAAAACATCGCTTTCCCCGGCAAAGAGAAGAAGATCGGTGCGAGGAGGCGACCACACCGGCAACCGAAAATGGTACTCATCTTCCCTTATTCGTGCAAATCTTACCTGTCTGCTTGCACGGTATTCATCCCACAGAAGACACTAGTTGACCACTTCTTCTTGATACTAGATGTTCCTAGTTACTCGCGATGCACAAGGTTTCTCCTCATATACTATTTCACCTTAGCTAGTGGTCCGTCGCCCCCCTGGATTTCAATTCCTGGTCAACTGATTCCCAATTAACGGAAGCATTCCCCGATGTACATGCACTAGTCCTCCTATTACGCCGGGGAACCAGCGCCTTGATGTTTATCTTAGGGGCGTGTGGGGCCTAGAGCTGCTGGCGCCCGAGATCTGGAGGTTGGTCGGGATTAAAGGGATGGCCTGGGGTCACTGCCAAGCACGGCGGTGGTGTGAGGTCGAGGGGAGGGCAGGGCGGCAGAGGCAGGGGTCTGGGCCGGTGGTCGCTGGCGGTTCGAGAAAGATCGTCAACAGTGACTGGCAGGAGGTAGACGAAGGCCATCTGCCCATTCCTTATAGATCGGACGGTTCATAAAAAAATTGACTGACCTATTTATTTTCGGTCAACTGTTATCTTGATAGGACCACATGTGATGGTGTGCTGGAGGAGTACCTGCATTTCCTGTGCTCATATATTACAAAATCATACGGAGTAGAATCTAATTTTGTTTGCCATGCAATGTTGTAGAGCTATCATATGTCTCATGTCATTTATTTTTCAGCCACCTGCTATCTGCTACTTTTACAGTGCACTAGATCTGCACACACTTCACCCATACTCTCACTATTGTGTTTTTATGCAAGGGTATTTCAGACCTTGCCTTGACAGAAGCAGAAAAGAGTAGAGAGAAGTTGCTCCAGCGTGGTACGCGGCTAGGCCAGACACGTTTCAAGGCTTGAAAGGGTGTAGTGTCAGCAGATGGAGAAGGGGAACGTAGCTCTGGAGTTGATGATCTCGCTCTCTGTGAACCACCATCCTAGGTGCTTGCTTTAACTTCACGGTGTCATATGTGGTTGCATGTTGCATATGGTGTCTAGCTTGTATTCCAAAAGCCGAAGTCGGTCTTCATCAAAATAAGGAAATATTTTTTTACATGAACCACCATCCCGGGAGCACCAGAAGACAAATAGCTAGTCAAGGCACTGGCCGAGCCAGTGACAAGCCCAGCACAGACATGCATCACCTGGAAGCCAACTAAAAAGCCACGATGGTGGCAAAGCAGCCCGCCTCCCATCAGGCTCTCAGGTCCTAGATGATCATGCTCACCACTCCAGCCGGATGTCTAGCTTGTATTGCTTCCAATTTGCTTAAATTGCATCTGCTTAGCTTACACACTATACCTTTGAATATGACACGCCTTCCTGTTTTTGGTACATACTAGTACATCTGTCTATTAACCATGTTCTTACATCAAACTAATGTTCTTGTATATCCCTCATCAATCACTTATGATGAGGCAGTCAGGCCAGTGGACTACTTTGTTAAAAGATCCTCATTTAAAGAATGCAGCGTCATCCTGCCCACATGATTCTCAAGAAACATCAAGGCTAGATGAAGATAGTGAATGTAGCTCTATAGTTGATTACCGCATTTCCCCTACACTAGCATCGCAGGTGCTTGCTCTAACTTGGCAGCGTGATATGTGGTTGCATGTTCCATATGGCGTCTAGATTGTAATTTTTCTAATCTGGTTAAATTGCATGTGCTATTCTGCTTAGTTTATACATTATACCTGTTAATGTGACATGCCTTCCAGTTTTTAGTACATAGTACATCTATCTATTAAGCATGTCCTCACATAAAACTATTGTTTTTTGTATCCCGCATAAATCAATATGACGAGACACCTTCAGTATATGCAGTGTGATTTTAGTTGCATCTTTCATATGATTTATAGCATGCGCTGCTTCTAATTTGTTGAAATGCCATTTATGATGGGACGCTGAAAGAACATGCGGTGCCCCCATGTTTGGTTTTGGTAATTGATGACAATCTCTATGGACTAATGGTTGCCTTGAGTTATATTTGAAGGATTTGTCCATAGGCATTTCTTGAAGTCCATGTGTTGGTTTCAAGGAGTTTATGAGTTGACCAAGGTGCTATTAAGGAATTATTCTAAGATTGGTCATGTGAGTGTTGAGCTTATTGCAAGCATGTCTTGAAGAAGAAGATTGTGTGATCATTCATGCTTACCTTCAAGACATCATCCAAATGAAGAGAGTTGGAAAGATTCAAGGTTGATCAAGACTAAGTCAAGAGTGAATCAAGTTGATCAACTCACAAAGCGTAGAAGATGTACTGAGAGGGGTCAAGTGATCCCATGGTATGGTAAGCATTGTCCATTGCGCTTTGTGTACTAACCCATGGTCTATGTGAGAGTTCTATGTGGGGTTAGGTACGTGTTCATGGGCTTGCATCAAGAGGAAGATATCCCTCAAACCATGGAGAGGATGACATCAAGTGGTGATCGTCATCAAGATTGTCATGTGCAAGTTCAAGTGGAGCATCACGAAGACATCAAGTGCTTGAAGCTTGCCATCCATTGTGGTGTCAATGGACTTGTGAAGATGTGCCAAAGAGTGGCTCACCCATAGTGGAGTATGGGGGAGCAATCATCTAGTCTCCATCGACCTAACGTAATCAAGAAAGGTGGTCCATCTTGAGGAGGACAAGATCGTCATCATCTAGCCCAAGTGGATCATGTGCAAGGCAAAGGTTTGCCCTTGATAGGTTTTCTATTTTACTGGTCTCATGATGGTAGTTGGGAGACCGAGTTATAGGATCGATTGCCGTACTATCAAGGGGGGCTCTCGATGAGTAGCTTGATCGTATCGTTCATAGAGAGCTCAAACCATTGCATCCTTGCATCATCTTTGTTGGTTCTTGTTTGGTTGTTCTCTTTGTGAGTTTTGGAGCTTATGGTCATCTTGATGACAAGCTCGAGTTCATCGAAAACGGAGTTCACTCGCATCTTCTATGATGTTGGAGGTTATGCCGGTTCTTCTCGGTTGGAGGTTTCACCCCTCTATTGTGTTAGGCATACCTCCCCTGCCTCTTCTTACTATAACCAGTCGCTGTTTTGATGCTACTCGTTGTCTTGTTTCCGACAAGCTTGAGTTTGCTCAATTCGGAGCTCATATGAAGAAGTTATGGCAGCTCTGGTTTTCTCCCTGCGGTAGTACCGTGGCCAGAGCGGCAGTACCGCTTATCGCCCCAAGCGGTAGTACCGCTGTCCAAAGCGGTAGTACCGCCTATGGCCATAAGCGGTAGTACCGCTCCAGTACCGCTCTACTACCGCCTCGATTTTGGGTCTGCTCTTTTCGTGTCGGGTTTTGCAGTAGTAGCACGGCAGTAAGGCACGGCAGTTCCGCCCATAAGCGGTAGTACCGCCCCGGTTGGGCGGTAGTACCGCTCCGGTCGGGCGGTAGCACCGCTACTGCATTACTGCCGCCGTACTCTGCTCTGCCCTACCTCTCTTGATCCCGTGTTCTGCTCCTCCAGCGGTAGTACCGCTGGGGTGAGCGGTAGTACCGCTTATCAGCGGTACTACCGCCCCCAAGGTTCATGTGTTGTTGCTTCTTTTCACTGCTTCTTCCGCCCGAGCGGTAGTACCGCTCGTGGAGCGGTAGTACCGCTCCCCTGAGCGGTAGTACCGCTCGTGCGCGGACTGAGCACATAACGGTTGGATTTTTCCCCACCTATAAAAGGGGATCTTCTTCCCCATTGAACCTTATCCTTTGAGCTCGTGTTCTTCCCCCATTGTTGACCTTCTTCGAGCTTGCTAACTCTCAATCCCTCCAATGATTCTTGCTAGTTCTTGAGGGAAAAGAGAGAGGAGATCTAGATCCACGTTTCCACCAATCACTTTCTCCTCTAAGTGAGGGGAACCCCTTGGATCTAGATCTTGGAGTTCTTCGTGTTCTTCTTTCGTTCTTCCTCTCATTTTCCTCCCTAGCATTAGTTGCTTTGGTGGGATTTGGGAGAGAAGGACTTGGGCACTCCGTGTGCCCTTGCCATTGCATTTGGTGCATCGGTTTGAGTTCTCCACGGTGATACGTGGAAGTTACAAGTTGAGAAGCTTATTACTCTTGGGTGCTTGGTACCCTTGAGCTTGTTCCTCTTGGGTGCTTGGGTTCCCTAGACGGTTGGTGGTGTTCGGAGCTCAATCATTGTGGTGTAAAGCTCCGGGCAAGCTTCGGGGTCTCCAATTAGGTTGTGGAGATCGCCCCGAGCAATTTGACGGGTTTCGGTGACCGCCCCCAAGGGTTGCCAAAGTGTACGGGTTCGGTGACCGCCCCCAAGGGTTGCCATTTGTACGGGTTCGGTGACCGCCCTCAAGGGTCCCTTAGTGGAATCACGGCATCTTGCATTGTGCGAGGGCGTGAGGAGATTACGGTGGCCCTAGTGGCTTCTTGGGGAGCATTGTGCCTCCACACCGCTCCAAACGGAGATTAGCATCCGCAAGGGTGTGAACTTCGGGATACATCGTCGTCTTCACGTGCCTCGGTTATCTGTTACCCGAGCTCTTTACTTATGCACTTTACTTTGTGATAGCCATATTGTTTCTTGTCATATATTTTGCTATCACCTAGTAGTTTATCTTGCTTAGCATAAGTTGTTGGTGCACATAGGTGAGCCTAGTTGTTGTAGGTTTTGTGCTTGGCAAATTAACCGCTAGGTTTATTCCGCATTTGTTCAAGCCTAAACCGTAATTATTTTAAAGCGCCTATTCACCCCCCCCCCTCTAGGCGACATCCACGATCTTTCAATTGGTATCAGAGCCTCGTCTCTCTTTATAGGTTTTACCCGCCTAGAGAGTAAGGATGTCGACTAGGGGTTTAGGATTCTCTGACACTCTTAATTTCGATGGCACAAATTTTGATGTTTGGGTAATTCGCATGCTTAATCTCTTTAGGGTCATGGACCCAAATTTAGAGCGAATTGTAGATATGGGTTTTTCTCCTCCAAAGGATCCACAAAGATTATCTTTAGAGGATGAGAAAAACTCTTATCTCAATGCTCAAGCTTCTAATGTGCTTTTTGATGCTTTGAGCAATGTAGTTATATTTCAACTCATGCCATTCCGGGATGCTCATGAGTTGTGGACAAAGCTTCAAGACAAATATGGCGTGTCCAAGTGTTGTGGGGATGATTGTTCTCCCTCCACATCCGGCCGTATAGTCTTCTCAACTTCTTCTACTTCACCTACATGTGGTTTGCCACAAGGTAATGATATGGTGAGTAGTGTTGGTCATTGCAATGATGATAGTATGCTTATTGTGGATGATTCTTCATCACTATCTTATTGCAATGGTCCTTCTTTGGACTTTAACACTTCGAGCACCTTACATGTTTCACATGCTCGTGTTATTAGTCCTTGCATGTCATGTAGAAATTGCTTGCTCAAATCTCATGATGATATGCTTGCTATGTCTTGTTGCCATGATAAAAATGCATGTATTTCCTCGAGTTGGTGTGCTAACAATGTAGAGGAAACCCAACACTCCATGGAACAAGATGTGGTCTTGAATGGTGCTTCAAGGGATCCTACATCATCATCTATTGCTTTTTGCCTTATGGCCAAGGCTTCAAAGGTATCTCCCACTTTAAATCCCAATATATCTTGTGATGATATTGATGATGGCAAGAGTGATGATGATGTTGATTATGATGAAGAGAATGATGATGTTGCCTCCTTAAAAATTAAGGGGGAAATGGTTTTTAAAGCTCTTCATAAAAATAAAATTGCTCGTTCCAACTTCATGGAAATCATGTCCATTGCCATTGAGGGCAAGAAATATATTGATGAGTTGGAATCTCGTATTGAGGAGCATGAGGTCACCATTGATAAAATGGAAGGTCATGAGCGTGATTACGCTAATGAGATTGCGGACCTCTCCCAAGCTTTTGAACTTGAACAAACCACCAAGGAATCTCTTGAGGAGACTTTTGCTCTAGAATTATCTAGTGTAAGGGAATCTCGTGATAGAGCTCTTGAGGTGGCAAATGATTTTGAAACTAAAAATGGTAAGCTTGAAGTTGCTCATGCTAGACTCCTTGAGGATTTTGAGCACCTCGAAAATGGCTCAAGGGTCATCAAGGGTGAGCTCATCAAACTCACCGAGTCTCATGCTCAACTTGAAGCTTCTTATTTAAAAGAGCTTGCCAAGTTGCCTTCTCCTCTTGTTGTTAATGATGATGCTTGTGCTACTAACTTCATTTCTTGTGAAGCATCCATTTTAAAGGAGAATGTTGAGCTAAGGGCTCAACTTGAGTTGCTATCTAGCAATTATGGGAAATTGGAAGAAAGTCATGAAAAGCTTTCTAGCTCTCATGATGATCTTCTCATATCCCATAATGTGCTAAAAATAGCTCATGAGGCTATGATTGCTAAGGTAACATCTAGTGAGTCTCATGTCGATACTAGCACTACCTCTAGTCAAAATGCTATATTGCCATGTGCTAGTCCTTGTAATTCATCTACTCATAATGTTGGTACATCTTGTGATGAATTGCTTTCCTTGCCTTGTTGCTCTAATGATGAAGCTTATACTTCCTTTAGTACTTGTGTTGAGACTAACCATGTAGAGGAAATCAAAGAGCTCAAGGCCCAAGTCACTTCTTTGAGGAAAGACTTGGAAAAGTGTCATGAAGGGAAATCCACACTCAACAATATCTTGAGTGTGCAAAAATCCCCCAATGACAAAGGTGGACTTGGATTCAACTCCAACAAGAAGAAGAAGTCCATGAAGAACAAGAAGAAGGGCCAAGAACAAGTCAAGAATTCGGCCAAGATTGTTTGCTTCAAGTGCAAAATTGAAGGGCATCATGTTAGATCTTGCCCATTGAAGAAGAAGTCCGTTAATGACAAGCAACAAGGGAAGAGGCCACAAGTTCAATCTCATGCTCAACCACAAGTTGAAGAAAGGCCACTTCCCAAGAAGACTCAAGTTCATGCTTCTCTTGTTGAGAAATCAAGTGAGAAGAAAATGAAGAGTAGACGTTGCTATCTATGTCGTGAGAAAAGTCACCTCGCTTCTTCATGCACTAGTGGTAACTTATCCAACCCAATTGTTATCAATGATGTCTATTCTCTTGGGAAGGATAAGGTTGGCAATGTGTTTGCCAAGTTTGTTGGTACTCAAAGTGGTTTGAAGCAAAGAACCATTTGGGTAGCCAAGCCTATTGTGACTAATCTCTTAGGACCCAACTTGGTTGGGGACCAACTAGCTCAAACTTGATCAATAGGTGTTGTTGGAGGGCATTGGAGACTTGGCTACTGTCTGAAGAATTAAGGGGACTTCATCATTCTAATTGTCTCAAGCCAAGTTATTCGGATTATCAAGTTTCTATCTTATATCCAATGTCCCTCCTTGCGGTAACTCATGCTTAAAGTGTTTACATTGATAGTTACTTACCCCTTTGCATGTTTGGTTTCGTTCCTTGCATGTGTTTGTATATGTTGTGCTTCCAACTTGATTATCTTGAGCAATCAAGTATGCGTGTGTTGGTTTGCACATCATGTACGTGTGTGTTATGCGTTGAGCCTTTTGCATCTTGTTCTTATCTTAGTTGGCTCTTGTGAGAGATTAATGGAACATCCCATTGTGGGGGAGTGATGTGCTTTGTGCACCTCACAATCCTATAAATGTGTGTACATGAGGAATACCATCTAGTATTGATATTACAAGATTATCTAGTCGCTATGTGGTATGTCTTCTCATGAGAAATTCAAATTCTAAATAGTCCATTAATTATCTCTTGTTGGATCCTTTAATTGCCTCTTGTCTATCTTTAATTGGTATCACATTATGGGGGAGTAATATGCTATGTGCATATTACTAGCCTAGAAAATGTGTACATTTGAGATATTGTCATCTAGAGTTGATATTGTAAATTATCTTGTTCCTAGGTGGCATGTTAGCTCCACAAGTTGCAATTTGCTTTTTGGTTGGTGTGAAGATGATGTCGGATATCCTTGCTACCTACCACCAGGAATTATTTCCAAATACTTCTTGTCTTTGACAATTGGTACTCACTTATGTGTGGTAGAAATTATTGATCATCTTTACATTGGCATGTGTTCTTTTTTTGCTTTATCCCTTGCCTAGGATTGTGTCAACTCCCATTGTATTCCATACCACTTGTGGATCTTGTAATTTCTTGACCTTATCTAGTGTTTTTTTAGATATAGTGAAAGTGGTGATCCCACCTCGTGCATTTTGTATTCAAATGCAAATTCTCTATAATGCACTAGTCTTGGGGGAGCTATCCTATTCTCTATAAAACACTCATCTTGTGATCCTTATCAAGTGTGTGTTTGTGGAAGGCAAGCCGTTTCTTTTTGGTACTTTGTGCCATCATGAAACTTTGTAGAGGGCTTGGTTTGTTTGGAACCATTCTCTCTTTTGGGAGTTTGACATCTTTCTTTTTGAGTGTATCAATGGATATCTCATTCCTTGATGTATCTTTTATGGATATCCTCCAAGTGATGATTTATTCATTTGGTATCTTTTCTTCGCTTGGTATTTCTTTGTCATTTGGTCTCGGTTCTTGAAAGTCTTGAGCATGCATATTTACTTATTGTAGTTTCTTTGGCATGCTTTCTTTCTTTGACCCAATAGATAGGGGGAACTCCACCAAGTCACAAATTGGATGAGATGTGCATAAAATTCATTTCCTTCTCCATATGCACATATTTATGTGGAGTTTGTTCTATGTATATTGGTGTTTCTAACTCTTTGGTCCCAATGAGTTTGGGTACCATTTTGTTTGTGTTGTTGTTCTAGGAACAAGTGGAGATGCATTGGATGCTCGGCTCACTCACAAGGAAGGTGTTTTCACCATGTGCTTATTAGAGTCAAGCTAGGGTGATCAATGAACTACTTTGTACCTTCAATTGGTATCTACTACATCCTTCCAATGTTATCTCGGTAACAAGTATCTTCATATACTTCATGCACACATTTCTTGCATCAACCTTGTGTAGGTTGTATCATGGCATGTTATCCATTCTTTCTTGTAATACTTGTTTCCTTTCTCAAAGCATCCCAACAATGATGTCTTATTGCTAGTTGTGATGTCTTTGATGTTCGTGTGGTTGGAATTCATTTATATACAATAAGACCATATCTAGCCATGTGCTATGCTCTCAAGCAAATATCTTATTGGTATATGTATGACTTCCTTTTGGATATCTTGTTCCTTCATGTTGTAACTATTTCGGATGTACATCCTTCTTCGTAGATATATATCATCATGATTTCATCTACCTAGAACCTTATACACTTGAGAGAAATTCCATCTCTAGATGATATCCTTTCTTTCACGTCCACCTTGTCTCTCTTTTGTTATTTCTTTGGTGGCTCCGTGAAAGCATTTGCCTTGAGTGCGTGTCGTATCTCGTTGCATCTTGATGCACTCTTGTGTGGTGAAGATTATTTTCCTCATGCTCATCTTTACGAGGCTTTTGCCATCTTAATTGGTATCCCTCGTCTTGATGAGGCTTTCTTCTTCTATCTTCACCGCGGGTTGTCACAAGCATAGGTTCTTTATATGCTTACTAGTAAGCTTGTGAACCCATTTGCTAGTTGTGTGTGGAAATGATAGGCCTTGCACCGTGTGCCTCATTCTTTCAAGACTTTATTGATGCTTAATGCTCATCCGTACATTAGTCTTGTCAAGTGCATTGCCTTGACTCACACACATCATTTTGGTTGAGCCCATTCTTAAGTTGCCTCTTTTATATGTTGCTCAACCATTTGTTTGTTGCAAGTGATAGGCTTTGTTTCCTACATGCTCACCTGCACTTGTTGTGAGTTTCTATTGATTTTCAGGGAGTGATGATCCGATTTTGTGCACTTGGTATCCTAATGCAAATATTGTACGGAGTGCACAAATCATGGATAGCTTCACTAGTGTCTTTAGAACACCATGTTGCTATCTTGCACTTGTCGTGAGGTTCTATTGATCTTGGGGGAGTGACGATCCTATTTTGTGCTTGTTGTATCCAATTACAAAACTAAATTGTGCACAAATCATGGGGAGCTTCTCTAGTTTCTCTAGAACACTCCTTTGCTCATAACATAATTCATTTCATTCATATGGCATGTAGGATCATTGGTCTAGTTGGCTCAATTGATATCCGTTGATTGCTTGCTTCAATTGGTATCTTTTGATTGCTTGATTGCCTGTTTCTCTCTTTGTTATGTCTTTGTGGCATGTCAATCTTGTGCAATCTTTGGGCCTCAATATAGTTTGTCTTCCTCCATGTATTTACCGTTGGACATGTGTATTGCATTCCACTCTCTTGTTGAGAAATACACAATTTATGGAGGAACACTTTTTATATTGGCCTTCTAAGCTTTTCGCCCATTTTGGCAATCGATGCCAATGGGGGAGAAGTTTCAAAGAGTTTTGTGGAGAAGTCTTCAGAGTTTTCTCCTTGCTTTGGTTTTGTTCCTAAGCATTCGCATCTCATACGCATGCATTACATGGTGATGCATAATTCCTTATATAAACTCTCTTGAAAGTGATTGTCATCAATTACCAAAATGGGGGAGATTGAAAGAACATGTGGTGCCCCCATGTTTGGTTTTGGTAATTGATGACAATCTCTATGGACTAATGGTTGCCTTGAGTTATATTTGAAGGATTTGTCCATAGGCATTTCTTGAAGTCCATGTGTTGGTTTCAAGGAGTTTATGAGTTGACCAAGGTGCTATTAAGGAATTATTCTAAGATTGGTCATGTGAGTGTTGAGCTTATTGCAAGCATGTCTTGAAGAAGAAGATTGTGTGATCATTCATGCTTACCTTCAAGACATCATCCAAATGAAGAGAGTTGGAAAGATTCAAGGTTGATCAAGACTAAGTCAAGAGTGAATCAAGTTGATCAACTCACAAAGCGTAGAAGATGTACTGAGAGGGGTCAAGTGATCCCATGGTATGGTAAGCATTGTCCATTGCGCTTTGTGTACTAACCCATGGTCTATGTGAGAGTTCTATGTGGGGTTAGGTACGTGTTCATGGGCTTGCATCAAGAGGAAGATATCCCTCAAACCATGGAGAGGATGACATCAAGTGGTGATCGTCATCAAGATTGTCATGTGCAAGTTCAAGTGGAGCATCACGAAGACATCAAGTGCTTGAAGCTTGCCATCCATTGTGGTGTCAATGGACTTGTGAAGATGTGCCAAAGAGTGGCTCACCCATAGTGGAGTATGGGGGAGCAATCATCTAGTCTCCATCGACCTAACGTAATCAAGAAAGGTGGTCCATCTTGAGGAGGACAAGATCGTCATCATCTAGCCCAAGTGGATCATGTGCAAGGCAAAGGTTTGCCCTTGATAGGTTTTCTATTTTACTGGTCTCATGATGGTAGTTGGGAGACCGAGTTATAGGATCGATTGCCGTACTATCAAGGGGGGCTCTCGATGAGTAGCTTGATCGTATCGTTCATAGAGAGCTCAAACCATTGCATCCTTGCATCATCTTTGTTGGTTCTTGTTTGGTTGTTCTCTTTGTGAGTTTTGGAGCTTATGGTCATCTTGATGACAAGCTCGAGTTCATCGAAAACGGAGTTCACTCGCATCTTCTATGATGTTGGAGGTTATGCCGGTTCTTCTCGGTTGGAGGTTTCACCCCTCTATTGTGTTAGGCATACCTCCCCTGCCTCTTCTTACTATAACCAGTCGCTGTTTTGATGCTACTCGTTGTCTTGTTTCCGACAAGCTTGAGTTTGCTCAATTCGGAGCTCATATGAAGAAGTTATGGCAGCTCTGGTTTTCTCCCTGCGGTAGTACCGTGGCCAGAGCGGCAGTACCGCTTATCGCCCCAAGCGGTAGTACCGCTGTCCAAAGCGGTAGTACCGCCTATGGCCATAAGCGGTAGTACCGCTCCAGTACCGCTCTACTACCGCCTCGATTTTGGGTCTGCTCTTTTCGTGTCGGGTTTTGCAGTAGTAGCACGGCAGTAAGGCACGGCAGTTCCGCCCATAAGCGGTAGTACCGCCCCGGTTGGGCGGTAGTACCGCTCCGGTCGGGCGGTAGCACCGCTACTGCATTACTGCCGCCGTACTCTGCTCTGCCCTACCTCTCTTGATCCCGTGTTCTGCTCCTCCAGCGGTAGTACCGCTGGGGTGAGCGGTAGTACCGCTTATCAGCGGTACTACCGCCCCCAAGGTTCATGTGTTGTTGCTTCTTTTCACTGCTTCTTCCGCCCGAGCGGTAGTACCGCTCGTGGAGCGGTAGTACCGCTCCCCTGAGCGGTAGTACCGCTCGTGCGCGGACTGAGCACATAACGGTTGGATTTTTCCCCACCTATAAAAGGGGATCTTCTTCCCCATTGAACCTTATCCTTTGAGCTCGTGTTCTTCCCCCATTGTTGACCTTCTTCGAGCTTGCTAACTCTCAATCCCTCCAATGATTCTTGCTAGTTCTTGAGGGAAAAGAGAGAGGAGATCTAGATCCACGTTTCCACCAATCACTTTCTCCTCTAAGTGAGGGGAACCCCTTGGATCTAGATCTTGGAGTTCTTCGTGTTCTTCTTTCGTTCTTCCTCTCATTTTCCTCCCTAGCATTAGTTGCTTTGGTGGGATTTGGGAGAGAAGGACTTGGGCACTCCGTGTGCCCTTGCCATTGCATTTGGTGCATCGGTTTGAGTTCTCCACGGTGATACGTGGAAGTTACAAGTTGAGAAGCTTATTACTCTTGGGTGCTTGGTACCCTTGAGCTTGTTCCTCTTGGGTGCTTGGGTTCCCTAGACGGTTGGTGGTGTTCGGAGCTCAATCATTGTGGTGTAAAGCTCCGGGCAAGCTTCGGGGTCTCCAATTAGGTTGTGGAGATCGCCCCGAGCAATTTGACGGGTTTCGGTGACCGCCCCCAAGGGTTGCCAAAGTGTACGGGTTCGGTGACCGCCCCCAAGGGTTGCCATTTGTACGGGTTCGGTGACCGCCCTCAAGGGTCCCTTAGTGGAATCACGGCATCTTGCATTGTGCGAGGGCGTGAGGAGATTACGGTGGCCCTAGTGGCTTCTTGGGGAGCATTGTGCCTCCACACCGCTCCAAACGGAGATTAGCATCCGCAAGGGTGTGAACTTCGGGATACATCGTCGTCTTCACGTGCCTCGGTTATCTGTTACCCGAGCTCTTTACTTATGCACTTTACTTTGTGATAGCCATATTGTTTCTTGTCATATATTTTGCTATCACCTAGTAGTTTATCTTGCTTAGCATAAGTTGTTGGTGCACATAGGTGAGCCTAGTTGTTGTAGGTTTTGTGCTTGGCAAATTAACCGCTAGGTTTATTCCGCATTTGTTCAAGCCTAAATCGTAATTATTTTAAAGCGCCTATTCACCCCCCCCCCTCTAGGCGACATCCACGATCTTTCAGACGCTTTTAACTTGGCAGAGTAATATTGGTTGCATATTTCATGTGGTGTCTAGCTTGCATTGCTTCTTATTTGTCGAAATGGTTTCTGCTTAGTTTACACAAATAGTTGTGAATACGCCAAGCCATCCTGTTTTTCGTATTATTCCATCATGGAATCACGTGTTTGCCTTACATCAAAGTAGTGATTGTCAGTATCATGCACAAATGAGTTCTGAAGAGTGAATTTTATTGCTTTTTCTTGTCGGTTTTACTTGACAATTCAAAATCAATAAAGCGAAAGGAAGTTAGCAAGGCAGCGGATGAAGGTGCTCGTTCCAAATGAAGGGCCTCTACAGATTCTACTCCTCCATCCCCCCAAGATGATTTCCAAGACAACACATGCATAGACACTCAACATAGTTGTGTTGGTGATGAGCATGTCTCCCCTAGTGCACAATCACAGGTGCTCCCTCTAACTTGGCACTGTTATATGTGGTTGCATGTTATGTATGATGTCTAGCTTGTATTGCTTCTAATTTTTTTGAATTTCATCTGCTTACTTTACACATTATACTTGTGACTAAGACACGTGTTCCTGTTTCTAGAATATACAATATCTGTTTATCACACCATGTTCTTACATCAAAGTACATTTGTTCTGAAGAACTAAATTGTTATTCTTTTTCTTGTCGGCTTGACTTAACATGGCACAAACAAAGAGGAAGCAACACAGAACGGCTGGGAAAGGGAAGCGGAACAATCCTGCAGATTCTGCTGGTACTGATGGTGCAATAGAAGGTCAAAGTCCAGCGGAAATTGTACCGACAGGGTATCTCGTGCTAAATGAGCTGCCACCAAACAAGCAGAGACAACCCTAGTTGTTGCAACACCTTCCACAGTACCACTAGCTGCACGATTTACTCATTGGTTAACTCAACTAGCAGCATGTTCCCAAGCTCCCTTGCCACCTGACACTACTTTTGAAGCACTCTTGACACGTTGGCAAGTTCAGATGAACATTGTGAGCTTCAACAGCAAGAAGGTAGTTGCTGGAGTCAAGTTATAGTTGCATACTTCTTTATATGTAGTCTTACAGTTTGATGTACACTAACACTTCCTATTTTCGTTGTTGGACTAGCACCTAGGCGCAAGAGGAAACAAACATCAGGGATAGTGCTCGATAGGTTAACTAAATCTAGAGGAGGAAGAATGGAGATCCGTTTTGAGGGAGTTTTAAAAAGGCCACGTGATGCTACAGAGTCAGCCAAGTTAGTATCAGAGGCAGCGGTTGCCGCTAGGTGTAATGTACGTGTCCTCCCAACATGGATTCAGTACAGGAATGACAAAGACGAAACCCGGTTCAACACCTTCCTCGACCATTTATCTATAAGTATGGTTATGTATGGAAACTAGTAATATCGTCTTGCTCTGTTCAATACTTTCTAGGTTGCTGATAATGAGACTCCCATACTTTTCAACAGATGAGGTTCAAGTTGGATAGCCAAGATGATGCAACCAGACAAGCTTGCACCCATGTTTTCAAGTCTGCTCTGCGACAATATCGGTATAACTTGAGGGAAACTCAGTTTGAAGGCAAGGCTAACAGTGAACTTGCCCAAACATCTCCACTGGAAAATATTGAAGGAAATATGCCCTAGACGCAATAATAAAGTTTTTATTTATATTTCCTTATATCATGATAAATGTTTATTATTCATGCTAGAATTGTATTAACCAGAAACTTAGTACATGTGTGAATACATAGACAAACAGAGTGTCACTAGTATGCCTCTACTTGACTAGCTCGTTGAATCAATGATGGTTAAGTTTCCTAGCCATTGACATGAGTTGTCATTTGATTAACGGGATCACATCATTATAGAATGATGTGATTGACTTGACCCATTCCGTTAGCTTAGCATTTGATCGTGTAGTATATTGTTGTTGCTTTCTTCATGACTTATACATGTTCCTATGACTATGAGATTATGCAACTCCCGATTACCGAAGGAACACTTTGTGTGCTATCAAACGTCACAACGTAACTAGGTGATTATAAAGATCTTCGTAGAATATGTGGGAGCCAATATGAGCATCCAGGTTCCGCTATTGGTTATTGACCGGAGACGTGTCTCGGTCATGTCTACATAGTTCTCGAACCCGTAGGGTCCGCACGCTTAAAGTCCAGTGATGATCGGTATTATGAGATTTTGTGTTTTGATGTACCGAAGGTAGTTCGGAGTCCCGGATATGATAACGGACATAACGAGGACTCTCGAAATGGTCGAGACATAAAGATTGATATATTGGATGACTATGTTTGGACATCGAAAGGGTTCCGAGTAAGTTTGGACGAATACCGGAGTATCGGGGGGTTACCGGAACCCCCCGAGGAGTGTAATGGGCCTCATGGGCCTTGGTGGAGAGAGGAAGGGGCGGCCAGGGCAGGCCGCGCGCCCCCTCCCCCTCTAGTCCGAATTGGACTAGGAAGGGGGGCGGTGCCCCCCCCCCTTTTCCTTCCCCCTCTCTCCTCCTTCCTTCCCTCCTACTCCTACTCATGGAAGGGGTGGAATCCTACTCCTGATGGGAGTAGGACTCCCCTTGGGGCGCACCTAGGAGGTCGGCCTCCTGCCCCTCCTCCACTCCTTTATATACGGGGGAGGGGGCACCCCATAGACACACAAGTTGATCATTGATCTCTTAGCCGTGTGCGGTTCCCCCCTCCACCATAATCCACCTCGGTCATATCGTCGTAGTGCTTAGGTGAAGCCCTGCGCCGGTAGCTTCATCATCACACCGTCGTGCTGACGAAGATCTCCCTCGAAGCTCTATTGGATCGTGAGTTTGCGAGACGTCACCGAGCTGAACGTGTGCAGATCGCGGAGGTGTCGTACGTTCGGTACTAGGATCGATCGATTGTGAAGACGTATGACTACATCAACCGCGTTGTCATAACGCTTCCGCTTTCGGTCTACGAGGGTAGGTGGACAACACTCTACCCTCTCGTTGCTATGCATCACCATGATCTTGCGTGTGCGTAGGATTTTTTTTGAAATTACTACGTTCCCCAACAGTGGCATCCGAGCCAGGTTTATGCGTAGATGTTATATGCACGAGTAGAACACAAGTGAGTTGTGGGCGATACTAGTCATACTGCTTACCAGTATGTCATACTTTGATTTGGCGGTATTGTTGGATGAAGCGGCCCGGACCGACATTACGCGTACGCTTACGCGAGACTGGTTCTACCGACGTGCTTCGCACACAGGTGGCTGGCGGGTGTCAGTTTCTCCAACTTTAGTTGAATCGAGTGTGGCTACGCCCGGTCCTTGTGAAGGTTAAAATAGCACATACTTGATGAAATATCGTTGTGGTTTTGATGCGTAGGTAAGAACAATTCTTGCTGAGCCCGTAGCAGCCACGTAAAACTTGCAACAACAAAGTAGAGGACGTCTAACTTGTTTTTGCACGGCATGTTGTGATGTGATATGGTCAAGACATGATGCTAAATTTTATTGTATGAGATGATCATGTTTTGTAACGAAGTTATCGGCAACTGGCAGCAGCCATATGGTTGTCGCTTTATTTTATGAAATGCAATCGCCATGTAATTGCTTTACTTTATCACTAAGCAGTAGCGATAGTCGTAGAAGCAATAATTGGCGAGACGACAACGATGCTACAATGGAGATCAAGGTGTCGCGCCGGTGACGATGGTGATCATGACGGTGCTTTGGAGATGGAGATCAAAGGCACAAGATGATGATGGCCATATCATATCACTTATATTGATTGCATGTGATGTTTATCTTTTATGCATCTTATTTTGCTTAGATCGAGGGTAGCATTATAAGATGATTTCTCACTAAATTTCAAGGTATAAGCGTTCTCCCTGAGTATGCACCGTTGCAAAAGTTCGTCTTGCCGAGACACCACGTGATGATCGGCTGTGCTAAGCTCGACATTCACATACAAAGGGTGCAAGCCAGCTTTGCACATGCAGAATACTCGGGTGAAACTTGACGAGCCTAGCATATGCAGATATGGCCTCGGAACACTGAGACCGAAAGGTCGAGCGTGAATCCTATAATAGATATGATCAACATAGTGATGTTCACCATTGAAAACTACTCCGTCTCACGTGATGATCGGACATGGTTTAGTTGATTTGGATCACCTGGTCACTTAGATGATTAGAGGGATGTCTATCTAAGTGGGAGTTCTTAAGTAATATGATTAATTGAACTTAAATTTATCATGAACTTAGTACCTAATAGTATTTTGCTTGTCTATGTTGTTGTAGATAGATGGCCCGTGTTGTTGTTCCGTTGAATTTTAATGAGTTCCTTGAGAAAGCAAAGTTGAAAGATGATGGTAGCAATTACACAGACTGGGTCCGTAACTTGAGGATTATCCTCATTGCTGCATAGAAGAATTACGTCCTGGAAGCACCGCTAGTTCCAAACCTGCTACAGGAGCAACACCAGATGTTATGAACATCTGGCAGAGCAAAGCTAATGACTAATCGATAGTTCAGTGTGCCATGCTTTACGGCTTAGAACTGGGACTTCAACGACGTTTTGAACATCATGGAGCATATGAGATGTTCCAGGAGTTGAAGTTAATATTTCAAGCAAATGCCCGGATTAAGAGATATGAAGTCTCCAATAAGTTCTACAGCTGCAAGATGGAGGAGAATAGTTCTGTCAGTGAGCATATACTCAGAATGTCTGGGTATAACAATCACTTGATTCAACTGGGAGTTAATCTTCCGGATGATAGTGTCATTGATATAATTCTTCAATCACTGCCACCAAGCTACAAGAGCTTCGTGATGAACTATAATATGCAAGGGATGGATAAGACAATTCCCGAGCTCTTCGCAATGCTAAAGGCTGCAGAGGTAGAAATCAAGAAGGAGCATCAAGTCTTGATGGTCAACAAGACCACCAGTTTCAAGAAAAAGGGTAAAGGGAAGAAGAAGGGGAACTTCAAGAAGAACGGCAAACAAGTTGCTTCTCAGGAGAAGAAACCCAAGTCTGGACCTAAGCCTGAGACTGAGTGCTTCTACTGCAAACATACTAGTCACTGGAAGTGGAACTGCCCCAAGTATTTGGCGGATAAGAAGGATGGCAAGGTGAACAAAGGTATATGTGATATACATGTTATTGATGTGTACCTTACTAGAGCTCGCAGTAGCACCTGGGTATTTGATACTGGTTCTATTGCTAGTATTTGCAACTCGAAACAGGGACTACAGATTAAGCGAAGACTGGCTAAGGACAAGGTGACGATGCGTGTGGGAAATGGTTCAAAAGTCGATGTGATCGCCGTCGGGACGCTACCTATACATCTACCTTCGGGATTAGTTTTAGACCTTCAAGAAGAACGGCAAGTAAGTTGCTGCTCAAGTGAAGAAGCCCAAGTCTGGACCTAAGCCTGATACTGAGTGCTTCTAATGCAAAGGGACTGGTCACACCTTGTAAGTGGTTGTGGCAGAGCAGGTGTACTATGAAAATTAAGGTCTTCGGCTGGCTCCTTTTCTTTGACAGGCTCAATACTAAGGACATGTTAGTCAGAAGGCACTGGAGGTCCCCTCTGGATGATAATTTATGTGTCATCTACAATGCGTTTGTCTATGAGGACAGAGCACATCTTTTCTTTGAATGCAATTTCAGTTGCAGGGTCTGGAATTATTTGCAGGTGGATTGGAACCATGGCTCAAATATTCAACAGTGCATCTCCCATGCAAGACAAAGTTTTGGCCACCCATTCTTCCTTGAAGTGATGCTCACAGCTACTTGGAATATTTGGATTCTGAGGAATGGACGAACCTTCAGGGGGTCGACGGCTACTTTTGCTGCATGGAGATGTAATTTTATTCATGATATCCTTCTTTTATCTCATAGACTCATGGATACCCTTAGGACTAGACTTGTTGATTGGGTTAACTCCCTCATGTAAAGTAAGCTTTCTTTCCTTTTAGATTAGGACTGTAAATATTGTAACCACTGTACAGTTTGGCTTTGTTTGGTTGAGGCAATAAAGGACTGTGGGGTTTTTACCCTACAGTAAATATTCAAAAAAAAAGGGACTGGTCACTGGAAGCAGAACTGCCCCAAGTATTTGGCAGATAAGAAGGATGGCAAGGTGAACAAAGGTATATGTGATATACATGTTATTGATGTGTGCCTTACTAATGCTCGTAGTAGCACCTGGGTATTTGATACTGGTTCTGTTGCTAATATTTGCAACTCGAAACCGGGACTCCGGATTAAGCGAAGATTGGCTAAGGACGAGGTGACGATGCGCGTGGGAAATGGTTCCAAAGTCGGTGTGATCGCAGTCGGCACGCTACCTCTACATCTACCTTCAGGATTAGTTTTAGACCTGAATAATTGTTATCTGGTGCCAACGTTGAGCATGAACATTATATCTGGATCTTGTTTGATGCGAGACGGTTATTCATTTAAATCTCAGAATAATGGTTGTTCTATTTATATGAGTAATATCTTTTATGGTCATGCACCCTTGATGAGTGGTCTATTTTTGTTGAATCTCGATAGTAGTGATACACATATTCATAATATTAAAGCCAAAAGATGCGTAGTTGATAATGATAGTGCAACTTATTTGTGGCACTGCCGTTTGGGTCATATTGGTGTAAAGCGCATGAAGAAACTCCATTCTGATGGACTTTTGGAATCAATTTATTATGAATCACTTGGTACTTGCGAACCATGCCTCATGGGCAAGATGACTAAAACTCTGTTCTCCGGAACAATGGAGCGAGCAACAGATTTGTTGGAAATCATACATACTGATGTATGTGGTCCGATGAATGTTGAGGCTCGCGGCGGGTATCGCTATTTTCTCACCTTCACAGATGAATTGAGAAGATATGGGTATATCTACTTGATGAAACATAATTCTGAAACATTTGAAAAGTTCAAAGAATTTCAGAGTGAAGTAGAAAATCATCGTAACAAGAAAATAAAGTTTCTACAATCTGATCGTGGAGGAGAATATTTGAGTTACGAGTTTGGTCTTCATTTGAAACAATGCAGAATAGTTTCGCAACTCACGCCACCCGGAACACCACAACGTAATGGTGTGTCTGAACTCGTAATCGTACTTTACTAGATATGGTGCGATCTATGATGTCTCTTACTCATTTACCGCTATCATTTTGGGGTTATGTTTTAGAGACGGCTGCATTCACGTTAAATAGGGCACCATCTAAATCCGTTGAGACGACACCTTACGAACTGTGGTTTGGCACGAAACCAAAGTTGTTGTTTCTTAAAGTTTGGGGTTGTGATGCTTATGTGAAAAAGCTTCAACTAGGAAGGGGGGCGGCGCCCCCCCCCCCTTTCCTTCCCCCTCTCTCCTCCTTCCTTCCCTCCTACTCCTACTCATGGAAGGGGTGGAATTCTACTCCCGATGGGAGTAGGACTCCCCTTGGGGCGCGCCTAGGAGGTCGGCCTCCTCCCCCTCCTCCACTCCTTTATATATGGGGGAGGGGGCACCCCATAGACACACAAGTTGATCATTGATCTCTTAGCCGTGTGCGGTGCCCCCCTCCACTGTAATCCACCTCGGTCATATCGTCGTAGTGCTTAGGTGAAGCCCTACGCCGGTAGCTTCATCATCACCATCATCACGCCGTCGTGCTGACGAAGCTCTCCCTCGAAGCTCTACTGGATCGTGAGTTCGCGGGACGTCACCGAGCTGAACGTGTGCAGATCGCAGATGTGTCGTATGTTCGGTACTAGGATCGGTCGATCATGAATACGTACGACTACATCAACCGCATTGTCATAACGCTTCCGCTTTCGGTCTACGAGGGTACGTGGACAATACTCTCCCCTCTCGTTGCTATGCATCACCATGACCTTGCATGTGCGTAGGATTTTTTTTGAAATTACTACGTTCCCCAACAAATATATCGGATGAAGATTGGAGAGGCCTCGTTAAACACTGGTCTGATCCAAAGTATCAGGTACATTATATATATGTGATCAGATCACATGTTGAAGTCCTATTTACGCATGTGCCACACAAATCTATCTTCTTGTAGGTGAACTGTTCAAAGAACAAGGCCAACCATACGAAAGTGAAATTCCAACAAACGACGGGATCTCGTAGCTATATTGCACACTACGAGGCTCTTGTAATTAGCTGTTGTTTTACTCTTTTCGTTGCACCATATTATCAGATCTATATTGACTTGTTCCAAATGCAGAGGAAAGCCCGCAAGGACCAAAAAGTACCTGAACCAAATGCTGCAGAAATCTTCAAGGACTATCACACCAGCAAGACGAAGGACATGACTACACCAGTCAAAGCCGTTGTTGTAAGTCCTTAAACCTCATGCCTTTTAACTACTACTTACTCTGACTTGTGCCTTGAACTGCATGGTTTGCAGCCAATGTCTATTACTCTTTTCAATTTTATACACAATTGTCTTAGCATATCATTGCACCTTACAAGGTTTAAAAGAGAGGAGTGATGTTCCTTTGATCTTGACCTGTAATCTAGTTCCGTGCTGGACTTGCCCAGACAATGTTACAATTGCCTGTTTGTCTGTTCTCAGTTGTTTTGTGATATGAATGATGTCATACCATGCTTACCGTATTATAAACTTTGTCTCTTTATCCTTAGCTATCAATACAATGTGAAGAAATAGACAATACATTAGCCATGGTACACGGTAATATGTTTGGAACCTGGTTTTATTATGTACTTTCCAGTAAAATACAACTAATATTTTACATGGGTTCACCAGAAAAGTTCTGTATATAGACCAAAGCTATTTTTTGGTTCTGCTGCCTCCTTAATATCTTCTGTTCTAGTACTACTAATGTAAAAACTCAACTTTTCAGGAAGCTATGGAAAAAATGGTGGAACCGCCACCTTCTGAAGGTGGCGAGGCAACTATAACCGCAATGTCAGCTCTTGTTGCAGTGGGTCCGTACCTGTCCACTAACAGTGCCAAAAGCACGTTCCTGCATAATACTGGGTTGGTTGTTAAGGCAATCTCATCCAAACTGCCTCATGATCAAGATATGCAAGCTCAAAACAATGTTATATCTGCGTTCCAGACACAAGTCCGTTCCTTAACAGAGACCCTTTGTGAAACAAGGACAGACATTGTTCGATGTCGTCAAGATATGCATGGTTTTGAAACCAGACTATCAGACATTTGCTATGTTGTTCAGGAGCCTAGGAGAAATGAAGGCGAAGGTTATGGTGCTCCATCAGACAATAAAGCATGAAAACATAACAGTCAGGTCAAATGAACTAAGCTTCTGAACTTCTAGTCATGCATTTATTTGCCAGACTGTTAACTTTTATGCCAACCTTCCTTTTGTTTTATAGTTGTAATTTGTTATGTAGCGATATAAAATTTGTTCTTAACGTCCAGCCATTGGCTGAAGAAAACAGCAAGCCATTTTTGTATAGTGTAGGTTGTTCCCTATATTTGCACTGGTGGTGATCTTTGATGCCCAGTGGATGTAATCTGTGAAATCGCCTTAATAGCCTAGCGTTAGTTTCGGGCTTATTTATTTCATAGTCTTATTTTTCCTTGGTTTGCTAGTGGGCGCAACAACCATGGGACATATACGGACCATGGTAGCCTTGACCCTGCTACGGGCCGTAGGATCCATGGGCCTCCTACAGGCTGTCTTTAAATGGGCCTCCAACACGGCCGTAGAATCGGTGGGCCTCGGGCCGTCGGATAAATGGGTCTACATGGGCCATAAACGGGCGTAATTGGTATCGGCCCAGCACGGTAACGGATCGTTAACAGGCCGAAGGACAGCAAAGGGTTAATTTTGTCACATGCATAACGGGTCGTTAATGGGCCAGAATATAGGACGGGCTGGAAACAGCGCAACGGGTTAACAGGCTAGAAACGGGCCGACTGTTGCCACGGGCCGAATTTGGCCCATTAGGGGAACAAGCCAGTAATGGGCCGGGAGTAATCGAGGGCCAGAAAGGAGCCCAAGAACGTATGGGCCATCAGTAGGCCGAAAGCTAGCACGGGCCGGAAACGGCCCATGTGAATCATGGGCCGTTAATGGGTACGACGAAATTTACTGTTCATTACGGGCTAGAGTCATCGTGGGCCTCTAAACGGCCTAAAGATACGAAGGCCTCGTATGGGCCGAAAGATGTCATGGGCCATACATGGGCTAAAAGTGAAACGGGCTGGTGTTATATTCGACGGCCCACATGACGTTGTTGGGCCGATTTCGTGCAGGCCCTGATGGGTCGTGAGTTACCGGGCCGTAAAATGGGTTATTTGCAAAGAGACCGTTAACAGGCTTTTCATGGGCCAGCCCGCTATCTTTTGACCAAGTCAAACAGGTCGGCCTTTGTAAGCTAAATGGGCCAGTGGTGGGCCGTCGCACGTGTTGATATATCATAGGCACCTATCTGACCCACTGACGAGCTGACACGTGTTTCCTCCGGCCAATCAGAATTTTACACGTGGAAATTTCCCATTGGTCCGGGCTGTTAACGGGTTATCGGATCCAAAACCGGACCCGATAGCTTAACGGCGTCCCGTTATGGTTGATGCCACATGTCGGTCACCCTTGACGAAAGCACTTCTATGACGCACGATTTATCGTCATGGAAGTGGACACTTTTGTGATGATAATTTTGGTAATGTCATGGAACACTTCTACGACGGCACAGGTATGACTATCTTGATTCTGTCATAAATTTTTCATGGATGTACATGCATGACAGAAAATGTGACCTACTGTGACAAACACATATCATCACGGAAGTGTATTTTTTTTGTAGTGTAGAAGAATACATGCCTACATATCAAACAATTGAATGGCCTACACGCTAAACCAATAAGTAAGTGCAAATTGCACTCGGTGCTAGTGACACCGGCTAGCTGTATGTACTCCGCCCCTGCTCCTATGGAGTCATCCCCTCAAGAGGATGCCTCATCTCCACTAGAAGAGCCATCTCCATGAAGGAGTAATCCCATAAGGGGGGATACATGAGCTAAGCTCGATGGTTTGAGTTCTATCTTAGCTTATCCTATGGAGGAGGGGAAGAGGTATATATAGGTCCAAGGCATGAAGGGCTAAGTAAGGGGGAAAAGGGAAAGATACACGGGCCTTGCCCCAACTCTGCTTGCAGGAAGCACTACCGGATAGTATGGTCGGGAGGACCAGACAGTCTATTCCTCCTTACCGGACAGTCTGGTGGCAACAGAAGATTGGGGCTTCGTGTAGATGCTGACTGGCCTGTCCGGTAGTGTAAAATCTACACTCCTTCTATTGCTTTGTCTTCTTCTGTCACCTCCTCCAAGCTTCCCTCTAGGATGGTGGTCGCACTCTAATGCATGATCGCCTCCATGGTACACGTGATGCTTTTCTCAAACCTATGTGTGCAGGAGGGAGGCGGTCAAGTAGTATACCATCCATGAGAGTGCCAAGTGAACACGCATACAGGAGAAGATTCACTTTATATGTATGAAGTATATGTTGCACATGTCTCTTGATGATGGAGCACTTGACATGTTGATGTCCATGGGATGCTCAAAATCATCTCTCCCCCTCCCCTAGGGAAGATCCGACCTTGGATTGAGATCCTCATCACCATAGGAAAGAAATGGCGTTATCATGTGGTATTGGACGCTCACCATGCACTTGGTACCTATGACGGTGCCATTCAGCGGGGATGGCTGACCAAAAGGAAGCACGACAGCAGGCCTACCAAGAGATCACACGACCTCAAGGAACCCAACGATAGGGGAGGCCCGGGCAGAGCTCTTCAGCTCTATGATCATCTTGGACAAGCCAAGAACGGCAGTGGCCCAAGGTCGGTTAGATCCCCATGTAAACCCTAACCCTTGATGTACTATTCAACTTTATTCTTGAAGACTTTATTGGGCCTCCAAGCGCAGAGTTTTGTAGAATAGTAGCAAATTTCACTCAAGTGGGTGACCTAAGGTTTATTAATCTGCGAGAGGTGTAGGATGAAGGTGGTTCTCTCTCAAACAACCCTGCAATCAAATATAAGTACTATCTTGTGTCCCCAACACACCTAATACAATTGTCAGTTGTATAGGTGCACTAGTTCAGCAAAGAGCTTATGGTAGATGTGTAATATGGATGGTAGAAATGGCTTTTTATACTCTGAAGTATAAAAACAGCAAGGTAACAAGTAACAAAATTGAGTAAAAATGATGTATCAATGCTTGGAAACAATGCCTAGGGCTCATGCTTTCACTAGTGCCAACTCTTAACATTATTAACATAATTAAACATCATGATAATCCCTCAAAGTGAAACAAAGAATCACACCAAAGTTTCTATTTTATCGGGGAAAGTACGACGAAATCGCGTAGGTAGCAAGCCACCTCAAATTTTCGGCCGAAATTATAGGATATCCTTGGTAGGACCAAAACTTTACAACAGACGCCGAGTAGACACCACAAGCAACCCGCGAGTCAACAGTTGAGCACCCTAGACGTGGTAGGTATAAACTGCTCGGACCCTCCATACCCTGTTGGGGAACGTAGCATGCAATTTCAAAAAAATTCCTATGATCACGCAAGATCTATCTAGGAGATGCATAGCAACGACAGGAGGAGAGTGTGTCCACGTACCCTCGTAGACCGAAAGCAGGAGCGTTAGGTTAACGCGGTTGATGTAGTCGAACGTCTTCATGATCCAACCGATCTAGTACCAAACGTACGGCACCTCAGAGTTCAGCACACGTTCAGTTTGATGACGTCCCTCAAACTCTTGATCCAGCAGAGGGCCGAGGGAGAGTTTCGTCAGCATGACGGCGTGGTGACAGTGATGGTGATGTGATTCGCACAGGGCTTCGCCTAAGCACTACAACGCTATGACAGGAGGAGTAAACTTTGGAAGGGGGCACCGCACACGGCTAAGAGAACAACTGTTGTGCTTTGGGGTGCCCCCCTGACCCGTATATAAAGGAGGAGGGGAGGAGGCGGCCGGCCTAGAGGGGCGCGCCATGGGGGGAGTCCTACTAGGGCTCCTAGTCCTAGTAGGATTCCCCTTTCCTTCTCCGGAGTGGGAAAGGGGGAAAGGGAGAGGGAGTAGGAGAGGGAAAGGGGGGCACCGCCCCCTCCCTAGTCCAATTCGGACTCACATGGGGGGCATGGCCACCCCTTGTGGGTTGTCACCTCTCTCTCCCATGGCCCATGAGGCCCATGACTTCCCCCGGGGGGTTCCGGTAACCCCTCGGTACTCCGGAAAAATACCCGAACCACTCGAAACCATTCCGGTGTCCGAATATCATCTTCCAATATATCAATATTTACCTCTCGACCATTTCGAGATCCCTCATCATGTCCGTGATCTCATCCGGGACTCCGAATAATCTTTGGTCACCAAAACACATAACTCATAATACAAATCGTCATCGAACGTTAAGCGTGCGGACCCTACGGGTTCGAGAACTATGTAGACATGACTGAGACATATCTTCGGCCAATAACCAATAGAGGAACCTGGATGCTCATATTGGTTCCTAAATATTCTATGAAGATCTTTAACAGTCAAACCGTAATGACAACATACGTCATTCCCTTTGTCATCGGTATGTTACTTGCCCGAGATTCGATCGTCGGTATCATCATACCTAGTTCAATCTCATTACCGACAAGTCTCTTTACTTGTTCTATAATGCATGATCCGGCAACTAACTCATTAGTCACATTGCTTGCAAGGCTTATAGTGATGTTCATTACCGAGAGGGCCCAGAGATACCTCTCCGATACTCGGAGTGACAAATCCTAATCTTGATCTATGCCAACCCAACAAACACCTTCGGAGACACCTGTAGAGCATCTTTATAATCACCCAGTTACATTGTCACGTTTGATAGCACACAAGGTGTTCCTCCGGTATTCGGGAGCTGCATAATCTCATAGTCAGAGGAATATGTGTAAGTCATGAAGAAAGCAATAGCAATAAAACTTAATGATCATTATGTTGGGGAACGTAGTAATTTCAAAAAAAATCCTACGCACACGCAAGATCATGGTGATGCATAGCAACGAGAGGGGAGAGTATTGTCCACGTACCCTCGTAGACCGAAAGCGGAAGTGTTAGCACAACGCAGTTGATGTAGTCGTACGTCTTCATGATCCGACCGGTCCAAGTACCGAACGTACGGCACCTACGAATTCAGCACATGTTCAGCTGGATGATGTCCCGCGAACTCCGATCTAGCAAAGCTTCACGGGAGAGTTCCGTCAGCACAATGGCATGATGATGGTGACATTGTTGCTACCGATGCAGGTCTTCGCCTAAGCACCGCTATGATATGACCGAGGTGGATTATGGTGGAGGGGGACACCGCAGACGGCTGGGAGAGATCAATAGATCAACTTGTGTGTCTAGAGGTGCCCCCTGCCCCCGTATATAAAGGAGAAAGGGGGTAGAAGTGGCCGGCCAAGGAGGGCGCTCCAAGGGGGGAGTCCTACTCCCACCGGGAGTAGGACTCCTCCTTTCCTTGTTGGAGTAGGAGAAGGGAAGGAAGGGAGAGAGGAGGAGAAGGAAAAAGGGGGGCGCCGCCCCCCTCCTTGTCCAATCCAGACTAGAGGGGGAGGGGGCACACGGCTGCCCTAGACGCCCCTCCTCTTCTCCCACTAAGGCCCATTAGGCCCAATATACTCCCCGGGGGGTTCCGGTAACCCCCCGGTACTCCGATAAATGTCTGAAACCTTCCGAAACACTCCCGGTGTCCGAACATAGTCATCCAATATATCGATCTTTACGTCTCAGCCATTTCGAGACTCCTCGGCATGTCTGTGATCATATCCGGAACTCTGAACTACCTTAGGTACATCAAAACACAAAAATTCATAATACCGATCGTCACCGAACTTTAAGCGTGCGGACCCTACCGGTTCGAGAACTATGTAGACATGACTGAGACACGTCTCCGGTCAATAACAAATAGCGGAACCTGGATGCTCATATTGGCTCCCACATATTCTACAAAGATCTTTATCGGTCAAACCGCATAACAGCATACATTGTTCCCTTTGTCATCGGTATGTTACTTGCCCGAGATTCGATCGTCGGTATCTCAATACCTAGTTCAATCTCGTTACCGGCAAGTCTCTTTACTCGTTCTGTAATACATCATCCCTCAACTAACTCATTAGTTACAATGCTTGCAAGGCTTATAGTCATGTGTATTACCGAGTGGGCCCAGAGATACCTCTCCGACAACCGGAGTGACAAATCATAATCTCGATATACGCCAACTCAACAAGTACCTTCGGAGACACCTGTAGAGCACCTTTAGAATCACCCATTTACGTTGTGACGTTTGGTAGCACACAAAGTGTTCCTCCGGTAAATGGGAGTTGCATAATATCATAGTCATAGGAACATGTATAAGTCATGAAGAAAGCAACAACAACATACTAAACGATCAAGTGCTAAGCTAACGGAATGGGCCAAGTCAATCACATCATTCTCCTAATGATGTGATCCCATTAATCAAATGACAACTCATGTCCATGGTTAGTGAGGGAGTCCTGGATTAGGGGGTGTCCGGATAGCCGGACTATACCTTCAGCCGGACTCCTGGACTATGAAGATACAAGATTGAAGACTTCGTCCTGTGTCCGGAAGGGACTTTCCTTGGCGTGGAAGGCAAGCTTGGCGATACGGATATGTAGATATCCTACTATTGTAACCGACTCTGTGTAACCCTAACCCTCTCCGATGTCTATATAAACCGGATGGTTTTAGTCCATATGACGAACAGCAATCATACTATAGGCTAGCTTCTAGGGTTTAGCCTCCTTGATCTCGTGGTAGATCTACTCTTTTACTACCCATATCATCAATATTAATCAAGCAGGAGTAGGGTTTTACCTCCATCGAGAGGGCCTGAACCTGGATAAAAACATCGTGTCCCTTGTCTCCTGTTACCATCCGCCTAGACGCACAGTTCGGGACCCCCTACCCGAGATCCGCCGGTTTTGACACCGACATTGGTGCTTTCATTGAGAATTCCTCTGTGTCGTCACTTTTAGGCCCGATGGCTCCTCCGATCATCAACAACGACGCTGTCTAGGGTGAGACTTCTCTCCCTGGACAGATCTTCGTCTTCGGCGGCTTGGCACTGCGGGCCAATTCGCTTGGCCATCTGGAGCAGATCGAAAGCTACGCCCCTGGCCATTAGGTCGGATTTGGAAGTTTAAACTACACGGCTGACATCCGCGGGGACTTGATCTTCGACGGATTCAAGCCACAACCGAGCGTGTCGTGCTGTCACGATGGGCATGATCTAGCTCTGCCGCCGAACAGTGCCCTGGAGGCCGCACCCGCATCGGCTCCGACCCTTAATTCGAAGCCAACTGCGCCGATCGAGGATGGGTGGTTGGACACCGCCTCGGGGGCTACAATCTCTATGGCGAACGAGCCGAACACCAGCCCTGTCCTCTGCGAAGCTCGTGACTTCAAGGAGTCGGACTCCTCTCCGGACTCCGAACCCTCCGCGCCCCTGCCGATCGAATCCGATTTGGCGCCGATCATGGAGTTCACCGCTGCGGACATCTTTCATCACTCGCCCTTCGGCGATATTCTGAATTCACTAAAGTCTCTCTCTTTATCAGGAGAGCCCTGGCCGAACTACGGTCAGCAAGGTTGGGATACGGACGATGAAGAAATTCAAATCCCACCCACCACCCACTTTGTAGCCACTATCGATGACTTAACCGACATGCTCGACTTCGACTCCGAAGACATCGATGGTATGGACGCCGATGCAGGAGATGATCAAGAACCAGCGCCTATAGGGCACTGGAAAGCCACCTCGTCATATGACATATACATGGTGGACACTCCAAAAGAAGGCGATGGCGATGGAACAGCGGAGGATGACCCCTCCAAGAAACAGCCTAAGCGTCGGCGTCAGTGGCGCCGCTCTAAATCCCGCCAAAGCAAAAACGGTGATTCCGGCACAGGAGATAATAACACTCCGGACAGTACCAACAAAAACCCCCTCCAGCAAGATTTAGCACAGGAGGATGGAGAAGCCAGCCCTCATGAGAGAGCGGCAGACAGAGAGGTCGAGGACAATAATTAAATGCCTCCCTCCGAAGATGAGGCAAGCCTCGAAGACGACGAATTCGTCGTGCCAGAGGATCCCATCGAACAAGAGCGTTTCAAACGCAGGCTTATGGCCACGGCAAGCAGCCTCAAGAAAAAACAGCAACAGCTTAGAGCTGATCAAGATTTGCTAGCCGACAGATGGACTGAAGTCCTTGCGGCCGAAGAGTATGAACTCAAATGCCCCTCCAAGAGCTACCCAAAGCGCAGGTTGCTACCCCGATTAGAGGAGGAAGCACCTAAACCTACATCACCAGCGCATGATGCGGCCGACCGGCCACCTCATGGCCGTGACAGAGAGGCCTCTCGACCCTCCACTCAAGCCGCACCCCGGCGCCGCTCAAAAAATACCAAGGCAAGGGAAAATGCGCCAGACCTGCGAGATATATTGGAGGACAAGGCAAGGCAAACAAGATCGATCTACGGATCGCGTGGGCGCCCCACGGCATGAGACGGTAATCGTCACTCCGGATACATTAAATCCGGCCGGGCCGAACACAGTAGACAAAGCTCGTTTGAGCTGCGTCGTGATATAGCCCAATACAGAGGCGCCGCACACCCACTATGCTTCACAGATGAAGTAATGGATCATCAAATCCCTGAGGGTTTCAAACCCGTGAATATTGAATCATACGATGGCACAACAGATCCTGCGGTATGGATCGAGGATTATCTCCTTCATATCCACATGGCCCGCGGCGATGATCTACACGCCATCAAATACCTCCCACTCAAGCTTAAAGGACCAGCTCGACATTGGCTTAACATCTTGCCAGCAGAATCAATTGGTTGTTGGGAGGACCTGGAAGCCGCATTCCTCGATAATTTCCAGGGCACTTATGTGCGACCACCAGACGCCGATGACCTAAGCCACATAATTCAGCAGCCAGAGGAGTCGGCCAGGCAATTCTGGACACGATTCCTAACAAAAAATCAAATCGTCGATTGTCCGGACGCAGAGGCCCAAGCAGCCTTCAAGCATAATATCCGTGACGAGTGGCTTGCCCGGCACCTTGGACATGAAAAGCCGAAATCTATGGTAGCACTCACAACGCTCATGACCCGCTTTTGCGCAGGAGAAGACAGCTGGCTGGCTCGTAGCAATAACTTGACCAAGAACCCTGGTAATTTGGATACCAAGGACAACAGTGGCAGGTCGCGTCGCAACAAGCAAAAGCGCCGCATTAACAATGACAACACTAAGGATACGTCAGTTAATGCCGGATTCAGAGGCTCCAAATCCGGTCAGCGGAAAAAGCCATTGAAAAGAAATACTCCGGGCCCGTCCAGTTTGGACCGAATACTCGACCGCTTGTGCCAGATACATGGCACCCCCAAAAAGCCAGCCAACCACACCAACAGGGATTGTTGGATGTTCAAGCAGGCAGGCAAGTTAAATGCCCAAAATATAGACAAGGGGCTGCATAGCGATGACGAGGAGGAGCCCCGGCCGCCGAACAACAGTGGACAGAAGGGTTTTCCCCCACAAGTGCGGACGGTGAACATGATATACGCAACCCACATCCATAAGAGAGAGCGGAAGCGTGCGCTACAGTACGTATACGCGATGGAGCCAGTCGCCCCAAAGTTCAACCCATGGTCCTCCTGCCCATTCACCTTTGATCGAAGGGACCACCCCACTAGCATCCGTCATGGCGGATTCGCCGCATTGGTTCTAGACCCAATTATTGACGGATTTCACCTCACTAGAGTCCTTATGGACGGCGGCAGCAGCCTGAACCTGCTTTACCAGGATACAATGCGGAAAATGGGCATAGATCCCTCGAGTATTAGGCCCACTAAAAAGACCTTTAAAGGCGTCATACCAGGTGTCGAGGCCAACTGTACAGGCTCAGTCACACTTGAAGTGGTCTTCGGATCTCCGGATAATTTCCGAAGCGAGGAGTTAATCTTCGACATACTCCCGTTCCGCAGTGGCTATCACGCACTGCTCGGGCGAACCGCATTTTCCAAGTTCAACGCCGTACCGCACTACGCATACCTTAAGCTCAAAATGCCAGGCCCTCAAGGAGTCATTACGGTCAATGGAAACACCGAACGCTCTCCCCGAACAGAGGAGCATACGGCGTCCCTCGCAGCAGAAGTACAAAGCAGCCTTTCAAGGCAATTTTCCAGTCCGGCCACCAAACGTCCGGACACCGTCAAGCGTGCCCGGAGTAACCTACAACAAGACCGTCTGGCACGTTCCGAGCAAGCATAGCAATGCGGCCCCAACCCCATCCCTCGCGAAATCGCGAAACCAGTGCTTCGCGTACATAACTACGCTTTGGAAATACCATGGGCACAGGGGGAGGGGCACCATCACGGCACACCCGAAACACGGCTTAAACCACACTAGGGGCTGCCGATTTCTTCATTTTCTATCACTTTCAGGACTCCATACTTCGGAAGGCCTGTCCGGCAGTACAATTGCCGCACAAACGATGCAAGAACCAGGGATGCAGAGAGCTACGCCACATTATGGAACTCCCAGGTGGTCTCTATCACGAGCAGTATACCTGTTTCGCATATCATTCCGCAGCCTGACCCTGGAAAGGACATGTTAAATAGCCCAACCTTTTGCTTATCGCACTATTTGTATCGTTCTGCTTTGATCGCATCCCTTTTTTTAATAAACAATGCATAGCTTTTGTCTATTATTGCATTAATCTCTTTTATATGTTCATTAACGACATGTTGCACCCGTACACTTTGGTACGGCCAATACGCCAGGGGCTTAAGTACCCCTCAATATGGTGTGAAGTCCGAACACATTCACAAGAGCGGCACCCCGAACTTATAGCATTATATGCATCGGCTCCGAATCATGTCTTGGGTCAATAGTTGGGTTTGCCCGGCTCCTATGTTTTGGTGCCTTACGTTCCGCTATATTGGCTAAGGTAGCACTAGGAGAACTACTACGATTGTGCCCCAGTTGAGCTGGGCTAAGCACCTCAGTAGAGAAAGCTAAAACTGACTGTCATGATGAAGCGAGAGCTAGTCGCTGTTCGCAAGGTTTTTCGAGTCCCTAAAGACTTATGCCGCTTAGAGCGAGGAGTCGGCTTTGTCCGGCCTAGGCGTGGTTAGCGCCCCGAACTCGGTCTTCCGAATACTAGGGGCTTCGCCGAAATTTAAAATTATAGAATTCTATGGCTAAGTGAGTGTTCAAGCATTATAGTCCGATTGCCTTGTTCGTTGTGCTGAGCGCCTCCCTCGAAGGACCCAAAAATGGGGAAAAAGGCGCTCAGGTTTATCCCGAACACCCTACCACTAGTGGCATGGGGGCAGAAGCCGACGACTCGCCATCTCTCAAATTTGATAAGCGGCCGCACAGAAGGTAATATTTTAAATTCCAAAAGCATTGCTTAGCGCATATGAACAAGTTTTCAGCGCACAGGACAAAACGAGCGAGTTTACTCAAAAATTACATCCCTGGAACATTCATCTGCCATAAGGTGGGCACCCTTCAGAACGCCCTCATAATACATCTCGGGCTTGCGATGCTCTTTCCCCGGCGGTGGCACGTCCTTCACAAGCTGCTCAGCATCCAACTTGCCCCAGTGCACCTTAGCGTGGGCAAGGGCCCTACGGGCACCTTCGATGCAGACGGAGTGCTTGATGACTTCGAGCCTTGGACAGGCCTCTACCAGTCGTCGCACCAGCCAAAAGTAGCTCCCAGGTAGAGCCTCTCCAGGCCACAGCCGAACTATGAGGCCCTTCATGGCATGTTCGGCCACCTTGTGGAGCTCGACCAGTTGCTTCAGCTGGTCGCTCAGGGGCACAGGGTGTCCGGCCTCAGCATATTGAGACCAGAACACCTTCTCCGTCGAGCTGCCCTCTTTGGCTCGGCATCGGACACGCTGCGGGGAGCTCCGGATTCGGGTAAGTAACAAGTAACTCACTTTTACATGTTTGCTTTGCATAAAGAATGCCTTACCCGCCGCTATCTTTTTCATCGCATCCACCTCCTGGAGGGCCTTCTGGGCTTCGGCCTTGGCATACTTGGCGTTTTCAATGGCCGCCGCGAGCTCGGACGCTCGCGTCTTTGAGTCAAGCTCCAAACTCTCATGTTTTTCCATGAGAGCCTGGAGCTCTTGCTGCACCTCGCCAACCTGGGCCTCATACTTCTCCCGCTCGGTGCGCTCTATGGCCGCCCTCTTCTCGGCCTCGGACAGCGCTTGCTTAAGGGTCGCCACCTCAGTCATGGCCCCTACAATAGCCATGTTAATCCTGTCATTTTTTGCAATTGCACTTTTTATATATTTCAATAAGGTATCTCTTACCTTCCTTCTCCTCGAGCTGCTGCTTGGCAAGGCCGAGCTCTTGCTCGGACCGCTCGAGGTCCTGCTTCAGCGTGCCCACCCCCGCAGTCAGTGCAGCGGACGTTAGCAGCGAAGCCTGCATGCGCATATTGACTCATTTTTTCTTAGACTCCTGCGAATATTATTAGATCCTCTATTCGGCTTTTCTTTCCGAACGCCGAACAGAGCATCAGGGGCTACTGTATACGCGGTAATATTTCTACATATCCTTTACTTACCTCAAAGCCTGTTAAAAGGCTGGCACAGGCTTCAGTCAGTCCGCTCTTCGCGGACTGAACCTTCTGGATCACCGCACTTATAATGGTGCGGTGCTCCTCGTCGATGGAGGCGCCGTTAAGCACCTCCAGCAGATTGTCCGGCGCCTCCGTTTGGACGGGGGCCACCGGCTCAATAGGCTTGCTCCTCTTGGAAGGAGTTCGCCTGCCGTAGTCTGGAACCGTTGAAGATTCCGGCGCGGTGTCCGGCTCAAGGCCGGACTTGGAACCCTGGGGGGGTCTTATTCCCTTTACTCCTGGAGTCCGGGAGGTCGCCTTGCGGCGCCTCCAGGACCACCTCCTCCTGACTTGGAACCTGTTTGGACAACACTTCGGCGTCGTTCGTAGGGCGGGGGCAGGTAGCCGTCGGAAGTGAATTCACATCCGACGAATCTAGGGAGCCGCTCGATGACTCGTCGAGCCCGGCCTGGGGCAGACTGCATAATCATATTCGACATAAGGGAAAGCCGTGCAATAAAGGAATACTATGAATTACTCTGGTATTCGGATACTTACGATTTCGCCAGGGCTTGGCCCTGGGCGGCCACTCCTCTCCGCCGTCGTCGGCGTTGGTGGAGTAGTCCTTCCTTTTCTTTCCTCCCCAGATGGGGCGGCCTTCCTTTTCTTTCCTCCCCCTGCTGGAGGGGGAGAGGTTTCTTCTTCCTCCTCCTCGTATTCATGGGAGGAGTGCATCTCAGAGTCGTCGTATGATGAATCCGACACCTCCAGGCGTCGGGCACTCTTTCGAGTCCCTGTGGCCTTCTTCTCCGGCACCACATAGGGTGCCGGAACCAGCAGCTTCGCCAAGCGAGCATTTGCTGGGTCTTCGAGCAAAGGAGCTGGACAGTTGATCTGTCCGGACTTCGCCTGCCAATCCTGTCAAAGGTAAGGGAGCTTAGATCCCGCATAGGGTCAAACTATGAAAAACTAATACCCTGTAAAAGGTAAAAATAGCTTACCGCGCTAGCGTGACGCTGTGTGCTGAATCCGCGATCCTCGGAAGCGGATGCGGGAGCCTCGACGCCCTTGAATAGCGCCTTCCAGGCATCTTCGTACGTCGTGTCGAAGAGCCTGCTCAGAGTTTGGTGCTGCGCCGGGTCGAACTCCCGCAGGTTGAAAGCCCGTTGTTGACACGGGAGGATCCGGCGGATGAGCATAACCTGGACTACGTTGACAAGTTTGAGCTGCTTGTTCACCAGGGTTTGGATGCATGTTTGCAGTCCATTCACCTCTCCTTTGTTGCCCCACAATAGGCCCGTCTCTTTCCAGGACGTGAGCCGCGTAGGGGGTCCGGATCGGAACTCGGGGGCTGCGACCCATTCAGGGTCGCGCGGCTCGGTGATGTAAAACCACCCCGATTGCCACCCCCTTTAGGGTCTCCACGAAGGAGCCCTCAAGCCATAGAACGTTGGGCATCTTGCCCGCCATGGCGCCTCCGCACTCCGCCTAGTTGCCGCGCACCACCTTTGGCTTGACGTTGAAAGTCTTGAGCCACAGGACGAAATGGGGGCGGATGCAGAGGAAAGCCTCGCACACGACGATAAACGCCGAGATGCTGAGGATGAAGTTCAGGGCCAGATCGTGGAAATCCAGGCCATAGTAGAACATGAGCCCTCGGACAAAAGGGTGAAGAGGAAAGCCCAGTCCGCGGAGGAAGTGGGGGAGGAACACTACCCTCTCATGGGGCCTTGGGGTGGGGACGAGCTGCCCCTCTTCGGGAAGCCGGTGCGCAATGTTGTTAGACAAGAATCCGGCCTTCCTCAGCTTTTTGATGTGTCCCTCCGTGACGGAGGAGACCATCCACTTGCCTCCCGCTCCGGACATGGCTGGAGAAGGTCGAGGTGGGAAGTGCGGACTTGGGCGCTGGAGCTCGAGTGCGCAGAAAATGGATAGGCAAAGGAGGAAGAAGGCGTAGGTGAAAAGGTGGATCCTTATCCCCTTATATGGACGGACGCAACTATGCGTCCCCACCAGCCTGATAAAACTCGCTTATCTCCCAAGCGTTGTAATCGATGGCGCAGTTGGGTTACCTATGTCCGTATTGATGAGAATCCCAAAATAAGGGGACACGATCTCTACTTTGACAAGACGTGCCAAGGAAACCGCCTCGCGAAACACGCTGAGGTGGGGCAGTAAAAATGATTCGAATAAAGGCTTGGCCATGGTGTGATGTCACGCTACGGAATACGTCAGCAGATTAGATTTGTGCAAATATTATTCTCTCTATGGCAATATGTGGAAACTTATTTTGCAGAGCCGGACACTATCCTTGTGTCAAAATATTCTACGAAGTACTTGGAGGAGGAACCCGCCTTGCAATGCCGAAGACAATCTGCGCACCGGACTCGTCGTCATTGAAGCCTGGTTCAGGGGCTACTGAGGGAGTCCTGGATTAGGGGGTGTCCGGATAGCCGGACTATACCTTCAGCCGGACTCCTGGACTATGAAGATACAAGATTGAAGACTTCGTCCCGTGTCCGGAAGGGACTTTCCTTGGCGTGGAAGGCAAGCTTGGCGATACGGATATGTAGATCTCCTACCATTGTAACCGACTCTGTGTAACCCTAGCCCTCTCCTGTGTCTATATAAACCGGAGGGTTTTAGTCCATAGGATGAACAACAATCATTCCATAGGCTAGCATCTAGGGTTTAGCCTCCTTGATCTCGTGGTAGATCTACTTTTGTACTACCCATATAATCAATATTAATCAAGCAGGAGTAGGGTTTTACCTCCATCGAGAGGGCCCGAACCTGGGTAAAAACATCGTGTCCCTTGTCTCCTGTTACCATCCTCCTAGACGCACAGTTCGGGACCCCCTACCCGAGATCCGCCGGTTTTGACACCGACAGTTAGGAAACTCAACCATCTTCAATTAACAAGCTAGTCAAGTAGAGGCATACTAGTGACACTATGTTTGCCTATGTATTCACACATATATTATGTTTCGGTTAATACAATTCTAGCATGAATAATAAACATTTATCATGATATGAGGAAATAAATAATAAATTTATTATTGTCTCTAGGGCATATTTCCTTCAGTGTCCCACTTGCACTAGAGTCAATAATCTAGATTACACAATAATGATTCTAACACCCATGGAGCCTTGGTGCTGATCATGTTTTCCTCGTGGAAGAGGCTTAGTCAACGGTTCTGCAACATTCATATCCGTATGTATTTTGCAAATTTCTATGTCAACAATGCTCTGCACGGAGCTACTCTAGCTAATTGCTCCCACTTTCAATATGTATCCAGTTTGAGACTTAGAGTCATCTGGATCAGTGTCAAAACTTGCATCGATGTAACCCTTTACGACGAACCTTTTGTCACCTCCATAATCAAGAAACATATCCTTATTCCACTAAGGATAATTTTGACAGCTGTCTAGTGATCAACTCCTAGATCACTATTGTACTCCCATGCTAAACTCAGTGTAGGGTTGGTACACAGCATGGCATACTTTATAGAACATATGGCTGAGGCATAGGGAATGACTTTCATTCTCTTTCTACCTTCTGCCGTGGTCGGGCTTTGAGTCTTACTCAATTTCACACCTTGTAACACCGGCAAGAACTCTTTCTTTAACTGTTCCATTTTGAACTACTTCAAAATCTTGTCAAGGTATGTACTCATTGAAAAACTTATCAAGCGTCTTGATCTACCGCTATTACTCTATAGATCTTGATGCTCAATATGTAAGCAGCTTCATCGAGGTCTTTATTTGAAAAACTCCTTTCAGATACTCCTTTATGCTTTCTAGAAAATTCTACATTATTTCCGATCAACAATATGTCATTCACATATACTTATCAGAAATGTTGTAGTGCTCCCAGTCACTTTCTGTAAATACAGGCTTCACCACAAGTCTGTATAAAACTATATGCTTTGATCAACTCATCAAAGCGTATATTCCAACTCCGAGATGCTTGCACCAGTCCATAGATGGATCGCTGGAGCTTGCACATTTTGTTAGCACCTTTAGGATCGACAAAACCTTCTGGTTGCATCATATACAACTCTTCTTTAAGAAATCCATTAAGTAATGTAGTTTTGACATCCATTTGCCAGATTTCATAAAATGTGGCAATTTGCTAACATGATTTGGAAAGACTTAAGCATTGCTACGAGTGAGAAAATCTCATCGTAGTCAACACTTTGAACTTGGTCAAAACCTTTTTTGACAAGTCTAGCTTTGTAGATAGTAACACTACTATGAGCGTCCGTCTTTCTCTTGAAGATCCATTTTTTTCTATGGCTTGCCAATCATCAGGCAAGTCAACCAAAGTCCACACTTTGTTCTCATACATGGATCCCATCTCAGATTTCATGGCTTCAAGCCATTTTGCGGAATCTGGGCTCATCATCGCTTCCTCATAGTTCGTAGGTTCATCATGGTCTAGTAACATGACTTCTAGAAAAGAATTATCGTACCACTCTGGTGCGGATCTTACTCTGGTTGACCTACGAGGTTCGGTAGTAACTTGATCTGAAGTTTCATGATCATCATCATTAGCTTCCTCACTAATTGGTGTAGATGTCACAACAACCAGTTTCTGTGATGAACTACTTTCCAACAAGGGAGCAGGTACAGTCACCTCATCAAGTTCTACTTTCCTCCCACTCACTTCTTTCGAGAGAAACTCCTTCTCTAGAAAGGATCCATTCTTAGCAACGAATGTCTTGCCTTCGGATCTGTGATAGAAGGTGTACCCAACAGTTTCTTTTGGGTATCCTATGAAGACACATTTCTCCGATTTGGGTTCGAGCTTGTCAGGTTGAAGCTTTTTCACATAAGCATCGCAACCCCAAACTTTAAGAAACGACAACTTTGGTTTCTTGCCAAACCACAGTTCATAAGGCGTCATCTCAACGGATTTAGATGGTGCCCTATTTAATGTGAATGCAGCCGTCTCTAGAGCATAACCCCAAAACGATAGCGGTAAATCAGTAAGAGACATCATAGATCGCACCATATCTAGTAAAGTACGATTACGACGTTCGGACACACCATTACGCTGTGGTGTTCTGGGTGGCATGAGTTGCAAAACTATTCCGCATTGTTTCAAATGTAGACCAAACTCGTAACTCAAGTATTCTCCTCCACTATCAGATCGTAGAAACTATATTTTCTTGTTATGATGATTTTCCACTTCACTCTGAAATTCTTTGAACTTTTCAAATGTTTCAGACTTATGTTTCATTAAGTAGATATACCCATATCTACTCAAATCATCTGTGAAGGTGAGAAAATAACGATACCCGCCGTGAGCCTCAATATTCATCGGACCACATACATCAGTATGTATGATCTCCAATAAATCTGTTGCTCGCTCCATTTTTCCGGAGAACGGCGTTTTAGTCATCTTGCCCATAAGACATGGTTCGCAAGTACCAAGTGATTCATAATCAAGTGATTCCAAAAGTCCATCAGTATGGAGTTTCTTCATGCGCTTTACACCAATATGACCCAAACGGTAGTGCCACAAATAAGTTGCACTATCATTATCAACTCTGCATCTTTTGGCTTCAACATTATGAATATGTGTATCACTACTATCGAGATTCAACAAAAATAGACCACTCTTCAAGGGTGCATGACCATAAAAGATATTACTCATATAAATAGAACAACCATTATTCTCAGATTTAAATGAATAAACGTCTCGCATCAAACAAGATCTAGATATAATGTTCATGCTCAACGCTGGCACCAAATAACAATTATTTAGGTCTAAAACTAATCCCGAAGGTAGATGTAGAGGTAGCTTGCCGACGGCGATCAGCTCGACTTTGGAACCATTTCCCACACGCATCGTCACCTCATCCTTAGCCAGTCTTCGCTTAATCTGTAGTCCCTATTTCGAGTTGCAAATACTAGCAACAGAACCAGTATCAAATACCCAGGTGCTACTGTGAGCTCTAGTAAGGTACACATCAATAATATGTATATCACATATACCTTTGTTCACCTTGCCATCCTTCTTATCCGCCAAATACTTGGGGCAGTTCCGCTTCCAGTGACCAGTATGTTTGCAATAGAAGCACTCAGTCTCAGGCTTAGGTCCAGACTTGGGTTTCTTCTCCTGAGCAGCAACTTGTTTGCCATCCTTCTTGAACTTCCCCTTCTTCTTCCCTTTACCCTTTTTCTTGAAACTGGTGGTCTTGTTGACCATCAACACTTGATGCTCCTTCTTGATTTCTACCTCCGCAACCTTTAGCATTGCGAAGAGCTCGGGAATTGTCTTATCCATCCCTTGCATATTATAGTTCATCACGAAGCTCTTGTAGCTTGGTGGCAGTGATTGAATAACTCTGTTAATGACACTATCATCTAGAAGATTAACTCCCAATTGAATCAAGTGATTGTTATACCCCGACATTCTGAGTATATGCTCACTGACAGAACTATTCTCCTCCATCTTGCAGCTGTAGAACTTATTGGAGACTTCATATCTCTCAATCCGGGCATTTGCTTGAAATATTAACTTCAACTCCTGGAACATCTCATATTCTCCATGATGTTCAAAACGTCGTTGAAGTCCCGGTTCTAAGCCGTAAAGCATGGCACACTGAACTATCGAGTAGTCATTAGTTTTGCTCTACCAGACGTTCATAACATCTGGTGTTGCTCCTGCAGCAGGTCTGGCACCTAGCGGTGCTTCCAGGACGTAATTCTTCTGTGCAGCAATGAGGATAATCCTCAAGTTACGGACCCAGTCCGTGTAATTGCTACCATCATCTTTCAACTTTGCTTTCTCAAGGAACGCATTAAAATTCAACGGAACAACAACACGGTCCATCTATCTACAACAACATAGACAAGCAAAATACTATCAGGTACTAAGTTCATGATAAATTTAAGTTCAATTAATCATATTACTTAAGAACTCCCACTTAGATAGACATCCCTCTAATCATCTAAGTGATCACGTGATCCAAATCAACTAAACCATGTCCGATCATCACGTGAGATGGAGTAGTTTTCAATGGTGAACATCACTATGTTGATCATATCTATTATATGATTCACGCTCGACCTTTCCATCTCAGTGTTCCGAGGCCATATCTGCATATGCTAGGGTCATCAAGTTTAACCTGAGTATTCTGCGTGTGCAAAACTGGCTTGCACCCGTTGTAGATGAACGTAGAGCTTATCACACCCGATCATCACGTGCTGTCTCGGCACGACGAACTTTGGCAACGGTGCATACTCAGGGAGAACACTTTTATCTTGAAATTTAGTGAGAGATCATCTTATAATGCTACCGTCAATCAAAGCAAAATAAGATGCATAAAAGATAAACATCACATGCAATCAATATAAGTGATATGATATGGCCGTCATCATCTTGTGCTTGTGATCTCCATCTCCGAAGCACCATCATGATCACCATCGTCACCGGTGCGACACCTTGATCTCCATCGTAGCATCGTTGTCGTCTCGCCAACTATTGCTTCTACGACTATCGCTACCGCTTAGTGATAAAGTAAAGCAATTACAGGGCAATTGCATTGCATACAATAAAGCGACAACCATATGGCTCCTGCCCGTTGCCGATAACTTGGTTACAAAACATGTTCATCTCATACAATAAAATATAGCATCATGCCTTGACCATATCACATCACAACATGCCCTGCAAAAACAAGTTAGACGTCCTCTACTTTGTTGTTGCAAGTTTTACGTGGTTGCTACGGGCTGAGCAAGAACCGTTCTTACCTATGCATCAAAACCACAATGATAGTTCGTCAAGTTAGTGATGTTTTAACCTTCTCAAGGACCGGGCATAGCCACACTTGGTTCAACTAAAGTTGGAGAAACTGACACCCGCCAGCCACCTCTGTGCAAAGCACGTCGGTAGAACCAGTCTCGCATAAGCGTACGCGTAATGTCGGTCCGAGCTTCATCCAACAATACCGCCGAACCAAAGTATGACATGCTGGTAAGCAGTATGACTTGTATCGCCCACAACTTACTTGTGTTCTACTCGTGCATATAACATCTACGCATAAACCTGGCTCGGATGCCACTGTTGGGAACATAGTAATATAAAAAAAATCCTACGCACACGCAAGATCATGGTGATGCATAGAAACGAGAGGGGAGAGTGTTGTCCACGTACCCTTGTAGATCAAAAGCGGAAGTGTTAGCACAACACGGTTGATGTAGTCATACGTCTTCACGATCCGACCGATCCAAGTACCGAACGTACGACACCTCCGAGTTCAGCACACGTTCAGCTCGATGACGTCCCGCGAACTCCGACCCAGCAGAGCTTCACGGGAGAGTTCCGTCCGCACGACGGCGTGATGACGGTGATGATGTTGCTACCGACGCAGGGCTTCGCCTAAGCACAGCTACGATATGCCCGAGGTGGATTATGGTGGAGGGGGCACCGCACACGGCTGGGAGAGATCAACAGATCAACTTGTGTGTTTAGAGGTGCCCCCTGCCCCCGTATATAATGGAGCAAGGGGGAGAGGCGGCCGGCCAAGGAGGGCGCGCCAAGGGGGGAGTCCTACTCCCACCGGGAGTAGGACTCCTCCTTTCCTTGTTGGAGTAGGAGAAGGGAAGGAAGGGAGAGAGGAGGAGAAGGAAAAAGGGGGGCGCCCCCTCCTTGTCCAGTTCGGACTAGAGGGGGAGAGGGCGCGCGGCTGCCCTGGCCACCCCTCCTCTTATCCCACTAAGGCCCATTAGGCCCAATATACTCCCCGGGGGGTTCCGGTAACCCCCTGGTACTCCGGTAAATGTCTGAAACCTCCCGAAACACTTCCGGTGTCCGAACATAGTCATCCAGTATATCGATCTTTACGTCTCGGCCATTTCAAGACTCCGCGGCATGTCCGTGATCATATACGGAACTCCGAACTACCTTCGGTACATCAAAACACAAAACCTCATAATACCGATCATCACTGAACTTTAAGCGTGCGGACCCTACGGGTTCGAGAACTATGTAGACATGACCGAGACACGTCTCCGGTCAATAACCAATAGCGGAACCTGGATGCTCATATTGGCTCCCACATATCCTACGAAGATCTTTATCGGTCAAACCGCATAACAACATACGTTGTTCCCTTTGTCATCGGTATGTTACTTGCCCGAGATTCAATCGTCGGTATCTCAATACCTAGTTCAATCTCGTTACCGGCAAGTCTCTTTACTCGTTCCGTAATACATCATCCCGCAACTAACTCATTAGTTGCAATGCTTGCAAGGCTTATAGTCATGTGTATTACCGAGTGGGCCCAGAGATACCTCTCCGACAATCGGAGTGACAAATCCTAATCTCGATATACGCCAACTCAACAAGTACCTTCGGAGACACCTGTAGAGCACCTTTATAATCACCCATTTACATTGTGACGTTTGGTAGCACACAAAGTGTTCCTCCGGTAAACGGGAGTTGCATAATTTCATAGTCATAGGAACATGTATAAGTCATGAAGAAAGCAACAACAACATACTAAACGATAAAGTGCTAAGCTAACGGAATGGGTCAAGTCAATCACATCATTCTCCTAATGATGTGATCCCGCTAATCAAATGACAACTCATGTCCATGGTTAGGAAACTCAACCATCTTCGATTAACGAGCTAGTCAAGTAGAGGCATACTAGTGACACTATGTTTGTCTATGTACTCACACATGAATTATGTTTCAAGTTAATACAATTCTAGCATGAATAATAAACATTTATCATGATATGAGGAAATAAATAATACTTTATTATTGCCTCTAGGGCATATTTCCTTCACATTATGCTAAGCTAACACATGGGTCTTGTCCATCACATCATTCTCTAATGATGTGATCCCGTTCATCAAATGACAACACATGTCTATGGTCAGGAAACTCAACCATCTTTGATTAACGAGCTAGTCAAGTTGTCGGTGTCAAAACCGGCGGATCTCGGGTAGGGGGTCCCGAACTGTGCGTCAAGGTCGGATGGTAACAGGAGACAAAGGACACTTTATTTTACCCAGGTTCAGGCCCTCTCGATGGAGGTAAAACCCTACTCCTGCTTGATTAATATTGATGATATGGGTAGTACAAGAGTGGATCTACCACGAGATCAAGGAGGCTAAACCCTAGAAGCTAGCCTATGGTATGATTGTGTATGATGATGGTTGTCCTACGGACTATAACCCTCCGGTTTATATAGACACCGGATAGGGTTAGGATTACACAAAGTCGGTTACAATGGTAGGAGATCTCGAATATCCGCACACCTAGCTTGCCTTCTACGCCAAGAAAAGATCCTTCCGGACACGGGACGAAGTCTTCAACTTTGTATCTTCATAGTGCTGGAGTCCGGCTGAAGGTATAGTTCGGCTATCCGAACACCCCCTAATCCAGGACTCCCTCAGTAGCCCCTGAACCAGGCTTCAATGACGATGAGTCCGGCACGTAGATTGTCTTCGGCATTGCAAGGCGGGTTCCTCCTCCAAGTTCTTCAAGAAGATTATGAACACCACAGAATAGTGTCCGGCTCTGCAAAATAAGTTTCCACATATTGCCATACAGAGAATAATATTAACACAAATCAAATCTGCTGACGTATACCACAGTGTGTCATAACACTGCGACCAAGCCTTCTATAAATTGTTTTCATCGTTCCACCTCAGCCCGTATAGCGAGGCAGTTTCCTTGGCACGTCTTGTCGAAGCAGAGATCGTGTGCCCCCCCCCTTTAACGGGATTCTCATTAATACGGATGTGGGTAACCCAACCACGCCATTTACCGCGGCGTTTGGGAGGCAAGTGAGTTTTATTAGGTAGGTGAGGACGCCTAACCGTACCTGCTTATATAAAGGGATAAGGATTCACCCTATTAACCTACGCCTTCTTCCTCCTTTGCCAATCCATCTCTCGCGCACTCAAGCTCCAGCGCCCAAGTCCGCTCTTCTTCCTCAACCTTCTCCAACAATGTCCAGAGCGGGAGGCAAGTGGATGGTCTCCTCCGTTACGGAGGCTCAAGTAAAAAGGCTAAGGAAAGCCGGATACTTATCCAAGGATATCCCGCATCGGCTTCCTGATAAGGGGCAGCTTCTTCCTACCCCAAGGCCCCATGAGAGGGTGGTTTTTCTCCCCCACTTCCTCCGCGGACTGGGCTTTCCACTTCACCCATTTGTCCGGGGGCTCATGTTCTACTACGGCCTAGATTTTCACGATCTGGCCCCAAACATCGTCCTCAACATCTCGGCGTTTATCGTCGTGTGTGAGGCCTTTCTCCGCGTCCGCCCCCACTTCGGCCTCTGGCTCAAGACCTTCAACGTCAAGCCCAAGGTGGTGTCCGGCACCCAGGCGGAATGCGGAGGTGCTATGGTTGGCAAGATAGCCAACGTCCTCTGGTTCGATGGCTCCCTCGTGGAGTCCCTAAAGGGGTGGCAGGCAGGGTGGTTTTACATCACCGAGCCCCGCGATCCGAAATGGGTCGCGGCCCCTGAGTTCAGATCCGGACCCCCCACGCGGCTCATGTCCTGGAAAGAGACAGGCCTGTCGTGGGGCAACGAGGAAGAAGTGACTGGGTTGCAAACATGCATCCAGTCCCTGGTGGACAAGCCAATCCGGCTTGCCAACATAGTCCAAGTCATGCTCGTTCACCTGATCCTCCCATGCCAAGAACGGGATTTTACATTGTGGGAATTCGACCCGGCGCAGCACCAGACCCTCAGTAGGCTCTTCGACACGACGTATGAAGACGTCTGGAAGGTGCTAACCAAAGGCGCCGAGTCCCCCACATCCGCCTCCGAGGATCGCGGATACAGCTCGCAGCGTATTGCCGGCGAGGTAAGCTATCTATACCTTTGACAGGTTCGTTAAGCTCTTCTTCATAGATTATCTCTATGCGGGATCTAAACCCCCTTTTACCTTTGACAGGCTTGGCTGGAGATATCCGGACCGATTAACAGTCTGGCCCCTCTGCCCGAAGACCCGGCCCCAGCTCTCTTGGTGAAGCTAATGGCTCCGGCACCTTACGTGGTGCCGGAGAGGAAGGCCAAGAAGAAGAAAAACACCGGGACTCGAAAAAGTTCCCGCAACATGGTGGTGTCGGACTCGTCATCCAACGAGTCCGCAACGCCCTCCTCTCGCGAAAGCGAGGAGGAGGAACAAGGAAGCTCTCCCCCTCCAGCGAGGGGAGCAAAGAAGAAGAAGGCCGCCCCAACAGGGGAGGCCGAGGGGTCAAGGAAAAGGAAGACCCCTCCGCCAGACTACTCCCACGACGCCGAAGAGGGCGGAGAGGAGTGGCCGGACAGGACCAAGCGTCCGGCGAAATCGTAAGTATTTATACACCAGAGTAACTCATGATACCCCTTTTTTTGTGCGGCATTCCCTGATATCGCACGCATTTTATGCAGCCCGCCCTGGGCCGAACTCGACGACTCGTCGAGCGGCTCCTTGGATTCGTCGGACGTGAACTCTGTTCCGCCCGCGGTCTCCCCCGCCGGGGCAGACGACACCGAAGAGGCGCCCCGCCAAGCTTCAGGGCAGGAGGAGATGGTCCTGGAGGAGCCACAAGGCAATCCTCCGGACCCCAGGAGTGAAGGGGATGAAACCCTCCAGGGCTCCAAGTCCGGCTTTGTGCCAGACACCGCGCCGGACTCGACAGTCCCGGTCCGCGGCGGGCGAACTCCTTCCAAGAGGAGCAAGCCATCCGAGCCTGCGGCCTCCGTCCAACCGGAGGCGCCGGACAATTTGCTGGAGGTGCTTGAGGGCGTTGCCATCGACGAGGAGCACCGTACTGTTATGAGTACGGTGATCCAAAGGATTCAGTCCGCCAAGAACGGACTGAATGAAGCTTGTGCTAGCCTTCTAACAGGCTTCGAGGTAAGTAAAAAATGTGCCAATTTATTTACCGCATAGACAGTAGCCCCTGATGCTCTGTTCGGTGTTCGGAAAGAAAAGCCGGATAGAGGATCTAATGATAATCGCAGGAGTCTAACAAAAAAGGTCAAATATGCGTATGCAGGCTTCGCTGCTTTCCACCGCCGCACTGACTGCGCAGGTGGAAGTCCTTAAAAAGGACCTCGGGCGGTCCGAGCAAGAGCTCGGCCTTGCTAAACGGCAGCTCGAGGAGAAAGAAGGTAAGAAATACCCTAAAAAGAAAGATGCCTATAGAGAGGCTTGATTGCAGAAAGAAATAACAGGATTGTGCTGCTTATTGTAGGGGCCACAACCGAGGTGACAACCCTGAAGCAGGCACTGGCTGAGGCCGAGAAGAAAACGGTCGAGGAGCGCGCCAAGCGAGAAAGGCTTGGGGTCCAAGCCGGCGAGGTGCAGCAAGAGCTGCACGCTCTCATGAAAAAACATGAGGGTTTGGAGCTTGAGACGAAAACACAAGCATGCGAGCTCGCCTCGGCCATTGAGACCGCTAAGAGTGCCAAGGCCGAAGCCCAGAAGGCCCTCCAAGAGTTGGAGGATGTGAAAAAGATTGCAGCGGGTAAGGCATTCTCAATGCAAAGTAGGAATATAAAAGTAAATTACCTATTACTTACCCGAATCCGGAGTTCTCCAGGGGCGTTCTTCGATCTTCCCCGCAGCGCATCCGACGCCGCCGCGTTCTACCGAGCTGAAGAGGGCAGCTCGACGGAGAGTGTGTTCTGGTCTCAGTATTCTGAGGCCGAACACCCTGTGCCCTTGAGCGATCAGCTGAAACAGCTGGCCGAGCTCCACAAGGCGGCCGAACAGGCCATGAAGGGCTTACTAGTTCGGCTGTGGCTTGGAGAGGCCCTGCCTGGGAGCTATTTCGGGCTGGTGCGGCGGCTGGTGGAGGCCTGTCCACGGCTTGAAGTCATCAAGCGCTCCGTCTGTATTGAAGGTGCCCGGAGGGCCCTTGCCCGTGTAAGGGTACACTGGGGTAAGCTGGACGGAGAGAAGCTGGTGAAGGACGGGCCGCCGCAGGGGAAGGAGCATCGCAAGCCCGAGAACTACTACAAGGACGTTCTTGCCGGAGCCCGCCTTGTCGCGGATGAATGTACTAAAGATGTAGTATTTGAATGAACTCGCTCGTTTGTATCCTGTGCGCTGAAAACTTGTTCATATGCGCTAAGCAATGCTTGTTTAATTTAAAATATTATTTTCTGTGCGGCCGTTTATCAAAAATTGAGAGATGGCGAGTCGTCGGCTTCTGCCCCCATGCCACTAGTGCTGGGGTGTTCGGGATAAACCTGAGGGCTCTTGTTCCCATAGTTGGGTCCTTCGAGGGAGGCTCTTAACACAGCGAACTAGGCAATCGGACTATAATGCTTGAACACTCTCACTTAGCCATAGAACGTTATAATTTTAAATTTCGGCAAAGCCCCTAGTTCGAAAGGCCGAATTCGGGGCGCTATCCACGCCTTTGGCCGGACATAGCCAGCTCCTCGCTCAAAGCGGCATAAGCCTTTAAGGACTCGAAAAACCTCTTGAACAGCGACCGGTCTCGCGCCTTATCATGACAGTCTGTTTTAGCTTTCTCCACTGAGGTGCTCAATCCACCTAATCTGGGGCACAATCGCAGTGGTTCTCCTAGTGCTACCTTAGCCGATAGAGCGGAACGTAAGGTACCAAAACGTAGGAGCCGGGCAAACCCAACATGTGACCAAAATCATGACTCGGAGCCGATGCATATAGTGCTATAAGTTCGGGGTGCCGCACTTATGGAAGCGCACGGACTTCTCACACCAGATAAAAGGGTAATGAAGCCCCTGGCGTGGTTTGCCGTACCATGGTGTACGGGTGCGATCATGTTATATCAAAAATACATATATTCAAAGGGGACAATGCAAAAAATAGATAAGAAGCTATGCATTGTTTTATAAAGAGGCTATTTATCAAAGCCGAACGATACAAGTAATGCGATAAGCAAAGAAGATATTAGACTATTTAACATGTCCTGACCAGGCACAGGCCGCGGAATTTAGAAACAGATATATCGCTCGAAATAGAGACCACCTGAGAGTTCCGGAATGCGGCGTAGATTTATCTACTTTCCTGGATCTTGCATCATCTGTGCGGCAACGCTGCCGAACAGGTTGTCCTTAGTATGGAGTCCTGAAATTAAAAAAGAAAAAATCCGGCAGCACCTAGTACGTTTGACGCCGTGTTGTAGGCATGCCGTTAATGTGCCCCTCCCCATGTGCCCATGGAATTTTAAGGGCGTAATTGTGTACTCGAGGTACTTGCTCCGCTATGTTGCGATGGCTGGGGTCGGGGCCGTATTGCTACGCTTGCTCTGATCATGCCAGGTGGTCTTGTTGCAGGTTACTCCGGGCGCGCTTTGCATTGTCCGGTTTTTTCACGGCCGGACTGGAGAGTTGCCTTGAAAGGTTGCTTTGTACTTCCGCTGCGAGGGTCGCCGTGTGCTCTTCCGTACGGATGGAGCGTTCTGTGTTTCCGCTGACCGTAATTACTCCTCGAGGGCCTGGCATCTTGAGCTTGAGATATGCGTAGTGCGGCACCGCATTGAATTTAGCGAATGCGGTTCGTCCGAGCAGGGCATGATAGCCACTGCGGAACGGCACTATATCGAAGATTAACTCTTCGCTTCGGAAGTTATCCGGAGATCCGAAGACCACATCAAGTGTTATCGAGCCTGTGCAATTGGCCTCTACACCTGGTATGACGCCTTTAAAGGTCGTCCTTGTGGGCTTGATCCTTGATGGATCTATGCCCATTTTCCGCACTGTATCCTGATAAAGCAGGTTCAGGCTACTGCCGCCGTCCATGAGGACTCTTGTGAGATGAAATCCGTCCACGATTAGGTCAAGGACCAGTGCGGCAAAACCGTCGTGACGGATGCTAGTGGGGTGGTCCCTTTGATCGAAAGTGATCGGGCAGGAGGACCATGGGTTGACCTTTGGGGCGACTGGCTCCATCGCGTATACGTCCCGTAGCGCACGCTTCCTCTCCCGCTTGGGAATGTGGGTTGCGTATATCATGTTCACCATCCGCACTTGTGGGGGAAACCCTTTCTGTCCATTGTTGTTCGGCGGCCTGGGCTCCTCTTCGTCGTCGCTATTCAGCCCCTTGTCCTTGTGTTCGGCTCTTAACTTGCCTGCCTGCTTGAACACCCAACAATCCCTGTTGGTGTGATTGGTTGGCCTTTCGGGGGTGCCATGAATCTGGCACGAGCGATCGAGTATCCGGTCCAAGCTAGACGGGCCCTGGGTATTCTTTTTAAATGGATTTTTCCGCTGACCGGATTTATAGCCTCTGAATCCGGCCTTGACTGTCGTATCCTCATTGCTATCGCTGCTAATGCGGCGCTTTTGATTATTTCGACGGGACCTGCCACTTTTGTCCTTGGTATCCGAATTACCGGGTTTCTTCGATAAGTTGTTGCTGCGAGCTAGCCAGCTATCCTCGCCCGCGCAAAAGTGATTCATGAGTGTCGTGAGGGCTGCCATGGTTTTCGGCTTTTCCTGTCCCAGGTGCCGGGCAAGCCACTCGTCACGGATGTTATGTTTGAAGGCTGCTAGGGCCTCTGCGTCCGGACAATCGACTATCTGATTTTTCTTTGTTAGGAACCGTGTCCAGAATTGCCTAGCCGATTCTTCTGGCTGCTGGATTATGTGGCTTAGGTCGTCGGCGTCCGGTGGCCGCACATAGGTCCCCTGAAAGTTGTCGAGGAATGCGGCCTGCAGGTCCTCCCAAGAACTGATTGAGTCCGCTGGTAGGCTGTTAAGCCAGTGCCGGGCTGGTCCTTTAAGCTTGAGGGGTAGATATTTGATGGCGTGTAGATCATCGCCACGTGCCATGTGGATGTGAAGGAGATAGTCCTCAATCCATACTGCCGGATCTCTCGTACCATCGTACGACTCGATATTGACGGGTTTTAAACCCTCTGGGATTTTATGATCCATTACTTCGTCTGTGAAGCATAGTGGGTGTGCGGCGCCCCTGTACTGGGCTATGTCACGACGCAGCTCGGAAGGGATGTGCCTGCTGTGTTCGGCCCGGCCGGATTTATTGTGTCCGGAGTGAAGATCATCACGTGTCTTCGGGCGTCCGCGCGATCCGTAGATCGATCTTGTTTGCCTTGCTTTATCCTCCAGTACGTCTTGCAGGTCTGGCTCATGTTCCCGTGCCTTATTCGAGCGGCATCGGGGCATGGCTTGCTGAGGTGCTCGACAGGCCTCCCTGTCGCGGCCACGGGGTGGCCGGTCTGCCATGTCATATGCTTCCCCCTCTGATTGGGGTAGCGGCCTGCACTTAGGATAGTTTTTGGAGGGGCGCACGAGTTCATACTCTTCGGCCGCAAGGACTTCTATCCATCTATCAGCTAGCAGATCTTGATCAGCTCTAAGCTGTTGCTGCTTTTTCTTTAGGCTGTTGGCCGTGGCTAGAAGCCTGCGTTGAAAACGCTCTTGTTCGGCGGGGTATGATGGTACGACGAATTCGTCGTCGTCGAGGCTTGCCTCGTCTTCGGAGGGAGGCATGTAGTTATCATCCTCAACCTCTTGCTCTGCCGCTATCTCCTGAGGGCTGGCTTTTCCATCTTCCTGCGCCGAATCTTGCAGGTTCTGGTGTTCTTCGGCGCTGTCCGGGGTAGTATTATATCCCGTGCCGGAATCACCATTTCTGCTGTGGCAGGATTTAGAGCGGCGCCGTTGGCGCCGATGTTTTTGCGGTTTTTTCGATGTGTCGTCTTCCGCTGCTCCATCGCCATCCGCATCCTTTGGAGCGTCCACCATGTATATGTCATATGACGAGGTGGCGGTCCAGCGCCCTACAGGTGCTGGTTCTTGTTCGTCTCCTCCTTCGTCGTCCATACCGTCGAAGTCTTCGGAGCCGAAGTAAAGCATGTCGGTTAGATCATCGACAGTGGCTATTAAGTGGGTGGTGGGTGGGTTTTGAATTTCTTCGTTGTCTGAATCCCAACCTCGCAGACCATAGTCCGGCCTGGGCTCTCCTGATAAAGAGAGAGACTTGAGAGAATTCAGGATATCGCTGAAAGGTGAGCACTGAAAGATGTCCGCGGCGGTGAACTCCATTACAAGCGCCCAATCAGATTCGATCGGCGGGGGCGCGGAAGGCTCGGAGTCCGGAGAAGAGTCCGGCTCCTTGGAGTCCTGGGCCGTGCGAAGTACGGGGCTGGCGTTCGGCTCGATCGCCTTTGAGATCGCAGCCCCCGAGGTGACGTCCGACCGTTCATCCTCAGAGAACGCAGCGGGCTCCAAGTCAAGGATCGGGGCCGGAGCGTGTGCGGCCTCCAGGGTACTATTCGGAGGCAGAGCTACATCGTGCCCCTCGAAATAGCGCGGCGCACTTGGCTGTGGCTCGAACCCGTCGAAGATCAAGTCTCCGCGGATATCAGCCGTGTAGTTTAAGCTTCCAAACCTGACTTGATGGCCAGGGGCGTAGCTTTCGATCTGCTCCAGATGACCAAGCGAATTGGCCCGCAGAGCGAAGCCGCCGAAGACGAAGATCTGTCCGGGGAGGAAAGTCTCACCTTGGACCTCGTCATTGTTGATGATCAAAGGAGCCATCGGGCCTAAAAGCGACGACACAGAGGAACTCTCAATGAAAGCACCAATGTCGGTGTCAAAACCGGCGGATCTCGGGTAGGGGGTCCCGAACTATGCGTCAAGGTCGGATGGTAACAGGAGACAAAGGACACTTTATTTTACCCAGGTTCAGGCCCTCTCGATGGAGGTAAAACCCTACTCCTGCTAGATTAATATTGATGATATGGGTAGTACAAGAGTGGATCTACCACGAGATCAAGGAGGCTAAACCCTAGAAGCTAGCCTATGGTATGATTGTGTATGATGATGGTTGTCCTACGGACTATCAACCCTCCGGTTTATATAGACACCGGATAGGGTTAGGGTTACACAGAGTCGGTTACAATGGTAGGAGATCTCGAATATCCGCACGCCTAGCTTGCCTTCCACGCCAAGAAAAGATCCTTCCGGACACGGGACGAAGTCTTCAACTTTGTATCTTCATAGTCCTGGAGTCCGACTGAAGGTATAGTTCGGCTATCCGAACACCCCCTAATCCAGGACTCCCTCACAAGTAGAGGCATACTAGGGACACTCTGTTTTGTCTATGTATTCACACATGTACTAAATTTCCAGTTAATACAATTCTAGCATGAATAATAAACATTTATCATGATACAAGGAAATATAAATAACAACTTTATTATTGCCTCTAGGGCATATTTCCTTCATACCCAACCCAAACGGCTGGGTTGTCCGGCGCCCCTCGTATCCAACCCATGCGTGGTGCGGATAGCACATACTCCCTCTATTCCAAAATAGATGACCAACTTTGTACTAAAGTTAGTATAAAGTTGAGTCATCTATTTTGGAACGGAGGGAGTACGTGGCAGCCACATTGAACTATCAAGTGGGGCCCACACAAAAACTCATCGGTCAACCGGCTTCCTCCTTGGATTTGGTTAGAACACAATTCATGCCATCGCTCGAGTTTGCCGCCCGAGGCATCAAATCCGGCTATTTAAGCCGGTCAGCAAAAGAGACCCTAGCCAGTGCCATTTCCATCATTTCCCTTGCGTTTGTGCCGCCACCACTCACCATTTCTCTCCTCCCCCGACAACAAATAACCTACTACAGGATGCTCATGCCCAAGCGTCGGTCAGAGACCACCGTCGAGATGCGCGTCACAAAGGAACAACGCCACACCCAGATATGCGCTAAGGAGGCATGTCGCGCCGCTCACATTGCGGTTGAGGGGGCGGTAGAGGAAGAGGTGTCAGAGGAAGAGGAGTTGAGCATGGAGGAGGAAGACGCGACCGAGGACGGGCGAAGGAAGACGTGGCGCCGAGCATGGAGTTTGAGCTTGACACATTTGGTACGGAAGAGGCAGTGGGCGAATACGGTGAAGCCGCGGAGGTGGCGACGCAGTTCGAGGCGGAGAAAGCGACCGTCCTTGACTACCCAATCCAAGCAAGAGATGTTGGCAAACCGCACAATTAAACAAAAAAATAGTTCAAATACTTTGCGGATGCCCGCCTTCGGCCACCGCGTCCAATACGCTGAAGTTGAAGCCCGCGGCAACGAATCCGACAGCAGAGTCTATCCCATCTCTTCCGCCTCCTCCGAGCTTAGGTCCACAGAGCTCGGAGGCTCACCGACTGCGATTGTGCCCGAAGATGCTCATGGTATGCGTGCTCCTTGGCGACGAACGTCTCACCTCCAAACCTTTTTCCTCGCTGCAACTCTCTGTTCTGGAGCCCGGGAAAGACGACGTAAATGGCGAATAAATCCGGTTGAGGTGGCTCAAGGAGGCATCGTGGGAGCTCAGGATGCGACTGGGCTCCACGGCGGCGATGAATTCAAGCTCAACGGCGACGACGACACAAATCGACATCGGTGGACGCGTTAATCAGTGGCGTTGGTGGCGAAAATAGGTTGAGGGAGGTGTGGGCTAGGGTTTAAAGGCACGACACCGACATTTATAGCTGGAAGTGGTTGGATTGGACGCCGACCGTTCGACCATTACTGCATGAGACGAGCGGTTGCTCGATTGTCGTGAGACTTTCTCTAGTTGGAGAAAAAGTGAGGAAGGGAGACTATGTTTCGGGAAAAAAATCAAATTGTTAGAAAAAGTAGGATGTAGAAGATTTGCTAGAAGAAGCCTAATCCCTCAAATGGAAAATTTGCCCTCAAATTGGGATGTGCTACAAATGCCCTGAAAACCATAGAAAAGTGATATCTGATCTGATTAAGCTCTAGAAGCCTCTGGAGCGTTCTACTTTGCACGCATCAAGCACCGTTGATCTACCAGCAGCTCCACCCTACCCATTCGATTGGTCTGTCTCTAGAAGCCTCTCCGCTCCTCCTCAACCTTGGTCAAAGAGACGTGACGTACTGCCAGTTGGCCGTAGAACAGCTGTATGGGCTGGGCCATCCATATGGGCCGAAGCAGACGTCGCCGTCTAGTGAGTAGTGACGGCGAGAGATTACCGTCTCGGTAAACGGGGCAATCAGCGCTAATAAAGGTCTCACACGCAGTACGAAATTTGCGATTGGCGCGCCACCATTAGAGCGCCGGACTGCAACTCCGGCAGGTAGGGTTTCGCTAACGCAGCGGGTGGGCGTGGCCGACGGCTATATAAGGACGACCCCGCCCTCCCCTCCCCACCGCCGCCTCCAGAGTTCAGAGTGCAGACCACCCACCACCGTCTCCCTCCCCACTTCAGTCCGGAGAGCTCGGGAAGGAGGAAGCAGGGGCAGGCGAAGCGGAGGACCGACGAGATGCAGATCTTCGTGAAGACGCTGACGGGGAAGACCATCACCCTCGAGGTGGAGAGCAGCGACACCATCGACGCCGTCAAGGCCAAGATCCAGGACAAGGAAGGTACGGGCCGTTCTTCCCGCCCCGTCGCCCTCCATTTCCTCGACCATCGAGGCTGAATCCGCCGATTTTTGGATTTTGGCTCTGGTTGATCCGCTTTGCGGTGTGTTTTGGATCGATCGCAGGCATCCCTCCGGACCAGCAGCGCCTCATCTTCGCGGGGAAGCAGCTGGACGACGGCCGCACCCTCGCCGACTACAACATCCAGAAGGAGTCCACGCTCCACCTCGTGCTTCGCCTCCGCGGCGGCGGCTGCATGATCGAGCCCAACCTCAAGGCCCTCGCTCAGAAGTACAACCAGGGCAAGCTCATCTGCCGCAAGTAATGCATAAACCCCTGCGCTGTTTCTCAAACAAATTACCTAGCTTTTGTTGGTATATATACGTGGATGTGCGACAGTCTCTCATTCGATAAAAGTTGCTGCTTTGTGTGTTTAGTAGTCGTACAAGGTTATGATTTGCATGTACCGAAAAAGGGTTTCCCCCTGCTTTGTATACAAAGCAACCAACCGAACCATACAGGGATAGGTTATGATTTGCATGTATGATGGATGTGCGGCAGTCTCCCGTTTGATAAAAATTTCTGCTTTGCTGGTGTAGCCACTAGTCATAGAAGGGCATGGTTTGCATGTCTGTAATTAATTTGTTTGGGCCTCTTGCTGTATGCAGTATATCTGAATTGTTTGTGGGTCAGTGCCAAGGAATGTTATTGATAGAATCACTGGAATGCAATACTTATTTATGTGACTATTATGATGTGCAATTTTGTTCAGTCCCTTCAATCCAGATGCTGAATTGTGATAGTTGATACAAAAAAGAAGCATCTTTAATGTCATCTGCCATGTTTCTTTGTTCATCAGTTCCCACTGGTGGCACGTGATTTCTGCACTGTTAATTGTCCATGTACTTGTGTTCTATTAGCTTGTTGTCTCTTCATCTTCTCAAGCTGATTGAGTGGTTTGATGGTTTGATTGCCTTGTGCTTGCAGGAATGATAAGTTAATTAGACCAGTCACAATTCGTGAAAAACCCACGCTTACAGTATAAACTGCTGATTTGAGTCACTGTTTCCTGCAATAGGTGTGCTGATTCTTTGTGAACGATGTGTCATGTAACTGTTTACGATTAGTTGATCATGCATGATCTGTATTGTACCTTTGCTTACAAGATAAGTTGTTAACAGGAAATATTTGTGCTTGTGATGTAATAGCTGACCTTTTTCACCATTTTGTTTTGTAGGTGCTATTCACGCCTGCCTCCCAGGGCCAAGAGTTGCCGCAAGAAGAAGTGTGGCCACAGCAACCAGGTGTGACTTTCTCTTGTGATTGAATAATCAAATTGTTTTACCCCATATCTGGGGTAGCATCATGCCATCATCCATGTGTTCTCCGGAGTGACGATAACCCAACATGATTTATGTTTGCCAAGATAGTCCAATATGAGCTAGTATTAGTTATTATCATCTTATGGGCTTCTCAAATCTACTACGTACTGGTTTTATGCTATGCCTGATTTGGTAGATCGTTAGTGTGTGTTGTACTGATATGCATTATATGTCTTCACATGTTCACTTGGGAGATATTTCATATACCGACAGGTGAAAGAAATATACTACTATTAAGTTTTGTTCACATGTTCAAATGTTGTAGTATATGTTAAGTTTTGTTTCCACATTGGTCTTTTACCATACCATTGATCTAATGCATTGCTTCTCCAACCATTTTTTTTCAGTTGCGGTCAAAGAAGAAGTGTAGGTACTGCTGAAGTGCCATGAATGATCAGTTGAATCGGTTGACTACCTGTTTAAGCTTGCCAGAACAGTCAGAGTTTTAAGTATCTTAATGTAATGTTGCTGCTGTATGTTGAGCGCTGGCTCTTTCGAAAACTTGGTTTATGGTTCCGGTGCATGCTCGAGACATGATTGTAATATGACAGCTTAGCTCTTTTGGCTGGAGGGAGCGCTTATCTAGTTTATCAATGTGCTATTCTTGTTGCTTTCGATCTTGAATCACCTGCTGATCTTGGTCTTTCGTGCCCTTTGTGCTGCTTGTTATGTCAGATCATTGATCGGGCAATGGTATCTTTCTTACGAAGTAGGAATGTTGGATGTATACACTTCTAGCCTGGTTTGTTACTCATTGGCTATTTTTTCTCTGCTTGCTCCAAATGAATTTCTGCAGCGAAGAGTTTACGGCGTTAATTGGTTTGTGACTGCGTGCAACATTTGGTTCCGGTGCATGCTCCGGACATGATTGTAATATGACAGCTTAGCTGCTGGAGGGAGCACTTATCTAGTTTATCCATGTGCTATTCTTGTTGTTTTCCATCTTGAATCACCTGCTGATCTTGTTTGTTCCTGATCTTTGCTGCCTTGTTCAGATCAATGATCGGGCAATGATATCTTTTTTATGAAGTAGGAATGTTATGTCACTTCTAGCCTGGTTAGTTACTCATTGGCTATTTTTTCTGTGCTTTGTTGCAAATGAATTTCTGCAGCGTTGATTGGTTTGTGTCTGCGTGCAACGTTTGGTTTGTACTCCTGGTGGTTATTTGCGTGCAAAGTTCGTGCTAGCTTAAAAACGGTATAGTTGTACTACCTTTGTATCAAAATATAAAACGTTTTGTAGGCTAAATTAGCCTACAAAAACTTATTATATTTTGATATGGAGGGAGTACATCTTTAAGCCATATAAGAATGCAAATTAATACGGTAGATTTAGTCTTGTGGCCGGACAAATCGAGGGCCCTTTGAGGATTTATAGCATCATCCATGTATGACAGCTTGACTGTTCTGGCTGGAATGAACAGCACTTGCGCCACTGTTCGTTATATCTTTGATGCAATTTGTTTGGTGTATGCTTTGTGCTGCATGGATGTGCCGTGACTTTAATCAAATCATGATGTTTTTCTTATGAAATACTCCCTCCGTTTCTAAATATGAGTCTTTTTTGAGATTCCAATATAGACTACATATGAAGTAAAATGAGTGAATCTACACTAAAGTATTATGTAGTCCATATTGAAATCTATAAAAAGACATTTAGAAATGGGGTGAGTACTAGTGATTTGGCTGTGATTCTTCTACTGATGTATTGATCTTGGCACTAGCTTCTTTTGCTGCACAATTTTCTTTTTCTAGTTCCTCCTCTTAACACAAGGTTGGAGCTTTTGAGCCTTTGCATAACTCCAGGCCTCTCTCTCCCTCACTCTTTTCCGAATGTAGTCTTGACCTACGAATTTAACTAAAAAAACCATGCTTAGATTCTCGGCTCTGCATCTCCAACCCTTCCACAGTTACAGATCACTGGTGCATGTGAAAGCATCACTCCTGAGTTTCTTTTTTACTTCTCATGTGTCACAAGTCTTCTGAAAAGACTTCTTGGGCGAATCTGATCAACACATGCATCAGGACGGTGACGTACAGATTCAAAGTCAATGGGGCATATACGGACGTGGTGATCCCGGAACGTGGCCTGAGGCAGGGGGACCCCATCTCCCCGTATCTCTTCTTGCTTTGTGCGGAGGGCTTGTCATCTTTGCTAAACCACGCGGAGGCCACTGGGCAAATTAAGGGTATCCAACTCGCAGCCGAAGCCCCATCGGTGAGCCATCTGTTGTTCGCTGATGACTCCCTGTTGCTCCTTGAGGCTACACAAGAGAGTATCCAAGTTATCAACCACATCCTCCAAGTGTATGAGCGGGGTTCTGGACAGATCATTAACCGTGAGAAATCGGCCGTCCAGTTCAGCAAAAACACTCCAGGCCGAACGAAACAACTTCTACTTGGCCTCCTGGGGCTGCGATCTGAGAGCCTACAAGGAAAGTACTTGGGCCTCCCAACCTATGTGGGCCAATCCAGGCAAAAGTGTTTCGAATACCTCAGGGACAAGATATGGGAGATTCTAAAGGGCTGGAAAATCAAATTGCTATCGAAGGCGGGGAAGGAGATTTTGATCAAAACAGTGGTGCAAGCCATTCCCGTGTACGCGATGGCCTGTTTCGACCTGACCAAAGCTCTCTGTGAAAGCATTAGTCAGATGATATGCAAATTTTGGTGGGCAAATCAAGAGGATGAAAATAAACACCATTGGGTGAGTTGGGACAGAATGACGCTGCCAAAGGAGAGTGGAGGACTAGGCTTTCGTGATCTGCACTCGTTCAACATTGCAATGCTGGCTCGGCAAGTGTGGAGGCTGATTCAAGTGCCAGACTCACTATGTGCACGTGTCCTGCAAGCAAAATACTTCCCACAGGGTGATGTGCTGACAGCCGTACCCCAACCGGGGATGAGCTATGTTTGGAGGAGTCTCTTACAAGGAGTGCATGTGATCAAAGCTGGTATGATCTGGCGTGTTGGATCAGGCGATAAGATTAAAATCTGGCAAGACCCATGGCTCCCATCAAACGATTCCAGGAGACCGCGTACGCTCCAAGGTGCACACCTCCTGTCCAAGGTGTCGGAGCTCATTGATCCTTCCACGAACCGCTGGGACCAAGAGTTGGTGCAGCAAACTTTCTGCCCGGAGGATGCTCAGACTATCCTAAGTATACCGATTTACGACCAGTATGAAGATTTCGTGGCCTGGCACTTCGATAGCAAGGGTATGTTTTCAGTCAGATCGGCCTACAGAGTCCACGTCCAAATGATTGAGCAGCAAAAAGTGCGCCAAATGGGGGAGAGCTCATCAGGGGAGTCTGACGAAATAAGCTTTTGGCGAACACTTTGGAAGATCCGTTGCCCAGCTCGGGTACACCACTTCCTCTGGCGGTTTGCCCATAACAGCCACCCGCTCTTGCGAAATGTCCAGCGCCTTGGTGTTGAACTTGATGCCCGGTGTGTGATCTGCCATAGACAGTTCGAGGATGGCAGTCACCTCTTTCTTAGATGCAAAGAGGTAAAGAGACTCTGGAGGACTTGTGGGCTCGAGTATACCAGGCTGAAACTGCTACAATGTGACACTCCGAAAGCACTGCTGGCCATGGTGTTCAAGCTCCAGGAGTTAACAAAATTGCGGGTGATATGTCTGCTCTGGACCTGGTGGTCTGAGAGAAATAACGCAAATCATAAGAAGCAGAGGCTATCCCCGGAGGCCTTCCAGGCGCTCGTGAACTGCCTAACCCGGGAGTGGTCGGAGTTCCTTGGGGGAAAAGAGCATAGAGCGAGTGAAATCGTTCCGAAATGGGTGGCTCCACCTACAGAGTTCGTCAAACTGAACATTGATGCGGCATTTCAGTCCCCTTCTGGTAATGGAGGGTGGGGAGTGATCGGACGAGATGGAACCGGAGATGTAATCTTCGGCGCGGCTGGACGGCTCGAGCACCAAACAAGCGCGCTCCAGGCGGAAGCTGAAACCCTCATTAAGTCGATCCAGCTCGCAGATGCTTTTGGTATAGGCCGGGTCATCTTCGAAACGGATTGCCAAGTCCTGCAACAGGCCATCTCCTCCACGAGCCAAGACCGGGGACCTTTGGGTGTGCTTTTCCGTGAAGCAAAGTACCTCCTGCAGCTAAATTTCATTGATTACAGGGTCATCTTCTGCCCACGTCTCTGTAATCTCCCAGCTCATGTGCTGGCTGCTATAGGGGCGAATGCCGAACCTGGTAGCCAACAGGTGTGGCAGGATAATCTCCCCGTCGATGTAACCCGTGCTGTGACCGCCGATCTGGCTGGTCCCTCGTAATTCTGGAATGCAAGGTGTTCCTGATAGAAAAAAAAGAAAGAAAAGAAACAGGCGCAAATACACCGGGCCACGCAACTTTCATGTAAAAAGGGTCGGAGAAACTAACCGTCCAAACTGACAGTTTACCACTTACCTGGTGATAGTAAAACAGTGATGCACACAACAGTAACATAAGTAGCATCGTCAACAGTAACATTCAGATACAGGCTTAGTAGAATATCTTCATCAGTCTTTTTTAGTAGGCTCTGACCTTCTGATACTCCAACAAACTTGCACAATATGTAAAAAAAACGATTGGTAACACCAGCTCTCAAAATTTATCTATTTCCACTGAAGAAAGCATGCTGCCAATAAGGTCTGGCATTGGCAACGTGTGGTCGGCGAATAAACATGCCATTAATCCTGATGGACCTGCAGCTTAGCATCATTGCTTTCTAGCTGAGAATACCATGTCAGCATTCATACATCAACATGAATGAGCCAGAAAAAAAGTTCGCTAAAGGATGAAAGGGAAATCTTTTTTGCCACTCAGCAATTGATCCCACAGCTGAGGATGTATGGATTCATCATTATATTGGAAGGGCAAAATAGCAAGCTAGCAGTAATTTGATGGGCATCCAGCTGTAAGACCAACCATTAACATCACTCCTTAAGATCCTCAATCTGAATAACCTTGCCTATTTATTTTTAATGGAGGATGCTGAGGGCTGTTACATAATGTAAAATATGATTTCTTAAGCTGTATAGTTTCTGCAGATGAAAAAGGAACCAAGACAATAAATCATTTAGCTATGTTACTATTTCTTCAATGGAACTTGTTTTAGTGGAATCATAGAGTGAGACACAAAGGTAAATATGAACATTTTGAGTCAAATCCGGCAGCCATGTATAAATAAAAAAGGCGTGTAAATTTTAGACTTTGTGGATAAAAGTGAGTCAGACCCAGCAGGCCAGCACCCATGTATAAAAAAATCGTGTGAATTTCTTTACTCTGTGTATATAAAAGAATCACAATATTAATATTACAAAGAAAAAGAACTGCTACAAACTTGTCTGGGAGACAACATCCCCAAGTCCTGAGACCTTTTCTTGGCTGGCTTGAAGAAGCACGGCTCTTTTAGGGTTGGAAACCAGCAGCTGCTGCATGTCCTTTGGGAGGACACTGAATGCTACTTGGAGGTCTGCCTTCAATTTCTGGCATGCTGCTATTGATTCAGCAGTACCTGTCCGAGAATTCTGGACGGCAGAAATTGGAAAATAAACATCAGGATATTTTCAACAAATTATTGAGGGCAGAATAGGTATGTTGACAAGCTATGTCCAAGATATTTCCTTTGGATCTTTATATGCTGAAACATTTTAACATGCAACTATTAAATATATATCACTAAACAATGGCAAGGCCCCTCTTGTTGTAATGAACTATATCATGGGGGCTGTTACAGTAAATCAAAATTCTTGAGGTTAGGCTGTCAAAACTAATAATATAAGGTGGAAATCTTCAACCGTTCATGTCCATGCATTCCTCAGTCTATCAAATACAGGAGAGAATGATAGACTGGTATCAAAACAGCCCTAATTACCGAAGGATATTATTGAAGTGTCACATCCTTATTCAGCAAAAAGTTATACGCTTGTAAGGCCAACTCCAACGCTAGACCCCATTCTGTCCGGCCATGTCCGCTTTGGCCCAAACAGACAGAAGCGCCGGCCCAACGCGCGACCCCATCCGCAAAATTTGTCCATTGGCGTCCGGCTCGACCCATTTCCGGCGCAAACTTGTGCCCGGTTTGCGTCCAGACGGACGGTGAACGGGCGCCCACGCGCCCGCTCCTCGTCCGCCTCGGGCTGACCTGTCAACCGCCCACCTACGTCCCACCGCCCACATTTACGGCGCACGAGTGGGCGGACCCACTTGCCAGCCACCCATCCACCTGATCGTCTTTTTTAATGTGGAAGCCGTGGACCGGCCAGTCCACAGACTTCCACTTCCAGAGCCGCGTGCCTCCTTGAGCCCCGACACGAGCAAACCCTAGCCCCCCGGCCGCCGCTCTTCCACCTCCTCGCCGGCCGCAATGGTCTGGAAGTGGATCCCCGGGAGGGGGACACACGACGACGAGGCCGGGTCCTCCTCCAGCCGCCACAACCGCAGCCACTCCACCCCTCCACCTCCTCCAGCATTCGCCATCTCCCCACCGGCGGCCCCGCCTCAGCAGCAGCCATACGTGAAGGGCAAGATCTGCCAGAGGTATTGGGAGACGGGCACGCCGCTGCCATGGAGTGACGTGCACCTCCCAAACAACTGGCACCTCTCAGCCGACCGCATGCCCGTGCCTCCAATCCCGTTGAGCGACCGCGCTCACCGCGAGGAGATCTATCGCTGTCGCGCCCGCCTACCAAACGACCTCGTCAACAACCACATGTACGCCGTCGATTCGCCGCTCTAGGACATGTGGTTCTGGGATGAGCACGACCTGCGGCGGCAATCCTACTTTGCCAGTCGTGCTCAGAGCCCACCACAGGCTCGCTCTCAGCCCGCCCCTGACACACGGACGTGCGCGAGTTCGCGGCCTGACGCTCACGCCTTCCCCCTCGCCATCCCCGCCACACCCCCCCCCCCTCCGATGACTGCCAAGGAGGAGGCGAAGCTCATGAGGCGGGTGATGGAAGACTCCATCCGCACCCACGACGAGGCCCAATGGGAGGGCCTCAAAGAGATGATGGCCCTCTCCACAGCCGGCGACGTTGCCATCCCGGAGCTCGACGCCGTGGTCAAGGAGGAGGCCATGAAGGACGTGCAAAAGGAGGTGCCGGAGGAGCCCGCGGCATGGAACCCGGCCTTGGTCGGCCAGTCCTGCTCGTGGACAGAGACAGTGTCGTGCACGACTGAGTACGTGTGCGTGCCGCCCGTGTGGGTGGGCGCAGACACGTGGTCACCGTCGCTGCCACGGCTAGAGGTTGTGCGGGCGCCTCCCGCCTGCCAGGGGCCACCAGCCCACCTATGGACGCCACCGCCCTACATCGACCTCACGGGCGACAACGAAGACGACGGCGGCAATTGAACGACGACGACCCTTATCTAGTTTTTTTATGCCCTTTTAATTTTAAGTTCAGTTAAAATGTGTTGGAACTTTGTGCACGTTTATGTATTATATTAATGTTTTTAAATTATTTGCAATGTCTATTTGGGTTAGTTTGGGTCAAATTTGCAAGTCCAAAAGCAGACAATATTTGGGATGCAGTGGCCGGTTGGGCGCACGACGGCCGAACGACCGCTAGCGGACGTGCGTGTCCGTTTTGCCGACCCAAATGGACAAAATCCGGACAAAACGGACGTCCGTTTGGGGTTGCCGTTTGGAGTTGGCCTAATGCTTTATTGTTTATTACATCAAAATCCAGTGCCGTTACTACCGACTACCGAAGGCGGTTATTCGCAGGTGAAGACAGAACGAAATCCCAGTGCAGTCATGTTATGCTAAACTTCATGACTTTAACATTTAACTCTATTCCATTGGCACTCGGTTTGATTTCTTGCAAGAAAATATCAACAAAACCAGTCACACAAAACAAGTGGTTCGTTCAACTAAAACCGTATTCATATGCCAGAATAGTTCATACTCAAAATGATCATTTCCTAGTTAATCTGTAGTTCACCATAGGCTGATTAGTGTTTTCTGGTGCAACATTCCTGTAAGCTAATTAAATGGCAAACTCATAAATCATAATAGAGTACAGATTGGTGTGTGCTATAAAGTAGGAGCCTCATTGGATTTTATTGCAGGAAATTGCATGTATTGCTGAAGTATTAAGGGTGTATATTCAAGAAAAAAAAGTATTAAGGGTGCATCTGATTAAATGCAAGAAAACCAGTCATGTTCCTTTTAGTATATGTGGCAAGTCTCAGTGATCTGAATCATTTTTTAGGAGAGCTGCTGAGTATTACGACATTTAGCCCTATCCTACAGAAAAGTAAACTATGGAATCACTCAAATAATCATTATAACATATCATTACCGAACTTCCAAAGTTTAGTTCCTAAAGTTCAATGTATCATAAGAGGAAAGGATAATTCAGTCAAACCAAGGAAGTAGACATAAGTACAAGGCATAACATACATGTTAGGTTGCATCCTATCCACCAATAGGACCTCAAGTATAATTCTTATTTTGATATGGATTTTGGTAGGATAAAGGTCCGGAGGACAAAGATCGAGGGTAGGGCACTCACCCTAATTTAATCACTGCAGGGCCTAATCCCTACCGTGGTAGTGAGGTTCTGAGGCTATTTAGACGTACACTATTGATTCTTTGTTTTGATCGATCAAAAGATACATCAGCTTGCTTGTATAGCACAGCCTTGATCAGTACTACACTCCATGGGACCATGACTAACCAAACTGGAATTAGCTTAATTGGAGACCCATGCATTGACTAACCAACTCAAAATCTTCCTTAACTAAACAAACTCAAACTCTTTTCAATCTCTATCATGGTGACCTGGCAGGCTGCTAGTGTCCTATACGGATAGACCTCTTCTTGCAACTTAGAACTACTTTAAAGATCTTATCATAACTTCCTAAAGTGTCATCTCCAAAATGGCTATCCCATTTCCCTTAACTTCCTTTATATGCCCGTCGAACTGAGGCATTCATCCTGCTTGGTTCGTGCTGGCCTAAAGCCTATAGCAGGTGTAGGCAGTCCTTGTCAAAGAAAAAGCTTATGATTTAGATCGATCAGTCTTAGTTATGCCATATACTGAATTATCGATAATGTGAGTTGTTCGTGTGCTTATCTTCGTAGTTTGTCCTAACAGAAAACGACTACTATCAAGGATTTCTTACTTAAATCTCCATAACTATTAATGATCTATTTATTTTTGCAAGTGACAGTTAACTTAAGAAAGCATCAGAACAAATATTACCTCCATCTCTTTGAGAAGATACCGCTCAATAACATTAAAAGAATCAATCCTCTCCAACTCGGACATCTTTGACATTAACTTCTCGATATCAACATTCATGCGAGCTTGCCTCCATAATCTTAGCTGATCTTGCTCTGCAGCAGAACGTCTTTGTCGGAACCAAGGCATGAAGTTAGGGCCTTCCAAGAATTTTCTGATAAAGATCATTGGTGAAACAAAAATGGAAATGTTAGCTTGTGAATCCCTGTTTTGCGAAGTAATTCAAACTAAAAATTCATAAAATGTTTTGCCAAATAAATTTGATTCTGGCTTACCTATATAAATCCAACCAATTGGACTTCATCCTTTTCGACAAAAATTTCCCTGGACCTCTAGAAGCCAAACCATTGACAAACTCATCTGCGTGAAATGGTGGAAGTAATGGTGGATCAACAAATGGAGAACTCCCTTCCAGTGGTGTTGTAGTTCTCAGATATGGCCCAAAAGGCGCAAGGAAGTTGGTCGTTAACTCCAAGAAATGCCGCCTCAATATCTCATTGTTGACGACTGACATGGACTCCTCAATTCTCGGTGACACACCGGCATCAATGAGTCTATTTAGAACAGAGGTGTCGGGCTTTGTAGTTGGCACATATGTGCTCCATAGCGCCTCTTTATGCTCTGTCATGAGGGAAAGAGGGCCTTCTCTTCTCAACTTGATTGAATTCAATAGACCAGTGGGCGAAAACTTATTGATTGCAAGTTTTTCAAGTTTGAGCCTCACAGGTGTCCCATTGGATCCATTTGCTGATGCTGGTGATTGCCCACCTGCTGGGAGCACCCTAGTAGAATTTGGATTCGGGCTTCCCACGGACACCACATTTGGAACACTCTTAAGACTCCTCAGGAAAAACAAGTTCGTCACGCCAAGCACCATCGGTGGGAACACCTCACTTTCTGCAAGTGCATTAAGGCGAGCGAAGTCCGGATCATGAATAGTAAAGTACGGCCTGAAGTCCACACTATACAAGATTGGAGCAACAAGGCTAACAAGCCCAGCCACAGCCTCGGAGCACTGAGGTGGTGATGGCGCCACAACCAGTATGGGTTCACCAACAACCATGAGTTCCCAAAGAGTCCACAGGTGGAGGAGCAAGCCACGAAACGCAGCAAACAGATCAGCATCGTGGAAGAGCCCATACGGCACCGAGGGGTTCGCCGGCAACAGCGCAGGCGGCGGCCCAGGGTCGTCGGCCACGGGCGGAAGGTGCACCCGCAGCGCGGCGCTGCCAATGGGGAGCTCCATGGGGCACCCTGGTAACGGCGCCGGCCAGGCGGCAACGTGCGACGCCACCATTGTCAGCGCAGTGTGGCCTATGTCGAAGCAGAGGGGGCCAAGGATCTGCAGCAGCAGGCGGAACAGCGAAGAGTAGGGCGCGTGTGAAAGTATGACAACGGACTTCTGCTCGCCGCCGCGGGGGAGGCGCTCGTCCTGGCGCTGGCGGTTGAAGACGAAGCCGTAGAGGAAGCCGCGGCGGGAGCCCGCGGCGGAAGGGGAGGGGTCCGGGAGCCGGAAGGAGAAGAGCGAGTCGTGGACGGAGGAGCGGTGGCGCGGGAGGTGGTGGGACATGGAGTCCGGGAAGGAGGAGAAGGCGACGAGGCGGTCGAGGCCGCCGTGGGCGAGCGCGTCCGGCGGGAAGCAGGCCTCGACCAGCTGCCCGCGCTCCAGGTCGAAGCGGATGGTGCAGAAGGCCCGCGCCCACCGCGCCAGCGCCGCGGGGTCGGGCGCCGCCGCCGCGCCCGCCTCGGCCGCGTCGCCCCGCAGCGAGACGGACGGGATCCGGTTCATCCCCGCGGCCGCCGGGGGCGCGATGATTTGGGTATTCGGGAGACGTCAGTGGGGAATTGCAACCGCGCGGCCGAATCGGGAGGTTGCTGGACTCGGGAAGCGACGCCGCGGCGGGCGGCGGGCGGCGGCACAGACAGCCGCCGACGGGCGGGGCAGGGTGGGGGGAAAGGTCGCGGGCGGATCGGACGGGGCGTGATCTCCGTCTGGGATCTGCCTGGCGGGGCGGGCTGTGGGTGAGTTCGGATTGGCGTTCCTTTGCGGCGCAGACGTGCACTTCTGTTTTGTGTTTGTTGCTTGCCAGTTTGCCGTTTACGGGTAGTAACCGGTTGCACGGTTCGACTCGGTTCATCGGTTGGTACCTTGCCGGACTAGATTTAGTTTTTCCTTGCCGTCCGTTTTTTTTTCTTTGACAAGGACTCCAATGCAGTTCATCAAACGAACGACATCAAATGTTTATGGATACGTTCCGACGTGTTTGCGGACAGTGATAAAAGGCGGGCATCAAACCTAGTAAATCAATTAACGCTGATAGAGGTTGTCTTCTGCTGGCTTAACAGATACGTAATGCATGGACCGTTCACTAGGCGCTCCATGAGGGGAGTTGGGCGCGCGACATTGGCCCCGAGCTCACACCGAACCTACTACAAGAATATCTAGCCCTATGAACTGTCGTCGTCGGGGAAACGATACAGGATGACCTACAGGACTCGATCTCATGGGTCTGGGAGGCGAATGGTTGCTTCTCGGCCAGATCTACATACGCGACCAAGTTCTGGAGCCGAGAAGTGACACCAACTACAGCGTTTACGTGGAAATCCAGGGCTCCCATGCGGTGTCGCTACTTCGCTTGGCTAGCGTTACGAAACAAGTGCTAGACGTCGGATTGCCTGGCTCGCTGAGGCCTGGACCATCAAGAAGCATGCCCCCTGCGACCAGCAGGCGGAAACAATCAACCCCCTACTCCCTGGTTGTGTGTTTACCCGGCAGGTATGGACGGCCGTCTGCCAGGCCTTGGGCAAGCAGGAATGGATCCCCTCGACGACGGATGGACTGCAGGAGTGCTGCCAAAGTAAGACGGGCACCGGACATGGCGGCGAGGATGTCCGAGCTATTCTTATCCTCGTAATGTGGGAAGTATGGAAACACCGCAACACAATTGTATTCGATGGGATAACACCGTCAGTAGACAATGTAATCGATAGGATAGACGATGAAGGATGGGCCTGGAAGCAAGCAGGACTCATCAAAGGGGACGTAGCCTCCTTGCTAGGAGCACTCACAACGCGGGCCGACGCGAGAAGTTAGCCAACCATCGCCTCGCATAGTGGAGTTGGGTCCATGTAATTAAAACATGTAACACCAACGTGGAGAGCTCTTTACCCCATTGCTTCTTTAATGCATAATACACACTCTCGTGCATATTCGAGAAAAAACATATGGGACACCATACAATTGTATTACAATACCGCATCCAAGTTACTAAAGCTCTACTATATGGTGGTTTCTAGTCAACAACTAGCTCCTCAATATTTCATGAATGTGCATTGATTGCTTGCGGTTTGATGAGGTTAGTGTCGGTGTCAAAACCGGCGGATCTCGAGTAGGGGGTCCCGAACTGTGCGTCTAGGCGGATGGTAACAGGAGACAAGGGACACGATGTTTTTACCCAGGTTCGGGCCCTCTTGATGGAGGTAAAACCCTACTCCTGCTTGATTAAGATTGATGATATGGGTAGTACAAGAGTAGATCTACCACGAGATCAAGGAGGCTAAACCCTAAAAGCTAGCCTATGGTATGATTGTTGTTCTTGTTGTGTCCTACGGACTAAAACCCTCCGGTTTATATAGACACCGGAAAGGGCTAGGGTTACGCAGAGTCGGTTACAATGGTAGGAGATCTACATATCCGTATCGCCAAGCTTGCCTTCCACGCCAAGGAAAGTCCCTTCCGAACACGGGACGAAGTCTTCAATCTTGTATCTTCATAGTCCAGGAGTCCGCCCGAAGGTATAGTCCGGCTATCCGAACACCCCCTAATCCAGGACTCCCTCAGTAGCCCCTGAACCAGGCTTCAATGACGACGAGTCCGGCGCGCAGATTGTCTTCGGCATTGCAAGACGGGTTCCTCCTCCACGTACTTCATAGAAGATCTTGAACACAAGGATAGTGTCCGGCTCTGCAAAATAAGTTTCCACACATTGCCATAGAGAGAATAATATTTACACCAATCTAATCTGCTGACGTATTCCATAGCGTGACATCACACCACGGCCAAGCCTTTATTCGAATCGTTTTATTATCCCACCTCAGCGTGTTATGCGAGGCGGTTTCCTTGGCACGTCTTGTCAAAGCAGAGATCGTGTCCCCTTATTTCGGGATTCTCATCAATACGGGCGTGGGTAACCCAACTGGCCATTGATTACGGCGCTTGGGAGATAAGCGAGTTTTACCAGGCGGGTGGGGACGCGTAGTTGCGTCCGCCCATATAAGGAGATAAGGATCCCCCTTTTCACCTACGCCTTCTTCCTCCTTTGCCTATCCATTTCCGCGCACTCGAGCTCCAGCACCCAAGTCCGCACTCCCCACCTCAACCTCCTCCAGCCATGTCCGGAGCGGGAGGCAAGTGGATGGTCTCTGAGGGAGTCCTGGATTAGGGGGTGTTCGGGTAGCCGGACTATACCTTCGCCGGACTCCTGGACTATGAAGATACAAGATTGAAGACTTCGTCCCGTGTCCGGATGGGACTTTCCTTGGCGTGGAAGGCAAGCTAGGCGATGCGGATACCCAAGATCTCCTACCATTGTAACCGACTCCGTGTAACCCTAACCCTATCCGATGTCTATATAAACCGGAGGGTTGTAGTCCATAGGACAGAACAATCATCATACACAATCATACCATAGGCTAGCTTATAGGGTTCAGCCTTCTTGATCTCGTGGTAGATCTACTCTTGTACTACCCATATCATCAATATTAATCAAGTAGAAGTAGGTTTTTACCTCCATCGAGAGGGCCCGAACCTGGGTAAAAACATCGTGTCCCTTGTCTCCTGTTACCATCCGGCCTTGACGCACAGTTCGGGACCCCCTACCCGAGATCCGCCGGTTTTGACACCGACATTGGTGCTTCCATTGAGAGTTCCTCTGTGTCGTCGCCCTTAGGCCCGATGGCTCCTCTGATCATCAACAACGATGAGGTCCAGGGTGAGACTTTTCTCCCCGGACAGATCTTCGTCTTCGGCGGCTTCGCTTTGTGGGCCAATTCGCTTGGTCATCTGGAGCAGATCGAAAGCTACGCCCCTGGCCATCAAGTCAGGTTTGGAAGCTTAAATTACACGGCTGATATCCGCGGAGACTTGATCTTCGACGGGTTCGAGCCACAGCCAAGCGCGCCGCACTACCTCGAGGGGCATGATCTAGCTCTGCCTCCGAACAGTGTCCTGGAGGCCGCACACGCACCGGTTCCGACCCTTAACTCGGAGCCTATTGCGTCAATTGAGGATGAGCGGTTGGACGTCACCTCGGGGGCTGCGATCTCAAAGGCGATCGAGCCGAACGCCAGCCCTGCACTCCGCGTGACCCGTGATCCCGAGGGTCCGGACTCCTCCCCGGACTCCGAACCCCCCGCGCCCCTGCCAGTCGAAGCCGATTGGGCGCCGATAATGGAGTTCACCGCCGCGGACATCTTTCAGCACTCGCCTTTTGGCGACATCCTGAATTATTTCAAGTCTCTCTCTTTATCAGGAGAGCCCTGGCCGAATTACGGTCAGCGAGGACGGGATACGGACGATGAAGAAATTCAAAACCCACCCACCACCCACTTGGTAGCCACTGTCAACGATTACACCGACATGCTTGACTTCGGCTCCGAAGACTTCGATGGTATGGACGACGAGGTAGGAGACGAACAGGAACCAGCACCTGTAGGGCGCTGGACGGCCACCTCGTCATATGACGTATATATGATGGATACTCCAAAGGATGGAGATGGTGATGGAACAGTGGGGGATGACACCTCCAAGAAACAGCCAAAGCGCCGACGTCAGCGGCGCCGCTCTAAATCCCGCCAAAGCAAAAACGGTGATTCCGGCACGGGAGATAATACTACCCCGGATAGCGCCGAAGAACACCCAACCCAGCAAGATTCAGCGCAGGAAGATGGAGAAGCCAGCCCTCATGAGAGAGCGGCAGAACGAGAGGTTGAGGATGATAACTATATGCCTCCCTCCGAAGATGAGGCAAGCCTTGATGACGACGAATTCGTCGTACCATCAGACCCCGTCGAACAAGAGCGTTTCAAACACAGGCTTTTAGCCACGGCGAACAGCCTAAAGAAAAAGCAACAACAGCTTAGAGCTGATCAAGATTTTCTAGCTGATAGATGGACTGAAGTCCTTGCGGCCGAAGAGTACGAACTCGAGCGCCCCTCCAAGAATTATCCTAAGCGCAGGCCGCTACCCCGATCAAAGGAGGAAGCACCTACATCACCAGCGCACGACATGGCAGACCGGCCACCTCGCGGCCGCGACAGAGAGGCCTGTCGAACCTCCACCCAAGCCATGCCCCGACGCCGCTCAACCAAGGCACGGGAAAATGCGCCAGACCTGCGAGATGTACTGGAGGATAAAGCAAGGCAAACAAGATCAATCTACGGATCACGCAGGCGCCCGATGACACGTGACGATGATCTTCACTCCGGACACAATAAATCCGGCCGAGCCGAACACAACAGACATAGCTCTTCCGAGCTGCGTCGTGACATAGCCCAGTACAGGGGCGCCGCACACCCACTATGCTTCACAGATGAAGTAATGGATCATAAAATCCCAGAGGGTTTCAAACCCGTAAACATCGAATCATACGATGACACTACAGACCCGGCGGTATGGATCGAGGATTATCTCCTTCACATCCACATGGCACATGGCGATGATCTACACGCCATCAAATACCTCCCTCTCAAACTCAAAGGACCGGCCCGGCACTGACTTAGCAGCCTGCCAGCGGACTCAATCGGTTCTTGGGAGGACCTGGAAGCCGCATTCCTCGACAACTTCCAGGGCACTTATGTGCGACCACCGGATGCCGACGACCTAAGCCACATAATTCAGCAGCCAGAGGAATCGGCCAGGCAATTCTGGACACGGTTCCTAACAAAGAAAAACCAGATAGTCAACTGTCCGGACGCAGAGGCCCTAGCAGCCTTCAAGCACAACATCCGCGACGAGTGGCTTGCCCGGCACCTGGGACAGGAAAAGCCGAAATCTATGCCAGCCCTCACGACACTCATGACCCGCTTTTGCGCGGGCGAAGATAGCTGGCTAGCTCGCAGCAACAACTTATCAAAGAACCCTGGTAATTCGGATACCAGGGACAAAAGTGGCAGGACACGTCGAAATAAGCAAAAGCGCCGCGTTAGCAGCGACAGCAATGAAGATACGGCAGTCAACGCCGGATTCAGAGGCTATAAATCCGGTCAGCGGAAAAAGCCATTTAAAAAGAATACTCAGGGCCCGTCTAGTTTGGACCGAATACTCGATCGCTTGTGCCAGATCCATGGCACCCCCGAAAGGCCAGCCAATCACACCAACAGGGATTGTTGGGTGTTCAAGCAGGCAGGCAAGTTAAGAGCCGAAAACAAAGACAAGGGGCTGCATAGCGACGACGAGGAGGAGCCCAGGCCGCCGAACAACAACGGACAGAAGGGGTTTCCCCCACAAGTGCGGACGGTGAACATGATATACGCAACCCACATTCCCAAGAAGGAGCGGAAGCGTGCGCTACGGGACGTATACGCGATGGAGCCAGTCGCCCCAAAGTTCAACCCATGGTCCTCTTGCCCGATCACTTTTGATCGAAGGGACCACCCCACTAGCATCCGTCATGGCGGCTTTGCCGCATTGGTTCTCGACCCAATCATTGACGGATTTCATCTCACAAGAGTCCTCATGGACGGCGGCAGTAGGCTGAACCTGCTTTATCAGGATACAGTGCGGAAAATGGGCATAGATCCATCAAGGATTAAGCCCACAAGAACGACCTTTAAAGGCGTTATACTAGGTGTAGAAGCCAACTGTACAGGCTCCATAACACTTGATGTGGTCTTCGGATCTCCGGATAACTTCCGAAGCGAAGAGTTAATCTTCGACATAGTCCCGTTCCGCAGTGGCTATCACGCCCTGCTCGGACGAACCGCATTTGCCAAATTCAATGCGGTGCCGCACTACGCATACCTCAAGCTCAAGATGCCAGGCCCTCGAGGAGTAATCACGGTCAACGGAAACACCGAACGCTCCCTCCGTACGGAGGAGCACACGGCGGCTCTCGCAGCGGAAGTACAAAGCAGCCTTTTTAGGCAACTCTCCAGTCCGGCCGTTAAAAAGCCAGACAATGCCAAGCGCGCCCGGAGTAACCTACAACAAGACCGCCTGGCACGTTCTGAGCAGGCGTAGCAATGCGGCCCCAACCCCAGCCATCGCGACATAGCGGAGCTAGTACCTCACGTACATAATTACGCCCTTGAAATACCATGGGCACAGGGGAAGGGGCATAGTAACGGCATGCTCACAATACGGCTTAAAACGTACTAGGGGCTGCCGGATTCTTTTTATTACTTTCAGGACTCCACACTTTGGACGACCTATTCGGCAATTCGACTGCCGCACAAACGATGCAAGATCCAGGGAAGCAGACAAAGCTACGCCGCATTATGGAACTCTCAGGTGGTCTCTATTACAAGCGGTATATCTGTTTCAAACACAATTCCGCGGCCTGCCCCTGGTCAGGACATGTTAAATAGTCTAATATCTTTTTGCTTATCGCACTACTTGTATCGTTCGGCTTTGATAAATAGCCTCTTTATAAACAATGCATAGCTTCTTGCCTATTTTTTGCATTATTTTGTTTTAAATATATATGTTTATTAAATAACATGATCGCACCCGTACACCATGGTACGGCAAACACGCCAGGGGCTTCAGTACCCTTCGATCTGGCGTGAGAAGTCCGTACACTTTCACAAGTGCGGCACCCCGAACTTATAGCACTATATGCATCGGCTCCGAATCATGATTTGGGTCAATAGTTGGGTTTGCCCGGCTCCTATGTTTTGGTGCCTTACGTTCCGCTATATCGGCTAAGGTAGCACTAGGAGAACCACTGCGATTGTGCCTCGATTCAGCTGGGTTAAGCACCTCAGTGGAGAAAGCTAAACCTGACTGTCATGATAAGGCGAGAGACCGGTCGCTGTTCGAGAGGTTTTTCGAGTCCCTAAAGACTTATGCCGCTTCGAGCGAGGAGCTGGCTCTGTCCGGCCAAAGGCGTGGATAGCGCCCCGAATTCGGTCTTCCGAACTAGGGGCTTCGCCGAAATTTAAAATTATAAAGTTCTATGGCTAAGTGAAGTGTTCAAGCATTATAGTCCGATTGCCTGGTTCGTTGTGCTGAGCGCCTCCCTCGAAGGACCCAACCATGGGAAAAAGAGCGCTCAGGTTTATCCCGAACACCCCAGCACTAGCGACATGGGGGCAGAAGCCGACGACTGGCCATCTCTCAATTTTTGATAAACGGCCACACAGAAAATAATATTTTAAATTCCATAAGCATTGCTTAGCGCATATGAACAAGTTTTCAGCGCACAGGATAAACACGAGCGAGTTCATTCAAAATATTACATCTCTAGTACATTCATCCGCAATAAGGCGGGCACCGGCAAGAACATCCTTGTAGTAGTTCTCGGGCTTGCGATGCTCCTTCCCCTGCGGCGGCCCGTCCTTCACCAGCTTCTCTCCGTCAAGCTTACCCCAGTGCACCTTTGCACGGGCAAGGGCCCTCCAGGCACCTTCGATGCAGGAGGAACGTTTGATGACCTCAAGCCGTGGACTGGCCTCTACCAGCCGCTGCACCAGCCCGAAGTAGCTCCCAGGCAGGGCCTCTCCGGGCCATAGCCGAACTAGGAAGCCCTTCATGGCTTGTTCGGCTGCCTTGTGGAGCTCGACCAGCTGTTTCAGCTGATCGCTCAAAGGCACAGGGTGTCCGGCCTCAGAATACTGAGACCAGAACACACTCTCCGTCGAGCTGCCCTCTTCAGCTAGGTAGAATGCGTTGGCGTCGGATATGCTGCGGGGAAGATCCACGAACGCCCCTGGAGAACTCCGGATTCGGGTAAGTGACAAGTAGTTTACTTTTATATTCCTACTTTGCATTAAGAATGCCTTACTCGCTGCTATCTTTTTCATCTCCTCCAACTCTTGGAGGGCCTTTTGGGCTTCGGCCTTGGCACCCTTGGCGGTCTCGAGGGCCGACGCGAGCTCGGATGCTTGCGCCTTTGACTCAAGCTCCAAGCTCTCATGTTTTTTCATGAGAGCCTGCAGCTCTTGCTGCACCTCGCCAACCTGAGCCCCAAGCCTCTCTCGCTTGGTGCGCTCCTCGGCCGTTTTCTTTTCGGCCTCAGTGAGCGCCTGCTTGAGGGTCGCCACCTCATTTGTGGCCCCTACAATAAGCAGTACGATCCTGTTATTTTTTGCAATCACGCCTCTCTATAGGCAACTTTTTTCTTTGTAGGGTATTTCTTACCTTCTTTTTCCTCGAGCTGCCGTTTGGCAAGGCCGAGCTCCTGCTCGGTCCGCTCGAGGTCCTTTTTTAGGACTTCCACCTGTGCAGTCAGTGCGGCGGTGGATAGTAGCGAAGCCTGCATACGCATATTGACTCTTTATTGTTAGACTCCTGCGAAAATTAATAGATCCTCTATTCGGCTTTTCTTTTCGAATGCCGAACAGAGCATCAGGGGCTACTGTCTATGCGGTCATATTTTGACATATTTCTACTTACCTCGTAGCCTATCAGAAGGCTAGCGCAAGCTTCAGTCAGGCCGCTTTTGGCGGACTGAACCCTTCGGATCACCGTACTCATAATAGTACGGTGTTCCTCGTCGATGGAGGCGCCGTCAAGCACCTCCAGCAGATTGTCCGGCACCTCCGGTTGGACGGAGGCTGCCGGCTCAGAAGGCTTGCTCCTCTTGGAAGGAGTTCGCCTACCGCGAACCGGAACTGTTGAAGAGTCCGTTGCGGCGTCCGGCACAAAGCCGGACTCGGATCCCTGGGGGGTCTTGTCCCCTTTATTCCTGGAGTCCAGGAGGTCGCCTTTTGGCTCCTCCAGGACCACCTCCTCCTGCCCCGGGGCTTGTTGCGACGCCACTTCGGCGTCGTCCGCAGTGCGAGGGGAGACAGCGGGCGGAACTGAGTTCACGTCCGACGTATCCAGGGAGCCGCTCGACGAATCGTCGAGTTCGGCCCGGGGCGGGCTGCATAAATCACATTCGACATTAGGGAGAGCTGTGCATTAAAAGGAATATCATGAGTCACTCTGGTATACGAATACTTACGATTTCGCCGGACGCTTGGCCCTGTCCGGCCACTCCTCTCCGCTCTCTGCGGCGTCGTGGGAGTAGTCCGGCGGAGGGGTCTTCCTCTTCCTAGACCCCTCGGCCTCCCCCGATGGGGCGGCCTTCTTCTTCTTTTCTCCCCCCATTGGGAGGGAGAGCTTTTTTCTTCCTCCTCCTCGTTTTCATGAGAGGAGGGCGCCTCGGACTCGTCAGACGACGAGTCCGACACCACCAAGTTGCGGGCACTCTTTCGAGTCCCGGTGGTCTTCTTCTTCTTGACCTTCTTCTCCGGCACCACGTAAGGTGCCGGAGTCAGCAGCTGCACCAGGAGAGCCGGGGCTGGGTCTTCGGGCAAGGGAGCCGGACAGTTAATTGGTCCGGATATCGCCTGCCAAGCCTGTCAAAGGTAAGGGAGTTTAGATCCCGCATAGAGTTAATCTATGAAAAAGAGCTTAATAATCCTGTCAAAGGCATAGATAGCTTACCTCGCTAGCGTGACGCTGCGTGCTGTATCCGCGGTCCTCGGAAGCGGATGCGGGGGCTCCGGCGCCTTTGATTAGCACCTTCCAGACGTCTTCATACGACGTGTCGAAGAGCTTGTTGAGGGTTCGGTGCTGCGTCGGGTCGAACTCCCACAAATTGAAATCCCGTTGTTGGCACGGGAGGATCAGACGAACGAGCATGACGTGGACTATATTGACCAGCCGGATTGGCTTGTCTACCAGGGACTTGATGCAGGTCTTCAGTCCGGTCACCTCTTCCTCGTTGCCCCACGACAGGCCCGTCTCTTTCCAAGACACAAGCCGCGTGGGGGGTCCGGATCTGAATTCGGCGGCTGCGACCCATTCCGGATCGCGGGGCTCGGTGATGTAAAACCACCCAGCTTGCCACCCCTTTAGGGTCTCCACAAAGGAGCCCTCGAACCAGAGGACGTTGGCTATCTTGCCAGCCATAGCACCTCCACACTCCGCTTGGCTGCCGCGCACCACCTTGGGCTTGACATTGAAGGTCTTGAGCCAAAGACCGAAATGGGGGCGGACGCGAAGGAAGGCCTCACACACGACGATAAACGCCGAGATGTTGAAGATGAAGTTTGGGGCCAGATCGTGGAAATCTAGGCCATAGTAGAACATGAGTCCCCGGACAAATGGGTGGAGTGGAAAACCCAGTCCGCGGAGGAAGTGGGGAAGGAAAACTACCCTCTCATGGGGCCTTGGGGTGGGGAGAAGCTGCCCCTCCTCAGGAAGCCGGTGCGGGATGTCCTTGGACAAGTATCCGGCTTTCCTTAGCTTTTTTACTTGGACCTTCGTAACGGAGGAGACCATCCACTTGCCTCCCGCTCCGGACATTGCTGGAGAAGGTTGAGGCGGGAAGAGCGGGCTTGGGCGCTGGAGCTTGAGTGCGCGAGAGATGGATTGGCAAAGGAGGAAGAAGGCGCAGGTAAAAAGGTGGATCCTTATCCCCTTATATGGGCGGATGCGGTTATGCGTCCCCACCTACCTAATAAAACTCACTTGCCTCCCAAGCGTCGTGGTAAATGGCGCGGTTGGGTTACCCACGTCCGTATTGATGAGAATCCCGTTAAAAGGGGCACACGATCTCTGCTTTGACAAGATGTGCCAAGGAAACCGCCTCGCTAAACGCGATGAGGTGGAAGAGTGAAAACAATTTGTATAAAGATCTTGGTCGCGGTGTGTTGATGCACTGCGGAATACGTCAGCAGATTTGATTTGTGTTAATATTATTCTCTCTATGGCAATATGTGGAAACTTATTTTTCAGAGCCAGACACTATTTTTGGTGTTTACAATCTTCTATGAAGGACTTGGAGGAGGAACCCGCCTTGCAATGCCGAAGACAATCTGCGCGCCGGACTCGTCATCATTGAAGCCTGGTTCAGGGGCTACTGAGCGAGTCCTGGATTAGGGGGTGTTCGGGTAGCCGGACTATACCTTCGCCGGACTCCTGGACTATGAAGTTCAAGATTGAAGACTTCATCCCGTGTCCGGATGGGACTTTCCTTGGCGTGGAAGGCAAGCTAGGCGATGCGGATACCCAAGATCTCCTACCATTGTAACCGACTCCGTGTAACCCTAACCCTATCCGGTGTCTATATAAACCGGAGGGTTGTAGTCCGTAGGACAGAACAATCATCATACACAATCATACCATAGGCTAGCTTATAGGGTTCAGCCTTCTTGATCTCGTGGTAGATCTACTCTTGTACTACCCATATCATCAATATTAATCAAGCAGGAGTAGGGTTTTACCTCCATCGAGAGGGCCCGAACCTGGGTAAAAACATCGTGTCCCTTGCCTCCTGTTACCATTCGGCCTTGACGCACAGTTCGGGACCCCCTACCCGAGATCCGCCGGTTTTGACACCGACAGTCTCCTCCGTTACGGAGGGACACATCAAAAAGCTGAGGAAGCCTGGATACTTGTCTAACGACATCGCGCACCGGCTTCCCTAAGAGGGGCAGCTCGTCCCCACCCCTAGGCCCCATGAGAGGGTGGTGTTCCTCCACCATTTCCTCCGCGGACTAGGCTTCCCTCTCCACCCATTTGTCCGGGGGCTGATGTTCTACTATGGCCTAGATTTCCATGATCTGGCCCTGAACTTCGTCCTCAACATCTCGGCGTTTATCGTCGTGTGCGAGGCTTTCCTCTGCATCCGCCCCCATTTCGGCCTATGGCCCAAGACTTTCAATGTCAAGCCAAAGGTTGTGCGCGGCAACCAGGCAGAGTGCGGAGGCGCCATGGTGGGCAAGATGCCCAATGTCCTATGGCTCGAGGGCTCCTTCGTGGAGACCCTGAAGGGGTGGCAATCGGGGTGGTTCTACATCACCGAGCCGCGTGACACCGAGTGGGTCGCAGCCCCCGAGTTTCGATCCGGACCCCCTACGCGGCTCACGTCCTGGAAAGAGACGGGCCTGTCATGGGGCAACAAAGGAGAGGTGACTGGACTGCAAACATGCATCCAAACCCTGATGAATAAGAAGCTCAAACTTGTCAACGTAGTCCAGGTTATGCTCATCCGCCGGATCCTCCCATGTCAACAACGGGCTTTCAACCTGTGGGAGTTTGACCTGGTGCAACACCAAACTCTAAGCAGGCTCTTCGACACGATGTACGAAGATGCCTGGAAGGCGCTATTCAAGGGCGCTGAGGCTCCCGCATCCGCTACCGAGGATCGCAGATTCAGCACGCAGCATCACGCTAGTGCGGTAAGCTATTTTTACCTTTTACAGAGTATTAGCTTTTCATAGTTTGACTCTATGTGGGATCTAAGCTCCCTTACCTTTGACAGGATTGGCAGGCGAAGTCCGGACAGATCAACTGTCCAGCTCCTTTGCCCGAAGACCCAGCGGATGCTCGCTTGGCGAAGTTGCTGGTTCTCGCACCCTATGTGGTGCCGGAGAAGAAGGCCACGAGGACTCGAAAGAGTGCCCGGCGTGTGGTGGTGTCGGATTCGTCGTCTGACGACTCCGAGACGCAATCCTTCCGTGAAGACGAGGAGGAGGAAGAAGAGACCTCTCCCCCTCCAGCGGGGGAAGGAAAGAAAAGGAAGGCTGCCCCAACTGGGGAGGCCGGAGGGTCCAAGAAGGGGAAAACCCTTCTTCCGGACTACTCCACCAACGCCGACGACGGCGAAGAGGGGTGGCCGCACAGGGCCAAGCCCCTGGCGAAACCGTAAGTATCCGGATACCAGAGTGATTCATAGTATTCCTTCATTGCACGGCTTTTCCTTATGTCGAATATGATTATGCAGTCCGCCCGAGGCCGGGCTCGACGAGTCGTCGAGCGGCTCCCTGGACTCGTTGGATGTAAACTCTCTTCCGACGGCTACCACCCCCCACCCTACGGACGACGCCGAGGTGGCGTCCTAGGAGGTTCCAAGCCAGGAGGTGGTGGTCCTGGAGGCGCTGCAAGGCGACCTTCCAGACTCCAGGCGCCAAGGGGATAAAACCCCTGAGGGCTCCAAGTCCGGCCCTAGGCCGGACACCGCTCCGGAACCTTCAAAGGTTCCAGAGTCCGGCGGGGGACCTCCTTCCAAGAGGAGCAAGCCTACTGAACCGGTGGCCCCCGTCCAACCGGAGGCGCCGAACAATCTGCTAGAGGTGCTTAAAGGCGCCTCCGTCGACGAGGAGCACCATACAGTGATGAGTACGGTGGTCCAGAAGGTTCAGTCCGCCAAGAGCGGACTGACTGAAGCCTGTGTCAGCCTTCTAACAGGCTTTGAGGTAAGTAAAGGATATTAAAAATATTACCGCATAGACAGTAGCCCCTGATGCTCTGTTCGGCGTTCGGAAAGAAAAGCCAAATAGAGGATCTAATAATATTCGCAGGAGTCTAACATAATTAAGTCAATATGTGTATGCAGGCTTCGCTGCTGGCGTCCGCCGCACTGACTGCGGAGGTGGACACGCTGAAGCAGAACCTCGAGCAGTCCGAGCAGGAGCTCGGGCTTGCCAAGAAGCAGCTCGAGGACAAAGAAGGTAAGAAATACCTTATTTAAATATATAAAAGGTGCAATTGCAAAAAGTGACAGGATTAACGTGGCTATTATAGGGGCCACAACGGAGGTGGTGACCCTTAAGCAAGCGATGTCCGAGGCCAACAATAGGGCGGCCACGGAGCGCACCGAGCGGGAGAAATATGAGGCGCAGGTTGGCGAGGTGCGGCAAGAGCTCCAGGCTCTCACGAAAAAACATGAGAGTTTGGAGCTTGACTCAAAGACGCGAGAGTCCGAGCTCGCGGCGGCCATTGAGAATGCCAAGTCTGCCAAGGCTGAAGCCCAGAAGGCCCTTCAGGAGGTTGATGCGAGGAAACAGATAGCGGCGGGTAAGGCTTTCTTTATGCAAAGCAAGCATGTAGAAGTGAATTACTTGTTACTTACCCGAATCCGGAGCTCTCCAGGAGCGTTCGCAGATTTGCCCCGCAGCGTGTCTATAGGATCGGAAGTATGTCTAGAGGGGGGGTGATTAGACTACTTGACCAAATAAAAACTTAACCTTTTCCCAATTTTAGTTCTTGGCAGATTTTAGCTACTTTAGGACAAGTCAAGCAATCATCACACAATTCAAGCAAGCATGCAAAGAGTATATAGGCAGCGGAAAGTAAAGCATGCAACTTGCAAGAATTTAAAGGGAAGGGTTTGGAGAATTCAAACGCTATGGGAGACACGGATGTTTTTCCCGTGGTTCGGATAGGTGGTGCTATCCTACATCCACGTTGATGGAGACTTCAACCCACGAAGGGTAACGGTTGCGCGAGTCCACGGAGCGCTCCACCCACGAAGGGTCCACGAAGAAGCAACCTTGTCTATCCCACCATGGCCATCGCCCACGAAGGACTTGCCTCACTAGCGGTAGATCTTCACGAAGTAGGCGATCTCCTTGCCCTTACAAACTCCTTGGTTCAACTCCACAATCTTGTCGGAGGCTCCCAAGTGACACCTAGCCAATCTAGGAGACACCACTCTCCAAGAAGTAACAAATGGTGTGTTGATGATGAACTCCTTGCTCTTGTGCTTCAAATGATAGTCTCCCCAACACTCAACTCTCTCTCATAGGATTTGGATTTGGTGGAAAGAAGATTTGAGTGGAAAGCAACTTGGGAAAGGCTAGAGATCAAGATTCATATGGTAGGAATGGAATATCTTGGTCTCAACACATGAGTAGGTGGTTCTCTCTCAGAACATATGAGTTGGAAGTGTAGTTGTGTTCTGATGGCTCTCTCCACGAGTGAAGAGGAGGTGGAGGGGTATATATAGCCTCCACACAAAATCCAACCGTTACACACAATTTACCAATCTCGGTGGGACCGAATCAACAAACTCGGTCAGACCAAAATAATAAACCTAGTGACCGTTAGAGATTTTCGGTGGGACTGACATGCAACTCGGTAGGACCGATATGGTTAGGGTTAGGGCATAATGTAATCTCGGTGAGACCGATTACACAAACTCGGTGAGACCGATTTGGTAATTAGCTAACCAGAGAGTTGGTCAGGTAAACTCGGTGGGACCGATTTGCTCTTTCGGTGAGACCGAAATGTTACAAAAGGGAAACAGAAAGTTTACATTGCAATCTCGGTGGGACCAATCCGCTCTTTCGGTGAGACCGAAAATTTACGAAAAGGAAACAGAGAGATTGCAATCCCATCTCAGTGAGACCGAGATCCCTATCGGTAGAACCGATTTGCTAGGGTTTGGCAGTGGCTTATGACATGTGAAACTCGGTGGCGCCGGATAGAAAGAATCGGTAGGTCCGAGTTTGGCTTTGGGTTTAGGTCAAGAGTGGATATGAGAAAGTAGCTGAGGATTTTGGAGCATATCATTAAGCACATGAAGCAAAAGGCTCATTAAGCAACACCTCATCCCTCCTTGATAGTATTGGCTTTTCCTATGGACTCAGTGTGATCTTGGATCACTAAAATGTAAAATGAAGAGTCTTGAGCTTTTGAGCTTGAGCCAATCCTTTGTCCTTAGCATTTTGAGGGTTCCACTTTCACCATCCATGCCATGCCAATCATTGAGCTTTCCTGAAATAATTGTCTTGGAATAGCATTAGCTCAATGAGCTATATGTTGTTATGAATTACCAAAACCACCTAGGGATAGTTGCACTTTCAATCTCCCCCTTTTTGGTAATTGATGACAACATATAGATCAAAGCATCGACAAATGATAATAAGAATGAATTATATCGTCGCTTTGAGAAGTATGTGATAAGTAAGAGCTCCCCCTAAATTTGTGCATATTTTAAAATTTGCTTTGGACTGCAAATGCACAAAGAGTTAGAATCATGGGTTACTCTTCCATGTCACATACATGCACTCATCACCAAGAAAAGTGAATGATCACATAAGATAGATAGGATATATCAAGCATGCATAAGTGTAGCTTATGATCAAACACATGATCATCAATGTATCACAATCATATCAAAGTATCTCGACCAAAAGCAAACAAAGTTTGAAAACCACCAAATAAAGCAAGAGAGAATAAAAGCAACACTCTCTCTCGAAGCCTATGATCTATACAGTTTTCTCCACCTTTGGCAACAAGTTACCAAAAAGTTCCTAGAAAATGCATAGTGCTAGATCGACACTCAGGCTTGATCTTCTGGTGGTGGTGGAGTCTGGATCACTCCAAGGACGAAGGCTTCTATAGACGTGGTTGGAGCTGGAGCTGAAGTAGATGCTGGAGCTGGTTGGGCTGGTGCTGTGGCTGGAGCTGAGGTGGTTGCTCTTGTGTCAGGAACTAGCACTGCAGACGACCTCTGGGCTCGTGGCACTCTGGCAAATGCATCAGTGGTAGTCTTCCCTTTCCTCTCCTGCATGTCATCTTGAAGTTGCTCCACTGCAGACTGAATTTTGGTCACTTTGACATCCAAGTCATAGAACTTTTGTTCTACGATCCTCTCTAAGCTCTCCTGATTCTGAGTGTGGGTGGCCAGTCCTTTCTCTATCCTCAGGGTGGATGCAATCAAGTAACTGAGCTGCTCTTGCTTGGTTTTCAAGAAATATTCAGATGCCTCCTCTTGAGTTGGCATCTTTGCAGCTTTCTCCTTCCTTGCCTTCTCCTTCTGTGCTTGTGCATGGGCTGAAGATGGTTCATCCTCGTTCATCACAACTTGATTGTCCTCAAAGTCTGGATGAATAGGCAAATGTTCCTTGTCCAAGAGGTATATGCCTGTGCCCATCTTGGAGTTGATCAGCTCCTGGATCTGAGGGGCATATCCACAGCTCCTCTTCTGGTCTGCTACAGACCTCTTGATTGTTTCTACCATGAGGCTCATGACTTTGAATTTTTGTGGCACATCAAAGATATGAAGCAAGTTGATTGCATGGCCTCTGATCATCTTGTGATCACCTGACTTGGGCAGCAGAGTGTGCCTCAGAATCCAATTGATGGTTGGCAATCCTGACAGAAGATAATGTACTGATCCAAACTTGAAAGTGTCAATTGCTTTGTTTGGGATCTCTTTGTACATATTGGACATAGAGTTGTGGTCCATCTTCTTCTTGGCATATATATCTAGGTCATCCTCATGCTCCTCTGGGGCATTGATGAGTTGTGCCCACTCAGCAACTGTTGATTGATACCTTGTCCCTTCTGACATCCACACAATCCTTCCATCTGGATAGAAGTGTGCTATGGAGTAGAACTGCATGATCAGCTCTTCATTCCACTTTGTGAGCTTCTGCCCCACAAAGTCAGCTACTCCACATGCCTTGAAGCTGTCTTGCACTCCAGGATAGTGCTCTTCATTGTCCTTGATGTATTCCCAGTCAACCCATCTCATATCACACACAATGGGCTTCTTATCCAACAAGACTGTCTCATAGAAGCCCTATTGTTCCTTAGTGTGGAACCTGTAGTCAACATCATTTCTCCTTCTGGTAGCATAAGGATCTTCTGCTCTCCACTTTCTCAGCCCTGAGTCTCTTCTGATCTTCATATCCTCAGCCACAAGATGAGCATCATTGTGGTCTGGGATCTTGGGCTTCAACTTTCTAAGTACTTGTCCTTCTTCCTCTTCTGCAGTGTCAGGCACTGGGGCCTTGTTCTTCTCAGCAGCTGGGATGCTCCTTGTATTCCTCTTTGGAGCTGTCTTGGCCTTTGATGCAGCCTTGGGTGCTTCCTTGGGCTTGGATGCAGTAGCCCCTGATTTGATTGCATCACCCATCAGCTTAGGCATCTTAGGTGCTGGTGCAACAACCTCTTCTTCTTCATCCTCTTCTTCCTCAGAAGAATGTTGTTCAAATTCAGCCATTGGATCAATTTTCTTGCACCATCTGCCTCTTTTCCTTTCCTTCTTCCTTTCAGCAGCAACTGACTCTTTGGGTGTAGGCTTCTCAGGAATCTTGGTTGAGGCTCTCGCCTTTGGCATAGGCTGCCTGCCTGCTGACCTTGTGAACAGTTTATAGATAAGGTAGAGTGGATGAGCATCACAAAATGCAGAGATTTTTGCAAAAGAATGATTCAAAGTCTTAGTTTTAGTTTCCCACAGAAATCATTTCGGATCTACCGATTTTTAAACTCGGTGATATCGAAGCAGTTTTGGAACCTAAACTAGTGAACTCGGTCAGACCGAGTCACAGTTCGGTGGCATCGAGACTGCTAGGGTTTCACAAAGTTCCAAAATAGGTCACACCGATTAGCAATTCTCGGTCAGACCGAGTCTTACTTGTGCAATGGCATGAGCCAAATCGGTGGGACCGAGTTTTTCAACTCGGTGGGTCCGAGATGGTTTCGGCGGAAACCTAACCCTAAAAATTTCGAATCAAACCTATTCTACGAACGCATTGATTGGATAGGAGTGTTTCAAACGTGGCTAGAATCAATATGATCACAATGTGCTAGGAATCAGATTGGGGAATAGCACAAAGATCGAGTCCATACCCTAGTTCGGCGGAGACTCGCTACGGCGGCAACGGCGGGGTTGAATTCCGTTGACGGCGACGGAGACCAGCGACTGGAGGCGGCTGGCGGCAAGGAGACGATCCGGAGACCACGTTGGCAGAGCGAGCTATCGCGCGGGCGAAGGGGTTCGGAGAAATTTCCAAATTTTTGCCCATGTCTATATATAGCCCGACCCTGTCGGTGTGACCGAGTGGAACAACTCGGTGGCACCGATATGCAAAACTGTATACAGTTATTGCAACTTGGTGTGACCGAATGGTTCAAATCGGTTGCACCGAGATCGAAAATTTAGATCAACTTAGTGATCTCGATAGGACCGAAAGTGGGGTATCGGTCAGACCGAGAATCACAAAGAGGTTTTGGAAGTTTAAGTCTATGACGAATCGGGGACTCCGAGTGCTCCTCACACAGAGTGGTTCGAATCTGACTTGATCAATTTTGTGATGTAGCATGAATAGAGTTTGAGACGAGAAAAGCATAGATAGCTAGAGGAGGTTCTTAGGCATTCTTGTCCATCCACTTGGCAAAAGAAAAAATAAAGCCAAACAATCAAAACAACAAGTGGATGTCCTCGAATGAGTAAAATATGCAACCAACATGCTCACACAATAAAATGGCAATTTAAATATGTGACAAAGCATGCACAACCAATTCTAGCATCTATCAAGCAATTGGCGATGACTAGGTCATCTATATATGAGTATATTGACTTAGGAGTCAAATGAGAACACTTGATCATAGGTCATACTCATCGTTTAAGCTCAAGTGGGGTTACCACTTTTACATAAAGCATTGTTGTGTTCACACCATTAGAGTTGCTTTAGCTCAAGTCTTAGAGTAAAGCTCCCCCTAGATGTGATATCCCCCCTAAGTGGGATGAACTAACCTTGGGTTTTGTCGATGATGACTTCATGTAGATGTTGAAGATGTGGATGCTCAATGTTGATGTAGATCACTTGGAGCTATCCTTTTGAGTGAATTGCACTTTCAATACCTACATGGGTTAGTCCCACAAGGAACAAACGAGGATATCCATAGACATAGAGTGATGCACACACAAGATGATGTCCATGAAAACTTTTAGGTTACCTTGTCCCTTGACTTACCAACAAGAGGGTTTGTGACTCCTTGAACTAGTGCAAGATGTGGAAGTTGATTGCACTTGTTCTTGCCAGAATGATAAGAGTGAAGTATGTTGGCGGAGTCACCCTCAAGAACTCTCTAGTTCTTCTTCTTTTGGATCCACACCATCTTGATGGGAATCCTTGGAGTTGTAGTCGTACTTGATGAAGTGGAACTTGAAGTAGTCTTGGGAATCCACTTGACTAAGGTCTTAGGAGCTTCTTCAAATGCATCAATTTCCTCTTGAAGCTTGTCCTTGCCTTTTTGCTTGTAGTCTTGTGGTGGAAGATCATCTTGAGCTTGTGTCCCCTTGAAAGAAGTAGGATCATACTTCTCTTGTTGAGGAACAAACTTTGTCTTGGGGTATTGATCTTCTTCCCACTCAACTCCATTGGCATTGAACTTTCGCTCAAAACCAACACCTTGTGTAACGCCCTCGATGCGGCTATATCTCCCACGTGTCGAAGCACGACTTAGAGGCATAACTGCATTCAAGGCAATGTCGCAAGTGAGGTAATCTTCACACAACCCATGTAATACATAAGGTAAAGAGATACATAGTTGGCTTACAATCGCCACTTCACGCAATACATGAGTAAAGCATTACATCAAATAGATACAATCAAGGTCCGACTACGGAACCAAAATAAAAGAAGACTACCCCAAATGCTACACAGATCCCCGATCGTCCCAACTGGGCTCCACTACTGATCAACTGAAATGAAACAACACAATGAACAAGATCTTCATCGAGCTCCTCCTTGAGCTCGGGTGCGTCACCTGCACGGTTTCATCGGCACCTGCAAACTGGTTTTGGAAGTATCTGTGAGTCACGGGGACTCAGCAATCTCACATCCGCGAGATCAAGACTATTTAAGCTTATGGGTAGGAGAAGGTAGTGAGGTGGAGCTGCAGCAAGCGACTAGCGTATCTGGTGTCTAACATACGCAAATGAGAGCGAGAAGAGAAGGCAAAAGCACGGTCGAACAACTATGATCAAGAAGTGATCCTAGAACAACCTACGTCAAGCATAACTCCAACACCGTTTTCACTTCCCGGACTCCGCCGAGAAGAGACCATCACGGTTATACACGCGGTTGATGTATTTTAATTAAGATCAACTTCGAGTTTTCTACAACCGGACATTAACAAATTCCCATCTGCCACATAACCACGGGCACGGCTTTCGAAGGTTCAAACCCTGCAGGGGTGTCCCAACTTAGCCCATTATAAGCTCTCGCGATCAACGAAGGATATTCCTTCTCCCCGGGAAGACCCGATCAGTCTCAGAATCCCGGCTACAAGACATTTCGACAATAATAAAACAAGACCAGCAAGACCGCTCGATGCGCCGACAATCCCGATAGGAGCTGCACATATCTCGTTCTCAGGGCAACACCAGATGAGCACACCGTACAACTAAAACCAGACCTCAAGTTTCCCCGAGGTGGCGCTGCCAAGGACTCTAGTTCAGGCCAACACTTAGACAAGCATTGGCCCGGGGGGGGGGGCTAAAATAAATATGACCCTCGAGAGAGCGACTCCCAAGGGAAAAATAGGTGGTGGTGAGGCAAATGATAAAACCAAGGTTGGGCCTTGCTGGAAGAGCTTTATTCAAAGCGAACTGTCAAGGGGGTCCCATAAATCACCCAACCGCGTTAGGGACGCAAAATCCGGGAACATAATACCGATATGACGGAAACTAGGGCGGCAAGAGTGGAACAAAACACCGGGCATAAGGCCGAGTCTTCCACCCTTTACCAAGTATATAGATGCATTAATAATATAAAAGGTATTGTGATATCCCAACAAGTAAACATGTTCCAATCAAGGAACAACATCTCCATGTTCCAACAAGGAACAAACTTCATCTTGACCTGCAACTAACAACGCTATAAGAGGGGCTGAGCAAAGCGGTAACATAGCCAAACAACGGTTTGCTAGGACAAGGTGGGTTAGAGGCTTGGTTTAACAATATGGGAGGCATGATAAGCAAGTGGTAGGTATCGCAGCATAGGCATAGCAAAAGAGCGAGCAACTAGCAAGCAAAGATAGAAGTGATTTCGAGGGTATGGTCATCTTGTCTGAAATCCCGCAAGGAAGAAGAACGAGTCCATGAAGAAGACAAACAGACGTAGTCGAACGAATCCTCACAACTCCGGAACGGAACCGAAGCTATCGAGAGAAGCAACCCGGAAAGAACGAACAACATAGTAAAACAACCATCACATAAACATGGCATGATGCACAACCAAGTATAATGCATGTCCGGTTTAATGAAGCGTGGCATGGCAAAGTGCACAAACAATACTACAAATTAAGTGGAGCTCAATAAGCAACGAGTTGCATATTTACGAAACACCACATTTAAGTTATTTGGTTCGATCTCGTTTATGTACCCCAACAATATTAAATGTTGATTAACATGGCAAGGGGTGAAGCATATGAAAAACTACCTACCTAGGCAAATTTAAATGAGGCCGGAACAACAAACAACAAGTCCGAAAAATCCTCATATGCAATTTATGGATTTGGTACTGTTCTGCCTAAAACCATATTTTATTATTGTTAACCAGGAAAATAAAGTGCAATATGTTAATCTAGGCATTTTTCTACCCCATTTACATATAAAGTTTAATAAATTTGGAGCTACGGTTATTTAGTTATAAAATAAATCATTTTAACATGGCATTTAAGCAAATTTAAACAAACAGCATTTTAAGCATTTTAAACATGGATGAAAGTAGCATATTATGAAACTAGATGAAATTCTAAGCAAGTTACATATATAGTTTATTTAATTCTAATGCATGGTTTGTGAATTATTGATGCATGAACACTAGGGGTTTTTCTGTAAAACAGCAATCCTGCGGATAATAGCTAAAATCGCAACGGAGGAAAAAAACACGCATCGGGCCGAAACTACACTTGGGCCAACAGAGCAGAGGGGCTAGAGGGGGGCTGCTCACCCATGGGCTCGGCCCAGTCGGTGGAAGAGGCGCTGGGCCTTGGCATGCTTGACGCGACCCAGGTCGCGGGTTCACGCGGTCAACGAGACGACGAGCGAGCGGCTGCTGCTCATTGCAGGGGAAGCAGAGGACGCAGCGGCGGCCTGGCGCGGCTGGAACTTGCAGGTCGGCGCGCGAGCCGACAAAGAACTCCGGCGACGGGTGGCCGACGGTGACGCGAGCACCGGGAACGGGCAGGTCCGGGCGAGGGGGTCTCGGATCCGGCGGCGCAAGGGAGCTCCGAGGCAGGGAGGATCTGCAGGGCCATGGCAGGGAAAATTCAGACAAGAGGCAGGGACAGAGAGAGGGCCGGAGTGAGAGCGAGAGGAGGCGAGGCGACCTGGACGTGGCCGGCCGGCGGTAGGCGCGGGCGCCCGAGGAGGCGAGGTGGAGGAGCCAGGGGAGGCTCGTTCTGGCCGGGGACAAAGGCCATGGGCGACGCTGCCTCCTGGTATAGAGAGACAACAAGAGAGAGGTGAGATACCAAGAGGAGGAAAACAGAGGAACAAGAGGGCGCGACAGGGCTCATCTGCTGGTGGCGCTGCTTGCGGCCGACGGCGACGCAAGGTGGTTGAGGAGGGCGGCTGGCGTCCTCGGGAAGAACACCGGCGAGGAGGAAGGACGACGAGGTGGCGAGGAGGCAGGGCCTCAGGTGCTCGCGGACGAGGGCGTGGAAGATGGAGCTCGGGCTCCTGGTTGCTGCTAGGGAGGCGCGAAGCAGAGGAGGCTCGAGGCTGGATGGGTGGATCGAGCAGAGGCCGGGTGATGTTGGTCGGGGATGGATCCCAAGGAAGAGGATCGGGGTGGCGGCGGCGCCGAGGAAAACGATGAAAGCACGGGAGGATGATGGTTGGCTTTGGGTGATCCCGATGGGGATTGAGCGGGTGGCGGCGCGATGGGACAAGAAGCCTAGGTTTTAGGGATTGGTATAGGGTTGGACTATTTACATAGGTGGGGGATTAGGGTAGGGGTCTAATCCGTTCCTCCGATCGAAATCGGACGGTCGAGAGAAATAGGCTAGGAAATCCAAATAAGAAAACGGAGATGCTTTATAGATGTTAGGGGATGATCCGGATCCAACGGTGATGACTGCCCGGGTCGGGTTCGGGGAAGTTTCGGAAGCGCACACGAGGGGGGTATGTGCACTATACAGAGAGACTCCGGTTTAGGCAAGAGGGAAACAAAGAACAAGGTTGGTCTCGGAACGGTCAACAAAAGCAAGGGGGACGCGGCCACAACGAGCAGATGCGAGTTTTAAAAACAATGACGACAACAAGTGCCGATGCAATGGGGATGATGCCATGATGAAACGCAACAAACAAAATAAAACACACGACACCAACGAAGAACAAGGAAGGCATCTGAAGCGTCGTTCTCGGGGCGTTACACCTTGATTCTTCCCGTGCCTTCCTTGCTTGCGTACAATTTCCTCGAATTGCTTACTCCCGGCAAGGCTTTTGTACACTCCTTTCTCTATGATTCCCTTCAATAAGCTATTTTCTTGCTCAAGTGTAACTTGGCTAAGAGAATCATTAGTGGAATCAAGAGAACTACTAGAAGCAACAATATTGGATTTAACATGATTATTGTTACTACTAGAGGAAGAATCTTTCTTGCTCTTGTTACTAGATTTGACTTGAGGCATGTAAGTGGATAAGAGTAAACGCTTGGCAATGTAAGAAGAACTTTTCTTGCGGAGATCATCATTGATTGCCTTTAAAAACTCATGCTCTTGCTCAAGATTGAGCTTTTCAAAGCGTAACTTCTCATGAGCTCTTAAAAGTTCTCGATGATCTTCGAAGATAGTTTCATGAGCTAACTTAAGAGTGTTTAGTTCTTTAGTTAGAGCCTCAATTTTCTCCTTATCATTGTCATTCGTTTTATCTTGATTAGCATGATTAATTGACGTTTCATCATAGTATTCATCACTAGAGTTGTCAACAAGTAAATCATCATCACCTAACAAGTCATCTTCATCACTATTAAAATCAACATACTCGGGGTGTGTTACCTTAGGACCTTTGGCCATGAAGCATCTTCCAATCCCTTCATTTGGTGAGTCAAATATGTCGTAGGAGTTGGTTGACACAAGTGCTAGATCGGCAACACCTTCATCTTGAGTATATTCGGAGTCGGAGTGATAACTTCTCTCGGAGTGGTTGTCGGAGTCGGAGCCGGATACCCATTCACCAACATGAGCTTGATGTCTTCGTTTTGTATAGCTCCTTGATGATTTTTTCCTTTCTTTACGAATCCTTGCTTCTTCGTGAGTGTCTTCGTTCATAACGATCATCTCTACTCCTTCTCTCTCTTGGTGGTGATTCTTCTCTTTTGCTTCTTCTTTTTGGAGAATCTTCTCTTCTTTTGTAGGGAGCCGTACACTCATTGGAATAGTGTCCGGGTCTTCCACAATTGTAGCAGTTTCGCTCTCGACTAGAAGATCTTTTGTCATTGTAGGACCTTGACTTGGAGCTTCTATCTTTGCTTCTACTTTTGTAGAACTTGTTGAAGTTCTTCACCATTAAGCTCAATTCTTCATTGAAGTTTTGTTTCTCACTTGATGATGTGGGGGATTCACATGAGGCTTTGTAGGCACCACTTGATTTGTTGTGAAGTTCCTCTTTATCCTTGAGTGACATCTCATGAGCAATAATTCTTCCAATGACCTCCGTTGGCTTGAGATCTTTGTAATTAGGCATCATTTGGATCAATGTGCACACGGTATCATATTTTCCATCCAAGGCTCTTAGGATCTTCTTGATGATGAATCTATCGGTCATCTCTTCACTCCCTAAGCCGGCAATCTCGTTTGTGATGAGAGCAAGCCTAGAGTACATTTCAGCGACGCCTTCACCATCCTTCATTTTGAACTTGTCAAGTTGAATTTGAAGCACATCCAATTTGGATTCCTTGACGGAGTCGGTACCTTCGTGCATATCAATCAAAGTATCCCAAATTTCCTTTGCATTCTCAAGACGGCTGATTTTGTTGAATTCTTCGGGGCACAATCCGTTGAAGAGAATATCACAAGCTTGAGCGCTGTATTGCAGCATCTTCAACTCGTCCGCGGTAGCTTCACGGTTTGGTTCTTTCCCATCGAAGAATTCACCTTGCAAGCCAACACACACAATAGCCCAAATGGCGGGGTTATGTCCGAGAATATGCATTTTCATTTCATGCTTCCAACTAGAAAAATTAGTGCCATCAAAGTAAGGACCTCTACGGTGATAATTTCCCTCACTAGACGCCATACTCTCCTAGGTTGTGAAACAAGGGCTATGACCACCAAAAGCTATGGAAATCAAAGCAAATGGAGACCAAGGCTCTGATACCACTTGTAGGATCGGAAGTATGTCTATAGGGGGGGGTGATTAGACTACTTGACCAAATAAAAACTTAACCTTTTCCCAATTTTAGTTCTTGGCAGATTTTAGCTACTTTAGGACAAGTCAAGCAATCATCACACAATTCAAGCAAACATGCAAATAGTATATAGGCAGCGGAAAGTAGAGCATGCAACTTGCAAGAATGTAAAGGGAAGGGTTTGGAGAATTCAAACGCTATTGGAGACACGGATGTTTTTCCCGTGGTTCGGATAGGTGGTGCTATCCTACATCCACGTTGATGGAGACTTCAACCCACGAAGGGTAACGGTTGCGCGAGTCCACGGAGGGCTCCACCCACGAAGGGTCTACGAAGAAGCAACCTTGTCTATCCCACCATGGCCATCGCCCACGAAGGACTTGCCTCACTAGCGGTAGATCTTCACGAAGTAGGCGATCTCCTTGCCCTTACAAACTCCTTGGTTCAACTCCACAATCTTGTCGGAGGCTCCCAAGTGACACCTAGCCAATCTAGGAGACACCACTCTCCAAGAAGTAACAAATGGTGTGTTGATGATGAACTCCTTGCTCTTGTGCTTCAAATGATAGTCTCCCCAACAGTCAACTCTCTCTCATAGGATTTGGATTTGGTGGAAAGAAGATTTGAGTGGAAAGCAACTTGGGAAAGGCTAGAGATCAAGATTCATAGATGGTAGGAATGGAATATCTTGGTCTCAACACGTGAGTAGGTGGTTCTCTCTCAGAACATATGAGTTGGAAGTGTAGTTGTGTTCTGATGGCTCTCTCCACGAGTGAAGAGGAGGTGGAGGGGTATATATAGCCTCCACACAAAATCCAACCGTTACACACAGTTTACCAATCTCGATGGGACCGAATCAACAAACTCGGTCGGACCGAAATAGTAAACCTAGTGACCGTTAGAGATTTTCGGTGGGACTGACATGCAACTCGGTAGGACCGATATGGTTAGGGTTAGGGCATAACGTAATCTCGGTGAGACCGATTACACAAACTCGGTGAGACCGATTTGGTAATTAGCTAACCAGAGAGTTGGTCAGGTAAACTCGGTGGGACCGATTTGCTCTTTCGGTGAGACCGAAATGTTACAAAAGGGAAACAGAGAGTTTACATTGCAATCTCGGTGGGACCGATCCGCTCTTTCGGTGAGACCGAAAATTTACGAAAAGGAAACAGAGAGATTGCAATCCCATCTCGGTGAGACCGAGATCCCTATCGGTAGAACCGATTTGCTAGGGTTTGGCAGTGGCTGATGACATGTGAAACTCGGTAGCGCCGCATAGAAAGAATCGGTAGGTCCGAGTTTGGCTTTGGGTTTAGGTCAAGAGTGGATATGAGAAAGTAGCTGAGGATTTTGGAGCATATCATTAAGCAGATGAAGCAAAAGGCTCATTAAGCAACACCTCATCCCTCCTTGATAGTATTGGCTTTTCCTATGGACTCAATGTGATCTTGGATCACTAAAATGTAAAATGAAGATTCTTGAGCTTTTGAGCTTGAGCCAATCCTTTGTCCTTAGCATTTTGTGGGTTCCATTTTCACCATCCATGCCATGCCAATCATTGAGCTTTCCTGAAATAATTCTCTTGGAATAGCATTAGCTCAATGAGCTATATGTTGTTATGAATTACCAAAATCACCTAGGGATAGTTGCACTTTCAGTGTCTGATGCCGCCGCATTCTACCTAACCGAGGAGGGCAACTCGACAGAGAAGGTGTTCTGGTCTCAGTATGCTGAGGCCGGACTCCATGTGCCCTTGAGCGACTAGCTGAAGCAACTGGTCGAGCTCCACAAGGTGGCCGAACAGGCCATGAAGGGCCTCGTAGTTCGGCTGTGGCCTGGAGAGGTTCTGCCTGGGAGCTACTTCGGGCTGGTGCGGCGGCTGGTGGAGGCCTGTCCAAGGATCAAAGTCATCAAGCGCTCCGTCTGCATCGAAGGTGCTCGTAGGGCGCTTGCCCGTGCTAAGGTGCACTGGGGCAAGCTGGATGCGGAGAAGCTTGTGAAGGACGGGCCGCCGCCGGGCAAGGAGCATCGCCACCCCGAGATGTACTATAAGGGTGTTGAGGGAGTCCTGGATTAGGGGGTGTTCGGATAGCCGGACTATACCTTCGGCCGGACTCCTGGACTATGAAGATGCAAGATTGAAGACTTCGTCCCGTGTCCGGAAGGGACTTTCCTTGGCGTGGAAGGCAAGCTTGGCGATACGGATATGTAGATCTCCTACCATTGTAACCGACTCTGTGTAACTCTAGCCCTCTCCGGTGTCTATATAAACCGGAGGGTTTTAGTCCGTAGGACGAACAACAAGAACAACAATCATACCATAGGCTAGCTTCGAGGGTTTAGCCTCCTTGATCTCGTGGTAGATCTACTCTTGTACTACATATCATCAATATTAATCAAGCAGGAGTAGGGTTTTACCTCCATCAAGAGGGCCCGAACCTGGGTAAAAACATCGTGTCCCTTGTCTCCTGTTACCATCCGCCTAGATGCACAGTTCGGGACCCCCTACCCGAGATCCGCCAGTTTTGACACCGTCATTGGTGCTTTCATTGAGAGTTCCTCTATCTCGTCACTTTTAGGCCCGATGGCTTCTCTGATCATCAGCAGCGATGCGGTCCAGGGTGAGACTTTTCTCCCCGGGCAGATCTTCGTATTCGGCGGCTTTGCACTGCGGGCCAATTCGCTTGGCCATCTGGAGCAGATTGAAAGCTACGCCCCTGGCCATCAGGTCAGATTTGGAAGTCTGAACTACACGGCTGACATCCGCGGGGATTTGATCTTTGACAAATTCGAGCCACGGCCGAGCGCGCCGCACTGTCACGAAGGGCACGATTTAGCTCTGCCGCCGAATAGTGCTTTGGAGGCCGCGCCCGCATCGGCCCCGACCCTTAGTACGGAGCCGATTGCGTCGATCGAGGACGGGTGGTTGGACGCCGCCTCGGAGGCCGAAATCTCTACGGCGATCGAGCCGAACACTAGCTTTGTCCCTTGCAAAGCCCGTGACTCCAAGGTGCTGGACTCCTCTCCGGACTCCGAGCCCCTCGCGCCCCTGCCGATCGAATCCGATTGGGCGCCGATTATGGAGTTCACCGCCGCGGACATCTTTCAGCACTCGCCCTTCGGCGATATTTTGAATTCACTAAAGTCTCTCTCTTTATCAGGAGAGCCCTGGCCGGACTATGGTCAGCAAGGCTGGGATGCGGATGATGAAGAAATTCAAAACCCACCCACCACCCACTTTGTAGCCACTTTCGATGATTTAACCGACGTGCTCGACTACGACTCCGAAGACATCGACGGTATGGACGCCGATGTAGGAGACGATCAGGAACCAGCGCCTATAGGGCACTGGAAAGCCACCTCGTCATATGACATATACATGGTGGACACCCCAAAAGAGGGCGATGGCGATGGAACGGCGGAGGATGACCCCTCCAAGAAATAGCCTAAGCGCCGGCGTCAGCGGCGCCGCTCTAAATCCCGCCAAAGTAAAAACGGTGATTCCGGCACGGGAGATAATAACACTCCGTACAGTGCCGAAGAAAACCCCCTCCAGCAAAACTCAGCACAGGAGGATGGGGAAGCCAGCCCTCATGAAGGAGCGGCAGACAGAGAGGTCGAGGACGACAATTACATGCCTCCCTCCGAAGACGAGGCAAGCCTCGACGACGACGAATTTGTCGTGCCTGAAGATCCCGTCGAACAAGAGCACTTGAAATGCATGCTTATAGCCACGGCGAGCAGCCTCAAGAAAAAACAGCTACATCTTAGAGCTAATTAAGACTTGCTAGCCGACAAATGGACGGAAGTCCTAGCGGCCGAAGAGTATGAACTCGAACGCCCCTCCAAGATCTACCCAAAGCGCAGGTTGCTACCCCGATTAGAGGAAGAAGCACCTACATCACCAGCGCATGATGCGGCCGACCGGCCACCACGTGGCCGTGACAGAGAGGCCTCTCGGCCCTCCACTCAAGCCGCACCCCAGCGCCGCTTTAAAAATACCAAGGCACGGGGGAATGCGCCAGACCTGTGAGATATATTGGAGGACAAGGCAAAGCAAACAAGGTCGGTCTATGGATCGCGTGGGCGCCCCACGGCACGAGACGATAATTGTCACACCGGATACAGTAAATTCGGCCGGGCCGAACACAGTAGACAAAGCTCGCTTGAGCTACGTCGGGATATAGCCCAATATAGAGGTGCCGCACACCCACTATGCTTCACAGATGAAGTAATGGATCATCAAATCCCAGAGGGTTTCAAACCCGTAAACATCGAATCATATGACGGCACAACAGATCCTGCGGTATGGATCGAGGATTATCTCCTCCACATCCACATGGCCCGCGGTGATGACTTACACGCCATCAAATACCTCCCACTCAAGCTTAAAGGACCAGCTCGGCATTGGCTTAACAGCTTGCCAGCAGAATCAATTGGTTGTTGGGAGGACCTGGAAGCCGCATTCCTCGACAATTTCCAGGGCACTTATGTGCGACCACCAGACGCCGACGACCTAAGCCACATAATTCAGCAGCCAGAGGAATCGGCCAGGCAATTCTGGACATGGTTCCTAACAAAGAAAAATCAAATCATCGACTGTCCGGACGCAGAGGCCCTAGCGGTCTTCAAGCATAATATCCGCGACGAGTGGCTTGCCCGGCACCTTGGACAGGAGAAGCCAAAATCTATGGCAGCCCTCACGACACTCATGACCCGCTTTTGTGCGGGAGAAGACAGCTGGCTGCCTCGTAGCAATAACATAACCAAGAGCCCTGGTAATTCGGATACCAAGGACAACAGTACTAGGTCGCATCGCAACAAGCACAAGCGCCGCATTAACGGCGACAATGCTGAGGATACGGCAGTTAATGCCGGATTCAGAGGCTCTAAACCCGGTCAGCGGAAAAATCCATTCAAGAGAAATAATCCAGGCCCGTCCAGTTTGGGCCGAATACTCGACCGCTCATGCCAGATACATGGCACCCCCGAAAAGCCAGCCAATCACACCAACAGGGATTGTTGGGTGTTCAAGCAGGCCGACCAATTAAATGCCAAAAACAGAGACCAGGGGCTACATAGCGACGACGACGAGGAGCCCCGGCCGCCGAAAAGTAGTGGACAGAAGGGATTCCCCCCACAAGTGCGGACGGTGAACATGATATACGCGACCCACATCCCCAAGAGGGAGCGGAAGCGTGCGTTAAGGGACATATACGCGATGGAGCCAGTCGCCCCGAAGTTCAACCCATGGTCCTCCTGCCCGATCACTTTTGATCGAAGGGACCACCCCACTAGCATTCGTCACGGCGGATTCGCCGCACTGGTTCTAGACCCAATTGTTGACGGATTTCACCTCACCAGAGTCCTCATGGATGGCGGCAGCAGCCTGAACCTGCTTTATCAGGACACAGTGCGGAAAATGGGCATCGATCCTTCAAGGATTAAACCCACTAAAACGACCTTTAAAGGCGTCCTACCAGGTGTAGGGGCCAACTGTACAGGCTCAGTGACACTTGAAGTGGTCTTCGGATCTCTGGATAATTTCTGAAGCGAGGAGTTAATCTTCGACATAGTACCGTTCCGTAGTGGTTATCATGCACTGCTCGGGCGAACCGCATTTGCCAAATTCAATGCGGTACCGCATTACGCATACCTCAAGCTCAAGATGCCAGGCCCTCGAGGAGTCATTACGGTCAATGGAAACACCGAACGCTCTCTCCGTACGGAGGATCACACGACGGCTCTCGCAGCGGAAGTACAAAGTAGCCTCTCAAGGCAATTCTCCAGTCCGGCCATTAAATGTCCGGACACCATTAAGCGCGCCCGGAGTAACCTATAGCAAGACCGCCTGGCACATTTCGAGCAGGCATAGCAATGCAGCCCCAACCCCAGCCCTCGCGAAATTGCGAAGCCAGTGATGCGCGTACATAACTACGCTCTGGAAATACCATGGGCACAGGGGGGAGGGGCACCATCACGGCACACCCAAAACACGCCTTAAACCGCACTAGGGGCTGCCGATTTTTCACTCTTATCTTACTTTCATGACTCCATTCTTCGGAAGGCCTAACCGGCAGTACAATTGCTGCACAAACGATGCAAGAACCAGGGAAGCAGAAAGCCACGCCGCACTACGAAACTCCCAGGTGGTCTCTATAACGAGCATCATACCTGTTTCGCATACCATTCCGCAGTCCGCCCCTGGATAGGATATGTCAAATAGTCCCACATTTTGCTTATCGCACCATTTGTATCGTTCTGCTTTGATCGCAGCTTTTTCAAATAAACAATGCATAGCTTTTGTCTATTATTGTTTTACTCTTTTTTAGAATATATGTTCATTAATAACATGTCGCACCCGTACACTTTGGTACGACCAATACACCATGGGCTTAAGTACCCCACAACACGGTGTGAGAAGTCCGAACACTTTCACAAGTGCGGCACCCCGAACTTATAACATTATATGCATCGGCTCCGAATCATGTCTTGGGTCAAATGTTGGGTTTGCCCGGCTCCTATGTTTTGGTACCTTACGTTCCGTTGTATCAGCTAAGGTAGCGCTAGGAGAACTACTGCGATTTTGCCCCAGTTGAGCTGGGCTAAAGCACCTCAGTAGAGAAATCTAAAGCTGACCGTCATGATAAGGCGAGAGCTGGTCGCTGTTCGAGAGGTTTTCGAGTCCCTAAAGACTTATGTCGCTTAGAGCGAGGAGTCGGCTTTGTCCGGCCTAGGCATGGATAGCGCCCCGAACTCGGTCTTCCGAACACTAGGGGCTTCGCCGAAATTTAAAATTATAGAATTCTATGGCAAAGTGAGAGTGTTCAAGCATTATAGTCCGATTGCCTTGTTCGTTGTGTTGAGCGCCTCCCTCGACGGACCCAAGAATGGGAAAAAGAGCGCTCAAGTTTATTCCGAACACCCCAACACTTGTGGCATGGGGGCAGAAGCCGACGACTCGCCATCTCTCAAAATTTGATAAACGGCCGCACAGAAGGTAATATTTTAAATTCACAAAGCATTGCGTAGCGCACATGAACAAGTTTTCAGCGCACAGGACAAAATTAGACAAGTTTTACTAAAAAATTACATCTTTCGAGCATTCGTCCGCCATAAGGCGGGCGCCCTTTAGAACGCCCTCATAGTACATCTCGGGGTGGCGATGCTCCTTGCCCGGCGGCAGCCCATCCTTCACAAGCTTCTCCGCATCCAGCTTGTCCCAGTGCACCTTAGCACGGGCAAGCGCCCTACAGGCACCTTTGATGCAGACGGAGCGCTTGATGACTTCGAGCCTTGGACAGGCCTCCACCAGCCGCAGCACCAGCCCTAAGTAGCTCCCAGGCAGAGCCTCTCCAGGCCACAGCCGAAATATGAGGCCCTTCATGGCCTTTTCGCCCACCTTGTGGAGCTCGACCAGTTGCTTCAGCTGGTCGCTCAAGGGCACATGGAGTCCCGCCTCAGCATACTGAGACCAGAACACCTTCTCTGTCGAGCTGCCCTCCTCGACTCGGTAGAATGCGGCGGCATCGGACACGCTGCGGGGCAAATCTGCGAACGCTCCCGGAGAGCTCCGGATCCGGGTAAGTAACAAGTAATTTACTTTCACATGATTGCTTTGCATAAAGAAAGCCTTACCCGCCGCTATCTGTTTCATCGCCTCAACCTCCTGAAGGGCCTTCTGGGCTTCGGCCTTAGCAGACTTGGCATTCTCAATGGCCGTCGCGAGCTCGGACTCTCGCGTCTTTGAGTCAAGCTCCAAACTCTCATGTTTTTTCATGAGAGCCTGGAGCTCTTGCCGCACCTCGCCAACCTGCGCCTCATATTTCTCCCGCTCGGTGCGCTCCACGGCCGCCCTCTTTTCGGCCTCGGACAGTGCTTGCTTAAGGGTCACCACCTCCGTTGTGGCCCCTACAATAGCCACATTAATCCTGTCATTTTCTTGCAATTGCACCTTTTACATATATATTTCAATAGGTATTTCTTACCTTCTTTGTCCTCGAGCTGCTTCTTGGCAAGGCCGAGCTCTTGCTCGGACCGCTCGAGGTTCTGCTTCAGCGTGTCCACCTCCGCAGTCAGTGCGGCAGACGCCAGCAGTGAAGCCTGCATACGCATATTGGCTTACTTTTGTTAGACTCCTACGAATTTTATTAGATCCTCTATTCGGCTTTCCTTTCCGAACGCCAAACAGAGCATCAGGGGCTACTGTCTATGCGGTAATATTTTTACATATTTTTTACATACCTCAAAGCCTGTCAAAAGGCTAGCGCAGGCTTCGGTCAGCCCGCTCTTGGCGGACTGAACTTTCTGAATCACCGCACTCATAATGGTGCGGTGCTCCTCGTCGATGGAGACGCCTTTAAGCACCTCCAGCAGATTGTCCAGCGCCTCCGGCTGGACGGAGGCCACCGGCTCAGCGGGCTTGGTCCTTTTGGAAGGAGGTCGCTTGCCGGACTCTGGAACCTTTGAAGGTTCCGGAGCGGTGTCTGGCCTAGGGCCGGACTTGGAGCCCTTAGGGGTTCTATCCCCTTGGCGCCTGGAGTCTGGAAGGTCGCCTTGCGGCGCCTCCAGGACCACCTCCTCCTGGCTCGGAACCTCCTGGGACGCCACCTCGGCGTCATCCATAGGGTGGGGGGAGGTAGCCGTCGGAAGAGAGTTTACATCCAACGAGTCCAGGGAACCGCTCGACGACACGTCGAGTCGGTCTTTGGGGGGACTGCATAATCATGTTCGACGTAAGGAAAAGCCGTGCAGTGAAGGAATACTATGACTTACTTTGATATCCGGATACTTACGATTTCGCCAGGGGCTTGGCCCTGTGCGGCCACTCCTCTTCGCCGTCGTCGACGTTGGTGGAATAGTCCGGAAGAAGGGTTTTCCCCTTCTTAGACCCCCCGGCCTCCCTAGTTGGGGTGGCCTTCCTTTTCTTTCCTTCCCCCGCTGGAGGGGGGGAGGTCTCTTCTTCCTCCTCCTCGTCTTCACGGGAGGATTGCGTCTCGGAGTCGTCGGACGACGAATCCGACACCACCACATGTCGGGCACTCTTTCGAGTCCCCGTGGCCTTCTTCGTGGCCTTCTTCTCCGGCACCACGTAGGGTGCCAGAACCAGCAGCTTCGCCAAGCGAGCATCTGCTGGGTCTTTGGGCAAAGGAGCCGGACAGTTGATCTGTCCGGACTTCGCCTGCCAATCCTGTCAAAGGTAAGGGAGCTTAAATCCCGCATAGAGTCAAACTATGAAAAGCTAAAATACCCTATAAAAGGTAAAAACAGCTTACCGCACTAGCGTGACACTGCGTGCTGAATCTGCGATCCTCGGTAGCGGATGCGGGAGCCTCGGCGCCCTTGAATAGCACCTTCCAGGCATCTTCGTACGTCGTGTCGAAGAGCCTGCTTAGAGTTTGGTGCTGCGCCGGGTCGAACTCCCACAGGTTGAAGGCCCGTTGTTGACACGGGAGGATCCGGCGGATGAGCATAACCTGGACTACGTTGACAAGTTTAAGCTTCTTGTTCACCAGGGTTTGGATGGATGTTTGCAGTCCAGTCACCTCTCCTTTATTGCCCCACGGCAGGCCCGTGTCTTTCGAGGACGTGAGCCGCGTAGGGGGTCCGGATTGAAACTTGGGGGCTGCGACCCATTCAGGGTCACGCGGCTCGGTGATGTAGGACCACCCCGATTGCCACCCCTTCAGGGTCTCCACGAAGGAGCCCTCGAGCCATAGGACGTTGGGCATCTTGCCCACCATGGCACCTCCGCACTCCGCCTGGTTGCCGCGCACCACCTTTGGCTTGCCATTGAAAGTCTTGAGCCATAGGCCGAAATGGGGGCGGATGCAGAGGAAGGTCTCGCACACGACGATAAACGCCGAGATATTGAGGACAAAGTTTGGGGCCAGATCGTGGAAATCTAGGCCATAGTAGAATATGATCCCCCGGACAAATAGGTGGAGAGGGAAGCCCAGTCCACGGAGGAAATGGGGGCGGAACACCACCCTCTCATGGGGCCTTGGGGTGGGTACGAGCTGCCCCTCTTTGGGAAGCCGGTGCACGATGTCATTAGACAAGTATCCGGCCTTCCTCAGTTTTTTGATGTGCCCCTCCGTGACGGAGGAGACCATCCACTTGCCTCCCGCTCCGGACATGGCTGGAGAAGGTTGAGGTGGGGAGTGCGGACTTGGGCGTTGGAGCTCGAGTGCGCGGAAATGGATAGGCAAAGGAGGAAGAAGGCGTGGATGAGAAAGGTGGATCCTTATCCCCTTATATGGGCGGACACAACTACGCGTCCCCACCCGCCTGGTAAAACTCGCTTATCTCCCAAGCGTCGTAATCATTGGCCGGTTGGGTTACCCACGCCCGTATTGATGAGAATCCCGGAATAAGGGGACACGATCTCTGCTTTGACAAGACATGCCAAGGAAACCGCCTCGCATAACACGCTCAAGTGGGATAATGTAACGATTCGAATAAAGGCTTGGCCGTGGTGTGATGACACGCTACGGAATACGTCAGCAGATTAGATTTGTGTAAATATTATTCTCTCTATGGCAATATGTGGAAACTTATTTTGCAGAGCCGGACACTACCCTTGTGTTCGAAATCTTCTATGAAGTACTTGGAGGAGGAACCCGCCTTGCAATGCCGAAGACAATATGCGCGCCGGAATAGTCGTCATTGAAGCCTGGTTCAGGGGCTACTGAGGGAGTCCTGGATTAGGGGGTGTTCGGATAGCCGGACTATACCTTCGGCCGGACTCCTGGACTATGAAGATACAAGATTGAAGACTTCGTCCCGTGTCCGGAAGGGACTTTCCTTGGCGTGGAAGCGCCTACATCACCAGCGCACGGCATGGCAGACCGGCCACCTCGCGGCCGTGACAGAGAGGCCTCTCGGCCCTCCACCCAAGCCATGCCCCGACGCCGCTGAACTAAGGCACGGGAAAACGCGCCAGACCTGCAAGACGTACTGGAGGATAAGGCAAGACAAACAAGATCGATCTATGGATCGCGCAGGCGCCCTACGACACGTGACGATGATCTTCACTCCGGATACAACAAATCCGGCCGGGCCGAACACAATAGAAATAGCTCTTCCGAGCTGCGTCGTGATATAGCCCAGTACAGGGGCGCCGCACACCCACTATGCTTCATGGATGAAGTAATGGATCATAAAATCCCGGAGGGCTTCAAACCCGTTAACATCGAATCATACGATGGTACAACAGACCCGACGGTATGGATCGAGGATTATCTCCTTCACATCCACATGGCACGCGGCGATGATCGACACGCCATCAAATACCTCCCTCTCAAACTTAAAGGACTGGCCCGACATTGGCTTAACAGCTTGCCAGCAGACTCAATCGGTTCTTGGGAGGACCTTGAGGCCGCATTCCTCGACAACTTCCAGGGCACTTACGTGCGACCACCGGATGCCGACGACCTAAGCCACATAATCCAGTAGCCAGAGGAATCGGTCAGGCAATTCTGGACACGGTTCCTAACAAAGAAAAACAAGATAGTCGACTGTTCGGACGCAGAGCCCCTGGAAGCCTTCAAACATAACATCCGCGACGAGTGGCTTGCCCGGCACCTGGGACAGGAAAAGCCGAAATCTATGGCAGCCCTCACGACACTCATGACCCGCTTCTGCGCGGGAGAAGACAGTTGGCTAGCTCGCAGTAATAACTTAGCTAGGAACCCTGGTAATTCGGATACCAACGACAAAAGTGGCAGGACACGTCGGAATAAGCAAAAACGTCGCGTTATCAGCGACAGTAATGAAGATACGGCAGTTAATGCCGGATTCAGAGGCTATAAATCCAGTCAGCGGAAAAAGCCATTCAAAAAGAATACTCAGGGCCCGTCCAGTTTGGACCGAATACTCGACCGCTTGTGCCAGATACATGGCACCCCTGAAAGGCCAGCCAGTCACACCAACAGGGATTGTTGGGTGTTCAAGCAGGCAGGCAAGTTAAGAGCCGAAAACAAAGACAAGGGGCTGCATAGCGACGACGAGGAGGAGCCCAGGCCGGCGAACAACAATGGACAGAAGGGCTTTCCCTCATAAGTGCGGACGGTGAACATGATATACGCAACCCACATTCCCAAGAGGGAGCGGAAGCGTGCGCTACGGGACGTATATGCGATGGAGCCAGTCGCCCCAAAGTTCAACCCATGGTCCTCCTGCCCGATCACCTTTGATCGAAGGGACCATCCCACTAGCATCCGTCATGGCGGCTTCGCCGCATTGGTTCTCGACCCAATCATCGACGGATTTCATCTCACAAGAGTCCTCATGGACGGCGGCAGTAGCCTGAACCTGCTTTACCAGGATACAGTGCGAAAAATGGGCATAGATCCCTCAAGGATTAAGCCCACAAAAACAACCTTTAAAGGCGTTATACCAGGTGTAGAAGCCAACTGTACAGGCTCAGTAACACTTGACGTGGTCTTCGGATCCCCAGACAATTTCTGAAGCGAAGAGTTAATCTTTGATATAGTCCCGTTTCGCAGTGGCTATCACGCCCTGCTCGGACGAACCGCATTCGCAAAGTTCAATGCGGTGCCGCACTACGCATATTCAAGCTCAAGATGCCAGGCCCTCGAGGAGTAATCACGGTCAACGGAAACACCGAACGCTCCCTCCGTACGGAGGAGCACACGACGGCTCTCGCAGCGGAAGTACAAAGCAGCCTTCTTAGGCAACTCTCCAGTACGGCCGTTAAAAATCCGGACACTGCCAAGCGCGCCCGGAGTATCCTACAGCAAGACCACCTGGCACGTTCTGAGCAGGCGTAGCAATGCGGCCCCAACCCCAGCCCTCGCGACATAGCGAAACCAGTACCTCGCGTACATAACTACGCCCTTGAAATACCATGGGCACAGGGGAAGGGGCACAATAACGGCACACCCAAAATATGGCTTAAAACATACTAGGGGCTTCCGTATTCTCCTTTTTCTTCTTACTTTCAGGACTCCACACTTCGGACGACCTGTTCGGCAATTCGATCGCCGCACAAACGATGCAAGATCCAGGGAGGCTGACAAGCCATGCCGCATTATGGAACTCCCAGGTGGTCTCTGTTACGAGCAGTATACCTGTTTTAAATACAATTCCGCGGCCAGCCCCTGGTCAGGACATGTTAAATAGTCCAATATCTTTTTGTTTATCGCACTACTTGTATCGTTCGGCTTTGATAAATAGCCGCTCTATAAACAATGCATAGCTTTTCGTCTATTTTTTGCATTATCCTATTTTCATAAATATGGTTATTAAATAACATGATTGCACCCGTACACCATGGTATGGCAAACACGCCAGGGGCTTCAGTACCCCTCATTATGGTGTGAGAAGTCCGTACACTTTCACAAGTGCGGCACCCCGAACTTATAGCACTATATGCATCGGCTCCGAATCATGATTTGGGTCAATAGTTGGGTTTGCCCGGCTCTTATGTTTTGGTGACTTACGTTCCGCTATATCGGCTAAGGTAGCACTAGGAGAACCACTGCGATTGTGCCCCGGTTCAGCTAGGTTAAGCACCTCACTGGAGAAAGCTAAAACTGACTGTCATGATGAGGCGAGAGACCGGTCGCTGTTCGAGAGGTTTTTCGAGTACCTAAAGACTTAAGCCGCTTCGAGCGAGGAGCTGGCTTTGTCCGGCCAAGGCGTGGATAGCGCCCCGAACTCGGTCTTCTGAACTAGGGGCTTCGCCGAAATTTAAAATTATAAAGTTCTATGGCTAAGTGAGAGTGTTCAAGAATTATAGTCTGATTGCCTGGTTCGTTGTGCTGAGCGCCACCCTCGAAGGACCCAACCATGGGAAAAAGAGCGCTCAGGTTTATCCCAAACACCCCAGCACTAGCGGCACGGGGGCAGAAGCCAACGACTGGCCATCTCTCAATTTTTGATAAACGGCCGCACAGAAAATAATATTTTAAATTCAATAAGCATTGCTTAGCGCATATGAACAAGTTTTCAGCGCAAAGGATAAACACGAGCGAGTTCATTAAAAAATTACATCCTTGGTACATTCATCCGCCACAAGGCGGGCACCTGCAAGAACATCCTTGTAGTAGTTCTCGGGCTTGCGATGCTCCTTCCCCGGCGGCGGCCCGTCCCTCACAAGCTTCTCACCGTCCAGCTTACCCCAGTGCACCTTTGCACGGGCAAGGGCCCTCCGGGCACCTTCAATGCAGACGGAGCGCTTGATGACTTCGAGCCTTGGACAGGCCTCCACCAGCCGCCGCACCAGCCCAAAATAGCTCCCAGGCAGGGCCTCTCCGGGCCACAACCGAACTATGAAGCTCTTCATGGCCTGTTCGGCCGCCTTGTGGAGATCGACCAGCTGTTTCAGCTGGTCGCTCAAGGGCACAGGGTATCCGGCCTCAGCATACTGAGACCAGAACACCTTCTGCGTCGAGCTGCCCTCTTCAGCTCGGTAGAATGCGGCGGCGTCAAATACGTTGCGGGGAAGATCTGCGAATGCCCCTGGAGAGCTCCGGATTCGGGTAAGTAACAAGTAGTTTACTTTTATATTTCTGCTTTGCATAAAGAATGGCTTACCCGCTGCTATCTTCCTCATCTCCTCCAACTCTTGGAGGGCCTTTTGGGCTTCGGCCTTGGCAGACTTGGCGGTCTCAAGGACCGACGCGAGCTCGGATGCTTGCGCCTTTGACTCAAGCTCCAAACTCTCATGTTTTTTCATGAGAGCCTGAAGCTCTTGCTGCACCTCGCCGACCTGAGCCCCAAGTCTCTCTCGCTCGGTGCGCTCCGCAGCCGTTTTCTTTTCGGCCTCAGACAGCGCCTGCTTGAGGGTCGCCACCTCAGTCGTGGCCCCTACAATAAGCAGTACAATCCTGTTATTTTTTGCAATCACGCCTTTTTATAGGCACTTTTTCTGTAAGGCATTTCTTACCCTCTTTTTCCTCGAGCTGCTGCTTGGCAAGGCCGAGCTCTTGCTCGGTCCGCCCGAGGTCCTGTTTTAGGACACCCACCTCTGCAGTCAGTGCGGCGGTAGATAGCAGCAAAGCCTGCATACGCATATTGACTCTTTTTTCGTTAGACTCCTGCGAAATTTAATAGATCCTCTATTCGGCTTTTCTTTCCGAACGCCAAAAAGAGCATCAGGGGCTGCTGTCTATGCGGTTATATTCTTGCTTATTTTTTGCTTACCTCGAAGCCTGTTAGAAGGCTAGCGCAAGGTTTGTTCAGTTCGCTCTTGGCAGACTGAACCTTCCGGATCACCGTACTCATAATAGTACGGTGCTCCTCGTCGATGGAGGCGCCGTCAAGCACCTCCAGCAGATTGTCCGACGCCTCCGGTTGGACGGAGGGCGCCGGCTCAGAAGGCTTGCTCCTCTTGGAAGGAGTTCGCCTGCCGCGGTCCGGAACTGTTGAAGATTCCAGCGCGGTGTCCGGCACAAAGCCGGACTCGGAGCCCTGGGGGGTCTTGTCCCCTTTGTTCCTGGGATCTGGGAGGTCGCCTTTCGGCTCCTCCAGGACCACCTCCTCCTACCCCGGAGCTCGGTGTGACGCCACTTCAGCGTCGTCTACAGTGCGGGGGGAGACAGCAGGCGGAACTGAGTTCACGTCTGACGAATCCAGGGAGCCGCTCGACGAATCGTCGAGTTCGGCCTGGGGCGGGATGCACAATTATGTTCGGCATTATGGAAAGCTGAACGATCTAGGAATATCATGAGTCACTCTGGTATCCGAATACTTACGATTTCACCGGACGCTTGGTCCTGTTCGACCACTCCTCATCGTCCTCGTCGGCGTCAGGGGAGTAGTCCGGCGGAGGGGTCTTCCTCTTTCTGGACCCTCCGGCCTCCCCCGTTGGGGCGGCCTTCCCTTTTTCTCCTCCCCCCGCTGGAGGGGGAGAGGTTTCTTCTTCCTCCTCCTCGTTCTCACGGGGGGAGAGCGTCTCGGACTCGTCAAATGACGAGTCCGACACCGCCACGGCGGGCACTCTTTCGAGTCCCCATGGCCTTCTTCTTCTTGGCCTTCTTCTCCGGCACCACATAAGGCGCCGGAGCCAGCAGCTTCACTAAGAGAGCAGGGGCTGGGTCTTCGGGCAAGGGAGCCGGACATTTAATCGGTCCAGATATCGCCTGCCAAGCCTGTTAAAGGTAAGGGAGTTTAGATCCCGCATAGAGTCAAACTATGAAAAAGAGCTTAAACGTCCCGTGAAGGGTAGAAATAGCTTACCTCGCTAGCGTGACGCTGCGAGCTGTATCCGCGATCTTTGGAGGCGGATATGGGAGCCTCGGAGCCTTTGGTTAGCACCTTCCAGACGTCTTCATATGTCGTGTCGAAGAGCCTGTTGAGGGTTTGGTGCTGCGCCGGGTTGAACTCCCACAGAGTAAAATCCCGTTGTTGACACGGGAGGATCCGGCGGATGAGCATAACCTGGACCATGTTGACAAGCCTGATCGGTTTGTTCACCAGGGACTGGATGCATGTTTGCAGTCCGGTCACCTCTTTCTCATCGCCCCACAACAGGCCCGTCTCTTTCTAGGACATAAGCCACGTGGGGGTCCGGATGGGAACTCAGGGGCTGCGACCCATTTCGGATCGTGTGGCTAGGTGATGTAAAACCACCCGGACTGCCACCACTTTAGGGTCTCCACGAAGGAGCCCTCGATCCATAGGATGTTGGCCATCTTGCCCGCCATGGCGTCTCCGCACTCCACCTGGCTGCGCGCACCACCTTGGGCTTGACGTTGAAGGTCTTGAGCCAGAGGCCGAAATGGGGGCGGACGCGGAGGAAGGCCTCACACACGACGATAAACGCCGAGATGTTGAGGATGAAGTTCGGGGCCAGATCGTGGAAATCCGGGCTGTAGTAGAACATGAGTCCCCGGACGAATGGGTGGAGTGGAAAACCCAGTCCGCGGAGGAAGTGGGGAAGGAACACTACCCTCTCATGGGGCCTTGGGGTGGGGAGAAGCTGCCCCTTTTCGGGAAGCCGGTGCGGGATGTCCTTGGATAGGTATCCGGCCTTCCTCAGCTTTTTCACTTGGACCTCCGTGACGGAGGAGACCATCCACTTGCCTCCCGCTCCGGACATGGCTGGAGAAGGTTGAGGTGGGAAGTGCGGGCCTGGGCGCTGGAGCTCGAGTGCGCAGGAGATGGATAGGAAAAGGAGGAAGAAGGCGTAGGTAAGAAAGGTGGATCCTGATCCCCTTATATGGGCGGATGCGGTTATGCGTCCCCACCTGCCTAATAAAACTCGCTTGCCTCCCAAGCGTCGTGGTAAATGGCGCGGTTGGGTTACCCACGTCCATATTGATGAGAATCCCGTAAAAAGGGCACACGATCTCTGCTTTGACAAGACGTGCCAAGGAAACCGCCTCACAAAACGTGCTGAGGTGGAAAAGTAAAAACGATTCGTAAAGGACTTGGCCGTAGTGTGATGACGCACTACGGAATGCGTTAGCAGATTTGATTTGTGTTAATATTATTCTCTCTATGGCAATATGTGGAAATTTATCTTGCAGAGCCGGATACTCTTCTTGGTATTTACAATCTTCTATGAAGGACTTGGAGGAGGAACCCGCCTTGCAATGCCGAAGACAATCTGCGCGCCGGACTCGTCGTCATTGAAGCCTGGTTCAGGGGCTACTAAGGGAGTCCTGGATTAGGGGGTGTTCGGGTAGCCGGACTATACCTTCGCCGGACTCCTGGACTATGAAGTTACAAGATTGAAGACTTTGTTCCGTGTTCGGATGGAACTTTCCTTGGCGTGGAAGGCAAGCTTGGCGATGCGGATATTCAAGATCTCCTACCATTGTAACCGACTCTGTGTAACTCTAACCCTATCCAGTGTCTATATAAACCGAAGGGTTGTAGTCCGTAGGACAATCAACTCCATACACAACAATCATACCATAGGCTAGCTTCTAGGGATTAGCCTCCTTGATCTCGTGGTAGATCTACTCTTGTACTACCCATATCATCAATATTAATCAAGCAGGAGTAGGGTATTACCTCCATCGAGAGGGCCCGAACCTGGGTAAAAACATCGTGTCCCTTGTCTCCTCTTACCATCCGGCCTTGACGCACAGTTCGGGACCCCCTACCCGAGATCCGCCGGTTTTGACACCGACAATGGCCAAGCGAATTGGCCCGTAGTGCAAAGCCGCCGAATACGAAGATCTGCCCAGGGAGAAAAGTCTCACCCTGGACCGCATCGCTGTTGATGATCGGAGGAGCCATCGGGCCTAAAAGTGACGACACAGAGGAACTCTCAATGAAAGCACCAATGTCGATGTCAAAACCGGCGGATCTCGGGTAGGGGGTCCCGAACTGTGCGTCTAGGCGGATGGTAACAGGAGACAAGGGACATAATGTTTTTACCCAGGTTCGGGCCCTCTCGATGGAGGTAAAACCCTACTCCTGCTTGATTAATATTGATAGGTAGTACAAGAGTAGATCTACCACGAGATCAAGGAGGCTAAACCCTAAAAGCTAGCCTATGGTATGATTGTTGTTCTTGTTGTGTCCTACGGACTAAAACCCTCCAGTTTATATAGACATAGGAGAGGGCTAGGGTTACGCGGAGTCGGTTACAATGGTAGGAGATCTACATATCCGTATCGCCAAGCTTGCCTTCCACACCAAGGAAAGTCCCTTCCAGACACGGGACGAAGTCTTCAATCCTGTATCTTCATAGTCCAGGAGTCCGGCTGAAGGTATAGTCCGGCTATCCGAACACCCCCTAATCCAGGACTCCCTCAGTTAGTTTTGTTTTTCTGTCCAAGAGAAGCTAATACGGTGGCACATAAGATAGCTAGGTATCCTTAAAATCCTGTAAATTATGTTTGCTGAGTCGATGAACACCCTAACTTTTTTTTGCCCTTCTTGTTGAAAGATGTATCTGTTTTTACCAATCAATAAAACTAGTCAGCTGGCTTTCCCTAAGAAAAAAGACGATTGAACAAGGTCGTTGTTGGTGGGAGGACAAGCATGCGGGCCAAGCATTTACATTGGGCAAACGACATGATGCAGGCATGATTACCACAGAGCCATGTCAATTAGGCAAAGCTTCTCCATGCAGATCAACAATGCCACTGCCCAGTTGACGACATCGTTCATAGGTTTCTAAGGGCGGCAACATCATGAACACGAACCGATGATGACATGATGAAAGCAGGGATGTCCCTAACCATCGCAGCAAGCCCCCCCTCTCAAACGGGCGATAGAGTACCCAAAGACGAGGTGATCCATCGTCTCGAGATGGCGTCGACAACCACATTCAACACCGGTGACGAGCTTCTTCCGGCGAAACATGCCACTGGTGTGGATATACGAGACTCATATGCACGAGAGGCTAGGCGAGTAACCACATGCGTGAATGCACAAAGCAAATAAGTGAAAGAGCAAGTTCGTACACTCCAATGTGCCTTCTATAATTCATTTGCAAAGTTCCCTTGCGTTGCAATGCATCCAAAAAAACTAATGCATGTGTCACGAACTTGAAAGAAAACCACTCTGTTTTTGGTGTATATATCACTAAAAGTATGTTAGGTTTCGCCCACAATTTATTCCTCATGTATGTTTGGATGAGATGGGGGAGGGACGGGGATGTCTGGAGAGACTAAGGGGTTTTCTGGAAACGTGGACTAGAGTGGTAGGGGCCATTTCATAAATAATATGACAGCTTGCGTCACATGCGTTAGATGCAGACTGGATGGTCAGAAATGATGGATGGAAGACACACTATCATCACCAACTGGGTCGTTCATAGGAGTAGAGATTTTTTTATGACTAGTAGATACCCCATGTGTTGCTGCAGAAATTTCTAGTCTTTTGTTGAGAATCTCTTTAGAGCATAACATAATTCATACACTGGCTATTGGGAGTCTCAAAGAGTAAACAAAAGGTTTGTCATGCGATCGATCTAACAAAACTATAAAGCCCTACCTTGGTACTGTAAATATATTCATGGGAAAAATCAATGTACCGTAAATATATTCTGACATGCTATAAATCCTATCTTGATAAGCAAAACATGGGAACTTCCATAGGACAACTATGTGTGATGCTCACTTTTTGTAGACAAATGAATTTTCTAATGAAAGAAACCTAGAACAACAAGGAGGGACTCTCCGGTTCTATCTTCCATTGAAAATGAAACCCACCAGCCAAAAGAAGTGAAACTTACAATGACTCTTGCGGGTAATAGTTTAGAAAGGTGAACAAACGTTGGATACATCACATATAGCTACAGATCACAAGCTGAACACACAACACAACTCACAAGCAAACCGTACCCACAGTTTCCTCTTAGCTGTCTCTCGCATCTGCTTGTTCATATTTCAGGTTGGAGGAAGATGCTGGCCGAGGAACAACATCTGGAGCTTATTTAATGGTTTGGTAACAACATACAAAAAATATCAGCTGCTTATTTAGTTGGTGGATTCGATCCACAAATATAAAATCATGAATAGAGCATCTTATTAAAATGGCCACCAACTTAATTGTGTTATGTACTCTGTTGAAATCAAAATAAAAGATAAAGATAATCCTGACCTTGAATGAAAACTTTACAACATAGCATATCAAAGTATTTCATGGAGCTCTTGTTAAACAATATTAGGATACTAACCTGACCCTAGGAAGTTGGGTAAATACTTACTTTTTATAGAGATGATCATAACAATTGTAGGATCGGAAGTATGTCTAGAGGGGGGGGGGGTGATTAGACTACTTGACCAAATAAAAACTTAACCTTTTCCCAATTTTAGTTCTTGGCAGATTTTAGCAACTTTAGGACAAGTCAAGCAATCATCACACAATTCAAGCAAGCATGCAAAGAGTATATAGGAAGCGGAAAGTAAAGCATGCAACTTGCAAGAATGTAAAGGGAAGGGTTTGGAGAATTCAAACGCAATTGGAGACACGGATGTTTTTCCCGTGGTTCAGATAGGTGGTGCTATCCTACATCCACGTTGATGGAGACTTCAACCCACGAAGGGTAACGGTTGCGCGAGTCCACGGAGGGCTCCACCCACGAAGGGTCCACAAAGAAGCAACCTTGTCTATCCCACCATGGCCATCGCCCACGAAGGACTTGCCTCACTAGCGGTAGATCTTCACGAAGTAGGCGATCTCCTTGCCCTTACAAACTCCTTGGTTCAACTCCACAATCTTTTCGGAGGCTCCCAAGTGACACCTAGCCAATCTAGGAGACACCACTCTCCAAGAAGTAACAAATGGTGTGTTGATGATGAACTCCTTGCTCTTGTGCTTCAAATGATAGTCTCCCTGACACTCAACTCTCTCTCACAGGATTTGGATTTGGTGGAAAGAAGATTTGAGTGGAAAGCAACTTGGGGAAGGCTAGAGATCAAGATTCATATGGTAGGAATGGAATATCTTGGCCTCAACACAAGGGTAGGTGGTTCTCTCTCAGAACATATGAGTTGGAAGTGTAGATGTGTTCTGATGGCTCTCTCTTCACGAATGAAGAGGAGGTGGAGGGGTATATATAGCCTCCACACAAAATCCAACCGTTACACACAATTTACCAATCTCGGTGGGACCGAATCAACAAACTCGGTCGGACCGAAATAGTAAACCTAGTGACCGTTAGAGATTTTCGGTGGGACTGACATGCAACTCGGTAGGACCGATATGGTTAGGGTTAGGGCATAACGTAATCTAGTGAGACCGATTACACAAACTTGGTGAGACCGATTTGGTAATTAGCTAACCAGAGAGTTGGTCAGGTAAACTCGGTGGGACCAATTTGCTCTTTCGGTGAGACCGAAAAGTTACAAAGGGGAAACAGAGAGTTTACATTGCAATCTCGGTGGGACCGATCCGCTCTTTCGTGAGACCGAAAAGTTATGAAAAGGAAACAGAGAGATTGCAATCCCATCTCGGTGAGACCGAGATCCCTATCGGTAGAACCGAATTGCTAGGATTTGGCAGTGGCTTATGACATGTGAAACTCAGTGGCGCCGGATGGAAAGAATCGGTAGGACCGAGTTTGGCTTGGAGTTTAGGTCATATGTGGATATGGGGAAGTAGCTGAGGATTTTGGAGCATATCATTAAGCACGTGAAGCAAAAGGCTCATTAAGCAACACCTCATCCCTCCTTGATAGTATTGGCTTTTCCTATGGACTCAATGTGATCTTGGATCACTAAAATGTAAAATGAAGAGTCTTGAGCTTTTGAGCTTGAGCCAATCCTTTTTCCTTAGCATTTTGAGGGTTCCACTTTCACCATCCATGCCATGCCAATCATTGAGCTTTCCTGAAATAATTATCTTGGAATAGCATTAGCTCAATGAGCTATATGTTGTTATGAATTACCAAAACCACCTAGGGATAGTTGCACTTTTAATCTCCCCCTTTTTGGTAATTGATGACAACATATAGATCAAACCTTCGACAAATGATAATAAGAATGAATTATATCGTCGCTTTGAGAAGTATGTGATAAGTAAGAGCTCCCCCTAAATTTGTGCATATTTAAAATTTGCTTTGGACTGCAAATGCACAAAGAGTTAGAATTATGGGTTACTCTTCCATGTCACATACATCTTGGTGGAGAGCTCAAAATGATAATAATGAAATACATGCACTCATCACCAAGGAAAAGTGAATGACCACATAAGATAGATAAGATATATCAAGCATGCATAAGTGTAGCTTATGGTCAAACACATGATCATCAATGTATCGCTGGCATAACAAAGTATCTCGACCAAAAGCAAACAATGTTTGAAAAACCACCAAATAAAGCAAGAGAGAAAAAAAGAACACACTCTCTCTCGAAGCCTATGATCTATACATTTTTCTCCCCCTTCGGCAACAAGTTACCAAAAAGTTCCTAGAAAATGCATAGTGCTAGATCAACACTCAGGCTTGATCTTATGGTGGTGGTGGTGTCACGCCCCAAGACATGGTTCAGGCGTAACAGCCGCCACGCGTTTATAAACAAAAGATTATAAACGTGTGAGGCCTAAACTAAAACTTTTCACAATAATACACATAATAAGCATGTATTCTTTATTCTGGGGATACATAGCTCTTGCTGAAAATAAACTTCTAAAGTACTTCAATTTATTCCCTCCTAGCGCGTGCTACGCCTACTGCTCAAAACCATGCTCAGGATCATTACCGCTTTGGGCTGCAAAAATAGAAATTAAGCAAGGGTGAGTATGATGATTCATACCCAGCAAGTAGCATTTATTCAAGGGTACAAAAGGAGAAAGTGTTATGGATATCACAACGGTGTAATTCAGTTCAAGGAAATGATACGACAGCAATGGACAGATTTAGCGGCGGAAAATAAAGTAGTGCAAAAGGCTGAATTAACAGATAATATTAAATAGAGTTCAACGGAAATATGGGAAATATTTATAGCGGTGTATAGGGAAAATATTGGTATCACACGTGACCAGCAAGGTTCCCTACCCGGGACTCACAGGGGTGAATATTCACACTTTTACACTCTTAAGAGGGGTACTCCGACATCGACAGCCTCGACCAGAACCACGTGGGTTCCGGAAGAGCAGAGCCCTTTGATCCCCTGAGGCACGACAACTTGACTTACTAGTATGGGTCGTTCCCAAGGATCCATCACCGATACCCTGTTCGGAATAAGTGTCGCCCCCAGCGGAGAACTCAGACAGTCCCATACCTGAACCGTGACCGGTACAATATGTTTGCGGTCGTGACACCAATATAGACAATATGTGAAAATGGAAATAAGGAGGTCAGTGGTATGACGAAGCTTATGTAGTAATCCTCACGTCTCCGCGTAAGCCCAAATAATCATGGCGATTACTTGCTCACCGGAACATATTTCTCTTCAACAGTACCATGGCCAACGAACCGAGGACGGTTGCAGAAGAACTCATATATCACGGTACAATGGCTAGCAAAAGAAATACTAGCAGCAGTATATCTCTAGATCAGTGTAACAGTGTGCAAGTCGCAGGACCAAGCACAACAACGAAATATGAATAGAGGAACTGCTACTTGCCTGACAGCAGTACCCGTCTACCACGCGGTCGCTAGGAACAACACCAGCGAGAGCTCCAACTTCTTCTTCCAGTAACCGATTCTGACTAGTGTGTCGATGGCCCTACGCTACAGCACCTGGTCGCCTTATATACTGGTAACAAGTGAGTAGCTCCTTGTGAACGCATTAATCGTCGTCCAGCTGCCGCCGTAACTCTGCTCGCTCCAAAGGATAAGCTAGTGCCCCTTTGCTTCACCTGATGGCTGGTTCGATGCACCTACTAGCTCATGCATGCACATGTTTCTAACCAGAGCAATGACACATACATTCTATCTCTCAAGGAAAAGACACGTAGCCATGCAACAGCCTTCTCATCACTGCATGCAAAAATATCTACTGCCCTAGACGGTGATTCAGTGTAATCCAAGAGCTAGCTGGCCAGTGAGAAGAAAATGCAGCCAACCTTGCTGAGTTAGTCGGCAGGCTACGTACATGCATTACGGCAACGGTGACTAGATGGATGCATGCAGTGCGTCAGTACAGACCATGAATGTGGTGCATGCCATGCATTGATGCATGCATGTAAGTGTACGTGGATTGCTCAAGCAAATGCAATACTCCACCATCTTCTAATACAAAGAAAATCTACTAATGATTGGGATGCACCTATTGGTCTTAAGATATTTATCTCCAAAATTATTTATAAATACTAGCATGCCTGAATTATTAGAAAAATGATAGTTAAGCAAAATTTAATTCTAAATGACAAACGATGCATTTTAATTATCCTTAAGTAACACACGAGTGTTACATCCTCCCCGCCTTATAAAAATTTCGTCCTCGAAATTCAATTACCGGTCGATAGAAGATGCGGAAAGTTTTTGTGAAGTTCGTCTTCTTTTTCCCATGTCGCCTCGTCCTCACTGTGGTTGCTCCACTGGACTTTGACAAATCGGATAGTCCTTTTTCTCATTACTCGATCTTTGACATCTAGTATTCTCAGGGGGTACTCCTCGTATGATAGGTCTGGTCTCAGTTCCATGATTGGTAGTTGTGTTGCTTCTGGCAGTGTTTCTTCAGTGTGGATACATGAAAAACATTATGTACCCCTAACAAGTTTGGAGGCAGCTCTAATCGGTAGGCTACTGGTCCAACTCTGCCAATAATTTGAAAAGGTCCTACATACCTTGGACTCAACTTCCCTTTTAAACCAAAACGTCTCGTACCTTTTCGAGGTGAAACCTTTAGGTATACTAGATCTCCCTCTTGAAATTCAACTTCCCTCTGTTTGGTGTCTGCTTGTTTCTTTTGACGGTTCTGTGCCGCCGTTAAATGCTCCCAAATTACTCTTAGTTTTTGCTCTGCCTGTTGAACTAATTCTGGGCCTATATATTTCCTCTCACCAATTTCTTCCCAGCATATAGGAGAACGACATCTCTTACCATACAAAGCTTCATACGGAGCCATCTTTATGCTGGATTGATAACTGTTGTTGTATGCAAATTTGACTAGAGGAAGGGACTCATCCCACTTTTCTTTGAAGTCCAACGTGCTTGCTCGAAGCATGTCTTCCAGTATTTGTATGACTCGCTCTGTTTGTCCATCAGACTGGGGATGATAGGTTGTACTGAAATTCAATTTCGTTCCCAAGGCCTTATGTAGACTTCTCCAAAATCTTGAAACGAACCTTGGATCCCTGTCTGAAGCAATATTTACAGGGACGCCATAGTTCGTAACTATCTCCCTAATATATAACCTTGTTAATTTTTTAAGGGTCATTGTCTTCTTGACTGGTATGAATTGTGCCACCTTGGTCAATCTGTCTACTATAACCCATATGGAATCATATCCTGCGGAAGTTTTCGGCAATCCGGTAACAAAATCCATACTGATATCCTCCCATTTCCAACTAGGAATTCTTAGCGGTTGCAGGAGGCCTGGTGCTTTTTGATGGTCCACTTTTACCTGCTGACATATTGGACATTCCAGGACGAATCTTGCTATTTCTCTGTTCATATTTGGCCACCAAAAATTTCCTTCAATATCCCGATACATCTTTGTGCTACCAGGATGTACAGTGTATGGAGTGGTGTGGGCTTCTTGCATGATCTCCAATTTCAACTCTGCATTTTTAGGTACACAAATACGTTCTCTCAACCATATAGATCCATCCATCCGTATGTGAAATTCTGATGGCTTTCCTTGCTCTATGCTTTCTCGGAGACTAACAAGAAAAGGATCTTCTAGTTGCTTTATCCTAATTCTTTCTTGAAGATCAGGTTTGACATGTAATGCCATAATAGTGATCGATGGGTCACGTACATGCACCTCCATTCCCATCTTGTCTAAGTCCTCCAAAATCTTCCTTTGTGAGGTGATTAAAGATGCCACATTGCAATCAGCTTTTCTGCTTAGCGCATCAGCTACTGCATTTGCTTTACCCAGATGGTAACTGATATTGACATCGTAGTCTTTAAATAGCTCGATCCATCTTCTCTGCCGCATATTTAATTCCTTTTGTGTGAAGATATATTTTAAACTCTTGTGGTCAGTAAAAATCTCACAGTGTTCTCCATACAAATAATGTCTCCATATTTTTAGAGCAAAGATTATAGCACCTAACTCCAGATCGTGTGTTGGATAATTTTTCTCATATGGTCTAAGTTGTCGAGAGGCATATGCGATTACCTTGTTGTTCTGCATGAGGACACAACCGAAACCAATCTTTGAAGCGTCGCAAAAAATAGTAAATCCAATCCCATTTATTGGTACTGCGAGAACTGGAGCAGACACTAGTCGATGTTTTAATTCTTGAAAACTTTCTTCGCACTTCTCGTTCCAGTCAAACTTTAGTCCTTTGCGAGTGAGCTGTGTCAGTGGCGCTGCAAGCTGAGCAAAACCTTCAATAAATCTCCGATAATATCCGGCTAACCCAAGAAAACTTCTTATCTCAGTAATCGTGGTTGGTCTGTTCCAGTTCAACACTGCCTGAACTTTTGTTGGGTCTGCAGATATACCCTCTCCAGAAATAATGTGGCCTAGGAATGATACTTTGTCTAACCAAAAGTCACACTTCTTGAGTTTAGCGTATAACCGGTGTTCCCTCAATGTTTGAAGTACTGCTCTCAAATGTTCGGCGTGTTCCTCTTCTGTCTTTGAATATATTAAAATATCATCAATAAATACCACAACAAACTGGTCCATGAATGGTCTGAATACACGATTCATTAAATCCGTAAAAGCTGCGGGTGCATTTGTTAATCCAAACGGCATGACTATATATTCGTAGTGTCCGTATCTGGTGCGAAAAGCTGTCTTTGGAATATCTCCTTCTTTAATTTTTAGCTGGTGATATCCCGATTGCAAATCTATCTTTGAAAATACCCGCGAGCCTTGTAGCTGATCAAATAAATCATAGATCCTAGGCAAGGGATATTTATTCTTAATAGTTACCTTATTCAGCTCCCGATAATCAATGCATAATCGCCAACTGCCATCTTTCTTCTTTACAAATAATACTGGAGCGCCCCATGGTGACATGCTTGGACGAATAAATCCTTTTTCTTCTAACTCTTTGATCTGTTGCTTGAGTTCTTTTAGTTCTGCTGGAGCCATTCTGTACAGGGTCTTTGAAATAGGATTAGTACCAGGGACCAGGTTTATGCTGAACTCAATCTCTCGGTCCGGTGGAATTCCAGGTAACTCTTTAGGAAACACATCAGGAAATTCTCTAACCACATAGATATCCTCTATATGTTTCTCCTTTATTTCCAAGTTTCTAACTTGTGCGTACCTTGTTTTCTTGTGGCTCCCTTGGTACACTATTTTCCGTTGACCAGGTACTTGAAGTATCACTTTCTTCCCATGGCAATCAATAATTGCATGATTTTCAATCAACCAATCCATGCCTAGTATTATATCAAAATCATGCATATCTAGTACTATCAAATCTGCCCGAAGTTCATGTCCCCTTATAATAACCGGACAATTAGTGCATACCCTTCTAGTTATCATCTCAGCCATTGGAGACTCTACCACGATTTTTTTCTTTATAGGTGCACTTTCTATTCCATGGGTACCAATAAATTTAGAAGATATAAAAGAGTGGGTAGCACCAGAGTCAAACAAAACAACCGCATTACGAGAACATACTCGGAACGTACCTGTAACCACATTGCTATCATTGTCCACCTCATTTTGGGTCAAATGATTTACTTTAGCACGAACAGGCTGTTGCTTCCTTCCAGGATTGTTCGTGTACCGACGAGCAATATTCGCCTTAGGAGGCGGTGCAGGTAGGTACAATGGTGTTTTTGGTGCTGGCAAAGCAAATGACTGATTAGGAGTAAAATTCTTGTTCCGGCACTGACTGATAACATGTCCCTCCTTGCCGCATCCGAAGCATTTTCCCTGTCGCTGCTCACACTGGGAAGCCATATGATCTCCATGACAAATAACACATTTATTAACTATTGGCTGATATGTTGCTCGATTATTTGGGCGCCAATTTTGATGTGCCTTCCTTTGCATGTTTCCTTGACCATGGTCGTCGAACCTCATCTTTTTGTTTGGTTTCTCAACTTCAGCACATTCTTCAAGGTATGCTTGTTCCACTGTAAGAGCCTTGTTAGCTATGTCACGAAATGATTTTAATTCAAATACCTCCACGCGCGCCTTGATGGGTTGACGTAAGCCTTGAGCGAACCTTCGCGCCTTTACTTCATCATTTCAACGTACGCCATCGCATAACGGGCAAGTCTAGAAAAATTAATTTCATATTCTGCCACGCTTTTATCACCTTGCTTTAGTTGTAGAAATTCAAGCTCCATTTTCCTCTGAACACTTTTAGGAAAATATTTTCTCTGAAATTCTTGCTTAAATATCGCCCAAGTAACCAAATAATTTTCTGGATATTTCTTCTTGTGCACATTCCACCAATCAAAAGCTCCACCTTGTAACATAAACGTAGCTAGTGTCACCTTCTCTTGCTCTGGACAGTGCCTTGCTTCAAATATTTTTTCTATCTCAGTTAACCAGTCATCTGCGTCCATAGTATTAGCACTGCCAAGAAAGGCAGGCGGCTTCAGTCGCAGGAATTGGCGCAAGCTGTCCTGTGTCCCACCCTCATGAGAGTTCTCTCCTCGGGGTGGCTGTTGTACTAACTGCTCCAAGATTACAGTCTGTCGCATTTGAGTTTGTTCCTGGCGGTTCAAAATCTCCAAGAGCAAATTACTTGGAGGAAGTTGATCTTCTGCGGTCCTTTGAGATCCACCGCTACCTCCAGCGTGGGTGGTAGAAAAATCTCCATGATCGTGATTAGCCATCTATACAGTCATGAAGGATGGAGAGCAAAATAAATAAATAAACTGCCACACTTCAGAGCATGTATCAGTACATAAAAGTTGATTTTACTATATAAGAGGGGTTGACACGTACAACCAAAATTTGCACAGCCTCACCTGACAGGAGTGCTAGTGTCAACATCAAGCTACATGCAAAGGCTAGTAAAAGTGGAAGCAACCTACTACTACTATGGTTGCTACAGGAGGCAGACATCACATGCGAACTGGATAGGTCACACCATTACACACTAGATATTAATAGCTCTGCCACTTCATTTATTTAAGCTAGTACGTACGACCACTCAAGTAGTACTATCGCCTGCTAGCTAGTAGGTTGCACGCCCTTAGTTCTTTCCTTTCTCATCCTTCATTGCTACAAGCTGCTGACGGAGGCACCAGTTCTCTGCCTTCAAATCCATCATCTCACTCTCCTGTTTGTTGTTGACGTCTTCCAGCTCATCTCTTTCTTGCTTCAGCTTCTTGGTCTTGTGTCCCTCCTCCTCGATCCAACGATCGCGGTCCTCCACCTCTATTTCATGGTCATGCTTTATTTCATAAAGTTGGGCCTGATGCTCCTGCTCTAACTCGTCTAGCTCTTGCTTCCTACGAACCTCATGGTACTGCTGGAGTTGTGCAATCTCCTCCTGGTGTTGCTGCTCAGAACGTGCCAAGTCCAACAAAGTCTCCCAGTACTCATAGCTGTGCAAGTCCACTAGGCCAAAGTTCAGACTAAAGTAGAGTGATTTAAGCGCTTCACGAGCCGCCGAGCACCTAGCTTCATGATCATCCTCGCCATAGCCATAGAAGGTAGTGTATGCACCGGGGTCATGTGGAGTGACCTGCACGTGCACAGCTCCCTGGATTCCTCCATCCGAAAGAGCACTAGTAGAGATCACTGGTGGCTCTAGGTGAAAATGATCGGCTACCTCCTCGAGGATTTGCACAAAGTTAAGATGGAAGATGGTTGGGCCATCCATCCCTGATTCCAACCACATATATTAGCACTGAAAAAATGCATGCATAAGAAGTGAAATACTAAATTTCATAACAGGACATATAATCAAATGAGCCCCGTAAATGTTAGCTTCACATAAAATAAGCAGAAAAAAGAGCGTTTCTAACTTACGCGCACAAAAATAATACCCTGGTTATTCCCCATTAGTTGCAACAGTTTTTAATTTTATTTAACCTAAGCTCTGATTACCACTTAAGCTGTCACGCCCCAAGACATGGTTCAGGCGTAACAGCCGCCACGCGTTTATAAACAAAAGATTATAAACATGTGAGGCCTAAACTAAAACTTTTCACAATAATACACATAATAAGCATGTATTCTTTATTCTGGGGATACATAGCTCTTGCTGAAAATAAACTTCTAAAGTACTTCAATTTATTCCCTCCCGGCGCGTGCTACGCCTACTACTCAAAACCATGCTCAGGATCATTACCGCTTTGGGCTGCAAAAATAGAAATTAAGCAAGGGTGAGTATGATGATTCATACCCAGCAAGTAGCATTTATTCAAGGGTACAAAAGGAGAAAGTGTTATGGATATCACAACGGTGTAATTCAGTTCAAGGAAATGATACGATAGCAATGGACAGATTTAGCGGCGGAAAATAAAGTAGTGCAAAAGGCTGAATTAACAGATAATATTAAACAGAGTTCAACGAAAATACGGGAAATATTTATAGCGGTGTATAGGGAAAATATTGGTATCACACATGACCAGCAAGGTTCCCTACCCGAGACTCACAGGGGTGAATATTCACACTTTTACACTCTTAAGAGGGGTACTCGGACATCGACAGCCTCGACCAGAACCACGTGGGTTCCGGAAGAGCAGAGCCCTTTGATCCCCTGAGGCACGACAACTTGACTTACTAGTATGGGTCGTTCCCAAGGATCCATCACCGATACCCTGTTCGGAACAAGTGTCGCCCCCAGCGGAGAACTCAGACAGTCCCATACCTGAATCGTGACCGGTACAATATGTTTGCGGTCGTGACACCAATATAGACAATATGTGAAAATGGAAATAAGGAGGTCAGTGGTATGATGAAGCTTATGTAGTAATCCTCACGTCTCCGCATAAGCCCAAATAATCATGGCGATTACTTGCTCACCAAAACATATTTCTCTTCAACAGTACCGTGGCCAACGAACCTAGGACGATTGCAGAAGAACTCATATATCACGGTACAATGGCTTGCAAAAGAAATACTAGCAGCAGTATATCTCTAGATCAGTGTAACAGTGTGCAAGTCGCAGGACCAAGCACAACAACGAAATATGAACAGAGGAACTGCTACTTGCCTGACAGCAGTACCCGTCTACCACGCGGTCGCTAGGAACAACACCAGCGAGAGCTCCAACTTCTTCTTCCAGTAACCGATTCTGACTAGTGTGTCGATGGCCCTACGCTACAGCACCTGGTCGCCTTATATACTGGTAACAAGTGAGTAGCTCCTTGTGAACGCATTAATCGTCGTCCAGCTGCCGCCGTAACTCTGCTCGCTCCAAAGGATAAGCTAGTGCCCCTTTGCTTCACCTGATGGCTGGTTCGATGCACCTACTAGCTCATGCATGCACATGTTTCTAACCAGAGCAATGACACGTACATTCTATCTCTCAAGGAAAAGACACGTAGCCATGCAACAGCCTTCTCATCACTGCATGCAAAAATATCTACTACCCTAGACGGTGATTCAGTGTAATCCAAGAGCTAGCTGGCCAGTGAGAAGAAAATGTAGCCAACCTTGCTGAGTTAGTCGGCAGGCTACGTACATGCATTACGGCAACGGTGACTAGATGGATGCATGCAGTGCATCAGTACAGACCATGAATGTGGTGCATGCCATGCATTGATGCATGCATGTAAGTGTACGTGGATTGCTCAAGCAAATGCAATACTCCACCATCTTCTAATACAAAGAAAATCTACTAATGATTGGGATGCACCTATTGGCCTTAAGATATTTATCTCCAAAATTATTTATAAATACTAGCATGCCTGAATTATTAGAAAAATGATAGTTAAGCAAAATTTAATTCTAAATGACAAACGATGCATTTTAATTATCCTTAAGTAACACACGGGTGTTACAGGTGGAGTCCGGATCACTCCAAGGACGAAGGCTTCCGTAGACGTGGTTGGAGTTGGAGCTGAAGTAGATGCTGGAGCTGGTTGAGCTGGTGCTGTGGATGGAGCTGAGGCGGTGGCTCTTGTGTTAGGAACTGGCACTGCATACGACCTCGGACCTCGTGGCACTCTGGCAAATGCATCAGTGGTAGTCTTCCCTTTCCTCTCCTGCATGTCATCTTGAAGTTGCTCCACTGCTGTTTGAATCTCTGTCACCTTGACATCCAAGTCATAGAACTTTTGTTCTACAATTCTCTCTAAGCTCTCCTGGTTCTGAGTGAGGGTGGCCAGACCTTTCTCAATCCTCAGGGTGGATGCAATCAGGTAACTGAGCTGCTCTTGCTTGTTTTTCAAGAAGTACTCAGATGCCTCCTCTTGAGTTGGCATCTTGGCAGCTTTCTCCTTCCTTGCCTTCTCCTTCTTAGCTTGTGCTTGGGCTGATGATGGTTCATTTTCATTCATCACAACTTGGTTGTCCTCGAAATCTAGATGAATAGGCAAATGCTCCTTGTCCAACAAGTATGTGTCTGTGCCCATTCTTGAGTTAATCAACATCTGGATCTGAGGGGCATAACCACAGCTCCTCTTCTGATCTGCTGCAGTCCTCTTGATAGTCTCTACTATGAGGCTCATGACCTTAAATTTCTGAGGCACATCAAATATATGTAGCAGGTTAATGGCATGACCTCTGATCATCCTGTGATATCCAGACTTGGGCAAAAGTGTGTACCTAAGGATCCAGTTGATCATAGGCAGTCCTGACAACAGGTGTTTCACAGACCCAAACTGGTGAGTATCAAGATCTTCTGCTGGAATCTCCTTGTACATATTTGCCATAGTGTTATGATCCATCTTTTTCTTGGCATGGACATCCAAGTCATCTTCATTTTCTTCTGGGGCATTAATCAACCTTGCCCATTCCTCAATAGTTGAGTGGTACCTTGGACCTTCAGACATCCATGTGATCCTTCCATCTGGATAGAAGTGTGCTGTGGAGTAGAATTGCATAATCAGCTCCTCATTCCACTTTGTGAGCTTCTGCCCAACAAAGTCAGCTACTCCACAAGCTCTGAAGCTGTCTTGCACTCCAGGGTAGTGCTCTTCATTTTCCTTGATGTATTCCCAATCTACCCATCTCATATCACACACAACTGGCTTCTTGTCTAACAAGACTGTCTCATAGAAGTCCTGTTGTTCCTTAGTGTGGAACCTGTAGTCAACAGCAGTCCTCCTCCTGGTAGCATATAGATCCTCTGCTCTCCACTTTCTTAGCCCAAAGTCTCTTCTGATCTTCATATCCTCAGCCACAGGATGAGCATCATTGTGGTCTGGGATCTTGGGCTTCAACTTTCTCAGCACTTGGCCTTCCTCTTCTTCTGCAATAGCTTCAGGCACTGGGGCCTTGTTCTTCTCAGCAGCTGGGATGCTCCTTGTGTTTCTCTTTGGTTTTGGCTTTGGAGCTGGCTTGGCCTTGGATGCAACCTTGGGGGCTTCCTTGGGCTTAGATGCGGTTGCCCCTGATCTTATAGCATCACCCATCAGCTTGGGTGCCTTAGGTGCTGGTGCAGCAACCTCTTCTTCTTCCTCTTCTTCATCAGAAGAATGTTGTTCAAATTCAGCCATGGGGTCAACTTTCTTGCACCATCTGCCTCTTTTCCTTTCCTTCTTTGTTTCGGCTGCAACTGGCTCTTTGGGTGCAGGCTTCTCAGGAATCTTTGTTGAGGCTCTGGCCTTTGGCCCGCCCAATTCTATCAATTCATGGGCCCAGTTACGGGCCCGGTTTATCAATAACTTCAAAGACACATGTAAGCAGCCCATGTCGATAGTAGATTTAGCTGCCTGTGTCCAGGAAGAAGGATAATCAACCACTCATTGGGTACGCCGGGTCTCACAAATTCTACACTCATCAGACCGCATCAATGCGGACACAACAGTCATAACCTTGGAGGGCAATTGTCGGTTTGGACCCCTAAGGTTGAAGTTAGGACGAATGAAGCGCCATTGCACTGACATGGGGACTCTTATGGCCGCTTTGGTAAAATATGCCGATTCTGATAGTACCAAGGATCCCGAGTCTGACGATGAAAAGACAGGGAAGGGAAGGAGGAACAGCAACTCCAAGGGTCAGCAACATCACTCAGCAGGTAATGGCGGCGGAGGCAAGCGCAAAGCGGATGGCAACATGGACTTTGTGGCCAACACCAACGCACAGGACAAGGGTCAGCGACGCAAGGGTAAATCGTAGAACCGCAGTGGAGCACCTAGTCCTAATCCGGACCGGCTGAATTATCTGTTGAACCAACCCTGTCCAAAGCATGGGACGAGGGAGGTGCCAGCAAACCACCTTTGGAAGGACTGTTACATTATGCAGGAGTTCAAGAGCTCTAATGCTTTCCGGTATGATCCCAGCTCCGGCGGTGGTTCCGGGACAGGTTCCGGTGGAGGAAACTCCGGTTCAGGATTTAATGGTAATCCGGACCTTGAGGTAGCAATCAGAACAATCAGAACAATCAGAATAACCAGGGAGGTTACAATCAGCAACAGCAGCAGTCGGGTTATCAGAGCAATCCGAAGCAATTGAATAGTGGGCAATATCACGTATTCACCACTAGCTTGGACAAGCGAGACCGGAAGATCCAGAAGCGGGCAGTTAATTCTGTTGAACCGGCCGTACCGCGATATCTATGATGGTCAGAGCAGCCAATCATATGGAGTAGAGAGGATCACCCTCCCCGGGTTGATAATCCGGGTCAACTGGCTTTGGTGGTGGCACCTCAGGTGGGAGGTTATAAGTTCACCAAGGTACTCATGGATGGGGGTAGCAGTATTAATATCCTGCATTATGAGACCTTCCGTCGTATGGGACTAACAGACAAAGATCTCCGACCGTCGAATACGGTTTTCCATGGTGTGGTACCTGGCAAGTTAGCATACCCCGTGGGTAAGATAGCACTAGAAGTGGCCTTTGGAGATGATCATGATTCCAGATCAGAAACGCTGACGTTTGAGGTGGTAAAAATCCAAAGCCCGTATCACGCCCTGTTTGGGCGACCGGCATATGCCAAGTTCATGGCACGGCCCTGTTATGTGTGCTTGCAGATCAAGATGCCAGGTCATAAAGGGACCATAATGGTTCAAGGAAGTCGTAAGGTCGCTTTGGAATGCGAAGAAGGAGATGCGGCTTACGCAGAATCGGTTTGTGCCACCGAGGAGCTGAAGTACTACAAGGACAACATTGATCCGGCGGATATGACTCCTTTGAAGAAACCTACCACGGAGCATGATCCGGCCCTGAAGTTTGCATCGGCGGCTGAGACTAAGCTTATTGACTTCGTACCTGGCGATTCGTCCAAGCAGTTCAGCATCAGTGCCAATTTGGATCCAAAATAGGAAAGCGCGCTCATCGAGTTCATCCGTGAGAATCAGGATATCTTTGCATGGAAGCCTTCTGACATGCCGGGATATCTTAATGTAGATCCTAAATACAAACCGGTGAAACAGTTTCTCCGCCGGTTCAACGAGGAAAGACGCAAAGCTATTGGAGAAGAAGTGGCCAGGCTCCTAGCAGTTGGCTTCATTGTTGAGGTTTACCACCCGGAGTGGCTGGCTAATCCGGTGCTGGTCCTTAAGAAAAACGGCACTTGGCGCATGTGTGTGGATTACACTGATCTTAATAAAGCTTGTCCAACAGATCCTTTTGCCCTCCCCCGTATTGATCAAATTATTGATGCTACGGCAGGTTGCGAGCGTTTAAGTTTTTTGGATGCATATTCCGGCTATCATCAGATCAAGATGGCAATTAAGGACCAGGAGAAGACATCGTTCATAACTCCCTTTGGAGCCTTTTGCTATGTATCTATGCCTTTTGGGCTCAAGAGTGCTCAGGCAACCTATCAACGGTGTGTGCAAAATTGTCTTCACAAGCAGATTGGCCGCAACGTACATGCCTATGTGGATGACATTGTGGTTAAGTCAAGGAAGAAGGAGACTCTGGTTGACAACTTGAAGGAGACCTTTGATAACCTGAGGACATATAAGATGATGCTCAATCCGGCCAAGTGTGTCTTCGGTGTACCGGCAGGCAAGTTGTTGGGTTTTCTGGTGTCCAACAGGGGAATTGAGGCTAATCCGGAGAAGATTACATCCATCACCTCCTTGGCTAAACCGAAGTGTATCAATGATGTTCAACGATTGGCTGCCCGGATAGCCGCGCTGAGTCGGTTTATCAGCCGCCTTGGTGAGAAAGCAATCCCCTTGTATCAGATGTTGAAAAAGATGGATCAATTTGTCTGGAGTTCTGCTGCTGATCAGACGTTCAAAGACTTAAAGTGGCAATTGGCTAATCCGCCCGTGCTCGCCGCTCCCATCGATAAGGAGCCATTGTTGCTGTATGTTGCTGCTAACACTCGCGCGGTCAGCGTGGCTATTGTGGTGGAGCGGAAGGAGGCAGGCAAGGAGTATCCGGTTCGCGTTCGGTTTATTATATCAGCGAGGTGCTTATTGAATCCAAACAAAGGTATCCGCATTGGCAGAAGCTGGTATATGGAGTTTTTATGGCAAGCCGGAAGCTGAAGCAATATTTCCAAGGGCATCCTATCACAGTGGTCAGTTCTGCCCCCTTGGGTGATATCATCCAGAACCGGGAGGCGACGAGCCGGATTGCCAAGTGGGCTATAGAGCTTGGACCGCACGGTTTAAGATACGTGCCTCGGACGACGGTGAAGTCCCAAACGCTGGTCGATTTCATCAATGACTGGACGGAGCTGCAGGCCCCTGAAGAGAAGCCGGATCACACATATTGGACCATCCATTTTGACGGATCACGACGATTGGAGGGCTCGGGGGCTGGAGTCGTGTTAACTTCCCCACGAGGTGACAAGTTCTGTTATGTTCTCCGCTTAATGTTCCCTTGTACTAACAATGCAGCTGAGTATGAAGCTTTGCTCCATGGTCTCCGGATGGCTAAGGATATGAATCTAAGCCGGGTTAAGTGCTTCGGTGACTCAGATCTAGTGGCTCAACAAGTATCTGGCACTTGGGATTCTAAAGACCCACTCATGGCTGCATATCGTCGTGAGGTGGATATTGTTGCAGATCATTTCAAGGGATATCAGGTGGACCACGTGGACCGACGAAAGAATGAGGCGGCGGACGCCCTAAGCCGGTTGGGCTCCCAGCGTAAACTGGTCCCGCCTAATGTTTTTCTTGATGTGTTGCACAATCCGTCGGCCAAGCTCCCAGGTGAAGCGGATTTGGCTGTTCCTGACCCGTAAGCTCAATTGGTGGCAGCCCTTCACGTCATTCCGGATTGGACGCTTCCTTACCTGGCATACATGAACCGGAGCGAGTTACCAGAGGATGAGACTCTGGCCAGACAAATAGTACGTCGGTCCAAATCCATGACAATCATCAATGGCAAGTTGCACCATTTGAAGGAAATATGCCCTAGAGGTAATAATAAAGTTATTATTTATTTCCTTATTTCATGATAAATGTTTATTATTCATGCTAGAATTGTATTAACCGGAAACATAATACATGTGTGAATACATAAACAAACAGAGTGTCACTAGTATGCCTCTACTTGACTAGCTCGTTAATCAAAGATGATTATGTTTCCTAACCATGAACAAAGAGTTGTTATTTGATTAACGGGATCACATCATTAGTTGAATGATCTGATTGACATGACCCATTCTATTAGCTTAGCACCCGATCGTTTAGTATGTTGCTATTGCTTTCTTCATGACTTATACATGTTCCTTTGACAATGAGATTATGCAACTCCCGTTTACCGGAGGAACACTTTGGGTACTACCAAACGTCACAACGTAACTGGGTGATTATAAAGGAGTACTACAGGTGTCTCCAAAGGTAGATGTTGGGTTGGCGTATTTCGAGATTAGGATTTGTCACTCCGATTGTCGGAGAGGTATCTCTGGGCCCTCTCGGTAATGCTCATCACATAAGCCTTGCAAGCATTGCAACTAATGTGTTAGTTGTGAGATGATGTATTACGGAACGAGTAAAGAGACTTACCGGTAACGAGATTGAACTAGGTATTGGATACCGACGATCGAATCTCGGGTAAGTAACATACCGATGACAAAGGGAACAACGTATGTTGTTATGCGGTCTGACCGATAAAGATCTTCGTAGAATATGTAGGAGCCAATATGGGCATCTAGGTCCCGCTATTGGTTATTGACCGGAGACGTGTCTCGGTCATGTCTACATTGTTCTCGAACCGTAGGGTCCGCACGATTAAGGTTTCGATGACAGTTATATAATGAGTTTATGAGTTTTGATGTACCGAAGGAGTTCGGAGTCCCGGATGAGATCGGGGACATGACGAGGAGTCTCGAAATGGTCGAGACGTAAAGATCGATATATTGGACGACTATATTCGGACATCGGAAGGGTTCTGAGTGGTTCGGGTATTTTCGGAGGTACCGGGGAGTTACGGGAATACGAGGAAGAAGCAATGGGCCTTGATGGGCCTTAGTGGGAAGGACCAGGAGGTGGCGCGCGCCCCTCCCAAGCCCAGTCCGAATTGGACAAGGGGTTTGGGGCGCGGCCCCTCTCTCCCTTCCTTCCCCTCTTCCCCTCTTTCCCCCCTTGACCTAGTTGGACTAGGAAAGGTGGAATCCTACTCCCGGTGGGAGTAGGACTCCCCTGGCGCGCCCAAACCTAGGGCCGGCCTCCTCCCTCCCTTGCTCCTTTATATACGGGGGCAGGGGGCACCCCATGGACACACAAGTTGATCTTCGTGATCGTTCCTTAGCCGTGTGCGGTGCCCCCCTCCACCATATTCCACCTCGATCATATCGTTGCAGTGCTTAGGCGAAGCCCTGCGCCGGTAGAACATCATCATCGTCACCACGCCGTCATGCTGACGGAACTCCCCCCCGAAGCTTTGCTGGATCGGAGCTAGGGTGCGTCATCGAACTGAACGTGTGCCAAGAACTCGAAGGTGCCGGAGTAACGGTGCTTGGATCGGTCGGATCGGGAAGACGTACGACTACTTCCACTACGTTGTGTCAACGCTTCCGCTTCGGTCTACGAGGGTACGTAGACAACACTCTCCCCTCTCGTTGCTATGCATCACCATGATCTTGCGTGTGCGTAGGAAATTTTTTGAAATTACTACGTTCCCCAACAGTGGCATCCGAGCCTAGGTTTTTATGGTTTGATATTATATGCACGAGTAGAACACAAGTGAGTTGTGGACGATACAAGTCATACTGCCTACCAGCATGTCATGCTTTGGTTCAGCGGTATTGTTGGATGAGACGACCCGGACCAACCTTACGCGTACGCTTACGCGAGACCGGTTCCCTCGACGTGCTTTGCACACAGATGGCTTGCGGGAGACTGTCTCACCAACTTTAGTTGAACCAAGTGTGGCTACGCCCGGTCCTTGAGAAGGTTAAACCGGAGTCTATTTGACAAACTATCGTTGTGGTTTTGATGCGTAGGTAAGATGAGTTTTTGCTTAAGCCCGTAGCAGCCACGTAAAACTTGCAAACAACAAAGTAGAGAACGTCTAACTTGTTTTTGCAGGGCATGTTGTGATGTGATATGGTCAAGACATGATGCTAAATTTTATTGTATGAGATGATCATGTTTTGTAACTGAGTTATCGGCAACTGGCAGGAGCCGTATGGTTGTCGCTTTATTGTATGCAATGCAATCGCCCTGTAATGCTTTACTTTGTCACTAAGCGGTAGCGATAGTCGTAGAAGCATAAGATTGGCGAGACGACAACGATGCTACGATGGAGATCAAAGTATCGCGCCGGTGACGATGGTGATCATGACGGTGCTTCGGAGATGGAGATCACAAGCACGAAGATGATGATGACCATATCATATCACTTATATTGATTGCATGTGATGTTTATCTTTTTATGCATCTTATTTTGCTTTGATTGACGGTAGCATTATAAGATGATCTCTCACTAAATTATCAAGAAGTGTTCTCCCTGAGTATGCACTGTTGCCAAAGTTCGTCGTGCCCAGACACCACGTGTTAATCGGGTGTGATAAGCTCTACGTCCATCTACAACGGGTGCAAGCCAGTTTTGCACACGCAGAATACTCGGGTTATACTTGACGAGCCTAGCATATACAGATATGGCCTCGGAACACGGAGACCGAAAGGTCGAGCGTGAATCATATAGTAGATATGATCAACATAATGATGTTCACCATTGAAAACTAATCCATTTCACGTGTTAATCGGTTATGGTTTAGTTGATTTGGATCACGTGATCACTTAGAAGATTAGAGGGATGTCTATCTAAGTGGGAGTTCTTAAGTAATATGATTAATTGAACTTAAATTTATCATGAACTTAGTCCCTGATAGTATCTTGCTTGATTATGTTGATTGTAGATAGATGGCTCGTGCTGTTGTTCCGTTGAATTTTAATGCGTTCCTTGAGAAAGCAAAGTTGAAAGATGATGGAAGCAATTACACGGACTGGGTCCGTAACTTGAGGATTATCCTCATTGCTGCACAGAAGAGTTACGTCCTGGATGCACCGCTAGGTGCCAGGCCTGCTGCTGGAGCAACGCCAGATGTTATGAACGTCTAGCAGAGCAAAGCTGATGACTACTCGATAGTTCAGTGTGCCATGCTTTACGGCTTAGAACCGGGACTTCAACGACGGTTTGAGAACCATGGAGCATATGAGATGTTCCAGGAGTTGAAGTTGATATTCCAACAGAATGCCCGGATTGAGAGATATGAAGTCTCCAATAAATTCTATAGCTGCAAGATTGAAGAGAATGGGTCTGTCAGTGAGCACATACTCAGAATGTCTGGGTATTACAATCACTTGAGTCAATTGGGAGTTAATCTTCCGGATGATTGTGTCATTGACAGAATTCTTCAATCACTGCCACCAAGCTACAAAGGCTTCGTGATGAACTATAATATGCAAGGGTTAGTTAAGACTATGCCCGAGCTCTTCGCAATGCTAAAGGCTGCGGAGGTAGAAATCAAGAAAGAGCATCAAGTGTTGATGGTCAATAAGACCACTAGTTTCAAGAAGAACAGCAAACAAGTTGCTGCTCAAGAGAAGAAACCCAAGTCTGGACCTAAGCCTGAAACTGAGTACTTCTATTGCAAGCAGACTGGTCACAGGAAGCGGAACTGCCCCAAGTATTTGGCGGACAAGAAGGATGGCAAGGTGAACAAAGGTATATGTGATATACATGTTATTGATGTGTACCTTACTAGAGCTCGCAGTAGCACCTGGGTATTTGATACTGGTTCTGTTGCTAATATTTGCAACTCGAAACAGGGACTACGGATTAAGCGAACACTGGCAAAGGACGAGGTGACGATGCGCGTGGGAAACGGTTCCAAAGTCGATGTGATCGCAGTCGGCACGCTACCTCTACATCTACCTTCGGGATTAGTATTAGACCTAAATAATTGTTATTTGGTGCCAGCGTTGAGCATGAAGATTATATTTGGATCTTGTTTGATGCGAGACGGTTACTTCATTTAAATCAGAGAATAATGGTTGTTCTATTTATATGAGTAATATCTTTTATGGTCATGCACCCTTGAAGAGTGGTCTATTTTTAATAAATCTCGATAGTAGTGATACACATATTCATAATGTTGAAGCCAAAAGATGCAGAGTTGATAATGATAGTGCAACTTATTTGTGGCACTACCGTTTAGGTCATATCGGTATAAAGTGCATGAAGAAACTCCATACCGATGGACTTTTGGAGTCACTTGATTATGAATCACTTGGCACTTGCGAACCGTGCCTCATGGGCAAGATGACTAAAACACCGTTCTACGGTACTATGGAGAGAGCAAAAGATTTATTGGAAATTATACATACAAATGTATTTGGTCCAATGAATGTTGAGGCTCGTGGCGGATATCGTTATTTTCTCACCTTCACAGATGACTTAAGCAGATATGGGTATATCTACTTAATGAAACACAAGTCTGAAACATTTGAAAAGTTCAAAGAATTTCAGAGTGAAGTTGAAAATCATCGTAACAAGAAAATAAAGTTTCTACGATCGGATCGTGGAGGAGAATATTTGAGTTACGAGTTTGGTCTACATTTGAAACAATGCGGAATAGTTTCGCAGCTCACGCCACCCGGAACACCACAGCGTAATGGTGTATCCGAACGTCGTAATCGTACTTTACTAGATATGGTGCAATCTATGATGTCTCTTACAGATTTACCGCTATCGTTTTGGGGATATGCTCTTGAGACGGCCGCGTTCACATTAAATAGGACACCGTCAAAATCCATTGAGACGACACCTTATGAACTATGGTTTGGCAAGAAACCAAAGTTGTCGTTTCTTAAAGTTTGGGGTTGCGATGCTTATGTGAAAAAGCTTCAACTTGATAAGCTCGAACCCAAATCGGAGAAATGCGTCTTCATAGGATACCCAAAGGAAACTGCTGGGCACACCTTCTATCACAGATCCGAAGGCAAGATATTTGTTGCTAGAAATGGATCCTTTCTGGAGAAGGAGTTTCTCTCGAAAGAAGTGAGTGGGAGGAAAGTAGAACTTGATGAGGTAACAGTACCTTCTTCATTATTGGAAAGTAGTTTATCACAGAAACCGGTTTCTGCGACATCTACACCAAATAGTGAGGAAGTTGATGATGTTGATCATGAAACTTCAGATCAAGTTACTACAGAACCTCGTAGATCAACCAAAGTAAGATCCGCACCAGAGTGGTACGGCAATCCTGTTCTGGAAGTCATGCTGCTAGATCATGATGAACCTACGAATTATGAAGAAGCGATGGTGAGCCAAGATTCCGCAAAGTGTCTAGAAGCCATGAAAATCTGAGATGGGATCCATGTATGAAAACAAAGTGTGGACTTTGGTTGACTTGCCCGATGGTCGGCAAGCAATAGAGAACAAATGGATCTTCAAGAAGAAGACTGACGCTGACGGTAATGTTACTGTCTACAAAGCTCGACTTGTCGCAAAAGGTTTTCGACAAGTTCAAGGGATTGACTACGATGAGACCTTCTCACCCGTAGCGATGCTTAAGTCTGCCCGAATCATGTTAGCAATTGCCGCATTTTATGATTATGAAATTTGGCAAATGGATGTAAAAACTGCATTCCTGAATGGATTTCTGGAAGAAGAGTTGTATATGATGCAACCAGAAGGTTTTATCGATCCAAAGGGAGCTAACAAAGTGTGCAAGCTCCAGCGATCCATTTATGGACTGGTGCAAGCCTCTCGGAGTTGGAATAAACGCTTTGATAGTGTGATCAAAGCTTTTGGGTTTGTACAGACTTTTGGAGAAGCCTGTATTTACAAGAAAGTGAGTGGGAGCTCTGTAGCATTTCTGATATTATATGTAGATGACATATTACTAATCGGAAATGATATAGAATTTCTGGATAGCATAAAGGGATACTTGAATAAGAGTTTTTCAATGAAGGACCTCGGTGAAGCTGCTTACATATTGGGCATCAAGATCTATAGAGATAGATCAAGACGCTTAATTGGACTTTCACAAAGCACATACCTTGACAAAGTTTTGAAGAAGTTCAAAATGGATCAAGCAAAGAAAGGGTTCTTGCCTGTGTTACAAGGTGTGAAGTTGAGTAAGACTCAATGCCCGACCACTGCAGAAGATAGAGAGAAAATGAAAGATGTTCCCTATGCTTCAGCCATAGGCTCTATCATGTATGCAATACTGTGTACCAGACCTGATGTGTGCCTTGCTATTAGCTTAGCAGGGAGGTACCAAAGTAATCCAGGAGTGGATCACTGGACAGCGGTCAAGAACATCCTGAAGTACCTGAAAAGGACTAAGGATATGTTTCTCGTATATGGAGGTGACAAAGAGCTCATCGTAAACGGTTACGTTGATGCAAGCTTTGACACTGATCCGGACGATTCTAAATCGCAAACCGGATACGTGTTTACATTAAACGGTGGAGCTGTCAGTTGGTGCAGTTCTAAACAAAGCGTCGTGGCGGGATCTACATGTGAAGCGGAGTACATAGCTGCTTCGGAAGCGGCTAATGAAGGAGTCTGGATGAAGGAGTTCATATCCGATCTAGGTGTCATACCTAGTGCATCGGGTCCAATGAAAATCTTTTGTGACAATATTGGTGCAATTGCCTTGGCAAAGGAATCCAGATTTCACAAAAGAACCAAGCACATCAAGAGACGCTTCAATTCCATCCGGGATCTAGTCCAGGTGGGAGACATAGAGATTTGCAAGATACATACGGATCTGAATGTAGCAGACCCGTTGACTAAACCTCTTCCACGAGCAAAACATGATCAGCACCAAAACTCCATGGGTGTTAGAATCATTACTGTGTAAACTAGATTATTGACTCTAGTGCAAGTGGGAGACTGAAGGAAATATGCCCTAGAGGCAATAATAAAGTTATTATTTATTTCCTTATTTCATGATAAATGTTTGTTATTCATGCTAGAATTGTATTAACTGGAAACATAATACATGTGTGAATACATAAACAAACAGAGTGTCACTAGTATGCCTCTACTTGACTAGCTCGTTAATCAAAGATGATTATGTTTCCTAACCATGAACAAAGAGTTGTTATTTGATTAACGGGATCACATCATTAGTTGAATGATCTGATTGACATGACCCATTCTATTAGCTTAGCACCCGATCGTTTAGTATGTTGCTATTGCTTTCTTCATGACTTATACATGTTCCTTTGACTATGAGATTATGCAACTCCCATTTACCGGAGGAACACTTTGGGTACTACCAAACGTCACAACGTAACTGGGTGATTATAAAGGAGTACTACAGGTGTCTCCAAAGGTAGATGTTGGGTTGGCGTATTTCGAGATTAGGATTTGTCACTCCGATTGTCGGAGAGGTATCTCTGGGCCCTCTCGGTAATGCTCATCACATAAGCCTTGCAAGCATTGCAACTAATGTGTTAGTTGTGAGATGATGTATTACGGAACGAGTAAAGAGACTTACCGGTAACGAGATTGAACTAGGTATTGGATACCGACGATCGAATCTCGGGTAAGTAACATACCGATGACAAAGGGAACAACGTATGTTGTTATGCGGTCTGACCGATAAAGATCTTCGTAGAATATGTAGGAGCCAATATGGGCATCCAGGTCCCGCTATTGGTTATTGACCGGAGACGTGTCTCGGTCATGTCTACATTGTTCTCGAACCGTAGGGTCCGCACGCTTAAGGTTTCGATGACATTTATATAATGAGTTTATGAGTTTTGATGTACCGAAGGAGTTCGGAGTCCCGGATGAGATCGGAGACATGACGAGGAGTCTCGAAATGGTCGAGACGTAAAGATCGATATATTGGACGACTATATTCGGACATCGGAAGGGTTCTGAGTGGTTCGGGTATTTTCGGAGGTACCGGGGAGTTACGGGAATACGAGGAAGAAGCAATGGGCCTTGATGGGCCTTAGTGGGAAGGACCAGGAGGTGGCGCGCGCCCCTCCCAAGCCCAGTCCGAATTGGACAAGGGGTTTGGGGCGCGGCCCCTCTCTCCCTTCCTTCCCCTCTTCCCCTCTTTCCCCCCTTGACCTAGTTGGACTAGGAAAGGTGGAATCCTACTCCCGGTGGGAGTAGGACTCCCCTGGCGCGCCCAAACCTAGGGCCGGCGTCCTCCCTCCCTTGCTCCTTTATATACGGGGGCAGGGGGCACCCCATGGACACACAAGTTGATCTTCGTGATCGTTCCTTAGCCGTGTGCGGTGCCCCCCTCCACCATATTCCACCTCGATCATATCGTTGCAGTGCTTAGGCGAAGCCCTGCGCCGGTAGAACATCATCATCGTCACCACGCCGTCGTGCTGACGGACCCCCCCCCCGAAGATTTGCTGGATCGGAGCTAGGGGTGCGTCATCGAACTGAACATGTGCCAAGAACTCGGAGGTGCCGGAGTAACGGTGCTTGGATCGGTCGGATCGAGAAGACGTACGACTACTTCCACTACGTTGTGTCAACGCTTCCGCTTCGATCTACGAGGGTACGTAGACAACACTCTCCCCTCTCGTTGCTATGCATCACCATGATCTTGCGAGTCCGTAGGAATTTTTTTGAAATTACTACGTTCCCCAACACCATTGTAGTGTATCAGGAGCGTTTCAACGTTGTGTATCTCCTGACGAAGAATGTGGAATCTTGCGTGAGATCCATGAAGGATATTGTGGTCACCACGCCGGTTCATAGTCCCTGGTGGCTAAAGCGTTCCGCCACGGTTTCTATTGGTTGACTGCTCATGCTGATGCAGAAGATCTGGTCAGACGATGTGATGGTTGCCAAAAGTTTTCCAGACGTGCTCATGTACCGGCCCAAGAATTGAGGATGATTCCAATTACTTGGCTGTTTGCAACCTGGGGGCTGGATATGGTTGGACCTTTCAAAAGGTCCAAGTACAAGAAGACCCACCTATTGGTGGCGGTTGACAAATTTACAAAGTGGGTGGAGGCAGAGCCTGTTAGCAAGTGTGACGCGGCCACGGCGGTTCAGTTCATCAAAAAGGTGATTTTCCGGTTTGGCTTTCCACACAGTATCATCACAGATAATGGTACCAATTTATCCAAAGGTGCCATGAAGGAGTTCTGCGAACGTGAACATATACGGCTTGACGTTTCATCAGTAGCCCACCCACAGTCCAACGGTCAAGCAGAACGGGCTAATCAAGAGATCTTGAGAGGCATCAAGCCCCGGCTTCTGGTCCCTTTGCAGAGGACACCGGGTTGCTGGGTTGAAGAGCTACCATCTGTGTTATGGAGTATCAATACTACGCCCAACAGATGCACAGGATACACACCATTCTTTATGGTCTACAGAGCGGAGGCGGTTCTCCCCAGTGACATCCGTCATGACTCACCTCGTGTGGCAGCTTATGTTGAAGCGGACAACGAGACGGCGCGGCAAGGCGCTTTGGACCTATTGGATGAGGAGCGTGACATAGCAGCTGCCCGCTCGGTGATTTACCAACAGGATCTTCGTCGTTACCACAGCCGCCGGGTCAGAACCAGAGCTTTTCAAGAAGGAGATTTGGTGCTTCGGCTCATCCAAGACCAGACTGATATGCACAAGTTACCCCCACCATGGGAAGGACCTTTCGTGGTCAGCAAGAATCTGCACAACGGGTCATACTATCTGATCGATATTCGAGAGCATAAAGACTCACGTACATCAGAAGAAGAGACCAACAGGCTGTGGAACATAGCTCATCTTCGGCCTTACTATACCTGAGCCATTGGCTCTACTTATGTACATATTATGACAATGTATATATTATGATCAATACAATAAACCGGAGCCTCAGCTAAAGCGGGGTCTCTGTTCTTTACATCATGCGTGGTTACATGGAGTTGATCTGTCTTAAAGCGACCTCCGGTTTACCCCTTGAATTTGCTTTTCAAAAGCTTTATGATATCACTTGGGGGCTTGGTCGTGTCCGAACCAATGCAACACCTCTTGGTAGGCGAAAGCCACCAGATCACTTGGGGACATGGTCAAGTCTGAACCAGTCACGCCTCTTGATCGGCCTAAGGCCACAGAGTCACTTGGGGGCTTGGTCGAACCCGAACCATTGCCATGCCACTTGATCGGCATAATGCCACGGTTTCAGTTGGGGACCTAGCTGACTTGAACCATAGCTACACCTATTGGGAGATTGGTCGTGTCCGACCATGGTAATACCATCTGATCGGCTCAGTAAAGCCTCTTTTTGCAAACGGTTTTTATCATTGCCTTTGCTTCCATATTTTTCATGACTATTATTTGATTTTTTGTTGCGTTTTCTTTGAACCGACAACACCTTTTAACCAGTTCAACATGTCAATTGACGGAACTCGGTTCATTTTTAATCCGGAGATAATTTGCCCAGTTTGACTTTCCTGATAACATCATGGAGTAGCAGGGGGTTTACGATGACCCAACACGGTTTACATGATAAACCGGCATTATAAACACATGAGCTGTTTTACTCCTTTGACGGTAATGGTTTATAAACCCTCCGCTTCAAGTTTGGCTAAGCCAAACTTCATGCCCAGCGATGGCAGGTATTTTGTATCACCTACTTGATCATATATATCAATTTCATTTGCATATATATATATATATATATATATATATATATATATATATATATATAAAGGTCATAAACTGGCTGGCGGTACAACCGTCGTCGCAGTTTAAAGATTTTCTGATTGCAGAGAATATAGACCGAAGATTTCAAGCAAAAGTGTCAGCACCCATGCAAGAAGGCATATTCAAAGTAAAAGTGTTGGCTATTTTATTACAAGGCAACACGGTGCCCAAATAAGGCCATTGTTTTTCTCGGCGGAATATAATAAAGCAGATAATTAAACCAGCTTTCGGTTCACTCCTGCTCGCCGCCCCGGTTTGACGGTTGTGGATTGTCCTGCGCCGCTTCAGCTTCTTCATCTCTACCCAGTGGCTGGAAGTCAACAGTGGTCCAATCGATTCCCATTAAAGCTTGAAAGACAGCCTCCTCATGGATCAGTGAAGACGGTTCAATATCAGGAGCGTAGGTGTGCTTACGGATTGGAGGAATCAGATTCTCCGCTTCAGGGATTGGTGCAGCCACTCGTTTGTTCTGATCATCATATTGAGCTTGATAATGTGACAAATCTGCCTCTTCTGCCAATTGGCAAGCCAGAGGGCGCACCGCCCGATTTATCGCTCTCAGATCATCTTCGTTGAATTCTGAGCCATCTTCTTTTAAGCTGGGATAGCCTTGAGCTGCCTCAACAGGATCAAAATCAGGCACCCATGCTTTGGCCCGGATTAAGGCATTAATGGCTCCGGTTCGAGCGGCAGATCTCTTCAGCTCTTCAATCCGGGTAGGGAGCATTGACAACCTCTTTAGAGTGTCTTGGATTAAAGTGGGTGCCGGATTATTATGTGATGCAGTGGTGATGATCCGCTGCGCTCTAGTATACAGCTGTTCAATTAATGTGTAGGCAGCTTTCAACTTCATCCGAACATCTGGCCCCAAGTGACCAATGCGTGTGCCTGCAGCGTTACAAGAAAGATCACAAACCGGACTTGTCATAAGAAAGCCAAATTCTCATAAAAACCAAAGGAGGCTTACCAAAGATGGCAAAAGTCATGGCATGCACTTGCCGCTTTATGCTGGTCAGCTCGTCTACCACCGGTTTAAGGGCAGCTTCAGCATTTTCAACTTTTTTGGTTAAAGCGGCCTTCTCAGTGGCCCAATCAGCCCGCTCCTTCTTGAAACCCTCCTTCAGCTGTTCCATCACGCTTAAAGCGCTGGTCAATTCTTCCTTTGCCTTTGAGGATTCAGCTTGTTGGGATTTCAAAATTTCTTGAAGATCAGTAAGCTGGTTTTCTTTGCTCCTCAGTTCAGCCTGCGTAAAGACAGTTATATGATTTAACAAGATGGTACAAGAATTTGAAGTACCAATCACATAACAAGTTATGCACTTGGCACTTGGGGGCTAATGCATATTTGACCTTCATCTATTACTAAAATTGCAAAGTCCCAAGCTCAATACAGGTATTCAACTTGGCACTTGGGGGCTAATGGCTATTCGCTCAACTATGTTCTAAAGTCAAGTTATTAATCAAAGTCCCGGTTTAAACTATATCAAGTTGAACCGGCCTTTGGGGGATACATCAGTGAATTCTGGAGCATTGAGTTTTATGTCAAGTCCCGGTTTAACTATACTAAGTTGAACCGGCCCTTGGGGGCTACATTGGCAAGTTTCAAAAAATTGAGATATATATTAAAGTCCCGGTTTGAAAGAAGATTACAAACCGACCCTTGGGGGCTAGGAGAGTTAATGCGATTGCAGTAACTAAAGCAGGAAGAAGCACATGGAAATTACCTCAAGCTTTTCCTTCATCAGCTTTACCAGACCAGCTTCATAATCACGGCTAGTATATAGCCGATTCAAGTAACCAGAATGAAGGTCTTGGGTGTTCAGAGTAGCATATGTCGTCAGATCAACATCCCATTTGCCTTGGCTCATGGCAGAAAATTCTTCTTTGGCAGTATGCTTAGCTAAAGCGACGGGATTCCCTGGCTCGGAACGACCAATGCCAGTAATTACAACATCATCATCCTTAGACTCGCTGATTTGCACCGGTGTAGTCGGTTTGTCAGCAGGTTTAGAAGGACTGGTGGACCTTTCAATCCAGATGGGGCTGGCAGGCTGATCAACAGGGCCTGAAGTATTAATGGGTCTTTCTTCAGTAATTCGATCATCATCTTGCAGGGGTGGATCATTGGGTACATCCTCACGAACAACCGCTTCAACATCTGGTGCTTTATCCGGTTCAGGGGCAGCGTCTTCCTGGGCCGCTTTATCCAGGCGGGCTTTCTTGCTCGGTCTAGGTTTAGCCCTGAAAGAGAAATACAGAGTCAACAAACAACATAAGTTACAAGGCAATGTACCAAAAGTAGTATGTTCAGTCTAGCTTACCCAAGAACCGTTTTCAGCGGTGGCAGTTGAGTGGCCGATGATTCACCAGAGGATGAATGAGAAGTAACCTGATAATCGGAATCAGACGGATTAAGAGGTTGACGGATCAAACCCACTTTAGGATGGAAACTAACAAGTAGGTTGGAGACCTGTGAGTGGCGTTTCCGAACTGGACTGTTCGGTAAACCGGCGGAGGTAACTACCTAGCCACTGTGCCGAGTTGTGCGGCGAGCTTCGTGTTGCTACGTCTTCAGAAGAAATTTGGGATCCAAGTAAACAAGAGGATGAGAAAATTTAACTTTCCGGTTTGCCTGGCGAAATTTTGGCAAAGGCAAAGGATCTAAATCGGAAGAGAGAATAATTACCTCTACAACATCAGCATTACTGGCTTCAGCATCATCCTGACAAATATCATCATCAATAAGGCGTGTGAAAAGTAAGCCTACTGAATCGAGCTCTACCTCAAGGTCCGGATTACCCACATCATCATCATCGGCCGCCGGATCGGAAGATGCAGTGGTTTTCTTCCTGTGGGTAGTCTTCTTCACGACCCTGGTCTTTGGTCGGGTTGTCTTCTCCGGTTGTTCTTGTGAAAGCTTTTTACTCCAAAATGGATCATTTCCTTGTTTAAGGAGTATTGGAGTTTAACAATATACATGTGCAGCAATTACAAATTCAGTACAAGCAAAGTCAAGATCTTACAGCAGGCGGTTTGTTGGTGGCACAGAAGGGAAGCGGGCCGGTTCGGGCACAAGCATATTCCGGTTCATTCAACATTTTCTTCACAGCCTCGGTGACTTCGTCGTCGATCAGTTGGATGTTACAGTGCCTTAGTGGATCACTGACCCGGCCAGTATATTCGCACATTAAACCGGAGCGCATACTAAGGGGCAGTATGCTCCATGATATCCAGCAGCGGGCGAGATCGACCCCTGTCAAACCGTTGGCCATGAAGGCTCGGAGCTTGGACAGTTGAGGAGCGTATTTACTTCTCTCCTTGGCAGATAGCCTTGGTGGGAAGGGGTGTGTATTGCTAAGCCGTTCCGGACGAAAGCCAGGCAGAGGATTTTGGTCAACAGGAGAAGTATCTTTGCAATAGAACCATGAGTGATTCCATTCCTGGGGATGACTGTGCAGTTTCGCATGAGGATAAGTGACTTCTTTTCTTTTTTGAATCTCCATGCCACCCAGTTCCATATTGGGGCCATCAGTAAACTCTGTGCGGCGGTTCAAGTGAAAGCAGTCTCGGAACAGCTCAACTGTGGGTTCCTCTTGGAAGTACACTTCGCAAAGCACTTGGAAGTGGCATATATTGGTAACAGAATTGGGACCGGTATCTTGTGGGCGCAGTTGAAAGTTGGCTAAGACATCCCGATAGAATTTTGAACCGGGCGGATTAAAACCACGGGCCAAGTGATCCGCAAAAACAACAACCTCTCCTTCTTCAGGTGTGGGAGGACATTCTGTGCCTGGGACTCTCAAGTGGATGGTGTTTTTACTGCTTAAAGCGCCGGTTAGAACTAAATTGTTCAGCTGTGTTTCCGTAACACGAGAAGGAACCCGGTTGCACTCATATATTTGCTTGGCCATGATGAAATCTACAAGACAAGTAGTTCCGGTTCAAGAGTGCGTTTGTTCAAACATGCTGATATGTACAATGTTAAACCGGAGGCATATCTATTTAAACCGGAGGCAGTCCTATCTAAACCGGAGTTATGCAAGGTGGCAACGTCTGGCGGTTCAACAAGGGGACTAATGATATATACTGGTTCATTACATTTGCTACGCCAAAGTTAAACCGCCGGATCTAAACATTGAAAGCAATTGAGGTTGTATAAGTGTACAGAAACAGATTTCACAAGATTTCTCTACAACGATGGATCTAAAGCCAGTTCAGAAAAGGGAAAATATTTAAAAGCTTAAGGCAGAACAGTATTGATTCAATGAGCAGGAAAATTGGTGAGATCTATGAACTTAAGTATGAATCTACAAGACGAATGTTAAAGGGCCATTGGTAATCACAGTAGGGTTTCATGGATCTATCCAGAGGTATGGGCATGAGTATGAACAGTGAGCAAGAACACTGCAAGAACGTGAAACCCTAGAACAGATCTAGGTTGATAAAAGCAGAGGTCTTACCGAAGCTTGGGGAGACGCCGAAGGTCACCGCGGTTTTCTGGTACGGTCAGGTTGATGCAGCGGCCCAAGATGATGCAGAGGTCAGCAACGGCGACGGAGCTCCGAGGCTGGCGACGCGAAGAAGACGAAGAGAAAGGGGATGAAGGGGAGAAAAGGAAATGACCCTTCGGTCCTATTTATGAGGCAAAAGACATGTGTCAGGTGCGTGAATCCATGAGCCACAAATTTCAGAAGCGGAGCTGTTGCCTCGATTATTGCGGATCTATTAAACAAAGAAGGCATCATAAATGTTAGCTTCATGATGACGTCATGCCGGCTTACAGCAACCAGAGAAGATGACGACACGACGGTTCAACGACTACAAGAAGACGTTGAAGACAAAGATTTTTGCTAAGGATTGACATGAACCCGTTCAAATCAATATGGGGCCTAATGTTGGGGATATTACTACTGGGCGTAAACCGGCCTACCTGGGCCGGGTTAACTTCATCAGTAGTTCAATGGTGTTAAAGCCCAAAGAGGCAGATAAGGGCCCAAGGCCTATAGTCGGTTTAGAACCTATAGCCGTAAACCGGCCTGATGTATAAAGTTGTGTTATAAGTTAGGAATAGAAAGAGACCAACCCGGATACGAGTATGAACCGGTGATTGGGACTCTGTAAACCGACGGGCGTCCCCGTGTATATAAGGGGACGATCCGACGACGGTTCAGGACAGACAATCACAACTCGAGGCTTAGGCGAAGCTTGTTTGCTCCCTAATCCTTGAAACCCCATCAATTCCATCACAACTAGACGTAGGCTTTTACCTTCATCGAAGGGGCCGAACTAGTATAAACCCTCTGTGTCCTTGTGTCCCCTTTAACCCCTTCGAGTTAACCCGTTGCGATGGCTGCACGACTAAGTCCTTTGGCTAGGACATCTGTCGTGACAAAACCACGACACATGGGCTGCCTGCTTGCTGGCCTTTTGACCTTTAAGCCTGGCTTGGTGCTCTGTCTTGAGCCATGCTCTTTCTTGAGTTCAACTTTCTTGGAAGTTGCTTCCTCCTCTGCCACATAGTCCTCATCCTCTGATTCTGAGGTTCTCTTCTTCTTTTGTCTTGTGGCAGCTTTTGGCAGGTTGCTGGGGGTGCTCCTGCTGCCTTCATCTGAAGAGCTGGAGGGACTAGTGCCCTCACTCATCTGCACTGGCTGTTCTGATATGTTCTGGCTATCACTCTGGTCTGACATGATGAACAAGCTGACTGCTGACCCTGTGAATAGTTTATAGATGAGGTAGAGTGGATGAGCATCACAAAATGCAGAGATTTTTGCAAAAGAATGATTCAAAAACTTAGTTTTAGTTTCCCACAGAAAGCATTTCGGATCTACCGATTTTTAAACTCGGTGATACCGAAGCAGCTTTTGGAACCTAAACTAGTGAACTCGGTCGGACCGAGTCACAGTTCGGTGGCACCGAGACTGCTAGGGTTTCACAAAGTTCCAAAATCGGTCACACCGATTAGCAATACTCGGTCAGACCGAGTCTTACTTGTGCAATGGCATAAGCCAAATCGGTGGGACCGAGTTTTTCAACTCGGTGGGTCCGAGATGGTTTCGGCGGAAACCTAACCCTAAAATTTTTGGATCAAACCTATTCTACGAGTTCATTGACTGGATAGGAGTTTATCAAACGTGGCTAGAATCAATATGATCACAATGTGCTAGAAATCGGATTGGGGAATAGCACAAAGATCGAGTCCATACCCTAGTTCGGCGGAGACTCGCTACGGCGGCAACGGCGGGGTTGATTCCCGTTGACGGCGACGGAGACCAGCGACTGGAGGCGGCTGGCGGCGAGGAGACGATCCGGAGACCACGTTGGCAGAGCGAGATATCGCGCGGGCGAAGGGGTTCGGAGAAATTTCCAAATTTTTGCCCGTGTCTATATATAGCCCGACCCTGTCGGTGTGACCGAGTGGAACAACTCGGTGGCACCGAGATGCAAAACTGTCTACAGTTATTGCAACTCGGTGTGACCGAATGGTTCAAATCGGTTGCACCGAGATCGAAAACATAGATCAACTTAATGATCTCGGTAAGACCGAAAGTGGGGTATCGGTCAGACCGAGAATCACAAAGAGGTTTTGGAAGTTTAAGTCTATGACAAATCGGGGACTCCGAGTGCTCCTCACACAGAGTGGTTCGAATCTGACTTGATCAATTTTGTGACGTAGCATGAATAGAGTTTGAGACGAGAAAAGCATAATAGGTAGAGAAGGTTCTTAGGCATTCTTGTCCATCCACTTGGCAAAAGAAAAATAAAGCCAAACAATCAAAACAACAAGTGGATGTCCTCGAATGAGTAAAATATGCAACCAACATGCTCACACAATAAAATGGCAATTGAAATATGTGACAAAGCATGCACAACCAATTCTAGCATCTATCAAGCAATTGGCGATGACTAGGTCATCTATATATGAGTATATTGACATAGGAGTCAAATGAAAACATTTGATCATAGGTCATACTCATCGTTTAAGCTCAAGTGGGGTTACCACTTTTACATAAAGCATTGTTGTGTTCACATCATTAGAGTTGCTTTAACTCAAGTCTTAGAGTAAAGCTCCCCCTAGATGTGATATCCCCCCTAAGAGGGATGAACTAACCTTGGGTTTTGTCGATGATGACTTCATGTAGATGTTGAAGATGTGGATGCTCAATGTAGATCAATTGGAGCTATCCTTTTGAGTGAATTGCACTTTCAATACCTACATGGGTTAGTCCCACAAGGAACAAACAAGGATATCCATAGACATGGAGTGATGCACACACAAGATGATGTCTATGAAAGCTTTTAGGTTACCTTGTCCCTTGTCTTACCAACAAGAGGGTTTGTGACTCCTTGAACTAGTGCAAGATGTGGAAGTTGATTGCACTTGTTCTTACCAAGATGATAAGAGTGAAGTATGTTGGCGGAGTCACCCTCAAGAACTCTCTAGTTCTTCTTCTTTTGGATCCACACCATCTTGATGGGAATCCTTGGAGTTGTAGTCTTACTTGATGAAGTGGAACTTGAAGTAGTCTTGGGAGTCCACTTGACTAAGGTCTTAGGAGCTTCTTCAAATGCATCAATTTCCTCTTGAAGCTTGTCCTTGCCTTTTTGCTTGTAGTCTTGTGGTGGAAGATCATCTTGAGTTTGTGTCCCCTTGAAAGAAGTAGGATCATACTTCTCTTGTTGAGGAACAAACTTTGTCTTGGGGTATTGATCTTCTTCCCACTCAACTCCATTGTCATTGAACTTTCGTTCAAAACCAACACCTTGATTCTTCCGGTGCCTTCCTTGCTTGCGTACAATCTCCTCGAATTGCTTACTTCCGGCAAGGCTTTTGTACACTCCTTTCTCTATGATTCCCCTCAATAAGCTATTTTCTTGCTCAAGTGTAACTTGGCTAAGAGAATCGTTAGTGGAATCAAGAGAACTACTAGAAGCAACAATATTGGATTTAACATGATCATTGTTACTACTAGAGGAAGAATCTTTCTTGTTCTTGTTATTAAACTTGACTTGAGGCATGTAAGTGGATAAGAGTAAACGCTTGGCAATGTAAGAAGAACTTTTCTTGCGGAGATCATCATTGATTGCCTTTAAAAACTCATGTTCTTGCTCAAGATTGAGCTTTTCAAAGCGTAACTTCTCAAGAGCTCTTAAAAGTTCTCGATGATCTTCGAAGATAGTTTCATGAGCTAACTTAAGAGTGTTTAGTTCTTTAGTTAGAGCCTCAATTTTCTCATTATCATTGTCATTCGTTTTATCTTGATTAGCATGATTAATTGACGTTTCATCATAGTATTCATCACTAGAGTTGTCAACAAGTAAATCATCATCACCTAACAAGTCATCTTCATTACTATTGAAATCAACATACTCAGGGTGAGTTACCTTAGGACCTTTGGCCATGAAGCATCTTCTAATTCCTTCATTTGGTGAGTCAAATATGTCGTAGGAGTTGCTTGACACAAGTGCTAGACCGGCAACACCTTCATCTTGAGTATATTCGGAATCGGAGTAATAACTTCTCTCGGAGTGGTTGTCGGAGTCGGAGCCGGATACCCATTCACCAACATGAGCTTGATGTCTTCGTTTTGTGTAGCTCCTTGATGATTTTTCCTTTCTTTCCGAATCCTTGCTCCTCCGTGAGTATCTTCGTTCATAACGATCATCTCTACTCCTTCTCTCTCTTGATGGTGATTCTTCTCTTTTGCCTCTTCTTTTTGGAGAATCTTCTCTTCTTTTGTAGGGAGTCGTACACTCATTGGAATAGTGTCCGGGTCTTCCACAATTGTAGCAGTTTCGCTCTCGACTAGAAGATCTTTTATCATTGTAGGACCTTGACTTGGAGCTTCTATCTTTGCTTCTACTCTTGTAGAACTTGTTGAAGTTCTTCACCATTAGGCTCAATTCTTCGTTGAAGTTTTGTTTCTCACTTGATGATGTGGGGACTTCTCATGAGGCTTTGTAGGCACCACTTGATTTGTTGTGAAGTTCCTCTTTATTCTTGAGCGACATCTCATGAGCAACAATTCTTCCAATGACCTCCGTTGGCTTGAGATCCTTGTAGTTGGGCATCATTTGGATCAATGTGCACACGGTATCATATTTTCCATCCAAGGCTCTTAGGATCTTCTTGATGATGAATCTGTCGGTCATCTCTTCACTCCCTAAGCCGGCAATCTCGTTTGTGATGAGAGCAAGCCTAGAGTACATTTCAGCGACACCTTCATCATCCTTCATTTTGAACTTGTCAAGTTGACTTTGAAGCACATCTAATTTTGATTCCTTGACGGAATCGGTACCTTCGTGCATATCAATCAAAGTATCCCAAATTTTTGCATTCTCAAGACGGCTGATTTTGTTGAATTCTTCGGGGCACAATCCGTTGAAGAGAATATCACAAGCTTGAGCGTTGTATTGTAGCATCTTCAACTCATCCGCGGTAGCTTCACGGTTTGGTTCTTTCCCATCGAAGAAGTCACCTTGCAAACCAACACACACAATAGCCCAAACGGCGGGGTTATGTCCAAGAATATGCATTTTTATTTTATGCTTCCAACTAGCAAAATTAGTACCATCAAAGTAAGGACCTCTACGGTGATAATTTCCCCCGCTAGACGCCATACTCTCCTAGGTTGTGAAACCAAGGCTATGACCACCAAAAGCTATGGAAATCAAAGCAAATGAAGACCAAAGCTCTGATACCACTTGTAGGATCGGAAGTATGTCTAGAGGGAGGGTGATTAGACTACTTGACCAAATAAAAACTTAACCTTTTCCCAATTTTAGTTCTTGGCAGATTTTAGCTACTTTAGGACAAGTCAAGCAATCATCACACAATTCAAGCAAGCATGCAAAGAGTATATAGGCAGCGGAAAGTAAAGCATGCAACTTGCAAGAATGTAAAGGGAAGGGTTTGGAGAATTCAAACACAATTGGAGACACGGATGTTTTTCCCGTGGTTCGGATAGGTGGTGCTATCCTACATCCACGTTGATGGAGACTTCAACCCACGAAGGGTAACGGTTGCGCGAGTCCACAGAGGGCTCCACCCACGAAGGGTCCACGAAGAAGCAACCTTGTCTATCCCACCATGGCCATCGCCCACGAAGGACTTGCCTCACTAGCGGTAGATCTTCACGAAGTAGGCGATCTCCTTGCCCTTACAAACTCCTTGGTTCAACTCCACAATCTTGTCGGAGGCTCCCAAGTGACACCTAGCCAATCTAGGAGACACCACTCTCCAAGAAGTAACAAATCGTGTGTTGATGATGAACTCCTTGCTCTTGTGCTTCAAATGATAGTCTCCCCAACAGTCAACTCTCTCTCACAGGATTTGGATTTGGTGGAAAGAAGATTTGAGTGGAAAGCAACTTGGGGAAGGCTAGAGATCAAGATTCATATGGTAGGAATGGAATATCTTGGCCTCAACACAAGGGTATGTGGTTCTCTCTTAGAACATATGAGTTGGAAGTGTAGATGTGTTCTGATGGCTCTCTCTTCACGAATGAAGAGGAGGTGGAGGGGTATATATAGCCTCCACACAAAATCCAACCGTTACACACAATTTACCAATCTCGGTGGGACCGAATCAACAAACTCGGTCGGGACCGAAATAGTAAACCTAGTGACCGTTAGAGATTTTCGGTGGGACTGACATGCAACTCGGTAGGACCGATATGGTTAGGGTTAGGGCATAACGTAATCTCGGTGAGACCGATTACACAAACTCGGTGAGACCGATTTAGTAATTAGCTAACCAGAGAGTTGGTCAGGTAAACTCGGTGGGACCGATTTGCTCTTTCGGTGAGACCGAAAAGTTACAAAGGGGAAACAGAGAGTTTACGTTGCAATCTCGGTGGGACCGATCCGCTCTTTCGGTGAGACCGAAAAGTTACGAAAAGGAAACAGAGAGATTGCAATCCCATCTCGGTGAGACCGAGATCCCTATCGGTAGAACCGAATTGCTAGGGTTTGGCAGTGGCTTATGACATGTGAAACTCGGTGGCGCCGGATGGAAAGAATCGGTAGGACCGAGTTTGGCTTGGAGTTTAGGTCATATGTGGATATGGGAAAGTAGCTGAGGATTTTGGAGCATATCATTAAGCACATGAAGCAAAAGGCTCATTAAGCAACACCTCATCCCTCCTTGATAGTATTGGCTTTTCCTATGGACTCAATGTGATCTTGGATCACTAAAATGTAAAATGAAGAGTCTTGAGCTTTTGAGCTTGAGCCAATCCTTTGTCCTTAGCATTTTGAGGGTTCCACTTTCACCATCCATGCCATGCCAATCATTGAGCTTTCCTGAAATAATTATCTTGGAATAGCATTAGCTCAATGAGCTATATGTTGTTATGAATTACCAAAACCACCTAGGGATAGTTGCACTTTCAACAATGTATGAGAAATAGCAAGGGGACATGGCATGATAAAATGCACCCAAGGGACAAATAAATTATCCCCGAGTAACAAAATGGTGAAGACAAACTACTATATCCAACTGCAAATTTGATACTACACAAGCTTTTCTGTTCCTATTACTTCTCGTCTCATCATCAAGTGGGTGAAAGCAAGCATTAGATTGTAAATTATTTCAACAAAGACGGGTTAGAAAGCAATCCGCTAACAAAGCCCATAGTAACCCTTGGCATGTCTAATAAGAACCGCAATACCTATAGACATAGTCTGGCTTCAAAAATGTTGCAAACTAATTAATCACCATCAAGTCATATGTAACCACATACATGCCCAGTTCTTTTGGGCGATTCTCCCTGAATCTTGAGAATCAACCCTCCACCCAGCTTCTCTCGGAATCTTGTATCCATATTTTTTCTACAATCCTAGCTGTTCATCCTAACTAGCTTATTGGGTTTTATGCCTTTAGGGGAACAACACATGCATAAAGATTTGGAAAACTATACTACAGAATGACCTAATCTTTTTGCTCCTACCTTGGCGACACATGCATGTCCATGTTTGGCAACGTTCTGGATTCATCACGCCACCAAACTACGCATGGGGTCGGTGCCTTCGTCCTTCCTAGTGCCAGCTACTCCGACAAGAAATCAGGGCTTCCACCTAAGATAACCAAAAAAATGTTGTTCGAGTATGAGGAGATAGAAAGGAAGGAGAGCTCCCACCTCCGGCGCATGTGGTGTTGAAAGAAGACGCTCGCGGTGGCACGCATACTTGGCAGGGAGGTCGGGTCGATGCCATGGCGTATGGCTTCGGCCAACGTAGCCCAGGCTCGTGGAGACCATGGAGCTCCTGTTGGGCGGCAACACACACGTCTTACTGCCGACGTCTAGAGAAGGATTGGCCAGCGGCGGCGCAATACGGGAACTGTGGCACAAATAAAAAGGAGATGAGAAGAACTGAGAAGACCACACTGAAGATTTATTGGTGTAGAGAAGATGGAAGGAACCATCAGAGGAAGAGGAAGGGGCAGCAATTAGTGTGGCAGGAAAAAAAATCAGACGCTTCATTAAGTTGAAAAAGGGGAAATAATTGCTGAGGTGGCAGATTTGCTTATGTAGGGGCTGCGTGTTAATTGATGATGTGGAAGGCCTATATGTCAAAGAAAACATGTATTGGGGGCTCCTATTAGATATACTCCTCCGTCCGAAAATAACGGTCTCAACTCTAGTATACAACTTTGGAGTAGTAGATATGTGTTCGATTACACGTAGCTGTGATGATGTGACATTCAAACTTGGCCATTCGTGATCAACCGTTCCAAACTAGAACAGGTTCATCTCATACTACTCTGGTTAACTCCCGAAAAGTCCAAAGGCTTGCCCGGTGGGGGCGTATGACCATATATCGGGCTGTGCTGGACTGGCTGGCTGGCGGACGAACCAAAGTTGGGATGAGGTGTATGGGATCAAAGGCAAAGGGGAGCTGCATGCCCGCCCGCATGCGGGGTCAGGTCGGTCGCCGGTGGGCGCGGCCGTGCAATCAACTCCTTCCCACCCCGCTCCCCCATAACGGCACCGCCTCCGATCCGCTCCTTGTTTTCTCGCGCTCCCGTCGCGGATGTATACATAGTGCCAGCCATATTGGAGTTCATGTCAAACCCACCACTACTCCCCCGCCCAGCCAACTCAAACTTGAAAGCCTAGAGCTGTGATGAGGACGTACGTGCTGTGTCCATGTCCATGGGCTACGGCCCTACGTACGTGTTCATGGATGGTTTACCACTGAGCCGCTGCCTCCATCTACGGTAGATGCATGCAGGGGATGCGGAACTTCTAGTACGCGATACAGCATGCCGAAATGTTTGAAAGCAGTAAAGCCAGCCATTCTAATTCTCTGTTTTGTAGGTAATGGAGGGCTTGGAGCTGAGGTCAGACTAAATCTGTTGGCTGTCACCCGAGCCGAGAGCGAGGCCGATCCGCCGGATCGCGCGCGTCGTCGTGCTCGGCACTACGCAACGCAAGTCTCGTCCGGTGGGTGCAGCGTCTCGTCCATTTTCCCAAGCAACCCAAGCACGTAGTACGTACACATTGGCTGGCTGGCCACAACCACGAGCCGGAAGAATTCTAACCTCGTCCGTCCGTCCATCCGCCCCTGCATTCAAACGCGGATTGGATAAAAATAAAATCAAAGCGTGCTCGCTCGCTCTCATGGGGTCCAATCCAATGGCCGCCCCGGCCTTTCTTTCCCCGCACAAAAGCTGAAAGCAGAGAAGAAAGCTTCAACACACGACTCATCCAGCCACCCCAACTCGATTCTTTCTTTCCTCGGTCTCGCTTGGCAGGCAGCTCGATTCCGATTCCCACGCGCGCACGCGACGATCGCGGTTTTCATGCCGCGGCGGCAGTAGCCAGGAGTAAGATCAGGGCGGGAGCCATGGCGGCGTCGCCGACGTCCTCGGCGGGCCGCTACGCGGCGGCGCTCCACCGGCGGACGCACCGGGTCACGTCCGCGCTGGCGTACGCGGCGCTCGAGTGGGTCCTCATCGCGCTATTGCTCCTCAACGGGCTCCTCTCCCACGCCGTCGCCCGCTTCGCCGCCTACTTCGGCCTCCGCCCGCCCTGCCTCCTCTGCTCCCGCGCCGACCGCCTCTTCGGCGCCGAGGAGGAGGAGGACGCCGCCGATCAGGCGGCGGCCGACGCGCGTTGGCTGCGCGGCCTCCTCTGCGGCGCCCACGCGGCCGAGATCTCCGGGATGGGCTACTGCCTCCACCACCGCCGCCTCGTCACCGACGCCGCCGACATGTGCGACGGCTGCCTCTCTTCTTGGAAGAAGGAGCTGACGAGGGATGCAGAGGAGGAAGGCGCCCTGGTGTGCTCTTGCTGCAAAGCTCTCGTGCAGATTTCTTCTTCACGCGCGCTGGACGATCCTGCTGTACACGAGAACATAGCCGAAGAAGAAGAACAAGATCAAGGCTACGTTCTACTGGATCAAGAGGACCACGAGGAGGAAGAACAGGAGCAGCAAGCAGAGGTGGAACAATCAGAGCATCAAAACGAAGAGGAAGCCCACGAGCAGCGAGGGATTAAGGTGGCTGCCGTGGACGACGAGTCCTTGGAATTCATGGCTCAGGCCGAAGAGATCACGCCCGAAGACGACGACCGGTTGGTGCCGGTGGTGGCACTGGATGAGATGACAATTGCCGACGATTGGGGTTTGCATCCGGATGCCCCTGGCTCTGAGGGGGGTGACATGAATCGTACAGACGATGAGCCTGATCCGGATGATCTTGATACCGCAGTGGTTCTGGAGGAGAAGAGGATGCTGGCTTCTTCGGTTGCAACGGCGCCTGCCTTGACCGAGAATTCCATTCCACAAGATGATGAACTGTTTCTTGAAGATACTGCTGAATCTGGAAATTTCAGGACTGATGAAGTAGACATTGTTGTGCCTCAAGGTAATAACCTCTCTATTTGCTTCTCGGCCCGTTCAATTTTACTCAAGTCGATTGCTGTCCCATCATCTCATGTTTTTTGTTTGGTTCCAGCCACTGAAGTAATTCCTGAAGACGGCAGCAAATCGGCAGAGGTGGAGACTAACTGCGAGGTGTCAATCGGGAGCGACATCTGCGAGCAGGAGCAAGATGGCCATGCTGCTCCGTTTCAAGAACTGGTGGCGCTAGAGGAGCTCTTTTCTCCACTGGAATATGCAGATGACCGGACATCACCACTGGAGATCCTCCATGAAACAGCCCCAGCCGAGCAAGGTAGTGGTACAATCATTGCAGAGTGCTCTCACTTTTACTTTTGCCCCATCGAGATGCTTTCACAGTGACTCTGTCTGTCTGTCCACAACTTTAATTTGCTACTTATTTATGTTTTGATCAGAAGCAAGTGAAGCAGAGCATGAGGTGACGGCCAGCCGGAGATTTGAGTACCAATCGAATGGCGAGAACGAGGAGGACGAAGACAGGGCACCGGAGACACCCACCTACAGCTTTGCTGCCCAAAACTCCGGCAAAAGGTTCTTGCTCGAGAGGAAGCGGTCACTGTCCCTGTCCTTGGATGGCAGCGTGTCGAGCGAGGTCGAGTGTGCCGAGCCTTCCACCATCGATCAGCTGAGATCAGCGCTGCAAGCGGAGCGAAAGACGCTCAGCGCCATGTACGCCGAGCTGGAGGAAGAGAGGAACGCCGCCGCCATCGCGACCAACCAGACGATGGCGATGATCAACCGGCTGCAGGAAGAGAAGGCCGCCATGCAGATGGAGGCGCTGCAGTACCAGAGGATGATGGAAGAGCAGTCCGAGTACGACCAGGAGGCGATGCAGCTGCTGACGGAGCTGGTCACCAAGAGGGAGAGGGAGAAGCAGGAGCTGGAGAGGGAGCTGGAGCTGTGTAAGCAGAAGGTGCTGCAGTACGAGGACAAGGAGAGGAGGAGGATGCCAGCCTTCAAGGACAATGCGCGTAGCACCAACGGCAACGGCACCTCTGAGTCGTCCAGCGGCGAGGACAGCGATGAGAATTCCGTTGACTCCTGCGAGCTGGGCGAGTCTCCGAGCGGCAATCTTCAGAGCTCGCCGGACGCTGTTCTTAGCCCCAGGGCGGATCAAGAGAACGATGGTCATCTTGTGGCGCTGGATGATTCCTTGACGTACATGGAGATGGAGAGGCTGTCCATCTTGGAGGAGCTCAAGGCACTAGAGGAGAGGCTGTTCACGCTGGAAGACGACGATATCAGCGGCAGCAATGCGGCTGCTGGCCGTTCCTCGGACGATTACGGTCTGTCAGCCGACGGTCCCCATTCGCCGGAGAATGGTCTCGCCGGCAACAAGGCCAGGTTTGAAGGCAGAGCTTCTGTTTCCAGAGGAAAGAGCCTTCTGCCTCTCTTTGACGCAGTCGGTGACCAGAACTTCGACCGTCCATCATCCACAGAGGCCGATGATTCGACGAAACCGGCCGTGGCCGTGTTTGCGAAAGAGCAAGAGAGGCTGGCGATCATAGAGGAGGTTGATCATGTGTACGAGAGGCTGCAGGCACTGGAGGCGGACAAGGAGTTCCTCAGGCACTGCATCAAGTCCCTCAAGAAAGGAGACAAGGGCATGCACCTTCTCCAGGAGATCTTGCAGCATCTTCGCGAGCTCCGGAGCGTGGAGCTTCATGCCAAGCACGCAGGTGACGCCATTGCCACAAATTCAGCATAGCAGATCGATCTAGAATTCTAGACATATTATACGTGGTAAGTTTGAGCTTTGCCCTTGCAGCCATTTTTAGACACACTATCTTGTCTTCCTTAACTGCATTGGCATAGCTGAATTATTGTGGCTGTTCACCAGCAACAATGTCCTGAAACAAGATATTGTTGTGCTTTGCAGATTCAGTTGCTCGGCTATGGTGAGTCGATCGATTAGAATGGTCCAAGGAGTGGATCTATGATATGGTCCCTTTCCCTTGTGCAAGAAAATGGCTTGTGTTTAAGGGAACGCTTTGCTCGTCTGGCCTGCGCTGGTCCAGCATTGCGGGCTTTATGATGTGGTTGGTGGTGGCAGGAATCATTAGGGCCTTCCGAAGCTTTCACCAAGCTGAATCATGGTGCCAGCTTCGGAGGCATGCACACCACCTCAACTTCAAAAGGACATATGGAGAGCGAGATAGAGAATCGGCAAACGGGTAAAGGTGGCCCGGATGCACAGTGGTGGATTTTCTATTTGTTTCGCTTCTTTTCCCTTTGCTTTCTTTTGGTTAAGTTTTCAGATTTGTTTGTGCAGAGGTGGAGAACGTAAGTTTTTGTGTTTTATACGAGGTTGTAGGCTTGTAGCTTGTACGTGTGGTTTGGTCTTTGTTTTGTACGCTCTAGCCAGTTTTGATGAAGAAAGAAAAGCTTGTTATGATAAATCCTGTTTCATTTGACATGGTTCCCTCTGGTCCTTGAGGCTTCTTCGTACATTATTCGACCCTCCCGTCCGGTTTGTGTGCAAGCTGTCGATATAATACAGCATATAGTATGTCTTTATGATAGCATGGCAGCATGAGGTTGCTCAATTATGCTGGCTTTGATGGGTGTCCTTGACCTGTCATTACTATTCAGCCCTGGGAAGATAGAGAACTATTTTTTTGAATATATTCTTGCATTACTCAAAACGTTTAGGAATTACAATCACGTCCAATGATTTTCAGGACATCTTCTGGAAACAACAGTTCGACATTGCAACCAACCAAAATTAGCCGTGAAATGACTAGCACTATTACAGCTCCGACAAACATGAGTAACACAAGAAGCTCTTTCCCCATGCTAATGATGATATCTCTAATCAAGAAAGCATACTTCGACTTGTTACTATCTCCATATTTGATCATGGCAACAACCTAAATGTTAAGAACTTTAAATTTGATCATTGGGCCTTGCTAGTTGTCTATTCACCCCCTTCTAGATACCCTTTCGATCCCACATTAGTCTGTCGGCCGGGGCCGGGGCCTCCACCTACCCGGCTGGTATTGGGGCACGCCATGAATGCCATGCACGGATAATGCTCATTGTAGCCCGGTGGACATACTCCGTAATGAATTAAGAAAGAAGCTATATCCAATCCTTTCACGCTTGCCGATCTGGGAAAGGTGGAAAGAAACGCCCACGTCAAAAAAGGAAACCGGTCTCAAACCCATGGAGGAGTGCAAAGATTGCTAGAGGAGTTGGGTGTGTCTCCAATGACACAAAGTAACAAAATGTGTTGATTCATAAGTTTTGGCTAGCTAATGAAGGGGAGATAATCAGTGATGAGGCACTTGAAGCCTATGTGCAACTGTTCGAGCAGCCACTTGCCGATACGCACATTAAGGCCATTTTGGCCTTGTTTGGGTGGGAGCTACTGATCCGCATGGTGGAGGATAGGCAGAAGTTGCCTGGTTTTGTGGTTTCATGGGGTGCTTCGCAAATGAATTGTCAACCTTTCAACACACTCGTGTTGAATGTACGTGGATTGAACACCCTAGCCCGTAGGAATACTATATCTCATGTGATTATGGCGGCTAATCTGAGAATAGTGTGCTTCCAAGAAACCAAAATGGGGTTGTAACTCTTGAAATTGTGAGGCACTGCCTTGGCGATAAATTCGAGTCTACTTGCCAGCCGTAGGAACTGTTGGGGAACGTAGTAATTTCAAAAAAAAATCCTACGCACACACAGGATCATGGTGATGCATAGCAACGAGAGGGGAGGGTGTGTCCACGTACCCTCGTAGACCGAAAGTGGAAGCGTTAGCACAACGCGGTTGATGTAGTCGTACGTCTTCACGATCCGACCGATCCAAGTACCGAGCGTACGACACCTCCGAGTTCAGCACACGTTCAGCTCGATGACGTCCCGCGAACTCCGATCCAGCAGAGCTTCATGGGAGAGTTCCGTCAGCACGACGGCGTGATGACGGTGATGATGTTGCTACCGACGCACGGCTTCGTCTAAGCACCGCTATGATATGATCGAGGTGGAATATGGTGGAGGGGGGCACCGCACACGGCTAAGAGATCAAGAGATCAATTGTTGTGTCTAGAGGTGCCCCCTGCCCCCGTATATAAAGGACCAGGGGGAGGAGGCGGCCGGCCAGGAGGAGGGCGCGCCAGGGAGGAGTCCTACTCCCACCGGGAGTAGGACTCCCTCTTTTCCTAGTTGGAGTAGGAGATGGAAAGGAAGGGAAGGAGAGAGGAGGAAGGAAAGGGGGGCGCCGCCCCCCTCCCCTCCTTGTCCAATTCGGACTAGAGGGGGAGGGGGCGCGCGGCCTGCCCTAGCCGCCCCTCATCTTCTCCACTAAGGCCCATCTTGGCCCATTAAACTCCCCGGGGGGTTTCGGTAACCCCCCGGTACTCCGGTATATGTCCGAAACTCTCCGAAACCATTCCGGTGTCCAAACATAGTCGTCCAATATATCTATCCTTATGTCTCGACCATTTCGAGACTCCTCGTCATGTCCGTGATCACATCTGGGACTCCAAACTACCTTCGGTACATCAAAACACAAAAACTCATAATACAATCGTCACCGAACTTTAAGCTTGCGGACCCTACGGGTTCGAGAACTATGTAGACATAACCGAGACATGTCTCCGGTCAATAGCCAATAGCGAAACCTGGATGCTCATATTGGCTCCTACATATTATACGAAGATCTTTATCGGTCAAACCGCATAACAACATACGTTGTTCCCTTTGTCATCGGTATGTTACTTGCCCAAGATTCGATCGTCGGTATCTCAATACCTAGTTCAATCTCGTTACCGGCAAGTCTCTTTACTCGTTCAGTAATGCATCACCCCGCAACTAACTCATTAGTCACATTGCTTGCAAGGCTTATAGTGATGTGCATTACCGAGAGGGCCTAGAGATACCTCTCCGACAATCGGAGTGACAAATCCTAATCTCGAAATACGCCAACCCAACAAGTACCTTTGGAGACACCTATAGAGTACCTTTATAATCACCCAGTTACGTTGTGACGTTTGGTAGCACACAAAGTGTTCCTCCGGTAAACGGGAGTTGCATAATCTCATAGTCATAGGAACATGTATAAGTCATGAAGAAAGCAATAGCAACATACTAAACGATCAAGTGCTAAGCTAACGGAATGGGTCAAGTCAATCACATCATTCTCCTAATGATGTGATCGCGTTAATCAAATGACAACTCATGTCTATGGCTAGGAAACTCAACCATCTTTGATTAACGAGCTAGTTAAGTAGAGGCATACTAGTGACACTATGTTTGTCTATGTATTCACACATGTATTATGTTTCCGGTTAATACAATTCTAGCATGAATAATAAACATTTATCATGATAAGAGGAAATAAATAATAACTTTATTATTGCCTCTAGGGCATATTTCCTTCAGTCTCCCACTTGCACTAGAGTCAATAATCTAGATTACACAGTGATGATTCTAACACCCATGGAGTCTTGGTGCTGATCATGTTTTGCTCGTGAGAGAGGCTTAGTCAACGGGCTGCAACGTTCAGATCCGTATGTATCTTGCAAATCTCTATGTCTCCCACCTGGACTTGATCCCGGATGGAGTTGAAGCGTCTCTTGATGTGCTTGGTTCTCTTGTGAAATCTGGATTCCTTTGCCAAGGCAATTACACCAGTATTGTCACAAAAGATTTTCATTGGACCCGATGCACTAGGTATGACACCTAGGTCGGATATGAACTCCTTCATCCAGACTCCTTCATTTGCTGCTTCCGAAGCAGCAATGTACTCCGCTTCACACGTAGATCCCGCCACGACGCTTTGTGTAGAACTGCTCCAACTAACAGCTCCATCGTTCAATATAAACACGTATCTGGTTTGCGATTTAGAATCGTCCGGATCAGTGTCAAATCTTGCATCAACGTAACCATTTACGAAGAGCTCTTTGTCACCTCCATAAACGAGAAACACATCCTTAGTCCTTTTCAGGTATTTCAGCATGTTCTTGACCGCTGTCCAGTGATCCACTCCTGGATTACTTTGGTACCTCCCTGCTAAACTAATAGCAAGACACACATCAGGTCTGGTACACAACATTGCATATATGATAGAGCCTATGGCTGAAGCATAGGGAACATCTTTCATTTTCTCTCTATCTTCTGCAGTGGCCGGGCATTGAGTCTTACTCAACTTCACACCTTGTAACACAGGCAAGAACCCTTTCTTTGCTTGATCCATTTTGAACTTCTTCAAAACTTTGTCAAGGTATGTGCTTTGTGAAAGTCCAATTAAGCGTATTGATCTATCTCTATAGATCTTGATGCCCAATATGTAAGCATCTTCACCGAGGTCCTTCATTGAAAAACTCTTATTCAAGTATCCTCTTATGCTATCCAGAAATTCTATATCATTTCCAATCAACAATATGTCATCCACATATAATATTAGAAATGCTACAGAGCTCCCACTCACTTTCTTGTAAATACAGGCTTCTCCAAAAGTTTGTATAAAACCATATGCTTTGATCACACTATCAAAAAAATTATTCCAACTCTGAGAGGCTTGCACCAGTACATAAATGGATCGTTGGAGCTTGCACACTTTGTTAGTACCCTTTGGATTGATAAAACCTTCAGGTTGCATCATATACAACTCTTCTTTCAGAAATCCATTCAGGAACGCAGTCTTTACATCCATTTGCCAAATTTCATAATCAAAAAATGCGGCAATTGCTAACATGATTCGGACGGACTTGAGCATCGCTACGGGTGAGAAGGTCTCATCGTAGTCAACTCCTTGAACTTGTCGAAAACCTTTCACAACAAGTCGAGCTTTGTAGACAGTAACGTTACCGTCTGCGTCAGTCTTGTTCTTAAAGATCCATTTATTCTCAATGGCTTGCCGATCATCGGGCAAGTCAACCAAAGTCCACACTTTGTTCTCATACATGGATCACATCTCAGATTTCATGGCCTCAAGCCATTTTGCGGAATCTGGGCTCATCATCGCTTCCTCATAGTTCGTAGGTTCGTCATGGTCTAATAACATGACCTCCAGAACAGGATTAACATACCACTCTAGTGCGGATCTTACTCTGGTTAACCTACGAGGTTCGGTAGTAACTTGATCTGAAGCTTCACGATCATCATCATTAGCTTCATCACCAATTGGTGTAGGTGTCACGGGAACCGGTTTCTGTGATGAACTACTTTCCAATAGGGGAGCAGGTACAGTTACCTCATCAAGTTCTACTTTCCTCCCACTCACTTCTTTCGAGAGAAACTCCTTCTCTAGAAAGGATCCAAATTTAGCAACAAAAGTCTTGCCTTCAGATCTGTGATAGAAGGTGTACCCCACAGTTTCCTTTGGGTATCCTATGAAGACACATTTCTCCGATTTGGGTTTGAGCTTATCAGGTTCAAGCTTTTTCACATAAGCATCGCAGCCCCAAACTTTAAGAAACGACAACTTTGGTTTCTTGCCAAACCATAGTTCATAAGGCGTTGTCTCAACGGATTTAGATGGTGCCCTATTTAACGTGAATGCAGCTGTCTCTAAAGCATAACCCCAAAATGATAGCGGTAAATCAATAAGAGACATCATAGATCGCACCATATCTAGTAAAGTACGATTACGACGTTCGGACACACCATTACGCTGTGGTGTTCCGGGTGGCGTGAGTTGGGAAACTATTCTGCATTGTTTCAAATGAAGACCAAACTCGTAACTCAAATATTCTTCTTCACAATCAGATCGTAGAAACTTTATTTTCTTGTTACGATGATTTTCTACTTCACTCTAAAATTCTTTGAATTTTTCAAATGTTTTCAGGCTTATGTTTCAATAAGTAGATATACCCATATCTGCTCAAATCAGCCGTGAAGGTGAGAAAATAATGATACCCGCCGCGAGCCTCAACATTCATTAGACCACACACATCAGTATGTATGATTTCCAACAAATCTGTTGCTCGCTCCATAGTTTTGGAGAAACGGTGTTTTAGTCATCTTGCCCATGAGGCATGTTCGCAAGTACCAAGTGATTCATAATCAAGTGATTCCAAAAGTCCATCGGAATGGAGTTTCTTCATGCGCTTTACACCAATATGACCTAAACGGCAGTGCCACAAATAAGTTGCACTATCATTATCAACTCTGCATCTTTTGGCTTCAATATTATGAATATGTGTATCACTACTATCGAGATTTAATATAAATAGACCACTCTTCAAGGATGCATGGCCATAAAAGATATTACTCATATAAATAGAACAACCATTATTCTCTGATTTATATGAATAACCGTCTCGCACCAAACAAGATCCACATATAATGTTCATGCTCAACGCTGGCACCAAATAACAATTATTTAGGTCTAAAACTAATCCTGAAGGTAGATGTAGAGGTAGCGTGCCGACCGCGATCACAACGACTTTGGAACCATTTCCCACGCGCATCGTCACCTCGTCCTTAGCCAATCTTCGCTTAATCCGTAGCCCCTGTTTCGAGTTGCAAATATTAGCAACAGAACCAATATCAAATACCCATGTGCTACTGCGAGCATTAGTAAGGTACACATCAATAACATGTATATCACATATACCTTTGTTCACCTTGCCATCCTTCTTATCCACCAAATACTTGGGGCAGTTCCGCTTCAAGTGACCAGTCTGCTTGTAGTAGAAGCACTCAGTCTCAGGCTTAGGTCCTCACTTGGGTTTCTTCTCTTGAGAAGCAACTTGTTTCCTGTTCTTTTTGAAGTTCCCCTTCTTCTTTTTCTTCCCTTTGCCCTTTTTCTTGAAACGGGTGGTCTTGTTGACCATCAACACTTGATGCTCCTTCTTGATTTCTGCCTCCGCAGCCTTTAGCATTGCGAAGAACTCGGGAATTGTCTTATCCATCCCTTGCATATTATAGTTCATCACGTAGCTCTTGTAGCTTGGTGACAGTGATTGAAGAATTCTGTCAATGACACTATCATCCGAAAGATTAACTCCCAGTTGAATCAAGTGATTGTTATACCCAGATATTCGGAGTATATGTTCACTGACAAAACTATTCTCCTCCATCTTGCAGCTGTAGAACTTATTGGAGACTTCATATCTCTCAATCCAGGCATTTTCTTGAAATATTAACTTCAACTCCTGGAACATCTCATATGCTCCATGACATTCAAAATGTCGTTGAAGTTCCGGTTCTAAGCCATAAAGCATGGCACACTGAACTATCGAGTAGTCATCAGCTTTGCTCTGCCAGACGTTCATAACATCTGGTGTTGCTCCTGCAGGAGGTTTGGCACCTAGCGGTGCTTCCAGGACGTAATTCTTCTGTGCAGCAATGAGGATAATCCTCAAGTTACAGACCCAGTCCGTGTAATTGCTACCATCATCTTTCAACTTTGCTTTCTCAAGGAACGCATTAAAATTCAAAGGAACAACAACACGGGTCATCTATCTACAACAACAAAGACATGCAAAATACTATTAGGTACTAAGTTCATGATAAATTGAGGTTCAGTCAATCAAATTATTAAAGAACTCCCACTTAGATAGACATCCCTCTAATCCTCTAAGTGATCACGTGATCCATATCAACTAAACCATGTCCGATCATCACATGAGATGGAGTAGTTTCAATGGTGAACATCACTATGTTGATCATATCTACTATATGATTCACGCTCGACCTTTCGGTCTTAGTGTTCCGAGGCCATACCTGCATATGCTAGGCTCGTCAAGTTTAACCTAAGTATTCCGTGTGTGCAACTGTTTTGGACCCGTTGTATTTGAACGTAGAGCTTATCACACCCGATCATCACGTGGTGTCTCAGCACGAAGAACTTTCGCAACGGTGCATACTCAGGGAGAACACTTATACCTTGAAATTTAGTGACAGATCATCTTATAATGCTACCGTTGATCTAAGCAAAATAAGATGCATAAAAGATAAACATCACATGCAATCAATATAAGTGATATGATATGGCCATCATCATCTTGTGCTTGTGATCTCCATCTCCGAAGCACCGTCATGATCACCATCGTCACCGGTGCGACACCTTGATCTCCATCGTAGCATTGTTGTTGTCTCGCCAACTATTGCTTCCACGACTATCGCTACCGCTTAGTGATAAAGTAAAGCAATTACAGGGCGATTGCATTGCATACAATAAAGCGACAACCATATGGCTCCTGCCAGTTGCCGATAACTCGGTTACAAAACATGATCATCTCATACAATAAATATAGCATCATGCCTTGACCATATCACATCACAAAATGCCCTGCAAAAACAAGTTAGACGTCCTCTACTTTGTTGTTGCAAGTTTTACGTGGCTGCTACGGGCTGAGCAAGAACCGTTCTTACCTACGCATGAAAACCACAACGATAGTTCGTCAAGTTAGTGTTGTTTTAACCTTCTCAAGGACCGGGCGTAGCCACACTCGGTTCAACTAAAGTTGGAGAAACTGATACCCACCAGCCACCTGTGTGCAAAGCAAGTCGGTAGAACCAGTCTCGCGTAAGCATACGCGTAATGTCGGTCCGGGCCGCTTCATCTAACAATACCGCCGAACCAAAGTGTGACATGCTGGTAAGCAGTATGACTTGTATCGCCCATAACTCACTTGTGTTCTACTCGTGCATATAACATCTAGGCATAAAACCAGGCTCAGATGCCACTGTTGGGGAATGTAGTAATTTTAAAAAAAATCCTACGCACACACAGGATCATGGTGATGCATAGCAACGAGAGGGGAGAGTGTGTCCATGTACCCTCGTAGACCGAAAGAGGAAGCGTTACCACAACGCGGTTGATGTAGTCGTACGTCTTCACGATCCGATAGATCCAAGTACCGAACGTACGACACCTCCGAGTTCAGCACACGTTCAGCTCGATGACGTCCCATGAACTCTGATCCAGCAGAGCTTCACGGGAGAGTTCTGTCAGCACGACGGCGTGATGACGGTGATGATGTTGCTACCGACGCAGGGCTTCGTCTAAGCACCGCTACAATATGATCGAGGTGGAATATGGTGGAGGAGGGCACCACACACGACTAAGAGATCAAGAGATCAATTGTTGTGTCTAGAGGTGCCCCCTGCCCCCGTATATAAAGGACCAGGGGGAGGAGGCAGCCGGCCAGGAGGAGGGCGCGCCAGGGAGGAGTCCTACTCCCACCGGGAGTAGGACTCCCTTTTTTCCTAGTTGGAGTACAAGGTGGAAAGGAAGGGAAGGAGAGAGGAGGAAGGAAAGGGGGCCCCCCTCCTTGTCCAATTCGGACTAGAGGGGGAGGGGGCGCGGCCTTCCCTAGCCACCCATCCTCTTCTCCACTAAGGCCCATCTTGGCCCATTAAACTCCCCGGGGGGTTCCGGTAACCCCCCGGTACTCTGGTATGTGTCTGAAACTCCCCGAAACCATTCCGGTGTCCAAACATAGTCGTCCAATATATCGATCTTTATGTCTCGACCATTTAGAGACTCCTCGTCATGTCCGTGATCACATCTGGGACTCCAAGCTACCTCGGTACATCAAAACACAAAAACTCACAATACAATCGACACCGAACTTTAAGCGTGCGGACCCTACAGGTTTGAGAACTATGTAGACATGACCGAGACATGTCTACAGTCAATAACCAATAGCGGAACCTGGATGCTCATATTGGCTCCTACATATTCTACGAAGATCTTTATCGGTCAAACCGCATAACAACATACATTGTTCCCTTTGTCACCGGTATGTTACTTGCCCAAGATTCGATCGTCAGTATCTTAATACCTAGTTCAATCTCGTTACCGGCAACTCTCTTTACTCGTTTCGTAATGCATCACCCCGCAACTAACTCATTAGTCACATTGCGTGCAAGGCTTATAGTGATGTGCATTACCGAGAGGGCCTAGAGATACCTCTCCGACAATCGGAGTGACAAATCCTAATCTCGAAATACGCCAACCCAACAAGTACCTTCGGAGACACCTGTAGAGTACCTTTATAATCACCCAGTTACATTGTGACGTTTAGTAGCACAAAAAAGTGTTCCTCCGGTAAACAGGAGTTGCATAATCTCATAGTCATAGGAACATGTATAAGTCATGAAGAAAGCAATAGCAACATACTAAACGATCAAGTGCTAAGCTAACGGAATGGGTCAAGTCAATCACATCATTCTCCTAATGATGTGATCCCGTTAATCAAATGACAACTCATGTCTATGGCTAGGAAACTCAACCATCTTTGGTTAACGAGCTAGTCAAATAGAGGCATACTAGTGACACTATGTTTGTCTATGTATTCACACATGTATTATGTTTCCGGTTAATACAATTCTAGCATGAATAATAAACATTCATCATGATATGAGGAAATAAATAATAACTTTATTATAGACTCTTGGGCATATTTCCTTCAGGAACGCGTGGTGGGATTTTGACATGGGATGCTTCAGCGGTTACTCTATCAAATCCTCACTATACGAATAACACATTAATGACATTGGTCAAGCCTAGTGGTGGATTGGAGTGGTGGCTCATGGGTGTGTACGGCCCACAACTGGATCGAGAAAATATTGTGTTCATGTAGGAATTGGTGGACATTCGAGACCTTCATGCAGGCCCATGGATGATTGTGGGGGACTTCAACTTATTGGTTAACCCAGAAGACAAAAGCAACAACACAATAAATAGATGGATGATGGAACGTTTTCATGCCAAGCTCAACCTGCTTGAGGTCAAAGAGCTATACCTAAATACACAGAGATACACCTGGTCAAATGAGAGGGCTCGGATGACCTTGAGAAAATAGACCATGTTTTTGGCACTAACTCTTGGGAAGAAATATACCCAACATGCTACCTCACGGCTCTTGGCCCGGCAGTTTCTGATCATTCTCCGTTGCTTTTTAACTTAAATGGGGACTTGCGCATGGGGAAGAGATTCAAATTTGAGTCCTTCACTACTAGGAAAGGGCATATAGGTAAATTCACATGAGTGGTGGGCGCACTATATCACCCGCCACTGCTACGTTCGAGAAGTAGCATTGGCGTGTACTAAAAGGGACCCGCTATTCACACACGATCACATCACCGTGTACCTCCAACGCCGAGGGTGATTGATACGTCCCCAACGTATCTATAATTTTTGATTTCTCCATGCTATATTATCTACTGTTTTGGACTATATTGGGCTTTATTTTCCACTTTTATATTATTTTTGGGACAAACCTATTAACCGGAGACCAGGCCCAGAATTGCTGTTTTGTTTTGCCTATTTCAGTGTTTCGGAGAAACAGAATATCAAACGGAGTCCAAACAGAATAAAATCTTCGGGAACGTGATTTTCTCACCGAACGTGATCCAGAGGACTTGGACCCTACGCCAAGGCATCGAAGAGGCGATCACGAGGGTGGGGGTGCGCCCCCCCTAGGGCGCGCCTCTGCCTCGTGGGCCCCTCGAAGCTCCTCCTATATATACCTACGTACCCCCAAACGATCAGAACAGGAGCCAAAAACCTAATTCCACCGCCGCAACCTTCTGTATCCACGAGATCCCATCTTGGGGCCTGTTCCGGAGCTCCGTCGGAGAGGGCCGTCATCACGGAGGGCTTCTACATCATCATAGCCTCTCCTATGAAGTGTGAGTAGTTTATCTCAGACCTTCGGGTCCATAGTTAGTAGCTAGATGGCTTCTTCTCTCTTTTTGGATCTCAATACAAAGTTCTCCCCCTCTCTTGTGGAGATCTATTCGATGTAATCTTCTTTTTGCGGTGTGTTTGTTGACTCCGATATATTGTGGGTTTATGATCAAGTCTATCTTTGAATAATATTTGAATCTTCTCTGAATTATTTTATGTATGATTGGTTATCTTTGCAAGTCTCTTCGAATTATCAGTTTGGTTTGGCCTACTAGATTGGTTTTTCTTGCCATGGGAGAAGTGCTTAGCTTTGGGTTCGATCTTGCGGTGTCCTTTCCCAGTGACAGAAGGGGCAGCAAGGCACGTATTGCATCGTTGCCATCGAGGATAACAAGATGGGGTTTATTTCATATTGCATGAATTTATCTCAGTACATCATGTCATATTGCTTAAAGCGTTACTCTGTTTCTAACTTAATACTCTAGATGCATGCTGGATAGCGGTCGATGAGTGGAGTAATAGTAGTAGATGCAGGCAGGAGTCGGTCTACTTGTCACAGACGTGATGCCTATATACATGATCATACCTTGGATATTCTCATAACTATGCTCAATTCTGTCAATTGCTCAACAGTAATTTGTTCACCCACCGTAGAATACTTATGCTCTTGAGAGAAGCCACTAGTGAAACCTATGGCCCCCGGGTCTATTCTCATCATATCAATCTCCATCACTTTAATCTTGCTTTGCTTTTTTACTTTGCCTTTTACTTTTCACTTTGCATCTCCATACCAAAAATACCAAAAACATTATCTATCAGTTATCACTCTCTTAAGTGACCGTGAAGGGATTGACAACCCCTAATCGCTTTGGTTGCGAGTTGCTATCGTTTTGTGCAGGTACGAGGGACTTGAGCGTGGCCTCCTACTGGATTGATACCTTGGTTCTCAAAAACTGAGGGAAATACTTACGCTACTCTGCTGCATCATCCTCTCCTCTTCAGGGAAAACCAACGCAAGCTCAAGAGGTAGCAAGAAGAATTTCTGGCACCGTTGCGGGGGAGTCTACGCAAAAAGTCAACATACCAAGTACCCATCACAATCCCTATCTCTCGCATTACATTAGTTGCCATTTGCCTCTCGTTTTCCTCTCCCCCACTTCACCCTTGCCGTTTTATTTGCCCTCTCCTTCTCCTTCTCCTTCTCTTTTTTCCGTTTGCCTTTTTTCTCACTTGCCTTCTGTTTGCTCGTGTGTTGGATCGCTTGTTTGTCGCTATGTCTGAAATTGGGGAAGTTATCGCCGATATGGGCGATAACAATATCATAGAAAATTCTGATGCTCCTGCTGAAGAACCCCCTACCTATCATACAAAAATATTTCGAATCGGTAGTGGTAATATTATTGGAAAAGGAGTTATTCAAGATTTCTTTACTTGTGCCGGTGCTTTGCCCATTATGGGCGGTTCTATTCTCCATAGAACTAGTAGTATTGTGGACACTATTGCCATGCTTATTGTTGAACTTGAAAGGCAATTCATGCATATGCACCCATCTATACAAAGAATTTTCTTAGAATTTTCTAATATCGAGCATTCTTCTGTTAAGCGTGCCGCTACTATCTTTTTGGCTCATGAATTCAGATTTATAACAAAAGAAGCCAAAGAAATCTTTGCGCATTATTGGGTGGGCGCCGGTCGTCCTCCCATAGAATCTATCCTCTTTGATCAAGAAGAAATTATGCGCTTTCAATCTCTTGACTATGTTGCTTTCAATGAAAACCTTAGAAAAAAGGTGCCAATCAATATCTTAATTGATAGAATCTCTGAACTTAATGATAATTTGGCTATTCGAAATAATGAGCTAGGATGCTCTCTTGAGTTTAGGTTCACAAGGCTCTGTCAAAAGAATGCTTATAATGATGAATTAGTTGTGCAATACGAAGGGCCGAAAGAGGAACCTATACCTCCTAAAATTGATCTTGGGGACTTTTGTCCTATTAAATTTAGCCCTTTTGATTACTTTTGCTTGCCTCAAAGGAAACTTGCTGCCGAACGTAGAGAATATGAAATGAGTTTCACCGATCTATCTTATTACTACGGCACTACCTAAATCTATCCTCGCTTTTATGCCTAGCTAGGGGCGTTAAACGATAGCACTTGTTGGGAGGCAACCCAATTTTATTTTGAGTTTTTTGTTTTTGCTTCTGTTTAGGAATAAATAATCCATCTACCTTCTGTTTAGATGTGGTTTTGTCTTTTAATTAGTGTTTGTGCCAAGCTAGACCTATTGGATCTTCTTGGATGATAATTATTTGATCTTGCTGTAATTTCCAGAAACTTTGCACTTAGTGCCCGAATTATTAAAAATCACCAGAACGTGATAAAATTCTGATTCCAATTGCTTCTGATCAATAAAAAAATTCTAGGTCGTCTAATTTTGGTAGATTTTTTGGCCGTCATCACGGAGGGCTTCTACATCATCATAGCCTCTCCGATGAAGTGTGAGTAGTTTATCTCAGACCTTCGGGTCCATAGTTAGTAGCTAGATGGCTTCTTCTCTCTTTTTGGATCTCAATACAAAGTTCTCCCCCTCTCTTGTGGAGATCTTTTCGATGTAATCTTCTTTTTGCGGTGTGTTTGTTGAGACCGATGAATTGTGGGTTTATGATCAAGTCTATCTTTGAATAATATTTGAATCTTCTCTGAATTCTTTTATGTATGACTGGTTATCTTTGCAAGTCTGTTCGAATTATCAGTTTGGTTTGGCCTACTAGATTGGTTTTTCTTGCCATGGGAGAAGTGCTTAGCTTTGGGTTCGATCTTGCGGTGTCCTTTCCCAGTGACAGAAGGGGCAGCAAGGCACGTATTGCATCGTTGCCATCGAGGATAACAAGATGGGGTTTATTTCATATTGCATGAATTTATCTCTCTACATCATGTCATCTTGCTTAAAGCGTTACTCTGTTTCTAACTTAATACTCTAGATGCATGCTAGATAGCGGTCGATGAGTGGAGTAATAGTAGTAGATGCAGGCAGGAGTCGGTCTACTTGTCACGGACGTAATGCCTATATACATGATCATACCTTGGATATTCTCATAACTATGCTCAATTCTGTCAATTGCTCAACAGTAATTTGTTCACCCACCATAGAATACTTATGCTCTTGAGAGAAGCCACTAGTGAAACCTATGGCCCCCGGGTCTATTCTCATCATATCAATCTCCATCACTTTAATCTTGCTTTGCTTTTTTACTTTGCCTTTTACTTTTCACTTTGCATCTCTATACCAAAAATACCAAAAACATTATCTATCAGTTCTCACTCTCGTAAGTGACCGTGAAGGGATTGACAACCCCTAATCGCGTTGGTTGTGAGTTGCTATCGTTTTGTGCAGGTGCGAGGGACTTGAGCATGGCCTCCTACTGGATTGATACCTTGGTTCTCAAAAACTGAGGGAAATACTTACGCTACTCTGCTGCATCATCCTCTCCTCTTCGGGGAAAACCAACGCAAGCTCAAGAGGTAGCAGTGATGCACCACAGCTCATGTCAAAGGAGACCCGTTCGAAACCGTGGTACGTAAGCAATCCGACGGGTGCTTTTCAGGACCCGTAACCCCACGCGCCCGGGAGGTGTCACACCCTAGATTTTGCCCATTTTTTTCTTGGATTTCTTAAATATTTGAATTTGCATTTGGGTTTTCAGTCAATTCTTTTGGACATACCACTTGGAAATCATTTTGATTCTCTTTCAAATGGGTTCTATCATTCCTAAACCCTCTCTTGACCTTATCACCGTCATTATTATGCCAAAACAATTTTCTTTAATGGCATAATATTCATTTTCCCTTTGAAAATGAAGGTTTCTTCACTTAGCTATGACGCAACCCTCATTTTTCTTGCTCTAAAAATTCCCAAAAAATTCCCAAATATCCTTTGGATCATGCCTCACCTTCTCATGTAAAAAATTCCTTGGTCATTTGGAAAATTTAGCTAATGAAAATGTTTTTGCTTCTGGAAAGAAATGTCACTTGGTGAAGCAAGTACATTTTTCCTTGATCCATTTGGGATGAAAATTTTAACACATGACTACCTTCCTAGGATACTCTTAACCACCAAATTTTACTCTTTAACTCCAAGTAATTTTCTCTCAAGTCTCATCACAAGTTTCTGTCCAGAAACTTGCCTGCTCTCTCATGTCTTGTCTCCTGGGCTAGGTCTTGGTCTTTTCGGGTTCGGTTTTCGGTCTTCGGCTTTTATGCCCGGGGTGACCCGTGGATACGGCTAGCCATGGATTGTGAAAGAGTGGTGGGAAAAGGAATAAACTTTATTTTATGTTTGGGAACCGCCTATGATGTATCTAGCATAGAAAGTATTGGGAATTCTCAGTCGTTTTCGTTGACGGGAAAAGTATGCCACCCAAAATGTTTTTATCTCTCAATTTAAGCTTTAAGCTCTGGCACCTCTACAAATCTCTACTTCCCTCTACGAAGGGCCAATCTATTTACTTTATGTAATTTTTAGTTTTTTACTTGAGTCTCCGTCTTCTCTTATAAAGCACCAACTAGGGGGCACTATGATCATACTTGTGCATTTGGATGTAGCTAATTTTCGAGTGTGTTTCATGAATGGATCAATGATTGAGCATGATGGGCTAGGGATAACTTTCTTTACTATTGATATTCTGGAAGACATGGTTTCTTGTTGATATGCTTGAGTATTGAAGTCTTTATGTCAAATATAGACTATTGCTTTGAATCATATAAAAGTCTAAATGTCCATGCTACAAAAGAAAAGAATATGTGATGAACATGTTAGGCAGCACATCAAAAATTTTGTTTTTATCATTTACCTACTCGAAGACGAGCAGGGATTAAGCTTGGGGATGCTGATACGTCTCCATCGTATCTATATTTTTTTTATTGTTCCATGCTGTTATATTATCATTCTTGGATGTTTTACAATCATTTTATGGCAACTTTATATCATTTTTTGGGACTAACCTATTGACATAGTGCCCAGTGCCAGTTGTTGTTTTTGCTTGTTTTTTACCTCGCAAAATATTCATATCAAACGGAGTCCGAACGCAGTGAAACTTTTTGGAGATTTTTTCTGCCCAAAAGACAACTTGGGAGCCAAGGAAGTGCACCAGGGGAGGCCCGTGGGGCCCACAAGACACCAGGGCGTGCCAGAGGCCCTTGGAACCCTGATGGGTTGTGGGCCCACGGAGGTCCTTTCCACCGCCTCTTAACTCTATAAATACCCAAATATTTCCAAAACCCTAGGGGAGTCGACGAAAACACAATTCCAGCCGCCGCAAGTTCCAGAACCATGAGATCCAATTTAGAGCCCTATTCCGGCACCTTGACGGAAGGGAACATGTTCACGGAGGGGTTCATCATCCTCATTGGTGCTCCTCCGATGATGCGTGAGTAGTTCACCATAGACCTACGGGTCTGTAGGCAGTAGCTAGATGGCTTATTCTCTCTTTGATCTTCAATACAATGTTCTTCTCCGTGAGATCTATTTGATATAACTTTTGCGGTGTGTTTGTTGGGATCCGATGAATTGCGAGTTTATGATCAGTTCTGTCCATGAATATTATTTGAGTCTTCTTTGATCTCTTATATGCATGATTGTTATAGCCTCGTATTTCTTTTCCGAAACTTTGGTTTCGTTTGGCCAACTAGATTGATTTTGTTGCAATGGGAAGAGGTGCTTTGTGGTGGGTTCGATCCTACGGTGTCCTCACCCAGTGATAGAAGGGTAGCGAGGCACGCATGTATCATTGCTATTAAGGATAAAAAACGGGGTCTATTCTTACATGAATAGATCTTGTCTACATCATGCCATCGTTCTTATTGCATTACTCTGTTTCTCCATGAACTTAATACACTGGATGCATGTTGGATAGTGGTCGACATGTGGAGTAATAGTAGTAGATGCAGGCAGGACTCGGTCTATCAATCTTGGACGTGATGCCTATATACATGATCATTGCTTTGGATATCGTCATAATTATTTGCTCTTCTATCAATTGCCCAACAGTAATTTGTCTACCCACCGTATGCTATTTTCTTGAGTGAAGTCACTAGTGAAATCTACGGTCACCGGGTCTATTTCCTATCATATTGTTTTTAGATCTATTATTCCAAAACCCAAAATGCCTTTCTACGCTTTTTATCTATTTATTTTATTTTGTGTTTTTGCAAGGTCTATTTATCCAATCTCATACAATTTAATCTATCTCAATACCGTGGAGGGATTGACAACCACTCTTACGCGTTGGGTTGCAAGTATTAGTTATTTGTGTGAAGGTACCCCTTACATAGTGTTGCTTGGTTCTCCTATTGGATTGATACCTTAGTTTCATAACTGAGGGAAATACTTACCGTTGTTGTGCTACATCATCCTCTCCTCTTCGGGGAAATACCAACGCAGATACAAGCAATCACTCGCGTCGAAGGAGACCCGTCCGGAATGCGGTACGCAAGCAATCCGGTGGGTGCTTTTCAGGACCCGAAACCCCACGCGCCCAGGAGGGACCCCATCTGGACGCATGACGGCTATGGGCTGCCCTAGGTCGGTCCACCCGCCCCTAGAGCCTCGAGGATCGCTGCCCTTCAACACGAAGAACGAACGAAGAAAGAGAGAGAGCGAACAAGGGAGAGATGTAAAATTAGGGTAAAAAGTAGATGGGTTTTGCAATTGCATGGTGTTGTTTCAATCGACCGTCACCCCTCATGTATATAAGAGGCGACTGTACTTCCCTTGCAAGGAAAGGTTTGGATTCACGTCCAAAACCCTATTTGGGTCCAACTCGGAGTCCAAACTTTCCAAAACTGTTCGGTTTAAAATCTGGCTGCATATTGTGTGTCACTTTTGAGAGACTAAACAATCTCGGATGAAAATGAGCCCAAAAGCAATCTTAACAGTTTCGACAAGGAGAACAATTTTCATGTTGAACATTTTATGATTCGAGGCCATCCTGAAGGCCGAATCGCTCATGCAAAATAGGCAAATAGGGGCGCTACCCATCAGACGTCAACTAAATGCGTGTCTGATTGGGCGCACCACGTTTCGCTCGTGATAGGGCTGCACTCTGCTGGCTCTAACTTTTTCATACGACCTCGTATTAAGACAATTTTTATATCAAATCAACCATTTCGACGAGACAAAGACAACCCGTGTAGAAAGTTTTCTCATATGATTCTGTCTTTGGGGGGTAATCGGCCAAACAGTGCTCTGGATACAAAATCTCAGTATTTTGAACACAATTTCGGCCTTCGAGATGAGATCGGATGGCCATGGACCAAACTTCAAATATGTTCATGTCAACACTACAAAACTTATTCATGTATATCACTTCCTCATTTGAGGCCAAAATCTGGTGTCAACACCCACCACTACTCTTGTCACAACAGTGGTGGGCTCTACGTTACACCAGCCATAGGTGAATTGTCTTCAAGATCCCCTCTTGGTGAAAACCTCTAGTGGTGGGCGACGTGAAATGTCCGCCACTACTCTATCAGACAATAGTGGTGGGCGGCAAAAATCGCATGCCACACATGTCTTTCGGCAACTCGCGTTGTAGTTGCTAAAAAATTACAAAGATTACAAAAAATAGCAATGACGGGTGCCTTTTTCGGCACGTCACACATATCGTAATTGTGAAAAATCTAGTTTGCTAAACCTAGGAATTGATCAAATTTGAGCATGGAGTTTTGGATGGTGTGTATGAACCATGGGAAAAGTTTTAAGTCCAAATGATTTAGGAAAATGTAGTTGTGTGTGTAAGGCGGCGGTTTCCGTTCAAAACTTTGGGGGAAAGTATTCGATTCGTACACAAGGTGCATCAAGTTTTTACCATAACGATCTAAAATTTACCACACCCTACATGGGTCCAATTAAGACACCATGCCAAATTTCATCGCATTCGAAGCTGGTTTGCATGCGTTTTTCAACCGGTGGTGTGTATTAACCATGGAAAAAAATAAGTCCAAATGATTTAGAAAAATGTAGTTGTGCGTGTAAGGCGGGTAAAATTACGCGCCACTCCTAACTAGAGGTGGCGGGTAGGGGTCTCTTCTCGCCACTTGAACTTAGCTGTGGCGGGTGCTGAGACGCGCCCGTCACTGATCGTAGACCATATGGTTTAGGGTTTATAAGCCCAACGCGCCCGCAACCGCCCACATCTTGTCCAAAAAACTTTCCATGAATAAATGGGAAGAGACAAAACCATGAATTCCGACTTGGCTTTGGAAGATGCCCTCGTGGATTATTTCACGACGAGCGCTCCAAATTTCCCACAATGTGACAATCATTCTAGTGGATTCGACAAGTGGAAGACTGCCATTCAAAGCAAATAACCAACTCTTTGCTTTGGACTCCCAATTCAGCAGCATATGTGAGGGATTCCTGAATTAGGGGGTGTCCGGATGGCCGTACTATACCTTCAGCCGGACTCCTGGACTACGAAGATACAAGATTGAAGACTTCGTCCCGTGTCTGGAAGGGACTTTCCTTGGCGTGGAAGGCAAGCTTGGCGATGCGGATATTTAGTTCTCCTCCCATTGTAACCGACTTTGTGTAACCCTAACCCTCTCCGGTGTCTATATAAACCGGAGGGCTTTAGTCTGTAGGACAACATACAATCATACCATAGGCTAGCTTCTAGGGTTTAGCCTCCTTGATCTTGTGGTAGATCTACTCTTGTACTACCCATATCATCAATATTAATCAAACAGGACGTAGGGTTTTACCTCCATCGAGAGGGCCCGAACCTGGGTAAAACTTCGTGTCCCTTATCTCCTGTTACCATCCGCCTAGACGCACAATTCGGGACCCCCTACCCGAGATCCGCCGGTTTTGACACCGACATTGGTGCTTTCATTGAGAGTTCCTCTGTGTCGTCGCTTTTAGGCCTGATGGCTCCTCCGATCATCAATAGTGATGCAGTCTAGGGTGAGACTTTTCTCCCCGGACAGATCTTCGTCTTCGGCGGCTTCGCACTGCGGGCCAATTCGCTTGGCCATCTAGAGCAGATCGAAAGCTACGACCCTGGCCATCAGGTCAGATTTGGAAGTTTAAACTACACGGTTGACGTCCGCGGGGACTTGATCTTTGACAGATTCGAGCCACGGCCGAGCACGCCGCATTGTCATGATGGGCATGATCTAGCTCTGCCGCCGAACAGTGCCCTGGAGGCCGCGCACGCATCGGTTCCGGCCCTTGATTCGGAAGCAACTGCGCCGATCAAGGACGAGTGGTTGGACGCCGCCTCGGGGGCTGTGATCCCAACGGCGATCGAGCCGAACACCAGCCCCGCACTCCGCAAGGCCCATGACTCCGTGGGGCCGGACTCCTTCCCGGACTCCAAGCCCTCCGCGCCCCTGCCGATCGAATCCGATTGGGCGCCGATCATGGAGTTTACCGCCACGGACATCTTTCAGCACTCGCCCTTTGGCGATATTCTGAAGTCATTAAAGTCTCTCTCTTTATCAGGAGAGCCCTGGCCGAACTGCGGTCAGCAAGGTGGGGATACAGACGACGAAGAAATTCAAAGCCCACCCACCACCCACTTTGTAGGCACTGTGGATGATTTAACCGACATGCTCGACTTCGACTCCGAAGACATCGACGGTATGGATGCCGATGTAGGAGACGACCAAGAACCAGCACCTATAGGGCACTGGAAAGCCGCCTCGTCGTATGACATATACATGGTGAATACCCCAAAAGAAGGAGATGGCGATGGAATAGCGGGGGATGACCCCTCCAAGAAACAGCCTAAGCGCCGGCGTCAGCGGCGCCGCTCTAAATCCCGCCAAAGCAAAAACGGTGATTCCGGCACAGGAGATAACAATACTCCGGATAGCGCCGAAGAACACCCCCTCCAGCAAGATTCAGCACAGGAGGATGGAGAAGCCAGCCCTCACGAGAGAGCGGCAGATAGAGAGGTCGAGGATGATAATTATATGCCTCCCTCCGAAGACGAGGCAAGCCTCAATGATGACGAATTCATCGTGCCAGAGGATCCCGTCGAACAAGAGCGTTTCAAATGCAAGCTCATGGCCACGGCAAGCAGCCTCAAGAAAAAACAGCAACAACTTAGAGCTGATCAAGATTTGCTAGCCGACAGATGGACTGAAGTCCTTGCGGCCGAAGAGTATGAACTCGAACGCCCCTCCAAGAGCTACCCAAAGCACAGGCTGCTACCCCGATTAGACGAGGAAGCACCTAAACCTACATCACCAGCGCATGATACGGCCGATCGGCCACCTCGTGGCCGTGACAGAGAGGCCTCTCGGCCCTCCACTCAAGCCGCACCCCGGCGCCGTTCAAAATATTCTAAGGCACGGGAAAATGCGCCAGACCTGCGAGACATATTGGAGGACAAGGCAAAGCAAACAAGATCGATCTATGGATCGTGCGGGCACCTCACGGCACGTGACGGTGATCGTCACTCCGGATATAATAAATCCGGCCGGGCCGAACACAATAGACAAAGCTCATTTGAGCTGCATCGTGATATAGCCCAATACAGAGGCGCCGCACACCCCCTATGCTTCACAGATGAAGTAATGGATCATCAAATCCCCGAGGGTTTCAAACCCGTGAACATCGAATCATACGATGGCACAACAAATCCCGCGATATGGATCGAGGATTATCTCCTTCATATCCACATGGCCCGCGGCGACGATCTACACGCCATCAAATACCTCCCACTCAAACTCAAGGGACCAGCTCGGCATTGGCTTAACAGCTTGCCAGCAGAATCAATCGGGTGTTGGGAGGACCTGGAAGTCGCATTCCTCGACAATTTCCAGGGCACCTATGTGCGACCACCAGACGCCGATGACCTAAGCCACATAATTCAGCAGCCAGAGGAATCGGCCAGGCAATTCTGGACACGGTTCCTAACAAAGAAAAACCAAATAGTCGACTGTCCGGACGCTGAGGCCCTAGCAGCCTTCAAGCATAATATCCGCGACGAGTGGCTTGCCCGGCACCTTGGACAGGAAAAGCCAAAATCCATGGCAGCACTCACGACGCTCATGACCCGCTTTTGCACGGGAGAAGACAGCTGGCTAGCTCGTAGCAATAACTTGACCAAGAGCCTTGGTAATTCGGACACCAAGGACAACAGTGGCAGGTCATGTCGGAACAAGCAAAAGCACCGCGTTAACAGCGACAGCAGCGAGGATACGACAGTCAATGCCGGATTCAGAGGCTATAAATACGGTCAGCGAAAAAACCCATTCAAAAGAAACACTCGGGGCCCATCCAGTTTGGACCGAATACTCGACCTCTTGTGCCAGATACATGGCACCCCCGAAAAGCCAGCCAATCACACCAACAGAGATTGTTGGGTGTTCAAGCAGGCAGGCAAGCTAAATGCCAAAAATAGAGACAAGGGGCTGCGTAGAGATGACGAGGAGGAGCCCCGGCCTCCGAACAATAGTGGACAGAAGGGTTTTCCCCCACAAGTGCGGACGGTGAACATGATATACGCAACCCACATCCCCAAGAGGGAGCGGAAGCGTGCGTTAAGGGACGTGTATGCGATGGAGCCAAACGCCCCAAAGTTCAACCCATGGTCCTCCTGCCCGATCACCTTTGATCGAAGGGACCACCCCACTAGCACCCGTCATGGCGGATTCGCCGCATTGGTTCTAGACCCAATTATTGACGGATTTCATCTCACAAGAGTCCTTATGGACGGCGGCAGCAGCCTGAACCTGCTTTACCAGGATACAGTGCGGAAAATGGGCAAAGATCCCTCGAGGATTAAGCCCACCAAAACGACCTTTAAAGGCGTAATACCAGGTGCAGAGGCCAACTGTATAGGCTTAGTCACACTTGAAGTGGTCTTCGGATCCCCGGATAATTTCCGAAACGAGGAGTTAATCTTTGACATAGTCCCGTTCCGCAGTGGCTATCACGCACTGCTCGGGCGAACCGCATTCACAAAGTTCAATGCGGTGCCGCACTATGCATACCTTAAGCTCAAGATGCCAGGCCCTCGAGGAGTAATCATGGTCAATGGAAACACCGAACGCTCCCTCCGAACGGAGGAGCACACGGCGGCCCTCGCAGCGGAAGTACAAAGCAGCCTGTCAAGGCAGCTCTCCAGTCCGGCCGTTAAACGTTCGGACATCGTCAAGCGCGCCCGGAGTATCCTACAACAAGACGGCCTGGAACGTTCCGAGCAGGCGTAGCAACGCGGCCCCAACCCTAGCCCTCGCGAACTAGCGAAACCAGTGCTTCGCGTACATAACTACGCTCTCGAAATACCATGGGCACAGGGGGAGGGGCACCATCACGACACGCCCGAAACACGGCTTAAACCGCACTAGGGGCTGTCGATTTCTTTATTTTCTCTTACTTTCAGGACTCCATACTTCGGAAGACCTGTTCGGCAATCCAACTGCCATACAAACGATGCAAGGACCAGGGAAGCAGAAAAGCTACGCCACATTATAGAACTCCCAGGTGGTCTCTATCACGAGCAGTATACCTATTTTGCATACTGTTCCGCAGCCTGCCCCTGAAAAGGACATGTTAAATAGTCCCGCTTTTGCTTATCGCACTATTTGTATCGTTCTGCTTCGATCGCAGCCTTTCTATAAATAATGCATAGCTTTTGTCTATTTTTGCATTACTCTTTTTTACAAATATATGTTCATTAACGACATGTTACACCCGTACACTTTGGTACGGTCAATACGCCAGGGGCTTCAGTACCCCCCTAATATGGTGTGAGAAGTCTGAACACTTTAATAAGTGCGGCACCCCGAACTTATAGCATTATATGCATCGGCTCCGAATCATGTCTTGGGTCAATAGTTGGGTTTGCCCGGCTCCTATGTTTTGGTGCCTTACGTTTCGTTGCATCGGCTAAGGTAGCACTAGGAGAACTACTGCGATTGTGCCCCAGTTGAGCTGGGCGGAGCACCTCAGTAGAGAAAGCTAAAACTGACTGTCATGATGAAGCGAGAGACTGGTCGCTGTTCGAGAGGTTTTTCGAGTCCCTAAAGACTTATGCCGCTTAGAGCGAGGAGTCGGCTTTGTCCGGCCAAAGGCGTGGATAGCGCCCCGAACTCGGTCTTCCGAACACTAGGGGCTTCGCCGAAATTTAAAATTATAGAATTCTATGGCTAAGTGAGAGTGTTCAAGCACTATAGTCCGGTTGCCTTGTTCGTTGTGCTGAGCGCCTCACTCGAAGGACCCAAACATGGGAAAAAGAGCGCTCAGGTTTATCCCGAACACCCCAGCACTAGTGGCATGGGGCAGAAGCCGATGACTCGCCATCTCTCAAATTTGATAAACGGTCGCACAGAAGGTAATATTTTAAATTCAAAACGCATTGCTTAAGCGCACATGAACAAGTTTTCAGCGCACAGGATAAAACGAGCGAGTTTACTCCAAAATTACATCCCTGGAACATTCATCCGCCATTAGGCGGCACCCTTCAGAACATCCTTATAATAATTCTCGGGCTTGCGATGCTCTTTCCCCGGCGGTGGCCCGTCCTTCACAAGCTTCTCAGCATCCAGCTTGCCCCAGTGCACCTTAGCGCGGGCAAGGGCCCTACGGGCACCTTCGATGCAGACGGAGCGCTTGATGACTTCGAGCCTTGGACAGGCCTCCACCAGCCGCCGCACCAGCCCGAAGTAGCTCCCAGGCAAAGCCTCTCCAGGCCACAGTCGAACTATGAGGCCCTTCATGGCCTGTTCGGCCGCCTTGTGGAGCTCGACTAACTGCTTCAGCTGGTCGCTCATGGGCACTGGGTGTCCGGCCTCAGCATACTGAGACCAGAACACCTTCTCCGTCGAGCTGCCCTCCTCGGCTCGGTAGAATGCGGCGGCATCGGACACGCTGCGGGGAAGATCTGCGAATGCTCCTGGAGAGCTCCGGATTCGGGTAAGTAACAAGAAGCTCACTTTCACATGTTTGCTTTGCATAAAGAATGCTTACCCGCTGCTATCTTTTTCACCGCATCCAATTCCTGGAGGGACTTCTGGGATTCGGTCTTGGTAGACCTGGCATTTTCAATAGCCGCCGCGAGCTCGGACACTTGCGTCTTTGAGTCAAGCTCCAAACTCTCATGTTTTTTCATGAGAACCCGGAGCTCTTGCCGCACCTCGCCAACTTGCGCCTCATAATTCTCCCGCTCGGTGCGCTCCGCGGCTGCTCTCTTCCCGGCCTCGGCCAGCGCTTGCTTGAGGGTCGCCACCTCAGTTGTGGCCCCTACAATAACCATGTTAATCCTGTCATATTTTTGCAATTGCACTTTTATATTTTCTTTTGTTTTTTCTATAAGGTATCTCTTACCTTCTTTCTCCTCGAGCTGCCTCTTGGCAAGGCCGAGCTGTTGCTCGGACTGCTCGAGGCCCTGCTTCAGTGTGCCCACCTCCGCAGTCAGTACGGCGGTCGCCAGCAGCGAAGCCTGCATACGCATATTGACTCATTTTCTGTTAGACTCCTGCGAATTTTATTAGATCCTCTATTCGGCTTTTCTTTCCGAACACCAAACAGAGCATCAGGGGCTACTGTCTATGCAGTAATATTTTTACATATTCTGTACTTACCTCGAAGCCTGTTAGAAGGCTGGCACAAGCTTCAGTCAGTCCGCTCTTGGCGGAGTGAACCTTCTGGATCACCGCACTCATAATAGTGTGGTGCTCCTCGTCGATGGAGGCGCCGTTAAGCACCTCCAGCAGATTGTCCGGCGCCTCCGGTTGGACGGGGGCCGCCGGCTCAGTAGGCTTGCTCCTCTTGGAAGGAGTTCGCCTACCGCGGCTCCGAACCGTTGACGATTCCGGCGCGGTGTCCGGCTCAAAGCCGGACTTGGAGCCCTGGGGGGTTTATCCCCTTTACTCCTGGAGTCCGGGAGGTCGCCTTGTGGTGCCTCCAGGACCACCTCCTCCTGGCTTGGAACCTGGTTGGACAACACTTCGGCGTCCTCCGTAGGGCGGGGGGAGGTAGCCGTCGGAAGGGAGTTCACATCCGACGAACCCAGGGAGCCGCTCGACGACTCGTCGAGCCCGGTTTTGGGCGGACTGCATAGATATATTCGACATAAGGAAAGGCTGTGCAATAAAGGAATGCTATGAATTACTCGGGTGCCCGGATGCTTAAGATTCCGCCGGACGCTTGGCCCTGCGCGGCCACTCCTCTTCTTCGTCGTCGGTGTCGTTGGGGTAGTCCGGAGGAAGGGTCTTCCCCTTCTTGGTCCCTTCGGCCTTCCCGGTCGGGGCGGCCTTCCTTTTCTTCCCCCCCCCCCCCCCGCTAGAGGGGGAGAGGTTTCTTCTTCCTCCTCCTCGTTTTCGCGGGAGGAGCGCGTCTCGGATTCGTCGGATGATGAATCCGACACCTCCGGGCACCGGGAACTCTTTCGAGTCCCCGTGGCCTTCTTCTTGGCCTTCTTCTCCAGCACCATGTAAGGTGCCAGAGCCAGCAGCTTCGCTAAGTGAGCATCGGCTGGGTCTTCGGGCAAAGGGGCCGGACAGTCCATCTGTCTGGACTTCGCCTGCCAATCCTGTCAAAGGAAAGGGAGTTTAGATCCCGCATAGAGTCAAACTATGAAAAACCAACATCCTGTAAAAGGTAAAAATAGCTTACCGCACTAGCGTGACGCTGCGTGCTGAATCCGCGGTCCTCGGAAGCGGATGCGGGAGCCTCGGCGCCTTTGAATAGCACCTTCCAGGCGTCTTCGTACATTGTGTCGAAGAGCCTGCTCAGGGTTGGGTGCTGCACCGGGTTGAACTCCCACAAATTGAAACCCCGTTGCTGACACGGGAGGATCCGGCAAACAAGCATAACCTGGACAACATTGACAAGCTTGAGCTGCTTGTTCACCAGGGTTTGGATGCATTTTTGCAGTCCGGTTACTTCTCCTTGGTTGCCCCACGACAGGCCCGTCTCTTTCCAAGACGTGAGCCGCGTAGGGGGTCCGGACCGGAACTCGGGGGCTGCGACCCACTCAGGGTCGCGCGGCTCGGTAATGTAAAACCACCCCGATTGCCACCCCTTCAGGGTCTCCACAAAGGAGCCCTCGAGCCATAGGACGTTGGCTATCTTGCCCGCCATGGCACCTCCGCACTCCGCCTGGTTGCCGCGCATCACCTTGGGCTTGACGTTGAAAGTCTTGAGCCATAGGCCGAAATGGGGGCGGATGCAGAGGAAAGCCTCACACACGACGATAAACGCCGAGATGTTGAGAACGAAGTTCGGGGCCAGATCATGGAAATCTAGGCCATAGTAGAACATGAGCCCCCGGACGAACGGGTGGAGAGGAAAGCCCAGTCCGCGGAGGAAATGGGGAAGGAATACTACCCTCTCATGGGGCCTTGGGGTGGGGAGGAGTTGCCCCTCTTCGGGAAGCCAGTGCGCGATGTCGTTAGACAAGTATCCGGCTTTCCTCAGTTTTTTGACGTGTCCCTCCGTAACGGAGGAGACCATCCACTTGCCTCCCGCTCCGGACATGGCTGGAGAAGGTTGAGGTGGGAAGTACGGGCTTGGGCGCTGGAGCTCGAGTGCGCGGAAGATGGATAGGCAAAGGAGGAAGAAGGCGTAGGTAAAAAGGTGGATCCTTATCCCTTTATATGGGCGGATGCGGCTAAGCGTCCCCACCAGCCTGGTAAAACTCGCTTATCTCCCAAGCGCCGTGATAAATGGCGCGGTTGGTTTACCCACGTCCGTATTGATGAGAATCCCGTAAATGAGGGGACACGATCTCTGCTTTGACAAGACGTGCCAAGGAAACCGCCTCGCGAAATGCGCAGAGGTGGGGGAGTAAAAACGATTCGAATAAAGACTTGGCCGTGGTGTGATGTCACGCTACGGAATACGCCAGCAGATTAGATTCATGTAAATATTATTCTCTCTATGGCTATATGTGGAAACTTATTTTGCAGACTCGGACACTGTCTTTTGTGTTCAAAATCTTCTATGAAGTACTTGGAGGAGGAACCCGCCTTGCAATGCCGAAGACAATCTGCGCGCCGGACTCGTCGTCATTGAAGCCTGGTTCAGGGGCTACTGAGGGAGTCCTGGATTAGGGGGTGTCCGGATGGCCGGACTATACCTTCAGCCGGACTCCTGGACTATGAAGATACAAGATTGAAGAATTCGTCCCGTGTCCGGAAGGGACTTTCCTTGGCGTGGAAGGCAAGCTTGGCGATGCGAATATTTAGATCTCCTACCATTGTAACCGACTTTGTGTAACCCTAACCCTCTCCGGTGTCTATATAAACCGGAGGGCTTTAGTCCATAGGACAACATACAATCTTACCATAGGCTAGCTTCTAGGGTTTAGCCTCCTCGATCTCGTGGTAGATCTACTCTTATACTACCCATATCATCAATATTAATCAAGCAGGACGTAGGGTTTTACCTCCATCGAGAGGGCCCGAACCTGGGTAAAACTTCGTGTCCCTTGTCTCCTGTTACCATCCGCCTAGACGCACAGTTCGGGACCCCCTACCCGAGATCCGCCGGTTTTGACACCGACAATATGCTCCCCCATTGTTTCATCAAAGAGAGCCCAAGTGCTTCTGAACAGTCTAGTAGAGAGTGGCGCCTGCTATCCACGGCTCCGCATAAGCAGCAAACACTCGTTGTTGCCATGTTGTGATGGTGTAACATGTCACCCGTCGGCAAGGACTATTGGGCAAGGCACCAAGCAAAGAGTTTTAGTTTCGATGGGACTCAAAAATGCCATAGAGCAGACCAGCACTGCCCATCCACACTGCCATGTGAACCACCCTCTTCTTGATCCATCCATCCCTCCCAAGATAATTTGGGGTCAATGATCATTCGATAGGAGCAAACTGTGAAAATACCCTTTTGGTCCTCATGCCAAGCCCAGAAGTTTACAATCTTCCTGGTGCACAAAGGGATCCTTAGAATTGGTTCGACATCAAAAGGAACAAACGTTGCTCTAACCAGCTTCTCACGCCAAGTTGCTGTTGTGGAATCAATCAACTCCGCAACCAACGATAACAAAGTTGATAGGGTGAATTTTGGGGCAAACCCTATTTAGCGCTTAAGGCGCCTGTTGTTGTTCATTCTACAAACCGGCACACACACATACCTGCTCCGATCTAGGCCGGCCCATTTTCCTTTTTTTTCCATTAAACTTCACAAAAACTAGTGTGGCAATGGAATAGAACCAACGACCTTGTATTTAGGAAAGAATAGACGTAACCACCACGCCAACTCACCCCCTTATGAATGAATACTTTGTTTTTCCTTTTATTCCAGGGGTGCTGGTTCTATTCAAGTTTTTTTCTTCTTCATTTTCCTTTTTAGTTTTCTTAAATACATATTTTTTCATTTTTATGATTTTTTTTTCAAAAATCGAGAACATTTTTTCAAAATTTGATGGTTTTTTTCAAATTTATGAACTTTCTTTCAAAATTGATGAACTTTTTCAAATTTTTCGAACTTTTCTCCAAATTCGTAAACTTTTTTTGAAAAGCAATGAACTTTTTTCAAATACGTAATTTTTTTTCAATTTTGTTGAACATTTTCCAATTTTTTGATCTTTCTTAAAAATTGATGTTTTTTTCAAATACATGATTTTTTTTCCAAATCGATGAACTTTTTCCATATTCATGACTTCTTTCAAAATCGATGATTTTTTTTCAAATTCATGATTCATGAAATTTTTTGAAATATTGATGAACTATTTCTTCAAGATTGATTAACTTTTAAAAAAATTGAACTTTTCTTCAAGATCGATGATTTTTTTCAAATTCGTGAATTTTTTCTTCAAGATCGATGAACTTTTTTCATAATTTTGAAGTTTTTCTTTAAATCGATGAAGTCTTTTTCCAAAAAAGTTGCTAAACTCTTTTCTAATCGTGAGCTTTTTACAAACCTGCAAACAATTTTTTATTTCACAAATTTTTGAAATACTATAAATATTGTTTCTGGTTTTTTTTTCTCCCAGTAGGGGCGGAGCCAGGATTTAGGCACAGGGGGTTCAAGTCACATTGATAAAAAAAACGGTGCAAAAAAATAAGTACCATAACATTGTATCAAGTTCTGCTTGGGCGCTATGCAAACATCATTATGTTTGAAATGGTTAAAGTTGGTTTCTATAAATTTCAACAAGATCAGAAAATAACTAGCATAATCGTATCATAACGTTTCACTTTGGCGCTATAAAAACAAGATTACATTTGAACTAATCTTTATGGTATTTGACGCATTTTTCTCTTCATAATTGAAAGTCTCAGAACTAGCATCACATGTCACAACCAAAAGAATTAATATTTTAATGTATAATTTTGATATATACAAGATAAGAGTTGAGAGAGATTAGTAGAAGTTGTAAACTAGAAAGTAATACGCAGTGGTAACCTTGTCTAGTTCGTCACTTGGGAATTGATGAGCCTCCGTCCGAAAAAGTTTGTCCCTCAAATGAATGTTCTAGCATCAAGTTAGTGCTAGATACATTTATTTGAAAGACAATTTCTTTTGCGGAAAATTTGAAAGACAAACTTGGGACAAACTTTTTCGGACGGAGGGAGTAATACATACGTGAGTGCCAGCAGGTGAGCCCATGTGTGATGGGCCGTCAGCTTCATAGCCTAATTTGGCCCTATAACCTTGGCATCGAAGGACCGAACTTGAGGGATCGTCACTGAGAAAATGGGATAACTCCCCCCTAGAAAATGGAGAAAAGGGAAACTGAGAAGTCGGAACGGCCCGGGGATGAATGCTTCCAAGCTGCGCCCCAACGCTACAACTCCCCAGACGCACAAAGCCCCCTCGCGTTCCGACTTCCGAGGTGGGAGCCCCGGCCGCTTCCTGTCCCTGCCCAAACTTTTCCTACCGTCGCGCACCATAAATCGACCCGCCACCCGGTACAAGCACCACATTCCTCCAGCCAAGTTCGCAGCCACCCATCAGTCGCTTCAGGCATGTCAGGCCTCCAGATGGTGCTCAGAGACCCAACGGCCGCCGCCGCGGCAAGCGACGTGACCGGGAGCGCCATCGCTGCCTCCTACAATGACCAGATACGGCCCCTCCTGGACGCCGTGGACCGCCTGCGCCACCTCAAGGTGACGCAGGAGGGCATCCAGCTCCCGACGATCGTGGTCGTGGGCGACCAGTCCAGCGGCAAGTCGAGCGTCCTCGAGTCGCTGGCCGGCATCAGCCTCCCTCGCGGCCAGGGCATCTGCACCCGCGTGCCGCTCGTCATGCGGCTCCAGGACGACCCCTCCGCCGACTCGCCGGTGCTGCAGCTGGAGTACAGCAACGGCCGCGTGGTGACCACCACGGAGGCCAATGTCGCAGACGCCATCAACGCCGCCACAGCCGAGATAGCCGGGTCGGGCAAGGGGATCTCCGACGCGCCCATCACCCTCGTCGTGCGCAAGCGGGGCGTACCCGACCTCACCCTCGTCGACCTGCCCGGCATCACGCGCGTGCCGGTCAAAGGACAGCCCGACGACATCTACGATCAGATCGCCAAGATCATCAAGGACTACATCTCCCCGAAAGAGAGCATTATCTTGAACGTGCTCTCTGCCACGGTCGACTTCCCGACGTGCGAGTCCATCCGCATGTCGCAGCAGGTGGACCAAACTGGTGAGCGCACGCTTGCAGTGGTCACCAAGGTGGACAAGTCCCCCGAGGGCCTGCTCGAGAAGGTCACCATGGACGACGTCAACATTGGCCTCGGGTACGTCTGTGTCCGCAACCGCATCGGGGACGAGACCTATGACCAGGCTCGCGTAGAGGAGGAGAAGCTGTTCAAGTACCACCCACTGCTGTCCAAGATCGACAAGTCCATGGTGGGCATTCCTGTGCTCGCGCAGCGCCTCATGCAGATTCAGGCGACCATCATCGCCAAGTGCCTCCCAGACATCGTCAAGCAGATCAACGACCGCCTCAGCCGGAGCAGTACCGAGCTCAACCAGATGCCGCCTGATCTTGTTAGCATCTCTGACGTGGTGAGAGAGTTTATCCGCCTTGTTAAGCAGGTGTGCTCTTCCCTGGAGAAGATACTGGTGAGGGGCGAGTTCGATGAGTTCCCTGATGACTGCCGTTTCCACGGCACGGCCCGCATTGCGGAGATGCTCGATGCATATGCAAAGAAGCTGCCTTCCGAGGTCCCAAGGCGTGGCAACCATGTCTTTCTGATGGAGGAGGTCCGAGTTCTCGAGGAGACAAAGGGCGTAAATCTCCCCAACTTCCTGCCAAGATCGGCGTTCCTCGTTTTGCTCAAGAAGAAGGTCGAGACTGTCATGCAGGTGCCGCACGATGTCGTCAACGAGGTCTGGGAGTACGTGGAGGACCTCGTGCTGAAGATAGTGCTGCACCGCACGGACAACTACCCTCAGGTGCAGTCATCCTGCCGCCGTGCAGTCCAGACGCTGATGGAGAAGGCGCGTGCGCGGTCCGCGCAGCACATCGAGGAGCTGATCGAGATGGAGCTGGTGGCTGATTTCACAGCTAACCCTGATTACATGAAGACGTGGTGCGAAATCATGGAAGGCCATGAGAGGTTCATGGAAGCTGTGGTGGACAACTCCAAGCCCGCCATTGTTAAGCTGGCATGCTTTGGAGAAGTGAACGTGTCGCACCTGAGGGTGAATTCTGAGTTGGCAGGGCAGGCGTTTGACCTGAGCGCGCGCCTGACTGCCTACTGGAAGATCATCGTTCTCCGGCTCATCGACGGCCTGGCGCTGCACGTCCTTCGTGGTGTCAAGCGGCTCGTGGAGAGTGACCTTGAGACAGAGCTCTCCAACGAGCTCTTGGGCAACAAGCTGGCAGGGGTGGAGAGGATGCTAATGCCGTCGCCTGGCACTGGCACCAAGCGTGAGCGCCTGAAGAAGAGCATCGTGCTGCTTAGGCAGTCCAAGGAGGTCGTGGCCAACATCATGGACAGGATCAGTGCGTCAGGTGAAATCTAGGTAGATGGGTATCAGGGTCTGTGATGTCCCTGGTTTGTGGGAGTGGGACTATCTTTTGGATGGTGCGATTCGGTGAACTATGCCATGCTTCATGTTCAGTTATGTTATGAGCCATGCTATGGCTGTATGCTCAGTTATGTTATGCATTTTATTTAGTACTTCTGGTGATGACTGATGCAGTGTCAATTATGCTGTGGTTCTATGTTAGCAAGCGATGTTCTGTTATGTTATGAGCATTATTAATTCCTCTCAACTTGCTATATCTGTTTTATCCTATATGATCTTCAAGGCAAACGAGGCTTAGTTCGCAATTTTTAATAATGTCGTTGCTTCAACCATTTTCATACTAGTTTCATAGGGCACCAAGATACAAGAAACAACTCTTGGGATTTCATGGTTTTATATGTAGAGTCTGATCCTAGCTTAGCTTACCTTTATTAAACTTAAACGAGTTTCTTCTCCAGCATACATATTCAATAATTTCTTGAATGTAAAGGGTACAACAGGAGAAAGTACCCAAACACAGTTCACTTCAGAAATGTACAGTTCTGGGTCCTACGCTAACCTACAGGGAGCATTGTACAGTAGGCAGCAACACTTAATAGTAATAGTGGCATCCATGTTAATGGAGGAGACAAGGCAACTGGTGTTGACCCATAAGCTGACATTAGCATTGAAGAAAGCTGCACAAAGAGAAAAATGTTACTAACACTAATATGTGAAAATCCATATTAGAAAGCTGAGCTAGTAGAAACACACACCTTCAAATGTATCATGGCCGTGATCAAGCACGCGAGTAGAATTATCCTCCTTGTCCAGCCACCACAAAATTTGATCAGCACGATCTTTATCTTGTTCTTGCAAGATAGGTTCATTATAGCTCCTGGACCTGGAGAACCTGGCAGAAAGCATGCTGCCGCAGTGGTTGTATCTGCTGTGTTAGCCCTGTCTTCTGCTCCTCTATGGTACCGCAAATAAGCAGCAGCCCTTTCTGCAAACAAGGCATAGGCAAGGACCACTACAGGGACAACCACCAGGTATAGGAAAGGCAGGGTGATCACCATCACATCTGGGCTGCTCAGCTTGTAGTTTGCCATACCAAAAGAAGGTATGCTCCATCCAGATATGTACATTTGAGCAATTTCTCCATTTTCAGATGTTGCATGACCCCAAAACCACGGCATCTGGGTGATCCAAAGAACATACAGGGACAAAGAAAACCAGAACGGTTTGCTGTTTGCACCCTCCATTAAAAACAAGACCAACCAAAACCAAGCCTTTCGCTGCTGGACAGGGGATGTTAGAACTGACAAGGCCCACCTTTGATATGATGACTTTTTCTTTAAAAAATGGTACAGGATTTGGGGAATGAGTAACAACAGAATGGTGAAGGCCAAATTACTCCAGAGAAGAACTCTATAAGCGTCTTCCCATTCAACTTCAAATATCAAACGGTTGAGGCATGGGCGGTGTAGAATCGCTATCTTGCCCTCAACTGAAAATGGTCGGCGCTCACTTGAGGTCTTCTTACCATTAGAATCTAGCACGATCACTTGCAACCAGTAGCGAGTAGGAGATGGACTTTTGTAATTTTTAGCATTCCACTTGGCATGGAACAAAGGTTTCTGAGAAGAAGAACTGGCAACAGGTAGCAGAGGCATCTCCTCAACTATCTTGAACTCATTATGAGAATCAAAAACTCTTGCACTTACATTGAGGATAGGTTCTTCAGAGAAGACAAGAACGTTTATATCATTTCTAGGTGGCCCCTTCTTTGATTCCAATATATTCATATTTCTTGAATCTGTCGGATAAGTGATCAAGATAGAAGTTTGGAATGGTTGGTTTAACGTATGGTCAATGAAAGAGACTGCTCCTCCGTCTATTGCTAAGATCCTCATCAATCTGGACTCTTTCCAGTCTCCAAGTTCCCATTCCCAAAAGCTTGAAGAGCACTCTTCTGTTCTCATTTGATGATGCCTCCAAAGCTGCTTACTAACTTTCGCATGCAGATGACCGCATAGGTATGCTGAAATTGACTGCCTTGCAAACACGCTTTCGTAACGCTGTCCTCCTTCAGATGAAGTAGTGAACGACATAGGGAAATGTCCAAATACAACTTTTGTAATCGGAACATTTGAATGATTGGTCCAGTACTCTAATTCTGAATTAACTGCTTCTATCCTCTTATCAGTAGGATGTCCAAATAAATTTGTAGGGAACCGAATGCCAACACTCATTGTATCATCGATGCCCAAGAATAAATAACTTCTATCTCCCTACAATACCTTTTAGGACAAAAAATCAGTTCCGGCATTGCAAGTACGATTAACATACATATGTAATCATCAGAATGTATCATGAACAATTAGTTCCATAAACTCATTTCAGAACTAGGAATCAAGAATTCTACCAAAATGCTTCTCTCTGGTATTGCTGTGATCCGATTAGACTTAAATATATGCCAGCTGGTTGAAAGAAACTATAAGGTGCAGATATCATGGAACACTTGGTTCTTCACAAATAAAATGATTGGATATTAATTTGCAGTGCTGCACACTAATCCATTTCCTGTGGCAATAGTTAATGTCTGTACCGAAAAGGTTCTAGCTGCATTAGTATAGTACTCCTCAAGTCCGCATTGTACTTGTTTATGTATGTCATATTTTATAACTTATTAGGCTGGTCATAGTGGGAAGTAACTTATACTAGTGTCATATGCATGACACTAGTATAAGTTACTATCTCCATAGTGCAAAGTAACATAGTACTAGTGTCATAGATTGCTTCATTTATTAGCTCATAGACTCATTTTGCCTCGAGAAGCGCTATGTTACAGTAACATATTATGTTACCACAAGCACCTCTTTCCACATTAAATACTTGCCACATAAGCAAAATTGTCTCGAGATGTGTTAAGTTACTACCTAAGTTACCCCCACTATGGCTAGCCTTATTGATGTCTCAACCTAATCTCAATTCACAAAAGATTGATATTATCATATTAATATTGAAACATTAGTTTCTTGTTGTACCAGGTGACAAGGAAATTTGTTCAAGATAATGTGCTCTCTCATATGCATTATCATTCATCACAATCTATTGCACTGTAAAATTAGTAGACTATGTTGACACGGAAACTCTGCCAGCAAATCTGTTAAAGGTTACACTTCGAATAACCAGGGAAACATATCACCGCATTATCAGTTAAAACAGTCATCTTGAAAAAGTAGAAGATGCTTCACAAGAAGTGCTGACAAAGTGACGAAACGTACCTGGAGCATTATGCTATTAATGGTGCTTAATCGGCCAAGCTGTGAGTTAACACTGTAAGTTGAAAAGAAGTCCAATTCGCTTCCTCTATAGGGAACTCCATATGTATCATGATTGCCTCTAATATCAAATATCCTCCTCTTATCAATACCGCCTTTTGCAACAAGTGCATCAATAGTTTTCTTGTATGTAATCCATTCATCTTCATCCTGTCTGGATGTAGTTCTTTTACTATTTTTTGCATCTAACAAGATGGAAGTTATAATACAATCAGTGAAGTGTTCAAAAAATTACAGGAACGACAGCATATTCCTTCTTATACCATCTGTTTGTAATTATTTTCACTTATCAGAGGAGTTCTCTCTACCATATACTGTAGAATATATGTAACCAAGTATGGATATGCTGGTCTGAAAATGAAATCAACCAAGAAAAAGGTTCCAGTCGGCCAACAATTCGTTTTAAGTTCAACTTTTTAATTTTCGAGTTACTACCGATTCTGAGTTTTATTAACCAACAATGTGTGAAGATGCCTCCGCATTCTGAAGTGACTGGGGATTCATCTCTTCCTACTGTAACAAGGCCGCTTCGTTCTATGCTGCTATTGGGGAGTGAAGACTTAAAGGTCCACGAACTAAATTCTAAGCTAGACTCTCCAGACAGTCAGTCAAGATGAAACAAACCATCCAGTCTGAACAGCAATAGCACCTAAGATCTCCGGAGTTGTTCCAAATTTTACATCGTTGCACAGTATGTTACATCACGACTGATAAGTTCCAATTCAGGGTGTTCAAATATATTTGACTCGGTTTTAGTAAGTTTGTATGCTTCATAATCATTTGTCCTCATAAACTAGACTCGGAGAACCAAATATCATTGCATGAACGTAGGAAATTCGCGTGAAATTTTGGAAATAGTGCATCAAACGAACTATTGGGGCACCAATTGCGAAAGCTGTAACGCTGTGCACCGCAGATTCAAGATTCATGGGCATAGGCGGAGAGGGCGCACCGGTGATGTCGCCGGAGACCAGGAGGAGGTGGGGGCGGATGGTGCGAAGGGCGGTGCCGAGGAGGTTCACTAGGTCGGCGGCGCGGTCCGGGTGGTAGGCGCTGATGTGGAGGTCGCTGACCTGCACCAGCCACGCTACGTCGCCGTCCATGGGGAAGGCCGACCTCGCCACCGCCCCGTCGTCGTCGGCCGCCGTCCATGGGGCAGAAAGCGGCAGGAGGAGGAGGAGGAGGGGGAGTATGAGAGGATGCGAGAGTTTGGACGCCATCGCTGGGAAGCTCTTGCCGCCGGTGGAAGATCCGGCTGGGATCGGTGCGGCAGGGGATCGTGCGTACGATGCCGTGATACTTCAGGGGAAAAAACGATGCCGTGATACTGTTGCGTGTTAGAGCATCTCCAACACCGAACGCGCCGCGCGCAAAAAACAGCTTTGCCGGGCGCCTATCGCCTGGTTTGACGCGGCGCGCAGCGCTGGCTTCAGCAGCCGCGCTAAATTGCAGCGCGCGTGCGCCGCTCCAACAGCGCGCAAAAATATAACGCGTGCGCTCATTTTACAACATTTTCGAAAGCATAAAAATAAAGATAAAAAACGATAAATTGCATAGATAAAAAACGATACAAAGGTATTTTACATCGGTGCAACTAGATAGATAGTTCGAAAGCATAGATAGATAGAACTACGGTGCAACTAGATAGAAACTACTACGACATACATAGATAGAAACTACTCCAAATCGCTACCATCATCATCCTCGTCGGTGTTGTCCGAGGTATCGAGTCACATGTCGTCCCAACGTTCATCGTCTAACGTGAAGATCGACCTCCCACCTGCTGCAACGATATCGGACTGCACATTCGCCAATGCCTTCCGCCGACGCCGGTCCGCCCGCTCCGCGCGGCGCCTTGCCGTCCTCTCCTCCCAGTAGGCACGCTCGTCGGCGACGTCCTTCGGGTGGCGACGGCGCCACTCCGCCATGGCTCGCTCGTCCTCCTCAGCGATGAGGAGGCGGCGACAGTGCCGAGCGTGGTCGGCATGGTCCATGTCGGTGATGAGACGCGGCAGAGGGACGACGCGCTGCGCCTGCTCGCGTGAAGACGTCCCGAAAGTTCATCTGCGACCGGGGCCTATCCAAGCGCCACGCCGCCGCGTCGTACACGCGGGCCGCCTCGTACGCGCTCCGGAACGACCCGAGGCCGAGCCGGACGTCGCCGGACCGGATCTCGATGGAGTACCAGCCGTTGGGGCGCTCGCGGATGCCGCGGTAGCCCGAAGAACCCCGGCGGCGCAGCGGCATGGTGGCGCGGAAAGCGGCGAAGCGGCGAGGTTGCGAGGAGAGAGCGCGTGGCTATGTCTGTGCGCGCGGCATTTTATAGGCGTGCGCGAAGCGGCGCGCCAAATCTACCGCGCCGCGTGCCGCTTTCTCCCGCGCGCGCGCAAACGCTTTCCGCGCACGGTAAGTTCCCGCCACGTTGGAGCGCGTGGAACCAGCCGGCGCGCGCTAAAACCAAATTTTACCGCGCGGCGCGCCTTTTGCCGCACCTATTAGAGATGCTCTTATGTCATGTCGAAGAGGTTGGTGCTCGTTCAGCGAGGCAGGGACTCCAATGTTTTTTTTTTTAGGTTTGGCAGGGACGAGCTTTGCCACACGCACAAAGACATGGCAACGGACTATTATGGAGAAGCTGAGCTGGAATCATTTAATTGAAAGAAATCAAGATGGGGACCCACATCCCCTGAAAATCAGGGGGTGAGGATTAGTTAACGAAGAGAAGCCCCCGTAATAGTCCGTAAAGGTCCGTTGATATACAATTTTCGGGCAGGGACACTAGTCGGCCGGTGGAATAGGTTGTCTGTGTACTCGGCCCAGAGGAAATTGCACGAACACCAACTAACTATGGGCAGGGCGATTCCTATTTATCGCACAGGTCGACGTTTTGTCGACCAAATCCGCACCCACCTCCTCCTTCGATGGTCGGTATGTGAATTTGGACTGGCTCAAGTAGGGTATTTCCTATTTTGACGCATTCTGCGTCAAATTGGCGGAGGTTCGCAGAGGGGAGCGACGCGAAGAGCTCATTGGGCCGGGGCCCATTTAGTGGTTCGCGTGGGTGGTTTTCTCCCGGTTTTGGGAACCTTCTAAAAGGTTCCCTGAACCGGTTTTTCTTTTTCCTGTTGTTTTTTTAGGCTGGTTGGCATTCAGGTTTTTTCTGTTTTGGTTTTTCCTTTCTGTTTCTTTATTTTCGTTTTTAGCTTTTCTGCTTCTTTCTTCTTTTATTTTCCTTTTTCTGTTTCTTTTTTGAAAAATTCGCAAATTTCTAAAATGTCCAGAATTCAAAATTGTTCCCCAATTTGAAATTATTTTTGGGGTTTTCAAAAAAAATGTTCGTATTTTTAAAAAAATGTTCACAAATTCTAGTAAATGTTCGTGTTTTAAAAAATGTTCCAAATTTTTTTTTAAAAAATTTGCGTATTCAAAATGTTCGTAAAGTTGAAAAATGTCACATTTTAAAAAAATGTTCGTAAATTTCATAACAAATTCACGTTTTCAAGATAATGTTCGCAATTTGGAAAATGTTCGTCTTTTTGAAAAATGTTCGCACTTGCAAAATAATGTTCGTCTTTGTGAAAAATGTTCGCCCTTTCAAAACAATGTTTGCAATTTTCAAAAATAAAAAAATGTCGCACAATTTAAAAAATGTTCAATTTTTTTCAAAAAAATCATTTTTTAAAAATTGTTCCCACATTTTAAGAAATGTTTGCGTGCTCAAAATGTCTGTAAAGTTTAAAAATGTGACATTTTCAAAAGATGTTTGTAAATTTCAAAACAAATTCACGTTTTGCAAGATAATGTTCGCAATTTGGAAACTGTTCGTCTTTTTGAAAAATGTTCGCGCTTTCAAAACAATGTTCTTCTTTGTGAAAAATGTTCGAGCTTTGAAAATAAGGTTCGTCCAAAATGTTTGTGCAAACAAAACAATGTTTGCAATTTTAAATAATGTTTAAACAATACAAAAATATTCATTTTTTTCAAAAGTGTTTGTGTCTCCAGAAAAACATTCTGTTTTTGAAACATTTCATATATACTATGTCGACGTGTTCGTGCTTTAAAAAAACAACTCGAAATTTGAAGTGTTCTTTTTCAAAAAAAATAATGTAATTGCTACAGTACTCCTACAGTGTCGTTTGGCTTGTCTTCAGTATGTCCACACGAGGAGTTAATTGTTAAACCACGACGCTGATTGTATCACAACAAAGTTTGCGTGGTCTGTTGGTTAACGTAGCGCGTGCTTGCACTCCATGTCCCGTCTTCGATTCCGTGCAAGCTCTCGCTTTAACGAGAGTCATGGCCGTGCCTTTTGGAAACGAAAAAAAACGCATTTTCTGTATTTTTCTTTCGCGAGAGTCACGGTTTTATTTCCGCGAGAGGCACGGTTGTGCTTTTGTGAGAGTCACGGACGTGCCTCTCGGAAAGGGAAAAACAAAACACGTTTTCTGTTTTTTTTTTCGCCAGAGTCACGGTTTTGCTTCTGCGAGAGGCACGGTTGTGCTTCTGCGAGAGTCACGGTCGTGCCTCTCGGAAAGGGAAAAATACGCGTTTTTTATTTATTTTCTTTCGCGGGAGTCACGGTTTTGCTTTTGCCAGAGGCACGGTTGTGCTTTCGCGAGAGTCACGGGCGTGCCTCTTTCGAAAAGGAAAAAATGTGTTTTCTATTTTTTTTTCACGAGAGTCACGATTTTGCTTTCACGAGAGGCACGGTTGTGATTTCGCGAGAGGCACGGGCGTGTCTCTTTCGGAAAGGAAAAAAACCGTGTTCCCGGTTTGGTTTTTTCGTCCGGTTTTTTCCGTCCTGCTTTTTTCGTGAAAAAAAAGTACGTCAAAACCTATCAACATGGGATCTAGTTTTGAAGATCTCGACGCGAGGAATCCAATGGTGAAAACGGTTTGAGATTTGGACGCACGGTTTAAGAGATAAAACGTTTTGAATAAACGAATCTACGAAAAAAGGGAAAACTCCCAGGTTGCGACAAGTGGCGCGCTACATGTGCGCCACTTGTCGTGACCTGGGGAGATGGAGTATTCTTTGCAACGAGTACTCCTTAATTAGTGATTTCGGCATAACGCGACATATAGGACCTCCCCTCAAGTAGCGCATGCTCCGTTTTCCAGTTTTGGGAAAGAACAAATTTATTTGAGCAATTCTTTGAGCGCCCGTATTTTGAAAGCAGTTTACTACCCAACAACGTCGATCCTTAATGCTGAGTTGGGGAACCATCCCTCGTAGTTCTGGAGGTCCATTGTACAAGGTAGAGACACCCTCAAATTGGGGCTCATAAAAGCGAATTGGTAATGGAGAGGACACTGACATATGGCTGGATAATTGGATTCCTCGGGATTTCAAATTTACGACCATTGTGTTCCAAAACTGCAAATCCACCACATCGAGATACTGATTTAATTGACCACGGTACAACGTCTTGGGACGTTGCAAAGCTGGATGAACACTTCATAGCTATGGATAAAGAGGCGATCCTGAATATCTCTCTTAGCTTGCGGGTGCATGAATATTTTTGGTCATGGCACTATGAGAATAAGGGTGTTTTCTCAGTGAAATATGCGTATAGACTTTTGGCGGCAACAAAGAAGCAGAGAACCGATTGACTTGAACACAATCCGGGCCACTTGGATATTGAGGCAGACTGAAAATCTTCGGCTAAGGTATGGGGCTTGCAAGTACCATCGAAGATTAAGGTCTTTGCATGGCTTCTTGCACAAATGTCCCTCCCCACAGGTGATGTCCGGCACCATGGAAAGATGACTGATTCAGCAACTTGTTCCCTTTGTCATTCGACGGTTGATTCTTGGAGACATTCTCTCTTCGATTGTTACATGGGCAGGGCGTTTTGGGTGCCTGCGGACGAAGAACTAACCGATGTTATTATCTCCGATCGCTCTGAGGACGAAAAGCTATGGATCTTCTGGTTAGTGGATACACTCCCTCTGGCGGAGCTCACCGTGGTGTTGGTCACGATGTGGTCTATCTGGTGGGCTAGGAGGCGAGCTGTACATGATAATCAATTTCAGAGCCCAATGAGCACATCTTGTTTTGTTACCAAGTTCCTGGAGGATTTGGAGGCAGTACCATCAAGGACTTCTACTCCCAGGGTCCTGCATGCAACACTGTGAAACTGCATGTAAGGGCCAGGGAGCCGAATGAAATAGAGAGGGGTCAACATGGTGCCAAGCTTCACGCTGGCTGCCACCATCATAGCATGACACTAAGATAAATGTTGATGGCGGGCAGGCCAGGAGTGGAAGTCGTGGAGCAGCAGCAGCAGTGTGCAGAGACAAGCATGGTCTATTTCTCGGCGTCTCAGCGGTCCTGTATGATGGCCTTGTTGACCCGTTGACCTTGGAGGCACAAGAGTGCAACGAAGCCTTATCCCTAGCGACAGATCTCCAGGTTCAATCCGTCTGCATTGCTACTGATTATGCAGAGGTGGTGAATAGCATTCGATTCTTTGCCCCATGCCGTTATGCAGCCATACTTCGAGATATTAATCGTTGTAGGGAAGCATTTCTTAATCTGGAGTTTGTTCATTAAAAGATGGTACACAACGGAGAGGCTCATTCTCTTGCAAAGGCAGCTTGTTCCTTGCCTCTTGGGCGCCATGTGTGGTTTCATGTTTTGCCCAATATTATCTGAATTCCTATGAACTTGGATGTCTAATAAAGGTTTACAGTTCTAAAAAAACAAGTTTATTTGTTTTTCTTTAGTTTCTCTTTTCATTTTTATTTTTTTATTTTCGCTTTCTTTTCATTTTCCATGTTTGTTTTTAATTTTAATTTTATTTTTCTTTGTCACTATCATTTTTATTTCCCTTTTCTTTTTCACATTCTTTTTCATTTGACGATTTTATTTCAAATTTGTATCATGATCATTTTTTTGTTCATCAAATTCATTTTTCATCGAATACAAAATGTAAAAAAATAAAAATGTTCAACAAATTTAGAAATGTTTCCCAAATTTAATTTTCACCAATTTCAAATTTTTTTCATCAAATACAAAAAATTTCATCACAATTCAAAAAAGTTTCATTGATTCAAAGTTTGTTCATCAAATACAAAAATATTCATCACAATTCAAAAAAATTCATAAAATACAAAAAATCATTCATTAAATTTCTAATAAACTATTCATCATATATCAAAAAATGTTCATGAATTTTAGAAAATGTTTATTGAATTCAAAAATTGTTTACTAAATTAATGAACATTAAGTTTAAAATATTCATAATACAAACAAATCTTCAAAATTCAAAAAAAGTTTTTTAAAATTCTGAACAAATTTTTTTTACTTTGGAGAATTTTTTTGAAATTGACTTTTCTTTTAAATGCTAATTTATTTCATTTAAGATTCGCAAACAATTTTTTAAAGTTAAAAAAGAAAAATAATGAAATGATAAAAGAAGGAAAATAGGTGTGGCCAGCCCTGCATACGGGCTGACCCAAAAAGCTGGCGCGTGGGAAGTGGCGCATTTCCGCAACGCACTAAATAGGAGGTCCCCTATTGGGGTTGACACCTAATCTTCATGTTTGTTGCACAAAACACCCCTATTGGTGTGAACCCATTGCAGTAAGCTCTAATCCATCATTTGATTTATTAACATGATTCCCGAAGAGTGGACTCCACTTATAAGTGCATACATGACAAAGAAAAACCTATGACATTAGAAGACCTAGAATAATTGTCAATATTCTTAATTTTAGTTGCTCGTTACAATTTTTGGTTCAAAACTTAACATTTAGAAGAAAAATTCAAAAAATTAGAAAATTGTCTATATTGGCAATTTTTTAGGACTTTTTAGCTTATTTGGACATGTTTTTGCAAATATTGGCAATTTTTTGCTCAATCTATTTTTCTTTCAAGATCAATATTTTCAAGAAAAACGAAAATAGCCAACAAATAATATATGAAGCATGTATTGATTTGGCAAAAAATTCGACCCATTTGACCATAGTTTTGGGGGAGATTAGATTTTTTAAGTCCAAGCTGACTAACTTGGCATGTTTTTTTTTGCCACATGTGCACTTACAAGCTGGACCCACCTTGCAAATCAAATGGTGAACTAGATCTAGCTACAACATATTATACCAATAGATGGTGTTCTGTGCTACAAACCAGAAAAGTAGGTGTTCCGTGCAAATCTGACCTCAATAGTTACTGGTTTATGCAATTTCCTTGGGCTAAGATAGTCTTTACACCTGACACAAAATATCACTTGTCTCTTCCCGTGGGAGCTATTTCTCCAATTTGTATAATAGCCTCATCCATGATGCTCTTTCCTGGCACATCTTGGTGGGCCGACCGAGTAGAGCGATTTTGGGAAATTTCTATGGACCGATTTTGTCTGGTTTTAGAAACTCAAGTGAGATTTTCTGGGGTGTTTTTCTTATCAATTTCATAGTTTTCGTCGGTTTTCTTCATTTGTCATATGTTTTCTTTGATTATTTATCTTTATTATTATTTTTAATGCACGTCTACTTTTTTAACACGTTGTACATTATTCTTATCCATTTGGAATACTTTTTAACACATGTTGAATATTTTTGAATTACATCATTAACATTTTGTAAAATACAAGTTTTGAACATTTTTTTGGGAATACGCACAAGTGTGCATATCTTGCATTAAAGAGGGAGAGGGGGTAAAGAGCCCCGTCCACGAGTGACTCACATGCGATTACACAAAGACACTCCGACCACCTAGAGATTACAAGCAGGCTAACTACTCCCGATTTCCCACCTCGCCAAGGACACGAAGAAGGACCCAAGGTCAATCTTGAGGAGTCCCGCAGTCTTCCACGCTCGGCCCTCACTCACCACCATGTCAATCACGGCATTAACCGAAGGTGCCGCACTATCAAAACCCACCGCGTTCCGATGCTTCATCACTGATGATAGAATTGTCCATATATCCTTGCCCCTAGGGCTCATCGAGGCGCACAAGTTGCACCAATCCACCAACTTTCGCTCAGTTGTTGGTGCCCAATCTGGCTTGCCTAGTGCCGTGAGTATGTGGTGCCATACCGTTCGCACCAGAACACAAGCAAGAAGGATATGGTTCAGCGTCTCCTCCGCCTGTACACAGAATGGGCATGGGGCTTGATGGGGCAGTCCATGGCGGGCCAAACGTGAAGGAAATATACTCTAGAGTCAATAATAAAGTTGTTATTGATATTTCCTTATATCATGATAAATGTTTATTATTCATGCTAGAATTTTATTAACCGGAAACTTAGTACATGTGTGAATACATAGACAAACAGAGTGTCACTAGTTTGCCTCTACTTGACTAGCTCGTTGAATCAAAGATGGTTATGTTTCCTAACCATACACATGAGTTGTCATTTGATTAACGGGATCACATCATTAGAGAATGATGTGATTGACTTGACCCATTCCGTTAGCTTAGCACTTGATCGTTTAGTATATTGCTATTGCTTTCTTCATGACTTATACATGTTCCCATGACTATGAGATTATGCAACTCCCGAATACCGGAGGAACACTTTGTGTGCTACCAAACGTCAAAATGTAACTGGGTGATTATAAAGGTGCTCTACAGGTGTCTCCGATGGTACTTGTTGAGTTGGCATAGATCAAGATTAGGATTTGTCGCTCCGATTGTCGGAGAGGTATCTCTGGGCCCTCTCGGTAATGCACATCACTATAAGCCTTGCAAGCAATGTAACTAATGAGTTAGTTGCGGGATGATACATTACGGAACGAGTAAAGAGACTTGCCGGTAACGAGATTGAACTAGGTATTGAGATACCGACGATTGAATCTCGGGCAAGTAACATACCATTGACAAAGGGAACAACGTATGTTGTTATGCGGTTTGACCGATAAAGATCTTCGCAGGATATGTAGGAACCAATATAAGCATCCAGGTTCCGCTATTGGTTATTGATCGAAGATGAGTCTCTGTCATGTTTACATAGTTCTCGAACCCGTAGGGTCCGCACGCTTAAAGTTTGGTGACGATCGGTATTTGGAGTTTATGTGTTTTGATGTACCGAAGGTAGTTCGGAGTCTCGGATATGATCAGGACATGACAAGGAGTCTTGAAATGGTCGAGACATAAAGATCAATATATTGGACGGCTATATCTGGACACGAGAAGTGTTCCGGGTGATTTCGGAGAAAACCGGAGTGCCGGAGGGGTTACTAGAACCCCCTGGGGGAAGTATTGGGCCTTAGTGGGCCTTAGGGGAGAGAGAGGGCAGCAGCCCAGGAGGTGGCGCGCCCCCTCCCAAGGGGAGTCCGAGTTGGACTAGGGGAGGGGGGCGCGGCCCCTCTTTCCCTCTCCCTCTCCCTCTCTTTCCTTCCCCCTTCCTCCTCCTAGTTGGACTAGGAAAGGGGGAGTCATACTCCTACTAGGAGGAGGACTCCTCCCCTCCTTGGCGCGCCCCAAGGCCGGCCAGCCTCCCCCTTGCTCCTTTATATACGGGGGCAGGGGCACCCTAGAAGCACAACAGACATTGTCCTTAGCCGTGTGCGGTGCCCCCCTCCACCATAATCCACCTCGGTCATATCGTCTTAGTTCTTAGGCGAAGCCCTGCGCCGGTAGCTTCATCATCATCGTCATCACGCCGTCGTGCTGATGACGCTCTTCCCCGACACTCTGCTGGATCATGAGTTCGTGGGACGTCACCGAGCCGAACGTGTGCAGATCGCAGAGGTGCCGTACCTTCGGTGCTAGGATCGGTCGATCGTGAAGACGTACGACTACATCAACCACGTTGTCATAATGCTTCCGCTTATGGTCTACGAGGGTACGTAGACAACACTCTCCCCTCTCGTTGTTATGCATCACCATGATCTTGCGTGTGCGTAGGATTTTTTTGAAATTACTACGTTCCCCAACAGTGGCATCCGAGCCAGGTTTATGCGTAGATGTTATATGCACGAGTAGAACACAAGTGAGTTGTGGGCGATACTAGTCATACTGCTTACCAGCATGTCATACTTTGATTCGGCGGTATTGTTGGATGAAGCGGCCCAGACCAACATTACGCATACGCTTACGCGAGACTGGTTCTATCGACGTGCTTCGCACACAGGTGGCTGGCGGGTGTCAGTTTCTCCAACTTTAGTTGAATCGAGTGTGGCTACGTCCGGTCCTTGTTGAAGGTTAAAACAACACATACTTGACGAAATATCGTTGTGGTTTTGATGCATAGGTAAGAACGGTTCTTGCCCAGCCCGTAGCAGCCACGTAAAACTTGCAACAAGAAAGTAGAGGACGTCTAACTTGTTTTTTCAGGGCATGTTGTGATGTGATATGGTTGATACATGATGCTAAATTTTATTGTATGAGATGATCATGTTTTGTAATGGAGTTATGGGGAACTGGCAGGAGCCATATGGTTGTCGCTTTATTGTATGAAATGCAATCGCCATGTAATTGTTTTACTTTATCACTAAGCGGTAGCGATAGTTGTAGAAGCAATAGCTGGCGAAACGACAACAATGCTACGATGGATATCAAGATGTCGCGCCGGTGACGATGGTGATCATGACGGTGCTTTGGAGATGGAGATCAAAGGCACAAGATGATGATGACCATATCATATCACTTATATTGATTGCATGTGATGTTATCTTTTATGCATCTTATTTTGCTTAGTTCGGCAGTAGCATTATAAGATGATCTCTCACTAAATTTCAAGGTACAAGTGTTCTCCCTGAGTATGCACCGTTGCGAAAGTTCGTCGTGCCGAGACACCACGTGATGATCGGGTGTGATAAGCTCTACGTTCACATACAACGGGTGCAAGCCAGTTTTGCACGCGCAGAATACTCAGGTTAAACTTGGCGAGCCTAGCATATGCAGATATGGCCTCGGAACACTGAGACCGAAAGGTCGAGCATGAATCATATAGTAGATATGATCAACATAGTGATGTTCACCATTGAAAACTACTCCATCTCACGTGATGATCGGACATGGTTTAGTTGATATGGATCACATTATCACTTAAATGATTAGAGGGATGTCTATCTAAGTGGGAGTTCTTAAGTAATTTGATTAATTGAACTTTAATTTATCATGAACTTAGTACCTGATAGTATTTTGCATGTCTATGTTGTTGTAGATAGATGGCCCGTCCTGTTGTTCCGTTGAATTTTAATGCGTTCCTAGAGAAAGCTAAGTTTAAAGATGATAGTAGCAACTACACGGACTTGGTCCGTAACTTGAGGATTATCCTCATTACTGCACAGAAGAATTAAGTCCTGGAAGCACCGCTAGGTGCCAAACCCGCTGCAGGAGCAACGCCAGATGTTATGAACGTCTGGCAGAGCAAAGCTGATGACTACTCGATAGTTTAGTGTGCCATTCTTTACGGCTTAGAACCGGGACTTCAACGATGTTTTGAACGTCATGGAGCATATGAGATGTTCCAGGAGTTGAAGTTAATATTTCAAGCAAATGCCCGGATTGAGAGATATGAAGTCTCCAGTAAGTTCTATAGCTGCAGGATGGAGGAGAATAGTTTTGTTAGTGAGCATATACTCAGAATGTTTGGGTATAACAATCACTTGATTCAACTAGGAGTTAATCTTCCGGATGATAGTGTCATTGACAGAATTCTTCAATCACTGTCACCAAGCTACAAGAGCTTCATGATGAACTATAACATGCAAGGGATGGATAAGGCAATTCCCGAGCTCTTCGTGATGCTAAAGCTTGCGGAGGTAGAAATCAAGAAGGAGCATCAAGTGTTGATGGTCAACAAGACCACCAGTTTTAAGAAAAAGGGTAAACGGAAGAAGGGGAACTTCAAGAAGAATGGCAAGCAAGTTGTTGCTCAAGTGAAGAAACCCAAGTCTAGACCTAAGCCTGAGACTGAGTGCTTCTACTGCAAAGGGACTGGTCATTGGAAGTGGAACTGCCCCTATACTTGGCGGATAAGAAGGATGGAAAAGTGAACAAAGGTATATTTGATATACATGTTATTGATGTGTACTTTACTAGTGTTTATAGCAACCCCTCAGTATTTGATACTAGTTCACTTGCTAAGATTAGTAACTCGAAACGAGAATTGCAGAATGAACAGAGACTGGTTAAGGGTGAAGTGACGATGTGTGTTGGAAGTGGTTCCAAGATTGATATGATCATCATCGCACACTCCCTATACTTTCGGGATTAGTGCTGAACCTAAATAAATGTTATTTGGTGTTTGCGTTGAGCATGAATATGATTTGATCATGTTTATTGCAATACGGTTATTCATTTAAAGTCAGAGAATAATTGTTGTTCTATTTACATGAATAAAACCTTCGATGGTCATACACCCAATAAAAATAGTTTGTTGGATCTCGATCGTAATGATACACATATTCATAATATTGAAGCCAAAAGATACAAAGTTAATAATGACAGTGCAACTTATTTGTGGCACTGCCGTTTAGGTCATATTGGTGTAAAGCGCATGAAGAAACTCCATTCTGATGGACTTTTGGAATCACTTGATTATGAATCACTTGGTACTTGCGAACCATGCCTCATGGGCAAGATGACTAAAACGCCGTTCTCCGGAACAATGGAGCGAGCAACAAATTTGTTGGAAATCATACATACTGTTGTATGTGGTCCGATGAATGTTGAGGCTCGCGGCGGGTATCGTTATTTTCTAACCTTCACAGATGATTTGAGCAGATATGGGTATATCTACTTGACAAAACACAAGTTTGAAACATTTGAAAAGTTCAAAGAATTTCAGAGTGAAGTGGAGAATCATCGTAACAAGAAAATAAAGCTTTCTGTGATTTGATCGTGGAGACGAATATTTGAGTTACGAGTTTGGCCTTCAATTAAAACAATGTGGAATAGTTTCACAAACTCATGCCCAGAACACCACAACGTAATGGTGTGTCCGAACGTCATAACCATACTTTATTGGATATAGTGCAATCTATGATGTCTCTTACCGATTTACCACTATCGTCTTTGGGGTTATGCATTAGAGACAGCTACATGCACGTTAAATAGGGCACCATCTAAATCCGTTGAGATGACACCGTATGAACTATGGTTTGGCAAGAAACCTAAGCTGTTGTTTCTTAAAGTTTAGGGTTGCGATGCTTATGTGAAAAAGTTTCAACGTGATAAGCTCGAATCCAAATCGGAGAAATGCGTCTTCATAGGATACCCAAAGGAAACTGTTGGGTACACATTCTATCACAGATCCGAAGGCAAGATATTCGTTGCTAAGAATGGATCCTTTGTGGAGAAGGAGTTTCTCTCGAAAGAAGTGAGTGGGAGGAAAGTAGAACTTGATGAGGTAACTGTACCTACTCCCTTATTGGAAAGTAGTTTGTAACGCCCCCGATGTAATTTGCCATATTTGTAATCCAACTCTTGCCATTTCCGGCTAAGTGCTATGATATTCCCTCCGTGATTGGGTTCTCTCCGTTTTGCATTTTGGTCATGTCATGCATTTCATATCATGTCATCATGTGCATCGCATTCGCATACGCGTTCGTCTCATAAATCCGAGCATCTTTCCCGTTGTCCGTTTTGCAATCCGGCGCTCCTATGTCTCCCGGCGTCCCCTTTTACATTTCTTCGTGAGCGGGTATTAAACATTCTCGGAATGGACCGAGGTTTGACATGTGGCCTTGGTATAGCACCGGTAGACCGCCTGTCAAGTTCCGGGTCAATCGGAGTTCGTTTGGTACTCCAACGGTTAACCGGGTAACCGTGAAGGCCTCGTGTGTGTTGCAGCCTAAAACCCCTTCAAAACAGCCCAATAACCCATCAAAGTCACTCCCATGTCCTCCGCCGTTCGATCACGATCGCGTGGGCGAAAACCGCACTCCGTTTGGAGCTCCCTAGCTTCCCCCCTCGTGTCCGGAGCGTCCGATCGCGATCCGAGGGTCCGAAAACGGATGTAAACCCCTAACCCTAGCCAATCTGCTATAAATGGGCACCCCCTTGTCCATTTTGGACATCCCTAGCCTTCCCCTACCTCCCAGCCGCCTCCCTCCTCGTAATCAGAGCCTCCCCTCGAAATCCGCCGCCGGCCAACCTCTCCCCGCCATTTGGCGCTGACCCCGCCGCCGCCAAGTCAGCGCAGCCGCCACCCGCACCCAACCGCCACGCGCCACGCGTCCCAGGGCGCGCCCCGCCGCCGCAGGCCCGCCTGGCCCAAGGCAGGCCCGCCCCCGGGCCGCGCCGGGCCCGAGTGCCCGTGCCTTCCGCGCCGCCCGCCCGGGAGCTTCCCCGCTCCTGCCGCCCGGCCCGCGCGCTCCGGCCGTCGCCGTCCGCCGGCGCCCTTCCACCCGCCGGCGCCCGAGCCGCCCAGCGCTGCCGAGCCCCGCGCCCGACCCCGCTGCTCGCCGTCGCCGTCCACCGCTCGCCGCGCCCGCCGCCTCGCCGGATCCGCCGCGCGCCGCCCCGGATCCACCTCGTCGTCGCGTCCCCGGCCGCCACAGCCCCGTCTCCGGCGACCGCATCGGGCCGCGCGCCCGCTGGATCAGACCTAGGGTTAAACTCCCCCTCGTTTTTTTGCTAAGTCCTCAAGAGTTCATATCATCATCACATGTTCTACCTGCCATAACTTTGCATCCTTGGCTCCGTTTCGTGCGTATAATATGTCGAATTGTTCGTCTCGAAGAGTACATCATTTTGTTACATTGAATCATATTCATTTGTAGTCATCTTGATGCCCGAAATGCTGTTAGAAGAGGGCTAGTTGATGTTAGTTGCTGGATCTTATCTGAACATGCACTTTTGTCATTTTTGCCATGATTGATGTGTACCTCCTATGAAGTTGAGTCCTACATGAGTTTTGTAATATGCCATGTTACCTATCCAGAGGATTTTGACATGTATTTTTATGATCTATGTGGTGACTAGCACAAGCATGCAAACTAGGTGTCTTGATGTTGCTGATTTCAGAGACTTAGTGATTTCACTAAGTCCCTGACTGCTGTTATTTTCGTGCCATGTATCCATGTTGTTTCTGAGTGATCTATGCATAATTTGAGCATGATCAGTAAGGGAGTTTTGAACTTGAGTATTTGCTTAATCCATTCATGCCTTTGTTTGCAATTATGGAGTGCCATAGCTTGAGTCAATCGAGCTCTACTTTTGCTTCAAAATATTGCTGGCAGATTGTTTACGTGTTATTCGTTTTTGCCAAGCTTGGTGTAGTTGATCCTTGCATGATATGATGTTATTCTTGCCATGTCTAGTTACTATGCCATGTCTTATTGATTTATGTATGCTTAGTTTATCATGAATTGCTCTTTAGTGAGTGCATCGAGCTCACGAACATGCCTAGTCGTTATCAGTTTCCTGCCATGTCCAGTTTTCTGCTAAGTCTGAAACCTGTAACAAAACTTGCTTAATTGACATGGGTGTAATCATATTTTATGGTCCTTTTTGGCTTATGTTCAGTAAGAGACTTTTGTCAAGTGCTATGAGTAGATTCATGCCATGCCTTACTTTGCTATGTTCTGAACTTGTAGCATGTTGTTTCGTTGCTCCGAACATGTCATCCTGATGTTAGTTTCTGCTTGTTATTTTCACTAAGTCTGTGAACCTGTTATCGTTTGCACTTTTGCCATGCTTGTTTGGACCTGTTTTGATGTGATTGAGCCGTAGCTCAGTGTTCATCTTTTGTCGTGCATCTTGTGTAGACTACTGTCATATGCTTTGTTGCCATGTTTGGGTGCAGTAGCTTAATTATTTGTTGCTTGCTAAGTAGCATCATGCTGTTTATGACAGATTCGTGTCATTCTTGTATTGCTTGCCATTTGCAAACCGTGCATCCGATTCCGGTGTATTTTATATCGATTTCAACCAAAATCACCTCATCTATCCGGTGGCATGATTGGTTTGCCAAGATTATGTCCTGTTCATCCTTGTCCTTCCGGAGCATGCATACGCATTGCATATCACCTCTCGCATATCATGCCATGTTTGCATCATATTGCTTGCGCATTGCATCGTGGTTGATTTTGGTTCCTTTGCTTGTTCTCTTGTCTTGGGTAGAGCCGGGAGACGAGTACGTGAACGAGGAACCTGTTGAGAACGCTTACGAGGACCAAGCTTTCGACAACTCTGAGAACCTTGCAGGCAAGATGACCATACCCTCGAAATCACTTCTATCTTTGCTTGCTAGATTGCTCGCTCTTTTGCTATGCCCATGCTGCGATACCTACCACTTGCTATATCATGCCTCCTATATTGCCATGTCAGCCCCTAACCATCCATGTCCTAGCAAACCGTTGTTTGGCTATGTTACCGCTGTTGCTCAGCCCCTCTTATAGCGTTGCTAGTTGCAGGTGAAGATGAAGTTTGTTCCTTATTGGAACATGGACTTGTTGTTTCTTGTTGGAACATGTTTACTTGTTGGGATATCACAATACCTCTTATTTAATTAATGCATCTATATACTTGGTAAAGGGTGGAAGGCTCGGCCTTATGCCTGGTGTTTTGTTCCACTCTTGCCACCCTAGTTTCCGTCATACCGGTGTTATGTTCCCGGAGTTTGCGTTCCTTACACGGTTGGGTGATTTATGGGACCCCCTTGACAGTTCGCTTTGAATGAGACTTTTCCAGCAAGGCCCAACATTGGTTTTACCATTTGCCACCACCTACCCTTTTTCCCCCGGGTTTTCGCGAGCCCGAGGGTCATCTTTATTTTAGCCCCCCGGACCAGTGCTTCTCTAAGTGCTGGCCCGAACCGAGCAACCTGCGGGGCCACCTCGTGGCAACTCGAGGGCTGGTTTTACTCGTAGCTTGACTTATCCGGATGTGCCCTGAGACCGAGATATGTGCAGTTCCTATCAGGATTTGTCGGCACAATCGGGCGGTTTTGCTGGATTTGTTTTGTTGCTGCCGAAATGTCTTGTAGTCCGGGATTCCGAGATTGATCGGGTCTTCCCGGTAGAAGGAATATCCTTCGTTGACCGTGAGAGCTTATCATGGGCTAAGTTGGGACACCCCTGCAGGGTATTATCTTTCGAAAGCCGTGCCCGCGGTTTTGAGGCAGATGGGAATTTGTTGATGTCCGGTTGTAGAAAACCCGAAGTTGACCTTAACTAAAACACATCAACCGCGTGTGTAACCGTGATGGTCTCTTCTCGGCGGGGTCCGGGAAGTGAACACGGTTGTTGGAGTTATGCCTGACGTAGGTTGTTTCAGGATCACTTCTTGATCACTTCTAGTTTCTCGACCGTGCTTTGCCTTCTCTTCTCGCTCTCTTTTGCGTTGTAGCCACCATATGCTAGTCGCTTGCTGCAGCTCCACCTCATAAACCCCTTTCCCACCTTTTAAGCTTAAATAGTCTTGATCTCGCGGGTGTGAGATTGCTGAGTCCCCGCGACTCACAGATATTATCACCTCAGTTGCAGGTACCAATGATGTCAGTGCTGATGACGTGACCGAGCTCACTTGGGAGTTCGATGAGGAACGTGGCCGTTACTATGTTTCTTTTCCAGATGATCAGTAGTGGAGTCCAGTTGGGTGATCCGGGGATCTGTTTAGCATTTGGGGTAGTCTTCTTTCATTTTGGTGCCGTAGTTGGACCTTGAGTGTAATCTGTTTGATGGATGTTATTTATGTACTTGTGTGAAGTGGCGATTGTAAGCCAACTATGTATCTTTCCCCTTTATTTATTACATGGATTGTGTGAAGATTACCTCACTTGCGACATTGCTTTCAATGCGGTTATGCCTCTAAGTCGTGCCTCGACACGTGGGAGATATAGCCGCATCGAGGGCGTTACAAGTTGGTAATCAGAGCCTTTCCCGACCTTAGGAGCCCCCACAGTTTGATCGTCTTTAGTGGCCGAGTTGTGTCTAGAGAAATGTTTTGAGTCATTTAGGAATTATATATCTGAGAGTTTAGGAATTCTTTTTACTCCCCAGTCCCTTCGACCTTCTGGTAAGGCATCCTGACGTAGAGTTTGACTATTCTCTTCTCAAATTTCACTAAAAAAAATTTTAGGATCACGCGGGTATATTACAATCGTTCCGATGGTTTTATGATGACAACATTGTCTTGGTTGCCTCCTGACATTTAGGGGTTGTGGCAGTGTCCCGGGGAGTTGAGCTCCGAGGTGTTGTCGTCATAATCTTATCGTTGCGGTTTTGGAATACCTGAGTTTAGTACGACCGACATCGAAAATCTCTTTTGTACAGTTGTTGGTGAGATAACCCTGATAGCCCAGTACTGTGGCGAGTGCAGGGGTATTGCCATGACTTGTATAACGGATGTGTTTTCGAAGATTGAGGTAGATGATTTCCGAAGGTTTCTTGGTTATGTGTTGAAGGATGGATACAGCTGGTTGTAGGAATTGCTAGTTTGGGTGAGATATTATGCTTCCCCTGTATCCCCAACACCTGATTGCATAACCAGAAAGTTTCGGGAGTTTATAAGTTGGAATTCTTGTAGCTTTAGTACTTCTTCCGCAGATATTGGGTTTGTGATTGGGTAATCCTTACCAAGTATTTGTTCACTTCCGTACCTTGTTCATTTTATTCCTCACCATGTTCTAAGTGGCTTCTCAGCTTTGGAAGTGTGATGTTTTACATTGGAATTCATTCGTTCATTCTCATTCGAATGTTAATTGTGAAGACTATATGTTGCAATTTCGTTCCTTTGATTCAACTTCAATATATCTCTGTCAAGATGCTAATGGATGTCACCCTCTTCAGGATGGCTCCACCAACGCGTCAGAATCCGGAACGCAATGACGGGAATCAGGCTAACCCTCCGCCACCACCTCCGCCTCCGGAAGCTTGGCAAGCCTTGATGACTGCCACAAATGCCAATGCTCAGATTCTGATTCAGCTCTTGCAAGATCGCAACCAAGGTCAAGCTAATCAAGAGAATCAAGGCCAAGGCAACAATCAGCCGCATTTCGCTTCACTGAACCAGTTCCTTGCTAATCAGCCAAAGACCTTCAGCTACTGTGTCGAGGCCACTGACGTTGATGATTGGCTCGTGGACATCAGCAAACATTTCGAGTGCAGCAATGTGAGACCTGAGGACTTTGTCAAGTTTGCCTCTTTTCAACTCAAAGATCAAGCTGCTGAGTGGTTCCAGCAATACAAAGATTCCAGAGGAGGTCGTGTGATCACTTGGGATGATTTCCGCCGTGATTTCAAAGCGCACCACATTCCAGAAAGTGTTGTTGAGCTTAAGCGTGAGGAATTCCGCAATCTCAAGCAAGGCACCATGTCTGTCTACCAATACAACACTCAGTTCCAGAAGCTCTCTCGTTTTGCAAGGCAAGACATCCCTGATGAGAAGAGTATGATCTACCAGTTCAGGCGTGGTCTCAGAGAAGATCTGCAGCTTGCTCTCGTGCTTTTCGAGCCATTGAAGTATGATGAATTCTACAACATGGCACTGAAACAAGAAGCTGCTCAGCTCAAGTGTGAGGCATCTAAGAAGAGAGTCAGAGACGCAGTTCAGTCTTCTTCTTCCTCACTTGTGGCAGCTAAGCAACAGAAGTTCTGGTTGCCTCCTCCTCCTCCGTTCCGTCAGCCTTATCAACAGAAGAACTCAAGTGGCCGTGGATCTTCCCACCCACCCAACCCTGGCTATCAGAACAAGCCTCAGAACCAAGCTCCAAGGCCAAGTGCTCCTTACCATCGTCCGCTCTCAGAGGTGACTTGTAACAAATGTCAGCAGAAGGGTCACTATGCGAACAAGTGCTTCAACCAGAGGCGCCTTCCGCCTCCTCCTCCTGTGAAATCTTCCAGCAATGCAGTGGTCAAGCATAATCCTAAGCATGTCAAGGTGAACATGTTGAATGCAGCTCAAGCAGAGGAGTCTTCTGAAGTGATCATGGGTAATCTTCCTGTTAATGATATTCCTGCCATAGTCTTATTTGATACTGGTGCATCACATTGTTTCATGTCAAGACCATTCTTTGCCAAGCATGAGTTCACTTCTTCAAATTTGGATAGACCCATGCCTGTCATTTCTCCTGGTAAACGTTTGAGCTCAAGTTTGGTGGTTCCCAATGTTTCTATCAAGATGGGTGACTACAAATTCTTGTCTAAACCAATTGTTCTTGGTGATTCTGATATTGATCTTATTCTCGGGATGGACTGGCTTTCTAAGCACAAGGCTCAGCTTGAGTGTGCTGCCAGGGAAATCAAATTGACTCACACTTCGAACGATGTGATCATCTATGCTTCTCGTGATGATACCATTCGGTTGTTTTCTCTCAATGAGATGGGTGAAATGGAGGCTATCTCCCAGATTCCAGTCGTTTGTGAGTACCAATATGTTTTTCCAGAAGAGCTTCCGGGTATGACTCCCCGTCGGCCAGTTGAATTCGTTATTGAGCTTGAGCCTGGCACGGAACCTGTTTGCAAGCGTCCTTACAAGCTTGGACCAGATGAGCTCAAGGAATTGAAGATTCAACTCGATAAACAAGAACGTCTGGGTCTGATCAGACCGAGTTCTTCTCCATGGGGTTGTGGTGTTCTTTTTGTCAAGAAGAAGGATGGCACGGACCGACTTTGCGTCGATTACCGTCCATTGAACAAGAAGACTATCAAGAACAAGTACCCACTTCCCAACATCAATGAGCTATTTGAGCAACTCAAAGGTGCTAAGGTGTTCTCCAAGCTTGACCTTCGTATGGGTTATCATCAGATTCGCATTCGTGAAGAAGATATTCCCAAGACAGCATTCAGAACAAGCTTTGGTTCTTATGAATATACTGTCATGTCTTTCGGCCTTGTCAATGCTCCTCCGTATTTCACTCGATTGATGAATTTCATCTTCAACCCCTACATCAACGAATTTGTCTTGGTCTATCTCGATGATATTTTGGTCTTCTCCAAGAATAAGAAGGATCATGCCGAACATTTGCGATTGGTACTCGACAAGCTCAGAGAATATCAATTATATGCGAAGTTCTCCAAATGTGAATTCTGGCTTGATGAAGTTCTTTATCTTGGTCATATCATCTCTGCCAAGGGCATCGCTGTTAATCCAGAGAGGGTGTCTGCAGTTTTGAATTGGAATCCTCCTCAGAATGTCAAGCAGCTTCGCAGTTTCCTTGGACTTGCAAGCTATTGCAGAAGATTCGTTGAGAATTTCTCCAAGATTGCCAAGCCTCTTTCCAACCTCCTCCAGAAGCATGTGAAATATGTCTGGTCTCCTGAGTGTGACCTTGCTTTCAACACTCTCAAAGAGAAACTCGTCACTGCTCCAGTCCTGACTCCTCCTGATGAATCCAAGCCTTATGAAGTATTCTGTGATGCTTCTCTCCAGGGCCTCGGTGCTGTGTTAATGCAAGAGAAGAAGGTTGTTGCCTATACCTCTCGCCAGTTGAAGCCCAATGAAAGGAACTACCCCACTCACGATCTTGAGTTGGCGGCAGTTGTCCACGCTCTAATAACATGGAGACATCTCCTGTTGGGAAGGAAAGTGGACATTTTCACAGATCACAAGAGCCTCAAGTATATCTTCACTCAGCCTCATCTCAACCTCAGGCAAACTCGATGGGTCGAAATGATTCAAGAGTATAATCCGAGTATTGAATATACTCCAGGCAAGGCTAATGTGGTTGCAGACGCTTTGAGCAGAAAGGCTTACTGCAACAGCTTAATCCTCAAGCCTTTTCAACCGGATCTTTGTGAAGCTTTCCGCAAGTTGAATCTCCAAGTTGTTCCTCAAGGTGTTCTTGCCAACCTAATTGTCTCTCCTACTTTGGAAGATCAGATTCGTGAGGCACAATTGTTGGATACCATGGTGAAGAAGGTGAAACGTGGTATTGAAAAGAGCATCCCCAAATACAAGTGCTATCGAGTTGATGACAGAGATACTCTTTTCTTCGAGGACCGGATCGTGGTTCCAAAGGGTGATCTTCGTAAAGTCATTATGAACGAAGCGCACAATTCTCTTCTGTCAATTCATCCTGGAAGTTCGAAGATGTACCATGACCTCAAGCAGTCGTATTGGTGGACTCGAATGAAGCGTGAGATCGCTCAATTCGTGAATGAGTGTGATGTCTGCAGAAGGGTGAAAGCAGAACACCAACGACCAGCTGGACTTCTCCAACCTCTTGCTATTCCTGAATGGAAGTTTGATCATATCGAAATGGACTTCGTGACTGGTTTTCCTAAGTCTAAGCGTGGAAATGATGCTATCTTCGTCGTCATCGACAAGCTCACCAAAGTGGCTCATTTTCTTCCTATCAAAGAGTCTATCACAGCAGCGCAGCTGGCAGAGCTCTACACCTCCAGAATTGTCTCTTTGCACGGCATTCCACAATTGATCTCTTCAGACCGTGGCAGCATCTTTACCTCCAAGTTTTGGGATTCTTTTCAGACGGCCATGGGCACCAACATTCGCTTCAGCACAGCTTTCCACCCTCAGTCTAGTGGACAAGTCGAGCGTGTCAATCAAATTCTGGAAGATATGCTCAGAGCCTGTGTTATCTCTTTCGGCTTGAAGTGGGAGGATTGTCTTCCTTATGCTGAATTCTCTTACAACAACAGTTTTCAAGCCAGTTCGGGCAAAGCCCCATTCGAGATCCTCTATGGCAGAAAGTGCCGTACTCCTCTCAACTGGTCTGAAACCAGTGAACGTCAATTGCTCGGCAATGATTTGATCTCAGAGGCTGAGGCTATGTGCAAGGTGATTCGTGAGAACCTCAAAGCCGCGCAGTCGCGTCAGAAGAGCTATTACGACAGCAAACACCGAGATGTGGCATTCGAGATCGGAGACCATGTTTACCTCCGTGTCTCGCCAATGAAAGGAACTCGTCGCTTCGGTATCAAGGGGAAACTTGCCCCGCGATACGTCGGTCCCTTCAAGATCATCGAGAAACGAGGCGATCTCGCCTATCAACTTGAGCTCCCCTCCAACTTTGCAAATGTGCACGATGTCTTCCACGTGTCACAGCTTCGCAAGTGCTTCAAGACGCCTGAGCGCACCATCAACTTCGAAGAGATTGATCTTCAAGAAGATTTGTCCTATCATGAGCACCCAGTTGCTATTCTTGAGACAACTGAGCGCAAGACTCGCAACAAGTCAATCAAATTCCTCAAAGTGAAATGGTCACATCATTCAGACCGAGAAGCCACCTGGGAGCGTGAAGACCACCTACGTTCCGAGTACCCGGAGTTCTTTCAGTCCTAGATCTCGGGACGAGATCCTCTCGTAGTGGTGGTGTGTTGTAACGCCCCCGATGTAACTTGCCATATTTGTAATCCAACTCTTGCCATTTCCGGCTAAGTGCTATGATATTCCCTCCGTGATTGGGTTGTCTCCGTTTTGCATTTTGGTCATGTCATGCATTTCATATCATGTCATCATGTGCATCGCATTCGCATACGCGTTCGTCTCATAAATCCGAGCATCTTTCCCGTTGTCCGTTTTGCAATCCGGCGCTCCTATGTCTCCCGGCGTCCCCTTTTACATTTCTTCGTGAGCGGGTATTAAACATTCTCGGAATGGACCGAGGTTTGACATGTGGCCTTGGTATAGCACCGGTAGACCGCCTGTCAAGTTCCGGGTCAATCGGAGTTCGTTTGGTACTCCAACGGTTAACCGGGTAACCGTGAAGGCCTCGTGTGTGTTGCAGCCTAAAACCCCTTCAAAACAGCCCAATAACCCATCAAAGTCACTCCCATGTCCTCCGCCGTTCGATCACGATCGCGTGGGCGAAAACCGCACTCCGTTTGGAGCTCCCTAGCTTCCCCCCTCGTGTCCGGAGCGTCCGATCGCGATCCGAGGGTCCGAAAACGGATGTAAACCCCTAACCCTAGCCAATCTGCTATAAATGGGCACCCCCTTGTCCATTTTGGACATCCCTAGCCTTCCCCTACCTCCCAACCGCCTCCCTCCTCGTAATCAGAGCCTCCCCTCGAAATCCGCCGCCGGCCAACCTCTCCCCGCCATTTGGCGCTGACCCCGCCGCCGCCAAGTCAGCGCAGCCGCCACCCGCACCCAACCGCCACGCGCCACGCGTCCCAGGGCGCGCCCCGCCGCCGCAGGCCCGCCTGGCCCAAGGCAGGCCCGCCCCCGGGCCGCGCCGGGCCCGAGTGCCCGTGCCTTCCGCGCCGCCCGCCCGGGAGCTTCCCCGCTCCTGCCGCCCGGCCCGCGCGCTCCGGCCGTCGCCGTCCGCCGGCGCCCTTCCACCCGCCGGCGCCCGAGCCGCCCAGCGCTGCCGAGCCCCGCGCCCGACCCCGCTGCTCGCCGTCGCCGTCCACCGCTCGCCGCGCCCGCCGCCTCGCCGGATCCGCCGCGCGCCGCCCCGGATCCACCTCGTCGTCGCGTCCCCGGCCGCCACAGCCCCGTCTCCGGCGACCGCCTCGGGCCGCGCGCCCGCTGGATCAGACCTAGGGTTAAACTCCCCCTCGTTTTTTTTGCTAAGTCCTCAAGAGTTCATATCATCATCACATGTTCTACCTGCCATAACTTTGCATCCTTGGCTCCGTTTCGTGCGTATAATATGTCGAATTGTTCGTCTCGAAGAGTAAATCATTTTGTTACATTGCGTCATATTCATTTGAAGTCATCTTGATGCCCGAAATGCTGTTAGAAGAGGGCTAGTTGATGTTAGTTGCTGGATCTTATCTGAACATGCACTTTTGTCATTTTTGCCATGATTGATGTGTACCTCCTATGAAGTTGAGTCCTACATGAGTTTTGTAATATGCCATGTTACCTATCCAGAGGATTTTGACATGTATTTTTATGATCTATGTGGTGACTAGCACAAGCATGCAAACTAGGTGTCTTGATGTTGCTGATTTCAGAGACTTAGTGATTTCACTAAGTCCCTGACTGCTGTTATTTTCGTGCCATGTATTCATGTTGTTTCTGAGTGATCTATGCATAATTTGAGCATGATCAGTAAGGGAGTTTTGAACTTGAGTATTTGCTTAATCCATCCGTGTCTTTGTTTGCAATTATGGAGTGCCATAGCTTGAGTCAATCGAGCTCTGCTTTTGCTTCAAAATATTGCTGGCAGATTGTTTACGTGTTATTCGTTTTTGCCAAGCTTGGTGTAGTTGATCCTTGCATGATATGATGTTATTCTTGCCATGTCTAGTTACTATGCCATGTCTTATTGATGTATGTATGCTTAGTTTATCATGAATTGCTCTTTAGTGAGTGCATCGAGCTCACGAACATGCCTAGTCGTTATCAGTTTCCTGCCATGTCCAGTTTTCTGCTAAGTCTGAAACCTGTAACAAAACTTGCTTAATTGACATGGGTGTAATCATATTTTATGGTCCTTTTTGGCTTATGTTCAGTAAGAGACTTTTGTCAAGTGCTATGATTAGATTCATGCCATGCCTTACTTTGCTATGTTCTGAACCTGTAGCATGTTGTTTCGTTGCTCCGAACATGTCATCCTGATGTTAGTTTCTGCTTGTTATTTTCACTAAGTCTGTGAACCTGTTATCGTTTGCACTTTTGCCATGCTTGTTTGGACCTGTTTTGATGTGATTGAGCCATAGCTCAGTGTTCATCTTTTGTCGTGCATCTTGTGTAGACTACTGTCATATGCTTTGTTGCCATGTTTGGGTGCAGTAGCTTAATTATTTGTTGCTTGCTAAGTAGCATCATGCTGTTTATGGCAGATTCGTGTCATTCTTGTATTGCTTGCCATTTGCAAACCGTGCATCCGATTCCGGTGTATTTTATATCGATTTCAACCGAAATCACCTCATCTATCCGGTGGCATGCTTGGTTTGCCAAGATTATGCCCTGTTCATCCTTGTCCTTCCGGAGCATGCATACGCATTGCATATCACCTCTCGCATATCATGCCATGTTTGCATCATATTGCTTGCGCATTGCATCGTGGTTGATTTTGGTTCCTTTGCTTGTTCTCTTGTCTTGGGTAGAGCCGGGAGACGAGTACGTGAACGAGGAACCTGTTGAGAACGCTTACGAGGACCAAGCTTTCGACAACTCTGAGAACCTTGCAGGCAAGATGACCATACCCTCGAAATCACTTTTATCTTTGCTTGCTAGATTGCTCGCTCTTTTGCTATGCCCATGCTGCGATACCTACCACTTGCTATATCATGCCTCCTATATTGCCATGTCAGCCCCTAACCATCCATGTCCTAGCAAACCGTTGTTTGGCTATGTTACCGCTGTTGCTTAGCCCCTCTTATAGCGTTGCTAGTTGCAGGTGAAGATGAAGTTTGTTCCTTGTTGGAACATGGACTTGTTGTTCCTTGTTGGAACATGTTTACTTGTTGGGATATCACAATACCTCTTATTTAATTAATGCATCTATATACTTGGTAAAGGGTGGAAGGCTCGGCCTTATGCCTGGTGTTTTGTTCCACTCTTGCCACCCTAGTTTCCGTCATACCGGTGTTATGTTCCCGGAGTTTGCGTTCCTTACACGGTTGGGTGATTTATGGGACCCCCTTGACAGTTCGCTTTGAATGAGACTTTTCCAGCAAGGCCCAACATTGGTTTTACCATTTGCCACCACCTACCCTTTTTCCCCCGGGTTTTCACGAGCCCGAGGGTCATCTTTATTTTAGCCCCCCGGACCAGTGCTTGTCTAAGTGCTGGCCCGAACCGAGCAACCTGCGGGGCCACCTCGTGGCAACTCGAGGGCTGGTTTTACTCGTAGCTTGACTTATCCGGATGTGCCCTGAGACCGAGATATGTGCAGCTCCTATCAGGATTTGTCGGCACAATCGGGCGGTTTTGCTGGATTTGTTTTGTTGCTGCCGAAATGTCTTGTAGTCTGGGATTCCGAGATTGATCGGGTCTTCCCGGTAGAAGGAATATCCTTCGTTGACCGTGAGAGCTTATCATGGGCTAAGTTGGGACACCCCTGCAGGGTATTATCTTTCGAAAGCCGTGCCCGCGGTTTTGAGGCAGATGGGAATTTGTTGATGTCCGGTTGTAGAAAACCCGAAGTTGACCTTAACTAAAACACATCAACCGCGTGTGTAACCGTGATGGTCTCTTCTCGGCGGGGTCCGGGAAGTGAACACGGTTGTTGGAGTTATGCCTGACGTAGGTTGTTTCAGGATCACTTCTTGATCACTTCTAGTTTCTCGACCGTGCTTTGCCTTCTCTTCTCGCTCTCTTTTGCGTTGTAGCCACCATATGCTAGTCGTTTGCTGCAGCTCCACCTCATAAACCCCTTTCCCACCTTTTAAGCTTAAATAGTCTTGATCTCGCGGGTGTGAGATTGCTGAGTACCCGCGACTCACAGATATTATCACCTCAGTTGCAGGTACCAATGATGTCAGTGCTGATGACGCGACCGAGCTCACTTGGGAGTTCGATGAGGAACGTGGCCGTTACTATGTTTCTTTTCCAGATGATCAGTAGTGGAGCCCAGTTGGGTGATCCGGGGATCTGTTTAGCATTTGGGGTAGTCTTCTTTCATTTTGGTGCCGTAGTCGGACCTTGAGTGTAATCTGTTTGATGGATGTTATTTATGTACTTGTGTGAAGTGGCGATTGTAAGCCAACTATGTATCTTTCCCCTTTATTTATTACATGGATTGTGTGAAGATTACCTCACTTGCGACATTGCTTTCAATGCGGTTATGCCTCTAAGTCGTGCCTCGACACGTGGGAGATATAGCCGCATCGAGGGCGTTACATAGTTCATCATACAAATCTGTTCCTGTGACTCCTACACCAATTAGTGAGGAAGCTAATGATGATGATCATGTAACTTCAGATCAAGTTACTACTGAACCTCGTAGGTCAACCAGAGTAAGACCTGCACCAGAGTGGTACGGTAATCCTGTTCTGGAGGTCATGTTACTTGACCATGACGAACCTACAAACTATGAGGAAGCGATGATGAGCCCAGATTCCGCAAAATGGCTTGAGGCCATGAAATCTGAGATGGGATCCATGTATGAGAACAAAGTGTGGACTTTGGTTGACTTGCCCGATGATCGGCAAGCCATCGAGAATAAATGGATTTTCAAGAAGAAGACTGACGCTGACGGTAATGTTACTGTCTACAAAGCTCGACTTGTTGCGAAAGGTTTTCGACAAATTCAAGGAGTTGACTACGATGAGACCTTCTCACCCGTAGCGATGCTTAAGTTCGGCCGAATCATGTTAGCAGTTGCCGCATTTTATGATTATGAAATTTGGCAAATGGATGTAAAGACTGCATTCCTGAATGGATTTCTGGAAGAAGAGTTGTATATGATGCAACCTGAAGGTTTTATCGATCTAAAGGATGCTAACAAAATGTGCAAGCTCCAGCGATCCATTTATGGACTGGTGAAGCATCTCGGAGTTGGAATAAACGTTTTGATAGTGTGATCAAAGCATTTTGTTTTATACAGACTTTTGGAGAAGCCTGTATTTACAAGAAAGTGAGTGGGAGCTCTGTAGCATTTCTAATATTATATGTGGATGACATATTGTTGATTGGAAATGATATAGAATTTCTGGATAGCATAAAAGGATACTTGAATCAGAGTTTTTCAATGAAAGACCTCGATGAAGCTGCTTATATATTGGGCATCAAGATTTATAGAGATAGATCAAGACACTTAACTGGACTTTCACAAAGCAAATACCTTGATAAAGTTTTGAAGAAGTTCAAAATGGATCAAGCAAAGAAAGGGTTCTTGCCTGTGTTACAAGGTGTGAAGTTGAGTCAGACTCAATGCCCGACCACTGCAGAAGATAGAGAGAAAATGAAGGTGTTCCCTATGCTTCAGCTATAGGCTCTATCATGTACGCAATGTTGTGTACTAGACCTGATGTGTGCCATGCTATTAGTTTAGCAGGGAGGTACCAAAGTAATCCAGGAGTGGATCACTGGACAGCGGTCAAGAACATCCTGAAATACCTGAAAAGGACTAAGGATATGTTTTATTGTTTATGGAGGTGACAAAGAGCTCGTCGTAAAAGGTTACGTCGATGCAAGCTTTGACACTGATCCGAATGACTCTAAGGCACAAACCGGATACGTGTTTATATTGAACGGTGGAGCTGTCAGTTGGTGCAGTTCTAAGCAAAGCGTCGTGGCGGGATCTACGTGTGAAGCGAAGTACATAGCTGCTTCGAAGCAGCAAATGAAGGAGTCTGGATGAAGGAGTTCATATCCGATCTAGGTATCATACCTAGTGCATCGGGTCCAATGAACATCTTTTGTGACAATACTGGTGCAATTGCCTTGGCAAAGGAATCCAGATTTCACAAGAGAACCAATCACATCAAGAGATGCTTCAATTCCATCCGCGATCAAGTCAAGGAGGGAGACATAGAGATTTGCAAGATACATACAGATCTGAATGTTGCAGACCCGTTCACTAAGCCACCCTCACGAGCCAAACATGATCAACACCAAGACTCCATGGGTGTTAGAATCATTACTGTGTAATCTAGATTATTGACTCTAGTGCAAGTGGGACACTGAAGGAAATATGCCCTAGAGGCAATAATAAAGCTGTTATTTATATTTCCTTATATCATGATAAATGTTTATTATTCATGCTAGAATTGTATTAACCGGAAACTTAGTACATGTGTGAATACATAGATAAACAGAGTGTCACTAGTTTGCCTCTACTTGACTAGCTCGTTGAATCAAAGATGGTTATGTTTCCTAACCATAGACATGAGTTGCCATTTGATTAACGGGATCACATCATTAGAGAATGATGTGATTGACTTGACCCATTCCGTTAGCTTAGCACTTGATCGTTTAGTATATTGCTATTGCTTTCTTCATGACTTATACATGTCCCTATGACTATGAGATTATGCAACTCCCGAATACTAGAGGAACACTTTGTGTGCTACCAAACGTCATAACATAACTGGGTGATTATAAAGGTGCTCTACAGGTGTCTCCAATGGTACTTGTTGAGTTGGCATAGATCAAGATTAGGATTTGTCGCTCCGATTGTCGGAGAGGTATCTCTGGGCCCTCTCGGTAATGCACATCACTATAAGCCTTGCAAGCAATGTAACTAATGGGTTAGTTGCGGGATGATGCATTATGGAACGAGTAAAGAGACTTGGCGGTAACGAGATTGAACTAGGTATTGAGATACCGACGATCGAATCTCGGGCAAGTAACATACCATTGACAAAGGGAACAACGTATGCTGTTATGCGGTTTGACCGATAAAGATCTTCGTAGAATATGTAGGAACCAATATGAGCATCCGGGTTCTGCTATTGGTATTGACCGAAGATGAGTCTCGGTCATGTCTATAGAGTTCTCGAACCCGTAGGGTCCGCACGCTTAAAGTTCGGTGACGATCGGTGTTATGAGTTTATGTGTTTTGATGTACCGAAGGTAGTTCAGAGTCCCGGATATGATCAAGGACATGACGAAGAGTCTCGAAATGGTCGAGACATAAATATTGATATATTGGACGGCTATATTCGGACACCGGAAGTGTTCCGGGTGATTTTGGAGAAAACCGGAGTGCCGAAGGGGTTACCGGAACCCCCTGGGGAAGTATTGGGCCTTAGTGGGCCTTAGGGGAGAGAGAGGGCAGCAACCCAGGAGGTGGCACGCCCCCTCCCAAGGGGAGTCTGAATTGGACTTGGGGAGGGGGGCATGGCCCCTCTTTCCCTCTCCCTCTCCCTCTCCCTCTCTTTCCTTCCCCCTTCCTCCTCCTAGTTGGACTAGGAAAGGGGGAGTCCTACTCCTACTAGGAGGAGGACTCCTCCCTTCCTTGGAGCGCCCCAAGGCCGGCCGGCCTCCCCCTTGCTCCTTTATATACGGGGGCAGGGGGCACCCTAGAAGCACAACAGACATTGTTCTTAGCCGTGTGCGGTGCCCCCTCCACCATAATCCACCTCGATCATATCGTCGTAGTGCTTAGGCGAAGCCCTGCGCCGGTAGCTTCATCATCATTGTCATCACGACGTCGTGCTGACGAAGCTCTTCCCCGACACTCTGCTAGATCGTGAGTTCGTGGGACGTCACCGAGCCGAATGTGTGCAGATCGCGGAGGTGTCGTACCTTCGGTGCTAGGATCGGTCGATCGTGAAGACGTACGACTACATCAACCGCGTTGTCATAACGCTTCCGCTTACGGTCTACGAGGGTACATAAACAACATTCTCCCCTCTTGTTGCTATGCATCACCATGATCTTGCGTGTGCGTAGGATATTTTTTTTGAAATTACTACGTTCCCCAACAAAACGATCTAAGGTCCAACATATGTTCCTGCCTGCAAGCCAAGCGAAAAAGCGGCACTATTGTGGCGCCCTTGATTTCCATCCCATGTCCGCGTACGGGGCTACCTCCATGCCCCAAAATTTCACCACGTAGGCCGAGCGTGTTGAGTATGTGCCATTCTCCTCCCATGCCCACCTGGTCAAATCCTCCCTTGATGGCTCTAGCTCAATGGCATCCGTCCTCTCCCAAAGCTCAAAGACCTCCTGAACGAGGGTCTGGTCAATGTTCGGCCGAACGTCGGTGGCCCAAGTCCTGTTATGGAGGGCCTCCTCCATCATTCGAGAGGTGTGTAACCCTTTGCGAACCCGATGATATAGGCCAGGTGAGATGTACTGGACCCTGAGCCCCTCTATTCATTGATCCTCCCAAAACAGTGTTGATCGTCCATTTTCGAGGCGCGTCACTGTAGCCACTTGGAAGATGTTTTGTGCCTCGTCCGGGACCTGGATATCAAAGACCGCCCATGGCCTTGTGTCATCCATGCATTGCAGCCACGACCATCGGGCCTGTAGTGCAAAGTTCAGCCATGTTAGGTCCGGGATTCCGAGACCTCCGGCCCAGGTCAGTGTGCATATCGAGCTCCAAGATACCGCACACAGTCCACAGTTAGCCTCGCTTTTCCCACACCATAAGAAGCCTCGACAAATTTTTGCTATGGCCTTTAGCGTCTTGGTTGGGATGTTGAGCGCGAGCATATCATGCAATGGGATAGCGCAAAGCACTGACTTGAAGAACAACAGTCGGCTGCTTTTCGGCAAGGTGGCCCCCTTCCAATGGGGTAGTTTGTTCGCTACTTGTTGCACCAAATCTTGAAGCTGGGCCGCCGACAGCTTGCGGATTCTCAAGGGAAGGCCTAGGTATTTGCAGGTAAATGCCCCGATCGGGCAACCCAGGGTCTCCATGACTAGCCGGGTCTGGTCCTTGGAGCATCTTATTAGCACGGCCAAAGTCTTAGCCAGGCTCACTCTCAGTCTGGATGCATGCCCGAAGGTGTCAAGGATAGAAAAACATAGCTGGAGCTCACCATCCCCGGGCTTGAGGAAGATCATGACATCATCGGCGAAGATCGACATCCTTTGGTGCAGACCGGTACGTGCTAGAGGGGCGAAGAGGCCCCTCTTCGATGCCACAGAGAACAATCGGTGCAGCGGCTCCATCATTAATATGAATAGCATGGGAGAGAGGGCTCCTCCCTGTTTAAAGCCCCTTCGATTTTGAATCGGCGCTCCTGGCACGCCATTAACCAAGACCCTAGGAAGTGGAGAGTAGGCCCGCTATCCAGGCAATCCACCGTGGCCCAAAGCCCAAGCTCGAAAGAACCTCAATCGCAAACGGCCATTGAACTGTGTCAAAGGCTTTTGATATGTCCTGCTTGACCATGACAGAAGCATTCCGGAGTGCATGAAGTCTCCTCGCAGTACACTGGACAAGCATGAAGTTATCATGCATCGATCTCCCACGCACAAATGCGCTCTGGTGGACCCCCGCAAGCCGCGGCAAGTCCTCCGTAAGCCTCACCGAGAGGACCTTGTCAAAGATTTTGATGGCCCCTTGCGCCAAGCTCACTGGCCAAAAGTTCCCGATCTCCTCTGCACCATCTATTTTTGGAATGAGGGTGATAAGGGCTTTGTTGATAGCGTGCAGTCCCCTCATGTCGCCCTTGAAGAAACTATCTAGCGCCCTCATGAAGTTACCCTTGATGATATCCCAACAAGCAGGCAAGAAACGTCCAGAAAATCCATCTAGACCTGGAGCCTTGTCACCAGGCATAGCTTTCGAAACTTGTTCCACCTCCTCTGCTGAGAAAGGCACCTCCAGGTGCGCCAAGTCCAGCCTTGGCAGGCCCAGCGTGCCGAAGTTGAGGCTCCTCTCCCGTTACGGCGTCGAGACAATAATCTGCTCGAAATATAGGTCCACTGCCTTTGCAATTCCCTCGTGCCCAGTGATGGTACTATCGTTGCTTCAGAGGCTCATAATGGCATTGCACCACCTCCTATGGCTAGCGTGTTGTTTGAAGAATTGTGCAGACGCATCTCCGTCGTGAAGCCATGTCACTCGGGAATGGTGGTGAGCTATGGTTCTCCCAAGGGAGCATAGGGCAAGCAACTTCCTCTTTACGGTTCTTCTCAAGGCAATTTCATTCTCCTCGAGCGGTCTCAACTCCATTGCCTCGTCCAAGCGAAGAATCAATTCAAGGGTAATGGCTATCTGGATCTTCACGTTCCCAATCTACTTGTCGCTCCAGCTTTGCAAGGCTTTGGCCGTGGCCCGTAATTTATTATCCAACACCATGAATGGATTCCCGGCAGAAGGAACAGATGCCCATGCAGCTGCCACCACATCATGGAATCCCTCCGCCTTTGCCCGAAAGGCTTCAAAGCGGAACCGTTTACCCGTCCGGAAGTCTGCATTAAGATCCAACATGAGGGGGCAGTGGTCCGAAACGGCGGAGCCCAAGGCCGAGAGGAAACACGAGGGATACAGCTCCTCCCAGTCCATTGTAGAGAAGACGTGGTCGATCTTGTGTTCCTATGATACAAATTATTATTTTAGAAATTACTTAAGTATTTTTTAAAATATATTTTTAAATGGCATGACAATATTTTTGGAATGTCGGCAATGAGTGCGTTAGATATTTAGCTTTGTTCTCAGAGAAAGGAAGAAGTTCACGAAAGCGGACATAAGAGGTTTTGACACCCTTGTCAGCGCGGTCGCTTGGAACCTGTGGAAGCAAAAAAACGCAAGGGTGTTCAACCGAGTGAACCAGCAAAAACCGGTGTCCCTCCTTCCAACCTTGGTTCTTGAGAAGATGGCACTTTGGCGTGCTGCAGGGATTGGCGTAGGAGGCCTCCAACGTTTTGTGAGGAGTTAGCTTAGGGTCTTTTGGTGTTGGCGTTGGCGTTTGGGTTCCCGTCTCGGATGTTCGCATCGAGACGGTTTCTTATAATTAAACGCTATTTTTTTCTATAAAAATATGGTACGCTTTTGACGTATTTTAGAAAAAAAATTAGCTTTGTTGTACAAACAACGACAATCGGCTTTGTGGTCAACGGAAAGAAAGATCCCTCGAGAACAGCCAGCGATCCAACAGAGAGGGATCACATCCAATCCCACACGTAAACCCAGCGCGATAAATTTGACCTCCGCAGTCGCAGCTGACAAGCAAGAGAGATGGATGGATCCATGCAGGTCCAGCAGCGCGCGCCAAGGGACAAGAGCCAACGCGGGCTGGCCATGGCTTCCAGCTCACGTGACCATTAATGCGAGCAGCAGACATTCAACGCCTTCGGTGCGATAAACAAAGCCCGGGAAACCGTGGCGACCCAGGCACCGGTCGGCGCTCTCCTCTCCTCTCCTCCCGTTCGCTCCTGTCTCTGCCTCCCCAGCGCCCAGGGCGCGCGGCGCGGGACATGCATGCATGCAGGGCAGATGCACGGAGACTCGGAATCTCTTGAGCTGCGTGAACCCCAAAGCTCTTTCCAGGCTTCCCTCCCGTGGTTTAATTAGGGCCGCACTTCTATGACATTTATTTCCCTTCACATCATCTGGCCGGATTTATGTAGGACTGCCTGGTTGGAGTAAAACATAAGACACCAGAGAGAGATGCGTGCGACTCATGTCGAGCTGTTAACCAACCTGAGGCGATGGAGCTGCCCCTATCGACCAGTCTGATCCTGCCGGCACAAGCAAATGAGCGCTGATTTGTGACTCTACCACGGTCAAATCTCGACCAGTCGCCGCCTTCACTAAGAGCAACTCGAAAGGGCCGACCAATTTCGTCCGCCCACGTTCGTTTAGGTCGGCGCATACAAAAGTGACGGCCCAACGCACCGATCCAAACTGAAATCATGTCCGCGTCGCGTCCGTGCCGACGCATTAGCGGCCCAAATTTGCGTACCAAATGCGTCGGCGCGGAACGGACGCTTCGCACCCTTCCCGCTATCCGCCGCGTCCCCACATAGCAGCCGTCCAACTATCCGCTGCCCACGCGGTCAGCTTAATTTATGACGACGGGCCCACGCGTCAGCGACGGCGCTCGTTCTTTTAATAAGCCGATCGTGCGGCGGGGCCGTCCTCATCCAAACTCGCCGTCCTCATCTGCCCCCTTGCTCCCTCCTCGCCGGCAAACCCTAGCCACCACAACCACAACGACGATGGGCATCTTCTCCGGCGCCAGCGGCAGCAAGGCCAAGGGCAAGTCCCCCGCCACCCCTTTCTCCTCCGAGTTCCTCCCACCCCCGCCGGCGCCTTGCCCACAGAGGCAGCGCGTCAACGTGCCAGTGCACCAGGCGGAGTGGCACTGGCAGAACCGCCAGCCTCTGCCGTATCCGGACGTGACGCTGCCGCACGACTGGCATCTGGATCCAGATAGGATCCCAGTGCCGGCGGCGCCGCGGTCGGCTCGTGCTCACGCGGAGGAGGTGCGGCGCCGGCGGGCGATGCTGACGGTGGAGCAGCGCTTCGACAAGGCCTACGCAACCGACTCGCCCAACTGGGTGAGGTGGTCCGCCTTCGAGCACGAGGAGGCGAGGCGACGGGGCGTGCGCGAGGTCGACCGGAGGCCAACGCCGCTGGTCGTCCGCGAGGAGGACCAGGCGGTGGAGGACGCCTACTAGGTGGCCCTTGCGACCGTCTACCGTGAGAGCGAGGAGGACGAGCGGCGCAGAGCGGAGGCGGAAGAGGAGGCCCGCTACGAGGCGGCAATGGCGCAGGCCCTTGCCCTCTCCGCGGCGGGCGACACCGTGATGCCGCCGGTGGCCCCGCCGTCCCCCATCAAGCCGGAGCCGCAGCCGCAGCCCGAGCCTGAGCCCATCGCGCGCTTCTCCTGGAATGGAGTGGTGCGCGAGTGGGTGTCCGCGCCACCGGTTTAGCTGGGGGCGCCGCCGCCGCAGGAGCAGGCCTACCTCGAGATGTGGCGCCAGCGCTGGCTGGCAGAGGAGCGCCGGCAAGGCGAGTACGAGCAGATGCTCGAGCGCGACCTCGAGGAGGAGGCGCGCCAGGCCGCGGCCGCACAGCCCCCCGCCCCGGCACTACCTGCGCCGGCACAACCCGACATGGCGGCGCTCTGGAACACGGTGTTCGCCTGGGCCGGGCCGACACCGACGCTCATCGACCTTACGGACTCCGAGGACGATGATGACGACACCTAGGGCAGCGCGCCGCCTCGTAGTTTAGCCTGTTTTTAATACAAATGTGGACGCGTGGACCATCGCCGGCCTTCGTGGCCGGCTTTAATGTTTAATTAATGCAGTTTCTTTTTCTAAAATGTGCATGCATTCATTTTTTCGGCGCCGTTAAAATGGGTCTCAGTCCAGCGTTGAGCGCAGGCGCCGATCCAAATATGGAAGCGGGCATCCGTGTCTGTCTGACCGATCCAAACGGACAAAAAGCGGACGAAATCGCCGTCCGTTTGGGTCGGCCTAAAGGCTTCTACCAAAAGTACGTACGTACGTACTTGCCTGCCGTCGACGTGCGTACAGTACATACGTGAGTACAGTCTATATGCACCGGTACAAACACCTACTGCTGCTGCTGAAACATCGCGTCAGGCTAGCTATAGTATTTACCTCCATTGATCGATCTCTTCTCAGTTCTCACCGGTAAAAAAGAAAGTTACTCCTACAGATAATACTCCTACTTCGTGTACAAAGCGGAGCTGCGCGAGCTCCTATGCAGATCATTTTGACCTTGTACTAAACTAATCAAGCAGAAGATGATGACTTGGATGCAGCACCGGATCCACCGGTGAAAGATAGATAGGGGCGCGATGCGGGCGTACGTCGTGGTTCGTGCAGATGTGAGAGCAGTACGAGTGCCGCGGATTATAATAGTGAGTCCGAGGGCGGAGAACATCAGGGCACCTTTTCCGGCGTCTTGTGCGTTAAGTTGCACTAACGCACACGCGCTCTCGCTCCCGACTGCATATGCAGATGCAGGACTGCGAGTAATGCAGCTGCTTCCAAGAGCAACACGCCAAGCCTGCCCATGAATCCCACAAACACGGCTCCGTTTGGACAACGGAATTGATGCGCTTCAAACAAGGATCATCAATTGCTGCGTTACAATACTATTTCCAAGTACTAATCCAGATCTGACCTAATTGAATATGCACTACTGAATGAGTAACGATGGCAATATCTGAAATCGAGCAGGGACCACGTTTGCAACTGGAAGCTTGTTTCTTTGTTTCTTTTAAATTTGCATCTGGCCAAATGGTTTTGAGGTCAAATTCCTTGGCCACGACGTGCCCACTGGCCCCACTAGCTACTGTCTTTGTACTGGTGTCATGGGGCCTCGCTTTGACTGGAACCAGATGGGATCGTCCACACTGGTACTACGTACAACGAGTTCTGAAGCACGAGGCCCTTCTTACCTTGTCAGCGGCTTGTCTCCATGCATCATCGTGCATGGAAGAAGAAGAAGAAGCTCACCCCCAAGGCCCCAACTAATGTCAAGTGCAGGCGCATTTGTCACTACGGACGTTGACCTTCCTTTACTCTATCGGAGCAACTGTGTATTTATTGATCCATCGTCAAGAAGAAGAAGAAAAATGAGAAGCCCCGGAGGGCAAAAACAACAACAAATGATTACATGAATGTTTTTACTCGAAGCATCAAGAATGCCATACTGCTACAAAACAACAAGGGCGTACTATACCTAGCTAACTAATACAAGCGCAGCCCAGTACCCTTCTCATTCAGCTCCCTTTCTCCTCATTCAGCTGATCGATTACAAAAACCCATCAACTGATCGATGACTTCACGGCTTGGCGCGGAGAAGAAAAGAAGTAGAATCAGAAGCTTACGGAGTCTCGCCGCACTGTCGAATGTCGTCGATCGCAATTTTATCAGCCTGCATGCTCTGAATGATACACGCACTGTATCTCCCTCTCACCCAAGATATCAGCAGCTTCGCTATGCGTGCCACGATCCTGCGACCCGCCTCATCTGTTGTGCAAAGGGTTTGCACCCGTCGGCACGCGCCTTTTGTCGTCCTTGAGCCCCGACGGCGAGGGGGCCATAGCCACAGCTGGTAGCGGCGCCATGGCCATGAACGCCGACGTGCGAGCGGCGTCGACGGCCAAGAGGAAGGTGGATCCGAGGAGCGAGGATTGGACGAGGACGGCGATGAGGAGGCACGACCCGAGCAGACCGCCGGCCGCCGGCCGGTCTCGCCGCCGAGAGCAACAAACCATAGCTATACTACCACCCTTTCGTTTCAATTACTGAGGAGGTGCAGATTACACGGCTGGTGCAGGGGTCGCGACCTCTCGGTGGCAGCTGTAGAAGCTTTGGGAGGGCAGGGTGGCGGGGGCAGGCTGTGGCGAGGAGTTCGGCCGCACATAAACGAGGAGGGACTGGGAGAGCGTCGGGAGGTTTGCTGGCTAGTAGCTTGGACCGGAGAGAGTTGATTTGAGGACTTGAGGAGTGTGGGTGGCGGTGTACTCGGTCGGCGAGTATAAAAGTGGTGAAGCGAAGCGACTTCTCCTACCGAGATCTAACACCACGTCTCACCAACCAGTACGGTTGTATTAGAGGGTGCTTGGATACGTTTTAGTCCCATGACTAAAAGTAGTGGGACTAAAACTTGCTAGCCTCACCCATGCTTGGATCCAAATACTAAAGAGACTAAAATCAAGTTATTGAGTATTTATTATCCTCCAAACCATCCAATCCGGAACTCGCATGTGTTAAAGTAGAGGAATTAAATGAGGAGAGAGGGCTAATACACATTTTAGTAGGTTTCCTATGACAAAAAAGTTTTAGCCTCAAAACTAGTCCTAGCCTCTCTTTAGTCAGGGGTGCTTGGAACTTTAGCCTCTTAAAGAGACTATTTCCAAGCACCCTCTTACTGGCGCGATGGACTTGCAGGACGAAATGACAGTATGAGACACCGCCCATTTTCGATAAAGGGCACTTTTATCAACTCATAATATAATATCATGTGGATACAAAGCATAATAAGCTATATCCGGGCTCTGCATAGTTAAGATGCACATAGCCTTAACAACAGTCTCGCGAAGTATAATTAAAAAAAGATAAGTTGGCAACAGTAAAGCCATATGAGTCCCAAACTATGCCAATGTTGACGGAGGATCCGAAGATTTTGTTGCCACCCATGTTGGGTAAAAAGCTCCCTCGCTCCAACCGCATACTGTTGGAAATATGAGCAATTTACCGAATGATTTTATTAACAGAAATACTAGATAAAGCATGACTAGTATAGCAGTGATAAAACAAGTCATGCGATTTGACAAAGAGAAGGTAAACATCAACTTCATATATGAACTGTAACTAAACACATCTGGAGCAGACAATATAACAAGTTGCATATATGAAACATAGTCTAACATATCTAGGGCAAACAGTAGAACAAGATGCTGGAATTTAGTCTATTTTGGGCAGCCCAATAACTATTTTAGAAATTCCTAATAAATCTCAGAGGCCCACTTAGCCCATTTGTGCAAGGCAAGGGATACTACTAAAGTTTAGTCCCACATTGCTAGTTTAGTGGGAGTTGGACCTCCTTATAAGGGAGGTTCTTTCCCCACTTGTATGAGCAAGAGAACAAGAGGGATATCCACGTGCGCTCCTCCTCCGCCGCCCGCCTCGCCTCGCCTCGCCTCGCCTCGTCGCAACGCGACGCGACGCGGGTTGCGGGTTGCGGGAATGAGCCGTGCCGATATCTAAATTTTTGACACGCACTACGGGTATACGAAAGGTCACACGGAAGCTCGAATCGGCTGCTGGCTCTTCGCTTCATCTCCGTCGCTGCCCTCTCGCCTCCTTCTCTACTCCTTCCCTCGCCATCGGTTCCATCTCTGAGCTACTGTTGTCTTCCTCATCCCGGCTTGCGGCGTGCACCGCACGTCGGGACAGTAGGCCTCCGAGACCACACCTTTTGAGTGCTGTACGGGAGAAGGGTGATAAGTTTTTTGGGGAGCGCTCAACGCGACTACTGGCTGCTTCATCACGGACGATCCGGTTGCCGACGACTTCTTCCCCGACGTCCACGACCTCCTCGACGACATGGCAGGCGAGGACACCGACCCCAAGTCCAGCGCTTCTGCTGCTGCCGTGTCGTACGTGTTCTTCTCCTTTCTGTTAGAAGTCCTGCTACAGTTCTTGGCTCTAGTTTCTGCCCTATGTATGTTAGGTTCTATGTCGTTTAAGCAACTTCATCTAGTGTCTGTTCTAGATGTGTTTAGCTCAAGTTCATATATGCAGATGATGTTTACCTTCTCTCTGTCAGATTGCATGACTTGCTTTATATTTGCTATATTAGTCATGCTTTATCTAGTATTTCCGTTAGCAAAATTATTTGGTAAATTGCTCATATTTCCAACCATCCAAAAACCTTATTATAGGCAATTTACACCAAGTGATTTTGCTGCTTCCATGAGACCTCCTATGTTTGAGGGTATCCACTATAAGAGATGGCGCGTGAGAGCAGTCTTATGGTTTCAAACCATGATTTGCTATGACGCCACTCTCGGCAAACCTGAAGGAGAGCTTAATACTCAACAGGCACAAGCTTTTTAGAAAATAGATACTCTGTTTAATGCTGCTCACTTGAGTGTTCTTGGTGAGAACATAGTTGATGCTTATGCGTCAATTGATAATGGAAAAGATATGTGGGATGCACTCAAGGCCAAGTTTGGGGTCTCGGATGCTGGCACTGAGCTGTACATCATGGAGCAATTCTATGATTACAGGATGACTGAAGAGCGCTCCATGGTTGAACAAGCTCATGAGATACAATCATTTGCATATATGTAGACGATGTTTACCTTCTCTCTGTCAGATTGCATGACTTGCTTTATATTTGCTATATTAGTCATGCTTTATATAGTATTTCCGTTAGCAAAATTATTTGGTAAATTGCTCATATTTCCAACAATCCAGAAACCTTATTATAGGCAATTTACACCAAGTGATTTTGCTGCTTCCATGAGACCTCCTATGTTTGAGGGTATCCACTATAAGAGGTGGCGCGTGAGAGCAGTCTTATGGTTTCAAACCATGAGTTGCTATGACGCCACTCTCAGCAAACCTGAAGGAGAGCTTGATGCTCAACAGGCACAAGATTTTCAGAAAATGGATACTCTGTTTAAAGCTGCTCACTTGAGTGTTCTTGGTGAGAACATAGTTGATGCTTATGCGTCAATTGATAATGGAAAAGATATGTGGGATGCACTCAAGGCCAAGTTTGGGGTCTCGGATGCTGGCACTGAGCTGTACATCATGGAGCAATTCTATGATTACAGGATGACTGAAGAGCGCTCCATGGTTGAACAAGCTCATGAGATACAGTCATTTGCTAGAGAACTTGAGCACTTCAGTTGTATGCTACCGGACAAGTTTGTTGCCAGAGGTATCATCACTAAGCTTCCTACTACGTGGAGGAACTTTGCTACCTTACTGAAGCATAAGAGACAGGAGTTTTCCGTCCCGGATCTCATTGGCACTTTTGATGTGGAAGAAAATGCGAGAGCAAAGGATTGTTGGGGAACGTAGCAGAAATTCGAAATTTTCTACGCAACACCAAGATCAATCTATGGAGTAATCTAGCAACGAGGGGAAGGAGAGTGCATCTACATACCCTTGTAGATCGCTAAGCCGAAGCGTTCAAGTGAACGGGGTTGATGGAGTCGTACTCGTCGTGATCCAAATCACCGATGATCCTAGTGCCGAACGGACGGCACCTCCGCGTTCAACACACATGCAGCCCGGTGACGTCTCCCACGCCTTGATCCAGCAAGGGGAGAAGGAGAGGTTGGGAAAGACTCCGTCCAGCAGCAGTACGACGGCGTGGTGGTGGTGGAGGAGCGCGGAATTCTAGCAGGGCTTCCCCAAGCACTACGAGAGACGAGGAGGGAGAGAGGTAGGGCTGCGCCTTGGGAGAGTTCATCTCGTGTCTTGGGCAGCCCCAAAACCTCCACTATATATAGGGGCAAGGGGGAGGGGAGGCGCCCTAGGGTTTCCCCTAGGGGGGGCGGCGGCCAGGGCAGATGGGATCTCCCCCTTGGGTGACTTGGCCCCCAAGCCAAGAGGTGGGAACCCTAGACGGGGCGTCCCAAACCCCCTGGTCACGTGGGAATAGGTGAGGGGGGCGCACAACCCCTTAGTGGGCTGGTTTGCCCCCTTCCCTTGGCCCATGAAGCCCCCCAACACTTGCCGGGGCTCCCGAAACACCTTTCGGTCATGCTGGTCATCACCCGGTACCTCCTGAACACTCCCGGACTCCAAAACCCTTCGTCCAATATATCAATCTTTACCTCCGGACCATTCTGGAACTCCTCGTAACGTACGGGATCTCATCCGGGACTCCGAACAACATTCGGTAACCGCGTACGTACTTTTCCTATAACCCTAGCGTCATCGAACCTTAAGTGTGTAGACCCTACGGGTTCGGGAATCATGCAGACATGACCGAGACACCTCTTCGGCCAATAACCAACAGCGGGATCTAGATACCCATGTTGGCTCCCACATGTTCCACGATGATCTCATCGGATGAACCACGATGTCAAGGATTCAGTCAATCCCGTATACAATTCCCTTTGTCTAGCGGTTTTGTACTTGCCCGAGATTCGATCGTCGGTATCCCGATATCTTGTTCAATCTCGTTATCGGCAAGTCTCTTTACTCGTTCTGTAACACATCATCCCGTGATCAACTCCTTGATCACATTGTGCACATTATGATGATGTCCTACCGAGTGGGCCCAGAGATACCTCTCCGTCGCACGGAGTGACAAATTCCAGTCTCGATTCGTGCCAACCCAACAGACACTTTCGGAGATACCCATAGTGCACCTTTATAGCCACCCAGTTACGTTGTGACGTTTGGCACACCCAAAGCATTCCTACGGTATCCGGGAGTTGCACAATCTCATGGTCTAAGGAAATGATACTTGACATTAGAAAAGCTTTAGCATACGAACTACACGATCTTTGTGCTAGGCTTAGGATTGGGTCTTGTCCATCACATCATTCTCCTAATGATGTGATCCCATTATCAATGACATCCAATGTCCATGGTCAGGAAACCGTAACCATTTATTGATCAACGAGCTAGTCAACTAGAGGCTTACTAGGGACATGGTGTTGTCTATGTATCCACACATGTATCTGAGTTTCCTATCAATACAATTATAGCATGGATAATAAACGATTATCATGAACAAGGAAATATAATAATAACCAATTTATTATTGCCTCTAGGGCATATTTCCAACAGTCTCCCACTTGCACTAGAGTTAATAATCTAGTTCACATCACTATGTGATTAACACTCAAGGTCACATCCCCATGTGACTAACAGCCAAAGAGTTCTGGGTTTGATCATGTTTATGCTTGTTAGAGATGTTATAGTCAATGGGTCTGAACCTTTCAGATCCGTGTGTGCTTTACAAATCTCTATGTCATCTTGTAGATGCATCTACCACGCTCTATTTGGAGCTATTCCAAATAACTGTTCTACTATATGAATCTGGTTTACTACTCAGAGTCATCCAGATTAGTGTCAAAGATTGCATCGGCGTAACCCTTTACGACGAACTCTTTTACCACCTCCATAATCGAGAAAATTCCTTAGTCCACTAGTTACTAAGGATAACCTTGACCGTTGTCCTGTGATCCATTCCTAGATCACACTTGTACCCCTTGACTGACTCATGGCTTGGCATACTTCAGGTGCGGTACACAACATAGCATACTTTAGAGCCTATGTCTGAAGCATAGGGGACGACCTTCGTCCTTTCTCTCTATTCTGCCGTGGTCAGGTCTTGAGTCTTACTCAACACTCATACCTTATAACACAACCAAGAACTCCTTCTTTGCCGATCTATTTTTGAACTCCTTCAAAGTCTTGTCATGGTATGTGTTCGTTTGAAAGTGCTATTAAGCGATTTTGATCTATCCTTATAGATCTTGATGCTCAATGTTCAAGTAGCTTAATCCAGGTTTTCCATTGAAAAACACTTTTCAAACAACCCTATATGCTTTCCAGAAATTCTACATCATTTCCGATCAACAATATGTCAACAACATATACTCATCAGAAATTCTATAGTGCTCCCACTCACTTCTTTGGAAATACAAGTTTCTCATAAACTTTGTATAAACCTAAAATCTTTGATCATCTCATCAAAGCGTACATTCCAATTCCGAGATGCTTACTCCAGTCCTTAAAAGGATTGCTGGAGCTTTGCATACTTGTTAGCATCTTTCAGGATTGACAAAACTTTCTGGTTGTATCACATACAACCTTTCCTCAAGAAAATCGTCGAGGAAACAATGTTTTGACATCCTATCTGCAAGGTTTCATAAATAATGCAGTAACTGCTAACATAATTCCAACAGACTCTTAGCATCGCTACGAGTGAGAAAAATCTCATCATAGTCAACTCCTTGAACTTGTCGGGAAACATTTTAACGACAAGTCGAGCTTTCTCAATGGTGACACTTACCATCATTATCCGTCTTCCTTTTAAAATCCATATATACCTAACAGCCTTACGACCATCAAGTAGTTCTTCCAAAGTCTACACTTTGTTTTCATACATGGATCCTCTCTCGGATTTTATGGCCTCGAGCCATTTTGGAATCCGGGCCCACCATCGCTTCTCCATAGCTCGTAGGTTCATTGTTGACTAGCAACATGACTTCCAAGACAGGACTATGTACCACTCTGAAGTAGCACGCATCCTTGTCGTCCTACGAGGTTTGGTAGTGACTTGATACGATGTTTCATGATCACTATCATAAGCTTCTACTTCAATTGGTGTAGCTGCCACAGGAACAACTTCTTGTGCCCTGCTACACACTAGTTGAAGTGACGGTTCAATAACCTCATCAAGTCTCCGCCATCCTCCCACTCAATTCTTTCAAGAGAAACTTTTCCTCGAGAAAGGACCCGATTTCAGAAACAATCCCTATTGCTTTCGGATCTAAGACAGGAGGTATACCCAACTGTTTTGGGTATCCTATGAAGATGCATTTATCCGCTTTGGGTTCGAGCTTATCAGCCTGAAACTTTTTCACATAAGCGACGTAGCCCCAAACCTTTAAGAAACAACAGCTTAGGTTTCTCAAAACCATAGTTCATACGGTGTCGTCTCAACGGATTTCTGTGGTTCCCTATTTAAAGTGAATGCGATTGTCTCTAATGCCTAACCCATAAACGATGGTGGTAATTCGACAAGAGACATCATGGTATGCACCACATCCAATAGGGTGCAGTTATGATGTTCGGACACACCATCACACTATGGTGTTCCCGGCGGTATTAGTCGTGAAATGATTTATACAATGTCTTAATTGTGTGCCAAACTCGTAACTCAGGTATAAATCTCTATGATCATATCATAGACATTTTATCCTCTTGTCACGACGATCTTCAACTTCACTCTGAAATTACTTGAACCTCTCAATAATTCAGACTTGTGTTTCATCAAGTAAATATACTTAGCATCTACTCAAATCATCTGTGAAGCAAGAACATAATGATATCCACTGCGTGCCTCAGCACTCATTGGACTGCACACATCAAAATGTATTACTTCCAACAAGCTGCTTTCTTGTTCCATCTTACTGAAAACGAGGTCTTTCAGTCATCTTCCCCATGTGGTATGATTTGCATGTCTCAAGTGATTCAAAAACAAGTGAGTCCAAATGATCCATCTGTATGGAGTTTCTTCATACATATCTACCAATAGACATGGTTCACATGTCTCAATCTTTAAAAAAATGAGTGAGTCCAAAGATCCATCAACATGGAGCTTCTTCATGCGTTTTATACCAATATGACTTACATGGCAGTGCCACAAGTAGGTGGTACTATCATTACTATCTTATATCTTTTGGCATGAACATGTGTATCACTATGATCGAGATTCAATAAACCATTCATTTTAGGTGCAAGACCATTGAAGGTATTATTCAAATAAACAGAGTAACCATTATTCTCCTTAAATGAATAACCGTATTGCAATAGACATAATCCAATCATGTCTATGCTCAACGCAAACACCAAATAACAATTATTTAGGTTTAACACCAATCTCGATGGTAGAGGGAGCGTGCGATGCTTGATCACATCAAGCTTGGAAAAACTTCCAACACATATCGCCAGCTCACCTTTAGCTAGTCTCCTTTTACTGCGCAGCCTTTTATTTTGAGTTACTAACACTTAGCAACCGAACCGGTATATAATACCCTGGTGCTACTAGGAGTACTAGTAAAGTACACATTAACATAATGTATATCCAATATACTACTATCGACCTTGCCATCCTTCTCATCTACCAAGTATCTAGGGTAATTCTGCTCTAGTGGCTGTTCCCCTTATTACAGAAGCACTTAGTCTCGGGCTTGGGTTCAACTTTGGGTTTCTTCACTTGAGCAGCAACTGACTTGTCTTTTCATGAAGTATCCCTTTCTTGCCCTTTCCTTTCTTGAAACTAGTGGTTTTACTAACCATCAACAATTGATGCTCCCTTTTGATTTCTACTTTCGCGGTGTCGCGAATAGCTCAAGGATCATATCTATCCCTGATATGTTATAGTTCATCACGAAGCTCTAGTAGCTTGGTGGCAATGACTTTGGAGAAACATCACTATCTTATCTGGAAGATCAACTCCCACTCGATTCAAGTGATTGTTGTACTCAAACAATCTGAGCACAAGCTCAACGATTGAGCTTTTCTCCCTTAGTTTGCAGGCTAAGAAAATCGTCGGAGGTCTTATACCTCTTGACGCGGGCACGAGCCTGAAATCCCAATTTCAGCCCTCGAAACATCTCATATGTTCCGCGACATTTCAAAAATGTCTTCGGTGCCTCAATTCTAAACCATTTAACATTACCGAACTATCATGCAGTCATCAAAACTTGTATGTCAGATGTTCGCAACATCCACAAACCACGTTCGAGGTCCAGCACACTGAGCGGTGCATTAAGGACACAAGCCTTCTACTGTCCGCATAATTGCTACTATCAACTTTCAACTATATTTTCTCTAGGAACGTATCTAAAATAGTAGAACTAAAGCGCGAGCTACGACATAATTTGCAAAAACCTTTTGACTATGTTCAGGATAAATAAGTTCATCTTATGAACTCCCACTCAGATAGACATCCCTCTAGTCATCTAAGTGATTACGTGATCCGAGTCAACTAGGCCGTGTCCGATCATCACGTGAGACGGACTAGTCATCATCGGTGAACATCTTCATGTTGATCTTATCTACCATACGACTCATGCTCGACCTTTCAGTCTCTTGTGTTCCGAGGCCATGTCTGTACATGCTAGGCTCGTCAAGTCAACCTAAGTGTTTTGCGTGGGTAAATCTGGCTTACACCCGTTGTATGTGAACGTAAGAATCTATCACACCCGATCATCACGTGGTGCTTCAAAACGACGAACTTTCACAACGGTGCACAGTTAGGGGGAATACTTTCTTGAAATTTTAATGAGGGATCATCTTATTTACTACCGTCGTTCTAAGCAAATAAGATGTATAAACATGATAAACATCACATGCAATCAAATAGTGACATGATATGGCCAATATCATATTGCTCCTTTTGATCTCCATCTTCGGGGCTCCATGATCATCATCGTCACCGGCATGACACCATGATCTCCATCATCGTGTCTTCATGAAGTTGTCTCGCCAACAATTACTTCTACTACTACAGCTAACAGTTAGAAATAAAGTAAAGTAATTACATGGCGTTGTTCAATGACACGCAGGTCATACAATAAATAAAGACAACTCCTATGGCTCCTGCCGGTTGTCATACTCATCGACATGCAAGTCGTGATTCCTATTACAAGAACATGATCAATCTCATACATCACATATCATTCATCACATTCTTCTTGGCCATATCACATCACATAGCATACCCAGCAAAAACAAGTTAGACGTCCTCTACTTGTTGTTTGCATGTTTTACGTGGCTGCTACGGGTTTCTAGCAAGAACGTTTCTTACCTACGCAAAACCACAACGTGATATGCCAATTGCTATTTACCCTTCATAAGGACCCTTTTCATCGAATCCGATCCGACTAAAGTGGGCGAGACTAGCACCCGCTAGCCACCTTATGCAACATGTGCATCTCAGTCGGTGGAACCTGTCTCACGTAAGTGTACGTGTAAGGTCGGTCCGGGCCGCTTCATCCCACAATGCCGCCGAATCAAGATTGGACTAGTAACGATAAGCATATTGAACAAAATCAATGCCCACAACTACTTTGTGTTCTATTCGTGCATGGAATCTACGCATAGACCTAGCTCTGATACCACTGTTGGGGAACGTAGCAGAAATTCGAAATTTTCTACGCAACACCAAGATCAATCTATGAAGTAATCTAGCAACGAGGGGAAGGAGAGTGCATCTACATACCCTTGTAGATCGCTAAGCGGGAGCGTTCAAGTGAACGGGGTTGATGGAGTCATACTCGTCGTGATCCAAATCACCGATGATCCTAGTGCCGAACGGACGGCACCTCCGCGTTCAACACACATGCAGCCCGGTGACGTCTCACACGCCTTGATCCAGCAAGGGGAGAAGGAGAGGTTGGGTAAGACTCCGTCCAGCAGCAGCACGACGGCGTGGTGGTGGTGGAGGAGCGCGGAATTCTAGCAGGGCTTCCCCAAGCACTACGAGAGACGAGGAGGGAGAGAGGTAGGGCTGCGCCTTGGGAGAGTTCATCTCGTGTCTTGGGCAGCCCCAAAACCTCCACTATATATAGGGGCAAGGGGGAGGGGGAGGCGCCCTAGGGTTTCCCCTAGGGGGCCCGGCGGCCAGGGCAGATGGGATCTCCCCCTTGGGTGACTTGGCCCCCAAGCCAGGAGGTGGGAACCCTAGATGGGGCGTCCCAAACCCCCTGGTCACGTGGGAATAGGTGAGGGGGCGCACAGCCCCTTAGTGGGCTGGTTTGCCCCCTTCCCTTGGCCCATGAAGCCCCCCAACACTTGCCGGGGCTCCCGAAACACCTTTCGGTCATGCTGGTCATCACCCGGTACCTCCTGAACACTCCCGGACTCCAAAACCCTTCGTCCAATATATCAATCTTTACCTCCGGACCATTATGGAACTCCTTGTAACGTCCGGGATCTCATCCGGGACTCCGAACAATATTCGGTAACCGCGTACATACTTTTCCTATAACCCTAGCGTCATCGAACCTTAAGTGTGTAGACCCTACGGGTTCGGGAATCATGCAGACATGACCGAGACACCTCTCCGACCAATAACCAACAGCGGGATCTGGATACCCATGTTGGCTCCCACATGTTCCACGATGATCTCATCGGATGAACCACGATGTCAAGGATTCAGTCAATCCCGTATACAATTCCCTTTGTCTAGCGGTTTTGTACTTGCCCGAGATTCGATCGTCGGTATCCCGATACCTTGTTCAATCTCGTTATCGACAAGTCTCTTTACTCGTTCTGTAACACATCATCCCGTGATCAACTCCTTTATCACAATGTGCACATTATGATGATGTCCTACCGAGTGGGCCCAGAGATACCTCTCCGTCGCACGGAGTGACAAATTCCAGTCTCGATTCGTGCCAACCCAACAGACACTTTCAGAGATACCCGTAGTGCACCTTTATAGCCACCCAGTTACGTTGTGACGTTTGGCACACCCAAAGCATTCCTACGGTATCCGGGAGTTGCACAATCTCATGGTCTAAGGAAATGATACTTGACATTAGAAAAGCTTTAGCATACGAACTACACAATCTTTGTGCTAGGCTTAGGATTGGGTCTTGTCCATCACATCATTCTCCTAATGATGTGATCCTGTTATCAATGACATCCAATGTCCAGGGTCAGGAAACTGTAACCATCTATTGATCAACGAGCTAGTCAACTAGAGGCTTACTAGGGACATGGTGTTGTCTATGTATCCACACATGTATCTGAGTTTCCTATCAATACAATTATAGCATGGATAATAAACGATTATCATGAACAAGGAAATATAATAATAACCAATTTATTATTGCCTCTAGGGCATATTTCCACCAAGGATACACGTGCTCGAGGTATTGAGGGAGGATCTAGTGCCAATTTGGTACAGAAGAAGAACTTCCAGCCCCACAAGTTCAAGAACAAGGGCAAGTTTGATGGTAAAGCAAAGTTTGATGGGAAGAACAAAGTTGTGCAGCACATGAACTTCAAGAAGAAGAATGACAAGAAGAAAGGTGCTTGTCATGTGTGTGGTGATCCTGATCATTGGGCTCCTAGTTTCCCTAATCGCTATGACAAGCGTCACCCTGGGAAAGGCTGCAAGACCGATAACGTTGTCATTGGAGACACTGACGTGAAGGATGATGGGTATGGTATATTTCCCACTATTCTTTCAGTATGTCATTCTCCTGATTGGTTGATTGACACGGGTGCTAATGTGCATGTATGCGGTGATATTTCCATGTTTTCGTCTTATCAGACCGCAGGGACTTCAACCGTGCTGATGGGCAATGGTTCAAGTGCTTCTGTTCATGGTGTTGGCACGGTCGATCTGAAGTTTACTTCGGGGAAGATCGTGGGGCTGAAGAACGTGCATTATGTCCCCTCCGTCAATAAAAATCTTGTTAATGGATCTCTTCTGTGTAGAGATGGCTACAAGCTTGTCTTTGAGTCGAATAAATTTGCAATATCCAAGTATGGAACCTTTGTTGGTAAAGGCTATGAGTCAGGAGGCCTATTTCATTTATCCTTATCAGATGTTGCAATAAAGTTGTTAATCATATTTGCAACAATAGTGAATCAAATGTGTGGCATTCACGTCTTTGTCATGTTAACTTTGGTTGCATGTCGCGACTAGCGAAATTGAACTTAATCCCTAGTTTCACCACTGTCAAGGGATCCAAGTGTCAAGTGTGTGCGCAAGCTAAGCAACCTCGTAAGTCTCATGTGACAGCGGAAACGAGAAATCTTGCACCACTATAACTCATACATTCAGATCTATGTGAAATGGATGGTGTTTTGACAAAAGGTGAAAAGAAATATTTCATGACGTTAATTGACGACTCCACTAGATACTGCCGTGTGTATCTTCTGAAATCTAAGGATGAGGCTTTGAACTTTTTCAAGATCTATAAAGCTGAAGTGGAAAACCAACTTGATCGAAAAATCAAGAGGCTTAGGTCCGACCGTGGTGGAGAGTATTTTTCCAATGAATTTGTTGTTTTTTGTGCGGAACATGGTATAATCCAAGAGAGGACGCCTCCCTATTCACCTCAGTCAAATGGGGTGGCCGAAAGAAAGAACCGTACTCTAATAGATTTGGTTAACACCATGTTAGACACATCGGGTCTCTCCAAGGCATGGTGGGGGGAGGCGATTTTGACTGCATGTCATGTCCTAAACCGAGTTCCCACAAAGAACAAAGAGATAACTCCATTCGAGGAATGGGAGAAGAAAAGGTTAAAACTCTCTTATCTACGAACATGGGGTTGTTTAGCGAAAGTCAATGTTCCAATTCCAAAGAAGCGGAAGCTTGGACCAAAGGCTGTGGATTGTGTTTTCCTGGGATATGCTTTTCGTAGCATTGACTATAGATTCTTGGTTGTAAAATTTGAGGTACCTGACATGCATGTCGGTACGATCATGGAGTCGAATGATGCGACTTTCTTTGAAGATATCTTTCCCATGAAGGATATGGCTACCTCATCTAATCAGGAGATGCCTAGTTCATCGAATCAGGAACCAGTTACAATTACTGAACCTGCCATTTCGATGGAACACTTTGAAAGTCCTGTGGAGGAGAACAATGAAGTTCCTACTAGGAGCAAGAGACACAGGACTGCAAAGTCCTTTGGTGATGATTTTCTTGTGTATCTCATAGATGACACTCCCAGTTCTATTTCAGAGGCCTATGCATCTGAAGATGCTGACTACTGGAAGGAAGCGGTTCGCAGCGAGATGGATTCCATCTTGACGAATGAAACTTGGGAGATAACTGATCGTCCGTATGGGTGCAAACCTATAGGATGCAAATGGGTATTCAAGAAAAAGCTTAGGCCTAATGGTAATATTTAAAAGTACAAGGATTGGCTCGTGGCTAAGGGTTATAACCAAAAGGAAGGTGAAGTTTTCTTTGATACTTACTCACTTGTGGCTCGACTGACCACTATTCGAGTTCTACTTTCACTAGCTGCCTCGCATGGTCTTCTCGTTCATCAAATGGATGTTAACACTACTTTCCTAAATGGAGAGTTGGATGAGGAAATTTATATGGAACAACCAGATGAATTTGTACTAGATGGTCAGGAAGGAAAAGTGTGCAAGTTGCTGAAGCCTTTGTATGGACTCAAGCAAGCACCCAAACAGTGGCATGAGAAGTTTGAAAGAACTTTAACAGCTGCAGGCTTTGTTGTAAACGAAGCCGACAAATGTGTGTACTATCGCCATGGTGAGGGCGAGGGAGTTATCCTTTGCTTGTATGTTGATGACATACTGATTTTCGGAACAAATCTGAATGTTATTATGGAGGTCAAGAATTTCCTATCTCGCTGTTTTGAGATGAAGGATTTAGGAGTGCCTGATGTCATTCTGAACATCAAGTTGTTGAGAGACGATGATGGTGGGATTACATTGCTTCAATCTCACTATGTGGAAAATATCTCGAGTCGCTTTGGCTATAGTGACTGCAAGCCCTCTCCAACACCATATGATGCGAGTGTGTTACTTCAAAAGAATCTAAGAATTGCTAGAGATCAATCGAAATATGCTCAGATTATTGGCTCGCTTATGTATTTAGCCAGTGCTACAAGACCTGACATCACTTTTGCTGTTAGCAAACTGAGTTGGTTTGTCTCAAAACCAGGAGATGTGCATTGGAAAGCTCTAGAGAGAGATTTGCGTTATTTGAAAGGCACTGCGAATTATGGAATTCACTACACCGGGCACCCAAAGGTGCTTGAAGGGTATAGTGACTCAAACTGGATCTCAGATGCTGATGAGATAAAGGCCACGAGCGGATATGTATTCACTCATGGAGGTGGCGCTGTTTCTTGGAAGTCTTTCAAGCAGAGCATCTTAACGAGGTCAACAATGGAAGCAGAACTCACAACACTAGATACAGCTACGGTCGAAGCAGATTGGCTTCGTCGGCTCTTGAGTGAATTTCCGGTTGTTGAGAAACCTGTACCTGGTATCCTTATGACCTGCGAAAATCAAACTGTGATCACGAACATGAGCAGCTCAAAGGATAACATGAAGTCATAAAGACACGTTCAGAGAAGGTTAAAGTCTGTCAGGGAAATGAGAAACTCCGGAGTTATTGCATTGGATTATATCCAAACGTCTAAAAATCTGGCAGATCCTTTTACTAAGGGTCTATCACGTAATGTGATAGATAATGCATCGAGAGAGATGGGTATGAGACCCACAATATGAGTTGTTCACAGTGGTAACCTATTCTTTGTGATCGGAGATCCCATGAATTAGATGTGGAAGACAAGCTGTTGGTCAACTGAGAGGAGAGTATCCTTACTATTCACAATACCACTCCATGAAGATGCAATACTCTCCTAATCTGCATGGCAGGTTGATGTATATCTTAATGTGTTCTAAGTGGCTCATTTAAGCAGAGAAGTTATCCTGCAGAACATCTTTTGAAGAACACACCTATATGAGTTTGATTGTCAAACGTCGCAATCTATGAGAGTAGTGTTCTCTCTAGTAAACTCATGAAAGGTCACGGAGTATGACGCATAAGCTCCACCCTCGGGGAAGACCCACGGTAGCCACGTATCGATCAAGGCTTTATGTGAAGCTAGATTCACAGAAAACTTGCAGTTCAAGGCCCAGTCCACTGTTCAAGTTGCTTACTAGTGTAGCATAGAGTTCTAGGTGGAAGTTCAACTTAACAGTATCCACTGTAGTACCGGTATATAAAACAGTGTTTTGGAACCAAAGGCAAATTTATGTGTGCCTCTGGGATCTGGTGGGGGATTGCTGGAATTTAGTCTATTTTGGGCAGCCTAATAACTATTTCAGAAATTCCTAATAAATCCTAGAGGCCCACTTAGCCCATTTATGCAAGGCAAGGGATACTACTAAAGTTTAGTCCCACATTGCTAGTTTAGTTGGAGTTGGACCTCCTTATAAGGGAGGTTCTTTCCCCACTTGTATGAGCAAGAGAACAAGAGGGATATCCACGCGCGCTCCTCCTCCGCCACCTGCCTCGCCACGCCATGCCACGCCACGCCACGCCTCGTCACGATGCGCTGCGGGTTGCGGGAATGAGCCGAGCCGATATCTAAATTTTTGACACGCACTACGGGTATACGAAAGCTCACACGGAAGCTGAAAAGATTTTTGCAAAAGTGGAGTTTGAATGCGAATGGTGCAGCCCTTCGGCTGCTGGCTGTTGGCTGTTCGCTTCATCTCCGTCTCTTCGTTTCGCCTCCCGTCGCTGCCCTCTCGCCTCCTTCTCTTGCGCCCATAAAAGGGAGGTCGGTCCTTCCAGAGAGACGCACCAGAACTACTCCTTCCCTCGCCATCGGTTCCATCTCTGAGCTGCTGTTGTCTTCCTCATCCCGGCTTGCGGCATGCACCACACGTCGGGACAGTAGGCCGCCGATACCGCACTTTTTGAGTCCTGTACGGGAGAAGGGTGATAAGGTTTTTGGGGAGCGCTCAGCGCGACTACTGGTTGCTTCATCACGGACGATCCGGTTGCCGATGACTACTTCCCCGGCGTCCACGACCTCCTCGACGACATGGCAGGCGAGGACACCAACCGCAAGTCCAGCGCTTCTGCTGCTGCTGTGTCGTACGTGTTCTTCTCCTTTCTGTTAGAAGTCCTACTACAGTTCTTGGCTCTAGTTTCTGCCCTACGTATGTTAGGTTCTATGTCGTTTACGCAACTTCATCTAGTGTCTGTTCTAGATGTGTTTAGCTCAAGTTCATATATGCAGATGATGTTTACCTTCTCTCTGTCAGATTGCATGACTTGCTTTATATTTGCTATATTAGTCATGCTTTATCTAGTATTTCCGTTAGCAAAATTATTTGGTAAATTGCTCATATTTCCAACACAAGAAACTGTAGCAGGGCCTCTAATAGAAAGAGGAAGAACACGTACGGGGCAGCAACAGCAGAAGCGCTGGACTTGGGGTCGGTGTCCTCGCCGGCCATGTCGTCGAGGAGGTTGTCGACGTCGGGGAAGAAGTCGTCGTCGGGGAAGTAGTCATCGAAGCGCTACCAAAAAACCTTATCACCCTTCTCCCGTATAGGACTCAGAAAGGTGCGGTTTCAGAGGCCTACTATCCTGACTCGCGCTGCACGCGCAAGCCGGGATGAGGAAGACCGTAGCAGCAGCGCAGTGCTTAGGAACTTGTGGCGAGAGGAAGAAGAGGTTCTGGTGCACCTCTCTGAGAGGAGCGACCTCCCTTTTATAGGCGCAAGAGAAGGAGGCGAGAGGCTGCGCGGAGACGAAACAAACAGGCAATAGGCGAAGAGGTGCGCCGTTCGTATTCAATCTCCACTATAGCAAAAACGTTTCAGCTTCCGCGTGACCTTTCGTATACCCGTCGTGCGTGGCAAAAATTTAGACATCGGCTCGGCTCATTCCCGCAACCCGCGGTGCAGCGAGGCGAGGCGGGCGATGGCGGAGGAGCGCACGTGGATGTCCCTCTTGTTCTCATCCTCATACATGTGGAGAAAGAGCCTCCCTTATAAAGAGGTCCAACTCCCTCTAAACTAGCAATGTGGGACTAAACGTCAGTTCCACCTCTTGCCTTGCACGAATGGGCTGCGTGGGCCTCTAGGATTTATTAGGAATTTCTGAAACTGCTATTGGGCTAGGCCCAGAATAGACAAAATTCCAGCAATCCCCCACCAGATCCCAGAGGCACACAAAATTTTCCTTTGGTTCCAAAACACTGTTTTATATACCCGTACTGCAGTGGAGACTGTTAAGTTGAACTTCCACCTAGAACTCTACCCTACACTAGTAAGCAACTTGAACAGTGGACTGGGCCTTGAACTGCAAGTTTTCTGTGAATCTAGCTTCACATAAAGCCTTGATCGATACGTGGCTCCCGTGGGTCTTCCCCGCGGGTGGAGCTTATGCGTCATACTCTGAGACCTTTCATGAGTTTACTAGAGAGAACACTACTCTCATAGATTGCGACGTTTGACAATCAAACTCATATAGGTGTGTTCTTCAAAAGATGTTCTGCAGGATAACTTCTCTGCTTAAATGAGCCACTTAGAACACATTAAGATATACATCAACCTGCCATGCAGATTAGGAGAGTATTGCATCTTCATGGAGTGGTATTGTGAATAGTAAGGATACTCTCCTCTCAGTTGACCAACAGCTTGTCTTCCACATCTAATTCATGGGATCTCCGATCACAAAGAATAGTTACCACTGTGAACAACTCATATTGTGGGTCTCATACCCATCTCTCTCGATGCATTATCTATCACATTACGTGATAGACCCTTAGTAAAAGGATCTGCCAGATTTTTAGACGTTTGGATATAATCCAATGCAATAACTCCGGAGTTTCTCATTTCCCTGACAGACTTTAACCTTCTCTGAACGTGTCTTGATGACTTCATGTTATCCTTTAAGCTGCTCACTTTCGTGATCACAGTTTGATTGTCGCAGTTCATAAGGATACCCGGTACAGGTTTCTCAACAACCGGCAAGTCATTCAAGAGCCGGCGAAGCCAATCTGCTTCGACCGTAGCTGTATCTAGTGCTGTGAGTTCTGCTTCCATTGTTGACCTCGTTAAGATAGTCTGCTTGCAAGACTTCCAAGAAACAGCGCCACATCCATGAGTGAATACATAACCGCTCGTGGCCTTTATCTCATCAGCATCTGAGATCCAGTTTGAGTCACTATACCCTTCAAGCACCTTTGGGTACCAGGTGTAGTGAATTCCATAATTCGCAGTGCCTTTCAAATAACGCAAAACTCTCTATAGAGCTTTCCAATGCACATCTCCTGGTTTTGAGACAAGCCGACTCAATTTGCTAACAGCAAAAGAGATGTCAGGTCTTGTAGCACTGGCTAAGTACATAAGCGAGCCAATAATATGAGAATATTTCAATTGATCTCTAGCAATTCTTCGATTCTTTCGAAGCAGCACGCTAGCGTCATATGGTGTTGGAGAGGTCTTGCAGTCACTATAGCCAAAGCGACTCAAGATCTTTTCCATATAGTGAAATTGAAGCAATGTAATCCCACCATTATCGTCTCTCAACAACTTGATGTTCAGAATGACATGAGACACTCCTAAATCCTTCATCTCAAAACAACGAGATAGGAAATCCTTGACCTCCTTAATAACATTCAGATTTGTTCCGAAAATTAGTATGTCATCAACATACAAGCAAAGGATAACTCCCTCGCCCCCACCATGGCGATAGTATACACATTTGTCAGCTTCGTTTACAACAAAACCTGCAGCTGTTAAAGTTCTTTCAAACTTCTCATGCCACTGCTTAGGTGCTTGCTTGAGTCCATACAAAGACTTCAGCAACTTGCACACTTTTCCTTCCTGACCATCTAGTTCAAACCCATCTGGTTGTTCCATATAAATTTCCTCATCCAACTCTCCATTTAGGAAAGCAGTCTTAACATCCATTTGATGAACGAGAAGACCATGTGAGGCAGCTCGAATAGTGGTCAGTCGAGCCACAGGTGAGTAAGTATCAAAGAAGTCTTCACCTTCCTTTTGGGTATAACCCTTAGCCACGAGCCGAGCCTTGTACTTTTCAATAGTACCATCAGGCATAAGCTTCTTCTTGAATACCCATTTGCATCCTACAGGTTTGCACCCATAAGGATGATGAGTTATCTCCCAAGTTTCATTCGCCAAAATGGAATCCATCTCGCTACAAACCGCTTCCTTCCAGTAGTCGGCATCTTCAGATGCATAGGCCTCTGAAATAGAACTGGGAGTGTCATCTATGAGATACGCAATAAAATCATCACCAAAGGACTTTGCTGTCCTCTGTCTCTTGCTCCTAGTAGGAACTTCATTGTTCTCCTCCACAGGACTTTCAAAGTGTTCCATCGAAATGGCAGGTTCGGTAATTGTAACCGGTTCCCGATTCGATGAACTAGGCATCTCCTGATTAGATGAGGTAGCCATATCCTTCATGGGAAAGATATCTTCAAAGAAAGTCACATCATTCGACTCCATGATCGTATCGACATGCATGTCAGGTACCTCAGATTTTACAACCAAGAATCTATAACCAATGCTATGAAAAGCATATCTCCCAGGAAAACATAATCCACGGTCTTTGGTCCAAGCTTGTGCTTCTTCGGAATTGGCACATTGACTTTCGCCAAACAACCCCAGGTTCGTAGATAAGAGAGTTTTAATCTTTTCTTCTCCCAGTCCTCGAATGGAGTTATCTCTTTATTCTTTGTGGGAACTCAGTTTAGGACATGACATGCAGTCAATATCGCCTCCCCCCACCATGCCTTGAAGAGACCCGATGTGTATAACATGGCGTTAACCAAATCATTTAGAGTACGGTTCTTTCTTTCGGCCACCCCATTTGACTGAGGTGAATAGGGAGGCGTCCTCTCATGGGTTATACCATGTTTCGCACAAAAAGCATCAAATTCATTGGAAAAATACTCTCCACCACGGTCGGACCTAAGCCTCTTGATTTTTCAATCAAGTTGGTTTTCCACTTCAGCTTTATAGATCTTGAAAAAGTTCAAAGCCTTATCCTTAGATTTCAGAAGATACACACGGCAGTATCTAGTGGAGTCATCAATTAACGTCATGAAATATTTCTTTCCACCTTTTGTCAAAACACCATTCATTTCACATAGATCTGAATGTATGAGCTCTAGTGGTGCAAGATTTCTCGTTTCCGCTGTCGTGTGAGATTTACGAGGTTGCTTAGCTTGCACACACACTTGACACTTGGATCCCTTGATAGTGGTGAAACTAGGGATTAAGTTCAACTTCGCTAGTCGCGACATGCAACCAAAGTTAACATGACAAAGACGTGAATGCCACACATTTGATTCACTATTGTTGCAAATATGATTAACGACTTTATTGCAAACATCTGATAAGGATAAACGAAACAGGCCTCCTGACTCATAGCTTTACCGACAAAGGTTCCATACTTGGATATTACAAATTTATTCGACTCAAAGACAAGCTTATAGCCATCTCTACATAGAAGAGATCCACTAACAAGACTTTTATTGACGGAGGGGACATAATGCACGTTCTTCAGCCGCACGATATTCCCCGAAGTAAACTTCAGATCGACCGTGCCAACACCACGAACAGAAGCACTTGAATCGTTGCCCATCAGCACGGTTGAAGTCCCTGCGGTCTGATAATACGAAAACATGAAAAAAAATCACCGTGTACATGCACATTAGCACCGTGTCAATCAACCAATCAGGAGAATGACATACTGAAAGAATAGTGGGAAATATACCATACCCAGCATCCTTCATGTCAGTGTCTCTAATGACAACATTAGCGGTCTTGCCGCCTTTCCCAGGATGACGCTTGTCATAGCGATTAGGGCAACTAGGAGCCCAATGATCAGGATCCCCACACACATGACAAACACCTTTCTTCTTGTCATTCTTCTTCTTGAAGTTCATGTGTTGCACAACCTTGTTCTTCCCGTCAAACTTTGCTTTACCATCAAACTTGCCCTTGTTCTTGAACTTGTGGGGCTGGAAGTTCTTCTTCTGTACTAGATTGGCACTAGATCCTCCCTCAATACCTCGAGCGCGTGTGTCCTTTGCTCTTACCTTTTCTTCCACATCAAGAGTGCCAATGAGATCTGGGACGGAAAACTCCTGTCTCTTATGCTTCAGTAAGGTAGCAAAGTTCCTCCACGAAGGAGGAATCTTAGTGATGATACCTCCGGCAACAAACTTGTCCGGTAGCATACAACTGAAGTGCTCAAGTTCTCTAGCAAATGACTGTATCTCATGAGCTTGCTCAACCACGGAGCGCTCTTCAGTCATCCTGTAATCATAGAATTGCTCCATGATGTACAGCTCAGTGCCAGCATCCGAGACCCCAAACTTGGCCTCGAGTGCATCCCACATATCTTTTCCGTTATCAATTGACGCATAAGCATCAACTATGTTCTCACCAAGAATACTCAAGAGAGCAGCCTTAAACAGAGTATCCATTTTGTGAAAAGCTTGTGCCTATTGAGCATCAAGCTCTCCTTCAGGTTTGCCAAAAGTGGCGTCATAGCAACTCATGGTTTGAAACCATAAGACTGCTCTCACGCGCCACCTCTTATTGTGGATACCCTCAAACATAGGAGGTTTCATGGAAGCAGCAAAACCACTCGCGGTAAATTGCCTATAATAAGGTTTTTGGATTGTTGGAAATATGAGCAATTTACCGAATGATTTTATTAACAGAAATACTAGATAAAGCACGACTAGTATAGAAGTGATAAAAACAAGTCATGGATGACAAAGAGAAGGTAAACAACAACTTCATATATGAACTGTAACTAAACACATCTGGAGCAGACAGTATAGCAAGTTGCATATATGAAACATAGTCTAACATATCTAGGGCAAACAGTAGAACAAGAAACTGTAGCAGGGCCTCTAATAGAAAGAGGAAGAACACGTACGGGACAGCAGCAGCAGAAGCGTGGGACTTGGGGTCAGTGTCCTCGCCAGCCATGTCATCGAGGAGGTTGTCAACGTCGAGGAAGAAGTCGTCGTCGGGGAAGTAGTCGTCGAAGCGCTTCCCAAAAACCTAATCACCCTTCTGCCGTACAGGACACAAAAAGGTGCAGTTTTGGAGGCCTACTGTCCCGACTCGCGGTGCACGCCGCAAGCCGGGATGAGGAAGACCATAGCAGCAACGCAGTGCTCAGGAACTTGTGGCGAGAGGAAGAAGAGGTTCTAGTGAGGCGAGAGGCTGCGCGGAGACAAAACGAACAGGCAGCAGGCGAAGAGGTGCGCCGTTCGTATTCAATCTCCACTACAGCAAAAACAGCTCATTCCCGCAACCCGCGGCATCGTGGCGAGGCGGGCGGCGGCGGAGGAGTGCGCGTGGATGTCCCTCTTGTTCTCATCCTCATACATGTGGAGAAAGAGCCTCCCTTATAAAGAGGTCCAACTCCCTCTAAACTAGCATTGTGGGACTAAACTTTAGTTCCACCTCTTGTCTTGCACGAATGGGCTGCGTGGACCTCTAGGATTTATTAGGAATTTCTAAAACTGCTACTGGGCTAGGCCCAGAATAGAAAAAATTCCAGCACATACACACCGCCTTGAATAGCGCTTGATACTCCGTTTGTTGTAGCGTAGACCACATACGAAGCCAGTGCGTACAACGGTAACTAACCTGCATAGGAGAAGGGGTTTTGCCATTAAAAACACAATAGTCTCTCTACATAGCCAAAGCGACCATAATAAGGCAGATGCTCCCACCCATATTAGCGTACTAAAAGTATTTGGCATTTCATCAAGCTAGTAACCATATATATTGGCAACACTTGTTGGCGGATAAAAATTGGACGCTATTGGGATGACTAACCATATAGAACGCGTGAACTTGCACTGAAAAAAGAGGTGTTTAATTGTCTCTTCATGAGTACAAAAGCTACACTTCTTACTTCCTTGTCAATTGCGTCGAGTGAGGTTGTATTTTGTTAACACAACTCCTCTCCGAAGATACCACATGGAAATCTTTTTTTAGTGGCATCTTTGATTTCCAAATTAGTTCATTATTATCCACTGGAACCTCTGAGTGCGAGAGTGCACGGTACATAGAGTCAACTGTGAAGGATCCAGATGTAGTGAGATTCCAGCGAAACACAACCCTCCCTTGTGTCAAGTTAATCGGATCCAAACGGGATAGAAGATGTTGCCATGACTCAAGGCGAAGGCCAATCAAATCCCTCCTAAATGATACATTTGGCGGGGAGGAGCTGAGCACGTGCGCAAGAGTATCATTCTTATCGCATATAATTTGCTACAAGGCTGAATACTATTCCTGAAGAGTGGTGTTTCCTAGCCACTTGTCCTCCCAGAAACGTATCTCGAAGCCGTCCTTTATCGTGAATGATTCAAAGCGGAATAGATGTTTCTTTACCGCCATCAGACTAGACCAAAAATGTGAGTCACCAGGTTTCCAATGTGCCTGGGACAATGCTTTTTGGCCTAGATACTTATCGCGCGGCAGGGTTTGCCAAATACCATCCTCGGTAAGCAGCTTGAATAGCCATTTACTGAGTAAGGCATCATTCTTGACCTGGAGGTCCTGAACACCTAAACCTCCCCGGTCTTTTGGTTGACAAACCACACTCCATTTGGGTAGCCTATAATTTTTATTTTCACTGTCTCCTTGCCAAAAGAATCTAAATATGAAGTAATCCAGTCATTGCAGAACCCCTTTGGGAATTTGGAAAAATGAGAGCATGTAGAGAATCATGTTGGTGGGAACAGAATTGATCAAAACTAGTCGCCCTCCAGCGGAGAGCAACTTTCCTTTCCAACGGCTCAACCGTTTCTCCAATCGCTCTTCAACTTGTTTCCAGTCCGCATTAGTGAGATACCGATAACGAATCGGAATTCTCAAATATTTAATCGAGAATTGTCCTTGTGCACAACCGAACAAGTCAGCGTATTGTGCAACCGTCTCCTTGGCTTCTCCAAAACAGAACAATTCATTTTTATGGAAGTTAATTTTTAGACCTGACATTTGCTCAAAAGCTGAAAGAAATAGTTTCATAATTTTTAGCCTTATCTAGGTCATGTTTCATAAAAAGAATTGTATCATCGGCATATACTTGTATTGCTCATGTTTGATGGAATCACAACTTTGTTAGTCACACTTTAGCTCATTAGGGTAGAGCTAGTGGACGCAGGGAGCAAACCAGAAGTAAGTAGGCGTGTTTCTTAGTTTTGTGTCTTCGAGTTTAGGATGCATTCATGTTTCGCATTGGCAATTCTAAGTTTGCATATTTTCTATTAGAGTTGGTTTGGGACTCATCTTCGTTGGGTAAAATTATTCCTCTGCTTAAAATACATATGTGGTACCATAGCTTGGTTGAATTTCTCAATATTTGCCTAGTACGTATGTTGAAATTAATCTCTCGGGCCTATGGAGAAAAACATCAAAGAAACATGCCATTCCGCGCATTCAGACAGAGAGAGAGAGAGATGATGTCGACTATGAGTGCCCACACTCATACAAGAAATCATACCATAGAGAGTGTGTGAAGCCAGTGAGACCAGGGCATTTGACAGCGTTTGATACGAGCGCACTCGCTCGTACCGTGCTCGGGCACAACCTAATAGAGGGTCCCGGAAACCAAGATGACGTCAAGTACGAGCGCTCCCGCCCGTACCATCGTTTATACTCCCTCCTTCCATCTATATAGGGCCTAATGCGTTTTTCAAGACCGCCTTTGACTATTGGCAAGATTAATAATACATGACATGCATAATGTGAAAATTATATCATTGAAAGCTCCTTTAACATACAAATTTGATGGTATGCTTTGTGTAAGTTGCATGTCATATATTATTGCTCTAACATTTGGTCAAAGTTAGCCTCGAAAAACGCATTAGGCCCTATATAGATGGAAGGAGGGAGTACTCCATTCGACCAAAAGCAACAAAAGGTCCAATATTTCAAGGTACAAGCGCTTACGTTTGTACCGACGTGGTATGCCAGACCAGAGCAAAAAAACAGCGGTTGGTACGACCAATGACGGTCATACATGCGCTCGTACCAAGGCCAGAAAATGCTCAATCCGCTTATATTTATGAGTTGGGGTCACTGTGTTATATTTTAACCACCCGTTTTGCAATCTAATATATATTATTTACCTGCAAAGACTCCCAACCAATAACTGTCTATAGCACTTCATGTTTTCCTTTATCCTTTTTCCCGGTTAGGTCCGTTCATATACCGAATCATTTTCTTTTACCTTGTATGTTATTTTCGCAAAGGTTTGGACCTAGTGTGGTGACATATATGGTACTGCGCCGAATATGCAAACCTGCACAAGCCGCGCAGTCGCTTCGATTCGACAAAAAGAGTCTACTACAAGTGCCCAGTATTATCTTCCAATATGAACCTTGCTCAACAAAAGTTCTGGTTTAGAGATGGGAACTCCCGCCTTAAGTGGAATCTTCCTTTTTTTAATTAAGCACATAGGAGGCTCCACACTTGTGTTTCACATCTTGTCTCGCCTGCACTTCACTTTTAATATGTGAGTAATATGTGGTGCTTAGGTTCATGAATGGATTTTAATGAAAAAATGATTTAATCACCTGTGGCTAACCCTTTGTGCCAAAGAAAATTAAATGGAAATTTTTTGAAAAGCACAAAACTATTTCGTTCTCCTTTTAGTTTCATTTCGAGCAGGTACTATCGGAAGGCAACCACCGGACCGCATCAAAGAATGTTCGTCGAAGCGTAGGTCCATGTCCCTTAAAGGAGAGGTCATTTCCACCTCAACGATAAAAGTCTTATTACCCTTGCTTACATCTGAGCTTGGGGAGGTAACCACTTTCCATACTCTCCTTAATAAGATGCACTTTCTCTTTCCGTTTCATAATTTTCTTGAGTCTAGTTCATCTAATAGATACTATGCAAACACGTGTCCTGCTGTTTAGTACGCTTGCTTAAATATGATTGTTTTGTATTTGCGTAAGGGGATCACTTGCTCAAGTTAGGCCCCATAGTTCCAAGCTAATGTTCTTATGCACTTTGTTTAAGTTTTTACCTAGCGTGAGATAAATCTTTTGATCATCTCAAAGATATTGCCATGATCTCTGCATAAGAATTGAGAAATAATAAGAGGAGATTATAAGATGTGAGTTATGGATAGTGCTACTATACTTGTTACTACCTGATGATTGTAGTGTCTTCCGCGCCGCTAGTATTCCCAGAGGCGGACCACGAAAAAAAATTAAGGTGGGGCGAAGTCTCACTAAGATTTTTCTTTATGCGAATTAATGGAACGAAATTGTACACTACAAACGAATAACCAAATACAATGCAATTGTAGACATGTTTCGATAAAAAACAACCTAAAACATACCGATAATGAAGCATTTAATGGCGTCTAGAAGACCCTGGCAATGGCAGTGCCCTACCCTCTTTCTGAAAATCTTCTTGAATTTGAGGCTTCAAGCTACTGTTAAAATTTGCGAAAAAATTTCAGGAAAATTGAGAAATCACCTCCTCCCCTTTCCTTTGGATTTCCTACTGCCTTCCTCTTCCTTTCCATGTTCGGGCAACCTGGCCGTGACTGCGCCGGCCGGAGTCAGAAGTGGCCGGACGGCCGGACGGCCGGGCTGCTGTGGCTGTTGCTCAGGCGGCTAGGCCTCGGCTGGAGACGCCGCTTGTTGTCGCGGTGCCGCCGCCCTCTAGCCCCCCCCCCCCCCCCCGACTGCCGCCGTCGTTGCCTGCCCTGCCGCTGGCCGCCTCGCCGTTGCCTGCCCCGCCCCACTCCTGGAGACCTGGCCAGCCGCCGCCGCCGCCGCTGGCACTAGCTTAGGGATTAGGGTTGGCGTCGTGGGGAGAGAACAGAGTGGTCGAGTGTGTTGCGTCACTGCTCGCTCACGTGGACGCTCGAACCTGCTGGCTGCCTCGCGTGGACGCTCGAAGCCTCGAACCTGGCTGGCTGTTGGCCCATCTTGCTGCTCGCTGCGTCGGGCCGTCGGCCCATCACGTATTAACAACGACGAGGCAGCCTATTCTGTGGTAGCGATTGATGCATACTACTCCCTCCGTTTCAAAATAGATGACCCAACTTTATACTAAAGTTAGTATAAAGTTGGGTCATCTATTTTGGAACGGAGGGAGTAGTTATAAAAACAAATTTGCTCAAAATTAAGGTACGGCAGGCGCCATACCCTGCTCACCGGGGAGGTCCGCCAGTGAGTATTCCCTTTCCTCCCAATGAAACAATGAAACAGTAAACCACAAATATGTCACCACATGCATGGTCCTTATTTATTTTTTCTCACTTCAACCGGATACTTTATAATTAACGTTGGACGACTACCTTTTGCATCATATCCGCGGACCATATCCAGACATAAAAACGAACATATATGAAAGGAATTTGTGGATTGGCGCGGGAGATGTCCTTAGGTAGCATCTCCGGCGTAACAGCAAGCAGTACGAATGCAACAGATAAGCGACAGACATCGTAAAATGTAAGCTTGCAATGGTCGAGAAGACGACGTCAAACTCAAACTGCCTGCTTCCTAATCGTTTTTACAGTCCATGCTTTGCACGGGAAAAATAGTGACGGTGAATTTGAGCAGCAGAGAAGTTTCTGCTGCCGGCGGGTCGCGCGGGCGGGTCACGTGACACGCCGACGTCTGGCCGAATCTTCCAACCAGCCAGTTTCTACTTAATTCCCCCACTTGGCTCCTTTGCTTCGGCCAAACACGGCAGGAAGTCAACACACCCGCCACGCCGGACGTTCTTGTATTCACTCTGCTGCATGTTACTGAACGATATCTTCTGGTGGCGTCCCCTAAAAAGAAGTTTCTTTTTCTTGTTTTCAGGGGAAGATCGCGAACGGAGTAGCAGAAGTCACCGCTGCTCCGGCTGCCGTCAGTTCGATTCGCTAGGCCCATGTGTGGTACTCTGACACAAAGGAACCGGTCGCCCGCTCTCCTTCCCGGCCCCCGCGTCGCCCGCTCGGGCGACTCGGGCGGCGACTAGGGTTTCGAGCGCCGCCACCTACATCTCCTCTACCCCTCCTCGTCGCTATCCGAGGAGGGCGCCGGGCAAGCCCGTGCGGCCACCAGTGACGGTGGCGGCGAGGCCTTCGTCGTCCCTTTCGCGGAGATCCGGATCCACGGGGCGGCGGCCCCTGTTGGTGCGGCGTCATCGTTCGCGCCCTGGACGATGTGCGCGGGGACTCTGTCCGGCGTTCTCGACCGCTCGGGTGGTGGGGCGTCGGCGCTTGGCGGCGACGGTTCGGGGGCCTTCGTCCTCGCCAGATCTGGAGGCCTGCTGCTCCCTCGTTCCCGCTCCTTCCCCTTTGCGCTTGATGCCGGCGGCTGATGCTGGAACCGGTGCTTCTGGGGATGGTGGTGCAGATTGGGACCGGGGGAAACCCTAGGCCGGCTGGTTCGGCTCGACAGCGGCGTCGGCTTCGAGCGACGCATCCTTCCTGACGGCAGTGTTGTGGTCCCTATTCTTGCCACCTCCGGTCCTCTTTCGAGTGAAAACCCAAAATCCTGCCTGGATTGGGCAACGGTGGCGCCATGGGTGTCATCCCCTCCTTGGAGGCGTTGCCTGGGAAGCTAGGATTCGGGTGTGGGTTGATGAAGGTGGGGGCTTTGGCCGTCGGCTGGCTCTCTGCAGCTGCTCGCGACGCTTTCCTGCTGTGCAGAGTGCCCCTTGTATATTTAGGGTGTTTCCTGTTTTTCGTGTTCGCGTCGGAGAAGCGGCGTGGCATCTAGCACGTCGACAACGACGGATCTCAGCGGCATGGAGCAGTGGGGGTCTCGCCGGTGGGCGTGTGATGATGGACGAGCGCATGATGGTGGCGCTGTCTGGCGTCGTGGTGGCGTCGATGGCAGAGAGACCTGGCACGAGTCATGCAACAGTACAGCTCTGAAGATGGATTGATGGCATGTGGCTGCGGCGGCCTCATACCCGGCAGGCGTCCTGGTTGAGGAGTGCGCCGGACTGGTAGGTGCCCCATACCCGGCAGGCGTCCTGGTTGGGACCTCAGGTCTTAGATATTTAGGTTTGGCTGCGATGTCTGTTTGGTATTAGGCCCAGACTATCTGCGCCCCTTCATCAATTGGATAGGTGTAGCGACAGCTGTTGCTTAGACGGTGCTTTAGTCTTACTGTATTGTGAGAATAATAATAAAGTGGCCGTATGTATTGCCCAGATGTAGATGCCGGAAGTCAACCTCCTTTTCTAAAAAAAAAGTGCGGTACTCTGACTAGCATGAGTGCAGTAAAATACAGGGAGATTCAGAGAAAGCCGCGTACAAGAACCTTGTCGTAACCTGGCCGGCTGCCCAGTTAGTTCTGACTTCTGAATCGATGACCCCTGAGCTACTTGCTCTCCATTCACGCAAAAAAAAAAAAAAACTTGCTCTCCATTGACGCCCACTTTATCGGCTTGGGGCATCTGGACCATTATACTACCGGTAATCGACCGGACCAACGCATCTTGTCGTCCAATGCCATACCCTATCGATTCACGAAGCGGTCCAAACGTTTATTTTCTCACAAACCAGACGCAAAGTAGAGGGGTTTGCGGGCCTTCACACCACTGTTACATATGCATCCGCTACCCCGGACCGAACGAGCGGGCAACACCGCTTCAATGTCGTCACGGCGATCGAGAAGCCTACTCCATCCGTTGCGTCACATTGAAGCCGGCTTCCCATACCTTCGCCGTCCTGGCCATGCCTATTTAAGCAGAGCTCCCGTGTCGTTCACACCGCACCACACCAGTCCATTTCCTCTTTGCTCCGGCGCTGTCCAGAGCACGTCTCCACCATGTTGAAGTCCTGATTCTTCGCACCGATACGTGGCGGCGGCTTCGAATCTTGGCACCCCGTCGTCGGTCCCCAGGTCCCTAGACCTCCACGGCCACCAGATCCTACGGGAAGGAGGAGATCGTCATCTCCTACGGTGACGAGGAAGACCAGACGTCACAACAGCCGCGGCGGCAGTTGTGCCTCCTCTCTAGGCGGCGGCAATGGATGAGGAGTACCAGCGACAGATCAATCTCATGATCGAGCGGTCGCCGCACTACCATAGGCCGCCACCGCCCACGTCATGGCGAAGCCGGCGTCATCGCTGCGCTACCTCATGAAGGAGGAGCCACCATCTCCGCCTCTTTGCTGCATGAACGTGGAGCCGGCGTCGCTGTCGCACCCCCATCACCGCCGAATTGACCAGCCAGTGTCGCCGCCGTGCCGCGACTAGCGCGGCAAGGCCATGTAGGAGGAGGTGTCGCGGGCGATCGCGAAGGCGTGCATGCGCCTCCTCAACTACTTAGGTGGGCACGGTGGCGGCGGCTCCTCGTCGTCATGGAGCATAGTCACGACAAAGCACATGGCGACGAGGCAGGCGGCACGGCTGGAGCGGCAATGAGGAGTGGTCGCTCAGCGACACCACTGCCACTGTCGGCAAGGGCAAAGTTGTCAGGACACCCCGGCTAGGGTCGACATTGGTCGAGGCGGCCCTCTCCACGACGCAAGAGGAAACCGAGCGGCTCCTCTATGAGCGCCAAGGGCCGGCGAGCAGCGCTGTCGCACTCCCGCACATTTCTGTCGCTGGAAGGACTACTCTGACGATGGCGACGACAACATGGACGGCGACGGTAGTGCTACTGGCCAGGCCGGCTACGCGTACAAGGTTACCGTCCGCTACAAGCTAGTTTAGGTTTTTCTTAAGTTTTAGTTGAATGGATGAAATATCATATGTTTTATGTGAATTATGTCTGAACTTAACTGAATTCCGTCTTGTTTGAATGAAATTCGTCTTGTTTTCTATATTACATTTGAAATGTATGTGGGCACAATTAGATGGTCGGCTCCTGTATCACTGTTCGTGGACACGTCTCGGGACAAATACAATGTCTGTTTTAGGGGTCAACATGGGAGATGCCTTAGCATAAGTTCTCGCTTTGCCTTCTTTACACAAAATTATAGGCTTATATAAATCATGAGGATTGAGTCGTGACTTAGCTTTTTGACATGTAGTGTAGCGAGCAACAAAACACTAAATATCCTGTCTCATGTTTGACAAAAAGAAATATGTAGCAAGTATGTCCTTCGTCTTTTTGACGCTAAAGTGTCTCATTAATCCTCCTCCATGCACCTCCTACAACAACAAAATACAAAGGGAGCTAGCTGGAATACATAGCTTGTTAGCACAGGACACAAATCCATAAGATTTCAGATGATACATCCAGGCATGGGATAGTTGTCCTTGCTTGCAGAAAAGACATTGCGAAAACTTAAAAAATACATTTGAGTCCAAGAAAATCCCTCCGAGTCGAATCAGCTGATGCTCCATAGTTCATCCTTGCATTGCCAACCAAGAGGACGAAGACAAGGAAAACACCAACTGTGTTACCCATCCGAACCTTTAGAAGAATACCACTTGTTTTTTTTGAATATTTTGGATTGCTTACCACTTGAAAGATAACCAGAAACAAAATGAGTGACAAAAAATAAAATTACTTCGAGGATCATATCGCCCGTCTTCATCCATCGACTGTACATCGTCCGTTGGAGCTTGAAAATTACACTGAACTGATAGTAAAGTAAAGTGACACATTCAAACACCTTCGGCATATTCAAACTTTGAAGACCACTGTTGGTGTCAAACCGACAGACCTCGGGTAGGGGGGCCGAGCTGTGAGATCGGATTGATGGGTAACAAGAGACAAGGGACACAGTGCTTTTACCCGGGTTTGGGCCCTCTATAAGGAGGTAAACTTCTTCATCTTGCTCTTGCTTATATTATGGGTGTATCAAGGTACAGAGTTGATATACCTTGAGATCGTAAGTTGTGGACTAAACCCTAGGGGTAATGGTGATGATGATGAATGACTCTACGGACTAAATCCTCCGGTTTATATAGGCACCAGGGGTATGTAGGTTTAAACATGGTCGGTTTCCATCTAGGGGTTACGTGCCAAATCTAATAGATATACTTGGAGTACACGCCAAGTACTCGGTGAAGCATGTTTTGCCTATGCCACAAGTTAGAAGCTTTCGGAGTCCTTCCTCATCAACGGGCCATCAGTCCGGCCTATGGACTAGGTCGGCAAGGCAGAGACCCCCTACTCCAGGACACCATCAGTAGCCCCCGAATGGGTCTTCGGGGCCAAGGACAACAATCTTCTTCGATCAGACAACCTCGGCTAGGAGTCTTCGACTCGACAGGTGAGTTCACATTTGAGTTTAGCTTCGACGTTTTAGGCTTGAGCATATGAGTTCTCTTCGGACATGGTCCCACCGCGCGCTGTTTCGAGCGTCACGCGGTCTGGGGAATCGGGCTGCCTTTATGGCCAGACGTTGAAGCGTCACCTTTGTTTGCCTTATTTAAAGGGTGCCTGGCCCAAAGTCATGACCAAGGGCATCTTGGCCTTCCCCTTTCACCGTTTAGCGACATTTTCCTCCTCCAAAGTCTAGCTTTGAGAGCTCTAGCAATGGCCAGTGATGCGGGTTCTTATAAGCGCCTCCATGATCCCCTCAAGGGCGACTAGGGAAGTTGCTCCGTCACGCGCCTCCAACTAAATAGGCTTTCCACCCAGGGCTACTTTCTGGATCTAGATTTGGCCTCCACCCGCCCGGGCTTAATATCCGTAGAGGGGCAAACACACACCGACAACCATCCCATCCCTCACGGGGATGAGCGGGTATGTTTTGTTTCCTTCCTTCTCTGCGGCCTGGATTTCCGATCCACCCCTTCCTCCGGGGCTTGCTCGAGTTATGCGGAATCTAACTCCACCACCTGACCCCAAATTTGATCTTACATATCGCAGGGTCCGTCACCATTTGCGAAATGTACCTCGGCTGTGAGGCAAACTTCAGGTTGTGGAGGAAATACTTTTGTGTGATGCCCTGTTCCTGATACGGGAAACTGCATGAGGTGGGAGCCGCCGAGGTATGCAGAATAGCTGGGACCAGCTACCCCATTGGCACCCCTCGAGAAGATGATACGTTGGTGTCCGAGTGGTTCTATATGGCCAATGTCCCACTGCATGACCCAGTTTGGCCCGGGCTCCCGTCTTTCTCTTCGGATTCTCAGAAGAAACGCTTTAGCTAGAGACCACGGAGAAACACTTAGACACCGACATGGCTCTCCTAGAAGCTAAGGTGAGATGTCCGACAAATACATGCCTCACTATCGTAGATGTGATGGCAACGGCCATCGATCGAAAAGTCCAACCTTTTCGGCGACGCCAGCATCCGCTGTGATGTATAATGGGACTGACGGTGCCACCCGGTCAATTAGGAAAGGCTTCGAAAATGATGTGGCCTTTGGTGCAGCCCTAGATGGCATATACAAGGGAGAAGCGATGGATTTCGTAAAGAGGAATTGATAGATGGCCTGTCTTACTACAATCCCGGCGAAATAGTAAGTCTCCTCAAACTTCCTCGTCTATCCGAGCACTATGTTCCATTCCCTCTAAACGGTCACCTGATGTGTTTGACCAGAGATGGAAGCATCGGGTCGAGACGTTGAAGTGCCCCGCGCCTGAACCGGGGATGTACCGTCACGATGATGACCCCGTCTTCCATGAAGACGGGGAGATATCCACTATATACGAAGAAGGGATATTCTATCAAGACAGCCTTGACGGCTCCAGAGTGGCTATCACCCCAGACCTGCCGGGGACATGGCCATCCTGATTGGTAAAACCTCTTCCTCTCTCTTCTCGAAAGAGAACTTCAAATCGAGGAGCCCCGAGCACCCTGACTCCTCTTCCTAAGGGTCAACGCTCGAAGCGTTCGCGCGGCAGTACGACCCCTCAAGGGGGCCATCGATTGTTGCGCAGGGTGCCCCTCAACAAGGAGGAGCTTTGGAGGTGGAGTGTGACGCTTCTCCCCCGAACACGTAATTCCACCAGTATTACACTTTTTAGAAGTAAAGGATCGCCTGCTTAATTATTTGGTTCCTTGCTCAAGCGGTCCGCCGAAACACCATTAGCCGAGGGGGCAAACAACTCGGCCCTGAGGACCGGCGGAGAGCCGATCTTCACCTTAGGGGATGTTCCCGAAGTACCTCAACCGGCCACTTCGAGGACCTGCTCGGCTATCACTTCCGAGGTTGAGAGCGCAATGAACCATCGGCGCCGGAAAGCCACTATGAGGAATCCTGCCTTTTCTAGCCTAGAGTTAACCCCCTCAACTCGGTGGATGCCTACCTTGGTGCCACCCACTCTGTCTTTGAGAAGGCGGTGGACATCTTGTTCAAAGGTTTGCAGGTACTTTTGCTTTTGAATTCAATTTCCTTAAGAGCGAATTATGTTCGTCCGTAGCTATTTGTCCTCTGAAGACTCTTTTCCTTTTTTTGTTTGAGAAGAGGGACCAAACCATCGTACTAGGCAGTATCCCCCAAGACACCGATCGGATGGCAGATCCAACTGGTGGATTCCATGAGAAATGTATAATAGCTTAACCACGGAAGCCAGTAGCCCCAAGCCTTGATGTGGACACAAGTGTCGAGGGAGAGTTCCGTCAGCACGATGATGTGGTGAAGGTGATGGTGAAGTGATCCACGTAGGGCTTCGCTAAGCACTGCGAAGATATGACCAGAGGCGTAAACTATAGAGGAGGGCACCGCACATGGCTAGGAATCAATGTTGTGTGTTCTAGCGGTGCCCTGCCCTCATATATATAGGTGGGAGGGAGAGCGAGCAGCCAAGGGGGCGCCCAAGTAGGAGGAATCCTACTTGCGGCCCTAATCCTATTTGCCCCCCTTACCATAACTCCCGGAGGGGGAAGGAAGGAGGAGGGAGGAGGGAAGGAAGGGGGAGGCCGAATCCCTCCCCTTCCTTTCTCTCTTCCCCTCCAGGTTCGGCCTATATGGGGGGCGCAGCAGCCCATGCTGGCTGCCGCGTTTCCCCTCTTGGCCTATTAGACCCATATAGTTGCTGGGGGTTGCTCGGAACCCCTTTCGGTGACCCGATACGTACCCGGTACACCCGGAACACTTCCTGTGTCTGAATACTATCGTCCTATACATGAATATTTACCTCTCGGCCATTTTGAGACTCCTCATCATGTCCTTGATCTCATCCGGGACTCCGAACAACATTCGGTCACCAAATCACATAACTCATATAATATAAAATCGTCATCGAACGTTAAGCGTGCGGACCCTACGGGTTCGAGAACTATGTAGACATGACCGAGACACCTCTCCGGTCAATAACCAACAGCGGAACCTGGATGCTCATATTGGTTCCCACATATTCTACAAAGATCTTTATCAGTCGTACTGTAATGACAACATACGTTATTCCCTTTGTCATCGGTATGTTACTTTCCCGAGATTCGATCGTCGGTATCTTCATACCTAGTTCAATCTCATTACCGGCAAGTCTCTTTACTCATTCGGTAATACATCATCCAGCAACTAACTCATTAGTCACATTGCTTGCAAGGCTTCTTATGATGTGCATTACTGAGTGGGCCCAAAGATACCTCTCCGATACTCGGAGTGACAAATCCTAATCTCGATCTATGCCAACCCAAAAAACACATTCGGAGATACCTGTAGAGCATCTTTATAATCAACCAGTTACGTTGTGATGTTTGATAGCACACAAGGTATTCCTCCGGCATCCGAGAGTTGCATAATCTCATAGTTTAAGGAATATGTATATGACATGAAGAAAGCTATAGCAATAAAACTGAACGATCAATATGCTAAGCTAACGGATGGTTCATGTCCATCACATCATTCTCCTAATGATGTGATCCCGTTCATCAAATTACAACACATGTCCATGGTTAGGAAACTTAACCATCTTTGATTAACAAGCCAGTCTAGTAGAGGCTTACTAGGGACACGGTGTTTTGTCTATGTACCCACACATGTATCAAGTTTCTGGTTAATACAATTCTAGCATGGATAATAAACATTTATCATGAATAAGGAAATATAAAATAACAACTTTATTATTGCCTCTAGGGCATATTTCCTTCAGTCTCCCACTTGCACTAGAGTCAATAATCTATATTACATTGTAATGAATCTAACACCCATGGAGTCTTGGTCCTGATCATGTTTTGCTTGTGGAAGAGGCTTAGTCAACGGGTCTGCCACATTCAGATCCATATGTATTTTGCAAATCTCCATGTCTCCCTCCTTGACTTGATCACGGATGGAGTTGAAGAGTCTCTTGATGTGTTTGGTTCTTTTGTGAAATCTGGATCGCTTCGCCAAGGCAATAGCTCCAGTATTGACACAGAAGATTTTTATTAGACACGATGCACTAGGTATTACACCTAGATCGGATATGAGCTCCTTCATTCACTGTTTCCGAAGCAGCTATGTACTCCGCTTCGCATGTAGATCCCGCCACGACGCTTTGCTCTGAACTGCACCAACTGACAGCTCCACCATTTAATATAAATACGTATCCGGTTTGTGACTTAGAGTCATCCGGATCAGTGTCAAAGCTAGCATCAACGTAACCATTTATGACGAGCTCTTTGTCACCTCCATAAATGAGAAACATATCCTTAGTTCTTTTCAGGTACTTCAGGATGTTCTTGACCGCTGTCCAGTGATCCACTCCTGGATTACTTTGGTACCTCCCTGCCAGACTTATAGCAAGGCACACATCAGGCCTGGTACACAACATAGCATACATGATAGAACCTACGGCTGATGCATAGGAAATGACTTTCATTTTCTCTCTATCTTCTGCAGTGGTCGGGCATTGAGTCTGACTCAACTTCACACCTTGTAACACAGGCAAGAACCCTTTCTTTGACTGATCCAGTTCGAACTTCTCAAAACTTTATCAAGGTATGTGCTTTGTGAAATTCCAATTAAGCGTCTTGATCTATCTCTATAGGTCTTGATGCCCAATATATAAGCAGCTTCACCAAGGTCTTTCATTGAAAAACTTTTATTCAAGTATCCTTTTATGCTATCCAGAAATTCTATATAATTTCCAATCAACAATATATCAACCACATATAATATTAGAAATGCTACAGAGCTCCCACTCACTTTCTTGTAAATACAAGCTTCTCCAAAAGTCTATATAAAACCATATGCTTTGATCACCTCATCAAAGCGTATATTCCAACTCCGAGATGCTTGCACCAGTCCATAGATGGATCACTGGAGCTTGCACACTTTGTTAGCACCTTTAGGATCGACAAAACCTTCTGGTTGCATCATATACAACTCTTCTTTAAGAAATCCATTAATGAATGCAGTTTTGACGCCCATTTGCCAGATTTCATAATCATAAAATGCGGCAATTGCTAACATGATTCGGACAGACTTAAGCATCGCTACGGGTGAGAAAGTCTCATCGTACTCAACTCCTTGAATTTGTCGAAACCTTTCGCGACAAGTCAAGCTTTGTAGACAGTAACATTACCATCAACGTCAGTCTTCTTCTTGAAGATCCATTTATTCTCTATGGCTCGCCGATCATCAGGCAAGTCAACCAAGGTCCACACTTTGTTCTCATACATGGATCCTATCTCAGATTTCATGGCCTCAAGCTATTTATCGGAATCTGGGCTCATCATCGCTTCTTCATAGTTCGTAGGTTCGTCATGGTCTAGTAACATGACTTCCAGAACAGGATTATCGTACCACGTGCGGAACGTGCTCTGGTTGACCTACAAGGTTCGGTAGTAATTTGATCTGAAGTTTCACGATTATTATCATTAGCTTCCTCTCTGGTTGGTGTAGGCATCACGGGAACGGTTTTCTGTGATGAGGTACTTTCCAATTCAAGAAAAGGTACAATTACCTCATCAAGTTCTACTTTCCTCCGACTCACTTCTTTCATGAGAAACTCCTTCTCTAGAAAGGATCCATTCTTATCAACAAAAATCTTGCCTTCGGATCTGTGATAGAAGGTGCACCCAACAGTTTCTTTTGGGTATCCTATGAAGACACACTTCTCTGATTTGGGTTCGAGCTTATCAGGCTGAAGCTTTCTCACATAAGCATCGCAACCCCAAACTCTAAGAAATGATAGCTCAGGTTTCTTGCAAAACCACGGCGTCGTATCAATAGATTTAGATAGTGCCCTATTTAACGTGAATGCAGCTGTCTCTAATGCATAACCCCAAAATGATAGTGGTAAGTCGGCAAGAGACATCATAGATCACACCATATCTAATAAAATACGGTTACGACGTTCGGACACACCATTACGCTATGGTGTTCCAGGTGGCGTGTGTTGTGAAACTATTCCACATTATTTTAAATGAAGGCCAAACTCGTAACTCGAATATTCGGCTCCGCGATCAGATCGTAGAAACTTTATTTCCTTGTTACGATGATTCTCCACTTCACTCTAAAATTCTTTTAACTTTTCAAATGTTTTAGACTTGTGTTTCATTAAGTAGATATACCCATATCTGCTCAAATCATGTGTGAAGGTCAGAAAATAATGATACCCGCCGTGAGCCTCTATACTCATCGGACCGCATACATCGATATGTATAATTTCCAATAAGTCAGTGGATCGCTCCATTGTTCCGGAGAATCGAGTTTTAGTCATCTTGCCCATGAGGCATGCTTCGCAAGCATCAAATGATTCATAATCAAGTGATTCCAAAAGTCCATCTACATGGAGTTTCTTCATGCGCTTTACAACAATATGACCTAAACGGCAGTGCCACAAATATGTTGCACTATCATTATCAACTTTGCATCTTTTGGTATCAATATTATGAATATGTGTATCACCACGATCGAGATTTAACAAAAATAGACCACTCTTCAAGGTTGCATGACAATAGAAGATATTACTCATATAAATAGAACAACCATTATTCTCTGATTTAAATGAATAACCATCTCGCATTAAACAAGATCTAGATATAATGTTCATGCTCAATGCTGGCACCAAATAACAATTATTCTGGTCTAAAACTAATCCCGAAGGTAGATGTAGAGGTAGTGTGCCGACGACGATCACATCGACCTTGGAACCATTCCCGACGCGCATCGTCACCTCGTCCTTAGCCAATCTTCGTTTAATCCGTAGCCCATGTTTTGAGTTACAAATATGAGCAACCGAACCAGTATCAAATACCCAGGCACTACTACGAGCATTAGTAAGGTACACATCAATAACATGTACATCAAATATACCTTTGTTCACTTTGCCAGCCTTCTTATCCGCCAAATACTTGGGGCACTTCCGCCTCCAGTGACCAATCCCTTTGCAGTAGAAGCACTCGGTTTCAGGCTTAGGTCCAGACTTGGGCTTCTTCCCGGGAGTGGCAACTTGCTTGCCATTCTTCTTGAAGTTCCCCTTCTTTCCTTTGCCCTTTTTCTTGAAACTAGTGGTCCTGTTAACCATTAACACTTGATGCTCCTTCTTGATTTCTACCTCCGCAGCTTTGAGCATTGCGAAGAGCTCAGGAATTGTTTTTTCCATCCCTTGCATATTATAGTTCATCACGAAGCCTTTGTAGCTTGGTGGCGGTGATTAAAGAACTCTGTCAATAATACTATCATCTGGAAGATTAAATCCCAGCTGAGTCAAGTGGTTATGATACCCATACATTCTGAGTATGTGTTCACTGACAGAACTATTCTCCTCCATCTTGCAGCTATAGAACTTGTTGGAGACTTCATATCTCTTAACTTGGGCATTTGCTTGAAATATTAATTTCAACTCTTGGAACATCTCATATGGTCCATGACGTTCAAAATGTCTTTGAAGTCCAAATTCTAAGCCGTAAAGCATGGCACACTGAACTGTCGAGTAGTCATCAGATCGAGCTTGCCAGACGTTCATAACATCAGCATCTGCTCCTGCAGCAGGCCTTTAACCTAGCGGTGCATCAAGGAAATAATTATTCTGTGCAGAAATGAGGATAATCCTCAAGTTACGGACCCAATCCGTGTAGTTGCTACCATCATCTTTCAACTTAGCTTTCTCTAGGAACGCATTAAAATTCAACGGAACGGTAGCACGAGCCATTGATCTACAACATAGATATGCAAAAACTACCAGGACTAAGTTCATGATAAATTAAGTTCAATTAATCATATTACTTAAGAACTCCCACTTAGATAGACATCCTCGATTCATCTAAATAATCACATGATCCAAATCAACTAAACCATGTCCGATCATCACGTGAGATGGTGTAGTCTTCAACGGTGAACATCTCTATGTTGATCATATCTACTATATGATTCACGTTCGACCTTTCGGTCTCCAGTGTTCTGAGGCCATGTCTGTACATGCTAGGCTCGCCAAGTGTAACCTGAGTATTCCGCATGTGCAAAACTGTCTTGCAACCATTGTATGTGAACGTAGAGCCTATCACACCCAATCATCATGTGGTGTCTCAGCACGACGAGTTGTTGCAACGGTGCATACTCAGGGAGAACACTTATACCTTGAAAGTTTTAGTAAGGGATCATCTTATAATGCTACCACCGTACTAAGCAAAATAAGATGCATAAAAGATAAACATCACATGCAATCAAAATATGTGACATGATATGGCCATCATCATCTTGTGCCTTTGATCTCCATCTCCAAAGCACCGTCATGATCTCCATCGTCACCAGCTTGACACCTTGATCTCCATCGTAGCGTCGTGGTCGTCTCGCCAACTATTGCTTCTACAACTATCGCTAACACATAGTGATAAAGTAAAGCAATTACATGGCGTTTGCATTTCATACAATAAAGCGACAACCATAAGGCTCCTGCCAGTTGCCGATAACTTTTACAAAACATGATCATCTCATACACTAACATATATCACATCATGTCTTGACCATATCACATCACAACATGCCCTGCAAAAACTAGTTAGACGTCCTCTACTTTGTTGTTGCAAGTTTTACGTGGCTGCTACGGGCTTCTAGTAAGAAGCATTTTTATCTACACATTAAAACCACAACGGTGATTTATCAAGTTTGCTGTTTTAACCCTCAACAAGGACCGGCCGCGGTCAAATTCGATTCAACTAAAGTTGGAGAAAAAACACTTGCCAGCCACCTTTATGCAAAACTAGTTGCATGTCTGTCGGTGGAACCGGTCTCATTAACGTGGTCATGTAAGGTTGGTCCGGGCCGCTTCTAGCGCCAAATCAAAATAAGACATTGGTGGTAAGCAGTATGACGATGACAGCCCACAACTCTTTGTGTTCTACTCGTGCATATCATCTACGCATAGACCTAGCTTGGATGCCACTGTTGGGAACCGTAGCATGCAATTTCAAAAATTTCCTACGCTTGCGCAAGATCTATCTAGGAGATGCATAGCAACGAGAGGGGGAGAGTGTGTCCACGTTCCCTCGTAGACCGAAAGCGTAAGCGTTTGACAACGCAGTTGATGTAGTCGAACTTCTTCTTGTTCAAACTGATCAAGCACCGAACGTACGACACCTCAGAGTTCTGCACACGTTCAACTCGATGACATACCTCGAACTCTTGGTCCAGCAAAGTGTCGACGGAGAGTTCCGTCAGCACGACCGCGTGGTGACGGTGATGGTGAAGTGATCTGCGTAGGGCTTCACCTAAGCACTACGAAGATATGCCCGGAGGCGTAAACTGTGGAGGCGGGCGCCGCACACGGCTAGAAATCAATGTTGTGTGTTCCAGCGGTGCCCTACCCTCATAAATATAGGTGGGAGGGAGAGGGAGCAGCCAAGGGGGCGCCCAAGTAGGAGGAATCCTACTTGGGGCCCTAATCCTATTCGGCCCCTTCTTACCATAACTCCCAGAGGGGGAAGGAAGGGGGAGGGAGGCGGGAAGGAAGTGGGAGGTCGATTCCCTCCCCTTCCTTTGTCTCTTCCCCTCTTTCCTTCCCCTCCAGGTTCGGCCTATATGGGGGGCGCAGCAGCCAATGCTGGCTGCTACGTTTCCCCTCTTGGCCCATTAGGCCCATATAGTTGCCGGGGGGTTGCCTAGAACCCCTTCCGGTGACCAGATACATACCCGGTATCCCCGGAACACTTCCGGTGTCCGAATACTATCGTCATATGTATGAATCTTTACCTCTCAACCATTTGGAGACTCCTTGTAATGTCCGTCATCTCATCCGGGACTCCGAACAACATTCAGTCACCAAATCACATAACTCATATAATATAAAATCGTCTTCGAACGTTAAGCGTGCGGACCCTACGGGTTCGAGAACTATGTACACTTGACCGAGACACCTCTCCGGTCTATAACCAACATCGAAACCTGGATGCTCATATTGGTTCTCACATATTCTACGAAGATCTTTATCGGTCGTACCGTAATGACAACATACGTTATTCTCTTTGTCATCGGTATGTTACTTGCCTGAGATTCGATCGTCGGTATCTTCATACCTAGTTCAATCTCATTACCGGCAAGTCTCTTTACTCGTTTCGTAATACATCATCCCGCAACTAACTCATTAGTCACATTGCTTGCAAGGCTTCTTATGATGTGCATTACCGAGAGGGCCTAGAGATACCTATTCGATACTCAGAGTGACAAATCCTAATCTTGATCTATGCCAACCCAACAAACACCTTCAAAGATACCTGTAGAGCATCTTTATAATCACCCAGTTACGTTGTGTTGTTCGATAGCACACAAGATATTCCTCCGGCATCCAGGAGTTGCATAATCTCATAGTCAAAGTAATATGTATATGACATGAATAAAGCTATAGCAATAAAACTAAACGATCAATATGCTAAGCTAACGGATGGGTCATGTCCATCACATAATTCTCCTAATGATGTGATCCCATTCATCAAATGACAACACATGTCTATGGTTAGGAAACTTAACCATCTTTGATTAATGAGCTAGTCTAGTAGAGGCTTACTAGGGACATGGTGTTTTGTCTATGTACCCACACATGTATCAAGTTTCCGGTTAATACAATTCTAGCATGGACAATAAACATTTATCGCGAATAAGGAAATATAAAATAAAAACTTTATTATTGCTTGTAGGGCATATTTCCTTCAGATGCAGCTAGGCGCCATGGAAGCCATGGTGGCGCATATCAAAACCTTTACCAGAGAAGTGCACGGTAAGTGCATCTGTTCTATGATGATTTGTTATAGAGGACTGCATGCCCGTGTTAACATGATATACTTCCATAGTAGCGGAAGTCACTGGTCAACTGGAAAAGGACCTAAAGCAGGCTTATGAAGACCTGCTGTATGCCGAATTGCAGTGACAGGCTGACCACCTTGTTTTAACCCGATGCAAGGAAGAGGTGAATGCGCTGAAAGCAAAAAATGATCAGCAGGCCCAAGAAATTGACTGTCGAGGGCTCAACTAGCTGTTGTCGAGTCTATGAACCAGAAAATGGGTGAAGCTGTGTCTGGTAAGTGTGTCTAGCCTTTCAAAAAGGTTGTTGACACTAAAGTATGACTACTGCTGACTAATATGTGCTTCACATAGTTTTGCTGACATGTCGGCTTGAAGAGGCCCCAAGTTTGTCGTCCACGGACTCCCTCGTGCAGCTGACCTAGGAGCATGACCAAGCTCGGAAGGCTATGAAAGTTGTATTTAAAGCTCCATGGCCCGAAGAAGAAACTGTGCCCGAGGGTATGTCCGAGCTCGCCGAGCGCCTCAAAGGGCTTGGCGCCGAATACATGCCTGGAAGATATTGACCTGTCAGGAGGGAGCGAGGGAGGCGTAGGCGATGGTCAAGACCCACTATACTGGTGTAAAGACGAAGCACCTTGCCGAGGTGGGCCCAGTTGGTGCCGACGGGAAGGAGGTGCCGACCTGTCTGGTCTATGACAATGTGATACCTGCCACGCGCCTCTCTTAGCGGGATTATACCCTTAAGTCCTTGATAGACGAGCTTGATAAGATGTAATATATGTGTAATGACTCCATGTATTCATGTACTTTATGTCATTTCAGTTGCATCTATTGTACAAACTTTGTTAGCCAGCCTTCAGATCCTCGCTCCTTGACCTTTGGTTGAGGAGTGCTTCCTCCTTCTAATCCGACCAAGCAGACTAGGTACTTCGGATAGTAAGGCAATCCGACTATAGGATCGAAAAACGAAGTGATCCAGAGCTCATGTTATATCACATAGGCGTAAGAAACATCTTCCAAAAAAATAGTCCCTCTATCGGTTTCCTTTTATTAGGTGATCATGTTTGACCATGACGAACTGCTTGAACTATATATATATATATATATATATATATATATATATATATATATATATATATATATATATATATATATATATATAGTAATACTATTCATCACCCAAGATGTAGAATAAGTTATTCTTCACCCAAGGTAATCTTACGATTGCTTCATAAATAAATTACGTTTGGAATACAAAATAGTTACACTCATATTGATTCACTACGTAAAATTTGGTATAAAAAACAAAAAAAGGTTATAAGACCAAAAATATCACATTTTATGTATGTTTTACACTATGTTTTTACGTTTGTAATTTTACGTAACAAAAAATATTTTTTACAACGAGTATATATTTTCTTACGTTCTCTTTTTATGTATGAAATAAGACAAAATTTACGAAACCTAAAAATACGGTGTATTGCCGTACAAATAGAGAGGGGGTGAAGAATAACTATTCCTCACCCAGGGTGACGAATAGCGCGATCCTATATATATACGAGGTGAGCGCAAAGCCCTCCCCCGTTATTTGTATCCGAAGACTAGTAATTTCACTTGCATCGTCGCTGACCAACTATATTCTTAAGAATGCTAGCTTTCGGCTTCACCTGTCTGAGGTACTGATCTGGTTGACCTAGTAGCAACAACCACAAAGGTGCTCCCATTGCCCCGTAGCCGAACAATCGGGAATGTAGGGGGTAAGCACAGGAGCCAGGCAACCCAGCTTGGCCAAAACTTAAGTCAAGTTGATGCATATAAAGGCGTAAAATGATCGAATTGCAAGGAGGCACCGATAATGCTTAAAATATATTGGACTTACAAAAGCCCACAACATAGTATATGTCAGTACATATAATATGTGGCCAAAGGATGAGATCACTTCGGAGTTACCAATCATAACTTAGCAAAAAGGGTTTTAACAACTTGAAAAGAAGAAAGGAACTTTTGTAGCTATTGAATGCTAAAGGAGATTGACTAAAAAGGTAAAGTAGGGGTGGTTGCGATTCACCATAAAATCACCGAAGCAAGGCGACATTCCAAGGGTTCGGCTCCTTTTGTTATCCGCAGGATCTCAGATACGATATGCACCTTAGGTGAGCACTTGGTCAATTATGAATGGCCCGTCCCATTTTGGGTGGAGTTTATGCTTCTGTTTTTACATATGAAACCTCATGACCAAGTCACCTTTGTTGAATGCTTTCGTTTGGACTTTCCTGCTCTGGTAGCGCCACGCCTATTGTTGGTAAAAGGTGGAACATGCCCGAGCCACATCCCGCTCCTCTTCAAGGGTGTCAAGGTCGTCCTGCCGATCTAACTCTTGGCCTCCCTCTCTTCGTACATACACACTCTGGGTGCATCGTGAATGAGGTCGCATAGTAGGATGGCCTCGGCTCCGTACACCATGAAGAATGGTGTGTAACCAGTGGACCAGTTAGGTGTAGTGCGTAAGCCCCATAATACATTGTCGAGCTCCTCTACCCAATGACAGTCGCCCTCCTCTAAGGAGCGGACTAGTTGTGGCTTGATACCACTTAAGACAAGTCCATTGGTGCGTTCGACCTATCCATTAGTCCGGGGGTGGTAAACAGAGGCATAATCAAGGTGATGCCCATCTTTGCACACCATGCCTTGACCTCTTTGGCTGTGAAATTTGTGCCATTGTCTATAATAATACTATGCGGGACACCATAAGAATGAACCATGCCAGAGATAAATTCTAGGACCTGAGCTGCCTCGGCTGTTGTGACCGACTTTGCTTCAATCCACTTTGTGAATTTATCTATGATGATGAGTAAGCATTTATTTTTGTGTGAGCCCCCTTTAAGAGGGCCGACCATGTCAAGCCTCCAGACTGCAAAGGGCCAAGTGATCGGAATAGTCAGGAGAGTAGTGGGGGGGCATGTGACTTTGGTTGGTGAAAACCTGGCAGCCGGGGCACCATTGAACCAAAGTTTTCGCGTCTTCTTTGGCGGTAGGCTAATAAAATCCAACTCGGAAGGCTTTACTGACCAGAGCCCAAGCGGTGGCATGATGGCCGCTCATGCCGGAGTGGATTTCTACAAGGAGCTTGCGTTCTTCCTCTTCGGCTATACACCTCTGGAGGACACATGTGACGCTTCTTTTGTAAAACTCACCTTCATAGACCCGATAGGTCTTTGATCGGCGAGTTATTCTCTGTGCTTCGATTTGGTCATCGGGTAGCTCATTACGCACCAAGTATCCAAGGATTGGCTCGGTCCATGGCGTGATAACTACCATGACTTCATGAGCCAAGGATGTTTCTTCAACAGTTGAGCCTCCAATTGTTCGCTCGTCTTCCTCAGCTGCCGGAGAGTTGACTGTCCGGAGTCCGAGGGAGCCGGCACGATATTCTCATCTTGCCAGACCACGAACGCCTTAAAAAGCCATTCTAAAAACATATTATTTAGAACAGGATCACGCTTGGCGCCCATCCTTGCGAGAGTATCGGCGGACAGATTGCTATCTAGTGGGATATGATGGAATTCCAACCCTTCGAAGCGGGCCGATATATTTAGGATGGTGTTCCGGTATGCTGTCATTTTCGGGTCATTTGCGTCAAATTCACAATTGACTTGTGATATAGCGAGGTTGGAGTTACCTTGCATAGATAGGGCTATCCGTAGTCCGTGTAGTGGAGCCTCGTATTTGAATGCATTGTTTGAGTCTATATACATAATTTGTAAGACATACCATATATTGTCACCAATGGGTGAGGTGAGAACTACCCCAACTCCTAACCTGGCCAGCATTTTGGAGCCGCCAAAGTACATTGTCCAGTGTGAGTATGTACTGTACTCGCTAGGGAGTTCGGCCTTTGTCCATTCGGCAACGAAATCGGCGAACACTTGAGACTTAATAGCTCGGCATGGTCAAAGCACGATTTCCAAAGGGAGGAGTTCGATGCCCACTTGGCGATACGCCCAGTCGCATTTCCATTATCGATAATGTCGCCTAGAGGAACTTCAGATGCGACGATGATAGAACTCCTGAAAGTACTGCCGTAGTTTCTGAGATGCCATAAATACTGCATAGACGATCTTCTAGTAGTGAGGATACCTTGTTTTACACGTGGCCAAAACCTCATAAACATAGTATAGGAGCCTTTGCACCTGAAATTTGTGACCTTCAGTGTCACATTCGACTACAATGACCGCGCGGATGACTTGGTTAGTGGCCGAGATGTATAACAACATCGTCTCTCCTACTTCGGGTGCTGCAAGTATGGGATTGGTAGCGAGGAGTTTTTAAATTTCTTCTAGAGCATCGCCGCCTCACTGATCTATTTGAAATTCTTCGTTTGCTTCAGGAGTTCATATAGTGGCAACGCCTTTTCTCCTAGTCGGAGATGAATCGACTGAGGCTGTGTGACACTCCAAATTTTTTTATTTAATTTTCAACAAAAACTTTGTTGGTTTTGAAGAAGGTCAATTAAATCCTTCCAAAAACCTCTCTCTCTCATATTTTTTTCCCCTGGCAAGGATTTTTTTGTATCTTCTTCAACTCTTGTGTTTGAATTATGAAAAAAAAGCTTTCTTCTGATTGTTCCCTTCTCAAATATATTTTTAGATTTTATTTATTTTCTTTTAAGAAGAAATCCTATAGATTTTGGGGTTTCTCTTATCTTGAAACCACCCATGGTTTTACCATGTCTCTTGTGGTAAATCCTCTCAAAACCCCTCCTTCCTCTTTGGAGCAATCTAAATTCTCTGTTCCAACAAGTCCAACCCATTTTTGGATTTTATTTCATTTATTTTTCTTCCCAAAACAATTCTGTCAATTATTTTAAGCCTAGATGATTTACAAAGGAAGTACCTGATTTCCTTTGAGTTTTGATCTCGAACCAACTCCTATGGATAGTCCTTAACACCCCCAACATAGATCCATCAAGATCCACTCTTCTTCTTTTCAAAAATTTCAAGTTTCAGCCTCTGCAAGTTTGGACCAGATTTGTCAAATTTGGTGAAATTCATATCTTCTCCCCTCCAAAAATTCTACAAAAATTCAGGCAGCCCCCAGATGCAATGAGAGGCCACCCCACCAAAAATCAGCTCAAGGAAAATTCCCCACATGCCAAAATCATTTCATCGAACACTTGGCCGGCACTGTTTCTGTAGACTTTCAGAAAATTCAGAGTTTCAGAATTCAGTCGGTGTCGTTTTTCGTCAGTGGCTTGTCATCCATCACCAGTGCACCCTGGCGCGTTGCGCACGGCCTCTCCTCCCTGGCAAGAGCACCGCACGCACCCTTGGACGGGCACAGGTATCGGTGGCGGCGAGCATCGCCAGAGTTGGCAGCTTCTGCGGTGGCAAAGCCACCCGTGGCGGCCAGCGAGAGCCCGTGCCAGCTCGCTACGCTGTCCGGCGCCGCCCAACGCTCCCTTGCCCTCCGCGTGGCCTTATGCATGCCAGCGCACTCCCGCAGCACCGTCGCCGTGGCCCGGCAAGCATAGGGCGCGCCCTCTGCCGCCGACGGGCCCGCGCCGTCCCGTTCCGTCGAAGCCACCCAGAGCTCCTAATCCAAGCTCGTTTAGCGCCTAAACGGAACCAGTGGAACTCCACGATGGCGCCCAACTCCCTAAACTTCCCCGACCAAGCTCTGCGCCGCCGTAACCTTCACCGGAGAACTCCGTTCACGGCTACCGCCTCGGATCGCCTATAAAAGGGGGCCCCGAACTCGCTCACGAGCACACACCATCACTACACCTCTCCAGGACCCCGCCAAGCCACCAGGAGGACCTCGAGGAGGTCTCCTCCCCCAACTCCGGCCGCCCCGATCCGACTCGGCCACCAGCTCGAATCGCTTCGGTGAGGCCGTCCCCGGTGCCCAAATCTCGTCAATAGCCTTCTCTAGCACCCAGTGAGCTAACCCCAGCGTCAATTTGGCCTTCGCAGCCCTCCCCGACGAGATCCCGCTCCACCCGAGCCGCCGTTCGCCGAAGCAAGGGCCGCCGTCGACGTAGAGCTCGCCGGCGACCACCACCACCACCCACCGACGCGGAAGGATGCACTGAGCACGGAGGTACCACCCGATCCCCCTGCCTCGCCGTGGATCGCCGCCGGCGACCACCGCAGCTCTCGGGCACCGACGAGCTCTGCCTCCCCATTTGAATTTTCAAACCTGATGGGTGGGACCCGCCTGTCAGCCTCTCTGTTCTATTAAACGAACCGATTTCTGAAAGCGTATTCTGGCAAATGCGCTTTCCAGTCTGAACCGTTTTCTGAACTTTTCTGCTCAGCCTCCTAAGAAGTTTCTGTTTCATTATAGAAAGGTCCCTGGATTAAAACCCTTATAACTTTTAAACAGAGAAGGATTTTTGGTTGATTCTTTTTCTATCCTCTCTAAAATTTTGTCTAGTTCTTTATCATATTTATTTGAAAAAAATTTGGGATACTTTTGTGCACCTCACGGTATTTACGTTAGCGCGTATGTTTCTTTATACCGTAGATACCGAAGGAGGTGACAGAACCGCGAACTTCACCGAGCTAGGCTCCGACTACTCTGAACCAGGCAAGCATGTTTGAACTTTTGATATGATGAGTGTCTCGGCATGTTTGCATTAAGTAGTTTCATGGCATGTTTATGAGCATCTCGATGAATGTCATATTACATGCAAAGTTGAGGCAAGTGAGTTTCGAAAATCCATAAGTTGTTGGATATGAGTTTGCATGGCCATGTGATGGCTTGAGATGGGTAAGATGGCAGTGTTGTAGCATGCCAGTCTTATGCCAGACTATTTGACTCCAGTGTCAACATGAATCAGTTCAGTTTCCATCTGTTTCCCTTCCTCTACTACCACATGTTTTCCGCAAGGGACATGGATTAGTAAGTTGCAAACCGCTTTCCTGGTACACACCAAATCGAGAGGCCGTGATGATGGTTCCATGGCTCTGGATTAAAGCCAGTCATCCGGTCAGGGGGCATGGGTGTTTCCAGTTGGGACCGAGAGGGGGGCACCCCTTAGAGCGCGCGTATATAAATTTGATCCCATGCTATTCGAGATTGTGATCTCCCCGTCTCAAAGTTTTTCTTGAACGCTGCCTAGGGTGATTCCTGGCATCGTGAGGTGGGATGGGTGTGTACTGGTTAGATGTGTTTCTTCCGAAATACCGCAAACGGAACTAGTCCTTCGTGACTACGGAAATCCGTTGGCTGTGGACTTTTTAGTACAAACTCTGCAGAGTCAAAAATCCTCTGAATCATCTTATCCATGTCCAAGTACTGTGTTCAACTTATCTTGACCAGAGTCAGTCTCAGTGACAAAAACTCCGGTGAACCACATGAGTGCTAAGTCCGGTTAAATGTTTATTCCTGTGGATGGACTAACCCGTTTATTATTTTGTGTTCAATATTTATTATGAGTATTATATCTTTGTGAATTTATCAGATATGAATAAGGAAATTTAAGCCCTTTCTGTGATGTCGCTCAGACGTCCGACTGTGGCACGCGTGTTATTTGTTTTTGACATAAGCCCTTTCTGTGATGTCGCTCAGACGTCCGACTGTGGCACACTTGTTATTTACTTTTGATATAAGCCCTTTCTGCGATGTTGCTCAGACGTCCGACTGTGGCACGCTTGCTATTTATTTTCGGTATAAGCCCTTTCTGTGATGTCGCTCCGACGTCCGACTATGGCACGCTTGTTATTTACTTTTCAATATAAGCCCTTTATGTGGTGTCTCTTAGACACCCGACTGCGGCATGATTTATGTATTTATTCACCCTTCGAGGCATCGCTTCAGACACCCGATCGGTTTTCAGTTATTTTTGTGGATTTTGGAAAGACTATCGTCCGACTTCCTTTTTACTTATCATGTTGTGCCATTATTTTATTAAATTGAATGTGCCTCACTAATTATTCATGACGCATTCATGCATGCATTTGTTATATCTTATGTCCGAACTGTCTTGCGAGTACTTTCAAAGTACTCACCTGGCTTGTTGATTTGGCCAGATGTTGACGAAGGCGATCTCATGGATGAAGAGTTTGATAGCGAGTCCGACGCCTAGAGGAGTCCCAGTCAGTCTCGAGTGATCCTGGATTTGGTTACTGTATTATATCCGCTTCCGCTACCCGAATAAATTCATCGAGCCTCACCTCGACGTTCGATGAGCAGCCAGTTTAGGAGTCATATTATCCACTCTCCACTGTGATATTCCACCACTACTTTTATCTCGAGTCAGTAGTATGCCACCACACCATTGTGTCATATCCGCCATTATGTATAATTATTGGCGTGCTTGTAATAATTTGTTGAGCAGCCTTAGCTCGACCTTGTAATGTATTATATGCTACTGGCTTACTGTATCAAAAATTTTGTCCACCAGTAAGGAGGATTTTCCTCATACTGGACTCAAAAGATCGGCTTCTCAATAAACATTTTATTGGAAAACCGGTCGTGACAAGCTTGGTACCAGAGCCAGGTTGACTGTAGGAAGCCACTAGGCGCGATTGCTAATCGGTTATTAGCATAATAGAGCTAATTCATATTTTTGCAAATGTAGTCATTTTCTGACAGTCAGCATAAATTTACGATCTGACCATTCAGAATTTTTGCCTACTTTTGTAGATGGCTGACAACAGCTGTGAGTCACAGATGTTCGCCAACGTGCCCGATGGGTTCGTCAAGCTCCTCTCCTTCATCGTTCAGGTCGCGATGGGGCCATCTATGCGCCCAGTCTTCACACTCTACCAGCACAAGGTCAACTACAGTCTGGCCATGCACCAGGCCGCGGTGCAATTCAAGGGAGGGCGTGTTGAGTTACGCCGCTTCCGGTACTTGGGAAGAGCCATGCCTTCGGAGAAGCATGCTATGCAGATGGCAGCTCGTGAGGCGATAGCTCGTCTCAGGGATGTCCTTCCCTCGATGAAGGCTCGTCGTTACCGCTACCTTCCATGCCATGTTCCATACACCTGCCACTACGCGTTCTCTTGCCCCAGAGGAGAACGAGACGAGGCCTTCGAGATGCTTATTGAGTACCTCCGGGCTCTGGAGGCAGCCTTCGACAACCTGGTGGATGACTTCGTGGCTGCCCGCATGGACTCAGTCCATGGCTGTGCCGCCAACAGGAGGGAGCTCCTGCACACCGCACCGCCACTGACTTTCGTCTCGTCCTCAGCATCTTATGCACCTACCACACTTGCCACTGCTCATCGCCTGCCTACCACCGAAGAGTTCAACCAAGTCATTGCGTCCACTCCAGCCCGCACTGCACCACCCTTTGCGCCCACTCCTGTCCGTGTTGCTCCGCCTCTTGCGCCAGCTCCATCTACTCGGCGCAGCACTACACGTCTGGAGCCTATTAGCGAGAAGGAGGTCGAGTCCCCAGCCTCACTGCGCCTCACCCTCGGCAGGGCAAAGGAGATCTTCAACATCTCCGACTGAGTACGCTTAGCTGCCATGCGATGAACCGCTTTGTACGATATGTTTATATGTACATAGGTTGTGAGAAGTAGCTTGTTTGCGCATCATGTAGGAACTGGGAGAAATGCACTAGCCTAAATAACATGTCAGGAATATGTACGCATATCCTGAGTGATGTATTGTATAATTACTCCTTGCGTGTAAGATATGTAATGAACAGTCCTTCTCCGTGCACAATCGATCTTTTATCATGAAAAATCCTGGAGCATTTAATTTATTTCCCATTTTTGTGCATTTATTGATTTTTGCGACTTTTTTTTCCTTTCTTATGAGTTTTACAAAATATATCCCCAGAGTGAAAAATGTCTCGTCCTTGGACGCGCTCCATGCCAACTCTGCCAGAGGAAAATTATGGCACTCAACCGGGCAACAATTTCACACAGGGGCAGTCGAGTCGACAGGACCGTGAAACAGCACTTTCCCAAATGTGCCGCCTTTATGAGCAAAGTCAGCAACAACACCAGGAAATGATGAACCAAGTCATCAATATGGGAAATCACCGTGGACAATATCAGCAGCAATCCAAGTTATCTGAGCTACAGAAGACGCGTCCCCAAACATTTTCTCATACTGACAAACCTCTTGAGGCCGAGGATTGGCTCCGAGACATGGAAAGAAAATTAATTATTGCAAAATGTTCAGACCTCGAGAAAGTACTATATGCTCCGCACTATCTCACAGGAGCAGCTGCATCATGGTGGGAAAATTTCCTATAGATGCACCCTAACGGAAATGATATAACCTGGGAGGATTTCAAAGAAGGTTTTCGCGGGGCGCACATTCCTAAAAGTCTTATGAAAATCAAGAAGAGAGAGTTTGATGACCTCAAACAAAGGACCATGACGGTGTCAGAATACAATGGTCAGTTTACTCTGTTATCTTGCTACGCCAACGAAGAGCGTATGACTGAAAGCAAGAAGATGGAGAAATTCCTAGACGGTCTGGCGCCCGCACTTAAATGCCAGCTGGTGGTGCACACTTTTCTAGATTTCAAAACGCTAGTGGATAAAGCCATTACCTTGGAAAATGAGAGACGCAGCTTGGAGGATTTCCACAAGCGAAAAAGGGACCAGACTACTCTTGCTCGCAACCACCGAAGCAAGACGGATTTTCAGAAAGGTGGGACACACAAACCCACGACGAACGCCTCACGCCCAATCAAGAATTTCCATGCAAGGGACAAGGAGTTCACATATCGCCCAGGCGTTACTTGCTACGCATGTGGAGAAGAAGGGCACTATGCCAAGCAGTGCCCCAAGCCAAGGAACTCGACCCCAAAGCCGAACAACGGTGGCAATAATTCAGCACCCAAGCGGAACAATTTCAACCCCAATAACAACCACAGGAAGGGTCATCTGAACCACGTGACCAAAGAAGAAGCACAGAATGCCCCGGATATCGTACTCGGTACGTTTCCTGTCAACACAATACCTGCCATGGTTTTGTTTGATTCTGGAGCTTCTCACTCATTCATTTCGAAAAGTTTTGCTTTGCAAAATAATTTTTTGATGTTTCCCTTGGAAAAATCCATGATCATCAAGTCCCCTGGGATCAAGCAAGTTACTCAAAGTTACTGCCAAGGTGTGGTTATTGAGTTTGAAGGATTGAAGTTTCACGCCAACCTTATTGTATTGGAAAATAAAGGACTGGATGTCATCCTAGGGATGGATTGGTTAACCACCAACAAAGGTTTTATTGACTGCTTCAACCGGACCGTGATTCTCACCCACCACCACGGGAAGACAATAAGAGTTTCAGCCAAAGAGAGAAAAATATCCCGGCAACCGAGATTGAACAAGGTGGACGTTTCTGAATTAAGCAAGGTTCCAATAGTGTGTGAATTTCCAGACGTATTTCCCGAAGAACTGCCAGGCATGCCACCAGACCGAGAAATAGAATTCAGCATTGAGCTAGCACCCGGAACCACCCCCATATACAAGAAACCATACAGAATGGCACCATCCGAGTTGGTAGAATTGAAGAAGCAAATAAAAGAATTACTGGACAAAGGATATATTCGAGCCAGCTCCTCACCTTGGGGTTCACCAATTTTATTTGCCAAAAAGAAGGATGGAACACTGAGATTGTGTATAGACTATCGAGCGCTTAACATGGTCACAATCAAGAACAAATACCCGATGCCACGGATAAATGATTTGTTTGATCAGCTCGCTCAGGCCAAGGTCTTTTCAAAAATTGACCTGAGGTCGGGATACCATCAATTAAAAGTACGAACAGAAGATATCCCCAAGACAGCCTTCACCTCCAGATACGGGCTGTATGAGTTCACGGTAATGCCATTTGGACTAACAAACGCCCCCACATATTTTGTTCACCTCATGAACAAAATATTTATGAATTTTATGGACAAGTTTGTTGTGGTATTCATCAACGATATTTTGATATACTCCAAGACACCAGAAGAGCACGCTGAACATCTCAGAATTGTACTAGGAGAACTCAGGAAGCATCAATTGTACGCCAAGTTCAGCAAGTGTGAATTTTGGCTAAGACAGGTAGGTTTTCTGGGCCACGTACTGACCCAAGAAGGTATTGCCGTAGACCCGGAAAAAGTCAAGGCAGTACTTGGCTGGAAACCACCAGCCAGCGTAATAGACGTACGAAGTTTCTTGGGAATGGCAGGATACTACCGAAGATTTATTGAAGGATTCTCCACCATAGCCAAGCCAATGACGCAGTTACTCAAGAAAGACAAGAAGTTTGAATGGACGGAAGCTTGCGAGAAAAGTTTCCAAGAAGTAAAAAGGAAATTAACGACAGCACCAGTATTAATTGTGCCAGACATACACAAGAATTTTGAAGTGTATTGTGACGCATCCCGAAGGGGTCTCGGATGCGGATTGATGCAAGAAGGCAAAGTTGTCGCATACGCTTCAAGGCAACTTCGCAAGCATGAAGCAAATTATCCCACTCATGACTTAGAATTGGCAGCGGTCATTCATGCACTCAAGGAATGGAGACACTTCTTACTTGGAAATCGTTGTGAAATATATACGGACCATAAGAGTCTCAAGTATATTTTCACATAGCCAGAACCCAATTTACGGCAACGACGCTGGTTGGAATTGGTAAAATATTATGATGTTGGTATCCACTATCATCCAGGAAAAGCAAATGTAGTGGCAGATGCTCTTAGTCAGAACCCCAACTCGGACGACAACAGTCTGCAAGGCTTGAGACCTGAATTCCAACAAGAGTTTGCCAAACTCAACTTGATGATGGTCACGGAAGGCACCATAACAAATTTGGAAGTACAACCGAACCTTGTGGAGAGGATTAAAGAAGCTTAGCATGGACACCCCAACATAGAAGGCATTAAAAGAAAGGTGAGTATGGGCAAGGCCTTGGAATTCGTCATAGACAATGAGGGAATATTATGGTACGGAGAAAGACTCTGCGTGCCAAATATAGAGGACCTCAAACAACAAATTCTAGCTGAAGCCCACACCACCCCATATTCGATCCACCCTGGAGGAACCAAAATGTATAAGGACATTCAGAAAAGATTTTGGTGGCACGGTATGAAGAGGGATATAGCCACCTTCATTGCATGTTGCGATTCTTGTCAACGCATAAAAGCTGAGCATCAAAGACCAGCTGGACTACTGCAACCAAACAGAATACCTGAGTGGAAATGGGACGAAATAGGGATGGATTTCATTGTCGGATTACCTCGATCACAACACGGGAATGATGCCATATGGGTCATCACAGATAAGCTGACTAAAGTGGCACACTTCATCCCCGTGAAAACAACCCACACTACTCAGAAGCTCGCCAAGCTCTACCTCTCCCGTATAGTCTGTCTACATGGAGTCCCAAAAACTATAATATCCGACAGAGGCACTCAGTTTGTCTCTAGATTTTGGGAGCAGCTGCAACAATCGCTAGGAACTGAACTGGCCTTCAGTACAGCATACCATCCCCAGACTCATGGACAAACTGAACGCGTAAACCAAATTCTAGAAGACATGCTGAGAGCATGTGTCCTCACCTATGGAACCAGTTGGGAAGAAAGCTTGCCAGACGCAGAATTCGCATACAACAACAGTTACCAATCCAGCCTACAAATGGCACCATTTGAAGCTCTGTACGGGCGAAGATGTCGTACCCCGCTAAATTGGTCAGAGACCGGAGACAGTCGTATCTTCGGCGCAGACATGCTCAAGGAAGCTGAAGAGAAAGTCAGACTCATCAGGGACCGACTCAAGACAGCTCAAAGCCAATAGAAGAGTTATTACGATCAAAAACATCGTGGAGTCGGTTTTTAAACCGGAGAGTATGTGTACCTGCGAGTATCTCCTATGAGGGGCCTGCAACGATTCAGAATTAAGGGAAAGCTAGCACCAAGATTCATCGGACCATTCTGTATAGTGGCACGAAGAGGCACGGTAGCCTACCAGCTAGAATTACCCGAAGAATTATCCGATGTCCACAACGTGTTCCACGTCTCGCAGTTGAGGAAGTGCGTAAGCAATCCAGAGAAGCATGTATCCCACGAGAACATTGACGTACAACCAGACCTCACCTATCGGGAACATCCTGTAAAAATATTAGAGGAGTCTGAAAGGAGGACCCGATAGAAAACCATCAAGTTTTTCAGAGTTCAGTGGAGCAATCACACCGAGAGTGAAGCAACTTGGGAAAGAGAGGATTTTCTTCGGACAGAGCACCCACATTTATTTGAGGATCAGCTGAAATCTCGGGGACGAGATTTTTCCTAAGGGGGAAGGTGTTGTGACACTTGTTGTGGATATTACTACTGGGCCTAAACCGGCAGTCTGGGCCGGGTTAATTTCATCAGTAGCTCAAGAATGTTAAAGCCCAGGAGGCTATGTAAAGGCCCGAGGCCATAGTCGGTTTAACATTTGTAGCCGTAAACCGGCCTGTGTACAGCTTGTATTGTAAGTTAGGAATAAGCAAGAGACCAACCCGGGTATGAGTATAAACCGGAGATTGGGACTCTATGAACCGACGGGCGTCACCCGTGTATATAAGGGGATGACCCGATATCGGTTCAAAGGAGAACAACCACAACTCGAGGCCTAGGCGAAGCTTGTTTGCTCCCTAGTCATCGAGACTTCATCAATTCCACCACAAACTAGACGTAGGCTTTTACCTTCATTGAAGGGGCCGAACTAGTATAAACTCTCTGTGTCCCTGTGTCCGCTTTAACCCCTTCGAGTTAACCCGTTGCGATGGCTCCACGACTAAGTCCTTTGGCTAGGACATCTGCCGTGACAAACCCACGACAGTTGGCGCCCACCATGGGGCTATCGCACGATGGTTTCAAGTTCTTGGAGGGCCGCTTTGAAGGACTCAAGGGATATGCCGTGGGCCGGATGACCAAGAGTCGCCGCGGCAAGATCTACATCGACGACGCAGGCTGGGGCCCCGAGGCCGGCTCAATTGAGTACGGGTACCGGGTCCCCTTTGGCGGTATACACGTTTTCATCGGCAAGATTGGTGAACCGGGCCCTCAGCTAGACACCTGCACCGACCTCATCAAGACAGCTCAGCGTGAGCGACCTGCCCGGGTTAAGCCAGCCGTAAAGCGTGCCTTTGCGGGAGTCATCCACAGGCAAAACTATGAGGACGGATCAGCATCTGGTGGCGAAGTCGTCGTTTATTCCGGTGATGAGTCGTCAGCCGGGGAAACTGAGTCCTTGTATCAAGTGCATGACGGTCGGATTGGGGGTTGTTCCGACGGCAACAGTATTCCGGACCCCTCTGAATTGCCTAGCCGGGTCGGCATATTCATGGCTGGTACTCAAGCAGCGCCTCAGTCATCGACGGCCGCAGCAATGATTTCCGGTTCAACGGCTGCCGGAGCAGGAGGTTTTGTGCGCCCACCGGTTCAAGTATTATCCGATCTGTTCGACGCGCTGGCAGCGCTTTTGACAGAGGCTAATCCGGCGGATCGGGATGCTCATAACGCAGAGATTGCAAAGGTGAGAGAACAGATTAGCCAGGCCAATGCGGATTTGGCAGCCGAGGAGGTCAGGATGACTGCGGAACGGGCTGCTTTGGACGCACAAGCCTATAAGTTCATGCTGGATCAGAACGCTTCGCAGGAGGTCATGAGGAGGAAATATCGGTCCCGCCTGCCATCGGTTTTTGAAGGAAGGGATCTTTTCAATACTCCTGGAGCAGGGACCAGTAATCAACCAGTGGTAAACCGAGCAGAGGCGCCCGGGACTGGCGCGCCGGTTCAGCCCCGCATAATAGATCTGCCCCATTATAAACCAGAGCCGCGGATTGTGACCACACCCCCGGATCACTACTCCAACCCGCTGGATAATCTTGTTGCTGCGGCAGCGCGTCTAGAGGCTATTCCGGTCGAGGGAGATTCGTTACAGGCAATAGAGACGCGCCGGGTCAAGGAGCTCCTCAGAACGGCGCTGGTCCAACAGGAGGCGTATTCATACAGCCGCGAGCGGATTCATTCTACTCCACGTCCAACCCGGAGTTATAACAGACACATGGAAGAACAAGCTGAGTCCAGCAATGCACGGCGTGGAGTGCCCCGCGGCGACAATCCGGCTCCCGATGCTCAGGAGTTGGTAGACCGGGCCCGTGCACGCAGGGAAGCCGAATTGGTAGCACATCAGACCCGCCAGCTTACGCCGATTCGTCCCACCACTTCGGTCGAACCAGGGCTTGCTTCTAGCGCTTTGGGGGCGCCTTGCCTCATACCTGCTTTGCGCAATGTGCGCCTGCCTAAGGACTTCAAGGGGCCGCGCAAGGTACCGAATTATACAGCAGATCAACCCCCGGAGGCGTGGGTGGAGAGTTACGAGATGTCCATGGAGATGCTTGATGTAGATGAAGCTGCATGTGCGAAATATTTTACTATGATGCTTGAAGGAATGGCCCGCACTTGGTTAAAAAGCCTGCCGCCCAATGCCATCGGTTCATGGGCTCAATTGCGAGCTTGGTTTATCAGTAATTTCAAAGATACGTGCAGGCAGCCCATGTCGATAGTGGACTTGGCCGCCTGCGTCCAGGCGGAAGGAGAGTCAACCACTCATTGGGTGAGCCGCGTTTCGCAAATCTTGCATTCATCAGACCGCATCAATGCTGACACCGCAGTTGTGACTTTGGAAAGCAATTGCCGGTTTGGGCCCTTGAAATTGAAATTAGGACGAATGAAGCGCCATTGCACTGACATAGGGACTCTCATGGCTGCTTTGGTAAAGTATGCTGATTCTGATAGTACCAAGGATCCCGAGTCTGATGATGAAAAGGCAGGGAAGGGAAAGAAGGACGGCAACTCCAGAGGACAGCAACACTCAGGGAGCAGCGTTGGAGGCAAGCGTAAAGCGGATGGTTCCTTGGATTTTGTGGCTAACACCAATGTGCAGAACAGGGGCCGGCAGCGTAGGGGCAAAGGCCGCGGTGGCGGACCCAGCCCCAATCCAGAGCGCTTAAATAGTTTGTTGAATCAGCCCTACCCAAAGCATGGAACGACGGAGGAACCAGCAAACCATCTATGGAAGGATTGTTACATCATGCGAGAGTTCAAGAATTCCAACGCCTTCCGGTATGATCACAATCCTGGTGGCGGTTCAGGATCCGGGCCAAACCACGGTGGAGGAAACTCCGGTTCAGGGTTTAATGGTAATCCGAGCGGGAATAGCAATCCGGGCGGACATGGTAATCAACATAACCAAAATGATCAAGGGGGCTATAATCAGCAGCAGTCGGGGTACCAGAGCAATCCAAAGCAGCTAAACAGTGGCCAATATCATGGATTCACCACTAGCTTGGACAAGCGAGACCAGAAGGTCCGGAAGAGGGCAGTTAACTCTGTTGAGCCGGCCGTGCCCCGATATCTACGATGGTCAGAGCAGCCGATCACCTGGAGTAGAGAGGATCACCCTCCTCGGGTGGATAATCCGGGTCAGCTGGCTTTAGTGGTGGCGCCTCAGGTAGGAGGTTATAAGTTCACCAAGGTGCTCATGGATGGGGGTAGCAGTATTAACATCCTATACTATGAGACCTTTCGACGTATGGGGCTCAAGGATAAGGATCTACGGCCTTCAAACACGGTTTTTCATGGCGTGGTGCCAGGCAAGTCTGCGTATCCCGTGGGCAAGATAGCATTGGAGGTGGCTTTCGGAGATGATCACGATTCCCGATCAGAAACACTAACTTTTGAGGTGGTGAAAATCCAAAGCCCGTACCATGCCCTGTTTGGTCGGCCGGCTTATGCCAAATTCATGGCACAGCCCTGTTATGTATATCTGTAGCTCAAGATGCCAGGCTATAAGGGAACCATCACGGTTCACGGGAGTCGCAGGATCGCTTTGGAGTGTGAAGAAGGAGATGCCGCCTATGCAGAATCGGTTTGTGCTACTGAGGAGCTCAAATACTACAAAGATAATGTTGATCCGATGGATATGACTCCTTTAAAGAAGCCTACCACAGAGCATGATCCAGCTTTAAAATTCATGTCAGCCGCGGAGACCAAGCTTGTTGATTTCGTAACTGGTGATTCATCCAAGCAATTCAGCATCAGTACCAATCTGGATCCAAAATAGGAAAGCGCGCTCATCGAGTTCCTCCGTGAGAATCGGGACATCTTCGCATGGAAACCCTCTGACATGCCAGGTGTACCGAGGCGACTCGCTGAGCACACCCTTAATGTGGATCCTAAATACAAACCGGTGAAACAGTTCCTCCGTCGGTTCAACGAGGAGAGAAGAAAGGCTATTGGAGAAGAGGTGGCTAGGCTCTTAGCAGCTGGCTTCATCGTTGAAGTTTTTCACCCTGAATGGCTTGCTAATCCGGTGCTGGTCCTTAAGAAAAACGGCACTTGGCGTATGTGTGTGGACTATACAGATCTTAATAAGGCCTGCCCTGCAGATCCTTTTGCCCTCCCCCATATTGATCAAATCATTGATGCTACGGCGGGTTGCGAGCGTTTATGCTTTCTGGATGCATACTCCGGTTATCATCAGATTAAGATGGCGGTTAAGGACCAGGAGAACACGACGTTCATTACTCCCTTTGGAGCCTTCTGCTATGTATCTTGCCTTTTGGGCTCAAAAGTGCCCAGGCAACTTATCAACGATGTGTACAAAATTGTCTCCACAAGCAGATTGGCCGTAATGTGCACGCTTATGTGGATGACATTGTGGTCAAGTCAAGGAAGAAGGAAACGTTGGTCGATGATTTAAAGGAGACCTTTGATAACTTAAGGACATACAAGATGATGCTCAATCCGGCCAAATGTGTCTTTGGTGTACCAGCTGGCAAGCTATTGGGTTTCCTGGTGTCCAACAGGGGAATTGAGGCTAATCCGGAGAAAATTACGGCTATCACCTCTCTAGCTAAACCGAAATGCATCAATGACGTCCAACGTCTGGCAGGCAGAATTGCTGCGTTAAGCCGGTTTACCGGCCGCCTCGGAGAGAAAGCAATTCCTCTGTATCAAATGTTGAAAAAGACAGATCAGTTCGTCTGGAATTCTGCCGCTGATCAGGCGTTCGAGAATTTAAAGCGACAGTTGGTCAATCCGCCCGTACTCGCTGCTCCCACTGATAAGGAACCATTGCTGTTGTATGTAGCTGCTAACGCTCGCACGGTCAGTGTGGCTATTGTGGTAGAGTGGAAGGAGGCAGGCAAAGAATACCCGGTTCAGCGTCCGGTTTATTATATCAGCGAGGTGCTTATTGAATCCAAACAACGATATCCGCATTGGCAAAAGCTAGTATATGGAGTTTTTATGGCAAGTCGGAAGCTGAAGCAGTATTTCCAAGGCCACCCTATCACGGTGGTCAGTTCTGCTCCTTTGGGTGATACCATCCAGAACCGGGAAGCGACTGGTCGGATTGCCAAGTGGGCTATTGAGCTTGGACCTTACGGTTTAAAGTATGTGCCTCGCGCTGCGATAAAGTCTCAGGCATTGGTGGATTTTATCAATGATTGGACGGAGTTGCAAGTCCCTGAAGAGAAGCCGGATCACACTTACTGGACCATTCATTTTGACGGATCACGTCAATTGGAAGGATCGGGGGATGGAGTCATATTAACTTCCCCACGAGGTGATAAGTTTTGTTATGTTCTCTGTTTAATGTTCCCTTGTACTAACAATGCAGCAGAATATGAGGCCTTGCTCCATGGCCTCCGGATGGCTAAGGAGATGAATTTAAGCCGGGTTAAGTGCTTTGGCGACTCTGATTTGGTGGCCCAGCAGGTGTCTGGTACATGGGATTCTAAAGATCCACTCATGGCTGCTTATCGTCGTGAGGTTGATGTGGTCGCAGGTCACTTCAAAGGTTATCAGGTGGACCATGTGGACCAACGAAAGAACGAGGCGGCGGATGCTTTAAGTCGACTAGGTTCACAGCGTAAACCGGTACCACCTAATGTGTTCCTTGATGTGCTTTACAACCCGTCGGTTCAACTGCCTGGCGAAGCAGATTTGGTGGTTCCTGACCCAGAGGCTCAATTGGTGGCGGCATTACATGTCATCCCGGATTGGACGCTTCCTTACCTGGCGTACATGAACCGAGGGGAGTCGCCAGAGGATGAGATTCTGTCCAGGCAGATAGTACGGCGGTCCAAGTCCATGGTAGTTGAAAACGGCGAACTACATCATCGCAGTGTGACAGGAGCGTTTCAACGGTGTGTATCTCCTGAGGAAGGCCGTGAAATTTTGCGTGAGATCCACGAAGGAGATTGTGGTCACCACGCCGGTTCAAAGTCTTTAGTGGCAAAAGCTTTTCGTCACGGTTTCTATTGGCTGACTGCTCATGCTGATGCGGAGGATCTGGTCAGGCGGTGTGATGGTTGTCAAAAACTCTCAAGACGCGCTCACGTCCCCGCTCAAGAATTGAGGATGATTCCAATTACTTGGCCGTTTGCAACCTGGGGGCTGGACATGGTTGGGCCTTTCAAAAGGTCCAAGGACAAGAATACCCACCTTCTGGTGGCGGTGGACAAATTTAAAAAGTGGGTAGAGGCAGAGCCCGTTAGCAAGTGTGATGCGGCCACCGCGGTTTGGTTCATCAAAAAAGTGATTTTCCGGTTTGGTTTTCCACACAGTATCATCACAGACAATGGTACCAATTTATCTAAAGGTGCCATGAAAGAGTTTTGCGAACGAGAGCACATCCGCCTTGATGTGTCATCAGTGGCGCACCCACAGTCCAATGGTCAAGCAGAAAGAGCTAATCAGGAGATCTTGAGAGGCATTAAACCCAGGCTTATGGTTCCTTTGCAGCGGACGCCGGGTTGTTGGGTCGAAGAGTTACCCTCTGTGTTATGGAGCATCAACACCACGCCTAACAGGTCAACTGGGTATACGCCGTTCTTCATGGTTTATGGGGCAGAGGCAGTTCTTCCTAGTGACATACGTCACGATTCACCTCGTGTGGCGGCTTACGTTGAAGCAGACAACGAAAGTTCTAGACAGGACGCTTTGGACCGGCTAGATGAAGAGCGAGACATAGCAGCTGCCCGCTCAGCGATCTACCAACAGGATCTTCGTCGCTATCACAGTCGTCGGATCAGGACCAGAACCTTTCAAGAGGGAGATTTGGTGCTTCGACTTATTCAAGATCAAACCGAGATGCATAAATTGTCTCCACCTTGGGAAGGGCCTTTCGTGGTCAGCAAGAATCTACACAATGGTTCATACTACCTGATAGATGTTCGAGAGCACAAAGACTCACGCAAATCAGGACAGGAGACCGACAGACTGTGGAATATAGCTCATCTTCGGCCTTACTATACTTGAGCCATGGGCTCTGCTTATGTACATATCATGACTATGTATATATTATAATAAACCAGATCCTCAGCTAAAGCGGGGTATCTGTTCTTTTATATCATGTGTGGTTACACGGGGTTGTCTTTAAGCAACATCCGGTTTACCCCTTGCAAGTCTTAACAAGATCACTTGAGGCTTCCTGTTCAAACATAGGTCGTGTTCGAACCAAAGAGAACATAGCTATCCTTATGAGGTCATTTGGGGGCTCGGTCATGTTTGAACCGATGCAATACCTCTTGGCCGGCGAAAGCCACCAGAGTCATTTGGGGGCTCGGTCATGCTTGAACCGATGTAATACCTCTTGGCCGGCGAAAGCCACTAGAGTCATTTGGGGGCTCGGTCATGTTTGAACCGATGCAATACCTCTTGGCCGGCGAAAGCCACCAGAGTCATTTGGGGGCTCGGTCGTGTCCGAACCGATGCAATACCTCTTGGCCGGCGAAAGCCACCAGAATCATTTGGGGACACGGTCACGTCTGAAACGGTCACGCCTCTTGGTCGGCCTACGGGCCTTAGAGTCATTTGGGGGCTTGGTCGAACCCGAACGATAGCAATGCCACTTGGCCGGCATAATGCCACGCGTCATTTTGGGATCCTGGCTGACTGGCACCATCGCTACACCTTCGGGGGGCTTGGTTGCGTCTGACCATGGTAATTCCGTCTGACCAAGCTCAATAGAGCTCTTCTTTTGCAAAAGGTTTTTGTCACCATATTTTGCTCTCTTTCCTTTTTTAAGAGTTGATAGTTTATTGCTTTTCTCTTAAACCGACAATATTTTGCACCGGTTCAACATAGCCAATTTGGCGGAACACGGCCCTCTTTTTCAAAAACCTGAGATTGTTGGCTCGGTTTGAGTTTTTCTGCTAAATATCCTTTTTCGAGCAACAAAAGGTTGCTATCATTAAAGGACGGTTTACATTGTAAACCGGTGTTATATACACAGGGGTTCGATTCTCCCATGACGGTTTAAGAGTTATCAACTCCCGCTTCAACGTTGGCTATAAACGCCTGTTTCATGCCCATTATATGGCAGGTATTTCGTATCACAAAAGTTTGATCATACTTGCAAGTTTCCTTGCGTATCTATATAAAGATTCACAAACCGGATGACGGTACAACCACCCTGGTAGTTTAAAATTTTGTGATCGCAGGAGATATAAGTTGGCAATAATGATTTTCCAAAGGAGGGTATCAGTACTGATGCGCGAAGGCATCTCATGAAGCAGAAAGTACGGTCTATCCTATTACAAGGCAACATGGTGCCCAAATAAAATGATTGTTTCTTGACAAAGTATCAAAAGGAAACCAGTTAAAACTGCCCTCGGTTCACGCCTGCGTGCCATTCCGGTTTGATGGTTCTGGGTCATCCTGCGCCACTTCAGCTTCCTCCTCCCTACCCAGCGGCTGGAAATCAACAGTGGTCCAATCGATCCCCATTAATGCTTGAAAGACAGCTTCCTCATGTATCAGTGATGACGGTTCAATATCAGGGGCATAGGTGTGCTTACGGATTGGAGGAATTAAGTTTTCCGCTTCAGGGATTGGCACAGCTACCCGCTTGTTCTGATCGTCATACTGGGCTTGATAATGAGACAAGTTTGCCTCTTCTACCAATTGGCAGGCCAGAGGGCGCACTGCCCGGTTTATCTTTCTCAATTCTTCTTCATCGAATTCGGAGCCATCCTCCTTTAAGCTAGGATAGCCTTGAGCCGCTTCAACGGGATCAAAATCAGGCACCCATGCTTTGGCCCGCATTAAGGCATTAATGGCTCCGGTTCGAGCAGCAGATCTTTTTAACTCTTCCATCTGAGCAGGGAGCATCGACAACCTCTTCAGTGTGTCCTGGATCAATGTGGGCGCCGGATTGTTGTGTGATGCAGTGGTGATAATCCGCTGTGCGCCCGTATACAGCTGCTCGACTAAAGTATAGACCACTTTCAGCTTCATACGCACATCTGATCCCAAGTGATTGATGCGAGTGCCTGTAATACGATCAGCAGGTCATAAACCGAGCTGTTTTATAGAAGAATCAAGGTCATTGCACAAGTCACAGGAGGCTTACCAAAGATGGCTGCAGTCATTGCGTGCACCTGTCGCTTCACGCTGGTCAATTCATCCGTTACCGGTTTAAGGGCAGCTTCTGCGTTTTCAATCTTCTTGGTTAAAGCGGCCTTTTCTGTGGCCCAGTCAGCCCGCTCCTTCTTAAAACCTTCCTTCAATTGTTCCATGCTGCCTAAAGCGCTGGTTAGTTCCTCCTTGGCTTTGGAAATTTCTGCTTGCTGGGACTTCACATTCTCTTGAAGATCAGCGATTTGGCTCTCTTTGACCTTCAGTTCAGCCTGCAGTCCGACAAGTTATACGGTTTAAACAAAGGAAGTACCAAGCACATAACAAGTTAGGTACTTTGTACTTGGGGGCTAATGCTTATTTGATCTCAAGTTATCAGTTAATTATCAAAGTCCCAAGCTCAATACAAATATTCAACTTGGCACTTGGGGGCTAATGGCTATTTGCTCTAATGATATTTCGGATGCTACGGTATGATGATACAAGTGTCGATTCAATTATGATAAAGTTAAACCGACCCTTGGGGGCTACGGTGGTAAGAAGCAGGATTGAGGGCATGGAAGTTACCTTGAATTTGTCTTTCATCATCTTCACAAGATGGGCTTCATAGTGACGGCTAGTATATAGCCGGTTTAAATAGCCAGAATGAATGTCTTGAGCACCAAGAGCGGAGTACGTTGCCAGATCAACATCCCATTTACCTTTACTTAAAGCAGAAAATTCTTCTTTAGTAGTGTGCTTGGGCAAAGCGATGGGATTGCCCGGTTCAGTACGACCTATGCCAGTAATCATGACTTCGTCATCTTTGTGGTCGCCGGTCTGGACTGGTACGGTCAGTTTGTCGGCAGGCTTTGAGGAACTAATGGTTTTCTCAGCACGAATCGGATTGGCTGGTTGATCCGTTGGGCCGGAGGGGTTAACAGAGCCTTCTTCAGGAACAACGACTTCATCTCGGACTAATGGGTCATCAATTACATCTTCAGGGATGGTCGCTTCAACGTTCGGGGCAGTGTCCGGTTCAGGAGGAGCGTTTTCTTCTCCTGTTTTGTCTTGGCGAGCTTTTTTGCTCGGCCTTGGTTTAGCTCTGAAAGAAGCAGCAAAGTTAAAGACAACATATGTTGAAGATTACAACAATGGACAACTTGATGAGAAAGGCAAGCTTACCCAAGCACGGTTTTGAGCGGAGGCAGCTGAGTACCAGTTGACTCGCCAGAGGATGAGTGCGAGGTGACCTGATAATCGGAGTCAGACGGATTAAGCGGTTGACGAAAACAGCCCGCTTTAGGACAAATATTGACAAGCAAATTAGAGACCTCTGAACGACGTCTCCGAACCGGACTGTTCGGTAAACCGGCGGAGGTAACTACCTGACCGCTGTGGTGGGTTGTACGACGCACCTCGTGCTGACGGGTCTTCATAAGAAAGTTGGGATCCAAGTAAGCAAGAGGATGGGAAAATTTAACTTTGCGGTTCGCCTGACGGATTTTGTGGGAAGGCAGAAGGCTTGAATCAGAAGAAATAGTAATTACCTCTGCATCGTCCGCATGGCTCGCTTCGGCATCATCCTGACAAATTGCATCGTCAGTAAACTGCACAAACAATAAACCGAGGGAGTCAAGTTTAGCTTCAAACCCCGGATTACCTACCTCATCATCGGCAGGATCGGAAGAGGCCGTGGTTTTCCTCTTGTGAGCAGGCTTTTTGACGACTCTCGTCTTAGGCCGGGTCGATTTCTCCGGTTTATCCACTTTCCCTTGAGGGAGTTTTTTGCTCCAAAACGGGTCATCACCCTGCGTCAACAGATATTAGAATGAATCATACGCACACAAGATAACATCAGACTTAATGAGAAGAAATTTTGATTTACCGCTGGTGGTTTATTGATGGCGCAGAAGGGAAGAAGGCCAGTTCGTGCACAGACGCGTTCCGGTTCATTTAGAATCTTCTTTACGGCTTCGGTGACCTCTTCATCCGTAAGCTGGATGTTTACATGACGTAACGGATCATCAACACTGCTTGTGTATTCGCACATCAAACCGAAGCGTTGACTGAGTGGCAGTATACTCCAAGATATCCAGCAACGGGCGAGGTCAACTCCTGTTAAACCATTGGCCATGAAGGCTCTGAGTTTGGACAGTTGGGGAACGTAGTTACTCCTCTCTTTAGCAGTCAACCTCTGAGGAAAGGGGTGAGTGTTGCTGAGCCGTTCTGGACGAAAACCGGGCAGGATATTCTCGTTCTCTGGGGAGGTGTCTTTACAGTAAAACCAGGAGTTATTCCACTCTTGGGGGTGACTATGCAGTTTCGCATGAGGGTAAGTGACCTCTTTCCTCTTCTGGATTGACACGCCACCCAGTTCCATGTTGGAGCCATCAGTAAATTCTGTGCGGCGGTTTAAGTGAAAGCAATCTCGGAACAACTCAACTGTAGGTTCCTCTTGAAAGAACACCTCACAGAGCACTTGAAAGTGGCATATGTTAGTGACAGAATTGGGGCCAATATCTTGTGGATGGAGTTGGAAATTAGCCAAAACGTCGCGATAAAATTTTGAACCGGGCGGGTTGAAACCGCGGGCTAAGTTATCCGCGAATACAACGACTTCTCCGTCTCGGGGTGTAGGGGGGCACTCTTTGCCTGGCACCCTCCAATGAATCGCGTTTTTGCTGCTCAAAGCACCGGTCAGGACCAGATTATTTAGTTGAGTTTCCGTGACCCGGGAAGGAGCCCAGTTGCACTCATACACTTGCTTAGCCATGGGGAAGTCTACAAAATGAAAATGATTCCGGTTCAGGATTTATGTTCTGCACAGATTTTATCATGTTGATGCTATCAATGTTAAACCGGAGGAAATCAATTACAATCTGACATTAGTAAAGCGGTGCGGTCTATCAAAGGATTACTGGCGGTTCAACAAGGGGACTAATGGTATGCACCGATTTGGTGATCTTCTACAACAAGGTTAAACCGCTAGATCAAAGACCGTGGAACAGTTGGAAATGCAAAAGAGCAGGTGTGCGGAAACAGGTTTCACATTGTCTCAGTGTGATATTGGATCTGAGGCGATCTCATAAAAAGGGTAAAAACTCATGAGCTTTTGAAGATTGTGCAAGAACAGCAAGGTCAAAACTGTGGATCAGATCTACGATCTAAGTATATTACCCTGAAAACAGAGGCGGAAAGCTGCTACTGAACGGAGCAAAAGTCGCGGGGTCATCTGAAGGTATATCCCAGTTTAAGTGCGAAGAACGTGAGGAACGCGAAGAACGCGAAGAACTCGAGGAACGGGAAGAACACAGTAAACCCTAGAGGCGGGTCTGAGTTGAGAAGATGGGATATCACCGGAGCTTCGAGGGGTGCGGAAGAACGTCGCAGTTTCTCTGGTCCAGTCAGGTTGATGCAGCGTCCCGAGGTGATGCAGAGGTCAGCGGCAGCGGCGTAGCTTTGAGGCTGGCGGCGCAGAGAAGACGAAGAGGAAAGGGATGAAGGGGAGAAAGAAATGACCTTTCACCCCTATTTATAATGCAAGGCACGTGTATCGGGCGCGCGAATCCAGGAGCCACGGGTTTCGGAAGCCGAGCTGTCGCCTTGATTATTGCGAATTGGTTAAACAAAGAAGGCACCATAAAGGCTAGCTTCATGATGATGTCATGCCGGTTTGCGGCCACTAGAGAAAATGACAACATATCGGTTTAGCAATGAAGGAAAGATGCCGAATATGAAGGTTTATGCTAGGGGTTGACATGAGATCATTCAAATCAACCTGGGGCCTAATGTTGTGGATATTACTACTGGGCCTAAACCGGCAGTCTGGGCCGGGTTAATTTCATCAGTAGCTCAAGAATGTTAAAGCCCAGGAGGCTATGTAAAGGCCCGAGGCCATAGTCGGTTTAACATCTGTAGCCATAAACCGGCCTGTGTACAGCTTGTATTGTAAGTTAGGAATAAGCAAGAGACCAACCCGGGTATGAGTATAAACCGGAGATTGGGACTCTATGAACCGACGGGCATCACCCGTGTATATAAGGGGATGGCCCGATATCGGTTCAAAGGAGAACAACCACAACTCGAGGCCTAGGCGAAGCTTGTTTGCTCCCTAGTCATCGAGACTTCATCAATTCCACCACAAACTAGACGTAGGCTTTTACCTTCATTGAAGGGGCCGAACTAGTATAAACTCTCTGTGTCCCTGTGTCCGCTTTAACCCCTTCGAGTTAACCCGTTGCGATGGCTCCACGACTAAGTCCTTTGGCTAGGACATCTGCCGTGACAAACCCACGACAACACTCCAAAAATTTTTATTTAATTTTCAACAAAAACTTTGTTGGTTTTGAAGGTCATTTAAATCCTTCCAAAAACCTCTCTCTGTCAAAAATTTTCCCCTGGCAAGGATTTTTTGTATCTTCTTCAACTCTGGTGTTTGAATTATGAAAAAAAAGCTTTCTTCTGATTGTTCCCTTCTCAAATATATTTTTGGATTTTATTTATTTTCTTTGAAGAAGAAATCCTATAGATTTTGGGGTTTCTCTTATCTTGAAACCACCCACGGTTTTACCATGTCTCTTGTGGTAAATCCTCTCAAAACCCCTCCTTCCTCTTTGGAGCAATCTAAATTCTCTGTTCCAACAAGTCCAACCCATTTTTGGATTTTATTTCATTTATTTTTCTTCCCAAAACAATTCTGTCAATTATTTTAAGCCTAGATGATTTACAAAGGAAGTACCTGATTTCCTTTGAGTTTTGATCTCAAACCAACTCCTTTGGATAGTCCTTAACACCCCCAACCTAGATCCATCAAGATCCACTCTTCTTCTTTTCAAAATTTTCAAGTTTCAGCCTCTGCAAGTTTGGACCAGATTTGTCAAATTTGGTGAAATTCATATCTTCTCCTCTCCAAAAATTCTACCAAAATTCAGGCAGCCCCCAGATGCAATGAGAGGCCACCCCACCAAAAATCAGCTCAAGGAAAATTCCCCACATGCCAAAATCATTTCGTCGAACAGTTGGCCGGCACTGTTTCTATAGACTTTTAGAAAATTCAGAGTTTCAGAATTCAGTCGGTGTCGTTTTTCGTCATTGGCTTGTCATCCATCACCAGTGCACCCTGGCGCATTGCGCACGGCCTCTCCTCCCTGGCCAGAGCACCGCACGCCCCCTTGGATGGGCACAGGTGTCGGTGGCGGCGAGCATCGCCGGAGTTGGTAGCTTCTGCGGTGGCAAAGCCACCCGTGGCGGCCAGCGAGAGCCCGTGCCAGCTTACTACGCTGTCCGGCGCCGCCCAACGCTCCCTTGCCCTCCGCGTGGCCTCACGCATGCTAGCGCACTCCCGCAGCACCGTCGCCATGGCCCGGCAAGCACAGGGCGCGCCCTCTGCCGCCGACGGGCCCACGCCGCCCCGTTCCATCGAAGCCACCCAGAGCTCCTAATCCAAGCTCGTTTAGCGCCTAAACGGAACCAGTGGAACTCCATGATGGCGCCCAACTCCCTAAACTTCCCCGACCAAGCTCTGCGCCGCCGTAACCTTCGCCGAAGAACTCCGTTCACGGCTACCGCCTCGGATCGCCTATAAAAGGGGGCCCCGAACTCGCTCACGAGCACACACCATCACTGCACCTCTCCAGGACCCCGCCAAGTCACCAGGAGGACCTCGAGGAGGTCACCTCCCCCAAGTCCGGCCGCCCCGATCCGCCTCGACCACCAGCTCGAATCGCTTCGGTGAGGCCGTCCCCAGCGCCCAAATCTCGTCAATAGCCTTCTCTAGCACCCAGTGAGCTAACCCCAGCGTCAATTTGGCCTTCGCAGCCCTCCCCGACGAGATCCCACTCCACCCGAGCCGCCGTCCGCCGGAGCAAGGGCCGCTGTCGACGTAGAGCTCGCCGGTGACCACCACTACCACCCACCGACGCGGAAGGCCCACTGAGCACGGAGGTACCACCCGATCCCCCTGCCTCGCCGTGGATCGCCGCCGGCGACCACCGCAGCTCTCGGGCACTGACGAGCTTTGCCTCCCCGTTTAAATTTACAAACCTGATGGGTGGGACCTGCCTGTCAGCCTCTCTGTTCTATTAAATGAACCATTTTCTAAAAGCGTATTCTGGCAAATCCGCTTTCCAGTCTGAACCGTTTTCTGAACTTTTCTGCTCAGCCCCGTGAGAAGTTTCTGTTTCATTACAGAAAGGTCCCTGGATTAAAACCCTTATAACTTTTAAATAGAGAAGGATTTTTGGTTGATTCTTTTTCTGTCCTCTCTAAAATTTTGTCTAGTTTTTTATCATATTTATTTGAAAAAAATTTGGGATACTTTTGTGCACCTCACGGTATTTACGTTAGCGCGTATGTTTCTTTATACCGTAGATACCGAAGGAGGTGACGGAACCGCGAACTTCACCGAGCTAGGCTCCGACTACTCTAAACCAGGCAAGCATGTTTGAACTTTTGATATGATGAGTGTCTCGGCATGTTTGCATTAAGTAGTTTCATGGCATGTTTATGAGCATCTCGATGAATGCCATATTACATGCAAAGTTGAGGCAAGTGAGTTTCGAAAATCCATAAGTTGTTTGATATGAGTTTGCATGGCCATGTGATGGCATGAGATGGGTAAGATGGCAGTGTTGTAGCATGCCAGTTTTATGCCAGACTATTTGACTCCAGTGTCAACATGAATCAGTTCAGTTTCCATCCGTTTCCCTTCCTGTACTACCACATGTTTTCCGCAAGGGGTATGGATTAGTAAGTTGCAAACTGCTTTCCTGGTACACACCAAATCGAGAGGCCGTGATGATGGTTCCATGGCCCTGGATTAAAGCCAGTCATCCGGTCAGGAGGCATGGGTGTTTCCGGTTGGGACCGAGAGGGGGGCACCCCTTAGAGAGCGCGTATATAAATTTGATCCCATGCTATTCGAGATTGTGACCTCCTCATCTCAAAGTTTTTCTTGAACGCTGCCTAGGGTGATTCCTGGCATCGTGAGGTGGGATGGGTGTGTACTGGTTAGATGTGTTTCTTCCGAAATACCGCAAACGGAACTAGTCCTTCGTGACTACGGAAATCCGTTGGCTGTGGACTTTTTAGTACAAACTCTGCAGAGTCAAAAACCCTCTGAATCATTTTATCCATGTCCAAGTACTGTGTTCAACTTATCTTGACCAGAGTCAGTCTCAGTGACAAAAACTCCGGTGAACCACATGAGTGCTAAGTCCGGTTAAATGTTTATTCCTGTGGATGGACTAACCTGTTTATTATTGTTTGTTGAATATTTATTATGAGTATTATATCTTTGTGAATTTATCAGATATGAATAAGGAAATTTAAGCCCTTTCTGTGATGTCGCTCAGACGTCCGACTGTGGCACGCGTGTTATTTGTTTTCGACATAAGCCCTTTCTGTGATGTCACTCAGACGTCCGACTGTGGCACACTTGTTATTTACTTTTGATATAAGCCCTTTCTGCGATGTCGCTCAAACGTCCGACTGTGGCACGCTTGCTATTTATTTTCGGTATAAGCCCTTTCTGTGATGTCGCTCCGACGTCCGACTGTGGCATGCTTGTTATTTACTTTTCAATATAAGCCCTTTATGTGGTGTCGCTTACACACCCGACTGCGGCATGATTTATGTATTTATTCACCCTTCGAGGCGTCGCTTCAGACACCCGATCGGTTTTCAGTTATTTTTGTGGATTTCGGAAAGACTATCGTCCGACTTCCTTTTCACTTATCATGTTGTGCCATTATTTTATTAAATTGAATATGCCTCACTAATTATTCATGACGCATTCATGCATGCATTTGTTATATCTTATGTCTGAACTGTCTTGCGAGTACTTTCAAGGTACTCACCTGGCTTGTTGATTTGGCCAGATGTTGATGAAGGCGATCTCATGGATGAAGAGTTTGATAGCGAGTCCGACGCCTAGAGGAGTCCCAGTCTGTCTCGAGTGATCCTGGATTTGGTTACTATATTATATTCGCTTCTGCTACCCGAATAAATTCATCGAGCCTCACCTCGACGTTTGATGAGCAGCCAGTTTAGGAGTCATATTATCCACTCTCCACTGTGATATTCCACCACCACTTTTATCTCGAGTCAGTAGTATGCCACCACACCATTGTGTCATATCAGCCATTATGTATAATTATTGGCGTGCTTGTAATAATTTGTTGAGCAGCCTTAGCTCGACCTTGTAATATATTATATGCTACTGGCTTACTGTATCAAGAATTTTGTCCACCAGTAAGGAGGATTCTCCTCATACTGGACTCAAAAGATCGGCTTCTCAATAAACATTTTATTGGAAAACCGGTCGTGACAGGCTGGCCATATAGCCGACAAGCTTTTGGACGTGCTTGAGCTCGGTAGGAACTGCCAACGCAGCCAGGTCTCAGATTTTAGCTGAATTGGCCTTGACTCCTCTATGGGAAATGTGAATCTGAACAGTTTACCTGCTGGTACCACGAATATGCACTTCTACGGATTGAGCTTAATGTGATTTAGCCGGAGACTGCTGAATATGTCACCAAGATCCTTGACTAGTTGCCAAACGTCCTTCGTTTTGACAACCACACCGTCGATATAGGACTCGGCAATTTTGCCGATGTGCTTTTCCAGACATGTCTAAATCATACGCTGCTATGTTGCACCGACGTTTTTTAATCACAGCGACATTGTATTAAAATAGAACGGCCTGTATGGCATTTTGAAGGCTATTGCGTCCTTATCGTATTCCTTCATTTTGATTTGATGGTGCCACGAATATGCGTCTAAGAAGCATAAAGAGTCGTGTCCTGCCATGGCGTCAATGATCTGGTCGATGCGTGGTAGTGGAAAAGGATCCTTCGGGCATGCTTTGTTGATGTCTTCAAAATCAACGTAGAGCCGCCAGGATTTGTCCTTCTTCGGTACCATGACTAGGTTAGCCAACCATTCATGGTGCTTTATATCTTCAATGAATCTGGCATCTAATATTTTGGCCAGTTCTTCACCCATAGCTTGATGTTTGGGTTCGGAGATTCGTCGAAGTGCGTGCTTGACTAGTTTGAATCCTTTTATGATGTTCAAGCTATGTTCGGCCAGATTTCTTGGGATTGCTGGCATATCCGATGGGTGCTAGGCAAAAATTTCCCAATTTTCTCGAAGGAAATTCCAGAAGGCTTCACCAGTTTCTAGATCCAATTGGGCAGCAATGGACGCCGATTTATTTGGGTGCGTTGGGTGTACTTGAAATTTTACAATTTCATATGCTAGTATAAATGAGGTTGACTTAGATCTCTTGTCCAGAATGACATTGTCCTTATCGATCATGGCACGGAGTGCTGTCAACTCTTCGGCTGCGAAGGCCTCGGCCAGAGACTCAAAAGTGAGTTAGGCTATTTTATTCTTAGCCCTAATGCCCTATCTGGGTTGCTGGTGACGCTTATCACCCCATTGGGGTCTGACATTTTAAGCTTCAAGTATCCGTAATGGGGTGTGGCATGAAATATGAATGTTTCTCACCCAAGAAGGGCGTGGTAGCCACTTTGGAAGGGTACAATATGGAATGTTAACTCCTCGGACCAATAGTTCTCGGGAGTGCTGAAGACCACATCAAGGGTGATTTTTCCCTTGCATCATGGTTCTCTTTTGGGGATAATTCCTTTAAACGTAATGAAGCTATGCTGGATGTGGGTTGTATCAAGTAGCATTTTTTCCAGAGTGCCCTCGTAAATGAGGTTTAGGCTGCTACCCCCGTCCATTAGCACTTTATATAGCCGGTATCCGTCCAATATGGGGTTTAGGACCAGAGCAGCTGGGCATCAGCTTAGGTCGACCGCTGGCTGGTCGTATTGCTCGAATGTGATCGGAGTGTCCAACCACGCGGCAGGGGGTGTGCGTATCTGGGCGTGGTCGAGCTCCTGTAGAGCCCGTTTTCTTTTATTCCCCGGCCTGTATGTTTGGTAGATCACCAGGACCTCAGCTTCATCTGAGGACTTTGTCAAATGACTAACATCGTGCCTATCTACGAGGAGGGCCTCGTGATACGTCTCCGTCGTATCTATAATTTTTGATTGTTCGATGCCAATATTATTCAACTTTCATATACTTTTTGGCAACTTTTTATATTATTTTTGGGACTAACATATTGATCCAGTGCCCAGTGTCAGTTCCTGTCTTTTGCATGTTTTATGTTTCGCAGAAACCCCATATCAAACAGAGTCCAAACGGGATAAAAAAAGACGGAGAATTATTTTGGAATATTTGTGATTTTTGGGAATTAAAATCAACGCGAGACGGTGCCCGAGGTGGCCATGAGGGTGGGGCCCACGCCCTCCCCGGGAGGGCGCGCCCCCACCCTCGTGGGCCCCTCGTAAGGCGGTTGATGCTCTATTTTTGCCGCAAGAAAGCTAATTTTTGGAAAAAGATCTGGGCGAAGGTTTCAGTCCAATCGGAGTTACGGATCTCCATATATATATGAAACGGTGAAAGGGCAGCAAGGAGAATGCAGAAACAAGAGAGACAACGAGATAGATCCAATCTCGGAGGGGCTCTCGCCCCTCCCACGCCATGGAGGCCAAGGACCAGAGGGGAAACCCTTCTCCCATCTAGGGAGGAGGTCAAGGAAGAAGAAGACGAAGGGCCCCCCTCTCCCCTTCTCTTCTAGTGGCGCCGGAACGCTGACGTGGCCATCATCATCACCGCAATCTTCACCAACAACTTCACCGCCATCATCACCAACTCTTCCCCCCTCTATGCAGAGGTGTAACCTCTCTCTTACCCGTTGTAATCTCTACTTAAACATAGTGCTCAATACTATATATTATTTCCCAATGATGTATGGCTATCCTACGATGTTTGAGTAGATCCGTTTTGTCCTATGGGTTATTTGATGATCAAGATTGGTTTGAGTTGCATGTTTTATTATTGGTGTTGTCCTATGGTGCTCTCCGTGTCACGCAAGCATGAGGGATTCCCATTCTAGGGTTTGCAATATGTTCATGATTTGCTTATGGTCGGTGGCGTGAGTGACAGAAGCACAGACCCGAGTAAGTAGGTTGTTTGCGTATGGGATAAAGAGGACTTGATGCTTTAATGCTATGGTTGGGTTCTACCTTAATGATCTTTAGTTGTTGCGGATGCTTGCTAGAGTTTCAATCATAAGTGCATATGATCCAAGTAGAGAAAGTATGTTAGCTTATGCCTCTCCCTCAAATAAAATTGCAATAATGATTACCGATCTAGTTATCGATTGCCTAGGGACAAATAACTTTCTCGTAACAAAAAGATCTTTACTAAAACTAATTTAGTTGTGTCTTTATTTAAACAGACCCTAGCTTTTATTTACGTGCTCTTTACTTTCTTGCAAGCCTATCCAAAAACACCTGCAAAGTACTTCTAGTTTCATACTTGTTTCCGGTAGAGCGAACGTCAAGCGTGCGTAGAGTTGTATCGATGGTCGATAGAATTTGAGGGAATATTTGTTCTACCTTTAGCTCCTCGTTGGGTTCAACACTCTTACTTATCAAAAGAGGCTACAATTTATCCCCTATACTTGTGGGTTATCAAGACCTTTTTCTGGCGTTGTTGCCGGGGAGCAATAGCGTGGGGTGTATGTTCTTGTGTGTGCTTGTTTGCTTTATCACTAAGTAATTTTTATTTGCTGTTCTTAGTTGTTCTCTATCTTTAGTTATGGATATGGAACACGAAATACCATAAAAATTAGGTGTACTTGCCACTCATGGAGATGAGGAACCTCCTAAAACCCTCGATGGTCAATATGTGAAAAATATTGTGTACCACTTTGATAATCCTGAGAAAACCTCATTCAATTTGATAATGGGAGTAACGTTGGATCAACGTGAATACTTTAGGGATTATCGCTTGACACAAAAAGGTAAACTATTATGGGATCAAATTTATATATTGAAGTGGTATGCTCGGCAAGTATGCTTGAGTTATGATTATACTCGTTGCTCTAGGATGATGGCTCCACACCTTCCCTTTCCATGCAAATTTAATGATAATAAAACCTTAGCTTCTCATGCTAATGGTATATATGATTACTATGATGTGGAACAAATAGAAGAATTTGTTGCTTTTATGGGTGCTTATGAAATTGAATCTATGTTCAAAGAATTCGAAAATCTTTATGATGTTGTTTATAGACCTAAAAATTTAGCTATCCATAAATATTGCTATGAGAATTATGAATTCAATTCCGAAATTAATGCACTTATTGAGAAAGTCTCCGCTGTCCAAGAAGAGACTAATATTTTGCAGGAATCTATGGAAGAAGAAGTGGATGAAATTGTGGGCTGATTGGATGAAAAAGATGAGGAGGAGAGCGAAGAACAAAAGGAGGAAGAGCGGATTGATCACCTGTGCCCACCTTCTAATGAGAGTAACTCTTCAACTCATACATTGTCTAATTCCCCTTCATGCTTACTGAAGGATGATTTCTATGATGACTGTTATGATCCCTTTGATTATTTTGAAATATCCCTTTTTGATGATGCTTGCTATGCTTGTGGCCAAGATGCCAATATGAATTATGCTTATGGAGATGAACTTGCTATAGTTCCTTATGTTATGAATGAAATTGTTGCTATTGCACCCACGCATGATAGTCCTATTATCTTTTTGAATTCTCCCGACTACACTATATCGGAGAAGCTTGCACTTATTAAGGATTATATTGATGGGTTGCCTTTTACTACTACACATGATGATTTTGATGAGTATAACAGGCATGTGCTTGCCACTCCTACTTGTAATTATTATGAGAGAGGAACTATATCTCCACCTCTCTATGTTTCCCACATGACAAAATTGCAAGAAACTCTTTATACTATGCATTGGCCTTTACTATGTGTGCATGGATTGTTCTTTTATGACATGCCGATGCATAGGGAGAGAGTTAGACTTCGTCATTACTTGATATATGTTGCTTTGTGCTCACTACTAAATTACAAATCATTGCTAATTAAAATTGGCTTTGATATACCTTGGGATCCGGGTGGATTCATTACTTGAGCACTATATGCCTAGCTTAATGGCTTTAAAGAAAGCGATGCCAGGGAGACAACCCGGAAGTTTTAGAGAGTCATTTATTTCTGTTGAGTTCTTTCATATAGTTTAAAAACAACAAAAATAAAGAGCGGAACCCAAAACTTTTTCAAAAAGGAAAGTGGAAGTGAGAAAGACAAGCATTGTTGAAGTGGGAGAGCTCCTTGAACTTTGTTCATGCTCACGGCAACTTTGTGAATCTTGATTACAGAAAATTTTCAACAAAAATAATTATCCCCTTGTACAATTCCATTGTATTATAAAAATAATGGTCCAAGGTGTAGCGCCCCGACCTCAGACGGTCAAGTCTCTGTGCTTAAGTGTCATCCCTGGATCGGTATGCTAACACACACAGTACTCGAGGATTTATAACAGAGGTAAATCACATGTATAAATAACGTAAATACTATTACCTCAATCCAAATAGCGGAAGTAACAACAAGGTCGTGGATTCCCATCAACACCAATGGCAAAGTTGAGTGTAGAAATCATAACCCTAACGTATCACTTACTCGTCGTAAGATTCCTGCAACATGAGACGTTGCAGCCACAGAGGGTCGGTACATTGAATGTACTGGCAAATTCACACCATAGGAATGATGAACAATGGCTATCACTACATGCATATATGGCTGGTGGAAAAGCTCTATGGTTATAAGGTTTTTGCGAAAAGCCAATTTTTCCCTATTGCAAGGAATAAATTTTATTTAACTATCATGGTGGTTGTTAAACATTGAGAGTGTAGACACCCTCTCAATCCCAATTAAGCATCATCATTAAAACCCAACAAAATTAATTAAAGTCATATGATGAGATTCACATGATAATCCAAGTACTAGATACTCAAAATGTCCATAACCGGGGACACGTCTAATCATGATTAGTTTATACACTTTGCAGAGGTTTGTGCACTTTTGCCCACAAGACTCGATCTCCTCCGTTGGGATTCTTGCACTACATGGTGTTTGAGAAACGGATGACCGAGACATAGTCTTTCAGAAGCGCTAGCACCTTATGATCGGGTAGACCGTTACACCTACTTTCCCCTATATATGCTAGTCTACCAATATAAGAGTTCGCACGACTTAGTCAGCTATGCTAGAGCCCATAGTAGCTTGTGGCTGCACACGGAAGTTTCTAGTATAATAATCTCATGATCCCTTTGAGCCTGGGTGGCGGTCCATCAAGAAAAACAGGCAATCGCTGGAATACCCAGGTGCCTCAATCCACCCAGATGTGTATTTAAGTTGCCACCTTAAGTTTAACCATTAATTAACAATCTCACATCTGTCATGAATACACTCAAAACCCAATCCACGTCTACGAGCATAGCATAGCAGTATAAGCATAACGTAGAAGTAACTCCCAAGGCTTGAATGTAGGGCAATAGGTTCCTACCTCATCAACTACTTCTCAATACCCACATGTTATCAATCCTACTCATGCAATGTTTGAGGGTGAAACTAATGCATAAAAACTGGGTATGAAAAGGATATGATCAAAGTGTGAACTTGCCTGCAATGTTGATGAAGATGATTCGCACTCAACACTCTTGATAGTTCTACTCGTCATACTCTGGTCAATCTATCGTAAGCAAGCAATAGTAACCACACATAAGCAATCACTCAAAAGATCGGAAAGAACGAAGAATACGATTCGGAAAACATCAAAACCAAGCAAATAACTCTTGCAACATAAAACAATTTCTAACAGTACCAAAATTAGGTGAATTTGGCCTTATCGGAAAGTTTAGGTTAAGAGCTTCGAATAGCAAAAGGAATCAACTAAATCGGAGTTATAAAACTCGAGTTACGATCAAACGAAGTTTGAATACAAAACTGTTTGAATTCAAATTTTATAACTTTCAAAAAATTTGTTTAAGCTGGATTACTGGAAAGAGGATATCATAACGAAGAAGTGGGCATTAGTTTCATTGAATTTGGAGTAACGAGTAAAAAGATGTGGTCGATTTAAGACTAGGGACTATTCTGTAAATAAAATATTCACAAATGGGTCCCTGGCAGAAAATTAAAAATAAAAAGAAAAAAGTCTATATAGCGAGCGTTCGTTACCGAACGCTAACGAACGAAAATCGTTCACTGTGAAGACCTAACCAGCGAACGTTCACTAAATAACTAGATTAAAAGAAAAACTGGGTTTTAAAACGGAAAACCGAAGAAAAACCTAAACCCTAAAAGAAATAAACCGGTCCTGGCGGTTTATCGGATCATCGGTTCGGGCAGGAAAACCGAATGACGACGGTCGACGGCAGCAGCAGCTCCGTCGACCGTTAGCGGTGGCGCGTGGCAGCGACGCTGGCGGCTGAGAGGTGCGGCGAGGCGGCGAGGTCGCAGCGGCGGGCAACGACGGCGCGGGCGGTAGATCCTGGCGCGACGGAGGCGTGCAGCGCAAGGAGGCGGCGGCGGCTAAGTGCGGCGGCGGCGGCAGGCGAGCTCCGGCGCGGCGCGGCTTACGGCGGGAGGGCGGCGGTGCGAGGGGAGAGAAAGGGTGTCGGGGCGGCGATATATATATAGGAGGCGGGGAGGCGGGCTTGCGTGGAGGAGGAGGCAAGCGGCAAGGTGGCGGCGGGAGTCCGGCTGCGGCACGGGATCGGCGGCGGCGTCGGCTACGCTTGGGACTCTATCCCGAGCTCGAGGGCGAAGCACGGCTGGGCTGGGCCGTGAGGCTCGGCTGCGATCGGCCTTGGGCCGGCCCAGTCAGAAAGTTTTTTTAATATGCATTTTTTCCAGACAAAAATAAATAAATAAATAAATAATATTACATTATATAGGCATATAATATATCAAAATTTTCGGAAAAAGATTTCCTACAGCGTGAACATTTTTGTAAAGTCAAATAAAATCCAGAAAAATTCAAATAATTCAAAGAGTGCTACTGCCCTACTAAAATCAAATAAAAATCATTTTAAAAATACCAAAATGAATTCAAATTTATTTCTCTCCAATTTTCTAATGTAGGGAATCATGTTACCCTATTTTCCATATATTTTATTTTTGGAGAAAAATAATTTGAATAAAACTCAAATAACTCCAAATTGAAAATAAATTCAAAGAACTTTGAATTTAATTCTTTGAAACTCCCAACTCATATTTCATATAAGTTTAAGAAGTCATTTTATCTTCTCTCGTGAAAATCATTGAGTTGCATAAAGTTTTATAATTGGAAATATTTTCAAATGAATTCAAATATTTTCCACACCCCTTGTCATTTAAATAAATGGAAGAAGTCATGTCATCTTCTCTCCAGGGTTTGGTGAAAAGAATTTGAATTCATGGAGATCCTAAAAAAATGAAAGTTTGGGAAAGTTATTTTATTCCCTCTCATTTAACTTTCAAAAGTTTCGAATTTCACTCAATTTTACTCAATCAATCAAGCACTCAATCAAATCTATCTATTTATTATAACATTCCAAAATTTAGAATTTTGGGATGTTACAAACCTACCATCCTTAAAATGAATCTCGTCCTCGAGATTCGGAGAGGCTAGAAAGAAATAGGTTAGGTTTGGGGTCTTCTCCAAAATCCATCGATCACCTCCGGGGTCTCGGGTGATACCACCCTTAGAAGCATGGTTATAGTCCCATCAATACTCATATACTCCATCCTTATTCTTGACAGGCCGGTATTCTCAGACCTTCAGGAAAATTCCTTATTTGGGCTCTACCAGTAGTGGCATAACCTTTTCCTCAATACTTCTGTCCTTTCGTCTTGGTAAGGTTATTCCGAGGCTGGGTCTTCTTCGCTGACGGGTCTGGCGCCAATACTAAACAACTATCAATATCTCATGTGGTCAACGATTTATGATTTCTCCTGCATGAAATGGGTCTGGTTGATCCTCACCGTATAACCTACGGTTAGCAAAAACTGCCTTGTACAAGGGAAAAAATTCTTATACCATTCTAAGGTTTAAACAGGGTTTTGATCGTCGTCTCTTTACTACAGGTAAGTCACTCAGATTTACCATCCCATATAGCAAGGCGAATAATAAGAGTAAGTCGGTATGGTGATAAATCCATCCCGCACCCAAATCATTACCTTGTACATGGTTTAGTGAATCTCGCATTCTAACACTCGGTCATCCTCACAAGCATTGCATAATTTCTCTTGTCGACGAACTGAGTTCGGATAAATCCATGGATTTTGCAAGCCAAACAAACATCTATCGTTTCTTCACAACTCTCAGGTTTTGCGTAAACCCCTATAAAATCGTGTGTCGATAAAAATCTTAATTTCTACTAGGGTTTTTCCTTCAGCAAGAGTGTGCTTGTTTCTTGGCAGGTCCTGGGGCCTATGGGTTATGGCCCATCTCATCACCTGTAGTCCTTGAACTCATCCTCAGGGCAACTGATCGTTATTCCAACATCCAACTTCCAGCTTCCTAGCATACTTAACTCCATCCAATTGTATTGTCTTCCTTCCTTCTATTGGCACAAAACTAGGACATGATTCCTCATGGAATTTCCAATTATCCATATTTCAAACATCATACCTCCTTTATATCCAATAGTAATTCATCTCTTCATCCTTGTGGGATATCCCATATACCGAGATAAAAACTTATACTTATGAAGTCCATACTCCACTTTGTGTAACATCATTATCCTTTCCAGGGTCAAGCATCCTTACAAGGGAATGTTGGCCATCCCTGCATGACACTTCTTCAACTGGGAAACGTGAAACACATGATGAACTCCCGACAGTCCTTCGGGTAACTCCAACTTGTAGGCCACTTCTCTCATACGCTCCAAAACTCGGTATGGTCCTACAAATCTCGGGGCTAACTTTTCCTTAACTCCAAATCGTTTAACTCCTCGCAGAGGGGACACACGAAGACATGCTCTGTCTCCAATTCGGTAGACTACCTCCTTGCATTTTGAGTCTACATAGCTCTTTTGCCTGGACTGAGCTACCTTCAGTCTATCTCGAATCAACTTAACCTTCTGTTCTGACTCCTTGATGAAATCTGGTCCAAACAACTGACGGTCTCCAACTTCATCCCACATTAATTGTGTTCTGCACCTTTGTCCATACAGGGCTTCGAACGGTGCCATCTTCAAACTGGCCTGGTAACTGTTGTTGTATGAGAACTCCGTGTAAGGCAGATTATCATCCCCACTAGATCCATAATCTAGCGCACAAGCTCTCAACATGTCCTCCAGAATCCGACTGACTCTCTGTCCATCTGTCTGCGGATGAAAGGTTGTACTAAACTCTGGACTGGTCCCCAGAGTCTAATGCAACTGATTCCAAAACTTTGAGGTAAACTATGTTCCTCTATCTGATATGATGGTCCTCGGAACTCCATGCAGACGTGCGATCCTGGTCATATATATCTTGGCCAACTTCGTATTTCTATATGTGGTTTTCACTGGGATAAAGTGAGCTACTTTGGTCAAACAATCAACTACTACCCAGATAGAATTTATATCCCAATCGGGTCCTGGGCAATCCGGTAATGAAATCCATGCCAAGCTTGTCCCTCTTCCATTCGGGTGTCGGCATAGGCTGAAGTAATCCTGATGGCTTCTGATGTTCTGCCTTTACTACCGCACATACCGCTACATACTCGGCAATCTCCTTCTTCATACCAGTCCACCGGAAATGCTCCTTCAAATCCAAAACATCTTGGTGTTTCCAGGGTGAATCGAGTATGGTGAGTCATGAACCTCCTGAAGTATTAATTTCCTGATCTCTGTATTATTGGGCACATATACACGGTCCTCAAACCATAAGGTCTCAAGCTCATCCTCACGAAAACCTTTGGCTTTTCCTTTGCTCATCCTCTCTTTTACCTCAACAAACTCTTTGTCATCCTTCTGAGCTTCACGAATCTTTCCCAACAATGTAGACTGAACTTCCATTGCTGCAACAAAACCTTTGGGAACAACCTCCAACCGAAGTTCCCTGAGATCCTCGGCTAACTCCTTTGGTAATCCTCCTCTTATGAGGGTATTCGTCCTTGTTTTCTTTATGGTTGTGTCCTATTTCTCCACAAAGCTTGTATGCACAAGGTTTCTTCATATCCTTTCCATAAGGCCTCAACTTCTGGGACACAAGCCGAGACTTTAGCGAGTCAACTAAAATTCTTTCCAAGTGGTTACTCTTTGCCATCCATTGATGGTTTGGTACATCCTCCACCAAGTAGCAGAAACTCTTACAAAGCATGGAAGAGCATGCTGGCCCATATCCTTTCTGACTATAGGGTTATTCTCCATGTGATCCTCCATGTTCTGAATCCATCGGTCCGTCTCCAATTGACTCACCGGTCCAGAAAATTACAAGCTCATCTCCATTCATCCTCTATTGGGTCCATGGGTTTTGGGGTGGGACAAGAGAGATAGAGAGGGATGCACACAATACAAACAATGGTTTTGAAAAGACAGATTTTATTGTAGCTGTCGAAAAAAAACATCAAACAAATGACAGCTCACAATCATCGCATCTAACGTAGGTATATAACAGGGGTTGGGTCTTCTAAAGGTCATCGTCGCCAAACTCTTCAAGTCGTGTTCATGTCTCTGAGGGGCTTCTTCCGACCGTGCTTATCTTTCTCAAGTTCTGTTGCCAAGTCATCTCTGTTGTCGCGAAGTCTCTTGTGGCATCCTTAATTATTCTGGAGTTGTGTTCCAAACTTCTACTTTCAACACCCTTGGCATAAGCCATGGTCCTACTGTCCTTCAGTTCCTGACGATTCTCCGGTATCTCGGGGTTTTGTTCCTCCAGCTTGGCTACTTTCAGCTTCTGGGTCCTGAGTTCTTCACGAAACGCTTCCTTATCAAATACTGCTTCCTGCAGGTCCATCTTAACTTCTTGATGTAACACTCCAGATCCTGGCGATACACCAGCTAAGGTTAAAACTTCGTCTTGTTGATAGTTGCTCTATCAGCCTTCTACCATCCAATCCTTCCATGCACATGCATGCTTAACTCAGCCCGGTGACAATAGCATAAGCGGGCGATAACATCATGGATAGTCGTGTTTCTGCTCTTATCATTTCCATGAGTTATCTCTCCATAGTTGATATCTCCTGCCTTAGGGTTTTTCCTTGACAGAACTTTGAATGTTAACGCTCCATGTTCCGGTCTTTCTCCAATACTTCTTGATCTTGGGTATTGACAGCTTCAATAGTCTCACAAGTTCCATCGAGATAGCCTTCCTAGGTCATACCAATGTAGAAATTCTTTAGAGCCTCCAAATTATCCTAGTCTTCGGAGTCTTCAACCATTATAGTTTCCATTGTTCAAATGCACGGTAAAATCTCCTTCATTCCATAGTGGTCGTGGTTGTCCGATATCTTGTACTTCTTGGAGTGGTCTCATTAGTCGAATCTTTCAGTGGTCAAACGGGAAAAGGGGTATGGTGTCAGTAAAAGGGAATACTTGAATAAGCTGAGAAGAGAAGAGAGGTAAAAGGTCTTTTTGAAAAAGAAAGTTTTAGTGACAATCCTTCCTATGGGCTTGTCAGTTTCTAGGGGTCACGTCCTACAGTCAACATGTGCTCTCATACCATCTTGTAGCGACCGGACCTCAGACGGTCAAGTCTCTGTGCTTAAGTGTCATCCCTGGATCGGTATGCTGACACACACAGTACTCGAGGATTTATAACATAGGTAAATCACATGTATAAATAACGTAAATACTATTACCTCAAACCAAATAGCGGAAGTAACAACAAGGTTGTGGATTCCCATCAACACCAACGGCAAAGTTGAGTGTAGAAATCGTAACCCTAACGTATCACTTACTCGTCGTAAGATTCCTGCAACATGAGACGTTGCAGCCACAGAGGGTCAGTACATTGAATGTACTGGCAAATTCACACCATAGAGAATGATGAACAATGGCTTTCACTACATGCATATATGGCTGGTGGAAAAGCTCTATGGTTATAAGGTTTTTGCGAAAAGCAAATTTTTACCTAGTGCAAGGAATAAATTTTATTTAACTATCATGGTGGTTGTTAAACATTGAGAGTGTATACACCCTCTCAATCCCAATTAAGCATCATCATTAAAACCCAACAAAATTAATTAAAGTCACATGATGAGATTCACATGATAATCCAAGTACTAGATACTCAAAATGTCCATAACCGGGGACACGGCTAATCATGATTAGTTTATACACTCTGCAGAGGTTTGTGCACTTTTCCCCACAAGACTCGATCTCCTCCGTTGGGATTCTTGCACTACATGGTGTTTGAGAAACGGATGACCGAGACATAGTCTTTCATAAGCGCTAGCACCTTACGATCGGGTAGACCGTTACACCTACTTTCCCCTACATCTGCTAGTCTACCACTGTAAGAGTTTGCACGACTTAGTCAACTATGCTAGAGCCCATAGTAGCTTGTGGCTGCACACGGAAGTTTCTAGTATAATAATCTCATGATCCCTTTGAGCCTGGGTGGCGGTCCATAAAGAAAAACAGGCAATCGCTAGAATACCCAGGTGCCTCAATCCACCCAGATGTGTATTTAAGTTGCCACCTTAAGTCTAACCATTAATTCACAATCCCACATCTGTCATGAATACACTCAAAACCCAATCCACGTCTATGAGCATAGCATAGCAGTATAAGCATAACGTAGAAGTAACTCCCAAGGTTTGTGTCGGATTTCGGGTTCCGGCAGACCCTTGAGGTTCGAACTCTGGGGTGCGCATGGAGATTATGCCCTCTACCTCTCCGTCTCGCAAAGATCTAACTACAGAAAGAACAACACAAAAGACACAGGGTTTATACTAGTTCGGGCCACCATTGTGGTGTAATACCCTACTCTAGTTTGTGGTGGGTGGATTGCCTCTTGGGCTGATGATGATGAATAATACAAGGAAGAACAGCCTCGCGAGGGTCTGTTCTAGCTGGGGCGATGAACTGCTAGGAGGAGTTCAGCCGCCCTTCTCTCACTTGCCCTTTGCTTACTCGGATTCTAGGTACCTCCCTCTGCTTGGGGGTGGCTAGTCCTATTTATAGGCAAAGGCCCTGGGCCTCTTCCCAAATATTGAGCGGGAAGGGCGCCAACAATTGGCCAATTTGAAGGGGAACATCTAGTACACTTATCCTGCCCAAAGTTGGTCCTCGCCTGCCAAAGGCCCTGTGGTGACGCCGTTCTGGGCTCCACGATGACCTCCTTCCCACCGTTGGACTGGTCTTGGTCTTGTTGCACCGAAATGGACGCCTTTGCTTGATCCTCTCACATGCGCTTGCCCCCTTTGCACCAAAGAGGAAAGGGAGGACACTGCGCCGGCTGGCGCCCGCCTGGCGCCTTTGGTCGTCATGGCTTACGTCATGGGCACCTCGTGAGGTACCTCGTGAGCCAGCCTGATGAGGCCGCGCCTGAGGAAGCGCCGTGTCGTCCGCCCCACGAGGCTTGGCCCCTCGCGAGGGTCTTGGGTCTTGTGTTGACGAAGATGGGCCGTGCTGGGCCCCTTTTGAGCCACGCCGCAGGCCGCAGGCAGGCAAGTCTGGGGACCCCCGTTCCCAGAACACCGACAGTAGCCCCCGGGCCCAAGGCACACCCTGACTTGGCCGTGCTGAGAGGTGAAAGGGCAAGGGCGAAGCGTCGCGGGCCCTAACAGCCTGCGGCCTCGGGCGCCGCATGGCGGTTGATTGGACGTGGGCGGCACTGTTCGCCCACGCTTCCTTATTTTGCGCCCTGCTAGGTGGACTCGCAGTTGTACACACCCGCTCTCCTTCCTGTTGCTCGACCGTCCCCTGTTCTTCCTCCCTCCATACTCCGACTCTTGCCTCCAATCCCATCTCACATCTTCCCCTTCCTTTTCAGCGCCATGGCTCCGACGAAGAAGGAGAAAGGGAAGAAACCCATGTCTCCATCTCGCTCGCCGCCGTCGGTGGCCCCCGCCGTCGGCCGGTCGACTATACTCAATCGAGAGTGCCTGGATAAGCTCAGCCCAGCTCTGGCCACCATCTTCAACGAGTGTGGGAGGACGACGGCCTGGTCCACGTCTCACTTCCCCACTGACAGGATAATCACTGAGGTCCACTATTTTGCCGATGCCTTGTGGGCGGGTCTGGTTCCCACCTTTTCCGATTTCTTCAAGGCTGTCCTCTCTCATTACCAGATCCATATGATGCATCTGGGTCCAGAATCCATCACCCTCCTCTCGGTCTTCGCTTTTGTTTGCGAGGCGATGATGGGCATCCCTCCCTCCGTTGCCTTGCTGCGCCACTTCCTCTCTTTGCACCTTGCTGATCCCACTCAATGCTCAGCGTGTGTGAGCTTTGTCGCCGCGCCTGAGACCGTGGCCTCAGGGATCGACTTCAAGATTCCTTCCCCTTCTGCTGGGTTCCGCGAGCGGTGGTTGTACGTTGATGTCGGGGTGCCCAGCCCCCTGCTGGCGAAGCCAACTTCGCCTGCTGTACCCAATTCAGGCTGGAGCCAGGAGACGCTCGTGAGCCCCCGGCTCGCCTTCGTCTGGCGCCGCTTCACGTTCTTGAGATCGCTCGGCGTGACGGCGCCCAAGGTGGTGAAGGAGTTCATGTTTCGCCGCATCGCCCCTCTCCAACGCCATTCTCGCCGAATGTGGGCCTTCAGCGGGCATGGCGATCGCATGAGGCTCCAGGAAGAAGACCTGACGCCTGGGGCGCTAAGGACAGTGCTCTTGGCCCTGACTGGTGACCCTAACCCGGGCAGCATCCAGCGGGGAGGGGCCCTGCTGTACCTCTGCCAGAACAGGGGCGACTTCGTGAAGCAGATGCCCTCCTTTGATGAATGGGGGCTGCGCCCCGCTGGCTTCCAAGGGCATCGCGAGAACGCTGTGGTGGTGACCCCCCTTCTGGTCGGTCAAGGCGAATCCTCCTCGAGTGGCGGAGCAGGGAGGCATGAGGTGGCGGAGGCCGAGAAGGCCCCCGATGAGGTGACTGCGCCTGCCGATGCCCTTGAGGGAGCAACTCCTGAGGCCCGTGTTGCTGAGGCTGTGGGTGGCAAGCAGCCGCTCCCAGCGCCCTGGGCCGAGGCTCCCGAGGCCCCGGCCGCGTCTTCTAGCGAGGTGATTGGCGGCACGCGTCAGGCAGGCGCCCCTGACGCGGGCCGCTTTGTTGCTCCGTCTCCGTCGCAGGCTGATCCTTGCACCCTTCTCTTGGGCCGCTTTAGTGTGGACTTCGAGGCCCTCCGGAGGAAAAGGGAGGCCCTGGGTGATGATTTCTCTTGTCGCTCGCTGAAGCGCCGAAAGTACTTCACTACCGACGAGTAAGCCTTCTCCTTTTCTGGCTCCTGATCCCCTCGTTGCGTCTACTGGTCCTTGCTCTGCAGGCCTCTTCCGACCGAGCTCATGGGAGCTGCTGAGGCGCCGCCTCCTTTGGCTTCACCTCCCCCGTCGCCCCAAAGCGCCCCGAGCAGAACGGCTCTTGTGGTGAGGGCGAATGAAGGGGCGGACCGTCCCGAGGTGCCCCGCAGCCCTTCTCTTCCTGCGATCTTCCTTCGCGGGCCTTCTCTTGGCATGGCCAGCCTGCCGTGGGCTCCCCGCCTGGCCGTCGGCTGCGACTGGTTGAGGCACCCCCCGTGCCCTTCTTCTGAAGACGGGCTGGCCTCAGGCCGGGCTTCTGGTACGGCGCGCCCGGCCTTCCTGAGGGCGCCAGCCCCCAGCCCCCTGCCCGGAGGGGGAGCGATGATTTGTGGCCCCCGGCACCTGCTTGGGGCAGATGATGGTGCGGAAGACGTGCTCGAGCGCGCTTGGGAGCGTCGTGCTCGTCGCCAAGAGTTCCTTCGAAGAGCAACCGACGCGGTGGACCTGCTTGGGGAGGAGCTCGCCGATGAAGACACACGCCTGGAGGCCGAGGGCCTGCGCCTGGCTGCTGGGCGACGCGAGCTGGAGGCCGCCGTCACCCTCGTGCGCCATCAGCGCGACCTTGATGATGAAGAGGTGAAGGCATCGCTGGAGGCCTCTCGGGCGGCCCGATCCCAGGCCGCTGAGGAGGCCCTGGGAGCGGACCGATGGCGAGAAGCAGCGGAGGAGCGGGCTCGGGAGCTCCTGGCCCGATGCCACTCATTAGAGGAGCAAGTGGAACTGCGCGAGGCGGCCCTTGCGTCGATGAAGGTGGCCTCTGGCGACCCAGCTGAGCTCCAGAGGCGTGAGGAAGCGTTGACGCTGGAAGCCGCCAAACGCACCCGCGAGTATGAGCGGTTGGAGACGAGGGAGCGCCTGGTGACGCAGGCGGAAGATGAAGTTGCTGCACGGGAAGCGCGTGTCCTGGAGGAGGTTGGTCGTCGGGTGGCGACGGCGCGCCAAGGCCTGGAGCGCGAGTTCGGGGAGAGGCTGGAGTTGATCCGGGTCGAGGCTGAGGGAAGAACCGCAGCCCTGAGGGCCCAACGGGATGAGGCGACGCGGTGGGCCGACGCTTCTCGGGTCGCGCTTGAGGCAGCACAAAAGGAGTTGGCTGCCTCCTAGGCTAAGGTGCTCCGTCTTCGTCAGCGGGTGGAGGAGGCTGAGGCCGTCGTACACCAGAACACTGACGAGATACACCAGCGGCAGGTCCTGGAGCACGTGCACGGCCCCATGCTGGCTGCGCTCAGGGAGAGGGCAAACGCAGTCTTGGGCAACATCTGTGAGGCGGTTGTCGGTGAGCCGCACACGATCAACTACGCCGGCAACCTGCAGTTCTTCACCGCTGTGGTGACGCAGCTGGAGGCACGGTCGGTCAGGGCCGACAGGTTGGTGGAGGAGAGGAGCCGCGCCCTACTCGGGCGTGCCTTTTCTCGCGTCTTCAGCCATCTCCGGAACATGGATCCCCACTTCGACTTCGACGCCGCCATCGCCCAGGTCCCCCAGGCCGTCTGAGGCGACCTGGCGCACTGGGTGGAAGACAACGTGGACGCTCTTGTGAGGGCCTTCACTTCGGATGACGACGATGTGGTCGTGGCTGCTGACGAGGGCGGTGTGGTGGATGGCCCTGATGCCGCTGGTGGCGACGCAGGCAGCGATGGTGAGTTCAGCGATGCCAGCGGCGGCTCGGGAGGTGCTCCTGAGGACGCATTGGGGGATTTGTCCGAGTGAGTATGTATCACTCGTGTCTTTTTACCCTGCACGAGTAGAACTCAGGTGTTTGGCCTGATGGCTGTGAGAGCATTTTGAGGAGGGGAAGCCCCTCATGTAAAACCTGTATACATTATATTAGTAGCTATTATATCGCGCGAGCACCCGCGCCTGGCGGCTGGCCGGTTTACCTTTGTTTCGCGTAGGCCCTGAGGCAGCCCGTGGGAGGACGTGGTGTCCTAAGTGTTCTGTAGTTGAGATTGTAGGACGCGCGAGTGTCGCTGGCGAGGGGCTTCATAGGCGCTAGCCTTCTTCACAGGCTCCGGGCCTTTTCCTACATGTGATGGCTTCACAGGCGTTCGCCTTCTTCACAGGCTCTGGGCCTTTTCCTACATGTGATGGCTTCACAGGCGTTCGCCTTCTTCACAGGCTCTGGGCCTTTTCCTACATGTGATGGCTTCACAGGCGTTCGCCTTATTCACAGGTTCTGGGCCTTTCCCCAAACGCGATAGCTTCACAGGCGTTCGCCTTCTTCACAGGCTCTGGGCCTTTTCCTAAACGCGATAGCTTCACAGGTATTCGCCTTCTTCACAGGCTCTGGGCCTTTTCCTAAACGCGATAGCTTCACAGGCATTTGCCTTCTTCACAGGCTCAGGGCCTTTTCCTAAACGCGATAGCTTCATAGGCATTCGCCTTCTTCACAGGCTCTGGGCCTTTTCCTAAACGCGATAGCTTCACAGGCATTCGCCTTCTTCACAGGCTCTGGGCCTTTTCCTAAACGCGATAGCTTCACAGGCATTTGCCTTCTTCACAGGCTCTGGGCCTTTTCCTAAACGCGATAGCTTCACAGGCATTCGCCTTCTTCACAGGCTCTGGGCCTTTTCCCAAAGGGACATCTCCTGCAGGTACCGGTAAGTCCTCCCGAGAAGGAGCAACAGCGGTAGTCTGGGCTGCGCACGAGCCTGGCCCGGCCCGACTCGCGAGGGGCTCGCGAGGGGAGGCAGCTGTGGCGAGGCGGTAACCAGAACGCAAGAAATGGCTCGAACGAGACTAAGCACCCCTTCCACGAACGCACGCAAATCTTCAAATTAGAATCCAACTTAAATCCAGCAGGGGAAAAGTTACAACCAGAAGAAGAAGGCAATGAAAGTAGACAAAAGGCCGAGTCCGGCACCTAATCTAGTCTTGGACGTCTTCTCACCAGCGCGGAGCTAAGTGCTGTCCACTGAGCATGGGAGGGAGCCCCAGGGCCTGAGGCCGGCACCCCTGAGACTCCGGGGCGTGTACAGCCCCACTCATTATTACGTGAGAGTGTCACGGGGCGGCGAGCTTCACAGGCACTGGGCCTTATTCACAGGTACCGGCCTTGCTTCATATCGCCAGACGAGGGACCCACCTTGCGCCACACTCTAGTGCTACCAACGACGCCCGGAAACCAGGACGCCGCCAGTGGGGTAGAGCGGTCGCCAGCGGTTCCCCCGACGACCACGGGTCCTCCGCCAGGGGCAGGCCCTTAGGCGCCTCCCCAGCGGAGGGCCTACCTCCTGAGAACGCCTTGCTCCGAACGCCGCGGTGATGATGTCGGATCTCTGCCCCTCTCCTGCAGCCCCCTGCGCCCTCCTCCCGAGGGGTAGGAGACTGTGGGAGCGGGGCAGCTGCTTGCTGCGGCGACCTGCACCTCCTGCGATCCATGATTAGCGTACGCCTGCTCCTGAGGAATTAGTGGTACCCGATAGTTGTCGCCTCCCGCGTGCCCGATGGAGCCATGCCGGGGCTCCTGGAAGAGCTCAGCTTCTGGTGTCTCGTCTCCCCAGCCGGGGCTGAGCAGCGAGCCTTGTTCGCCCTCGTGAGCGTGCCCCTGGTCCATCATGAGGGGCACGTATTCTTCTGGCGCCGTCATCCCGAAGGCTGTGTTGTAGGGCTCTAGCTGCCATGCAGCGTTGCTCGACGTGCCCACCGCGGGGTGGTAGCGCGGCTGCCCGCCGACGCCGTGGGCCGCACCGAGCCCTTCTCCCTCACGCGCCGGGGGCGGGGGTAGCGCCACTGCCGGTCCGGCGCCGACGGATTCGCTGGTGTTGGGGTAGCCCTGAGGCACGCGGGAGCGTGCGGGGCCCCGCGTGTGCCGCCCTGGGCTTGCGACGGAAGCTGGATGCAGAAGGGGTGAGCCCCCGAAGTGGCAAAGCCCAGGAGCTCGGCAACCCGCTCCAACAGCACGTCTCGGCCACCTTCCAGCAGCCTACACTGCAGCAGCTCTCGGGCCACCGTGAGCGCAGCCCGCGAGTTCGCTTGCTCCTGGCGGGTGTACGGTGTCGTGGTCGCGGCGTGATTGGAGGCCCTTGCCGCCGACCGCGCTTGTCGCGGCGTGAGGGTTGTTGAAGCCTGTCCGCGCCGCCCGCGGCCCGCAGCGCCCTGCGGACCACGAGCTGCCTGGGGCGCGGGGGCGCCCGAGGCGGGCGGCTCTGCGCGGGCGGGCCATGCCGCCCATGGATCTTGGTTTTCCGCCTGGTCGCCGGACATGGTGATGATGATGCGACGAGACGCGGAGCGGTAGAAGGGTGGGTTCCGGCGCACCCTACCTGGCACACCAAATGTCGGATTTCGTGTTCCGGCACACCCTTGAGGTTCGAACTCTGGGGTGCGCACGGAGATTATGCCCTCTACCTCTCCGTCTCGCAAAGATCTAACTACAGAAAGAACAACACAAAAGACATAGGATTTATACTAGTTCGGGCCACCATTGTGGTGTGATACCCTATTCTAGTTTGTGGTGGGTAGATTGCCTCTTGGGCTGATGATGATGAATAATACAAGGAAGAACAACCGCGCGAGGGTCTGTTCTAGCTGGGGCGATGAACTGCTAGGAGGAGTTCATCCGCCCTTCTCTCACTTGCCCTCTGCTTACTCGGATTCTAGGTACCTCCCTCTGCTTGGGGGTGGCTAGTCCTATTTATAGGCAAAGGCCCTGGGCCTCATCCCAAATATTGAGCGGGAAGGGCGCCAACAATTGGCCAATTTGAAGGGGAACATCTAGTGCACTTATCCTGCCCAAAGTTGGTCCTCGCCTGCCAAAGGCCCTGTGGTGACGCCGTTCTAGGCTCCACGATGACCTCCTTCCCACCGTTGGACTGGTCTTGGTCTCGTTGCACCGAAATGGATGCCTTTGCTTGATCCTCTCGCCTGCGCTTGCCCCCTTTGCACCAAAGAGGAAAGGGAGGACACTGCGCAGGCTGGCGCCCGCCTGGCGCCTTTGGTCGTCATGGCTTACGTCATGGGCACCTCGTGAGGTACCTCGCCTTGATCTCTCCGCCTCCTCGTGAGCCAGCCTCATGAGGCCGCGCCTGAGGAAGCGCCGTGTCGTCCGCCCCGCGAGGCTTGGCCCCTCGCGAGGGTCTTGGGTCTTGTGTTGACGAAGATGGGCCGTGCTGGGCCCCTTTTGAGCCACGCCGCAGGCAGGCATGTCTGGGGACCCCCGTTCCCAGAACGCCGACAGTTTGAATGTAGGGCAATAGGTTCCTACCTCATCAACTACTTCCCAATACCCACATGTTATGAATCCTACTCATGCAATGTTTGAGGGTGAAACTAATGCATAAAAACTGGGTATGAAAAGGATATGATCAAAGTGTGAACTTGCCTGCAATGTTGATGAAGATGATTCTCACTCAAGACTCTTGATAGTTCTACTCGTCATACTCTGGTCAATCTATCATAAGCAAGCAATAGTAACCACACATAAGCAATCACTCAAAAGATCGAAAAGATCGAATAATACGATTCGGAAAACATCAAAACCAAGCAAATAACTCTTGCAACATAAAACAATTTCTGACAGTACCAAAATTAGGTGAATTTGGCCTTATCATAAAGTTTAGGTTAAGAGCTTCGAATAGCAAAAGGAATCAACTCGAGTTACGATCAAACGAAGTTTGAATACAAAACTGTTTGAATTCAAATTTTAAAACTTTCAAACATATGTTTAAGTTGGATTACTGAAAAGAGGAGATCATAACGAAGAAGTGGGCGTTGGTTTCACTGAATTTGGACTAACGAGTAAAAAGATGTGGTCGTTTTAAGACTAGGGACTATTCTGTAAATAAAATATTCACGAACGGGTCCCTGGTAGAAAATTATAAATAAAAAGAAAAAAAGTCTAAATAGTGAGCGTTTGTTACTGAAAGCTAACGAACAAAAATCGTTCGCTGTGAAGACCTAACCAGCGAACGTTCACTAAATAACTAGATTAAAAGAAAAACCCTGGTTTTAAAACGAAAAACCGAAGAAAAACCTAAACCCTAAAAGAAATAAACCGGGCCTGGCAGTTTACCGGATCAGCGGTTCGAGCAGGAAAACCGAACGGCGACGGTCGACGGGAGTAGCGGCTCCGGCGACGGTTGGCGGTGGCGCGGGGCGGCGGCACTGGCGGCGGAGAGGTGCGGCGAGGCGGCGAGGTCGCAGCGGCGGGCAACGGCTGCGCGGGCGGCAGATCCAGGCGCGGCGGAGGCGCGCAGCACAAGGAGGCGGCAGCGGCTAAGTGCGGCGGCGGCGGCGGCAAGCGAGCTCCAGCGCGGCGCGACTTGCGGCGGGAGGGCGGCGGTGCAAGAGGAGAGAGAGGGGGTCGGGGCGGCGGTATATATATAGGAGGCGGGGAGGCGGGCTTGCATGGAGGAGGAGGCAAGCGGCGAGGCAGCGACGGGAGTCCGGCTGCGCCATGGGATCGGCGGCGGCGTCGGCTACGCTCAGGACTCTGTCCCGAGCTCGAGGGCGAAGCGCGGCTGGGCTGGGCCGTGAGGCTCGGCTGCGATCGGCCTCATTTTTTCAGACAAACAAAACTAAATAAATAATATTATATAGGCATATAATATATCAAAATTTTCAGAAAAAGATTTCCTACAGCGTGAACATGTTTTTAAAGTCAAATAAAATCCAGAAAAATTCAAATAATTCAAAGAGTGCTACTGCCCTACTAAAATCAAATAAAAATCCTTTTAAAAATACCAAAATTAATTCAAATTTATTTCTCTCCAATTTTCTGAAACTCCCAACTGATATTTCATATAATTTGGAGAAGTCGTTTTATCTTCTCTCGTGAAAATCATTGAATTGCATAAAGTTTCAGAATTGGAAATATTTTCAAATGAAATTCAAATATTTTCCACACCCCTTGTCATTTAAATAAATGGAAGAAGTCATGTCATCTTCTCTCCAGGGTTTGGTGAAAAGAATTTGAATTCACGGAGATCATAAAAAAATGAAAGTTTGGGAAAGTCCTTTTATTCCTTCTCATTTAACATTTTCAGAAGTTTCGAATTTCACTCAATTTCACTCAATCAATCAAACAATCAATCAAATCTATCTATTTATTATGACATTCCAAAATTTAGAATTTTGGGATTTTACACAAGGTTTGCCTTTAGGATGTTTATAATACTTGTTGGTTTGTACGGTGTAGGACAGAAACTTTGGTTGTAGTGCGCGATTTTTAGTTTTTTACTGGAACGTCAAATGGTTCTGAAACTTTTGGCACTGTCTTTATATACAATTTTTTATTTTTACTAGTTGTTTTAGAATTTTTCAAGTATAATAAGTATGGTGAATGTTCAGATTATTACAGACTGTTCTGTTTTAGACAGATTCTGTTTTTGATGCATAGTTTGCTTGTTTTGATGAAACTATTGATTTATATCAGTGGATTAAGCCATGAAAAAGTTATACTACAGTAGACACAATGCAAAAACAAAATCTGAATTGGTTTGTAACAGTACTTAGAGTAGTTATTTTCTTTATTATACTAATGGATCTTACCGAGTTTTCTGTTGAAGCCTTGTGTGGATGAAGTGTTCGATGATCAAGAAGGTCTCGATGTGAGAAGAAGGAAGAGAGGCAAGAGCTCAAGCTTGGGGATTCCCAAGGCACCCCAAGTAAATATTCAAGGAGACTCAAGCGTCTAAGCTTGGGGATGCCCCGGAAGGCATCCCCTCTTTCTTCAACAAATATCGTTATGTTTTCGGATTCGTTTCGTTCATGCGATATGTGCAATCTTGGAGTGTCTTTTGCATTTAGTTTTCACTTTTATTTTATGCACCATGCTGGTATGAGATGGTCCTTGGTTGATTTATAGAATGCTCTTTGCACTTCACTTATATCTTTTGAGTATGGCTTCATAGAATGCTTCGTGTGCTTCACTTATATCATTTGAAGCTTGGATTGCATGTTTCTCTTTACATAGACAACCGTCATTTGTAGAATGCTCTTTTGGTTCACTTATATTTGTTAGAGCGTGGGCATATCTTTTGTAGAAAGAATTAAACTCTCGTGCTTCACTTATATCTATTTAGAGAGATGACATGAACTGGTCATTCACATGGTTAGTCATAAAGCCCTACATAAAACTTGTAGATCACTGAATATGATATGTTTGATTCCTTGCAATAGTTTTGCGATATAAAGATGGTGATATTAGAGTCATGCTAGTGGGTAGTTGTGGATTGTAGAAATACTTGTGTTGAAGTTTGTGATTCCCGTAGCATGCATGTATGGTGAACCGTTATGTGATGACGTCGGAGCATGATTTATTTATTGATTGTCTTCCTTATGAGTGGCGGTCGGGGATGAGCGATGGTCTTTTCCTACCAATCTATCCCCCTAGGAGCATGCGCGTAGTACTTTGTTTCGATAACTAATAGATTTTTGCAATAAGTATGTGAGTTCTTTATTACTAATGTTGATTCCATGGATTATACACACTCTCACCCTTCCATCATTGCTAGCCTCGTCGGTACCGTGCATTGCCCTTTCTCACCTCAAGAGTTGGTGCAAACTTCGCCAGTGCATCCAAACCCCATGATATGATACGCTCTGTCACACATAAGCCTCATTATATCTTCCTCAAAACAGCCACCATACCTACCTATCATGGCATGTCCATAGCCATTCCGAGATATATTGCCATGCAACTTCCATCATCATCATATACATGACTCGAGCATTCATTATCATATTGCTTTGCATGATCGTAAGATAGCTAGCATGATATTTTTATGGCTTGTCCGTTTTTTGATATCTTTGCTATGCTAGATCATTGCACATCCCGGTACACCGCCGGAGGCATTCATATAGAGTCATATCTTTGTTCTAGTATCGAGTTGTAATATTGAGTTGTAAGTAAATAAAAGTGTGATGATCATCATTATTAGAGCATTGCCCAGTGAGGAAAGGATGATGGAGACTATGATTCCCCCAAAAGTCGGGATGAGACTCCGGACTTTACAAAAAATAAAAGAGGCCAAAGAAGCCCAAATAAAAAAGAGGCCAAAGAAGCCCACCAAAAAAAATAAAAAAAGTAAAAAAATGAGAGAAAAAGAGAGAAGGGGCAATGTTACTATCCTTTTACCACACTTGTGCTTCAGAGTAGCACCATGATCCTTCATATAGAGAGTCTCTTGAGTTATCACTTTCATATACTAGTGGGAATTTTCATTATAGAACTTGGCTTGTATATTCCAATGATGGGCTTCCTCAAATGCCCGAGGTCTTCATGAGCAAGCAAGTTGGATGCAGACCCACTTAGTTTCCAGTTTGAGCTTTCATACAATTATAGCTCTTAGTGCATCCGTTGCCTGGCAATCCCTACTCACTCACATTGATATCTATTAATGGGCATCTCCATAGCCCATTGATATGCCTAGTTGATGTGAGACTTTCTCCTTTTTTGTCTTCTCCACACAACCTCCACCATCATATTCTATTCCACCTATAGTGCTATGTCCATGGCTCACGCACATGTATTGCGTGAAAGTTCAAAAGGTTTGAGAACATCAAAAGTATGAAACAATTGCTTGGCTTGTCATCGGGGTTGTGCATGATTTGAATATTTTGTGTGGTGAAGATGGAGCATAGCCAGACTATATGATTTTGTAGGGATAACTTTCTTCGGCCATGTAATTTTGAAAAGACATGATTGCTTTATTAGTAGGCTTGAAGTATAATTGCCTTAATGTCAAATGATAGACTATTGCTTTGAATCACTCGTGTCTTAATATTCATGCCATGATTAGGCATATGATCAAGATTATGCTAGGTAGCATTCCACATCAAAAATTATCTTTTTTATCATTTACCTACTCGAGGACGAGTAGGAATTAAGCTTGGGGATGCTGATACGTCTCCGTCGTATCTATAATTTTTTATTGTTCCATGCCAATATTATTCAACTTTCATATACTTTTTGGCAACTTTTTATTCTATTTTTGGGACTAACATATTGATCCAGTGCCCAGTGCCAGTTCCTGTCTGTTGCATGTTTTATGTTTCGCAGAAACCCCATATCAAACAGAATCCAAACGGGATAAAAATGGACGGAGAAATATTTTGGAATATTTGTGATTTTTGGGAATTAAAATCAACACGAGACGGTGCCCGAGGTGGCCACGAGGGTGGGGCCCACGCCCTCCCCAGGAGGGCGTGCCCCCCACCCTCGTGGGCCCCTCATAAGGCGGTTGATGCTCTACTTTTGCCGCAAGTAAGCTAATTTTTGGAAAAAGATCTGGGCGAAGGTTTTAGTCCAATCGGAGTTATGGATCTACATATATATATACGAAGCGGTGAAAGGGCAGCAGGGAGAACGCAGAAACAGAGAGACACATCGAGATAGATCCAATCTCGGAGGGGCTCTCGCCCCTCCCACGCCATGGAGGCCAAGGACCAGAGGGGAATAATACGTCCATTTTGCATCATGCTTTTATCGATATTTATTGCATTATGGGTTGTTATTATGCATTATGTATGGCTATTCTCTCTTACTTTACAAGGTTTACATAAGGAGGGAGAATGCCGGCAGCTGCAATTCAGGGCTGGAAAAGGAGCAAATATTAGAGACCTATTCTGCAAAACTCCAAAAGTCCTGAAACCCCACGGAACATCTAGTTAAAAATAATGAAAAATCCTTGCCAAAGATGAAGACCAGGGGGCCCACACCCTTCCATGAGGGTGGGGGCGCGCCCCCCACCTCGTGGGCCCCCTGTTGGCTCTCCGATGCCCATCTTCTGCTATATGAGGTCTTGCAATGAGGAAAAAATAATAAGAAACCTTTCGGGACGAGACTCCGCCGCCATGAGGCGGAACCTTGGCGGAACCAATCTAGGGCTCCGGCAGAGCTGTTCTGCCGGGAACACTTCCCTCCGGGAGGGGGAAATCATCGCGATCGTCATCACCAACGCTCCTCTCATCGGGAGAGGGCAATCTCCATCAACATCTTCACCAGCACCATCTCATCTCAAAACCCTAGTTCATCTCTTGTATGCAATTCTTGTCTCCAAGTCCGGGATTGGTAATAGTAGGTTGCTAGTAGTGTTGATTACTCCTTGTAGTTGATGCTAGTTGGTTTATTTGGTGGAAGATCATATGTTCAGATCCTTTATGCATATTATTACCCCTTTGATTATGAACATGAATATGCTTTGTGAGTAATTACGTTTGTTCCTGAGGACACGGGAGAAGTCTTGCTATTAGTAGTCATGTGAATTTGGTATTCGTTCGATATTTTGATGAGATGTATGTTGTCTAGCCTCTAGTGGTGTTATGTGAACGTCGTGTGACGCCCGGATAATCAAGCTACAGTGGACCTCTGCTAACGATGCCACGACACCTCGGTTACTATTGATAAACTCGCGCTGATTCAAAACCGACTCAAATTCTAATTTAAGATAAAGTCAAATTGTTATTTCTTCAAATGGTAAAACAAAACTGTTCGGTGGGATGCAAATATTCACAAACAATTTTTCATGAAAGACTTAACATTTTTTTTAAATATACAATTTTCCCTGGATTTTAAAACAGTGGACCAACAACGCCTATTTCCCATTTAAATATAAAATCAAACTTCATAAATTATCTTGAACCCAAACCTTTTGTAGCAGTGCAAAATAATGCATAGTAATTATATGGAAAGGTTTTACATTTTATAAAAATATTTTGATGAAAAAGAGAAGTATAAAACTGTAGCTAAATAAATGAACAGAGAAGTAAATGGAAAATACTAGTAAAAAGAATAGAAACCTAATCTACCGGACCCCTTGGCCCATCTATAAAAAACGGCCCAGGCCAACCCCCCACTTGCCTCCCACCTCTCGCTACAGGACGCAGGGGTGCCGTGGCGGCCATCCGCCGGCGATGGCCGTGCGTGGCGGCCATCCACCTCCTTCCCCCGCCTGTAAAGTCGTCTTCCGACGCCCCTCGAACCCTAGCTCCATTCCCCTCCCTTCCTCGCGCCGCATCGACCTCCCCGCCCCCGCTAGGCCGAACTAGCACCGCCATGGCCTTCGCCGTTCTCGCACTCACTGAGCTCCTGGGCACCAGAGAATTTGTCCCCACAATTCATCGCCGTCCACTACTTCGACTACGTCCAAGGATCGAGCTGGAACGCGCCAAGTCAAGCGGATCGAGGCCTTCTTCCACCTCAGGCCACCGCAGCGCCACCGTCGATTCCGGCACCCTCTGCTGCTCCCGTCCACCGCCGGGCCTTCGTGTGCCTCCCCGGTGAGCAGCATCTCCTTTCCCCTCTCTCAGCGTTGCTTGTAAACATCATAGGCCCCCGCACATCATCTTGCCCGGAGTTGTGCTCTCCGCGCTCCCTGGCCATGTCCAGATGTGCGCCCGCGCTTCGGCCAATCGTCGCGCCCCTGCTCGCGTTCGAGCTGCATGTGCGAGTGCGCCATGCTTCTGCTGCTCCTGCTCGTGGCTGTGGCTCATGGCTGCGCCCCTGGTTCGTGGCTCCGTGCAGCTGCTGCTCGCCTACTGGAGCTCTTGCGTGCTCCCGTAGCTAGTGCTTGCTGCTCCTGCCGACTGCTACTGCTGCTGCTTGGGCGTTGCTGCCACTTCTCAACCGTCGTCGTTGCTGCCGCCCGCGTGCTGTCGCGCCGCTCTTAGGCCCCGCCTCTGCCTGCACGCGCCCTCCCGCGCTTGGCCGTGCTCGCGCCAGGCCGTTGCCCACCGTTGCTCTGCCTACACTACGGTGCTACAGTAAACTGAATGTTACTGTAGCGCTTGCTAGCTTCTGCCATTTCAACCTGACTAGCTCTATGGACAGCCCCTAAACCACAGCTTATCAAGTGCTAACGCGAGTAAAAATAATATGTGAAGGAAGTATACATGACAAACTCCATTTTATCCTATTAAACCTAATCCTTTTGATGAATAGATTAAATCCTACAGAAATCACAAAATGACATCTTATGTTCATAACTCCTAGCCTACTAACTTGTGAGTGTTTTGTATGTGCCTCGTGCATGTGGCTAGAGTAGTGGCCGGCCCTTGCTTAGATTAGTACTACTAGGTGTTAATTAGTGGCTAGAATAGTCTATGTACAGATGACATGTGGCTTCTTTTATTTAAAAGCCTAATTAATAGTTTGTGGCAATGACAAGTAGGGCCCAATGCACTGTTCATTGGTTGACTAGTAAAAGTGTTAACTGAGTCAACCCAGCTCCTTGACCCCACATGTCATTGAGTGTGGCTAGCCCCTTGCTGAGTTAAAAAACCATTTCACTGTTTATAATTCAAATTAAATAAATTTAAAAAAATCCTTTAAACTTTAGAAATATTACAAAATAAATCATAACTCGGATGAAAATACTTTGTACATGAAAGTTGCTCAGAACGACGAGACAAATCCGAATACGCCCTCCGTTCGTTCGCCACACATCCCTAGCATAGCAAACACACAACTTTTCCCCTCCGGTTCATCTGTCCGAAAACGCGAAACTTCGGGGATTCTTTCCCGGATGTTTCCCCCCTTCGTCGATATCACCTCCTACCGCGTTAGGCATACCTACACCGCGTATTGCCTCGTTATGTTTTGTTATGCTTTGTTTGCTCCGTATTTACCGTTTCTTCCCCCTTTCTTCTCCGGTAGACCCCGAGACCAACGCTGATGCCACCGAGTGCGACTACGGTGTTGACGACCCCTCCTTCTTGCCAGAGCAACCAGGCAAGCCCCCCCCCTTGATCACCAGATATCGCCTATTCTTCTCTACACTGCTTGCATTAGAATAGTGTAGCATGCTACTGCTTTCGGTTAATCCTATTCTGCTGCATAGCCTGTCATTGTTGCTACAGTTATTGATACCTTTACCTGCTATCCTACTGCTTAGTATAGGATGCTAGTGTTCCATCAGTGGCCCTACACTCTTGTCCGTCTGCCATGCTATACTACTGGGCCGTGATCACTTCGGGAGGTGATCACGGGCATATACTATATACTTTACACTGTTACATTACCTGTGATACTGTTCGGAGATGGGGGCTGAAGGGGCAGGTGGCTCCATCCCGGTAGAGGTGGGCCTGGGTTCCCGACGGCCCCCGACTGTTACTTTGAGGCGGAGCGACAGAGCAGGTTGAGTCCACCTAGGAGAGAGGTGGCCTGGCCCTGGTCGGCGTTCGCGGATACTTAACACGCTTAACGAGATCTGGGTATTTGATCTGAGTCTGGCCATTTGGTCTATACGCACTAACCACCTACGCGGGAGTAGTTATGGGTATCCCGACGTCGTGGTATCAGCCGAAGCACTTCTTGACGTCAGCGACTGAGTGGCGCGCGCCAGGTTGGACCGCGTAACGTGACTTCCGTTGTACTGGAGGTTGCTAGGTCTGCTCACCGGCCGCGTTCGCAACGTGCAGGTGTGCTCAGGGCGATGGGCCCAGACCCCTGCGCGCATAGGTTTAGACCGGCGTGCTGACCGCTCTGTTGTGCCTAGGTGGGGCTGCGACGTGTTGATCTTCCGAGGCCGGGCATGACCCAGGAAAGTGTGTCCGGCCAAATGGGATCAAGCGTGTTGGGCTATGTGGTGCACCCCTGCAGGGAAGTTTATCTATTCGAATAGCCATGTCCCTCGGTAAAAGGACGACCCGGAGTTGTACCTTGACCTTATGACAACTAGAACTGGATACTTAATAAAACACACCCTTCCAAGTGCCAGATACAACCCGGTGATTGCTCTCCAACAGGGCATCGAGGAGGGGATCGCCGGGTAGGATTATGCTATACGATGCTACTTGGAGGACTTCAGTCTACTCTCTTCTATATGCTGCAAGACGGAGGCTGCCAGAAGCGTAGTCTTCGACAGGATTAGCTATCCCCCTCTTATTCTGGCATTCTGCAGTTCAGTACATTGATATGGCCCTTTACACATATATCCATGCATATGTAGTGTAGCTCCTTGCTTGCGAGTACTTTGGATGAGTACTCACGGTTGCTTTTCTCCCCCTTTTCCCCCTTTCCCTTCTACCCGGTTGCCGCAACCAGATGCTGGAGCCCAGGATCCAGACGCCACCGTTGACGATGACTCCTACTACGCTGGAGGTGCCTACTACTACGTGTTGCCCGCTGACGACGACCAGGAGTAGTTAGGAGGATCCCAGGCAGGAGGCCTGCGCCTCGTTCGATCTGTGTCCCCGTTTGTGCTAGTCATCTTATGGCAACCTTGTTTAACTTATGTCTGTACTCAGATATTGTTGCTTCCGCTGACTCATCTATGATCGAGCACTTGTATTCGAGCCCTCGAGGCCCCTGGCTTGTATTATGATGCTTGTATGACTTATTTTATTTGTAGAGTTGTGTTGTGATATCTTTCCGTGAGTCCCTGATCTTGATCGTACACATTTGCGTGCATGATTAGTGTACGATTGAATCGGGGGCGTCACAAGTTGGTATCAGAGCCGACTGCCTGTAGGAATCCCCCTTCCAAACTCCTTGGCCGAAGTTGAGTCTAGACATTACAAAACTTTTACTAACATGGCTGTGTGCCTTATGGGCCCACGTCGCCATTTGGGTGATATTAGGATCTTTTATTCCTCGTCTATACTCTGGGATTCTGATCTCTCTTCTATTCGGGTTAAATGATTTTGCTAAAATCTAACTCTAGGTTCTCGTTACAACTTCCTGCCGGAGAGCCCCTTCATTACAGATGGTCGACTGCTTCAATAGAAGATTCTGAGAATACTCTCCGATGTTCTCCCGAGACTTTGTGCCATTGCTTTTGCAATTCCCTATCACCGATAAATCCTTATGGAAAGTTACATACACTTGTCGTCCATAACTTCATTTCCAATTTGACCTTGTTATTACAAGGTACCCTGTAATACTTCGGATATTCTGAGGATCCTTTGTGTCTGCTGCCTTGCAGCTCCTTCCCTCATGAATACCCCTGCAAATAATTCCTCTCACTTACCGAGTATCCGCTCATTCCCAGTTGTTCTTGTGTTTCAGAAAGGTCTTTGAAATACTATTCAATCTTCCAAAAATCGTGAGCAACCTAATGCTCTAGAAATTCTTACTTGCTTGCATTATGGTTAATCCCATCAGAATAGTAATCTTATTGGCATCATTTGTCACTATCATTTTGAGTCTGTTGAATCAATATGATGCGAATGCTCGCAATTCTCAATCAGACCCTAGCATTTGTTCTTCCGGCCTCAGACGTCACTCCGGACATGAGTTGACTCTCGGCAAATCAAACCTCGATTGATTGTCGATCTATGACTATTCAACTTGTTTATCTTTTGATCAGAGCCTCTGCTTCTGATTCCCCGATTTGGAAATAATATTTCCTTTGTATCTAAGCATTGAAGTAATCCATATATTTCTACAATCTGATGCCCTTGCATTACTTCTTATGGTTGAACATTGATACTCACGTCAGATCCCTTGTGGTCCACCAGATCCTTGGTTGGATTACTATCCAACAATGCCTCATTTTTAACCACCTTATGAGTTCTTCGTCAAGTACTACATTCTCATCGATTCCAATTTTTCCTGGGTTTTGAGTGGTTAGTCACTTGAGTACCCCGATAACTGAATGGAGTCCATACTATGGTTCGACAACTCTTAGTAATCTACCTTACTTACGAGTTTGTACCCGTTCACGTCATTTCTAGCCTATTTGGCTATATCATTATCATGATGATTTTAATTGTGCTACCTGGTCCTTATTCCCGGAGCACAACTTTCAACAATGAGCTAAGCTTGCATCGATTTTCGTCGTCATATCATTTCTCCTTGAACAACAAACTTGATTTCGAGTTGTGTCGTACCCTTGGTTCCATTAACCTTTCGCTTCATCATTCCTTTGACTTGATGTCATCGTCGATTTATTACATCTTCGTGGAGCCTCTCGACAAAATTTGTCGTGATCATCACATTTTGACTCCTTCCAGAATATCAATCAAATTCATGATGACAAGTACCATCCTTGCCCCTCGATGAGTTTTGTTATCATCGACAACATTATTGCTTTCCCTCCGACACAAATGTGTTCATGTTTTGTGTTGTACCTTGAGTTCCTTGCTATCCAACTTATGTTATCCTCTACCGCGGAGTATTACCATCCTTGATGTCAAGAATGGTGGTGAGAATTTCACCACCTCTTAAGAATTCTTGATATAATAATACTTCTCGCCATCTCCGTTCTTTCCTTGGTCCCCGTGTTGTTTTTAACCGGAATACCAATAATTGATCTATGACCTGTAATTCAAAACTTCTAGCAACCCTATTGCCTCGAAGTTAAGGGTCGTCATTTCATTTTTAGACCATTGGTTATCGAATCACCATTCTAACATTGATCATGCTACCTAAGCCCATATTTCGGGTGCTCTTTTCAACCAATGTTTAACTGTGTACGTTCTCCTCGAGCATACCTCATTATATCATTTGATCTGACAAATGTTATCTCCTTATTCACATAGTTGTGGAAATCCATCCTTTTGGAAATCTCGAGGAATTGTCGCTGAGTCTATCATCCACCTCTTCATCCCGTCCTTGGTTTACTGATGAAATCTTGTTTCGGAACTCGCTTCCATAGTTCAATTCCCGAGAATCTTACAATGTCATCTCGAGAATGTGTGTTGCACCTTTCTTCTCAGGCATCCCGAGCCTGAGTTATCCTGACACCAATCAGATCTGAATCTCGGCCAGATATGATGGTTGGAACATATTTCCAAGAGTTATAACAATGGTCTTTATGTGACCCGGTAAGGTGCTGTCGTGCCTAGCACACCTGGCCGGAGGCCCTATTGTTATAGATTCCTTTTCAGTAAGGTTATCCATTCTTCCATGAGGAAACTATAAGACTTATTCTGTAAGTTGTCTTTGATGGATCCTTTGTATCCAAAGCCCGACCTTTGCTTGAAGACCATGTCAATACTGTCTCAAAGCATGTCTGTGGTACTCCGTTCATCAACAAGAACATTTGAAGCACAATGCTAAATTCTCTTTATCAATTATCCAAACACCGTTGTATGGGTAACGTCATGAAATTCATCTCCCTTTACCTCAATGGTTCTCTAGTTTCTATCATGTCATGGATATCTTGCCCCGCTTGTCCTTGGGAAGGATATGCCCCCTGAAATATGTGTGTATACACATTTTCCTCCCCATTGTTCTGATTAAACCTGGTAATCACCTTTCCTTTCCATTGGTTTGCTTAACCCTTCTTGTAATCTATATTATATAAGCAGTAGTATTCTCCTGCTTATGTAAAACACCTTGGTGTACAACCGTGTCAGTAAGACCCTGTTGCTTTTATTGATAGCATTCTGGTAACCACCGATGGACGAGAACTTTGCCTATTGGTCCGCCTCGTTCAACGAGCAGGAAAATGGTTCTCTTCGTCCCTCGCCCTTGGTACCGATGTTGTTGCCGACATAACCGATAGACTATCCTTTGACATGCCTTGCTTTCATGATCGTGTAAGACGTCACCGCCCTTCCTGCTTTCAACCCACATGGTGGGCCCATAACCCACAGTTCCACATGATCGAAACCTGACTCTCCTGTACACCCCCTGTTCCCAAAGTTATTCCTCGCGCTTGGCCTCGTGTGTAATTCACGAGCCACCTTCCGATGAGATCATCAATCTAGTATCAGACGCAATACTTATTCCCATTGCTCTGAACCCCTTTCACACTTCGCTTCAGACAACGAACGATTGCATATGCGCTCGAAACTTCTATTTTTCACCTTCTTACTTTGCTCTCGATATTGTCTTAAATTTCAATTCGAGAGTTACTTTCCGCCACCTTCCTTGTTGTTGTCTACGAGATAATCTACCCTGCAGAGGTCCATTCTTCCGGTATACCCCCTTAATCTTTCGTTAGTATGATGAAGACTCCAAACAAAAGATGACGACTTGATCATGATGACTTGAAGCAGAGAAATGAAGACATCAACGTAAGGGATCAACCTCTTCGAAAGGGCATCCTGGACCGAGAAGACTCGTTAGGTTTGTCGCTACCAGCACTTCCCCCCCCCCCTTGCTCCACCGCTTAAATCTCGGGACGAGATTTCTTGTAGTGGAGGAGAATTGTGACGCCCGGATAATCAAGCTACAGTGGACGTCTGCTAACGATGCCACGACACCTCGGTTACTATTGATAAACTCGCGCTGATTCAAAACCGACTCAAATTCTAATTTAAGATAAAGTCAAATTGTTATTTCTTCAAATGGTAAAACAAAACTGTTCGGTGGGATGCAAATATTCACAAACAATTTTTCATGAAAGACTTAACATTTTTTTTAAATATACAATTCTCCCTGGATTTTAAAACAGTGGACCAACAACGCCTATTTCCCATTTAAATATAAAATCAAACTTCATAAATTATTTTGAACCCAAACCTTTTGTAGCAGTGCAAAATAATGCATAGTAATTATATGGAAAGGTTTTACATTTTATAAAAATATTTTGATGAAAAAGAGAAGTACAAAACTGTAGCTAAATAAATGAACAGAGAAGTAAATGGAAAATACTAGTAAAAAGAATAGAAACCTAATCTACCGGGCCCCTTGGCCCATCTATAAAAAACGGCCCAGGCCAACCCCCACTTGCCTCCCACCTCTCGCTACAGGACGCAGGGGTGCCGTGGCGGCCATCCGCCGGCGATGGCCGTGCGTGGCGGCCATCCACCTCCTTCCCCCGCCTGTAAAGTCGTCTTCCGACGCCCCTCGAACCCTAGCTCCATTCCCCTCCCTTCCTCGCGCCGCATCGACCTCCCCGCCCCCGCTAGGCCGAACTAGCACCGCCATGGCCTTCGCCGTTCTCGCACTCACTGAGCTCCTGGGCACCAGAGAATTTGTCCCCACAATTCATCGCCGTCCACTACTTCGACTACGTCCAAGGATCGAGCTGGAACGCGCCAAGTCAAGCGGATCGAGGCCTTCTTCCACCTCAGGCCACCGCAGCGCCACCGTCGATTCCGGCACCCTGTGCTGCTCCCGTCCACCGCCGGGCCTTCGTGTGCCTCCCCGGTGAGCAGCATCTCCTTTCCCCTCTCTCAGCGTTGCTTGTAAACATCATAGGCCCCCGCACATCATCTTGCCTGGAGTTGTGCTCTCCGCGCTCCCTGGCCATGTCCAGATGTGCGCCCGCGCTTCGGCCAATCGTCGCGCCCCTGCTCGCGTTCGAGCTGCATGTGCGAGTGCGCCATGCTTCTGCTGCTCCTGCTCGTGGCTGTGGCTCATGGCTGCGCCCCTGGTTCGTGGCTCCGTGCAGCTGCTGCTCGCCTACTGGAGCTCTTGCGTGCTCCCGTAGCTAGTGCTTGCTGCTCCTGCCGACTGCTACTGCTGCTGCTTGGGCGTTGCTGCCACTTCTCAACCGTCGTCGTTGCTGCCGCCCGCATGCTGTCGCGCCGCTCTTAGGCCCCGCCTCTGCCTGCACGCGCCCTCCCGCGCTTGGCCGTGCTCGCGCCAGGCCGTTGCCCACCGTTGCTCTGCCTACACTACGGTGATACAGTAAACTGAATGTTACTGTAGCGCTTGCTAGCTTCTGCCATTTCAACCTGACTAGCTCTATGGACAGCCCCTAAACCACAGCTTATCAAGTGCTAACGCGAGTAAAAATAATATGTGAAGGAAGTATACATGACAAACTCCATTTTATCCTATTAAACCTAATCCTTTTGATGAATAGATTAAATCCTACAAAAATCACAAAATGACATCTTATGTTCATAACTCCTAGCCTACTAACTTGTGAGTGTTGTGTGTGTGCCTCGTGCATGTGGCTAGAGTAGTGGCCGGCCCTTGCTTAGATTAGTACTACTAGGTGTTAATTAGTGGCTAGAATAGTCTATGTACAGATGACATGTGGCTTCTTTTATTTAAAAGCCTAATTAATAGTTTGTGGCAATGACAAGTAGGGCCCAATGCACTGTTCATTGGTTGACTAGTAAAAGTGTTAACTGAGTCAACCCAGCTCCTTGACCCCACATGTCATTGAGTGTGGCTAGCCCCTTGCTGAGTTAAAAAACCATTTCACTGTTTATAATTCAAATTAAATAAATTTAAAAAAATCCTTTAAACTTTAGAAATATTACAAAATAAATCATAACTCGGATGAAAATACTTTGTACATGAAAGTTGCTCAGAACGACGAGACAAATCCGAATACGCCCTCCGTTCGTTCGCCACACATCCCTAGCATAGCAAACACACAACTTTTCCCCTCCGGTTCATCTGTCCGAAAACGCGAAACTTCAGGGATTCTTTCCCGGATGTTTCCCCCCTTCGTCGATATCACCTCCTACCGCGTTAGGCATACCTACACCGCGTATTGCCTCGTTATGTTTTGTTATGCTTTGTTTGCTCCGTATTTACCGTTTCTTCCCCCTTTCTTCTCCGGTAGACCCCGAGACCAACGCTGATGCCACCGAGTGCGACTACGGTGTTGACGACCCCTCCTTCTTGCCAGAGCAACCAGGCAAGCCCCCCCCCCCTTGATCACCAGATATCGCCTATTCTTCTCTACACTGCTTGCATTAGAATAGTGTAGCATGCTACTGCTTTCGGTTAATCCTATTCTGCTGCATAGCCTGTCATTGTTGCTACAGTTATTGATACCTTTACCTGCTATCCTACTGCTTAGTATAGGATGCTAGTGTTCCATCAGTGGCCCTACACTCTTGTCCGTCTGCCATGCTATACTACTGGGCCGTGATCACTTCGGGAGGTGATCACGGGCATATACTATATACTTTACACTGTTACATTACCTGTAATACTGTTCGGAGATGGGGGCTGAAGGGGCAGGTGGCTCCATCCCGGTAGAGGTGGGCCTGGGTTCCCGACGGCCCCCGACTGTTACTTTGAGGCGGAGCGACAGAGCAGGTTGAGTCCACCTAGGAGAGAGGTGGCCTGGCCCTGGTCGGCGTTCGCGGATACTTAACACGCTTAACGAGATCTGGGTATTTGATCTGAGTCTGGCCATTTGGTCTATACGCACTAACCACCTACGCGGGAGTAGTTATGGGTATCCCGACGTCGTGGTATCAGCCGAAGCACTTCTTGACGTCAGCGACTGAGTGGCGCGCGCCAGGTTGGACCGCGTAACGTGACTTCCGTTGTACTGGAGGTTGCTAGGTCTGCTCACCGGCCGCGTTCGCAACGTGCAGGTGTGCTCAGGGTGATGGGCCCAGACCCCTGCGCGCATAGGTTTAGACCGGCGTGCTGACCGCTCTGTTGTGCCTAGGTGGGGCTGCGACGTGTTGATCTTCCGAGGCCGGGCATGACCCAGGAAAGTGTGTCCGGCCAAATGGGATCAAGCGTGTTGGGCTATGTGGTGCACCCCTGCAGGGAAGTTTATCTATTCGAATAGCCATGTCCCTCGGTAAAAGGACGACCCGGAGTTGTACCTTGACCTTATGACAACTAGAACTGGATACTTAATAAAACACACCCTTCCAAGTGCCAGATACAACCCGGTGATTGCTCTCCAACAGGGCATCGAGGAGGGGATCGCCGGGTAGGATTATGCTATACGATGCTACTTGGAGGACTTCAGTCTACTCTCTTCTATATGCTGCAAGACGGAGGCTGCCAGAAGCGTAGTCTTCGACAGGATTAGCTATCCCCCTCTTATTCTGGCATTCTGCAGTTCAGTACATTGATATGGCCCTTTACACATATATCCATGCATATGTAGTGTAGCTCCTTGCTTGCGAGTACTTTGGATGAGTACTCACGGTTGCTTTTCTCCCCCTTTTCCCCCTTTCCCTTCTACCCGGTTGCCGCAACCAGATGCTGGAGCCCAGGATCCAGACGCCACCGTCGACGATGACTCCTACTACGCTGGAGGTGCCTACTACTACGTGTTGCCCGCTGACGACGACCAGGAGTAGTTAGGAGGATCCCAGGCAGGAGGCCTGCGCCTCGTTCGATCTGTGTCCCCGTTTGTGCTAGTCATCTTATGGCAACCTTGTTTAACTTATGTCTGTACTCAGATATTGTTGCTTCCGCTGACTCATCTATGATCGAGCACTTGTATTCGAGCCCTCGAGGCCCCTGGCTTGTATTATGATGCTTGTATGACTTATTTTATTTGTAGAGTTGTGTTGTGATATCTTTCCGTGAGTCCCTGATCTTGATCGTACACATTTGCGTGCATGATTAGTGTACGATTGAATCGGGGGCGTCACACGTCGACTACATAACACTTCACCATTATTTGGGCCTAGAGGAAGGCATTGGGAAGTAATAAGTAGATGATGGGTTGCTAGAGTGACAGAAGCTTAAACCCTAGTTTATGCGTTGCTTCGTAAGGGGCTGATTTGGATCCATATGTTTCATGCTAATGGTTAGGTTTACCTTAATACTTTTGTTGTAGTTGAGGATGCTTGCAATAGAGGTTAATCATAAGTGGGATGCTTGTTCAAGTAAGAACAGCACCCAAGCACCGGTCCACCCACATATCAAATTATCAAAGTACCAAACGCGAATCATATGAACGTGATGAAAACTAGCTTGACGATATTCCCTTGTGTCCTCGGGAGCGCTTTTCCTTATATAAGAGTTTGTCCAGGCTTGTCCTTTGCTACAAAAAGGATTGGGCCACCTTGCTGCACTTTATTTACTTTTGTTACTTGTTGCTTGTTACAAATTATCCTATCACAAAACTATCTGTTACCACTTATTTCAGTACTTGCAGAGAATACCTTGCTGAAAACCGCTTAGCATTTCCTTCTGGTCCTCGTTGGGTTCAACACTCTTACTTATAGAAAGGACTACGATAGATCCCCTATACTTGTGGGTCATCAAGACTCTTTTCTGGCGCCGTTGCCAGGGAGTGAAGCGCCTTTGGTAGGTGGAATTTGGTAAGGAAAAATTTATATAGTGTGCTGAAATTTACTGTCACTTGTTACTATGGAAAGTAATCCTCTGAGAGGCTTGTTCGGGGTATCTTCATCCCGACCAGTAGAGCAAAGAGTTGCTCCTCAACCTACTGAACCTACTGAAAATGAAAATGTTCCCTTTGAATTTCCTTCGGGTATGATAGAAAAACTGCTAGCTAATCTTCTTACAGGAGATGGAACAAAGCATCCTGATGATCACCTAATAAATGTGGATGAGGTTTGTGGACTATTTAAACTTGCAGGTATACCCGATGGTGTTGCTAAGAAGAAGGTCTTCCCTTTATCTTTGAAGGGAGATGCATTGACATGGTATAGGCTATGTGATGATACGAGATCATGGAACTATAGAAGATTGAAATTGGAATTTCATCAAAAGTATTATCCTATGCATCTTGTTCATCGTGATCGCAATTATATATATAATTTTTGGCCTCGCGAAGGAGAAAGCATCTCTCAAGCTTGGGGGAGGCTTAAATCAATGTTATATTCATGCCCCAATCATGAGCTCCCAAGAGAAACAATTATTCAAAACTTTTATGCTCGGCTTTCTGAAAACAATCGCACCATGCTCGATACTTCTTGTGCTGGCTCCTTTATGATGAAGACTATTGAATTTAAATGGGAATTGTTGGATAGAATTAAACGCAACTCTGAAGATTGGGATCTCGACGAAGGTAAGGAGTCACGTATGACACCTAAGTTTGATTGTGTTAAATTGTTTATGGATACCGATATTTTCCGTAAGTTTAGCACTAAGTATGGACTTGACTCTGAGATAGTAGCTTCTTTCTGTGAATCTTTTGCTACTTATGTTGATCTCCCTAAGGAGAAGTGGTTTAAATATCATCCTCCCATAGAAGTAAAAGTAGCTGCACCTATTAAAGTTGAAGAAAAGATTGTCACTTATAATGATCCTATTGTTCCTACTTCTTATGTTGAGAAACCACCTTTCCCAGTTAGAATGAAGGATCATGCTAAAGCTTCAACTGTGATTGATAAAAGCAATATTAGAACTTATACACCTCCTGAGCAAGTTAAGGTTGAACCTAATATTGCTATTGTTAAAGATCTCTTGTCTGATAATATTGATGGGCATGTTATTCAATTTTGCGGTGAAACTGCTAGAATTGCTAAACCTGGAGCTAAAGATAAACATAGACCTGTGGTAGGCGTGCGTGTTATTTCTGTTAAAATAGGAGATCATTGTTATCATGGCTTATGTGATATGGGTGTTAGTGCTAGTGTTATACCTTATACCTTATATGAAGAAATTAAGCATGAAATTGCACCCGCTGAAATAGAAGGTATTGATGTTACAATTAAACTTGCCAATAGAGATACTATTTCAGCAGTGGGAATTGTTAGAGATGTTGAAGTCTTGTGTGGGAAAACTAAATATCCTGCTGATTTTCTTGTTCTCAGTTCGCCACAAGATAGCTTTTGTCCCATTATATTTGGTAGACCCTTCTTGAACATTGTTAATGCTAAGATACACTGCGAAAAGAATGTTGTTACTATTGGCTTAGATGATATGATTCATGAGTTTAATTTCTCTAAATTTAGTAAACAACACCGTGAAGAAGAATTGCCTAGTAAGGATGAAATTGTTGGTCTTACTTCTATTGTCGTACCACCTAGTGATCCTTTAGAACATTATTTGCTAGACCATGAAAATGATATGTTCATGAATGAAAGAAGGGAAATAGATGACGTATTATTTAAACAGGAACCTATTCTGAAACACAATTTGCCTGTTGAAATCTTAGGGGATCCTCCTCCACCCAAGGGTGATCCCGTATTTGAGCTTAACCGTTGCCTGATAATCTTAAATATGCTTATCTTGATGAAAAGAAGATATATCATGTTATTATTAGTGCTAACCTTTCAGAGCATGAAGAAGATAGATTATTGAAAACTCTGAAGAAGCACCGTGCTGCTATTGGATATACTCTTGATGATCTTAAGGGCATTAGTCCCACTCTATGTCAACATAAAATAAATTTGGAAGAAGATGCCAAACCAGTTCGTGATCCTCAACGACGTCTGAATCCTAAAATGAAAGAAGTGGTAAGAAAAGAAATAAAAGCTTCTGGAGGCAGGTATAATTTATCCCGGTGCTGATAGTCAGTGGGTAAGTCCTGTTCATTGTGCCCCTAAGAAGGGAGGTATTACTGTTGTTCCTAATGATAAAGATGAATTGATTCCACAAAGAATTATTACAGGTTATAGGATGGTAATTGATTTCCGTAAATTAAATAAGGCTACTAAGAAAGATCATTACCCCTTACCTTTTATCGATCAAATGCTAGAAAGATTATGCAAACATACACACTACTGCTTTCTAGATGGTTATTCGGGTTTCTCTCAAATACCTGTGTCGGCTAAAGATCAATCAAAGACTACTTTTACATGCCCTTTTGGTACTTTTGCTTATAGACGTATGCCTTTTGGTTTATGTAATGCACTGGCTACCTTTCAAAGATGCATGATGGCTATATTCTTTGACTTTTGTGAAAAGATTTGTGAGGTTTTCATGGACGACTTTTCCGTCTATGGATCCTCTTTTGATGATTGCTTGAGCAATCTTGATCGAGTTTTGCAGAGATGTGAAGAAACTAATCTTGTCTTGAATTGGGAAAAGTGCCACTTTATGGTTAATGAAGGTATTGTCTTGGGGCATAAAATTTCTGAAAGAGGTATTGAAGTTGATAAAGCCAAGGTTGATGCTATTTAAAAGATGCCATGTCCCAAGGACATCAAAGGTATAAGAAGTTTCCTTGGTCATGCCGGATTTTATAGGAGGTTCATTAAGGACTTCTCAAAAATTTCTCGGCCTTTGACTAATTTATTACAAATAGATATACCATTTGTCTTTGATGATGATTGTGTAGAAGCATTTGAAATACTTAAGAAAGCATTGATCTCTGCACCTATTGTTCAGCCACCTAATTGGAACTTACCTTTTGAAATTATGTGTGATGCTAGTGAGTATCCTGTAGGTGCTGTTCTAGGGCAAAGAGTTGGTAAGAAATTAAATGTTATCCATTATGCTAGTAAGACTATAGACAATGCTCAAAGAAATTATGCTACTACTGAAAAAGAATTCTTAGCAGTTGTATTTGCTTGTGATAAGTTCATACCTTATATTGTTGATTCTAAAGTAACTATTCACACTGATCATGCTGCTATTAAATATCTTATGGAAAAGAAAGATGCTAAACCTAGACTTATTAGATGGGTTCTCTTGCTACAAGAATTTGATTTGCATATTGTTGATAGAAAGGGAGCTGAGAACCCCATTGCAGACAACTTGTCTAGGTTAGAAAATGTTCTTGATGACCCACTACCTATTGATGATAGCTTTCCTGATGAACAATTAAATATTATAAGTACTTCTCGTAGTACTCCATGGTATGCTGATTATGCTAATTACATTGTTGCTAAATTCATACCACCTAGTTTCACATACCAGCAAAAGAAAAAGTTTTTCTATGATTTGAGACATTACTTTTGGGATGACCCACATCTTTATAAAGAAGGAGTAGATGGTGTTATTAGATGTTGTGTACCTGAGCATGAACAGGGACCGATCCTACGCAAGTGTCATTCCAAAGCTTATGGAGGACACCACACTGGAGATAGAACTGCACATAAGGTATTGCAATCTGGTTTTTATTGGCCTACTCTCTTCAAGGATGCCCGTAAGTTTGTTTTATCTTGTGATGAATGTCAAAGAATTGGTAATATTAGTAGACGTCAAGAAATGCCTGTGAATTATTCACTCGTTAATGAACCATTTGATGTTTGGGGCTTTGATTATATGGGACCTTTTCCTGCCTCTAATGGATATACACATATTTTAGTTGTTGTTGATTACGTTACTAAGTGGGTAGAAGCTATTCCAACTAGTAGTGTTGATCATAACACTTCTATTAAAATGCTTAGAGAAGTTATTTTTCCGAGGTTTGGAGTCCCTAGATATTTAATGACTAATGGTGGTTCACATTTTATTCATGGTGCTTTCCGTAAAATGCTTGCTAAATATGACGTCAATCATAGAATTACATCTCCTTATCACCCACAGTCTAGTGGTCAAGTAGAATTGAGTAATAGAGAACTCAAATTAATTCTGCAAAAGACGGTCAATAGGTCTAGAAAGAATTGGTCCAAGAAACTTGATGATGCATTATGGTCCTATAGAACCGCATATAAAAATCCTATGGGTATGTCCCCGTATAAAATGGTTTATGGAAAAGCATGTCACTTACCTCTCGAACTAGAACATAAGGCATATTGGGCTATTAAAGAGCTCAATTATGATTGCAAACTTGCCAGTGAGAAGAGGTTATTTGATATTAGCTCACTTGATGAATGGAGAACCCAAGCTTATGAAAATGCCAAGTTGTTTAAAGAAAAAGTTAAAAGATGGCATGACAAAAGGATACAAAAGCATGAGTTTAATGTAGGAGATTATGTATTGCTATACTACTCCCGTTTAAGATTTTTTGCAGGAAAACTTCTCTCTAAATGGGAAGGCCCCTGCGTTATCGAGGAGGTCTATCGTTCCGGTGCCATAAAAATCAACAACTTCGAAGGCACGAATCCGAAGGTGGTAAATGGTCAAAGAATTATACATTATATCTCAGGTAATCCTATAAATGTTGAAACCAATGTTATTGAAACCGTAACCCTGGAGGAATACATAAGGGACACTTTCCAGAATGTTTCAAACTCAGAAAAGGAATAGGTATGTGGTACGGTAAGTAAACCGACTCCAAAACAATTTTTAAGGCAATATTTCTCCGTTTTGGAATATTTAGAAAAATAGAAAAATAAGTGGTAGTACGGGAAGGACACGAGGGCCCCACGAGGGTGGAGGGCGCGCCCTACCCCACTGGGTGCGCCCCCTACCTCATGAGCACCTCATGTGCCTTCCGAACTCGGTTTTCTTACACGATACGTATTTTGGTCGGTAAAAATTCATTTTATAATCTCCCGAAGGTTTTGACTCCTGTATCACGCAATTATCCTCTGTTTTCGTTTTGAGCTGTCCCGCTGCAGATTAGATCAACATGTCTTCCCAGGATTCGGAGGGAGAAAACTATGTGGATGATTACTTAGCAAACCCTAAGGTCTATGGAGATGTGGAGCACGATGGTTGGACCACGGAGGAAGAAGAGGACTATGAACCCAAGGGGAAGGAGGAGACAAGCTCAGATGAAGATGAAGCACCATTACCTCAACCTGGGGACATGCATGTGGAGTTCAAAAAGTGAAGTCTCCCTGCTAGGGTAAAGAAACCAAAGTTCGAGTTTATCCCTTTTCGTCTCTTGCAGGAAAATAAGCAGGACCTCTGCAAAAAGATATTAACCCTGGAGTGGGAGATTGATGATCTGAGGGATCAAAATGCCGTCCTCAAGCGTAAATTAAGGAAGAAGTCTATGCCATCAACTAAGTCAACAACACCATCATCCTCTTCACCAACAAAGAAGAAGACATAATCACATGGTATGGGCACTCCCCTTGGCAACTGCCAAGCTTGGGGGAGGTGCCCCGGTATCGTATCACCATCACACTCCTATCTTTACCGTTTTTCTTAGTTCGATCCTATTAGTAGTATCTTGATCTAGTAGAATAAAGTTTATGGCATGATCTAGTCTTGAGTTTTGCTTTATGATCTCTCTATGTAATCGAGTCCGTGAGCTATATATATAATAAAGATTTGTGCTGAGTCAAGGGCTTGATTATTTTGCCATGATCTTGAGTGAATAAAAGAAAAGAAGAAAAAGAATAAAAATAAATAAAAAGTTCATATTGATCTTATTGAGAGTAATGACTTCACATAGAAAGAGTATGATGATTAAAAGTTGTTGGGAGTTGGCAGACATAGCTTTGGTCATCTTTGCAATTAATAGGAAGTAATAAGGAAAGAGGGGTTCACATGTAAATATACTATTATTGACATATTTTATGATTGGGAGCACTCATTAAAATATGACGTGCTAAAGAGTTGATGTTGGACAAGGAAGACAACGTAATGATTTATGTTTTCTTATGTCTGAGATAAAGTATGTTGTCATGGATCTCCCAACATGTTGAGCTTGCCTTTCCTCCTCATGCTAGCCAAATTCTCAGCACCAAGTAGAGATACTACTTGTGCTTCCAAAACCCTTAAACCAGTTTTGCCATGAGAGTCCACCATATCTACATATGGATTGAGTAAGATCCTTCAAGTAAGTTGTCATCGGTGCAAAGCAATAAAAATTGCTCTACATATGTATGATTGATTGGGTGGGAGAAATAAGCTTTATACGATCTTGTGATGTTATGAGAATAATCATGATGCCTTCATGTCCGTATTTTATTTTTTTCGACGCCTCTACCTCTAAACATGGGGACATATTTATCATTATCGGCTTTCGCTTGAGGACAAGCGAGGTCTAATCTTGGGGGAGTTGATACGTCCATTTTGCATCATGCTTTTATATCGATATTTATTGCATTATGGGCTGTTATTATGCATTATGTCACATTACTTATGGCTATCCTCTCTTATTTTACAAGGTTTACATAAGGAGGGAGAATGCCGGCAGCTGGAATTCAGGGCTGGAAAAGGAGCAAATATTGGAGACCTATTCTGCACAACTCCAAAAGTCCTGAAACTCCACGGAACATCTAGTTAAAAATAATGAAAAATCCTTGCCAAAGATGAAGACCAGGGGGCCCACACCCTGTCCACGAGGGTTGGGGGCGCCCCCTAGGGCGCGCCCCCTACCTCGTGGGCCCCCTGTTGGCTCTCCAATGCCCGTCTTCTGCTATATGAGGTATTTCGATGAGGAAAAAATAATAAGCAACCTTTCGGGACGAGACTCCGCCGCCACGAGGCGGAACCTTGGCGGAACCAATCTAGGGCTCCAGGAGAGCTGTTCTGCTGGGGACACTTCCCTCCGGGAGGGGGAAATCATCGCCATCGTCATCACCAACGCTCCTCTCATCGGGAGAGGGCAATATCCATCAACATCTTTACCAGCACCATCTCATCTCAAAACCTAGTTCATCTCTTGTATCCAGTTCTTGTCTCCAAGTCCGGGATTGGTACTAGTAGGTTGCTAGTAGTGTTGATTACTCCTTGTAGTTGATGCTAGTTGGTTTATTTGGTGGAAGATCATATGTTCAGATCCTTTATGCACATTATTACCCCTCTGATTATGAACATGAATATGCTTTGTGAGTAATTACGTTTGTTCCTGGGGACACGGGAGAAGTCTTGCTATCAGTAGTTGTCGTGGAATTGTCACGGCAGATGTCCTCTTGCATGGACTTAACTGCGGAGCCATCGCGACTAGGAAGCTTAAAGGGGTTAATCGGGACAAAGGACACGAGAGGTTTATACTAGTTCAGCCCCTTGCGGTGAAGGAAGGCCTACGTCTAGTTGGGTTGGTATTGCTTGAGGTTTCGATGACCAGGGAGCGAGATATGCTATGCCCGGTTCTCGATTGGTTGTCTCTTGCCCTAAGCCGCCGGCGGGTCGTCCCCTTATATACACGGATCGATGCCCCGCGGCCTACAGAGTCCCGGCCGGCTCCTAAACAGTGTCTGGCTCGGTGACTATTTACTTCTACCTTATGTTACAAGTCATGCCATTATGGCGGTTCGTCACTACGGGCCTTAAGTCGCCTGCGGGCCTTTAGACCTTTTATTGACCCGTCCTCTTCATGCTTGGTCTTGGGCTTCTGATGAACCTCTCTTTGCATAACCCGGCCCCTCCTGGGTGGCTTACACAAATAGTTATATCCCCAATATTAGGCCCCAGATTGATTTGAACCGGTTCATGTCAATCTTAAAATTCCTTAAGAATCAGTCCTTCTGTCTTCTGTCCGTGAAAAGGTCATAACCCGTTGTGACATCATCTTCTGGATCCGGGTTAACCCACCATGACATCATCTTTTAATTAAATCCTTATTTTATTCCATCATATTTTCAACGGATCTTTGCCTTTACTGACCATCCCGAAAACCGAGGCGTCGGGGCTGCTGGATAATGATGTTTGGCCTCCTCGTTTCTCACGCCGTCTCTGTCGGCCTTCCCTTATAAATAGGTACGACCTAGGTTTCCATTTTCCCCCTTTCAGTCGTCTTCCTCGTCTTGCTGCCTCTCGAGCTCCGCCGTCGCCACCGTCGAACTCCTCATCTTCACCAACTCAGGCCGCTGCATCGACCTGAATCCGACCAGAGATCCACGGCGAACCTCTGCAGCTCGTCCACACCCGTGAGTTCTTCTTCTTCCCTTCCTCAGACCTGCATCGGAACTGTCTTGAGTTCGTCGGCGTTCATCGCCGCCCGATGCCAACCCTTGCTAGTTTTCACCTCCAATGCACTATTTAGATCGCAAAAACAACATAGAACTGCTGCGGCGATTGTCTGGGCTTATCTTGCATAAATAGATCGCATTTCTCTTGTTTGGAAGCCATTAACGAGTGCATGAACTTCTCTGCCCTGTTTTTAGGTCTAGAAATTTTTCTTTCCAGAGCGACCGTTTGATCCAAAATAACAATTGCAACTTGTGAAACCTCTTTGTCCCACACTTAGCCGGAAATTACATCCGCTGAATCTGTTTTAGCCATAGTAGTCCATGTGACCGGTTTAAGACAACACCGGCTGTCAACACCACTTGCTTCTGGCGACTTAAGAAAATTTTAATTACCTTTGATACCTGCAGCGGTTTAAACATCATTGCATAGTCACCTATATGTCATTAGGCCCCTTCTTAAGCCGCCACCTTGAATAAATTAAAAATGCTCTCCTCCGGGTTATGGGTTAACCCGGAATTTTTACTTTGTCATAGGCTCCCACTTACATCATGGCACCTAAGGCTCCCAAGGCCCCTGTGACCTGCAACTAGGTCCCGTCTACTGTCACAGAGAGCAAGCTGTCTAAATTTGTGAAGTCTGGACATTTGCCTAAGAAGGAGGTCATGTCTTATCGTGCTCCTGATCCGTCCGAGGAGAAACCTCATCCCAAAGAAGGGGAGGTAGTAGTTTTTACGGATCATATGAGTCGGGGATTTGCTCCACCCGGTTCAAAATTCTTTAGAGATGTTTTGCACTTTTTTGACTTAAGACCTCAAGACATCGGGCCCAATTCCGTGTCCAATATCTGCAACTTCCAAGTCTTCTGTGAGGTCTATCTTGGAGAGGAGCCCAGCCTACTTTTGTTCAGAGAATTGTTCTATTTAAACTGGCAGAATGAACGTGCCAACGGTCCCAGTCTGGAACTTGGCGGCATATCCATTCAAAGGCGGAGAGACTGCCTGTTCCCTTACGCTGAACTGCCGAGTCATCTGAAGGACTGGAACCAGACATGGTTCTACTGCCAGGACACTTCTCTGGCTGGTGAAAACCCACTGCCCGGCTTTTGCGCATTGCGCCTTGAGTCTACTCATCCGCTGTCGGACAAGTTGACTGCTATTGAACGTCTGCCACTCACCCCCATTATCAAGAGAATCAAAGCTCTTCTGGGGAACGGCTTAGATGGCATCGACCTGGTCCGAGTCTGGGTTGCTTGGAGAATGATTCCGTTAAGCCGCCGCCCCGGCTTAATGTGTAATTACTCAGGCGAGAAAGATGATCCTCAGCGTCATAGTCCCGACGACTTACCCGATGACGTAGTGGAGGCTACCACTCAGTCTTTGTTGAAGGAGGGTACAGTAACCAGTAACGCCTTCGGCTTACTGCCTTTCTGCAAAAAGAACCCGGCCCCTGCAGTAAGTCCCAGTAATTACTTTTTACTATGTTATACTTCATTCTTATTCATAACCTTCTATAACCCTTTACATGCCAATGACAACTTCTGGAAAGTCCAGTATGACCATGAAGCGGCCAAGCAAGCCAGGGCGACCAAGAGAGCCGAAAGAAAAACCACCAAGCCTACCACTTCAAGGAAAAGAAAGCCAAGTGCTTCTGAGATGTTCCAACTTGGTGATTCTAATGACAATGAGGAAGAGGTAACCTTTCAACTTCCCTTGCTCCCTTATCATTACCTTACTAACATTATCCCCCTTTCAGGAAGACACGGGCAACAGCCAACCCGTCGAGGAAGAGGCAACTATAATCTCCTCCGACTCAGAGCTTCGGCCGCGTCAGAAAATTCGAAGAGTAACCCGGAAAGTAAGATTTTCACACCCTTTGGCTTACCAAGATCCTGACTTTCTTTTGAAGCAACAACAATTTGAAAACCTGAGGCAGACCCGGACTAGTAAGGATGCTGAGCTTTCCTCCGGCTTGCCTGACATAACCCGGAAACGTCGGTCTGAGGTTATCTCCAACTTATACCCTTTTTCACCTTTGGCGGGTTTAATCCGTCAGCCTCTCAACTTATCTGACTCCAATTACCAGGACACTTCTCCTTCATCCGGAGAATCCATGCAGTCAAACATGCCGGCCTTTAAAACTTCCCCTGGGTAATATCAATTTATTTACCTTATGGTTTCCCTTCTTCATATTTCTGTGCTCATTATTTTGTTTTGTCCATAGCGTGCAAGTTAAACCCAGGAAGAAAACAAAGAAAGACATGCTGGCCCAAGACCCTATTACGACTGAACCAGAGCAGACAAACGCAGCTGCCCCCGGCTCTTCCACACATCAGCCGCCACCTGAACCGGCTCAAGATATTCCAGGACCAACTTCTGATCCGCCTGCTGAAGATGTTCTTGATAGTTTCATTAACCCGGAAGCGCCTAGCCCGGCCAAGACGGCCGACTCAGAAGTGGAAATACTCAAGACCCAGTTCGTTGAACCGGCCCGGCCCACAGTCCTTGCCAAATGTTCTGCTAAAGAAGATTTGCTAGAACGCCGTAAGGCCAAGATGGATATCACCAACTATACTCATTTGAGTATTGGAGAGATCGTCTCAGGCTATATCAACCAGGTGCAGAGCAGTCGTGACCTGGAAATTGACATGGTGAAGCGAATACAGCAAAAATCTGATGTATGACTTATGCTTCCCTACTTTCAAGCACCCTTACTGTAACAGCCCCCAACTCTACTGCTTATGAGTAAATATGTTGTAGACTTTAGAAAAATTGTTAGAGCTGCTTGCCCCTGCTGAAAGAGAAAATATTTAAATCGACTGTAACACAATACTTTTAACTTGCGATACACATTAGCCCCCAAGTGCCAAGTATCTTTGCTTGCAAAGTGCTTGGGACTTAATATCCAGGCCCGCCTTATGCTTTTAGAAAGCTTCGGTATACATTAGCCCCCAAGTGCCAAGTACCTTTGCTTGCAAAGTGCTTGGGACTTTAATATTATTTATCATGATCTTGACTATTATTCGGTATCAATGCAGGCCACCATAAGTCAATTTGAGTCGGAGATTGCTGACCTGAAGAGCCGGCTATCAGCCCAGGAGCTTGAAATTCAAAAAGCCAGCTCCAAGTTTGAAGTCAGCGTCTCTAAACAAGAGAAGTTGAAGAAGAATTTTGAAGCGGAGAAGAAAGCCTGGGCTGACGGAAAAGCCTTACTGGTGACGCGGGTCGAGACAGCAGAAGCATCACTTGCGAAAGTAAACACCGAGCTGTCTGGCTTAAAGCGCCAGATATCTCGGATGGTCTCAGCCATCTTTGGTAAGTAACGATACATGTAAAAACTTAAATAATGCCAACCTTTCTTTGATGAACACCTTAGTCTTACCTCCGGCTTACTTTATGTTTTTAACAATATAGGCCCCAGGAGCACCAACCTCAAGCAGAATATGACGATCAAGCTAAATGCAGTGTATACTCTGGTGGAACAGCTTTACGCCGGGTCACAACGTGCTCTGGCCGTTGTGGCTTTATCTAATGACGTTCCTTATCTCCTTCAAGATGTGCTGAAACGGCTTGTTGTGCTCCCTCAGCGGGTTCAAGAGCTAAGGCGGGCATCCGCAAGAGCCGGGGCCATAGCCGCATTGAGCCGGGCTAAAGCATGGATTCCAGAACTAGAGCCGGCCGACATTGCTCTTGGATACCTGAGCCTGAAGGAAGATGGCACCTTATTTAATGAGGCAGACTTCACCGCCTGTGTGAAAGACATATGCCCTGTGGCTACTCTTATTGGGAATGACACTGATCTGACCAAGTATCAGCCGGGTTACGATAGTGAGAACCGGAGGATTCCAACTCCTCATTACCATGAAGTCAGCCTGATTCCTCCAACTCGTAAGCACACTTTCGCCCCTGATGCCAACCCAGCTGGTTTAATCGATGATGAAGCTGAGTTTGAAGCCTTGAGTGGCATTGATTGGGCCTCATCAACCTTCCAGTACAGGGCAACCGATGGAGAGGCGGAGAAGGATAACCCGGAATCGTCAAGCCCACCAGAAGAGTGAAGACATCGGGTGTCATATGTTTATGTTCTTGCCAAAACAATGCCTCACTATTTAGACTCGGGGAGTCTTGTAATAGAGTAGAGAAACTCGATTTTTGTCATGCCTTCGCGCATGCTTATGGCACTTGATACTTGCATAAGCCGCCATTACTATGCACTCGCAGTTTATATTAATCTGTTATGCCTTTACGGAAATTTACCTATATCGCCCTGCACGTAAGACAAACAGAAATCCCTTGGCGACTTATCGCATTAGGGGTCATATAATGCTTTGATAACCCAGAGTATACACCAAACGATTTTAGGAAAGACAACTTATGATTAGACTTAGTAAACATAATCATAATGACATACCTATGATGCTTGTGGTTATCTCTCCGGTTTATATAACCCAACCCCTGAGGGTAATTTTAACTCCGGAAGATTGATATATAAAGGTTCACCTGGTACTTAGTAACCCGAGGTAACCAATATTAACCCAGAGAATTATGATCCAACCTATTGTAGTTTGAAGAAGATCTCAATATACCCAAATATTGACACTTATAAAACATAATGAATAATAAACAAAGTTAAAAGGCTTCTAATTCGAATACGATTAGTGAACTGTTCCAAAGGGGTTAAGCTAAGATTCGGATACGATCGTATAGCCCCCAGTGGTTGTGGCGATGCCGATCAAATGGGTATCGACATCTATGTTCTCTTTGGTTCGAATACGACCTATGTTTGAATAGGAAGCCCCCAAGTGACCATAAGAGTTGTTTAATGACGCTGATTCGAATGCGATCCACGTCAGACCCAAAGGGGTTAAGCTATGATTCAAATATGATCAAGAAGCCCCCAAGTGGGTTTGGCAGTATGTCGATCAAGTGGGTATCGACAGCTATGTTCTCTTTGGTTCGAATACGACGTATGTTTGAACAGGAAACCCCCAGGTGATCATGGCTAGATTCAGATATGATCATAAGCCAAACCAAAGGAAAAGCCGGATTCAGATATGACCCGCTCCCTCTTGGTTATCTCCACCACATGACAAAGAAGACACATAAACCTTTTTGGGGTGGAAAAAAGGACAGAGGTCCTGCTTTATTACTTTATGTAGTATATACATAGCATAAATATATACATATTAGAGCCGGTGGCTCAAGTATAGTAAGGCCGAAGATGAGCGATATTCCACGGCCGGCGGGTCTCCTCCTCCGACTTACGTGAGTCTTTGTGCTCTCGAACATCAATAAGGTAGTATGACCCGTTGTTCAGATTCTTACTGACCACAAAGGGTCCTTCCCAAGGAGGGGATAACTTGTGCATGTTAGATTGATCATGGATGAGTTGGAGCACTAAGTCGCCTTCTTGAAAGGTCCTGGACCTAACCCGGCGGCTGTGGTAGCGGCACAGGTCTTGCTGATAAATCGCCGAGCAGGCTATTGCCAAGTCTCGCTCTTCGTCCAACAGGTTAACTGCATCCTGACGAGCTTTTTCGTTGTCCGCCTCAACATAAGCCGCCACACGGGGTGAGTCATGACGAACGTCACTTGGCAGGACCGCCTCTGCTCCATACACCATAAAGAAAGGTGTGTAACCCGTAGATCTGTTAGGTGTAGTATTGATGCTCCAAGGTACCGAAGGTAACTCCTCCACCCAACAACCCGGCGTCCGCTGCAAGGGGACCAAGAGCCGGGGCTTGATACCCTTCAAGATTTCTTGATTAGCTCTTTCTGCTTGACCATTGGATTGAGGATGAGCTACAGCCGAAACGCCAAGCCGGATATGCTCTCGTTGACAAAACTCTTCCATAGCTCCTTTGGAGAGGTTAGTGCCATTATCAGTTATGATGCTGTGTGGAAAACCAAAGCGAAAAATCACCTTTTTCATGAACTGGACCGCCGTGGCTGCATCACACTTACTGACTAGCTCTGCCTCAACCCACTTTGTAAACTTGTCAACCGCCACCAAAAGGTGCGTCTTTTTATCGTTAGACCTTTTGAAAGGCCCGACCATATGAAGCCCCCAGACTGCAAACGGCTAAGTAATTGGAGTCATACTCAATTCTTGAGCCGGCACATGGGCCCGTCGTGAGAACTTCTGACACCCGTCACATTTGCTGACTAGATCTTCTGCATTAGCGTGAGCCGTCAGCCAATAAAACCCATGACGGAAAGCCTTGGCCACAAGAGATTTTGAGCCGGCATGATGACCACAATCGCCCCCATGAATCTCGCAGAGTATCTCCTGACCCTCCGCAGGTGACACGCAACGTTGAAACGCCCCAGTGATGCTATAGTGATGTAACTCGCCATTAACGATTGTCATAGATTTGGACCACCGGACGATTTGTCTTGCCAAGGTCTCATCTTCAGGTAGCTCTCCCGGGTCATATAATCCAAATAGGGCACTGTCCAATCCGGGATAATGTGAAGAGCCGCTACCAGCTGTGCCTCCGGGTCTGGCACTGCTATATCTTCTTCTATAGGTAACTTGACAGAAGGATTATGCAAAACGTTAAGAAAGGTGTTAGGTGGTACCGGTTTACGCTGAGATCCCAGCCGGCTTAAGGCATCAGCCGCCTCATTCTTCCTTCGATCAATGTGTTCCACCACATAACCCTTGAGATGCCCAGCTACAACATCAACTTCACGACGGTAAGCCGCCATGAGGGAATCTTTGGAGTCCCACTTGCCTGACACCTGTTGAGCCACAAGATCTGAGTCTCCTAAGCACCTTACCCGGCTCAAGTTCATCTCCTTGGCCATCCGGAGACCATGGAGTAAGGCCTCGTACTCAGCTGCATTGTTAGTGCAAGGAAACATAAGCCGGAGAACATAATAGAATTTGTCACCTCGAGGGGAAGTTAACATGACTCCAGCCCCCGAACCTTCCAACTGCCTGGACCCATCAAAATGAATAGTCCAATATGTGTTATCAGGCTTCTCCTCAGGTGCCTGTAGCTCTATCCAATCATTGATAAAATCCACCAAGGCTTGAGATTTAATGGCCGTGCGTGGCACGTACCTCAGACCATGAGGCCCGAGCTCGATGGCCCACTTGGCAACTCGTCCTATGGCCTCTCTGTTCTGGATGATGTCTCCCAATGGGGCAGAACTTACCACAGTGATAGGGTGACCTTGGAAGTATTGCTTCAACTTCCGGCTTGCCATGAACACCCCGTAAACAAGCTTCTGCCAATGAGGGTACCTTTGCTTCGACTCGATGAGCACCTCACTGACATAATAAACCGGCGGTTGAACCGGATGCTCCTTACCAGCCTCCTTGCGCTCCACCACGATTGCAACGCTGACGGCTCGTGAATTAGCAGCCACATATAACAGTAAAGGCTCTTTGTCAATGGGAGCTGCAAGGACCGGCGGCTCAGACAACTGTCTCTTCAAATCCTCAAAAGCAGCATTGGCAGCATCACCCCAGATAAAGCTGTCCGCCTTTTTCATCAGTTGATACAGCGGTAGGGCCTTCTCACCTAGCCGGCTTATGAATCGGCTCAAAGCAGCAACACGACCCGCCAGTCGTTGAACATCATTGATACACACTGGCTTAGCCAAAGAGGTAATTGCCTTGATCTTCTTTGGATTAGCTTCAATGCCCCTGTTCGAGACAAGGAATCCCAAAAGCTTACCTGCAGGTACACCGAATACACACTTCTCCGGGTTAAGCATCATTTTATAAACCCGGAGATTATCAAAGGTTTCCTTTAAATCAGATATCAAGGTTTCCTTCTCTCTGGACTTCACCACTATATCATCCACATAAGCATGAATATTGTGCCCAATCTGATTGTGGAGACAGTTTTGTACACACCGCTGATAAGTCGCCTAGGCACTCTTGAGCCCAAAAGGCATAGACACATAGCAGAAAGCTCCAACCGGAGTGATGAAGGTTGTCTTCTCCTAGTCCTTAACTACCATCTTGATCTGATGATAACCAGAGTAAGCATCCAAAAAACTCAAACATGCACAACCCGCCGTAGCATCAATGATTTGATCAATACGGGGGAGAGCGAAAGGATCAGCCGGACAAGCCTTATTTAAGTCCATGTAATCCACACACATCCGCCAGGTGCCATTCTTCTTGAGTACGAGCACCGGGTTAGCTAACCACTCCGGGTGAAAAACTTCAACGATGAATCCGGCCGCCAAGAGCCGTGCGACCTCCTCTCCAATAGCTTTCCGTCTTTCTTCGTTGAATCGCCGAAGAAACTGTCTGACCGGCTTATACTTTGGATCAATATTAAGAGTGTGCTCAACAAGTCCTCTCGGTACACCTGGCATGTCAGAAGGTTTCCATGCAAAGATGTCCCAGTTCTCACGGATGAACTCTATGAGCGCGCTTTCCTATTTAGGATCCAAATTGGCACTGCTGCTGAACTGCTTAGATGAATCACCTAGAGTGAAATCAACAAGCTTGGTCTCAGCAGCCGACTTAAACTTCGTTGCCGGGTCATGTTCTATGGTTGGCTTCTTGAGGGAAGTCATGTCCGCCGGGTCAACGTTATCTTGATAAAATTTGAGATCCTCCGCTGCGCAGACAGACTCGGCATAAGTCGCGTCACCTTCTTCGCACTCCAGGGCCACCTTTCGACTTCCATGCACAGTGATGGTGCCCTTGTAACCCGGCATCTTGAGCTGTAAATAAACATAACACGGCCGCGCCATGAACCTGGCATAAGTCGGCCACCTGAACAAAGCGTGATATGGACTCTTGATTTTGACCACCTCAAAGGTTAACTTCTCAGCCCTAGAATCATGCTCGTCTCCAAAGGCCACCTCCAGCTCAATCTTACCGACGAGATGTGCCGACTTACCAGGCACCACTCCATGGATAATGGTGTTGGATGTCCTTAAATTTTTGTCAGTTAAACCCATGCGCCGAAAGGTCTCATAATAGAGGATGTTGATGCTGCTACCTCTGTCCATGAGCACCTTACTGAACTTATATCCACCGACCTGCGGAGCCACCACCAGGGCTAGTTGACCCGGATTGTCAACCCGGGGAGGGTGGTCCTCCCTACTCCAGACAATGGGCTGTTCTGACCACCTCAAGTAACGAGGGACTGCCGGCTCAACAGAATTCATAGCCCTCTTATGAACTTTCTTATCACGCTTACATAAGCTAGTGGTGAACACGTGGTACTGCCCACTATTCAGCTGTTTCGGATGGCTCTGATAACCCGACTGCTGCTGCTGCTGCTGTCCTCCTTGACCAGACTGTTGTTGATTATAGCCGCCTTGATTTCCTTGAAAGCCGGAATTTGAGCCGCCACCCGGGCCATGAAAACCACCGGCTCCTGAGCCGCCACCCGGACCATGATTGCCGACAAACGTATTGGAGTTCTTGAAAGCCTTCATAATTGCACAATCTTTCCACAAGTGAGTGGTGGGTCGTTCCCGGGTGCCGGGTTTTGGGCAGGGCTCATTGAGTAGCTGCTCAAGGGATGGACCTGATCCGCCAGATCGAGGGGGCGGTTTTCCCTTACGTCTCTGATTGTTACCCTGCGCATTGGCGTTGGCTACAAACTCCGGGTTACCCTCCGCCTTACGCTTATTGCCTCCTTGATTCATCGGGTTATGCTGCTGACCCTGTCCATTGCCGTTCTTTTTTCCCTTCCATGTCTTTTCCTCGTCAGACGCGGGGTCCTTGGTACTATCAGAATCGGCGTATTTGACCAAAGCCGCCATTAGCGTCCCATATCATCGCAATCACGCTTGAGGCGCCCCAGCTTCTGTCTCAGCGGCTCAAAGCGGCAATTCTTTTCCAACATGAGGATTGCAGAGCCGGCATCCATCTTGTCAGATGAATGTATAATCTCCTTGACCCGGTGCACCCAATGTGTTGTGGATTCACCCTCCTCTTGCTTGCAATTTGTCAAGTCCACAATCGACATAGATTGCTTGCAAGTGTCCTTGAAATTCTGGATGAACCGGGCTTTTAGCTCTGCCCATGAACTAATGGAATTGGGAGGTAAACCCTTTAACCAAGACCGGGCTATTCCATCCAACATCATGGTGAAATACTTAGCCATTGCTGCGTCACTGACTTCTAATAGCTCCATGGGCATCTCGTAACTTTCAATCCGTGCCCCGGGCTGTAAGTCGGCCGTGTAATTCGGCACCTTTCGAGGTCCCTTGAAGTCCATGGGCAGACGTACATTACGCAGAGCCGGTACCAAACAAGGAACACCGCCGGTTCTAGTGGCTACTCCCGCCTCAACGGAAGTCGTCGGGTAAGCCGGCAAGTCCTGTTGGGCGGCCAGCTGAGCCTCTAGCTGAGCTGCCCGTTCGTCCTCCTGACGTATCCGATCTTGCACCGGGTTATACCCGCCAGGCTGGTTTCGGCGCTAGGCGTTGCTTGACAAGGCCTCTGACTCCAAGTGTCGGCTGTAACTCAGGCTCTGGTTTGGACGAGGTGGAGCTAACCAGGGCGGAGGAGTTGAATGGATCCTGTCCCGGCTGTAAGAATAAGTTTCTTGCTGGGCCAAAGCCGTGTGGACAAGTTCTCTGGTCCTCCGGGTCTCCACCACTCTCGGATCATCACCGTCCACTGGGAGAGCCGCCAAACGAGTTGACGCTGCGATTAAGTTCTCCATAGGGTTGGAGAAGTAACCCGGCGGTATTGGCACATAATGGGGCGGTGGCATATTCCCATGAAGCGGCACCGTCACCTGAGGCTGAACCCCCCCCCCCCCCCGCTCCGGACGTCATAAACTGATTTGCGCCTGGCGGGTTACTTGGGCCGGCCCCGGGTGTAGTAAAGAGATTCCGAGGGTCATAAGTCGGAGGCAAACGGGACTGAGTTTTCTGATTTATCCTCCTCATTACCTCGTTAGATGCGTTTAAACTCATTGTGAGCTGGAAAGCCTCTACCTGGAGTTGCTGTGCCCGTGCATCCAAAGCCGCCCGCTCCGTGGCCAATCTAGTATCCTCAGCTGCTAAGGCCTCCTTGGCCCGAGCGACCTCTTCACGGACCCGTGCTACCTCTGCCTCATGCTCATCTTGATTTGCAGGGATGACTGTAGCGGTCAACAGGGCCATAAGCTTATCCATAAGATCCATCAGTGTCTGAGCCGGTGGGCGCACAGGACCACCTGTCCCGCCTGCTCCTAGCCCGGACGTTATCGCTGCCGAAGCCGTAGAGTTTTGGCCGGGTTGGGTACCAGCCATAAAGACTCCTCCCCAGTTTGGCGACTCAGAGGGGTCCGGAATAGTGCTACCATCGGAATAGCCCCCAAGCACACCGTCTTGAACTTGATACAACGAATCTGTTGAGCCGGCAGATGACTCACCATCAGAGAAGACGGTCGTCTCACCATCATCTTTAGATCCTTCAGAGAGTTCACCTTCGTGGATGCAACCCACGAAGGCACGCTTCACGACGGGTTGAGCGCGGGCGGGTTTCGCATGCTGAGCCGTCTCGACGAGGTCGGTGCAGTTGTCCGGCTCAGGGCCCGGCTCACCAATCCGTCCGATGAAGACATGGATTCCGCCGAAGGGGACCCAGTACTCGTACTCAATTGAGCTGGTGTAGGGGCCCCAGCCTTCATCGTCGATGTAGATCTTGCCGCGACGACTCTTGGTCATCCGACCGACTGCGTATCCTTTGAGCCCTTCGAAGCTGCCCTTCAGGAACTCAAATCCACCATGCGCTGGCCCCACGGTGGGCGCCAACTGCCGTGGAATTGTCACGGCAGATGTCCTCTTGCAAGGACTTAATCATGGAGCCATCGCGCCTAGGAAGCTTAAAGGGGTTAATCGGGACAAAGGACACGAGAGGTTTATACTAGTTCAGCCCCTTGCGGTGAAGGAAGGCCTACGTCTAGTTGGGTTTGTATTGCTTGAGGTTTTGATGACCAGGGAGTGAGATACGCTATGCCCGGTTCTCGATTGGTTGTCTCTTGCCCTAAGCCGCCGGCGGGTCGTCCCCTTATATACACGGATCGACGCCCCGCGGCCTACAGATTCCCGGCCGGCTCATAAACAGTGTCCGGCTCGGTGACTATTTACTTCTACCTTATGTTACAAGTCATGTCATTATGGCGGTTCGTCACTACGGGCCATAAGTCGCCTGCGGGCCTTTAGACCTTTTATTGCCTCGTCCTCTTCATGCTTGGTCTTGGGCTTCCGATGAACCTCTCTTTGCATAACCCGGCCCCTCCTGGGCGGCTTACACAAATAGTTATATCCCCAACAGTAGTCTTGTGAATTTGGTATTCGTTCGATATTTTGATGAGATGTTGTCACAACCCTAGAAATTGCTTGTCATTAGTTGCATCTGCGTCGATGCATCATGATTAATTTCAAAGGAAATTTGAATCGGGGATGACCAAGCCCTAGCACTAAACCAATTCAAATAGGTTCAACTTTAATTTTTTTTTTCAATGAACCCAAATGGCTTTTAAAAATGTTCATCATTTCTGGAAAATGCTAAAAACCAGAACCAGAGGTGTTGCACATTTTTCCATGACATATTTGGTCACTGAATTAAATCTTACTTCATTTGCATTTGGGCATTTAAATGCTATTAAATATTTTAAATGCTCAAATAATAATAAACTATAATGTTTACTGTAGGATATATTCCCAACAGTGATCATGAGTAGTTTCATGATTTTTGGAAGTGCCTCAGTATTTTTAATAAAGCACTAAAGACTATAGGAAATTAGAAAACAGAAACAAAAATAGAAAGGACAGAAACCTACCTAACTTACCTGCAGCCCATCTGGCGCCCCAGCTGGCCCAGCACTGTGCGGCCCACTGGCCCACAGTGCCAGTCATCACCAACCTCCCGCCAGAGCAGGCAGGCTGCTGCCTGTCGCCCGCGCGCTGCCCCTGGCCACCTCCTGCTTGCCACCGAGGCGCCCCGACGCGTCTGGAGATGCCCCGCAGCTCCCTCTGCCTCTCACTCCGCTCTCTGCTATCTCCCTGGCCTCTAGCCCCTCTCCCGAGCAGACCCGAACTCGCTCGTCGCCACCGACGCCGTTCACCGTAGCCACCGTGCCCCTCTGGGCCTCTCATCTTGCCCCAGAGCTCCGCCTCGTCGTCTGTTATGTCCTCAACGAGCCAGGCGACCCGGGAAGCTCTGCATCGACGCCATCTCCACCTTCTTCATCGTCGGCCACTAAAGCTCGCCGGCGTGGATTCGCGAGCTCCAGACCCTCCCCGGCCTCGCCGTTGACTCTGCTGGATTCGCCGTGAGCCCCTGCCGCTTTCCCCTCTCTCCCCATGCTCGTCTGCGCCTTCTAGCCACCGTGGCCATCGGGGCCGATTGCTCCTCGCCGCCGGCCATGTCGCCACCGTGGCTACGGCCGTGCAAGCACGCGTCCGAGCTTGCCACTGTGCTCACCGCACCACCACGAGCCCAACGCACCTAACTGCGGCTCCTGCCATGCCCTGCACCTTCGACTCGTTCGACGCACGAACGCCAGCCGCCGCACTTGCCATCACCGCCGTCGTTCTGGGCCATCTCCGGCGAAGCTGGGAGCACCACTGGATGCGCGCAAGCGCCAGCAACCCGTAGCCACAAGCTGCTCGTCGAACTGTGGCCCGTAGAGCAATTCCGACGCGGACGCCGCCGCGATCTGAGGTCGCCGGCAGTTAAACGCCGGTAGCTGACGTGGCGCGATTAGCTTAGGCGCTAAACTCGTTTAGTTAGTGCCTGTGTCTATGACATGTGGGTCCCCTAGCATAATTAGGTTAGTTTAATTTTCTGTTAGGGTTAGTACTAATACGTGTGGACCCCACGTGTCAGCTTTGACTTGGTCAAGTCAACGTTGACTGGCCCCACCTGTCATCCACCCAAACCAGCCTGAGACACTGACGTATGGGTCCCACAGGTCAGGTTTGACCTGGCCGACCCATTTGACCTGCTGACGTCACACCTATGTCATGCTGATGCAGTAAAGCATTTTCTGGATTTATTCTTAGTCAGGAAATTCCAGAAAATAGTATAAACTTCTAAAATTCATATAAATTCAACCGTAGCTCAGATTGAAATAATTTATATATGAAAAATGATCAGAAAAATCTAATCTATCCATCTGTACCATTTTCATGCATGTTTGAACAACTTAAAGTTGCTGTATAAGACAATTTGAATAAATGGCATTTGAAATGCCTTACATGGAGTTTGAATTTAAACCTTGGATTCAAACCAACTCCATTTAATCTGTTGCTACCTGCATTAGCTCAACTCACATCATATTGCCATGTCATGATCATGCATCATATTGTGCAGTGCATTGATTCTGTTTCCTTCTCTGTTGCCGGTATTTGTCCCCTCTCAGTAGACATTGCTTCGACGCCATGATCGATGACACCGATGAAGAACTATACTATCTTCAGAAGTGCCAGGCAAGCAAAACCCCCTTGTTCATTCCGATACAATCCACCTCTCTCGCTCCTGTTCTCTTTTACTGCATTAGGACAACATCGATTCAACTATTACATGTTGCGGTAGCTGAACCCCTTTTCCTCTGCATGACCTGTCATTGCCACAGTAAATAGATGAAACCCACTAGCATGAGTAGGAGTTGTTTGAGCCCTGATGTGCCTACTCATTCATGCTTGTTTATCATGCCTGCTACTGCTTAGAGTTGAGTCGGGTCTGATTCATCGGGAATGAATTGAAATGGTGATGAACATGTCCTACTGTGTGTGAGCTAAGTGTGTGAACACGATTTGGTAAAGGTAGCGGTGAGAGGCCATGTAGGAGTACATGGTGGGTTGTCTCATTGAAACCGTCCTCAGGAACTGAGTTCTGTGTTTGTGATCCATGAAACAGCTACTACCACACGTTGGGCCCTGAAATATGACCCCGCTCGACTTACTGACCCCTCTCGTCCTCTGTCCAGGAGTTGCAAGTAGTTTCTGGTGTTCGTAGTATGCTGGGGGCCGCACGCAGCGCTGACCATAGGGGTGTGCTGTGTTGCGGTAGGCACGTGGCACGGTGTACCGGGCGCCCGTTTGGTGTCCCGGGAACCCTGCACACATCGTTTGGGGCTGTGAGCGAAACTCCGGCTGGATCTCCTCGCGGATGGAACCCGAATAGGCGATAAACCTGGACTAGAGACTTGTGTGATTAGTTAGGTCGTGGTCTACACCCACATCGGCTTTCGCTTGAAGTCTGCCGAGCACATGTCGTGTGCAGACGCTAAGTGGTGGAAACATGTGTGAAGAAGTACACCCGTGCAGGGTTATAAATGATATATTCGAATAGCCGTGTCCGCGGTAAAGGACTTCTGGGTTGCCTATAATAGTTCATAGACAAGTGAAAGTGGATACTCTAAAATGCGCAAGATAAGCGTGAGTGCTATGGATGGCGTTCTCGTAGGGAGACGGGCGCGGATCCATAGTGGTGTATTGATATGGTGAATATGTGGACTCGTGTGCGCCGCCTCAAAAGAGTTACTTGCAGTCGTAGTTCAGGATAGCCACCGAGTCAAAGCTGGCTTGTTGCAGTCAAACTCCACCACCCCCTTTGTTGATACTGATGCATATGTAGTTAGTTCAGATGTAAGCCTTGCTGGGTACATTTGTACTCACGTTTGCCTATTTTATGTTTTGCAGAGAGACGTCAGTCTCGCTAGTAGTTCCGCGTGGACTTCGTCGTTTAGCTTGATACCTCAGCTACGATCTTGTGCCCTCAGCAGGATCTAGTAGATAGTCAGGCTTCTCAGCCTTTTTCATTTGTAGATGTCTGTACTCAGACATGTTAAGCTTCCGCTTGTGCTTTGATTTGTATGCTCTGAATGTTGGGTCATGAGACCCATGTTTGTAATATCTCGCTCCTCGGAGCCTAATGAATAAATATTGGAGTCGTAGAGTTATGTTGTGATGCCATGTTGTATTTACACATATCGGGCATATTGTGTGTATGATTGAAATGATTGCTATGTGTGGTTTATGACAATCTAGTTGTTTATCCTTGGCAGCCTATCATATGGGGAAATGTAGTCTAGTGCTTTCTGAGCGATAGTAGTCTGCTACAGCCCGGTTCACCGGAGTCCTGCTAGCCCAGCACTACTGCTCAGGACACTTGACTGGCCGGCATGTGTTTCACTTCGTTCTTGTGTCTGTCCCTTCGGGGAAATGTCACGCGGTGACATCCGGAGTCCTGCCTAGCCTGCTACAGCCCGGGTTACCGGAGTCCTGTTAGCCTAGTGCTACAGCCCAGATTCACACGCTGTTGGCCGACATGCTCGAAGTTGATTCATGTATGCCTGTCCCCATGGGTTAGTGCCGCTTTGGGTCAACGACTAGCCATGTCGGCCCGGGTTCTTTGTCATATGGATGCTAGCGACACTATCATATAAGTGAGCCAAAAGGCGCAAACGGTCCCGGGCCAGGTAAGGTGGCACCCGTGGGAATACCGTGCGTGAGGCCGCAAAGTGATATGATGTGTTACATGCTAGATCGGTGTGACTTAGGATCGGGGTCCTGACAGATGTATGTTGTCTAGCCTCTAGTGGTGTTATGTGAACGTCGACTACATAACACTTCACCGTTATTTGGGCCTAGAGGAAGGCATTGGGAAGTAATAAGTAGACGATGGGTTGCTAGAGTGACAGAAGCTTAAACCCTAGTTTATGCGTTGCTTCGTAAGGGGCTGATTTGGATCCATATGTTTCATGCTATGGTTAGGTTTACCTTAATACTTTTGTTGTAGTTGTGGATGCTTGCAATAGAGGTTAATCATAAGTGGGATGCTTGTTCAAGTAAGAACAACACCCAAGCACGGGTCCACCCACATATCAAATTATCAAAGTAACGAACGCAAATCATATGAACGTGATGAAAACTAGCTTGACGATATTCCTATGTGTCCTCGGGAGCGCTTTTCCTTATATAAGAGTTTGTCCAGGATTGTCCTTTGCTACAAAAAGGATTGGGCCACCTTGCTGCACTTTATTTACTTTTGTTACTTGTTGCTTGTTACAAACTATCCTATCACAAAACTATCTGTTACCACTTATTTCAGTACTTGCAGAGAATACCTTGCTGAAAACCGCTTATCATTTCCTTCTGCTCCTCGTTGGGTTCGACACTCTTACTTATCGAAAGGACTATGATAGATCCCCTATACTTGTGGGTCATCAGGGAAACCCTTCTCCCATCTAAGGAGGAGGTCAAGGAAGAAGAATGCGAAGGGCCCCCTCGCCCCTTCTCTTCCGGTGACGCCATAACGCTGCCGTGGCCATCATCATCACCGCAATCTTCACCAACAACTTCACTGCCATCATCACCAACTCTTCCCCCTCAATGCAGCGGTGTAACCTCTCTCTTACCAGCTGTAATCTCTACTTAAACATGGTGCTCAACGCTATATATTATTTCCCAATGATGTATGGCTATCCTATGATGTTTGAGTAGATCCATTTTGTCCTATGGGTTATTTGATGATCAAGATTGGTTTGAGTTGCATGTTTTATTATTGGTGCTGTCCTATGGTGCTCTCCGTGTCGCGCAAGTGTGAGGGATTCCCGTTGTAGGGTTTGCAATATGTTCATGATTTGCTTATGGTGGGTGGCGTGAGTGACAGAAGCACAGACCCGAGTAAGTAGGTTGTTTGCGTATGGGATAAAGAGGACTTGATGCTTTAATGCTATGGTTGGGTTTTACCTTAATGATCTTTAGTAGTTGTGGATGCTTGCTAGAGTTCCAATCATAAGTGCATATGATCCAAGTAGAGAAAGTATGTTAGCTTATGCCTCTCCCTCAAATAAAATTGCAATAATGATTACCGATCTAGTTATCGATTGCGTAGGGACAAATAACTTTCTTGTAACAAAAAGCTCTTTACTAAAAATAATTTAGTTGTGTCTTTATTTAACCAGCCCCTAGCGTTTATTTACGTGCTCTTTACTTTCTTGCAAGCCTATCCAAAAACATCTACAAAGTACTTCTAGTTTCATACTTGTTTCTGGTAAAGTGAACATCAAGCGTGTGTAGAGTTGTATCGGTGGTCGATAGAATTTAAGGTAATATTTGTTCTACCTTTAGCTCCACGTTGGGTTCGACACTCTTACTTATCTAAAGAGGCTACAATTGATCCCCTATACTTGTGGGTTATCACCTCGTCGCCATTGGCCACTTGTTTCACAACCCAACAGGCTCGAAGGTTGTGGGTTGGATTGGTGTCGAGCAAAGCAGAGTGCATAGGGCATGGTTGGTCTAGTAGTCTGTCTAGTGCGGTCTGCGATCTTGTCTTCTTTCTTTTTCATGATGATTCCACTAGCAGCGGGCACCTAGATGGCTCTTCTCATCGTGCGAGGTCGCAATCATTTGATTTTCTTAACCGGATGGGTTCAATACTTTCATCTTGAGCAAACCAGACATCTTCAATGGCGCAAAATTTCAATACCAGTTCGGAGAGCTCAGAGAAGGTTTGAACTCGGCATCGAGCGAGGGCGTTTAACACACCCTCGCCATCACAGTTGTGATGAAAGGCAGCTAGCACTTCTGCATCGGGGCAATTGTTATTCTGTTCTTGACGAACGAGAACCTCAACCAGATTGCTGCACTGTTTCCCTGGCTCGTTGTTTTATATATATTAGGTCCTAGACGTTGGGAGGCCCCGAATTAGTTGGGCAATACTCGACATGAGGGTGGGTGGGATCAAAAATTTCAATCCAATCTTGCGGGGGGGGGGGGGGAGGGGGAATCCATGGTGCCCCTATGTCCTTTGTGAGAAAGATGCACGGAGAGGGAGGTATCCGGGTTTGGCTTAACATATGAAATGCGTATTTCTTCTCCCCAATCAATTCCTTGCTCGTCCCTTGAACGGGGGCTCAGATCCAAGGTTTCCTCAAGTCGGACCCCGTCGGCCGACCTCATCAAGGGAGCATAAAGCTCCAGATAGAGTTTTCGATCACGCCCAGCCTCCACGAAGGGGGAGTTGATTTGGGATCTGTCGATCCCTTAGATGACCCATTCGTGAGAATCGCCAATACACCAAAGGCACCGAGGGGATTCAGATTTCCAATTGGTGAAGCCATCATTCCGGGGCGATAGCAAAACTAGCTCTCAATGAAAACCCCAATGTCGGTGTTAAAACCGGCATACCTCGGGTAGGGGGACCCGAGCTATGAGATCGGATCGATGGCTAACAAGAGACAAGGGACACAGTGCTTTTACCCAGGTTCGGGCCCTCTTTAAGGAGGTAATACCCTACTCCTGCTCTTACTTATATTATCGTTGTATCAAGGTACAGAGTTGATCTACCTTGAGATCGTAAGTTGTGGACTAAACCCTAGGGGTAATGGTGATGATGATGAATGTCTCTACGCACTAAACCCTCCAGTTTATATAGGCACCAGGGTTATCTAGGGTTACACATGGTCGGTTGCCATCTAGGGGTTACATGCCAAATCTAATAGATATACTTGGAGTACACGCCAAGTCCTCGGTGAAGCCCGTTCCGCCTACACCACAAGTTAGAAGCTTCCAGAGTCCTTCCTCATTAACGGACCATCAATTCGACCCATGGACTAGGTCAGCCAGGCCGGGACCCCCTAGTCTAGGACACCTTCAACCATAATAATCACTTGTTGTTAGAAATGAGATGTAGTAACCTCTGAAGAAATATTGATTGTGGCATCACCACGTATGCTTTCAATTCTTCACCACTAGTCTAGGGAGTCAAAGAAGTCATACCATAATGCGGAACAAATCAAAAGTAGTGCTCGAAGTCACCGCACCAAGAGCCAAGCAATTGCTTCTCTGGAATGACACACTGACTGACATGATTTGAATAGAGCCAATCAATGTGGCAACACCAATCCTCATAGGTCTTTAATGTCGGATCAAAATTCGTCGAGGTAGAAAAAATGCTAAAAAGATCTTATTCCAATGCGCCATTGTTGCAAGGAAACCAAATAAGGAAAGCAAGTACCCAATAAAACTAACAAAAATGAAAGGGGTGGGTTCCCACCCCTCTGGCCACCTAAGATTAGACGGTAGAGAGAAGAGGGAGCAATGTGGCGAAGTGGAGGAGACCTTGAATAGTAGCTAGGTTGTAGAAAACATTGACACTTGAAGCATGACGGTGGAGGAAATTGCAAGGTCCTAACTGGTCCACCCTTGAGGAAACTATGACCGTCAAAAAGCTGACTCGTGCATCCAGACTGACCAGGCCTGAATTTTCTCTTTAGCACATACCAAGCCTGAGTAAATGGATGATGAGTCCAAATTTTGTGTTAATTTACACCTCTTATTCCTCTCCGTGGTGTTAGGACTCTTCAGATTTTACCACGTCTATGCATCTTTTTATCTGTTTTCACCAGCTTGCCACTCACACAAGCATTTGGGAGTTTAAGAAAAGAATGCCAAGGTATGGTGATATATTATTACCATAAAATAATAAAGCATATGGGAAGAGAGAGAGAGAGAGAGAGAGAGAGAGAGATCATGCAGAGGTGTCTAGAGCGCAAGATGACGCACGGTAGGAGCACACACGCTCGTACCACCGGTCATATCGCACACCACAGTCTCATCCTAATAAAGTACTTCATCCCGTGTGACCGGATCAGGGAGAGGACACCAATAGCCACCATAAACTCCAAAACGATGAATCATAGCCTCCAAGGGGAATCCAAAGCGGAAATTTATAGAGAAGCTCCGCCGCCGCATTGTCCCATCAAGGAGGCATCATCGTCATCCATCTACCGCATGGCCATCCCATCTCCATCTATTTGCAATACATTAGTCTGTGTGGATCCAATTTTGTATTACATTTCTACTTCATCCATATTCACCATGACTTACTCTATGATGCTTATGATCTGGATGTGCGAGTAATCTCCTTAGTTCCCAGGATATAGAGGAACCATAGTATATTTAGGATTGAAAGTTGGTAGGATTTGGCATCCTCTTTATATGTTTAAGTTAATGATCTTCTCCATGTTGGGTGAAGTCGACCATTCAACATATGCCTTCTTTGGACGAAAGGTCATTACAATTAGTGTAATGGTGGAATGCGGAGGTCGGTAGTGACAGTGCTCATCTCCCTCATTTTTGAATCATTGCAATAGGGGGGGTATAAAAGTAAAAATAGTCAAAGCTAACGAAGTAACGTCCTGGGCGAACCAACTTTGTGTGTTTAAGGCGAAGGGACGCTAGGTCACGCAGTAAGCAAGGCAAAACAACACTCTTAGTTATTTTTTATGTTTGAGAAATGCGCTCTTAGTTATAGAGAACCATTTTGGAGGGACGCGATATATTGAAATAAGGACCGATCACGCGGATTGGTAAATGGAGCTTCGACCCATATATGAAACGATAATTGGATACCGAGTGACATAATGATGCGGCCCTTCGATTGTTGGTCGACCCCCCCCCCCACACACACACACAGACACAGACACATTTGTTCCTAAACTTATTGATCACAACACTGCAAAATGGGACAGAGTAAAGAATGCCGAGGCTTGCCTACCAATGGATGTGCCACCCATCCTAGGCATAAAGTTGTGTACTAGGGATATGGATGATAGTGGGGTATGGAATTTTGAAAAAAGTGGGAACTTCTCAGTCAGATTGGCCTACAAAATGATGGCCGCACCAAAAGTAAGGAGGGAAGCTTGGTTAGATGGTTCCTCGGGATCATCGAGCAATGACAGAGACACAACATCATGGAGATTACTATGGAAGACTCCAGTCTCGGGGCAAGATACGCATGTTTCTCTAGAGACTAGCAAAAAACTCATTGCCAACAGAGGATGTGAGAGCACATAGAAACATTACTATGGAAGACTCCAGTCTCGGGGCAAGATACGCATGTTTCTCTATAGACTAGCAAAAAAGTCGTTGCCAACAGAGGATGTGAGAGCACATAGTAATCTCCATGATGTTGTGTCTCTGTCATTGCTCGATGATCCCGAGGAACCATCTAACCAAGCTTCCCTCCTTACTTTTGGTGCGGCCATCATTTTGTAGGCCAATCTGACTGAGAAGTTCCCACTTTTTTCAAAATTCCATACCCCACTATCATCCATATCCCTAGTACACAACTTTATGCCTTGGATGGGTGGCACATCCATTGGTAGGCAAGCCTCGGCATTCTTTACTCTGTCCCATTTTGCAGTGTTGTGATCAATAAGTTTAGGAACAAATGTGTCTGTGTCTGTGTGTGCGGGGGGGGGGGGGGGTGGGGGGTGGGGGGTCGACCAACAATCGAAGGGCCGCATCATTATGTCACTCGGTATCCAATTATCGTTTCATATATGGGTCGAAGCCCCATTTACCAATTCGCGTGATCGGTCCTTATTTCAATATATCGCGTCCCTCCAAAATGGTTCTCCATAACTAAGAGCGCATTTCTCAAAAATAAAAAATAACTAAGAGTGTTGTTTTGCCTTGCTTACTGCGTGACCTAGCGTCCCTTCGCCTTAAACACACAAAGTTGGTTCGCCCAGGACGTTACTTCGTTAGCTTTGACTATTTTTACTTTTATACCCCCCCCCCCCCAATTTTTAAAAAATATATATTTAAGAAGTAAATTTAGTTAAATTTACAAGCATTCCTCGTACATTTTCAAAATGTTCATGTAGTGTAGAAAGAGTATGTTCAACTCTCAAAAAATAGTAGTACCACTCACAAAACTATTTTGAGATATTTAAAATGCTCACATATTTAAAAAATATGTTACTGACTTTTACGAAAATATTTATAAAAAACCAAAATTCAGATTTATTTAATAAATTAAATGCAACATTCAAAAGCAGTATGACATTAAAAAAAGTTCAAGAATTACAAAATATTTCTTTTATTTTTATAAAATATACAATGAAAAATATTCACGATTTTCTAAAATGTTTCTGGAATTTCGCCAATTTTTTTTTAAAATTCTAAAAAATAATTTTAGTTGTTCAAAAGTATGTTCGTCACATTTCCAAACCAAATTAATATGATCTAAAAACATGATCGCGTGATTTTGAAAAATATTCAATATGTATGTGAAATTGTTTAACATGTTCGAATAAATGATCAGAACATGAATTTGCGAAAATCTTTAATACTCCCTCTGTCTCATAATATAAAAGTGTTCCCATAATATAAGAGTGTTTTTATGCTAAATTAGTGTAAACAATGCTCTTATAAAAGCGTTTTTACACGTATTTGATAATTTTTTTTTTGAGAAATCACACGTATTTGATAACTGAAGAAATGAACTGAACAAACAACCAGAAAACAAAATATATAGCATCCCTTACTGGGCCTTCCCTTCCACCGCACAGTGGCGGGCGGTGCATATATCTCCCATCAAGCGAGCGAACAAATAGCTCACTCCCACTGATCAGCCTGGGCCTGTATTGTGCAAGGCACGGGGTGTGAAGACTTTTTTTCAGTTTCCTTTTTCTATTTGGCTTATTTCCTTTTCTCTCTCTTTAGTTTCTTATTCCTTTTTATTTTTAATTAATTTTAAGTAAAATTCGAAAAATGCTCAATTTGTTTGAATATAATTAAGAATTGTAAATGCTAACAGAATCCGAAAATGTTAAATAACTATAAAAACATTTAGAGTTTAATAAAATATCCCAAATTTAAAAACTGTCACGAATTTCAAATTTCAGTGAATTTGTATTTGTTTTGCACAATAGAAAAATCCTTTATTTGAGAAAGCTTTATGAATTCAAAAAGATCATGGAATTCAAAAAATGCTTGTGTATTTCAAAAAATGTACCCACATCAAAACATGTTTATGAAATTTAAAAGTTTAATAAGTTTCAAAAAAATGATTGTGAATCAAAAATCACGATTTTAAAAATTTTTATGACTTCAAAAGATGTTCAAGAAATAAAACAATCACAAATTTGGAAAAACTAATTTTGATTTTTTTTATTTCAAAGTGTTTACAAATTTCAAGAAATGTTCACAGATTAAATAATTGTTTATAAATTTGGAAAAAGAATTATCTATTTATAAAATATTTCAGAATTTAAAAAGAGTTCACGTCTTTGTAAATTGGTTGGGAACTCAAAATATTTATGTTGATTGATTTTTTTAGTGAATTCAATAAATATTCATGGATTTAAAACATATTCGCAAATTCAAGAAATGTCCATGAATTTGAAAAAATATTGTGAGCGCTCATGAGTTTGAACAAATGTTCATGAATTCCTATAATATTTCCGACTTAAAAAAGTGTGCCTGAATGTCACAAAGTTATCATGAATTTAAAAATGGTAAAAAACATAAAATAAAATAAAAAAGAAAAAGAAAAGAAATAAGTGAAAAAGAAAAGAGAAGAAAAAGAATTTTCGGTATAAGAAAGAAACCTCTAAAACAAAAAGAAAGAAAACTGGGAAAAGGGAAAGAGATGTCAGCTCACATAAGGTTCTAGAACCTTGAACCTTCCAAAAACGAGTGCAAAACGGAGGCTCAAAGTGGGCTAGTCCACCTAGCTTGCAGGAGCTCCCTGGGCACACGTTTCATGTTTATCTATCACAACACGCGATAAGTAGGTAAACTGGATCCACTACAGTACTGGAACTAAAGATTTGCGGATTTGCTTCACCAAGAGGTAATAGCAAACACTTAGCCTTAACATGCTGAAAATAGGCTCACGTCCATCGCCTTGCACACGCGATACCCGTCTCGTGAGCCTCGCTCACCGCTTTATCCGCTCATTCTTATCCAACCGTCTCTCTCTCTACCTATCTATGTATCTCTCTCTCTCCTTTCGCATCATGTACTGCGCATCTCATCCATGGTCAACCTCCATGACCGCTCAGTAACTCAGCCCTTCTTCATGCCCAGAGAAATTGACGTCTCTCCCCAACTTCCTGATCCGCATCTCGTAGAACTAATCCTCCGACGAGCTTCACCATCACATCCGACAAACTCCTCAATCCACATCTGCTCCTGCGTGGGTAGAGAGCAAGATATCACATGTTTTGCTAGGTGATTCGCTCCACATCTGTATAAGGTCATCACAAGTTGAAGTAGCTTATCGGCTGTCAAGGTGGTGTAGGTCGCCATTTTGTGGTAGGAGCCACTGTGCCATGGGCAGGTGTTACAAGGGCGGGTCATTATAGTTTCTACAACAAGCTTCTATTGCAAAAGGAGGTTGGCGGCCATGTTGGGCGGTCGCCAGAGTTCATCGCACTACAAAGGGGGCATCGCAACATGCATCATGTTGCAAAACTAGTCGGAGTTCTGAAAGGCAGCAAGGGGAGCAAGGGAAAACTACTCACACGTCATCGGAAGGGCAACGAGGTTGATATAGAAGCCCTCCATGATCGATTCCCCCTTCAGCAGAGTACCGAAAAAGGTCTCTAGTTGGGATCTCGGAAGAACAGAAGCTTGTGGTTGCGGAAAAATTGTTTCGGGTGGCTCTCTGTTGGTTTTGGGATTTATGTGAATTTATAGGTTTGGAATTAGGTCAAACGGAGCTGCATGGGGCCACAGCCTCAGGTGGCGCCCCCTGGAGGCGCACCATGCAAGCTTATGGCCCTCTCGTATCTCTTTTGGCCTCCCCCCGAAGCTTTTAGGGTCCCTTCTGGTCTAGAAAAAAATCACCGTAAAGTTTCATCATGTTTGGACTTTGTTTGATATTAATTTTTTGAAAAACAAAAAAACATGCAGAAAATAGGAGCTGGCACTGGGCAGTGAGTTAATAGGTTAGTTCCCAAATTGATTTAAAATAGCATAATCAAGCATCCAAGATTGATAATATAATAACATGAAGCCATAAAAAAAATTATAGATACATTGAAGACGTATCAACCGACCCCACCGACCACTACGGGAGCGTGGCGGCAGTGCGGGATGTGTACCGGAAGTTGAATGAGGACATGGATGTCCTTGGACTCTAGCGGTTTGTTCCATACAACGCCTTCGACGAGGGGAACCTGATCCACTTGACATTCTTCTTCCAGTACCTCACATCAAGGTTTGGGGATTTCCGCCAGCAGGCAGAGGTCGAGCGGGAGGCAGAGGTGGACCGGGGCACGCGAGAGGTGGCGTCCTGTATCCTCACCTCCATCCACATTGCTTCCCCACACTTCCCGGTGGAGATTGAGCTAGAGGACCTCGACGTGGAGGATCAGCGGAAGATGGAGCATGCGGTGGCGGGCGTAGTGGAGGCGGCGGTGCAACACGAGAAGGAGAGTGACTTCGTGAATGCCCGAGGTCTTCTCCTGCCTTGGTTCCCTCCATCGTCGTCCTCTTCTTTGTTTATATCTTCATGTAGTAGGTCACCCCCTAGTACCTATGAGGGGGGAGAACCAGAAGAGGCACGAGGTGCTGTTAGCCGTGGGTCGGACATAGTTGGTTGTAAGTGTCGACCCACTTTTTAAAGCTATGCAATTTATGCTAAGAAGTACTCTTTGTGTCGCCCTTCTCTTTTCCGAATGATTTTCTGTTTATGTGTTTTCATGCCTTTTATCGATCAGATTACACCCGGTTGTGTGATGCTTCATTGGCAGTGCGATAGGATTTTTGCCTAAACCGCAGCTGCATGGTCCACACCTTCTTGGGTATTCACATATTTTAGAACAATTGCAAGCATGCGAGCGTTGCCGGAGAACCGAATAACGCCCTTGTCGGTGTAGTGAGAGTTCAAAATATGCTTCTTCACAAACAGGCTAAACACATGGAAACTTTCAAAAAAAATGTCCAAGAGTCGGGCCGAACCAAACCATAGAACCAAGATGCGTCTACTTATCTTGTAAGTTCGGTTTTGCCCCGCATGAATGTACGGGGTGGGGCCTTCCGCTTCCCAGAGCCTATCCCGAAGGAGTACTTCGCTACCTTATTTTTTTTTATAAAAAAGGCACAAAGCTTTGGATATGTTGTGTGTCCACAACATACCTAGCAATAGAGGTAATTCTATGTAGCATGCAGCGTAATGTAAACCACAGACATGACTAGATTTAGCATGATAATTCACATAACATTGCGGAGCACTTGAGTCTAGTTATTTGCTTTTTTACATGGGTTTTGTTGGCTGGAGCGGATCCAGCAACCATGATACTTGCTAACTGGAACAGATCCAATTAGTGTCCTAAGGGTAGAACTTGCGAAGGTGGTACTTCTACAGATTTTCAATGCTCCATGAATTTTGCATAGGTGTCCCATCTTCAGTTTCTAGCCGAACAACGCCAGGCATAGTAACTTGAACCACCCTAAAAGGACCTTCCTATTTTGGTGTAAGCTTGTTTTGTCCCTTTTCTGACTGAATCCGGCGAAGAACAATGTCACCTTCCTCGATCCATGGGAACGAATATTACAGCTATGGTAGCGACGCAAACCCTGCAGATAACGTGCTGCACGTATAGTTGCCCAGGATCAGTTATCCTCAAGTAATTCAACATCGTCATGTCTTCTTTGCTCTTGTTTTTCTTCATCATAAGCTCTTACTCGAGGAGATCTATACACGAGTTCCGTGGGGAGTACCGCTTCGGCTCCATAGACAAGAGCGAAGGGGGTTTCTCTTATTGCTTGGTTTGGTGTCGTTCTGAGTGACCAGAGAACAACAGGAACTTCATCATCCCAGTGTCTACCACATTTTTTAGTATGTCAAAAGTTTGGGTTCTAAGCCCAAGCAACACCTGAACACTATCCCTTTATGCCTGCCCATTGCTCCTGGGGTGAGCAACTAATGCATAGCAGAACCAGGTATCGATTTGTTCACAGTATGTCGCGAAGGTGCACAAGTGAACTAAGTACCATTGTCGGCGATGATGCGGTTAGTCACATCGAAACGGCAGACTAGTCCCCTAAAAGAACTTGATTGTAGACTAATAAGCCATGACTTTCCTGACAGGCTTGACCTGAGGCCACTTCATGAACTTGTTGATGGTAACATATAAGTACTCAAAGCCCTCGGTTGCACGGGGAAAGGGCCCGAGGATGTCCAATCCCCATACCGTGAATGACCATGAGAGAGGAATCGTTTGAAAGCCTGCGTTGGTCGATGGATTTCTTTGGAGTGAAAATGGCATTCGTCGCAGGTATGCACTAGCTCCTCTGCATCTTTTAAGGTCGTAGATGAGTAGAATCCTTGACGGAATGCCTTGCCTACAAGTGCCCGCGACCCGAAATGTGTCCCACACACTCCTTCATGAATGTCTTGCATGAGAGCTTGCCCTTGTTCCTTGGGTATGAACAAAAGTTTCACTCCATTTGGACGTCTTTGATAGAGGTCTCCATCCATGAAGACGTACATGCTGGCTTGATGAGCAACCCTTTCACCGTCTTCACGATTCTTAGGTGACTCATCTTCCCAGAGATAATGAGCGCTCTTTGCTACTCAGTGTGGGACATGTGCTTCGGCGGCACACACAACAATGTTGGCTGAAGTTGCATCTTCGGGAAGATCAGGAGGCATATCACCCAGGAAGGAAACTTTCCCAACTGTGATCATCGGCTTCTTGATTTTGCGAGTAGAGGGGAGCACAGATGGTTGAATGAGTCTTTTCGAGCTGCCAACTTTGATAGTTCATTAGCAGCAAAGTTTTGTGTATGAGGTATGTGCTCCATGTGCAGACCATCAAAATGGCTTTCTATTTTTCTCACTTCATCCATGTACGCTTCCATCTACGGGCATTGATAATACTTGTTAACTTTCCTTACAATCAACTGAGAGTCGCCTCTAACTACTAATTTCTTGATGCCAAATCCAAGTGCTGCTCATAAACCGACAAGCAAACCTTCATACTCTGCAGTACTGTTAGTTGCCCTAGGGCCAGTATAGAGCATCTAGATAACATACTTGAGGTGCTCTCTAGTTGGGGAGACTAGCACAATGCCAGCTCCCGCTCCTTCTGGTGAGAATGAACCATCAAAGTACATTACCCATTCATCCCGATCTTCCTCCCCGAGAAGGGAAGTGGTCTCAGGATCTTCAAGGGGGTGGAGGTCCATTTAGTAATGAACTCCGGTATCACTCGGATTTTGATGACATGGGTTCTCTCGCACTTGATGTCAAACTCCGACAGCTCCAGAGACCATTCAGCAATACGACCCATCATCGTTCTCTTGTGGAGGATACGTCTAAGTGGGAAGGAGGTTACCACAATGATCGCGTGTGCTTGGAAGAAATGCATGAGTTCCCGAGAAGCGATTAGGACACCCAGAAGGACCTTCTGAATGTCCTGGTACCTTGTAGTCGCGCCTTGCAATAGGGTGCTAACAAAGTACACTGGACACTGTACTGATTTCTTCCTGCAGGATGTGCATTGCTTCTGCTCACTTGATGCTGATGACTCTGGTTGGTCAGGGTTTAGTTCTTCAGTTGAGGTACCATCTTGTTCTCGCTCCACTACTAAGGCGGAACTCACCACCTAGTGGGTGGCTTCTATGTACAAGAGTAGTCTCTCGCTGGGCTTTGCAACCACTAGTATTGGAGGAGAGGAGAGGTACCTCCTCAATTCTTGGAGAGCCGACTCCGCTTCTGGTGTCCATTCTGTTAGGTCATTTCTCCCTTAGTGGTTTTGGTGATTGATGACAATGTTTTTGCGGACTAATCGTGTGCATTGAGCATTCCAGATATTCTATCATTTGGCACAAGATGATTCGAGGCCCTTGTAGTTATAGAGTGAAGATGGTTATTTTTCCTGCGTTTCTTTTTCGGTGGACTTGAGTCGTAGGAAAAACATACTATTAAGAGGGGGTCCACATCGGAAAGGTTTGAGTGGAATCATCACATACACATCTTCATTTGCACCAACTTCCATTACCGCACCTCTGGAGTTCATCCTTTGTGCTTCTAATTACTAGTCTTGAGGCAGTGGTAGTACCACCTTGGGCAGCGGTAGTACCGCTTGTGCGGTACTACCGCTTGTGCAGTACTACCGCTGATCCAGTTTCGCGGCTACTGCCGCTTATTCATTGCGTCTTGTTGTCTCTTCGCGCTTAGCGGCAGTTGGGCGAAAGTAGAGTGGTAGTACCGCTTGTGGTACTTCTGTCTCTAGTACCGCCCTTATACTACAACTGCCACTACCGCTTAATCGTTGCCTTCTGGACTTGTGTGCCACTGAGCGGTAGTTGGGCAGCAGTAAGGCAACGGTAGTACCGCTGCTGCGGTAATGCCGCCGTACTGACCCTTCCTTTTATATTTTCTCTTTTTGGCAAGCATTATGTGTTGGGGAAAGATCCATACAAACATACCCACTCGGATGTAGGTGATCATGAAATATTATTGTTGACATTACCCTTGAGGTAAATAGTTGGGAGGCGAAACTATAAGCCCCTATCTTTCTATGTGTCTGATTGAAGCTTTGATCTCATAAGTATCACGTGAGTGTTAGCAATTATGAAAGACTAAAAGATGGTTGAGTATGTGGACTTTCTACACAAGAGCTCTTACATTGACTCTTTCCGATGTTATGATAAATTACAATTGCCTCAATGACCGAGATCATAGTTTGTTAGTTTTCAATAAAGTTTTTGGTTCATACTTTACCTTGTGAATGAATTATCACTTTGTCATAAGAAGTTCTATGACAATATATTGTTGTTCTAAAATATGATCGTGATGCCCTCATGTCCGTATTTTATTTTATCGACACCTCTATCTCTAAGCATGTGGACAAGATTATCGATTTTGTATTTCGCTTGAGGACAAGCGAGGTCTAAGCTTGGGGGAGTTGACACGTCCATTTTGCATCATGTTTTTATGTTGATATTTATTGCATTATGGGATGTTATTTCACATTATGGTATAATACTTATGCCTTTTCTCTCTCATTTACAAGATTTACATGAAGAGGGAGAATGCTGACAACTGGAATTCTGGACCAGAAAGGAGCAAATCTGAGATAACTATTCTGCACAACTCCAAATGTCCTGAAACTTTACGAAGAATTGTTTTGGAATATATATAAAATACTGGGCGAAGAAACAACAAAAGGGGATCCACCAGGTGTCCACAAGCCTCGGGGGCGTGCCCTACCCCCCAGGGCGCGCCTCCCGAGGTTGTGAGCCCCCTGACCAGCCCCCAGTGTCCATATTCTTCCATATGAAGGGTTTTGACCTAGAAAAAATCGCAAGGAAGCTTTCGGGATGAAGCGCAGCCGTCTCAAGGCGGAACCTGGGTAGAAGCAATCAAGAGCTCCGGCGGAGCTATTCTGCCAGGGAAACTTCCCTCCGAGAGGGGGAAATTGAAGCCATCATCATCACCAACGATCCTCTCATCGAGGGAGGGTCAATCTTCATCAACATCTTCACCAGCACCATCTCCTCTCAAACCCTAGTTCATCTTTTGTATTCAATCTTTGCCTCAAAACCTCAGATTGGTACCTGTGGGTTGCTAGTAGTGTCGATTACTTCTTGTAGTTGATGCTAGTTGGTTTATTTGGTTGAAGATCATATGTTCAGATCCTTAATGATATTTATTACCCCTATGATCTTGAACATGAACATGCTTTGTGAGTAGTTACGTTTGTTCCTGAGGACATGGGAGAAGTCTTGTTATAAGTAATCATGTGAATTTGGTATTCATTCTATATTTTGATGAGATGTATGTTGTCTTTCCTCTAGTGGTGTTCTGTGAACGTTGACTACATGACACTTCACCATGATTTGGGCCTAGGGGAAGGCATTGGGAAGTAATAAGTAGATGATGGGTTGCTAGAGTGACAGAAGCATAAACCTGTAAGGGGATCATTTGGATCCACATGTTTCATGCTATGGTTAGATTTATCTTAATTCTTCTTTCTTAGTTGCAGATCCTTGCGATAGGGGTTAATCATAAGTGGAAGGCTTGTCCAAGTAAGGACAGCAACCAAGCACTGGTCCACCCACATATCAAATTATCAAAGTAACAAACGCGAATCATATGAGCATGATGAAAACTAGCTTGACGATAATTCCCATGTGTCCTCGGGAGCGCTTTGCTTTATATAAGAGTTCGTACAAGATTATCCTTTACTACAAAATGGATCGGGTCACCTTTCTACACCTTTTATCCACTTGTTACTTGGTACCCATTATGAATTATCTCATTACCCAACTATCTGTTACCGATAATTTCAGTGCCTGCAGAAAATACCTTGCTGAAAACCGCTTGTCATTTCCTTCTGCTCCTCATTGTGTTCGACACTCTTACTTACTGAAAGGACTATGATTGATCCCCTATATTTGTTGGTCATCAAGACTCTTTTCTGGCGCCGTTGCTGGGGAGTGAAGCATTTGGTGAGTAGAATTTGGTAAGGAAAAATTTATGTTACGTGCTCAAATTTATTATTACTTGTCACTATGGAAAATCATCCTTTGAGGGGTTTGTCCGGGGTATCTTCACCTCTACCGGAAGAACAAAGAGTTGCTCCTCAAACTACTACACCTACTAAAAATATTTATTATGAAATTCCTTTTGGTATGATAGAGAAACTGCTAGCTAATCCTTATGCAGGAGATAGAACACTACATCCTGATATGCATCTAATCTATGTGGATGAAGTTCGTGGATTATTTAAGCTTGTAGGTTTGCCCGAAGATGAAGTCAAGAAGAAGGTCTTCCCTTTATCTTTGAAGGAAAGGCATTGACATGATATAGGCTATGTGATGATATTGGAGCTTGGAACTACAACCGATTGAAATTGGATTTTCATCAGAAGTTCTATCCTATGCATCTGGTTCATCATGATCGGAATTATATATATAATTTTTGGCCTTGTGAAGGAGAAAGTATCGCTTAAGATTGGGGGAGGGTTAATTCAATTTTATATTCATGCCCCAATCATGAACTCTCGAGAGAAATTATTATTCAGAATTCTTATGCTCGACTTTCTCGTAATGATCAATCCATGCCCGATACTTCATGTACTGGTTCTTTTATGAAGAAGACTATTGAATTTAGGTGGGATATTTTGGAAAGAATTAAACACAACTCTGAAGATTGGGAACTCAAGAAGGTAAGGAGTCAGGTATAAAACTTGAATTTTATTGTGTTAAAACTTTTATGGATACCGATGCTTTTCAGAATTTTAGCACTAAACATATGGACTTGACTCTGATATAGTAGCTTCTTTTTGTGAATCATTTGCTATTCATGTTGATCTCCCTAAGGAGAAGTTGTTTAAATATCATCCTCCCATTGAAGTAAAAATAGTAGAACCCATTGAAGCTAGAGAAGAAACTACTACTTATAATGTTGATCCAGTTATTCCTACTACTTATATTGAGAAACCACCTTTTCCTGTTAGGGTAAAAGTGTTGGAAATATGCCCTAGAGGCAATGATAAAATGGTTATTATTGTATTTCCTTGTTCATGATAATTTTCTATTGTTCATGCTATAATTGTATTAAACGGAAACCGTAATACATGTGTGAATACATCGACCACAACATGTCCCTAGTAAGCCTCTAGTTAACTAGCTCGTTGATCAATACATGGTCATGGTTTCCTGACCATGGACATTGGATGTCATTGATAACGGGATCACATCACTAGGAGAATGATGTGATGGACAAGACCCAACCTTAAGCATAGCACAAGATCGTGTAGTTCGTTTGCTAAAGCTTTTCTAATGTCAAGTATCATTTCCTTAGACCATGAGATTGTGCAACTCCCGGATACCGTAGGAATGCTTTGGGTACACCAAACGTCACAATGTAACTGGATGGCTATAAAGGTGCACTACAGGTATCTCCGAAAGTGTCTGTTGGGTTGGCACGAATCGAGACTGCGATTTGTCACTCCGTATGATGGAGAGGTATCTCTGGGCCCACTCGGTAATGCATCATCATAATGAGCTCAATGTGACTAATGAGTTAGTCACGGGATCATGCATTATGGTACGAGTAAAGTGACTTGCCGGTAACGAGATTGAACGAAGTATTGGGATACCGACGATCGAATCTTGGGCAAGTAACGTACCGATTGACAAAGGGAATTGTATACGGGATTGATTGAATCCCCGACATCGTGGTTCATCCGATGAGATCATCGTGGAACATGTGGGAGCCAACATGGGTATCCAGATCCCGCTGTTGGTTATTGGCCGGAGAGTTGTCTCGGTCATGTCTGCATGATTCCCGAACCCGTAGGGTCTACACACTTAAGGTCCGATGACGCTAGGGTTATAGGGAAAGTTTTTACGTGGTTACCGAATGTTGTTCGGAGTCCCGGATGAGATCCCGGACGTCACAAGGAGTTCCGGAATGGTCCGGAGGTAAATAATAATATATAGGAAGTGAGGTTTTGACCAAAGAAAGTGTTTCGGGCGTCACGATAATGTACTAGGACCACCGGAGGGTTCCGGGGGTCCACCGGGAGGGGCCACCAGCCCCGGAGGCTTGCATGGGCCAAGAGTGGGAAGGGACCAGCCCCTGAGTGGGCTGGTGCGCCTCCCACAAAGGCCCAAGGCGCAGCTAGGAGGAGAAAGGGGGAAACCCTAGGCGCAGATGGGCCTAAGGCCCACCCTAGGGCGTGCCTCCCCCTCTCCCCCTCTTGGCCGCCCCCCTCCATCCCATCTAGGGCTGCCGCCCCCTAGGGGTGGGAACCCTAGAGGGGGCGCACCCTCCTCCCCTCCTCCTCCTATAAATAGTGGGGGTTTTGGGGCTGCCCAACACACGAGTCTCTCTCCCTCTTGGCGCAGCCCTACCCCTCTCCCTCCTCGTCTATTGCAGTGCTTGGCGAAGCCCTGCTGGCGTGCCACGCTCCTCCACCATCACCACGCCGTCGTGCTGCTGCTGGACGGAGTCTTCCCCAACCTCTCCCTCTCTCCTCGCTGGATCAAGGCGGGAGAGATGTCACCGGGCTGTACGTGTGTTGAACGCGGAGGCACCGTTGTTCGGCGCTTAGATCGGAATCGACCACGATCTAAATCACCACGAGTACGACTACCTCAACTGCGTTCTTGCAAAGCTTCCGCTTAGCGATCTACAAGGGTATGTAGATGCACTCCCCTTCCCCTCGTTCCTAGATTACTCCATAGATTGATCTTGGTGATGCGTAGAAAATTTTAAATTTCTGCTACGATCCCCTACAAAAAGAACATGCTAAAGCTTCAGTTGTGGTTCACAAAAGTTATACAAGAATACCCACACCCTTTGAACATATTAAATTTGAACCTAATGTTGCTATGGTTAAAGATCTCTTGGTTGATAATATTGATGGGCATGTTATTTATTTATGTGATGAAGCTACTAGAATTGCTAAACCCGATGAAAAAGATAAACATAAAACCGTTGTTGGCATGCTTGTTGTCTCTATTAAAATAGGAGATCATTATTATCATGGCTTATGTGATTTGGGTGCTAGTGTGAGTGCAACCCCGTTTACTTATATCAAGAAATTATGAATGATATTGCACCTGCTGAGATAGAAGATATTGATGTTACTATCACTATCACACCACTTGGGATTGTTAGCGATGTTGAAGTCTTTTGTGGGAAAATGAAATACCCTACTGATTTTCTAGTTATTGGTTCCCCACAAGATGATTTTTGTCCCATTATATTTGGCAGACCTTTCTTAAACACGGTTAATGCTAAGATAAATTGTGAAAAAGAAATTGTTAGTTTAAGTTTTGGTGATGTGTCTCATGAGTTTAATTTTTCCATGTTCCGTAAACAACCATGTGATAAAGAATTACCTAGTAAGGATGAAATTATTGGTCTTGCTTCTATTGTTGTACCTCCTACTAATCCTTTAGAACAATATTTGCTAGACCATGAAAATGATATGTTTATGAATGAAAGAAACGAAATATATGAGATATTCTTTAAATAAATGCCTGGTTTGTAACACAGCCTGCATGTTGAGACTCTTGGAGATCCTCTTCCACCCAAGAGTAATCCCGTATTTGATCTTAAACAATTGCTTGATACTTTGAAATATGCTTATCTTGATGAAACGAAGATATATCCTGTTATTATTAGTGCTAACCTTTCAAAGCATGAAGAAAAGAGATTATTGAAAACTCTGAGGAAGCACCGTGCCGCTATTGGATATACTCTTGATGATCTTAAGGGCATTAGTCCCACTCTATGTCAGCACAAAATTAATATGGAGCCTGATGCTAAACCTGTTGTTGATCACCAACGACGACTAAATCCTAAGGTGAAGGAAGTGGTAAGAAATGAAATATTGAAGCTTCTGTAAGCAGGTATAATCTATTCCATAGCTTATAGTAGATGGGTAAGTCCTGTTCATTGTGTCCCTAAGAAGGAAGGTATTACTGTTGTCCCTAATGATAAAAATAAACTTGTCCCACAAAGAATTGTCACAGGTTATAGAATGGTAATTGATTTTAGAAAATTAAACAAAGCTACTAGGAAAGATCATTATCCCCTGCCATTCATTGATCAAATACTAGAAAGACAATCAAAAATACATATTTCTGCTTTCTAGATGGATATTCCGGTTTTTCCCAAATACCTATGTCACAAGAGGATCAAGAAAAAAACTACTTTTACGTGCCCTTTTGGTACTTTTGCTTATAGATGTATGCCTTTTGGTTTATGCAATGCACCTACTATCTTTCAAAGAAGTATGACTGCTATATTCTCTGACTTTTGTGAAAAGATTGTTGACATTTTCATGGATGGTTTTTCTGTTTACAGAACTTCTTTTGATGATTTGTTAAGCAACCTTGATCGAGTTTCGCAGAGATGTGAAGAAACTAATCTTGTCTTGAATTGGGAGAAGTGCCACTTTATCGTTAATGAAGGTATTGTCTTGGGGCATAAAATCTCCGAAAGAGGTATTGAAGTTGATAAAGCTAAAGTTGATGCAATTGAGAAAATGTCGTGTCCCAAAGATATCAAAGGTTAAGAAGTTTCCTTGGTCATGCTGGTTTCTATAGGAGATTTATTAAAGACTTCTCTAAAATTTCTAGGCCACTTAATAATCTTTTGCAAAAAGATGTTCCATTTGTTTTTTATGATGATTGTATAGAAGCCTTTAAATACTTAAGAAAGCCTTAATCTCTACACCTATTGTTCAACCACCTGATTGGAACCTACCCTTTGAAATTATGTGTGATTCTAGTGATTATGCTGTTGTTGCTGTTCTAGGACAAAGAGTTGATAAGAAATTAAATGTTATCCATTATGCTAGAAAAACCCTAGACAGTGCTCAAAGAAATTATGCTACCATTGAAAAAGAATTTTTAGCAGGTGCGTTTGCTTGTGATAAATTCAGATCTTACATTGTTGATTCTAAAGTAATTGTTCACACTAATCATGCTGCTACTAAGTACCTTATGGAAAAGAAATATACTAAACCTAGACTTATTAGGTGGGTTCTTTTGTTACAAGAATTTGATTTACATATTATTGATAGGAAAGGAGCTGAGAACCCCGCAGCTGACAACTTTTCTAGGTTAGAAAATGTTCTTGATGACCCACTACATATTGATGATAGCTGATGAACAACTAGCTGTCATAAGTGCTTCTTGTAGTACTCCATGGTATGCAAACTATGCTAATTATATATTGTTGCTAAATTTATACCACCTAGTTTCACATACCAACAAAAGAAAAAGTTTTTCTATGATTTAAGACATTACTTATAAGATGATCCACACCTTTATAAAGGAGTAGATGGTATTATTAGATGTTGTATACCTGATCATGAGCAGGAACAAATCCTACGGAAGTGTCACTCCGAGGCTTACGGAAGACACCATGCTGGAGATAGATCTGCGCACAAAGTACTACAATCTGGTTTTTATTGGCCTACTCTTTTCAAAGATGCTCGTAAGTTTGTCTTTTCTTGTGATGAATGTCAAAGAATTGGTTATATTAGTAGACGTCAGAAAATGCCTATGAATTATTCACTTGTTATTGAACCATTTGATGTTTGGGATTTGATTATATGGGACCTTTTCCTTCCTCTAATGGGTATACACACATTTTGGTTGTTGTTGATTATGTTACTAAGTAGGTCGAAGCTATTCCAACTAGTAGTGTTGATCATAACACTTCCATTAAAATACTTAAAGAAGTTATTTTTCCGAGGTTTGGAGTCCCTAGATATTTAATGATTGCTGGTTGTTCACATGTTATTCATGGTCCTTTCCGTAAATTGCTTGCTAAATATGATGTTAACCATAGAATTGCATCTCCTTATACCCCCAGTCTAGTGGTCAAGTATAATTAAGTAATAGGGAAATAAAATTGATCTGGCAAAAGACTGTTAATAGATCTAGGAAGAATTGGTCTAAGAAACTTGATGATGCATTATAGGCTTGTAGAACTACTTATAAAAATCCTACAGGCATGTCTCCCTATAAAATGGTTTGTGGGAAAGCATGTCAATTAGCTCTTGAGTTAGAACACAAAGCTTATTGGGCAATTAAAGAGCTCAACTATGACTTCAAACTTGCCGGTGAAAAGAGGTTATTTGAGATTAGCTCAATTGATGAATGGAGAACCCAAGCCTATGAAAATGCCAAACCGTTTAAAGAAAAGGTTAAAAGATGGCATGAAAAAAGAATACAAAAACGGGAATTTAATGTAGGTGACCAAGTCTTGCTATACAATTCTCATTTAAATTTTTTGTAGGAAAACGTCTCTCTAAATGGGAAGGGCCATACATTATTGAAGAAGTCGATCGTTCCGGTGCTATCCAGATCAACAACACCGAAGGCAATAACCCGAAGGTGGTGAATGGGCAAAGAATCAAACACTATATCTCAGGTACGCCCATAAATGTTGAGACCAACATTATCCATACCATAGCACCGGAGGAGTACATAAAGGAAACCTTCCAGAACTCCCTAGAACCCTGAGAAGGAATAGGTATGCGATACGGTAAGTAAACCGTCTCCAAAAAAAATTCTAAAAGCAATTTTACTCTATTTTGGAATATTTAAAAAATTAGGAAAATAAGAAGTAGTCCAAATAGCGCACGAGTAGGTGACAAGCCTGGGGGAGCGCCCTACCCCCCTCGGGCGCACCTCCCAAGCTTGTGGCCACCTCGTGTGCCCTCCGGACTCTGTTTTCTCCTAGATTACTTGTTTTGCACGGTAAAAATTCATTATATAATCACCCGAAGGTTTTGACCATTGTATCACGACAATATCCTCTGTTCTTGTTTTAAGCTATCTCTGTTGCAGATTTAGAGCAATATGTTGTCTCAGGATTCAGACGGAGAAAGCTATGTTTCCCACTATATTGCAGACCCAAAGACCTTTGGGGAGATTTATCCCTACCTATGGTCCACCGAAGAGGAGGAAGATACCTATGTGGAGGAAACAAGGGAGGACAACTTAGATGAAGATGAAGTTCCACTACATCAACCTGGGGATATGCACGTGGAATTCAAGAAGTCGAGCCTCCCGAACAAATCCAACAAATCTAAGGTCCAATTCATCCCTTTCCATTTTCTGCAGGAAAGCAAAGGAGCATTATGCAAAAGGATATTAAAGCTTGAGCAAGAAAATTATGATTTGAGGAAGGAAAATTTTAGCCTCACATGCAAGCTGGAAAAGAAGAATGCCACTTCATCTCCACCACCTCCGAAGAAGGAGACATGAGTACATGGGTATGAGCACTCCCCTTGGCTTGTTCCAAGCTTGGGGGAGGTGCCCCGGTATCGTATCACCATCACATCTTTCTCTTTACCATTTATCTTATTCGATCCATTTGGTTATATTGTGATCTAGTAGAATAAAAGTTTTGGTATGATCCAGTTTTTGAGTTTTTCTTTTTGATCTATCTATGTAATAGAGTGTGAGAGTTATATAATAAAGATTAGTTTTGAGTTGAGGTCTTTGCTTTCTTGATTTGATCTTGGAAAAGAAAAGGAATAAAAGAAATAAAAAATATTATATAATAATTGACAGTGTCCTTCAACTTGCTGGCATGGTCCTCAAGGGTGGTGGTCTTGTCAGTGTTTCGCAAGCCGTCCCGGCAAGGATCTTACCGGGGCCTTGAAAACCATCCCAGCAAGGATCTTGTCGGCAACCGCTGCCCTGGAGTCCATTTTCTCCTTGCGGGTACGGTGAAGCGCCTAGAGCTTCTAGAAGTTGTCGCTCATGGCCTGGAGGAGCTTCTCTTCTTTGGATCCGCTGCTGTTGGCATGCGACTCATCAACAATCTTTAGCCCGGCAATGGCAATGACTTCTTCGTCGAAAGCCTCCCCCTCGGTTGGCGCTTCGGTGCTTTCCGTCCCCGGGATGCCGAAGAACAGATTATCGCCGACCTTCAGGTATCTGCCCGAGGGGGGGGGGGGCTTAGGATGTTGACAGTTGGTCCTTGACCACTGTCTCCCTGGCAACTGAGGGCTCTGGGACCGATGTAGCGCCGGGTGCTCCTGCGGCAGGAATTCCGTCAGTACGGTCGCCGGTCTCCTTGCCGGCCTCCCCGGCAGACCCCTTGGCGCCCTCTTCATGCGCGTCCTTGGCAGCCTCGTCAGCAGTGACCATGGCGGCCTCAGCGGCAGCATCCTTGGTAGTCTCCATGATGATGGCATCGACGTCCGTCTGGTCCGTCAAGGGGAGATCTAAAAGCCAAAGAGGAGAAATGAGACAAAACCAAGGTTGAAGTTCAAAGCAAAAAACAAAAAATGAAGACAAGTTGAGCCCCCGGCAAGATCCTTTCCAGGACGGCTTGCGAAACACTGACAAGACTACCACCCTTGAGGTTGAGAGCTCTGACACCATCGACAATGTCAAGACCAAGATCCAGGCGCGCCTGCGTGGTGGCATGCAGATCTTTGTGAAGACCAGAAGGAAAAGTTCCCAGCAAGGTTCTTGCCAGGGACGTTTGCGAGGCCTCGGCAAGGCTTGCATACGGCAAGGTTCCGCCGCCTTGCCACCGCTCCAGCGCAGCCACTAGCCTGCCAACCTGGCAAGCACCTGCGTGGGGGCATGTAGATCTTCGTGAAGATCCTGCCACCGCTCCAGCATAGCGGCTAGCCAGTCAGCTTGGCACTGCATGCCTCGTCATCCTGAGTGGATGGGACGGCGACAGATGGGACGGGCTCTATTTATGTCCCTAATAAAGTTAGGGGCACATAACCAGCGCATTTAATGCATTTTTTCAAAGACGTCAGTGATAAGCATATACACTATAGCAACTTTACACCTCCTGTGTGCCTGTACACCATTGTGGTCGCCCCTTGGTAGAAAAGGAGGCCCAAGGCGATACATGGAGGGACTTTTGGACTTTCCGGCCCAACTTGCATGCGTAGCAGCCAACCGAAGCTCAAGAACACTCAATATACACTAAAAGCAGGACTAGGGTTTTATGCTTCTCAGCGGCCCGAACCTGGGTAAAAATCCACCGTGTTGATCGTTAGATATGCTCTTTGTGCACTCCTCTTTCCCTGCCAAACCGTAGGAGGGATCCACGTGATCCCATAGGTGTCGTTTCCCCGACAATAATCTTATGGAGAGTGATGACTTTACATATAATAAGTATGGTGCATGAAATTCATTGAGGATTGACAAACATAGTATTGGTCACTGTTGCAATTAATAGGAAGTAATGAAAAAAGAGAGGTTTCACATATAAATACATTATCTTGGACATCTTTTGTGATTGTGAGCACTCATTAAAATATTATATGCTAATAAGTCGATGTTGGGCAAGGAAGACAACGTGATGTTTTATGTTCCCTTATATCCGAATAGAAGTTATATTGTCATGGATCCTCCAATATGTTGAGCTTTCTTCTCATCCTATGCTAGCCAAATCTTCTGCAGCAAGTAGAGATACTACTTGTGCATCCAAAAACCTTTAACCCAGTCTTGCCGTAGAGTACACTATATCTACCTATGGATTGAGTAAGATCCTTCAAATAAGTTGCCATTAGTGCAAGCAATAAAAATTGCTCTGTAAATATGTACTATCTTTTAAAGTGAGGAAAATAAGGTTTATACGAACTTGTGATATGGAATAAATAAAAGCGACAAACTGAATAATAAAGTTCTCTATCACAAGCGGCAATATAAAGTGACGTTCCATTGCATTAAGATTTAGTGCATTCAACCAAAAAGCACATGAAAACCTCTGCTTGCCTCTGCGAAGGGCCTATCTTTTATCTTTACTTTCTACCTTTATGTAAGAGTCATGGTGATCTTCACCCTTCCTTTTATATTTTCTATTTTTGGCAAGCACTATGTGTTGGGGGAAGATCCAAACATACATATCCACTTGGATGTAGGTGATCACGAATTATTATTGTTGACATTACCCTTGAGGTAAATAGTTGGGAGGCGAAACTATAAGCCCCTATCTTTCTATGCGTCTGATTGAAGCTTTGATCTCATAAGTATCGCGTTAGTGTTAGCAACTATGAAAGGCTAAAAGATGGTTGAGTATGTGGACTTGCTACACAAGAGCTCTGACATTGACTCTTTCTAATGTTATGATAAATTGCAATTGCCTCAATGACCAAGATCATAGTTTGTTAGTTTTCAATAAAGTTTTAGGTTCATACTTTACCTTGTGAATGAATTATCACTTTGGCATAAGAAGTTATATGACAATATATTGTTGTTCTAAAAGATGATCACGATGCCCTCATGTATGTATTTTATTTTATCGACACCTCTATCTCTAAGCATGTGGACATGATTATCAATTTTGGCTTTTGCTTGAGGACAAGCGAGGTCTAAGCTTGGAATTCTGGACCGGAAAGGAGAAAATCTGATATACCTATTCTGCACAACTCCAAATGTCCTGAAACTTCACGGATAATTGTTTTAGAATATATATAAAAAATATTGGGAGAAGAAACAACAGAAGGGGAACCACTAGATGGTCACAAGCCTGGGGGCGCGCCCTACCCCCCAGGGTGCGCCTCCCGAGCTTGTGGCCCCTGGCTAGCCCCCGGTGTCCATCTGAAGGAAATATGCCCTAGAGGCAATAATAAAGTTGTTATTTTATATTTACTTATACCATGATAAACTTTTATTATTTATGCTAAAATTTTATGAACTGGAAACTTGATACATGTGTGGATACATAGACAAAACACCGTGTCCCTAGTAAGCCTCTACTAGACTAGATCGTTAATCAAAGATGGTTAAGTTTCCTAACCATAGACATGTGTTGTTATTTGATGAACGGGTTCACATCATTAGGAGAATGATGTGATGGACAAGACCCATCCGTTAGCTTAGCATATTGATCGTTCAGTTTTATTGCTATTACTTTCTTCATGTCAAATACATATTCCTTCGACTATGAGATTATGCAACTCCAGGATACCAGAGGAAAGCCTTGTGTGCTATCAAACATCACAATGTAACTCGGTGATTATAAAGATGCTCCACGGGTATCTTTGAAGGTATTTGTTGGGTTGGCATAAATCGAGATTAGGATTTGTCACTCCGAGTATCGGAGAGGTATCTCAGGGCCCTCTCGGTAATGCACATCAAAAGAAGCCTTGCAAGCAAAGTGACTAATGAGTTAGTTGCGGGATGATGTATTACAGAAGAGACATGCCGGTAACGAGATTGAACCAGGTATGAAGATACCGACGATCGAATCTCGGGCAAGTAACATACCGATGGACAAAGGGAATAACGTATGTTGTCATTACGGTTTGACTGATAAAGATCTTCATAGAATATGTAGGAGCCAATATGAGTATCCAGGTTCTTCTATTGGTTATTGACCGGAGAGGTGTCTCGGTCATGTCTACATAGTTCTCGAACCCGTAGGGTCCGCACGCTTAACGTTCGATGACGATTTTGTATTATACGAGTTATGTGATTTGGTGAATGAATGTTGTTCGGAGTCCCGTATGAGATCACGGACATGCAGAGGAGTCTCTAAATGGTCGAGAGGTAAAGATTGATATATAGGATGATAGTATTCGGACACTGGAAGTGTTCCGGAGAGTATCGGGTACTTATGGGGTCACCGGAAGGTGTTTCAGGTACCCCCGACAATCCTATGGGCCATATGGGCCTTGTGAAGGAACACACCAGCCCACAAGGGGCTGGTGCGCCTTATAGGGCCATAGGAGGTGGAGAAGGAAAGGGGGAAGGGAAAGGAAAGGGGGGAAGGGAAAGGAAAGGTGGAATTAGGATTCCCACTTCCTTCCCTCGCCCCCCTCTTTCCTTCCCCTTCTTGCATACATGGAAGGGGGGGGGGGGCGCAGGGCATGGAAAGCCCCAAGGGGGCGGGCAGCCTGCCCTTGGGCGCCTCCTGGCCTCTCCCCTCCCCCTCCCACCTATATATATGTCGAGAGGGGGGCGCCTAGAACGCACACCAACATTTGTTAGCCGTGTGCGGCGCCCCCCTCCACAGATTACACCCTCGGTCATATTCTCGCAGTGCTTAGGCGAAGCCCTACACGGATCACTGTGACCACGCCGTCATGCTGACGGAACTCATCTACTTCCTCAACACTTTGCTGGATCAAGAGTTTGAGGAACGTCATCCAGCTGAACATGTACAAAACTCGGAGGTGTCGTACATTTGGTACTTGATCGGTCGGAACAGGAAGAAGTTTGACTACATCAACCACTTTGTTAAACGCTTCTGCTTTCGGTCTACGAGGGTACATAGACACACTCTCCCCCTCTCGTTGCTATGCATCTCCTAGATAGATCTTGCGTGAGCGTAGGAAATTTTTGAAATTGCATGCGATGCTTCCCAACAGTGGCATCCGAGCCAGGTCTATGCATAGATGATATGCACAAGTAGAACACAAAGGGTTGTGGGCGGTGATTGTCACACTGCTTACCACCAATGTCTTATTTTGATTCAGCGGTATTGTTGGATGAAGCGGCCCGAACCAACCTTACATGACCACGTTCATGAGACCGGTTCCACCGACAAACATGCAACTAGTTTTGCATAAAGGTGGCTGGCGGGTGTCTGTTTCTCCTACTTTAGTTGAATCGAATTTGACTGTGGCTGGTCCTTGTTGAAGGTTTAAACCGCAAACTTGATAAATCACCGTTGTGTTTTTGATGCGTAGGTAAGAACGGTTCTTGCTAGAAGCCCATAGCAGCCACGTAAAACTTGCAACAACAAAGTAGAGGACGTCTAACTTGTTTTTGCAGGGCATGTTGTGATGTGATATGGTCAAGACATGATGTGATATACGTTATTCTATGAAATGATCATGTTTTGTAAAAGTTATCGGCAACTGGCAGGAGCCTTATGGTTGTCGCTTTATTGTATGAAATGCAAATGCCATGTAATTGCTTTACTTTATCACTATGCGTTAGCGATAGTTGTAGAAGCAATAGTTGGCAAGACGGTCACGATGCTACGATGGAGATCAAGGTGTTGAGCCAGTGACGATGGAGATCATGACGATGCTTTGGAGATGGAGATCAAAAGCTCAAGATGATGATGGCCATATCATGTGACATATATTGATTGCATGTGATGTTTATCTTTTATGCATCTTATTTTGCTTAGTACGGCGGTAGCATTATAACATGATCCCTTCACTAAATTTCAAGGTATAAGTGTTCTCCCTAAGTATGCACCGTTGCGATAGTTCATTGTGTTGAGACACCACGTGATGATCGGGTGTGATAGAATCTATGTTCAAATACAACGGGCGTAAGACATTTTTGCACATGCGGAATACTCGGGTTAAACTTGACGAGCCTGGCATGTACACACATGGCCTCGGAACACTGGAGACCGAAAGGTCGAACGTGAATCATATAGTAGATATGATCAACATAGAGATGCTCACCATTGATGACTACTCCATCTCACGTGATGATCGGACATGGTTTAGTTGATTTGGATCACGTATCATTTAGATGACTAGATGGATGTCTATCTAAGTGGGAGTTCTTAAGTAATTTGATTAACTGAACTTAATTTATGATGAACTTAGTCCTGATAGTATTAGCAAATTGTGTCATAGATCAATAGCTCGCGATATAGCTCCCCGTTTATTTTGATATGTTCCTAGAGAAAAATAAGTTGAAAGATGATAGTAGCAATGATGCGGATTTGGTCCGTGATCTGAGGATTATCCTCATTGCTGCATAGAAGAATTATGTCCTTGATGCACCGCTATGTGACAGACCTATTGCAGGAGCAGATGCAAACGTTATGAAGTTTGGCAAGCTCGTAATGATGTCTACTTGATATTTTAGTGCACCATGCTTTATGGCCTAGATTCGGGACTTCAAAAATGTTTTGAAATGCCACGTAGCATATGAGATGTTCCAAGAGCTGAAATTGGCATTTCAGACTCATGCCCATGTCGAGAGGTACGAGACCTCTGACAAGTACTTTGCCTACAATATGGAGGAGAATAGCTCAACCAGTGAGCATGTGCTCAGAATGTCTGAGTACTATAATCGCTTGAATCAAGTGGGAGTTAATCTTCCAGATAAGATAGTGATTGAAAGAGTTCTCTAGTCACCGTCACCAAGTTACCAGAACTTCGCGATGAACTATAATATGCAAGGGATGACGAAAATGATTCCCGAGCTCTTCGTGATGCTGAAATCGACGAAGGTAGAAATCAAGAAAGAGCATCAAGTGTTGATGGTTAGCAAGACCACTAGTTTCAATAAAAGGGCAAAGGGAAGGAAAGGGAACTTCAAGAAGAATGGCAAACAAGTTGCCACTCCCGTGAAGAAGCCCAAATCTGGACCCAAGCCTGAAACTGAGTGCTTCTACTGCAAAGGAAATGGTCACTAGAAGCGGAACTGCCCCAAACATTTGACGGATAAGAAGGATGACAAAGTGAACAATGGTATATTTGATATACAAGTTATTGATGTGTACCTTACTAGTGGTCATAGTAACCCCTGGGTATTTGATACCGATTCAGTTGCTAAGATTAGTAACTCGAAACAGGAGTTACAGAATAAACAAAGACTAGTTAAGGGCGAGGTGACGATGTGTGTTGGAATTGATTCCAAGGTTGATACAATCACCATCGCACACTCACTCTATCTTTGGGATTAGTGTTGAACCTTAAATAAATGTTACTTGGTGTTTGCATTGAGCATGAATATGATTGGATCAAGTTTATTGTGATATGGTTATTCATTTAAGTCAGAGAATAATTGTTGTTCTATTTACATGAATAAAACCTTCTATGGTCATACACCTAGTGTGAATGGTTTACTGAATCTCAATCGTAGTGATACACATATTCACAATATTGATGCCAAAAGATGCAAAGTTAATAATGATAATGCAACATATTTGTGGCACTGCCGTTTAGGTCATATTGGTGTAAGGTGCATGAAGAAACTCTATGCAGATGGACTTTTGGAATCACTTATTATGAATCATTTGATACTTGCGAGCTATGCCTTTTGGGCAAGATGACTAAAACTCCGTTCTTCGGAACAATGGAGCAAGATAATGACTTATTGGAAATAATACATACCGATGTATGCGGTCCAATGAGTGTCGAGGCATGCGGCGGGTACCGTCATTTTCTGACCTTCATAGATGATTTGAGCAGATATGGGTATATCTACTTGATGAAACACAAGTCTGAAACATTTGAAAAGTTCAGAGAATTTCAGAGTAAAGTAGACAATCATCGTAACAAGAAAAAGAAAGTTTCTACAATCTGATCGCGGAGGCGAATATTTGAGTTACGAGCTTTGGCCTTCATTTAAAACAATGTGGAATAGTTTCACAACTCATGCCACCTGGAACACCACAGTGTAATGGTGAGTCCGAACGTCGTAACCGTAACTTATTAGATATGGTGCGATCTATGATGCCTCTTACCGATTTACCACTATCGTTTTGGGGTTACGCATTAGAGACAGCTGCATTCACGTTAAATAGGGCACCGTCTAAATCCACTGAGATGACACTGTATGAACTGTAGTTTGGCAAGAAACCTAAGCTATCGTTTCTTAAAGTTTGGGGTTGCGATGCTTATGTGAAAAAGCTTCAGCCTGATAAGCTCGAACCCAAATCGGAGAAGTGCGTCTTCATAGGATACCCAAAAGAAACTGTTGGGTACAACTTCTACCACAAATCCAAAGGCAAGATCGTTGTTGCTAAGAATGTATCCTTTTTAGAGAAGTAGTTTCTCTTGAAAGAAGTGAGTAGGAGGAAAGTGGAACTTGATGAGTTAATTATACCTTCTCTCGAATTGGAAAGTAACTCATATAGAAAACCATTCCCGTGATACCTACACCAAATAGAGAGGAAGCTAATGATAATGATCATGAAACTTCAGATCAAGTTACTACCGAACCTCGTAGGTCAACCAGAGCATGTTCCACACCAGAGTGGTACGGTAATCCTATTCTGGAAGTCATGTTACTAGACCATGACGAACCTATGAACTATAAAGAAGCTATGATGAGCCCAGATTTCGATAAATGGCTTGATGCCATGAAATCTGAGATAGGATCCATGTATGAGAACAAAGTATGAACTTTGGTTGACTTGCCCGATGATCGGCGAGCCATAGAGAATAAATGGATCTTCAAGAACAAGACTGACGCTGATGGTAATGTTACTGTCTACAAAGCTCGACTTTTCGCGAAAGGTTTTCGACAAGTTCAAGGAGTTGACTACGATGAGACGTTCTCACCTGTAGCGATGCTTAAGTCTGTCCGAATCATGTTAACAATTGCCGCATTTTATGATTATGTAATCTGGAAAATGGACGTCAAAACATCATTCCTTAATGGATTTCTTAAAGAAGAGTTGTATATGAAGGTTTTGTCGATCCTAAAGGTGCTAACAAAGTGTGCAAGCTCCAGCGATCCATTTATGGACCGGTGCAGGCATCTCGGAGTTGGAATATACGCTTTGATGAGGTGATCAAAGCATATGGTTTTGTATAGACTTTCAGAGAAGTCTGTATTTACAAGAAAGTGAGTGGGAGCTCTGTAGCATTTCTAATATTATATGTGGATGCCATATTGTTGATTGGAAATGATGTAGAATTTCTGGTAGCATAAAAGGATACTTGAATAAAAAAATTCAAAGAAAGACCTTGTTGAAGCTGCTTACATATTGGGCATCAAGATCTATAGAGATAGATCAAGATGCTTAATAAAACTTTCGATGAGTACATACCTTGAAATGATTTTGAAGAAGTTCAAAATGGATCAGTCAAAGAAAGGGTTCTTTCCTGTGTTGCAAGGTGTAAAGTTGAGTAAGACTCAAAGCCCGACCACGGCAGAAGATAGAAAGAGAATGGAAGTCATTCCCTATGCCTCAGTCATAGGTTCTATAAAGTATCCTATGCTGTATACCAGACCTATTGTGTACCTTACCATGAGTTTGTCAAGGGGGTACAATAGTGATCTACGACTAGATCACTGGGTAGCGGTCAAAATTATCCTTAGTTACCTTAAAGAGGACTAAGGAAATGTTTCTCAATTATGGAGGTGATAAAGGTATTTGTTGGGTTGGCATAGATCGAGATTAGGATTTGTCACTCCGAGTGTCGGAGAGGTATCTTTGGGCGCTCTCGGTAATGCACATCATAAGAAGACTTGCTAGCAAAGTGACTAATGAGTTAGTTGCTGGATGATGTATTACGCAACGAGTAAAGAGACTTGTCGGTAACGACATTGAACTAGGTATGAAGATACCGACGATCGAATCTCGGGCAAGTAACATACCGATGGACAAAGGGAATAACGTATGTTGTCATTACGGTTCGACCGATAAAGATCTTCGTAGAATATGTAGGAGCCAATATGAGCATCCAAGTTCCGCTATTGGTTATTGACCGGAGAGGTGTCTCGGTCATGTCTACATAGTTCTCGAACCCGTAGGGTCCGCACGCTTAACGTTCGATGACGATTTTGTATTATATGAGTTATGTGATTTGGTTACCAAATGTTGTTCGGAGTTCCAGATGATATCACGGACATGATGCGGAGTCTCGAAATGGTCGAGAGGTAAACATTGATATATAGGACGATGGTATTCGTACACTGGAAGTGTTCCGGAGAGTATCAGGTACTTATCGGGTCACCGGAAGGTGTTTCGGGTACCCCCGGCAATCCTATGGGCCATATGGGCCTTGTGAAGGAACACACCAGCCACAAGGGGCTGGTGCACCCTATAGGGCCATAGGAGGTGGAGAATGAAAGGAGGGAAGGGAAAAGGAAAGGTGGAATCAGGATTCCCACTTCCTTCCCTCACCCCCTCTTTCCTTCCCCTTCTTGCATACATGGAAGGGGGGGGGGCGCAGGGCAAGGAAAGCCCCAAGGGGGCCAGCGGCCAGTGATACGTCCATTTTGCATCATGTTTTTATATAGATATTTATCGCATTATGGGCTGTTATTACACATTATGTCACAATACTTATGGCTATTCTCTCTTATTTTACAAGGTTTACATAAGGAGGGAGAATGCCGACAGCTGGAATTCTGGGCTGGAAAAGGAGCAAATATTAGAGACCTATTCTGCGCAACTCCAAAAGTCCTGAAACTCCACGGAATATCTTATAATAAATAATGAAAAATACCTGCCAAAGATGAAGGCCAGGGGGCCCACACCCTGTCCACGAGGGTGGGGGGCGCGCCCCCTACCTCGTGGGCCCCCTGGTGGCTCTCCGATGCCCATCTTCTGCTATATGAAGTCTTTCGTCAATAAAAAAACCAGAAGCAACTTTTCAGGACAAGACTCCGCCGCCACGAGGCGGAACCTTGGTGGAACCAATCTAGGGCTCTGGCAGAGCTGTTCTGCCGGGGATACTTCCCTCCGGGAGGGGGAAATCATCGCCATCGTCATCACCAACACCCCTCTCGTCGGGAGAGGGCAATCTCCATCAATATCTTCACCAGCACCATCTCATCTCCAAACCCTAGTTCATCTCTTGTATCCAATTCTTGTCTCCAAGTCCGGGATTGGTGCTAGTAGGTTGCTAGTAGTGTTGATTACTCCTTGTAGTTGATGCTAGTTGGTTTATTTGGTAGAAGATCATATGTTCAGATCCTTTATGCATATTATTACCCCTCCGATTATGAACATGAATATGCTTTGTGAGTAATTACGTTTGTTCCTGAGGACACGGGGGAAGTCTTGCCATTAGTAGTCATGTGAATTTGGTATTCGTTCGATATTTTGATGAGATGTATGTTGTCTAGCCTCTAGTGGTGTTATGTGAACGTCGACTACATAACACTTCACCATTATTTTGGCCTAGAGGAAGGCATTGGGAAGTAATAAGTAGATGATGGGTTGCTAGAGTGACAGAAGCTTAAACCCTAGTTTATGCGTTGCTTCGTAAGGGGCTGATTTGGATCCATATGTTTCATGCTATGGTTAGGTTTACCTTAATACTTTTGTTGTAGTTGCGGATGCTTGCAATAGAGATTAATCATAAGTGGGATGCTTGTTCAAGTAAGAACAGCACCCAAGCACCGGTCCACCCACATATCAAATTATCAAAGTACCGAACGCGAATCATATGAACGTGATGAAAACTAGCTTGATGATATTCCCATGTGTCCTCGGGAGCGCTTTTCCTTATATAAGAGTTTGTTCCGGCTTGTTCTTTGCTATAAAAAGGATTGGTCCACCTTGCTGCACTTTATTTACTTTTGTTACTTGTTGCTTGTTACAAATTATCTTGTCACAAAACTATCTGTTACCACTTATTTCAGTACTTGCAGAAAATACCTTGCTGAAAACCGCTTATCATTTCCTTCTGCTCCTCGTTGGGTTTGACACTCTTACTTATCGAAAGGATTACGATAGATCCCCTATACTTGTGGGTCATCAAGACTCTTTTCTGGCGCTGTTGCTAGGGAGTGTAGCGCCTTTGGTAGGTGGAATTTGGTAAGGAAAAATTTATATAGTGTGCTGAAATTTACTGTCACTTGTTACTATGGAAAGTAAACCTCTGAGGGCCTTGTTCGGGGTATCTTCACCCCGACCAGTAGATCAAAGAGTAGCTCCCCAACCTACTGAACCTATTGAAAATGAACTTCCTTTTGAATTTCCTTCGGGTATGTGTAACACCCCGGATGTAACTTGCCATATTTATAACTCCAACTCTTGCCATTTTCGGCAATGTGATATGATATTCCCTCCGTGGTTGGGTTTCCCTTCGGTTTGCATTTTGTCCTTGTCGTGCATTTCATATCATGTCATCATGTGCATCGCATTCGCATACGTGTTCGTTCCATGAATCCGAGCTTTTTCCCCGTTGTCCGTTTTGCAATCCGGCGCTCCTATGTTCCCCGGCGTCCCCTTTTACCTTTTTTCCGTGAGCGTGTATTAAACTTTCTCGGAATGGACCGAGGTTTGTCAAGCGGCCTTGGTATAGCACCGGTAGACCGCCTGTCAAGTTTCGGGTCATTCGGAGGTCGTTTGATACTCCAACGGTTAACCGGGTAACCGTGAAAGCCTCTTTTGGATTGCAGCCCAAGACCCCTCCAAATCAGCCCAATAACCCATCTAAGTCACTCCCATCTCCATCGCCGTTCGATCACGGTCGTGTGGCCGCAAACCGTGCTCAATTTGGAGCCTCCTAGCCCCTCCTACCTATAAATATACCCTCTCCCCCGAAATTTCGGGTCAAATCCACCCTAACCCTAGTTTTCTTCCACCCCGCGCCGCTGGACACGTCCGGTCCGGCCGGACGAAAATCCCGCCGCCGCCGTCGCCCAATCGGGGCGCGCCATGTCGCCACCCGGGCCGCCCCGCCGCCGCGCCTCCACCGCGGGCCCGCCAGGCCCGTGGCCGGCCCTCCCGCGCCTGACCGGGCCCGTGCCCCGCGTCCGCGGCGGCCCCAGCACCCGCCGCCTCCCGCCGCGCCGCTGCCCGCCGCCTTCCGCGCCCGTCGGCCGCCGTGACCCGCCGCCTCGCCGCCGCCAGGTCGCCGCCCGCCGCCTGCTCGCCTCCCCGCCTCGCCGGATTCTCCTGCGGCCGGATCCAGGGCCGGGCCGGCCAGATCCGCTGCCCCTCACCCCTCCCCTGCTACTCCGGCGACCTCTTCGACCTCCACCACGCCGGATCTCCGACCACGCCTCGGTTCGCGTGCCACGGCAAACCCTAGGTTGACTTTCCTCGGACCCCCGATTTCCTATAAGTCTTTTCTGGCAGTATTTTGTTGCATGTTCAACGCATCATAACTTTCTGTATACTGCTCCGTTTTGTGCGTGTAATATACTGAATTATTCGCCTCGATGATTACATAATTTCATCCCATTGCATCATTTTCATTTGTGCTCATCCTGACGCTCAAAATGCTGTTAGAAGAGGGCTATGTGATGTTAGTTTCAGATCTGTTTCAGAACATGCACTTTTGTCATTTTTGCCATGATTGATGTGTGCACCCTATGAACTGGAGTCCTACATGTGTTTTGTAATATGACATGCCATCCTTACAGGGGTGTATACCATGTATTTTTGTGATCTTTGTGGTGACTAGCACAAGCATGCAAACTAGGGATCATATTGTTGCTGATTTCAGGGACTTAGTAACTTCACTAAGTCATTCCCTGCTGTTATTTTTATGCCATGTGTTCATGTTGTTTCAGACAGATCTATGCCCATTTTGAGCATGATCAGTAAGGGTGTTTTGAACATATGGATTTTATCTATCCAGCCATGCCTTTGTTTGTAACTATGGAGTGCAACAGCTTGAGTCAATCGAGCTCTACTTTTGCTATAAAATGTTTACTGGCAGATTGTTTACATGTTATTCGATTTTGCCAAGCTTGTTGCAGTTGATCCTTACATGCTATGATGTTGTTCTTGCCATGATTAGCTTCCATGCCATGTCTTATTGGTGGGTGTATGCTTAGTTTATCATGAAATGCTCTGTAGTGAGTGCATCGAGCTCGTAAACATGCCTACTTGTTATCTGTTTTTGACATGTCCAGTTTTCTGCTAAGTCTGAAAACTGTAACGAAACTTGCTTAATTGACATGAGTGCTATTATATTTTCTGGTCCTTTTTGGCTCATGGTCAGTAAGGGACTTTTGTTAAATGCTTCGAGTAGATTCATGCCGTGCCATATTTTGCTATGTCCTATTCCTGTAGCATGTTGTTTCCTTGCTCTAGACATGGCTTCCTGATGTTAATTTCTGGCATGATAGTATTTTCATCAAGTCTGTGAAGCTGATATGTTTTGCACTTTTGCCATGCTTGTTTGAACCTGTTGTGTTGTGATTTAGCCGTAGCTCAGTGTTCCTCTTTTGTCAAGCATCTTGAGTAGTTCACTGTCATATGCTTTGCTGATATGTTTGGATGAAGTAGTTTAATTTCTTGTTGCATGCTATGTGGCATCATGCTGTTAATGGCAGAATCTTGTCATTCTTGTTTTGCTTGTCATTTGCAAACTGTGCATCCGATTCCGGTGATCTTTATATCGATTTCAACCAAAATCACCTCAACTTTCCAGTGTCATACTTGGTTTGCCAAGATTATGCGTTGTTCATCTTTTTTCTTCTGGAGCACGCATATGCATTGCATACCACATCTCGCATATCATGCCATGTTTTGCATCATGTTGCTTGCGCATTGCATCGTGGTTGATAGTTGTTCCTTTGCTTGTGTTCTTGTTTGGGTAGAGCTGGGAGACGAGTACGTGAACGAGGAACCTATTGAGAACGCTTACGAGGATCAAGCCTTCGACAACTCTGAGAACCTTGCAGGCAAGATGACCATACCCTCGAAATCACTTCTATCTTTGCTTGCTAGATGCTCGCTCTTTTGCTATGCCTATGCTGCGATACCTACCACTTGCTATATCATGCCACCCATATTGCCATGTCAAACCTCTAACCATCCTCTCCTCGCAAACCGTTGATTGGCTATGTTACCGCTTTGCTCAGCCCCTCTTATAGCGTTGCTAGTTGCAGGTGAAGATGAAGTTTGTTCCTTGTTGGAACATGATTATGTTGGGATATCACAATATCTCTTATTTTAATTAATGCATATATATACTTGGTAAAGGGTGGAAGGCTCGGCCTTATGCCTGGTGTTTTGTTCCACTCTTGCCACCCTAGTTTCCGTCATACCGGTGTTATGTTCCTTGATTTTGCGTTCCTTACACGGTTGGGTGATTTATGGGACCCCCTTGATAGTTCGCCTTGAATAAGACTCCTCCAGCAAGGCCCAACTTTGGTTTTACCATTTGCCACCTAAGCCTTTTTCCCCCGGGTTTTCGCGAGCCCGAGGGTCATCTTTATTTTAACCCCCGGGCCAGTGCTCCTTCGAGTGTTGGTCCAAACTGTCAGCCGCCGATGGTCGCCAGGGGCAACTCTGGACTGGCCTACCGGAAGTTTGGACAATCCGGATGTGCCCTGAGACCGAGATATGTGCAGCTCCTATCAGGATTTGTCGGCATAATCGGGCGGCTTTGCTGGTCTTGTTTTATTACTGCCGAAATGTTTTGTAGTCCGGGATTCCGAGACTGATCGGGTCTTCCCGGTAGAAGGAATATCCTTCGTTGTCCGTGAGAGCTTATAATGGGCTCAGTTGGGACACCCCTGCAGGGTATTATCTTTCGAAAGCCGTGCCCGCGGTTATGAGGCAGATGGGAATTTGTTAATGTCCGGTTGTAGAAAACCCGAAGTTGACCTTAATTAAAACACATCAACCGCGTGTGTAACCGTGATGGTCTCTTCTCGGTGGAGTCCGGGAAGTGAACACGATGTTGGAGTTATGTTTGACGTAGGTTGTTCTAGGATCACTTCTTGATCACTTCTAGCTTCACGACCGTGCTTTGCTCCTCTTCTCGCTCTCTTTTGCGAATGTAGCCACCATATATGCTAGTCGCTTGCTGTAGCTCCATCTCACAACCCTATCCTACCTTTAAGCTTAAATAGTTTTGATCTCGCGGGTGTGAGATTGCTGAGTCCCCGTGACTCACAGATTCTACCAAAACAGTTGCAGGCGCCAACGATGACAGTGCAGATGACGCAACCGAGCTCAAGTGGGAGTTCGACGAGGATCGTGGTCGTTACTATGTGTCTTTTCCTGATGATCAGTAGTGGAGCCCAGTTGGGACGATCGGGGATCTGTGTAGCATTTGGGGTAGTCTTCTTTCATTTTGGTTCCTTAGTCGGACCTTGAGTGTAATCTGGATGATGGATGTTTATTTATGTATTGTGTGAAGTGGCGATTGTAAGCCAACTATGTATCTCTTTCCCTTATGTATTACATGGGTTGTGTGAAGATTACCTCACTTGCGGCATTGCTTTCAATGCGGTTATGCCTCTAAGTCGTGCTTCGACACGTGGGAGATATAGCCGCATCGAGGGCGTTACAAGTTGGTATCAGAGCCTTCCCCGACCTTAGGAGCCCCCACTGATCGATCGTTTTTAGTGGCCGAGTTGTGTCTAGAAAAATGTTTTGAGTCATTTAGGAATTATGTATCGGAGAGTTTAGGAATTCTTTTTACTTCCCAGTCTCCTCATCGCTCTGGTAAGGCATCCTGACGTATAGTTTTGACTCTTCTCTTCTCAAATTTCACTAATTTTTTTTAGGATCACGCGGGTATCTTAGAATCGTTCCGATGGTTTTGTGATGACAACATTGTCTTGGTGCCTCCTGTCAGCAGGGGTTTAGTGGAAGTGTCCCGGGGAGTTGAGCTCTGAGGTGTTGTCGTCATAATTTTACCGTTGCAGTTCTGGAATACCTGAGTTTAGTACGCCGACATTGAAAATTTCTTTTGTACAGTTGTTGGTGAGATAACCCTGATAGCCCAGTACTGAGGCGAGTGCGGGAGTATTGCCATAACTCGTATAACAGATGCTTTTCGAAGGTTGAGGTAAACGATTTCCGAAGGTTTCGTGGTTATGTGTTGAAGGATGGATACAGCTGGATCTAGGTATTGTTAGTTTGGGTGATATATTTTGTGTCCCCTGTATCCCCAACACCTGATTGCATAACCAGAAAGTTTCAGGAGTTTATAAGTGGGAATTCTAATAGCTTATAGGATATCTTTCTGACAGATGTATGATTTGAGATTGGGGCCTAACGTGCTAGTGGTCCGCCTATTCACGGCCGATTTACAGTGGTCGCGAGGCGTCTTAAAGAATCCTTGGCTATTCTGATTCAGGGACGTCTTGTTTGTCATTCGTGACGTCCGCTGTACTTCGTGCCCGTGTGGGCCCCACCACGAATACTTTGGGCGAAATCTCTATCATGTGTTTGTTCCGGCTTATTCTACAAGCCAATCCTTTGTTTTGTTTTCAGTTGTAATATTCGAGTTGTTTCGAGGCAGATGATGATTCTATACCTTTATCTAAATGGCTTCTCAGCTTATGGAAGTGTGATGCTTTACTTTGGAATTCATTCGTTCATTCTTGTTCGAATGTTTATTGTGAAGACTATATGTTGCAATTTCGATCCTTTGATTCAGCTTGAATATATGTCTTTCAAGATGCTAATGGATGTCACCCTCTTTAGGATGGCTCCGCCAACACGTCAGAATCCGAAACGCAATGAAGGAAGTCAGGCTAACCCTTCGCCACCACCTCCGCCTCCGGAGGCATGGCAAGCCTTGATGACAACCACCAATGCCAACGCTCAGATTCTGATTCAGCTCTTGCAAGATCGCAACCAAGGGCAAGGTAATCAGGGAAATCAAGGCCAAGGCAACAATCAGCCGCACTTTGCTACCCTCAATCAGTTCCTTGCAAATCAGCCAAAGACCTTCAGCTACTGTGTCGAGGCCATAGACGCCGATGATTGGCTCGTGGATATCAGCAAGCATTTCGAGTGCAGTAATGTCAGACCTGAGGACTTTGTCAAGTTTGCCTCTTTTTCAACTCAAGGATCAAGCTGCTGAGTGGTATCAACAATACAAAGATTCTAGAGGAGGTCGTGTGATTACCTGGGATGATTTCCGCCGTGACTTCAAAGCTCATCACATTCCAGGAAGTGTTGTTGAGACTAAGCGTGAGGAGTTCCGCAATCTCAAGCAAGGCAACATGTCTGTGTATCAATACAACACTCAGTTCCAGAAGCTCTCTCATTTTGCTAAGCAAGACATCCCTGATGAGAAGAGCATGATTTACCAATTCAGGCGTGGCCTCAGAGAAGATCTGCAACTAGCTCTCGTGCTTTTTGAGCCGTTAAAGTATGATGAATTCTACAACATGGCTCTGAAACAAGAAGTTGCTCAGCTCAAGTGTGAGGCATCTAAGAAGAGAGTCAGGGACGCAGTTCAGTCCTCTTCTTCCTCACTAGTGGCGGCCAAGCAACAGAAGTTCTGGTTGCCTCCTCCTCCTCCGTTCCGTCAGCCTTACCAGCAGAAGAACTCAGGTGGTCGTGGATCTTACCACCCACCCAACCCTGGCTATCAGAACAAGTCTCAGAACCAAGCTCCAAGGCCAAATGCTCCTTATCATCGTCCGCTCTCAGAGGTGACTTGCAACAAATGTCAGCAAAAGGGTCACTATGCGAACAAGTGCTTCAACCAAAAGCGCCTTCTGCCTCCTCCTCCTGTGAGATCTTCCACCAATGCAGTGGTCAAGCATAATCCTAAGTCTGCAAAGGTGAACATGATGAATGCAGCTCAAGCGGAGGATTCTTCAGAAGTGATCATGGGTAACCTTCCTGTTAATGATATTCCTGCAAAAGTCTTATTTGATACTGGTGCATCGCATTCTTTCATTTCAAGACCTTTTGCATCGAAGCATGAGTTGTCTTTCCAAGGTTTGCCTAAGCCGTTAGCAGTTGTCTCTCCGGGTAAATGCATGAACGCAAGCTTTATGGTTCCGGATGTTTCCATCAAGATGGGCGACTATAGATTTCTGGCTAAACCAATTGTTCTTGGTGACTCTGATATTGATCTTATTCTCGGGATGGACTGGCTTTCTAAGCACAAGGCTCAGCTTGATTGTGCTGCCAGGGAAATTCAATTGACTCACTCTTCTGACGATGTGATCATATATGCCGCTCGTGACGAAACCATTCGGTTGTTTTCTCTCAATGAGAAGGGCGAATTGGATGCTATCTCTCAGATTCCAGTCGTTTGTGAGTACCAAGATGTCTTTCCAGAAGAGCTTCCGGGTATGCCTCCTCACCGGCTAGTCGAATTCGTTATCGATCTTGAGCCTGACACGGAACCCGTTTGCAAGCGTCCTTACAAGCTTGGGCCAAAAGAGTTGAAGGAATTGAAGAAACAACTCGATGAACAAGAGCGTCTGGGTCTGATCAGACCGAGTTCTTCTCCTTGTGGTTGTGGTGTTCTTTTTGTCCAGAAGAAGGATGGCACGGACCGACTTTGCGTCGATTACCGTCATTGAACAAGAAGACTATCAAGAACAAGTATCCACTTCCCAACATCAATGAGCTATTCGAGCAACTTAAAGGTGCTAAAGTGTTCTCCAAGCTTGACCTTCGTATGGGTTATCATCAAATTCGCATTCGTGAAGAAGATATTCCCAAGACAGCATTTAGAACAAGCTTTGGTTCTTATGAATATACTGTCATGTCTTTCGGCTTTGTCAATGCTCCTCCAACTTTCTCTCGAATGATGAACTTCATCTTCAACCCCTACACCAATGAATTCGTCTTGGTCTATCTCGATGATATATTGGTCTTCTCCAAGAATAAGAAGGATCATGCCAAACATTTCCGATTGGTGCTCGACAAGCTCAGAGAGTATCAATTCTATGCGAAGTTCTCCAAATGTGAATTCTGGCTTGATGAAGTTCTTTACCTTGGGCATATCATTTCTGCCAAGGGCATTGCTATTAATCCCGAGAGGGTGTCTGCAGTTTTGAATTGGGAACCTCCTCAGAATGTCAAGCAGCTTCGCAGTTTTCTTGGACTTGCAAGCTATTGCCGAAGATTCGTTGAGAATTTCTCAAAGATAGCAAAGCCTCTTTCCAACCTCCTCCAGAAGCATGTGAAGTATGTCTGGTCTCCTGAGTGTGATGTTGCTTTCAACGCTATCAAAGAGAAACTCGTAACTGCTCCAGTTTTGACTCCTCCTGACGAATCCAAGCCTTATGAAGTTTTCTGTGATGCTTCTCTTCAAGGTCTCGGTGCTGTCTTAATGCAAGAGAAGAAGGTTGTGGCCTATACCTCTCGTCAGTTGAAGCCCAACGAAAAGAACTACCCCACTCACGATCTTGAGTTGGCGGCAGTTGTCCACGCTCTAATAACATGGAGACATCTCCTGTTGGGAAGGAAAGTGGACATATTCACCGATCACAAGAGTCTCAAGTACATCTTCACTCAGCCCAACCTCAACCTCAAGCAAACTCGATGGGTCGAAATGATCCAAGAGTATAATCCGAGTATTGAATATACTCCAGGCAAGGCTAATGTGATTGCAGATGCATTGAGCAGGAAGGCTTATTGCAACAGCTTAATCCTCAAGCCCTTTCAACCGGATCTTTGTGAAGCTTTCCGCAAGTTGAATCTCCAAGTTGTTCCTCAAGGCTTTCTTGCCAACCTCATAGTCTCTCCTACTTTGGAAGATCAAATTCGTGAGGCACAACTGCTGGATACCATGGTGAAGAAGGTGAAACGTGGTATTGACAAGGGCATTTCCAAATACAAGTGCTATCGCGTTGATGACAGAGATACTCTTTTGTTCGAGGACCGGATTGTGGTTGCGAAGGGTGATCTACGGAAAGTCATTATGAACAAGGCGCACAATTCACTCCTATCCATTCATCCTGGAAGTACAAAGATGTACCATGACCTCAAGCAGTCGTATTGGTGGACTCGAATGAAGCGAGAAATTGCTCAATTCGTGAATGAATGTGATGTCTGCAGAAGGGTGAAAGCAGAACACCAACGACCAGCTGGTCTACTCCAACCTCTTGCTATTCCAGAATGGAAGTTTGATCATATCGAAATGGACGCCGTGACTGGTTTTCCTAAGTCCAAGCGTGGAAATGATGCTATCTTCGTCGTCATCGACAAGCTTACTAAAGTGGCTCATTTTCTTCCTATCAAAGAGTCTATCACAGCAGCGCAGCTGGCAGAGCTCTACACCTCCAGAATTGTCTCCTTGCATGGCATTCCACAATTGATTTCTTCAGACCGTGGCAGCATCTTCACATCCAAGTTTTGGGATTCTTTTCAGAAGGCCATGGGCACAAACATTCGCCTCAGCACAGCTTTCCATCCTCAAACTAGTGGACAAGTCGAGCGTGTCAACCAAATTCTTGAAGATATGCTCAGGGCTTGTGTTATCTCTTTCGGCATGAAGTGGGAGGATTGTCTTCCATATGCTGAATTCTCTTACAACAACAGCTTTCAAGCGAGCTCGGGCAAAGCCCCATTCGAGATTCTCTATGGCAGAAAGTGTCGTACTCCTCTCAATTGGTCAGAGACGGGCGAACGCCAACTTCTTGGCAACGACTTGATCACAGAGGCTGAAGATATGTGTAAAGTCATTCGTGAGAATCTCAAAGCCGCTCAATCGTGCCAGAAGAGCTATTACGATAGCAAACACCGTGATTTGGCTTTCGAGATCGGAGACCATGTCTACCTCCGCGTCTCTCCAATGAAAGGCACTCGTCGCTTCGGTATCAAAGGGAAACTTTCCCCTAGATACGTCGGTCCTTTCAAGATTGTCGGCAAAAGAGGCGATCTCGCCTATCAACTTGAGCTTCCCCCCAACTTTGCAAATGTGCACGATGTGTTCCACGTGTCACAGCTTCGTAAGTGCTTCAAGACGCCCGAGCGCACCATCAACTTCGAAGAGATTGATCTTCAAGAAGATTTGTCTTATCATGAGCATTCCGTTGCCATTCTTGAAGAAACTGAGCGCAAGACTCGCAACAAGTCCATCAAATTCCTGAAAGTGAAGTGGTCTCATCATTCCGACCGAGAAGCCACCTGGGAATGTGAGGACCACCTCCGTTCCGAATATCCGGAGTTCTTTCAGTCCTAGATCTCGGGACGAGATCCTCTCGTAGTGGTGGAGTGTTGTAACACCCCGGATGTAACTTGCCATATTTGTAACTCCAACTCTTGCCATTTTTGGCAATGTGATATGATATTCCCTCCGTGGTTGGGTTTCCCTTTGGTTTGCATTTTTTCCTTGTCGTGCATTTCATATCATGTCATCATGTGCATCGCATTCGCATACGTGTTCGTTTCATGAATCCGAGCTTTTTCCCCGTTGTCCGTTTTGCAATCCGGCGCTCCTATGTTCCCCGGCGTCCCCTTTTACCTTTTTTCCGTGAGCGTGTATTAAACTTTCTCGGAATGGACCGAGGTTTGTCAAGCGGCCTTGGTATAGCACCGGTAGACCGCCTGTTAAGTTTCGGGTCATTCGGAGGTCGTTTGATACTCCAACGGTTAACCGGGTATCCGTGAAAGCCTCTTTTGGATTGCAGCCCAGGACCCCTCCAAATCAGCCCAATAACACATCTAAGTCACTCCCATGTCCATCGCCGTTCGATCACGATCGTGTGGCCGCAAACCGTGCTCAATTTGGAGCCTCCTAGCCCCTCCTACCTATAAATATACCCTTTCCCCCGAAATTTCGGGTCAAATCCACCCTAACCCTAGTCTTCTTCCACCCCACGCCGCCGGACACGTCCGGTCCGGCCGGACGAAAATCCCGCCGCCGCCGCCGCCCAATCGGGGCGCGCCACGTCGCCACCCGGGCCGCCCCGCTGCCGCGCCTCCACCGCGGGCCTGCCAGGCCCGTGGCCGGCCCTCCCGCGCCCGACCGGGCCCGTGCCCCACGTCTGCGGCGGCCCCAGCGCCCGCCGCCTACCGCCGCGCTGCTGCCCTGCCGCCTTCCGCGCCCGCCGGCCGCCGCGACCCGCCGCCTCGCCGCCGCCAGGTCGCCGCCCGCCGCCTGCTCGCCTCCCCGCCTCGCCGGCTTCTCCTCCGGCCAGATCCGGGGCCGGGCCGGCCAGATCCGCCGCCCCTCGCCCCTCCCCTGCTACTCCGGCGACCTCTCCGACCTCCACCACGCCGGAGCTCCGACCACTTCTCGGTTCGCGTGCCACGGCAAACCCTAGGTTGACTTTCCTCGGACCCCCGATTTCCTCTGTCTTTTCTGGTAGTATTTTGTTGCATGTTCAACGCATCATAACTTGCTGTATACTGTTCTGTTTCGTGCGTGTAATATATCCAATTGTTCGCCTCGATGAGTAAATCATTTCATCCCATTGCGTCATTTTAATTTGAGCTCATCTTGATGCCCGAAATGCTGTTAGAATAGGGCTATGTGATGTTAGTTTCAGATCTGTTTCAGAACATGCACTTTTGTCATTTTTGCCATGATTGATGTGTGCACCCTATGAACTGGAGTCCTACATGTGTTTTGTAATATGCCATGCCATCTTTACAGGGGTGTATGCCATGTATTTTTGTGATCTTTGTGGTGACTAGCACAAGCATGCAAACTAGGGATCATATTGTTACTGATTTCAGGGACTTAGTAACTTCACTGTCATTCCCTGCTGTTATTTTTATGCCATGAGTTCATGTTGTTTCAGAGAGATCTATGCCCATTTTGAGCATGATCAGTAAGGGTGTTTTGAACATATGGATTTTCTCTATCCAGCCATGCCTTTGTTTGTAATTATGGAGTGCAATAGCTTGTGTCAATCGAGCTCTACTTTTGCTATAAAATGTTTCCTGGCAGATTGTTTACATGTTATTCGATTTTGCGAAGCTTGTTGTAGTTGATCCTTACATGCTATGATGTTGTTCTTGCCATGATTAGCTTCTATGCCATGTCTTCCTGGTGGGTGTATGCTTAGTTTATCATGAAATGCTCTGTAGTGAGTGCATCGAGCTCGTAAACATGCCTACTTGTTATCTGTTTTTGACATGTCCAGTTTTCTGCTAAGTCTGAAAACTGTAACGAAACTTGCTTAATTGACATGGGTGCTATTATATCTTCTGGTCCTTTTTGGCTCATGGTCAGTAAGGGACTTTTGTTAAATGCTTTGAGTAGATTCATAACATGCCATATTTTGCTATGTCCTGTTCCTGTAGCATGTTGTTTATTTGCTCTAGACATGGCTTCCTGATGTTAATTTCTGGCATGATAGTATTTTCACTAAGTCTGTGAAGCTGATATGTTTTGCACTTTTGCCATGCTTGTTTGAACCTGTTGTAGTGTGATTTAGCCGTAGCTCAGTGTTCCTCTTTTGTCAAGCATCTCGATTAGTTCACTGTCATATGCTTTGCTGATATGTTTGGATGAAGTAGATTAATTTCTTGTTGCAAGCTATGTGGCATCATGATGTTAATGGCAGAATCTTGTCATTCTTGTTTTGCTTGTCATTTGCAAACCGTGCATCCGATTCCGGTGATATTTATATCGATTTCAACCGAAATCACCTCAACTTTCCAGTGGCATACTTGGTTTGCCAAGATTATGCCTTGTTCATCTTTTTTCTTCCGGAGCACGCATATGCATTGCATACCACATCTCGCATATCATGCCATGTTTTGCATCATGTTGCTTGCGCATTGCATCGTGGTTGATAGTTGTTCCTTTGATTGTGTTCTTGTTTTGGTAGAGCCGGGAGACGAGTACATGAATGAGGAACCTGTTGAGAACGCTTACGAGGATCAAGCCTTCGACAACTCTGAGAACCTTGCAGGCAAGATGACCATACCCTCGAAATCACTTCTATCTTTGCTTGCTAGATGCTCGCTCTTTTGCTATGTCTGTGATGTGATACCTACCACTTGCTATATCATGCCACCCATATTGCCATGTCAAACCTCTAACCATCCTCTCCTCGCAAACCGTTGATTGGCTATGTTACCGCTTTGCTCAGCCCCTCTTATAGCGTTGCTAGTTGCAGGTGAAGATGAAGTTTGTTCCTTGTTGGAACATGATTATGTTGGGATATCACAATATCTCTTATTTTAATTAATGCATCTATATACTTGGTAAAGGGTGGAAGGCTCGGCCTTATGCCTGGTGTTTTGTTCCACTCTTTCCACCCTAGTTTCCGTCATACCGGTGTTATGTTCCTTGATTTTGCGTTCCTTACACGGTTGGGTGATTTATGGGACCCCCTTGACAGTTCGCCTTGAATAAGACTCCTCCAGCAAGGCCCAACTTAGGTTTTACCATTTGCCACCTAAGCCTTTTTTCCCCGGGTTTTCGCGAGCCCGAGGGTCATCTTTATTTTAACCCCCGGGCCAGTGCTCCTTCGAGTGTTGGTCCAAACTGTCAGCCGCCGGTGGTCGCCAGGGGCAACTCTGGACTGGCCTACCGGAAGTTTGGACAATCCGGATGTGCCCTCAGACCGAGATATGTGCAGCTCCTATCAGGATTTGTCGGCACAATCGGGCGGCTTTACTGGTCTTTTTTATTACTGTCGAAATGTCTTGTAGTCCGGGATTCCGAGACTGATTGGGTCTTCCCGGTAGAAGGAATATCCTTCGTTGACCATGAGAGCTTATAATGGGCTAAGTTGGGACACCCCTGCAGGGTATTATCTTTCGAAAGCCGTGCCCGCGGTTATGAGGCAGATGGGAATTTGTTAATGTCCGGTTGTAGAAAACCCGAAGTTGACCTTAATTAAAACACATCAACCGCGTGTGTAACCGTGATGGTCTCTTCTCTGCGGAGTCCGGGAAGTGAACACGGTGTTGGAGTTATGTTTGACGTAGGTTGTTCTAGGATCACTTCTTGATCACTTCTAGCTTCACGACCGTGCTTTGCTCCTCTTCTCGCTCTCTTTTGCGAATGTAGCCACCATATATGCTAGTCGCTTGCTGCAGCTCCACCTCACAACCCTATCCTACCTTTAAGCTTAAATAGTTTTGATCTCGCGGGTGTGAGATTGCTGAGTCCCCGTGACTCACAGATTCTACCAAAACAGTTGCAGGCGCCAACGATGACAGTGCAGATGACGCAACCGAGCTCAAGTGGGAGTTCGACGAGGAACGTGGTCGTTACTATGTGTCTTTTCCTGATGATCAGTAGTGGAGCCCAGTTGGGACGATCGGGGATCTGTGTAGCATTTGGGGTAGTCTTCTTTCATTTTGGTTCCGTAGTTGGACCTTGAGTGTAATCTGGATGATGGATGTTTATTTATGTATTGTGTGAAGTGGCGATTGTAAGCCAACTATGTATCTCTTTCCCTTATGTATTACATGGGTTGTGTGAAGATTATCTCACTTGCGACATTGCTTTCAATGCGGTTATGCCTCTAAGTCGTGCTTCGACATGTGGGAGATATAGCCGCATCGAGGGCGTTACAGTATGATAGAAAAACTTCTAGCTAATCCTTTTACAGGAGATGGAATAAAGCATCCTGATGAACACCTAATATATGTGGATGAAGTTTGTGGATTATTTAAGCTTGCAGGTATTCCCGATGATGTTGCTAAGAAGAAGGTCTTCCCTTTATCTTTGAAGGGAGACGCATTGACATGGTATAGGCTATGTGATGATACGAGATCATGGAACTATAGAAGATTGAAATTGGAATTTCATCAAAAGTATTACCCTATGCATCTTGTTCATTGTGATCGCAATTATATATATAATTTCTGGCCTCGTGAAGGAGAAAGCATCGCTCAAGCTTGGGGGAGGCTGAAATCAATGTTATATTCATGCCCCAATCATGAGCTCTCAAGAGTGACAATTATTCAAAAAAATTATGCTCGGCTTTTTGAAAACAATCGCACCATGCTCGATACTTCTTGTGCTGGCTCTTTTATGATGAAGACTATTGAATTTAGATGGGATTTATTAGATAGAATTAAACGCAACTCTGAAGATTGGGATCTCGACGAAGGTAAGGAGTCAGGTATGACACCTAAGTTTGATTGTGTTAAATCTTTTATGGATACCGATATTTTCCGTAAGTTTAGCGCTAAATATGGACTTGACTCTGAGATAGTAGCTTCTTTCTGTTGAATCGTTTGCTACTTATGTTGATCTCCCCAAGGAGAAGTGGTTTAAATATCATCCTCCCATAGAAGTAAAAGTAGCTGCACCTATTAAAGTTGAAGAAAAGACTGTCAATTATAATGATCCTATTGTTCCTGCTTCTTATGTTGAGAAACAACCTTTCCCTGTTAGGATAAAGGATCATGCTAAAGCTTCAACTGTGGTTTGTAAAATCAATATTAGAACTTATACACCTCCTGAGCAAGTTAAAGTAGAACCTAATATTGCTATTTTTAAAGATCTCTTGTCTGATAATATTGATGGGCATGTTATTCAGTTCTGCGGTGAAACTGCTAGAATTACTAAACCTTGTGCTAAAGATAAACATAGACATGTGGTAGGCGTGCCTGTTATTTCTGTTAAAATAGGTGATCATTGTTATCATGGCTTATGTGATATGGGTGCTAGTGCTTGTGTTATACCTTATACTTTGTATAAAGAAATCAAGCATGAAATTGCACCTGCTGAGTTTGAGGATATTGATGTCACAACTAAACTTGCCAATAGAGATACTATATCAGCAATGGGAATTGTTAGAGATGCTGAAGTCTTGTGTGGGAAAACTAAATATCCTGCTGATTTTCTTGTTCTCAGTTCCCCACAAGATAGCTTTTGTCCCATTATATTTGGTAGACCCTTCTTGAACACTGTTAATGCTAGGGAAGACTGTGAAAAGAATGTTGTTACTATTGGCTTGGATGATATGATCCATGAGTTTAATTTCTCTAAATTTAGTAAACAACACCGTGAAGAAGAATTGCCTAGTAAAGATGAAATTATTGGTCTTGCTTCTATTGCCGTACCTCCTAGTGATCCTTTAGAACAATATTTGCTAGACCATGAATATGATATGTTTATGAATGAAAGAAGGGAAATAGATGAATTATTCTTTAAACAGGAACCTATTCAGAAACACAATTTGCCTGTTGAAATCCTAGGGGACCCTCCTCCACCTAAGGGTGATCCCGTGTTTGAACTTAAACCATTGCCTGATAATCTTAAATATGCTTATCTTGATGAAAACAAGATATATCCTGTTATTATTAGTGCTAACCTTTTAGAGCATGAAGAAGAAAGATTATTGAAAACTCTGAAGAAGCACCGTGCTGCTATTGGATATACTCTTGATGATCTTAAGGGCATTAGTCCCAATATATGTCAACATAAAATAAATTTGGAAGCAGATGCCAAACCAGTTCGTGATCCTCAAAGACGTCTGAATCCTAAAATGAAAGAAGTGGCCAGAAAAGAAATACTAAAGCTCCTGGAGGCAGGTATAATTTATCCAGTTGCTGATAGTCAGTGGGTAAGTCCTGTTCATTGTTTTCCTAAGAAGGGAGGTATTACTGTTGTTCCTAATGATAAAGATGAATTGATCCCGAAAAGAATTATTACATGTTTTAGGATGGTAATTGATTTCCGAAAATTAAATAAGGCTACTAAGAAAGATCATTACCCCTTACCTTTTATAGATCAAATGCTAGAAAGATTATGCAAACATACACACTACTGCTTTCTAGATGGTTATTCTGGTTTCTCTCAAATACCTGTGTCGGCTAAAGATCAATCAAAGACTACTGTTACATGCCCTTTTGTTACTTTTGCTTATAGACGTATGCCTTTTGGTTTGTGTAATGCACCTGCTACCTTTCAAAGATGCATGATGGCTATTGAGGGAGTCCTGGATTAGGGGGTGTCTGGATAGCCGGACTATTCCTTCGGCCGGACTCCTGGACTATGAAGATACAAGATTGAAGACTTCGTCCCGTGTCCGGAAGGGACTTTCCTTGGCGTGGAAGGCAAGCTTGGCGATACGATATGTAGATCTCCTACCATTGTAACCGACTCTGTGTAACCCTAGCCCTCTCCGGTGTCTATATAAACCGGAGGGTTTTAGTCCGTAGGACAGAACAACAATCATACCATAGGCTAGCTTCTAGGGTTTAGCCTCTCTGATCTCGTGGTAGATCTACTCTTGTACTACCCATATCATCAATATTAATCAAGCAGGAGTAGGGTTTTACCTCCATCGAGAGGGCCTGAACCTGGGTAAAAACATCGTGCCCCTTGTCTCCTGTTACGATCCGCCTAGACGCACAGTTCGGGACCCCTACCCGAGATCCGCCGGTTTTGACACCGACATTGGTGCTTTCATTGAGAGTTCCTCTGTGTCGTCGCTTTTAGGCCCGATGGCTCCTCCGATCATCAACAGCGATGCGGTCCAGGGTGAGACTTTTCTCCCCGGACAGATCTTCGTATTCGATGGCTTTGCACTATGGGCCAATTCGCTTGGCCATCTGGAGCAGATCGAAAGCTATGCCCCTGCCATCACGTCAGATTTGGAAGCTTGAACTACACGGCTAATATCCGCAGAGACTTGATCTTCGACGGATTCGAGCCACAGCCGGGCGCGCCGCACTGTCGTGAAGGGCATGATCTAACTCTGCTGCCGGACAGTGCCGTGGAGGCCGCACCCATGTCCGCTCTGACCCTTAGCTTGGAGCCGACTGCGCCAACCAAGGACGAGTGGTTGGACACCGCCTCGGGGGCTGCAATCTCTACGGCGATCGAGCCGAACACCATCCCTAATCTCTGCGAGGCCCGTGTCTCCAAGGTGTCGGACTCCTCTCCGGACTCCGAGCCCCCCGCGCCCTTGCCAATTGAATCCGATTGGGCGCCGGTCATGGAATTCACTGCCGCGGATATCTTTCAGCACACGCCCTTCGGCGATATTCTGAACTCACTAAAATCTCTCTTTATCAGGAGAGTCCTGGTCGGACTATGTCAGCAAGGTTGGGATGCGGATGACGAAGAAATTCAAAGCTCACCCACCACCCACTTCGTAACCACTGTCGATGATTTAACCGACATGCTCGACTTCGACTCCGAAGACATCGACGGTATGGATGACAATGTAGGAGACGAACAGGAACCAGCGCCTATAGGGCACTGGAAAGCCACCTCGTCATATGACATATACATGGTGGACACCCCAAAAGAAGGCAATGGCGATGGAACAGCGGAGGATGACCCCTCCAAGAAGCAGCCTAAACGCCGGCGTCGGCGGCGCCGCTCTAAATCCTGCCAAAGCAAAAACGGTGATTCCGGCACAAGAGATAATAATACCCCGGACAATGCCGAAGACAACCCCCTCCAGCAGGATTCTGCACAGGAGGATGGAGAAGCCAGCCCTCATGAGAGAGCGGCAGACAAAGAGATGGAGGACGATAATTACATGCACTAGTAGAAAAGGGGGCAACGGTCCAGGCCGGGTCAGCCCATTAGTCCTGGTTCAATCTAGAACCGGGACCAATGGGGGCATTGGACCCGGTTTGTGAGCCCAGGGGGGCGGCCGGGCCACGTGGGCCATTGGTCCCGGTTCGTATGGACCCTTTGGTCCCGGTTGGTGGGACGAACCGGGACCAATGTGCCTGGCTCCTGGCCGACCACCATTGGTCCCGGTTCGTGGCATGAACTGGGACCAAAGGCTCCCATTTAGTCCTGGTTCATGCCACGAACCGGGACCAGTGGTGCCGCCTATATATACCCCTCGCGCCGGAGCAGAGCACTGAGTGCTCTGTTTTTCTGGGCCGGCGAGAGGAGGGGCTTGTGGTGCTCTAGCTCACCTCCTTTGCACATGAGGTGCTCGATGAAATGCCCGAGCCACACTAGTTAAGCTTTCTCCTCTCGTAGTTCGACCTCAACGCTCCATTTTCCTCGAGATTTGTCTAGATTTAGCGGTCCGTCACGCCCCACCCCTGTCTTCACCGCCGTCGATCACCCGCGCCGATCTCATCACCGACACCACCGTGGTGAGCCTCTTGCTCTTATCTTCTTTCTGAAAGGAAAAATATTCTTACTTGTATGTTTAGATAGATACTTGTATCATTTTCTTACTTTTATTATTGCATCTTATATAGTGCGATGGTTTTGGTATCCGCCCCCGTCGGCCCTCGTCCTGTCTATGATTCGGATGTGTTATATATATATTAATCTTTATAACTATTGGTTCATTTATTGTTTATGATAATTATGCGGACCGACGTGACATAGATTTTATTTATCTAGGATGTATGTGAACCGGAAATTCCAACCGACCCTATTGTCGAGAGGTTAAATTTAGTTGAAGAATAAAACAATTTCTTGAAGGAAAAAATAAAAAAAATTGAGGAGGAGAAGATGATATTGGAGTTGCATGTTGCGGATGTCGTCGATGATCACAAGATCAAGATGGATGCAATGCGCTTGAAGATTAGAAAGATTAGAAAATATGCCATTCATACCGAGGCTTGGTATCATTATGCCGTTGGATCAATTGTTACCTTGGTTGCGATTATGATCGCCTTTGTTTTAATTAGTGTATGGTTTAATTAATTAGATGCTCTGGAGAGCTATATGTTGTTAGATGAGAACTATGTATGTACTTTGGTTTTAATGTGATGATGAACTTCTATTAATTTGGACACTTAGTTATATATAATGTATGTAGATGAACCGGCAATGGATGTACGGTGACAGACACACCTCCGAGTACATTAAGGGCGTGCATGAGTTTCTCGATGCGGCTGAGGCAAACAAGCAGAATGGTTTTATGTGTTGTCCATGCACTAAATGTGGGAATACGATGTCTTACTCTAACCGGAAAATCCTTCACACCCACCTGCTTTACAATGGTTTCATGCCACACTATAATGTTTGGACGAGGCACGGAGAAATAGGGGTTATGATGGAAGACGACGAAGAAGAAGAGTACGATGACAACTACGTTCCCCCTGAATACCGTGATGCTGCAACGGGGGGAGCTGGTGAAGATCAAGAGGAACCAGACGATGTGCCCAATGGTGCTGCAACGGGTGAAGCTGCTGAAGATGAAGAGGAACCAGACGATGTGCCCGATGATGATGATCTCCGCCGGGTAATTGTCGATGCAAGGACGCAATGCGAAAGTCAAAAGGAGAAGCTGGAGTTCGATCGCATGTTAGAGGATCACAAAAAAGGGTTGTACCCCAATTGCGAAGATGGCAACACAAAGCTCGGTACCGTACTGGAATTGCTGCAGTGGAAGGCAGAGAATGCTGTGCCTGACAAAGGATTTGAGAAACTGCTGAAAATATTGAAGAAGAAGCTTCCAAAGGATAACGAATTGCCCGATAGTACATACGCAGCAAAGAAGGTCGTATGCCCTCTAGGATTGGAGGTGGAGAAGATACATGCATGCCCTAATGACTGCATCCTATACCGTGGTGCATACAAGGATCTGAACGCATGCCCGGTATGCGGTGCATTGCGGTATAAGATCAGACGAGATGACCCTGGTGATGTTCATGGCGAACCCCGCAGGAAGAGGGTTCCTGCGAAGGTGATGTGGTATGCTCCTATAATACCACGGTTGAAACGTTTGTTCAGAAACGGAGAGCATGCCAAGTCGATGCGATGGCACAGTGAGGACCGTAAGAAAGACGAGAAGTTGAGAGCACCCGCTGACGGGTCGCAGTGGAGAAAAATCATGAGAAAGTACTAGAATGAGTTTGCAAAGGACCCAAGGAACGTATGGTTTGCTTTAAGCGCGGATGGCATTAATCCTTTCGGGGAGCAGAGCAGCAATCACAGCACCTGGCCGGTCACTCGATGTATGTATAACCTTCCTCCTTGGATGTGCATGAAGCGGAAGTTTATTATGATGCCAGTTCTCATCCAAGGCCCTAAGCAACCCGGCAACGACACTGATGTGTACCTAAGGCCATTAGTTGAAGAACTTTTACAGCTGTGAAATGGAAATGGTGTACGTACGTGGGATGAGCACAATAAAGAGGAATTTAACCTAAAGGCATTGCTTTTCATGACCATCAACGATTGGCCCGCTCTCAGTAACCTTTCAGGACAGACAAACAAAGGATACCACGCATGCACACACTGTTTAGATGACACTGAAAGTATATACCTGGACAAATGCAGGAAGAATGTGTACCTGGGCCATCGTCGATTTCTTCCGACCAACCATCAATGTCGAAAGAAAGGCAAGCATTTTAAAGGCGAGGCAGATCACCGGAGGAAGCCCGCCATGCGTACCGGTGATCACGTACTTGCTATGGTCAATGATTTACACGTAATCTTTGGAAAGGGTCCCGGCGCACTAGCTGTTCCGAATGACGCTGAGGGACACGCACCCATGTGGAAGAAGAAATCTATATTTTGGGACCTACCCTACTGGAAAGACCTAGAGGGCCGCTCTTCAATCGACGTGATGCACGTGACGAAGAACCTTTGCGTGAACCTGCTAGGTTTCTTGGGCGTGTATGGAAAGACAAAAGATACACCCGAGGCACGGGAGGACCTGCAACGTTTGCACGAAAAAGACGGCATGCCTCCGAAGCAGTATGAAGGTCCTGCCAGCTACGCTCTTACGAAAGAAGAGAAAGAAATCTTTTTTGAATGCCTGCTCAGTATGAAGGTCCCGACTGGCTTCTCGTCGAATATAAAGGGAATAATAAATATCCCAGAGAAAAAGTTCCAGAACCTAAAGTCTCATGACTGCCACGTGATTATGACGCAACTGCTTCCGGTTGCATTGAGGGGGCTTCTACCGGAAAACGTCCGATTAGCCATTGTGAAGCTATGTGCATTCCTCAATGCAATCTCTCATAAGGTGACCGATCCAGAAATCATACCAAGGCTAAGGAGTGATGTGGCGTAGTGTCTTGTCAGTTTCGAGCTGGTGTTCCCACCATCCTTCTTCAATATCATGACGCATGTCCTAGTTCATCTAGTCGACGAGATTGTCATTCTGGGGCCCGTATTTTTACACAATATGTTCCCCTTTGAGAGGTTCATGGGAGTCCTAAAGAAATATGTCCGTAATCGCGCAAGGCCAGAAGGAAGCATCTCCATGGGCCATCAAACAGAGGATGTCATCGGGTTTTGTGTTGACTTCATTCCTGGCCTTAAGAAGATAGGTCTCCCTAAATCGCGGTATGAGGGGAGACTGACTAGAAAAGGCACGCTAGGAGCGGACTCAATAATATGCAGGGATGGGCATTCTTGGTCTCAAGCACACTACACAGTTCTATAGAACTCTACCTTGGTGACCCCGTATGTCGATGAACACAAGAACAGTGTGCGCTCCAAACACCCGGAGCAGTGCAACGACTGGATTACATGTGAACACATCAGGACTTTCAGCAGTTGGTTGGAAGCACGTATCAGAGGTGACAACACTGTTTGTGATGAGTTGTACTTGTTGTCCAGGGGACCATCTTTGACTGTATTGATTTGGAAAGGATACGAGATAAATGGGAATACATTTTACATGATTAACCAAGATCAGAAGAGCACCAACCAAAACAGCGGTGTACGCTTTGATGCAACAACCAATAAGGGAAAGGACACATATTATGGTTGCATAGTGGACATATGGGAACTTGACTACGGACAAGATTTTAAGGTCCCTTTGTTTAAGTGCAAATGGGTCAATCTGTCAGGAGGCGGGGTACATGTAGACCCATAGTACGGAATGACAACAGTCGATCTGAAAAATGTTGGGTACACTGATGAACCGTTCGTCCTAGCCAATGATGTGGCACAGGTTATCTATGTGAAGGACATGTCTACCAGATCGGGAAAAAGAAAAGATAAGGACACGAATACATCATACGATGAGCCAAAGCGCCACATAGTTCTTTCAGGAAAAAGGGACATCCTGGGAGTGGAGGGCAAGACAGACATGTCTGAAGATTATGAAAGGTTTCATGAAATTCCTCCCTTCAATGTCAAGGCTGACCCAAGCATCATGATAAACGATGAAGATTATCCATGGTTACGGCGCAATAAGCAAATGACACAAGCGAAGAAAAAGTGAAGACTTTCTCCCGCAACTATTATGATGATACCATGCCAAATTTGTAACAGACGAGTATGTTATGCCAAGTATTTTAGAGTTCATTTGAAAACAGACGAGTAGGTGCATCTATGTTAATTTTTTTATTAAAGTTAATCACAAACTTGTGATTCACACAAATTTCAAAGAATTCAAATTTTAACTATTCAAATTTGAAAACTAATGGCACTAACAGAAAGTTATAATATTGCTGACCTAAAAGCAAAAAGAATTAAAAAATATAGCAAAAAAACAAAAGAAAATAAATAATGCAGAAAACAAAACAAAAAAACTGGAAAAAAATAAAAATAGCAACAATAAGTATTTTGTTGTAAGTAGAAAAAAAATAAAGCAACAAAGAAAAAAAGTGTTTTCAAATTTGAAAACTAATGGCACTAACAGAAAGCTTATGATTTTTCTAAAACTAAAAGCAAAAAGAATTAAAAAATAAAGTAAAAAAACAAAAGAAAATAAATAATGCAGAAAACAAAACTAAAAAACTAGAAAAAAAATAAAAATAGCAACAATAAGTATTTTGTTGTAAGTAGAAACAAAATAAAATAAATAAAGCAACAAAGAAAAAAGTGTTTTCAAATTTGAAAACTAATGGCACTAACAGAAAGCTTATAATTTTTCTAAAACTAAAAGCAAAATGAATTAAAAAAATAAAGCAAAAAACAAAAGAAAATAAATAATGCAGAAAACAAAACAAAAAAACTAGAAAAAAATAAAAATAGCAACAATAAGTATTTTGTTGTAAGTAGAAACAAAATAAAATAAATAAAGTAACAAAGAAAACAAAAAAACAAAAAAGTGCCACCTACTGGGCCCACACGGTCTGAATACGACTAGAAACCCTACCATGGGCCAGGATTCAGGCCCGCAGGAGGCCCAGTAGGCTCACAGGCAGATAAAGTGACTTTAGACCCGTAAGCCTGCATTTGAAAGGAGCTCGAAGTGGTTGGCGCAGCAGCGCTTATAAACCACTGCCGAAGCCTCTCGGCTAGCGAGGTGGGACTAAACATCACACCGCACCGCGCCAGTTCCAGCACAAGGCCATTGGTCCCGGTTGGTGGGACGAACCGGGACCAAAGGGGTGCATTGGTCCCGGTTCGTCCCACCAACCAGGACCAATGCGCCCCCTTTAGTCCCGGTTGGTGCCACCACCCGAGACCAAAGGCCGCCGCTTCCCGCTCTTTGGGCTGCTGAAAAAGGCCTTTGGTCCCGGTTGGTGGCACAAACCGGGACTAAAGGGTGGCATTAGTCCCGGTTTAAGCCACCAACCGGGACTAAAGCCTTTTCTATATAAGCAAACACTTAGCAGTTTTCGACCAAATCACGCACTTCTCCCCCGACGCCCCTGCTCCTCCTCGTCGCCGTCGCTGCCCGACGCCCCTGCTCCTCCTCGTCGCCATCGCCGCCGCCCCCTGTGAGCACAGCACCCTCCCGTCCCGCGCCCCTGCGCCCCTCTCCTGCGCGGCCGCCGCGCCGCCGCCCCTGCCCTGTGCGGCTGCCGTGCGCCGCCCCCTGCCCTGCGCTGGCGCCGCGCGCCACCCAGCCGCCCTGCCCTGCCCTGCCGGCGCCACCGCTGCCGCCATATATATATGTTTAATTTTTATTACTTTAATTTTTTTCATATATATATATATAATGTATGTGTATGTATATGGCTATATGTTTCTGTTCATATGTTGCAATATGTTTTTTTATTTTTATTAGTTTATTTTTTTCATATGTGATGTATATGTGTATGTGGCTATAATGTATATGTGTATGTGATGTTAAAAATATATATGTTAAAAATGTTTTATATATAGAAAGTTACAATTTTAGAAAAGTTTTATATATGCAAAAGTTACAATTTTAGAAAAAGAAGGATAAGAAAGAAGAAAATAAGAAGAGGAAAGAAAGAAGAAGAGGAGAGGAAAAGAAGAGGAAAGAAAGAAGAAAATAAGAAGAGGAAAGAAAGAAGAAGAGGAGAGGAAAAGAAGAGGAGAAATAAATAAGAAGAAGAAAAAAGAAGAAAAAGAAGAGGAGAAGAAGAAAGGAATAGTGGAGAGGAAGAGAAAGTAGAATATTCTATTTTCTCTTCTTCTCCACTATTCCTTTCTTCTTCTCCTCTTTTTTTTCTTATTTTTTTCTTCGATCTTCTCCGCTAGCTATTCCTTTCTTCTCCTCCTCCTCCTCTTCTTCTTCTTCTTCTTCTTCTTCTTCTTCTTCTTCTTCTTCTTCTTCTTCTTCTTCTTCTTCTTCTTCTTCTTCTTCTTCTTCTTCTTCTTCTTCTTCTTCTTCTTCTTCTTCTTCTTCTTCTTCTTCTTCTTCTTCTTCTTCTTCTTCTTCTTCTTCTTCTTCTTCTTCTTCTTCTTCTTCTTCTTCTTCTTCTTCTTCTTCTTCTTCTTCTTCTTCTTCTTCTTCTTCTTAATTTTTATCGGGAACGATGGTGTCGAGGATCGCCGAGGGGTCGAGGGTCGGGAACTAGGGTAGAGGGTCGAGGGTCGTTAAGGGGTCAAGGGTCGAGGGTTTCAGGGTCGAGGGTTCGAGGGTTCTAGGGTCGAGGGTTCCAGCAGGGTCGTCTAGGGGTCGAGGGTTCCAGGGTCGTCGAGGGTTCCAGGGGTCGAGGATCACCGAGGGTTCTACGTTTGCTACTAATATATCCATTTGTCATGTTTGAATAATAATTGCCATGTTGTAAATATTTGTAGAAACTATGGGCACTATCGCCCGAGACGAAGCAAGAGAAGCGTTGTTGAGGGACATAATCGCAGAAGGAAGTGATGCCGTCTCGTTGTATCTCAACGACACCGATGGTACTCTGGAAGGAGAGGGTGAAGAAGCTGGCTCTGGTGACCTAATGCCGGTGCAAGAAGAAGAACGTGACGACGGGTCCGGTGACCGAAACGAGTCCGGCGACCGAGCCGAGTCCGACCAGGTATATATATTAGTTAAGCCTGTGCTGACTAGCTAATTGATGCATTCATTGTTTTGGTATGTACACATATTAATTAAGTCTTTGTTCTTTTTTCTAGCCCTCCGGATCGAGCACAACTGAGGTAAAGAGACGAGGCCCGAAGAGAAAGTTGAGCTCGGATGAAAGGTTTGAGATCATAGAAATCACGCCCGACGGCCAACCTATTGAACCCATCCGAACAAAGAAGGCATTTGTTGCTCAGTGCGGGGTTCTGGTTAGGTACAAGATCCCGATCAGCATCCAGCAATGGAATAAGCCTAAGAACGAAGACCCTGATGTGTCTTATGTCAATGATCTGCAGAAAAATGATCTTTGGACTGAGCTGAAGTCAAATTTCACCCTACCGCTAGAGGATGATCCGGAGAAGCGAGTTAAAGAGCAATTAATCAAGTCTTTTTCTCTTAAGAGGATGGCAGACCTATTCAGGAGGTGGAAGAAAGACCTGAATAGGTTTGTCGAGAAAAAAGAGACACCAGAATTCAAGGGCATATATGAGAAGATCAGAGATGACTCGCCTGCATTTGTGGCCCACAAGACATCGGAAAAGAGTAAGAAGATGTCGGAGACAAACAAGAAAAATGCTGCGAAGAAGAAGCTTCACCATCGCACGGGGTCAGGTGGCTACCTGGTAGCCCGGCCAAAGTGGGCCAAGGCTGAGAATGATCTGGTTGAAAAAGGGATTGAACCAGAGACAATGAGCTGGCCAGACCGTTGCCGGACTTGGTTCTTCGGGGCTGGCGGAACCTTGGACCCTGTAACAGGGAAGTGCATTTGGACGGATGTGCAAGCTGACATACCCTTGAAAAAGCTTCGGTACTATATCGCTGCAGCGCAGGAAGGGACGTTCCTTCCAGACAGAGAGAACGACGAGCTCACAAAGGCCCTCGGGAATCCTGAGCACCCTGGACGGACACGAGGCACGCCAGGCTCCATTCCGTGGAAGGCTGGGTTTCCGGACGCAGGCGGTTACAAAAGCCAGGAGAGGAGGAAGAAAGTGCAGCAGTCCGAACTGCAGGCGCTTAAAGAAAGGGTACTCGGGATAGAGGAACGAGAAGCAGACCGGGAGAAACGAACTGCCGAAGCTTCCCCTGAAGCTACCCCGCCATCTCAGCGGAGAAGCAGCGTGGCTTCCACCGAGCTGCTTCAGCCAGAGCTTGTCTTGACGGCTCCTGCCAGCTATCCCGTGGATGCTATCACGGAGGCTCAAAATTGCCACCTTATGACACAGTGGATGAATATGAAGGTCAATGCGGCTGTTGGCTCTGTTTATCCTAATGAACCCGGCGCAACTTTTCACTGCCGGCCGATTCCAGAAGGATATGCTAAGGTGATGGTGGATGAAATAACGGAGGGATTTGAGGACCTCCCGCTTCACCACCCTACCGGAGAAGGGGAGACTCGGCTGGGTTCTGCTCTGAAGACTCCATGCCTATGGCGGAAGGAGCTCATCAACCTTCCAAACTGGACGCCTCCGCCGCCTCCTCCTCCTCCGGCGAGTCAGGGGACTCCACCTCCTCCACCGCCTCCTCCTCCGGCGAGTGACGATCAGGGCCCTCGGCCGGCTCCTTCTCCGGCGCGTGGCGGCACTCCGCCTCCTTCTCCGCCTGCGCCGGCGCGCCCGAGCAGCCAGCCTACTCCTTCTCCGCCTCGTCAGCAAGGGCGGAAGAGACCCGCCGCCGCTCCGGAAGCTGCTCCGGCGCATCGTAGTCCTTCTCCTCCGCCTCACAAAAAGCAAGCAGTAAAGAAGACTGCCGCTCCGTCTGCTCTGCCGGCGTCTAGCAGTACAGCCAGAGGCGGGAGAAAATACAAATTCGGTCCTTCTCTGAAATCTCCAGAGAAGTTACCATACGAGATGAGCCCGGAGGAGAACGCGAGGATCGCGTGAACCGAGAAGGATGACTGGTTTCAAGGGTTGAAAGCACAGAGACATCCACCTCCGAAGGAGAAGGTAGATTCGGTGAAAGTGAAGCGCACTCTGGCTGCCCTGGCAAAACCACCCACAACTATGAGCGCATTATTGCAAAGACATGGGTCGAAGCGTCGCGGTCGGGAAGTATAGTCAGTGATCAAAGGCTGAAAGAATGACGAGTAGCTGGGAAACAAATTGCCCAGCTCGGCGAACAAGCAAAGGAATCGTGCCCCCCGCTCAAGGTGCCTAGCGTCGATCCGAGGATGGCGCCCGGTTATACCAATCTTGACGATTATCTGCCCGACGATGTAGATTATGGTTTCCTGGATGTGCAGATACACAGATACGAGTACGGGAAGCCTCTCGTCAAAGATGAAAGATCTCTAACAATGATGATGCGAAGATTGCATGATTGGTACATGAAAACCTGCAGAGAGTCTGGGGGGAGGAATACTTTGTATATGAGAGTTAAACCGGAGCATGACCTCGTTGGAATTGAACTGTTGCATGTTCCATTTGAGGAGTTCTATTAGTTTTTCAATCAATTGGCCCTCGATAAAGCAACGGTCACCTGCTACTATCTATAAGTACTACTACTTCTGTCATTAAGTCTCTCTACATAGCTCAGCTCTTTCATTGCATGTATTTATAATTATCCTCACTATATTATGCAGATTGAAGATCGCCGAATTGAAGAAAAGACAAATCGGTGATATTGGGTTCATTAACACAAATCTCATAGATGCAGTTCAGGTTAAAGATCATGCCGCAGAAACCGAGGCCAGCTTGCTACGTTCATTCAAAATAAATGAACACAAAAATATAATACTCTTTCCTTACAACTTCAAGTGAGTGTTGTCTTGTGCATATTCGGTTTCCCTTATATATTAGTCCAGGTTATAGTAATGTAATTGATGAGTTATGCATGCATGTTCAGTTTCCACTATATTCTCCTGGGGATTAGGCTTGAGAAGGGAGTAGTAACTGTCTTGGACTCGAGACGAAAAGATCCCCAGGAGTATGCGGACATGACTGAAATCCTCAAGAAGTAAGTTAAATCGATCATTATCCACCATATCAGCAAATTTGTTCATTTCCTGATATCAAGTAATTGTTTTCTTTTGTCTGGCAGTGTTTGGAGAAAATTCAGCACAAATTCCCCGGGACTCCCGAAGGAGCTGGAATTTAGATACCCGAAAGTAAGTACTATAGTACCATGTTCCGCGCGTCTCCTAGCTATTGATTCAAGCGCTAGTTTCATCAATACCATTTGGCATTCTTGCTTATCTGTTTAATTGACCTCTATTTCTTGTAAAGTGGTTGTGGCAGGAACAAGGGAATGATTTCTGTGGATACTACGTCTGCGAGTCCATCCGCCACACGACCTGTGAGCGGGGCGGGTACTCTGAGAAACAATATGAAGTGCGTAAGAAATAATATTCACAATTTTCGTTTATTACCATCATTTGTGTTGAGTTTCATTCATTCATATATATATATATATATATATGTGTGTGTGTGTGTGTGTGTGTGTGTGTGTGTGTATTGACCCCCTTCTTCAAATTAGATGTTTCGGCAGCGGAATGAACTCCTAGGACCAGATCGCATGCGAGCAATTCAAGAGGAATTGGCGGCATTCTTTCTTGACCACGTGATCGCTGAAGACGGAGAATACTATGTGGACCATGCGTCCGTAATTTAAGAGATTATATTTGTAAAAGATAATTATTGTATATATGTAGCCGATAGTGTCGGACGATAGATATACGAGAACTTGTTGTTAGACCAATCTCTCGGAGAAGGAGATGTGGTCGATATCACTTCTCTCTGTATGCATATATGTTCATGACGATCTTCTGTTTTCTTCGTTTGCTTACTAGCTAGCATATGCCTAGTCTTCTCTATACGTATGTTTAGTACGTAACATCGACCAAGGACGGACATAAGAGAGGACACTTCTCTCTATTAATTAGCTATCTAGCTAACACAATATATGAAATCCCCAAACCCCCTCCCCCCCTTTCAAAAAAAAAACCAAAAACCCCAGCCACAGAAAGGCTGACGCGTGGATGCCTATTGGTCCCGGTTGGTGCTACCAACCGGGACCAAAGGCCCTCCTGCCTGGGCTCGGCGCACAGGCCACATGGAGGCCCATCTGTCCCGGTTCTAGTTTGAACCGGGACTAGTAACGACCCTTTAGTCCCGGTTCAGGAACCTGGACTAAAGGCCCTTACGAACCGGGACAATAGGCCGGTTTTCTACTAGTGATGCCTCCCTCCGAAGATGAGCCAAGCCTCGACGACGACGAATTTGTCGTGCCAGAGGATCCCGTCGAACAAGAGCGTTTCAAACACAGGCTTATGGCCACGGCGAGCAGCCTTAAGAAAAAACAGCAACAACTTAGAGTTGATCAAGACTTGCTAGCCGACAGATGGACTGAAGTCCTGGCGGCCGAAGAGTATGAAATCGAACGCCCCTCCAAGAGCTACCCAAAGCGCAGGCTACTACCCCGATTAGAGGAGGAAGCACCTAAACCTACATCACCAGTGCATGACGCGGCCGATCGGCCACCTCGTGGCCGTGACAGAGAGGCCTCACGACCCTCCGTTCAAGCCGCACCCCGGCGATGCTCAAAAAATACCAAGGCACGGGGAAATGCGTCAGACCTGCGAGATATATTGGAGGACAAGGCAAGGCAAACAAGATCGATCTACGGATCGCGTGGGCGCCCCACGGCACGAGACGGTAAGCGTCACGCCGAATACAGTAAATCCGGCCGGGCCGAACACAGTAGACAAAGGTCGTTCGAGCTGCGTCGTGATATAGCCCAATACAGAGGCGCCGCACACCCACTATGCTTCACAAATGAAGTAATGGATCATCAAATCCCCGAGGGTTTCAAACCCGTGAACATCGAATCATACGATGGCACAACAGATCCTGCGGTATGGATCGAGGACTATCTCCTTCATATCCACATGGCCCGTGGTGATGACCTACACGCCATCAAATACCTCCCACTCAAGCTTAAAGGACCAGCTCAGCATTGGTTTAACAGCTTGCCAGCAGAATCAATTGGTTGTTGGGAGGACCTGTAAGCCGCATTCCTCGACAATTTCCAGGGCACTTATGTGCGACCACCAGACGCCGATGACCTAAGCCACATAATTCAGTAGCCAGAGGAATCGGCCCGACAATTCTGGACACGGTTCCTAACCAAGAAAAATCAAATCATCGACTGTCCGGACGCAGAGGCCCTAGCAGCCTTCAAGCATAACATCCGCGATGAGTGGCTTGCACGGCACCTAGGACAGGAAAAGCCGAAATCTATGGCAGCCCTCACGACACTTATGACCCGCTTTTGTGCGGGAGAAGACAGCTGGCTAGCTCGTAGCAATAACATGATCAAGAGCCCTAGTAATTCGGATACCAAGGACAACAGTGGCAGGTCGCGTCGCAACAAGCAAAAGCGTTGCATTAATGACGACAATGCTGAGGATACGGCAGTTAATGCCGGATTCAGAGGCTCTAAACCCGGTCAGCGGAAAAAGCCATTCAAAAGAAATACTCCGGGCCCGTCCAGTTTGGACCGAATACTCGACCGCTCATGCCAGATACATGGCACCCCCGAAAAACCAGCCAATCACACCAACAGGGATTGTTGGGTGTTCAAGCAGGCAGGCAAGTTAAATGCCGAAAACAGAGACAAGGGCTGCATAGCGACGACGAGGAAGAGCCCCGGCCGCCGAACAATAGTGGACAGAAGGGCTTCCCCCCACAAGTGCGGACGGTGAACATGATATACGCAACTCGCATCCCCAGGAGGGAGCGGAAGCATGCTCTAAGGGAGTATACGCGATGGAGTCAGTCGCCCCAAAGTTCAACCCATGGTCCTCCTGCCCGATCACTTTTGATCGAAGGGACCACCCCACTAGCATCCGTCATGGTGGATTCACCGCATTGGTTCTAGACCCAATTATTAGGATTTCACCTCACTAGAGTCCTTATGGACGGCGGCAGCAGCCTGAACCTGCTTTACCAGGATACAATGCGAAAAATGGGCATCGATCCCTCGAGGATTAAACCCACTAAAACGACCTTTAAAGGTGTCATACCAGGTGTAGAGGCCAACTATACAGGCTCGATTACACTTGAAGTGGTCTTCGGATCTCCGGATAATTTCCGAAGCGAGGAGTTAATCTTTGATATAGTCCCGTTCCGGAGTGGCTATCACACACTGCTCGGGCGAACCGCATTCGCAAAGTTCAATGCAGTGCTGCACTACGCATACCTCAAGCTCAAGATGCCAGGTCCTCGAGGAGTCATTACGGTCAATGGAAACACCGAACTCTCTCTCCGAACGGAGGAGCATACGGCGGCTCTCGCAACGGAAGTACAAAGCAGCCTCTCAAGGCAATTCTCCAGTCCGGCCATTAAACGTCCGGACACCGTCAAGCGTGCCCGGAGTAACCTACAACAAGACCTCCTGGCACGTTCCGAGCAAGCGTAGCAATGCGGCCCCAACCCCATCCCTCACGAACTTGCGAAACCTGTGTTGCGCGTACATAACTACGGTCTGGAAATACCATGGGCAAAGGGGGAGGGGCACCATCACGGCACTCCCGAAACACGGCTTAAACCGCACTAGGGGCTGCCGACTTCTTCATTTTCTCTTACTTTCAGGACTCCATTCTTTGGAAGGTCTGTCCTGCAGTACAATTGCTGCACAAACGATACAACAACCAGGGAAGCAGAAAGCTACGCCGAATTCTCAGGTGGTCTCTACAACGAGCAACATACCTGTCTTACATATCATCTCGCAGCTTGCCCCTGGAGGGGGACATGTCAAATAGTCCCATCCCTTGCTTATCGCACTATTTGTATCGTTCTGCTTTTACAGCAGCTCTTTTAAATAAACAATGCTTAGCTTCAGCTTATTACTGCATTCTCTATTCATTTTCCTTTTTAATATATATGTTCAGTTATGACATTTAGCACCCGTACACTTTGGTACGGCCAATACGCCAGGGGCTTAAGTACCCCATAACACGGCATGAAAAGTCTGAACACTTTCACAAGTGCGGCCCTCCGATCTTATAGCATTATATGCATCAGCTCCGAATCATGTCTTGGGTCAATAATTGGGTTTGCCCGGCTCCTATGTTTTGGTACCTTATGTTCCGTTATATCGGCTAAGGTAGCACTAGGAGAACTACTGCGATTGTGCCCCAGTTGATCTAGGCTAAGCACCTCAGTAGAGAAAGCTAAAACTGACTGTCATGATGAGGCGAGAGCTGGTCGCTATTCGAGAGGTTTTCGAGTCCCTAAAGACTTATGCCACTTAGAGCGAGGAGTCGGCTTTGTCCGGCCTAGGCGTGGATAGCGCCCCGAACTCGGTCTTCCGAACATTAGGGGATTTGCCGAAATTTAAAATTATAGAATTCTATGGCTAAGTGAGAGTGTTCAAGCATTATAGTCCGATTGCCTTGTTCGTTGTGTTGAGCGCCTCCCTCGAAGGACCCAAGAATGGGAAAAAGAGCGCTCAAGTTTATCCCGAACACCCCAGCACTCGTGGCATGGGGGCAGAAGCCGACGACTCGCCATCTCTCAAATTTGATACACGGCTGCACAGAAGGCAATATTTTAAATTAAACAAGCGTTGCATAGCGCATATGAACAAGTTTTTAGCGCACAGGACAAACCGAGCAAGTTTCACTCAAAAAATACATCTTTTGAACATTAATCCGCCATAAGGCGGGCGCCCTTCAAGACGCCCTTATAGTACATCTCGGGGTGGCGATGCTCCTTGCCCGGCGGCGGCCCGTCCTTCACAAGCTTCTCCGCATCCAGCTTGCCCCAGTTCACCTTAACACGGACAAGCGCCCTACGGGCACCTTCGATGCAGACGGAGCGCTTGATGACTTCGAGCCTTGGACAGGCCTCCACCAGCCGCCTCACTAGCCCGAAGTAGCTCCCAGGTAGAACCTCTCCAGGCCACAGCCGAACTATGAGGCCCTTCATGGCCTGTTCGGCCACCTTGTGGAGCTCGACCAGTTGCTTCAACTTGTCGCTCAAGGGCACAGGGTGTTCGGCCTCAGCATACTAAGACCAGAACACCTTCTCCGTCGAGCTTCCCTCCTCGGCTCGGTAGAAGGCGGCGGCATCTGAAACGCTGCGGGGCAAATCTGCGAATGCTCCTGGAGAGCTCCGGATTCGGATAAGTAATAAGTAACTCACTTTCACGTGCTTGCTTTGCATAAAGAATGCCTTACCCGCCGCTATCTTATTCATCGCCTCCACCTCCTGGAGGGCCTTCTGGGCTTCGGCCTTGGCAGACTTGGTATTTTCATTGGCTGCCGCGAGCTCGGACTCTCGCGTCTTCGAGTCAAGCTCCAAACTCTCATGTTTTTTCATGAGAGCCTGGAGCTCTTGCCGCACCTCGCCAACCTGCTTCTCATGCTTCTCCTGCTCGGTGCGCTTCGTGGCCGCCTTCTTTTCAGCCTCGGACAGCGCCTGCTTAAGGGTTGCCACCTCTGTTGTGGCCCCTACAATAGCCACATTAATCCTGTCATTTTCTTACAATTGCACCTTATATGTATATATTTAAAGGTATCTCTTACCTTCTTTGTCCTCGAGCTGCTTCTTGGCAAGGCCGAGCTCTTGCTCGAACCGCTCGAGGTTCTGCTTTAGCGTGTCCACCTCCGCAGTCAGTGCGGCGGACGCCAGCAGTGAAGCCTACATATGCATATTGACTTACTTCTGTTAGACTCCTGCGAATGTTACTAGATCCTCTATTCTGCTTTTCTTTCCGAACGCCAAACAGAGCATCAGGGGCTACCGTCTATGCGGTAATATTTTTACATATTCTTTACTTACCTCAAAGCCTGTTAGAAGGCCGGCACAGGCTTCGGTCCGCCCGCTCTTGGCAGATTGAACCTTCTAGATCACCGTACTCATTACAGTACGGTGCTCCTCGTCGATGGAGGCGCTGTTAAGCACCTCCAGCAAGTTATCCGGTGCCTCCGGTTGGGCGGAGGTCACCGGCGTCGTAGGCTTGCCCTTCTTCTTGGAGGACCGCCTGCCGGACTCCGGAACCTTGGAAAGTTCCAGAGCGGTGTCCGGCCTAGGGCCGGACTCGGAGACCTTGGGAGTTTTGTCCCCTGGGCACCTGGAGTCCGGGAGGTCGCCTTGCGGCGCCTCTAGGACCACCTCCTCCTGGCCTGGAGCCTCCTGGGACAACACCTCGGCGTTATCTGTAGGGTGAGGGGAGGAGGCGGCCGGAAGTGAAGTACTGTTCACATCCGACGAACCCAGGGAACCGCTCGACGACATGTCGAGCCCATCTTTGGGAGGACTACATAATTATATGCGGCGTCAGGAAAAGGCTATTCAATAAAGGAACGCCATGAGTCATTCTGGTATCCGAACACTTACGATTTTGCCAGGGGCTTGGCCTTGTGCGGCCACTCCTCTTCGCCGTCATCGACGTTGGTGGAGTAGTCAGGAGGAAGGGTCCTCCCTTTCTTGGACCCTCCGGCCTCCCCAGTGGGGGCGGCCTTCCTTTTCTTCTCTCCCTCCGCTGGGGGAGAGACCTCTCTTTCCTCCTCCTTGTCTTCAGGGGAGGAGTCTGCCTTGGAGTCGTCAGACGATAAGTCCGACTCCGCCGGGTGTCGGGAACTCTTTCGGGTTCCCGTGGCCTTCTTCTTGGCGTTCTTCTCCGGCACCACATAGGGGTTCGGAACCAGCAGCTTTTCCAAGCGAGTGTCTGCTGGGTCTTCGGGCAAAGGAGCCGGACAGTCAATCTGTCCGGACGTCTCCTGCCAATCCTGTCAAAGGTAAGGGGGTTTAGATCCCGCATAGAGTCAAACTATGAAGACAAAAAACCTGTAAAGGGTGAAAGCAGCTTACCGCGCCGGCCTGACGCTGCGTGCTGAATCCGCGATCCTCGGAAGCAGATGCGGGATCCTCGGCGCCCTTGAACAGCACTTTCCAGGCATCTTCGTACATAGTGTCGAAGAGCCTGCTTAGTGTTCGGTGCTGTGCCGGATTGAACTCCCACAAACTGAAAGCCCGTTGTTGGCACGGGAGTATCTGGCGGATGAGCATGACCTAGACTACATTGACATGCCTGAGCTTCTTGTTCACCAGGGTTTGGATGCATGTTTGGAGTCCGGTCAGCTCTCCTTTTTTGCCCCACGGCAGGCCCTTCTCTTTCCAGGAGGTGAGCCGCGTGGGGATTCCGGATCGGAACTCGGGGGCTGCGACCCATGCAGGGTCACGCGGCTCGGTGATGTAGAACCATCCCAATTGCCACCCCTTTATGGTCTCCACGAAGGAGCCCTCGAGCCATAGGACATTGGGCATCTTGCCCACCATGGCGCCTCCGCACTCCGCTTGGCGGCCGCCCACAACCTTCGGCTTGACATTGAAGGTCTTCGGCCATAAGCCAAGGTGGGGCTGGATGCAGAGGAAGGCCTCGCACACGACGATAAACGCCGAGATGTTGAGGATGAAATTCGGGCCAGATAGTGGAAATAAAGGTCGTAGTAGAACATGAGACCCCGGACAAATGGGTGGAGAGGAAAACCCAGTCCGCGGAGGAAGTGGGTGAGGAACACCACCCTCTCATGGGGCCTTGGGGTGGGGATGAGCTGCCTGTCGAATTTCAGGTTCCGGCAGACCCTTGAGGTTCGAACACTGGGGTGCGCGCGGAGATTTCGCCTTCTACCTACTTGCACCCCACCGCCTCGCTAAGATCTAAGCTATGGAAAGAACAGCACAAGAGACACATGGTTTATACTAGTTCGGGCCACCATTGTGGTGTAATACCCTACTCTAGTTTGTGGTGTGGTGGATTGCCTCTTAGGCTAATGATGATGATCAATTCAAGGAAGAACAGCCTCGCGAGGGTCTGTTCTTGGCTGGGGCGATGAACTGCTAGGAGGAGTTCAGTCACCCTTCTCTCTCTCTGTGTGTGTGTGTGATGCTACTCGATCCGATCCCAGCTTGTTTCTGGATTGGCCGATTGCCTCTACCCTGGGGGTGGCTAGTCCTATTTATAGGCAAAGGCCCTGGGCCTCTTCCCAAATATTGAGCGAGAAGGGCGCCAACAATTGGCCATTTTGAAGGCGAACATTTGGTACACTTATCCTGACTAAAGTTGGTCCTCACCTGCCAAAGGCTCTGGTGGTGACGCTGGTTTGGGCTCCACAATGACTTCCTCCCTGCCGTTGGGCTGGTCTTGGTCTCGTTGCACCGAAACGGGTGCCTTTGCTTGATGCTCTCGCCCGCGCTTGCTCCCTTTGCACCAAAGAGGAAAGGAGGACACTGCGCGGGCTGGCGCCCGCCTGGCACCCTTTGTCACATCCCTAGCTTCTGGTACTGCCAGGTGTCTTCATTTTGTTGCATCATGTTTAAATTCTATTCAAGTTGAACTGAGGAATTTTGGAAGCCTCAAAAACTTAAATAAAAGAAGGAAAAAAAAACCCCTGAAATCTCATTCACTTGTTTCCAAAATGCTCTTCTTATAAGTTTGATATTTTTGGAAAGGGTTCTGGTCCCAACCAAAAATATTGAACATTTTTAAGGACTTAATTTTGGGACTTTGAATTTAAATCATTAACTATTTGAATTTGAATTATATTCATACAATTAGAATATAATTTCAAATACCCCTGAATTATTTTATGAGCTTTTGGAGAAGTCCATCTAGCAAAATAAAAATATTCAGAGGAGTTCTTGGCATTGTTTGAATTGTTTTGAATTCAAAACAGTGGCAAAATAAATAAACAAAACAGAAATATAAAAGAACAGAAACTTACCTGTAACTTACCTGGCGCGCCTGTAGCCAAGTGGCAGGCCCAACACTGTTGGCCCAGCCCAGCAGGCGCCCCCACCGTCTTCAACCTCCTGCCAGTGGGCAGGAGGGCGTGTGGTCGCCGCGCGTGGGCACGCGCCCTGGCCACCTCCTCCCTCCCAGCCTGCCTGGCTCCTCCCCGACGCCCTGGTGACGCCACGCGTCACCCTCGACCCCCTCTCACTCTCTCCCGTGCCATTCCCCTCTCTCCAGAGCGCCGCCGTCGCCGCCACTTGCCATAGCCGTGCCCGCCGAGCTCCCCCTGCCTCTCCGACAAGCCCGAGAGCTTCGCCGCGTCTGCCTCGTCCTCTCCGCCAAGACACGCACCTCGGGAGTCCCTGGAGTGCCTCCATCGACGCCGCCTTCATCTCCGGTCGCCGGAGATCGTCTTCGCCGCCCCGCCGACTCCAGCCGTCCCCGAGCCCGCTTCGACGCTCCCTGCACTCGTCGTGAGCCACTGATCCTCTTCCCCCTCACCGTTCTCGCTCTCGTGCACCGTATCCACCGCACCTTGCTCACCCGCACGCGCCACCACCTATGCTCGCCGCCGATGTATCTCCGTCCACCTAACGGTCCGGCCGTCGTGCTCAGCTTCCTATCCGCGCCGCGTGGAGCACGTTGGTGCCCCGCACGAGCTGCCCCGACCGCCGTAGCGTCGACCCCGAGCTCACCCGAGCTCCGGCGACCGCCAAGGTCGACGCCGGTGATGACTCCGGCCATTTTAGGCCCAGCCGCTGCCACTACTCGACGCGGACGAGCGCCCGCGTCACATAGACGCCCTCCGCCGGCCAATTGGTCGCCGGAGGAGGAAACCCGCACCCCTCCGCCGGCCCTGGCCTCGCCGGCGTCAAGCCGCCGGTGGGGTTGACCCCGCTGACCCGGGATTGACCTTGTTTGACCTCAGGGTCACTGACGCGTGGGCCATGCCACTATTTAGTTTAGGTGTGAGTTTAATTAGCACTAATTAACTTAGTTAATTAGTTGACTCACTGACAAGTGGGCCTAGGCTCTAATTAACCTAGGTTAGTGCTAACCTAACGCTAACTAACTCTGTTAGTTAGTTGTTACACTGACATGTGGGTCCCAGCCGTCAGGTTTGACCTGGGCTGGCGCCTTTGACCTGCTGACGTCACCCCGACGTCATGCTGACGCAATTAACCTTTTTTTTTCTGGATTTATTCTTATATAGGAAATTTCAGAAAATGATGCAAACTTCTAAAAATCATATAAAATCAACCGTAACTCCAAATGAAATAAGTTATATATGAAAAATTATCAGAAAAATCCAATCTATCCATCTGTACCATTTTCATGCATGTAAGAACACTGCAACCTTGCTGTTTAGGTGAAACAAGATAATGCACCATTATGACTTTATAAATGAGCTTACATTTGAATCTTTGATTCAAATGGGTTCAAATCAACCTGTCCTAGTATGCATTAGTCAAAACACATCATATTGCCATGTCATGATCATGCATCATACTGTTGCATTGCATTGATTGCGTTTCCTTCTTGTTGCCGGTAACTGTCCCCTCTCGATAGACGATGTTCCGACGATGAGTTCGATGACACCGATGAAGAGCTATATTATCTTCAGAAGTGCCAGGCAAGCAAAACCCCCTTGTTCATTCCGATAAAATCCCACTCTCTCGTTCCTGCTCTCTTTTACTGCATTAGGACAACAACGATTCATGTGTTACTTGCTGCGGTAGCTGAACCCCTTTATCCCCTGCATGACCTGTCATTCCACTGTAAATAGATGAAACCCACTAGCATGAGTAGGAGTTGTTTGAGCCCTGATGTGCCTACTCATTCATGTTTGTTTGTCATGCCTGCTACTGCTTAGAGTTGAGTCGGGTCTGATTCATCGGGTATGAATCGGAATGGTGTTGAACATGCCCTACTGTGTGTGAGCTAAGTGTGTGAACACGATTTGGTAAAGGTAGCGGTGAGAGGCCATGTAGGAGTACATGGTGGGTTGTCTCATTGTAGCCGTCCTCAGGAACTGAGTTCTGTGTTTGTGATCCATGAAACAGTTACTACCACGCATTGGGCCCGAAACCAATGGACCCTCTCGGCTTCTTGATCACCCTTGTTCTCTGTCCAGGAGTTGCAAAGTAGTTTCTGGTGTTTGTAGTATGCTGGGGGCCGCACGCAGCGCTGACCGTAGGGGTGGGCTGTGTTGCGGTAGGCACGTGGCACGGTGTACCGGGCGCCCGTTTGGTGTTCCGGGAACCCTGCACACATCGTTTGGGGCTGTGAGCGAAACTCCGGCCGGATCTCCTCATGGATGGAACCCGAATAGGCGATAAACCTGGACTAGAGACTTGAGTGTTTAGGTAGGCCGTGGCCGACACCCTCGCTGGGCTTCCGCTTGAAGGTTGCCGAGTACATGTCGTGTAAACGGCGGTAAGTGGTGAGAGCGTGTGTGAAGAAGTACACCCCTGCAGGGTTAACATCATCTATTCGAATAGCCGTGTCCGCGGTTATGGACGTCTGGGTTGCCTATATCAGTTCATAGACAAGTGAAAGTGGATACTCTAAAATACGCAAGATAAGCGTGAGTGCTATGGATGGCCTTCTCGTAGGGAGACGGAAGTGGATCCATAGTGGTGTATTGGATGGTGAATATGTGGACTCGTGTGCGCCACCTCAAAGAGTTACTTGTAGTCGTAGTTCAGGATAGCCACCGAGTCAAAGCTGGCTTGCTGCAGTTAAACTCCACCACCCCCTTTTGACACTGATGCATATGTAGTTAGTTCTGATGTAAGTCTTGTTGAGTACGTTTGTACTCACGTTTGCCTATTTTATGTTTTGCAGAGAGACGTCAGTCTCGCTAGTAGTTCCGTGTGGACTTCGACGTTTAGCTTGTTACCTCAGCTACGATCTTGTGCCCTCGGCAGGATCTGGTAGATAGTCAGCTTCTCAGCCTTTTTCATTTATAGATGTCTGTACTCAGACATGTTAAGCTTCCGCATGTGTTTGACTTGTATGCTCTGAATGTTGGGTCATGAGACCCATGTTTGTAATATCTCGCTCCTCGGAGCCTATTGAATAAATACTTTGAGTCGTAGAGTTATGTTGTGATGCCATCTTGTATCTACTCATATCGGGCATATTGTGTGTATGATTGAAATGCTTGGTATGGGTGGGATCCGACTATCTAGTTGTTTTTCCTTGGCAGCCTATCATATGAGGAAATGTAAGTCTAGTGCTTCTGAGCGATAGTAGTCCGCTACAGCCCGGTTCACCGGAGTCCTGCTAGCCCAGCACTACTGCTCGGAACACTTGACTAGCCGGCATGTGTTTCACGTCGTTCCTGTGTCTGTCCCTTCGGGGAAATGTCACGCGGTGTTATCCGGAGTCCTGCCTAGCCTGCTACAACCCGGGTTACCGGAGTCCTGTTAGCCCAGTGCTACAGCCCGGATATATACGTTGTTGACCGACATGCTCGATGTGATTCATGTATGCCTGTCCTCATGGGTTAGTGCCGCCTTGGGTTCACGACTAGCCATGTCGGCCCGGGTTCTTTGTCATATGGATGCTAGCGACACTATCATATACGTGAGCCAAAAGGTGCAAACGGTCCCGGGCCAGGTAAGGTGGCACCCGTGGGAACACCGTGCGTGAGGCCGCAAAGTGATATGATGTGTTACATGCTAGATCGGTGTGACCTAGGATCGGGGTCCTGACAGCGTTGGTATCAGAGCCTGACTGCCTGTAGGATTACCAAGCCAAACTGGTCGAAGTTGAGTCTAGAAATGCTTTAGTTATATATAAGGGAATTGATTGTGGAAGGGAACGTAAGGCTCTTTTTATTCCTTATACCTCATGGCCTTCTGATCTGAGTCAACCTCCTCTCTTCTACGGGGTTTAAGTACTAGGCTTCTCTTCTATCTCTCAGGATGACGTGTTACTAAACCGTAGTTGCCTAGGATTGTTGAGTTCAAGCCCCTGATCAGTTTCTACTACTTCCATATGTTCATAGCTGGTCTCAGAACATTGATATTGTGATGATGAGTGGTTATGCCACCATTTTGCAGGATGTCTCAAATCATTTTGAGCATTTACAGTCGTTATGCTGTCCGAGTCATCCCAGGTTTCTAAATAGTCTGATGCATTTGCAAATTCCTTCCTACCGTTCTGAAGTTCCTTTGTGCCGGATCAACCACACTAATTGGTGAGTTGAGGAACTCTGTTGCCTCGACATATATGTCGGAGTTGCTAGTATGACCCTAGGTGTTTTAGGGAGTCACCTAGTAATCTAGCATGTTTTGTGTTCCCAGTGTGATGAATCTGGCCACCATTCTCGAAAGCATCCTGTGATGCCATCCAGTAGTAGGTATTCTACTCCTGGGTTTTGAACCCGAGATTCACCCTACTTACCTCATGTCGATAGTGTTTGCTAGTTCCTTTAGGGCATTAGTAACCTTTGCGATAGTCATCGAGGTCCGTGGTATATCATTCTTCCAAATACCATGAACTGCTTATGGCAGAAGTTCTGTTGAACCAAAAGATCACAACCAGGGTGCTCTTGAGGAGAACCCCATTCATATTGTGACTCTGCCAGTTCTAACATTCTGCATGGGTTATCCGGAAGAAATTTGTTGAACTCGTTTGACATACTAACCCATGAATCCACAACTCAGAAAGTTATATGTTCCTTGAGTTGACCCTCCTCAGTTGTATTCCGACCCTAGTCTATCAATTGATAGTCAGGAATAGTTGTGCATTCGTGTTCATCGATGCCTATTATTCTTGTGGTCCATCAAGCCATTCTATTTCGAAATGACTAGGAGAAACAAACTCCAGTACCTTATCCATTTCTAGGATTGGGTCAAAGCAATTGTATCCCATAGATCAAAATGCCAATCCAGCCTCTGCTCTGCTCTACTTTGGAGTGTTGCCATCTTTATGTCAAGAGAGTCATGAGAATTGCATCACCTCTTATGAATTCTTGACGCAGTAATACTTCTTGCCATCATTGCTCATTCCTCGGTTTCCGTGTTGCCACAGCCGGAATGCCGACAAGTGAACCATGATGTGTGAAATCAATACTCCTAGCAACTCTGTTGCTTGGTAGTTAATGGACAATAATCTCATTCTTAGCGTGTTGGTTATTAAATCATCATCCTAAGATTGATCGTGCTACCTAGTCCTTATTTCTTGGTGCACTCTTCGATCAACGAGTTGGGATTTTGCCAAACCCTTCTCTTTTGATCATATCATCTTGCCCTGAAAAGCAAGATTGTTCTCGAGCTTAGTAACATATCGGTGGACTGTGATAATCTGAATATCTTCTCGGAAGTAATACCAGGTTGTCCCCAGACTGTTATGTTGAGCTCGTGATCAAGTTGGTTCCTTGTGAACCACCCCTTCTCCAAGAATCTGTGTTGGATACCCCTGAGCTAGTTGGTTGAGCTAAATAACAACTTGGAGAGTTGGAAGATAAAAGCCTATCCGACTTAGCTGATGTTAAGGGATATCTTTGTGTGTGTGTGTGTGTGTGTGTTGAAGAAAGATGATATTTTCTCCAATTGGTCCTCGTGATCAGTTATTGGATCTATTGCCTTGTCAAAACTTTGACTTGAGTATGGGCTATTGTCAAGTCAAATCAGAACCAACGATGTTCGTAATGTTGTCTTACCCGTGGTTGATCCCTCGAGCATACACCATTACATCTTTTGGTCTGACCAATACTATCACATTGTTCACATGATGGTGGAAGTCCAGTGATATGGAAATACCGATGAGTTGTTGTTGAGCCCATTAGCAGCATTTTGTCTCCCCCAGGATTCATGTTGAACATCTAAGTTAGTGTTGGAAACTTTGTAAGCATTGCTTTCGTGTTCCGTTCATGAAGCTTATGCTTGGATGAAAGGAGTGACTTCCTCCAATTCACGTGCATTTGATGTAAGTTGCCGCCATGAATTTGAGAAAAGATTGTTTTTGTTTCCCCTGGTACCATCCCAGGTCAGTCATGCACGTGCGAAGTGCTCTGTGGTTTGATAGGTTGGCCGCCTCCACTCCATATGTGTTCCTAGCACACCAAGCTACTGACTGATTTGCTCAAGGAGAAGGAGTTCCTTCATAAGAGCTAATCCGGACTTATGAAAAGACTTCGATATCCTCGATGATGGTTCCCAACCAGAACTCGGTAGTGTTTTATTATAAGACTACCATGTGGTCATGCTTGTCTAAGATAGTGTGTTCACAGGTTTGTAGCAGAACCAGCTCATGTTATGGAGCTTGCTATCGTAGTTCATTTCCTGAGAATCTCGCAACGTCATCTCGTCGGTTTGTGTTGCAAATTTCCTTTTCCGGACATGCTGTCTGAAATATCCTGTTACCAACTAGATCTGAATCTTAGGCAGATATGATGGTTGGAACTTTTCCAAGATCTATGATGTAGGTCCCGACAAGGTTGATGTCTGGCCGACACACCTGGCCGGAAGATCTACCATTATAGTATCTTGCTTGAACTATTTGACCATCTTCTCCATGAGGATTTCGTGCGGCTTATTCTAGAAGTTGCTCCCTAGGGATCCTTGTGCTCTCAGTTTCTCGATTATACCATAACCATTCAAACAGTGGAATTGTTCTCGACTGTTGAGTTATCTCCCAGTTACTATAATCATTCCCAGAATTTGCATTTTGTTCCCAGCTTGCACCGCTGTTGTGCCATCCTACCTTGGGTTCCATCCATTTCCGATGATAAGCAAAGTCATCCATTGCGTTGTCTTCAACAAGGTAGTCCACATCATCCAACCTAGTCCGAGTATGTCACCTTTCCGAGCTCCTTCAAACGATCGTTTGTGATTGCCTTAGGCTGGTATAGAGAGTTGCAATGATTTTGAATCAAAAGTAATTCTTTTTGTCACTTAAGGGAAAAGTTCTACGAGTCACCTCCCTCAAGGTGCCCCATTATGGAATCATGGCAATTATTTCCTCGCCACCTTGACACCATCCACCGTCTCTCTAAGCGTTGAGTTGGTGCCTACCAAATCAAACCTCGTTGTTTGTTCTTCCGTCCCTCTCGATGTGTTTTGTGTCTCAACTCGAGATGTTCCAACATCTCATTCCACGAGTTGATCCTGAGTTGCTCGATCTTCAAGAAGATCGATTCTTGTAGAGCTTCTTTCTGTCTTCATCGTGTTGGATGAAGATCTCAAAAGCAAGGATGTTAAGATCAATTGACGCAATGAATCAACATCTTCGAGAAGGACAGTTGGATCGCGAAGGTCGTGTTAGCTATGTGTCCCCAGTGTCTCCTTACCTCATGTCTTGAATCTCGGGACGAGATTCTTGTTTAGTGGGGGTGAGTTGTCACATCCCTAGCTTCTGGTACTGCCAGGTGTCTTCATTTTGTTGCATCATGTTTAAATTCTATTCAAGTTGAACTGAGGAATTTTGGAAGCCTCAAAAACTTAAATAAAAGAAGGAAAAAAAAACCCTGAAATCTCATTCACTTGTTTCCAAAATGCTCTTCTTATAAGTTTGATATTTTTGGAAAGGGTTCTGGTCCCAACCAAAAATATTGAACATTTTTAAGGACTTAATTTTGGGACTTTGAATTTAAATCATTAACTATTTGAATTTGAATTATATTCATACAATTAGAATATAATTTTAAATACCCCTGAATTATTTTATGAGCTTTTGGAGAAGTCCATCTAGCAAAATAAAAATATTCAGAGGAGTTCTTGGCATTGTTTGAATTGTTTTGAATTCAAAACAGTGGCAAAATAAATAAACAAAACAGAAATATAAAAGAACAGAAACTTACCTGTAACTTACCTGGCGCGCCTGTAGCCAAGTGGCCGGCCCAACACTGTTGGCCCAGCCCAGCAGGCGCCCCCACCGTCTTCAACCTCCTGCCAGTGGGCAGGAGGGCGTGTGGTCGCCGCGCGTGGGCACGCGCCCTGGCCACCTCCTCCCTCCCAGCCTGCCTGGCTCCTCCCCGACGCCCTGGTGACGCCACGCGTCACCCTCGACCCCCTCTCACTCTCTCCCGTGCCATTCCCCTCTCTCCCGAGCGCCGCCGTCGCCGCCACTTGCCATAGTCGTGCCCGCCGAGCTCCCCCTGCCTCTCCGACAAGCCCGAGAGCTTCGCCGCGTCTGCCTCGTCCTCTCCGCCAAGACACGCACCTGGGGAGTCCCTGGAGTGCCTCCATCGACGCCGCCTTCATCTCCGGTCGCCGGAGATCGTCTTCGCCGCCCCGCCGACTCCAGCCGTCCCCGAGCCCGCTTCGATGCTCCCTGCACTCGTCGTGAGCCACTGATCCTCTTCCCCCTCACCGTTCTCGCTCTCGTGCACCGTAGCCACCGCACCTTGCTCACCCGCACGCGCCACCGCCTATGCTCGCCGCTGATGTATCTCCGGCCACCTAACGGTCCGGCCGTCGTGCTCAGCTTCCTATCCGCGCCGCGTGGAGCACGTTGGTGCCCCGCACGAGCTGCCCCGACCGCCGTAGCGTCGACCCCGAGCTCACCCGAGCTCCGGCGACCGCCAAGGTCGACGCCGGTGATGACTCCGGCCATTTTAGGCCCAGCCGCTGCCACTACTCGACGCGGACGAGCGCCCGCGTCACATAGACGCCCTCCGCCGGCCAATTGGTCGCCGGAGGAGGAAACCCGCACCCCTCCGCCGGCCCTGGCCTCGCCGGCGTCAAGCCGCCGGTGGGGTTGACCCCGCTGACCCGGGATTGACCTTGTTTGACCTCAGGGTCACTGACGCGTGGGCCATGCCACTATTTAGTTTAGGTGTGAGTTTAATTAGCACTAATTAACTTAGTTAATTAGTTGACTCACTGACAAGTGGGCCTAGGCTCTAATTAACCTAGGTTAGTGCTAACCTAACGCTAACTAACTCTGTTAGTTAGTTGTTACACTGACATGTGGGTCCCAGCCGTCAGGTTTGACCTGGGCTGGCGCCTTTGACCTGCTGACGTCACCCCGACGTCATGCTGACGCAATTAACCTTTTTTTTTCTGGATTTATTCTTATATAGGAAATTTCAGAAAATGATGCAAACTTCTAAAAATCATATAAAATCAACCGTAACTCCAAATGAAATAAGTTATATATGAAAAATTATCAGAAAAATCCAATCTATCCATCTGTACCATTTTCATGCATGTAAGAACACTGCAACCTTGCTGTTTAGGTGAAACAAGATAATGCACCATTATGACTTTATAAATGAGCTTACATTTGAATCTTTGATTCAAATGGGTTCAAATCAACCTGTCCTAGTATGCATTAGTCAAAACACATCATATTGCCATGTCATGATCATGCATCATACTGTTGCATTGCATTGATTGCGTTTCCTTCTTGTTGCCGGTAACTGTCCCCTCTCGATAGACGATGTTCCGACGATGAGTTCGATGACACCGATGAAGAGCTATATTATCTTCAGAAGTGCCAGGCAAGCAAAACCCCCTTGTTCATTCCGATAAAATCCCACTCTCTCGTTCCTGCTCTCTTTTACTGCATTAGGACAACAACGATTCATGTGTTACTTGCTGCGGTAGCTGAACCCCTTTATCCCCTGCATGACCTGTCATTCCACTGTAAATAGATGAAACCCACTAGCATGAGTAGGAGTTGTTTGAGCCCTGATGTGCCTACTCATTCATGTTTGTTTGTCATGCCTGCTACTGCTTAGAGTTGAGTCGGGTCTGATTCATCGGGTATGAATCGGAATGGTGTTGAACATGCCCTACTGTGTGTGAGCTAAGTGTGTGAACACGATTTGGTAAAGGTAGCGGTGAGAGGCCATGTAGGAGTACATGGTGGGTTGTCTCATTGTAGCCGTCCTCAGGAACTGAGTTCTGTGTTTGTGATCCATGAAACAGTTACTACCACGCATTGGGCCCGAAACCAATGGACCCTCTCGGCTTCTTGATCACCCTTGTTCTCTGTCCAGGAGTTGCAAAGTAGTTTCTGGTGTTTGTAGTATGCTGGGGGCCGCATGCAGCGCTGACCGTAGGGGTGGGCTGTGTTGCGGTAGGCACGTGGCACGGTGTACCGGGCGCCCGTTTGGTGTTCCGGGAACCCTGCACACATCGTTTGGGGCTGTGAGCGAAACTCCGGCCGGATCTCCTCATGGATGGAACCCGAATAGGCGATAAACCTGGACTAGAGACTTGAGTGTTTAGGTAGGCCGTGGCCGACACCCTCGCTGGGCTTCCGCTTGAAGGTTGCCGAGTACATGTCGTGTAAACGGCGGTAAGTGGTGAGAGCGTGTGTGAAGAAGTACACCCCTGCAGGGTTAACATCATCTATTCGAATAGCCGTGTCCGCGGTTATGGACGTCTGGGTTGCCTATATCAGTTCATAGACAAGTGAAAGTGGATACTCTAAAATACGCAAGATAAGCGTGAGTGCTATGGATGGCCTTCTCGTAGGGAGACGGAAGTGGATCCATAGTGGTGTATTGGATGGTGAATATGTGGACTCGTGTGCGCCACCTCAAAGAGTTACTTGTAGTCGTAGTTCAGGATAGCCACCGAGTCAAAGCTGGCTTGCTGCAGTTAAACTCCACCACCCCCTTTTGACACTGATGCATATGTAGTTAGTTCTGATGTAAGTCTTGCTGAGTACGTTTGTACTCACGTTTGCCTATTTTATGTTTTGCAGAGAGACGTCAGTCTCGCTAGTAGTTCCGTGTGGACTTCGACGTTTAGCTTGTTACCTCAGCTACGATCTTGTGCCCTCGGCAGGATCTGGTAGATAGTCAGCTTCTCAGCCTTTTTCATTTATAGATGTCTGTACTCAGACATGTTAAGCTTCTGCATGTGTTTGACTTGTATGCTCTGAACGTTGGGTCATGAGACCCATGTTTGTAATATCTCGCTCCTCGGAGCCTATTGAATAAATACTTTGAGTCGTAGAGTTATGTTGTGATGCCATGTTGTATCTACTCATATCGGGCATATTGTGTGTATGATTGAAATGCTTGGTATGGGTGGGATCCGACTATCTAGTTGTTTTTCCTTGGCAGCCTATCATATGAGGAAATGTAAGTCTAGTGCTTCTGAGCGATAGTATTCCGCTACAGCCCGGTTCACCGGAGTCCTGCTAGCCCAGCACTACTGCTCGGAACACTTGACTGGCCGGCATGTGTTTCACGTCGTTCCTGTGTCTGTCCCTTCGGGGAAATGTCACGCGGTGTTATCCGGAGTCCTGCCTAGCCTGCTACAGCCCGGGTTACCGGAGTCCTGTTAGCCCAGTGCTACAGCCCGGATATATACGTTGTTGACCGACATGCTCGATGTGATTCATGTATGCCTGTCCTCATGGGTTAGTGCCGCCTTGGGTTCACGACTAGCCATGTCGGCCCGGGTTCTTTGTCATATGGATGCTAGCGACACTATCATATACGTGAGCCAAAAGGCGCAAACGGTCCCGGGCCAGGTAAGGTGGCACCCGTGGGAACACCGTGCGTGAGGCCGCAAAGTGATATGATGTGTTACATGCTAGATCGGTGTGACCTAGGATCGGGGTCCTGACACCCTTGGTCGTCATGGCTTGCATCACGGGCACCTCGTGTGGTACCCCGCCTTGATCTCTCCGCCTCGTCGTGAGCCAGCCTGATGAGGCCGTGCCTGAGGAAGCTCCGTGTCGTCCGCCCCGCGAGGCTTGGCCCCTCGCGAGGGTCTTGGGTCTGTGTTGATGAAGATGGGCCGTGCTAGGCCCCCCTTTGAGCCACGCCGCAGGCCGTAGGCAGGCAAGTCTGGGGACCCCTGTTCCCAGAACGCCGACAGTAGCCCCGGGGCCCAAGGCGCGCCCGGACTTGGCCGTGCAGGGAGGCGAAAGGGCAAGGGCGAAGCGCCGCGGGCCCTAACAACCTGCGGCCTTGGGCGCCGCGTGGCGGTTGTTTGGACGTGAGCACCTCAGCAACCGCGCGAGTTGATAAAGGAGCGGCATCTGCCTAGGCTTTGCTTTTTTTGCTTTCTCCGTTTGCCGCTCAGATCCCCTTTCTTGCGCCTCTCCTTCCTTCCTCCAAAATTTCCAAATCTACTTCGACCGCGTGACCTAGGAAGCCATGGCGCCTCTTCAGTCCCCGGCCGGAGCTTGGTACTCGTCTGCCCTGGACTCGCTGAACGTGTCGGAGGCGAGCCTCGCCCGGTTGCGCCGGATGGCGGCGGCACAGGGCATCGACGCGGCGAAGGTGTTCAAGGCCGGATCCGCCACCCCTGAGGGCCAAGGGAGCACCTTCTATCCGCTCTTTGTAAGCGCCATTGCTGCTGGTCGGGTGCCTCCCTTCTCCGAGTTCTTCTTCTCTGTCCTCCGCCATTATAAGCTACAGGCTCTGCATCTCCACCCCAACTTCGTCCTTCTCCTGGCAATCTTCGCCTATTACTGCGAGGCTCACATAGGGGTGCATCCCTCAGTGGCCTTGCTGCGCCACTACTTCTACCTCCGGACCTCCCGCGGTCCTGCTTCCGCGTGCGCGAGCTTCGTCGCGTACGGTGGCGCCATTGCCATTTCGAACCCCGAGAAAAGGATTGAGGGCTTCAGGAGCAAGTGGGTCTTGGCAGATGCTGGGCGCATCCACCCTCGGCTGATCTTGCCCACGGAGCAACCCACGAGCTCCAGCGATTGGGGTCGAGCGGAGCTCGCGGACTCCCGCGCGAAGCTGGTGTTGGAGAAGATGGACGCGGATCTGAGGCCGACCAACATGGCGGCAGCGAAGCTGACCGGCGCGTCGCTGCTGAGGGAATTCCTGGAGCACCAGGTGGCTCCGTTCGGCAGTACCTACTTTCAATGTGGAGGCCCCATCCGAGCCCCGCGGCCTTGGCCGACGAAGATCTGGCTGCGGTCCTCCAATCTCTGGTCGGGGGCGATGTGGCGAGGTTGGAGGGCGCTCCTACGCCCTTGTTCCTCTGCGACGACTGGGAGCAGGTAGTGGAGTCCATGCCCGTCTTCAACGGGGACGGGCCCGTGCCCACGGAAGCTCCCGAGGAACCGGTGGACGTGTCCTCCGACGACTCCAGCGAAGAGGAGGAAGGAGGGGAGCGGGAAAAAGGGTCTGACTCCGAGGCGACTGACGGAGAGTCGAGGGCTCCCCTTCCCCGGCGCAGGCCCCGCGTTCTCCGCCTCTCTCCGAGCGATGACGACGAGGATGATGATGAGCAGGGCGATGGGAGCTTGCAACCGATCCCGAAGAAGGACAGGACCGGGCTGATCTCCCGCGGGTCTGCCCCGGCCCCGAGGCGGACCGCAGATGCGCCTTCCGCTCCCGAGCTTCCCGAGGCTAACCCTTCCAGCCGGCTTTCGGGCTTCAAATTTGGCCGGAGGCTGCTTGAGCTCACTGGCGACGACCCGTAAGCGCTTGATTCTTGTCTTTATTTCTTGTTCTGTTGCTGAGGCTTGACGTTCGCATCTCTTGGATAGGCTTGCGCCCACAGCAAAGAAGCCGAAGGGAGCTCCTGAGGTTCCATCCGGGGCAGCGCCACTGCCCGCGAAGGAAGGTGATCGCGACGCACGGGCCTCTCCTGCCCGGTTGTCCTCGCGAGGCCTGGCTGAGCCGGCTGGGGCGAGCTCAGCCCCCATGGCCCAAGCGACTCCCGAGGTGGCTTTGCCTGCTGCCGCCACCACAGCCGTGGGGGCGCAGCAGGCTCCGCCTCAGGATGCTGTGGTCATGCTGCCGCCTTCTCCTCCTACTCCACCGACTTCTGTCTCTCTGACTCCTCCTGCCGTTCTGGATCGTGCTGCTGCTGAGCTGGACCGGCTACGGTAGGATCTTCTTGGCGCCGACCCTCGCTTGGTGGGCGGGCGCTTGGAGCTGGCTTCAGGATGGATTCCCTCCGACGCTTCGATTCGGGCGGCGTTGGTCCAGGCCTCGACGGCTTGCGATGAGGAGAGGCATCTCGTCCATGAGGCGAAGGCCGCTCGTGATGCAGCCCTGGGGGAGGTGGTCGACGTCCGTGATCGCTGCAAGGTGCTGGAGGACGAGCTGCAAGGCCTGCGGGACCAGCTCGCGAAAGAGGCCCGCCTTCGCCAAGAGCAGCAGGAAGGCGTGAAGGCTCGCGAGGCGGCCGTCAAGGACCAGGAGGCCAAGCTCAGGAAGCGCCGTGACCGCCTAGGCGTGCTGGAGCAGGAGTTGGGGGCGAGGAAGGTCGAGCTGGACGACAAGGCCCAGGTTCTTGCCGAGGACCGCGTGGCCTTCGCAGAGATGGAGGCGAAGGCTCGCTCCTCGCTGAGGACGCTTTACGACAGCGGCCTCGAGAGCCCGCTGGCTGGCGCCGAGGACGGCCCAGCCAAGCTGCTTCCCTTCCTGGTTCGCGCTCTTGAAGATGTCGCCCTTGGCCTTGGCCCCACGGCCGAGGCCGAGGCGCATGTCATGTCTTCTGCAGCACTAACGCGGGTGCTCACCCACATCTACCTTCGCGATCCCAGCGTCGACCTCGACAGCCTGCTGGAGCCAGCAAGTGGCGAGCGTGCCGCTGTCGCTGCCGAGGCCGTGAAGGGTCGCGCGGAGGTTCTGCTGGGGAAGTTCCGGGACTTCAGCACCAAGCCGAAGCGAACCCACTCCGCGCTGCTCCATCGCCGTCAAGTGATTCCATTGTGGCTCCTGTCCTGCCTTCAATTCCTGCACATGTATCATGCCTTGGGGAGGCGTTTAAACTTGCGTTTGGCATTGAGATAACAGTGTGGACTGTAATATTTGCTTATGAATTCCTTGAAATTTACGCTTTTCCTTCCTAGTTGCTTATGTTCTACGCCGGCAGAGCCCGGCCCCACGCATACCTCAGCCGCCGTTAGCCCCGACCGGAAACCAGGACGGGACCAAGGAGTGAGGGGCTACGTGACAAGTTAGGCTCCTGAGTCGCGATGCTCAGGAGTCCCCCTTGGCGCACGAACAACAAGTAGGGAGGTGAGATGTGGGTGGATCTACCGTTCTACGTCTGCAGAGCCCGACCCCGCGCATACCTCAACCGCAGTTAGCCTTTCGGAACTAAGGAGTGAGGGGCTACGTGACCAGTTAGGCTCCTGAGTCGCGATGCTCAGGAGTCCCCCTTGACGCTCAAACGGCCTTCGTACCTTGGCTCCGCTCGGGGAGAGACGCGCGATGAACCAGGCCCATGGGGCCTGGCTGGGTGGCATGCGTCTGGGCGTGACCCAGGCGCAGCCCCCGTGCCCAGCCCCCTCGCGCGGCACTCCCGAGGGGAGGCGTTACGATGAGGCTAGACACTGAGCTCTGGGCTCCCTGAGGTTGATGCGGCCCGGGGGCCACCCTCAGTTGTTTATCACCAGCGCAGAGCATAGCGCTTCCGTATGTGTAGGGGCATAGCCGCTCCTCGGCAGTGTCGTCAGCCAGCGCGGAGCATGGTGCTTCCACTGGTACGTGGGAGGGGGCTCCCCTCCGGGAGGAGCCCCCGGGGCGTGTACAGCCCCGCCCTGACACGTGGCTGGCACGGTAGGGCTTGGCGAGGTGTATCTGGGCACCCGTGAGCCAGCGCGGGACTCACAGGGCCCTACCTCTAGGCGGGTTGCGCCTAGCACTGGGCCTTATCTTGTGATGTGTTCCTGCAAATTTGGTTAGATGCTGGCACTCTACGTCCTCGGGTCCCGGCCCTCGAGCTGGTCTCAGCCGTCGCTGGTATGCCAGGTCACGATGCCGTGGACAAGGCTAGAGGATGAGGGCTGGAGAGCTAGTAAGAGCCCTAAGTCACGATGCTCAGGTACCCCCCCTTTAACGTGCAAGTGGTCGGCATGGATAAGAAGAGGTGTCGTGGACCGGCATCAAATAATCAAGCATGTTGGGTCAAACGCATAGCCGGAAATAAACGCAAAAGGGATACATGCCGTTGGGTCTGGCCCGAGCGACTTGGGGATGATGCAGCCCGAGGGGCGCCCCCAACAAAGTAAGCTAAAACATGAAATAAAAGGGATACATGCCGCAGGGACGGACCCACACAGCCTGGGAATGATGCAGCCCTAGGGGGCGCTCCCAGCTGGAAATGAAACTTGAAAGATGTCACCTGATGATGTTGAGGACGAATGAGTGTTGGTGTAGCAGACTCGGTGGGCTGCGGAAGCCGATCCTCACGAGCCCCCAGGCCCAGGGGCTCGGGAGGCTCCGGAGGCGCTGGTGGCTCCTCGCGGACCATCTCCATCTCCGCCAAGGCTGCGGAACGCCTGGCCTCTTGAGCCTCCGTGATGCCCCTCATGAGGCGCTGGTACGTGGCAGCCGCGTTCGGCAAGCCATAAGACATGCGAATGTAGCTGTGGGGTGGACCTTCGCAGCGCCCCACTTGCGAGGGCCAGAGACGCTCCAGAGAGGCGAATCGATTGAGCCCTGGTATGTCGATGCAGACGCGCAGCCCACCATCCTCGCCAGGATGGGGAGCCACAGCTGGTAGGCGGCGGCCGCCTCTCACGACTCTTGACTCCTGTAGCTCCTGAATGGCCTTGCGGACGAACTCCTGAGGGTCTGGCCCTCCTTGCCTTACTCCTTCTTGAGGGAAACGTGCTTCAAAACACGCCTCCATGTGGTGCCCAAGCGCCTCCCTCATGACCTTAGCCAGGTCGGTGGCCCTCCAGGGGAGAGCCCCCGAGCCCTGCCCGAGGAGGGCGCCGGGCGCGCTTTTCTATGCGATGGAAACAGGTTCCCCCTGGGCAGGCGCGGGCCCTGAGGGGCCGGGCCGGACGATTTCTTCTTCTTCTTGGGGGTGGTCTCGGGAAGCCTCCTGCTTCCGCGATCCGGGTCTTCCAGTGATGCGGCCTGAAAGGCTCGTTCCAGGGAACACACCGCGTCCTTCTCTTCACAGGGCACCGTGATGACTCCGCTACTTCCTAGCATCTTGAGGACGTTATAGCTGTGGTGAGTTACGGCCATGAACTTGGCCAGTGCTAGGTACCCAAGGATGGCGTTGTACGGCAGGCGAATGTGAGCGATGTCGAAGTCGATGAGCTCGGTGCGGTAGTTTTCGCGTGCCCCGAAGGTGACAGGGAGGCGGACCTTCCCAATCGGGACCGTGGAGCCATCGGTGACTCCGGAGAAAGGCTTGGTTGGCTGAAGCTGGTTGTAGGGCACTTGGGGATTGTTGAATGTTTCCACGGACAGGACGTTGAGCCCTGCCCCGCCATCGATGAGGGTCCTGGTGACCAGCACGTTGCTGATGATTGGGGAACAAAACATCGAGAGGACTCCGGTTGTGGCCGCACACTTGAGATGATCCGCTGACCTGAACGTGATGGAGCACGCCAACCACCTGAGAGGGCGCGTGGCTTCGAGCTTGGGGAGGACTGCATTTACTTCGCGGGCGAACTGCTTGAAGATGCGCTGAGAGGCTGGGGCTTGAGCCTCGCCCAGGATGCAGGCGATCGCGCGCGGCTCCTGGAAGCCCCCAGCCCCCTCGTCCTGATGGCGGTCCTCGTTTCTCCTTGGCCGCGGCGACAGCGGAGGGAGGTCTGCGTTGCCTTGCGGGCGATCCTCGCTTGGCTGATCCCTCCAGTCTCCCTTGCGAGGCGGGTCTTGCCAGCGGTCCTCGTGAGGTCGATCGCGCCACCCTTGGCGCGGGCCGCGGTCTTCCCAGTGTCCTGCGTTCCTTCCTCCTCCTCGACCGTAGCCCTGGTCACCGCGGTCGGGACGACGGCCGATGCTTCCTTCTCGCATGGCTCAGAGCTCTTGACATTCGTTGGTGTTGTGGGTGAGGAGGTCGTGGTACACACAGTACCGACTGCCCTTGGAAGACTCGGGCTGATCTCTGCCCCGTTGGGTGTCTGGTTCTGCCGCGAGCACGGCAGCCCCCTTGCGCTTCAGATCCTTGGCCTTGGGCTTCTTCTCTTCTGGGTCTGTGGCAGGCAGCTCGAGGAGGGAGAGACGCCCTTCCTCAGCCCTGGCGCACTTGGTCGCCAAGTTGAACAACTCCAAGGAAGTGCACTGGTCTTCATGCATCGCCAGCTCCTCCTTCATCTTGACGTCGCGCACGCCGTCGGAGAAGGCTGAGATGATGGCCTCCTCGGTCACCTTGGGAATCTTGAGGCGTGCGTTGTTGAAGTGCTGGATGTACTTCTGCAGGGTCTCTCCGGGTTGTTGCTTGATGTGGCGCATGTCGCTCACGGCGGGTGGCCGGTCGCGAGTACCTTGGAAGTTGGCGATGAAGCGGGTGCGCATCTCGTCCCAGGAGGAAATCGTGCCTGGAGCCAGGTTCAGGAGCCAGGTGCGGGCCCCGTCCTTGAGCGCCATGGGAAACTAGTTCCCCATGACCTTCTCGTCTCCGTTGGCAGCTTCGATGCCCAGCTCATAGAGCTGGAGGAACTCCGCAGGGTCGGCCGTGCCGTCGTAACGAGGAGGCAGGTCTGGCTTGAACTTGCCGGGCCACATGACGCTGCGTAGCTCGGTGGTGAAGGCACGACAACCTGCTGTGGCCACGGGAGGCCTTGGGTGACGGAGAGCTTGGTCTTGCAGGTCCCCATGCGCTGCAGCTGGGAGCAGCGCGGGGTCTTGACGTGCGGGAGCAGGAGCATGGTCGCGACGTGCTGGAGCAGGGAGCGCCCAGGCAGCTTCTTGCGGGCGAGGGACTTCTTGGCAGCTCTGCTCTTGCCGTGCTGGCACCTGACGGAGCAGGTTCCGCCCAGGGGCCACGCGCCTTGGAGCCAGGGTGCCTTCTTGAGGAGGAGGCGGCCGGGGCACCCCTGGAGCTTCGTCGCCCGCGCAGGGCGGGGTGCGATGCAGCGGAAAGGACGGCCTAGGAGAGCCCCCTGCGGCGCGGACGAGCTCGGCGACGCGGTCGAGCCATTCTTCGTAGACGTCGTCGACGGGACGGTTGCGCAGGAGCTCGTTCGCCGCGATGAGCGCAGCTCGAGCCTCCATGGGTGCGCGGAGCGCGCGGGATGAAGAACCAGCTGGGGTGAGCGAGGGAGTAGCGGTGCGGCCGTCTTGCCGCACGGACGGATGCAGAGACGACGCTTGCTGCTCGTTTCCCGCCGGGCCGGTGGCGGCGTTGACGGAAGGTGACGGGGAACGCGAGGACGCCCGCCGACAGGAGCCGTCTGGGTGACGCGGGAAGCGAGAGCGGCTCGGCGCTCGGCGCGGGCTCGACGAGCGTCAGACATGGACGTGATGGTCGGAGGAGAACGGAGCGGTGGAAGACGAATTCCGACGCACCCCTACCTGGCACGCCAAATGTTGGATTTCGGGTTCCGGCAGACCCTTGAGGTTCGAACACTGGGGTGCACGCGGAGATTTCGCCTTCTAGCTACCTGCACCCCACCGGCTCGCTAAGATCTAAGCTATGGAAAGAATAGCACAAGAGACACAGGGTTTATACTAGTTCGGGCCACCATTGTGGTGTAATACCCTACTGTAGTTTGTGGTGTGGTGGATTGCCTCTTGGGCTGATGATGATGAGCAATACAAGGAAGAACAGCCTCGCGAGGGTCTGTTCTTGGCTGGGGCGATGAACTGCTAGGAGGAGTTCAGTCACCCTTCTCTCTCTCTGTGTGTGTGTGTGATGCTACTCGATCCGATCCTGGCTTGTTTCTGGATTGGCTGATTGCCTCTACCCTGGGGGTGGCTAGTCCTATTTATAGGCAAAGGCCCTGGGCCGCTTCCCAAATATTGAGCGGGAAGGGCGCCAACAATTGGCCATTTTGAAGGGGAACATCTGGTACACTTATCCTGACTAAAGTTGGTCGTCGCCTGCCAAAGGCTCTGGTGGTGACACTGGCTTGGGCTCCACAATGACTTCCTCCCTGCCGTTGGGCTGGTCTTGGTCTCGTTGCACCGAAACGGGTGCCTTTGCTTGATGCTCTCGCCTGCGCTTGCTCCTTTTGCACCAAAGAGGAAAGGAGGACACTGTGTGGGTTGGCGCCCGCCTGGCGCCCTTGGTCGTCATGGCTTGCGTCACGGGCACCTCATGAGGTACCCCACCTTGATCTCTCCACCTCCTCGCGAGCCAACCTGATGAGGTTGTGGCTGAGGAAGCTTCGTGTCGTCCGCCCCACGAGGCTTGGCCCCTCGCGAGGGTCTTGGGTCTGTGTTGATGAAGATGGGCCGTGCTGGGCCCCCCTTTGAGCCACGCCGCAGGCCGCAGGCAGGCAAATCTGGGGTCCCCCGTTCCCAGAACGCCGACACTGCCCCTCTTCTAGAAGCCGGTGCGCGATGTCGTTAGACAAGTATCCGGCTGTCCTCAGCTTTTTGATGTGACCCTCCGTGACGGAGGAGACCATCCACTTGCCTCCCGCTCCGGACATGGCTGGAGAAGGTTGAGGTGGGGTTTGCGGACTTGGGCGCTGGAGCTCGAGTGCGCGGAAATGGATAGGCAAAGGAGGAAGAAGGCGTAGGTAAAAAGGTGGATCCTTATCCCCTTATATGGGCAGACGCAAACTGCGCGTCCCCACCCGCCTAGTAAAACTCGCTTATCTCCCAAGCGTCGTAATCAATGGCACGGTTGGGTTACCCACGCCCGTATTGATGAGGATCCCAGAATAAGGGGACACGATCTCTGCTTTGACAAGACGTGCCAAGGAAACCGCCTCGCTAAACATGCTGAGGTGGGATAGTAAAATGATTTGAATAAAGGCTTGGTTGTGGTGTGATGTCACGCTGCAGAATACGTCAGCAGATTAGATTTGTGTAAATATTATTCTCTCTATGGCAATATGTGGAAACTTATTTTGCAGAGCCGGACACTATCCTTGTGTTCAAAATCTTCTACGAAGTACTTGGAGGAGGAACCCGCCTTGCAATGCCGAAGACAATCTGTGCGCCGGACTCGTCGTGATTGAAGCCTGGTTCAGGGGCTACTGAGGGAGTCCTGGATTAGGGGGTGTCCGGATAGCCGGACTATACCTTCGGCCGGACTCCTGGACTATGAATATACAAGATTGAAGACTTCGTCCCATGTCTGGAAGGGACTTTCCTTGGCGTGGAAGGCAAGCTTGGCGATACGATATGTAGATCTCCTACCATTGTAACCGACTCTGTGTAACCCTAGCCCTCTCCGGTGTCTATATAAACCAGAGGGTTTTAGTCCGTAGGACAGAACAACAATCATACCATAGGCTAGCTTCTAGGGTTTAGCCTCTCTGATCTCATGGTAGATCTACTCTTGTACTACCCATATCATCAATATTAATCAAGCAGGAGTAGGGTTTTACCTCCATCGAGAAGGCCCGAATCTGGGTAAAAACATCGTGCCCCTTGTCTCCTGTTACCATCCGCCTAGACGCACAGTTCGGGACCCCCTACACGAGATCCGCCGGTTTTGCACCGACAGCTATATTCTCTAACTTTTGTGAAAAGATTTGTGAGGTTTTCATGGACGACTTTTCCATCTATGGATCTTCTTTTGATGATTGCTTGAGCAATCTTGATCGAGTTTTGCAGAGATGTGAAGAAACTAAACTTGTCTTGAATTGGGAGAAGTGCCACTTTATGGTAAATGAGGGTATCGTCTTGGGGCACAAAGTTTCTGAAAGAGGTATTGAAGTTGATAAAGCGAAGGTTGATGCTATTTAAAAGATGCCATGTCCCAAGGACATCAAAGGTATAAGAAGTTTCCTTGGTCACGCCGGATTTTATAGGAGGTTCATTAAGGACTTCTCAAAAATTTCTCGGCCTCTGACTAATTTATTACAAAAAGATGTACCATTTGTCTTTGATGATGATTGTGTAGAAACATTTGAAATACTTAAGAAAGCATTAGTCTCTGCACCTGTTGTTCAGCCACCTGATTAGAATTTACACTTTGAAATTATGTGTGATGCTAGTGATTATGATGTAGGTGCTGTTCTAGGGCAAAGAGTCGATAAGAAATTAAATGGTATCCATTATGCTAGTAAGACTCTAGACAATGCTCAAAGAAATTATGCTACTACTGAAAAAGAACTTTTAGCAGTTGTATTTGCTTGTGATAAGTTCAGACCTTATATTGTTGATTCTAAAGTAACTATTCACACTGATCATGCTGCTATTAAATATCTTATGGAAAAGAAAGATGCTAAACCTAGACTTATTAGATGGGTTCTCTTGCTACAAGAATTTGATTTGCATATAGTTGATAGAAAAGGAGCTGAGAACCCCATTGCAGACAACTTATCTTAGGTTAGAGAATGTTCTTGATGACCCACTACCTATTGATGATAGCTTTCCTGATGAAAAATTAAATGTTATAAGTACTTCTCGTAGCACTCCTTGGTATGCTGATTATGCTAATTACATTGTCGCTAAATTCATACCGCCTAGTTTCACATACCAACAAAAGAAAAAGTTCTTCTATGAATTAAGACATTACTTTTGGGATGACCCACATCTTTATAAAGAAGGACTAGATGGCGTTATTAGACGTTGTGTACCTGAGCATGAATAGGAACATATCCTATGCAAGTGTCATTCCGAAGCTTATGGAGGACACCACGCTGGAGATAGAACTGCACATAAGGTATTGCAATCCAGTTTTTATTGGCCTACTCTCTTCAAGGATGCCCGTAAGTTTGTCTTGTCATGTGATGACTGTCAAAGAATTGGTAATATTAGTAGATGTCAAGAAATTCCTATGAATTATTCACTTGTTATTGAACCATTTGATGTTTGGGGCTTTGATTATATGGGACCTTTTCCTGCCTCCAATGGATATACACATATTTTAGTTGCTGTCGATTACGTTACTAAGTGGGTAGAAGCTATTCCAACTAGTAGTGCTGATCATAACACTTCTATTAAAATTCTTAAGGAAGTTATTTTTCCGAGGTTTAGAGTCCCTAGATATTTAATGACTGACGGTGGTTCACACTTTATTCATGGCGCTTTCCGTAAAATGCTTGCTAAATATGACGTCAATCATAGAATTGCATCACCTTATCATCCACAGTCTAGTGGTCAAGTAGAATTGAGTAATAGAGAACTCAAATTAATTTTGCAAAAGACTGTCAATAGGTCTAGAAAGAATTGGTCTAAGAAACTTGATGATGCATTATGGGCCTATAGAACTGCATATAAAAATCATATGGGTATGTCTTCTTATAAAATGGTTTATGGAAAAGCATGTCACTTACCTCTCGAACTAGAACATAATGCATACTGGGCTATTAAAGAGCTCAATTATGATTTCAAACTTGCCGGTGAGAAGAGGTTGTTTGATATTAGCTCACTTGATGAATGGAGAACCCAAGCTTAGGAAAATGCCAAGTTGTTTAAAGAAAAAGTCAAAAGATGGCATGACAAAAGAATACAAAAGCGTGAGTTTAATGTAGGTGATTATGTATTGCTATACAACTCTCGTTTAAGAATTTTTGCAGGAAAACTTCTCTCTAAATGGGAAGGCCCTTACGTCATCGAGGAGGTCTATCGTTCCGGTGCCATAAAAATCAACAACTTCGAAGGTACGAATCCGAAGGTGGTGAACGGTCAAAGAATTAAACATTATATTTCAGGTAATCCCATAAATGTTGAAACCAATATTATTGAAACCGTAACCCCGGAGGAATACATAAGAGACACTTTCCAGAACGTTTCAGACTCCGAAAAGGAATAGGTATGTGGTACGGTAAGTAAACCGATTCCAAAACAATTTTTAAGGCAATATTTCTCCGTTTTAGAATATTTAGAAAAATAGAAAAATAAATCAGTCCGGGAAGGACACGAGGGCCCCACGAGGGTGGTGGGCGCGCCCTACCCCCTGGGCGCGCCCCCTACCTCATGAGCACCTCGTGTGCCCTCCGGACTCCGTTTTCTTGCACGATACGTATTTTGGTCAGTAAAAATTTATTATATATTCTCCCGAAGCTTTTGACTCCCGTATCACGCAAATATCCTCTGTTCTTGTTTTGGGTTGTTCTCTGTCAGGGTTGTCAAGGCCAGGCATCATGTCATCCCCCTCCTCCAACAATGGTGAAAAAGATGCTTGGCTAATGAAGATAGAGCTGAAGAGGGAAGAACCTATGGAGACCAACAAGGATGAAGGGATCAAGAAGGTCACGGAGAACCAAGCTCCGGCAACAGAAGACATCCTTCAACTTGATCACAACCTTCTTACCCCAACTGAAATCGAAGCTTTCCAGATGATGGAGTTAACTCGTATTCAGAACAAATATCTCACAAGTGAAAATATTTTGTTGAAGGAGCATATCTTTGGGCTCAAGGGCATTATTCGCAAGCTAGAGGACCTCTTACGCTCGATGTGTGACTATCCATCACCTCCACCTTCTTCACCAACAAAGGAGATATAATCACATGGGTATGGGCACTCCCCTTGGAAACTGCCAAGCTTGGGGGAGGTGCCCCGGTATCGTATCACAATCACAACTCCTATCTTTACCGTTTTTCTTAGTTCGATCCTATTAGTAGTATCTTGATATAGTAGAATAGAGTTTATGGCATGATCTAGTTTCGAGTTTGCTTTATGATCTCTCTATGTAATCGAGTCCGTGAGCTATATAATAAAGATTAGTGTTGAGTCAAGGGCTTGATTTTCTTGCTATGATCTTGAGTGAATAAAAGAAAAAAGAGAAAAAGAATAAAAGAACAAAAGTTCATATTGAGAGTAATGACTTCACCTAGAAAGAGTATGATGATTTAAAGTTGTTGGGAGTTGGCAGACATAGCTTTGGTCACCGTTGCAATTAATAGGAAGTAATAAGGAAAGAGAGGTTTCACATATAGATATATTATCATTGCCATCTTTTATGATTGGGAGAACTCATTAAAATATGACATGCTAAAGAGTTGATGTTGGACAAGGAAGACAACGTAATGAGTTATGTTTACTTATATCTGAGATAAAGTATGTTGTCATGGATCCTCTAACATGTTGAGCTTGCCTTTCCCCCTCAGGCTGGCCAATTTCTCAGCACCAAGTAGAGATACTACTCGTGCTTCCAACTACCCTTAAACCAGTTTTGCCATGAGAGTCCACCATATCTACCTATGGATTGAGTAAGATCCTTCAAGTAAGTTGTCATCGGTGCAAGCAATAGAAATTGCTCTAAATATGTATGATTGATTGGTGTGGGAGAAATAAGTTTAATACGATCTTGTGATGTGGAAGTAATAAAAGCGACGGATTGCATAATAAAGGTTCATATCACAAGGGGAAATATAAAGTGACGTTCTTTCGCATTGAGATTTTGTGCATCCAATCATAAAAGTGCATGGCAACTTCTGCTTCCCTCTGTGAAGGGCCTATCTTTTATTATTATCTTCTACCTTATGCAAGAGTCACGGTGATCTTCACCTTTCCTTTTTCATTTTATCCTTTGGCAAGCCCAGCATGTAGGAAAGAACCTGATATATATATATATATATATATATATATATATATATATATATATATATAATTGGATGTAGGAGAGCATGAATTATTATTGTTGACATTACCCTTGAGGTAAAAGGTTGTGGGGCAAAACTATAAGCCCCTATCTTTCTCTGTGTCCGATTAAAACTCCGTAACCACAAGTTTGCGTGAGTGTTAGCAATTATGAAGGACTAAATGATAGTTTTGTATGTGTCTTGCTTTTAATCTCTGACATAGACTCTTTCTGATGTTATGATAAATTGCAATTGCTTCAATGACTGAGGTTGTAGTTTGTTGGTGCTCAATAAGGTTTTTGATTCATACTTTTGCTTTGTGAATAGATCATCACTTGAACATAAGCAATCATATGTGAAAATCTATATATGTTGTTGTTATGAGAATAATCATGATGCCCTCATGTCCATATTTTATTTTTATTGACACCTCTACCTCTAAACATGGGGACATATTTATCGTTATCGGCTTTCACTTGAGGACAAGCGAGGTCTAAGCTTGGGGGAGTTGATACGTCCATTTTGCATCATGCTTTTATATCGATATTTATCGCATTATGGGCTGTTATTACACATTATGTCAGAATACTTATGGCTATTCTCTCTTATTTTACAAGGTTTACGTAAGGAGGGAGAATGCCGGCAGCTGGAATTCAGGGCTGGAAAAGGAGCAAATATTAGAGACATATTCTGCGCAACTCCAAAAGTCCTGAAACTCCACGGAATATCTTATAATAAATAATGAAAAATACCTGCCAAAGATGAAGGCCAAGGGGCCCACACCCTGTCCACGAGGGTGGGGGGGCGCGCCCCCTATCTCGTGGGCCCCCTGGTGGCTCTCTGATGCCCATCTTCTGCTATATGAAGTCTTCCGTCAAGAAAAAAACCAGAAGCAACTTTTGGGACGAGACTCCGCCGCCACGGGGCGGAACCTTGGCGGAACCAATCTAGGGCTCTGGCAGAGCTGTTCTGCCGGGGATACTTCCCTCTGGGAGGGGGAAATCATCGCCATCATCATCACCGATGCTCCTCTCATCGGGAGAGGGCAATCTCCATCAACATCTTCACCAGCACCATCTCATCTCCAAACCCTAGTTCATCTCTTGTATCCAATTCTTGTCTCCAAGTCCGGGATTGGTGCTAGTAGGTTGCTAGTAGTGTTGATTACTCCTTGTAGTTGATGCTAGTTGGTTTATTTGGTAGAAGATCATATGTTCAGATCCTTTATGCATATTATTACCCCTCCGATTATGAACATGAATATGCTTTGTGAGTAATTACGTTTGTTCCTGAGGACACGGGGGAAGTCTTGCCATTAGTAGTCATGTGAATTTGGTATTCGTTCGATATTTTGATGAGATGTATGTTGTCTAGCCTCTAGTGGTGTTATGTGAACGTCGACTACATAACACTTCACCATTATTTGGGCCTAGAGGAAGGCATTGGGAAGTAATAAGTAGATGATGGGTTGCTAGAGTGACAAAAGCTTAAGCCCTAGTTTATGCGTTGCTTCGTAAGGGGCTGATTTGGATCCATATGTTTCATGCTATGGTTAGGTTTACCTTAATACTTTTGTTGTAGTTGCGGATGCTTGCAATAGAGGTTAATCATAAGTGGGATGCTTGTTCAAGTAAGAACATCACCCAAGCACCGGTCCACCCACATATCAAATTATCAAAGTACCGAACGCGAATCATATGAACGTGATGAAAACTAGCTTGATGATATTCCCATGTGTCCTCGGGAGCGCTTTTCCTTATATAAGAGTTTGTTCCGGCTTGTCCTTTGCTATAAAAAGGATTGGGCCACCTTTCTGCACTTTATTTACTTTTGTTACTTGTTGCTTGTTACAAATTATCTTGTCACAAAACTATCTGTTACCACATATTTCAGTACTTGCAGAGAATACCTTGCTAAAAATCGCTTATCATTTCCTTCTGCTCCTTGTTGGGTTCGACACTCTTACTTATCGAAAGGACTAAAATAGATCCCCTATACTTGTGGGTCATCAGCCAGCCCTTGGGCACCTCCTGGCCTCTCCCCTCCCTCTTCCACCTATATATGCGTGGAGGGGGCGCCTAGAACACACACTAACGTCTGTTAGCCGTGTGCGGCGCCCCCTCCACAGATTACGCCCTCGGTCATATTCTCATAGTGCTTAGGCGAAGCCCTGCGCGGGTCACTTCACAATCACCGTCACCACATCGTCGTGCTGACAGAACTCATCTACTTCCTTGACACTTTGCTGGATCAAAAGTTCGAGGAATGTCATCGAGCTGAACGTGTGCAGAAATCGGAGGTGCCGTACGTTCGGTACCTTATCGGTCAGAAGGAGAAGAAGTTTGACTACATCAACCACGTTGTCAAACGCTTTCGCTTTCGGTCTACGAGGGTACGTAGACACACTCTCCCCCTCTCGTTTCTATGCATCTCCTAGATAAATCTTGCGTGAGCATAGGAAATTTTTGAAATTGCATGCTACGTTTCTCAGCACCATCTTCTGCTACATGAAGGATTTTAACCTAGAAAAAAATTAGAAGGAAGCTTTCGGGACAAAGCGCCGCCGTCTCGAGGCGGAACCTCGGTAGAAGCAATCTAATGCTCCGGCGGAGCTATTCTGCCAGGGAAAATTCCCTCTGGGAGGGGGGAATCGAATCCATCAACATCACCAACGATCCTATCATTGAGGGACGATCAATATTCATCAACATATTCACCAGCACCATCTCCTCTCAAACCCTAGTTCATCTCTTGTATTCAATCTTTGACTCAAAACCTCAGATTGGTACCAGTCGGTTGCTAGTAGTGTTGATTACTCCTTGAAGTTGATGCTAGTTGGTTTATTTGGTGGAAGATCCTATGTTAAGATCCTTAATGATATTTATTACCCCTTTGATATTGAACATGAACATGCTTTGGGAGTAGTTACGTTTGTTCCTGAGGACATGGGAGAAATCTTGTTATAAGTAATCATGTGAATTTGGTATGCGCTCGATATTTTGATGAGATGTATGTTGTCATTCCTCTAGTGGTGTTATGTGAACGTGAATCATATGAGCACCGCTCCACCCACATATCAAATTATCAAAGTAACAAATGTGAATTATATGAGCATGATGAAAACTAGCTTGACGATAATTCCCTTGTGTCCTCGGGAGTGCTTTGCTTTATATAAGAGTTCGTCCAGGCTTATCCCTTGCTACAAAAAGGATTGGGTCACCTTGCTGCACCTTTTCTACAGTTGTTACTTGTTACCGTTATGAATTATCTCATTACCAAACTATCTGTTACTAATAATTTCAGTGCCTGCAGAAAATACCATGCTGAAAACCACTTGTCATTTCCTTCTGCTGCTCGTTGGATTCGACACTCTTACTTATCGAAAGGACTACGATCGATACCTTATACTTGTGGGTCATCAACTATATATAGGGGGTCTTATTTCCCAAGAAGACTTGCCTCTTTCTTCCCCAAACTCCATTGTTTCTCAAAGCTTCATTTTCACTCGATCTCTCTCCCTAGCCAACCAATCTTGTTGATTTTCGAGGGTTTGGTTGAGAGTGGCCCGATCTACACTTCCACCAAGAGATATTTGATTCCCCCCACTAATCCCTTGCAGATATTGTTACTCTTGGGTGTGAGAGCACCCTAGACAAAATAGGTCACCTCGGAGCCACAATCCATTATGGTGAAGCTTCATGGTGGTGTTGGGAGCCTCCAATTAAGTTGTGGAGATTGGCCCAACCTTGTTTGTAAAGGTTCGGTTGCTGCCTTCAAGGGCACCACTAGTGGAATCACGACATCTTGCATTATGCGAGGGCGTGAGGAGAATACGGTGGCCCTAGTGTCTTCTTGGGGAGCATTCTGCCTCCGCACCACTCCAACGGAGATGTACTTCCCCCTCAAGGGAAGGAACTTCGGAAAGACATTCTCGTCTTCACTGGCTCCACTTGTGGTTATCTCTTACCTTTACTTTGCGCAAGCTTGTATTGTGTTGCATATACTTTGCTTGCTTGTGTTGTTCTTGTTGTTGCTAGGATCATATCAGTTGTTCACCTAGTTTCATATCTAGAGAACCTATTTGTTGCTTAACCTAATTTTACAAGAAAAGCTAAAAATTGGTAGTTGCCTATTCACCCCCCTCTAGTCAATCATATTGATCCTTTCACATTCCAAAGGCCCTACCTTTTTCAGAACCTTAAAGAATGGCAAGGCTCTCTCGGCGAGTTTCGAAGTGAACCTCCCGAGTGCAGCCAGACAACCATTCAAACTTTGGACATCCTTTATGCGCGTTGGTGCTTGTATCCATTTGATGGCTTCAATCCTGTTTGGGTTGGCCTCAATTCCTCGATGTGTTATGAAGAATCCAAGGAGTTTCTCGAAAGGTACGCTAAAGACGCACTTCTCCGGGCTGAGCTTCAATTTCATCTTGCCGAGGTTTGCAAAAGTTTCCTCCAAATCTTGAGTGAGCGTTGATTGGTGCCGGGTTTTGAAAAAAAATATCATCCATGCAGGCTTCCACATTGCGATGAAGTTGCGGCCAAACCCAATCTGCACAGTCCTCTGAAACATTGAACCAACATTCTTTTGTCCGAAAGGCATCTGTACATACCAGTATGCGCCACATGGACTAATGAATACAGTTTTCTCCTCATCCTCTTGAGCCATCAACATTTGGTGGTGATACGTCTCCAATGTATCGACTTTTCCAAACACTTCTGCTCTTATTTTGGACTGTAATTTTAATAATTTGAATGAAACTAATCCAGACTGGCGTTGTTTTCAGAAGAACTACCTTGGTGTTGTTTTGTTGTGCAGAAAGAAAAGTTATCAGAATTGGACGAAATTTTACGGAGAATTATTTCAAAATATATAAAAAATACTAGTGAAAAGATCTACTAGAGGGGGCCACAGAGCCACAAGCTCAGGTGGCGCCCTCCTAGGGTGCGCCACCTGAGCTTGTGGGCCCCTCAATGCTCCGTTTGCCCTACCTAGAAGTCCATAAGTACCATCTCCCCGATAAAAAATTAGAGATAAAGTTTCATCATGTTTTACGATAAGAAGCCATCGCCACCGCCTGTTCTTCATCGGGAGGCCTGATCTGTAGTCCGTTTGGGGCTCCGGAGAGAGCAAATTGTCGCTGCCATCATCACAACCCTCCTTCGTCAAAAACCTCATGATGCTCACCACCGGGAGTGAGTAATTTCATCATAGGCATACTGGATGTAGAGATGGATCATATTTGTCATGTAATCTAGTCAATTTGTTAGGGCTTGATCCCCAGTATCCACTATGTTTTGAGATTGATGTTGCTATGACTTTGCTATGCTTAATGCTTGTCATTAGGGCCCGAGTGTCATGATTTTAGATCTGAACCCTTTATGCTTTCATGTATATATTTGAGTTCCTGATACTATCTGTAAGTTATATGCACCTGTTATTGTTCTGAACCATAGACCCCAAGGTGACAATAATTGGGATACTTTCTAGGGATGACTGTAATTTGAGGAGTTCATGTATTCACTATGTGTTAATACTTTGTTCTGGTTCGCTATTAAAAGGAGCACCTTAATTAGCCTCAGTTTCCGTTAGGTCCCCGCTCCCATGGGAGGGTAGGACAAAAGATGTTATGCGAGTTCTTATTATGTAAGAATGTATGACTATATATGAATGCACGCCTACATATAATTGATGAATTGAAGCTACTATGTATTGCTCTAGGTTGTGACTGTTACATGATGAATGTCACTGTCGGATTTCGGGTTCCGGCAGACCCTTAAGGTTCGAACTCTGGGGTGCGCACGAAGATCTTTCCCCTACCGACTCGCGCTTCTATGGCTGGCAAGAAATCTAGGCCGGAAAGAAGAACACACAAGGGACACGAGGTTTATACTGGTTCGGGCCACCGATGTGGTGTAATACCCTACTTCAGTGTGTGGTGTAGTGGATTGCCTCAGGGGCTGATGGTGAACAATACAGGGGAAGAACGGGCTCGCGAGAGGTGCTCTTGAGCTGGTGCGGTGTGTTCTGCTTGGTCTCTCTCTCTCTGTGTTTGTTCTCCTTTTCCCCTATGGTGGCTAGTCCTATTTATAGAGGCCCTGGTCCTCTTCCCAAATAATGAGCGGGAAGGGCGCCAACAATTGGCCATTTTGATGGGGGAACATCCAGTACAAGTTATCCCGACCAAAGGTGGTCTTCGGCTACCAAAAGCACCAGTGATGACGCCCTCTTGGGCTCCACGGTGACCTCCGTCCTGCCGCTCTGCTGGTCTTAGTCTTGTTGCACCGAAATGGTAACCTTTGCCCGATGCCTTGGCCTGTGCTTGCTACCTTTGCACCAAAGGGGAAACAAGGACACTGCGCAGGCCGGTGCCCGCCTGGCGACCGCTTGATCTCGATCGTCATGGCTTGCGTCATGGGCTCCTCGCGAGGTGCCCCTGCCTTGATCTCTCCGCCTCCTCGCGAGCCTGCCTGATGAGGCTGCTCCTGAGGAAGCTTCCTGTCGTCCGCCCCACAAGGCTTGGCCCCTCGCGAGGGTCTTGTTCTTGAGCTGATGAAGTTGGGCCGTGCTGGGCCCCCACTCGAGCCACGCCGCGGGCCGCAGGCAGGCAAGTCTGGGGACCCCCGTTCCCAGAACACCGACAGTAGCCCCCGGGCCCAAGGCGCGCCCGGGCTTGGCTTAGCAGAGAAGCGAAGGGGCAAGCGCGAAGCGCCGCGGGCCCCAATAGCCTGCAGCCTTGGGCGCCGTGTGGCGATTGATTGGACGTGGGTGTCTTCGCTTCCCACAACGCCTTGGCAACTACACGACTTGACAAGTCCCTGCATGCAAAGAAATGGGTCATGATTTCCTGCGATCGTGGTGGCCGGCGATTGGCCTTCTCCGGCTATAAGTACGGGATTGCGTGAGCCCCTTCAGTCCATCCCTTCCTGCTACTCCTTTCCCTCCATCCTAGCTACTCGCCATTCCCATGGCTCCGTCGAAGAGATTCTCGGCCGCGGAGAAAGGAAAGGCTCGTCAGGCAGGGCCTGACTCCCCCCGACCAAGCGCGGCCGGGGCCGCCCTCGCAAGCATCCCGCGGACCCCGTAGTGGCTCCCCGTGGCCATGGGGGCGGTTCCCCGCGCGGCGATGAGCACCCAGTTGCCGATGGGAAGCGCGCCGTGGCCGCGCGGCCTCCCAGGCCGCGCTTTCGCTCGGCGGAGGTGCTGCCGGAGTTCGTCGTGTGGTCGGCGGACCCGACCAGCACCTGGCTCCAGCTTCCTCGTTTCTTCATGGGTGAGTTGTCGGTCGGCGCTCAGGGCGGCCTTTGGCTTCAGGCAGATGGTTGCTGCAACAGGGCCTCCTGGGCTTCGCTGGAGGTCTCCGCTTCTGGGAGTGTGGCCCTGACCCGCGGCTGGCAAATGTTTGCCCGCGCGCGCGGCCTGAGCCGGTGGTGCACCCTGCACTTCAAGTTCGATGGCGACGCCACCCTCTACGTGAGGGTATTCGGGGAAGACGGTCGCCGTGCTGGGTGCTGCCCCGAAGACGATGACCGCGGCCGCCTACTCAGCCCCAGCGCTGACCAGGATGAGGACGGCGGTAGGCGTGCGGGCTACGGCGCTCGGGGCTCGCTAAGCTTCGGCGACTCCTTCTCAGGCAGTAGCTCCTCCAGCGGTGGCCGCGACCAACCCCCGCGCCGTCGCGCCCGCCTGGGTGAAGGTAGCGGGTCAGCCCGCCGTCGCGCCCTGGCGAAGCAAGAGGAGGGGTCTGCTACCTCTTGAGGTTGCGTTGGTTTTCCCCGAAGAGGAGAGGATGATGCAGCAGAGTACCGTAAGTATTTCCCTCAGTTTTTGAGTTTTTGAGAACCAAGGTATCAATCCAGTTGGAGGCCACGCTCAAGTCCCTCGTACCTGCACAAATCGATAGCAACTCGCAAGCAACGCGATTAGGGGTTGTCAATCCCTTCACGGTCACTTACGAGAGTGAGATCTGATAGATATAATATTTTTGGTATTTTTGGTATAAAGATGCAAAATGAAAAGTAAAAGGCAAAGTAAAAAAGCAAAACAAGATTAAAGTGATGGAGATTGATATGATGAGAATAGACCCGGGGGCCATAGGTTTCACTAGTGGCTTCTCTCAAGAGCATAAGTTTTCGACGGTGGGTGAACAAATTACTGTTGAGCAATTGACAGAATTGAGCATAGTTATGAGAATATCTAGGCATGATCATGTATATAGGCATCACGTCCATGACAAGTAGATCGAAATGATTCTGCATCTACTACTATTACTCCACTCATCGACCGCTATCCAGCATGCATCTAGAGTATTAAGTTAAAAATAGAGTAACGCTTTAAACAAGATGACATGATGTAGAGAGATAAATTCATGCAATATGAAATAAACCCCATCTTGTTATCCTCGGTGGCAACGATACAATATGTGTCTTCCTTCCCCTTCTGTCACTGGGAAAGGACACCGCAAGATTGAACCCAAAGCTAAGCACTTCTCCCATGGCAAGAACTACCAATCTAGTTGGCCAAACAAAACGGATAATTCGAAGAGACTTGCAAAGATAACCAATCATACATAAAATAATTCAGAGAAGATTCAAATATTATTCATAGATAGACTTGATCATAAACCCAGAATTCATCGGTCTCAATAAATACACCGCAAAAAGAAGAAGATTACATCGAATAGATCTCCACAAGAGAGGGGGAGAACTTTGTATTGAGATCCAAAAAGAGAGAAGAATCCATCTAGCTAATAACTATGGACCCGAAGGTCTGATGTAAACTACTCACACTTCATCGAAGAGGCTATGATGATGTAGAAGCCTTCCATGATGACGGCCCTCTCCGGCGGAGCTCCGGAACAGGCCTCAAGATGGGATCTCGTGGATACAGAAAGTTGCGGCGGTGGAATTAGGTTTTTGGCTCCTGTTTTGATCGTTTGGGGGGACGTGGATATATATAGGAGGAAGAAGTACGTCAGTGGAGCCTCGGTGGGCCCACGAGGGTGAGGGTGCGCCTGGGGGTGTAGGGCGCGCCCCCTACCTCGTGCCCACCTTGAAGCTTCCTGGGCGTAGGGTCCAAGTCTCCTGGGTCATATTCGGGAAGAAAATCACGTTCGAGGAAGGATTATTCTATTTGGACTCCGTTTGATATTCCGTTTCTTCGAAACACTGAAATAGGCAAAAAAACCAGCAATTCTGGGCTGGCCTCCGGTTAATAGGTTAGTCCCAAAAATAATATAAAAGTGGAAAATAAAGCCCAATATAGTCCAAAACAGTAGATAATATAGCATGGAGCAATCAAAAATTATAAATACGTTGGAGACGTATCACGCATCCCCAAGCTTAATTCCTAGTCGTCCTCGAGTAGGTAAATGATAAAAAGAGAATTTTTGATGCGGAGTGCTACTTGGCATAATTTCAATGCAAAATTTCTTAATTGTGGTATTAATATTCAGATTCGAAAGATTCAAGACAAAAGTTCATATTGACATAAAAATAATAATACTTCAAGCATACTAATAAAGCAATTATGTCTTCTCAAAATAACATGGCCAAAGAAAGTTATCCCTACAACTTTATATAGTCTGGCTATGCTCCATCTTCACCACACAAAGTATTTAAATCATGCACAACCCCGATGACAAGTCAAGCAATTGTTTCATACTTTAACATTTTCAAAACTTTTTCAACCTTCACGCAATACATGAGCGTGAGCCATGGATATAACACTATATGCGGAATAGAACGGTGGTTGTGGAGAAGACAAAAATAGGGGAAGATAGTCTCACATCAAATAGGCGTATCAACGGGCTATGGAGATGCCCCTTAATAGATATCAATGTGAGTGAGTAGGGATTGCCATGCAACGGATGCACCAGAGCTATAAGTATATGAAAGCTCAACAAAAGAAACTAAGTGGGTGTGCATCCAACTCGCTTGCTCACGAAGACCTAGGGCATTTTGAGGAAGCCCATCATTGGAATATACAAGCCAAGTTCTATAATGAAAAATTCCCACTAGTATGTGAAAGTGACAATATAGGAGACTCTCTATCATGATGATCTTGGTGCTACTTTGAAGCACAAGTGTGGTAAAAGGATAGTAACATTGTCCCTTCTCTCTTTTTCTCTCTTTTTTTATTTGGGCCTTTTCTCTTTTTTTTATGGCCTCTTTTTTTTCGTCCGGAGTCTCATCCCGACTTGTGGGGGAATCCTAGTCTCCATCATTCTTTCCTCACTTGGGACAATGCTCTAAAAAATGATGATCATCACACTTTTATTTTTCTTACAACTCAACAATTACAACTTGATACTTAGAACAATATATGACTCTATATGAATGCCTCCAGCGGGGTACTGGGATATGCAATGAATCAAGAGTGGCATGTATGAAATAATTATGAATGGTGGCTTTGCCACAAATACGATGTCAACTACATGATCATGCTAGCAATATGACAATGATGGAGCGTGTCATAATAAACGGAACGGTGGAAAAGTTGCATGGCAATATATCTCGGAATGGCTATGGAAATGCCATGATAGGTAGGTATGGTGGCTGTTTTGGGGAAGATATATGGTGGCTGTATGATACCGGCGAAAAGTGCGCGGTATTAGAGAGGCTAGCAATGGTGGAAGGATGGGAAAAAGTGCGTATAATCCATGGACTCAACATTAGTCATAAAGAACTCATATACTTATTGCAAAAATCTAGAAGTTATCAAAGCAAAGTATTACGCGCATGCTCCTAGGGGGATAGATTGGTAGGAAAATACCATCGCTCGTCCCCGACCGCCACTCATAAGGAGGACAATCAATAAACACTTCATGCTCCGACTTCGTTACATAACGGTTCACCATACGTGCATGATACGGGAATCACAAACTTCAACGCAAGTATTCTTTAAATTCACAACTACTTCCACTAGCATGACTCTAATATTATCACCTCCATATCTCAAAACAATTACCATGCTTCAATCTTTTCTTAGTATTCAACACACTCAAAAGAAAATTCCACAAATCATGAATACCAAGCATATTAATATTAAGCAATTTACCATGCTATTACATCTCTCAAAATAATTGAAGTGAAGCATGACAGATCAATAGTTTCTTTAAAACAAACCACCACCGTGCTCTAAAAGATCTAAGTGAAGCACATAGAGCAAAATTATAATGCTCAAAAGGTATAAGTGAAGCACATAGAGCAAAACTACATAGCTCAAAAGATATAAGTGAAGCACATAGAGCAAAACTACATAGCTCAAAAGATATAAGTGAAGCACATAGAGTATTCTAAAAAAATTTAATTCATAGATGGCTCTATCAAAGGTGTGTACAGCAAGGATGATTGTGGCACACTAACAAACAAAGACACAAATAATACAAGACGCTCCAAGCAACACACATATCATGTTGATGAATAAAAATATAGCTCCAAGTAAATTACCGATGGAAGTGGACGAAAGAGGGGATGCCTTCCGGGGCATCCCCAAGCTTTGACTTTTTGGTGTCCTTGGATTATCTTGGGGGTGCCATGGGCATCCCCAATATTAGGCTCTTTCCACTCCTTGTTCCATTATCCATCAAAAGAATTCACCCAAAACTTGAAAACTTCACAACACAAAACTCAATAGAAATCTCGTGAGCTCCGTTAGAGAAAGAAAACAAAAGACTACTTCAAGGTACTGCAATGAGTTCATTCTTTATTTATATTAGTGTTAAATCTACTGTATTCCAACTTCTCTATGGATTATAAACTATTTTACTAACCATAGATTCATCAAAATAAGCAAACAACACACGAAAAACAGAATCTGTCAAAAACAGAACAGTCTGTAGTAATCTGTAACTAACGCAAACTTCTGGAACTCCAAAAAATCTACAAAAATTAGGCAACTTAGAAAATTTGTTTATTAATCATCAGCATTTGGAATCAGTATTTTATCATGTTCTGATGATTTTTAATAATTCGGGCACTGAACGCAAAGTTTCTGGAAATTACAGCAAGATCAAATAACTATCATCCAAGAAGATCCAATAGGTCTAGCTTGGCACAAACACTAATTAAAACACAAAACCACATCCAAACAGGAGGTATATGGGTTATTTATTCCCTAACATAAGAAAAACACAAAAAACTAAAAATAAAATTGGGTTGCCTCCCAATAAGCGCTATCGTTTAACGCCCCTAGCTAGGCATAAAAGCGAGGATAGATCTAAGTATTGCCATCTTTGGAAGGCAATCCATAAGTGGCTCTCATGATGGTTTCATATGGCAATTTTATTTTCTTTCTTGGAAAGTGTTTCATGCCCTTTTTTAATGGAAATTGGAATCTAATATTCCCTTCCTTCATATCAATAATCGCGCCAACCGTTCTAAGGAAAGGTCTACCAAGAATAATAGGGCAAGAAGGATTGCAATTTATATCAAGAATAATGAAATCTACGGGCACATAATTCCTATTTGCAACAATAAGAACATCATTAATCCTTCCCATAGGTTTCTTAATAGTAGAATCCGCGAGATGTAAGTTTAAAGAGCAATCATCAAGATCGCGGAAATCTAGCAAATCACACAAAGTTTTGGGGATAGTGGAGACACTAGCACCCAAATCACATAAAGCATAAAACTCATGATCTTTAATTTTAATTTTAATAGTTGGTTCCCACTCATCATAGAGTTTTCTAGGTATAGAGACTCTCAACTCAAGTTTTTCTTCATAAGATTGCATCAAGGCATCAACAATATGTTCGGTGAAGGCTTTCTTTTGACTATAAGCATGCGGAAAATTTAGCACGGATTGCAACAAGGAAATACAATCAATCAAAGAGCAACTTTCACAATTAAATTCCTTGAAATCCAATATAGTGTCTTTAGCAACATCTAAATTTTTATTTCTTTCAATCCCACTTTCATCAATTTCATCATAAAGATCTAAATACTCCAAATTTTTGGAACGCCTTCTAGGTAAAGGAAGATCATATTCAGTTTCATCAAGATTTATATTGCAAAACAAAGATTTGATAGGGGACACATCAATAACTTTTAGATCTTCATCTTGATTTTCATAGGAATTGGAAGAACACGCTTTAATAAAGGCATCTTTTGAAGCACGCATCCTAGCGGTTCTTTCCTTGCACTCATCAATGGAAATTCTCATAGCTTTGACAGACTCATTGATATCATGCTTAGGAGGAATAGATCTAAGATTTAAAGAATCAACCTCAAGAGAAATTTGATCAACGTTCCTAGCCAAATCATCAACTTTAAGCAATTTCTCTTCAAGCAAAGCATTAAAATTCTTTTGTGAATTCATAAACTCTTTAACACTATTCTCAAATTCAGAGGGCATCTTATTATAATTTCCACAAGGGTTTTTGTAGGAATTTCCATATATTAGAAGGGTTACTAGGATATGGCCTAGGATTAAAATTCCCTCTATACGCATTGTTACCAAAACTATTCCTACCAACAAAATTCACATCCATAGATTCATTGTTATTCTCAATCAAAGTGGACAAATGCATATCTTTAGGATCAGAAGAAACAATCTTAGTAGCAAATAATTTCATAAGTTCATCCATCTTTCCACTCAAAACATTGATTTCTTCTATCACATGCACTTTTTTATTAGAAGATCTTTCAGTATGCCATTGAGAATAATTAACCATAATATTATCTAGGAGTTTAGTAGCATCTCCTAAAGTGATGTCCATAAAAGTGCCTCCCGCGGCCGAATCTAAAAGATTTCTAGAAGCAAAATTCAATCCGGCATAAAAAAATTGTATAGTCATCCACAAATTTAAACCATGAGTAGGGCAATTACGTATCATTAATTTCATTCTCTCCCAAGCTTGTGCAACATGTTCGTGATCAAGTTGCTTAAAATTCATAATATCGTTTCTAAGAGAGATGATCCTAGCGGGAGGAAAGTACTTAGAGATAAAAGCATCTTTGCACTTGTTCCAAGAATCAATACTATTTTTAGGCAAAGACGAAAACCAAGCTTTAGCACGATCTCTAAGCCAAAAAGGAAACAACTTCAATTTAACGACATCATTATCGACATCTTTTTTCTTTTGCATATCACATAAATCAACGAAGCTATTCAGATGGGTAGCGGCATCTTCACTAGGAAGGCCAGCAAATTGATCTTTCATAACAAGATTCAACAAAGCAGTATTGATTTCACAAGATTCAGTATTGGCAAGAGGAGCAATCGGAGTGCTAAGGAAATCATTATTGTTGGTATTGCTGAAGTCACACAATTTGGTAGTATCTTGAGCCATCGCGACAAATAAGCAATCCAACACACGAGAAAACAAAAGGCAAGCGAGAAAAAGGCAAACGGAGAAGGACAACGGGAAGGAGAAGGAGAAAGAGAGGGCGAATAAAACGGCAAGGGTGAAGTGTGGGAGAGGAAAACGAGAGGCAAATGGCAACTAATGTAATGCGAGAGATAGGGATTGTGATGGGTACTGGGTATGTTGACTTTTTGCATAGACTCCCCGGCAACGGCGCCAGAAATTCATCTTGCTACCTCTTGAGCTTGCGTTGGTGTTCCTCGAAGAGGAGAGGATGATGCAGCAGAGTAGCGTAAGTATTTCCCTCAGTTTTTGAGAACCAAGGAATCAATCCAGTAGGAGGCCACGCTCAAGTCCATCGTACCTGCACAAATCGATAGCAACTCGCAAGCAACGCGATTAGGGGTTGTCAATCCCTTCACGGTCACTTACGAGAGTGAGATCTGATAGATATAATATTTTTGGTATTTTTGGTATAAAGATGCAAAATGAAAAGTAAAAGGCAAAGTAAAAAAGCAAAACAAGATTAAAGTGATGGAGATTGATATGATGAGAATAGACCCGGGGGCCATAGGTTTCACTAGTGGCTTCTCTCAAGAGCATAAGTTTTCTACGGTGGGTGAACAAATTACTGTTGAGCAATTGACAGAATTGAGCATAGTTATGAGAATATCTAGGCATGATCATGTATATAGGCATCACATCCGTGACAAGTAGATCGAAACGATTCTGCATCTACTACTATTACTCCACTCATCGACTGCTATCCAACATGCATCTAGAGTATTAAGTTAAAAACAGAGTAACGCTTTAAGCAAGATGACATGATGTAGAGAGATAAATTCATGCAATATGAAATAAACCCCATCTTGTTATCCTTGATGGCAACGATACAATACGTGCCTTGCTGCCCCTTCTGTCACTGGGAAAGGACACCGCAAGATCGAACCCAAAGCTAAGCACTTCTCCCATGGCAAGAACTACCAATCTAGTTGGCCAAACCAAACGGACAATTCGAAGAGACTTGCAAAGATAACCAGTCATACATAAAAGAATTCAGAGAAGATTCAAATATTATTCATAGATAGACTTGATCATAAACCCACAATTCATCGGTCTCGACAAACACACCGCAAAAAGAAGAATATTCCATCGAATAGATCTCAACAAGAGAGGGGGAGAACTTTGTATTGAGATCCAAAAAGAGAAGAAGCCATCTAGCTAATAACTATGGACCCGAAGGTCTGAGGTAAACTACTCACACTTCATCGGAGAGGCTATGGTGATGTAGAAGCCCTCCGTGATGACGGCCCTCTCTGGCGGAGCTCCGTAACAGGCCTCAAGATGGGATCTCGTGGATACACTAAGTTGCAGCGGTGGAATTAGGTTTTTGGCTCCTGTTCTGATCGTTTGGGGGTATGTGGATATATATAGGAAGAAGAAGTACGTCGGTGGAGCCTCGATGGGCCCACGAGGGTGGGGGCGCGCCTGGTGGTGTAGGGCGCGCCCCGTACCTCGTTCCCACCTCGAAGCTTCCTTGGCATAGGGTCCAAGTCTCCTGGGTCACATTCGGGAAGAAAATCACGTTCCAGAAAGGATTATTCTGTTTGGACTCCGTTTGATATTCCATTTCTTCGAAACACCGAAATAGGCAAAAAAATAGCAATTCTGGGCTGGGCCTCCGGTTAATAGGTTGGTCCCAAAAATAATATAAAAGTGGAAAATAAAGCCCAATATAGTGCAAAACAGTAGATAATATAGCATGGAGCAATCAAAAATTATAGATACGTTGGAGACGTATCAGGGTCCGTCTGAGCCCCAGAGGCAGCGCGAGCTTTCGTCGTAAGTTGGTGTCGAGCAAGTCGTGCTCATTTTGTTTTTCATCTTTTCCTGCGCAGAAAAAGAAGGTATTATAGGGCCCCACAGGGGCGTGTTAGAACTGTTGCTGTTAATCATCACACTGTCTCCGCTATTTCTGCGCTATGTTTCCGCGCCGTGTGTCCGTGTGCGGGAATTATTTAGCTCGGTGGGGCTTGACGCGGTCCTTGCCTCCCAAGGCTGAGGCCTCGCCGCGCGCTTCATGCCCTGCAAGGATTAGCTGGAGGAGTAGCCCTTGGTCTCGGTTGTGGGGGCGATCGGCCGAGGTCCTGTGCTCGTGTCGCGATGCCCGTGGGGCACGGACTGGGAGGGGTGCTCCCGCAGTAGACTCAGACAGGAAAACTTCAAACGATCGGGGCAGAAAACACTCGCGAGGGCGCCCGCGAACCTCCCTCGCGAGACTTGTGCGAGAGAAAACGAGGCAAGTGAGTGGAAATGATAAAGAGTCACAAGCCAGGGACGGAAACAACTCCAGTAAAACTTCAAACAGGAACGAACAAGCCAACTGCAGAAAGCAAATGAAAAAGCCGCGTCCGGCACCTATTCTAGTCTTCGACGTCTTCTCACCAGCGCGGAGCTAAGTGCTACCACTGGGCGTGGGCAGGAGCCCCGAGGCCCGAGGGCGGCACTCCAGAGACTCTGGGGCGTGTACAACCCCACTCATTATTACGTGAGAGTGTCATAGGCGGCGAGCTTCACAGGCATTGTCCTTCTTCACGGGCACCGGGCCTTTCCAAAAATGCGGCAGCTTCACAGGCATTAGCCTTCTTCACAGGCACCGGGCCTTTCCCAAAATGCGGCAGCTCCACAGGCATTGGCCTTCTTCATAGGCGCCGGGCCTTTCCCAAAATGCGGCAGCTTCACAGGCACCGGGCCTTTCCCAAAATGCGGCAGCTTCACAGGCATTGGCCTTCTTCACACGCACCGGGCCTTTCCCAAAATGCGGCAGCTTCACATGCATTGGCCTTCTTCACAGGCACCGGGACTTTTCACAGGCGCTAGGCCTCGCTCAGGGATAGAACCTCCGGAGATGTTGAATGTTCCATGCGTTCAGGATGGGTACCCCCTCCGGGGTCTCCAAGCGCGCGGAGCCACACCTGGAAACATGAACAACCTTGAATGGGCCCTCCCACATGGGAGAGAGCTTGTGCAGCCCCTCCCTGGAGATAACCCGTCTGAGCACGAGGTCCCCTACCTCAAGAGTTCTGGGGCAGGGCCGGCCCTGGGGAGGGGCAGGGGGCGGCCGCCCCGGGCTCCCCAAATCCAGGGGCCCCCTCCCAGGTTCGCAGGGTAGGCTCAGTTTACCATTCAGTCAACAGGTAGCCATGCACGTAGTAGCCCACGAGGCCACGACCAGTCCTCTTTTTCTCGCGACTGCAGGGGCCAAGGGGCCCTCGGGTGTAGCGAACAAAGATATTGGGCCTAGCCCAGCACACGAGGGCCATGTTGTAGCACACAACGCCCACGCCAAACTCCAGCCCTAACGCAGCAGCAAGACCATCGCCTTTATGCGGTCGCGGCGGCGGCGGCGACCATGGAGAAGGAGCAGGCCTGTGGACTGACATCGTGGGGCTGTGGTAAGAACTGGGGTCTATGCAGTCCCTGCCCCTGGTTGTATGGATATTGAGTTTTGTCGTTTCCTTGCTCCCGGCCGGAAAAGTTGTAGTCACCATGAGCAGAATCCTTTACTTGGTATTACAAAATTAGGAGCCGTGACGTTATTGTTTGATTATGAATTATTTGTTGTCGCTGTTGAATCAAATAGCAAGTCAAGTAAGTACCTTAGCCAATATGGTGTGTTTACGCAAGGCACAGTTTATTGTTGTAACTCGGTGATTGACACTTATGATTTAGTGTAGAAAATGTTAGTAGCACAAAATAGGTCTGAAGCACATGTTGGATTTTGAGTAATAAACATTATGTATACTTTGTACTTCAGAAGCTGGAAAATTGGTAATTGAAGTAAATGTGGTGGAGCGTATAATAGCTACCGAAAGAAGATATCTACATTATGGATATTCTACATAGTTATGTTCCTTGATTCTGAGAGGATGTCTACTGAAAGAAGATTAACCACTAAGGTGCGTCAAATTCTCTAAGAGCTCGCTGTTTAACCTGATGATCAATTCTATGATTTTATAGCGCTGCTGCAAAAACTTATCTTCAGATGGTTCCTTCCATGTCGAAGATTTACACTTAGATCTCCAATATCAAAGTCGATAGAAAATATGTATATTTTATATTATTTTGAAACTTCTATCAAGGGGCCCTGGATTTTAGTTTCGCCCCGGGCCCCCAAACTCTCAGGACCGGCCCTGTTCTGGGGCGGATGTTGCGGCAATGGTATCATTGCAGCGCCTATTGATACCTTGCCGCTCACAGCGCGGCTTCTCGACGGCGTTCCTCCCCCAGCACGAGATCCGTCCCCCGCATGGCATCCTGGTGCGTTTCGTCGAACGCCAGGACCCGTGCGAAGTGACGCCTGATCTCGTCAGGGAGAACAGCCTCTGCTCCGTAGACGAGGAAGAATGGGGTCTCGCCAGTCGGCTTGGCCGCGGTTGTGCGGATAGACCATAATACGGACTGGAGCTCGTCGTACCAGCCCCTGCCACATGCCTCCAGCTTCTTCTTGAAGGTCCTGGCTTTGAGGCCCCTCAGGACCTCCGCGTTGGCTCGCTTGGCCTAGCCGTTGCTCCGGGGGTGTGCTACCAAAGCGTAGCATATATGCGTTCCAAGGTTAGCACAATACGTTTTGAAGAGATTACCGGTGAATTGCGAACCGTTGTCGGTGATGGTGTGGTTAGGCACCCCAAATCGGCTCACGAGACCCTTGAAGAACTTGGCTGCGGAGCCTGCTGGGATGGTGCGGACAGCTTCCACCTCAGCCCACTTGGTGAACTTGTCCACGGCGACGTAAAGGTAGCGATAGCCCCCTGGCGCCCGAGGAAACGGGCCCAGAATGTCTAGCCCCCAAAATGCGAACGGCCATGAGAGGGGTATAGTTTGTAGACCCCCCGCCGGCTGATGGATCTGCCTAGCGTGGAATTCGCAGGCCTCACAAGCCTTCACCAGCTCAACAACGTCACTGAGTTCTGTGGGCCAGTAGAATCCACTACGGAACGCCTTGCCAACAAGGGTTCGTGACGATGAGTGGTGCCCACAGTCTCCGTCGTGTATGTCCGCCAGCAGCTCCTTCCCTTGCTCTCTGGAGATGCAACGTAGGGACACGTCATTCGGTCGCCTCCGGTAGAGCTCTCCATCCTTGATGCAGTAAGCTGTGGCCTGCCGCGCTCCGCCTCCTCCTCGTTCTCCGGTAGGGTCCCTTGCATCAAGTAGTTCTTGAGCTCTATGATCCAACATCCTTCCTGAGGCTCCAGCGCCAGGAGCAGGCGTGCCCTTGAGGCCGGGCCGCAGACCGGAGCTCCTGAGGCAGGCGGCTAAGGGAGCTCCTCCCTTGGTTGCGCTGTGCTCAATAGTGACGGTGCAGCCGGGGGTTTGAAGAGCGGCTCCTCGAAGACGCCAGGCTCCTGAGGCAGCCACCTGGATGCCCTCTTGGCAATGTCATCAGCCTCTTGATTGGTGCCGTGAGGCACATGCTGCAACTCCAGCCCCCAGAACTGTTTCTCCATCTTGTGAACCTCAGCGAGGTAGGCCTCCATGTGCTCGTCCTTTGGTTCGTATATCTTGTTGGAGAAGTTGACGAGGAGCTGCGAATCGCCCTTGATGGTGAGGCGCCTTACCCCTAAGGCGGTTGCGGATTTCAAGCCTGCTATCAGGCCTTCGTACTCTGCTATGTTGTCGGAGACCTTTTCTCCATGCTGGAAACAGAGTTGTACGGCGTAGTAGAGTTTGTCCTGGGTAGGGGATACGAGCACTGTGCCAGCTCCCGCACCATGTCGGGAGAATGCCCCATCGAAGTACATGACCCAGCCGTCTGGGGCCTCGCTTCCCGGAGAAAGTGATCGGTCCTCGCCTGCCTCGAGACCCGGTGCTTCTGCCCATTCTGCCACGAAATCCGCAAGTGCAGCTCCTTTGATGACTCTGGTCGTACTGAATTCTAGCTAAAATGCTTGTAATTCGATGTTCCATTCAGCGAATCTTCCAGCTGAGTTGGGGCTCCTGAGTACTCTTTCCAAGGGATATGCTGAGACGACTTTGATAGGATGGCCTTGGAAGTAGTGTTGCAGCTTGTGTGAGGCCACTAATAGCGCGAGGAGGAGTTTTTGAGGCATGGGGTACCGCGCCCTTGCGTCCCGTAGCACCGTGCTGATGAAGTACACGGGGTGCTCGACGAGCTTGAGGGTGATGGCGCAGCTTGCGTCCTCCAGAGGCCGAGGCGTCTCCTGAGATGGCGGAGCCCCCGGCGCTTGGTAGCTTGGAGAGGCCTCTCCTGCTCCACACGTGTTCTCCTGCCGCGGCTGTCCCTTTTTGGCCGCGGTCGTGGTCTTCGCGAAGCCCTCTTGGTTTTGTTTTGCTTCAGCCCGGACGGTCGCCGCGGCCTTGGTTTGGCGCTCCTCCCTGACCGCCACCAGGGCTGCGCTAGCGAAGTAGGGGGTGGCCGCAAGGTCACTACAAGAATTATGTCAACTAGTGACCTTCTATCAGTGACCGTGGAAGAAATGGTCATAGATCTATGACCATTTCAGACCAATTGGTTAAAAGCTATTCGGGGGGCTCCAAACCCTAAACCATTGCAACCATTTTGGTTAGAAAGGTCGTAATTTCCTTACATGAAATGGTCATAAAGCAAACAGTGCTAGTCCGCTGCCTTATTTCTAGTTGTTAACGACCAATATAGATGGTCATAGCCTTGTAAATTGCGGTGGGTTGCTATGACTAGGCGCCACCTCATCCGTTTTGCCTATGTGTCATGTCCATGTGGCAGATTTTGCCCTAGGTTGTGAAGCAACCTATATTTATGTCATTCCCAAAATTCCCAAAAAAATCTCATAAATTCGTTGGGTCATATCTTCGTCAAATATGTAAAAACCTTCCTTGCCTAGTTCAAAAGTAATTCAAAAATATTCATTTTCCTATTTTGTTCAGAACAACAGTTTGTGAAGGAAGGACCACTTTGGCATGTCCAAATAGTATCCATTTTCTACAGTGCTTTCCTATGCCCAAATAGCCATCCTCCACCAAATGCCAGCTCAGTCCATTCATTATTTTGAGCCGAGCTTCAACATTCATATTTATGTCCAGTGTGGTAGTTTCCAAAGCAAGTACCACCTAGGCTCCTCCTTTTGAGCTGAAAATTTATGAAGACGGTCTTATTAGTAACTGATCATCCTCAGCCAAAACTCACGCCCATTAGCCATGTACATTTCCCATACCGCTAATCAAACACTTGGATGCTAATTCATGTTTGAGCATCGATCGGTCTCCTCGTGAGAATCTTATGTTGTAATTTTCTTCCTAGCACCTACCTGGGGAGTGCCCAACCCACTAGACATGCCTAGGCTGCCCAGAACACATGGCAACGCCACGGTCACGCGGTGACCACGCGGCGGGCATGCGAGTTTACGCGCTCTAGAGTTGGGGGCCTCGGCCACCGCCCAAAACTCGACGTATCACCACCAAACCATGTATTTATGATTAAATAGGTACTTATGTAACTAGAAATGATTTTTGGAAAAAATAAATAGCAAACTATGAGGCAGGTGCAGTTCAAATTTGACCCGCTTCCTACTGAATCACCGGGAATTTGTATTTTTCACCAGAGGTGGATCAAAACTTTTGACACCCAACCATTTTGTCAATTCTGCATTATATATGGCCTAGTATTTTATAAAATTGATTAGGTCCAATTTTGAACAAATATATGGTAGGTCCTTCACAAAAAACTCATTTTGGGCACTCGGAAAAATGGAAAATGAATTTTTCGTGCAAAGAAAATGAAAACTTCCTTAGGCAACATAGTTTGGAATTCCGAGATGCACCCTTGTGCACAATATGAGATCATTTAAACAAACTATGCCATGAATGTGGCCATAAGATTGATCATTTGGCTTGAAAGCCATGAATCTTCACCCATGATAGCTCATTTCTGAGAACACTTTTTTAAAATAATTGTCGTATTACAAGTTTATAATTTTTGCTGGTAACTTGGCCACATATGATGAAACAATGCGAAGGTTTTCCAAGTTTTTGATTTTTTTGAATTTTTTATGCCCGTTTCAAAATGCGGTCAAAATAGCGGGAATGACCGTTCCTAGCTAGTGGTTGAGTCTTGGATTTTTTGGTGTTTCTCTGATTAAATAGGTACTTATGTAACTAGAAATGATTTTTGGAAAAAATAAAGAGCAAACTACAAGGCAGCTGCAGTTCAAATTTGACCCGCTTCTAGCTGAATCGGCGGGAATTTGTCTTTTTCACCAGAGGTGGATCAAAACTTTTTACACCCAACCATTTGGTCAATTGTGCATTAAATATGGCCTAGTATTTTAGAAAAATGGTTAGGTCCAATTTTGCAACAAATATATGGTAGGTCCTTCACAAAAAAACTCATTTTGGGCACTCGAAAAATGGAAAATTGTTTTTCTGTGCACAGAAAATGAAAACTTCCTTAGGCAACATTGTTTGGCATTCCAAGATGCACCCTTTTGCACGATATGAGATCATTTGAACAAACTATACCATGAACTTGGCCATAAGATTGATAATTTGGCTTGAAAGCCATGAATCTTCACACATGATAGCTCATTTCTGAGAACACTTTTTTAAAATAATTACCTTATTACAAGTTTATTATTTTTCCTGGTAACTTGGTCACATATAATGACACAGTGCGGAGGTTTTCCAATTTTTTAATTTTTTTTGAATTTTGTATGCCCATTTCAAAATGCGGTCAAAACGCCAGGAATGACCGTTCCTAGCTAGTGGTTGAATCTTGTAATTTTTTGGTGTTTCTCTGATTAAATAGATACTTATGTACCTAGAAATGATTTTTGGAAAAAATAAAGAGCAAACTACAAGGCACCTGCAGTTCAAATTTGACCCACTTCCACCTGAATCAGCGGGAATTTGTCTTTTTCACCAGAAGTGGATCAAATATTTTGACACCCAACCATTTGGTCAATTGTGCATTAAATATGGCCTAGTTTTTTATAAAAATTATTTGGTACAATTTTGCAACAAATATATGGTAAGTCCTTCACAAAAAAACCTCATTTCGGGCACTCGAAAAATGAAAAATGAATTTTCCGTGTAAAGAAAATGAAAACTCCCTTTGTCAACATTGTTTGGAATTCCAAGATGCACCCTTGTGCATGATATGAGATCATCTGAACAAACTATGCCATGAATGTGGCCATAAGATTGATCATTTGGCTTGAAAGCCATGAATCTTCATGCATGATAGCTCGTTTCTTAGAACACTTTTTAAAAATAATTGCCATATTACAAGTTTATTATTTTTCCTGGAAACTTGGTCACATATGATGACACAATGCAAAGGTTTTCCAAATTTTGATTTTTTTTGAATTTTTATGCCCGTTTCAAAATGCGACTAAAACGACGGGCTTGACAGTTCCTAGCTAGTGGTTGAATCTTGGAAAACTTTTGATGTTTCTCTGATTAAATAGATACTTATGAACCTAGAAATGATTTTTGTAAAAAAATAAAGAGCAAACTATGAGGCATCTGCAGTTCAAATTTGATCCGCTTCCAGCTGAATCGGCGGGAATTTGTCTTTTTCACGGGAGGTGGATCAAAAACTTTTGACACTCAACCATTTGATCAATTGTACATTAAATATGGCCTAGTATTTTAGAAAATTGATTTGGTACAATTTTGCAAGAAATATTTGGTAGGTTCTTCACAAAAAAGTTCATTTTGGGCACCCAAAAAATGGAAAATGATTTTTTTTGTGGATCAAAAGCATTTTACATAAAATCATTTGGTCAATTATACATAAAATTTGGTCTAATACATAGAGTTGGTAGGTTCATCACAACAAAACTATTTTTTATACTTCAACAAAGAAAATGCTTTTCTCCTGCAAAAGAAATTATTTTTAATCAATTACGACCTATTTATATGGTCATAAAGTCATCAAGGCCTTTATTGCATTCTAATTGGTCCACGAGCACCTCACGCGGATCATGCCCGACTGATGTCTACTACACAACCTTCTCCTTGTAGACGTTGTTGGGCCTGCAAGTGCACAGGTTTGTAGGACAGTAGAAAATTTCCCTCAAGTGGATGACCTAAGGTTTATCAATCCGTGGGAGGCGTAGGATGAAGATGGTCTCTCTCAAGCAACCCTGCAACCAAATAACAAAGAGTCTCTTGTGTCCCCAACACACCCAATACAATGATAAATTGTATACGTGCACTAGTCCAGCGAAGAGATGGTGATACAAGTGCAATATGGACGGTAGATATAGGTTTTTGTAAACTGAAAATATAAAAACAGCAAGGTAACAAGCGGTAAAAGTGAGCGTAAACGGTATTGCAATGATTGGAAACAAGGCCTAGGGTTGATACTTTCACTAGTGCAAGTCCTCTCAACAATAATAACATAGTTGGATCATATAACTATCCCTCAACATGCAACAAAGAGTCACTCCAAAGCACTAATAGCGGAGAACAAACGAAGAGATTATGGTAGGGTACGAAACCACCTCAAAGTTATTCTTTCCAATCAATCCATTGGGCTATTTCTATAAGTGTCACAAACATCCCTAGAGTTCGTACTAGAATAACACCTTAAGATACAAATCAACCAAAACCCTAATGTCACCTAGATACTCCAATGTCACCTCAAGTATGTGTGGGCATGATTATACGATATGCATCACACAATCTCAATTCATCTATTCAAACCAACACATAGAACCTCAAAGAGTGCCCAAAGTTTCTACCGGAGAATCACGACGAAAACGTGTGCCAACCCCTATGCATAGGTTCATGGGCAGAACCCGCAAGTTGATCACCAAAACATACATCAAGTGGCACGTGATATCCCATTGTCACCACAGATAAGCACGGCAAGACATACGTCAAGTGTTCTCAAATTTTTAAAGACTCAATCTGATAAGATAACTTCAAAGGGAAAACTCAATCCATTACAAGATAGAAGAGGGGGAGAAGAAACATAAGATCCAACTATAATAGCAAAGCTCGTGATACATCAAGATCGTGCCAAATCAAGAACACGACAGAGAGAGAGATCAAACACATAGCTACTGGTACATACCCTCAGCCCCGAGGGTGAACTACTCCCTCCTCGTCATGGAGAGCGCTGGGATGATGAAGATGGGCACCAGTGAGGGTTCCCCCCTGCGGCAGGGTGCCGAAACAAGGTCCCGAGAGGTTTTTGGTGGCTACAGAGGCTTGCGGCGGCGGAACTCCCGATCTAATCTCTGTTCTGAAAGTTTTAGGATACGTAGGTATATATGGGTGCAAGGGGTACGTCGGTGGAGCTGCGGAGGGCCCATGAGGCAGGGGGCGCGCCCCAGGAGAGTGGGCGCGCCCCCTACCCTCGTGGCCAGCTCCCGTATCTTCTGACGTAGAGTCCAAGTCTATCAGGTAGGTTTCCTTCCAAAAATAACTTCTCCAGCTGATTTCGTTCCATTTCTACTCCGTCTGATATTCCTTTTCTTCGAAACACTAAAATAGGCATAAAACAAAAAATCTGGGCTGGGCCTCCGGTTAATAGGTTAGTCCCAAAAATAATATAAAAGTGGATAATAAAGCCTAATATTGGCTAAAATAGTAGATAATATAGCATGGAGCAATCAAAAATTATAGATACGTTGGAGACGTATCAAGCATCCCCAAGCTTAATTCCTGCTCGTCCTCGAGTAGGTAAATGATAAAAAGAGAATTTTTGATGCGGAGTGCTAGTTGGCATAATTTCAATGCAAAATTTCTTAATTGTGGTATGAATATTCAGATTCAAAAGATTCAAGACAAAAGTTCATATTGACATAAAAATAATAATACTTCAAGCATACTAATAAAGCAATTATGTCTTCTCAAAATAACATGGCCAAAGAAAGTTATCCCTGCAAATTCATATAGTCTGGCTATGCTCCATCTTCACCACACAAAGTATTTAAATCATGCACAACCACGATGACAAGCCAAGCAATTGTTTCATAATTTAACATTTTCAAAACTTTTTCAAGCTTCACGCAATACATGAGCGTGAGCCATGGATATAGCACTATATGTCGAATAGAACGGTGGTTGTGGAGAAGACAAAAAGAGGGGAAGATAGTCTCACATCAACTAGGCGTGTCAACGGGCTATGGAGATGCCCATTAATAGATAACAATGTAAGTGAGAGGGATTGCCATGCAACGGATGCACTAGAGCTATAAGTATATGAAAGCGCAACAAAAGAAGCTAAGTGGGTGTGCATCCAACTCGCTTGCTCACGAAGACCTAGGGCATTTTGAGGAAGCCCATCATTGGAATATGCAAGACAAGTTCTATAATGAAAAATTCCCATTAGTATATGAAAGTGACAACATAGGAGACTCTCTATCATGAAGATCTTGGTGCTACTTTGAAGCACAAGTGTGGTAAAAGGATAGTAGCATTGTCCCTTCTCTCTTTTTCTCTCATTTTTTTATTTAGGCCTTTTCTCTTTTTTTATGGCCTCTATTTTTTCGTCCGGAGTCTCATTCCGACTTGTGGGGGAATCGTAGTCTCCATCATTCTTTCCTCACTTGGGACAATGCTCTAAACAATGATGATCATCGCACTTTTATTTTTCTTACAACTCGATACTTAGAACAAGATATGACTCTATATGAATGCCTCCGGTGGTGTACCGGGATTTGCAATGACTCATGAGTGACATGTATGAAAGAATTATGAACGGTGGCTTTGCCACCAATACGATGTCAACTAGATGATCATGCTAGCAATATGACAATGATGGAGCGTGTCATAATAAACGAAATGGTGGAAAGTTGCATGGCAATATATCTCGGAATGGCTATGAAAATGCAATGATAGGTAGGTATGGTGGCTGTTTTGAGGAAGGTATATGGTGGGTGTATGATACCGGCGAAAAGTGCACGATATTAGAGAGGCTAGCAATGGTGGAAGGATGAGAGTGCGTATAATCCATGGACTCGACATTATTCATGAAGAACTCATATACTTATTGCAAAAATCTAGAAGTTATCAAAGCAAAGTATTACGTGCATGCTCCTAGGGGGATAGATTGGTAGGAAAAGACCATCGCTCGTCCCCGACCGCCACTCATAAGGAAGACAATCAATAAACACCTCATGCTACGACTTCGTTACATAAAGGTTCACCATACGTGCATGCTACGGGAATCACAAACTTCAACACAAGTATTCTTTAAATTCACAACTACTCAACTAGCATGACTCTAATATTATCACCTCCATATCTCAAAACAATTATCATGCTTCAATGTTTTCTTAGTATTCAACACACTCATATGAATTATTACAAATCTTTTATGCTTAGCATATTAGGATTTTAAGAAAATTACCATGTGATGTCTACTACACAACCTTCTTCTTGTAGACGTTGTTGGGCCTGCAAGTGCACAGGTTTGTAGGACAGTAGAAAATTTCCCTCAAGTGGATGACCTAAGGTATATCAATCCATAGGAGGCGTGAGGATGAAGATGATCTCTCTCAAGCAACCCTGCAACCAAATAACAAAGAGTCTCTTGTGTCCCCAACACACCCAATACAATGGTAAATTGTATAGGTGCACTAGTTCGGCGAAGAGATGGTGATACAAGTGCAATATGGATAGAAGATATATGTTTTTGTAAACTGAAAATATAAAAACAGCAAGGTAACAAGTGGTAAAAGTGAGCGTAAACGGTATTGCAGTGATAGGAAACAAGTCTTATGGTTCATACTTTCGCTAGTGCAAGTTCTCTCAACAATAATAACATAGATAGAACATATGGCAAGCCCTCAACATGCAACAAAGAGTCACTCCAAAGCCACTAATAGCGGAGAACAAACGTAGAGATTATGGTCGGGTACGAAACCACCACAAAGTTATTCTTTCAAATCAATCCGTTGGGCTATTCCTATAAGTGTCACAAACAACCCTGGAGTTTTTACTAGAACAACACCTTAAGATACAAATCAACCAAAACCCTAATGTCACCTAGATACTCCATTGTCACCTCAAGTATCCGTGGGCATGATTATACGATATGCATCACACAATCTCAGATTTATCCAACCAACATAAAAGTACTTCAAAGAGCGCCCCAGAGTTTCTACGGGAGAATCAAGAACGTGTGCCAACCCCTATGCATAGGTTCCCAATGTCACGAAACCCGCAAGTTGATCACCAAGACATACATCAAGTGTTCTCATAAAGACTCAATCCGATAAGATTACTTCAAAAGGGGAAACTCAATTCATCACAAAGGAGTAGAGGGGGAGAAACATCATAAGATCCAACTACAATAGCAAAACTCGGGATACATCAAGATCGTGCCATAGAGGAAAACGAGAGAGAACACGAGAGAGAGAGAGATCAAACACATAGCTACTGGTACATACCCTCATCCCCGAGGGTGAACTACTCCCTCCTTGTCATGGAGAGCGCCGGGATGATGAAGATGGCCACCGGAGATGGATCCCCCCTCCGACAGGGTACCAGAAAGGGGTCCCGATATGTTTTTGGTGGTTCTGGAGGCTTGTGGCGGCGGAACTCCCGATCTATCTTCTGTTCTGGAAGTTTTAGGGTACGACGGTATATATGGGTGAAGGGGAACGTCGGTGGAGCTACGGGGGCCCCACGAGGCAGGGGGCGCGCCCAGGGGGAGGGCGTGCCCTCCACCCTCGTGACCGCCTCGTGGCTCTTCTGACGTGGTGTACAAGTCCATCAGGTGGGTTTCCTTCCAAAAATAACTTCTCCAGTTGATTTCGTTCCGTTTTGACTCCGTCTGATATTCCTTTTCCTCGAAATACTGAAATAGGCATAAAACAACAAATCTGGGTTGGGCCTCCGGTTAATAGGTTAGTCCCAAAAATAATATAAAAGTGGATAAGAAAGCCCAATATTGCCTAAAACAGTAGATAAAGTAGCATGGAACAATCAAAAATTATAGATACGTTGGAGACATATCAAGCATCCCCAAGCTTAATTCCTACTCATCCTCGAGTAGGTAAATGATAAAAAGAAGAATTTTTGATGCGGAGTGATACTTTGGCATAATTTCAATGTAATTCTTCTTACTTGTGATATGAATATTCAGATCCGAAAGATTTAAGACAAAAGATCATATTGACACAAAAATAATAATACTTCAAGCATGCTAACTAAGCAATTATGTCATCTCAAAATAGCATGGCCAAAGAAAGTTCATCCCTACAAAATCATATGGTTAAGCTATGCTTCATTTTCGACACACAAAGATGTTCCCAACTTCTATACCCCCGATGACAAGCCAAGCAATTGTTTCATACTCAAATAATCTCAAACTTTTTCAACCTTCACGCAATACATGAGCGCGAGCCATGGACATAGCACTATGGGTGGTATAGAATAAGATGATGGGGATTGTGTGGAGAAGACAAAAAAGGAGAAAGTCTCACATCAATGAGGCTAATCAATGAGATATGGAGATGCCCATCAATTGATGTTAATGCAAGGAGTAGGGATTGCCATGCAACGGATGCACTAGAGCTAAGAATGCTCAACAAAAGAAAACTAGTGGGTGTGCATCCAACTTGCTTGCTCATGAAGACCTAGGGCATTTTGAGGAAGCCCATCGTTGGAATATACAAGCCAAGTTCTATAATGAAAAATTCCCACTAGTATGAACAAGACAACCTATGAGACTCACTATATGAAAATCATGGTGCCACTTTGAAGCACAATATATAAGACTCACTACATGAAGAACAAGGTGCTACTTTGAAGCACAAGTGTGGAAAAAGTGATAGTAGCATTGCCCTTTTTATTTTCTCTTTTTTTGGGCCTTTCTTTTTTTTTTCTTTTTGGCCTTTCTCTTTTTTTGATTGGGCAATGCTCTAATAATGATGATCATCACACTTCTATTGATAACAACATAATGATTACAACTCGATACTAGAACAAGATATGACTCTATATGAATGCCTCCGGCGGTGTACCGGGATGGTGCAATGAATCAAGAGTGACATGTATGAAAAATAATGCATGGTGGCTTTGCCACAAATACGATGTCAACTACAAGATCATGCAATGGCAATATGACAAAAGTAAAGCATGTCATGATGATGATGATGATGATGGTGGAAGTTGCATGGCAATATATCTCGGAATGGCTATGGAAATGCCATGATAGGTAGGTTTGGTGGCTGTTTTGAGGAAGATATAGGGAGGTTTATGTGTGAAAGAGCGTATCATATCACGGGGTTTGGATGCACCGGCGAAGTTTGCACCAACTCTCAATGTGAGAAAGGGCAATGCACGGTACCGAAGAGGCTAGCAAATGGTGGAAAGGTAAAAGTGCGTATAATCCATGGACTCAACATTAGTCAAAAGAACTTATATACTTATTGCAAAAATTTAGAAGTCATCAAAAATCAAGTACTACGTGCATGCTCCTAGGGGGATAGATTGGTAGGAAAATACCATCGCTCATCCCCGACCACCACTCATAAGGATGCACAAGCCAGGTACACTTCATGCTTCAAATTTGTTACACAACTTTAACCATACGTGCATGCTACGGGACTTGCTAACTTCAACACAAATATTTCTCAAATTCACAACTAATCAACTAGCACAACTATGATATCATCACCTCCATATCTCAAAACAATTATCAAGCATCAAACTTTTCTTAGTATTCAACCCACTAAAAAGAAAGTTTCACATATCTTGAATACCAAGTATATTAACATTAAGCAAATTACCATGCTATTAATGACTCTCAAAATACTCTAAGTGAAGCATGAGAGATGACGTTTCTTTAAAACAATCCACCACCGTGCTCTAAAAGATCTAAGTGGAGCACTAGAGCAAAAATTATCACGCTAAAAAAGATATAAGTTAAGCACATAGAGTAAACTATCAAGCTCAAAAGATATAAGTGAAGCACATAGAGTATTCTAACAAATTTCAATTCATGTATGGCTCTCTCATTTAAAAATTTCCGATCTTGGTATTTTATTCAAACAGAAAGCAAAGCTAAAGAAAATAAAACGACGCTCCAAGCAAAACACATATCATGTGGTGAATAAAAATATAGCTCCAAGTAAAGTTACAGATGAACGAAGACGAAAGAGGGGATGCCATCCGGGGCATCCCCAAGCTTAGGCTCTTTGTTGTCCTTGAATATTACCTTGGGGTGCCTTGGGCATCCCCAACCTTAGGCTCTTGCCACTCCTTATTCCATAGTCCATCGAAGCCTTACCCAAAACTTGAAAACTTCACAACACAAAACTTAACAGAAAACTCGTGAGCTCCGTTAGCGAAAGAAAACAAAACACCACTTCAAGGTACTGTAATGAACTCATTCTTTATTTATATTGGTGTTAAACCTACTGTATTCCAACTTCTCTATGGTTTATAAACTATTTTACTAGCCATAGATTCATCAAAATACGCAAACAACACAATGAAAACAGAATCTGTCAAAAACAGAACAGTCTGTAGTAATCTGTAACTAACGCAAACTTCTGGAACTCCAAAAATTCTAAAATAAATTGGTGGACCTGAGGAATTTGACTATAAATCATCTGCAAAAAGAATCAACTAAATAGAACTCTCCAGTAAAAAGTTCTAGCTAATCTCGTGAGCGCTAAAGTTTTTGTTTTTTTACAGCATGATCATAAAGACTTCACCCAAGTCTTCCCAAATGTTCTAATTGGCACAAACACTAATTAAAACATAAAACCACATCTAAACAGAAGCTAGATGGATTATTTATTCCTAAACAGAACCAAAAAGCAATAAACTAAAATAAAATTGGGTTGCCTCCCAACAAGCGCTATCGTTTAATGCCCCTAGCTAGGCATTATGATTTCAGTGATGCTCACATAAAAGATAAGAATTGAAACATAAAGAGAGCATCATGAAGAATATGACTAGCACATTTAAGTCTAACCCACTTACTATGCATAGGGATTTTGTGAGAAAACAACTTACGGGAACAAGAATCAACTTGCATAGGAAGGTAAAACAAGCATAACTTCAAGACTTTGAGCACATAGAGAGGAAACTTGATATTATTGCAATTCCTACAAGCATATATTCCTCCCTAATAATAATTTTCAGTAGCATCATGAATGAATTCAACAATATAACCAGCACCTAAAACGTTCTTTTCATGATCTACTAGGATAGAAAATTTACTACTCTTCTCATAAGCAAAATTCTTCTCATGGATAGTAGTGGGAGCAAACTCAACAAAACAACTATCATGTGATTGAAAATTAAGACCAAGATGACAAGTTTCATGGTTATCATTATTTTTTAAGCATACGTGTCATCACAATAATCATCATAGATAGGAGGCATGCGTTCTTCATAGTAAATTTGCTCATCAAAACTTGGGGGACAAAAAAATATCATCTTCATCAAACATAGCTTCCCCAAGCTTGTGGCTTTGCATATCATTAGCATCATGGATATTCAAGGAATTTATACTAACAACATTGCAATCATGCTCATCATTCATAGATTTAGTGCCAAACATTCTAATGCATTCTTCTTCTAACACTTTGGCACAATTTTTCTTTCCATCATACTCACGAAAGATATTAAAGAGATGAAGCATATGAGACAAACTCAATTCCATTTTTTTGTAGTTTTCTTTTATAAACTAAACTAGTGCTAAAACAAGAAACAAAAAGATTCGATTACAAGATCTAAAGATATACCTTCACTTACCTAGCCTCCCGGGCAACGGCGCCAGAAAAGAGCCTGATGTCTACTACACAACCTTCTTCTTGTAGACGTTGTTGAGCCTGCAAGTGCACAGGTTTGTAGGACAGTAGCAAATTTCCCTCAAGTGGATGACCTAAGGTTTATCAATCCGTAGGAGGCGTGAGGATGAAGATGGTCTCTCTCAAGCAACCCTACAACCAAATAACAAAGAGTCTCTTGTGTCCCCAACACATCCAATACAATGGTAAATTGTATAGGTGCACTAGTTCGGCGAAGAGATGCTGATACAAGTGCAATATGGATAGAAGATATAGGTTTTTGTAAACTGAAAATATAAAAACAGCAAGGTAACAAGTGGTAAAAGTGAGCATAAACGGTATTGCAATGATAGGAAACAAGGCCTAGGGTTCATACTTTCGCTAGTGCAAGTTCTCTCAACAATAATAACATAGATAGAACATATGACAAGCCCTCAACATGCAACAAAGAGTCACTCCAAAGCCACTAATAGCGGAGAACAAACGTAGAGATTATGGTCGGCTACGAAACTACCACAAAGTTATTCTTTCAAATCAATCCGTTGGGCTATTCCTATAAGTGTCACAAACAACCCTGGAGTTTTTACTAGAGTAACACCTTAAGATACAAATCAACCAAAACCCTAATGTCACCTAGATACTCCATTGTCACCTCAAGTATCCGTGGGCATGATTATACGATATGCATGACACAATCTCAGATTTATCCAACCAACATAAAAGTACTTCAAAGAGCGCCCCAAAGTTTCTACCGAAGAATCAAGAACGTGTGCCAACCCCTATGCATAGGTTCCCAATGTCACGAAACCCGCAAGTTGATCACCAAGACATACATCAAGTGTTCTCATAAAGACTCAATCCGATAAGATTACTTCAAAAGGGGAAACTCAATTCATCACAAAGGAGTAGAGCGGGAGAAACATCATAAGATCCAACTACAATAGCAAAACTCGGGATACATCAAGATCGTGCCATAGAGGAACACGAGAGAGGGAGAGAGAGATCAAACACATAGCTACTGGTACATACCCTCAGCCCTGAGGGTGAACTACTCCCTCCTCGTCATGGAGAGCGCCGGGATGATGAAGATGGCCACCGGAGATGGATCCCCCCTCCGGCAGGGTACCGGAAAGGGGTCCCGATTGGTTTTTGGTGGTTCTGGAGGCTTGCGGCGGCGGAACTCCCGATCTATCTTCTGTTCTGGAAGTTTTAGGGTACGACGATATATACGGGTGAAGGGGGAACGTCGGTGGAGCTACGGGGGCCCCACGAGGCAGGGGGCGCGCCCAGGGGGAGGGCGCGCCCTCCACCCTCATGACCGCCTCGTGGCTCTTCTGACGTGGGGTCCAAGTCCATCAGGTGGGTTTCCTTCCAAAAATAACTTCTCCAGTTGATTTCGTTCCGTTTTGACTCCGTCTGATATTCATTTTCCTCGAAATACTGAAATAGGCATAAAACAGCAAATCTGGGCCGGGCCTCCGGTTAATAGGTTAGTCCCAAAAATAATATAAAAGTGGATAATAAAGCCCAATATTGCCTAAAACAGTAGATAAAGTAGCGTGGAGCAATCAAAAATTATAGATACGTTGGAGACGTATCACCATGGTATTTAAGAGTCTCAAAATGATGTAAGTGAAGCATGAGAGATCAATAGTTTCTTTAAAACAAAACCACCACCGTGCTCTAAAAGATATAAGTGAAGCACTAGAGCAAACGACAAACTACTCCAAAAGATATAAGTGAAGATCAATGAGTAGTCGAATAATTATGCAACTATGTGAAGACTCTACCATTTTAAGAATTTCAGATCTTAATACTTTATTCCAACAGCAAGCAAAACAAAATAAAATAAAATGACGCTCCAAGCAACACACATATCATGTGGTGAATAAAAATATAGCTCCAAGTAAAGTTACCGATGAACGAAGACGAAAGAGGGGATGCCTTCCAGGGCATCCCCAAGCTTAGACGCTTGGTTATCCTTGAATATTACCTTGGGGTGCCTTGGGAATCCCCAATCTTAGGCTCTTGACACTCCTTATTCCATAGTCCATCGAATCTTTACCCAAAACTTGAAAACTTCACAACACAAAACTTAACAGAAAACTCGTAAGCTCCGTTAGCGAAAGAAAAAAAACACGACCTCAAGGTACTGTAATGAACTCATTATTTATTTATATTGGTTTTAAACCTACTGTATTCCAACTTCTCTATGGTTTATAAACTATTTTACTAGCCATAGAGTCATCAAAATAAGCAAACAACACACGAAAAACAGAATCTGTCCAAAACAGAACAGTCTGTAGTAATCCGTAACTAACGCAAACTTATGGAACTCCAAAAATTCTAAAATAAATTGGTGGAGCTGAGGAATTTGTCTAGTAATCATCTGCAAAAATAATCAACTAAATAGAACTCTCCAGTAAAAAGTTCTAGATAATCTCGTGAGCGCAAAGTTTCTGCTTTTTACAGCATGATCATAAAGACTTCACCAAAGTCTTCCCAATGGTTCTACTTGGCACAAACACTAATTAAAACATAAAACCACATCTAAACAGAAGTTATATGGATTATTTATTCCTAAACATAACTAAAAAGCAAGAAACTAAAATAAAATTGGGTTTCCTCCCAACAAGCGCTATCGTTTAATGCCCCTAGCTAGGCATTATGATTTCATTGATGCTCGCATAAAAGATAGGAATTGAAACATAAAGAGAGCATCATGAAGAATATGACTAGCACATTTAAGTCTAACCCACTTCCTATGCATAGGGATTTTGTGAGGAAACAACTTATGGGAACAACAATCAACTAGCATAGGAAGGCAAAACAAGCATAACTTTAAAACTTTAAGCCCATAGAGAGGAAACTTGATATTATTGCAATTCCTACAAGCATATGTTCCTCCCTCATAATAATTTTCAGTAGCATCATGAATGAATTCAACAATATAACCAGCACCTAAAGCATTCTTTTCATGATCTACAAGAAAAGAAAATTTACAATGAAATAACTAAAATTGGGTTGCCTCCCAACAAGCGCTATCGTTTAATGCCCCTAGCTAGGCATTATGATTTCAATGATGATCGCATAAAAGATAGGAATTGAAACATAAAGAGAGCATCATGAAGAATATGACTAGCACATTTAAGTCTAACCCACTTCCTATGCATAGGGATTTTGTGAGCAAACAACTTATGGGAACAATAATCAACTAGCATAGGAAGGCAAAACAAGCATAACTTTAAAACTTTAAGCCCATAGAGAGGAAACTTGATATTATTGCAATTCCTACAAGCATATGTTCCTCCATCATGATAATTTTCAGTAGCATCATGAATGAATTCAACAATATAACCAGCACCTAAAGCATTCTTTTCATGATCTACAAGCAAAGAAAATTTACTACTCTCCACATAAGCAAAATTCTTCTCATCAATAGTAGTGGGAGCAAACTCAATGAAATAACTATCATATGATTGAGAATTAAGATCAACATGATAAGTTTCATGGTTATCATTATTCTTTAAAGTATACATGTCATCACAATAATCATCATAGATAGGAGGCATGCTTTCATCATAGTAATTTTGCTCATCAAAGCTTGGGGGATAAAAATATCATCTTCATCAAACATAGCTGCCCCAAGCTTGTGGCTTCGCATATCATTAGCATCATGGATATTCAAGGAATTCATACTAACAACATTGCAATAATGCTCATCATTCAATGATTTAGTGCCAAACATTTTATAGATTTCTTCTTCTAACACTTTGGCACAATTTTCCTTTCCATCATATGCACGAAAGATATGAAAAAGGTGAAGCGTATGAGGTAAACTCAATTCCATTTTTTTGTAGTTTCCTTTTATAAACTAAACTAGTGATAAAACAAGAAACAAAAAGATTCGATTGCAAGATAAAGATATACCTTCAATCACTAACCTCCCCGGCAACGGAGCCAGAAAAGAGCTTGATGTCTACTACACAACCTTCTCCTTGTAGACGTTGTTGGGCCTGCAAGTGCACAGGTTTGTAGGACAATAGAAAATTTCTCTCAAGTGGATGACCTAAGGTTTATCAATCCGTGGGAGGCGTAGGATGAAGATGGTCTCTCTCAAGCAACCCTGCAACCGAATAACAAAGAGTCTCTTGTGTCCCCAACACACCCAATACAATGGTAAATTGTATAGGTGCACTAGTTCGGCGAAGAGATGGTGATACAAGTGTAATATGGATAGAAGATATAGGTTTTGGTAAGCTGAAAATATGAAAACAGTAAGGTAGCAAGTAGTAAAAGTGAGTAGAAACGGTGTTGCAATGCTTGAAAACAAGGCCTAGGGTTCATACTTTCACTAGTGCAAGTCCTCTCAACAATAATAACATAGTTGGATCATATAACTATCCCTCGACATGCAACAAAGAGTCACTCCAAAGCACTAATAGCGGAGAAGAAACGAAGAGATTGTGGTAGGGTACGAAACCACCTCAAAGTTATTCTTTCCAATCAATCCCTTGGGCTATTCCTATAAGTGTCACAAACAGCCCTAGAGTTCGTACTAGAATAACACCTTAAGATACAAATCAACCAAAACCCTAATGTCACCTAGATACTCTACTGTCACCTCAAGTATCCGTGGGCATGACTATACGATATGCATCACACAATCTCAATTCATCTATTCAAACCAACACATAGAACCTCAAACAGTGCCCAAAGTTTCTACCGGAGAATCACGACGAAAACGTGTGCCAACCCCTATGCATAGGTTCATGGGCGGAACCCGCAAGTTGATCACCAAAACATACATCAAGTGGCACGTGATATCCCATTGTCACCACAGATAAGCACGGCAAGACATACATCAAGTGTTCTCAAATCTTTAAAGACTCAATCCAATAAGATAACTTCAAAGGGAAAACTCAATCCATTACAAGAGAGAAGAGGGGGAGAAGAAACATAAGATCCAACTATAATAGCAAAGCTCGCGATACATCAAGATCGTTCCAAATCAAGAACACGAGAGAGAGAGAGAGAGAGAGAGAGAGAGAGAGAGAGAGATCAAACACATAGCTACTGGTACATACCCTCAGCCCCGAGGGCGAACTACTCCCTCCTCGTCATGGAGAGCGCCGGGATGATGAAGATGGCCACCGGTGAGGGTTCCCCCCTCCGGCAGGGTGCCGGAACAGGGTCCCGAGAGGTTTTTGGTGGCTACAGAGGCTTCCGGCGGCGAAACTCCCGATCTAATCTCTGTTCTGGAAGTTTTAGGATACGTAGGTATATATGGGTGCAAGGGGTATGTCGGTGGAGCTGCGGGGGCCTCCACGAGGCAGGGGGGCGCCCCAGGGGGGTGGCCGCACCCTCTACCCTCGTGGCCAGCTCCCGTATCTTCTGACATAGAGTCCAAGTCTATCAGGTAGGTTTCCTTCCAAAAATAACTTCTCCAGTTGATTTCGTTCCGTTTCGACTCCGTCTGATATTCCTTTTCCTCGAAACACTGAAATAGGCATAAAACAGCAAATCTGGGCTGGGCCTCCGGTTAATAGGTTAGTCCCAAAAATAATATAAAAGTGGATAATAAAGCCCAATATTGCCTAAAACAGTAGATAATATAGCATGGAGCAATCAAAAATTATAGATATGTTGGAGACGTATCACCGACCACCGTTGGATAGGCCCGGATCCGACGACAGCCCTCTTCCCCCAGCCCCTCTACCCCTCATCCCTCTCACCCCCCTCCCGAATCAGCGCAGCTCCCTCTCCACTCGTCCAAACCGTAGCCGCGGCCTCCTCCGTGCGCCGCCGCCCCCATCGATTCTGCCCAACACCGCCGTCCCCCTCCACTTGCTCTCCTCCATGAGCCAGATCCCCACCTCCTCCAGCTCCCCTTCCACTCACTCTCCCGGATTCCGCACACCCACAGCCGCCGCCCTCTCCCTCCCTCAGATCTCGATCCGATCCAGATCGACGCCGCCACAGCTTCCCGTCGTCGGCGGCGGCGCCCTCCCTCCCTCGCCCTCTCCTCCTTCCCTCCTCACGGCCGCCTCCACCACGCCAAAAACCCCGGCGATGGCCTCGTGTAGATCCCATCCTGCTCCGCATCGCCGCTCTCCCGGCCATCTCTCCGTTCCCCCATAGCCACACCTCATCCTCCTCCCCCTCCCCCGATCTCGTCCCCAGCCCCGCCCGGATGGGGACGGGACTCTCGCCATTGCATGCAGACGCAGAGGAGGAGAGGGAGTCGACGAGCGATGGCGGCTGGGACTGGCCGGGTGCTGCCGCTGCTAGTTGTGGCGGCGGCGCTCGCGACGACGCTCCTCTACACCGCACCCTTCTCCAAGGTGAGCGGCGCCTCACGCCCCTCGAATCTGCATGCGGCGCTATGGTGGCGGAGGCTGACGGGTGTTCATTGTTTTTGTGTGCGTGCAGAGCCTCAGCGGGGAAGGGTGTAGCCTGCTCCCGCACGGCCACTTCTGGATCACCAGCCAACGGGTCGTCGCGCTCGGCCGCGTCAGCCCTGTCGCAGGTACTTCGCCCCTTCCCCTCTCTCTCCCTTCCATTGCCCCTCCATCGTCCCAGCGTTGACGGTTGAGCCCCCGCTTCCATCCATATCTGGTGGAAATGCGTGAGAAAAAGTCAAAACTGATACGTGATTGGCATGTATGTGTGTGTGTGTGTGCACTCGAGGTGAAGGAATAGCTGATCAACGCCATCGTCGTGCTGCAGCCTGGGCACCATCAGGGTATGTTGTTTCCCTGTCCTGCTTCTTCAGTGCTCAATAGTTGCTAGTGCGACTGCTACCAGTCTATTAAGACTAGTCTTGTATGTAATGCTAAACTAAAGTGGGTCTAGTTATACTAATCATTCTATGAAAGTTCAGTCCGATTTGCTAGTACTCTAATCGATACGCCTTCAGCTTTTGTCATATAAACTCTCCTGGTGGTAAATGATTTGGTCTACATTATAAAAATGTTTATGATGATTCCCACATATTTTAGAAACCATTCACAGTTCATGCTTTATAGTACTGTGAAGAATTTTGTTTGCTGATGCTCAGAATCATTGTTTTACTTATGTTACTTGTGATGTTCTGCTGGCTGAGATGTGCATGATCTGGGTGATGAAGAAAATCGTTCAGATTCCCACTGATTTTTCATGATTATTACAACCAGGTACTTATGACGGATCATGCCATCTCTTGGACTACATATGTACTCCTTTATTATTGAGCAAATACTTTCCTTTGATTTTTTGCAAACCTCTTAGCAGTACTTTTTCTATCCTCTTTTTTGTGTTCTGCTGGCTGATGAGATGTGCATTACATGGGCGATGAAGAAAATCGACGGGTCACGCCATCTCCTGAAGTACATTTGCACATTTTTACTACTTTAGACTGACTGTACATGCATTCCTTCATTGGTTATGAACCTTATTGCTCATTGTGTTCTGTTGGGTTGAACTGCATGATTCCGGGTGATGAAGAAAATCGTTCGATTTCCCACTGATATTTCATGATTAGTGTAACCAGCTACTTCTGATGGATCAAACCATGTATTAGTTTCAGGTGAATCGTAGCTTTGCTATTGCTTCATTTGATCTAATACAAGCATGAAATTGAACTGCACTTGATGCAGCGCCACTATGGCTCCTGCAATTAGCTTATGTTATTGATTTTTTTATTTCCTCGCCTGAGAACAACAGTTTCATCATATTCTACCAGGCCCTTTGTTTGTTTCAGTGAGCTTGCCTCTGTGGCTAGCACATATCATATGTGATCCATGTTTGTCTCATTTCCGCCCAATGAAGCTTGGAGCAAAGTGGCATATTACTTTTGTGATAACTGAGAGAACTGTGAGGCTTTCTTTTCTACTTTGGCATATAATATTAGAATTAATACTGTTTTTATTTGAAATATGTTATTAGGCTGTTAGCGCGAAACTTCCAAGTTATAACTATCCTTGCATTTCTTACTCCAATTGTGAAAGGACTATATATAGTCTGTGTGCTTCTGTGAATATATTTGAGTACATTTTTATCATGCTGCTGTAATATGTAATGTAGTTTTCGAAGCATGTCTGCTGTTGTAAGTTGCCGCTCTGTCTTAATGCATATGTTGTGGGGACTCGCTCACTGAAAAATCTTGCAAGAATCATGTGATCATCTTTTTACGAAAAGTGGCATAGTTTCAGTTAGTTATGAGTTATGACTGAACTGATATGTTGATGCCCATAACTCTAAGTTAAGTTTGCCGGAAACCATAGCTACGCTCTCTGTTTTATTGATGAAACCTTTGCACTTTGCAAATCAGGTGGACTACATAGCCAGCGACCAGCGAGCGCATGGGTGGCGCAAGAGGTGACGGAGAGCGGCCGGAGACTGTAATTGAGCTTGTGCTGGTGCTGCTGATCCTGCTTGGATGGGCATGCTGCCTCTTCCATGTGGACTACATGACAACCATGGTGAGCTCTCTGCTCCCTGCATCTTATAGTAGTTGGCCTGAGATTATAGTTGGGCTGGAAATGAACTTCTTCAGTTTGATTTGTAAGATATAATACCAGTCTAAATCTGTGGATCATGGGTGATATACTATCTGCTTTCTTTTAGCAAATCTGTAGTAAGTACTGAGTACTTGTATGTATATAAACATTTACATGTCCAGAACCATGATTGTGCATACTCGTATGAAAAACATTCACAACCTTTGTTCACTAGTTCCAACTAGTAATCGTGTATATATACGCGTAAGCTCCAAGCCTGGTGTGCTTTAGGCGTTAAATCTGTGTATATATATGATCCTCTTGATGCATGTATAGCGCGACACACACATCAGGAAATCTGAATAACTTTGACATAATTGCTCTGTTATCTTGCACTGGGTTGATACTTGTCATTTTCCCTTTCCAAATATATCTCAGGCTTGCTGTTATGAGAATGTTATATGCATGGTTTCTTATTAGATCTAAAATTCTGCAGCTATTTTTCATTGTTAGGAGAATGTTATATGCACGATTTCACTTGATTATATTCCTAACTTTTCTGATTTATAACACGCAGATTTTGGCCTTCATTCGTCAAAAGTTGGTGTACAAGGAACTCCAGGAGAATAATCCCGAAGAAAACCCAGGAGCTGGAGATGGCCATATGAATATTTAGTTGCATTTTATAGTTGAATACCTGATTTATACTGCCATGATTGTAAAGTACTTTGGTTGTCGTTTAAAATTTTATGTATTATTGGCTCTGTTTGAATCAAGTTATTTGTTGTGTGTTATGTGTTATTTGAATCAAGTACATTCGGCTTGACAAGTGGCACAAATAGAGAACTGACGTGCGGCACCAAAACAACACACTTGGGTCCCATTTCACTAGTGGGTCCTTTAAAATGGGAAAGAAACAAAATAAAACTGACAAGTGGGACCTAATTGGATGACCTGACTAGTGGGACCTGGTTCAAAATGGATTGTAAAAAGGCCGAGGCCCAAATAAGAAATGGCAGCAAAAAGGCTAAAGGCCTAGAAATCAAAGGCTGAATTGTTGGGCCAAACCCATGTAGCTAATAAAAGCACATGAAAAAATACATTAAGAAGGCCGAATTGTTGGGCTAGGCCCATGTAGAAAACCGAATTGGACCCGGATGATTCTTGTGCCACATCAGCTTGCCACGCTGGATGCCTACGTGGCCTGGGGAGGCTGCTAGTGGCCAAAACAATACAGTAGGCATATTTTGGTCATAAACGTCCACGACCTTCTCAAAGAGAAGGTCATTAATTTCAGTTTACGACTGCCAGCTTTTGACCTTCTGTTTTTGGTCACAAAAAGGTCGCAAATGAAAAACAATGACCTTTCAGTGACCAATAGTCAAGGTCACAAGTTGACATATTTCTTGTAGTGGGTAGAGCACCAGGGGCTCCCGAGGGCGCGGTGCTACCATCACTGGTGGGCTGGTAAGGTACCTCTTGAGATCTTGGAATGCCTTGTCGGCCTCTTCAGTCCATTCGAAGGGGCCCTTCTTCCTCATCATCTTGAAGAAGGGTAGTGCTCGTTCCCCCAGCTTTGAGATGAAGCGCCCTAGAGCGGTTACACGCCCGGTGAGCTTCTGCATCTCTCTGAGGGTCCTTGGTGGGATCATGTCTTCGACTGCTTTGACCTTCTCCGGGTTGGCCTCGATGCCCCTATGGCACACGAGGAAACCCAAGAGCTTACCCGAGGGGACTCCAAACACACACTTTTTCGGGTTGAGCCGCCACTACAAAAAAAATACACATCTGTGATGATACGTGTTTGTCACAGTAGGTCGCTTTTTTTGTCATGCATGTACATCCATGACAAATTTATGACAGAATCAAGATAGTCATACCTGTGCTGTCGTAGAAGTGTTCCATGACATTACCAAAATTATCATCACGGAAGTGTCCACTTCCATGACGATAAATCGCGCGTCACGGAAGTGCTTTCGTCAAGGGTGACCGACACGTGGCATCCACCGTAACGGAACGTCGTTTTGGATCTGATAACCCGTTAACAGCCCCGACCAATGGGAAATTTCCACGTGTAAAATTCTTATTGGCCGGACGAAACACGTGTCAGCTCGTCAGTGGGTCAGATAGGCGCCTATGATACGTCGACACGTGCCACGGCCCAACAGAGGCCCATTCCTGTGTAAAGGCCGGCCCGATTGACTTGGTCAAAAGCTGGCGGGCCGGCCCATGGAAAGCCTGTTAACGGCCTGTTCGAATATAGCCCATTTACAGCCTGCTAACCCAAGGCCCGTTACGCCCTATCCGAATTAGGCCTAGTAGCGTCATCTGGGCCATCCAATATGATGCCAGCCCGTTTTCACTTCTGGCCCATGTATGGCCCATGAGGTCTTTTGGCCCATATGAGGTCCTATGTAACTCTTGGCCTATTAACGGCCCGTGGTGAAACTGGCCCGTGATGAACAGTGTATCACTTTACGCCCATTAACGGCCCGTGGTGAAACTGGCCCGTGATGAACAGTGTATCACTTTATACCCACTAACGTCCCGTTATTCCGTTGGGCCGTTTCCAGCCCATGTTATCTTCCAGCCTTCTTCAGAGCCCATTTATTCTTGGGCTCATTTCCAGCAATCGTTTACTTACGGCTCGTTACTGTCATTTTCTGCTTATGGGCCAAATTCAGCCCGTGGTTACACTCGGCCCATTTGTGGTCCGCTAATACGTTGGGCCGTTTTCATAGCGTCATCAAATACGGCCTATTAACGATGGCCCGTTATGGTCGGCCCATGAACGGACGATTCCAACTCAGCCCGTTTACGGCCAGAATGCGGTCTGTTCGGCCCATGTTTGGCCAATCGATCATACGGCCTGTATAAGCCCATTGATGATATGACCCGTAGAAGGCCCATTGATGATACGGCCCGTAGAAGGCCCATTGATGATACGGCCCGTAGAAGGCCCATTGTTTCTATGGCCCGTAGAAGGCCCACTGTTTATACGGCCCGTAGAAGGCCCACAGTTTCTACACCCCGTAGGAGGCCTAGTGTCACTACAGTAAATATTAGCCCATGGTTATTGTGGCCTAGTTTTAAAGAATAGGTTATTGCAGCCACTAGCAAACCGCGGAAAAAGAACTTCACTGACTACAAGCAAACAAATAAACAAAACAAGGAAATAAATAAGCAAGCTGTCGGCATTCTGGGAACGGGGGTCCCCAGACTTGCCTGCCTGTGGCCTGCGGCGTGGCTCAAAGGGGGGCCCAGCACGGCCCATCTTCATCAACACAGACCCAAGACCCTCGCGAGGGGCCAAGCCTCGCGGGGCGGACGACACAGAGCTTCCTCAGGCACGGCCTCATCAGGCTGGCTCGCGAGGAGGCGGAGAGATCAAGGTGGGGTACCTCACGAGGTGCCCGTGACGCAAGCCATGACGACCAAGGGCGCCACGCGGGCGCCAGCCCGCGCAGTGTCCTCCTTTCCTCTTTGGTGCAAAGGGAGCAAGCGCAGGCGAGAGTATCAAGCAAAGGCACATGTTTCGGTGCAACGAGACCAAGACCAGCCCAACGGCAGGAAGGAAGTCATTGTGGAGCCCAAGCCGGCGTCACCACCAGAGCCTTTGGCAGGCGAGGACCAACTTTAGTCAGGATAAGTGTACCAGATGTTCCCCTTCAAAATGGCCAATTGTTGGCGTCCTTTCCGCTCAATATTTGGGAAGAGGCCCAGGGCCTTTGCCTATAAATAGGACTAGCCGCCCTATGGTAGGGCGAATCGGCGAATCGGCGAATCGGCAATCAGCAATCGACGATCAGGATCGGCCAATCCAGAAACAAGCTGGGATCGGATCGAGTAGCATCACACACAGAGAGAGAGAGAGAAGGGTGACTAAACTCCTCCTAGCAGTTCATCGCCCCAGCCAAGAACAGACCCTCGCGAGGTTGTTCTTCCTTGTATTGCTCACCATCATCAGCCCAAGAGGCAATCCACCACACCACAAACTAGAGTAGGGTATTACACCACAATGGTGGCCCGAACTAGTATAAACCATGTGTCTCTTGTGTTGTTCTTTCCATAGCTTAGATCTTAGCGAGGCGGTGGGGTGCAGGTAGGTACAAGGTGAAATCTCCGCGCGCACCCTAGTGTTCGAACCTCAAGGGTCTGCCGGAACCCGAAATCCGACATTTTGCATGCCAGGTAGGGGTGCGCCGGAATTCATCTTCCACCGCCCCGTTCTCCTCCGACCATCGCGTCCATGTCTGACGCTCGTCGGGCCCGCATCGAGCGCCGAGCCGCTCTCGCTTCCCGCGTCGCCCAGACGGCTCCTGTCGGCGGGCGTCCTCGCCGTTCCCCGTCACCTGCCGTCAACGCCGCCACCGGCCCAGCGGGAAACGAGCAGCAAGCGTCGTCTCAGCATCTGTCCGTGTGGCAAGACGGTAGAACTGCTACTCCCTCGCTCACCCCAGCTGGTTCTTCGTCCCGTGCGCTCCGTGCACCCATCGAGGCTCGAGCTGCGCTCATCGCGGCAAACGAGCTCCTGTGTTACCGTCCCGTTGACGACGTCTACGAAGAATGGCTCGACCGCGTCGCGAGCTCGTCTGCGCCGCAGGGGGCTCTCCTGCGCCGTCCTTTCCGCTGCACCGCACCCCGCCCTGCGCGGGCGACGAAGCTCCAGGGGCGCCCCAGCCGCCTCCTCCTCAAGAAGGCGCCCTGGCTCCAAGGCGCGTGGCCCCTGGGCGGAACCCACTCCATCAGGTGCTAGCGCGGCAAGAGCAGAGCTGCCAAGAAGTCCCTCGCCCGCAAGAAGCTGCCCGGGCGCTCCCTGCTCCAGCACGTCGCGACCATGCTCCTGCTCCCGCACGTCAAGACCCCGCGCCGCTCCCAGCTGCAGCGCATGGGGACCCGCAAGACCAAGCTCTCCGTCACCCAAGGCCTCCCGTGGCCACAGCAGGCTGTCGTGCCTTCAGCACCGAGCTACGCAGCGTCACGTGGCCCGGCAAGTTCAAGCTAGACCTGCCTCCTCGTTACGACGGCACGGCCGACCCTGTGGAGTTCCTCCAGCTCTATGAGCTGGGCATCGAAGCTGCCAACAGAGACGAGAAGGTCATGGCGAACTGGTTTCCCATGGCGCTCAAGGACGGGGCCCGCACCTGGCTCCTGAACCTGGCTCCAGGCATGATCTCCTCCTGGGACGAGATGCGCACCCGCTTCATCGCCAACTTTCAAGGTACTCGCGACCGGCCACCCGCCGTGAGCGACATGCACTGCATCATGCAACAACCTGGAGAGACCCTGCAGAAGTACATCCAGCGCTTCAACAACGCACGCCTCAAGATTCCCAAGGTGACCGAGGAGGCCATCATCTCAGCCTTCTCCGACGGCGTGTGCGACGTCAAGATGAAGGAGGAGCTGGCGATGCATGAAGACGTGTGCACTTCCATGGAGCTGTTCAACTTGGCGACCAAGTGCGCCAGGGCTGAGGAAGGGCGTCTCTCCCTCCTCGAGCTGCCTGCCGCAGACCCAGAAGAGAAGAAGCCCAAGTTCAAGGATGTGAAGCGCAAGGGGGCTGCCATGCTCGCTGCAAAACCAGACACCAAGCGAGGCAGAGATCAGCCCGAGTCTTCCAAGGGCAGTCGGTACTGTGTGTACCACGACCTCCACACCCACAACACCAACGATTGTCAAGAGCTCCGAGCCGTGCGAGAAGGAAGCATCGGCCGTCGTCCCGACCGCGGTGACCGGGGCTACGGTCGAGGAGGAGGAAGGAACACAGGACACTGGGAAGACCGCGGCCCGCGCCAAGGGTGGCGCGATCGACCTTGCGAGGACCGCTGGCAAGACCCGCCTCACAAGGGAGACTGGAGGGATCAGCCTCGCAAGGATTGCCCGCAAGGCAACGCAGGCCTCCCTCCGATGCTGTCGCAGCCAAGGAGAAACGAGGACCGCCATAAGGACGAGGGGGCTGGGGGCTTCCAGGAGCCGTGTGCGATCGCCTGCATCCTGGGTGGGGCTCAAGCCCCAGCCTTGCAGCGCATCTTCAAGCAGTTCGCCCGTGAAGTAAATGCAGTCCTTCCCAAGCTCGAAGCCATGCGCCCTCTCAGGTGGTCGGCCTGCGCCATCACATTCATCTCAGCGGATCAGCTCAAGTGTGCGACCACAGCCGGAGTCCTCCTGATGCTTTATTCCCCAATCATCAGCAACGTGCTGGTCACCAGGACCCTCATCGATGGTGGGGCAGGGCTCAACGTCCTGTCCGTGGAAGCATTCAACAATCTCCAAGTGCCCTACAACCAGCTTCAGCCAACCAAGCCTTTCTCCGGAGTCACCGACGGCTCCACGGTCCCGATTGGGCAGGTCCGCCTCCCTGTCAACTTTGGGGCACGCGACAACTACCGCACCGAGCTCATCGACTTCGACGTCGCTCACATTCGCCTGCCGTACAACGCCATTCTTGGGTACCCAGCGCTGGCCAAGTTCATGGTCGTAACTCACCGCGGCTACAACGTCCTCAAGATGCCAGGTAGTGGCGGAGTCATCATGGTGCCCTGTGAAGAGAAGGACGCGGTGTGTTCCCTGGAACGAGCCTTTCAGGCCGCATCACTGCAAGACCTGGATCGCGGAAGCAGGAGGCTTCCCGAGACCACCCCCAAGAAGAAGAAGAAATCGTCCGGCCCGGCCCCTCAGGAGGCAGGCCCCTTAGGGCACGCGCCTGCCTAGGGGAACCTCCTTCCATCGCATAGGAAAGCGCGCCCGGCGCCCTCCTCAGGCAGGGCTCGGGGGCTCTCCCCTGGAGGGCCACCGACCTGGCTAAGGTCATGAGGGAGGCGCTTGGGCACCACATGGAGGCGTGTTTCGAAGCACGTTTCTCTCAAGAAGGAGTAGGGAAAGGAGGGCCAGACCCTCAGAAGTTCGTCAGCAAGGCCATTTAGGAGCTACAGGAGTTAAGAGTCGTGAGAGGCGGCCACCGCCTACCAGCTGTGGCTCCCCATCCAGGCGAGGATGGTGGGCTGCGCGTCTGCATCGACATACCAGGGCTCAATCGAGTCGCCTCTCTGGAGTGCCTCTGGCCCTCGCGAATGGGGCGCTGCAAAGGTCCACCCCATAACTACATTCGCATGCCTTACGGCTTGCCGAACGCGGCTGCCACGTACTAGCGCCTCATGAGGGGCATCACGGAGGCTCAAGAGGCCAGGCGTTCTACAGCCTTGGCAAAGATGGAGATGGTCCGCGACGAGCCGCCAGCGCCTCCGGCGCCTCCCGAGGCCCCTGGGCCTGGGGGCTCGTGAGGATCGGCTTCCGCAGCCCACCGAGTCTGCTACACCAACACTCATTCGTCCTCAACATCATCAGGTGACATCTTTCAAGCTTCATTGCCAGCTGGGAGCGCCCCCCAGGGCTGCATCATTCCCAGGCCGCGTGGGTCCGTCCCTGCGGCATGTATCCCTTTAATTTCATGTTGTTAGCTTACTTTGTTGGGGGCGCCCCTCGGGCTGCATCATCCCCAAGTCGCTCGGGCCAGACTCAGCGGCATGTATCCCTTTTGAGTTTATTTCCGGCTATGCATTCGACCCACCATGCTTGATTATTTGATGCCGGTCCACGGCACCTCTTCTTCTCCATGCCGACCACTTGCACGTTAAAGGGGGGGGGTACCTGAGCATCGCGACTCAGGGCTCTTACTGGCTCTCCAGCCCTCACCCTCTGGCCTTGTCCATGGCATCGCGACCTGGCATACCAGCGACGGCTGAGACCAGCTCGAGGGCCGGGACCCGAGGACCTAGAGTGTCGGCATCTAACCAAATTTGCAGGAACACATCACAAGATAAGGCCCAGTGCCAGGCGCAACCCGCCTCGAGGTAGGGCCCCGTGAGTCCCGCGCTGGCTCACGGGTGCCCAGATACACCTCGCCAGGCCCTACCATGCCAGCCACGTGTCAGGGCGGGGCTGTACACGCCCCGGGGGCTCCTCCAGGAGGGGAGGCCCCTCCCACGTACCAGTGGAAGCACCATGCTCTACGCTGGCTGACGACACTGCCGAGGAGCGGCTATGCCCATACACATACGGAAGCGCTATGCTCTGCGCTGGTGATAAACAACTGAGGGTGGCCCCCGGGCCGCATCAACCTCAGGGAGCCCAGAGCTCAGTGTCTAGCCTCATCGTAACGCCTCCCCTCGGGAGTGCCGCGCGAGGGGGCTGGGCATGGGGGCAGCGCCTGGGTCACGCCCAAACGCACGCCACCCAGCCAGGCCCCCCGGGCCTGGTTCGCCGCATGTCTCTCCCCGAGCGGAGCCAAGGTACGAAGGTCGTCTGAGCGTCAAGGGGGACTCCTGAGCATCGCGACTCAGGAGCCTAACTGGTCACGTAGCCCCTCACTCCTTAGTTCCGGAAGGCTAACGACGGTTGAGGTATGCGCTGGGCCGGGCTCTGCAAACGTAGAACGGTAGATCCACCCACATCTCACCTCCCTACTTGATGTTCGTGCGCCAAGGGGGACTCCTGAGCATCGTGACTCAGGAGCCTAATTTGTCACGTAGCCCCTCACTCCTTGGTCCCGTCCTGGTTAGCGGTTGGGGCTAACGACGGCTGAGCTATGCATGGGGCCGGGCTCTGCCGGCGTAGAACATAAGCAAGTAGGAAAGAAAAGCGTAAATTTCAAGGAATTCAATAGCAAATATTACAGTCCACACTGTTATCTCAATGCCAAACGCAAGTTTAAACGCCTCCCCGAGGCATGATACAAGTGCAAGAATTGAAGGCACGACAGGAGCCACAACGGAATCACTTGACGGCGGTGGAGCAGCGCGGAGTGAGTTCGCCTCATGGAGCAGCAGGGTCGGCAGTGCCTCGCTTCGGCTTGGTGCTGAAGGCCCGGAACTTCCCCAGCAGAGCCTTCGCGCGACCCTTCACGACCTCGGCAGCGACAGTGGCACGCTCGCCGCTTGCTGGCTCCAGCAGGCTGTCGAGGTCGACGTTGGGATCGCGAAGGTAGATGTGAGTGAGGACCCGCGTCAGCGCTGCAGAAGACAGGACACGCGCCTCGGCCTCGGCCGTGGGGCCAAGGCCAAGGGCGACATCTTCAAGAGTGCGAACCAGGAAGGGAAGCAGCTTGGCGGGGCCATCCTCGGCGCCAGCCAGCGGGCTCTCCAGGCCGCTGCCGTAAAGCGTCCTTAGCAAGGAGCGAGCCTTCGCCTCCATCTCCGCGAAGGCCACGCGGTCCTCGGCAAGAACCTGGGCCTTGTCGTCCAGCTCGACCTTCCTCGGCCCCAACTCCTGCTCCAGCGCGCCTAGTCGGTCATGGCGCTTCCTGAGCTTGGCCTCCCGGTCCTTGACGGCCGCCTCGCAAGCCTTCACGCCTTCCTCCTGCTCTTGGCGAAGGCGGGCCTCTTTCGCAAGCTGGTCCGGCAGGCCTTGCAGCTCGTCCTCCAGCGCCTTGCAGCGACCACGGACGTCGACCACCTCCCCCAGGGCTGCGTCACGAGCAGCCTTCGCCTCAAGGACGACATGCCTCTCCTCATCATAAGTCGTCGAGGCCTGGACCAGCGCCGCCCGAATCGAAGCGTCGGAGCGAATCCATCCTGAAGCCAGCTCCAAGCGCCCAACCACCAAGCGAGGGTCGGCGCCAAGAAGATCCTGCCGTAGCCGGTCCAGCTCAGCAGCAGCACGATCCAGAATGGCAGGAGGAGTTGGAGAGACAGCAGTCGGTGGAATAGGAGAAGAAGGCGGCGGCACGACCACAACATCCTGAGGCGGAGCCTGCTGCGCCCCCACGGTTGTGGTGGCGGCAGCAGGCAAAGGCACCTCGGAAGTCGCTTGGGCCATGGGGGCTGAGCTCGCCCCAGCCGGCTCAGCGAGGCCTCGCGAGGACAACCGGGCAGGAGAGGCCCGTGCGTCGCGGTCACCTTCCTTCGTGGGAAGAGGCGCTACCCCAGATGGAACCTCAGGAGCTCCCTTCGGCTTCTTTGCTGCGGGCGCCAGCCTATCCAAGAGATGCGGACGTCAAGCCTTAGCAGCAGAACAAGAAATAAAGACAAGAATCAAGCGCTTACGGGTCGTCGCCAGTGAGCTCAAGCAGCCTCCGGCCAAATTTAAAGCCCGAAAGCCGGCTGGAAGGGTCAATCTCGGGAAGCTCGGGAGCGGAAGGCGCGTCTGCGGTCCGCCTCGGGGCAGGGGCAGACCCGCGGGAGATCAGCCCGGTCCTGTCCTTCTTCGGGATCGGTGGCAAGCTCCCGCCGCCCTGCTCGTCATCATCCTCGTCTTCATCGCTCGGAGAGAGGCGGAGAATGCGGGACCTACGCCGAGGGAGGGGAGCCCTCGACTCTCCGTCAGTCGCCTCGGAGTCAGGCCCTTTTTCCCGCTCCCCTCCTTCCTCCTCTTATCTGGAGTCGTTGGAGGACACGTCCACCGGTTCCTCGGGAGCTTCCATGGGCACGGGCCCGTCCCCATTGAAGACGGGCATGGACTCCACTACCTGCTCCCAGTCGCCGCGGAGGAACAAGGGCGTAGGAGCACCCTCCAACCTCGCCACATCGCCCCCGACCAGAGATTGGAGGACCGCAACCAGATCTTCGTCGGCCAAGGCCGCGGGGCTCGGATGGGGCCTCCACATCGGAAGTGAGTACTGCCGAAGCGGAGCCAGCTGGTGCTCCAGGAATTCCCTCAGCAGCGACGCGCTGGTCAGCTTCGCCGCCGCCATGTTGGCCAGCCTCAGATCCGCGTCCATCTTCTCCAACACCAGCTTCACGCGGGGGTCCGCGAGCTCCGCTCGACCCCAGTCGCTGGAGCTCGTGGGTTGCTCCGTGGGCAAGATCAGCCAAGGGTGGATGCGCCCAGCATCTGCCAAGACCCACTTGCTCCTGAAGCCCTCAATCCTTTTCCCGGGGTTCGAAATGGCAATCGCGCCAATGTACGCGACGAAGCTCGCGCACGCGGAAGCAGGACCGCGGGAGGTCCGGAGGTAGAAGTAGTGGCGCAGCAAGGCCACTGAGGGCTGCACCCGTACGTGAGCCTCGCAGTAATAGGCGAAGATTGCCAGGAGAAGGAGGGAGTTGGGGTGGAGATGCAGAGCCTGTAGCTTATAATGGCGGAGGACAGAGAAGAAGAACTCGGAGAAGGGAGGCACCAGGCCAACAGCAATGGCGCTTACAAAGAGCAGATAGAAGGTGCTCCCTTGGCCCTCAGGGGTGGCGGAGCCGGCCTTGAACACCTTCGCCCCGTCGATGCCCTGCGCCGCCGCCATCCGGCGCAACCGGGCGAGGCTCGCCTCCGACATGTTCGGTGAGTCCAGGGCAGACGAGTACCTAGCTCCGGCCGGGGACTAACGAGGCGCCATGGCTTCCTAGGTCACGCGGTCGAAGTAGATCTGGAAATTTTGGAGGAAGGAAGGAGAGGCGCAAGAAAGGGGATCTAAGCAGCAACCGGAGAAAGCAAAAAAAAAAGCAAAGCCTAGGCAGATGCCGCTCCTTTATCAACTCGCACAGTTGCTGAGGCGCTCACGCCCAATCAACCGCCACACGGCGCCCAAGGCCGCAGGCTCTTAGGGCCTGCAGCGCTTCGCCCTTGCCCTTTCGCCTCCCTGCACAGCCAAGTCCGGGCGCACCTTGGGCCCGGGGGCTACTGTCGGTGTTCTGGGAATGGGGGTCCCCAGACATGCCTGCCTGCGGCCTGCGGCGTGGCTCAAAGGGGGGCCCAGCACAGCCCATCTTCATCAACACAGGCCCAAGACCCTCGCGAGGGGCCAAGCCTCGCGGGGCGGATGACACGGAGCTTCCTCACGCACGGCCTCATCAGGTTGGCTCGCGAGGAGGCGGAGAGATCAAGGCGGGGTACCTCACGAGGTCCCCGTGACGCAAGCCATGACGACCAAGGGCGCCAGGCGGGCGCCAGCCCGTGCAGTGTCCTCCTTTCCTCTTTGGTGCAAAGAGAGCAAGCGTAGGCGAGAGCATCAAGCAAAGGCACCCGTTTCGGTGCAACGAGACCAAGACCAGCCCAACGGCAGGAAGGAAGTCATTGTGGAGCCCAAGCCGGCGTCACCACCAGAGCCTTTGGCAGGCGAGGACCAACTTTAGTCAGGATAAATGTACCAGATGTTCCCCTTCAAAATGGCCAATTGTTGGCGCCCTTCCCGCTCAATATTTGGGAAGAGGCCCAGGGTAGGGCGAGTTGGTGAATCGGGGAATCGGCAATCAGCAATCGGCGATCAGGATCGGCCAATCCAGAAACAAGTTGGGATCGGATCGAGTAGCATCACACAGAGAGAGAGAGAGAGAAGGGTGACTGAACTCCTTCTAGCAGTTCATCGCCCCAACCAAGAACAGACCCTCGCGAGGCTGTTCTTCCTTGTATTGCTCACCATCATCAGCCCAAGAGGCAATCCACCACACCACAAACTAGAGTAGGGTATTACACCACAATGGTGGCCCGAACTAGTATAAACCCTGTGTCTCTTGTGTTGTTCTTTCCATAGCTTAGATCTTAGCGAGGAGGTGGGGTGCAGGTAGGTAGAAGGCGAAATCTCCGCGCGCACCCCAGTGTTCGAACCTCAAGGGTCTGCTGGAACCCAAAATCCGACACAAGCAACTTATGCTAGGCTATCACGGCTATTTCACATATTACATCCACTGGGCATCAAAGTTCGCCACCAGTGCAAATATAGGGAACACAGCAACATATAAACGCCGCAGCAAAACAAGTCCAGAACTGAAACCACTTGAGAAGAGCTCAAGAAACAATATCCTAGGTACCCATAATGCTGGCAAGATGCTTAGCAAGCTTATTAACTTTCTGTTGTTTGGAGCTTAAGTCCTCCAGCGCTTGATGTTGCACCAGAAAGTATGCACCTGAATTCTGCAGGGACTTCCTCAGTCCTTCGGCTTCCTGTCGCATAACATCTGATCGATGTCTTTCAACTTGAAGTTGAGACTCAAGAAGCCGAACTGATTCAGGCAACGACTTCAAAGAGCTGGTGCCAGCAGTGGTAGCCAGTAACTCGAACACTACATCAAGACAGGACTTTGGGGTTGTCTCAGTGTCTTCAATATAGTTTTTATCAGCTTTCTTGGAGACCAACAGGGATGTCTCACTATCTTGAACCTTATCTGCATTACTTCCTTTACCATTCCATAACAGGGCACTCTTCTCCAATATTTTATCCGCGTTCTAAAAGAGAAACAAACAAACACATCTCAGGTTTACCAGTTCAGTAGTAAGGTGGATAAGATAACAACATGAAACTAACATATATCTATGTAGTATGGTCATTGTATGGTCTATATCATTCTAGTTTATGTTGCCAAATCAAGATAGATACAGTTCGAATCATATCTATTTAAGACAAAGCAGCATAGACAGAATATAAGTGTGGGAAACTACACAGCGATAACAACACTTGTAATGTGCATGGCATGAGAACATAACTGTTTATTCAATTGAAATTGAAATCAACATAGAGCAAGTTACAATAGCAAACAGCCAAACACGTTGAAGAAACAGGTTTAAAACATACCTGTTGCGCCATTGGAGTTTCAATTGCATCCTTCAAATTTGAAGTTAGTTGGTATCAGTAAATACAGTGATGCAACAGCAAAGTAGTATGAACCAGGGCATAATTGTATTTACTGTATACAGCTGGTTCTCTGTCCAACTGGGTAGGGGTACAATCTGCATGAGTGTGGATTATGTGTGGTGGGGCTGGTTCTTGGGCAAGTACAACCGTGGTTCTGTCTGCATCGACAGGTAGCACGATCTTTTCTGAAGACTGTGTTTTTACTCCCACGGATACTGCCATCACTCCCTCTAATTGAAATGGCTGATAAACAAGAAAAGTAATTGAATGTACAGACATTGTAAGATAGACATGTGCAATGGATAGTAGGGAACAAAACAGGGCATGAAATAATTCACATTTATGTTGTCTAAGCAAACAGAATAGCAGGGCATAATTTCACATATATGATGGCTAATTAAACAGGATAGCATGACACAATTTCACATGTATGATGGCTAACTAAACAGGATAGGACGGCATACTTCAAAATATGATGACTATGTAAACAGGATGACATGATATAACTATACGATGTGCCTATTAAAGTGGTTGGCATGCCATAAATCACAAACATGTCGTCGATGGAAACATGATGGCATGATATAATTCACGGATAGAATGACATAATTTAAATATGATGACTATGTAAACAAGATGAGATGGTATAACTATATTATGTCTTTAGAAAATGGGTTGGCATGCCATAATTCATATACATGCTGTCTATGTAAACATCATAGCATGACATAATTCAAATATATGATTTATATACTAAGGAAGTGAGCAGAGGGCAATCACATATATGATGTGTCAACTAAGGAGATGGCATTCAATATTGTGTATATGATGTAAAAACTAAGCATTGCAATACAAGATATGCATTATATGAGTAATATAACCCTGCCAAGTTTGAGCATACACCTCAGGGGGATAATAGGACTGGTCATCTGCCTCTGAATCCTCCTCTAAAGAGCTATCTACAGCAAGATGTCTACTTCAGCAGGTAGCATTGTCTGCTCTGAAGACCTTGTTTTCACTCCAGATTTCTCCATCACCAATTCAAATGGCTGATGCACAGGAAAAGCAGTTGAATATACAAACATTGTCGACAAAAGCAATGAGAAATACAAAAAAAAGGACGACATGATATAATTCACATATATGACGCTTGCCTAAACAGCATGGCATTGCATAATTCACATACATAATGCCTTGCAACAAGATAACATTGCATAATTCACATATATAATGTCTTGCAACAAGATGGCATTGCATAATTCACACATATGGTAATTAGACACTAAACATGTGGCATTCACACAAAGCATGTCTAAACTAAGCAAATGACATAGCAATGCAAGATACCATACGCACGATATGAGCAACATAACCCTGCCAAGTTAGGGCATGCACCTCGGGGGCGGGGGATATGACTGATCATCTGTCTCTGAATCCTCCTCTGAGGAGCTATCGGTAACCAGCAAGACATGCGCTTCGTCAGATAGCGTTGTCTGCTCTGAAGACCTTGTTTCCACTCCAGATTTTTCCATGACCGTGCCAAATGGCTGATGCACAGGAAGAGTAATTGAATGTACTAAAATTGTTGACAAATTTTACACGTAATAAAAAAATGATGGCATGATATAATTCACATATAAGATGACTGGCTAACCAGGGTGGCATTGCTAAATTCACATATATGATGTCTGGCTAGATTCACATATACGATAAAGAAACTAAAGAGATGGCATTGACACAAAGCATGTCTAAACTAAGCAGATGACATCTTTAATGTATACAGTAAGCAATGCAAGGCACCATATGCATGATATTACCAACATCAGCATGCCAAGTTAGAGCGAAGACCTCATGGGGTAAATAGGAGTGGTCTTCTACTTCTGAATCCCCCTCATAACAGTTATCTTCCTCTTGATTATGATCCGAAATGGGTGGAGGGGGGCTGCCTTTGCGCACCATCGAACGACGTCTGCATGAAATTTATTGCCACGCAAGGCTCGTCTCTTTTGCTCTACATGATCAGTTCCATTGTGTACAATAACTGGCATGCATAGGAATAAAACATAGTGAGATTATGTAAGGAGTGCATGCACAAATCCAGAGTGATGGTAGCAAACTGTGGATAGACCCAAAACCAATGATAGCAGGCAGATAATAGCTTTAGTTAAAAAATATAGATAATGGCTCCTTTAGTGTTTGTTTGCACCCAACATGAAACTCATAGTAGACACCGGAGATTAACCAGATAGTAGACAGATAGTACTGATTGCTGCCCCAATATGTACCCCACAACCATTTAAAAACTCATGTTTCAGCATTAGTTTGGAACTGACTCGAAGTCTAATAGGTGAACACGACGATAATGTAGCATGTCATCATATTAAGCGACACATAACGTAAGAAAACACGGAAGAGTGCGACCTCTCTTGCGGACCCGTGTAGTCCTCAAGGTCATCTGCTCAGTTGATGATGGTAATGCAGTTGTCGTGGCTGCCAGCGGCGGGGAAGAAGATCTGAGGCAGCGAAAGACAGTCTGGAGAGCGAATCCCTGCTGTGGTGAACCCTTCCGTTGTTGGAGCAGCTGAGCTGGGGTGGAAAACAGCGCCGCAGGAGCAGGACAAACCACACAAGGTTTTCTTTGACACATATCTGTAACAGAAGTAATTGAGTAAGGGCTTGTTGAATTTGAAGATTCTAACAATGCAGGGATAGAAAATAGACAGGAATAGGATAGGAATGCACGTGCAAAACAGAGAATTTAAAAACCCAGGATTTCTCCCAATCTGGGTGTTTGATTCACAACAATTGGAAGATCACAGGATGCAAAAAAGCATGGTGAGATTAAGTCAAACCACAAGAAAATGTACGGCTATAATGCTATTATGCTACTATCTCTTAGTCTTGTGCTTGATGAATAGGAATATGAAAAGGAGGAGAAGTGGAAATTCGAATTCCTACGGTTTTTCTTTCAAGGAGACAATAAAGGAACAAATCCTACAGTTTCCCTTTGCTCCACTCCTTTGCACCAAATTCATGAAAAGTAGTACCATAGGAAACTTTCCAATTCCGATGTTTTTCATTCACTTTTCCTTTCAAGCACTGGCGATTCTAGTAGGTAGGCTTGAGCAAGGAAAATCTTACACTAAAAAAATGTTTTTGTGCTCCTTCTATTACTTTGGACCCATGCCACTGCCATACTAGCTCAACTCCCAGGCCCATCGACAAATGCACAGCTGAAACGCGCACAGATAAATAATGATGGCGTTCAAGAGAGTCCATCACGGATAGCTAAGTTGCCTGGTACCTCACTACTTGTCATATAGTAGGATAAAATAATCGTCTTTCCTGTTACTACGAGTGCTCAGTGGACAATATATATAACATGTAGAGTAAAAAAGAGATGCAACAAGTGTACAACCTCTTTGGCGAAGCCAGGTCGATCTCAGCGTGATTGGGTTGGCCGGTGAGGATGCTCCGGCTGACTTGGCTGTCGGAGGAGGGGAAGAAGATCTTAGGCGTCTGGAGATGGAGCCCGAGGTACTGCTTTGCTGTGATGGGGGGTTTCGTCGTTGGAGCAGCTCTGGTGAGTTGTACGACACTGAGGCTGAAGCAGGACAAGAGAGACAATGAACAATGTTAACCTGAGTGGAATTCTAATAGCATCTCCAATACATGACGTAAAATACATAACCACAAAGTGTTAGATGTAAAAGACATCAGCCGCTCATCTCTGAACTTAACTGTCAAAACGGAACTTAACTGTCGAAACTGAACTTAACTGTCGAAACTGAATTTTGCTGTCGAAACTGAACGCAGTAGCGAGGTGAGGCTACACGTCGATCGACTGACTTTTTCATCTCTGGTCAGTCAATTTTGCAGCCCTTGGATACGAAACCAAGGGCCTGCGGTTCATCTTCAACCTCCACCCCCCTTGAGCCGGCCAAACAGCAGCCCCCCGCCGCCCGCGGCCGGCAGTGCGCCGCCCCGCCCGCCCCGAAAACACTCCCCACTGCCGGTCTGCCACCGCCCCGGCCATCCCTCTAGGCCCGCCCGTGCTGAGATTTTTCTCCGGCGATCCCCACGCCACCACCCCGCCAACGCCCCGCCACCGCCGGCGACCACTGCCCCCATCCTGAATCCTAAGATAGATAGTGGGGTATCTCTCCAGCGAGCCCCCCTCCCCGCTGAAGCTGGTTCTTCCTTCACCCCGGTGAGCCCCCCACCACCTGAAAATCGACTGACCCAAAAGTCGATTCAGTCGACTGAAGTGTAGCTAAATCGGAGCAGCATCGCAAGCAAGCGCAAGAGCGAGAGCAGCACCGCGAGCAAGAGCAATAGCAAGAGCACACCAGGCAGGGGACCGAGAGCAAGAGCAGAGCAGCAGCGCGAGCGAGAGCTAAAGCAGCAGCAGGTCCTACTGATGTGGACGTCGCCGCCGAGGGAGCGAGGCCGTGGAGGAAGTGGTCGGCGACGCCGCCGTGGATGGAGCCGCGCCGTGTCGGCTCAGGACCGAGCGCCGGCAACACCGTGAGATTGAATCAAGAAGAAAATGTGGCGATTAGTGTACAACCTCTTTGGTGGTGCCGATTAGGCCGCAGCTTCATCCGAGGAAACGTTGATGATGATGCTCTTCCGGTGGTGCAGCTGAAAACGGCGGTGTGGGAATGGAGGTGGCGCGAAAGACAAGGGGAACGTCGGGGCAGCTCCTTGGAGGTGGAGGACAGGGTGGCTGAACCGGCGGGACGATGAGATCGACGACGGATCCTCATCTGGTACGGTGGATGAGGGACGTCGAGGTGTTGCTGTGGACGACGTCGTCAGGGAAGAAGCTCCGGCTGGGTGGCGGACGGAGCAGGGTGTGGGGTTTCATCGCGGGTTTTCATGGCCTCGGTGTACGAATGGGTGGGCGGATGGGATGGCAGTGGGGAACCATGGCTTAGAGACGCGCTTGTCCAAAATGTGGGGTAAGTTACAAAAGTACCCCCACCGATTTGAGGCGGTTCTTTCGGTTCAGGGGTACCACGGGCATTTCGCGTGTCTGGATTTCACAGGAGGTGGGAGTTTTCGCACGCGTTGTAATTTCGGAATAGCAAGGCGCGGGTTGACATGGAGGGAGTTGTCGGAGCACAACGAGACAAAGATATATCTTAAATATTTCGGGCTAACAAGGCGCGGGTTAAAGAGGCGGGAGTTTCTCAGCACGATAGACAGAGACTCGAGCTTGAATTTTCGGCATAACAAGGCGCGGCTTGAAATTTCGGAAGAACAAGCTTAACGTGTACCCAAAAAATACAATTTGCACCTCAACAAGCACAACACACACACAAACACCATTTAGACTAGAGTAAGGTACACGTGCATTGCACGCATGAGATTTGGCAACCAAATTATGAGCTTACATGCTATAGTGTGGTATTTATTCATAATTTGGTTGCAAAATCTGATGCGTGCAATGCACGTGTACCTTACTAGTATTTCGAGTTTGTGCAAAACACGTAAACTAGAATACCAATGGCATGCTACATAGTGTCTCTCTTACAGTTCATGAAGCCACGTGGCACACGTGTAGGCGTTGTCGCGACCTCCTTGCGTGGATTGATCACAGTGACGTGCTGCTGGTTCCAGAAGAATGTACTCGTCCTCCCTGAGCCATATTGGCGGTACATGCACGAAGCGAAGATGTGCACGCATGCCATGCACGCACTCATTCCTCGCACGCACACGCGGGTACACGGGCGGAAGCAATTTTGTACCAAGATCCACCCCATGTGATAATTTGACGCGTGTAAAGTCGTTCACTTCATTGATGGTCGATTAATACAGCGCATGCAAATTGAGTGGACGTGAGGGCGGAAGGAAGACATTATTACTCCACTGCGCGCATGCAAGTAGTTAAATCGTGGGTTGCTAGTAGTACTTCCATTGGTCTCCTTCGTATTTTGTGCCTATTTTTTACAGTAACATACTCAATATTTACGCATTTGAGCAGTGTAGTACTTGAAATTTATGTTCCGCTAAACTCATGGGGAGCCGTTTCGGGCCTCGAAACCAAAACCATCAATTAATATTTACCTTGTTCCCATCACATTCGAAAGCCTGATCACGCCTACTAGTAGTACGTACCAAACCTGAACGTGTTCCCACTATGCAGGTATTAGTACTAGTGCTAGTACTTAGGTTATAAAAAGGGGAACTACCTAACCGAAAATCACTCTACATTTCCTCCTCATAAGTGCTTCTTCTTCATCCATCGTTGCCATGGCCGGTGAGCGGAGCTCTAGGTCGAGAACTACTCGTAACAAGGGAGCGGCAACCAAGGCTGCAGAAAAAAAGAGGACTCGCCGCCACGCAGAGACCTCGAAAGATCTCTCACGGGCAGGCGATGGCTCCCAGGAGCGCCCTAGCCACGGAGGCGAACATGCTGAGCCGGCGGAGCTGGAGTCGTTATCCCTCGACGGCATGCCCGATCAACTCAATAAGCGGAAGGAGTTCATCCAAGGCTTGATGGAGTTGCTGAAGGAGAGCCTCGATGACATGCCCGTTGATCTCAATCAGCAGGGGGAGTTGACCGTCGGCATGGTGATGCTGCTGAAGAAGAGCATTGCCTCGAAGAAGAAGGCGACCGGCGAAATCCTGCGACTTCGGGAGGACAATGTGAAGCTCTGCCATGAGATCAACCCGTTGAAGGAGAAGAACGCCGGCTGGAAGAAGCTACATGAGAATAGTAGTTCCTCGATGAAGATGCTGCAGGCCCTCGCCATGGAACAGAAGGAAGAGTTGGCAATGCTCCGCATCGAGCACCCGGCTACTGTCAAGGTACGTAATATGGCCGTGGAACAGATGATGAAGGCTCGCGTTGAGAAATGCCGCGTCATGGACACAATGATGAAGATGGCGGAGGAGACGCACAAGGAGATGGAGGTCGTTGAGGCGATCAAGAAGCAGTTACGACTCTGCGGCGAATTAGATCATTTGGGGTGATAATCTTCCTTCTTCTTTTGCTCCTGTGTTTCATCTTTTGCTTCGGGTGTTTCGCCGCACGTGTCACGTTCTCTGCGAGTGTCGGGGGAAATCTGCCTCCTCGAACACCTATGGGGACCGAGCGCCTTTCTTGGTTCGGCGGGGGGCGGAGGTCGCGCGAAGAGCGGATCGAGGCGATGCACACAAGGGGTTTACCCAACTTCGGGCCGCACGGATGCGTAAAACCCTACTGCTGCTTTGTGGTTTGGTATTGTGTTCTTGCTTGAGAGCGTGTGGTGCTACAGTACACGCGAGCTGCTGGCGAGACCGAGCGTGAATGGCCTCCTTCCTCCCCGTTGCGCATGGGGCCTCCTTTTATATGTGCAAGGGGTTACCCACAGGTGGCAACGTAGGCGGGGGTAAAACTGGAAAACGCTGTGTTGGGTACAGCTGTTTGCACAGTGCTATCATACCTAACTCTGACGACAGGGGACAAGGGCATTAAATGCCCGTCTGGGTCGCCCAAACAGTGCAGGAAAGGGGCCGTCAGGAGCGCCACCGTTTGCCACGATGGCTACTCTGTCAGCGTTGCTTCGCCACCGCATGCCCCTGGCTGCGCAGCCTCTCGCCACGTACGCCCGGAATGGCCCCAGAGCGACGCGTGGGTGGATGAGCTGGAGCGCAGGCGTGGGGTGGTGACTTGCCGCGGCAAGCGCCTTGCCGCGGTGGGTGCCTTGTCGCGCCCGGGAGCTTGTCGCTCACCGGTCCTTGCCGGGACGCGGGGCGCGTTGCAGCAAGTATCTTGTCGTGCCTCGGTCGGCCTTCCCAGCAAGCTCCTCTTGCCGGGGCCTTGTGCTTCGAGCGGTCGTCCCGGCAAGCTCCTCTTGCCGGGGCCTTGCTCTCTTCGGGTGGCCTTCCCGGCAGGCTCCTCCTGCCGGGGCCTTGGCTCAAATCCTTTGTTCTTGTTTGGCCCAAAAAGGGACCACGGAGAGTTTTGGCGATCGCCTGGCAAGCCTTGCCGCGGGGTGCTACGACTGCCCGTGCACAAGTCCGGGGTACTAAGGTACCCCTACTTTAGTACGCCGACAGGAGCCCCCGGGCCTGGGCCATACACGGTGCCGAGCGCTGTTGGGCCAGGCCCAAAACAGTGCACGAGCACGCGTGGCCTGGGTCATGCTGCATCTGCTTCTGCGTCCACCACGCCCTCCCCGAATGGCATGCGTCGAACTCAGCATCGTGGGGAGAGGCGTGCGTGACGTGGGCGGCGTGCACGGGGCTGAGCCCCGCGGGCATGCGTCACGTCGCAGGTGATTTGTTTATTCGGAAAGGCGGAACGCCCCCTCTCTCCTCCCTTATAAGTAGGGGAAACAGGGGCAGTCCGCCCACCCGCTAGTTGCGATTCCTCGAGAACCTCCGCCACTTCCCGAGAGAAGCAGCGTTCCGCCCCTTCCGCCGCCACCAGTGCTACCGATGCCGTCGACCTCCCTCCCTCTTTCCGCCATGGCCCCGAAGGGCGACAAGGGGAAAGGGAAGGCCGTGAAGTCGGCCGAGGCGCAGCGGCCTTCCCCCCTGAGCTCGACGCGTTGGTCCTGAGGGAGGAATACTACCTCTTCTGGTCGACGGGGACGCGAGCTCATCCGCGCACGAGGGTTCTTCCCGCCGCCGCCCAGAAGGAGTATCTGACCGGGTATCCCTTCTTTGCTCTGGTCTTCTATTGCGGGCTCTGCCCGCCCTTCTCTGAATTTTTCTGCGACATCATGAACACCTACGGGTTCCATCTCCTTGATTTCACCCCCAATGTTGTCCTGACCATGGCAATTTTTGCACATCTTTGCGAAAACTTTGTCGGAGTCTATCCAAACGTAGCTCTCTTCCGCCATTTCTTCACGCCTCGAGTAGAGAGAGGAGAGCCCCTCTCTGGCGGGATCGCCTGGATCTCGAAGCTCGGCAAGAGGATGCTTATCTGGAGGAAGAGCTCCGCAGCAAATGGGAGGAATGGAGAGCAGACTGGTGCCTGATCGTCGAGGAGAACCCGCAGCCATTCACTGCCGTGCGCCAAACTCCTGTGGTGCGCGGCGGGGATTGGAGCGACGTGGCTCCGGACGACGACAAGCTGCAGATTGCCGTCACCCGGATCCTGCGGCTCAGGCGTGCCGGGCTCACAGTTGGTGTCGTTGGCGCAGATTTCCTCCGCCGCCGCATTGCTCCCCTGCAGGAGAAAGGGAGACCCGCCTGGGAGTTCCAGAATGCGGCGGACATCATGAGGCTGCGCCCTGGCCTCAACTTCAATTTCACCGTCTTGGAGCTTGACGGGACGCTCAGGGAGCTCTTCAAGCACGACCCCGACCACCCCGAATGGTTCAAGCTGCCGCGAGGCGTCATCCCATTGTGCAACAACTCGTCGCTCAGCCGCATCCTTGCAATGATGCCGCTGTGCGACTTGCACGGGATCGACTCCACTTGGCAGGAGCCCGCCGGCGATGTCGTGCGGGCGTTCTTCGACGACTTGGTGGAGAGGCCAGTCGACGCCGACGAGCAGAAGGGCCTCACCCGAGACACCACCGACGCGGAGTTGGCGCGCATCGCCTCCAGGATGGAAGAGGCGGCGGCAGCCGCGGCCGCGGGCAAATTTGGCTTCACATTGGCGGAGGCGGACGCAGCGGAGGCGGAAAGCCTTGCCGATCCAGCGGAGTTTGCCGGCGAGGAAGAGCTTGCCGGGCACGGCGCATGGGCGGACGAGTCCACCGAGGGCACGAGCGGCTTGCCGGAGGCTGACGCCTCTTCCTCCCGACCTTCGGGCAGCTCGTCGCAAGCGGAGCCCCCGGCTCAACCACGGAGACGTCTCCGCAAGGCCGGAGAGGTGGTACGGCAAGCGAGCCAACAGCCGCAGTGCCGCGTGACGCGCTCCGCTGTTTCAGCAGGAGCGGGGTCTTCGCAGGCCTCTGCTTCTGATCCTGCCGCCCCTCGCGCCACGGCGGCGGCCGGGGCAAAGCCGTCTCGGGCTAGCGCCACCACTGCCTCCGCCAAGCGGCCAAGGGAGCCTACTCCTCCGCCTCCTCGCCCCAGAAGCGGGCCAGTCTTCGACTTCTCCGCGCTTAGCTCCGACGAGGAAGAGGGAGAGGAGTAAGATCCCCGTTGTTCTTGTGTTTCTTCAATTCTTGTAGTTGTGTCTCGCATCTCATTTGCTTTCCTCTGAATTTGCCCCTTTTCAGGACTCTGGCTCAGAGGGCGGCAAAGAGAGCCAAGGTCCCGGTGGTCATCCTCGACGACGAGCCCACCGTGACGGCGGGGGGTGCGCCTGCGATGACCTTGTCGGAGCCGCCAACTGATCCTCTGAGCAGCCCCCAGCGTAAGCATATGGCTTGCTTTCTGCCGTTGGGCGCGCCCGGGTACCCTTCGTTTTTCTTGACATCTGGCTGACGATTTGCATAGGAGCAGAGCAGTCCCACCAGGAGCGTCCGGAGACCACCCCTGATGCGCCACCCGCTACAACCACACCGCCAAGGGGGAGTTCCTCGGCAAGGGAGGGATCTCCGGCAAGGGAGTAGTCCCCGGCAAGGGAGCCGTCTCCGGCGAGGGAGCAGTCCCCGGCAAGGGAGCAGTCTCCGGCGAGGGACGGCACCAGCGACCCCTTGGCGGCGGAGACCGTGACTGCAGACCCTGGCCCAGGTAACCTTCTCGCCTCGAAACTCCCCTGGGGTTCTTCTTCTTTGGATAGTTGCTTGACTTCTCCCCCTCTTTCGGCCTTCAGACCCGCCCGCCACGGACCCGATGGAGACCGAGGTCGTCGTCGAGGAGGATGCGCGCGGCCATACCGACGACGTGGCCGCCACCGGAGGGGCGGGCGGGGCTGAAGATCCGGCCGGCGAAGAGGCAGCCAAGGCTGTCGCAGCAGGCGCGGGCGAGGGGGTCGGTGATCGTACTGACGGCCCTGGGGCCGCAGGAGCGCCAGGCGTTGCGTCGTCCGCCGATCCCGCCTCCGCAGCAGCATCGTGCCCCGACGAGCCCCAGCCAGGCGCCTATCTGAAGGCCGGCGATGATATCTTCATCAAGCTCCCCTGGGAGTCGACTTTCAGGGCGCCAGTCGAGGGGGAGACCTTGGATGGAGAGGTGCTCGCCTCCGCCGGGCTGACGCTGGTTGACGCGCCAAGCAGCACCGGCGGCGAGCCTGAGGAGGAGCGGCTGCTCCGGAAGCTGGTGTCACTCTACCGCGCCCGACAAGCCCAGGTGGAACGCCGGGAAGCTCTTGTCGCGAAGGCGGGAGTGGACATGGAGAAGCGCGCCGGGGAGCTCCGAGAGCTCAACCAGGAGGCCCTCCGATCCTTGGCGGAGGAGCGAAGGCAGCTCGACGAGGCGCGGACGGCCTTCATCCTTGAGAAGGCGGAAGCCGAGGAGCAGCAAAGGCTTGCCGCCGCGGGGCTGGCTGCGCGGGAGGGCGAGCTGGTGCAGCAGAAAGCCAGCCTCGCCAACCACGAGGAGGAGGTCGCCGCGCGCGAGCAAGCGCTCGGCGGAGCCCTCAAGGAAGCGCAAGATGCTGCCGCGGCCGCCGAGGCTGCCAAGAAGGCGCTGGAGGCGAAGGTGGCGCAGCTCGACACTGATCTCAAGGCGAGCGGTGAGGAGCTCGCCGCGCTCAAACAGGAGCGCGAGAAGGGTGCCCACACCCTTGGCGAGCTGCAGGGCCGCTTCGCCGAGAAGATCAAGGAGCTTGATGCCGCCAAGGACTCCAACGCTGATCTTGAGCTGAAGCTGGACACCCTGTCCAAGGCGCTGGACAACGCCAAGGAGCAAGAGGTGATCTTGCGGAAGGAGGTCGCGGACAACGAGGCGCTGTTGGAGAGCGCCGCAGTCACCCAGAACAAATTCAGGGCAATGGTGGAGTAGTGGACGGAGGGTCTGGTGGACATCGCCGCCTCCATCGACAAGGAGCTGTCGCTGCTAGGGATGGAGGGTCACGAGTATCCCTCCGACGCGAACCTCCCACCCAGCGCCAAGCTCACTTCGTTCTTCAAAGGCGTGGTGGTGGCCCTTCAGCATCTCCGGAACGCGATCCCAGAGCAGCTGGCCGGCGAGACGCGCGATGCCATCGCCGGAGCCCTCGAGAAGGTGTTGGTGAAGATCACCTTCCGCAACCCCGGCATCAGGCTCACCAACGTCCTCAAATCCCTGCCGGCAGACGCTGACCTCGAGGAGATCAGGGCCCTCGTCGCGCCCATTGTGGAGAAGGTAGCCGGGATCAAGAGGATCGAGGGCGACCGCGTGGATTAGGCCGCCTCCCCTTTTCTTTTCTTGTTGCTGCTGGCCAAGTTATGGAAGCGATTCATTAGGGCCACGATAAACTATCTTGTAATATAACTTTATCTTAGGTAGTGATTGCTCTGTTATCTCCTCTACTTGATCCCGTGTTTTGTATGTTTTTGCCCTACGCTTTTGGGGACTTGCCGGCATAGGCCTCCGCCTTGCCGCGGGCTCTGAGTGCGGGACATCAGCAGCCCGCCAGCGGCGCCATTACCGGCAAGAAACCTTGCCGCGGCTAGCTGCAGCTCACTTAAATTGTTGAGCAGGCTCAAAACAAAGTAAGTGTTGCGACTGCAGTCGCAGCACACTTAAGCTGCCGAGCGAGCTCGAAACAAAGTAAGGATGCCACTCTGGCTGTAGCACACTTAAGTCGTTGAGCGGACTCGAAACGAAGTAAGGGCGCAACTAGCCACGAGCCGGTCCCTCCGCGCACAGGTTTTTCATACAAAGCACGGCCGTTCGAGGAAGATGACCTTAAAATTTAAAAACTCGATTGCTCAAACTTTGGCAACTTAGCTTTTCCGTGGCTCGCTGCCCGGCAAGGTCGCTTTTCGGCAAGGCGAAACATGAGGTTCGCCATCACTTACCGGGGGTCAGTGCTGCACAGAGTGTCAGATAATGCATGCAAAGAATAAACAGCATGATATCGACGAGATGCGCGGAACACATGAACTCAATCCGCGCACAGGGTCCGCGCCTGGCTCTGTACAAAGGATCACATGCAACAGCGGCAAGACTTTGTACAGAAGGGTGGTTGCCGGACGGGGTCCGGCAACCGCGCCTTACGGGCGAAACTTACGAAGATGCCCAACGTCCCGGGAGTTGCTCACCGGAGTGGTATCTTCGGTCTCAAGGCAGACAGCGCCAGGCCTAGCGACTTGTTTCACCCGGTAAGAGCCTTCCCACTTCCTCGGAACTTCTGGCACTAACTTTGCGGCTATAAAAGCAGCGCAAAGCTTGCTGGTAGCGAGCAGCTCGCACAGCGGCCTGAAGACGGTCCTCCTCGAGGAGCAGCGCGTCAAAGATGTCGCAGCTGCTCTTGCTCGAGCTCAGCGTGAGCGAGCACTCGAGGTGGCCCGTATGCGAGATCCGTGGGGCTAACTGCCTCCGCTCCGTGGAATAGAGCGAAAGGTTGCCTGGTCATACCAGGGCTTACCTGCGCCGAGAGGTGTCGGCGTATGTTCGGGCGCCGTGGCACCATGAGCTCGGTGCATGTTCGGACGCCGCGGCGCCATGAGCTGGCTCGACGACGCCCGTTCCGCCGTCGGTGCCGTCCCCACCACCCATTCGCTCCAAGGGCGGTGGGTGCGACGCGGACGGACCAGCCACCTCCGGAGCCTTCTTCTTCGGTGGCTGGTCGATGAGGATGATGGAGATCTAGCCTGTGCGGACGCCTGATCAGATTCACACAACTTCGACGCCCCCTACCTGGCGCGCCAATGATGTCGGGGGAAATCTGCCTCCTCGAACACCTATGGGGACCGATCCCCTTTCTTGGTTCGGCGGGGGGCGGAGGTCGCGCGAAGAGCGGATCGAGGCGATGCACACAAGGGGTTTACCCAGCTTCGGGCCGCACGGATGCATAAAACCCTACTGCTGCTTTGTGGTTTGGTAGTGTGTTCTTGCTCGAGAGCGTGTGGTGCTACAGTACACGCGAGCTGCTGGCGAGACCGAGCGTGAATGGCCTCCTTCCTCCCCATTGCGCATGGGGCCTCCTTTTATATGTGCAAGGGGTTACCTATAGGTGGCAACGTAGGCGGGGGTAAAACTAGAAAACGTTGTGTTGGGTACAGCTGTTTGCATAGTGCTATCATACCTAACTCTGACGGCAGGGGACAAGGGCATTAAATGCCCGTCTGGGTCGCCCAAACAGTGCAGGAAAGGGGCCGTCAGGAGCGCCACCGTTTGCCACGATGGCTACTCTGTCAGCGTTGCTTCGCCACCGCATGCCCCTGGCCGCGCAGCCTCTCGCCACGTACGCCCGGAATGGCCCCAGAGCGACGCGTGGGTGGATGAGCTGGAGCGCAGGCGCGGGGTGGTGACTTGCCGCGGCAAGCGCCTTGCCGCGGTGGGTGCCTTGTCGCGCCCGGGAGCTTGTCGCTCACCGGTCCTTGCCGGGACGCGGGGCGCGTCGCAGCAAGTATCTTGTCGTGCCTCGGTCGGCCTTCCCAGCAAGCTCCTCTTGTCGGGGCCTTATGCTTCGAGCGGTCGTCCCGGCAAGCTCCTCTTGCCGGGGCCTTGCTCTCTTCAGGTGGCCTTCCCGGCAGGCTCCTCCTGCCGGGGCCTTGGCTCAAATACTTTGTTCTTGGATGGCCCAAAAAGGGACCACGGAGAGTTTTGGCGATCGCCTGGCAAGCCTTGCCGCGGGGTGCTATGACTGCCCGTGCACAAGTCCGGGGTACTAAGGTACCCCTACTTTAGTACACCGACAGCGAGGCATGAATAGAACAATGTTTTTTTAGGCAATGAATAGAATAATGCTAACAATGAGATGACTAGCAAATTAGATCATTTTTATCGCCATATGGCACTGGGCTGCTGTGTTTCGTGCTCCTCCGTCGCAGTACTACTCTAGTGGAAAACTTGAGTATACCGCACGGTTCTTTGCTCCTCCTCGATCAGGTCGTCGGCGCATTTATACGAGCAGTCAAATTACAAGGCCCCGCCTTCTAGCAGTAATGAGCCATTAAATCACAAAGGCCCTCGCCTCTCGTGAAACCGACCAAGCTAGACTGCCCCGTCCTCTAGCCTTTTAAAAAATGTATACTTTTGTACAGCAGTAGTATCGATGGGTTGATTAAAAAAATAGGTGGTACATATAGAGAGCGCTCGTCGCCAAATTATGCATATAGTACTATTAAAAAGGCTAGTCACAACAATGGTGTCCAGCAGAACCCACCCCTCAAATAAAACTAAGAGGGTGCTTGGATACGTTTTAGTCCCATGACTAAAAGTAGTGGGACTAAAACATGCTAGCCTCTCCCATGCTTGGATCCAAACACTAAAAAGGCTAAAATCAAGTTAATGAGCATTTATTATCCTCCAAACCCTCCAATCCAGAACTCACATGTGTTAATGGAGAGGAGTTAAATGAGTAGAGAGATGACTAATCCACATTTTAGTAGGGGTACCCCTGACTAAAAAAATTTAGTCTCAAGACTAGTTTTAGCCCCTCTTTAGTCAGGGGTGCTTGGAACTTTAGCCTCTTAAAGAGTCTATTTTTAGTCAGACTAAAATAAGTCCCTTGGATCCAAGCACCCTCTAAGCATCCTGGAATTCTTTGACAAAACTAAGCACCCTAAAATTCTTTGACAACTAAACTGCTGGCTGTATGATGTTGGCCATATATATTGTACGTATATAATGTGAAGAACGAGTGGTAGTACTATACCAACTAAAAGATGAAATGTAAGAAATACTAGTATGTACGTACTGAAGAGTTAAAGTAACGAGAAGAAACATAACATAGTTCTGGTGGGGGCTCATCACAACACACCCCTCAAATTAAATTAAGCACACCCGAAATTAAACTTCGCAAGTGTTCCTGTAGACATTGCATTAGAACCACCATAAGCAATGACACTGCCACCTTACTCGGAGTCCTCGTCCACGTCCTCGACTTCGTCCTTGTCCCTCTTCCTCTTGGCCGATACTTCTTTGCTTGAACCGCACACTTGGCTGTTGCTCTTCATCCAACCCTTGTAGATATTGAAGCAAAGGTAGCCATCCATTGCAGCGTACTGGATGTGGTCTATATCTAGTACATTCCGCTGCCATGCATGACGATGAAACGTGTATGGAGGTTTCACCAGTTTACCGTACGAAGGATGAACCATGGCTCCTGCCAGGGTCAGCATTGAAGGCTGACGAGAGGGCACCAGCCGATTCTTCTGGAGGTAGAAGGGGTTGCCTACAACGAGGCCTATCCGACCCAGGATTTATTTGTCATTACCAAAGTCTACAGTAACGAATTTGACTATGTTTCTCCCAAGGAAGTCCTTAAAATCCTGGCACTCAACGTCGGCATGGCATATGTGGTAGACCAAGCATAAGTCATGCACGCAAACCTGGATCACGGCGGGCTTCTTCCCCTCTTCGTACTTTAGATCCTTCTCTCATCCCACGACTGTGGTGTACTCAACATCTAGCCCAGCGACCCACTCATCATCTGAGTTTTCGAACATGCATCTGAAGCGAGAAAGGCATCCTTTCACCGTCGCGGAAGAACGGGTGTAGATGACGTCGAACTCATCTCCGGTGATGGTTCTAACCTTGTACTCACCGCCGGTCATGGAGATTTGGGACGCCATGAATTTGGGAGGAGGGTTAGGATTAGTGGAACTGCCATAATGAGAATGGACGAGACGACTAGGAGCGAACCGCCGTATTATTGAAGGACGTGCGGGGACGAGTAGGAGCGAACTGCCAGTGTGCGAACGGCAGGGTAGTGGCTTTCCATTCTCCCACGATACGGGCTTCCGAGAGCCCTTGGATCTGAGATCGAACGGTTGCATGGTGTGATTCTAGACCTATGGGTGAATGTCCTATCGTGGAGGGTTATTCTGCAAATTTTCAGCAACTTAGCATGCGACCGTTTGATCTCAGATCCAAGGGCTGCCAGCAGCCCGTATCATGGTCGCGCCTACCACGACCGTCGCGTCGCTCGCGCGGTCGCGCCCTTGGAGATTTAACACAGTGTGTTAGGCTATCTGATGTTGGCATGTCATACATAGTCATCACTTAATCACTCATACTACGACAAGGTTGGCTATAAGTGTATTTTTTGTTACTGCTCTCTATCTCTTTCTTCGTACTCAAGGAAGAAACGGTGCTAGTAAGCGCGTGTATTTATTGCATTTGCCAAGAAGTGACCTCTTCCAATGAAATGGTGTTGCTAAGTTTGCTTCATTTAATTAGCTATAGACTCAAAATTGTCTTTTCACCTAGGTACATGCGCTTAGCACCGTTTCTTCCTTGGGTCACCAAACTAGTCTCTCTCTTCTTGATTAACTTGCCACATCAGACTTTATGCCTATGTGGCAAGCTTAAGCACCTGTAGGAGCAAGTAAAAGTTAGTACAATAGTGCGCTTTACATGGCATTTTTGCATATGTGGAGGAAAGAGAGGCAAGGAAAAAGTGCAGAAGTGGGCTCTCATGCAAGAGCCAGCCTCTACTACATGGTGGAGCACTAGGAGAGGCACCTGTATGGACGTGGTTAGAAATCTGGGAGACTCACGCCGGTCGTAGCACCGCAGTTAAAATGATAATGACAAGTCAAATCACGGGGCCCCACCTGTCCAGCAGTAACTCGCTGTCAAATCACACAGCCCTACGTTTGAGCAGCCTACTCCCTCGTCTTCTCGCGTCTCTGTTGAACCGACTAGATGGAACTGCCCCGCCACCTACCGCGCAGGAAAAGCCCCGCCCCGAATTTTAAATAGTATACAATATACTAATTTTGTATCCATGGATTGCGCCCGCGCCATGGAGCAAAGCGTCTAGAAAACGGAGGAGAGACGGTGGTCTTGCAATAGAGAAGAGGGAGATGCGAGAAGGTGGTTTTGGAATGGAGATGATGGGGAGGAGAGGAGGTGGTTTTGCAATGGAGAAGAGGGAGAGGAGCGTGCGGCAGCGATTTAGGATTTGACGAGAGGGTCGGCGCGCTCTGACTGGATCAAAATAAAAATCAATTTACCCTTCAATTAAGAAAGCGACCCCACATTAACTAGTCTCCCTTTTATTCTGGGTCATAATTGACCATGATTTTCGCACATAAAATATATGTTATACGTTGTATACAAGGCCACTATCAAAATTACAATTTGCAACTATACAAGGCCACTAACATTAATCGAGGCAAAATTGATGGCGTTTGCCTCGTAGTAGCACCCGAGGACATTAATATCCCTTGTGTGCATGCGGGAGTGAGAAGGTTAGCTTGCATTCCCAACATTAATCAACCAATGAGGAGTAAGAGGGTTGGCTTGTTGTGCTTGGGAGAGAAAAACCACATTAATTAACACGACAATCAAGGTGACAAGCTAGCTTGCAACATTGACTTAAACATAGCATTGATTTTTACCTTGGTACCTGTAATATGAGTTTGTGGCCTTGTATAAAAAAATGGAGGGAGTATAATTTGAAAGTACATTCAGATACGAACCAAACGGTGCAATTTTTGGTGACATGCATTCACATTTTCCTTGTCAAATACAGTACGTGGTCTTCGTCGACCGAACCCAACTGCAAGAGGAGAAAAGCAGTTGGCCCGACGACGCTTCCCCGCCATCGTCTCCTTCGCCGTTCACGTCGTCTCACGGGGCGGCTGTCTGCCGCCGTGGAATAGGAGGGGGCTGCCCCCCAGCCCAATAGTCAGGCAGGTTGTGAATTGTCAGGAGGTGCTTAGGGTTGTCAGGATTTGCAGGTTGTGAATTGTGTTTTGTGTTGTGTATTTTGAGAGTACTTTCAGATATGAATGTCTTTTGAATTTCAGATTTGCAGTATTGAGCATATAATGTATTTTATGAATTCTAGAGATCTATTATTAGCACTTAAAAAATTTAGTTTCATAGGAGTATAGAAGTGCAGACAATGTGATTCTCAGAGAAGAAACTACAAGTTTCAGTTTCAGATAAGAAACTGCAAGTTCAGTTTCAGATAAGAAACTGCAACTTTCAGAGGCAGAGCATTTATATTAACACGGCCTTTTCAAACAGGGTTAACATCATGTTGGAAGTTTTATTCATGGTCGAAAATGGAACTACCGGCCAGTTAACATCATGCTGATCAACATTCATGCATAGCACATCTTCATATGATGCATAGTCAAAATGCCCACACAATGTCGAGTGTGCGAAACACAGAGAAAACGAGGGACGAAGTTTAGGCAAGTGTTGGACGTGGTTTTGGAGGTCCATAGGCCTGTTTGTATTTTCTTAGGGCCGTCATGTATCGACCGGCCTATGGACCTCCCATCCGAGGTTTTATTTTTGGTAGCCCAATTTATGTAATTTTTTTGAAGAAAAAGCAGAGGTCTGTTCTATTTTTCTATATAAGAATAGGAACGCCAAGTCCAACTTATGTTTCCCTTCTAACTATATTATATATATTTAAATTATTTTATATGTTGACTGTTTAGTTCACATACTCCCTCCTTTTCGGTTTATAGGGCTTATCTCAAAATTTCAGTTTTTTCATTTTATAAGGCTCAATTTGGTTGTTTTCCATCACATGTTCAGATTCCAAGGTGCATTAAATCATTGCATGCAAGTATTAAAAAGAAAATTGACCAATGCATGTATTTTATGCATGCATGCATTGCAATTTATGCATTGATAAACATAATTTTCTGAGGAAAACAAGTGCACTAATTAGGTGCTTTTGCAAACTACAAAAAGTATTCCATCATTCATCATCTACCTTGGTTGGTGAGATTTTTTAATTGAGCCCTATAAACCAAAAAGGAGGGAGTAATTGGCAAATAGATCTCACCACCATCCCCCGCCTCCTGACTCCGGGCGCGCCTGCCCCCCTCAGCAAGTCCGCTCGCGCGCCCCATGGAGTCGCCAGCCATATTCACGGGGGAATGGCTAGAAGACAGGCATATGTACAAGATGCATCTCCCACATGTCTACAAAGCCTTCCCGCGGATGCTCCAGCCGCTCGACTCTGTCGCGCCGGCGGTGCTGCGGGAGACTCGAGGGAGTAGATGGAGGGAGCGGGCGATGCGGATCCGCGACGATGATCTCTCCTGGACCCAGTGCACACATGAATGGAGGGAAGCAGAGGAGGAAGCTGCGAGGGAGGAAGCCGAGGAGGGACCGAATCCGTTCTCTCACTCGCGCAGGTACGCTCGGATGTGCAAGGATCATGTGGATTGGGAGCTGCTGAATCTAGCCCTGCGGATCTACTTCGAAGGAGATTTCTCGGAGAAGCACAAGATGCCCCACCCCAGTGAGCCACCGATTGCGTTCGTTCGATGGGCGAAAGGAGAAGTGAATTCAGGATATCCACGTCGTGCTGCGAGATGGGAATGCTTGACTTGACTCCTACCCACCAGCATGCCACCGGAGCCGGAGCAAGTGGATCCTCTACTTACCTCTCCCCCAAACCTGCAGAAGATTGAAATTAGGCTTGCAATCTGCTTCAATTAAGGTGTCTGGTGGTTATTTCTGCTTCCTGAAAGACAACATCTGGCTGGAGGATGAGCAGGAACCAGGAACTCCGATGAATTTCCCCTATCACAATGGATCAAACAAAGACAAGTTGATGAGCTTCATGGAAACCCTAACAAGATCCCTCCAGAAACCTTTGGCGATCACTTGTGGCTGAACAAGGCTCGACCTGCTCTGGGCTGGACCCGTGGGCTCGTCTCAAGATCTCTCATGAAGATGATGGGCACCTGGCGCCGAAAAAGAGGGACATCCACCATGCTACACCTTCCAGCCCGGTGTCTCCGCTTGCTTACTGGTCGTCGCAGGCTGACACGGCCCCTCGGCTGAAGACCATGAAGGCTTCGCTGGACCCTCCTTGTGTCATTTGAGTGCTCTATCCGCTCTGGATTTGGCACCGCTCAGGTGATTTGTGTTATTCAGAGAACTTGTTCATCCACCCCCTAGTTTGTAGCTTTTCTACCTTTGCTTTCGAACTGCTCTTTGAGCTGTTGTATCAGAATATGTTATGGTTTCGTTCTCAGCAATGGAACCGGGGAGATGCTCCCTGTTTTTCTAAAAGAATATATTTCATATGTTATTATATATTATTTTTATTGTCATCGTATATTTAACAGATACTTACATATGTAAGAAAACAATATCCCACATCTTATTAACATATAAAAATAATTTCTTAACAAATAAAATCCTGGATTGTTTTGGCACGAAAATCCTAGTGATTGTGTACAAAAGCTTGGTAAGATTTAAGGACGAATGTAATAATATCATTTATTATTTAAATATATTTATAACAAAATGCTCAGCCCCTTTTTATTTTTTGATAACATTGCTGGCCCAACCCAACATTATAATTAGAATCAGCCCAGCAAAATAGTGTATTTCGAGAAAGTGCAAATGGCTTGTAATTTTTTAGGAAATAAAATAAACGGGCCGCATGGACGCCACATTATTTGTTCACCCAGCCCAGCTATTTCAAAAAAAAGATCAAATTGACTGTAAATTCTACCGCGCAAAAAAATACTATAAATTCTGAAAAAATGGGTTGAATATGTGCCACATTTTTGGAGGCTGAAATGTGGGCCAATAGGTCGAAGCCAATGCAAGTCATTGTCAATTTAGTCAACAAATGATTCTGACATGTTAGCCGTTGGATTTACATCCAACGACAGGCATCCATCTTCAATCTCTCGTCTTCTTCCTCCAGCACTGCCGGGACCACCTCCCGCCTCCTGCTGCTAGCAGCTCTGCTTAGCACGCTTTGCTATGAAGCGCTACTCCACGGTTGGCCAGGCCATCCCTCCACCCCTCCACACCTCTTGTTCTTCTCCACCGACTGCCGAACCACACCGCACTAGAACCAGTTAACCCTCGTACACCTCTCCGTCTGCGACTCTACTCCCGCGTCTTCCCATCTCCGGCTCGTTGTTATCCGGGGCCTCGACTTCGTCCACCACCTTGGATGCGCTTGGCGCGGTGTGGTCAACGTGGTCAACGAACGACACCATCGGAAGTAGACTGTGCGTGGAGAGGCTGACAGCTGGGTCCACGGCCACACACAAGGAAATGCCTCCTTATTACGCGCAAAATAATGATTCCTCCACCTGACATCTGGGACCCACCAGAAGGGCCTCTATATTTCGCGAAATAAAGTGCCCCCCGCTGACATGTCGGACCCACCAGCTATCTTCGCACGCAAGGAAGTGCCTCCTAATTACGCACAAAAAAATGAATATTCCCCCTGCCAGCTGGAACCCAGCATAGTGGGAGGCTGACTTGTGGGATTACCAAGTTGACGGGGACGGAGGGCTTTGTCAACTTAGTCAATATGAACGATTCTAGCTCCTGTTACCGTACGATGTTCATCCAACGGCCGTAGTTCTTCTTCAACCTCTGGTCTTCTTGCTCCAGCCGCCCAAACCAGCGCCGGTCGTGCCGCGTGCTCCTGCCTCCCGTGGCCGGCTGTGATGCCGCGGAGGCCTCACCGCCCCCTACTACTCCCACCGCTGGCCAGGCCATCCCTCTACTCACCCATAGCCCCTGTTAATCTGCGGCGACAGCAGCCTCACACCGCCGCCGAACCAGTGAACCCTCGTATCACAGGGCACCGTGATGACTCCGCCACTCCCTGGCATATTGAGGACGTTGTAGCCATGGTGAGTTATGGCCATGAACTTGGCCAGCGCTGGGTACCCAAGGATGGCGTTGTACGGCTGGCGAATGTGAGCGACGTCGAAGTCGATGAGCTCGGTGTGGTAGTTGTCGCGTGCCCCGAAGGTGACAGGGAGGCGGACCTGCCCGATCGGAACCGTGGAGCCGTCAGTGACTCCGGAGAAGGGCTTGGTCGGCTGAAGCTGGTTGGAGATTGTTGAATGTTTCCACGGATAGGACGTTGAGCCCTGCCCCGCCGTCGATGAGGGTCCTGGTGACCACCACGTTGCTGATGATTGGGGAACAAAGCATCGGGAGGACTCCGGCTATGGCTGCACACTTGAGCTGATCCGCTGAGCTGAACGTGATGGCGCATGATGACCACCTGAGAGGACGTGTGGCTTCGAGCTTGGGGAGGACTGCGTTCACTTCGCGGGCGAACTGCTTGAAGATGCGCTGAGAGGCTGGGGCTTGAGCTCCGCCGAGGATGCAGGCGATCGCGCGCGGCTCCTGGAAGCCTCCAGCCTCTTCGTCCTGGTGGCGGTCCTCGTTTCTTCTTGGATGCGGCGGCAGTGGAGGGAGGCCTGCGTTACCTTGCGGGCGATCCTCGCGAGGCGGGTCTTGCCAGCGGTCCTCGCGAGGTCGATCGCGCCACCCTTGGCGTGGGCCGCGGTCTTCCCAGCGCCCTGCGTTCCTTCCTCCTCCTCGACCGTAGCCCCGGTCGACACGGTCGGGGCGACGGCCGATCCTTCCTTCTCGCACTGCTCGGAGCTCTTGGCATTCGTTGGTGTTGTGGGTGTGGAGGTCGTGGTACACACAGTAGCGACTGCCCTTGGAAGACTCTGGCTAATCTCTGCCCCGCTTGGTGTCCGGTTCTGCCGCGAGCACGGCAGCCCCCTTGCACTTCACGTCCTTGGCCTTGGACTTCTTCTCTTCTGGGTCTGCGGCAGGCAGCTCGAGGAGGAAGAGACGCCCTTCCTCAGCCCTGGCGCACTTGGTCGCCAAGTTGAACAGCTCTAAGGAAGTGCACAGGTCTTCATGCATCGCCAGCTCCTCCTTCATCTTGATGTCGCGCACGCCGTCGGAGAAGGCTGAGATGATGGCCTCCTCGGACACCCTGGGAATCTTGAGGCGTGCGTTATTGAAGCGCTAGATGTACTTTTGCAGGGTCTCTCCAGGCTGCTGCTTGATGCGGCGCATGTCGCTCACGGCGGGTGGCCGATCGCGAGTACCTTGGAAGTTGGCGATGAAGCGGGTGCGCATCTCGTCCCAGGAGGAGATCGTGCCCGGGGCCAGGTTCAGGAGCCAGGTGCGGGCTCCGTCCTTGAGCGCCATGGGAAACCAGTTCACCATGACCTTCTCATCTCCATTGGCAGCTTCGATGCCCAGCTCATAGAGCTGGAGGAACTCCGCAGGGTCGGCCGTGCCGTCGTAGCGAGGAGGCAGGTCTGGCTTGAACTTGCCGGGCCACGCAACGCTGCATAGCTCGGTGGTGAAGGCACGGCAACCCGCCGTAGCCACGGGAGGCCTTGGGTGACGGAGAGCTTGGTCTTGCAGGTCCCCGCGCGCTGCAGCTGGGAGCAGCGCGGGGTCTTGACGCACGGGAGCAGGAGCGTGGCCGCGACGTGCCGGAGCATGGAGCGCCCAGGCGGCTTCTTGCGGGCGAGGGACTTCTTGGCAGCTCTGCTCTTGCCGCGCTGGTGCCTGGCGGAGCGGGTTCCAGCCAGGGGCCATGCGCCTTGCGGCCGGTGCGTCTTCTTGGTGAGGAGGCGGCTGGGGCGCCCCCAGAGCTTCGTCGCCCGCGCGGGGCGGGGTCGGTGCAGTGGGACGGACGGTGCAGGAGAGCCCCCCGCGGCACGGACGAGCTCGGCAACGCGGTCGAGCCAATCTTCGTAGACGTTGTTGACGGGACGGTAGCGCAGGAGCTCGTTTGCCGCGATAAGCGCAGCTCGAGCCTCCAAGGGCGCGCGGAGCGCGCCGGACAAAGAACCAGCTGGGGTGAGCAAGCGAGTAGCGGTGCGGCCGTCTCGCCGCACGGAAGGATGCTGAGATGACGCTTGCTGCTCGTTCCCCGCCGGGCCGGTGGCAGCGTTGATGGCAGGCGACGGGGAACGGCGGGGACGCCCGCCGACAGGGGCCGTCTGGGCGACGAGGGAAGCGAGAGCGGCTCAGCGCTCGGCGCGGGCCCGATGAGCGTCAGACATGGACGCGATGGTCGGAGGAGAAACGGGCGATGGAAGACGAATTCCGGCGCACCCCTACCTGGCGCGCCAAATGTCGGATTTCGGGTTCCGGCAGACCCTTGAGGTTCGAACTCTGGGGTGCGCGCGGAGATTACGCCTTCTACCTACTCGTACCCCTCCGCCTGGCAAAGATCTAAGCCATGGAAAACGCAACACAAGAGACACGGGGTTTATACTGGTTCGGGCCACCGATGTGGTGTAATACCCTAATCCAGTGTGGTGGTGTGGTGGATTGCCTCTTGGGCTGATGATGAACAATACAAGGAAGAACAGCCTCGCGAGGGTCTGTTCTTGGCTGGGGCGATGAACTGCTAGAGGGGTTCAGTTGCCCTTCTCTCTCTCTCTCTCTCTATGTGATTGCCAATCAGTCTATTTCCAGATCTCTCGATCTCTAGATCCCTAGATGCCTCTACCCTGGGGGTGGCTAGTCCTATTTATAGGCAAAGGCCCTAGGCCTCTTCCCAAATATTGAGCGGGAAGGGCGCCAACAATTGGCCATTTTGAAGGGGAACATCTGGTACACTTATCCTTACTAAAGTTGGTCCTCGCCTGCCAAAGGCTCTGGTGATGACGCTGGCTTGGGCTCCACAGTGACTTCCTCCTTGTCGCGGAGCTGGTCTTGGTCTTGTTGCACCGAAATGGGTGCCTTTGCTTGATCCTCTCGCCTGCGCTTGCTCCCTTTGCACCAAAGAGGAAAGGGAGGACAATGCGCGGGCTGGCGCCCGCCTGGCGCCCTTGGTCGTCATGGCTTGCGTCATGGGCACCTCGTGAGGTACCCTGCCTTGATCTCTCCGCCTCCTCGCGAGCCAGCCTAATGAGGACGCGCCTGAGGAAGCTCCGTGTTGTCCGCCCCGCGAGGCTTGGCCCCTCGCGAGGCTCTTGGGTCTGTGTTGATGAAGATGGGCCGTGCTGGGCCGCCCTTTGAGCCACGCCGAAGGCCGCAGGCAGGCAAGTCTGGGGACCCCCGTTCCCAGAACACCGACAGATGTGTCTTTTTTTGTAGTGCGCAGGTCCACTTCGTTGAGGCTCACAAAGGTTTCTTCCAGGTCCTGTATCAGGGTTTTTGCCTCCCGAGACTTCACTACAATGTCGTTGACGTAAGCTTCAGCGTTCCTCCCGAGCTGCCGGCCTAAGGCGATGTGCACCAGCCGCTGAAAGGTTGCGCCTGTGTTGCGCAAACCAAATGGCATGCACCTATAGTAGTAAACTCCACATGGGGTCAGGAAAGCCGTTTTTTCCACGTCTTCTACCGCCATCTTGATCTGGTGATAGCCCGAGAAGGCATCTAGGAAGCACAATAGGTCACACTCTGCGGTGGAGTAAACTATCTGGTCAATGCGGGGGAGTGGAAATGGATCCTGCGGGCAGGCTTTGTTGAGGTCGGTGAAGTCGACACACATGCGCTCCTTTCCTCCCTTTTTTGGCATGACGACCGGATTAGCTAGCCAATCTAGGTAGCGGACCTCGCGGATAACTCCTGCTGCCTCTAGCTTCCGGGTCTCTTAGACGATGAAAGCTTGTTTCTCAGTGGACTGTCGCCTCACCTTCTGCTTCACGGGGCGCACGTTGGGGTACACGTTGAGGTGATGCTCAATCACACCCCTCGGGACCCCTGCTAACTGATCAGGTTCCCATGCGAACACCTTCTTGTTCGCGCGCAGGAATCTCACCAAGGCCTTCTCTTGCTCGAGCTCGAGGTTGGCTCCTATGGTGAAGGCGGCGTCAGTGGACCCGTCCTCGTCGACCAGCACCTGCTTGGTTTCCGCATTGTCCTGGGTGAATAGCTGATTCTTTTTAGCCGGCGCACCCCCTTGGGCTCAAGGGCATCGGTGCTGGTGGGTTGCGCCACTGCGGCCTCCCTGAAAGCAAGCTTGAGCGCCTATAGCGCATCCCTCGTATCTTCTGATACGGTAAGGACGCCGCTGCTCCCAGGCATCTTCATGAGGTTGTACGCCGGGTGAGTTGCTGCCATGAACCGGGCCAAGGCTAGATAGCCGGGGATGGCGTTGTAGGGGAGGCCGATGGGGGCGATGTCAAAGTCGATCATCTCTGTGCGGAAGTTGTCGTAGGTGCCGAAGGTCACCGGGAGGCCGATATGTCCCAAGGAGGCGGTGGAACCGATCCCGATGCCCGAGAAAGGCCTGCTGGGCTGAAGCCGCTCCAGCGGCACGTGAAGGAGGCTGAAGGCCTCCACCAAGAGCATGTTGAGGCCGGCACCGCCGTCGATGAGGGTCCTAGTGACGGCCACTTGGCAGATGGTGGGGGCACACAACATTGGGAGCGCGCCTGAGCCGCTGGGGTTGAAGGGGTGATCATCCGAGTCGAAGGTCAGATCGGCCTCGGGCGCCACCCAGCCCGGGGGGCTTCTCGGCGCTTGGAGGCGGTGCTGATCTGGCGGGTGAACGGCTTGATGTGGCGGCTCGAGGGGGGTGCCTGTGAGCCGCCTAGGAGGTCTGCGACGATTGGCGGCGCTGGTGCGGCATAACGGGCGAGGAAGAGGTCGTGCAGCTCCCCCCAGGAGGTCACAGAAGCCGTCGGCAGGTGGAGCAGCCACATGCGCGGGACGCCGGTGAGGGCCACGGGAAACCAGTTGGCCATCACCCGGTCGTCGCCCCCGGCTTTGAGGACGGCCTCCTCATACGCCAGCAGAAAAACCAGCGGATCCGCCGTGCCGTTGTAATGTGGCGGCATCTCAGGCTTGAACTTGTGCGGCCACTGCACCTGTCGCCAGGTGGAGGCCAAGGCTCGGAGCCCCCCAGCCCAGTGCCGGCATCGGCTGCCAGAGCGGGCGGTGCAGCGTCCGCCATGAGGGAGAAACGCGATGTTGGTGGAGAGCGGGTCGTCGGGAGGGGGAACTCCGGCGCACCCCTACCTGGTACGCCAAATGTCGGATTTCGGGTTCCGGCAGACCCTTAAGGTTCGAACTCTGGGGTGTGCACGAAGATCTTTCCCCTACCGACTCGCGCTTCTATGGCTTGCAAGAAATCTAGGCCGGAAAGAAGAACACACAAGGGACACGAGGTTTGTACTGGTTTGGGCCACCGACGTGGTGTAATACCCTACTCCAGTGTGTGGTGTAGTGGATTGCCTCAGGGGCTGATGATGAACAATACAGGGGAAGAACGGCCTTGCGAGAGGTGTTCTTGATCTAGTGCGGTGTGTTATGCTTGGTCTCTCTCTCTCTCTCTCTCTCTCTCTCTGTTTGTTCTCCTTTTTCCCTACGGTGGCTAGTCCTATTTATAGAGGCCCTGGTCCTCTTCCCAAATAATGAGCGGGAAGGGCACCAACAATTGGCCATTTTGAAGTGGAACATCCAGTACAAGTTATCCTGACCAAAGGTGGTCTTCGGCTACCAAAAGCACTGGTGATGACGCCGTCTTGGGCTCCACGGTGACCTCCGTCCTGCCGCTCTGCTGGTCTTGGTCTCGTTTCACCAGAATGGTAACATTTGCCTGATGCCTTGGCCTGTGCTTGCTCCCTTTGCACCAAAGGGGAAACAAGGACACTGCGCAGGCAGGCGCCTGCCTGGCGCCCGCCTGATCTCGATCATCATGGCTTGCATCACGGGCTCCTCGCGAGGTGCCCCTGCCTTGATCTCTCCGCCTCCTCGCGAGCCTGCCTGATGAGGCTGCTCCTGAGGAAGCTTCCTGTCGTCCGCCCCACAAGGCTTGGCCCCTCGCAAGGGTCTTGTGCTTGAGCTGATGAAGTTGGGCCGTGCTGGGCCCCCACTCGAGCCACGCCGTGGGCCGCAGGCGGGCAAGTCTGGGGACCCATGTTCCCAGAACGCGGACAGTCACCCAAATATACATCGCTACTCCATGCCTATGATTTCCTCATATTGTCTTTGCCAAGTTACTATTGTTGTTACTGCTGTTCCAACTGCTACAAAACTACTATTGTTACTATTGCTACTGTTACTACTGCTATCAAACCTATCATATTACTGTGCTACTAATATTTTGCTGTAGAGAAATAACTTCTTAGGTCTGTTCAAATTGACGACTCAACTTCTAAGGCTTATAAATATTCAAGAAGGAAGGTTGACAAGGTTCCTATGACGTCGACCTCACGAACTAATCGTTAACACACAGGTAATAATCATCTCCCCCTCCCTTACTACCCCAGCCATTGAAGATCCGTACGACATGTTTGATTAATCCACTTGTATTCAAGAAGTCCATGGTTAACTCCACACCAGTTCAAACTTAGGGTTCGTACCCGGGTGTTTCCTGCTTGTGTATTATAGATTTGATTGCATGTTGTTACTCGTGTTGTGTTCCTTTAAAGTATTACAATTTAGGCACCATACAAGTGTTTACAATTTAGTGTACTTGGCCTAGTCAGTTGAAAACACGATTATACGTAGATCTAGGTTAGGAAGAACACCATATCACATTTGTATTTTGTATTCATGGACCACACAATCATTGTTTATATGACATTGTAGTTCATCCAGTGATTATGTATTGATGTTTTGTATTTGTGGATTCTTCCATAGATCTCATTCTTTCGTCTTTGTTCTACAATTGCTACACCCAACACACAAACTGAGTATGAGAAAATAAGGGGGAAACTTAAGGGAGAACACTATCCGTATGCGGAAAAATTCAAGGAGAAGGGAATGGCTTCAAACTCAGTTATAGGGGATATCTATGAAATTCCACACATATTTGTATATGGTACTGCTAACATTGTTGAACAGACACATGAAAAGGGCAAACCCAGCGGAAAAAATGGTATATGTGATGTCTACTACGCAACCTTTCTTCTTGTAGACTCGTGTTGGGCCTCCAAGCGCAGAGTTTTGTAGGACAGTAGCAATTTTCTCTCAAGTGGATGACCTAAGGTTTATCAATCCGTGGGAGGCGTAGGATGAAGATGGTCTCTCTCAAACAACCCTGCAACCAAATAACAAAGAGTCTCTTGTGTCTTGTGTCCCCAACACACCCAATACAATGGTAAATTGTATAGGTGCACTAGTTTGGCGAAGAGATGGTGATACACGTGTGATATGGATAGTAGATATGAGTTTTTGTAGTCTGAAAATATAAAAACAGCAAGGTAGCAAGTAGTAAAAGTGAGTAGAAACGGTATTGCAATGCTTGAAAACAAGGCCTAGGTTTCATAATTTCACTAGTGCAAAGTCTTTCAACAATGATAACATAATTAAATCATATGGCAATCCCTCAACGTGCGATAAAGAGTCACTCCAAAGTTCCAATTGTGGAGAACATAAGATGAAATTGCTTGTAGGGCATGAACCACCTCAAAGTTATTCTTTCTGATCAATCTTTTGAGCTATTCCTTTAAGTGTCACAAACAGCCCTAGAGTTCGTACTAAAATAACACCATATGATACACATCAATCAACCCTAATGTGACCGAGATACTCCAGTGTCACCACAAGTATCTGTGGGTTAATTATATGATATGCATCAAACAACTTCAGATTCATAATATTCAATCCGACAGAAAGAACCTCAAAGAGTGCCCCAAGATTTCTACCGGAGAAATAAGGATGAAAATGTGCATCAACCCCTATGCATAGATTACCCCAATGTCACCTCGGGAATCCGCGAGTTGAGTGCCAAAACATACATCAAGTGAGTTAATAGAACACCCCATTGTCACCACGGATATCCCACGCAAGACATACATCAAGTGTTCTCAAATCCATAAAACTATTCAATCCGATAATAGTGAAACCTCAAAGATAAAACTCAATTCATCACGAGAAGATAGATAGGGAGAAACACCATATGATCCAACTATAGTAACAAAGCTCGCGATACATCAAGATCGTGCCAAATCAAGAAAACGAGAGAGAGAGAGAGAGAGAGAGAGAGAGAGAGAGATCAAACACATAGCTACCGGTACATACCCTCAGCCCCGAGGGTGAACTACTCCCTCCTTGTCATGAAAACCGTCGGGATGATGAAGATGGCCTCCGGTGATGATTTCCCCCTTTCGGCAGGGTGCCGGAACGGGCTCCCGATTGGTTTTTCATGGCTACAGAGGCTTGCGACGGCGAAACTTCCGATCTAGGGTTATTTTCAGAGGTTTGGGTATTCATAGGAATTTTTGGCGTAGGTCTCACGTCAAGGGGGTGCCCGAGGGGCCCACAAGCCGGGGGTGCTACCTCTTGAGCACTGAGTTGGATTTCCCCGAAGAGGAGAGGATGATGCAGTAAAGTAGCGTAAGTATTTCCCTCAGTTTTTGAGAACCAAGGTATCAATCTAGTAGGAGGCTATGCTCAAGTCCCTTGTACCTGCACAAAACGATAGCTACTCGCAACCAATGCGATTAGGGGTTGTCAATCCCTTCACGGTCACTTACGAGAGTGAGACTGATAGAGATGATAGATAATATTTTTGGTATTTTTGGTATAGAGATGCAAACCGAAAAGTCAAAAAGCAAAGTAAAAAGCAAAGCAAGATTAGAGTGATGGAGATTGATATGATGAGAATAGACCCGGGGTACATAGGTTTCACTAGTGGCTTCTCTCAAGAGCATAAGTATTCTACGATGGGTAAACAAATTACTGTTGAGCAATTGACATAATTGAGCATAGTTATGAGAATATCTAGGTATGATCATGTATATAGGCATCATGTCCGAGACAAGTAGACTGACTCCTGCCTGCATCTACTACTATTACTCCACTCATCGACCGCTATCCAGCATGCATCTAGAGTATTAAGTTAAAAACAGAGTAACGCCTTAAGCAAGATGACATGATGTAGAGGGATAGTTTCATGCAATATGATAAAAACCCCATCTTGTTATCCTCGATGGCAACAATACAATACGTGCCTTGCTGCCCCTTCTGTCACTGGGAAAGGACACCGCAAGATTGAACCCAAAGCTAAGCACATCTCCCATGGCAAGAAAAACCAATCTAGTAGGCCAAACCAAACTGATAATTCAAAGAGACTTGCAAAGATAACCAATCATACATAAAAGAATTCAGAGAAGATTCAAATATTATTCATAGATAGACTTGATCATAAACCCACAATTCATTGGTCTCAACAAACACACCGCAAAAAGAAGATTACATCGAATAGATGGCCACAAGAGAGGGGGAGAACATTGTATTGAGATCCAAAGAGGGAGAAGAAGCCAACTAGCTAATAACTATGGACCCGAAGGTCTGAGGTGAACTACTCACACTTCATCGGAGAGGCTATGATGATGTAGAAGCCCTCCGTGATGACGGCCCTCTCCGGCGGAGCTCCGGAACAGGGCCCAAGATGGGATCTCGTGGATACAGAAAGTTGCGGTGGTGGGATTAGGTTTTTGGCTCCGTATCTGATCGTTTGGGGTACGTAGGTATATGTAGCAGGAAGGAGTATGTCGGTGGAGCAACAGGGGGCCCACGAGGTAGGGGGCGCGCCCTTGGGAGGGGGCGCGCCCCCCACCCTCGTGACCGCCTCGGTTGTTCCTTTGAGTAGGGTCCAAGTATCCTGGATCATGTTCGGTGAGAAAATCACGTTCCCGAAGGTTTCATTCCGTTTGGACTCCGTTTGATATTCTGTTTCTCCGAAACTCTGAAATAGGCAAAAAACAGCAATTCTGGGCTGGGCCTCGGGTTAATAGGTTAGTCCCAAAAATAATATAGAAGTGGAAAATAAAGCCCAATATAGTCCAAAACAGTAGATAATATAGCATGGAGTAATAAAAAATTATAGATACGTTGGAGACGTATCAGGCATCCCCAAGCTTAATTCCTCCTCGTCCTCGAGTAGGTAAATGATAAAAATAGAATTTTTGATGTGGAGTGCTACTTGGCATAATTTCAATGAAAATCTTCTTAATTGTGGTATGAATATTCAGATCCAAAAGATTCAAGACAAAAGTTTATGTTGACATAAAAATAATAATACTTCAAGCATACTAACAAAGCAATCATGTCTTCTCAAAATAACATGGCCAAAGAAAGTTATCCCTACAAAATCATATAGTCTGGTTATGCTCTATCTTCACCACACAAAGTATTTAAATCATGCACAACCCCGATGACAAGCCAAGCAATTGTTTCATACTTTAACATTTTCAAAACTTTTTCAATCTTCACGCAATACATGAGCGTGAGCCATGGATATAGCACTATATGTGGAATAGAATGGTGGTTGTGGAGAAGACAAAAAGAGGGGAAGATAGTCTCACATCAACTAGGCGTATCAACGGGCTATGGAGATGCCCATTAATAGATATCAATGTGAGCGAGTAGGGATTGCCATGCAACGGATGCACTAGAGCTATAAGTATATGAAAGCTCAACAAAAGAAACTAAGTGGGTGTGCATCCAACTCGCTTGCTCACGAAGACCTAGGGCAATTTGAGGAAGCCCATCATTGGAATATACAAGCCAAGTTTTATAATGAAAATTCCCACTAGTATATGAAAGTGATATCATAGGAGACTCTCTAGCATGAAGATCATGGTGCTACTTTGAAGCACAAATGTGGTAAAAGGATAGTAACATTGTCCCTTCACTCTTTTTCTCTCATTTGTTTTATTTGGGCCTTTTCCTTTTTTTTATGGCCTCTTTTTTTTCGTCCGGAGTCTCATCCCGACTTGTGGGGGAATCATAGTCTCCATCATCCTTTCCTCACTTGGGACAATGCTATAAAAATGATGATCATCACACTTTTATTTTTCTTACAACTCAACAATTACAACTCGATACTTAGAACAAAATATGACTCTATATGAATGCCTCCGGCGGTATACCGGGATATGCAATGAATCAAGAGTGACATGTATGAAAGAATTATGAATGGTGGCTTTGCCACAAATACGATGTCAACTACATGATCATGCTAGCAATATGGCAATGATGGAGCGTGTCATAATAAACGGAACGGTCAAAAGTTGCATGGCAATATATCTCGGATGGCTATGGAAATGCCATGATAGGTAGGTATGGTGGCTGTTTTGAGGAAGTTATATGGTGGGTGTATGATACCGGCGAAAAGTGCGCGGTATTAGAGAGGCTAGCAATGGTGGAAGGATGGGAAAAAATGCATATAATCCATGGACTCAACATTAGTCATAAAGAACTCATATACTTATTGCAAAAATTTAGAAGTTATCAAAGCAAAGTATTACGCGCATGATCCTAGGGGGATAGATTGGTAGGAAAAGACCATCGCTCGTCCCCGACCGCCACTCATAAGGAAGACAATTAATAAATAAATCATGCTCCGACTTCATCACATAACGATTCACCATACGTGCATGCTACGGGAATCACAAACTTCAACGCAAGTATTTTTAAATTCACAACTAACCAACTAGAATGACTCTAATATCACCATCTTCATATCTCAAAACAATTATCATGTTTCAATCTTTTCTTAGTATTCAACACACTCAAAAGAAAGTTTCACAAATCTTGAATACCAAGCATATTATTATTAAGCAATTTACCATGCTATTAAGACTCTTAAAATGATCTAAGTGAAGCATGAGAGATCAATAGTTTCTTTAAAAAAAATCCACCACCGTGCTCTAACATATCTAAGTGAAGCACATAGAGCAAAATTATAACGCTCAAAGATATAAGTGAAGCACATAGAGCAAAACTACATAGCTCAAAAGATATATGTGAAGTACATAGAGTATTCTATCAAATTTTAATTCAAATATGGCTCTCTCAAAAGGTGTGTACAGCAAGGATGATTGTGGCATACTAAAAAACAAATACACAAATAATACAAGACGCTCCAAGCAAAACACATATCATGTGGTGAATAAAAATATAGCTCCAAGTAAAATTACCGATGGAAGTAGACGAAAGAGGGGATGCCTTCTGGGGCATCCCCAAGATTTGACTTTTTGGTGTCCTTGGATTATCTTGGGGTGCCATGGGCATCCCCAAGATTAGTCTCTTTCCACTCCTTGTTCCATAATCCATCAAAAGAATTTACCCAAAACTTGAAAACTTCACAACACAAAACTCAATAGAAATCTCGTGAGCTCCGGTAGAGAAAGAAAACAAAAAACCACTTCAAGGTACTGTAATGAACTCATTCTTTATTTATATTGGTGTTAAACCTAATGTATTCCAACTTCTCTATGGATTATAAACTATTTTACTAGCCATAGATTCATCAAAATAAGCAAACAACACACGAAAAACAGAATCTGTCAAAAATAGAACAGTCTGTAGTAATCTGTAACTAACGAAAACTTCTGGAATTCCAAAAAATCTACCCAAATAGTAAGACCTAGACAATTTGTTTATTGATCAGAAGCAATTGGAATCAGTATTTTATCACGTTCTGGTGATTTTTAACAATTGTTTTCGTGAACAGAAAGTTTCTGGAAATTACAGCAAGATCAAATAACTATCATCCAAGAAGATCCTATAGGTTTAACTTGGCACAAACTCTAATTAAAACACAAAACCACATCTAAACAGAAGGTAGATGGGTTATTTATTCCTAAACAGAAACAAAAACTAAAAACTAAAAATAAAATTGGGTTGCCTCCCAACAAGCGCTATCGTTTAACGCCCCTAGCTGGGCATTGAGATTTCAATGATGCTCACACGAAAGACAAGAATTGAAGCACAAAGAGAGCATCATATAGCATGTGAAAACACACATACAAATCTAACATACTTCCTATGCATAGGCATCTTATAGGTAAACAAATTATCAAGGCAAGCAAAAACTAGCATATGCAAGGAAGCGGAAAGAAACAATAGCAATCTCAACATAACGAGAGGTAATTTATTATCATGAAAATTTCTACAACCATATTTTCCTCTCTCATAATTATTACATGTGGGATCATAAGAAAATTCAACAAAATAGCTATCACATAAAATATTTTCAATACGATCCACATGCATGCAAAGTTGACACTCTTCCAAAATAGTGGGATTATCATTAACTAAAGTCATGACCTCTCCAAACCCACTTTTATGAAAAATTTCATAAGATTGAACATTCTCCAAATATGTGTTGACACTCCTCCAAACCCACTTTCAATAATATTGCAAACACTATTATCAATCTCATATTCATCATGGGGCTTAAATAAATTTTCAAGATCATAAGAAGAACTATCACCCCAATCATGATCATTGCAACAAGTAGAGGACATAGCAAAACTAGCATCCCAAAGCTTAGGGTTTTGCATATTTTTAGCACAATTGACATCAATAGAATTTATAGTAAAATCATTGCAATCGCGCTTTTTATTCAAAGATCTATCGTGAATCACTTCATAAAGTACTTCATCACAATTTTTAGATTCACGAATTTCAGGCAAAACCTTATAAAGATAATCTAGTGCACTCAATTCACTAGAAATAGGTTCATAATAATTGGATCTCTTAAAGAGATTAGGGAGTGGATGAGGATCCATAAACTTTTAGCAAGTGAACATGCAAGCAAAAAAGAAGGCACATGGAAAAGAGAGGGTGAATAAAACGGCAAGGGTGAAGTGGGGGAGAGGAAAACGAGAGACAAATGGCAACTAATGTAATGCGAGAGATCGGGATTGTGATGGGTACTTGGAATGTTGACTTTTTGCGTAGACTCCCCGGCAACGGCACCAGAAATTCTTCTTGCTACCTCTTGAGCACTGCGTTGGATTTCCCCGAAGAGGAGAGGATGATGCAGCAAAGTAGCGTAAGTATTTCCCTCAGTTTTTGAGAACCAAGGTATCAATCCGGTAGGAGCCTACGTTCAAGTCCCTTGTACCTGCACAAAACGATAGCTACTCGCAACCAACGTGATTAGGGGTTGTCAATCCCTTCACGATCACTTATGAGAGTGAGATCTGATAGAGATGATAGATAATATTTTTGGTATTTTTGGTATAGAGATGCAAAGTGAAAAGTAAAAAGCAAAGTAAAAAGCAAAGCAAGATTAAAGTGATGTAGATTGATATGATGAGAATAGACCCGAGGGCCATATGTTTCACTAGTGGCTTCTCTCAAGAGCATAAGTATTCTACGATGGGTAAACAAATTACTGTTGAGCAATTAACATAATTGAGCATAGTTATGAGAATATCTAGGTATGATCATGTATATAGGCATCATGTCCGAGACAAGTAGACTGACTCCTGCCTGCATCTACTACTATTACTCCACTCATCGACCGCTATCCAGCATGCATCTAGAGTATTAAGTTAAAAACAGAGTAACGCCTTAAGCAAGATGACATGATGTAGAGGGATAGTTTCATGCAATATGATAAAAACCCCATCTTGTTATCCTCGATGGCAACAATACAATACGTGCCTTGCTGCCCCTTCTGTCACTGGGAAAGGACACCGCAAGATTGAACCCAAAGCTAAGCACATCTCCCATGGCAAGAAAAACCAATCTAGTAGGCCAAACCAAACTGATAATTCAAAGAGACTTGCAAAGATAACCAATCATACATAAAAGAATTCAGAGAAGATTCAAATATTATTCATAGATAGACTTGATCATAAACCCACAATTCATCGGTCTCAACAATTCTGGGTTGGGCCTCCGGTTAATAGGTTAGTCCCAAAAATAGTGTAAAAGTGGAAAATAAAGCCCAGTATAGTCCAAAACAGTAGATAATATAGCATGGAGCAATCAAAAATTATAGATACGTTGGAGACGTATCAGGGGGGCGCCCCCTAGGCTTGTGGCCTCCTCAATCACTAGCCCATCTCCGATGCTTCGGTGGTCTCTTTTGGTCCATACAAAATCACCGTAAAATTTCAGCCCATTCCAAGAACTTCTATTTCCACACAAAAAACGACACCACGGTAGTTCTGTTGAAAACAACGTTAGTCCGGGTTAGTTCTAATCAAATCATACCAAAAACATATAAAATTGTTGTAAACATGGCATGAATCCTTCATAAATAATAGATACGTTGGAGACGTATCAACATCCCCAAGCTTAATTCCTGCTCGTCCTCGAGTAGGTAAATGATAAAAGAAATAATTTATGAAGTGTGAATGCTAGCAAGTGCACAAGTTCGATCAATGATAATTTCATTCAATTTTTCTGGCATCATCATATATCATAAAATAGTAGCTCATCTCATAAAACTTCTCATGATCAAGTAACAAGCTATTCGCATGTTAAAGCATAGACCATAAACTTTCTTGAAGACTAAAAAACTATGTTCTCAGCCATCAAACAATTGCAATTCATCTTATTTTCAGGAAGGGTCTATGTAAGATCTTTGATTTAGCAAATTCCACATACTCAACTATCATATAGTGTTCCATGATTGCTGACACTCAAAGCATATTTTGAGAACAAATAGCATCCATCGAACACAGAGAAAGATAGGGGCTTAATGTTTCACCTCCCAACTTATTTATCATATAGATAATTGTCAACAATAATAATTCATGATCAAATATATTTGAATGTCCATATATGCTTGGATCTTTCCCCACCACATGATACTTTCCAACTAGATAATAATTGGGGTTGAAATGAGAAGGAATACTACTGACTCCTGCATAAAAGTAAAAGATAGGCCCTTTGCAGAGGGAAGCAGGGATTTGCAGAGGTGCCAGAGCTCGAAGCTTTTAAAACAGAATGAATATAATTTTGAGAGGTATGCTTTCATTGTCAATGTAACGACCGAGAGTTCGCAATATCTTCCATACTAGACACCTTGGTTCCAAAACATAAAGGTAAAGTTTTTTACTCCCCGTCCACCAACAAACACAAGGCATGGCGAGCCGAATCCTCGGGTGCCCTCCATACCAAGAACGATCCGGGGGATTTTTGTTTCATTATTATATTTTGATTTTGATCATAGGACTGGGCATCCCAATTACCAGTCACTTTCTCGTGAATGACAAACGAATAAACACTCATCGTGAGAATAACCCACCTAGCATGGAAGATATTGACCGCCTCCTGTCACTTCATGAGAGATTTGTGCATACAAAATAGTTTTTTTAAGATTTAGAGTTTGGCACATGCAAATTTACTTGGAACGGCAGGTAAATACTGCATATATGTAGGTATGGTGGACTCATATGGAATAACTTTGGGTTTAAGGAAGTGGATGCACAAGCAGTATTCCCTCTTAGTACGGGTGAAGGCGAGCAAAAGATCCTAAGCGAGCACCACATGTTGGAGGATCCATAATAATATAACTTCTATACAAATATACCCAAACATAACTCATTACGTTGTCTTCCTTGTCCAAGTTCAACTAATTTGCTCAAGTTTGAAAATAATTAATGGTGCTCACAATCATAGAAGATGTCCAAGATAGTATATTTATATGCGAAATCTCTCTTCCTTCAATATTCTTTCATGAATTTATCAAGTGACCAATGCTATGTTTGTTAACTTTCAATAAATTTTACCACCTATACTTCTTATATGTGAAGTCATTACTCCCCATGGGAAAAGCATATGAAACATATATAATTTTAGATTTTTGGTATTCAATTCATTCAACCATTTACTCATAGGATATAAGTGAAGCACGAGAGTAAATGACATACTACTCCAAAAAGATATAAGTGAAGATCAATGAGTAGTCTAACAATTAAGTAGCTATGTGAAGACTCTCTCTCTCTCATAAATAAAATTTTAGATCTTAAGTATTTTATTCCAATAGCAAGCAAAAAAATAAAAAATAAAATAAAATGACATTCCAAGGACAGTACATATCATGTGAAGAAGCAAAAACTTAGGCTCAACCAAAACTGACCGATCATTGTTGAAGAAGAAAGATGGGATGCCAACCGGGGCAACCCTATGCTAAGATGCTTGGGACTTCTTGAAATGTTAACTAGGGATGCCTTGGGCATCCCCAATCTTGAGATTTTGTGTCTCCTTAATTCCTCTCTTACCATGGTCTCCCCAATTCTTAAAAACTTCATACACACAAAACTCAACAAGAACTTGTGAGATAAGTTAGTATAAATCAATGCAATAACCTTATCATTCTCTACTGTAGCAAATCACAAAAATTAAAAATTGATATTGCATACTAAATGCCTCTGCATATTTAATACTCCTATCCTCAAATATAATCATTAAACAAGCAAACATATGCAAACAATGCAAACATAACAGCAATCTATCTAAACAGAACAACCTGTAAATAATGCAAGAAGATTCATACTTCTATAAGTCCAAAAATTATGAAAAATTACCACACTATTGAAAATTTGTTTTAGCTCATTGTGTAAAATTTCAATATTTTATCACATTCTAACTCTCCATAAGAATCCAGACAATGATAGAAAACTTTCTATTTTCAAAACAACAACATATAGACTTGCAAAATAAGCATGGTAAAGGCTATACTTGACCTTTTTATTGAACAAAAAGATGCAAAACATTATTATAAATAACAGAAAGCAAATACTAATAAAATAAAATGACGCTCCAATATAAACTCATACATATGACGAATAAAAATATAGCTCCAAGAGAGATTCCGCGGCATCCCCATGCTTAGTTGCTTGGGTCTTCCATGAATATTACCTTGGGGTGCCTTGGGAATCCCCAATTTTAGGGTCTTGACACTCCTTATTCTCCTCATGTTGATATCTCACACAAAACTTGAAAACTTCAATCACACAAAACTTAACAGAACTTCGTGAGATGTGTTAGTATAATAAAGCAAATCATTCACTTTGGTACTGTCAAGATAAGATTCATAATTGTTATCATACAATGCGTACTGTACCTTATCATTTCCACAATTTATATCACTTAATATAATCTATCGAAACACTAAAACAAGAAAAACTATGCATTGAAAACAGAATATGTCAAAAACAGAACAATCTGTAATGATCTCGACAACCACCATACTTCTGTAACTCTATTTTTTTTAAAAAAATTAGGACAACCTGGACAATTTTTATATCAATCTTGTCTAAAACAATTGAAGAATTTATCGCGTTCCAGCAGACCAGATCAATTCTGTTACTGGGCGCAAAAGTTCTTGTTTTCTCACTGAATCAAATCAACTATTGTCGGGGAAACTGATCCACGAGCACCTATGGGGACCGAGCCCCTTTCGGTTCGGCGGGGGGCGGAGGTCGCACGAAGAGCAGATCGAGGCGGAGCACACGAGCAGTTTACCCAGCTTCGGAGCTCTCCGGAGAGATAATACTCCTACTGCTGCTTTGTGGTTTGTATTGAGTTCTTGCTCGGGAGCGCTGAGTGCTACAGTACGCACCACCAGCTAACGAGACCGAGCGTGAGTGTTCTACTGTTCGTCCTCCCCCTACATTGTGCATGGGCCTCCTTTTATATGCTCAAGGGGTCTCCAACAGGTGGCAACGTAGACAAGGGTAAAAATGGAAAGGTGCTGCGGTTGGTACAGCTACCTGTACAGTGTGTCCTACCTAACCCTGATGGCAGGGGACAAGGGCATTAAATGCCCATCTACGTCGCCCAAACAATGCAGAAAAGGGACCGTCAGGGGAGCTACCGCTCGCCACGAGGGCGATCTTGTCAGCGCCGCTTGCCATAGTGCACCCCTGGCTGCACAGCCTCCCGCCACGCACGCCTGGAAGGGTCCCAGAGCGACACGTTGGTGGATGTGCTGGAGCGCGGGTACAGAGTGGTTGCTTGCCGCGGCAAACGCCTTGCCGCGGTCGTTGTCTCGTCGCGTCCGGGGACTTGTCACTCGCCGGGTCTTGCCGGGACGCGTGGCACGTCCCGGCAAGTTCCTTGAGATGCCTTGGTTGGCCTCCCCGGCAAGCTCCTCCTGCCGGGGTCTTGTGCCTTGAGTGGCCTTCCCGGCAAGCTCCTCTTGCCGGGGCCTTGTCTCCTTGGCTTGAATACTTTGTTCTTGAATGGCTCCAAAGGGACCACAGAGGATATTGGCGGTCACCCGGCAAGCCTTGCCGCGGGACGCTGCGACTGCCCGTGCACAAGTTCGGGATACTAGGGTACCCCTACTCTAGTACACCGACAGGAGCCCCCGGGCCTGGGCCATATGCGGTGCCGAGCGCTGTTGGGCCAGGCCCAAAACAGGGCACGGGCACGCGCGGCCTAGATCACGCCGTATCTTACTCCGTATCCACCGCGCCCTCCCCGAACGGCACACGTCGATTGCGGCGTCGTGGGAGAGATCATGGGTGGATTCTTTATTCGGAAAGGCGGAAAGTCCGCTCCCTTCCTCCTTATAAGCAGGGGAAACAGGGGCAGTTCGCCCATCTGCCCGTTGCTATTCCTTCCCCGAGAATCTCCGCCACTCCCCTTCTTCCCAAAGCCGAAGGAGAGCAGCGCCCCGCCCCCATCGCCACCAGCACCACCAACGCCGTCGTCCTCCCTCACCACTCCCGCCATGGCTCCGAAAGCCGAGAAGGTGAAGTCGGCCGAGGCGCAGCGGCTCGCGGCGCTGTGAAAGGAGCGGGAAATCTTCCCTCCTAAGCTTGCCACGGAAGAGCTGAAGGAGTACTACCACCTCTTCTGGTCGACGGGGACGCGAGCGCATCCGCGCACGAAGGTACTCCCAGCCGCTGCTTGGGAAAAGGCTCCCACTGGGTACCCTTTCTTCGCCTTGTTCTTCTACTGCGGGCTCTGCCCGCCCTTTTCTGAATTCTTCTGTGATGTCATGAACACCTACGGGCTCCGCCTCCTTGACTTCTCCGCGCTCAGCTCCGACGAGGAAGAAGAAGAGTAAGATTCTTGTTGTACTTGTATGTCTTCAATACTTGCTGTCTTGTCTTTGTATCTCATTTGCTTTACTCTGAACTTATTCCTTTTTAGGACTCTGGCCCAGAGAGCGGCAAAGAGAGCCAAGGTCCCGGTGATTGTCATCGAGGACGATCCCACCGTGCCAGCAGGGGGTGCGCCCGAGACAAACTTGCCGGACCCGGCAGCTGTTCTTTAGAGCAGCCCCCAGCGCAGCCCCCAGCGTAAGTATATGGTTTGCTTCCCGCTGTTAGGCGCGCATGGATACTCTTTGTTTGCTGATATCTGACTGTTGGCTTGTGTAGGAGCAGAGCAGCCCCACCAGGAGCGTCCGGATGCCGCCCCTGACATGCCATCTGCTTCGACTACGCCGCCAAGGGAGAGTTCTCCGGCAAGGGAGAATCCTCCGACAAGGGAGAGCTCCCCGACAAGGGAGAAGTCTCCGGCAAGGGACAGTACCAGCGACCCCCCGGCAGCGGAGATCCCAACTACCGAGCCTGGTACAGGTACTTCTTGCTTCTAAACTTCCCTTGGGTTCTTCTTCGTTCGATCTTCTTTTTGGATATCTGCTTGACTTTTCTTCCTTTTTCGGCCGTCAGATCCATCTGCTGCGGAGCCGATGGAGACCGAGGTTGTTGTTGATGATGCTGCCGCCACCGAAGAAGCGGCCGGCGCTGATGATCCTGCCGGCGAAGAGGCCGCCAAGGCTGCCGCCGCAGCAGCTGACGAGGGGTCTGGCGATCGCACTGACGGCCCTGAGGCCGCAGGAGCGTCAGGCGCTACGCCGACCGCCGACCCTTCCGCCGCTGCCGCAGCGTCGGGCTCCGAAGGGCCCCAGCCAGGCGTCTAGTTGAAGGCCAGCGATGGCATCTTCATCAACCTCCCCTGGGCGTCAACGTCCAGGGCGCCAGTCGAAGGAGAAAGCTTTGACGTGGAGGTGCTCGCCTCCGCTGGGCTGACGCTGGTCGACGCGCCAAGCAGCAGCAGCGACGAGCCTGAGGAGGAGCGACTGCTGCGGAAGCTGTTGTCGCTCTACCGCGCTCGGCAAGCCAAGCTGGAATCCCGCGAAGCGCTTGCCGCGAAGGCGGGAGCCGACATTGAGAAGCGCGCGGCGGAGCTCCGCGGCATCAACCAGGCAGCTCTCCGGTCCCTGGCGGAGGAGCGGGAGCAGCTCGAGGAGGCGCAGAAGGCCTTCCTCCTCGAGAAAGCTGACGTCGAGGAGCAACAGCAGCTTGCCGCTGAGAAGCTGTCGGCGCAGGAGGGTGAACTGGCGCAGTGGAAGGTCAACCTCGATAGCCACGAGGAGGAGCTTGCCGCGTGCGAGCGAACACTTGGCGGAGCTCTCAGGGAAGCAAAGGACGCTGCCGCAGCTACCGAGGCCGCCAAGGAGCTGGAGACGAAGGTGGCGCAGCTGGAAACCGATCTTAGGGCGAGTGGTGAAGAGCTTGCCGCGCTCAAGCATGAGCGCGAGAAGGACGCCTACACCTTTGGCGAGCTGCAGGGTCGTCTCGCCGAGAAGATCAAGGAGCTTCGCGCCGCCAAGGACTCCAACGCCGATCTTGAGTTGAAGCTGACCGCTCTGACCAAGACGCTGGACGGCGCCAGGGAGCAAGAGGCGGCCCTGAAGAAGGAAATCAAGGCCGACAAGGCGCTGCTGGAGAGCATTGCTGCTACCCAGAACACCTTCAGGGAGAATGTGGAGCAGTGGACGGAAGGTCTTGTGAATGCTACCGCCGACATTGACAGGGAGCTGGCGTAGCTGGGGATGGAGGATCTCGGGTATCCCTCCGACGAGAAACTCCAATCCAGCGCCAAGCTCACCTTGTTCTTCAAAGGCGTGGCGACGGCCCTTCAGCGACTCCGGGAGAGGATCCCAAAGCAGCTGGCCAACGAGTCACGCAAGATCTGCGCGGGAGCTCTTCAAAAAGTGTTCGTGAAGGTAGCCTTCCGCAACCCGGGTCTCAACCTCACCAACGTCCTCAGATCCCTGCCGGCGGAAGCTGATCTGGAGGCGCTCAAGGACCTTGTCGCATCCATTGTGGACAAGGTGAGCGGGATCAAGAGGGTTGAGGGCGATCGCGTGGACTAGGCCGCCCGTTTTCTTCTTTTCTTGTCGCTGCTGATCATGTTATGAAAACAGTCTATTAGAGCCACGACAAGCTATTTTGTAATATAACTCTATTTTGGGCAGTGATTGCAATGTTATTTCCTTTACTTGATTCCTTCCTTCGTATGTTTTTGCCCTACGCTTTTAGGGAACTTGCCGGCGCAGGCACCCTCGCCGCGAGCGCTGAGTGCGGGATGTCAGCAGCCTGCTAGCAGTGCCGTTGCCGACAAGAAACCTTGTCGTAACTAGTCGCAGCTCGCTTAAGTTGTTGAGCGAACTCGAAACAAAGTAAGGGCGCGACTCTAGTCGCAGCACACTTAAACTGTTGAGCGAACTCGAAACAAAGTAAGGGCGCAACTAGCCACGAGTCGCTTCCTTCGCACACAGGTTTTCCATACAAAGCATGGTCGTTTAAGGAAGATAACTTAAAAATTTAAAAACATCTGATTGCTCAAATTTTGGCAACTTAGATTTTCTGTCGTTTGCTTCCCGGCAAGGCGAGAGTTTCTTGAACGACGCCTGGTCCATACCATTATCTTCCCCTTCCCCCCCGGCAAACTTGTGGGCGAAGGAACCTTCCTTTCCTTGAGAAAAAAGAAAGTAGAGAAAACAATGATATGGAGCCTTATGGCTCGTTATTGCTTACCGGGGGTGTTCGCTGCACAAAGTGTCAGATAACTCATGCAAAAAAATAAAAAGCATGAAATTGACAAGATGTGTGGAGCACATGAGCTTTATTTATGCACAGGGTCTGCGCCTGGATTTGTACAAAGGATTACATGCAACAGCGGCAAGACTTGTACAAAAGATGGTTGCCGGAGCAGGGTCCGGCAACTGCGCCTTACGGGTAAAACTTACGAAGATGCTCAATGTTCCAGGAGTTGCTCACCGGAATGCCATCTTCGGTCTCAAGGCAGACAGCGCCAGGCCTAGTGACTCGTTTCACCCGGTAAGGGCCTTCCCACTTTGGCGTCAACTTGTTGGAATTCTTGGCGGACTGAACGCGCCGAAGAACAAGGTCGCCTTCCTCGAGACTTCTGGCGTTAACTTTGCGGCTATGGTAGCGGCGCAAAGCTTGCTGGTAGCGAGCAGCTCGTACAGCAGCCTGAAGACGGTCTTCCTCAAGGAGCAGCGCGTCATCTTGTCGCAGCTGCTCTTGCTCAAGCTCATCATAAGCGAGCACTCGAGGCGACCCGTATACGAGTTCCGTGGGGAGAACTGCCTCTGCTCCATAGACTAGAGCGAAAGGTGTCTGGCCAGTGGCTCGATTTGGCGTCGTCCTGATCGACCAAAGAACCACCGGCAGCTCCTCAATCCAGTTTCTTCCGCACTCGTGCAGCCTGTCGAAAGTCCTGGTCTTGAGTTCACGCAGCACTTCAGCATTTGCCCTCTCCGCTTGACCGTTGCTCCTGGGGTGAGCAACAGAAGCAAAGCAGACCTTGGCGCCAAGATCTTGGACGTACTGCATGAAGGTGCGGCTCGTGAATTGTGTACCGTTGTCGGTGATGATCCTGTTAGGGATCCCGAAGCGGCAAACAATCGACCTGAAGAACTTGACTGCTGACTGTGCTATCACCTTCCTCACTACTTCCACTTCCGGCCACTTTGTGAACTTGTCGATCGCAACGTACAAGTACTCAAAGCCCCTGACTGCTCGGGGGAAGGGGCCGAGGATGTCGAGCCCCCAGACCGAAAATGGCCAGGATAAAGGGATCGTCTGGAGAGCTTGAGCTGGCTGGTGTATCTGCTTGGAATGAAACTGGCACGCTTCACACTTGGTTACTTGTGCAGTCGCATCCTGGAGGGCTGTCGGCCAAAAGAAACCTTGCCGGAAAGCTTTGCCGGCAAGCGCTCTTGCGCCAATGTGGTGACCACATATGCCTCCATGTATCTCTGCCAACAGCTTTTGTCCGTCTTCCCGGTGAATACACTTCAATTTCACCCCTTTGAGTCTTCTTCTGTACAGTGCGTTGTCGACAAACTGGTACATACTTGACTGCCGGGCTACTCTTTCCGCTTCTTCTTGCTCTTCGGGAAGTTCTCCTGTCTGAAGGAAACGGACGATCTGTTGTGCCCATGCTGGAGCTTGTGGCTCGACAACAAGGACTAAAGGCACATCTGCTGCTGTGGGAACATCCGCTTCTACGGCGAGAAGCTGCGGCTCAGCCGGAGCTTGACGTTCCCCGGCAAGCTTGCCGGAGCAAAACTTGTCGGGAGCGTCTGCTTCAACGGAACAAACCCAGGGGTTTGCCGGAGCAGACTGCTCCCCAGCACTCTTGGTGTTGATCTTGGGGACCTTCTTGGCGGCGGTTTCGGGAAGCTCTGCCGGAAAATAGTCACCAGAAATTAACTTCCTCTTCTTGCTCTGTCCAGTTGATGGCGTCACAGACGGTTGAGTCAGCTTGAGCACAAAGATCCCTGGTTCCACAGGTAACTTAAGTGCTGCGCACTTTGACAGGCCATCGACAATGTCGTTCTGAGCTCTTGGAACATGTTCCATCTGTAGGCCGACAAAGTGCTCTTCTAGCTTCCTCACTTCATCAACTAAGCTTCCATCAACGGACTCTGATAACTCTTATTCACTTGGCGGACGACAAGCTGCGAGTCACCCCTGACAATGAGCTTCTTGATCCCAAGGTCTGCCGCGATCCTGAGACCGGCAAGCAATCCTTCATACTCTACAATATTGTTTGTTGCTTGCTCCTTGGGAAAGTGCATCTGGACTACATACTTAAGGTGCTCTCCGGTGGGTGCGACAAGCAGTACGCCAGCACCGGCGCCTTGCAGCAAGAAAGCACCATCAAAGTACATCAGCCACTCTTTGCTTGCTTCCTTGACGGGGATGCTCGTTTCTGGAATTTCTTCATCTGGTGTTGGCGTCCACTCTGCTATGAATTCTGCCAATGCTCTGCTTTGGATAGTTGAAATGCTCTCAAACTTGAGGCCAAAGCTTGACAGTTCCAGTGCCCACTCAACAATCCTGCCTGTTGCTTCTGGATTCTGCAGTATCCTCTTCAGCGGAAAACGAGTGACAACTGTTGTCTCATGTGCTTGGAAGTAATGGCGCAGCTTTCTCGAGGCCATGAGAAAGCCGAAAAGCAATTTCTGCACACCAGAGTACCTTGACCTAGCCCCCTGCAGAAGGGAACTGACAAAGTAGACTGGGCGCTGCACCATTTTCTTCTGTATCTCCCCGGGTGCCTGCGCAGATCCATCTTTGCCGGGACCAGAGCTTGTCGGGGAAGCCCCCTGCTTGTCGCTGGATGCGCTTGCCGTGGTTGCTGGCTCATCATCTGCCTCCCTCTCCGCTACTAACGCAGCACTAACCACTTGATTGGTTGCTGCCAGATACAGCAGCAACTTCTCTTGTGGCTTAGGTGCGACAAGTATTGGAGTGGAGGACAGGTATCTCTTCAAGTCCTGCAGCGCAGCCTCCGCTTCTGGAGTCCATTTCATTGGACCTACCTTTTTCAAAATTTTGAAAAACGGCAGGGCGCGCTCAGCAGACTTAGAGATAAACCTGCTGAGAGCCGCCACGCAGCCGACAAGTCTCCGTACATCCTTGACGCGCTTCGGTGCTTCAATCTGCTCAATGGCCTTGATCTTGTCGGGATTGGCTTCAATTCCCCGCTGAGATACGAAGAACCCGAGAAGCTTGCCGGAAGGGACTCCAAACACGCACTTCTCGGGGTTGAGCTTGAGGCTGATCTTGCGCAGATTTGCGAAAGTCTCGTCTAAATCTTGAATCAGAGTTGCCTTATCCTTGCTCTTGACCACTATGTCGTCCATGTAGGCTTCCACATTTCTGTGTATTTGCGGTTCAAAAGCAGTATGGACTACCCTTGCAAATGTTGAACCAGCATTCTTTAAACCGAAAGGCATCCGTATGAAATAGTACGTGCCACAGGGAGTGATGAATGCGGTTTTCTCCTCATCCTCTTCTGCCATGAAGATCTGATGGTATCCTGAGTATGCGTCAAGAAATTAAAGCAAGTCACATCCGGCCGTGGAGTCAACAATCTGGTCGATGCGCGGCAAGGGAAATGGGTCTTTGGGACAAGCTTTATTGACATCAGTAAAGTCGATACAAAGCCTCCATTTCCCGTTTGCCTTGCGCACGACTACAGGATTGGCCAATCACGTAGGATGGAGCACTCCTCTGACAAGGCCTGCTGCTTCCAACTTCTTGATCTCTTCTACGATGAATTCTTGGCGCTCCACTACTTGCTTTCTGACTTTCTGCTTGACGGGCCGCGCATGAGGACAGACGGCAAGGTGGTGCTCAACTACTTTCCTGGGGACACCGGGGATGTCAGACGGTTCCCACGCAAACACATCGACATTCGCTCGCAGGAAAGCAATGAGCGCGCTTTCCTATTTAGGGTCGAGAGTGGCGCTGATGGTGAAAGTACCACCAGTGCCGTCCTCCTTGGAGGACACCTTCTTGGTCGCTGGCGGAGCTGCCATTGTCTTCTTACACTTGCCGGTGGAGCTCGATGGTGCGTCCTCGACGGTAGCGCAGCACTCCGGAGAGGTGCGCTTGCCGGAGTGAGCATCAGAACTCTTGTCGGACTTGGTCTTCTTTTTCCCCCCGGGAGCTTCGGCGGCAAGTGGCTTGCGATATGTTGTGGCTGCTGCTTCTCGGTAGATTTTGTCGGCGCAGATAAGAGCATCCTTCTTGTCGCCAGGGACAGAGATGACGCTTATCGGGCCTGGCATCTTCAGCATGTTATACGCATAGTGAGAGGCTGCCATGAACTTGGCGAGTGCTGGACGACCGAGAATCCCATTGTAAGGCAATGGAAAATCGGCGACGTCAAAAGTGACCCTCTCAGTTCTGAAGTTCAACTCGCTGCCAAATGTCACCGGCAACGTGATCTTCCCCTTCGGCTTGCTCCTTCCCGGGTTGATTCCTTGGAATCTGTCGGTCTCTTCGAGCTCGCTGTCAGGGACCTGGAGTTTCCTAAGCACAGCGGAGGAGATCAGGTTCAAGCCGGCCCCACCGTCATCTAGCATCTTAGTGACCTTGAGGTTGCGGATAGTTGGTGAAACCAACATCGGCAAGCACCCGACAACAGTTGTGCGATCAGGGTGATCCTCAATATCAAAGATGATAGGCGTGCTGGACCATTTCAGAAGCTTGCGTGACTCAACGGGTGGTTCTGCCGCATTGACTTCCCGCACCCACTGCTTGAGTTGGCGGTGTGAAGTATGCAGAGAAGCACCGCCGTCAATGCACAAGACCTCTGTGGCTTTCTGGAACTCCTGCTCACTGGTTTCATCATCATCCATGTCTTCGTCGTCGTCATCTTCATCCTTGTCGCGGCCACGGGGAGGTCTGTCTCCTTGCCGCTGCTTGGCCTTGCCGCGGCGTCCTCCCCGGCCGGGGCGCTTCGTACCGGATCCTCCAGCACCTCCTTGGGCTTTCTCCTTGTCGCGTCGCTCGTACTCGGCCTTTTGCAGCTCGACAAGCTACTCGACCTTCTTGCAGCTCTGGAGGTCATGGCCCTTGGTGCGGTGGATCTTGCAGTACTGTTTGTTGGTGCCGTCCTGCTTGTCGGCGGCCGCCACAGCCTGGCAGTTGGCGCATGCGGAAACCTCCTTGCCGGAGCTACCATCCTTGGCTTTCTTGGCGCCACCTTCGTTGCCGGACTGCTCAACAACTAGCACATATTTGCCCTTCCTCTTCCTGTTGTTCCGCCGCCGGCTTTTCTTTGCCGGGGCTGCATCCTCGCTGTCAGATCCTCCTGTTCCTGTATTCTCTCCGGGGAGTTTCCTCCCTTCCTTAGCACATGCACACCTGTCGGCCAGGTCATACAGCTCACTGACGTCTCTGATCTTGCACATTGCCATCTCCTCCTGCATCCTGCGGTTACGCACGTTCTGATGGAACGCGCTGATGACTGCGGCAGGGTGGACATCTGGGATGTTGCGTTGCACATGGCCGAATCTCTGGATGCACTTGCGCAGGGGCTCTCCTTCCTTCTGGGCAAGCAGATGAAGATCACTCTCCTGGCCATGAGGTTTGTGGCCGCCTGTAAAGGCGCCGACAAACTGATGGCATAGGTCTGCCCAGGAAGATATGGAGTTGTCCGGCAAGTGCATGAGCCAGGACCTGACCTTGGGCTTGAGCACCAGCGGGAAGTAGTTGGTAAGGATCTTGTCGTCGCGCCCCCCAGCAGCTTGCACCGCGATGGTGTAGATGCTGAGGAACTCCGACGGATGCAACTTGCCGTCGTACTTCTCGGGTACGTCTGGCTTGAAGTTCTTCGTGCTGGGCCACTGGACTTGCCGCAGTTCACGGGTAAACGCAGGGCAACCTACCGCGTATGACAGGTCGCCTGGTTCCCCTGGCGCACGCATGTCGACAGTGGGCCCAGCGCGCTGGTCTGACTGACGCCGCGCTTCTCTTCGGCGCTCGATGCGAGTACGAGCGTCTTCTTGCTGTTATTCGTGAAGAACTTGGCATTGATCGCGACGAGCTCGTGGATCCGATGACGCGGTGGAGTCGCTGTCGAGGTGGATCCGGTGAGGTGGTGATCTTGGCCTTCGCGGCGGAGAGTGCACGGTGGTTGCACCCCCACCGGTTTTGTCGCCATCGGCCCGTGCCTGGCTGACTCGCCGCGGCTGCGATGTACTCGGTTGCCGTGGAGTGTCGCCGTTGGCAAAGACGATGAGACTCTGAATGGTGGCCCTCCAGTCGTCGATCTTGTCCGCCGTTGGAGGGTAATCTAGGAGCAGTTGGGCTCGCGCCAAAGCTTCTGCTGGAGTGGCGGGTAGCGGTGGCGAACGGTGTGTGGAGCGGGATATGCTCGAACTTCTAACTATGTTAGAAGGAGCAGTATCCCGTCCAGGTGACCGTGCCTCACTCGTGCCAGCATGTTGGCGTGCATGCTGGCCTTGACCATCCCGAGATCCACCAGCTCGATCTGGGTCCAGCGAGCGTATGGTACCGTGAGTACCATGACGCTGCCGGTTCCGCGCCTCCTGAGATGAGCGCGATGGATGTGTGGACGCCGAGGTCTGCGCAGCCTTGTCCTTGGACCTGGCGGCACCGTGAGCTCCCTCGTCGACGCCCGTTCTTCCGCCGGCGTCTTCCCCACCAGCCGTTTGCACCGGTGGTGGTGGGTTTGTCGCGGACAGAGTAGCCGCCTCCGAAGCCTTCTTCTTCGGCGGCATGTCGATGAAGATGACGAAGATCTAGCTCGTGTGAACGCCGGATCAGGTTCACACAACCTCGACGCCCCCTACCTGGCGTGCCAAAGATGTCGGGGAAACTGATCCACGAGCACCTATGGGGACCGAGCCCCTTTCGGTTCGGCGGGGGGCGGAGGTCGCATGAAGAGCAGATCGAGGCGGAGCACACGAGCAGTTTACCCTGCTTTGGAGCTCTCCGTAGAGATAATACTCCTACTGCTGCTTTGTGGTTTGTATTGAGTTCTTGCTCGGGAGCGTTGAGTGCTACAGTACGCACCAGCAGCTAACGAGACCGAGCGTGAGTGTTCTACTGTTCGTCCTCCCCCTACGTTGTGCATGGGCCTCCTTTTATATGCTCAAGGGGTCTTCAACAGGTGGCAACGTAGACAAGGGTAAAAATGGAAAGGTGCTGCGGTTGGTACAACTACCTGTACAGTGTGTCCTACCTAACCTTGACGGCAGGGGACAAGGGCATTAAATGCCCATCTACGTCGCCCAAACAGTGCAGAAAAGGGACCGTCAGGGGCGCTACTGCTCGCCACGAGGGCGATCTTGTCAGCGCCGCTTGCCACAGTGCACCCCTGGCTGCACAGCCTCCCGCCATGCACGCCTGGAAGGGTCCCAGAGCAACACGTTGGTGGATGTGCTGGAGCGCGGGTACAGAGTGGTTGCTTGCCGCGGCAAACGCCTTGCCGCGGCCATTGTCTCGTCGCGTCCGGGGGCTTGTCGCTCGCCGGGTCTTGCCGGGACGCGTGGCGCGTCCCGGCAAGTTCCTTGAGATGCCTTGGTTGGCCTCCCCGGCGAGCTCCTCCTGCCGGGGTCTTGTGCCTTGAGTGGCCTTCCCGGCAAGCTCCTCTTGCCGGGGCCTTGTCTCCTTGGCTTGAATACTTTGTTCTTGAATGGCTCCAAAGGGACCACAGAGGATATTGGCGGTTACCCGGCAAGCCTTGCCGCGGGACGCTGCGACTGCCCGTGCACAAGTTCGGGATACTAGGGTACCCCTACTCTAGTACACCGACAACTATCATCCACACTATCCCAAAGGCTTTATTTGGCTCTTTTTTGAAACAAAAGATATAAAACATGATTAGTACAGTAGGTTAATCATGTGGACACACAATAACAGTAGATATAAGTATTGGGTTGTCTCCCAACAAGCGCTTTTCTTTAATGTCTTTTTAGCTAGGCATGATGATTTCAATGATGCTCACATAAAAGTAAGAACTGAAACATAACAGGAGCATCATGAATCTCATGACAAGCACATTTAAGTCTAACCCACTTCCTATGCATAGGGATTTTGTGAGCAACCAATTTATGGGAACAAGAATTAACTAGCATGACTTCAAAACTATCAACACATAGAGAGGAAACTTGATATTAGTGAGATATGTAAAAGCATATGTTCCTCTCTCATAATAATTTTCAGTAGCATCATGTATGAATTCAACTATGTAGCATTCTATTCATGATCCACATGCATATAAAATTTATTACTCTCCTCATAAGCAAGTTTATTCTCATCAATATTAGTGGGAGAAAACTCAACAAAATAACTATCACATGATACTTGATTTACATAATCAATTTGAGCACTAATATCATGATGACAAATTTCATGGGTATAATTATTCTTTATAGCATAAATGTCATCACAATAATCATCATAGATAGCAACTTCATTCTCAAAATCAGTTGAAACCTCTTCCAAGATAGTGGAATCATTACTAAATAAAGCCATGACTTCTCTAAATCCACTTTCATAATTATAATAATAAAATTCAACACCCTCCAAAATAGTGGGATCATTATTTCCTAGACTTGAAACTCTTCCAAACCCACTTTCATCAACATAATCATCATAAATAGGAGCATGCTTTCATCATAGTAAATATTCTCATCAAAACTTGGGGGACTAAAAATATCATCTTCGTCAAACATAGTATCCCCAAGCTTAGGGCTTTGCATATCATTAGCATCATGGATATTCAAAGAATTCATACTAACAACATTGCAATAATGCTCATCATTCAAATATTTAGTGCCAAACATTTTATTGACTTCTTCTTCTAACACTTTGGCACAATTTTTCGATCCATCATTTTCAAGAAAGACATTATAAATGAATTATATGTGGCAACCTCAATTCCATTTTTTTGTAATTTTCTTTTATAAATAAAACTAGTGATAAAACAAGAAACTAAAAGATTTGATTGCAAGATCTAAAGATATACCTTCAAGCACTCACCTCCCCAGTTACGGCGCTAAAAAAGAGCGTGATGTCTACTATGCAACATTTCTTCTTGTAGACTCGTGTTGGGCCTCCAAGCGCAGAGTTTTGTAGGGTAGAAATTTTCCCTCAAGTGGATGACCTAAGGTTTATCGATCTATGGGAGGCATAGGATGAAGATGGTCTCTCTCAAACAACCCTGCAACCAAATAACAAAGAGTCTCTTGTGTCCCCAACACACCCAATACAATAGTAAATTGTGTAGGTGCACTAGTTCAGCGAAGAGATGGTGATACAAGTGTAATATGGATAGTAGATATAGGTTTTTGAAATCTGAAAATATAAAAACAGTAAGGTAGCAAGTAGTAAAAGTGAGTAGAAACGGTGTTGCAATGATTGAAAACAAGGCCTAGGGTTCATACTTTCACTAGTGCAAAGTCTCTCAACAATGATAACATAATTAAATCATACGGCAATCCCTCAACGTGCGACAAAGAGCCACTCCAAAGTTCCTATCATGGAGAACATAAGATGAAATTTCTTGTAGGGTATGAAACCACATGAAAGTATTCTTTCTGATCAATCTTTTGAGCTATTCCTATAAGTGTCACAAACAACCCTAGAGTTCGTGCTAAAATAACACCATATGATACACATCAATCAACCCTAATGTCACCTAAGTACTCCAATGTCACAACAAGTATCCATGGGTCAATTATACGGTATGCATCAAACAACTTTAGATTCATAATATTCAATCCAACACAAAGAACCTCAAAGAGTGCCCTAAGATTTCTACCGAAGAAACAAGGATGAAAACATGCATCAACCCCTATGCATAGATTACCCTAATGTTACCTAAGGAATATGCGAGTTGAGTGCCAAACATACATCAAGTGCGTCAATAGAACAACCCATTGTCACCACGAGTATCGCACGCAAGACATACATCAAGTGTTCTCAAATCCATAAAAGTATTAATCCGATAATAGTGAAACCTCAAAGGTAAAACTCAACTCATCACAAGAATGTAGGGAGGGAGAAACACCATACGATCCAACTATAGTAACAAAGCTCGCGATACATCAAGATCGTGCCAAATCAATAACACGAGAGAGAGAGATCAAACACATAGCTACTGGTACATACCCTCAGCCCCGAGGGTGAACTACTCCCTCCTCGTCATGGAGACTGCCGGGATGATGAAGGTGACCTCCAGTGATGATTTTCCCCTACGGCAGGGTGCCGGAACGGGCTCCTGATTGGTTTTTCATGGCTACACACTAGTACAACGAGGTGCTATACAAACTGTTTTAACCCCTTTCCGCGACGGCGTTCGGAACCGTTGCCAACTGAGTGTGGGCGATAGGGGGGTCCTCCCCACACGACCTAGAGACCGTTGGGCATATAGAGCCATGATCCAGAGGCCTTGCAAAATGTAATCATGTGCGATGCAACCCACACTAAATTCTTTCGCACGTGTGGGGTCGGTGATTAAACGATTCTAATGACACAGTGAAACCAAGCGGTGTGTCGTAATGAACCATTTGGGAAACAGTATGTAAGGCACACGTGCCATCATATGAACTGTGTGCGATATGTGCCCCATCGCACACGAGTTTTCTGTGGAACCCGTCTGCCATGCAAGACTCCATCGCACACTTTTCCCAACAATTACCATGTGCAATAATGTTCTATCACAAATGGTTCAGGAGCCCCTTCGCACACAAACAAGTGTTGCAGACCGTTTGGGATTTGTTGTGTATCACCGACGGTTGCAGCAAGAGTGACGTCTGCTTTTCGTTTGGGGTCCCACACATTTCCTGAAAAATATACGACTGGGATTGTATTTTACATTGGGCACGGTTTACTCCGAGCTCTCTTGTGCGATAATGTGATATCACAAACGGTTCCGGGAATTCTAGGCACACGTAGTAGTGCTGCAAATCGTTTGCGATTGGTTGTGTATCATCGACAGTTCCGCTATGATTGACGTATGCTTTCCGATGTGGATCGCACACACTCATTTAGTTGAACCGTGTGCAGAGCAATTGCCAGGTTAAAACAAAAATATCCCATTTTGAATCGGCATGCAAAAAGCAAATTCGCCACAATCTTCAATTGAACAAATAGTGTTCACACGAAGAACATTCATCAGATTTCGCAACAATTGCAATTGAACATATGGTAGCTAAATTCCAATGATTTGTCCATACATATATGCATTACATAATTAATCATAGTGTGCAAAATACGAAGACCTCATCAGATGGAAAACAATGGATCCATGCGTATATGTTTAGCGGCTAACTCTTACTCAATATTTCAGGAGAACGCATGCTGAAATCTTCATTATCACCAGTGGGATTGATGTAGTGATTCAGGAAGAAGTCGCTGATAAATCTCCGAACCATCAGCAATTCACCAGCGGGGAGCGGTTCAGGGGTCCTCGGTTCTAAGATGAGCTGCAGTATTTTTAAGATCAGACTGTTCCATATGAGTGGAGTAGAAGATATTAATTAAGATAGACTTACTGGTACTAATTCACGAGGATCTTCACAACTATCAGCAGATTTGTAGATGGAGATCATGTGTCTGCAAACATAGTATCAACAAAGGTTGGTCCCTGCTTGTTGCTGAGGACACTGAAATTTTTTGTACAGAATTAGTCATGTATTTGTCCTGTTAGGAACAACCTAACCGATGTTAGATGTATTATTTTTTCTTTGGACATAAATAGAAAGAGGTTTATTTAGAAGCTTCAACATTTGACTAGCGTAAGAAAAGGTATTTGTATACTATTGGATAAATTTTCCAAAAATAACGGATTTCAATGTGTTACCAGAGAAACGATCTCGTGCTGCAGAGGTAGTTCCCTCTTGAACACGTTCCCTGGTTTAGTTTTCCACAATGCGAGCACACTACAAATGAAGATGAACTTTTACAACATCAATTATTGAACCAGATATGAATGCAAATTAATTTGAACATCATAGAATTCAATACATATCCATGAATTTTTGAAGATGCATCAGATCCTGAGCGTTTGTTGACTCTCTGAGAGAATCCATGTAGTAAACTGTGTTCTTGTTTGGAACAATGAATACCAATATCCAGTGATTGCTACATATTAAGAAAGCCATGAACTTATGAATTATGTCGAAATTTGAAAGACAATTAGTGTATGCGTGGTTGTTTACTTGACTTACCGTTCATGATATGGCCAGAGAAATGATTCTGCATGGGACGTGTTTTCAAAGAAACGGACGACCGTGTTAATGGCCCAGTCCCGTAGGTACTTACCATCTAATGTTGTGCCATTTGCTATTGCGGGATCTGCAATACACACTCTCCCTTTTTCTTCACTGCACGTTCAATCCCCTGAGAGGAAAAAAATGCAGTTAGCTATTTATGATTTACAGCCTTGTATGGGGAAGTTGATCAGAGTTTGTTAAGTACTTAGAAAATCAAGCATCTAATAAGAGTGGCATTGAGCTCATTGAAGTTGAAGAAGAGATGTAAGTCCTCAAAACTCACATTGATGGAACCAACATCGTGTCGAAATGATCTCTGTTGTAGTGGATTACAAAACCATGATGACCTGCTGACATTTGATCCATGCAATATTCATGTAACTCGCGGCAACTGGAGCTGCACTCATCAAAGTATTCGCCAACAAGAAGTGGCTGGCCATGGATGTAATTGCGTGCTTCAAGTATGCCTGCTTTACTTTTAGCAAGCAACAAATCTACTTCTTCATCATCCAAGCCGTCAGAAATAATATTACTCCCCGATTCGAACAACCTGCTGTTAATTTGGTTCTGGGCGATGAGTGCTTTAAGTAAGAGGCAATCGTTCTCTTTCCTCTTCGCTCTCCCGCCACGCGTCCTCGCGGGTGCAACATTTTTGGATGCTTCCTTCTTGGTACTTGAATCATTTCTGGTAGAACGTCTGGTTGGCTGCAAGGTAGACTGCCGAGCAGACGGTGAAACTTTGACGGACTACTTAGCAGACGGTTTATCTATGCCGGACCACTGAGCTGGCGGTGCTGCTATGACAGACTACTGGGCTGTAGGAGTAGAGGCATCGGACTGCTGACCATGCGTTGAAGCTATGTCGGGTTTCTGCGTAGGTGGTGCCAACTTGTCGATGTGCTGAGGAGGCCGTGCCAACACGTTGGTTTGCTGAGCAGGAAGTGTTGACACATTGGTATGTTGATCACGCGGCCGCGGACCAATGGACTGATGAGCAGTCGGCTCTAGACATACAGACTGCTTAGCAAGCGGTTCTGAAGCATCAGACTGCTTAGTAGTCCATTCATCTAGGTTGGTCTGCTGAGCATGTGCTGCAGCTTGGTCTCCCCCACTGCTTTAGCGACCGACATCTGAACCGGTGGTGCGTCTTCATCAGTTGTAGGTCTTGCCACTGGCTTCTCTGGGGCAGAGGATGACATGGCCTGTATGGCACAGAGTCAGGCCGGCTGATCACAGGTTGATGCATCAGCCATCGGATTACGAGTATTAGGTTCTTTGGGGAAAGCACGCGAGAGCTTCTGTGGCAAGGAGAGCATCACCGGTTGAGGGGAAACATTGGTTTCTCTTTGCGGGGCTTCAGGGATCTCATCGATGAACTCTATTTCCTTTTGTGGTCAGTGGATGTGATGTAACGGTATTTCTCCCAAGGTCCATTGCTCATCAAAGTCTTCTAGGACATTCTTCAGGGGAAAATCATTGAATCCAGGCTTAACTTCAGTCACGTAGCACTTCACACAGCCCGGCTTCAATGGCACATTGTCCAACAAGAGGCCCTCTTCCAATAAGGGTGGGCAAACCCATACATTGCACATTTTAATGTACCTTCATAATGTGTAAGCACGCCCTTCAGGCTATCTTTCATTCGAGATAGATTAGATATAGCTTCATCATGAGCAGCTGCAGTCTCAGTGTCGCTGGGGTCAGCTGATGCACATCTACTCTTGTGCGGTGTTGTCGTGCAATAAGCAGCATCCTCCATGCCCGCCTCCCCTCCCGTTTGCTAGCTATTTGTCAGTGTTAGAGTCTTCTGCATCATCGTTGACTCCTCAATATCAGTTTGAACAGTTAGATACATGCCCTTCCTCAACCTTTCATACAATTCATTCTGCTTCATTTCACTCCTTGCTTTTTTCATGCCGAGCCTCTCTTCTTTGCCGAGTGTGAAAGCCCTCTTGTGCAGGACATTAACACCTATACCCCTTGCACGGCCAGGGGGCTCTCTTGTTTCTAGGGCATCGGATAGAATGTCACATGGCCCTGAGTTCCTGTAGAACCTTCCAGGGATCTTGGAAGCCTTTAACATCACTTGATATAGTTCTTCATCACGTGAGTTTTCAAAGTAATAAGTTCCGTCATCATGCCTCCTTGCACGTGCCTGCAAGTAGTCTCTGGCGCGTTTGCCCTGATTTCACTAAAGGCTGGTTTCCCACCCGCCGCTATTGCTTCTTTATCCTCCTGTTCCCATGTCGGTTTCATGTCGTAGTATCTTGCCACACCCATACGGTGGGGTGTGTGTTCTTCTTTTGAAGTTCCGGTTGCCTGGCACTCTTCTCAGCAAACTCTTTAGTTGCCCTGACCCTTTTGAATTCCGCTCAGTCTACCTTTGTAATTTGGGGGTATGCGGGGATTGGGTCTTTGCCTTCACTCAAGTACTTCTTGTACAGCATGTGCTTCCAGTTTCTCCAAGAATCCATATCCTTCTTCAGTGCAGCGTGTTCCACCTGCATTATCCACTGCTCTGGAACGCTGAAGTGATCCATGATCTCCCAGACTATCCTTTGTCGTGTTTCTGTGTCAGCCTTCCGAAACCCCGGCAGATTAATGTGGTGCCTTGCCCTGCCAACAAATCCACACACACTCCTGAACCTCATGCGTGCTTTATCTGGTTTAGTTGGAGCCCAAGACTTTAAATCGATCTCGGTTACTTCATATACACCTTTAGGCTGGTGTGTGAGCTTCCTTGGAGCGTTCCTCCGTGTCGGTGCCGGAGAGGGTTCTGCTATGGATCTGGGGGAGGGGGGAGCTGGCGATGGAGATTGGGTGGACTAGTTGAGTGAAACGTGGGTGGGCGGTGGGGGGTGTTGGCGATGTTGGTGTACAAAAGTGGGGGCCTTTTTGTACCCCTTTACTTGTGCACAGGCAGTCGTAGCCGCACCTGCGGCCGGGCTTGGCGGGGCAGAGGAAGGGGAGGTACAAGGCTGCCGAGGCAGCACTCAAGCCAGAGGCATGAAGAGCAAAGGGGCAAGGTGGATTCCCCCTGGCAAGGCCCTTGCCGGGGTGGCCTACACAGCCCCCGTAGGAGCCTTGCCGGGGCGACTAGTCCAACACCAGCAGGGCTGCTACCCTTAAGCCTCAGAGTCCTGACACCATCGACAAACATCAAGACCAAGGCTCGGGGGCGCCTGCGTGGTGGCATGTAGATCTTTGTGAAGACCAAAGACCTGCGAATCTAGATGAGAACCAGAAGATGAAGACCCCCGGCAAGATCCTTGCCGGGACGGCCACTAGACCCCCAGCAAGATCCTTGCCGGGGACGCCCACAAGACCCCGGCAAGACCCTTGCCGGGGGTATTTGCGGGGCCGCAACCAGGCCCGCACCTACCAAGGTTTCGCTGTCCCACGGTTGTTCCGATGCAGCAACCAGCCTGCCAAACTAGGCACGCACCTATGTGGCGGCAAGCAACCTCTAGGCCAACCAGTCAAGCACCTGCGTGGTGGCATGTAGATCTTTGTGAAGACCCTGCCACCGCACCAGCTCAGCAGCCAGCCAGCCAGCATGGCGCTGCATGCCTCGTCAGCTTGGACGTATTTCAGAGCGAGGCGAGGCAGCGACGGATAGTACGAGCTTCCTTGCCATCCCCGATAAAGCAAGAGGGCATGTTTGCAGCGCATTAAATGCGTTTGTCCTACGATGCCAGGCGATAGACTTGTACACTGTATATACTTTCCACCTCCTGTGTGCCACTGTGGCAACCCCTTTGACATATAAAAGGAGGCCCGAGGCGTACTAGAGGAGGATTTGGACTTTTTGGACTGGACATGCACCGCGGCTAGTTCAAGAACTCAAGAACACCAAATACACATAAAAGCAGGACTAGGGTATTACGCATCGTTTGCGGCCCGAACCTGGGTAAAAATCCCCTCGTGCTGATCTTTTAGACCCGCTCTTTGCACAGCCCCGCGCCCCGCCAACCGTAGTAGAGATTCCCTATGATCCCATAGGTGTCATTTCCCCCGACATTTTTGGCGCGCTAGGTGGAGGGCGCAAGCTGTGAAAATCTGGTCTGGAAGTGAGCGCATCGACTTCATCATCGCCATGGCCCCCAAGAAGAAGGGGATCACAGCGGTCGGGTCATCCGGAGCCAGCCCTTCCGCACCAGCGCGGGCGGGCGATGGGGTGGCCACGGATGGTGCTGGAGGCGCGGCCCACGAGCATCCACGACACTCTGGCAATCGGAGCAAGGCGAGCGGCATCGTTCGGGTCCAAGACGACGAGCCACACGTCGGTGGGTCCGGGGGCGGGGCACAGCCCACGGGAGGCGCGGCAACCTCTATGGCGCCCCAGCCGGCGGCCGCGTGCGATGAACAACGCCGCGATGTCGGTGCCCTCGAGCGCCAACGCGGGAAGAACCCTTTGCGTCACTCTCAGGACGCACCGGGCCGGCGTGCGCACCTACACGCCGGAGAAAGCGGCGCGCGACCACGAGACCGTGATAGAGCTCCTTCTAACATGGTTAGAAATTGGAGCGCGTCACGGTCCATGCAGCTTTCCCGCCACCCACGCCAACAGAAGCGTTGGCGCGCATGCAACTGCTCCTCGACTTTCCTCCTGCCGCAAAGAAGCTCGACGAGTGGAGAGCCACCATCCAGAGCCTCATCACCTTTGCCAATAAAAATGAACCGCGACCAGCGGGACCCTCGTGCCGGCGCTCCGTTGAGCCGGCACACGCCAGTGGTGGGAGGACCGCGGCTGCTACGACCATGGTGCACTCTCCTCCCCCATGCCAGCAACAGCAGCCACCGGCTCGCCGGGCCGACGCCCGCGACAACGTTTCTACGGCGTCGTCCGACCCGCGAGCCTCCTGCGACCAACGGCAAGTCCTTCGGGAGCAAGCTGGGGAAGACGCTCGGACCACTATCGAGCGGCGGCGGGAAGCGCGCCATCAGTCAAATAGGCATGCGGGACCCACTATGGATCGCCCAGCGCCGGGGGTGCCGGTGACCTACCTTACGAGGTGGGTTGTCCAGCCTTTACCCGTGAGCTGCGGCAGTTCCAGTGGCCCACCCACCGCACTTTCAAGCCCGAGGTCGGAGAAAAATACAACGGCAAGACTCACCCGTCGGAGTTCCTCAGCATCTACACCATCGCGATGCAAGTTGCCGGGGCTCGCGACGATAAGGTGCTTGCCAATTATTTCCCATTGGCACTTAAGCCCAACATGTCATGGTTGATGCACCTGCCAGTGGATTCCATCTCTTCTTGGTCGGATATGTGCCACGAGTTTGTTGGCGCCTTTACTGGAGGCCACAAAGCTCCTGGCCAGGCGAGTGATTTGCATGTCATCCCCTAGAAGGACGGCGAGTCCCTGCGCAAGTACATACAAAGGTTCAGCCGTGTGCAGTACAACATCCGAGATGTTCATCCCGCCGCTGTCATCAGTGCATCCCATCAGAATGTGCGCAATAAGAGCTGGAGATGAACAAGGTTAAGGATGTATCCGAGCTTTATGTTCTGGCCGATAGATGTGCTCAAGCTGAAGAAGGGAGGAAGTACCCCGATGAAGATGCCTGCGCAGAAACCGACTCCACAGACGAAGACGACGTCGCCCCAGCAAAGAAGGGCTGACGCTGCAATACGAAGCATAAGGGCAAGACCGTGCTTGCTGTTGAGGGATCCGGCAACCCCAGCGCCACCAAGAAGGCCAAGGCCGACGACCCCAGCAAGGAAGTTGCCAGGTGCATCGCCTGCCGGGCCTTGGCGGCTGCCGACAAGCCAAGAGGCTCCGATAAGCAGTACTACAAGATCCATCGCACCAAGGGCCATGACCTCCAGAACTGCTGACAGGTTGAGCTGCTTGCAGAGAAGCAGAAAGCCGAATATGAGAGGCGGGACAATGAGAAGGGCCAGGATGGTGCTGAGGGATCCGGCAAGAAGCGTGGCGGCCGAGAGGATCGCCGCGGCAAAGATAACCAACCGGAGAGGCCCGCTCGGGGCCGCGACAAGAAGGAGGGAGATGATGATCAAGATGAAGACGACAAGTCCGGTGAGCACGAGTTCTAGAAAGCTACGGAGGCCATGTGCGTCGACGGTGGCGCCTTGTTGCATACCTCTCACCGCCAACTGAAGCAGTGGGCGCGTGATGACCCACAAGTATAGGGGATCTATCGTAGTCCTTTCGATAAGTAAGAGTGTCGAACCCAACAAGGATCAGAAGGAAATGATAAGCGGTTTTCAGCAAGGTATTCTCTGCAAGTACTGAAATAAGTGGTAACAGATAGTTTTGTGATAAGATAATTTGTAACGAGCAACAAGTAACAAAAGTAAATAAAGTGCAGCAAGGTGGCCCAATCCTTTTTCTAGCAAAGAACAATCCTGGACAAACTCTTATATAAGGAAAAGCGCTCCCGAGGACACATGGGAATATCGTCAAGCTAGTTTTCATCACGTTCATATGATTCACGTTCGGTACTTTGATAATTTGATATGTGGCTGGACCGGTGCTTGGGTGCTGTTCTTACTTGAACACGCGTCCCACGTATGATTAACCTCTATTGCAAGCATCCGCAACTACAACAATAGTATTAAGGTAAACCTAACCATAGCATGAAACATATGGATCCAAATCAGCCCCTTACGAAGCAACGCATAAACTAGGGTTTAAGCTTCTGTCACTCTAGCAACCCATCATATACTTATTACTTCCCAATGCCTTCCTCTAGGCCCAAATAATGGTGAAGTGCTATGTAGTCGACGTTCACATAACACCACTAGAGGCTAGACAACATACTTCTCATCAAATATCGAACGAATACCGAATTCACATGACTACTAATAGCAAGACTTCTCCCATGTCCTCAGGAACAAACGTAACTACTCACAAAACATATTCATGTTCATAATCAGAGGGGTATTAATATGCATAAAGGATCTGAACATATGATCTTCCACCAAATAAACCAACTAGCATCAACTACAAGGAGTAATCAACACTACTAACAACCTACTAGTACCAATCCCGGACTTGGAGGCAAGAATTGGATACAAGAGATGAACTAGGGTTTTGAGATGAGATGGTGCTGGTGAAGATGTTGATGGAGATTTCCCTCTCGCGATGAGACGAGCGTTGGTGATGACGATGGCGATGATTTCCCCCTCCCAGAGGGAAGGGTTCCTGGCAGAACAGCTCTGCCGGAGCCCTAGATTGGTTCCGCCAAGGTTCCGCCTCGTGGCGCCGGAGTCTCGTCCCGAAAGGTTGGTTATGATTTTTTTCTCATCGAAAGACCTCATATAGCAGAAGATGGGCATCGGAGAGCCAACAAGGGGCCCAGGAGGTAGGGGGCGCGCCCAGGGGGGTAGGGCGCACCCCCACCCTCGTGGACAGGTGGGCCCCCCTCTGGTGAACTTCTTCTGCTGGATATTTTTTATTATTTCCAAAAATTACTTTCATGGAGTTTCAGGACTTTTGGAGTTGTGCAGAATAGGTCTCTAATATTTGCTCCTTTTCTAGCCCAGAATTCCAGTTGCCGGCATCCTCCCTCCTTATGTAAACCTTGTAAAATAAGAGAGAATAGGCATAAGTATTGTGACATAACATGTAATAACAGCCCATAATGCAATAAATATCGATATAAAAGCATGATGCAAAATGGACGTATCAACTACCCCAAGCTTAGACCTTGCTTGTCCTCAAGCGAAAGCCGATAATGATAAATATGTCCCCATGTTTAGAGGTAGAGGTGTCGATAAAAATAAAATACGGACATGAAGGCATCATGATTATTCTCATAACATCAACATATATAGATATTGGCATATGATTTCTTATGCTCAACTAATAATCTATTCACAATGCAGAGTATGAATCATAAACTTTATTGAAAACCAACAAACTATAATCTCAGTCATTGAAGCAATTGCAATTTATCATAACATCAGGAAGAGTTTATGTCAGAGCTTAAAAGAAGTCCACATACTCAACTATCATCTAGTCCTTCATAATTGCTAACACTCACGCAATACTTGTGGTTATGAAGTTTTAATCGGACACAGAGAAAGATAGGGGCTTATAGTTTCGCCCCACAACCTTTTACCTCAAGGGTAATGTCAACAATAATAACTCATGCTCCCCTAAATCCAATTAGGTACCTATATCAGGATCTTTCCAACATACTGTGCTTGCCAAAGGATAAAATAAAAAAAGAAAGGTGAAGATCACCATGACTCTTGCATAAGGTAGAAGATAATAATAAAAGATAGGCCCTTCGCAGAGGGAAGCATAGATTGCCATGCGCTTTTATGGTTGGATGCACAAAATCTTAATGCGAAAGAACGTCACTTTATATTGCCACTTGTGATATGAACCTTTATTATGCAGTCCGTCGCTTTTATTACTTCCACATCACAAGATCGTATAAATCTTATTTCTCCCACACCAATTAATCATACATATTTAGAGCAATTTTTATTGCTTTGCACCGATGACAACTTACTTGAAGGATCTTACTCAATCCATAGGTAGATATGGTGGACTCTCATGGAAAAACTGGTTTAAGGGTTTTGGAAGCACAAGTAGTATCTCTACTTGGTGCTGAGAATTTGGCTAGCATGAGGGGGAAAGGCAAGCCCAACATGTTGGATGATCCATGACAACATACTTTATCTCAGACATAAGAAAACATAACCCATTACGTTGTCTTCCTTGTCCAACATCAACTCTTTAGCATGTCATATTTTAATGAGTGCTCCCAATCATAAAAGATGTCAATGATAATATATTTATATGTGAAACCTCTCTTTCCTTATTACTTCCTATTAATTGCAACGATGACCAAAGCTATGTCTGCCAACTCCCAACAACGTTTAATCATCATACTCTTTCTATGTGAAGTCATTACTCTCAATAAGATCAATATGAGCTATTTGTTTCTTTTTATTCTTTTTCCTTCTTTTATTTTATTCACTCAAAATCATGGCAAAATAATCAAGCCCTTGACTCAACACTAATCTTTATTATATATATAGCTCACAGACTCGATTACATAGAGAGATCAAAAAGCAAAACTCAAAACTAGATCATGCCATAAACTTTATTCTACTAGATCAAGATACTACTAATAGGATCGAACTAAGGAAAAATGTTAAAGATAGGAGTGTGATTGTGATACGATACTGGGGCACCTCCCCCAAGCTTGGCAGTTGCCAAGGGGAGTGCCCATACCCATGTGATTATGTCTCCTTTGTTGGTGAAGAAGGTGGAGGTGTTGTCCATGATGCGGGCTTGTCGTCCATCTTCCAAGGCAAAGGCTCACCATCATAGAAGGCTGATCGAGTCTCCGGGATCCTCAAATCTATAGCCAAACTCATCCTTTTGAATCTATATTCATACTCACAGTTTTGGTTTTGCAGGTCGTAGATTTGGGCTTGAAGGTGCTCGATCTTCTCATGAAGCTTGAAGATGGCTTCCCTGATGTTGTCGGCATCCAACTTGTGGTTGCTAGTGAACTCCGCGACCATCATGTGGTTGGAGTTGAGTCCACATTCTACCATCCCTTGACACTTGAAAACTTGTTGCTCCATTGCTTCGAGCCTTGTCTCCACACTTCTAGTCCCCTTTTGTCCCTCTTCATCGCGGATGTGCAGCAACCCATCACGCAACTCAATGGTTTGAGGGTGTCGCAGCACCTCCGCGAGGTAAGGGTTGATGACCTTCTCGAAGAACTTGTCCATGGAAGCACTTGGGGACGTCATGATAATCTAGATCTGTCAGAAAAAACAGCTCGAAACAAGAACAGAGGAGATTTGAATGATACGGGAGTCAAAACCTTCGGGAGAATATATAATGAATTTTTACCGACCAAAATACGTATCGTGCAAGAAAACGGAGTTCGGAAGGCACACGAGGTGCCCACGAGGTAGGGGCGCGCCCAAGGGGGTAGGGCAAGCCCTCCACCCTCGTGGAGCCCTTGTGTCCTTCCCGGACTGCTACTTATTTTTCTATTTTTCTAAATATTCCAAAACGGAGAAATATTGCCTTAAAAATTGTTTTGGAGTCGGTTTACTTACCGTACCACATACCTATTCCTTCTCGGAGTATGAAACATTCTGGAAAGTGTCCCTTATGTATTCCTCCGGGGTTACGGTTTCAATAATATTGGTTTCAACATTTATGGGATTACCTGAGATATAAGGTTTAATTCTTTGACCTTTTACCACCTTCGGATTTGTGCCTTCGAAGTTGTTGATTTTTATAGCACCGGAACGATAAACCTCCTCGATAACATAGGGGCCTTCCCATTTAGAGAGAAGTTTTCCTGCAAAAAAATCTTAAACGAGAGTTGTATAGCAATACATAATCACCTACGTTAAACTCACGCTTTTGTATTCTTTTGTCATGCCATCTTTTAACTTTTTCTTTAAACATCTTGGCATTTTCATAAGCTTGGGTTCTCCATTCATCAAGTGAGCTAATATCAAATAACCTCTTCTCACCGGCAAGTTTGAAATCGTAATTGAGCTCCTTAATAGCCCAATATGCCTTATGTTCTAGTTCGAGAGGTAAGTGACATGTTTTTCCATAAACCATTTTATAAGGAGACATACACATAGGATTTTTATATGCAGTTCTATAAGCCCATAATGCATCATCAAGTTTCTTAGACCAATTCTTTCTAGACCTATTGATAGTCTTTTGCAAAATTAATTTGAGTTATCTATTACTCAATTCTACTTGACCGCTAGACTGTGGGTCATAAGGAGATGCAATTCTATGATTAACATCATACTTAGCAAGCATTTTATGGAAAGCACCATGAATAAAATGTGAACCACCATCAGTCATTAAATATCTAGGGACTCCAAACCTCGGAAAAATAACTTCCTTAAGCATCTTAATAGAAGTGTTATGATCAGCACTACTACTTGGAATAGCTTCTACCTACTTAGTAACATAATCAACAACAACTAAAATATGTGTATATCCATTAGAGGCAGGAAAAGGTCCCATATAATCAAAGCCCCAAACATCAAATGGTTCAATAACGAGTGAATAATTCATAGGCATTTCTTGACGTCTACTAATATTACCAATTCTTTGACATTCATCACAAGACAAGACAAACTTACTGGCATCCTTGAAGAGAGTAGGCCAATAAAAACCGGATTGCAATACCTTATGTGCAGTTCTATCTCCAGCATGGTGTCCTCCATAAGCTTTGGAGTGGCACTTGCGTAGGATCTGTTCCTGTTCATGCTCAGGTACACAACGTCTAATAACACCATCTACTCCTTCTTTATAAAGATGTGGGTCATCCCAAAAGTAATGTCTCAAATCATAGAAAAACTTTTTCTTTTGTTGGTATGTGAAACTAGGTGGTATGAATTTAGCAACAATGTAATTACCATAATCAGCATACCATGGAGTACTACGAGAAGTACTTATAACATTTAATTGTTCATGAGGAAAGCTATCATCAATAGGTAGTGGGTCATCAAGAATATTTTCTAACCTAGACAAGTTGTCTGCAACGGGGTTCTCAGCTCCCTTTCTATCAACAATATGCAAATCAAATTCTTGTAGCAAGAGAACCCATCTAATAAGTCTAGGTTTAGCATCTTTTTTTCCCTAAGGTGTTTAGTAGCAGCATGATCAGTGTGAATAGTTACTTTAGAATCAACAATATAAGGTCTGAACTTATCACAAGCAAATACAACTGCTAAGAATTCTTTTTCAGTGGTAGCATAATTTCTTTGAGCATTGTCTAAAGTTTTACTAGCATAATGGATAACATTTAATTTCTTATCAACTCTTTGCCCTAGAACAGCACCTACAGCATAATCACTAGCATCACACATAATTTGAAAGGGTAAATTCCAATCAGGTGGCTGAACAATAGGTGCAGAGATCAATGCTTTCTTAAGTATTTCAAATGCTTCTACACAATCATCATCAAAGACAAATGGTATATCTTTTTGCAATAAATTAGTCAGAGGCCGAGAAATTTTTGAGAAGTCCTTAACGAACCTCGTATAAAATCCAGTGTGACCAAGGAAACTTCTTATACCTTTGATGTCCTTGGGACATGGCATCTTTTCAATAGCATCAACCTTGGCTTTATCAACTTCAATACCTCTTTCAAAAACTTTATGCCCCAAGACGACACCTTCATTAACCATAAAGTGGCACTTTTCCCAATTCAAGACTAGATTAGTTTCTTCACATCTCTGCAAAACTCGATCAAGATTGCTCAAGAAATCATCAAAAGAAGATCCATAGAAGGAAAAGTAGACCATGAAAACCTCACAAATCTTTTCACAAAAGTCAGAGAATATAGCCATCATGCATCTTTGAAAGGTAGCAGGTGCATTACATAAACCAAAAGGCATACGTCTATAAGCAAAAGTACCAAAAGGGCATGTAAAAGTAGTCTTTGATTGATCTTTAGCCGACACAGGTATTTGAGAGAAACCATAATAACCATCTAGAAAGCAGTAGTGTGTATGTTTGCATAATCTTTCTAGCATTTGATCAATAAAAGGTAAGGGGTAATGATCCTTTTTAGTAGCCTTATTTAATTTGCGGAAATCAATTACCATCCTATAACCTGTAATAATTCTTTGTGGAATCAATTCATCTTTATCATTAGGAACAACAGTAATACCTCCCTTCTAAGGGACACAATGAACAGGACTTACCCACTGACTATCAGCAACATGATAAACTATACCTGCCTCCAGAAGCTTTAATATTTCTTTTCTTACCACTTCTTTCATTTTAGGATTCAGACGTCGTTGAGGATCACGAACTGGTTTGGCATCTTCTTCCAAATTTATTTTATGTCAACATAGAGTGGGACTAATGCCCTTAAGATCATCAAGAGTATATCCAATAGCAGCACGGTGCTTCTTCGGAGTTTTCAATAATCTCTCTTCTTCATGCTCTGAAAGGTTAGCACTAATAATAACAGGATATATCTTCTTTTCAGCAAGATAAGCATATTTAAGATTATCAGGCAATGGTTTAAGCTCAAACACGGGATCACCCTTAGGTGGAGGAGGATCCCCTAAGATTTCAACAGACAAATTGTGTTTCAGAATAGGTTCTTGCTTAAAGAATACTTCATCTATTTCCCTTCTTTCATTCATACACATATCATTTTCATGGTCTAGAAAATATTGCTCAAAAGGATCACTAGGAGGTACGACAGTAGAAGCAAGACCAATAATTTCATCCTTACTTGGTAATTCTTCTTCATAGTGTTGTTTACTAAATTTAGAGAAATTAAACTCATGAATCATATCATCCAAGCCAATAGTAACAACATTCTTTTCGCAGTCTATCTTAGCATTAACAGTATTCAAGAAGGGTCTACCGAATATAATGGGACAAAAGCTATATTGTGGGGAAGAACAAGAAAATTAGCAAGATATTTAGTTTTCCCACACAAGACATCAACATCTCTAACAATTCCCATTGCTAATATAGTTTCTCTATTGGCAAGTTTAATTGTGACATCAATATCTTCTAACTCAGCAAGTGCAATTTCATGCTTGATTTCTTTATACAAGTCATAAGGTATAACACTAGCACTAGCACCCATATCACATAAGCCATGATAACAATGGTCTCCTATTTTAACAGAAATAACAGGCACGCCTACCACAGGTCTATGTTTATCTTTAGCACATGGTTTAGCAATTCTAGCAGTTTCACCGCAGAACTGAATAACATGCCCATCAATATTATCAGACAAGAGATCTTTAACAATAGCAATATTAGGTTCTACTTTAACTTGCTCAGGAGGTGTATAAGTTCTAATATTGCTTTTACGAACCATAGTTGAAGCTTTAGCATGATCCTTTATTCTAACAGGGAAAGGTGGTTTCTCAACATAAGAAGTAGGAACAATAGGATCATTATAAGTGGCAGTCTTTTCTTCAACTTTAATAGGTGCAGCTACTTTTACTTCTATGGGGGGATGATATTTAAACCACTTCACCATAGGGAGATTAACATAAGTAGCAAATGATTCACAAAAAGAAGCTATTATCTCAGAGTCGAGTCCATATTTAGTGCTAAATTTACGGAAAATATCGGTATCCATAAAAGATTTAACACAATCAAACTTAGGTGTCATACCTGACTCCTTACCTTCGTCGAGATCCCAATCTTTAGAGTTGCGTTTAATTCTATCCAATAAATTCCATTTAAATTCAATAGTCTTCATCATAAAAGAGCCAGCACAAGAATTATCGAGCATGGTGCGATTGTTATCAGAAAGCCGAGCATAAAAACTTTGAAGAATTATTTCTCTTGAGAGCTCATGATTGGGGCATGAATATAACATTTATTTAAGCCTCCCCCAAGCTTGAGCGATGCTTTCTCCTTCACAAGGCCAAAAATTATATATATAATTGCGATCACGATGAACAAGATGCATAGGATAATATTTTTGATGAAATTCCAGCTGCATTCGTTTATAGTTCCATGATCCCGTATCATCACATAGCCTATACCATGCCGATGCATCTCCCTTAAAAGATAAAGGGAAGACCTTCTTCTTAACAACATCATTGGGTATACCTGCAAGCTTAAATAATCCACAAACTTCATCCACATAGAGTAGATGTTCATCAGGATGCTTTGTTCCATCACCTGCAAAAGCATTAGCTAGCAGTTTTTCCATCATACTCGAAGGAACTTCAAAGGGAATAATTTCATTTTCAATAGGTTCAGTAGGTTGAGGAGCAACTCTTTGCTCTACTGGTCGGGGTGAAGATACCCCGAACAAGCCCCTCAGAGGATTACTTTCCATAGTAACAAGTGACAGTAAATTTCAGCACACTATATAAATTTTTCCTTACCAAATTCCACCTACCAAAGGCGCTTCACTCCCCGGCAACGGCGCCAGAAAAGAGTCTTGATGACCCACAAGTATAGGGGATCTATCATAGTCCTTTTGATAGGTAAGAGTGTCGAACCCAACGAGGAGCAGAAGAAAATGATAAGCGGTTTTCAGCAAGGTATTCTCTACAAGTACTGAAATAAGTGGTAACAGATAGTTTTGTGATAAGATAATTTGTAACGAGCAACAAGTATCAAAAGAAAATAAAGTGCAGCAAGGTGGCCCAATCCTTTTTGTAGCAAAGTACAAGCCTAGACAAACTCTTATATAAGGAAAAGCGCTCCCGAGGACACATGGGAATATCGTCAAGCTAGTTTTCATCACGTTCATATGATTCACGTTCGGTACTTTGATAATTCGATATGTGGGTGGACCGGTGCTTGGGTGCTGTTCTTACTTGAACAAGCATCCCACTTATGATTAACCTCTATTGCAAGCATCCGCAACTACAGCAAAAGTATTAAGGTAAACCTAACCATAGCATGAAACATATGGATCCAAATCAGCCCCTTACGAAGCAACGCATAAACTAGGGTTTAAGCTTTTGTCACTCTAGCAACCCATCATCTACTTATTACTTCCCAATGCCTTCCTCTAGGCCCAAATAATGGTGAAGTGTTATGTAGTCGACGTTCACATAACACCACTAGAGGCTAGACAACATACATCTCATCAAAATATCGAACGAATGCCAAATTCACATGACTACTAATAGCAAGACTTCTCCCATGTCGTCAGGAACAAACATAACTAATCACAAAACATATTCATGTTCATAATCAGAGGGGTATTAATATGCATAAAGGATCTGAACATATGATCTTCCACCAAATAAACCAACAAGCATCAAATACAAGGAGTAATCAACACTACTAGCAACCTACTAGTACCAATCCCAGACTTGGAGGCAAGAATTGGATATAAGAGATGAACTAGGGTTTTGAGATGAGATGGTGATGGTGAAGATGTTGATGGAGATTGCCCTCTCCCGATGAGAGGAGCGTTGGTGATGACGATGGCGATGATTTCCCCCTCCCGGAGGGAAGTGTCCCCGGCAGAACAGCTCTGCCGGAGCCCTAGATTGGTTCCGCCAAGGTTTCGCCTCGTGGCGGCGGAGTCTCGTCCCGAAAGGTTGCTTATGAGTTTTTTCTCATCGAAAGACCTCATATAGCAGAAGATGGGCATCGGAGAGCCAACAGGGGGCCCACGAGGATGGGGGGCGTGCCCAGGGGGGTAGGGCGCCCCCCCACCCTCGTGGACAGGTGGGCCCCCCTCTGGTGAACTTCTTCCGCTGGATATTTTTTATTATTTCCAAAAATGACTTTCGTGGAGTTTCAGGACTTTTGGAGTTGTGCAGAAAGGTCTCTAATATTTGCTCCTTTTCCAGCCCAGAATTCCAGCTGCCGGCATTCTCCCTCCTTATGTAAACCTTGTAAAATAAGAGAGAATAGGCATAAGTATTGTGACATAACGTGTAATAACAGCCCATAATGCAATATATATCAATATAAAAGCATGATGCAAAATGGGCGAATCAGCGCGTGAAGTCACTGCGGCAGAGCCATCGTTCGATGCCCAGAGGCCACTGAAGTGGTCCAACACGCCCATCATTTTTTACACCGACGATCACCCTAATCGCACAACTGCAGTCCAGTGTTTGCTGTTGTTGGTTTCACCAACAATACACAACTTCAAGGTGACAAAAGTGCTAGTTGACGATGGAGCCGGTCTGAACTTGATCTCGCCTGCCATGATCGAGAGGCTGCAAATCCTCGATGGATATCTCGAGGAGACGGGCACGTTTCAAGGGGTCAACCTGGGGAGGAGTCAGCCAAAGGGTAAGATCACGTTGCCCATTACATTTGGGCGCAAGCTAAACTATAGGATGGAGAAGATCGTTTTTGATGTCGCCAAGATCCCCTTGCCTTATAATGGGATCCTTGGCCGCCCAGTGCTGGCCAAGTTCATGGCGGAATCACATTACGCCTACAACACGTTGAAGATGCCCGGGCCAATGAGCATCATCACCGTCCCCTCTGACAAGAAAGACGCGCTCATTTGTGCCGACCAACTTTACCGGGAGGCAGTTGCAGCAACTGTCGCTAAGGACTTGCTCCTGTCGCTGAAGCCCCGGGAGGGAAGAGAACCGGCAAGGCCCCTTCTGGTGAGACCTCTTTCGGCAAGACCTCCTGCACCCACTCCGGCAAGCGCGCCTCTTCGGAGTGCTACGCTCCCGTCGAGGGTGTGCTAGAGAGCTCCACCAGCAAGAGCAAGTAATCCAAGGCAGCACCACTAGAGACCAAGAAGGTGCCCGTCAAGGAGGACGGCACAGGCGGGGCTTTTACTATAAGCTCCACCCTTGACAGCAAATAGGAAAGCGCGCTCATCGCCTTCCTGCGGGCGAATGTCAATGTGTTTGCATGGCAAGCATCCGACATCCTCGGCGTTCCCAGGGAGGTGATTGAGTGCCATCTTGTTGTCTGTCCTCATGCGCGCCCCGTCAAGCAGAAGGTCAAGAAGCAAGCTATGGAGCAGCAAGAGTTCATCACCGAGGAGATCAGGAAGTTGGAGGCGGCAGGCTTGGTCAGAGGAGTGCTCCACCCCACGTGGTTGGCCAATCCAGTGGTGGTGCGTAAGGCAAATCGGAAATGGAGGCTGTGTATTGACTACACAGATATCAATAAAGCATGTCCAAAGTGTCGGTGTACAAAAGAAGGGGCACATCTTTGTACCCCTTTACCTGTGCACGGGCAGTCGGAGCCGCGCCCACGGCCACACCAAGCAGAGAAGGGGAGCTGAACCAAGGCAAAACCGAAGCCCAAGACAGCCAGAGCAACGCCAAGACCAAGAGCGCAAAGAAGCAGAGGGGCGGAGCAGTTTCCCCCGGCTAGACCCTTGTCGGGGACTGCCTCAGCAGCCCCGGCAAGACCCTTGCCGGGGCAGCGCGCCCAAACACCAACAGGGCAAGCCACCCTTGAGCCCACGTCCCCAACACCATCAGCCACGTGGGGCCAGGGCTAGGGAGGCACCTCTGTGGTGGCATGCAGATCTTTGTGAAGACATATTCAAGATCAGATGAAGATTAGAAGACAACGATCCTCGTCAAGGTCCTTGCTGAGGAGAGCCACAAGACCCCCGGCAAGATTCTTGTCGGGGACGACAGCGCGCCACGGCAAGACACTTGTCAGGCCACGGCAAGACACTTGTCAGGCCCCCGGCAAGGCCCTCGCCGAAGACGCCAGCAAGGCCACTGCCAGGCCCACACCAGCCAAGTATCCACCATCGTTCGCATGCAGCTGCCACCCCAAACCGGCTCGGCAGGCACCTGCATGGCAACATGCAGCTTCCAGGCCAACTCAACAGGCGCCTGCGTGGCGGCATGTAGATCTTCATGAAGACCCTACCACCCGCCACCTCAGCTGCCTGCCTGCCTACATGGTGCCGCACGCATCGCTGGCCAGGGCGCGTGTAGAAGCAAGGAGAAGCGGCGACGGACGGGATGTTGTCTCTCCCCTGTCCCCGATAAAGCTAGGGGACACCTCAGCGGCGCATTAAATGCGACTTGTCCTGTAACACGAGCAATAAGCCCGCAATAATGTACGCCTTTCCACCTCCTGTATGCCACTGTGGCAGCCCCTTTCGCCTATAAAAGGAGACCCATGGCATACTGGAGAAGGATTCGGCTCTTTTGAACCACGCACTCACCATAGCTAGTTCGAGAGCTCAAGAACTCTCCGAAATACACCCACCAAAGTAGGACTAGGGTTTTACGCATACTCGTGGCCCGAACCTGGGTAAACGATCCTTGTGCTGACTACAGATCCTGCTCTTCTTGCAACCCTGCGCCCCGGCAACCATAGTAGGGATTCTCATGATCCCATAGGTGTCGTTCCACACCGACATCTTTGGCGCGCCAGGTAGGGGCACAATTGTGAGAGTATGGTCTAGCAGCTAGCCAAGTATTTCTTTGTCGCCATGGCTCCCAAGAAGGAGATGGCCAGGAGAAAAGGGTGCCCCCCGGGAACGCGAAGGATGCCAGCACGGTGATAGAAAAGCTAAGTCATTCAGAGCCTTGAATTATTTCCTCTTATACATAAGGTTATCCTCGTCAGAGGTCTTGCCTATGTATGAAAAACCTGCACGCAAAGCCCCCCCCCCCCCCCCGCGATTGTCAACGCCCTTGTTCTGTTTCGAGTCCGCTCAATAGCTCAACCGGCCGCGTCGAGAATGGTGGGGTAGCCTTCCGCACTTGGCAACGCTCCCGATTCTCACTCGAGTCAAGCTCGACAGTTTGGGCGGCCGCGCTAAGGGCGGTAAGGTGGTTCGCCCGGCAGCACGCACACCCAGTAGGACAATGGTGATCCGTCCCCAAGACGCCGCCTTGGGTTTACGCGTCGGCAAATCTATCCAGTTAACATAGAGTTGACATACAAAGGGATATCAAACAGGAAGATAACATGCATAATCTCAAAGTACTGCAGAGTTATATTACATCAATTGTTGCTGCGGTTCTAACTAAAGATAGAAATTGTCTTGGCCATGAACCTGCAGCGACAATAAGAAACGAGTGCCTAATCCCGGCGCTGGCCCTCCACCCTTAGAAGTCCGCCGACATGGCGGATGATGGGCTTGATGTGCTCCCTGAGTGGCGTGAGGTCAGTACCCTCCGGCAAGCTCTCCAGCGCGGCGTCGAAGTTGAGGTCGGGGTACCAGTGTGCCACCTTGGTGAGAACCTTGGTCATGGCACCCTGGCAAAGCCTCCGGGCCTCGTCGGCCAGCGAGGCCGCCCGGTTGGCGTGAAGCTGCTCCATGGCCCCGAGAACGCACTCAAAGAACAGGGTCAGCTTGGCGTTGGTGGTCCCGCTGCACTCAGGGGCGTACCTCACGTTTGGCATCCCCATGGTAGCCAGCTGCACGGTGATCCTGCCGGCGACGTCCACGAGGCGGCTGATCCAGCGGTTCACGCCCTCCTTGAAGTCCTTATGCTCGACGGCCTCGTCCTTCTTCAGCTGCTTCTCGGTCTCCAGCTCCTTGGCCAGGATCCCCTCCTGGGCCTTGGCCTCCGTGAGCATCCCTTCGAGGCCCTCCAGTTTCAGCGTGAGGTCCTTGATGGACTTGATGGCCTCAGAGAGCTCCCCAGCCTTGCTGATGGTCGTGCCCTGCGCCTCCGTTAGAGCACCGTTGAGCGTGTCCTTCTCCTGGGACAGCTTCAAGGCCTGCTCCTTCAGCCTGTCGCGCTCCACCTCCAGCTCCTTCACCTTGCCGGCGTGAACCTGGGCCTGGGCATCGAGCGCCTTTTTGTGCCTCTGCTCCAGCTCACTGGTCTGCTGCAAGACAAGCTTCCCCACCTCTTCATCCTTGCCACGGAGCGTGGCGGCAAGCTTCCCCTCGTGCGCGGCAAGGTCCTCCTCCTAGGAATTCAGTGCGGCCTCGTGCTGGGTCCGGGCAGCTTCGGCGGCGGCGGCCAAGTTCCTCGGCGTCTCTTGGGCCTTCTCGGCGTCGGCCAGTTTCATGGTGAGCTCCACATCACGCTTGGCTAGCTCGCCCTGGGCGGTCCTCAGCTCCTCGTGAGCCTGGCGGAACCAGACTTGCGTCTCGGCGACGCGCTTCTGGAGGTTCGCCTCCGCCTTCTCCACCACTGCCGCCCTGGACCTGACTCTATCCAGGTGGGAACGATGGAGCACCTGCAGTCTCCGGAAGTTGGCACCCATGGCCTAAAGCAGCCGCTCCTCCTGGGAGCCGTCACCACCAATGCTCGGCTCGTCGATGACCTCAAGCCCGGCGGCGGCAAGCACTTCGTCGTTGAGCACCTCTCCCTCGACGAGCGTCCTGGTGCTCGATGCGCCTGGAAGGTGGACAAACAAGTCATCACTCACCTTCAGGTACTTGCCGGAGCCGGAAGCAGTAGATGAGGAAGGCCGGTCATCAGCCACCTCCTCCTCCTCCTCGGCAGCAGCCCCGCTGGTCTCCCCGGCAGGCCCCTTGCCGGCCTCCTCAGCGGCGGCCTTGCCGGCCTCCCCGGCAGGCCCCTTGGCAGCGTCCTCAGTAGCGCCCTTGGCGGCCTCCTCAGCGGCGGCCTTGTCGGCCTCCCCGGCAGACCCCTTGGCGGCGTCTTTAGCAGCACCCTTGGCGGCCTCCTCGGCGGCGATCTTCTCGGCGCCCGCCTCAGCAGCCTTGGCGACATCCTCGATGATGGCGTCCACGTCCTCTGGGTTCACCGAGGAGGAATCTGGACATCAAAGAAGGGAGTGAGGCAAGGCCAAGACCAAGAGCCAGAAATAAAAAGGAACGGGGACGAAAGGCGAGCGACTTACCAGCGCCAGTGCCAGGCTGGGAAAAAGAAGTCCCCTCCCCGCCAACATTTGGCGTCGAGGCAAAGCTGCCAGCGCCCAAGTTCTCCTCCTCCTCCTCCATGTGCGTGGGTTCGGTGCTTGGCGCCCTTACCAAGGACGCCCCTCGGGGCGGCGTGTTGGGAGTAGCCCTCTGCGGCTCCTCCTGCTGCCGCTCTCCTCCTGAATACCCGGCAAGGTCAGCACCAAAGTATCACACCCCTAACACGTGTCGACGAGGGGGGAGTAGTGAGCTTACGCTGGGGGCTGGGCCGGGGGCTGCTGTCCGGGCTACTCAGCACCACCAGTGGCGCCCTTGAAGTACCAGACGGGGGCTGCCCGCCCGCCGAGGTCTTGGCCCTCTTCACCCTTTGGGCCAGCGTCTCCGCGTCCCTGCAAAGATGAAAACAAGTTAAGACAAGCGACATAGACTGAGGAGACAGAGATGACGGGAAGAAGACAGATACTTACTCATCGTCCACCTCCTCCTCTGTTGTTTTCCTCTTCCTCCTCGGGCTAAGGGATCCGAAGTCGAAAGTGACCCCCGCGTCGGCATCTGCCGGAGGAGAGGAGGAGGGCGGAGTCTGCGTGCACTTGGACAGAGAAGAAGGAGATGCTTTCCTCCTCGCTGTCGCGGCCTTCACCACCTTCTTCGCCGCCGCGGCCCTCGTTTGACGCACGGACTCCTGTGGGGACTTTGGCCGCCGCGGGGCCCTGACGGGCTGCACCGGCTCGCCGGAAATGGCCCGCCGAAGGATTCGCCTTCTCCCCGTGGCCGGAGGGTCAATAACCCCGGCCTCCTCCGACGACGACTCGTCGGCCGCATCCTCAGCCAGAGGAGCCTCGGTGCCGGCGTTGCTGGCCTCCCCAGCGGCCTCCGCCCACCTGGCGAGCTCCTCCTCCTCCTCCGCGGCCATCACGTCCTTGTCCTCCACACCACCGGCGCTGTCGGCTTCCTTGGCAAGCTTCGCCTCCATCGCCCTGGCGGCGATGTAGTCCAGCTCCGCTTGGGTGGTGTCCTGGATGGGCAGCCGCTCGGCGTCGGCGTTGACGTATCCCTCGTGCAGGGTGTCGAAGAACTGCTGCGCCTTGATGCCCTCCAGCTTGGCCCTGCTCGGGTTAGGGCCATGCGCATTGTTGTCCGGCATCATGGCGATGATGTCGGTCCAGCATGAATTGTTGCACAGCGGGACCACTCCTGCCGGCAACTTGAACAAGGGACCCTTGAAGACCTTGCCGGCCTTCGCAGCGGCCCTCGTGACCTTGCCGGTCCGCTCGACCTTGCCGTCAGGGCCCAAATCGAGCTAGAAGATTCGCTGGCAGAAATGGGCGTGCCCGATCACTGTGAAATTGTGGTCGAGGCCGGGGCAGAGCCGCATGATGGCGGCGGGGTTCGTGAAGAGCCAGGACGGCCTCCCCTTGTTGTGCAATGGAGCGATCCGACGACGGATGAAGTCCGCCCCGATCATCTCAAGGGTGAGCCTGGCCTCTGTGAGCCGAAGGATCCTGGTGGTGGCAATCGTGAGCTTCTCGTTGTCGGTGTCGACATCGCTCCAATCGCTTCTGCGGACCGGCGGCGCCCGACGAACTTCGCATAACACCGGCGGGTCCTTGCTACCTCTTGAGCACTGCGTTGGTTTTCCCTTGAAGAGGAAAGGGTGATGCAGCAAAGTAGAGTAAGTATTTCCCTCAGTTTTTGAGAACCAAGGTATCAATCCAGTAGGAGGCTACGCGTGAGTCCCTCGCACCTGCACAATAGAAATAAATCCTCGCAACCAACGCGATAAGGTGTTGTCAATCCCTTCACGGTCACTTACGAAAGTGAGATCTGATAGATATGATAGGATAATATTTTTGGTATTTTTGTGATAAAGTTGCAAAGTAAAATAAAAGCAAAGTAAAGAGCAAAGGAAATAACTAAGTGTTGGAAGATTAATATAATGAAGATAGACCAGGGGGCCATAGATTTCACTAGTGGCTTCTCTCAAGAGCACAAGTATTTTACGGTGGGTGAACGAATTATTGTTGAGCAATTGACAGAATTGAGCATATGAGAATATCTAGGTATGATCATGTATATAGGCATCACGTCCGAGACAAGTAGACCGACTCCTGCCTGCATCTACTACTATTACTCCACTCATCGACTGCTATCCAGCATGCATCTAGAGTATTAAGTTCATGAAAACAGAGTAACGCCTTAAGCAAGATGACATGATGTAGAGGGATAAATTCATGCAATATGATAAAAAAACCATCTTGTTATCCTCAATGGCAACAATACAATACGTGCCTTGCTGCCCCTACTGTCACTGGGAAAGGACACCGCAAGATTGAACCCAAAGCTAAGCACTTCTCCCATTGCAAGAAAGATCAATCTAGTAGGCAAAACCAAACTGATAATTCAAAGAGAATTGCAAAGATAACCAATCATACATAAAATAATTCAGAGAAGATTCAAATATTGTTCATAGATAATCTTGATCATAAACCCACAATTCATCGGTCTCAACAAACATACCACAAAAAGAAGATTACATCGAATAGATCTCCACGAGAGAGGGGGAGAACATTGTATTGAGATACAAAAAGAGATAAGAAGCCATCTAGCTACTAACTATGGACTCGAAGGTCTGAAGTAAACTACTCACACTTCATCGGAGAGGCTATGGTGTTGATGTAGAAGCCATCCATGATCGATGCCCCCTCCGGCGGAGCTCCGGAACAGGCCCCAAGATGGGATCTCGTGGGTACAGAAGGTTGCGGCGGTGGAATTAGGTTTTTGGCTCCGTATTTGATCGTTTGGGGGTACGTAGGTATATATAGGAGGAAGGAGTACGTCGGTGGAGCAACAGGGGGCCCACGAGGGTGGGGGCGCGCCCTGGGAGGGTGGGGCGCCCCCTACCTCGTGGCCTCCTCTTTTGTTTCTTGACGTAGGGTCCAAGTCTCCCGGATCATAGTCTTCCTAAAAATCATGTTCCCGAAGGTTTCATTCCGTTTGGACTCCGTTTGATATTCCTTTTTTGTAAAACTCTGAAATAGGCAAAAAACAACAATTCTGGGCTGGGCCTCCGGTTAATAGGTTAGTCCCAAAAATAATATAAAAGTGAATAATAAAGCCCAATAATGTCCAAAACAGTAGATAATATAGCATGGAGCAATAAAAAATTATAGATACGTTGGAGACGTATCAGGCATCCCCAAGCTTAATTCATGCTCGTCCTTGAGTAGGTAAATGATAAAAACAGAATTTTTGATGCGGAGTGCTACTTGGCATAATTTCAATGTAATTCTTCTTAATTGTGGTATGAATATTTAGATCCGAAAGATTCAATACAAAAGTTTAATATTGACATAAAAAAAATACTTCAAGCATACTAACAAAGCAATCATGTCTTCTCAAAATAACATGGCCAAAGAAAGTTATCCCTACAAAATCATATAGTCTGGCTATGCTCTATCTTCACCACACAAAGTATTTAAATCATGCACAACCTCGATAACAAGCCAAGCAATTGTTTGATACTTTTGACATTCTCAAACTTTTTCAATCTTCATGCAATACATGAGCGTGAGCCATGGACATAGCACTATATGTGGAATAGAATGGTGGTTGTGGAGAAGACAAAAAGGGAGAAGATAGTCTCACATCAACTAGGTGTATCAACGGGCTATGGAGATTCCCATCAATAGATATCAATGTGAGTGAGTAGGGATTGCCATGCAACGGATGCACTAGAGCTATAAGTATATGAAAGCTCAACAAAGGAAACTAAGTGGGTGTGCATCCAACTCGCTTGCTCAAGAAGACCTAGGGCATTTTGAGGAAGCCCATCATTGGAATATACAAGCCAAGTTCTATAATGAAAAATTCCCACTAGTATATGAAAGTGACAAAATGAGAGACTCTCTATCATGAAGATCATGGTGCCACTTTGAAGCACAAGTGTGGTAAAAGGATATTAACATTGTCTCTTCTCCCTTTTTTTGGGCCTTTTCTCTTTTTTATGGCCTTTTTTTCGTCCGGAGTCTTATCCCAACTTGTGGGGGAATCATAGTCTCCATCATCCTTTCCTCACTTGGGACAATGCTCTAAAAATGAAGATGATCACACTTTTATTTTCTTACAACTCAACAATTACAACTCGATACTTAGAACAAAATATGACTCTATATGAATGCCTCCGGCGGTGTACCGGGATATGCAATGATTCAAGAGTGACATGTATGAAAGAATTATGAACGGTGGCTTTGCCACAAATACGATGTCAACTACATGATCATGCAAAGAAATATGACAATGATGGAGCGTGTCATAATAAATGGAACGGTGGAAAGTTACATGGCAATATATCTCGGAATGGCTATGGAAATGCCATGATAGGTAGGTATGGTGGTTGTTTTGAGGAAGGTTTATGGTGGGTGTACGATACCGACGAAAAGTGTGCGGTATTAGAGAGGCTAGCAATGGTGGAAGGAAGAAAGGTGCGTATAATCCATGGACTCAACATTAGTCATAAAGAACTTATATACTTATTGTAAAATCTAAGAGTTATCAAAGCAAAGTATTACGCGCATGCTCCTAGGGGGATATATTGGTAGGAAAATACCATCGCTCGTCCCCGACCGCCACTCATAAGGAAGACAATCTATAAATAAATTATGCTACGACTTCAGCACATAACGGTTCACCATACGTGCATGCTACGGGAATCACAAACTTTAACACAAGTATTTCTCATATTCACAACTAATCAACTAGCATGACTCTAATATCACCATCTTCATATCTCAAAACAATTATCAAGCATCAAACTTTTCTTAGTATTCAACACACTCATAAGAATTTTTACAAATCATTTATGCTTAGTATATTAGGATTATTCAAGCAATTACCATGCTATTTAAGACTCTCAAAATAATCTAAGTGAAGCATGAGAGATCAATAGTTTCTATAAAACAAATCCACCACCGTGCTCTAAAAGATATAAGTGAAGCACTAGAGCAAAACTATATAACTCAAAAGATATAAGCGAAGCACATAGAGTATTCTAACAAATTCCAAATCATGTATGGATCTCTTAAAAGGTGTGTACAGCAAGGATGATTGTGGTAAACTAAAAAGCAAAGAATCAAATCATACAAGACGCTCCAAGCAAAACACATATCATGTGGTGAATAAAAATATAGCTCCGAGTAAAGTTACCGATGGAAATAGACGAAAGAGGGGATGCCTTCCGGGGCATCCCCAAGCTTTGGCTTTTTGGTGTCCTTAGATTATCTTGGAGTGCCATGGGCATCCCCAAGCTTAGGCTCTTGCCACTCCTTGTTCCATAATCCATCAAAATCTTTCACCCAAAACTTGAAAACTTCACAACACAAAACTCAACAGAAATCTCGTGAGCTCAGTTAGCGAAAGAAAACAAAAGACCACTTCAAGGTACTGTAATGAACTCATTCTTTATTTATATTGGTGTTAAAACTACTGTATTCCAACTTCTCTATGGTTTATAAACTATTTTACTAGCCATAGATTCATCAAAATAAGCAAACAACACACGAAAAACAGAATCTGTCAAAAAACAGAACAGTCTGTAGTAATCCGTAACTAACGCAAACTTATGGAACTCTAAAAAATCAGCCAAATAGGAAGACCTAGGCAATTTGTTTATTGATCAGCAGAAATTGGAATCAATATTTTATCACGTTCTGGTGATTTTTAACAATTGTTTTCGTGAACAGAAAGTTTCTGGAAATTTCTGCAAGATCAAATAACTATCATCCAAAAAGATCCTATAGGTTTAACTTGGCACAAACACTAACTAAAACATAAAAACACATCTAACCAGAGGCTAGAACAAATATTTATTCCTAAACATAAGTAAAAAAAGCAAAAAATAAAAATAAAATTGGGTTGCCTCCCAACAAGCGCTATCGTTTAACGCCCCTAGCTAGGCATAAAAGCAAGGATAGATCTAGGTATTGCCATCTTTGGTAGGCAATCCATAAGTGGTTTTCATGATAGATTCATATGGTAATTTTATTTTCTTCCTAGGGAAGTGTTCCATGCCTTTCTTTAATGGAAACTGGAATCTAATATTCCCTTCCTTCATATCAATAATTGCACCAATCGTTCTAAGGAAAGGTCTACCAAGAATAATAGGGCATGAAGGATTGCAATCTATATCAAGAACGATAAAATCTGCGGGCACATAGTTCCTATTTGCAACAATAAGAACATCATTAATTCTTCCCATAGGTTTCTTAATAGTGGAATCCGCAAGATGCAAGTTTAGAGAGCAATCATCAAAATCACGGAAATCTAGTAAATCGCACAAAGTTTTGGGAATAGTGGAAACACTAGCACCCAAAATCACACAAAGCATAGAACTCATGATCCTTGATATTAATTTTAATAGTAGGTTCCCACTCATCATAAAGTTTTCTAGGGGTAGAAACTTCCAACTCAAGCTTTTCTTCATAAGATTGCATCAAGGTATCAACGATATGTTTCGTGAACACTTTATTTTGACTATATGCATGAGGAGAATTTAGCACGGATTGCAACAAGGAAATACAATCTATCAAAGAGCAATTTTCATAGATAAATTCCTTGAAATCCAAAATAGTGGGTTTAGCAACATCTAGGGTTTTGATTTCTTCAATCCCACTTTTATCAATTTTACCATCAAGATCTAAAACCTCCGAATTTTTGGAATGCCTTCTAGGTAAAGGTTGATCATATTCAGTCCCATCATTATCAAGATTCATATTGGAAAACAAAGATTTAATAGGAGACACATCAATAACTTTTAGATCTTCATCTTTATTTTCATAGAAATTTGAAGAACACGCTTTCATAAAGCAATCTTTCTTATCATGCATCCTAGCGGTTCATTCTTTGCACTCATCAATGGAAATTCTCATGGCTTTGAGAGACTCATTGATATCATGCTTAGGAGGAATAGATCTAAGCTTTAAAGAATCAACATCAAGAGAAATTCTATCAACGTTCCTAGCCAATTCATCAACTTTAAGCAATTTCTCTTCAAGCAAAGCATTGAAATTCTTTTGCGAATTCATAAACTCTTTAACACTAGTCTCAAATTCAAAGGGCATCTTATTAAAATTTCCATAAGAATTGTTGTAGGAATTACCATAATTATTAGAGGAATTACTAGGGTAAGGCCTAGGATTAAAGTTTCCTCTATACGCGTTGTTACCAAAATTATTCGAACCAACAAAATTCACAGCTATAGATTCACTATTATTCTCAATCAAAGTAGACAAAGGCATATCATTAGGATCAGAAGAAACACTCTTACTAGCAAATAATTTCATAAGTTCATCCATCTTTCCACTCAAAACATTAATTTCTTCTATCGCATGCACTTTTTTATTAGTAGATCTTTCAGTGTGCCATTGAGAATAATTAACCATAATATTATCTAGGAGTTTAGTAGCTTCTCCTAAAGTGATTTCCATAAAAGTGCCTCCCGCGGCTGAATCTAAAAGACTTCTAGAAGCAAAATTCAATCCGGCATAAAATTTTTGTATAATCATCCACAAATTCAAACCATGAGTAGGGCAATTACGTATCATTAATTTCATCCTCTCACAAGCTTGTGCAACATGTTCATGATCAAGTTGCTTAAAATTCATAATATCGTTTCTAAGAGAGATGATCTTAGCGGGAGGAAAATACTTAGAGATAAAGGCATCTTTGCATTTGTTCCAAGAATCAATACTATTTTTAGGCAAAGACAAAAACCAAGCTTTAGCGCGATCTCTAAGCGAAAAAGGGAATAGCTTCAATTTAACAATATCATTATCAACATCTTTCTTCTTTTGCATATCAAACAAATCAACGAAGCTATTTAGATGAGTAGCGGCATCTTCACTAGGAAGGTCGGCGAATTGATCTTTCCTGACAAGATTCAACAAAGCAGCATTGATCTCACAAGATTTAGTATTGGTGAGCGGAGCAATCGGAGTGCTAAGGAAATCATTATTGTTGGTATTGGTAAAGTCACACAATTTGGTATTATCTTGAGCCATCGTGACAAACAAGCAATCCAACACACAAGCAAACAAAAAGCAAGCTAAAAAGAGGCAAACGAAAAAGAGAGCGAGAATAAAACGGCAAGGGTGAAGTGGGGGAGAGGAAAACGAGAGGCAAATGGCAAATAATGTAATGCAGGAGATAAGGGGTTGTGATGGGTACTTGGTATGTCGACTTCTGTGTAGACCTCCCCGGCAACGGCGCCAGAAATCCTTCTTGCTACCTCTTGAGCACTGCGTTGGTTTTCCCTTGAAGAGGAAAGGCTGATGCAGCAAATTAGCGTAAGTATTTCCCTCAGTTTTTGAGAACCAAGGTATCAATCCAGTAGGAGGCTATGCGCGAGTCCCTAGAACCTTCTTCTTGATAACTGCTACCTCTTGAGCTTGCGTTGGTTTTCCCCGAAGAGGAGAGGATGATGCGGCAGAGTAGCGTAAGTATTTCCCTCAGTTTTTGAGAACCAAGGTATCAATCCAGTAGGAGGCCACGCTCAAGTCCCTCGTACCTGCACAAAACGATAGCAGCTTGCAACCAACGCGATAAGGGGTTGTCAATCCCTTCACGGTCACTTACGAGAGTGACATCTGATAGATATGATAGGATAATATTTTTGGTATTTTTGTGATAAAGATGCAAAGTAAAATAAAAGCAAAGTAAAGAGCAAATGAAATAACTAAGTGTTGGAACATTAATATGATGAAGATAGACCCGGGGCCATAGACTTCACTAGTGGCTTCTCTCAAGAGCATAAGTATTTTACGGTGGGTGGACGAATTACTGTTGAGCAATTGAAAGAACTGAGCATAGTTATGAGAATATCTAGGTATGATCATGTATATAGGCATCACGTCCGAGATAAGTAGACCGACTCTTGCCTGCATCTACTACTATTACTCCACTCATCGACCGCTATCCAGCATGCATCTAGAGTATTAAGTTCACGTAAATAGAGTAACGCCTTAAGCAAGATGACATGATGTAGAGGGATAAATTCATGGAATATGATAAAAACCCCATATTGTTATCCTCGATGGCAACAATACAATACGTGCCTTGATGCCCCTACTGTCACCGGGAAAGGACACCGCAAGATTGAACCCAAAGCTAAGCACTTCTCCCATTGCAAGAAAGATCAATCTAGTAGGCCAAACCAAACTGATAATTCGAAGAGACTTGCAAAGATAACCGATCATACATAAAATAATTTAGAGAAGATTCAAATATTGTTCATAGATAATCTTGATCATAAACCCACAATTCACCGGTCTCAACAAACACACCGCAAAAAGAAGATTACATCGAATAGATCTCCACGAGAGAGGGGGAGAACATTGTATTGAAATCCAAAAAGAGAGAAGAAGCCATCTAGCTACTAACTATGGACCTGAATGTCTGAAGTAAAGTACTGTAAGTGCATCTAGTGCCCCTTAGTGATTTTGGTGTATTGAAGACTTGTAGGTTAAGGATCTAATGTGTTTGTGAGTGTACACAGGTCTATAAGTCTATGAGGAGTTTGATATTTACAGAGAAAGTCGACCCCTAAAAATGAAGTTCTTCGACTGAAGACTTTGATATTCTGAAGACTTTCTGAAGACTTTGAAAGTGAAGAAATTGGTGTAACCTTGAAGACTTGGTATTCATTCGAGGAACATGAAGCATGAAGACTTTTGTTTTAGTAGTTTCATTTTCTCTTTCTTGAGTCATAGGAAACATCGTACTGTTAAAGGGGGTCGAGGAAATACTAAGGAAAATTTTCCATGTGATGCTCAACTCAAATCCTACACCTACCAATCCCTTCGAGTGAAGCCATTGGAAATCTCATACAGTTCAGTCAATTTCTTCAGTGACAGAGATGAAGTTCTTCTGGTCGCTGAGGAATTTGTTCTGACTGAGGAGTTAGGAATTCGGTAGTGCGGATTGCCTACACAGTGAGGAACATGATAGCCCTGAGGAATTTGAACCTCAAATTTCCGACCGTTGCTGTGCTACGCACCAACTGTCCCAAAATATCTACGCACCTAACGGTCATATCATTGAAGGGCATTTATGTCTTATCATGTCGGGCTGCTCCCTAGGCTATAAATAGCCGCCCTTACAACCACTAGCTGGTTGGCTGCTCCGAGAGAAACTGACACTTGTCATTTGAGAGCAACCCATCCTCCGAGGACTTTGAGCGAAAATCATCAAGTGAGGAAAATCCAAAACCCAAACCCAAACACCTACAAACCCAAAGTGATTGAGCATCACTGAAGAGATTGATCCTGTGTGGATCCGACGCTTGTTACCTTTGAAGACTGTGCTTCTTCCAGATGGTTAGGCGTCATGGTCTAGAGCATCCAAGAGGAATTGTGAATCACCGAGTGACCGAGTTTTTCAAGGTTCGGAAGTCACCTGAAGACTTACCACGAGTGATTGGACGAGGACTGTGTGTCCTTAGTTCAAGGAGAATACGGTGAGGACTGGGTGTCCCGAGCTACGTGCTCAGGACTGGGTGTCCGGGACTGTGTGTCCTCGAGTTCAAATACTCAGCCGCTCCAACCATATGTACAACTGAGACAGCAGTTGGAACTGGTCTACCAAATCATTGTCTTCACCAAGCTTACTGGTTCCATTTCCTCAACTCTTTCATTTCCTCAGTATTGTGTTGTTTGTTTATCATATCTGTGTTTGAAGACTTTGACTTAAGACTTTCTCAATTTCCTCAGTTCAAATTCTTCAGTCTGTTTGTCTTCATCTTGTGTTATCCTATGATTACGCTTTCTGTACTCTGTGCTAATCTTCATTTCATCATGATGACCATGCTTGTGTTCTGCTTTGTTTTTATCTGAGTACTTATTCCGCTGCTAGTAGTTCTTCGCTAAGGAATTTCCTCACTAGCAAATTCCTCAGTGAAGATTTTCATAAAAATCGCCTATTCACCCCCCCCTTTAGTCGATATAACGCACTTTCAATTGGTATCAGAGCAAGGTACTCCCTTGTTCTGTGTGATTTTGGTTTAACCGCCTGGAGTTTTAGTTATGTCGACCGCAGGTATGAAGAAAGTGACATGCCCTATCTTTGACGGTCACGAGTATCCCAATTGGAAGGCCATGATGAAGAAGCGCCTCATGGCGATGAACAGCGAACTGTGGACCGTCACTGAGATTGGTCTTACCGATCTATGCAAGACGGCGGGAGCTGATGACATTCGCAAGTACACTCTTCTCAACCTCACGGTGAAGGACGTCATCTGCTCCTGTCTGTCTCAAAATCAGTTCAGGAACATCATGCATCTCGATCATGCGAAGCTTGTCTGGGACCGTCTCTCTGAGGTCTATGAAGGTCATCGAACTCGTCATGATCCTTGGTTTGAGGATTTCAAGGAATCGCTCAAATCGATGACTTTAGAACCAGAATCATCATCCTCTACCCCATGCCTTATGGAAAAAAGTGCTGAGGTAACTGAATGCTACCTATCTGAGTCCAGTGATGAAGACTCTGGTGATGAATTAGGACCCAGTTATGTCAAACTTGCTACCCTTGCCACTAAACAACAAAAAGCTTTGGAAAAAGTTTATTATATGCTTAATAAGAGCGATGGTGAAGAAATGGATCAGTCAAAAGCTTTGGCTGAAAGTCTTTAGAGACTTCATACTAAGTATGACACCCTTCAAGATCAGCATAACACTCTCTTATCTGATCATGAGAAGCTTTCTTATGAATTTCTTCAAAGAAAGCAAGATCTTGAGAAGCTAAGAGTGAGTTATGAAGATCTTCAGAAGGAGCGTGATTCATTACTTGCTCAACAAATCAGTGTTGCTCAGGAAGAATTTATTCCTCCATGTTTGAAATGCATTGAACGAGAATCTGCTAATTCCTCACCTGAATGTTCAAATGCTTCTAATGTTACAAATTCTTCACCTGCCTCTGCTATCACTAATTCCTCATCTGAGGACATTGCTAGTATCACTAACGATGCAGGGCTGAAGGAATTGTACATGACAGGCATGTACAAAAGCCTCAAAGGGCATCAGACTCTTTGTGATGTGCTTAAAAAGCAGATCCTCAACAGGAACCCTAGGAAAGAGGGTATTGCCTTTGAGAGGAAACTCAATGCTGATGGTACATATTGGAAGCCTGAGCAGTACCCCAAAATCTCATGGGTTGCTGCAAAGGGACCTCCAGTTGATCCATCTAATTTATCTGGCTATACATGTGAATCTTCTCATTCTTTTGATGAATCATTTGACTCCAACTATAAACTGTTCAAAAATCAGAATGGTGAAGTATTTGCTAGATATGTTGGCACTAACTGCAGGAATGGTTCCCCTGTGAAGAAAATCTGGGTTCCCAAAAAGTGCCTTGAAAGTCTTCAGGTGAATGTCCTCATGACACCACCTGTGAAGAATAGGAACCCCAGATCAAATTCTTCATATGGACCAAATGCTTCATATGGATCCAAGTCCTCATACAGACCAAATTCCTCACGTGGATCAAATTCCTCAAAAGGATCAAAGTCCTCATATGAACATCATCGTGCTAACAACTCTGTTTCGCACGGAAGAGCCAAGGGCTATGAATATGAGCATTATTCTTCAAATTATTATGTTCATAAGTCCTCGAAGAATTTCTCTCCTTATTCATATGCTTACCCTAACCACTCTTATGTGAAACGAAATGGATTGGCCTCTATGCCTCCATTTTCATATGGAGCTCGCAGAGTGATGAACGCTTTGCCACCCCTTCAGATGTGGGTGGTGAAGAAAAAGAACTAATCTCTTATGCAGGCTCAGGTCTCCAGACGTACTATAACATCTGAAGAATTTGCTGGGGACCTGACAAAGTGCCTGAAAGGACGCAGGCTAATCATGAAGAAATGAACTTTCATTGCACACGTCCTCCTACTGCTTTATTTGTCTTACCACTTGATGAGATTGATCTGATGAATTGTGATGTCGTATTCTTCACTGCTGAAGTATATGAGGTTCGTAAGTTGCACTAATTCATCTGCAGGATGATCAACCCAAAGCCACTGAGTGGGTCCTCGGTAGTGGATGTACAAATCACATGACTGGCGAGAAGAATCTATTGATGGATGCTCCCTTATCATCATCACATCTAAAGCATATCATCTTCGCTGACAAAAGCAAAAGTCAGGTATTGGGTGTAGGTAAGGTTGCTATCACAAAGGATTGACACATGGACAAAGTCATGCTTGTTGAGTCCTTAGGATACAACCTTATGTCTGTCTCAATGCTTTGTGATCTTGATATAGTTGTTGTCTTTGGCAAGTATCGTTGTGTTGTGATTATGGAAGCTGACAATTCCAAAGTCTTCGAAGGATTTAGGAGAGGAGACTTGTATATTGTTGATTTCTCTGCAGATTCACAACCAGCCGTGTGCCTACTTGCAAAAGCTTCAGAAGGATGGTTATGGCATCGATGACTTGGTCATGCAGGCATGAGGAATTTGCACACGCTTGCAAAGAAGAAGAATGTCAAATTCCTCAAGGATCATTTATGCGGTGCCTGTGAAGCTGGAAAGATGACAAAGGCCAAGCATCCAGCGAAGACTATCATGACCACCACTCGTCCATTTGAATTGCTTCACATGGATCTTTTCGGTCCTAATCATTATTCTTCTGTTTCAAATGAAGCATCTCAATATGGCTTTGTTATTGTTGATGATTACTCTCGTTACACATGGGTACATCTTGTTACTTACAAACATGAAGTGCAGGAAGTCTTCAAACGATTTTCCTCGAGGGCTTCAACCAACTTTGGTGTGAAGATCAAGCACATCAAAAGTGACAATGGCACTGAGTTCAGGAATTCGGGTCTCGATGACTATCTTGATGAATTTGGTATTACTCATGAGTTATCTGCTCCTTATACTCCTCAACAGAATGGCGTCGTGGAGCGCAAGAACAGGACTCTTGCTGAGATGGCTCGCACTGTGCTCGATGAGTACAAAACCCCTCGTCGTTTCTGGGTTGATGCAATTGATACTGCGTGCCACATCATCAACAGAGTATATCTTCACAAATTCTTCAAGAAGACTGCCTATGAACTCCTCACTAACAAGAAACCAAATGTGAGTTATTTCAAAGTCTTCGGTGCTAAATGCTGGATTAGAGATCCTCATCACAACTCTAAATTTGCACCGAAAGCACATGAAGGTTTTATGCTTGGTTACGGAAAGGACTCGCACACCTACAGAGTCTTAAACAATGTTCTTCACAAGATTGTTGAAACTGTAGATGTGCGGTTCGATGAAACTAATGGCTCGCAACGAGAGCACCTACCTTCTGTGTTAGATGAACCAGCACCTGAGGATTCTACCAAGCACAAGGCTACTGAAGAAGTCATTCCTACTGAAGAATTCATTCCAGAACATGAAGAACGTCGAGCTGACGCACCTGAAGAAAATGCTGAGGAAATTGATGCTGAAGAAAATGCTGATCAAATTCCTCAATGACAACCAGCTCATCCTCACGTTGCAAAAGAAGTGCAAGTGGAGAAGATCATCGATGACATTAGAGCACCAGGTCCTCTCACATGCTCAAAAGCTTCACATCTATCTAACTTTTATGGGCACTTTGCTTTTGTCTCTATCACAGAGCCCACTAAGGTAGATGAAGCATTCCTGGAGCCTGAGTGGATTCAGGCCATGCAAGAAGAATTACATCAGTTCAAGCTCAACAACGTCTGGGAACTAGTCAATCGTCCAGATCCTCGCAAGCATAATATCATTAGCACAAAATGGATCTACCGCAACAAGCAAGATGAAAACGGCCTTGTGGTGAGGAATAAGGCACGTCTAGTAGCTCAAGGCTACACACAGGTTGAAGGAGTTGATTTCGATGAAACTTTTGCACCTGTTGCTAGACTTGAGGCTATTCGCATATTACTTGCTTATGCTAACCATCATGATATCATCTTATATTAAATGGATGTGAAAAGTGCATTCCTCAATGGTAAGCTTGAGGAATAAGTATATGTTGCTCAACCCCTGGGTTTTGAAGATCCAAAGAATCCTGACAAAGTCTTCAGACTCAATAAGGCCCTCTATGGCCTCAAGCAAGCCCCACGGGCATGTGATGAATTTGCCTATATGATGAGTGAAGAATATCAAATGTCTATGATGGGAGAGTTGAAATTCTTATTAGGTCTTCAAATTCGTCAACAGCGAAATGGCATATTCATATCTCAGGAGAAATACCTCAAGGATGTCCTGAAGAAATTCGACATGCAAGATTGCAAAGGCATCAAAATTCCTATGCCCACAAATGGTCAACTATGCACTGATGAAAATGGTATTGACTTCGATCATAAGGTATACCGCTCCATGATTGGCTCTTTAATGTACTTATGTGCATCTAGGACAGATATAATGCTTAGTGTTTGCATGTGTTCCCGATTTCAAGCTGCACCGAAGGAATCACACCATAAGGCTGTGAAGCATATTCTTGATATCTAGCTCATACACCAACACTAGGATTGTGGTATCCCAAGGGCTCGGATTTTGGTCTCATTGGATATTCTGACTCTGACTATGCCGGTGATCGTGTGGATCGCAAGTCAACATCTGGTACATGTCATTTCCTTGGACGATCTTTGGTCTGTTGGTCCTCGAAGAAACAGAACTGTGTATCACTGTCTACTGCTGAAGCTGAGTACATTTCTGCTGGTTCTTGCTGTGCTCAACTGCTATGGATGAAGCAAACACTCAAGGACTATGGCATCAACGTGAAGAATGTGCCTCTCCTCTGTGAAAATGAGAGTGCCATCAAGATTGCTCACAACCCAGTTCAACACTCGAAGACAAAGCACATTCAGATTCGTCATCATTTTCTTCACGATCATGTGTTGAAGGGCGACATTTCTATTGAGCATGTGAAGACTGAAGAACAGCTAGCCGATATCTTCACTAAGCCCTTAGATGAGAAGAGATTTAGCAAGTTGTGGTGTGAGCTAAATATCTTAGAGTCTTCAAATGTACTTTGAAAAGGCACTCATCCTAACACTTATGCAAAATTGATGACTTAGATGTGCAACACATGAAGAAACGTTTTTCTTCAATCAATGAAGAATAACACTCTAAGTGTGAAGAAATTAATGAAGAATTTGATTCTCGGAACCATACGATAATTGTATGCGGTGTCTGAAATCAGCATTCTTATATGGTGGGTCACGCCACCACAAAAGTTGAAAATCTTCAATTTGAGTTTTTCCTCAACTTTTGAAATTCCTCAGTTGTTCAAATTCTTCAACTTTGCAAAATCTTCACTGTTTCCGTTGTTTTTCTTCATTAGCAATATATATATATATATATATATATATATATATATATATATATATATATATATGAGTTTATGTCCTCTACAGCATTCACTTATGGCTATTTCTTCAAGTTGGTATTTTTCTGCTAAGTGAATGTGATCGGACCCTTCCCCCTCTATGCTATACTCAATCCAATCTATTCACAAATCTTCATGTGCGTTCTATTTGAAACTCGTTCAAAATCTTCACTGTGTCCTCGTCAGCTGAAGAAATTGCGAACGGAACTTTAAAACTAGTCTTATCCAAATTTTCGTTTTTGCCGCTCAAACTGTTCCGCATCCCATGATGCATTATTCTATCCACCCACGATCTAACACGATCTCCACTACACAGTACGTGGGTGACACATGTCGTGCGAAGGAGAAGGGTCAGGGGCACGTTCGTCCCAAATCTTCGGGCGAACAGTTTTTCACTGCTACTATATATACCCCCTCACCCCTTCCTCACTTCCTTTACTCCACTCGATCTCTCTCTCCCGCTCGAGCTTCCCAAACCCTAGCGCCGCCGCTACTCCATCATCGCCGGTGAGGAAGAGCTTCACTGCCTCGACCTCGTCGCCGTCGTACTCGCGCCGACCGCGGAAATCTTCACCTCTGCTGCCGCCGTAGACGTCTTCCTCCGCCAAGTTAGGGCGTGGAAGATCTACACCGACGAACTCCACTGTTTCACCTCACTGTTCGTCGTGTTCTTCATTCAGGGTAATTAAAATTTACTTTTACTGCCCTCCTTGATTCAAAGTTTCTCTACAAAATCTTCAAAGGTGTTTTTATTCTTCAAATCTTCACACACTAAAACACCTCACATGTCATCTGTTCTTGATTCATTTCCCTAAGCATCATTCTTCAAGATTCCTCAATTGTGTGGATCTAAGATCTATACAACTCTGGAACCTAAGATAAAGCGCGCTTAGTGAAATTCTTCAAGACGCATCTGGTCAAATTCCTCAAACTTGTTCTTTTTGAAAAACCCTCTGAGAACGCATATGACCTCTCCAAATTCCTCGCAACTATACTCTGTTCACAGGCACACATGTCCGCTGCTGAATCACTAGGTTCTCATCAACTTAACTCATTTGCAGCGTTCCTCGAAGAAAAACTACATACTTCTTCAGAGAATTGGATTGTTCAAATTCCTCAACTGAAGAAAATGGCTGATGGTAAGAAGCCACAAAAAGGAGGAAAGAAACCTGAGGTCATGACTGCGTTTGAAATCCCTGAGGACATTTACAAAGAGTATTGCACGCCTGATGAAGCCAAGTTTGGCAAAGAGACCAAGAATCAGCGCAAGGTGCGCATTCAAAGGATAGAACGGAGATGGGCAAGAGAATGGAGGGAGTACAGATATGTTACTCCAAAGTACATGAGGAAATTCGCTATCAACCCTCCATGCCCAAGAGCCCCATTGGCACCTGGCCAAGTGGCTGATCCCACTAGCATCAAACGCGGTGAGGATTTTCCTGAGGAATGGGCAAGGCGTCAAGCCAAGTTGGCAAGACAAGCCAGACAAGCAGTGAAGAAATTTAACGAAGATTCTGCTGCTACTGCTGCCACTGAGGCCTCTGTTAAGCCGAGGAAATAAATGGCAAAGAAGCCCGCTCGGAAGCCAAGTGCTTCACCCTCAGCTGCGCCCTCATGGCCAGGAACTTCAAAATCTTCAAAGCAAATTCCTCATGCTGCTCCTACTCCACCAAAGTCCTCAGCACCTCCTCCACAATCCTCAGTTGTCCCGACAAAGTCCTCAGCACCTGTGCATCTGGCCTTGTGCCAAAGGACTACATGCATCTCAATTGCCTCTGGTGTCTCAGCAAGTTCCTCAGCTGCACCAAGTTCCTCAGCTGGACCCTCTCTGCTGAAGAAAAAGGCTACTGCTGGACGAGGTCCTCGGCCAAGTCCTAAGAAGAAGCAGGTAGTCTTCAATGTACCGTCTGAAGAAGATCAGGCTGATGAAGAAGAACTTGCAGAAACCATCAGAGACAGACAAGAAAGGGCCACTAGAGCCAAAGGCACACCTGTGCCGCTGTTGTTGGATCCAAGAGCGATCCTAGACTACATTGATCTCTGGCACAAGGACCCAAACACTCCTATGCCTGACTTCAAGTTGACACCTGGCCAAAGTCACATGCTGACTCATTTCATCCAAGAGGAGAAATGGAAATATGATAGGGCCAGAGAGATCAAGAAATCGCAGTACAGAAAAGAGAAACTGCTGAAGAAAAATTTTGTCAAGATGACAACTGAAGAACTCGTCAAGATGCAGGCTGACATCAAATCCCTCAGCGACAAATTTGACTCATACTATGCTGATTGGAAAGGAGCCAAAGTCAGGTTTGTGAAACTGACTCAAAAGTTCACCAATGTTGCAGCCCCAACGCAACAAGAAGTTCCTCAAGCTAAAGCTTCTGCTCAGCCCACTGAAGAACATGCCAGCACCGCTGATGACTTTCAGGCTGCTGAAGAAAATGCTAGTTCCAGGGCTGATGGCTACATTCCAGCTGCTGAAGAAACTGCCAGGGCATCCACTAGTGGTGCGCCTGAAGAAATTGAAGAGGTCAGGGCAACTGCATCAGTTGCGCCTGAAGAAATACAAACAGATTCCTCAACTCCACCTGCGCCTACACCAACTCCTATCCTTCCATCTGCATCAGATGTGAAGAAGACCAAGGCTGCAGAGCGAGCTGCAGTGAAGAAAAGGAAAGCATCAAGTGCTTCAGAATCTTCAGCTCCAAAGAAGATGAAGCCTATGACCAGCTCTTATGAAAGTCTGATCGATGATGTTCCGATTTCCACCATGCCATCAAAGGACCTTGTTCCTTTTGATGAGGACTATGAGATCCCAAGCGGATCAGATGAAGAAACTCAATCTGTTGCTTCCTCAGAGCAGATTGATGAGGAAATTGAAGTGGATACAATTCCTTCAACCCCAGTGGTATCTTCACCAATGCCTCAGTTTACTGCTGAAGAGGCTGGTGTTGAAGAAATTGATGATGAAGACGTGGACATTGGCAGCACAACGCCGGTGATGAATGATGATTTTTGGGAAAGTCAGCATCCCAACTCTCCACTCTTCACCCCACTGCAGCAAATTCCTCACTCCCCTGCACCAACAGTTCAAATGGGCTCTGAAGAAACTCATCCCACCTCACCTGTCCGTGAAGACATTCCAGCCACTAGTGCTGAAGAAACTGCTGCTGCTGACCATGTGACTACACCTGAGGAGGAACCAAAAATTCCTCAGCCTAAAGAACCTGAGATCGCGATTCCTGAGGTCGTGATGCAACTCACTGATACTCCTCTGCCAAAGCCAAAGGATCCAATCTCAAGGAAGCAAAATTTCAAGGCTGAAGACTTCTTTGGCGAGCACGTATTCTTCACTGATTATAATCCATATGGTTCTGCTCGCATAAGGAAGAGGCGTTTCTGGACCGCTAGTCAAGCCAACTTCTATTCCTCAGTGCTGTTCAACAAAGACAAAGTCTTCGATCATGCACATATTCCTCACGTGGATATGGAGTCTCTGCCGTGCTTCGAGCCAGTCCTCAGTGTTCTTCACGACGCTGGGCTACTGAACTTCTGCACTGACATCTGTGATTGGAATGAAGAACTCATTCTTCAGTTCTACGCAACGCTGCACATCACAGGCGATTCTGAAGATGTGAATTCATGGGTTCTGGACTGGATGACAGAGAACACTCACTACAAGGCACCAGCATCTGAATTGCTTCGTGCCCTTCCACTAAGTCCTCCCACTGAAGATGCACGTTGTGTTTACAATGAACCTATGCTTTCAAATAACTACATGCAAGTTCTGATGAAGCCTTTGAAGCCAGGGCAGGCCTCTAGAACCAATTTCCTCGTCAAGGAATTGCTCTATGTACCTCGGACTGTCTATCGCATACTGACGAAGACATTGAGTCCTATCAAAGGCCAGGACTCAAATGATGAAGAAGTCGTTGGCATCATGAAGAATCTGCTTTTCAACATCATTCATGGCGTTCCCGTCAACTTCCATGATTTCTTCACGAGGACTCTGGCCAATATTGCCATGTCATCGTTTGAGCTGAAGCCTTATGCGCCATGGATTAGGAGATTCATCAGGACAAGGTCTTCACTCAACTACAAAGCTGACACTCTAAACCACTTCAGCTACTTGCCTCCAATTGAAGTCCTCAAAAGGACATTTTCCTTAGCTGATGACAAAGGCAAGGCAACTGCTGCGATAGATGAAGGCATTCGTCCATTGGATGGTCAATTTCGCAAGGCTGCATCCTATTCCACCAATGATGACTCTGCCACACATGACTCTGCCGCCAACACTAACAAGCAAAATCCTCAAGCCACAGCACCCAGGGTGATGACTGATCGTGAGTTACTCCTCAAACTTCATCAGAAGGTTGATCGCAATCATAAATGGGTCAAGCGTCAGTTTGGTTCAATTCTTCACAACATGACTTCAACACACAATGCAGTGAACAAAAACCACTACTACCTCCATGAAACCCTCAACCGCACCTGGGCTATTCTGTCTCAAGTTTACAGCGCTCAAGATCTGAAGAAAATGGGTATCAAAGAAGAGTTTGACTGGTCTGCACCTCCTCCGAAGAAATTCAAGAAGGTCAAGGTTCCTTCTTTGGTGGCCAGCTCCTATTCTTCATCGCGCGACACTGATGAACATGAAGACTTGGACGACACAGCGGCAGGCCCTACTTCAACAACCGACCCCGACAACGCTGGCGCTCCTTCATCAACTTGATTATCTTCAGGGGCGTTAGTGAAAGCACAAGTGCTCCCTGGGTGGTTTTGGTAATTAATGACAACATATCCCTTGTTGGACTAACACTTTTACCTAGTATGTTTCAGATAAGTTCAACAATGGAGTGGCATGGACAAAAGGATGTGGAACCCCTTCAAGATGCTAAGGACAAAGGATTGGATCAAGCTTCAAGATCAAGACTCTACATTTTCTATCTAGTGATCCAAGATCACATTGAGTCCATAGGAAAAGCCAATACTATCAAGGAGGGATGAGGTGTTGCTTAATGAGCCTCTTGCTTCATGTGCTTAGTGATATGCTCCAAAATCCTCAACTACCTTTCCATATCCACATATGACCTAAACCAAAAGTCAACCTCGGCCCCACCGATTCTTTCTATCCGGAGCCACCGAGTTTCATTTGTCATAGCCACTGCCACAAACCCTAGCAAATCGGTTTCACCGATAGGGATCTCGGTCTCACCGAGATGGGATTGTAATCTCATTGTGTATGTTCATTGCCAAAATTGGTCTCAGTGAGTTTGAGCAATCGGTACTACCGAGATTACAATGCAAATCCTCTGGTTAGCTCATTACCAAAATCGGTCCCACCGAGTTTGTATAATCGGTCTCACCGAGTTTGCCTGACCAACTCTCTGATTAGCTTATTACCAAAATTGGTCCCACCGAGTTTGTGTAGTCGGTCACACCGAGATTACGTTATGCCCAAACCCTAACCATATCGGTCCTACAGAGTTGCATCTCAGTCCCACCGAAAATCCTAACGGTCACTAGGTTTGCTAAATGGGTTTGACCGAGTTTAACGATTCAGTGCCACCGATTTTGGCAGATTGTGTGTAACGGTTAGATTTTGTGTGGAGGCTATATATACCCCTCCACCCACTCTTCATTTGTGGAGAGAGCCATCAGAACAGATCTTCACTTCCAATACATATTTTCTGAGAGAGAACCACCTACCCTTGTGTTGAGCTCAAGATATTCCATTCCTACCATATGAATCTTGATCTCTAGCCTTCCCCAAGTTGCTTTCCACTCAAATCTTCTTTCCACCAAATCCAAATCCTGTGAGAGAGAGTTGAGTGTTGGGGAGACTATCATTTGAAGCATAAGAGCAAGGAGTTCATCATCAACACACCATTTGTTACTTCTTGGAGAGTGGTGTCTCCTAGATTGGCTAGGTGTCACTTGGGAGCCTCCGACAAGATTGTGGAGTTGAACCAAGGAGTTTGTAAGGGCAAGCAGATCGCCTACTTCGTGAAGATCTACCGCTAGTGAGGCAAGTCCTTCGTGGGCGACGGCCATGATGGAATAGACAAGGTTGCTTCTTCGTGGACCCTTTGTGGGTGGAGCCCTCCGTGGACTCGCGCAAACGTTACCCTCCGTGAGTTGAAGTCTCCATCAACGTGGATGTACAATAGCACCACCTATCGGAACCACGCCAAAAACATCCGTGTCTCCAATTGCGTTTGAATACTCCAAACCCTTCCCTTTACATTCTTGCAAGTTGCATGCTTTACTTTCCGCTGCTCGTATACTCATTGCATGCTTGCTTGATATGTATTATATGTGTTAAAGTTGTGCCTAAACTCCACTTAAACTTAAGAATATTAAAAACTGCAACTTTTGGTACTTAGTGTCTAATCACCCGCCCTCTAGACACCTCTTCTTGATCCTCTCAATTAGTCCTCAGTTTCAATCCTTTTGGTCATTCGATGACAAAGGGGGAGAAATCTGAGTTAGTCTTCAAGTGGGTCTATTATAAGGGCGTTTTTTGCTAAGTTACAACTCTCGTTCTTCCGAAACTTTTATTGGATCGAGTTGTAAACTTAAACCCGATGGTGGTCTGATACTTCTGCTACGTTATTCTACATGCTTATTCCTCGTTAATATCATCGCACACATGCTGAATTACATCAGTCACCATATTTCATCATGCATTTCAAATTCTTCATATTATCTGTCAAATGCGGGTATGAATTACAAGATATAGGGGGAGATCTCCATGATTCAACTCTTCAAGTGTGCATTGCTTCAAAAGCGAATTCCTCACTATGCACATTTTCAGGGGGAGTTCTTCCATATCTTGCAATCAAATTCCTCAATATCAGTATTTACACTTCATATGATTATCCCCATTGAAAACTTAACCTATATTGTCATCAATCACCAAAAAGGGGGAGATTGTAAGTGCATCTAGTGCCCCTTAGTGATTTTTGTGTATTGAAGACTTATGGGTTAAGGATCTAATGTGTTTGTGAGTGTACATAGGTCTATAAGTCTATGAGGAGTTTGATATTTATAGAGAAAGTCGATCCCTAAAAATGAAGTTCTTCGACTGAAGACTTTGATATTCTAAAGACTTTCTGAAGACTTTGAAAGTGAAGAAATTTGTGTAACCTTGAAGACTTGGTATTCATTCGAGGAACATGAAGCGTGACGACTTTTGTTTTCGTAGTTTCATTTTCTCTTTCTTGAGTCATAGGAAACACCGTACTGTTAAAGGGGGTCGAGGAAATACTAAGGAAAAATTTCCATGTGATGCTCAACTCAAATCCTACACCTACCAATCCCTTCGAGTGAAGCCATTGGAAATCTCATACAGTTCAGTCAATTTCTTCAGTGACAGAGACGAAGTTCTTCTGGTCGCTGAGGAATTTGTTCTGACTGAGGAGTTAGGAATTCGCCAGTGCGGATTGCCTACACAGTGAGGAACATGATAGCCCTGAGGAATTTGAACCTCAAATTTTCGACCGTTGTTGTGCTACGCGCCAGCTGTCCCAAAATATCTACCACCTAACGGTCATATCATTGAAGGGCATTCATGTCTTATCATGTCGAGCTGCTCCCTAGGCTATAAATAGCCGCCCCCTACAACCACTAGCTGGTTGGCTACTCCGAGAGAAACTGACACTTGTCATTTGAGAGCAACCCATCCTCCGAGGACTTTGAGCGAAAATCATCAAGTGAGGAAAATCCAAAACCCAAACCCAAACACCTACAAACCCAAAGTGATTGAGCATCACTGAAGAGATTGATCCTGTGTGGATCCAACGCTTGTTACCTTTGAAGACTGTGCTTCTTCCAGACGGTTAGGCGTCATGGTCTAGAGCATCCAAGAGGAATTGTGGATCGCCGAGTGACCGAGTTTGTCAAGGTTCGGAAGTCACCTGAAGACTTACCATGAGTGATTGGACGAGGACTGTGTGTCCTTAGTTCAAGGAGAATACGGTGAGGACTGGGTGTCCTGAGCTGCATGCTCAGGACTGGGTGTCCGGGACTGTGTGTCCTCGAGTTTAAACATTCAGCCGCTACAACCAGATGTACAACTGAGACAGCAGTTGGAACTGGTCTACCAAATCATTGTCTTCACCAAGCTTACTGGTTCCATTTCCTCAACTCTTTCATTTCCTCAATATTGTCCTGTTTGTTTATCATATCTGTGTTTGAAGACTTTGACTTAAGACTTTCTCAATTTCCTCAGTTCAAATTCTTCAGTCTGTTTGTCTTCATCTTGTGTTATCCTGTGATTACGCTTTCTGTACTCTGTGCTAGTCTTCATTTCATCATGATGACCATGCTTGTGTTCTACTTTGTTTTCATCTGAGTACTTATTCCGCTGCTAGTAGTTCTTCGCTAAGGAATTTCCTCACTAGCAAATTCGTCAGTGAAGAATTTCATAAAAATCGCCTATTCACCCCCCCTCTAGTCGATATAACGCACTTTCAAGTACTCACACTTCATCGGAGAGGCTATGGTGTTGATGTAGAAGCCCTCCATGATCGATGCCCCCTCCGGCGGAGCTCCGGAATAGGCCCCAAGATGGGATCTCGTGGGTACAGAAGGTTGCGTCGGTGGAATTAGGTTTTTTGCTCCGTGTCTGATCGTTTGGGAGTACGTAGGTATATATAGGAGGAAGGAGTACGTCGGTGGAGCAACAGGGGCCCACGAGGGTGGAGGACACGCCCTGGGGGGGTGGGCGCCCCCCTACCTCGTGGCCTCCTCTTTTGTTTCTTGACGTAGGGTCCAAGTCTCCCGGATCATAATCTTCCTATAAATCACGTTCCCAAAGGTTTCATTCCGTTTGGACTCCGTTTGATATTCCTTTTCTGCGAAATTCTGAAATAGGCAAAAAACAACAATACTGGTCTGGGCCTCCGGTTAATAGGTTAGTCCCAAAAATAATATAAAAGTGAATAATAAAGCCCAATATTGTCCAAAACAGTAGATAATATAGTATGGAGCAATCAAAAATTTTAGATACGTTGGAGACGTATCAGTCCTTCTCTTCGATCCAGCACAACCGGCCCTGCCATTCTTCCCACCTCTCCTTCATGGCGCCATCCGGGTATGCTCCCTTGGACCTTGGGATCCAGGTGACGCAACCAGAAATGGCGCCTCCCGTCTGGATCCGAGGGAAGAAGTAATGGCGGAAGAGCGTCGTGTTGGGGTGCACCCCGGCGAAACCCTCGCAGAGGTGCGCAAAAAGGGCCATGCACGCCACCGCATTTGGGGTAAAATCCAAGAGGCGGAAGCCAAAGGTGTGCATGATGTCGCTGAAGAAGTCGGAGAAGGGAGGACAAAGCCCGCAGGAAAAATGGTCAACAAAAAAGGGGTACCGATTTGGGGCAGCCTTGGCGCAGTTGGCGGGGATGACGCGCGTGGCTAGATGCCACGACTTCTCTCCCCCGTCTTCACCCCCTACAGGGGCTTGAAGGCTTCCCGAAGCTTGAACACGTCAACTATCGAGGGGAAGAGGGCAGACTGCGTCCGCTGCACCGCCTGCGCAGTCTCCGGTGGCTCCGCCGCTTCGGCGTCCTTAGCCACACCCTTGCCATTGACGGATTTCGACGCCATGGCGGCTGGGGGAGAAGGGTAAGGAAGAGGGCGGAGGGAACGCAACGGCGGCGAGCAAGAGCAAAGCTTAGAGAAGAAGGGAAGGCGAGCAAAGGCTTCCAAGATTGGGATTGCGTGGAGGGTAAAGGAACAGTGCGCTCGCGGTTATCCCTTTTTATGGTGAAGGTGCGGGTCGCGCTGCCCATTTACTGCGACGTGACGCATGCGTGCAGGAACCGCCCCACGCATGCCGCCCATGTCACGCGCACCTCTCCACGTTGCGCATTCAACACGGGTCGTGGGAAGCGCAACGCGCAAAAAGTTTTACCGCGGTGAAAACCGCCCCACCTGCCCGTGCACCATTTTGGGCTTGGACCAACAACGTGTCGCGCTTATGTGTGGCCCAGGCCCGGGGGCTCCTATCGGTGTACAAAAGAAGGGGTACACCTTTGTACCCCTTTACCTGTGCACAGGCAGTCGGAGCCACGCCCACGGCCACACCAAGCAGAGCAGGGGAGGTGAACCAAGGCAAAACCGAAGCCCAAGACAGCCAGAGCAAAGCCAAGACCAAGAACACAAAGAAGTAGAGGGGCGGAGCATTTTCCCCCGGCAAGACCCTTGCCGGGGCAGTGCGCCCAAACACCAACATGGCGAGCCACCCTTGAGCCCACGTCCCCAACACCATCAGCCACGTGGGGCCAGGGATCGGGAGGCACCTCTGTGGTGGCATGCAGATCTTTGTGAAGACATATTCAAGATCAGATGAAGATTAGAAGACAAAGATCCTCGGCAAGGTCCTTGCCGAGGAGAGCCACGAGACCCCCGGCAAGATTCTTGCCGGGGACGACAGCGCGCCACGGCAAGACCCTTGCCGGGCCCCCCGGGCAAGGCTCTCGCCGAAGACGCCAGTAGGGTCACTGCCAGACCCACACTAGCCAAGTCACCACCACCGTTTGCATGCAGCTGCTAGCCTAAACCGGCTGGGCAGGCACCTGCGTGGCAACATGCAGCTTCCAGGCCAACTCAGCAGGCGCCTGCGTGGCGGCATGCAGATATTCGTGAAGACCCTACCACCGCGCCACCTCAGCTGCCTGCCTACCTACATGGCTCCGCACGCATCACTGGCCAGGGCGCGTGTCGAAGCAAGGAGAAGCGGCGATGGATGGGACGGGCCTCGCCCCCGTCCCCGATAAAGCTAGGGCACACCTCAGCGGCGCATTAAATGCGACTTGTCCTGTAACATGAGCAATAAGCTCGCAATAATGTATGCCTTTCCACCTCCTATATGCCACTGTGGTAGCCCCTTTCTCTTATAAAAGGAGGCCCATGGCATACTGGAGAAAGATTCGGCTCTTTGGAACCACGCACTCACCATAGCTAGTTCGAGAGCTCAAGAACTCTCTGAAATACACCCACCAAAGCAAGACTAGGCTTTTACGCATCCTCGCGGCCCGAACCTGGATAAACGATCCTTGTGCTGACTACTAATCCTGCTCTTCTTGCAACCCTGCGCCCCGACAACCGTAGTAGGGATTCTCGTGATCCCATAGGTGTCGTTCCACACCGACAAAAGGATCCTTTCCCTCTACCACGCATCAATCAGATTGTGGACTCCACTGCCAGGTGTGACCTGCTATCGTTCCTCGACGCCTATTTAGGATATCACGAGATCTTCGTGATGAAGGAAGACGAAGAAAAAACCGCGTTCATCACCCCATGTGGTACGTACTGCTTTGTACGAATGCCTTTCAGGTTGAAAAGCGCTGGTTCGACAGTTACCCGAGTGGTCCAAATTGGTTTTGATCCCCAGCTACATAGAAATATGGAAGCTTATATGGATGATATAGTGGTCAAAACCAAGGACAAAGCCACGCTCGTGCAGGATCTAGAGGAAACATTTGCAAACCTGCGCAAGATCAACCTCAAGCTCAATCCAGAGAAGTGCGTGTTCGGCGTCCCATCCGGCAAGCTTCTTGGTTTCTTTGTGTCCCAATGCGGAATCGAAGCAAACCCCGACAAGATCAAAGCGATTGAGCAGATTGAGGCGCCAAGACGGGTCAAGGACGTCCATAGGCTCGTCGGCTGCGTTGCTGCTCTAAGTAGGTTCATCTCCAAATCTGCTGAGCGCGCCCTCCCCTTTTTCAAAGTTTTGAAAATGGCGGGTCCAATTGAATGGACTCCGGAGGCAGAGGCAGCGCTGCAAGATCTAAAGAGGTACCTCTCCTCCACGCCAACACTAGTCGCGCCTAAGCCACAAGAGCCGTTGTTGTTGTATCTAGCGGCAACGAATCAAGTGGTCAGTGCTGATTACCGACATGTTTGCCTAGTATCACACACATCTTGTTATGCCGAATCGTTTGTGTTCACCTCGATAATCGCAAACGGTTCATCGGAGCGAATTGTATGCCGTATATCGCAAACACCTTGATCTGGCTGCCCGTTTCTGTTGTTCTGTATCATCGCAAACAGTTCGTATGGATCAACCGTATGCCCAGCATCGCACAGGCAACTAAAATCTGAATCGTGTTTGATGTATCATTCGTCGCAAATGCTTTGTGTCTTTTTTGACTTTTTTACATCACCATTTGCGATGAATGCATCGGACACAGTTTCGTCAAAGGGTCTCTGATCATAGTGTCGCATTTGCAGCATCCTGCAGTAGTGACAGAGGCTTGTGGCGGCAGAACTTCTAATCTAGGGTTCTTTTTGGAGGTTTGGGTATTTATAGGATTTTTTGGCGTCAGTCTCACGTCAAGGGGGTGCCTGAGGGGCCCACAAGCCGGGGGGTGCCCTAGGGGGTGGGTGCGCCCCCTAGTCTTGGGGCCTCCTCAGTCACTTCCTGCCCCAGCTCCGGTGCTTTGGGGTCTCTTTTGGTCCACAAAAAATCACCGTAAATTTTCAGCCCATTCCGAAAACTTCTATTTTTGCACAAAAAATGACACCATGGTAGTTCTGCTGAAAACATCGTTAGTTCGGGTTAGTTCTAATCAAATCATACCAAAACCATATAAAATTGTTGTAAACATGACATGAATACTTCATAAATAACAGATACGTTGGAGACGTATATGCAACAAGAGAAAGATTTAGCGAATGACCATGTATATGAACTAGAGGGTTCAGAAGAGGAAATTGACTATGATGAAAGTGGCAAGAATTCAGTAGCAGGAGCTGACGCCCTAGAGTTTCCCCCAGCCGTTCAGGTACCAAAATATACATCTCTAGTACATTTTAATTTCATAGATCTCGTAGCGGCATTACATTGGTGTTTGAGTACTCACACGTCTCCAATGTATCTATAATTTTTTATGGTTCCATCTTATTAAAGTATTATTCTTGGATGTTTTATACTCATTTACTAGCAACTTTATATCATTTTTGGGACTAACCTATTGACATAGTGCCTAGTGTCAGTTGCTATTTTTTGCTTGTTTTTACTTTGTAGAAAATCAATACCAAACGGAGTCCAAATGCCACGAAACTTTTTGGAGTTTTTTTCCTGCCCAGAAGACACCCAGGAGGCCAAGGAAGTGCACCAAAGGAGGCCCGTGGGGAACACTAGGCACCAGGGCGCGCCCTGGTGGGTAGTGGGGCCCATAGAAGTTCCTCCATCGACCTTCAGCTCTATAAATACTCTGAAATCCCAAAAACCCTAGGGGAGTCGATGAAACACAATTCCAGCTGCCGCAAGTTCCAGAACTAAGAGATCCAATCTAGAGGACTTTTCCGGCACTCTGTCGGAGGGGGCAATGATCACGGAGGGGTTCTTCATCATCACCCTTGCCCCTCCGATGATGCGTGAGTAGTTTACCATAGACCTGCGGGTCCGTAGGTAGTAGCTAGATGGCTTCTTCTCTCTTTTTGATCTTCAATACAAAGTTCTCCTCGATGTTCTTGGAGATCTATTCGATGTAATGACTTTTTGCAGCGTGTTTGTTGGGATCAGATGAATTGTGAGTTTATGATCAGATCTGTCCATGAATATTATTTGAGTCTTTGCCGAACTCTTTTATCCGTGACCTTTATAGCCTCATATTTCTTCTTCAAAAATTTGGTTTCGTTTGGCCAACTAGATTGATTTTTCTTGCAATGGGAAGAGGTGCTTTGTGATGGATTCGATCTTGCGGAGCTCAATCTCAATGACAGAAAGAGACATGACACCCATGTATCATTGCTATTAAGGATAAAAAGATAGGGTCTATTCCTACATGAGTAGATCTTGTCTACATCATGTCATCGTTCTTATTGCATTACTCCGTTTCTCCATGAACTTAAACACTAGATGCATGCTGGATAGCGGTCGATGTGTGGAGTAATAGTAATAGATGCAGACAGGAGTCGGTCTACTAATCTTGGACCGGATGCCTATATACATGATCATTGCCTTGGATATCGTTACAATTATTTGCTTTTCTATCAATTGCCCAACTGTAATTTTTTTACCCATCGTATGTTATTTTCTCGAGAGAAGCCTCTAGTGAAATCTACGGCCCCCGGGTCTATTTCCTATCATATTATTTTCATATCTATTTATCCAAAAAACCAAAAATACCTTTCTGCACTTTTTCTTTACTTATTTTTTGTGTTTTTGCTAGATCTACTTATCAAATCTCATACAGTTTAATCTATCTCAATACCGAGGAGGGATTGACGACCCCACTTACGCGTTGGGTTGCAAGTTTTTGCTGTTTGTGTGTAGGTGCTATTTACATAGTGTTGCTTGGTTCTCCTACTGGATTGATAACCTTGGTTTCATAACAAAGGGAAATACTTACCGTTGTTGTGATGCAACATCCCCTGCTCTTTGGGAAATTACCAATGAAAATACAAGCAATCAGGAATAATTTATGGCATCGTTGCCGGGGAGACATCATCAACATCTATCAGGTTCCTACACACAAACTTTCATCTCCTTGCAATTACTTTATTTTCCATTTGCCTCTCATTTTCATCTCCCCCACTTCTAAATTTTTTTTGCGAAAGCACAAAAATATTTGCTTTTTATTTGCCTTCTTTTGTTTGCCTTTTTCTCGTTCGATCTTTTGTTTGCTTGTGATCTTGTTTGCTCTCATTATCATGTCTAGATCTGAAAAGAGTAGTAATGTTTTTGCCACTAGTGAAAGCTCCTTGGAGAATCCTTCTGTGCTTTTGAAACTTATGAAAAATAAAGAAAATATTCATGAAGTTGCTAAAGAAAAGTTTGACGATTTTGATGATCCTCATGAAGAGGAAACTACTATCATGCATACTAAAAGACTCCGTGTAGGTAGCGGTAATACTATTGGAAAGGGGGTTATTCATGATTTCTTTACTTGTGCCGGTACGTTACCTATGCTAGGGGGGTCAATCCTTAATAAAACTTCTAGTCTTGCGGCTGCAATATCTTTTCTTATAATTGAACTTGAAAGACAATTTGTTCACATGCATCCTTGCATACAACGGATCTTGTTAGAATTCTCAAATATTCACGATCCTTCTGTTAAACGTGTCACCACAATATTTGTAGATTATGAATTTGGGCATATTATCAAAAGAGGACGCGAAATTTTTGCTCTTTATCATATAAATTGTGGTTGTCCCCTTATAGAAGAAATTATTTTTAATCAAGAGGAGATAAGGAGATTACATTCTCTGGATTAAACTACCTAGAATGAAAATCTAAGGAAAAGGGTTCCCCCATCTGTTTTGATTGGTAAAATCTCTAAACAAAATGATAGCTTTGCCATAAAAGATAAAGGATTGAGATTTGTGCTTAGAGATAAACTTAGGGCGTATAATCTAAGGAATGTTTATAATGAAGAGATAGTCATCACATATAAAGGGCCCAAGGAGGAACCTATTCCTCCCAAACTTGATCTTAGAGATCCGTATCCTATTAAATTTAGCCCTTTTGATTATTTTTGCTTGCCACAAAGGAAACTTGTTGCTGAAAGGAGCGAGTATGAGATGAGCATGGATGATCTCCCTCATTTTTATTACAATACTTGAATCTATGCATTATGCCTAGCTAGGGGCGTAAAACGATAGTGCTTGTTGGGAGGCAACCCAATAGTTATCTTTGAATTTTTTGATTTTCTTTCCGTTCTTAAATAAATATACAATTGTAATTCTATTATGATTGTGTTTTTAATGTTTTAATTAGTGTTTGTGCCAAGTAAAGCCTTTAGGATCATGTTGGGTGATAGTTGATTTAATCCTATTGAAAAAGCAGAAACTTTATGTGCAGTAGCAGAATTTCTAAAAACCACTGGAGTGACGAAATTTTTTGATTTTTTTACAAATGGTTGATATACAAATTTCCTATGTTTCCCTAATTTTTCAGAATCTTTGGAGTTATGGAAGTATGGTCGAAGCCCAAATTACTACAGACTGTTCTTTTTTTGACAGATTCTGTTTTTGTTTCATTGTGTGATTATTTTGATGAATCTGTGGATTGTATCAGGGGGTATAAGCCATGGTAAGCTAGAATACAGTAGGTATAATGCAATAATAAAATATGAATGGGTTTGCATCATACTTAGATGGTGATTTGCTTTATTATACAAACAGATCTCACGAAGGTTTTTGTTAAGTTTTGTGTGATTGAAGTTTTCAAGTTTGGGGTGAGATCATGATGGATGAAGGAATAAGGAGTGAAAATAGCCTAAGATTGGGGATGCCCATGGCACCCCAGGGTAATACTCAAGGAGAACCAAGCAACTAAGCTGGGGGATGCCCCAGAAGGCATCCCCTCTTTCTTCTAGTGATCATCGGTAATTTTACTTGGAGCTATATTTTTATTCGTCACATATCATGAGTTTTGGTTGGAGCGTCTTGTGTTATATGAGTCTTTATTTGTTTTTCTTTTTAGTTTCTCACAATCATCCTTGCTGGACACACCTAATTGAGAGAGCCGTAAAGATGTTATGATTTGTTAGATTTGCTCTATATGCTTCACCTAAATTTTTTGAGCTATGGAATTGCTCTAGTGCTTCACTTATATCTTTTTTAGCATGGTGGGGCTTTAATTTTGAAGAAATATACTATCATGCTTCACTTAGATTATTTTGAGAGTTAGTAGAATTTTAAAGAAATATCCTCAGATGCTTCACTTATATTATTTTGAGAGATGAAAATTTTGAAAAATATTTGTGCTCTTGTTCTTCACTTAAATTTGTTTGTGAGCTTGTTATAAGTAATGGTAATATATGAAATTATTCCCAATGTGATAGATATTCAACAGGGATAATAAAAACTATCATGAAGATCGTTGGATATTAAAACTTGATTCCTTTCAATAGTTTTGCGATATGGAGAGAGTAATATGTGAGTCATATTGGTGAGTAATTATGCTTTAGTAAGAATATTGGTGTTAAGGTTTATGATTCCCTTTGCAAGCACGAAATTCAATAGTTATGCAATGAAGTTACATTCTACTTGCGGTGCATTATTTGGTGTTAGTTATGCTTAATGCTTGTTTATGATCGTTTTCGTTTCTTGGTTGGTTGCTTCTCAATCTATTTGCTAGCCTTTCCTTGTACTAAGCGGGAATACTGCTGGTGCATCCAACTTGTTAAAACCAAGTTGTGCCAAATGGGTCCATCATATCTACCTATATGTGGTATTTCCATGCCATTCCAAGTAAATTTGTATGTGCCAACTCTAATTTTCAAATGAATATCCTTCTTGTGTATTCGTACGGCTCATGAAGCGGCAGGGGATGGCCAATATTTCCATGCTAGATACTTTATTCTCATGATGAGTGTTTATTCACTTGTCATTGCACGAGAGTGTGGCAGGTAATAGGGATGCCCAGTCTCGAAATGAAAAAGAAATTTACTTTATGTTGTCAAATAATAAATTCCTTGGAAAGTGTTGGTATGGAAGGCACCCGTGGATACGGCTAGCCATGGATTGTGAAAGAATGGTGGAAAAGGAATAAACTTTATTTTATGTTTGGGAACCACCTATGATGTATCTAGCATGGAAAGTATTGGGAATTCTCGGTCGTTTTCGTTGACGGGAAAAGCATGCCTCTCAAAACAATTTTATCTCTCAATTTAAGCTTTGAGATCTGGCACCTCTACAAATCTCCGCTTCCCTCTACGAAGGGCCTATCTATTTACTTTATGCAATTTTTTTGAGTCTCCATCTTCTCTTATAAAGCACCAACTAGGGAACACTATTATCATACTTGTGCATTGGATGTAGCTAATATTTGAGTGTGTTTCATAAATGGATCGATGATTGAGCACAATGGGCTACGGATAGCTTTCTTTAGTGTTGATATTTTGAAAGACATGGTTGCTTGTTGATATGCTTGAGTATTGAGGTCTTCACGTCAAATTATAGACTATTGCTTTGAATCATATAAAGTCCAAATGTCCAGGCTAGAAAAGAAAAGAATATGTGATGAATATATGATGGGTAGCATTCCACATCAAAAATTCTATTTTTGCCATTTACCAACTCGAGGACGAGCAGGATTTAAGTTTGGGGATGCTAATATGTCTCCAACGTATCTATAATTTTTTATTCTTCCACGCTATTAAAGTATCATTCTTGGATGTTGTATACTCATTGACTAGCAACTTTATATCATTTTTTGGGACTAACCTATTGACAAAGTGCCCAGTGCAGTTGTTGTTTTTTGCTTGTTTTTTACTTCGCAAAAAATCAATACCAAACGGAGTCCAAATGCCATGAAACTTTTCATAGATTTTTTTCTGCCCAGAAGACACCCAAGAGGCCAAGGAAGTGCACCAAAGGAGGCCCGTGGGGCCCACTAGGCACTAGGGCACGCCAAAGGCCGCAGGCTCACCCTGGTGGATAGTGGGGCCCACGAGAAGCTCCTCCACCGACCTTTAGCTTTATAAATACTCTAAAATCCCAAAAACCCTAGGGGAGTTGCTGAAACACAATTCCAGCCGCTGCAAGTTCCAGAACCATGAGATCCAATCTAGAGGCCTTTTCCGGCACTCTGCCGGATGGGGCAACGATCATGGAGGGGTTCTTCATCATCACCCTTGCCCCTCCGATGATGCGTGAGTAGTTTACCACAGACGTATCAATCCGTAGGTAGTAGCTAGATGGTTTCTTCTCTCTTTTTGATCTTCAATACAAAGTTCTCCTCAATGTTCTTGGAGATCTATTCGATGTAATGACTTTTTGCGGCGTGTTTGTTGGGATCCGATGAAATGTGAATTTATTATCAGATCTATCCATGAATATTATTTGAGTCTTTGCTGAACTCTTTTATGCATGATCTTTATAGCCGCGTATTTCTTCTCCGAAACATTGGTTTGGTTTGGCCAACCATATTGGTTTTTCTTGCAATGGGAAGAGATGCTTTGTGATGGGTTCGATCCTGCGGTGCTCAATCTCAATTTCAGAAAGAGACATGACACACATGTATCATTGCTATTAAGGATAAAAAGATGGGGTCTATTCCTACATGAATAGATCTTCTCTACATCATGTCATCGTTCTTGTTGCATTACTCCGTTTCTCCATGAACTTAATACACTAGATGCATGCTGGATAGCGGTCAATGTGTGGAGTAATAGTAGTAGATGCAGACAGGAGTTGGTCTACTAATCTTGGACGTGATGCCTACATACATGATCATTGCCTTGGATATCGTCATAATTATTTGCTTTTCTGTCAATTGACCAACGGTAATTTGTTTACCCACCGTATGTTATTTTCTCGAGAGAAGCCCCTAGTAAAATCTACAGCCCCCGGGTCTATTTCCTATCATATTATTTCCAGATCTATTTATCCAAAATACCAAAAATACCATGCTGCACTTTTTCTTTACTTATTTTATGTTGTGTTTTGCTAGATCCATTTATCAAATCTCATACAATTTAATCTATCTCAATACCGAGGAGGGATTGATAGCCCCACTTACGCATTGGGTTGCAAGTTTTTGTTGTTTGTGTGCAGGTGCTGTTTACATAGTGTTGCTTGGTTCTCCTACTGGATTGATAACCTTGGTTTGATAACTGAGAGAAATACTTACCATTGCTGTGCTGCATCATCCCCTCCTCTTCGGGGAATTACCAACACAGATACAAGCAATCAAGTACACTCTCATCTTTCAGGCAACCCGGGAGAAGCAAACTGACAATACTATATTCATCCAACTCTAGTACGTATAAGATCTAGAGGAACCATAGACGGTGCCATAGCTAATTCGCATACGCCTGCACATCATGATGATGAGGACATGGCACAAGATTTTTAGCTCATGCCAGCAGATAATCTTACCTCTCGAGATAACAACTCCCCTGTTGACAATTCAGATAAAAATCATGGAGCAACTGATCCCGAGTCAGAAAACGTGGCCATGAACACTTGCTCACAACAACATATAGTAGCAAGGACAAACCGTTCGAAGCAGGAGAGGCGAGGTGGGCGTGGACCTACTTTGTCACATGGTTTAGAGAGAATGATAGGAAGGACCAGAAATAGGATGAAGGTTGACTTCATGGAGGGAGAAAACATGCCTATTGACCCTCTACAAGCAGCAAAACTTAGTTCAGAGGTTGGTTGTCAAGTCAGATATCATTTACCATTAAAAACCAAGTGGAAGAAGTATAATGCAAAGGGGAACACACATATGCTTCCTGAAGTTTTATAGTTAGTGCAGGTCAGCCATCAAATGAATCTGTTTTGCAATTGTACCATACCACATCCTTTTATCTTCGCGCTCTAAATGTTGTACCATGCATGTGTGTATGATGTATGCAGCTAATGTTTGAGTTTACAAACAACGCTCCATTGGTAGAAGCAGTAGCCAAAGGGATCATTCAGAAAAGCGTGCAGTCACACCGGCAGCGACTCAAGGCGAAATATTACAATAAGGTTAAAAATCTTACTGATGAGCAAGCATCATAGTTGAAGCCGTTGACTATTACACATAAATATTGGAAATATATAGTAAAACAGTGGAAGGACGAGCACTACCAGGTATTCATACTTAATCTGTCCATTCAAATTTTACTATACCATATCGAAGAAACTAAATTTATGCCTTAATTCATAGGAGATCTGTGCCAAGAATAAAGCCAATTGAAGTGCTATGAAGCTCCACCAAACTACTCGCTCTAGATGCTACATTGCAACTTATCACAGTAAGGTAAGCACTCCAACTTCCCACATGCAAATTAGATTATTTTCATAAGTATATGGCCTATGGCAGTAATGTTCATCATGTCCTGTTTGATATACTAGTGTAATGAGGAAAGCCAGAAACCTATAGCTATTGAATTTTTTGAAGCAAACCACACCAGAAAGAAGGATGGGATGATGAGTATGCTTGTAGCAACGACACACATAAGAATTCTGCAATTTTTAGATTTCACATGTAATGTGCCACCCGAAATATTACGTTTCTAACACCGTACTAACAATGCTTCAATCATACTGCAGAAGGACATGAAGGACAAGCAAGACGCAACTCCAATAGAAGATGATGAGCCAAAAATAGATGTGCAGATTGTTGCAGAGGTTCTCAAGGACATTACCAAGCATAGCACGCTCATTGCAAGCATGGGAGAGTCATCTGCCTCTAGGCAAAAGACAACCTCTCATGAAAGCATGAGAGAGCTTGAAGAGAGGCTTGCAACTCAAGAGCTACCTGCGAGATCAGCAACTGATAGGTATCAAGAAGAGTCGAATACAAGAATAGTAGTGCAGCAATAGGAAATCAAACAGCTCAAAGCAAAGCAACAAGAAGAAATTACAGCTCTTAAGAAGGAACAAGAGGAGAAAATTGCTTCTGTGGAAAAGAAGCAATCAGATTTGGATGGAACTTTAGGTTTTGTCTTAATGTGCTTATACAACGACTCTGATAACAGGGTATCGCGGCCCACTTTGGGGGGCTCTAACAATAGCATGTCGCAACCCTAATGGTGGCCTTCTTCGTCCGGAAAGTTTGGTGGTCTCTTATTATATTTTGTAATATGTGACACTCTGTCTATTTCCTTTTATGTCGTATGTGATACTTCCTCAATTGGATGATCGTTATTATAGTTGTGTTAATCATGTCTGTTTTCAGCGTTATTGAAGGTTATTTCATTCTTATTTTTGAAATTTTACTAATTTACAAATTTGAATTTAAATTTAAATTTGGTTGCTAGCTGCAACACTAAACAAATGTGATAGTAATAGTGACGGAAATCCATGCCATCACTAGCTTCTGGACCCACATGTAAGCAGCCATGTAAGCATCTAGTGGGCCCACATGTCAGGATCTTTGACCAGTCAAATCTAATTGTTACTGACAACCACCACCTGTGATAAAACCTCGCCCGGGCCTAGCTGCATGTTGCCACATGAACATCTTCTAGGCCCCTATGTCAGAAACATTGACAGGTCAAACATGGCGGGTCAGTTGTTAGTAACAGATGTATCATTTTTTAGCCATCACAGAAGATAGCTTCGGTGACAAATTTGGGTTCGTCATCTAAGTTCTTGCGTGATAGAGGAAGTGTTACCATCAAAAATTTATTTTCTATGATGACGCTTTAGTGAGGGTGGGGGTGACGGCCGAAAAACGTCACCAGACCATATTTGGTGACAAAAAATGGTTTTACGTGACACAAGTGAAACGTCGCAAAATAGCCGCGGTTTTGTAGTGGTGTTCCAAATCTAGGACTTTGAAGAACTAAGGGGTGTATTTCCCTTGCTCTTGTCCCTGGAGGCTTACCAACAATTTCTTTCCTGCTAACGGTAGTTGCAGGACATCAACATGTCCTCTAATAATGATCTTTGGGTTATCCCTAGAGCTCAAATTTTTGCTCATCCAAGGTGTACCGACTTCTCAAAGGGTAATTTGTTCCTCTTATTGCCTTTTCCTGGTTATGGAAGACTTGTGTGCAGCGCAAGCACCAAGTTTTTTTTCCTTGCTACCGCTCATGGATAGCCTAAATACCAGGGCCATGCCGCAAAGAAAGATCTTTTACTTATCATCATATGATTGTATCATGTGCAATGAACATGTTATTGAGGATATAGAGCATCTCTTTCTTGGTTGCCCTTTACAAAGCACTATCGGTATTATTTGTGCTCATTTGTTCAGCTATCCGATGATCTTCGTGCTCATTTGAGATGTCTAACGAGTGCTTTAGGGTGTGTTTGGTTGCTGTGACTAGATAGAACGTCATGGGTCCGACCCGTTCCCGCAGCTCATTCCCGCGTATGGTTAGTCGAACGAATCAGAACCCACCCGTCCCAGGGAATGGAATATTCGCTCATTATCCGGAACCGAGGCATACCTCGAAATCGACCGGACGACAGGGAACGAGGCTCGTTCCCCTCGGCCCACGCTCGTACCCTATCCTCTCGCAACTCCTCGCACTAGTGCCGCCACCCTCCCGCATCTCCCTCTCTCTCGATCTGCCTTCTCCATCCCTCCCTGGCGCTGGCTTCATGTTCCTCCCGTCGTCTCCTCCGTGATGGCGCGCATCTGCACCTTGGCGGCGACCTAGCAGCAGCGAGCCAGCGACAAAGCAGCAGGGCGGTTACCACTCAGGGGCGGCGGCGAGAGAGCGGGGAGCGGCCGGATGTGCTGCGGCAATGTCTGGATCGGCGGCGGCCATGTACGGTTTCCACACAACGGTTTCCACTACTCAATTTGTTTCATATATATATGTGCTTATGTGTACTACCCAGATCCATGGTTACCCAATTTTTACTTCAATATGTGCTGCTGCGTACAACCTAGATCCATGGTTACAAGTCATGCTAGCCATATTTTTTATTGTATGCATCATTTGTACATGGTCACGAAGACCACGTTCATGTGAAAATCTGGTGGAAGCCGCTGTTTTTGTTGCACTAGTTGCAACGTCAGTCATTGTTCGGCTATAATAAGTAAGGGAAGACCTCATTCACGTGAAATCTGGTGGGTTCAAACTTGTGGCTGAAGCTCTTGTGAAATTTGAAAGAATTTGATGGCTGAAGCTTGTGGCTGAATCTGACGGGATGTAGTCTCCAATTTGAAAGGATTTGATGAAGAGTTCATGTATGATTTGTATGTGAACTCATGTATGGCTGATTGCTTTTGGATGATTTGTATGTGAACTCATGTATGGCTGATTGCTTTTGGATGTGATGGATGAACTTGCTACCTTCTGTTAAGTTTGTGTCTGGTTTATGTCATATATGTGTGATTTTTGTCAATATGTATGTTGTCGTGCTGTTTTTCTTCAAAATACAAATGAAATGCTGCCAAAATTTTGAATTTTACGTGGTTCCATTTGTCATACCGTCTCTAACCAAACACTGGAACGGAACCAACCTATTTCGCTTTTTTGTTGGTACCAAACACAGGAATGGAACGGACCCGTCCCTATGGAATGGAACCATTCCACTTGGTTCCTCAACCAAACACACCCTTAGACGTTACCTTTTTTATGGGCCAGATCATCGTAGTGTCTTGGAACATTTGAATTTCTATAATTACTAGATCTTCAATCACGGAGTTCCTAATCTTTAAAGATGTAGGAAGGATTTTAAAGATGAGCTAAAACTTTTTTACATAGTGAAAAGAACTTCATGTCCTAGCCTTATAGATAGGGTAGCCTCATTCATGTAATTAGTTGCATGTGGCTTGTTGTAACTGCACATACCTTATTTGGTTTTCATTTTATGAAATTCACAGTACGTAATTCACCTATTGTCTTCAGTTAGAAAAAGACATAGTCCTCCCGAGCCGCCCCCCGCGTGGGCGACCGGGAGGCCCCAGATCCCATCGCCGCCGAACCTCCCCCACTCCTCCTCCTGCCTCGCCGCCGCCCAAGGGCGCGGCCAGGTGAAGCCTAGCCGTCGCCGGTGGTGGCGGGGACTCGGGCCCTTGTGCTCGGGTGGGGCTGGCGCGGGCAGGCGTCGCCGGGCCGGAGCATGGCGGCAGGCCGGTCGTCACGGCGGGTGATGGCGGCGCTTCGGCGACGTCGATTCCCCGCGGCAGGAGGCCTTGCAATCTGGTGCGTCGTGGTCGCCAGGGATGGCGGCGGCGTGACCGGATCGGTTCGCGGCGGCGCGGCCGGATTTCGCTGGTCGGCCATCGGCACGGTGGTGGGTGCGACTCGTCGGCAGCTGGGCAGATCCGCGGGATTCTACCCTTGTCTGGCCCTTGACAGCGCGGGCAACTACGAGGGAAACCCTAGATCTCCTTGGGATCGAGCGATGGCGGCGCTTTTGCGTCGTAGTCCCTTTTTAGGGCATTGTTTTGGAGTTTGCTCCGGTTGAAGGGACCAGCGACGTCGGTGGCGCACGTCTGGTGGAGCAACTGCCGATGAAAATCGCGCCGACTACGGTCAGGGCGGACGATGGCGGCGTCTTGGATGTCGTTCCCTTGTCGAGGCATCGTCGTTGCAGTCTGCCTCATCAGGCTCGGGATGCTCCGGGGGAAACCCTAGATCTGGGTCTTCCGGATTGGACGATGATGGCGTTTTATCGCTTTCCCTCCTGGGGGCATCATTTTGGAGTAAGTGCTGGCTGGGGAGATGGTGGAGCGGTGCTTCATCTCACACATCGATGGCGGCGGATATCGGCGACATGGCGCTATGGAGGCTCGGCGTCCGATGCACGGAGATGGACTCTCGCAGGAGGAGGTTGCTGTCTGGCATCATGGTGACGTCGATGGCAGAGTATCCAGACAAGGTAGAAGCCTCAATATGATCTGAAGACGGACCTGTGGAAGATGGCGGACCCGGTATGTGGCTCGGCTGAGGCTTCCGAATATGTTTCGGCTTCCGGCTTTTGATGTTAGGCTTAGGTGAGTGGTTTGGGTAGTGACACAGCTAGCACCCCTTCATCATTTTGGATAGGAGTAGCGGCATGTGTTGCCAAGATGGTGGATTCAGGCACGTTGTTGTAATACTTTGTAAGGTCCTCGAGAATAATCAATAAAATGGCCGTATGCATCTTCCAGATGCAGAGGCCGAGGGTCATTCTCCTTTTCTAAAAAGAAAAATAGTCACTGTTTGAGGGAATGTTTACCCGGTCCCAAAAATGAATATCACATCCTGTTTTATTATGTTAAACTCCACGGTGAACAAAGAAACCTTTGACAAATCATGAATATTGGTAAAAAGAATAGTATGCCATTTGCTTAAAACTCTGCTGTCGTGAAATACATAAACTAAAGTGAGAGCTTACTTTGAATCTCTCATCAAGGAATGCAACTGTGGAAACATATGAGTACAGAATTGAGATCAAATTACATTTCAAAACTTTTGAACTGGAATTAAATAAAGATGACATCATCACCCCTTCCCCATGTCCACCCGTTGGACCGCCAAGCCACCGTTATATTGTTGTGCTGTATAATGATTCTTTGTTTGCCATTATGGTTTTATATCATGATGACCCGCTGAGTTGTTCCACGATAATTGAGCGTTTGACCTCTATTCCCCGCTTTAAACAATGCGAGAATGGATAAAAATGAGAAGCCAACAAAGATTCGGTAACACAGTTCACACACGTACGTTTAAACTTGATTTACATATCATAACAAATTACTTTTCTATATAAACATTTCTGTTGAAAAATGGCCCAACATACCACTGATTAAGAACCACAGACTAGGGATAAGATCACCGTCGCGCAATTTTGTGTGTCATTGGTGGAGCCGATTATATATTGACCATTTGTCAACTTTTTCGTCTACTAATAATCATCAAGTTGCAATAGATAATTAAGCCAAGTCGGGGCTAGCTAGCATGCATCATGAGTGAAACTTCTACTTAGCTATTGACACCTCCCGTTTTCCGCGCGCAAAGGAAAACAGGGAGGAGGCGAAACTAGTTATACATACACACACATTATACATAAACAAAGTTGCTATACGTCGTACAGTGGTCCGTCCATGGCTGGGTGGATCTTCTTCGTGACGACACACACGCGAAACATAAATACGCGCAGGCTGGGCAGTGCAGCGCCAGTACTGGCTAGCAAAGCGGGAAGCGCGCATAGACAGGAGCGAGAGGCCGGGGCTCAAACGAGGAATGAATTAATGCGGCGGAGCCATGGCATGATGAGCTCACGTCGGCCGTTCTTGCCTGGACCGGCACTAGTTCCTCGATCGATTCATTCCACTGATCCTACTCTACTGGAGAGCCCCCGCGCGCGCGTAGTCGACCGGCCGATCGATCACGTTGCATGACGCACGTCGCCCGAGGCCACGAGCTGGCGCAGCGCAGATGGATGGCTTCTGGCCGCGATCGATCTCTGATGCCTTCCTCCGGCCGCTCCCCCCACTGCCGCACTGTGCATGCCGACGGGCTGCCGCCACCGGCCTGCGCCTGCGTGGACGGACGGGAAGGGGAGGGGAGGAATGCGGCATCAGGGGGTAGGAAGCCGCACCGCTTGTCGGGTTGCCTCGTTCCGCGCCGAGAATTACTAAGCCCCCAGCAGCAGCAGCCAGCCCAGCGAGCGGCATCATCGTGTCGTCGACGCAGGGGCCTGGTGCGCATCATGGCGCCGACCGGCCCGGGGATCTCAGAGGGTGCTGGGATCCAAGGAACTGTGGAGATGCTAGGACTAAGAGGGTGCTTGGATCCAAGGGACTATTTTTAGAGGGTGTTTGGATCCAAGGGACTAGTCTCTTTTAGAGGCTAAAGTTCCAAGCAACCTTGACTAAAGAGAGGCTAGGACTAGTCTTGAGGCTAAAATTTTTTAGTCATAGGAAACCTACTAAAATATGTATTAGCCCTCTCTCTCCTTATTTAATTCCTCTACTTTAACACATGCGAGTTCTGGATTGGATGGTTTGGAGGATAATAAATGCTCAATAACTTGATTTTAGTCTCTTTAGTATTTAGATCCAAGCATGGGTGAGGCTAGCAAGTTTTAGTCCCACTACTTTTAGTCATGGGACTAAAAAGTATCCAAGCACCCTCTTAGTCCGACTAAAAATAGTCTCTTTTAGAGGCTAAAGTTCCAAGCACCCTGACTAAAGAGAGGGTAGGACTAGTCTTGAGGCTAAAATTTTTTAGTCATAGGAAACCTACTAAAATGTGTATTAGCCCTCTCTCTCCTCATTTAATTCCTCTACTTTAACACATGCAAGTTCTGGATTGGATGATTTGGAGGATAATAAATGCTCAATAACTTGATTTTAGTCTCCTTAGTATTTGGATCCAAGCATGGGTGAGTCTAGCAAGTTTTAGTCCCACTACTTTTAGTCATGGGACTAAAACGTATCCAAGCACCCTCTAAAGAGAGGCTAGGACTAGTCTTGAGGCTAAAAATTTTTAGTCATAGAAAACCTAGAGGGTGCTTGGATCCAAGGGACTATTTTTAGTCTGACTAAAAATAGTCTTTTTTAGAGGCTAAAGCTCCAAGCACCCCTGACTAAAGAGAGGCTAGGACTAGTTTTGAGGCTAAAATTTTTTAGTCATAGAAAACCTACTAAGAGGGTGCTTGGATACGTTTTAGTCCCATGACTAAAAGTAGTGGGACTAAAACTTGTTAGCCTCATCCATGCTTGGATCCAAATACTAAAAAGACTAAAATCAAGTTATTGAGCATTTATTATCCTTCAAACCATCCAATCTGAAACTCGCATGTGTTAAAGTAGAGGAATTAAATGAGGAGAGAGAGGGCTAATACACATTTTAGTAGGTTTCCCATGACTAAAATATTTTAGCCTCAAGACTAGTCCTAGTCTCTCTTTAGTCAGGGGTGCTTGGAACTTTAGTCTCTAAAAGAGACTATTTTTAGTCAGACTAAAAATAGTCCCTTGGATCCAAGCACCCTCTAAAATGTGTACTAGCTCTCTCCCTCCTCATTTAATTTCTCTACTTTAACACATGTGAGTTTTGGATTGGATGGTTTGGAGGATAATAAATGCTCAATAACTTGATTTTAGTCTTTTTAGTATTTGGATCCAAGCATGGGTGAGGCTAGCAAGTTTTAGTCCCACTACTTTTAGTCATGGGACTAAAACGTATCCAAGCACCCTCCTACTAAAGTATGTATTAGCCCTCTCTCTCCTCATTTAATTCCTCTACTTTAACACATGTGAGTTCCGGATTGGATGGTTTGAAGGATAATAAATGCTCAATAACTTGATTTTAGTCTCCTTAGTATTTAGATCCGAGCATGGGTGAGGCTAGCAAGTTTTAGTCCCACTACTTTCAAACACCCTCTCATTCCGTCTCCTCATCCTCCGGTCCGGTCCGGTCCAGTCCAGTCCAGTCCTCCTGGCTATGGCCTCCTCTCTTTAATCATGGGCTAAGATTTGAACTCGATAACCATAGGCGCAGATGAGATGAGTGGTGCATTAGCCTGCCGCCGTTGGCGCGTGGATTCTCTGTTTGCTTCAATCCTGCTCCCACGCGGCCCCGGTCTAGGCTAGTCGTACAGTAGTAACAAGATTGATTACACTAGCTCTAGTGTGTGTATACAAGTGCTAATCGCTGCGGCAGCAGAGAGGGGGAGGGGGAGGGGAGGAGTGTATTCCAAGACACACACACAATGATTGTGTCTCTCGGGGAGGCGGGCGGGAGGAGGCGTGGATTGGTAAAGTGAAGGGGGTGCTGCAGAACATGGGCCTTGACCGACCCATACACATACGCATGGCACATACGTACAAAGGTATACTACTACTACTCTCCTATGTCGTCCCGCTCTCCTTCCATGCAATCTTTTGCCCTCCTCTTTCCCTGCTCTCTTTTTGCCTGGTGTCGATCAGCTCCATTTCCACACCCCACGGCCCCCTTTCTCCTCCTGTCTCCATTACTCCGGCCTAGTTATTATGTTACCCTACTAGCCTTTGCCCCCACAAGGCCATCGAAAGGCGTAGCAGCCAAGTTACACTACCAGGTCAGGTCAGGTCAGGTCTAGAGACCACGGCCAGCCGGCCGGGGAAAGCCTTTTCTCTTCCTCTCTCCTCCCTCTGTGTGTGTGAGAGAGAGAGGGAGAGAGGAATCAGGGGGAGGAGGAGGTGGCCATAATTCTTGCGAGCTCGGGCAAGATCATAAGGGAAAGACAAAAAGGCCGAAAGGCGAATCATGCTGCCACATGCCACACCCTATACAAAAGCTAGCCCTAGACACACCAGCAGAAGCATCCATCTCACTCGATCGCCCACGCAAACTCACACCACACCACCATAGCTAGACTAGAACCACAACTAGAACTTAGAACTAGATCGATCCCGCAAACGGCTTCGATCGTGCTGCGAGCTCCTCCGGATCGATCGATCGGTCGATGGGTGCTCACGGAGATCGCCGCCGCCACCGCCGCGAAGAGGTGGGGGTGCTATTGGACGAAGAGGAGGAGGAGCTCGAGCACCACGCCAGGGCTTGCGGCGGCGCCACGAGTGGGCTGGTGGATCAAGAATTGGGTGGCTGCCAAGAAGGTGGAGGGGGCATGGTGTTTGAAGCGAGCAGTAGCGTGGGGAGCGTTAGTGCGACCATGGGCCCGCCCCCGATCATGTGCTGGCCGCCGCCGGCCCCGTCGCTGTCGCCGCAGGAGCCACTCCACGGCGCGATCCACCACCACCACAACATAGGCATCGGCGGCCAGGGGCCCTTCTTCCCGTTGCTGCCGCCGCTGCCTCCGCAGCCACCGCCGCCGCCGCCTTTCTTAGCCGACTTCTACGCCCGGCGCGCGCTCCAATTCGCCTACGACCACTCGGGCGGTGCGTCGTCCTCGTCCGACCCGCTCGGCTTCGGCGCCGGGCTCTACATGGGGCACCACGGCTCCCCCGTCCACGGGATGATGATGCCCCCGCCCTTCGGTGCGTCGCCGTTCGGCGACTTCGGCCGGATGACCGCGCAGGAGATCATGGACGCCAAGGCGCTGGCCGCGTCCAAGAGCCACAGCGAGGCCGAGCGTCGCCGCCGCGAGCGCATCAACTCGCACCTGGCCCGCCTCCGCAGCCTCCTCCCCAACACAACCAAGGTACTGGCTCTGGCTGCATAATAGTGCACCACATATAAATTCATGCATGCAATGCAACTCTCCAACTCTAGCATGCATATCTGCAATTCTTTCTGCACAGTGCACTGCATATAGCCAGCCCAAAACATGTGTGTGCATGCGCGCGAACTCCAACACTCCATTGCTGGCTCCCCATTCCATTTCAGCATATTCTATGGTAGGAGAGTGAGCTACTAGGAGACAAGGGGAGGGAGGTGAGCCGCCTAGTTGACGCGGGAAAGAGAGACCAGGAAGGAAGCAAAAAGCTTGCGACTCGAGAGTTACTGCTGGGCGATGGCCTCTCCGAGGAGAGACAAGCGCGCGAGCTCGTGTCAGGTACACACACACAGAGCGCCGGCAGCAAAGATGAGAAAAGCTGACTGTCCCGAGATCCTGCTGGTTACCGCGCGCCCTACTCCCAAGAATTCTAGCCCCAGATCCTTCTACATGCCTTTAGCTAACTAGCTCTTCCAAACCATGCGAGTTATCCCATGCAACTGAGTTATCCATGCTAGTAGTTAACCTTAAGCTACTCGTGCTATAGTACTCTTTCATCTTTAGCGGAGTAGTAGTAGTAGTAGTATGGAGCGAGTCGGTTTTAGGTTTGCACCTCAAAGTCTTTACGGTCAAAAGGCAGCAATGCAATGCATTGTTACTGATCTATTGACTGTTCTAGTAGTGTTTGGTTCAAAAGTTTTTTTGGTTTCTGGATGCTAGATTAGACAGCTTATAATGACATGACATGTACTACTACTAGCCCGTAATCCATGGATAACACACATCATCCACCGGATAGTGCATGCTGCACGTATAAGCCCCGCCCCAGGAGCACTGCACCGGCTAGCTAAGGAGGATTTGACCACGGGCGTGATAACGGAAGAAGCATAAACAATGCGGGCGCAGAGTGGTGGTGATCGATGGTTTGGTGCCCCACTAAACCCCAAAAGGAAGAAACACAGATCGCTTGTGGAAGCGTGCATGCGAGCACCACCACCAGCAGGCAGGGCAGGGCAGGCGAGCCATGCACTAGCCATTTTTTGTGTATTGATTACGCGCGCGCTGTTATGCTTGTGCTCCCCTCGCTCCTGGTAGGAGGAGAGTGGGGAGGGAGACGTCGAGTGAGTCCCACGCTCGTCGGCTCGGAGGCATGCATTCCACGGCACGGCACGAAGCCCTCCTTTTCCCCTGCATGCGTACGCCCCATCCATCATTCCCCCCAGCCTACCCCTTGCATGCATCATCCTCCTCCCATCATGCATGTTAGCTAGCGAGCTGTTTTTTTAACTACTAATCAACTACTGGCAGCTCGCCCGCCGCCGCGCGCGCGTGCGTTCCCTTTCCTTTCCTTGTGATTTACTCCATGCATGCATGCGTGCATGAATGTTTGGTGCGCAGACGGACAAGGCGTCGCTGCTGGCGGAGGTGATCCAGCACGTCAAGGAGCTCAAGCGGCAGACGTCGGAGATCAGGGAGGAGGCGTGCCCGCTCCCCACCGAGGCCGACGAGCTCACCGTCGACGCCTCCAGCGACGAGGACGGCCGCCTCCTCGTGCGCGCCTCGCTCTGCTGCGACGACCGCCCCGACCTCCTGCCGGACCTCATCCGCGCGCTCAAGGCGCTCCGCCTGCGCGCGCTCAAGGCCGAGATCACCACCCTCGGCGGCCGCGTCAAGAACGTGCTCGTCGTCACCGAGGACGACAGCATCGCGTGCGACGGGGACCAGCAGGACGAGGACGGGAACATGCAGGCGCCCATGTCGCCGCAGCACGCCGTCGCGTCCATCCAGGAGGCGCTCAGGGCGGTCATGGAGCGCACGTCGTCCTCGTCCGGCGCCGAGGACTCCGGGGGCTCCGCCAGCGGCGGGCTCAAGCGGCAGCGCACCACAAGCCTGTCGGCGATCCTAGAGAACAGGTCCATCTAGGCTAATTAACATCCACGTATCTACGTACGTGATGATCTATCTATCAGCTGATGTGCAAAACGGAACGGAACGAAACGAAACGGAAGGAAACAACAGTAAAACACAACGTACATGCACCACAGTATCCCATAGTTGATGACAGTAATACCGTGCAACTAGCTAGCTTAGCTACTAGTTTTGGGTCATAATATCTTCTCCAGAGTGTAACTGTTTTTCACCTCTTCTCGTCTAGGTTTCTCCCCATTGATTTATATACTACTAGTGTTTCTTTTGTTTGTGTGGTGTGTGTATCGGTATCTCTCCATGGGATCGATCTGATCGGTCAGTTCAAGGCTTCTCTTTTCTCTCCTTGCTGGAGTTTAACATTTTAAAACCCATATACATTCAAACTTCTCAGGCTTCCCACGTTTTCAACCTGCAGATACCGCTAGATTGCATGTTTATTATTACCTGTTATCTGTATTACTTGTCGCTTAAATACTAGACGCATTTCAGTGCTAAATACATCCGTTTGAGTGACAAGTAATATGGATTGGAGGGAATAATTGATTTGACATGTAAGTATGGACTCATTATGTCTTAGCTTGTCTGTTCGAGATAATATTGCATGGTTATATAATTCAATTGTCATGCTCGTGTACTACACATTAGTGCATGTTCCAGAAGAGATACTATGAATGCCCTGTTTGCACCTAATATACGATCAATGTCTATACATGCACCATATGCATCCAGTTTACAAAAAGTCATGTTTTGGACAGTGTCTCATGTCAAATATTTAATACTCTGACCACCAGTATTTTTGTGAATACTTAGATTGAAACTTGAAATCATATGCATAGATTTATCAAGAGAGTATGTTCTTATTATTTGTTGGTGCTGTGGATATATTGTAGTTAAAACTAGTCACAATTACATTTTGAGGACAGTGTTAATGTCCAAAACGTCATCTTCTCATTAACAAGAGGGAGTATCATTTTCTTGCTGGATCATCAAGGAATGTAAATCCCTTCAGACCATTTCAAACCAGTAAGGGCCTTTTGTCCCGGTTCGTAAGGGCCTTTAGTCCCGGTTGCCGAACCGGGACTAAAGGGTCGTTACTAATACCCTCACCCTTTAGTCCCGGTTCAAACCAGAACCGGGACGGATGGGCCTCCACGTGGCCTGTGCGCCGAGCCCCGGCAGGAGGGCCTTTGGTCCCGGTTGGTAGCACCAACCGGGACCAATAGGAATCCACGCGTCAGCATTTCTGTGGCTGGGGTTTTTGGTTTTTTTTGAAAGGGGGGGAGGGGGTTTGGGGGTTTTGGGGGGTTAATTTAGGTATTTCATATATTGTGTTAGCTAGATAGCTAATTAATAGAGAGAAGTGTCCTCTCTTATGTCCGTGCTTGGTCGACGTTACGTATTAAACATACGTATAGAGAAGACTAGGCATATGCTAGCTAGCTAAGCAAACGAAGGAAACAGAAGATCGTCATGAACATATATGCATACAGAGAGAAGTGATATCGACCACCTCTCCTTCTCCGAGAGATTGGTCGAACAACAAGTTCTAGTATATCTATCGTCCGACACTACCGGCTACATATATACAATAATTATCTTTACAAATATAATCTCTTAAATTATGGACGCATGGTCCACATAGTATTCTCCGTCTTTAGCGATCACGTGGTCAAGAAAGAATGCCGCCAATTCCTCTTGAATTGCTCGCATGCGATCTGGTCCTAGGAGTTCATTCCGCTGCCGAAACATCTAATTTGAAGAAGGGGTCAATACATACATACATACATATATATATATATATATATATATATATATATATATATATATATGAATGAATGAAACTCAACACAAATGATGGTAATAAACAAAAATTGTGAATATTATTTCTTACGCACTTCATATTGTTTCTCAGAGTACCCGCCCCGCTCACAGGTCGTGTGGCGGATGGACTCGCAGACGTAGTACCCACAGAAATCATTCCCTTGTTCCTGCCACAACCACTTTACAAGAAATAGAGGTCAATCAAACAGATAAGCAAGAATTCCAAATGGTATTGATGAAACTAGCGCTTGAATCAATAGCTAGGAGACGCGCGGAACATGGTACTATAGTACTTACTTTCGGGTATCTAAATTCCAGCTCCTTCGGGAGTCCCGGGGAATTTGTGCTGAATTTTCTCCAAACACTGCCAGACAAAAGAAAACAATTACTTGATATCAGGAAATGAACAAATTTGCTGATATGGTGGATAATGATCGATTTAACTTACTTCTTGAGGATTTCAGTCATGTCCGCATACTCCTGGGGATCTTTTCGTCTCGAGTCCAAGACAGTTACTACTCCCTTCTCAAGCATGATCTCCAGGAGAATATAGTGGAAACTGCGCACGCATGCATAACTCATCAATTACATTACTATAACCTGGACTAATATATAAGGGAAACCGAATATGCACAAGACAACACTCACTTGAAGTTGTAAGGAAAGAGTATTATATTTTTGTGTTCATTTATTTTGAATGATCGTAGCAAGTTGGCCTCGGTTTCTGCGGCATGATCTTTAACCTGAACTGCATCTATGAGATTTGTGTTAATGAACCCAATATCACCGATTTGTCTTTTCTTCAATTCGGCAATCTTCAATCTGCATAATATAGTGAGGATAATTATAAATACATGCAATGTAAGAGCTGAGCTATGTAGAGAGACTTAATGACAGAAGTAGTAGTACTTACAAACAGTAGCAGGTGACCGTTGCTTTATCGAGGGCCAATTGATTGAAAAACTGATAGAACTCCTCAAATGGAACATGCAACAGTTCAATTCCAACGAGGTCATGCTCCGATTTAACTCTCATATACAAAGTATTCCCCCCCCCCAAGACTCTCTGCAGGTTTTCATGTACCAATCATGCAATCTTCGCATCATCGTTGTTAGAGATCTTTCATCTTTGACGAGAGGCTTCCTGTACTCGTATCTGTGTATCTGCACGTCCAGGAAATCATAATCTACATCGTCGGGCAGGTAATCGTCAAGATTGGTATAACCGGGCGCCATCCTCGGATCGACGCTAGGCACCTTGAGCGGGGGGCACGATTACTTTGCTTGTTCGTCGAGCTGGGCAATTTGTTTCCCAGCTACTCGTCGTTCTTTCAGCCTTTGATCACTGACTGTACTTCCCGACCGCGACGCTTCAGCCCATGTCTTTGCAATAATGCTCTCATAGTTGCCTTTCGGCGGAGACTTGGGTGGTTTTGCCAGGGCAGCCAGAGTGCGCTTCACTTTCACCGAATCTACCTTCTCCTTCGGAGGTGGATGTCTCTGTGCTTTCAACCCTTGAAACCAGTCATCCTTCTCGGTTCGCGCGATCCTCGCGTTCTCCTCCGGGCTCATCTCGTATGCTAACTTCTCTGGAGACTTCAGAGAAGGACCGAATTTGTATTTTCTCCCGCCTCTGGCTATACTGCTAGACGCCGGCAGAGCAGACGGAGCGACAGTCTTCTTGACTTGCTTACGGGGCGGAGGAGAAGGACTACGATGCGCCGGAGCAGCTGCCGGAGCGGCGGCGGGTCTCTTCCGCCCTTGCTGACGAGGCGGAGAAGGAGTAGGCTGGCTGCTCGGGCGCGCCGGCGCAGGCGGAGAAGGAGGCGGAGTGCCGCCACGCGCCAGAGAAGGAGCCGGCCGAGGGCCCTGATCGTCACTCGCCGGAGGAGGAGGTGGTGGAGGAGGCGGAGTCCCCTGACTCGCCGGAGGAGGAGGAGGCGGCGGAGGTATCCAGTTTGGAAGGTTGATGAGCTCCTTCCGCCATAGGCATGGAGTCTTCAGAACAGAACCCAGCCGAGTCTCCCCTTCTCCGGTAGGGTGGTGAAGCGGGAGGTCCTCAAATCCCTCCGTTATTTCATCCACCATCACCTTAGCATATCCTTCTGGAATCGGCCGGCAGTGAAAAGTTGCGCCGGGTTCATTAGGATAAACAGAGCCAACAGCCGCCTTGACCTTCATATTTATCCACTGCGTCATAAGGTGGCAATTTTGAGCCTCCGTGATAGCATCCACGGGATAGCTGGCAGGAGCCATCAAGACAAGCTCTGGCTGAAGCAGCTCGGTGGAAGCCAAGCTGCTTCTCCGCTGAGATGGCGGGGTAGCTTCAGGGGAAGCTTCGGCAGTTCGTTTCTCCCGGTCTGCTTCTCGTTCCTCTATCCCGAGTACCCTTTCTTTAAGCGCCTGCAGTTTGGACTGCTGCACTTTCTTCCTCCTCTCCTGGCTTTTGTAACCGCCTGCGTCCGGAAACCCAGCCTTCCACGGAATGGAGCCTGGCGTGCCTCGTGTCCGTCCAGGGTGCTCAGGATTCCCGAGGGCCTTTGTGAGATCGTCGTTCTCTCTGTCTGGAAGTAACGTACCTTCCTGCGCTGCTTTGATATAGTACCGAAGCTTCTTCAAGGGAATGTCAAGTTGCTCGTCCGTCCAAATGCACTTCCCTGTTACAGGGTCCAAGGTTCCGCCAGCCCCGAAGAACCAAGTCCGGCAACGGTCTGGCCAGCTCATTGTCTCTGGTTCGATCCCTTTTTCAACCAGATCATTCTCAGCCTTGGCCCACTTAGGCCGGGCTACCAGGTAGCCACCTGACCCCGTGCGATGGTGAAGCTTCTTCTTCGCAGCATTTTTCTTATTTGTCTCCGACATCTTCTTACTCTTTTCCGATGTCTTGTGGGCCACAAATGCAGGCCAGTCATCTATGATCTTCTCATATATGCCCTTGAATTCTGGTGTCTCTTTTTTCTCGACAAACCTATTCAGGTCTTTCTTCCACCTCCTGAATAGGTCTGCCATCCTCTTAAGAGCAAAAGACTTGATTAATTGCTCTTTAACTGGCTTCTCCGGATCATCCTCTGGCGGTAGGGTGAAATTTGACTTCAGCTCAGTCCAAAGATCATTTTTCTGCAGATCATTGACATAATACACCTCAGGGTCTTCGTTCTTAGGATTATACCATTGTTGGATGCTGATCGGGATCTTGTCCCTAACCAGAACCCCGCACTGAGCAACAAATGCCTTCTTTGTTCGGATGGGTTTAATAGGTTGGCCGTCGGGCGCGATTGCTATGATCTCAAACCTTTCATCCGAGCTCAACTTTCTCTTCGGGCCTCGTCTCTTTACCTCAGTTGTGCTCGATCCGGAGGGCTAGAAAAAAGAACAAAGACTTAATTAATATGTGTACATACCAAAACAATGAATGCATCAATTAGCTAGTCAGCACAGGCTTAACTAATATATATACCTGGCCGGACTCGGCTCGGTCGCCGGACTCGTTTCGGTCACCAGACCCGTCCTCACCTTCTTCTTCTTGCACCGGCATTAGGTCACCAGAGCCAGCTTCTTCATCCTCCCCTTCCAGAGTACCATCGGTGTCGTTGAGATACAACGAGACGGCATCACTTCCTTCTGCGATTATGTCCCTCAACAACGCTTCTCTTGCTTCGTCTCGGGCGATAGTGTCCATAGTTTCTATAAATATTTACAACATGGCAATTATTATTCAAACATGACAAATGGATATATTAGTGGCAAACGTAGAACCCTCGGCGATCCTCGACCCCTGGAACCCTCGACCCCTAGACGACCCTGCTAGAACCCTCGACCCTAGAACCCCCGAACCCTCGACCCTGAAACCCTCGACCCTTGACCCCTTAACGTCCCTCGACCCTCTACCCTAGTTCCCGACCCTTGACCCCTCGGCGATCCTCGACACCCTCGTTCCCGATAAAAATTAAGAATAAGAAGAAGAAGAAGAAGAAGAAGAAGAAGAAGAAGAAGAAGAAGAAGAAGAAGAAGAAGAAGAAAGAGGAGAAGAAGAAAGGAATAGCTAGCGGAGAAGGTCGAAGAAAAAAAGAAGAAAAAAAGAGGAGAAGAAGAAAGGAATAGTGGAGAAGAAGCGAAAATAGAATATTCTACTTTCTCTTCCTCTCCACTATTCCTTTCTTCTTCTCCTCTTCTTTTTCTTCTTTTTCTTCTTCTTATTTATTTCTCCTCTTCTTTTCCTCTCCTCTTCTTCTTTCTTTCCTCTTCTTATTTTCTTCTTTCTTATCCTTCTTTTTCTAAAATTGTAACTTTTGCATATATAAAACTTTTCTAAAATTGTAACTTTCTATATATGAACAAAAAACTTTCTATGAACAAAAAAACATTTTTAACATATATATTTAGCAAATTCTAGCCACATACATCACATACACGTATACATTATAGCCACATACACATGTACATCACATATGAACAAAAAAATAAACTAATAAAAATAAAAATAAACATATTGCAACATATGAACAAAAACATATAGCCACATACATACACATACATTATATATATATATATGAAAAAAATTAAACTAATAAAAAAAGTGGTGGCGCCGGCGGGGCAGAGGGGCATGGCGGCAGCGGTGGCGCCGGCGAGGCAGGGCAAGACAGGGGCGCGGGAGCGAGAGGCAAGGCAGGGGCGCGAGGCAGGTGCTGACAGAGGGGTGGTGGAGCACGGCGGGCGGCGTCGGGGCGGGGGGAGCGGCGCCGGCGTCGGGGCAGATGGCGTCGAGGGCAGCGGCGACGGCAAAGTTGAGCAGCCTGACGGCGTCAGAGGCGGCGACGACGGTGAGGTGGACCAGCCTGACGGCGTCGGAGGCGGCGGCGGCGACGAGGTGGAGCAGCCTGATGGCTCGGCAGCGACGACGACGAGGCAGAGCAGCGGGCGTCGGGCGGAGAAGAAAGGGATGGATTTTGGAGAAACTGCTAAGTGCTGCTTATATAGCAAAGCCTTTAGTCCCGTTTCATGAAACCAACCGGGACCAATGCACATCATTAGTCCCGGTTGGTGCCACCAACCGGGACCAAAGGCCTTTTTCAGCAGCCCAAAGGGCGGGAAGCGGCGGCCTTTGGTCCCGGGTGGTGGCACCAACCGGGACTAAAGAGGGGGCATTGGTCCCGGTTGGTGCTACGAACCGGGACCAATGCCCCCTTTTGTCCCGGTTCATCCCTCGAACCGGGACCAAAGGCCTGTGCTGCCCCGAACCCAAATATTTAGTCCCACCTCGCTAGTTGAGAGGGAGGCGCACCTGTTTATAAGGTGCGGTGCGCCATCCCTTTCGAGCTCCTCTCTAAAGCAGGCTTTCGGGCCTAACACTGCAATCTGTGCCTGTGGGCCTACTGGGCCTCCCTCGGGTCTGAATCCTGGCCCATGGTAGGGTTTCTAGTCGTATTCAGGCCGTGGGGGGCCAGTAGGTGGCATTTTTTTGTTTTTTTTTCTACTTAGAACTAAATACTTATAGTTTTGTAGTGATTTCTTTTTTTATTTTAGGTCACAAAAATTATAAACTTTCTGTTAGTGCCATTAGTTTTAAAATTTGAATAGTTTAACTCTGAATTTTTTAAAATTTGTGTGAATCACTAGTTTATGAATAACTTTACTATAAAAAATCCCTGCTATTTAATATTACTGTGTTTTATCATTATTTCTCTTGCTTTATTTTTTAATTCTTTTAGCTTTTAAACTTTTTTAGTTTTAGAAAAATTATAAACTTTTAAACTTTCTTGCTTTATAGTTTTAGAAAAATTATAAACTTTCTGTTAGTGCCATTAGTTTTCAAATTTGAAAACACTTTTTTAGTTTTTTTTGTTTTCTTTGTTGCTTTATTTTGTTTTTTGCTATATTTTTTAATTCTTTTTGCTTTTAGGTCAGCAAAATTATGAACTTTCTGTTAGTGCCATTAGTTTTCAAATTTGAATAGTTAAAATTTGAATTCTTTGAAATTTGTGTGAATCACAAGTTTGTGATTAACTTTAATAAAAAAATTAACATAGATGCACCTACTCGTCTGTTTTCAAATGAACTCTAAAATACTTGGCATAACATACTGGTCTGTTACAAATTTGGCATGGTATCATCATAATAGTTGCGGGAGAAAGTCTTCACTTTTTCTTCGCTTGTGTCATTTGCTTATTGCGCCGTAACCATGGATAATCTTCATCATTTATCGTGATGCTTGGGTCAGCCTTGACATTGAAGGAGGAATTTCATGAAACCTTTCATAATCTTCAGACATGTCTGTCTTGCCCTCCACTCCCAGGATGTCCCTTTTTCCTGAAAGAACTATGTGGCGCTTTGGCTCATCGTATGATGTATTCGTTTCCTTATCTTTTCTTTTTCTCGATCTGGTAGACATGTCCTTCACATAGATAACATGCGCCACATCATTGGCTAGGACGAACGGTTCATCAGTGTACCCAAGATTTTTCAGATCGACTGTTGTCATTCCGTACTGTGGGTCTACATGTACCCCGCCTCCTGACAGATTGACCCATTTGCACTTAAACAAAGGGACCTTAAATTCTTGTCCGTAGTCAAGTTCCCATATGTCCACTATGTAACCATAATATGTGTCCTTTCCCTTATCGGTTGTTGCATCAAAGCGGACACCGCTGTTTTGGTTGGTGCTCTTCTGATCTCGGTCAATCGTGTAAAATGTATTCCCATTTATCTCGTATCCTTTCCAAATCAATACAGTCAAAGATGGTCCCCTGGACAACAAGTACAACTCATCACAAACAGTGTTGTCACCTCTGATACGTGCTTCCAACCAACTGCTGAAAGTCCTGATGTGTTCACATGTAATCCAGTTGTCGCACTGCTCCGGGTGTTTGGAGCGCAGACTGTTCTTGTGTTCATCGACATACGGGGTCACCAAGGTAGAATTCTGTAGAACTGTGTAGTGTGCTTGAGACCAAGAATGCCCGTCCCTGCATATTATTGAGTCCGCTCCTAGCGTGCCTTTTCCAGTCAGTCTCCCCTCATACCGCGATTTTAGGGAGACCTATCTTCTTAAGGCCAGGAATGAAGTCAACACAAAACCCGATGACATCCTCTGTATGATGGCCCATGGAGATGCTTCCTTCTGGCCTTGCGCGATTACGGGCATATTTCTTTAGGACTCCCATGAACCTCTCAAAGGGGAACATATTGTGTAAAAATACGGGCCCTAGAATGACAATCTCGTCGACTAGATGAACTAGGGCATGCGTCATGATATTGAAGAAGGATGGTGGGAACACCAGCTCGAAGCTGACAAGACATTGCGCCACATCACTCCTTAGCCTTGGTACGATTTCTGGATCGATCACCTTCTGAGAGATTGCATTGAGGAATGCACATAGCTTCACAATGGCTAATCGGACGTTTTTCGGTAGAAGCCCCCTCAATGCAACCGGAAGCAGTTGCGTCATAATCACGTGGCAGTCATGAGACTTTAGGTTCTGGAACTTTTTCTCTGGGATATTTATTATTCCCTTTATATTTGACGAGAAGCCAGTCGGGACCTTCATACTGAGCAGGCATTTAAAGAAGATTTCTTTCTCTTCTTTCGTAAGAGCGTAGCTGGCAGGACCTTCATACTGCTTCGGAGGCATGCCGTCTTTTTCGTGCAAACGTTGCAGGTCCTCCCGTGCCTCAGGTGTATCTTTTGTCTTTCCATACACGCCCAAGAAGCCTAGCAGGTTCACGCAAAGGTTCTTCGTCACGTGCATCACGTCGATCGAAGAGCGGACCTCTAGGTCTTTCCAGTAGGGTAGGTCCCAAAATATAGATTTCTTATTCCACATGGGTGCGTGTCCCTCAGCGTCATTCGGAACAGCTAGTGCGCCGGGACCCTTTCCAAAGATTACGTGTAAATCATTGACCATAGCAAGTACGTGATCACCGGTACGCATGGCAGGCTTCCTTCGGTGATCTGCCTCGCCTTTAAAATGCCTGCCTTTCTTTCGACATTGATGGTTGGTCGGAAGAAATCGACGATGGCCCAGGTACACATTCTTCCTGCATTTGTCCAGGTATATACTTTCAGTGTCATCTAAACAGTGTGTGCATGCGTGGTATCCTTTGTTTGTCTGTCTTGAAAGGTTACTGAGAGCGGGCCAATCGTTGATGGTCACGAACAGCAACGCCTTTAGGTTAAATTCCTCTTTATTGTGCTCATCCCACGTACGTACACCATTTCCATTCCACAGCTGTAAAAGTTCTTCAACTAATGGCCTTAGGTACACATCAATGTCGTTGCCGGGTTGCTTAGGGCCTTGGATGAGAACTGGCATCATAATGAACTTTTGCTTCATGCACATCCAAGGAGGAAGGTTATACATACATAGAGTGACCGGCCAGGTGCTGTGATTGCTGCTCTGCTCCCCGAAAGGATTAATGCCATCCGCGCTTAAAGCAAACCATACGTTCCTTGGGTCCTTTGCAAACTCATCCCAGTACTTTCTCACGATTTTTCTCCACTGCGACCCGTCAGCGGGTGCTCTCAACTTCCCGTCTTTCTTACGGTCCTCACTGTGCCATCGCATCGACTTGTCATGCTCTGCGTTTCTGAACAGACGTTTCAACCGTGGTATTATAGGAGCATACCACATCACCTTCGCAGGAACCCTTTTCCTGCGGGGTTCGCCGTGAACATCACCAGGGTCATCTCGTCTGATCTTATACCGCAATGCACCGCATACCGGGCATGCGTTCAGATCCTTGTATGCACCGCGGTATAGGATGCAGTCATTAGGGCATGCATGTATCTTCTCCACCTCCAATCCTAGAGGGCATACGACCTTCTTTGCTGCGTATGTACTATCGGGCAATTCGTTATCCTTCGGAAGCTTCTTCTTCAATATTTTCAGTAGTTTCTCAAATCCTTTGTCAGTCACAGCATTCTCTGCCTTCCACTGCAGCAATTCCAGTACGGTACCGAGCTTTGTGTTGCCATCTTCGCAATTGGGGTACAACCCTTTTTTGTGATCCTCTAACATGCGATCGAACTTCAGCTTCTCCTTTTGACTTTCGCATTGCGTCCTTGCATCGACAATTACCCGGCGGAGATCATCATCATCGGGCACATCGTCTGGTTCCTCTTCATCTTCAGCAGCTTCACCCGTTGCAGCATCATTGGGCACATCGTCTGGTTCCTCTTGATCTTCACCAGCTCCCCCCGTTGCAGCATCACGGTATTCAGGGGGAACGTAGTTGTCATCATACTCTTCTTCTTCGTCGTCTTCCATCATAACCCCTATTTCTCCGTGCCTCGTCCAAACATTATAGTGTGGCATGAAACCCTTGTAAAGCAGGTGGGTGTGAAGGATTTTTCGGTTAGAGTAAGACATCGTATTCCCACATTTAGTGCATGGACAACACATAAAACCATTCTGCTTGTTTGCCTCAGTCGCATCAAGAAACTCATGCACGCCCTTAATGTACTCGGAGGTGTGTCTGTCACCGTACATCCATTGCCGGTTCATCTGCGTACATTATAGATAATTAAGTGTCCAAATTAATAGAAGTTCATCATCACATTAAAACCAAAGTACATACATAGTTCTCATCTAACAACATATAGCTCTCCAGAGCATCTAATTAATTAAACCATACATTAATTAAAACAAAGGCGATCATAATCGCAACCAAGGTAACAATTGATCCAACGACATAATGATACCAAGCCTCGGTATGAATGGCATATTTTCTAGTCTTTCTAATCTTCAAGCGCATTGCATCCATCTTGATCTTGTGATCATCGACGACATCCGCAACATGCAACTCCAATATCATCTTCTCCTCCTCAATTTTTTTTATTTTTTCCTTCAAGAAATTATTTTCTTCTTCAACTAAATTTAACCTCTCGACAATAGGGTCGGTTGGAATTTCCGGTTCACTTACATCCTAGATAAATAAAATCTATGTCACGTTGGTCCGCATAATTATCATAAACAATAAATGAACCAATAGTTATAAAGATTAATATATATACCACATCCGAATCATAGACAGGACGAGGGCCGACGGAGGCGGATACCAAAACCATCGCACTATATAAGATGCAATAATAAAAGTAAGAAAATGATACAAGTATCTATCTAAACATACAAGTAAGAATATTTTTCCTTTCAGAAAGAAGATAAGAGCAAGAGGCTCACCACGGTGGTGTCGGTGATGAGATCGGCGCGGGTGATCGACGGCGGTGAAGACAGGGGTGGGGCGTGACGGACCGCTAAATCTAGACAAATCTCGAGGAAAATGGAGCTTTGAGGTCGAGCTTCGAGAGGAGAAAGCTTAACTAGTGTGGCTCGGGCATTTCATCGAACACCTCATGTGCATAGGAGGTGAGCTAGAGCACCACAAGCCCCTCCTCTCGCCGGCCCAGAAAAACAAAGCACTCACTGCTCTGCTCCGGCGCGAGGGGTATATATAGGCGGCGCCACTGGTCCCGGTTCGTGGCATGAACCGGGACTAAATGAGAGCCTTTGGTCCCGGTTCATGCCACGAACCGGGACCAATGGTGGTGGGCCAGGAGCCAGGCACATTGGTCCCGGTTCGTCCCACCAACCGGGACCAAAAGGTCCAGACGAACCGGGACCAATGGCCCACGTGGCCCGGCCGGCCCCCTGGGCTCACGAACCGGGACTAATGGGCTAACCCACCCTGGACCATTGCACCCTTTTCTACTAGTGGTATTGCTAAGTCTCAGCCACGAGATCCTACATTAAGCTCCGTGCAAAAAAAACTTTTCAGTTTTTGTATCTCTTACATGTTATGTCACTTAACTGAGACTTCATTAAATCTAAGTAGACTGAAACCTAGCCACACCCATTTCAAATCAGTAGTATTCATCACCTAAAATGGTTTTAGACGAGTCCTACAAAGGTGGTTTATGATGGATTGGCTTCTATGTGGCATCTAACGGCATCATTTTTTGTGTGTGGAATAACTGCATCATTTTTCAAATGCTATAGAACATAAAGTATTATTTTTAAATCTCGATCTTACCGAGGAAAAGACTAAAAAATCCCGATCTGAAATTACAAAAGAAAAGCATTTAACAAAATCAAATTCAGACTAACTATTTTAATTTCTTCAATTTTTTTATTTTTAGAAAATGTATGTTTTTATATACTTTCTCAACTCCTTGTCCCCGAATTGTCTCAAATTAATTTTCGCTTCTATTTGGAACATTTCCATTTCAAGATTTGAGATTTTCTTTCTCTCTCCAAAATCTAATCGTATTCATTGATATTCCTGAGATTTTTAAATGAGGTGAAGGTGATAGGGTAGACACATAGGTCTGCTTTGAGTTGGTCAAACCACTTTGGAATGGTCTTAGGAGGATTCTAGTGATTTTGAGAGTGACAGAACAATTTGTCTGTTTTACATTTTTATTATGGGTGTATTGTGCACTCAACCATACTAGAGGGGTACGTGAACACCTTTTTTTTGTGCATTTTTCTTTCGTACTCTCTCCTTTTGAGAATAGTTGAAGTTACAAGTTTTCCCTAAGTCAGACTTCATTAAGTTTGACCAAGTTTACATAGAACTATATCAACATCTATAACACCAAATTTGCTTCGTTAGATTCATTATGATATATATTTTCATATTATATGCATTCGATAGTGTAAATCTCTGCAAAAAATTCTATAGACTTAGTCAAACTTAAAAAAGTTTGACTTAAGACAATCCTAGAACTTCAATTATTTCAGAACTGGGGGAAAATACTGCTTTGCAAACTGCCATTATACATTGCACTTTGTAGATCTACTCACTGTGATTTACTCTCTGTGTGTGTGGGGGGGGGGGGGTCATATGTGTGGGCGCGCGGGTGTGAATTTGTTGCAGCAGCAATTTTTTTAGGAATCAGAAGGAGCACTGCATTTTCATATAGAAACAAAAGGGTAAACATAATGTTCAAGGTGGCACACGTTTTCGACGGAAACGTGGCAAAACCCAAAGGAACTAAAAATTACAGATGCAACTTAGTCAATGCCCATAGTGGGCATGACACCCAAGAATGTCATCTCGCATTACTTGATGTCCTCCAGCATTGCCACCTCATGGTGAGTCATGCAACGGCCCGTGAATACTCATATGTTCTTCTCTTTCCAAATGTTCCAAATGGTGTAGATGAGCCCGCCACTTCGATGTTTACGCACCTCTTTCAACTTTTTTTTGATCAACTTGGCCATTAATTTGAAGCACTGCCAGACTCAGGCAAAAAAATAGACGTCGAAAGATCCTCATTTGTCCAGGTTCCAAACGGCGACATCGAAGGGGCAATCTTGCACAAGTGAGTCGCAGATTCCGACACGTGGAGGCATAGTTGGCACGTCAGGTCGCGCAGCTAGCCCTAGAGCGGAAGCTTGTCTGTGGTGAGAATTCTGCCATGCAGGACAAGTGAGGCAAAGAACTTGCATTTTATTGGCTCAGCGTGGGCGGACTAGATGTTGGCCGCTTCGAACCTGGGGTGAGAGTTGTGGACCTGAACCGCATAGACGGATGCCGAAGAGTGTAAACCGTTGATAGTCTTGTTCGAATATATGGATCCTATTGGTTTGATTAAGGTGAACCCTCACTGGTCTACTCCGAAAGGGTGACATACTCCCCCAGCTGCTGCAAGGACTAGAGCCTAGCCACGGCTCTGATCTAGTTTTCACCGGATATCTCATGTTGCACCGTCCTCTTCTTCTTGGAAGCAATATTGTAGAATTCAAGGTAAAGAGACTTTAGGGGCCCCCTTCTGCTCGAATTATATAACGTAAGAAGAGTGCCTTGTGGCCGTCTACAATAGTGATGGTGGTGCACGCTAGAAAAAGATCCATGTCTTCCTGGTTGCATAGGAGCTGGGTTCCCCCCCAAGGCATGTCTGGACCGTCCATTGTAACTAGGGCCAACAGAGCTGCAAAACAGACAAATCTCTCAATATCCACAATCCTGAGATCTCCCAAATGTTCTGGCCCGCACACTAACTTCCAGTTTACCAACGAGTGTCCTCCTGAAGTTGTTCATGGTCCTCCTTCTGCCATATGAAGCCTCACTGATTTTATCAAATTTCCATGGGATCCATTTTGGGGGGCAGTGTCAGTGATCTGGTATGTGGCTAATGTGGTGATATCTTGGTGGGGAAGGTGGGGAGGAGATCATGTAGGTCAATGCCATTGCGCCTGATTGGGAACACCTTGGTCCATAAAGGTTGGTGACTAGGCCACTAGCCTCCCCAAAGGTTGCAAGGCTAGCGAAAATCGCTCATAACTCCTTCTTTTCCGGATTTGCAAAAATGATGGCATCATCCGCAGAGAGATAGATAGATAGATAGATAGATAAATAGATAGACATATATATATATATATATATATATAGAGAGAGAGAGAGAGAGAGAGATCCTACATCTGGTAGTGCGAGCGCGAATGGGTTTGAGGACACCCCTATGGGAGGTCAACTAGAGGATCCGCTGAAGTGGACGAATGGCCAAGATGAAAAGCATTGGTTAAAGAGGGGGGCCCCGGGGCAAGCCATGGGAAAGCTTGAAAGGTAGGATGGGGTTCCCATTCAGAAGGATCTTCATGGATGAATATGTCAGGGATATGCAGATCCAGTACCGCCAATGCTAGCCAAACTACAACCCAATTCATGGAGTCGGAAGCCTTGGAAATGTCGAGCTTAAGGAAAAGGGCGGGTTTGTTTCTGGTTTCTGCAGTGGAAGTCGACATGCATGAAGTTGTCGTGAATGCAACACTTCTAGACGAAAGCACTCTCGCACTTGGATATTATCATTGGCAGGATCAGCGACAATCTATTGGCCAAAACCCTGAAGAAGGTCTTGAAGAGGCTATCGATGAGGCTTATCGAATGGAAATCTCCCACTTTGAGAGAACCAGTTTTTTTTGGCAAAATAATGACGCTCAATGAACTGATGATGGACGCGCAATCTCCCCAAAAATCAATAAATGCATGATGGCTGCAACAACATCCTAGCTGATGACCCCCCAACAAGATTTGATGGAAGCCCCTATGAAGCCATCCAAGGGCGGAGCCATGACGGGAGGCAGGTAAAAACCATATATTTAATCTCCTTCTTATCAGAAGGGGCTTCAATGTCTGATAAGTCATGTGCATGGATATACAGGTTATCCTAGATGGGGCACATGGTCCTCGCAGTCTTTGTTCCAAGATGTTCCTGAAAATGTGATAACTGAATGCACCCCTTATCCTCTCTAGTGATGGTGGTGCCATGGTCGGATTCTTTTTTCTACGACCATTGATACCCCGACATGGAGAAGCTTGAAGTTTATATCTCCAATGTTGGGGAATATAGTAATTTCAAAAAAATTCCTACACACACGCAAGATCATGGTGATGCATAGCAACGAGAGGGGAGAGTGTTGTCCACGTACCCTCGGAGACCGAAAGCGGAAGCGTTAGCACCACACGGTTGATGTAGTCGTATGTCTTCATGATCCGACCGATCAAGTACCGAACGTACGGCACCTCCGAGTTTAGCACACGTTCAGCCCGATGACGTCCCTCGAACTCCAATCCAGCCGAGTGTTGAGGGAGAGTTTCGTCAGCACGACGGTGTGGTGACGATGATGATGTTCTACCGACGCAGGGCTTCGCCTAAGCACCGCTACAGTATTATCGAGGTGGACTATGGTGGAGGGGGGCACCGCACACGGCTAGAAGATCAAACGATCAATTGTTGTGTCTCTAGGGTGCCCCCTGCCCCCGTATATAAAGGAGCAAGGGGGTAGGTGCGTCCGGCCTAGAGGGGGCGCGCCAGGAGGAGTCCTACTCCCACCGGGAGTAGGACTCCCTCCCTTTTCCTTGTTGGACTAGGAGAGGAGGGGGAAGGAGGAGGAGGAGAAGAAGGAAAGGGGGGGTGCCGCCCCCCTCTCCTTGTCCTATTCGGACTGGGGGGAGGGGCGCGTGGCCCTTTCCCTGGACGCCTCTCCTCTTCTCCACCAGGGCCCATTATGGACCATTAACTCCCCGGGGGGTTCCGGTAACCCCTCGGTACACCGGTAAAATCCCGATTTCACCTGAAACACTTCCGATATCCAAACATAGGCTTCCAATATATCAATCTTCATGTCTCAACCATTTCGAGACTCCTCATCATGTCCGTGATCATATCCGGGACTCCGAACAACCTTCGGTACATCAAAACATATAGACTCATAATATAACTGTCATCGAAACGTTAAGCGTGCAGACCCTACGGGTTCGAGAACTATATAGACATGACCGAGACACGTCTCTGGTCAATAACCAATAGTGGAACCTGGATGCTCATATTGGCTCCCACATATTCTACGAAGATCTTTATCGGTCAGACCGCATAACAACATACGTTGTTTCCTTTGTCATCGGTATGTTACTTGCCCGAGATTGGGTCGTCGGTATCTCAATACCTAGTTCAATCTCGTTACCGCAAGTCTCTTTACTCATTTCGTAATACATCATCCCGCAACTAACTCATTAGTTGCAATGCTTGCAAGGCTTAAGTGATGTGCATTACCGAGAGGGCCCAGAAGATACCTCTCTAACAATCGGAGTGACAAATCCTAATCTCGAAATACGCCAACCCAACAAGTACCTTCGAAGACACCTGTAGAGAACCTTTATAATCACCAAGTTACGTTGTGACGTTTGGTAGCACACAAAGTGTTCCTCCGGTATACGGGAGTTGCATAATCTCATAGTCATAGAAACATGTATAAGTCATGAAGAAGGCAATAGCAACATACCAAACGATCGAGTGCTAAGCTAACGGAATGGGTCAAGTCAATCACATCATTCTCCTAATGATGTGATCTCATTAATCAAATGACAACTCTTTGTCTATGGTTAGGAAACATAACCATCTTCGATCAACGAGCTAGTCAAGTAGAGGCATACTAGTGACACTCTGTTTGTCTATGTATTCACAGATGTATCATGTTTCCGGTTAATACAATTCTAGCATGAATAATAATCATTTATCATGATATAAGGAAATAAATAATAACTATATTATTGCCTCTAGGGCATATTTCCTTCATCCAAACCTAATCCCCAACCTAATCGAGGTCAAAGTTTACACCTCCCAACCTAATCAAGGTCAGACGAGAGTTTTGTCGCAACTTGATTTTCTGGAAATAAAACAAGCCAAGGTAAGAGGATCGATCACTCTCACCTTGGGAGAGGGACCTACTCTCCTCAACCAGGCCAAGTCTCCAGACCACCTCCTTCGCAATTGCAACATGGTTCTTCAGGATCTCAACACCCTCACGCTGCCATCTCTTGGGGGCCTTTGATGTGCGACCCAATTTAATATGAACAAGCCGAATGGCGTCGGTCACATAGACGGTCTTGTTCCAGTTGCTGCCATGGTCTCCCTAAATCAGGGAAGGTATAGTCAGAATCCCTCAAGCTTGAAGGAGGGCATGTGCCTCATCCGATTCACCTTGGAGGAGATGGGGGCATAGTCTGAGCTGGTAGAGGTGGTGGCTTGAAGGTGCACATTTGGGAACAACAAGCCCCAATGTTCGGAGCGAAATAAGTGGTTAATCTTTATGAACACACGGTTTTCTTCAGCGTTGGACCAAGTGAACTTTCTTCCAGCAAGTCTTATCTCTTTGAGTTGAAGGTGGTTGAGGGGTCCGTGGAAACTCCCAATAAGGCACATATTGATGTTGCGGTTATTCTTGTCGTCCGCTTTGGTTATTAGATTGAAGCCCCCAAGGATAAGTCAGCTCGACTTGACAAGAGGCTTCGAGCTCATTGATGAAAAACATCTTTTCCGGTCCCCCCTGCGGCCTGTAAGTGTACAAAAAAGTCCCTCACTAAGCATGGTGATGTGGCCGAGATTGTTCTGGAAGTGGCACGAAATCAAAAAGCTTGAAGTAGTTATCAGAGACCTCCATGGTGATAGCCGCCCATAATCTCGATACAATTTACGAGTAGTCTACACGATCATCGGTGTAATAACAAGGAGAGGAAATGTACCACTCTCCTCCATTATATGAGGCATATATTTTCGAAAATTGATACAGTACCAGTTTAAACTAATCTACCGGATAAGTTGCTTACTTTTCTCCCTGCAAATAAAAACAATTCCTTATGTTCGCAGAACTCCATTTGTGCAATTACTTAAACATGTATTATTTGGAATGTCAAATTTCTTGCTAGCCTTTTTACTCATCCATTTCCTTGCAAAGAATACGCCCGATACTACACATCACCCGAGTGATCTTTTGTAAAGATCAACCGGGTTGACAGCCATTTGATCTGTCCAAAACAATCGTAGGGAAATGGATGTTGCGAGTTCCCATTGCAACATGGACCATGCCGCGATCAACTTTGGCATGCTGACATTGCAGTACGTGAGCCTTTTGTCATGTAATGCAACATGAGCCATGTAGTGGTGACCCATTGCAAGGACGATGTTGCGAACCCTCTGGACCCACCGTCCCATCGTCGGAGCCTCTCCTCACCGCAACATCATCCATGTTGCAGTCGTTGCCACCGCTACATCATCGATGTTGCAGTCTCCGGCATCCCATGATCACAAGCACCCCGCCATTGGTTGGCATCTATGTTCGCAGGCGCGCTGCCAGGGGCTCGTAGCACGACCTCCGGCAACAGGGCCATGGCGATTGACAAAGATCCGCCATGGGATGCACACAAACTTTGTCTATTTGGGTGCCTCCACAGAAGGCACATCCATGGCGGAATCAGAAGGGTTTTTTTTTCTTCGAAAAGGAGGATCACCCTCATAGGAGGCGGCCGGCGCGTGAGATGTTTCCCATCGGTTGATTCCCTGTGTTTTCCAAGAAAATATGGAGTACGGTGCAGCGGGAGAAGTAGTAGTCCAGGAAAAGGATGGGGCAAAACGTAATGGTCGGATGGACTGCATGCTTTTTCCCTGCAAAGCGAGTGATACGATATCTAGTCGGATAGGTGAACCACTGAACCAGTGAGCCATAAATACAGATCTTGGAAAGATACCAGTTCGAACTGCAGGCGGCAGGACAGTTCATAGAAGGAAGTAGTAAATGTATCGAAATTGGGTCATGATGCGTTTCATTTGTCGCTTCCTCTTGCGTTTCTGGTTTCTGAAACCCAAGACTGCGCTGCGCTGTTTTTGGCTGTTGCATGACGCCAAGCCGTACGTGCCTACCCAAGCAATGGCATGCACGCAGACGGTTATATGTATGGGACAGTCGACGTCTCGGTGGGCTGTTTATACTGTATATATCACCATCTCCGATTCTCCGTATATTGATCCAAGATCTGCCGGTGCTGACTCTGGCCCGGCGTTTCTGACGGCCTCCTCCGCTGGATCAAAAACCAATCTTTACTCTTGGTGTGCTGTGTGCACCCTCAACCTGACCGTCAACTCCAGCTTCGTCCCCTTCCTGCCTGAATCGCTGATGGTTGCGTCGACGCAGCTCCGCAAAAGTTCTCGAAATAAAATTAACTAAAACAGTGCAACATATCAACAACTCAAGCAATTAAGCATATGTTCGATCACTGAAACAGGCAAAATAGTCAGAAAATGGTAACCGCTGCTACATGACCTTCTTCAAGAGTTTTTCTTTTTTCCTTTCTACTCTCCGTTCCTAAATATAATTCTTGTAGAGATTTCACTATGGACTACATACGAAGCAAAATGAGTGAATCTACACTCTAAAATGCATCTACATACATCTGTATGTGGTCCATAGTAAAATCTCTACAAAGACTGCCGGAGACTGCAACATCGATGTACAGTAAAATCACAACCACTGGGCTATGCCCATGTAGTGGTGACCCATTGCAAGGACAAGATGTACAGTAAGTCATAAAAGACCGGCACTATGCCTACGTCGAAGGACGTGGTCGGCTGATCCGAAGATTATTCTGCCATCCATGTTGGGTAAAAACCTATCTAGTCACTTGCTCCAGCCATTTTGGGTCAGGTACTGCGAGGGACCCACGATCGGACCAGACCCCAGGGTCCACTTCGACAAAAAAAAGCTTTGAAGATCTCCTAGGGTACTTAGTAACTGCAAGGACTCGTATGGTACATTGAAAATAACTAAATGTTTGTCATCAGAACTGCAAATTGGGGTTAGAGATGCATGTCTAGAAGAAAAGTGTACGCGTACTATACAACAGTAAGATTTTTTCAACAAAGGATGGATTTTATTTGCTCAAAATAAAGCATCAAGAGGATACAATAATTAGATGGCTAGTTCAATTTGCACACATAAACTAACATCTACCTGCAGCTATGTCAATAGCCAAGCCATCTACTGTAGTATACTCTTCTGCAGAACCTGACTGGTTCAGCTACTGTCCCTGGAACTGGGATTTTTCTGTCATGTCAGGATGATGGACCGATGATCTTGCCCTCAATCTGCGGAGGGTGGTCATGAAACTGATCCTACCAGGCTCAGTATGTGCTGCTGTTCTAACCAGATGTCTGCTCGTGCCTCACGCAAACAAGATACTCTGTCATCTAGCTTGTCCCGTCCATATTGTACAGAGATACGCCGCCCATTTGGTCATGGTGTTCCTGATCTTCAATGGCTCTCAAATGGAAGCAACAACCACTAGCTATAGTTTGGATTCCTAGTCTCACTCGTATCTGAATTTCCTGAATCCTGACGCTGGCACGTAATCTGGTTCAACTGTTCCCCGTACCTTGCAATTGCTAAATGCCCCCAAATCATCTGCTTGGCCAGTTTCATGCTTTTTTAAACGGATAGCTGAAGCATCTGCTCTTATGATCTCTCTTCCTTGCTCAGTACATCTGACCGACCTTCCATCCTTTGTACTTCCATCCAGGAACGAATCTGAATTACCAGATGTGGCTCTGGACGGTCAGCCTTGTCAGTCGGCGAGGAAGGCGGTGGATCTGTGCGGCGATGGCGCATTCGCGGCAGTGGAGGTGTGCGGGCCAGTGGAGTCCTGCGCGGGGGTGTTGGTCGTGCTTCTCGGGCTTAAGCCTTGCCGGCACTTGCCGGCTGGCGGCGGCGGCGGTCGTGGGCGTCGCTGTTCCTTCCTGAAGAAGCTGTCGTGAAGGTTACGACGTCCTCAACTTTCGGGCCATGACCTTGGGATGAAAGTCATCGGGCGGCGACTATGTGTTCTAATGTTGTTTTCTCCCTTGGGCGCCGTCTTGAAGATCTTAGTCCCATTTGGGCTTCTTGTAGGCTGGACGTGCACAACATGGTGGTCGGCAGGTGCCCGACCGGCGGTGTGGAAGGTTGTGGTGTCGCGTCTTGTGTGGCGACGATGATGGTGGCAAGATGTGCAGGGTCGCGACTTGTCTTTGTCCTCGATGGTCGGCCTGTTCCTGAGCGTGAAGTCGGAGCTGCGGCGTTGCGGGGCGACACGGCGACAACAATGTCAGACGATGGGCAGTTCGGAGTGCGTCATCACCAGATGGGTTCCTTTTCTCTTGCGAGGCTCATCATCGAAGTCGGAGCTGCCTGGTCCTCGACGTCGCCGGTCGATTGTTTGGCTTTGGCCAGCAGGGCCTTCGTGTCTCGTTCATTCGGAGGGGTCTTGACGGGTCGCCCGCACCGAAGTCGGAGTCGCTTGCTCGTGGAGAGATGATGACGATGACATCACAGGCAATCTTGACGGTGTTCTCTCCTCGACGGTGTGTGTGGGCCTTTGTGGGTACTAGGTCGGCTGGGTGCGGTTCTTTCTGGGCGTGCTATAACGGTTTTCAGCAAATTACCGGGCAATTATCTTCTGCTTTCTTAAGAAATCAAGATTCTCGGGGCCGAGTTTCAAATTACCTGCATACAGGTTACAACCATTTAACTGCCGTATAACAAGCTTCTGGCAGAACTAGTAGAGCAACATATAAAGTCGGCATTTCTTATTATATGGATGTAATATGGATTATATGTCAAGATGGTTCGTTGTGAATTATTCTCGGAGCCCAACATGATCAGTTCTCAACTGGAAAGTACATGCTGTGATATTCTCAATGTTTAAGCAAGAGGTAAATACACCAGGAGTCATAGAACTTGCACGTGACGGTCAGGTTGGTGCACGAACTTGTAAAATACGTGTTTCTGGTCATCAAATTTGCACAAACGTTCATATACGGTCACATTCCATGTACGCAGACGTGTCTGTGGCCTGCGTGGCATGCCAGCATGGCCAGGGCCCACTGTAAGCCCGCGACGCATGGTAGATCTACAGGCTTTTTCTTTATTATGTATTATGCACCTATTTTTTGAACTTATTAAGCCCCTAAAATAAAATGATTTTTTATTTACGTATAAAGCCCCTAAAATAAAATGGAAAAACAAGGAATGGTTCGGTTACAAACTAGGGACGTGCCCCTACTAGGCTCGGGTTAACAACCACCAAACCAATGACCATTCATGTCTAGATAGCACGAATAATTTTTATATCATATAAACACGGCCGAAAAATCAATTTTACAAGACATGTAACCCCAAAAAAGGGAGCACCGTGGCTCGATTATGTGACCTCGTGGCAGTGGCGGAGCTAGACCAGGAAGATTGGGGGGGGGGGGGGCAAAGAGAAAAGACAGTGGAAAACATCTCTATTTTTTAATCTACATCTCTCTATAAAAAAATTCTTCACTAAATTTGCCAAGGTTGGGGGCGGGGGGGGGGGGCATGGCACCTGCAGGGATGCACATAGCTCCGCCAGTGCCTCGTGGTCAACATTAACTAAGATTATCACCGGGCTTCGACAACACAACATATCCAAATGGGATAAATATTTTTCATGTTGTTATTCCTTCTTGTTCTATGTAAGAAAAAAAATTATATTCTTGAGTTTGTGATATTTAATAAATGTTTATGTGTTACAAAAAAAGGTGTGTGACATTTAAAAAAATGTTTAAACATTGTAAACCACATTTGTGTAATTAAAATGATATGTTGCATTTTAAAAATGTTCGTGCATTCCGAAAAAACTGGTCATGACATTTTTTAAATGCCTATACAATGTATAAAACTGTTAGTGTAGCTTTAAAATGTTTCGTACCATCCGAAAATGTAAAAAACATAGTTGAAAAAAGTTTCAAAACTTTTCAAAACTTGTATTTGAAAAAAATGTTAATCATATGTTTAAAAAGTATTAAGCATATATTTTTTTAAATACTTCAAACATAGATGTATACTGGAGTATTTAAAATATATGTGTATCAAAACATAGATGTATACTGGAGTATTTAAAACATCAAAACATATGTGTATCATATGGAGTATATGTTTCAATACACATAACTTTCAAAACTTGTATTTGAAAAAATGTTAATCTGGACGTGTTTTGTTGATTAACATTTTTCCAAATACAAGTTTTTGAAACTTTTTAAAATGCCGCATACTTTTTTTTTGTAACACGGAAATATTTTTTGAATGTCACAAACACAAGAATATAAATTGTTTTCTTACATCTGGACGTGTTGTGTTTTCGGTGGTAATGTTAGTTAACCTTGACCACAAGGTCACCTGGTCGAGCCACGGTGCTCATTTTTTCCGTGTTACATTTCTTTTAAAATTTATTTTCAGTCAATGTTTATATGATACAGAAATTAGTCGTGCTATATAGACATGAATGATAAGTAGTCTGATGGTTGTGCATGTGAGACTACTAGGGAATGTTGCAGCTTCAAAACCCCACATCGCTTGTTTTTTCATTTTAATTTTAGGGGCTTAATATGAAAATAAAAAAAGCCAAAGGCTTCTCTGCAGATCTACATGCTACAGCGGATGACAGTGGGCCCTAGCCACACTGGAATGCCACATTGGCCATGGATACGTCCGTGTACATGAAATGTGATCGTATATGAACGATCGTGCAAGTTTAATGACCAGAGACACATATTTTACAAGTTTGTGCACCAAACTGACCATCGCGTGCAAGTTCTATGACTTCGGGTCTATTTATCTCTTTAAGCAATCCCTCATGACTCATTGGTCCAACAGACCCCCGCATCGTCTCCCTGGCGGCTCGGGGGGAGAAACAGCCCAGCCACCGCGACTCCTCCGCCGCCCCTCCTAGTCTCGCCACTGCCAGAAGGGACTCCCTGGCAAAGGTCGGGCTGGCCCTGAGGAACGTGGCGGCGGGGCACCTGTCCCCTGTGGTGGTGCGGGCGTGCAGGCACTCGGCGCTGTAGAGGATCTGCGGACGGCGGCGGCCACCACCGCGGGTTGGACCAAGCACGGCGCTCCGGAGGGCCTGGTGTTACGGGCGCCGTGGTGCCGGTGTGGCCTGGGCGGTCCCTGTTCGGCGGCATCTGGGGATCCTTCCCCAATCTAGGGCCCTGGGTCGGGCATCCAGGTAGGGCTTGGCCCATCCGGCGGTGTGACGGCGGCGGTCGCCTCCTGCTGCGCACTTGCGTGTTGGTGGTGGCCGGCCAGGAGACGGCGGCAGATCTGTCTTCAAATCTGTCCGGTAGTGAGTTTGCAGCGACAAGACTACCGGTGAAGACCGAGCCTCGACTACGGTCATGGCGGACGATAGTGGCATCTTTGCCTCCTTTGGTTTAAAGGAATCTTGTAGGAATTTTATAGGATAGGATTTCTATAGAAAAAATTCCTTTGGAGCCCTTTGGTTTGTAGGAATGAAACCCTATCTCTATGAAGGAATTCTTCCTATCCTCCACATTTCGTAGAAAAATAAACATTAGCCTAGACTCAATGGAAAAAATCCTATGATGTGAATCAAAGGGCATTTCCTTTCCTATTCATATTAATAGGATTTGAGATACATGTCATCTCATTTCCTATGACTTTCCTATTTCTATAATTTTTCTACCCTATGAACCAAAGAAGGCCTTAGGCATTATTTTCTTGTTGAAGGCATCGTTATAGCAAGTCGTGTCGCTCCTTTCGGCCTGCTTCGGGGGAAACCCTAGTTTTGTATCCCGGATCGGACGGTTGCAACGTCTAGCGCCACGCTCCTTGCTGGAGGCATCGTTTTGGAGCAGGTACTGACTCGAGTAGACAGGCGGTGGAGTGGCGTGGTTCCTACCGCGTCATCGACGACGGGTCTTAGTGCATGGTGCAATAGGGTCTCGGTGGTGGACGCGTGTTGATGCGCGAGCGCAGGATGGTTGCTTTGTCTGACGTCGTGGTGGCGTCGACGACAGTCAGGCCTGGCAAGGTCGATGCGTCAGTACCTGCTCTGAAGATAGATCGGTAGAAGACGGTGGTGGCGGCCTCTACAGCGTGCGCATGCGGTGACCACTCAGAGTGTGCTGAACCGGTGTGTGCCCCAGACCTGGCAATGCAGCTTGGTTGGGGCCTCCGGCTTTAGATGTTAGGCTTTAGTGTGGGCTCTGTTTGGTATTCGGCTCGGATTCTCGGCACCGCTTCATCAGGTGGATAGGAGTAGCAACAGACGTTGCCAAGATCCATGCAAATGATCTTACTAATGTATTATTTTGTAAGATATTTGTGAATAACTAACAAATTGGATGCATGCATCTTCTAGATGCAGAGTACGGGGGTCATCCTCTTTTTCTAGAAAATGGGCTGAACTCGACTTGAAGGCGGAATCCGGATTACATTAGCCCTTCAGTATTACTGCCATGTTTTGAGCAGCACCCCTAACAGCCAACTAAGTTCGTTTCCAACCCAACATATTTTTCATATTTCTGCGGATGAAAAAAGGGTAACATCATTACAAATCATTGTGCATCAATTATAGAAGAATTGAACTTGTCAGTTCGCATAATAGAGGTATAGGACTATATGACACTTACAAAAACAACACAAGCTAATAGAAAGACAAGGGACTGAGATAGACAATTGACGAGTAGTAGTTTAATTTGAAGGAAGAGCTCATGGGGCATTCCATATGACTATAACAACATACCAAAGTGATTACTTTAACAACAGTTGACTCACTGTCTCTTTTTTTCCTAAAAGGAAGGTGCCTCGTAGTCTTGGAACATGGCATCATGCCCATCAATCCTTCATCAAAAATTTGCTTTTAAGAGATGATAGAGGCAAAGGTGTCCCGATGTTTCGATGAGATAGTGGCTATCGTTTCTGTGGGAGTCGACCTTGACGATCCGACTACAAACGTGTGAGACGTCGCGCCTTAGCGATCGCTAAACCAACTTCCGAGGGTTATTGACCACGCCGGAGCACGATCAACCTGACCACGAGGGCCTGTTTCCTGCGAGCAAACGAAGAACAAGCAAGAAACTAAGATTGCAATCTAGATATTGCGAATATAAGAGGAAAGCTTCATTAATGAAGGTGGGGTTCTGTGACGCCTTGGTCTGGTCGTTGAACACAAACGAAGTACGCGAAGTTGCAGCTATGGCGAACTTTTGATCTAAACAAAACCCAAAGTCTAAACTATGCCCTAGGGGCTGTATATATGGGGGAAGAGGGGGGAATTTCGTGGCCCTTGGAGGAGGGGTCCGAAACCCACCCTAACTCTTGTTTCCCCACACATACGGACTCTAAAAACAACCTATATTGAAGTATTTCGAAATTACATGGGCCTGGCCCAAGAAGAAGGTGACGCAGCACCTAGAATAGCCTCTGGACGAAAATTATGAAGTGGCATCTTGTATATTTCGTCCAAGGCTTCATGCACTCATTATGGTGGCTTCAAAGTCCTGAAATCATCACTTGAAACTCTATTCTTGTCTCCCTTGCGCATGCCATCAACTCCATGCTTGTTCTTGCTCCAATGATCATCCTTCTCCAAGCTAGGCCCTTCATTTATAAGCAAAACAAATGTATCCAATTTAGGCAGCATCATATTCTCATGAACATTAGAATCATTACCAAGAAACGAAAGTACCTGATAATTCAATTGGCATGCGCGAGCTCTAGTAATTGGTCTAGTATGTATAGCAGCAGGGGTTGTGGATGTAACAATGGTATTGATGTCCTCATCATCCTCCCCTTCTTGAAATGAAGTCGTCCTCGACTGAAGCTCATCTTCCTCACCCAAATAAGGCTTCAAATCTGCAATGTTAAAAGTGGGACTAACCCCAAAATCTGCAGGCAACTCAAGTTTATATGCATTATCATTTATTTTCTCTAACACCTTAAAAGGACCATCAGCACGTGGCATTAGCTTTGATTTGCACAAATTAGGAAATCTATCCTTACGCAAATGTAACCAGACAAGATCTCCAGGTGCAAACACAACATGTTTTCTACCCCTATCTCCAGCAAGTTTATATTTAGCATTCATACGCTTAATGTTTTCCTTAGTTAACTCATGCATTTTTAAAATCAATTCAGCACGTTCTTTAGCATCAAAATTAACCTTCTCCGAAGATGGAAGAGGCAACAAATCAATGGGTGCAAGAGGTAGGAAACCATACACAATTTCAAAAGGGCACATCTTAGTAGTAGAATGCAACGAACGATTATAAGCAAATTCAATATGAGGCAAGCATTCTTCCCACATTTTCTTATTATTCTTCAAAACAGCCCTAAGCATAGTAGACAATGTTCTATTGACTACTTCAGTTTGTCCATCAGTTTGGGGGTGACAAGTAGTACTAAAAAGCAGTTTAGTCCCCAACTTAGCCCATAAACATCTCCAAAAGTGGCTAAGAAATTTAGTATCACGGTCTGAAACAATAGTATTTGGCACACCATGCAAGCGAATAATTTCACGAAAGAACAAATCAGCAACATTAACAGCATCATCGCTTTTATGACTTGGTATAAAGTGTGCCATTTTCGAGAATCTATCCACGACAACAAATATGCTATCCCTCCCCTTCTTTGTTCGAGGTAAACCTAAAACAAAGTCCATAGATATATCCTCCCAAGGAACACTAGGTACAGGCAAAGGCATATATAAACCATGAGGATTGAGTCGTGACTTAGCTTTTTGACATGTAGTACAGTGAGCAACAAAACGCTCAACATCCCGTCTCATCTTTGGCCAAAAGAAATGTGTAGCAAGTATATCCTTCGTCTTCTTCACGCCAAAGTGTCCCATTAGTCCTCCCCCATGCGCCTCCTGCAACAACAAAAGACGAACGGAGCTAGCTGGAATGCATAGCTTGTTAGCACGAAACACAAATCCATCGTTAACGACAAACTTGTTTCATGATCTACCTTCTTTACAATTCTGCAATACATCTTTAAATTCAGCATCATGCACATATTGATCTTTGATGGTCTCCAAACCAAATATTTTAAAATCAAGTTGTGACAGCATAGTATAACGACGAGACAATGCATCAGCAATAACATTTTCTTTACCCTTCTTGTGTTTAATGACATAAGGGAAAGTCTCAATGAATTCAACCCATTTAGCATGTCTACGGTTCAGTTTAGCTTGACTTTTAATGTGTTTCAAAGATTCATGATCAGAATGTATAACAAATTCTTTGGGCCATAAATAATGTTGCCATGTTTCTAAAGTCCGAACAAGAGCATATAATTCCTTATCATAAGTAGAATAGTTCAGACTAGGCCCACTCAATTTTTTAGAAAAGTATGCAACAGGTTTGCCATCTTGTAATAACACACCTCCTAATCCAATTCCATTAGCATCACATTCAAGCTCAAAAGTCTTATTAAAATCAGGAAGTTGGAGTAAAGGAGCATGTGTCAACTTATCTTTCAATACCATGAAGGCTTCTTCCTGTGCGGTACCCCAAACAAAAGGCACATCCTTCTTTGTAAGCTCATTGAGAGGTGCAGCAATGGTGCTAAAGTCTCTCACAAAACGCCTATAGAAACCAGCGAGTCCAAGAAAAATCCTCACTTGTGTGACCGTTTTGGGCTGCGGCCAACTCTCAATAGGTTCAATCTTGGCTTTATCAACTTCAATTCCCTGTGGAGTAACAACATAGCCAAGAAAAGATACTCGGTCGGTGCAAAAGGTGCACTTCCCAAGGTTACCAAACAAACGTGCATCACGTAGAGCATTAAAAACATCACGTAAATGTTCCAAATGTTCTTCCAAAGATTTGCTATAAATCAGTATATCATCAAAATAGACTACCACAAATCGTCCAATGAAAGCACGTAAAACTTCGTTCATTAGTCTCATGAAAGTACTAGGTGCATTAGTTAACCCAAAAGGCATGACTAACCACTCATATAAACCAAACTTAGTTTTAAAAGCTGTTTTCCATTCATCTCCCAATTTCATACGAATTTGATGGTATCCACTACGCAAATCAACTTTGGAGAATATTGTAGAGCCACTCAATTCATCAAGCATATCATCTAGCCTAGGAATAGGATGACGATAATAAATAGTAATATTATTAATGTCTCTACAATCAACACACATACGCGAGGTACCATCCTTTTTCGGCACTAGAATAATAGGAACAGCACAAGGACTAAGGGATTCGCGTATATAACCTTTGTCGAGTAGCTCTTGTACTTGACGCATAATCTCCTTCGTCTCCTCTGGATTGGTACGGTATGGTGCACGGTTGGGTAATGATGCACCGGGAATTAAGTCAATTTGATGCTCAATCCCTCGAATAGGTGGTAATCCCGGTGGCACGTCTTGTGGAAAGACGTCAGCGAAGTCCTGCAAAATGTTAGTAACAGCAGGAGGCAAAAAGGAAGGCACGTCCTCGAATGAAAATAATGCCTCTTTGCACACAAAAGCATAGCAAACAGATTTGCTAACATCTAGATCATCAATATCAGATTTGGTGGCAAATAAACATGCACTTTTCAATTTAATTTCAGAAGCAACACTAGATGGTTTATTAGGCTTCATTTGTTGCTCAAATTCTTTTGCCACAATCTGATTTTCGCTCTTATTTTGCTCCTGTTTTGCTTTATTAGCTCGATTAATATCATCTTTCAAAATGGAATCAGGAGTCATAGGAAGCAAAGTAATATTTTTGTCCTTATGAACAAGAGTATACTGATTGTTTCTACCATGGTGTACAGAATTTTTATCAAATTGCCATGGTCTACCAAGTAATAAGGAACATGCTTGCATAGGTACCACATCACAATCAACATTATCAGCATATGTAGAGATACTAAAATGCACACGAACAGTACGTGTTACCTTAACCTTGCCGCTGTTGTTGAACCATTGGATGTAGTAAGGATGTGGATGTGGTCTTGTGGTGAGGGATAGCTTCTCCACCATCTCCATGCTAGCCAAGTTGTTCCAGCTCCCTCCATCTATGATGACGCGAATAGAACGTTCCTTCACAACTCCCTTTGTATGGAACAAATTATGTCTCTGATTTTGCTCAGCTTGTGTAACCTGCACACTCAAAACACGTTGAGCAACTAAACATTCATACCTGTCAGCATTTTCAGCAGCCATGTATTGCGTCTCATGATCAGAATCATCTCCACCGTGTTCTTCATGTGTAAGAAGAGCCAAAGTCTCCTCATCATAGTCACTAGCGGACTCATACCCACCATCCTCAGTAGCAATCATCACACGCTGAGATGTGCATTCTCGCGCAAAATGTCCTCTTCCCTTACAACGACGACAAATAATATCACTTGTGTGCCCTGTAGACGCCATGGAAGAAGAAGAACTCTGTTCAGGCCTGGCAGGTGTGCTCTTGGCAGATAGTGGTGGTTGTGCCTGCTTTCTTGTATCACGGTTGGAGGTGGCAGCTGACGGAGGTGCCGGTGTAGTAGAACGTGTGGAAGTAGATGATGCACGTGGTGTCCATGATGAAGGTCGACCTACAGAAAAGTTAGTCCGCGCCAATGCCTGTCGATCCTGCACTTCATGTTCAGCTTTACAAGCAAGATGGAATAAACGAGTGATATTATTATAATCCTTATAGTCTAGAATGGTCTGAATCTCTCTATTTAATCCACCCAAAAAACGTGCAAGCATAGCTTCATTCTCCTCAACAATACCACATCTAATCAAGCCAGATTGTCATTCCTGATAATATTCTTCTACAAAACTTTTTCCTTGTCTTAAGCGCTGCAATTTTTGAAGTAATTCACGTTGATAATATGGTGGAACCCAACGAGTACGCGTAGCAGTTTTCAAAGCAACCCAAATAGCTGGAACATGATATAATCTACAATATTCAGACCACCAAACACATGCAAAGCTAGTGAAAGCACAAACAGCAGCAGGCACACGTCTCTCCTCAGGATATTGTAAACATGTAAATCGTTGTTCAGTTTCTAACTCCCAAGTAAGATATATATCAGGAACATATCTACCCTCAAATGGTGAAATATTCAATTTCAGTTTAGGGAGATGGTCATGATCTCGTACCTGAGGGGGAGCCCTTATGTTGCCATTATTTGCATGTGGACGACCTGGTGGTTGTGGTGCTGGTGGTTGCACGTAGTTCTGATTTTGATCAACCTCATCTTCGTAATATCCCACATAATCATCCTCCCCCACATCAGCAGCAGGAGCCATAGAAGTATCAACAGCAGCACCAGCAGCTTGGACAGGCTGAAGAGGGACACGGGTCGCTCGGCGGAGGGCTGTTTTGCGATGTGGAGGTAGTCATTGTTGCTATTGTAGAGGTGCGTTAGGTGCAGCCGGTGGTGGTGGTGGTAGACGCGCGAGCAATTCATTGAACTTGTTATCGAGCTTTGTTTCGAACGCCTTCTCAATGCCATCTATCTTCTCCATGGCCTCTTCAAATCTGTTTAGCACATCTTGCACCTGTCCACTCATCATTTGCTGAAACTTATCATGAAGCTCCTTGTTCGTCAAGTTCTCCCAGTCAGTCTCGTCGGCTTGTGATCCTGGCATGGTTAGCAGCAATAGAAACACACAAGAATATGATCCTACAGACTACTAACAAGAGGTGGTGGTGGGTGTCACAAATCCGTCAAGCAAATTTCAAATTCTTACCAGTTCTTACCCAGCAGCAGGCGGTGATCGGCAACCGTTGTAGTCAAAACTCTCAAAAGCTTGGATAGAGCGATTACCAGGGAGAGTCAAACGCACGATGTAGATGTATGTGGAGCTGGGAAGGCGTTTAATATGGTAGCAAAAAGGGTCAGCAATAATCAATTCAGAGATGCAAAGTTGAATAAACGCTCAACGACGGTACTGTGCTGGTCCTAGGCTAGACCGTGCTAGAGACGCGAGCCTAGAACACTAACAAAATCACGGCGCTGCACGAAAACAAGGGAAAAGCACACTCTGGAAAAAAAATTCGCTCTTTTTTTTTGCGCTCTTTTTTTTGCGCTCCTCTTTTTTTTGCGAAAAATCACTATAATGGCGAGTGTCTCAAAACTCTTCCCAGGTCAAACTGACAGGATAGACACGAAATTTTTGCGAATTCTTTTTTTTTTTCGACTGCCCAGACCCAAAAACTGGAAACGGCTCAAAAAAAACTATCAATAACGGCGACTGTCTCAAAAGGCTAAGAAACACCTAAAAATAGGATAGCTAGAATTTTTTTTATCAAGTGCGTTTTTGGAAAATTTTGGGCCTAAACGGAGGGTGGTTTCCGGACTTTTTTTTTTGAAACCAACCTCTTCTACGGACGGCAAAAGATTAATGGAATCCCAAACCTACTCAAACAAGGAAACACGAAGCTGGCAACAGATGGATCTCGAAAGCAAACCTAATATGAGATGGACTCGAAGTGATGGTGGTATATGGATACGGATCGGTGGTGGTATATGGACTCGGAGCAGTGGTGGTATATGGATAGGGATCAGTGGTGGTATATGGACTCGGAGCGGTGGCGGATAAGCGGTGGTGGAAGATGGTAGGGACAATGATGATGGTGCGGCGGCGGCGTGACTAATATGACCAGAACTCAAAACTCTAAAAGACTAGACGCTAAGACCAGCAACTTGACACGACGATGCAACCGCAAATTCAACAAAGCAAATACAGAAAAGATTATGCAAAGACTCAGATTGGTCCGGATAGGATGAACTAACCCTAATTTTTTTTAGCTTTTTCGTGGACTATAGGTATGAAGAACAGACTCGATCTAAACTACGAAAAACTGTAAAATCTCACCGAGCAACCTGAAAATCTGATACCACTTGATAGAGGCAAAGGTGTCCCGATGTTTTGATGAGATGGTGGCTATCGTTTCTGTGGGAGTCGACCTTGACGATCCGACTACGAACGTGCGAGACGTCGCGCCTTAGCAATCGCTAAACCAACTTCCGAGGGTTATTGACCACGCCGGAGCACGATCAACCTGACCACGAGGGCCTGTTTCCTGCGAGCAAACGAAGAACAAGCAAGAAACTAAGATTGCAATCTGGATATTGCGAATATAAGAGGAAAGCTTCATTAATGAAGGTGGGGTTCTGTGACGCCTTGGTCTGGTCGTTGAACACAAACGAAGTACGCGAAGTTGCAGCTATGGCGAACTTTTGATCTAAACAAAACCCAAAGTCTAAACGATGCCCTAGGGGTTGTATATATGGGGGAAGAGGGGGGAATTTCGTGGCCCTTGGAGGAGGGGTCCGAAACCCACCCTAACTCTTGTTTCCCCACACATACGGACTCTAAAAACAACCTATATTGAAGTATTTCGAAATTACATGGGCCTGGCCCAAGAAGAAGGTGACGCAGCACCTAGAATAGCCTCTGGACGAAAATTATGAAGTGGCATCTTGTATATTTCGTCCAAGGCTTCATGCACTCATTATGGTGGCTTCAAAGTCCTGAAATCATCACTTGAAACTCTGTTCTTGTCTCCCTTGCGCATGCCATTAACTCCATGCTTGTTCTTGCTCCAATGATCATCCTTCTCCAAGCTAGGCCCTTCATTTGTAAGCAAAACAAATGTATCCAATTTAGGCAGCATCATATTCTCATGAACATTAGAATCATTACCAAGAAACGAAAGTACCTGATAATTCAATTGGCGTGCGCGAGCTCTAGTAATTGGTCTAGTATGTATAGCAGCAGGGGCTGTGGGTGTAACAATGGTATTGATGTCCTCATCAAGAGATCTCCCGAGTTACCACCAACTGCACATGTCGCAAGGAAGCAGAACACTATGAAGCTCTTCAAATAGAGTACAAAACTGTAGCATTTTTTCTATTTTACCTACATTTCAGTCAGCTGAAATTTCACTTTTGGATCAGTCAATTTTATGGCTATTGGATATTTCTCTGAGATTTATGTTGCATTTTTTTCCTAACCTGTGTTGTTTGTTGTGTGGGCTTGTTTGTTTTTTTACTGACCCCTTATTTGGGTAAGTCGATTACCTTTTGGGCAGAAGCCCATTACTGTGCGATCCAGCCCTCCTCTCTCTCCCTTCGTTTTTGATATTTTCTTTTTGTTTTTATGCGCTTTTTGCTTTTGTTTTTCTGTTTCTCTTTGTTAGTTGGTTTTATTTTTTACTTTGTGGATATTTTTGGGATGTTAGGTGAGTGTAATGTACAGGCATAAATAATTTGCAATATGTGTGAAAATTACACTACTGTATGATTATTGTTTGCGTGCTAAAAAATGTAATTTAAGAGCGAAGTTGTGTGCAAGTTTTGCAAACTATTTTTGGTCATTTTTAAATGGGTAATAATAATGCTACTAATTCATTCTTCCTTATTTTTATTTATTTATTTATTTGTGTTTCTTCTTAAAGGGTAATACTAATGAAACTAATTTATTCTTTCTTAAAAAAACCTTATTATTTTGATTTTATTTTAGTTTCTATTTTAATTTCTCTTCTTAAAGGGTAATAGCAATGTTAATAATTCATTCTTCCATAAAAAACCTCATTATTTTGATTGTGTTCTAGTTTTATTTCATTTTATTTATTTCTTAAAGAGTAATACATATGCCACTACTTCATTCTTTCTTGAAAACATTGGTATTCGGTTTTTTAGTATTATTTTACTTCCTTTAATTCTTTACTGGTAATACCAATGCCGCAAATTCATTTCTTCTTTTTGTGAAAATTACACTATTGTATTCTTCTTGCCGCATATTATAAAAATGTGCAACATCTATGCAAATTGTTTACAAAAATATTTCTTTATTTATTTATTATTTCCAGTTCTTTCTTCTTAACGGGAAATCAATGACACTAATTCATTGTTTCTTAGAAAACTTTGCTATTTTAATTTTATTTAAGTTTTTATTTCATTTTCTTTATTCTTTAAGGGTAATACCAATACCTATAATTCATTCCTACTTCGGATTTTTTTGTGAAATTTCACTATTTGCGCTTATTCTTGCATATTATAAAAAAGCGCAAGTTCTACTCAAACTGTGTGCAAATTTTGCCCTTATTGTTTTTTTACTTTTCTTTTTTCTTAAATGGTAATACGATACCACTAATTCATTATTTTGATCCGGAGAAGTAGAGACACCATGGATGAAATACCAATGCCACTAATTCATTCTTTCTTTAGAAATTTTTTCTTTTTGCAAACAAAATCACTATTATGCATTTATTCTTGCATTTTATAACAAAGCGCAATTTATGTGTAGATTGTGTGCAAATTTTGTCATTATTTGGTTTTAGTTTTTTATATCATTTTCTTTCCTATTTATGGATATTTTTGCTCCATTTTTTATTTCTTTTCTTTTTGTTTCTATAGGTTTTTTTACCGCTTTTTTCCTTTATTGGTTTTTTTGTGGGTTTTTGGCTGAGTGTGAGCCAACGTAAAAACTAGCCAGTCTTTTGGGTATGAAACCCATTTAGGCGAGGGTAGTACTAGGATGGGTTGAGTGTGAGCCAACGTAAAAACTAGCCAGTCTTTTGGGTATGAAACCCATTTAGACGAGGGTAGTACTAGGATGGGTGACCTCCTGGGAAGTCCTTGTGAAAGGGTTTCATATCTAGCTTACCCCAACTTGTTTGGGATAACAGGCTTCATAAATAAATAAAGTAATTATATAAAACAAATATATATTATGTGCCAAAATTACATGATTATATGATTGTTGCGTATTACGATAAAGTGCAATTTTGGTGCAAAGTTGTGCGCAAGTTTTTTAGTTCTCTTTCTTCTTAGAAATACAATATTTCAGTTACACTCTGTTGGAATTATAGTAGAATGCAAAAATGTACTATTTTATGCTTATTCTTTGCATATTTCAAAAAGTGTAATATCGGTGCAAATTGTGTGTAAGTTTTTTTCTTTTTCTTTTTCTTTCTTCTTAAAGGGTTTTTTCTTTTTTACTCCCTCCGTCCCATAATGTAAGACGTTTATTGACACTAGTGTAGTATCAAAAAACGTCTTATATTATGGGATGGAGGGAGTAGGAAACTTCATTATGTTGATCTAGTTTTAGTTTTTTTGAAAGTGTAATACCTTTAATCGTAATATGATTCCACTAATTCATATTTCCTTAGGAAATTTAATTATTTTGTGTTATTTATTTTATTTTATTTTATTAAATGATAATACTAGTAAACATATTTTTTGCGAAATTTGACTACTATATGCTTATTCTTGCATGTTCTAAAAATGCAGCTTTTGTGTAAAATGTGTGAAAAATTTACATTATTTACTTTTCTTGTTTTCACGTTCTTTCTTCTTAAAGAGTAATTCCAATCCCACTAATTCATTCTTTCTTAGAAAACGTAATTTTTATTTGTACATGTGTTAGTATAAAGGCAAGTGCTAAATAATATGTGTGTAATTTATATTAGAATGCGAAAAATTGCATAATTATATGCCTATTTTTTGCATATTTCAAAAAGTGCAATTTGAGTGCAAAGTTGTGTGCAAGTTTTGAAAGGTTTTTATTTTTCATTTGCTTTCTTCTTAAAGGGTTTCATCCTGTCTTAGAAAACTTCATTATTTTAGTTTAGTTTTATTTTTTATTTTTCTTTCTTTCGAAAGGGTATATCAATGCAACCAATCCATTCTTCCATAGAAAACTTCATTTTATTTTTAGTTTTTATTTCATGAAGTTGTGAAAGACAGATATTTCTAACGTAAGGGCAATACATATATTTCTTTTGTAAGGGTAATGCCGATGTGACTAGTCCATTATGTTTTAGAAAACTTTTTTTTGCTTAAATCCCAGAACTATACTTTTTTTGCATAGTAATAATGCATTTTCAATATATACGTATGTATATGTGCGTATATGTATTGTATGAATGTATAAAAATATATATACATGTGTGAGATTGCACATATAATTATAAACCATTGCATGCAAATATGTATTACTCTTCAGAACACACCATGCACGATCTTCATCTATCATCGACGAGCACATACGCTCTCTTATACACCTATAATATACGTACACACATACTTACCTAGTACATGCATGGCCGGAATGCGTTCATAGGTTGCAACCGCGCCCCTAGCCGGTCAATGGAAAGGATTCAGGAGTCAATCGACTGACCCAAAACTTATTTTCAGTCGATTGACCTGTAGCCGGTCCCCATTTTTCAGCGCCATTGAATATTTTGAAAAAAAGAACATATTTAATGGCAAGATTGATCCTTTTAGCTGCATAATCCAAACATCATCAGGTCGCACATCCAAGTACTCCCTTGTCAACACAGTTATCAGGCTGCGATACTATACATCACATTACAATTAACACATGTAGTAGATACTAGATACGTTAATAAACATGTTCCACAAGCCATGTCACCTGTTCCCACAAAAGAACAATATATGTATTCTAGTGGTTCTCAAACTTTTCTACTGTGTGTTATACTGCATGAGCCAAGAGATGTTATCTTAATGAATCTTGTTTTGGTGATGCCAACGGAGAACAACAGTGACATGGAGTGCTAACCCAAGTTTTGTTGGTTCCTCTTGGGAATTGAAGGATTATCTTGCAGTGACCAACAAATTATGCGGTGAGGCCAAGCTCTTGCCTACACAGTTGGGATTCAGAAGTGAGATAAAATAGGAGGAAAAGTAAATGGAAAAGTTAATTGCTTCTCTGCTACCGGTCTCGGAAAATGTTGTAAAGCTGTTCTTACTTTCAGTTTTTCAGAGGATTCAAACTGATTAATATAGTATTTTGCATTTCTAGTTTCTAGTACTTGTCAATATTTTCTCATGTGAGTACACAAGGAGTAGACCATGAGAACATAGCAAAGATTGGGCATGTTTAGGTTGAGGTAGCAGCTCACTAATTATCTTGCAACAACGTGAGCACACAGATTTCAACAATAGTAAAACCACCTTGATAAAAATATATCAGAAGGCAACCTCGCTACTGTATGGCTTGCATTTGTATCTCTTCATAGTGGAAATGTACTGAGGGGAAAATATTAGATGATACTAGAGTTGGAATCCTCCAATGGTCCAGAGCATCTCGAGGATTGGATCCTGGTTCAAATGGTCAGCATCGGAGATTGTGGACTAAAGTATAATTGCAGGACTCTTTAGGGAGTTTTCTGCAGAATTGCACAAGCTCTCCACTCAGCGCTCGATCTAGGATCCAACCCTTGAGAGGATCTTGGAGCATGGGAACATGTCATCTCCTGTAGCACCTGAAACATTCCCATGTATGGAGTTGAGCATGGGATCCAACCCTTTCTCCCTCCCACGTCGCCTCCACGGATGACCGGGACGCGCCCTAGCCACTCCGAGACATCTACCCCTTCCTCCCTTCCTCCACACTGCCGCCAGGGGCTCCGTCGGGCGAAGCCTGGTTGGCATCAGCGGTGGTGGGGCCTCTCGTCTCTCCGCCGGCGTTGGCGACATAGGACGAGGCGGTCAACGGTTGCGCGTTGCTTGGCATGGGGCAGCGCAGTGGGGCACCCGCATGTTCGCAGAGGTGGTGTGGTAGCGAGGTGGTGCATAGTGGTTGTGTGGTCCAACGCGAGTGTAGCGTCGGGTCACCAGGTGCCAGATCTAGCGTGCTGGCGGCCGGCCGGCGCGATGGCCCGAGCCGGTATGGCAACAACGCTCCTTTATGGGAAGCTAGCATGGGGTGGCGCCGCTTGGGAGGCTCGGTTGCGAGGCTCGGCAATGCATGGTTGGCGTGGGCGAGGCACCGCCGGGACATTATACAACTTGGCTTGTATATTTCAATGATGAGCTTCCTCAAATCCTCTAGGTCTTCGCGAGTAAGCAAGTTTGATGCATACCCCACTAGTTCACTATGAGAGCTTTCGTACACTGATAACTTTAGTGCATTCATTGCATGCCAATCGCTACCTCTTTCATTAACATCAACTATGAGCCCTTCCCTTTGCCTAATGATCAAGCCCCATTGATGAAAGAGTTTCTCTTACCTTTTTGACTTCTCATAAACCTCAATTATCATTCTCTATTCCATTTGAAAGTGATGTGTTTAGACTCGTTCTCAAGCATTGCATAGCTTATTATGTGGTGCATTAGTATTGCATGATCATAAAGTAACTTGGTTTGTCCTGGGTTGGTTTATGATACGATTGCCATTATACGCCAGTATAATTTTACATTCTTTCTTGACTTATGACAATTGGAACATTGATTGAAAGCATTGAATCATGAAAAAAGAGCATGTTTATTTGCATATTTTGATGTTACTTGTTTGTTATCAATTACTATTGCAATGTATGGCTATTCTTTTAAGTTACACTTAAATTACATAATACGAATATTTTCATGTAAGATAGCATTTACAATCAAATATTATTCTGTTATCATCTACCTTCTTGGGGATGCGCAGGGATTAAGCTTATGGACGATGATACGTCTCAAACATATTTATAACTTTTGCTTGTTTTGTACTATGTTTATATCATTATTGCATCAATTTAGCCTCGGTTTTATCAATTTATTAGACTAACCAATTAATCTAGTGCCCAGTGTTAGTTGCTAATCTTTTTTTGTCTATTTTTGGAATTTACAGAAAAAATATGAGCCCAAAAAACTCGAACCCAACTAGGACGCAAGGTTTTCAAGCCAAAAGAGTGATTGGGCAAAAGCCCAACTAGGGGGGGGGGGGCACAACCTCCGTGCGCCCCAAGAAAAGTTGGGCGTGTGAGAGGGTCACGTGCCCCCCGGGCATCGTTCCACCGCCTCTCGGTGCCCCTACCTCTATATATGCTAAAATACATCGGATATATTTTTATCCTAATTTTTCCGTTGATGCCGCTTCACGAACAGAGGAAATCTTTGATTTAGCCCTTTTCTGGCACCTTGCTACAGGGAATTGATATGTGCTCTCCATCATACTGTGCTGCTTCGGTGATGATGCGGGAGTAGTCCATCTTCGGGGTTTAGGGTTTGCACTCATACATATGTGCTCTCTCTCTCCCTCCCTCCCTCTCCCTCTCTCCTTAATTATGCGAGTTTCTGAGGATGAATGTGATCCTGGGTTTTGTCAATAGATTTGAATTATGTCATGCATCCCATCATATTATGTTTGTGGTGAATTGAATCTTGCTGATGCTATGAGTTTCTTTATGGTGGATTAAATATTTTGAGAATCAATGAGATCATGATGCATGTCTAGCATAATTTTTGAAGATACCCATAGTGACATTGGGTGACTATGGATTAAGTCAGAACGATAAAGATCATGAGTTGTTTGTTTAGTATAATTGTTGGAGCTGCCTATAGTGACGTTAGGGCTGCCCTCTGGATCAAGATTAGAAAAACAAACTTAGAGGTGTGCCTAGCCATACCTACGCTATATCATCGCACTTGGATCTACATGAACATTTCTTAAATTTCAGAATATTTTTCAAAATCGTGAACAATGTTTGAAAATATAAATATTTTTTGCATTACAAAAATATTTCAAATTTTTAGATAGGTTTCAAAAAGGAGAAAAACAAATTAAGGAAAAAATAAAAACTAAAAATGGAAAAGAAAAAATCTTATGTTTTAGCCCAACTAGGCAATATCTCTCCTGTCGGGTGCCTATTGGGCATGCCCAAGCATTCGTGGATTTGAAAAAAATCAGGAATTTGAAAAAAAAATCCAGAGCATTGGAAAAAGTTCATAAAGTTGAAAATAGTTCTTGGATATGTAAAACCGTTCACAGATTTGAAAACAAAGTTCATGATATTAAAATAATATTTCCGAATTTGAAAAGTTCATGGACTTAAGAAAAGGTACACGATTTAAAAAAATTAGTTATTTTCTAAAAGAGAATTAAGATTAAAGTAAAATTGAATAATAAAAACGAAAAAGGGACAAAAAAACCCAAAAAAGAAAACCACAAATTTTATAAATTCTTCATGTTTCGAAAGATGATCGGAATTTTTTTGTGTTCCAAAATTTTGTTCACTTTTCAAAATAAAATTGCTCAAATTTCGTTCACAAATTCCAAAACAATTCAGCATTGTAAAAATGTTCAGATTTTTTCAGAAAATATTTCATATATATGTATGCTACTGTGATTTCCACAGTTGTTGGTTGAAGTGGCTATGGGCATGTACCTTATAGTGTTAGGTCTTGAGTTCAAATCCTCAAAAGCTCTCCTTTTCCCTGTATTTGTGTTTAGGGGGGGGGGGGGGGGTGTACCGAAGCGGAAGTGTATATCATGTCTTTCAACTATGGTAACGACCTTGAGAGTTGGCACTATTCAAAGTAGGAAGCCTGGACCTTGTCCACAAGCATTGAGACACCATTTTACTCACTTTTACTATTGTTTACCTTGTTGTCCATATTGGTTCCAGAACTACAAAAATATTATTATCATCCAAATTATCAATATGTTTGCCGAACTGATGCACTTATAAAATTAAGAATGTATTAGCCTATTAGGTATGTTCTAGACACAAATGATTACTTGTCACCGGGGCAGGAAAGAGGGAGACGGTAATTGCTAGTTTCGTTTCGGCAAAATTGTCCACCTTTCCCTTTCATAGTGACGCTGAGGGTCCCTTTTTTGGTATTTGTTGTGCACCTTTTTATGTTCAAGTTCTGACAAGTGAAAATTTGGTGATTATTGCTCAACGCTATCACTTCTGAAGCAAACCTTGGGGTCGTAACCGGCGCAAAGAAATTAGGGTCCACTATTTTGCGAGAATAATCATTCATGCCGTGTAAGGGTTCTTTTGTAGCGAATTCTTCTCTCTTCTTAATTAATGGACGAGGCAAATCTTTTGCCTCTGTTTCGAAAAAAATATTTAGTGATTTGTTTGAATTTCAGCACTAAGCGCCGAACATCGTGTGGAGGAGCGGGCGTGCTGTTCCACGCCCTGCAAGTCTACGTCTATGCCTATCACGAAGGAAAGTTTGTAGGTGGAGTATGAGTACTGTGTTGTATTACTCTTTGAGTTTGACTGGTAACCAAAGACGATCTAACGACGAAGCAGGAAGCGGGATTCGCACGAAATAAGACATTGACGCACGCCCAAGTAATCTTCACCTGAACTGGGCTCGTAAACTGCCTTCAATCTTAACTCTCAGAAACTACCTTCAATCTTAACTCTCATAAATACTATTGGTTGATGTGTTCTTATCATTCTAGAGGAGGGCAAAAATACATAGACAATGCGCAGCGGTTGCATGGGCGTTCTAGGGTTACCAGGTCATTTCTTTGCTTCAGGAAGACACTCAACCAGACTCAGTTTGATCTGGGTTCTATACCATTAAACTAACCAAGCCTGGTGCAGGCGGACTTCCCATGCATGCAGGTGGTCAAACGTCAGTTCTCTATCCGTTTGTTTGGTACGCCCTTCCACAATAAAAGAAGAGAAGATACCTAATCTTGGACGAGAAGGTAATGTGATCATGTTAACACTGCATGCCAATGGGACGTAGGTCAGAGATTACAATACTGCACCCACTTGTCCTCCGGCCTCCTCCGGCGATGGCAACTTGTGAGCTGCAATGTAAGTATGACGTCCTTTGTCAAGAGTGCAATAATAGTACTCCCTCCGTTCTAAAATAGTTAGTATAAATTTAGGTCATCTATTTTGGAACGGAGGGAGTATATGCATGCTCCCTGTGATCTGCATGCATCATGCCCACACCAACCAAAGGTTATATGTTCGAAAAACAAGATGAAATGCACACCTTTTAGTTGTTTGGAGTTTATTTTTACTAATCTTTGTCAACCGAAGTTATATAACCTTGAAACTGTGCAATTTTAGCATAACATTACTGCAATGACTAGTTCGTACCATAAATGTGGAGTGAGGTGGGGATGAATACAATTGAATGTTAGTCCAAAAGTAGGCAACTTACAATAGCCGGCCTCTAGTACATACTTCCTCCGTCCCATTATATAAGATCGTGTTGCAAGGCACGGTGGCTAAAGTTAGTGATTATAAACGTCAGGATAAGAGCGACCACTCCACAAAATATGGGGATATGAAACGGCTAATGGCACATGCCATGGCACCTCTCGTCACCAGTGGCATGCCCAGTGCTAGTTGCTGGTTGCTGCACCACGCCACCACATCAAGACCCCAAACTCCAGAGCTCATATAAGTAACTCACGCGGTGCCTTGCGAAAATAGATCACGTATACTTCGCACCCCACACACCTCGCCCTGCTTCTTTCCTCTTGCAAAAAACTCTGTGCTTCCCTTCCGCGACTTGGACACAGCAGCAATGAGATCGGTGCTCGGTCTCTCCCATTGGTGTTCTTTGCTGCTTCTCCTCTCTCTGGTGACGGCTCCGCGGGGGCTCGAGGTCGGCGACCTCTTCAGCCAAGGGAAACCACCGGCGGTACGTGCATAGGAGAGCGTGTGGCTTACTAGCAAATCGATCTGGATTAGTTTGTTTGCATGTGCCTCTGGAGCTGATCGATTTCGTCGTGGCCTTGTAGGGGAAGCAGGACTGCAGCCGGACATGCGAGTCCAAATTTTGCACGGGTAAGCAATTGCCACAACTCTGATCAGTCTCTCACACTGTCTCTGATCAGTCTCTCTGCATGCAGTCTCTTTGTGGTTTTCTCTTCGTATTCCAGAGTAGCTGTCTCTATTCCGGAAAAGAACAGAGCAGTCGATCCTAATCGGATTGAACTGCAAGTTAATAGATTGTTAGATTGAACTTCGTTTCAGTTGAATAATGGCCTGGACTGAAGTAGATAGGGTAGCAGATTTCCTGTTTATTTTTCAGTTGAATAATGGGCTGGACTGAAGTAACTGACGCTCGTTTGGCCTTGGTTTCCGGCACGCCACCGGCCTCCCTCCGGAAGTCCCGCCTGTGCTGAGGTACGGGAAATACTGCGGAATCCTCTACAGCGGCTGCCCCGGCGAGAAGCCCTGCGACGCCCTGGACGCCTGCTGCATGGTCCACGACCACTGCGTCGCCGCCAACAACAGTACGATATCTTCTCCCAGCTCCACACATTCTTCTTCTGCTGCTATCCGAGACGAAAAGATGAGAAAAACACGTTTTTTGTTTGACATCTCCACCAACAGACAAAGCCACACACAAGTCTCAGCCTCATGCCAGTTGTTTACGAGATGACACGCCACCTATAGCAAGCAGATCGTATCTCCAGTGGTACCAGCATGCATGATTAGGAATGATTAGATTAACAAGTGCATGGGCAGATGGCTCCTTGATTGGCCCAACACGCTCCAGATAAGCCGCATGCAATTCGTATCAGCACACGCTCCTCCAAACAAGCACGCATTTCGTATAGAGATAGATAATTTGACGCGTGCGACGCAACCGACACGTACGCCGCTGCGCCACTAGCTCGTCAACGTCGTCCTGCCGCCCCCATTTCGACCGCGGCAGCACCGGTCGCTTGCGCGCGTTGATGAGGCGCGCACGCATGATTGCAGGGAAGAAAACACCTCCGTCGCGCTCACCCGGCCGCGCGCACTGATCCTGCCACTGTGTGTCTGAATGATTTGTGGTGCACTCACTCCATGTGTCGTGTGTGTGCAGATGACTACCTCAACACCAGGTGCAACGAGAACCTGCTGGGCTGCCTCGACGGGGTGAACCCGGCGGGGCCGACGTTCCCGGGGAACAAGTGCGGCGTCGGCGAGACGGCGTTCGTCATAAAGGGCGTCATCGAGACGGCCGTGCTCGCAGGGAAGATCCTTCACAAGCGCGACATCGGGCAGTAGCCATCTGCCCTGGCCTGGACCCGGAGCGTAGTACTTAGGAAAAAATAATGTGGTAGGCGTGGTGGTGCGGCAAACGCGATGCTTGTGTACTGTGCACTGGACCGGTTTGGTGGTATGTCCGGTGCGCGGCATACTGCTCCACTGCACACTGGTGCGAAATGGCATGCATGGATGGCAACATTGTTTCTGTAGTCAAAGGACATACTGGAACACCCATTGGTTGCTGATGGACGTAGTCTGGTATTCATGTTGTCCCGTGTCCAGTAGACCAGTACTTCCTTCGTTTCTACAAGTACTGCTTTGCCACACCGTTCTTTAGTCATGAGTTAAGCCTCTTTTTTCTTGTTATATATATGCGTGTTTGAAAAAAAACGAAGGCAAAGAATTTACCTCGTCCATTAATTAAGGGGATTTCTATTTATATGCCCTCAAGTGCTTAGCACTCCGTAGTTCTCCCCCGACCAATTAACGCCCCTCACCTTTTCCCTCCACCACTCGGCCCACACTCAAGTCCGCCTAAAACGGAGCGTTTTCATCATGTCAATGTAGTTGACCTTTACCTGGTACGTGGGACACCCAAGACCCATCTATCAGTGTATAGTGTATTAGTTAAAAAATAATGAAATATATTGACGACTGCGACACCGCAGGACCCACATGTCAGTGTCTGATTTATTTGCAAAACGAAGTGGAATAATATAATGCCTCCCGCGGGGTCAAACTAGGGACCATCGCTTGATTATGCATCGAGCTAGCCATTTCAGTTGTGTGCGTTTGTTTGCTTATGGGCAGAGCCGGGGCTAGTCGACTTGATATTTCCCCATCTAAGGGCCCACGAATCAGTGGAACTGGAAAGAGAGAAAGCGTCGGTGTAAAACACATTATATTAATAGATTCAGAGATTCAGATTAACTTAACAAACACGTTCATAGATTAAGAGAGAGAACTAATATAGTGACATTACTCTAACTAATACTATATTTTAAGGGGAGGGGCAACATAAGATGGCCGGCCGACGCCGACAGCGACAACAGATGGACGGCTACTTGTCTTTATCATCCGAAAGGACGATGGTGTCGTCGTCGTTGTTGTGGTCTTCGCCGGAGGAGGAGGATAGGATGATGACATACGGTCCCTCGCCTTCCGCCTCGACGGCAGCCGCTGCAAGCAGAGTAGCCACCCTCCTCTGCTCTCGAGTTGCAGCTCTTCTCCAGTCGCCCGACGCCTGACAGCCTCTGCTTGCGCCGTGGACAGAAACGCCGCTAGCACCGCCTGGTCGAGTTGTTGTTGCGCTGCGCGCAAGGCCTCCTCGACCTGGGCAGTGAGCATGGCAACATCGGGCGCATAAGGCGGTGCGTCTTCCTCGGCCGCACCTTCCACACCGTAGATGTCGAGGTGCTCCAGCATCGCCTCGAAGGCCACCTCCTCGTGTCCTCCTCCCCGAGCTCTCTGTGGTTACGAGACAGCTCGAACGACGTGGGCTCAAGCTCGGAGTAGTTGGAATAGGTGTTGGAGCCCAACGAGGATGGGCTGGAGTTGGAGCCCACAGCCTCTCCAGTGTTGGAGCCACCGCCGGTGCCAGGCACCGGCCCCCTGGGGTAGAGACCTCCCGGGGAGATCCTTGCGGTCTGTAGCTGCCTCACCATGGTGGCTGAACTAGATTTGGATTGCGCGGCACATGGAGTGAAACGTTGGTGGAACGATGTCGCACGCCAGTATTTAATCAGAGGAGTGCGGGGAGTGGACCGTCGGTGCGGGGAGTTCAACGGAGCACTGCCTCCGTCTTTTCACATTGAATCGAGGTGCATCGATCGGTAAAGCTGCGTCTCGAGGGTGCACTAATTGCCCTGATGCGACGAAGCTGTGTGGCAGCGCGCATGCAAGGCAGGCTGCTTCGGGTTGCTTTGCGCATGCATGGAAGGCTGAGACTAGGCCTCTACGAAGGCATTGGCCTAGCACATGACCCGCGGCACTGTCGCGTGTGTGATGTCCCCGATTACATCGTGCATTAATCATACACGCAAATGCACATGATCAAGATCAGAGACTCACGGGAAGATGTATAACAAGTTAACAACATAATTCTAAACACAAATTTAAGTCATACAAGCCTTATATTACAAGCCAGGGGCCTCAAGGGCTCGAATACATAAGCTCAAATACAAACGAGTCAGCAGAAGCAACAATATCTAAGTACAGACATAAGTAAACAAGTTTTATTTAAGAAGACCAGCACAAACAACAATGTAGATCAAAAAGGCAAGACCTCCTTCCTGGGAGCCTCCGAACTACTCCTGGTCGTCGGCGGTCTCCACGTAGTAGTAGGCACTGTCGGGTTAGTATTAGTCGTCGGCAATGGCATCTGGCTCCTGGGATCCGCCAACTGATCGCCGCAATCGGGTATAGGAGGAAAAGAGGTAGCAAAGCAACCGTGAGTACTCATCCAAAGTACTCGCAAGACTTACATCAGATCTTCACTACATATGCATTGGTGTCAATAAAAGGGTTAGTATCTGTGGACTAAACTGCAGAATGCCAGAATAAGGGGGTGAAGCTAGTCTTATCGAAGACTGCGTCTTCTGGCAGCCACCATCTTGAAGCAATAGAAGAGAGTAGCTAGTATGTAATAAGTATCATCGTATAGCAATAATCCTACCCGGAGATCCTCTCCTCGTCTCCCTGTGAGAGCAATCATCGGGTTGTATCTGTCACTTATCTGGGTGTGTTTTATAAAGTATCTGGTTTTAGTTGCAAGAGCTCAGAATACAACTCCAAGTCGTCCTGTTACCAAGGACACAACTATTCAAATAGATTACTTCCCTGTAGGGGTGCACCACATTACCCAACACGCTAGATCACCTCTGGCCGGACACACTTTCCTGGGTAATGCCGGCCTCGGAAGATCAACACGTCGTATGATGACCCACAAGTATATGGGATTGCAACAATTTTCGAGGGTAGAGTATTCAACTCAAATTTATAGATTCAACACAAGAGGAGCCAAAGAATATTTGAAGGTATTAGCAGCTAAGTTGTCAATTCAACCACACCTGGAGATTAATTATCTGCAGCAGAGTGATCAGTAGCAAAGTAATATGATAGTTTTGATAGTAGTGACAGCAACAATGGTAACAGTAATAGTGGTAGCAGTAATTTTGTAGCAAGTGTAACAGTGATGATAGCAGTAGTAACTTAGCAGAAACAATATAAGATAAATTTGTAGGCATTGGATCGGTGACTTGTTGGTTGATATTATCATGAGACAGTTATAACCTAGGGCGATACGGCACTAGCTCCAGTTCATCGATATAATGTAGGCATGTATTCCGTAAATAGTCATATGTGCTTATGAAAAGAACTTGCATGACATCTTTTGTCCTACCCTCCCGTGGCAGCGGAGTCTGGAAACTAAGGGATATTAAGGCTTCCTTTTAATAGAGAACTACAACAAAGCATTAACACATAGTGAATACATGAACTCCTCAAACTACGGTCTTCACCGGGAGTGGGACCGACTATTGTCACTCCAGGGTTGTCGGATCATAACACGTAGTAGGTAACTATAACTTGCAAGATCGGATCTAAAACATGGATATAATTATGATAACATAAACGGTTCAGATCTGAGTTCATGGCACCCGGGCCCAAAGTGACAAGCATTATGCATAACAAAGTCATAGCAAAATCAATCTAAGAACATAGTGGATACTAGGGATGAAGCCCTAACAAAACTAACTCGATTACATGATGAATCTCATCCAACTCCTCACCGACCAGCGAGCCTACGAAGGAATTACTCACTTTCGGTGGGGAGCATCATGGAATTGGCAATGGAGAAGGGTTGGTGATGATGAAGAACGAAGATCCCCCTCTCTGGAGCCCTAAACGGACTCCAGATATGGCCTCCCGATGAAGAACAGGAGGTGACGGCGGCTCCGTCTCATGGATCGCGATAATTCTTTCTCCCTGATTTTTTCTGGAAAAATAGGATTTTATGGCGTCGGTTTCAGTGTCTCCAGGGCCACCAGGTGGGGACAACTCACCTGGGCGCGCCAGGAGAGGGGGCGCGCCTTGGTGGGTTGTGCCCACCCAGGGCCCCCTCTCCAATAGGTCTTGGCTCCAGAAGTTCTTATATATTATATAAAAATTCCTCGCAAAGTTTCATTCCATTCCGAAAACTTTTATTTCTGCACAAAAACAACACCATGGTAGTTCTGCTGAAAACAGCGTCAGTCCGGGGTTAGTTTCATTCAAATCATGCAAATTAGAGTCCAAAATAAGAGGAAAAGTGTGAGAAAAAGTGGATACATTGGAGACGTATCAACTCCACCAAGCTTAAACCTTTGCTTGTCCTCAAGCGATTCAATTGATAAACTGAAAGTGAGAAAGAAAAACTTTTACGAACTCTTTTGCTCTTGTTTGCATAAATAAGCTTAAACAACACCCAGATTTTCAGCCAACATTATAACTAACCATGTCAACAATAACTCTTAAAGATTATATTAACTCATTTCAATGACATAATCAGATGACGAGTGATAATAAGATATCTCAAACGGCAACACGTTGTCAAAACAACCATGATATAATATGACAATAGTGGTATCTCGCTAGCCCTTTCTGAGACCGCAAAACATAAATGCAGAGCACATCCAAAGTTCAAGCAGAAACTAGACATTGTAATTCATGGTAGAAAAGATCCAGTCATGATGCACCCAACATTAGCTACACACAATGCATAAATCATGACAGTTGTGCTCTCAGGTTCTAGCGCTTGTTTCAGAAGGTCATGACACAACATAAAAGTAAATAGAAACACTACTGCAGGATGCTGCTAACTCGACACTACGATCATAGACCCTTCAAGAAACTGTGTGCGATGCAATAATTGCAAACGATGATGTATGAAAACCGTCAGAAATGTGTAAAACGTTTGCGATGACGGATGCATCAAACACGGTTCAGGTTTTAGTTGCGTGTGCGATGAAGGGCATACCGTTCAGTTCAATTAACTGTTTGCGATGAGGAGGAACAAAAGAAACGGTCAGTCAAATCAAGGTGTGTGCGATATATGGCATGTGGTTCACTCGGATGAACTGTTTGCGTTGAGACATGAGAACAGAAACGGTTCAACTTAACAAGATGTGTGTGAGACGCGGCAAACAGGTCTGTAATTAGAAATGTGTGTGAAGACCGATAATAACACAGACGGTTGCTGCTAATAAGATGTGTGTGTTGTGCGATGGGATTGCGTACAGGACAACAACAACACACACACACACACAGCCACACACACACACACACACACTTATAAGGACATGCTTGCATAACCAAATTAAAAGTCCACTTACATAGGTGGCTACTACAACCATGGCATTTGCACACACCAAAGTAAATTATTACATGCATAATTACATAGGTGGCTACTACACACATGACATTTCACACACACCAATAAAGTAAACTATATATTACATGCATGATTAACTAGCATAAATGATCATCTGATCATCATCTACTTCTTGTGACGCTTGCTCTGCTTGTGGCTCGATCCGGGCTCATCGGTTTGGGTAACAAGGCACTTCCTCATGTCAATGATCCGCCTGTGCATGTCGTAGCATGTGTACACGCTCTTGGCCGCAAACCTGAGGTGAGGTTCATTCAGTTGCTGCATCCAGGCCCCGTGCCAGGATACAGGACTTATTCTTTGGGCATCCTGTTTCATCTTTTCGTAGTAGGGGTTGATGATGCCCAAGGCGAGTTCGACCAGGGAGTCCTTCTTCGTGCTGCCCCAGACCGTGTAGTGGTCATGGATTTCGACAAGGTTCTTGCAGGCCAAGCCCGTAACACTAAGCGCTTTTACATCGTTGGTGGTATCGACCGTGGCGAACTTGTAGTTAGTGCTATTGACAAACCTGTTGAAACGGTCGCAAGGCTCTGTGGCCATGCAGTAGTGGTAGATGAGGACATGATGGTGCACGCACAACTGGGCGACGGCAACCTTCTGATCTATGCCGGGACGACCGGTGGTGTATTGGAGGTCGATGCCGACCACCTTGTACTTGTCTCCAGCAAGCAACTGCTCAATGTTGTTGATGTAGTCATCCACCACGGTCGGGCTGATGGTGTACACCATCGAGAGATCCGTCTCCCTCGCATGGGTCTCCACTCTATGCTCGCTGAACTCCATTGGAGCGCCGCCGGACATCCCCTCTCTATGTGTCGTCGTGGGTGTGCTTGTTGTGTTGTGGGCCGCGATCGAAAGGTTGAAGAGACTAAGGTTATAATGGCCGCGGGAATTAAAGGGGAAGTCAGACGGCCAGGAATATCGGCAGGCCCTGATGGTAGTTCTAATTTGCAACGCGTAACTCCATCGTGCCGCACGTAACTGCATCGTGTCGCAACGCGCGCGGCGCAACCGCATGCATATGGGGCCCCCGACGTGATCGTGCGCCCGCCCAACCGCTGGCAGAGCGCGCGCGAAGGGACGTGAGCAGAGCGCTCCGCGGTCGCCTCAAGGAAAAGGTGTCCACAAGCCGAGCGCGCCGACGGACGCGAGCAGAGCGCGCCAACGGCCGTGACAGAGCGTACCGCGGCGCCTAACGGCGAGCAGAGCTTGCCGAGGGACGCGAGCAGAGGATGGCATAGTGATACGTGGCAAATAAGACGAATTGTGCGAGCGATGTTGGAGACATCAAGCACGAATTAGATTAGAGTTGCGTGTGCGATACGTGGAAGACAGTTGATCCATCAGAGCTGTTTGTGATGGAATAAGCCGTGTGTGTTGCGGGCAAACGCTTGCTGCTGTATAACCTTAAATTTAACCAAAAAAGTGTTAATGCATGTTACAAAAATTGTATAGCTGGAAATTATGTTCAAATACGACTCCAATGATATAATCTATGGCGACATGCATTTATATTTTATTAGTTAAATCCTACTTATAAACCAGGATGGGGGTATAGTAGGTAATTAAATTGCAAACATTTTTTTATTAACTGTATGTGTACGTGTCCTCTCGTCCTCCTCTCGCACGTCTTGTCACCCCGCTGCCGCAGACGGCTTACAGCGCAAGCTTGCGCAGTGCGCGGGGGCGCTCTTTTGGCCAAACGGTGGCGCCAATGAATCGTCGGTGAGCCCATTCCCACGCAACCTCGCAGGTTCCCGCGCAAGCTTCCCGCCCGACTCGGTGAAATCCCCCAAAATCCCAATGCTTGCCGGCCTGCTATAAAAACCCTCACGGCCGGCGAGTCCTGCGTCGCATTTTCCCCTCCCTCCCTGTAGCTTATCTCGTATGCTTCTCCCATAATCGCTAATGGCATCGGTTCGTCGTAGTCACTCAGCCACTCCGCCGTCATCAAATGGCAGCTCCAGCTGAGAGGCTACACCGCGGCGGCGGCGCAGTCCCCGGCATAGTGTAGTGCGTGTGGCGTCCCTGTTGGGTGTGCGCGGAGCACCCACCACACGCTCCGCCGCCGCTGCCCGTCGGCAGCAGTTGCCGGTCACCGTTGTCGCCACACCACCGTCGAAAGCCAGGGCCATCTCCTGCTTCGCCGGCGCGGCCCGAAGGCGGGAGCTGGCCGTCGTGGCCGCCACCCCACTGCCGGCCACCATGGCCATCACCCGCTCCACCATCGCGGGCCGAAGGCGGGAGGTGGTGGTCGTGGCCGCCACCCCATCGTCGGCCACCGTGGCCGCCAGTCCACCGTCGACCGCCGGGATCATCAGCCGCTCTGCCACCGCCGCCAAAAGGAGGGAGGCGGAACTGGAGGCCCGCACATGCGTCAATGCTACGTCTCGAGCTAGCGTTGGTTTTCCCCGAAGAGGAGGGGGTGATGCAGCACAGTAGCGTAAGTATTTCCCTCAGTTTTTGAGAACCAAGGTATCAATCCAGTAGGAGGTCACGCGCAAGTCCCTCGTACCTGCACAAAACGGTAGCAACTCGCAACCAACGCTTAGGGGTTGTCAATCCCTTCACGGTCACTTACGAGAGTGAGATCTGATAGAGATAATATTTTTGGTATTTTTGGTATAAAGATGCAAAGTGAAAAGTAAAAGCAAAACAAGTAAAATAAAGTAATGGAGATTGATATGATGAGAATAGACCCGGGGGCCATAGGTTTCACTTGTGGCTTCTCTCAAGAGCACAGATATTCTACGGTGGGTGAACAAATTACTGTTGAGCAATTGATAGAATTGAGCATAGTTATGAGGTTATCTAGGTATGATCATGTATATAGGCATCACGTCCGTGACAAGTAGACCGACTCCTGCCTGCATCTACTACTATTACTCCACTCATCGACCGCTATCCAGCATGCATCTAGAGTATTAAGTTAAAAACAGAGTAACGCCTTAAGCAAGATGACATGATGTAGAGGAATAAATTCATGCAATATGATAAATACCCCATCTTGTTATCCTCGATGGCAACAATACAATACGTGCCTTGCAACTCTTTCTGTCACTGAGTAAGGACACCGCAAGATTGAACCCAAAGCTAAGCACTTCTCCCATTGCAAGAACTACCAATCTAGTTGGCCAAACCAAACGGATAATTCGAAGAAACTTGCAAAGATAACTCAATCATACATAAAACAATTCAGAGAAGATTCAAATATCATTCATAGATAAGTTAGATCATAAACCCACAATTCATCGGTCTCAACAAACACACCGCAAAAAGAAGATTACATCGAATAGATCTCCACGAGAGAGGGGGAGAACATTGTATTGAGATCCAAAAAGAGAGAAGAAGCCATCTAGCTACTACTCACACTTCATCGGAAGGGCTATGGTGTTGATGTAGAAGCCCTCCGTGATGGATGCCCTCTCCGGCGGAGCTCCAGAACAGGCCCCAAGATGGGATCTCGTGGATACAAGAAGTTGCGGCGGTGGAATTAGGTTTTTGGCTCCGTGCCTGGTCTAATGGGGGTACGTAGGTATATATAGGAGGAAGGAGCACGTCGGTGGAGCTTCGAGGGGCCCATGAGGCAGGGGGCGCGCCCAGGGGGGCGCCCTCCACCCTCGTGACCTCCCCGGAAACTTCTTGGAGTAGGATCCAAGTCTCCTGGATCACGTTTGGTGAGAAGATCACGTTCCCGAAGGTTTCATTCCGTTTGGACTCCGTTTGATATTCTGTTTCCTCGAAATACTGAAATAGGCAAAAAAACAGCAATTCTGGGCTGGGCCTCCGGTTAATAGGTTAGTCCCAAAAATAATATAAAAGTGGAAAATGAAGCCCAATATAGTCCAAAACAGTAGATAAAGTAGCATGGAGCAATCAAAAATTATAGATACGTTGGAGACGTATCAGGCATCCCCAAGCTTAATTCCTGCTCGTCCTCGAGTAGGTAAATGATAAAAAGAGAATTTTTGATGCGGAGTGATACTTTGGCATAATTTGAATGTAAATCTTCTTAATCATGGTATGAATATTCAGATCCAAAAGGTTCAAGACAAAAGTTCATATTGACATAAAAATGATAATACTTCAAGCATACTAATCAAACAATTATGTCATCTCAAAATAACATGGCCAAAGGAAGTTCATCCCTACAAAATCATATAGTTAAGCTATGCTTCATTTTCGTCACACAAAGATGTTCCCAACTTCTATACCCCCCGATGACAAGCCAAGCAATTGTTTCATACTCAAATAATCTCAAACTTTTTCAACCTTCACGCAATACATGAGCGCGAGCCATGGACATAGCACTATTGGTGGTACAGAATATGATGATGGGGATTGTGTGGATAAGACAAAAAAGGAGAAAGTCTCACATTAACGAGGCTAATCAATGAGCTATGGAGATGCCCATTGATTGATGTTAATGCAAGGAGTAGGGATTGCCATGCAACGGATGCACTAGAGCTAAGAATGCTCAACAAAAGAAAACTAGTGGGTGTGCATCCAACTTGCTTGCTCATGAAGACCTAGGGCATTTTGAGGAAGCCCATCGTTGGAATATACAAGCCAAGTTCTATAATGAAAAATTCCCACTAGTATGAACAAGACAACTTATGAGACTCACTATATGAAAATCATGGTGCTACTTTGAAGCACAATATATGAGACTCACTACATGAAGAACAAGGTGCTACTTTGAAGCACAAGTGTGGAAAAAGAGATAGTAGCATTGCCCTTTTTATTTTATTTTTTTTATTTTTTTGGGCCTTTTTTAGCCTTTCTCTTTTTTTAATTGGGCAATGCTCTAATAATGATGATCATCACACTTCTATTGATTACAACATAATGATTACAACTCGATACTAGAACAAGATATGACTCTATTATGAATGCCTCCGGTGGTGTACCGGGATGGTACAATGAATCAAGAGTGACATGTATGAAAAATAATGCATGGTGGCTTTGCCACAAATACGATGTCAACTACAAGATCATGCAATGGCAATATGACAAAAGTAAAGCATGTCATGATGATGATGATGATGGTGGAAGTTGCATGGCAATATATCTCGGAATGGCTATGGAAATGCCATGATAGGTAGGTATGGTGGCTGTTTTGAGGAAGATATAGGAAGGTTTATGTGTGAAAGAGCGTATCATATCACGGGGTTTGGATGCACCGACGAAGTTTGCACCAACTCTCAATGTGAGAAAGGGCAATGCACGGTACCGAAGAGGCTAGCAAATGGCGGAAAGGTAAAAGTGCGTATAATCCATGGACTCAACATTAGTCAAAAGAACTCATATACTTATTGCAAAAATTTAGAAGTCATCAAAAATAAAGTACTACGTGCATGCTCCTAGGGGGATAGATTGGTAGGAAAAGACCATCGCTCGTCCCCGACCGCCACTCATAAGGATGCACAAGCCAGGTACACTTCATGCTTCAAATTTGTTACACAACTTTAACCATACGTACATGCTACGGGACTTGCTAACTTCAACACAAGTATTTCTCAAATTCACAACTACTCAACTAGCACGACTATGATATTATCACCTCCATATCTCGAAACAATTATCAAGCATCAAACTTATCTTAGTATTCAACCCACTAAAAAGAAAGTTTCACATATCTTGAATACCAAGTATATTAACATTAAGCAAATTACCATGCTATTAATGACTCTCAAAATAAACTAAGTGAAGCATGAGAGATCAAGTTTCTTTAAAACATCCACCACCGTGCTCTAAAAGATCTAAGTGAAGCACTAGAGCAAAAATTATCACGCTCAAAAAGATATAAGTGAAGCATATAGAGTAAACTATCAAGCTCAAAAGATATAAGTGAAGCACATAGAGTATTCTAACAAATTTCAATTCATGCATGGCTCTATCAAAAGGTGTGTACAGCAAGGATGATTGTGGTAGACTAACAAGCAAAGACACAAATAATACAAGACGCTCCAAGCAAAACACATATCATGTGGTGAATAAAAATATAGCTCCAAGTAAATTACCGATGGAAGTGGACGAAAGAGGGGATGCCTTCCGGAGCATCCCCAAGCTTTGACTTTTTGGTGTCCTTGTATTATCTTGGGGGTGCCATGGGCATCCCCAAGCTTAGGCTCTTGCCACTCCTTGTTCCATAATCCATCAAAAGAATTCACCCAAAACTTGAAAACTTCACAACACAAAACTTAATAGAAATCTCGTGAGCTCCGTTAGAGAAAGAAAACAAAAGACTACTTTAAGGTACTGTAGTGAACTTGTTCTTTATTTGTATTGGTGTTAAACCTACTGTATTCCAACTTCTCTATGGTTTATAAACTATTTTACTAGCCATAGATTCATCAAAATAAGCAAACAACACACGCAAAACAGAATCTGTCAAAAACAGAACAGTCTGTAGTAATCTGTTACTAATGCAAACTTCTGGAACCCGAAAACTTCTACCAAAATTAGACGACCTGTGTAATTTTTTTATTGATCAGAAGCAATTGGAATCACTATTTTATCACGTTCTGGTGATTTTTAACAATTCAGGCACTGAGCGCAAAGATTCTGGAAATTACAGCAAGATCAAATAACTATCTTCCAAGAAGATCTAATAGGTTTAACTTGGCACAAACTGTTGGAAATATGCCCTAGAGGCAATAACAAATTAGTTATTATTATATTTCCTTGTTCATGATAATCGTTTATTATCCATGCTATAATTGTATTGATAGGAAACTCAGATACATGTGTGGATACATAGACAACACCATGTCCCTAGTAAGCCTCTAGTTGACTAGCTCGTTGATCAATAGATGGTTACAGTTTCCTGACCATGGACATTGGATGTTGTTGATAACGGGATCACATCATTAGGAGAATGATGTGATGGACAAGACCCAATCCTAAGCCTAGCACAAAGATCGTGTAGTTCGTATGCTAAAGCTTTTCTAATGTCAAGTATCATTTCCTTAGACCATGAGATTGTGCAACTCCCGGATACCGTAGGAATGCTTTGGGTGTACCAAACGTCACAGCATAACTGGGTGGCTATAAAAGTGCACTACGGGTATCTCCGAAAGTGTCTGTTGGGTTGGCACGAATCGAGACTGGGATTTGTCACTCCGTGTGACGGAGAGGTATCTCTGGGCCCACTCGGTAGGACATCATCATAATGTGCACAATGTGACCAAGGAGTTGATCACGGGATGATGTGTTACGGAACGAGTAAAGAGACTTTCCGGTAACGAGATTGAACAAGGTATTGGATACCGACGATCGAATCTCGGGCAAGTACAATACCGCTGGACAAAGGGAATTGTATACGGGATTGATTGAATCCTCGACATCGTGGTTCATCCGATGAGATCATCGTGGAACATGTGGGAGCCAACATGTGTATCTAGATCCCGCTATTGGTTATTGGCCGGAGAGTTGTCTCGGTCATGTCTACATGGTTCCCGAACCCGTAGGGTCTACACACTTAAGGTCCAGTGACGCTAGAGTTGTTATGGGAAATAGTATGTGGTTACCAAAGGTTGTTCGGAGCCCCAAATGAGATCCCGGACATGAAGAGGAGCTCCGGAATGCTCCGGAGGTGAAGATCGGTATATTGGACGAAGGGTATTGGAGTCCGGAATTGTTCCGGGGGTACCAGGTGATGACCAGCGTGTCCGAAAGGGGTTTCGGAGGCCCCGGCAAGCGTTGGGGGGCCTTATGGGCCAAGGGGAGAGGGCACATCAGCCCACTAAGGATCTGAGCGCCCCTCCCACCCCATCTCACGTAACCAGGAGAGGTGGGGGCGCCACCCCTAGGGCAGCCACCCCTCCCGGCTTGGGGGGCAAGTTTCCTAGGGGGTGGGGGCGCCCAAACCCATCTAGGGTTTCCCCTGTGGCCGTCGCCCCTCCCCTAGGGAACCCTAGGGTGCCTCCCCCTCCTCCCTTCCCCTATATATAGTGAGGGAGAGAGAGGGCAGTCGCACCCTTCCCCTGGCGCAGCCCTCTCCATCCTCCAACACCTCGTCCTCCTCCGTAGTGCTTGGCGAAGCCTTGCCAGAGAACCACGAGCTCCATCACCACCATGCCGTCGTGCTGTCGGAGTTTTCCCTCAACTTCTCCTCTCCCCTTGCTGGATCAAGAAGGAGGAGACGTCCCCGGGCTGTACGTGTGTTGAACGCGAAGGTGTCGTCCGTTCGGCACTAGGATCATCGGTGATTTGGATCACGACGAGTACGACTCCATCAACCCCGTTCACTTGAACGCTTCCGCTTAGCGATCTACAAGGGTATGTAGATGCACTCCCCTCTCCCTCATTGCTAGATGACTCCATAGATTGATCTTGGTGATGCGTAGAAAATTTTAAAATTCTGCTACGTTCCCCAACAGTGGCATCATGAGCTAGGTCTATGCGTAGTTTCTATGCACGAGTAAAACACAAAGCATTTGTGGGCATCGATATTGTCAATTTACTTGCCGTTACTAGTCTTATCTTGATTCGGCGGCATCGTGGGATGAAGCGGCCCGGACCGACCTTACACGTACTCTTACGTGAGACAGGTTCCACCGACTGACATGCACTAGTTGCATAAGGTGGCTAGCTGGTGTCAGTCTCTCCCACTTTAGTCGGATCGGATTCGATGAAAAGGGTCCTTATGAAGGGTAAATAGAAATTGGCATATCACATTGTGGTTTTGGCATAGGTAAGAAACGTTCTTGGTAACAAACCTATAGCAGCCACGTAAAAATTTGCAACAACAATTAGAGGACGTCTAACTTGTTTTTGCAGCATATGCCGTTTGATGTGATATGGCCAAAAAGGATGTGATGAATGATATATGTGATGTATGAGATTGATCATGTTCTTGTAATAGGAATCACGACTTGCATGTCGATGAGTATGACAACCGGCAGGAGCCATAGGAGTTGTCTTAATTTATTTATGACCTGCGTGTCAACATAAACGTCATGTAATTACTTTACTTTTTTGCTAAACCGTTAGCCTTAGTAGTAGAAGTAATAGATGACGAGACAACTTCAACAAGACACGATGATGGAGATCATGATGATGGAGATCATGGTGTCATGCCGGTGACGATGATGATCATGGCGCCCCGAAGATGGAGATCAAAAGGAGCAAAATGATATTGGCCATATCATGTCACTATTTGATTGCATGTGATGTTTATCATGATTTACATCTTATTTGCTTAGAACGACGGTAGCTTAAATAAGATGATCCCTCGCAATAATTTCAAGAAGAGTGTTCCCCCTAACTGTGCACCGTTGCGAAGGTTCGTTGTTTCGAAGCACCACGTGATGATCGGGTGTGATAGATTCTAACGTTCGAATACAACGGGTGTAAGCCAGATTTACACACGCAATACACTTAGGTTGACTTGACGAGCCTAGCATGTACAGACATGGCCTCGGAACACGGAAGACTGAAAGGTCGAACATGAGTCGTATAGAAGATACGATCAACATGAAGGTGTTCACCGATGATGACTAGTCCGTCTCACGTGATGATCGGACACGGCCTAGTTGATTCGGATCGTGTATCACTTAGATGACTAGAGGGATGTCTATCTAAGTGGGAGTTCATGAAATAATCAGATGAACTCAATTATCATGAACATAGTCGAAAGGACTTTGCAAATTATGTTGTAGCTTACGCTTTAGTTCTACTGTTTTAGATATGTTCCTAGAGAAAATTTAGTTGAAAGTTAATGGTAGCAATTATGCGGACTGGGTCCGTATACTGAGGATTGTCCTCATTGCTGTCCAGAAGGATTATGTCCTTAATGCACCGCTCAGTGAGCTGAACCTCGAACGTCGGTTATGGATGTTGCGAACATCTGACATACACGTTTTGATGAATACATGATAGTTCAATGCGTAATGCTAAATGGTTTAGAATTGACGCACCAAAGACGTTTTTGAAACATCGCAGAACATATGAGATGTTCCAAGGACTGAAATTGGGATTTCAGGTTAGTGCCCGCGTCAAGAGGTATGAGACCTCTGACAAGTTTCCTAAGCCTGCAAACTAAGGAGAAAAGCTCAATCGTTGAGCATGTGCTCAGATTGTATGAGTACTACAATCGCTTGAATCGAGTGGGAGTTAATCTTCCAGATAAGATAGTGATGGTTCTCCAAAGTCACTGTCACCAAGCTACTAGAGCTTCGTGATGAACTATAACATATCAGGGATAGATATGATCCTTGAGCTATTCGCGACACCGCGAAAGTAGAAATCAAATAGGAGCATCAAATGTTGATGGTTAGTAAAACCACTAGTTTCAAGAAGGGCAAGGGCAAGAAAGGGATACTCCTTCATGAAACGACAAACCAGTTGCTGCTCTAGTGAAGAAACCCAAAGTTGAACTCAAGCCCGAGACTAAGTGCTTCTGTAATAAGGGGAACGGTCACTGAAGCGGAACCACCCTAGATACTTGGTAGATGAGAAGGCTGACAAGGTTGACAGAAGTATGTATTGGACATACATTATATGTGTACTTTACTAGTACTCCTAGTAGCACCAGGGTATTAGATACTGGTTCGGTTGCTAAGTGTTAGTAACTCAAAATAAAAGGCTACGGAATAAATGGAGACTAGCCAAAGGTGAGACGACGATGTGTGTTGGAAGTGTTTCCAAGGTTGATGTGATCAAACATCGCACGCTCCGTCTACCATCGGGATTGGTGTTGAACCTAAATAATTATTATTTGGTGTTTGCGTTGAGCATAGACATGATTGGATTATGTGTATCACAATACGGTTATTCATTTAAGGAGAATAAGAGTTACTCTGTTTATTTGAATAATACCTTCAATGGTCTTGCACCTAAAATGAATGGTTTATTGCATCCCGATCGTAGTGATACACATGTTCATGCCAAAAGATATAAGATAGTAATGATATTACCACATACTTGTGGCACTACAATTTGAGTCATATTGGTATAAAACGCATGAAAAAGCTCCATGTTGATGGATCTTTGGACTCACTTGATTTTGAATCACTTGAGACATGCGAACCATGCCTATTGGTATATATGCATGACGAAACTCCATACAGATGGATCGTTTGGGCTCACTTGATTTTGAATCACTTGAGACATGCAAATCATACCACATGGGCAAGATGACTGAAAGGCCTCGTTTTCGGTAAGATGGAACAAGAAAGCAACTTGTTGGAAGTAATACATCTTGATGTGTGTAGTCCAATGAGTGCTAAGGCATGTAGTGAATATCGTTATGTTCTTACTTCACAGATGATTTGAGTAGATGCTGAGTATATTTACTTGATGAATCACGAGTCTGAATTATTGAAAGGTTCAAGTAATTTCAGGGTGAAGTTGAAAGATCGTGATGACAAGAGGATAAAATATCTATGATATGATCATAGAGATGAATATCTGAATTACGAGTTTGGCACACAGTTAAGACATTGTGGAAATTGTTTCACAACTAATACTGCCTGGAACACCATAGTGTGATGGTGTGTCCGAACATCATAACTGCACCCTATTGGATATGGTGCATACCATGATGTCTCTTATCGAATTACCACTATATTTTATGGGTTAGGCATTAGAGACAACCACATTCACTTTAAATAGGGCACCGCGCAATTCCATTTGAGTCGAAACCATATGAACTATGGTTTAGAGAAACCTCAGCTGTCATTTCTTAAAAGTTTGGGGCTGCGACGCTTATGTGAAAAAGTTTCAGGCTGATAAGCTCGAACCCAAAGTGGATAAATGCATCTTCATAGGACACCCAAAACAGTTGGGTATACCTCCTGTCTCAGATCCGAAGCAATAGGAATTATTTCTCGAATCAGGTCCTTTCTCAAGGAAAAGTTTCTCTCGAAAGAACTGAGTGGGAGGATGGTGGAGACTTGATGAGGTTACTGAACCATCACTTCAACTAGTGTGTAGCAGGGCATAGGGAGTTGTTCCTGTAGCACCTACACCAATTGAAGTGGAAGCTTATGATAGTGATCATGAAACTTCGGATCAAGTCACTACCAAACCTCGTAGGACGACAAGGATGCATACTACTTCAGAGTGGTACGTAATCCTGTCTTGGAAGTCATGTTGCTAGACAACAATGAACCTACGAGCTATGGAGAAGCGATGGTGGGCCCGGATTCCGAAAAATGGCTCAAGGCCATAAAATCCGAGAGAGGATCCATGTATGAGAACAAAGTGTAGACTTTGGGAGAACTACTTGATGGTCGTATGGCTGTTGGGTACATATGGGTTTTAAAAGAACGACGGACAAAGATGGTAGGTATCACCATTAAGAAAGCTCGATGTGTCGTTAAGATGTTTTCCGACAAGTTCAAGGAGTTGACTACGATGAGACTTTCTCACTCGTAGCGATGCTAAGAGTCTGTTGGAATTAGCAGGTACTGCATTATTTATGAAATCTTGCAGATAGGATGTCAAAATATTGTTTCCTTGATGATTTTCTTGAGGAAAGGTTGTATGTGATACAACCAGAAGATTTTGTCGATCCTGAAAGATGCTAACAAGTATGCAAAGCTCCAGCAATCCTTCTAAGGACTAGAGTAAGCATCTCGGAGCTGGAATGTACACTTTGATGAGATGATCAAAGATTTTGGGTTTATACAAAGTTTATAAGAACCTTGTATTTCCAAAGAAGTGAGTGGGAGAACTATAGAATTTCTGATGAGTATATATTGTTGACATATTGTTGATCAGAAATGATGTAGAATTTTTGGAAAGCATATAGGGTTATTTGAAAAGTGTTTTTCAATGGAAAACCTGGATTAAGCTACTTGAACATTGAGCATCAAGATCTATAAGGATAGATCGAAACGCTTAATGGTACTTTCAAATGAGCACATACCTTGGCATGATCTTGAAGGTGTTCAAGATGGATCAGTCAAAGAAGGAGTTCTTGCCTGAGTTGTAAGGTATGAAGTTAAGACTTAAGGCTCGACCACGGCAGGAGAAAGAGGAAGGACGAAGGTCGTCCCCTATGCTTTTGTCATAGGCTCTATACGGTATGCCATGCTGAGTACCGCACCTGATGTGTGCCATGCCACATGTCTGGCAAGAGGGTACAAAGGTGATCTAGGAGTAGATCACCAGATAGCGGTCAAAATTATCCTTAGAGGAATAAGGATATGTTTCTCGGTTATGGAGGCGATAAAGAGTTCGACGTAAAGAGTTACGTCGATGCAAGCTTAACACCTATCCGGATAGCTCTAAGTAGAGATACCGGATACGTATAATGGAGCAACAATTTAGAATAGTTCCAAGTAGAACAGTTATTTGAAATGGCTCCAAATATAGCATAGAGATTTGCAAAGTACATACGGATCTGAATGTTGCAGACCCGTTGACTAAAACCTCTCTCACAGGCATAACATGATCAAACCAAGAACTCATTGAGTGTTAATCACATAGTGATGTGAACTAGATTATTGACTCTAGTAAACTCTTTGGATGTTGGTCACATGGCGATGTGACCTGTGAGTGTTAATCACATGGCGATGTGAACTAGATTATTGACTCTAGTGCAAGTGGGAGACTGTTGGAAATATGCCCTAGAGGCAATAACAAATTAGTTATTATTATATTTCCTTGTTCATGATAATCGTTTATTATCCATGCTATAATTGTATTGATAGGAAACTCAGATACATGTGTGGATACATAGACAACACCATGTCCCTAGTAAGCCTCTAGTTGACTAGCTCGTTGATCAATAGATGGTTACGGTTTCCTGACCATGGACATTGGATGTCGTTGATAACGGGATCACATCATTAGGAGAATGATGTGATGGACAAGACCCAATCCTAAGCCTAGCACAAAGATCGTGTAGTTCGTATGCTAAAGCTTTTCTAATGTCAAGTATCATTTCCTTAGACCATGAGATTGTGCAACTCCCGGATACCGTAGGGACGCTTTGGGTGTACCAAACGTCACAACATAACTGGGTGGCTATAAAAGTGCACTACGGGTATCTCCGAAAGTGTCTGTTGGGTTGGCACGAATCGAGACTGGGATTTGTCACTCCGTGTGACGGAGAGGTATCTCTGGGCCCACTCGGTAGGACATCATCATAATGTGCACAATGTGACCAAGGAGTTGATCACGGGATGATGTGTTACGGAACGAGTAAAGAGACTTGCTAGTAACGAGATTGAACAAGGTATTGGATACCGACGATCGAATCTCGGGCAAGTACAATACGGCTGGACAAAGGGAATTGTATACGGGATTGATTGAATCCTCGACATCGTGGTTCATCCGATGAGATCATTGTGGAACATGTGGGAGCCAACATGGATATCCAGATCCCGCTGTTGGTTATTGGCCAGAGAGTTGTCTCGGTGATGTCTGCATGGTTCCCGAACCCATAGGGTCTACACACTTAAGGTTCGGTGACGCTAGAGTTGTTATGGGAAATAGTATGTGGTTACCGAAGGTTGTTCGGAGTCCCGGAAGTATGTGGTTACCGAAGGTTGTTCGGAGTCCCGGATGAGATCCCGAACATGACGAGGAGCTCCGGAATGGTCCGGAGGTGAAGATCGGTATATTGGACGAAGGGTATTGGAGTCCGGAATTGTTCCGGGGGTACCAGGTGATGACCAGCGTGTCCGAAAGGGGTTTCGGAGGCCCCGGCAAGCGTTGGGGGGCCTTATGGGCCAAGGGGAGAGGGCACATCAGCCCACTAAGGGGCTGAGCGCCCCTCCCACCCCATCTCACGTAACCAGGAGAGGTGGGGGCGCCACCCCTAGGGCAGCCGCCCCTCCCGGCTTGGGGGGCAAGTTTCCTAGGGGGTGGGGGCGCCCAAACCCATCTAGGGTTTCCCCTGTGGCCGCCGCCCCTCCCCTAGGGAACCCTAGGGCGCCTCCCCCTCCTCCCTTCCCCCTATATATAGTGAGGGAGAGAGAGGGCAGCCGCACCCTTCCCCTGGCGCAGCCCTCTCCATCCTCCAACACCTTGTCCTCCTCCGTAGTGCTTGGCAAAGCCCTGCCGGAGAACCACGAGCTCCATCACCACCATGCCGTCGTGCTGTCGGATTTTCCCCTCAACTTCTCCTCTCCCCTTGCTGGATCAAGAAGGAGGAGACGTCCCCGGGCTGTACGTGTGTTGAACGCGAAGGTGTCGTCCGTTCGGCACTAGGATCATCGGTGATTTGGATCATGACGAGTACGACTCCATCAACCCCGTTCACTTGAACGCTTCCGCTTAGCGATCTACAAGGGTATGTAGATGCACTCTCCTCTCCCTCATTGCTAGATGACTCCATAGATTGATCTTGGTGATGCGTAGAAAATTTTAAAATTCTGCTACGTTCCCCAACACAAACACTAATTAAAAGATAAAATCACATTTAAACAGAATCTAGATGGATTATTTATTCCTAAACATAACCAAAAACAAAAAACACAAAATAAAATTGGGTTGCATCCCAACAAGCGCTATCGTTTAACGCCCCTAACTAGGCATAAAAGCAAGGATAGATCTAGGTATTGCCATCTTTAATTTTCAACTTTTTAGCGGCACTACTAGGAAAATGCCTACTAATGGCGCACCAGTTTTGCCTACTAATGGCGCACCACCGGTGCGTCATTAGTACCACGCCACTAGTATTTATTACTAATGGCGCACCGCTGGTGCGCCATTAGTATCTGGTATACTAATGGCGCACCAGGCAGTGCGCCATTAGTTTTGCCCATGGTGCGCCACTAGTGTCTGCTATACTAATGGCGCACCACATGGTAGTGCGCCATTAGTAACAATTTTTTTTAATTTTTTTTCTTAATCTCAGGTCACTATTTCACCTATGAGATATCCAACACATATATATACAACAAGCATCCATATAACATACATAGCCAACACACAAGTTCCATCATATATACATACATAGCCAACACATAGTCCATCGTTACATATTACAAAAGTTTCACATTGTTCATCCAACACCGTTATCCATCAATTCACAAAAGTTTCACATTGATACAAAATAAATACACAAATGGAAAAGAAGCACTCCATCCATGCAAACTTCCGTGAATTAAATCAAATCTGCAAAATGATAAACAAGAAGTTAGAAGAAGAAAAAGAAGAAGACTAGAAGAATACTAGAAGAAGAAGAACACTAGAAGAAGAATAAGAACAATTTTGGAAAAGAAGAAGACTATAAGCTTATTATGTAAACTTGATCATTTTGTGCTAACATAAGTTATTTTGGAGCTAACCTATAGGAAACTAAGCATATAAGCTCTAAGTTAGTATATTAGAGCCAACTTAGGTAAAATGAAGCTAACCTATGTCATTTTGGAAAAGAAGAAGAATAAGAAAAAGACTATAAGCTTATTATGTAAACTTGATCATTTTGTGTGGTAACATAAGTTATTTTGGAGCTAACCTATAGGAAACTAAGCATATAAGCTCTAAGTTAGCATATTAGAGTCAACTTAGGTAAAATGAAGCTAACCTATAGGAAACTAAGCATATTAGAGATAACATAGGTAACTAAGTATATATATATATATATATATATATATATATATATATATATATATATATATATATAGAGAGAGAGAGAGAGAGAGAGAGAGAGAGAGAGAGGATGGATTTGCTATCCACACTAGTTCAGATGGCTGTTATCAGAACCCTTCGTTTGTGTTGAGATTCAAACCGTTGGATGGATAAGGTTCTGCTTTAATCATTTATTGAATTTCGCCATGGTTTGGGAGGAAAGTTGAGCCGAACCTTTTTGGTGTCAGTTGCAGGAATAGGAAACCTAATGTCTGGGGATTGCAGGTGTGCTCGGGGCAAAGTGACGACGCCACTTTTCGAAGCAGCAGTGTGAGCCAGTGGCTGTTTTGGGCGAGCTGATCAATCAGCTATTTCTGGCTAATAATGAAAAGTTCTACGGGGCGTTGGACTTGTCGTCTTGTGTTAAAACCACCGTTTTGGTCTAGTAAGCTGTGGACCGTTGGGCACCGTTTTAGAGCAGCAAAAAATGGTATGCGACGCTGGAGCGGGTGTGTACAGCTTGCCGTATTTAGTCTAGGTGTTTTGAATACGGTTCTGCACCGTCCTGTAATGATGACCTGCCGGATGACTAATGGCAATTTTCAGAGGAAAGGTCCCTTGGTAATGACCTGCGCCGACATGTAGTACTCTAAAAAATGACCTGCAATATTTAGTCCAGGCGCACAACTACGGTATGGACTTCTAATTACTGAAGCCACCGTCCAGCTGTTTGTTTTGCATATCTAGCATCTTGCTCGTTTTTGCTCCCTACGCCTTTTGTACGAGTGCTGTCTAGCGATCGGACAGATGGAAGGATTGGGAGATGGGCAACGGAACAACGAAGCGTGAGCTCGGGCGTGAGCACGGGCATGGGTGAAGACGCGTTTGCAGGCGCCCTTGTCGCTGCCGTCGATGATGCCCATGCTGACAGTGTTGCACCGGTCCACTACGGTCTACGGCGGTCAGCAGGTTAGTGGATGTGTTCTCGAGGTTTTTATTACGAGTGGACAGTGGACGGGGGCATGGAATGCCAGCCAGGCACGGTGTGTGGTGTTTTTGTTGTTTTCCCGGTACAATTTGATAGAAAATGCTTTCACTCATTTTTGTCTGCAGGCACGGCTGCTGGGTAGGATGTGGAACCGTACGGGCTCGGACGAAGAGATGAACTTTCATTCTTGGCGATGCCACTAGGGCTATCGAGGCCAAGATATGGTATTTTTCACGCCTCACAAACGGTTAACTCGTGCAACTTCTCACCTCGAGCCTATCGAGGGCGCCTTCCCATTGACCTGGATCTGTTCTTCCTCGTCCGACTCAGACTCCGCAACGCCGCCTCCTGCAGGGTAAGTGTGTAACCAATGCCCTCTTCTTCTTTTGATTCGGATGAAACATCTTTAACCCGTCGGCGCAGGCTCGGGCCCAAGGGCAGGACATCATACCCATCCATCCTGCAACAAAAATATTGGTAAGAGCAACTCCAATGGGGCGACGCAGACGGACGGCGCATTTGTCCGCTTTTTGTCCGTTTGGGTCGGCCGCCCGCCGGCGTCCGCCCAGTTTTGCATTTGGGTCGGCAATGCGCCCAACCCGCCGACCCATTTCATGTCCGCATTCAACTTTTGAATTAAAAAAGGCCCGCGGCCGATCATGCCAGCGGCCATGTCTCATGCCGGCACCATGCCAGCACCGGCATACAATGTCGGCTTCAGAAAATACCACAGTTCATGCTGGCGCACTCGCTCGTCAACCGGCCGGCACACATGTCAGCACACAAAAAATGGTGGGACTTGGAGTTCGACCATGCCATCGCGGCTCCCGTGGTCATGCCGGCATACAAAAAAGATGGCCCTCGACGCCATAGATCAGTCGTCCTGAAACTTGAGCATGTCGGCCTGCATCTTCTCGAACCACGCCTCTTCCTAGGCGACAAGGCGTTGAGATCCACCTTCATGATCTCCACCCCGGTCATCATGCTTGCAAGAGTCACTTCTTTCGCCTTTGTCTTGGCGTTGGCGGCCTCGATCTCTAGCATCTTGGCTTGCTTCTCGGCCTCGAGCTCGAACATCTTGGCTTGCTTCTCGGCGTCAAGCTCAAGCCTCATCCCTCGCGTCCGCGGCGTGCCTCCGACCCTTTCTCTTGGCGGACTCCCTTGCCCGCTGTTCGGGCGTCAGCGCCTTCTTCGGCTTGGTCGCCGCGCTGGTCTTGCGCGCCGCACGAGGCTTGCCTTTCTCGGAGGGGGCGACGACGACGCCGGACGAGGAGAGGGAGGCGAGGCCGACGGTGGCGTCGAGGTCGAGGTCGAGGTCGATGGCATCCTCCATCGCTGGTTGGGGGCGGGGGCGCGCGCTGGCGGGAGCATTTTTGGGGAAAATGGGAGGGAAATGGTTGTGGCTGCCACCGACTGGCGGGCCCGGGAAAAGGAGTAGGCGCGCGCGCGTCCGTCTCATGTCCGCGCCGACGCAAATCCGGCTCAAAAAGGACCTGGAATGGGTCGTCCGCGGACGAAAAAGGACGTGCGTCCGTTTGGGTCGGCGCGTTGGGCCGCCACTTTTGTCCGCGCCGACCCAAATGGACGCGGGCGGACGAAATGGGTCGCTTCATTGAAGTTGCTCTGATAGAAGTAAATTGTCAGATATTCCCGACGGCTCACATTCACCGTTGCAGCATCATGATGCGTAAGCATAAAAAAAGGCCACTGCTAGCTGTAAACCGGCTGATGGTAGGGATTTTTAAACCGCCTTGCCAGCCATTAATTTGCGTTGATTTGGGCCCCTTGATCTGTGGACCATCACTACCAACTCTTTTCATTTTGGATTTTAAAACATATATGTAAAACACAATCTATTAAATCCAAATACGCATGGCGACTCCAGTGAGTATGTGCACAACATCCTCCTTTCCCAGGTTGCGGCAGCCCTATCATCGATCATCTCACAAGAAAAACGCCGACAAACTTGCCTAGCACGGCCACGGCTGCACAGGAAAAACGCTGACGAGCTACATGCACGGCCACGGCTGGAATGCTGGGTTGCAACAATGACACTACTGGCGACCATCCTTGAAGGCATTAACAAACTATACGAAAACGCAGGGGAAACCAATGTTAAGCAAGAGAAACGGATTCAGGACTAGACATGAAAAGCACATATGGGCGGATGCATAGGGAATGAAGACACTACTCGAACGCCACCGAAATTCAGTCTGTACAACATAAGCTTGATGTACAAAATGCATATCATTTGGATGGATGTACGTTAGATCTTGGCTGTGCAACGCCCTGTTAACGAACGCAGTTCGTCAATCTCCCGTTGCGCTTCAGCCTCTTGGTTCTTGGTATCGGACAGCAAAAGGGCTGCTGCGCTTGCTGTGTTTTTGCCGGCCCCGCAGCCCGAGTGCGATCACGGGGCGCGCTTCCTTTCTGCGGGATAGCATCCAATGTAGACGACCGAGGAAATGTCAGGACATCTCGGATTTCATGAGGCCAACACTAATGCACAACCCCAAATGAACATCCATTTCATCCGGATTTCGTCCGTTTAGGACAGGAAACGCACCTGACTGTCCTTTTGCGGTCGTGCGGCCGTCGGTGCTCCTAATTAACACGCTCCACCTTAACCCGTCCGTGTTTTTGGACTTCGATTTTGGCCCCAAAAGACCCAAATAAACGTTGCAAATAATATAAAATCATAAATATAAACATTAAGAGCAACTCCAACACGACGACCTAAATGGATGGCGATTTTGTCCATTTGAGTCGGCCCGACGGTCAACCACGTCCGCTTTCACATTTGAGTCGGCGCTTGCGCCCAACACTGAGCCGACCCATTTTTTAGGTGATGCAAAAGAAAATTTAGACCACAAATATTTTGAAAATAGAAAACATTAATGCCGGCCACAAAAGGCATGTGAGAGTCCACGAGTCCACCTTACATTAAGTAAAAACATTTAAGAAAACTAAAAACTAGAAGGCGCGATGCCTTAGGCGTCCTAGTCGTCACCGTCGGAGCCGGTGAGGTCGACGAGCGTCTGCACCGGGCCAGCTCAGGGGAACACCGTCTCCTAGGCTGCGGCGACGTCGTCCGCAGGTGGCTGTACCGCCGCTGGCTGGGCTGCGCGACCGCGGGCATGACGCTCCTCCTCCTTCGCCTCGGCGTCACGCTCCAACTGATAGAGCCGCTCGCCCTCGCGGCGCTCCTCAGCGAGCCTGCGTTGCCGCCATTACTCCAGGTACATCTGCTCTTGGGTCGGCGTCGCCCCAAACCAGATGGGCGGCACGCTGACCCACTCGCGCATGTACTCATCCCATGTGTAACGCTCGGGCTTGACGGGGGTTGGTGCCGTCTCGAGGGACGGCGGGGCCAGCGGCGGCACAACGTAGTCGCCGGCAGCGGAGAGAGTCGTGGCCTTCGCCAGCCATGCCTGGTACGCCGCCTCCCCCTTCTCCTCCTTGCGCCGCTCCTCATCCTCGTTTTCACGAAGAACAGCCACCAGCACCGCCTGGTAGGCGGCCTCCGCCTCCTGGTCCTTGTCACGCATGACAAGGGGTGGCGGGGTGCCAACCTCCACGTCGCAGACGCCGCGCCGACGCTGTTCCTCGTGCTCCAACGCGAACCAGACCTCCTAATCAGGAGAGTCTAATGCGTAGGCGGTGTTGAGGCGCGGCTCCAGCGTCAGCTACTGCCGACGGCGCCGCACCTCCTCCGTGTGCGCCCACACCGACCGCGGCACCGCCGACACCGGAATCCTCTCCTAATCCAAGTGCCAGACGTGGTAGGGGAGGGGACGCGATGGTCCCAGTGCCACTTCGCCTGATACACTGGGACGCTGATGTGCTGCCGTGGCTGGTGGAAAGACGCTAGCGGAGGCGAGGGGAGCGCGCACGAAGAGCCGGCGGGGCCTTGAACCTTGTTCTTGCCGGAGAAGAACTCCGTGGTGGTTAGGGTTGTCGCCGACGTTGGAGCAAAGGGCGGCGAGATGGGGACGGGCGTTTGGAAGAGGATGAGGACGCCCCCCCCGGCACGCCGACGCTGCTCCTGCTCCTACTCTGGTGACCGCAGCGGCGTGGCTGACCATGGGTCAACACCTACCGAGTCGGCCATCTCCGGCGTCGTGCACGAGCAGCTCCACCACTAGCCCGCCAGATGCGGGTTCCACGCGACAATGGGTGGCTCCTCCTCCACCTCCTCCTTGACCACGTCGGCCATATCCAGCTCCGGGATGGCCACGTCGCCGGCTGCAGAGAGGGCCAACTAGGTCTCTAGGTCCTCCCCTTGGTGCTCGTCGTGGGTGTTTATGGAGTACTCCATAACATGCCTCATGAGCTCGGTCTCCTCCTCCTCGGTCATGAGAGGTGGCGGTGGCGGGGACGGGGATGGATATGGCGTCGGCGTGATGCCGCACGGACGCCTGCGGCCACGCGTTTGGGGCTGGCTGTCGGCACGAACAAGACGTGGGCGGCGTGAGCTCGGAGGACGATCGACAAAAAATGATTGTCATCGCAGGTCGTGCTCATCTGGGATAAAATGAAGAAGGAAAGTTAGAGACTGTTAACACCTGAGGCCGTTTCTCCGTCATGTCCGGCGAAATTTCCTTCTTCGTACCGAGTCCTACGGATAATGCTAGGTTCGAGTTCGGCAGGATACGTATCCAGACGAATGAACCACTACACTACCACATAAGAAACTTGTTTTCTCAATTTAAAGGCTTCATCCGTTTGTGCTTTATGACAGTATATAATTGTTCATTTAGCCTGTTAAAAAACTGCTCGTGCTTTACTCAGTTAAATGTCTTCAAAGATGGAGCATGGCATTTAAAAGTCTCGGATGCCATGGACAGTCTGATACAGCGGGCAACCTTCATGAACTACCCATATATGAGGTGGGTAAAATCATGGCGTACCACCTTCTCGAGGGATCATTCTCGCGAGTCGATCTCCCTCAGGAGTCCATTTATGGCAGCTTGCATGGTCGTGCGGACTACAGGTTGACCTGGGCAAGCTAAACCATGGTGCAGGTCCAAGGTGGGCTACTCCGATTCTGGGACCTAGAGCTATCTAGAAAAATGAATTTCACGGGCGAGCCGCCCTTCCAAATGATGTTTGGCGTTTCCGAAGAATCAACATGGTGGAGGGATTGTGTCCTATTCTGTGAGGATACTGGCCGCCAACGAGGCAGCACGCCAGGTAGTCTCCAGGCTTGGATACACAGGTCGTCTGTGCTCCATTGACACGAAGGCGAAAGAAGCAACTGAGCTACTACCGCGCACCAACACTCCTAGTGTGCAAGGTTGTGCCCATTAGTCTGACTTGGCCGCCTAAATTCCCTGGACACATTGTTCAGTACTAAGATATTATTAAGAAGTTCGATCACTTTACTATGGCCCTGAGAAGTTATTGTCATATGTTTGGATCTGTAATATTATCATTTACTTTAGAAAACGCAACTCATTGACCCTCTTAGTCTATTTCATTTCATTTCAGTCCTGTTAGTCAAATTCTCAAGCCAAGGTTTGTGTATTTGTGTGGTGCGAGCTATTGTTTTTAGCTGCCATATTATGATTTGAAAAAACGAGGCATTGGTGGTGACTCATGCGCAAGTTTATTTTTGTGAACCTTGTTTATTTTGCTTAATGCATAGCTCTTTTTTTATGACAGTTCCCCAAATTCTCCCCAAGGGGTTATTTTTAAGATGTGCTTCTAACAACCAAGTCAGGCTATATTGTTTTTCCAAAGCATGGTGAATCTTTATAGGGTTTACATCTATACATCAAAGTGCTCAAGTTCATATTTGATAGGGTTGCTCTTGTTGCGGGTATGCACTGTTCCGGCAATGCAATCTGGGGTTCCCATAATGTAAATATACCCGATGCAGTGATCAACTAGATCAATGTCGTCTATATATCAAAAGGTTCACGTTCATATTTGATAGGGTGACTCTTGTTGCGGGTGTGCACGGTTCCAACAATGTAATTTGTAGGTTCCCACTGTGTAATCTAGTTTATGCGTGATCAACTTGATCAATGTCTTTTATATATCAAAAGTCTCATGTTCAAATTTCACAGGGTGACTCTTGTTGCGGGTATGCACGGTTCCCAACAATGTAAACTGGAGGTTTCACTTGGTAATCCAGTTGATTCCTATTGTTGCGGTTACGCGCGGTTTAGACAATGCAATCTGGAGGTTCTCCTTGTGTGATGTAGTTGATGTGGTCATCAATGTGCTCATTGTCATCTATACATCAAAATGGTCACGTTCATATTTGATAGGGTTGCTCTTGTTGCAGGTATGCACGGTTCCGACAATGCAATCTGAAGGTTCCCATAGCGTAAATATTTTTGATGTGGTGATCAACTTGATCATTGTCGTCTATATATCAAAAGGGTCACGTTCATATTTGATAGGGTGACTCTTATTGTGGGTGTGCACGGTTCTGACAATGCAATTTGGAGGTTCCCATAGCGTAAATATACCTGATGCGATGATAGACTTGACCAATGTCATCTATATATCAAAAGGCTCACGTTCATATTTGATAGGGTGACTCTTGTTGCGGGTACGCATGCTCCCGACAATGCAATCTATAGGTTCCCTCTTGCGTAATCTGGTTGATGTGTGACTTGATCAATGTCATCTATATATCGAATGGCTCGCGTTCATATTTGATAGGGTGACTCTTGTTGCGGGTACGAACGGTTCCGACCATGCAATCTTGAGGTTCCCCCTTTACGTAATCTGGTTGATGCACGATCAAATTGATCAAATGTCGTCTATCTATCAAGAGGCTCACGTTCATATTTGGTAGGGTAACTCTTGTTGCTGGTATGCACGGTTCCGACAATGCAATCTGGAGGTTCTTGCGTAATCTGGTTGGTGCGTGATCAACTTCATGAATGTCGTCTATATATATCAAAAGACGCACGTTCATATTTGATAGGGTAACTCTTGTTGCGGGTATGCACGGTTCCGACAAACGTAAACTGAAGGTTCCCCTTGCATAATCTAGTTAATGCCTCTTGTCGCGGGTATGCATGGTTCGGACAATTCAATTTGGAGGTTCTCCTTGCGTGATCTAATTGATGCGTTCGTCGATGTGCTCATTGTCATCTATACATCAAAATGCTCACATTCATATTTTATAGGATTGCTCTTGTTGCGGGTACGCACGGTTCGAACAATGCAATCTGGATGTTCTCCTTGTGTCATCTAGTTGATGTGGTCATCAACGTGCTCATTGTCATCTATACATCACGTTCAGATTTGATATGGTTGCTCTTGCTGCGGGTATGCACGGTTCCGACAATGCAATCTGAAGGTTCCCATATCGTAAATATACCTGATGCGGTAATCAACTTGATCAATGTCGTCTATCTATCAAAAGGCTCACGTTCATATTTGATAGGGTGATTCTTGTTGCGGGTTTGCACGGTTCCGACAATGCAAGCTGGAGGTTCCCATAGCGTAAATATACCTGATGCGGTGATCAACTTGATGAATGTCGTCTATATATATCAAAAGGCTCAAGTTCATATTCGATAGGGTGACTCTTGTTGCGGATATGTGGAGGGTCTTGGCCGTCGGAGGAGGAGCATATGTCACCGCCATCGTCGTCGTTGGAGTCCGAGAGGACGATGAGCCCCTTCATCCAACGGAGCGCCCTATCTTGCTGCTGCTTCAACTGGGCCACCCGAGCCTTCTCCGCCGCTGCCTCTTTCTCCTCGCGCTCCGACTACTGAATAGCAAACCGGAGTGCCATGACGTTCTTCCGTCGGAGGCGGTGAGCGTCCGTCTCCGCCGTCGTGAGGGACCAGCGGTAGACCCATGCGAGCAGCCGCTCGTCCTTCTCGGGCTCTTCCTGCATCCCGCGGCGGCGCACGCAGACTGCTCCACTATGTCCCTCTCCCGTGCCCACTGCCTTCGATTGAGGAGTGCGCGTGCGGGCCGACGGCATGGGCACTAGCACCCGCCGCCTATCGCGGCGCGCGGGACGCGCCTGCGATTGCGGAGTGCGTGTGCGGGCCAGCGCCGCGGGCACTATCACCCACCGCTGCACGCGTGGAGGAGCGGCCAGCGGGGGAAGGGGACAGTGCGGGCTGCGCTGTCCTGTCATCACTGCGCGCGGGCTGGGAGGGTCGAGCTCCGTCGTCCGAGCTGCGCCTGTGCAGAAGCTGCATCGATGCTCTAGATTCGGAGCTGCCGCCAGTGTCCACCTTGGAGCGCTCCAATGCAATGTAAAGGGCCATCTCGTCCTCATAGTCGAGGTTGGAGCCGGAGCGCTCGCTTCGTATCACCTCCGAGGCGCCTGAGTCTCGTGCCTGTCGAGGAGTGTTGTCTTCAATGTGTGAGCACGTGCCTCATCAAATGCCACGGGGGTTGAGACTAATAGGGATGGGCGGTTGTCTCTTACTGGTAGAGGCTGCCTGAAACCGCTGCGTATTGGAAAGTTTAGACAGGGGCGATCGCTGCAGCGGGTTGTCACGGATGTTAAGACTCCGGGCGGGGTCGTCTGACTATTACCGGGCAGAGGCTGCCTGAAAACTTCTGCCAAGTAGAAAGTTGTAGCAGCACTCGTCGCTGCTTGTTGTAGCCGCTGGTGCGTCATGACTTTGACCCCGTCGTAGATGCTGGCTTCCAAGGCACTTGATGACCTTTGTAAATGATGGAAACTATGGTAAGAATGAATCAATGGGGCGTTGGCCTTCATCTACCACTGGTCTACTATAGACTGGCACGTCAGCAGAGGACGGTCGGCGCAAGTTGATGTCGGCAGGGCTGCAAGTTAATGCATGTCACTTGTTACGTCCGTCCGTGGGCGATAAAATGTTGATGATCGCCCAAAAATGAGGAGATGGGCAGCACGATTGGTGTCACTGGGGATAGGTGGCGAGGCAATGGAAAACGACCTCCGCGGATGACGGCACGGGTAACGCAATGTTTAATGAATTTTTGTCTCCATCCGGGTTATTGGTCCCCTTTGTAATTTGTGTCAAATTTTAACCAAAAATTAAACTAATAAAATGTTAATGCATGTCAACAAAAATTATATCGTTAGATTCGTATTTAAACATATTTTTTAATGATATAAATTTTATTGACATGTATGAATATTTTGTGAGTTAAATTTACGGTCAAAATTTAGCACAAAATACAACGAGGACCAATAAACCAGGACGGAGGTAGTAGATGGGATATGTTTCTACACTATGTGGATTATAAGGTCAATCACCGCAGGGCAAAAGTTGATACGTAAAAACCTGACAAACACACATCTTGATTAAAAAGATGTGTGTCTCTAGGTCTCAGTCGACCGCGATTTAACAAAGTTCCAGTCAAGTGACATAACAACAAAGAGAGAAAAAGAAAACTAAAAGGAAGGTTTTAAACAGATCTCAATGTAGGATCGCACGGATATAGCTTCGACTGAGACTTAATGAAGTCTCAGTCGACTGAGACTTAATGAAGTCTCAGTCGACTGAGACTTAGCAAAGTCGTTAAGAAAACAGTTTTGCTGAGTCTCAATTTTGCATGGAGAGGGTGGATGGTCCTGTCAAGGCGATAAAGAGGGTGCAGATCACCGCCGATGCGGAGGACGACGAGATGTTGACATTGAATGTAAACTGTTTAGAATGATCATGCAATCCGTTCGGTTCCAGAGGTAGCAGTGACATAAAGATGAGTTGGCGGCGGTGGACTATGAGGATGCGGACGCGGATGCTGCCTACGCGGCGGCGGCGGCACCACCTTGTTCGAGGAGCAGAATGCCGGTCCAGCAGGGATGAAATGTATGGACTGCCGAGCTAATGTTCTTTTGGATTCGGGCATGTAAAAAAACTAATCATACGTGTCTCTTTTTGGTTGTGATTGGGCATGCGATCTGACGCTATTGTTATTTGGCGTGCCTTGTGGATCAGAGCACATTTGAATTTGAAATTACTGGCGGGCATATTCATGATAGCGTTGGATGGCGGCCTCCCGCATGCGTGTCCGTGGACTGGCCCTCCTTGTCCGGGAACGGGTCTGGGAGGAAATTTGCTGGTCGCCGTTGCAAATGCCCTAAGATCTTGCTGAAAAGATGATAAAATGGCCAGACCTGATGCAGAGCCATGGCTCGTCATCGGAAGCCTTACCAAAAGACTCTTCCTTTCCCAAGGGGTGTCCTTAAAGATGAACATTGATGCCGGATCACCGTCTGCTCTGAATCCGAACAATTGGACTTGCGCCACCAGACTGAGTAAGGCGGGGGAGATGGCAGGAGTAAGCTAACGATGCTGCGTTCAAAGATGGGTAACGACACTGACGTGCCACCGACGTCATGAGCACATCAGCTAACCATAACGAAAAAGCTTCCACAAGTCCAAAACCGAGCACACCCCGTCCCCATCGACTCGATTTGCCCATCTCCAACACAAGACGCATCACAGGGCACTTCCCAGTGTTCCCATACGCCAGCCCCCCACGTTCGTTTCATGGTGTCGCGTTATCCCCCTGCTTTTTGGTTGGCAAAATCAAACTGCAAACGCGCGAGTCGGGCGTCCGACAAAACTGCCTAACAATCAAAATGAGGGTCGAAAAAAGGGGGGAAACGGTGCATTGCCTAGCCATCACACTACGTCGGGTTGATCATTCCATATTCGAGGGGGGCTTAGCAAAAACGGAGAAATCTCCACATATTTGCATTAATGATTCCTTTGCCAAAAAATTATTTTTGGAGAAGAAGCTTTTGATGCTTTGATTCAGGCCATTTGTGACATAACATGTTCATGATATAAAAGAGAAATGCAGGGTAGAGAGTCGGTAACAACAAATACACAAAAATGTCAACATGTGCGATCAACTTCGGCGTACAAGGACAACATCTTTCTGCTCTGAAGAATGAAAATTATGCGCTCCCCTTCTCCATGTGATGGTTGCACGTTGAATCGTCCCTGGTGGTGTGTGTCCCTGCCGGTGCATGGCGAAAACGAGCATGTGGGGCCTACTGAAAATCGTCTGTTGCTCGCCAGCATGCACCTACGGCGTGATACCCAACACAGTGTCACGGACGGATACGGGCAGCGGCGCAGGTGGGTCCAGAGCGTTTGACTAGTACCCAATCGCTGGTCATGCCATGGTCAAACAGCCATGCGCGCGCGGGGTTTGAGGTGATGCCCGTTATAATTCTGCATGCACTACGGGGAGTACAGTTAGCATGCATGTGTGCACATCCTGTGGTGCCCATGTATTCCTGTGAAAACCGAAAAAAAATGTTGTAGCCCGCTGAAAAAAAATGTTGTAGCCCGCTGAGAACTGCCTCCAGTTGTATCCAGATTACACGGGAAGAACTGCCGCTAGTTGCACGTCATGGGGAGTTTTAGTAGTTCGGAGCTGCTAAGTGCTAACACCTGAGCTTGCTAATATTGCAACACACACACACAGAGAAAAAAGTGGCATGAAGATGGGGATCTTTTATATGCTAAACACACTAGCCTGTGCGTAGCTCGGTGTGCAGAGAATGGTGGCATGGTCGAGGAGCTAGTGTGCACAATTTTTTTGGGTATTTCTTTCCATTCTTCCTCACATCTTCTGTTGTGATGATTCGGCCCGGACCATGATTCACAAGCTGGCACAGCGCGCAACAGTGCGCGCCCACAAGAATTAAAAGGGATGCAGCCCACAGCAAAAAATAATCACAGGGACAAGAAACGGGAAGGTTCAAACCTTTGGTGAACAGTTCAACAAAAAACATCCTGGAACCTTTCGGATTGCTACTCCCGGTCCTCTGTCTGTCGGCCTAGCGTCCAGCCAGCTAGTGCTGCGCGCAACAGTGCTGCTGCAGCTACCGTGGTCCACGTTAGTCTAAAAGAAGAAATAAGCAACAATCTCCTTATAAAACGAAAATACAAATAAGGTAAGAGGATGGGGCAGATCCCAAAGCTAGTGTGCGCTCATGATTGCAGCCACTACAGTGAAGCTTCATAGGTTTGCTTTTGTCTATATATATGTGTATATATATATATATATATATATATATATATATATATATATATATATATATATATATATATATATCATTTTGGAGATCTGACATACCTGACAAAGTTCAGCTCTCATGCATTGTTCTTCTCCTTCTCCTTCCTCAGCCTGATGCGCCAAGAGCGGCGAGGCGGTGGAGGCAGTGGGATGTAGTCTTCTACCTCAATTGGCGTGGTCATGTCGCCCAGCTGTGGGATCGCCGGCGCCACCACCGGTGCATGGTCATTGTCAAGCACCACCACCATCGCGAGGCCACCTTCAGGCACGACCATCGCTAGGTCATCCTTAGCCACCTCCATCTCTTGCCCATGGTCAGCCACCACCATCTCTTGCCCATGGTCAGCCACCACCATCTCTTGCACCTGGTCAGCCACCACCATCTCTTGCCCTTGGTCAGCCACCACCAGCGCTAGGTCATCCTCAGCCTGATTCCCATCATCATCCTGTAGCTCCTCATCCCCACTTTGCTCCTCTTCTCCCCCACTCCAGTCCGGATCATCCTTCTTGTTGTCTTCGCTGCTGCTAGAATCGTTGCTGCCAGAATCGCTGCTGCCAGAATCGTTGTAGCCAGTGTCGCTGCTGCTGCTCCCATTGCCTGTCCAAATACAACAATGACCATTAACAATCGATGTGAGACAAAGCCAAATGTAGAGGAATAAGAAGAGGCAGAACGCACTGGCATCTTCGTCTTCAGCGTAGCGCATGCGACACATAGTCTTGTTGAAAACCTTCACGATGAGCATTGTGGTGTCATCGTCGTACCTCAAGAGAAGAAAGTACCCGGTCCGCAGGTCGTAGGCACTGTAGAACTTCTCCCAGCCACGGCACATGTACATGTGGCCCTCCTCAATCACCAACTCCACGTCCCACAGCCTGCGAACCCCGCTGCCGGCCTGTCGGAGCTTCACATTATCTAGCGGATCTTCACCCAGCATCTTCATAAAAGCGTCAGGCAGCCTCTGCAATTTGGGACAAGGAGTGATGTAGCAAACAACAAAGTTATCATAATGAGATGGGTGAAGGGGAGATCTCTCGTTTTATATACCTGCCTCGTGGCTGATACTGAAGAAGAAAGTATGATAGTGAAGAACTCGAAAGCATCCAACTCGTACTCCGGTGAGGCAGAGTGGCGGTGGCTGCTTCCCCCCATCTCTGATAAGCAGCAGAAGAGACCAATTAGTACCCTTACAACATTATAGCAGCATAAATTTTGAGCAGAAGATAATAAACATTAGTCGCAAGTACCCCATATGTCCTATTTTTTAGCAAAGTCATGCTAAAATTCACGGAAAATTTCAGCATGACCTTTGCTGAAAATAGGACATATGGAGTACCCGTATTTGCCGGAACGGAAGTTAATCGACATTCCGGCAAACTCAAGGGCCTCTCGGGGTACCTGCAAAATCATTATCCCCACCAATGGGTCATTCAGAAGATCACAAGTAGCATCATCACAAGTACAACATCATGACAAGTACAGCAGTAGCAGCAGGGAATACATGCATAACAGTAGCAGCAGCAGCAGTTAAGCTGATAGAAATTGACAGGTTTTGAGCATCAAGAGATCTGAATGCAGTTAACTTGTTTTGAAAATCACAGAAGGCTAAGTTGACAGATTGTGGCCAGGGCCATACTAGTCTGATTTTACACTAGAACAAGCTCACTACACTACACTCAAAGGGACATGTAGGAGCAAACCTTGGAAGCAGCAGGAGCAGCTGCAGCAGGAGCCGATGATGCACTCACCCAGAGGCCTAGCCAGGGAACCTGCATAATCAACAAACACATAAAGCAACCATGAATATAATTAAACACATACATAGGGCAGATTAATCTGCCATGCTAAGTGACAGCATACTAAGGTAGAACAGAAAGCACTACAGCCCATTATCTGTTGTTTGGGCACTACCGCGAACACCTTGACAGATATATTTGTGCGGCTTTTACCAAAAAACTGAGCGGTAACTGATCATTGAACACTATCTGTTGTTTGTCAGTGAGATTTGACATCAATAAGATTTGATGTAGTAATATATATGATAAATAACGAGTACGTATTATTACTTCTAGATACAATGGACCTTAAAAGGCCAGTGGTAATATTTTTTAGTGGGTACTATTTTCTTACACTAATATTTCAAAACATGCACACATCTCAGTACTATTTTCTTACATCTCTGTTGCTAACACTACTCCTAACTGATGTTACCATAAGAGCTAAGATAGCAAAAACTACATAAAGCACTGCAGCATTCCATCATGAGTGCACAGCTACAACAGCACAGGCGGCCACACCTAACACTAGGTCGCCGCCCCGTGGGGGCATGGGGATGAGCGGGGAGAGAGGGAGGGAGGGAGAGAGACTAACCAGGCCGCGCGGGGAGGCTCGCGCCACCGTCGAGGAGCGCGTCCGACGAGGCTAGCCGCCGTCGAGGGGCAGCTCCGACGAGAGAGAGGCGGGCTTCTAGGGTTTCGAGGGAGGCGAGGGAGGCGGCGCTCGGGGGGAGGCGGGGCTCAGGGGGAGGCGGCGCTCGAGGGGGAGGCGGGCTCGGGGGGGAGGCGGCACAGTGGGTCGGGGCAGCGGCGGCGGCGGCGCGGTTGAGGGAGGGACGAGGGAGGAAGCGGCGCGGTGGAGGGAGAGGGAAGTGTCTGGCGAGAGGGAGGGACGAGGGAGGGACGAAGTGATGGATGGGGGAAGATTACAAATGGCGCACCCCCAGGCGGTGCGCCATTAGAATGTTTTTTTTCATATCAATGGCGCACCAGAGGGACGGTGCGCCCTAAGTACTCTTTTTTTTAGATAGCAATGGCGCACCAGCCACCCATGCGCCATAAGTAATGAAAGTGCGTTATATCGACTAGAGGGGATGAATAGGCGATTTTTATGAAATTCTTCACTGAGGAATTTGCTCGTGAGGAAATTCCTTAGCAAAGAACTACTAGCAGCGGAATAAGTGCTCAGAAGTAAACATAGCAGAATACATGCATGGTCATCATGATGAAATGAAGACAAACACAGAGTACAGAAAGCGTAAACACAGGATAGCACAAGATGAAGACAAACAGACTGAAGAAATTGAACTGAGGAAATTGAGAAAGTCTTCAGTCAAAGTCTTCAAACACAGATATGAACAAACACACAACACAGTAATGAGGAAATGAAAGTGTTGAGGAAATAGAACCAGTAAGCTTGGTGAAGACAATGATTTGGTAGACCAGTTCCAACTGCTATCTCAGTTGTACATCTGGTTGGAGCGGCTGAGTATTTAAACTCGAGGACACCTAGTCCCGGACACACAGTCCTCACCGTATTCTCCTTGAGCTAAGGACACACAGTCCTCGCCCAATCACTCGTGGTAAGTCTTCAGGTGACTTCCAAACCTTCACAGACTTGGTCACTCGGTGGTCCACAATTCCTCTTGGATGCTCTAGACCTTGACGCCTAACCGTCTGGAAGAAGCACAGTCTTCAAAGGTAACAAGCGTCGGATCCACGCAGGATCAATCTCTTCAGTGATGCTCAATCACTCTGGGTTTGTAGGTGTTTTGGGTTTGGGTTTGGATTTTCCTCACTTGATGATTTTCACTCAAAGTCCTCGGAGGATGGGTTGCTCTCAAATGACAAGTGTCAAGTTCTCGCGGAGCAGCCAACCAGCTAGTGGTTGTAGGGGCGGCTATTTATAGCCTAGGGAGCAGCCCGACATGATAAGACATAAATGCCCTTCAATGATATGACCGTTAGGTGGACAAGATATTTTAGGACAGCTGGCGCACAACACAGCAACGGTCGGAAATTTGAGGTACAAATTCCTCAGGGCTATCATGTTCCTCACTGTGTAGGCAGTTCGCACTGGCGAATTCCTAACTCCTCAGTCAGAGCAAAGTCCTCAGTGACCAGAAGAACTGCGTCTCTGTCACTGAAGAAATTGACTGAACTGTATGAGATTTCCAATGGCTTCACTCGAAGGGATTGGTAGGTGAAGGATTTGAGTTGAGCATCACATGGAAATTTTCTCCTTAGTATTTCCTCGACCCCTTTTAACAGTACGGTGTTTCCTATGACTCAAGAAAGAGAAAATGAAACTACGAAAACAAAAGTCTTCACGCTTCATGTTCCACGAATGAATACCAAGTCTTCAAGGTCACACCAATTTCTTCACTTTCAAAGTCTTCAGAAAGTCTTCAAAATATCAAAGTCTTCAGTCGAAGAACTTCATTTTTAGGGGTCGACTTTCTCTGTAAATATCAAACTCCTCATAGACTTATAGACCTGTGTACACTCATAAACACATTAGATACTTAACCTATAAGTCTTCAATACACCAAAATCACTAAGGGGCACTAGATGCACTTACAATCTCCCCCTTTTTGGTGATTGATGACAACATAGGTTAAGTTTTCAACGGGGATAAATATATGAAGTGTAAATACTGATATTGAGGAATTTGATTGCAAGATATAGAAGAACTCCCCCTGAAGATGTGCATAGTGAGGAATTTGCTTTTGAAGCAATGCACACTTGAAGAGATGAATCATGGAGATCTCCCCCTATATCTTGTAATTCATACACGCATTTGATATATAATATGAAGAATTTGAAATGCATGATGAAATATGGTGCCTGATGTAATTATGCATGCGTGCAATAATATTAGTGAGGAATAAGCATGCAGAATAGCGCATCAAAGTATCAAAGCATAGTGCAACAAAAGTATCAGCGCACCATCGGACTTAAGATTACAACTCGATCCAATAAAAGTTTCGGAAGAACGAGAGTTGTAACTTAAAAAAAACGAATATGCCCTTATTATAGACCCGCTTGAAGACTAACTCAGATTTCTCCCCCTTTGTCATCAAATGACCAAAAGGATCGAAACTGAGGACTAACCCCCCTGAAGATTTTCAAGTTGATGAAGGAGCGCCAGCGTTGTTGGGGTCGGTCGTTGAAGTAGGGCCTGCTGCAGTGTCGTCCAAGTCTTCATTTTCATCAGTCGCACGCGATGAAGAATATGAACTGGCCACCAAAGAAGGAACCTTGACCTTCTTGTATTTCTTCGGAGGAGGTGCAAACCAGTCAAAGTCTTCTTTGAGACCCATTTTCTCCAAGTCTTCAGCACTGTACACTTGAGATAGCACAGCCCAGGTGCGGTTGAGGGTTTCATGAAGGTAGTAGTGGTTTCTCTTCACTGCATTGTGTGTGTAAGTCATGTTGTGAAGAATTGAACCAAACTGACGCTTGACCCATTTGTGATTGCGATCAACCTTTTGATGAAGACTGAGGAGTAACTCACGGTCAGTCATCACCCTGGGTGATGTGGCTTGAGGATTTGGCTTGGCAGTGTTAGCAGCAGAGTCATGTGTGGCAGAGTCATCATTGGTGGAGTAAGATGCAGATTTGCGAAATTGACCATCCAATGGACGAATGCCTTCATCTATGACAGCAGTGGCCTTGCCCTTTTCATTAGCTGAGGAAAATGTCCGTTTGAGGACTTCAATGGGAGGCAAGTAGCTGCAGTGGTTGAGAGTTTCAGCTTTGTAGTTGAGTGAAGACCTTGTCCTGATGAATTTCATTATCCAAGGTGCATAAGGCTTAAGCTCAAATGGTGACATAGCAATGTTGGCCAGAGTCCTCATGAAGAAATCATGGAAGTTGACGGGAACGCCATGAATGATGTTGAAAAGCAAATTCTTCATGATGCCAACGACTTCTTCATCAGTCGAGTCGTGGCCTTTGATGGGACTCATTGTCTTCGTCAGAATGCGATAGACAGTCCTTGGCACATACAGCAATTCCTTGACGAGGAATTTGGTTCTAGGAGCTTGCCCTGGCTTCAAAGGCTTCATCAGCACTTGCATATAGTGATTTGAAAGCTCAGCTTTATTGTACACACAACAAGCATCTTCAGTGGGTGGACTCAGAGGAAGGACCCGAAGCAATTCAGATGTTGGGGCCTTATAATGGGTGTTTTCAGTCATCCAGTCCAAAACCCATGAATTGATATCTTCAGAGTTGCCGGTGATGTGCAACGTTGCATAGAATTGAAGAATAAGTTCTTCATTCCAATCGCATATATCTGTGCAGAAATTGAGCAGCCCAGCGTCGTGAAGAACACTGAGGACTAGCGTGAAGCACGACAGAGACTCCATATCCACGTGAGGAATATGAGCATGGTCGAAGACTTTGTCTTTGTTTTAAAGCACTGAGGAATAGAAATTTGCTTGGCTGGCAGTCCAGAAACGCCTCTTCCTTATGCGAGCAGAGTCATATGGGTTGTATTCAGTGAAGAACAAGTGCTCGCCATATAAGTCTTCAGCCTTGAATTTCTGTTTTCGTGAGAACGGATCCTTTGACCTTGGCAGAGGAGTGTCAGTGAGTTGCATCACGACCTTAGGAATCACAATCTCAGGTTCTTCAGGCTGAGGAATTTTAGGATGTTCCTCAGGTGCAGTCACCTTTTCAGTTTCAGCAGCAGTTTCTTCAGCACTAGTGGCTGGAATTTTTCATTCACAGATGCAGTGGGATGAGTTTCTTCAGAGCCCAATTTTACTATTGGTGAAGGAGAGTGAGGAATTTGCTGCAGGGGAGTGAAGAGTGGGGAATTGGATGCTGACTTTCCCAAAAGTCGTCATTCATCACTGGAGTGGTGCTTCTAATATCCACATCTTCATCAATTTCTTCAACACCAGCCTCTTCAGCATCAAACTGAGGCATTGGTGATGAGACCATTGGGGTTGAAGGGATTGCATCCACTTCAATTTCTTCATCAATCTGCTCTGACGAAGCAGCAGATTGAGTTTCTTCATCTGATCCACTAGGGATCTCATAATCTTCACCAAAAGGAACAAGGTCCTTTGATGGCACGGAGGAGATAGGAATGGCATCAATGGGATTAGCAAACGAGCTGGTCATTGGCTTCATCTTCTTGGGAGCTGAAGATTCTGAAGCAGTTGATGCTTTCCTTTTCTTCACAGCAGCTCGCTCTGCAGCCTTGGTTTTCTTCACATCTAATGTAGATGGAAGAATTGGAGTTGGCGTAGGCGTAGGTGGAGCGGAGGAATCTGGTTGATTTTCCTCAGGCGCAACTGATGCAGTTGCCCTGGTTTCTTCAATTTCTTTAGGCGCACCACTAGTGGATGCCCTGGTAATTTCATCAGCGGCTGGAGCAGATTCATCAGCCCTGGAACTGGCGTGTTCTTCAGCATCCTAAACTTCATCAGCGGTGCTGGCATGTTCTTCAGTTTGCTGAACACATGCTTCAGCTTGAGGAATTTGTGGCGTTGAGGCTGCACCCTTGGTGAAGGTATCAGTCAGCCTCACAAATCTGACCTTGGCTCCTTGCCAATCAGCATAGTACGAGTCAAAGTTGTCGCTGAGGGCTTTGATCTCAGCCTGTATTTTGACGAGTTCCTCAGGCTTCATTGTGAGAACGTTTTTCCTCAGTAGCTTCTCTTTGCGGTACTGCGATTTCTTGATCTCTCTGGCCTTATCATATTTCCACTTCTCCTCTTGGATGAAGTGAGTCAACATGTGACTTTGACCAGGTGTCAACTTGAAATCAGGCATAGGTGTGTTAGGATCCTTATGCCAGAGATCAATATAATCTAGGATCGCCCTTGGATCCAATAGCAGGGGCACAGGTGTGCCTTTGGCTTTAGCAGCCCATTCTTGTCGGTCCCTGATGATTTCAGTAAGTTCTTGTAACGCCCCCGATGTAACTTGCCATATTTGTAATCCAACTCTTGCCATTTTCGGCTATGTGCTATGAGATATTCCCTCCGTGGTTGGGTTCTCTCCGTTTTGCATTTTGGTCATGTCATGCATTTCATATCATGTCATCATGCGCATCGCATTCGCATACGCGTTCGTCTCATAAATCCGAGCATCTTTCCCGTTGTCCGTTTTGCAATCCGGCGCTCCTATGTCTCCCGGCGTCCCCTTTTACATTTCTTCGTGAGCGGGTATTAAACATTCTCGGAATGGACCGAGGTTTGACATGTGGCCTTGGTATAGCACCGGTAGACCGCCTGTCAAGTTTCGGGTCAATCGGAGTTCGTTTGGTACTCCAACGGTTAACCGGGTAACCGTGAGGGCCTCGTGTGTGTTGCAGCCTAACACCCCTTCAAAACAGTCCAATAACCCATCTAAGTCACTCCCATGTCCTCCGCCGTTCGATCACGATCGCGTGGGCGAAAACCGCACTCCGTTTGGAGCTCCCTAGCTCCTTCTAGCTATAAAAACGTCCTCCCCTTCCAAATCTGAGAGAGTATCACCGAAACCCTAGCCGTCGCCTCGAAATCCGCGCCAACAGTGCCCCGCCGCCACCTGTTCCGCCGCCGGCGCGCCCGGGCCAATCGGGCCTCGCCACGTGGCACCGCCGCCGCCCACGCCCGCCGGCCCGCCGAGCCCACGCCCGGCCCCCGCAGCCCGCGCCGCCTCCCGCGCCGACCCGGCTCCCCGCCGCCACCGCCGCCTCCGCCGGCGCGCGCCGCCCCGGGCGCCGTTCCCCGCCGCGGATCCGGCCACCCCGCGCCCGTGCCGGCCTCCGCCGCCTCTCCCCGCGCCGTCCCGGAGCTCCGCCGTCGCCGGAGCGACAGATCCGGGCACCCCGGCCCCGGATCCGGCCGCCCCCGCCATCGCCGCCTCGTCTCCGGCCACCCCGCGCCGGCGAACCTCGAACTCCGCGCCACTGTTGACTTCTTTCCCCTCTCTTATTTTCTCTAAGTCCCTGACTTTTGCATCATGTGCCCTTGTTCATCATGCCATAACTTTGCATCCGTAGCTCCGTTTTGCGCGCATAATATGTCGAATTGTTCGCCTCGAAGAGCACATCATTTTGTTCCATTGCATCATTTTCATTTGAGGTCATCTGGGTGCCCTAAATGCTGTTAGAAGAGGGCTAGTTGATGTTAGTTGCTGAATCTTATCTGAACATGCACTTTTGTCATTTTTGCCATGATTGATGTGTACCTCCTATGAGGTTGAGCTATATATGTGTTTTGTAATATGCCATGTTAACTTTCCAGGGAATTTTGCTATGTATTTTTGTGATGCTTGAGGTGGCTAGAAATTGCATGCAAAGTAGGGATGATGATATTGCTGTTTTCAGAGACTTAGTGATTTCACCAAGTCCCTGACTTTTGTTATTATCATGCCATGTGTTCTTGTTGTTTCCGAGAGTTCTATGCATATTTTGAGCATGATCAGTAAGGGAGTTTTGGACTTGAGCATTTTCTTAATCCATTCATGCCTTTGTTTGCAATTATGGAGTGCCATAGCTTGAGTCAATCGAGCTCTACTTTTGCTTCAAAATATTGCTGGCAGATTGTTTACATGTTATTCGATTTTGCCAAGCTTGGTGTAGTTGGTCCTTGCATGATATGATGTTATTCTTGCCATGTTTTGTTACTATGCCATGTCTTCTTGATGTATGTATGCTTAGTTAATCATGCAATGCTCTGTAGTGAGTGCATCGAGCTCACGAACATGCCTAGTCGTTAACAGTTTTCTGCCATGTCCAGTTTTCTACTAAGTCTGAAACCTGTAACGAAACTTGCTTATTTGTCATGGGTGTAATCTTATTTTCTGGTCCTTTTTGGCTTTTGGTCAGTAAGAGACTTTTGTCAAGTGCCTTGAGTAGATTCATGCCATGCCTTTCTTTGCTATGTTCTGAACCTGTAGCATGTTGTTTCGTTGCTCTGAACATGTCATCCTGATGTTGTTTTCCTGACTTCTTGTTATTTCACTAAGTCTGGGAATCTGTTATAAGTTTTACTTTTGCCATGCTTGTTTGAACCTGTTATGATGTGAATTAGCCGTAGCTCAGTGTTCATCTTTTGTCGTGCATCTTGAGTAGATTACTGTCATATGCTTTGTTGCCATGTTTGGGTGCAGTAGCTTAATTATTTATTGCTTGCTAAGTAGCATCATGCTGTTTATGGCAGATTCGTGTCATTCTTGTATTGCTTGCCATTTGCAAACCGTGCATCCGAATCCGGTGATCTTCATATCGATTTCAACCGAAATCACCTCATCTATCCAGCGGCATGCTTGGTTTGCCAAGATTATGCCCTGTTCATCTTTGTCTTTCCGGAGCATGCATGCGCATTGCATATCACCTCTCGCATGTCATGCCATGTTTTGCATCATGTTGATTGCGCATTGCATCGTGGTTGATATTGGTTCCTTTGCTTGTTCTTTTGTCTTGGGTAGAGCCGGGAGACGAGTACGTGAACGAGGAACCTGTTGAGAACGCTTACGAGGACCAAGCTTTCGACAACTCTGAGAACCTTGCAGGCAAGATGACCATACCCTCGAAATCACTTCTATCTTTGCTTGCTAGATTGCTCGCTCTTTTGCTATGCCTATGCTGCGATACCCACCACTTGCTATATCATGCCTCCTATATTACCATGCCAGCCCCTAACCATCCATGTCCTAGCAAACCGTTGTTTGGCTATGTTACCGCTTTGCTCAGCCCCTCTTATAGCGTTGTTAGTTGCAGGTGAAGATGAAGTTTGTTCCTTGTTGGAACATGATCTTGTTGTTCCTTGTTGGAATATGTTTACTTGTTGGGATATCACAATACCTCTTATTTAATTAAATGCATCTATATACTTGGTAAAGGGTGGAAGGCTCGGCCTTATGCCTGGTGTTTTGTTCCACTCTTGCCACCCTAGTTTCCGTCATACCGGTGTTATGTTCCCGGAGTTTGCGTTCCTTACACGGTCGGGTGATTTATGGGACCCCCTTGACAGTTCGCTTTGAATGAGACTTTTCCAGCAAGGCCCAACATTGGTTTTACCATTTGCCACCACCTACCCTTTTCCCCCCGGGTTTTCGCGAGCCCGAGGGTCATCTTTATTTTAGCCCCCCCGGGCCAGTGCTTCTCTAAGTGCTGGTTCGAACCGAGCAGCCTGCGGGGCCACCTCGTGGCAACTCGAGGGCTGGTTTTACTCGTAGCTTGACTTATCCGGATGTGCCCTGAGACCGAGATATGTGCAGCTCCTATCAGGATTTGTCGGCACAATCGGGCGGCTTTGCTGGACTTGTTTTGTTGTTGCCGAAATGTCTTGTAGTCCGGGATTCCGAGATTGATCGGGTCTTCCCGGTAGAAGGAATATCCTTCGTTGACCGTGAGAGCTTATCATGGGCTAAGTTGGGACACCCCTGCAGGGTATTATCTTTCGAAAGCCGTGCCCGCGGTTATGAGGCAGATGGGAATTTGTTGATGTCCGGTTGTAGAAAACCCGAAGTTGACCTTAACTAAAACACATCAACCGCGTGTGTAACCGTGATGGTCTCTTCTCGGCGGGGTCCGGGAAGTGAACACGGTTGTTGGAGTTATGCCTGACGTAGGTTGTTCAGGATCACTTCTTGATCATTTCTAGCTTCTCGACCGTGCTTTGCCTTCTCTTCTCGCTCTCTTTTGCGTTGTAGTCAACACATGCTAGTCGCTTGCTGCAGCTCCACCTCACAAACCCCCTTTCCCACCTTTAAGCTTAAATAGTCTTGATCTCGCGGGTGTGAGATTGCTGAGTCCCCGTGGCTCACAGATATTATCACCTCAGTTGCAGGTACCAACGATGTCAGTGCTGATGACGCGACCGAGCTCACTTGGGAGTTCGATGAGGAACGTGGCCGTTACTATGTTTCTTTTCCAGATGATCAGTAGTGGAGCCCAGTTGGGTGATCCGGGGATCTGTTTAGCATTTGGGGTAGTCTTCTTTCATTTTGGTACCGTAGTCGGACCTTGAGTGTAATCTGTTTGATGGATGTTATTTATGTACTTGTGTGAAGTGGCGATTGTAAGCCAACTATGTATCTTTCCCCTTTATTTATTACATGGATTGTGTGAAGATTACCTCACTTGCGACATTGCTTTCAATGCGGTTATGCCTCTAAGTCGTGCCTCGACACGTGGGAGATATAGCCGCATCGAGGGCGTTTCAGTTCTTCTTCATCAGCTTCATCATCATCAGATGGCACAGTGAAGACTACCTGCTTCTTGTTGGGACTTGGGCGATTTCCGCGTCCAGCAGTAGCCTTTTTCTTCAGAAGTGAGGGTCTTGCTGAGGAATTTGGTGCAGCTGAAGAACTAACTGAGACACCAGAGGCAATAGAGATGCCAGTCGTCCTTTGGCACGAGGCCAGATGCACAGGTGCTGAGGACTTTGTCGGGATAGCTGAGGACTTTGGTGGAGCAGGAGCAGCATGAGGACTTTGCTTTGAAGATTTTGAAGATTCTGGCCGTGAGGGCGCAGCTGAGGAACTTAGCCGTGAGGGCATTGATGTTGAAGCACTTAGCTTGCGAGCGGGCTTCTTGAGCATCGCTTTCTTCGGCTTGACCGAGGCCTCAGTGGCAGTAGCAGCAGGAGCAGAGTCTTCATTGAATTTCCTCACTGCTTCTCTGGCTTGCCTTGCCAGTTTAGCTTGGCGCTTGGCCCATTCTTTAGGAAATTCCTCACCGCGTTTGATGCTAGTGGGATCAGCCAATTGACCAGGTGCCAATGGAGGTCTTTGGCATGGAGGGTTTACTGCAAATTTCTTCATGTACTTTGGAGTAACATATCTGTACTCCCTCCATTCACGTGCCCATCTCTGTTCAATCCTCTGGATTCGCACCTTGCGCTGATTTTTATCTTCTTTGCCAAACTTGGCTTCATCAGGCGTGCAGTACTCATCATAGATGTCCTCAGGTATTTCAAAAGCTATCATAACCTCAGGCTTCTTTCCTCCTTTCTGTGGCCTTTTACCTTCAGCCATTTTCTTCAGATGAGGAATTTGAACAATTGAATTCTCTGAAGAAGTATGCAACTTTTCTTCGAGGAACGCTGCGAATGAGTTAAGTTGATGAGAACCTAATGATTCAGCAGCGGACATGTGTACCTGTGAACAGAGTATAGTTGCGAGGAATTTGAAGAGGTCATATGCGTTCTCAGAGGGTTTTTCATAAAGAACAAGTTTGAGGAATTTGACCAGATTCGTCTTGAGGAATTTCACTAAGCGCTTTATGTCTTAGGTTCCAGAGTTGTATAGATCGAGGATCCACACAATTGAGGAATCTTGAAGAAAATGAGGCTTAGGGAAATGAATCAAGAACAGATAACATGTGAGGTGTTTTGTGTGTGAGGATTTGAAGAATAAAACACCTTTGAAGATTTTGTAGAAAAATTTCGAATCAACGAGGGCAGTAAAATTAGCTTTTAATTACCCTGAACGAAGAACACGACGAACTGGGAGTTGGAACAGTGAAGTTCGTCGATGCAGATCTTCCACGCCCTAACTTGGCGGAGGAAGACGTCTACAGCGGCGGCGGAGGTGAAGATTTCCGCGGTCGGCGCGAGTATGACGGCGACGAGGTCGAGGCAGTGAAGCTCTTCCTCACCGGCGACGATGGAGTAGCGACGGTGCTAGGGTTTGGAAAGCTCGAGCGAGGGAGTGAGATCGAGCAGGGTAAAAGAAGTGAGGATGGCGATAGGGGTATTTATAGCCGCGGTGAAAAACTGCTCGTCCGAAGATTTAGGACGAATGTGCCCCTGGCCGTTCTCCTTCTTGCGACATGTGTCACCCACGTACTGTGTAGTGGAGATCGTGTAAGATCGTGGGTGGATAAAATAATGGATCGTGGGATGCGAAACGGTTTGAGCGGCAAAACCGAAAGTTTGGATAAGGTTAGTTTTAACGTTCCGTTCGCAATTTCTTCAGCTGACAAGGACACAGTGAAGAATTTGAACGAGTTTCAAATAGAACGCACATGAAGAATTTGTGAACAGATTGGATTGAGTATAGCATAGAGGGGAAGGGTCCGATCACATTCACTTAGCAGAAAAGTTCCAATGAAGAAATAGCTATAAGTGAATGCTATAGAGGACATAAACTCATACATATATATATAGCTAATGAAGAAAAACGACGGCACAAGTGAAGACTTTGTAATGTTTAAAGAATTTGAAAAACTAAGGAATTTCAAAAGTTGAGGAAAAACTCAAATTGAAGATTTTCAACTTTTGTGGTGGCGTGACCCACCGTGTAAGAATGATGATTTCAGACACCGCGTACAATTGTCGTAGGGTTCTGAGAATCAAATTCTTCATTAATTTCTTCACACTTAGAATGTTATTCTTCATTGATTGAAGAAAAACGTTTCTTCATGTGTTGCACATCTAAGTCATCAATTTTGCATAAGTGTTAGGATGAGTGCCTTTTCAAAGTACATTCGAAGATTCTAAGATATTTAGCTCACACCGCAACTTGCTAAGTCTCTTCTCATCCAAGGGCTTAGTGAAGATATCGGCTAGCTGTTCTTCAGTCTTCACATGCTCAATAGAAATGTCGCCCTTCAACACATGATCATGAAGAAAATGATGACGAATGTGAATGTGCTTTGTCTTCGAGTGCTGAACTGGGTTGTGAGCAATCTTGATGGTACTCTCATTGTCACAGAGGAGAGGCACATTCTTCACGTTGATGCCATAGTCCTTGAGCGTTTGCTTCATCCATAGCAGTTGAGCACAACAAGAACCAGCAGCAATATATTCAGCTTCAGCAGTAGATAGTGATACGCAGTTCTGTTTCTTCGAGGACCAACAGACCATGGATCGTCCAAGGAAATGACAAGTACCAGATGTTGACTTGCGATCCACACGGTCACTAGCATAGTCAGAGTCTGAATATCCAATGAGATCAAAATCCGAGCCCTTGGGATACCATAATCCTAGTGTTGGTGTGTGAGTTAGATATCGAAGAATATGCTTCACAACCTTATGGTGTGATTCCTTCGGTGCAGCTTGAAATCGTGCACACATGCAAACACTAAGCATTATATCTGGCCTAGATGCACATAAGTACAATAAAGAACCAATCATGGAGCGGTATACCTTATGATCGAAGTCAGTACCATTTTCATCAGTGCATAAATGACCATTTGTGGGCATAGGAATTTTGATGCCTTTGCAGTCTTGCATGCCGAATTTCTTCAGGACATCCTTGAGGTATTTCTCCTGAGATATGAATATGCCATTTTGCTGTTGACGAATTTGAAGACCTAAGAAGAATTTCAATTCTCCCATCATAGACATTTGATATTCTTCTCTCATCATATAGGCAAATTCATCACTATAACGTTGGTCAGTACAACCAAAGATGATATCATCAACATATATTTGGCACACAAACAATTCACCATCATAAGATTTAGTAAAGAGAGTGGGATCGAGTGAACCGGGTGTGAAGCCTTTCTTCATGAAGAATTTCTTCAATGTATCATACCACGCCCGTGGGGCCTGCTTGAGGCCATAGAGGGCCTTGTTAAGTCTGAAGACTTTGTCAGGATGCTTTGGATCTTCAAAACCTGGTGGTTGAGCAACATATACTTCTTCCTCAAGCTTACCATTGAGGAATGCACTTTTCACATCCATTTGGTGTAAGATGATATCATGATGGTTAGCATAAGCAAGCAATATGCGAATAGCCTCAAGTCTAGCAACAGGTGCAAAAGTTTCATCGAAATCAATTCCTTCAACCTGTGTGTAGCCTTGAGCTACTAGTCGTGCCTTATTCCTCACCACAACACCATTTTCATCTTGCTTGTTGCGGTAGATCCACTTTGTGCCAATGATGTTATGCTTGCGAGGATCGGGACGATTGACTAGTTCCCATACGTTGTTGAGCTTGAACTGATGTAATTCTTCTTGCATGGCCTGAATCCACTCAGGCTCCAGAAATGCTTCATCTACCTTAGTGGGCTCTGTGATAGAGACAAAAGCAAAGTGCCCACAAAAGTTAGATAGATGTGAAGCTTTTGAGCGTGTGAGAGGACCTGGTGCTCTAATGTCATCGATGATCTTCTCCACTTGCACTTCTTTTGCAACGCGAGGGTGAGCTGGTTGTCGTTAAGGAATTTGATCCGCATTTTCTTCACCATCAATTTCCTCAGCATTTTCTTCAGGTACATCAGCTCGACGTTCTTCACGTTCTGGAATGAATTCTTCAGTAGGAATGACTTCTTCAGTAGCCTTGTGCTTGGTAGAATCCTCAGGTGCTGGTTCATCTAACACAGAAGGTAGGTGCTCTCGTTGCGAGCCATTAGTTTCATCGAACCGCACATCTACAGTTTCAACAATCTTGTGAAGAACATTGTTTAAGACTCTGTAGGTGTGCGAGTCCTTTCCGTAACCAAGCATAAAACCTTCATGTGCTTTCGGTGCAAATTTAGAGTTGTGATGAGGATCTCTAATCCAGCATTTAGCACCGAAGACTTTGAAATAACTCACATTTGGTTTCTTGTTAGTGAGGAGTTCATAGGCAGTCTTCTTGAAGAATTTGTGAAGATATACTCTGTTGATGATGTGGCACGCAGTATCAATTGCATCAACCCAGAAACGACGAGGGGTTTTGTACTCATCGAGCACAGTGCGAGCCATCTCAGCAAGAGTCCTGTTCTTGCGCTCCACGACGCCATTCTGTTGAGGAGTATAAGGAGCAGATAACTCATGAGTAATACCAAATTCATCAAGATAGTCATCGAGACCCGAATTCCTGAACTCAGTGCCATTGTCACTTTTGATGTGCTTGATCTTCACACCAAAGTTGGTTGAAGCCCTCGAGGAAAATCGTTTGAAGACTTCCTGCACTTCATGTTTGTAAGTAACAAGATGTACCCATGTGTAACGAGAGTAATCATCAACAATAACAAAGCCATATTGAGATGCTTCATTTGAAACAGAAGAATAATGATTAGGACCGAAGAGATCCATGTGAAGCAATTCAAATGGACGAGTAGTGGTCATGATAGTCTTTGCTGGATGCTTGGCCTTTGTCATCTTTCTAGCTTCACAGGCACCGCACAAGTGATCCTTGAGGAATTTGACATTCTCAATGCCAATGACATGCTTCTTCTTTGCAAGCGTGTTCAAATTCCTCATGCCTGCATGACCAAGTCGTCGATGCCATAGCCATCCTTCTGAAGCTTTTGCAAGTAGGCACACTGCTGGTTGTGAATCTGCAGAGAAATCAACAATATACAAGTCTCCTCTCCTAAAGCCTTCGAAGACTTTGGAATTGTCAGCTTCCATATTCACAACACAACGATACTTGCCAAAGACAACAACCATATCAAGATCACAAAGCATTGAGACAGACATAAGATTATATCCTAAGGACTCAACAAGCATGACTTTGTCCATGTGTCGATCCTTTGTGATAGCAACTTTACCTAGACCCAATACCTGACTCTTGCTTTTATCAGCGAAGATGATATGCTTCATGTGTGACGCTGATAAGGGAGCATCCATCAACAGATTCTTGTCACCAGTCATGTGATTTGTACATCCACTATCAAGTACCATCCAGTGGCTTTGGGTTGATCATCCTGCAGATGAATTAGTGCAACTTACGACCTCATATACTTCAGCAACGAAGAATATGATATCTTGATTCATCAGATCAATTTCATCAAGCAGTAAGACAGATAAAACAGAGGGAGGACGTGTGAAATGAAAGTTCATTTCATCATGGTTAGCCTGCGTCCTTTCAGGCATTTTTGTCAGGTCCCCAGCAAATTCTTCAGACGTTATTGCACGTCCGGAGACCTGACCCTACAAAAGGGATTAGTTCTTTTTCTTCACCACCCACATCTGAAGGGGTGGCAAAGAGTTCATCACTCTGCGAGCTCCATATGAGAATGGTGGCAAAGCAGCCAAACCATTTCGTTTCACATAAGAGGGGTTAGGGTAAGCATATGCATAAGCAGAGAAATTCTTCGAGGACTTATGAACATAATAATTTGAAGAATAATGCTCATATTCATAGCCCTTGGCTCTTCCCTGCGAAACAGAGTTGTTAGCACGATGATGTTCATATGAGGACTTTGATCCATGTGAGGAATTTGATCCCCTTGAGGAATTTGGTCCGTATGAGGACTTGGATCCATACGAAGAATTTGGTCCATATGAAGAATTTGATCTGAGGTTCCTTTTCTTCACAGGTGGTGTCATGAGGACATTCACCTGAAGACTTTCAAGGCGCCTTTTGGGAACCCAGATTTTCTTCACAGGGGAACCGTTCCTGCAGTTAGTGCCAACATATCTAGCAAATACTTCACCATTCTGATTTTTGAACAGTTTATAGTTAGAGTCAAATGACTCATCAGAAGAATGAGAAGATTCACATGTATAGCCAGATAAATTAGATGGATCGACTGGAGGTCCCTTTGCAGCAACCCATGAGGTTTTGGGGTACTGCTCAGGCTTCCAATAGGTACCATCAGCATTGAGTTTCCTCTCAAAGGCAATACCCTCTTTCCTAGGGTTCCTGTTGAGGATCTGCTTTTTAAGCACATCACAAAGAGTCTGATGCCCTTTGCGGCTTTTGTACATGCCTGTTATGTACAATTCCTTCAGTCCTGCATCATCAGTAATACTAGCAATGTCCTCAGATGAGGAATTAGTGATAGCAGAGGCAGGTGAAGAATTTGTAACATTTGAAGCATTTGAACATTCAGGTGAGGAATTAGCAGATTCTCGTTCAATGCATTTTAAACATGGAGGAATAAATTCTTCCTGAGCAGCGCTGATTTGTTGAGCAAGTAATGAATCGCACTCCTTCTGAAGATCTTCATAACTCTCTCTTAGCTTCTCAAGATCTTACTTCTTTTGAAGATATTCATAAGAAAGCTTCTCATGATCAGATAAAAGAGTGTTATGATGACTTTGAAGGTTGTCAAACCTGGTCTGAAGTCTCTGAAGATTTTCAGTTAAGGCCTTAGTGCGATCCAATTCTTCACCCAACATATCATCACTTTTGTCTAGCATGTTTTGAACCTTTTCAAAAGCCTTTTGTTGTTGCACAGCAATCTTAGCAAGTTTAGAGTAGCTAGGCTTAAGATTTTCATCAGATTCATCATCGCTAGATTCAGAGGAGGCGTATTTGAGTACCTTGGCACCCTTTTCCATGAAGCAATAGGTGGGAGCGTAGTCATCACTTCTTTCATCAGCCTTGTTGGTGAGATCACTTTCTTCAGTGTTGAAGATGGATTTGCTGACGAATGCAGTAGCGAGGGCTAGGCTTGCCACACCAGACTCAGAATCTTCAGATTGTTCCTCTTCCTCATTTTCTTCAGATTCAGCCTCAGAGTCCATTTCCTTGCCAATGAATGCCCGAGCCTTCTTGGAGCTGCTCTTCTTGTGAGACGAAGACTTTGAGGATTTTGATGATGAAGATTTTGAGGACTTCTTCTTTTTCCTCGCATCATCAGAACTGTAATCCTTGTATTTCTTCTTCTTTGATTCCTTTTCCCACTGAGGACAATCTTGAATGTAGTGTCCTGGTTTCTTGCACTTGTGACAAAGCCTCTTCTTATAGTCACTGGATGAGGAATCATTGCTCCTTGAGGGTTTTCCAAAGCGACCACGTCTTGAGAACTTTTGGAATTTCTTCACAAGCAGTGCTAGATCACGACTCAGTTCTTCAGGATCACCAAGGCTGCTGCCAGAGTCTTCATCTTCGGACTCAGATACTACCTTGGCCTTCAGTGCACGTGATCTGCTATAGCTCGAACCGTAGAGATCTCTCTTCTCAGCAAGCTGGAACTCATGAGTGTTTAGCCTCTCGAGGATATTAGCGGGGTCAAGTGACTTGTAATCACCACGCTCTTGTATCATCAGTGCCAGAGTGTCAAATGAGGAATCAAGCGATCTCAGCAATTTCTTCACCACCTCATGGTTGGTGATGTCAGTGGCACCAAGTGCTTGAAGCTCATTTGAGATGTCAGTGAGGCGATCGAAGGTTTGCTGAACATTTTCATTGTCGAGTCTTTTGAAGCAGTTGAAGAGATTGCGAAGAACATCAACCCGAGAGTCACGCTGAGTTGAAACTCCTTCATTGAGCCTATCCCAGATAAGCTTTGCAGTTTCCAAAGCACTCACTCTACCATACTGTCCTTTGCTCAGATGACCACATATGATATTCTTCGCTTGTGAATCAAGTTGCTTGAATCTCTTCACATCGGTAGCGTTCAGTGAGGGAGTGACGGAGGGAACACCATTTTCCACAACGTACCAGAGATCGTTATCAATTGCCTCAAGATGCATGCGCATCTTGTTCTTCCAGTAGGGGTAGTCCGTCCCATCAAAGGTAGGACACCCAGCAGAGACCTTGATCATACCTGCGGTCGACATAACTAAAACTCCAGGCGGTTAAACCAAAATCACACAGAACAAGGGAGAACCTGGCTCTGATACCAATTGAAAGTGCGTTATATCGACTAGAGGGGGGGTGAATAGGCGATTTTTATGAAATTCTTCACTGAGGAATTTGCTCGTGAGGAAATTCCTTAGCGAAGAACTACTAGCAGCGGAATAAGTACTCAGAAGTAAACATAGCAGAATACATGCATGGTCATCATGATGAAATGAAGACAAACACAGAGTACAGAAAGCGTAAACACAGGATAGCACAAGATGAAGACAAACAGACTGAAGAAATTGAACTGAGGAAATTGAGAAAGTCTTCAGTCAAAGTCTTCAAACATAGATATGAACAAACACACAACACAGTAATGAGGAAATGAAAGTGTTGAGGAAATAGAACCAGTAAGCTTGGTGAAGACAATGATTTGGTAGACCAGTTCCAACTGCTGTCTCACTTGTACATCTGGTTGGAGTGGCTGAGTATTTAAACTCGAGGACACCTAGTCCCGGACACACAGTCCTCACCGTATTCTCCTTGAGCTAAGGACACATAGTCCTCTCCCAATCACTCATGGTAAGTCTTCAGGTGACTTCCAAACCTTCACAGACTTGGTCACTCGGCGATCCACAGTTCCTCTTGGATGCTCTAGACCTTGACGCCTAACCGTCTGGAAGAAGCACAGTCTTCAAAGGTAACAAGTGTCGGATCCACGCAGGATCTATCTCTTCAGTGATGCTCAATCACTTTGGGTTTGTAGGTGTTTTGGGTTTGGGTTTGGATTTTCCTCACTTGATGATTTTCACTCAAAGTCCTCGGAGGATGGGTTGCTCTCAAATGACAAGTGTCAAGTTCTCGCGGAGCAGCCAACCAGCTATTGGTTGTAGGGGGCGGCTATTTATAGCCTAGGGAGCAGCCCGACATGATAAGACATAAATGCCCTTCAATGATATGACCGTTAGGTGGACAAGATATTTTAGGACAGCTGGCACGCAGCACAGCAACGGTCGGAAATTTGAGGTACAAATTCCTCAGGGCTATCATGTTCCTCACTGTGTAGGCAATTCGCACTTGCGAATTCCTAACTCCTCAGTCAGAGCAAAGTCCTCAGTGACCAGTGTTGGGGAACGTAGTAGAAATTCAAAATTTTCCTACGTGTCACCAAGATCTATCTATGGAGAGACCAGCAACGAGGGGAAGGAGAGTGCATCTACATACCCTTGTAGATCGCTAAGCGGAAGTGTTCAAGTGAATGGGGTTGATGGAGTCGTACTCGTCGTGATCCAAATCACCGATGACCAAGTGCCGAACGGACGGCACCTCCGCGTTCAACACACGTACAGCCCGGTGACGTCTCCCATGCCTTGATCCAGCAAGGAGAGAGGGAGAGGTTGAGGAAGACTCCATCCAGCAGCAGCACAACGGCGTGGTGGTGGTGGAGGAGCGTGGCGATCCTGCAGGGCTTCGCCAAGCACCGCAAGAGAGGAGGAAGAAGAGATGCAGGGCTGCACCAACGAGAGATCGAATCGCGTGTCTTATGGGAAGCCCCAGGCCTCACTATATATAGGGGAGAGGGAGGAGGGTGCGCCCCCTCTAGGGTTCCCACCCCTAGGGGGGCGGCAGCCCTAGATGGGAAAGGGTGGCATCCAAGAGGGGAGGGGAGAGGGAGGCGCACCAATATGGGCCCTAAGGCCCATATCCCCTTAGGGTTTGCCCCCTTTCCACCTCTTAGGCACCTTGGGCCCTTGTGGGAGGCGCACCAGCCCACTTAGGGGCTGGTCCCTCCCCACCCTTGGCCCATGCAAGCCTTCGGGGCAGGTGGCCCCACTTGGTGGACCCCCGAGACCCTCCGGTGGTCCCGGTACACTACCGATAAAACCCGAAACTCTTTCGGTGACCAAAACAGGACTTCCCATATATAAATATTTACCTCCGGACCATTCCGGAACTCCTCGTGACGTCCAGGATCTCATCCGGGACTCCGAACAACATTCGGTAACCACATACAAACTTCCTTTATAACCCTAGCGTCATCGAACCTTAAGTGTGTAGACCCTATGGGTTCGGGAGACATGCAGACATGACCGAGACGTACAAGTTTCTCATAAACTTTGTATAAACCCAAATCTTTGATCATCTTATCAAAGCGTACATTCCAACTCCGAGATGCTTACTCCAGTCCTTAGAAGGATTGCTGGAGCTTTGCATACTTGTTAGCATCTTTCAGGATTGACAAAAATCTTCTGGTTGTATCACATACAACCTTTCCTCAAGAAAATCGTCGAGGAAACAATGTTTTTTTTTACATCCTATCTGCACAATTTCATAAATAATGCAGTAATCGCTAACATAATCCCAACAGACTCTTAGTATCGCTACGAGTGAGAAAGTCTCATCGCAGTCAACTCCTTGAACTTGTCGGAAAACATCTTAATGACAAGTCGAGCTTTCTTAATGGTGACATTTACCATCATTGTCCGTCTTCCTTTTAAAATCCATCTGTACTCAACAGCCTTACGACCATCGAGCCGTTCTGCCAAAGTCTACACTTTGTTTTCATACATGGATCCTCTCTCGGATTTTATGGCCTCGAGCCATTCATCGGAATCCGGGCCCACCATCGCTTCTCCATAGCTCGTAGGTTCATTGTTGTCTAGCAACATGACTTCCAAGACAGGATTACGTTCCACTCTGAAGTAGTATGCATCCTTGTCATCCTACGAGGTTTGGGAGTAACTTGATCCGAAGTCTCATGATCACTATCATAAGCTTCCACTTCAATTGGTGTAGGTGCCAAAGGAACAACTCCTGTGCCCTGCTACACTCTAGTTGAAGTGACGGTTCAATAACCTCATCAAGTCTCCACCATCCTCCCACTCAATTCTTTCGAGAGAAACTTTTTCTCGAGAAAGGACCCGATTCTAGAAACAATCCCTATTGCTTTCGGATCTGAGACAGGAGGTATACCCAATTGTTTTGGGTGTCCTATGAAGATGCATTTATCCGCTTTGGGTTCGAGCTTATCAGCCTGAAACTTTTCACATAAGCGTCGTGACCCCAAACTTTTAAGAAACAACAGCTTAGGTTTCTCCAAACCATAGTTCATACGGTGTTGTCTCGACGGATTTGCGTGGTGCCCTATTTAAAGTGAGTGTGGTTGTCTCTAATGCCTAACCCATAAACGATAGTGGTAATTCGACATGAGACATCATGGTATGCACTATATCCAATAGGGTGCAGTTATGATGTTCGGACACACCATCACACTATGGTGTTCCCGGCGGTATTAGTCGTGAAACAATTTCCACAATGTCTTAATTGTATGCCAAACTCGCAACTCAGATATTCATCTCTATGATCATATCATAGATATTTTATCCTCTTGTCACGACGATCTTAAGCTTCATTCTGAAATTACTTGAACCATTCAATAATTCAGACTTGTGTTTCATCAAGTAAATATGCTCAGTATCTACTCAAATCATCTGTGAAGTAAGAGCATAACGATATCCACTGCGTGCCTCAGCACTCATTGGACTGCACACATCAAAATGTGTTACTTCCAACAAGTTGCTTTCTTGTTCCATTTTACTGAAACCGAAGCTTTTAGTCATCTTGCCCATGTGGTATGATTTGCATGTCTCAAGCGATTCAAAATCAAGTGAGTCCAAACGGTCCATCTGCATGGAGTTTCTTCATGCGTACATACCAACAGTCATGGTTCACATGTCTCAATCTTTTCAGAAATGAGTGAGTCCAAAGATCCATCAACATGGAGCTTCTTCATGCGTTTTATACCAATATGACTTACATGGCAGTGCCACAAGTAGGTGGTACTATCATTACTATCTTATATCTTTTGGCATGAACATGTGTATCACTATGATCGAGATTCAATAAACCATTCATTTTAGGTGCAAGACCATTGAAGGTATTATTCAAATAAATAGAGTAACCATTATTCTCCTTAAATGAATAATCGTATTGTGATAGACATAATCCAATCATGTCTATGCTCAACACAAACACCAAATAACAATTATTCAGGTTTAACACCAATCTCGATGGTAGAGGGAGCGTGCGATGCTTGATCAACCTTGGAAGCACTTCCAACACATCTCGTCAGCTCACCTTTAGCTAGTCTCCGTTTATTCCGTAGCTTTTATTTCGAGTTACTAACACTTAGCAATCGAACCGGTATCTAATACCCTGATGCTACTAGGAGTACTAGTAAAGTACACATTCACATAATGTATATCCAATATACTTCCATTGACCGCCTTCTCATCTACCAAGTATCTAGGGTAATTCTGCTCCAGTGGCTGTTCCCCTTATTACAGAAGCACTCAGTCTCGGGTTTGGGTTCAACCTTGGGTTTCTCCACTAGAGCAACAGCTGATTTGCCATTTCATGAAGTATCCCTTCTTGCCCTTGCCCTTCTTGAAACTAGTGGTTTCACTAACCATCAACAATTGATGCTCCTTCTTGATTTCTACTTTCGCGGTGTCAAACATCGCGAATATTTCAAGGACCATCATATCTATCCCTGATATGTTATAGTTCATCATGAAGCTCTAGTAGTTTGGTGGCAATAACTTTGGAAAAACATCACTATCTTATCTGGAAGATCAACTCCCACTCAATTCAAGTGATTGTTGTATTCAGACAATCTGAGCACAAGCTCAACGATTGAGCTTTTCTCCCTTAGTTTGCAGGCCAAGAAAATCGTCGGAGGTCTTATACCTCTTGACGTGGGCACGAGCCTGAAATCCCAATTTCAGCCCTCGAAACATCTCATATGTTCCGCGACATTTCAAAAATGTCTTCGGTGCCTCAATTCTAAACCATTTATCATTACCGAACTATCATGTAGTCATCAAAACGTGTATGTCAGATGTTCGCAACATCCACAGACCACGTTCGAGGTCCAGCACACCGAGCAGTGCATTAAGGACATAAGCCTTGTACTGTCTGCATAATTGCTACTATCAACTTTCAACTATATTTTCTCTAGGAACATATCTAAAACAGTAGAACTAAAGCGCGAGCTTACGACATAATTTGCAAAGATCTTTTGACTATGTTCAGGATAATTAAGTTCATCTTATGAACTCCCACTCAGATAGACATCCCTCTAGTCATCCAAGTGATTACATGATCCGAGTCAACTAGGCCGTGTCCGATCATCACGTGAGACGGACTAGTCATCATCGGTGAACATCTTCATGTTGATCGTATCTACCATACGACTCATGCTCGACCTTTCGGTCTCTTGTGTTCCGAGGCCATGTCTGTACATGCTAGGCTCGTCAAGTCAACCTAAGTGTTTCGCGTGTGTAAATCTGGCTTACACCCGTTGTATGTGAACGTAAGAATCTATCACACCCGATCATCACGTGGTGCTTCGAAACGACGAACTTTCGCAACGGTGCACAGTTAGGGGGAACACTTTCTTGAAATTTTAATGAGGGATCATCTTATTTACTACCGTCGTTCTAAGCAAATAAGACGCAAAAACATGATAAACATCACATGCAATCAAATAGTGACATGATATGGCCATCATCACTTTGCTCCTTTTGATCTCCATCTTCGGGGCTCCATGATCATCGTCGTCACCGGCATGACACCATGATCTCCATCATCATGATCTCCATCATCGTGTCTTCATGAAGTTGTCACGTCAACTATTACTTCTACTACTATGGCTAACGCTTTAGCAATAAAGTAATTACATGACGTTTATGTTGACACGCAGGTCATAAATAAATTAAAGACAACTCCTATGGCTCCTGCCGGTTGTCATACTCATCGACATGCAAGTCGTGATTCCTATTACAAGAACATGATCAATCTCATACATCACATATATCATTCATCACATCCTTTTGGCCATATCACATCACATGGCATACCCTGCAAAAACAAGTTAGACGTCCTCTAATTGTTGTTTGCATGTTTTACGTGGCTGCTATGGGTTTCTAGCAAGAACGTTTCTTACCTACGCAAAACCACAACGTGATATGTCAATTGCTATTTACCCTTCATAAGGACCCTTTTCATCGAATCCGATCCGACTAAAGTGGGAGAGACTGGCACCCGCTAGCCACCTTATGCAACTAGTGCATGTCAGTCGATGGAACCTGTCTCACGTAAGAGTACGTGTAAGGTCGGTCCGGGCCGCTTCATCCCACAATGCCGCCGAATCAAGATTGACTAGTAACGGTAAGCATATTGAACAAAATCAACGCCCACAACTACTTTGTGTTCTACTCATGCAAAGAATCTACGCAATAGACCTAGCTCATGATGCCACTGTTGGGGAACGTAGCAGAAATTCAAAATTTTCCTACGTGTCACAAAGATCTATCTATGGAGAGACCAGCAACGAGGGGAAGGAGAGTGCATCTGCATACCCTTGTAGATCGCTAAGCGGAAGTGTTCAAGTGAACGGGGTTGATGGAGTCGTACTCGTCGTGATCCAAATCACCGATGACCAAGTGCCGAACGGACGACACCTCCGCGTTCAACACACGTACAGCCCGGTGACGTCTCCCATGCCTTGATCCAGCAAGGAGAGAGGGAGAGGTTGAGGAAGACTCCATCCAGCAGTAGCACAACGGCGTGGTGGTGGTGGAGGAGCGTGGCGATCCTGCAGGGCTTCGCCAAGCACCGCAAGAGAGGAGGAAGAAGAGACGCAGGGCTGCACCAACGAGAGATCGAATCGCGTGTCTTATGGGCAGCCCCAGGCCTCACTATATATAGGGGAGAGGGAGGAGGGTGCGCCCCCTCTAGGGTTCCCACCCCTAGGGGGGCGGCAGCCCTAGATGGGAAAGGGTGGCGGCCAAGAGGGGAGGGGAGAGGGAGGCGCACCAATATGGGCCCTAAGGCCCATATCCCCTTAGGGTTTGCCCCCTTTCCACCTCTTAGGCACCTTGGGCCCTTGTGGGAGGCGCACCAGCCCACTTAGGGGCTGGTCCCTCCCCACCCTTGGCCCATGCAAGCCTCCGGGGCAGGTGGCCCCACTTGGTGGACCCCCGAGACCCTCCGGTGGTCCCGGTACACTACCGATAAAACCCGAAACTCTTTCGGTGACCAAAACAGGACTTCCCATATATAAATATTTACCTCCGGACCATTCCGGAACTCCTCGTGACGTCCAGGATCTCATCCGGGACTCCGAACAACATTCGGTAACCACATACAAACTTCCTTTATAACCCTAGCGTCATCGAACCTTAAGTGTGTAGACCCTATGGGTTCGGGAGACATGCAGACATGACCGAGACGTTCTCCGGTCAATAACCAACAACGGGATCTGGATACCCATGTTGGCTCCCACATGTTCCACGATGATCTCATCGGATGAACCACGATGTCAAGGACTTAATCAATCCCGTATACAATTCCCTTTGTCTATCGGTACGATACTTGCCCGAAATTCGATCGTCGGTATCCCGATACCTTGTTCAATCTCGTTACCGGCAAGTCTCTTTTACTCGTTCCACAACACATCATCCCGTGATCAACTCCTTGATCACATTGTGCACATTATGATGATGTCCTACCGAGTGGGCCCAGAGATACCTCTTCGTCACACGGAGTGACAAATCCCAGTCTCGATTCGTGCCAACCCAACAGACACTTTCGGAGATACCCGTAGTGCACCTTTATAGCCACCCAGTTACGTTGTGACGTTTGGCACACCCAAAGTATTCCTACGGTATCCGGGAGTTGCACAATCTCATGGTCTAAGGAAATGATACTTGACATTAGAAAAGCTTCAGCATACGAACTACATGATCTTGTGCTAGGCTTAGGATTGGGTTTTGTCCATCACATCATTCTCCTAATGATGTGATCCCGTTATCAATGACATCCAATGTCCATGGTCAGGAAACTGTAACCATCTATTGATCAACAAGCTAGTCAACTAGAGGCTTTCTAGGGACATGGTGTTGTCTATGTATCCACACATGTATCTGGGTTTCCTATCAATACAATTCTAGCATGGATAATAAACGATTATCATGAACAAGGAAATATAATAATAATAAATTTATTATTGCCTCTAGGGCATATTTCCAACACAAGCTTCAACCATCAAATTCTTTCAAATTTCACAAGAGCTTCAGCCACAAGTTTGAACCCACCATATTTCACATGAATGAGGTCTTCCCTTCCTTATTATAGCCGAACAATGACTGACGTTGCGACTAGTGCAACAAAAACAGCGGCTTCCACCAGATTTTCACATGAACGTGGTCTTCGTGACCATGTACAAATGATGCATACAATAAAAAATATGGCTAGCATGACTTGTAACCATGGATCTAGGTTGTACACAACAGCACATATTGAAGTAAAAATTGGGTAACCATGGATCTGGGTAGTACACATAAGCACATATATATATGAAACAAATTGAGTAGTGGAAACCGTTTTGTGGAAACCGTACATGTCCGCCGCTGATCCAGACATTGCCGCAGCACATCCGGCCGCTCCCTGCTCTCTCGCCGCCGCCCCCTGAGTGGTAACCGCCCTGCTGCTTTGTCGCTGGCTCGCTGCTGCTAGGTCGCCGCCAAGGTGCAGATGTGCGCCATCACGGAGGAGACGACGGGAGGAACATGAAGCCAGCGCTAGGGAGGGATGGAGAAGGCAGATCGAGAGAGAGGGAGATGCGGGAGGGTGGCGGCACTAGTGCGAGGAGTTGCGAGAGGATAGGGTACGAGCATGGGCCGAGGGGAACGAGCCTCGTTCCCTGTTGTCCGGTCGATTTCGAGGTATGCCTCGGTTCCGGATAATGAGCGAATATTCCATTCCCTGGGACGGGTGGGTTCTGATTCGTTCGACTAACCATACGCGGGAATGAGCTGCGGGAACGGGTCGGACCCATGATGTTCTATCTAGTCACAGCAACCAAACACACCCTAAAGCACTCATTAGACATCTCAAATGAGCACGAAGATCATCGGATAGCTGAACAAATGAGCACAAATAATATCGATAGTGCTTTGTAAAGGGGCAACCAAGAAAGAGATTCTCTATATCCTCAATAACATGTTCATTGCACATGATACAATCATATGATGATAAGTAAAAGATCTTTCTTTGCGGCATGGCCCTGGTATTTAGGCTTACTGTAGCCGTGGCCGCAGCACACACCAATGCAGAGGCGAGGAATCAGGAGATATACGAGTAATCCAACCGCTTCGAGAGGGATCGTCTGGTGTCGGTGTCAAAACCGGCGGATCTCGGGTAGGGGGTCCCGAACTGTGCATCTAAGGTCAATGGTTGGAAGAGACAGGGGACATGATGTTTACCCAGGTTCGGGCCCTCTCTATGGAGGTAATACCCTACTTCCTGCTTGATTGATCTTGATGAATATGAGTGTTACAAGAGTTGATCTACCACGGGATCGTAATGGCTAAACCCTAGAAGTCTAGCCTGTATGACTATGATAATGAATATCCCCCCTCCGGACTAAGCCCTCTAGTTTATATAGGCACCGGGAGGATCTAGGGTTACACAGGGTCGGTTACAAGGAAGGGAATCTACATATTTGGTCGCCAAGCTTGCCTTCCACGCCAAGGAGAATCCCATCCGGACACGGGTGCAGTCTTCGGTCTTCGTATCTTCACAGCCCATCAGTCCGGCCCATGGCTAACAGGCCGGACGCCCGAGGACCCCTTAGTCCAGGACTCCCTTAGTACACCCTGAACCTGGCTTCAATTACGAGGAGTCCGGCGCGCAGATTTGTCTTCGGCATTGCAAGGCGGGTTCCCCCTTTCCAGATACTTCACAATGATCTTCGGACGATCGAGTTCGGCTCTGCAACACGAGTAGCATATACTTCCACATAGGGCATAATAATTTATAAGTCCAATCCTCTGGCAACATTTTACAACATGACATCACGTCAGTCCAGTCATTATTTCGAACCGTTTTTTCGCCTGCCGCCCCGCGTTCTGAGACGCGGTTGTCATTGGCACGTCTTAATCAAGCAGAGATCGTGTCCCCTTATTAAGGGATTCTTTATCGACACGGACGTGGGTAACCCAACCGTCTTTAGGGTACAATTCCTTGGGAATAGGCAAGTTTTAAGGCCCAGGAGGAGGCGTTCGATATTCACGGCCTTTATAAAGGGGTACAGACCTGTCTTTCTTCTCCAAGCTTGCTTCTTCCTCAACCCTTACTACCTCAAGTTCCAACACCCAGGTTTCAATTGCCACCAGCCTCAGTCATGTCCGGATCCAGCCGTCAAGGCCGGTGGGTTGCTTCTTCTGTCATAGAGGAGGATATCGCGAAGCTTCGGGCGGCAAGATATATGACCGCAGAAATCCTCCATCGGCTTCCCACGGAAGGGCAGGTTATCCCTACCCCCCAGATCTGGCGAGAGGGTCGTGTTCATTTCCCACTTCCTCCTAGGATTAGGGTTCACCCTTAATCCCTTCGTCCGGGGGCTCATGTTCTATTATGGACTAGATTTTCATGATACCGCCCCGAACTCTATTCTTCTCATCTCGGCGTTTATCGTCACGTGCGAAGCCTTCCTCCGAACTCCTCCGCACTTCGGATTGTGGCTCAAGACCTTCAATGTGAAGCCGCAAGTGATAGAGAGGGAGCAGCGGAGTGCGGTGGTGCCTTAGTGAGCAAGCTTACCAGCACTATTTGGCTAAAAGGATCCTTCACAGAATCTTCCGAATTATGGCAGCAGGAGTGGTTCTATATCACCGAGCCTCGTGGTTCCAAGTGGGCAGTTGCTCCTGCGTTTTGATCCAGCCCCCCAATTTAGCTCGCATCATGGATTTAATAAGGGGTTGGATTGGGGATCAGTTGATGAAGTGTGGACTCTGCAGAGTTGCATCCGAAGGCTCATTGAGAAGGATATCGATCTTGTCAACGTTATTCAGGTAATGCTAGTCCGCCGGACCCTGCCGTGCCAGCGACGGCCTCTCCGCATGTGGGAGTTTAACCCAGAAGGGCCATGGACTCTTCAGCACTTCTTCGGCACTACGCACGAAGGAATGTGGAAATTATTTTTCGGGAAACGAAAACAATGGCCGGACACCATCGAAGATATCGGCCTTGACTGCAACCATCTGGACACCTCGGTAAGCGCTCAACTTCCAAACACCTTTTAGTCAGGCATCCCGTAATAAGATATTGAGAAAACCATCTTTTCCAGAGCTGGATAAAGAAAGTGGAACGAATTAGGTGTCCGACCCTCCTTCTCGAAGACTCAGCGGACACCGTGCTAACAAGGATGTTGGCCCCGACACCGTGCCAGGCGCCTATGAAGGAGGGCAAGAACAAGAAGGCTAGAGGAGTCCCTTGTTCCGGAGATAAATCAGACACCGTGTTCGGGGAAATCAAAGTTTCTTTGCCCAAAGACAAAGGTGCAGGAGAAGCGAACATCCCTTCTCCCCATGGCAAGAAAAGGGCCGTCTCCGAAGCTTGGGAGGAGAAGTCTCCCAAGAGAGGCAAAATGCAATCGTCGGGCGGCTCGGGATTGGCAAGCGACATCGTCGCACAGTTTCATCATGAGGACAAGCCTCCATCCAAATCGTAAGTGAAGCATGGTGCTTTAAACATATCTCGCTCCTTTGTTGTTACCGAAGTAGCATCTAATATATATGTCCTCGCAGTTCGGCACACAATTTTCCTCAGCAATCTTCTTCCCCAGGAGATCTTCTCCCGGAGATGATGGAGAGCGATACGCCTCCCCCGACCTCCTCGCCCAACAGGGCAGACGACTTTGAGTTGTCGTCGCGGAGGGTTTCTCCCTACCGACAAGTAGTGCGGGGGGCGAAGGAGACCTTACCCGAAGGTAGCCCATCTATTACCCAGGGTTCGGGGGCCAATAATGAAGGTCCCGGACCATCCGGTTTACAGCCGGAGATGATTTTGGAGACGAGTAAATGGGTTCCTTCAAAGGAAGGTCGTACTCCTGCGGCAGCTTCTGAAGATCCAGAAGCACCGGACATGTTAACGAACATGTTGCGACAAGCGTCTATCTCAGAGGAACACCGTGCCCCGATGGGTGCGGTGGTCGAGAGGGTTCTGTCCGCGAAGAGCGGATTGAATGAAGCCTTCATGAGCCTGCTAAGAGGCTTCGAGGTTTCTGATATAATTTTTCCAACTGTACTTTATTCGGAAAATGCACCTGTGTATATATAGTAGCCCGTGAGACTCGGATTGCCTTCCCAAGGGAGGTGATCGGAGGATCAAAAAGATATGCTCAGGTAACAATCTGATGTAATTGGAACACATGCCGTTCCCCCCCGGTGACTTTCCGGACTACAGAAGTAGCCGAGCTATAGCGGAAGCTTGATGTGGCAGGGGATGACATTTTATTGATCAACAGGCGTCTTGACGAGTCACAAGGTATGTTTTTGGAGCGGTCATGACACATACGTGCTTATAATATAAGCGTGACGCTGAAATTTGTATACTGGATGTGCGTGACTGCAGATGGTGCTGCCGCAGTTGAGGTTCTTCGGGCAGAGCTAGCCCGGGCCAAGGAGCAGGCCTGGTTTAGTAATGCGGCTGCCGAAAAGGCATCGACCAAGTTAAAGGCCGAACAGGCTGCTCGGCGCCAAGACGAGGAGAAAATATCCATGATGGCGCTCGAACTGAAGGATGCTGCTGGCCGCTGTGAATTCCTTGAGAAGGAGAATAAAGCCAAAACAGTTGAACTTGACAAGGCCTTACAAGAGGCGAAAGAAGCATGGTCCGAATCTAGAGTGGCCCGGGAGGAGATATGGAAGTTGGGGAGATCGCGGCTGGTAAGCCCTTTTTATTACAGACTAAGTTCGACGATCCGAATTATGTCCTGCTGAATCAAGTGTGGAGTTCTCCAGACGCATTTTTGGACTTGCCGAAGAGTTCTTCTGATGCGGCGCAATTTTATCAAGCTCAAGAAGGGTATGCAACAGAGAAGCTTTTCTGGCCACAATTTGGTGTATCAAAGTGTCCACTGTTACTGAACGAGCAGATGTCACAATGGGCCGAGCTTCACAGGATATCCGGTACTGCCATGAAGGATGTCGTAATCCAGTTGTGGCCGAATGAGCCAATTCCAAATGTTTATTACGGTTTGGTGCGGCGACTTGCTGAGGCAGTGCCACGTATTGATGCTGTTAAGCGGTCAGCGTGCATTGAAGGTGCACGGATGGCCTTTGCCCCTGTCAAGACATACTGGGGGAAGATGAAGGCCATCGATGTGGTAGCTAAGAGTCCACCCAAGGGCAAGGACCAGCACGCGCTGGAGCATTATTTCGAGGATGTCTTAGAGGTTGCCCGCTTGATAGAGGGTCAATGCTTGGAGGACATAATATTCGAGTGAGGTGTATGGGAATTGTAAAAGATAATTTTATAATTAATCAATTTTTATGATTGCCCGTGTCAAGACATACTGGGGGAAGATGAAGGCCATCGATGTGGCAGCTAAGAGTCTCCTTAGTCTAGGACTCCCTCATCTGGAGCGGCAGTGGGTGTTCGAGCTGGCGAGCGTCGCTGAACGTGCAGCAGCGGCAGACACCGTATTGCATTTGTCCAGCTCGTCGGTAGGCTCCTCCTCCTCCTCTGCCTCTTACTGAGCGCGCTCGGCAAAGGAGAGGCTGCGGGAAGTAGCACAAAGCCCCTACGTGGTAGTAGTAGTATTTAGGGGCTATTTTGTTCAGTTCATCTAACTATAGATGTGTGGTCAAACTGTACAACGTACTTAAAATTAGCTAGTATATATAGTTTAACTAGCTATTTCAATACGTGGTTGGAAACAATTGGGGAGAAGTTTGGTCGGTTCAGCTGTCGAGTTGAACTGTTTGTATAAATTAAGAACGACCGCTTAATCTATGAATGAAATCTATGCTTAATTACTGAATTTTAGTTGCAAAAATTACATAGTGCTAATGATTTCTAGCTGCATATTTTGACAAATCACAGTGTTACAAGGATTGACAAATGGCAACGTTACTAGATCAACAAATGTAAATCTTTCCAGTTTGACAAATGGCAACATACCCAATATGACAGATGCAAATCTTATCAAATTGTTTGTATACCAAATTGGTTGCACACGGGTCATCCAAAACAACCGTTTGCGTTGAAGGGATGAACAAATCCTGCACTGCTCTTGTTGGAAATATGCCCTAGAGGCAATAATAAATAGGTTATTATTATATTTCCTTGTTCATGATAATCGTTTATTATCCATGCTAGAATTGTATTGATAGGAAACTCAGATACATGTGTGGATACATAGACAACACCATGTCCCTAGTAAGCCTCTAGTTGACTAGCTCGTTGATCAATAGATGGTTACGGTTTCCTGACCATGGACATTGGATGTCATTGATAACGGGATCACATCATTAGAAGAATGATGTGATGGACAAGACCCAATCCTAAGCCTAGCACAAGATCATGTAGTTCGTATGCTAAAGCTTTTCTAATGTCAAGTATCATTTCCTTAGACCATGAGATTGTGCAACTCCCGGATACCGTAGGAATACTTTGGGTGTGCGAAACGTCACAACATAACTGGGTGGCTATAAAGGTGCACTACGGGTATCTCCGAAAGTGTCTGTTGGGTTGGCACGAATCGAGACTGGGATTTGTCACTCCGTGTGACGGAGAGGTATCTCTGGGCCCACTCGGTAGGACGTCATCATAATGTGCACAATGTGATCAAGGAGTTGATCACGGGATGATGTGTTGCGGAACGAGTAAAAGAGACTTGCCGGTAACGAGATTGAACAAGGTATCGGGATACCGACGATCGAATCTCGGGCAAGTATCGTACCGATAGACAAAGGGAATTGTATACGGGATTGATTAAGTCCTTGACATCGTGGTTCATCTGATGAGATCATCGTGGAACATGTGGGAGCCAACATGGGTATCCAGATCCCGCTGTTGGTTATTGATCAGAGAACGTCTCGGTCATGTCTGCATGTCTCCCGAACCCGTAGGGTCTACACACTTAAGGTTCGATGACACTAGGGTTATAAAGGAAGCTTGTATGTGGTTACCGAATGTTGTTCGGAGTCCCGGATGAGATCGCGGACGTCACGAGGAGTTCCGGAATGGTCCGGAGGTAAAGATTTATATATAGGAAGTATGGTTTTGGCCACCGGAAGTGTTCTGGGCATCACCGGTAGTGTACCGGGACCACCCCCACGTGGGCTGGTGCACCCCCCCCCCCACAAGGGCCCAAGGCGCCTAGGGTTTGGGGAGGGGGCGCCCCACCTAGCTTGGGGGGCAAGTTTTCCCTCTCCACCCCCTTGGCCGCCACCCTAGATGGGTTTGGGGCAGCCGCACCCCTTAGGGTGGAAACCCTAAAGGGGGCACACCCCCTTCCCTCTCCCCTATATATACTTGAGGGTTTTGGGGCTGCCAACACAAGAGTTCCGATCTCTCGATGGCGCAGCCCTGCATCTCTCCCTCCTCCTCTCCCGCGGTGCTTGGCGAAGCCCTGCAGCATTGCCACGCTCCTCCACCACCACCACGTCGTTGTGCTGCTGCTGGATGGAGTCTTCCTCAACCTCTCCCTCTCTCCTTGCTGGATCAAGGCATGGGAGACGTCATCGGGCTGTACGTGTGTTGAACGCGGAGGTGCCGTCCATTCGGCACTTGGTCATCGGTGATTTGGATCACGACGAGTACGACTCCATCAACCCCGTTCACTTGAACGCTTCCGCTTAGCAATCTACAAGGGTATGTAGATGCACTCTCCTTCCCCTCGTTGCTGGTTTCTCCATAGATAGATCTTGGTGACACGTAGGAAAATTTTGAATTTCTGCTACGTTCCCCAACAGTGGCATCATGAGCTAGGTCTATTGCGTAGATTCTATGCACGAGTAGAACACAAAGTAGTTGTGGGCGTTGATTTTGTTCAATATGCTTACCGTTACTAGTCCAATCTTGTTTCGACGGCATTGTGGGATGAAGCGGCCCGGACCAACCTTACACGTACGCTTACATGAGACCGGTTCCACCGACTGACATGCACTAGTTGCATAAGGTGGCTGGCGGGTGTCTGTCTCTCCCACTTTAGTCGGAACGGATTCGATGAAAAGGGTCCTTATGAAGGGTAAATAGCAATTGGCATATCACGTTGTGGTTTTGCGTAGGTAAGAAACGTTCTTGCTAGAAACCCATAGCAGCCACGCAAAACATGCAAACAACAATTAGAGGACGTCTAACTATTTTTTGCAGGGTATGCTATGTGATGTGATATGGCCAAGAAGAATGTGATAAATGATATGTGATGTATGAGATTGATCATGTTCTTGTAATAGGAATCACGACTTGCATGTCGATGAGTATGACAACCGGCAAGAGCCATAGGAGTTGTCTTTAATTTATTTATGACCTGCGTGTCAACATAAACGTCATGTAATTACTTTACTTTATTGCTAACCGTTAGCCATAGTAGTAGAAGTAATAGTTGGCGAGACAACTTCACGAAGACACGATGATGGAGATCATGGTGTCATGCCGGTGACGATGATGATCATGGAGCCCCGAAGATGGAGATCGAAAGGAGCAAAGTGATGATGGCCATATCATGTCACTATTTGATTGCATGTGATGTTTATCATGTTTATACATCTTATTTGCTTAGAACGACGGTAGTAAATAAGATGATCCCTCATTAAAATTTCAGAAAGTGTTCCCCCTAACTGTGCACCGTTGCGAAAGTTCGTCGTTTCGAAGCACCACGTGATGATAGGGTGTGATAGATTCTTACGTTCACATACAACGGGTGTAAGCCAGATTTACGCACGCGAAACACTTAGGTTGACTTGACGAGCCTAGCATGTACAGACATGGCCTCGGAACACAAGAGACCGAAAGGTCGAGCATGAGTCGTATGGTAGATACGATCAACATGAAGATGTTCACCGATGATGACTAGTCCGTCTCACGTGATGATCGGACACGGCCTATTTGACTCGGATCATGTAATCACTTGGATGACTAGAGGGATGTCTATCTGAGTGGGAGTTCATAAGATGAACTTAATTATCCTGAACATAGTCAAAAGATCTTTGCAAATTATGTCGTAAGCTCGCGCTTTAGTTCTACTGTTTTAGATATGTTCCTAGAGAAAATATAGTTGAAAGTTGATAGTAGCAATTATGCGGACAGTAGACGGCTTGTGTCCTTAATGCACCGCTCGGTGTGCTGGACCTCGAACGTGGTCTGTGGATGTTGCGAACATCTGACATACACGTTTTGATGACTACATGATAGTTCGGTAATGATAAATGGTTTATAATTGAGGCACCGAAGACATTTTTAAAATGTCGCGGAACATATGAGATGTTTCGAGGGCTGAAATTGGGATTTCAGGCTCATACCCACCTCAAGAGGTATAAGACCTCCGACGATTTTCTTGGCCTGCAAACTAAGGGAGAAAAGCTCAATCGTTGAGCTTGTGCTCAAATTGTCTGAGTACAACAATCACTTGAATCGAGTGGGAGTTGATCTTCCAGATAAAATAGTGATGTTTCTCCAAAGTCATTGCCACCAAGCTGCTAGAGCTTCGTGATGAACTATGACATATCAGGGATAGATATGATGATCCTTGAAATATTCACGATGTCTGACACCGCGAAAGTAGAAATCAAGAAGGAGCATCAATTGTTGATGGTTAGTGAAACCACTAGTTTCAAGAAGGGCAAGGGCAAGAAGGGATACTTCATGAAACGGCAAATCAGCTGCTGCTCTAGTGGAGAAACCCAAGGTTAAACCCAAACCCGAGACTGAGTGCTTCTATAATAAGGGGAACAGCCACTGGAGCAGAATTACCCTAGATACTTGGTAGATGAGAAGGCTGTCGATAGAAGTATATTGGATATACATTATGTGAATGTGTACTTTACTAGTACTCCTAGTAGCACCAGGGTATTAGATGCCGGTTTGGTTGCTAAGTGTTAGTAACTCGAAATAAAAGCTACGGAATAAACGGAGACTAACTAAAGGTGAGCTGACGAGATGTGTTGGAAGTGATTCCAAGGTTGATATGATCAAGCATCGCATGCTCCCTCTACCATCGAGATTGGTGTTAAACCTAAATAATTGTTATTTGGTGTTTGCGTTGAGCATAGACATGATTGGATTATGTCTATCGCAATACGGTTATTCATTTAAGGAGAATAATGGTTACTCTATTTATTTGAATAATACCTTCAATGGTCTTGCACCTAAAATGAATGGTTTATTGAATCTCGATCATAGTGATACACATGTTCATGCCAAAAGATATAAGATAGTAATGATAGTACCACCAACTTGTGGCACTGCCATGTAAGTCATATTGGTATAAAACGCATGAAGAAGCTCCATGTTGATGGATCTTTGGACTCACTCATTTCTAAAAAAACTGAGACATGTGAACCGTGTCTGTTGGTATGTACGCATGAAGAAACTCCATGCAGATGGACCGTTTGGACTCACTTGATTTTGAATCGCTTGAGACATGCAAATCATACCACATGGGCAAGATGACTGAAAGCTTCGGTTTCAGTAAAATGGAACAAGAAAGCAACCTGTTGGAAGTAACACATTTTGATGTGTGCAGTCCAATGAGTGCTGAGGCACGCAGTGGATATCGTTATGCTCTTGCTTCACAGATGATTTGAGTAGATACTGAGTATATTTACTTGATGAAACACAAGTCCGAATTATTGAATGGTTCAAGTAATTTCAGAATGAAGTTGAAGATCTTCGTGATAAGAGGATAAAATGTCTATGATATGATCATAGAAATGAATATCTGAGTTACGAGTTTGGCACTGTGGAAATTGTTTCACAACTAATACCGCTTGGAACACCATAGTGTGATGGTGTGTCCGAACATCATAACTGCACCCTATTGGATATGATGCATACCATGATGTCTCTTATCGAATTACCACTATCGTTCATGGGTTAGGCATTAGAGACAACCGCACTCGCTTTAAATAGGGAACCACGTAATTCCGATAAGATGACACCGTATGAACCATGGTTTAGAGAAACCTAAGCTGTCATTTCTTAAAAGTTTGGGGCTGCGACGCTTATATGAAAAAGTTTCAGGCTGATAAGCTCGAACCCAAGGCGGATAACTGCATCTTCATAGGACACCCAAAACAGTTGGGTATACCTCCTGTCTCAGATCCGAAAGCAATAGGGATTGTTTCTCAAATCGGGTCCTTTCTCGAGGAAAAGTTTCTCTCGAAAGAATTGAGTGGGAGGATGGTGGAGACTTGATGAGGTTGTTGAACCGTCACTTCAACTAGTGTGTAGCAGGGCACATGAAGTTGTTCCTGTGGCACCTACATCAATTGAAGTAGAAGCTTATGATAGTGATCATGAAACTTCGGATCAAGTCACTACCAAACCTCGTAGGATGACAAGGATGCGTGCTGTTTCAAAGTGGCACGTAATCCTGTCTTGGAAGTCATGTTGCTAGACAACAATGAACCTACGAGCTATGGAGAAGCGATGGTGGGCCCGGATTCCGATGAATGGCTCGAGGCCATAAAATCCGAGAGAGGATCCATGTATGAAAACAAAGTGTAGACTTTGGCAGAACGACTCGATGGTCGTGAAGCTGTTGAGTACAGATGGATTTTAAAAGGAAGACGGACAATGATGGTAAATGTCACCATTAAGAAAGCTCGACTTGTCATTAAGATGTTTCCCGACAAGTTCAAGGAGTTGACTACGATGAGACTTTCTCACTCATAGCGATGCTAAGAGTCTGTTGGAATTAGCAGGTACTGCATTATTTATGAAATCTTGTAGATAGGATGTCAAAATATTGTTTCCTTGTTCTTGAGGAAAGGTTGTATGTGATACAACCAGAAGTTTTTGTCGATCCTGAAAGATTCTAACAAGTATGCAAAGCCCCAGCAATCCTTCTAAGGACTGGAGTAAGCATCTCGGAGTTGGAATGTACACTTTGGTGAGATAATCAGAGATTTTGGGTTTATACAAAGTTTATGAGAAACATGTATTTCCAAAAAAAAAGTGAGTGGGAGCACTATAGAATTTCTAATGAGTACATGTTGTTGACATATTGTTGATCAGAAATGATGTAGAATTTCTGGAAAGCATATAGGGTTATTTGAAAAGTGTTTTTCAATGGAAAATCTGGATTAAGCTACTTGAACATTGAGCATCAAGATCTATAAGGATAGATCAAAATCGCTTAATAGTACTTTCAAACGAACACATACCATGACAAGATTTTGAAGGAGTTCAAAATAGATCAGCAAAGAAGGAGTTCTCGGCTGTGTTACAAGGTGTGAGTATTGAACAAGACTCAAGACATGACCACGGCAGAATAGAGAGAAAGGACGAAGGTCGTCCCCTATGATTTAGTCGTAGGCTCTAAAGTATGCTATGTTGTGTACCGCACCTGAAGTGTGCCAAACCATGAGTCAGTCAAAGGGTACAAGTGTGATCTAGAAATGGATCACAGGACAACGGTCAAGGTTATCCTTAGTAACTAGTGGACTAAGGAATTTTCTCGATTATGGGGGTGGAAAAAGAGTTCGTCATAAAGGGTTACGCCGATGCAAACTTTGACACTAATCCAGATTATTCTAAGTAGTAAATTGGATTCGTATAGTAGAACAGTTATTTGGAATAGCTCCAAATAGAGCGTGGTAACTGCATCTAGGAGATGACTTAGAAATTTGCGAAGTACATACGGATCTGAATATTTCAGATCCGTTGACTATAACCTCTCTCACAAGCATAACATGATCAAACCCAGAACTCTTGGGTGTTAGTCACATAGGAATGTGACTTTGAGTGTTAATCACATATCGATGTGAACTGGATTATTGACTCTAGTGCAAGTGGGAGACTGTTGGAAATATGCCCTAGAGGCAATAATAAATAGGTTATTATTATATTTCCTTGTTCATGATAATCGTTTATTATCCATGCTAGAATTATATTGATAGGAAACTCAGATACATGTGTGGATACATAGACAACACCATGTCCCTAGTAAGCCTCTAGTTGACTAGCTCGTTGATCAATAGATGGTTACGGTTTCCTGACCATGGACATTGGATTTCATTGATAACGGGATCACATCATTAGAAGAATGATGTGATGGACAAGACCCAATCCTAAGCCTAGCACAAGATCATGTAGTTCGTATGCTAAAGCTTTTCTAATGTCAAGTATCATTTCCTTAGACCATGAGATTGTGCAACTCCCGGATACCGTAGGAATACTTTGGGTGTGCCAAACGTCACAACGTAACTGGGTGGCTATAAAGGTGCACTACGGGTATATCCGAAAGTGTCTGTTGGGTTGGCACGAATCGAGACTGGGATTTGTCACTCCTTGTGACGGAGAGGTATCTCTGGGCCCACTCGGTAGGACGTCATCATAATGTGCACAATGTGATCAAGGAGTTGATCACGGGATGATGTGTTGCGGAACGAGTAAAAGAGACTTGCCGGTAACGAGATTGAACAAGGTATCGGGATACCGACGATCGAATCTCGGGCAAATATCGTACCGATAGACAAAGGGAATTGTATACGGGATTGATTAAGTCCTTGACATCGTGGTTCATGCGATGAGATCATCGTGGAACATGTGGGAGCCAACATGGGTATCCAGATCCCGCTGTTGGTTATTGACCGGAGAACGTCTCGGTCATGTCTGCATGTCTCCCGAACCCGTAGGGTCTACACACTTAAGGTTCGATGACGCTAGGGTTATAAAGGAAGCTTGCATGTGGTTACCGAATGTTGTTCGGAGTCTCGGATGAGATCCCGGACGTCACGAGGAGTTCCGAAATGGTCCGGAGGTAAAGATTTATATATAGGAAGTATGGTTTTGGCCACCGGAAGTGTTCTGGGCATCACCGGTAGTGTACCGGGACCACCGGAGGTGTCCGGGGGTCCACCAAGTGGGACCACCGGCCCCGGAGGGCTGGATGGGCCACATGTGGGAGGGGACCAGCCCCAGGTGGGCTGGTGCACCCCCCATAAGGGCCCAAGGCGCCTAGGGTTTGGGGAGGGGGCGCCCCACCTAGCTTGGGGGGCAAGTTTCCCCTCTCCACCCTTTGGCTGCCACCCTAGATGGGTTTGGGGCAGCCGCACCCCTTGGGGTGGAAACCCTAAAGGGGGCGCACCCCCTTCCCTCTCCCCTATATATACTTGAGGGTTTTGGGGCTGCCAACACAAGAGTTCCGATCTCTCGATGGCGCAGCCCTGCATCTCTCCCTCCTCCTCTCCCGCGGTGCTTGGCGAAGCCCTGCAGCATTGCCACGCTCCTCCACCACCACCACGTCGTTGTGCTGTTGCTGGATGGATTCTTCCTCAACCTCTCCCTCTCTCCTTGCTGGATCAAGGCATGGGAGACGTCACCGGGCTGTACGTGTGTTGAACGCGGAGGTGCCGTCCGTTCGGCACTTGGTCATCGGTGATTTGGATCACGACGAGTACGACTCCATCAACCCCGTTCAGTTGAACGCTTCCGCTTAGCGATCTACAAGGGTATGTAGATGCACTCTCCTTCCCCTCGTTGCTGGTTTCTCCATAGATAGATCTTGGTGACACGTAGGAAATTTTTGAATTTCTGCTACGTTCCCCAACAGCTCTCACTTTGCATACGGGTGTTCTATCTAAATTGTTTGCGATCAAGAGCTGCAGAAATCCTACTCGGCACATTTTCTCTTGGCTTCTTGGGGAAGCTGTCGGTTTGCATACGGGTGTTCTAATTAAAATGTTTGTGATGAGTGTTTTATATTTAAAAAGCAAATTAAACTGCGGCTTGGGCGCCATTAATGGAGAGGATGCGAGCAAGGCGGGCGGCCAAGGAAGTCAAAGGGCTCGCTTCCCAATGAGCCTGTGCAACGTACAGCTCGCACGCTTCTCGGTGAGCCTACGCACTTAAGGACAGCTTGCACGCCTCTCGGTCAGCCTGCGCATCGGACGGCGCTCGCACGCCTCCCGTTCAGTCAAGGTCAAGAAGCTGTCCGCACGACACCTCCTACAACCATTAAAACCAAGACACGTGGCGTCACGTGAATGGTTAACAGAATTTTGGATTTACTGGAATTTAAAAACCAGGCATCTCAATGTTTTGCCGGAAATCAACGGTGCCCTGGTGTTTGAAATTCATTATCATTTCTTGCATGGGACCTAACCATGCACCCAAGGACACATATTTGATTTTTCAACCAATTTATATGCACTGGAGCATGTGCATGTAGTTCAAATTTGAATTATGCACATAAATGCATTTATAACACAGTTGATGCATAAAAATGTCCAAACGAACCCCGAAAAATCACAAAAATTCACACAACACTCCTGTTGTTCTATGTTGACACGAGAAGAAAAATTGAAAGCAATAAGAGGCAATGGATATCGTTTCCTTCCCAAAGGTGGTACGTTCCCTACCGAAAACCATCATACTTGTTGTGAGAAGCTCCGGTTTGTGAGAAGCATATACCCAAACCTGCCCCAAATGGGACAAAATTTGTACCACGGCATGTTGATGTCTTTCCATGATAGCATGCCAAGTTTCATGAATTTCGGACGAGTTTTGGATTTACTAGAATTTAAAAACCAGGCATCTCAATGTTTTGCCGACAATCAACGGTGCCCTAGTGTTTGACATTCATTCCCATTGCTTGCATGGGACCTAAGCATGCACCCAAGGACACATATTTGATTTTTCAACCAATTTATATGCACTGGAGCATGTGCATGTAGTTCAAATTTGAATTATGCACATAAATGCATTGAAAACTCAGTTAATGCATAAAAATGTCCAAACGAACCCCGAAAAATCACAAAAATTCACACAACACTCCTATTGTTCTATGTTGACACGAGAAAAAAATTGAAAGCAATAAGAGGCAATGGATATCGTTTCGTCCCCAAAGGTGGGACGTTCCCTCCCGAAAACCATCATGCTTGTTGTGAGAAGCTCCGGTTTGTGAGAAGCATATACCCAAACCTGCCCCAAATGGGACAAAATTTGTACCACGGCATGTTGATGCCGCTCCATGATAGCATGCCAAGTTTCATTAATTTCAGACGAGTTTTAGATTTACTAGAATTTAAAAACCAGGCATCTCAATGTTTTGCCGGCAATCGACGGTGCCCTGGTGTTTGAAATTCATTCCCATTTCTTGCACCCAAGGACACATATTTGAATTTTCAACCAATTTATATGCACTGGAGCATGTGCATGCAGTTCAAATTTGAATTATGCACGTAAATGCATCAGTTAATGCATAAAAATGTCCAAACGAACCCTAGAAAATTCCAAAATTGAATACAGCACTCTTGTTGTTCTATGTTGACACTCGAAATTTTTTGAAAGCAATAAGAGGCAACGGGTATCGTTTCGTCCCCAAAGGTGGCACGTTCCCTATCGAAACCATCACGCTTGGTGTGAGAAGCTCTGGTTTGTGAGAAGCTTATACCCAAACCTGCCCCAAATGGGACAAAAAATATAGGGACAATTACATCCATGCCACTAGTTGTGTCACACCCGTTTGTTTTGCCCCTAAATTCAAAAACCCTCAGTCTTGCCCAACCCCATTTGGTGCACTTTTGTTTTTGCCCTTCCGTCACGGCTCCGCCTAGTCAGTGTCGTTTGACCATAACCAGCGGCCGTTTATGGACACAGCTTTCCCCTAGCTTGCTCTTACAGGTGGGTCCTGCCTCACTCTCATTCCCCATCTCATTCTATATCGCTCGACGAACCCTAGTTCTGAGCAGCGGCGACCTTGGCGAGCGGCGGCGCCATCGATTCTCCTCCCACCTGATGGACAGCGGGGAATGCACCGGTGGTGGCGGCGACCTTGGTGAGCGGCCGGGCCATCGATGCTCCTCCCACCCAGAGGTAAATCTTTCCGGAAAGAGTGCTTTAGAAGAGTATTTGTCTGTTTCAAGGCTTGTCAGAAGGGTTTCTTGGAGGGGTGTAGGCCATACCTTGCTGTGGATGCTACAACATTGAATGGAAGGTTTAGAGGCCAACTAGTTGCTGCATGTTCCATAGATGCTCATAACTGGCTATTTCCTATAGCATATGGTGTCATAGAAGCAGAGTCTGAAGAGAGTTGGGGTTGGTTTTTCAAAAACCTAAAAAATGTCATAGGACATCCAGAAGGGCTGGTGATACATACTGATGCTTGTAAAGGACTAGAAATTGTTGTGGAAGAGGTCTACCCTGCAGTTGAGCATAGAGAGTGCATGAGGCATCTAGCTCAGAATTTTAGTAAGAAATTTAAGGGGAAGTTTTACGATGAAAATTTGTGGCCTTCCTCACTACTTACAGCATCAAGAAGCACAACTACCTTGTGAGACAGTTGCACAGCAAGCCCAAGGTCAAGGAATATTTGGAAATGCACCACAGGAAAATATGGGCTAGAGCTCTAATAAATGAGTTCAGCAAGGTTGATTATGTTAACAACAACCTGGCAGAAGCATTTAACTCCAAGATCAAGAAGTACAAGGGGCTGCATATAGTGGATTTGCTAGACAAGATTAGGCAATACATCATGGAGAAGTTTGATATAAGGAAGAGGATTGCCACTGACCATTTCATTGGCCACAACATCGTACCATCTGTAATGAAAGCCTTGATGGCTAAATCAAAAGGTTTGGGAATGACTATGGTCAGGAGAAGCCCAACAGAGGCAGAGGTGACTGCTACTGACAAAGAAAAAAGAGAATGGAGGTACCTAGTAGACCTAGCTAAGTGGACTTGCAGCTGCAGATAGTGGCAACTTACTGGCAAGCCATGCATCCATGCTCTCTTTTTTATTACAGATCTGAGAGGTGAAGCCAATGCCATTGATCAATATGTTCATAAGTACTACTCTGTTGAGAAATCCATAGCTACTTATGCAGACAACCTACCAGCTTTAGAGGGAAAGCAACAGTGGGACACAGTGGATCCAGGTTTCAAATTGTGTGCAACAGTTCAGAACAGAGCACCAGGTAGGCCAAGAAAGCAAAGGATCAGGGCTAGTAGTGAAGGAAAGGGGCTTGGTGCTAGGAAGAGAAAGTGCAAGAGGTGTGGGAGATTTGGACACATTGCCAAAAACTGTAAAGAATAGTTGATGCTGCATTTGGAGAGGAGGATGAACATTGGGGAGCAGAAAATGTGGATGAGGATGCAACAGAACCACTGAACAATGAGGAAAATGCAAATGCTGATGGAACAGATGATGATGATGAGGCAGCAACAGAACCACTCAACAATGAGCAGCCATCTACACAAGTTGGACCTACAGTACTAAGGTATTTACAGTTACTACATTGAACCCTTGAATTATTGTTTCTATTTCTAGGTTTCTGAATGTGCCATGTCTGATTACTCAACCATCTGTCAGCCCCAGGAAAAATTACAAAAGGCCAGCTGATAGAGGGGCTTCTCCAAGAGCAGCTAAGAAGAAACCAGGCCATGCAACAGTAGTTGAACCCTTTGCTCATGCTCAAGCTCCAGCTCGAGCAAAGAACACCAGATCCAAGGCAAGGCTGTTACCCAACCCAGCAAGAAACACTAGGAGCAAATCACTGAAGTTCTAATTGCTCCCTGTCATCTTCACTTAATAATGTGATGTGCACTTGGCTCTTGAATGTGCACTGTCATGTTGAACTACTATGTTATGTTGTTGTCGTGTCATCTTGAACAACTTTGGTATGTCATCGTCGTGTGAACAACTTTGGTATGTCGTCGTCGTGTGAACCATTTGGTATGTTATATCATGTGAACAACTTTGGTATGTTATGTCGTGTGAACAACTTTGGTATGTCATTGTCGTGTGAACCATTTGGTATGTTGTTGTCGTGTGAACAACTTTGGTATGTTATGTCGTGTGAACAACTTTGGCATGTCGTCGTGTTGTATAATTGTTATCATTCTGTGATGTTCAATTATTGTGCAATCTTATGCCATGTTCAAGATCAATCAATGATTTGGATCATCGATAGTATTGAATTCACATAAATAACTCATAGAAAAGTTCCAAACTACATCTTCCATTACCATTTAGTTCATCATCCATCATAAACAGCACTACATCATCCAATAACTTGCTCAAATCTGTTAAGACACAGAGATGGCCACAACAACAACACACAATAGGGTAATACCAAACAACAGTGTCCACACACGCAACATTTCATCTCGCTCTTTCAGTTTCTTCTTCAAAGTGTGCTTCTTCTTCGCCAGCTCCAGGTTTCTCTTCTGCAACTGATGACTTTTGATCCACATCCGTTCAATCTTAGCATGCATGTCTTCAAATGCAAGTGCAACACGAGTTGGGGGAGGCGGATCAACCAAACCAACCAGCGGCACTCTTCTGGCAACTACAATTTAGGCAAAGATCAGATCACAGCAAGGACATGTCCATATCCAAGATTAATGATCTAAATGTTACTCTTACATCAAGTGGGCACCCTAAAAACCGTCGGCCAGTGCTTCCCCCTCCCCAGGCGACTCGACGGGCCGGAACTAGGCCATGTCCAGCGCAACGGTGCTTCGAGCGGTACTCCAAGCCGGTGTAGGTGTCGTCCGGCAGATAAAACTCGGATGCATGCTCCACAATGCCCACCCCATCGACCTTCTCGAAAAATGTGAGATTTTCCCCCAAAATACACAAACCCTAACCCTAGAACAGAGGAGCCGCGGGAAATCGAGGGGAATCGCCAAGCGTTACTTACCTCTCCAGCCATGGCGGATGCCGACGATAGCTTAGATGAGATGCCCGGGCTCGAAATCTCCAGATCCACCTCCTCCCTCTTCTCCTCCTCTGCTTTTGCCGCGCGGTCACAATTTTTTTCACTTCAGCTCAACGAGGAGGAAGTAATAAGGGCAACCAGCCCAGGGGCAAAAATGTCCATAAACGACTGCTGGTTATGGTCAAACGGCACTGACCAGGCGGAGCCGTGACGGAAGGGCAAAAACATAAGTGCAACAAACGGGGTTGGGCAAGATTGAGGGTTTTTTGAATTTAGGGGCAAAACAAACGGGTGTGACACAACTAAGGGCTGAAATGTAATTGTCCCAAAAATATACCACGGCATGTTGATGCCGCTACATGATAGCATGCCAAGTTTCATGAATTTCATACGAGTTTTGGATTTACTAGAATTTAAAAACCAGGTATCTCAATGTTTGCGGCCGATTAACGGTGGAGGGTGTTTGAAATTCATTCCCATTTCTTGCATGGGACCTATGCATGCAACCAATGACATATATTTAATTTTTCAATAAGTTTATATGCACTGGAGCATGTGCATGTTGTTCAAATTTGAATTATGCGCATAAAATGCCTGGAAAATCCAGTTAACGTATAAAAATGTACAAACGAACCCTGAATAATTCCAATTTTTTTGACAACACACCTATAGTTGCAGGTTCATTGCAGATAAAAGTTCTAACAATTCAAACAGCATCCTTTGTAGTTGTGAACCCATTACGTAATTCAAATGATCAAGACGGTAAATCAAGTAGTTCGCACACAGTTTATTATCACCAACCGTGTGAGATGCAGCACAAAATATCTTGGAGCACCGTCGGTGTATAGTATTATAAATCAAGCAGATCGCACACAGTTAGTCTCCTTTGTGTACCCAAATTATGCAATGACGTGGATGACCTCTGTAACTAGGGAAATTTGAACCAATTTTTTTTACATTCAAACTCAACACACACGGGTTAAGCTATCTGAATAAGGGACCGTGTCTGATAACACTTTGCGCGCCAGTTTTTTAGCTGAAGCGCTTCCAAATTTTCGGCTTCCGCGGAAATATCTACCTCCCCGCCCCTCCCCCTTACGAAAAGCCACATTTCTCCTCTTTCCGCCTTCCTTTCCAAGTTGAAACCTTCACTCTCCTTGCTTGCAGCACCGTCGCCTCCTCGCCGGCGACCCTCCTTCACGCTCCTCGGCCTCGCCTATCCAGATAGGTAATCCACACCCGACCCCCATCCTCCTCCTCCTTCCACATCCCACATGCCCCTACCGTCGGCGCGAGCGCGACACCTTCCACCCAAATCACCGACCCTTCCACCAAATAAGCATCGGCCTAAGCCATGGTGCACGCAGTATAGCTAGGACCTCAAGGAGCATTTGGCAGCGGAGAAGCAAATTGCGGCCGCACGCGCGGATGAGGTCGCGGTGGCTGCCATTCGTGCCGACCCCCAGATCTTGAAGGAGCACCTTGCCATTTGCTAGCTATGCCAGTTAAGCATGCTCGGTTTACCTGTTGCGCGTGCTGCTCCTGCCTTTCCTTCACAAATTCTAGTGAATTGTGCTATCTAATTTTACCATGCAATCTGTTGCTCTAGTGTATATGTTCTATATGTCGTGCAGTATGGTGCTCACTTATTAACTGTTTTGCTAATTAGTTGTCGTCTTCAGTTAACTGTTTGGTTCCATTCTGCAAATGTGATGTTCAATTCTTTAGGCTGCAATTTTGTATTGTCTTCCATGTGAGAAATAAATCCAATTTATCTTTACAAAATTGTGGGTGCATTCTGTTATTGTATACCATGTGAGGAATAAATTGAATTTGGTTGTAGTAAATACATGAGAAACAAATACAATTGCTACAACTGGTTGTAGTTAACTGTTTGGTTAACTATATGATCTTCTATTAGGAGTATGTTATATTGTGCAATGTGGTGCTCAGTTAATGTTTGGTTCATTTCTTGTGGTGTTTAGTTAACTGCTTGGTTCAATTCTGCAATGCGATGTACAATTGTCGTGGGTAGAATTTTGTATTGTTGTTCATGTGAGGAATAAATCGAATTTGGCTGCACTTAATACATGAGAAACATATACAAGTGCTATATTTCCTAGTTCTTAATCATGCTTGGTTTGGATAAATGGGTTTTCCGTGTGGCTTCAGTTAATCTGATGAATCTGCAATGTGATTATTTTTCATCAACATATTTTACTGATAGCATGTGAACCCTTACTTAACCTGATGACCAACTACCTTATATGTGTTGCAGGGAAACAATGGGAAGCACTGAGGTTTACAATCGAGGTTAGCACATGCATGGTCCGTTGTCTAATAGCACATTCTTGTGTAATTGCAGTAACCATTCTAATATTTAGGTTTTTAACAATTTGGTCTTGCACATGTAGGTCTCGCTGTCAGAGGTTTTGACCCACATGTAGGTCCCTTCTTACAATATGTCTATGTACCGTCTATGATGCTAATTTCAAAAGGTTATAGATGTTGCATGTGAAACTTGGTCCTGGTGTAGTTGTGTAATGGGGTAGCTGGGTGTTGAAGCTATATGATGTTGTACTCTGATGTATTTCAATTATGAAAATGAAATATATTGTGTGCTTAATATGAACTATCAATTAGATTAATAAATGGACTATGAATAATCAGATAATTAGCCCGCTAATTGGGTTTTGCTATTGCAAACGGTTGTTGAAAAAATACCGTGGGCGATGACCTCAGGCAATGCACACAGTTTCTAGGAATAAACCGTGTTGGATCAATGAACATCACACATGACTTTCTCTTGAAAACTGTTTGCGTTAGGCCACCTTGTGCAAATGTTTACCACATGAAAACTATGTGTGATGGACAGCCTTTGCCACACAGTTTCTTCCATGGACCGTATGTAATATATTCAATAACGCAAGCGATTTAACGGGAAAAATTGTCTGTGATGTACCTATGAACGGAAACGTTTTCCTTGGAGCGACTGTGTGGGATGTACATACGAACGGAAACGTTTAGAGGGGACTGACTATGTGGGATGTACTTGCGACCGGAAACAATTTCACCGTATAATTGTATTTTTTTAGCTCTATTGTATGTATTTCCGTATTTAAGCGCTCGCCGGTCGCACACGACCTCATTTTGCCGAACGTGTGTGCCAGGAAGGCATATCCCCGACGGTTTCTGGGTTGTGTGGGAAGGACCCCCCTATCGCCCACACTCACTTGGCGACGGTTCCAAATGCCGTCACGGAAAGGGGTTAAAAACCGTTTGTTTAGGAGCTCGTTGTACTAGTGAAAGTCCCTTCGCAAAGGGAAGCAGTGATTTGCAGAGGTGCCAGAGCTCAAGTTTTAAAACAGAGATAAATGATATTTTGAGACATGCACCCTTCTCATTCACTTCGCGACCATCAGTTATCAACATCTTCCGTGCTAAGCACGCTAGTGGCGGTTCCCAAGTGATAAAAGTAAAGGTTTTGACTTCATTGGAAGTTTTTGTTTGATTATTTCAGAGATTAACTCTTTTTCATGTTTGCAGTTTGGGACTGGGCATCCCTATTACCGCCCTTTTCTCGTGAGATGGCGAGTGAATAAACACTCGACCTGAGAATAACCCGCTTAGCATGGAAAATACTGACCACCTCATGTCGTTCCATGAACGATCCAGGCACACAAAAGGATAATTTTTAGAAGTTTTTAGAGGTAGCACATGCAAATTTACTTAGGACGGCAGGGTAATACCGTATATAGGTAGGTATGGTGGACTCATCTGGAATAACTTTGGGTTTAAGGTTTTTGACGTACAAGCAGAGTTCCCACTTAGTACAGGCGAAGGCTAGCAATTAGATTAAGAAGCGGCCAACTAGAGAGCAACAACGGTCATAACCATGCATTATGCATAAGTAACATTGGACACTAGCATGAGTAGGATATGAACACCATGAACATAAATATCATCGAGGCTATGTTGGTTTTGATTCAACTACATGCATGAACATGTGCCAAGTCAAGCCACTCGAACATTCAGAGGAGGATACCATATCATCATACTACATCACAATCATTTTAATGCTATGTTGATATCCAAGATAAATCATTATCAACCCCCAGCTACTTATGCATGGCATGAGAAACTATAATCTCTAATTGTCATTGCAAACATGTTTAATCATAATGGACTGAATCATGGATGCTAGGTCAAACATATTTACACAAACAGAACAAGTCGAGTTCATACCAGTTTCTCTCTGCCACAGCCAATTCATCGAATATCGTCATTATTGCCTTTCACTTGCACGACCGAATGATAAGAAAATAATAATAGTGCAAGAGTGCCATGGACTAAGCTGGAATCTGCAAAACATTTTATTCAACACGAGAAGACAAGGTAAAATGGGCTCTTTATTAGATCAACATTTATTCATATGAGAGCCACTCAACATTTTCATCATGGTCTTCTCCTCGGTACAACTTGAATAAAAAGAAAAGAAATTCAAAGAAACACACTGAAATATTTTTGGAGTTTTTGGTTTTCCTGAACGAGCAAATTAAAAGAGAAAAGCAAAAACGAGAAAAACTATTTACACGGGAAAGCTCACAACAAACAAAAGAAGAACAAGGAAATCTTTTGGGGTTTTCTCTTTTTAATACTACTACTAAGCATGCATAGAAAGTAAATTACTACAACTAATTTTTTTGGTTTTTCTAAAGTTTTTCAGACACACAAGAAGAAAGCAAGAAAATAAATCTAAGCATGGATAATACAATAAAAAAGTGTGAGCACCGACAACTGAAAATAAGTGGACATGAATGTAATGTCGGTGAGAAAGACGTACTCCCCCAAGCTTAGGCTTTTGGCCTAACTTGGTAGTCAATCAGTAGCCTAGATGGTAGTAGGGATCCTGAGGAGCAGAGGCATCCACTCATCCCACTGTTGAGGCTCCTCCTCTACCTCTGCAGCAGCCCGAGCGTTCCGGTAGGCGATGATGTCCGCATGCATAATCCTATATCCGCCCCTGGCAGAACCAAACAGAGCAGGTGCATGCAAAGGAATAATATCACAAGTTTTAATGCTAAAGACCAGGTTATAAGGAATAGGGATGTTAGGAGAGTTGTTATCAGTGAAATGGTGGTGATCCATGGTTGCGTGGTCTAGGTAAACCTTGGTTAGAGGGTAATCATGAGGGCGTATCTCAACATTGAATTGAGCCGCCAAACGAGTAGCAAAAATCCCACCATGTATTTTATCCTGGGATTTATTAAGATGGAGGCGATGAGTCACAATAGCTCCCAAGCTATAAGTGTTGCCGCCCTCTAATGCACGACGTAAAATAACAAGGTCTGGTGAACTGAGCGCACCCAGCTTCTCTCTAGCAAGCAAGCATTTCGAAATGAAAAGAGCAAAGTAACGAACGGCGGGAAAATGCAAGCCAGCGACAGTGATAGCTGACACCCCTCTCGCATGTCCCATTGTCAAAGTGCGAGAAAAGTCCTCAAACCCAGCTGGCCTAGGCTCAGCAAGCTCCCATCAGAGGGGATCATGCATATGTCACAAAATTCAGTAAGTGGTATCTGATTGTTTTCAACATATAAATCAAAGCTCACTTCAGGAGGATTATTTCTAGGCAAGAAAGTAATGAACATAGATGTTTGTGAGGATTTGACGTTGGTCACACTCATCTGCAATGAAGTCGGTGAGGCTGGCATTAGCAACATATTGTGTGAACTCCTGAAGAATTCCAGCCTCTTCCAAGAACGGGGTGTGCGGCCATTCGCATGGTCGTACCTCCGCCAACCTCCGAGGGTGGAGATCACTGTCAGAAGACTCCCTAGTAACACCCTTGGAGTTCTTCCTAGAGCCAAACTTCCTAAAGATATTCATGTCCGCGTACAATTTTCAAGCAACAATCCCCCGAAACAGTTTCGGAAACGGAGCTCCGAGCAAAGAGATTGAAATCCGCGGGTTTGAGATCAAGAACACGAGAGAGAGAGAGAGCAATGGAGTTTTCTGGAGATAAGTGATGATGTGGGATGAAGAGGTAAGTGAGGGGGGCCACGTGGGGACCACAACCCACCTGGGCGCACCTGGTGCACCTCTCTCTGATATTATTTGCACCAGAAATTCAGAAATATTCAGAAAAAATCGTATAAAATTTTCAGGGCATTCTGAGAACTTTTATTTTTGGGTCATTTTTTATTGCACGGGAAATTCAGAAAATAGACAAAACATGGCATTTTATTTTATTTAACTAATAAAAATAGAAAACAAAAGGTAAGGACAGAAGGTAGTGCTTACTAAATTCATCAACTTCATACCGCTCAAAAATGATTCATTAATAAGGTTGATCAAGTCTTATTAACAACCATTTTCGATTAGCATGAAACCGAAGAACTTTCATAAATCACTAAGTTACCTCAGTGGGGATATGAATGTCCCCAACAATAAGCATTTCATATTTCTTTTTGACGGTAGGTAGAGGTATTTGAAAACTTCCAATAGTGATCGACGGAGATTTTTCAATAACATTAATACCATTCACTTGGAATTGTTTCTTTGGAAAGTGCATCGTGTGCTCATTACCATTAATATGAAAAGTGACCTTGATTTTATTGCAATCAATAACAGCCCCTGCAGTATTCAAGAAAGGTCTACCAAGGATAAGCGACATGTTGTCGTCTTCAGGCATCTCAGGTATAACAAAGTCAATCAAAATAGTAACATTAGCAACAACAACGGGCGCATCCTCACAGATACCGTTAGGTATCGCAGTTGATTTGTCAGCCATTTGCAAATATATCTTAGTAGGTGTGAGTTTATTCAAGTCAAGTCTTTTATATAAAGAGAAAGGCATAACACTAACACCAGCTCCTAAATCACACAAAGCAGTTTTCACATAATTCTTTTTGATAGAGCAAGGTATAGTTGGTATTCTCGGATCTCCAAGTTATTTAGGTACTCCATCTTTGAAAGTATAATTAGCAAGCATAGTGGAGATTTCAGCTTTCGGTATTTTTCTCTTATTAGTGATGATTTCTTTCATATACTCTGCATAAGGAGGCATTTTCAAGATATCAGTCAAGCGAGTACGCAAAAATACTGGCCCTCAGCATTTCAACAAAGCGTTCAAATTCTTCATCATCTTTCTTTTTAGTTGGCTTGGGTGGAAAAGGCATAGGTTTTTGAACCCACGGTTCTCTTTCTCTAGCGTGTTTTCTAGCAATGAAGTCTCTTTTATCATACCTTTTATTTTTGGGTTGTGGGTTATCAAGATCAACAGGTGGTTCTATCTCAACATCATTATCTGGTTCTTTTTCATTAGGTTGAGTATCTTCATGGACATTGGCATTATCTTTCTCATTATCACTTGGTGGATGTTCATTACCAGACTGAGTTTCAACATCAGAGATAGAAGATTCATTATCATTATCAGGAGGTTTTTCTATTTCAGGTTCACTAGAAGCATGTAAAGTCCTATCATTTTTCTTCTTCTTTTTCTTTTTAGAAGGACTATGTGCACTAGTGTTATTTCTTTGTGAGTCTTGTTCAATTATTTTTGGGTGTCCCTCAGGATAAATGTGGTTCCTGAGTCATTTTACCTGCTCTAGTTGCAACTCTAACAGCAAAGTCATGTATATTATTATTCATTTCATCAAGCAATTCTCTTTGAGATTTAGCAACTTGTTCTAACTGGGTTTTGTCGGGGGAAATCTGCCTCCTCGAACACCTATGGGGACCGAGCCCCTTTCTTGGTTCAGCGGGGGGCGGAGGTCGCGCGAAGAGCGGATCGAGGCGATGCACACAAGGGGTTTACCCAGCTTCGGGCCGCACGGATGCGTAAAACCCTACTGCTGCTTTGTGGTTTTGGTATTGTGTTCTTGCTCGGGAGCGTGTGGTGCTACAGTACACGCGAGTTGCTGGCGAGAACGAGCGTGAATGGCCTCCTCCCTTTCTCTCGTTGCGCATGGGGCCTCCTTTTATATGTGCAAGGGGTTACCCACAGGTGGCAACGTAGGCGGGGGTAAAACTGGAAACGCTGTGCTGGGTACAGCTGTTTGCACAGTGCTAACATACCTAACTCTGACGGCAGGGGACAAGGGCATTAAATGCCCGTCCGCATCGCCCAGACGGTGCAGGGAAGGGACCGTCAGGAGCGCCACCGTTTGCCACGATGGCTACTCTGTCAGCGTCGCTTTGCCACCGCATGCTCCTGGCTACACAGCCTCTCGCCACGTACGCCTGGAATGGCCCCAGAGCGACGCATGGGTGGATGAGCTGGAGTGCAGGCGCGGGGTGGTGACTTGCCACGGCAAGCGCCTTGCCGCGGTGGGTGCCTTGTCGCGCCCGGGAGCTTGTCGCTCACCGGTCCTTGCCGGGACGCGGGGCGCGTCGCAACAAGTATCTTGTCGTGCCTCGGTCGGCCTTCCCAGCAAGCTCCTCTTGCCGGAGTCTTGTGCTTCGAGCGGCCGTCCCGGCAAGCTCCTCTTGTCGGGGCCTTGCTCTCTTCGGGTGGCCTTCCCGGCAGGCTCCTCCTGCCGGGGCCTTGGCTCAAATACTTTGTTCTTGGATGGCCCAAAAAAGGGACCACGGAGAGTTTTGGCGATCGCCTGGCAAGCCTTGCCGCGGGGTGCTACGACTGCCCGTGCACAAGTCCGGGTTACTAAGCTACCCCTACTTTAGTACACCGACAGGAGCCCCCGGGCCTGGGCCATACACGGTGCCGAGCGCTGTTGGGCCAGGCCCAAAACAGTGCACGGGCACGCGTGGCCTGGGTCACGCTGCATCTGCTTCTGCGTCCACCACGCCCTCCCTGAACGGCACGCGTCGAATGCGGCGTCGTGGGGAGAGGCGTGCGTGACGTGGGCGGCGTGCGCGGGGCTGAACCCCGCAGGCATGCGTCACGTCGCAATAAAGGGAGACGGTTCGCGCTATCCCCATAAGTGGAGGAAGGCGTGGAGGCGCGGCTCGTTTGCGGGACGAGGCCGAGGCACGGTTTCCGAGGCGCCCGCTCCCCACGATCACGGGGCGAGGGGAGGTCGCCTCATCCGTCGCCTCGGTCCTGCACGCCAGCCACGCGGCTTCCATGCGCCTGTGGTCGCGGACGGTGGAGGCAGGGAACCGGGCCGAGGCAGCAGGCCAGTCCCAGTCGCCTGTTCTTCCTGCGTCTTGATTGGCTGAGCGGGGCGGTCGAGCCCCCACCCTACTCCTTTATAAAGAGCAAGAGGGGGGCGACGAAAACCCACACTCCTCCATCTTTGCTTCTCTTTAGCTTCTGATCCCCTCTCTCCATTCGCCATGGAGAAAGGGAATCCTGGTCCTTCATCGGTGGCGGCGAGGGTCGCCGCTAGGCAACACGCCCCTCCTCCCCTTGCACCCGCGGTGGCGGAGCCAACCGTAAGGGGAAGGGGGCGAGGTCGTGGACGAGGTCGTGGACGAGGCGGACGGGGCGACGCGTCGGCCTCGCCTCCGCCAGCGGCTCCTCTTCCCACGACAGTCCACATCGGGGACGACCCCTGCGAGTTCTTCGTCAGGCTGCGCCGGGCGCCTCGCCGCCGCCTCCGCCTCCCGGCTCCCTTCGCTAGCGTGATGGAGATGGAGCAACCCGAGACGCTAAGGCTGCGCATGAAGGGCTGCGGGATCAGCGGCACGCGGGTCCACGTCGAGTCCCCAGCCCCCGGCGTGGTGTATCTTGGCCGAGGGTGGAAGACATTCGCCCGTATCCACAGCTTGATGGAGGGGTTCACCCTCCATTTTAAGTTGATGGAGGGCGATCTCCTCTCCGTCAAGGCCTTCGGGGACTTCGGGACCCGGGCCCGGTGCTGCGTGGATAGCTCCTCCGACAGCGAAGGCTCCTCCTCGAGCGAGAGTGACGAGGAGGGGAGCGACAGCGACGACGAGGGCAGCGGTCGTCGGGATGACGGGTCCGACTAGGCGCCGGTCGCGGCTCCGCGTGGCACCGGCGACCCCATCATCCATGTCGCCGGCTCCTTGAGCTTCCCGGGGTCGTCTCCTTGGCGGCTGGCGTGGCGAGGCTGCGGAAGAGGAAGAGGGATGGCGGCAAGGCCGTCAAGCCGGAGTACGAGGGAGAGGTGCCCTCGACAGCGTGCTAACGTCCTGCCACCCCGTCGAGCCCTGCTTCCGGCGCCGCCGTCACCGTCCAGCTTTCAGCCGGCCCCCGGGGCGTTCTGTTGGTGTCTTCTACCACCCGTAGCTCGCCTAGGCGCCCCTTTTGCCCTTTTCGCCTCCTTGTCCTACCTCCTGAGGAGAGAGACAAGAAAGGGATTACGGGCATCTTATCTTTTTTCAATCTGTAAGCCTTCGGGCCTTAGCTGTGTTTAAAGCTTGTAATCCCATCTTTCATGTTTTTCATTCTCTCTGTACTGTACCTGAGCGGAATGTTTTAATGAAAAGGGGATGTTTGCCGGGTCATTTGTCCCGTGGGTAAAACCCACGCCAAGGAGCGAATCCTTTATATCGTTAAGATAGACACTTCTTTGCCCGGCAACAGGCCCTGCCGTCTTCCCGCGCCACTCGGCCTCTCTCACGCCTTTGGCGGAGGAAGGGATGAGGCGGGTTCGGGCTCCTCGTTCCGCCCCTTTGCCGCCGCGACTACTACCGAAACGGGCCCCAGGAACGCGCTCTGGGGCCTGTCGTTAAGGGAGCACGGTAGCTTTTAGAAGGAAACAAGGTTTTCATATTCCACAGTTCATAAGAGAATGCATGACAAGGGATGCAAAAACTTATCTGGGATTGCAGCCCCCGGCAACCTTGGCTTGCCGTGGGCGAATCTTCGTACTTGCAGCCCCCGGCAACACTGGTTTGCCGGGGACCAGATGCTGGTCCGCCCTTCTCCTCTTCTTCGTCCTTAAGCGGTCTGGCCAGGATATGCAAAACCCTGCAAACCAAAGGAAACGAAAGAACAGGAAAAAGGACGTAGACTCGACCTCTAAGCTAGGGGTTAGCAGCTGTTAGGCACTATCAACCCTAACCAAGGACGAGACTCGACTCAGCATGCATGCTAAAACTTAGGGCGCCAGCGCTTCATTTACTGCTGCTCAGGGTCTGCGCCTGGCTTTGTACAAAGGATTACATGCAACAGCGGCAAGACTTGTACAAAAGGTTGGTTGCCGGGCGGGGCCCGACAACCGCGCCTTACGGGTAAAACTTACTAAGATGCTCAATATTCCAGGAGTTGCTCACCGGAGTGCCATCTTCGGTCTCGAGGCGGACAGCGCCGGGCCTCGTGACTCGTCTCACCCGGTAAGGGCCTTCCCACTTCGGCGTCAACTTGTTATGATTCTTGGCGGACGGGGCGCGCCGAAGAACAAGGTCGCCTTCCTCGAAGCTTCTGGCTTTAACTTTGCGGCTATGGTAGCGACACAAAGCTTGCTGGTAGCGAGAGGCTCGCACAGCAGCCTGAAGACGATCTTCCTCAAGGAGCAGCACGTCATCTTCACGCAGCCGCTCTTGCTCAAGCTCATCATAAGCGAGCACTCGAGGTGACCCGTATACGAGTTCCGTGGGGGTAACTGCTTCTGCTCCATAGACTAGAGCAAATGGTGTCTGGCCAGTGGCTCGATTTGGCGTCGTTCTGATCGACCAAAGAGCCACCGACAGCTCCTCGATCCAGTTTCTTTCGCACTTGTGCAGCCTGTCGAAAGTCCTGGTCTTGAGCCCGCGCAGCACTTCGGCATTGGCCCTTTCAGCTTGACCGTTGCTCCTGGGATGAGCAACAGAAGCGAAGCAGACCATGGCGCCGAGATCCTGGACGTATTGCATGAAGGCGCAGCTCGTGAATTGCGTACCGTTGTCGGTGATGATCCTGTTGGGGATCCCGAAGCGGCAAACAATCGACTTGAAGAACTTGACTGCTGACTGTGCTGTCACCTTCCTCACCAGTTCCACTTCCGGCCACTTTGTGAACTGTCGATTGTGACGTACAAGTACTCAAAGCCCCCGACAGCTCGGGGGAAGGGGCCGAGGATGTCGAGCCCCCAGACCGAAAATGGCCAGGATAAAGGGATCATCTGGAGAGCTTGAGCTGGCTGGTGTATCTGCTTGGAATGGAACTGGCATGCTTCACACTTGGTTACTTGTGCAGTTGCATCCTGGAGGTCTGTCGGCCAGAAGAAACCTTGTCGAAACGCTTTGCCGGCAAGTGCTCTGGCGCCAATGTGGTGACCACATATGCCTCCATGTATCTCTGCCAATAGCTTTTGTCCGTCTTCCTGGGAAATACACTTCAATTTCACACCGTTGCGCCCTCTTCTATACAGTGTGTTGTCGACGAACTGGTACATACTCGAGCGTCGGGCTACTCTTTCCGCTTCTTCTTGCTCTTCGGGAAGTTCTCCTCTTTGGAGGAAATGGACAGTCTGCTGCGCCCATGCTGGAGCCTGTGGCTCGACAACAAGGACTGAAGGCACATCTGCTGCTGCGGGAACGTCCGCTTCTACGGCGAGGATCTGGGGCTCAGCCGGAGCTTGACGTTCCCCGGCAAGCGTGCCGGAGCAAAACTTGTCGGGAGCGCCTGCTTCTACGGAACAAACCCTGGGGTTTTCAGAGCAGACGGCTCCTCAGCGCTCTTGGCGTCGATCTTAGGGACCTTCTTGGCGGCGGCTCCGGGGAGCTCTGCCGGAAGATAGTCGCTGGAGACCAACTTCCTCTTCTTGCTCTGTCTGGTTGATGGCGTTACGGATGGCCGAGTCAGCTTGAGCACAAAGGTTCCTAGTTCCACAGGTAACTTAAATGCTGCGCACTTTGACAGGCCATCAGTGATGTCGTTCTCAGCTCTTGGAATGTGTTCCATTTGCAGGCCGTCAAAGCGCTCTTCTAGCTTCCTCACTTCATCAACGTACGCTTCCATCAACGGACTCTGGTAATCTTTGTTCACTTGGCGGACGACAAGCTGCGAGTCACCCCTGACAATGAGCTTCTTGATCCCAAGTTCTGCCGCGATCCTGAGACCGGCGAGCAGACCTTCATACTCTGCAGTATTGTTGGTTGCTTGTTCCTTGGGGAAGTGCATCTGGACTACGTACTTGAGGTGCTCTCCGGTGGGTGCGATAAGCAACGCGCCAGCACCGGCGCCTTGCAGCGAGAAGGCACCATCAAAATACATCAGCCCCTCTTTGCTCGCTTCTTTGGCAGGGATGCTCGTCTCTGGGATTTCTTCGTCTGGCGTCGGTGTCCACTCCGCTATGAACTCCGCCAAGGCTCTGCTTTGGATAGTCGAGGTGCTCTCGAACTTGAAACCGAAGCTCGACAGTTCCAGCGCCCACTCGACAATCCTGCCTGTTGCTTCTGGATTCTGCAGTATCCTCTTCAGCGGAAAGCGAGTGACAACCGTAATCTCATGTGCTTGGAAGTAATGGCGCAGCTTTCTCGAGGCCATGAGAAGGCCGAAAAGCAATTTCTGCACACTAGAGTACCTTGACCTAGCCCCCTGCAGAAGGGAGCTGACAAAATAAACTGGGCGTTGCACCATTTTCTTCTTCTGCACCTCCACTTGCTCCTGCGCAGATTCATCCTTGTCGGGGCCAAAGCTTGTCGGGGAAGCCCCCTGCTTGTCGCTGGACGTGCTTGCCACGGTTGCTGGCTCATCATCTGCCTCCCTCTCCGCTACTAACGCAGCACTAACCACTTGATTGGTTGCCGCCAGGTACAGCAGCAACTTCTCTTGTGGTTTAGGCGCGACAAGTATTGGAGCGAAGGATAGGTATTTCTTCAAGTCTTGCAGCGCAGCCTCCGCTTCCGGAGTCCATTTCACTGGACCCGCCTTTTTCAAAACTTTGAAAAATGGCAGGGCGCATTCTGCAGACTTGGAAATAAACCTGCTGAGAGCCGCGACGCAGCCGGCAAGCCTTCGTACATCCTTGACGCGTGTTGGTGCTTCAATCTGCTCGATGGCCTTGATTTTGTGTGGATTGGCTTCGATTCCTCGCTGAGACACGAAGAACCCGAGAAGCTTGCCGGAAGGGACTCCAAACACGCACTTCTCGGGGTTGAGCTTGAGGCTGATCCTGCGCAGGTTTGTGAAGGTCTCTTTTAAATCTTGAATTAGGGTTGCCCTGTCCCTGCTTTTGACCACTATGTCATCCATGTAGGCTTCCACATTTCTGTGGATCTGTGGCTCAAAAGCGGTATGGACAACCCTCGCAAACGTCGAACCAGCATTCTTCAAACCGAAAGGCATCCGTACGAAACAGTACGTGCCACATGGAGTGATGAACACGGTCTTCTCCTCGTCTTCTTCAGCCATGAAGATCTGATGGTATCCTGAGTAGGCGTCAAGAAATGAAAGCAGGTCACATCCGGCCGTGGAGTCAACAATCTGGTCAATGCGCGGCAAGGGAAAGGGATCCTTGGGACAAGCTTTGTTAACATCAGTAAAGTCGATGCAAAGCCTCCATTTCCCATTTGCTTTGCGCACGACAACAGGGTTGGCCAACCACGTCGGATGGAGCACACCTCTGACGAGGCCTGCCACTTCCAACTTCTTGATTTCTTCTGCGATGAACTCTTGGCGCTCCACCGCTTGCTTCCTGACTCTTTGCTTGACGGGCCGCGCATGAGGACAGACGGCGAGGTGGTGCTCAATCACTTTCCTGGGAACGCCGGGGATGTCAGATGGTTGCCAGGCAAACACATCGACATTCGCCCGCAGGAAAGCAACGAGCGTGCTTTCCTATTTGGAGTCGAGAGTGGCACTGATGGTTCAGGTACCACCAGTGCCGTCCTCCTTGGCGGACACCTTCTTGGTCGTTGGCGGAGCTGCCATTGTCTTCTTACTCTTGCCGGTGGAGCTCGATGGTGCGTCCTCGACGGTAGCGCAGCACTCCGTAGAGGTGCGCTTGCCGGAGTGGTCGCCAGAGCACTTGCCGGGCTTGGTCTTCTTCTTCCCTCCGGGAGCTTCAGCGGCAAGTGGCTTGTGATCCGGTGCGGCTGCTGCTTCCCGGTAGATCTTGTCGGCACAGATAAGGGCATCCTTCTTGTCGCCAGGGACAGAGATGACGCTTATCGGGCATGGCATCTTGAGCATGTTGTATGCGTAGTGAAAGGCCGCCATGAATTTGGCGAGCGCTGGACGGCCGAGAATTCTATTGTAGGGCAACGGAAAATCGGCAACATCAAAGGTGATCCTCTCTGTCCTGAAGTTCAGCTCGCTGCCAAACGTTACTGGCAACGTTATCTTCCCCTTCGGCTTGCTCCTTCCCGGGTTGATTCCTTGGAACGTGCCGGTCTCTTCGAGCTCGCTGTCGGGGACTTGGAGTTTCCGGAGCACAGCGGAGGAGATCAGGTTCAAGCCGGCCCCGCCGTCGACTAGCATCTTGGTGACCTTGAGGTTGCGGACTGTTGGCGAGACCAACATCGGCAAGCACCCGATCGCAGTTGTGCGGTCAGGGTGGTCCTCAATATCGAAGATGATAGGCGTGCTGGACCATTTCAGAGGCTTGCGCGACTCGACGGGTGGTTCCGCTGCATTGACTTCCCGCGCCCACTGCTTGAGATGGCGGTGAGAAGTATGCAGGGAAGCACCGCCGTCTACGCACAAGACCTCTGTGGCTTTCTGGAACTCCTGCTCACTGGTCTCGACGTCATCCATGTCTTCGTCTTCGTCGTCGTCTTCGTTCTTGTCGCGGCCACGGGGAGGTCTATCCGTTTGCCGCTGCTTGTCCTTGTCGCGGTGTCCTCCCTGGCCGGGGCGCTTCGTACCTGATCCTCCGCCACCTCCCCGGGCTCTCTCCTTGTCGCGCCGCTCGTACTCGGCCTTTTGCAGCTCGACGAGCCGCTCGACCTGCTTGCAGCTCTGGAGGTCATGGCCCTTGGTGCGGTGGATCTTGCAGTACTGTTTGTTGGTGCCGTTCCGCTTGTCGGCGACCGCCACAGCCTGGCAGTTGGCGCATCCGGCAACCTCCTTGCCTGAGCTACCAGCCTGGGCCTTCTTGGCGGCGCCTTCATCGCCGGACTGCTCAACAACCAGTACTTCTTGGCTCTTCTTCTTCCTGTTGCTCTGCCGCCGGTTCTTCCTTGCCGGGGCGGTATCTTCACAGTCAGATTCTCCTGCTCCAGTGTTCTCTCCGGGGAGTTTCCTCCCTTCCTCAGCACGTGCACACTTGTCGGCCAGGGCATATAGCTCGCTGACGTCATTGATCTTGCACATTGCCATCTCCTTCCGCATCCTGCGGTTACGCACGTTCTGATGGAACGCGCTGATAACCGCGGCAGGGTGGACGTCTGGGATGTTGTAGTGTATGCGGCTGAATCTCTGGATGAACTTGCGCAAGGATTCCCCTTCCTTCTGGACGAGCAGATGAAGGTCGCTCGCTTGGCCATGGGGTTTGTGGCCGCCTGTAAAGGCGCCAACAAACGGATGGCACAAGTCTGTCCAGGAGGTTATGGAGTTATCCGGCAAGTGCATGAGCCAGGATCTGACGTTGGATTTGAGTACCAACGGGAAGTAGTTGGCAAGGATCTTGTCGTCCCGCCCCCCAGCAGCCTGCACCAAAATGGTGTAGATGCTGAGGAACTCCGACGGATGCGACTTGCCGTCGTACTTCTCTGGTACGTCTGGCTTGAAATTCTTCGTGCTGGGCCACTGGACTTGCCGCAGCTCATGGGTGAACGCAGGGCAGCCTACCGCGTACGGCAGGTCGCCTGGTCCCCCGGGCGCATGCATGTCGACAGAGCCCAGCGCGCTGGTCTGACTGACACCGCGCTTCTCTCCGACGCTCGATGCGAGTACGAGCGTCCTCTTGTTCTCGCTCGTGAAGAACTTGGCGTTGATCGCGACGAGTTCGCGGATTCGACGACGCGGTGGAGTCGTTGTCGTGATGGTTCCGGCGAGTCGGCGATCTTGGCCTTCGGGGCGGCGAGTGCATGGTGGTCGCGCCCCCACCGGTCTTGGCGCCATCGGTTCTCGCCTGGCCGACCTGCCGTGGCTGCGACGCACTATGCTGCCGCGGGTTGTCGCCGTTAGCGAAACCGATGAGGCTCTGTATCGTGGCCCTCCAGTCGTCGAGCTTGTCCTCTGTTGGAGGGTAGTCTAGGAGCAGTTGAGCTCGCGCCAGAGCTTCTGCTGGAGTGGCGGGCAGCGGTGGCGAACGGCGCGTGGAGTGGGATGTGCTCGAACTTTTAACTACGTTAGAAGGAGCAACACCCGGACCAGGCAGCCATGCCACGCTCGCGCCAGCACGTTGGTGTGAGTGCTGGCCTTGAGCGTCCTGGGATCCGCCGGCTCGATCTGGGTCCAGCGAGCGAATGGTACCGTGAGTGCCAAGACGCTGCTGGTCCCGTGCCTCCTGAGAGGGGTGCGGTGCATGTTCGGACGCCGCGGCACCATGAGCTGGCTCGATGGCGCCCGTTCCGCCGCCAGTGCCGTCCCCACCACCCGTTCGCTCCAGGGGCGGTGGGTTCGACGCGGACGGACCAGCCACCTCCAGAGCCTTCTTCTTCGGTGGCATGTCGAGAAGATGATGGAGATCTAGCCTGTGCAGACGCCGGATCAGGTTCGCACAACTTCGACGCCCCCTACCTGGCGCACCAAAGATGTCGGGGGAAATCTGCCTCCTCGAACACCTATGGGGACCGAGCCCCTTTCTTGGTTCGGCGGGGGGCGGAGGTCGCGCGAAGAGCGGATCGAGGCGATGCACACAAGGGGTTTACCCAGCTTCGGGCCGCACGGATGCGTAAAACCCTATTGCTGCTTTGTGGTTTTGGTATTGTGTTCTTGCTCGGGAGCGTGTGGTGCTACAGTACACACGAGCTGCTGGCGAGACCGAGCGTGAATGGCCTCCTCCCTTTCTCTCGTTGCGCATGGGGCCTCCTTTTATATGTGCAAGGGGTTACCCACAGGTGGCAACGTAGGCGGGGGTAAAACTGGAAACGCTGTGCTGGGTACAGCTGTTTGCACAGTGCTAACATACCTAACTCTGACGGCAGGGGACAAGGGCATTAAATGCCCGTCCGCATCGCCCAGACGGTGCAGGGAAGGGACCGTCAGGAGCGCCACCGTTTGCCACGATGGCTACTCTATCAGCGTCGCTTTGCCACCGCATGCTCCTGGCTGCACAGCCTCTCGCCACGTACGCCTGGAATGGCCCCAGAGCGACGCGTGGGTGGATGAGCTGGAGCGCAGGCGCGGGGTGGTGACTTGCCGCGGTGGGTGCCTTGTCGCGCCCGGGAGCTTGTCACTCACCGGTCCTTGCCGGGACGCGGGGCGCGTCGCAGCAAGTATCTTGTCGTGCCTCGGTCGGCCTTCCCAGCAAGCTCCTCTTGCCGGGGTCTTGTGCTTCGAGCGGCCGTCCCGGCAAGCTCCTCTTGCCGGGGCCTTGCTCTCTTCGGGTGGCCTTCCCGGCAGGCTCCTCCTGCCGGGGCCTTGGCTCAAATACTTTGTTGTTGGATGGCCCAAAAAAGGGACCACGGAGAGTTTTGGCGATCGCCTGGCAAGCCTTGCCGCGGGGTGCTACGACTGCCCGTGCACAAGTCCGGGGTACTAAGGTACCCCTACTTTAGTACACCGACAGGTTTGTACCATAGAAGCATGTTTTCCAACACCTCTAACATCATTTGAGATTCTAAATAACAAGTCACTCAAGCGAGAAATCATATTAGAATTATATTTCAATTGTTTCATAACATTTGCATTGAAGTGATTTTGTTTTCTAATGTAGTTTTCAAACTCATAAAGGCATTGACTAGGATGCATATAGTGAGGATTGTCATTATCATTGAACTTCATTAGAGAATTTACCACTACCACCTTAGGCAACGGTGGTGTATTAAGCCCGTGTATTTCTTCAATAGGAGGTAATTTTTAAACATCCTCAGCTTTAGTACATTTTTCCTTCATAGATTTCTTTGCCTCTTGCATATATTCATGACTGAGATATAATATACCCCTCTTCTTCGGAGTGGGTTTAGCCGGTGGTTTAGGAAGAGTCCAATCATCATAATTTTTCAATAATTCTTCAGCTTGTCCAATAGTTCATTCCCTGAAAACACAACCAGCACAACTTTCTAGGAAGTCCCTAGAAGCATCGGTTAGTCCATTATAGAAGATATCAAGTATTTCATTTTCTTAAGAGGATGATCAGGCAAAGCATTAAGTAACTGGAAAAGCCTCCCCAAGCTTGTGGGAGACTCTCTTCTTTATTTTAAACAAAGTTAAATATTTCCTGTAAGGAAGCTTGTTTCTTATGAGAAAGAAAATATTTTTCAAAGAAGTAATAAATCATATCCTGGGGACTACACACACAACCAGGAGTAAGAGTATTGTACCAAGCTTTAGCATCACCCTTTAACGAGAAAGGAAATAATTTGAGAATAAAGTAATAGCGAGTTTTCCCATCATGAGTAAAAAAGGTGGCTATATCATTCAACTTAGTAAGATGTGCCACAACAGTTTCAGTTTCATAACCATGGAAAGGATCAGATTCAATCAAAGTAATTAACTCTGGGTCGACAGAGAATTCATAATCCTTATCATCAGTAAAGATAGGTGAAGTAGCAAACTTAGGATATTATTTCATTCTAGCATTCAGAGATTTTTCTTTATACTTGCATAGTAATTTCTCTAGATCATCTCTATCCTTACAAGCAAGAATGTCTCTAGTTGTCTCCTCATTCATAACATAACCTTCTGGTACCTTAGGCAATTCATATCTAGGAAGGCTAGTTCTAGCAGGTGTTTCAGGAGTTTCAGTTTCAAGCTCATCATCAGATTCAACAACATCATGTTGTATTACTCTAGCAATTTGTTCATCAAGAAATTCACTAAGTGGCACATCATCATTATCAAGCAAGGTACTAGCATGATCATAAGCATTATCCATAGTAGAAGTAGCATCATCAATAACTTGTGACATATTAGAATTGATAGCATGTGGTGGCGTTGCAAGTTTACTCATAACATAAGGTGAATCTAAAGCAGAACTAGATAGCAGTTCCTTACCTCCCCTCGTCTTCAAGGGATAAATCTTAGTCTTTGGATCCTTCAGATTCTTCGTAGTGATAAATTGATAATAATCCCAAGTGACTCAACAAATATAGCTATGCTCCCCAGCAACGGCACCGGAAAAAGGTCTTGATAACCCACAAGTATAGGGGATCGCAACAATTTTTGAGGGTAGAGTATTCAACCCAAATTTATAGATTCGACACAAGGAGAGCCAAAGAATATTTGAAGGTATTAGCAGTTGAGTTGTCAATTCAACCACACCTGGAGATTAATTATCTGTAGCAAAGTGAAGTAATATGATAGTTTTGATAGTAGTGACAACAATAATGGTAACAGTAACAATGATAGTAATAATTTTGTAGCAAGTGTAACAGTGATGATAGCAGTAGTAACTTAGCAGAAACAATATAAGATAAATTCATAGGCATTGGATTGGTGACTTGTTGCATGATATTCATCATGAGACAGTTATAACCTGGGGCGATACGGCACTAGCTCCAGTGCATAGATATAATGTAGGCATGAATTCCGTAAATAGTCATACGTGCTTATGGAAAGAACTTGCATGACATCTTTTGTCCTACCCTCCCGTGGCAGCGGGGTCCATATTGGAAACTAAGGGATATTAAGGCCTCCTTTTAATAGGGAACCGGAACAAAGCATTAACACATAGTGAATACATGGACTCCTCAAACTACGGTCATCACCGGGAGTGGGCCCGACTATTATCACTCCAGGGTTGCTGATGGTAGCTGGAACTACGTCGGTATTTCCCTGGAGAGGGAGGGATGATGTAGCACAGCGACGGTAGGTATTTACCTCGGTTATGAAACGAAGGTATCGAACGAGTAGGAGAACCAAGCAACACAACGTAAACAGCACCTGCACACAAATAACAACACCTCGCAACCCGACGTGATAAAGGGGTTGTCAATCCCTTCCGGGGTACGGCGCCTCAAGATAGGCAAACGGATGTGAGGTAAATTGTAGTAGATTGATAGATCGAACACCAAATAAAATAAGTAAAGATAAAATGCACCAAAGTATTTTTGTATTTTTGGATTAATAGCTCTAAATAAAAATGCAAAGGAAAAGTAGATCACAAGGCAAATATATGAGGAAGAAGACCCGGGGGCCGTAGGTTCCACTAGTGGCTTCTCTCGAGAAAAATAGCAAACGGTGGGTAAACAAATTACTGTTGGGTAATTGATAGAACTTCAAATAATCATGACGATATCCAGGCAGTGATCATTACATAGGCATCACGTCCAAGATTAGTAGACCGACTCCTGCCTGCATCTACTACTATTACTCCACACATCGACCGCTATCGAACATGCATCTAGTGTATTAAGTTCATGGAAAGACGGAGTAATGCAATAAGAACGATGACATGATGTAGACAAGATCCATTTATCTATATGGCGGTAGATATAGATCTCGTCTTTTTATCCTTAGTAGCAACGATACATACGTGTCGGTTCCCCTTCTGTCACTGGGATCAAGCACCGTAAGACCGAACCCACTACCTAACACCTCTTCCCATTGCAAGATAAATAGATCAAGTTGGCCAAACAAAACCCAAATATCAGAGAAGAAATACGAGACTATAAGAGATCATGCATATAAGAGATCAAAGAAACTCAAATAACTTTCATGGATATAAAAAGATATAACTAATCATAAACTCGAAGTTTATCAGATCCCAACAAACACACCGCAAAAGAGTTACATCATATGGATCTCCAAGAGACCATTGTGTTGAGAATTCAGCGAGAGAGAGAAAGCCATCTAGCTACTAACTACAGACCCGTAGTTCTTCAAATAACTACTCACGCATCATCGGAGAGGCGCCAATGGAAGTGGTGAACCCCTCCATGATGGTGTCTAGATTGGATTTGGTGGTTCTGGAGTTTCATCGACTCCCCTAGGGTTTGTGGATTTTGGGGGTATTTATAGAGCAAAGAGGTGGTCCGAGGGGCACCCGAGGTGGGCACAACCCACCAGGGCATGCCTGGGCCTCCTGGCGCGCCTTGTTGGGTTGTGCCCCCCTCGGGGCACCCCCAGGTGCAACCAGGGCCCATTGCCTTTCTTCTAGCCCATAAAAAATCATGGTGGAGTTTCGTGGCATTTGGACTCCGTTTGATATTGATTTCCTGCAATGTAAAAAACATGGAAAAACAGCAACTGGCACTTGGCACTATGTTAATAGGTTAGTACCAAAAAATGATATAAAATGATTATAAAATATCCAAGATTGATAATAAAACAACATGGAACAATCAAAAATTGTAGATACGTTGGAGACGTATCAGTTGCCGGATCATAACACGTAGTAGGTGACTATAACTTGCAAGATCGGATCTAAAACATGGATATAATAATGATAACATAAATGGTTCAGATCTGAGTTCATGGCACCCGGGCCCTAAGTGACAAGCATTAAGCATAGCAAATCATAGCAACATCGATCTAAGAACATTGTGGATACTAGGGATCAAGCCCTAACAAAACTAACTCGATTACATGATTAATCTCATCCAACTCCTCACCGACCAGCGAGCCTATGAAGGAATTACTCACTCCCAGTGGGGAGCATCATGGAATTGGTGATGGAGAAGGGTTGGTGATGATGAAGAACGAAGATCCCCCTATCCGGAGCCCCAAACGGACTCCAGATCTGGCCTCCCAATGAAGAATAGGAGGTGACGGCGGCTCCGTCTCGTGGATCGCTATAATTCTTTCTCCCTGATTTTTTCTGGAAAAATAGGATTTTATAGTGTCGGTTTCAGGGTCTGCGGGGCCACCAGTGGGGACAACCCACCTGGGCGCGCCAGGAGAGGGGGCGCGCCCTGGTGGGTTGTGCCCACCCAAGGGCCCCTCTCCGATAGGTCTTGGCTCCAGAAATTCTTATATATTATAGAAAAATTCCTCGCAAAGTTTCGTTCCATTCCGAGAAACAACGTCAATCCGGGGTTAGTTTCATTCAATCATGCAAATTAGAGTCCAAAACAAGAGGAAAAGCATGAGAAAAAGTGGATACGTTGGAGACATATCATCGTAGTCCTACCTAGGCTCTCCAGAGAGGTCAACACGCTGGTCTACATCCTAAGTGCTCAGGGGTCTTGGTCCATCGCCCTTTACACTCCTGCACGTTGCGAGGACGACCGGGATCAGTCCTGGCTACCTCTTTATACAAAGCATGTGCTTACGGGGACCACCCGGGCACGTGCCGCTCCATCGCTGACGTCTGAGAGATTTCGGAAGAAACGTACGACACCGAGTGTCCATAACTCATCCCACGTGGTGGTTAGTGCGGAAAGGCAAGCGGACAGCTCAGATCAAATATCCAATCTCGTTATGCATGTTATTAAGAAATAACCGCGGACGCCGACCAGGGACCAGGCCCACTCTCTCCTAGGTAGTCTCAACCTACCCTGTCGCTCCGCCACAAAGGATCACTCAAGGGACCGTTGGGAGAAATGTCCTTTCAGCCCCCAGTCCGTGAATCATTCGCGGGTACTCTACAAGCCAACCCGACTTTAATCATATCATGTAACATGTATAGTATGTATATATATACCCGTGATCACCTCCCGAAGGGATCACAGCCCGATAGTATAGCATAGCAGACGGACAAGAATGTAGGGCCACTGATGGAATACTAGCATACCTATACTAAGCATTTAGGATATCAAGTAAAAGTATAAACAAATGTAGCAAGGACATGCTATGCAGCAATATAGGATCAACAGTAAGGCAGTAACTGTAATCGCTACTCTAATGCAAACAGTAGAGGAAAAGAATAGGCGGCATCGGGATGATCAATGGGGTTTTTCTTGCCTAGAAGCTCTGTCGAGAAGGAGGGGTCGTCGACACCGTAGTCGTACTAGGGGTCGCATGCAGTCTCTAGGTCCACTAGAGAGAAGAGGGGGAAGAAACAATTAAAATAAAGCAAACAGATGCATCATGATGCATGACAAGGCAATATGGAGTTCTAGGGGTGACCTATCGTGGTGCTACATGATACAGACTAAGAGGAAAAACATCTCGGCATGTTTTCCCAGCTTTTGGCATTTTTCGGACAGATGAATCGGAGGGGAAGGATCCATGTTCATCATGTTAGAGGCATGTGACAGATAAACGGATTGCATATTCGGATTCGATATATTTTTCTGAGCAATTTTCATATATAAAATATTCCGAGTTATAGATTATTTTATATGATCTTTCAAAGTTTTAAACATATTCTGGAATTTCTCAGATTTATTTATAATTTAAAAAATAGATAGAAAGGCTGGGTGCACACTAGTACAGCGAGGTGCCATACACATGGCTTTAACTCCTTTCTGCGACGGCATTTGGAATCGTCGCCAAGTGAGTGTGGGAGATAGTGGGTCCTTCCCACACGACCCAGAAACCGTTGGGGATAGGCCCTCCTGGCACACAGGATGGGGCAAAATGAGCTCGTGTGCGATTGGGCGAGGCATCAAAACCCAATCGTTTCCGTTCTTATGTGCATCCCACACGGTAAATCCCAGAAAAACATTTCCTTTCGTATGTATATCACACACAGTCAATCCAAGGAATATGTTTCCGTTTTTATGTACATCTGTAGCGACCCGACCTCAGACGGTCAAGTCTCTATGTATCTGTGCCATCCCTGGATCAGTATGCTGGCACTCACAGTACATCAATGTATATATCAAAGTGCAATCACATGTATAAATAACGTAAAACTGATATATACCTCATAAGTCTCAGCGGAAGCAAACAATCAGGTATGGAGTCCCATCAACGCCATCAGCAGGTTGAGTGTACACCGTAACCCAATCAACGAAACTCACTCGTCGTATAAAATCCTGCAACATGATACGTTGCAGCCGTGTAGGTCGGTACATTGAATGTACCGGCAAGATCATTGTAAGAAAAACATATGGTAAACTATACTATATGCAATATGGCTATGTGGCTCTGTATCTAAGTTTTGTTTGCGTAAAAGCTGGTTTTATTTTCCCTACATCAAAGGAATATCAGGAGTCTATACTATGGAGTTTTCTATCATGACGTGGTTCCGCCAACCGATGTCTCATAGCCCAAAATCATCATAAGTTGCCCACAATTAAGTTATCAGTCCGGTGTTGAGAGTTCCGGGATAGATCCAATTCCAGAGGCTCAAGTTGTCCGTAACCGGGGACACGCCTAACCGATTAGGTTTAAACTCTGCAGAGTGTTGTGCACTTTACCCGCAAGATTCGATCCCTCTTTTTACATTCTCGCACTTCAGGGTGTTTGAGAACAAGACGACCGAAACATGGTCTTCCTAAGAGTTCCCCTGACCACTGTCCGGTGCTCATCCAATCCTATTGTAGTTCTACATCTGCTAGCACCGTCCCAGCCAGAGTCACCACTAGGGTCAACCAAGCCAGAGCCCATAGTGACTTGCGGTTGCACAGGTAAGCTTCCAGGCATGAAGTATTCTTCCATCTCTTTGAGCCTGGGTGGAGCTTTCCGCATGATATCACGGCGCTTCTCCAGAATAACCGAGTACTGGACGCACCAATGTACCCTTCTTACCATTCTCCACCTTGAGGTATATTGAATTCTTGTCTTGAGTCTTGAAGTCTTGGCCTTGAAGATGCAGTCCTTGCAGATGCCATCATGAAGTTGTCGTCATTGACGTAGAGTTCTTCATACTCACACCACTCCCGAGCACTCATACCAACCCCGTCTACTATAGAGTAGCATTAAAACTATATAGCGCCCCAGGCTTGATAACAGGGTGATGGGTTCCTACCTCATGCATTCTACTCAACTACAAGAAGTCAATATAACTACTGGAGGGATTATGAACGGTGACATTAAATGCAACAAAAACATAGGCATGAAAAGCATGGTCAAAGTGAACTTGCCTGGTATTACTTGATGAAGATAACAACGCTCTTAGAATTAAAGACTTGGTAGAACTATTCGTCACTCCGTTGAAAATCTATATTAAACAGACATAACATTCATATAAGCAAACATCCTAGCAAACAATTCTAGCACTCAAAATAACAATCAAAACAACAAGAAACTCAATAATAAAACTCAAACAAATTCCAAAGAACCCTAGAATAAAACTACAGAGAAAACTACTAGGGAAAGTCTTACGTAAAACTTAATAGCAATTAAAACACTAAACTAATTAATAGAAAAGAAATATAGTTTTTATTAAAATAACAGAAGGTATTTTTCATAAACTTTTCCTAGCAAAAAGAAACACCTAAAAGACTATTTTAAAACTCTAGTTATGATTAAAACAAAACAAGAAAAAGAAATAAACATTATATTTTTCTGTAAATAAAAGTGCACCCTCTATAACTACAGAAACAAATCAGAAATAAAATAAAACAAAGGTGGAAATAATTTTGAAGTAATTAAAACAACAGAAAATAGAAACAAAGTGACATAAAGTAAAACAGATTTGTTTTCGTGTAAAACTAATTTTAATAAAATGTATAAACACCCAAATTAATCTTACTTCTAGGCAAGGTCAAAACAAAGCAGTGGCAAAAAGAATCGCCTAAAAATATTAATTCTAGCTCATATTATAGCAGAAATACTAATCTAATTAAAACCCATATAAAACAATTTTTAAAAAGTAAAACATGGCCAAAACTCTTCTATACAGAAACTTTAGGAAATTTGTAGACTAGAGCAAAAAGAATCAATCAAAAACTCTAAATAACCTAAGAGACATAGAATTTACGAAACTGAAACTTTTCTGTTTTAAAACAGAAACGAAAATACAAAGAGAGAAAAAACAAATGGGCGCTATTGGGCCTACGGGAGTGCGGTCTGTAGCTACCAAACGCTTGGGCGAAACTTAACAATACGTACACGTGCGTTTATTTTTCTATATAATAAAAGCGATCTAATGAAAATAAAACGACCTAATCCAACACAGTGTTTCGATCTAAAGAGAAAAAAAACACTAGCGAACAGACGAGAGAGTTCGTGCTTACGGAGAGGAAACGGGCGAGGCAGAGAAGAAGAGGCTGGTGGGCGGCGGGGCTCTGGTTGGCGGCGGCGGTGAGGATGTCCAGGTGATGCGGGGGTTCAGGGGCGTCCGATTTTCTGTGGACGCTGAGGCGGGGGGATGTCGGGGACGGCGGAGACGACGAAGACGAGGCGGCAGAGCTGGGTGCTCCGACGGAGCGCACGGGGTTGGGGGCGGGCTCTGTAGTTGATGAAGGTGAACAAAAACATGTCAAAAAGATTTGTGGGCTTGGGCTAGGCCGATAGAAGCGGTTAGAGAGGTTAGGGATGCTCACCGGTGAAGAAAAACGGCGGTGAACTGTGGTGGCTGGGGCGAGATCGGAACCGAGATGGCGGCGAACGTGGGAGGTTTTTGCGAAGGTTTCTGAAGGGGATCGCAGGAGGATGGGTAGGGGTACTTATAGGACGTGTTTCTTGGGCGAAGGGAAGACTTTAGCTAGGGTTTTAGAGGGGGGCGGACGCAGCCGTGCGCGAGGTGGCGAGCGAGATACGCGTGCGGTAGTATCGGGACGAAGGAGATGATGTTGTGGGGTCTAGCGGTCAGTAGGGGGAAAAGAGAAAGAAAGAACGAGAAAAATGAGAGAGAGGGGGGTTACGTGAGGGGAAAAGAGGCAGCGCTAGGCTGTTTTGGGCGCTGGTCTCGCAGGCCTGGCGGCCTAGTTGGCAGCAGCTTAGCGCTGGTTGGGCCGGTTGGTTTTTGTTTCAATAAACACAGATAAGAAAACTAAGCTAAAGGGAAATCAATAAAAGTCTTATATAGGCATATAATCAATAAATAAATAAAAAATAAATCCTAAATCATGAACATATTTTCATGTACAAATAAACTACACAAAAATTAAAACAAAGCAAACAGTGCTACTGTTGCATTTTAAAATCAAATAAAAATCTGTTAAAATACCAAAATAATTTTAAATTTATTTCTCTCCATTTTTCTATTGTAGGGAATCATTTTACCCTATTTTCCATATAGTTTATTTTTGGAGAAAAATAATTTGACTAAAATCTAATAACTCAAATTGAAAGTGGGTTTCAAAATACTTCCAAATGACTTTCAATTTGATTTCTTTTTTTTAACTTCCAACTCATATTTCACATAATTTGAAGAAGTCATTTTATCTTCCCTCATGAAAAACATTGAGTTGCGTAAAGTTTCTGGTTTGAATTATTTGCAAATGAAATTCAAATATTTTCAAAAACCCTTTTCATTTTAATTGGAAGAAGTCATGTCATCTTCACTCTAGGGTTTTGCATTTGAAAAATAATTTGAATTCATGGAGATCAGAATGCAAAGTGAAAAGTTTGGGAAAGTCATTTCATTCCCTCTCACTCAACTTTCAAAAAGTTTCCAATTCCACTCAATTTCACACAATCAGTCACACAACATTCAAACAAACAATCCTAAATATTTATTTAGTATAGTGCCGGGGTTTTCTGGGCTCCCCGAGCACCTATGGGGACGGAGCCCCTTCTCGGTTCGGCGGGGGGCGGAGGTCACGCGAAGAGCGGATCGAGGCGAGGCACGCGGGGGGGGGGGGGGTTACCCAGCTTCGGAGCTCTCCGGAGAGATAACACTCCTACTGCTGCTTTATGGATTGTATTGAGTTTTTTGCTCGGGAGCGCTGAGTGCTACAGTGCACCCAAGCAGCTAACGAGACTGAGCGTTCTTCTGTTTTCCTCTAAGAGATCGTTCTCCGAGGGCCGATCCCCCCCTACGTTGTGCATGGGCCTCCTTTTATATGTTCAAGGGGTCTCCAACAGGTGGCAACGTAGGTAAGGGAAAAAGTGGAAATATGCCGTGGTAGGTACAGCTACCTACATAGTGTATCATACCTAACCCTGACGGCAGGGGACAAAGGCATTAAATGCCTATCTACGTCGCCCAGACGGTGCAGAAAAGGGACCGTCAGGGGCGCCATCGCTCGCCACGATGGCGATCTTGTCAGCGCTGCATGCCACAGTGTACCCCTGGCTGCACAGCCTCCCGCCACGTACGCTGGGAAGGGTCCCGGAGCGACACGTAGGTGGGTGAGCTGGAGCGCGGGTACAGAGTGGTTGCCCGCCGCGGCAAGTGCCTTGCCGCGGCCGTTGTCTTGCCGCGTCCGGGAACTTGTCGCTCGCCGAGTCCAGCCGGGACGCGTGGCGCGTTGCGGCAGGTTCTTTGAGATGCTCTGGTTGGGCTTCCCGGCAAGCTCCTCTTGCCGAGGTCTTGTGCCTCGAATGGCCTTCCCGGCAAGCTCCTCTTGCCGGGGACTTGTCTCCTTGGCTTAAATACTTTGTTCTCAAATGGCTCCAAAGGAACCATAGAGAGCCTTGGTGATCACCTGGCGGGTCTTGCCGCGGGGTGCTGCGACTGCCCGTGCACAAGTTCGGGATACTAGAGTACCCCTACTTTAGTACACCGACAGGAGCCCCCGGGCCTGGGCCACACACGGTGCCGAGCACTGTTAGGCCAGGCCCAAAACAGGGCACGGGCACGCACGGCCTGGGTCACGTCGCACCTCGCTCCGCATCCACCACGCCCTCCCCGAACGGCACGCGTCGATTGCGGCGTCGTGGGAGAGGTCGTGGGTGGTTCCTTTACTCGGAAAGGCGAAATGTCCGCCCCCATCCCTCCTTATAAGCAGGGGAACAGGGGCAGTTCGCCCATCTGCCCGTTGCTGTTCCATCCTCGAGAATCTCCGCCACTCCCCTTCTTCCCAAAGCCGAAGGAGAGCAGAGCCCCGTCCCCATCGCCACCAGCACCACCAACGCTGTCGTCCTCCTTCTCCATTCCCGCCATGGCTCCGAAGGCCGAGAAGGCGAAGTCGGCTGAGGCGCAGCGGCTCGCGGCGCTGCGAAAGGAGCGGGCAATCTTCCCTCCGAGGCTCGAGGCAGCAGAGCTGAAGGAAGACTTCTATCTCTTCTGGTCGACGGGAACGCGAGCGCATCCGCGCACGAAGGTACTCCCAGCCACTGCTTGGGATAAGTATCCCACCGGGTATCCCTTCTTCGCCTTGTTCTTCTACTGCGGGCTCTGCCCGCTTTTTTCTGAATTCTTTTGCGATGTCATGAACACCTACGGGATCCACCTTCTTGATTTCACCCCCAATGCTGTCCTGACCATGGCAGTTTTCGCACATCTCTACAAAAACTTTGTCAGGATCCATCCAAACGTAGCTCTTTTCCGCCATTTCTTTTCGCCTCGGGTTGAGAAAGGAGAGCCTTTATCCGGCGGAATCGCCCGGATCTCGAAGGCCGGCAAGAAAGACGCTTATCTGGAAGGAGAGTTCCGCAACAAGTGGGAGGAGTGGAGGGCGGACTGGTGTCTGATTGTCGAGGAGAACCCTCAGCCGTTTACTGCTCTGCGCGAAACCCCAGTAGTGCGCGGCGGCGATTGGAGTAGCCTGGCCCCGGAAGACGACAGACTGAGGATTGCCGTCACCTGGATCCTACGCCTCAGGCTTGCCGGGCTTACTGTAGGAGTGGTCGGCGCAGATTTCCTCCGCCGCCGCATTGCCCCCTGCAGGAGAGGAGGAGACCCGCCTGGGAGTTCCAGAATGCGGCGGATATAATGAGGTTGTGGCCGGGCCTCAATTTTAACTTCACTGTCATGGAGCTCAACGCGATGCTCCAGGAGTTGTTCAAGCACGACCCACAGCATCCCGAAGTGTTCAGGTTGCCGAGGGGCGTTGTTCCGCTGCAACAACTCCGCGCTCGACCGCATTCGTGCAATAATGCCGCTGTGCGACTCGCACGGAATTGATCCAGCCTGGATAGAGCCTGCGGATGATGTTGTTCGGGCGTTCTTCGACAACTTGATAGAAGTGCCGGTCGATGCCGACGAGAAAAAGGGCCTCACCCGGGACACCACCGACGACGAGCTCAAGCGTATCACCACCAGGATGGAAGAGGCGGCGGCAGCCGCCGCCGCGAGCGAGCTTGGGTTCACCATGGAGGAAGCAGAGGCAGCAGAGGCGGCAAGCCTTGCCGACCGAGAGGAGCTTGCCGGCGAGAGGAGGTCCGCCGAGCACGACGTCGGGCCGAGCGGGCCTGCCGAGGACACGAGCGGCTCGTTGGAGATCGGCTCCTCTTCCTCTTCGTCTTCGGACAGCCTGCTGCAAGTAGAGCCCCCGGCTCCACCAAGAAAGCGTCTTCGCAAGGCCGGGGACGTAGCGGAGCGGCGGGTGAGTCAACCCCCGCCGCGCCCACGACACACTCCACCGTGGCAAGTTCTGTTGCCGCGGGAACACCTCGCGCTGCAGCGGCAACTGGGGCGGGGTCCTCTCGGCCTGCTGCCCCAGCTCCCGCCAAGCGGCCAAGAGATCCCACTCCCCCGCCTCCTCGCGCCAGAGGTGGGCCAGGCTTTGACTTCTCCGCGCTCAGCTCCGACGAGGAAGAAGAAGAGTAAGATCCTTGTTGTATTTGCATGTCTTCAATACTTGTTGTCTTGTATTGTATCTCATTTGCCTTACTCTGAACTCATTCCTTTTTAGGACGCTGGCTCAGAGAATGGCAAAGAGGGCCAAGGTCCCGGTGATTGTTATCGAGGATGACCCCACCGTGGGAGCAGGGGGTGCGCCCGAGATAAACTTGCCGGACCCGACGACTGTTCTTCAGAGCAGCCCCCAGCGCAGCCCCCAGCGTAAGTATATGGTTTACTTCTAGCTGTTAGGCGCGCATGGATACTCTTTGCTTGCTGATATCTGACCGTTGGCTTATGTAGGAGCAGAGCAGCTCCACCAGGAGCGCTCGGAGGCCACCCCTGACGTGCCACCTGCTTCGACTACGCCGCCAAGGGAGAATTCTCCGGTAAGGGAGAGCTCCCCGGCAAGGGAGAAGTCCCCGACGAGGGAGAGCTCCCCGGCAAGGGAGAAGTCTCCGGCAAGGGACGGTACCAGCGAACCCCCGGCAGCGGAGATCCCCACCACCGAGCCTGGTACAGGTACTCCTAGCTTCTAAACCCCCCTTGGGTTCTTCTTTTTGGATATTTGCTTGACTTTTCTTCTTTTTCCGGCCGTCAGGTCCATCCACTGTGGAGCCGATGGAGACCGAAGTCATTATTGATGACACCACTGCCACCGAGGAAACGGCCGGCGCTGATGATCCCGCCGGCGAAGAGGCCGCCAAGGCTGCCGCCGCAGCAGCTGACGAGGGGTCCGGCGATCGTACTGAGACCCTGGGGCCGCAGGAGCGACAGGCGCTACACTGACCGCTGATCCTCCCGCCGCTGCCGCAGCGTCAGGCTCCGAGGAACCCCAGCCAGGAGTCTACTTGAAGGCTGGCGCTGGCATCTTCATCAACCTCCCCTGGGCGTCAACGTCCATGGCGCCAGTCAAAGGAGAAAGCTTCGACGTGGAGGTGCTTGCCTCCGCTGGGCTGACGTTGGTCGACGCACCAAGCAGCAGCAGCGACGAGCCCGAGGAGGAGCGACTGCTGCGGAAGCTGGTGTCGCTCTACCGCGCCCGCCAGGCCAAACTGGAGTCCCGCGAAGCGCTTGTCGCGAAGGCGGGGGTGGACGTGGAGAAGCGCGCGGAGGAGCTCCGAGGCCTCAACCAGGCAGCTCTCCAGTCGCTGGCGGCGGAGCGGGTGCAGCTCGATGAGGCGCAGAAGGCTTTCATCCTCGAGAAGGCAGAGGTTGCAGAGCAACAGCGGCTTGCCGCCGAGGAGTTATCCGTGCGGGACGGTGATTTGGTGCAGCTGAAGGCTAGCCTGGACAACCACGAAGAGGAGCTTGCGGCGCGCGAGCAAGCACTCGGCAGAGCCCTCAAGGAAGCAAAGGACGCTGCCGCAGCTGCCGAGGCCGCCAAGAAGGAGCTGGAGGCGAAAGTGGCGCAGCTGGAGACTGATCTCAAGGCGAGCGGTGAGGCACTTGCCGTGCTCAAGCATGAGCGCGAGAAGGACGCCTACACCTTTGGCGATCTGCAGGGCCGTCTCGCCGAAAAGGTCAAGGAGCTTGACGCCGCCAAGGACTCCAACGTTGACCTTGAGCTGAAGCTGGCTACTTTGACCAAGACGCTGGACGGCGCCAAGGGGCAGGAGGCGGCCTTGAAGAAGGATATCGAGGCCGACCAGGCGCTGCTGGAGAACATCGCTGCCACCCAGAATGAGTTCAGGGGAACTGTGGAGCGGTGGACGGAGGGCCTTGTGAACGCTGCCGCAGGCATCGACAAGGAGTTGGCGTTGCTGGGGGTGGAGGATCTCGGGTATTCCTCTTACGAGAGCCTCCCATCTAGCGCCAGGCTCACCTTGTTCTTTAAAGGCGTGGCGACGGTCCTCCAGCAACTCCGGGAGAGGATCCCAAAGCAGCTGGCCGACGAGTCGCGCAAGATCTGTGCGGGAGCTCTCAAAAAGGTGCTGATGAAGGTGGCCTTCCGCAACCCGGGCCTCCGCCTCGCTAACGTCCTCAGGTCCCTGCCGCCTGAAGCTGATCTGGAGGAGCTTGAGACCCTCGTCGCACCTATTGTGGACAAGGTGAGCGGGATCAAGAGGGTTGAGGGCGACCGCGCGGACTGGGCCGCCTATTTTCTTCTTTTCTCGTCACCGCGGGTCATGTTATGAAAACAGTTTATTAGAGCCGCGACAAGCTATCTTGTAATATAACTTTGTTTCATGTCATGATTGCAATGTTATTCCCTTTACTCGATTCCTTCCTTTGTATGTTTTTGCCCTACGCTTTTAGGGAACCTGCCGGCGTAGGCACCTTTGCCGCGAGGGCTGAGTGCGGGACGTCAGCAGCCTGCTGGCGGTGCCGTTACCGACAAGAAACCTTGTCGCAACTAGTCGCAGCTCGCTTAAGTTGCTGAGTGAACTCGAAACAAAGTAAGGCCGCGACTCTAGTCGCGGCACACTTAAGCTGTTGAGCGAACTCGAAGCAAAGTAAGGGCGCAACTAGCCACGAGCTGGTTCCTTCGCGCATAGGTTTTCCATACAAAGCATGGTCGTTCAAGGAAAATAACTTAAAGTTAAAAAAATCTGATTGCTCAAACTTTGGCACTTAGCTTTTTTGTCGTTTGCTCCCCGGCAAGGCGAAATTTTTCCTGAACGGCGCCGGGTCCATACCATTATCTTCCCTTCCCCCCCCCCCCCGGCTAACTTGTGGGCGAAGGATCCTTCCTTTCCTTGAGAAAAAGAAAAGAGAAAACAATAGTATGGAGCCTTATGGCTAGTTATTGCTTACCGAGGGGGGCTCGCTGCACAAAGTGTCAGATAATTTATGCAGAAAGGCATGAAATTGACAGGGTGTGCGAAGCACGTGAGTTTTATTTATGGACAGGGTGTGCGCCTGGCTTTGTACAAAGGATTACATGCAACAGCGGCAATACTTGTACAAAATGGTGGTTGCCGAACAGGGTCCGACAACCGCGCCTTACGGGTAAAACTTACGAAGATGCTCGATGTTCCAGGAGTTGCTCACCGGAAAGCCATCCTCGGTCTCAAGGCGGACAGCGCCAGGCCTAGTGACTCGTTTCACCCGGTAAGGGCCTTCCCACGTCGGCGTCAACTTGTTGGAATTCTTGGCGGAATGAACGCGCCAAAGAACAAGGTCGCCTTCCTCGAGACTTCTGGCTTTAACTTTGCGGTTGTGGTAGCGGCGCAAAGCTTGCTGGTATCGAGCAGCTCGTACAGCAGCCTGAAGACGGTCTTCCTCAAGGAGCAGCGCGTCATCTCGTCGCAGCTGCTCTTGCTCAAGCTCATCATAAGCGAGCACTCGAGGTGACCCGTATACGAGTTTCGTGGGGGTAACTGCCTCTGCTCCATAGACTAGAGCGAAAGGTGTCTGGCCAGTGGCTCGATTTGGCGTCGTCCTGATCGACCAAAGAACCACCGGCAGCTCCTCGATCCAGTTTCTTCCGCACTTGTGCAGCCTGTCGAAAGTCCGGGTCTTGAGTCCATGCAGCACTTCAGCATTTCCCTCTCTGCTTGACCGTTGCTCCTGGGGTGAGCAACAGAAGCGAAGCAGACCTTGGCGCCAAGGTCCTGGACGTACTGCATGAAGGTGCGACTCGTGAATTGTGTACCGTTGTCGGTGATGATCCTGTTAGGGATTCCGAAGTGGCAAACAATCGACCTGAAGAACTTGACTGCTGACTGTGCTGTCACCTTCCTCACTGGTTCCACTTCTGGCCACTTTGTGAACTTGTCGATTGCGACGTACAAGTACTCAAAGCCCCCGACTGCTCGGGGGAAAGGGCCGAGGATGTCGAGCCCCCAGACCGAAAATGGCCAGGATAAAGGGATCGTCTGGAGAGCTTGAGCTGGCTGGTGTATCTGCTTGGAATGGAACTGGCACGCTTCACACTTGGTTACTTGTGCAGCTGCATCCTGGAGGGCTGTCGGCCAAAAGAAGCCCTGCCGGAATGCTTTGCCGGCAAGCGCTCTTGCGCCAATGTGGTGACCACAAATGCCTCCATGTACCTCTGCCAACAACTTCTATCCATCTTCCCGGGGAATACACTTCAATTTCACTCCGTTGAGTCTTCTTCTGTACAGTGCGTTGTCAATGAACTGGTACATACTAGACTGTCGGGCTACTCTTTCCGCTTCTTCTCGCTCTTCGGGAAGTTCTCCTGACTGGAGGAAACGGACGATCTGCTGTGCCCATGCTGGAGCCTGTGGCTCGACAACAAGGACTAAAGGCATATCTGTTGCTGCGGGAACATCCGCTTCTACGGCGAGAACCTGCGGTTCAGCCGGAGCTTGATGATCCCCGGCAAGCTTGCCGGAGCGAAACTTGTCGGGAGCGTCTGCTTCAACGAAACAAACCCTGGGGCTTGTCGGAGCAGACTGCTCCTCAGCACTCTTGGCGTTGATCTTGGGGACCTTCTTGGCGGCGGCTTCGGGAAGCTCTGCCGGAAGATAGTCACCAGAAATCAACTTCCTCTTCTTGCTCTGTCCAGTTCGTGGCGTCACGGATGGTTGAGTCAGCTTGAGCACAAAGATCCCTGGTTCCACAGGTAACTTAAATGCCGCGCACTTTGACAGGCCGTCAGCGATGTCATTCTGAGCTCTAGGAACATGTTCCATCTGTAGGCCGACAAAGCGCTCTTCCAGCTTCCTCACTTCATCAACGTAAGCTTCCATCAACGGACTCTGATAATCCTTGTTCACTTGGCGGACGACAAGCTGTGAGTCACCCCTGACAATGAGCTGCTTGATCCCAAGGTCTGCCGCGATCCTGAGACCGGCGAGCAATCCTTCATACTCTGCAGTATTATTTGTTGCTTGCTCCTTGGGAAAGTGCATCTGGACCACGTACTTGAGGTGCTCTCCGGTGGGTGCGACAAGCAGCACGCCAGCACCGGCGCCTTGCAGCGAGAACGCACCATCAAAGTACATCAGCCACTCTTTGTTTGCTTCCTTGACGGGGAGGCTCGTCTCTGGGATTTCTTCGTCAGGTGTTGGCGTTCACTCTGCTATGAATTCTGCCAATGCTCTGCTTTGAATAGTTGAAGTGCTCTCAAACTTGAGGCCAAAGCTTGACAGTTCCAATGCCCACTCAACAATCCTGCCTGTTGCTTCTGGATTCTGCAGTATCCTCTTCAGCGGAAAGCGAGTGACAACTGTGATCTCATGTGCTTGGAAGTAATGGCGCAGCTTTCTCGAGGCCATAAGAAGACCGAAAAGCAACTTCTGCACACCAGAGTACCTTGACCTAGCCCCCTGCAGAAGGGAACTGACAAAGTAGACTGGGCGCTGCACCATTTTCTTCTTCTATATCCCTTCGCACATCTGCGCAGATCCATCTTCGTCGGGACCAGAGCTCGTCGGGGAAGCCCCTTGCTTGTCGGTGGACGTGCTTGCCGCGGTTGCTGGCTCATCATCTGCCTCTCTCTCTCCGCTACTAACGCAGCACTAACCACTTGATTGGTTGCCGCCAGATATAGCAGCAACTTCTCTTGTGGTTTAGGTGCGACAAGTATTGGAGTGGAGGACAGGTATCTCTTCAAGTCCTGCAGCGCAGCCTCCGCTTCCGGAGTCCATTTCATTGGACCTGCCTTTTTCAAGATTTTGAAAAACGGCAGGGCGCGCTCAGCAGACTTAGAGATAAACCTGCTGAGAGCCGCCACGCAGCCGGCAAGTTTTCGTACATCCTTGACGCGCTTCGGTGCTTCGATCTGCTCAATGGCCTTGATCTTGTCGGGATTGGCTTCAATCCCCCGCTGAGACACAAAGAACCCGAGAAGCTTGCCGGAAGGGACTCCAAACATGCACTTCTCGGGGTTGAGCTTGAGGCTAATCTTGCGCAGATTTGCAAAAGTTTCTTCTAGATCTTGAATCAGAGTTGACTTGTCCCTGCTCTTGACCACTATATCATCCATGTAGGCTTCCACATTTCTGTGTATTTGCGGCTCAAAAGCAGTATGGACGACCCTTGCAAATGTTGAACCAGCATTCTTCAAACCGAAAGGCATTCGTACAAAACAATACGTGCCACATGGAGTGATGAACGCGGTTTTCTCCTCATCCTCTTCTGCCATGAAGATCTGATGGTATCCTGAGTATGCGTCAAGAAACGAAAGCAAGTCGCATCCGGCTGTGGAGGCGACAATCCGGTCAATGCGCGGCAAGGGAAATGGGTCTTTGGGACAAGCTTTGTTGACATCGGTGAAGTCGATGCAAAGTCTCCATTTCCCGTTCGCCTTGCGCACGACTACAGGATTGGCCAACCACGTAGGATGGAGCACTCCTCTGACGAGGCCTGCTACTTCCAACTTCTTGATCTCTTCGGCGATGAACTCTTGGCGCTCCACTGCTTGTTTCCTGACTCTCTGCTTGACGGGCCGCGCGTGAGGACAAACGGCAAGGTGGTGCTCGATTACTTTCCTGGGAACGCCGGGGATGTCAGACGGTTGCCACGCAAACACATCGACATTCGCCCGCAGGAAAGCAACGAGCGCGCTTTCCTATTTAGGGTCGAGAGTGGCAGTGATGGTGAAGGTACCACCAGTACCGTCCTCCTTGGCGGACACCTTCTTGGTCGCTGGCGGAGCTACCATCGTCTTCTTACACTTACCGGTGGAGCTCAATGGTGCGTCCTCGACGGTAGCGCAGCACTCCGAAGAGGTGCGCTTGCCGGAGTGGGCATCAGAGCTCTTGCCGGACTTGGTCTTCTTCTTCCCCCCGGGAGCTTCAGCGGCGAGTGTCTCGCGATCCGTGGCGGCTGCTGCATCCTGGTAGATCTTGTCAGCACAGATAAGAGCGTCTTTCTTGTCGCCATGTACAGAGATGACACTTATCGGGCCTGGCATCTTCAGCATGTTGTATGCGTAGTGAGAGGCCGCCATGAACTTGGCGAGCGCTGGACGGACGAGAATTCCATTGTAAGGCAATGGAAAATCGGCAACGTCGAAAGTGATCCTCTCAGTCCTGAAGTTCAGCTCGCTGCCAAATGTCACCGGCAGCGTGATCTTCCCCTTCGGCTTGCTCCTTCCCGGGTTGATTCCTTGGAACGTGCCGGTCTCTTCGAGCTTGCTGTCAGGGACTTGGAGTCTCCGGAGTACAGCGGAGGAGATCAGGTTCAAGCTGGCCCCACCGTCAATTAGCATCTTAGTGACCTTGAGGTTGCGGATAGTCGGTGAGACCAACATCGGCAAACACCCGACAGCAGTTGTGCGATCGGGGTGGTCCTCAATATCAAAGATGATAGGCGTGCTGGACCATTTCAGAAGCTTGCGTGACTCAACGGGTGGTTCTGCTGCATTGACTTCCCGCACCCACTGCTTGAGTTGGCGGTGTGAAGTATGCAGAGAAGCACCGCCGTCAACGCACAAAACTTCTGTGGCTTTCTGGAACTCCTGCTCGCTGGTCTCGGCGTCATCCATGTCTTCGTCATCATCGTCATCTTCATCCTTGTCACGGCCGCGGGGAGGTCTGTCGCCTTGCCGCTGCTTGGTGTTGCCGCGGCGTCCCCCCCGGCCGGTGTGCTTCGTACCGGATCCTCCAGCACCTCCTTGGGCCTTCTCCTTGTCGCGTCGCTCGTATTCGGCCTTTTGCAGCTCAACGAGCTGCTCGACCTTCTTGCAGCTCTGGAGGTCATGGCCTTTGGTGCGGTGAATCTTGCAGTACTGCTTGTTGGTGCCATCCTGCTTGTCGGCGGCCGCCACAGCCTGGCAGTTGGCGCATGCGGCAACCTCCTTGCCGGAGCTACCAGTCTTGGCGCCACCTTCATTGCCGGATTGCTCGACAACTAGCACATCTTTGCCTTTCCTCTTCCTGTTGTTCCGCCGCCGGTTTTTGCTTGCCGGGGCGGCATCATCGCTGTCAGATCCTCCGGTTCCTACGCTCTCTCCGGGGAGTTTCCTTCCTTCCTCAGCACGTGCACATCTGTCGGCCAGGGCATACAGCTCGCTGACGTCTCTGATCTTGCACATCGCCATCTCCTCCCGCATCCTGCGGTTGCGCACGTTCTGGTGGAACGCACTAATGACCGCGGCAGGGTGGACGTCTGGGATGTTGCGTTGCACTTGGCTGAATCTCTGGATGTACTTACATAGAGGCTCCCCTTCCTTCTGGGCAAGCAGATGAAGATCACTCTCCTGGCCATGAGGTGTGTGGCCGCCTGTAAAGGCGCCGACAAACTGATGGCATAGGTCTGCCCAGGAAGTTATGGAGTTTTCTGGCAAGTGCATGAGCCAGGACCTAACGTTAGGCTTGAGCACCAGAGGGAAGTAATTGGCGAGGATCTTGTCGTCCCGCCCCCCGGCAGCCTGCACCGCAATGGTGTAGATGCTGAGGAACTCCGACGGATGCAGCCTGCCGTCGTACTTCTCTGGTACGTCTGGCTTGAAATTCTTTGTGCTGGGCCACTGGACTTGCCGCAGCTCACGAGTAAACGCAGGGCAACCTACCGCGTACGGCAGGTCGCCTGGTTCCCCTGGCGCTTGCATGTCGACAGCGGGGCCAGCGCGTCGGTCTGATTGACGCCGCGTTTCTCTCCGGCGCTCGATGCGAGTGCGAGCGTCTTCTTGCTGCCGTTCGTGAAGAACGTGGCGCTGATTGCGACGAGTTCGCGGATCTGAGGAAGCAGTGGAGTCGCTGTCATGGCGGACCCGGCGAGTCGGCGATCTTGGCCTTTGGGGCGGAGAGTGCACGATGGTTGCACCCCCACCGGTTTTGTCACCATCGGCTCGCACTTGGCTGGCCTGCCGCGGCCGCGATGTGGTCGCTGGCCGCGGAGTGTCGCCGTTGGCGAAGCCGATAAGACTCTGAATGGTGGCCCTCCAGTTGTCGATCTTGTCTAGCACTGGAGGGAAGTCTAGGAGCAGTTGAGCTCGCGCTAGAGCTTCTGCTGGGGTGGCGGGTAGCGATGGCGAACGGTGCGAGGAGCGGGATATGCTCGGACTCCCAGCGATGTTAGAAGGAGCAGTATTCCGTCCAGGCGACCGTGCCTCGCTCGCGCCAGCACGTCGGCGTGCATGTTGGCCTTGAGCGTCATGGGATCCGCTAGCTCGATTTGGGTCCAGCGAGCGTATGGTACCGTGAGTACCACGACGCTGTCGGTCCTGCGCCTCTTGAGATGGGCGCGGTGCGTCTACGGACGCCCGGTCGTCGTGGGAGCCGACAACGCCGCCAATGGGCAGCGCGGTCTTGTCCTTGGACTTGTTGGCACCGTGGGCTCCCTCGTCGACGCCCGTTCTACCGCCGGCGTCCTCCCCACCGGCCGTTTGCTGCGGCGGCGGTGGATTCGACGCAGACGGCGCAGCCGCCTCCGAAGCCTTCTTCTTCGGCGGCATGTCGATGAAGTCGATGAAGATTTAGCTCGCGTGAACGCCGGATCAGGTTCACACAACCTCGACGCCCCCTACCTGGCGCGCCAAAGATGCCGGGGTTTTCTGGGCTCCCCGAGCACCTATGGGGACGGAGCCCCTTCTCGGTTCGGCGGGGGGCGGAGGTCGCGCGAAGAGCGGATCGAGGCGAGGCACGCGGGGGTTTTTTTACCCAGCTTCGGAGCTCTCCGGAGAGATAACACTCCTACTGCTGCTTTGTGGATTGTATTGAGTTCTTGCTCGGGAGCGCTGAGTGCTACAGTGCACCCAAGCAACTAACGAGACCGAGCGTTCTTCTGTTTTCCTCTAAGAGATCGTTCTCCGAGGGCCGATCCCCCCCCCCTATGTTGTGCATGGGCCTCCTTTTATATGTTCAAGGGGTCTCCAACAGGTGGCAACGTAGGTAAGGGCAAAAGTGGAAATATGCCGTGGTAGGTACAGCTACCTACACAGTGTATCATACCTAACCCTGACGGCAGGGGACAAAGGCATTAAATGCCTATCTACGTCGCCCAGATGGTGCAGAAAAGGGACCATCAGGGGCGCCATCTCTCGCCACGATGGCGATCTTGTCAGCGCTGCATGCCACAGTGTACCCCTGGCTGCACAGCCTCCCGCCACGTACGCTGGGAAGGGTCCCGGAGCGACACATAGGTGGGTGAGCTGGAGCGTGGGTACAGAGTGGTTGCCCGCCGCGGCAAGTGCCTTGCCACGGCCGTTGTCTTGCCGCGTCCGGGAACTTGTCGCTCGCCGAGTCCGGCCGGGACGCGTGGCGCGTTGCGGCAGGTTCTTTGAGATGCTCTGGTTGGGCTTCCCGGCAAGCTCCTCTTGCCGGGGTCTTGTGCCTCGAATGGCCTTCCCGGCAAGCTCCTCTTTCCGGGGACTTGTCTCCTTGGCTTAAATACTTTGTTCTCGAATGGCTCCAAAGGAACCATAGAGAGCCTTGGTGATCACCTGGCGGGTCTTGCCGCGGGGTGCTGCGACTGCCCGTGCACAAGTTCGGGATACTAGAGTACCCCTACTTTAGTACACCGACATATAGCATTCCAAAATTTAGAATTTTGGGATGTTACAAACCTACCACACTTAAAATGAATCTCGTCCTCGAGATTCAAAGAGGCTAGCAAGAAAAGGTTAGGGTTTGGAGGTCTTCCAGCAAATCCATCGACCAGAGAGGTGTGGGTGCTACCACACTTAAAAGCAAAGGCTATGGTTCTGACAAAATTCATGTACTCCATCCTTTGGGTTGACGGTGTCGGTCTTTTCATATTCTCCGGAATAACTCTTTCACTGGTGCTCTTCCGGTCGGGACATGACCTTTTTCTCAAAATCATGTGTCCTCTCAATCCTGGTGAGGTTCTTAAGAAGAGTGGGTCTTCATATCTGACATGGCTGTCATCAATACTAAGAAACTATCAGAACCTCTTGGAGGTCAACAATTTATGGCTTCTCCTGCACACGTGCGGGAGTATCGGGACGAAGGAGATGATGCTGTGGGGTCCAGCGGTCAGAGGGAGAAAAAAGAGAAAGAAAGAAAGAAAAAGTGAGAGAGAGGGGGGGTTACGTGTGGGGAATAGAGGCAGCGCTAGGCTGTTTTGGGCGATGGTCTCGCCTGCCTCTCGCAGGCCTGGCAGCCTGGTTGGCAGCAACTCGGCGCTGGCTGGGTCGGTTGTTTTTTTTCAATAAACACAAATAAGAAAACTAAACTAAAGGGAAATAAATAAATTTTTTATATAGGCATATAATATATCAAAATTTTCAAAAAAACAAATCCTAAATCATGAATGTATTTTCATGTACAAATAAACTACACAAAAATTATAACAAAGCAAACAGTGCTACTGTTGCATTTTAAAATCAAATAAAAATATGTTAGAATACCAAAATAATTTCAGATTTATTTCTCTCCATTTTTCTATTGTAGGGAATCATTTTACACTATTTTCCATATAGTTTATCTTGGAGAAAAATAATTTGACTAAAAATCTAATAACTCAAATTGAAAGTGGGTTTCAAAATACTTCCAAATGACTTTCAATTTGATTTCTTTTTTTAACTTCCAACTCATATTTCACATAATTTGAAGAAGTCATTTTATCTTCTCTCATGCAAATCATTGAGTTGCATAAAGTTTCTGATTTGAAATATTTGCAAATTAAATTCAAATATTTTCAAAAACCCTTTTCATTTTAATTGGAAGAAGTCATGTCATCTTCACTCTAGGATTTTGCATTTGAAAATAATTTGAATTCATGGAGATTAGAATGCAAAGTGAAAAGTTTGGGAAATTCATTTCATTCCCTCTCATTCAACTTTCAAAAAGTTTCAAATTTCACACAATCAGTCACACAACAATCAAACAAACAATCCTAAATATTTATTTAATATAGCATTCCAAAATTTAGAATTTTGGGATGTTTCAACATCCCACACAGTCAATCCAGGGAAAACGTTTCCGTTCGTATGTACATCTGATAACCCACAAGTATAGGGATTCGCAACAGTTTTCGAGGGTAGAGTAGTCAACCCAAATTTATTGATTCAACACAAGGGGAGCCAAAGAATATTCTCAAGTATTAGCAGTTGAGTTGTCAATTCAACCACACCTGGATAACTTAGTATCTGCAGCAAAGTATTTAGTAGCAAAGTAATATGGAAGTAACGGTAACGGTAGCAAAAGTAATATTTTTGGGTTTTGTAGTGATTGTAACAGTAGCAACGGAAAAGTAAATAAGCAAAGAACAATATGTGAAAAGCTCATAGGCATTGGATCGATGATGGACAATTATGCCGGATGCGGTTCATCATGTAACAATCATAACATAGGGTGACACAGAACTAGCTCCAATTCATCAATGTAATGTAGGCATGTATTCCGAATATAGTAATACGTGCTTATGGAAAAGAACTTGCATGACATCTTTTGTCCTACCCTCCCGTGGCAGCGGGGTCCTAACGGAAACTAAGGGATATTAAGGCCTCCTTTTAATAGAGTACCAGACCAAAGCATTAACACATAGTGAATACATGAACTCCTCAAACTATGGTCATCACCGAGAGTGGTCCCGATTATTGTCACTTCGGTGTTGCCGGGTCATAACACATAGTAGGTGACTATAGACTTGCAAGATAGGATCAAATACTCACATATATTCATGAAAACATAATAGGTTCAGATCTGAAATCATGGCACTCGGGCCCTAGTGACAAGCATTAAGCATAGCAAAGTCATAGCAACATCAATCTCAGAACATAGTGGATACTAGGGATCAAACCCTAACAAAACTAACTCGATTACATGATAAATCTCATCCAACCCATCACTGTCCAGCAAGCCTACGATGGAATTACTCACGCACGACGGTGAGCATCATGAAATTGGTGATGGAGGATGGTTGATGATGACGATGGCGACGGATTCCCCTCTCCGGAGCCCCAAACAGACTCCAGATCAGCCCTCTCGAGAGAGTTTAGGGCTTGGCGGCGGCTCCATATCGTAAAACGCAATGAATCTTTCTCTCTGATTTTTCCCCGAACACGAATATATGGAGTTGGAGTTGAGGTCGGTGGAGCAACAGGGGGCCCATGAGGCAGGGGGCGCACCCAGGGGGACAGGCACGCCTCCCACCCTCGTGGACAGGTGGTGGGCCCCCTGTCCTTGATTCTTTCGCCAATATTTTTAATATTTTCCAAAAATATGTTCCGTGGAGTTTCAGGTCATTCCGAGAACTTTTTTTCTGCACATAAATAACACCATGGGAAGTCTGCTGAAAACAGCGTCAGTCCGGGTTAGTTTCATTCAAATCATGCAAGTTAGAGTCCAAAACAAGGGCAAAAGTGTTTGGAAAAGTAGATACGACGGAGACGTATCAACTCCCCCAAGCTTAAACCTTTGCTTGTCCTTAAGCAATTCAGTTGATAAACTGAAAGTGATAAAGAAAAACTTTTACAAACTATGTTTGCTCTTGTTGTTGTAAATATGTAAAGCCAGCATTCAAGTTTTCAGCAAAGATTATAACTAACCATATTCACGATAACATTTAGGTCTCATGTTTACTCATGTCAATGGCATAATCAACTAGCGAGCAATAATAATGAATCTCGGATGACAACACTTTCTCAAAACAATCATGATATGATATAACAAGATGGTATCTCGCTAGCCCTTTCTGAGACCGCAAAACATAAATGCAGAGCACCTTTAAAGATCAAGGACTGACTAAACATTGTGATTCATGGTAAAAGAGATACAGTCATAGTCATACCCAATATAAATTAATACTAATGGATGCAAATGAGAGCGGTGATCTCCAGCTGGTGCTTTTTAATAAGAGGGTGATGACTCAACATAAAAGTAAATAGATAGGCCCTTCGCAGAGGAAGCAGGGATTTGTAGAGGTGCCAGAGCTCGGTTTTGAAAGCAAAGATAAATAATATTTTGAGCGGCATACTTTCATTGTCAACATAAAAACCAAGAGATGACGATATATTCCATGCTACACACATTATAAGCGGTTCCCAAACAGAATGGTAAAGTTTATACTCCCCCTCCACCAACAAGCATCAATCCATGGCTTGCTCGAAACAACGAGTGCCTCCAACTAGCAACAACCCCGGGGGAGTTTTGTTTGCAATTAATTTGATTTGATTTGCATAAAGCATGGGACTGGGCATCCCGGTGACCAGCCATTTTCTCGTGAGTGAGGAGCGGAGTCCACTCCTCTTGAGAATAACCCGCCTACCATGGAAGATACAGACAACCCTAGTTGATACATGAGATATTCGAGCATACAAAACAGAATTTCATTTGAAGGTTTAGAGTTTGGCACATGCAAATTTACTTGGAACGGCAGGTAGATACTGCATATAGGAAGGTATAGTGGACTCATATGGAATAGCTTTGGGGTTTAAGGGATTGGATGCACAAGCAGTATTCCCGCTTAGTACAATTGAAGGCTAGCAAAAAGACTGGGAAGCGACCAACTAGAGAGCGACAACAGTCATGAACATGCATTAAAATTAATAAACATTGAGTGCAAGCATGAGTAGGATATAATCCACCATGAACATAAATATCGTGAAGGTTATGTTGATTTGTTTCAACTACATGTGTGAACATGTGCCAAGTCGAGTCGCTTAAATCATTCAAAGGAGGATACCACCCCATCATACCACATCACAACCATTTTAATAGCATGTTGGCATGCAAGCAAGGTAAACCATTATAACTCATAGCTAATTAAGCATGGCATAAGCAACTATAATCTCTAATTGTCATTGCAAACATGTTTATTCATAATAGGCTGAATCAGGAATGATGAACCAATCATATTTACAAAAATAAGAGAGGTCAAGTTCATACCAGCTTTCCTTATCTCAGTCAATCCATCATATATCGTCATAATTGCCTTTCACTTGCATGACCGAATGATGTGAATAATAATAATAGTGCACGTGCATTGGACTAAGCTGGAATCTACGAGCATTCAATAAACAGGAGAAGACAAGGCAATATGGGCTCTTGGTTAAATCAACAATAATGCATATAAGAGCCACTTCAACAATTTAATCATGGTCTTCTCCTATCGACCCCCAAAGAAAAGAAAAGAAATAAAACTATTCACACAGGAAAGCTCCCAACAAGCAAAAGAAGAATGGGAAATCTTTTTGGGTTTTCTTTTAATTATTACTACTACAGCAAGAAAATAAACTAGCTAAAAGCTACAACTATTTTTTTTTGTTTTCTTAAGGTTTATTAAACACACAAGAAGAAAGCATAAAAAGGAAAATAAACTAGCATGGATATTACAGTGAAAAAGTATGAGCACCGACATTTAGCAATGAGTGTGCAAACATAAATGTAATGTCGGTGAGAAATACGTACTCCCCCAAGCTTAGGCTTTTGGCCTAAGCTGGTTTAGTGCCACAGATGGCTTGGCGGATATCCAAATTTGTAGTTGGGGTCGTACTGAGAAGCAGCAGTCATGGCATCGTGTGCTACAGCTTGGAGGCAAGCTATCTCAGCCCTCCTCTTATACTCTTCCGCCTCCTCTCTGGTTATAAAATATCTCCCTTTTGCCTGAAAGTCAAAGAAAGTAGAAGCAGGGAGAGCGGCGTGATAGGTGCGTCGTCTGTCAAAGATTAGTCGGTACTGGAGGAACTGATCGTTCCTCTCAACAAAATGATGACAAACCATAGCCTCATAATCCAAATAAGTAGGAGGCAACTCAATATCATCCTCACGTATGGCTATACCCAGAAAATTAGCTATATGGGTTGCATAAATTCCACCAAAGAAATCTCCATTGTATCTTTTATTATGCAACCTACGTGCAACAGTGGCTCCCAAATTATAATGTTTATATCCTAACACAGCGCTCCTGAGAACACTGAGGTCAGGGACACACATATGACATGCTTCATCCTTACCATTTATGCACCTACATATGAAGAGAGCAAAATAATGTATAGCAGGAAAATGAATGCTCCCTATGGTAGCTTGTGCTATGTCTCTAGATTCCCCCACAGTTATACTAGCAAGAAAATCTCTAAATTCAGATTTACGTGGTTCACTAGCACTACCCATTGTGGAAGTTTGGAAGCAGTGGTAAAATCCTCTAAGTCCATAGTATAAGATTTTTCATAAAGATCAAACATGACAGTTTGAGAATTGTGTGAAGATGAAAATTCAAACCTCCTCATAAAGGAACTAGTGAGATAGTGGTACTGGGGGCACTTTTCTGCCTTGAAGCTCACAAGATCAGCATTATGCAAATATGCGTTAAATTCTTCCTTAATTCCTGCTCGATCCATGAAGTCCTCCGAAGGCCATTCACAAGGCCGCACGGGAGCGTTCCTTGGTGGCTCATCATCAGCATCACGCATTGCAAGCCTGGGTCCTTGCTTCCTTGAAGAACCACCTTGGTACATTTTCCTAAGCATATTTCTTCCTCTGAAAAATTTCTGAAATTTTTAGTAACTTCAAATAAATGTGAACCAAGCTCAACAAAATCGATAGCAACTACTCCTACAAGTGCCTAGAGCCTATATCATGCATTAGAACTACTTGGAACCATATAAATTTGACATGCAACCTCATGAACATGGTCACCTAGGCAGCACAAATTTGCAGTGAATAAAGCACTAGAACAAAAACTAATTGGACCAATGGAGGAGTCACATACCAAGGAACAATCCCCCAAAGCAGTTTTGTGAGGGGTGCTTTGAGCAAGGAGATCGAAAATCGCAGCAAAATGAGCTAGAACTCGTGCTTGAGCTGGATGGTGATACTTTTTTGGAGGAAGAAGGAGTGTGTGGATGCAGGAATAAGTGGAGGGGAGCCACCATGGGCCCACAAGGCAGGGGGCGCACCCTCCACCCTCGTGGCCAGGTGCTTGCTCCCCCTGCAGTGTTCTTAGTGCCAGATATTCTCAAATATTCTAGAAAAAAATCATATTTCATTTTCGGGGCATTTGGAGAACTTCTATTTTCGGGTATTTTTATATTGTACGGATAATTCACAAAACAGACAGATAATACTAATTTTACTTTATTTCAACTAAATAACAGAAAGTAGAGAGAGGGTACAGAAGGTTGTGCCTTCTAACTTCATCCATCTCATGCTCGTCAAAAGGAATCCACTAACAAGGTTGATCAAGTCTTGTTAACAAACTCATTCTGAATAACATGGAACCGGAGAAATTTCGAATAACACTATGTTACCTCAACTGGGATATGCACATCCCCAATAATAAGAATATCATATTTCTTCTTGACAGTAGGAAGAGGAAATTTAAAACCTCCAATAATAATCGATGGAATTTTTCCAATAGAATTGATACTGTGGACTTGGGGTTGTTTCCTCGGAAAGTGTACCGTATGCTCATTACCATTAACATGAAAAGTGACATTGCCTTTGTTGCAATCAATAACAGCCCCTGCAGTATTCAAAAAGGGTCTTCCAAGAATAATAGACATACTATCGTCCTCGGGAATATCAAGAATAACAAAGTCCGTTAAAATAGTAACGTTTGCAACCACAACAGGCACATCCTCACAAATACTGACAGGTATAATAGTTGATTTATCAGCCATTTGCAAAGATATTTCAGTAGGTGTCAACTTATTCAAATCAAGTCTACGATATAAAGAGAGAGGCATAACACTAACACCAGCTCCGAGATCACATAAAGCAGTTTTAGCATAATTTCTTTTAATGGAGCATGGTATAGTTGGTACTCCTGGGTCTCCTAGTTTCTTAGGTATTCCACCCTTAAAAGTATAATTAGCAAGCATGGTGGAAATTTCAGCTTCCGATATCTTTCTTTTATTAGTAACAATATCTTTCATGTACTTAGCATAAGGATTCATTTTGAACATATTAGTTAATCGCATACGCAAGAAGTTAGGTCTAGTCATTTCAGCAAAGCGCTCAAAATCCTTATCATCCTTTTTCTTGGATGGTTTGGGAGGAAATGACATGGGTTTGTGAACCCATGGTTCTCTTTCTTTACCATGTTTCCTAGCAACAAAGTCTCTCTTATCATAACATTGATTCTTTGATTGTGGGTTATCAAGATCAATAGCAGGTTCAATTTCTACATCATTATCATTACTAGGTTGAGCATCATCTTGAACATCATCATTAACATTATTACTAGGTTCATGTTCATTACCAGATTGTGTTTCAGCATCAGAAATAGAGACATCATTTGGATTCTCAGGTGGTTCAGCAATAGGTTCACTAGAAGTATGCAAAGTCCTATCATTTTTCTTTTTCTTCTTTTTAGAAGGACTAGGTGCATCTATATTATTTCTTTGAGAATCTTGCTCAATTCTCTTAGGATGGCCTTCAGGATACAAAGGTTCCTGAGTCATTTTACCAGTTCTAGTAGCCACTCTAACAGCATAATCATTATTCTTAATATTCAATTCATTGAGCAAATCATTCTGAGCTTTAAGTACTTGTTCTACTTGAGTGGTAACCATAGAAGCATGTTTACTAATGAGTTTAAGTTCACCTTTAACATTAGCCATGTAATTACTCAAGTGTTCAATCATATAAGCATTTTGTTTTAATTGTCTACCGAAATAAGCACTAAAATCTTCTTGCTTAACCATAAAGTTATCAAACTCATCCAAACATTGGCTAGCAAACTTAGTAGGAGGGATTTCAGCTTTATCATATCTATAGAGAGAATTTACCTTTACTACCTGTGTCGGGTTATCAAGACCATGAGTTTCTTCAATAGGTAACGGATTAAGATCATATATTTCTTCAACAGGCGGTAAATTAAGACCATGTATTTCTTAAATAGGAGGTAAATTCTTAACATCTTCAGCTTTAATACCCTTTTCTTTCATAGATTTCTTTGCCTCTTGCATATCTTCAGGACTGAGAAATAGAACACCTCTCTTCTTCGAAGTTGGTTTAGGAATAGGCTCAGGAATTGGCTCAGGAGCTGGCTCAGGAAGTGTCCAATTATTTTTATTTGTCAACATATTATTCAATAGAATTTCAGCTTCATCCGATGTTCTTTCCCTGAAAACAGAACCAACACAACTATACAAGTAATCTCTGGAAGCATCGGTTAGTCCATTATAAAAGATATTAAGTATTTCATTTTTCTTAAGAGGATGATCAGGCAAAGCATTAAGTAATTAGAGAAGCCCCCCCAAGCTTGTGGGAGACTCTCTTCTTCAATTTACACAAAATTATATATTTTCCTTAAAGCAGCTTGTTTCTTACGAGCAGGGAAATATTTAGCAGAGAAGTAATAAATCATATCCTGGGGACTACGCACACAACCAGGATCAAGAGAATTAAACCATATCTTAGCACCACCCTTTAATGAGAACGGGAATATTTTAAGGATATAAAAGTAGCGAGTTCTCTCATCATTAGTGAATAGGGTGGCTATATCATTTAATTTAGTAAGTTGTGCCACAACAGTTTCAGATTCATAGCCATAAAAAGGATCAGATTCAACCAAAGTAATTATATCAGGATCAATAGAGAATTCACAATCCTTATCAGTAACAAAGATAGGTGAAGTAGCATAAGCAGTATCATATTTCATTCTAGCATTCAGAGTTTTTTGTTTAAGCTTAGCTGATAATTTCTTAAGATCACTTCTATCATTGTAAGCAAGAAAGTCTCTTTTAGTTTCTTCATCCATAACATAGCCCTCAGGCACAACAGAAAATTCATATTTATTGGGAGAGCCTTCATCATCACTATCATCAATATTATCAGTTTCAATGATTTCATTCTCTCTAGCCCTAGCAAGTTGTTCATCAAGAAATTCACCAAGTGGCGCAGTAGTATCAAGCATAGAAGTAGTTTCATCATAAGTATCATGCATAGAAGAAGTGGCATCATAAATAACATGCGACGTATCAGAATGAATAGCAGAAGCAGGTTTAGGTGTCGCAAGCTTACTCAAAACAGAAGGTGAATCAAGTGCAGAGCTAGATGGCAGTTCCTTACCTCCCCTCGTAGTTGAGGGATAAAATTTCGTTTCTTGTCTTTTAAGTTCTTCATAGTGACCAGCAGATATAAATCCCAAGTGACTCAAAGAATAGAGCTATGCTCCCCGGCGACGGCGCCAGAAAATAGTCTTGATAACCCACAAGTATAGGGGATTGCAACAGTTTTCGAGGGTAGAGTATTCAACCCAAATTTATTGATTCGACACAAGGGGAGCCAAAGAATATTCTCAAGTATTAGCAGTTGAGTTGTCAATTCAACCACACCTGGATAACTTAGTATCTGCAGCAAAGTATTTAGTAGCAAAGTAATATGGAAGTAACGGTAACGGTAGCAAAAGTAATATTTTTGGGTTTTGTAGTGATTGTAACAGTAGCAACGGAAAAGTAAATAAGCGAAGAACAATATGTGAAAAGCTCATAGGCATTGGATCGGTGATGGAGAATTATGCCGGATGCGGTTCATCATGTAACAATCATAACATAGGGTGACACAGAACTAGCTCCCATTCATCAATATAATGTAGGCATGTATTCCGAATATAGTCATACGTGCTTATGGAAAAGAACTTGCATGACATCTTTTGTCCTACCCTCCCGTGGCAGCGGGGTCCTAACGGAAACTAAGGGATATTAAGGCCTCCTTTTAATAGAGTACCGGACCAAAGCATTAACACATAGTGAATACATGAACTCCTCAAACTATGGTCATCACCAGGAGTGGTCCCGATTATTGTCACTTCGGGGTTGCCGGATCATAACACATAGTAGGTGACTATAGACTTGCAAGATAGGATCAAGAACTCACATTTATTCATGAAAACATAATAGGTTCAGATCTGAAATCATGGCACTCGGGCCTTAATGACAAGCATTAAGCATAGCAAAGTCATAGCAACATCAATCTCAGAATATAGTGGATACTAGGGATCAAACCCTAACAAAACTAACTCGATTACATGATAAATCTCACCCAACCCTTCACCGTCCAGCAAGCCTATGATGGAATTACTCACGCACGGCGGTGAGCAACATGAAATTGGTGATGGAGGATGGTTGATGATGACGATGGCGACGGATTCCCCTCTCCGGAGCCCCAAACGGACTCCAGATCAGCCCTCCTGAGAGAGTTTAGGGCTTGGCGGCGGCTCCGTGTCGTATAACATGATGAATCTTTCTCTCTGATTTTTTTTCTCCCCGAACACGAATATATGGAGTTGGAGTTGAGGTCGGTGAAGCAACAGGGGGCCCATGAGGCAGGGGGCACGCCCCCACCCTCGTGGACAGGTGGTGGGCCCCCTGGACTTGATTCTTTCGCCAATATTTTTTATATTTTCCAAAAATATGTTCGTGGAGTTTCAGGTCATTCCGAGAACTTTTGTTTCTGCACATAAATAACACCATGGAAAGTCTGCTGAAAACAGCGTCAGTCCGGGTTAGTTCCATTCAAATCATGCAAGTTAGAGTCCAAAACAAGGGCAAAAGTGTTTGGAAAAGTAGATACGACGGAGACGTATCAACATCCCACACGGTCAATCTAGGGAAAACGTTTCCATTTGTATGTAAATCCCACACAGTCAATTCAGGGAAAATGTTTCCGTTCATATGTACATCCCACACAGGTTTATGTATAGGCTCGTGTGTGATAGGTGTAACTATCACACACGCTCTGCCTAGGTTAACCGTTTGCTTTTATCAACTACGTCCCACACGATTTGATGAAGAAAACTGTGTGGCATTGAGCTATGCATCACAAGCACTTTTACTGCTAGAACCGTTTGCAAAGTTCCATGACACATTTAGCAGGTTTATTAGTTTACAATTAATAATTCCAGTATTATGCAAATTCACATTTCATATCAAACAACTATTTGGCAATTTCATATCAGGCACATAAATATATTTTTACATCACAGTACGATAGCTACCTGAAAACAGCATAGTACAACATATAGCTAGTTCAACTTCATAAGAACAATATTAGAACAGTGTTGGAAATATGCCCTAGAGGCAATAATAAAAGCATTATTATTATATTTCCTTATTCATGATAATTGTCTTTATCCGTGCTATAATTGTGTTATCCGGAAATCGTAATACATGTGTGAATAACAGACAACAATATGTCCCTAGTGAGCCTCTAGTTGACTAGCTCGTTGATCGACAGATAGTCATGGTTTCCTGACTATGGACATTGGATGTCATCGATAACGGGATCACATCATTAGGAGAATGATGTGATGGACAAGACCCAATCCTAAACATAGCATAAGATCACATAGTTCGTTTGCTAGAGTTTTCCAATGTCAAGTATCCTTTCCTTAGACCATGAGATCGTGTAACTCCCGGATACCGTAGGAGTGCTTTGGGTGTGCCAAACGTCACAATGTAACTGGGTGACTATAAAGGTATACTACGGGTATCTCTGAAAGTGTCTGTCGGGTTGACATGGATCGAGACTGGGATTTGTCACTCCGCTTGACGGAGAGGTATCACCGGGCCCTCTCGGTAATGCATCATCACAATGAGCTCAATGTGATCAAAGTGTTTGATCACGGGATCATGCATTACGGTACGAGAAAAGTGACTTACCGGTAACGAGATTGAACGAGGTATTGGGATACCGACGATCGAATCTCGGGCAAGTAAAATACCGATTGACAAAGGGAACCGTATACGGGATTAATTGAATCCTCGACATCGTGGTTCATCCGATGAGATCATCGTGGAGCATGTGGGAGCCAACATGGGTATCCAGATCCCGCTGTTGGTTATTGCCCGAGAGCCGTCTCGGTCATGTCTGCATGTCTCCCAAACCCGTAGGGTCTACACACTTAAGGTTCGGTGATGCTAGGGTTGTGAAGATATGCATATGCAGTAATCCGAATGTTGTTCGGAGTCCCGGATGAGATCCCGGACGTCACGAGGAGTTTCGGAATGGTCCAGAGGTAAATATTTATATATGGAAAGTCGTCATACGGATATCGGGACAAGTTTCGGGGTTATCGGTATTGTACCGGGACCACCGGAGGGTCCCGGGGGGTCCACCGGGTGGGGCCACCTATCCCAGAGGGCCCCATGGGCTGTATGAGGGAGGGAACCAGCCCAAAGTGGGCTGGTGCGCCTCCCCCCCAAGGGCCCATGCGCCTAGGGTTGGGGGGGAACCCTAAAGGGGGCTCCCCCCTTGCTTGGGGGGCAAGCCCCTCCCTGGCCGCCGCCCCCCTAGGAGATTCCATCTCCTAGGGCCGGCGCCCCCCCAAGGGGTTATATAAAGGGGGAAGGGGAGGGGGGCTACACACCCTTTGCCCTGGCGCCTCCCTCTCCCTCTCCAACACCTCCTCCTCCTCCGTAGAGCTCGGCGAAGCCCTGTCGGAGTACTGCGGCTCCACCATCACCACGCCGTCGTGCTGCTGCTGGAGTCTTCTTCCCCAACCTCTCCTTTGCCTTGCTGGATCAAGAAGAAGGAGACGTTACGCTGACCGTATGTGTGTTGAACGCGGAGGTGCCGTGCTTTCGGTGCTAGGATCTCCGGTGATTTGGATCACGGTGTGTACGACTACTTCATCCCCGTTCGTTGAATGCTTCCGCTCGCGATCTACAAAGTGGTATGTAGATGCAATCTCTCTCTCCCATGACTCGTTGCTAGATGAACTCATAGATGGATCTTGGTGAAACCGTAGGAAAAATTTTGATTTTCTGCAACGTTCCCCAACAGTGGCATCATGAGCTAGGTCTATGCGTAGTTCTCTATTGCACGAGTAGAACACAATTTGTTGTGGGCGTAGATGTTGTCAACTCTTCTTGCCGCTACTAGTCTTATCTTGCTTCAGCGGTATTGTGGGATGAAGCGGCCCGGACCAACCTTACACGTACACTTACGTGAGACCGGTTCCACCGACTAACATGCACTAGTTGCATAAGGTGGCTGGCGGGTGTCTGTCTCTCCCACTTTAGTTGGAGCGGATTCGATGAAAAGGGTCCTTATGAAGGGTAAATAGAAGTTGACAAATCACGTTGTGGGTTTCACGTAGGTAAGAAAACGTTCTTGCTAGAACCCTAATTCAGCCACGTAAAACTTGCAACAACAATTAGAGGACGTCTAACTTGTTTTTGCAGCAAGTGCTTTGTGATATGATATGGCCAAAGTTGTGATGAATGATGAATGATCTATATGTGATGTATGAGATGTTCATGCTATTGTAATAGGAATAACGACTTGCATGTCGATGAGTATGACAACCGGCAGGAGCCATAGGAGTTGTCTTTATTTTTTGTATGACCTGCGTGTCATTGAGAAACGCCATGTAAATTACTTTACTTTATTGCTAAACGCGTTAGCCATAGTAGTGGAAGTAATAGTTGGCGAGCAACTTCATGGAGACAGGATGATGGAGATCATGATGATGGAGATCATGGTGTCAAGCCGGTGACAAGATGATCATGGAGCCCCAAGATGGAGATCAAAGGAGCTATGTGATATTGGCCATATCATGTCACGTTTGTTATTTGATTGCATGTGATGTTTATCATGTTTTGCATCTTGTTTACTTAGAACGACGGTAGTAAATAAGATGATCCCTCATAATAATTTCAAGAAAGTGTTCCCCCTAACTGTGCACCGTTGCGACAGTTCGTTGTTTCGAAGCACCACGTGATGATCGGGTGTGATAGATTCTAACGTTCACATACAACGGGTGTAAGACAGATTTACACACGCAAAACACTTAGGTTGACTTGACGAGCCTAGCATGTACAGACATGGCCTCGGAACACAGAAGACCGAAAGGTCGAGCATGAGTCGTATAGAAGATACGATCAACATGAAAGATGTTCACCGATGTTGACTAGTCCGCCTCACGTGATGATCGGACACGGCCTAGTTGACTCGGATCATGTAATACTTAGATGACTAGAAGAGGGATGTCTATCTAAGTGGGAGTTCATTAAATAATTTGATTAAATGAACTTTATTATCATGAACTTAGTCTAAATATTTACAATATGTCTTGTAGATCAAATGGCCAACGTAGTCCTCAACTTCAACGCGTTCCTAGAGAAAACCAAGCTTAAAGACGATGGTAGCAACTATACGGACTGGGTCCGGAACCTGAGGATCATCCTCATAGCTGCCAAGAAAGATTATGTCCTACGAGCACCGCTGGGTGACGCACCTATTCTCCCTGCAGAACAAGACGTTATGAACGCTTGGCAGTCACGCTGCGATGATTACTCCCTCGTTCAGTGCGGCATGCTTTACAGCTTAGAGCCGGGGCTCCAAAAGCGTTTTGAGAGACATGGAGCATATGAGATGTTCGAAGAGCTGAAAATGGTTTTCCAAGCTCATGCCCGGGTCGAGAGATATGAAGTCTCCGACAAATTCTTTAGCTGTAAGATGGAGGAAAATGGCTCTGTCAGTGAACACATACTCAAAATGTCTGGGTTGCACAACTGCTTGACTCAACTGGAAGTTAATCTCCCGGATGAAGCGGTCATTGACAGAATCCTCCAGTCGCTTCCACCTAGCTACAAGAGCTTTGTGATGAACTACAATATGCAGGGGATGGTAAAGACCATTCCTGAAGTATATGCTATGCTGAAATCAGCAGAGGTAGAAATCAAGAAGGAGCATCAAGTGTTGATGGTGAATAAAACCACTAAGTTCAAGAAGGGCAAGGGTAAAAAGAACTTCAAGAAGGACGGCAAGGAAGTTGCCGCACCCGGTAAGCAAGTTGCCGGGAAGAAGCCAAAGAATGGACCCAAGCCCGAGACTGAGTGTTTTTATTGCAAGGGAAGTGGTCACTGGAAGCGGAACTGCCCCAAATACTTAGCGGACAAGAAGGCCGGCAAAACCAAAGGTATATGTGATATACATGTAATTGATGTGTACCTTACCAGTACTCGTAGTATCTCTTGGGTATTTGATACCGATGCAGTTGCTCACATTTGTAACTCAAAGCAGGAGCTGCGGAATAAACGGAGACTGGCAAAGGACGAGGTGACGATGCGCGTCGGGAATGGTTCCAAGGTCGATGTGATCGCCGTCGGCACGCTGCCTCTACATTTACCTACGGGATTAGTTTTAAGCCTCAATAATTGTTATTTAGTGCCAAGTCTGAGCATGAACATTGTGTCTGGATCTCGTTTAATTCGAGATGGCTACTCATTTAAATCCGAGAATAATGGTTGTTCTATTTATATGAGAGATATGTTTTATGGTCATGCTCCGATGGTTAATGGTTTATTCTTAATGAATCTCGTACGTGATGATACACATATTCATAGTGTGAATACCAAAAGAGTTAAAGTTGATAACAATAGTCCCACATATTTGTGGCACTGCCGCCTTGGTCACATAGGTGTCAAACGCATGAAGAAGCTCCATGCAGATGGACTTTTAGAGTCTCTTGATTATGAATCATTTGACACGTGCGAACCATGCCTCATGGGTAAAATGACCAAGACTCCGTTCTCAGGAACAATGGAGCGAGCAACCAACTTATTGGAAATCATACATACCGATGTGTGCGGTCCAATGAGTGTTGAGGCTCGCGGTGGCTATCATTATGTTCTCACCCTCACTGATGACTTGAGTAGATATGGGTATGTCTACTTAATGAAACACAAATCTGAGACCTTTGAAAAGTTCAAGGAATTTCAGAGTGAGGTTGAAAATCAACGTGATAAAAAGATCAAGTTTCTATGATCAGATCGTGGAGGAGAATACTTGAGTCACGAATTTGGCACACACCTAAGAAAATGTGGAATAGTTTCACAACTCACGCCGCCTGGAACACCTCAGCGTAATGGTGTGTCCGAACGTCGTAATCGCACTCTATTAGATATGGTGCGATCTATGATGTCTCTTACCGACTTACCGCTATCTTTTTGGGGCTATGCTTTAGAGACTACCGCATTCACTTTAAATAGGGCTCCGTCGAAATCCGTTGAGACGACACCGTATGAATTATGGTTTGGGAAGAAACCTAAGCTGTCGTTTCTAAAAGTTTGGGGATGCGATGCTTATGTCAAGAAACTTCAACCTGAAAAGCTCGAACCCAAGTCGGAAAAATGCGTCTTCATAGGATACCCTAAAGAAACTGTTGGGTATACCTTCTACCTCAGATCCGAAGGCAAGATCTTTGTTGCCAAGAATGGATCCTTTCTAGAGAAAGAGTTTCTCTCGAAAGAAGTAAGTGGGAGGAAAGTAGAACTTGATGAAGTGTTACCTCTTGAAACGGAAAATGGCGAAACTCAAGAAAACGTTTCTGAGGTGCCTGCACCGACTAGAGAGGAAATTAATGATGATGATCAAGATACTTCTAATCAAGCTCCTACTGAAATTCGAAGGTCCACAAGGACACGTTCCGCACCGGAGTGGTACGGTAACCCTGTCTTGGAAATCATGTTGTTAGACAACGGTGAACCTTCGAACTATGAGGAAGCAATGGCGGGCCCGGATTCCGACAAATGGCTGGAAGCCATGAAATCCGAGATAGGATCCATGTATGAAAACGAAGTATGGACTTTGACTGACTTGCCCGTTGAACGGCGAGCGATAGAAAATAAATGGATCTTTAAGAAGAAGACGGACGCGGATGGTAATGTGACCATCTATAAAGCTCGGCTTGTCGCTAAGGGTTATCGACAAGTTCAAGGGGTTGACTAGGATGAGACTTTCTCACCGGTAGCGAAGCTGAAGTCCGTCCGAATCATGTTAGCAATTGCCGCATTCTGTGATTATGAAATATGGCAGATGGATGTCAAAACGGCATTCCTTAATGGTTTCCTTAAGGAAGAATTGTATATGATGCAGCCGGAAGGTTTTGTCGATCCTAAGAACGCCGACAAGGTGTGCAAGCTCCAACGCTCGATCTATGGGCTGGTGCAAGCATCTCGGAGTTGGAACATTCGCTTTGATGAGATGATCAAAGCGTCTGGGTTTACACAGACTTATGGAGAAGCCTGTGTTTACAAGAAAGTGAGTGGGGGCGCTGTAGCATTTCTCATATTATATGTAGACGACATACTTTTGATGGGAAATGATATAGAACTCTTGGACAGCATTAAGGCCTACTTGAATAAAAGTTTTTCAATGAAGGACCTTGGAGAAGCTGCTTATATATTAGGCATCAAGATCTATAGAGATAGATCGAGATGCCTCATAGGTCTTTCACAAAGCACATACCTTGATAAGATATTGAAGAAATTCAATATGGATCAATCTAAGAAAGGGTTCTTACCTGTGTTACAAGGTGTGAAATTGAGCTCAGCTCAATGTCCGACCACGGCAGAAGATATAGAAGAGATGAGTGTCATCCCCTATGCCTCAGCCATAGGTTCTATTATGTATGCCATGCTGTGTACCAGACCTGATGTAAACCTTGCCGTAAGTTTGGTAGGTAGGTACCAAAGTAATCCCGGCAAGGAACACTAGACAACGGTCAAGAATATCCTGAAGTACCTGAAAAGGACTAAGGAAATGTTTCTCGTTTATGGAGGTGACAAAGAGCTCGTCGTAAAAGGTTACGTCGACGCTAGCTTCGACACAGATCTGGATGACTCTAAGTCACAAACCGGATACGTGTATATTTTGAATGGTGGGGCAGTAAGCTGGTGCAGTTGCAAGCAAAGCGTCGTGGCAGGATCTACATGTGAAGCGGAGTACATGGCTGCCTCGGAGGCAGCACATGAAGCAATTTGGGTGAAGGAGTTCATCACCGACCTCGGAGTCATACCCGATGCGTCGGGGCCAATCAAGCTCTTCTGTGACAACACTGGAGCTATTGCACTTGCCAAGGAGCCCAGGTTTCACAAGAAGACCAGGCACATCAAGCGTCGCTTCAACTCCATTCGTGAAAATGTTCAAGATGGAGACATAGAGATTTGTAAAGTGCACACGGATCTGAATGTCGCAGATCCGTTGACTAAACCTCTCCCTAAGGCAAAACATGATCAGCACCAGAACTCTATGGGTGTTCGATTCATCACAATGTAACTAGATTATTGACTCTAGTGCAAGTGGGAGACTGTTGGAAATATGCCCTAGAGGCAATAATAAAAGCATTATTATTATATTTCCTTATTCATGATAATTGTCTTTATTCGTGCTATAATTGTGTTATCCGGAAATCGTAATACATGTGTGAATAACAGACAACAATATGTCCCTAGTGAGCCTCTAGTTGACTAGCTCGTTGATCGACAGATAGTCATGGTTTCCTGACTATGGACATTGGATGTCATCGATAACGGGATCACATCATTAGGAGAATGATGTGATGGACAAGACCCAATCCTAAACATAGCATAAGATCACATAGTTCGTTTGCTAGAGTTTTCCAATGTCAAGTATCCTTTCCTTAGACCATGAGATCGTGTAACTCCCGGATACCGTAGGAGTGCTTTGGGTGTGCCAAACGTCACAACGTAACTGGGTGACTATAAAGGTATACTACGGGTATCTCTGAAAGTGTCTGTCGGGTTGACATGGATCGAGACTGGGATTTGTCACTCCGCTTGACGGAGAGGTATCACCGGGCCCTCTCGGTAATGCATCATCACAATGAGCTCAATGTGATCAAAGTGTTTGATCACGGGATCATGCATTACGGTACGAGAAAAGTGACTTACCGGTAACGAGATTGAACGAGGTATTGGGATACCGACGATCGAATCTCGGGCAAGTAAAATACCGATTGACAAAGGGAACCGTATACGGGATTAATTGAATCCTCGACATCGTGGTTCATCCGATGAGATCATCGTGGAGCATGTGGGAGCCAACATGGGTATCCAGATCCCGCTGTTGGTTATTGCCCGAGAGCCGTCTCGGTCATGTCTGCATGTCTCCCAAACCCGTAGGGTCTACACACTTAAGGTTCGGTGATGCTAGGGTTGTGAAGATATGCATATGCAGTAATCCGAATGTTGTTCGGAGTCCCGGATGAGATCCCGGACGTCACGAGGAGTTTCGGAATGGTCCGGAGGTAAATATTTATATATGGAAAGTCGTCATACGGATATCGGGACAAGTTTCGGGGTTATCGGTATTGTACCGGGACCACCGGAGGGTCCCGGGGGGTCCACCGGGTGGGGCCACCTATCCCAGAGGGCCCCATGGGCTGTATGAGGGAGGGAACCAGCCCAAAGTGGGCTGGTGCGCCTCCCCCCAAGGGCCCATGCGCCTAGGGTTGGGGGGGGACCCTAAAGGGGGCGCCCCCATTGCTTGGGGGGCGAGCCCCCTCCCTGGCCGCCACCCCCCTAGGAGATTCCATCTCCTAGGGTCGGCGCCCCCCCAAGGGGTTATATAAAGGGGGGAGGGGAGGGGGGCTACACACCCTTTGCCCTGGCGCCTCCCTCTCCCTCTCCAACACCTCCTCCTCCTCCGTAGAGCTCGGCGAAGCCCTGTCGGAGTACTGCGGCTCCACCATCACCACGCTGTCGTGCTGCTGCTGGAGTCTTCTTCCCCAACCTCTCCTTTGCCTTGCTGGATCAAGAAGAAGGAGACGTTACGCTGACCGTACGTGTGTTGAACGCGGAGGTGCCGTGCTTTCGGTGCTAGGATCTCCGGTGATTTGGATCACGGTGTGTGCGACTACTTCATCCCCATTCGTTGAACGCTTCCGCTCGCGATCTACAAAGTGGTATGTAGATGCAATCTCTCTCTCCCATGACTCGTTGCTAGATGAACTCATAGATGGATCTTGGTGAAACCGTAGGAAAAATTTTGATTTTCTGCAACGTTCCCCAACAAACAGTATATTCATTTCCCTAATCGAGATCATCCAAGCTCGTCTTATCCACCTCTGCTTTCAATTCAGTAAGAACCTGTTTTGCACTGGCCAACTGGGAAAGTGTCTCCTCCTTCGCCAACACCATCTTAGCAAAGTATGATTTAAAAAATCTGAGCTCATTCTCCACCTTCCTCTTTTTATCCCGCATCTTCAAATATTCTTCAGCGTTGACTACACTTTCTCTAAGCCTACCTCTGTTCTCTTCCTCATACATGCTCCAGAGCTTTGCTAGGCACATCTTCAAAGACTGTGGCCACTCTTGATCAACCCACTCCAAGTAAGAACACTTCCGTTCATCCTATAATATTTAAAACAAGATTGGCAACAATTGTAGGGGAAATGAGTTTATAGCAACATAGAAAATCACCAATACTTATTTAAAAAAACTAAAGAAACAGGTTAATTATGACATATCTTCTCAAAAAGATCAATGTGCAAATGAATTAATTGCTACTGAGACAACAACCAAATTCTAAAACATTAGTAGTTATAATGAACTACAACAACGCTACAAGTTCTTACTCATGTACTATAAATAACAAATTGAACATTTTATGAGGAAGGTAAATATAACTGCAACAGCATAACGACAGTGTTTGGATGACAACAAATTGATACTAACAGGTGTGTACATGCACAAATTTAGTAACATAGAACTAATAGCACTAAGGTCGTCCACTATGTATGCCAAAACCGGTGTAAAAACAAATGTTGCTACATCTCGCACCGGTGCCCTGCACTAGCGAGCCGATGTAGCGGAAAAAAAAATCAGGGACCCGGACTCAGAGCACCTAGTTGCTCTGATGCCCAGTTCCTTCGTGCCATAAAGATTTAGTATTTTACTGCTTGGCTGCTCGGATGTGTGGACCAAACTTGGCTGTACAAACTGCTAAAGCGGTGCCAAATAATTTTCTAATGGCACCGCTAATGAGATGGCAACATTTTTAGATACTAGGTACAAACTGTGACACTGTCTTAGGTTGCGTTTGGTTGAAGGTGTCGTATGAATGGGTTGGGACCGTGACAGTGTCTGAATCACATCTAACAAATGATTTGTAACAATGAAAGAGGGTCTAACCTTCTCTACACATGCCAGAAACTTCCTCCCACTGTCCACAGATTCAAACGCATGGAGATTGATGGTGACAACGAGCAGACAGATCTTCAGCCACCCCGCTCAATTCGTTGCAGCTGATGGTCCTAGGGAGCTACAAGAGAAAGAAATGACTCAAATCGACCGTCGGGTAAAAATCCTTCATTCCAAGTCATAGCCCGAGAGAGAGAAGAGAGGCATACCCGGGTGGTGAAGGAGTCATCGGAGGAGGAGGAACCGCTGGAGAGGTCTTTGAAGAAGACCATGGTGACCCCGGCGGTAGGATGCGGGACGACAAGAGCGAGGAAGCAAGCAAGGAAGCGGCTATAGCTTAGGAAGGAAGGAGGAAACTGAGAAAATGTGACTTGTGGTCGGGGAGAAAAGGGGGTGGGGAAGGGGGGTAGATATTTCGGCGGTAGGCCAAAAAATTCGAAATGTGGAGGGAAACTTTGCGCGCGGTGCCGCCGGATGCTATTCACTTTGAACGATTGTTTGCATGGCAAACGATTCTTCTGCTTTACGCACATGGGATGAGTTTGATAGTTCAAATTTTGGTGGAAATTTTCTAGGGTATGTCATTTCATAATTTAACATGGCTTACTAATTTGGGCACACAAAAGAGCGTACAACGCACATACCACACTTACTGAATCGAGTAATTTTAGTAATTAAACCGAGCCAGTTAACATAAACATTTCTGTAACAAAAGACCAACATTAAAAAATAAAGCCTAAGTACGCATAATTTTAACAAATCCGCCGTTGCGTCGGCCTATGCATCGCCGGTGTGAGATGAGACGTCGATGACTTGTCCTGGCAACATGCCGCCGTTGGTGGACTCCACGCCCCCCCCTGCTGAAGTCGACCGCGTCTTCGTCCTCGGCGCCGCCCTCAAGGTTGTAGTACTCGTAGTAGTGGCTGCGCCAGAGCTCGCATTAGTACTCCACCATCGATTCCTCGACGGACATACTCTTCTCTACCTCGACCTCGCACGCGCAACTCCTCCTCCTGGCGCTCCTTGATCTCCGCCGCCTCGTGCATCTCCAGCTCCAGCTCGGCGATCTCATGAGGAAGCATGTGCTCCATGGCCATGCTACTTCTTGAGTTTGCGTTGGTTTTTTCCTTGAAGAGGAAAGGGTGATGCAGCAAAGTAGAGTAAGTATTTCCCTCAGTTTTGAAAATCAAGGTATCAATCCAGTAGCACACAATGAACAAGTCACCGAATATCTGTACAAACAATCAACAACTTGCACCCAAGGCGATAAAGGGGTTGTCAATCCCTTCACGATTACTAGTTCAATTTTTTTAAAAATGTCCGTGCTTCAAAAATTGTTCAAAGTTATTAAAAAATGTTTCGATTTTCAAAAGTGTATTCACGTCTTTAAAATATGTCACATTTCCAAAGTTTTCTCTGTTTCAAATTTTGTTCTAAACTTTAAAACTGTCCCTTCTTTCAAAAATTGTTTCTGTCAAAAATTTGTTCCAGTTTTCTAATTTTGTCCCAAAAAATGTTCGAACTTTATTAAAAAATTCGAAGGTGCAAAGTGTTGGGGAACGTAGCAGAAATTCAAAATTTTCCTACGTGTCACCAAGATCTATCTATGGAGAAACCAGCAACGAGGGGAAGGGGAGTGCATCTACATACCCTTGTAGATCGCTAAGCGGAAGCGTTCAAGTGAACAGGGTTGATGGAGTCGTACTCGTCGTGATCCAAATCACCGATGAGTGCCGAACGGACGGCACCTCCGCGTTCAACACACGTACAGCCCGGTGACGTCTCCCATGCCTTGATCCAGCAAGGAGAGAGGGAGAGGTTGAGGAAGACTCCGTCCAGCAGCAGCACAACGGCATGGTGGTGGTGGAGGAGCGTGGCAATCCTGCAGGGCTTCGCCAAGCACCGCGGGAGAGGAGGAGGGAGAGAAGTAGGGCTGCGCCAAGAGGAGCGATTTTGATCTATCCTTATAGATCTTGATGCTCAATGTTCAAGTAGCTTAATCCAGGTTTTCCATTGAAAATACACTTTTCAAATAACCCTATATGCTTTCCAGAAATTCTACATCATTTCTGATCAACAATATGTCAACAACATATACTCATCAGAAATTCTATAGTGCTCCCACTCACTTTTTTTTTGGAAATACATGTTTCTCATAAACTTTGTATAAATCCAAAATCTCTGATTATCTCACCAAAGTGTACATTCCAACTCCGAGATGCTTACTCCAGTCCTTAGAAGGATTGCTGGGGCTTTGCATACTTGTTAGAATCTTTCAGGATTGACAAAAACTTCTGGTTGTATCACATACAACCTTTCCTCAAGAACAAGGAAACAATATTTTGACATCATATCTACAAGATTTCATAAATAATGCAGTACCTACTAATTCCAACAGACTCTTAGCATCGCTACGAGTGAGAAAGTCTCATCATAGTCAACTCCTTGAACTTGTCGGGAAACATCTTAATGACAAGTCGAGCTTTCTTAATGGTGACATTTACCATCATTGTCCGTCTTCCTTTTAAAATCCATCTGTACTCAACAGCCTCACGACCATCGAGCCGTTCTGCCAAAGTCTACACTTTGTTTTCATACATGGATCCTCTCTCAGATTTTATGGCCTCGAGCCATTCATCGGAATCCGGGCCCACCATCGCTTCTCCATAGCTCGTAGGTTCATTGTTGTCTAGCAACATGACTTCCAAGACAGGATTACGTGCCACTTTGAAACAGCACGCATCCTTGTCGTCCTACGAGGTTTGGTAGTGACTTGATCCGAAGTTTCATGATCACTATCATAAGCTTCTACTTCAATTGATGTAGGTGCCACAGGAACAACTTCATGTGCCCTGCTACACACTAGTTGAAGTGACGGTTCAACAACCTCATCAAGTCTCCACCATCCTCCCACTCAATTCTTTCGAGAGAAACTTTTCCTCGAGAAAGGACCCGATTTGAGAAACAATCCTATTGCTTTCGGATCTGAGACAGGAGGTATACCCAACTGTTTTGGGTGTCCTATGAAGATGCAGTTATCCGCTTTGGGTTCGAGCTTATCAGCCTAAAACTTTTTCATATAAGCGTCGCAGCCCCAAACTTTTAAGAAATGACAGCTTAGGTTTCTCTAAACCATGGTTCATACGGTGTCATCTTATCGGAATTACGTGGTGCCCTATTTAAAGCGAGTGCGGTTGTCTCTAATGCCTAACCCATGAACGATAGTGGTAATTCGATAAGAGACATCATGGTATGCATCATATCCAATAGGGTGCAGTTATGATGTTCGGACACACCATCACACTATGGTGTTCCAGGCGGTATTAGTTGTGAAACAATTTCCACAGTGCCAAACTCGTAACTCAGATATTCATTTCTATGATCATATCATAGACATTTTATCCTCTTATCACGAAGATCTTCAACTTCATTCTGAAATTACTTGAACCATTCAATAATTCAGACTTGTGTTTCATCAAGTAAATATACTCAGTATCTACTCAAATCATCTGTGAAGCAAGAGCATAACGATATCCACTGCGTGCCTCAGCACTCATTGGACTGCACACATCAAAATGTGTTACTTCCAACAGGTTGCTTTCTTGTTCCATTTTACTGAAACCGAAGCTTTCAGTAATCTTGCCCATGTGGTATGATTTGCATGTCTCAAGCGATTCAAAATCAAGTGAGTCCAAACGGTCCATCTGCATGGAGTTTCTTCATGCGTACATACCAACAGACACGGTTCACATGTCTCAATTTTTTTAGAAATGAGTGAGTCCAAAGATCCATCAACATGGAGCTTCTTCATGCGTTTTATACCAATATGACTTACATGGCAGTGCCACAAGTTGGTGGTACTATCATTACTATCTTATATCTTTTGGCATGAACATGTGTATCACTATGATAGAGATTCAATAAACCATTCATTTTAGGTGCAAGACCATTGAAGGTATTATTCAAATAAATAGAGTAACCATTATTCTCCTTAAATGAATAACCGTATTGCGATAGACATAATCCAATCATGTCTATGCTCAACGCAAACACCAAATAACAATTATTTAGGTTTAACACCAATCTCGATGGTAGAGGGAGCGTGCGATGCTTGATCATATCAACCTTGGAAGCACTTCCAACACATCTCGTCAGCTCACCTTTAGCTAGTCTCCGTTTATTCCGTAGCTTTTATTTCGAGTTACTAACACTTAGCAACCGAACCGGTATCTAATACCCTGATGCTACTAGGAGTACTAGTAAAGTACACATTCACATAATGTATATCCAATATACTTCTATCGACAACCTTCTCATCTACCAAGTATCTATGGTAATTCTGCTCCAGTGGTTGTTCCCCTTATTACAGAAGCACTCAGTCTCGGGTTTGGGTTCAACCTTGGGTTTCTCCACTAGAGCAGCAGCCGATTTGCCGTTTCATGAAGTATCCCTTCTTGCCCTTGCCCTTCTTGAAACTAGTGGTTTCACTAACCATCAACAATTGATGCTCCTTCTTGATTTCTACTTTCGCGGTGTCAAACATCGCGAATATTTCAAGGATCATCATATCTATCCCTGATATGTTATGGTTCATTACGAAGCTCTAGCAGCTTGGTGGCAATGACTTTGGTGAAACATCACTATCTTATCTGGAAGATCAACTCCCACTCGATTCAAGTGATTGTTGTACTCAGACAATCTGAGCACAAGTTCAATGATTGAGCTTTTCTCCCTTAGTTTGCAGGCCAAGAAAATCGTCGGAGGTCTTATACCTCTTGACGTGGGCACGAGCCTGAAATCCCAATTTCAGCCCTCGAAACATCTCATATGTTCCGCGACATTTCAAAATGTCTTCGGTGCCTCAATTCTAAACCATTTATCATTACCGAACTATCATGTAGTCATCAAAACGTGTATGTCAGATGTTCGCAACATCCACAGACCACGTTCGAGGTCCAGCACACCGAGCGGTGCATTAAGGACACAAGCCTTCTACTGTCCGCATAATTGCTACTATCAACTTTCAACTATATTTTCTCTAGGAACATATCTAAAACAGTAGAACTAAAGCGTGAGCTTACGACATAATTTGCAAAGATCTTTTGACTATGTTCACGATAATTAAGTTCATCTTATGAACTCCCACTCAGATAGACATCCCTCTAGTCATCCAAGTGATTACATGATCCGAGTCAACTAGGCCGTGTCCGATCATCACGTGAGACGGACTAGTCATCATCGGTGAACATCTTCATGTTGATCGTATCTACCATACGACTCATGCTCGACCTTTCGGTCTCTTGTGTTCCGAGGCCATGTCTGTACATGCTAGGCTCGTCAAGTCAACCTAAGTGTTTCGCGTGTGTAAATCTGGCTTACACCCGCTATATGTGAACGTAAGAATCTATCACACCCGATCATCACGTGGTGCTTCGAAACGACGAACTTTCGCAACGGTGCACAGTTAGGGGGAACACTTTCTTGAAATTTTAATGAGGGATCATCTTATTTACTATCGTCATTCTAAGCAAATAAGATGTATAAACATGATAAACATCACATGCAATCAAATAGTGACATGATATGGCCATCATCACTTTGCTCCTTTTGATCTCCATCTTCGGGGCTCCATGATCATCGTCGTCACCGGCATGACACCATGATCTCCATCATCATGATCTCCGTCATCGTGTCTTCATGAAGTTGTCACGTCAACTATTACTTCTACTACTATGGCTAACGCTTTAGCAATAAAGTAAAGTAATTACATGACGTTTATGTTGACACGCAGGTCATAAATAAATTAAAGACAACTCCTATGGCTCCTGCCGGTTGTCATACTCATCGACATGCAAGTCGTGATTCCTATTACAAGAACATGATCAATCTCATACATCACATATATCATTCATCACATCCTTTTGGCCATATCACATCACATGGCATACCCTGCAAAAACAAGTTAGACGTCCTCTAATTGTTGTTTGCATGTTTTACGTGGATGCTATGGGTTTCTAGCAAGAACGTTTCTTACCTACGCAAAAACCACAACGTGATATGTCAATTGCTATTTACCCTTCATAAGGACCCTTTTCATCGAATCCGATCCGACTAAAGTGGGAGAGACTGGCACCCGCTAGCCACCTTATGCAACTAGTGCATGTCAGTCGGTGGAACCTGTCTCACGTAAGTGTACGTGTAAGGTCGGTCCGGGCCGCTTCATCCCACAATGCCGTCGAATCAAGATTGGACTAGTAACGGTAAGCATATTAAACAAAATCAACGCCCACAACTACTTTGTGTTCTACTCGTGCAAAGAATCTACGCAATAGACCTAGCTCATGATGCCACTGTTGGGCAACGTAGCAGAAATTCAAAATTTTCCTACGTGTCACCAAGAACTATCTATGGAGAAACCAGCAACGAGGGGAAGGAGAGTGCATCTACATACCCTTGTAGATCACTAAGCGGAAGCGTTCAAGTGAACGGGGTTGATGGAGTCGTACTCGTCGTGATCCAAATCACCGATGACCAAGTGCCGAACGGACGGCACCTCCGCGTTCAACACACGTACAGCCCGGTGACGTCTCCCATGCCTTGATCCAGCAAGGAGAGAGGGAGAGGTTGAGGAAGACTCGGTCCAGCAGCAGCACAACGGCATGGTGGTGGTGGAGGAGCGTGGCAATCCTGCAGGGCTTCACCAAGCACCGCGGGAGAGGAGGAGGAAGAGAAGTAGGGCTGCGCCAAGAGGGAGATCGAATCGTATGTTGGGCAGCCCCAAAACCTCAAGTATATATAGGGGGAAGGGAGGGGCTGCGCCCCCATCTAGGGTTCCCTCCCTAGGGGTGGCGGCAGCCCCAAAACCCATCTAGGGTTGCGGCCAAGGGGGGGAGAGGGGGAGGCGCACCAGGGGTGGGCCTTAGGGCCCATCTGCCCTAGGGTTTGCCCCCTTCCCCTCTAGGAGGTGCCTTGGGCCTTGGTGGGGGGGTGCACCAGCCCACCTGGGGCTGGTCCCCTCCCACACTTGGCCCACGCAACCTTCTGGGGCTGGTGGCCCCACTTGGTGGACCCCCGGACACCTCCGGTGGTCCCGGTACACTACCGGTGATGCCCAGAACTCTTCCGGTGGCCAAAACCATACTTCCTATATATAAATCTTTACCTCCGGACCATTCCGGAACTCCTCGTGACGTCCGGGATCTCATCCGGGACTCCGAACAACATTCGTAACCACATACAAACTTCCTTTATAACCCTAGCGTCATCGAACCTTAAGTGTGTAGACCCTACGGGTTCGGGAACCATGCAGACATGACCGAGACGTTCTCGAGTCAATAACCAACAGCGGGATCTGGATACCCATGTTGGTTCCCACATGTTCCACGATGATCTCATTGGATGAACCACGAGGTCGAGGATTAGATCAATCCCGTATACAATTCCCTTTGTCTAGCGGTATAGTACTTGCCCGAGATTCGATCGTCGGTATCTCGATACCTTGTTCAATCTCGTTACCGGCAAGTCTCTTTACTCGTTCTGTAACACATCATCCCGTGATCAACTCCTTGATCACATTGTGCACATTATGATGATGTCCTACCGAGTGGGCCCAGAGATACCTCTCCGTCACACGGAGTGACAAATCCCAGTCTCGATTCGTGCCAACCCAACAGACACTTTCGGAGATACCCGTAGTGCACCTTTATAGCCACCCAGTTACGTTGTGACGTTTGGCACACCCAAAGTATTCCTACGGTATCCGGGAGTTGCACAATCTCATGGTCTAAGGAAATGATACTTGACATTAGAAAAGCTTTAGCATACGAACTACACGATCTTGTGCTAGGCTTAGGATTGGGTCTTGTCCATCACATCATTCTTCTAATGATGTGATCCCGTTATCAATGACATCCAATGTCCATGGTCAGGAAACCGTAACCATCTATTGATCAACGAGCTAGTCAACTAGAGGCTTACTAGGGACATGGTGTTGTCTATGTATCCACACATGTATCTGAGTTTCCTATCAATACAATTCTAGCATGGATAATAAACGATTATCATGAACAAGGAAATATAATAATAACCTATTTATTATTGCCTCTAGGGCATATTTCCAACACAAAATGTGTTCACGTTTTGGAAAAAAATATTCAAAGTTTCAAAAAATGTTTTGGTTTTCAAACTTTTGTTCACGTATTCGAACAATGTTTGCAATTCCACTTTGTTTGGGATTTTCATATTATGTTCTTAGAATTCAAAAAATGTTCGTGGTTTTCAAAATTTGTTTATGTTAAAAAATCCCGTTTTCAATTTTTGTTCACAAATTAAAAAATGTTTATGTTTTCAGAAAAAGTGTGAAATTTTATTCTTTTCACAATTTTAGGTAATTTAAAAAATTGTTCGTAAGTTTAAAAAGCTGCTCGTGATTTTTTTCCAAGAGGTGTTAAGTTTGATATTTTCATACTTCTTTAAGTTTCCCACTGCATATCTACCACAAGAGCAGCACTTCGGTCGTACTGGCTTCTCCTTGGCGCACATCAGCACACCGTCACAGGTTACCTGGGCATATCTTGGACCGTTCCGGGCCAAAAAAATCCCGGCGCTAAAAACTCAGGCCCAAGCCCGACTCGGCCCGACTGTCGGGCCTACTAAATCGAGCCCAAGCCCGACTATGGCTAAAATCCTATTTTACGCAAGCCTGAGCCCAGCCCGATCTGCCTGTCGGGCTCAATTTCCAGGCCCGGCCCGGCCCAGGATTTTCGGGCCGGGCTGCCCATGGCCAAGGTATAGTTCGGAGCACAACAAATCCGCACCGTCCCATCTCTGTCCCTGTCCCTCTCTCGGCTCGCGTCTCGTGCCTCCGACGCAACGCGCTCTCCTCTTGCTCCCAGAGCCGGAGCCGACCCGAGCCGCGACTTCCCTCTCCTCCTCCCCGTACACCCATGGGGTCGTCGGAGGCCGACGACGACCAGCTCCTCAAGAGCTTCCTGGCCGAGGTCAGCGAGGCCGAGCGCGACAACGAAGTCCTCAGGTTCCTCTCGTTCCCCCTCCCCCTCCCAATCCCCCATCTCCTCGAGCGGTATCATTTCCCTTCTAGCACAACGTAGCTTCAGATCCCCAGTAGCGCCATCCGTTTAGCAGAATTCGTGACCAATCGCGCGATGTAGTAGATGTAGCCGCAGCTTGCTGCTCAAATTTGGGTCGGCGACGTGGTCCGCCCGGGTCCGCGTGAACCCTAGGTCGAAGTCGTCCGGTTCGCTCACTTGTTCTCAGGCGCGATTGGGAATTTTTTCCACTTTTACTACTTTGGTTGTGATGCTGCTTCTAAGACGCGATTGCTTTGTTTTCTTGTAGCTTAGTATGCGATGTTAGGTTGTACACACGCCACACGGTAATGAGTAATGACGTCTAGAGCCTCTTATTATTGTTTCTGATATTGTGCGCACCATATGCCATGACCGACATATATAGAACCCCTTGTGATATATATTTAGGGCATCTCCAGCCGCGCCCCCAACAGGCCCTCCCCAGGCGATTTTGCCGCGCCGGCGCCAAAAAAAGGCCCCAGTCGCGCCCCCAGAAGCCCGTTTTTCGCCGGCTCGGGCCAAAACTGGTGCCGGCGGACCCAGGCCGAACCCGGCGCCCTGGGGGGCGCTTGGGGAGCCGGCACAAGCGAAAAAGGCGCGTGGGCCCGCCTTGGAGGCGACCTGAGGGCCTTCCCCGCCGTTTCTTGACGTTTTTCCCTCGCATCTCTCCCGCTCGCTCGCCTTCCTCCCGCCATTCTCTCCCTTTCTTCCCGCCAAACCCCCTCTCGCTCGCCTTCCAGTCGCCGCCATGCCGCCGAAGAAGTACGCCATGCCGCGCGCGGCGGCAACCGCCACTGGCGCCGTGGTCCAGCCAAAGCAGGGGAAGCCGAGAGCGCCGCCATCGAAGCCACCGGGCCTGTCGAACGCCGAGTGGAGGGTGGAAGTTCAGCGGCGCGAAGCAGTCACCGCCGACAGGCGGAACAGGGCCATAGCCAAGAAGGCCCGCGACAACGCGGCGCGCGCGGCGGCGTCTTCCACATCGGTCGACCAGGCGGGGATGAATCCACCCGCCGTCAGCCACGCCCAGTACGCGCCCTGGGGACAGCAAGGCGCCGGATCTCCATGGGGTTCATCGTCGCCCGGCTACGCCGACGGTGACGCGCATGGTGGGTTCAACCCAACGTGACCTTCCCTCATGGTCACCCCGCTACGCGCACGCCCTCGCCCGCCTTCGTCGGCGTGCAGTATCCTCCATACAACTACTCGCTGTCGGCCGCCTACGCGTCCACACCGACACCCCATCTCTACCGCGGACCGCTGCCTTTCTCGCACCTCGGCGAGGCCGACGACACGGGAGCCGACATGGACGACATCATCGCGACAGGGTCGACCGCGGCCGCCGTGTCTCCCGGGTTCGCCACCCAGGACGAGGTAGTGGACCTCAACGGCGACATGGAGGCCGAGCTCGGCTACGTCTACGGCAAGGACGCGCAGGAACCCGAGGAGGAGGAGGAGGACGAGGAGGAGGAGGAACCGGCTCCTGCTCCGACGAAGGGGCGCAAGAAGAAGAAGCGGGCGGCCAGGCCAGAGCTTGGAGACGTACTGGGACCGCATCAAGGCCGAGTTCGACGAGCGGAAGCTCGTCGACCCCTACTTCAAAGGCGTCTACATGCAGCGCGGCTCCAAGGCGATGGCGAACCATTGGGGGCGTATCCAGTTGGCGTGCAACAAATGGCATGGCATCGTCGAGGAGGTCGCGGCTCGCCCGGAGAGCGGCGCCAGCATTGAGGATCAGGTACACACGTCGTTCGCCCGCATATCTTCGTTGTCTACGCCCGCCGCCCGCCAATTGTTCGTCCCTCCGCGCAGCTGCTGCGTATGTTCGCCATGTATCGGGGCGACAACCAAGACGCCGACTTCAAGCACCTCCACGTCTACAAGCGCATTGACAAGTGCGAGAAGTGGGCGGAGGTCCGACGTGCCCTCGACAAGGCCAAGGAGACATACAAGCCGGACGCGACGACTCCGGGCGCGTCAGAGGGGCGGCCGGACGGCCACAAATTGGCAAAGAAGGGGAAAAACGCCGACGCGGCAACCGCGCGAGTGCAGGGGTCCATCGAGCATTGCCTCGCCGACGCCCAGGCCCGGGCCGTCCTACGCGAAGAGAAGACCGAGGCGCGGTGGTCGTCGCTGATGAAGAACAACGCCATCAAGCTCGACCTGCTCCGGACGAACGTCGCCGCGAAGAAGAGGAACACCGACATGGCTTTTCTGATGGGCGGGGCGGACATGCTCCAGAGCAACGACGAGAAGCTCAAGGCGTGGTACCTGGTGCAGCGCGGCCTCATCCTGAACGAGCTGCCGACGGCAACGCCGACGACGCCCACGACCACACGGACACCCTCTACATCGCCGCCCAGCAGTGCCGAAGCCGCGCCGACACAGCCCAGCACTGAATCAGCTCCGACACCGCCGAGCCCGCGCACGCCGACTTCGCCAACGCCTCAAGCCGACCCCGCCGAGTGAATCATTGCGCCCGGCGCTCTGTTTTTTGTAACGCCAGACTACGTCCGATCGCCGGATTTGAGAGCGGGAACGACCAAGTTTAACTTTCCCGCATCCTGGGGCCGGCGCGTGGGGCGTGACTGGGAGCTAGGTCGCCCCCAGGGGCCAAACTAGCGCCGGCACGCCCCCAGGGCGCTCTATTTAGTCGCCCTGGGGGGGCCGAACGGCTGGAGATGCCCTTACTTGTACCGAGCTGATAAATTTGCATTCAAGAAGGACCAAGCCTGTTGCACTATGTTTGTGCCTTGGGATGTGCTTTGTTTGAGCCCAACTTCGGTCAAGGTTTTACTTATTCATGATTTTGCCAGTGTTGGCAAGAAAAATGAACCAGAATAGGCAAGCTGGCATGGGCATATGCCAAAAATTTGGCAGCCATACAAACAAAACAAGGACCAAAGTTTTGTCCACAACCAAAATATTCATACAGTTTCTTTTTGGACACCAACCAAAGATATCCATGTCTTCCTGTGTTAGCTTATGCTGTCCAATTGAGCCCAGCAGACATACTGTTATGCTATCGGTTTCGAAGCCGGTTAAATATTATAACTAATTACCTATTATAAACAATTAAACATGGTCGGTTGACTACTGACAAGGGAGGCTACTCTGCAACTTCCTATACATGTTCTATTTTTTGGGATGACACACGATAGTTGATCAGTGAGATCCCTAGCAGTGCAAAACTGAATATTGGCCGATGCCATCTCAGTTCATTTTTTGTTGTACTTCCTCCTTTAGTCTTTTTCCTGATTTTTGATGTTATTTTAGTCTCTAGAAGGCATGTAGCTGAGCATAATAGCCGAATTTATCAATTTAATCATCCTATAATCTAAAGCTCCTTCACGTCTAGATTAGTCCTTTTCTATTGGAAGACTAGACATAAGTTATTAAGGGAGATCTATGCTGTGAGGAAACTTATAAATGTACCTTGAAATTATAGAGTGACATGCATGTTAAAAAAATGATAAGTTCGAAATGCCATGTGTGTCAAACAGGCGTATTATTCAGTTGATAAAAAAAACAAAAGCATTCAGATTATTTCCGTCTTCTTGATTTTACGTTCTCTTTCTAACACATTCTAATCTTGTCAGGATACTTGGTTGCTTCAAGTTAAACCCTTTTGAGCATCTTAAGTTGCCTTTTGATTCTTCTGTGGATGAGGTGAAGAAGCAATATAGGAAGGTAAGAAAACATGGATTTAACATTCAACTACACTGTTAGTTCTAGTCTTTCCCCCCTTACTGTTGGCTAATTGTTGTCGCTTCATGTACCTTCTGTAGTTGTCACTGTTGGTCCATCCTGACAAGTGCAAGCATCCACAAGCACAAGAAGCTTTTGGAGGTATGTGAACTGTCTAATCATGACCATGTGGAGCATATGAGATGGTAATAGTGATGAATAGTAATATCAGGCTAGGAGACAGTATTCAACTTGTGTTGTTGTAGGCTTCATTTAGGTCAGGTTTACAGATATTATTTGGTGACGGCAGAACAAGATGAATGGCATAAACAAGATCATGACATATCAAAACTAATAGTTTCTTATGAATATATATATATATATATATATATATATATATATATATATATATATATATATATATATATTTCTGGGAGAGAGGGACGTACCAAAATCATGACATGCTAGGAAAAAAACAGGAACAATCTTTAATTTATTGGCCTCAACACCAAGTCCAAAAGTCCAGATAACGGAGTGCAAATTACAACATGGATAAGTCACCTTAGAAGATGAATCTGTACAATTTTGTTTGGAGATGGCCTTTGTATCACTCTAGAATTAGGCATTTTTTTCCATCCCTGTAGGAGATGCATTTTTCAAGAGAAACCAGGATAAGTAAGTGTTGCATGATCTCTTCTTGCAATTAGTTGTAACTAACCAACCTTTTGCGCATCAGTGACTTACTATTTTCCCAGTGTCGCATTCTTCTGCTTCTCTTGTCGTTTATGCATTGATGTACATTTGTTTAACGTTGCCTACTCTACTCATAAACAGCCCTGGCAAAAGCACAGCAGCTCCTACTTGATCCACAGGAAAGAGGGTACATTCTTGATCAAGTTACTTCTGCAAAAGGTGTGATGCAATCTTATTTTAAACCAACGTTTTTTTTACATCAGTTCAGTGATTTGTTCAATTTATAATAAAGGATATATGAAGAACAAAAACTGATATTATTTTGTGTTGAGAAATTTCAGAAGAACTGAGGGCAAAAAGGAAAAAAGAGTTGAGGAAAGACAGTGCATCCAAGATAAAATCCCAAGTAGATGAGGTAAGACAATCCCATGAAAGGTTGTGTGAGTTGTCATCGACTTTTTAGTAACCCTCACTCGGAGTAACATGTTTCAAAGAAAGATTAATGCGAAAAGTAATTTGAAGTATGTCTCAACATGATCTGGTCTAATTTGGGCTAGTTTCATGGTCTAAATAAACTTAAGCCATCTGGAAATCAAACCCCACAGTCATCAGAGATTCTCTTAACCAGCGTTTGTCAGTAACAAGCCTAATTGGTGACTGCTGACCGCTCTAAAAACTGGACATGCAGCAGTTTGACCATCTGACCAACAGTTTTCTAGATATAATTTTTTATTAGTCATACGCATTTTTTCTTCTACAATGTTATGTAGAGCAGCGTGAAATTGAGAAGTATAACCTCAACCTTCTCAAGAAAAGAGAAGCACATAACGCCAAAAATTGTAGATGAAGGAACCAGTGCTGCCTGCAAAAATCAAACCAACTCCAACAGAAACAAGCATGTTTTGCTGTTAGAATTATCTAATCCAGTACAAAGTTTAGGCACCAGATTCTATTATTCATTTAACTAGCGTCTAGCATTGTATCCAAATATCTAATAAATCAAGCTAGTTCTGCTGGGGTTTATCAAGTCATGTATAAGCCATTCCATTGCCGCTGAGCTCTCATGGTGAAGACACTACCTCTGTGGCCTATTGACCTTGTGACCCTGAGCTGCCCCTTGTTACGCTGGGGTTCTGTTTGAGAAAGAGCAAGCAAAAATATCAAGAGAGGGTGAAATGTTAAATGGATGAGGAAGTAGAAGAACAAAGAGAAAGGGGAGCTGATATTGGATGCAATGGAGACTGGTATAGGCAGCCTTGGGAGGGGTTAGCTCAGGGAACCCAATTCACACATGAGTATGTGAAATGGTTGGACTGGGCATAGGTAGGTATCAGGAACAAGCGCCTCCTGGTTCTAAAGCATGCCCAGTTTCATGTTTTTTTTTACCAGAACCGCCTGGTTAACTAGGGGTGTGTTTGGTTCGGGAACGAAGTGTAATGGAATGGCATGGTTCCATTCCACTATAATGGGTCGGTTCCGTCCTTGTCTTTGGTATGGGTAATTCGAAGGAATGGAATGGTTACATTTTGATGTTTGGTTTGACGGTTTGATAGATGGAATGGAATGGATTTGTAAGTGGTCATCCATCCATGCAACTAAGGCGGATAGACATTTTGACTGTTAATTCCATGCCAATGTTTGACGTAAAATAAAGCCATTGGACATTTAACTTTTCTTTTCTGGACGAGCAGTTCCTGCAACTGCACTCTGCCTCGCTGAACTGAACCAGATAACCAAGATTCACAGCGACAAAGACTCAAACCAACAACCAGTATCAGGATCAAGTAAGGCAAGAAACAAAATGCATCTCCCAAATGCAGACTATATATATAATTCTGATTATTATCACAAAATTTCCCCGGAACCAGTAAAATTAATTTACAGAACAGGGCTGTGAACATCAACAAATCAAATCCATCCATCCATGCAACGAGCATGGGTGCGAGCTACAAGAATCGGACTCAATCACAGGATAAACAGCAGCTACAAGAAAACAATACGACAGCTGAGCGTGGCGGCCGGCTGGATGCGCGGCTTGGCCTTGGTGTTCCACTCTTTGAGCGGCTGTTCCGTCGCTTCCCAGCGTGTGCCGCCGCTGTTGTCCCGATGCAAGACAACCAGACACCCGCTCACCCGCCGCAAGTGCTTCGGAGCACAGCTGGCGGTGCAGACCGTAGCAGGAGGGCCGGTGGCGCCAACGTGGGAGGGGGACAGACGAGGGAGAGGAGCCGCACGTGGGGATAGGGCTGCGGGAGTGCGAGGAGAAGAGCGGTTCCATGTCGTCCGCTCAATTTGGAGGTCTCACCCCATTCCGGATCTGGGCCGAATATTTGGTCCGTGGGAACGAGGGGGTGACTGTTCCACCTGTGTACTGAACACGAGAACGAGGCCTAGGAACGGGTTGGACCCGTGACATTCCGGTCCATGACTGCAACCAAACACACCCTAGGTTATGTAGAATTCTAGATGGTCCTTGAATGAAACCCAACCATTGAAGTTGCTGGTTATGGTTTCTTTCGAGTTCAACCACTGGTCTAATTCAGCTTTTTAAACAACGGATCTTCATTCTGTTGCACTCTATGATTTGAACTTATTTATTCTTCAATTTGTTGAAAAACAGTTTCTTGGAGAAAGATGCCCTCAAAATATACTAGCTGCTTTTTACACCATTGAAGTGACCTGTTGTTTGCTTCAATTTCTCTAATAACTACGCAGATCTGTGATGCATGTTTGTCTTTCTTGGTTGACTGCATGGAATGATAATTATTTTAGAAGTCATTGCATGCGTATGATGGGATTTTAGATACTTGAGAATAACAGCATTTCAGAAGAAAAAAGATGATTCCCATACCATGAAATGAGTCATTTGCTAATGTCAATGATCATGTAGAATCTTGCACTTTTGATGTTTTCCTGTTCACAGTCTTGTCTTGATTTTTTTAAATGGTGATTGTTCTGCTAGACCCTTGAAACATCTTATTGAGCTTCATATATGTTCAGCACTTGAGAACCTCCATTGATTGGCTTGCTTATGTGCAGGGAAAGTATGAAGAGCAGTTTGAAAGATCGGACGAATTTCAGAAGCAGCTAATAATTAAAGTTCGTGAGATTTTGACAGACAAAGAGTGGCGTAGGAGGAAAATGCAGATGAGGGTAAGTAATAGGCTTTAACATATCAAACATCATCAGTTGAGCCACTCACTTGAGCTTTGTTTATGTGCACTATGCAGATATCAGAGGAAGAAGGAAGACTAAAGAAGGACGAGGAGGAAACAAAAGAAATGTGGAAGAGGAAGAGAGAGCATGAAGAGAAGTGGGAGGAGACGAGAGACCAGCGAGTAAGCTTGCTGTTCATTTGTAGAAAATTGAAATGTTTTATCCTAACTGGACACTATGCTTGTGGCTATTTAAATAGTTACCTACAAGTAATGCCCTATTGGAAAATGAAAGACTTTGTCGAGTTGTTGCCACGGGTACTGTCTGATACCATGTGTTTGTGGTTTGCAGGTCTCTAGCTGGAGGGATTTCATGAAGACAGGAAAGAAGGTTAGAGAGTGCAGTTGAGAAGTTGTATTTTTGTTACCCATGACTCTTTTGACTTAATAGTTTCATTTCTACAGGCACGGAAAGGAGAGCTCAAACCTCCAAGGCTCAAGACTGAAGACCCGAACAAATCTTATGTTCAGAGGCCAGTAAAGCGTGGTTAAAAGATGTCGTATTCATCTGCACTCGAAGACCAATCTGGCGGCCATTCTTGCCGCGACCTGACCCAAGCCAGAGCCTGTCAAGTTTATCTTTCAGGCAATAAGCTCGGGTTATGGCTTGTATGTTCCCAGTGTAGTCAGCGGAACATAGCAGATAATTGTGAGCAAACTGGCCGCATATCATCTACCTAGAGTGACATTGGACTAATGTACCTGTGTAGAATGCCTTGAAAAAGAATTTTTCTGTGGAAATGAAACGCTGAAGGGGATGTTGGAATATGATCCTTGTTTCAATATTCAGTGTAAGTCATGCTAATATACATGTTTTCACGATTTGCTAGCTATCATAGTATGACCATGAACTTGTTGCAGTCTTTTGCTAATTTATTTAGATGCTGGATCTCAAACGTTTGCTCTTGCCTACCCCCATTTCTTATTACAAGCCAATATGTGATGTGTTTCTGTTTTCTGGGCGTTGGCCTCGGTATGAGCGTGATGAATGTGGGAGGGGCATCATCTGTTTTTCTTTTCGAAACGGAGGCAAAAGTTTTGCATCATCTGTCTGTTTGACTTGGGCGCCATCCCGTGGATAGCTCGTACCTCGTAGCTAGCTAGTGTTGACATTCGCGCAAATGCAATTCAAAGTTGTTCTCTGTACTGAGAAGTCAGCCTGTGTTTACCTCCTGGTCCTCGTACGGCACAGCAAAATCTGCTACGTTGGTCAATTTCGGACGACAGGTCCGGAGAAGAACACAACGCCTGGGATGTCTGTAGCGCCAAAGTGGAAGTGTTGAAAGGGGTTGATACATTGCATTGCATGCGCTTGCCGTCGTCAAACTCTGAAGGAACGAACTGGTCAGGAACGTAACGCTTATCACGATTCTTCTCATTGCGCTCGACAACGATCAACTGGGCTCGCCATGCAAGCAAATCTTTTCTTTTTCTTGATAGCCAAAGGCGCAAAAGTTATCAGTGACTGACCCGCAAAAAGGAAAAAGTTATCACTGACTGAGCACATTAACAATCTACTATATGTCTATATATACTGAAAAAAGCCCTGAAACACGAAAGAATATTTGGATCCCATAAACGGATAGATGGTGGAGCAATTAAGCACGACACAAGTTGGCCAGCTATTATCCTCCAGAAACATCTGCAGACCCCTCTTTATCCACAACGAACGCTCAGTCCGCGCACCTGCCCAAAGGCCAAGGCCCGGCCATACGCCCACCCTGATCACAGTCCGTAACTGCCCAGTGGAGCCCATGCTGCCTCCTCCCGAAATTATTTAGCCAGAGGACCTTTTCTCAAAAAAAATAAAAAAGCTAGATGACCTTTTGAAGTTTCGATGCGATCGACCGAATTGGCAGCAGCACCGTCCCACCGCGCGCCCGCCCAAGGCGCAAACCATATCCACTGCCCGGGCGTTGGGTGATGGGAGCAAAGCACGACGGGAAGAGGGCACTGGTCCGTTGCGCCGGGAGGTGGTAGCCGGCCCAGACGGGTGCGCGCCCGATCGGCCAATCTCGTGCGTTATGATGGTGTCACCAAAGCACGACACCAAACGAGAGCAATGGCAAGGGAAGACCGCCTCCACGAACCCGTGAGCCGCCGGGCGCGCCCCCACCCCACCCCACCCCACATTCCGTTTCCATCCACAGGGCCAGGGCCAGGGGTGATGTGAGATTGTGAGCACTAGCAGAGCGGAGACAAACGTGGTGGTCTGGAAAATTTATGTAAAGGGCCGTGAATGATTTGAAGCTTTGCTCACGCATGTCGCTGACTCACTGGTAGAGCGGCGGAGCAAGTGGGTCTTCAACCTTGCTGTCTTCCGTTTTTAATTTGCTGCCGTAAAGGTTTTGGAGCTTCGGTGGTCGGCACTAGAGGCCGAGGTCATGGTTTCATGGCAGCTTTGATCAAACCCTTGGTTAAGTAGGAAAATGATGTCTTGCATGCTGTAATTCTTGTTTACATAAACCGGCCGGCAGTGATCTGTCTGGTTTGGCGTTTTCCAGTCCAAAATACTGGAAGCATCCTTAAATGCTCAAGGAGTTTTCGCAACAACAACAACAACAAAGAGCTCAAGGTGTAACATAAAAGAATGCGTCCGGGATCTCTTTTTTTTTTCAAATTTTGTAAGTAAGATTGTCTCCCGCTGCCTCTTTTGGTTTGCTGATTGCTCCTCCGAGAACATCAATCTCATGTTCCACGTTGGTATCATCACGTTTCTATTGACTTCACGCAATTGGTCCATGCATGGTGAGTATGCGCATATCAGTTTTTCACCCACAATTACGCTACAACATGTCCACTAAAGATGCAAGCTTGGCCTCTAGAATTAACCCTACCCTTACCTCTAATTAACCCCAGGCACCCCTCGCGTCGCCTCCCCCCGGGCGACGCCAGGGGCCCCAACCCTAGCGCCGCCAGCACCTCCCCCTCCACCCCTTCCTGCCGCCGCTGTCGCCGGCGTGGGCCGCGGTGGCGGCGGGCCCGGTGCCAAAGGTTCTGGCCGGGGGGAGGCGACGGATCCCATCTGAGGCGGCGGGGGCGGCCCTTCTCATGCGATCCAACGGCGGCGGCTAGGATGGAGTATCCGGACCGTGCGGCGGGGGCCCGAGCACCATCGCCGGCGGAGCGATGGCCCTGCATGGACGGCGGCGGTGGCAGCGCCCCATCCGGCGAGGTGGGTTGTCCTGCTCGTGATGGTGACGACGGCTACTGCGGATCCAACGCCCCGTTTGGATCCGTCGCGGGGAGGCCTTTCGCCGACCGGCGGCGCGTGGAGGGACCGGTGAGGAGATGCCGGATCTCCGCCGGAGTACCGATGGCAACATACGTCTTCGTGGCGAGGTTCCGCTCGGTTCTAGCCAGCCACGAGGTCGGGAAGACGTGGCTTCCGGTGAAAATCGCGCCAGACTGCGGTCTTGGCGGACGATGGCGGCGTCTCAGACGTCGTTTCCTTCTGGAGGCATCGTCGTTGCAGGTCTCATCAACCTGATCGGGAAGTTCCGGGGAAAACCCTAGATCTGGGTCTACCGGATCGAACGATGACGCTGCTATCGGTATCGTTCTCCCTCATGGGGGCATCGTTTTGGAGCGAGTGCTGGTTTGAGGGGACAAGAGGAGGAGCGGTGTTTCATCTGCTCATTGATGACGGCGGATCTCGGCGGCGTGGCGCAGTGGAGACTCGGTGCCTGATGAGCGGAGATGGACTTGCGCAGGAGAGTGACGCTGCCTGGCGTCATGGTGGCGTCGGCGGCAGTTGGACCGGCCAAGGTTGACGCAGCAGTACAACTCTGAAGATGGATTCGTGGCAGGTGGCTGCGGCGGCCTCATACCCGGCAGGGGTCCTGGTTGAGAAGCACGTCGGACTGGTGGGTGCCCATACCCGGCAGGCGTCCTGGGTGGGACCTCAAGTCTTTAGATGTTTAGGTTTGGCTGCGTGGTCTATTTGGTATTAGGCCCAGACTTTCAGCGCCCCTACATCAACTGGATAGGGATAGCAACAGTTGTTGCTTAGTTTGGTGGCTTTAGACTTATTGTTGTATGACTCTGTACGGTCTTGTGTCAATAATTAATAAAGTGGCCGTATGCATCGTCCAGATGCAGAGGCCGGGGGTCGTCCTCCTTTTTTTTTTTAAAAAAAAAAGCTTGGCCTCTAAGAAAAAGAGTTAAAAAGGCTCACAGAAGCTTGCCTCACAAAATTAAGCCTTTCTTCTCATGCATACGCATGAGCCACCCAGCTACATGTGATATGAACATCACTTCACCTAGTAGCTCAGATAATCCATACAGACTGATTAAAAAAGGATCATCATGGACAGACAGCGAGGGGAGATTTAGCACCTTGCCAGAATCCTTTTGGCACAGCACAAAAAGGCCCTGCCCTAAAGATTGCCATTATTGTGAGATCAAATGGGGGCCACGGGTGCTTCAGCAAACACCATGAAGGAAAGGTGGCAGGCAAGCACCAAGAAATATATACCCCTTCCCTCTCCTAGGCGCAGCGCAGAGCAACTTTAATTATTCCTCCGGCAATTGGCAAACCACAGGAAAGATCGGTGGCCAGGCACTGGCCGGTACATATCCGTAATCCGTTCACGGATCTTATTCCCCTGGTACTGGACGACATTAAAGGTTTTCCATCAAACGCTCAAAAGACAGAAATAAGGTGAGCATAAAGAAAAAAACTTTGCTTAATTTGTTCAATATGTAAGTACTTCGTACGTCGTCCTGGACAAATTGCATTTCCAGTTGGATGTGTGCCGAGGTAAATTAAGCAAGGGTATAGGGTCTCTCTTTGATTCAAAGGCTTTTCCAAAAATAATCTGAGAGGGTCTAAACCTTGGAACTTTCTCTGTGTGGAGTGTTTAATTTGTTTGTATGATTACAGTGGGTAGGGGTCTTTTCTTATATTTATCTGCACTACTATATTTTGTAGGAATATTTACTTCTACTCCAATCTCTTATGAATAATCTTGTATTTTCCCTGTGCACAATCAAACATTCATATAATCCTGGAGATCGCATGACACTATGTTCTTGCGTTTTAAAAATCCTGTCAATGAAGGAGGCCTTAAGCGAGGCATGGCTGCTCGTCTCATATTTTGGTACTGCCATTCTGAAATTAACCAGACAAATGAGACATTTCAGACTTGATAAAAAGCTACGTGTATGGTACAAAAGTGGGAGTACAACTAAAACCGTTTTCTATAAGTGATCATTGTTTATTCCCTAAAAATAAGCAAGTAGTAGTAGCTAGGTAGCTAGCATCATAAGCATAAGGTTCCTCCTTTTCCCGTCATTAGCACAAGCTCTTTCCCTTTTGGTTTTGCTTTGCTTTACAAGCTACACGCTTCTTTTGTTCTCCTTTTTGGTCTTGCCTTTCATGAAGTACTAATTTTTTCTAATAAATTTTACATAATAGTACTGCGAGTTAATGGAGAATGCAATACTACTGTATATTTTTAGACCAAAGGGGAATGTACTACTGAAAATAGCTTGTAGGTTGATTCCCGCATACTTGCACTACCTTGTATGCGTCTTTATTTTATTGAAAGTAATACATTTTATAGAAATTTATTTTGGTAAAGCGAAATGTGGATGTAATATTACCTACATGGTTTTGAATTCCAATTCTACATCCAGTAAAAACTACTACTTCCTTTGTTCCAAAAAATGAAGTTCTAAGTTTGCCCTAAGTTAAACTTGCTCAAGTTTGACCAACTCTATAGAGAAATATGCTAAGATCTACAACACCAAATATACATAGTACGGAAATATATTTCATACAGAACCTCATAAGACTAATTTAGTACTGTTCTAGATGTTAATAAAGAATCACACAAGACTAATTTAGTGTTGTAGATGTTAATATATTATTCTATAGCAAACTTAAACAAGTTTGACATAGGCCAAACCTATTTTTTTTCGCGAATACGCAGAGGATGCGTATCTTTTCATTGATAGGGGAAGAGTTTGTACATCATGGGATTACAAGAGCTAGCTAAGCCATGTACACAAGAAGGCATGGAAGCGAGCCAGGAGCAGAACCTAGAACTTCAATTATTTTGAAACGGATGTAGTATGTAGCAACATCGACAAGTTAATGGCCTAAAACTTGTTTGGAACACATGTTTGGAAAAACATAGTAATAATAAAAATTAACTGAAAATTGGATGTCATGTCTTGTACAGAAATCTGAGACACAAAAATTGCACAATATATATAGTTGCTTGGTTGCTCCACAAAATTTGCAGGAAACTGTTTCTTCAAAAGAGAGAATAGGAGACATAAAAACACATGAGATACGAGCAGATGTTTAGAAAGCCAAAGGGCCGTTTTCCCTTAAATTGTGGCAATACAAAATCTTCTCTAATTAGCTAGGACGCCTCAGTTTCTGGACTGAAACCATTCATGTTAGTTTTGAGGAACCTGAAGCTATTTTCAAGTAAGTAAGAAAAAAAACTAGTCAAGGGAAAATCTCCCCACAGATCCCCAGCTTTCCACTTTTTGTGCAATCAGGTCCCTTTTCTAGATAGAGCTAGGGCCTCCTGTACGTGGAAAACAAGTGCTTTGCTGATGCTGTCCCAGCTTGGTCCATGCTTTTGTTTCCAAAACAGCTGCCTTCGGAAAACAGTTTCAGTTGCGCTGTACTGTACCCGCTGCTTCAGGGAGTTCGTTATCACCACCATTCATCGCTGGGGCTGTGATGTTGCATGTCCCCGGCTGCCCTCTCCTCCAAAAGCTTTCCGTCGAAAGCGGTTCTCACTTAGCCCTTAGGGCATGTACAATGGTGGCATATGGACACATATGCCCCCTGACAAAAAGTAATTTAAGGCATCTACATTTATTTTTTCTTCCCAATGCAAGCTACCACTAGTGGGCCTCATTAAAAAATAGAAAATAAAGATTCTAGTACACATGCATCTCTACTTTTTATTCCAATCTTTTCAGCTTTTGTCATTGGACCACACTTTTTCTTTTCAAGCACCCGCCTCCTGAAGAGGATCCCGCTTCCCTATCCGAACCTACTTTACGTCATATCCGATCCTACATGGCATGCGAGGCATCACCTTGAGGCTATGCATTGTACATGCCCTTACGCAATCTCTCCCCTTTGTTGTGCAATCTCTTTCAGCCATGCTCTCCCCCTGAATGCAAAGTGGTGGTCTTAATGCAAATAATTAGCCTTTTCCCTTAGCTCAATCAGGATGTGATGGTCCTGGCTGGCCGGCTCCTAGGCTGGCCATAGTCGATGTATGTACATAAAAAAGAGCACTAATGCAATACAATATTAGCGCTAGTGCAATCTTCGGAGACTTGCACTAGCTGAGGCGGCCAGGCCGGGTTGGACATCTCTAAATAACCAGGCTTTTAAAACCTACTCCCTCCGTCTCATAATGTAAGGTGTTTTTTGATACTACAGTGAGTAAATTGCATGACGCATGAGCAAGGAAGGCAACATAAAACCCGTTTTTCCTTTTCATTCGTGTCTATAGCCTTGTCGATCGGCTTGTCCGATAAGCCTCGGAAATTTTGTCCTATGTCCACCAGCGCATCATCATCATCAAACGATTGAGACCCCGCTTTCCGCTTCGGATGAAAATTCGAAAGCGGCATGTTATGCATGCCAGATTGCCAGTAGTGCAAGTTGTGCGTGCAGGCATATATGTATGTACATCCCGATCGAGACACGGCTTTAAAAATGCCTGAAACGGACAGGAATAAGCGAAAAAGCATCGGCGCACACCGACCGCGAATCGAGTGCTACTGTACATCATTGTGCTTCAATTCCATACGAGTTAGAGAAGTAGCACCAGGGAGTAGAGATGGACGGGGTTCCAAGTTCCATTACCGGACAGTGCAAGCGCTGGAGTGACAGCCTCGTGAAGCATCTCAAGTGTCGTAACTTTTCCCGTCACCTCCCAGCAAAAGATGGATTAGATTGGGCCGCCAGCCACCCATATTCCTTCATTCCTGCAGATAACCCTTGCCATCGTCCTCAGAATCTCGCATATGCAGGCATACGTACACATCCAGCGTGACTGAATGCATTACCCGCTCTAGCTAAATACAGGCCACGAGGTGCAATCGCGTGGACAGTTCACGGTCTTAACCTCGATCATCGACATGAAAAGATCTCTCCGACTCTCCCCATCAATCGATCGATCTATCGCCGGGTCCTTTATTCCTCTAGGCTTTCTGGCTCCGGCCCCGGATTTTACGGCCTTTAACGGCTTTGATTTCCCTATGATTTTTGGACGGTTCGTAGGGTGGCACCTGCAGGGAACATTCCAATCCCCATTCCCGTTGCGCTCTCGCCTCGACATTGCGATTCTGATTCCGGTTCCTCTTTCTTAGCTCTATGACGTTGCCTTTTGGAAGCCGTGTGCTGAGAACATGGTGCATTTCTATGAAGCATCTGGTTTCTTCCTCTAATCTTTATTTAGTACGTAGGTTAAAATGGATAGGTCTTCTTTTTGCGCTCTAGTTGGAAATGAAAAGTTCTCAGTACTTGGTATCATACTATTGCTAAAATTTTGAGAGTAGAAAGGAAGGGAAGATGGCCATGTTTTCCTGATCCTGCTTTTCTTTTAGTTTTTTCAATATATATGATGGTGAAATGTCATATTTGGTTGGCCCAATTGATCTTTTGGAGGATGCTAACGTCCACGACTATAACTCTCTCCATGCTGATCATAATTTGCAATCACGCAGTCAAGTTTCAGATTGTACATTTTGTAGGGTAATATTGTATATGTGGTTCTGGTCAGTGGCGTAGCCAGGCCCCAGGCTACCTGGGCCGTGGCCTGGGGCGTGGAGTGGAAAACCTTCGGTGAATGTAGCTACAGCCGTGCACTGTAGCTACAGTAAACACTGTAGCAACAAAGCCAGCCCTGGACGTGGAAATATTCTAGCTACGCCTTTGGTTTTGGTAATATCGTTAGCATAATAATATTTACTGTAACTAAAATATTATGAGCAAAACCACATATACAAGATGGGATTTTGTCTGAACTGTAGAACTTTGACGTGCTCCATGCAGGAAAATATCTAGTCTCGTAAGTGGTTTGCAAAGAGCAGAGTTTACAAAGCTCCACCTTTCTTTTGAGTTTTATATGGCGGAAGTATATTTGTGTTCAAATGTAAATGTTCACAGCATTTTATTCATATTTTTCCATAATGTTAGTGCCAAATTAAAACACAGCATATATCATATGTTGCCACAAGTTTTTCCAGCAAAAAAATATGTTGCCACAAAAAGAACATTTAAAATGTGATTTTTGATTTTCCCCCAGAGAATCAGAATATCACGATGGTGTCGCGTGAAGAAAATATGCCCTAGAGGCAATAATAAAGTTATTATTTATTTCCTTATTTCATGTAAATGTTTATTATTCATGCTAGAATTGTATTAACCGAAAACTTAGTACATGTGTGAATACATAGACAAAACAAAGTGTCCCTAGTATGCCTCTACTTGACTAACTCGTTTATCAAAGATGGTTATGTTTCCTAAACCATAAACATGTGTTGTCATTTGATAAACGGGATCACATCATTAGGAGAATGATGTGATGGACAAGACCCATTCGTTAGTTTAGCATTATGATCGTTACAGTTTCATTGCTACTGCTTTCTTCATGACTTATACATGTTCCTCAGGCTATGAGATTATGCAACTCCCGAATACCGGAGGAACACCTTGTGTGCTATCAAACGTCACAACGTAACTGAGTGATTATAAAGATGCTTTATAGGTGTCTTCGATGGTACTTGTTGAGCTGGCATAGATCGAGATTATGATTTGTCACTCCGATTATGGGAGAGGTATCTCTAGGCCCTCTCGGTAATGCACATCACTATAAGCCTTGCAAGCAATGTGACTAATGTGTTAGTTGTGGGATGATGCATTACGGAACGAGTAAAGACACTTGCCGGTAATGAGATTGAACTAGGTATTGAGACACCGACGATCGAATCTCGGGCAAGTAACATACCGATGACAAAGGGAACAAAGTATGTTATTATGCGGTTTGTCCGACAAAGATCTTCGTAGAATATGTAGGAACCAATATGAGCATCCAGGTTCCGCTATTGGTTATTGACCGGAGATGCGTCTCGGTCATGTCTACATAGTTCTCGAACCCGTAGGGTCCGCACGCTGAACGTTTGGTGACGATCGGTATTATGAGTTTATGTGATTTGATGTACCGAAGGTTGTTTGGAGTCCCGGATGAGATCAAGGACATGACGAGGAGTCTCGAAATGGTCAAGACGTAAAGATCGATATATTGGAAGGCTATGTTTGGACATCGGAATGGTTCCGGGTGAGTTCGGGCATTTACCGGAGTATCGGGAGTTTACCGGAACCCCCCGAGAGAAGTTATGGGCCTTATGGGCCATAAGAAGGAAGCACACCAGCCCACAAGGGGCTGGTGCGCCCCCCTTGGGCAGGAGGCCGAATTGGAATAGGTTTGAGCGGGGGGCCTTTCCTTCTCTCCTACTCCTCCTTCCCTTCCTCTCCTACTCCAACTAGGGAAGGGGGGAAATCCTACTCTCGGTGGGAGTAGGACTCCCCTAGGGCGCGCCATAGAGAGGGCCGGCCCCTCCCCTCCTCTACTCCTTTATATACGGGGGAGGGGGGCACCCCATGGACACACAAATTGATCATTGATCTTTTACCCGTGTCGGTGTCAAAACCGGCGGATCTCGGGTAGGGGGTCCCGAACTGTGCGTCTAGGCGGATGGTAATAGGAGACGAGGGACACAATGTTTTTACCCAGGTTTGGGCCCTCTTGATGGAGGTAAAACCCTACTCCTACTTGATTAATATTGATGATATGGGTAGTAAAGAGTAGATCTACCACGAGATCAGAGAGGCTAAACCCTAGAAGCTAGCCTATGGTATGATTGTCGTTCGTCCTATGGACTAAAACCCTCCGGTTTATATAGACACCGGAGAGGGCTAGGGTTACACAGAGTCGGTTACAATGGAAGGAGATCTACATATCCGTATCACCAAGCTTGCCTTCCACGCCAAGAGAAGTCCCATCCGGACACGGGACGAAGTCTTCAATCTTGTATCTTTATAGTCCAAGAGTCCGGCCAAGGGTTATAGTGCGGCCATCCGGACACCCCCTAATCCAGGACCCCCTCAGTAGCCCCTGAACCAGGCTTCAATGACGACGAGTCCGGCGCGTAGATTGTCTTCGGCATTGCAAGGCGGGTTCCTCCTCCGAATACTTCATAGAAGATTTTGAACACAAGGATAGTGTCCGGCTCTGCAAAATAAGTTCCACATACCACCGTAGTGAGAATAATATTTACACAAATCTAATCTGCTGACGTATTCCGTAGCTTGACATCACACCACAACCAACCTTTTATTCAAATCGTTTTCACTATCCCACCCCAACGCGTTTAGCGAGGCGGTTTCCTTGGCACGTCCCGTCGGAGCAGAGATCATGTCCCCTTATTACGGGATTCTCATCAATACGGGCGTGGGTAACCCAACCGCGCCATTGATTACGGCGCTTGGGAGATAAGCGAGTTTTACCAGGCTGGTGGGGACGCATAGTTTCGTCCGCCCATATAAGGGGATAAGGATCCGCCTTTTCACCCACGCCTTCTTCCTCCTTTGCTCATCCATTTCCGCATACTCGAGCTCCAGCGCCCAAGTCCGCATTCTCTTCCTCAACCTTCTCCAATCATATCTGGAGCGGGAGGCAAGTGGATGGTCTCCTCCGTCACAGAGGGAGACGTCAAAAAGCTGAGGAGAGCCGGGTACCTGCCCGACGACATCGCGCACTGGCTCCCAGATGAGGGGCAGCTCCTCCCCACCCCTAGGCCCCATGAGAGGGTCGTCTTCCTTACCCATTTCCTCCGCGGACTGGGATTCCCCCTCCATTCGTTCGTCCGGGGGCTCATGTTCTACTATAGCCTAGACTTCCACGATCTGGCCCCGAACTTCATCCTCAACATCTCGGCGTTTATCGTCGTGTGCGAGGCCTTCCTCTGCATCCGGCCCCACTTCGGCTTATGGCTGAAGACCTTCAATGTCAAGCCGAAGGTTGTGGGCGGCCGCCAGGCGGAGTGCGGAGGCGCCATGGTGGGCAAGATGCCCAATGTCCTATGGCTCGAGGGCTCCTTCGTGGAGACCATAAAGGGGTGGCAATCGGGGTGGTTCTACATCACCGAGCCGCGTGACCCCAAATTGGTCGCAACCCCCAAGTTCCGATCCGGAGCCCCTACGCGGCTCACCTCCTGGAAAGAGACGGGCCTGGCGTGGGGCAGTTCGGGAGAGGTGACCAGACTCCAAACATGTGTCCAGAACCTGGTGAGCAAGAAGCTCAAACTTGTCAACGTAGTCCAGGTTATGCTCATCCGCCGGATCCTCCCGTGTCAACAACGGGCTTTCAATTTGTGGGAGTTCGATCCGGCCCAGCACCAAACTCTGAGCCGGCTCTTCGACACAACCCATGAGGATGCCTGGAAGGTGCTATTCAAGAGGGCCGAGGCTTCTCCTCCCCTTACCGAAGACCGCGGATTCAGCGCAAAGCGGCAAGCCAACGCGGTAAGCGGTTTTACCTTTTACAGGATACTCGTTTTACATAGTTTGACTCTATGCGGGATCTAAACTCCCGTACCTTTGACAGGATTGGCAGGAGATGTCCGGGCAGATCAGCTGTCCGGCTCCTTTGCCCGAAGACCCAGCAGACGCCCGCTTGGCGAAGCTGCTGGTTCCGGCACCTTATGTGGTGCCGGAGAAGAAGGCCACGGGAACCCGGAAGAGTTCCCGGCGCCAGGTGTTATCGGACTCATCGGCCGATGACTCTGAGGCGCACTCCTCCCACAAAGACGAGGAGGAGGAAAGAGAGGTTTCTTCCCCAGCAGGGGGCCCAACTGGGGAGGCCGGAGGGTCCAAGAAGGGAAAGACCCTTCCTCCGGACTACTCCACCAACGCCCCCGACAGCGAGGAGGAGTGGCCTCCCAGGGCCAAGCCCCTGGCGAAGTCCTAAGTATTCGGACACCAGAGTGACTCGTAGTGTTCCTTTATTGCACAACTTTCCCTAACACCGAATATAATCATGCAGTCCGCCCCGAGCCCAAGTCGACATATCGTCGAGCGGTTCACTGGATTCGTCGGATGTGAATAGCTTTTCACTTCCGACCGCTACCTCCCCTCGCCCTACGGACGACGCCGAGGTGTTGTCCCGAAAGCTTCCGAGCCAAGTGGAGGTGGTCCTGGGGGCGCCTCAAGGCGACCTCCCAGACTCCAGGCGCAAAGGGGATAAAACCCCCAAGGGCTCCAAGTCCGGCCCTGGGCTGGACACCGCACCGAAACCTTCAATGGTTCCGGAGTCTGGCAGGCGCCCCCCTAAGAAGAAGGGCAAGCCTACGACGCCGTTGACCTCCGTCCAACCGGAGGCACCGGATAACTTGCTGGAGATGCTTAACGGCGCCTCCATCGACAAGGAGCACCGCACTATTATGAGTGCGGTGATCCAGAAGGTTCAGTCCACCAAGAGCGTGCTGACTGAAGCCTGTGCCAGCCCGCTAACAGGCTTTGAGGTATGTAAAAAATATGTGAAAGTATTACCGCATAGACAGTAGCCCCTGATGCTCTGTTTGGCGTTCAGAAGGAAAAGCCGAATAGAGGATCGAATAGTATTCGCAGGAGTCTAACATAATTAAGTTAATATGCGTATGCAGGCTTTGCTGCTGGCCTCTGCCGCACTGACTGCGGAGGTGGACACGCTGAAGCAGAACCTCGAGCGGTCCGAGCAAGAGCTTGGCCTCGCCGAGAAGCAGCTCGAGGATAACCAAGGTACGCAATGCCTTGTGTAAGAACATATATAAAAAAAGAAAGAAAATGCAGTTGCAAAAAATGACAGGATCGTTATTGACGTGCTAGGGGCCACGACTGAGGTGGCGACCCTTAAGCAAGCGCTTTCCGAGGCCGAAAAGAAGGCGGCCACGGAGCGCACTGAGCAGGAAAAACATGAGGCGCGAGTCGGTGAGGTACATCAAGAGCTCCGGGTTCTTGTGAAAAAACATGAGAGTTTGGAGCTTGCCTCAAAGACGCAAGAGTCCGAGCTCGCGAGGGCCCTCGAAAGCGCCAAGTCTGCCAAGGCCGAAGCCCAAAAAGCCCTCCAGGAAGTTGAGGCGATGAAGAAGATAGCGGCGGGTAAGGCATTCTTTATGCAAAGCAAGCACGTGAAAGTGAATTACTTATTACTTACCCGAGTCCGGAGCTCTCCAGGAGCATTCGCAGATTTGCCCCGCAGCGTGTCAGATGCCGCCGCCTTCTACCAGGCCGAGGAGGGGAGCTCGACAGAGAAGGTGTTCTGGTCTTAGTATGCTGAGACCGGACACCCGGTGCCCTTGAGCGACCAGCTGAAGCAACTGGTCGAGCTCCATAAGGTGGCCGGACAGGCCATGAAGGGTCTCATAGTCCGGCTGTGGCCTGGAGAGGCCATGCCTGGGAGCTACTTTGGGTTGGTGAGGCGGCTGGTGGATGCCTGTCCACGGCTTGAAGTCATCAAGCGCTCCGTCTGCATCGAGGGTGCTCGTAGGGCGCTTGCCCGTGCTAAAGTGCACTGGGGCAAGATGGACACAGAGAAGCTGGTGAAGGACGGGCCACCGCCGGGCAAGGAGCATCGCCACCCCAAGATGTACTATGAGGGCGTCCTGAAGGGTGCCCACCTTGTGGCGGATGAATGTGCCAGAGATGTAATTTTTGAGTAAACTCGCTCGTGTTATCCTGTACGCTGAAAACTTGTTCATATGCGCTATGCAACACTTATTTAATTTAAAATATTACCTTCTATGCGGCTGTTTATCAAATTTGAGAGATGGCGAGTCGTCGGTTTCTGCCCCCATGCCACGAGTGCTGGGGTGTTCGGGATAAACCTGAGCACTCTTTTTCCCATTCTTGGGTCCTTAGAGGGAGGTGCTCAACACAACGAACAAGGCAATCAGACTATAATGCGTTATCACTCTCACTTAGCCAGAGAATTCTATAATTTTAAATTTCGGCGAAGCCCCTAGTGTTCGGAAGACCGAGTTCGGGGCGCTATACACGCCTAGGCCGGACAAAGCCGACTCCTCGCTCTAAGCGGCATAAGTCTTTAGGGACTCTCACGACAGTCAGTTTTAGCTTTCTCTACTGAGGTGCTTAACCCAGCTCAACCGGGGCACTATTGCAGTAGTTCTCCCAGTGCTACCTTAGCCGATATAGCAGAACGTAAGGTACCAAAACATGGGAGCCGGGCAAACCCAACTATTGACCAAAGACATGATTCAGAGCTGAAGCATATAATGCTATAAGTTCGGAGGGCCGCACTTATGAAAGTGTTTGGACTTCTCACGCCGTATTATGGGGTGCTTGAGCCCCTGACGTATTGGCCGTACCAAAGTGTACGGGTGCTAAATGTCATAACTGAACATATATATGGAAAGAGAAAGAAATGAATAGAGAATGCAATAATAAGCTGAAGCTAAGCATTGTTTATTCAAAAAGGCTACGGTAAAAGCAGAACGATACAAATAATGCGATAAGCAAGAGATGGGACTATTTGACATGTCCCCCTCCCGGGGCGAGCTGCGAGGCGGTATGTAAGACAGGTATTTTGCTCGTTATAGAGACCACCTGGGAATTCGACGTAGCTTCTTGCCTCCTTTGTGATTGCATCGTGTGTTTGGCGGTTGTACTGCCGGACAGGCCTTTCGGAGAGTGGAGTCCTGAAAGTAAGAAAAAATTACAAAATTGGGAGCCCCTAGTGCGGTTGAGACGTATTTTGGGCATGCCGTTGTCGTGCCCCTCCCCCTGTGCCCATGGTATTTTCAGAGCATAGTTATGTACGCGTGGTACTGATTGCGCAGTTTCGCAAGGGCTAGGGTTGGGGCCGCATTGCTATGCTTGCTCGGAACGTGCCAGGCGTTCTTGTTGTAGGTTACTCCGGGCGCGCTTGACGGTGTCCGGCCATTTAAGAGCCGGACCGGAGAGTTGCCTTGAGAGGCTGCTTTGTACTTCCGCTGCGAGGGCCGCCGTATACTCCTCCGTTCGGAGGGAGCGTTCGGTGTTTCCATTGACCGTAATGAATCCTCGAGGGCCTGGCATCTTGAGTTTGAGGTATGTGTAGTGCGGCACTGCATTGAACTTTGCAAATGCGGTTCGTCCGAGCAGTGCGTGATAGCCACTGCGGAACGGGACTATGTCTAAGATTAACTCTTCGCTTCGGAAATTATCCGGGGATCCGAAGACCACTTCGAGTGTAACTGAGCCTGTACAGTTGGCCTCTACACCTGGTATGATGCCTTTAAAGGTCGTTTTTGTGGGTTTAATCCTTGAGGGATCTATGCCCATTTCCCGCACTGTATCCTGATAAAGCAGGTTCAGGCTGCTGCCGCCGTCCATAAGGACTCTAGTGAGGTGAAATCCGTTAATGATTGGGTCTAGAACCAATGCGGCGAATCCGCCATGGCGGATGCTAGTAGGGTGGTCCCTTCGATCAAAAGGACCATGGGTTGAACTTTGTGGCGACTGGCTCCAACACGTAGACGTCCCTTAGCGCACGCTTCCGTTCCCTCTTGGGGATGTGGGTTGCGTATATCATGTTCACCGTCCGCACTTGTGGGGGGAAGCCCTTCTGTCCACTATTGTTCGGCGGCCGGGGCTCCTCCTCCTCGTCGCTGTGCAACCCCTTGTCTCTGTTTTCGGCATTTAACTTGCCGGCCTGCTTGAACACCCAACAATCCCTGTTGGTGTGATTGGCTAGTTTTTCGGGGGTGCCGTGTATCTGGCATGAGAGATCGAGTATACAGTCCAAACTGGACGGGCCTGGAGTATTTCTTTTGAATGGCTTTTTCCACTGACCGGGTTTGGAGCCTCTGAATCCGGCGTTAACTGTCGTATCCTCAGCACTTTCGCGGTTAATGCGGCGCTTGTGCTTGTTGCGACGTGACTTGCCATTGTTGTCCTTGGTATCCAAATTACTAGGGCTCTTGGTCATGTCATTGCTACGAGCCAGCCAACTGTCTTCTCCCGCACAAAAGTGGGTCATGAGTGTCGTGAGGGCTGCCATAGATTTCGGCTTTTCCTGCCCAAGGTGCTGGGCAAGCCACTCGTCACGGATGTTATTCTTGAAGGCTGCTAGGGCCTCTGCGTCCGGACAGCCGATGATTTGATTTTTCTTGGTTAGGAACCGTGTCCAGAATTGTCTGGCAGATTCTTATGGCTGCTGAGTTATGTGTCTTAGGTCATCGGTGTCTGGTGGTCGCACATAGGTGCCCTGGAAATTGTCGAGGAATGCGGCTTCCAGGTCCTCCCAGCAACCAATTGATTCTGCTGGCAAGTTGTTAAGCCAATGCCGAGCTGGTCCTTTAAGCTTGAGTGGGAGGTATTTGATGGCGTGTAGATCATCGCCACAGGCCATGTGGATATGAAGGAGATAGTCCTCGATCCATACCGCAGGATCTGTTGTGCCATCATATGATTCAGTGTTTACGGGTTTGAAACCCTCTGGGTTTTGATGATCCATTACTTCATCTGTGAAGCATAGTGGGTGTGCGGCACCTCTGTATTGGGCTATATCATGACGTAGCTCAAATGAGCTTTGTCTGCTGTGTTCGGCCCGGCCGGATTTGCTGTATCCGGCGTGACGGTTATCGTCACGTGTCGTGGGGCGCCCACGCAATCCGTAGATCGATCTTGTTTGCCTTGCCTTGTCCTCCAGCATGTCTCGCAGGTCTAGCGCGTTTCCCCGTGCCTTAGAATTTTTTGAGCGACACTGGGGTGCGGCTTGGGTGGAGGGCCTAGAGGCCTCTTTGTCGCGGCCGCGAGGTGGCTGGTCAGCCGCATCATGCGCTGGTGACGTAGGTTTAAGTGCTTCCTCCGCTAATCGGGGTAGCAACCTGCACTTTGGGTAGCTCTTGGAGGGGCGTTCGAGTTCGTACTCCGCGGCCGCAAGGACTTTGGTCCATCTGTTGGCTAGCAAGTCTTGATCAGCTCTAAGCTGTTGCTGTTTTTTCTTGAGGCTACCTGCCGTAGCCATAAGTGTGTGCTTAAAGCGCTCTTGTTCGACGGGATCCTCCGGCACAACAAATTCGTCCTCGTCGAGGCTTGCCTCGTCTTCGGAGGGAGGCATGTAGTTATCATCCACTTCCTCTCTGTCTGCCGCTCTCTCAGGGGGGGCTGGCTTCTTCATCCTCCTGTGCTGAATCTTGCTGGAGGGAGTTGTCTTCGGCACTGTCCGGGGCGTTATTATCTCCCGTGCCGGTATCACCGTTCTTGCTTTGGCGGGATTTAGAGCGGCGCCGCTGATGCCAGCGCTTGGGTTGCTTTTTGGAGGGGTCATCCCCCGCTGTTCCGTCGCCATTGCCTTCTTTGGGTGTATCCACCATATATATGTCATATGACGAGGTGGCTTTCCAGTGCCCTATAGGCGCTGGTTCATGTTCGTCTCCTACATCGTCGTCCATACTGTCGATGCCTTCGGAGTTGAAGTCGAGCATGTCGGTTAAATCATCGATAGTGGCTACAAAGTGGGTGGTGGGTGGGCGTGTAATTTCTTTGTCGTCCGCATCCCAATCCTGTTGGCCATAGTCCGGCCAGGGCTCTCCTGACAAAGAGAGAGACCTTAGTGAATTCAGAATGTCGCCGAAGGGCAAGTGCTGAAAGATATCCGTGGCGGTGAATTCCATGATCGGCGCCCAATCGGATTCGATTGGCGGGGGCGCGGAGGGTTCGGAATCCGGAAAAGAGTCCGACAACCTGGAGTCACGGGTTTCGCAGAGGATAAGGCTGGTGTTTGGCTCGATCGCCGTTGAGGTTGCAGCCCCCGAGGCGGTGTCTAGCCACTCGTCCTCGATCGGCGCAGACGGCTCTGAGCTAAGGGTCGGAGCTGATGCGGGCACGGCCTCCAGGGCACTGTTTGGCGGCAGAGCTAGGTCATACCCATCGTGACAGTGCGGCGCGCTTGGCTGTGGCTCGAATCCGTCGAAGATCAAGTCTCCGCGGATGTCGGCCGTGTAGTTCAAACTTCCAAATCTGACCTGATGGCCAGGGGCGTAGCTTTCAATCTGCTCCAGATGGCCAAGCGAATTAGCCCGCAGTGCAAAGCCGCCGAATACGAAGATCTTCCCGGGGAGAAAGGTCTCACCCTGGACCGCATCGTTGTTGATGATCGGAGGAGCCATCGGGCCTAAAGGTGACGACACAGAGGAACTCTCAATGAAAGCACCAATGTTGGTGTCAAAACCGGCGGATCTCAGGTAGGGGGTCCCAAACTATGCGTCTAGGAGGATGGTAACAGGAGACGAGGGACACAATGTTTTTACCCAGGTTCAGGCCCTCTTGATGGAGGTAAAACCCTACTCTTGCTTCATTAATATTGATGATATGGGTAGTACAAGAGTAGATCTACCACGAGATCAGAGAGGCTAAACCCTAGAAGCTAGCCTATGGTATGATTGTCGTTCGTCCTATGGACTAAAACCCTCTGGTTTATATAGACACCGGAGAGGGATAGGGTTACATAGAGTCGGTTACAATGGAAGGAGATCTACATATCCGTATCGCCAAGCTTGCCTTCCACACCAAGGAAAGTCCCATCCGGACACGGGACGAAGTCTTCAATCTTGTATCTTCATAGTCCAAGAGTCCGGCCAAGGGTTATAGTCCAGCCATCCGGACACCCCCTAATCCAGGACTCCCTCAAGCCGTGTGTGGTGCCCCCTCCACCATAATCCACCTCGGTCATATCGTCGTAGTGCTTAGGCGAAGCCCTACGCCGGTAGCTTCATCATCACCGTCATCACGTCGTCGTGCTGACGAAGCTCTTCCCCTACACTCTACTAGATCATGAGTTCGTGGGACGTCACCGAGCCGAACGTGTGCAGATTGCGGAGGTGTCGTACCTTGGTGCTAGGATCGGTCGATCGTGAAGACGTATGACTACATCAACCGCGTTGTCATAACGCTTCCGCTTAAGGTCTACGAGGGTACGTGGACAATACTCTCCTCTCTCGTTGCTATGCATCACCATGATCTTGCGTGTGCGTAGGAATTTTTTTAAAATTACTACGTACCCTAATAGTGGTATCCGAGCCAGGTTTATGCGTAGATGTTATATGCACGAGTAGAACACAAGTGAGTTGTGGGCGATAATAGTCATACTGCTTACCAGCATGTCATACTTTGATTCGGCAGTATTGTTGGATGAAGCGGCCCAGACCGACATTACACGTACATTTACGCGGGACTGGTTTTACCGACGTGCTTTGCACACAGGTGGCTGGCGGGTGTCAGTTTTTTCAACTTTAGTTGAATCGAGTGTGACTACGCCCGGTCCTTGTTGAAGGTTAAAACAACACATACTTGATGAAAAATCATTGTGGTTTTGATGCGTAGGTAAGAACGGTTCTTGCTCAGCCCGTAGCAGCCACGTAAAACATACAACAACAAAGTAGAGGACGTCTAACTTGTTTTTGTAGGGCATGTTGTGATGTGATATGGTCAAGACATGATGCTAAATTTTAATGTATGAAATGATCATGTTTTATAACACAGTTATCGACAACTGGCAGGAGCCACTCACTTTATTGTATGAAATGCAATCGCCATGTAATTGCTTTACTTTAGCACTAAGAGGTAGGGATAGTCATAGAAGCACTAGTTGGTGAGACGACAACGATGCTACGATGGAGATATGGTGTCATACCGGTAACAATGGAGATCATGACAGTACTTTGGAGATGGAGATCGAAAACACAAGATGATGATGGCCATATCATGTCACATATTTTGATTGCATGTAATGTTTATCTTTTATACATCCTATTTTGCTTAGTTTGGCGGTAGCTTTATAAGATGATCCCTTACTAAAATTTCAAGGTATAAGTGTTCTCCCTGAGTATGCACCGTTGCGATAGTTCTTCGTGCCGAGACACCACGTGATGATTGGGTGTGATAAGCTCTACGTTCACATACAACAGGTGCAAGCCAGTTTTGCACACTCAGAATACTCGGGTTAAACTTAACGAGCCTAGCATATGCAGATATGGCCTCGGAACACTGAAGACCGAAAGGTCGAGCGTGAATCATATAGTAGATATGATCAACATAGTGATGTTCACCATTGAAAACTACTCCATCTCACGTGATGATCGGACATGGTTTAGTTGATTTGGATCACATGATCATTTAGATGACTCGAGGGATGTCTATCTAAGTGGGAGTTCTTAAGTAATATGATTAATTGAACTTTAAATTTATCATGAACTTAGTCCTGGTAGTATTAGCATATCTATGTTGTAGATCAATAGCTCGCGTTTAGCTCCCCTGTTTTATTTTTGATATGTCCCTAGAGAAAACTAAGTTGAAAGATGTTAGTAGCAATGATGTGGATTGGATCCGTGATATGAGGATTATCCTCAGTGCTGCACAGAAGAATTATGTCATTGATGCACCGCTAGGTGACAGACCTATTGCAGGAGCAGATGCAGATGTTATGAACATTTGACAAGCTCGGATGACTACTTGATAGTTTAGTGCACCATGGTTTACGGCTTAGAATCGGGGCTTCAAATACGTTTTGAACGCCACGGAGCATATGAGATGTTCCAAGAGTTGAAATTAGTATTTCAGACTCATGCCCATGTCTAAAGGTATGAGACCTTTGACAAGTACTTTGCCTATAAGATGGAGGAGAATAGCTCAGCTAGTGAGCATGTGCTCGGAATGTCTGAGTACTACAATCACTTGAATCAAGTGGGAGTTAATCTTCCAGATATGATAGTGATTGACAGAGTTCTCTAGTCACTATCACCAAGTTACTAGAACTTCGTGATGAACTATAATATGCAAGGGATAACAGAAACGATTCCCAAGCTCTTCGTGATACTGAAATCGACGAAGGTAGAAATCAAGAAAAGCATCAAGTGTTGATGGTTGACAAGACCACTAGTTTCAAGAAAAGGGCAAAGGGAAGAAGGGGAACTTCAAGAAGAACGACAAACAAGTTGCTGCTCAAGTGAAGAAGCCAAGTCTAGACTTAAGCCTGAGACTAAGTGCTTCTGCTGCAAAGGGACTAGTCACTGGAAGCAGAACCGCCCCAAGTGTTTGGCGGATAAGAAGGATGGCAAAGTGAACAAAGGTATATTTGATATACATGTTATTGATGTGTACTTACTAGTGTTTATAGCAACCCCTCGGTATTTGATACTAGTCTAGTTGCTAAGAGTAGTAACTCGAAACAAGAGTTGCAAAATAAATAGGGACTAGTTAAGGGCGAGGTGACGATGTGTATTGGAAATGATTCCAAGGATGATAAGATCACTATTGCACACTCCCTTCACCTTCGGGATTAGTGTTGAACCTAAAATAAATGTTATTTGGTGTTTGCGTTGAGCATGAATATGATTAGATCATGTTTATTGCAATACGGTTATTCATTTAAGTGAAAGAATAATTGTTGTTCTGTTTACATGAATAAAACATTCTATGGTCATACACTCAAAATAAATGGTTTATTGAATCTCGATCGTGTTGATACACATATTCATACTATTAATGCCAAAAGATGCAAAGTTGATAATGATAGTGCAACATATTTTTGGCACTGCCGTTTAGGTCATATTGGTGTAAAGCGCATGAAGAAACTCCATGTTGATGAGCTTTTGGAATCACTTGATTATGAATCACTTGATGCTTGAGAACCATGCCTCATGGGCAAGATGACTAAGACTCCGTTCTCTGGAACAATGGAGCGAGCCACTGACTTATTGGAAATAATACATATCGATGTATGCTCATGGCGGGTATCATTGTTTTCTGACCTTCACAGATGATTTGAGCAGATATGTGTATATCTACTTGATGAAACACAAGTATGAAACACTTGAAAAGTTCGAAGATTTTCAGAGTGAAGTAGAGAATCATCGTAACAATAAAATAAAGTTTCTATGATCTGATCGCAGAGGCAAATATTTGAGTTTCGAGTTTGGCCTTCAATTAAAACAATGTGGAATAGTTTCACAAACTCATGCCACCTGGAACACCACAGCATAATGGTGTGTCCGAACGTCATAACCGTACTTTATTGGATATAGTGCAATCTATGATGTCTCTTACCGATTTACCACTATCATTTTAGGGTTATGCTTTAGAGACAGCTACATTCACGTTAAATAGGGCACTGTCTAAATCCGTTGAGACGACATCGTATGAACTATGGTTTGGCAAGAACCCTAAGCTGTCGTTTCTCAAAGTTTGAGGTTGCAATGCTTATGTGAAAAAGTTTCAACCTGATAAGCTCAAACCCAAATCGGAGAAGTGCGTCTTCATATGATACCCCAAAAAAATGTTGGGTACACCTTCTATCACAGATCTGAAGGCAAGATCTTTGTTGCTAAGAACGGATCCTTTCTAGAGAAGGAGTTTCTCTCGAAAGAAGTGAGTGGGAAGAAAGTAGAACTTGATGAGGTAACTGTACCTGCTCCCTTATTGGAAAGTAGTTCATCGCAGAAATCAGTTCCTGTGACTCCTACACCAATTAGTGAGGAAGCTAATGATGATGATCATATAACTTCAGATCAAGTTACTACTAAACCTCATAGGTCAACCAGAGTAAGATCCGCACCAGAGTGGTATGGTAATCCTATTCTGGAGGTCATGTTACTTGACCATGATGAACCTACGAACTATGAGGAAGCGATGATGAGCCCAGATTCCGCGAAATGGCTTGAGGCCATGAAATCTGAGATGGGATCCATGTATGAGAACAAATTACGGACTTTGGTTGACTTGCCCGATGATCGGCAAGCAATAGAGAATAAATGGATCTTCAAGAGAAAGACGGACGCTGATAGTAGTGTTACTATCTACAAAGCTCGAATTGTCACAAAATGTTTTCGACAAGTTCAAGGTGTTGACTACGATGAGATTTTATCACTTGTATCGATGCTTAAAAGTCTTTCCAAATCATGTTAGCAATTGCAACATTTTATGAAATTCTGCAAATGGATGTCAAACCTGCATTCCTTAATGGATTTCTTAAAGAAGAGTTGTACGTGATGCAACCAGAAGGTTTTGTCGATCCTAAATGTGCTAACAAAATATGCAAGCTCCAGCGATCCATCTATGGACTGGTGCAAGCATCTCGGAGTTGGAATATACGCTTTGATAAGTTGATCAAAGCATATAGTCTTATACAGACTTATGGTGAAGCCTGTATTTACAAGAAAGTGAGTGGGAGCACTACATCATTTCTGATAAGTATATGTGAATGACATATTGTTGATCGGAAATAATGTAGAATTTTCTGGAAAGCATAAAGGAGTGTTTGAAAGGAGTTTTTGAAAGAAATACCTCGGTGAAGCTGCTTACATATTGAGCATCAAGATCTATAGAGATAGATCAAGACGCTTGATAAGTTTTTTCAATGAGTACATACCTTGACAAGATTTTGAAGTAGTTCAAAATGGAACAGTCAAAGAAAGAGTTCTTGGCTGTGTTGCAAGGTGTGAAATTGAGTAAGAGTCAAAGCCCGACCACGACTGAAGATAGAAAGAGAGTGAAAGTCATTCCCTATGCCTCAGCCATAGGTTATATAAAGTATGCCATGTTGTGTACCAGATCTATTGTATACCCTACACTGAGTTTGGCAAGGGAGTACAATAGTGATCTAGGAGTAGATCACTGGACAACGGTCAAAATTATCCTTAGTGGAATAAGGATATGTTTCTCGATTATGGAGGTGACAAAAGGTTCATCATAAAGGGTTACATCGATGCAAGTTTTGGCAATGATCGAGATGACTCTAAGTCGGAGCAATTAGCTAGAGTAGGTCCATGCAGAGCATTGTAGACATAGAAATTTGCAAAATACATACGGATCTGAATTTGGCAAACCCGTTGACTAAACTTCTCTCACAAGCAAAACATGATCACACCTTAAGTACTCTTTGGGTGTTAATCACATGGCGATGTGAACTAGATTACTGACTCTATTAAATGCTTTGAGTGTTGGTCACATGATGATGTGAAGTATGGTGTTAATAACATGGTGATGTGAACTATTGGTGTTAAATCACATGGCGATGTGAACTAGATTATTGACTCTAGTGCAAGTGGGAGACTGAAGGAAATATGCCCTAGAGGCAATAATAAAGTTATTATTTATTTCCTTATTTCATGATAAATGTTTATTATTCATGCTAGAATTGTATTAACCGGAAACTTAGTACATGTGTGAATACATAGACAAAACAAAGTGTCCCTAGTATGCCTCTACTTGACTAGCTCATTTATCAAAGATGGTAGAAGAAAACACAAACGAGAGGGGACATACGGGAAGGCACGTGGAAACACAAACAAAAAGACATACGGGAAGGCACATGGAAACACAAACAAAAAGACATACGGGAAGAAGGCGAAGAAAAGGCAAAGGTGAAGTGGGGGAGAGAAAAACGAGAGGCAAATGGCAAATAATGTAATGCGAGGGATAGGAGTTTGTGATGGGTACTTGGTATGTCTTGACTTGAGTGTAGATCTCCCCGACAACGGTGCTAGAAATGACTAGTTGCTGGGAGATCAAATCTTGACTTGACTTGGCATAAGCCTCCCCGGCAACGGCGCCAGAAATCCTTCTTGCTACCCCTTGAGCATGCGTTGGTTTTCCCTTGAAGAGGAAAGGGTGATGCAGCAAAGTAGCATAAGTATTTCCCTTAGTTTTTGAGAACCAAGGTATCAATCCAGTAGGAGGTTACACGCAAGTCGCCTTGTACCTGCACAAACAAATAAGAACCTTGCAACCAACGCGATAAAGGGGTTGTCAAACCCTTCACGACCACTTGCAAAAGTGAGCTCTGATAGAGATAATAAGATAAATATTTTTGGTATTTTTATGATATAGATTGGAAAGTAAAGATTGCAAAATAAAATAGATCGGAAACTTATATGATGGAAAATAGACCTGGGGGCCATAGGTTTCACTAGTGGCTTCTCTCAAGATAGCATAATCTACGGTGGGTGAACAAATTACTGTCGAGCAATTGATTGAAAAGCGCATAGTTATGAGAATATCTAGGCATGATCATGTATATAGGCATCACGTCCGCGACAAGTAGACCGAAATGATTCTGCATCTACTACTATTACTCCACACATCGACCACTATCCAACATGCATCTAGAGTATTAAGTTCATAAGAACAGAGTAACGCATTAGGCAAGATGACATGATGTAGAGGGATAAACTCAAGCAATATGATATAAACCCCATCTTCCCTCGATGGCAACAATACAATACGTGCCTTGCTGACCCTGTTGTCACTGGGAAAGGACACCGCAAGATTGAACCCAAAGCTAAGCACTTCTCCCATTGCAAGAAAGATCAATCTAGTAGGCCAAACCAAACTGATAATTTGAAGAGACTAGCAAAGATATCAAATCATACATATAAGAATTCAGAGAAGAACCAAATATTGTTCATAGATAATCTTGATCGTAAACCCACAATTCATCGGATCTTGACAAACACACCGCAAAAAGAATTACATCGAATAGATCTCCAAGAGAATCGAGGAGAACTTTGTATTGAGATCCAAAGAGAAAGACGAAGCCATCTAGCTAATAACTATGGAACCCAAGGTCTGTGGTAAACTACTCACACATCATCCAAGAGGCTATGGTGTTGATGTAGAAGCTCTCCGTGATCGATTCCCCCTCCGGCGGAGCGCCGGAAAAGGACCCAAAATGGGATCTCACGGGTACATAAGGTTGCGGCAGTGGAAATAGGGTTTCGTGGTGCTCTCGAATGTTTTCAGGGTATATGAGTATATATAGGCGAAAGAAGTAGGTCGGTGGAGCCATGAGGGGCCCACGAGGGTGGGGGCGCGCCTACCCCCATGGGCGCGCCTTCCTACCTCGTGGCCGCCTCGTTGCTTCCTTGACATCCACTCCAAGTCTTCTGGATTGCGTTTGTTCCAAAAATAACTCTCTCGAAGGTTTCATTCCGTTTGGATTCTGTTTGATATTCCTTTTCTGCGAAACACTGAAATAGGCCAAAAATAGCAATTTGCATTGGGCCTTTGGTCAGTAGGTTAGTGCCAAAAATAATATGAAAGTGCATAATAAAGCCCATTAAACATCCAAAACAGATAATATAATATCATGGAACACTAAAAAATTATAGATACGTTGGAGACGTATCAAGCATCCCCAAGCTTAATTCCTGCTCGTCCTCGAGTAGGTAAATGATACAAACGGAATTTTTGATGTGGAATTCTACCTAGCATAATTCTCAATGTAATTTTCTTTATTGTGGCATGAATATTCAGATCCGAAAGATTCAAGATAAAAGTTAAATATTGACATAAAAATAATAATACTTCAAGCATACTAACAAAGCAATCATGTCTTCTCAAAATAACATGGCCAAAGAAAGTTATCCCTACGAAATCATATAGTCTGGCTATGCTCTATCTTCATCACACAAAATATTTAAATCATGCACAACCCCGATGACAAGCTAAGCAATTGTTTCATACTTTTGATGTTCTCAAACTTTTTCAATCTTCACGCAATACATGAACGTGAGCCATGGACATAGCACTATATGTGGAATAGAAGGGTGGTTGTGGAGAAGACAAAAAGGAGAAGATAGTCTCACATCAACTAGGCGTATCAACGGGCTATGGAGATGCCCATCAATAGATATCAATGTGAGTGAGTAGGGATTCCCATGCAACGAATGCACTAGAGCTATAAGTGTATGAAAGCTCAACAAAATAAACTAAGTGGGTGTGCATCCAACTCGCTTGCTCATGAAGACCTAGGGCATTTTGAGGAAGCCCATCATTGGAATATACAAGCCAAGTTCTATAATGTAAAATTCCCACTAGTATATGAAAGTGACAACATAGGAGACTTTCTATCATGAAGATCATGGGGCTACTTTGAAGCACAAGCGTGGTAAAAGGATAATAACATTGTCCCTTCTCTCTTTTCCTCTCATTTTTTAGTTGAGACTTTTTCTCTTTTTATGGCCTCTTTTTTCTTTTTCTTTTTTTGTCCGGAGTCTCATCCCGACTTGTGGGGGAATCACAGTCTCCATCATCCTTTCCTCACTTGGGACAATGCTCTAATAATGATGATCATCACACTTTTATTTACTTACAACTCAAAAATTACAAATCAATACTTAGAACAAAATATGACTTGATACGTCCATTTTGCATCATGCTTTTATATCGACATTTATTGCAGGCTGTTATTACACATTATGTCACAACACTTATGCCTATTCTCTCTTATTGTAACATCCCAAATTTTTAATTTGGAATGTTATACATTAGATCATCATTGCATATCATATTTTATTTGCTTTTGATTTTTGATCCTAGAAATTCTACGCAACTCAAGGACCCACGGAGAGAGTTGGGGATTTCGTTATTTTCATATTTGAGTTTTCTCAAATTTTGAGAATAGGATCATTTGATTTTAATTATTTTATCTTCAATTATTTCTATTATAAAAAATATGAGAGAGGGAACAAAATGACATTCCCAAAATAAAGAAATATTGAGGATTTAATAATAAAATCAAATAAGATTTTATTTCAGAGTTTTTCGCTATTTTATTTGAATTTGGCAAAATGTTCACCTTGTTCGGCTTGATTTTAGAAGTCGGGGAAAATATATTTCGGGATTTTTGGAGTCTGTTTAGTATTTCTTTTGTTTGTTTTTCTGCGCAAAAAATTATTTATATAAAAAACGAAACCGACCTACGGGCCGTGTTAGGCCCGGACTCCTCCGGGGGAGGCTTTATATAGCGCAACCCCGCAGCCCACCCGAGCCGCGCCCCAAGCCCAAGCTGCGGCGGCCGCCGCCGCCGGATCCCGCCGCCGCCGCCGATCCCGCCGATTCTGCCGCCCGAGGTTGACCCCACCCCGCCGCCGGTTTTTCCTAGAAAACCGTTCGGTTTTCCGTCGGTTTTCGTTCGGTTTTTTTAGTTTCCTTTTTTTATTAGATCGGTTTTTTTCCGGTTTAGGTTAATTAGTGAGCGTTCGTTCATTATAACGAACACGCTCATCATTTAGATCCAGATAACCAACGTTCGTTCGTTAATCTGTTCGTCAGTTTTTCTTTTTCTCGGATTTTCCGCGATTATTTCTGATCGCGATTTCTGATCCGATTTTCGTTTTAATATAAAATTTCGCTCGTTTATCGGAATCAGGCGATTCAAGCGCCTGGAGTTTCGTCTCGAAACCCTCTTTCCGCTTAACCAACTCAAACAAGTTTTTGCTTTTGTAAAATTTGACTTAGGTCCACATTAGTAAAATGAAGTTTGTTTCTTTTGCCGTTTGACTTTCGTTGCTTCGTTTGATTTGATTCTTTTTGCAAACCGGAGTTCTTAAGTTGAACTTTCTGGTTAGATCTCTTATTTGACTTTTACCTATGCATTAGATGAGTACTTATTGTATGCTTGTTTGTTTGTTTGTTTGCGATAGAGTACCCGGAGTGCGCCGCCTGTTACTTCGAATCTCTAGGTTTCGCAGATCATCAACAAGGCAAGTAACACTTTGATCATACCTCCTTACTACCCAGTTTTATTGCATTAGTTCAATCCTCAAACATTTGCATGATTGGGATCTAATTAAATTGTGGGTTTTGGGAAGTAGTTGAGGTAGTACCTATTACCTTTTTTATATCAAACCCTTGGGAGTTACTTCTACGTTTGCTTATAATGCCATGCTATGCCAGTAGACGTGGATTGGGTGAGTGTATCCATGACAGATGTGAGATGATTAAATTAATGGTTAAGGTGGCAACTTTTAACACACATCTGGGTGGATTGAGGTACCTGGATATTCCAGGATTGCCTGTTGTTTTTCTTTATGGACCGCCACCCAGGCTCAAAGGGATCATGAGATTATTCGTACTAGAAACTTCCGTGTGCAGCCACAAGCTACTATGGGCTCTAGCATAGTTGACTAAGTCGTGCGAACTCTTACAGTGGTAGACTAGCAGATGTAGGGATGTAGGTGGTACGGTCTACCCATCGTAAGGTGCTAGCGCTTCTGAAAGACTATGTCTCGGTCATCCGTTTCTCAAACACCATGTAGTGCGAGAAATCCAACGGAGGAGATCGAGTCTTGTGGGGAAAAGTGCGCAAACCTCTGTAGAGTGTATAAACTAATCATGGTTAGCCGTGTCCCCGGTTATGGACGTTTTGAGTATCTAGTACTTGGATTATCATGTGAATCTCATCATGTTACTTTAATTAACTTTGTTGGATTTTAATGATGCTGGTTAACTGGGATTGAGAGGGTGTCTACACTCTCAATGTTTAACAACCACCATGATAGTTAAATAAAATTTATTCCTTTGCAGTAGGGAAAATTGGCTTTACACAAAACTGTAACCATAGAGATTTCCACCAGCCATGTATGCATGTAGTATAGCTTATTTCTTTCATTACTCTCTATGTGTTACATTGCTAGCATATTCCATGTGCTGACCCATTTTTGGGCTGCAACGTTCATGTTGCAGACTTTTCAGACAACGAGTAAGGTGCCTTTATGTCGTGGTTCTATACTCAGTGATGTCGTTGGAGTTGATGGACTCACTTATGTTCCAAGCCTTCCGCTGTTACCGTTATTAGATGGCCTTAAGCCATATTTATTGTAATAAGTTCTCTTTCGAGACATTCGATGTAACAAGTGTGTGATTGCTACTCTGTTATAAATCCTTCAAGTACTGTGCGTGTCAGCATTACTGATCCAGGGATGACACTGGTGGACAGAGATCAAACTGTTTGAGGTCTGGTCGCTACAAGATAGTATCAGAGCACACGATGACTATAGAACACGACCACTAAGCTAAAGCCCTAGATCACTACTCTCTTCTCATTTATGACTCCTCATCTTTTCTAATCTTTTAGGATGGAGGATGCGAGGAACAAGTTGATGCAACCGGATGAAGATACACCTTTTGGACGTCACCTGAAGGAAGTCACTAAATACCTGAACATCGGAGTACCAAGTTTCACCGGGACCTACAACGCCACTTTACCCGAAGAGGAGCACTGGATGATTCAAGTTCAAGTTCCAAGAAGGACGTTCGCGCCAGTCACTGAACCCATAGAGTTTTTCTTTGTTGCACCAACCTAGAGCCTAGGAAAGAGCATGGCAGCCCACATCACCATGGGACGCATTGGAGAAGTTTACCACAATGATCTCAAGGATACTATCTACCAGATTTGTGAGCGCCGAGATGAGCATTGGAAGATGATCAGCACCAGGAAGGACCGATCAGTTGCAGCATTCATCCAGGAGTTAAACCAGCACATTCGATGCCAGGAAAATCAGATGCGCGCAGGAATCATAGATCTAAAGAAGGCAATGACAAGAATCACGGATCTGGAGGAAGAACTCAAGGCCACACACGAAGATTATATGGAGGAAATCAAAGTATTAGTAGAGAAGAATGATGACCTGACCAGGAAGCTAGGAGTCTTCATGGGAAATCCCGCGCCAGGAGGAGGAGATGACGATTCCACTTGCCCGGAGAGCTACATCATCATCGACGACACCGACTCGGATCCAGACGACAACGATGATGACTATGTTGATAAAGCTGGAGCGGATATCATGGAGTCTTCATCGGAGCAGTTTTCTAGTAGACCACCATAACAGTAGTAGTGTTCCACCATGTATATAGCATAGTCCAAGCACTTTTATAACGATAGTTCTAGACCAATTGTATGCCTTGTTTGATTGAATGGAGTGATTTTGTGTGCATTTGCCTCATGTGCATATGGGTAGTGTTTTCTCTCTAGACCTCATTCTATTCTATATTCTCATCTTTTCTAAACCCTCAGATGCCTCCGAGACGTGACAATGGATTTGCTTTCCCACCGGAGCTCACTCAGTTGATCCAGCAACAAAATGCCTTAATGCAGTTGCTAGTCCAGAACCAGAATCAGGGGAACAAAAACAACAACAACCCACCACCACCACCACCTGTGGATCACTTAACCCATTTTCTTAGGCTGAATCCGCTGGTGTTCTCCAGTAGCACCGAGCCGATTGTTGCAGATGATTGGCTCCACAAGACAAGAAGGGAATTGACCACAGCAGGATGCACAGATGTGGAAAAGGTGAAATTCGCCGCACATCAGCTTGAAGGACCCGCAACAGCATGGTGGGAGAATTTCACAGCCACTTACCCTGTAGACACTGTCACATGGGATCAGTTTCAGCTGGCTTTCCGCACTGCCCATGTTTCAGCAGGAGCTATGGCCATGAAGAAGCGTGAGTTTCGCAACTTGCGCCAAGGAGGACGCACAGTTGGCCAGTATGTGGATGATTTTAGCAAACTAGCACGTTATGCTCCAGATGACGTTGCTACGGATGCAGCTAAGCAGGAGAAGTTTCTGGAAGGACTGAATGATGAGCTGAGCATGCAGTTGATGGTAGCAAGCTTCAACAACTACCAGGAGTTGGTAGATCGCGCTCTTATGATTGAAGGGAAGCAACAACAGATTGAAAGCCGCAAGAGGAAGTATGGACAATGGAAGTACAATTCTGGAGCTCAGCAGAAGCCGCGCTTTACCCCAAAACCAGGAGTACCTTTTCAGCATACCCATGGAGGAGGTAGCTCGCACAATCATAATGGCACCAAGAATGGTAATGGGAATGGAGGAAGCAACGGCCAGAACCGTACCAACCCATCAACCCCAGCCAAGAGAGACCTGAGCCAAGTCACTTGCTTCAAGTGCCAGAAGACCGGGCATTACGCCAACGAATGTCCTGAATCCCAGAATGGAAATGGCAATGGAAACTCTGGGAAGAAGCCGAACCCTTTCAACAGGGGACATGTGAACCACGTTAACGTGGAGGAGGTTGAAGCTCAGCCTGATGCAGTAATAGGTAAGTTTTTGGTTAAGTCATTTACTGCACTCGTTCTTTTTGATACTGGTGCATCGCATTCATACATCTCAAGGGGATTTGTGGATAAGTAGAAACTGCCAACCCAAGCCCTTAGGTCACCCATCTTAGTAACCTTGCCAGGAGCAGAGTATATGGCTAGTCTATGGTGTGATCGGTTACCATTAAGGATTGGTAACTATTTATTTCCCTCGGACCTAATAGTATTGGAATCTCAAGGATTGGATGTGATATTAGGCATGGATTGGTTATCGAAGTATGAAGTGAACATTGAATGCGCCAGTAAGTCAATTTTGCTTACGACGCTAGAAGGAAGAAGAATCAAGTATGTATCCCGGCATGTGCCGAAGAGGACTCAAGTAAATTCCTTATCAGGAGTTGTGCAGGAGGAAGTACCACTGGCAAAGGATTTCCCTGACATATTTCTAGAGGAGTTGCCAGGCATGCCACCGGATAGAGACATCGAGTTTTTGATTGAGATTTTGCCAGGCACAGGGCCAATATCGAAGAGACCATACAGGATGCCCGCAAAAGATTTGGAAGAGATTAAGAAGCAGATTAAGGAGTTACAAGATAAAGGTTACATTCACCCAAGTTCTTCGCCTTGGGGATCGCCAGTACTTCTAGTGGAGAAGAAGGATGGATTGTTAAGGATGGTTGTTGATTATCGTGGATTGAATGAAGTAACAATCAATAACAAGTACCCACTGCCGATGATCAATGATCTGTTTGATCGATTGCAAGGAGATAAGGTATTTTCCAAGATCGATCTGCGATCGGGGTACCATAAGTTGAAGATTCGAGAACATGATATACCTAAGACCGCTTTTACCACAAGGTATGGGCTGTATGAGTATACCGTTATGTCATTTGGTCTGACTAATGCACCTGCCTATTTTATGATCATGATGAACAAGGTGTTTATGGAGTTTTTGGACAAGTTCGTCGTAGTGTTCATTGATGATATTCTGGTTTACTCGAAGAATGAATAGGATCATAAGGAGCATTTGCGATTGGTACTTGAGAAGCTCAGAGATTGTCAGTTATATGCCAAGTTCAGCAAATGCGAGTTTTGGTTGAAGGAAGTTGGATTCCTCGGACACGTTATATTTGGAGAAGGAATAGAAGTTGATCCCACCAAGGTTGTCACTGTGACAAATTGGGAAGCCCCAACAACGGTTGGAGAGATCCGGAGTTTTCTTGGACTCGCAGGATACTACCGAAGATTCATTGAGAATTTCTCAAAGATTGCGAAGCCTATGACGGAGTTGTTGAAGAAGGATACCAAGTTCAAATGGACTGAGGAATGTGAGGCCAGTTTCCAGGAATTGAAGAAATGTTTGGTTACCTCAACAGTATTGATTCTACCAGATCAGAATAAGGATTATGAAGTGTATTGCGACGCTTCACGTCAAGGACTTGGAGCCGTGCTTATGCAGGAGGGAAGAGTTGTTTCATATGCTTCACGACAACTGAAACCTCATGAGTTGAACTATGCTACGCATGATTTGGAGTTAGCAGCCGTAGTGCATGCATTAAAGACTTGGAGACATTTTCTCATTGGAAATCATTGTGAAGTGTACATGGATCACAAAAGCTTAAAGTATATTTTCACGCAAAAGGAGCTAAACCTCAGGCAAAGGAGATGGTTGGAGCTCATCAAGGATTATGATATGAGATTGCATTATCATCCCGGAAAGGCTAACGTAGTAGCCGATGCACTGAGCCGTAAGAGCCATGTCAATACACTAATGACGAGAGATTTACCAAAGGAGTTAGCCGAGGATCTTTGTGAGCTATGTTTGGAGATAGTTCTGAGAGGCTATGTAGCAGCATTGGAGATTCACTCAACTTTGATGGATAAGATCAGAGAAGCTTAGAAGACTGACAAGGAGATTGCCTCTATAAAGGAGAAAATGAGCAAGGGAAAGGCTAAGGGATTTCGTGAGGATGAGCACGACACCCTATGGTTTGAAGACCGTGTTTATGTGCCAAATGACACGGAGATCAGGAAGTTAATTCTGCAAGAGGCCCATGATTCACCATATTCGATTCACCCAGGAAATACCAAGATGTATTTGGATTTGAAGGATACTTTCTGGTGGACCGGAATGAAGAAAGATATTGCGGAGTATGTAGCAGTTTGTGATGTATGTCAAAGAGTAAAGGCAGAGCATCAGAAGCCAGCAGGATTACTACAGCCATTGTCGATACCCGAATGGAAGTTGGATAAGCTAGGCATGGATTTTATCACGGGATTACCCAGGACCCGTTCCGGCTATGACTCGATTTGGGTTGTAGTCGATCGATTGACGAAGGTAGCTCATTTCATCCCGGTAAAGACCACTTACACCAGTGCTAAGTTGGCAAAGATATACATGACCAGGATAGTATGTCTGCATGGAGTTCCGAGGAGTATCGTATCAGATAGAGGAACCCAGTTTACCTCAAAGTTCTGGAATCAGTTGCACAAAACTTTGGGAACCAGGCTAGAGTTCAGCACCGCTTTTCATCCATAGACAGATGGACAGACCGAGAGAGTCAATCAGATTTTGGAGGATATGCTGAGAGCTTGTGCGCTAGATTACGGATCTAGTTGGGACGATAATTTACCATATGCAGGGTTCTCTTACAACAACAACTATCAATCCAGTTTGAAGATGGCCCCTTTCGAAGCCTTGTACGGAAGGAGGTGCAGGACCCCGTTGTCGTGGGATGAAGTTGGAGACCACCAGTTGTTTGGACCAAATTTGATTAAAGAGTCTAAAAATAAGGTAAAGTTGATTCGCGATAGGCTCAAGGTAGCCCAATCCAGGCAGAAGAGCTACGCAGATTTTAAACGCAAGGAGACAGTTTACAAAGTCAGAGACCGAGTATATCTTCGAGTATCTCCACTTCGGGGAGTTAAGCGCTTTGGAGTTAAGGGAAAGTTAGCGCCACATTTTGTAGGACCATACCAAGTTTTGGAGCGTATGGGAGAAGTGGCCTACAAGTTGGAATTACCCGAAGGATTGTCAGGAGTTCACGATGCATTCCACGTTTCCCAGTTAAATAAGTGCCACGCGGAGATGGCTGATATACCTATGGACCATACCGAGTTTTGGAGCGTATGGGAGAAGTGGCCTACAAGTTGGAATTGCCCGAAGGATTGTCAGAAGTTCACGATGCATTCCACATTTCCTAGTTAAAGAAGTGCCACGCGGAGATGGCTGATATACCTCTGAGAGATACAGTGGCATTTGAAGCAATTCAGCTGGACAGTGATTTGACCTATGAGGAGAAACCAGTTAAGATTCTTGAGTATGCCAGCCGAGTCACCCGCGGCAAGGTTATCAAGTTTTGTAAAGTTCAGTGGAGCCACCACACCGAGGATGAAGCCGCCTGGGAGCGAGAGGAAGATTTGTTGAGAGACCACCCTCACCTATTTTCTAGCCAACCCAAATCTCGAGGGCGAGATTCATCTTAAGGGGGGTAGGTTTGTAACATCCCAAATTTTCAATTTGGAATGTTATACATTAGATCATCATTGCATATCATATTTTATTTGCTTTTGATTTTTGATCCTAGAAATTCTACGCAACTCAAGGACCCACGGAGAGAGTTGGGGATTGCGTTATTTTCATATTTGAGTTTTCTCTAATTTTGAGAATAGGATCATTTGATTTTAATTATTTTATCTTCAATTATTTCTATTATAAAAAATATGAAAGAGGGAATAAAATGACTTTCCCAAAATAAAGAAATATTGAGGATTTAATAATAAAATCAAATAAGATTTTATTTCGGAGTTTTTCGCTATTTTATTTGAATTTAGGAAAAATGTGCGTTTTTCAAAATTGCATTTAGGCCCCAAATAAATGTTAACCCTGTCCGGCTTGATTTTAGAAGTCGGGGAAAATTTATTTCGGGATTTTGGAATCCGTTTAGTATTACTTTTGTTTGTTTTTCTGCGCCAAAATTATTAAAAAAAAACGAAACCGACCTACGGGCCGTGTTAGGCCCATACTCCTCCGGGGGAGGCTTTGTATAGCGCCGCCCCGAGCCCCGGAGCCCACCCGAACCGCGCCCCAAGCCCAAGCCGTCGCCGTCCCGCCGCCTCGCGCCGCCGCAGCCGGATCCCGCCGCCGCCGCCGCCGATCCCGCCGATTCTGCCGCCCGAGGTTGACCCCTCCCCGCCACCGGTTTTTCCTAGAAAACCGTTCGGTTTTCCGCCGGTTTTCGTTCGGTTTTTTTAGTTTCCATTTTTTATTAGATCGGTTTTTTTCCGGTTTAGGTTAATTAGCGAGCGTTCGCTCGTTCATTCGTTTTAATGAACGCGTTCATCGTTTAGATCTAGATAACGAACGTTTGTTCGTTAATCTGTTCGTTAGTTTTTCTTTTTCTCGGATTTTCTGCGATTATTTCTGATCGTGATTTCTGATCCGATTTTCATTTTAGTATAAGTTTCGCTCATTTATCGGAATCAGGCGATTCAAGCGCCTGGAGTTTTGTCTCGAAACCCTCTTTCCGCTTAACCAACTCAAACAAGTTTTTGCTTTTGTAAAATTTGACTTTGGTCCAGATTAGTAAGACAAAGTTTGTTTCTTTCGCCGTTTGACTTTCGTTGCTTCGTTTGATTTGATTCTTTTTGCAAACCGGAGTTCTTAAGTTGAACTTTCTGGTTAGATCTCTTATTTGTGTTTTACCTGTGCATTAGATGAGTACTTATTGTATGCTTGTTTGTTTGTTTGTTTGTTTGTTTGTTTGCGATAGAGTATCCGGAGTGCGCCGCCTGTTACTTCGAATCTCTAGGTTTCGCGGATCATCAGCAATGCAAGTAACAGTTTGATCATACCTCCTTACTACCCAGTTTTATTGCATTAGATCAATCCACAAACATTTGCATGATTAGGATCTAATTAAACTGTGGGTTTTTGGAGGTAGTTGAGGTAGTACCTATTACCTGTTTTATATCAAACCCTTGGGAGTTACTTCTACGTTTGCTTATAATGCCATGCTATGCCAGTAGACGTGGATTGGGTGAGTGTATCCATGACAGATGTGAGATGTTTAAATTAATGGTTAAGGTGGCAACTTTAACACACATCTGGGTGGATTGAGGTACCTGGGTATTCCAGGATTGCCTGTTGTTTTTCTTTATGGACTGCCACCTAGGCTCAAAGGGATCATGAGATTATTCATACTAGAAACTTCCGTGTGCAGCCACACGCTACTATGGGCACTAGCATAGTTGGCTAAGTCGTGCGAACTCTTACAGGGGTAGACTAGCAGATGTAGGGGATGTAGGTGGTACGGTCTACCCATCGTAGGTGCTAGCACTTCTGAAAGACTATGTCTCAGTCATCCGTTTCTCAAACACCATGTAGTGCGATAAATCCAACGGAGGAGATCGAGTCTTGTGGGGAAAAGTGCGCAAACATCTGTAGAGTGTATAAACTAATCATGGTTAGCCGTGTCCCTGGTTATGGACGTTTTGAGTATCTAGTACTTGGATTATCATGTGAATCTCATCATATTACTTTAATTAACTTTGTTGGGTTTTAATGATGATGCTTAATTGGGATTAAGAGGGTGTCTACACTCTCAATGTCTAACAACCACCATGATAGTTAAATAAAATTTATTCCTTTGCAGTAGGGAAAAATTGGCTTTATGCAAAACTGTAACCATAGAGCTTTCCACCAGCCATATATGCATGTAGTATAGCTTATTTCTTTCATTACTATCTATGTGTTACATTGCCAGCATATTCCATGTGCTGACCCGTTTTCGGGCTGCAACGTTCAAGTTGCAGACTTTTCAGACGACGAGTAAGGTGCCTTTAGGTCGTGGTTCTATACTCAGTGATGCCGTTGGAGTTGATGGACTCACTTATCTTCCAAGCCTTCCGCTGTTATAGTTATTAGATGGCCTTAAGCCATATTTATTGTAATAAGTTCTCTTTCGAGACATTCGATGCAATAAGTGTGTGATTGCTACTATGTTATAAATCCTTCAAGTATTGTGTGTGTCAGCATTACTGATCCAGGGATGACACTGGTGCACAGAGATCAGACTGTTTGAGGTCTGGTCGCTACACTTATTTTACAACGTTTACACGAAGAGGGAGAATGCCGGCAGTTGGAATTCTGGGCTAGAAAAGGAGAAAATATTAGAGATCTATTCTGCACAGCTCCAAAAGTCCTGAAACTTTACGGAGGTAGTTTTTGGAATTAACAAAAAATACTGGCGAAAGAATCAACTAGAGGGGGCCACCCACCATCCATGAGGGTGGGGGGCGCGCCCTACCCCCTGGCGCGCCCCCTGCCTCATGGGCCCCCTGGCAGGCCTCAGGTGCCCATCTTCTACTATATGAAGTCTTTTACCCTAAAAAAATCATAAGGAGGCTTTCGGGACGAAACACCGCCGCCACAAGGCGGAACCTAGGCGGAACCAATCTAGGGCTCCGGCGGGGCTGTTCTGCCGGGGAAACATCCCTCCGGGAGGGGGAAATCATCACCATCGACCCTCTCAGCGGGAGGGGGTCAATCTCCATCAACATCTTCACCAGCACCATCTCATCTCAAACCCTACTTCATCTCTTGTATCCAATCTTTGTCCCAAAACCTCAGATTGGTACCTGTGGGTTGCTAGTAGTGTTGATTACGCCTTGTAGTTGATGCTAGTTGGTTTATTTGGTGGAAGATCATATGTTCAGATCCTTTAAGCATATTAGTACCCCTCTGATTATGAGCATTAATATGATTTATGAGTAGTTATGTTTGTTCCTGAGGACATGGGAGAAGTCTTTCTATAAGTAGTCATGTGAATTTGGTATTCGTTCGATATTTTGATGAGATGTATGTTGTCTTTCCTCTAGTGGTGTTATGTGAACATCGACTACATGACACTTCACCATTGTTTGGGCCTATAGGAAAGCATTGGGAAGTAATAAGTAGATGATGGTTTGCTAGAGTGACAGAAGCTTAAACCCTAGTTTATGCGTTGCTTCATAAGGGGCTGATTTGGATCCATATGTTTCATGCTATGGTTAGGTTTACCTTATTACTTTTTTTGTAGTTGCGGATGCTTGCAATAGGGGTTAATTATAAGTGGGATGCTTGTCCAAGAAAGGACTGTACCCAAGCACCGTTCCACCCACATATCAAATTATCAAAGTAACGAACGCGAATCATATGAGCGTGACGAAAACTAGCTTGACGATAATTCCCATGTGTCCTCGGGAGCGTTTTCCTTCATATAAGAGTTTGTCCAGGCTTGTCCTTTGCTAGAAAAAGGATTGGGCCACCTAGCTGCACGTTATTTACTCTTGTTACTTGTTACTCGTTACAAATTACCTGGTCACAAAACTATCTGTTACCAATAATTTCAGTGCTTGCGAAGAATACCTTATTGAAAATTGCTTGTCATTTCCTTGTGCTCCTCGTTGGGTTCGATAGTCTTACTTATCAAAAGGACTACGATAGATCCCCTATACTTGTGGGCCATCAAGACTCTTTTCTGGCGCCATTGCCGGGGAGTGAAGCGCCTTTGGTAAGTGGAATTTGGTAAGGAAAGATTTATATAGTGTGCTGAAATTTACTGTCACTTGTTACTATGGAAAGTAATCCTTTGAGGGGCTTGTTCGGGGTATCTCCACCCCGTTCAGTAGATCAAAGAGTTGCTCCTGAACCTACTGAACCTACTGAAAATGTTTACTTTGAAATTCCTTCGGGTATGATAGAGAAACTGCTAGCTAATATTTTTACAAGATATGGAACATTACATCCCGATTTGCACCTAATCTATGTGGATGAAGTTTGTGGATTATTCAAGTTTGCAGGTATGCCCGAGGATGTTATCAAGAAGAAGGTCTTCCCTTTATCTTTGAATGGAAAGGCATTGACATGGTTTAGGCTATGTGATGATATGGGATCATGGAACTACAACCGATTGAAATTGGAATTTCATCAGAAGTTTTATCCTATGCATCTTGTTCATCGTGATCGTAATTATATATATAATTTTTGACCTCGCGAAGGAGAAAGCATCGCTCAAGATTGGGGGAGGCTTAAGTCAATGTTATATTCATGCCCCAATCATGAGCTCTCAAGAGAAATTATTATTCAAAAATTTTATGCTCGGCTTTCTCTCAATAATCGCTCCATGCTCGTACTTCTTGTACTAGTTCTTTTATGATGAAGACTATTGAATTCAAATGGGATTTATTGGAAAGAATTAAACGCAACTCCGAAGATTGGGACCTCGACGAAGGTAAGGAGTCAGGTATAACACCTAAGTTTGATTGTGTTAAATCTTTTATGGATACCGATGTTTTCCGTGAATTTAGCGCTGAATATGGACTTGACTCTGAGATAGTAGCTTCTTTCTATGAATCATTTGCTACTCATGTTGATCTTCCTAAGGAGAAGTGGTTTAAATATAATCCTCCCATTGAAGTAAAAGTAGTTGCACCTATTAAAGTTGAAGAAAATACTATCACTTATAATGGTCCTGTTGTTCCTACTGCTTATATTGAGAAACCACCTATCCCTGTTAGAATAAAGGATCATGCTAAAGCTTCAACTGTGGTTTGTAAGAGTAATACTAGAACACCTACACCCCCTGAGCAAATTAAAGTTGAACCTAGTATTTCTATGGTTAAAGATCTCTTGGTTGATAATATTGATGGGTATGTTATTTACTTGTGTGATGAAGCTTCTAGAATTGCTAGACCTGATACTAAAAATAAACATAGACCTGTTGTAGGCATGCCTGTTATTTCTGTTAAAATAGGAGATCATTGCTATCATGGCTTATGTGATATGGGTGCTAGTGCAAGTGCAATACCTCATTCCTTATACAAAGAAATTATGCATGATATTGCACCTGCTGAGATAGAGGAAATTGATGTTACAATTAAGCTTGCCAATAGAGACACTATTTCACCAGTTTGGATTGTTAGAGATCTTGAAGTATTGTGTGGGAAAGTTAAATATCCTGCTGATTTTCTTGTTCATGGTTCCCCACAAGATGACTTTTGTCACATTATATTTGGTAGACCCTTCTTGAATACTAGGGTAGACTGCAAAAAGGATGTTGTTGCTATTGGTTTTGGGGATATGTCTCATGATTTCAATTTTGCTAAATTTCGTAGACAACCCCATGATAATGATCCTTTAGAACAATATTTGCTCGACCATGAAAATGATATGTTTATGAATGAAAGAAGGGAAATATATGAAGTATTCTTTAAACAGGGACCTATTTTGAAACACAACTTGCCTATTGAAATCCTAGGGGATCCTCCTCCACCCGAGGGTGATCCCGAGTTTGAGCTTAAACCATTACCTGATACTCTTAAATATGCTTATCTCGATGAGAAAAAGATATATCCTGTTATCATTAGTGCTAACCTTTCAGAGCATGAAGAAAATAAATTATTGAAAACTCTGAAGAAGCACCGTGCTACAATTGGATATACTCTTGATGATCTTAAGGGCATTAGTCCCACTCTATGCCAGCACAAAATAAAATTGGAGAAAGACGCTAAACCGGTTGTTGATCACCAACGATGGTCAAATCCTAAGATGAAAGAGGTGGTAAGAAAATAAATACTAAAGCTTTTGGAGGCAGGTATAATCTATCCGTTGCTGATAGTCAGTGGGTAAGTCCTGTCCATTGTGTCCCCAAGAAAGGAGGTATTACTGTTGTTCCTAATGATAAAGATGAATTGATCCCACAAAGAATCGTTACAGGTTATAGAATGGTAATTGATTCCCACAAATTAAATAAAGCTACTAAAAAGGATCATTACCCTTTACCTTTTATTGATCAAATGCTAGAAAGATTATCCAAACATACACATTTTTTGCTTTCTAGATGGTTATTCTGGTTTCTCTCAAAAACCTGTGTCAAAAGAGGATCAAGAAAAGACCACTTTTACTTGCCCTTTCGGTACCTTTGCTTATAGACATATGCCTTTTGGTTTATGCAATGCACCTGCTACCTTTCAAAGATGCATGATGGCTATATTCTCGGATTTTTGTGAAAAGATTGTTGAGGTTTTCATGGATGATTTCTCCGTATATGGAACTTATTTTGATGATTGCTTGAGCAAACTTGATCGAGTTTTGCAGAGATGTGAAGAAACTAATCTTGTCTTGAATTGGGAGAAGTGCCACTTTATGGTTAATGAAGGTATTGTCTTGGGCCATAAAGTTTCTGAAAGAGTTATTGAAGTTGATAAAGCTAAAGTTGATGCTATTGAAAAGATGCCGTGTCCCAAGGACATTAAATGTATAAGAAGTTTCCTTGGTCATGCCGGTTTTTATAGGAGGTTCATTAAGGACTTATCAAAAATTTATAGGCCTCTGACTAATCTCTTACAAAAAGATGTTTGTTTTATCTTTGATGATGATTGTGTAGAAGCATTTGAAATACTTAAGAAAACTTTGATTTCTGCACCTATTGTTCAGCCACCTGATTGGAATTTACCCTTTGAAATTATGTGTGATGCTAGTGATTATGATGTAGGTGTTGTTCTAGGACAAAGAGTTGATAAGAAATTAAATGTTATTCAGTATGCTAGTAAAAAATAGACAGTGCCCAGAGAAACTATGCTACTACTGAAAAAGAATTTTTAGCAGTTGTATTTGCTTGTGATAAGTTTAGACCTTATATTGTTGATACCAAAGTAACTGTTCACATTGATCATGCTGCTATTAAATATCTTATGGAAAAGAAAGATGCTAAACCTAGACTTATTAGATGGGTTCTCTTGCTACAAGAATTTGACTTGCATATTATTGATAGAAAGGGAGCTGAGAACCCCGTTGCTGACAACTTATCTAGGTTAGAGAATGTTCTTGATGACCCACTACCTATTGATGATAGCTTTCCCGATGAACAACTAGCTGTCATAAATGCTTCTCTTACTACTCCATCGTATGCTGATTATGCTAATTACATTGTTACTAAATTTATACCACCTAGTTTCACATACCAGCAAAAGAAAAAGTTTTTCTATGTTTTAAGACATTACTTCTGGGATGACCCACACCTTTATTAAGAAGGAGTAGATGGTGTTATTTAACGTTGTGTACGTGAGCATGAACAGGAACAGATCCTACGCAAGTGTCACTCTGAGGCTTATGAAGGACACCACGCTGGAGATAGAACTGCACATAAGGTATTTCAATCCGGTTTTTATTGTCCTACTCTCTTCAAGGATGCCCGTAAGTTTGTCTTGTCTTGTGATGAATGTCAAAGAATTTGTAATATTAGTAGACATCAAGAAATGCCTATGAATTATTCACTTGTTATTGAACCATTTGATGTTTGGGGCTTTGTTTATATGGGACCGTTTCCTTCCTCTAATGGGTATACACATATTTTAGTTGCTGTTGATTATGTTACTAAGTGGGTAGAAGCTATTCCAACTAGTAGTGCTGATCATAACACATCTATTAAGATGCTTAAAGAAGTTATTTTTTCGAGGTTTGGAGTCCCTAGATATTTAATGAATGATGGTGGTTCACATTTTATTCATGATGCCTTTGGTAAAATGCTTGCTAAGTATGATGTTAATCATAGAATTGCATCTCCGTACCATCCACAATCTAGTGGTCTAGTTGAACTTAGTAATCAAGAGCTCAAATTAATTTTGCAAAAGACTGTTAATAGATCTAGAAAGAATTGGTCCAAGAAACTTGATGATGCATTATGGGCCTATAGAACTGCATATAAAAATCCTATGGGTATGTCTCCGTATAAAATGGTTTATGGAAAAACATGTCACTTACCTCTCGAACTAGAACATAAGGCATATTGGGCCATTAAAGAGCTCAATTATGATTTCAAACTTGCCGGTGAGAAGAGGCTATTTAACATTAGCTCACTTGATGAATGGAGAACCCAGGCCTATGAGAATGCCAAACTGTTAAAGAAAAAGTTAAAATATGGCATGACAAAAGGATACAAAAGCATGAGTTTAATGTAGGTGATTATGTGTTGCTATTCAACTCTCATTTAAGATCTTTTGCAGGAAAGCTTCTCTCTAAATGGGAAGGCCCTTACGTTATCGAGGAGATCTATCGTTCCGGTGCCATAAAAATCAAAAACTTCGAAGGCACAAATCCGAAGGTGGTGAACGGTCAAAGAATCAAACATTATATCTCAGGTAATCCTATAAATGTTGAAACTAATGTTATTGAAACCGTGACCCCGGAGGAGTACATAAGGGACACCTTCCAGAACGTTTCAGACTTCGAAAAGGAATAGGTATGTGGTACGGTAAGTAAACCAACTCGAAAACAATTCTAGTAGTAATTTTTCTCCGTTTTGGAATATTTAAGAAAATACGAAAATAAGAAGAAGTCCGGGAAGGACACGAGGCGTCCACGAGGGTGGAGGGTGCGCCCTACCCCCCTGGGCGCGCCCCTGCCTCGTGGGCACCCCGCGTGCTCTCCGGACTCCGTTTTCTTGCATGATACTTCTTTGGGTCGTTAAAAATTCATTATATAATCTCCCGAAGGTTTTGACCACCGTATCACGCAAATATCCTTTGTTCTTGTTTCGAGCTGTTTTTCTGACAGATCTAGATCACCATGACGTCCCCAAGTGCCCCCAAGGACAAGTTCTTTGAGAAGGTCATCAACCCCTACCTCGCGGAAGTGCTGCAACATCCTCAAACCATTGAGATGCGTGAGGGGTTGCTGCACATCCACGATGTTGAGGCACCAAGGAGGAGCGGAAGCGTGGAGACAAGGCTTGAAGCAATGGAGTGTTGGGGAACGTAGTAATTTCAAAAAAATTCCTACGCACAAGCAAGATCATGGTGATGAATAGCAACGAGAGGGGAGAGTGTTGTCCACGTACCCTCGTAGACTGAAAGCGGAAGTGTTAGCACAACACGGTTGATGTAGTCGTACGTCTTCATGATCCGACCGATCCAAGTACCAAACGTACGGCACCTCCGAGTTCAGCACATGTTCAGCTCGATGACGTCCCGCAAACTCCGATCCAGCAGAGCTTCACAGGAGAGTTCCGTCAGCACGACGGCGTGATAACGGTGATGATGTTGCTACCGACGCAGGGCTTCGCCTAAGCACCGCTACGATATGATCGAGGTGGAATATGGTGGAGGGGGCACCGCACACGGCTGGAATAGATCAATAGATCAACTTGTGTGTCTTGGGGTGCCCCCCCGCCCCCGTATATAAAGGAGCAAAGGGGGGAGGCCGGCCGGCCCTCTAGGGCGCGCCAGGAGGAGTCCTCCTCCTCCTAGTGGGAGTAGGACTCCCCTTTTCCTAGTCCCACTAGGAGGGGGGAAGAAGGAGAGAGGGAGGAGAAGGAAAGAGGGGGCGCAGCCCCTCCCCTAGTCCAATTCGGACTAGGCCCATGGGGGGGCGCACGGCCAGCCCTCATGGCTTCTCCTCTTTTTCCCTTAAAGCCCACTACGGCCCATATGTACTCTCGTATTTCCGTAACTCCACCGGTACTCTGAAAAATACCCGAATCATTCGGAACCTTTCCAATGTCCGAATATAGTCGTCCAATATATCGTTCTTTACGTCTCGACCATTTCGAGACTCCTCGTCTTGTCCCCGATCTCATCCGGGACTCCGAACTACCTTCGGTACATCAAAACACATAAACTCATAATATAAATCGTCACCGAACATTAAGCATGCGGATCCTACGGGTTCGAGAACTATGTAGACATGACCGAGACACGTCTTCGGTCAATAACCAATAGCGGAACCTGTATGCTCATATTGGCTCCTACATATTCTACAAAGATCTTTATCGGTCAAACCGCATAACAACATATGTTGTTCCCTTTGTCATCGGTATGTTACTTGCCCGAGATTCGATCGTCGGTATCTCAATACCTAGTTCAATCTCGTTACCGGCAAGTCTCTTTACTCTTTCCGTAATACATCATCCCGTAACTAACTCATTAGTTACAATGCTTGCAAGGCTTATAGTGATGTGTATTATCGAGTGGGCCCAGAGATACCTCTCCGACAATCAGAGTGACAAATCCTAATCTCGATAAACGCCAACTCAACATGTACCTTTGGAGACACCTGTAGAGCACCTTTATAATCACCCATTTACGTTGTGACGTTTGGTAGCACACAAAGTGTTCCTTTGGTAAACGGGAGTTGCATAATCTCATAGTCATATGAACATGTATAAGTCATGAAGAAAACAATAGCAACATACTAAACGATCAAATTCTAAGCTAACGGAATGGGTCAAGTCAATCACATCATTCTCTAATGATGTGATCCCGTTAATCAAATGACAACACATGTCTATGGCTAGGAAACTTAACCATCTTTGATTCAACGAGCTAGTCAAGTAGAAGCATAATAGTGACACATTGTTTTGTCTATGTATTCACACATGTACCAGGTTTCCGGTTAATACAATTCTAGCATGAATAATAAACATTTATCATAAAATAAGGAAATAAATAATAACTTTATTATTGCCTCTAGGGCATATTTTCTTCAATCTCCCACTTGCACTAGTCAATAATCTAGTTCACATCGCCATGTGATTTAACATCAATAGTTTACATCTTTATGTGGTTAACACCCATAGTTCACATCGATATGTGACCAACACCCAAAGGGTTTACTAGAGTCAGTAATCTAGTTCACATCTCTATGTGATTAACACCCAAAGAGTACTAAGGTGTGATCATGTTTTGCTTGTGAGATAATTTTAGTCAACGGGTCTGTCACATTCAGATCCGTAAGTGTTTTGCAAATTTCTATGTCTACAATGCTCTGCACGGAACTACTCTAGCTAATAGCTCCCACTTTCAATATGTATCCAGATTGAGACTTAGAGTCATCTGGATCAGTGTCAAAAAATTGCATCAACGTAACCCTTTACGACGAACCTTTTGTCACGTCCATAATGGAGAAACATATCCTTATTCCACTAAGGATAATTTTGACCGATGTCCAGTGATCTACTCCTAGATCACAATTGTACCCTCTTGCCTAACTCTTGGTGAGGTACGCAATAGGTCTGGTACACAGCATAGCATACTTTATAGAACCTATGACTGAGGCATAGGGAATGACTTTTCATTCTCTTTCTATTTTCTGCCGTGGTCGGGTTTTGAGTCTTACTCAATTTCACACCTTGTAGCACAGGCAAGAACTCTTTCTTTGACTGTTCTATTTTGAATACTTTAAAAAATTTGTCAAGGTATGTACTCATTGAAAAAACTTATCAAGCGTCTTGATTTATCTCTATAGATCTTGATGCTCAATATGTAAGCAGCTTCACTGAGGTCTTTCAGTGGAAAAACTCCTTTCAAACACTCCTTTATGCTTTGCAGAATAATTCTACATTATTTCCGATCAACAATATGTCATTCACATGCATTTATCAGAAATGTTGTAGTGCTCCCACTCACTTTCTTGTAAATACAGGCTTCACCGCAAGTCTGTATAAAACTATATGCTTTGATCAACTCATCAAAGCGTATATTCCAACTCCGAGATGCTTGAAGCAGTCCATAGATGGATCGCTGGAGCATGCACATTTTGTTAACACCTTTAGGATCGACAAAACCTTCTGGTTGCATCATATACAACTCTTCTTTAAGAAATCCATTAAGGATTGCAGTTTTGCTATCCGTTTGCCAGAATTCATAAAATGCGGGAATTGCTAACATGATTCGGAAAGACTTTAAGCATCGATACGAGTGAGAAAATCACATCTTAGTCAACACCTTGAACTTTGTCAAAAAGCTTTTTCGACAAGTCTAGCTTTGTATATAGTAACACTACTATCAGCGTCCGTCTTCCTCTTGAAGATCCATTTATTTTCTATGGCTTGCCGATCATTGGGCAAGTCAACCAAAGTCCACACTTTGTTCTCATACATGGATCTCGTCTCAGATTTCATGGCCTCAAGCCATTTCGCGGAATCTGGGCTCATCATCGCTTCCTCATAGTTCGTAGGTTCGTCATGGTCAAGTAACATGACCTCCTGAACATGATTACCGTACCACTCTGGTGCGGATCTCACTCTGGTTTACCTACGAGGTATGGTAGTAACTTGATCTGAAGTTACATGATCATCATCATTAGCTTCCTCATTAATTGGTGTAGTAGTCACAGGAACAGATTTCTGTGATGAACTACTTTCCAATAAGGGAGCAGGTACATTTACCTCATAAATGTTCTACTTTCCTCCCACTCACTTCTTTCGAGAGAAACTCCTTCTCTAGAAAGGATCCATTCTTTGCAACGAATATCTTGCCTTCGGATCTGTGATAGAAGGTGTACCCAACTGTCTCCTTTGGGTATCCTATGAAGACACATTTCTTCGATTTGAGTTTGAGCTTATCAGGATGAAACCTTTTCTTATAAGCATCACAACCTCAAACTTTAAGAAACGACAACTTTGGTTTCTTGCCAAACATAGTTCATACGGAGTCTCTCAATGGATTTAGATGGTGCCCTTTTTAATGTGAATGCAGCTGTCTCTAATGCATAACCCCAAAACTATAGTGGTAAATCGGTAAGAAACATCATAGATTGCACTATATCCAATAATGTACAGTTATGACGTTCGGACACACCATTATGTCATGGTGTTCCAGGTGGCACGAATTTGTGAAACTATTCCACATTGTTTTAATTGAAGACCAAACTCGTAACTCAAATATTTGTCTCCGGGATCAGATCGTAGAAACTTTATTTTCTTGTCACGATGATTTTCCACTTCACTCTGAAATTCTTTGAACTTTTCAAATATTTCAGACTTATGTTTCATCAAGTAGATATACCCATATCTGCTCAAATCATCTGTGAAGGTCAGAAAATAACGATACCTGCCACGAGCCTCAACACTCATCGGACCGCATGCATCAGTATGTATTATTTCCAATAAGTCAGTTGCTCGTTCCATTGTTCCAGAGAACGGAGTCTTAGTCATCTTGCCCATGAGGCATGGTTCGCAAGCATCAAGTGATTCATAATCAAGTGATTCCAAAATCCCATCAGCATGGAGTTTCTTCATGCGCTTTACACCATATGACCTAAACGGCAGTGCCACAAATAAGTTGCACTATCATTATTAACTTTGCATCTTTTGGCTTCAATATTATAAATATGTGTATCACTACAATCGAGATCCAACAAACCATTTTCATTGGGTGTATGACCATAGAAGGTTTTATTCATGTAAACAGAACAACAATTATTCTCTAATTTAAATGAATAACCATATTGCAATAAACATGACCAAATCATATTCATGCTCAACGCAAACACCAAATAACAATTATTTAGGTTCAACACTAATCCCGAAAGTATAGGGAGTGTGCGATGATGATCATATCAATCTTGGAACTACTTCCAACACACATCGTCGCCTCGCCCTTAGCTAGTTTCTGTTCATTTTGCAACTCCCGTCTGGAGTTACTACTTTTAGCAACTGAACCATTATCAAATACCGAGGGGTTGCTTTAAACACTAGTAAAGTACACATCAATAACATGTATATCAAATATACCTATGTTCACTTTGCCATCCTTCTTATCCGCCAAATACTTGGGGTAGTTCCGCTTCCAGTGACCAGTTCCTTTGCAGCAGAAGCACTTAGTCTCAGACTTAGGTCCAGACTTGGGCTTCTTCACTTGAGCAGCAACTTGCTTGCCATTCTTCTGGAAGTTCCCCTTCTTCCCTTTGCCCCCTTTCTTGAAACTAGTGGTCTTGTCAACCATCAACACTTGATGTTTTTCTTGATTTCTACCTTTGCCGATTTTAGCATTGCGAAGAGCTTGGGAATTGTTTTTGTCATCTCTTGCATACTATATTTCATCACGAAGTTCTTCTAACTTGGTGATGGTGACTAGAGAATTCTGTCAATCACTATTTTATCTAGAAGATTAACTCCCACTTGATTCAAGCGATTGTAGTACCCAGACAATCTGAGCACATGCTCACTGCTTGAGCTATTCTCCTCCATCTTTTAGCTATAGAACTTGTTGGAGACTTCATATCTCTCAACTCGGGTATTTGCTTGAAATATTAACTTCAACTCCTGGAACATCTCATATGGTCCATGACGTTCAAAACGTCTTTGAAGTCTCGATTCTAAGCTGTTAAGCATGGTGCACTAAACTATCAAGTAGTCATCATATTGAGCTAGCCAAACGTTCAGAACGTTTGCATTTGCTCTTGCAATAGGTCTGTCACCTAGCGGTGCATCAAGGACATAATTCTTCTGTGCAGCAATGAGGATAATCCTCAGATCACGGATCCAATCCGCATCATTGCTACTAACATCTTTCAACATAGTGTTTCTCTAGGAACATATCAAAATAAACATAGGGAAGCAACAACGCGAGCTATTGATCTACAACATAATTTGCAAAATACTATCAGTACTAAGTTCATGATAAATTAAAGTTCAATTAATCATATTACTTAAGAACTCCCACTTAGATAGACATCCCTCTAATCATCTAAGTGATCACGTGATCCAAATCAACTAAACCATGTCCGATCATCACGTGAGATGGAGTAGTTTTCAATGGTGAACATCACTATGTTGATCATATCTACTATATGATTCACGCTCGACCTTTCGGTCTCAGTGTTCCGAGGCCATATCTGCATATGCTAGGCTCGTCAAGTTTAACCCGAGTATTGTGCGTGTGCAAAACTGTCTTACACCCGTTGTATTTGAATGCAGAGCTTATCACACCCGATCATCACGTGGTGTCTCGGCACGAAGAACTATTGCAATGGTGCATACTCAGGGAGAACACTTATACCTTGAAATTTTAGTAAGGGGTCATCTTATAAAGCTACCGCAAACTAAGCAAAATAAGATGTATAAAAGATAAACATCACATGCAATCAAAATATGTGACACGATATGGCCATGATCATCTTGCGCCTTTGATCTCCATCTCTAAAGTACCGTCATGATCTCTATTGTTACCGGCATGACACCATGATCTCCATCATCTTGATCTCTATCAACGTGTCGTCACATAATCGTCTCACCAACTATTGCTCTTGCAACTATTGCTATCACATAGCGATAATGTAAATCAATTATTTGGCACTTGCATCTTATGCAATAAAGAGACAACCATAAGGCTTCTGCCAGTTGCCGATAACTTCAACAAAACATGATCATCTTATACAACAACTTATATCTCATCATGTCTTGACCATATCACATCATAACATGTCCTGCAAAAACAAGTTAGACATCCTCTACTTTGTTGTTGCAAGTTTTACGTGGCTGCTACGGGCTGAGCAAGAACCGTTCTTACCTACGCATCAAAACCACAACGATAGTATGTCAAGTTAGTGTTGTTTTAACCTTCTCAAGGAACGGGCGTAGCCACACTCGATTCAACTAAAGTTGGAGAAACTGACACCAGCCAGCCATCTGTGTGCAAAGCACGTCGGTAGAACCAGTCTCGCGTAAGCGTACGCGTAATGTCGGTCCGGGCCGCTTCATCCAACAATACCACCGAACCAAAGTATGACATGCTGGTAAGCAGTATGACTTGTATCACCCACAACACACTTATGTTCTACTCGTGCATATAACATCTACGCATAAAACCAGGCTCGGATGCGACTGTTGGGGAACGTAGTAATTTCAAAAAATTCCTACGCACACGCAAGATCATGGTGATGTATAGCAACGAGAGGGGAGAGTGTTGTCCACGTACCCTCGTAGACCGAAAGCGGAAGCGTTAGCACAACGCGGTTGATGTAGTCGTACGTCTTCACGATCCGACCGATCCAAGTACCGAACGTACGGCACCTCCGAGTTCAGCACACGTTCAGCTCGATGACGTCCCACAAATCCGATCCAGCAGAGCTTCACGGGAGAGTTCCGTCAGCACGACAGCGTGATAATGGTGATGATGTTGCTACCGACGCAGGGCTTCGCCTAAGCACCGCTATGATATGATCGAGGTGGAATATGGTGGAGGGGGGCACCGCACACGGCTGGAATAGATCAATTGATCAACTTTTGTGTCTTGGGGTGCCCCTGCCTCCGTATATAAAGGAGCAAAGGGGGGAGGCCGGCCGGCCCTGTAGGGCGCGCTAGGAGGAGGAGTCCTCCTCCTAGTGGGAGTAGGACTCCCCTTTTCCTAGTCCCACTAGGAGGGGAAGGAAGGAGAGGGGGAGGAGAAGGAAAGAGGGGGCACAACCCCTCCCCTAGTCCAATTCAGACTAGGCCCATGGGGGGGCGGCCAGCCGTCGTGGCTTCTCCTCTTTTTCCCATAAAGCCCACTAAGGCCCATATGTACTCCCGTATTCCCGTAACTCCACCGGTACTCCGAAAAATACCCGAATCACTCGGAACCTTTCCGATGTCCGAATATAGTCATCTAATATATCGATCTTTACGTCTCAACCATTTCGAGACTCCTCGTCATGTCCCCGATCTCATCTGGGACTCCGAACTACCTTCGATACATCAAAACACATAAACTCATAATATAAATCATCACTGAACGTTAAGCGTGCGGACCCTACGGGTTCGAGAACAATGTAGACATGACCGAGACACGTCTCCGGTTAATAACCAATAGCGGAACCTGAATGCTCATATTGGCTCCTACATATCCTATGAAGATCTTTATCGGTCGAACCACATAACAACATACATTGTTCCCTTTGTCATCGGTATGCTACTTGCCCGAGATTCGATCGTCGGTATCTCAATATCTAGTTCAATCTCGTTATCGACAAGTCTCTTACTTGTTCCGTAATACATCATCTCGTAACTAACTCATTAGTTACAATGCTTGCAAGGCTTATAGTGATGTGTATTACTGAGTGGGCCCAGAGATACCTCTCGGACAATCGGAGTGACAAATCCTAATCTCGATTTATGCCAACTCAACAAGTACCTCTGGAGACACCTGTAGAGCACCTTTATAATCACCCATTTACGTTGTGACATTTGGTAGCACACAAAGTGTTCCTCTGGCAAACGGGAGTTGCATAATCTCATAGTCATAGGAACATGTATAAGTCATGAAGAAAGCAATAGCAACATACTAAACGATCAATTGCTAAGCTAACGGAATGGGTCAAGTCAATCACATCATTCTCTAATGATGTGATGCCGTTAATCAAATGACAACTCATTTCTATGGCTAGGAAACTTAACCATCTTTGATTCAACGAGCTAGTCAAGTAGAGGCATACTAGTGACACATTGTTTTGTCTACATATTCACACATGTATCAAGTTTCCTGTTAATACAATTCTAGCATGAATAATAAACATTTATCATGAAATAAGGAAATAATTAATAACTTTATTATTGCCTCTAGGGCATATTTCCTTCATGGAGCAGCAAGTTTTCAAGTGCCAGGATATGGTGGAAGATGGACTCGACGCTAATCACATAATGATCACGGAGTTCACCTACAACCACAAGCTGGACGCCAAGAACATTGGGGAGGCCATCTTCAAGCTTCACGAGAAAAGCGAGCACCTCCAAGCCCAGATCTATGACCTGCAAAACCAATACTGTCAGTATGAATATAGATTCAAGAGGATGAGTTTGGCTGCTGATTTGAGGATCCCGGAGACTCAATCATCCTTCTATGATGGTGATCCTATGCCTTGGAAGATGGACGACAAGCCTACATCATCAACAACTCCATCATTACCACCTCCGAAGAAAGGGACATAAATACATGGGTATGGGCACTCCCCTTGGCAACTGCCAAGCTTGGGGGAGGTGCTCCGGTATCGTATCACCATCACACTCCTATGTTTACCGTTTTTCTTAGTTCAATCCTTTTAGTAATATCTTGATCTAGTAGAATAAAGTTTTAGTATGATCTAGTTTTGAGTTTTGCCATATGATCCTTCTTTGTAATCGAGTCCGTGAGCTATATATAATAAAGATTAGTGTTGAGTCAAGGGCTTGACTATGTTGCTATGATCTTGGGGGAATTAAAGAAAAAGAAAGAATAAAAAGAAATAAAGAGATCATATTGATCTTATGGAGAGTAATGACTTCACATATAAAGAGTATGATGAATAAAAGTTATTGAGAGTTGATAAACATAGTTTTGGTCATCGTTGCAATTAATAGAAGGTAATAAAGAAAGAGAGGTTTTCACATATAAATATATTATCTTGGATATCTTTTATGATTGTGAGCACTCATTAAAATATGGCATGCTAAAGAGTTGATATTGGACAAGGAAGACAACGTAATGGGTTATGTTTTCTTATATCCGAAATAAAGTATGTTTTCATGGATCTTCCAACATGTTGAGCTTGCCTTTCTCCCTCATGCTAGACAAATTCTTTGCACCAAGTAGAGATACTACTTGTGCTTCCAAATATCCTTAAACCCAGTTTTGCCATGAGTGTCCACTATATCTACCTATGGATTGAGTAAGATCCTTCAAGTAACTTGTCATTGTTGCATGCAATAAAAATTGCTCTCTAAATATGTATGATTTATTAGTGTGGAGAAAATAAGCTTTATACAATCTTGTGATGTGGAAGAAATAAAAGCGACAGACTGCATAATAAAGGTCCATATCACAAGTGGCAATATAAAGTGACGTCATTTCGCATTAAGATTTTGTGCATCCAACCATAAAAGCACATGACAACCTCCGCTTCCCTCTACGAAGGGCCTATCTTTTATTCTGGTCTCCTACCTTATACAAGAGTCATGTTGATCTTCACCTTTCCTTTTTACATTTTATCCTTTGGCAAGCACATTGTGTTGGAAAGATCCTGATATATATATATATATATATATATATATATATATATATATATATATATATATATATGGATTGACTATTCTTCACCCTAGGTGAGGAATAGTTATTATTCACCCCCTCTATTTTATCATCAATGCACCGTAATTTTATGTTCCGTAAGTTTTATCTTATTTCTGACGTAAAAAGAGACCGTAAGAAAATATATAATCGTCGTAAAAATATTTTATGTTATGTAAAATTACAAACGTAAAAATATAGTGTAAAATATACATAAGCTGCAAATTTTCTTGTCTTATGCCCTATATTTTTATTTTTTATACCAAATTTTACATAGTAAATAAATAAGAATGTAACTATTTGAATTTCAAATGTAATTTAATTATGAAATGATCGTAAGATTACCTCGGGTGAAGAATAACTTATTCTGCACCCTGGGTGATGAATAGTAACACTATATATATATATATATATATATATATATATATATATATATATATATATATATATATATATATATATATATATATATATCCAATTGGATGTAAGTTAGAATGAACTATTATTGTTGACATTCCCCTTGAGGTAAAAGGTTGGGAGGCAACACTATAAGTCCCTATCTTTCTCTGTGTCCGATTAAAACTCCATACCCATAAGTATTGCATGAGTGTTAGCAATTATGAAAGACTAAATGATAGTTGAGTATGTGGACTTGCTGAAAAGCTCTTATATTGACTCTTTCTGATGTTATGATAAATTGCAATTGCTTTAATGACCGAGATTATAGTTTGTTAGTTTTCAATGAAGTTTCTGATTCATACTTGACATTATGAATAGATTGTTACTTTAACATATGGAGTCATATGACAAAATATATACATGTTGTTGTTATAAGAATGATCATGATGCCCTCATGTCCGCATTTTGTTTTATCGACACCTCTATCTCTAAACATGTGGACATATTTTTCGTTATCGGTTTCCGCTTGAGGAAAAGCGAGGTCTAAGTGATACGTCTCCGTCGTATCTATAATTTTTGATTGTTACATGCCAATATTATTCAACTTTCATACACTTTTGGCAACTTTTTATACTATTTTTGGGGACTAACATATTGATCCAGTCCCCAGTGCCAGTTCCTGTTTGTTGCATGTTTTATGTTTCGCAGAAACCCCATATCAAACGGAATCCAAATGGGATAAAAACATACGTAGAATATTTTTGGAATATTTGGAGAATTCCGGAAGAAGAATCAACACGAGACGGTGCCCGAGGGGGCACGAGGTAGGGGGCCCACCCCACCCCCTAGGCGCACCCCTGACCCTCGTGGGCCCCCATAAGGCGGTTGCTGCTCTACTTTGGCCGCAAGAAAGCTAATTTGCGGGGAAAAAAATCTCAGCGAAGGTTTCAATCCAATCGGAGTTGCGGATCTCCATATATATATGAAACAGTGAAAGGGCAGAATACAGGGGAACGCAGAAACAGAGAGAGACAGATCCAATCTCAGAGGGGCTCTCGCCCCTCCCACGCCATGGAGACCATGTACCAGAGGGGAAACCCTTCTCCCATCCAGGGAGAAGGTCAAGGAAGAAGAAGAAGGAGGGGGGCTCTCTCCCCCTCGCTTCCGGTGGCGCTGGAACGCCGCCGGGGGCCATCATCATCACCGCGATCTACACCAACACCTCCGCCATCTTCACCAACGTCTCCATCACCTTCCCCCCTCTATCTACAGCGGTCCAATCTCCCGCAACCCACTGTACCCTCTACTTCAACATGGTGCTTTATGCTTCATATTATTATCCAATGATGTGTTGCCATCCTATGATGTCTGAGTAGATTTTCGTTGTCCTATCGGTGGTTGATGAATTGCTATGATTGATTTAATTTGCTTGTGGTTATCTTGTTGTCCTTTGGTGCCCATCATATGAGCGCGCGCATGGATCACACCATAGGGTTAGTTGTATGTTGATAGGACTATGTATTGGAGGGCAAGAGTGACAGAAGGTTCAACCTAGCATAGAAATTGATGCATACGGGATTGAAGGGGGACCAATATGTCTTAAGGCTATGGTTGGGTTTTACCTTAATTAACGTTAGTAGTTGCGGACGCTTTCTAATAGTTCCAATCATAAGTGCATAGAATTCCAAGTTAGGGGTGACATGCTAGCAGTGGTCTCTCCCACATAAAACTTGCTATCGGTCTAGTAAAGTAGTCAATTGCTTAGGGACAATTTTGCAACTCCTACCACCACTTTTCCACACTCGCTATTTTTACTTTATTGTGTCTTTATCTAAACAGCCCATACTTTTTATTTATGCGGTTTTTATCTTCTTGCAAACCTATCCAAAAACACCTACAAAGTGCTTCTAGTTTCATACTTGTTCTAGGTAAAGCGAACATCAAGCGTGCGTACAGTTGTATCGGTGGTCGATAGAACTTGAGGGAATATTTGTTCTACCTTTAGCTCCTCGTTGGGTTCGATACTCTTGCTTATCGAAAGAGGCTACAATTGATCCCCTATACTTGTGGGTTATCAAGACCTTTTTTGGCGCCGTTGCCGGGGAGTCATAGCGTGGGGTGAATATTCTCGTGTGTGCTTGTTTGCTTTATCACTAAGTAATTCTTATTTGTTGTTCTTAGTTGTTTTCTATCTTTAGTTATAGGTAGAAAACGCAAAATACCAAAAAACATAGTTGTACCTACTGAACCAATGGTTGAAGAACCACTAAAAATCTATCACACTCATGAAGCTTATTACTTAGATCATCTTCGATCCCTATGTGCTTGTGTTGAAGCCCTAACTAGCTTAGTTGAGGGCAAATCTTTAGATGAGCATGCTTCTTATGTGCGACACCGCATATCTGAAAAAGGGAAACATTTACTGGATCAAATTCATCGTTTGCAATGCTATGCTTGGAATTTATGTGAAATATATGATATTACTTGTTGTTCTGATGACCCTAAGAAACACCTTCCCTACCAATGTTTGTTTAGTGATAATGGAATCGTATCTTCTTATGCTAAGGGTGTTTATAATTACTATGATGTTTATTTGTTGCTTTTCAGGGTGCTTATGAAATTGCTTCTTTGATTGAAAAGTATGATGCTACTCTTTACAAATCTGAAAATTTGGCCATATTTGAATAGTGTTATGAGAATTATGCTTATAATGCCTATGTTAAACCATATATCGAGGTCTCCTCAGCTGTCCAAGAAGAGACTAGTATTTTACAGGAGTCTATGGAAGAAGAAATTGATGAAACTGTGAGCTCGTTGGATGAAAAAGATGATGAGGAGAGCGAAGAACAAAAGGAGGAAGAGCGGATTAGCTACCCGTTCCCACCTTCTAATGAGAGTAACTCTTCAACTCATACATTGTTTAATTTCCCTTCGTGCTTACCGAAGGATGATTGCTATCATGATTGTTATGATCCCGTTGATTCTCTTAAGATATCCCTTTTTGATGATGCTTGCTATGCTTGTGGCCATGATGCCAATATGAATGATGCTTATGGACATGAACTTGCTACAAATCCTTATGTTAAACATGAAATTGTTGCTATTGCACCCACACATGATAGTCCTATTATCTTTTTGAATTCTCCCGGCTACACTATATCAGAGAAGTTTGCACTTATTAAGGATTATATTGATGGGTTGCCTTTTACCATTATACATGATTATTTTGATGAATATAATATGCATGTGCTTGCTTCTCCTACTTGCAATTATTATGAGAGAGGAACTACATCTCCGCCTCTTTATGTTTCCAACACGAAAATATTGCAAGAAACTGTTTATAGTATGCATTGGCCTTTACTGTGTGTGCATGCATTGTTCTTTTATGACATGCCGATGCATAGGAAGAGAGCTATACTTCGTCATTGCTTGATATATGCTGCTTTGTGCTCACTACAAAATGCCAAATCATTGCTAATTAAAATTGGCTTTGATATACCTTGGTATCCGGGTGGATTCACTACTTGAGCACTATATGCCTAGCTTAATGGCTTTAAAGAAAGCGCTGCCAGGGAGACAATCCGGAAGTTTTAGATAGTCATTTGTTTCTTTTGAGCGCTTTTATATAGTTTAAAAGCAAAAAAATAAAGAGGGGAACCTAAAACTTTTCAAAAAGAAAAGTGAAAGTGAGATAGACGAGCATTCTCAAAGTGGGGGACGTCCTTAAACTTGTTCAGGCCCATCGAAACTTTGTGAATCTTAATTACAGAAAATTTTCAACAAAAATAATTATCCCCTTGTACAATTCCATTGTATTATAAAAATAATGTGCCAAGGTTTGACTTTAGGATGTTTACAATGCTTGTTGGTTTGTACGGTGCAGGACAGAAACTTTAGCTGTAGTGCGAGATTTTTTATTTTTTACTGGAACGTCAAACGTTTCTGATTCTTTTTGTACTATATTTATATACAATTTTTTTTATTTTTCCTAATTTTGGCAGAAATTTTCAAGTATCGTAAGTATGGTGAATGTTCAGATTATTACAGACAGTTCTGTTTTAGACAGATTCAGTTTTTGATGCATAGTTTGCTTGCTTTGCTGAAACTATCAATTTCTATCAGTGGATTAAGCCATGGAAAAGTTATATTACAGAAGCTATAATGCAAAAAAAATTGCTTTGCAACAGTACTTAGAGTAGTGATTTGCTTTATTATACTAACGGATCTTACCGAGTTTTCTGTTGAAGTTTTGTGTGGATGAAGTGTTCGATGATCGAGAAGGTCTCGATGTGAGAAGAAGGAAGAGAGGCAAGAGATCAAGCTTGGGGATGCCCGAGGCACCCCAAGTAAATATTCAAGGAGACTCAAGCGTCTAAGCTTGGGGATGCCCCGGAAGGCATCCCCTCTTTCTTCAACAAGTATCAGTATGTTTTCGGATTCGTTTCATTCATGTGATATGTGCAAATCTTGGAGCGTCTTTTGCATTTAGTTTTCACTTTATGCACCATGCTGGTATGAGATAGTCCTTGGTTGATTTATAGAATGCTCTTTGCACTTCACTTATATCTTTTGAGTATGGCTTTATAGAATGCTTCATGTGCTTCACTTATATCATTTGAAGTTTGGATTGCCTGTTTCTCTTCACATAGAAAACCGCCATTTGTAGAATGCTCTTTTGCTTCACTTATACTTGTTAGAGCATGGGCATATCTTTTGTAGAAAGAATTAAACTCTCTTTCTTTACTTATATCTATTTAGAGAGATGACAGGAATTGGTCATTCACATGGTTAGTCATAAAATCCTACATAAAACTTGTAGATCACTGAATATGATATGTTTGATTCCTTGCAATAGTTTTGTGATATAAAGGTGGTGATATTAGAGTCGTGCTAGTTGAGTAATTGTGAAATTGAGGAATACTTGTGTTGAGGTCTGCAAGTTCCGTAGCATGCACGTATGGTGAACCGTTATGTAACGAAGTCGAAGCATGAGGTGTTGTTTCATTTCTTTCCTTATGAGTGGCGGTCGGGGACGAGCGATGGTATTTTCCTACCAATCTATCCCCCTAGGGGCATGCGTAGTAGTACTTTGCTTTGAGGGCTAATAAACTTTTGCAATAAGTATATGAGTTCTTTATGACTAATGTGAGTCCATGGATTATACGCACTCTCGCCCTTCCATCATTGCTAGCCTCTTCGGTACCGTGCATTGCCCTTTCTCACCTCGAGAGTTGGCGCAAACTTTGCCAGTGCATCCAGACCCCGTGATACGATACGCTCTATCACACATAAGCCTCATTAAATCTCTCTCAAAACAGCCACCATACCTACCTATCATGGCATTTCCATAGCCATTCCGAGATATATTGCCATGCAACTTCCATCATCATCATATACATGACTTGAGCATTTACTGTCATACTGCTTTGCATGATCGTAAGATAGCTAGCATGATGTTTTCATGGCTTGTCCATTTTTTATGTCATTGCTACGCTAGATCATTGTACATCCCGGTACACCGCCGGAGGCATTCATATAGAGTCATACCTTTGTTCTAGTATCAAGTTGTAATATTGAGTTGTAAGTAAATAAAAGTGTGATGATCATCATTATTAGAGCATTGCCCCAGTGAGGAAAGGATGATGGAGACTATGATTCCCCCACAAGTCGGGATGAGACTCCGGACGAAAAAAAAGAGAAAGGCAAAAAAAGAGAAGCCCATCCAAAAAAACAAAGAAAAAAAAGAGAAAATAAAAAAATGAGAGAAAAAGAGAGAAGGGGCAATGTTACTATCCTTTTACCACACTTGTGCTTCAGAGTAGCACCATGTTCTTCATATAGAGAGTCTCTTAAGTTATCACTTTTATATACTAGTGGGAATTTTCATTATAGAACTTGGCTTGTATATTCCGATGACGCGCTTCCTCAAATGCCTGATGTCTTCATGAGCAAGCAAGTTGGATGCACACCCACTTAGTTTCAGTTTGAGCTTTCATACACTTATAGCTCTAGTGCATCCGTTGCATGGCAATCCCTACTCCTCACATTGACATCAATTGATGGGCATCTCCCTAGCCCGTTGATTAGCCGCGTCGATGTGAGACTTTCTCCTTTTTTGTCTTCTCACACAAACCTCCATCATCATATGTGTCACCCCCGGATAATTAAGCTACAGCAACCCTCTGCTAATGATACCACATCACCAACGTTACTGTTACTAATCTCGCGTTAGTTCAAGACCGATTCAAAAACCGGATTCAAAAATCAAACAATTAAAGTTTTCAAAAGTCAAAACTAAAATGTTCTTAATATGACAAATAATTCATAAGACATATTGGTGGAGAAACCAACTCTTTACAAAATGTTTAAATACACTAACCTAATTAAATCATTAGCTAAAACAATTAATTAAATGCCTTTTATGTTTTGAAAATTACTAAACTAAATTATTTTGGGTTGAAACCTTTTGTGGTTGTGACATAAGTTGTAACATCAACTTAGGTGCCACTTTGGTATTTTATTAATACTAAGATAATTAGGACCTAAATGAAAACAGTAAAGGAAAAATACATAAAAGGGAAAAATCAAAACCAAAAACAAAAGAGAGTAAAAGCCCCCCCCCCTCACTGAGCTTCGGCCACCAGGCCGCTACCCGGCCGGCCCACCCCACTACCACCTGGCCTACTTAGGCCTCCCCCTCACACCCGCAAACCCTAAACCCCCGTCAGCCCACCTTTCCCCACTCCCTCGATCTCTCTCCCCTTCCCCGCGTGGATCTGGATCGGGGGTGTCGTGGTTCTAAGTCTGACAGTAAGAATGGGGGGTAAGTATGGAGAGGCAAGATCCTAGCTATGGAGTAGTTGTATGCGCAAGGAGTTTTACGAGTTCGGGCCCTTCTCTAAGGAAGTAACAGCCCTACGTCTCGGAGCCCGGAGGCGGTCGACTGGATTATGTGTGTCTGTGTTACAAAGTTGCGAACCCCTGTCCTAGTGGAGGGGGGTGGCTTATATAGAGTTCGCCAGGACCCCAGCCAGCCCACGTTACAAGGAGTTTAATGTACATAAAGAGAGGGGGTTACTGGTAACGCCTGTAATAAAGGACCATGAAGGCCATAAAAGCTACTTATGAGATGACCGTTTGTAGGCAGAGCCTTTAGGTCTTCTTATAGTCGAGTGGCTGTCTTCATGGTCGACTGCTTGTGCTTCTGGTCGAGTGCGCTCGTGTCCGTCGACTGGGCTGACCAGGTCGACTGAAACGTTGATACTTCTTAGAATGTCTTTCATTGTAGGAGCCGTGTCCTTGATTGGGTACCTCAGGTATGATAAGTTATCCTACCCTAGGTACGCATCCTCGTCATTAGCCCCCGAACGGGTCAGGGGTTAAGTGAGAATGGGGCCGAGCCCATGCTTCCGACTCAACCCCCATGCTTCGGTTGCATCTGTCTTTGGATAAATGGAAGTCGCGGTGGGAACCCATTCTTCAGTTGCCTTGATCCATTCAGATGTCCGTCGAGTGGTTTCATATTACCGTCGAGTGTGTTTACGTGACGAGTCTCTTGGGAGACTTAAGGAAACGGATCTTTTCGTCTGACAAACCGTCCTGTCGATCGCGGATCTTGCGGGATTTGAAAATTGAGAAGCGCACCGGACGGAGAAAATCGTGCGAATCGGCCGGATAAGGCAAGGGCGCCTCGATCTCCGCGCCACCTTTTTCGCCACGTACTGCGCGCGCGCCTGTTGCGGGATCTGACTGGGGGCGCAGGCCCACTGATCAGCCACTCGGGTGTGGCCTTATATAAGGTAATGGCTCCGATTTTTTTACTGTGCGCCCTTGTTTGTCTTCTCCCTTCCTCCGCAATCCTCCGCCTCGCTCCTCGCTGCGATCTCGACACCGCCGCTCGGTCAAGACCTCGTTCGAGACAATGGGGACGGACAAGACGGCGGCGGCGGAACGCGCGAAGAAGGCCGCGGCAAAGGGTAAGGGGAAGAGATCTGGCCGAGGCGGGTCGTCCTCGCGGGCCGCTCTGCCGTCCGGCTGGTTACAGGGAGATTGGACGCCCTCCATCCTTACTCAAGCGGATATCGACGACATGGTGGAGGGGGGACTCATTCCCTACAAGGCTGCTCGCCTCCCTGGGAAGGAGACGGAGCCGAAACCTCGCGAGGGTGAGCGTGTCCTGATAGCCACCCATGTCGACCGGGGGTTTTCCCTGCCCCCGAGTCCTTTTTCTAGGGCCTTTCTGAACTTTTTCGGAGCGCAGCTCCACCATTTCACGCCCAACTCCATAGTCTATCTTGCTGCGTTCGTGTCTCTGTGTGAGTGTTTCTTAGGCTGTCAACCTCACTGGGGCCTCTTCAAGCATATCTTCACTTGCCGATCCCAGTTGGTTAAAAAGCTTAACCCGGACGGGGAAAGGACGCAGGTGATCCAGATGTGCGGGGGCCTCGGGATCCAGACGAGGGGTAAGAGTTGTTTTCCTTCCATGACACTTCCCGATTCCGTGCGCGGGTGGCAGTCGACTTGGTTCTACTGCAAGGACCAGCCGACCCCTGGCCACTCGACCGGCCTTCCTCCTTTTACCTTGGACCGAGTGCAGAAACCCGCTTCTTTGAAAGTGGTTCCAGAGGAGAAGGCTCAGGTGAAGGTGTTAGTCAGTCGAGTGGTTGAGTTGGTTCGGGAAGGCGTGACCGGCATGGATTTGCTCGAAGTCTTCCTCCAGCGACGAATCCAACCTCTCCAGGCTCGGGACCACTCGATGTGGTTGTATTCCGGGCCCGACGACTCCACTCGGATCCACCCGGAGGGGGTCGAGGCTTCTGTACTGGAGAGCTGGCTGACCAGCATGACCGGGAATAAGGACAACCCCAGGGGTTCTAGGAGGATTGCTCCGCTTGATGGGATGATGGAGACAGATAAGGTGCGTTTTACTTCTTCCGACTGAAATTTTCACTTCGTCTAGTAACTGGCTTGCGACAAGTCGACTGATCCTTGCTCTGCCCTTTGTCTTGCAGGAGATCAACGACATGTATTCGATGCCGAATGAGAACCAGGAGCAAGTATCTGAAGGAGGAGGGAGTGGAGGCGAAGGAAGTGAGGGTGGAGGTGAAGTCGAGGGTGAAGTCAAGGAGTGGGAATCTGATGATGACGTAGAGGAGGAGGCCAGCGACGACTCGGGTGATGAAGATGAAGAGGTGGAGGTCGACCTTCCTCGACGCGAGAGATGCTCCAAGAACGCTCAGGATCCCGCCGTGGAGCGCGGTCAGTCGAGTGCTCCGGTGGGCCAGTCATCCAAGCGCCCTCGGACCGCGTCGCCGGCCCCAACTGAGAAGGCACCCAAGCAGCCCAGAGCCATCCCGACTAAGCCACCCAAGGCCTTGCCCAAGATCAGGGTCGCCATCCCTGTCATCTCCGGGTAAGTGACTGTTTTTATCTTTCTTGAGTCGACTAGAACGGATTCTTAGTCGATTCACTTTCAAATTATTCGCTTGGAATCGTGCAGCGCCGCTACTTCCGAGACTTCCATCCAGAATGTCGATGAGACGATGGAGGACGCCGTCACTTCCAACTTAGGTATAATCTTTGACATGATCCGACTATTTAACTGCTGAGTCGATTGGATATTCATTTCTGAACTTTTGTAGCTCCGACCAACATTATTGACCTTCCGGATGATGAGGAGGAGGCGGAAGTGCCGCTCAGGCCTTTTGGGAGGAGAGGCCGGAGAGCCCCGGTCGACAAGGCTCCTCAGACCGCGTCGACTGCTGAGGCGGTGGTCCAAGGGGGTGACGACACCGCCCGGACTACTGTGACTTTTGCTGAACCACTAACGACTGCCCGGCCTTCGTCGTCGACTGCTCCCCCACTGGTCGACCCGCCCTCGTTCTTCGCCGCCTACCAGACCCCGGAGGATCAAGTGAGTGCTGCTAAGGAGGCTATACGTCAGGCGGGGCTCGTGATGGAGCAGACCAAAGCGGCTCGGGATGCCAGTCAAGCGGCCTATGACATCAGCTCGGCGTTGCAGCAGAACGTCCAGGTTAGTTGGTCTTCACTTGCGTTGTCCACCCACTGGGTGCTGTTGATCTGAAATTTCTCATTGGTGGGGGCACGCTGAGTGCACCCACTGGGTGTAGTCCCCAAGGCCACGGTCGACTGCTGGCAGTCGACTGCGGTCTTTATACTGTCTTTCTGTAGTTGTACTTCTTCACTCGGTTTTGGTCAGGCCATGTCGAATGGAACTGTATCCGGTCGACTGCGGGCAGTCGACTTTTTTTTTTTGAAAACCAGTGGGGGCACGCTGAGTGCACCCACTGGGTGTAGTCCCCGAGGCTACTGTCGAATGTTTTGATTCGGCTGTAGTCTTAGAAGTGTTGTGCTCTTTCTTTCAGTCACTCGGGAGTAACTTGCCTTTGATACCCTTTGTCGATTGACTCTTTGCAGAAGTCTTGTGAGCTTGTTGCTCAGCTCGCTGATCTGAAGGATAAGCAGATCCAGCTTAATCTTGATTTACAGTTTGCTCAGGAAAACGTGCAGAAGGCGAAGGATGAAGCAAAAGGTATGGTTGGTGAGGACTCGACGGCTGTCTCTGTTCTCCTGCCTGTTCTCAACTCTGTGTTCATTGTTGCTTCGCAGACGAACTGGAGAAGGCCCTGAAGAAGAAAGATCTTGACCTTGCGGAGGCACAAAAGGCGGCTGCGGAGAAGTTGAAGCTCGCTGAAGAGAAACTTGCTTCAGTCGGTCAACTTGAGAGCGAGAACGCTAGGCTGAAGTCTGCTCTTGACTCGGCCAATAAGGAAGCGAGTCGACTGAAGACTGACAAGAGTACTCTGAACGACAAGCTCGGCCAGCTGGCGGGGAAGCACAAGGACTTGGAGGATTATCTTGGGGGTCTTGCCAAGAAGCTATACCTCATGCTTGAAGGTAACCCTCTTTGTGCGATTAATCTTGTTGTTGTCGACTCACCATTTGGTTACAGTTTTGCTCTGTCAAAAACTTCTTTCAGAATTCTGTCGGAATTTTGAGGAAGAGACCAGTCGAGTGGAGACCAGCCTGGACCCTATCAATTCTCCTGTGAAGGATGAAGTGGCCATGAATGTCCTCCGGTTGGAATCCCGTATCGCTGGTGTGGTGGACTACCTGGCTCGACTGAAAGCTGCAGTGTCGCGGATCGACTCCGCACTCTGGCCCAAGGAGACGCTTCAGAACGACCTTGAATCCTTGGTCACTCGACTAAGTGAGGTTCCAGGCCGAGTGCAAGAATGGAAAAAGTCTTCTGCCAGGTGTGGTGCCGATGTTGCTCTGTCGCTGGTTCGTGTCCACTGCAAGGAGGCTCGAGAAGAGAAGCTGGCCGCCCTCCAAGTTGCCAATACGAGGAAGCATAACTTTCAGGACTTCATGGAGACCTTCATCGCTGCTGCCACTCGGATCTCTGATGGGATCGACTTGGACGAATTTGTTGCACCATCCAGTCCTCCACCGGAGGAGTAAAAAACTGTTGTTCCTTGCCTTAAATTTGCCTCGGAATGCCGAGTGGTTTATGTAACCGATAAACTCCGTCGAGCTTATAGCTCGAGTACTTTTATTTGCGATCTAGGATCTTTTGATTTTATCCGAACATGGCTCGACGTTGAATGTCTTCGTGACTTGATCCGCCGATCTACTATTCGTTGTTCCCTCAGAGGCTGCTATTCGTTGTTCCCTCAGAGGCTGCCTGGTTTGCACGATGCTTATCGCCGCGATGGTGTCTGTCAACTTGGCTTAGGCGAGCACTGGGCTGCAGCTAAGTCCCCGAGTGGGAGGTTTGCTCTCCACTCGGTAGGATTCCAATTACTTAGGCGAGTGCTTGGACTGCAACTAAGCCCCCGAGTGGGAGGTTCGCTCTCCACTCGGTAGGATTTCAATTACTTAGGCGAGTCCTTGGACTGCAGCTAAGCCCCCGAGTGGGAGGTTTGCTCTCCACTTGGTAGGATTTCAATTACTTAGGCGAGTGCTTGGACTGCAGCTAAGCCCCCGAGTGGGAGGTTTGCTCTCCACTCGGTAGGATTTCAATTACTTAGGCGAGTGCTTGGACTGCAGCTAAGCCCCCCGAGTGGGAGGTTTGCTCTCCACTCGGTAGGATTTCAATTACTTAGGCGAGTGCTTGGACTGCAGCTAAGCCCCGAGTGGGAGGTTTGCTCTCCACTCGGTAGGATTTTTTCAAACTTAGGCGAGTGCTTGGACTGCAGCTAAGCCCCCGAGTGGGAGGTTTGCTCTCCGCTCGGTAGGATTTCAATTACTTAGGCGAGTCCTTGGACTGCAGCTAAGCCCCCATGTGGGAGGTTTGCTCTCCGCTCGGTAGGATTTCAATTACTTAGGCGAGTCCTTGGACTGCAGCTAAGCCCCCGAGTGGGAGGCTGGCTCTCCACTCGGTAGGATTTTTTCAAACTTAGGCGAGTACTTGGACTGCAGCTAAGCCCCCGAGTGGGAGGTTTGCTCTCCACTCGGTAGGATTTTTTCAAACTTAGGCGAGTACTTGGACTGCAGCTAAGCCCCCGAGTGGGAGGTTTGATCTCCACTCGGTAGGATTTTTTCAAACTTAGGCGAGTGCTTGGACTGTAGCTAAGCCTCCGAGTGGGAGGTTTGCTCTCCACTCGGTAGGATTTTTTCAAACTTAGGCGAGTACTTGGACTGCAGCTAAGCCCCCGAGTGGGAGGCTGGCTCTCCACTCGGTAGGATTTTAATTTCTTAGGCGAAACGGATTCGCAGCTAAGCCCCCGAGTGGGAGGCTGGCTCTCCACTCGGTAGGATTTTCTGAAAACTTAGGCGAAGCGGATTCGCAGCTAAGTCACCCACTGGGGGAAATTTAGACAAACAGAAAAAGAGATTCTTGCTTGAAACAAAAGAACTACAGGGGTACTTTTATTACATCTCAGTCGAGTGAGTTTTCAAGTGTAAAAAGGACGGAGGAGGTCCGCGTTCCATGCTCGAGGCTCGTCGATCCGTCGATCGATGTTGTAGAGGTGATACGCTCCGTTGTGCAGGACTTTGGTGATGATGAAGGGGCCTTCCCAGGTCGGGGCAAGTTTGTGAGGTTTTTGCTGATCCACGCGGAGGACCAAATCTCCTTCCTGAAAGGCTCGACCCTTCACATTTCTGGCGTAGAACCGACGCAACTCTTGCTGGTAGATGGTCGAGCGGATTAGAGCCATCTCTCTTTCCTCCTCTAGGAGGTCGACTGCATCTTGCCGTGCCTGTTCTGCTTCTGCTTCGGAATATAACTCGACTCGAGGCGCGTTGTGGAGCAGGTCGCTCGGCAAAACCGCTTCGGCTCCATAGACCAGAAAGAATGGTGTTCTTCCAGTCGACCGGTTAGGGGTGGTCCTCAACCCCCATAGAACTGACGGAAGTTCGTCGACCCAGGCGCCTGCTGCGTGTTTGAGATCACGCATCAGTCGGGGTTTTAGTCCTTTGAGGATGAGGCCATTCGCGCGTTCGGCCTGTCCATTCGACTGAGGATGAGCAACTGAAGCGTAGTCGACTCGAGTGCCCTGAGAGGCGCAGAAGGCTTTGAATCTGTCATTATCAAAGTTTGATCCGTTATCCGTGATGATGCTGTGCGGAACTCCATATCTGAATATCAATCCTCTGATAAAACTGATGGCAGTGCTTGCGTCGAGGTCCTTTATGGGTTTGGCTTCTATCCACTTCGTGAACTTGTCGACTGCAACCAACAAGTGGGTGAAGCCACTCCTACCAGTTCTCAGTGGTCCGATCATGTCTAGACCCCAGACGGCGAAAGGCCAGACGAGTGGAATGGTCTTCAAGGTGGAGGCGGGCTTGTGAGACATGTTGGAATAGAACTGGCACCCCTCGCACTTGTCGACTATATCCTTTGCCATTTCGTTCGCCTTTGTCCAGTAAAAACCCGCTCGGTATGCTTTGGCCACGATGGTCCGAGAGGACGCATGATGGCCACAGGTTCCCGAGTGGATGTCTTCGAGAATTATCTGTCCTTCTTCAGGTGTGATGCACTTCTGACCAACTCCAGTCGCGCTTTCTCTGTATAGCTGCCCTTTGATTACTGTAAAGGCTTTGGATCGACGGACGACCTGTCGAGCCTCTTCTTCATCTTCTGGGAGCTCTTTTCTCATGATATACGCAATGTACGGCACTGTCCAATCGGGAGTGGTGATCATAACTGCCATAATCAGGTCGACCACAGCTGGAATCTCCACTTCGGTCGGGTCAGAGGCGCTTTTTGGTTGTGGAGGCTCTTCTGTGAAAGGATCTTCTTGTACTGATGGTGTGTGAATGTGCTCCAAACACACATCTTTAGGGATGGCCTCCCTTTTGGACCCTATCTTCGCCAGATCATCTGCAGCTTGATTTTTCAGTCGGGGTATATGATGGAGCTCCAACCCCTCGAATCGTTTCTCTAGCTTTCTCACTACGCTGCAATATCCCGTCATGGATGGGCTTCGGACGTCCCACTCCTTCATCACTTGATTAACAACCAGATCTGAGTCGCCGTAGACCATGAGGCGACGGACGCCGAGTGAAATGGCCATACGTAATCCGTATAGAAGCGCTTCATACTCTGCCTCATTGTTGGAGGAATCAAAGTGAATCTGGAGGACATACTTGAGCTTATCTCCTCGGGGGGAAACCAGTACAACCCCCGCACCGGATCCGTTCAGCATCTTGGAGCCATCGAAAAACATAGTCCAGTGCTCCGAGTGAACTTGAGTCGGAAGCTCCTGTTCGATCCACTCGGCGAGGAAATCAGCTATTGCCTGGGACTTAATAGCTTTCTTTGCCTCGAACTTGATATCAAGAGGAAGAAGTTCAATTGCCCATTTCGCCACTCGACCGGTTGCATCTCTGTTATGAAGAATCTCTGATAATGGAGCGTCGCTGACGACTGTGATAGAGTGATCAGAGAAATAATGAGCAACCTTCTTCGTGGTCATGTAAATCCCGTAAACAAGCTTCTGATAGTGGGGATATCTTTGCTTCGACGGGGTCAGAACTTCAGAGAGATAATAAACTGGGAGTTGAACTTTGAAGGTCTTTCCTTCCTCTTCCCGCTCGACCGTAAGAACGGTACTAACGACTTGTCCCGTGGCTGCTATGTAAAGCAACAATGGCTCTTTGCTGACAGGAGCAGCAAGCACCGGCTGGGTGGAGAGCAGAGCTTTTAGCTCTGCAAATGCTGCATCAGCTTCTGGAGTCCATTCGAACGTGTCTGACTTCTTCATCAGTCGGTAAAGAGGCAGCGCCTTTTCACCGAGCCTGGAGATGAATCGACTTAGGGCGGCCAAGCATCCAGTAAGTTTCTGGACATCGTGCACACGCACGGGGCGTTTCATCCGGAGTATGGTGCCAACTTTTTCGGGGTTAGCGTCGATTCCTCGTTCGGAAACAAGAAAACCGAGTAACTTTCCTCCAGGGACTCCAAATGTGCACTTCGACGGATTGAGCTTGATATCATAACTCCTGAGATTGGCAAAAGTTTCAGCTAGGTCAGTCAGCAGGTCGGAACCTTTTCGTGACTTGACCACTATGTCATCCATGTATGCTTCTACATTCCGACTGATTTGAGTGATTAGGCACTTCTGAATCATTCTCATGAATGTAGCTCCGGTGTTCTTGAGACCGAAAGGCATGGTAACATAGCAGAAACACCCAAATGGGGTGATGAAGGCTGTTTTTATTTCATCGGGTCCATACAGACGGATCTGATGGTATCCAGAGTAAGCATCTAGAAAAGATAACCTCTCGCATCCTGCAGTCGAGTCGACTATTTGGTCGATGCGAGGAAGAGGAAAATGATCTTTCGGGCAGGCCCGATTGATATGCTTAAAATCGATGCACATGCGCAACGATTTGTCCTTCTTAGGGACCATCACAACATTGGCGAGCCACTCGGACTGGTAGATCTCGCGAATGAATTCTGCTGCTAGGAGTCGGGCCACTTCTTCGCCAATGGCCTTTCTCTTCTGAACGGCGGACCGTCGAAGATGCTCCTTGACTGGTTTGACCTTTGGGTCGACTCGAAGGCGGTGCTCGGCCAGTCCCCTGGGCACACCTGGCATGTCAGCAGGCTTCCATGCAAAGATGTCCCAGTTCTCACGGAGGAACTGGACGAGCGCTTCTTCCTATTTGGAGTCGAGTGTAGTGGAGATGTTGGTTGGAGCCGCATTTGGATCGGTCGGGTGGATGTGGACTTGCTTGGTCTCACCAGTCGACTGAAATGTTGGCTCCGTGGCGGGCTTCTTGGCTCGTAACAACTCACTCGGATCCGCAGTCTTCTGGTACTCTTGTATCTCTATCTTGGCCATCTGAGCATCAGCAATTTTGGCGCCTTTCTGGAAGCACTCCTCTGCCTTCTTCCGATTGCCAACGATGGTGATTACACCTTTGGGGCCAGGCATCTTCAGCTTGAGGTATACGTAGCATGGTCGAGCCATGAAACGAGCATAGGCTGGCCTCCCAAGAATGGCGTGGTACGCACTCTGAAAATCCACAACCTCAAAGGTTAACTTTTCTTTCCGGAAATTCTTCGAGTCACCAAAGACGACGTCGAGAGCGATTTGACCGAGTGACTCAGCTTTCTTCCCAGGAATGACTCCGTGGAAGCTCATGTTGCTGGGGCTGAGTCGGGACATCGGAATGCCCATCCCCTTCAACGTCTCTGCATACAACAAGTTTAGCCCACTGCCGCCATCCATCAGAACCTTGGTCAGTCGAGTGCCTTCAATAATTGGGTCGACCACCAACGCTTGCCTCCCTGGGGTGACAATATGAGTCGGGTGATCGGACTGGTCGAAGGTGATGGCGGTCTGGGACCACTTCAGGTAATGGGGCGTCACCGGAGCGACCATGTTTACTTCGCGATTGATGACCTTCAGTCGACTCTTACTTTCGACATCAGCGAAAATCATCAGAGTGGAATTGACTTGGGGGTATTCTTCACCGCTGTCTTCCCTGTCTTCAACTTTGTCTGACTCTTTCTCTTTGTCCTTGGCCTGCTTCCCTTGGAACTGTTGCATCAGGAGTCGACATTGTCGAGTGGTATGCTTAGGGTAAATGAGATTTCCCTCTTCATCTTTCTTCGTGTGAATGTGGCATGGTAAGTCCATCACATCGTTCCCGTCCTGGTCTTTCTTGGGGTTCCAAGGACCCTTGGGTTTCCCCTTAAACTTCCCTGGGGTCACAGCTAAGGCTTCCCCGGGGGCGACTGGCTCGGCCTTGCGCTTCTGCTTCCGACTGGAGTGTCCTCCGCCGGCCTCATTAGCGGCTGCCTTATACTTGCCACTCCGAAGTCTATCTTCCTCTTCTCCGTTCGCGTACTTGGTGGCGATTTCCATCATTCGACTCAGGGTCATATCCCCGGTTCGACCGAACTTCAAAGTTAATTCCCTGTTTCTGACGCCTTCCTTGAAGGCGCAAACTGCCTGATGATCGGACACATTCTCGACCGTGTGATTCAGAGTGATCCACCTTTGGATATAATCCCTCAGGGTTTCACTCGACTTCTGAACACATGACTGCAATTCTGTCAACCCTGCCGGTCGCTTGCAAGTCCCTTCGAATGTCCTGACAAACACCTGGGCTAGATCTTCCCAAGTATAAATACTGCTGGGAGCCAACTGATTCAACCACGCTCTGGCCGATCCTTCCAACATGAGGGGCAAGTGCTTCATGGCCACCTCGTCATTGCCGCCTCCGATCTGAACAGCCACTCGGTAATCCTCGAGCCATGTGTCCGGCTTGGACTCTCCGGTGAACTTGCTGACTCCAGTCGCCAACCTGAAGTTGGGAGGAATCACTGCAGCTCTGATTGCTCTGCTGAAACACTCGGGACCTGAGACGCGAACTCTGCTACTGGACGGCGCGCCTCTGTCACGGTCTTCTCGGTGAGCTCCATTTTGGTCGACCAGACCTTGAACGATGATGGATCTCGCATCAAAGCCTGGTTCTCTGGGGTCGACTGGGACCCTTCGCCCAGTACTGAACTGGCGTCTGTCCTCTTGCCGTCGAGGAACATACGACTCCGCTCTTGGGGCAGGAGAAGGCACTCGACGTCGATCGTTGCGATCGAATCGGTGCTCATATCGCTCGTGCCCTTGGTATTGATCTTCGTGCCGGCCTCTGTGTCCTTCACGCCTCGGGGGCGACCTTGGGCTATAAGCCGACTGAACGGAATTCGCAGTGACGGATCGACTGTGAATCCTGTTGCGCGACTGAGATACGGCTGAATTCTGGTCACCCGCTGCGCGGAGCAAATCTCTGATCTGCAACAGACCTCTTCCTGCCTCTGACTGTGAAGGCTGGATCGACTCCGCTATGCGAGCCGCAGCTGCCAAATTCTGAATCGGGGTACGGTATACCTGGGTCGGCGGCTGGAAGGGGCGACGACGACTGGACTCGGGAACGGGCGGTCGTGCGCGCTCGTCGAGTGCTCTCTGGAGATTCTCCAGTCGAGTACGTTCAGCCAAGTTGGCCAAGCGCACCTCCTCCAGGGCTCGTGCCTCAGGGGTTTCTCCAACGATAGGAGTGTGAAGGGCGTCCATGTTCCGGCGACGGAGTTCCTCCCTCTGCACTGAGGTAAGGGGCTCGGGCCTGTACTCTTCGTGGCCCCGCGCCGGAATCCCCCCTGCGGCAACCTCTTCGGTGTGGGGGAATCCGGGGGGACTACGTGGTCCGTCGACCATTAGTACTTCCGCCGCTGGATCACTGCTGTCGCACTCGGACGCAGTCTCTACGGAGCCAGTCGACAGGTCGAACAGGCCGTAGAGTGACTCGTCGGGCTCGATTGCCGCGACTTGGGGGATGGCCGACTGGCGGGCCAGTGCGTGCTTCACCCACCGCTGGAGTCTCGACCGACCGGTGCGCTTGCGCCGGTGGGAAACTGATGACGACGATGGCGAAATGAATGTCGACCCGTACTGGGTCGACGGTTGCCGCAGGAGGACGCCGTGGACGCATGCGCGAAAATGCGTGGCTCCGCGGGCGGGAAGCGCGTCCACGTCGAGTGGAGCCTCCTGCAGCCAAGCAGAGTTGTAGACGATGAAGGAGAGAGCGCCGAGACGGATCTCGCGGCTCTCGACCATGACTCCGCTCGAAAACATGATGTGGGGTGAAAGAATCCCAACTCCTCCAACAAATCGCTAGAACACCTGCCCCACGGTGGGCGCCAACTGTCGTGGTTCTAAGTCTGACAGTAAGAATAGGGGGGTAAGTATGGAGAGGCAAGATCCTAGCTATGGAGTAGTTGTATGCGCAAGGAGTTTTACGAGTTCGGGCCCTTCTCTGAGGAAGTAACAGCCCTACGTCTCGGAGCCCGGAGGCGGTCGACTGGATTATGTGTGTCTGTGTTACAAAGTTGCGAACCCCTGTCCTAGTGGAGGGGGGTGGCTTATATAGAGTTCGCCAGGACCCCAGCCAGCCCACGTTACAAGGAGTTTAATGTACATAAAGAGAGGGGGTTATTGGTAACGCCTGTAATAAAGGACCATGAAGGCCATAAAAGCTACTTATGAGATGACCGTTTGTAGGCAGAGCCTTTAGGTCTTCTTATAATCGAGTGGCTATCTTCATGGTCGACTGCTTGTGCTTCTGGTCGAGTGCGCTCGTATCCGTCGACTGGGCTGACCAGGTCGACTGAAACGTTGATACTTCTTAGAATGTCTTTCATTGTAGGAGCCGTGTCCTTGATTGGGTACCTCAGGTATGATAAGTTATCCTACCCTAGGTACGCATCCTCGTCAGGGGGCGCTCGCCCCCGACAACCGCGGCGACCCCGACGCCGTCACCGGACCCTGCCGCCGCCCGGAGCCTCCCTCGCATGCCTGCCTCCCCTATGATGCGTCGTCCCCGTCGACCACCCCGAACCCCACTGCCACGTCCCTACTCACCCCTGTGAGCCGCCGCCTCCCCTCCTCCCTCTCTGCTCCCATGCCGTGCCGTCGTCGCACGCATCCCGCACCCGCTCGCCGCGCCCGACGTCCGACGCGCGCGCCGTCCCGCACCCCCTAGCGCAAGCTGCCGAACCCGGTGCTAGCTGCACCCGCGCCCGCCTCTTGCGCTCCAGCCCCGTGTTCACCGCGGTCGGGCCGCGCCCTGGCCATGCGACGCTCGCTCGCCGTGCCGCGCGCCCCGCCTCTGCTGCTTGCCGCCACGCTCCACCTCGCAGTCCCCCCTCCCCCCGTGCTGTCCGCGAACCGTGCGCCCGGTTCCTCCTTCACCACGCCCTCCCCCGCTTGTGCTGCATGTTGTTGCCGCATCGCTAGCGCCCGGCCGCGCCTGCCGTCGTCCACTCGCCGCTGCAGCAGCTGCTCCTCCACCGCCCGCCGTTCATCGCCCACGCCCGGTGGATCTAACGCCCGTGCCCTCCACCACACTACAGCCCTGGCCGCCCCCTCACTGCGTCGTACCGGCGTCCGCACCACGCCGCTCCGGCGTCCTGCGATGGTCGTCACCCTCCTGTGGTCTGGGCGGGCGCTCGCACGGGCTGGTGCCCATCACCCGTTTCGCCAGCACGCCCGCTATGGCCTTGTGGGCCGCTGACCACAGGGGCCCACGCCCCTGTCAACAAGAAAAGATTTAAAAATAATAATAAGTAAATATAAATAAATAAATAAAATTAAGTAAATAAATAATAATTAAATTAATTAATTAAGTTAATTAATCATGTTTAATACAAAAATTCGAATCTGAGCCCGAGCTCATCTGCACCTGCGCTCATGAAAAAAATCAAAATAAATACTAGAAAAATTCAAAAAATTCCAAAAAAAAATTGGGTGGTAGACAATTTGATGCGTGAGGTACGCTCCAATTTTCAAAACATTTGGACTTTTGTGCAGCTCTCAGCAAAAAAGACAAATCGGAGGTCTGTAAAAATGTGTACTGTTCATATACTGTTGTGGTCTGATTTGTCTTTTTTGCTGAGAGCTGCACAGAAGTCCAAATGTTTTGAAAATTGGAGCGTACCTCACGCATCAAATTGTTCACCATCCTAATTTTTTTTGAATTTTTTTGAATTTTTTACGAATTTCTTTTTGACCGGGTGCAGATGCACCCAGGCACCGAAACGCCGCTCTATGTTTAATTAATCTAATTAACTAGTTAATTTAATTAAACAGTAACTAGATTAGTTAAGCCCTAATTAGACTAAACAGTCAATGACCTGTGGGACCCACATGTCAGCGACCCAGTCAACACCTCTGTTGACTGCTGACGTCATGCTGACGTCAGCAAACACTGTTCTGGATAATGTTGCATTAAATTAATTAAATAAATTCTAAAAATGTTTTAAAACTTTAGAAAATCATATAAAATAAACCGTAGCTCGGATGGAAAAACTTTGTACATGAAAGTTGCTCAGAACGACGATATGAATCCGGATACGCAGCCCGTTCGTCCACCACACATCCTTAGCATAGCGAACACGAAATTTCCCCCTCCGATTCATCTGTCCGAAAACGCGAAACACCGGGGTTATTTTCCCGGATGTTTCCCCCTTTCGCCGGTACCACGTACTGCCGCGTTAGGGCACACCTAGCACCGCGTATTGCCATGTTACACTTTGTGATGCTTTGATTGCTCTGTTATTTATTGTGTTCCCCCTCTGCTACTTCTTTCCGGTAGAGCCCGAGACTGCCGGCAACCCCCGGTACGACTACGGAGTTGACGACCCCTCTCTCTTGCCAGAGCAACCAGGCAAGCCCCCCCCCTTGATCACTAGATATCGCCTACTCTATTCTATACTGCTTGCATTAGAGTAGTGTAGCATGATACTGCTTTCCGTTATTCCTATCCTGATGCATAGCCTGTCCTTGTTACTACTGTTGTTACCTTTACCTGCAATCCTACATGCCTAGTATAGGATGCTAGTTTTCCATCAGTGGCCCTACATTCTTGTCCGTCTGCTGTGCTATACTATCGGGCCGTGATCACTCGGGAGGTGATCACGGGTATATACTATACTTTATACATGATACATGTGGTGACTAAAGTCGGGTCGGCTCGAGGAGTACCCGCGAGTGATTCACAGATTGGGGGCTGAAAGGACCTTTGTCCCAACGGCCCTCTGTGTGGATCTTTGTGGCGGAGCGACAGGGCAGGTTGAGACTACCTAGGCGAGAGGTGGGCCTGGCCCTGTTCGGCGTTCGCGGATACTTAACACGCTTAACGAGATCTTGGTATTTGATCTGAGTCTGGCTACTGGCCTATACGCACTAACCAATTACATGGGAATAGTTATGGGCACTAGGCGTCGTGGTATCAGCCGAAGCACTTCGTGACGTCAGCGATTGAACAACGCGCGCCAGATTGGGCCGCGTAACGTGACTTCCGTTGTACTGGAGGTTGCTAGGTCTGCTTCTGGCCGCATTCGCAATGTGCAGGTGTGCTAAGGGCGATGGGCCCAGACCCCTGTGCGCTTAGGTTTAGACCGGCGTGCTGACCTCTCTGTTGTGCCTAGGTAGGGCTGCGACGTGTTGATCTTCCGAGGCTGGGCATGACCCAGGAAAGTGTGTCCGGCCAAATGGGATCAAGCGTGTTGGGTTATGTGGTGCACCCCTGCAGGGAAGTTAATCTATTCGAATAGTCGTGATCTTCGGTAACAGGATGACTTGGAGTTGTACCTTGACCTTATGACAACTAGAACTGGATACTTAATAAAACACACCCTTCCAAGTGCCAGATACAACCCGGTGATCGCTCTCTAACAGGGCAACGAGGAGGGGATCGCGGGGTAGGATTATGCTATGCGATGCTACTTGGAGGACTTCAGTCTACTCTCTTCTATATGCTGCAAGACGGAGGCTGCCAGAAGCGTAGTCTTTGATAGGATTAGCTATCCCCCTCTTATTCTGGCATCCTGCAGTTCAGTCCACTGATATGGCCCTTTACACATATATCCATGCATATGTAGTGTAGCTCCTTGCTTGCGGGTACTTTGGATGAGTACTCACGGTTGCCTTGTTTCCCCTTTTCCCCCTTTCTCTACTCGATTGCTGCGACCAGACGATGGTGCCCAGGATCCAGACGCCACCGTCGACGACGACTCCTTCTACACTGGAGGTGCCTACTACTACGTGCAGCCCGCTGACGATGACCAAGAGTAGTTAGGAGGATTCCAGGCAGGAGGCCTGCACCTCGTTCGATCTGTATCCCCGTTTGTGCTAGCCATCTTATGGAAAACTTGTTTAACTTATGTCTGTACACAGATATTGTTGCTTCCGCTGACTCGTCTATGATCGAGCACTTGTATTCGAGCCCTCGAGGCCCCTGGCTTGTATTATGATGCTTGTATGACTTATTTATGTTTTTAGAGTTGTGTTGTGATATCTTCCCGTGAGTCCCTGATCTTGATCGTACACGTTTGCGTGCATGATTAGTGTACGATTGAATCAGGGGTGTCACAATATGCTATTCCTGAAGGAAATATGCCCTAGAGGCAATAATAAAGTTATTATTTATTTCCTTGCATATCATGATAAATGTTTATTATTCATGCTAGAATTGTATTAACCGGAAACATAATACATGTGTGGATACATAGACAAACAAAGTGTCACTAGTATGCCTCTACTTGACTAGCTTGTTAATCAAAGATGGTTAAGTTTCCTAACCATAGACAAAAGGAGTTGTCATTTGATTAACAAGGTCACATCATTAGTTGAATGATCTAATTGACATGACCCATTCCATTAGCATAGCACCCGATCGTTTAGTATGTTGCTGTTGCTTTTATCCATGACTTATACATGTTCCTTTGACTATGAGATTATGCAACTCCCGTTTGCCGGAGGAACACTTTGGGTGCTACCAAACGTCACAACGTAACTGGGTGATTATAAAGGAGTACTACAGGGGTCACCAAAAGTAGATGTTGGGTTGGCATATTTTGAGATTAGGATTTGTCACTCCAATTGTGGGAGAGGTATCTCTGGGCCCTCTCGGTAATGCACATCACTTAAGCCTTGCAAGCATTGCAACTAATGAGTTAGTTGCGGGATGATGTATTACGGAACGAGTAAAGAGACTTGCCGGTAACGAGATTGAACTAGGTATTGGATACCGACGATCGAATCTCGGGCAAGTAACATATCGATGGACAAAGGGAATAACGTATGTTGTTATGCGGTCTGACCGATAAAGATCTTCGTAGAATATGTAGGAGCCAATATGGGCATCCAGGTCCCGCTATTGGTTATTGACCGGAGACGTGTGTCGGTCATGTCTACATTGTTCTCGAACCGTAGGGTCCGCAAGCTTAAGGTTACGATGACAATTATTATGAGTTTATGCATTTTGATGTACCGAAGGAGTTCGGAGTCCCGGATGTGATCACGGACATGACGAGGAGTCTCGGAATGGTCGAGACATAAAGATTGATATATTGGACGGCTATGTTCGGACATCAGAATGGTTCCGAGAGGTTTCGGATATTACCGGAGTGCCGGAGGGGTTACCGGAACCCCCCGGGGGAAGTATGGGCCTTATTGGGCCGCGAGGGGAGAGAGAGGGCCGCGCCAGGAGGTGGCGCACGCCCCCCATGAGGAGTCCGAATTGGACAAGGAGGGGGGCGCGGCCCCCCTTTCCCTCTCCCTCTCCCTCTCCTTCCTTCCCCCCTTCTCCCTCCTAGTTGGACTAGGAAAGGGGAGTCCTACTCCCACTAGGAGGAGGACTCCCCCTCCCTTGGCGCGCCCCTAGGGCCGGCCGGCCCTCCCCCCTTGCTCCTTTATATATGGGGGCAGGGGGGCACCCCAAGACACACAAGTTGATCCTTGTGATCGTTCCCTAGCCGTGTGCGGTGCCCCCTCCACCATATTCCACCTCGGTCATATTGTAGCTGACGGAACTCTTCCCCGAAGCTTTGCTGGATCGAAGCCCAGGGAACGTCATCGAGCTGAACGTGTGCCAAGAACTCGGAGGTGCCGGAGTAACGGTGCTTGGATCGGTCGGATCGTGAGGGCGTACGACTGCATCAACCGCGTTGATATAACACTTCCGCTTTCGGTCTACGAGGGTACGTAGACAACACTCTCCCCTCTCGTTGCTATGCATCACCATGATCTTGCGTGTGCGTAGGAAATTTTTTGAAATTACTACGTTCCCCAACAGTGGCATCCGAGCCTAGGTTTTTATGGTTTGATGTTATTTGCACGAGTAGAACACAAGTGAGTTGTGGACAATACAAGTCATACTGCCTACCAGCATGTCATACTTTGGTTCAGCGGTATTGTTGGATGAGTCGACCCGGACCAACCTTACGCGTACGCTTACGCGAGACCGGTTCCCTCGACGTGCTTTGCTCACAGATGGCTTGCGGGAGACTGTCTCACCAACTTTAGTTGAACCAAGTGTGGCTACGCCTGGTCCTTGAGAAGGTTAAAACGGAGTCTATTTGACAAACTATCGTTGTGGTTTTGATGCGTAGGTAAGATGAGTTCTTGCTTAAGCCCGTAGCAGCCACGTAAAACTTGCAACAAACAAAGTAGAGGACGTCTAACTTGTTTTTGCAGGGCATGTTGTGATGTGATATGGTCAAGACATGATGCTATATTTTATTGTATGAGATGATCATGTTTTGTAACCGAGTTATCGGCAACCGGCAGGAGCCGTATGGTTGTCGCTTTATTGTATGCAATGCAATCGCCCTGTAATGCTTTACTTTATCACTAAGCGGTAGCGATAGTCGTAGAAGCATAAGATTGGCGAGACGACAACGATGCTACGATGGAGATCAAGGTGTCGCGCCGGTGACGATGGTGATCATGATGGTGCTGCAGAGATGGAGATCACGAAGCACAAGATGATGATGACCATATCATATCACTTATATTGATTTGCATGTGATGTTTATCTTTTATGCATCTTATCTTGCTTTGATTGACGGTAGGATTATAAGATGATCTCTCACTAAATTATCAAGAAGTGTTCTCCCCGAGTATGCATCGTTTCCAAAGTTCGTCGTGCCCAGACACCACGTGATGATCGGGTGTGATAAGCTCTACGTCCATCTACAACGGGTGCAAGCCAGTTTTGCACATGCGGAATACTCGGGTTATACTTGACGAGCCTAGCATATGCAGATATGGCCTCGGAACACGGAGACCGGAAGGTCGAACGTGAATCATATAGTAGATATGATCAACATGATGATGTTCACCATTGAGAACTAATCCATTTCACGTGATGATCGGTTATGGTTTAGTTTGATTTGGATCACGTGATCACTTAGAAGATTAGAGGGATGTCTATCTAAGTGGGAGTTCTTAAGTAATATGATTAATTGAACTTAAATTTATCATGAACTTAGTCCCTGATAGTATCTTGCTTGTTTATGTTAATTCTAGATAGATGGCTCGTGCTGTTGTTCCGTTGAATTTTAATGCGTTCCTTGAGAAAGCAAAATTGAAAGATGATGGTAGCAATTACACGGACTGGGTCCGTAACTTGAGGATTATCCTCATTGCTGCACAGAAGAATTACGTCCTGGATGCACCGCTAGGTGCCAGGCCTGCTGCTGGAGCAACACCAGATGTTATGAACGTCTGGCAGAGCAAAGCTGATGACTACTCGATAGTTCAGTGTGCCATGCTTTACGGCTTAGAACCGGGACTTCAACGACGGTTTGAGAACCATGGAGCATATGAGATGTTCCAGGAGTTGAAGTTGATATTCAAACAGAATGCCCGGATTGAGAGATATGAGGTCTCCAATAAATTCTATAGCTACAAGATGGAAGAGAATAGGTCTGTCAGTGAGCACATACTCAGAATGTCTGGGTATTACAATCACTTGAGTCAACTGGGAGTTAATCTTCCGGATGATTGTGTCATTGACAGAATTCTTCAATCACTGCCACCAAGCTACAAAGGCTTCGTGATGAACTATAATATGCAAGGGATAGATAAGACTATGCCCGAGCTCTTCGCAATGCTAAAGGTTGCGGAGGTAGAAATCAAGAAGGAGCATCAAGTGTTGATGGTCAATAAGACCACCAGTTTCAAGAAGAAGGGCAAAGGGAAGAAGAAGGGGAACTTCAAGAAGAACAGCAAACAAGTTGCTGCTCAAGCGAAGAAACCCAAGTCTGGACCTAAGCCTGAAACTGAGTGCTTCTACTGCAAGCAGACTGGTCACTGGAAGCAGAACTGCCCCAAGTATCTGGCGGACAAGAAGGATGGCAAGGTGAACAAAGGTATATGTGATATACATGTTATTGATGTGTACCTTACTAGAGCTCGCAGTAGCACCTGGGTATTTGATACTGGTTCTGTTGCTAATATTTGCAACTCGAAACAGGGACTACGGATTAAGCGAACACTGGCAAAGGACGAAGTGACGATGCGCGTGGGAATTGGTTCCAAAGTCGATGTGATCGCGGTCGGCATGCTACCTCTACATCTACCTTCGGGATTAGTATTAGACCTAAATAATTGTTATTTGGTGCCAGCGTTGAGCATGAACATTATATCTGGATCTTGTTTGATGCGAGACGGTTATTCATTTAAATCAGAGAATAATGGTTGTTCTATTTATATGAATAATATCTTTTATGGTCATGCACCCTTGAAGAGTGGTCTATTTTTGATGAATCTCGATAGTAGTGATACACATATTCATAATGTTGAAGCCAAAAGATGCAGAGTTAATAATGATAGTGCAACTTATTTGTGGCACTGCCGTTTAGGTCATATCGGTGTAAAGCGCATGAAGAAACTCCATACTGATGGACTTTTGGAACCACTTGATTATGAATCACTTGGTACTTGCGAACCGTGCCTCATGGGCAAGATGACTAAAACACCGTTCTCCGGTATTATGGAGAGAGCAACAGATTTATTGGAAATCATACATACAAATGTATGTGGTCCGATGAATATTGAAGCTCGTGGCGGATATCGTTATTTTCTCACCTTCACAGATGATTTAAGCAGATATGGGTATATCTACTTAATGAAACACAAGTCTGAAACATTTGAAAAGTTCAAAGAATTTCAGAGTGAAGTTGAAAATCATCGTAACAAGAAAATAAAGTTTCTACGATCTGATCGTGGAGGAGAATATTTGAGTTATGAGTTTGGTCTACATTTGAAAGAATGCGGAATAGTTTCGCAACTCACGCCACCTGGAACACCACAACGCAATGGTGTGTCCGAACGTCGTAATCGCACTTTACTAGATATGGTGCGATCTATGATGTCTCTTATAGATTTACCGCTATCGTTTTGGGGTTATGCTCTAGAGACGGCCGCATTCACATTAAATAGGACACCGTCAAAATCCGTTGAGACGACACCTTATGAACTATGGTTTAGCAAGAAACCAAAGTTGTCGTTTCTTAAAGTTTGGGGCTGCGATGCTTATGTGAAAAAGCTTCAACATGATAAGCTCGAACCCAGATCGGAGAAATGTGTCTTCATAGGATACCCAAAGGAAACAGTTGGGTACACCTTCTATCACAGATCCGAAGGCAAGACATTTGTTGCTAAAAATGGATCCTTTCTAGAGAAGGAGTTTCTCTCGAAAGAAGTGAGTGGGAGGAAAGTAGAACTTGATGAGGTAACTGTACCTGCTCCCTTATTGGAAAGTAGTTCATCACAGGAACCAGTTTCTGTGACATCTACACCAATCAGAGAAGAAGTTAGTGATAATGATCATGAAACTTTAGATCAAGTAACTGCTGAACCTCGTAGATCAACCAGAGTGAGATCCGCACCAGAGTGGTACGGCAGTCCTATTCTGGAAATCATGCTACTAGATCATGACGAACCTACGAACTATGAAGAAGCGATGGTGAGCCCAGATTCCGCAAAATGGCTGGAAGCCATGAAATCTGAGATGGGATCCATGTATGAAAACAAAGTGTGGACTTTGGTTGACTTGCCCGAGGGTCGGCAAGCAATAGAGAACAAGTGGATCTTTAAGAAGAAGACTGACGCCGACGGTAATGTTACTGTCTACAAAGCTCGACTTGTCGCAAAGGGGTTTCGACAAGTTCAAGGGATTGACTACGATGAGACCTTCTCACCCGTAGCGATGCTTAAGTCTGTCCGAATCATGTTAGCAATTGCCACATTTTATGATTATGAAATTTGGCAAATGGATGTAAAGACTGCATTCCTGAATGGGTTTCTGGAAGAAGAGTTGTATATGTTGCAACCAGAAGGATTTATTGATCCAAAGGGAGCTAACAAAGTATGCAAGCTCCAGCGATCCATTTATGGACTGGTGCAAGCATCTCGGAGTTGGAATAAACGTTTTGATAGTGTGATCAAAGCATTTGGGTTTGTACAGACTTTTGGAGAAGCTTGTATTTACAAGAAAGTGAGTGGGAGCTCTGTAGCATTTCTGATATTATATGTAGATGACATATTACTGATTGGAAATGATATAGAATTTCTGGGTAGCATAAAGGGATATTTGAATAAGAGTTTTTCAATGAAAGACCTCAGTGAAGCTGCTTACATATTGGGCATTAAGATCTATAGAGATATATCAAGACGCTTAATTGGACTTTCACAAAGCACATACCTTGACAAGATTTTGAAGAAGTTCAAAATGGATCAAGCGAAGAAAGGGTTCTTGCCTGTATTGCAAGGTGTGAAGTTGAGTCAGACTCAATGCCCGACCACTGCAGAAGATAGAGAGAAGATGAAAGATGTTCCCTATGCTTCAGCCATAGGCTCTATCATGTATGCAATGCTGTGTACCAGACCTGATGTGTGCCTTGCTATAAGTTTAGCAGGGAGGTACCAAAGTAATCCAGGAGTGGATAACTGGACAGCGGTCAAGAATATCCTGAAGTACCTGAAAAGGACTAAGGAAATGTTTCTCATGTATGGAGGTGACAAAGAGCTCATCGTATAGGGTTACGTTGATGCAAGCTTTGACACTGATTCGGACGATTCAAAATCACAAACCGGATACGTATTTACATTAAACGGTGGAGCTGTCAGTTGGTGCAGTTCTAAACAAAGCGTCGTGGCGGGATCTACATGTGAAGCGGAGTACATAGCTGCTTCGGAAGCAGCAAATGAAGGAGTCTGGATGAAGGAGTTCATATCCGATCTAGGTGTCATAACTAGTGCATCGGGTCCAATGAAAATCTTTTGTGACAATACTGGAGCAATTGCCTTGGCGAAGGAATCCAGATTTCACAAGAGAAGAAAGCACATCAAGAGACGCTTCAATTCCATCCGGGACTTGGTCCAGGTAGGAGACATAGAGATTTGCAAGATACATAAGGATCTGAATGTGGCAGACCCGTTGACTAAGCCTCTTCCACGGGCAAAACATGATCAGCACCAAGACTCCATGGGTGTTAGAATCATTACTGTATAATCTAGATTATTGACTCTAGTGCAAGTGGGAGACTGAAGGAAATATGCCCTAGAGGCAATAATAAAGTTATTATTTATTTCCTTACATATCATGATAAATGTTTATTATTCATGCTAGAATTGTATTAACCGGAAACATAATACATGTGTGGATACATAGACAAACAAAGTGTCACTAGTATGCCTCTACTTGACTAGCTTGTTAATCAAAGATGGTTAAGTTTCCTAACCATAGACAAAAGGAGTTGTTATTTGATTAACAAGGTCACATCATTAGTTGAATGATCTGATTGACATGACCCATTCCATTAGCATAGCACCCGATCGTTTAGTATGTTGCTGTTGCTTTTATCCATGACTTATACATGTTCCTTTGACTATGAGATTATGCAACTCCCGTTTGCCGGAGGAACACTTTGGGTGCTACCAAACGTCACAACGTAACTGGGTGATTATAAAGGAGTACTACAGGTGTCACCAAAGGTAGATGTTGGGTTGGCGTATTTCGAGATTAGGATTTGTCACTCCAATTGTGGGAGAGGTATCTCTGGGCCCTCTCGGTAATGCACATCACTTAAGCCTTGCAAGAATTGCAACTAATGAGTTAGTTGCGGGATGATGTATTATGGAACGAGTAAAGAGACTTGCCGGTAACGAGATTGAACTAGGTATTGGATACGGACGATCGAATCTCGGGCAAGTAACATACCGATGGACAAAGGGAACAACGTATGTTGTTACGCGGTCTGACCGATAAAGATCTTAGTAGAATATGTAGGAGCCAATATGGGCATCCAGGTCCCGCTATTGGTTATTGACCGGAGACGTGTCTCGGTCATGTCTACATTGTTCTCGAACCGTAGGGTCCGCACGCTTAAGGTTACGATGACAGTTATTATGAGTTTATGCATTTTGATGTACCGAAGGAGTTCGGAGTCCCGGATGTGATCACGGACATGACGAGGAGTCTCGTAATGGTCGAGACATAAAGATTGATATATTGGACGGCTATGTTCGGACATCGGAATGGTTCTGAGAGGTTTCGGATATTACCGGAGTGCCGGAGGGGTTACCGGAACCCCCCGGGGGAAGTATGGGCCTTATTGGGCCGCGAGGGGAGAGAGAGGGCCGCGCCAGGAGGTGGCGCACGCCCCCCCCCCATGAGGAGTCCGAATTGGACAAGGAGGGGGGCGCGGCCCCCCTTTCCCTCTCCCTCTCCCTCTCCTTCCTTCCCCCCTTCTCCCTCCTAGTTGGACTAGGAAAGCGGAGTCCTACTCCCACTAGGAGGAGGACTCCCCCTCCCTTGGCGCGCCCCTAGGGCCGGCCGGCCCTTCCCCCTTGCTCCTTTATATACGGGGGCAGGGGGGCACCCCAAGACACACAAGTTGATCCTTGAGATCGTTCCCTAGCCGTGTGCGGTGCCCCCCTCCACCATATTCCACCTCGGTCATATTGTAGCGGTGCTTAGGCGAAGCCCTGCGACAGTAGAACATCAAGATCGTCACCACACCGTCGTGCTGACGGAACTCTTCCCCGAAGCTTTGCTGGATCGAAGCCCGGGGAACGTCATCGAGCTGAACGTGTGCCAAGAACTCGGAGGTGCCGGAGTAACGGTGCTTGGATCGGTCGGATCGTGAGGACGTACTACTACATCAACCGCGTTGATATAACGCTTCCGCTTTCTGTCTATGAGGGTACGTAGACAACACTCTCCCCTCTCGTTGCTATGCATCACCATGATCTTGCGTGTGCGTAGGAATTTTTTTGAAATTACTACGTTCCCCAACAATTCCACCTATAGTGCTATATCCATGGCTTGCGCTCATGTATTGCGTGAGGGTTGAAAAGGCTGAAGCGCGTTAAAAAGTATGAACCAATTGCTCGGCTTGTCATCGGGGTTGTGCATGATTTGAATGCTTTGTGTGATGAAGATGGAGCATAGCCAGACTGTATGATTTCGTAGGGATGAGCTTTCTTTGGCTATGTTATTTCAATAAGACATAATTGCTTGGTTGGTATGCTTGAACTATTATTGTTTTTATGTCAAAAGATAGACTATTGGTTTGAATCACTCCTGTCTTAATATTCATGCCATGATTAGATACATGATCAAGATTATGCTTGGTAGCATTCCACATAAAAAATTATCTTTTTTATCATTTACCTACTCGAGGACGAGCAGGAATTAAGCTTGCGGATGCTGATACGTCTCTGTCGTATCTATAATTTTTTTATTGTTCCATGCCAATATTATTCAACTTTCATACACTTTTGGCAACTTTTTATACTATTTTTGGGGACTAACATATTGATCCAGTGCCCAGTGTCAGTTCCTGTTTGTTGCATGTTTTATGTTTCGCAGAAACCCCATATCAAATGGAATCCAAACGGGATAAAAACGGACGGAGAATATTTTTGGAATATTTGGAGAATTCTAGAAGAAGAATCAACGCGAGACGGTGCCCGAGGGGGGCACGAGGCAGGGGGGCGCGCCCCACCCCCTGGGCGCGCCCCACTCCCTGGGTGCGCCCCTGACCCTTGTGGGCCCCACCCGTAAGGCGGTTGCTGCTCTACTTTGGCGACAAGAAAGCTAATTTTTGGAAAGAAAATCTCGGCGAAGGTTTCAATCCAATTGGAGTTGCGGATCTCCATATATATACGAAACGGTGAAATGGCAGAATACAGGGGAACTCAGAAACAGAGAGGGACAGATCCAATCTCGGAGGGGCTCTCGCCCCTCCCAAGCCATGGAGACCATGGACCAGAGGGGAAACCCTTCTCCCATCTAGGGAGAAGGTCAAGGAAGAAGAAGAAGAAGAAGGAGGAGGGCTCTCTCCCCCTCGCTTCCGGTGGCGTCGGAGCCACCGGGGCCCATCATCATCACTGCGATCTACACCAACACCTCCGCCATCTTCACCAACATCTCCATCACCTTCCCCCTCTATCTACAGCGGTCCACTCTCCCGCAACCCGCTGTACCCTCTACTTGAACTTGGTGCTTTATGATTCATATTATTATCCAATGATGTGTTGCCATCCTATGATGTCTGAGTAGATTTTCGTTGTCCCATCGATGGTTGATGAATTGCTATGATTGATTTAATTTGCTTGTGGTTATGTTGTTGTCCTTTTGTGCCCATCATATGAGCGCGCGCGTGGATCACACCATAGGGTTAGTTGTATGTTGATAGGACTATGTATTGGAGGGCAAGAGTGACAGAAGCCTCAACCTAGCATAGAAATTCTATGGTTGGGTTTTACCTTCATGAACGTTAGTAGTTGCGGATGCTTGCCTAATAGATCCAATCATAAGTGCATAGAATTCCAAGTCTGGGGTGACATGCTAGCAGTGGCCTCTCCCACATAAAACTTGCTATCGGTCTAGTAAAGTAGTCAATTCCTTAGGGACAATTTCGCAACCCACTTTTTCACACTCGCTATATTTACTTTATTGTGTATTTATCTAAACAGCCCCTACTTTTTATTTATGAGCTTTTTATCTTCTTGCAAACCTATCCAAAAACACCTACAAAGTACTTCTAGTTTCATACTTGTTCTAGGTAAAGTGAACGTCAAGCGTGCGTAGAGTTATATCGGTGGTCGATAGAACTTGAGGGAATATTTGTTCTACCTTTAGCTCCTCGTTGGGTTCGACACTCTTACTTATCGAAAGAGGCTACAATTCATCCCCTATACTTGTGGGTTATCACTAAGCTTGGGGAGTTGATACGTCCATTTTGAATCATGCTTTTATATCGATATTTATTGCATTATAGGACGTTATTACACATTATGTCACAATACTTATGCCTATTCTCTCTTATTTTACAAGGTTTACACGAAGAGGGAGAATGCCGGCAGCTGGAATTCTGGGCTGGAAAAGGAGCAAATATTAGAGACCTATTCTGCACAGCTTCAAAAGTCCTGAAACTTCACAGAGGCAGTTTTTGGAATTAATAAAAAATACTGGTGAAATAATCAACAAGAGGGGCCACCCACCATCCACGAGGGTTTGGGCATGCCCCTTGCCTCGTGGGCCCCCTGGCAGGCCTCCGGCGCTCATCTTCTTCTATATGAAGTCTTTTACCCTGGAAAAAATCATAAGGAAGCTTTCGGGATGAAACACCGCCGCCACGAGGCAGAACCTAGGCAGAACCAATCTAGGGCTCTGGCGGAGCTGTTCTGCCAGGGAAACATCCCTCTGGGAGGGGGAAATCATCACCATCGTCATCACAATTGATCCTCTCAGCGGGAGGGGTTCAATCTCCATCAACATCTTCACCAGCACCATCTCATCTCAAACCCTAGTTCATCTCTTGTACCCGATCTTTGTCTCAAAACCTCAGATTGGTACATGTGGTTTGCTAGTAGTGTTGATTACTCCTTGTAGTTGATGCTAGTTGGTTTATTTGGTGGAAGATCATATGTTCAGATCCTTTATGCATATTAATACCCCTCTGATTATGAACATGAATATGATTTGTGAGTAGTTACATTTGTTCCTGAGGACATGGGAGAAGTCTTGCTATAAGTAGTCATGTGAATTTGGTATTCGTTCGATATTTTGATGAGATGTATGTTGTCTTTCCTCTAGTGGTGTTATGTGAACGTCGACTACATGACACTTCACCATTGTTTGGGCCTAGAGGAAAGCATAGGGAAGTAATAAGTAGATGATGGGTTGCTAGAGTGACAGAAGCTTAAACCCTAGTTTATGCATTGCTTCGTAAGGGGCTGATTTGGATCCATATGTTTCATGCTGTGGTTAGGTTTACCTTCTTTTGTAGTTGCGGATGCTTGCAATAGGGGTTAATCATAAGTGGGATGCTTGTCCAAGAAAGGATAGTACCCAAGCACCGGTCCACCCACATATCAAATTATCAAAGTAGCGAACGCGAATCATATGAGCGTGACGAAAACTAGCTTGAAGATAATTCCCATGTGTCCTCGGGAGCGTTTTCCTTCATATAAGAGTTTGTCCAGGCTTGTCCTTTGCTACAAAAAGGATTGGGCCACCTTGCTGCACTTTATTTACTCTTTTTACTTGTTACCCGTTACAAATTACCTTGTCACAAAACTATCTATTATTGATAATTCCAGTGCTTGCAGAGAATACCTTATTGAAAAGTGCTTGTCATTTTGATACCTTGTCACAAAACTTATCGGAAGGACTATGATAGATCCCCTATACTTGTGGGTCATCATGACTCTATGGCAATGCCTCCGGCGGTGTACCGGGATATGCAATGAATCAAGAGTGCCATGTATGAAAGAATTATGAAGGTGGCTTTGCCACAAATACGATGTCAACTACATGATCATGCAAAACAATATGACAATGATGAAACGTGTCATAATAAACGGAACGTTGGAAAGTTGAATGGCAATATATCTCGGAATGGCTATGGAAATGCCATAATAGGTAGGTATGGTGGCTGTTTTGAGGAAGGTATACAGTGGGTGTATGATACCGGCGAAAGGTGTGCGGTATTAGAGAGTCTAGCAATGGTGGAAGGGTGAGAGTGCGTATAATCCATGGACTCAATATTAGTCATAAAGAACTCACATACTTATTGCAAAAATCTATTAGTTATCGAAACAAAGTACTACGCACATGCTCCTAGGGGGATAGATTGGTAGGAAAAGACCATTGCTCGTCCCCGACGGCCACTCATAATGAAGACAATCAATATATAAATCATGCTCCGACTTCATCACATAACGGTTCACCATACGTGCATGCTACGGGAATCACAAACTCTAGAACAAGTATTTCTCAAATTCACAACTACTCAACTAGCATGGCTCTAATATCACCATCCTCATATCTCAAAACAATTATCAAGTATCAAACTTCTCATAGTATTCGATGCACTTTATATGATAGTTTTTATTATACCCATCTAGGATGTTCATCATATTAGGACTAATTTTATAGGCAAAGCAAATTATCATGTTGTTTTATAGGACTCTCAAACTAATATAAGTGAAGCATGAGAGATCAATAATTTCTATAAAATAAAACCACCACCGCACTCTAAAAGATATAAGCGAAGCACTAGAGCAAAATTATCTAGCTCAAAAGATATAAGTGAAGCACAAAGAGTATTCTAATAAATTCCGATTCATGTGTGTCTCTACCAAAAGGTGTGTACAGCAAGGATGATTGTGGTAAACTAAAAAGCAAAGACTCAAATCATACAATACGCTCCAAGCAAAACACATATCATGTGGTGAATAAAAATATAGCCTCAAGTAAAGTTACCGATAGACGAAGACGAAAGAGGGGATACCTTCCGGGGCATCCCCAAGCTTAGGCTTTTGGTTGTCCTTGAATTTTACCTTTGGGTGCCTTCGTACTCCCCAATCTTAGGCTCTTGCCACTCCTTATTCCACAATCCATCAAATCTTTACCCAAAAACTTGAAAACTTCACAACACAAAACTCAACAGAAAATCTCATTAGCTCCGTTAGTATAAGAAAACAAATCACCACTTTAAGGTACTGTAGTGAACTCATTCTTTATTTATATTGGTGTTAAACCTACTCTATTCCAACTTCTATATGGTTCATATCCCCCGATACTAGCCATAGATTCATCAAAATAAGCAAACAACACACGAAAAACAGAATCTGTCAAAAACAGAACAGTCTGTAGTAATCTGTATCAAACGTATACTTCTGTAACTCCAAAAATTCTGAAATAAATTGGTGAACGTGAGGAATTTGTCTATTCATCATCTGCAAAAAGAATCAACCTAAAATCACTCTCCAGTAAAAAAACGGCAGCTAATCCCGTGAGTGCTAAAGTTTCTGTCTTTTACAGCAAGATCATAAAGACTTCACCCAAGTCTTCCCAACGGTTTTACTTGGCACAAACACTAATTAAAACATAAAACCACATCTAACCAGAGTCTAGATGAATTATTTATTAATAAACAGAAACAAAAATAAAATTGGGTTGCCTCCCAACAAGCGCTTTTCTTTAGAGCCTTTTTAGCTAAGCATTGACAATTTTAATGATGCTCACATGAAAGACAAGAATTGGAGCACAAAGAGAGCATCATAAAACATGTGATAAACGCATCTAAGTCTAACATACTTCCTATGCATAGGCATTTTATAAGCAAACAAATTATCATAGCAAGAAAAAATTAGCATATGTAAGGAAGAAGAAAGAGACGATAGCAATCTCAACATGACGAGAGGTAATTTAGTAAGATAAGAATTTCTACAACCATATTTTCCTATCTCATAATAATTACATGTAGGATAATAGGCAAATTCAACAAAATAGCTATTACATAACATATTCTCAACACAATCCACATGCATGCAAAGTTGATACTCTTCCAAAATAGTGGGATTAACATTAGCTGAAGTCATGACCTCTCCAAACCCACTTTCAATATTATTGCAAACACTATTATCAATCTCATATTCATCATGGGGCTTAAATAAATTTTCAATATCATAAGAAGAATCACCCCAATCATGATCATTGCAACAAGTAGTAGACATAGCAAAACTAGCATCCCCAAGCTTAGGGTTTTGCATATTATTAGCACAATTGACATCAAGAGAATTTATAGTAACATCATTGCAATCATGATTTTGATTTAAGGAACTATCAAGTATGGGTGCAATAGCAATAATCTCATGTTTAACATAAGGAACTATAGCAAATTCATCTCCATAAATATTGGCATCATGGCCATAAGAATAGCAAGCATCATGTTCATCAAGGGATATTTCAATCAAATCATCGAAATCATAATTATTTTTAGATTCATACATATCATTATTTTCTTCCAAAGCAACGGTCATTCTCTCAATAAATTCCTTAACATAGGGATTATGAGCATAGTTTTCATACAGATATTTAAGTATGTCAGAATTTTCAGATTTGTAGAGAGTAATATCATACTTTTCAATCAAAGAAGCAACTTCATGAGCACCCTTAAAAATGAAAAATTCTTCAATTTGTTTGATATCATAGTAACTATAAACACCATTTCCATAAGAAGATAAGATTTTATTATCATTAAACTCACATAGGTAGGGAAGGTGTTTCTTAGGGTTCTTAGAGCAAAAAGTAAAATCATAAATTTCACAAAGATTCCAAGAATAGCATAGCAAACTATTTATTTGATACCATAAGAGCTTCCCCTTTTCAGAAAAACGATGACGCACAAAATGAGCATGCTCAACTAAAGATTTTCCCTCAACTAAACTAGTTGGGGTTTCAGCACGAACACATATAGATCAAAGATGATCCAAGTAGAACACTTTAAGTGGATCCATATCAATATATTTTTAGCAAGCAAAGATGCAAGCAAGTAGAAGGCACATGGAAACACAAACAAAACGACATACGGGAAGAAGGCGAAGAAAAGGCAAAGGTGAAGTGGGGGAGAGGAAAACGAGAGGCAAATGGCAAATAATTTAATGCGAGGGATAAGAGCTTGTGATGGGCACTTGGTATGTCTTGACTTGAGCGTAGATCTCCCCGGCAACGGCGCCAGAAATGGCTAGTTGCTAGGAGATCAAATATTGACTTGACTTGGCGTAAGCCTCCCCGGCAACGGCGCCAGAAATCCTTCTTGCTACCTCTTGAGCATGCGTTGGTTTTCCCTCGAAGAGGAAAGGGTGATGCAGCAAAGTAGCGTAAGTATTTCCCTCAGTTTTTGAGAACCAAGGCATCAATCCAGTAGGAGGTTACACGCAAGTCGCCTTGTACCTGCACAAACAAATAAGAACCTTGCAACCAACGCGATAAAGGGGTTGTCTATCCCTTCACAGCCACTTGCAAAAGTGAGATCTGATAGAGATAATAAGATAAATATTTTTGGTATTTTTATGATATATATTGGAAAGTAAAGATTGCAAAATAAAATAGATCGGAAACTTATATGATGTAAAATAGACCCGGGGGGCATAGGTTTCACTAGTGGCTTCTCTCAAGATAGCATAATCTACGGTGGGTGAACAAATTACTGTCGAGCAATTGATAGAAAAGCGCATAGTTATGAGAATATCTAGGCACGATCATGTACATAGGCATCACGTCCGCGACAAGTAGAGCGAAACGATTTTGCATCTAGAGTATTAAGTTCATAAGAACAGAGTAAAGCATTAGGCAAGATGAAATTATGTAGAGGGATAAACTCAAGCAATATGATATAAACCCCATATTTTTATCCTTGATGGAAACAATACAATACGTGCCTTGCTGCCCCTGCTGTTACTGGGAAAGGACACTGCAATATTTAACCCAAAGCTAAGCACTTCTCCCATTGCAAGAAAGATCAATCTAGTAGGCCAAATCAAACTTATAATTAGAAGAGACTTGCAATGATATCAAATCATACATATAAGAATTCAGAGAAGAACCAAATATGGTTCATAGATAATCTTGATCATAAACCCACAATTCATCGGATCTTGACAAACACGCCGCAAAAAGAATTACATCGAATAGATCTCCAAGAGAATCGAGGAGAACTTTGTATTGAGATCCAAAGAGAGAGAATAAGCCATCTACCTAATAACTATGGACCCGAAGGTCTGTGGTAAACTACTGTCACATCATCAGAGAGTCTATGGTGTTGATGTAGAAGCTCTCCGTGATCGATTCCCCCTCCGGCGGAGCGCCGGAAAAGGACCCAAAATGGGATCTCACGGGTACATAAGGTTGCGGCGGTGGAAATAGGGTTTTGTGGTGCTCTCGAATGTTTTCAGGGTATATGAGTATATATAGGCGAAAGAAGTAGGACGGTGGAGCCACGAGGGGCCCACGAGGGTGGGGGCGCGCCTCCCTACCTCGTGGCCTCCTCGTTGCTTCCTTGACGTTCACTCCAAGTCTTCTGGATTGCGTATGTTCCAAAAATAACTCTCTCAAAGGTTTCAGTCCATTTGGATTCCGTTTGATATTCCTTTTCTGCGAAACACTGAAATAGGCAAAATAGCAGCAATTTGCACTGGGCCTTTGGTTAGTAGGTTAGTCCCAAAAATAATATAAAAGTGCATAATAAAGCCCATTAAACATCCAAAACAGATAATATAATAGCATGGAACAATAAAAAATTATAGATACGTTGGAGACGTATCAATCTATATGTTGGAAGGCTATGTTTGGACATCGGAATGGTTCCGGGTGAGTTTGGGCATTTACCAGAGTACCGGGAGGTTACCGGAACCCCCAGGAGAAGTTATGGGCCTTATGGGCCATAAGAAGGAAGCACACCAGCCCACAAGGGGCTGGTGCGCCCCCCTTGGGCAAGAGGCCGAATTGGAATAGGTTTGGGGGGTGGCTTTCCTTCTCTCCTACTCCTCCTTCCCTTCCTCTCCTACTCCAACTAGGGAAGGGGGAATCCTACTCCCGATGGGAGTAGGACTCCCCTAGGGCGCGCCATAGAGAGGGCCGGCCCCTCCCCTCCTCCACTCCTTTATATACGGGGGAGGGGGCACCCCATGGACACACAAGTTGATCATTGATCTTTTAGCCGTGTGCGGTGCCCCCTCCACCATAATCCACCTCGGTCATATCGTTGTAGTGCTTAGGCGAATCCCTGCGTCGGTAGCTTCATCATCACCGTGATCACGCCGTCGTGCTGACGAAGATCTTCCCCGACACTCTACTGGATCATGAGTTCGTGGGACGTCACCGAGCCGAACGTGTGCAGATCGTGGAGGTGACATACCTTCGGTGCTAGGATCGGTCGATCGTAAAGACGTACGACTACATCAACCGCGTTGTCATAATGCTTACGCTTACGGTCTACGAGGGTACGTGGATAATACTCTCCCCTCTCATTGCTATGCATCACCATGATCTTGCGTGCGCGTAGGGATTTTTTTGAAATTACTACATTCCCCAACATCGCGGTAGGAATATCTTTGTTTGTATCGTGCAGTTTTTTAATCAGCAATGTATAAAATTGATATCTTCATTCACGTGAAACAGTGTGGCTGCTTTGATCTTATTTTGGGAAATTTAGTAACCTTATCCGGCCAATGGTGGGTTCGGGGGGGGGGGGGCTTTGCCCTCCTACCTTCCATGGAGCATGTATGGTTGTCGTGCTACCATTGTTGCATTCCACAATTTTGCTTTGTTCATAATTTCATATATAGTCTTGACCAATTTAGTGAACACACCAACCCTCAGGGTGTTGGGGGGGGGGGGCTTTGCCCTCCTTCCCTTGCTGGAACGTTTGTACAATATTTGTTGTATCTCACACTTTCACTTTGTTCGTCTTTCATATATCTTTTTTGTTGTTGTGGGTCACAAAAGATTGTTAGGTTTAGGTTTAGGAACCACAATTTATGCATGTTGCATCATGAGTCTCTTATGTTGCTTCTTCCAATTATGATGTAGACCATTAAGATTATTACTTGCTGAAGCAACTAAAGTAATCTTATGGGAAACTTGGAGATATGAAAATAGTTAGAGCTTCTATGTGCAAATGCAATGTCCCATGCATGCATCTTCAAAAAATTCCGACACTAAGCACCGCTTTTGTTTTTTCTTACATTGAATATTTCGAGCCCCTGAAAACGGATTTATACCACTCCCCCCCTGCGCATCCATCCTGTTGTGGTTGTGATATGTTATGTGTGCACTATTGTCCTGCTTTAACTTCTACAAATATGCAATAGCTTACTGGAGTCTCCAGCTTTGGGGGCGAAAGAAGAGTGAAATATACAATGAAGAGCATCCCACTTTGAAGTCATGTTGGCAATAGAGCCAACGGTGAACTCAGAGCACTCCTTATAACCAAAGCAAGGGCATCCTAGTGATGGAGAGGCCATAGAAGCTTGTATCCGGGAAGTTCCAGACATCCACTTGAAAGATCTAGCCTCATCCCTTCCTAAAATACATTGTGAAAAAGAATTTGAGAATGAGGTCGTCATTGAATGCCTTGTCGAAAGTTAGGAACATAATCAACCCCATCTTGGTTAGAACCAGGGACAGAGCTAGAAAATTTATATGAGGGGGGGCAATGAAACATGTAGAGCATTGGAGGGGGCCAAACATATAAATTTAGAGATTACCTGCACAAATCCATGTATTATATAGGGATGGCTTGAGAAAAAATCAGCATGGGGTGGGGTGCATGGCCCTACCTAGCCTGCTGCTGGCTACGTGACTGGTTAGAACCAAGTGCAGATCCGGATATAGTTGTGTGTTGGTGCGCATGAACTCAAGGTCCAAACTCCGATGAACTACAATCTTGTACTTCGTGACCTTGAGGATCTCCTCATGAACCCGGTGTTGGATATTGTTCCAGAAACAAGAATGAACACGGGGATCCATGTCACGAATATATGGATCCTGCTCACGCTCAACGAGGTACTCCAACTTGCCCATCTGATTAAGATCTGCAATGGCCGTTACTACCTCCGACCTGGTTTATTGGTCCCCTTCGTATTTTGTGCTAAATTTTGACTTTACATTTAACTAACAAAATGTTAATGCATGTAACAAAAATAATATCACTTGAAACTATGCTCAAATACAAATCCAACTATACAATTTTTGGTGACATGTATTTTTATTTTCTTAGTTAAATATGTGGTCAAAGTTTGGCACAAAATACTAAGAGGACCAATAAACCAGGACGGAGGTAGTAGATCATGATCTTCATTCTCTGCATCAAAGTCAACATTATCTTCCTCAATCTCATCCTCTCGACCCTCATGCCCACCAGCCACATAGTGTTCATCTTCCTGAGAATTATATTCCTCGTCTAACTCAAACTCAAAGGCTTGAATCCCTGGAGCCTTGGAGGCTGCCCTTCTGACCCTAGAGGATTGAGGTGCTCCACTTGAACTCTATTCCCGCCTAGACTTGCTAGCCTTGTGAACACACTTTGCACTACCATCATTGCCCTCGGTCTTCTTGTGACGAGCATGCCCAACTGCACCCGTGGAAAGATCTAAGAACAAACAAGGAAGAGTAGAACATGGATGAGTGCAAGAATTCATGTATGAGTGACATGTGATTAGGCAGCAATGGCCACTTGAACTCTATTCCCGCCTAGACTTGCTAGCCATTGCCCTTGGTCTCCTTGCAACGAGCATACCCAACCGCACACGCAGAAAGATCTAAGAACAAACAAGGAAGAGTAGAACATGGATGAATGCAAGAGTTCATGCAAGAATGACAGGTGATTAGGCAGCAATGGCGCCCCCGACCACTTCTTTGGCATCTAATCAATGACCTTGTTCCTTTTCCGCCTCACCGACAGCCTTTATTTCTTACCTAAACCCTTCAACCATGCTTCCTATCATTCTATGAAAGAATGAATAGATTTTGGTTTTCTCCTCACTGATTGATGGAGCCCAAGACTGCTTGACGACCTCCGGCCCAAGCTATTTCGGCACCGAGTCATGTTCCCTATCTACATGTGCGTCTTATTCGTTCTTTTGGTCTTAGTTCGGTTCGGTACAGCCGATTCAGGACGGTTTAGAAGGAATCAAACAAAATGTAATTTTTGTTATTGTGTTGTTTAATTTTTTATTTATTATACCCGTAATTTGTTTAACAGATGAAGTTTGTCCATTACAATAATAAAATCACTCCCTAAAAAAAGAATAATAAATCACACAAACATTCGTGCTTATCTTAAATTATGACCATTGGATAGCACGCAAGTAGATACAACACGTGCGCGGAAGCACGTGGATAACCAAAGCAATCTACCACCTCTCTCACTCTCACTCGCTCATATGGCTAAGCCGAGCACGTGATTATCACTTACTACTAACACAAACATCCATATATTACGCACGCTTACGTTACACCGGCAGCAGCAACGGCTACAAGCAAACAGAAACAGGGCACTCGGGCATGGAATCGGACGGAATCAGGAGGCGGCGGCGGTGGCGGGCCGTGTGCGACGATCGGCTCAGGAGGAGGTGGCGACGCGCGGCTCCCATATGAAGAGCTGCCCGCTCAGCTGGCCGCACCGGCGCATGTGGTTGAGCAGCTCCTGCTTGCTCCGCCGCCTCCTCGTCGTCATCAGCACCTTGCCCTCGCAGGGCGTGGCAGCAGTGCCGTCATCTTCCGGGTCAGGCAGTGTCGCAGTCGCGCTTACAGCCGGAGCTGCGGCCTCCGAACTGCTCGGAGGCTTGGGTGGCTGCTGCGGTGCAGCGGTGGTGTCATTGATCTCGGAGGCGTTGACGGGCTCGGCGCCGACGAACTTGTTGATGACGAGCGAGGAGCGGTGCACCCGCGCTCCACTGTTGTGCGCCTGGGGCTGCGTGCTGACCTTGACCTCGACGACGGTGCCTCTGTCCACGACCTGCACCTCCTCCTCGCCGTCATCCTCCTCCTCCTCGTGGGTCTGCTCGTCGGCCTGCTGCTGATCGGCTTCCTGGGCGTGGTTCTTTCCCTCGTCCTCGTCCTCAGCGGGGGCGGCGGTGTCGGCGAAGGAGAGGAGCAGGCGCCCGCCACGGCGCTGCGCGCGGAACAGGGTATTGGACAGCACGGGGACGGCCTCGACGACGAGGCGGCCGTCGCGGCGGTGCTGCCTCATCTGCAGCGACCCCACGGTGCGGCGCGCCAGCGACGGCAGCGGAGGCGGGAACGCGCGGGGCGGCATCGCGCGCGCGGCCACCCCGTTGGCGCCGCCCTCGCCGTTGTCGTCGTCGGAGCCCGGGCAGGAGCGGTCGGCGGCGTCGGAGAAGCCGTCGGAGCCGGTCTCGGAGCCGAGGCTCTCGGTGCAGATCTCCAGGCTCTTCTGGGTGAGCAGGCTGGAGGAGCGGCGCACGGGGGCGGGCACGTAGGGCGCCTGCTTCGGCGTCAACGCCGGGGCGGCGGGCTTCTGCGACTGGATCATGTTCCATATGTCGTCCCTCTCCAGACGGCCGCCGTGGTCCGCCTCCTGCAGCGGCACGGCCTGCTCGGCGACAGCAGCAGCGGCCACCTTGCCGCCGGCGTCGGCCTGCTCGGCGTGGCACGGCAGGCGCTGCTCCGCGGTCTCGAACGCCGTGAGTGCCATGTCTCGACGCGTCGCAGGTAGCGTCACAGGTCAGACCAAAAGGAGGGCGCACAGTAGTACAGTACCACGACCACGAGTGTGAAGGAGCTAGCTAGCTTGTAGTAGGTCGGAGTTGCTGCTTTGGCGTGAAGAGTACGTGCGTTTATATTGAGTGGCTGGTGCTGGGTTAGTTTACCTGGTGGTGACCGGGGTTCGGGAGAGCAGAGCAGGCACACGAACAGAGAGAAAGAGGAAGCAGGGGGCGAACCGGGAGCGGGCACGCGGCGTCGATATAGAAGCGGAGGCGGGCGGCTTGGCTTGACCGGCCGACTGACTGGGTGACTGACAGGGTGTGTGTGAACTGTGAAGGAAACGAGAGGCGGAAGCGGACGGCGGGGGGATAAGCTTGGTAGACTCTAACGCGCGTCTCGGTTTCGCTCTGTTTCTGACTCGTCGTTTGGCTCTGCCGAGAGAGAGGTAGGGAGGGAGAGGGGCTCCGCTCGCTCTCGCTTCGGCTGGGAGGCGCACACACACGATAAGAAACCGGAGAGAGGGGCGGGGGGTATTTGTAGGGGGGCGGCGCTCCGGGCTCCGCCGCTGCTCACCACATATCCCACTAGCATGGGGGGAACAGATACTTTTGCCGCCAGTGGGAGGGCCCCTCCATGACATATGCGCACTCCACTGGCAAAAAATCGGGAAAAACCACACGCACACTGCTATGTCACAGAATGAACATGTTTGCATCCTTCATCTATGGTGTTCCACAGAGGCAGGTACCTCAGCATCTACATTATCTTCTTCTTTCTTGGCGGGGACAATGTATTCATATCATCTTATCACTCCTCCAGTTGAAACGACTATGGCTCAGTCAATCATTTGATGGTTACCAAGCCATGTCAAGATTTTCTCATCATTTTGCGCGTAAGCGTGAACGGACTCAATTTCGAAATCGGCACCATGAGAAATAGCCCAACCATTTTAATTATGTATACTAGTATATGACACCCTTTTATTCTTCAACCCAAAAGTCCATCCTTTAGCAAGCAACCGGACACATGGAATCGCCACTAATAACAAAAGAGACCGCGAATTGTTTTGCTTTTTTAGCTCTAAGTCAATTCCCTCCCTTTGCATTGTAGGAGTAGTAGTATATTTGATCGTCATACAAAAGCGTCAAGTGTACTTAATTGAAGGCATCGATTGTGGAGAGAGCTAGGAGCAAATGCCGTCCCTCCATTTTGTTTGGGGGCATTTCCTACTTCATGTATCGATGGAACATGTTCCTTGTTTCCTACCCGTATAATTCATTCAGAAGTTGACCTGCAATGGAATAGACAGCCCATGTCTATTGCCCAGAGAATACTTAAAGAGGCCATTGAACGGAGGGAGTTCAACCCTTTAGAAATATTTTGTCTTACAGGCCGAATCTCCCTTGTAATTTATTTCCGTGGACTACGCTATGCATCTCTCATCTTATAATGCCTTTACAGATGTAAGAATACCAAGATACTACAAGAACTAGTAGAGTGCCCATGCGTTGCCACGGGCCTTAAAAAATTAAGAACATTCTTTTGTTGATATTGGGTTATTAATAGCATTAGTATGTCTTCCTATTCATTGTGGGTTGGTTGTTACTGATTGCATATCAAATTTCGCACGTATAAAAAAGTTAGCCGATAACATACAAAAAACAATTGAAATCCTCTTCACTTGTAATCTATTTCGATAAAAATGTAATTCACTAACATATACTGTCAGATCTAATGCAGAAAATAAAGAAAGTGGTACAAAAACATAGAACTCGGTATTGTGCACTACAAATGATAGGTGGCACATGGATGGCTTTTTATGCTTAAGACCAATCATCCCATGAACGAATACAGGTTGCGACACATACCTAACCATTTAGAACCATGGCATCACAAAATATTTTAACATTCCCCCATCTACTATTCAAAGCTTGGACATGCCCCATCTACTTTTCTTGGCTCAGAAGGACTAAGGCCCCTCTAACTGCACTCAACTTCTAGTATATCTCTTCTTTGAAGGCCATAAGAACAGTCATTCAGTAAGATCATTCGTGATCATAAATGGCAATTATAATAACTTTGCATATAATTTTTTACAGCAGGCTTTTAACCTAGTGTTTTCCTAAAAAGATACTTAAGTGAATAAAGCATTGCTCGAGATAACATTGTGAGTTGGTTCGTGCTAAGATAATGCGAACTTTCAGAAGGATGTCGACAACGACCACCTCATCTAGTAGATTCTCAAGGAAAAATATCCTATTCTACACACATATCAAACCTATATTATTTTTTAGTATTAATTAAGGCTTGAGATTCAACTTTGGCTTATATTTTGTTCAATCTGTAATTCTGTATACATGGAAGAATATTGCATTTACAAATCAGAACTTTCTCATTATTAGCAGCAAATATTTTCCGTACAAAATTAGACAGGTCAAACTCTCGGCATGAAATTATGTGTTGGGTCTTGCTTTATTCAGCAAGCTACCATCGACCATATTGAAGTCCATAACAAAAAGACACAAACTATCATGTTCAGCTGAAAAACAACAAAGTGAAGTTTATGGATATACGGTATTTCTCATTGCAATTAATGCCACTAAATTTATTGATCCATCAAAATCATGCATAATTACAAAATAAAATTAATCTGAATTGAGAGGAATAAGGAAGGATCAAACGAAAGAATGAATGGATCGAGCACATACCGTTCATAAGTTCTCTCTGGTTGGAAATGGAACCCAGTACGTGTCGGTGTCGCTGCAGCATCCTTCTCTTCGGTGCCGAGGAACCCCATTTGGCCATTACCTCCGGTGCCACCCTCAACATCTTCTATAACATGTCCACTTCCACCACTGACATCTTCTTCGCTGGCTCAGTCGCGAAGCCCTGTCCACCATGTTTCATTTTGTATTACATTACTCTCACATATGACACATAGTACTATTCAACCATGCATATCAGTGAAAATATTGGAATGGATCTCTAGTACAACAATAACTACACACTTTTTCCAGAGTGACTTATATGGTTGCTACAACTATCTTCTACACACCACCCTTGCAGCAGAATCGGCTGCGGTCTCAGGTTCCTTGTCCCACTAACCACCTGTCTCAGAATTTTGTTGTGGTTATTCTGAATAGTTGTCGATGTCTGCCTCTCTGAGACTTGTGCGTGAGAAGAGGCTACCCCATTGAACACGCATTGTTATACGCCAGGCAAGAAATCTCCGCACTGCACCATGCACCGCCGACCACAATGTCAAGTCCATGATCAAAATTAAGAAGTGTTCTTGGCTTCCAGCCTTGGCCAAAAACTGCCACCAGAACACCATGTGGTCTCTCAAGAGGCGGGAAAGATTCTGGGGAAGCACCAGAACATACCTTGTACAACTCGGTGGTCCTGGTGGGTGGCGTTGATCTCGTCGCCCCCTAGTTATGGCTCCATGGAGGGTTAGGGATTTTTTGGAGCGTGCTTTTCCATTGGATGAGATGTGTGCCTCCCTCCGGTGAGCTTGCGACAATGCGCTCGTGACCGTCATCCTCCACGCGTCATTGCCACATGAAACTGAATGAAGAAATAGTAAGCATATTTCTTCATGAAAAATCAAATACTATTGCAACTAAATATATAACGCATTAATGCGAGTTTCGAGGTTCTTGTGTGTATAGTCAGCCGGCAATAAGGTACAAATATGTTCTTCTTTCATCAGTTTTATGTTTGTAGCACTGACAATACTTTTAAGCCACTGACTATTACAATCTATGAGAGAAACCTCCTGAGCAAACAAACTCGAGCCATGTGAGTCCTTTTTTTGCAAGAAACCATGTAAAGTCAATTGATATTTGATAGATGAAAAATTGGAAACTAAACATTAACATATTCTAGGGGACCAACACAAGTGAGATATGTGGCCAGTGGTAAAGAATATTTACCACACTCACAACATAAACAAAATTGTTCAACCTGATGTAACAGGAAATTATCGGCGTGGACGAGGTCTGTTCAAATTTTCCTAAAGCACAAATTCAAAGTCCTAGTATACTGCTTACTGGAGAAATCATAATATTAGATTATTCTATAATTAAGGCATGTAAAGGTTGGAACACGCTGAATAAATGTCACTTTAAACAAATAGCCTTGATTTTTCTATAGTTAATTGCCCATGCGTTGCAACAGAGACATACATATTTGAGTGGCTCAACGACAATTGTCCTGTAAATCTCCCCTCCCTATCTGATCTTCCTCTCTCTACATATATGCCCATCTCCCTTCCTTTGATCTCCCTCTCTCTACATATATCCCCATCTTCCTTCCTCCGCTCTCCCTTCCTTCCACCCTCTCTCGCTCATTGTAGGCGTCACAGGGGACAGACATTTTGTAGAGTACTAATAATTTCCAAGGACCATTGTTCTGTGACGCCCCTGATTCAATCGTACACTAATCATGCACGCAAATGTGTACGATCAAGATCAAGGACTCACGGGAAGATATCACAACACAACTCTACAAATAAAATAAGTCATACAAGCATCATAATGCAAGCCAGGGGCCTCGAGGGCTCGAATACAAGTGCTCGGTCATAGACGAGTCAGCGGAAGCAACAATATCTGAGTACAGACATAAGTTCAACAAGTTTTGCCTTAAGAAGGCTAGCACAAACTGGGATACAGATCGAACGAGGCGCAGGCCTCCTGCCTGGGATCCTCCTAAACTACTCCTGGTCGTCATCAGCAGGCTGCACGTAGTAGTAGGCACCTCCAGTGTAGTAGGAGTCGTCGTCGACGGTGGCCTCTGGATCCTGGGCTCCAACATCTGGTTGCGACAACCAGAAGAAAGGAAAGGGGGAAAAAGGGGGAAGAAAGCAACCGTGAGTACTCATCCAAAGTACTCGCAAGCAAGGAGCTACACTACATATGCATGGATATATGTGTAAAGGGCCATATCAGTGGACTGAACTGCAGAATGCCAGAATAAGAGGGGGATAGCTAATCCTGTCGAAGACTACGCTTCTGGCAGCCTCCGTCTTGCAGCATATAGAAGAGAGTAGACTGAAGTCCTCCAATTAGCATCGTATAGCATAATCCTACCCGGCGATCCCCTCCTCGATGCCCTGTTAGAGAGCGATCACCGGGGTGTATCTGGCACTTGGAAGGGTGTGTTTTATTAAGTATCCGGTTCTAGTTGTCATAAGGTCAAGGTACAACTCCGGGTCGTCCTTTTACCGAGGGACACGGCTATTTGAATAGATAAACTTCCCTGCAGGGGTGCACCACATAGCCCAACACGCTTGATCCCATTTGGCCGGACACACTTTCCTGGGTCATGCCCAGCCTCGGAAGATCAACACGTCGCAGCCCCACCTAGGCACAACAGAGCGGTCAGCACGCCGGTCTAAACCTAAGCGCGCAGGGGTCTGGGCCCATCACCCTGAGCACACCTGCACGTTGCGAACGCGGCCGGTGAGCAGACCTAGCAACCTCCAGTACAACGGAAGTCACGTTACGCGGTCCAACCCGGCGCGCGCCACTCAGTCGCTGATGTCAAGAAGTGCTTCGGCTGATACCACGACGTCGGGATACCCATAACTACTCCCGCGTAGGTGGTTAGTGCGTATAGACCAAATGGCCAGACTCAGATCAAATACCCAGATCTCGTTAAGCGTGTTAAGTATCGCGAACGCCGACTAGGGCCAGGCCCACCTCTCTCCTAGGTGGTCTGAACCTGCCCTGTCGCTCCGCCACAAAGTAACAGTCGGGGGCCGTCGGGAACCTAGGCCCACCTCTACCGGGATGGAGCCACCTGCCCCTTCAGCCCCCATCTCCGAACAGTATCACAGGTAACAGTGTAAAGTATATAGTATATGCCCGCGATCACTTCCCGAAGTGATCACGGCCCAGTAATATAGCATGGCAGACGGACAAGAGAGTAGGGACACTGATGGAACACTAGCATCCTATACTAAGCAGTAGGATTGCAGGTAAAGGTATCAACAGCAGTATCAAAGACAGGCTATGCATCAGGATAGGAATAACGAAAGCAGTAACATGCTACACTACTCTAATGCAAGCAGTATAGATGAGAGTAGGCGATATCTGGTGATCAAGGGGGGGGGGGCTTGCCTGGTTGCTCTGGCAAGAGAGAGGGATCGTCAACACCGTAGTCGAACAGGGCAGCAGCAGCGTCGGTCTCGGTGTCTAGCGAGAGAAGAGGGGGAAGAAACAATAAATATTTAAGCAAGCAGATGCATAATGATGCATGACATGACAAGTAACGGCGTTAGAGGTGCCCTAACGAGGTATGGGATGATACCGGTGAAGGGGGAAAACATCCGGGAAAATATCCCCGGTGTTTCGCGTTTTCGGGCAGAGGAGCCGGAGGGGGAAAGTTGCGAGTTCGATAGGTTAGGGAGGTGTGGTGGACGAACGGGTTGCGCATCCGGAAGCGTCTCGACGTTCTGAGCAACTTTCATGTTGAAAATATTTTAATCCGAGTTACGGATCAAAAGATATGATTTTCTAAAGATTTTATTAATTTCTAGAATTTAATTAATTATTTAAATATAACATTATCCAAAACAGTGCACGCTGACGTCAGCATGATGTCAGCGTGACGTCAGCAGTCAACAGGGGCGTTGACTGGTCAAATCTGACGTGTGGGTCCCACCTGTTATTCTGTGATTAAGCTAATCATGATTAATTAACTTAATTAATTCTTTAATTAATTAATTAATATTTTAATTATTATATTTATTATTATTATTATTATTATTATTATTCTTTTTTTTAACCGTTCTGTGGGGTGGGGCCCCCGTGTCATAGGCTCAGAGGGGCCATAGCGGGTCAGGCGTGCGGGCGCAGCTGCGGGCGAAGCCGCAGCCCGCCCAGGAGCGAGGCGCACGCCCAGGGGCGACGGACCCGGCAGGGCGCCGGTGCAGGGGAGGTCAGTGGCCATGGCGAGGCCATGGCCGGAGCGGGGTCCGGCCGGCGGCGGCGACGGGACCGCAGAGGCGGGGCGGAGTGCACTGGCCGGACGCGGCCACGACGGGCGCGCGCGGGCCGGCTAGCAGGGACGTGGGGAGCGGCGATGCGACGCGGTGGCGCGGGGCGCGGCCACCGTAGCGGGACGGCGAGGCCAAGGCGGCAGGTGCGGGCGACCGCACGGGAGGGCACGGGCGAGCAAAGGCGGCCGCGGCAGACAGGGGGGGCTTCGGCGATGGTCGTGCGCGGTGGCGCGGTCACGGGGGGAAGGAAGGGGCGGACGAGGCGCGCCGAGGGCGCCGGCGACGACGCACAGGGCGCGGGCGCGTGCGCGCGCACGGTCAGGGCGCGGCCGCACCACGGGCGGGCGCCGGAGGGCGACGTAGATGGGGGAGGGCGAACATGGGATGGCCGCGGGCGCTCACCGGGGTTCGCGGGGTCTATGGCGTGGGCTCGGGGGCGGTCGGGGTAGTCCGACGAGGGAGAGGATGAGGGGGCAGCAGTCCGGTGGGGTAGGAGCTCCAGGCGGCGGCAGCGTTCCACGGCGAGGAGGACGGGGCAGGCCGGGGCGCGGCGCCGTTATCCTCCCGATCCAATCGGGAGGGAGGGGGGAGAGTGGATGCGAGTGGGGGGTGGCTAGGGTTTCGGGGTCTCACCCGGGGGGATAAGGAGCGCGGGGGTGGGCCGGCCTGGCGGGTCGGTGGTTGGCCCAGTGGGGCTGTGGCCTGCTGGGCCGGAGCCCAGTGGGGGTTGCCTTCTTTTTTTATTGTTTTCTGTTTTCTTTTATTTATTTTCTTTACTGTTTAAATTCACTTAGAAGTAATTAGGCATTTTATAAAAAGGTGTTTGCTGCACCATAATTCCCTTTGTATTATTTGGCGCACCCCGAACATTTTTGTTTTAATTTTTGGAGACTTTTATATTTATCAATAATTTAAATTTGAATTTGAACGGTTTCGAATCATTGCGAGGATAGCAACAGTGAATCGGGATGACGTGCCATGATTAGCGTGGGATTACTGTAGCAAGATTATCCGGGCGTTACAAATCTCCTCCACTACAAGAAATCTCGTCCCGAGATTTAGGAGGTAGAAGGAAACAGTGCGGGGTATTCTTCACGAAGACGATCCTCGCGTTCCCAGGTGGCTTCATCTTCAGAATGGTGCGACCACTGGACTTTGAGGAACTTGATCGCCTTCTGGCGTGTGCGGCGTTCAGCTTGGTCGAGAATGCGGACCGGATGTTCTTTATAGGAGAGGTCCTGTTGCAATTCGAGTACTTCATGATCCACTGCTCGGATTGGGTCCTTGAAGCAGCGACGGAGTTGTGACACGTGGAACACATCGTGAACCTGAGAAAGGTTCGGCGGAAGCTCCAGTTGATAAGCCACTTTTCCACGCCTCTCGAGAATAGTGAAAGGACCAATATAGCGTGGAGCCAGCTTTCCTTTGATCCCGAAGCGGTGAGCACCCTTCATTGGTGTAACTCGAAGATAGGCCTTTTCGCCAGGTTGATAGACCATGTCTTTATGATGACGGTCATAGTTACTCTTTTGGCGTGACTGAGCAGTCTTGAGATTCTCGCGAATAATGCGGACTTGTTCTTCGGCATGTTGGATAATATCCGGACCAAAGAATGGACGTTCCCCAGTTTCTGACCAGTTCAGAGGGGTTCGGCACTTTCGTCCATATAACACTTCGAAGGGGGCCATCTTCAGACTAGCTTGATAGCTATTATTATAAGAGAACTCAGCATACGGGAGAGATTCCTCCCATTTCTTGCCAAAGGAAATAACACAAGCTCGAAGCATGTCTTCGAGAACTTGGTTGACACGTTCAACTTGCCCTTGTGACTGCGGATGAAACGCAGTACTGAAAGATAAGTGGGTCCCCATAGCTTCTTGGAAACTTGCCCAGAATCTTGAAGTGAATAAGTTGCCACGGTCCGAACTGATAACCAGTGGGATACCGTGAAGTGAAACAATTCTGGACATGTAGAGAGTTGCAAGCTGGCTAGCAGTGATCGTTTCCTTGACCGCCAGAAAATGTGCAACTTTAGAAAGCCGGTCAATGACGACAAGAATAGCATCATTACCTTTCTGCGATTTGGGAAATCCAGTGACGAAGTCCATTTCAACATGGTCCCATTTCCATTCAGGAATAGAGATAGGTTGCAGAGTTCCAGCAGGCCTTTGATGTTCTGCTTTGATACGACGGCAAACGTCACACTCGGCAACATAGCGAGCAATGTCTTGCTTCATATTAGACCACCAGAATCTTTGACGAATGTCCTGGTACATCTTAGTACTACCAGGATGGATACACAGAGGCGTATCATGAGCTTCTTTCATAACTTTCCGAGTCATATTCAGGTTTTCCTTCTTACACGGCACCACTAGGCGGCCTTTGAAGTACAAGGCGCCATCACCAGCAATAGTGAAGTATGAGGGCTTTCCTTCCTTGAGGTCGCGCTTAATCTTGTGGACTTCAGAGTCGTATCCTTGTATTGTCTTGATGGAGCTCACGAGATCGGGTTCGACAGCCAGGGTATAGAGGGAACCCTGGGGAATAACACGGAGGTTCATCTTCTGAAACTCCTCAGGAGGGGGAGCGAGTGCACCCGGGGGAACAATATGGAGGTTCAGCTTTCTGAATTCTTCAACGAGCGAGGGCTGAACTTTATGAACCTGGAGGTGGTTGCAGTAAGACTTGCGGCTCAAGGCATCTGCCATTACATTAGCCTTGCCTGGTGTATAGGAAATACCCAAGTCAAAATCTGCTACGGTCTCCATCCATCTCTGCTGACGAAGGTTCAGGTCTGGCTGAGTAAACAGATACTTCAGACTTTGATGGTCAGTGAATATCTCGCAACGATTACCGAGAAGGTAATGCCGCCACTGCTTCAGTGCATGAATGACAGCAGCAAGCTCAAGATCGTGAACTGGGTAGTTCTCTTCATGAGGGCGCAATTGACGAGAGGCATAGGCAATCACTCTGCGCTCTTGCATTAGGACACAGCCTAATCCTTGACGAGAAGCGTCGCAGTAAATGACGAAGTCCTTCTTTGTATCAGGTGGAGCTAGCACTGGGGCAGAAGTCAACTTGTCTTTAAGTGCCTGGAAGCTTTCCTGACATTTGTCTGTCCATTGGAACTTGACGCCCTTATGCAGCAAGTTAGTCAGAGGCCTGGCAATCTTGGAGAAGTTCTCGACGAATCGACGGCAATAGCTGGTGAGACCGAGAAAACTTCTGACTTGCTTGACATTCTTCGGAGGAGTCCAATCAAGAATAGCCTGAACTCGTTCAGGGTTAACGGCAATACCATCCTTAGAGATGACATGTCCAAGATAGGTTACTTCAGGGAGCCAGAATTCACATTTAGAGAACTTGGCATACAGCTGATGTTCTCGTAGCTTTTCCAGCACAAGTCGAAGATGTTCAGCATGTTCTTCTTCGTTCTTGGAAAATACCAGGATATCATCCAGATAAACCATGACGAACTTGTCGAGGTAATCCATGAATATATAGTTCATCAGGCGAGAGAAGGTGGCTGGGGCATTGGTTAAGCCGAAGGACATGACAGTGTACTCGTATGAACCATAACGAGTCACAAAGGCGGTCTTTGGGATATCCTCTTCACGAACACGGATCTGGTGGTAACCCAACCTCAAGTCGAGTTTAGAGAACACTGATGAACCAGCCAGTTGATCATACAGATCATTGATCCGGGGAAGAGGATACTTGTTCTGAATGGTAGCTTGGTTAATAGGACGGTAGTCTTGGACCAGTCGGTTTGTCCCATCCTTCTTCTTGACAAAGAGAGAAGGTGCTCCCCAAGGAGAGCAACTTGGGCGAATGAAACCATTTTGAAGAGATTTGTCGATTTCCTCCTTAAGCTCAAGGAGTTCATGTGGTGGCATCTTGTAGGGTCGCTTGGCAATAGGAGTGGTGCCTGATTTCAAGTCGATGACAAATTCGACAGCTCTAGCAGGGGGAATCCCTGGAAGTTCTTCAGGAAAGACGTCGAGGAAGTCACGCACGACGGGGATGTTTTCGATGCCCTCGAGTGGTGCTGAGTTCAATGCATTCAAGGCATAAAGCCTTGCCTCGGCATTTTGCACCAGGCGAGCGTGGTATGTAACTATTTCATCTGAAGGATGTAGCAGATGGACGGTCTTAGTGGCGCAAACTATGGAAGCAGTATGCGCTTTCAACCAATCCATCCCCAGAATGAGGTCGATGTTAGACGTCTTCAGGATAATGGGCGCGGCATAGAATTCCAGCCCTTCGATTTCCACGGGGACGTCAACGCCAACCATGGAGGTTTGACATTGTCCCACGGGGGTTTTTACCACTACCGAAGTGTTCATCTCCTCGTATTTAATGCCATGCTTGAATGCAAAATCTTCTGACATGAATGAATGCGATGCTCCTGTATCGAATAAAACAGATGCAGGTACTGAATTTACGAGGAGTGTACCCATCACAGTAGAAAGCTGGTCTTGAGCTTCGTTCAGATCAACGTGGTTGGCATGAACACGGCCATAGGACTTGGCTTTGCTGTTACGGTTCTGGTTGTTCCCACGACCAGCTGCAGGAAGGGCCAGCTGATTCTGATTCTGTTTCTGATAGCAGTTCCTGGCATGGTGACCTGGTTGACCACACTTGTAGCACAGACCATTATTGGGAGTGGGGACCGGAGCTTGGGGTGGTGGAGCTGGAAGTTTTGGCTGTCTTGCAGGAGCATTAGGCAGACGAGGTGTAGCATAGGACTGCCTTGGGGCAGGTGCATTCGACTGGTACATGCTGTTGGGAATCCATATCCTGCGCTTCTGCGAGGACGGGCCCGAAGATGAGCCCGTGTCACGGCTGCGCCTGTGAGAGCTCTGGTATTCCTGCAGACCAGTTTCGACGTTGATGGCTTTGTTCACCAAGGTGGCGAAATTAGCAAAGTCGTGCACTAGAAGTGCGAACTTGATGTCAGCTTGAAGGCCGTCACGGAACTTCTCCTGTCTGCGTGAATCAGTAGCAATGTCCTCTTCAGCATAGCGGGACAAGTCCAGAAACTCCCGCTGATAAGCTTCAACAGTTTTGTTGCCTTGGATGAGGTTGCGGAACTCACGCTTCTTCCGGTCCATGACTCCCTAAGGAATGAAGCGGGCACGGAAAGCAGCTTGGAAGTCTGGCCAGGTGATGATTGTTCCAACTGGCAGAGTACGCCTGTGGCTGTCCCACCATTGAGCTGCGGGTCCCTTCAGGAAGAAGGAAGCAAACGTGACATAGCTGGCAGGGGCTACATCAGCAGACTCCATCTCATAGGTGATGTCACGGAGCCAGTCATCAGCATCCAGAGGCTGAGTTGAGCTGCCGTACACAGTTGGGTTCAGGCGTATGAAATCCTGCAGAGTCACTGTGTTTGGCTGCTGGTTCATATTGGGGCGAGGAAACTGCGCCATCATGTTCTCCATGAACTGGCGATTCATCTCAAGCTGTTGGATCATACCAGTCATGTACTCAGGCGGTGGTGGGAAGTTGCCACCACGACCACGACCAGCTGGTCTAACCATCCTGCTAATATATAACAGGGGTATTTCAGTATTTGAGAAACTGGCAAATACAAGAATCATTCAAGATGAAACATGCATAATGAAAGCAGCACGATAGATACCACCTAACAGTTGGCATATTTTACAAAAGGGATCATGCATAGGGTTCGGTACATAGAGTTCAGTACATAGACTAAGACATCATAGGCGGCACGCAGGCTCGCGGCGAATGCAGCTAACACTAATAAGCAAGTCTACATCAATCCCACGCGACACTGCGAAGGTAGGTGTAGCCTGAAAGCTGGTAGTGTGGCAGCGGGTACACCACGTCGGCAACCTGGGGTCCGCGGGGGCTCTGGTGCTGAACCCGACGCTCTGGCGGCAGAAGTGGACCAAGTGCGGGAGAGTAGCCTCCCACCTCCGGCCAACCGACACCCTGAGGCATCACGGTCCTGGCTGGATAGATAGCAGAACGCGGCAGCTCCCCAGATCCAACAAAGGGGTGCAACATCGTCAAGGCACGGTAGAGGTGCTGACGAGTGGTGTACAACTCGTGGCGAAGAGCTCGGTTAGCTCGATCCAGACCATCAGCATGCAGAACAAAGTTCTGATGGTGGAAGGGCTCGCGGGTGACAGTGGAGTAGGCAGCAGTGTAGTAACCCTCCGCACCAATATCAGATGCGATAGCAATGTGCCTAAAGGGGGAGGTGTCCAACTCCCGGTAATCCCTACGAAGGTGTGTCAGAGCAGCATAGGCAGCATCGTGAACTGCCATATCGATGGTCACTCCAACACCATAAGCGGTGTGCAGCACAGTAGTGGAGTCATACTCCCGAGAGTAGAGGTGGACGGTGGCACGGTACTGCTCCTGGTTAAAGTCCTGGTACTCCTCGGTGACGGTGTACTCGGGGTGCCAGTGATAACCGAGATAGGTCATCATCTCAGCTAGCACGGCCGGTGATCCCGAGGCACCAATGGCCGCCGTGTAGCGCACGACCTGCCTCGTGGGTTCCATCTGAAAACAAAGATGTTTCAAAGGAGTCAAATGACAGTGTGGAAATTGTGCAAAACACTATACTAAGGAATAACTATGGCTTTTATCCAACTTTGGGGTGAATGTCGTCGCGGGATCCTAGTGTCAGGGTTAGTAAATTCGTTTAACCCGAGTAGAAGAGAGTTTAGAGTCCCAGAGTAAAGGTTGAGGAGTAAAAGATCCTAGTACCACCCGATGGCGACGTGAGCCCATAAGGCACACAGCCAAGTTAGTAAAAGTTTTTGTAATGTCTAGACTCGACTTCGGCCAAAGAGTGTGGAAGGGGGATTCCTACAGGCAGTCGACTCTGATACCAACTTGTGACGCCCCTGATTCAATCGTACACTAATCATGCACGCAAATGTGTACGATCAAGATCAAGGACTCACGGGAAGATATCACAACACAACTCTACAAATAAAATAAGTCATACAAGCATCATAATGCAAGCCAGGGGCCTCGAGGGCTCGAATACAAGTGCTCGGTCATAGACGAGTCAGCGGAAGCAACAATATCTGAGTACAGACATAAGTTCAACAAGTTTCGCCTTAAGAAGGCTAGCACAAACTGGGATACAGATCGAACGAGGCGCAGGCCTCCTGCCTGGGATCCTCCTAAACTACTCCTGGTCGTCATCAGTAGGCTGCACGTCGTAGTAGGCACCTCCAGTGTAGTAGGAGTCGTCGTCGACGGTGGCCTCTGGATCCTGGGCTCCAACATCTGGTTGCGACAACCAGAAGAAAGGAAAAGGGGGAAAAAGGGGGAAGAAAGCAACCGTGAGTACTCATCCAAAGTACTCGCAAGCAAGGAGCTACACTACATATGCATGGATATATGTGTAAAGGGCCATATCAGTGGACTGAACTGCAGAATGCCAGAATAAGAGGGGGATAGCTAATCCTGTCGAAGACTACGCTTCTGGCAGCCTCCGTCTTGCAGCATATAGAAGAGAGTAGACTGAAGTCCTCCAATTAGCATCGTATAGCATAATCCTACCCGGCGATCCCCTCCTCGATGCCCTGTTAGAGAGCGATCACCGGGGTGTATCTGGCACTTGGAAGGGTGTGTTTTATTAAGTATCCGGTTCTAGTTGTCATAAGGTCAAGGTACAACTCCGGGTCGTCCTTTTACCGAGGGACACGGCTATTCGAATAGATAAACTTCCCTGCAGGGGTGCACCACATAGCCCAACACGCTTGATCCCATTTGGCCGGACACACTTTCCTGGGTCATGCCCGGCCTCGGAAGATCAACACGTCGCAGCCCCACCTAGGCACAACAGAGCGGTCAGCACGCCGGTCTAAACCTAAGCGCGCAGGGGTCTGGGCCCATCGCCCTGAGCACACCTGCACGTTGCGAACGCGGCCGGTGAGCAGACCTAGCAACCTCCAGTACAACGGAAGTCACGTTACGCGGTCCAACCCGGCGCGCGCCACTCAGTCGCTGACGTCAAGAAGTGCTTCGGCTGATACCACGACGTCGGGATACCCATAACTACTCCCGCGTAGGTGGTTAGTGCATATAGACCAAATGGCCAGACTCAGATCAAATACCCAGATCTCGTTAAGCGTGTTAAGTATCACGAACGCCGACTAGGGCCAGGCCCACCTCTCTCCTAGGTGGTCTGAACCTGCCCTGTCGCTCCGCCACAAAGTAACAGTCGGGGGCCGTCGGGAACCCAGGCCCACCTCTACCGGGATGGAGCCACCTGCCCCTTCAGCCCCCATCTCCGAACAGTATCACAGGTAACAGTGTAAAGTATATAGTATATGCCCGCGATCACTTCCCGAAGTGATCACGACCCAGTAATATAGCATGGCAGACGGACAAGAGAGTAGGGACACTGATGGAACACTAGCATCCTATACTAAGCAGTAGGATTGCAGGTAAAGGTATCAACAGCAGTATCAAAGACAGGCTATGCATCAGGATAGGAATAACGAAAGCAGTAACATGCTACACTACTCTAATGCAAGCAGTATAGATGAGAGTAGGCGATATCTGGTGATCAAGGGGGGGCTTGCCTGGTTGCTCTGGCAAGAGAGAGGGATCGTCAACACCGTAGTCGAACAGGGCAGCAACAGCGTCGGTCTCGGTGTCTAGCGAGAGAAGAGGGGGAAGAAACAATAAATATTTAAGCAAGCAGATGCATAATGATGCATGACATGACAAGTAACGGCGTTAGAGGTGCCCTAACGCGGTATGGGATGATACCGGTGAAGGGGGAAAACATCCGGGAAAATATCCCCGGTGTTTCGCGTTTTCGGGCAGAGGAGCCGGAGGGGGAAAGTTGCGAGTTCGATAGGTTAGGGGGGTGTGGCGGACGAACGGTTTGCGTATCCGGAAGCGTCTCGACGTTCTGAGCAACTTTCATGTTGAAAATATTTTAATCCGAGTTACGGATCAAAAGATATGATTTTCTAAAGATTTTATTAATTTCTAGAATTTAATTAATTATTTAAATATAACATTATCCAAAACAGTGCACGCTGACGTCAGCATGACGTCAGCAGTCAACAAGGGCGTTGACTGGTCAAATCTGACGTGTGGGTCCCACCTGTCATTCTGTGATTAAGCTAATCATGATTAATTAATTCTTTAATTAATTAATTAATTAATATTTTAGTTATTATATTTATTATTATTATTATTATTTTTATTCTTTTTTTTAACCGTTCTGTGGGGTGGGCCCCCCGTGTCATAGGCCCAGAGGGGCCATAGCGGGTCAGGCGTGCGGGCGCAGCTGCGGGCGAAGCCGCAGCCCGCCCAGGAGCGAGGCGCACGCCCAGGGGCGACGGACCCGGCAGGGCGCCGGTGCAGGGGAGGTCAATGGCCATGGCGAGGCCATGGCCGGAGCGGGGTCCGGCCGGCGGCGGCGACGGGACCGCAGAGGCGGGGCGGAGTGCACTGGCCGGACGCGGCCATGACGGGCGCGCGCGGGCCGGCTAGCAGGGACGTGGGGAGCAGCGATGCGACGCGGTGGCGCGGGGCGCGGCCACCGTAGCGGGACGGCGAGGCCAAGGCGGCAGGTGCGGGCGACCGCACGGGAGGGCACGGGCGAGCAAAGGCGGCCGCGGCAGACGGGGGGGCTTCGGCGATGGTCGTGCGCGGTGGCGCGGTCACGGGGGGAAGGAAGGGACGGACGAGGCGCGCCGAGGGCGCCGGCGACGACGCACAGGGCGCGGGCGCGTGCGCGCGCACGGTCAGGGCGCGGCCGCACCACGGGCGGGCGTCTGAGGGCGACGTAGATGGGGGAGGGCGAACAGGGGATGGCCGCGGGCGCTCACCGGGGTTCGCGGGGTCTATGGCGTGGGCTCGGGGGCGGTCGGGGTAGTCCGACGAGGGAGAGGATGAGGGGGCGGCAGTCCGGTGGGGTAGGAGCTCCGGGCAGCGGCAGCGTTCCACGACGAGGAGGACGGGGCAGGCCGGGGCGTGGCGCCGTTATCCTCCCGATCCAATCGGGAGGGAGGGGGGAGAGTGGATGCGAGTGGGGGGTGGCTAGGGTTTCGGGGTCTCACCCGGGGGGATAAGGAGCGCGGGGGTGGGCCGGCCTGGCGGGTCGGTGGTTGGCCCAGTGGGGCTGTGGCCTGCTGGGCCGGAGCCCAGTGGGGGTTGCCTTCTTTTTTTTATTGTTTTCTGTTTTCTTTTATTTATTTTCTTTACTGTTTAAATTCACTTAGAAGTAATTAGGCATTTTATAAAAAGGTGTTTGCTGCACCATAATTCCCTTTGTATTATTTGGCGCACCCCGAACATTTTTGTTTTAATTTTTGGAGACTTTTATATTTATCAATAATTTAAATTTGAATTTGAACGGTTTCGAATTATTGCGAGGATAGCAACAGTGAATCGGGATGACGTGCCATGATTAGCGTGGGATTACTGTAGCAAGATTATCCGGGCGTTACATGTTCGCCCACATCTATAGCACAGGCCTCCCTTCCTCCCACCGGCTCTTCCTAAGGTCTTCCTACCTTCCTAAGGTATTCCCTGCCGATAACTATTTGAACCAATTTTCCTACCCATGACAAATGAAAGGGAACAGAGAAGTAGTGGAGGTTTACTTCGGATATTCTTCCCTTAACATACCATGCTGAACAGAAGCTTCTTCGTTGATTCCTTCACCTATATAACAATCATTAAGCATATCAAATAGGGCTTGGGATTCAGTAAGCAACTGGAAAGGATTAAATGGAGTCCGCCTTTCACGAAGTCCCTACCCATGTATCCCATCGGATGTCTCTTGCGTCAACTCTATAAAATGCTTGTAACAAACTTCTTCCCTGCTCAATATATTAGAGCAACTATGCTGCATTTTTAGAAGAAAATGACTCACGAGGAACAATCATTTTCTCTAAATAAAACATAAGAAACAAGCTGTATGTTGACTTACTCCTTTTAATCAAACATGCTCCATGGCATGGAACAAGTATTCATGTTCCTATCAAAACCGCAACCGAGTTGCAGAAGCACTTGGTTTTATCTCGTAATCTAGCAAACAATTAGAAGTACCGCCAAATGTGACTACCACGGTACCACATATGCTATGTCATGGGATCGCACATCACTATATCAATCTGTCACGAGTCATAAGACAAGAATAATATTAGAGCCAAGATCTAAATGGGGCTTCACTGCAATCTACAACTGGATTTTCAAAGAAGCATAACTGAAGCATGTTGAATAAGTAAATATATTGTAGAAACAGATTCTAATGATGTATATCTGTATATGCAGCAAGTTGAAAAGTAAGAGATGCAGACAGTAAGCAATTGTGAGAGCAGTTCAAAATATCATGATTAACCGGCGGCAAATAAATCATGAAACATGGGCTGTAACTTTCAACAAATAAACCAAACATCATAATCTCAGCACGGGATTGAGGGGAACGGGTTTTCTGCGGTGGTGGGATTTTTTGGTGCGTTCGTATGGGGGACTCAAGACGGAAAAAAACCAATCAAAAAAAAACGGACGAAAATGGTGGGACGAATATAAACCCGGAACAGAGACTATGGGCTACAAATCTAGCACATATGTGAGGAAGAAATGTGATTGTCCGGATTATCCGTGATGTTATCTCAAACACGTGGTCCCAATCAAAGAAACTCACCCCACGACACTCCCTCTCCTTTCCCCAGACCCTTCCCTTCCCGCTCGGTTTCTCGTCGTAGCGGGACATTTCATGTTGGAGCCCTCTCCTTTAAAGCAGGATGACGCCCATCCCACTGTCACCATGGCACCCTCTCTCCTTCACATCGTACTTCCTCACGGGCCGTCAAGGAGGAGTCCCCAGTAATGCCTGCCCCGCTCCCCGCCATGATCCCATCCCCCCATGTTCGTGTCATTCGACCACCGCCATCAAAGGGGAGGAGGCATGCGCCGCCCATGACGCCCCCAACACCAAGAAGGCAGATCCGTAACTAAGTAGACCAACCCCAACACCCATCCCGTTCACTCTAAACCCTCAAATTTATTCACTAAAATCCATCAACTTGTGTTTTAAGTGAGCAAGTGATCGGCGTCACCGTGGTCGGCCAGTAGCGATGGATAAGGGCGGCAACTACATTCCCATCTTAGTGTTAGTACCTCCTGGTTCTATACTGACCCACCCTTCATCCCAGGCTCTGCCACAACAGTGTCACGCTCGTGTGTTCCCATGGAAAAAGGAAGCTATGAATAAAAATGTTCGTCCAAAGCATGAAAAATATCAATGTTTATCTCCTCTTCCCTCCCTCGCGCGCACGTGCGTGATTCAATCAGATATTAATGTTTGAAGTCCTTCCAACATATATCCTCCACCCAGAGGTAGTTACCCTAATGTCACATATACTATCGTGTGGCAGTATAGCTACTTTATCATTCTAAGTATGTTTATATAGTATATGTAAGATGTATTTCAAAGCAAGCTATACGAACAAATTGTATGTTAGTCTACAGTTTTTTAATAATTTATTTAGAAACACCTTCATATTTGTACGTATAAAACAATAAAAAAAATACACACTACCTAAAAAGTAGGATACATATTATCCAAATATTCTTATATACTTTTATTTGGTGAATGCTATGGTAGCACCATACGTCATTCATCTACATAATTTCGCACCAGTTGGATTCTACATGTGACATCCTATTACTTCTCCCCTTTGCCTTCACCCACCCTCTGACGGTAGGCTAACCCCCCTATTGCCTGTGACGGCTCATCCGTATCTCAACACCTAATTTTTATAGACTTACAGTGCAAGTATGCATTGGTAGATAGAAACGTATTACTGTTGTATGTTATTTGTGGACAGTATAATTATGCAGTGCGCAAGCAAGACGTGAAGATAAAATATTATTTTTCTAGAGCATTTTTAAGTGCCACATACACCATCCCTACCAAAACCCTTAAAACAAATAAATTTGAACTAATCAGCCTGTGTGTTGCACCTGGGGTATAAGTAGGCTAACGCTTGAATGTTAATTGTCTGAAACATACATCTTTGTTAGCTAGATCAGGAAGGCTAAGGTTTTCAACAATTCCAATCTGCAAGCACAATCAGACCTCATAGCCTACAAAAAGAAATAAAAGTCAATCTAACCATTGGCAAGAACTCGTGATTGCAGCTTTGAGAGAGATCTAGTCCATTTGTAATTTGGCTAGAAATAAAATCAATCAAACAAGAAAACATCACTTCAAGCTGGGAATGCACTACATCTTGATATAAACATGCTTTTTGTTTGTATTCCAGGCTCTAAGTTTGTATTGAGAAAATAAATTTAGAAATATGAACCTCAATATTTACATGAGGATTATGCTCTTTTGTTGGACATGACTCTTTTTCAGAAAAAAAAACATGTGTGCATTATTTCAGTAATATACATGAAAGGCAAAATTGCAAAATAATACAAGTAATCCCAACGAACTGGTGTAGTCTGGACCAAGCATGCCATTTCTAATGTTTTTGTAGACCTTGAACTGATCATTCTTTCAGAAGTATTCAAGACCTCTTCCCAAAGCTGCACTCTCTCCTCCATGAAACATATTTCCTTCTCTAACTACACACATAAGCAAACAATACCAACTATAACATATAATTGCAAAAACATATCTACCAACGTAACATATCTACTAACGTAAAATGGAACACTGATTATTAGTAAAATACAATTACCTGGACCTAAATTTGCCACACTTAGACCTAGTGACTCCAGAGTAGGTATTGTCCCCCACCCTCCAATCTCATCCACCATGAAAAATAGGGGGCGACCTGACCGAAGGCGAAAACTTGCTTCAGCTCCGAACGGAGGACTTGGACTCGAGTGCGTGGCAGAAACACTTTATGAACAATAGCCACCAATATTACAATTTACCGACCAATCAAAATGAATGGAGCTCCTAACTTTCTAAACAGTGTGTATACCTCTGTCAAGTTGCTCACAGGGAATGGAGATCATCAAAATGGTACATTGTTGGTCCCCATATGAGATGGAGCTTTGGGCTAGAATGTTTATTCTGGTTAGAAGATCCTCCTCGAGGAAAACCTAACTTCTCAAAGCCCCTCCGCATGAGGTGCTCGACGAGAAAGTTCTTGAAGTTCGGGTCACTGGGATGAGTCGGCATATGCACTTCTCATGGTGCAGGTGTGCACCTCGTCCTGCAACCTACGTGGCAACAAAGAAAGAAAGAACAAAACACATCAGCCTATCCACCCATACAAGAGGTACCAAAAGGCACCCTAAACCCTAACACTGACGGCGAGCACCATGCATGGAGGGAGAGGAACACAAGAGGGTGGTGGTACTAACCATATGTTTGGATGTTGCGCATCCTTGAAGAGGGAGATCTCACAGATGGCGATGGAATTGATGCATAGTCCTCCTGCTCGGAACAAATCGAGCATGATCATAGTGGTCCTTTCCATGTACACACCCATACGTGCCCTCCTGGTCGCCTCTACTTTTGTAGAAACCAGGAGCACACTGACCGGCATCGACATATGGGAAGAGGGGCGGACCAACCCTGGAGGCAATAACAGGGATGGTGGTTGCCACCCATACAGCCAGGCATCCCAAATAATTTACTGGTTGCATATATAAGACATGACATATGACAGGTCAGTGGATATGAGATACACAGATGTGGATTGGATATGAGATACACGGATGTGGACGGCGATTTTTGAGGACTGGCCGGACAGTGCTCGCAGACACATCCGCAGGGCGTTTGAGTCACCCGGATTTGCCACTCCAGCTGTAGGTGCTTTAAGGCACGTCAAATTTCCAGCTTGGCATACAAAGTGATCATAGTCTAAAATTTTCAAGCCTTGTAGTATCATTATCCTTGTTGAATCAAATTAGGCATTGTATAAATCTGCAAAAAAAACTCACTACCTAAACTGCATAATAACATGAAGAAAAAATTGCATAGTTATTATGATAATCTTGCTTGTACAGATATGATAGCCAAGATAATCACCTAGGTGTTTTAATTTTTGAAAGCAAAATTATATCAAGTACTTGTCATATGATATTTAGGATGAGGATATGAATAAGTTAACATCCAATATCTCTGCAAAATCATTGTTATACAGAACAGGAAGATCTCAAGATTTCACAAAGCTTATATAGTTGGAAAATAGGGCCAAATAACCAATCATCTGGAGATGTCTCGTAATCAGTAAAACCAGGCACAAGCATAGTTGCAAAAGTCCAAATATATCCGCACCTTGGAGAAGAATGACCAAACCAGCACCTACTGGATGAACACATTTTGTGGTACATACCAAATAAAAATATTCCTTATTCAATTTTTAAGGCAATACTAATGTGTATAGTCACAAAAACATATAATGCTTTCAACTTTCAGCTTCCTTTCTCTGTTTCTTACATTGCATGTGTATCTCATTCCTACATTTGTGTCATTGGCAGAAGATCACTATGAACGAGCTCTGCTCAATTAAGCATACAAAAACAATGAATTTCTAAAACCATAGAAGGTGGAATCAACTAAATTGAAAGTTTGGTTGAAGTTTCCAAGGACAATACTGGTAAGCAGATGCATAGGTTGCAGCATATTTTCAATAAATGATGGTCACACCAGCTTAATTACTCATAGTGCATTGCTATCAGTAAAAATATGCTACTTTTGTGTCCGCTGAAGCACTTAATAACACCAGAATGAAGTGTTGAGTGATATCTCCCAAGCTCGCATTAAACCAAACACCAAACATGTTTGCTCTAGTTGAATGAACATGGCAGGAAAAATAATAACTGGGATCATGCGTTGTACTCTTACTGACCATTGACTGTAGCACTTGATGCACATGTCATGGCTGCAGTTGGGCAGCACAACCTTGCTATTCCACTCAATGTTGATTCTTCATCTATTTCAGCATTGATCTTGGAGGCCGGCCTCTTGCTCTCTTCTTGTACTTATTCGAGCAAATAACCCTCTACCTCCGGTCGTCGGAGTTGCTGGTCCCCTGTTCCAGTTACACGAGGGAAGGAAATATCACAGTTGTAGTAGATAAACAGTGGGAATTTTCAGTATCACATATCCAAACCACAAATGCTTTTTTGTCCTGTTTTTCTACATTCTGCAGGACGTTTGTTTAGTTACCATAGAACTCCCTGATGTTGGCTTCCCTTTTTTGGGTGGACATGGTAGTGGTTCCTTCGAGCTAAACATGCTGAAACAATGTAATCAGAGGATGGATTTCACGAGAAGACAGGTAGTCACCAGAATATGCCTGTCAGGGAGTCTCGCCAGTGCCCCAGCGCACACACCAGCCGTCTCGCCACACTAAACTGCTGCCGCCACCGACAGCACGTTGTTACAAAAAAAATGGCCAAATAACTAAACCAAATAAAATATTTTAGATGTGTCATTATCAGTACAAATTCATATGCCCTGCTCCCTTTTATCTTCCACGCACAACAACAGCAACAAGTACAGATGCACACATTAGACAATGCAGAAAATTCTGAAGATAAGTACTTAGTATATAATTATGTGTGTTCTAGCATCAATCATAACATGGCTACCCGTACATACATTTTATAATTTATCTATTGCTGAGAATGGCAGGAGAAGAATGAAATACAGCTTACTTATAAAAACAAACCTCCATTTCCAGACCTTATCCTTAACCAAATATGCCAACAATTTCTCAGTGCTAGCGTCTCCACAAAAGATGTAATTTCACACCGCTAATACTACTTCTATAACTGACTAAGATAGTTACCAATTTACACAAAGTCCCCAAGAGAGCGGGCATCCTGAAGGGAGAGGTCGAAGCCTTCCTTGGGGCTTTGGCAACGTGGGCAGACGCGAGATTTAGAGCTTAGATAATGTGGGCAGTTGGGATTGTATCTCTTTACCCCTATTCCCTCCTTTAATATTGTACGCACACTCGTGTGTATTCGAGGAAAAAAATTAACAACCATGTGTGCATTTGTAGTATCACTCAGAGTTAGTGCATGCCTGAATCAGTATGTACATTTGCTAAAGCTCTATACGTGCAGAGATAAACAACATAAGGAACAATGCACCATTTGCTAAAGCTCTATAGATGCAGAGACAAACAACATAAGGAACAGAGCACCATCAGTGATCTAGCGGTACTCACGGCTGGCAAATCCAATATATTAATTTCACACATCCACCCACCCTACATTACTTTTCAATTCAGCAATTTCAAGCATGCCAGACACAAGACAAAAAGTTTTTGGGAACACACCTCTTTGTCCACCATGGCGCTTGTGGGTTCATCTTGCTGGTGGACAGCTCAGGCAGCTAGAGCTAGGTCTCCCATCTTCCATCCATGTCGGCATGTTGCTTCCCCACAGATCTGTGCGTCTGTGCTCACGGATCACACCCATGGTTCTTCCGCTGCCCCTAGAGACACCGCGACTGAGTGAATTGTAATAGCTTGAGTTAACTGAACTACAGCAAAAGAATGGTTGGTTTCAGACTGACAGTTAAGCCAACTGATTGTTCCTAAATCTTGAACTAAAGATATTTTCTAACTACTGAACTGAAGTTGGTGCTGTTAGAAGAAACTTCAATTATTATTTTTTAATAACCTCAACTTGTTACAACAGAAATCATAACAACTGTTTAGCTTATTGTATTGTCAAGTCACTACTGCCTGTTATGTTCTTGGCACTTTCTGGTTCTTGGTGTGCTACCGAATCTGTATGTTCTTGTGTAGATAAAAAATCTGCCATTGTGTCATTTAGTCGTGAGAGAAATCATAACAATCCTTCTACTCTCTCAAGATTGATTACCCATCAAAATTCTTAGCACATAAGTACCTATTGTGTATGCTCTCAAAAACTGAAGCTGGTCATCGAGAAATCATCAGAGATACACACTAAAAGGGACAACGAAAACAAGCACCAATTGGCATAGATATTTGACGCACCACTGCCTTTGAACTGCATGTCTGTGGCGCACACGATGCCCATCGGAAGTTTGGCGAAGTTCCTATAGGCAGAGGGGAAGCAAAGAGTAAGCCCAATTTGAGCGATTTCAAGAGGAAATTTATCGTCTCTTTCTTTTTGTGATGGAGCAAGACTCAAAAGAACAAAATCTTGCACTCAGTGTGTCACGAGGTCGTGTGTGGATGCCATCCGCGGCGACCAACGCGTCCACCTCCCGAAGCACCGTGCCCGGAGCGTGCCCATGTAGGCAGCCGCGTCGAAGCCCGCGTCCCCGCTGGCGTCGAGCGCGAGGGAGATGGCGAGCTCGCCCCCGCCCTGCCCCGCCCTCCATCCAGATCCGCTAGAGAGATCGGGCCCTGACCACAACACCACGAATTCAGCAAGAGGTAGGCCAGAAGATGGGGCGCGGATCTGGATCGGGGAGAGGGCGGCGGCGCTCGACGGGGATGGAGGAACGAGAGGTAGGGAGGGTTCGACATAGGGTCTCCCTCCGCCAGATCTGATAAGGAGAATTCCTTGTGAGGTCCGCGGCGGCGAGATCGCCCCTCTGCTGTCAGGTCCGCGGCGGCGAGAGGAGCGTGCGTCGAGGAGATCAAGAGGAGCGTAGTTTTTTTAGTGTGTGGGTAAGGGAAGGACGGCGAAAAAAACCAGCGAAAAAACCTGGACGAAAATAAAACCCGGAACGCGACCTACCAACTGAGACATTAGGAGTAGAGATAACATATTGTATCTGAAATGGTTCCTCCAAGTTGGAACTCTAGTCTCAAGGACTGAAAATACATAATATTGTTAACCCAATGAAAATTTTAAGTACGCTCTCAACAATTCAACTATTCTGGAGCATCCAATAGTTCTCATCCAATCTAAGGGCCTCTTTGACTCAAACGATTTCCAAGGAAATTTTGGAGGATTATATTCTAAGCATTTTTTCCTAGAGTATTAGTTAATTCGTAAGAATACAATACATAATATTTATTTCTCCATGTGATTTTTAGCAATAGATTTCATTGTAAAATTTACATCTGCTTTAACCACATATGATTAATCATATTTTTTTAAAAGTACAATCAAACTTTCATGTAATATTGCAGTATTTAAGATCGCATGGCACAATATTTCTATGTTTTTATTGTTATAATTTATAAATCCGGTGAATCAAAAAGGTCGAGGCCTAGATTAAAAAATGTGGCCTATTATGAGAGGGGCGAAATGGCTTCGATGAGCATGTGCTATGGAGATGACTACTAAATTCATTAAAAATAGTTTAAATGTAAAATGATTATGACTAACTCCGCCTATGTTGTCTCAACATAGCCGGTCCCAAGCCCGGGTAAAGGAGGAGGGTTGTGATAGGCTTGGCGAGCCAACGTAAAAACTCAGTCATTCTTATGGAGATGAAAGCCAAAAGATTTTCGTTAGGGCGTAACCCTCTCAGCGACGCGCCACATCGGAACCCGGGTGTGGTGGAAAATGGGCAAGGGCCGGGCCATCACCCCCCAAGTGGCGCGCCGTATCTTGATCCAGATACGGTGGCAAGTTAGCGAGGATCGGGTCGTCGCATCCTTAGTGGCGCGCTACATCGGCGCCCAGATATAGTGGAAAATGAGCAAGGGTCTTCGCATTTGACTCAACGAGTGCGAAGGGTAAGGAAGCTAGCCGAGCCTAGGAGGATTCGTTTAGGTAGCTGGAACGTAGGGTCTCTGACGGGGAAGCTTCAGGAGATAGTTGATGCAGCGGTGAGGAGAGGTGTTGATATCCTTTGCGTCCAAGAAACCAAATGGAGAGGACAGAAGGCGAAGGAGGTGGAGGATACCGGCTTCAAGCTGTGGTACACGGGGACGGCTGCAAACAGAAATGGCGTAGGCATGTTGATCAACAAGAGCCTCAAGTATGGAGTGGTAGACGTCAAGATACGTGGGGGCCGGATTATCCTGGTCAAGCTGGTAGTTGAGGACTTGGTTCTCAATGTTATCAGCGTGTATGCCCTGCAAGTAGGCCACAATGAGAACACCAAGAGGGAGTTCTGGGAAGGCCTGGAAGACATGGTTAGGAGTGTACCGATTGGTGAGAAACTCTTCATAGGAGGAGACCTCAATGGCCACGTGGGTACATCTAACACATGTTTTGAAGGGGCGCATGGGGGCTTTGGCTATGGCATCAGGAATCAAGAAGGAGAAGATGTCTTAAGCTTTGCTCTAGCCTACAACATGATTGTAGCTAACACCCTCTTTAGAAAGAGAGAATCACATCTGGTGACTTTTAGTAGTGGCCAACACTCTAGCCAGATTGATTTCATCCTCTCGAGAAGAGAAGATAGGCGTGCGTGCCTAGACTGTAAGGTGATACCTGAAGAGAGTGTTGTACCCCAGCATAAGCTGGTGGTTGCTGACTTCTGCTTTCGGATTCATGTCCAGCAGGATAAGCGTGCCAAAGTCACTAGAACGAAGTGGTGGAAGCTGAAGGGGGAGGTAGCTCAGGTGTTCAAGGAGAGGGTCATTAAGGAGGGCCCTTGGGAGGAAGGAGGGGATGCGGACAATGTGTGGATGAAGATGGTGACTTGCATTCGTAAGGTGGCCTCGGAGGAGTTTGGAGTGTCCAGGGGAAGAAGAAGCGAAGATAAGGATACGTGGTGGTGGAATGATGATGTACAGAAGGCGATTAAAGAGAAGAAAGATTGCTTCAGATGCCTATACCTGGATAGGAGTACAGACAACATTGATAAGTACAAGATGGCGAAGAAGGCCGCAAAGCGAGCTGTTGGTGAAGCAAGGGGTCGGGCATATGAGGACCTCTACCAACGGTTAGGCACGAAGGAAGGTGAAAGGGACATCTATAAGATGGCCAAGATCCGAGATAGGAAGACGAGGGATATTGGCCAAGTCAAATGCATCAAGGACAGAGCAGGCCAACTCTTGGTGAAGGACGAGGAGATTAAGCATAGATGGCGGGAGTACTTCGACAAGCTGTTCAATGGGGAGAATGAGAGTTCTACCATTGAACTAGACGACTCCTTTGATGAGACCATCATGCGTTTTGTGCGGCGAATCCAGGAGTCTGAGGTGAAGGAGGCTTTAAAAATGATGAAAGGAGGCAAGGCGATGGGCCCTGATTGTATCCCCATTGAGGTGTGGAAAGGTCTCGGGGACATAGCGATAGTATGGTAACCAAGCTTTTCAACCTAATTTTTCGGGCAAACAAGATGCCAGAAGAATGGAGACGGGGTATATTAGTACCAATCTTCAAGAACAAGGGGGATGTTCAGAGTTGTACTAATTACCGTGGAATTAAGCTGATGAGCCATACAATGAAGCTATGAGAAAGAGTTATTGAGCACCGCTTAATAAGAATGACAAGCGTGACTAAAAATCAATTTGGTTTCATGCCTGGGAGGTCGACCATGGAAGCCATTTTCTTGGTACGACAACTTATGGAGAGATATAGGGAGCAAAAGAAGGACTTGCATATGGTGTTCATTGACTTGGAGAAGGCCTGTGATAAGATACCGCGGAATGTCATGTGGTGGGCCTTGGAGAAACACAAAGTCCCAGCAAAGTACATTACCCTCATCAAGGACATGTACGATAATGTTGTGACAAGTGTTAGAACAACTGATGTCGACACCGATGACTTTCCGATTAAGATAGGACTGCATCAGGGGTCAGCTTTGAGCCCTTATCTTTTTGCATTGGTGATGGATGAGGTCACAAGGGATGTACAAGGAGATATCCCATGGTGTATGCTCTTTGCGGATGATGTGGTGCTAGTTGACGATAGTCGGACGGGGGTAAATATGAAGCTAGAGTTATGGAGACAAACCTTGGAATCAAAAGGGTTTAGGCTTAGTAGAACTAAAACCGAGTACATGATGTGCGGTTTAAGTACTACTGGGTGTGAGGAGGAGGAGGTTAGCCTTGATGGCCATGTGGTACCTCGGAAGGACACCTTTCGGTATTTGGGGTCAATGTTGCAGGAGGATGGGGGTATTGATGAAGATGTGAACCATCGAATCAAAGCCGGATGGATGAAGTGGCGCCAAGCTTCTGGCATTCTCTGTGACAAGAGAGTGCCACAAAAGCTAAAAGGCAAGTTCTACAGGACGGCGGTTCGACCCGCAATGTTGTATGGCGCGGAGTGTTGGCCGACTAAAAGGCGACATGTTCAACAGTTAGGTGTGGCGGAGATGCGATGTTAAGATGGATGTGTGGCCACACGAGGAACGATCGAGTCCGGAATGATGATATACAAGATAGAGTTGGGGTAGCACCAATTGAGGAGAAGCTTGTCCAACATCGTCTGAGATGGTTTGGGCATATTCAGCGCAGGCCTCTAGAAGCTCCAGTGCATAGCAGACGGCTAAAGTGTGTGGAGAATGTCAAGAGAGGGTGGGGTAGACCGAATTTGACATGGGAGAAGTCCGTTAAGAGAGACCTGAAGGGTTGGAGTATCACCAAAGAGCTAGCTATGGACAGAGGTGCGTGGAAGTTTGTTATCCATGTGCCAGAGCCATGAGTTGGTTGCGAGCTCTTATGGGTTTCACCTCAAGCCTACCCCAACTTGTTTGGCACTAAAGGCTTTGTTGTTGTTGTTGTTGTTGTTGTTGTTGTAAAATGATTATGACTAACATTTACACACGCGCGCACACACACACATTTTTGCAAAAAATAAATAAATACAAATTACGCATATTAATGCCCATGCATGTTTACAGTGTGCTTGAAAATTTTCACGAGCAAATGAACATTGATGTTGGAGAAACTGATATAGAAAGCCTAATTTTGTATTGTGTTGATATAACAAAGCATCTCGAAAGTACTTTTGAAATATTGATATATACAATTCCATGATATAATGGAATGAATATTCAAAGATGAAACGTGGTATTGTGATTACCATGCCACGTGTGGTGGAGCAATACTTACTGTTGGAAATATGCTCTAGAGGCAATAATAAAATGGTTATTATTGTATTTCCTTGTTCATGATAATTGTCTATTGTTCATGCTATAATTGTATTGACTGGAAACCGTAATACATGTGTGAATACATAGAGCACAACATGTCCCTAGTGAGCCTCTAGTTGACTAGCTCGTTGACCAATAGATGGTTATCGTTTCCTAACCATGGACATTGGATGTTATTGATAACGGGATCACATCATTAGGAGAATGATGTGATGGACAAGACCCAAACCTAAGCATAGCACAAAGATCGTGTAGTTCGTTTGCTAAAGCTTTTCTAATGTCAAGTATCATTTCCTTAGACCATGAGATTGTGCAACTCCCGGATACCGTAGGAATGCTTTGGGCGTGCCAAACGTCACAACGTAACTAGGTGGCTATAAAGGTGCACTATGGGTATCTCCGAAAGTGTCTGTTGGGTTGGCACGAATCGAGACTGGGATTTGTCACTTCGTATGATGGAGAGGTATCTCTGGGCCCACTCGGTAATGCATCATCATAATGAGCTCAATGTGACTAATGAGTTGGTCACGGGATCATGCATTACGGCATGAGTAAAGTGACTTGCCGCTATCGAGATTGAACGAGGTATTGGGATACCGACGATCTAATCTCGGGCAAGTAAGGTACCGATTGACAAAGGGAATTGTATACAGGATTGATTGAATCCCCGACATCGTGGTTCATCCGATGAGATCATCGTGGAACATGTGGGAGCCAACATGGGTATCCAGATCCCGCTGTTGGTTATTGGCCGGAGAGTTGTCTCGGTCATGTCTGCATGTTTCCCGAACCCGTAGGGTCTACACACTTAAGGTTCGATGACGCTAGGGTTATTAGGAAGACCTGTATGTGATTACCGAATGTTGTTTGGAGTCCGGGATGAGATCCCAGACATCACGAGGAGTTCTGGAATGGTCTGGAGGTAAATATTTATATATGGGAAGTCCTATTTTGGCCACCGGAAAATGTTCAGGATTTTTCGGTATTGTACCGGGAAGATTCTAGAAGGTTTCATAGTGGGGCCCACCTGCATGTGGGGACCCACATGAACGTGGGTAGTGGGGGAAAGGCCTCACACCCCTGGTCAAGGCGCACCAAGATCCCCCCTTAGAAGGAATAATATCATATCCCAAAGGGATAAGATCAAGATCCCTAAAAAAGGGGGATAACAATCGGTGGGGAAAGGAAATGATGGGATTTCTTTCCCCCACCTTTGCCAACGCCCCAATGGACTTGGAGGGCTAGAAACCAGCCCCCTCCACCCCTATATATATATAGTGGGGAGGCACATGGGAGCCGTACCCCTTCCCAAGGCGCAGCCCCTCCCCTCCCCAACACCTCTCCTCCTCCGTTAAGAGCTTGGCGAAGCCCTGCCGGAGTACTGTTGCTCCACCACCACCACGCCGTCGTGCTGCTGTTGGAGCTTTCTTCCTCAGCCTCTCCCTCCTCCTTGCTGGATCAAGGCGCGGGAGACGTCCTCGCTCCGTACGTGTGTTGAACGTGGAGGTGCCGTCCGTTCGGCGCTAGGATCATCGGTGATTTGGATCACAACGAGTACGACTCCATCAACCCCATTCTCTTGAACGCTTCCGCTCGCGATCTACAAGGGTATGTAGATGCACTCCTCTCCCTCTCGTTGCTTGAAGACTCCATAGACTGATCTTGGTTACACGTAGGAAAAATTTAAAATTCTGCTACGTTCCCCAACACTTACTTGGTACACTGTCGGCGCTCCTAGTCCTACGTTACTTTGCTCTCATGCGACGCTTCTATCTGCACGCATCACCCTCCTTAGAGCATTTTCCATAGACGATGTACATGTTGGGGAACGTAGTAATTTCAAAATTTTCCTACGCACACGCAAGGTCATGGTGATGCATAGCAACGAGAGGGGAGAGTGTTGTCCACGTACCCTCGTAGACCGAAAGCGGAAGCGTTATAACAACGCGGTTGATGTAGTCGTACGTCTTCACGACCCGACCGATCAAGCACCGAAACTACAACACCTCCGAGTTCTAGCACACGTTCAACTCGATGACGATCCCCGGACTCCGATCCAGCAAAGTGTCAGGGATGAGTTCCGTTAGCACGACGGCGTGGTGACGATCTTGATGTTCTACCGTCGCAGGGCTTCGCCTAAGCACCGCTACGATATGACCGAGGTGGAATATGGTGGAAGGGGGCACCGCACACGGCTAAGGAACGATCACGAAGATCAACTTGTGTGTCTTGGGGTGCCCCCTTGCCCCCGTATATAAAGGAGGGAGGGGGAGGTGCGGCCGGCCCCTAGGGGTACGCCTAGTGGAGTCCTACTCCAACCGGGAGTAGGACTCCCCCCTCTTGCCTTGTTGGAGAAGGAAAGGGGAAGGGGGAAAGAGGAAAGGGGGGCGTCGCTCCCCCTTCCTTGCCCTATTCGGACTAGGGGGGAGGGGCGCGTGACCTTCCCTGGCCGGCCCTCCTCTTCTCCCTTAGGGCCCATGTAGGCCCATTAACCCCCGGGGGGGTTCCAGTAACCCCCCGGTACTCTCGTAAAATCCTGATTTCACCCAGAACGATTCCGATATCCAAATATAGGCTTCAAATATATCAATCTTTATGTCTCGACCATTTCGAGACTCCTCGTCATGTCCGTGATCACATCTGGGACTCCGAACAACCTTTGGTAGATCAAAACATATAAACTCATAATGAAACTGTCATCGTAACGTTAAGCGTGCGGACCCTACGGGTTCGAGAACAATGTAGAAATGACCGAGACACGTCTCCGGTCAATAACCAATAGCGGAACCTGGATGCTCATATTGGCTCCCACATATTCTACGAAGATCTTTATAGGTCAGACCGCATAACAAAATACGTTGTTCCCTTTGTCATCGGTACGTTACTTGCCCGAGATTCGATCGTCGGTATCTCAATACCTAGTTCAATCTCGTTACCGGCAAGTCTCTTTAGTCGTTCCGTAATACATCATCTCACAACTAACTCATTAGTTGCAATGCTTACAAGGCTTATGTGATGTGCATTACCGAGAGGGCCCAGAGATACCTCTCCGACAATCGGAGTGACAAATCCTAATCTCGAAATACGCCAACCCAACATGTACCTTCGGAGACACCTGTAGAGCTCTTTTATAATCACCCAGTTACGTTGTGACGTTTGGTAGCACACAAAGTGTTCCTCCGGCAAACGGGAGTTGCATAATCTCATAGTCATAGGAACATGTATAAGTCATGAAGAAAGCAATAGCAACATACTAAACGATCGGGTGCTAAGCTAATGGAATGGGTCATGTCAATCACATCATTATCCTAATGATGTGATCCCGTTAATCAAATGACAACACATGTCTATGGTTAGGAAACACAACCATCTTTGATCAACGAGCTAGTCAAGTAGAGACATACTAGTGACACTCTGTTTGTCTTTGTATTCACACAAGTATTATGTTTCCGGTTAATACAATTCTAGCATGAATAATAAACATTTATCATGATATAAGGAAATAAATGATAACTTTATTATTGCCTCTAGGGAATATTTCCTTCAGTCTCCCACTTGCACTAGAGTCAATAATCTAGATTACACAGTAATGATTCTAACACCCATGGATCCTTGGTGCTGATCATGTTTTGCTCATGGAAGAGGCTTAGTCAACGGGTCTGCAACATTCAGATCCGTATGTATTTTGCAAATCTCTATGTCTCCCACCTGGAGTAGATCCCGGATGGAATTGAAGCGTCTCTTGATGTGCTTGGTTCTCTTGTGAAATCTGGATTCCTTCGCCAAGGCAATTGCACCAGTATTGTCACAAAAGATTTTCATTGGACCCGATGCACTAGGTATGACACCTAGATCGGATATGAACTCCTTCATCCAGACTCCTTCGTTTGCTGCTTCCGAAGCAACTATGTATTCCGCTTCACATGTATATCCCGCCACGACGCTTTGTTTAGAACTGCACCAACTAACAGCTCCACCGTTTAATGTAAACACGTATCCGGTTTGCGATTTATGATCGTCCGGATCAGTGTCAAAGCTTGCATCAACGTAACTATTTACGATGAGCTCTTTGTCACCTCCATATACGAGAAACATATCCTTAGTCCTTTTCAGGTACTTCAGGATGTTCTTGACCGCTATCCAGTGATCCACTCCTGGATTACTTTGGTACCTCCCTGCTAGACTTATAGCAAGACACACATCAGGTCTGATACACAGCATTGCATACATGATAGAGCCTATGGCTAAAGCATAGGGAACATCTTTCATTTTCTCTCTATCTTCTGCAGTGGTCGGGCATTGAGTCTTACTCAACTTCACACCTTATAACACAGGCAAGAATCCTTTCTTCCCTGATCCATTTTGAACTTCTTCAAAACTTTGTCAAGGTATGTGCTTTGTGAAAGTCCAATTAAGCGTCTTGATCTATATCTATAGATCTTATTGCCCAATATGTAAGCAGCTTCACCGAGGTCTTTCATTGAAAAACTCTTATTCAAGTATCCCTTTATGCTATCCAGAAATTCTATATCATTTCCGATCAGTAATATGTCATCCACATATAATATCAGAAATGCTATAGAGCTCCCACTCACTTTCTTGTAAATACAGGCTTCTCCAAAAGTCTGTATAAAACCAAATGCTTTGGTCACACTATCAATGCGTTTATTCCAACTCCAAGAGGCTTGCACCAGTCCATAAATGGATCGCTGGAGCTTGCACACTTTGTTAGCTCCCTTTGGATCGATAAAACCTTCTGGTTGCATCATATACAACTCTTTTTCCAGAAATCCATTTATGAATGCAGTTTTGACATCCATCTGCCAAATTTCATAATCATAAAATGCGGCAATTGCTAACATGATTTGGACAGACTTAAGCATTGCTACGGGTGAGAAGGTCTCATCGTAGTCAATCCCTTGAACTTGTCAAAATACTTTTGCGACAAGTCGAGCTTTGTAGACAGTAACATTACCGTCAGCGTCAGTCTTCTTCTTAAAAATCCATTTATTCTCAATTGCTTGCCGATCATCGGGCAAGTCAACCAAAGTCCACACTTTGTTCTCATACATGGATCCCATCTCAGATTTCATGGCTTCAAGCCATTTCGCGGAATCTGGGCTCACCATCGCTTCTTCATAGTTTGTAGGTTCATCATGATCTAGTAGCATGACTTCCAGAACAGGATTACCGTACCACTATGGTGCAGATCTTACTCTGCTTGACCTACGAGGTTCAGTAACAACTTGATCTGAAGTTTCATGATCATCATCATTAATTTCCTCACTAATTGGTGTAGGTGTCACAGAAACCGGTTTCTGTGATGAACTACTTTCCAACAAGGGAGCAGGTACAATTACCTCATCAAGTTATACTTTCCTCCCACTCACTTCTTTCGAGAGAAACTCCTTCTCTAGAAAGTTTACGAATTTAGCAACAAAAATCTTGCCTTCGGATCTGTGATAGAAGGTGTATCCAATAGTCTCCTTTGGATATCCTATGAAGACACATTTCTCCGATTTGGGTTCGAGCTTATTAGGTTGAAGTTTTTTCACATAAGCATCGCATCCCCAAACTTTCAGAAACGACAACTTTGGTTTCTTGCCAAACCACAGTTCATAAGGCGTCGTCTCAACGGATTTCGATGGTGCCCTATTTAACGTGAATGCGGCCTTCTCTAAAGCATAACTCCAAAACGATAGCGGTAAATCAGTAAGAGACATCATAGATCGCACCATATCTAGTAAAGTACGATTACGACGTTTGGACACAACATTACATTGTGGTGTTCCAGGTGGCGTGAGTTGCGAAACTATTCCGCATTGTTTCAAATGTAGACCAAACTCATAACTCAAATATTCTCCTCCACGATCAGATCGTAGAAACTTTATTTTCTTGTTACGATGATTTTCAACTTCACTCTGAAATTCTTTGAACTTTTCAAATGTTTCAGACTTATGTTTCATTAAGTAGATATACGCATATCTGCTTAAGTCAACTGTGAAGGTGAGAAAATAACGATATCCGCCACGAGCCTCAACATTCATCGGACCACATACATCTGTATATATGATTTCCAACAAATCTGTTGCTCTCTCCATAGTATCGGAGAACGGCGTTTTAGTCATCTTGCCCATGAGGCACGGTTCGCAAGTACCAAGTGATTCATAATCAAGTGGTTCCAAAAGTCCATCAGTATGGAGTTTCTTCATGCGCTTTACACCGATATGACCTAAACGGCAGTGCCACAAATAAGTTGCACTATCATTATCAACTCTGCATCTTTTGGCTTCAACATTATGAATATGTGTATCACTACTATCGAGATTCAACAAAAATAGACCATTCTTCATGGGTGCATGACCATAAAAGATATTACTCATATAAATAGAACAACCATTATTCTTTGATTTAAATGAATAACAGTCTCACATCAAACAAGATCCAGATATAATGTTCATGGTCAACGCTGGCACCAAATAACAATTATTTAGGTCTAAAACTAATCCCGAAGGTAGATGTAGAGGTAGCGTGCCGACTGCAATTACATCGACTTTGGAACCATTTCCTACGCGCATCGTCACCTTGTCCTTTGCCAATCTTCTAATCCATAGTCCCTGTTTCGAGTTGCAAAAAATAGCAACAGAACCAGTATCAAATACCCAGGTGCTACTGCGAGCATTAGTAAGGTACACATCAATAACATGTATATCACATATACCTTTGTTCACCTTGCCATCCTTCTTATCCGCCAAATACTTGGGGCAGTTCCGCTTTCAGTGACCAGTCTGCTTGCAGTAGAGGCACTCAGTTTCAGGCTTAGGTCCAGACTTGGGTTTCTTCTCCTGAGCAGCAACTTGCTTGATGTTCTTCTTAAAGTTCCCCTTCTTCTTTCCCTTGCCCTTTTTCTTGAAACTAGTGGTCTTGTTGACCATCAACACTTGATGCTCCTTCTTGATTTCTACCTCCGCAGCTTTAAGCACCGCGAAGAGCTCGGGAATAGTCTTTTCCATCCCTTGCATATTATAGTTCATCACAAAGCTCTTGTAGCTTGGTGGCAGTGATTGGAGAATTCTGTCAATGACACTATCATCCGGAAGATTAACTCACAGCTGACTCAAGTGATTATTATACCCAGACATTTTGAGTATATGCTCACTGACAGAACTATTCTCCTCCATCTTGCAGCTGTAGAACTTATTGGAGACTTCATATCTCTCAATCCGGGCATTTGCTTGAAATATTAACTTCAACTCCTGGAACATCTCATATGCTCCATGACGTTCAAAACGTCGTTGAAGACCCGGTTCTAAGCCGTAAAGCATGGCACACTGAACTATCGAGTAGTCATCAGCTTTGCTCTGCCAGACGTTCATAACATGTGGTGTTGCTCCAGCAGCAGGCCTGGTACCCAGCGGTGCTTCCAGGACGTAATTCTTCTGTGCAGCGATGAGGATAATCCTCAAGTTACGGACCCAATCCGTGTAATTGCTACCATCATCTTTCAACTTTGTTTTCTCAAGGAACGCATTAAAATTCAACGGAACAACAGCACGGGCCATCTATCTACAATCAAACATAGACAAGCAAGATACTATCAGGTACTAAGTTCATGATAAATTTAAGTTCAATTAATCATATTACTAAAGAACTCCCACTTAGATAGACATCCCTCTAATCCTTCTAAGTGATCACGTGATCCATATCAACTACGCCATGTCCGATCATCACGTGAGATGGAGTAGTTTCAACGGTGAACATCAATATGTTGCTCATATCTACTATATGATTCACGCTCGACCTTTCGGTCTCCGTGTTCCGAGGCTATATCTGTTATATGCTAGGCTCGTCAAGTTTAACCTGAGTATTCCGCATTTGCAACTGTTTTGCACCCATTGTATTTGAACGTAGAGCCTATCACACCCTATCATCACGTGGTGTCTCAGCACGAAGAACTTTCGCAACGGTGCATACTCAGGGAGAACACTTATACTTTGATAATTTAGTGAGGGATCATCTTATAATGCTACCGTCAATCAAAGCAAGATAAGATGCACAAAAGATAAACATCACATGCAATCAATATAAGTGATATGATATGGCCATCATCATCTTGTGCTTGTGATCTCCATCTCTGAAGCAACGTCATGATCAACATCGTCACCGGCGCGACACCTTGATCTCCATCGTAGCATCGTTCTCGTCTCGCCAATCTTATGCTTCTGCGACTATCGCTACCGCTTAGTGATAAAGTAAAGCATTACAGGGCGATTGCATTGCATACAATAAAGCGACAACCATATGGCTCCTGCCAGTTGCCGATAACTCGGTTACAAAACATGATCATCTCATACAATAAAATTTAGCATCATGTCTTGACCATATCACATCACAACATGCCATGCAAAAACAAGTTATACGTCCTCTACTTTGTTGTTGCAAGTTTTATGTGGCTGCTACGGGCTTAGCAAGAACAGGCATCAAAACCACAACGATAGTTTCTCAAGTTAGTGTTGTTTTAACCTTCGCAAGGACCGGGCGTAGCCACACTCGGTTCAACTAAAGTTGGAGAAACTGACACCCGCCAGCCACCTGTGTGCAAAGCACGTCGGTATAACCAGTCTCGCGTAAGCGTACGTGTCGTGGATTTGTCACGGCAGATGTCCTAGCGAAAGGACTTAGTCGTGGAGCCATCGCAACGGGTTAACTTGAAGGGGTTAAAAGCGGACGCAAGGACACGGTGTTTATACTAGTTCGGCCCCTTCGATGAAGGTAAAAGCCTACGTCTAGTTGTGATGGGATTGATGTGTTTCGAGGGCTAGGGAGCGATAAGCTTCGCCTAAACCTCGAGTTGTTGTTCTCTGTCCTCAAACCGCCGTCGGGTCGTCCCCTTATATACACGGGTGACGCCCGTCGGTCTGCAAAGTCCCAACCTCCGGTTCATAAACGTGCCCGGGTTGGTCTCTCTATTCCTAACTTACAATGCAAGTTTACCTCAGGCCGGTTCTCGGCCGTAAACCTCTAAACCGATTATAGGCCTTGGGCCCTTCTATTTCTCCTTGGGCTTTAACATCTCGGGTCCATTGACGGAGCTAACCCGGGCCCTGTAGGCCGGTTTACCCCAAATAGCAATATCCCCAACATTAGGCCCCAGATTGATTTGAACAGGTTCATGTCAATCCTTAATAAGAATTTCTGTCTTCAAATGTCTTCCAGTGACTGTTAAACCGCCGTTTCTTCGTCTCCTCTTGCTGCGCTAAACCGATATGACGTCAGCGCAAGTTACCGTCTCCTTTTGCTAATCCGCAATAATCAGGGCGACAGCTGGGCTCCCGAAATCACCGGCCCCTGGATTCGCGCGCCTGGCACGCGCGCCGCGCCTTATAAATAGGACTTGAAGGCCATCTTCCTTTCCTCCCTTTCGTCCCCTTCTTCGTCTTCCTCGCGACCCAGACCTCGGAGCTCCGCCGCCACCGTCGGCTACTGCATCAACTCCGGCCGCTGCATCGACCTGACCGGACCAGAGTACCGCGGCGACCCTCCACATCCGTTTGGATCCCGGTAAGGCTCCTGTTCTTCTTGCTTTAGATCTGTTCTAGGGTTCGTCATCCTGCCACTGTTCCTTGTTCATCTCCATAGCAGCTTTTGCGAGCAGATTGTGATACTTATATTGTGATTTGTAGTCAACCTCAATATTCGCCATAAATCTGCACTCATCTCCTTAGATCCCACTCATTTCTTGCTTGTCGAACTTATGCTGTTCTGCTGTGAGCCAAACCTCGTATTTTTACTTCTTTTTTGCCCTAGCTGTAGATCCATTGTTTTGAAAGAATCCGTACGGGATCTGTTTCTGCTTTCATATTCACAACTGTTAGATCTGGTCGGTTTAACTTTTAGCAGAGCGAACAACCCAAACCATATATCCATTAGTCTCCTCAATGAACCGCCAGATGATATCATTGTAGATAACTTCATTCTATATAAGAGCATCTTCGGTTTACAATCACACCTATTCTCAAACCGGAATACCTTTGTCTTGTAGATTTCCTCATGGCAAAACAGGTGTACGAATGCAACTGGGTTCCCTCTCGCATCACCGAGACCCAACTAAACAACTTAGTTCTGACTGGCGCCTTGAGTAGCAAAAATGCCATCCATTGGAGGGTTCCAGGGGATGAATGTCCTCCTACCCCACAGGAAGGAGAAGTGGTGGTGTTTGCGGATCACCTGGCTCAGGGTTTTAATCCACCCGATTCAAAATTTTATCGGGACGTCCTGGCTAATTTTAAATTGCGCCCACAAGATGTTGGCCCAAACTCAGTCACGAATATCTGCCATTTTCAAGTGCTTTGTGAGGTGTACTTCCAGGAGGAACCTACTGTAGAGCTGTTCCGAGACTGTTTTCATTTGAACCGATGTACTGAATTCACCGACGGCCCTAATATGGAACTGGGTGGTATGGCGATTCAAGAGAGGAAAGAAGTGACTTATCCTCATGCTAAGTTGCATAGTCATCCGCAAGAATGGAATCACACTTGGTTCTATTGCAAGGATACTTCCCCTGCTGAAGAAAATCCTCTGCCTGGCTTCCGTCCAGAGAGACTTAGCAATACACACCCCTTCCCCCCAAGGCTAACCGCCAAAGAGAGGAGTAAGTATGCCCCTCAGCTGTCCAAGCTCAGAGCCTTCATGGCCAACGGTTTAACGGGGGTAGATCTTGCCCGTTGCTGGATTTCATGGAGCATCCTGCCCCTTAGCATCCGCTCCGGTTTAATGTGCCAATACACGGGCCGGGTTGATGATCCTTTGAGGCACTGCAACATTCAGCTGACGGAAGACGAAGTTACTGAAGCTGTGAAAAAGATGCTGAATGAACCGGAATATGTTTGCGCCCGAACCGGCCTGCTTCCCTTTTGTGCTACAAACAAACCACCTGCTGTAAGCATCTCACCTCTGTTTGTTATAGAATTTATGATCTCCTTATATACATATTGTTAACTCCAGTCCTTTCTGAGACAGGGAGATGATCCGTTTTGGAGCAAGAAGTTTCAAGAGCCGACCGAAAAGGTAACCCGACCCAAAACAAGGGTGAAGAAGCCCGCTCAGAAGAAAAGGAACACCGCTTCCTCTACCCCGGATTTAGAGGAGGATGATGTGGGTAATCCGGACCTTGGGGTAGACCTCGATTCAGTTGGCTTACTTTTTATACGTCTTATTGATGATGATATTTGTCAGGACGACGCTGAAGCGAGTAATGCTGAAGGCCCAGAGGTAACTATTCTTTCTTCTGATGCAGTTCCTTTGCCTTTGAAAAAACCTCGCCAAGCAAACCGGAAAATTAAATTTTCTCAACCTCTTGCTTACTTGGATCCCAAAATTCTTGTGAAGACCCAGCAACATGAAGCTCGACGCACCACCCGGCATAGCGGCCAGGTAGTTACCTCCGCCGGTTTACCGAACAGCCCGGTTCGGAAACGCCGCTCAGAGGTCTCCGATTTATGCGCTAGCTTTCCTCCTAAAGCAGGTTTAACTCGTCAGCCTCTTAATCCATCTGACTCCGATTATCAGGTCACTTCCCATTCATCTTCTGGTGAATCTTCAGCCACTCAACTGCCACCGCTAAAGACAGTTATTGGGTAAGTTGGACCGATCACAACATATTTCTATATGGGTTTCTTAATCCATCTTACACCGTTCTTTCAATCTTTGGGTCTTTCCCAGGGCTAAACCTAGACCGAGCAAGAAGGCTCGTCTGGATAACCCGGCCGAAGGAACTGCCGCTCCTGAACCGGAGAGAACTCCTGGTGCTGATGCTCTGGGTCGTGAAGACATTCAGAATTATCTATCTCCACAAGATGACGCCTATGCTGAAGAAAGGCCTACCAATCCTGCCAGCCGTACTGATCAGCCTGCCAGTCCTGTTCGGGTTGAGGAATCCATCCCCCCTTCTGGAACTGTTGATAAACCGACAGTGCCAATGCAGAGCAGCGACTCCAAAGATGATGATGTTGTGATTACCGGCATTGGTCGCTCTGAACCGGGGAACTCTGCTACTTTAGCCAAGCATACTGCCAAGGAAGAAATCTCAGCCATAAAGGGCAAATGGGACGTTGACTCCTCAACGTACGCCGCTTTAAGCGCCCAAGATCTTTATTCTGGGTACCTGAACCGACTGTACACCAGTCGCGATTATGAAGCTGGTATGATCAGGATGATGAAAGAAAAACTTGAGGTAACTCTCTTGTGCTTCCTTCTGTTGCAACCCAGCTTATCAATTTATTCCAATCCGAGATGGTAATCCGAATCATGCTGCCTTGACCACTAAGGTCCGGTTTAAAAATCCAGGGCTTCAACATAGGCCGTTAACCAGAAACATCATCCAATAACCATTAGCCCCCAAGTACCAAGTTTAAATACTTGTATTAACCCTGGGACTTTTGTAATGGAAAACATGCGTTAAGATCAAGTATGCATTAGCCCCCAAGTATCGAGCACATAACTTGCTTGTGTGGTTGATACTTCCAAACCGTGCAATATTTTCTGAGCACAGCTGACGACCTGCTGCAGGGGGATCTGAAGACCAAAGAGAAACAAGTCTCGGACCTTCAGGAAATCCTAAAAACCCAGCAGGCTGAAACTGCAAAAGCGAAGGAGGAATTGACCAATGCCTTAACCGTTATGGAACAGCTGAAAGAAAGCCGCAAAAAGGAACAAGCTGATTGGGCTACTGAAAAGGCTCTTTTGATGAAAAGGGCTGAAAATGCCGAAGCTGCTCTCAAACCGGTGGTTGATGAATTATCCACCGTAAAGCGACAAATACACTCCATGACCTCTGCCGTCTTTGGTAAATTCCTTTCGATGCCCTTCTTCCAATTTGCACCTTGTTTGCTATATCCCATGTCCGGTTTGTAATCCATCTTGAAACACTGCAGGCACACGTATTGGACACTTGGGTTCTGATGTGCGGATGAAACTCAAAGCTGCCTATACTTTGATTGAACAGTTGTACACCGGAGCACAGAGAGCTATCACCACTGCATCGCATAACAACCCTGCACCGTCTCTGATTCAAGACACGTTAAAAAGGTTATCCATGCTTCCAGCCCGGATTGAAGAGTTAAAAAGATCAGCTGCTCGAACCGGAGCCATCACTGCCTTGATCCGGGCCAAAGCGTGGGTACCAGATTTTGATCCTGTCGAAGCGGCCCAAGGATACCCCAGCTTGAAAGAAGACGGTTCAGATTTCGGCGAAAACGACTTGAGGGCGATAAACCGGGCGGTGCGCCCCCTAGCTTGTCAATTGGCTGAAGAAGCAGATCTGACACATTATCAGGCCCAATATGATAACCAGAACAAGCGAGTAGCTGCCCCGGTCCCTGAAGCGGAAAACCTTATTCCTCCAATCCGTAAGCATACCTACGCCCCTGACATTGAACCATCTTTGCTGATTCATGAAGAAGCTGTCTTTCAAGCGCTAATGGGAATCGACTGGACCACTGCTGATTTCCAGCCAATGGGTAGCCAAGAGAAAGCTGAAGCGGCGCAAGATGATCCACAGCCTTCGAACCGAGGCGGCGAACAGGCGTAACCAATGCTCCGGTTCACCTTAATTGCTGACGTTTAATCCGTCAAAAAACAATATATTCAGGCACTACGCTGCCTTGTAATAAGATAGTTAATACCTCTGTGTTTGAATGCGCCTTTGTGCACGGGTACTGATGCCCTTTCCGTTGACTTTCTCCAACTTATGTTTCCTGTCTTTACTGAGTACAAAGGACGGTCTTTTGACCATACGAACCGTGCCGCGCCTTTGCCAAACCGGGCAAGTTGCCTCCGGGTTAAAAAACGGACCAGGCTGTGTCAGCTGAATCGGTTTAAAAGTATTTGACGTTCCGAAGAACAAAAACACCACAATAAAGGCAGAAAACAAAAACCAAATACGAGAGGACAACGCGATAGTAAAACGCATGCAAATAGTGGTTGCTATGAACCGTTCAGAAGGCGTGACCATCGTCAAGACAAAAGAAACCAAGCCCCCAAGAGGTGTAGCTACGGTTCAAGTCGACTAGGTTCCTAACTGAATCGTGGCAAATATGCCGGTCAAATGGCATTGCATTGGTTCGGATTCGACCAAGCCCCCAAGTGACTCAGTGGCCTAGGGCCGATCAAGTGGCATTGCGTTGGTTCGGACACGACCAAGCCCCCAAATGACTCATTGGCTAAAAAGCCGATCAGAAGGCATTACCATCATCAAGACATGACCGAGCTCTCATAAGGTGTAACCACGGTTCAAGTCGATTAGGTCCCCAACTGACTTATTGGCAAATGTGCCAGCCAGAAGGCATTACCGTCGTCAAGACATGACCAAGCTCCCCGGAGGTGTAGCTACGGTTCAGGTCGACTAGGTCCCCAACTGACTTTGTAAGGATAGCTATGTTCTCTTTGGTTCGAATACGACCTATGTTTGAACAGGAAGCCCCATGTTTGAACCGCGCATCATGTCAGCAGGTCCTCTTCAGTAATTTTTAACCTTTTTGCAAGAGATAAATTTTTCTTGAACCGGGATCTTGAACCGGATATTAAGAGCTTCAAAGCTTTGTGGGCGACATCTTCCCTTGAACCGGATTTTAAACCGGAATCTTCACTTTGATCTTCTGTGAAGCGACCTCAAGGGGTAAACCAGAAATCACATTTAAAGCGAATCCACCCCATGTAACCACGCATGATGTGAAGAACAGCACAGACCCCGCTTTACTCGAGGCTCCGGTTTATTGTATTAATCATAATATATACATGGTCATGATATGTACATAAACAGAGCCCAAGGCTCATGTATAATAAGGTCGAAGATGAGCTATGTTCCACGGCCTGCTGGTCTCCTCCTCTGATGTGCGTGAATCTTTGTGCTCTCGAATATCAATCAGGTAGTATGACCCATTATTCAGATTCTTGCTGACCACAAAAGGTCCCTCCCAAGGCGGGGATAATTTATGCTGATCAGACTGATCCTGGATGAGCCGAAGCACCAAATCCCCCTCCTGAAAGGTTCTGGTCTTAACCCGACGGCTTTGGTAACGGCGAAGATCTTGCTGGTAAATCGCTGAACGGGCAGCTGCTAAGTCACGTTCCTCATCCAACAAGTCAAGAGCGTTCTGCCGTGCCTGCTCGTTGTCCGCTTCAACATACGCTGCCACACGAGGTGAGTCATGTCGTATATCACTTGGGAGAACCGCCTCTGCTCCATAGACCATAAAAAACGGCGTAAACCCCGTGGATCTGTTAGGCGTGGTGTTGATGCTCCATAATACAGACGGTAGCTCCTCAACCCAACAACCCGGCGTCCTTTGCAAAGGGACCAGAAGCCGGGGTTTGATACCTCTCAAGATCTCTTGATTCGCTCGTTCTGCCTGACCATTAGATTGTGGGTGAGCTACCGAAGAAACATCAAGCCGTATATGCTCCCGTGCGCAGAACTCTTTCATGGCCCCTTTGGATAGATTGGTACCATTATCTGTGATGATGCTGTGTGGAAAGCCAAACCGGAAGATCACCTTCTTTATAAACCGAACCGCCGTGGCCGCATCACATTTACTGACAGGTTCTGCCTCCACCCACTTTGTAAATTTGTCAACCGCCACCAGTAGGTGGGTCTTCTTATCTTTGGAACGCTTAAAAGGCCCAACCATATCGAGCCCCCAAGTCGCAAACGGCCAAGTAATTGGAATCATCCTCAATTCTTGAGCCGGTATGTGCGCTCGTCTGGAAAATTTCTGGCAACCATCACATAACCTGACCAGGTCTTCTGCATCAGCATGAGCAGTTAACCAGTAGAAACCGTGGCGGAACGCTTTAGCCACCAATGATTTTGAACCGGCGTGGTGGCCACAATCCCCTTCATGTATTTCACGTAATATCTCGCACCCCTCCTCAGGGGATACGCACCGTTGCAGCGCTCCTGACACGCTGCGATGATGTAGCTCCCCTTTGAGGATGGTCATAGACTTGGACCGCCGTACTATCTGCCGAGCCAAGCTTTCGTCTTCTGGCAACTCACCCTGGTTCATATATGCCAGATAAGGAAGCGTCCAATCCGGGGTGACGTGAAGAGCCGCCACTAATTGAGCCTCCGGATCAGGAATAGCCAACTCCAGCTCACCGGGTAGCTGTACCGATGGGTGATACAATACATCCAAGAAAACATTGGGTGGGACCGGTTTACGCTGAGAGCCCAAGCGGCTTAAAGCGTCCGCTGCCTCATTCTTTCTGCGGTCCACATGGTCCACTTGATAGCCTTTGAAATGCCCGGCCACCATATCTACTTCACGTCGGTATGCAGCCATGAGCGGGTCCTTAGAATCCCAGGTGCCAGATACCTGCTGAGCCACAAGATCCGAATCACCAAAGCACCTAACTCGGCTCAGATTCATCTCTTTAGCCATCCGAAGACCATGAAGCAAAGCTTCATACTCAGCCGCATTATTTGTACAGGGGAACATTAAACGGAGGACATAACAAAACTTATCTCCTCGTGGGGAAGTTAAAACGACTCCAGCCCCCGAGCCTTCCAATTGTCTGGACCCGTCAAAATGAATAGTCCAATATGTGTTATCTGGCTTCTCCTCAGGTGCTTGTAACTCTGTCCAATCGTTTATGAAGTCGACAAGTGCTTGTGACTTTATGGCCGTCCGGGGTACGTGTCACATCCCACCTAGTTCATGCATTAGAGTGTGCATCATGTTTACCTTTGACAGAAATTTGAAATGGGGAAGCCAGAACCCCCAGCACCCCTCCTGAAATCAACTAGGGTTTACTAAAAATATTTTCAATGAACCTGAAATGCCCTTCTAAAATGTCCACCCTCTTTGTCTTGGTTTGAAACCTCTGGCAAAAATAGTGCACATTTTTCTAGGTCAACAGAAGGTCTTTGAATTAATGCATTAGTATTTGAATTTGGGCATTTAAAATTTATAAAATATTTCAAATGCTCAAATATTTCCAAACTAAAATGTTCCTTGCTGGAAATATTCCAACTAAGGACCAGGTGCAGTTTGGTGATTTTTGGAGTTGTGCTAGTATTTTAAATAAGTCTACAAAGTTACAAAAGAAATAGAAAAGGAAACAAAAATCAGAAAAGGACTTACCTGGCCAAACCCCCCAGCCGGCCCACCTGGCGGCCCAGCACTGTGCTGGCCCGAGCCAGCCAGCTGCTTCGTCCCCGCCGGCAGGCAGGGTGGTGACGCCGACGAGCGCGAGCTCGCCACGACGCCACCTGCTCGCCGCTTCGCCGCCCCGCTGTCCTGGACGGCCTCCACGTCGTGCCCCCGACCCCGTGGACACGTCCACTTCCCCCCTGTCTCTCTCTCCCTCGCTCTTCCCCGCCATGGCCGACGCCATCGTCGCCGCTCCGCCGTCATAACCGTAGCCACCGTCGTCCCCGTGCCACGAGACCGTGTCCAACCTCTCCGCCGTCGTCGACTTCGTCGAGCAGCACGAGCCCGAGCGCTCACGTGCCCCGAAGCCACCGCACCGACCCCACCCGAGTCCACCGTCGCCGGAGATCCCCTTCAACGCCGTCGCCGCACCAGCTCGTCCCCGACCACGCCGTCTGGCTCTGCGAGTTCGCTGTGAGCCTGGCTACCGCCCCATCCTTTCCTTTCCTCTTCCCGTGCACAACAACGAGCGCACGAAGCTCGCCCGCACCCGCCGCCGCGGAGCTCGTCGCCGACGAGGCTTCGGCCACCTAACGGCCACGCCACCCTGTCCACTAGCCTCACCGCACACCCAGGGCCCCGACGCATCACTCCACGCGCCTCGCCGTGCCCCGCAGCCCCGGTTTCACCTTCGCCCGAGCCCCGGCGCCGCCAAACTCGTCGCCGGCGTCATTTTCGGCGACCCCGAGGCCAACTACCACCACCACTCGATGCGGCTCACCTCCCGCATCACGTAGACGTGCTCCGCCGTCGATTTGGTCGCCGGAGCGCGAATCTGCACTTCCTCCGCCGCGTCTGGACGTCGCCGGCGGCTCAACGCCGGCGGAGTTGACCTGTTTGACCCCCTGGGTCTATGACATGTGGGCCCCGCCCACTAACTAATCCAGGATTAGAAATAATCTAATCTGTTTAAGCTAATGACCCTGACACGTGGGACCCACGCGTCAGGTTTGACCTGGACCGGGTCTGTTGACCTGCTGAGGTCAGCATGACCTCATGCTGACGCCACAATTAATTTTCTGGATTTATTTTTGCACAGGAAATTCCAGAAATTAGTTCAAACTTCAAAAATTCATAGAAAATTATCTATAACTCCAAATGCAAAGTTTTATATATGAAAAATTATCAGAAGAATCCAACCTATCCATTGGTACTGGTTTCATGCATGTCAGAACAAGTTAAACCCACTGTTTAGGCATTACAAGTTGATACACTAATATGATCTTCATAAATGAGCTACCATTTGAATCTTTGGTTCAAATGGGTTCATTCCCTTCTGGTTTAACTTGCACTAGGTCAGGGCACATCCATATTGCCATGTCATAGCATGCATCATATTGTTGCATATTGCCATGTATTGATTGTGTTCCGATGTGTTCATCGTGGTAGGTTCTGCCTCCGAGGATATCTCCGAGTATCCAACTGAAGGGCAGTATCCCACGACCACTCCATCAGGCAAGCAAACCATTGATCATTCCGATACAAACCCATGTTCTCGCTTCTGCTCTTGTTTACTGCATTAAGACAACGCGTTTCAAACTGCTGTGTGTCGCGGTAGTTGAACCCACTTCCTTTGCATGACCTGTCATTGCCACAGTAACTAGATGAAACCCACTAGCATGTGTAGGAGTTGATTGAGCCAATACATGTGTATGTGTGTTCCTACCATGCTATGCTTGCTATGCTTAGAGTTGTGTCAGGTCTGGCTCATCGGGATGATGATCCGGAGTGAAAGGTTGTATCGTTGTCAATAGTGTGGAAGTGTTGAACACGATTTGGTAAAGGAATCGATGGAAGGCCATGTAGGAGTACATGGTGGGTTGTTTCATTGAGGCCGTTCTTAAGAACTGAGATCTGTGTGTGTGATTTAAGACTCAGCTACTACCACGCATTGGGCCCGAAACCAATGGACCCTCTCGGCTTCTTGATCACGCTTGTCCTCTGTCCAGGAGTTGCAAAGTAGTTTCTGGTGTTTGTAGCATGCTGGGGGCCGCACGCGGCGCTGACCATCGGGGTGGGCTGTGTTGCGGTAGGCACGTGGCACGGTGTACCGACTCGCCCGTTTGGTATTTCGGGAACCCTGTTCACATCGTTCGGGGCCGTTAGTGGAAACCTCGGCCGGACTCCCTGCGGATGGAACCCGAATAGGCGATAAACCTGGACTAGAGACTTGAGTGTTTAGGTAGGCCGTGGCCGACACCCTCGCTGGGCTTCCGCTTGAAGGTTGCCGAGTACATGTCGTGTAAACGGCGATAAGTGGTGAGAGCGTGTGTGAAGAAGTACACCCCTGCAGGGTATAAATCTATTCGAATAGCCGCGTCCGCGGTAAAGGACTACTTGGTCACCTATGCAGTTCATAGATGAGTTAAATGGATACTACTAAAAATCTCAAGATAAGTGTGAGTACCGCGGATGGCCCTCTCGTAGGATGGCGAGAGAGGATCCACGGTGGAGTATTGTGATGGTGATAGTGGACTCGTGTGCGACAAATGTTTTACAAGTGGTGTCTTTCGTAGGATAGCTTAGCCAAGAGTCAAAGCTGGCTTGCTGCAATAACCCCACTACCTTCTTGAGAATGTGCATGTATAGTAGGTTCCTGTTGTAAGACTTGCTGAGTACCTCCGTACTCATGTTGCTTTAATCATGTTTTTCAGACGACTGCACCAACCCCTCTGATGGGTTCTATGTAGACCTCGACGTTGACGAGTGACTTATCACCCAGGTGGTGATCCAAGACTTGTGAAGGGTCGTTGTAGATAGATAGGCTTCGTCAAGCCTTCTTTCTTTCTAGTGTCTGTACACAGACTACTTTGCTTCCGCATGTGCTTGTATGTTTGTATGACTTGAGTGTTGGGTCATGTGACCCCTATCTGCATGGATGATATGTATGGCTCCTCGGAGCCTTCTAAATAAAGTACTTGAGTCGTAGAGTACTGTTGTGTTGCCATGTTGTATTTACTCATATCGGGCATATTGTGTGTATGATTGAAATGCTTGGTATGAGTGGGATCCGACTATCTAGTTGTTTATCCTTGGCAGCCTTTCATATGGGGAAATGTAAGTCTTGTGCTTCTGAGCGATAGTAGTCCGCTACAGCCCGGTTCACCGGAGTCCTGCTAGCCCAGCACTACTGCTTGGACACTTGACTGGCCGGCATGTGTTTCACGTCGTTCCTATGTCTGTCCCTTCGGGGAAATGTCACGCGCTGATATTCGGAGTCCTGCCTAGCCTGCTACAGCCCGGTTCACCGGAGTCCTGTTAGCCCAGTGCTACAGCCCGAATAGATACGTTGATGACCGACATGCTCGATGTGATTCATGTATGCCTGTCCTCATAGGCTAGCGCCGCTTCGGGTTCACGACTAGCCATGTCGGCCCGGGTTCTCTGTCATATGGATGCTAGCGACACTATCATATACGTGAGCCAAAAGGCGCAAACGGTCCCGGGCCAGGTAAGGTGGCACCCGTGGGAGTACCGTGCGTGAGGCCGCAAAGTGATATGAAGTGTTACACGCTGGATCGATGTGGCTTAGAATCGGGGTCCTGACAGCGTTGGCATCAGAGCCGGACTGCCTGTAGGTTCGCTAAGCCAAACTGGTCGATGTCGAGTCTAGAAATGCTTTAGTTATATGTAGGGGAATTGATTGTGGGAGGGAACGTAAGGCTCTTTTACTTCTTTACCTTATGCCCTCTATTCTGAGTCATTCTCTTCTCATTCTACGTGGGTTAAGGACTAGGCTCTCTTCTCTCTATCAGGTCCACGTGCTACTAAATCCGTAGTAACTTATAGGATTGTTGGTTCAACCCAGTTCAGTTCTACTAAAGTTTAGTATGTTGCCAATTGAACCAGAACCTTGATATGTTGTTGTTGAGTGGTTTCGCAAACTGTTGTGGATGTCTCAATTCTTTTTCTGAGCATTTACAGCCGTTATGCTGTCCAATTTCATCCAGAAATTCTAATGCCTTTGCACTATTTTGTGCTTTCAGATGGCTACCCGTCCCCAAAACCAAGTGGTTCGTCTGACCCGTTGCATCGGTGTATGTGGTCATACCGCCATGTTGGTTCGAGTGATGGTTGAGGCAGGTTACCGATGGTACCCTGAATACACCGTCGAAGAGCAGTTTAGAGATTTCAACCAGAGCCAATATCTGTGCACGGTCAGGATATATCCATCTTATCCCGGAGCCACGGAACCACTCCACTGTTCTTATGGACTCGGGATCACTATTGGGATGTCCGTTCAAGATGCAGCCTACTCGATGATGACCATTATGCGAGCTAGAACTGCCTTGTTGAGCAACACTGAATTTCGCTACATGCCAGCATCCCTCCCTGGGGCGCATGGTTACCTTCAGGGCATGTACAGTGATGCATCCCATGAGGACTCACTCCTTTGCACCACTACTGAGATGTTGGAAGATAAGGACCGTGAAAACCGGGCCTTGCGTATGGAGCTCTTTAATGCTCGTGCTGATCATTGGGCCACCTTGACGAGGTTTGCACCTGCTGTGCAAGCCGGATACATGGACGAGAGACTTGTACCCTGTGCGGGCTAGTCTGCCAGACTTCATGGAATGGTGTGAGGTGGGAGGCATCACCCCTCCTCGTGGGCCTCTTCTACCGCCATCTGTTGGACCGAGGCCGCACCCAAGTCCCTATGGTCCACAAGCACCGCAGGACCGTCTGTTCCCAGATGACCATGTTCCGCTTCCAGGTCTGGGTGGTGATTTCTATGAGGACTTCTACGGAGCCGTCTGAGCTAGTAGCAGTCTCGCTAGTATTGTAATAGTTGTATGTCCACCGTCCTGCGTGATTGTGGAATATAACTTAGTGTGTATCAATTCCGGAGGTGTAGAAAAATAATGTATAGGAGCTTGGAATGCCTCCGATGAGATGTAACGTCTTTCGTCTTAGTTGTATTTCAGCTTGAGCTTGTACTAAGCTATGTATGATGTGTATGACCGTTGGTATATATATGGCAGTTTCCATATTACCATGTCATACGGATGATCATCTCTGCATTCCTTGTTACCCATTACATTCCGCACTTCCTTGGCCAGATTTTGCCATCCTGGTTTAAATCGCTGTTTTGTTTTCCCAGGATGGTCAACACCCGCAGCAACCCTGCTGCTTCGGAGCAGGGAGAAGCTAGTGCACCTAGAGAGGAAAGTCTGCCTCAACCACCTTCTCTGGCCGAAGTGATGCTGGAGGCAGAGCGCAACAGGCGCGACACCAACCGCTTGTTAGAGCGGATTGAGCAGAACACTGCACGCCAGCAGAGGATCAATTCGGTGTCCATCAATGACTTTGTCAAGCTGTACCTGCCAAAGTTCAATCATTCCATCGAACCTCTCAATGCGGATGACTGGCTCCGCAGCATCGCTCACAAGCTACGTTCTGCCAATGTAGCTGAAGATGATAAAGTCACCTTTGCTGCCTATCACCTCGAAGGCCCTGCCAGCCTTTGGTGGGAGAATTATGAAGCTATGCGTCCGGTCGGCCAACTCACTACTTGGGCTGATTTCAGTGCCGCTTTTCGTGAGCATCATATTCCGTAAGGTCTCATGGATCGCAAGAGGGAGGAGTTCTGTAACTTCACCTAGGGGAAGCTGACTGTGGATGCATACAGTCGCGAGTTTGGAAAGCTTGCACGCTATGCTCCCGAAGAGGTATCCACCGACGCCAAGAAGCAGGCAAGGTTCCGCAAGGGACTTAGCCCTGAGCTCCGACGTGACCTTCGTCTGCATGAATGCATTTCTTTTCCGAAGCTAGTCAATAAGGCCATCAGTGCCGAGACGGGGCAGAACGATTTTGAAGCTTCATGTAAGCACTCCCGTGACTATGGATCTTCATCCGGCTCTGGATCTCAGAAGCGCCGGGTCTGGATTCCAAATTCTGCTATGCCACCCAGTTATACCCCGAGGCCATCCTTTGAGGCGCCTCGTCCCAATCAACAGTATGTGCCGCCCAAGACTTTTGGTGGCCCCACTGCCAATACTGCTCCACGCCCCAATATGATAACTTGCTTCAAGTGTGGTGAGCCGGGCCACTACATCCGTCAGTGTCCCCAAAACAACCCCAGCCAGTTCGGAAAGTCTGTTGGACGTGGTAAGTCAACAGCGAAGGTGCTCGTCGCCAAGCCAGCCACCACTGCTCGTGGCCATGTCAACTACGTTTCAGCTGAAGAAACTCAAGAGAACCCCAACGTCGTTCTCGGTACGCTCCTTGTTAATTGCCATCCGGCAACTGTTCTCTTTGATACTGGAGCATCTCATTCATTTATTTCTGAGAGCTATGCTCGTTTGCACAACACCACTTTTTGTGACATGCCTACCTCCATGGTAATTCAAACCCCTGGTTCTAAGCGGCAAACCTCTAGAATTAGCCATGGAAATGAAATTCTTGTTGACAGATTGGTCTTCCTTGCGTCACTAATAGCTCTCAAGTCCTCAGACATTAACATCATCTTGGGTATGGACTGGATGTCAGCTCATTACGCCAAGATTGACTGCTCAACTAGAACTGTTCAACTTACCCATCCATCGGGCAAGACAGTCAACGTTTTGACCCGAGTATCGGAGCGTCAGCTCTACTCTTTAAATGCCAATCCCCTTCCAGACCTTGAAGATATTCCGGTAGTCCGTGACTTTCCGGATGTCTTCCCAGAGGAACTGCCAGGTGTTCCACCTGACAGAGATGTCGAGTTCGTAATAGACCTTGTTCCAGGAACCGTCCCAATCTCTAGGAGACCTTATAAGATGGCACCCCTAGAACTAGCCGAGCTTAAGAAACAACTCGATGAGTCCTTGCAAAAAGGTTTCATCCGTCCTAGTTCATCTCCATGGGCTTGCCCCGTCCTCTTCGTCAATAAGAAGGATGGAACGGATCGGATGGTTGTAGATTACCGACCTGTCAATTTGGTCACTATCAAGAACAAGTATCCGCTCCCCAGGATCAACGATCTGTATGACCAGCTCACTGGATCCTCAGTCTTTTCCAAGATGGATTTGAGGTTGGGCTACCATCAAATCAAAATCAAGAACGGGGACATTCCCAAAACGGCCTTTGTCACTCGTTACGGCCAATACGAGTACACCGTCATGTCCTTCGGTTTAACCAATGCTCCAGCCACCTTCTCTCGGTTAATGAACTCGATCTTCATGGAGTACTTGGATAAATTCGTCGTGGTATATCTCGATGATATACTCATCTACTCCAAGAATGAGGAAGAACATGCTGAACATCTAAGGCTAGTATTGATGAAACTTCGAGAGCATCGCCTTTATGCCAAATTCTCCAAGTGCGAATTCTGGTTGCCAGAAGTGACCTATCTGGGCCATGTAATCTCTGGCAAGGGCATTGCTGTCAATCCCGAGCGAGTTCAAGCTGTCCTTGACTGGACTCCACCTGAAACGGTCAAGCAAGTTCGGAGTTTTCTTGGATTAGCGAGCTATTGCCGCCGCTTCGTCGAGAATTTTTCCAAGGTTGCTAAGCCTCTAACTGAACTCCTCAAGAAAGATAAAAAGTTCGAGTGGACCCCACAGTGCGAGTACAGCTTTCAGGAACTGAAAAGACGCCTGACGTCTGCTCCCGTACTGGTACCACCAGACTTCTCTAAGGACTTTGTTATTTACTGCGACGCCTCGCGACAAGGACTAGGTTGCATACTCATGCAAGATCGTCATGTGATTGCCTACGCATCTCGACAGTTGCGTCCACATGAGGATAATTATCCTACTCATGATCTAGAGCTTGCAGCAGTAGTCCATGCACTCAAAACCTGGCGACATTACCTCCTGGGTAACCGTTGCGAAATTTACACTGATCACCAAAGCTTGAAATATATCTTCACCCAACCGGATTTGAATCTCAGGCAAAGACGTTGGGTCGAGTTGATCTCGGATTACGACTTAGGAATAACTTACACCCTAGGCAAAGCCAATGTCATGGCTGATGCACTAAGTCGTAAATCTTATTGTAACAACTTGATGTTACAACAAGGTCAACCACTTCTCCACGAGGAATTTCATAAGCTTAACCTTCACATTGTTCCTCGAGGATTCCTTTCCACCCTGGTGGCGAAACCTAACCTTACGGATCAGATCATCAAGGCACAAAAGGTGGATCCGGGAATTTCCCGTATCAAGAGAAACATCAAGAAGGGAGTTGCAGATTGTTTCTCCATTGATGATCAAGGTGTTGTGTTCTTTGGAAACCGTCTAGTGGTTCCCAAGGTACGCAACTTGAGGCGATTGATCCTTAAGGAAGCTCATGAATCCCCTCTCACCATTCATCCCGGTAGCACTAAGATGTATCAAGACCTACGCCAGAGGTTTTGGTGGACTAGGATGAAGAGAGAAATCGCTCAACACATTGCAACTTGCGACTTTTGTCGTCGTGTTAAAGCAGAGCATCAACGGCCTGCTGGCACCCTTCAACCATTGCAGATTCCTGAATGGAAATGGGATAAAATCGGTATGGATTTCATTACCGGGTTTCCCAGAACCAAAAGAGGGAATAATGCTATCTTCGTTGTTGTCGATCGTCTTTCCAAAGTAGCCCACTTCTTACCTGTTCGCGAGAGTATAACCGCTAGCCAGCTAGCGGATTTGTACATCTCTCGAATAGTATCTCTCCATGGTGTTCCATTGGAAATTAATTCAGACCGTGGAAGTCTTTTCACCTCTCGATTTTGGGAAAGTTTCCAAAATGCTATGGGGACTCGTCTCTCCTTTAGCACCGCCTTCCATCATCAGTCAAGTGGTCAAGTAGAACGAGTCAATCAAATTCTGGAGGATATGCTCCGAGCTTCTGTCATCTCTTTCGGTATGAATTGGGAGAAGTGCCTTCCATTCGCCGAGTTTGCTTATAACAACAGTTATCAAGCTAGCTTGGGTAAAGCTCCTTTCGAAGTTCTTTATGGACGAAAATGTCGGACGCCTCTTAACTGGTCAGAAACCGGCGAGAGACAACTCTTTGTCCCGGACATGATCCAGGATGCAGAAGAGCAGGTTCGCATTATTCGTGAGAAGTTGAAAACCGCCCAGTCTCGACAAAAGAGTCAGTATGACCGCAAGCATAAGCCCATGGCTTATGAAGTCGGCGAGATGGCTTACCTTCGGGTTACACCTTTAAAGGGAACCCATCGATTCGGTATCAAAGGCAAATTGGCTCCTCGTTACATTGGACCTTTTCGCATTCTTGCCAAACGAGGGGAAGTTGCCTACCAACTGGAACTACCTCCGCATCTCTCCAGAGTTCATGATGTCTTCCACGTTTCTCAACTCAGGCGTTGCTTCGCGGATCCTATCCGTGGAGTGGACCACGAAACGCTTGATCTCCAAGATAACCTCACTTATCGGGAATACCCCGTTCGTATCCTTGATCAAGCCGAGCGTACCACTCGACGCCACAATATCAAGTTTCTCAAGGTTCAATGGTCACACCATTCCGAGCAAGAAGCTACTTGGGAAAGGGAGGATCGTCTTCGACTTGAGTACCCCACCTTCTTTCCGACAGATCCTAAATCTCGGGACGAGATTCTTTTGAGTGGGGGTGAGTTGTCACATCCCACCTAGTTCATGCATTAGAGTGTGCATCATGTTTACCTTTGACAGAAATTTGAAATGGGGAAGCCAGAACCCCCAGCACCCCTCCTGAAATCAACTAGGGTTTACTAAAAATATTTTCAATGAACCTGAAATGCCCTTCTAAAATGTCCACCCTCTTTGTCTTGGTTTGAAACCTCTGGCAAAAATAGTGCACATTTTTCTAGGTCAACAGAAGGTCTTTGAATTAATGCATTAGTATTTGAATTTGGGCATTTAAAATTTATAAAATATTTCAAATGCTCAAATATTTCCAAACTAAAATGTTCCTTGCTGGAAATATTCCAACTAAGGACCAGGTGCAGTTTGGTGATTTTTGGAGTTGTGCTAGTATTTTAAATAAGTCTACAAAGTTACAAAAGAAATAGAAAAGGAAACAAAAATCAGAAAAGGACTTACCTGGCCAAACCCCCCAGCCGGCCCACCTGGCGGCCCAGCACTGTGCTGGCCCGAGCCAGCCAGCTGCTTCGTCCCCGCCGGCAGGCAGGGTGGTGACGCCGACGAGCGCGAGCTCGCCACGACGCCACCTGCTCGCCGCTTCGCCGCCCCGCTGTCCTGGACGGCCTCCACGTCGTGCCCCCGACCCCGTGGACACGTCCACTTCCCCCCTGTCTCTCTCTCCCTCGCTCTTCCCCGCCATGGCCGACGCCATCGTCGCCGCTCCGCCGTCATAACCGTAGCCACCGTCGTCCCCGTGCCACGAGACCGTGTCCAACCTCTCCGCCGTCGTCGACTTCGTCGAGCAGCACGAGCCCGAGCGCTCGCGTGCCCCGAAGCCACCGCACCGACCCCACCTGAGTCCACCGTCGCCGGAGATCCCCTTCAACGCCGTCGCCGCACCAGCTCGTCCCCGACCACGCCGTCTGGCTCTGCGAGTTCGCTGTGAGCCTGGCTACCGCCCCATCCTTTCCTTTCCTCTTCCCGTGCACCACAACGAGCGCACGAAGCTCGCCCGCACCCGCCGCCGCGGAGCTCGTCGCCAACGAGGCTCCGGCCACCTAACGGCCACGCCACCCTGTCCACTAGCCTCACCGCACACCCAGGGCCCCGACGCATCACTCCACGCGCCTCGCCGTGCCCCGCAGCCCCGGTTTCACCTTCGCCCAAGCCCCGGCGCCGCCAAACTCGTCGCCGGCGTCATTTCCGGCGACCCCGAGGCCAACTACCACCACCACTCGATGCGGCTCACCTCCCGCATCACGTAGACGTGCTCCGCCGTCGATTTGGTCGCCGGAGCGCGAATCTGCACTTCCTCCGCCGCGTCTGGACGTCGCCGGCGGCTCAACGCCGGCGGAGTTGACCTGTTTGACCCCCTGGGTCTATGACATGTGGGCCCCGCCCACTAACTAATCCAGGATTAGAAATAATCTAATCTGTTTAAGCTAATGACCCTGACACGTGGGACCCACGCGTCAGGTTTGACCTGGACCGGGTCTGTTGACCTGCTGAGGTCAGCATGACCTCATGCTGACGCCACAATTAATTTTCTGGATTTATTTTTGCACAGGAAATTCCAGAAATTAGTTCAAACTTCAAAAATTCATAGAAAATTATCTATAACTCCAAATGCAAAGTTTTATATATGAAAAATTATCAGAAGAATCCAACCTATCCATTGGTACTGGTTTCATGCATGTCAGAACAAGTTAAACCCACTGTTTAGGCATTACAAGTTGATACACTAATATGATCTTCATAAATGAGCTACCATTTGAATCTTTGGTTCAAATGGGTTCATTCCCTTCTGGTTTAACTTGCACTAGGTCAGGGCACATCCATATTGCCATGTCATAGCATGCATCATATTGTTGCATATTGCCATGTATTGATTGTGTTCCGATGTGTTCATCGTGGTAGGTTCTGCCTCCGAGGATATCTCCGAGTATCCAACTGAAGGGCAGTATCCCACGACCACTCCATCAGGCAAGCAAACCATTGATCATTCCGATACAAACCCATGTTCTCGCTTCTGCTCTTGTTTACTGCATTAAGACAACGCGTTTCAAACTGCTGTGTGTCGCGGTAGTTGAACCCACTTCCTTTGCATGACCTGTCATTGCCACAGTAACTAGATGAAACCCACTAGCATGTGTAGGAGTTGATTGAGCCAATACATGTGTATGTGTGTTCCTACCATGCTATGCTTGCTATGCTTAGAGTTGTGTCAGGTCTGGCTCATCGGGATGATGATCCGGAGTGAAAGGTTGTATCGTTGTCAATAGTGTGGAAGTGTTGAACACGATTTGGTAAAGGAATCGATGGAAGGCCATGTAGGAGTACATGGTGGGTTGTTTCATTGAGGCCGTTCTTAAGAACTGAGATCTGTGTGTGTGATTTAAGACTCAGCTACTACCACGCATTGGGCCCGAAACCAATGGACCCTCTCGGCTTCTTGATCACGCTTGTCCTCTGTCCAGGAGTTGCAAAGTAGTTTCTGGTGTTTGTAGCATGCTGGGGGCCGCACGCGGCGCTGACCATCGGGGTGGGCTGTGTTGCGGTAGGCACGTGGCACGGTGTACCGACTCGCCCGTTTGGTGTTTCGGGAACCCTGTTCACATCGTTCGGGGCCGTTAGTGGAAACCTCGGCCGGACTCCCTGCGGATGGAACCCGAATAGGTGATAAACCTGGACTAGAGACTTGAGTGTTTAGGTAGGCCGTGGCCGACACCCTCGCTGGGCTTCCGCTTGAAGGTTGCCGAGTACATGTCGTGTAAACGGCGATAAGTGGTGAGAGCGTGTGTGAAGAAGTACACCCCTGCAGGGTATAAATCTATTCGAATAGCCGCGTCCGCGGTAAAGGACTACTTGGTCACCTATGCAGTTCATAGATGAGTTAAATGGATACTACTAAAAATCTCAAGATAAGTGTGAGTACCGCGGATGGCCCTCTCGTAGGATGGCGAGAGAGGATCCACGGTGGAGTATTGTGATGGTGATAGTGGACTCGTGTGCGACAAATGTTTTACAAGTGGTGTCTTTCGTAGGATAGCTTAGCCAAGAGTCAAAGCTGGCTTGCTGCAATAACCCCACTACCTTCTTGAGAATGTGCATGTATAGTAGGTTCCTGTTGTAAGACTTGCTGAGTACCTCCGTACTCATGTTGCTTTAATCATGTTTTTCAGACGACTGCACCAACCCCTCTGATGGGTTCTATGTAGACCTCGACGTTGACGAGTGACTTATCACCCAGGTGGTGATCCAAGACTTGTGAAGGGTCGTTGTAGATAGATAGGCTTCGTCAAGCCTTCTTTCTTTCTAGTGTCTGTACACAGACTACTTTGCTTCCGCATGTGCTTGTATGTTTGTATGACTTGAGTGTTGGGTCATGTGACCCCTATCTGCATGGATGATATGTATGGCTCCTCGGAGCCTTCTAAATAAAGTACTTGAGTCGTAGAGTACTGTTGTGTTGCCATGTTGTATTTACTCATATCGGGCATATTGTGTGTATGATTGAAATGCTTGGTATGAGTGGGATCCGACTATCTAGTTGTTTATCCTTGGCAGCCTTTCATATGGGGAAATGTAAGTCTTGTGCTTCTGAGCGATAGTAGTCCGCTACAGCCCGGTTCACCGGAGTCCTGCTAGCCCAGCACTACTGCTTGGACACTTGACTGGCCGGCATGTGTTTCACGTCGTTCCTATGTCTGTCCCTTCGGGGAAATGTCACGCGCTGATATTCGGAGTCCTGCCTAGCCTGCTACAGCCCGGTTCACCGGAGTCCTGTTAGCCCAGTGCTACAGCCCGAATAGATACGTTGATGACCGACATGCTCGATGTGATTCATGTATGCCTGTCCTCATAGGCTAGCGCCGCTTCGGGTTCACGACTAGCCATGTCGGCCCGGGTTCCCTGTCATATGGATGCTAGCGACACTATCATATACGTGAGCCAAAAGGCGCAAACGGTCCCGGGCCAGGTAAGGTGGCACCCGTGGGAGTACCGTGCGTGAGGCCGCAAAGTGATATGAAGTGTTACACGCTGGATCGATGTGGCTTAGAATCGGGGTCCTGACAGTACGTATCTTAAATCGTGCGGCCCAAGCTCGATAGCCCACTTGGCAATCCGACCGGTCGCCTCCCGGTTCTGTATGATGTCACCCAAAGGAGCAGAACTGACCACCGTGATGGGGTGTCCTTGAAAATATTGCCTCAGCTTCCGGCTTGCCATAAAAACTCCATATACCAGCTTCTGCCAATGCGGATACCTTTGTTTGGACTCGATAAGCACTTCACTGATATAGTAAACCGGTCGCTGAACCGGATGCTCCTTCCCAGCCTCCTTGCGTTCTACCACCATCGCCACACTGACCGCTCTGGCGTTCGCAGCAACATATAACAGGAGTGGCTCCTTATCTACAGGGGCTGCCAACACTGGCGGATTGACTAACTGTCGCTTCAAGTCCTCAAACGCTTTATCAGCCTCCGGACTCCAGACAAATTGATCTGTCTTCTTGAGCATTTGATACAAGGGGATCGCCTTTTCACCGAGGCGGCTGATAAACCGGCTTAACGCTGCAATCCGTCCGGCCATGCGCTGAACATCATTGACACATTTCGGTTTGGCCAGTGAGGTGATGGCTGTGATCTTTTCCGGATTGGCCTCAATTCCTCTATGGGACACTAAGAATCCCAACAACTTGCCTGCAGGTACACCAAAAACACATTTAGCTGGGTTGAGCATCATTTGGTACACTCTCAAGTTATCGAAGGTTTCCTTCAAATCATCAACCAGGGTCTCCTTCTTTCGTGACTTGACCACAATATCATCCACATAAGCATGCACATTCCGACCAATCTGTTCGTGGAGGCAATTTTGCACACACCGTTGATAAGTAGCCTGCGCACTCTTAAGCCCGAAGGGCATAGAAACATAGCAGAAGGCTCCAAAGGGAGTAATGAACGCCGTCTTCTCCTGGTCCTTAACTGCCATCTTGATCTGATGATAACCCGAATAGGCATCCAAAAAACTCAAACGCTCGCAACCTGCCGTAGCATCAATGATTTGATCAATCCGGGGGAGAGCAAAAGGATCCGCTGGACAAGCTTTATTCAAGTCTGTGTAATCCACACACATGCGCCAGGTGCCGTTTTTCTTAAGAACCAGCACCGGATTAGCAAGCCACTCGGGATGAAAAACCTCAATAATAAACCCAGCCGCCAAGAGCCTGGCCACTTCCTCACCAATCGCTTTACGTCTTTCTTCGTTAAACCGGCGTAAGAACTGTTTTACCGGTCTATACTTAGGATCCACATTAAGGGTGTGCTCAGCGAGTCGCCTCGGTACACCAGGCATGTCAGACGACTTCCATGCAAAGATGTCCCGATTCTCACGGATGAACTCGATGAGCGCGCTTTCCTATTTTGGATCCAGGTTTGCACTGATGCTGAACTGCTTGGACGAATCGCCAGGTACGAAGTCAACAAGCTTAGTTTCGGCAGCCGATTTGAACTTCAAGGCCGGATCGTGGTCCGTAGTTGGCTTCTTCAACGAAGTCATGTCCTCCGGGTCAACACTGTCTTTGTACTGCTTTAGCTCCTCCGTAGCACAAACCGATTCTGCATAAGTCGCATCTCCTTCCTCGCATTCCAAAGCGATTCGACGGCTCCCATGAACCGTTATAGTGCCCTTGTAACCCGGCATCTTGAGTTGCAGATATACATAGGAGGGCCGTGCCATAAATTTTGCATAGGCTGGCCGTCCGAACAAAGCGTGGTATGGACTTTGGATTTTAACCACTTCGAACGTCAGCGTCTCTGATCTGGAATCATGACTATCGCCGAAGACCACCTCAAGGGCTATCTTACCAACCGGGTACGCAGACTTGCCAGGCACCACCCCGTGAAACACTGTATTGGTCGGTTTGAGATCCTTATCTACCAGTCCCATGCGACGGAAGGTCTCATAATACAAGATGTTAATGCTGCTCCCTCCGTCCATGAGCACCTTGGTGAGCTTATAACCTCCCACCTGAGGTGCCACCACCAATGCCAACTGACCCGGATTATAAACCCTGGGAGGATGATCTTCTCGGCTCCATATGATAGGTTGTTCCGACCAGCGCAGATAGTACGGCGTGGCCGGTTCGATAGCACTAACTGCCCGCCTCTGAAGCTTTCTATCCCGTTTATCCAAGCTTGTAGTAAAGACATGATACTGTCCACCACTCAACTGTTTCGGGTTGCTCTGATAACCTGATTGCTGCTGTCCGTAACCACTTTGATTACCTTGATTATTTTGGTTGTCCTGTCCGCCCGGATTACCGTGGAACCCTGGACCGGAATTTCCGCCGCCGTATCCTGATCCGGAACCTGAACCGCCGCCAGAGATGTGATCATATTGGAAAGTGTTTGAGCTTTTGAATTCCTTCATGATGTAACAATCCTTCCAAAGATGGGTTGCTGGCTCCTCTTTTGTTCCGTGCTTTGGACAGGGCTGGTTTAAGAAAAAGTTCAAACGCTCCGGATTAGGACCGGGATTTCCGCGAAAACTTGGCTGTTTCCCCTTGCGCCGTTGTCCCTTATTCTGTGCACTTGTGTTGGCCACAAAATCCATGCTCCCATCCGGTTTACGCTTACCTCCGCCTCCATTACCTGTCGGTCGATGCTGCTGGCCTTTGGTGTTGCTATTCTTCTTTCCCTTCCCTGCTTTGTCGTCACCAGAGTTAGGATCCTTGGTACTGTCGGAATCCGCATACTTCACTAAAGCGGTCATGAGCGTTCCCATATCCGTGCAATCACGCTTCATCCGGCCTAACTTTAGCTTCAAAGGGCCAAACCGACAGTTGCTTTCCAACAGCACCACGGCGGTGTCTGCGTTGATGCGATCTGACAAGTGCAAAACTTCTGATACCCGGCGTACCCAATGGGTAGTTGATTCCCCTTCTTGCTGAACGCAAGCTGCTAGGTCAACTATCGACATTGGCTGTTTGCACGTGTCCTTGAAATTCTTGATAAACCGGGCGCGCAACTGGGCCCACGAATTAATGGAATTAGGCGGTAAGCTCTTTAGCCAAGTCCGGGCCGTTCCTTCTAACATCATAGTAAAATACTTGGCACACGCCGTGTCATCCACATCCAGCATCTCCATAGCCATCTCATAGCTCTCCACCCATGTCTCCGGAGGCTGATCTGCCGTGTAGTTTGGTACCTTGCGGGGGCCTTTGAAGTCTTTGGGCAGGCGTACGTTGCGCAAAGCGGGAACAAGGCACGGTACTCCCAAAGAACTAGAAAGCACCCCCGGTTCAACCGTAGCAGCTGGGAAGATAGGTGTAAGCTGACGAGCCTGATGCTGCGCTGCTAGTCCGGCCTCCCGCGCACGGGCGCGATCCACATTCTCCTGAGCATTGTCGACGCCCGCCGGATTGTTGCCGCGGAGCGCTTCACGCCTGGCATTACTTGAAACAGCCGGCTCCTCCATGCGCCTACTATAGCTCCCGCTGGGGCGAGGGGTGGAATGAATCCGATCACGGCTTTGCGAATATGCTTCTTGTTGGGCCAATGCGGTCCTAAGGAGCTCCTTGACCCGGCGTGTCTCTACATCCTGCGGTGAATCGCCTTCGATCGGAATGGCTTCCAACCGAGCTGCCGCCGCGACGAGGTTATCCATCGGGTTGGAATAATGGCCCGATGGTGTTGGCACGGCCTGTGGTGTACCAGTGTTGTGACGAGGCAGGTTTATTATCCGGTGCTGAACCGGGGCGCCAACTGTCGCCTCCGCACGGTTTACCCCCGGGGTGTTGAAGAGATTTCGGGCATCAAGGGCTGCGGGCAATCGAGATCGGAATTTCCTCTTCAGGACTTCCTGAGACGCATTCTGGTCCATCATGAGCCTGTAAGCCTGTGCATCTAAAGCGGCGCGCTCCGCCGTCATCCTGGCCTCTGCTGCTGCCAGCGCCGCTTTAGCTTGAGTGATCTGTTCTTTCACTTTGGCAATCTCAGCATTGTGAACCCCCTGATCCACCGGGTTGGCTTCCGCCATGAGCGCTGCCAGTGCGTCAAACAGGTCTGACAATACTTGGGTTGGTGAACCCGCAGGGCTTCCTGTTCGTGCAGCCGTTGCCGCTGCCGATCCGGAGATCACTGCTGCCGCAGTTGATGAATGTGGCGCCGCCTGTGTTCCAGCCATGAAGATCCCAACCCGATAGGGCAGATCAGAGGGGTCCGGAATACTGTCGCCATCGGAGCTGCCCCCAATCCGATCATCTTGCAGCTGGTATAGAGACTCGGTTTCCCCGGTTGACGTTTCATCGCCGGAGTAGATGGCGGTTTCATCACCGGATTCGGATCCTTCCTCGTAGCTTCCTCCGTGTATGACTCCCACGAAGGCGCACTTCCTGGTCGGTTTAGCCAGGGTCGATCTCGTGCACTGAGCTGTCTCGACGAGGTCGGCGCAGACGCCCAGCTCGGGCCCAGTTCACCGATCTTGCCGATGAAAACATGGATGCCACCAAAGGGGACCCGGTACCCGTACTCGATCGAGCCGGCGTCGGGGCCCCAGCCTGTGTTGTCGATGTAGAGTTTTCCGCGATGACTTTTGGTCATCCGACCCACAGCGTAACCCTCGAGTCCTTCAAAGCGGCCCTCCAAAGACTTGAAACCATCTCGCGATGGCCCCACGGTGGGCGCCAACTGTCGTGGATTTGTCACGGCAGATGTCCTAGCGAAAGGACTTAGTCGTGGAGCCATCGCAACGGGTTAACTTGAAGGGGTTAAAAGCGGACGCAAGGACACGGTGTTTATACTAGTTCGGCCCCTTCGATGAAGGTAAAAGCCTACGTCTAGTTGTGATGGGATTGATGGGTTTCGAGGGCTAGGGAGCGATAAGCTTCGCCTAAACCTCGAGTTGTTGTTCTCTGTCCTCAAACCGCCGTCGGGTCGTCCCCTTATATACACGGGTGACGCCCGTCGGTCTGCAAAGTCCCAACCTCCGGTTCATAAACGTGCCCGGGTTGGTCTCTCTATTCCTAACTTACAATGCAAGTTTACCTCAGGCCGGTTCTCGGCCGTAAACCTCTAAACCGATTATAGGCCTTGGGCCCTTCTATTTCTCCTTGGGCTTTAACATCTCGGGTCCATTGACGGAGCTAACCCGGGCCCTGTAGGCCGGTTTACCCCAAATAGCAATATCCCCAACAGTACGCGTGATGTCGGTCCGGGCGGCTTCATCCAACAATACCGCCGAACCAAAGTATGACATGCTGGTAAGCAGTATGACTTATATCGCCCACAACTCACTTGTGTTTTACTCGTGCATATGACATCTAGGCATAAAACCAGGCTCGGATAACACTGTTGGGGAACGTAGTAATTTCAAAATTTTCCTACGCACACGCAAGATCATGGTGATGCATAGCAACGAGAGGGGAGAGTGTTGTCCACGTACCCTCGTAGACCGAAAGCGGAAGTGTTATAACAACGCGGTTGATGTAGTCGTACGTCTTCACGACCCGACCGATGAAGCACCGAAACTACGACACCTCCGAGTTCTAGCACACGTTCAGCTCGATGACGATCCCCGGACTCCGATCTAGCAAAGTGTCGGGGATGAGTTCCGCCAGCACGACGGTGTGGTGACGATCTTGATGTTCTACCGTCGCAGGGCTTCGCCTAAGCACCGCTACGATATGACCGAGGTGGAATATGGTGGAAGGGGGAACCACACACGGCTAAGGAACGATCACGAAGATCAACTTGTGTGTCTTGGGGTGCCCCGTTGACCCCGTATATAAAGGAGGGAGGGGGAGGTGCGGCCGGCCCCTAGGGGTGCGCCTAGAGGAGTCCTACTCCCATCGGGAGTAGGACTCCCCCCTCTTGCCTTGTTGGAGAAGGAAAGGGGAAGGGGGAAAGAGGAAAGGGGGGCGCCGCCCCCCCTTCCTTGTCCTATTCGGACTAGGGGGGAGGGGGCGCGCGGCCTTCCCTGGCCGGCCCTCCTCTTCTTCCTTAGGGCCCATGTAGGCCCATTAACCCCCGAGAGGTTCCGGTAACCCTCCGGTACTCCAGTAAAATCCTGATTTCACCCAGAACGATTCTGATATCCAAATATAGGCTTGCAATATATCAATCTTTATGTCTCGACCATTTCGAGACTCCTCGTCATGTCCGTGATCACATCTGGGACTCCGAACAACCTTCGGTACATCAAAACATATAAACTCATAATGAAACTGTCAGCGTAACGTTAAGCTCGGGGACCCTACGTGTTTGAGAACAATGTAGACATGACCAAGACACGTCTCCGGTCAATAACCAATAGCGGAACCTGGATGCTCATATTGGCTCCCACATATTCTACGAAGATCTTTATCGGTTAGACCGCATAACAAAATACGTTGTTCCCTTTGTCATCGGTATGTTACTTGCCCGAGATTCGATCGTCGGTATCTCATACCTAGTTCAATCTCGTTACCGGCAAGTCTCTTTACTCGTTTTGTAATACATCATCTCACAACTAACTCATTATTTGCAATGCTTGCAAGGCTTATGTGATGTGCATTACCGAGAGGGCCCAGAGATACCTCTCCGACAATCGGAGTGACAGATCCTAACTTCGAAATACGCCAACCCAAAATGTACCTTCGTAGACACTTGTAGAGCTCCTTTATAATCACCCAGTTACGTTGTGACGTTTGGTAGCACACAAAGTGTTCCTCCGGCAAACGGGAGTTGCATAATCTCATAGTCATAGGAACATGTATAAGTCATGAAGAAAGCAATAGCAACATACTAAACGATCGGGTGCTAAGCTAATGGAATGGGTCATGTCAATCACATCATTCTTCTAAAGATGTGATCTCGTTAATCAAATGACAACACATGTCTATGGTTAGGAAACACAACCATCTTTGATCAATGAGCTAGTCAAGTAGAGGCATGCTAGTGACACTCTGTTTGTCTATGTATTCGCACAAGTATTATGTTTCCGGTTAATACAATTCTAGCATGAATAATAAACATTTATCATGATATAGGGAAATAAATAACAACTTTATTATTGCCTCTAGGGCATATTTCCTTCAGTACATTAATTTTGATGTGAGTAAAATATACATCATTAAAAAGTGCATTTTTATCATTAAAAACATCCTACTCCAACATATGAAGTAAAATAGGGCACCCGCACCGCAGCCACTCCAGATGATGTAAAAATAGGTCGGTTGCGCAACAGCAGCGCTATAGTCGCAATACAACTGCACATGTTTGAATCAAAATCATCTCAAACTTAAATAGCATGTCAAATTCAACATCAACATAGCAAAGTCATGGTCTCATGATGCATCATGGCAAACATAGTTCATGATCCAACAAATAAAAATACACATAAACATAAAGATAAACGTGGCCTCTGAATTTTCATCTTCTCCATTGTCACTTGGCACGTTGTGAACATTGGCTTGATGTTCATCCTTGGCTTCATCTTCTCCTTCGGCGGTGCACCCATTCCGGCGGCGGCGGGGTCGTGCAGTTGCCGCTTCGCGCCACCACCAAATGGCTTGGCCGCGAACAACTTTCTTCTTTCGTGGCGGCCACGAAACGGGGGCGCGGATCCGGCGCGACGATTTGGGGGTACATGGCGGCAACGACGGCGTCGAGAAGGGCGAGAGACGCGGGAGCGGCCACGGGGAGGTGCGGTGGCTACCTGGGGGGATCCAGCGCGACGATTTGGGGGTACCATGGCGACAACAACGGCGTCGAGAAGGGCGAGAGACGCGGGGGCGGCCACAAGGAGGTGCAGTGGCTGCCACGGGGGGGGGGGGGGGGCGTCCATGGCGGTCGGTGGCCGGCAGTGGGCGGGAGGGTGGGTGTGCAACGGGAAACTTCCGGTTGCCGGCTGGGCGTTAAAGCGGCGGCTGGTGATGTAGATTTGTGTCATCAAGTGATGTATTTTACATCTAGAGTAAAAGCTGAGATTTTATTTTTATTTTGCATCCACATCATTTGTTGAAGGGCTAAATTTGTATCCACATCATCTGTTGAAGGGCTAAATGATGTAAATTTTGGTCATTTACATCTGCACCATCTATGGAAACGGTTAGTTACTTCCTCCTAGCGGCGTTCCTCTTCTTCATTGCAGCGCATCTCGCCCGCACACAGATGCATGCATCACACGGTGGTAGTAGCCATAGTGAGGATAACTTAGGTAGTAACTTAACACATCCCGAGACAATTTTGCTTATGTGGCAAGTATTTAATAAGGAAAGAGGTGCTTGTGGTAACATAATATGTTACTGTAACATAGCGCTTCCCGAGGCAAAATGAGTCTATGAGCTAATAAATGAAGCAATATATGATACTACTATTATGTTACTTTGCACTATGAAGATAGTAATTTAGACTAGTGTCATATGCATGATAGTAGTATAAATTACTCCCCACTATGACCAGCCGTAGAAGGTGTTCGCTCCTTTCGAAGCAGAGTTGGCCCCTAAAGTTAGGAAACCATCATTCAAGACAAGGTTATAGAAATGCGCTTGGATCGCCACTGGTATGCAAAGCCAATGCATGTGTTCGGTGTGAGGGAAATAAACAAAACCTAGAGAAAAGCCGGAAAAGCACCAAATTGCTTAGCTGCATTTCTGACTTCGAATAGACAACGTATGGCGTAGATGCTTTCAAGTTCCGAGAACTCCTCATTATGCATGTGTCGGCGCCACTTTGGCAATGATTTTCCTTCCTAGCTTTTATTCTCTCGTGTTCATTCATTCAAGCCTGATGTTGACGCCGTACGGACCTTGTGCACGTGTAACATCATCCTACTACAAGTTAAACTTTCTCTTAATAACTAAGAAAAAGTTAAAACTTTCTTAACCAGTTAAGTAGATAACCCAGTAGCCCGATCATCCATATTGCACCCTGAACCACCCAAAAACCAGGCGCATGCATGCAGCGTGTCCACCGTACGTGCAACGGTGCAAGTGACGATAACGCAACGTCATTTCATGCTAGCTGTGCGAGTGCAAGACAAACGCCTGATCAGCGCACAGAAGGGAAGGGTCCAGGCTATACACGCAGCTACGGAGCATCCTCCAAACCCAAGCATGTACACTGGCATCCAACCAGGGCGCTGGCGTCGTTTCCGGGCACCGCTCATTCCGCTGGCGCTCTGCCTGACCAGCAACACCCGCCGGCCGGCTGGGGGCGGCGTCTTGCTCCGGGCAACTCGAACTCCACGGCCGTATGCGCGTGTGCCGAGCCGAGGACGATGGGCCGTGGGGTGGGGCGGGACTACGGGAGGGGCGCGTGCCATGGACAGGCCACCGCACGGGCGGCTAGGGGGTGCAGTGCAGGTGCAGGTGCAGGTTCGCCCGCGTATACGGACACCGCAGGCCAGCTGGGCGGAGAGAATCGATCGTCCACGCATCGCGCGACGTGCCCGCCGCCCGTTTCAGGGGCCTGCGGCGGCGGTTTTCTTTTCGATGCCACACCTAAACCTAATCAGGACAGGTAAATATCTCATGGGCATGCAACGGAATCGTCTTTCGTTTGCACGAAACTCTGGCCCCGCGTCCTCTTGTCAGCTATGCCAACCCTCTCTTCGTCGAAGGGAAAAAACCCTTTGCAACCTCCTGGTGCGCTTCGAAAGCATGGCACGGGGACGAGGCGTGTTGCCGTGAATCGCACGCGGCGGCCGCTCTGGCTACGCGTCAACCCACGACGCGATCCCGGATTTGCATTGGATCGGGCGTGATCCATGTCGAGTGGCGACGGATATCGAAGGAAAACGGCAACACGGGGTGCTCACCTTACCTGCGCATTTGTGTTTGCGGGGGGGCCATGGGAAAGCTGTGCACATGCACTGAGTCAGTGATCATTTTGCACCAAGCGACGTCATTAACTTTGTCACCCGGTGACGTCGCAACTTCTTTACACCGGTAAATTGCGTGGTACTACTACAACATACCTCCTCCTTTTCGGTTTACAGGATTTAATCTGAAATCTCATCAACCAGGATAGATGATGAGTGAAGAATGTATCTCGTAATTTATAAAATTATTTAAATTAAACTGATGCATTAATTTGGATTAATTATAGTGCACGCATGCTTGGTCACTATAGATGAGTAGAAACATTACATGTATTAACGAGTTTCTCTTTAATTCTTAAATGCAATGATTTAATGCGTATCGGAGTCTCAATAACAGATGGAGATGATCCCTTTAAATAAAATGAAGAAAAAAAATGAGATAAACCCTGGAAAGGAGGGAGTATGACAGAACTATGTTCAGACTTCAGAGGGTTGCTGCCGGCCATCACACGTGGTCGGTCGGTGCGCCCCGCATCCGGGGTTGTGTGCAAGTAAACGGGGAAATTGAAACAAATTACTTAGATCAAATGTCAGAAAGGGCACCCATGCACGGAGAGCTTTTGACAAGTCTCCACGCCCCCGCTCGGTATTTGCCGTACGATTCTCTCTCTACACGCGGCTTTACGCGCGTTCACGTATGTGTCAATGTGTGGAAGCTACTAATGTACGAGAAGTCTGCAGGAAGGAGGGAAAAGAAGGTTAGTGATTGGACGGCTGTAGTCACAGCAACAATGAAGATTGTGTGCCGATCGTCCATTCTGAATGCATGCAGCCTTTCGCCATCCATGTATACTCTATCCAACAAAGTCTAACCAGAGCCTACTAGCTAGTTAGATCATCGTTTCACATCTAGATGTTTTTAAAGATGTCACATCTAATCTCACACAAGTATATAATGTAGCAACAAGAAACAAAAAATAACTAGAACAAAACAATAGGTTTGTGGTCTTTTTTTAATTCTAATTTTTTTTGTTTCTTGTTGCTGCATTATATATATTTGTGGGAGCTTAGTGTGACATTATTAAAAAACATCTAGATGTGAATTAGACAAACTGAAAAAATAAACCACAAACAATGTGAACATCAATTTAGATTTGACATAACTATGTCATATCTAGATGTGTCCTAAACAGACCCACGTACATAAACAGAGTTTGTAATCCTCTCGAAGCGTGGTACACCCCGGCGCCTCGCTGGTGATTAACTAGGAGCCACACATGGTATCACCGTCGATCCATCCACGCCCGCGGCCTGCAATGGTTGGGGAAGCTGGTGCCACGTGTGGCCTCCTCACACCAGCAGGGAGGCAGCAATGAGCCCTCCAAGCGCACCATATGCCCCCAAGCACGAGTCGTGTCACGTCCGCTTCAGCTCCACTGGAAGAATATAACGGTCGATAGGAAGGCCGGCCAAAGGAAGCCTCAAATGAACTTACTGTGGAGCACGCGAGAGCGAGAGCTGGCTAAAAGAGACCTGATGCCCCTTAGTTTTTCTCTAACTGAGAATTACGAGCTCATCCGGTCGGTCTGCCTGTGATTGGATCCACAACGTAGTACGGGCTCCTCAAGGGAAATATCTAAGTATGACGGAGATAACTATCCGTCCAGTCAGTCTAAATGGCCTGCGGCGTTTTCGGGCAAGATCTTTCCTACCTCTCCATCAGATAGCCTGTGTTTCGACTCCAACAAGTCCAAAGGTTCATCCTGAAGTTCGATGATAACTCTGTGTGTGTGTGTTAACTGAAACCTAATTGTGTTCTCACCTTGTATCTACGGTGACCGTAGTTTGATTCAAACTACTCCCTCCGTCCGGTAATATAAGAGCGTTTTTTACTTAAAAAATGCTCTTATATTACGGGACGGAGGGGTAGCTTCAAGTCGAGTCATCTAGGTGCACTACAAGGGCCTTTTCAAGGTTTCACTGAAGGATTTTTGTTGTTGTTTGTTTGTTAGGAACGCGTGAGAGGGCACGTTCTTGCAGAAGTGTTTTTTCTTCTTTAGATAAAAAAAAAGCCGAATAGAAAACCCTAGCATGACCAAGAAGAACGACCCATAGACCAATTACTCAGGTGAAACGCCACTAGATCTCCATATATAGCTCGCCCTTGGCAAGGATTGCCTGCCGACAGAATGATATGAATATTCTTCACCTCATTACGGAAATAGCCTGGCGTTCCATTTCAAACTATGAGAAATAACTATTCCTAAACCAAGAACCATGACCAACTTACATTCTCAAAAGGTGTGCATGTGCTCAAATTTTGATATTAAAACTGAAATTATCCAAATCAAACATTAACATCTGTATATATTTTGATTGAAATTGAGTGTATATGTTTTGATATGAAATATCATTATTATTATTTTCCTCTTTAGTGGATATATTCATATATACATGACTTATGTTTAGTATTACTCATAAAATTTAGTAATTGTTATAAAAACGTTGTAGAAATCAAGGCCATTATACCTACTTACAGACATACGTGATTTTTTTTTCTCGTTCGGTTTCGAGGATTTTCAATCCAAAGGAATGTGAAAGGTAAAAGGATTGGGATGCCCTCTCTATTCCAATCCTTAGAAATTTGTCATGAGCTCTCACCTAGTGCTAAGAGTCCTTAGGAATCAGGCTAATATGGACACAATCCTAAGGAATATAGTACCCCAATTCCTATGAAACGAATGTCATACATAGGTAGGAAGAAATCATATGGGAGAATCCTCAAAAAAATTCTAGGGTTCATTCAGTTTGTCGGATTTCCAAAACAAAAGAATAAGAAAAGTAAACAATTAGGATGTCCTCTCCACGTCAATCCTTAAGAAATTTTCATAGCTCTCACCTAATGTTAAAAATCCTTAGGAGTTACAACAATATAGCTGGACACAGGTTTTAAGGAATCTAGTGTCACGGTGTGTTATGAACCGTGCTAGTTAGGATATGTGGTGTGTGTGTTGTAGTTACGCTAGGTTAGGTTGTTGTGATGAGATCTTGGTAGTTAGCTTGGAGATCAATCCACACCTAACCGAACCCTAACCCTCTTGTAATCTTGCCGCATATCTGGCCCTTATAAACACGCAGTGCGCCCCCTGCCCAAGGCATGCGCTTCCAGCATCTTTCACATGGTATACAGAGCCTAGTTCTTCCTTCACATCTAGGTCATGTCATCCTCTTCCTCCTCCCACGCCATGGCCATGCCCTCGCTTGCCTCCCTTGGCCACACCATCACAGAGAAACTCACCCGCGACAACTTCTTGGTGTGGAAGGTCCAAGTTCTCCCGCACGTCAAGGCCGCGGCGACGATGGGCTACCTTGACGGCTCGATCAAGGAACCCGCTGTTGTCATCGTCACCGAGAAGGGGACCAATGGGAAGAAGGAGATCACCGAGACGCCCAATCCAGAGCATGCGAGATGGGTCACCCAAGATCAACAGGTGCTCACTTTTTTGCCTGCGTATCTGTCCCGTGAAGTTCTGATGCAGGTGTCCAATGACACCACGGCCGCGGGCGTCTGGCAAGCCCTGGTCGAAAGCTTCTCCGCGCAGTCCAGAGCGCGCCAGATTCAGCTCCGATCGGCTATCGGCAACGCCCGCAAGGGCGACCTCTCTGCTGCTGCTTACTTCACGAAGATGAAGGGGCTAGCGGATGAGCTTGCTGCTGCGGGAAAGACCCTCAATGAGGATGATATCGTCTCGCACATCCTCGAGGGTATGATGCATGAGCCCGACTACAACGGGTTTGTCACTTCCATCTCTACGCGCACTGCCACCGATCGGTCGATCGGTCTCAGCGAACTCTTCTCGCTGCTGCTCTCCGCGGAGGCCCGAATCGCCACCCAGCACGCCGCCTACACCGCTCACCACTCCGCCAACCTCGCTGCGAAAGGTGGTCGTGGTGGCTACGGCGGCGGACGCGGTGGTCAGGGTGGTGGACGCGGTGGCTACGGCGGGGGAAACTACTCCGACAACTCGGGAAATGGTGGTGGTGGTGGTGCGCCGCGCCAATAGAGTGGTGACAGCGGTGACCGCGAGCGCTGCCAAATCTGCAAGGAGGACGGCCACGGTGTGTGGCGCTGCAGGGAACGGTTCGACAAAAGCTACAACAACAACGTTCACAACCCCGCAGGCGGTGGCGGTGGCGGCGGATGCGGCGGTGGTGGGCGCAGTGGCGGCGGCGGTGGTGGTGGCAACCCTCGCTCCGCCAACTCTGCTCACTCCTACGGCGTAGATACCAACTGGTATCTCAACACTGGCGCCACTGATCACGTCACCGGCGAGTTGGAGAAGCTAGCCGTCTGTGATCGCTACACGGGCACCGACCAAATCAACACGGCGAGTGGGCAAGGTATGGACATAGCACATATTGGTCATTCAGTACTATCTACTCCCTCTGGTTCCTTACACGTAAACAACATTCTTCATGCTCCTAGTGCCGACCAGAGTCTTCTTTCTGCCTATAATCTTATGCGTGATAATGATGTGTTCATTGAACTTCACCCTGAATTCTTTCTTGTTAAGGATCAGGCTACCCTGAGAACAATCCTGCAAAACAAGAGTAGATGGGGCTTGTTCCCCGTGACCGGACGACAAAGTGGACCCAATGCCAAGTTCTTGCTGTGTCACGCCCAAGATGCGACCCTATCCTAAAGGAACTCGAAGGTCCCACCAAGGATAGAAGCGCATCTTGAAGACGCTTTTGCAAGGTGGATATCATTACATCAACATTACATAATAGTGGGGATACATCCAATACATACAATGTCACATGAATACAACAATACAACATATACAAGATCAACATCCGACTACGGATGAAACATAAACAGAAACTCAAACGACATCCACCCTGCTAGCCTAGGCTGCCGATCAGGAACCTATCCCTCAATCAAAGAAGAAGCAGAAGAAGAACTCCAACACATTTAAACATTGCTCTCACGTCATGATCATTGCATAACCTGTACCTACAACTGGTGGTGTAGTAATCTGTGAGCCACGAGGACTCAGCAATCCCATTACCATGGGTATCAAGACTAGCAAAGCTTAGTGGGTAAGGAAGGGGGAAAGTGGTGAGGTTGCAGCAGCGACTAAGCAGAGTATGGTGGCTAAATTACGCAAATAAGAGCGAGAAGAGAAGCAAATCAAGCGGTCGTCAACTAGTAATGATCAAGAAGTGATCCTGAACTCCTACTTACGTCAGACATAACCCAGAAACTGTGTTCTCCTCTCGATCAACCCGAAAAGAGACCATCACGGTTACGCACACGGTTGGTGTATTTTAGAAGAGTTTACTTCAAGTTTACTACAACCGGACATTAACAAATTCCCATCTGCCACATAACCGCGGTCACGGCTTTCGAAAGTTCAAACCCTGCAGGGGTGTCCCAACTTAGCCCATGATAAGCTCTCGCGATCAACGAAGGATATTCCTTCTCCCCGGGAAGACCCGATCAGTCTCGGAATCCCGGCTACAAGACATTTCGACAGTAATAAAACAAGACCAGCAAGACCTCCCGGCGTGCCGACACCCTGATAGTAGCCGCGCGTATCTCGTCTCAGGCCACGACCGGATGAGCAGTCCGTACAACTAAAACCAGGCCTCGAGTTTCCCCGAGGAGGCGCTGCAAGGGGCTCTAGTTCGGACCAACACATAGACAAGCATTGGCCCGGGGGGGCTAAAATAAAGATGACCCTCGAGAGAGCGACTCCCAAGGGAAAAGTAGGTGGTGGTGAGGCAAATGGTAAGACCAATGTTGGGCCTTGCTGGAGGAGTCTTATTCAAAGCGAACTGTCAAGGGGGTCCCATAAATCACCCAACCGCGTTAGGGACGCAAAATCCGGGAACATAATACCGATATGACGGAAACTAGGGCGGCAAGAGTGGAACAAAACACCAGGCATAAGGCCGAGCCTTCCACCCTTTACCAAGTATATAGATGCATTAATAAAATAAGAGATATTGTGACATCCCAACATAAACATAGTCCAACATGGAGCAATCTTCATCTTCACCTACAACTAGCAACGCTATAAGAGGGGCTGAGCAAAGCGGTAACATAGCCAAACAACGGTTTGCTAGGAAGGGTGACAAAGGTTAGAGGTTCATGGCAATTTGGGAGGCTTGAGCGGCAAGCGGTAGGTAACGCAGCATAGGGGTAGAACGAAGCAACCAGCATAGCAATGATAGTAATGAGATCCAAGGTGACGGTCATCTTGCCTGAAATCCCGCAAGGAAGAAGAACGAGTCCATGAAGAAGATGAAGCCACGAAGACGAACCAAGCGTAGATGAACGAATCCTCACGATCGCAACGAAACGGGAACTAGCGAGAAGAAGCACACAACATGGCAAACACACCACACATGAACAAGGCATGATGCTCAACCAAGTATGATGCATTACAAGGCTACATGAAGCTACTCATGGCAAGAGATGGTGCATACGAGAGCCACACAACCAAGCAAGTTTAAATGAGGCCGGAAGCAACATATAACAATTCTGGTAAGTCCTCATATGCAAATTTCGAAATTGGTCCAGAGCTGAATAAACCTTATGTTTAAGTTGTTAAACACCAATTTAAGATGCACCACGATGATCTACACGAAATTCTAGTCAAGATACATATAAAGTTCATTTAATTCGGAGCTACGGCCTAGAAGATATGAGCAAAACAAGATAAACATGGCATTGATGCAAAATGCATTCAAACATCAAGCACACACTCCAAAACATGGATGCAACAAGGTAATATAAAACTACATGCAAAACTAAGCAAGTTCCATATAAAGCACGCTCAAAACAGAGCAACGGTTCAACACATACACATGAATCAAGTTCAAAGGGCATGCTGTCCCAAAACAGCAACTAGGCATATTGCAAGCATCAAAACAACAAGCTACAGGATATCAACATAAAAACAAAAGGCATAGACATGATTTACAGGTAAAGCATAACAAAACATTAACACTGAGCTATCTACAGAAACTAATAGAACATGCTCAAAAGGACATGGCAAGATTGCAAATAATAACAGGTTCACAGACTTAGTGGAAATCACAGGACATGGCAGAAATAACATCAGGTTGCAAAGTTTAGAGCTATAAAACAACATGTTACGGCAAGCTATCATGTCAAACTAGAGAATGGCATGAATCTACTCAAAGAATATAACAAGAGTCCCTTACTAACCATGAGCCAAAAGTGATCAGAAGATATGATGGCACCCATGTAAACATAGCAAGTTTCGTTACAGATTCAGACTGAAAAACTGGAGCATGGCCAAAACAGATAACTAGTAGGCATGTTTACGAGCTCGATGCACTCACTACGGGGCATTGCATGACAAACTAAGCATACATCCAGCAACTAGAAATGGCATAGAAGCTAGACATGGCAAGGACAATAACATAGCATGCACGGATCAACAACAACAAGCTAGGCAAAATCGAATAACATGTAAACAATCTGCCAGGAACATTTTATAGCAAAACAAGAGCAAGAATGAGTCATGCTATGGCACTTCATAATTACAAACAAAGACATGGATGGGTAGAGCACATCCATATGTTCAGAACATCCTTACTTATCATGCTCAAAAGAGGCATGGATCTCACTGTAGCAACATGAATACATGGCATAAAAATAACAGCAGACAGACTTGGTGAAATTCTAAGACCCTGAAATCAGCAATATCACGGGAGCTACTTTGGAAGCTTGAAACAATCCATACATGGCATATCATGAAGAATGGATTGCACCACGGCACAGATGGCATATTGTAGCTCATAACTCATGTAGACTTCATGCTCAAAAGAAAATCACAGAAAAAGATGCAAAAATTACAAACGAGCATATTCTGATAAACTACAGCAGACAACATTGTATAACACTCTTGCAACGATGATTAGGGCATCAAGATGAACGCAAATGAATATGGCACAATGGAACAAAATGATGTGCACAACCAGAAGAACATTACGATATATCGTATGCAGCAAACAGAGCAACACACATGGAGTTATGGTATGTCAAATGTAGAACCAGAATGTAAGAAAACAGGGACTTGGAAGAATTTATACCCCGCAAAAACTGGACGGAGAAGACCCGGGACGGAGAGATCCGGGGACGGGGCAGGCGTGTTTGGTTCGTCGCGTTGGTGGATCTGATCCACCTCCAGATCCGCGACGAGGAGCTCGCCGGAGACGACGGCTCCGGCCGGAGGAGGCCGAGACGGGGCGGCGGCCGGCACCGACGGCGGCGGGGCGGAGCGGGCGCGGTGGAGCGGCGGCGCGTCGCGCGGGCATGGGCGGCGAGCTCGCTGGCGCGTGGTGCGGCGGCGGGGCAGAGCCCGCGGGAGACGGCGGCGCGGTGATCCGGGCCGGGCGGGCCCGCGATGGGCCGCGGCGGGCTGGCGGCGGCGCGCGGTGGCCAGGCCACGTGGCGCGCGGTGAGTGGCCGCGGGCGGCGGCAGGATTTCGTCCGGCTCGGGCCGGATGTGTCCGGTGGCGGCGGGGGAGGATTTTTAGGGTTTGGACCCGGATTTGCAGGAGGGGTGCACATATTTATAGGTTGAGGGAGCTAGGAGACTCCAAATGGAGTGTAGTTTTTGCCCACACGATCGTGATCGAACGGCCGAGAGGATGGAGCTGACTTAGATGGGTTATTGGGTTGTTTTGGAGGGGTGTTGGGCTGCAACACAAAGAGGGCTTTACGGTTACCCGGTTAACCGTTGGAGTATCAAACGGACTCCAAAAGGCACGAAACTTGACAGGCGGTCTACCGGTGCTATACCAAGGCCGCTTGGCAAACCTCGGACCATTCCGAGAAAGTTTGACACCCACACACGAAAAGAGGTAAAAGGAGACGTCGGGTGACATAGGAGTGCCGGATTGCAAAACGGACAACGCGGAAAATGCTCGGATGCATAAAACGAACACGTATGCAATGCAATGCACAAGATGACATGATATGAAATGCAGATGATGACATGGCAAAGTGCAACACTCAAGAAAATGACATGGCAACGACGGCGAATAACTAGCGGACACTTGGCGCATCGAATCCGGGGCGTTACATGCTGCCATCAAACCATCCACATCTCGGTGGCACAAGCGCCTAGGGCACCCCGCTCTTCCGGTAGTGCAAAAAATTCTTCACGATTTCAACCTTCATGTCTCAAATAAACAAGACCATCTCCTAGTGTGTGATGCATGTCAGATGGCCAAGAGCCATCAGTTACCTTATTCTCGTTCAACTAGCGAATCCACAGCTTCTTTAGAGCTTATTTTTTCAGATGTTTGGGGTCCTGGACCTGTCTTTGTAGGAAGACATAAATACTATGTCAGTTTTATTAATGATTTTAGCTGGATATATTTGCTCAAAAATAAATCTGATGTCTTCGAGAAATTTTGTCTTTTCCAAGCTCATGTTGAGCGTCTCTTTGATCGTAAGATCATTGCCATGCAAACCGATTGGGGTGGGGAATACCAACGGTTGAATTCCTTTTTTGAACGCATTGGCATCACACACCATGTTTCTTGCCCACATGCTCATCAACAGAACAGCTCCGCAGAGCGGAAACATAGACACATCATGGAAGTTGGTCTCTCCTTACTTGCTCATGCTTTCATGCCCCTCAAGTTTTGGGACGAAGCATTTCTCACTGCGGTCTATCTTATTAAACGTATTCCCGGTCGAGTTATCAAGAACCAAACTCCTCTAGAACGACTCTTTGGCACTAAGCCCAACTACTCCTTTCTTCGCATCTTTGGGTGTGCCGTTTGGCCAAACTTGCGACATTTCAACAAGCACAAGCTTGAGTTTAGGTCCAAGCAATGCGCTTTTTTAGGGTACAGTACCCTTCATAAGGGCTACAAGTGTCTTGATATCTCCTCTGGTCGTGTCTATGTTTCCCGTGATGTTATTTTTGATGAGCAAGTTTTTCCCTTCGCAAGCCTCTACTCCAACGCCGGTGCTCAACTTCACAAAGAATTGCTCCTCCTGCCCTCTCACCTCTTGCCATCTCCTAACTTTTCTCAAGGGGGAGCTGATTTTGTTGCTGACAATATGTCCTTGTCCAATGCTAATGACCCAGTTGAAAGTGTGCATGAAACAGGGCAGCCAAACATTGAAGATTTTGGTGAAAATTCGTATGATTTTATGCAGCAAACTGAGAACTCTCATGCAGCCACAGAAGATCCACAGGCGGCCTCGGGGTCGGCGGCTGCAACCGCGCCAGGCGAATCGGCCGCGGGATCAGCGTCCGTAGCAGCGCTAGGCGAATCCTCGCCGGGATCTGCACCAGCAGGCGGGTGGCCAGGTGGGCGCCCTGACCTGCTGTCTTCTGGTGGGCCAGCCGGGCGCACTCCCGCGTTGTCTCCGACCTCGGAGGGCATGCAGTCTCCTGGCGGGTCGGCCAGGCGCGGCCCCATGGCCCCCACGAGGCAGGGCGCGTGGATTCTGGCGCGGCGCGGTCCTCCTCTTCACCTGTGGCCACTTTAGAACTACCAAGTGGCAGTTCGTCACCGGTTGCCGCACCAGATCCCCTGGGTCATTGCAGGAGGGGGATTCGGGATCTTCTGCTGCGTCCAACTCTGCTGTCTCCTCTACACAAAATCGCATACAAATACAGCAAGCTCGACCAGCTCCACCTCCTCCTGCCCGATCACATACTCGGTCACAAAGTGGTATTGCCAAACCCAAGGTATATAACGATGGTTGAGTTCGTTGGGGCTCTTTTTGGTCCACAGGTGAACCGAAGAATGTGCATGATGCTCTTGGTGATCCCAAGTGGAAGCAGGCCATGGATGAAGAATTTTCAGCCCTCATAGCAAACAATACATGGCGCTTGGTTCCACCGGTCCGAGGGAGAAACGTGATTGACTGCAAGTGGATGTACAAGGTAAAACGCAAATCTCATGGCACGATTAACAGGTACAAGGCATGCCTTGTGGCCAAAGGCTTTAAGCAAAGGTACGGAATTGATTATGAGGATACCTTTAGCCCTGTGGTCAAAGCTGCTACTATCCGATTGATTCTTTCAGTTGAAATATCTAGAAATTGGTGCATGCGACAACTAGATGTAAAGAACACGTTTTTGCACGCTGTTCTGGAAGAAGAGGTGTTTATGAGGCAGCCTCATGGGTATGAAAATTCAGTTTTACCACGACATGTTTGTGAAAGTGCTAGTTATCGACTAGAGGGGGGGGGGGGTGAATAGGCGATTTTTATGGAAGTCAAAACATGGGAGTTATGAAGACAAACAATAGAAATGAACCTATTGATATGCAGCGGAAGGTAGACTACACTAGACAAGCCATAGTCAAGTATGCAATGAAGTGAAAGCACGAAGACTAATAGCAGTTAGGTAGTATGGATCAAGATGGAAGATGGTATGAAGCCAACCAACAATAGTCGTCACACAGTGAAGTCAAACAGATAAGGCAAGCAAGCAAATGACTTCACAAAGACAAACTGTAAATAAGTGAGGGAAGAGATAGAACCAGTTGCTTGGAGAGGACAATGATTTGTTAGACTAGTTCCAGTTGCTGTGACAACTGTACGTCTGGTTAGGGATGCTGAGATTCAACTCAGAAGACCGCGTCTTCACCTTATCCCCCTTGAGCTAAGGACACTTAGTCCTCGCCCAATCACTCTGGTAAGTCTTCAAGGTAGACTTCCGAACCTTCACAGACTTCGTTCATCGGCAATCCACAATGACTCTTGGATGCTCAAAACGCGATGCCTAACCGGCTGGAGGATTCACAGTCCTTAAGTGTAACAAGTCTTCAGGTCACGCGGACAGAAAGACTTCAGTGATGCCTAACACTCTTTGGCTGTGGGTGTTTTGAGCTTTGTCCTCGCAAGGATTTCTCTCTCAAATGCTTCGGAGGTGGGTTGCTCTCAAACGACAAAAGCCGTGCACTAACTCTGAGCAGCCACCAATTTATGGTGTAGGGGGTGGGTTATTTATAGCCACTAGGCAACCCGACCTGATTTGTCCGAAATGACCCTGGGTCACTAAGGAACTGACACGTGTTCCAACGGTCAGATTTCAAACACACACGACAGCTTGACTTGGGCTACAAGTAAAGCTGACTCATCCAGCTCTGGATAAGATTTGCTCTCATTGTCTTTGCTCGAAGACTTAGGATTTGGTTGAGCATCACTTAAGTCACTCTGACTTTGTTCACTTGGACCCCACTTAACAGTACTATGGTTCCTATGACTCAACAAAGAAGAAAAGGAAACTACGAAACAACTATGTCTTCGCACTCCATAGTCTTCACGTGAATGTCTTCTCGAGTCATAATCTTCGTTGTGAATATCTTCACATACCACCATTGTCTTCAATGTTTTCACACATTTTTAGGGGGGTAAACCGAATCAATGAGGGACTACTACCTGTGTTATCCTGCAATTCCCACAAACACATTAGTCCCTTAAGCAGGTTTGTCATCAATACTCCAAAACCAACTAGCGGTGGCACTAGATGCACTTACAATCTCCCCATTTTTGGTGATTGATGAAAAACTGGCTGAAGTTTTCAACGGGGATAAAAGTATGTGAAATTGTAAAGGACTAAGGTATTGTCTTCGTAAGTAGCAAAAGGCTCCCCCTGAAGATGTGCATATAAGTGTTTTGCTTTGGAATGCAGATGCACATGGTAGGTTGTACTTGTGGAGATCCTCTTCAACTTATGAAGACAATTCATCATGCATGAAAAGATATAACAAAGATAATGACATGCATAATGAAAAATGAACGTCTGCAAAATGACTTCGTGAGGAATTTATCGTCGCACATGCGGAATTTATCATCGCATCGCATAGTTGACAGAAAAGGTAGCAGACGACCATCAAGTTTAAGTGTTACAACTCAAAGAACCAAATGTATCAAAAGCGAGAGTTGTAAGCACTTGGCAAAAGTATAGCAACCACCCATACGGACCCGCTTGAAGACTATCAACTCATATGCTTCTCCCCTTTTGTCAGGAAGGACCAAAAATGTTTGAAGACATAGAGCGTCTACTCGTCCCTATGAGGAGTAGATGAAGCTGCAGGGTCGTCGTTGAGGTCCGGTGGTGCAAAAGAACTTGGTGTAGTGTCGATTCAAGGTGAAGTTGTAGTCGGGGAAGTAGCATCGTCTTCATCATCAATGACTCTGTCATTGACAGTTGCAGCTGAGGAGGAGTACTCAGAGTCTTCGAGTGAGGGAGTCCGACGCAAGACATCATTCCTGGGAGGAGTGGAATCAAATTTGAATCTCTCTGTGAAGCCATCTTGTTGAAGATCATCTTCAAAGCTCATCAATGTCAGACTCTTCCACGGCCGCCGACAGGTTTCATGAGTGACAAATGCATTCTTGGTGGCAAGGTTGCGAATGCGACTAACATCCACCAAGAGGCTTTGCATCTGACGCTTGAGCCAGTCATGATGCTTATCCTGTTTTTGATGCAGGGCGACGAGAAGCTCTCGGTCATTAAGAACGCGAGATCGCTTCTGAGGCCTTTGAGAAATAGTGCTTTCAGTGGCTTCCGTGTGGGCACGATGAGGTGCACGTGTAATACCAGCCAGAGGATAAACTCGAGTCGCACCAAGAATTCCTTCAATGGGTTGCGTGAAGCTTTGACGATCGGCATTGTGAAGATAAATTGGCTCCTTGGCAGGCTCTGGGTATATGGCTTCGACAGACATATCAACCTCTGGCAAGAATATGAGGTGATTGCGCGTAGAAGGCTGATAGTTGATAGCAGAGTGAAGCTTGATGAGGTGCATTACCCATGGAGCATAAAACTTCAGACCAAATAGAGCAGAGCCGGATGCTGCAAGTTGCCTGATGAAGAAATCCTGAGCATTGAAGTTGATGCCATTGAAGATATAGAAAACCAATGTCTTCATTGCTCCTTCAAGCTTCGCTGCTGGAGAATGTCCTTTGACAGGCCATAGAGTTCGCCTGATGATATGATAGATGGTGCGGGGCAGATACTCTAGGTCTTCAACAAAGAATTCCGTTGGATATTCAGCATCTCTTGGCAGTGGTTTCATCATACTCAGCATTTGGCTCATATTTGGCTCAACCTTCTGGAATATGCTCTCCAAAGCATCACGGTGAAGCTGACAACCAGGTTCATAGAGTTCACCTAGAGTGGGCAAGGCAGTAAGCTCAATAATATCAAGAGCTTTGGCTTCATGGTGTGCATTGCCTGTCATCCACTCAAGGACCCAAGTCTTCGGATCCCCGTTGTAGTCGCGAATGTGAAGAGTTGCATAGAATTGTAATAGAAGCTCTTCATTCCAATTTTTTTGTCGGTCACAAACTGTAGAAGGCCAGCATCTCTGAAGCAGTCAAGGGCTTCTTCCAAACATGGCAGGCCAGCAATGGCTTCACAGTCTAGATGCATGTGGGGAAAGATGCGCCCTTGATTGTATAGGACACAAGAATAGTAACTGCGCTGCTGATAGCTCCAGGACCGATCAGATGAAATTCTTGGCTTGGTGTACGGGTTCTTAGCACTATCAAAGAAGGTGTTGTGTGCCTTGAAGCCATTAACATTGAACGATCCGGGCGAAGATGCAGTACCTAAAAACCTTGGCAACCTTGGTTTAGGCTTCTGGACCAGAGGCCTGTGCTCCACATGATAGTCAAATTGTGGCCCGTGAGCAAGAGGAGGAACCAGAATAGGCCATCGAACCATGACAGGTTGGTCGTGATCAAATGCCAGCTCAATAGTGTGAGGTCTTGGAGGTGGTACAGGAGCATCGGCATTGATATGGGCTTCAAGTTGCACAATGGCTTCAGGTGCAACATTGGCTTCAGGCACCATATTAACTTCAGGTACCACATTAGCTTCAGCCATGACGTTGTCATTGGCTTCAGTATTGGTGTTGGTGGCCGCCTCTGTATTTTAAACCTCCACTTGAGTAGTTGGAGGGTCGGGCACAGACTAGTTCTCCTCGTGAAAAACTTCTTGGATGATAGGGGGTGTGGCAACATGCTCTTCTTCTTGATGGTGTTCTTCTTGGTCATCAGCTGATGCAGCCGGTATGTCTTCAGCAGCTTTGGCTTCAAACTCAGAGAGGTTCACAGTTGGAGTGGCGTCAGGAAACACTTGTCGTGCCATTGAGTTGTGGTGCTCTTCTCCTTCTGGAACGCTCGACAGAGCGACTTGTGGCCTTGGTCCTTTGCGAAGCCTGCGGAATGCGGGCGACGCTTTTGGAGAGGGAGTTGGCTGGACCACATAGTCGTCATCATCAAGAACCGGAGTGGTGGCTTGAGGTGGTGGAGTACTTGATGATTCTTCTTGACGGGGGAAGTCTTGAGGGCGATCTGCCCATGAATCATCCTGAGCAATTGGCGTCAGGGGACGACCAATGCTGATGAGTTCGTTGTTCGTGAGAACAGGCGATGATACCATTTGGTGCTCTATCTGAGGAAGGACTTCATCGTCATTTACATTGTCTTGGGGACCAATGTCTTCACCTGCGGTGGGGTCAACAGCTGGAACTTCAGCTTCAGGAGCCTCTGTGAAAGCAGGCTCGTGGATCACAATCTGACGCTCTTGGTGTTCGGATGCATGGCGAGCAACAGAGATGGGCTCGACAACAAGGGGCTCTGTGGGAGCAGCCCGATCTTTCTTCGAAGACTTTGTCTTCCGTTTCTTGGTCTGTGGTGCATCATCAGTGGCATTCTTATTCTTGCGCTTTCTGGCTTCGGCCTCAGCTACCCTTGTCTTCTTCAGTTCGAAAGCAGCTGTGGGGACCTTAGGCTTCGTGCCTGTCATGCTGGCAGGGAAGACAATGTGAGGTGCTTCCCGCCCTGATGCTTCAGCTTAGGCCACAACAGGCTTCTTCTTGGCAGCCAACTTGGGGTCGATGCCTAGACGCCCAAGTGCCTTGCGCTTTTCTGCTTCATTGTGAGCTTGAACACATTTGGCTGCGAGGTGTTTCATTCGCTCTCTTGAACCTTTTGCTTCCTCTCGTTTCTTGTGAAACACCTCCTTGAGGTCATGCAGCATCTACTTGAAGTTTTGAACATCAGCCACGCTGAGCTTGTCCATGTGCTTTTTGAACTGAGCCTTCTTATAGTCAATTTTGTTCTTCAGTTCGACAATCTTCTGAGCCAGAGCCAGCTCATGAGCAATGGCTCCATGGAAGGAGACACTAATGCCAATTAGAAGCTGAAGATCATCGATGCTGAGGCTCGGATTTTCAAACCACTCATCAATGAAGTTATTCAAGATGTCCACATCGAAGAGTGGCAGATCGTTGAAGATCTCCGCCTCTTGCTTGCTCTTTATCAGCAGCTCAAGAGCGTCATCACCAAGATCTTCGTCACTTGACAGATCAATGGCTTCAGTCTCGTTCCTCAGAACTGCAGCTGGGGTAAGTGCTTGACCAGAACTTTGGATGGGCTTCTTCTTCTTTAAAGACTTTTCGGTCTTCTTGGAGATGCGAGAGAGATCTTCAGATTGCACACTTGCTTCAGGAGGAGCAGTAGCCAGTGGCTTCGCACGCGAAGCTTTAGGAGCAGGGGAGGGCTTTGAAGCCTTTGGTTTCTTCTGCTTCTTTGGCTTAGGAGGAGCAGGCGCTTCATCAGAATCAGCATCGTCTGTAGAGTGCTCCACGGCTGTCCCTTGAACAACAATGTGTGTGATGAGACCTTCGAGGTTGTAGAAGGGCCTGATGATATTTGGTTCAGCATCACGGGTGCCGTCAGTCCGAGGAGCAGATGGACCGGGGTTGAAATCGAGTCCAAATGCTTTCTTGTTTTTCATAGCAGAATCCTTGGCAAACTTGTAGTTGCGCTTGAATAGATTATTATCACGACACCATAGCAGAGAAGATGGGTCAGCATTCTCTGGCTGTGGTCCGCGAACCATGCATGGTTAGAAACCTTGAGCAATGGCTTCTGACTTGGACTTGGGTTGAAGATTTTTGTATAAGATATCTCCCCAAGGTCGCTTGATGGCATTCTTCTCTGCATACTCTGCACTCACAAATCTGTGCAGAAACCATTGTTCAGCCCAGTATCTGCGAATCCATTGGATTCGAGTCTTGCGTTCGCCATAGGTTTCTTCATGGTCTGTCTTGTATAGCTCATAGAGATCTGGTGGCAGATCTTTAGAAGTGTTGCCAGGCGCTGTCTGCCACCCTTTCTTGCTGACTTTTCAGTGGCCATGTAGTTCAAACTGAATGGCTTCAGAACTTGCAAAGGCTTCCGTCTGCTGGTCAGACAGGAACTGGCTTCAGGAGAATTTATGTGACGCTGTAGAAACTCTGCAAATGAATGCAGACTATGAGAACTAAGGGATTCTCCCAAGGACATGTACCTATGACAGCATTAGAGATGCGAGGGAAGGGGAAGAGGTCATATGCATTCTCAAAAGATTTTGAAGATAAACCAGTTTGAAGACATTGACCTCATAGCGCGAAGATATTCACTTATGTGTTGAGAGTTGGTTCCAGAGTTGTACGAATCCAAGAATAGGTACACGTGAGGAATCTAACTACTTGTGAAGCATAAGTGAATATACTAGGCATGATATGAGATGCAGAACAGGATAGATCCAATTTTGTAGGTTTAGAAACCATTTTTGGTAGAGAAGGATGAATCTATCGGATCAAAAAGGCACTAAAAGTAAGCTTTGATTACCACATGAAGAACTGCTAGACGGAGTGGAGTGGGAGGCCAAGCAGTTCGATCTCCCGTGCCCTAACTTGGCGACAGAAGACACCTACGGCGGCGGCGGAGGAGACGAGGTCCGCGGCCGGCATGAGGACGGCGTCGGTGAGGTCGTGGCAGCTAAGCGCTGATACGTCTCTAACGTATCTATAATTTTTGATTGCTCCATGCTATATTATCTACTGTTTTGGACAATATTGGGCTTTATTATCCACTTTTATATTATTTTTGGGACTAACCTATTGTAACGCCCCGATGTAACTTGCCATAATTGTAATCCAACTCTTGCCATTTCCGGCTATGTGCTATGATATTTCCTCCGTGGTTGGGTTCTCTCCGTTTTACATTTTGGTCATGTCATGCATTTCATATCATGTCATCATGTGCATACGCATTCGTCTCATAAATTCGAGCATCTTTCCCGTTGTCCGTTTTGCAATCCGGCGCTCCTATGTCTCCCGGCGTCCCCTTTTACATTTCTTCGTGAGCGGGTATTAAACATTCTCGGAATGGACCGAGGTTTGACATGTGGCCTCGGTGTAGCACCGGTAGACCGCCTGTCAAGTTTCGGGTCAATCGGAGTTCGTTTGGTACTCCAACGGTTAACCGGGTAACCGTGAAGGCCTCGTGTGTGTTGCAGCCCAACACCCCTTCAAAACAGCCCAATAACCCATCTAAGTCACTCCCATGTCCTCCGCCGTTCGATCACGATCGCGTGGGCGAAAACCGCTCTCCGTTTGGAGCCTCCTAGCTCCTCCTATCTATAAAAAGGCCTCCCCCTTCTCTAATCTCGGGCAAAAACCACCCTAACCCTAATTTTTTCCTCGAAATCCGTGCAAACAGCCGCGCCGCCACTGTTCTTCCGCCGCCGTGCCCGCACCTTTCCCGCGCCGACACGTGGCGGATCTGAGCCCACTTCGCCGCCCGCCGCCTCCGCTGGCCCGCGGGGCCCGCGCCTGGCCCGCGGGGCCCGGATCCTTCGCGCCGCCGCCCAGGGACGCCCGCGCCCGCACGCCTCTCGCCCGGCCGGCGCCCGCCGTCGCCGCCGCCCGGCCGGCGCTCGCCTCGCCGGTCACCTCCTCCGCGGTCGCCCCGCCGCCGTCCTCTTCTTCTCCGGCGCCGGTCGCCGCACCCCGCCACCCGGTCGCCTCCCCGCCGCAGCGACCTCGCCGGCCTCAGCCCCGCCGTACCCCATCGCGCCTCGCCGGAGCCGGCCCCAGCCGCGCGCCCTCGAGCCGGCCCGGATCCGACCTCGGTTCGCATGCGCGCAGAGTTGACTTCTTCCCCCTCTCTTTTTCTCTAAGTCCCCAACTTTGCATATTATCATCACCTGTTTCGCATGCCATAACTTTGCATCCAGGGCTTCGTTTCGCGCGTATATTATGTCATTTTGTTCGTATCGAAGAGTACATCATTTTGTTCCATTGCACCATTTTCATTTGAAGTCATCTTGATGCCCGAAATGCTGTTAGAAGAGGGCTAGTTGTTGTTAGTTGCTGGATCTTATCTGAACATGCACTTTTGTCATTTTTGCCATGATTGATGTGTACCTCCTATGAAGTTGAGTCCTACATGAGTTTTGTAATATGCCATGTTACCTATCCAGAGGATTTTGCTATGTATTTTTTTGATGCTTGAGGTGGCTAGAAATTGCATGCAAAGTAGGGATGATGATATTGCTGTTTTCAGAGACTTAGTGATTTCACCAAGTCCCTGACTGCTGTTATTTTCATGCCATGTGTTCATGTTGTTTCTGAGTGATCCATACATAATTTGAGCATGATCAGTAAGGGAGTTTTGAACTTGAGTATTTGCTTAATCCATCCATGCCTTTGTTTGCAATTATGGAGTGCCATAGCTTGAGTCAATCGAGCTCTACTTTTGCTTCAAAATATTGCTGGCAGATTGTTTACGTGTTATTCGATTTTGCCAAGCTTGGTGTAGTTGATCCTTGCTTGATATGATGTTATTCTTGCCATTTCTAGTTACTATGCCATGTCTTCTTGATGTATGTATGCTTAGTTTATCATGACTTGCTCTGTAGTGAGTGCATCAAGCTCACGAACATGCCTAGTCGTTATTAGTTTTCTGCCATGTCCAGTTTTCTACTAAGTCTGAAACCTGTAACGAAACTTGCTTATTTGACATGGGTGTAATCATATTTTATGATCCTTTTTGGCTTATGGTCAGTAAGGGACTTTTGTCAAGTGCTTTGAGTAGATTCATGCCATGCCTTATTTTGCTATGTTCTGAACATGTAGCATGTTGTTTCGTTGCTCTGAACTTGTCATCCTGATGTTGTTTTCCTGACTTGCTGTCATTTCACTAAGTCTGAATCTGTTATTAGTTGTACTTTTGCCATGCTTGTTTGAACCTGTTATGATGGGATTGAGCCGTAGCTCAGTGTTCATTTTTTGTCGTGCATCTTGAGTAGATTACTGTCATATGCTTTGTTGCCATGTTTGGGTGCAGTAGCTTAATTATTTATTGCTTGCTAAGTAGCATCATGCTGTTTATGGCAGATTCGTGTCATTCTTGTTTTGCTTGCCATTTGCAAACCGTGCATCCGATTCCGGTGATCTTTATATCGATTTCAACCGAAATAACCTCATCTATCCAGCGGCATGCTTGGTTTGCCAAGATTATGCCCTGTTCATCATTGTCCTCCCGGAGCATGCATTCGCATTGCATATCTCCTCTCGCATATCCTGCCATGTTTTGCATCATGTTGATTGCGCATTGCGTCGTGGTTGATATTGGTTCCTTTGCTTGTTCTCTTGTCTTGGGTAGAGCCGGGAGACGAGTACGTGAACGAGGAACCTGTTGAGAACGTTTACGAGGCCCAAGCTTTCGACAACTCTGAGAACCTTGCAGGCAAGATGACCATAACCTCGAAATCACTTCTATCTTTGCTAGCTAGATTGCTCGCTCTTTTGCTATGCCTATGCTGCGATACCTACCACTTGCTATATCATGCCTCCTATATTGCCATGTCAGCCCCTAACCATCCATGTCCTAGCAAACCGTTGTTTGGCTATGTTACCGCTTTTGCTCAGCCCCCTCTTATAGTGTTGCTAGTTGCAGGTGAAGATGAAGTTTGTTCCTTGTTGGAACATGGACTTGCTGTTCCTTGTTGGAACATGTTTACTTGTTGGGATATCACAATACCTCTTATTTAATTAATGCATCTATATACTTGGTAAAGGGTGGAAGGCTCGGCCTTATGCCTGGTGTTTTGTTCCACTCTTGCCACCCTAGTTTCCGTCATACCGGTGTTTTGTTCCCGGAGTTTGCGTTCCTTACACGGTTGGGTGATTTATGGGACCCCCTTGACAGTTCGCTTTGAATAAGACTTTTCCAGCAAGGCCCAACATTGGTTTTACCATTTGCCACCTAGCCTTTTTCCCTTGGGTTCTGTAGACTCAAGGGTCATCTTTATTTTAAACCCCCGGGCCAGTTCTCCTTCGATTGCTGGTCCAAACTAGAGCCCTTTGCAGCGCCACCTCGAGGCAACTCGAGGGCTGGTTTTAGTTGTACGGAGTGTTCATCCGGATGTGCCCTGAGACCGAGATATGTGCAGCTCCTATCAGGATTTGTCGGCACAATCGGGCGGCTTTGCTGGACTTGTTTTATTGCTGTTGAAATGTCTTGTAGTCCGGGATTCCGAGATTGATCGGGTTTTCCCGGTAGAAGGAATATCCTTCGTTGACCGTGAGAGCTTATCATGGGCTAAGTTGGGACACCCCTGCAGGGTATTATCTTTCGAAAGCCGTGCCCGCGGTTATGAGGCAGATGGGAATTTGTTGATGTCCGGTTGTAGAAAACCCGAAGTTGACCTTAATTAAAACACATCAACCGCGTGTGTAACCGTGATGGTCTCTTCTCGGCGGGGTCCGGGAAGTGAACACGGTTGTTGGAGTTATGCCTGACGTAGGTTGTTTCAGGATCACTTCTTGATCACTTCTAGCTTCACGACCGTGCTTTGCCTTCTCTTCTCGCTCTCTTTTTTGCGCTATAGCCACCACATGCTAGTCGCTTGCTGCAGCTCCACCTCACAAACCCCTTTTCCCACCTTTAAGCTTATATAGTCTTGATCTCGCGGGTGTGAGATTGCTGAGTCCCCGTGACTCACAGATATTATCACCTCAGTTGCAGGTACCAACGATGTCAGTGCTGATGACGCGACCGAGCTCATTTGGGAGTTCGATGAGGAACGTGGCCGTTATTATGTTTCTTTTCCAGATGATCAGTAGTGGAGCCCAGTCGGGTGATCCGGGGATCTGTTAGCATTTGGGGTAGTCTTCTTTCATTTTGGTACCGTAGTCGGACCTTGAGTGTAATCTGTTTGATGGATGTTATTTATGTACTTGTGTGAAGTGGCGATTGTAAGCCAACTATGTATCTTTCCCCCTTATTTATTACATGGATTGTGTGAAGATTACCTCACTTGCGACATTGCTTTCAATGCGGTTATGCCTCTAAGTCGTGCCTCGACACGTGGGAGATATAGCCGCATCGAGGGCGTTTCAAGTTGGTAATCAGAGCCTTTCCCGACTTTAGGAGCCCCCACTGTTTGATCGTCTTTAGTGGCCGAGTTGTGTCTAGAAAAATGTTTTGAGTCATTTAGGAATTATATATCGGAGAGTTTAGGAATTCTTTTTTACTCCCCAGTCCCTTCGACCTTCTGGTAAGGCATCCTGACGTACAGTTTTGACTCTTCTCTTCTCAAATTTCACTAAAAAAAAATTTAGGATCACGCGGGTATATTACAATCGTTCCGATGGTTTTATGATGACAACATTGTCTTGGTTGCCTCCTGACATTTAGGGGTTGTGGCAGTGTCCCGGGGAGTTGAGCTCCGAGGTGTTGTCGTCATAATCTTATCGTTGCGGTTTTGGAATACCTGAGTTTAGTACGACCGACATCGAAAATCTCTTTTGTACAGTTGTTGGTGAGATAACCTGATAGCCCAGTACTGTGGCGAGTGCAGGAGTATTGCCATGACTTGTATAACGGATGTGTTTTCGAAGGTTGAGGTAGACGATTTCCGAAGGTTTCTTGGTTATGTGTTGAAGGATGGATACAGCTGGTTGTAGGATTTGTTAGTTTGGGTGAGATATTATGCTTCCCCTGTATCCCCAACACCTGATTGCATAACCGGAAAGTTTCGGGAGTTTATAAGTGGGAATTCATGTAGCTTTAGTATTTCTTCCGCAGATATTTGGTTTGTGATTGGGTAATCCTTACCAAGTATTTGTTCATATCCGTACCTTGTTGTTTTTTTTATTTCTTACCATGCTCTAAGTGGCTTCTCAGCTTTCGAAGTGTGATGATTTACATTGGAATTCATTCGTTCATTCTCGTTCGAATGTTAATTGTGAAGACTATATGTTGCAATTTCGTTCCTTTGATTCAGCTTCAATATATCTCTATCAAGATGCTAATGGATGTCACCCTCTTCAGGATGGCTCCGCCTACTCGTCTGAATCCGGAACGCAATGATGGAGATCAGGCTAACCCTCCGCCACCGCCTCCACCTCCGGAAGCTTGGCAAGCCTTGATGACTGCCACAAATGCCAATGCTCAGATTCTGATTCAGCTCTTGCAAAATCGCAACCAGGGTCAAGCTAATCAAGAGAATCAAGGCCAAGGCAACAATCAGCCGCACTTCGCTTCACTGAACCAGTTCCTTGCTAATCAGCCAAAGACCTTCAGCTACTGTGTCGAGGCCACTAACGCTGATGATTGGCTCGTGGACATCAGCAAACATTTCGAGTGCAGCAATGTGAGACCTGAGGACTTTGTCAAGTTTGCCTCTTTTCAACTCAAAGATCAAGCTGCTGAGTGGTTCCAGCAATACAAAGATTCCAGAGGAGGTCGTGTGATCACTTGGGATGATTTCCGCCGTGACTTCAAAGCGCACCACATTCCAGAAAGTGTTGTTGAGCTTAAGCGTGAGGAATTCCGCAATCTCAAGCAAGGCAACATGACTGTCTACCAATACAACACTCAGTTCCAGAAGCTCTCTCGTTTTGCAAGGCAAGACATTCCTGATGAGAAGAGTATGATCTACCAGTTCAGGCGTGGTCTCAGAGAAGATCTGCAACTTGCTTTCGTGCTTTTCGAGCCATTAAAGTATGATGAATTCTACAACATGGCACTGAAACAAGAAGCTGCTCAGCTCAAGTGTGAGGCATCTAAGAAGAGAGTCAGAGACGCAGTTCAGTCTTCTTCTTCCTCACTTGTGGCAGCTAAGCAACAGAAGTTCTGGTTGCCTCCTCCTCCTCCGTTCCGTCAGCCTTATCAACAGAAGAACTCAAGTGGCCGTGGATCTTAACACCCACCCAACCCCGGTTATCAGATCAAGTCTCAGAATCAAGCTCCAAGGCCAAGTGCTCCTTACCATCGTCCGCTCTCAGAAGTGACTTGTAACAAATGTCAGCAGAAGGGTCACTATGCGAACAAGTGCTTCAACCAGAGGCGTCTTCCGCCTCCTCCCCCTATGAAGTCTTCCAGCAATGCAGTGGTCAAGCATAATTCCCAGCATGCCAAGGTGAACATGTTGAATGCAGCTCAAGCAGAGGAGTCTTCTGAAGTGATCATGGGTAATCTTCCTGTTAATGATATTCCTGCCAAAGTCTTATTTGACACTGGAGCATCGCTTTCTTTCATGTCAAGACCTTTTGCATCTAAGCATGATTTCGTTACTCAAGTTTTGCCGAGACCGTTGTCTATTGTGTCCCCGGGCAAGCAAATGACATCTAATGTTTGTGTCCCGGATGTTTCTATCAAGATGGGCGACTACAAATTCTTGTCTAAACCAATTGTTCTTGGTGATTCTGATATTGATCTTATTCTCGGGATGGACTGGCTTTCTAAGCACAAGGCTCAGCTTGAGTGTGCTGCCAGGGAAATCAAATTGACTCACACTTCGAACGATGTGATCATCTATGCTTCTCGTGATGATACCATTCGGTTGTTTTCTCTCAATGAGATGGGTGAAATGGAGGCTATCTCTCAGATTCCAGTCGTTTGTGAGTACCAAGATGTTTTTCCAGAAGAGCTTCCGGGTATGCCTCCTCGCAGGCCAGTTGAATTCGTTATTGAGCTTGAGCCTGGCACGGAACCCGTTTGCAAGCGTCCTTACAAGCTTGGACCAGATGAGCTCAAGGAATTGAAGATTCAACTCGATAAACAAGAACGTCTGGGTCTGATCAGACCGAGTTCTTCTCCTTGGGGTTGTGGTGTTCTTTTTGTCAAGAAGAAGGATGGCACGGACCGACTTTGCGTCGATTACCGTCCATTGAACAAGAAGACAATCAAGAACAAGTACCCACTTCCCAACATCAACGAGCTATTTGAGCAACTTAAAGGTGCTAAGGTGTTCTCCAAGCTGGACCTTCGTATGGGTTATCATCAGATTCGCATTCGTGAAGAAGATATTCCCAAGACAGCATTCAGAACAAGCTTTGGTTCTTATGAATATACTGTCATGTCTTTCGGCCTCGTCAATGCTCCTCCGTATTTCACTCGCTTGATGAATTTCATCTTCAACCCCTACATCAACGAATTTGTCTTGGTCTATCTCGATGATATTTTGGTCTTCTCCAAGAATAAGAAGGATCATGCCGAACATTTGCGATTGGTACTCGACAAGCTCAGAGAATATCAATTATATGCGAAGTTCTCCAAATGTGAATTTTGGCTGGATGAAGTTCTTTATCTTGGTCATATCATCTCTGCCAAGGGCATCGCTGTTAATCCAGAGAGGGTGTCTGCAGTTTTGAATTGGAATCCTCCTCAGAATGTCAAGCAGCTTCGCAGTTTTCTTGGACTTGCAAGCTATTGCAGAAGATTCGTTGAGAATTTCTCCAAGATTGCCAAGCCTCTTTCCAACCTCCTCCAGAAGCATGTGAAATATGTCTGGTCTCCTGAGTGTGACGTTGCTTTCAACACTCTCAAAGAGAAACTTGTCACTGCTCCAGTTCTGACTCCTCCTGATGAATCCAAGCCTTATGAAGTGTTTTGTGATGCTTCTCTCCAGGGCCTCAGTGCTGTGTTAATGCAAGAGAAGAAGGTTGTTGCCTATACCTCTCGCCAGTTGAAGCCCAATGAAAGGAACTACCCCACTCACGATCTTGAGTTGGCGGCAGTTGTCCACGCACTAATAACATGGAGACATCTCCTGTTAGGAAGGAAAGTGGACATCTTCACAGATCACAAGAGTCTCAAGTATATCTTCACTCAGCCTCATCTCAACCTCAGGCAAACTCGATGGGTCGAAATGATTCAAGAGTATAATCCGAGTATTGAATATACTCCAGGCAAGGCTAATGTGGTTGCAGACGCTTTGAGCAGAAAGGCTTACTGCAACAGCTTAATCCTCAAGCCTTTTCAACAGGATCTCCGTGAGGCTTTTCGCAAGTTGAATCTCCAAGTTGTTCCTCAAGGTGTTCTTGCCAACCTAATTGTCTCTCCTACTTTGGAAGATCAAATTCGTGAGGCACAATTGTTGGATACCATGGTGAAGAAGGTGAAACGTGGTATTGAAAAGAGCATCCCCAAATACAAGTGCTATCGAGTTGATGACAGAGATACTCTTTTCTTCGAGGACCGGATCGTGGTTCCAAAGGGTGATCTTCGTAAAGTCATTATGAACGAAGCGCACAATTCTCTTCTGTCAATTCATCCTGGAAGTTCGAAGATGTACCATGACCTCAAGCAGTCGTATTGGTGGACTCGAATGAAGCGTGAGATCGCTCAGTTCGTGAATGAGTGTGATGTCTGCAGAAGGGTGAAAGCAGAACACCAACGACCAGCTGGACTTCTCCAACCTCTTGCTATTCCTGAATGGAAGTTTGATCATATCGAAATGGACTTCGTGACTGGTTTTCCTAAGTCCAAGCGTGGAAATGATGCTATCTTCGTCGTCATCGACAAGCTCACCAAAGTGGCTCATTTTCTTCCTATCAAAGAGTCTATCACAGCAGCGCAGCTGGCAGAGCTCTACACCTCCAGAATTGTCTCTTTGCACGGCATTCCACAGTTGATCTCTTCAGACCGTGGCAGCATCTTTACCTCCAAGTTTTGGGATTCTTTTCAGACGGCCATGGGCACCAATATTCGCTTCAGCACAGCTTTCCACCCTCAGACTAGTGGACAAGTCGAGCGTGTCAATAAAATTCTTGAAGATATGCTCAGAGCCTGTGTTATCTCTTTCGGCATGAAGTGGGAGGATTGTCTTCCTTATGCTGAGTTCTCTTACAACAACAGCTTTCAAGCCAGCTCGGGCAAAGCCCCATTCGAGATTCTCTATGGCAGAAAGTGCCGTACTCCTCTCAACTGGTCTGAAACCGGTGAACGCCAATTGCTCGGCAATGATTTGATCTCAGAGGCTGAGGCCATGTGCAAGGTGATTCGTGAGAACCTCAAAGCCGCGCAGTCGCGCCAGAAGAGCTATTACGATAGCAAACACCGAGATGTGGCATTCGAGATCGGAGACCATGTTTACCTCCGTGTCTCGCCAATGAAAGGAACTCGTCGCTTCGGTATCAAGGGGAAACTTGCCCCCAGATACGTCGGCCCTTTCAAGATCATCGGCAAACGAGGCGATCTAGCCTATCAACTTGAGCTCCCCTCCAACTTTGCAAATGTGCACGATGTCTTCCACGTGTCACAGCTTCGCAAGTGTTTCAAGACGCCTGAGCGCACCATCAACTTCGAAGAGATTGATCTTCAAGAAGATTTGTCCTATCATGAACATCCAGTTGCCATTCTTGAGACAACTGAGCGCAAGACTCGCAACAAGTCAATCAAATTCCTCAAAGTGAAATGGTCACATCATTCAGACCGAGAGGCCACATGGGAGCGTGAAGACCACCTACGTTCCGAGTATCCGGAGTTCTTTCAGTCCTAGATCTCGGGACGAGATCCTCTCGTAGTGGTGGTGTGTTGTAACGCCCCGATGTAACTTGCCATAATTGTAATCCAACTCTTGCCATTTCCGGCTATGTGCTATGATATTTCCTCCGTGGTTGGGTTCTCTCCGTTTTACATTTTGGTCATGTCATGCATTTCATATCATGTCATCATGTGCATACGCATTCGTCTCATAAATCCGAGCATCTATCCCGTTGTCCGTTTTGCAATCCGGCGCTCCTATGTCTCCCGGCGTCCCCTTTTACATTTCTTCGTGAGCGGGTATTAAACATTCTCGGAATGGACCGAGGTTTGACATGTGGCCTCGGTGTAGCACCGGTAGACCGCCTGTCAAGTTTCGGGTCAATCGGAGTTCGTTTGGTACTCCAACGGTTAACCGGGTAACCGTGAAGGCCTCGCGTGTGTTGCAGCCCAACACCCCTTCAAAACAGCCCAATAACCCATCTAAGTCACTCCCATGTCCTCCGCCGTTCGATCACGATCGCGTGGGCGAAAACCGCTCTCCGTTTGGAGCCTCCTAGCTCCTCCTATCTATAAAAAGGCCTCCCCCTTCTCTAATCTCGGGCAAAAACCACCCTAACCCTAATTTTTTCCTCGAAATCCGTGCAAACAGCCGCGCCGCCACTGTTCTTCCGCCGCCGTGCCCGCACCTTTCCCGCGCCGACACGTGGCGGATCTGAGCCCACTTCGCCGCCCGCCGCCTCCGCTAGCCCGCGGGGCCCGCGCCTGGCCCGCGGGGCCCGGATCCTTCGCGCCGCCGCCCAGGGACGCCCGCGCCCGCACGCCTCTCGCCCGGCCGGCGCCCGCCGTCGCCGCCGCCCGGCCGGCGCTCGCCTCGCCGGTCACCTCCTCCGCGGTCGCCCCGCCGCCGTCCTCTTCTTCTCCGGCGCCGGTCGCCGCACCCCGCCACCCGGTCGCCTCCCCGCCGCAGCGACCTCGCCGGCCTCAGCCCCGCCGTACCCCGTCGCGCCTCGCCGGAGCCGGCCCCAGCCGCGCGCCCTCGAGCCGGCCCGGATCCGACATCGGTTAGCGTGCGCGCAGAGTTGACTTCTTCCCCCTCTCTTTTTCTCTAAGTCCCCAACTTTGCATATTATCATCACCTGTTTCGCATGCCATAACTTTGCATCCAGGGCTTCGTTTCGCGCGTATAATATGTCATTTTGTTCGTATCGAAGAGTACATCATTTTGTTCCATTGCACCATTTTCATTTGAAGTCATCTTGATGCCCGAAATGCTGTTAGAAGAGGGCTAGTTGTTGTTAGTTGCTGGATCTTATCTGAACATGCACTTTTGTCATTTTTGCCATGATTGATGTGTACCTCCTATGAAGTTGAGTCCTACATGAGTTTTGTAATATGCCATGTTACCTATCCAGAGGATTTTGCTATGTATTTTTTTGATGCTTGAGGTGGCTATAAATTGCATGCAAAGTAGGGATGATGATATTGCTGTTTTCAGAGACTTAGTGATTTCACCAAGTCCCTCACTGCTGTTATTTTCATGCCATGTGTTCATGTTGTTTCTGAGTGATCATACATAATTTGAGCATGATCAGTAAGGGAGTTTTGAACTTGAGTATTTGCTTAATCCATCCATGCCTTTGTTTGCAATTATGGAGTGCCATAGCTTGAGTCAATCGAGCTCTACTTTTGCTTCAAAATATTGCTGGCAGATTGTTTACGTGTTATTCGATTTTGCCAAGCTTGGTGTAGTTGATCCTTGCTTGATATGATGTTATTCTTGCCATTTCTAGTTACTATGCCATGTCTTCTTGATGTATGTATGCTTAGTTTATCATGACTTGCTCTGTAGTGAGTGCATCAAGCTCACGAACATGCCTAGTCGTTATTAGTTTTCTGCCATGTCCAGTTTTCTACTAAGTCTGAAACCTGTAACGAAACTTGCTTATTTGACATGGGTGTAATCATATTTTATGATCCTTTTTGGCTTATGGTCAGTAAGGGACTTTTGTCAAGTGCTTTGAGTAGATTCATGCCATGCCTTATTTTGCTATGTTCTGAACATGTAGCATGTTGTTTCGTTGCTCTGAACTTGTCATCCTGATGTTGTTTTCCTGACTTGCTGTCATTTCACTAAGTCTGTGAATCTGTTATTAGTTGTACTTTTGCCATGCTTGTTTGAACCTGTTATGATGGGATTGAGCCGTAGCTCAGTGTTCATTTTTTGTCGTGCATCTTGAGTAGATTACTGTCATATGCTTTTTTGCCATGTTTGGGTGCAGTAGCTTAATTATTTATTGCTTGCTAAGTAGCATCATGCTGTTTATGGCAGATTCGTGTCATTCTTGTTTTGCTTGCCATTTGCAAACCGTGCATCCGATTCCGGTGATCTTTATATCGATTTCAACCGAAATCACCTCATCTATCCAGCGGCATGCTTGGTTTGCCAAGATTATGCCCTGTTCATCATTGTCCTCCCGGAGCATGCATTCGCATTGCATATCTCCTCTCGCATATCCTGCCATGTTTTGCATCATGTTGATTGCGCATTGCGTCGTGGTTGATATTGGTTCCTTTGCTTGTTCTCTTGTCTTGGGTAGAGCCGGGAGACGAGTACGTGAACGAGGAACCTGTTGAGAACGTTTACGAGGCCCAAGCTTTCGACAACTCTGAGAACCTTGCAGGCAAGATGACCATACCCTCGAAATCACTTCTATCTTTGCTAGCTAGATTGCTCGCTCTTTTGCTATGCCTATGCTGCGATACCTACCACTTGCTATATCATGCCTCCTATATTGCCATGTCAGCCCCTAACCATCCATATCCTAGCAAACCGTTGTTTGGCTATGTTACCGCTTTTGCTCAGCCCCCTCTTATAGCGTTGCTAGTTGCAGGTGAAGATGAAGTTTGTTCCTTGTTGGAACATGGACTTGCTGTTCCTTGTTGGAACATGTTTACTTGTTGGGATATCACAATACCTCTTATTTAATTAATGCATCTATATACTTGGTAAAGGGTGGAAGGCTCGGCCTTATGCCTGGTGTTTTGTTCCACTCTTGCCACCCTAGTTTCCGTCATACCGGTGTTTTGTTCCCGGAGTTTGCGTTCCTTACACGGTTGGGTGATTTATGGGACCCCCTTGACAGTTCGCTTTGAATAAGACTTTTCCAGCAAGGCCCAACATTGGTTTTACCATTTGCCACCTAGCCTTTTTCCCTTGGGTTCTGCAGACTCAAGGGTCATCTTTATTTTAAACCCCCGGGCCAGTTCTCCTTCGATTGCTGGTCCAAACTAGAGCCCTTTGCAGCGCCACCTCGAGGCAACTCAAGGGCTGGTTTTAGTTGTACGGAGTGTTCATCCGGATGTGCCCTGAGACCGAGATATGTGCAGCTCCTATCAGGATTTGTCGGCACAATCGGGCGGCTTTGCTGGACTTGTTTTATTGCTGTTGAAATGTCTTGTAGTCCGGGATTCCGAGATTGATCGGGTTTTCCCGGTAGAAGGAATATCCTTCGTTGACCGTGAGAGCTTATCATGGGCTAAGTTGGGACACCCCTGCAGGGTATTATCTTTCGAAAGCCGTGCCCGCGGTTATGAGGCAGATGGGAATTTGTTGATGTCCGGTTGTAGAAAACCCGAAGTTGACCTTAATTAAAACACATCAACCGCGTGTGTAACCGTGATGGTCTCTTCTCGGCGGGGTCCGGGAAGTGAACACGGTTGTTGGAGTTATGCCTGACGTAGGTTGTTTCAGGATCACTTCTTGATCACTTCTAGCTTCATGACCGTGCTTTGCCTTCTCTTCTCGCTCTCTTTTTTGCGCTATAGCCACCACATGCTAGTCGCTTGCTGCAGCTCCACCTCACAAACCCCTTTTCCCACCTTTAAGCTTATATAGTCTTGATCTCGCGGGTGTGAGATTGCTGAGTCCCCGTGACTCACAGATATTATCACCTCAGTTGCAGGTACCAACGATGTCAGTGCTGATGACGCGACCGAGCTCATTTGGGAGTTCGATGAGGAACGTGGCCGTTATTATGTTTCTTTTCCAGATGATCAGTAGTGGAGCCCAGTCGGGTGATCCGGGGATCTGTTAGCATTTGGGGTAGTCTTCTTTCATTTTGGTACCGTAGTCGGACCTTGAGTGTAATCTGTTTGATGGATGTTATTTATGTACTTGTGTGAAGTGGCGATTGTAAGCCAACTATGTATCTTTCCCCCTTATTTATTACATGGATTGTGTGAAGATTACCTCACTTGCGACATTGCTTTCAATGCGGTTATGCCTCTAAGTCGTGCCTCGACACGTGGGAGATATAGCCGCATCGAGGGCGTTTCAAACCGAAGGCCCAACCTAGAATTGTTGTTTTTTGCCTATTTCAGAGTTTCGTAGAAAAAGAATATCAAACGGAGTCCAAACGGAATGAAACCTTCAGGAGCGTGATTTTTGGAACGAACATGATCCAGGAGACTTGGACCCTACATAAGAGAAGCTTCCAGGAGGGCCACGAGGTAGGGGGAGCGCCTACCCCCCAGGGCGCGCCCTCCACCCTCATGGGCCCCCTGTTGCTCCACCGACGTACTTCTTCCTCCTATATATACCTACATACCCCCAAACGATCAGATACAGAGCCAAAAACCTAATTCCACCGCCGCAACCTTCTGTACCCACGAGATCCCATCTTGGGGCCTGTTCCGGAGCTTCGCCGGAGGGGGCACCCATCATGGAGGGCTTCTACATCAACACCATAGCCTCTCCGATGAAGTGTGAGTAGTTTACCTCAGACCTTCAGGTCCATAGTTAGTAGTTAGATGGCTTCTTCTCTCTTTTTGGATCTCAATACAGTGTTCTCCCCCTCTCTCGTGGAGATCTATTCGATGTAATCTTCTTTTTGCGGTGTGTTTGTTGAGACCGATGAATTGTGGGTTTATGATCAAGTTTATCTATGAACAATATTTGAATCTTCTCTTAATTCTTTTATGTATGATTGGTTATCTTTGCAAGTCTCTTCAAATTATTAGTTTGGTTTGGCCTACTAGATTGATCTTTCTTGCAATGGGAGAAGTGCTTAGCTTTGGGTTCAATCTTGCGGTGTCCTTTCCTAGTGACAGTAGGGGCAGCAAGGCACGTATTGTATTGTTGCCATCGAGTATAACAAGATGGGTTTTTTATCATATTGCATGAATTTATCCCTCTACATCATGTCATCTTGCTTAAGGCGTTAATCTGTTTTCATGAACTTAATACTCTAGATGCATGCTGGATAGCGGTCGATGAGTGGAGTAATAGTAGTAGATGCAGGCAGGAGTCGGTCTACTTGTCTCGGACGTGATGCCTATATACATGATCATACCTAGATATTCTCATAACTATGCTCAATTCTGTCAATTGCTCAACAGTAATTCGTTCACCCACCGTAAAATACTTATGCTCTTGAGAAAAGCCACTAGTGAAACCTATGGCCCCCGGGTCTATCTTCATCATATTAATCTTCCAACACTTAGTTATTTCCTTTGCCTTTTACTTTGCTTTTATTTTACTTTGCATCTTTATCACAAAAATACCAAAAATATTATCCTATCATATCTATCAGATCTCACTCTCGTAAGTGACAGTGAAGGGATTGACAACCCCTTATCGCGTTGGTTGCGAGGATTTATTTGTTTTGTGTAGGTACGAGGGACTCGCGCGTAGCCTCCTACTGGATTGATACCTTGGTTCTCAAAAACTGAGGGAAATACTTACGCTACTTTGCTGCATTACCCTTTCCTATTCAAGGGAAAACCAACGCAGTGCTCAAGAGGTAGCAAGAAGGATTTCTGGCGCCGTTGCCGGGGAGTCTACGCAAAAGTCAACATACCAAGTACCCATCACAAACCCTTATCTCCCGCATTACATTATTTGCCATTTGCCTCTCGTTTTCCTCTCCCCCACTTCACCCTTGCCATTTTATTCGCCCTCTTTTTTCCGTTCGCCTTTTTTTTCGCTTGCTTCTTGTTTGCTCATGTTGCCATGTGCCTTCTATAAGCTTGCATCTTCGCTTGCTGAAATCTATTGATATGGATCCACTTAAAGTGTTCTACTTGGATCATCTTCGATCCTTATGCGCTCGTGCTGAAACCCCAACTAGCCTAGTTGATGGGAAATCTTTAGATGAGCATGCTCATATTGTGCGTCATCGTTTGTCTGAAAAGGGGAAGCTCTTATGGTATCATATAAATAGTTTGCTATGCTATGCTTGGAATCTTTGTGAAATTTATAATTTTATTTGTAGCTCTAAGAACCCTAAAAAAACACCTTCCCTACCTATGTGAGTTCAATGATAATGAGATCTTATCTTCTTATGCAAAGGGTGTTTATAGTTACTATGATATCGAAAAAATTAAAGAATTTGTCGTTTTTAAGGGTGCTCATGAAGTTGCTTCTTTGATTGAAAAGTATGATTTTACTCTCAACAAATCTGAAAATTCCATCATACTTAAACATTGCAATGAAAACCTTGCTCATAATGTCTATGTCCAAGAATTTGTTGAAAGAATGACCGTTGCTTTGGAAGAAAATAATGATATGCATGAATCTATAGATAATGATGATTCTGATGATTTGGTTGAAATATCCCTTGATGAACATGATGCTTGCTATTCTTGTGGCCACGATGCCAATATTTATGAAGACGAATTTGCTATAGTTCCTTATGTTAAAAATGAGATCGTTGCTATTGCACCCATGCTTGATAGTTCCTTCGATGAAAAGCATGATTGCAATGATTTTACTATAAATTCTCTTGATGTTAATTGTGCTAATAATACGCAAAACCCTAAGGTGGGGGATGCTAGTTTTGCTATGTCACTATTTGTTGCAATGATCATGATTGGGGTGATTCTTCTTATGATCTTGAAAAAAATTTAAGCCCCATGATGAATATGAGATTGATATTAGTGTTTGCAATAATATTGAAAGTGGGTTTGGAAGAGTGTCAACTTTAGATCCCACATATTTGGAGAATGTTCAATCTTATGGTATTTTTGATAAAAGTGGGTTTGGAGAGGTCATGACTTTAGTTAATGTTAATCCCACTATTTTGGAAGAGTGTCAACTTTGCATGCATGTGGATCGTGTTGAAAATACTTGTTGTGATAGCTATTTTGTTGAATTTGCTTATGATCCCACATGTAGTTATTATGAGAGAGGAAAATATGGTTGTAGAAATTTTCATGATAATAAATTACCTCTCGTTATGTTGAGATTGCTATTGTTTCTTTCCACTTCCTTGCATATGCTAGTTTTTGGTTGCTATGATTATTTGTTTGCCTATAAGATGCATATGCATAGGAAGTATGTTAGACTTAGATGTGCTTGTCACGTGCTTTATGATGCTCTCTTTGTGCTTCAATTCTTGTCTTTCTTGTGAGCATCATTGAAATCTTAATGCCTAGCTAGGGGCGTTAAACGATAGCGCTTGTTGGGAGGCAACCCAATTTTGTTTTTAGTTTTTGTTTTTTGCTTCTGTTTAGGAATAAATCTTTGATCTAGCCTCTGGTTATATGTGTTTTTATGTTTTAATTAGTGTTTGTACCAAGTTAAACCTATAGGATCTTCTTGGATGATAGTTATTTGATCTTGCAGAAATTTCCAGAAACTTTCTGTTCATGAAAATAATTGTTAAAAATCACCAAAACGTGATAAAATATTGATTCCAATTTCTGCTGATCAATAAACAAATTTTCTAGGTCTTCCTATTTTTGATGATTTTTTGGAGTTCCAGAAGTTTGTGTTAGTTACAGATTACTACAGACTGTTCTGTTTTTGACAGATTCTGTTTTTTGTGTGTTGTTTGCTTATTTTGATGAATCTATGGCTAGTAAAATAGTTTATAAACCATAGATAAGTTGGAATATAGTAGGTTTAACACCAATATAAATAAAGAATGAGTTCATTACAGTACCTTGAAGTGGTATTTTGTTTTCTTTCGCTAACGGAGCTCACGAGATTTCTGTTGAGTTTTGTGTTGTGAAGTTTTCAAGTTTTGGGTGAAAGATTTTGATGGATTATGGAACAAGAAGTGTAAAGAGGCTAATCTTGGGGATTCCCATGGCACCCCCAAGATAACCTAAGGACACCAAAAATCCAAAGCTTGGGGATGCCCCGGAAGGCATCCCCTCTTTCGTCTACTTCCATCGGTAACTTTACTTGGAGCTATATTTTTATTCACCGCATGATATGTGTTTTGCTTGGAGCGTCTTGTATGATTTGAGTCTTTTCTTTTTAGTTTACCACAATCATCCTTGCTGTACACACCTTTTGAGAGAGCCATACATGACTTGGAAATTATTAGAATACTCTATGTGCTTCACTTATATCTTCTGAGTTATATAGTTTTGCTCTAGTACTTCACTTATACCTTTTAGAGCACGGTGGTGGATTTGTTGTATAGAAACTATTGATCTCTCATGCTTCACTTAGATTATTTTGAGAGTCTTAAATAGCATGGTAATTTGCTTAAATAATCCTAATATGCTAGGTATTCAAGAATAGTAAAAACTTTCTTATGAGTGTGTTGAATACTAAGAGAAGTTTGATGCTTGATGATTATTTTGAGATATGGAGGTAATAATATCAAAGTCGTGCTAGTTGAATAGTTGTGAATTTGATAAATGCTTGTCTTGAAGTTTGCAAGTCCCCTAGCATACACGTATGGTAAACGTTATGTAACAAATTTGAAACATGAGGTGTTCTTTGATTGTCCTCCTTATGAGTGGCGGTCGGGGACGAGTGATGGTCTTTTCCTACCAATCTATCCCCCTAGGAGCATGTGCGTAGTGCTTGGTTTTTGATGACTTGTAGATTTTTGCAATAAGTATGTGAGTTCTTTATGACTAAGGTTGAGTCCATGGATTATACGCACTCTCACCCTTCCATCGTTGCTAGCCTCTTCGGTACCGTGCATTGCCCTTTCTCACATTAAGAGTTGGTGCAAACTTCGCCGGTGCATCCAAACCCCGTGATATGATACGTTCTTTCACACATAAACCTCCATATATCTTCCTCAAAACAGCCACCATACCTACCTATTATGGCATTTTCATAGCCATTCCGAGATATATTGCCATGCAACTTTCCACCATTCCGTTTATCATGACACATTCATCATTGTCATACTTCTTAGCATGATCATGTAGTTGACATAGTATTTGTGGCAAAGCCACCGTTCATAATTCTTTCATACATGTCACTCTTGATTCATTGCATATCCTGGTACACCGCCGGAGGCATTCATGTAGAGTCATACTTTGTTCTATTATCGAGTTGTAATCATTGAGTTGTAAATAAATAGAAGTGTGATGATCATCTTTTTCTAGAGCATTGTCTCAAGTGAGGAATAAAAAAGAGAAAGGCCATAAAAAAGAGAAGGCCCAAAAAAATGAGAGAAAAAGAGAGAAGGGACAATGCTAGTATCCTTTGCCACACTTGTGCTTCAAAGTAGCACCATAATCTTCATGATAGAGAGTCTCTTGTTTTGTCACTTTCATATACTAGTGGGAATCTTTCATTATAGAACTTGGCTTGTATATTCCAACAATGGGCCTCCTCAAGTGCCCTAGGTCTTCGTGAGCAAGCAAGTTGGATGCACACCCACTTAGTTTCTTTTGTTGAGCTTTCATACATTTATAGCTCTAGTGCATCCGTTGCATGGCAATCCCTACTCCTTGCATTAACATCAATCGATGGACATCTCCATAGCTCATTGATTAGCCTTGTTGATGTGAGACTTTCTCCTTTTTTGTCTTCTCCACATAACCCCCATCATCATATTCTATTCCACCCATAGTGCTATGTCCATGGCTCGCGCTCATATATTGCGTGAAAGTTTATAGGTTTGAGATTACTAAAGTATGAAACAATTGTTTGGCTTGTCATCGGGGTTGTGCATGATGAGAGCTTTCTTGTGTGACGAAAATGGAGCATGACTAAACTATATGATTTTGTAGGGATGAACTTTCTTTGGCCATGTTATTTTGAGAGGACATAATTGCTTAGTTAGTATGCTTGAATTATTATTATTTTTATGTCAATATGAACTTTTATCTTGAATCTTTCAGATCTGAATATTCATACCACAATTAAGAAGAATTACATTGAAATTATGCCAAGTACCATTCCGCATCAATAAATCTGTTTTTATCATTTACCTACTCGAGGACGAGCAGGAATTAAGCTTGGGGATGCTTGATACGTCTCCAACGTATCTATAATTGTTTATTGCTCCATGCTATATTATCTACTGTTTTGGACAATATTGGGCTTTATTATCCACTTTTATATTATTTTTGGGACTAACCTATTAACCGGAGGCCCAACCCAGAATTGCTTTTTTTTGCCTATTTCAGAGTTTCGCGGAAAAAGAATATCAAACGGAGTCCAAACGGAATGAAACCTTTGGGAGCGTGATTTTTGGAACGAACATGATCCAGGAGACTTGGAACCTACGTAAGATAAGCTTCCAGGAGGCCACGAGGTAGGGGGCGCGCCTACCCCCTAGGGCGCGCCCTCCACCCTCGTGGGCCCCCTGTTGCTCCACCAACGTACTTCTTCCTCCTATATATACCTACGTACCCCCAAACGATCAGATACGGAGCCAAAAACCTAATTCCACCGTCGCAACCTTCTGTGCCCACAAGATCCCATCTTGGGGACTGTTCCGGAGCTCCGCCGGAGGGGGCACCCATCACGGAGGGCTTCTACATCAACACCATAGCCTCTCCGATGAAGTGTGAGTAGTTTACCTCGGACCTTCGGGTCCATAGTTAGTAGCTAGATGGCTTCTTCTCTCTTTTTGGATCTCAATACAATGTTCTCCCCCTCTCTTGTGGAGATCTATTCGATGTAATCTTCTTTTTGCGGTGTGTTTGTTGAGACCGATGAATTGTGGGTTTATGATCAAGTTTATCTATGAACAATATTTGAATCTTCTCTGAATTCGTTTATGTATGATTGGTTATCTTTGCAAGTCTCTTCGAATTATCAGTTTGGTTTGGCCTACTAGATTGATCTTTCTTGCAATGGGAGAAGTGCTTAGCTTTGGGTTCAATCTTGCGGTGTCCTTTCCTAGTGACAGTAGGGGCAGCAAGGCACGTATTGTATTGTTGCCATCGAGGATAACAAGATGGGGTTTTTATCATATTGCATGAATTTATCCCTCTACATCATGTCATCTTGCTTAAGGTGTTAATCTATTTTCATGAACTTAATACTCTAGATGCATGCTGGATAACGGTCGATGAGTGGAGTAATAGTAGTAGATGCAGGCAGGAGTCGGTCTACTTGTCTCGGACGTGATGCCTATATACATGATCATACCTATGCTCAATTCTGTCAATTGCTCAACAGTAATTCGTTCACCCACCGTAAAATACTTATGCTCTTGAGAGAAGCCACTAGTGAAACCTATGGCCCCCGGGTCTATCTTCATTATATTAATCTTCCAACACTTAGTTATTTCCTTTGCCTTTTACTTTGCTTTTATTTTACTTTGCATATTTATCACAAAAATACCAAAAATATTATCCTATCATATCTATCAGATCTCACTCTCGTAAGTGACCGTGAAGGGATTGACAACCCCTTATCGCGTTGGTTGCGAGGATTTATTTGTTTTGCGTAGGTACGAGGGACTCGCGCGTAGCCTCCTACTGGATTGATACCTTGGTTCTCAAAAACTGAGGGAAATAATTACGCTACTTTGCTGCATCACCCTTTCCTCTTCAAGGGAAAACCAACGCAGTGCTCAAGAGGTAGCAGCGCTTCATCGCCGGCGTCGTCGAGAGCTAGCGGTGGCGCTAGGGTTTGTGCGAGGTGGAGAGGTGGGAGAAGGATTTTAACCGCAATGAGATGTGTATTTATAAGAAAAGGGACAACACAGCGCAATTACCGAGGTGCCCCTGGCGGTTCACATCTAAGGGACACGTGGCGAACATGCAACACATTTGAAGTTGTTCCATGTTCCCACGCATGCCTGGACTGTCGGGTGGTCATTCCGGCTTCTCCGAGTTTTAGACAATAAGGATATAGCATTTAAAACAGATTCAATTTTTGTCTGTGTATCTTCTGTTGACAAGGACGCAGAGAAGACATTCGACGGTTTCAATAGAATGCATATGATTTGGATAGATAGAATTTGAGGCAGAAGCATACAAGAGGTTAGGGTCCAATTACATTCCCTTAGATCAAAATATTCAAGCAAGAAGACATAGCTATAAGTGAATGATGTAGAGGACAGAACACAAATATATGTATATATCTGAGTAAGACCAAAATATCATGGCGAAGATAACCATGAAGATAAAACAATGTTGAAGACAAAAAAAATGCGAAGACTTTGCATATGTAACGCCAAATGAAACACTTCAAACAAAAGTTTGGTGCTGGCGTTACCCACCGTATAGGAAGTATTAGACCCAGACACGACGCACAATTATGATGGCGCTCTGAAGTCAAATTCCGCATTAATGTATTCACACTTGGAGTGTATGTCTTCATTGATTGAAGATATATGTTACTTTGTGTTTTGGACATCTAAGTCATCAACATGCATAAGTGTCAGGATGTGTGTCCAATTACAGGACATTTGAGGATTCTAAGATATTTAGCTCACACCCCAACTTGCAAAACCTTTTCTCATCCAAGGGCTTTGTGAAGATATCAGCCAATTGCTCTTCAGTGTTGACGTGAATGATATCAATATCTTCCTTCATAACATGATCTCTGAGAAAGTGATGACGAATTTCAATGTGCTTTGTCTTCGAGTGCTGAATTGGGTTGTTGGCAATCTTGATGGCGCTTTCATTGTCACAGTAGAGTGGTACTTTCTTCAGATGGATGCCATAGTCCTTAAGAGTTTGCTTCATCTATAGAAGCTGAGCGCAGCAAGATCCATCAGCAATGTATTCGGATTCAGAAGTGGAGAGAGACACACAATTCTACTTCTTTGAAGACCAACAGACAAGTGATCACCCCAGAAAGTGACATGTGCCTGATGTAGACTTGCGATCCACCTTGTCACAAGCATAATCAGCATATGAGAATCCAACTAGATCAAACTCTGAGCCCTTTTGATACCATAATCCTAGTGTTGGGGTGTAAGCCAAATATCGAAGAATTCGCTTCACAGCTAAGTGATGCGATTCCTTTGGTGCCGCTTGGAATCGGGCACACATGCAAACACTAAGCATGATATCTGGCCTAGATGCACATAAATAAAGTAAAGAACCAATCATGGAGCGATATACCTTTTGATTGAACTCTTTACCATTGGTATCAGGACCCAGATGACTTTTGGTTGGCATTGGCGTCGTGTAACCTTTGCAGTCTTGCATTCCAAACTTCTTCAGGCAGTCTTTGAGGTATTTCTCTTGAGATATGAAGATGTCGTTGCTTTGCTGACGAATTTGAAGACCAAGGAAGAACTTCAGCTCACCCATCATGGACATCTGGTATTGCTCTTGCATCATGTGTCCAAACTCATCACTGTATCTCTTGTCAGTGCAATCAAAGATAATGTCATCCACATAGATTTGGCACACAAATAGTTCTCCATCATATGTCTTCGTCAACAGTGTAGGATCTAGAGAACCAGGTTTGAAGCCTTTGCTCTTCAGGAAGTCTTTGGGTGTGTCATACCAAGCACGAGGGGCTTGTTTGAGGCCATACAGTGCCTTGTTGAGCTTGTATACCATATCAGGATGTTTTGAATCTTCAAAGCCAGGTGGTTGTGCAACATACACTTCTTCTTCAATCTTGCCATTGAGAAAGGCACTCTTCACATCCATTTGATACAGAAGGATGTTGTGATGGTTGGCATAGGCTAGCAGTATGTGAATGGCTTCAAGGCTAGCCACCGGAGCAAATGTTTCATCGAAGTCAATCCCTTCAACTTGAGTGTATCCTTGAGCAACAAGACGGGCCTTGTTTCTGACAACTTGACCATGCTCATCTTGCTTGTTGCGATATATCCATTTGGTGCCTATGATGTTGTGCTTGCGAGGATCAGGACGCTTGACCAATTCCCACACATTGTTCAGCTCGAACTGTTGAAGCTCTTCTTGCATAGCTTGTATCCATTCAGGTTCCATGAAGGCTTCAGCAACTTTCTTGGGTTCAGATATTGAGATAAATGCAAAGTGCCCACATAAATTTGCTAGTTGTATTACCCTTGAACGAGTGAGTGGACCAGGTGCATTGATGTTGTCGATTATCTTCTCAATTTGTACTTCATTTGCAACACGAGGGTGAACTGGACGAAGATTTTGTTCTTGCTGATCATTGTCTTCATTTTGAGCATTGGCTTCAGGCTGAGTATTGTCTTCAGGTTGATTAGGTGCAGAAATGATAAGTTCCTCTTCAGCCTATGCCTCAGAAGGTATGATTTCTCCAGTTCCCATAAGCTTGATGGATTCACTAGGTGGAACTTCATCTAGCACATTTGGCAGGTGCTCTCTTTGCGAGCCGTTAGTCTCATCGAACCGCATATCTACAGTTTCAACCACTTTATAGTGAAAGAGGTTGAAGACTCTGTAGGAGTGCGAATCCTTTCCATAACCAAGCATAAAACCTTTATGTACTTTCGGTGCAAAATTTGAAGTGTGATGTGGATCCTTGATCCAGCACCTAGCACCAAATACTCTGAAGTAGCTGACGTTTGGCTTCTTACCAGTCAGGAGCTCATAGGATGTCTTCTTCAGAAGCTTGTGAAGATAAACACGGTTGATGACGTGGCATGCAGTATCAATGGCTTCAGGCCAGAACTTCCTTGGAGTCTTGTACTCATCAAGCATCGATCGTCCGAGCCATCTCAATGAGTGTCCTGTTCTTGCGCTCCATGATGCCATTCTGCTGAGGTGTGTATGGAGCAGAGAACTCATGAGTGATGCCTAAGGTATCAAGGTAAAGATCAAGGCCGGTGTTCTTGAACTCTATGTCGTTGTCACTTATGATGTGCTTGATCTTGACGCCATAGTTCGTCATGGCATGATTGGCGAAGCGTTTGAAGACATCCTGCACTTCATTCTTGTAAAGGATTATATGTACCCATGTATATCTTGAGTAATCATCAACTATGACGAAGCCATAGAGGCAAGCGGTGGTAGTGAGAGTAGGTAGTGAGTAGGGCCAAAGAGATCCATGTGTAGTAGCTCGAAGGGTTGAGAAGTCGTCATGATTGTCTTCGAGGGATGCTTGGCCCTAGTCATCTTTCCAGCTTCGCAGGCACCACACAGATGATCTTTCTTGAACTTGACACCCTCAATGCCTACAACGTGTTTCTTCTTCGTGAGAGTGTACAGGTTCCTCATGCCAGCATGCCCTAGCCTCTGATGCCAGAGCCAGCACTCTGAAGCTTTTGCTAGAAGACATACGGCTAACTGTGGTCCTGCTGAGAAATCTACCATATATAGATCATCTTTCCGGTATCCTTCAAAGACTAGATACTTGTCAAATTCCATTAGAACAAGGCAACGATATTTTCAAAATATCACAATCATGTTCAAATCACAAAGCATTAAGACAGATATTAAGTTGAAACCAAGGGATTCAACAAGCATCACTTTATCCATGTGCTGATCCTTTGAGATTGCAACTCTACCTAGACCCAATACCTTGTTTTTACCAGTGTCAGCAAATGTGATGTGACTCTTGTCAGATGGATGTAAGGTTGAGTCCATGAGAAGACTTCAATCACCAGTCATGTGATTAGTGCATCCACTGTCCATAATCCATTCTGAAGCATTTGGTGTCATACCCTACAGTACAGTTAGGGGGATAGGCTTCACCAAGAGTATTGTGAAGCATAAACATTTGACGGACAAGAGGATTATCAAAGCTCACATCAAGGTTAGGACTGATAGGATGATTGGCAAGCGATTCAGGAACAAAATACATAATAAGACCATTTGGGTATTTTATCTTGCGCCCCACAAGACGTTTTAGGTCCCCAGCATAAGCATCGGACGCCTTTGATTTCTGGCTGGAGACCTTTTCCTGCAAAAGAAAGTTAATTTTTCTTAACCACCCACATCTTCAGGGGTGGCTTAGAAGCAATGGGTCTAAGTGCAGCATCTGAGAACTTCGGCTTTGGAGCCCTAGCAAATAGCCTTGCAGGAGGTCAATAATACTCATATGAATAGGCAGAATAGTTCTTAGTCTTATGAACATAGCGGTTTGATGATACACGCTCATATTCATAAGTCTGAGTATGATTTCCCTGCAAAACATTGGCATTAGGGTGACTCTTGTGAGTCCTCTGTTTGTATGAAGCCTTTAGACCATATAAAGCCTTTGGTCTGGGGTTTGTCTTCTTCCCTTGTGGTGTCATGATGACATTCACAGGAAGATTCTCAAGACACCTTTTGGGCACCAAGATCTTCTTCATAGGTGGTCCGTTCCTGTAGTTAGTACCAATATACCTGGCAAACACTTCACCATTCTGATCTTAAACAGTTTATAGTTTGCATCAAAGGATTCATTAATGATAATCGGGTTAGCACAAGTGAAGCCAGATAAGGTGGATGGGTCCACTGAAGGTCCCTTTGCAGCAACCCATGTGGTTTTGGGGTACTGCTCAGGCTTCCAGTAAGAACCATCAACATTCATTTTCCTCTCGAATCCAACACCCTCTTTCCTAGGGTTTCGGTTCAGAATCTGCTTTTTGAGGACATCACATAGTGTCTGATGCCCCTTGAGACTTTTGTACATCCCAGTCTCAAGCAATGTCTTCAACCTAGCATTTTCATCAGCAATAGTAGTGGTATCCTCAGCAGAGGGGTTAATTACCACATCAGCAGTTGAAGATATTGTGACAGTAGTAGCAGTAGAACATTCAGCAATAGAAGTAGCGTTATCACGCTCAAGGCATTTTAGACATGGTAGTTCAAATCCTTCCTGAGCGGGACTGATCTGTTGAGCGCTGCCGGGGATTCTGACTCCTCGAGCACCTATGGGGACGGAGCCCCTTCTCGGTTCGGTGGGGGGCGGAGGCCGCGCGAAGAGCGGATCGAGGCAAGGCACGCGGGGGTTTTGACCCAGCTTCGGAGCTCTCCGGAGAGATAATACTCCTACTGCTGCTTTGTGGATTGTATTGAGTTCTCGCTCGGGAGCGCCGAGTGCTACAGTACACTCGAGCAGCTAACGAGACCGAGCGCTTCTCTGAGGATCGATCCCCTCCCTACGTTGTGCATGGGCCTCCTTTTATATGTCCAAGGGGTCTCCAACAGGTGGCAACGTAGGTAAGGGTAAAAGTGTAAATATGATGTGGTAGGTACAGCTACCTACACAGTGTATCATACCTAACCCTGACGGTAGGGGACAAAGGCATTAAATGCCCGTCTACGTCGCCCAGACAGTGCAGAAAGGGACCGTCAGGGGCGCTATCGCTCGCCACGATGGCGATCCTGTCAGCGCTGCATGCCATAGTGTACCCCTGGCCGCACAGCCTCCCGCCACGTACGCTGGGAAGGGTCTCGGAGCGACACGTAGGTGGGTGAGCTGGAGCGCGGGTACATAGTGGCTGCCTGCCGCGGCAAGTGCCTTGCCGCGGCCGTTGCCTTGTCGCGCCCGGGAACTTGTCGCTCGCCGGGTCCTGCCGGGACGCGTGGCGTGCCGCGGCAGGTTCTTTGAGATGCTCTTGTTGGGCTCCCCGGCAAGCTCCTCTTGCCGGGGTCTTGTACCTTGAATGGCCTTCCCGGCAAGCTCCTCTTGCCGGGGACTTGTCTTCTTGACTTCAATATTTTGCCCTCGAATGGCTCCAAAGGAACCATAGAGAGCCTTGGTAATCACCTGGCGGGCCTTGCCGCGGGGTGCTACGACTGCCCGTGCACAAGTTCGGGATACTAGAGTACCCCTACTTTAGTACACCGACAGGAGCCCCCGGGCCTGGGCCACACACGGTGCCGAGCGCTGTTGGGCCAGGCCCAAAACAGGGCACGGGCATGCACGGCCTGGGTCGTGTTGTACCTTGCTCCGCATCCACCACGCCTTCCCGAACGGCACGCGTCGATTGCGGCGCCGTGGGGGAGGTCGTGGGTGGTTCCCTTACTCAGAAAGGCGAAACGTCCGCCCCCATCCCTCCTTATAAGCAGGGGAAACAGGGGCAGTTCGCCCATCTGCCCGTTGCTGTTCCTTCCTCGAGAATCTCCGCCACTCCCCTTCTTCCCAAAGCCGAAGGAGAGCAGAGCCCCGTCCCCATCGCCACCAGCACCACCAACGCCGTCGTCCTCCTTCTCCATTCCCGCCATGGCCCCGAAGGCCGAGAAGGCGAAGTCGGCTGAGGCGCAGCGGCTCGCGGCGCTGCGAAAGGAGCGGGCAATCTTCCCTCCGAGGCTCGAGGCAGTAGAGCTGAAGGAAGATTTATATCTCTTCTGGTCGACGGGGACGCGAGCGCATCCGTGCACGAAGGTACTCCCAGCCACTGCTTGGGATAAGTATCCCACTGGGTATCCCTTCTTTGCCTTGTTCTTCTACTGCGGGCTCTGCCCGCCCTTTTCTGAATTCTTTTGCGATGTCATGAACACCTACGGGCTCCACCTTCTCGATTTCACCCCCAATGTTGTCCTGACCATGGCAGTTTTCGCACATCTCTGCGAAAACTTTGTCGGGATCCATCCAAACGTAGCTCTTTTCCGCCATTTCTTTTCGCCTCGTCACTGGTCATGTTATGAAAACAGTCTATTAGAGCCGCGGCAAACTATCTTGTAATATAACTCTGTTTCATGTCACGATTGCACTGCTATTCCCTTTACTCGACTCCCTCCTTTGTATGTTTTTGCCCTACGCTTTTAGGGAACTTGCCGGCGTAGGCACCTTTGCCGCGAGGGCTGAGTGCGGGACGTCAGCAGCCTGCTGGCGGTGCCGTTACCGACAAGAAACCTTGTCGCGACTAGTCGCAGCTTGCTTAAGTTGCTGAGTGAACTCGAAACAAAGTAAGGGCGCGACTCTAGTCGTGGCAAACTTAAGCTGTTGAGCGAACTCGAAGCAAAGTAAGGGCGCAACTAGCCATGAGCTGGTTCCTTCGCGCACGGGTTTCCCATACAAAGCATGGTCGTTCAAGGAAAATAACTTAAAATCAAAAAATCTGATTGCTCAAACTTTGGCACTTAGCTTTTTTGTCGTTTGCTCCCCGGCAAGGCGAAATTTTTCCTGAACGATGCCGGGTCTGTACCATTATCTTCCCATCCCCCCCCCCCCCCGGCTAACTTGTGGGCGAAGGATCCTTCCTCTCCTTGAGAAAAAGAAAAGAGAAAACAATAGTATGGAGCCTTATGGCTCGTTATTGCTTACCGAGGGTGCTTGCTGCACAAAGTGTCAGATAATTCATGCAGGAAGGCATGAAATTGACGAGGTGTGCGGAACACGTGAGTTTTATTTATGCACAGGGTCTGCGCCTGGCTTTGTACAAAGGATTACATGCAACAGCGGCAAGACTTGTACAAAGTGGTGGTTGCCGAACAGGGTCCGACAACCGCGCCTTACGGGTAAAACTTACGAAGATGCTCGATGTTCCAGGAGTTGCTCACCTGAAAGCCATCCTCGGTCTCAAGGCAGACAGCGCCAGGCCTAGTGACTCGTTTCACCCGGTAAGGGCCTTCCCACTTCGGCGTCAACTTGTTGGAATTCTTGGCGGAATGAACGCGCCGAAGAACAAGGTCGCCTTCCTCAAGACTTCTGGCTTTAACTTTGCGGCTATGGTAGCGGCGCAAAGCTTGCTGGTATCGAGCAGCTCGTACAGCAGCCTGAAGACGGTCCTCCTCAAGGAGCAGCGCGTCATCTTGCCGCAGCTGCTCTTGCTCAAGCTCATCATAAGCGAGCACTCGAGGTGACCCGTATACGAGTTCCGTGGGGATAATTGCCTCTGCTCCATAGACTAGAGCGAAAGGTGTCTGGCCAGTGGCTCGATTTGGCGTCGTCCTGATCGACCAAAGAACCACCGGCAGCTCCTCGATCCAGTTTCTTCCGCACTTGTGCAGCCTGTCGAAAGTCCGGGTCTTGAGTCCACGCAGCACTTCAGCATTTGCCCTCTCTGCTTGACCGTTGCTCCTAGGGTGAGCAACAGAAGCGAAGCAGACCTTGGAGCCAAGGTCGTGGACGTACTGCATGAAGTTGCAACTCGTGAATTGCGTACCATTGTCGGTAATGATCCTGTTAGGGATTCCGAAGCGGCAAACAGTCGACCTGAAGAACTTGACTGCTGACTGTGTTGTCACCTTCCTCACTGGTTCCACTTCTGGCCACTTTGTGAACTTGTCGATTGCGACGTACAAGTACTCAAAGCCCCCGACTTCTCGGGGGAAAGGGCCGAGGATGTCGAGCCCCTAGACCGAAAATGGCCAGGATAAAGGGATTGTCTGGGGAGCTTGAGCTGGTTGGTGTATCTACTTGGAATGGAACTGGCACGCTTCACACTTGGTTACTTGTGCAGTTGCATCTTGGAGGGCTGTCGGCCAAAAGAAACCTTGCCGGAACGCTTTGCCGGCAAGTGCTCTGGCGCCAATGTGATGACCACATATGCCTCCATGCACCTCTGCCAACAGCTTCTGTCCATCTTCCCGGGGAATACACTTCAATTTCACTCCGTTGAGCCTTCTTCTGTACAGTGCGCTGTCAACGAACTGGTACATACTAGACTGCCGGGCTACTCTTTCCGCTTCTTCTGGCTCTTCGGGAAGTTCTCTTGACTGGAGGAAATGGACGATCTGCTGTGCCCATGCTGGAGCCTGCGGCTCGACAACAAGGACTAAAGGCATATCTGCTGCTGCGGGAACATCCGCTTCTACGGCGAGAACCCGCGGTTCAGCCGGAGCTTGATGATCCCCGGCAAGTTTGCCGGAGCGAAACTTGTCGGGAGCGTCTTCAACGAAACAAACCTTGGGGCTTGTCGGAGCAGACTGCTCCTCAGCACTCTTGGTGTTGATCTTGGGGACCCTCTTGGCGGCGGCTTCGGGAAGCTCAACCGGAAGATAGTCACCAGAAATCAACTTTCTCTTCCTGCTCTGTCCAATTGGTGGCGTCACGGATGGCTGAGTCAGCTTGAGCACAAAGATCCCTGGTTCCACAAGTAACTTAAATGCCGCGCACTTTGACAGACCATCAGCGATGTCGTTCTGAGCTCTAGGAACATGTTCCATCTGTAGGCCGACAAAGCACTCTTCCAGCTTCCTCACTTCATCAACGTAAGCTTCCATCAACGGACTCTGATAATCCTTGTTTACTTGGCGGACGACAAGCTGCGAGTCACCCCTGACAATGAGCTGCTTGATCCCAAGGTCTGCCGCGATCCTGAGACCGGCGAGCAATCCTTCATACTCTGCAGTATTGTTTGTTGCTTTCTCCTTGGGAAAGTGCATCTGGACCACGTACTTGAGGTGCTCTCCGATGGGTGCGACAAGCAGCACGCCAACACCGGCGCCTTGTAGCGAGAACGCGCCATCAAAGTACATCAGCCACTCTTTGTTTGCTTCCTTGACGGGGATGCTCGTCTCTGGGGTTTCTTCGTCAGGTGTTGGCGTCCATTCTGCTATGAATTATGCCAATGCTCTGCTTTGAATAGTTGAAGTGCTCTCAAACTTGAGGCCAAAGCTCGACAGTTCCAATGCCCACTCAACAATCATGCCTGTTGCTTCTGGATTCTGCAGTATCCTCTTCAACGGAAAGCGAGTGACAACTGTGATCTCATGTGCTTGGAAGTAATGGCGCAGCTTTCTCGAGGCCATAAGAAGGCCGAAAAGCAACTTCTGCACACCAGAGTACCTCGACCTAGCCCGCTGCAGAAGGGAACTTACAAAGTAGACTGGGCGCTGCACCATTTTCTTTTGTATCCCTTCGCACATCTGCGCAGATCTATCTTCGTCGGGACCAGAGCTCGTCGGGGAAGCCCCTTGCTTGTCACTGGATTCGCTTGCCGCAGTTGCTGGCTCATCATCTGCCTCCCTCTCCGCTACTAACGCAGCACTAACCACTTGATTGGTTGCCGCCAGATATAGCAGCAACTTCTCTTGTGGTTTAGGTGAGACAAGTATTGGAGTGGAGGACAGATATCTCTTCAAGTCCTGCAGCGCAGCCTCTGCTTCCGGAGTCCATTTCATTGGACCTGCCTTTTTCAAGATTTTGAAAAACGGCAGGGCGCGCTCAGCAGACTTAGAGATAAACCTGCTGAGAGCCGCCACGCAGCCGGCAAGTTTTCGTACATCCTTGACGCGCTTCGGTGCTTCGATCTGCTCAATGGCCTTGATCTTGTCGGGATTGGCTTCAATCCCCCGCTGGGACACAAAGAACCCGAGAAGCTTGCCGGAAGGGACTCCAAACACGCACTTCTCGGGGTTGAGCTTGAGGCTGATCTTACGCAGATTTGCAAAAGTTTCTTCTAGATCTTGAATCAGAGTTGACTTGTCCCTGCTTTTGACCACTATATCATCCATGTAGGCTTCCACATTTCTGTGTATTTGCGGCTCAAAAGCAGTATGGACGACCCTTGCAAATGTTGAACCAGCATTCTTCAAACCGAAAGGCATCCGTACAAAACAGTACGTGCCACATGGAGTGATGAACGAGGTTTTCTTCTCATCCTCTTCTGCCATGAAGATCTGATGGTATCCCGAGTATGCGTCAAGAAACGAAAGCAAGTCGCATCCGGCTGTGGAGTCCACAATCTGGTCAATGCGCGGCAAGGGAAATGGGTCTTTGGGACAAGCTTTGTTGACATCGGTGAAGTCGATGCAAAGTCTCCATTTCCCGTTCGCCTTGCGCACGACTACAGGATTAGCCAACCACGTAGGATGGAGCACTCCTCTGACGAGGCATGCTACTTCCAACTTCTTGATCTCTTCAGCGATGAACTCTTGGCGCTACACCGCTTGTTTCCTGACTCTCTGCTTGACGGGTCGCGCGTGAGGACAGACGGCGAGGTGGTGCTCAATTACTTTCCTGGGAACGCCGGGGATGTCAGACGGTTGCCACGCAAACACGTCGACATTCGCCCGCAGGAAAGCAACAAGCGCGCTTTCCTATTTAGGGTCGAGAGTGGCACTGATGGTGAAGGTACCACCAGTGCCGTCCTCCTTGGCGGACACCTTCTTGGTTGCTGGCGGAGCTGCCATTGTCTTCTTACACTTGCCGGTGGAGCTCGATGGTGCGTCCTCGACGGTAGCGCGGCACTCCGAAGATGTGCGCTTGCCGGAGTGGGCATCAGAGCTCTTGCCGGACTTGGTCTTCTTCTTCCCCCCGGGAGCTTCAGCGGCAAGTGTCTCGCGATCCGCGGCGGCTGCTGCTTCCCGGTAGATCTTGTCGGCACAGATGAGAGCGTCTTTCTTGTCGCCATGTACAGAGATGACACTTATCGGGCCTGGCATCTTCAGCATGTTGTACGCGTAGTAAGAGGCCGCCATGAACTTGGCGAGCACTGGACGGCCGAGAATTCCATTGTAAGGCAATGGAAAATCGGCAACGTCGAAAGTGATCCTCTCAGTCCTGAAGTTCAACTCACTGCCAAATGTCACCGGCAGCGTGATCTTCCCCTTCGGCTTGCTCCTTCCCGGGTTGATTCCTTGGAACGTGCCGGTCTCTTCGAGCTCGCTGTCAGGGACCTGGAGTCTCCGAAGTACAGCGGAGGAGATCAGGTTCAAGCCGGCCCCGCCGTCAACTAGCATCTTAGTGACCTTGAGGTTGTGGATAGTTGGTGAGACCAACATCGGCAAACACCCGACAGCAGTTGTGCGATCAGGGTGGTCCTCAATATCAAAGATGATAGGCGTGCTGGACCATTTCAGAAGCTTGCATGATTCAACGGGTGAAGTATGCAGAGAAGCACCGCCGTCAATGCACAAAACTTCTGTGGCTTTCTGGAACTCCTGCTCGCTGGTCTCGGTGTCATCCATGTCTTCGTCGTCGTCATCATCTTCATCCTTGTCGCGGCCGCGGGGAGGTCTGTCGCCTTGCCGCTGCTTGGTGTTGTCGCGGCGTCCCCCCCGGCCAGTGCACTTAGTACCAGATCCTCCAGCACCTCCTTGGGCCTTCTCCTTGTCGCGTCGCTCGTACTCGGCCTTTTGCAGCTCAACGAGCTGTTCGACCTTCTTGCAGCTCTGGAGGTCATGGCCTTTGGTGCGGTGAATCTTGCAGTACTGCTTGTTGGTGCCATCCTGCTTGTCGGCGGCCGCCACAGCCTGGCAATTGGCGCATGCGGCAACCTCCTTGCCGGAGCCATCAGTCTTGGTTGTCTTGGCGCCACCTTCGTTGCCGGATTGCTCGACAACTAGCACATCTTTGCCTTTCCTCTTCCCGTTGTTCCGCCGTCTGTTTTTGCTTGCTGGGGCGGCATCGTCGCTGTCAGATCCTGTGGTTCCTACGTTCTCTCCGGGGAGTTTCCTTCCTTCCTCAGCACGTGCACATCTGTCGGCCAGGGCATACAGCTCGCTGACGTCTCTGATCTTGCACATCGCCATCTCCTCCCGCATCCTGCGGTTGCGCACGTTCTGATGGAACGCACTGATGACCGCGGCAGGGTGGACGTCTGGGATGTTGCGTTGCACTTGGCTGAATCTCTGGATGTACTTACGTAGAGGCTCCCCTTCTTCTGGGCAAGCAGGTGAAGATCACTCTCCTGGCCATGGGGTTTGTGGCCGCCTGTAAAGGCGCCGACAAACTGATGGCATAAGTCCGCCCAGGAAGATATGGAGTTTTCAGGCAAGTGCATCAGCCAGGACCTGACGTTGGGCTTGAGCACCAGAGGGAAGTAATTGGCGAGGATCTTGTCGTCCCGCCCCCCGGCAGCCTGCACCGCAATGGTGTAGATGCTGAGGAACTCCGACGGATGCAGCCTGCCGTCGTATTTCTCTGGTACGTCTGGCTTGAAATTCTTCGTGTTGGGCCACTGGATTTGCCGCAGCTCACGGGTAAACGCAGGGCAACCCACCGCGTACGGCAGGTCGCCTGGTTCCCCTGGCACTTGCATGTCGACAGTGGGGTCAGCGCGTCGGTCTGATTGACGCCGCGTTTCTCTCCGACGCTCGATGCGGGTGCGGGCGTCTTCTTGCTGCCGTTCGTGAAGAACGTGGCGCTGATCACGACGAGTTCGCGGATCTGAGGAAGCAGTGGAGTCGCTGTCGTGGCGGGCCCGGCGAGTCGGCGATCTTGGCCTTTGGGGCGGAGAGTGCACGGTGGTTGCACCCCCACCGGTTTTGTCGCCATCGGCTCGCACTTGGCTGGCCTGCCACGGCTGCGATGTGGTCGCTGGCCGCGGAGTGTCGCCGTTGGCGAAGCCGATGAGACTCTGAATGGTGGCCCTCCAGTCGTCGATCTTGTCTGGCGTTGGAGGGAAGTCTAGGAGCAGTTGAGCTCGCGCTAGAGCTTCTGCTGGGGTGGCGGGTAGCGGTGACGAACGGTGCGAGGAGCGGGATATGCTCGGGCTCCCAACGATGTTGGAAGGAGCAGTATTCCGTCCAGGTGATCGTGCCTCGCTCGCGCCAGCACGTCGGCGTGCATGTTGGCCTTGAGCGTCCAGGGATCCGCTAGCTCGATTTGGGTCCAGCGAGCGTATTGTACCGTGAGTACCATGACGCTGTCGGTCCTGCGCCTCCTGAGATGGGCGCGGTGCGTCTATGGACGCCCGGTCGTCGGGGGAGCCGACTACGCCACCAGCGGGCAGTGCGGTCTTGTCCTTGGACTTGTTGGCACCGTGGGCTCCCTCGCCGGCGCCCGTTCCACCGCCGGCGTTCTCCACACCGGCCGTTTGCTGCGGCGGCGGTGGATTCGACGCGGACGGCGCAGCCGCCTCCGAAGCCTTCTTCTTCGGCGGCATGTCGATGAAGTCGATGAAGATTCAGCTCGCGTGAACGCCGGATCAGGTTCACACAACCTCGACGCCCCCTACCTGGCGCGCCAAAGATGCCGGGGATTCTGACTCCTCGAGCACCTATGGGGACGGAGCCCCTTCTCGGTTCGGTGGGGGCGGAGGCCGCGCGAAGAGTGGATCGAGGCGAGGCACGCGGGTTTTTTTTACCCAGCTTCGGAGCTCTCCGGAGAGATAATACTCCTACTGTTGCTTTGTGGATTGTATTGAGTTCTCGCTCGGGAGCGCCGAGTGCTACAGTACACTTGAGCAGCTAACGAGACCGAGCGCTTCTCTGAGGATCGATCCCCTCCCTACGTTGTGCATGGGCCTCCTTTTATATGTCCAAGGGGTCTCCAACAGGTGGCAACGTAGGTAAGGGTAAAAGTGTAAATATGCTGCGGTAGGTACAGCTACCTACACAGTGTATCATACCTAACCCTGACGGCAGGGGACAAAGGCATTAAATGCCCGTCTACGTCGCCCAGACGATGCAGAAAGGGACCGTCAGGGGTGCTATCGCTCGCCACGATGGCGATCCTGTCAGTGTTGCATGCCATAGTGTACCCCTGGCTGCACAGCCTCCCGCCACATACGCTGGGAAGGGTCCCGGAGTGACACGTAGGTGGGTGAGCTGGAGCGCGGGTACAGAGTGGCTGCCTGCCGCGGCCGTTGCCTTGTCGCGCCCGGGAACTTGTCGCTCGCCGGGTCCTGCCGGGACGCGTGGCGTGCCGCGGCAGGTTCTTTGAGATGCTTTTGTTGGGCTCCCCGGCAAGCTCCTCTTGCCGGGGTCTTGTACCTTGAATGGCCTTCCCGGCAAGCTCCTCTTGCCGGGGACTTGTCTTCTTGACTTAAATATTTTGCCCTCGAATGGCTCCAAAGGAACCATAGAGAGCCTTGGTGATCACCTGGCGGGCCTTGCCGCGGGGTGCTGCGACTGCCCGTGCACAAGTTCGGGATACTAGAGTACCCCCTACTTTAGTACACCGACAAGCGCGAAGTGACTCATTCTGTTTTTGAAGATCTTCATGAACTGCTCTCAATTTCTCAAGCTCTTGCTTCCTTTGAAGATAATCATAGGAAAGCTTTTCATGAGATGTTGAGAACGTTTCATGACGACTTTCAAGTTCCTCGTACTTAACATGAAGAATTTTGATGTCTTCAATTAAGGACTGAGATCGGGTCATTTCCGCGTCCAACAGGTCGTCGCTTTTGTCTAACAGTTTTTGAATATGTTCCATAGCTTTCTGTTGTTCAGTTGCAATTTTAGCAAGTGTTTTGTAGCTAGGTTTGGATTCACAACAGAGTCATCTTCACTTGATGTTTGAAAGTAAGCATCGCGTGAGTTTACGTTGGCACCACATGCCATGAAGCAGTAGGTGGGGGCAGATTCGTCCTTGTCATTATCATCAGCGTTGGTGATAGAGCCATTGTCTTCAGCGTTGAAGATGGACTTGGCACGTTGTGGCTAAAGCCAAACCTGCAACGTCAGAGTCAGACTCCTCCTCAGATTCCACCTCTACCTCCTCAGAAGCAGACTCCTCCTGTGAATCCATCTCCTTGCCAACAAAAGCATGAGCCTTGCCAGATGAGCTCTTCTTATGTGATGAAGACTTGGAACAAGACTTTGAGGATTTCTTCTTCTTGTTGTCATCAGAATCATATTCCTTGCTCTTCTTCTTGTTGTTGTTCTCATTGTCCCACTGAGGACACTCAGAGATGTAGTGACCAGGTTTCTTGCACTTGTGGCATGTTCTCTTCTTGTGGTCATGAGTAGAAGCTTCATCATTTCTCGAGCTGGATCTTGAAGACTTTCTGAAGCCTTTCTTCTTGGTGAATTTCTGGAACTTCTTCACAAGCATAGCAAGCTCCTATCCAATGTCTTCAGGATCCCCAGAACTGCAATCAGATTCTTCTTCAGATAAGGAAACAGCCTTTGCCTTCAAAGCGCGACTTTGGCCATAGTTGGGACCATAATGTCTCTTCTCTCAGATAGCTGAAACTCATGTGTGTTGAGCCTCTCAAGTATGTCAGACGGATCGAGTGTCTTGAAGTCCGGGCGTTCTTGAATCATCAGGGCTAGGGTGTCAAACGAGCTGTCAAGTGATCTCAGGAGTGTCTTGACGATTTCATGCTTGGTGATCTCAGTGGCGCCGAGAGCATGAAGCTCATTTGTGATATCAGTGAGGCGATCAAATGTGAGCTGGACGTTCTCATTGTCGTGTCTCTTGAAGCGGTTGAAGAGGTTGCGAAGAACACTGATCCTTGAGTCTCTCTAGGTTGAGACGCCTTCGTTGACCTTGAAGAGCCAGTCCCAGACTAGCTTCGACATTTCCAGAGCACTCACACGGCCATACTGTCCTTTGTTCAGATGACCACAGATGATGTTCTTAGCAGTAGAATCCAGTTGAATGAACTTCTTGACATCAGCAGGGGTGACACCTTCACCAGTCTTGAGAACGCTGTTCTTGACGACATACCATAGATCAACATCAATGGCTTCAAGATGCATGCGCATCTTATTCTTCCAGTAGGGGTAATCAGTACCATCGAAGACAGGGCACGCAGCGGAGACTTTGATTATTCCTGCAGTCGACATAGCTAAAACTCCAGGTGGTTAAACCGAATCACACAGAAGAAGGGAGTACCTTTCTCTGATACCAATTGAGAGTGCTAGTTATCGACTAGAGGGGGGTGAATAGGCAATTTTTATGGAAGTCTTCAAAACATGGGAGTTATGAAGACAAACAATAGAAATGAACCTATTGATATGCAGCGAAAGGTAGACTACACTAGACAAGCCATAGTCAAGTATGCAATGAAGTGAAAGCACGAGGACTAATAGCAGTTAGGTAATATGGATCAAGATGGAAGATGGTATGAAGCCAACCAACAATAGTCGTCACACAGTGAAGTCAAACAGATAAGGCAAGCAAGCAAATGACTTCACGAAGACAAACTGTAAATAAGTGAGGGAAGAGATAGAACCAGTTGCTTGGAGAGGACAAGGATTTGTTAGACCAGTTCCAGTTGTTGTGACAACTGTACGTCTGGTTAGGGAGGCTGAGATTCAACTCAGAAGATCACGCCTTCATCTTATTCCCCTTGAGCTAAGGACACTTAGTCCTCGCCCAATAACTCGGGTAAGTCTTCAAGGTAGACTTCCAAACCTTCACAGACTTCGTTCACTGGCAATCCACAATGACTCTTGGATGCTCAGAACGAGACGCCTAACCGGCTGGAGGATTCACAGTCCTCAAGTGTAACAAGTCTTCAGGTCACGCGGACAGAAAGACTTCAGTGATGCCTAACACTCTTTGGCTTTGGGTGTTTTGAGCTTTGTCCTCGCAAGGATTTCTCTCTCGAATGCTTGGAAGGTGGGTTGCTCTCAAACGACAAAAGCCGTGCACTAACTCTGAGCAGCCACCAATTTATGGTGTAGGGGGTGGGCTATTTATAGCCACTAGGCAACCAGACCTGATTTGTCCGAAATGACCCTGGGTCACTAAGGAACTGACACGTGTTCCAACGGTCAGATTTCAAACACACGTGGCAGCTTGACTTGGGCTACAAGTAAAGCTGACTCATCCAGCTCTGGATAAGATTTGCTCTAATTGTCTTCGCTCGAAGACTTAGGATTTGGTTGAGGATCACTTCAGTCACTCTGACTTTGTTCAATTGGACCCCACTTAACAGTACGGTGGTTCCTATGACTCAACAAAGAAGAAAAGGAAACTACGAAACAACTATGTCTTCGCATTCCATAGTCTTCACGTGAATGTCTTCTCGAGTCATAATCTTCGTTGTGAATATCTTCACATACCACCATTGTCTTCATTGTCTTCACACATTTTTAGGGGTCATCTCCGGTAGGTAAACCGAATCAATGAGGGACTACTACCTGTGTTATCCTGCAATTCTCACAAACACATTAGTCCCTCAACCAGGTCTGTCGTCAATACTCCAAAACCAACTAGGGGTGGCACTAGATGCACTTACAGTTTGCAAGCTTGATAAAGCAATCTATGGTTTGAAGCAAGCACCCAGAGCGTGGTATTATCGTATGTACTCCAAGTTACAGTCTCTTGGTTTTGCTGCTTCCAAGGGAGCTACCTCGTTGTTCCTTTACCATCGGCATGCAGTGACCATTTTTATGCTTATTTATGTTGATGATATTATTGTCACCAGTTCCTCCTCTAGAGCAGTTGAAGCCCTTCTTCAGGATCTGCGCATGGATTTTGCTCTCAAGGATTTGGGCAGCCTTCATTTTTTTCTTGGGATCGAGGTAAAGCACGTGGCCAGTGGAATTATTCCGTCTCAAGAAAAATATGTACAAGACATCCTTGAGCGAGTGGGCATGAAAGGTTGCAATCCCTCTCCTACTCCTTTGTCTACTTCAGAGAAGTTGTCTCTTCATGATGGGGAGGTGCTTGGAGCCGAGGACTACACCAGGTACAGAAGTGTGGTAGGCGCTTTGCAGTATTTGACTTTAACCAGGTCAGATATATGCTTTTCAGTCAACAAAGTTTGTCAGTTCCTCCATGCGCCTACTAGCACTCATTGGACAGCAGTAAAAAGAATCCTTCAGTATCTCCAGGCAACCAAGAGTCAGTCTCAAACTTGCCAAGTCAGACTCCACACTTGTTAGTGCTTTTTCAGATGCAGATCGGGCAGGCTGTCCTGATGATCGGCGATCCACTGGAGGTTTTGCGGTGTTCTTTGGTGGTAATCTGATTTCTTGGAGTGCACATAAGCAAGCTAATGTGTCCAGGTCAAGTACAGAAGCTGAGTACAAGGCCTTAGCAAATGCCACTGCTGAAATTATTTGGGTGCAAAATTTGTTGTTGACAGAGTTGGGTATTCGTCACTCACCTGCAGCCTCACTTTGGTGTGACAATCTTGGAGCTACTTATCTTTCTGCCAATCCTATCTTTCATGCTAAAACGAAGCACATTGAGATTGATTATCATTTTGTTCGTGAAAGAGTTGCTAACAAGCTTTTAAACATTCGGTTTGTTCCTACTGGTGATCAAGTAGCAGATGGCTTTACTAAACCACTATCACTGCGGCAGCTGGAGGTCTTTCGACGCAATCTCAACTTAGATAGTTGTGATTGAGGGGGAGTGTTAAACATCATTGTATGTCACGGTGTGTTATGAACCGTGCTAGTTAGGGTATGTGGCGTGTGTGTTGTAGTTAGGTTAGGTTAGGTTGTTGTGATGAGATCTTGGTAGTTAGCTTGGAGATCAATCCACACCTAACCGAACCCTAACCCCCTTGTAATCTTGCCGCATATTTGGCCCTTATAAACATGCAGCGCGCCCCTGCCCAAGGCATGCGCTTCCAGCATCTTTCACATCTGGTACGCCGGTCCCTGTGAAGCAAAGTGCCATATATAAAATCATATGGGTATTCTGCAGAAATCCTACGAACTGAATGAGCGCTAAAAAAATCCAGATTAAAAAGGTGCTGGTTTTCTAGAACTTTCAAACTTATACTCCCTCCGTTTCTTTTTACTCCGCATATAAGATTTGCTCAAAGTCAAACTATACAAAGTTTGACCAAATTTATATACAAAAATATGAACATCTACAATATTAAAACTATATAGTATGAAAATACATTTCGTGGTACATCTGATAATGTTGATTTCATATTATCAATGTTTATATTTTTTAATATAAAGTTAGTCAAACTTTACAAAGCTTGACTTTGACCAAACCTTATATGCAGACTAAAAAGAAACGGAGGGAGTACATTCAACTATTTCATCCTTGATCGATAACCGATAGTCAGAGAAAATGACAGGCACATGCATCTCACACACAAGAATCATGATGCAATTAGAAGCAGGAACAAAATACGATTTATGCTTCTCTTTTATAATGCTAAAAATGGGAAATACTCCCTCCGTTCCATAATGTAGTGCCTATAGATTTTTATAAAAGTCAACCATTACAAACGTTGACCATATTTATAAAGAAAAGTAGGTACATCCAGAATACCAAATGCACACCATTGAATACATCATGAGTTATATTTTCAGAATGCACATGTTCGGTATTGTAGATGTAGACAATTTTCTCTTTACACTTGGTCAAAATTGACAAAGTTTAACTTTCACAAAAATCTATAGACACTAGATTATGGAATGAAGGGAGTATTGGAGACTAGAAAAGGAAACAATGCTTATTATCTCAACCGTGATATATTTCTCAACTACGCCATAAACATCAGGCCGAGAAATAACAGCTTCTAGAAACGAGCGAGAAAACAGCAAATCGGGGGGCAGATATTCTCCCCAAAAGAGAACGCACGGTATCCACTCGTAGCCTAGTGTTCGTACATACGCGAGGGATGCTTGCAGTAACTTTGTCTTGTTTTTAACTGTGTGCGTTAGCAAAAGGGAAATAAAGGAAGGCGATTCCCTATCTATCTGTAGCTGCTGCGGGTGAGTAACATGACCGTCAGGAAGTCCAAGGCAAGTGCCATCAGAATCCGGCTTGGATTGCAAGCGATCGAATCCTGCGCGCCATTACCAGGACAGGCACGATCCTGGGGCCACGCAGGATCTGCCTCTGTCCAAATCGTACAGTCCAGCTCCATCCGCCACAGCAAAAGCAGTAGTGACTCTCTAGCTAGCCTGTGACTCTCTGTTGCCCGTTGCCGCCATGTTATGTCTTCCCTAGCTTCTGTGGTAAACATGGCGCCTTGTAGTCATTTGGTACTACGTATTTCCATCGCACTCGTACAAAGACTGGCTGGCTCTAAAGAGATAGTGATATCTCAAGGTTAGCCATCCAATGACGATCGAGAGAGACAATGGATGCCACACGACAATGCTGATCTTGATCGTATATAGCAAGAAGCTGCTAGTGCTAGGCTTACATGCGTTCGTTTTATAATGAGAGAAGAATAACTTTAGCTAGCGTGCATATATCTCGTGGGTGGAGGATGGATAGGATGGGAAGGTGTGTGGACTCTAACATGTACGCGACGTCGCGACCACGGGCAGCAGTAGTCGACTGTGCATGCATAGACATGCATCTCTATCGTCGGATGCAGTTGGTGGCGTGGCGCGTGCCCATCTTCTCGTCTAAAGACGTTGGACATACTTGGTTATCAGAGGAGACATATGCGCGGGGCAAGTTGGGCCGTGAGAGAATCATCAACATTGATTTCACTGCACACAGGAAAGTAACTAATTAATGGAGTATGTTGCATGTTCATGCAAGTAAAGTGATCACGCCCACTGAACACCTTTCAGGAGTAGAAATTATAGTAGCACACTGCTCCGTCCTTCTTTACAAAAGTGAGATCTTGATTAACTAAAAGAGAGCCAGGCGTATGAGAGAATGGCCAGTGTGCAGCAGCTAGAAACGTACGTAAGTACATACGTGACAGTTGACACGCCCGCTGGGTAACTGGGGAATAATATTACGCCGCGCCCGTCCGTCCGTCCGTTCGTACGTACCGAACATGCATGCATGCACCCAGATAGATGTATACAAACCGGCCGGTCACCTCCCCCTTTCTATCTTCCTCGCCGAACCTATGCTACCAGTAACGTGACACCAGGACAAAGCAAACCTCACAGATGATCGAGATGGATGATTCCCATCGTGCATGCGTCGCATTTGCCTACCGGCCGGTACCGAACATGCACGCACGTAGACATAGGCCGTGATCTGCACCGCTGCCAGTCAGCCAGCCAATGGAACGCGATCCAGAAACGTACGCTCGCCCGGTCTGAAATCTGAATCCTGACTGACGCAGGACGCAAAGGCTACACCGTCGCCGGGCAGGGCCGCGAGCACATGGCCGCGCGCGCACGGAGATGCCAAAAATGGCGGTGGGCTAGCCTTTCGGGGGTGGTGGGGGAGCACGCGGCCCCAAAGGGCGCGATCCGGGCGAGATCGTGCCGTACTGCTGTCCCCGCGGGCGTGTCAACCCGGGGTTGGCCGCCCGCCCGCCGTCCGATGCGCGCCGCCCCGGCGCCAAGATTACCACTCCGGACAGCAGTGGAAAAGGCCGGGGTTGAGCATGAGTTGATAATAGTAAATGGTTATTGGAAGTTGCAAATCTGCGTTTTTTTTAGGGTAACTTGTTGCCGCTTTTATTTAAACATCAAACCTCGGAATGTCATCCGAAATTACATCAAGCACAAAGTTCGGTGGAACTCCTAGCCAAACCTTACATAGTTCATCTCCTACCCCTACCTTAGCTAACTTATGAGCGGCAACATTAACAGTACGATTTACCCAAGAAATTTTACTCTCAGCAAAGCTCCCAAGGATGGTTTTGATTTCTTGTACCCAGGGGCCGACGGCGGAAAGGTTCTTGCTTGATTGTTGTAGCATATTCACCACTCCTTGAGCATCCAACTCCACATGAACTCTTGTAGCATTCAACTCCCCTGCCACCTGCAAACCCCTTTTACAAGCTAGTATCTCTGAGGCTTCTGGTTCGACAACATTGGGGAAGAAGTGACAAACAGCTGCCAGAAAACCACCATTGTGATCCCTAAGCACCGCGCCACCTCCCCCTTTCTGGCCATATTTTGAGATCGCTCCATCCGAATTCACTTTTAGCCAGCCTTCGTCTGGTGGCATCCATCTCTGTGATTCTGTACGCTCCGGTTCCCTCAACGCCCCACTATGCACAGCTTTCCATTCCGCCATGTGAGAGAACACTGTGTGCATTATTTCATGTGGTGGCGCAATAGGCTTTCCGTCTCTTGTAGCATTACGAGCTAGCCACAGGCCATAGGTAGCCTGCACCATAACCTCCTTCTCTTCGTCAGATGCACCTGAGAACCAGCTAAGTAACCAGCGCGCTAGAGCACTCTGGGAGTCGATCGTGCACGGTGGGATCGCCACTGAAACTCCCTTCTCTGAGCGAAGAAGCTGCCAGAACCTCACTGAATGTTGACATGACCAGAACCGATGATGAATCGTTTCTTCTCGACCACAGACAACACAAAAAACTCCTGGTTTTATCCGACGTCGATGTAGCTCATACCCTACAGCCAGCCCGTTTTTTATCATGCGCCATATATGGATTTTTGCTTTGGCCGGGGCACATGACTCCCACAGCGCCATGAACCCCTTATGCGTCTCCACCGAGTCAGAGGCTCCGGCTGTCCGGTCCTCGATCGGCTCAGCGATTTCTTCAAGTGGTACGCTGACTTGACATTGAAGCATCCATTTTTTGTGTAATTCCATGCCACATAATCTTGCTCATCCGGCCCGCCGATTGCAATCTGGAGAATATCTTGCGCATCACTAGGACTGAACATGGCGTTCACCTTAGCCAGATCCCACGTGCGCCCGTTCGAAGAGAGCAGGTCAGCAACCCGCGTGACGCCTGGTACATAAACTTGACCCAGTGGTCTCATGCAACCTTTTCTTGGTATCCAATTATCATGGTGGATATGAACTTTAGAACCATCTCCAATTCGCCAAATCACCCCCTCCCTGAGAAGGTCTCGGCCATGAAGCACACTCCTGTAGGTGTAAGACGCATTTGATGGACAGGTGGCCGACATGATCGTCTCCTCTTTAAAATAGCGTGCTTTAAGAACCCTAGCACAAAGGGAGGCTGGCTGTTGCAGAATTCTCCACGCTTGCTTTGCCAACAAAGCTTGATTGAACGCCTCGGGATCGCGAAACCCCAGACCACCAACACTCTTTGCTGCACACATTTTTTGCCAAGAGACCCAGTGCACTTTCCTTTCACCATTCGTTGCACCCCACCAGAATTTCGAGGAGATCGAAGTCAGGTTCCGGCACGTTTTCTTTGTGAGCTGAAAACAACTCATGGTAAAAGTTGGTACAGCTTGAAGCCCAGATTTAACCAACACCTCTCTAGCTGCTTTGGACAGTCCCTGCCCCTTCAAACCACTTACTTTCTTTTTTGAACTCTCTGTTACATATTTGAAGGTACCTTCCTTTGATCTACCAACCAGTGTCGGTAATCCCAGATACCTCTCACTCAACGCCTCGGACTCAACTCCAAGAGCGCCCTTTAGCTCAGCCTTCACCTCCTCCTGGCATCCCTTACCAAATAAGATGGACGATTTTTGCAAATTGACACACTGTCCGGAGGCCGCCTCATAAGAAGCCAGGATCCCCTTTAGAGTCTCCATGTTGGCCCTCGACCCTTCCAAGAAAACTATGTTGTCATCAGCGAAGAGTAGATGTGTCACATGGGGGCCAGTGCTCCCAAACGACACACCTTTTATCTCTGCATCTCTCTGAGCTTTCTTCAATAGGGCCGAAAAGCCTTCCACGCAAAACAGAAAGAGGTACGGGGATAGGGGGTCACCTTGTCGAAGTCCCCTAGAAGGTGAAAAATTCCTCGAGTATGCACCATTTAGTTTGACAGAAAAAGTTGCTGTAGAGATGCACCTCATTATCATCATGATCCAAGGATGAGAAAAGCCAACTCTCTCCAACATCTGCTGCAAGAACACCCACTCAACGCGGTCGTACGCCTTCATCATGTCCAGCTTCACCGCACATAACGGCTTCTTCCTCTTCCTCGTCCGAATGGCATGAACACACTCATAAGCCACGAGCACATTATCAGTAATAAGCCGCCCCGGTACGAACGCACTTTGTTCCTCCGAAATAAGAATGGGGAGGATGCCTTTCAATCTATTAGCAAGAACTTTTGTAGCAATCTTATATAATACATTACAAAGACTAATCGGTCGGAACTGGGACAACAACTCCGGTGAGTTGGTCTTCGGAATCATGACGATGACCGTGTCATTGAACGCAGCAGGAGCAGCAACCCCGCTCAAAAAATCCCGGACAACCCGGCACACATCCCCTCCTACTTGCGCCCAGTGGCGTTGGTAGAAAAGGGCCGGGAGGCCGTCCGGCCCCGGTGCCTTAGTCGGGCCCATTTGGAAAAGCGCCTCTTTGATCTCCTCATCTGTGATCGTAGAGGTTAGTGCGTCATTCATCTCCGGCGTTACAATCTGCTCAATGTGTTGGAGAAGATTATTTGCTCCTTCCGAGCCCTCTGATGAGAAAAGATTTTCATAAAAAAGTGCAGCCATCTCACGCATTTGTTCATCACTTGTACACCTGGATCCATCCTCCCTACGCAAAGCTTTCACCGTGTTTTTCCTCTTCCGGTGCGATGCACGGTTTTGAAAATATTTGGTATTCTGGTCGCCCGCACTCAGCCAATCCACCCTCGAGCGTTGTTTGTACATAACTTCCTCCCTTGTATAAATTTCTTTGAGCTGCTCTTCAATCTCACGGGCCTCCAGTGAGGACCCGGAGACGAGTGCCCTCGTTTTTGCCTCTGCTAGCTGGTGCTTCAACCTGGTGATCGATCTTCTTATAGAACCAAATACCTCCCTCGCCCATCGCTGCATGGATCCTGTCGTGCACCTAAGTTTCTGCCAGACTGCTCGGAGTCCCTGTTCGCCGGTAGTCGCAGCCTCCCAGGCCTCCTCAAACATTGCTTGATAGTTTTCATGACGAGTCCATGCCTCCTCATAGCGAAACGGCCTTTCTCCCGGTCCCCTTTGACGCGGAGCCGTCTCCAACGCCCGGACCAAAATAGCCTGATGATCTGACTCCTCCGTCATGATGTTTTCCACCAAAGTCTCCGGGAAGAGATGCAAGAAATCATCCGTGCAAACCGCACGGTCTAACCGGACCTGGATATTCTCTGCTCCATCTCGTTTATTATCCCATGTATATTGGTAACCCGTAAACCCCAAATCTGCCAGGCCGCAATCGGCGAGACAGTCGCGAAAGTCCTCCATTTGCATGAACGATCTAGGGTTGCCACCAATCTGATCCGATTGGAAAAGAGCCTCATTAAAATCCCCCAAGCAAATCCATGGTAAGTCATCTTGAGCCCGCAAGTATCTTATTGCGTCCCAGGACTTTTTTTCGCAACTCCGTTCGGGGTTCTCCATAGAATCCAGTGATTCTATAGGTCTTTCCCTCATCAGTTACCACTGCATCGATGAAAAATTGACACCATGGGCGGACTGTAACTTGTAGGTGGTCTCTCCACCACAAAGCAAGACCTCCACTCTTCCCTACACAATCCACGGCTACACCACACCTAAACCCCAAACTCCACTTCAGTTTCTCCATTGCTCTCGCCTTCTTCTTTGTTTCGCAAAGAAAAACCACCGCTGGGTTGTGGGACCGTATCAGGTCTCTGAGTTCGCCAACTGTCGAGTCCAACCCCAACCCTCGACAGTTCCAGGCTAACAGATTCACTGTGCTCGGCGGCCCCGGTCCTCGGGGTCCGCCGCTATATCCTTACTCTCCGGAATCCGTTCAAAGACTGACATCGTCCTACGCCTGTTATCCCGTATAAAACCATCATGCACAATTTGTCGTTCTGGATCATCCTTTGCCACCCAAAGCTGCCTCGGCCTCCTCTTCTTATTCATGTTATCATACAGACCGCTCTCCCTTGGGTGAGTATGTGCACAATCAGTTCTGCTCTTCCTCACGTAGTAGCCTCTCCTCCTTTCCTTTGAGTCGTACAGCCGTGAACCAGTGTCCACGTCCGTTCTCTTACCCCTCTCCTCACGCGATACACGTGAAAACTGCACGTCCTCCTTTCCCTTTCTCTCCCAGTTTCTCTGTGAATCGTCTCTATGCCTCTGTTCCTCTACAAGCTTGCTACGCAGCTCTCTTTCTTTTTTGTTCTCCAGATCATCTCTCAGGTCTCTCTCTCTTGGGGCCGATCCATATGCACTAACCTTCCCCGGGCTGTGTTCCTTCGTTCCTTTGTCTCTAGTCTCGGCGCCAGTGCGCGAGGCTGCAGACCTAGACAACTCCGGCTGAAGGTTTCTCTTCACAGGCACATCGCGAGCTCTCTGGGCAGCTAGCTTACTCCGTTCACTATCCCCCATCTTGCCACTTCCCCAGCTGTTGTTACTGCTCGCTGAGGCCCCTTGGGACCCTTCTTTCACCACACCTGTTTTTCCAGACGATGCCCTAAGCCAGCCGCCCCATTGCTGTGAAGAGTCCACTGGAGGGTCACACATACCATTCACATGCACTAAACGCCCACGCTCAAAACAGAAGTGGGGTACCTTTTTGTAACAGAAGTCATACCATGTACCCATCTTGTCATCAGGAGAAGATTTCAGATAAAAGCCTCTAACAAGAGGATCAAAAACCGAGATTGATGCACGAACTCTAAGTTGGTTCCCTCTGGCAAAACCTTCCTTGTCAACATCCACCTTAATCACTTTTCCCAACCAATTTCCGAGTGCTTTTCCCAGCTGTTCCGTGCGATTGTCAGGGGGGAGATCGAGCACCTGGAACCATACATCAATCTTGTCAAACACCATCTCCGAGGGCCTTGTTCCTCCTTCATAATTCTTCAGAATCAGGACACTAAAATCATATTGCCAAGGTCCATTATAAAGCGCATGTTTCCAGTCCCCCTCACACCCAAAGTGCACTTCGAACACATTATTCCCTAGATCTCTGAACTTTGCCTCCTTGTGCAGCCCCCATGCCCTTTGCATCGTTCTCTCGAGGACAGTCCTATTGAGGGGTCTGGGTGAACATGATTTGCCCACCACTGCCCATCTTGCCTTGCGTGGAGGCATCTGCTCGGAGGTCTCCAAGACTAAACCCTCAGCCTCCTTATCCATCAGAACCATGCTTCCCATCCTGGCCGACAAACTCGTAGCCGGATCCGGAGTTTTGCACTCTGTCGGGGACTTTGACGATCCCCCGCTTGCTGAGCACGCCGGTTTTTCCGCCGTCGGCGTTGCCGCCACGGACGCCCCGGGCGTCGCCTTTGATCTCGGAGTTGCTGCGATCGGCCCATCCATCTTCTCCGCCATCAGTACCCTGCTAGCAGATCAGATGCGTTGCCGGTCCGCGATCCGGAAAGCGCCGTCGCTCTCCAGCCGCTACCGGAGTCACAACCACCCCCGCCGGCAAAAACCCTAACCCTAGCGTAGGAAGAGAATCGCCTCGCGATCGCCTCCTGACGCCTCAGAGTTGTCCTGCGTGGTGGACCCTGCGCCAACCCCTCTGTACGAGCTTCTAAAATCAGGCGTTATTCTGTACGTAGTTGCAAATCTGCGTTAAAAGGTAGTAGGAGCAGACTGGAAAGTGCGATCGATGCGTGCAATGGCTGATGGGATTAGTGCTCTCGATGGATCCAACTTTAGAGCCGCGTAAATCGGGCTTTAGTTGCTCGCGACCTTAAATCCAAAAGCGAGGAGAAAAGAGGTCAGGTAAGCGTGGACGAGGGACACTGGACAGACACGAGAGGGACACTGCGTGGTGCTCCCTGCTTGCTTAATCCTTCGTCGAGAAGAAACAAACTTTGCCTAAACTGACCTCACCAAATACTACCAGTTACCAAAATGGGCGGGCTAGATTTCCTTGTACATGTTTTTATGCATGTGGCTTCAGATTTTTTATTTTATTTTGAAATGGCAGAGTTTCTGCATTCGTTAAGAAGAAAAGAGTTGTTCAGTTAATTAGGAAAAACCGAGCGAATATTAGATTGCTCAGTTGATTATGAAAACCGGGTCCCATGCACACCACTCCAACGAGGGCATCACCGAGATAGCACGCGGGCGTCATTATCATCACTCCTCCCCTAGAGACGTCATCGCCATCCCCAAACCCTGAGCAAGCGACTCCGACTTCGCCGTCGGCGGTCGTCGACTCAACTCACACCGCCAACTCAACTCACACCAAAGAGGCTGTGTGGGGGTGTATGAAGCCACCTGCGACTAGACAACGCAACTCCGACTCCGAGAAAGAACTACAAAGGACAAAACCAAGTAAGGCTGGCGCCACGGAAGATCGCCGAACGGGCCACTTGCATCTAGTCATCGTATACCACATGGGCCCGCCACCGCAGTTTTGACTTCACAACAACAAACAAACCAAGCTAATCCCATGGACAAGCCGGAGAAAAGCCGACTACCTCAACCATTGCCGCGTTGCCAACATCGTTCCCACCATCATCGTTGCCACACAAGTCTGGACGCCACAACTGTCGCCAACCACCGGTCCCTCTTGTCGATGTCGGGTTCCGAGACGAAGCCTCCAAGAAGAAAAACGACACCAAAGCGCCATCATCGTCCGATCATGAGACCAAGGTTTTCCCCTCGAGAGGTCGTGATGGCCGGGTCCGTGCGGGAGGGGTGTGGCAGCAAAGCACCGATGCCTCCAAAAGGTCAACGACATCCACAACCACCGCCATCGCTGGTCATGGCACAATGTCGAGACAGGGTCTTCACCCCCATCTCCACACCACCTCAGTTGCACCTCATTCCGCACCGGTGTCGGCAAGCCCACCAACAAACCAACCTGCCGCCGAAGAAGCACAGAGCCACTGCCGCCGCAGCCAACCGCACCTCGTGGAGGGGTGCTGGCTTCAGATTTTGGCGCTCCTCGATGCACAGGCTTTAGCTACCGTGACCTTTCTTGATCCATTCTATATCTTGTACTGAAAAGCACTTTCTTATCTGTCTGCTGTGGCGCTGCTGGACTGAACGGAACAGATTCAGACATGGAGAAACTAGGCTACAACCACCAAGCTTTGCCAGCCAAACACATAGCACTACTGAAGAACGGATTCAGTTCCTTGCTGCACCTCCCAGAGCCAGCCCGGCGCGATCAATTAATTAGCTGGAACCCCCACCAAGTGACTGGGTGATGCTCAACACAGAGGCCTCCTTCACGGACACTGACGGATCTGAGGGATGGGGATGCATTGCCAGGGATGAAGCGGGCGACGTTCTTTTTGCTGCTGCTGGCTGTATCTCGAGGGCGTTCCCTGAAGCCCTACAGCCGGAAGCGGTCGCGCTAATGAAGGCCATCAACCCGGCAGAGGGGTTTGGCATGGGCCGTGTCATTTTCAGCGTGACTGACTGCCTCACGCTGCAACAATCCATCGTTTCAACTGCTGCGGATCGTGCAAAACTAGGGACGCAAAGTACCAACTGAGGCTAGGCTTTATAGAGTTTAAAGTTCTTTTTCAGTCCCGTGAATGTAATGTCCCAGCCCACATGTTGATGTTGGCAAGGCATGGTGCAGGAATGGCTTTGGACAGCGAGCGCGTCTGCTCGCTGACCTGCCCCCTGATGTGATCAGTGCTGTGGCCGGCGATTTAGCCGCGGCGCACTAGCTAATGGAATGCATGGTATTCCATCCAAAAAAATTCTTTTTTTTTGAAACTTAAAAAAAAAAATCTTACCTTGATGGTTTTGTAACCATTAAAATATCAAACTATGCCATGAAATGGAAGAAAGGGTGTGTGAGATGATTTTTTTAAAAAAATTGTGGTAAATCAGTTTATATGGTCTTATATAAGATTGAGTTTAAGGCCGATTAAGAGTGAAATGGATATCCTTTAGCGAAAATGCTAGACCTAGGTAATCCTACATACTCCCTCTACGTAACCTTCCTAAGTGGAATGCCACACAAATCATTACGTAAGTTAAGTAAGACTGTTAAAGTAGGAGTATATTACTCATCCTTTAGGGTATTTCGGAAGATTTTTTGGAATTCTTTGTACTAATAATTCTGTTAGAAATAAGTGTGTACCACAGAATCTTGTTTGGATGAGAACGAGCGAAGTGGTACAAAAGCTAGGTTTATAGTTCTAGAAAAACTATGATTTACTTACCCTCAAACTTATTACAGTCTTCGTTAGTTGCAACCGTAAACGACATGCAGGCAAAACCAATTTTGTAAAAAGAAGTTGTACTAAATCAGCGACACTTATTTTGGGACGAGAGTAGTATCCAAACAACCCCTTAGGGTCCCAAATTTGCATGTCTAAGATAAATCAACTGGAGGCTTAATATATGGATGACAGCAAATAAAAGTCTAACGAATAGCCCACAAGATATGGTGTGTACCACAAATCAAAGATAAACAAAAAATTGTAGGACAACATGTTTATATATACAACAATACATCAATGATTTGCACACCCCAGCAAAGAATTACAAAACTGAAACAAATAACAAGTTGCCAAAATGGAACCTGAATACACACGGGACTCACCGAAGCTGCCGCCAGCCAAAAGTACTGCACCTTCAACCGCAGTAAACACCATTCCAATGCAATATCACTATAATAACTCGAAAAGGAGGTTTTGCTGATCAAACAATATCCAGCTAACCAGTATACTTCAGCAAATGGCACTAATATGACAAAACTTGGGTGACTCCAACCATACCCGAAAAACCTTTCATCAAAGGGCAATCTTGAGAAAACACTCGGGCGGCACACAAAAAACGAAGGTAATAGTTTCCCTGAAGATCATCTTCTACTGGCAAATGCTGCCAATGCATTCGCATGAGCAGGTGGTAGAGCACTTAGTATTGGCTGCATCTGCTGACCATAAACGGATATCAAATGAGAAACAGCCTTGCCAATAGTTGTTTTGACTTCATCACTCTCATCTGGGGATACTACCACTTGGGCAAAGACATGTATCACATCAGGCACTAGAGTGAGGATCTGCAACAATAAAAAGTTAGCTTTGCCTAGGAAAAGCTTGCATGATGGAAGCAAAGATCATGGAATAAATCAAAAAACATGGGGTTGTTTAAGACCAAGTCACCTGGGGATGTGATGATAGTAACAAATTACATAAGCAGCTATAGACAGCCATTGATTCTTCGTGATCTTCTTTTAGTGGCAAAGCTTTGATAAACACTGGAAGAACCTAAGAAACAGAAATAGCATTGCAACCAAGTGTTAGATAGGCACTTCAAAGCCTGGAATATGAAGCTGTTCAAACATAGTATGTACAGGATAGTGCCTACCTGGTTGAGAGGAATCGACTGAGGTTGCACCATTATCATTCTAGCAATAGCACCGGCCGCATTATCTCTAACTGCAAGGTCTTGTTCGGAATTAGCAAACAAACGGTGCAGACCCTGCAGTATATCCGGGTAATATCTGCACAAGGATGAGCAAAAGCCTGTCAACAACTGAATTTACAGGACTACCGTTCATGTTTCCTAGAATGTTAATAATGTAGAAAGAACATTAATTCATTTAGTGGCTTGACAGCAGACCACATCCAATACACATGGCAAACTTTAGCTTCTATTCTTCAGCACTTAAGTCATTATTGTGAAAACTAATTACTAACGTCAGGGTTTAATTTTGTGAGACTGCAAGAATTAGGAAGTTGGCAGACTATTACTTGATCTTCTGAGCGGTACTATGAAAAGATAAACTATTGCCTTTTGAGGAAGAACACTGCAGCAATTCCGGTACTGTGACTTGGACACTAATAAGAGCAGTGGTAACCTATAGTTTTCATCAACTGCTCCTCACTTGCGGGCTTCTTACTCTAAGATTGATAAAGTGAAAAGTGTATGCCCTTGCCTTTCATAAAAGTAATGGAACATGAATCAGATGAAAAAAGCATTCATGTCCATTTTCTATGCAGATAGGCTTTTAGAGCACAAGAGAAAATCATGCACAACAGATTTTAAATAACAGTCGTTTGGTCCTTCTCGCTTCCGTAAGTGCAAGACAGACATTGACCTCAGATGTAAAGGTGAGCATGGAATATGTCTGTCATTGTAAGTAATATACATACTTCAGTGCTGCAGCACCGCTGTTCTTGCATAGCTCGCCAACACAGAAAGCGGCATTTCTCCTATTCGTAGCCTCAGAAGATGCAAGTTCTTTCAAAGCCAAAGGCATTATCTTCTGCAAATGATTCGAATATGAGTAAGCATTCAGAGGTCAACTAAAATGATGGTCTCAATGATAAAATGGCATGGTTTTTAAGAAAATTGTAGGCATACATCAACATAAGCAGAAATTGGAGCACCCATTTCTTGAGCGACCTCAGCTAGAGTGGCAACAACCATAGTCTTGTCTTGGGGAGGATGTGGAGATTTCTGCATTTATTCCAGAAAGAACTTCAAACCTCGAATATACAATTCTCAATAATCATTATAAGCGTAAGGCAGCTGCCATTAGTTTAGGATGACTAATAGACGGGGGCGGGGGATACTCACAGCAAATTTCATTAGGGGGTCAAATAACTTCGCAAAGATAGGATCAAAGTAAGATCGCATCACTTTTGCAAAAGCAGGCAAAAGATCTGAAACTGCGTCCATGAGGACTTCATCATGATCGATGTCACCATCATCTTCGCCATCCGACTCTACTTGCTGACAGCATGATTCTTGACGCAACAGAGCAAGTGTTGCCTCAGCAAGCCGTGGCATATCTGAAACAGCGACAAAAGGGACAGTTTTAGCAGCACAACCTAGTATTCCGAGTGCACCAAACTCTGATGCAGCTTACAAAGTTCAACAGCAGCAAAACCACAATCTTTCATGATATCAGCTACACTCATGCAAGCTTGTGCGACTACTTCTTTATCATCATCCTCTGTCATGGTCTTGATATAGATGTTCATAATAGTATCTGGAAAAAACAATAGAAATTGAGCATGGCTTGATGTGCAGGTGGCACAATAGACTTAAAAGACATCACTTATAGTAGCAATTACCAAGAACATCCTTCTGTTTCTCTAGTATATCCTGCATGGTAGAAAAAGTACACACTGCATCAGAATTCTGATGTTCCACGGCAACAACTTCCAAATTGACAAGTTAATACAAGAAAATACTCACAGGATGTGCAGGTATTGCCCTTAATGCAGTTAGGATGTCTGCAATAATATAATTTTACTATAGTTACTAATAACATCACAAAATGTGCCTTTAATGGAAGTCTAAAAGAAAAATACTTAAAGAAGCATCTAATTTTACAAATTTGAATTTCTCGGGGGGTAGGTGAATCAAACAAGACTAATCGCTCTGGTTTCTGTGTGAAACATTTGCAATCCATATACTATTTGTTTATGATCTGTTGGTAGTTGCCTACCAGAACAGAGGGGTTTGCGATTTGTAGTTGGTCTCTACACAGTATAGGGTTCATGGATCCAGATAAATTTGATTTTCCAACTATACCACGCAAAAAAATGACAAAAGTAAAAAGGGGTATGATGTAGGAGTCTGATTTGGGTTTGCATCGGTAGGTCGATTTTGAGCCCCTCCCTGGATTGCTAGGTTCAGGTTCGATGACTATTTGAGCAAATCCAGTAATAAGTACTCCCTCCGTCCCGAAATGTAAGACGTTTTTTTATACTATAATAGTGTCAAAAAACATCTTACATTTTGGGACGGAGGGAGTAGTACACTACCAAGATTGCACTAGCATGATGTTTACTGCATTGAAACTTTGATGATCCAGCTTGAGTAGATTAGCTGTTAAACCTAAACAACACCTCAAATGATGGACATAAAGTATAACTATACATCATCATATAAGAAGCTCAATAATGAATGCATCTTGTGATTTACATTAATGTATCTTGGTGTGAAAAAGTTTATACCGTATCAATATACCATTGGATATTATATACCATGCTGGAGACATATTCTGTAGATTACGTGTGACAAGTTTATTAATAAATACCTTTTTGTATGTTAGATGACTACTGGAAGTTTGGAACTTTGCAATTACAACTAAAATCGTCAGCCTATCTATTACTCCCTCCGTCCCACAATATAAGAGCATTTTGCAAGCTAATCAAAACGCTCTTATATTGTGGGACAGAGGGAGTAGTTGTTATTCTGTAGGCCTGACAAACAAGGAACAAATGAGCTGCTACATACTGTACGTATTAAAGGGGACTAGGAAAGATGTTACGTTTTAAGGAAATAATAGCCTGAAGCCTGACATCTTCATGAAAATACCCACTGTGCTTGATTAAAATTTTCAACGACTCCTCCAAGTACCTAGTGTCAGTTCAGGAAATTTTGAAGAACAAAAGATGGCAAGAATATGTGTTAAACCCATTTAAGGATACGGGGCATAGGCACTCTTTGTGTGAAGTGCAAAAAATCCAATAGCCTGAGTTGCAGCAGCTTTCTCATCTAACACTCCAGTCCTCACGCTGATATTTCTAACTCTTGGCTCATCATCATCATCATCATCAGAGGAAACACCACTAAATCCATTGTCAACACCATCAGCATCATCAATGTCCACAGCAGAACCATCATCCAAGTTGCACGAGGAAAATGCAAGAGGCACAACATGAGGGAGATACTGCAATGTGCAGCAACCACTTCTGTAAACATTAACAGCATTCGAGATGAACAAAACTTAGACCACACTTGTTACCTGTGAGAAACTATCATCCAGAATCTCAGCAACGTTGCTAAAAAAACCATGAGTGTACTCCCTTAGCTCGCTATAATCCAATCCAAAACCCTGCAAATATGAAGAGCATAAAGAATTGCACACTAAAGCCTGCTGTTTGTCTGTACTCTGAAATATTGGAATCAAGACTCACAGAAATAGCAGCCTCAATAAAAGGAGGTAATATGGCTTCCATTCTGGTTCTGCCAACTGCCATTGCAACTATCCCAACAACCTCAGTAGCCCTAGCTCGTGCGCACAGATCTTCGTCCTTAGTGAGCACCATAAAGCCTTTCATCATTTCAAGAACCTTCTCTGCATATGGAATAAATGCCTGTTCTGCAGCAGCTGCTACAGAGCCAATTGCAGACTGCAGCAAAACATCATCATTGTCAATTTATAAGATAACTTAAGGGGAAAAGGTTGTCACCGTCTTGACATATAGATAATTATGAGCAATGATTTCCATACAAACCATGCATGTCTCTTGCAGGTTCCGAGGACTGCTCTGCAAAGATATAACTAATCTGCATATCAAAGGTTCCAGATATGGTAGGATATCTTCACCCATATCTTCACAGAACGCCGCCAGTGCATAATAAGATTTCTCCTACAAGAACACAACGCTTATTGGCGTTAGTTAATTACTACAGAAAATGCCATGCAAAGTTAATCAATAGCATTTATATCCAAAGTTTCTGCTATTGTTCAGAGATGATGTCACTTGAACTAGGTTATTTTACCTTAACTTCATCTGATGGATCTTCAAGTGCATTTAAGATGCATGGAAGTACACTCTCATAGTGAGATAAAATTTCTGGCTGCAAGTGTTCAGCAAACTGACCAAGAGCAAATGATGCAGCACCTCTAACCATCTGCTCTTGATCCTTTAAAGCTTCTAAAACAACTTTGAGACATTCTTCCAACTTATCCTTAAAATGTTCAGAACAACCTTCTGAGACAACACCCAGCGAAGTAACAGCAGCCTCACGATACTTGGGATTAACGTGACGAAAGTTCACAGAAGCAAATTCAAGAACTGGTCCAAAAACGTGTCTTGGTAAGTTGATAGCCATTGTATCAATGACTTCGGCTGCAGAGCGATCTGCCGCTAAATCAGAGTCTTCATCTTCATTAGCTGTTTCTGTAAGCAAGGGGCACATAACTTGTAGAATAGGTACAATCAGCTTGTTCTTTTTTAAGAAAGATGCTTTAAATTTTACAAGCCATGAGATTATCTGAATAGCCTGAAACAAATAAGAGCATTTACAGTCAGTTATTTTGTTAAATCAATAAATATAAAATCAATAATGCAGATGGCTGATCGAACCTGTTGCCTTATATTTATTTCCATATCTTGGTTTGAGCAAACTTCAAGCGAGAACTGCACAATTGATCTCACTGAATCTCCAAGAAGTGGTGCAGGAGATTCAATTAGTTCGTCGAATATTTCAAAGGCAATGGAAGCAACATCGTCATCGCCATTAGCAAGACATTGCCTTGATACATTCAAGATACTGGGAACAAAGTCTCGAAACATCTTTACCTAGCAGTTATACCAATACAAGATCTGCTCATCAGGCATAAGAGGCAACTCTAGCGGTAGCATGACATACTATTGAAGATTTAAAATCGGCTAAGAGAAGCTACAGCTCTAAAAGGAACAAGAGAATCAAAATTACCACTGCTGCATGCAAAGAAAATAACAAACGCATAGAAAAATTCAAGTACTACTTAATATAAAAAGATCTGCTGAAGAACACATTGCCAAAAGGTCTTTATAAGAATGAAAACTATGATGACACACTTTTACCATAAAAAGTAAATGTTTATAAAAATCAGGAAAGATAGGAAGAACTTACAATGTCTCCTCCTTCATTGACATACTCTATGAAGGATCCAACAGCCCTGTTGCACAGACCAAAAAATAGCTTTACAGTCACAATATGGTAAAATGAGGAAGGCCAAAATTAGCGACATATCACAAACTTAATCGTACTTTAGGGCAGCGATTCTGACTCGAGAGCTGGTCTCATCTTGCAGGCATTTCAGTAAAATAGGTTGCAAATCATTCAGATGAGATTGAAACGTAGTCCCAATAGTTTCAGTAAGGGAGCTGAACAGAATTAAAGCTACCTGTAAAGAGAGAAGAGCTGGTCAGTAAGCATTGACATTTTGTTGGGAGATATTAAGCAGCACATGTTTCTTTCCTGTATAGTTCACTTAAGATAATTTATGGGTTGTCCACAAACAATTCCTACGAAATACAGAACTAGGACGCTGATTTCTCTGCAACACTGCATACACTACATACATCAGAACATTTGATGTCAAAGAGTGCACCATCTATTAGTTACACATTACTGTATTAGTATCCCAACCCCACTAACACACATATACATATACAGGAAGTATAGAAGAAAGTGAACACCAGGTAGACACTTCCATCAATAAAAAGAGAAAAGATGGTGTTAAGACTTCGTGCATGCATAGGCAGTGCAACCTTATGAAATCTAACATTTGAAGGTTATGTTAACCAGTAGGAGAAAAATGAAAGCCTTAGTGCTGGAAATGTGTAGGCTTTTTGGCAGCTAAGATGGCTAGCCGCGCATACTGTAAAATCCATGCATAGTTAAGTTATGGATGGTCTTGAGATTTCAGCATTTAGCTCTATTTATTGAACACTATGGCAAACAAACAATTATGAAAGAGCACACCGACATGCAGCTGCATGCTGACAACACAAAAAATAATACATTTTCATGTTCTCACTACTCGGATGAAGTTCTTGTGGGACTGGCAAACCAGAGAAGCAAAACAGGGGAAGCAAAGGAAGCTATCACAGGTATGGATTTTTTGAATCTCAGGCTCATTTACATTGCTAGCTTATGGTCTGTAATTATAGTACATACGAAAGTCGATTGCTAAATCGACCATACAGGTCTAGTAGCTGTCAGTACACGCAAACAACAAATTAAGTGCTTTCTGACAGCCCTATCTTACTCACTAAGTAAGGTCACCCGACCTATATAAACTGACCTCTACTAATACTTAGCAATTAAGCAAAAGGCAGAAGGATTGCAAGTTTGCAACTGACAGTTCTTTAAAAAAAATACCAAATTGAAGAAAAGGAATGTGCGAGTAAGCTCTTATTGTGGTCCACATGTATCAAGTATATTATGATAAAACCACATGGCAGGTTTCATTACAGACAAATATCCATACTTACACCCTAAACAATGCATACATACATAATTAAAGATTGAAAATACATGTCAACTAAGAGATACACTTACTTCCCTATGTTCTTCTTGTGGACTTTGGCTGCATTGGAAAAGGAACGGTAACAGCTCTTGCCACTCTCCTGCAGGGACAGCATACTTAGCAATAATGCTCACGACATTTGCACTAGCTCTCCTTACAAGATGACTGCATAAGAAGCAAGAGGAAAATCAGTTCATCATCCTCTCAAAATTTCATGTGGAAAAAACTGAGGTGGGTTGAACAATAATGAAACAGCATTTGAACCAGGGTGGGAATTAGCTTCATGATTGGTGGCTACTAGCTAGTCCCAGTGAAAACAGATCAACCATGCTTGATCGTCATCGTAACTTGTTAGAGCTGTACTACGCATATCTCGACTTCCATATTTCTAGTTAGCCCAGTTTATGGCAACCCCATCACAGATAAACTTTATATGCAAATATAAGTAAGTGTTTAAAGTCTAAAGGAGAGGACTTTTTATCGAGGAAGAAAAACTCCAATAGAGTGAATTTCTGAGACATCATAAATACTACTACATAGTCTAACATTTTGAATTGTTTACTTCGCAGTTTTCCATATTTACTAGGATTCGATTAAGCAATGTTCTCCTTTCTTACATTTGTGCATTTCTGCCTCCTTATTCTAACTTCCTCCATTCTAAGTACATTTCCTACTGTTCTCCCTAAAAAAGACATACCAAACCGGCTGCAACTTTCCAGCAATTTGTTCACTTCCAGATAAGACTCGCACAAAAGTATCTCCATTTCGCAACAATCCATTTGCCATTTGGAATACCAGCATATGAGTACAACATTATACAAGGAACGGCAGTAGAGCAGACATCGGTTGCAAGCAGGGCAGATGTATTACAGGCCACCAAGATCGCTGTAAATTGTACTACTTCCTCCGTCCGAAAAAACTTGTCCCTCAAATAAATGTATCTAGCACCAAGTTAGTGCTAGATACACCCATTTGAGGAACAAGCTTGGGACAACCTTTTTCGGACGGAGGGAGTACTTGCTTAACCTATGGACCATAAATTACTCCCGACAGGGTTCCAGTTCTCATTAGGTCTAACAGTTCGGTTAATCGTTACTCACACGCACGAACTGTTCGGTTCAGCTATCCCATAGACAACCATGTGTAACTGAGGATACAGCAGAGGATAAATTCTAAATTACGGAGGGGCGGAGGGCGTGGGGAAAGCCGGGTGGGGCAAGCACCTGTTGTCGAGGGTGATGGAGTCGATGAGGGCCTGCTTTAGGGAAGCCTTGGCGTGCGGTGGAAGCTTGGGCCAGTGGGAGGTGATCTTCTTGCGGAGGAGCACGGCGGCGAGCTGGCGGACGTTGGGGGTCTTGGCGGTGCGGAGGTGGTGGACGAGCGCCGGCACGACCTGCGGGTCCCGCGCCAGCCGCCGGATCTGCTCCTCCGCCTGGCGCCGCGCGTCGTTGTCCGGCATCAGGAACTGGATTAGCAGGAGCTCCAGCGACTGCGCCATTCCTCCTGCCTGCCTGCTGCCTGAGCCCGCGGGCCTCTCGCTTCCTTCCGGGCTTGCTGTGATCGGCGGCGCCGGCGGCGGGCGGGGGGAGGTCCAAAACCCTACCGATTGGGTTCGCTCGGGTTTTGGTGGCGTCGCGCGTGGGGGCGGGAGGGGTTTATTAGTGAGTAGCAGGAGTAGTAAGTTGGGATATTGCTGTCTTTTCGTGTCTGCTTTGTTTATTTCCATTTCTTTTCTTTTTTTTAGTTTATTATCTGTTGGTTGCGAATTGTTTTTTAATCTTTCCAGTGTTGTTGATTGAGGCGTTGGACCTGGCCCAACTACATCAGAGTTCCATTACGGCCCACGGACAAACTTTATGCAATCCACCGAACATGAAAATGACCGAAATCATTAAGGAGTACTCGTCGCAAAGAACACTCCACTTTCCCAGGTCACAGCAAGTGGCGTACATGCAGCACGCCACTTGTCGCAACCTGGGATTTTTCCCTTTTTTCATAGATCCGTTTATTCAAAACATTTTATCTCTTAAACCATGCGTCCGAATCTCGAATCGTTTTCATCATTGGATTTCTTAATTCCGTGACTCTCGCGACAGAAAGAAAAAAACGTGTATTTTTTCCGTTTCCTAGAGGCACGGCCATGACTTTCGCGAAAACACAACCGTGCGTCTCGCGAAAGCAAAACCGTGACTCTCACGAAAGAAAAAAAAACAGAAAACGCGTTTTGTTTTTCCCTTTCCGAGAGGAACGGTCGTGACTCTCGCGAAAGCACAACCGCGCCTCTCGCGAAAGCAAAACCGTGACTCTCGCGAAAGAAAAAAAACGGAAAATGCGTTTTTTTTCGTTTCGGAAAGGCATGGCCGTGACTCTCGCTAAAGCACAACCGTGCCTCTCACGGAAGGAAAAACGTGACTTTCGCGAAAGGAAAAAAACGTGTTTTTTTCGCGCAAAAAATATTTTTTTTATCGAAAAGCTAAGAAAGACCGGGAGAAAACCAAAACATCGAAAAAACCCAGAAAAAAACCGTTTAAAAAACCAAAAACACGTGCGGAAAAATAAAAAAACAAAATCCGAAGGGAGCGTCCAGAGCGCGACACGTGGCGAATGGCTGAGAGCGCGCCAAGTGGCGCTAATCGTTGCGAGGCTCCCGAAGGAGCGCTCGTTAACTAGTTGCTCTCGAAAATGACCCATAAGAGCAACTCTCTACTAGTAGGGGACCTCCTCGCTATCTTGGTATGCCGACTAATGTTAGTCACTCGAAGAATGGAACGTTCAGATATCTTCGAGATAGGGTTTGGGAGAAGATCAAAGGATGGATGGAAAAACTACTCTCGTCGGCCGGGAAGGAAGTTTTGATCAAGTCAGTAGCTCAAGCGATTCCGGTATTCTCAATGTCTTGCTTCAGATTACCACGAGGACTATGTGACAGCATTACATCCATCATCCGACAGTTTTTTTGGGGATCTAAGCAAGGACGCAAGAAGCCAAGTTGGGTAGCATGGGATATCCTAACCATGCCAAAGTACTTGGGAGGGCTAGGTTTTAGGGATTTGGAGATATTTAACCTAGCCCTCCTTTCAAGGCAAGCTTGGAGGAACTTAATAGATAGTTCTTCCCTCGGTGCAAGGATTTTGAAAGCCGCCTACTTTCCGGACTATACCTTGCTGCAGGCTGAATTGGGAGCTCATCCGTCCCAAATATGGCGGGCTGTCTTGGACGGTTGGGACATTTTGGCTCAAGGGCTCATACGCAGAATTGGGGATGGAGAATCCACGAGTATATGGCAACACAACTGGATCCCGAGGGACAACTTTAAACGCCCGATCACCTCGCTTTTACAAAACCCTCCTGAAAGAGTGGTAGAACTCATCAACACTTCATCAGCAAGCTGGAACGAGGGCCTGGTCCGGGCAGTATTCACTCATTTTGACGCAGAAGCTATCCTCAAAATCCCGCTGTGTACTCGAAGAGTTGCAGACTTTTGGGCATGGCATGAGGAAACCTGAGGTGGTTTCTCTGTGGGATCGGCACATTGCATGATTCTACGGACGAAGCACAATAGAGAGGCGTTGTATGAAAACCGTCAGAAATGATACAAAATGGTGTTGTATGAAAACAGTCAGAAATGATACAAAACGTATGCGATGGAGTATGCATCAAACACGGTGCAGATTTTAGTTGCGTGTGCGATTCAGGCCACACAATTAACCCGTTCGAACTGTTTGCGATGAGGCAGAACAACAGAAACGGGCAGCCATATCAATGTGTGTGTGATATACGGCATACAGGTCGCTCCGATGAACCGTTTGCTATTAGGGAGTGCAACATAAACGATTAGCCAGATCAAGGTGTATGTGTGATATAGGGCATACGGTTCACTCGACGAACTGTTTTCGATTAGCGAACGCAACAGAAACGGTTCAACTTAACAAGATGTGTGTGATACGTGGCAAACAGCCGGATGGGATGAACTGTTAGCGACGAGAAATTACAGCACAGACGGTTAATACAGTTAGTTCGTGTGTGATTCTGTGTGTACAAAAAACTTTCAAATATGCAAACTGGTTGCTTGCGGTGGCTAGGAATATCGCACACGATGCGTCTGCGAGTACTCGTGTGCGATGATTAGTAAGTTACACATACGTTTCCTTTTGTTAACGCTTGTGTGATAAATAACACGTGGCACCGGATACGGTATTCGGATTGTGTGTGTGCTCCACTTAGTCTTCCCGCGCTCCACATGGATGAATTGTAAAATCCACGCCTATTCCCTCACCGGTTTCCCGGCACCAGCTAACGGCTTGCTGCATATAACCCAGGCGGCAACGCACCGCCGCGACACTCTACGAAGATCTAGTCCTCACCCATCTACCATTAGTTATTCCAAGCATGCCAGGCAACGACCAAAGCTTCGACGTCGACGCCTACCTGTGTTACATCTTCGGCGAGGAGAACGAGCCGGAGCAGGTCGGGAAGCAAGAGCTTCATCGGCCGGTGCAGGCACCATGGCCCATCGGCAGCGATATCGGTGTCACGGTCCTTGGGAGCACAATCGACATGTTGCAGAGGAGGAGTGATGAGCATTTTGCCATCCACCGTGCAAAAGATCCAGAGCTTCTCGGCGGCATGATCGACGACCCACCTGAAGAGCCGCCGTCACCAGTGCTCATCGAAAGCCTGATGCCCCGCAAGGAATGGGCAGAGGACCTCTGCGATTCAGTCAAGAGAAAGGCAACCTACAGCTTCGTCATTGCCTGCGGCGGCCGTGTCAACCTCGATCCCGATGATGTGGTGGCCGGGCTCGAGCGCATCCTTGGCGGAGTTGGCATCCCCGACGAAGTAGAACATCGCCAACGTGATATCTTGAGGATGCAGGTGATCGACGGAATTTGCTATCAGTCCAAAGACATGGAAATGGAGCGGTTCCGTGGAGTTGTCATGCGCGCGATTGCACGCTGTCAAGCTCTTTTGGAAGAGGCCCAACAGCCCCAAGAGCCTCCCAGCGCCAGCAGCTCCGTAGGCGGAGGCGGGTCGGGACACTCGGAGTGAACGGCCGCAAGGGTGCTATGCTGATCATGGATTCCGAGAAGATCATCGTCGGAAGGCCGCCAGCTCAGCCTTTTAGCTTATAGTTTATTATAATTGTATGCATATGTAGGTCGTGAGTGTTTTGGGCCTTGCCGCATTTGGCATTTTAAATTATCCTGAATATGTAAGACAATTATTAAGAATTATTAACAGTTGCCATTGTAACTTTGCCTCAACGGCGAGCGGAGCGCACGCAGGGACGCCAGAGCGGAGCACGCCGCGGCCGCCTCAACGGCGAGCAACCACGTGGTCAACCTTCTGCCATCAATAAATTTTGACCTTGTTTCTCGTCACATTGCTGATTACAACACAATAAGTATAAGTGCAAATCTGTTCACACCTATCAAACTAATATGTGTTCACACTTAGCATCGGGCTATAAAAACTACCCACTCGAAAAATACTTCACAGTTCCTCTCCTCATCACCCACAAAACTGGTTTTCTCTGTCAAGTCGTTCCGCCATGGCCGGTAGGAGGAGTTTAGGGTGGACATATAACCAGGCAGCAAATACCTGTAACACCCCGGATGTAACTTGCCATATTTGTACTCCAACTCTTACCATTTTCGGCACTAAGCTATGATATTCCCTCATGGTTGGGGTCTTCTTTGTTTTGCATTTTGTCCATGTCATGCATTTCATATCATGTCATCATGTGCATCGCATTTGCATACGTGGTCGCCTCATGCATCCGAGCATTTTCCCTGTTGTCCGTTTTGCAATCCGGCACTCCTACTCCCTCCGGCGCCTCCTTTTGCATCTTTTCGTGAGCGGGTGTTAAACGATCTCGGAATGACCCGAGGTTTGACAGGTGGCCTTGGTATACCACCGGTAGACCGTCTGTCAAGTTTTGTGCTATTTGGACCTCGTTTGATACTCCAACGGTTAACCGGGTAACCGCAAAGGCCTCTTTTGTGTTGCAGCCCAACACCCCTCCAAAGTGCCCCAAAACCCACCTAAACCCCTTCTATCGTCTAGGCCGTTCGATCACGATCGCGTGTCCGCAAACCGTGCTCAATTTGGAGCCTCCTAGCCCCTCCTACCTATAAATATAGCTCCTTCGCGAATTTTTCGGGCAAACCCTACCTCCTCTCTCTCCTTCCGCGCCGGACACGTCCGCAGGCGCCGGACACCGTCCGCTGCCGCCGCCGCCCAACCGGGAGCCGCCACGTGGCGCCCCCGCGCCCACTTCGCCGCCGGCCCGCTCGGCCCGTGCGGGGCCCCCGCGCCCCCCGGCTTGCGCGCCGCCGTCCCGCGCCCGATCGCTGCCCCACCGCATCGCCCGGTCGCTGCCCCGTCGCCCGTCGCCGCCTTGCTCCGGCCGCGCCGCCCGCGCTCGCGCCCGCGCGCGCATCCCCTCGCCCGGCGACGGCGCATCTCCGCCACAATCGACATGTTGCAGAGGAGGAGTGATGAGCATTTTGCCATCCACCGTGCAAAAGATCCAGAGCTTCTCGGCGGCATGATCGACGACCCACCTGAAGAGCCGCCGTCACCAGTGCTCATCGAAAGCCTGATGCCCCGCAAGGAATGGGCAGAGGACCTCTGCGATTCAGTCAAGAGAAAGGCAACCTACAGCTTCGTCATTGCCTGCGGCGGCCGTGTCAACCTCGATCCCGATGATGTGGTGGCCGGGCTCGAGCGCATCCTTGGCGGAGTTGGCATCCCCGACGAAGTAGAACATCGCCAACGTGATATCTTGAGGATGCAGGTGATCGACGGAATTTGCTATCAGTCCAAAGACATGGAAATGGAGCGGTTCCGTGGAGTTGTCATGCGCGCGATTGCACGCTGTCAAGCTCTTTTGGAAGAGGCCCAACAGCCCCAAGAGCCTCCCAGCGCCAGCAGCTCCGTAGGCGGAGGCGGGTCGGGACACTCGGAGTGAACGGCCGCAAGGGTGCTATGCTGATCATGGATTCCGAGAAGATCATCGTCGGAAGGCCGCCAGCTCAGCCTTTTAGCTTATAGTTTATTATAATTGTATGCATATGTAGGTCGTGAGTGTTTTGGGCCTTGCCGCATTTGGCATTTTAAATTATCCTGAATATGTAAGACAATTATTAAGAATTATTAACAGTTGCCATTGTAACTTTGCCTCAACGGCGAGCGGAGCGCACGCAGGGACGCCAGAGCGGAGCACGCCGCGGCCGCCTCAACGGCGAGCAACCACGTGGTCAACCTTCTGCCATCAATAAATTTTGACCTTGTTTCTCGTCACATTGCTGATTACAACACAATAAGTATAAGTGCAAATCTGTTCACACCTATCAAACTAATATGTGTTCACACTTAGCATCGGGCTATAAAAACTACCCACTCGAAAAATACTTCACAGTTCCTCTCCTCATCACCCACAAAACTGGTTTTCTCTGTCAAGTCGTTCCGCCATGGCCGGTAGGAGGAGTTTAGGGTGGACATATAACCAGGCAGCAAATACCTGTAACACCCCGGATGTAACTTGCCATATTTGTACTCCAACTCTTACCATTTTCGGCACTAAGCTATGATATTCCCTCATGGTTGGGGTCTTCTTTGTTTTGCATTTTGTCCATGTCATGCATTTCATATCATGTCATCATGTGCATCGCATTTGCATACGTGGTCGCCTCATGCATCCGAGCATTTTCCCTGTTGTCCGTTTTGCAATCCGGCACTCCTACTCCCTCCGGCGCCTCCTTTTGCATCTTTTCGTGAGCGGGTGTTAAACGATCTCGGAATGACCCGAGGTTTGACAGGTGGCCTTGGTATACCACCGGTAGACCGTCTGTCAAGTTTTGTGCTATTTGGACCTCGTTTGATACTCCAACGGTTAACCGGGTAACCGCAAAGGCCTCTTTTGTGTTGCAGCCCAACACCCCTCCAAAGTGCCCCAAAACCCACCTAAACCCCTTCTATCGTCTAGGCCGTTCGATCACGATCGCGTGTCCGCAAACCGTGCTCAATTTGGAGCCTCCTAGCCCCTCCTACCTATAAATATAGCTCCTTCGCGAATTTTTCGGGCAAACCCTACCTCCTCTCTCTCCTTCCGCGCCGGACACGTCCGCAGGCGCCGGACACCGTCCGCTGCCGCCGCCGCCCAACCGGGAGCCGCCACGTGGCGCCCCCGCGCCCACTTCGCCGCCGGCCCGCTCGGCCCGTGCGGGGCCCCCGCGCCCCCCGGCTTGCGCGCCGCCGTCCCGCGCCCGATCGCTGCCCCACCGCATCGCCCGGTCGCTGCCCCGTCGCCCGTCGCCGCCTTGCTCCGGCCGCGCCGCCCGCGCTCGCGCCCGCGCGCGCATCCCCTCGCCCGGCGACGGCGCATCTCCGCCGCACCGTGCCGCCGCGCGCCGCCCGGCCCCTCTCCGGCCGCCCCGACCCTCCTCTCTTCGGCCGGCGAACATCGGTTTCCACGCTGCTACAGTACCCCGCGCCGGATCCAGGTCTGAGAATTCCCCCCGGTTGACTTTTTCGCCCCTAACCCTAATTTTGTTTGCATTATTTATCATGCCATATCTCTGCATCCGTAGCTCAGATTCGTGCTTGTAGCATATCAAAACGTTCGTCTCGACAAGTACATCATTTCATCTCATTGCACCATATTCATTTGAGCTCATCTTGGTGCCCGAAATTCTGTTTGAAGAGGGCTATGTGATGTTAGTTTCAGATCTGTTTCAGCAAATGCACTTTTGTCATTTTTGCCATGATTAATGTGTGCATGCTATGACCCTGAGCTCTACACGTGTTTTGGTGTATGTCATGCCATATTTACAGGGGTTTATTCCATGTATTTTTGTGATTTATGTGGTGACTAGCACAAGCATGCAAACTAGGCATCATGATGTTGCTGATTTCAGGGACTTAGAATTTCACCAAGTTTTTCCCCTGCTGTTATTTTTGTGCCATGTATTCATGTTGCTACAGAGAGATCAATGCCTATTTTGAGCATGATCAGTAAGGATGTTTTGTTTATATGGTTGTGCTCTATCCATCCATGGTCCTTTTGGAAATTATGGAGTGCCATAGAATGACTCAATCTTGCTCTACTTTTGCTATAAAATGTTCCAGGCAGATTGTTTACGTGTTATTCAATTTTGCCAAGCTTGTTGTAGTTGATACATGCATGCTATGAGGTTGTTCTTGATTTGGTTAGTTTCATGAACATGCCTTATTGCTGGTAGTATGCTTATCTTATTATGCAATGCCTTGTGTTGAGTTAATCGAGCTCGTGAAGATGCCTTCATGATGCTGTTTTTGCCATGTCCAGTTTTCTGCTAAGTCTGAAATCTGTAACGAAACTTGCTATGTTTACATGGGTGCCATCATATCTTATGATCCCTTTTGGCCCATGGTCAGTAAGGGACTTTTGTTCTATGCTTTGATTAGATTCATGTCATGCCTTGTTTTGCTATGTTATGTTCCTGTAGCATGTTGTTTGCTTGCTCTAAACATGGCTTCCTGATGTTAATTTCTGGCATGTTATTTTCACCAAGTCTGTGAAGCTGATATCTTTTGCTCTTTTGCCATGCCTGCTTGAACCTGTTCTGGTGTGATTTAGCCGTAGCTTAGTGTTCATATTTTGTCAAGCATCTTGATTAGATCACTGCCATATGCTTTGTTTGTTATGTTTGAGAGCAGTAGCTTAGTTTCTTGTTGCATTCTAAGTGGCATCATGCTGTTAATCGCAGATTATGCCATCCTTGTTTTGCTTGTCATTTGCAAACCGTGCATCCGATTTCGGTGATCTTTATATCGATTTCATCCGAAATCATCTCATATTTCCAGCGGCATACTTGGTTAGCCAAATTGATGCCTTGTTCATCTTTTCCCTTCCGGAGCACGCATATGCATTGCATATCACATCTCGCATATCATGCCATGTTTTGCATCATGTTGTTTGTGCATAGCATCGTGGTTGATAGTTGTTCCTTTGCTTGTCTTATTGTTTTGGGTAGAGCCGGGAGACGAGTATGTGATCGAGGAACCTATTGAGAACGCTTACGAGAATCAAGCTTTCGACAACTCTGAGAACCTTGCAGGTAAGATGACCATACCCTCGAAATCACTTCTATCTTTGCTTGCTAGTTGCTCGCTCTTTTGCTATGCTGCGATACCTACCACTTGCTATATCATGCCTCCTATGTTTCCATGTCAAGCCTCTAACCATCCTTTCCTAGCAAACCTTTGTTTGGCTATGTTACCGCTTTTGCTCAGCCCCTCTTATAGCGTTGCTAGTTGCAGGTGAAGTTGAAATTTGTTCCATGTTGGAACATGGACATGTTGGGATATCACAATATCTCTTATTTAATTAATGCATCTATATACTTGGTAAAGGGTGGAAGGCTCGGCCTTATGCATGGTGTTTTGTTCCACTCTTGCCGCCATAGTTTCCGTCATACCGGTGTTATGTTCCTTGACTTTGCGTTCCTTACACGGTTGGGTGATTTATGGGACCCCCTTGACAGTTTGCTTTGAATAAAACTCCTCCAGCAAGGCCCAACCTTGGTTTTACCATTTGCCTACCTAAGCCTTTTTCCCTTGGGTTCCGCAGACTCAAGGTTCATCTTTATTTTAAACCCCCGGGCCAGTGCTCCTCCGAGTGTTGGTCCAACCCGTCAGCCGTCGGTGGCCACCAGGGGCAACTCTGGACTCGCCTACCGGAAGTTTGGACAATCCGGTGTGCCCTGAGAATGAGATACGTGCGACTCCTATCGGGATTTGTTGGCACATCGGGCGGCTTTGCTGGTCTTGTTTTACCATTGTCGAAATGTCTTGTAGCCGGGATTCCGAGACTGATCGGGTCTTCCCGGTAGAAGGAATATCCTTCGTTGACTGTGAGAGCTTATAATGAGCTAAGTTGGGACACCCCTGCAGGGTATTATCTTTCGAAAGCCGTGCCCGCGGTTATGAGGCAGATGGGAATTTGTTAATGTCTGGTTGTAGAGAACTTAACACTTGACTTAATTAAAACACATCAACCGCGTGTGTAACCGTGATGGTCTCTTTTCGGCGGAGTCCGGGAAGTGAACACGGTTTTGAGTTATGCCTGAACGTAAGTAATTTCAGGATCACTTCTTGATCACTTCTAGCTTCATGACCGTGCTTTTCCTCTCTTCTCGCTCTCATTTGCATTTGTTAGCCACCATATAAGCTTAGTGCTTGCTGCAGCTCCACCTCATTACTCCATCCTTCCTATAAGCTTAAATAGTCTTGATCTCGCGGGTGTGAGATTGCTGAGTCCTCGTGACTCACAGATTCTACCAAAACAGTTGCAGGTGCCGACGATGCCAGTGCAGATGACGCAACCGAGCTCAAGTGGGAATTTGACGAGGAACGTGGCCGTTACTATGTTTCCTTTCCTGATGATCAGTAGTGGAGCCCAGTTGGGACGATCGGGGATCTAACATTTGGGGTTGTCTTCTTTATTTTGGTTCCGTAGTCGGACCTTGATTGTACTCTGTATGATGATTGTTTAAGTTATGTATTGTGTGAAGTGGCGATTGTAAGCCAACTCTTTATCCCATTCTTGTTCATTACATGGGATTGTGTGAAGATGACCCTTCTTGCGACAAAACCACCATGCGGTTATGCCTCTAAGTCATGCTCCGGCACGTGGGAGATATAGCCGCATCGTGGGTGTTACAATACCAAGGCCGTGGAAGCACTAGAGAGGCCCCGCCGCGAAGCCGCAGCCGCAGCAGAGATGTCCCGGCGCGCCGCGGAGCCCTCGAACAAGCTCTTACGGGCACGCGAGGGCTCTCACAAGCGCATTCGTGGCGTCGACCATCGCGACGAGTCGACGTTCCTGAAGTCCTTCACCGGCGACGACGACATTCTCGTTGGCGTCACTATGCAGCAGGAGCTGGTCGACGGCTTGATGAAGCTGCTCAAGATCAGCGATGCCTCGATTGACAAGGCGACCGGCCTCGTCGAGCAACTCATGGATGACAATGCGAAGCTCCTCAAGTTGGTCGCCGAGAAGGAGGAGGAGGCCGCCGGCTGGAAGATGTTGCATGAGCAGAGCAGTGCCTCGGAGATGACGCTGGAAGCGGTCGTCGAGGAACTGATGGGTGGCTTGAGGAAGCTCCGGTCGAGCGCGAGCAGGAGGTGGAGGAATCCGTGTCTGCTTTCAAGCAAAGTCGTGAGGAATTAAAGAAGGAGCTGCAGGATTTCGCCGCCCGGTGATCCATCGACGAGTAGAGACAGTAGCGACCCAGATCGTTGTCTGCAATTTCCTTCTTCTATTGCCCCCGTGTCTTCCGGGCTTTGCCGCATGTGGCATTTTAAATTATCTGGAATATGTAAGACAATTATTATGTGCGCCATTGTAAATTTGTCGTCGTATTATCCGTTGCCAATTTATTTGTCGTCGTATTATCCGTTGCCCTATGTGGCAATTTAAATTAGGGCAGAGTACTAGTTGAAAACACGAACAAAGCAAATGCTGCCATGAGATCACAAGCAAACACCCTCCGTCCAGGTGCTTTAATTAACCCATTAATGGAGAAGTTGTGAGCGAGGCGGGCGACGGCTGGTGCATGGAGGTCAAAGAGCTCACTTCCCGATGAGCATGGGCGGCCTTGCTGCTCGCACGTGTCTTGTTGAGCCTGCGAGGTGGACAAGATGCATGCGTCACGTCGAGCCTGCGCGGCGGACTGCTCGCACGCGTCCCATCGATCCTGCATGGCGGACTTCTCGCGCTCGTCCCGTCTAATCAAATAGCTGCACGCACGCCACCGAGTATGGTTAAATTTCGAGACGGTAAATATAATACAACCGTTTGCGATATTAACATGTCAGCTTTTTGTTTCAAAAAGGACTTCGTTGGCTACTAATGTGTGTGCCTCTTCTCAAACTGGACGATTTTTTTACCACGACATATATGTGCCATGTCATGAAACCATGCCAAGTGTCATGTTTTTTGGGTGACTTTTTTATTTACTGGGATTTAAAAACCGAGATTCTCATTGTTTCAGGACGACGACAAGTTTGTAATTCATTCTCATTCCTTAAACGAGACCTAAACATGCACCCAATGACACATGTACGATTTCCCACTCATTTTGCTTCACTGGAGCATGTGGTTGTAGTTCAAATTTGAATTATGGACTACATTAAATGCATAGAAAACTTACTAATTAGTAATATATATAAAATGGCCGAACGAACCTTGAACAGTTTCAAATTTTAGCCCGACACTCCTGTTATTCTATGTTGCCTGTAGAAAACAAAGTTCAAGGCGAGAAGACGCATCGATTATCGTTTCGCCCACAAGAGGGGCATGTTTCCCTACCGGAACCACGAGGGTTGCGACAGGCTCCGGTTTGTAAAAGGCTTGTAATATAGCTTCGCCCAAATTGGACAATTATATATACCATGTAGTGACACCATGCCATGTTTCATGATTTCCTGGTGAGTTTTGGATTTACAGACATTTAAAAACTGAGATTCGCAATGTTTGTGGCCAGGCTAGGCCAGGACGGCGAGACGGTTGAATTCGTTCCCGTTCGTTCCATGGGACCTAAACATGCACCCCAAGGAAACATGTACATTTTTTCTAGCCATTTTCGTGCACTTGAGCATGTATTTGTAGTTCAGATTTGAATGATGGACATTAAATGCCTAGAAGACTCAATTAATGAATTTCAAAGTTCAGTGCGAATCTCCAGTTGTTCCTGTCGCGTGTAGAAGAAAATACGAGGCTAGAAGAGGGAGTGATTATCGTTTGGCCCACAAGGGGACACGTTTCCCTATCGAAACCATGAGGGTTCTTGCGACAGACTCCGGTTTGTAAGAGGTTTGTAATAAAGCTTGTCCCAAATTGGCAATGTTTTTACCACGACATATATGTGCCATGACATGACACCTTGTCACCTTTGATGACTTTCTGGTGAGTTTAGGATTTATGGGGACTTAAAAACCGAGATTCGAAATGTTTGAGGAAGAGCCAGGACACTGGTACGGTTGTAATTCGTTCCCATTCCTCACATGAGACCTAAACATGCACCCAAGGACACATGTATAATTTTTCTAGCCATTTTGGTGAACTGAAGCATGTATTTGTAGTTCAGATTTGAATTATGGACATTAAATGCCTAGGAAACTCAATTAGTGTATAAAAAGGCCAAACAAACCCTGAATAAGTTTAAATTTCAGCACGGATATCCCGTGGTTCCATGTTGCCCATGGAAGAAAATACAAGGTGAAAAGAGGCAGTGATTACGTTTCGCCCACAAGGGGAGCACGTTTCCCTATCAGAACCACGAGGCTTCTTTGAGAGAAGCTCCAGTATTTGTAAGAGGTTTGTAATGAAGCTTGGCCCAAAATGGACAATGTTTTTACCACGACATATATGTGCCATGACGTGACACCATGCCACCTTTGATGACTTTCTGGTGAGTTTAGAATTTATGGGGACTTAAAAACCAAGATTCAAAATGTTTGAGTACGAGCCATGACACCAGTACGGTTGTAATGTGTTCCCATTCCTAGCATGGGACCTAAACATGCACCCAGGGACACATGTATAATTTTTCTAGCCATTCTGGTGAACTGGAGCATGTATATGTAGTTCAGATTTGAATTATGGACATTAAATGCCTAGGGAAATCAATTAGTGTATAAAAAGGCCAGATGAACCCTGAATAAGTTTAAATTTCAGCATGGATATCATGTCGTTCCATGTTGCCCGTAGAAGAAAATACAAGGTGAAAAGAGGCAGTGATTACGTTTTGCCCACAAGGGGGACACATTTCCCTATCGGAACCACAAGGCTTCTTTGAGAGAAGCTCCGGTTTGTAAGAGGCTTGTAATAAAACTTGCGCCATAATGGACGGAAAAAAATCCTCGACATATAAGTGCGATGTCGTGATACCATGGCAGGTTTCACGATTTTCAGCTTAGTTTTGGATTTACGGGGATTTAAAAACCGATATTCTTCTCACGAAATGTTTTCAAAGAGCACACGGTTCACTCACGAAAGCCGATATTCAATGAAAACTTCGTGAAACCATATTTTAAAGTTTCATAAAAATCTGAAAAAATTGTAGGATGTTAAGAAGGTGATGTTTTATTGCGACGCAAAATTTCAAGTTGAAAAACATTACGAGATGTGAGCTATGAAAAAGACAAATTCCTCCCTGAATAGTGACATTACTATTCGGCACTATTCAACACTGATTTTGTCTTTTTCATAGCTCACATCTCTTAATGTGTTTCAACTTGAAATTTTGTGTGCCAATAAAACATCATGCTCTTAACATCCCGCATTTTTTGAATTTTTTAGGAGCTTCAAAACATCTTTTTCTCGTGGTTTTCACCGGTTTCCACCGAATGTTGGTTTCCGTATGATATCCCCCCGCTAGGCACGCGATCTGAGTCCTACATTCTGACTGGCCAGAACCCAAACCCCACGGATTGTATGTGTGCACCGTTGGATGCTCCCAGATCGAACGGCAACCCTGAGCCCTTTCAACAGCACATGCAGTACATGGGTAAGCATTGTGTGCATGCGTCGAGTAGCTCACGCTTCCTTCCCTACTAGTAGGTTTTCATTCAAAACAGGCTAACGTTTCTCTCCACTCCTCTCATCGGGTTCCCGCCTCTTCTCCCAGATATGCATGATGGATGTTCGTTTAATTCTTATGGTTCATCTCATCCAAAATCAATTAGTTTTGTAAAAAAAACTATTTTAAGATTCATGGAATTGTGCATTGTAAAGGTTAAAAAATGACAATTCATTTAGAAAAAAAAGGTTTGGGCAATTAAGATATGAAAGATTGTAGAGAACAAAGGAGAAGTGCTTGTGTTTTGAGGTTTGTGCATTATGCTTAAGTTCAACCATGGAGTCTTCTAGATTGTACATGTGGCAGAATCTGGTGGAATGTAGATGATATCCAACGGCCAGTAGTGCTTGGATTTGCCATCTCTGTACCGTCGGATTGGCTTCATCCAACGAGCAACTTTCATAGTTATTTGCACACTATATATGTGTATAGATGTATAGATATATATAGATGTGTCCCATGCTAGACAAAATAAAGTTTGAGCGTATGCTGGGACCCCCTGTCGGTGTCAAAGCCGGCGGATCTCGGGAAGGGGGTCCCGAACTGTGAGTCTAAGGTCGATGGTAACAGGAGATAGGGGACACGATGTTTACCCAGGTTCGGGCCCTCTCTATGGAGGTAATACCCTACTTCCTGCTTGATTGATCTTGATGAATATGAGTATTACAAGAGTTGATCTACTATGAGATTGTATTGGCTAAACCCTAAAAGTCTAGCCTGTATGACTATGGTAATGAGTCTCTCCTTTCCGGACTAAGTCCTCCGGTTTATATAGACACCGGGGAGATCTAGGGTTACACAAGGTCGGTTACAAAGAAAGGAATCTACATAATCGGTCACCAAGCTTGCCTTCCATGCCAAGGAGAGTCCTATCCGGACATGGGTGTAGTCTTCGGTCTTCGTATCTTCACAGCCCATCAGTCCGGCCCATGGCTAACAGGCCGGACGCCCGAGGACCCCTTAGTTCAGGACTCCCTCAGTAGCCCCCGAACCAGTCTTCAATGACGAGGTGTTCGGCGCATAGATTGTCTTCGGCATTGCAAGGCAGGTTCCTCCTCCAACGACTTCCAAGTAATGTATTCAGCTTTTAATTCAATGCCGCACCCCTCGGCTTCTGTGCATCGATGACTTCAGCTCCCACGTGTCGAGCGAATGCGGACGGTCAGGGTATTTTTTGCAAATAACACCCCGGCCATGCAAGAAAGAGCGTCTATTTAAAGAGATTGGATCTCAGACCCATTCGGCACCACGCGGAGAAAATCCTCAGAGATTGCTAGGAAAGATCATTCCAACATGGCTAGCATTCCCCGCTCCTCCTCCCGTTCCGACCCATAGAAAGGCGAGTGGGAGAGGTGCTCCGTATCCCATGGTCAGTGGAGAAGCTGCAAACACAGGGGTTTCTCCCTCCTATAGATCTGGTCCCTGTTCGAGCAGGGTTGGCTTCCTTCAATGGCAAAACCTAGGCGGGGGATTTCCCCAATCCATCTGCGGGGGAACGAGTGTGCTTCGTCCCCTATTTGCTAAGAGCCGTGGGATTTCGAATTCACCCATTCCTTCGAGGGCTTCTGGAATATTATGGCCTCGAGCTGCACAACTTTACCCCAGCCTCCATCCTGCATATCGCAGGCTATATCGCCTTATGCGAACTATTCCTCGGTTGTGAGGCCCATTTTGATATGTGGAGAAGGTTATTTTGTCTTGTCCCACGTAACCACGAGGGATCAATTTTTGAAGTGGGTGGGGCCGGAATATGGCGTATTGCTGAGACCGGATACCTATTCGGCACACCAAAGAAAGATCCCGAAGAGTGGACCTCTAAGTGGTTTTACATCGAGGATGTCGTACTTCTAGATCCAGTCCGGAGGGGTCTCCCCGAGTTCGCAAGTGTTCCTCTGAAGAAACGCCACATCTGGCACCCTCGGAGCCTCGAGGAGGAAGATAGTGCAGAAGTCCGCCAACTCCTGAGCAAGATCAGGACGCTTGCCCAGTCTAGATATACGATAGTCGAAGTGATGGTGACCTCCATAGTACGAGGGGTCCAGCCACTTCAATACAGAGGACTTACCATGTGGAACTACAATGGGGAAGATGACGCCTCCAGCTGCGGCAGGAAAGGTCCGGACACCCCTGCCGCCCTAGCCAAAATATTGGCCGAACTATTCAAGGGTGAGGAAGAGGAGTTCCTGTGCATCACGCACAGAGAAGGACATTCCATGTACAGTCCTCCTAGTTGGGTAAACCCCCAACTCTTCTGCTCTACTCATTCCACTCCCTGAGCTTTGTTCAATGAATATTAACCCGTCCATTTGTAACAGCACTGGCGAAAGATTTCTGAGGGGCTTCACAACCCCGCCCCGCAGCCCGAGGGCCACAATCGGGACCTTGACCCTGATTCGAAGAGGATCCGGATATATTCGTGGTGCTTGAGAATGGCGTGTTTTACCAAGCGAGCTACGACGGCACCGAAGTGGCCATCATCGCCGATTACCCTGGTCTTCTCCCCGCTTCTCACATAAGTAGTCACGAGACATCTCCCCCGAAAGGGTTCCCTCGTTCCGCCTCACCCACCGCACTGTCTTGTGCTTTGAAGGGGAGGCGTTCGACATACCGTGCTACTCCAGGAGCGACTCCGAAGAGAGCGGCTCCCGCACCGGGCAAGCCTTCGAAGAGGAAGGCACACAAAGACAAGGTCGGGCCCTCGTCAAAGAGGTATGGGTTTGCAAATATGTTTTTTTAATAGTCGCATCCAACTGTGACTTTCATGTTCGTCCCGTATCAGGAAAGGAGTCCGCCGGACTGTGTTCGGGGGTCCGGTCAGTAATACTCCCAATAGCCGGGATCCAGCCCCAGCCGAGGGGACGGGGGACGATATGGGAGTGACGCCGGACTGTACTTCGGCCGAGGGCTCCGAAAATATGTCCGTCACCATCTTGGAAGTGGAAAGCGCCATGAATCATCGGCGCCGGAGGGCCATTTTACGAGACCCCCGCTTTACGGAAGAGGCGTTTAATACTTCAGCTCGGCTGATGCGTAGATCCGAGCTGCTCGAGATGGGCATAGCAGAGCCACAAAGCAGCATTTAAAAGATGTGCAGGTAAGTTTACCGTGTCTCAGTACGATAACCGTATGCTAGTAGCCACAGAGACTTAAAGTAGTTGGAACAACTAATTTGACGATCGCTGCATAATCAGGTTCTGTCGGAGAAGAACGACATGCTAGCCCAAGAGCTAGAAAAGTGCCGGACATAGTTAAACACAGTGACCGCCGAACTGGAAAAATCCAAGGCGGTGTCTTTCGGTAATATGTCCCTCCATCGAGAAACAGTGATTGTATAGCGACCGTGTTAACACTGCGGCTTTATCTCATAATAGGATCATCGGATCAACTGGAGGAAAAAGAGTTAAAAAGACTGCATGGCGCAGGCGAGCGGGTTTTGACCCGTGTTAGACAGGAGAAAAACAAACAACAAGATGCAAACACCCAGCTGGGCGAAGAGCTGAAGGATGTGCGGGCCCAGCTAGCCGACTCCGTGAAGGAGAACAAAAAGCTGCGAGGCGGCATATTCAGTATGTGGCCGAATTTACCTTATAATAGTTTGGAGGTAAGAGTAGCTAATATGGTTGTGATTGCAGGTATGTTGACGGGCCGTCCTGAAGAGGAGGTGTCCGGATCATCAAGTGATCTTCTGCAAGGGCTGTCGCAGTTGCACGAGCAAGCTCGGCAGGCAACGCGGAGTGTAGCCAAGGCCTTATGGCCATCCGCCTCCCCTCCAGGGAGTATGGAGAAGCTTGTAGAGACGTTCAAGGGAGCGCGGCGGCGTATCCGACTATGGAAGATATCGACCTGCCGAGAGGGTGAGCGAGAGGCCTGTGCCATGGTAAATCAAGGTCGTCAACGTGGTCCAAGTCATGCTCTTCCGCTGGATCCTCCCATGTCAAAGACGGGCATTTAATTTGTGGGAGTTCGACCCGGCCGAGCACCAGACGCTGTGAGAGCTCTTTGACACGACGCACAATGACATCTGGAAGGTGCTACTCAAGGGCACCGAGGTACCTCCTCCCCTTACCGAGGATCGCGGACTGTGCGCAAAGCGCCCTGCCAATCCGGTAAGTTTTTTATATCTCATAAGATGTTCTTTTCCCCAGTATAACCACGCGCGGGATCTAAGCTTCCACGCCATTTATTAGGACTGGGTAGCGACAGCGGAGCAGATCAATTGTCCAGCCCCCTGCCCGAAGATCCAGCAGATGCTCTCCTAACGGAGATGCTGGTTCCGGGCCGGCGAAGAAGGCCAAGAAGAAGGCCACGGGGACCCGGAAGGGTCTTTGGCGCAAGGTTATATCGGACTAGTCGTCCGAAAACACCGAGGCGCACTCCTCCCATGAAAACAAGGAGGAAGAAGAGGAAAGTTCTCCTCCCCCCAGTCGGGGGGGGGGGGACAAGAAAAGGAAGGCCGCCCCATCCGGGGAGGCCGAAGGGTCCAAGAAGGGAAGGACCCTCCTCCCGGACTACTCCACGATGACCGCTTTCAGTGACGAGGAGTGGTTACCCGGGGACAAGCCCTTGGCCAAGTCGTGAGTATCCGGATACCATAATAATTCTTGATATGTTTTATTGCACTTTTTCTCATCACGCCGAACATGATTATGTAGTCCGTCCCGAGCCCATATCGATGTATCTTTGTTGGATGGTTCTTTGGACCCGTCGGATATGAACATCGATTCACTCCCGACCGCCTCCTCCCCTCGCCCTACGGACGATGCCAAGGTTTTGTCTCGAAGGGGACTGAACCAAGGGGAGACAGTTCCGGAGGCGCCTCAAGGCTATATTCCAGGCGCTGGGCGCACGAGGGGCAAGACTCCTTTGGGCCCTAACACCGGGGGCAACAAGTCTAGCCCCAAGCCGAATACGGCGCCGGAACCTCCAGTGGTTTCGGATTCTGTCAGGCAACCCCTCGCTAAGGGGGGCAAGTCGTCTGTGCCGATGGCCTCTGTCCGTCTAGAGGCATCGGACAACTTGCTGGAAGTGCTTCACGACGCTTCCATTGACGAAGAGCACCGCACTATTCTGAGTGCAGTGGTCAAAAAGGTTCAGTCCGCCAAGAGTGGACTGACTGAAGCCTGTGCTAGCCTCCTAACAAGCTTTGAGGTGAGTAACCAGATTATAAGAGAATGTTACCGCATAGATAGTAGCCCCTGATACTCTGTTTGGCGTTCGCGAAGAAAGGCCGAATAGATGATCAAATAATAACCACAGGAGTCTAATCGGAGTATGTGACGCCCCGAGACCGATGTGCCAGATGTCTTCCAGTTATTCGCTGTTGTTGCTTTGTCTTTCGCTTGCGTGTTGCATCTTGCCATGTCATCATCCGCATTGCATCATCATGTTTTCAAAACATGCATCCATCCCGGTCTCATTGTTCTCTCCGTTGTCCGTTCTAAGCCCAGACACACTTGCACGCGCCCACGGCATGTCCGAAATATTATTTTATAAGTGGCTGGATAATGTTCTCGGAATGGAATGAGAGTTGACGTGTGGTCTTATTATAGTGTAGATAGACCGCCTGTCAAGTTTTATCGCATTAGGAGTTCGTCTGATAGCCCAACCGTTAAACTATAGCGGCAGTATAGCCGGTCTAACGTCGGACGTTTTCGGTCTCCGGAAACCGTGCCGGGCTGCATCTCTCCCCTCTTCTCTCAGACAAACCCGCTCTTCACAATCCGCCAGGCCCAACCAACCCCTCTCGTCAGCCCGCGGCCCTCCTCGCGCGCGTCCGAAAACTGTCCCGAACCCGACCCGGATAGTCGTCACCGTTGGGTCCGGATCATCCCCTAACATCTATAAAACATCTCCGTTTTCTTAATTGGACTCGCTAACCTATTTATTCTTGACCGTTTGATTTTGATCGGAGGGTCCCTTTTGCCCTAAGCTAACCAACCTACCTATATAAACCAGTCTAACCCTAGTCCAATCCATCCATCCGTCGCCGCCGCCAGCCAACCACTCACTCGCCTCCCACCTCGGGATCCTCCCAGATCCAAAGCCGCAGCCGACCACTTTCCTGGTTTTCAGCGCCGAGCCAACCCCAGGCTCCCCTCGACTCCTCCCTCCTCCTGGAAGACGAGCAAGCCCGCAGCCGCATCGAGCCCCTCGCCGGAGCTGCACCCACGCCACCATCGGCTCCATCCAGCCAGCAGCCACCACCTCCTCCTTTCGAACCATCCAGCACACCCGTCCTCAAGCCCCTGCCCCGAGCCTCCCCGTGCTCCTCCTCGCCTCGTCGTCTGGCGCCGCCGCCAGGGTCCGAACCAGCTAGCAAGATGAGCGCCCACCCCTCTCTCCCTTCTTCTCCTTCCTCTGGTTTCTTTCTCTCAATCATCTCTCTGTTCTGTTGACATGGACAGGAGCTCGCCGTCGCGCTGATCTGTCTCCACCGGCATTCGAAGTTCCCTTGAAGCCCGGATCTGGTACCCTGCGTGCCGAATCCGTCCGTTCTCCCACGCCCATTCGTTGCCCCGCTGCCATCTCCAGCCTGTCCCCGCCGGGTCCGCGTCGTCGCCTCTCCACCATGGCCGCCTGAACCTGAAGCTCCATCTCTGCCTCGCTCCACGCCTCGCCTCTAGTCAGATTGGCTCCTTAGGGACGGATCCGCACGTCCGCTCCATCCCTGCCGTCCCGCCAGAGTCCCCTGCCTCGCCGGACCCCGCTGCTGCCTTCCCATCCAACGCCGCCGCTGCTCTGCTTCCTGATGAGAAGATGACCGCGCCCGCTTTCAGTGCCTCCCCGAGCTCGCTCGGTCAAGCTGAACGTTGACCTCCAGCGCCAAGGCCCAGCGTGCCAGCCCTCTGCTTCCTCTCCAGATCCGGCCCAGCCAGCCCCGACCCAGCCTCTGCACCAGCGGGCCTCAGCCCATGGGTGAGCTGCCTCCAGCGCCCTGCTCCAGTTGGCCCAGCCAGTTTCAGCCCATGGATGTTTTTTTTCCTGGACGAATTTGCTAAATAAAAATGCCATCATATTAATGTGTTAATTAGTAATTACCCATGCATCCAAATTAAACATGTCATATATGTAACTTGCTCAATTTTTCATGCACTTTCATAATATGCAGTTTTCATCCATGTTTAAAACGTTTAAAATGATGTTTAATTAAATTTGCTTAAATGCCATGTTAAAATGATTTAATTCATAACTAAATAACCGTAGCTCGGATTTAAATAAACTTTATATGTAAATGGGGTAGAAAAATGCCTAGTTTAACATGGTGCACTTCATTTTGCTGTTTAACAACATTAAAATATGTTTTAAGGCAGAACAGTACCAAATCTAAAATATGCATATGAGGATTTTCCGGAATTGTTGTTTGTTGTTCCGGCCTCATTTAAACTTGCCTAAATAGTTAGTTTACTTATGCTTCACCCCTTGCCATGTTTAATAACATTTAATATTGTTGGGTACATAAACGAGAGTGAACCAAATAAATAAATGTGGTGTTTCGTCAATATGCAACTCGTTGCATATTGAGCTTCACTTAACTTGTAGTGTTGTTTGTTGCATCTTGCCATGCCATGCCTCATTAAACCCGACATGCATCATACTTGATTGTGCATCATGCCATGTTTATTATTGTGTGTTTACCATGTTGTTTGTTTCTTTCCGGGTTGCTTCTCTCGTTAGCTTCGGTTTCGTTCCGGAGTTGTGAGGATTCGTTCGACTACGTTCGCTTGTTCTTCTTCCTAGCGGGATCTCAGGCAAGATGACCATACCCTCGAAATCACTTCTATCTTTGCTTGCTAGTTTCTCGCTCTTTTGCTATGCCTATGCTGCGATACCTACCACTTGCTTATCATGCCTCCCATATTGTTAAACCAAGCCTCTAACCCACCTTGTCCTAGCAAACCGTTGTTTGGCTATGTTACCGCTCTGCTCAGCCCCTCTTATAGCGTTGTTAGTTGCAGGTGAAGATGAAGTTTGTTCCTTGTTGGAACATGGAGATGTTGTTCCTTGTTGGAACATTTTACTTGTTGGGATATCACAATATATCTTATTTAATTAATGCATCTATATACTTGGTAAAGGGTGGAAGGCTCGGCCTTATGCCTGGTGTTTTGTTCCACTCTTGCCACCCTAGTTTCCGTCATATCGGTGTTACGTTCCCGGATTTTGTGTCCCTAACGCGGTCGGGTGATTTATGGGACCCCCTTGACAGTTCGCTTTGAATAAGACTTTTCCAGCGAGGCCCAACCTTGGTTTTACCATTTGCCTCACCACCACCTACTTTCCCTTGGGAGTAATTAACCCAAGGGTCATCTTTATTTAGCCCCCCGGGCCAATGCTTGTCTAAGTGTTGGTCCAAACTAGAGCACCGTGCGGGACCGTCCCTTGGCAACTTGGGTTATGTTGGTACCTGTACGCTTAGCTTATCCGGTGTTGCCCTGAGAACGAGATATGTGCAGCTCCTATCAGGATGTCGGCGCATCGGGCGGCTTTGCTGGACTTGTTTTATTACTGTCGAAATGTCTTGTAGCCGGGATTCCGAGACTGATCGGGTCTTCTCGGGGAGAAGGAATATCCTTCGTTGATCGCGAGAGCTTATCATGGGCTAAGTTGGGACACCCCTGCAGGGTTTGAACTTTCGAAAGCCGTGCCCGCGGTTATGGGCAGATGGGAATTTGTTAATGTCCGGTTGTAGAAAACCCGAAGTTGATCTTAACTAAAATACACCAACCGCGTGTGTAACCATGATGGTCTCTTCTCGGCGGGGTCCGGGAAGTGAACACGGTTGTTGGAGTTATGCTTGACGTAAGTAGTTCAGGATCACTTATTGATCATAGTTGTTCGACCGTGCTTTGCCTTCTCTTCTCGCTCTCTTTTGCGTATGTCAGCCACCATATATGCTAGCCGCTGCTGCAGCTCCACCTCATACCTTTTCCCTACCTATAAGCTTAAATAGTCTTGATCTCGCGGGTGTGAGATTGCTGAGTCCCCGTGACTCACAGATACTTCCAAACCAGTTTGCAGGTGCCGATGAAACCGTGCAGATGACGCATCCGAGCTCAAGGAGGAGCCCGATGAAGATCTTGTTCATTGTGTTGTTTTGTTTCAGTTGATCAGTAGTGGAGCCCAGTCGGGACGATCGAGGATCTGTGTAGCATTTGGGGTAGTCTTCTTTATTTTGGTTCCGTAGTCGGACCTTGATTGTATCTATATGATGTAATGCTTTACTCATGTATTGTGTGAAGTGGCGATTGTAAGCCAACTATGTATCTCTTTCCCTTATGTATTACATGGGTTGTGTGAAGATTACCTCACTTGCGACATTGCTTTCAATGCGGTTATGCCTCTAAGTCGTGCTTCGACACGTGGGAGATATAGCCGCATCGAGGGCGTTACAGAGTATGTCTATGTGCATATGCAGGCTTCACTGTTGGCCGCTGCCACACGTACTGCGAAGGTCGCCGCACTAAAGCAGGACCTTGAGCGGTCCAAGGAAGAGCTCGACCTTACCAAGAGGCAGCTCGAAGAGAACAAAGGTAAGTGATACCCCGTCTATATATTGATAAAGAGAAATATGGTTTTGGAATGATAGGATCGTCATGAATTTTGCTAGGGGCCACGACGGAAGTGGCGGCCCTGAAGAAGGCGCTATCGTGGTCGAAGACAAAGCGGCCAAGGAGCGCCTTGAGCGAGAGAAACAAGAGGCCCGAGTAGGTGAGGTGTAGCAAGAGCTCCAAGCTCTCGTCAAGAGACACGAGTCCTTGGAGCATGACTCGAAGAAGCGGGTAAGGCATTCTTTATGCAAAGCAAGCATGTGAAAGAAACTTTCTTTTTACTTACCCGAGTTCGGAGCTCTCCAGGAGCATTCGCAGATCTACCCCGCAGTGTGTCGGATGCCGCGGAGTTCTACCGGGCCGAGGAGGGGAGCTCGACGGAGAAGTTGTTCTGGTCTCAGTATGCTGGGACTATAAGTTCATCTAGTGCCCCTTAGTGATTTTGGTGTATTGAAGACTTATAGGTTAAGGGACTGATGTGTTTATGAGTGTACACAAGTCTATAAGTCTATGAGGAGTTTGATATTTACAGATTAAGTCAACCCCTAAAAATGAAGTTCTTCGACTGAAGACTTTGGATTTCTGAAGACTTTCTGAAGACTTTGAAAGAGAAGAAATTGGTGTGACCTTGAAGACTTGGTATTCATTCGAGGAACATGAAGTGTGAAGACTTTTGTTTTCGTAGTTTCATTTTCTCTTTCTTGAGTCATAGGAAACACCGTACTATTAAAGGGGGTCGAGGAAATACTAAGGAAAAATTTCCATGTGATGCTCAACTCAAAATCCTACACCTACCAATCCCTTCGAGTGAAGCCATTGGAAATCTCATACAGTTCAGTCATATTCTTCAGTGCAGAGATGAAGTTCTTCTGGTCTCTGAGGAATCTGTTCTGACTGAGGAGTTAGGAATTCGCCATTGCGGATTGCCTACACAGTGAGGAACATGATAGCCCTGAGGAATTTGAGCCTCAAACTTCCGACCATTGATGTGCTACGCGCAAGCTGTCCTAAAATATCTTATCCACCTAACGGTCATATCATTGAAGGGCATTTATGTCTTATCATGTCGGGCTGCTCCCTAGGCTATAAATAGCCGCCTCCTACAACCACTAGCTGGTTGGCTGCTCCGAGAGAAACTGACACTTGTCATTTGAGAGCAACCCATCCTCCAAGGACTTTGAGCGAAAATCATCGAGTGAGCAAAAACCCAAACCCAAACACCTACAAACCCAAAGTGATTGAGCATCACTGAAGAGATTGATCCTGCATGGATCCGACGCTTGTTACCTTTGAAGACTGTGCTTCTTCCAGACGGTTAGGCGTCATGGTCTAGAGCATCCAAGAGGAATTGTGGATCGCTGAGTGACCGAGTTTGTGAAGGTTCGGAAGCCACCTGAAGACTTACCACGAGTGATTGGACGAGGTTTGTGTGACCTTAGTTCAAGGAGAATACAGTGAGGACTGTGTGTCCTCAGGTTTAAATACCTAGCCGCTCCAACCAGATGTACAACTGAGACAACAATTGGAACTGGTCTGCCAAATCATTGTCTTCACCAAGCCAACTGGTTCTATTTCCTCAACTCTTTCATTTCCTTATTCCTATGTTGCGTGCTTGTCATATCTATGTTTGAAGACTTTGACTGAAGACTTTCCCAATTTCCTCAGTTCAATTTCTTGAGTCTGTTTGTCTTCATCCGGTGTTATCCTGTGATTACGCTTTCTGTACTCTGTGCTTGTCTTCATTTCATCATGATGACAATGCTTGTTTTCTGTTATGTTTACTTCTGAGTACTTATTCCGCTGCAAGTAGTTCTTCGCTAAGGATTTTCCTCACCAGCAAATTCCGCAGTGAAGAATTCATAAAAATCGCATATTCACCCCCTCTAGTTGATATAACGCACTTTCAATTGGTATCAGAGTGAGGTACTCCCTTTTTCTGTGTGATTTTGGTTTAACCGCCTGGAGTTTTAGTTATGTCGACCGCAGGTATGATCAAGGTCTCTGCTGGGTGTCCTACCTTCGATGGGACGGACTACCCCTACTGGAAGAATAAGATGCGAATGCATCTTGAGGCAATTGATAACGATCTCTGGTATGTTGTGGAAAATGGTGTTCCCTTAGTCACACCTTCCCTAAATGCTGCTGATGTGAAGAGATTCAAGCAACTCGATTCTCAAGCGAAGAATATCATATGTGGCCATCTGAGCAAAGTAAGTATAGAAGAGTGAGTGCTTTGGAAACTGCTAAGCTTATCTAGGATAGGCTGTCCAAAGTTAATGATGGAGTCTCAACACAACGTGACTCTTGAGTTGATGTTCTTCGCAATCTCTTCAACCGCTTCAAAAGACTCGACAATGAAAATGTTCAACAAACCTTCGATCGCCTCACTGACATCTCAAATGAGCTTCAAGCACTTGGTGCCACTGACATCACCGACCATGAGGTGGTGAAGAAATTGCTGAGATCGCTTGATTCTTCATTTAATACTCTGGCATTGATGATACAAGAACGTGCTGATTACAAGTCACTTGATCCCACTGATATCCTCGATAGGCTAAATACTCATGAGTTCCAGCTTGCTGAGAAGAGAGATCTCTATGGTTCGAGCTATGGCAGATCACGTGCACTAAAGGCCAAGGCAGTTTCTGAGTCTGAAGATGAAGATTCTGGTAGCAGCCTTGGTGACCCTGAAGAACTGCGTCATGAGCTAGCACTGCTCGTGAAGAAATTCCAGAAGTTCTCAAGACATGGTCGCTTTGGAAGACCCTCAAGGAGCAATGATTCCTCATCCAGTGACTACAAGAAGAGGCTTTGTCACAAATGCAAGAAACCTGGACACTACATTCAAGATTGTCCTTAGTGGGAAAAGGAATCAAAGAAGAAGCAATACAAGGATTACAGTTCTGATGATGCGAAGAAAAAGAAGAAATCATCAAAATCCTCGAAGTCTTCGTCTCACAAGAAGAGCAGCTCCAAGAAGGCTCGGGCATTCATTGGCAAGGAAATGGACTCCGAGGCTGAATTTGAGGAACATGAGGAAGAGGAGGCATCCGAGGAGTCCAAGTCTGGTGTGGCGAGTCTGGCTCTCGCTACTGCATTCGTCAGCAAGTCTATCTTCAAATCTGAAGAAAATGGCTTCACCAACAAGGCTGATGAAGACAATGATGACTACGCTCCCACCTATTGCTTCATGGCAAAGGGTGCCAAGGTACTCAAATATACCTCCTCTGAATCTAGTGAGAATGAATCTGATGAAAACCTCAAGCCCAGCTACTCTAAACTTGCTAAGATTGTTGTGAAACAACAAAGGGCTTTTGAAAATGTTCAAAACATGCTAGACAAAAGTGATGATTGTTGGGGAACGTTGCAGAAAACAAAATTTTCCTATGGTTTCACCAAGATCCATCTATGAGTTCATCTAGCAACGAGTGATCGGATGCATCTACATACCTTTGTAGATCGCGAGCGGAAGCGTTCAAAAGAACGGGGATGAGGTAGTCGTACACGACGTGATCGAAATCACCGGAGATCCTAGCACCGAACGGACGGCACCTTCGCGTTCAACACACGTATGGTCAGCGTGACGTCTCCTCCTTCTTGATCCAGCAAGGGGAAGGATAGGTTGATGAAGATCCAGCAGCACGACGGCGTGGTGGTGGATGTAGGGCGTCACAGCAGCAGGGCTTCGCCGAGTACTGCGAGAGGAAGAGGTGTAGCAGGGAGGGAGGGAGGCGCCAGGGGCAAGGGTGCGGCTGCCCCTCCCTCCCCCCTTTATATAGGCCCCCTGGGGGGGCGCTGGCCCCTGGAGATCCCATCTCCAGAGGGGGCGGCGGCCAAGGGGGGTGGATTGCCCCCCAAGGCAAGTGGGTGCCCCCCACCCTAGGGTTCCAACCCTAGGCGCAGGGGGTGGGCCTTGGGGGGCGCAACAGTCCACTAAGGGCTGGTCCCCCTCCCACTTCAGCCCATGGGGCCCTCCGGGATGGTTGGCCCCACCCGGTGGACCCCCGGGACCCATCTGGTGGTCCCGGTACAATACCGGTGACCCCCAGATCACTCCCGACGGCCGAAACTGCACTTCCTATATATAATTCTTCACCTCCGGACCAATCCGGAACTCCTCGTGACGTCCGGGATCTCATCCGGGACTCCGAACAACATTCGGGTTACTGCATATACATATCCTCACAACCCTAGCGTCACCGAACCTTAAGTGTGTAGACCCTACGGGTTCGGGAGACATGCAGACATGACCGAGACGGCTCTCGTGCAATAACCAACAGCGGGATCTGGATACCCATGTTGGCTCCCACATGCTCCACGATGATCTCATCGGATCAACCACGATGTCGAGGATTCAATTAATCCCGTATACGATTCCCTTTGTCAATCGGTATTTTACTTGCCCGAGATTCGATCGTCGGTATCCCAATACCTCGTTCAATCTCGTTACCGGCAAGTCACTTTACTCATACTGTAATGCATGATCCCGTGATCAAACACTTTGATCACATTGAGCTCATTATGATGATGCATTACCGAGTGGGCCCGGTGATACCTCTCCGTCAAGCGGAGTGACAAATCCCAATCTCGATCCGTGTCAACCCAACAGACACTTTCGGAGATACCTGTAGTATACCTTTATAGTCACCCAGTTACGTTGTGACGTTTGGTATACCCAAAACAATCCTACGGTATCCGGGAGTTACACGATCTCATGGTCTAAGGAAAGGATACTTGACATTGGAAAACTCTAGCAAACGAACTATACGATCTTGTGCTATGTTTAGGATTGGGTCTTATCCATCACATCATTCTCCTAATGATGTGATCTCGTTATCAATGACATCCAATGTCCATAGTCAGGAAACCATGACTATCTGTTGATCAACGAGCTAGTCAACTAGAGGCTTACTAGGGACATGTTGGTGTCTATTATTCACACATGTATTACGATTTCCGGATAACACAATTATAGCATGAATAAAGACAATTATCATGAACAAGGAAATATAATAATAATGCTTTTATTATTGCCTCTAGGGCATATTTCCAACAGTCTCCCACTTGCACTAGAGTCAATAATCTAGTTACATTGTGATGAATCGAACACCCATGGAATTCTAGTGTTGATCATGTTTTGCTCTAGGGATAGGTTTAGTCAACGGATCTACTACATTCAGGTCCGTATGTACTTTACAAATATCTATGTCTCCATCTTGAACATTTTCACGAATGGAGTTGAAGCGACGCTTGATGTGCCTGGTCTTCTTGTGAAACCTAGGCTCCTTGGCGAGTGCAATAGCTCCAGTGTTGTCACATAAGAGTTTGATTGGCCCCGACGCATTGGGTATGACTCCGAGGTCGGTGATGAACTCCTTCACCCAAATTGCTTCATGTGCTGCCTCCGAGGCTGCCATGTACTCCGCTTCACATGTAGATCCCGCCACGACGCTCTGCTTGCAACTGCACCAGCTTACTGCCCCACCATTCAAAATATACACGTATCCGGTTTGTGACTTAGAGTCATCCAGATCTGTGTCGAAGCTAGCGTCGACGTAACCCTTTACGACGAGCTCTTCGTCACCTCCATAAACGAGAAACATCTCCTTAGTCCTTTTCAGGCACTTCAGGATATTCTTGACCGCTGTCCAGTGTTCCTTGCCGGGATTACTTTGGTACCTTCCTACCAAACTTACGGCAAGGTTTACATCAGGTCTGGTACACAACATGGCATACATAATAGAACCTATGGCTGAGGCATAGGGGATGACAATCATCTCTTCTATATCTTCTGTCGTGGTCGGACATTGAGCTGAGCTCAATTTCACACCTTGTAACACAGGTAAGAACCCCTTCTTAGATTGATCCATATTGAACTTCTTCAATATCTTATCAAGGTATGTGCTTTGTGAAAGACCTATGAGGCGTCTTGATCTATCTCTATAGATCTTGATGCCTAATATATAAGCAGCTTCTCCAAGGTCCTTCATTGAAAAACTTTTATTCAAGTAGGCCTTAATGCTGTCCAAGAGTTCTATATCATTTCCCATCAAAAGTATGTCATCTACATATAGTATGAGAAATGCTACAGAGCTCCCACTCACTTTCTTGTAAATGCAGGCTTCTCCATAAGTCTGTGTAAACCCAAACACTTTGATCATCTCATCAAAGCGAATGTTCCAACTCCGAGATGCTTGCACCAGCCCATAAATCGAGCGTTGGAGCTTGCACACCTTGTCAGCATTCTTAGGATCGACAAAACCTTCCGGCTGCATCATATACAATTCTTCCTTAAGGAAACCATTAAGGAATGCCGTTTTGACGTCCATTTGCCATATTTCATAATCGTAGAATGCGGCAATTGCTAACATGATTCGGACGGACTTCAGCTTCGCTACCGGTGAGAAAGTCTCATCGTAGTCAACCCCTTGAACTTGTCGATAACCCTTAGCGACAAGCCGAGCTTTATAGATGGTCACATTACCATCCGCGTCTGTCTTCTTCTTGAAGATCCATTTATTTTCTATGGCTCGCCGTTCAACGGGCAAGTCAGTCAAAGTCCATACTTCGTTTTCATACATGGATCCTATCTCAGATTTCATGGCTTCCAGCCATTTGTCGGAATCCAGGCCCGCCATCGCTTCTTCATAGTTCGAAGGTTCACCGTTGTCTAACAACATGATTTCCAAGACAGGGTTGCCGTACCACTCTGGTGCGGAACGTGTCCTTGTGGACCTACGCATTTTAGTAGGAGCTTGATCAGAAGCATCTTGATCATCATCATTAATTTCCTCTCTAGTCGGTGCAGGCACCTCAGAAATGTTTTCTTGAGTTGCGCCATTTTCCGGTTCAAGAGGTAACACTTCATCAAGTTCTACTTTCCTCCCACTTACTTCTTTCGAGAGAAACTCCTTCTCTAGAAAGGATCCATTCTTGGCAACAAAGATCTTGCCTTCGGATCTGAGGTAGAAGGTATACCCAATAGTTTCTTTAGGGTATCCTATGAAGACGCATTTTTCCGACTTGGGTTCGAGCTTTTCAGGTTGAAGTTTCTTGACATAAGCATCGCATCCCCAAACTTTTAGAAACGACAGCTTAGGTTTCTTCCCAAACCATAATTCATACGATGTCGTCTCAACGGATTTAGACGGAGCCCTATTTAAAGTGAATGCGGCAGTCTCTAAAGCATAGCCCCAAAAAGATAGCGGTAAATCGGTAAGAGACATCATAGATCGCACCATATCTAATAGAGTGCGATTACGACGTTCGGACACACCATTACGCTGAGGTGTTCCAGGCGGCGTGAGCTGTGAAACTATTCCACATTTTCTCAAGTGTGTGCCAAATTCGTGACTCAAGTATTCTCCTCCACGATCTGATCGTAGAAACTTGATCTTTCTGTCACGTTGATTTTCAACCTCACTTTGAAATTCCTTGAACTTTTCAAAGGTCTCAGACTTGTGTTTCATTAAGTAGATATACCCATATCTACTCAAGTCATCAGTGAGGGTGAGAACATAACGATAGCCACCGCGAGCCTCAACACTCATTGGACTGCACACATCAGTATGTATGATTTCCAATAAGTTGGTTGCTCGCTCCATTGTTCCTGAGAACGGAGTCTTGGTCATTTTACCCATGAGGCATGGTTCGCACGTGTCAAATGATTCATAATCAAGAGACTCTAAAAGTCCATCTGCATGGAGCTTCTTCATGCGTTTGACACCTATGTGACCAAGGCGGCAGTGCCACAAGTATGTGGGACTATCATTATCAACTTTAACTCTTTTGGTATTCACACTATGAATATGTGTATCATCACGTACAAGATTCATCAAGAATAAACCATTAACCATCGGAGCATGACCATAAAACATATCACTCATATAAATAGAACAACCATTATTCTCGGATTTAAATGAGTAACCATCTCGAATTAAACGAGATCCAGACACAATGTTCATGCTCAAACTTGGCACTGAATAACAATTATTGAGGTTTAAAACTAATCCCGTAGGTAAATGTAGAGGTAGTGTGCCGACGGCGATCACATCAACCTTGGAACCATTCCCGACGCGCATCGTCACCTCGTCCTTCGCCAGTCTCCGCTTATTCCGCAGCTCCTGCTTTGAGTTACAAATGTGAGCAACTGCACCGGTATCAAATACCCAAGAGCTACTACGAGTACTGGTAAGGTACACATCAATTACATGTATATCACATATACCTTTTGTTTTGCCGGCCTTCTTGTCCGCTAAGTATTTGGGGCAGTTCCGCTTCCAGTGACCACTTCCCTTGCAATAAAAGCACTCAGTCTCGGGCTTGGGTCCATTCTTTGGCTTCTTCCCGGCAACTTGCTTACCGGGCGCGGCAACTTCCTTGCCGTCCTTCTTGAAGTTCTTTTTACCCTTGCCCTTCTTGAACTTAGTGGTTTTATTCACCATCAACACTTGATGTTCCTTCTTGATTTCTACCTCTGCTGATTTCAGCATAGCAAATACTTCAGGAATGGTCTTTTCCATCCCCTGCATATTGAAGTTCATCACAAAGCTCTTGTAGCTTGGTGGAAGCGACTGGAGGATTCTGTCAATGACCGCTTCATCCGGGAGATTAACTTCCAGTTGATTCAAGTGGTTGTGCAACCCAGACATCTTGAGTATGTGTTCACTGACAGAGCTATTTTCCTCCATCTTACAGCTGAAGAATTTGTCGGAGACTTCATATCTCTCGACCCGGGCATGAGCTTGGAAAACCATTTCCAGCTCTTCGAACATCTCATATGCTCCATGTCTCTCAAAACGCTTTTGGAGCCCCGGCTCTAAGCTGTAAAGCATGCCGCACTGAACGAGGGAGTAGTCATCGGAACGTGACTGCCAAGCGTTCATAACGTCTTATTCTGCATGGAGAACAGGTGCGTCACCCAGCGGTGCTTGTAGGACATAATCTTTCTTGGCAGCTATGAGGATGATCCTCAGGTTCCGGACCTAGTCCGTATAGTTGCTGCCATCGTCTTTCAGCTTGGTTTTCTCTAGGAACGCGTTGAAGTTGAGGACTATGTTGGCCATTTGATCTACAAGACATATTGTAAATGTTTTAGACTAAGTTCATGATAATAAAGTTCATCTAATCAAATTATTTAATGAACTCCCACTTAGATGGACATCCCTCTTCTAGTCATCTAAGTATAACATGATCCGAGTCAACTAGGCCGTGTCCGATCATCACGTGAGATGGACTAGTCAACATCGGTGAACATCTTCATGTTGATCGTATCTTCTATACGACTCATGCTCGACCTTTCGGTCTTCTGTGTTCCGAGGCCATGTCTGTACATGCTAGGCTCGTCAAGTCAACCTAAGTGTTTGCATGTGTAAATCTGTCTTACACCCGTTGTATGTGAACGTTAGAATCTATCACACCCGATCATCACGTGGTGCTTCGAAACAACGACCTGTCGCAACGGTGCACAGTTAGGGGGAACACTTCTTGAAATTATTATGAGGGATCATCTTATTTACTACCGTCGTTCTAAGTAAACAAGATGCAAAACATGATAAACATCACATGCAATCAAATAATAAACGTGACATGATATGGCCAATATCACATAGCTCCTTTGATCTCCATCTTGGGGCTCCATGATCATCTTTGTCACCGGCTTGACACCATGATCTCCATCATCATGATCTCCATCATCATGATCTCCATCATCGTGTCTCCATAAAGTTGCTTGCCAATTATTACTTCTACTACTAGGGCTAACGCGTTTAGCAATAAAGTAAAGTAATTTACATGGCGTTTCTCAATGACACGCAGGTCATACAAAAATAAAGACAACTCCTATGGCTCCTGCCGGTTGTCATACTCATCGACATGCAAGTCGTGATTCCTATTACAATAGCATGAACATCTCATACATCACATATAGATCATTCATCATTCATCACAACTTTGGCCATATCATATCACAAAGCACTTGCTGCAATAACAAGTTAGACGTCCTCTAATTGTTGTTGCAAGTTTTACGTGGCTAAATTAGGGTTCTAGCAAGAATGTTTTCTTATCTACGTGAAAGCCACAACATGATTTGTCAACTTCTATTTACCCTTCATAAGGACCCTTTTCATCGAATCCGCTCCAACTAAAGTGGGAGAGACAGACACCCGCCAGCCACCTTATGCAACTAGTGCATGTTAGTCGGTGGAACCGGTCTCACGTAAGCGTACGTGTAAGGTTGGTCCGGGCCGCTTCATCCCACAATACCGCTGAAGCAAGATAAGACTAGTAGCGGCAAGAAAGTTGACAAATCTACGCCCACAACAAATTGTGTTCTACTCGCGCAAGAAGAACTACGCATAGACCTAGCTCATGATGCCACTGTTGGGGAACGTTGCAGCAAACAAAATTTTCCTACGGTTTCACCAAGATCCATCTATGAGTTCATCTAGCAACGAGTGATCGGATGCATCTACATACCTTTGTAGATCGCGAGCCTAAGCGTTCAAAAGAACGGGGATGAGGTAGTCGTACACGACGTGATCGAAATCACCGGAGATCCTAGCACCGAACGGACGGCACCTTCGCGTTCAACACACGTACGGTCAGCGTGACGTCTCCTCCTTCTTGATCCATCAAGGGGAAGGATAGGTTGATGAAGATCCAGCAGCACGACGGCGTGGTGGTGGATGCAGGGCGTCACAGCAGCAGGGCTTCGCCGAGTACTGTGAGAGGAAGAGGTGTAGCAGGGAGGGAGGGAGGCGCCAGGGGCAAGGGTGCGGCTGCCCCTCCCTCCCCCCTTTATATAGGCCCCCTGGGGGGGCGCCGGCCCCTGGAGATCCCATCTCCAGAGGGGGCGGCGGCCAAGGGGGGTGGATTGCCCCCCAAGGCAAGTGGGCGCCCCCCCACCCTAGGGTTCCAACCCTAGGCGCAGGGGGTGGGCCTTGGGGGGCGCACCAGCCCACTAAGGGCTGGTCCCCCTCCCACTTCAGCCCATGGGGCCCTCCGGGATGGTTGGCCCCACCCGGTGGACCCCCGGGACCCATCTGGTGGTCCCGGTACAATACCGGTGACCCCCAGATCACTCCCGATGGCCGAAACTGCACTTCCTATATATAATTCTTCACCTCCGGACCAATCCGGAACTCCTCGTGACGTCCGGGATCTCATCCGGGACTCTGATCAACATTCGGGTTACTGCATATACATATCCTCACAACCCTAGCGTCACCAAACCTTAAGTGTGTAGACCCTACGGGTTCGGGAGACATGCAGACATGACCGAGACGGCTCTCGGGCAATAACCAACAGCGGGACCTGGATACCCATGTTGGCTCCCACATGCTCCACGATGATCTCATCGGATGAACCACGATGTCGAGGATTCAATTAATCCCGTATACGATTCCCTTTGTCAATCGGTATTTTACTTGCCCGAGATTCGATCGTCGGTATCCCAGTACCTCGTTCAATCTCGTTACCGGCAAGTCACTTTACTCGTACTATAATGCATGATCCCGTGATCAAACACTTTGATCACATTGAGCTCATTATGATGATGCATTACCGAGTGGGCCCGGTGATACCTCTCCGTCAAGCGGAGTGACAAATCCCAGTCTCGATCCGTGTCAACCCAACAGACACTTTCGGAGATACCTGTAGTATACCTTTATAGTCACCCAGTTACGTTGTGACGTTTGGTATACCCAAAGCACTCCTACGGTATCCGGGAGTTACACGATCTCATGGTCTAAGGAAAGGACACTTGACATTGGAAAACTCTAGCAAACGAACTATACGATCTTGTGCTATGTTTAGGATTGGGTCTTATCCATCACATCATTCTCCTAATGATGTGATCTCGTTATCAATGACATCCAATGTCCATAGTCAGGAAACCATGACTATCTGTTGATCAACGAGCTAGTCAACTAGAGGCTTACTAGGGACATGTTGGTGTCTATTATTCACACATGTATTACAATTTCCGGATAACACAATTATAGCATGAATAAAGACAATTATCATGAACAAGGAAATATAATAATAATGCTTTTATTATTGCCTCTAGGGCATATTTCCAACAATGATATGTTGGGTGAAGAAATGGATCACACTAAAACCTTGACTGAAAATCTTCAGAGACTTCAGACTAGGTTTGACAACCTTCAAGGTCATCATAACACTCTCTTATCGGATCATGAGAAGCTTTCTTACGAATTTCTTCAAAGAAAGCAAGATCTTGAAAAGCTAAGAGTGAGTTATGAAGATCTTTAGAAGGAGCGCGATTCATTGCTAGCTCAACAAATTAGCGCTGCTCAGGAAGAATTTGTTCCTCCATGCTTGAAATGCATTGAACGTGAATCTGCTAATTCTTCACCTGAATGTTCAAATGCTTCTAATATTACAAATTCTTCACCTGCCTCTGCTATCACTTATTCCTCATCTGAGGACATTGCTAGTATCACTGATGATGCAGGGCTGAAGGAATTGTACATGACAGGCATGTATAAAAGCCTCAAAGGGCATCAGACTCTTTGTGATGTGCTTAAAAAGCAGATTCTCAACAGGAACCCTAGGAAAGAGGGTATTGCCTTTGAGAGGAAACTCAATGCTGATGGAACATATTGGAAGCCTTAGCAGTACCCCAAAACCTCATGGGTTGCTGCAAAGGGACCTCCAGTTGATCCATCTAATCTATCTGGCTTTACATGTGAATCTCCTCATTCTTCTGATGAGTCATTTGACTCCAACTACAAACTGTTCAAAAATCAGAATGTTGAAGTATTTGCTAGATATGTTGGCACTAACTGCAGGAACGGTTCCCCTATGAAGAAAATATGGGTTCCCAAAAGATTCCTTGAAACTCTTCAGGTGAATGTCCTCATGACACCACCTGTGAAGAATAAACCCCAGATCAAATTCTTCATATGGACCAAATTCTTCATATGGATCCAAGTCCTCATACGGACCAAATTCCTCACGTGGGTCTTATTCCTCAAAAGGATCAAAATCCTCATATGAATATCATCGTGTTAACAACTCTGTTTCACGGGGAAGAGCCAAGAGCTATGAATATGAGCATTATTCTTCTAACCACTATGTTCGTAAGTCCTCAAAGAATTTCTCTGCTTATTCATACGCTTATCCTAACTCCTCTTATGTGAAAAGAAATGGATTGGCTTCTATGCCACCTTTCTCGTATGGAGCTCGTAGAGTGATGAACTCTTTGCCACCCCTTCAGATGTGGGTGGTGAAGAAAAAGAACTAATCTCTTCTGCAGGGTCAGGTCTCCAGACGTGCATAAACGTCTGAAGAATTTGCTGGAGACCTAGAAAATGCCTGAAAGGATGCAGGCTAATCATGAAGAAATGAACTTTCATGTCTCACATCCTCATTTTGTTTCATCTGTTCTATTACTTGATGAAATTGATCTGATGAATTGATGTCATATTCTTCACTGATGGTATATGAAGTTCGTAAGTTGCACTAATCCATCTGCAGGATGATCAACCCAAAGCCACTGAGTGGGTCCTCGATAGTGGATGTACAAATCACATGACTGGTGACAAGAATCTATTGATGGATGCTCCCTTATCACCATCGCATCTGAAGCATATCATCTTCGCTGACAAAGGCAAAAGTCAGGTATTGGGTCTAGATAAGGTTGCGCTCACAAAGGATCGACACATGGACAAAGTCATGCTTGTCGAGTCCTTAGGATACAACCTCATGTCTGTCTCAATGCTTTGTGATCTTGATATGGTTGTTGTCTTTGGCAAGTATCGTTGTGTTGTGGTTATGGAAGCTGAGAATTCCAAAGTCTTCGAAGGATTTAGGAAAGGAGACTTGTATATTGTTGATTTCTCTACAGGACCACAACCAGCCGTGTGCCTATTTGCAAAAGCTTTAGAAGGCTGGCTATGGCATGACGACTTGGTCATGCAGGCATGAGGAATTTGCACACACTTGCAAAGAAGAAGCATGTCATTGGCATTGAGAATGTCAAATTCCTCAAGGATCACTTATGCAGAGCCTGTGAAGCTGGGAAGATGACAAAGGCTAAGCATCCAGCTAAGACTATCATGACCACTACTCAACCATTCGAATTGCTTCACATGGATCTCTTTGGTCCTAACCATTATTCTGCAGTTTCGAATGATGCATCTTAATATGGCTTTGTTATTGTTGATGATTACTCTCGTTACATGGGTACACATTGTTACTTACATACATGAAGTGCAGGAAGTCTTCAAACGATTTTCCTCGAGGGCTTCAACCAACTTTTGTGTGAAGATCAAGCACATCAGAAGTGACAATGGAACTGAGTTCAAGAATTCTGGTCTCAATGACTATCTTGATGAACTTGGTATTACTCATGAGTTATCTGCTCCTTATACTCCTCAGCAGAATGGCGTCGTGGAGCGCAAGAACAGGACTCTTGCTGAGATGGCTCGCACTATGCTTGATGAATACAAAACGCCTCGTTGTTTCTGGATTGATGCAATTGATACTGCGTGCCACATCATCAACAGAGTATATCTTCACAAATTCTTCAAGAAGACTGCCTATGAACTCCTCACTGACAAGAAACCCAATGTGAGTTATTTCAAAGTCTTCGGTGCTAAATGCTGGATTAGAGATCCTCATCACAACTCAAAATTTGCACTGAAAGCACATGAAGGTTTCATGCTTGGTTACGGAAAGGACTCACACACCTACAGAGTCTTCAACAACGTTCTTCACAAGGTTGTTGAAACTGTAGATATGCGGTTCGATGAAACTAATGGCTCGCAAAGAGAGCACCTACTGAGGGAGTCCTGGATTAGGGGGTGTTCAGATAGCCGAACTATATCTTCAGCCGGACTCCAGGACTATGAAGATACAAAGTTGAAGACTTCGTCCCGTGTCCGGAAGGATCTTTTCTTGGCGTGGAAGGCAAGCTAGGTGTGCGGATATTCAAGATCTCCTACCAATGTAACCGACTCTGTGTAACCCTAACCCTATTCGGTGTCTATATAAACCGGAGGGTTGTAGTCCGTAGGACAACCATCATCATACACAATCATACCATAGGCTAGCTTCTAGGGTTTAGCCTCCTTGATCTCGTGGTAGATCTACTCTTGTACTACCCATATCATCAATATTAATCTAGCAGGAGTAGGGTTTTACCTCCATCAAGAGGGCCCGAACCTGGGTAAAATAAAGTGTCCCTTGTCTCCTGTTACCATCCGACCTTGACGCACAGTTCGGGACCCCCTACCCGAGATCCGCCGGTTTTGACACCGACATTGGTGCTTTCATTGAGAGTTCCTCTGTGTCGTCGCTTTTAGGCCCGATGGCTCCTTTGATCATCAACAACGATGAGGTCCAGGGTGAGACTTTCCTCCCCGGACAGATCTTCGTTTTCGGCGGCTTCGCTCTGCGGGCTAATTCGCTTGGTCATTTGGAGCAGATCGAAAGCTACGCCCCTGGCCATCAAGTCAGGTTTGGAAGCTTAAACTACACGGAGGATATCCGCGGAGACTTGATCTTCGACGGATTCGAGCCACAGCAAAGCGCGCCGCACTATCTTAAGGGGCATGATATAGCTCTGCCTCCGAACAGTGCCCTGGAGGCCGCACACGCTCCGGCCCCGATCCTTGACTCGGAGCCCGCCGCGTTCTCCAAGGATGAACGGTTGGACGTCACCTCAGGGGCTGCGATCTCAAAGGCGATCGAGCCGAACGCCAGCCCTGCACTCCGCACGGCTCACGACTCCAAGGAGCCAGACTCCTCTCCGAACTCCGGGCCTTCCGTGCCCCTGCCGATCGAGTCTGATTGGGCACCTGTAATGGAGTTCACCGCCGCGGACATCTTTCAGTGCTCACCTTTTGGTGATATTCTGAATTCTCTCAAGTCTCTCTCTTTATCAGGAGAGCCTAGGCCGGACTATGGCCTGCGAGGTTGGGATTCGGACGACGAAGAAATTCAAAGCCCACCCACCACCCACTTAATAGCCACTGTCGATGACTTAACCGACATGCTTGACTTCGGCTCCGAAGACTTCGACGGTATGGACGACGAAGGAGGAGACGAACAAGAACCAACACCTGTAGGGCGCTGGACCGCCACCTCATCATATGATATATACATGGTGGATGCTCCAAAGGATGGAGATGGCGAGGGAACTGCGGAGGACGGCACCTCGAAAAAGCCGTCAAAACGCTGGCACCAACGGCACCGCTCTAAATCCCACCACAGCAGAAACGGTGATTCCGGCACGGGAGATAATACTACCCCGGACAGCGCCGACGAACACCAAAACCAGCAAGATTCGGCGCAGGAAGATGAAAAAGCCAGTCCTCACGAGAGAGCGGCAGAGCAGGAGGTTGAGGATGATAATTACATGCCTCCCTCCGAAGACGAGGCAAGCCTCGGCGACGATGAATTCGTCGTACCATCAGACCCGCTGAACAAGAGCGCTTTCAACGCAGGCTTCTAGCCACGACGAACAGCCTAAAGAAAATGCAGCAGCAGCTTAGAGCTGATCAAGATTTGCTAGCTGACAGATGGACCGAAGTCCTTGCGGCCGAAGAGCATGAACTCGAGCGCCCCTCCAAAAATTATCCCAAGCGCAGGCCGCTACCTCAATCAGAGGAGGAAGCTCATGACATGGCAGACCGGCCACCTCGCGGCCGTGATAGAGAGGCCTGCCAAACCTCTAAACAAGCCATGGCCCGGCGCCGTTCAAATAAGGCACGGGAAAACGAGCCAGACCTGCGAGACGTACTGGAGGATAAAGCAAGGCAAACAAGATCGATCTACGGATCGCGCGGACGTCCGACGACACGTGATGACCTTCACTCCGGACACAGTAAATCCGGCCGGGCCGAACACAACAGACACAGATCTTCCAAACTGCGTCGTGACATAGCCCAATACAGAGGCGCCGCACACCCACTATGCTTCACAGACGAAGTAATGGATCATAGAATCCCAGAGGGTTTCAAACCCGTCAATATCGAGTCGTACGATGGTACGACAGATCCGGCAGTATGGATTGAGGACTATCTCCTTCACATCCACATGGCACGTGGCGATGACTTGCACGCCATCAAATATTTGCCCCTTAAGCTCAAGGGACCAGCCCGGCACTGGCTCAATAGCCTCCCAGCAGACTCAATCGGTTCTTGGGAGGACCTGGAGGCCGCATTCCTCGACAACTTACAGGGGACCTATGTGCGGCCACCGAACGCCGACGACCTAAGCCACATAATCCAGCAGCCAGAAGAATCGGCCAGGAAATTCTGGACACGGTTCCTAACAAAGAAAAATCAGATAGTCGATTGTCCGGATGCAGAGGCCCTAGCAGCTTTCAAACATAACATCCGCGACGAATGGCTTGCCCGGCACCTGGGACAGGAAAAGCCGAAATCCATGGCAGCCCTCATGACACTCATGACCCGCTTTTGCGCGGGCGAAGACAGCTGGCTGGCTCGCAGCAACAACTTATCGAAGAAGCACGGTAATTCGGATACCAAGGATAAAAGTGGCAGGTCACGCCGGAATAAGCAAAAGCGCCGCGTCAGCAGCGACAGCAATGAGGATACGACAGTAAATGCCGGATTCAGAGGCTATAAATCCGGTCAGCGGAAAAAGCTGTTTAAAAAGAATACCCAGGGCCCGTCCAGTTTGGACCGGATACTCGATCGCCCGTGCCAGATTCACGGCACCCCCGAAAGGCCAGCCAATCACACCAACAGGGACTGTTGGGTGTTCAAGCAGGCAGGCAAGTTAAGAGCCGAACGCAAAGACAAGGGGCTGAATAGCGATGACGAGGAGGAGCCCAGGCCGCCGAACAACAATGGACAGAAAGGGTTTCCCCCACAAGTGCGGACGGTGAAACATGATATACGCAACACACATTCCCAAGCGGGAGAGGAAGCGTGCGCTACGGGACGTATACGCGATGGAGCCAGTCGCCCCAAAGTTCAACCCATGGTCCTCCTGCCCGATCACCTTCGATCGACGGGACCACCCCACTAGCATCCGTCACGGCGGTTTCGCCGCATTGGTTCTTGACCCAATCGTGGACGGATTTCACCTCACAAGAGTCCTCATGGACGGCGGCAGTAGCCTGAACCTGCTTTATCAGGATATAGTGCGGAAAATGGGCATAGATCCTTCAAGGATCAAGCCCACAAGGACGACCTTTAAAGACGTCATCCCAGGTGTAGAGGCCAATTGCACAGGCTCGATAACACTTGATGTGGTCTTCGGATCTCCGGATAACTTCCGAAGCGAAGAGTTAATCTTCGATATAGTCCCGTTCCGCAGTGGCTATCATGCCCTGCTTGGACGAACCGCATTCGCTAAATTTAATGCGGTGCCGCACTACGCATATCTCAAGCACAAGATGCCAGGCCCTCGAGGAGTACTCACGGTCAGCGGAAACACCGAACGCTCCATCCGTACGGAGGAGCACACGGGGGCCCTCGCGGCGGAAGTACAAAGCAGCCTCTCAAGGCAACACACCAGTCCGGCCGTTAAAAAACCGGACAATGCAAAGCGCGCCCGGAGTAACCTGCAACAAGACCATTTGGCACGTTCGGAGCAAGCATAGCAATTCGGCCCCAACCCCAGCCATCGCACCATAACGGAGCCAGTACCTAGAGTACACAATTATGCCCTTAAAATTCCATGGGCACAGGGGGAGGGGCACATTAAAACGGCATGCCTAAGATACGGCGTCAAACGTACTAGGGGCTGCCGCACTTCTTTTACTTTCAGGACTCCATACTCTGGATACCTGTCCGGCAGTGTTGCCGCACAAACGATGCAAGACCCAGGAAAGCAGACAAAGCTACGCCGCACTCCGGAATTTTCAGGTGGTCTCTGTTTCGAGCGAATTATCTGTTTCTAAACTTCGCGGCCTGCGCCTGGCCAGGACATGTTAACTAGTCTAATATCTTTTTTGCCTATCGCGCTACTTGTATCGTTCGGCTTTGATAAATAGCCTCCTTATAAACAATGCATAACTTTTTGTCTCTCTTTTACATTATCCTTTATATATATATATGTTTATTAAATAACATGATCGCACCCGTACACCATGGTACGGCAAACCACGCCAGGGGCTTCATTACCCTTCTATCTGGTTGTGAGAAGTCCGTACACTTTCACAAGTGCGGCACCCCGAACTTATAGCACTATATGCATCGTCTCCGAGTCATGATTTTGGTCACATGTTGGGTTTGCCCGACTCCTATGTTTTGGTACCTTACGTTCCGCTCTATCGGCTAAGGTAGCACTAGGAGAACCACTGCGATTGTGCCCCAGATCAGGTGGGTTGAGCACCTCAGTGGAGAAAGCTAAAACAGACTGTCATGATAAGGTGCGAGACCGATCGCTGTTCGAGAGGTTTTTCGAGTCCTTAAAGGCTTATGCCGCTTTGAGCGAGGAGCTGGCTATGTCCAGCCAAAGGCGTGGATAGCGCCCCGAATTCGGCCTTCCGAACTAGGGGCTTCGCCGAAATTTAAAATTATAACATTCTATGGCTAAGTGAGAGTGTTCAAGCATTATAGTCCGATTGCCTGGTTCGTTGTGCTGAGCGCCTCCCTCGAAGGACCCAACTATGGGAACAAGAGCCCTCAGGTTTATCCCGAACATCCCAGCACTAGTGGCATGGGGGCAGAAGCCGACGACTCGCCATCTCTCAATTTTTGATAAACGGCCACATAGAAAATAATATTTTAAATTAAACAAGCATTGCTTAGCGCACATGAACAAGTTTTCAGCGCACAGGATACAAACGAGCGAGTTCATTCAAATACTACATCTTTAGTACATTCATCCGCGACAAGGCGGACTCCGGCAAGAACATCCTTGTAGTAGTTCTCGGGCTTGCGATGCTCCTTCCCCTGCGGCGGCCCGTCCTTCACCAGCTTCTCTCCGTCCAGCTTACCCCAGCGTACCCTTACACGGGTAAGTGCCCTCCGGGCACCTTCAATACAGACGGAGCGCTTGATGACTTCAAGCCATGGACAGGCCTCCACCAGCCGCCGCACCAGCCCGAAATAGCTCCCAGGCAGGGCCTCTCCAGGCCACAGCCGAACTAGTAAGCCCTTCATGGCCTGTTCGGCCGCCTTGTGGAGCTCGGCCAGCTGTTTCAGCTGATCGCTCAAGGGCACAGGGTGTCTGGCCTCAGAATACTGAGACCAGAACACACTCTCCGTCGAGCTGCCCTCTTTAGCTCGGTAGAACGCGGCGGCGTCGGATGTGCTGCGGGGAAGATCGAAGAACGCCCCTGGAGAACTCCGGATTCGGGTAAGTAATAGGTAATTTACTTTTATATTCCTACTTTGCATTGAGAATGACTTACCCGCTACTATCTTTTTCACATCCTCCAACTCTTGGAGGGCCTTCTGTGCTTCGGCCTTGGCACTCTTGGCGGTCTCAATGGCCGAGGCGAGCTCGGATGCTTGCGTTTTCGCCTCAAGCTCCAAACCCTCATGATTTTTCATGAGAGCTTGCATCTCTTGCTGCACCTCGCCGGCTTGGACCCCAAGCCTTTCTCGCTCGGCGCGCTCCTCGGCCGTTTTCTTCTCGTCCTCAGCCAGCGCCTGCTTCAGGGTTGTCACCTCGGCGGTGGCCCCTACAATAAGCAGCTCAATCCTGTTATTTCTTTCTGCAATCAAGACTCTCTATAGGCACCTTTCCTTTTTAGGGTATTTCTTACCTTCTCTCTCCTCGAGCTGCCGTTTGGCAAGGCCGAGCTCTTGCTCGGACCGCCCGAGGTCCTTTTTAAGGACTTCCACCTGCGCAGTCAGTGCGGCGGTGGAAAGCAGCGAAGCCTGCATACGCATATTTGACCTTTTTATTAGACTCCTGTGAAAATTATTAGATCCTCTATTCGGCTTTTCTTCCTGAACACCGAACAGAGCATCAGGGGCTACTGTCTATGTGGTAAATAAATTGGCACATTTTTACTTACCTCGAAGCCTGTTAGAAGGCTAGCACAAGCTTCATTCAGTCCGCTCTTGGCGGACTGAATCCTTTGGATCACCGTACTCATAACAGTACGGTGCTCCTCGTCGATGGCGGCGCCCTCAAGCACCTCCAGCAAATTGTCCGGCGCCTCCGGTTGGACGGAGGCCACTGGCTCGGACGGCTTACTCCTCTTGGAAGGAGTTCGCCTGCTGCGGACCGGGATTGTCGAGTCCGGCGCGGTGTCCGGCACAAAGCCGGACTTGGAGCCCTGGAGGGTTTCATCCCCTTCACTCCTGGGGTCCGGAGGATTGCCTTGTGGCTCCTCCAGGACCATCTCCTCCCGCCCTGAAGCTTGGCAGGGCGCCACTTCGGCGTCGTCTGCCCCGCTGGGGGAAACTGCGAGCGGAACAGAGTTCACGTCCGACGAATCCAAGGAGCCGCTCGACGAGTCGTCGAGTTCGGCCCGGGGCGGGCTGCATAAAACGCGTGCGATGTTAGGGAAAGCCGCACACAAAAAAAAGGGGTATCATGAGTTACTCCGGTATATAAATACTTACGATTTCGCCGGACGCTTGGTCCTGTCCGTCCACTCCTCTCCGCCCTCTTCGGCGTCGTGGGAGTAGTCCGGCGGAGGGGTCTTCCTTTTCCTTGACCCCTCGGCCTCCCTCTGTTGGGGCGGCCTTCTTCTTCTTTGCTCCCCTTGCTGGAGGGGGAGAGCTTCCTTGTTCCTCCTCTTCGTTTTCGCGAGAGGAGGGCGTTGCGGACTCGTTGGATGACGAGTCCAACACCACCATGTTGCGGGAACTCTTTCGAGTCCCGGTGGTTTTCTTCTTCTTGGCCTTCCTCTCCGGCACCACGTAAGGTGCCGGAGCCATTAGCTTCACCAAGAGGGCTGGGGCCGGGTCTTCGGGCAGAGGGGCCGGATAGTTGATTGGTCCGGCTATCTCCAGCCAAGCCTGTCAAAGGCAAAAGGGGTTTAGATCCCGCATAGAGATAATCTATGAAGAAGAGCTTAATGAACCTGTCAAAGGTATAGATTGCTCACCTCGCCGGCGATACGCTGCGAGCTGTATCCGCGGTCCTCGGAGGCGGATGTGGCGGACTCGGCGCCTTTGGTTAGCACCTTCCAGACGTCTTCATACGTCGTGTCGAAGAGCCTATTGATGGTCTGGTGCTGCGCCGGGTCGAATTCCCACAATGCAAAATCCCGTTCTTGGCACGGGAGGATCAGGCGAACGAGCATGACCTGGACTATGTTGGCAAGCCGGATTGGCTTGTCCACCAGGGACTGGATGCATGTTTGCAACCCAGTCACTTCTTCCTCGTTGCCCCACGACAGGCCTGTCTCTTTCCAGGACATGAGCCGCGTGGGGGGTCCAGATCTGAACTCAGGGGACGCGACCCATTTCGGATCGTGGGGCTCGGTGATGTAAAACCACCCTGCCTGCCACCCCTTCAGGGACTCCACGAGGGAGCCATCGAACCAGAGGACGTTGGCTATCTTGCCAACCATAGCACCTCCGCACTCCGCCTGGGTGCCGGACACCACCTTGGGCTTGACGTTGAAGGTCTTGAGCCAGAGGCCGAAGTGGGGGCGGACGCGGAGAAAGGCCTCACACACAACGATAAACGCCGAGATGTTGAGGACAAAGTTCGGGGGCAGATCGTGAAAATCTAGGCCGTAGTAGAACATGAGCCCCCGGACAAATGGGTGAAGTGGAAAGCCCAGTCCGCGGAGGAAGTGGGGAAGAAAAACCACCCTCTCATGGGGCCTTGGGGTAGGAAGAAGCTGCCCCTTATCACGAAGCCGATGCGGGACATCCTTGGATAAGTATCCGGCTTTCCTTAGCCTTTTTACTGGAGCCTCCGTAACGGAGGAGACCATCCACTTGTCTCCCGCTCCGGACATTGTTGGAGAAGGTTGAGGAAGAAGAGCGGACTTGGGCGCTGGAGCTTGAGTGCGCGAGAGATGGATTGGCAAAGGAGGAATAAGGCGTAGGTTAAAAGGGTGAATCCTTATCCCTTTATATAAGCAGGTACGGTTAGGCGTCCTCACCTACCTAATAAAACTCACTTGCCTCCCAAACGCCGCGGTAAGTAGCGCGGTTGGGTTACCCACATCCGTATTAATGAGAATCCCGTTAGAGGGGGGCACACGATCTCTGCTTCGACAAGACGTGCCAAGGAAACCGCCTCGCTATACGGGCTGAGGTGGAACGATGAAAAAAATTTATAGAAGGCTTGGCTGCAGTGTTATGACGCACTGTGGGATACGTCAGCAGATTTGATTTGTGTTAATATTATTCTCTGTATGGCAATATGTTGAAACTTATTTTGCAAAGCCGAACACTATTTTGTGGTGTTTACAATCTTTTTGAAGAACTTGGAGGAGGAACCCGCCTTGCAATGCCGAAGACAATCTGCGCGCCGGACTCATCGTCATTGAAGCCTGGTTCCGGGGCTACTGAGGGAGTCCTGGATTAGGGGGTGTTCGGATAGCCGAACTATATCTTCAGCCGGAGTCCAGGACTATGAAGATACAAAGTTGAAGATTTCGTCCCGTGTCCGGAAGGATCTTTTCTTGGCGTGGAAGGCAAGCTAGGTGTGCGAATATTCAAGATCTCCTACCAATGTAACCGACTCTGTGTAACCCTAACCCTATCCGGTGTCTATATAAACCGGAGGGTTGTAGTCCGTAGGACAACCATCATCATACACAATCATACCATAGGCTAGCTTCTAGGGTTTAGCCTCCTTGATCTCGTGGTAGATCTACTCTTGTACTACCCATATCATCAATATTAATCTAGCAGGAGTAGGGTTTTACCTCCATCGAGAGGGCCCGAACCTGGGTAAAATAAAGTGTCCCTTGTCTCCTGTTACCATCCGACCTTGACGCACAGTTCGGGACCCCCTACCCGAGATCCGCCGGTTTTGACACCGACACCTACCTTATGTGATAGGGGAATCAATCATTCAAGTTCAAGGCTACTGAGGATGTCATTCCTACCGAAGAATCTGCTGAAGAATTCATTCCAAAACATGAAGAACGTCGAGCTAATGCACCTGAAGAAAATGCTGATCAAATTCCTCGACGAAAACCAACTCATCCTCGTGTTGCAAGAGAAGTGCAAGTTGAAAAGATCATCGATGACATTGAAGCACCAGGTCCTCTCACACGCTCAAAAGCTTCACATTTATCTAACTTTTGTGGGCACTATGCTTTTGTCTCTATTACAGAGCCCACTAAGGTAGATGAAGCATTTCTGGAGCTTGAGTGGATTCAGGCCATGCAAGAAGAATTACATCAGTTCGAGCTTAACAATGTCTAGGAACTGGCCAAACGTCCAGATCCTCGCAAGCACAATATCATTGGCACAAAGTGGATCTATCGCAACAAGCAAGACGAAAATGGCCTTGTGGTGAGGAATAAGGCACGATTAGTAGCTCAAGGCTACACACAGGTTGAAGGAATTGATTTTGATGAAACTTTTGCACCTGTTGCTAGACTTGAAGCTATTCGCATATTACTTGCTTATGCTAACCATCATGATATCAATTTATATCAAATGGATGTGAAAAGTGCATTCCTCAATGGTAAGCTTGAGGAAGAAGTATATGTCGCTCAATCCCCAGGTTTTGAAGATCCAAAGAATCCTGACAAAGTCTTCAAACTCAATAAGGCCCTGTATGGCCTCAAGTAGGCCCCTCGGGCGTGGTATGATACTTTGAAGGAATTCCTCATGAAGAAAGGCTTCAAACCCATTTCACTCGACCCTACTCTTTTCACTAAATCTTATGATGGTGAACTGTTTGTGTGCCAAATATATGTTGATGATATTATCTTTGGCTGTACTGACCAACGTTATAGTGATGAATTTGCCTATATGATGAGTGAAGAATATCAAATGTCTATGACGGGAGAATTGAAATTCTTCTTAGGTCTTCAAATTTGTCAACAACGCAATGACATATTCATAACTCAGGAGAAATACCTCAAGGATGTACTGAGGAAATTCGGCATGCAAGATTGCAAAGGCGTCAAAATTCCTATGCCCACAAATGGCCATCTGTGCACTGATGAAAATGGTATTGACTTCGATCATATGGTATACCGCCCCATGATTGGTTCTTTATTGTACTTATGTGCATCTAGGCCAGATATAATGCTTAGTGTTTGCATGTGTGCCCGATTTCAAGCTACACCGAAGGAATCACACCATAAGGCTGTGAAGCATATTCTTCGATATCTAGCTCACACACCAACACTTGGCTTATGGTACCCCAAGGGCTCGGATTTTGATCTCATTGGATATTCTGACTCTGACTATGCTGGTGATCATGTGGACCGCAAGTCAACATCCAGTACATGTCATTTCCTGGGACGATCTTTGGTCTGTTGGTCCTCGAAGAAACAGAACTGTGTATCACTGTCTACTGCTGAAGCTGAGTACATTGTGATACGTCTCCGTCGTATCTACTTTTCCAAACACTTTTGCCCTTGTTTTGGACTCTAACTTGTATGATTTGAATGGAACTAACCCGGACTGACGCTGTTTTCAGCAGAATTACCATGATGTTGTTTTATGTGCATAAAGAAAATATTCTCGGAAAGTCCTGAAACTCCACGGAATACCTTAGAAAAAATAATAAAAAATCCTTGCCAAAGATGAAGACCAGGGGGCCCACACCCTGTCCATGAGGGTGGGGGGCGCGCCCCCCCCTCTAGGGCGCACCCCTACCTCGTGGGCCCCCTAGACACCCTCCGACGCCAACTCCAACTCTATATATTGGCTTTCGGGGAGAAACAAATCAGAGAGAAGAAATCATCGCGTTTTAGGATACGGAGCCGCCGCCAAGCCCTAATCTCTCTCGAGAGGGCTGATCTGGAGTCCGTTCAGGGCTCCGGAGAGGGGGATTCGTCGCCGTCGTCATCATCAACCATCCTCCATCACCAATTTCATGATGCTCACCGCCGTGCGTGAGTAATTCCATCATAGGTTTGCTGGACGGTGATGGGTCGGATGAGATTTATCATGTAATCGAGTTAGTTTTGTTAGGGTTTGATCCCTAGTATCCACTATGTTCTGAGATTGATGTTGCTATGACTTTGCTATGCTTAATGCTTGTCACTAGGGCCCGAGTGCCATGATTTCAGATCTGAACCTATTATGTTTTCATGAATATATGTGAGTTCTTGATCCTATCTTGCAAGCCTATAGTCACCTACTATGTGTTATGATCCGGCAACCCCGAAGTGACAATAATCGGGACCACTCCCGGTGATGACCGTATTTTGAGGAGTTCATGTATTCACTATGTGCTAATGCTTTGTTCCGGTTCTCTATTAAAAGGAGGAATTAATATCCCTTAGTTTCCAATAGGACCCCGCTGCCACAGGAGGGTAGGACAAAAGATGTCATGCAAGTTCTTTTCCATAAGCACGTATGACTATATACGGAATACATGCCTACATTACATTGATGAATTGGAGCTAGTTCTGTGTCACCCTATGTTATGACTGTCACATGATGAACCGCATCGGCATAATTATCCATCACTGATCCGATGCCTATGAGTTTTCCATATACTTGTTTACGTTTATTTACTTTCTCGCTGCTACTGTTACAATCACTACAAAATACCAAAAACATTACTTTTGCTATCTTTACTTTTGTTGCCGTTACCACCACTATCATATTACTTTGCTACTAAACACTTTGCTGCAGATACTAAGTTTCCAGGTGTGGTTGAATTGACAACTCAGCTGCTAATACTTGAGAATATTCTTTGGCTCCCCTTGTGTCGAATCAATAAATTTGGGTTAAATACTCTACCCTCGAAAACTGTTGCGATCCCCTATACTTGTGGGTTATCAAGACCTTTTTCTGGCGCCGTTGTCGGGGAGCATATATATATTATTTGAGTCACTTAGGATTTATATCTGCTGGACACTATGAAGAACTTGAAAGACACTAAGACAACAATTTATCCCTCAACTACGAGGGGAGGTAAGGAACTGCCATCTAGCTCTACACTTGATTCACCTTCTGTTATGAGTAAACTAGCGACACCTAAACCTGCTTCTGTTATTCATTCCAATATGTCACATGTTATTGATGATGCCACTTCTACTATGCATGATACTTATGATGAAACTGCTTCTATGCCTGATACTACTGTGCCCCTTAATGAATTTCTTGAAGAACAAATTGGTAGGGCTAGAGAAACAGAAATTGATGAATCTGAATACAATGATGAAAGTGATGATGAAAATATGCCCGTTATTCCTCAGGGTTATCTTTTTGATAAAGATGCTTCTTTAGCCATTTTAGCCTGCAGAGATAGATACGAGCTTAAGAGGTTATTGATTAAATGGAACAAAGAATCACTTAGAGATAAAATGAAACCTGATCCTGCTTTTGCAACTTCACCTATCTGTGTTCCTGATAAGGATTATGAATTCTCTATTGATCCAGATATAATTACTTTGGTTGAATCTGATCCTTTCTATGGCTATGAATCTGAAACTATTGTGGCACATCTTAGTAAGTTAAATGATATAGCTGCCCTGTTCACTAATCATGAGAGATCACATTACTTCTATATACTCAAAATATTTCCGTTCTCATTAAAGGGTGATGCTATGATATGGTTTAATTCTCTTGATCCTGGTTGTGTGCGTAGTCCCCAGGATATGATTTATTACTTCTCTGCTAAATATTTCCCTGCTCATAAGAAACAAGCTGCTTTAAGGGAAATATACAACTTTGTGCAAATTAAAGAAGAGAGTCTCCCACAAGCTTGGGGGAGGCTTCTCAAGTTACTTAATGCTTTGCCTGATCATCCTCTTAAGAAACCAGAAATACTTGATATCTTCTATAATGGACTAATCGATGCTTCCAGAGATTACCTGGATAGTTGTGCTGGTTCTCTTTTCAGGGAAAGAACACCGGATGAAGCTGAAATTCTATTGAATAATATGTTGACGAATGAAAATAATTGGGCACCTCCTGAGCCAGCTCCCGCTCCAATTACTAAGCCTATTCCTAAACCAACTCCAAAGAAGAGAGGTGTTCTATTCCTCAGTCCCGAAGATATGCAAGAGGCAAAGAAATCTATGAAAGAAAAAGGTATTAAAGCTGAAGACATTAAGAATTTACCTCCTATTGAAGAAATACATGGTCTTAATCTACCGCCTGTCGAAGAAACATATGAAGTTGATCACTTATTTACTGAAGAACCTCCTGATCCCGATATCCCGACACAGGTAGTAAAGGTAAATTCTCTCTATAGATATGATAAAGCTGAAGTTCCTCCTACTAAAATTGCTAGTCAGTGCTTGGATGAGTTTGATAACTTTATGTTTAAGCAAGATGACTTTGATGCTTATTTTGGTAGACAATTAAAAGAAAATGCTTAAAAGATTAGACGCTTGGGTGATTATATGGCTAATATTAGAGGTGAACTTAAACTTGTTAGCAAACATGCTTCTATGGTTACCACTCAAGTAGAACAAGTACTTAAGGCTCAAAAAGAAGTGCTTGATGAAATGAATAGTAAGAAAAATGATTATGCTATTAGAGTGGCTACTAGAACTGGTAGAATGACTCAGGAAACTTTGTATCCTGAAGGCCACCCTAAGAGAATCGAGCAAGATTCTCAGAGAAATAATATTGATGCACCTAGTTCTTCTAAGAAGAAGAAAAAGAAAAATGATAGAACTATGCAAACTTCTAGTGAACCTATTGCTGAACCACCTGATAATCCAAATGATATCTCTATGTCTGATGCTGAAACACAATCTGGTAATGAACATGAACCTAATGAAAGTACTAATGATGATGTTCATGATGATGCTCAACCTAGTAATGATAATGATGTAGAAGTTGAACCTGCTGTTGATCTTGATAACCCACAATCAAAGAATCAACATTATGATAAAAGAGACTTTGTTGCTAGGAAACATGGTAAAGAAAGAGAACCTTGGGTTCAGAAACCCATGCCTTTTCCTCCGAAACCATCCAAGAAGAAGGATGATGAGGATTTTGAGCGCTTTGCTGAAATGATTAGGTCTATCTTTTTACGTATGCGATTGATTGATGTGCTCAAAACAAATCCTTATGCTAAATATATGAAAGATATCATTACTAATAAAAGAAAGATATCGGAAGCTGAAATTTCCACCATTCTTGCTAATTATACTTTTAAGGGTGGAATACCGAACACTACAGGAATCAGCTACTTTGCCGTCTGCCACGGCGGGTGGCAGGGCGACGCCGAGCAGCGGGTGGCGGGGGCGGCCCCGGGCAGCGGGTGGCGGGGCGGGTTCGGCGCCGGGCGGCGGGGCGGGTTCGGCGGCGGGTGGCGGGGGCGGCGCCGGGCGGCGGGGGCGGCGGTGGGTGTGGATCTGGTGGGCGTCAGGGAGGAGAGAGGGAGAGAAGAGATAACGGGCGGGGGGGCGTGGTGGGTGTGGATCTGGTTTGCCGTCCGCCGTTTTGTCTCTTTGCCGTCTGCTAGCAGACGGCAAAGAGGGGGCGTTTTTTTCGTAAACGGCTCGTTAGTGGGGGCCCACCTCTCTCTTTGCCGTTCGCCAGGTGACGGCAAAGATTCTTTGCCGTCCGCCAGCTGATGGCAAAGAATCTTATCCGTCCGCCAGCTGACAGCAAAGAAGTGACTGATGGCAACGGCCTATTTTGCCGTCAGCCATTTCTTTGCCATATGCTTTTGGGTAGCTGATGGCAAATACCTTCTTTGCCATCTGCTAGCAGATGGCAAAGAGCTGGCAGATGGCAAATTAGCTGATTCCAGTAGTGGAAGAACCTTGGAGATGCCGGAGTACCTACTATACCTTCCTCCATTAAAAGAAATTATATTAAAACTGCTTTATGTAATCTTGGAGCCGGTGTTAGTGTTATGCCTCTCTCTTTATATCGTAGACTTGACTTGAATAAGTTGACACCTACTGAAATATCTTTGCAAATGGCTGATAAATCAACTGCTATACCTGCCGGTATTTGTGAGGATGTGCCTGTTGTGGTTGCAAACGTTACTATTTTAATGGAATTTGTTATTATTGATATTCCCGAGGATGATAGTATGTCTATTATTCATGGAAGACCTTTTCTTAATACTGCAGGGGCTGTTATTGATTGCAACAAAGGCAATGTCACTTTTCATGTTAATGGTAATGAGCATACGGTACACTTTCCGAGGAAACAACCTCAAGTCCATAGTATCAACTCCATTGGAAAAATTCCATCGATTAAATTTGGAGGTTTTGAATTTCCTCTTCCTACCGTCAAAAAGAAATATGATATACTTATTATTGGGGATGTGCATGTACCCATTGAGGTAACTTAGTGTCATTCGAAATTTCTCCGGTTTCATGATTATCGGAATGGGTTTGTTAACAAGACTTGATCAACCTTGTTAGTGGATTCTTTTTGATGAGCATGAGATGGATGAAACTAGAAGCACAAACTTCTGTACCCTCTTTGTATTTTCTGTTCTTTAGTAGAAATAAAGTAAAAATAGTATTTCTCTGTCTGTTTCCTGTCTTATCCGTGCAATATAAAAATATCCCGAAAATAAAAGTCCTCAGAATGCCATGCCAATTTAATATGATTTTTCGGGAATATTTGAGGATTTACTGTGCAAAAATTACCACGGGAGGAGCTGCCACCTGGCCACGAGGGTGGTGGGCGCCCCCCTATAGGGCGCGCCCCTGCCTCGTAGGCCCACGGTGGCCCTCCTCCACTTATCCCAGCACCCAGCTTCTTCCTCTGTCTCACACAAACCCGAAAAACCAACTCAAGCACGAGTTCCAGCCACTTTTGCTGTGATTTTTGGTCTCCTTGCTCAAAGCACCTCTCGCAAAACTGCTTGGGGAGATTGTTCCTTGGTATGTGACTCCTCCATTGGTCCAATTAGTTTTTGTTCTAGTGCTTTATTCTTTGCAAATTTGTGCTGCATAGGTGACCATGTTCTTGAGCTTGCATGCCAAATTTATATGGTTCCAAGTAGTTCTAATGCTTGATATAGGCTCTAGGCACTTGTAGGAGTAGTTGCTATCAGTTTTATTGAAGTTGGTTCACTTTTGTTTGAAGTTACTAAAAATTTCAGAATTTTTCAGAGAAAAACAATATGCTTAGGCAGATGTTCCAAGGTGGTTCCTCTAAGAAGCAAGGACCCAGAATTGCTATGCGCGATGATGACGAGGATCCACCAAGAGACGCCCCCGTACGGCCTTGCGAATGGCCGTCGGAAAATTTTATGGACTGTGCGGGAATTAAAGAAGAATTCAAAGCATATTTGCGCAATGCCGGTCTTGAGGATTTTGAGGCTGACAAATGCCCCCAATATCATGATCTCAAAAGTTCATTCGTGAGGAGGTTTGAGTATTCATCTTCGCGAAATTCTCCTTCAGTCATGTTTGATCTTTATGATAAATCTTATAGAATGGACTTAGAGAATTTCACTCTTGCTAGCAAACTTCCATCATGGGGCAGTATTAGGGATCCCCCTAAATCTGAATTTAGAGACTTTCTTGCCAGTGTAACTGTAGGGGAATCTAGAGATATAACGCAGGCTACCATAAGGAGCATTCACTTTCCTGCTGTACATTATTTTGCTCTTTTCATCGGTAGATGCATAAATGCTAAGGATGAAGCATGTCACATGTGTGTCCCTGATCTTAGCATTCTCAGGAGTGCTGTGTTAGGCGACCAATCTTATCATATGGAGCCATTGTAGCTCGTAGGTTGCATCATAATAGATATAATGGATATTTCTTTGGAGGAATTTATGCAACCCGCTTAGCTAATTTTCTTGAGATAGACATCCGTGAGGGTGATATGGAGTTGCCCACTGCATATTTAGATCACGACTCCATGGCTTCACATCATTTTGTTGAGCGACCCGAATCACCTCTTTTATATCGTTTAATTTTTAACAAACGACATGTTGATCGTATTACTCTCCCTGCTCCTGCTCTTTTTGATTCACAGACAAAAGGAAGATATAGTATTACTAGAGAGGAGGCAGATGAGTACGAGAGGAGAGCGGAGGCAACCCGACTCCACGCTGCAGCTCAGCAGGCGATAACAGCTGTATCGCAGTACGACCCCATCTACACATACGGGTATCTGCCAGGCTATCCTTGGCAATAGACCAACTTAGGCCAAAAGCCTAAGCTTGGGGGAGTACGTATTTCTCACCGACATTACATTTATGCTCACACACACTCATTGCTAGATGTCGGTGCTCATACTCTTTCACTGTAATATCCATGCTTGTTTATTTTCTTTTTCTTGCTTTCTTCTTGTGTGTTTGATAAACCTTAAGAAACCAAAAAAAATAGTAGTAGTTTACTTTTCTGCTGTAGTAGTAATTAAAAAGAAAACCCAAAAATATTTCCCATTCTTTTCTTTGCTTGTTGGGAGCTTTCCCGTGTAAATAGTTTTTATTTCTTTTTCTTTTCTTTGGAGGTCAGTAGGAGAAGACCATGATTAAATTGTTGAAGTGGCTCTTATATGCATTATTGTCGATTTAACCCAGAGCCATATTGCCTTGTCTTCTCCTATTCCTTGAATGCTCGCAGATTCCAGCTTATAACTATGCACGTGCACTCTTATTATTATTCACACCATTCGGTCATGCAAGTGAAAGGCAACTATGATGATATATGCCGGACTGACTGAGATGAGAAAAGCTGGTATGAACTCAACCTCTTTTGTTTTTATAAATATGATGAGTCCGTCGTTCTTGATTCAGCTTATTATGAATAAACATGTTTGCAATGACAATTAGAGATCATAGGTTCTTGTGCCATGCTTGATTAGCTATGAGTAATAATGGTTTACCTTGCGTGCCAACATGCTATTGCGATGATTATGATGTGGTATGATGGGGTGATATCCTCCTTTGAATGATTTGAGTGACTTGACTTGGCACATGTTCGCGCATGTAGTTGAAACAAAATCAACATAGCCTTTATAATATTTATGTTCATGGTGGATTATATCCTACTCATGCTTGCATCCAATGTTTATTAATTTTAATGCATGTACATGGATGTTGTCGCTCTCTAGTTGGTCGCTTCCCAGTCTTTTGCTAGCCTTCACCTGTACTAAGAGGGAATACTACTTGTGCATCCAATACCTTTAAACCCCAAAGTTATTCCAGATGAGTCCACTATACCTTCCTATATGCAGTATCTACCTGCCGTTCCAAGTAAATTTGTATGTGCCAAACTCTAAACCTTCAAATAAACATTCTGTTTTGTATGCTCGAATAGCTCATGTATCAACCAAGGCTGTCCTTATCTTCCGTGTTAGGCGGGTTATTCTCAAGAGGAGTGGATTCCCGTCCTCACTCACGAGAACATGGCTGGTCACTGGGATGCCCAGTCCCATGCTTTATGCAAACTAAATAAAAATTAATTGCAAACAAAACTCCCCCTGGGACCTGATGTATGTTGGAGACACTCGTTTTTTCGAGCAAGTCATGGATTGATGCTTGTTGGTGGAGGGGGAGTATAAACTTTACCATTCTGTTTGGGAACCGCCTATAATTTTTTTAGCATGGAAGATATCGCCATCTCCTAGTTGTTACATTGACAATGAAAGTATACCTCTCAAAATGCAATTTATCTCTATTTCAAAACCGAGCTCTGGCACCTCTACAAATCCCTGCTTCCCTCTGCGAAGGGCCTATCCATTTACTTTTATGTTGAGTCATCACCCTCTTATTAAAAAGCACTAGCTGGAGAGCACAAGTGTCATTTGCATTTATCACTATTAATCTATGTTGGGTATGACTATGATTGGATCTCTTTTACCATGAATTACAATGTCTAGTCAGTCCTTGATCTTTAAAGGTGCTCTGCATTTATGTTTTGCAGTCTCAGAAAGGGCTAGCGAGATACCATCTTGTTATATCATATTATGATTGTTTTGAGAAAGTGTTGTCATCCGAGATTTATTATTATGGCTCGCTAGTTGATTATGCTATTGATATGAGTAATTGTGAGACCTGAGAATTACTGCTAATATGGTTAGTTATGATATATGCTGAAAACTTGAATGCTGTCTTGACATAGTTACAACAACAAGAGCAAATAGAGTTTGTAAAAGTTTTTCTTTCTTTCTTTCTTTCTTTCAGTTTGTCAACTGAATTGCTTGAGGACAAGCAAGGGTTTAAGCTTGGGGGAGTTGATAAGTCTCCGTCGTATCTACTTTTCCAAACACTTTTGCCCTTGTTTTGGACTCTAACTTGTATGATTTGAATGGAACTAACCCGGACTGACGCTATTTTCAGTAGAATTACCGTGGTGTTGTTTTATGTGCAGAAAGAAAATATTCTCGGAAAGTCCTAAAACTCCACGGAACACCTTAGAAAAAATAATAAAAAATCCTCGTCAAAGATGGGGGGCCCACACCCTGTCCACAAGGGTGGGGGGCGCACCCCCCTCTAGGGCGCGCCCCCTACCTCGTGGGCCCCCTGGACACCCTCCGACGCCAACTCCAACTCTATATATTGGCTTTCGGGGAGAAAAAATCAGAGAGAAGAAATCATCGCGTTTTACGATATGGAGCCACCGCCAAGCCCTAATCTCTCTCGGGAGGGCTGATCTGGAGTCCGTTCGGGGCTCCGGAGAGGGGGATTCGTCGCCGTCGTCATCATCAACCATCCTCCATCACCAATTTCATGATGCTCACCGCCGTGCGTGAGTAATTCCATCGTAGGCTTGCTGGACGGTGATGGGTCGGATGAGATTTATCATGTAATCGAGTTAGTTTTGTTAGGGTTTGATCCCTAGTATCCACTATGTTCTGAGATAGATGTTGCTATGACTTTGCTATGCTTAATGCTTGTCACTAGGGCCCGAGTGCCATGATTTCAGATCTGAACCTATTATGTTTTCATGAATATATGTGAGTTCTTGATCCTATCTTGCAAGTCTATAGTCACCTACTATGTGTCATGATCCGGCAACCCTGAAGTGACAATAATCGGGACCACTCCCGGTGATGACCGTAGTTTGAGGAGTTCATGTATTCACTATGTGCTAATGCTTTGTTCCGGTTCTCTATTAAAAGGAGGCCATAATATCCCTTAGTTTCCAATAGGACCCCGCTGCCATGGGAGGGTAGGACAAAAGATGTCATGCAAGTTCTTTTCCATAAGCACGTATGACTATATACGGAATACATGCCTACATTACATTGATGAATTGGAGCTAGTTCTGTGTCACCCTATGTTATGACTGTCACATGATGAACCGCATCCGGCATAATTATCCATCACTGATCCGATGCCTACGAGTTTTCCATATACTGGTTTACGTTTATTTACTTTCTCGCTGCTACTGTTACAATCACTACAAAATACCAAAAACATTACTTTTGCTGTCTTTACTTTTGTTGCCGTTACCACCACTATCATATTACTTTGCTACTAAACACTTTGCTGCAGATACTAAGTTTCCAGGTGTGGTTGAATTTACAACTCAGCTGCTAATACTTGAGAATATTCTTTGGCTCCCCTTGTGTCGAATCAATAAATTTGGGTTAAATACTCTACCCTCGAAAACTGTTGCGATCCCCTATACTTGTGGGTTATCACATTGTTGCTGGTTCTTGTTGTGCTCAATTGTTGTGGATGAAGCAAACTCTCAAGGACTACGGCGTCAACGTGAAGAATGTGCCTCTCTTCTGTGACAATGAGAGTGCCATCAAGATTGCTCACAACCCAGTTCAGCACTCGAAGAAAAAGCACATTCAGAATCGTCATCATTTTCTTCGTGATCATGTGTTGAAGGGCGACATTTCTATTGAGCATGTGAAGACTGAAGAACAACTAGCCGATATCTTCACAAAGCCCTTGGATGAGAAGAGATTTAGCAAGTTGCGGTGTGAGCTAAATATCTTGGAATCTTCGAATGTTCTTTGAAAAGGATGCTCATCCTAACACTTTTGCAATATTGATGACTTAGACATGCAACACATGAAGAAAAGTTTTTCTTCAATACAATGAAGAATAACACTCTAAGTGTGAATAAATTAACGAAGAATTTGATTCTCATAGCCCTACGACAATTGTACGCGGTGTTTGAAATCATCATTCTTATACGGTGGGTCACAACTACAAAAGTTGAAAATCTTCAATTTGAGTTTTTTCGTCAGTTTTGAAATTCCTCAGTTGTTCATGTTCTTCAACTTTGCATTGTCTTCACTGTTTCCGTCATTTTTCTTCTTTGGCTATTATATATATATATATATATATATATATATATATATATATATATATATATATATATATATATATATATATATATATATATATACATACATGAGTTTATGTCCTCTACAACATTCACTTATTGCTAATTCGTCAAGTTGCCATTTCTGCTAAGTGAATGTGATCGGACCCTTCCCCCTCTATCTATACTCAACCTAAACTATTCACAAATTCTTCATGTGCGTTCTATTTGAAACTCGTTCAAAATCTTCACTGTGTCCTTGTCAGCTGAAGAATTTGCGAACGGAACGTTAAAATTTATCTTATCCAAAACTTTCATTTTGCCGCTCAAACATTTCCACTTCCCACGAAAACACTTATCTATTCACCCACGATCTTACACGATTTCCACTTCTCAGTACGTGGGTGACACATGTCAAGCAAATGAGAAGGGTCAGGGGCACGTTCGTCCTAAGTCTTCGGGTGAACAGTTTTTCACCATGGCTATAAATACCCCCTTCCCTTCCTCACTTCCTTTACTCCGCTCGACCTCTCTCTCCAGCTCTAGCTTCTCAAACCCTAGCGCCGCCGTTACTTCATCGTCGCCGGTGAGGAAGAGCTTCACTGCCTCGACCTCGTCGCCATCGTACTCACGCCGGCCGCGGAAATCTTCACTCCGCCACTGTAACGCCCCGGATTCGATGCGCCAGGTGTCCGCCAGTTATTCGCCATCATTGCCATGTCATTTGCTTGCGTGTCTCTCCTTGCCATGTCATCATCTGCATTTCATATCATGCATCATGTGCATCGCATTTGCATACGTGTTCGTCTCATGCATCCGAGCATTTTCCCCGTTGTCCATTTTGCAATCCGGCACTCCTATGTCCCCCCGGCGCCCCCTTTTGCCTCTTTTCGTGTGCGGATGTTAAATGTTCTCGGAATGGACCGAGGTTTGTCAAGCGGCCTTGGTATAGCACCGGTAGACCGCCTGTCAAGTTTCGGGTCATTTGGAGGTCGTTTGATACTCCAACGGTTAACTGGGTAACCGCAAAGGCCTCTTTTGTGTGCAGCCCAACACCCCTCCTAAGTGGCCCATAACCCATCTAAGTCATCCCCATCATCTCGGTCGTCGGATCACGATCGCGTGGCCGCAAACTACACCTCATTTGGAGCTTCCTAGCTCCTTCTACCTATAAATACACCTCCCCCTCTGAAATCTCGCAGTCCAAACCCTAAATCTTCCCTCCGCGCCGCGCCGGACATGTCCAATCCCGCGCCGGGCGCGTCCAGCCGCAGCCCCGTCCAACCGCGTCACGACACGTCGCCCCGCCGCCGTCCTGCCGCCGCAGCCAACCAGCCGCCGCCACCTCAGCGCCTCCTCCCTCTCTCTCCTCCCGCGCCCGCCGCCGGCCCGCGGAGCCCATCCGGGGCCCGCGCGGGCCCAGATCCCGCCGCCGCCTGGCCCGCGTGCGCCGCCGCCCGCGCCCCGCGTGCAGCTCCACCGCCCTTCGCCGGCGCCCATCCTTGCCCGCGCCGTACCTCGCCTCCGGCCGCGTCGCCGGCCACCTGCCCCGGCGCCGTCCGACTTCCTCTGCCGTGCCCCACGCGCGCCGGGCCCGAGCGCCGTCGTCCTCCGCCGCCTCTGCCGCCTCTGCCGCCCAAGCTCCACGCCGGCCGCCGCCTCCTCGCCGGCTCCGCCGTGGCCGCTCGCGCCGCCGCCCTGCACGCTCGCCGGCGGCGACCCCGCCGACGCCGCCTCGCCCTCCCCTGGCCGGAGCTCCACTCCGGCCGGATCCACCGCGGGGTGGATCAGATCCACCCGTACGGCGAACCAAACGGCCTCCCCCGCGCTTGGATCCCTCCGTCCCGGATCCACCCCGTCCATTTTCCCGGAGGTTGTATTTTCACTAAGTCCTGTAATTTTTGCATTATATTGCTCTGTTCAACATGCCATATTTCCATGCATGCTGCTCTGTTTTGCATGCATGATATGTCGAATTGTTCATAGTGAGATGCTTTACATTTTGTTCCATTGTGCCATGTTCATTTGAGGTGATATTGACGCCTGAAATGCTGTTGCAAGAGTGCTATTTTCTGTTAGTTTCAGATTCTTATCAGAATATGCTCATTTGTCATTTTTGCCATGATTGATGTGTGCATCCTATGAACTTGAGCCCTACATGTGTTTTGAAGTATGTCATGCCATCTTTACATGGGTGTATGCCATGTATTTTTGTAATCTATGTGGTGACTAGAACAAGCATGCAAACTAGGCATCATAATGTTGCTGATTTCAGAGACTTTGAATTTCACTAAGTCTTTGTCTGCTGTTATTTTTATGCCATGTATTCATGTTGCTACAGTGAGATCCATGCTTCTTTTGGGTATGTTCAGTAGGGTGTTTTGTTCATATGGTTATGCTCTATCCATCCATGCTCCTGGTTGTATTTATAGGGTGCTCTAGCATGTCCTAATCTCCCTCTACTTTTGCTATAAAATGTTCCTGGCAGATTGTTTACATGTTATTCAATTTTGCCAAGGTTGTTGTAGTTGATCCGTGCATGCTATGTTGTTGTTCTTGCCATGTATAGCTTCTATGCCATGTCTAGTTGCTGGGTGTATTCTTGGGTTGTCATGCAATGCCTAGTAGTGAGTGAATTGAGCTCACCAACATGCCTACTTGTTATCTGTTTTGCCATGCTCCAGTTTTTCACCAAGTCTGAATCTGTTTATGTTTTTGCTATGTTCACATGCTTGTAATTGTATTCTCTGATCCCTTTTAGCTTATGGTCAGTAAGGGACTTTTGTTATATGCTTTGAGCAGATTCATTCCATGCTCTAGTTTGACATGATAGCTTGTTTTACCATGTTGTTTGATAGCTCTAAACATTGCAACCTGATGTTATTTCTGCCATGTCCTGAAATTCTGCTAAGTCTGTGAACCTGATATTATTTGCAATCTTGTCATGCTTGTTTGAGTATGATCTAGTGATTTCTGGAGATAGCTCAGTGTTCATGTTTTGTAATGCTTTACCTGTACATTATGTACATGCCTTTTGGTTTCATGTTGAGTGGCTGTGGCATGTTGTTTTGATGCTTGCTAGATGCCTACTTGCTGTTTTGGACAGATTGTTGTTATGTCTTGTTGGGAGTGTATGTGTTGAACCGTTGCTCCGTTTTGATTGTGCTCTATATGAAACTTGCTTAGAATTGCATGTATTTTCATATTACCTTGTTGCATCCATGTTTTGAGGTGTTGCTTTATGTTTGTATGCATTTTGCATCAATGCCATGCTTAACTTGTTTTGCTCATATCTTCTAGGCCGTAGCTCCGAATCTAATGAACTTTATATGTAACTTGACTAGAATTTCGTGTAGATCATCGTGGTGCATCTTAACTTGCTATTTAACAACTTGAACATAAGGTTTATTCAGATCTGGACCAATTTCGAAATTTGCATATGAGGACTTACCGGATTTGTTACATGTCGTTTCCGGCCTCATTTAAACTTGCCTTGATGTGTTGTTCTTGTATGCATCATCTCTTGCCATGAGTAGCTTCATGTAGCCTTGTCATGCAACATACTTGGTTGAGCATCATGCCTTGTTCATGTGTGGTGTGTTTACCGTGTTGTGTGCTTCTTCTCGCTAGTTCCCGTTTCATTGCGATCGTGAGGATTCGTCCGTCTACGCTTGGTTCTTCTTCGTGGCTTCATCTTCTTCATGGACTCGTTCTTCTTCCTTGCGGGATTTCAGGCAAGATGACTGTCACCTTGGATCTCATTACTATCGTTGCTATGCTAGTTGCTTCGTTCTATCGCTATGCTGCGTTACCTACCACTTGCTGCTCAAGCCTCCCAAATTGCCATGAACCTCTGACCTTTGTTACCCTTCCTAGCAAAACGTTGTTTGGCTATGTTACCGCTTTTGCTCAGCCCCTCTTATAGCGTTGCAATTGCAGGTGAAGATGAAGATTGCTCCATGTTGGATTATGTTTATGTTTATGTTGGGGTATCACAATATCTCTTATATTATTAATGCATCTATATACTTGGTAAAGGGTGGAAGGCTCGGCCTTATGCCTGGTGTTTTGTTCCACTCTTGCCGCCCTAGTTTCCGTCATATCGGTATTATGTTCCCGGATTTTGCGTCCCTAACGCGGTTGGGTGATTTATGGGACCCCCTTGACAGTTCGCTTTGAATAAGACTCCTCCAGCAAGGCCCAACATTGGTTTTACCATTTGCCTCACCTATGCCCTTTTTCCCTTGGGTTTCCGGAGCCCAAGTGTCGTGGAATTGTCACGGCAGATGTCCTTAGTGTCAGGACTTAGTCGCGAGGCCAACGCATCCATGTGGTAGCTTGAGATGGGTTGAGTGGGACGAGAGACGCAGGGCGGATCAACACACAAGACAAGGGTTTAGAAAGCTTCGGGCCCCGGGAAACATCATCTGGAATAGCCCTACATGCTGTTTGAGGCTATGTCTCATTATCATCCCGAGGGAGACGCCGTAAACCGGCTCTTGTGTCTAGCCCTAGAGATTATTGATTGCTTGTAGCTTGTAGCTTCTAACCTCCCCCTCTTTGGGGAGCCCTGGCCCTCCTTATATATGTTGAAGGGGCGGTTTACATGTGGAGTCCTATTGGGATTAGGACTAGTCTATCTCTAATACAAACCGGATACAAGTCCTGGCTTTAACTCCTTGTAAGGCAAATATTCCTTTCCTCTTAAACCGGCCCACAATAGTTGAACCGGCCTTCATGAACCGCCAGACGGGCCACCGGGTCTTGTCGCTCCTCTGACCCGTCCGTCGGGTTACCAGTGAGTTACAACGTCCCGACGGGTTGCTGGTAAACCGCCAGGTCTGGGCGGGTCACCAGACGAATATCGCCAAGTCCGGCCGGGTTAACTTCCGGCCGGTTTACACCGCGGGGTATATCCCCGACATTAGCCCCCAAGTTTAGGTTGGATTTATCCATGGTAAACTTATGCTGCAAATAAACATAAGAACAAATTTGACAGGTTGTACTCCGGGTTAAGAATTCTTGTAAACCGGCACCTGATCATCCTGAAGTCCTTGTCATTTCCTCCTTCTAGAAAATCCAGGTCAATAAGCCAGCGTCATACTTAATTTGCTGACATTGGTTTCTCACAGAAAAATATTGTGAAGAAATAATCCACTTGAGTCGGCTTCCAAAACGCCGGTTTAAGAAATATTGGTCTTGAAATATTCATCTGATATTCAGCCGGTTTGAAGATGATCCCGGTCTTGAAAACTTGCCGGTTTAACATTACCAAATGGCCGGGTTATAAAAACTGATGACCCCGGATTATGATTGTTGCAGACACCGGTTCATGATTGTTGCCAACATCGGTTTATGATTATTGATGACACCGGGTTGCAGCCACAGGGTCATAATGATTGGTGACGCCGGGTCAATCTAACTTGCTCAACAGAGAATTTGAAAATCTTTCTTCGATAATAATATAATACCTGTAGCCCCCAAGTGCCGGGTTGTCATGCTTGCAGCAACCTGGGACTTGTAATTGATTGATGCCCATAAAATTTCAACCAATGTAGCCCCCAAGGGCCGGCTCAGTAAGATAATATTGAGCTGGGACTTTGATATATACTTCTATGAAAATAACATCATATGATGTAACCCCTCATCATGGGGCTTGAATCCACGTCCACAAGGTTAAGAGCCTTGTGCTTTACCAACTGAGCAGTAGACCCTTCAATATAATAGATAAAAAGCTTTGTACCTTGAATAGTTGACAGGAGCAATTGGTAGCCCCCAAGGGCCAGCTCATTACAATGTGATGAGTTGGGTCTTCAATAAGATGAGCAAAAATGACCTTGCATTAGCCCCCAAGTGTCATGGTGCATGCTTGCAGCAACATGAGACTTGCATATTTGATGTAATCTCAATTTTGAATAATGTAGCCCCCAAGTGCCGGGTTGTAAGCCTGCAGCGACTCGGGACTATTCCTTCAATTGTATAAAATGATAACCATTGCGCTAAAGCGACTTTAAAAACCTTAATCATAATATTAATAACCGTAATAAAAATCCAGCCATGTTGGCCATTCAAGATAATATAATCTCGTATGAAAACCTTTATTCATCCAATATCATAATGAAAATTCAGCCAAGTTTGGCTATTTGAATAATATAATCCAATAATTTATAAGCGCATGATTCCAATGGCGCAATCCAAATATATACTGGCGACTTATAGCCCAAAGCCAGACCGGTTTAATAAACACTGGATAATTTATCATCATACTGGCGACTTATTGTCTTAAAGCCAGGCCGGTTTAACAAACACCGGATAATTTATAATCATGCTTTATTCAACCTGTTTCTGCATACAACAAGTTTAAAGTGTCCTGGCGGTTTACCGCCGGACGGGTCATAATGCTCAACATATAACCTGGGTTTATAACCAGGGCTGCACTTAAAAATATGAAATATATCATACCTGTGACATTGAATCACATCGTTGGTTTACCAACTTTTTGTAGTAAGAGTGATAACCCCAATCTTGAATAATGATAACTCCTTCCATATTGCGCCGATTTATGATAAAATCGTACCGGGTTGTGATAAACACCGGATTAACCATATATATACTGGTGACTTGTAGTCAAACCAGACCGGGCTGATAATCTCCGGATTATAATTTGATCATGCACTCACAACTTGTAGTTGAAAGCCGAGCCGGGTTGATAAACACCGGTTTACTCCATAATAGGATGGTAACAGAAAATTAAACCGGGCAGATAATCTCCGGTCTAAAAATGGACCGTGTTCCGCCAATTTAGTTGTTTGAACCGATACAAAATACTGTCGGTTTAAAAAACGCAAATAAAATAGCAACTTCTCAAGAAAGGCTATTAAAGCAAAAGCAATGGCAACAATTTTTTGCAAAAGAAGAGCTCTACTGAGCTTTGTCAGATGGAATTACCATGGTCAGACGCAACCAAGCCCCCCGAAAGCGTAGCAATGGTGCCAGTCAGCCAGGACCCCAAAATGACGCGCGGCGTTACGCCGGCCAAGTGGCATTGCATTGGTTCGGATTCGACCAAGCCCCCAAGTGACTCAGTGGCCTAGGGCCGATCAAGTGGCATTGCATTGGTTCGGACACGACCAAGCCCCCAAATGAATTATTGGCTGTTTAAAAGCCGATCAGAAGGCATTACCATCATCAAGACATGACCGAGCTCCCATAAGGTGTAACTACGGTTCAAGTCGATTAGGTCCCCAACTGACTTAGTGGCAAATGTGCCAGCCAGAAGGCATTACCGTCGTCAAGACGTGACCAAGCTCCCAGGAGGTGTAGCTACGGTTCAAGTCGACTAGGTCCCCAACTGACTTTGTTGCTCTTCTGTGAAGCGACCTCAAGGGGTAAACCGGAGGTTGCCCTAAAGCGAATCCACTCCGTGTAACCACGCATGATATAAGGAATAGATACCCCGCTTTACAAAGCAGGAGCCCCCATGTGATAAATAATATGTCAAGCCAATAAGGCCGGATACCCATGTTTGAACCGTGCATCATGGCAGCAGGTCCTCTTCGGTAATTTTTAACTTTTTTTGCAAGAGGTAAATTCTTCTTGAACCGGGATCTTGAACCGGATATTGAAAGCTTCAAAGCTGTGGGAGACATCTTCCCCTTGAACCGGATTTTAAACCGGAATCTTCATTTTCAGCCGGAAATTTTCTGACGGCCTTTGAACTCGAACTTGCGAGAAGTTAATTCCTTTTTGAACCGGACATTGTTAAACCGGATCTGAGCGCTTCAGAACTTTGTGGGAGAATAGATTTCTCTTGAACCGGATTGTAAACCGGATATTTGAGAGCTTCAGTGATACTGACTTCCCTTCAACCAGGTTTCAAACCGGAATCCTTTCCGATGATCCGAAACTTCTTCATTGAGTCGGGATTTTGTAACTGTCATATACTTTCTAAGCCGGAAATTTTCTGACGGCCTTTAAATTTTCATCAACATAACAGTAGCCTCCGGGATCGGGTTATCTTTCCCTCCATCGTCCTCGGGTTCTTAAACCGGCTGAAACTGGCAAGACTTGTTGCGTCATATCATCGTAGCCCCCAAGTCTCAAGGTGACTCGAGGAGTTGGCTTGAGATTATCCATATTTGACCGCGATATAAACCGGTATCACTTGTATATCATTGGTGTTGATAACACGATGTGAATACACAGAAGGTTGAGGTGACTGCGGCGGGTTGTAAATGATCCCGTATGAACCGTGTCAGCAACTCGGCCAATGGTTCCTTCCAACTGGTGATTTGAAGTTAACCAAACTGTAGCGGCGGTGACTTGTGCGCCTGCCCATTGATCCATCCAGTGCAGACGGCGGTTGATGATAATTTGCCTCCAATTTGAAAGAAAACCGGGCTACCCAAGCTGTGACTTGTTCATACTCGATAAATGGCTCGCGCAGACAGGTGCGGCCCGGTATGTTGATGTAGACCGGACTGCGGGGGATGGCAGCCTGTGCATGCGCTATTGGGTAATTCGCATGGTCCTGACGAGTTGATGCAGATTGGATCGCGATATAAACCGTCATGGGTTATCCAAAAGCTCTGCGATATAATAATCCCCTTTTTGCAATAGACAATTTGTCCTGTATTAGAAAACTTGGAAGCCAGAATATTTGCTCTTTTTAAAGAAAACAATACATATTATGAAAATATAGTGGATGGATTTCACCTGATATGCTAGCCAGAAAATATCCACCGCGGAGTTGACGATCACCACAGTGAAACTGAAATTAATCATGGCAAGTCAGCCATGCGAACAGACAGATGAACCGGTCGCGACATCGTAAACCGGTGCGGAGCAAGTTGTCCTCTGCGCCGTAAGCCAGCGCGGTCGCGGGAGACGGCCGTGGTGTTGTAAACCGGCACGTACGCGGACGAACGAGTCAATCGCAGGCGTGGTCCGGCGAGGCAATTGCAAGCACGGTCCCGGTGAGTCGATTTAGTCCGGGCCGCAGGAGCGGCGTCTTGCACCCATATTCTTAGATCATTGTGGCACGGTCATATGCTAGCACATGACAGTAATTACGTGATTTATATATCCATGATCTGTCCATCGGCTTTGCAATGACCAATTATCCTGCATATAAAATTCAAAGACCCAAGTAATTGCTCTCTGACAAAAAAATATGTGCTAAAGTTATACTTAGAGGGATATCACCTGATTCGCCCAGACAATAGATGAGTCGGCCGTGGCATTGTAAGCCGGTGCGGACTCGTGAACCGGTGCGGACGCGTGAACCGCCATGAGGGCAGATGGACAAGACGTCCATGGCGTGGTAAAGCGGCGCGGACGGCGAGTCAAACGTGATGTTGTTTAACCGGTGCAGACGCACGAATCGGCCGCAGGTGCGGAAGAGGTAATCCGAACATCGGGGCAGCAACTTGCACGTGCATCCGTTGAGCATCATAGCACGGACAAACACCAGTGCAAAAGTGATGTTGACGCGCCCCCTTCGGCGACACCTTTTTTAATGATCCTGTAAAAATATTACAAGACCAAGTAATTGTTCTTTGATAAAAACAATATGTGCTAAGAAAAAAAATAAACTTTAGATGAATATCACCTGATATTTGTAGACGGGTCACGCGGAGAAGGCAGAGCCGTCGGTGGTAGGTGGTGAGGCAGGCCAGGACGAAGCCGAGTCGGAGCGGATCAGAGCGGAGGGCGCTCGGAGTTCGAGTCAGGGCACGGGTCGGCGATGGAAACGAGTCGGCATCGGCGACTCAGGGGAGGCAGCTCACAACCTGCAGTTTGCCAAGGGCGTAGCTGGCGGCTCGAACCTCACATGCGCTAGGCCAAGTAGTAGTACAAGCAGATGATGCGTGTGACCCGTGCTGGGCGAATCGGCGGATCAGACAAAACATAGCAGAAATCTTGCCGGCTGTCTAAGTTTCCTACGATGGTACACCCAAAGACGAACTCGGTCTCCAAACTGATGATCACCTGGTAATAGTTTCCCATGGAAGATTCAATTGGCTTGCTCGAAATCCGTGACATGCTAAATAATTCCTTTCTCCTTGGCTGCCATGAATCGATCTCATGGTTCTGCATGTAGACAGACTCCATTAACTTTGTTTTGGCATTGAACGGTGCCTGTTTTAATCCGTCGTTTCTTTTTAGCTAATTCTTTCTATCACGCCTGTCTAATCCACTGCTTCAAGCAATAATTTTCTAGGGCTCAACTGATTTCGTCCAGACTTTGCAATCCTTAACAACCTCGAGTAACAGGTCCGCCCAGCGGTCGGTTCAAGAGGTTTTCGCCTGCTAGGGCTGCTTCAAATCTCGGCGCTGGTCTGCCACGGAAAATTTTAATCTCAACTAATGAAGTCGGATTCGATCACGATTCTTTCGTTCCTGTTCTTCTTCATCCAGCAACCGCGAACTTCTTGATCCCTGGGAGAGATCCCTTCAAGAACTCAACACCACCGTGCGCAGGCCCCACGGTGGGCGCCAACTGTCGTGGAATTGTCACGGCAGATGTCCTTAGTGTCAGGACTTAGTCGCGAGGCCCACGCATCCATGTGGTAGCTTGAGAGGGGTTGAGTTTGACGAGAGACGCAGGGCGGATCAACACGCAAGACAAGGGTTTAGACAGCTTCGGGCCCCGGGAAACATCATCCGGAATAGCCCTACATGCTGTTTGAGGCTAGGTCTCATTATCATCCCGAGGGAGACGCCGTAAACCGGCTCTTGTGTCTAGCCCTAGAGATTATTGATTGCTTGTAGCTTGTAGCTTCTAACCTCCCCCTCTTTGGGGAGCCCTGGCCCTCCTTATATATGTTGAAGGGGCGGTTTACATGTGGAGTCCTATTGGGATTAGGACTAGTCTATCTCTAATACAAACCGGATACAAGTCCTGGCTTTAACTCCTTGTAAGGCAAATATTCCTTTCCTCTTAAACCGGCCCACAATAGTTGAACCGGCCTTCATGAACCGCCAGACGGGCCACCGGGTCTTGTCGCTCCTCTGACCCGTCCGTCGGGTTACCAGTGAGTTACAACGTCCCGACGGGTTGCTGGTAAACCGCCAGGTCTGGGCGGGTCACCAGACGAATATCGCCAAGTCCGGCCGGGTTAACTTCCGGCCGGTTTACACCGCGGGGTATATCCCCGACACCAAGGGTCATGTTTATTTTAGTCCCCCCTAGGCCAGTGCTCCTTCGAGTGTTGGTCCGAACCGAGCAGCCTGCGGGGCCACCTCGGGGAAACTCGAAGTCTGGTTTTACTCGTAGCTTGACTTATCCGGTGTGCCCTGAGAACGAGGTACGTGCGACTCCTATCGGGATTTGTCGGCACATCCGGGCGGCTTTGTTGGTCTTGTTTTATTATTGTCGAAATGTCTTGTAGCCGGGATTCTGAGACTGATCGGGTCTTCCCGGGAAGAAGGAATATCCTTCGTTGATCGCGAGAGCTTATCATGGGCTAAGTTGGGACACCCCTGCAGGGTTTGAACTTTCGAAAGCCGTGCCCGCGATTATGGGCAGATGGGAATTTGTTAATGTCCGATTGTTGTAAACTCGAAGTAAACTCTTCTAAAATACACCAACCGTGTGCGTAACCGTGATGGTCTCTTTTCGGGGTTGATCGAGAGGAGAACATGGTTTCTGGGTTATGTTTGGCGTAAGTAGGAGTTCAGGATCACTTCTTGATCATTACTAGTTGACGACCGCTTGCTTTGCTTCTCTTCTCGCTCTTATTTTCGTAAGTTAGCCACCATACATGCTTAGTCCTGCTGCAACCTCACCACTTTACCCCCTTCCTTACCCTTTAAGCTTTGCTAGTCTTGATACCCATGGTAATGGGATTGCTGAGTCCTCGTGGCTCACAGATTACTACACCACCAGTTGCAGGTACAGGTTATGCGATGATCATGACGTGAGAGCGATGTTTGTTTGTGTTGGAGTTCTCCTTCTGCTTCTTCTTCAGTTGAGGGATAGGTTCCTGGTCGGCAGCCTGGGCTAGCAGGGTGGATATTGTTTGAGTTTCTGTTTATGTTTCATCCATAGTCGGATGTTGATCTTGTATACGATGTATTGTTGTATTCATGTGACACTGTATGTCTTGGTTGTATCCCCACTATTATGTAATGATATCCACCTTGCAAAAGCGTCTTCAAGATGCGCTTCTATCCTTGGTGGGACCTTCGAGTTCCTTTAGGATAGGATCGCATCTTGGGCGTGACTGTTGGGGAACGTTGCAGAAAATTAAAATTTTCCTACGGTTTCACCAAGATCCATCTATGAGTTCATCTAGCAACGAGTCATGGGAGAGAGAGATTGCATCTACATACCACTTTGTAGATCGCGAGCGGAAGCGTTCAACGAACGGGGATGAAGTAGTCGTACACACCGTGATCCATATCACCGGAGATCCTAGCACCAAAAGCACGGCACCTCCGCGTTCAACACACGTACGGTCAGCGTAACGTCTCCTTCTTCTTGATCCAGCAAGGCAAAGGAGAGGTTGGGGAAGAAGACTCCAACAACAGCACGACGGCGTGGTGATGGTGGAGCCGCAGTACTCCGACAGGGCTTCGCCGAGCTCTACGGAGGAGGAGGAGGTGTTGGAGAGGGAGAGGGAGGCGCCAGGGCAAAAGGTGTGTAGCCCCCCTCCCCTCCCCCCTTTATATAACCCCTTGGGGGGGGGGCGCCGGCCCTAGGAGATGGAATCTCCTAGGGGGGGCGGCGGCCAGGGAGGGGGGCTTGCCCCCCAAGCAAGGGGGGCGCCCCCTTTAGGGTTCCCCCCCCCAACCCTAGGCGCATGGGCCTTTGGGGGGGAGGCGCACCAGCCCACTTTGGGCTGGTTCCCTCCCTCATACAGCCCATGGGGCCCTCTGGGATAGGTGGCCCCACCCGGTGGACCCCCCGGTGGTCCCGGTACAATACCGATAACCCCGAAACTTGTCCCGATGTCCGTATGACGACTTTCCATATATAAATCTTTACCTCCGGATCATTCCGAAACTCCTCGTGACGTCCGGGATCTCATCCGGGACTCCGAACAACATTCGGGTTACTGCATATACATATCTTCACAACCCTAGCGTCACCGAACCTTAAGTGTGTAGACCCTACGGATTCGGGAGACATGCAGACATTACCGAGACGGCTCTCGGGCAATAACCAACAGCGGGATCTGGATACCCATGTTGGCTCCCACATGCTCCACGATGATCTCATCGGATGAACCACGATGTCGAGGATTCAATTAATCCCGTATACGATTCCCTTTGTCAATCGGTATTTTACTTGCCCGAGATTCGATCGTCGGTATCCCAATACCTCGTTCAATCTCGTTACCGGCAAGTCACTTTTCTCGTACCGTAATGCATGATCCCGTGATCAAACACTTTGATCACATTGAGCTCATTATGATGATGCATTACCGAGAGGGCCCGGTGATACCTCTCCGTCAAGCGGAGTGACAAATCCCAGTCTCGATCCATGTCAACCCAACAGACACTTTCAGAGATAACCGTAGTATACCTTTATAGTTACCCAGTTACGTTGTGATGTTTGGCACACCCAAAGCACTCCTACGGTATCCGGGAGTTACACGATCTCATGGTCTAAGGAAAGGATACTTGACATTGGAAAACTCTAGCAAACGAACTATGCGATCTTATGCTATGTTTAGGATTGGTCTTGTCCCTCACATCATTCTCCTAATGATGTGATCCCATTATCAAATGACATCCAATGTCCATAGTCAGGAAACCATGACTATCTGTTGATCAACGAGCTAGTCAACTAGAGGCTCACTAGGGACACGTTGTTGTCTGTTATTCACACATGTATTACGATTTTCGGATAACACAATTATAGCACGAATAAAGACAATTATCATGAATAAGGAAATATAATAATAATGCTTTTATTATTGCCTCTAGGGCATATTTCCAACAGTGACAGCCACCACCGTAGTTGTCTTCCTCCGCCGAGTTAGGGTGTGGAAGATCTGCACTGACGAACTTCACGTCTCCATCTCATAGTTCGTCGTGTTCTTCGTCCAGGGTAATTAAAAGTTACTTTTACTGCCCTCTTTGATTCGGATGATTTCTACAAAATCTTCAAAGGTGTTTTTCTTCAAATACTCACACACTGAACACCTCACATGTCATCTGTTCTTGATTTGTTTCTCTAAGCAACATTTTTTTCTTCAAGATTCCTCAATTGTGTGGATTTCTGATCTGTACAACTCTGGAACCTAGGACAAAACGCTTAGTGAAATTCTTCAAGACTCTCCTGGTCCAATTCCTCAAACTTGTTCATTTTACAAAACCTTCTGAGAACGCATATGACCTCTCCAAATTCCTCGCAACTATACTCTGTTCACAGGTACTCATGTCTGCTGCTGAATCACTAGGTTCTCATCAACTTAACTCATTTGCAGCGTTCTTCGAAGAAAAGTTGCATACTTCTTCAGAGAATTCAATTGTTCAAATTCCTTAACTGAAGAAAATGGCTGATGGTAAGAAGCCACGGAAAGGAGGAAAGAGGCCTGCGGTCAATACTGCTTTTGAAATCCCTGAGGACATCTATGCTGGGTACTGCACACCCCCTGAGGAAGATAAAAATCAGCGCAAGGTGCGCATTCAAAAGATTGAGAGGATATGGGCAAGAGAGTGGAGGGAGTACAAATATGTAACTCCAAAATACATGAAGAAATTCGCACTCAATCCACCATGCCCAAGACCTCCATTGGCACCTGGCCAAGAAGGAGATCCCACTAGCCTCAAGCACGGTGAGGACTATCCTAATGAATGGGCAAAGCGCCAGGCCAAGTTGGCCAAACAGGCAAAATAAGCAGTGAGGAAATTCAATGAAGACTCTGTTGTTGCTGCTGTTGCTGAGGCCTCTGTCAAGCCCAAAAAGGCCATGTCAAAGAAGCCTGCACGCAAGCCAAGTGCTTCGTCGTCAATGCCCTCACGGTCGAGTTCCTCAGCTATGCCCTCACGGTAAGAATCCTCAAAGCCCTCACGGCCAATTCCTCATGCTGCTCCTGCTCCTCCAAAGTCCTTAGCCCCTCCGCCAAAGTCTTCGGCTGCTTCGACAAAATCCTCAGCACCTATGCATCTTGCCACGTGCCAAAGGACCACAAGCATATCTATTGCCTCAGGAGCCTCTACTAGTTCCTCTGCTGCTCCAAGTTCCTCAACTGGCCCCTCTCTGCTGAAGAAAAAGTCCACTGCTGGACGAGGTCCTCGACCAAGTCCTCACAAGAAGAAGGTGGTCTTTCAAGTACCCTCTGATGATGATGAGGCTGATGATGAAGAACTTGCCGAAATCATTAGAGACAGACAAACCAAGGCCGCTAGCGCCAAAGGAAGCAATGTGCCACTGCTTTTGGATCCGAAGTTGATCCTGCACTACATTGATCTCAGGCACAAGGACCCAAACACCCCTAAGCCTGATTTCAAACTGACTCCTGGACAAAGTCATGTTCTGACCTCCTTCATCCAAGAAGAAAAATGGAAATATGAGAAGGCCAGGCAGATCAAGAAAGCGCAGTATAGGAAGGAGAAAATTCTGAAGAAAAACATTGTCTCTATGACAACTGAAGAACCAATTGAAGATGCATACTGAAATCAAAGGCCTCAGTGATGAATTCAACGCTTACTATGTTGATTGGCAAGGAGCCAAAGTCAGGTTTGTGAAACTGACAGAAAAGTTCACTTCAAAGGTTGCAGCTCCATCGCAACCAGAAATTCCTCAGGCTGGAGCATCTACTCATCCTACTGAAGAAAATGCCAGCACCGCTGAAGACAATCAGGCTCCTGAAGAAAATGTGAGTTCCAGGGCTAATGAATGCATTCCAGCCGCTGAACAAATTGCCAGGGCAACTGGATCAGTTGTGCCTGAAGAAAATCAACCAGATTCCTCTGCTCCTCCTGCGCCTACCCCAACTCCAATCCTTCCATCTGCATCATATGTGAAGAAGACTAAGGCTACAGAGCGTGCAGCTGTGAAGAAAAGGAAAGCATCAACTTCATCAGATTCTTCAGCTCTGAAGAAGATGAAGCCCTTGACCAGATCATTTGCAAATCCCATTGATGTTGTTTCTCTCTCAACCATGCCATCAAAGGACCTTGTTCCTTATGATGAAGAATATGTGATTCCTAGCGAATCCGATGAAGAAAATCCTTCTGCTGCTTCGTTAGAGCAGTTGGATGAAGAAATTGAAGTGGATGAAATACCTTTAACTCCAGCTGTTTCCTCGCCTACGCCTCAGTTTACTGTTGAAGAGGCCGGCGTTGAATAAATGGAAGATGAAGACGTGGACATTGGGAGCACTACACCTTTGATGAATGATGACTTTTGGGAAAGTCAGCACCCCAACTCTCCACTCTTCACACCATTACAACAAATTCCTCAGTCCCCCGCACAAACTGTTCCATTGGGCTCTGAAGAAAATCAACCCACTGTGTTCATGAAGAAATTCCAGCCACTAGTGTTGAAGAAACTGCTGCTGCTGAACATCTGAAGAAGCAGACTGCCACTAAAGAGGAACCAGAAATTCCTCAGCCTGAAGAACCTGAGATTGCGATTCCTGAGGTTGTGATGCAACTCACTGACACTCCTCTGCCCAAGCCAAAGGATCCATTCTCTAGGAAGCAAAAATTCAAGGCTGATGATTTCTTCGGTGAGCATGTATTCTTCACTGATTACAACCCCTATGACTCTGCTCGCATAAGGAAGAGGTGTTTCTGGACTACCAGCCAGGCAAATTTCTATTCCTTAGTGCTGTTCAACAAAGACAAAGTCTTCGATCATGCACACATTCCTCACGTGGATATGGAATCTCTGCCGTGCTTCGTGCCAGTCCTCAGTGTTCTTCACGATGTTGGACTGCTAAATTTCTGCACTGACATCTGTGATTGGAATGAAGAACTCATTCTTCAATTTTATAAGACGCTGCACATCAGCAGAGATTCTGAAGATCTGAATTCATGGGTGCTGGACTGGATGACTGAAAACACTCACTACAAGGCACCAACTACTGAATTGCTTCGTGCTTTACCACTCAGTCATCCCCTTGAAGCTGCCCATTGCGTCTATAGTGAACCTGAGCTTACAGATCACTACATGCAAGTGCTGATGAAGCCATTGAAGCCAGGTCAGGCCCCACAAACCAAATTCCTCGTGAAGGAATTACTCTATGTGCCTCGGACTGTCTATCACATTCTGACGAAGACATTGAGTCCAATCAAGGGCCATGACTCAAATGATGAAGAAGTCGTTGGCATCATGAAGAATCTGCTTTTCAATATCATTCATGGCGTTCCCGTTAACTTCCATGATTTCTTCATGAGGACTCTAGCCAATGTCGCTATGTCACCGTTTGAGCTGAAGCCTTATGCACCTTGGATTATGAGATTCATCAGAACAAGGTCTTCCCTCAACTACAAAGCTGATACACTAAACCATTGTAGCTACTTGCCTCCGATTGAAGTCCTCAAATGGTCATTTTCCTCAGCTGATGACAAGGGAAAGGCCGCTGCTGTTATAGATGAAGGCATTCGTCCATTGGATGGTCAATTTCGCAAGGCTGCATCCTACTCAACCAATGACGACTCTGCCACTCATGACTCTGCCGCCAACACAACCAAGCAAAATCCTCAAGGCACAACACCCAGGGTGATGACTGATCGTGAGCTTCTCCTCAGTCTTCATCAGAAGGTTGATCGCAATCATAAATGGGTCAAGCGTCAGTTTGGTTCAATTCTTCACAACATGACTGCTACCCACAATGAAGTGAAGAAAAACCACTACTACCTCCATGAAACCTTCAACCGTACCTGGGCTGTTTTGTCTCATGTCTACAGCGCAGAAGATCTGAAGAAAACGGGTCTCAAGGAAGATTTTGACTGGTCTGCTCCTCCACCGAAGAAATACAAGAAGGTCAAAGTTCCTTCCTTGGTGGCTAGATCCTATTCTTCATCGCGCAACACCGATGAGCATGAAGACTTGGACGACACTGCGGCAGGCCCAACATCAACAAACGACCCCAACAACGCTGGCGCTCCTTCATCAACTTGATATTCTTCAGGGGCGTTAGTCCTCATTTTTGATCCTTTTGGTCATCCGATGACAAAGGGGGAGAAATTTGAGTTAGTCTTCAAGCGGGTCTATCATATATGGGCGTTTTTTGCTAAGTTACAACTCTCGTTCTTCTAAAACTTTATTGGATCGAGTTGTAAACTTAAACCCCGATGGTGGTCTGATACTTTTGCTATGTTTTTCTGCATGCTTATTCCTCGTTAATATTAATGCACGCATGCTGAATTACATCAGTCACCAAATTTCATCATGCATTTCAAATTCTTCATATTATATGTCAAATGCGTGTATGAATTACAAGATATAGGGGGAGATCTCCATGATTCAACTCTTCAAGTGTGCATTGCTTCAAAAGCAAATTCCTCACTATGCACATCTTCAGGGGGAGTTCTTCTATATCTTGCAATCAAATTCCTCAATATCATTATTTACACTTCATATGTTTATCCCCGTTGAAAACTTAACCTATATTGTCATCAATCCCCAAAAAGGGGGAGATTGTAAGTGCATCTAGTGTCCCTTAGTGATTTTGGTGTATTGAAGACTTATAGGTTAAGGGACCAATGTGTTTATGAGTGTACACAAGTCTATAAGTCTATGAGGAGTTTGATATTTGCAGAGAAAGTTGACCCCTAAAAATGAAGTTCTTCGACTAAAGACTTTGGATTTCTGAAGACTTTCTGAAGACTTTGAAAGTGAAGAAATTGGTGTGACCTTGAAGACTTGGTATTCATTCGAGGAACATGAAGCGTGAAGACTTTTGTTTTCGTAGTTTCATTTTCTCTTTCTTGAGTCATAGGAAACACCGTACTGTTAAAGGGGGTCGAGGAAATACTAAGGAAAAATTTCCATGTGATGCTCAACTCAAAATCCTACACCTACCAATCCCTTCGAGTGAAGCCATTGGAAATCTCATACAGTTCAGTCATATTCTTCAGTGACAGAGACGAAGTTCTTCTGGTCTCTGAGGAATTTGTTCTGACTGAGGAGTTAGGAATTCGCTAGTGCGGATTGCCTACACAATGAGGAACATGATAGCCCTGAGGAATTTGAGCCTCAAATTTCTGATCGTTGTTGTGCTACGCGCCAGCTGTCCCAAAATATCTTATCCACCTAACGGTCATATCATTGAAGGGCATTTATGTCTTATCATGTCAGGCTGCTCCCTAGGCTATAAATAGCCGCCCCCTACAACCACTAGCTGGTTGGCTGCTCCGAGAGAAACTGACACTTGTCATTTGAGAGCAACCCATCCTCCGAGGACTTTGAGCGAAAATCATCGAGTGAGGAAAAACCCAAACCCAAACACCTACAAACCCAAAGTGATTGAGCATCACTGAAGAGATTGATCCTGCATGGATCCGACACTTGTTACCTTTGAAGATTGTGCTTCTTCCAGACGGTTAGGCGTCATGGTCTAGAGCATCCAAGAGGAATTGTGGATCGCCGAGTGACCGAGTTTGTGAAGGTTCGGAAGTCACATGAAGACTTACCACGAGTAATTGGACGAGGTCTGTGTGACCTTAGTTCAAGGAGAATACGGTGAGGAATGTGTGTCCGGGACTGTGTGTCCTCAGGTTTAAATACCTAGCCGCTCCAACCAGATGTACAACTGAGACAACAGTTGGAACTGGTCTACCAAATCATTGTCTTCACCAAGCCAACTGGTTCTATTTCCTCAACTCTTTCATTTCCTCATTCCTGTGTTGTGTGCTTGTCATATCTATGTTTGAAGACTATGACTGAAGACTTTCCCAATTTCCTCAGTTCAATTTCTTCAGTCTGTTTGTCTTCAACCTGTGTTATCCTGTGATTACGCTTTCTGTACTCTGTGCTTGTCTTCATTTCACCATGATGACCATGCTTGTGTTCTGTTATGTTTACTTATGAGTACTTATTCCACTGCAAGTAGTTCTTCGCTAAGTAATTTCCTCACCGGCAAATTCCTCAGTGAAGAATTCATAAAAATCTCCTATTCACCCCTCCTCTAGTCAATATAACGCACTTTCATGGACCGAACACCCAATGCCCTTGAGTGACCAGTTGAAGCAACTGGTCGAGCTTCACAAGGCGGCCGAACAGGCCATGAACGGTCTTATAGTCCGGATGTGGCCTGGCAAGCCCCTGCCTGATAGCTACTTCGGTCTGGTGAGGCGGCTTGTGAATGCATGCCCATGGCTTGAAGTCGTAAAACGGTCCGTCTGCATCGAGGGTGCGCGCATGGCTTTTGCCCGGGTGAAGGTGCACTGAGCGAAGCTGGACGCCGAAAAGCTGGTGAAGGAGGGGCCGCCGGAAGGCAAGGAGCATCGCCACCCTGAAAAGTATTATGACAGTGTCCTGGAGAGTGCTCGCCTTGTGGCCGATGAATGTGCTAAAGATGTAATATTCGAGTGAATGTACTCATGTGATCCTGTAATATGAAACGAGTTCATTTGCGCTATGCAATGCTTGTTAATTTAAAATATTACCTTCTGTGCGGCCGTTTATAAAATCTGAGAGTTGGCTAGTCGTTGGCTTCTGCCCCCATGTAACTAGTACTAAGGTCTTCGGGATAACCTGAGCACTCTTTATCCCAATTTTGGGTCCTTTGAAAGAGGTGTTCAGCACAATGAACCAGGCAATCGGACTATAAAGCTTTATCACTCTCACTTAGCCATAGAAGTCTATAATTTTAAATTTTGGCGAAGACCCTAGTATTCAGATGGCCGAATTTGGGGCGCTACACACTCCTAAGTCGGGCAAGGCCGACTCCTCGCCCAAAGCGGAAAAAGTCTTTAAGGACTTGAGACCTCTCGAACAGTGACCCGTTCTCGCCGCATCATGACAGTCAGTTTTCGGCTTTCTCTACTGAGGTGCTCATCCGGAAGAACTGGGACACAATCGCAGTAGTTCTCCCAGTGCTACCTTAGCCGATTTGCGGAACGTAAGGTACCAAAACATGGGAGCCGGGCAAACCCAACTATTGACCCAAGACATGATTCGGAGCTGATGCATATAATGCTATAAGTTCGGGGTGCCGCACTGTCGAAAGTGTTCGGACTTCTCACGCCGTATTATGGGGTATACTGAAGCCCCTGGCGTAGTAGTCGTAGCAGAATGTACGGGTGCAATCTGTCGTAAATAAGCAGACAAGAAAAAAAACAAAGGGTAATGCAATAATAGGCTAACGCTATGCATTGTTATTAAATAGTACGCCGAAGCGTACGGATACAAGTAGTGCAATAAGCAAAAGATAGGACTATTTGACATGTCCTATCTAAGGGCAAGCTGCATATGGGTATGTAAAACAGGTGTATCGATCATTATCAGAGACCACCTGAGGATTCCCTTGTGCGTCAGACCGTCTTGCTTCCTTGGTATTTCCTTACCGCAATGAGTCCAACTATTAGACTGCCGGAAAGGGCTTCCAGAGAGTAAGGTCCTGAAAGAGAGAAAAATGATAAAGGTATACAACCCCTGGGGCGGTTGAGCCGCATTGTGGGACGTGCCGTAGTGGTGCCTCCGCCTATGCCCATGGTATCTTGAGTGCGTAGTTTTGTACGCGTGGCACAGATTTCGCCATTCGACTGGGACTAGGACGGAGGCCGAATTGCTAGTCGAGCTCAAAACGTGCCTGCGGATCCGCCTGCGGGGTACTCCGGACTTGCTTGAAGGTGTCCGGGGTCTTTTTCGCCGAGTTGTCGGCTTGCCTAATAAGGCTGCTTTGCGCTTGTGCTGCGAGAGCCGCAGTGTGCTCCTCCGTGCGGAGCGAGCACTCTGTGTTTCCATTAACTGTTATAACCCCGCGTTGTCCTGGCATTTTGAGTTTGAGGTATGCATAATGTGGTACCGCATTGAATCTAGCAAATGCGGTTTGTCCGAGCAGTGCGTGATAGCCGCTGTGAAAGGGGACGATATCGAAGATTAACTCCTTGCTTCGAAAGTTGTTTGGAGACCCGAATACCACTTCGAGTGTGATTGAGCCCGTGCAATAGGCCTCTACACCTGGGATTACCCCTTTAAAGGTGGTTTTTGTGGGTTTGATCCTCGAGGGGTCTATGCCCATTTTAAGCACTTTATCCTGATAGAGCAGGTTCAGGCTGCTGCCACCGTCCATAAGGACTCGAGTGAGGTGAAATCCGTCGATGATGGGGTCAAGGACCAATGCGGCAGATCCGCCATGACGGATACTAGTGGGGTGGTCCCTGCGATCAAAGGTGATCGGACAAGAGGACCATGGGTTGAACTTTGGGGCGACTGGCTCCATCGCATAGACGTCCCTTAGTGCACGTTTTCGCTCCCTCTTGGGAATATGGGTTGCGTATATCATGTTCACCATTTTCACTTGTGGATGGAACCTCTTCTGTCCTCCTGTGTTCGGCGGCCGAGGCTCCTCCTCGTCGTCGCTATGCAGCCCCTTGTCCTTGTTTTCGGCATTCAACTTGCCAGCCTGCTTGAACACCCAGCATTCTCTGTTGGTGTGATTGGCTGGCTTATCGGGGGTGCCGTGAATTTGACACGAGCGATCGAGTATGCGGTCCAAACTGGATGGGCCTGGATTGCTTCTTTTGAACGCCTTTTTCCGCTGACCGGATTTAGAGCCACTGAATCCGGCATTGACTGTCGTGTGTTCGGTGTTATCGTCGTTGTTGCGGTGCTTGTGTCTGTTGCGACGTGGTCTGCCGTTAGTATCTTTGGCATCTGATGTGCCAGGATTCCTTGATGTGTTGTTGTTGCGAGCCAGCCAGCTGTCCTCGCCCGCGCAAAAGCGGGTCATGAGTGTCGTGAGGGCTGCCATGGACTTCGGCTTCTCTTGGCCGAGGTGTCGGGCGAGCCACTCGTCCCGGATGTTATGTTTAAATGCCGCTAAGGCCTCGGCATCCGGACAGTCGACAATTTGGTTCTTTTTAGTTAGGAACCGAGTCCAGAATTTCCTGGCCGATTCCTCTGGTTGTTGGGTTATGTGGCTCAAGTCATCAGCATCTGGTGGTCGCACATAAGTGCCCTGGAAGTTGTCAAGGAATGCATCTTCCAAATTCTCCCAACTGCCAATGGAGTTTGCTGGCAGGCTATTCAGCCAATGTCGAGCTGGTCCTTTGAGTTTTAGTGGGAGGTACTTGATGGCATGTAGATCGTCACCGCGGGCCATGTGGATGTGGAGGAGGAAATCCTCGATCCATACCACGGGGTCTGTTGTGCCATCGTATGACTCAGTGTTCACGGGTTTGAATCCTTCTAGGAATTCATGACCCATTACTTCATCAGTGAAGCATAGGGGGTGTGCGGCGCCTCTGTGCCGGGCTATGTCACGACGCAGTTCATACGAGTCTTGTCTGCTGTGTTCGGCCCGACCGGATTTGCTTTTAGCATATCCGGCGTGACAATCATCGTCACACGTTGGGACGCGACCCCGTGATCCGTAGATCGATCTTTTATGTCCTGCTTTGTTTTCCAATACGTCTCGCAGGTCCCGCGTGTTGCCCCGGGCCTTTGAGTTTTTGTTTGTCTAGCGACGGGGTGCGGGCTGGACTCCGGGCTGATATGCCCCTCTGTCTCGGTCACGAGGTGGCCGATCAGCCGCATCATACGCTGGTAATGTAGGTTTAATGCTTCCTCCTCGAGTTGGGGTAGCAGCCTGTGCTTTGGGTAACTCTTGGTTGGGCGTTCGAGTTCGTATTCCTCGGCCGCCAGGACTTCGGTCCATCTATCCGCTAGCAGATGTTGATCAGCTCGAAGCTGTTGTTGCTTTTTCTTCATGCTGTTTGCTATGGCTATGAGCCGGCGCTTGAAGCGCTCCTGCTCGTCAGGATCCTCACGCACGATAAATTCTTCGTCGCCGAGGCTCACCTCGTCTTCAGAGAGAGGCATGTAATTGTCATCCTCTGATTCTCTGTCTGCTGCCTGTTCCAGAGGGCTAGCTTGTTCACCCTCCTGCTCGAGGTCTGGCTGGAGGGGATTATCGTCATCTTCGGCACTATCCGGAGCGTTATTGTCTCTTGTTCCGGTATCGCTGCTTTTGCTATGGCGGGACTTAGAGCGGCGTCGCTGACGTCGGTGCTTGGATTGCTTCTTGGAGGGATTATCCTCCGCTGTCTTATCGCCATCGCCTTCTTTGGGGGTGTCCACCATGTATATATCATATGATGAGGTGGCAGTCCAGCGCCCTATGGGCGGTGGTTCCTGTTCGTCTCCTGCATCGTCGTTCATGCCGTCAAAGTCTTCGGAGCCGAAATCGAGCATGTCGGTTAAATCGTCGACAGTGGCTACTAAGTGGGTGGTGGTCGGGGAGCGAATTTCTTCGTCGTCTGCATCCTATTCTAGCCGGACATATTTCGGCCAAGGGCCTCTTGACAGGGAGAGAGACCTTAAAGAGTTTAGCACGTCGCCAAAGGGCGAGTGCTGAAAGATATCCGTGGAGGTAAACTCCATGATCGGTGCCCAATCGGATTCAATAGGCACGGACACAGGCGGCTCGGAGCCCGTGGCCGGGGACGAATCCAAGTGTCCGGCAACATGGGTCTCATAGGAAGTGAAGTCAGCATTCGGTTCTATCGCCGCTGAGTGCGCGGCCTTCATGGCGGGGTCCATCCACCCGTCCTCAGGCGGCACAATTTGTTCCGGATTGAGGGCCAGAGTAGTTGCAGGTGCGATCTCCCGAACACCGTCCGACGGATGAGCTAAGTCATGCTCGTCGTGACTGTGCGGCGCACCTGACATGGGCTCAAATCCTTCGAAGATCAAGTCTCCGCGGATGTCGGCAGTATAGGTCAAGTTTCCAAACCTGACCTGATGGCCAGGGGCGTAGCTCTCGATCTGCTCCACATGGCCAAGCGAGTTGGCCCGCAGTACGAAGCCGCCGAATACGAAGATCTGTCCGGGGAGGAAAACCTCACCCTGGATCGCATCGTTGCCGATGATCGAAGGAGCCATCAAGCCTTGCGGTGACGGCATAGTGGAACTCTCAATGAAAGCACCAATGTCGGTGTCAAAGCCGGCGAATCTCGGGTAGGGGGTCCCGAACTGTGCCTCTAAGGCGTATGGTAACAGGAGGCGGGGGACACGATGTTTACCCAGGTTCGGGCCCTCTCGATGGAGGTAATACCCTACTTCCTACTTGATTGATCTTGATGATATGCGTATTACAAGAGTTGATCTACCACGAGATCGTATAGGCTAAACCCTAGAAGCTAGCCTATGGTATGATTGTTGTTATTGTCCTACGGACTAAACCCTCCGGTTTATATCAACACCGGAGGGGGCTAGGGTTACACAGAGTCGGTTAGAAGGGAGGATATCTACATATCCGTATTGCCAAGCTTGCCTTCCACACCAAGGAGAGTCCCATCCGGACACGGGACGAAGTCTTCAATCTTGTATCTTCATAGTCCAACAGTCCGGCTGAAGTATATAGTCTGGCTGTCCGAGGACCCCCTAATCCATGACTCCCTCACCCGGGTCAGACCGCTAGGGTCAAATGGGGAAGAAATTCCCGCTAGTTTAGTATATGACCAAGTAAAGGTGGCTTCTAGATATTCCCAACATGATTGTAAATTAGACCGCCTGTTGGACGGTATAGTGAAGGAAGTTTTTAAGTCCTAAGTGACTATGTACTTCCCTTCTAGCTGGATTGTAAAACGATTGTCATGGCCGACCTTTTCGCTTCGAGCTCTCGACCCGAAGGTGCGGAGTGTTTCCGAATACCTGAGCGGCAAAATAAACCGGGCTATGCGTGGAAACCAGGCGTAGGGGTCATAGTTGCTTGAACAGACAAGTTGTATCCGGCTAGTTATGTTATATTACATTAAAATTGTAAGAAACATCTTCCAGAGAGAGTAGTTCCATTAAGGGTTCCTTTCCCTGGGTGTGCCTGCATCTATGTGCATGTCCGGACTGTGATGAAAAAATCATAGTGTGTATAGCTTCTGGGGGTTCACAATGGAACGAGTGCAAAAACATCTTTAGTTCACCGACCAAATATTCCCTTAAGAACGCTAGCTTTCGGCTTCACCCAGTCTGAGGTACACATCCGGATGACCCGATAGTAACAATCGCAGAGGTGCTCCCTTTATGCCCTAGCCGAATTGACGGGAACGTAGGGCATAAGCACAGGAGCCAGGCAACCCAGCTTGGCCAAAACTTAAGTCATATTGATGCATATAATGGCAAAGAAAAGGTACATATGGGAGAAAACACATATGTGATGAGCTTGATGCTCGGAAAATAGTAATAGCAAGCTTCTGTCCAAGAAGCCCCCAGGTATAATAGACGTACATACTTGAAGATGTATGCGTCGGGGGTGCAAGGTCTAACCGCACGAAAGCTTTTAAGGCTAAAGAGAAAAAACGAAAAGAGAGAAAAAAATGATGAAAACAATAAGGGGAAGGAGACGAACAAAGAGTTCGGCGCTAGGCATAGAATCTTCGGAGTCTAGCCGCGTTCCAGGGGTTCGGCTCTAGTCGATTGTCTGACGCATCACGCAGGTGATACGCCCCTCCTGTGAGAACTTCGTCGATGATGAAGGGACCCTCCCACTTGGGCTTGAGTTTGTCCTTTTTCTTCTCCGGCAGGCATAGAACGAGTTTGCCGATGTTGTAAGTTTTGGCTTACACTTCTCTGCTTTGATACCTGCGAGCCTGCTGTTGATAAAATGCGGAACGGGATTTTGCGACGTCGCGCTCCTCCTCCAGGGCATCTAAGCTGTCCTGCCGATCGAGCTCGGCCTCTCTCTCTTCGTACATGCGCACTCGAGGTGAGTCATGAATAATGTCGTAGTGTAGTACTGCCTCTGCGCCGTACACCATGAAAAAAAGGTGTGTATCCGGTAGTGCGATTGGGAGTGGTCCGCAGCCCCCAGAGTACGGAGTCGAGCTCCTCAACCCAGTGCTTGTCTGATTCCTTCAAAGACCGCACTAGTCTAGGCTTAATGCCGCTCATAATGAGACCATTGGCTCTTTCGACTTGACTGTTTGTCTGTGGGTGATAGATAGAGGCGTAATCGAGCTTGATGCCCAGATTGGCGCACCGGGTTTTCACTTTGTCGGTTGTGAAGTTGGAGCCGTTATCGGTGATGATACTGTGCGGAACACCATAACGGTGTACAACGCCGGATATGAATTCGATCACCGCCCCGGATTCGGCCGTTTTAACTGGTTTGGCCTCTATCCACTTAGTGAATTTATCCACCATGACGAGCAAATGTTTTTTCTTATGGCTTCCTCCTTTAAGGGGTCCAACCATATCCAGTGCCCAGACCGCAAAAGGCCAAGTGATGGGGATTGTTTGTAGGGAAGTGGGGGGCATATGACTTTGGTTGGCGAAGAGTTGGCATCCGACGCAACGTTGGACAAGGTCCTGTGCATCTGCTCGGGCCGTCGGCCAATAAAACCCTATACGGAAGGCCTTGCTAACAAGGGCCCGAGCTGCAGCGTGGTGCCCGCCAAGACTGGCGTGAATCTCAACCAAGAGTGCCGCCCCTCCTCCTCGGAGATACATCTTGGAAGGACTCCGGTAGTGTTTTTCTTATAGAGTTCTCCGTCGTGAACCTTATAGGCCTTCGAACGCCGGACAATGCGGCGGGTCTCATTCTGATCCTCAGGAAGTTCCTTCTTATTAAGGTAGGCCAAGAAGGGTTCGGTCCATGGGGCAATGACTGCCATAATGAGATGGGCCAATGGTGTTATTTCGCTGGCTGAGCCGTCGATGATATCTTTGTGTTCGGAATCTGGAGTTGTCTTCGGATCTGAACTAGTGTCAATGCTGTCCCCCTGCCACACCACGGATGGCTTAGAAAGTATTTCCAGAAAAATATTAGGTGGGACGGAGTCGCGCTTGGCGCCAATACGAGCGAGAACGTCCGCCGCTTGACTACTCTCTCGGGCCACGTGATGGAACTCGAGCCCCTCGAACCGAGCCGACATTTTTAGGATGGCATTACGATAAGCTGCGATGTTTGGACCCTTGGCATCGAATCTCCATTTATTTGAGATATTGTCAGGTTTGAGTCCCTGCGCACCTCCAGGCATTGTATGCCCATGGAGACAGCCATCCGGAGACCATGCAATAAGGCCTCGTATTCGGCTGCGTTGTTGGAATCTGTGTATAGTATTTGGAGTACGTACTGAACGACGTCTCCAGTAGGGAACGTTAAAATGACGCCCGCTCCTAGCCCTGCCAGCATTTTGGAGCCATCGAAATACATAACCCAATTGGAATATGTGTCGTACTCTTTAGGGAGTTCGTCCTCTATCCATTCGGCGTCAAAGTCAGCCAGTACTTGGGATTTAATAGCTCGACGTGGTTTGTATGTAATATCAAATGGAAGGAGCTAAATGGCCCATTTGGCAATCCGGCCCGTGGCATCGCGGTTGTTTATAATGTCGTTGAGTGGTACTTCGGAAGCCACTGTGATCAAACACTCCTGGAAGTAGTGTCGGAGCTTTCGGGATGCCATGAAGACCGCGTATGCTATCTTTTGATATGGGGGTACCGAGATTTGCATGGTGTAAGGACAGTGGATACGTAGTATACTGGCTTCTGAAGCGGGAATTTGTGTCCGTCCTGTTCTCATTCAACGACGAGCACGGCGCTCACCACCTGATGTGTTGCCGATATGTATAATAACATGGGTTCGCCAACGTTTGGCGCGGCCAGGATTGGGTTGCTCACTAGAAGGGTTTTTATTTCCTCCAGTCCGGCTGTTGCCGCGTCCTTCCACTCGAAGTGATCGGTTTGTTGTAGAAGGCCATAGAGTGGCCGTGCCTTTTCTCCCAATCTGGAGATAAAGCGGCCTAGAGCTGCCACGCAACCCGCAAGTTTTTGGACTTGTTTGAGGTTCATTGGCGTGGCCAGTTGAGACAGAGCTCGAATTTTGGCTGTATTTTCTTTTGAGGATTTAGCAATAAAGCAAGTTTTAGGTTGTGCCTTTTTAGAGAAATCGACAATGTAAAGATCACCTCTACGTATACCGGTAAAGACCATTTTATTATTGTCTCGACGAAACACTTGGCAATCTACCTCAGTAAATAGGACATTGAAACCGAAATCAGCAAGTCTAGATATTGAAAGTAAGTTGTAGCCGAGAGATTCAACGAGCATGACATTTTGAATGGAGCTATCATGTGAGATGGCCACCTTACCAAGGCCAACCACCTTACCCTTTGAATTATCACCAAAGGTGACATATTTTCGAGGGCCGTCATTTTAGCAAGCTCACGGAACATCTCTTCATCTCTGGTCATATGATCAGTACATCCACTGTCAAGAACCCATTCCTTTCCTCCTGACACATATCCCCGAAGATTTGCCATAAGACCAAAATGTCTCATTGCATCATCAAGATCATAGTCACTATCATCATCTTCATCGTAATATCCATGTTCAACATCATCTTGTGATTGATCAAATCCTAGAGAGGGTAATTCATTAGGTACATGATCATGAAAGTGGTTACCTTTATGAATTCTTGTAGCTTCGGATATGATATCACTAATGATTCCAACATTTCCTTTAGCATGCATGAGATTGGTAAGCTCAAATAGACAATCACCAAAACTAGGATCACTAGAGTTCATCTTACTCAAGGCAATGGATTTATGGAGAATTTCATCTAGATTTTTCAAGGAATAATTTGGAAAGCGTTCCTCAAGAAATTTCCATATAGTGTAAGCACACTTGAGAGTAGGCAAACATCTAATCAAGTTTCTAGGCAAGCCTCTAATGATGAGCTCAACTGTTCTAAGATTGCGAATCATGTCAATATCTTCATCTAGGGTAGGATGCATAGGATCAACATGAGGTGCACAAGGGCTAGCAATGTACTTGTTCAAATGATATTGATTGAAAATTACAAGCATCTCATTTTTCCACTCACGAAAATACTCTCCATCAAGAATGGCACTCTATGTCTAAGACTCCCCAAAGTAGACTCATCCATCTTCCTCCAATGGTGATTAAACCAAGGCAATGGAGACCAAAGCTCTGATACCACTTGTAGGATCTTGAGAAGATATGTCTAGAGGGGGGGGGGGATTAGACTCTTAGTGCTAAAGTTGCAATTTTTAAACTTTTTCGGTTTAAGTGGAGTTTAGGCACAATTTCAACATCCATAATACATATCAAGCAAGCATGCAAAGAGTATATGAGCAGCGGAAAGTAAAGCATGCATCTTGCAAGAATGTAAAGGGAAGGGTTTGGAGAATTCAAACGCAATTGGAGACACGGATGTTTTTGGCGTGGTTCGGATAGGTGGTGCTATCCTACATCCACGTTGATGGAGATTTCAACCCACGAAGGGTAACAGTTGCGCGAGTCCACGGAGGGCTCCACCCACGAAGGGTCCACGAAGAAGCAACCTTGTCTATCCCACCATGGCCATCGCCCACGAAGGACTTGCCTCACTAGTGGTAGATCTTCACGAAGTAGGCGATCTCCTTGCCCTTACAAACTCCTTGGTTCAACTCCACAATCTTGTCGGAGGCTCCCAAGTGACACCTAGCCAATCTAGGAGACACCACTCTCCAAGAAGTAACAAATGGTGTGTTGATAATGAATTCCTTGCTCTTGTGCTTCAAATGATAGTCTCCCCAACACTCAACTCTCTCTCATAGGATTTGGATCTGGTGGAAAGAAGATTTGAGTGGAAAGCAACTTGGGGAAGGCTAGAGATCAAGATTCATATGGTAGGAATGGAATATCTTGGCCTCAACACATGAGTAGGTAGTTCTCTCTCAGAAATGCGATACTAGAAGTGTAGGCTTAGTCTGATGGCTCTCTCCACGAATGAAGAGGAGGTGGAGGGGTATATATAGCCTCCACACAAAATCTAACCGTTACACACAATTTACCAATCTCGGTGGGACTGAATCAACAAACTCGGTTGGACCGATTTTAGTAAACTTAGTGACCGTTAGGGTTTTCGGTGGGACCGATATGCAACTCGGTAGGACCGATATGGTTAGGGTTAGGGCATAACGTAATCTCGTTGATACCAATTACACAAACTTGGTGAGACCGATTTTGGTAATTAGCTAACCAGAGAGTTGGTCAGGCAAACTCGGTGGGACCGATTACTAAACTCGGTTGGACCGATTTTGGTAATAAGTTAACCAGAGAGTTTGCATTGTAATCTCGGTAGTACCGATTGCCTAAACTCGGTGAGACCGATTTTGGTAATGGACATACACAGAGAGATTACAATCCCATCTCGGTGAGACCGAGATCCCTATCGGTAGAACCGATTTGCTTAGGGTTTGCCAGTGGCTATGACATGTGAAACTCGGTGGCGCCGGATAGCAAGAATCGGTGGGGCCGAGTTTGACTTCAGGTTTAGGTCATATGTGGAAGTGGGAAAGTAGCTGAGGGTTTTGGAGCATATCACTAAGCACATGAAGCAAGAGGCTCATTAAGCAACACCTCATCCCTCCTTGATAGTATTGGATTTTCCTATAGACTCAATGTGATCTTGGATCACTAAAATGTAAAATGAAGAGTCTTGAGCTTGAAGCTTTAGCCAATCCTTTGTCCTTACCATCTTGAAGGAGTTCCCACATCCTTTAGTCCATGCCACTCCATTGTTGAACTTATCTGAAACATACTAGATAAAAGTGTTAGTCCAACAAGAGATATGTTGACATTAATTACCAAAACCACCTGGGGAGCACTTGTGCTTTCAATCTCCCCCTTTTTGGTAATTGATGGCAACATACATCAAAGCTTCAGATAAATATATAAGGAACAACAAGTAAAGCTTTGGAAGGACATGTAACAAACATAGGCTCCCCCTACATGTATGCAATCATGTGAATATGAAATATAGAAGCATGTGAGAGCATAACCATGGCAGAGTAGGCAATGTGTTACATGTATCTTGGCCATATGCATCAGAGCAAAAGATTATTAAGGAAAATACCTTCGTGCTCATGAGTCCTTCTTGCAAACAGTATGTACATAAGCAAGAATTCCTCATACTCATGATTTTGATGCATATACTTACCTTGTAGTCTTGAGTTGGCTTAGGATGGAATGAACCTGCACAAACAAGGTTAGATAACACAGGTACATCCACTAGCCAGAGCAAACAAAAGACACCACAAGAATACCAAGACTAGGATGACATGTAGAGAGTGAGTACAAGGTACCACATTGGATTAGACATGTCCCCAAGAGTAAAGATATGCAATGAATTTGAATGATTTCTTTCCCTTAGATGTGTTGCTCCCCCTGAATCTTGCATGGGATATTGGGAGAAGATAGGGAACAGAAAATTAGAGCTGAAAGATACAAATGGATAGAGCTTAATGCAAATAAGCACATATGAACATGTCTTTCGCCCAAAAAGACATGTGGCATCTCTCCTCTTTAACATCAAGGATCTGGGATCCTTGAGTATTCTCTCCCCCTGGTGATCTCTTTCTCCCCCTTAATACTCTCTCCCTTGTAGGTGATAAGCTTTGATGTGATCTCTCTCTCCCCCTTTGACATCAATTTCCAAGAAGGGCTTTCTGGAATCTGTTGAATGGGTTTGGTCCTTGAGACTCAGCACAAAGCAATGGATAAAACTGTGATGCTTGTAGAGGAGAAGATTCATTGAGTGGAGCTGGATCAGAAGAAATATAGAACAAGTGGCAAACTGTTTTTCCTGTTGTGAAATCGGTGGCACCGAGTGGCATGTTTTGGTGGTACCGAAAGGATTCGTTTGGACCGAAAACTACAAGTCGGTGAAACCGAGTTCATCACAGAGAAAAACACTTGTCACCTCAGCTCACTAGACAAGTAAGATCTCACAAAGATTTGCAATGAATTATATGAAAGATTTGCAATGAATTGGATGCAGAAAATGCAGAACAGAAACAAAAAGAAAAGAAAAGAGAGGAAACTAAAAGATCTAGATGAAGTTTTTTTGTAAAAGGGAAACAAATATGCATGAGACAAATGCAATAACACAGAAAAGAACACAAGAAAACTTCATCTAGAGTTGGGCGGTGACATAGTCACCTATGTTAGAGTATATTGACTTAGGAGTCAAGTGAGAGCACTTGATCATAGGTCATACTCATCGTTTAAGCTCAAAATGGGGTTACCATTTTTCATTTAAGCATCTTGATGTATTCACATCTTGTTGAGTTGCTTTGACTCATGACTTGGAGTAAAGCTTCTCTAAGATGGAATAACGTACCTTGGGTGGTGGTGTGGATCTTGCTCATGTAGTTGAACTTGTGTGGGTGCTCAAGGTTGATGTAGCTCATCAAGAATTGGAGCACCACTTGGAATTTGAGTCCATCTACCTACATGGGTTAGTTCTTGCAAGGAAGAGCACTTGTGTATCCAAAAATGACAATCATGAAGCTCAACATAGAATTTGTCAAAGGATATGTTTGAATGGTTTTGTGCTTCCTTGTCTTCAACCACCGTTGTGTAGAGACTTGGTGATGTAGAGATTGCTCAAGATGTGAGTGAGTTGCAATCTCATAGAATTAGATTCAACCAAGTACCTACATGGGTTAGATAACATGCAAGATGCAAATTTGTCCAAGACATAAGATAATCATCATAAGAGATATATCATGGATTAGTCATAAGCTCATGTCTTGCATGTATCCAATTGAGTTTCTACTCCAAGTTTGAAGCATAAATGATGTTCAATTCTCCTCTTAACCTGCAAAACACTTTCTCATCAAGTGTTTTAGTGAATATATCTGCTAATTGCTTATCGGTGCGAACATGCTTAAGATTAATTTCACCCTTAGCAACATGATCTCGAATGAAATGATGACGAACTTCAATATTCTTAGTTCGAGAATGTTGTACAAGATTATGACCAATTTTGATAGCACTTTCATTGTCACAAAGCAATGGAACATGTTTCACATATATCCCATAATCTTTAAGAGTTTGGGTCATCCAAAGTAATTGAGCACAACATGAACCAGCGGCGATGTACTCCGCTTCGGTGGTAGATAAGGATACCGAGTTTTGTTTCTTGGAGGACCAAGACATAAGAGATCTACCAAGAAATTGACAAGTACCCGAAGTGGACTTTCTATCAACCTTGTCTCCGGCGTAGTCCGAGTCGGAGTAGCCAACAAGATCGAAAGATGCCCTCTTAGGATACCAAATGCCAAAATTTGGTGTATGAATTAAGTATCTCACTATCCTTTTCACGGCCTTAAGATGACATTCTTTAGGAGCAGCTTGATATGTTGCACACATGCATACACTTAGCATGATATCTGGACGTGGAGCACATAGGTATAACAATGAACCAATCTAGAGCGATAAACCTTTTGATCAACCGGTTCACCATCTTTGGTCAAATCAAGATGTCCACTAGTAGGCATGGGTGTAGACATACCTTTGCACTCTTGCATATTGAACTTCTTGAATAAGTATTTGGTGTACTTCGTTTGAGAGACAAATGTACCTTCCTTAGTTTGCTTGATTTGCAAACCGAGAAAGAATTTGAGTTCACTCATCATAGACACCTCAAACTTCTTCGACATTAGCTTTCCAAACTTTTCACTAAAAAGAGGGTTAGTTGAACCAAATATGATATCATCAACATAAATTTGGCATACAAATAGTTCTCCATTAACTCTTTTAGTAAAAAGTGTGGAATCAATTTTTCCAATTTCAAAACCACTTGCAACAAGGAACTTGGTCAAGCATTTATACCATGCTCTAGGAGCTTGTTTAAGACCATATAGGGCTTTGTGAAGTTTGTAAACATGATTTGGTTTCTTAGGATTGACAAAGACGGGAGGTTGTTTAACATAAACTTCGTCCTCTATTTCACCATTTAGAAAAGCACTTTTAATGTCCATTTGGTACAAGGTGATATTATGGTGATTAGCATAGGCAAGTAAGATGCGAATGGACTCAAGTCTAGCAACGGGAGCATATGTCTCACCATAGTCCATACCTTCAACTTGTGTGTATCCTTGGGCGACGAGACATGCTTTGTTGTGAACCACTTGTCCATTTTCATCTTGCTTGTTGCGAAACACCCATTTGGTACCAATGATGTTGTGGTTGTTGTCGGGCTTCTCAACCAATGTCCAAACTTGGTTTCTCTCAAAGTTGTGTAGCTCTTCATGCATAGCGTTTATCCAGTCCGGATATTCCAATGCTTCTTCAACCTTCATAGGTTCAATGCTAGAGATGAATGAATAGTTTTCACAAAAGTTAGCTAAATGAGTTTTTGAGCGAGTGATTCTCCCGGTTTGAATATCATTGTAGATTTGCTCGACGGGATGGTCCTTAGCAATTCTTGTTCGAACTCGTGAGAGCTTTTGCTTGGGTCTTCGTTGAACATCTTCTTCATCTTGTTCTTCTTCTTGGCCTTCTTCATTGTTGGCATTGTCGTTCTCTTGTCGTGGTGGAGAAGGAGGTTGTTGACGTTCGTCTTGATGCATTTCCTCGTCTTCTTCATCTTGGTGTGTCCCACTTGTGGATGCTTCCTTATCAATTCTTGGTTCACCTTGTCGTGAAGTAGAAGCTTCCACTTGTACGGACGAGGTACTCTCCTTCACCTCCGTTGGACGAACTTTGCCAATAGACAAGTCTTGGATTGCTTCTGAAGGATCTTTGTCTCCTACATCAATTGGCAATTGCTCTACTTGCGAGCCATTAGATTCATCAAACTTCACATCTACCGTCTCTTCAACCTTTCGGGTGAAATTGTTGTAGACACGGTAAGTGTGAGAGTTTGAGCCATAACCAAGTAGGAAACCTTCATGAGATTTAGGAGCAAACTTTGAACGACGATGCTTATCAAGAATGTAACACTTTGAGCCGAATACTCGAAAGTATCCAACTTGGGGTTTGTTACCGGTGAGGAGCTCGTATGTCGTCTTGCCGAGTAGCTTGTGAAGATACAAGCGATTTGTTGCATGACAAGCTGTCTCAACCACTTCTGCCCGAAAGTGCTTCGGCGTCTTGTACTCATCAAGCATCGTTCTCGCCATTTTGATGAGCGTCCGGTTCTTCCTCTCAACAACTCCATTTTGTTGAGGTGTGTACGTAGCCGGAACTCGTGTGAAATCCCTTCTTCGTCAAGAAAGGTGTCCACATTTGCATTCTTGAACTCCGTTCCATTGTCGCTGCGAACCTTCTTGATCTTCACTTCAAATTGATTTTGGGCCTTCCTAGCGAAGTTTTTGAAGATCTTTTTGACCTGCGATTTATCATCAAGAAAGAACACCCACGTAAATCTTGAAAAAGCATCAACTATAACTAGACCAAAAGAATTTCCACCGAGACTCTTGTAGGCGTTGGGACCAAAAAGATCCATATGAAGTAGCTCGAGTGGCCTCCTTGTGGTCATGATGTTCTTCACGGGATGCCTTCCTCCAACCTGTTTACCTGCTTGACAAGAACTGCAAAGTCTATCCTTATCAAATATGACATCGTTAACTCCAAGGATATGATTTCCTTTAATAAGCTTGTCAAGGTTTCTCATGCCAACGTGACCTAGTCGTCTATGCCACAACCAACCTTTTGAGGATTTAGCAATAAAGCAAGTTTTAGGTTGTGCCTTTTTAGAGAAATCGACAATGTAAAGATCACCTCTACGTATACCGGTAAAGACCATTTTATGATTGTCTCGACGAAACACTTGGCAATCTACCTCAGTAAATAGGACATTGAAACCGAAATCAGCAAGTCTAGATACTAAAAGTAAGTTGTAGCCGAGAGATTCAACGGGCATGACATTTTGAATGGAGCTAGCATGTGAGATGGCCACCTTACCAAGGCCAACCACCTTACCCTTTGAATTATCACCAAAGGTGACATATTTTCGAGGGCCGTCATTTTCAGCAAGCTCACGGAACATCTCTTCATCTCTGGTCATATGATCAGTACATCCACTGTCAAGAACCCATTCCTTTCCTCCTGACACATACCCCAAAGATTTGCCATAAGACCAAAATGTCTCATTGCATCATCAAGATCATAGTCACTATCATCATCTTCATCGTAATATCCATGTTAAACATCATGTTGTGATTGATCAAATCCTAGAGAGGGTAATTCATTAGGTACATGATCATCAAAGTGGTTACCTTTATGAATTCTTATAGCTTCGGATATGATATCACTAATGATTCCAACATTTCCTTTAGCATGCATGAGATTGGTAAGCTCAAATAGACAATCACCAAAACTAGGATCACTAGAGTTCATCTTACTCAAGGCAATGGATTTATGGAGAATTTCATCTAGATTTTTCAAGGAATAATTTGGAAAGCGTTCCTCAAGAAATTTCCATATAGTGTAAACACACTTGAGAGTAGGCAAACATCTAATCAAGTTTCTAGGCAAGCCTCTAATGATGAGCTCAACAGTTCTAAGATTGTGAATCATGTCAATATCTTCATCTAGGGTAGGATGCATAGGATCAACATGAGGTGCACAAGGGCTAGCAATGTACTTGTTCAAATGATATTGATTGAAAATTACAAGCATCTCATTTTTTCACTCACGAAAATACTCTCCATCACGAATAGGCACTCTATGTCTAAGACTCCCCAAAGTAGACTCATCCATCTTCCTCCAATGGTGATTAAACCAAGGCAATGGAGACCAAAGCTCTAACACCACTTGTAGGATCTTGAGAAGATGTGTCTAGAGGGGGGATTAGACACTTAGTGCTAAAGTTGTTTTTAAACTTTTTCGGTTTAAGTGGATTTAGGCACAATTTCAACATCCATAATACATATCAAGCAAGCATAAAAAGAGTATATGAGCAGCGGAAAGTAAAGCATGCATCTTGCAAGAATGTAAAGGGAAGGGTTTGGAGAATTCAAACGCAATTGGAGACACGGATGTTTTTGGCGTTGTCGGATCACGGGTTCCGGCAGACCCTTAAGGTTCGAACTCTAGGGTGCGCGTGGAGATTATGCCCTCACCTCTCCGTCTCGCAAGGATCTAAACTACCGGACGAACAGCACAAGAGACACAGGGTTTATACTAGTTCGGGCCACCATTGTGGTGTAATACCCTGTTGGGGAACGTTGCAGAAAATTAAAATTTTTCCTACGGTTTCACCAAGATCCATCTATGAGTTCATCTAGCAACGAGTCATGGGAGAGAGAGAGATTGCATCTACATACCACTTTGTAGATCGCGAGCGGAAGCGTTTAACGAACGGGGATGAAGTAGTCGTACACACCGTGATCCAAATCACCGGAGATCCTAGCACCGAAAGCACGGCACCTCCGCGTTCAACACACGTCTGGTCAGCGTAACGTCTCCTTCTTCTTGATCCAGCAAGGCAAAGGAGATGTTGGGGAAGAAGACTCCAGCAGCAGCACGACGGCGTGGTGATGGTGGAGCCGCAGTACTCCGACAGGGCTTCGCCGAGCTCTTACGGAGGAGGAGGATGTGTTGGAGAGGGAGAGGGAGGCGCCAGGGCATAGGGTGCGGCTGCCCCCCTCCCCTCCCCCCTTTATACATAGGCCTCTGGGGGGGCGCCGGCCCTGGGAGATCTGATCTCCCAAGGGGGGCGGCGGCCAGGGAGGTTTCCCTCCCCCCAAGCCATCTAGGAGGTGCCTTCCACCACTAGGACTCCTCCCTTTTGGAACCCTAGGCGCATGGGCCCCTTTGGGGCTGGTTCCCCTTGGCCCATGCAGGCCAAGGCGCACCCCCTAAGGCCCATGTGGCCCACCGGGGCAGGTGGCCCCACCTGGTGGACCCCCGGGACCCCTCCGGTGGTCCCGGTACAATACCGATAACACCGAAACTTGTCCCGATGGCCGAAATAGCACTTCCTATATATAATTCTTTACCTCCGGACCATTCCGGAACTCCTCGTGATGTCCGGGATCTCATCCGGGACTCCGAACAACATTCGGGTTACTGCATATACATATCTTCACAACCCTAGCGTCACCGAACCTTAAGTGTGTAGACCCTACGGGTTCGGGAGACATGCAGACACGACCGAGACGGCTCTCGGGCAATAACCAACAGCGGGATCTGGATACCCATGTTGGCTCCCACATGCTCCATGATGATCTCATCGGATGAACCACGATGTCGAGGATTCAATTAATCCCGTATACGATTCCCTTTGTCAATCGGTATTTTACTTGCCCGAGATTCGATCGTCGGTATCCCAATACCTCGTTCAATCTCGTTACCGGCAAGTCACTTTTCTCGTACCGTAATGCATGATCCCGTGATCAAACACTTTGATCACACTGAGCTCATTATGATGATGCATTACCGAGAGGTCCCGGTGATACCTCTCCGTCAAGCGGAGTGACAAATCCCAGTCTCGATCCATGTCAACCCAACAGACACTTTCAGAGATACCCGTAGTATACCTTTATAGTCACCCAGTTACGTTGTGACGTTTGGCACACCCAAAGCACTCCTACGGTATCCGGGAGTTACACGATCTCATGGTCTAAGGAAAGGATACTTGACATTTGAAAACTCTAGCAAACGAACTATGCGATCTTATGCTATGTTTAGGATTGGGTCTCGTCCGTCACATCATTCTCCTAATGATGTGATCTCGTTATCAATGACATCCAATGTCCATAGTCAGGAAACCATGACCATCTATCGATCAACGAGCTAGTCAACTAGAGGCTTACTAGGGACATGTTGTTGTCTGTTATTCACACATGTATTACGATTTCCGGATAACACAATTATAGCACGAATAAAGACAATTATCATGAATAAGGAAATATAATAATAATGCTTTTATTATTGCCTCTAGGGCATATTTCCAATAGTCTCCCACTTGCACTAGAGTCAATAATCTAGTTACATTGTCATGAATCGAACACCCATAGAGTTCTGGTGCTGATCATGTTTTGCCTTAGGGAGAGGTTTAGTCAACGGATCTGCGACATTCAGATCCGTGTGCACTTTACAAATTTCTATGTCTCCATCTTGAACATTTTCACGAATGGAGTTGAAGCGACGCTTGATGTGCCTGGTCTTCTTGTGAAACCTGGGCTCCTTGGCAAGTGCAATAGCTCCAGTGTTGTCACAGAAGAGTTTGATTGGCCCCGATGCATTGGGTATGACTCCGAGGTCGGTGATGAACTCCTTCACCCAAATTGCTTCATGTGCTGCCTCCGAGGCTGCCATGTACTCCGCTTCACATGTAGATCCCGCCACGACGCTTTGCTTGCAACTGCACCAGCTTACTGCCCCACCATTCAAAATATACACGTATCCGGTTTGTGACTTAGAGTCATCCAGATCTGTGTCGAAGCTAGCGTCGACGTAACCTTTTACGACGAGCTCTTCGTCACCTCCATAAACGAGAAACATTTCGTTGGTCCTTTTCAGGTACTTCAGGATATTCTTGACCGCTGTCCAGTGTTCCTTGCCGGGATTACTTTGGTACCTTCCTACCAAACTTACGGCAAGGTTTACATCAGGTCTGGTACACAGCATGGCATACATAATAGAACCTATGGCTGAGGCATAGGGGATGACACTCATCTCTTCTATATCTTCTGCCGTGGTCGGACATTGAGCTGAGCTCAATTTCACACCTTGTAACACAGGCAAGAACCCTATCTTAGATTGATCCATATTGAATTTCTTCAATATCTTATCAAGGTATGTGCTTTGTGAAAGACCTATGAGGCGTCTCGATCTATCTCTATAGATCTTGATGCCTAATATATAAGCAGCTTCTCCAAGGTCCTTCATTGAAAAACTCTTATTCAAGTAGGCCTTAATGCTGTCCAAGAGTTCTATATCATTTCCCATCAATAGTATGTCGTCTACATATAATATGAGAAATGCTACAGAGCTCCCACTCACTTTCTTGTAAACACAGGCTTCTCCATAAGTCTGTGTAAACCCAAACGCTTTGATCATCTCATCAAAGCGAATGTTCCAACTCCGAGATGCTTGCACCAGCCCATAAATCGAGCGTTGGAGCTTGCACACCTTGTCAACGTTCTTAGGATCGACAAAACCTTCCGGCTGCATCATATACAATTCTTCCTTAAGGAAACCATTAAGGAATACCGTTTTGACGTCCATTTGCCATATTTCATAATCATAGAATGCGGCAATTGCTAACATGATTCGGACGGACTTCAGCTTCGCTACCGGTGCGAAAGTCTCATCGTAGTCAACCCCTTGAACTTGTCGATAACCCTTAGCGACAAGTCGAGCTTTATAGATGGTCACATTACCATCCGCGTCTGTCTTATTCTTAAAGATCCATTTATTTTCTATGGCTCGCCGCTCAATGGGCAAGTCAGTCAAAGTCCATACTTCGTTTTCATACATGGATCCTATCTCGGATTTCATGGCTTCCAGCCATTTGTCGGAATCCGGGCCCGCCATTGCTTCCTCATAGTTCGAAGGTTCACCGTTGTCTAACAACATGATTTCCAAGACAGGGTTGCCGTACCACTCTGGTGCGGAACGTGTCCTTGTGGACCTTCGAATTTCAGTAGGAGCTTGATTAGAAGCATCTTGATCATCATCATTAATTTCCTCTCTAGTCGGTGCAGGCACCTCAGAAACGTTTTCTTGAGTTTCGCCATTTGCCGGTTCAAGAGGTAACACTTCATCAAGTTCTACTTTCCTCCCACTTACTTCTTTCGAGAGAAACTCTTTCTCTAGAAAGGATCCATTCTTGGCAACAAAGATCTTGCCTTCGGATCTAAGGTAGAAGGTATACCCAACAGTTTCTTTCGGGTATCCTATGAAGACGCATTTTTCCGACTTGGGTTCGAGCTTCTCAGGTTGAAGTTTCTTGACATAAGCATCGCATCCCCAAACTTTTAGAAACGACAACTTAGGTTTCTTCCCAAACCATAATTCATACGGTGTCGTCTCAACGGATTTCGACGGAGCCCTATTTAAAGTGAATGCGGCAGTCTCTAAAGCATAGCCCCAAAAAGATAGCGGTAAGTCGGTAAGAGACATCATAGATCGCACCATATCTAATAGAGTGCGATTACGACGTTCGGACACACCATTACGCTGAGGTGTTCCAGGCGGCGTGAGTTGTGAAACTATTCCACATTTTCTTAAGTGTGTGCCAAATTCGTGACTCAAGTATTCTCCTCCACGATCTGATCGTAGAAACTTGATCTTTCTCTCACGTTGATTTTCAACCTCACTCTGAAATTCCTTGAACTTTTCAAAGGTCTCAGACTTGTGTTTCATTAAGTAGACATACCCATATCTACTCAAGTCATCAGTGAGGGTGAGAACATAACGATAGCCACCGCGAGCCTCAACACTCATTGGACCGCACACATCGGTATGTATGATTTCCAATAAGTTGGTTGCTCGCTCATTGTTCCTGAGAACGGAGTCTTGGTCATTTTACCCATGAGGCATGGTTCGCACGTGTCAAATGATTCATAATCAAGAGACTCTAAAAGTCCATATGCATGGAGCTTCTTCATGCGTTTGACACCTATGTGACCAAGGCGGCAGTGCCACAAATATGTGGGACTATTGTTATCAACTTTAACTCTTTTGGTATTCACACTATGAATATGTGTATCATCACGTACGAGATTCATTAAGAATAAACCATTAACCATCGGAGCATGACCATAAAACATATCTCTGATATAAATAGAACAACCATTATTCTTGGATTTAAATGAGTAGCCATCTCGAATTAAACGAGATCCAGACACAATGTTCATGCTCAAACTTGGCACTAAATAACAATTATTGAGGTTTAAAACTAATCCTGTAGGTAAATGTAGAGGCAGCGTGCCGACGGCAATCACATCGACCTTGGAACCATTCCCGACGCGCATCGTCACCTCGTCCTTCGCCAGTCTCCGTTTATTCCGCAGCTCCTGCTTTGAGTTACAAATGTGAGCAACTGCACCGGTATCAAATACCCAAGAGCTACTACGAGTACTGGTAAGGTACACATCAATTACATGTATATCACATATACCTTTGGTTTTGCCGGCCTTCTTGTCCGCTAAGTATTTGGGGCAGTTCCGCTTCCAGTGACCACTTCCCTTGCAATAAAAACACTCAGTCTCGGGCTTGGGTCCATTCTTTGGCTTCTTCCCGGCAACTTGCTTACCGGGCGCGGCAACTTCCTTGCCGTCCTTCTTGAAGTTCTTTTTACCCTTGCCCTTCTTGAACTTAGTGGTTTTATTCACCATCAACACTTGATGCTCCTTCTTGATTTCTAGCTCTGCTGATTTCAGCATAGCATATACCTCAGGAATGGTCTTTACCATCCCCTGCATATTGTAGTTCATCACAAAGCTCTTGTAGCTAGGTGGAAGCGACTGGAGGATTCTGTCAATGACCGCTTCATCCGGGAGATTAACTTCTAGTTGGGTCAAGCGGTTGTGCAACCCAGACATTTTGAGTATGTGTTCACTGACAGAGCCATTTTCCTCCATCTTACAGCTAAAGAATTTGTCGGAGACTTCATATCTCTCGACCCGGGCATGAGCTTGGAAAACCATTTTCAGCTCTTCGAACATCTCATATGCTCCATGTCTATCAAAACACTTTTGGAGCCCTGGCTCTAAGCTGTAAAGCATGCCGCACTGAACGAGGGAGTAATCATCGCAGCGTGACTGCCAAGCGTTCATAACGTCTTATTCTGCAGGGAGAATAGGTGCGTCACCCAGCGGTGCTCGTAGGACATAATCTTTCTTGGCAGCTATGAGGATGATCCTCAGGTTCCGGACCCAGTCCGTATAGTTGCTACCATCGTCTTTCAGCTTGGTTTTCTCTAGGAACGCGTTGAAGTTGAGGACTACGTTGGCCATTTGATCTACAAGACATATTGTAAATATTTAGACTAAGTTCATGATAATAAAGTTCATTTAATCAAATTATTTAATGAACTCCCACTTAGATAGACATCCCTCTTCTAGTCATCTAAGTATTACATGATCCGAGTCAACTAGGCCGTGTTCGATCATCACGTGAGACGGACTAGTCAACATCGGTGAACATCTTCATGTTGATCGTATCTTCTATACGACTCATGCTCGACCTTTCGGTCTTCTGTGTTCCGAGGCCATGTCTGTACATGCTAGGCTCGTCAAGTCAACCTAAGTGTTTCGGGTGTGTAAATCTGTCTTACACCCGTTGTATGTGAACGTTAGAATCTATCACACCCGATCATCACGTGGTGCTTCGAAACAACGAACTGTCGCAACGGTGCACAGTTAGGGAGAACACTTTCTTGAAATTATTATGAGGGATCATCTTATTTACTACCATCGTTCTAAGTAAACAAGATGCAAAAACATGATAAACATCACATGCAATCAAATAATAAACGTGACATGATATGGCCAATATCACATAGCTCCTTCGTTCTCCATCTTGGGGCTCCATGATCATCTTGTCACCGGCTTGACACCATGATCTTCATCATCATGATCTTCATCATCGTGTCTCCATGAAGTTGCTCGCCAACTATTACTTCTACTACTATGGCTAACGCGTTTAGCAATAAAGTAAAGTAATTTACATGGCGTTTCTCAATGACACGCAGGTCATACAAAAAATAAAGACAACTCCTATGGCTCCTGCCGGTTGTCATACTCATCGACATGCAAGTCGTGATTCCTATTACAATAGCATGAACATCTCATACATCACATATAGATCATTCATCATTCATCACAACTTTGGCCATATCATATCACAAAGCACTTGCTGCAAAAACAAGTTAGACGTCCTCTAATTGTTGTTGCAAGTTTTACGTGGCTGAATTAGGGTTCTAGCAAGAACGTTTTCTTACCTACGTGAAAACCATAACGTGATTTGTCAACTTCTATTTACCCTTCATAAGGACCCTTTTCATCGAATCCGCTCCAACTAAAGTGGGAGAGACAGACACCCGCCAGCCACCTTATGCAACCAGTGCATGTTAGTCGGTGGAACCGGTCTCACGTAAGCGTACGTGTAAGGTTGGTCCGGGCCGCTTCATCCCACAATACCGCTGAAGCAAGATAAGACTAGTAGCGGCAAGAAGAGTTGACAACATCTATGCCCACAACAAATTGTGTTCTACTCGTGCAATAGAGAACTACGCATAGACCTAGCTCATGATGCCACTGTTGGGGAACGTTGCAGAAAATTAAATTTTTTCCTACGGTTTCACCAATATCCATCTATGAGTTCATCTAGCAACGAGTCATGGGAGAGAGAGATTGCATCTACATACCACTTTGTAGATCGCAAGCGGAAGCGTTCAACGAACGGGGATGAAGTAGTCGTACACACCATGATCCAAATCACCGGAGATCCTAGCACCGAAAGCACGGCACCTCTGCGTTCAACACACGTACGGTCAGCGTAACGTATCCTTCTTCTTGATCCAGCAAGGCAAAGGAGAGGTTGGGGAAGAAGACTCCAGCAGCAGCACGACAGCGTGGTGATGGTGGAGCCGCAGTACTCCGACAGGGCTTCGCCGAGCTCTTACGGAGGAGGAGGATGTGTTGGAGAGGGAGAGGGAGGCGCCAGGGCGTAGGGTGCGGCTGCCCCCCTCCCCTCCCCCCTTTATATATAGGCCTCTGGGGGTACGCCGGCCCTGGGAGATCTAATCTCCCAAGGGGGGCGGCGGCCAGGGAGGTTTCCCTCCCCCCAAGCCATCTAGGAGGTGCCTTCCACCACTAGGACTCCTCTCTTTTGGAACCCTAGGAGCATGGGCCCCTTTGGGGCTGGTTTCCCTTGGCCCATGCAGGCCAAGGCGCACCCCCTAAGGCCCATGTGGCCCACCGGGGCAGGTGGCCCCATCTGGTGGACCCCCGGGACCCCTCCGGTGGTCCCGGTACAATACCGATAACACCGAAACTTGTCCCGATGGCCGAAATAGCACTTCCTATATATAATTCTTTACCTCCGGACCATTCCGAAACTCCTCGTGACGTCCGGGATCTCATCCGGGACTCCGAACAACATTCGGGTTACTGCATATACATATCTTCACAACCCTAGCGTCACCGAACCTTAAGTGTGTAGACCCTACGGGTTCGGGAGACATGCAGACACGACCGAGACGGCTCTCGGGCAATAACCAACAGTGGGATCTGGATACCCATGTTGGCTCCCACATGCTCCACGATGATCTCATCGGATGAACCACGCTGTCGAGGATTCAATTAATCCCGTATACGATTCCCTTTGTCAATCGGTATTTTACTTGCCCGAGATTCGATCGTCGGTATCCCAATACCTCGTTCAATCTCGTTACCGGCAAGTCACTTTTCTCGTACCGTAATGCATGATCCTGTGATCAAACACTTTGATCACACTGAGCTCATTATGATGATGCATTACCGAGAGGGCCCGGTGATACCTCTCCGTCAAGCGGAGTGACAAATCCCAGTCTCGATCCATGTCAACCCAACAGACACTTTCAGAGATACCCGTAGTATACCTTTATAGTCACCCAGTTACGTTGTGACGTTTGGCACACCCAAAGCACTCCTACGGTATCCGGGAGTTACACGATCTCATGGTCTAAGGAAAGGATACTTGACATTTGAAAACTCTAGCAAACGAACTATGCGATCTTATGCTATGTTTAGGATTGGGTCTCGTCCGTCACATCATTCTCCTAATGATGTGATCTCGTTATCAATGACATCCAATGCCCATAGTCAGGAAACCATGACCATCTATCGATCAATGAGCTAGTCAACTAGAGGCTTACTAGGGACATGTTGTTGTCTGTTATTCACACATGTATTACGATTTCCGGATAACACAATTATAGCACGAATAAAGACAATTATCATGAATAAGGAAATATAATAATAATGCTTTTATTATTGCCTCTAGGGCATATTTCCAACATACCCTACTCTAGTTTGTGGTGGATGGATTACCTCTTGGGCTAATGAGGATGAACAGTACAAGGGAGAACAACCTCGCGAGGGTCTGTTCTTGGCTAGGGGATGAACTGCTGGGGGGGGGGGGTTCGGTCGCCCTCCTCTCTCTCTAAGTGTGTTGCTAGCTCTGTTTGTGGATGCTCTGTTCTAGCCGGTTCTCCCCCTCCTCTGGGGTGGCTAGCCCTATTTATAGGCAAAGGCCCTGGGCCTCTTCCCAAATATTTGAGCGGGAAGGGCGCCAACAATTGGCCAATTCGAAGGGGAACATCCAGTACACTTATCCTGACTAAAGTTGGTCTTCGCCTGCCAAAGGTCCTGTGGTGACGCCGTTCTGGGCTCCATGGTGACCTCCTTCCCACCGTTGGACTGGTCTTGGTCTTGTTGCACCGAAATGGGTGCCTTTGCTTGATCCTCTCGCCTGCGCTTGCCCCTTTGCACCAAAGAGGAAAGGGGAACGCTGCGCGGGCTGGCGCCCGCCTGGCACCCTTGGTCGTCATGGCTTGCGTCATGGGCACCTCGCGAGGTACCCTGCCTTGATCTCTCCGCCTCCCCGTGAGCCATCCTAAGGAGGCCGCGCATAAGGAAGCACCGTGTCATCCGCCTCGCGAGGCTTGGCCCCTCGCGAGGGTCTTAGGTCTTGTGTTGGTGAAGATGGGCCGCGCTGGGCCCCCATTCGAGCCACGCCGCAGGCCGCAGGCAGGCAAGTCTGGGGACCCCCGTTCCCAGAACGCCGACAGAAGCCCCGGGCCCAAGGCGCGCATGGGCTTGGCCGTGCCGAGAGGCGAAAGGGCAAGGGCGAAGCGCCACGGGCCCTAATAGCCTGCGGCCTTGGGCGCCGCGTGGCGGTTTGACAAGACGTGGGCGTCTCCGCTTCCCCATGACGCCTTGGCAACTGCGTGACTTGACTAGTCCCTGCATGCGTAGATACGGGTCATTATTACTTACGATCATGGTGCTCGTCGGTTGGCCTCTTCCGGCTATAAGTGCGAGGTCGCATAAGCTCTGCCAGTGCACCCCTTCCCGCTTCTCTTCTTCTTCCTCTCCTTTGCCGCCCGCAGCTCGCATGGCTCCGAAGAGGTTCTCGGCCGTGGAGAAGGGGAAGGCTAGTCGGGCGGGGCCCGACTCCCCTTCGGCCAAGCGCGGCCGGGGTCGTCCCCGCAAGCATCCCGCGGTCCCCGCTGTGGCTCCCCGTGGGCACAGGGACGATGCTCCGCACGGTGGTGAGCGCTCGGCTGCCAAGGGGACACAGGCTGTGGCTGCGCGGCCCCCCAGGCCGCGCTTTCGCTCGGCAGAGGTGCTGCTGGAGTTCATCGTGTGGTCGGCAGACCCGACCAACACCTGGCTCCAGCTCCCCCGCTTCTTCATCAGCGAGCTGCCGGCCAGCGCCCGGTGCGGCTTCTGGCTTCAAGCTGACGGTTGCTGCAGTAGGGCCTCGTGGGTGTCGCTCGAAGTTTCTCCTTCTGGGAATGGGGCCCTGACCCGCGGCTGGCAAACGTTTGCCCGCGCGCGCGGCCTGAGCCAGCGGTGTACCCTGCACTTCAAGTTCGATGGCGACGGCACCCTCTACGTGAGGGTGTTTGGGGAAGATGTTCGCCGCGCAGGATGCTGCCCCGAGGGCGACGACCGTGGCCAGGGGCCTCGCTCCGACGACAATGGAGGAGACAGCGCCCGCTCCGATGGCGGCGCCCGATGCTCCCCAAGCTCCACCAACTCTTCTTTGGGCGGCTCCTCCAGCGGTGGCCGCAGCCAGCCCCCTCGCCGTCGCGCTTGCTTGGGGGGTGGCTATTCATCCGCCCGTTGCCGCGCCCCGGTGAAGCGCGAGAGGGAGTCCGCCTGAGCTTCGAGGGCATCGCGCGTCGCCTCTGCAGGCCTATGTGAGGCGGGCCGCGCCGGGCTCGCCCTCTTCTTTTCCTTTTGCTCCCTGTGTAAGACAAAACAGTTGCATTGAGCCCCGTGGGGGCGTGTGGAGAATCATCGCCGTTGTAGCCATTACCTTGACTTTGTTGTTGCGCCTCTCAACTATTTGCCCTCGCGTAGGTAGTTTGCGGCCCCAGCCGGGGCGACTGACCCAGGCCCTGTGTGCGTGTCGCGGTGCCCGAGGGGCACGGACTAGAGGGGTGCTCCTATAGAGAGCCCGGGCCGTGAAACCTTCAAGTAGTTAGAGCAGAAACGCTCACGAGGGCGTGCGAGGTCTTTCATGAGAAAAATCAAAACGAGGAGCGAAAATCGACGAACTACAAATCAACAACGGCGATAGTTTCGATAAGACTTCAGATGCAAGTAAACACGTCAAATGTGGAAAGCAAATGAAAAAGCCGCGTCCGGCACCTAATCTAGTCTTCGACGTCTTCTCACCAGCGCGGAGCTAAGTGCTGCCACTGGGCGTGGGAGGGAGCCCCAGGGCCTGAGGCCGGCGCTCCTGAGAATCCGGGGTGTGTACAGCCCCACTCATTATTACATGAGAGTGTCACGGGGCGGCGAGCTTCACAGGCATTGGCCTTCTTCACAGGCTCCGGGCCTTTTTCAAAAAGAGATGAGCTTCACAGGCGTTCGCCTTCTTCACAGGCTCTGGGCCTTTTCCAAAAAGAGATGAGCTTCACAGGCGTTCGCCTTCTTCACAGGCTCTGGGCCTTTTCCAAAAAGAGATGATCTTCATAGGCATTCGCCTTCTTCACAGGCTCTGGGCCTTCTCCAAAAAGAGATGATCTTCACAGGCGTTCGCCTTCTTCACAGGCTCTGGGCCTTTTAGGGGTAGAACCTGCGGAGGTGCTGGATGTTCCACGCATTCTGGATCGGCTCCCCCTCTTGAGTCTCCAAGTGCATGGAGCCCGGCCTGGAAACATGAACAACCTTGAGCGGGCCCTCCCACATGGGAGAGAGCTTGTGCAGCCCCTCCCTGGAGAGGACCCGCCTGAGTACGAGGTCTCCTACCTCGAGGGTCCTGGGGTGGATGTCGCGGCAATGATATCGTCGTAGCGCCTGTTGGTACCTCGCCGCTCGCAGCGCGGCTTTCCGGCGGCGTTCCTCCCCCAGCACGAGGTCCATCCCCCGCATGGCGTCCTGCTGCGCCTCATCGAACGCCAGGACCCATGCGGAGCGACGCCTGACCTCGTGAGGAAGGACTGCTTCGGCTCCATAGACCAGGAAGAACGTGGTCTCCCCGGTTGGTTTGGTCGCGGTGGTGCGGATGGAGCACAGCACGGATTGGAGTTCGTCGTACCAGCCCCTGCCGCAGGCCTCCAGCTTCTTCTTGAACGTTCTGGTCTTGAGGCCCCTCAGGACCTCCGCGTTGGCTCGTTCGGCCTGCCCATTGCTTCGCGGGTGCGCCACCGAAGCGTAGCATATCTGCGTCCCAAGGTTAGCACAATATGTTTTGAAGAGATTACTGGTGAACTGTGAACCATTGTCGGTGATGATGCGGTTTGGCACCCCGAACCGGCTCACGATACCCCTGATGAACTTGACCGCGGAGCCCGCTGGGATGGTACGGACAGCCTCCACCTCTGCCCACTTGGTGAACTTGTCAATGGCGACGTAGAGGTAACGTTATCCCCCTGGCGCCCGAGGGAACGGGCCCAGGATATCCAACCCCCAAACTGCGAATGGCCACGAGAGGGGTATAGTTTGCAGGCCCCTCGCTGGTTGATGGATCTGCCTGGAATGGAACTGGCGGGCCTCACAAGCCTTCACCAATTCAATTGCGTCGTTGAGAGCGGTGGGCCAATAGAACCCACTACGGAATGCCTTGCCGACGAGGGTCCGTGATGATGAGTGGTGTCCGCAGTCTCCGCCGTGTATGTCTTCCAGTAGTTCCTTTCCTTGCTCCCTGGAGATGCAGCGCAAAGATACATCGTTTGGTCGCTTCCGGTAAAGTTCTCCATCTCTGATGCAGTATGCCGTGGCCTGCCGCGCCACACGTTCTGCATCCTCTTCCTTTTCCGGTAGGGCCCCTTGTGTAGGATAGCTCCGGAGTTCTGTGATCCAGCACTCGTCCTGAGGTTCCATCGTCAGGAGCAGGCGCGTTCCTGAGGTCGGCCCGCAGACCGGGGCTCCCGAGGCTGGCGGCTGGGGGAGCTCCTCTCGAGGCTGAGCCGTGTTTGATAACGTCGGCTGTGCTGAAGGTTTGAAGAGCCGCTCCTCGAAGACGTCGGGTTCCTGCGGCAACCGCCTGGATGCCCGTCTGGCTATATCGTCAGCTTCCTGATTGGTGCCGCGGGGCACGTGCTTCAGCTCCAGCCCCCAGAACTGCTTTTCCATCCTGCGGACCTCCGCCAGGTAAGCCTCCATATGCTCGTCCTTCGGCTCGTACACCTTGTTGGAGAAATTGACTAGGAGCTGCGAGTCGCCCTTGACGGTGAGGCGCTTCATGCCCAGGGCCACTGCAGCCTTCAGCCCGGCTATCAGTCCCTCATATTCTTCTATGTTGTTGGAGACCTTTTCACCTTGCTGGAAACAGAGTTGTACGGCATAATAGAACTTATCCTGAGTGGCCGATATCAGCACCGCACCAGCCCCCGCGCCGTGTCTGGAAAACGCCCCATCGAAGTACATAACTCAGCCTTCCGGCGCCTCGCTTCCTGGGGAGAGGGGCCGATCCTCGTCGTCCTTGAGGCCTGGTGCCTTCGCCCATTCCGCCACGAAATCCGCCAATGCTGCTCCCTTGATGACCCTGGTTGTGCTGAACTCGAGCTGAAACGCCTGCAGCTCTATATTCCACTCGGCGACCCTTCCTGCCGAGTTAGGGCTCCCGAGCACTCTCTCCAGGGGGTACGATGAGACGACCTTGATGGGGTGAGCCTGGAAGTAGTGACGCAGTTTGCGCGAGGCTACCGATAACGCGAGGAGGAGCTTCTGAGGCATTGGGTACCGTGCCCTCGTGTCCCTTAGCACCGTGCTAACAAAGTAGACCGGGTGCTCAACAAGGCTGAGAGCATCTTGGGTCGCGGCACCCTCGGGAGGTAAGGGCACCTCATGTGACGACGTGGCCTCAGGAGGTGAACCATCTGGGCATGCGGCCTCCCCTGTCTCCGGTGCGTTCTTCGGTGGCTGACCCTCTTCATTTGTGATTGTGGCTTCCACGGGCTTTCCTTGTTCCCGTTTTGTCTTGCCTCGGGTTGCCGCCGCGGTCTTGACCTGGCGCCCCTCCCTAACCGCAACCAGGGCTGCGCTGGCGGAGTAGGGAGTGGCGGCGAGGTAAAGCAGCAAGGGCTCTTGAGGGAGCGGAGCCACCATGACAGGGGGACTGGTCAGGTACCTCTTGAGATCTTGAAACGCCTTATCTGCCTCTTCGGTCCATTCAAAGGGCCCCTTTTTCTTCATCAGCTAAAAGAAAGGCAGCACTCGCTCCCCCAACTTGGAGATGAAGCGCCCTAGCGCGGTCACGCGCCCAGTGAGCTTCTGCATTTCTCTGAGGGTCTTTGGCGGGCTCATGTCCTCGACCGCCTTGACCTTCTCCGGGTTAGCCTCGATGCCACGGTGGGACACGAGGAAGCCTAAGAGCTTGCCCGAGGGGACCCCGAACACACATTTCTCTGGGTTGAGTCACAGGTTTACTGCGTCGAGGCTCGTGATGGTCTCCTCCAAGTCTTGTATCAGGGTCTTGGCCTCCCGAGATTTCACCACAATGTCATCAACATAGGCTTCAACATTCTTCCCGAGTTGCAGGCCCAAGGTGATGTGCATCAGCCGCTGAAAGGTCGCCCCTGCGTTACGCAGTCCAAATGGCATGCATGTGTAGCAGTATACCCCGCACGGAGTCAAGAAGGCGGTCTTCTCAACGTCTTCTACCGCCATCTTGATCTGGTGATATCCGGAGAAGGCGTCCAAGAAGCACAACAGGTCGCACTCGGCGGTGGAATCGACGATCTGGTCAATGCGGGGGAGCGAAAACGGATCTTGCGGGCATGCCTTGTTGAGATTGGTGAAGTCGACACACATGTGTTCCTTCCCCCCTTTCTTGGGCACAACGACAGGGTTGGCCAACCAATCCGGGTATCGGATCTCGCGGATGACCCCAGCGGCTTCTAACTTGCGGGTCTCTTGGACGATGAAGGCTTGCTTCTCCGCGGACTGCCGCCTGGACTTCTGCTTCACGGGGCGCATGTTTGGGCACACATTGAGGTGATGTTTGATGATGCTCCTGGGGATCCCTGCCAACTGATCGGGCTCCCAAGCAAACACCTTCTTATTTGCGCGCAGGAACCTGACCAAGGCCTCCTCCTACTCAGGCTCAAGGTTGGCGCCTATGGTGAAAGTGGCACTGGAGGACCCGTCCTCGTCGACGGGTATCTGCTTGGTTTCTGCCTTGTCCTGGGTGAACAACTGCTTCTTCTTGGTGGGCGCAGCCCCCTTGGGCTCAGGGGTCCCCGCGTCGGCGGGCTGTGCCGATGCCGCCGTCTTGAAGGCGAGCTTGAGTACTCGCAGGGCGTCCCCGGTGTCTCCGTGCATGGTGAGGGTACCGTTGCTCCTGGGCATCTTCATGAGGTTGTACGTCGGGTGCGTGGCGGCCATGAACTGAGCCAGTGCCGGGTAGCCGAGGACGGCGTTGTAAGGGAGGCCGATGGGGGCGATTTTGAAGTCGACCATCTCCGTGCGGAAGTTGTCGTAGGTGCCGAAGGTTACTGGGAGCCGGATCTGTCCCAAGGAGTCGGATGATCCGCCACCGACGCCCGAGAAAGGTCGGCTGGGTTGCAGCCGCTCCCGAGGTATGCAAAGAAGGTTGAAGGTCTCGACCGAAAGCACACTGAGGCCCACGCCGCCGTCGACGAGGGTTCTGGTGACGGCCACCTGGCAGAAGGTGGGGGTGCAAAACAGGGGGAGCGCGCCCGAGCCGGCCAAGTTAGTGGGGTAGTCCTCCGAGCTGAAGGTCAGACCGGCCTCGCGCGCCGCCCGGCCCGGGGGAGCCCCCTGCTGTGCGGAAACGACGTTGATCTGGCAGGCAAACGGCTTGACGTGGCGGCTCGTGGGCGGCGCCTGCGAGCCGCCCAGGAGGGCCGCGACGACTGGGTGCGTCGGTGTAGCGGTGCGGTCGCCCTGTCGCGTAGGCGGATGCTGGGGTGGTGCTTGCCACTCGTTTCCCACCGGGCCGGTAGCAGTGTTGACGGCGGACGACGGGGGATGGCGAGAACGCCCACCGGCGAGGGCCGCCGGCGCGATGCGAGCTCGATGGGCGCTGCACATGGATGCAGCTGCCGGAGGAGGACAGAGCGGTGGAAGGCAGATTCCGGCGCACCCCTACCTGGCGCGCCAAATGTCGGATCACGGGTTCCGGCAGACCCTTAAGGTTCGAACTCTGGGGTGCGCGCAGAGATTATGCCCTCTACCTCTCCGTCTCGCAAGGATCTAAACTACCGGACGAACAGCACAAGAGACACAGGGTTTATACTAGTTTGGGCCACCATTGTGGTGTAATACCCTACTCTAGTTTGTGGTGGATGGATTGCCTCTTGGGCTGATGAGGATGAACAGTACAAGGGAGAACAGCCTCGTGAGGGTCTGTTCTTGCCTAGGGGATGAACTGCTGGGGGGGGGGGGGGTTCGGTCGCCCTCCTCTCTCTCTAAGTGTGTTGCTAGCTCTGTTTGTGGATGCTCTGTTCTAGCCGGTTCTCCCCCCTCCTCTGGGGGTGGCTAGCAATATTTATAGGCAAAGGCCCTGGGCCTCTTCCCAAATATTTGAGCGGGAAGGGCGCCAACAATTGGCCAATTCGAAGGGGAACATCTAGTACACTTATCCTGACTAAAGTTGGTCTTCGCCTGCCAAAGGTCCTGTGGTGACGCCGTTCTGGCTCCATGGTGATCTCCTTCCCACCGTTGGACTGGTCTTGGTCTTGTTGCACCGAAATGGGTGCCTTTGCTTGATCCTCTCGCCTGCGCTTGCCCCCTTTGCACCAAAGAGGAAAGGGGAACGCTGCGCGGGCTGGCGCCCGCCTCGCACCCTTGGTCGTCATGGCTTGCATCATGGGCACCTCGCAAGGTACCCTGCCTTGATCTCTCCGCCTCCTCGTGAGCCATCCTGAGGAGGCCGCGCCTGAGGAAGCACCGTGTCGTCCGCCTCGCGAGGCTTGGCCCCTCGCAAGGGTCTTGGGTCTTGTGTTGGTGAAGATGGGCCGCGCTGGGCCCCCATTCGAGCCACGCTGCAGGCCGCAGGCAGGCAAGTCTAGGGACCCCCGTTCCCAGAACGCCGACAGGTGCGGTTCGGATAGGTGGTGCTATCCTACATCCACGTTGATGGAGACTTCAACCCACGAAGGGTAACGGTTGGGCGAGTCCACGGAGGGCTCCACCGACGAAGGGTCCACGAAGAAGCAACCTTGTCTATCCCACCATGGCCATCGCCCACGAAGGACTTGCCTCACTAGCGGTAGATCTTCACGAAGTAGGCGATCTCCTTGCCCTTACAAACTCCTTGGTTCAACTCCACAATCTTGTCGGAGGCTCCCAAGTGACACCTAGCCAATCTAGGAGACACCACTCTCCAAGAAGTAACAAATGGTGTGTTGATAATGAACTCCTTGCTCTTGTGCTTCAAATGATAGTCTCCCCAACACTCAACTCTCTCTCATAGGATTTGGATCTGGTGGAAAGAAGATTTGAGTGGAAAGCAACTTGGGTAAGGCTAGAGATCAAGATTCATATGGTAGGAATGGAATATCTTGGCCTCAACACATGAGTAGGTAGTTCTCTCTCAGAAATGGGATACTGGAAGTGTAGGCTTAGTCTGATGGCTCTCTCCACGAATGAAGAGGAGGTGGAGGGGTATATATAGCCTCCACATAAAATCTAACCGTTACACACAATTTACCAATCTCGGTGGGACCGAATCAACAAACTTGGTTGGACCGATTTTAGTAAACTTAGTGACCGTTAGGGTTTTCGGTGGGACCGATATGCAACTCGGTAGGACCGATATGGTTAGGGTTAGGGCATAACGTAATCTCGGTGAGACCGATTACACAAACTCGGTGAGACCGATTTTGGTAATTAGCTAACCAGAGAGTTGGTCAGGCAAACTCGGTGGGACCGATTACTAAACTCGGTTGGACTGATTTTGGTAATAAGTTAACCAGAGAGTTTGCATTGTAATCTCGGTAGTACCAATTGCCTAAACTCGGTGAGACCAATTTTGGTAATGGACATACACAGAGAGATTACAATCCCATCTCGGTGAGACCGAGATCCCTATCGGTAGAACCGATTTGCTTAGGGTTTGGCAGTGGCTATGACATGTGAAACTCGGTGGCGCCGGATAGAAAGAATCGGTGGGGCCGAGTTTGACTTTAGGTTTAGGTCATATGTGGAAGTGGGAAAGTAGCTGAGGGTTTTGGAGCATATCACTAAGCACATGAAGCAAGAGGCTCATTAAGCAACACCTCATCCCTCCTTGCTAGTATTGGCTTTTCCTATAGACTCAATGTGATCTTGGATCACTAAAATGTAAAATGAAGAGTCTTGAGCTTGAAGCTTTAGCCAATCCTTTGTCCTTAGCATCTTGAAGGAGTTCCCACATCCTTTAGTCCATGCCACTCCATTGTTGAACTTATCTGAAACATACTAGATAAAAGTGTTGGTCCAACAAGAGATATGTTGACATGAATTACCAAAACCACCTGGGGAGCACTTGTGCTTTCAAAAACACACTTTTCTGGATTGAGCTTAATGTCATACGCGCGGAGGTTGTCGAATGTGAGACGTAAATCGTCTATTAATGTTTCGACGTGTCTAGTTTTGATGAAGACGTCGTCCACATAAGCTTCAACTGTCTTGTCGATCTGTTTCTCCAGGCATGTCTGAATCATGCGTTGGTATGTGGCACCGGCGTTCTTGAGCCCGAAGAGCATGGTGTTGAAGCAGAATGGCCCATGTGGGGTAATGAATGCTGTTGCAGTTTGATCGGACTCCTTCACTTTGATTTGATGGTATCCGGAATATGCATCAAGGAAACACAGTGAGTCGTGTCCTGCGGTAGCATCAATTATTTGATCAATGCGGGGGAGGGGGAAGGGATCCTTAGGGCAAGCCTTCTTGAGGTCTTTGAAATCGACGCACATGCGCCAGGATTTGTCCTTCTTTGGTACCATCACAAAGTTTGCAAGCCAGTCCAGATGTTTTATTTCTCTAATGAATCCGACCTCAATTATCTTGACTAACTCCTCCCCCATAGCTTGATGTTTGGGTTCGGAAAACCGCCACAACGCTTGTTTAACTGGTTTATATCCCTTTAATATATTGAGGCTGTGTTCGGCCAGCTCGCGTGGGATTCCAGGCATGTCAGAAGGGTGCCAGGCGAATATATCCCAGTTTTCACGAAGGAAATCCCGTAGCGTGGCGTCGACCGTTGGGTCTAGTTGTGCCCCAATAGATGCTGTCTTCTTGGGGTCCGTTCGGTGGACCTAGAATTTGACTATTTCTTCTGCCGGTTTGAAGGAGGTGGATTTGGGTCGTTTGTCTAAGATCACATCGTCCCTATCCACCGTGGAGTGCAGTGCGGTTAATTCCTCGGTTGCGAGGGCTTTAGATAATGCCTTAAGGGCTAGGGATGTGGTTTTGTTTTTGGCGCGGAGTGCTATGTCCGGATCACTCACAAGAGTGATTATGACATTGGGCATGGGCATTTTGAGCTTCATGTACCCGTAATGAGGTATAGCTTGGAAGCGTGTAAAAGCATCTCGCCCCAACAGGGCGTGATATCCACTGCTGAAAGGAGCCACCTGGAAGGTGATTTCTTCGGACCGATAATTCTCCGGCGTGCCGAATACCACGTCAAGTGTGATTTTTCCCGCACACCGCGCCTCCCGATTGGGAATGATTCCTCAGAAGGTCCTGTTGCTTTGCTTGATGCGGCTTATGTTTATTTCCATCTTGTGGAGTGTATCCTCATAGATGACGTTTAGTCCGCTGCCGGTGTCCATGAGGACCTTGTTGAGTCGAAAGCCGTCCATGATGGGACTGGGGACTAATGCGGCTGGTGCTCGGACTATCCTGTATTTTGGTTCTTCATCGGCATTAAAGGTTATAGCCGTGTTGTTCCAAGGGTTTATCGCGGCGATTTGACAGACTTCGGCGAGGTCGCGGAGTGCCCTTTTGTGCTTATTGTTTGAAGCGAATGTCTCAAAGACCATCAATACTCTAGGGTCGTCGTCTTCTAGAGGGTGTTTCTCTGGGTTGTTTTTGATAAGGATGTCCTCGCCACTCTTGGCTACCTACCGGAGTATCCAACATGCTCTAAGGCTGTGGGTTGGTATGGTGTTCGGTGTTGTGTGTATTTCACATGGGCCATCGATCCATCCCTCCAGAACGGTTCCGTGCCGCGTAATGGGTTTATATTTCTTGGCTATTGGACTGGGCGTGTCACGGGGATGCGCCCTTTTCGCCTGGACCAACGGTTGAGTTGGGACCACTGGCTCCCAACAAGTTGCCTGATCTTTCCAGGCGCTTTCCATTGCGTTGTACTTCTGTATGATAGTTGCCAATTCAGTGAAGTGTAGTATGCAGTGGCGATTAATGGCGTTGAGGATTCCTTCGTTCGTGCAATTGTTGCAGAACGCTGATATCGCGTCCTCGTCGCGTCAATCTTTAACCTTGTCCTTGACAAGGAGGAATCTGGCCCAGTAGTCGTGGACCGTTTCCTGAGACTGCTGTTGTATGCTCATGAGAGCGCTTATGTCTAGGTGGGTGGGTGGAATTGGATTCGAACCCTGACCCGATCGATGATCCGGAGTCTGAAGGTTTTCCAGACTTAACAGTCCAGGGTCCGGAGTATCTTCTGGCTGCTTATGCCCGCCGTCCAATTCTATGTTCGGAAGGCCGGTCGCCTCCTTTTGCTGGTGGGTATCCGGCTCTGCAGGGTCAGCGATCTGGACATAGTCTGTCTTCAGTATAGGGGAAGAGTCGCCGTCTTGCTCCTCGACTACCGCTATCTGGTGGGTGGCCGGTGGAGATTTGATTTCTCTTTGGTCGGGTTTAAGCCTGATCCGATCGTAATCTGTGGCGATTCCCAGGGCAGCGATGTGATCAAGGAGCTCGTTTAAAGACGAAAAATCCACCAGATCCATCTGCTTGGAGTGTTTGGAGTCGATACGAAGGGGATTTTTGATGGCCCGAGAGGTCATCATCGACTTAACAGCTGAACGTGCGGTCATGGTAAAGCTGCCCAGCCGGAGGGTTTGGCCTGGGGCCAGTTCTCCTCCGGCGGTGATATTGTCTTTAAGGACGAGGCGAGTCATCGCTCCTGTCGTCGACGGCTGAGGGTGATGCGGAGCATCCTATGGACATCACCATGTCAAGAGTCCGTTCGGCGAGTGACACGTGCAACATATACTTCACATACACAAAGGTGAATCATCTCCTTTACACGTGCTCACTTGACCCCTTCGAGGATGGTATACTACTTGACACTCCACTCGTGTGCATGCATAGGTATTGTCGGAACGGTACGGACGACGAGGAGGAGTGCGAGCGCAAGTGTAAAACTACAACATCCGCGAGGGAAGCATGGAAGCGAAGGCGGAAGAAGGAGATGCAGAGTCTACAGCGACCGGACGACCGAAAGCCACCGGACGTCTGACACTCTCCAGCGCCCGGAAGGCCGACGTCCACCGGACGTCCGACGCGACCACGCCAGGACCAGCCAGGAGATCTACAGCGGCCGGACGACCGACAACCTCCAGACGTCCGACAAATCCCAGCGCCCGGACGACCGACGCCTACCGGACGTCCGGCGCCACTTTCACAGAATGATATTAGCGGAAGTCCGACGCCCTCCGGACGACCGGACCCCCGCGAGCGACCGAACGTCCGACACAGACCAGACATCCAACCCTGCCCGTGCGCAGCCGGGCCTTTGGCCTTGTATCTCTCTCCCACTTACCCCTTCGTGGCCTAGGACAAAATATACTCCTTCATCTTCTCCATTTAGACAAAGCTAAGAATAGACACAAATCATAGAACTTAGCTCATGTATCTCCCCTTGTGGGTTTCCTCCTAAGGGAGAAGGATCCCTAGGATCATCAAGCCCTCCTAAGGGAGAAGGATTCCCCAAGTGAATCATCAAGCCCTCATCTCCTTCATAGGATTTGGGATGAACTCTACCATGTATCTTAGTTCCCTTTGATTGTTCACGTACCTTGTGGATCTTGTGTGTTTGATTGTCTAGTGGATGTGTGATTGGACTTGTTCTTGAGTGTTCCTCTTGTTTTCCCTCTTGTGTTCATCTTGTTCTTGGGGATTCCCCCTCCAATTCGTGAAAGATATCCACTTAGGATTCCATCCTATATCAGAGGGAGTCCTGGATTAGGGGTATCCGGACAGCCGGACTATAACCTTTGGCCGGACTGTTGAACTATGAAGATACAAGATTGAAGACTTCGTCCCGTGTCCGGATGGGACTTTCCTTGGCGTGGAAGGCAATCTTGGCAATACAGATATGTAGATCTCCTTCCTTGTAACCGACTCTGTGTAACCCTAGCCTCCTCCGGTGTCTATATAAACCAGAGGAGGGTTTAGTCCGTAGAATAACAACAATCATACCATAGGCTAGCTTCTAGGGTTTAGCCTCTCTGATCTCATGGTAGATCAACTCTTGTACTACCCATATCATCAATATTAATCAAGCAGGAGTAGGGTTTTACCTCCATCGAGAGGGCCTGAACCTGGGTAAAAACATTATGTCCCTTGTCTCCTGTTACCATCCGCCTAGACGCACAGTTCGGGACCCCCTACCCGAGATCCGCCGGCTTTGACACCGACATTGGTGCTTTCATTGAGAGTTCCTCTGTGCCGTCACCATAAGGAAGGATGTCTCATCTTGTCTTTAAAGACGGCACTACCGCTGAGGGAGCTTTGGCTGTCGGCCAAACTCTCCGGCTAGGTGGTTTTATCATGACCGCCTGTTCGGCTGCTGCGCCGACGATGACTTCTCGGGTCATCAAAAATAGTCTCCATGTCAACTCGGAACTCGCCGAGCAGTTGGATCCAATGGAGCTCTCTTCCCTAAACGAGCTCTTGGATCGCATCGCTGCCCTGGGAGTCGCTACGGACTATGCTCAGATTGGGCTTAAACCCGATCAGAGAGAAATTAACTCTCCCCCGGTCACCCATCACGTTGCGGTGGTGGAGGAACAATGCAGCGACCTTTCCTCTATCTTGAGGACTATATATGTCCGGATTCTTGAGCCCTCCGAGCCGGATACCCGTTTACGGGAGGACACCACCCAAGCCCTGAACCTAGAGTCAGGCAGCGGGCCAGACTTATCGGGCAACATCCCAGAACCCGAACTTCCAAGATGGGAAACTCCTCGGCCCCTGGGTCTCAGACCGGGTGAGGCTTCAGATTCAATTACACCCACCCTCCCAAACATAAGTGATCTTTCCCACATCAGGCAAGAGCCCCAAGAAACAGTACATCATTATTGGGCTAGATTCCTCCTTGTAATGAACAAGGTTAAGGACTGTCGCGAGGAAGACACAATCTCATTCTTCTGCAATAATTGCACGGACAAGGGTATCCTTAACGCCATAAGTCACCGTAAAATTACACGCTTTGTCGACTTGGCGTCCATAGTACGAAAGTACTGTGCGATGGAAAGTGCCTGGAAACGAAATAAAATTTTGGGACAATCCGGCCATGAATATGAACCCAGTCCGGAATAAAAGGGTGCATTATCACAAGTCACCCGGGTTAACTACCAAAAAGCAAAAACCCTCTACAGGGCACGGAACCGTACTGGAGGGATGGCTCAATGGACCCTGCAAAATTCATAGTACAGAGGGCGCCACACCAACACATAGCCTTAGAGCATGTTGGATACTGCGGCAGGTAGCCAAAAGTGGCAAGGATCTTCTCATCCCAGAAGCCATAGAAAACCATCCTAGGGATAACAATACGGTATTAACAGTCTTTGAGACCTTCGCATCAAATAATAGGCGAAAGCGAACACTCCGCAACCTTGCCGAAATCCACCACGTGGCAACAATAAATCCATGGAGTGACACGGCTATTACTTTCAATGCCAGTGACGAACCTAAATTTCGAACAGCCAGAGCACCAGCCGCATTGGTCCTCAGTCCAATTGTGGACGGTTTTTGACTCACCAAGGTGCTCATGGACGGCGGTAGCGGATTAAACCTCATCTATGAGGAAACCCTTCAAAAAATGGAAATAGACTGGAACCGCATCGAGCGAAGCAGCACAACCTTTTGAGGAATAATCCCCAGTTGGGAAGTGCGTTGTACAGGCAAAATCACACTAGATGTGGTGTTTGACACGCCGGAGAACTACAGGTCCGAAGAGATTACGTTCCAAGTGGCTCCGTTCAGTAGCGGATACCACGCCGTTTTAGGGCGGGAGGCGTTTACGATCTTCCAAGCCATACCCCATTACGGGTACATGAAGCTCAAAATGCCCGGGCCCAACGGAATCATCACTCTTGCTAGTGATCCGGACACAGCACTCCGCGCCAAAAACAAGACAGCCGCACTGGCCCTCGAGGCGTTATCCGAAGCCCTTGCGGCCGAGGAACTGACTGCGCTGCGCTCCACGGTGGACAGGGACGATGTAATACTTGATAAGAGATCCAAGTCCACCTCCTTTAAACTAGCAGATGAAATAGTCAAATTCCAAGTCCATCCAACGTACCCTACAAAAACAACCTCCATCGGGGCACAATTAAACCCCGCCGTAGACGCCGCACTACGAGAGTTCTTGCGCGAAAACTGGGACATTTTTGCCTGGCATCCTTCAGATATGCCAGGAATCCCACGCAGGCTGGCCGAGCATAGCCTAATGCTATAAATTGTTTCCACATTAAAATAATAATATTCAGAAAAAGGGTAATCATAATCATGACAAGTTTTATAAATATAATCATCACTACTTTTTATAGCATAAGTTTTGTCACAATAATCATCATAAGTAGCAACTTTGTTCTCATCATAATCAATTGAAACCTCTTCCAAGATAGTGGAATCATTACTAAATAAAGTCACGACCTCTCCAAATCCACTTTCATAATTATCATAATAAGATTCAACATCCTTCGAAATAGTGGGATCATTACTTCCTAAAATTGACACTCTTCCGAACCCACTTTCATCAATATAATCATCATAAGCAGGAGGCATGCTATCATAATTATAAATTTGCATATGAAAACTTGGGAGACTAAAAATATCATCTTCATTAAATGTAGCATGCCCAAGCTTGGGACAAACTTTAGTTGCAGCAAATATATCTTAAAAACATCATCTTCATCAAACATAGCATCCCCAAGCTTGGGCCTTTTCATATCATAAGCATAATCACTCTCATCATTAATAGTATGGATAGCACCAATAGTATAGCAATTATCATCATCACAATGAGTAATAGGAGCAACAACATTTGGGAGAGATACCTTTCTACCTTTGCTTCTCCTTCTTTTCTTTTTTCTTCTTCACATCATGTGTGGGTTCAATCCTCTTTTTGGAGCTCCTTATTTATGAGATTGGTTGAATAGAAGGCTCCTCCTCGTTACCTGATTCATCATAAGAAATAATAGGAGAATATTGGGAAGTCTCTTCCCTTTTGTTAGAATTCTCTTCATCTTCTATTTGTTTTCTTTTATTTATGTAATTGGCAACATAAGGATTTTCAATGCAATTCACCGCACGATACATATAAATTTCCTCTAGATCAAAATCAAGACATTTATCAAGATTAAATTTTGGAATACCCTTAGTTATATGTTTCATTTCTTCATACCCCAGAAGAAGACTAAGCTCTTTATGATGCTCATCACAATTTTTGGACATGATTTGATCATGAAACAAATAGCATTGGAGCTTTAAATGACCATGTTCATTGCAAAGTTCACAAGGGTGGGGAAAATATTGAATCTTTCAGCACAATCATCTAGCCATTTTTGCAACCATTTAGTTTCTAAGTGCTTGTGCCTCTTACAAAATCTATCTTCCCTTATTGGTGTGTACTTGCAAACTCTATGCACCCCACAAAAATCGACATGCTTATAAGAGATATTTTCATCATGACTAGTGCAATCATCATTAGTACTGTGGATATTCAAAGAGTTCATACTAACAACATTGCAATCATGCTCATCATTCAGAGGTTTAGTGCCAAACATTTTAATGCATTCTTGTTCTAACACTTTGGCACAATTTTCCTTTCCACCATACTCACGAAAGATATTAAAAAGATGAAGCGTATTAGGGAAACTCAATTCCATTTTTTTGTAGTTTTCTTTTATAAACTAAACTAGTGATAAAACAAGAAACTAAAAGACTCGATTGCAAGATCTAAAGATATACCTTCAAGCACTCACCTCCCCGGCAACGGCGCCAGAAAAAAGCTTGACGTCTACTACGCAACCTTCTTCTTGTAGACGTTGTTGGGCCTCCAAGTGCAGAGGTTTGTAGGACAGTAGCAAATTTCCGTCAAGTGGATGATCTAAGGTTTATCAATCTGTGGAAGGCGTAGGATGAAGATGGTCTCTCTCAAGCAGCCCTGCAACCAAATAACAAAGAGTCTCTTGTATCCCCAACACACCCAATACAATGGTAAATTGTATAGGTGCACTAGTTCGGTGAAGAGATGGTGATACAAGTGCAATATGGATGGTAGATATAGGTTTTTGTAATATGAAATTATAAAAACAGCAAGGTAACAAGTAATAAAAGTGAGCGAAAACAGTATTGCAATGCTAGGAAACAAGGCCTAGGGTTCATACTTTCACTAGTGCAAGTTCTCTCAATAATAATAACATAATTGGATCATATAACTATCCCTCAACATGCAACAAAGAGTCACTCCAAAGTCACTAATAGAGGCGAACAAACGAAGAGATTATTGTAGGGTACGAAACCACCTCAAAGTTATCCTTTCTGATCAATCTATTCAAGAGTCCGTAGTAAAATAACACGAAGCTATTCTTTCCGTTCAATCTATCATAGAGTAACACCTTATGACACAAATCAATCAAAACCCTAATGTCACCTAGATACTCCAATGTCACCTCAAGTATCCGTGGGTATGATTATACAATATGCATCACACAATCTCAGATTCATCTATTCAAACCAACACAAAGTACTTCAAAGAGTGCCCCAAAGTTTCTACCGGAGAGTCAAGACGAAAATGTGTGCCAACCCCTATGCATAAGTTCACGAGGTCACGGAACCCGCAAGTTGATCACCAAAACATACATCAAGTAGATCACGTGATATCCCATTGTCACCACAGATAAACACATGCAATACATACATCAAGTGTTCTCAAATCCTTAAAGACTCAATCCGATAAGATAACTTCAAAGGGAAAACTCAATCCATTACAAGAGAGTAGAGGGGGAGAAACATCATAAGATCCAACAATAGTAGCAAAGCTCGCGATACATCAAGATCGTATCACCTCAAGAACACGAGAGAGAGAGAGATCAAACACATAGCTACCGGTACATACCCTCAGCCCCGAGGGTGAACTACTACCTCCTCGTCATGGAGAGCACCGGGATAATGAAGATGGCCACCGGTGAGGGATTCCCCCTCCAGCAGGGTGCCGGAACAGGGTCCCGATTGGTTTTTGGTGGCTACAGAGGCTTGCGGCGGCGGAACTCCCGATCTATTATGCTCCCCGATGTTTTTAGGGTATACATATATAGGCAAAAGAAGTCGGTCAAGGGAGCCACGAGGGGCCCATGAGGGTGGGGGGCGCGCCCAGGGGGTAGGCGCGCCTCCCTGCCTCGTGGCCACCTCGAAGCTTCCTTGACTTCAACTCCAAGTCTCCTGGATCATGTTCGTTCCAAAAATCACGCTCCCGAAGGTTTCATGCCGTTTGGACTCCGTTTGATATTCCTTTTCTGCAAGACACTGAAACAAGGGAAAAACAGAAATTGGCACTGGGCTCTGGGTTAATAGGTTAGTCCCAAAAATAATATAAAAGTTTTTAATAAAGCCCATAAACATTCAAAACAGATAATATAATATCATGAATACTTCATAAATTATAGATACGTTGGAGGCGTATCATCTATGGTGTCTCTTACTGATTTACCGCTATTGTTTTGGGGTTATGCTTTAGGGACGGTTGCATTCATGTTAAATAGGGAACCATCTAAATCCATTGAGACGACACCTTATGAACCGTGGTTTGGCAAGAAACCCAAATTGTCGTTTCTCAAAGTTTGGGGCTGCGATGCTTATGTGAAAAAGTTTCAGCCTGATAAGCTCAAACCCAAATCGGAGAAATGTGTCTTCATAGGATACCCAAAGGAGACTGTTGGGTACACCTTCTATCACAGATCCGTAGGCAAGACATTCATTGCTAAGTATGGATCCTTTCTATAGAAGGAGTTTCTCTCGAAAGAAGTGAGAGGGAGGAAAGTAGAACTTGATAAGGTAACTGTACCTGCTCCCTTATTGGAAAGTAGTTCATCACAGAAATCTGTTCCTATGACTCCTACACCAATTAGTGAGGAAGCTAATGATGATGATCATGTAACTTCAGATCAAGTTACTATCGAACCTCGTAGGTCAACCAGAGTAAGATCCACACCAGAGTGGTACGGTAATCCTATTCTGGAGGTCATGTTACTTGACCGTGACGAACCTATGAACTATGAGGAAGCGATGATGAGCCCAGATTCCGCGAAATGGCTTGAGGCCATGAAATCTGAGATGAGATCCATGTATGTTAACAAAGTGTGGACTTTGGTTGACTTGCCCGATGATCGGCAAGCCATCGAGAATAAATTAATCTTCAAGAAGAAGACTGACGCTGACGGTAATGTTAGTGCCTACAAAGCTCGACTTGTTGTGAAAGGTTTTCGACAAGTTCAAGGAGTTGACTACGATGAGACATTCTCACCCGTAGCGATGCTTAAGTCAGTCCAAATCATGTTAGCAATTGCTGCATTTTATGATTATGAAATTTGGCAAATGGATGTAAAGACTGCATTCCTGAATGGATTTCTGGAAGTGGAGTTGTATATGACGCAATGATACGTCTCCAACGTATCTATATTTTTTTATTGTTCCATGCTATTATATATTCTGTTTTGGATGTTTAATGGACTTTATTATACACTTCTATATTATTTTTGGGACTAACCTATTAACCCAAGTCCTAGTGCAAATTGCTATTTTTTTGCCTATTTCAGTGTTTCGTAGAAAAAGAATATCGGAGTCCAAACGGAATGAAACCTTTGGGAGAGTTATTTTTGGAATAAATGTGATCCAGAGGACTTGGAGTGGACGTTAAGAAATGAACGAGGAGGCCATGAGGCAGGGAGGCGCACCTGCCCCCTGGGTGCGCCCCCACCCTCATGGGCCCCTCGTGGCTCCACCAACCTACTTCTTCCTCCTATATATACCTACGTACCCCGAAACCAACCAGGAGCACCACGAAACCCTATTTCCACCGCCGCAACCTTCTGTACCCGTGAGATCCCATCTTGGGGCCTTTTCTGGCACTCGGCCGGAGGGGGAATCAATCATGGAGGGCTTCTACATCAACACCATAGCCTCTCCGATGATGTGTGAGTAGTTTACCACAGACCTTCGGGTCCATAGTTATCAGCTAGATGGCTTTTTCTCTCTCTTTGGATCTCAATACAAAGTTCTCCTCGATCTTCTTGGAGATCTATTCGATGTAACTCTTTTTGCGGTGTGTTTGTCGAGATCCGATGAATTGTGGGTTTATGATCAAGATTATCTATGAACAATATTTGAATCTTCTCTGAATTCTTTTATGTATGATTGCTTATCTTTGCAAGTCTCTTTGAATTATCAGTTTGGTTTGGCCTACTAGATTGATCTTTCTTGCAATGGGAGAAGTGCTTAGCTTTGGGTTCAATCTTGCGTTGCTCGATCCCAGTGATAGCAGGGGAAACGACACATATTGTATTGTTGCCATCGAGGATAAAAAGATGGGGTTTATATCATATTGCTTGAGTTTATCCCTCTACATCATGTCATCTTACCTAATGCGTTACTCTGTTCTTATGAACATAATACTCTAGATGCATGCTGGATAGCGGTCGATGTGTGGAGTAATAGTAGTAGATGTACGCAGGAGTCGGTCTACTTGTTGCGGACATGATGCCTATATACATGATCATGCCTAGATATTCTCATAACTATGCTCAATTCTATCAATTGCTCGACAGTAATTTGTTCACCCATCGTAATACTTATGCTATCTTGAGAGAAGCCACTAGTGAAACCTATGGCCCCCGGGTCTATTTTCCATCATATTAATCTCCCGTCAACGAGCTATTTCTGCCGCCATTTATTTTGCAATCTTTACTTTTAGTCTTTATCATAAAAATACCAAAAATATTTTCTTATCATCTCTATCAGATCTCACTTTTGCAAGTGGCCGTGAAGGGATTGACAACCCCTTTATCGTGTTGGTTGCAAGGTTCTTATTTGTTTGTGTAGGTACGAGGGACTTGCGTGTGGCCTCCTACAGGATTGATACCTTGGTTCTCAAAAACTGAGGGAAATACTTATGCTACTTTGCTCTATCACCATTTCCTCTTCAAGGGAAAAACCAACGCATGCTCAAGAGGTAGCAAGAAGGATTTCTGGCACCGTTGCCGGGGAGTCTATGCACAAGTCAAGACATACCAAGTACCCATCACAAACTCTTATCCCTCACATTACATTATTTGCCATTTTCCTCTCGTTTTCCTCTCCCCCACTTCACCCTTGCCGTTTTATTCGCCCTCTTTTTCTGTTCGCCTCTTTTTCGCTTGCTTCTTATTTGCTTGTGTGTTGGATTGCTTGCTTGTCACGATGGCTCAAGATAATACTAAGTTGTGTGACTTTGCCAATACCAACAATAATGATTTTCTTAGCACTCCGATTGCTCCTCTTACCGATGCTGAGTCTTGTGAAATTAATGCTGCTTTGCTGAATCTTGTCATGAAAGATCAATTCGCTGGCCTTCCTAGTGAAGATGCCACTACCCATCTAAATAGCTTTGTTGATTTGTGTGATATGCAAAATAAGAAAGATGTGGACAATGATATTGTCGAATTGAAGCTATTTCCTTTTTCGCTTAGAGATCGTGCTAAAACTTGGTTTTCGTCTTTGCCTAAAAATAGTATTGATTCTTGGAATAAGTGCAAAGATGCTTTTATCTCTAAGTATTTTCCTCCTGCTAAGATCATCTCTCTTAGAAACGATATTATGAATTTTAAGAAACTTGATCATGAACATGTTTCACAAGCTTGGGAGAGGATGAAATTAATGATACATAATTGCCCTACACATGGTTTGAATTTATGGATGATTATACAAAAATTTTATGCCGGATTGAATTTTTCTTCTAGAAATATTTTAGATTCGGCCGCGGGAGGTACTTTTATGGAAATCACTTTAGGAGAAGCTACTAAACTCCTAGATAATATTATGGTTAATTATTCTCAATGGCACACTGAAAGATCTACTAGTAAAAAGGTGCATGCAATTGAAGAGATTAATGTTTTGAGTGGAAAGATGGATGAACTTATGAAATTGTTTGCTAATAAGAGTGTTTCTTCTGATCCCAATGATATGCCTTTGTCTACTTTGATTGAGAATAATAATGAATCTATGTATGTGAATTTTGTTGGTAGGAACAATTTTGGTAACAACGCTTATAGAGGAAATTTTAATCCTAGGCCGTATCCTAGTAATTCCTCTAATAATTATAGTAATTCCTTCAACAACTCTTATGGAAATTTTAATAAGATGCCCTCTGATTTTGAGACTAGTGTTAAAGAATTTATGATTTCTCAAAATAATTTCAATGCTTTGCTCGAAGAAAAATTGCCCAAGATTAATGAGTTGGCTAGGAATGTGGATAGAATTTCTCTTGATGTTGATTCTTTGAAACTTAGATCTATTCCACCTAAGCATGATATCAATGAGTCTCTCAAGGCTATGAGAATTTCCATTGATGAGTGCAAAGAAAGAAACACTAGGATGCGTGCTTAAAAAGATTGCTTTGTGAAAGCGTGTTCTTCTAGTTTTCATGATAATAAAGATGAAGATCTAAAAATGATTGATGTGTCCCCTATTAAATCTTTGTTTTGGAATATGAATCTTGATAATGATGGAACTGGAGGAGTCAACTTTAGTTAAAAGGCGTCCCAAAGATTCGGAGTTTTTAAATCTTGATGCAAAAATTGGTAAAAGTGGGATGGAAGAGGTCAAAACTTTAGATAGCAATGAACCCACTATCTTGGATTTCAAGGAATTTAATTATGATAATTGTTCTTTAATAGATTGTAATTCCTTGTTGCAATCCGTGCTAAATTCTCCGCATGCTTATAGTCAAAATAAGGCTTTTACTAAACATATCGTTGATGCTTTAATGCAATCTTATGAAGAAAAGCTTGAATTGGAAGTTTCTATCCCTAGAAAAATTTATGATGAGTGGGAACCTACTATTAAAATTAAAATTAAAGATCATGAATGCTATGCTTTGTGTGATTTGGGTGCTAGTGTTTCCACGGTCCCAAAAACTTTGTGTGATTTGCTAGGTTTCCGTGAATTTGATGATTGTTCTTTAAACTTGCACCTTGCAGATTCCACCATTAAGAAACCTATGGGAAGAATTAGTGATTTTCTTATTGTTGATAATAGGAATTATGTTCCGTAGATTTCATTGTCCTTGATATAGATTGCAATCCTTCATGTCCTATTATTCTTGGTAGACCTTTCCTTAGAACGATTGGTGCAATTGTTGATATGAAAGAAGGGAATATTAGATTCCAATTTCCATTAAGGAAAGACATGGAAAACTTTCCTAGAAAGAAAATAAAATTACCTTATGAATCTATTATGAGAGCCAATTATGGATTGCATGCCAAAGATGATAATACCTAGATCTATCCTTGCGTTTATGCCTAGCTAGGGGCATTAAACGATAGCGCTTGTTGGGAGGCAACCCAACTTTATTTTTGCTTATTGCTTTTTTGTTCTGTTTAGGAATAAATAATCCATCTAGCTTCTGGTTAGATGTGTTTTTTTTGTTCTAATTAGTGTTTGTGCCAAGTAGAACCTTTGGGAAGACTTGGGTGAAGTCTTTTTTATCTTGCTGTAAAGAACAGAAACTTTAGCGCTCACGAGATTAGCTACAACTTTTTACTGGAGAGTGCTATTTAGTTGTTTATTTTTTAAGATTATTAATAGATAAATTCCTCACGTCCATCAATTTATTTTAGAATTTTTGGTGTTCCATAAGTTTGTTTTAGATACAGATTATTACAGACTGTTCTATTTTTGACAGATTCTGTTTTTCGTGTGTTGTTTGCTTATTTTGATGAATCTATGGCTAGTATCGGAGGTTATGAACCATAGAGAAGTTGGAATACAGTAGGTTTAACACCAATATAAATAAATAATGAGTTCATTACAGTACCTTGAAGTGGTGTTTTGTTTTCTTTCGCTAACGGAGCTCACGAGATTTTCTGTTAAGTTTTGTGTTGTGAAGTTTTCAAGTTTTGGGTAAAGATTTGATGGATTATGGAACAAGGAGTGGAAAGAGACTAAGCTTGGGGATGCCCAAGGCACCCCAAGGTAAGATCCAAGGACAACCAAAAAGCCTAAGCTTGGGGATGCCTCGGAAGGCATCCCCTCTTTTGTCTTCGTCCATCGATAACTTTACTTCGAGCTATATTTTTATTCACCACATGATATGTGTTTTGCTTGGAGCGTCTTGTATGATTTGAGTCTTTGCTTTTTAGTTCACCACAATCATCCTTTATGTACACACCTTTTGAGAGAGACACACATTAATAGGAATTTATTAGAATACTCTATGTGCTTCACTTATATCTTTTGAGCTAAACAATTTTGCTCTAGCACTTCACTTATATCTTTTAGAGCACGGTGGTGGTTTTATTTTATAGAAATTATTGATCTCTCATGCTTCACTTATATTATTTTGAGAGTCCTTTAGAACAGCATAGTAGGTTGCCTTGGTTATAAAATTAGTCCTAATATGATAGGCATCCAAGATGGATATAATAAAAACTTTCATATAAGGTGCATTGAATGCTAAGAGAAGTTTGATACTTGATAATTGTTTTGAGATATGAAGATGGTGATATTAGAGTCATGCTAGTTGAGTAGTTGTGAATTTGAGAAATACTTGTTCTAAAGATTGTGATTCCCGTAGCATGCACGTATGGTGAACTGTTATGTGATGAAGTCGGAGCACAATTTATTTATTGATAGTCTTCCTTATGAGTGGCGGTCGGGGTCGAGCGATGGTATTTTCCTAGCAATCTATCCCCCTAGGAGCATGCGCGTAGTACTTCGGTTCGATAACTAATATATTTTTTCAATAAGTATGTGAGTTCTTTATGACTAATGTTGAGTCCATGGATTATACGCACTCTCACCCTTCCACCATTGCTAGCCTCTCTAATACCGTGCACGTTTTGCCGGTATCATATACCCACCATATACCTTCCTCAAAACAGCCACCATACCTACCTATTATGGCATTTCCATAGCCATTCCGAGATATATTGTCATGCAACTTACCACCGTTCCATTTATTATGACACGCTTCATCATCGTCATATTGCTTTGTATGATCATGTAGTTGACATCGTATTTGTGGCAAAGCCACCTTTATAATTTTTTCATACATGTCACTCTTGATTCATTGCATATCCCGGTACACTGCCGGAGGCATTCACATAGAGTCATATTTTGTTCTAAGTATTGAGTTGTAATTCTTGAGTCGTAAGTAAATAAAAGTGTGATGATCATCATTATTAGAGCATTATCCCATGTGAGGAAAGGATGATGGAGACTATGATTCCCCCATAAGTCTGGATGAGACTCCGGATGAAAGGAAAAAAGGGAGGCAAAAAAAAGAGAAGGCCCAAATAAAAAATGAGAGAAAAAGAGAGAAGGGACAATGTTACTATCCTTTTCTACACTTGTGCTTCAAAGTAGCACCATGATATTCATGATAGAGTCTCTTATTTTGTCACTTTCATATACTAGTGGGAATTTTACATTATAGAACTTGGCTTGTATATTCCAATGATGGGCTTCCTCAAAATGCCCTAGGTCTTTGTGAGCAAGCGAGTTGGATGCACACCCACTTAGTTTCTTTTGTTGATCTTTCATACACTTATAGCTCTAGTGCATCCGTTGCATGGCAATCCCTACTCACTCACATTGATATCTATTGATGGGCATCTCCATAGCCCATTAATACGCCTAGTTGATGTGAGACTATCTTCTCCTTTTTGTCTTCTCCACAACCACCATTCTATTCCACCTATAGTGCTATGTCCATGGCTCACGCTCATGTATTGCGTGAAGATTGAAAAAGTTTGAGAACATCAAAAGTATGAAACAATTGCTTGGCTTGTCATCGGGGTTGTGCATGATTTAAATACTTTGTGTGGTGAAGATAGAGCATAGCCAGACTATATGATTTTGTAGGGATAACTTTCTTTGGCCATGTTATTTTGAGAAGACATGATTGCTATGCTTGAAGTATTATTATTTTCTTGTCAATATTAAACTTTTCTCTTGAATCTTTCGGATCTGAACATTCATGCTACAATAAAGAAAATTACATTGATAAATATGCTAGGTAGCATTCCACATCAAAAATATGGTTTTTATCATTTACCTACTCGAGGACGAGCAGGAATTAAGCTTGGGGATGCTTGATATGTCTCCAACGTATCTATAATTTTTTATTGTTCCATGCTATTATATATTCTGTTTTGGATGTTTAATGGGCTTTATTATACTGTCGGATTTCGGGTTCCGGCAGACCCTTGAGGTTCGAACACTGGGGTGCGCGTGGAGATTTCGCCTTCTACCTACCAGTACCCCACCGCCATACTGAGATCTAACCTATGAAAAGAACAGCACAAGAGACACAGGGTTTATACTGGTTCAGGCCACCGATGTGGTGTAATACCCTACTCCAGTTTGTGGTGTGGTGGATTGCCTCTTGGGCTGATGATGATGAGTAATACAAGGAAGAATAGCCTCGCGAGGGTCTGTTCTTGGCTGGAGGGATGAACTGCTAGGAGGAGTTCAGTCACCCTTTTCTCTCTCTCTGATTCTCACTCTGATTCCAATTCAGTTGCCTCTACCCTGGGGGTGGCTAGTCCTATTTATAGGCAAAGGCCCTGGGCCTCTTCCCAAATATTGAGCGGGAAGGGCGCCAACAATTGGCCATTTTGAAGGGGAACATATGGTACACTTATCCTGAATAAAGTTGGTCCTCGCCTGCCAAAGGCTCTGGTGGTGACGCTGGCTTGGGCTCCACAATGACTTCTTCCCTGCCGTTGGGCTGGTCTTGGTCTCGTTGCACCGAAATGGGTGCCTTTGCTTGATACTCCCGCCTGCGCTTGCTCCCTTTGCACCAAAGAGGAAAGGAGAACACTGCGCGGGCTGGCGCCCGCCTGGCGCCCTTGGTCGTCATGGCTTGCGTCACGGGCACCTCGTGAGGTACCCCGCCTTGATCTCTCCGCCTCCTCGCGAGCCAGCCTAATGAGGCCATGCCCGAGGAAGCTCCGTGTCGTCCGTCCCGCGAGGCTTGGCCCCTCGTGAGGGTCTTGGGTCTCTGTTGGTGAAGATGGGCCGTGCTGGGCCCCCCCTTGAGCCACGCCGCAGGCCGCAGGCAGGCAAGTCTGGGGACCCCCGTTCCCAGAACGCCGACAGTAGACCCCGGGCCCAAGGCGCGCTCGGACTTGGCCGCGCAGTGAGGCGAAAGGGCGAGGGCGAAGCGCCGCGGGCCCTAACAGCCTGCGGCCCTAGGCGCCGCGTGGCGGTTGATTGGACGTGGGTGGCACTGTTCCCCCACGCCCCCTTATTTTGCGCCATGCTAGGCGGACTCGTAGTCGTACACAGCCGCTCCCCTTTTTGTTGCTCGAGCGCCCTCTCTCCTTCCTCCTCTCGCACTCCAGCTTCTGTTTTCAACCCAGTTTCGAACCTTTCCCCCCTCCCTTCCCATCGCCATGGCTCCGACGAAGAAGGGAAGAGGGAAGAAACCCATGCCTCCACCTCGCTCGACGCCGTCGACCGGTCGATCATAATCAACCGAGAGGGCTTGGGCAAGGTTAGCTCGGCTCTGGCCACTATCTTCAATGAATGCGGGAGGACGATGGTCTGGCCCGCGTCTCACTTCTCCATCGACAGGATAATCACCGAGGTCCGGTATTTTGCGGACGCCCTGTGGGCGGGTCTGGTTCCCCCCTTTTCTGATTTCTTCAATGCCGTGCTTTCCCACTATTAGATCCACATGATGCACCTAGGTCCTGAATCCATCACCCTCCTTTCGGTCTTCACCTTTGTTTGCGAGGTAATGATGGGCATCCCTCCTTCGGTTGCCTTGCTGTGCCACTTGTTCTCTCTGCGCCTTGTAGATCCTACCCAATGCTCGGTGTGCGTGGGCTTCGTTGCTGCGTCTGAGACAGCGGCCACAGGGATTGACTTCAGGCTCCCTCCGCCTGCGGCTGGGTTCCGCGAGCGGTGGTTGTATGTGGATGTAGGGGTGCCCAGCCCCCTGCTATAAGAGCCAACTTCGCCTGCTGTCCCCAATTCGGGCTGGGGCCAGGAGACGCTCGAGAGCCCCCGGCTCGTCTTCGTCTGGCACCGCTTCACGTGCTTGAGGTCGCTTGGCGTGACAGTGCCCAAGGTGGTGAAGGAGTTCCTGCTCCGCCGCATTGCTCCTCTCCAACGCCACTCCCGCCGGATGTGGGCCTTTAGCGGGCGTGATGATCGTATGAGGCTTCAGGAAGGGGACCTGACGCCTCAAGTGCTGAGGACAGTGCTCTTGATCCTGACTAGGGACCCCAACCCTGGCAGCATCCGGCAGGGAGGAGCCTTGCTGTACCTCTGCCAGAACAGGGGCGATTTTGTGAATCAGATGCCTATCTTCGATGAATGGGGGCCGCGCCCTGCCGGCCTCCAGGGGCCTCGCGAGAACCCAGTGATGGTGACTGCCCTTCCAGTCGGCTAAGGCGACTCTTCCTCCAGTGGCGGAGCAGGGAGGCATGAGGCGCCAGAGGCCGAGGGGGCTCCCGGCGGGGTGACAGTGCCAGGCGATGTTCATGAAGGAGCAGCTCTTGGGGCCCGTGCCGCTAAGGCTGAGGGCGGCGAGCAGCGGCCCTCAGCGCCTGCGGCCGAGGCCCCTGAGGCTCCAGCTGCTCCTTTTGGCGAGGCGACCGGCAGTGCGCACCAGGCAGGCGCCCCTGACGCGGAACGCCTTGATGCTTCGTCCTCGTCGCAGGTTGGTCCCTGCGCTCAACTCTTGGGCCGCTTCCGCGTGGACTTTGAGGCCCTCCGGAAGAAGAGGGAGGCCCTGGGCGACGATTACCCTTGTCGCCTGCTAAAGCGTAGGAAGTACTTCACCACTGATGAGTAAGCCTTCTTCCTTTCCAACTCCCGATCCTTCTGTTGCTTTTACTGATCCTTGCTCCGCAGGCCCCTTCCAGCCGAGCTCGCGGAGATGGCTGAGGTGCCCCCCCCCTTGGCTTCGCCCCTCCTGCTGTCCTCAAGCGCTCCGAGCAGCAGAGCCCTTGTGGTGAGGGAGATCGGAGAGGCGAACTGCCCCGAGGCGCACCAAGACCATGTGCACCTCGCGAGCCTCCTTCGCGGGCCCTCTCGCGGCATAGCCAGCCTGCCGTGGGCTTCTTGCCTGGTCGTGGACTGTGATTGGTTGAGGAGCTCCCTGCGCTCTTCTTCTGGGGACGGGCTGGCTCCAGGCCGGGCTTCTGGCGTGGCGTGCCCGGCTGTCGCGAGGGTGCCATCCCCCAGCCCCCTGCCCGAAGGGGGAGCACTGATTCATAGCCCCCGACGCTTGCTTGGGGCAGATGGTGGTGTGGAAGACGTGCTCGAGCGCGCCCGGGAGCATCGCGCTCTACGCCAAGGATTCCTTCGAAGGGCGGCTGACGTGGTGAACTAGCTTGGTGAGGAGCTTGCTGATGAAGACGTGCACCTTGAGGCCGAGGGCCTGCGCCTGGCTGCAGAGAGGCGCGCGCTGGAGGGCACCATCGCCCTTGCGCGCCATCAGCGTGATCTTAACGATGAAGAGGCCCGGGCGTCGTTGGTGGCCTCTCGGGAGGCCCGATCTCGGGCCGCTGAGGAGGCCCGGGAGGCCGACCGGTGGCGAGAGGTGGCGGAGGAGCGGGCTTGGGAGCTCCTGGCCCGGTGCCACTCGCTGGAGGAGCAAGTGGAGCTGCGTTAGGCAGCCCTTGCGTCGATGAAGGTGGCCTCTGGCGACCCAGCAGAGCTCCAGAAGCGTGAGGAGGCGCTGACGCTGGAAGCCGCCGAACATGCACGCGAGTACGAGCGTCTAGAGACGAGGGAGCGCTTGGTGACGCAGGCGGAGGATGATGTTGCTGCACGGGAAGCCCGTGTCCTAGAGGAGGTCGGACGTCGGGTGGCGACGACGCGCTTGAACCTCGAGCACGAGTTCGAGGAGAGGTTGGGGTTGATCCGGGTCGAGGCTGAAGGTAGGACTGCTGCCTTGAGGGCCAAGCTGGAGGAAGCGACACGGCGGGCCAATGCTTTTCGGGCCGCCCTTGAGGCAGCGCAAGGGGAGTCAACCACCTCCCAGGCCGAGGTGCTCCTTCTTCGCCATCAGGTGGAGGAGGCTGAGGCCGTCGCGCGCCAGAACGTGGACGAGATATGTCAGCGGCGGCTCCTGGAGCATGAGTACGGCCCCATGCTCGCCATGCTCCGGGAGAGAGCCAACACGGCCTTGGGCAACATCTGTGAGGCGGCTGTTGGCGAGCCGCTCGCAGTCAACTACGCCGGCAACCTCCAGTTCTTTACTGACATGGTGATGCAGCCCGAGGCACGGTCGGTCAGGGCCGACAGGTTGGTGGAGGAGAGGAGCCGCGCCCTGCTCGGGCGCGCCTTTTCTCGCGTCTTCAGCCATCTCAGGAACATGGATCCCCACTTCGACTTCGACGCCGCCATCGCCCCAGTCCCCCAGGCCGTCCGAGACGACCTGGCGCACTGGGTGGAAGACAATGTGGATGCCCTCGTCAGGGACTTTGCTTCAGACAACGACGGCGTGATCGTGGCTGCCGACGAGGGCGGCGTGGTGAACGGCCCCGACGCCGCTGGCGGCAACGCAGACAGTGATGGCGAGCCCAGCGATGCCAGCAATGGTTCGGGAGGTGCCCCTGAGGATGCATTGGGGGATTTATCCGACTGATTATGCATCGTTCTTGTTTTCTTACCCTGCATGAATAGAACTCAGGTTTTGGCCTGATGGTTATGAGAGCATTTTGGGAGGGGGACCCCCTCATGTAAAACTTGTGTTAAGCATATTAGTAGATGTTAAATTGTCCATGCGCCTGCGCCAAGTGGCGGGCCGAGCGACGCGCTGGTTGGCTAGTTTACCTTTGTTCCATGCGGGGCCTGAGGCAGCCTGTGGGAGGCTGTGGCGTCCCGAGCGTTCCCTGACCGAATCCATGGGATCTGCAGTAAAAGACCCTCCTGAGAGGACGTGGCGGCGGCAGTCTGGGCTGCGCGCAAGCTAGGCCTGACCCGGCTCGCGAGGGGCTCACGAGGGGAGGCAGTTGAAGCGGAGTGTAACCTAAACGCGAGAAATTGCTCGAACGAGACTAAGCACCCCTTCCCCGAACACACGCAAATCTCAAATTCGAATCCAACTTAAATCCAGTGGGGGAAAGTGACAACCAAAGGGGAAAGCAATGAAAGCAGATAAAAGGCCGCGTCCGGCACCTAATCTAGTCTTGGACGTCTTCTCACCAGCGCGGAGCTAAGTGCTGCCACTGGGCGTGGGAGGGAGCCCCAGGGCCTGAGGCCGGCACCCCTGAGACTCTGGGGCGTGTACATCCCCACTCATTATTACGTGAGAGTGTCACGGGGCGGCGAGCTTCACAGGCACTAGGCCTTCTTCACAGGTACCGGCCTTGCTTCATATCGCCAGACGAGGGCCCCGCCTTGCGCCACACTCTAGTGCCATCAACGACCACCGGAAACCAGGACGCCGCCGATGGGGTAGAGCGGTCGCCAGCGGTTCCCCCGACGACCACGGGTCCTCCGCCAGGGGCAGGCCCTGAGGCACCTCCCCAGCAGAGGCCTACCTCCTGAGGACACCTTGCTCCGAACGCCGCGGTGGTGATGTCGGATCTCGGCCCCTCTCCTGCAGCCCCCTGCGCCCTCCTCCCGAGGGGTAGGAGACTGTGGGAGCGGGGCAGCTGCTCGCTGTGGCGACCTGCACCTCCTGCGATCCATGATTAGCGTATGCTTGCTCCTGAGAAATTAGCGGGTACCCGATAATCATTGCCTCCAGCATGGCCAGTGGGACCGTCCCGGGGCTCTTGGAAGAGCTCAACTTCTGGCGCCTCGTCCCCCCAGCTTGGGCTGAGGAGCGAGCCTTGTTTGCCCTCGTGAGGGTGCCCTTGGTCCATCATGCGGGGCACGTATTCTTCTGGCGCCGTCATCCCGAAAGCCGCGTCGTAGTGCTCCGCGTGCCATGTAACTCCGCTTGGCGCGCCCACCGTGGGGTGGTAGCGCGGCTGTCCACTGGGGCCGTGGGTTGCATCGAGTCCTTCTTCTTCGCGGACCTGGAGCGGGGGCAGCGCCGCCGCCGGTCCGGTGCCGGCAGCCTCGCTGGCGTTGGAGTAGCCTTGGAGCCCGCGGGCGCGCGCGGAGCCCCCGCGCGGGCCGCCCTGGGCTTGAGATGGGAGCTGGGTGCAGAAGGGGTGAGCCCCCGAGGCGGCGAAGCCCAGGAGCTCTGCCACCCGCTCCAGCAGCACGTCGCGGCCACCCTCCAGCAGCCTGCACTGCAGCAGCTTTCGGGCCACTGTGAGCGCGGCCCTCGAGTTCGCCTGCTCCCGGCGGGTGTACGGTGTCGTGGTCGCGGCGTGATTGGATGCCCTTGCTGCCGACCGCGCCTGCCGCGGTGTGAGAGCGGTCGAAGCCTGTCCGCGTCGCCCGCGGCCCGCAACGCCCTGTGGACCGCGAGCTGCCTGGGGCGCGGGGTCGCCTGAGGCGAGCGGCTCTGCGCGGGCGGGCCACGCCGCCCAAGGATCTGGGTTGCCCGCTTGATCGCCGGACATGGTGATGACGACGCGACGGGACACGGAGCTGTAGAAGGTGGATTCCGGTGCACCCCTACCTGGCGCGCCAAATGTCGGATTTCGGGTTCCGGCAGACCCTTGAGGTTCGAACACTGGGGTGCGCGCGGAGATTTCGCCTTCTACCTACCAGTACCCCACCGCCATGCTGAGATCTAAGCTATGAAAAGAACATCACAAGAGACACAAGGTTTATACTGGTTCGGGCCACCGATGTGGTGTAATACCCTACTCCAGTTTGTGGTGTGGTGGATTGCCTCTTGGGCTGATGATGATGAGTAATACAAGGAAGAACAACCTCGCGAGGGACTGTTCTTGGCTGGGGGATGAACTGCTAGGAGGAGTTCAGTCACCCTTTTCTCTCTCTGATTCTCACTCTGATTCCAATTCAATTGCCTCTACCCTGGGGGTGGCTAGTCCTATTTATAGGCAAAGGCCCTGGGCCTCTTCCCAAATACTGAGCGGGAAGGGCGCCAACAATTGGCCATTTTGAAGGGGAACATATGGTACACTTATCCTGACTAAAGTTGGTCCTCGCCTGCCAAAGGCTCTGGTGGTGACGCTGGCTTGGGCTCCATAATGACTTCTTCCCTGCCGTTGGGCTGGTCTTGGTCTCGTTGCACCGAAATGGGTGCCTTTGCTTGATACTCCCGCCTGCGCTTGCTCCCTTTGCACCAACGAGGAAAGGAGGACACTGCGCGGGCTGGCGCCCTTGGTCGTCATGGCTTGCGTCACGGGCACCTCGTGAGGTACCCCGCCTTGATCTCTCCGCCTCCTCGCGAGCCAGCCTGATGAGGCCGCGCCTGAGGAAGCTCCGTGTCGTCCGCCCCGCGAGGCTTGCCCCCTCGCGAGGGTCTTGGGTCTGTGTTGGTGTAGATGGGCCGTGCTGGGCCCCCCTTGAGCCACGCCGCAGGTCGCAGGCAGGCAAGTCTGGGGACCCCCGTTCCCAGAACACCGACATATACACTTTTATTTTATTTTTGGGACTAACCTATTAACCCAAGGCCGAGTGCAAATTGCTGTTTTTTTGCCGATTTCAGTGTTTCACAAAAAAGAATATCAAATGGAGTCCAAACGGAATGAAACCTTCGAGAGAGTTATTTTTGGAACAAACGTGACCCAGAGGACTTGGAGTGGACGTCAAGGAACGAACGAGGAGGCCACAAGGCAGGGAGGCGCGCCTGCTCCCCTGGGCGCGCCCCCACCCTCGTGGGCCCCTCGTGGCTCCACCGACCTACTTCTTCCTCCTATATATACCTATGTACCCCGAAACCAACCAGGAGCACCACGAAACCCTATTTCCACCACCGCAACCTTCTGTACCCGTGAGATCCCATCTTGGGGCCTTTTCTGGCGCTCCGCTGGAGGGGGAATCGATCATGGAGGGCTTCTACATCAACACCATAGCCTCTCCGATGATGTGTGAGTAGTTTACCACAGACCTTCGGGTCCATAGTTATTGGCTAGATGGCTTCTTCTCTCTCTTTGGATCTCAATACAAAGTTCTCCTCGATCTTATTGGAGATCTATTCGATGTAACTCTTTTTGCGGTGTGTTTCTCGAGATCCGATGAATTGTGGGTTTATGATCAAGATTATCTATGAACAATATTTGAATCTTCTCTGAATTCTTTTATGTATGATTGGTTATCTTTGCAAGTCTCTTCGAATTATCAGTTTGGTTTGGCCTACTAGATTGATCTTTCTTGCAATGGGAGAAGTGCTTAGCTTTGGGTTCAATCTTGCGTTGCTCGATCCCAGTGACAGTAGGGGAAACGACACGTATTGTACTGTTGCCATCAAGGATAAAAAGATGGGGTTTATATCATATTGCTTGAGTTTGTCCCTCTACATCATGTCATCTTACCTAATGCGTTACTCTGTTCTTATGAACTTAATACTCTAGATGCATGCTGGATAGCAGTCGATGTGTGGAGTAATAGTAGTAGATGCAGGCCGGAGTCGGTCTACTTGTTGCGGACGTGATGCCTATATACATGATCATGCCTAGATATTCTCATAACTATGCTCAATTCTATCAATTGCTCGACAGTAATTTGTTCACCCATCGTAATACTTATGCTATCTTGAGAGAAGCCAGTCGTGAAACCTATGGCCCCCGGGTCTATTTTCCATCATATTAATCTCCCGTCAACGAGCTATTTCTACCGCCATTTATTTTGCAATCTTTACTGTTAGTATTTATCATAAAAACACCAAAAATATTATCTTATCATCTCTATCAGATCTCACTTTTGCAAGTGTCCGTGAAGGGATTAACAACCCCTTTATCGCGTTGGTTGCAAGGTTCTTATTTGTTTGTGTAGGTACGAGGGACTTGCGTGTGTCCTCCTACAGGATTGATACCTTGGTTCTCAAAAACTGAGGGAAATACTTACGCTACTTTGCTGGATGCTCAAGAGTTTTTCTATTCAAGGGAAAACCAATGCATGCTCAAGAGGTAGCATGCAACCTGAAGGTTTTATCAATCCAAAGGATGCTAACAAAGTGTGCAAGCTCCAGCGATCCATTTATGGACTGGTACAAGCATCTCGGAGTTGGAATAAATGTTTTGATAGTGTGATCAAAGCATATGGTTTTATACAGACTTTTGGAGAAGCCTGTATTTACAAGAAAGTGAGTGGGAGCTCTATAGCATTTCTAATATTATATGTGGATGACATATTATGATTGGAAATGATATAGAATTTCTGGATAACATAAAAGGATACTTGAAAAAGAGTTTTTCAATGAAATACCTCGATGAAGCTGCTTATATATTAGGCATCAAGATCTATAGAGATAGATCAAGATGCTTAATTGGACTTTCACAAAGCACATACCTTGATAAAGTTTTGAAGAAGTTCAAACTGGATCAAGCAAAGAAAGGGTTCTTGCCTGTGTTACAAGGTGTGAAGTTGAGTCAGACTCAATGCCCGATCACTGCAGAAGATAGAGAGAAAAGGAAAGTTGTTCCCTATGCTTCAGCCATATGCTCTATCATGTGTGCAATGATGTGTACTAGACCTGATGTGTGCCTTGCTATCAGTTTAGTAGGGAGGTACCAAAGTAATCCAGGAGTGGATCACTAGATAGCGGTGAAGAACATCCTAAAATACCTGAAAAGGATTAAGGATATGTTTCTCGTTTATGGAGGTGACAAAGAGCTCGTCATAAATGGTTACATCGATGCAAGCTTTGACACTGATCCGGATGACTCTAAGTCACAAACCGGATACATATTTATATTGAACGGTGGAGCTGTTAGTTGGTGCAGTTCTAAACAAAGTGTCGTGGTGGGATCTACGTGTGAAGCGGAGTACATAGCTACTTCGGAAGCAACAAATGAAGGAATCTGGATGAAGGAGTTCATATCCGATCTAGGTGTCATACCTAGTGCATCGGGTCCAATGAAAATCTTTTGTGATAATACTGGTGCAATTGCCTTGGCAAAGGGATCCAAATTTCACAAGAGAACCAAGCACATCAAGAGATGCTTCGATTGCATCCGCGATCAAGTCAATGAGGGAGACATAAAAATTTGCAAGATACATACGGATCTGAATGTTGCAGACCCGTTGACAAGCCTCTCTCACGAGCAAAACATGATCAGCACCAAGACTCCATGGGTGTTAAAATCATTACTGTGTAATCTAGATTATTGACTCTAGTGCAAGTGGGAGACTGAAGGAAATATGCCCTAGAGGCAATAATAAAGTTGTTATTTATATTTCCTTATATCATGATAAATGTTTATTATTCATGCTAGAATTGTATTAACCAAAAACTTAATACATAGACAAACAGAGTGTCACTAGTATGCCTCTACTTGACTAGCTCGTTGAATGAAAGATGGTTAAGTTTCCTAGCCATAGACATGAGTTGTCATTTGATTAACGGGATCACATCATTAGAGAATGATGTGATTGACTTGACCCATTCCATTAGCTTAGCACTTGATAGTTTAGTATGTTGCTATTGCTTTCTTCATAACTTATACATGTTCCTATGACTATGAGATTATGCAACTCCCAAATACCGGAGGAACACTTTGTGTGCTACCAAACGTCACAACGTAACTGGGTGATTATAAAGGTGCTCTACAGGTGTCTCCGATGGTACTTGTTGAGTTGACATAGATCGAGATTAGGATTTGTCACTCCGATTGTCAGAGAGGTATCTCTGGGCCCTCTCGGTAATACACATCACTATAAGCCTTGCAAGCAATGTGACTAATGAGTTAGCTGCGGGATGACGCATTACGGAACGAGTAAAGAGATTTGTCGGTAACAAGATTGAACTAGGTATTGAGATACTGATGATCGAATCTTGGGCAAGTAAGATACCGATGACAAAGGGAACAACGTATGTTGTTATGCGGTTTGACCGATAAATATCTTCGGTGACGATCGATATTATGAGTTTATGTGTTTTGATGTATCGAAGGTAGTTCGGAGTCCCGGATATGGTCACAGACATGACGAGGAGTCTTGAAATTGTCGAGACATAAGGATTGATATATAGGATGACTATATTCGAACACTGGATGAGTTCCGAGGGTCACCGGATAATTATCGGAGTGTCGGGGGGTTATCGGAATCCCCGGAGGGACTAATGGGCCAACATGGGCCTTGTGTGAGAGAGATGAGGGGGCCATAGGGCTGGCCGCACCCCCCTTGAGGAGTCCAAATTGGACAAGGAGGGGGGCGGCGCCCCCTCTTTCCCTTCCTCTCTCCCTCTCCTTCCTTTCCCCTTCCTCCTCCTAGTTGGACTAGGAAAGGGGGAGTCCTACTCCTACTAGGAGGATGACTCCTCCCCTCCTTGGCGTGACCCAAGGGCCGGCCGGCCTCCCCCTTGCTCCTTTATATACGGGGGCAGGGGGCACCCTAGAACACACAAGTTGATCATTGATCTCTTAGCCATGTGCGGTGCCCCCCTCCACCATAATCCACCTCGGTCATATCGTTGCAGTGCTTAGGCGAAGCCCTGTGCCGGTAGCTTCATCATCACCATCATCACGCCGTTGTGCTGACAAAGCTCTCCCTCGACACTCAGTTGGATCGAGAGTTTATGGGACGTCACCGAGCCGAACATGTGCAGATCACGGAGGTGTCGTACTTTCGGTACTAGGATTGGTCGATCATGAAGATGTATGACTACATCAACCGTGTTGTCATAACGCTTCCACTTACGGTCTATGAGGGTACGTGGACTACACTCTCCCCTCTCGTTGCTATGCATCACCATGATCTTGCGTGTGCGTAGGATTTTTTTTTGAAATTACTACGTTCCCCAACAATTGCTTGAGTTTAGCCCGCTACATCATGTCATCTTACTTAATGCATTATTCTGTTCTATGAACTTAATACTCTATATGCAGGCAGCAGTCGGTCGATGTGTGGAGTAATAGTAGTAGATGCAGGCAGGAGTCGATCTACTTGATACGGACTTGATGCCTATATTCACGATCATTGCCTTAGATATCGTCATAATTTTGCGCTTTTCTATCAATTGCTCGGCAGTAATTTGTTCACCGACCGTAATATTTTCTATCTTCAGAGAAGCCTCTAGTGAAACCTATGGCCCCTGGTCTATTTTCCATCATATAAGTTTCCGATCTACTAGTTTAGTTTCTGATTTATTTTCTTTGCAATCTTTTACTTTCCATTCCATAGACGAAAAATACAAAAAATATTACTTTGCCATTTATCCATCTCTATTAGATCTCACTTTGCAAATAACCGTGAAGGGATAGACAACCCCTTTATCGCATTGGGTATAAGTTGGTGTTTGTTTGTGCATGTATTCAGTGACTTGAGTGTTATCTCCTACTGGATTAATACGTTGGTTCTCAAAACCAAGGGAAATACTTACTCTACTTTGCTGCATCACCCTTTCCTCTTCAAGGGAAAAACCAACGCAAGCTCAAGAAGTAGTAGCAAGAATTTTTGGCGCCGTTACCGGGGAGATCTACGCCAAGTCAAGACATACCAAGTACCCATCATAAACTCTCGTCTGTTGCATTACATTATTCGCCATTCGCCTCTCGTTTTCCTCTCCCCCGCTTCTAAACAATTTTTGAAAAGATTTGCCTTTTTATTCGCCTTCTTTCCGTATGTCTTTTTGTTTGTGTTTCCATGTGCCTTCTATTTTCTTGCATCTTTGTTGCTAAAAATCTATTGATATGGATCCACTTAAAGTTTTCTACTTGGATCATCTTCGATCTATTTGTGCTCGTGCTGAAACCCCAACTAGTTTAGTTGAGGGGAAATCTTTAGATGAGCATGCTCATTTTGTGCGTCACCGTTTGTCTGAAAAAGGGAGACTCTTACGGAATCAAATAAATAGTTTGCTGTGTTATGCTTGGAATCTTTGTGAAATTTATGATTTTACTTGTTGCTCTAAGAACCCTAAAAAACACCTTCCCTGCCTATGTGAGTTTAATGATAATGAAATCTTATCTTCTTAAGAAAAGGGTGTTTATAGTTACTATGATATCAAACAAATTGAAGAATTTGTTGCTTTTAAGGGTGCTCATGAAGTTGCTTCTTTGATTGAAAAGTGTGATATTACTCCCTACAAATCTGAAAATTCCGATATACTTAAATATTGCTATGAAAACTATGCTCATAACACTACGGAATCAGGATCTTTGCCGTCAGCTAGCTGACGGCAAAGAACGTCTTTGCCATCAGCTTATAGAAAACTGACGACAAAGAATGAGTTGACGGCAAAGATCATGTTTGCCGTGAGCCAGCTCTTTGCCGTCTGCCAGCTGACGGCATAGAAGCTTTGCCGTCTACTTGCGGACAGCAAAGAGGGTGGGTGGCCGACTAACGAGAACGACCTAATAGCCAGTTTCTTTGCCGTCTGCTAGCAAACGGCAAAGAAAATGGCCAACCTAACGGCCGTTTCCCCTGGCCCCACCCTAGTAGCTAGGCTCTTTGTCGTCTGCTAGCAAACGACGAAGAGTTGTGACCTAAATAAAAAGCGGTCAGCGCCCGCGCCCCACCCCTCTCTCTCCCCTCTCTCTCTTCCCTCACCTCACCCGCGCCGCTGCCCCCGTGCCCGAGCCTCCCCCACCCCGACCCCCACCACCCCCGCCGCCCCGACCCCCAAGGCCGCCCGCCGCCCCACCGCTCATGCCGCCCCCGCCCCAGCACCCCACCGCCCATCACCGTTCTACCCCCACCTCCCGGCGCCTCTCCGTCCAGCCGCCCCCGGTGAGGTTCTTCACTTTTTTAGTTTCTTTTTTCTTGCAATTTTGTTATTTATGTTGTACTATTAGTAATATAGGTTAGTTGATTTAGTTGCTTTTTTAGGTTAGTAGATCTTAGGTTAGTCATATTTTAGGTTATTAGTACATTTTGTGAGGTGAAAAAAAAGAAGAAAATAAGAAAAATTAGAAGTGGAGAGGAAAAAGGAAAATAAGGAAAATGAAGAAGAAAATAAGTCAAGAGGAAGAAGGAAAAGAAGGAAGAAGAAGAAAAGTAAGTAGAGGAAAGAAGAAGAAGAAGAAGAAGAAGAAGAAGAAGAAGAAGAAGAAGAAGAAGAAGAAGAAGAAGTAGTAGAAGAAGAAGAATAAGAAGAATAAGAAGAAGAAGAAGAAGAAGAAGAAGAAGAAGAAGAAGAAGAAGAAGAAGAAGAAGAAGAAGAAGAAGAAGAAGAAGAAGAAGAAGAAGAAGAAGAAGAAGAAGAAGAAGAAGAAGAAGAAGAAGAAGAAGAAGAAGAAGAAGAAGAAGAAGAAGAAGAAGAAGAAGAAGAAGAAGAAGAAGAAGAAGAAGAAGAAGAAGAAGAAGAAGAAGAAGAAGAGGAGGAGGAGGAGGAGGAGGAGGAGGAGGAGGAGGAGGAGGAGGAGGAGGAGGAGGAGGAGGAGGAGGAGGAGGTTGAGGAGGAGGAGGAGGAGAAGAAGAAGAAGAAGAAGACATGACCGGCACCCCGACACCCTGACCCCGACACGACACCCCCGACACCCCGACCCCCTGACCCCGACATGACACCCCAACACCCCGACACGACACCCTGACACCGCGACCCTGACACAGCACCTCGAGCCCGACACGGCACCCCGACCCTGCCACAGCACTCCGACCCCGACACGACACCCCCGACACCTCGACCCCCGCCACCTCCTGAAAAAGGCGCCCTTCGACCTTCCAGAGGCCGACGAAGTCATATATTTGTGAATTATGAGTTAGGTCATATATTTTTTGATTTTGTTATAGAAAACATCATATTTATGTTGATCAGGTGGATTTTAATGTGCATTTGTTTCGTCACTGCGAGGGTCTATTGTTCGACGACCTCCCCGTGCGTTCGACGAGCTCCGCCCCTGCGTTCGTGGGTGAGCGCAAATGACATCTCCTCCTCCCCCTTCATTTGCTCTATTCCGGTCTTCGTGGCGATGAAACTTCCTTGCTATAGGTGTTTTCAATCATCAGTATGCGTGACAACTATGCGTCTCCCGTTTGAAAGGGTTGCATCTATAAATATGCCTGCATTTGCATATTTATAATCGTGATTCTTTCGAATTGTCAAACGTTATCCATGGACAGCCCAAGTATGTGTAGATTGGGTTCATTTTCCCATATGCTCTGCTCCGGATGCGATGCAGAATTTCGTCAGTTCCTCCCTGTTGTTCTCCGGGTACACATCCTCTCTGCTTATTGCCGAGACGTGTATCAGGAGAATAGCGGGGAGGTGCTGCCGAAATTTTGCGTCGGATCCGGAGCAGAGCATGGGAAAACGAACCCAATGTACACATACTCGGGTGGGATTAGGACCTATCTTTACCTATTAGCGTCTAGGTTGCATGGACGTAATAAAAGTGACAAACTCCATTAACTGATGAATATATACATGCTGATATATATATATATATATATATATGTATATATATATATATCTTATGTGTCCAGTAGCTAGGCAAGATGAGTGATCGTGCGTGGATGTACACCGGTCACACTAGTCAGAAAGACATGACCAATAAATGGTTAACAAAAACCAAGGGGTTTGTGGGAGCCGCATTTGCAAATGGCCAGAGGACAACCTGGTGCCCCTGTGCCGGGTGCAACAATTGGCACAAGAGGACAGAGGATGAAATGGGCAAACACCTACAAAAGAGGGGTTTTACACCAGGTTATACGGTGTGGGCATTTCATGGTGAGTCTGCCCAACATGCCAGAGTTGAGGTGCTTCATCGTCGCATCGATGAGCATGGTACCGTTATGGAAGACATGGTGCAAAACTTTGATGATGCTCGGGACTCGGACGATGAGATGGAGGAATCTGCAAAAGGCCTTCAATGAAATGTTGGAGTCTTCAAAACGTCCTCTCCACGAGGTCACTGAGCTTTGTCAGCTGGATGCCATCTCACAAATAATGGCTCTGAAGGGTCAATTCAACTTGGGAAGAGAATGATACGATGCGATGATGATAGTATTTGGACGTTTTCTACCCAACGGCCATGTACTACCTGCAAACATGTACCAATCAGACAAAATCCTCCATGCTCTTAAGATGTCCTATGAGAAGATACATGCCTGTGAGAAAGGATGTGCCTTATTTAGGCTTCAGTAAGCGGACTTGGACTATTGTCCCATTTGCAAGTGATCCAGGTATGTTGTGGTAGATAACGGTATGGGTGAGAAGACGCAGACCAAAATCCTAGTGAATGTTCTTTGGTATATGCCAATCGTACCTAGACTTCAACATCTTTTCATGGTCGAAGAGACGGCCAGACAGATGACATGGCACAAAACGGGCAAAAGAACCCAACTAGATGCAGATGGGAAGCTTATGATGGTGCACACATCAGAAGGTGAAGCGTGGAAGCGCTTCGATGCATTACATCATGAAAAAGTGGCAGATCCAAGGCATCCTCGAGTTACCATCAACACAGATGGGTTCAGTGTGTTTGGTCTAACGACATCCCAATACAGTTGTTGGCCCGTATTTGTCATTCCACTCAATCTCCCCCCGGACAGATTATGCAAAGAAAGAACATTTTCCTGACGTTGATAATTCCAGGGCCCAACTCTCCGAGGAAGAATATGAATGTGTACATGCAGCCGCTGAAGGACGAATTGCAAGAAGCCCGGGATAATGGGTTCAAGACATACGATGCCTTTAGCAAACAGAACTTCATAATGTGTGTCTGGTACATGTACTCGACGTATGACTTGCCAGCGTATGCGCTATTCGTTGGCTGGTGTGTGCATGGAAGGTTCCTGTGCCCCACATGCAAGGGAGATCTTGGGTTTTGTTGGCTTCAGGCCGGTCGCAAGTTTTCTTGCTTCGACTTGCATAGACAGCTCCTGGATCCTCGCCATAAGTTCTGGAAAGACAAGAAGAACTTCATCAAAGGTAGAGTGGTCAAAAACTCTGCTCCACTTACGTTGATAGGCTAAGAGACCCTGGATCAATTAAACGCTCTCGAGCCAGATCCAGAGTGTCTAGGGTATTTCAAGGGGTATAATTCGAAACACGCCTGGACTCACAAGACATGCTTGTGGGATCTGCCTTACATCAAAGACCTCCTTTGCCCACACAACATCGATGTTATGCACACTTAAAAGAATATTACCGATGCACTTTTTGGTACATTGTTCGGCATAGAGGGGAAGTCAAAGGATAATACTAAGGCTAGAGTCGATCTGGAGGCGCTATATATGTGATAGACCGTTGTCGGTGTCAAAACCGGCCGATCTCGGGTAGGGGGTCCCGAACTGTTTGTCTGAGGATCGAAGGTAATAGGAGACAAAGGGGACATGATGTTTACCCAGGTTCGGGCCCTCTTGATGGAGGTAAAACCCTACTTCCTGCTTGATTGCCTTTGATGAGTATAGGGGTTACAAGAGTTGATCTACCTCGAGATCATAATGGCTAAACCCTAGCTGTCTAGCCTACATGAATTCTGATAGCCTCTATGGACTAAACCCTCCGGTTTATATATACACCGGAGGGGCCTAGGGTTGTACAGAGTCGCCTTGTAGAGGAAGGAAATTACATATCCGTACACCAATCTTGCCATCCATGCATAGGAGAGTCCTATCCGGACACGGGGGAAGGTCTTCTGCCTTGTATCTTCACGTCCCATCAGTCCAGCCCATATCACACAACCCGGACACCCAAGGACCCCCTAATCAAGGACACCCTCGGTAGCCCATGCACCGGTCTTCAATGATGATATGTTCGGCACACAGGTTGTGTTCGGAATTGCAAGGCGGGTTCCTCCTCCCGAATACTTCAAAGCAATCTTCTGAATAAAAGAACTGTATCCGGCTCTGCATGATAGTCACAACCCTCAACCACGAAGGCAAAATACTTAATCAAAATAATGTCTGCCAACTGACAACTTTTCGGCAAAACGTCACGCTGGGCCCCTTTACTATTTCAAACCGTTTTTTCACCTCCCGCTTCGAGTTTCGAGGCAAAACCTTTATTGACACGTCCTGGCAAAACATAGATTGTGTCCTCTTATCGTGGGATCCTTATCAATATGGTTTTGGGTAATCCAACTGCGCCATTTGCATGACCCCTTGGGAACAGGCGAGTTTTAAGGCTTGAGGGGGGGCGTTTGATATTCATTGCCTATATAAGTGGATAAATATCCCTCTTTTCTCCTGACGCCTTCTTCCTTGTCCTGTTTTCCCATCCTCAAGCTCCAGCACCCAAGCTTCAATCTTTTCCACCGCCACCAACCTCTCCAGCTATGTCCGGATCTAGTTCGAAGAGCAAGTGAGAGGCCTCCTACGTCATGGAGAAGGACGTCAAGGAGCTCAGGGAGGCGGGATATCTGTCTGCGGACATCGCATGCAGGCTCCCTGCCAAGGAGCAAGTCATCCCCACCCGGGAGCCCGGCGAAAGGGTTGTGTTCATCCCTCATTTCCTCCGCAGGCTAGGGTCTCCCTTCCACCCCTTTGTCCGCGGTCTCATGTTCTACTATGGGCTAGATTTCCATGATCTAGCCCCAAACTATTTCCTACACATCTCGGCGTTTATCGTCGTGTGTGAGGCACTACTCCGCATCCCCCCACACTTTGGCCTATGGCTAAAAGTCTTCAATGTGAAGCCGAAGGTGGTCGACGTGCATCATGTAGACTGCGGCGGCGCCATGGTGAGCAAGCTCCCCAATACCACTTGGCCTAAAGGGGCTTTTGTGGAGACCGTCAACGTGTGGCAACAGGAGTGGTTCTACATCACCGAACCCCGCGACGCCAAATGGGCGGCCACTCCTGAGTTCAGATTCGGACCCCTATGCGGCTTGCATCATGGACCAACAAGGTCTGAACTGGGGATCCACGGCGGAAGTGTTGATGCTGCAGAAGCGCATCACAAACATGATAGGCAAGAACACCAGTCTCACTAAGGTGATTCAGGTGATGCTCTTCCGCCGGATCCTTCCCTGCCAACTCCGGCCCTCCCACATGTGGGAGTTCAATCCGGAAGATCCGTGGACCCTGAAGCACTTCTTCGGCACAATGCACGAAGATATCTGGAAGCTGCTCTTCAAAGCCCAGAAAGCGTGGCCGAAGAAGAGCGAAGACATCGGCCTCGACAGCGAGAATCCGGCCACACCGGTAAGTGTGTTATTCCCGAACGTACACTTGGTCCATAAATTATTAGGCATAATGAGTTTTCCGTCCCTCGTATAGGGCTGGATAGCGAAAGTTGAGCAGATCAAGTGTCCGACACCGTTGCCTGAAGATCCGGCCACACCCCAGCTGACGACGATGCTGGTCCCGACACCCTATCAGGTGCCGGAGAAGAAGGCCAAGAAGAAGAGCAAGGAGGCCAGGGCGGCCTCCGCCATAAGGGTACTTTAAACGCAGTGTTCGGAGAGACCAAAATCCCCACCTCCCACGAGGGAGATGAAGACGAAGAGGAAGAGGAGGCAGAAAGCGACTCCCCTCTCAAGGCGAGGAAAAGAAGAGGGCAGCCTCCACAGACCCAGAGGAGGGGGCGTCCAAGAGGGGGAAGGTGACCCTCTCGGATGGTTCAGATTCGGAGGCCGAACCCATCCCCAAGAGGCTTCCTAGGGCGAAGCCCCTGGACGAATCATAAGTACCAAAGGATTCATTACAAATATTCGGTCCTCTATGTTTTTAATATAACATATTATATTGTGTGTACTTCAGCCCTGCCCGCGACCTCCCCAACCCATTGCTATCTGAGGGGAGTTCTCTAGCACGAGAGATGGCGAAGAGCAAGATGCCGCCACAAGCCTCTCCTCTAACCATCGTGGATGACACCGAGGTGTTGTCCCGAAGGGCCTATCTAGGCCACGGAGGGGTGAGTAAGGTTGCCGAGACGGCGCCCGACGGTGTAAGATCGAAAGTATGTCTAGACGGGGGTGATTAGACACTTGGCCAAATGAAAATCTAGCCTTTTCCCAATTTTAAGTCTTGGCAAATTTTAGCAACTTAGCACAAGTCAAGCAATCAACCTACACATGCAAATCTAAGAGTATAGCAATGGAATGTAAATTATTGAATATGAAGGTAAAGGGGAGGAGTTTGGAGGGAGCAAACGCAATGTAGACACGGAGATTTTTGGCGTGGTTCCGATAGGTGGTGCTATCGTACATCCACGTTGATGGAGACTCCAACCCACTAAGGGTAATGGTTGCGCGAGTACACGGAGGGATCTACCCATGAAGGGTCCACGAAGAAGCAACCTTGTCTATCCCACCGTGGCCATCACCCACGAACGACTTGCATAACTTGGGTAGATCTTCACGAAGTAGGCGATCTCCTTGCCCTTACAAACTCCTTGGTTCAACTCCACAATCTTGACGGAGGCTCCAAAGTGACACCTAACCAACCTAGGAGACACCACTCTCCAAAAGGTAATACATGGTGTGTTGATGATGAACTCCTTGCTCTTGTGCTTCAAATGATAGTCTCCCCAACACTCAACTCTCTCTCACAGATTTGGATTTGGTGGAAAGATGATTTGAGTGGAAAGCAACTTGGGGAAGGCTAGAGATCAAGATTACTATGGTTGGATTGGAATATCTTGGTCTCAACACATGAGTAGGTGGTTCTCTCTCAGAAAATGAATGTTGGAAGTGTAGGCATCTTCTGATGTCTCTCTGCACGAATGGAGGAAGGGTGGAGGGATATATATAGCCTCCACACAAAATCTAATCATTACACACAATTTACCAAACTCGGTGGGACCGAATACTCAAACTCGGTCAGACCGATTTAGTTCAAAATGTGAACATTAGGATTTTTGGTGGGACCAATTTCATTTGGGTTAGGGCATAACGTAATCTCGATGGGACCAATCACATGAACTCGGTGAGACTGATTACTGTAATAGGCAAACAAAGAGTTGGTCAGGCAAACTCGGTGGGACCGGTCGCTCATTTTGGTGAGACTGAAACGTTACGAAAAGGAAACAGAGAGTTTGCATTGCGAACTCGGTGGGACCGATCGCTCATCTCGGTTAGACCGAAACGTTATGAAGGGAAATAGAGAGTTTTCAATCCCATCTCGGTGAGACCAAGATCCCCATCGGTGAGACCGAACTGATTAGGGTTTCTCGCAATGGCCATGTCAAGTGAACTCGGTGGCGCCGGATAGATCAAATCGGTGGGGCCGAGTTTGACTTTTGGTTTGGGACATATGTGGATATGAGAAAGTGGTTGATGGCTTTTGGAGCATATCACTAAGAATTTTGAGCAAGCAAGCCATTAAGCAACACCTCATCCCCTTCTAATAGTATTGGCTTTTCCTATGGACTCAATGTGATCTTGGATCACTAAAATAAAAATGTAGAGTCTTGAGCTTGAGCCAATATGTGTCCTTAGCATTTTGGGGGGTCCACATCTCTGGTCCATGCCATGCCAATCATTGAACTTTCTAAAATGATTATCTTGAAAGAGTATTAGTTCAATGAGCTATATGTTGTTAAGAATTACCAAAACCACCCAGGGATTAGTTGCACTTTCAATCTCCCCCTTTTTGGTAATTGATGACAACATATAGATCAAAGCTTCGACAAATGATGATAAGATTGAAATATATCGTCGCTTTGAGAAGTATGTGATAAGTAAGAGCTCCCCCTAAATTTGTGCATTATTTAAAATTTTCTTTTGAATGCAAGTGCACAATCGATTAGGATCATGGGTTACTCTTCCATGTCACATACATCTTGGTGGAGCGTTCAAAATGATAGACTATGAAATATGCACTCATCACCAAGGCAAAGTGAATGATGAGATAGATAATAGCATCATTCAAGCACAAGCATTAAAGTATGATATGATCAAACACATGACCATACTAGTATCTCACACACATAAACATAGAGTATCAACCAAGCAAGCACACAAATAAGTATCAAACAAGTAGCAAAAGAGACAAAAAGAAGCAAATCTCTCTCTCTCTCTCTTGAAGCCTATGATCTATACACTTTCTCCCCCTTTGGCAACATGTTACCAAAAAGCTCGAAAATGCATAGTGCTATGTGTCTCTCTAGGCTTCATATTTAGGAGGTGGCATTGAGAGGACTCCAAGGATGAATGCATCTTATGAAGTTGTTGGAGCTGGAGGAGTTGCAAGTGGAGGAGCTACTGATGCTGTGGCTGCAGGTGCTGACGTAGTAGCTCGTTTGTCTGTCATAGGCACTGCTGCAGATTTTTGTGCCCTAGGCACTCTGTTAAAAGCATCTGTGGTAGCTTTCCCTTTCATCTCTTCAGCTTCTTCCTGGAGATGCTCAACAACTATGTGCATCTCTATCACCTTCAAGTCAAGATCATAGAACTTTGTTTCAATGATCCTCTCTAGGCTATCTCGATTCTGAGTTAGGGTGGACAATCCTTTCTCAATCCTCAAAGTTGCTTGAATAAGATATCCAAGTAGATCTTGCTTAGACTTGAGGAAAACTTGTGAAGCCTCTTCAACACTTGGCATCTTTGCCGCCTTCTCAGCTTTAGCTTTCTCCCACTTCTCTCGAGCCTCTTTAAATGTGGAATCTTCATCATTCATGACAACTGTTTTGTCCTCAAAGTCGGGCCTCAAGGGAAGATGTTCCTTGTCCAACAAGTATGTGCATGTGCCCATCTTGGAGTTGATGAGCATCTGGATGTGTGGAGCATACCCACATGATCTTTTCTGGTCAACAACTGTCCTCTTGATTGTCTCAACAATCAAACTCATCACCTTAAACTTCTGCGGCACATCAAACAACTTCAGCAAATTTATGGAGTGGCCTCTAATCATCCTGTGATCTCTTGATTTGGGCAACAAGGTGTGACTCAATATGGTGTTAATAGTGGCCAGTCCAAACAACAAATAATACACAGAGCCCATCTTCTTCTTCTTCTTCTTCTTCTTCTTCTTCTTCTTCTTCTTCTTCTTCTTCTTCTTCTTCTTCTTCTTCTTCTTCTTCTTCTTCTTCTTCTTCTTCTTCTTCTTCTTCTTCTTCTTCTTCTTCTTCTTCTTCTTCTTCTTCTTCTTCTTCTTCTTCTTCTTCTTCTTCTTCTTCTTCTTCTTCTTCTTCTTCTTCTTCTTCTTCTTCTTCTTCTTCTTCTTCTTCTTTCTTCTTCTTCTTCTTCTTCTTCTTCTTCTTCTTCTTCTTCTTCTTCTTCTTCTTCTTCTTCTTCTTCTTCTTCTTCTTCTTCTTCTTCTTCTTCTTCTTCTTCTTCTTCTTCTTCTTCTTCTTCTTCTTCTTCTTCTTCTTCTTCTTCTTCTTCTTCTTCTTCTTCTTCTTCTTCTTCTTCTTCTTCTTCTTCTTCTTCCTCACCAGACTGAATCATCATTGAGGGTTTTCCAATAACTCTGGCCATGGTCTTCTTGACCCTTTCCTTTCTCTTCTTGCCCTCACCAGCAGCCTCTCCATCAGTAGATTTGGAAGTTTCAAGAGTGGAGGCTCTGGCCTTTGACATGGGCACTCTCTTTGCAAGAGCCTTATTGTTCAAACTAGGCTTTGTAGATGCAGTTGTGCCAAATTCTTTCTTGACAACCTTCTTCTTGGAGCTGAGCTCCTCCTCAGCGGCAATATAATCTTCATCTCCAGACTCAGAATTTCTCTTCCTCCTATGCCTAGTAGCAGCCTTAGGTAGGTTGCTAGGAGTACTTCTGCTGCCATCATCATAACTGCCAGAGGGACTAGTGCCCTCACTCAGATTCACCTGCTCATCAGACTTGTTCTGGCTATCACTCTGGTCTGGCATGTCTGACACTGCAAACTGATAGCTGACCCTATGAATAGTTATAGATGAGATAGAGTGGATGAGCATCACAAAGTGTAGAGGTTTTTCAAAATAAATGAGTCAAAAACTTAGTTTTAGTTTTCCACGGAAAGCAATTTGGAATTACCGATTTGTTAAACTCAGTGACACCGAAGCAACTTTTGGAGTCTAAACTAGTGGAATCGGTCAGACCAAGACACAGTTTGGTGACTCCAAGATTACTACGGTTTCACTGAGAGTTGAAATCGGTCACAACAATTTGCAAGTTTCGGTCAGACCGAAAGTTACAAGTGCAATGGCATAAGCCATATCGGTGAGACCGATTTCCACAACTCGATCGGTCCAAGATGAGTTCGGAGGAAACCTAACCCTAAATTTTCAAATCAAAACTCATCTAAACGAAGTTTTTATTGGATAGATTGATCTCATACATGGTCAGAAACATGGCATTGACTTTGTGCTAAGAATCAGAGGTAAGGATTGCACAAAGGTTCGAACTCATAATGGTAGCAACGATGGTGTAGATTTCCGTTGACGGCGATGGAGACCAGCGGCGGGAGGTCGCTGGCAATGTGAGGATGATCGGAGACCCGAGTCGGCAGAGCAGGACACGCGCGGGCAAAAGGTTTTGGAGAAATTTCCAATTTTTTACCCGTCGGTATATATATCCTGACCCTGTCAGTGTGACCGAGTGGAACAACTCGGTGGCACCGAGATGCAGAATCGTAAGCGGTTACTGCAACTCGGTGTGACCGAATAGTTCTAATCGGTTGCACCGAGATTGAAAACCTTGACCAACTTAGTGAACTCGGTATGACCGAAAAGGATGAATCGGTCAGACCGAAATGCACAGAGAGGTGATACGTCTCCAACGTATCTATAATTTTTTATTGTTCCATGCTATTTTATTATCAATCTTGGTAATGATAATATAGTCATTTTATATCATTTTTTGGTACTAACCTATTGACATAGTACGAAGTGCTAGTTGTTGTTTTTTCCATGTTTTTTACATCGCAGGAAATCAATATCAAACGGAGTCCAAATGCCACGAAACTCCATGATGATTTTTTATGGGCCAAAAGGAAGCAGATGGGCCCTGGATGCACCTTGGGGGAGTCCTGAGGAGGGGACAACCCACGAGGGCGCGCCAGGAGGTCCTAGTGCACCCTGGTGGCTTGTGCCCACCTCGGGTGCCCCCGGACCGCCTCTTTGCTCTATAAATACCACAATATTCCAGAAACCCTCGAAGCGTCGACAAAATATTCATACAGCCACCGCAGAGTCCAGAACCATCAGATCCAATCTAGACACCATCACAAAGGGGTTCACTACTTCCATTGGTGCCTCTCTGATGATGCATGAGTAGTTCTTTGTAGACCTTCGGGTCCGTAGTTAGTAGCTAGTTGGGTTTCTCTCTCTCTCGCTGAATTCTCAATACAATGGTCTCTTGGAGATCCATATGATGTAATTCTTTTATGGTGTTTGTTGGGATCTGATGAACTTCGAGTTTATGATCAGTTATATCTTTTTATATCTATGAAAGTTATTTGAGTTTCTTTGGTCTCTTATATGCATGATCTCTTATAGCCTCGTATTTCTTCTCCGGCATTTGGGTTTTGTTTGGCCAACTTGATCTATTTATCTTGCAATGGGAAGAGGTGCCCGGTAGAGGGTTCGATCTTACGGTGCTTGATCCTAGTGACAAAAAGGGAACCGGCACGTATGTATCGTTGCTACTAAGATAAAAAGACGAGATCTATATCTACCGCCATATAGATAAATGGATCTTGTCTACATCATGTCATTGTTCTTACTGCATTACAAGGTTTGAATGAAGGTTTAACTCAGCGGCCGTGCGACCCTTGTCAAAGTTAAAATGGCGATTGGTCATGTGAGGCCCGGCTTACAAGGTTTGAATGAAGGTTTAACTCAGCGGCTGTGCGGCCCTTCAACGACACTTGATTTTGAGGCTTGGCAGGCTATGAAAGCCTTGTTTTTTTATTTATATTTAATTTGAACATTTTTTGAGGTTCATCTCTTATGACATGTTAATACATGGTTGCAAACCGATGAGGGCTATGTTGCATTATGGTTTATATATGAATTTATCCGGAGTTTATTAACCCGGCCTGGCTTTGGACTTTAAGTCGCCAGTTATGATGATTTTTGGTGCTTTAAGCTCTGGCTCTAAGCTTTGGGATATTGCCCCTTGCCGCGTATGGCGTGATAAGCCGGCGGCTTGAGTAAATTGAACAGGGCGTTGTGCTCTATTTTTAAGGCTATGAACCTTACTGGCATGCTAAAGCCGGCAATGTGCATAAATATCACACGTATGATATTTATTGTTGTTATGATTCTCTGAGGTTTTGACAAACCGGCCCTGGTTATGTACTATTTAGTCAGCAGTGGTTTTATACGGGGTATTGTGACCCGCCCTGGGTTAAATCGCCAGGGCACTTGTGATCTATTTGTGTGCAGGAAAAATGATAAATCTGACCTGCATAATTAATGATATCATGAGCATAAGTGGCAGATCTTCAACCGACGGATCGACAGTGTTATGCAAACAAAACATGCACGATGGCACATCAGATCATAATTTAACTAGCCTATTACATGGCTCGGTGGGCCCAAATAAATAACTGTTTTTTCAAGCAATGCCTGCTGATGCCAGTTATGAACCGGCCAACGGATCAGTTCTTATGAGTCTTGGCGGGTTGAAGTCTCCGGATCATCTCGCGCTTCTTCTTCTTCAGATCCTTGATTATCCATTGGCTGGAAGTCAGGCGTAGACCAGTTGATACCGATCAAAGCTCTAAACACAGCCTCGTCATCAATAAGGTTGGATGGATCAAGGTCAGGAGCGAAGGTGTGCTTACGCGTTGGTGGGGTGAGATCTACCTCTTGATGAACCGACGCCTTTATCTTATTATTTTCGGCATCATAAGACGCCTGGTATTGGGATAGATTGGTCTCCTCAGCCAGTTTGCTTGCTAATGGACGCATTACTCTTGCTATTTCTGCAAAGTCATCAGCACTGAAGGGAGACCCGTCTTCTTTCACACTTGGACAACAATTGGCCAAGTCTTCTGGATCAAGATCGGCCTGCCACGCCTTTGCCCGGCTTAAAGCAGTCAAAGCGCCGGCTCTGGTAGATGCTTGCTTTAACTCGTCGATCCTTTGGGGTAGCACGAATAGCCTCTCTAATGTTTCCTTGATAAGGGTGGGCGGATGTTTCTTATGCATAGTAGCAGCAATGGTTCGTTGAGCGCCAGTATATAGCTGTAGCTGTTCTATCAGAGTGTAGATAGCCTTAAGCTTGATGCGCATGTCTGAGCCCAACTTGACACTCCGGGAGCCTTTATCAGTAAAATTTTTGGTAAACCGGCAGGTGATTATGATATGCTTGTTGGGGTAAAGACGTCATGTTTATTACTTACCGAAGATGGCTGATGTCATACCATTGATCTGATACTTTAAACCGGACAGTTCGTCAGTCACCGGTTTAAGAGCTGCCTCAGCATCTTTTGCTCTCTTTAGTAGAGTTGCTTTTTCACTCTCCCAGCCCGTTTTATCAGCGCTGAAGCCCTGTTTCAATTGCTCGATGTTTTCCAGTGCAATTTTCAGTTCTGACTTGGCCTTGGATGTCTCAGATTGCTGAGTTTTAATATTGACCCTCGAATCATTGATTTGTGAATCTTTCTCAGTTGGTTCAGCCTATGACATGAACAAACATGGAAGGTATTATGAGTATGATTATTTTTGAAGTCCCAAGCACAATACAAGTATTTTCCTTGGCACTTGGGGGCTAATGCCTATTTGCTCTTTTCAAGACAAATTTATCTGATGACCCGGGCAAATTAATATGATCTGGTTTATAAAGATTACAAGTTGGGATATTGATTTCAACCATGATGATAAGTCCCAGTTTATTCATACTGATTAAACCGGCCCTTGGGGTTTATAGATGCAAAATTGATCATTGCTAATTGAAGTCCCGGCTTAACTTGATAGTTCAAACCGGCCTTTGGGGGCTACAGATGCAAAGTTGATCATTGCTAATGGAAGTCCCGGCTTAATTTGATAGTTTAAGCTGGACCTTGGGGGTTACTAGTGATGATGTTCATATATTTGTGACTATTAAAAAGTCTACAACATATTCAGTTTTATCATATTCTATAGACTTGACGGCTATTAGAGATATATCTATGGGGAGGATTTTGTTGGATTACCTCATAACGCTCCTTCATCAAGTTGACCAAGCCGGCTTCAAAGTCACGACTGGTATACAGACAGTTCAAATAACCGGAATGGATCTCTTAGGTGCCGAACTGAGCATAGCTTTCCAAGTCTACCTTCCATTTGCCTTTATCAGCAACAGAAAATTCTTCCCTGGCGCTGTGCTTGGATAAGGCAGTAGGGTTACCCGGCGATGTATAACCAAGCCCGGTGATGATGACATCGTCAGTTTTTTCTTCAGTGGGCCTGATGGGACTTGGTGGTTTAGACATGACCGACTCAACATCTATTTGATCCATGGTGATGTCGTGTTCTTCTGGTGGCGGGTCATCAATGGTGGCTTCAGCAATTGGATGAGAGGATTCTGGCTGTTGTTTTTCCGGCTCAGAAGGGTCGGAATTGTTAGCCGGCTTGTTTAGTTTTGCCTTTTTGCTGGGTTTGGCCTGGCCACTGAGAATAAAAAATACACAGATGTCAGCATATCGGCCAGGCATGAAGTTTCAATTGATGGAATACACCCTTACCCAGGCACGGTTTTGAAGGCTGGAATTTGAGTTCCAGTTGAGTCACCGGAGGAGGAATGAGATGTTCCCTGATAGTTTGAATCAGACGGGTTAAGAGGTTAACGGAAAAGACCCGCCTTGGGATAAAATAAGTCAGAAATATTTAAAACCTCCGGTCGACGTTTGCGAGGTGCTAGGGTGTTCGGTAAGCCGGAGGATAAAACTCCACCGCCGTTGTTCCGGGTTGTGCGGCGAGCTTCATGTTCTTGTTTCTTCAAAATAAATTTGGGATCCAAGTGAGCTAAAGGGTGAGAAACTCTTACTTTCCGGCTTGCTTGTCGGGTTTTCTGTGTTGGCAGAGGGTCTGAGCCAGAGGAAAGAGTAATTACCTCTTCGTCATCTGCACGGCTGGCCTCCGCATCATCCTAATAATAGTCATTGTCAATAAGATGTTTAAAAAATGAGCCAAGGTAGTCAAATTCTACCTCCGACTCGTCATCATCATCTTTATCATCCAAATTGAATAATTTGGCAGTATTGGGCTTCTTCTTCGCAGACCTTTTGGTAGCCTTATTCTTTGTCCGGGTTTTATTTGGCTTCTCTGGCCACTTCTTGGTCCAGAAGGGTGAGTCGGCCTGTAAACATCGAATGAGTATGAACATGTAGTATAAATAAAAATATGAGTCAAGGATGAGCTTAATTTAAAACTTACAGCCGGCGGTTTATTTAGAACGCAGAAAGGATTTAATCCGACTTTACTGCAATCTTCCAAGCTCTCATTTAGTAGGGTCTTTGTCATATTATTGATGTATTCCTTAGTCATTTAGGTTTGATAGTGGCGTTGAGGATCTGTTACCTCGCTGGCATACTCACACATTAACCGGGCCAAATGCTTAGAGGCAAGATTCTCCAGGCGACCCAGCAGCGAACTAGTTCAATTCCGGTGAAGCCGCTGGCCATCAGAGCCCGGATCTTTGCAAAAACCGGCACATATTTCTTCTGTTCTGATGTGTTGATATGGTACGGAAGATGATGTCTATTACTAAGTCAGTTGGCGCGGTAACTCGGCAGGGTATTTTCTCCTTCTAGCGAAGTATCTTGGCAATAAAACCAAGTCTGGTTCCAGTCTTTGGGGTGACTGGGAAGATTGCCAGCTGGGAAGGTAGCTTCTTTCCGGCGCTGTATAGATAGGCCGCCTAGCTCCAGGCTAGGTCCATCTGTGAATTTGTTCTGTCGGTTCAAGTAGTAGAACTCCCTGAATAATTCTACGGTGGGCTCCTGTGGAAGGTACATGTCGGATCGTGGGTTCCGGCAGACCCTTAAGGTTCGAACTCTGGGGTGCGTGCGGAGATTCTGCCCTCTACCTCTCCGTCTCGCAAGGATCTAAACTACTGAAAGAACAACACAAAAGACACAGGGTTTATACTAGTTCGTGCCACGGTTGTGGTGTAATACCCTACTCTAGTTTTGTGGGTGGATGGATTGCCTCTTGGGCTGATGATGATGATGATCAGTACAAAAGAGAACAGCCTCGCGAGGGCCTGTTCTTGGCTAGGACGATGAACTGCTAAGGGAGTTCAGCCGCCCATCTCTCTCTCTCTCTCTCTCTCTCTCTCTCTCTCTCTCTCTCTCTCTCTCTCTCTCTCTCTCTTTGCTCAGATTCTGGATACCAGATGCCTCTACCCTGGGGGTGGCTAGTCCTATTTATAGGCAAAGGCCTTGGGCCTCTTCCCAAATATTGAGAGGGAAGGGCGCCAACAATTGGCCAATTCGAAGGGGAACATACAGTACAATTATCCTGACCAAAGTTGGTCCTCGCCTGCCAAAGGCTCTGTGGTGACGCCGTTCTGGGCTCCACGATGAGCTCATTCCCAACGTTGGACTGGTCTTGGTCTCGTTGCACCGAAATGGATGCCTTTGCTTGATCCTCTCGCCTACGCTTGCCCCCTTTTCACCAAAGAGGAAAGGGGAGGACACTGGGCGGTCTGGCGCCGGCCTGGCACCCTTGGTCGTCACGGCTTGCGTCATGGGCACCTCACGAGGTACCCTGCCTTGATCTCTCCGCCTCCTCATGAGCCAGCCTGAGGAGGCCGCGCCTGAGGAAGCACCGCGTCGTCCTCCCTGCGAGGCTTGGACCCTCGCGAGGGTCTTGAGCATCTGGTTGATGAAGACGGGCCGTACTGGGCCTCCATTCGAGCCACGTCGTGGGCCGCAGGCAGGCAAGTCTGGGGACCCCCGTTCCCAGAACGCCGACAGTAGCCCCCGGGCCCAAGGCGCGCCCGGACTTGGTCGTGCCGAGAGGCGAAAGGGCAAGGGCGAAGCGCCGCGGGCCCTGATAGCCTGCGGCCTTGGGCGCCGCATGGCGGTTTGACAGGACGTGGGCGTCTCTGCTCCCACGACACTCTGGCAACTGTGTGACTTGACTAGTCCCTGCATGCGTAGATATGGGTCATTATTACCTACGATCGTGGTGCTCAACGGTTGGCCTTCTTCGGCTATAAGTATGGGGCCGCGTAAGCTCCGCCAGTTCACCCCTTCCTACTTCTCTTCTTCTTCCTCTCTCTTGCCGCCTGTCGCTTGCATGGCTCCAAAGAGGTTCTCAGCCGCGGAGAAGGGGAAGGCTAGTCGGGCGGGGCCCGACTCCCCCCCCCCCGGCCAAGCGCGGCCGGGGTCGTCCCCGCAAGTATCCCGCGGTCCCCGCTGCGACTCCTCGTAGTCACAGGGATGGTTCTCCGCGTGGCGGTGAGCGCTCGGCTGCCAAGGGGAGGCAGGCTGTGACTGCGCGGCCCCCCAGGCCGCGCTTTCGCTCGGCGGAGGTGCTGCCAGAGTTCGTCGTGTGGTCGGCGGACCCGACCAACACCTGGCTCCAGCTCCCTCGCTTCTTCATCGGCGAGCTGCCGGCCAGTACCCGGTGCGGCTTCTGGCTTCTAGCTGACGGTTGCTGCAGAAGGGCCTCCTGGGTTTCGCTTGAGGTCTCCCCTTCCGGGAATGGGGCCCTGACCCGCGGCTGGCAGACGTTTGCCCGCGCGCTCGGCCTGGGCCAGCGGTGCACCCTGCACTTCAAGTTCGACGGCGACGGCACCCTCTATGTGAGGGTGTTTGGGGAAGATGGTCGCCGCGCAGGATGCTGCCCCGAGGGCGACGACCGCGGCCAGGGGCCTCCCTCCGACGACGATGGAGGAGACAGCGCCCGCTCCGATGGCGGCGCCCGGCGCTCTCCAGGCTCCACCAACTCTGCTTTAGGCGGCTCCTCAAGCGGTGGCCGCAGCCAGCCCCCTCGCCGTCGCGCCTGCCTGGGGGGTGGCTGTTCATTCGTCCGTCGCCACGCCCCGGTGAAGCGCGAGAGGGAGTCCGCCTGAGCCCCGGAGGCATCCTGCGCCGCCTCTGCAGGCCGATGCGAGGCGGGCCGCACCGGGCTCGCCTTTTCCTTTTCCTTTTGCTTCCTGTGTAAGACAAAATAGCTGCATGGAGCCCCGCGGGGGCGTGTTTAAGAATCATTGCCGTTGTAGCCATTACCTTGACTTTGTTGTTTCGCCTCTCAACTATTTGCCCTTGCATAGGTAGTTTTCGGCCCCATCCGGGGGGGGGGGGCGACCGACCCAGGCCCTGTGCACGTGCTGCGGTGCCCGAGGGGCACGGACTGGAGGGGTGCTCCTGAAGAGGGCCCGGGCCATGAAACCTTTAAGCGGATAGGGCGGAAACGCTCACGAGGGCATTCCATCCCTCGCGAGGCCTTTCATGAGAGAAACCAAAATGGGGAGCGAAAATCAACGAACCACAAATCGACAACGGTGATAGTTTCAATAAGATTTCAGATGCAAGTAAACACGTCAACTACAGAAAGCAAATAAAAAGCCGCGTCCGGCACCTAATCTAGTCTTCGACTTCTTCTCACCAGCGCGGAGCTAAGTGCTGCCACTGGGCGTGGGAGGGAGCCCCAGGGCCTGAGGCCGGCGCTCCTGAGACTCCGGGGCGTGTACAACCCCACTCATTATTACGTGAGAGTGTCACGGGGCGGCGAGCTTCACAGGCATTGGCCTTCTTCACAGGCTCCAGGCCTTTCTTCTGAGAGGTGACCAGCTTCACAGGCACTTGCCTTCTTCACAGGCTCTGGGCCTTTTCCAAAAAGGCAAGGTCTTCACAGGCGTTCGCCTTCTTTACAGGCTCAGGGCCTTTTCCAAAAAAGGGAAGGTCTTCACAGGCGTTCGCCTTCTTCACAGGCTCTGGGCCTTTTCCAAAAAGGGAAGGTCTTCACAGGTGTTCGCCTTTTTCACAGGCTCTGGGCCTTTTCCAAAAAGGGAAGGTCTTCACAGGCGTTCGCCTTCTTCACAAGCTCTGGGCCTTTTTTAAAAAGGGAAGGTCTTCACAGGCTCTGGGCCTTCTAGGGGTAGAACCTCCGGAGGTGCTGGATGTTCCACGCGTTCTGTACCGGCTCCCCCTCTTGGGTCTCCAAGCGCACGGAGCCTGGCTTGGAAACACGAACAACCTTGAACGGGCCCTCTCACATGGGAGAGAGCTTATGTAGCCCCTCCCTGGAGAGAACCCGTCTGAGCACGAGGTCTCCTACCTCGAGGGTCCTGGGGAGGATGTTGCGGCAATGATATCGTCGCAGCGCCTGCTGGTACCTCGCCGCTCGCAACGCGGCTTCCCGGTGGCGTTCCTCCCCCAGTACGAGGTCCATCCCCCGCATGGCGTCCTGCTGCGCTTCGTCGAACGCCAGGACCCGTGCGGAGCGACGCCTAACTTCGTGAGGGAGGACCGCTTCAGCTCCGTAGACCAGGAAGAACGGGGTCTCCCCAGTTGGTTTGGTCGCGGTTGTGCGGATGGACCACAATACGGACTGCAGCTCGTCGTACCAACCTCTGCCGCAAGCCTCCAGCTTCTTATTGAACGTCCTGGTCTTGAGGCCTCTCAGGACCTCCACGTTGGCCCGTTCGGCCTGCCCATTGCTCCGCGGGTGCGCCACCGAAGTGTAGCATATCTGCGTCCCAAGGTTAGCACAGTATGTTTTGAAGAGATTACTGGTAAACTATGAACCGTTATCTGTGATGATGTGATTCGGCACCCCAAACCGGCTCACGATACCCCTGATGAACTTGACCGCGGAGCCAGCGGGGATGGTACGGACGGCCTCCACTTCTGCCCACTTGGTGAACTTATCAATGGCGACGTAGAGGTAGCGGTAGCCCCCTGGCGCCCAAGGGAACGGGCCCAGAATATCCAACCCCCAAACTGCGAATGGCCATGAGAGGGGTATAGTCTGCAGGCCCCCCGCTGGTTGATGGATCTGCTTAGAATGAAACTGGCAGGCCTCGCAAGCCTTTACTAACTCGACTGCATCGTTGAGCGCGGTGGGCCAATAGAACCCGCTACGGAATGCCTTGCCGACGAGGGTTCGGGATGATGAGTGATGCCCGCAGTCCCCGCCGTGTATGTCCTCTAGTAGTTCCTTTCCTTGCTCCTGGGAGATGCAGCGCAGAGTCACATCATTTGGTCGCTTCCGGTAGAGTTCTCCATCTCTGAGGTAGTATGCCATGGCCTGCCGTGCCACACGCTCCGCTTCCTCTTCCTTCTCCAGTAGGGTCCCTTGTGTTAAATAACTCCGGAGTTCTGTGATCCAGCACTCCTCCAGAGGTTCCATCGTCAGGAGTAGACGCGCTCCTGAGGTCGGTCCGCAGATCGGGGCTCCCGAGGCTGGCGGCCGAGGGAGCTCCTCTCGAGGCTGAGCGACGTTTGACAGCGTCGGCTGTGCTAAGTGTTTGAAGAGCCGTTCTTCAAAGACGCCTGGTTCCTGTGGCAATCGCCTGGATGCCCATCCGGCTATGTCGTCGGCCTCCTGATTGGTGCCACGGGGCACGTGCTTCAGCTCCAACCCCCAGAACCGTTTTTCCATCCTGCAGACTTCCGCTAAATAGGCTTCCATATGCTCGTCCTTCGGCTCGTATACCTTGTTGGAGAAGTTGACAAGGAGTTGCGAGTCGCCCTTGACGGTGAGGCTTTTCACCCCCAGAGCTATCGCGGCTTTTAATCCAGCTATTAGACCCTCATATTCTGCTATGTTGTTGGAGACCTTTTCACCATGCTGGAAACAGAGCTGTATATCATAGTAGAGCTTATCCTGAGTGGGTGATATCAACACCGCGCTAGCCCCCGCGCCGTGCCTGGAGAACGCCCCATCGAAATACATGACCCAGCCTTCAGGCGCCTCACTCCCTGGAGAGAGGGACCGATCCTCGTTGTCCTTGAGGCTTGGTGCCTCCGCCCATTCAGCCACGAAATCCGCTAACGCAGCTCCTTTGATGACCCTAGTTGTGCTGAACTCGAGTTGAAACGCCTGCAGTTCTATGTTCCACTCGGTGACCCTTCCTGCTGAGTTAGGGCTCCTGAGCACTCTCTCCAGGGGTACGATGAGACGACCTTAATGGGATGGGCCTGGAAGCAGTGACGCAGCTTGCACGAGGCCACCAGTAGCGCGAGGAGGAGCTTCTGAGGCATTGGGTACCGTGCCCTCGCGTCCCGCAGCACCGTGCTGACAAAGTAAACTGGATGCTCAACCAGGCTGAGAGCATCTGGGGCTCCAGCGCCCTTGGGAGGCGGACCATCCGAGCGTGTGGCTTCTCCTGCCTCTGGTGTGCTCTTCTGCAACCGACCCTCCTCAACTGCGGCTGTGGCTTCTGCAGGCTTCCCGTGCTCCCATCTTGCCTTGCCTCGGGTTGCCGCTGCGGTCTTGGTTTGGCGCTCCTCCCTAACCGCCACCAGGGCTGTGCTGGCGGAGTAAGGAGTGGCGGCGAGGTAGAGCAGCAGGGGCTCTTGAGGGCGCGGAGCCACCATGACCGGGGGACTGGTCAGGTACCTCTTGAGGTCTTGAAACGCCTTATCTGCCTCTTCAGTCCAATCAAAGGGCCCCTTTTTCTTCATCAGCTAAAAGAAAGGCAACGCTCGCTCCCCTAACTTGGAGATAAAGCGCCCTAGTGCGGTCATGCGCCCAGTGAGCTTCTGCATCTCTCTGAGGGTCTTTGGCGGACTCATGTCCTCGACCGCCTTGACCTTCTCTGGGTTGGCCTCGATGCCACGATGTGACACGAGGAAGCCCAAGAGCTTGCCCGAGGGGACGCCAAACACGCATTTCTCCGGGTTGAGTCGCAAGCTTACTGCGTCAAGGCTCGCGAAGGTCTCCTCCAGGTCTTGTATCAGGGTCTTGGCCTCCCGAGATTTTACCACAATGTCATCAACGTAGGCTTCGACATTCTTCCTGAGTTGCGGGCCCAAGGTGATGCGCATCAACCGCTGAAAGGTAGCTCCTGCGTTATGCAGTCCGAATGGCATGCATGTATAGCAGCATACCCCGCACGGGGTCAGGAAGGCGGTCTTTTCAATGTCTTCCACCGCCGTTCTGATCTGGTGATATCCGGAGAAGGCGTCTAGGAAGCATAGCAGGTCGCACTCTGCGGTGGAATCGACGATCTGGTCGATGCGGGGGAGCGGAAACGGATCTTGCGGGCATGCCTTGTTGAGATTGGTGAAGTCGATGCACATGCGTTCCTCCCCCCCCCTTTTTAGGCGCAACGACGGGGTTGGCCAACCAATCCGGGTATCGGACCTCGCGAATGACCCCAGCAGCTTCTAGCTTGCGCGTCTCTTGGACAATGAAGGCCTGCTTCTCTGCGGACTGCCGCCTGGCCTTCTGCTTCACGGGGCGCGCATTCGGGCACACGTTGAGGTGATGCTCGATGACACTCCTGGGAATCCCTGCCAACTGATCGGGCTCCCAAGCGAACACCTTCTTATTCGTGCGCAGGAACCTGATCAAGGCCTCCTCCTGCTCAGGCTCAAGGTTGGCGCCTATGGTGAAAGTGGCACTGGAAGACCCGTCCTCGTCCACGGGTATCTGCTTGGTTTCTGCCTTGTCCTAGGTGAACAACTGCTTTTTCTTGGTGGGCACAGCCCCCTTGGGGCTCAGGGGCCTCCATGTCGGCAGGCTGCGCCGACGCCGCCGCCTTGAAGGCGAGCTCGAGTACTCGCAAGGCGTCCCTGGTGTTTCCGTGCACGGTGAGGGTACCGCTGCTCCCGGGCATCTTCATGAGGTTGTACGCCGGGTGCGTGGCGGCCATGAACTGAGCCAGCGCCGGGTAACCGAGGATGGCGTTGTAAGGGAGGCCGATGGGGGCGATGTCGAAGTCGACCATCTCCGTGCGGAAGTTGTCGTAGGTGCCGAAGGTTACTGGGAGCCGGATCTGTCCCAGGGAGTCGGACGATCCGCCCCCGACGCCCGAGAAAGATCGACTGAGCCGCAGCTGCTCCCGGGGTATGCAGAAGAGATTGAAGGCCTCGACCGAAAGCACACTGAGGCCCGCGCCGCCGTCGATGAGGGTCCTTGTGACGGCCACCTGGCAGACGGTGGGGGTGCACAATAGGGGGAGCACGCCCGAGCCTGCCAAGTTGGTGGGGTGGTCCTCCGAGCTGAAGATCAGATCGTCCTCGCGCGCTGCCTGGTCTGAGGAAGCCCCCTGCCGTGTGGAAGCGGTGCTGACCCGACGGGCAAACGACTTGACATGGCGACTCGTGGGCGGCACTTGCGAGCCGCCCAGGAGGGCTGCAACGACCGAAGGCGTCGATGTCGTGGCGTAGTCGCCCCGTCGCACAGGCGGATGCTGGGGTGGTGCTTGCTGCTTGTTCCCTGCCAGGCTGGCGGCGGTGCCGATGGTGGGCGATGAGGGACGACGAGGACGCTCGCCGGCGAGGGCCGCTGGGGTGACATGGGCCCGTCCGGTGCCGTACATGGGTGCGGCGGCCGGAGAAAGGCGGAGCGATGGAAGACAGATTCCGGCGCACCCCTAGCTGGCGCGCCAAATGTCGGATCGTGGGTTCCGGCAGACCCTTAAGGTTCGAACTCTGGGGTGCGCGCGGAGATTCTGCCCTCTACCTCTCCGTCTCGCAAGGATCTAAACTACTGAAAGAACAACACAAAAGACACAGGGTTTATACTAGTTCGGGCCACCGTTGTGGTGTAATACCCTACTCTAGTTTTGTGGGTGGATGGATTGCCTCTTGGGCTGATGATGATGATGATCAGTACAAAAGAGAACAGCCTCGCGAGGGCCTGTTCTTGGCTAGGACGATGAACTGCTAAGGGAGTTCAGCCGCCCATCTCTCTCTCTCTCTCTCTTTGCTCGGATTCTGGATACCAGATGCCTCTACCCTGGGGGTGGCTAGTCCTATTTATAGGCAAAGGCCTTGGGCCTCTTCCCAAATATTGAGCGGGAAGGGCGCCAACAATTGGCCAATTCGAATGGGAACATACAGTACACTTATCCTAACCAATGTTGGTCCTCGCCTGCCAAAGGCCCTGTGGTGACGCCGTTTTGGGCTCCACGATGAGCTCATTCCCACCGTTGGACTGGTCTTGGTCTCGTTGCACCGAAATGAATGCCTTTGCTTGATCCTCTCGCCTGTGCTTGCCCCCTTTGCACTAAAGAGGAAAGGTGAGGACACTGGGCGGTCTGGCGCCCGCCTGGCACCCTTGGTCGTCACGGCTTGCGTCATGGGCACCTCACGAGGTACCTTGCCTTGATCTCTCCGCCTCCTCAAGAGCCAGCCTGAGGAGGCCGCGCCTGAGGAAGCATTGCGTCGTCCTCCCCGCGAGGCTTGGCCCCTCGCGAGGGTCTTGAGCATCGTGTTGATGAAGACGGGCCGTACTGGGCCTCCATTCGAGCCACGCCGCGGGCCGCAGGCAGGCAAGTCTGGGGACCCCCGTTCCCAGAACGCCGACAATACACCTCACAGAAAACTTGGAAGTTGCAGATGTTTGAGACAGAGTTTGGTCTGATATCTTGTGGATGAAGCTTGAAGAAGTGCAGTACATCTTGGAAGAATTTTGAGCTGGGAGTGCTGAAGCTCCGGTCCTATGATCCATAAAAACCACTACTTCACCATCTTTGGGCTCAGGGCGAGTTTCATTACCCGGAACCCTCCAATGGATGACTTCTTTTTTGGCTAAGACGCCAGTCTGAACATATTCTTTCAAGTCTTCCTTAGTGACCCGGGAAACGACCCAGTTGTAGGCAATGACAGTCTTGACCATCTTGAGGCCTAAGAGAAAGAAAAATTACCGGCTTAAGATCATGCTATTAAATCGGACCATTGATTCAAATATTAAATGATATAAATAGTTAACACATTAAGCCGGGGAAAGAACCTTTGATGTACCGGCGGCTTAAATGGGGACTAATGGTACCTATCGGATTAAGGATTCTGCTGTTAAGCCGGATAGAGTTTAAAAGTCAAGATGTATTTTGCGGAATCAAATTATAAGGAGGAAAGCATGGTTAAACCGGAGAAGCAGTGCTGGGTTATGCAAGTTATGAAGCATATGGTGGATCAAAGTTTACAGTATAAGCCGTCGTGGCAGTTATGGTAGTTCAAATTTTGCTAAGTATTGGATAAATAGATTTTGCAAGTTGGAGCAATAATTTTGGATCTACCACAGTTTAGAAAAGCAGTAAAATTCTAGCCTAAGGTCGCGACAGTGGAGAAGTGTGGATGTGCTGATGAGATCTTGTATGGAGAGATGCTACTCTGATGATAAAAATGAATGCCAAAAACTACTTCCGCGCAAGGTTAATGACCTATCTAGAGTAAAAGCTACTGGAGTTGAGGGAAACAACGAAAAACGGCAAGAATGCCGATGAACTGTCCAAACCCTAACGCAGATTTGAGGTGAAAAGATAGGTACACTTACATGACACTACAAAAAACACACATCCATGACATTTTGGGCCAAACGATTTTTTTTCCTGTCATGCTTATGACACTTCTATGACGATAATTGTGACAAAACCCGGTATCATCATAGATGTGGTGGCCTCCTACTTCTATGATAAAAATTCATGACAGAAAATGGGCTTTTCATCTTAGGCGGGCCGAGGACGCAGCTGCATGACATTCTTTGGGCCATCCATGATGGAAAAAACCATGGTAGAAGTGAGGACGAGGAAAATATCGGGGAGTTTCCGGTTAAGGTGGGTGGTCGAGGGCCGAGCAATGCGCGTTTCTCTCGTACATGTACGCGTGTGGGTGCGAGGCGTTTGGCTCTAAGTGAACCCGAGCGAGGCGTTCATCTACTAAACCCGAGCGATTGCACTGCAGGCTACGCGTTACTGAACCCGAGTGGTCGATCGATGGGTGTTAACTGAACCCAATCGAGCGATTCCTTCGCTACTGCTACTAACTGAAGCCGATCGAACCTGCTACCTCTTGATGAACATTGAGCGTTGTTGGGGGTTTGGATGAACAATTCCCGATGGTGGGTTGGATTAACAGGAACCCGTGGTAGTAGAGGCTATTGTCGCTGGATGAACAGGACCCCGATCGATCGAGCCGGTGGAGGGTTGGATGAACAGGACCCCGTGGAGGGCTGGATGAGCAGGACCCCGTGGAGGGCTGGTTGAACAGTAGTCGGTGGAGGGCTGGATGAACAGTAGCCCGTGGAGGGGTGGTTGAACAGGACCCTGTGGAGAGGGCTGGTTGAACAATAGCCAGTGGAGGAGCGCACGGTGGAGGCTGGATGAACAGGAGCCCATGGATGAACAGTCACGGGTGGAGGTTGGAGGAGGTCGATGGTGGATGAACAGTATCCCGTGGAGTCCTGTTTTGCGGTATGCCACACCCCTCCCAATGAACTAGACCCCCATTTCGACCGTAACGCTCCAACACAAGTCCGTTTCCTCCGTTTTGCGGTACGCCACACCCCTCTCGATCAACAGGACCCAGTTCGACCATAGGAGGTCCAAGAGAAGACCGTTTCCTCCGTTTTGCGGTACGCCAGACCCCTCCCGATGAATAGGATCCCGTTTCAACACTGGCCGGTTGAACACAAGGCCATTTCCTCCGTTCTGCAGTACGCTAGGCCTTGTTTCCATCGGCTGTTCTGTCCAAGCCGGTTGACTCGCGATGAACATCACGCGTTCCATTGCCTCCCGATGAGCATGACACATTCTGCTGCCTCCCCATGAACACGACGATGACGCAATTTCTCCGTTCCGTCCCAGCCATGTACACGAGTCCTGGCCATATGTATGCACGAGTAGGCGTTGGAGACCCTGCCCGTATGTACGTACGTGGCCGTATTTACTTTCTTGCACCCTGGCCGCTGTACGTATGTGTACATGCTACGTGCGTGCCTCTACTACGACACATGCCCTTCCTTACTCGACCACGGTTCATCGCTGCAGCCTGCAGACAGACTGATCGTATTATATACACGTTCGCGACCAGAATGACAACGCTACGTACGCTTCCACCAGTTGGGTCCTGACTGTCAGGAACTTCCTTGCGTGCGAAGATGTAGCTGGTGGGTCCCAGTAGTCAGGGGGGCGAATCATTTTTTTTGCCCGTAATATGGATGCACTTCCTTGCATGCGAAGATGTAACTGGTGGGTCCCAGCAGTCAGGGGGGAAACATTTTTTTCGTGAAATATGGTGGCCCGTCCAGTGGGTCCCTGCTGTCAGGTGGAGGAATCATTATTTTCCGCATAATAAGGAGGCACTTCCTTGCTGCGGCCGTGGACCCAGCTGTCAGCCTCTCCACGTACAATACTCTTCAGGTGGAAGTCGTTCGTTGACCACATTGACCGTGCCGCGCTGAGAGTACCAAGGCGGTGGACGACGGCGAGGCCTAGGAAGGGAACAACACGGAGCTAGGGAAGACGCGACAGTGGATGCCCACGCGGAGAGGAGTACGAGGGTTCACTGGTTCGGCTGCGGTGTGAGGCTTCCGTCACCGCAGGGCCTGGCCAGCAGTGGGAGTAGTAGGGGGCAGTGAGGCCTCCGCAGTAGCACAGCCATCCACGGGAGGCAAGAGCACGCGGTGGTTTGGACGGCTGGAGCAAGGGGTTGAAGAAGCAGGACGACCGTTGGATGTTAACAATCCAATGGTCACTGGTGATAGAATTGTTTGTTGACTAAGTTGACAAAGCCCTCCATCCACGTCAACTTAGTAGGCCCACAAGTCAGCCTCCCACTATGGTGGGTCCTAGCTAGCAGGGCGAGTATTCATTTTTTGTGCGTAATAAGGAGGCACTTCCTTGCGTGCGAAGATATAGCTGGTGGGTCTGAGCTGTCAGCCGGAGTATTCATTCTTTTTGGCGTAATAAGGAGGTACTTGCTTGCGTGCAGCCATGGACCATGTGGGTCCCAACTGTCAGCCTCTCCATGTACATCCCTCTTTCGATGTTGTCATTTATTGACAATGTTGACCACACTGTGCCGAGAACACCAGCGCGATGGACGACGGTGAGACCCAGGAAGGGAATGACCCAGAGGCGGCGAAGCCACAACAGTGGAGGGATGTGGGTGAGTAGAGGGATGGTCTGGCCAGCGGTGGGAGTAGTAGGGGGCGGTGAGGCCTGCGTGGCAGCACAGCCAGCCACGGGAGGCGGGAGCAAGCGGTCCCGCCGGCGCTGGATTTGGCGGCTGGAGCAAGAAGATCAGAGATTGAAGAAACACGACGTCCGTTGGATTGACATCCAATGGTTACGTCTGCTAGAATCATTTGTTATCGTATATGAAATAAGTAAAAAATCTTGCATACGCGTCAACTTAATAGGCCCGCAAGTCATACCATTCCCTATTTTTTTTAATAATTTATATATAGCTCATTGCAACTTCTTATGCAGTTTATTGCAATCCATTTTTTTGTTGGCCAGGGCCAGGGTTAAAAATTTGAACGAAATTTCGCATATTTCTATGGGTTCCAAACTATTTTTAATACCAAAATGTCGAGTCAGATTTAAAGTACTTTGAAGATATATTTAAATTAGGTTAAAGCCAAGTGAAATTGGAATCTGAAAATGTGAAAAATTCAGAAATTATAAAGTAATTGCCAATTTGTCATTTGTTTTTATATTTACAGCCCATTTCATATTACTTTCAAGATTTGCAGGCGTCTTGAAAGAGTTGCAGTGCATCAGGGCGTAGAAAAATAAGTAGGCCTGGATTGGGTATTCTTCAGAAAAAAATAAACTGGGCTCATTTTCACAAAATGCTGGGCTGGTCATGTGGTGAGCATAAAATATAAGCCTGGGCTAGATGGGCCACAACCCAGTTGAAACCCTACTCCATCTCAACAATAAAAAAATACTGCTCGAGCAGCTACGTCCTAGGTGTCAGCCGATCTTGTGTTGTTCTCTTGTCTATTGACGATATAAGCTGACAATGTCGTGGGTCCTAGATGTTAGAAAACCACTAGCAGGAAGCATTTTCTTTTTCCATACGCTAACAATGGAGTATATATAACAAAAAATGAGGAACTTCCTTGCGTCCGACCATCGTCATGGTGGGCCCCTACTATCATCCTCTCCACGTACAGTCCTCTGCCGATTCCTCTTGTTTGTTGACCATGTTGACAACGCGAGAGGGCGGCGCCGCGGCGAGCGCACCAAAGCGCACAGAGGACGACGGTGAGGCCTTGGAGGTCGGCATTAACGATTTAGGAGACGGTGGGGTGGCGATGCATGCGCTAAGGTGCAGCCAGCCGTGGGAGGCGGAAGCAGGCGGCCCATCTCGCACTGGTTTGGTTTTGGCGGCTGGAGGAAGACAGGACTGAAGAAACACGACAAACTTTAAAAGTAGCAGGAGTACTTAACAACCTTAACTGAAACCAGCAGGGGCACTTACCAACCACAGCTGAAAGCAGTATGAGTACTTATACAGGTTCAACCGTACAAAGCACGCCTCGAACAATGCTACTTTGCCTACAGTTAACCAAAGGGTGAGGCCGCCAAGCCCCAGGACAAGGCCCAGGCGCCACCCCGAGCATCCACAACCTTTTGAAAGCGGCTTCATCTCGCAATGTGGTCAATAAACATGATATTCGCTTTAGAGCCATGGAAAAGCAGGACAATGATCTTCTGTCCTATTCTCCAAGATGGACGGGCCTTCATTATTTGAGACCACCCATGAATAAGTATATTTTCACCTCCAGGGGGAATGGAGTAGGTCGACATAAACATCATGTTGTGACCAAGCGCAAGTCTGACCCGACCATGGTCAGGCATCTGCATAGGAACAATAGAACCGGGCAATTTCTGTTTCAAGAAGATCACCACTGTAAAACTGTGCATAAGCAAGTGTTTATGAACAACATATATAACAGAAAACAGCTCGTACCATAAGTTTCTCAACACAGTTGGACCTGTTCAACGAGTGCAGCAGTGGCACACATATCCCACGTGCCTTCCACCATTGAAACGCCCCACAAGGACCTTAAGACGATCAATAAAGTGTAGGAACTTGTGGATGTCGTCCGAGTCAACTTCTATTGCCATCAGTAATAGCCGAGTTCTTATAGAATAACAAACGAGTAGCCTGCTTAACTCTGAAAAAACCTACACGTGCCACCAATTATAAGAAAATATTAATTAGAAGTAGCATCTTCGTGAGAGATTCGTTGCTACTTCGAAAGTTAAATTGTGATTAATTAGACAGAATAGGTGGATTAAGAAGTAATCGAGGCAAGAAGAAAGAACCAGATACAAAACTAACATGGATGAACAATTGGAACGACGTCGGGGTGGAAGATCGCAGTGAAGATGAGACTAGGTTCTCCTATTACCATCAACATTCGTGCGCCAACTTTCAGTTTGTAACACTTGAGAAAGTTTATCCAAGTTCGGCCATAAAAAAGCAGCGATCTTCTTGGTTCATGAACCCAACTCAAAACTTATGTCCATGGCTTGTCTTCACCGTGACCATTAAACTTGTGTATTCAGTTATGGCAAGGCCGAGCATCTTGAGTACATGTGTTCTGGCAGAGCAAGGAATGCTCTGCAGGAAAAATAATATGAGAACACAATGTATTCCCTATATCCAAATCTAAGAAATAATTTCCTCCTTCACGTCAGTGTTGACCACGGTACTAGTACCTTTTATCCAAATATAGCAATCCAAATTTCCAAATTAGTCGATAGCATGTTCAAAAAACCCCACCCTCCCGGATAGAAAAGAGGATTCTAGGAACATACTATGCGTGTTTTAAAATCCTGTGTTAGGATGTGAAGGAAGAAGTGTAGTGTCTCACCGAGGGCACAGAAACCTGTAGGGTCCTCACACTTTGGGCACTTCAGATGAAACACACTAGATTCTGTAGGAAGAAAAATGCATCAACGGTGGCGGCTGCCATCCTAGGATTACCCGCGACCTAGGGACTTGGATTTATCGGGGATGGATGAAGAATTCATACCAGGTTCTCAATGAGAAAACCCTATCCAATCATCGAGCGGGGGTTTTCTCTTAACAAGCAAACGAGGGAGAAGGGGATTCAGGCTGAGTGAAATATTGCCACTTCGTCCGTCCAGCTTACTGCTAAAGCTGGAAAGGTGGTTTTTTTTGTGATTTGAAGGCTCATTCGGTATTCTTGCGGTGCTACGACCGGGGTGTGTCTATCGTGCAGTTGTGCACTCTAATTTGGTGCATATGGCGTGTGGACCCCGTTGCCGGATGCCCCACATATCAGCGAAAGGAAGTAGAAAGACAGGAGTAACTAGTTACACATAAATATATTTTTGACAAAGAGATACTCCCTCTGTAAAGAAATATAAAGATCTTTTATATCACAAATTTATACATAATAAAAATCAAGGGAAATATATATAACACATATAATTATAATAACAGAGTTTTTTTAACATGGTATAGACGAGTAGGTGATGATGGTGTGCCTGCAATCCTGCAATATAGGCCGTCCGATTTATATCTGACGGATAGGAAGGAAACCATGGCAATTTTGCAAAAAGGTACCCACACACCTCTCCACATTTGCAAATAAGGCCTTCCCTCGTTCATCCTTTTCTCTCACAAGATAAAATACTCATACACATGCATCTTGATGTTACGTGCAACGCACGGGCATTATGGGGGTTCAACTGAGAAATACTCAGACAGGCTCACGGTTCTGGACTTTGGGCCACACGCCGGTGGGGCTGCATGTTTGGGGGCCCATTTGTTCTACCTCAGTGCTTTTCATATTGCAAGCGATCGGTACGGCGCTGGTTTTAGATGCTGTCGCAAGGTGAATACACAAAATTGAATAAAGCACGACAACTGTTGGAATGGAATCGAACGTCAGTTCCTAACCAGCAATCAGAGTTGCAATTCTATCAACGATACTGTCATACTACTTATACACACAGGACACTTGTTTCACCGTGCCAGAATATTACATCAAAATCTCTTGGAGGATAGATCAGTTCGACAGTTGCGTGCTGCTACTAAAGAATTTCAAAGTTGATTTGGACCAGCTCTCCTTGCCGAGAAAGTTCGATTTTGACATCATCCCCTACCGCAAGATATGATTTATATTTGAACCTTGAACATCATTTAGCATCAATCATCATGCGACCATCCTTTGTACTTACGGTATATTGAGCAGGTTCATTCACACCAAGGCTGCGCATGGTAAGAGAAACTTGGCCACGGTCGCCCGGATTGTTGAACGACTCCCTCGTTGCTCTAGGAATTCTCTGTTTGCAAACAAGAAGACATACACAAACAGTTAGATCAACACAGTGAATCATGTGAAACAACATGGAAACAAAAAAGAACGAAGCACTTGGGCGGCAAATGCTTACCAAGAAGGTGGACATGTCGGTTTTTGTAAGGACTTTGGTATATGAAGTGCGAACTGCAGCCCACTCTATTGCCGGTGCAACTGTTGGTTCCATTGCCGCTACACGGGCCAGAGCAGATGCAAGTGCAAGTGTTGGTGCAAATGCCGAAGCCGTTGCCGGTGCCCGTGCCGGTGCGACTGGTAGTGCTGCTGCTGCTGCCGGAGATGCTGCTCCTTGTAGAGCTGGTGCCGGTGTCGGAGCAGGTGCAGGTGTCGATGCCCGATCCTTCGGTAGATCAGCCTGATCCACTGACGTGGTCGGTGCCCAATCCTCAGCTGGATCAGACTGAGCTACTGCCGCTGTCAGTGCTAGAGCAACTGCCGGTGCTCGATCCGTTGCTGAAGGTGGTACCAATGTGCGAGACAACGGTGATCGTGTCTGGTCTGCTATGATCAGCTTTCTAACTTGACTAGGCTCCGTGACCATGATCCAGTCTTTTTCTTCATTTCTTTTAAACGCGAGAAGGACTGATTGTGGCGTGTTTGTTAAACCAAATTTTAGTTCATCATAGGGATTCATCTTGTACTCAGACAACAGACTGATCCAATTTTTCCACTAATATAAGTGATGGACAGTGCCTTCGTTACTGACACGACATATGAAGTGAAACCTGCAAAAATATCCATCGTAGAGCAAACCAAACGGTTTATTCTGTGATGAATGTCACATGGCAAAACCTGCAACGTAAAATTGCAGCAAAAGAAAGAAAACATGATATTAAATCAATAAGATTTAGACAGTAAATCAATAAGATTTACTTGATGTAACACGAGTGAATCCTTACCAAGAAATCACTATGTTGAAGTACTAAACAGAAGATTGATCGCCCAACTATGCGTGGCATGCAGGTCCCCCGCCTACTCCCATAAGCAGGACAGTCCAAAGGTCGTGACAAATCGTATGGACCGAACATCCATGGGACTGGAAATCCTGGTGGGTGCGATAAACCCTGCAATGCATACAGATATTGGACTGTAACCATAATTGATAAACCGTCCTCACAAAAAAGATGATCTGGGTACTTCAAAATATACAGACTAAATTGAGTGGACGGACATTAACATAGATTTTTCTCAGGACTCACCACACACCAAAAGCGGCAGTACTAAACAATACAAGGTTCACAAACACAAATCAAGTACTGAACAATAGTACTTACTACAGACAAGCAAAGTTGCACTAATTAAACTCTGCAGACTATTTCTTGCCACCGACCTACGGGATGAACCCTGCATAACTGACTAGGCCATGGACTTCGTGAGAGATGTCTACCGGCACCATCACCATCTCATCAACCTTGAAGAACCTAATAGAGTGGTCTTCCCACTCATAAACATGACGATGAAGACATGCCTCATCAGATTTGTTGGGAAGCTTTACAAGAACCAAACCCTTCGTAATCGAAGGCAAAACTAGGAAATTGTTGTGGTCAAGTACAGCCTTGAGAGCATGCCTGACAACAATGCTACAGGAAAACACTAGTTCAGGACACGTGGTGATAAGGACACATCAGCTGGATAGTTTAGCAGTAGAACTCATCCTCAGGTCTTCCAGTTCACACGGCATGACTTTGAGAACTTCATCTCCACTGCGGACCTGGTTCTAGTTCAAACAGAAACCAAATATTTTATTACTACCTCCGTTCAAAAATATAAGATGATTTTTGATATTTTATTCCATATATGACTACATATACACACAGAAATGGGTGAACAAAGACACTAGAACATGTCTTCAAAGGCATGAGAGCAGAGGGATTATTTGCAATATCCATAACACAAGTTACTGAGGCAAATATACCCTCTTCATAGGTAGCATTGATGTTCATAAATTAGTTGAAAGTAATCTATAAGAAATCAGTGTCAACCTGTTGCATGTTTTGGTCAAAAGAGGAATTTAGAACCGTCATTTGGCACACAAAAATTACATGCAAGATCACCCAGAAAGTTCTACTACTAGTACTAGTACTGCGTGTTAGATGAAAAAACATGATCAAGATCGAGAAAAAGATCTTCAAGAAGAGATATTAACTCGACTTGCTTAATGAGGGATCCCAGAGAGGGAGGGGGGTTTGGACAGGGCGATGGCTTTGAGCTTATCTGCGGTAGTCTCGGCGGGGTGCTTGCGCTTCTTCGTACCATGAGCCTCGACAGTTTTGGCCAGAGCCATAGACATCACTTCGGCTGGTGCTCCAGCGTCCATCAAGAAACTGTCAAATAGAAATAAAATAAAAGAAACCATAATCACAAACCCAAAAGAAGAACAGAGATGTAGTTATAGGATCAATCTCGGGGTTGCAAGACCGGGCCTTGGTGAGAATCAACACCATTGATGCGCTCACCTTTCCTTCTTTGGGAGAGAAGAACAATGGCAGACGCAGGTCGGGGTTTTCTTGAAGAAATGAGCAACAAGACGAAGGAGAAGCGAGTTGGGTAGAGAGGAAGCTGAGAGAGAAGAGTGAAATGATGGTTGCTTCATCCGTCCAACTTACTGCTGGAAAGGAGGGGGTTTTGTGATTTGATAGCTCATTGGGCATTACTGCGGCGCTTCGATCGGGGTAGTCTACCGTGCAGTTGGGCACTCTACTACGGAGTAATTTAGTGCATGGCTAGTGGACTCCCGATGCTGGATGTCCCACACGTCGGTGAAAGTGAGTAGCAAGGTTCTCGACAACCGTCGAGGAGGATCCGCACGGTAGAGAGTGTCCACTGTTTTTCTGAAGAAAAAAATGATTACAACAAGCGTTTCGACTCTTACGATGGAGGAGTGAAAAACACGGTAGCCACTTGAACATACACAGTGCTCCTACTACTAGGCATGTGTAGTGGTTCATACGTCAGTACTACATAATCTTGTTGCTAGTGTAGTAAGATATGACGATAACAAATGATGTTGTGCGCATGTCAACTATATGAATAGTAATGTAACATAGTACCGCTTTTTCGACTGTCCGGTCGAGAATGAACAGTGAGATCAATGAACAGAACGAGGTCTACATCGCAGGAGAGTACGGTGCTACAGTACTCCACGAAACATGAACCATATGAAGCACTACTCAGTGTTAGGCAAGGCGTATGAAGGGTGCACGGGATGGGAGCAAAAGTTCCCTTCTCGACTCACTTTTTGGTGTTTGGCAGAGTGCATGAAGAGTGCATGAGTCCACACTAGTAGGTTAACACAAATACATGAAGAGGGAACAACTATATTGAGATGAGAATTCAACCAAACACACCCACATGCTTTGTGCTACAGTGACTGATCTGCATCGTCTGAGTTTGGTCCAACACTCATGTTGCACTGAGACATGGACATGCCCATGCAGAGGACGCCTAAACACCACCGAAGTCCCTCTGCTTCTCAAGGCGCACGACATTGGTGATGCAGGGTGCAACGACCTGCAGAGCCCGCTCCCGGTCGACGGGAGCCAGCTCATCAAATACGTCATCCAATGGCACGAATGGATTCTGGTGACAGAGCCGTGAGAGGATTTGCCCGACAAAGGCGGCGGCAGACTGCAACCCCTCGTTGTCCAGCTCCGCCCCCACCATCGCGCGGAGACGGCTCAGCTCCTTGGAGATATAGGTGAATAAGGAGACCAGGTCAGGAAACCGCGGATCGTTGAAGTCGACGGGGTGGTCGAACGGCTTTAGCCCGACGACCGACATGGTCGCGCTGTCACAACGGTAGGCATCGCGCAGCCGCAACACGTGTGTGGCAACTTGGTCCACCAAGTGGCTGAGGTGATCCTGGACCTCGTCACAATAGGCCCACTCGCGCTCCAGCCGGCTGCCCTGACGGCCTATCGTATCTCCCGCTTTCTGCAGCAACACCGCTGACGCCTCGAGCATCTTTGTGGTGGACGCCTGCCGCTTTTGAATCTCCGTGAACTCCCGCACATAACGGAGGTGCATGTCACTCCTCTCCTCCTTGAGCTCACAGAGCTCCACGTCCTTGGCCCTAAGCTCCGCATCCTTGGCCTGGAGCTCCTGTGTTAGGCGCCTCACCTCAGACTCCATGATCTGTTGCGCCGCCATGGCACCAGGTAGAAGCAATGGGGAGAGGAAGCAAAGGGGGAAAAACGGCTGAAAGGCAATGCAATCTACGGGAAGGCGGAGGGAGCCAACCGAGGAGCGGGGAATCTTTTGGTTTTCACCATGGGAAAACACCAGTCAAGGACTTCTCACATTAGGGAGCAGTGGGTTTTATAGGCGGAGTCATCATGACTAATTACTGCCACGCCTGCTAACGTTAATCAAAAAATTGAAAATCCTATCGCGCCTGCTGCACCCAAAGACTAGAGCAACGCCGCGGTGGATATTTAAATTTACCTGCCGATAAGGAGATAAAAAAGGGGTGAAAAAACATATGTGGTGGCGGCCTAGCTAATCGGTCGCACTAGCCCAACTAGCTAGCCACCGTGCTTCACTGATGTACTCGGCGGGAAAGGTGGTCTTTCATGATTTGATGACTCATTTACTTGCTTCGGCACTATGATCGAGGAGGACCCAGAAAACATGCGGTATGGCATCCCACGTCTCGGCAAGGAAGAATATATGCGTGCACCACCCGGGAGGACCCCGAAACCGCGCGGTAGGGTATGCCATGTCTCGGCACGGAGGAAAAATGTGCGTGTAAAAATATACTATATTAGACGTAGTAGTACCTATGGTTCGGCCTCAGGACCTAGCTAGTCAGTCGAAAACACCCCACTAGCCACACAACATTATCATGCTAATGTGGCACAGAGGATAGGTGTGGTTAGCTCCGTCTCGACCAGCCACAACGCCTCTTGTTCTAGGCGATTCTTCTATTTTCCAAGCTTTTTTAGTTATAATAACAGCACGACAAGCTAGAGCCGCTCTTCGTGTGTGCTCGTGCGTCTAAAGGTTAGACGATGGAGAGGAGAGAGAGATCGTAGACCTGGGACCCACCAGTAAGTGAGTCAACGGTCATGCACGTGTTGACGAGGCACTCCCTCTACTCTACTCAACGTAATACTGTATAAAATCAAGTTATGGGACAAAGCCAACAACCGTTGTTGTTTCAAGCTATCGACTTACGCTTTGTAGTCCAGGTTGCCAGTTCGAATCTCGCCTTTCAGATTTGTTAGTTTTAGGTCCAAATTTGATCAATGAAAAGTGGGACCCTCGTGTGTTGTTCCGATATTTCAGTGTAAGATGGTTTTTTTGAACAAACACTTTGCACGGTTAGACAAGTAATGACACGAGTTACACGTATTTTGATAGTTTACGAACAAAAATGACAGCGGCAACGAATGTCACATCCACCCCGCAGCTTAGATGCTATGGTGATACGAGTTTTTACATTGTTGGAACTGAGATCCAATGGCTTGGGAGTAGTCTTTGTAATTATGCGCAATTTCCAAACTCTCCAAGGTTTTTTTTTGCAAATAAAACATGCATGCCTTGTGTGTGCCGCTGCATCTTGGATCCAACGGCTCCCAGTTGCTCATATTAGGTGCTCCCCGTAGCTTAATTAGCCGCTACGGTGATACGAGCATCTAGGTCGTATGATCTCTTATCAGATGCCACAGGCGTAGTACTTGTACTTTTTGCACAATTCCCAAACTCTCTTAGGCATATATTGCAAAAACATTCAAACCTCCTACTGTGAGCCGTCAGATCTCCATGAACTCATATCACCATAGAATCTACGGTGCAAGAGCACCTCATATTCTCCCGTGCGAGAAAACATCAGGTGCTCTAGTAGCTTGGATGGTACGGTGATACGAGCTTCGAGGTCGTTTGATCTGAGATCCAATGGCATCTGAGCAGTCTTTGTGCTTGTAAGCAGTCGCCAAACTCTTTGGGGGATTTTCTGTAAAAAAAAAATTCGAACCACCGAGGAGTTGTTGGGTCACAAATCTAACGGCTTCGAAGCGCTTGTATCACCAAAGCATCTAAGGTGTGGTAGCACATGATATTCTTACATACAGGAGAATATGATGTTCTCCTTCATCTTAGATGCTACGGTGATACGAGCTTCGAGGTTGTTGGATATGGGATCCAATGGCAAATGAGTAGTTTTTGTACAAATTGTGTGAAATTCTCAAACTCATTAAGGTTTCCTGTAAAAATATTAAGACATCTTGTGAGCTGCTATATCTCAGATCAACAAGCTCCAAGCAACTCGTATCAGCATATAGCATCTAAGGTGTGGGGGCACATGATATTATCCCGGGGAGGAGGGGGTGCACAACCAATCGGTGTTTGGGAGGGTGGGGACAAATGTAATCTAAACAATCCTAAACAGAGCTTCACAATTTTATCTAGGGTCGAGGGGTTAACCCCCGACAATCTACATAGCTCCGCCTAAACACAACATTTGCATGTACTGTAGTACTAGACTTAATATTCATGTTTCAGTTTTCTGTTCATTTCAAATATTGAATTGAGGACCATGCATGTCTTACATTTTACTCCCTTTGTTCCTAAATATTAGTCTTTTTAGAGATTTCAAATGGACAGCCACATACGGATGTATAAAGACATATTTTAGAGTGTAGATTCACTCATTTTGCTCCGTATGTAGTCACTTGTTGAAATCTCTAAAAGACTAATATTCAAGAATAGAAGGAGTATTTTTTAATTCGTGTCATACATGCATGGTTTGAAAAAATAGATGCACTATACTTATTGGATTGATGTTGTGTACGTGTGTGTTTGTGTGTGTGTGTATGTGTGTGGTCGTATGCTTGATACATACAAAGTTTTCTCGCCACCATACCGTTCATCTTTTAAGTTTGAATTTGCAATGAAAACCTTACTAGGGATACCATGAAATGTGAAATCCACGTTGAGATCACTATATCACAAACTCACTCTAATTCAAGAACTCGTCATAAATCAATTACCACGTTGATATTACTATTTGCAAGGAAAATACGGGCATTGTAATACACATAGATTCGTTCAGCAATTTAAAAGATTCCTTTCATATTCTTTTTTAGGGATCCTTTCGTATTCTCAAATGGTAGGACCCAATGGCGTACCAGCCAGACCTTGGCTCGTGTTGATCCTAAAAAAACGGGCTCGTGTCCTTCTGGTGGTGTGCGTGGTACGCACATTAGCCAACCCCAACCAGTCGAGCCTCCACATTTCGAGTCGAAATATCTGGCGGCCAGAATTCCAGCCATAGGAAATTCCCCTCATGTCCCTAGTCCATAATGACTACTGATGAACAATGGAGGGATGCTTTAGTAACTAGACAACGTTACCTACCGTGCCGAGCACAGTTCAATTCCCTCGGTCGCCGCTACCCAAGGTCACCCGTCAACTGCATGCCTTGTACTACTACTACACCAGGATGAGCACGGAATTGAGCCTATTTATTCCTGCGTACTAGTACTTGAGTTAATATATCAGGCAATGCACTAGTACAAAGGGATTATCCTTTTACTCTAGTACTTGCTGAAGTCTAACTAAGCAAAATGCTTGAACAAATCCTTTCTTAAGAAATACAACAGGAAAGATGTATCGCTTCAAAATTTATTGCATGATGCAAGTTATGATATTGTTTCGAATCCTGGATTTTAAATTTCAGAAAATCTAAAAGTGACCAAAATTCATGAAACTAAGCATGATCACTTGATATGGCACAAATATTCCTACATAATTTATTTCTTCAATTTGAGACAAGTTTCTTATGAGAAGTTGCATAAATGAAGAGCCAAGGTATTTTGGAACAAACACCTGTCACGTTAAGGCGAAAACTTTCACTATTGAAACCATGGGCGTTTACATGCCGCCACGAGTCCCGCTTCTCATCGGCAGGTGCCGTCCGAGCAAGCGTGTGAGTCAACATGAGGCGTGCGAGCAGACCACTGCGCCGGCTGACAGGGAGGCGTGCGAGCAGACCGCTGCGCAGGCTCACCAGGAGGCGAGCCCTTTTACCAGGCTCCACCGCCCACCTTCGTCCCAACTACTCCCACTTTTAATGTCGCTGACACTGCAATTTAAAATCAACCCTGCACTACCCGGTATCGCTACAATCTTCTCTCTTCCCCTCCAATTCTCCTGTCGACTACCTCCAACCAGCCTGACCTAACCGTACGCCATGCCGCATCACGATGGTCTGCCCTCAGTCTTCAAGTTTCCTGAGGAAGACACCCAGCCGGAGTCTCAAGAACATAAGGCGCTCTGGGACGAGCTTGATCCGGCCTTGCGGGAAGATGCCGCACCTGTCCCGGCTCCCGTTCCGGCTCCCGTCGCCCCGAATCCGCCAGCGCCCATCCTCATGGCATTGATGGGTTGGGAGCTGCACATTGTCGTCGAGATTGATGCCACGGGGTTCCACGAGGTCCCCACCGACTTTCATGCGGCCGTGCACCTGCCAGCGCATGCGCCTGCGCGTGCACTGCCGCGCACGCTGATACCTCTCTGTCGTATCTACTTTTCCAAACACTTTTTCCCTTGTTTTGGACTCTAACTTGTATGATTTGAATGGAACTAACCCGGACTGACGCTGTTTTTAGCAGAATTGCCAGGATGTTGTTTTATGTGCAGAAAACAAATATTCTCGGAAAGTCCTAAAACTCCACGGAACACCTTACAAAAAACAATAAAAAAATCCTCGCCAAAGATGAAGACCAGGGGGCCCACACCCTGTCCACGAGGGTGGGGGTGCGCCCCCCCCTCTAGGGCGCGCCCCCTACCTCATCGGCCCCCTGGATGCCCTCTGACGCTAAGTCCAACTCTATATATTGGCTTTCGGGGAGAAAAAAATCAGAGAGAAGAAATCATCGCATTTTATGATACGGAGCCGCCGCCAAGCCCTAAAACCTCTCGGGAGGGATGATGTGGTGTCTGTTCGGGGCTCTGAAGAGGGGGATTCGTCGCCGTCGTCAGAATCAACCATCCTCCATCACCAATTTCATGCTGCTCACTGCCGTGCGTGAGTAATTCCATCGTAGGCTTGCTGGACGGTGATGGGTTGGATGAGATTTATCATGTAATCGAGTTAGTTCTGTTAGGGTTTGATCCCTAGGATCCATTATGTTCTGAGATTGATGTTGCCATGACTTTGCTATGCTTAATGCTTGTCACTAGGGCCCGAGTGCCATGATTTCAGATTTGAACCTATTATGTTTTCATGAATATATGTGAGTTCTTGATCCTATCTTGCAAGTCTATAGTCACCTACTATGTGTTATGATCCGGCAACCCCGAAGTGACAATAATCAGGACCCCTCCCGCTGATGACCATAGTTTGAGGAGTTCATGTATTCAGTATGTGCTAATGCTTTGTTCCGGTTCTCTATTAAAAGGAGGCCTTAATATCCCTTAGTTTCCAATAGGACCCCGCTGCCACGGGAGGGTAGGACAAAAGATGTCATGCAAGTTCTTTTCCATAAGCACGTATGACTATATACGGAATATATGCCTACATTACATTGATGAATTGGAGCTAGTTCTGTGTCACCCTATGTTATGACTGATACATGATGAACCTCATCCGGCATAATTATCCATCACTGATCCGGTGCCTACGAGTTTTCCATATACTAGTTCTCGTTTATTTACTTTTCCCGCTGCTACTGTTACAATCACTACAAAATACCAAAAACATTACTTTTGCTGTCTTTACTTTTGTTGCCGCTACCACCACTATCATATTACTGTGCTACTAAACAATTTGCTGCAGATACTAAGTTTCCAGGTGTGGTTGAATTGACAACTCAGCTGCTAATACTTGAGACATTCTTTGGCTCCCCTTGTGTCGAATCAATAAATTTGGGTTAAATACTCTACCCTCGAAAGCTGTTGCGATCCCCTATACTTGTGGGTTATCAAGACTAATTTCTAGCGCCGTTGCCGGGGAGCATAGCTCTATTCTTTAAGTCACTTGGGATTTATATCTGTTGGACACTATGAAGAACTTGAAAGACGCTAAGAGAACAATTTATCCCTCAACTATGAGGGGAGGTAAGGAACTGCCATCTAGCCTTGCACTTGATTCACCTTCTGTTATTAGTAAGCTTGCGACACCTAAACTTGCTTCTGCAATTCGTTCTGATATGTCGCATGTTGTTGATGATGCCACTTCTTCTATACATGATACTTATGATGAAACTGCTTCTATGCCTGATACTACTGTGCCCCTTGGTGAATTTCTTGATGAACAAATTGCTAGGGCTAGAGAAAAAGAAATTATTGAATCTGAATACGATGATGAAAGTGATGATGAAAATATTCCTGTTATTCCTGAGGGTTATCTTTTTGATATAGAATCTTCTGCCACTATTTTAGCTTGCAAAGATAGATATGAGCTAAAAAGGTTATTAGCTAAGTGGAACAAAGAATCACTTAGAGATAAAATGAAACCTGACCCTGCTTTTGCTACTTCACCTATATGTGTTCCTGATAAGGATTACGAATTCTCTGTTGATCCAGATATAATTACTGTGGTTGAATCTGATCCTTTTTTTGGCTATGAGTCTGAAACTGTTGTGGCACATCTCACTAAGTTAAATGATATAGCTGCCCTGTTCACTAATGATGAGAGATCGCGTTACTTTTATATATTCAAAATATTTCCGTTCTCATTAAAGGGTGATGCTAAGATATGGTTTAATTCTTTTGATCCTGGTTGTGTGCGTAGTCCCCAGGATATGATTTATTACTTTTCTGCTAAATATTTCCCTGCTCATAAGAAACAAGCTGCTTTAAAGGAAATATACAACTTTGTGCAAATTGAAGAAGAGAGTCTCCCACAAGCTTGGGGGAGGCTTCTCAAGTTACTTAATGCTTTGCCTGATCATCCTCTTAAGAAACCTGAAATACTTGATATCTTTTATAATGGACTAACTGATGCTTCCAGAGATTACCTGGAAAGTTGTGCTGGTTCTCTTTTCAGGGAAAGAACACCAGATGAAGCTGAAATTCTATTGAATAATATGTTGACAAATGAAAAAATTGGGCAGCTCCTGAGCCAGCTCCTGCTCCAATTAATGATCATATTCCTAAACAAACTCCAAAGAAGAGAGGTGTTCTATTTCTCAGTCCCGAAGATATGCAAGAGGCAAAGAAATCTATGAAAGAAAAAGGTATTAAAGCTGAAGATGTTAAGAATTTACCTCCTATTGAAGAAATACATGGTCTTAATTTACCGCCTGTTGAAGAAACATATGATCTCAATCACTTATTTACTGAAGAACCTCCTGATCCCGATATCCCGACACATGTAGTAAAGGTAAATTCTCTCTATAGATATGATAAAGCTGAAGTCCCTCCTACTAAAATTGCTAGTCAATGCTTGGATGAGTTTGATGACTTTATGTTTAAGCAAGATGACTTCAATGCTTATTTTGGTAGACAATTAAAAGAAAATGCTTATATGATTAGACGCTTGGGTGATTACATGGCTAATATTAGAGGTGAACTTAAACTTGTTAGCAAACATGCTTCTATGGTTACCACTCAAGTAGAACAAGTACTTAAGGCTCAAAAAGAAGTGCTCCATGAAATGAATAGTAAGAAAAATGATTATGCTGTTAGAGTGGCTACTAGAACTGGTAGAATGACTCAGGAACCTTTGTATCCTGAAGGCCACCCTAAGAGAATCGAGCAAGATTCTGAGAGAAATAATATTGATGCACCTAGTTCTTCTAAGAAGAAGAAAAAGAAAAATGATAGAACTGTGCAAACTTCTGGTGAACCTATTGCTGAACCACCTGATAATCCAAATGATATCTCTATGTCTGATGCTGAAACACAATCTGGTAATGAACATGAACCTAGTGAAAATGTTAATGATGATGTTCATGATGATGCTCAACCTAGTAATGATAATGATGTAGAAATTGAACCTGCTGTTGATCTTGATAACCCACAATCAAAGAATCAACGTTATGATAAAAGAGACTTTGTTGCTAGGAAACATGGTAAAGAAAGAGAACCTTGGGTTCAGAAACCCATGCCTTTTCCTCCCAAACCATCCAAGAAAAAGGATGATGAGGATTTTTAGCGCTTTGCTGAAATGATTAGACCTATCTTTTTGCGTATGCGATTGACTGATGTGCCCAAACAAATCCTTATGCTAAATATATGAAAGATATCATTACTAATAAAAGAAAGATATCGGAAGCCGAAATTTCCACCATGCTTGCTAATTATACTTTTAAGGGTGGAATACCAAAGAAACTTGGAGATCCCGGAGTACCTACTATACCTTGCTCCATTAAAAGAAATTATATTAAAACTGCTTTATGTGATCTCGGAGCCGGTGTTATGCCTCTCTATTTATATCGTAGATTTGACTTGAATAAGTTGACACCTACTGAAATATCTTTGGAAATGGCTGATAAGTCAACTGCTATACCTGTCGGTATTTGTGAGGATGTGCCTGTTGTGGTTGCAAACATTACTATTTTAACGGACTTTGTTATTCTTGATATTCCCGAGGATGATAGTATGTCTATTATTCTTGGAAGACCTTTTCTTAATACGGCAGGGGCTGTTATTGATTGCAACAAAGGCAATGTTACTTTTCATGTTAACGGTAATGAGCATACGGTACACTTTCCGAGGAAACAACCTCATGTCCATAGTATCAACTCCATTGGAAAAATTCCATCGATTATATTTGGAGGTTTTGAATTTCCTCTTCATACTGTCAAAAAGAAATATGATATACTTATTATTGGGGATGTGCATATCCCCGTTGAGGTAACCTAGTGTTATTCGAAATTTCTCCGGTTTCATGATTATTGGAATGGGTTTGTTAACAAGACTTCATCAACCTTGTTAGTGGATTCTTTTTGATGAGCATGAGATGGATGAAACTAGAAGCACAACCTTTTGTACCCTCTTTATATTCTCTGTTCTTTAGTTGAAATAAAGTAAAAATAGTATTTTCTGTTTGTTTCCTGTCTTATCCGTGTAATATAAAAATATCTCGAAAATAAAAGTCCTCAGAATGCCATGCCAATTTAATATGATTTTTCGAGAATATTTGAGGATTTACTGTGCAAAAATTACCACGGGAGGAGCTGCCACCTGGCCATGAGGGTGGAGGGCGCCCCCCTCTAGGGCGCGCCCCCTGCCTCGTGGGCCCACGGTGGCCCTCCTCCACTTATCCCAGCACCCATCTTCTTCCTTTGCCTCACACAAACCCAAAAAACCAACTCAAGCACGAGTTCCAGCCAATTTTGTTGTGATTTTCGATCTCCTTGCTCAAAGGACCTCTCGCAAAACAGCTTGGGGAGATTGTTCCTTGGTATGTGACTCCTCCATTGGTCCAATTAGTTTTTGTTCTAGTGCTATATTCTTTGCAAATTTGTGTTGCATAGGTGACCATGTTCTTTAGCTTGCATGTCAAATTTATATGGTTCCAAGTAGTTCTAATGCTTGATATAGGCTCTAGGCCCTTGTAGGAGTAGTTGCTATCAGTTTTATTGAAGTTGGTTCACTTTTGTTTGAAGTTACTAAAAATTTCAGATTATTTCAGAAATAATGAAGAGACTTTTGAGGGGCCCATCGAGCCGAAGCTCAAAAGATAAACAAAATGAAGAAGCTCAGAGGCCCAAATATAATTTTCCTCGTACCGCGGAGATACGGCCGTGTGAATGGCCTTCTAATCATTTCTTGAGAGAGGTCGGGATTTATGAGAATTTATATTCATTGATTGAGAATGCTGGCCTCACCGACTTCGTCCGCGACCAACGTCCACAGTCTCTTACTCACAAATACTTTTGTGCAAAACTTCTACTTTTACCCTAGAGAATCACCTCCTTCAGTAGAGTTCCATTTATATGACATTGTGAAGAAAATGCCATTGTCTAAATTTTGCGCAGTGTGCAACATACCCCCTGAGGGTATCTTAGAGGAACCACCCTGTCATGAGGTGGAACCATTTGTTAAACTTATCTTTGTGGGAGAAACCAGGAAGGTTTCTGATGCAAGGATTACTAGCATACATTTTTCTGTATTACGCTATTTTACCTTATTTGCTTGTCGTTGCTTGATTGGTCACGGGAACTGTGGGAATCTTAGTGTTCCCGATATTATTATTCTGTTCCATGGTTTATACCGTGACAAAACTGTTAGCATGGGCGGAATTATTGCTAGACGGTTAATCCTGAACCGCACTAAGGGCCCCATCTTTGGAGGCATTTATGCTTCACGCCTCGCTGCACATTTTAACATAGCTATTAGGCATTATGAGAAAGAAGAAAAATTGCTACCTAGTGCCTACTTAGATTACAAGAGCATGGTAGCCCATGATTATCTTGTTAAGGACAAGAATGGAGAGCTCAAATATAAGTTATACTTTGATAAACATCATCCTGAGACTATTACGTTGCCTGCTCCTTCTTTGTTTAATTTTGCAGGTCCCTATCTCATTACGTGGGCTGCTGTCCAAGCCTACAAAAATCCTGCACCAGTCCCGGAAACGGAACCACAAGATGAGCCTCCACGACAATCTGTTTATTCTTGGGATCCAGAGATGACTGTCGGCTAGTGGCAGTCAGAGTCCTCTTCATCACAGTATGATCCCAACTATTCTTCGTCGCAGTACGACCCCAGCTACACTTACGGGTATCCGCCAGGCTATCCCTGGCCATAAACCAACTTAGGCCAAAATCCTAAGCTTGGGGGAGTACGTATTTCTCACCGACATTACAATTATGTTCACACACACTCATTGCTAGATGTCGGTGCTCATACTCTTTCACTGTAATATCCATGCTAGTTTATTTTCTTTTTCCTGCTTTCTTCTTGTGTGTTTGTTAAACCTTAAGAAAAACAAAAAAATTAGAAGTAGTTTACTTTTCTGTTGTAGTAGTAGTAAGCAAAAAGAAAACCCCAAAAAAATATTTCCCGTTCTTCTTTAGCTTGTTGGGAGCTTTCCCGTGTAAATAGTTTTTATTTCTTTTCTTCTCTTTGGGGGTCAGTAGGAGAACACCATGATTAAATTGTTGAAGTGGCTCTTATATGCTTTATTGTTGAATTAACCAAGAGCCCATATTGCCTTGTCTTCTCCTGTTTATTGAATGCTTGCAGATTCCAGCTTAGTCCAATGCACGTGCACTTTTATTATTATTCACACCGTTCGGTCGTGCAAGTGAAAGGCAATTATGATGATATATGATGAACTGACTGAGATGGGAAAAGCTGGTATGAACTCGACATCTTTTGTTTTTGTAAATATGATGAGTCCGTCGTTCTTAGTTCAGCTTATTATGAATAAACATGTTTGCAATGACAATTAGAGATCATAGTTGCTTGTGCCATGCTTGATTAGCTATGAGTTATAATGATTTACCTTGCGTGCCAACATGCTATTGAGATGGTTATGATGTGGTATGATGAGGTGGTATCCTCCTTTGAATGATTTAAGTGACTTGACTTGGTACATGTTCACGCATGTAGTTGAAACAAATCAACATAGCCTTCACGATATTTATGTTCATGGTGGATTATATCCTACTCATGCTTGCATCCAATGTTTTTTAGTTTTAATGCATGTACATGGCTATTGTCGCTCTCTAGTTGGTCGCTTCCCAGTCTTTTGCTAGCCTTCACTTGTACTAAGCGGGAATACTGCTTGTGCACCCAATCCCTTAAACCCCAAAGTTATTCCATATGAGTCCACTATACCTTCCTATATGCGGTATCTACCTGTCGTTCCAAGTAAATTTGTATGTGCCAAACTCTAAACCTTTAAATAAACATTATGTTTTGTATGCTCGAATAGCTCATGTATCAACCAAGGCTGTCCATATCTTCCGTGTTAGGCGGGTTATTCTCAAGAGGAGTGGACTCCGCTCCTCACTCACGAGAAAATGGCTGGTCACCGGGATGCCCAGTCCCATGCTTTATGCAAACTAAATCAAAATTAATTGCAAACAAAACTCCCCCTGGGACCTGATGTATGTTGGAGACACTCGTTGTTTCAAGCAAGTCATGGATTGATGCTTGTTGGTGGAGGGGGAGTATAAAATTTACCATTCTGTTTGGGAACCGCCTATAATGTGTTTAGCATGGAAGATATCACCATCTCTTAGTTGCTATGTTGACAATGAAAGTATACCGCTCAAAATATAATTTATCTCTATTTCAAAACCGAGCTCTGGCACCTCTACAAATCCCTGCTTCCCTCTGCGAAGGGCCTATCTATTTACTTTTATGTTGAGTCATCACCCTCTTATTAAAGAGCACTAGCTGGAGAGCACAGCTGTCATTTGCATTCATCACTATTAATCTATGTTGGGTGTGACTATGATTGGATCTCTTTTACCATGAATTACAATGTCTAGTCTGTCCTTGATCTTTAAAGGTGCCCTGCATTTATGTTTTGCGGTCTCAGAAAGGGCTAGCGAGATATCATCTTGTTATATCATATTATGATTGTTTGAGAAAGTGTTGTCATCCGAGATTTATTATTATGGCTCGCTAGTTGATTATGCTATTGATATGAGTAATTATGAGACCCGAGAATTATTGCAAATGTGGTTAGTTATGATATATGCTGAAAACTTGAATGCTGGCTTTACATAATTACAACAACAAGAGCAAACAGAGTTTGTAAAAGTTTTTCTTTTTCTCTTTTAGTTTTTCAACTGAATTGCTTGAGGACAAGCAAGGGTTTAAGCTTGGGGGAGTTGATATGTCTCCGTCGTATCTACTTTTCCAAACACTTTTGCCCTTGTTTTGGACTCTAACTTGTATGATTTGAATGGAACTAAACCGGACTGACGTTGTTTTAAGCAGAATTGCCATGATGTTGTTTTATGTGCAGAAAACAAATATTCTCGGAAAGTCCTGAAACTCCACGGAACACCTTAGAAAAAACAATAAAAAATCCTCGCCAAAGATGAAGTGCAGGGGGCCCACACCCTGTCCACGAGGGTGGGGGCGCACCCCCCCTCTAGGGCGTGCCCCCTACCTCGTGGGCCCCCTGGATGCCCTCCGACGCCAACTCCAACTCTATATATTGGCTTTCGGAGAGAAAAAAATCGGAGAGAAGAAATCATCATGTTTTACGATACGGAGCCGCCGCCAAGCCCTAAAACCTCTCGGGAGGGCTGATGTGGAGTCCGTTGGGGGCTCCGGAGAGGGGGATTCATCGCCTTCGTCATCATCAACTATCCTCCATCACCAATTTCATGATGCTCACCGCCATGCGTGAGTAATTCCATCGTAGGCTTGCTGGACGGTGATGGGTTGGATGAGATTTATCATGTAATCGAGTTAGTTTTGTTAGGGTTTGATCCCTAGTATCCATTATGTTCTGAGATTGATGTTTCTATGACTTTGCTATGCTTAATGCTTGTCACTAGGGCCCGAGTGCCATGATTTTAGATCTGAAGCTATTATGTTTTCATGAATATATGTGAGTTCTTGATCCTATCTTGTAAGTCTATAGTCACCTACTATGTGTTATGATCCGGCAACCCCGAAGTGACAATAATTGGGACCACTCCCGGTGATGACCATAGTTTGAGGAGTTCATGTATGCACTATGTGCTAATGCTTTGTACCGGTTCTCTATTAAAAGGAGGCCTTAATATCCCTTAGTTTCCAATAGGACCCCGCTGCCACGGGAGGGTAGGACAAAAGATGTCATGCAAGTTCTTTTCCATAAGCACGTATGACTATATATACAGAATACATGCCTACATTACATTGATGAATTGGAGCTAGTTCTGTGTCACCCTATGTTATGACTGATACATGATGAACCGCATCCGGCATAATTATCCATCACTGATCCGGTGCCTACGAGTTTTCCATATACTGGTTCTCGTTTATTTACTTTTCCCGCTGCTACTGTTACAGTCACTACAAAATACCAAAAATATTACTTTTGCTGTCTTTACTTTTGTTGCCGCTACCACCACTATCATATTACTGTGCTACTAAACACTTTGCTGCAGATACTAAGTTTCCAGGTGTGGTTGAATTGACAACTCAACTGCTAATACTTGAGAACATTCTTTGGCTCCCCTTGTGTCGAATCAATAAATTTGGGTTGAATACTCTACCCTCGAAAGCTGTTGCGATCCCCTATACTTGTGGGTTATCACACGCCGGTGCCGGTGCCCGTGCACCTGCTAGCGCATGCGCATGCGCATGCACTGACGTGCGCGCCCATGCCGGTGCCCATGCACACGAATGTCTCCACCATGTCGCTGCTAGCGCCTGTCCCCGCGCGGGTGCCAGTGCCCCCCTTAGCAGCATCGATGGCCGCCGTCGACCGCTTCCTTGAACCAACGCTAGTTGCCTCCTCCTGCCAGTTGACTCGCTCCTGGAGACCAAAGTCCAGAACATTGTGGCCTTCCTTGAAGCTAGGGCCAACGTCCAGGAGTACGCCAACAACATTGCAAGACACCGCCGTCGCCGTAGGTGAGTGGCCCGACGACACACAGAGCATGGCAGAGGAGCCGCTTCCCACCGCAAGACGCCCCCCCGCCGCCGCTAATCTAAATTTTCCATGAAAAATGTTTGGATTGCCATGCTTAAAATCCAAACATTTATCATTTCCATTTATTTTAGATCGATCGTCGTATGAATGTAAAGTCGGAGTCATACTGAATGAAATCTATGGTTTGATCGATTGAATGTTCTGCTAGAGCCGTATCAAATTAAATATAAAACTCATCAAGCCACATATATTCCTTCTCATCTAACAACCTAGACTGCTTCAATGTCGAACGCTCAACATGTTTAGCATGCAGTTAATTTCATGCCAAAAATAGTGCTAATCACATAATAACAAGCAAATAATATCCTACTCAATATCCGCATGCACTTAATATACTTACAAATTATCGTGCATTGCACGTACACATTGACTAGTACTACTAGTACGTGAAACTGGTGTCGTAACTTGTGAACGCGTCTAGATATGGTCAACGACAACATCGCCCGCGAGTTCTTCGTGTTTGCCCGTGCGTTTAAACGCAGAAGGGGGAGAGAGAGAGCACACATGGAACCCGCCAGTAAGTGAAGGTGAATAGTACATGCTAACGAGCCGGTCCCACTAATGTACTAAGAATAATATTACATGTTATCCATTAAATAGGTTGTGGTAATATAAAAACATTATATGAACAAAGGGGGGTACAACAAACATTGTTGTTCTACATATGTTGCCTCTTGACGTGCGGCTTGAAGGCCCTGGTCGCATGTTCGATCCGTCCTTTATTTTATAATTTGTATATGGGTCCAAATTTGTTTCATGACAGGTGGGCCCCTCGGTGTGTAGTTTGTAGCACTTTAATTTGTGGGTCGAAATTTGTTCCATTCCAGGTGGACTATAGATGTGTAGTTTTGTAGCTTATTTGTAATAATTAAAGAGAATAACAAAGTTTATTGCAATAATACGAGGGTGCGACGTTGAAGGCGAGAAAGGGTGTGCGAGAGAGTGACCGAGCCAGATGGAAATCAATTTGGGGAGGTGCGGGGGTTACAACGGTGTTTGGAGTAGTTCTGGGCCGAATGCTACGAAAATATAATTGAAACCCACCGGAATAAATGGCTACACAAATTAATCCAAGCTTGGAGTCCCTCTCGCAATGTAAATAGCTCCGGCTTTGCAAGGGATGGAGAGGTAGCTTCAATGTGTAGAAGATACGGCGTGAGAAAGCAAGGTCAATCGAGAGACATATAGATAGAGAGACAAAGTGAGTGTGGTCCGACATTCATTGAAAAGATATATATGCTCCAGAAAGATATTGTCCAATTGAGCTTTTGGGAAGGGTGAGGGCTGTAAGATAGAGCTTGAGAGATGATCCAGTCACAGACATGTAGATATATTTTGTGTGTGGGAGGAAGCAAGGTCAATCAATTACATATATAAAGGGAGAGAGATTGAGCGAGTGTGGGTCATCGTGCGATTAAAAGAGTGAGACGGTTTGGATAGAGTGACCTAGATAGACAATGTGCGTGAGAGAGTATACAATATGAATATGTTGAATTGGGATCAAACATGGAGATATATCGTTTGTGTCCGAGAAAGAGCGAGGTCAATCGAGACATACAAAGAGAGAGAGAGACAGAGAGAGAGGGGAGAGAGAGAGAGGGAGAGGGAGAGAGAGTGATTGAGCAAGCATGGCCCGCCATGAGGTCGAAAGGGCGGGGGCGGCTTGGATGGACTGACCTAGATAGACAATTTGCGTGAGAGAGTATAGAGTGTGTCGATCGAGGCCCGAACGGGGAGATATATCATTTGTGCGTGAAAGAAAACGAGGTTAATCGAGACTCAGATAAAGAGAGCGAGATTGAGCAAGTGTGGCCCGCCGTGCGGAAGAAAGAGTGAGACAGTCTCGAGGGAGTGACCTAGATAGAGAACGTGTGTGCGTGCGCATGAGAGGTTGGGGGCCTAGATAGGCAATGCATGTATCTAGCGAGAGAGTGTGGGAGGAGGGAGAGAGAGAGAGAGAGAGCTCGGCATGGGGTGCAAGGGCGGGTGTGTGAGGTAAATACATTTGGTAACAGAGTGTAAAAAGGGGGTTGTGTAGTTTAGAAAGTTAGAGATCGAAACATGGAGAGAAATAATGAACATGTGTAGAAAACCGATAGCTTCCTAATGTGGTTAGTAGAGGAAGACTGACCGATACAGAAAGTATGTACCATGTGTGCCGAGGGGGGGGGGCTAAAAACAACATTTGAATGTAGATAGTATGAGACTTAATATCGATGTTTCAATTCGGTGTACATTGTAAGATTTGAACTGAGGACCATGCATATGGGTAATTATTTTGAATTTGTGCCATACTAGGTTTGGAAAAGTTGACATTTACTCGATTGTTGTGCTATTTATTAGGTCATATGTTTGAATCCATCCAAAGTTTTCTCACTACCATGGTGTTCAACATATACATATGAATTTGTATTTAAAAAGTAGCGTGGATACCGTGAAATGTGAGATCCACGTTAGAATTGGAGATCGCTATGTGACACACACTCTAATTCAAATAACAAATTATGTGACACACACTCTAATCCACGTTAGAGTGGATACCGTTTCGATTTTTTTCAAATAACTCCTCATTAATTAATTTATAGTATCTCATTTCAAATGACTAATTATTTGCAAGGAAAACATGGGCATGGTAATACATACAGATTGGTTTGCAAATGAAAGAAGATTCATTTGCATTCTCAAATGTAGGAGCACTAGGCAGACCAGGGTCGTGTCGTGATGGTCATGTGTGTCGTACGGACGCTTAGCACCCAGCCACCCCCCCAAAAAAAACAATGACGACAAAATAAGTTTGCGCTTCCACATTTTGGATTGAAATATCTGGTGGCCCCAAGCAAAATCTCCCTTCTCCACTGTCCCCTTCCGTGCCCAGATTGCTCAAATCCCTAATTCGCCGCTAACCCAAGCAAAATTTGAATCGCCCCTCTTCTCGTCTCTTTCCCTACCTCTGTGCTGGACGACGATGACGAAGACAACGGTCGCGCTTCAACACCACACTGGAGATACCTCATCTATGCCCTCGTTCACCGCACTGGGTGGTCCACTGACAACGTCGGCGGCCGCAACCGACGTGCCTCACAGACACCGACTTCCACCGCGTCAGGTGCGCTTCACCGACGCCGTCTCCCACCTCACCGGGGCTACTTCACCAAGCACATCGCCGCACCTCCGCCCCCCAAGGCCGTTGGGGCTTCACCAACGGTCTCGTCCACCGCATTGTAACGCTCCGCTACCACTCAAGATCTGCATCCGTGCGCGGCCAACCAACGCCAGTGCATCACCCTTAATGATTCTGAAGTGACCTGCACTCTAGCTAGGCGAGCATGCCCAAATGCCGGCCTGAACTAGGTATCCACACATCACTCCCTTGTGCACTGCTCCGATGATGTTTGGATATCCTTTCACTGCTCTCTTCGCTTACACGCCTATGCAACTCTGACTTTAACTCTTATTTCTTCTGGAGATATCATCTGAAACAAGCAAAACCATTTTTTAGCGAAGCATGACGGCGCTACGGGATCTGGTACACATCATGCACACCCGTATAACCTTGTAAGTATCTATCCTCCGGTACAACAGCAAGGTCGATTCCTCTTATTTGATCAACCATTCACCGTGTCAAAAATGCAGAGGGGGATGCAAGGTGCACAAGGCCTGCACATCCAAGAAAGTGGTAACATAGACTTGTACATGGAACATCCCAAGTGCAAGAGAGCTGCAGTGAGCCTGTACAACGAGCTAGCGTAAGTCCCTGCATTTCATTTAATTTGTACTGGCCTGCGTGTATGATTTGTGTGAAGTGGTGGATCCACGAATTCAATTTACCAGGGGCGAACATTTAACGTAAAAAATACGAAGGCACTCGCACTCCGGAAATCAACATAACTTGAGAAATGTGAAGCTACATCCACTTTGAAAACCAGCTAATGATCCAAAGCAGTTCAGATTATAAAACACTAAATGATGTAAGCACCAAAAAGCACAAAATGCAACATTGGTGTACAAGGACAACTAACATGGTCTGTACCTGCTTGAATTATTCGTTCTGTGGCTGAAAATATCGAAGTGTAATTGCACCTATAACCAGTGCGCAAACTGCATATCAATATATCTATCATGCACAAGTATGCCAATAGTTTCAAACAACAGATGAGAAAAGTATTTATGCTACCTTGTCATGATACGAGGACTTTCTGGTAGATGGCCTCGACGTTTCCTCAAGCCATGAAAATGTACTTTAATTTGCTTGTCATCAATGCCTGCAAATCTCTATGTCTCTCTCAACATAGCAGATCATTGTTAGACACTAAATCCTTCAATGCAAGCTTGCAAAATGCTTGCATTATATCCCTCATTAGACACTATATGTTCATCACCAGGAGCATGTAAAATGTTTGCATCAAATCCTTCATTGGCACTGTTCATTAGACACTTCAGGCTCAAGAACAACATGAGCTTGTACGTTTGCACCGGAAACTTGATTAGATACATCAGATCCAGTTAGTTCAGTATTGATTAGGGGAGTTATAAAATAAGCAGAAATTGGTTTCATTTTCTCATAGATTCCCTACATACAAGCAGTTTTACAACATCGTCAGGTTTAACTATTGCCCAGAAATTGAACAGTTGAATTAGATATAATCAGGGATGTGATGTACCTACTCGTTGCGCATGCTGCTCTTGCAAGCTGCGACTGTCCGTTTGCGCAAGCTTGATGCCATGCTCGTGCTGCCGCCGCTGCCTCCCACGTAGGCTACACCCAGGGTTGGATCTTCATCTTCTTGTCCTTCCATTCGCTTGAAGCCCGGCGACCGCTCTCCAACGAGGGCGCGAGGAAGTGTTGTGTCGGTCTGCCCGGCGGCGGCTAGGTTAGGAGCGAACCAGACTGGAGGCTGGAGCGAACGAATTGGGATTTTTCCTGCTGCCGGTCGATATGGGAGGCGCTCGTTTTGGCCGCGAGCCTGCTATAGGGCCTGCCTTGCACTTATGTTATTGGCCCATCCAAATTGAAACTTTTTCTTCATTTTTTACATTGCCTGCTCGTGCGTTGGGACGAACAAAACTAGCCTGGGCCAGCCTGGACGACTCAAACTAGGTGCACACTTTCCAGCCACCCGAGGCGGCCACCCATACCGGCCCCTATGGTGGCATCACCCCTATTTGCGTGTATGATTGGGGTAGTGAAAAATATTCCAGTGGCGCTTTTGATTTACCCACAGAATGGTTGAATTGCTTGTTTCTATGAACTGAGTTCGCCAATAATGTGAAGGATGCCAGTCGTTTCATCCTATTGTAGATTACTTAGATCTTGATATGTCAAATGTAATTGCATGAAATATATAGTAAAAGCCAGTGTGATGTGTGTTGCTACAACTAATCTGACTACACATCCTCATATAACATATCAAGGACGCACCATCTTACCAGACTAACCATTCGACTTACCAATGCAGTGTGGAAAGAAAGAAGTATTGGGACTGTGTATCCAAGCAATTGATGCCATGGACTCCTTCGTAGAACCTTGTAAGCGAAAAAGAAGTTGAAGTGTGCCTGTACAAAGAGCTAGAGTAAGTTCAGCTACCTGCTTCTCGGAATTTTAGTTAGCCATTTATTGCAAAATTGTTCAATTACGTTGCTTGGCATAGCCTGTTAATCCTATTATAGATTGCACCTAACTATGTGTTTGATACTTACTGTTAAGAATTACCTGTTTGCCTGAACTTAAATAGCTACTTAAGCACGTAGATAGCTGGTCATATGTACTTCTAGGGTGCAGCAGAATTCACGTGTAATTTACGTTCTGATACCCTGTTTGTTTAAATGGTTTGCTGTTATCACTTGTTGCACTAATAATTTTTGCATGTTCATAGATAGACAACTGTCAGGTTTATATGAGGGACACCGTCTTTTTAACTTATAAATGTGTTGGAATCATTTTGCATACATCAAAGAAATTACAGATGTTTGTGTCGCTGATAAACGGTACCGACTTGTTACTTTAATACGTTGCCAAGAACTTGTTAGTTTTACTAGCTCATGTGTAATTAAATACGTTCCCAAAACTGGTTAGTTTTACTAGCTTGATGTTATTTTCTTATGGCTCTTACAAAAATTTATTTATTGATTGCTAACATTCAAGTTAGCAGGATCCAACTGAAACTCCGTTGGCTCAACAGGTATGTTTTCAAAAACTTCCTTGTTTACCTGTTTTGCTGCTATAACTTGTTGCTGTAATCATCTTACCAACTTCAAGTTTTCAGGATCCAATTGGAAGTACAATTGCATAGCAGGTACATTTTCAAAAATATATTTGTGTAACAGGTTTTCTGCTGTAACTTGTTGCTCTAATCAAGTTACTAACTAGTAACTACTCAACTTTTCAGGATCCAAGAGAAACTCCAATGCCACAACAGGTTCCTTTTGCAAAACTCGTTTGTTTAACTGCTGCAACCGGTTGCTCTAATCACGTTACTGGCTACTCAACTTTTCAGGATCCAAGAGAAACTCCAATGGCACAACAGGTACCTTTTGCAAAACTTATTTGTTTAACTGCTTTGCTGCCGCAACAACCAGTTACAATGATGTTAATAACTACTTTTCAGCATCCAATTGAAACTCTTTAATTCCTTGTTTGTTTAAATGGTTTGCTGTTATAACTCCCAGTTGAGATGTTTTGCTAACTTCAACTTTTCGGAATCCAATCGGAACTTTAATGGCAAAACAGGTTAGCCCAAGATCAAAGAGCGAGGTCCCCATGGACGTTGTATCATCCCACAACAGTGGCACCGGCCGAATAGTGCATCATGAATTGCCAACTGCTGATGCTCTAGAGGCTAAACTAGTGGTAGAAAGAGATTCTGCTTCTGCAGTTAGAGATGAAGTTGACATGTTGAGGAAGCAAACAACACAATCACAAGAAGTACTCAAGACAACCATTAAATATTTGGTGGATTTCAAAACGAAGCAACCTAAGACTGACCGCATTGTTAAGGTCCTGAAGGAAAAAAGGAAATTAAATTCCCACTTGGTAAATCATAGGTGAAATGTTCTTTCCATCGTTGAATAACCTTTGTGTTGTTTTTCATGTAATCGATCAAACCATTTGTTTTAGAGATCATGTAATAATTGTTTTTTGTTTTTTGGTTTGTAATTTTATTTGAGCACAAGTATGTATTAACTGATAAGACTTGGAGACATTTCATTTTGATTGCTGTGCCAGACCTACAAATATGCTAATCAGGCTGAATGTGCATTCAACAATAATAATAGTATAGATGGACCATAAGTGGCACGCATCAGAAAGGGCCAAGATGATGTACTAGCTTCGCTAAAAAAGGATGCTCTTCTAGCAAAAAAAATACAACGGCCTGGCTTATGTATGTTAGTTGATATTATTGATCCATATCTATAAGTGTTTATATGTCTGTTAGTTTTGTACATTCTTGGTTGATTGACTCGTATTAGAATCTTGATACATTGCTTGTGTACATATCTAAATGGGAGTACACATTATGCTGCGTGTGACATTTGAGTTGGACATAAAGTGTTCCAAATATTCAAATTCACCTTAAACTGGATTCTAGCTTATGAATTCGAGTATCGGCATATGTAAATCATATTCATATATGATAGTGGAATACATCTTTGTCGTGCTTTTGAAGATATATAAAAACACATAGAATGATTTATAAAGATTTGTATAGTAATACAAAATGGATTCGAATTTAGTTGCCAGGGTAAACATGGATGCTTATTGTCCCAAAATTCGAAAGAAGCGGCAAAATTTCCACTCCCACGTCGGCTGCTCGAAGCCAAGTGTTTGGGAGATGGAAATTGCTGTCTACCCCTTACATGGACAATCCATCAGCCCGATTTCCACTACTCTCAATAAGGGTAGGTTAGTAACTTCAATTAGACGTGACACGACCGCCTCTAAGCCCATTCCGACATGGTGGGCGCCAAACATGGGCGGCAAAACACATTTGATTCAAGCTCGTCCGAAAGACCTCTGTTTCTCCGTCCATTTCCCCATTCATACACGGTGGGCGGCAAAACAAACCCGACTTGGCCGAAATTGATATAGGCAAATATTTTCGATAGGGGCAGGTTTGTAACTTCACTCAGACGTGACACAACCGCCATACGTGTCAGCCCTGTTCATACACCATGGGAGCCAAAACACCCTCTCCTTGCCAGAAATTGCTATGGGCAAATATTGGCGAGATGCGAGATTACCGTCCTATCCCCAACCGACGGGACGTCCAAATTTTAAACGGGGGCCAAGTTCATAACTTTCCCATATTTCAGACAGGCGCGTCCCAAAAACATGGTCCCCGTACCTCTCCCACCATTTTCCCATTCATACACCGTCCACGCTAGAACACCATCCGTACACCAGCCTCCTCCGTCCACCACCCCATCCATCGTCGCCGTCCTCCACCCCATCCATGGCCACCATCCTCCACCATGTCGTAGCGCCTACCAAGACCGCGCCGTCCACTGCTAGAGATGGACATTTCTCATCCATGGCGACGGACCAAGAGCCTTGCATCGTGTCCTCTCGCTTCATCAACGTCGTCGTCCTCTTTGTCGGGGCCGCTCACACGACCTTCTCTTCCACCGCAACAGGACTTATCCCCCGATGCACCTGTCTACCGTCTCAGATCTGCTTCAATGCCACCGATAGCCATCGCACCGCCGATGCCTACACGGCACCGCAAGAGAGGTGGTACTTCATATCTCCTCAACCTTTTGATCTCAACCAGAAAATAGATCGTAACTTGGTTACTATAATTTCTTTTCATCTCTTAGAATTTAGTTCTTAGTTCAAAGCAAGCAATGGATGCTAAATAGCATTTCTCCGGTTTGCAGCTTTAAATCTGCCATGGTGTCAGGACCCCGATTCCAAGTCACATCGATCTAGCCGGTAACACCTCATATCACTTTGCGGCCTCACGCACGGTATTCCCACGGGTGTCGCCTTACCATGGCCCGGGACCATTTGCGCCTTTTTGGCTCTCGTATATGATAGTGTCGCTAGCATCCATATGAAAGAGAACCCGGGCCGACATGACTAGTCGTGAACCCAAAGTGGCACTAACTTACGGGGACATGCATACATGAATCAACATCGAGCATGTCGGTCAGCAGCGTGTGAATCCGGGTTGTAGCACTGGGCTAACAGGACTCCGGGAACCCGGGCTGTAGCAGGCTAGGCAGGACTCCGGATGTCACCGCGTGACATTTCCCCGAAGGGACAGACACAGGAACAAGGTGAATCACATGCCGGACAGTCAAGTGTTCCGGAGCAGTAGTGTTGGGCTAGCAGGACTCCGGTGAACCGGGTTGTAGCGGACTACTATGGATCATGGAAGCACAAGACTACATTTCCTGATAAGAGAGGCTACCAAGGATAAACAACTAGGTTGTTGGATCCCACACATACCAAGCATTTCAATCATACACACAATATGCTCGATGTGTGTAAATACAACATGGCATCACAACAAGACTCTACGACTCAAAGTATTTATTCATTAGGCTCCGAGGAGCGAGATATTACAAACATGGCTCTCATGACCCAACATTCAGAGCATGCGGAAGCTTAACATGTCTGAGTACAGACATCTACAAATGAAAAAGGCTGAGAAGCCTGACTATCTACTAGATCCTGCCGAGGGCACAAGATCGTAGCTGAGGTAACAAGCTAAACGTCGAAGTCCAAGCGGTACTACTAGCGAGACTGAAGTCTCTCTGCAAAAACATAAAATAGGCAAACGTGAGTACAAATGTACCCAGCAAGACTTACATCAAAACTAACTACATATGCATCGGTATCAATAAAGGGGGTAGTGGAGTTTAATTGCAGCAAGCCATTTTTGACTCGGTGTCTATCCTGAACTACGACTACAAATAACTCTTTTGAGGTGGCGCACACGAGTCCACATGTTCACCAATCAATACACCACTATGGGTCCGCTCCTCTCTACCTACGAGAACGCCATCTATAGCACTCACGCTTATCTTGCGCATTTTAGAGTATCCACTTTCACTTGTCTATGAACTGTACAGGCAACCCAGAAGTCCTTTACCGCGGACACGGCTATTCGAATAGATCATTTATAACCCTGCAGGGGTGTACTTCTTCACACACGCTCTCGCCACTTACCACCATGTACACGTCGTGTATCTCGGCAACCTTCAAGCGGAAGCCTGGAGAGGGAGTCGGCCACGACCTGACTAACCACACAAGTCTCTAGTCCAGGTTTGTCACCTATTCGGGTTCCATCCGCGAGGAGATCTAGCCGGGATTTCGCTCACAGCCCCAAACGATGTGTGCAGGGTTCCCGAGACACCAAACGGGCGCCCGGTACACCGTGCCACGGTGTATCTACCGAATCATAGCCCACCCCTAGGGTCAGCGCTACGCACAACCTCCAACACATATCCTACAAACACCAGAAACTAGTTGCAACTCCTGGATAGAGATCAAGGCGATTAATAAGTCGAGAGAGTCAATTAAGGATCCCAATGTGTGGTAGTAACTGTTCATGGATCACAAACACAGAACTCAGTTCCTGAGGATGAACCACGACAGTGAAGAACTGCAGGTTGCCAGCATAGTTGACCGTATGCGGCTCGCCGGCGGCTTCCTCGCAGATGTTGCCCAAGGCTGCGTTGGCCCTATCCCTGAGCGTAGCCAGCATGGGGCCGTGCACGTGCTCCAGGACCTGCCGCTGGCGTATCTCATTGGCGTTCTGACGCTTGACAGCCTCGGCCTCTTCCACCTGCTGACGAAGGTGGAGCACCTCGGCCTGGAGAGCAACCGACTCCTTTCGTGCTGCCTCAAGGGCGGCCCGGGAGGCATCGGCTCGCCACGCCGCTTCATCTTGTTGGGCCCTCAGGGCTGCGGTTCTCCCCTCAGCTTCAACCTAGATCAATTCCAGCTTCCTCTCGAACTCATGCTCGAGGCCTTGGCGCGCTGTCGCCACCCGGCGACCGACCTCCTCCAAGACATGCGCCTCCCGAGCAGCAACTTCATCTTCCGCCTGCGTCACTAGACGCTCCCTCGTCTCCAGCCGCTCGTACTCACGGGTACGTTCGGCGGCCTCCAGCGTCAGCGCCTCTTCACGTCTCTGGAGCCCAGCTGGGTCGCCAGAGGCCACCCTCATCGATGCAAGGGCCGCCTCGCGCAGTTGCACTTTCTCCTCTAGCGAGTGGCATCGGGCCTGGAGCTCCCGAGCCCGCTCCTCCACCGCCTCTCGCTGTCGGTTGACCCCCAGGGCCTCTTCAGCGGCCTGGGATCGGGCCACCCGGGAGGCCTCCAATGACGCCTTCGCTTCTTCGTCTTCGAGGTCGCGCTGGCGGCGCGCGAGGGCGACAGCAGCCTCCAGCTCGCGCCTCTCCACGGCCAGGCGCAGGCCCTCGGCCTCCAGGCGCACGTCTTCATCAGCGAGCTCCTCCCCAAGCAGGTCCACCGCATCGCTCGCCCTTCGAAGGAATTCGCGACGGCGAGCGCGGCGCTCCCGAGCACGCTCGAGCACGTCTCCCACGCCCTTGTCTGCCCCAGGCAAGCGCCTGGGGGCACAGATCATCGCTCCCTCTCCGGGCAGGGGGCTGGGGGCTGGCGCCCCCACGACGGCCGGGCGCGCCGCGCCGGAAGTTTGGCCTGGGGCTGGCACGTCTCCAGGCGAAGGGCGCGGGGGGCGCCTCAGCCAGTCGCAGCCCGCGACCAGGTGAGAAGCCCACGGCAGGCTGGCCACGCCAAGAGAGGGCCCACGAAGGAAGATCGCAGGAACAGAAGGGCTGCGGGGCACCTCAGGACGGTCCGCCTCCTCGTTCGTCATCACCACAAGAGTCGTGCTGCTCGGGACGTCCAGGAGCGATGGGGGAGGTGGAGCCAAAGGAGGCGTCACCTCGACGGCCTCCACGACCTCGTCAGGAAGGGGCCTGCAGAGCCAGAATCAGTAGACGCAACAAGGGGATCAGGAGCCGGAAAAGGAGGAGGCTTAGTCGTCGGTGGCGAAGTACTTCCGGCGCTTCAGCAAGCGACAAGTCCTCCCACACTCGTTGAAGACAGTGGACAAGGCCGGGCTGAGCTTATCCAGGCACTCCAGATTGCGTATGATTGACTGGCCAACGGCAGGGGCCGCCGACGGCGGCGGATGAGAAGGAAGCACATGCTTCTTCCCTTTCCCTTTCTTCGTCGGAGCAATGATTGAGGACGGGAGAAAGGAGATGTGAGATGGGATGAGAGGTAGGAGTTAGAGTTCGAAGGAAGGAAGAACAAGGGATAGTCGAGCAACAGGAAGAGGGGCGGCTGTGTACAACTGTGGGGCAACCTAGCGCGGCGCAAAGTAAGGGAGCGTGGGCAAACAGTGCCGCCCACGTCCAATCAACTGCCACATGGCGCCCGAGGCCATGGGCTATTAGGGCCCGCGGCGCTTCGCCCTTGCCCTTTCGCCTTTCGGCCCGGCCAAGTTCGGGCGCGCCTTGGGCCTGGGGGCTACTGTCGGCGTTCTGGGAACGGGGGTCCCCAGACTTGCCCGCCTGCGGCCTGCGGCGTGGCCCGAATGGAGGCCCAGTACAGCCCATCAGCATCAACGCAAGACTCAAGACCCTCGCGAGGGGCCAAGCCTCGCGGGGAGGACGACGCAGTACTTCCTCAGGCGCGGCCTCCTCAGGCTGGCTCATGAGGAGGCGGAGAGATCAAGGCAGGGTACCTCGCGAGGTGCCCATGACGCAAGCCGTGACGACCAAGGGTGCCAGGCGGGCACCAGACTGCCCAGTGTCCTCCCCTTTCCTCTTTGGTGCAAAGGGGGCAAGCGCAGGCGAGAGGATCAAGCAAAGGCATCCATTTCGGTGCAACGATACCAAGACCAGTCCAACGGTGGGAATGAGCTCATCGTGGAGCCCAGAGCGGCGTCACCACAGGGCCTTTGGCAGGCGAAGACCAACTTTGGTCAGGATAAGTGTACTGTATGTTCCCCTTCGAATTGGCCAATTGTTGGCGCCCTTCCCGCTCAATATTTGGGAAGAGGCCCAAGGCCTTTGCCTATAAATAGGACTAGCCACCCCCAGGGTAGAGGCATCTAGCATCTGGTGTTCATCCGATCTGGTATCCAGAATTCGAGCAAAGAGAGAGAGAGAGAAGGGCGGCTGAACTCCCTTAGCAGTTCATCGTCCTAGCCAAGAACAGGCCCTCGCGAGGCTGTTCTCTTTTGTACTGATCATCACCATCATCAGCCCAAGAGGCAATCCATCCACCCACAAAACTAGAGTAGGGTATCACACCACAACGGTGGCCCGAACTAGTATAAACCCTGTGTCTTTTGTGCTATTCTTTTAGTAGTTTAGATCCTTGCGAGACGGAGAGGTAGAGGCCAGATTCTCCGCGCGCACCCCAGAGTTCGAACTTTAAGGGTCTGCCGGAACCCTCGATCCGACAGAGTACATAACAAAATTTGTCACCTCGAGGGGAAGCTAAAACGACTCCAGCCCCCAAGCCTTCCAACTGCCTGGACCCATCAAAGTGAATAGTCCAATATGTGTTATCCGGCTTCTCCTCAGGTGCCTGCAGCTCTGTCAAATCATTGATGAAGTCCACCAGGGCTTGAGACTTAATGGCAGTATGCGGTACATACTTCAAACCATGAGGCCCAAGCTCAATGGCCCACTTGGCGACTCGTCCTGTGGCCTCTCTATTCTGGATGATGTCTCCCAAGGGAGCAGAGCTTACCACGGTGATGGGGTGACCCTGGAAATATTGCTTAAGCTTCCGGCTCGCCATGAACACCCCGTAAACAAGCTTCTGCCAATGTGGATATCTTTGCTTAGACTCGATGAGCACCTCACTGATGTAATAAACCGACCATTGAACCGGATGCTCCTTGCCAACCTCCTTGCGCTCCACCACAATTGCAACATTGACAGCACGTGAGCTAGCAGCCACGTATAACAGCAACGGCTCTCTATCAATGGGAGCCGCAAGGACCGGCGGCCCAGATAACTGTCTCTTTAGATCTTCAAAGGCAGCGTTAGCAGCATCACTCTAGACAAAAGTGTCCGTTTTCTTCATCATCTGATACAGCGGTATGGCTTTCTCACCTAACCGGCTTATGAACCGGCTTAAAGCAGCGATACGACCCGCCAGTCGCTGAACGTCATTGATGCATGCCGGCTTAGCCAAAGAGGTAATCGCCTTGATCTTCTCCGGATTAGCTTCAATGCCTCTGTTGGAGACTAGAAAGCCCAAAAGCTTGCCTGCCGGGTTACGCATCATCTTGTATACCCGAAGATTGTCAAAGGTCTCCTTCAGATCATCTATTAAGGTTTCCTTCTCTCTGGTTTTAACTACTATATCATCCACATAAGTGTGAACATTGCGCCCAATCTGATTTTGGAGACAGTTCTGGACACATTGTTGATAAGTTGTCTGGGCACTCTTGAGCCCAAAAGGCATAGATACATAGTAGAAAGCTCAAACGGAGTGATGAAGGCCGTCTTCTCCTGGTCCTTAACTGCCATTTTGATCTGACAATAACCAGAGTAAGCGTCCAAGAAGCTCAAACGTTCACAGCCCACCGTAGCTTCAACGATTTGATCAATACGAGGAAGAGCAAAAGGATCAGCCGGACAAGCCTTATTTAAGTCTGTGTAATCCACACACATCCGCCAGGTGCCATTCTTTTTAAGTACAATCACCGGGTTAGCCAACCACTCCGGGTGAAAAACTTCAACAATGAACCCAGCCGCTAAGAGCCGGGCCACTTCCTCACCAATAGCTTTACGTCTCTCTTCATTGAACCGCCGTAGAAATTGCCTGGCCGGCTTAAACTTGGGATCAATATTAAGAGTGTGCTCAGCGAGTTCTCTCGGTACACCCGACATGTCAGAAGGTTTCCATGCAAAGATGTCCCGATTCTGACGGATGAACTCAATGAGCGCGCTTTCCTATTTGGGATCCAGAGTGGCACTGATGCTGAATTGTTTAGATGAGTCGCCTGTAGTGAAATCAACAAGCTTGGTTTCATCCACTGATTTAAACTTGATCGCCTGGTCATGCTCTGTGGTTGGCTTCTTCAGAGATGTCATAGCCGCCGGGTCAATGTTATCTTGATAAAACTTTAGCTCTTCTGCTGCGCAAACAGACTCGGCATAAGCAGCATCTCCCTCCTCACATTCCAGGGCTATCTTTCGACTCCCATGCACAGTAATGGTGCCCTTGTGACCCGGCATCTTGAGCTGCAAATAAACATAGCACGGCCGTGCCATGAATTTGGCGTAAGCCAACCGTCCAAACAGAGTGTGATATGGACTCTTGATTTTGACAACCTCAAAAGTTAATTTCTCAGCCCTAGAACCATACTCATCTCCAAAGGCTACTTCCAGCTCAATCTTTCTGACCGGGTATGCCGACTTACCCGGCACTACTCCATGGAAAACAGTGTTGAACGTCTTTAAATTTTTGTCAGTCAACCCCATACGTCGAAAGGTCTCATAATAGAGGATGTTGATGCTGCTACCTCCGTCCATGAGCACCTTAGTAAATTTATATCCACCAACCTGAGGTGCTACCACCAAGGCTAACTGACCCGGATTGTCAACACGGGGAGGGTAATCTTCCCTACTCCACACAATAGGCTGCTTGGACCACCTTAAATAACGGGGTACCGATGGCTCAACAACGTTCAGGACCCTTTTTGAAGCTTCTGGTCTCGTTTGCATAGGCTAGTGGTGAACACATGATACTGTCCACTATTCAGCTGCTTTGGATTGCTCTGATAACCCGACTATTGCTGCTGCTGACCTCCCTGACCAGACTGCTGCTGATTATAGCCACCTTGATTTCCCTGAAAGCCGGAATTTGAACCGCCCCCCCGGGCCATGAAAACCGCCGGCACCTGAGCCGCCACCCGACCCATGATTGCCGTCGAACGTGTTGGAATTCTTGAAAGCCTTCATGATCGCGCAATCCTTCCACAAGTGAGTGGCCGGCCGTTCCCGGGTGCCGTGTCTCGGATAGGGTTCATTGAGTAGCTGCTCAAGAGATGGACCTGACCCGCCAGATCGAGGGGGTGGCCTCCCCTTGCGTCTCTGATTGTTACCCTGTGCATTGGCGTTGGCCACAAACTCCGGGTTACCATCGGCCTTACGCTTATTGCCTCCTTGATTCGCTAGGTTATGCTGCTGACCCTTTCCATTGCCGTTCTTCTTTCCCTTCCCTATCTTTTCCTCATCAGACGCGGGATCCTTGGTACTATCAGAATCGGCGTATTTGACTAGAGCCGCCATCAGCTGACCCATATCATTACAGTCACGCTTGAGGCGCCCCAGCTTCTGTATCAACGGTTCAAATCGACAATTTTCTCCAACATGAGGACTGCAGAGTCAGCATCCATCTTGTCAGATGAATGTATTATCTCCTTGACCCGACACACCCAATGAGTGGTAGATTCATCCTCGTCTTGCGTACAATTAGTTAGGTCCACAATTGACATAGACTGCTTGCAGGTGTCTTTGAAGTTCTGAATGAACCGGGCCTTTAACTCCGCCCATGAGCCAATCGAATTAGGCGGGAGGCCCTTTAACCAAGTCCGGGCCGTTCCATCCAACATCATGGTGAAGTATTTAGCCATTGCCGCGTCACTAACCTGCAATAGCTCCATGGCCATCTCATAACTTTTGATCCACGCTCCGGGCTGTAAGTCGGCAGTGTAATTTGGCACCTTTCGGGGTCCCTCAAAGTCCTTGGGCAGACGCACATTACCTAAAGCCGACACTAATCAAGGAACACCACCGGTCCTAGTGGCCACCCCCTGCCTTAACAGAAGTCGTTGGATAGTCCGGAGAGGTTTGATGGGCCTCCTGATGAGCCGCTAGTTGAGCCGCCCGCTCGTCCTCCTGACGTATCCTGTCCTACACCGGGTTATAACCGCCAGGTTGATTACGGTGCTGGGCGTTGCTTGACAAAGCCTCCGACTCCATATGCCTGCTGTAACTTGGGCTCCGGCTTGGGCGAGGAGTCGAATGAATCATGTCTCGACTATAGGAATAAGCCTCCTGCTGAGCCAGAGCCGTCTGGACGAGTTCCCTAATCCTTCGTGTCTCCACCGTTGTTGGATCATCGCCATCTACCGGGAGAGCTGCCAAACATGCCGTTGTCGCGATCAGGTTCTCCATAGGGTTAGAAAAATGACACGGTGGTGTTGGTACGTAGCGGGGCGGGGCCATATTCACATGAGGAGGTGCCATCACCCGAGGCTGACCCGGTCCCCCTGCTCCGGACGTTACGAATTGATTTGCCTCTGGCGGGTTACTAGGGCCGGCTCCGGGTGTGGAGAAAAGGTTCCGAGGATCATAAACCGGAGGCAAACGGGATTGAGTTTTCTGGTGTCTCCTCCTCATCACCTCGTTAGATGCGTTCAGGCTCATCGTAAGCTGGAAAGCCTCTGACTGGAGCTGTTGTGCCCATGCATCCAAAGCCGCCCGTTCTATGGCCAACCTGGTGTCCTCAGCTGCTAAGGCCTCCATGGCCCGAGCTATTTCCTCATGTACCCGTGCCACCTCTGCATCGTGCTCATCTTGACTTGCAGGAATAACTGTGGCGGTTAACAGGGCCGTCAACTTGTCCATGAGATCAATCAGCACCTTAGCCGACGGGTGTGCAGGGCCTCCTGCCCCGGCAGCTCCTGACCCGGACAATATTGCTGTCGTAGCCATAGAGTTTTGACCGGGTTGAGTACCAGCCATGAAGACCCCTACCCAGCTTGGCGGCTCAAAGGGGTCCGGAATACTGCTGCCATCGGAACAACCCCCAAGCCTGCCATCTTGTAGGTGATACAACGAATCCGTTTCACCAGTGGACGAATCACCATTGGAGGGGACGGCTGTCTCACCACCATCTACGGACCCTTCAGAAAATTCCTCTCCGTGGATACAACCCACGAAAGCACGCTTCATGGCGGGTTGAGCCCGGGCGGGTCTCGCGCGCTGAGCCTTCTCGACGATGTCGGTGCAATTGTATGGCTCAGGGCCCGGCTCACCAATCCAGCCGATGAAGACGTGGATTCCGCCAAAGGGGACCCGGTACCCGTACTCAATTGAGCCGGCGTCGGGGCCCCAGCCTTCGTCATCGATGTAGATCTTGCCGCGATGACTCTTGGTCATCCGGCCCACAGTGTATCCCTTGAGCCCTTCGAAGTTACCCTTCAAGAACTCAAATCCACCGTGCGCTGGTGATACATCTCCGTCGTATCTATAATTTTTGATTGTTCCATGCCAATATTCTACAACTTCCATATAGTTTTTGGCAACTTTTATACTATTTTTGGGTCTAACATATTGATCCAGTGCCCAGTGCTAGTTCCTGTTTGTTGCATGTTTTTTGTTTCGTAGAAACCCAATATCAAACAGAGTCCAAACGGGATAAAAACAGACGGAGAATTATTTTGGAATATTTATGATTTTTGGGAAGTAAAATCAACCCGAGACGGTGTCCGAGGGGGGCACGAGGTAGGGGGCGCGCCCCAGGGTGTCAGGCGCGCCCCTGACCCTCGTGGCAACCCCGTAAGGCAGTTGACGCTCTTCTTTTGCCGCAAGAAAGATAATTTTCTGAGAATGATCTGAGCGAAAGATTCACCCCAATCGGAGTTACGGATCTCCAGATATTTAAGAAACGGTGAAGGACCAGAAAACAGAACGCAGAAACAGAGAGAGGAAGAAAGATAGATCCAATCTCGGAGGGGCTCTCGCCCCTCCCACGCCATGGGAGCCAAGGACCAGAGGGGAAACCCTTCTCCCATCTAGGGAGGAGGTCAAGGTAGAATAAGAAGAAGGGGGCCCCTCTCCCCCTTGCTTCCGGTGGCGCCGGAGCGCTGCCGGGGCCATCACCATCACCGCCATCTTCGCCAACAACTTCACCGCCATCATCACCAACTCTTCCCCCCTCTATGCAGTGGTGTAACCTCTCTCTTACCCGCTGTAATCTCTACCTAAACATGGTGCTCAACTCTATATATTATTTCCCAATGATGTATGGCTATCCTATCATGTTTGAGTAGATCTGTTTTGTCCTAATGGCTATTTGATGATCGTGATTGGTTTGAGTTGCATGTTTTATTATTGGTGCTGTCCTATGGTGCTCTCCGTGTAGCGCAAGCGTGAGGGATTCCCGCTGTAGGGTTTGCAATATGCTTATGATTTGCTTATGGTGGGTGGCGTGAGTGACAGAAGCACAGACCCGAGTAAGTAGGTTGTTTGCGTATGGGATAAAGGGGAATTGATGCTTTAATGCTATGGTTGTGTTTTACCTTAATGAATCTTTAGTAGTTGCGGATGCTTGCTAGAGTTCCAATCATAAGTGCATATGATCCAAGTAGAGAAAGTATGTTAGCTTATGCCTCTCCCTCAAATAAAATTGCAATAATGATTACCGGTCTAGTTATCGATTGCCTAGGGACAAATAACTTTCTTGTTGACAAAAGCTCTCTACTAAAACTAATTTAGTTGTGTCTTCATATAAACAGCCCCTAGTTTTATCTACGTGCTCTTTACTTTCTTGCTAGCTTACCCAAAAACACCTACAAAGTACTTCTAGTTTCATACTTGTTCTAGGTAAAGCAAACGTCAAGCGGGCGTAGAGTTGTATCGGTGGTCGATAGAACTTGAAGGAATATTTGTTCTACCTTTAGCTCCTCGTTGGGTTCGACACTCTTACTTATCGAAAGAGGCTACAATTGATCCCCTATACTTGTGGGTTATTAGCTGGACCCACAGTGGGCGCCAACTGTGATGGAATTATCACGGCAGTTGTCCTTGTGAAAGGACTTAGTCGTGGAACCATCGCAACTAGGAAGCTTAAAGGGGTTAATGGGACAAGGGACACGAGAGAGTTTTGATACTAGTTCGGCCCCTTACGATGAAGGTAAAAGCCTACATCTAGTTGGGTTGGTATTGCCAGGGTTCCGATGACCAGGGAGCGAGATACGCTATGCCCGGCTCTCGATTGGTTGTTCTCTTGCCCTAACCCGCCAGCGGGTCGTCCCCTTATATACACGGGTTGACGCCCTGCGGCCTACAGAGTCCCGGCCGGCTCATAGACAGTGTCCGGCTCGGTGACTAGTTAATCCTGCCATATAATACAAGTCATGCCATTACGGCGGTTTATCACTACGGGCCTTAAATCGCCTGTGGGCTTTAGGCCCTTTATTGAACCGCCATCTTCATGCTTGATCTTGGGCTTCATATGATGAATCGCCTTTGCGTAACCCGGCCCCTCCTGGGCGGCTTACACAGAGTTCCTGCGGCTCTACGAGCTGAGCATAGAAGTAGCCAACGGCCACGAGAAATTCATGGCAAACTGGTTTCCCATGGCTCTCAAGGATGGTGCCCGCTCCTGGCTCCTGAACCTGCCGCACGGCTCGGTCTCCTCCTGGGACGAGATGCACGACCGCTTTGTCGCCAACTTCCAGGGCCCCTGTGACCGCCCGCCAGCCGCGGGCGACCTGTGCCGCATCAAGCAGCAACCATGAGAGACCCTCTAGAAGTACATCCAGCACTTCAACAACACTCGCCTCAAGATCCCCAAGGTCACGAACGAGGCCATCATCTCCGCGTTCTCCGATGGCGTCCGTGACGTCAAGATGAAGGAAGATCTCGCTATCCATGTCTCAGGAGTTGTTCAACCTGGCGACCAAGTGCGCAAGATTTGAGGAGGGGCGGCTCTCCCTCCTCGAGGTGCGAGCTGCGGGCACAGAGGAGAAGAAGGCCAAGGCCAAGGACGTGAAGCGCAAGGAAGCGGTCGTGCTAGCAGTGGAGCTGGACATGAAGCGGGGCAGAGATCAGCCCGAGTCATCCAAGAACGGCCGTCCGTTATGCGCCTTCCACAACCTGAACACCCACAAGACCAGTGACTGTCAACAACATAGAGCCATCCGCGAGGGACGCTTCGGCCGACGCCCCGAACGCAGCGACCGTGGCTACGGCCGTGGAGGAGGACGTGGTGGCGGACGCTGGGACGATCGTGGCCCACGTCAGGAGTGGCGTGACCGTCCTCGCGAGGACCGCTAGCAGGATCATCCTCGCAAGGGAGCCTAGAGAGACCAGCCTCGTGAGGACCGTCCTCAGGGCAATGACGGTCTTCCCTCGCTGCCGCCACCGCCAAGGAGGAACGACGACCACCACCAAGACAAGGGGGCTGGGGTTTCCAGGAGCCGCGTGCAATTGCCTGCATCTTGGGCGGAGCTCAGGCCCCAACCTCGCAGTGCATCTTCAAACAGTTTGCTCGTGAAGTGAACGCAGTCCTCCCCAAGCTCGAGGCCACGCTCCCGCTCAAGTGGTCCCAGTGCGCCATCACCTTCAACTTGGCAGACCAGCTCAAGTGCGCAGCCACCGCTGGCGCCCTCCCAATGCTCTGTTCACCAGTCATCAGCAATGTGCTGGTTACCAAGACCCTCATCGACGGCGGCGCAGGGCTCAACGTCCTGTCTGTCGACACGTTCGACAACCTCCAAGTGCCATACGACCAACTTCAGCCTACCAAGCCTTTCTCAGGGGTGACCGACGGTTCCACCATGCCGATTGGGCAGGTCCGTCTCCCTGTCACCTTCGAGGAACGCAAGAACTACCGCACCGAGCTCATTGACTTCAACATCGCCCACATCCGTCTGCCGTACAATGCCATCCTCGGATATCCAGCCCTGGCCAAGTTCATGGCCGTCACCCACCACGGCTACAACGTCCTCGAGATGCCGAGAAGCGGCGGGGTCATCACGGTCCCGTGTGAAGAAAGAGATGCAGTGTGCTCCCTCGAGCGCGCCTTCCAAGCTGCAGCAATCGACGACCCCAACAGCATGAGTGAGGGCCCTCCGGAGGCCCTCCCCAAGAAGAGGCAGATGCGTCGCGCCGGACCTCAGGAGGATGGCGACGTAGCTGGAACCTCGTAAGGATCAGCGCCCGCACCAGGGGCGCCTCCCTCCATCACATAGGAAGGCGCGCCCAGCGCCCTCCTCGGGCAGGGCTCGGGGGCTTTCCTCTGGAAGGCCTCAGACCTTGCCCACATCATGAGGGAGGCGCTTGGGCACCACTTGGAGGCGTGCTTCGCGACACGTTTCCCTTAGGAGGACATAGGGCAAGGAGTGCCCACCACTCAGGAGTTCATCACCAAGACCACTCAAGAACTGCAAGACGCAAGGGCCATGCGCGGCGACAGCCGCTCACGAGGCGCAACTCCCCATCCAGGCGAGGATGTCGGGCTGCGCGTCTGCATCGACGTTCCAGGACTCAACAGGGCTGCATCTCAGGAGCTCTTCTGGCCTTCGCGCGCGAGACGCTGCGAGGGTCCACCGCACAGCTACGTTCGCATGCCTTTCGGGGAGTGCCCTGGTGGCTCAGGAGGCTAGGCACCACGCTGTCCTGGAGGGGATGGAGACGGTCATCAGGGAACCACCTTAGCCCCCAGAGCCTCCCGAGGCTCAGGGCCCCGGTGGCTCGTGAGGAGCCACCTCTTGCTGCACGACTTCAGCTGCACCAACCCTTCTTCGTCGACAGAACCAAGTGACATTTTCCAAGTTCATTTAGCTGGGAGCGCCCCTCGGGCTGCATCATTCCCAGCCCACGTGGGTCCGTCCCCGTGGCATGTATCCCTTTTTGCATATGCCTTCAGTTTATCCTATTGGGGGCGCCCCTCGGGCTGCATCATCCCCAAGCCGCTCGGGCCTGACCCAGTGGCATGTGTCCTTCCGCATTTACTTAAGCTAGTTGCCTTCATGCTTAATCTGCCTGGTTATCACCTGCTCGATCGCCACCCTCCACGGGTCCATTTATCCCATGCAAATCGCTTGCGCGTTAAATGGGGGGCTCCTGAGCATCGCGACTCATGAGCTCTTACTGGCTCTCCATCCCTCACCCCCTGGCCTTGACCACGGCATTGCGACCTGGCATACCAGCTGCGGCTGAGCTCGCTCGAGGGCCGGGACCTGAGGACGTAGAGAACTTGCACCTAAACGCATTGTATGAACACACAACAATCAAGACTCAAGACCAGGCGAAACCCACCTTGAGGTAGGGCCTCGTGAGTCCCGCTGGCTCACGAGTGCCCAGATACACCTCGCAACCCTGCCGTGCAAGCCACGTGTCAGGGCAGGGCTGTACACACCCCGGGGGCTCCTCCCGGAGGGCCCCTCTCCCACGCACAAGTGGAAGCACCATGCTCCGTGCTGGCTGTCAACACTGCCGAGGAGCGGCTATGCACGTGCACAAGCGGAAGCACTATGCTCCACGCTGGTGATAAACAACTGAGGGAGGCCTCATGGTCGTACCAACCTCAGGGAGCCCCAGAGATCAGCGTCCGGCCTCACCGCAACGCCTCCCCTCGGGAGAGTCGCGCGAGGGGGCTGAGCACAGGGGCTGCGCGGGCCACGCCCAGGTGCACGCCACATAACCAGGTCCCCAGGACCTGGTCGTCGCATGCCCCTCCCGAGGCCTCGGCGAGGGCAGGTATGGAAATTGTTTGCGCGTCAAGGGGGACTCCTGAGCATCGCGACTCAGGAGCCTAACTGGTCACGTAGCCCCTCACTCCTTTGTCTGTCCTAGTCTTCGGTCGGCCCAATGGCGATTGAGGTATGCGCGGGGCCGGGCTCTGCCGACGTAGAACACCAATCTATCCTCGCGAACTATCCCTATAAGCTGTTTGCGCATCAAGGGGGACTCCTGAGCATCGCGACTCAGGATCCTAAGTGGTCACGTAGCCCATCACTCCTTGGTTCGTCCTGGTCTCCGGTCGTCCCAATGGCGGTTGAGGTATGCGCGGGGCCGGGCTCTGCCGACATAGAACACAAAGCAAATAGGAAGGAAAGTGTCGGTATCAAAACCGGTGGATCTCGGGTAGGGGGTCCCGAACTGTGCGTCTAGGCGGGTGGTAACAAGAGACAAGGGACACAATATTTTTACCCAGGTTCAGGCCCTCTCGATGGAGGTAAGACCCTACTCCTGCTTGATTAATATTGATGATATGGGTAGTACAAAATTAGATCTACCATGAGATCAGAGAGGCTAAACCCTAGAAGCTAGCCTATGGTATGTTTGTTGTTGTTTTCTATGGACTAAACCCTCCGGTTTATATAGACACCGGAGGGGGCTAGGGTTACACAGAGTCGGTTACAATGGGAAGAGATCTGAATATCCGTATTTTCCAAGCTTGCCTTCCGCGCCAAGGAAAGTCCCATCCGGAGATGGGACAAAGTCTTCAATCTTGTATCTTCATAGTCCAACAGTCCGGCCAAAGGTCATAGTCCGGCTGTCTGGACACCCCCTAATCCAGGACTCCCTCAGTAGCCCCTAAACTAGGCTTCAATGACGACGAGTCCGGCGCGCAGATTGTCTTCGACATTGCAAGGCGGGTTCCTCCTCCGAATACTTCATAGAAGATCTCGAACACAAGGATCGTGTCCGGCTCTGCAAAACAAGTTCCACATACCACCGTAGAGAGAGAATAATTTTTTCACAAATCTAATCTGCTGATGTATCCTGTAGCATGACATCACACCACAGCCAAGCCTTTATTCGAATCGTTTTTACTGTCCCACCTTAGCGTGTTTTGCGAGGCGGTTTCCTTGGCACGTCTTGTCGAAGCAGAGATCGTGTCCCCTTATCCCGGGATTCTCATCAATACGGGCGTCGGTAACCCAACCGTGCCATTTATTACGGTGCTTGGGGGATAAGCGAGTTTTACCAGGCTGGTGGGGACGCATAATTCTGTCCGCCCATATAAGGGGATAAGGATCCACCTTTTCATCCACGCCTTCTTCCTCCTTTGCTCATCCATTTTCGCACACTCGAGGTCTAGCGCCCAAGTCCGCATTCCCCACCTCAACCTTCCCCAACCATGTCCGGAGCGGGAGGCAGGTGGATGGTCTCCTCCGTCACGGAGGGACACATCAAGAAGCTGAGGAGAGCCGGGTACCTGCCCGACGACATCGCGCACCGGCTCCCAGATGAGGGGCAACTCATCTCCACCCCTAGGCCCCATGAGAGGGTGGTGTTCCTCACCCATTTCCTCCGTGGACTGGGCTTCCCACTCCACCCGTTCGTCCAGGGGCTCATGTTCTACTACGGCCTGGACTTCCACGATCTGGCCCCGAACTTCATCCTCAACATCTCGGTGTTTATCGTCGTGTGCGAGGCCTTCCTCCGCATCAAGCCCCACTACGGCTTATGGCTGAAAACCTTCAATGTCAAGCCGAAGGTAGTGGGCGGCCGCCAGGAGGAGTGCGGAGGCGCCATGGTGGGCAAGATGCCCAACGTTACATGGCTCGAGGGCTCCTTCGTGGAGACCATAAAGGGGTGGCAATCGGGGTGGTTCTACATCACCGAGCCGCGTGACCCTGAATGGGCAGCGGCCCCCGAGTTCCGATCTGGCATCCCCACGCGGCTCACCTCCTGGCAAGAGAAGGGCATGTCCTGGGGTAATTTGGGAGAGCTGACCGGACTCCAAACCTGCGTCCAAAACCTAGTGGACAAGAAGGTCAAACTCGTCAACGTAGTCCAGGTCATGCTCATCCGTCAGATCCTCCCGTGCCAACAACAAGCTTTCAGCTTGTGGGAGTTCGACCCGGCCCAGCACCGAACTCTGAACAGGCTCTTCGACACAACGTACAAAGATGCCTGGAAGGTGCTATTCAAGGGCGCCGAGGCTCCCGCTTCCTCTATCGAGGATCGCGGATTCTGCGCGCGGCGTCAAACCAGCGTGGTAAGCTGTTTTACCTCTTATAGGATATTTGTTTTTCATAGTTTGACTCTATGCGGGACCTAAGCCCCCATGCCTTTGACAGGACTGGCAGGAGAAGGCCCGACAAATCCACTGTCCGGCTCCTTTACCCGAAGGCCCAACAGATGCCCCCTTAACGAAACTGCTAGTTCCGGCACCTTACGTGGTGCCGGAGAAGAAGGCCAAGAAGAAGGCCACGGGAACCTGGAAGAGTTCTTGGCGCCCGTTGGATTTGGACTCATCGTCCGATGACTCCGAGGCGCACTCCTCCCATGAAGACGAGGAGGAGGAAAGAGGGGTTTCTTCCCCAGCAGGGGGAGAAAAGAAAAGGAAGGCCGCCCCAACTGGGGAGGCCGGAGGGTCCAAGAAGGGGAGGACCCTTCCTCCGGACTACTCCACCAACGCTGTTGACAGCGAGGAGGAGTGGCCGCCCAGGCCAAGCCCCTGGCGAAGTCATAAGTATTCGGACACCAGAGTGACTCATAGTGTTCCTTTATTGCACAGCTTTCCCTGACGCCGAATATAATCATGCAGTCCGCCCCGAGCCTGGATCGACGTGTCGTCGAGCGGCTCCTTGAATTCGTCGGATGTGAATAGCCTTTCACTTCCGGCCACCTCCCCCCCTCGCCCTGCAGACAATGTCGAGGTATTGTCCCAAGAGGTTCCAAATCGAGGGGAGGCAGTCCTGGGGGCGCCTCAAGGCGACGTCCCGGACTCCAGGCGCAAGGGGGGGGAAGACCCCTAGGGGCTCCAAGTCCGGCCCCGGGCCGAACACCGCACCGGAACCTTCGTCGGTCCCGGAGTCCGGCAGGCGGCCCCACGCTAGGAAGGGCAAGCCTACCGCGCCGGTGAGCTCCGTCCAACCGGAGGCACCGGATAACTTGCTGGAGGTGCTTAACGACGCCTCCATCGACAAGGAGCACCGCACTATTATGAGTGCGGTGATCCAGAAGGTTTAGTCCGCCAAGAGCGGGCTGACTGAAGCCTGTGCCAGCCTGTTGACAGGCTTTGAGGTACATAGAAAATATATGAAAATATTACCGCATAGACAGTAGCCCCTGATGCTTTGTTTGGCGTTCACAAAGAAAATCCGAATAGACGATCTAATAATATTCGCAGGAGTTTAACATAATTATGTCGATATGCGTATGCAGGCTTCGTTGTTGGCCTCTGCCACACTGACTATGGAGGTTGACGCGCTGAAGCAGAACCTTGAGCGGTCCGAGCAAGAGCTCGGCGTTCCCAAGAGGAAGCTCGAGGAAAAAGAAGGTAAGTAATACCTTGTGGAGTATATGTTAAAAAGACGTAGTTGCAAAAAATGACAGGATCATTATTGGTGTCTAGGGGCCACGACTGAGGTGGCGACCCTGAAGCAAGCACTTTCCGAGGCCGAAGAGAAGGCGGCCACGGAGCGCACCGAGCGGGAGAAGCATGAGGCGCGAGTTGCCGAGGTACAGCAAGAGCTCCAGGCTCTCGTGAAAAAACACGAGAGTTTGGAGCTTGACTCAAAGGCGCGAGAGTCCGAGCTCGCAGCGGCCCTCGAAAGCGCCAAGTCTGCCAAGGCCGAAGCCCGGAAAGCCCTCCAGGAAGTTGAGGCGATGAAGAAGATAGCGGTGGGTAAGGCATTCTTTATGCAAAGCAAGCACGTGAAGTGAATTACTTGTTACTTACCCGAGTCCAGAGCTCGCATCGGCCCTCGAAAGCGCCAAGTCTGCCAAGGCCGAAGCCCAGAAAGCCCTCCAGGAAGTTGAGGCGATGAAGAAGATAGCGGCGGGTAAGGTATTCTTTATGCAAAGCAAGCACGTGAAAGTGAATTACTTGTTACTTACCCGAGTCTGGAGCTCTCCAGGAGCATTCGCAGATTTGCCCCGCAGCGTGTCCGATGCCGCGACCTACTACCGGGCCGAGGAAGGGAGCTCGACTGAGAAGGTGTTTTGGTCTCAGTATGCTGAGACCGGACACCCGATGCCCTTGAGTGACCAGCTAAAGCAACTGGTCGAGCTCCATAAAGTGGCCGAACAGGCCATGAAGGGTCTCATAGTCTGGCTGTGGCCTGGAGAGGCCATGCCTGGGAGCTACTTCGGGCCGGTGAGGCGGCTGATGAATGCCTGTCCACGGCTTGAAGTCATCAAGCGCTCCGTCTGCATCGAGGGTGCTCGTAGGGCGCTTGCCCATGCTAAAGTGCATTGGGGCAAGATGGATGCTGAGAAGCTTGTGAAGGACGGGCCACCGCAGGGCAAGGAGCATCACCACCCCGAGATGTATTACAAGGGCGTCCTGAAGGGTGCTCGCCTTGTGGCGGATGAATGTTCCAAGGATGTAATATTTGAGTAAACTTGTTCGTTTTATCCTATGCGCTGAAAACTTGTTCATATGCGGTATGCAACGCTTGTTTTAATTTAAAATATTACCTTCTATGTAGCCGTTTATTTAACCTGAGAGATGGTGAGTCGTCGGCTTCTGCCCCCATGCCACGAGTGCTGGGGTGTTCGGTATAAAACCTGAGCACTCTTTTTCCCATTCTTGGCGTCCTTCGAGGGAGGTGTTCAGCATGACGAACGAGGCAATCGGACCATAGTGTGTTTTCACTCTCACTTAGCCAGAGAATTCTATAATTTTAAATTTCGGCGAAGCCCCTAGTGTTCGGAAGACCAAGTTTGGGGTGCTATACACGCCTTAGGCCGGACAAAGCCGACTCCTCGCTCTAAGCGGCATAAGTCTTTAAGGACTCGAAACCACTCGAACAGCGACCAGCTCTCGCCCTATCATGACAGTCAGTTTTAGCTTTCTCTACTGAGGTGCTTAGCCCAGCTGAACCGGGGCACAATCGCAGTAGTTATCCCAACGCTACCTTAGCCGATATAGTGGAACGTAAGGTACCAAAACATGGGAGTCGGGCAAACCCAACTATTGACCAAAGACATGATTTGGAGCTGATGCATATAATGCTATAAGTTCGGAGGGCCGCACTTGTGAAAGTGTTCGGACTTCTCACGCCGTATTATGGGGTGCTTGAGCCCCTGGCGTATTGACCGTACCAAAGTGTACGGGTGCTGAATGTCATAACTGAACTTGTATATGAAAAAAGGAATGAATAGAGAATGCAATAATAGACTGGAGCTATGCATTTTTATTTCGAAAAGGTGCATTAAAGCAGAACGATACAAATCGTGCGATAGGCAAGAGATGGGACTATCTGACATGTCCCCTCCATGGGCGAGCTGCAAAAATGTATTTAAAGCAGGTATTTTGCTCGTTATAGAGACCACCTGGGAATTCCATTATGCAACGTAGCTTTCTGCCTCCCTGGGTGTTGTATCGTGTGTTCGGCAATTGTACTGTCGAGCAAGTCTTCCGAAGAGTAAGGTCCTGAAAGTAAGAGAAATGATACAATCGGCAGCCCCTAGTGCGGTTGAGCCGTGTATTGGGGCGTGCCATGGTCATGCCCCTCCCCCTGTGCCCATGGTATTGTCAGAGCGTAGTTATGTACGCGTAGCACGGATTTCACTATTTTGCTAGGGCTGGGGTTGGGGCCGCATTGCTACGTTTGCTCGGCATGTGCCAGGCGGTCTTGTTGTAAGTTACTCCGACCGCGCTTGACGGTGTCCGGACGTTTTATTGCCGGACTGGAGAATTGCCTTGAGAGGCTGCTTTGTACTTCTGCTGTGAGGGCCGCCATATGCTCCTCTGTTCGGAGAGAGCGTTCTGTGTTTCCATTGACCGTTATGACTCCTCGAGGTCCTGGCATCTTGAGCTTGAGGTATGCGTAGTGCGGCACCGCATTGAACTTTGCAAATGCGGTTCGCCCGAGCAGTGCATGATAGCCACTGCGGAACGGGACTATATCGAAGATTAACTCCTCGCTTCGGAAATTGTCAGGGGATCCGAAGACCTCTTCAAGTGTGACTGAGCCCGTGCAATGGGCCTCTACACCTGGTATGACACCCTTAAAGGTCGTCTTTGTGGGTTTGATCCTTGAGGGATCTATGCCCATTCTGCGCACTGTTTCCTGATAAAGCAGGTTCAGGTTGCTGCCGCCGTCCATAAGGACTCGAGTGAGGTGAAATCCGTCAATGATTGGGTCTAGAACCAATGCGGCGAATCCGCCATGGCGGATGCTAGTGGGGTGGTCCCTTCGATCGAAAGTGATCGGGCAAGAGGACCACGGGTTGAACTTTGGGGCGGCTGGCTCCAATGCGTATACGTCCCTTAGCGCACACTTCCGTTCCCCCTTGGGGATGTGGGTTGCATATATCATGTTCACCGTCCGCACTTGTGGGGGGAAGCCCTTCTGTCCACTATTGTTCGGCGGCCAGGGCTCCTCGTCGCCATCGCTATGTAGCCCCTTCTCTCTGTTTTCGGCATTTAACTTGTCGGCCTGCTTGAACACCCAACAATCCCTGTTGGTGTGGTTGGCTGGTTTTTCGGGGGTGCCATGTATCTGGCACGAGCGATCGAGTATACGGTCCAAACTGGACGGGCCCGGAGTGTTTCTTTTGAATGGCTTTTTCCGCTGACTGGGTTCGGAGCCTCTGAATCCGGCATTAACTGTCGTATCTTCAGCATTGTCACTGTTAATGCGGCGCTTGTGCTTGTTGCGACGCGACCTGCCATTACTGTCCTTGGTATCGAATTACCAGGGCTCTTGGTCATGTTATTGCTATGAGCCAGCCAGCTATCTTCTCCCGCGCAAAAGCGGGTCCTGAGTGTCGTGAGGGCTGCCATAGATTTCGGCTTTTCTTGTCCAAGGTGCCGGGCAAGCCACTCGTCACGGATGTTATGCTTGAAGGCTGCTAGGGCCTCTGTGTCCGGACAGTCGACGATTTGATTTTTCTTGGTTAGGAACTGTGTTGGCAGATTCTTCTGGCTGCTGAATTATGTGGCTCAGGTCATCAGCTGTAACGCCCTCGATGCGGCTATATCTCCCACGTGTCGAAGCACGACTTAGAGGCATAACCGCATTGAAAGCAATGTCGCAAGTGAGGTAATCTTCACACAACCCATGTAATACATAAGGTAAAGAGATACATAGTTGGCATACAGTCGCCACTTCACACAATACATAAATAAACATCCATCATCCAGATTACACTCAAGGTCCGACTACGGAACCAAAATGAAAGAAGACTACCCCAAATGCTACACATATCCCTGATCGTCCCAACTGTGCTCCACTACTGATCATCAGGAAAAGACACACAGTAACGACCGCGTTCCTCGTCGAACTCCCACTTGAGCTCGGATGCGTCATCTGCACTGGCATCGTCGGCACCTGCAACTGTTTTGGTAGAATCTGTGAGTCACGGGGACTGTAACGCCCTCGATGCGGCTATATCTCCCACGTGTCGAGGCACGACTTAGAGGCATAACCGCATTGAAAGCAATGTCGCAAGTGAGGTAATCTTCACACAATCCATGTAATAAATAAGGGGGAAAGATACATAGTTGGCTTACAATCGCCACTTCACACAAGTACATAAATAACATCCATCAAACAGATTACACTCAAGGTCCGACTACGGTACCAAAATGAAAGAAGACTACCCCAAATGCTAACAGATCCCCGAATCACCCGACTGGGCTCCACTACTGATCATCTGGAAAAGAAACATAATAACGGCCACGTTCCTCATCGAACTCCCAAATGAGCTCGGTCGCGTCATCAGCACTGACATCGTTGGTACCTGCAACTGAGGTGATAATATCTGTGAGTCACGGGGACTCAGCAATCTCACACCCGCGAGATCAAGACTATATAAGCTTAAAGGTGGGAAAAGGGGTTTGTGAGGTGGAGCTGCAGCAAGCGACTAGCATGTGGTGGCTATAGCGCAAAAAAGAGAGCGAGAAGAGAAGGCAAAGCACGGTCGTGAAGCTAGAAGTGATCAAGAAGTGATCCTGAAACAACCTACGTCAGGCATAACTCCAACAACCGTGTTCACTTCCCGGACCCCGCCGAGAAGAGACCATCACGGTTACACACGCGGTTGATGTGTTTTAATTAAGGTCAACTTCGGGTTTTCTACAACCGGACATCAACAAATTCCCATCTGCCTCATAACCGCGGGCACGGCTTTCGAAAGATAATACCCTGCAGGGGTGTCCCAACTTAGCCCATGATAAGCTCTCACGGTCAACGAAGGATATTCCTTCTACCGGGAAAACCCGATCAATCTCGGAATCCCGGACTACAAGACATTTCAACAGCAATAAAACAAGTCCAGCAAAGCCGCCCGATTGTGCCGACAAATCCTGATAGGAGCTGCACATATCTCGGTCTCAGGGCACATCCGGATGAACACTCCGTACAACTAAAACCAGCCCTCGAGTTGCCTCGAGGTGGCGCTGCAAAGGGCTCTAGTTTGGACCAGCAATCGAAGGAGAACTGGCCCGGGGGTTTAAAATAAAGATGACCCTTGAGTCTGCAGAACCCAAGGGAAAAAGGCTAGGTGGCAAATGGTAAAACCAATGTTGGGCCTTGCTGGAAAAGTCTTATTCAAAGCGAACTGTCAAGGGGGTCCCATAAATCACCCAACCGTGTAAGGAACGCAAACTCCGGGAACAAAACACCGGTATGACGGAAACTAGGGTGGCAAGAGTGGAACAAAACACCAGGCATAAGGCCGAGCCTTCCACCCTTTACCAAGTATATAGATGCATTAATTAAATAAGAGGTATTGTGATATCCCAACAGGTAAACATGTTCCAACAAGGAACAGCAAGTCCATGTTCCAACAAGGAACAAACTTCATCTTCACCTGCAACTAGCAACGCTATAAGAGGGGGCTGAGCAAAAGCGGTAACATAGCCAAACAACGGTTTGCTAGGACATGGATGGTTAGGGGCTGACATGGCAATATAGGAGGCATGATATAGCAAGTGGTAGGTATCGCAGCATAGGCATAGCAAAAGAGCGAGCAATCTAGCTAGCAAAGATAGAAGTGATTTCGAGGGTATGGTCATCTTGCCTGCAAGGTTCTCAGAGTTGTCGAAAGCTTGGGCCTCGTAAACGTTCTCAACAGGTTCCTCGTTCACGTACTCGTCTCCCGGCTCTACCCAAGACAAGAGAACAAGCAAAGGAACCAATATCAACCACGACGCAATGCGCACTCAACATGATGCAAAACATGGCAGGATATGCGAGAGGAGATATGCAATGCGAATGCATGCTCCGGGAGGACAATGATGAACAGGGCATAATCTTGGCAAACCAAGCATGCCGCTGGATAGATGAGGTGATTTCGGTTGAAATCGATATAAAGATCACCGGAATCGGATGCACGGTTTGCAAATGGCAAGCAAAACAAGAATGACACGAATCTGCCATAAACAGCATGATGCTACTTAGCAAGCAATAAATAATTAAGCTACTGCACCCAAACATGGCAACAAAGCATATGACAGTAATCTACTCAAGATGCACGACAAAAAAATGAACACTGAGCTACGGCTCAATCCCATCATAACAGGTTCAAACAAGCATGGCAAAAGTACAACTAATAACAGATTCACAGACTTAGTGAAATGACAGCAAGTCAGGAAAACAACATCAGGATGACAAGTTCAGAGCAACGAAACAACATGCTACAGGTCCAGAACATAGCAAAATAAGGCATGGCATGAATCTACTCAAAGCACTTGACAAAAGTCCCTTACTGACCATAAGCCAAAAAGGATCAGAAAATATGATTACACCCATGTCAAATAAGCAAGTTTCGTTACAGGTTTCAGACTTAGTAGAAAACTGGACATGGCAGAAAACTAATAACGACTAGGCATGTTCGTGAGCTTGATTCACTCACTACAGAGCAAGTCATGATAAACTAAGCATACATACATCAAGAAGACATGGCATAGTAACTAGACATGGCAAGAATAACATCATATCAAGCAAGGATCAACTACACCAAGCTTGGCAAAATCGAATAACACGTAAACAATCTGCCAGCAATATTTTGAAGCAAAAGTAGAGCTCGATTGACTCAAGCTATGGCACTCCATAATTGCAAACAAAGGCATGGATGGATTAAGCAAATACTCAAGTTCAAAACTCCCTTACTGATCATGCTCAAATTATGTATGGATCACTCAGAAACAACATGAACACATGGCACGAAAATAACAGCAGTCAGGGACTTGGTGAAATCACTAAGTCTCTGAAAACAGCAATATCATCATCCCTACTTTGCATGCAATTTCTAGCCACCTCAAGCATCACAAAAATACATAGAAAAATCCTCTGGATAGGGAACATGGCATATTACAAAACTCATGTAGGACTCAACTTCATAGGAGGTACACATCAATCATGGCAAAAATGACAAAAGTGCATGTTCAGATAAGATCCAGCAACTAACAACAACTAGCCCTCTTCTAACAGCATTTCGGGCATCAAGATGACTTCAAATGAAAATGTGCAATGGAACAAAATGATGTACTCTTCGAGACGAACAAAATGACATATTATACGCGCGAAACGAAGCCCTGGATGCAAAGTTATGGCATGCGAAACAGGTGATGATAATATGCAAAGTTGGGGACTTAGAGAAAAAGAGAGGGGGAAGAAGTCAACTCTGCGCGCACGCGAACCGAGGTCGGATCCGGGCCGGCTCGAGGGCGCGCGGCTGGGGCCGGCTCCGGCGAGGCGCGACGGGGTACGGCGGGGCTGAGGCCGGCGAGGTCGCTGCGGCGGGGAGGCGACCGGGTGGCGGGGTGCGGCGACCGGCGCCGGAGAAGAAGAGGACGGCGGCGGGGCGACCGCGGAGGAGGTGACCGGCGAGGCGAGCGCCGGCCGGGCGGCGGCGACGGCGGGCGCCGGCCGGGCGAGAGGCGCGCGGGCGCGGGCGTCCCTGGGCGGCGGCGCGAAGGATCCGAGCCCCGCGGGCCAGGCGCGGGCCCCGCGGGCCAGCGGAGGCGGCGGGCGGCGAAGTGGGCTCAGATCCGCCACGTGTCGGCGCGGGACAGGTGCGGGCACGGCGGCGGAAGAACAGTGGCGGCGCGGCTGTTTGCACGGATTTCGAGGAAAAAATTAGGGTTAGGGTGGTTTTTGCCCGAGATTAGAGAAGGGGGAGGCCTTTTTATAGATAGGAGGAGCTAGGAGGCTCCAAACGGAGAGCGGTTTTCGCCCACGCGATCGTGATCGAACGGCGGAGGACATGGGAGTGACTTAGATGGGTTATTGGGCTGTTTTGAAGGGGTGTTGGGCTGCAACACACACGAGGCCTTCACGGTTACCCGGTTAACCGTTGGAGTACCAAACGAACTCCGATTGACCCGAAACTTGACAGGCGGTCTACCGGTGCTACACCGAGGCCACATGTCAAACCTCGGTCCATTCCGAGAATGTTTAATACCCGCTCACGAAGAAATGTAAAAGGGGACGCCGGGAGACATAGGAGCGCCGGATTGCAAAACGGACAACGGGAAAGATGCTCGGATTTATGAGACGAATGCGTATGCACATGATGACATGATATGAAATGCATGACATGACCAAAATGTAAAACGGAGAGAACCCAACCACGGAGGAAATATCATAGCACATAGCCGGAAATGGCAAGAGTTGGATTACAATTATGGCAAGTTACATCGGGGCGTTACAACACACCACCACTACGAGAGGATCTCGTCCCGAGATCTAGGACTGAAAGAACTCCGGATACTCGGAACGTAGGTGGTCTTCACGCTCCCATGTGGCCTCTCGGTCTGAATGATGTGACCATTTCACTTTGAGGAATTTGATTGACTTGTTGCGAGTCTTGCGCTCAGTTGTCTCAAGAATGGCAACTGGATGTTCATGATAGGACAAATCTTCTTGAAGATCAATCTCTTCGAAGTTGATGGTGCGCTCAGGCGTCTTGAAACACTTGCGAAGCTGTGACACGTGGAAGACATCGTGCACATTTGCAAAGTTGGAGGGGAGCTCAAGTTGATAGGCTAGATCGCCTCGTTTGCCGATGATCTTGAAAGGGCCGACGTATCTGGGGGCAAGTTTCCCCTTGATACCGAAGCGACGAGTTCCTTTCATTGGCGAGACACGGAGGTAAACATGGTCTCCGATCTCGAATGCCACATCTCGGTGTTTGCTATCGTAATAGCTCTTCTGGCGCGACTGCGCGGCTTTGAGGTTCTCACGAATCACCTTGCACATGGCCTCAGCCTCTGAGATCAAATCATTGCCGAGCAATTGGCGTTCACCGGTTTCAGACCAGTTGAGAGGAGTACGGCACTTTCTGCCATAGAGAATCTCGAATGGGGCTTTGCCCGAGCTGGCTTGAAAGCTGTTGTTGTAAGAGAACTCAGCATAAGGAAGACAATCCTCCCACTTCATGCCGAAAGAGATAACACAGGCTCTGAGCATATCTTCAAGAATTTGATTGACACGCTCGACTTGTCCACTAGTCTGAGGGTGGAAAGCTGTGCTGAAGCGAATATTGGTGCCCATGGCCGTCTGAAAAGAATCCCAAAACTTGGAGGTAAAGATGCTGCCACGGTCTGAAGAGATCAACTGTGGAATGTCGTGCAAAGAGACAATTCTGGAGGTGTAGAGCTCTGCCAGCTGCGCTGCTGTGATAGACTCTTTGATAGGAAGAAAATGAGCCACTTTGGTGAGCTTGTCGATGACGACGAAGATAGCATCATTTCCGCGCTTGGACTTAGGAAAACCAGTCACGAAGTCCATTTCGATATGATCAAACTTCCATTCAGGAATAGCAAGAGGTTGGAGAAGTCCAGCTGGTCGTTGGTGTTCTGCTTTCACCCTTCTGCAGACATCACACTCATTCACGAACTGAGCGATCTCACGCTTCATTCGAGTCCACCAATACGACTGCTTGAGGTCATGGTACATCTTCGAACTTCCAGGATGAATTGACAGAAGAGAATTGTGCGCTTAGTTCATAATGACTTTACGAAGATCACCCTTTGGAACCACGATCCGGTCCTCGAAGAAAAGAGTATCTCTGTCATCAACTCGATAGCACTTGTATTTGGGGATGCTCTTTTCAATACCACGTTTCACCTTCTTCACCATGGTATCCAACAATTGTGCCTCACGAATTTGATCTTCCAAAGTAGGAGAGACAATTAGGTTGGCAAGAACACCTTGAGGAACAACTTGGAGATTCAACTTGCGAAAAGCCTCACAGAGATCCGGTTGAAAAGGCTTGAGGATTAAGCTGTTGCAGTAAGCCTTTCTGCTCAAAGCGTCTGCAACCACATTAGCCTTGCCTGGAGTATATTCAATACTCGGATTATACTCTTGAATCATTTCGACCCATCGAGTTTGCCTGAGGTTGAGATGAGGCTGAGTGAAGATATACTTGAGACTCTTGTGATCTGTGAAGATGTCCACTTTCCTTCCTAACAGGAGATGTCTCCATGTTATTAGTGCGTGGACAACTGCCGCCAACTCAAGATCGTGAGTGGGGTAGTTCCTTTCATTGGGTTTCAACTGGCGAGAGGTATAGGCAACAACCTTCTTCTCTTGCATTAACACAGCACCGAGGCCCTGGAGAGAAGCATCACAAAACACTTCATAAGGCTTGGATTCATCAGGAGGAGTCAGAACTGGAGCAGTGACAAGTTTCTCTTTGAGAGTGTTGAAAGCAACGTCACACTCAGGAGACCAGACATATTTCACATGCTTCTGGAGGAGGTTGGAAAGAGGCTTGGCAATCTTGGAGAAATTCTCAACGAAACTTCTGCAATAGCTTGCAAGTCCAAGAAAACTGCGAAGCTGCTTGACATTCTGAGGAGGATTCCAATTCAAAACTGCAGACACCCTCTCTGGATTAACAGCGATGCCCTTGGCAGAGATGATATGACCAAGATAAAGAACTTCATCCAGCCAAAATTCACATTTGGAGAACTTCGCATATAATTGATATTCTCTGAGCTTGTCGAGTACCAATCGCAAATGTTCGGCATGATCCTTCTTATTCTTGGAGAAGACCAAAATATCATCGAGATAGACCAAGACAAATTCGTTGATGTAGGGGTTGAAGATGAAATTCATCAAGCGAGTGAAATACGGAGGAGCATTGACGAGGCCGAAAGACATGACAGTATATTCATAAGAACCAAAGCTTGTTCTGAATGCTGTCTTGGGAATATCTTCTTCACGAATGCGAATCTGATGATAACCCATACGAAGGTCCAGCTTGGAGAACACCTTAGCACCTTTAAGTTGCTCAAATAGCTCGTTGATGTTGGGAAGTGGGTACTTGTTCTTGATTGTCTTCTTGTTCAATGGACGGTAATCGACGCAAAGTCGGTCCGTGCCATCCTTCTTCTTGACAAAAAGAACACCACAACCCCAAGGAGAAGAACTCGGTCTGATCAGACCCAGACGTTCTTGTTTATCGAGTTGAATCTTCAATTCCTTGAGCTCATCTGGTCCAAGCTTGTAAGGACGCTTGCAAACGGGTTCCGTGCCAGGCTCAAGCTCAATAACGAATTCAACTGGCCTGCGAGGAGGCATACCCGGAAGCTCTTCTGGAAAAACATCTTGGTACTCACAAACGACTGGAATCTGAGAGATAGCCTCCATTTCACCCATCTCATTGAGAGAAAACAACCGAATGGTATCATCACGAGAAGCATAGATGATCACATCGTTCGAAGTGTGAGTCAATTTGATTTCCCTGGCAGCACACTCAAGCTGAGCCTTGTGCTTAGAAAGCCCGTCCATCCCGAGAATAAGATCAATATCAGAATCACCAAGAACAATTGGTTTAGACAAGAATTTGTAGTCGCCCATCTTGATAGAAACATCCGGGACACAAACATTAGATGTCATTTGCTTGCCCGGGGACACAATAGACAACGGTCTCGGCAAAACTTGAGTAACGAAATCATGCTTAGATGCAAAAGGTCTTGACATGAAAGAAAGCGATGCTCCAGTGTCAAATAAGACTTTGGCAGGAATATCATTAACAGGAAGATTACCCATGATCACTTCAGAAGACTCCTCTGCTTGAGCTGCATTCAACATGTTCACCTTGGCATGCTGGGAATTATGCTTGACCACTTCATTGCTGGAAGACTTCACAGGGGGAGGAGGTGGAAGACGCCTCTGGTTGAAGCACTTGTTCGCATAGTGACCCTTCTGCTGACATTTGTTACAAGTCACTTCTGAGAGCGGACGATGGTAAGGAGCACTTGGCCTTGGAGCTTGATTCTGAGACTTGTTCTGATAACCGGGGTTGGGTGGGTGGGAAGATCCACGGCCACTTGAGTTCTTCTGTTGATAAGGCTGACGGAACGGAGGAGGAGGAGGCAACCAGAACTTCTGTTGCTTAGCTGCCACAAGTGAGGAAGAAGAAGACTGAACTGTGTCTCTGACTCTCTTCTTAGATGCCTCACACTTGAGCTGAGCAGCTTCTTGTTTCAGTGCCATGTTGTAGAATTCATCATACTTTAATGGCTCGAAAAGCACGAGAGCAAGTTGCAGATCTTCTCTGAGACCACGCCTGAACTGGTAGATCATACTCTTCTCATCAGGAATGTCTTGCCTTGCAAAACGAGAGAGCTTCTGGAACTGAGTGTTGTATTGGTAGACAGTCATGTTGCCTTGCTTGAGATTGCGGAATTCCTCACGCTTAAGCTCAACAACACTTTCTGGAATGTGGTGCGCTTTGAAGTCACGGCGGAAATCATCCCAAGTGATCACACGACCTCCTCTGGAATCTTTGTATTGCTGGAACCACTCAGCAGCTTGATCTTTGAGTTGAAAAGAGGCAAACTTGACAAAGTCCTCAGGTCTCACATTGCTGCACTCGAAATGTTTGTTGATGTCCACGAGCCAATCATCAGCGTCAGTGGCCTCGACACAGTAGCTGAAGGTCTTTGGCTGATTAGCAAGGAACTGGTTCAGTGAAGCGAAGTGCGGCTGATTGTTGCCTTGGCCTTGATTCTCTTGATTAGCTTGACCCCGGTTGCGATCTTGCAAGAGCTGAATCAGAATCTGAGCATTGGCATTTGTGGCAGTCATCAAGGCTTGCCAAGCTTCCGGAGGTGGAGGCGGTGGCGGAGGGTTAGCCTGATCTCCATCATTGCGTTCCGGATTCAGACGAGTAGGCGGAGCCATCCTGAAGAGGGTGACATCCATTAGCATCTTGATAGAGATATATTGAAGCTGAATCAAAGGAACGAAATTGCAACATATAGTCTTCACAATTAACATTCGAACGAGAATGAACGAATGAATTCCAATGTAAATCGTCACACTTCGAAAGCTGAGAAGCCACTTAGAGCATGGTAAGAAATAAAAAAACAACAAGGTACGGATATGAACAAATACTTGGTAAGGATTACCCAATCACAAACCAAATATCTGCGGAAGAAATACTAAAGCTACATGAATTCCCACTTATAAACTCCCGAAACTTTCAGGTTATGCAATCAGGTGTTGGGGATACAGGGGAAGCATAATATCTCACCCAAACTAACAAATCCTACAACCAGCTGTATCCATCCTTCAACACATAACCAAGAAACCTTCGGAAATCGTCTACCTCAACCTTCGAAAACACATCCGTTATACAAGTCATGGCAATACTCCTGCACTCGCCACAGTACTGGGCTATCAGGTTATCTCACCAACAACTGTACAAAAGAGATTTTCGATGTCGGTCGTACTAAACTCAGGTATTCCAAAACCGCAACGATAAGATTATGACGACAACACCTCGGAGCTCAACTCCCCGGGACACTGCCACAACCCCTAAATGTCAGGAGGCAACCAAGACAATGTTGGCATCATAAAACCATCGGAACGATTGTAATATACCCGCGTGATCCTAAAAATTTTTTTAGTGAAATTTCAGAAGAGAAGAGTCAAAACTCTACGTCAGGATGCCTTACCAGAAGGTCGAAGGGACTGGGGAGTAAAAAAGAATTCCTAAACTCTCCGATATATAATTCCTAAATGACTCAAAACATTTTTCTAGACACAACTCGGCCACTAAAGGCGATCAAACAGTGGGGGCTCCTAAAGTCGGGAAAGGCTCTGATTACCAACTTGTAACGCCCTCGATGCGGCTATATCTCCCACGTGTCGAGGCACGACTTAGAGGCATAACCGCATTGAAAGCAATGTCGCAAGTGAGGTAATCTTCACACAATCCATGTAATAAATAAGGGGGAAAGATACATAGTTGGCTTACAATCGCCACTTCACACAAGTACATAAATAACATCCATCAAACAGATTACACTCAAGGTCCGACTACGGTACCAAAATGAAAGAAGACTACCCCAAATGCTAACAGATCCCCGGATCACCCGACTGGGCTCCACTACTGATCATCTGGAAAAGAAACATAATAACGGCCACGTTCCTCATCGAACTCCCAAATGAGCTCGGTCGCGTCATCAGCACTGACATCGTTGGTACCTGCAACTGAGGTGATAATATCTGTGAGTCACGGGGACTCAGCAATCTCACACCCGCGAGATCAAGACTATATAAGCTTAAAGGTGGGAAAAGGGGTTTGTGAGGTGGAGCTGCAGCAAGCGACTAGCATGTGGTGGCTATAGCGCAAAAAAGAGAGCGAGAAGAGAAGGCAAAGCACGGTCGTGAAGCTAGAAGTGATCAAGAAGTGATCCTGAAACAACCTACGTCAGGCATAACTCCAACAACCGTGTTCACTTCCCGGACCCCGCCGAGAAGAGACCATCACGGTTACACACGCGGTTGATGTGTTTTAATTAAGGTCAACTTCGGGTTTTCTACAACCGGACATCAACAAATTCCCATCTGCCTCATAACCGCGGGCACGGCTTTCGAAAGATAATACCCTGCAGGGGTGTCCCAACTTATCCCATGATAAGCTCTCACGGTCAACGAAGGATATTCCTTCTACCGGGAAAACCCGATCAATCTCGGAATCCCGGACTACAAGACATTTCAACAGCAATAAAACAAGTCCAGCAAAGCCGCCCGATTGTGCCGACAAATCCTGATAGGAGCTGCACATATCTCGGTCTCAGGGCACATCCGGATGAACACTCCGTACAACTAAAACCAGCCCTCGAGTTGCCTCGAGGTGGCGCTGCAAAGGGCTCTAGTTTGGACCAGCAATCGAAGGAGAACTGGCCCGGGGGTTTAAAATAAAGATGACCCTTGAGTCTGCAGAACCCAAGGGAAAAAGGCTAGGTGGCAAATGGTAAAACCAATGTTGGGCCTTGCTGGAAAAGTCTTATTCAAAGCGAACTGTCAAGGGGGTCCCATAAATCACCCAACCGTGTAAGGAACGCAAACTCCGGGAACAAAACACCGGTATGACGGAAACTAGGGTGGCAAGAGTGGAACAAAACACCAGGCATAAGGCCGAGCCTTCCACCCTTTACCAAGTATATAGATGCATTAATTAAATAAGAGGTATTGTGATATCCCAACAGGTAAACATGTTCCAACAAGGAACAGCAAGTCCATGTTCCAACAAGGAACAAACTTCATCTTCACCTGCAACTAGCAACGCTATAAGAGGGGGCTGAGCAAAAGCGGTAACATAGCCAAACAACGGTTTGCTAGGACATGGATGGTTAGGGGCTGACATGGCAATATAGGAGGCATGATATAGCAAGTGGTAGGTATCGCAGCATAGGCATAGCAAAAGAGCGAGCAATCTAGCTAGCAAAGATAGAAGTGATTTCGAGGGTATGGTCATCTTGCCTGCAAGGTTCTCAGAGTTGTCGAAAGCTTGGGCCTCGTAAACGTTCTCAACAGGTTCCTCGTTCACGTACTCGTCTCCCGGCTCTACCCAAGACAAGAGAACAAGCAAAGGAACCAATATCAACCACGACGCAATGCGCACTCAACATGATGCAAAACATGGCAGGATATGCGAGAGGAGATATGCAATGCGAATGCATGCTCCGGGAGGACAATGATGAACAGGGCATAATCTTGGCAAACCAAGCATGCCGCTGGATAGATGAGGTGATTTCGGTTGAAATCGATATAAAGATCACCGGAATCGGATGCACGGTTTGCAAATGGCAAGCAAAACAAGAATGACACGAATCTGCCATAAACAGCATGATGCTACTTAGCAAGCAATAAATAATTAAGCTACTGCACCCAAACATGGCAACAAAGCATATGACAGTAATCTACTCAAGATGCACGACAAAAAAATGAACACTGAGCTACGGCTCAATCCCATCATAACAGGTTCAAACAAGCATGGCAAAAGTACAACTAATAACAGATTCACAGACTTAGTGAAATGACAGCAAGTCAGGAAAACAACATCAGGATGACAAGTTCAGAGCAACGAAACAACATGCTACAGGTCCAGAACATAGCAAAATAAGGCATGGCATGAATCTACTCAAAGCACTTGACAAAAGTCCCTTACTGACCATAAGCCAAAAAGGATCAGAAAATATGATTACACCCATGTCAAATAAGCAAGTTTCGTTACAGGTTTCAGACTTAGTAGAAAACTGGACATGGCAGAAAACTAATAACGACTAGGCATGTTCGTGAGCTTGATGCACTCACTACAGAGCAAGTCATGATAAACTAAGCATACATACATCAAGAAGACATGGCATAGTAACTAGACATGGCAAGAATAACATCATATCAAGCAAGGATCAACTACACCAAGCTTGGCAAAATCGAATAACACGTAAACAATCTGCCAGCAATATTTTGAAGCAAAAGTAGAGCTCGATTGACTCAAGCTATGGCACTCCATAATTGCAAACAAAGGCATGGATGGATTAAGCAAATACTCAAGTTCAAAACTCCCTTACTGATCATGCTCAAATTATGTATGGATCACTCAGAAACAACATGAACACATGGCATGAAAATAACAGCAGTCAGGGACTTGGTGAAATCACTAAGTCTCTGAAAACAGCAATATCATCATCCCTACTTTGCATGCAATTTCTATCCACCTCAAGCATCACAAAAATACATAGCAAAATCCTCTGGATAGGTAACATGGCATATTACAAAACTCATGTAGGACTCAACTTCATAGGAGGTACACATCAATCATGGCAAAAATGACAAAAGTGCATGTTCAGATAAGATCCAGCAACTAACAACAACTAGCCCTCTTCTAACAGCATTTCGGGGATCAAGATGACTTCAAATGAAAATGGTGCAATGGAACAAAATGATGTACTCTTCGAGGCGAACAAAATGACATATTATACGCGCGAAACGAAGCCCTGGATGCAAAGTTATGGCATGCGAAACAGGTGATGATAATATGCAAAGTTGGGGACTTAGAGAAAAAGAGAGGGGGAAGAAGTCAACTCTGCGCGCACGCGAACCGAGGTCGGATCCGGGCCGGCTCGAGGGCGCGCGGCTGGGGCCGGCTCCGGCGAGGCGCGACGGGGTACGGCGGGGCTGAGGCCGGCGAGGTCGCTGCGGCGGGGAGGCGACCGGGTGGCGGGGTGCGGCGACCAGCGCCGGAGAAGAAGAGGACGGCGGCGGGGCGACCGCGGAGGAGGTGACCGGCGAGGCGAGCGCCGGCCGGGCGGCGGCGACGGCGGGCGCCGGCCGGGCGAGAGGCGCGCGGGCGCGGGCGTCCCTGGGCGGCGGCGCGAAGGATCCGGGCCCCGCGGGCCAGGCGCGGGCCCCGCGGGCCAGCGGAGGCGGCGGGCGGCGAAGTGGGCTCAGATCCGCCACGTGTCGGCGCGGGACAGGTGCGGGCACGGCGGCGGAAGAACAGTGGCGGCGCGGCTGTTTGCACGGATTTCAAGGAAAAAATTAGGGTTAGGGTGGTTTTTGCCCGAGATTAGAGAAGGGGGAGGCCTTTTTATAGATAGGAGGAGCTAGGAGGCTCCAAACGGAGAGCGGTTTTCGCCCACGCGATCGTGATCGAACGGCGGAGGACATGGGAGTGACTTAGATGGGTTATTGGGCTGTTTTGAAGGGGTGTTGGGCTGCAACACACACGAGGCCTTCACGGTTACCCGGTTAGCCGTTGGAGTACCAAACGAACTCCGATTGACCCGAAACTTGACAGGCGGTCTACCGGTGCTACACCGAGGCCACATGTCAAACCTCGGTCCATTCCGAGAATGTTTAATACCCGCTCACGAAGAAATGTAAAAGGGGACGCCGGGAGACATAGGAGCGCCGGATTGCAAAACGGACAACGGGAAAGATGCTCGGATTTATGAGACGAATGCGTATGCACATGATGACATGATATGAAATGCATGACATGACCAAAATGTAAAACGGAGAGAACCCAACCACGGAGGAAATATCATAGCACATAGCCGGAAATGGCAAGAGTTGGATTACAATTATGGCAAGTTACATCGGGGCGTTACAGGGACTCAGCAATCTCACACCCGCGAGATCAAGACTATTTAAGCTTAAAGGTAGGATAGGGTTGTGAGGTGGAGCTGCAGCAAGCGAGTAGCATATATGGTGGCTAACAACGCAAAAGAGAGCGAGAAGAGAAGCAAAGCACGGTCGTGAAGCTAGAAGTGATCAAGAAGTGATCCTAGAACAACCTACGTCAAGCATAACTCCAACAACGTGTTCACTTCCCGGACTCCGCCGAGAAGAGACCATCACGGTTACACACGCGGTTGATGTATTTTAATTGAGATCAACTTCGGGTTTTCTACAACCGGACATTAACAAATTCCCATCTGCCTCATAACCGCAGGCACGGCTTTCGAAAGATAATACCCTGCAGGGGTGTCCCAACTTAGCCCATTATAAGCTCTCACGGTCAACAAAGGATATTCCTTCTACCGGGAAGACCCGATCAGTCTCGGAATCCCGGACTACAAGACATTTCGGCAATGGTAAAACAAGACCAGCAAGACCACCCGACTGTGCCGACAAATCCCGATAGGAGCTGCACATATCTCGTTCTCAGGGCACACCGGATGAGACAGGCTATGAGTAAAACCGCCATCGAGTTTCCCCGAGGTGGCCCCGCAGGCGGCTCGGTTCGGACCAACACTCATAGGAGCACTGGCCCGGGGGGCTAAAATAAAGATGACCCTCGGGCTCACGAAAACCCAAGGGAAAAGTATGGTGGTAGGTGGTCAAATGGTAAAACCAAAGTTGGGCCTTGCTGGAGGAGTCTTATTCAAAGCGAACTGTCAAGGGGGTCCCATAAATCACCCAATCGTGTAAGGAACGCAAAATTAAGGAACATAACACCAGTATGACGGAAATTAGGGTGGCAAGAGTGGAACAAAACACCAGGCATAAGGCCGAGCCTTCCACCCTTTACCAAGTATATAGATGCATTAATTAAAATAAGAGATATCGTGATATCCCAACATAATCATGTTCCAACAAGGAATAAACTTCATCTTCACCTGCAACTAGCAACGCTATAAGAGGGGCTGAGCAAAGCGGTAACATAGCCAATCAACGGTTTGCTAGGAAAGGATGGTTAGAGGTTTGACATGGCAATATGGGTGGCATGATATAGCAAGTGGTAGGTATCGCAGCATAGGCATAGCAAAAGAGCGAGCATCTAGCAAGCAAAGATAGAAGTGATTTCAAGGGTATGGTCATCTTGCCTGCAAGGTTCTCAGAGTTGTCGAAAGCTTGATCCTCGTAAGTGTTCTCAACAGGTTCCTCGTTCACGTACTTGACTCCCGGATCTACCCAAAATAAAAACACAAGCAAAGTAAAAACTATCAACCACGATGCAATGCACAAGCAACAAGATGCAAAACATGGCATGATATGCGAGATGTGATATGCAATGCATAAGCATGCTCCGGAAGGACAAACATGAACAAGGCATAATCTTGGCAAACCAAGTATGCCACTGGAAAGGTGAGGTGATTTCGGTTCAAATCGATATAAAGATCACCGGAATCGGATGCACGGTTTGCAAATGACAAGCAAAACAATTATGACAAGATTCTGCCATTAACAGCATGATGCCACTTAGCATGCAACAAGAAATTAAGCTACTGCATCCAAACATATCAGAAAAGCATATGGAAGTGATCTACTCAAGATGCTCGACAAAAGATGAACACTGAGCTATGGCTAAATCACACAATAACAGGTTCAAACAAGCATCGCAAAAGTGCAAAATATATCAGCTTCACAGACTTGGTGAAAATACTATCATGCCAGAAATTAACATCAGGATGACATGACATGAAATTCATGACAAGGACAAAATGCAAAATGAAGGGAAACCCAACCACGGAGGGAATATCATATCACACTGCCGAAAATGGCAAGAGTTGGAGTTACAAATATGGCAAGTTACATCCGGGGTGTTACATCAGCGTCTGGTGGTCGCACATAGGTGCCCTGGAAATTGTCGAGGAATGCGGCTTCTAGGTCCTCCCAACAACCAATTGATTCTTCTGGCAAGCTATTAAGCCAATGTCGAGCTGGTCTTTTAATCTTGAGTGGGAGGTATTTGATGGCGTGTAGATCATTGCCACGGGCCATGTGGATATGAAGGAGATAGTCCTCGATCCATACCGCAGGATCTGTTGTGCCATCGTATGATTCAATGTTTACGGGTTTGAAACCCTCTGGGATTTGATGATCCATTACTTCATCTGTGAAGCATAGTGGGTGTGCGGCACCTCTGTACTGGGCTATATCACGACGTAGCTGAAATGAGCTTTGTCTGCTGTGTTCGGCCCGGCCGGATTTACTGTATCCGGCGTGACGGTTATCGTCTCGTGTCGTGGGGCGCCCGCGCGATCCGTAGATCGATCTTGTTTGCCTTGCCTTGTCCTCCAACATCTCTTGCAGGTCTAGCGAATTTCCCCGTGCCTTGGTACTTTTTGAGCGACGCCGGGGTGCGGCTTGAGTGGAGGGCCGAGAGGTCTCTCTTTCGTGGCCGTGAGGTGGCCGGTCAGCCGCATCATGCGCTGGTGATGTAGGTTTAGGTGCTTCCTCCTCTAATCGGGGTAGCAACCTGCGCTTTGGGTAGCTCTTGGAGGGGCGTTCGAGTTCGTATTCCTCGGCCGCAAGGACTTCAGTCCATCTGTCGGCTAGCAAGTTTTGATCAGCTCTAAGCTGTTGCTGTTTTTTCTTAAGGCTACTCGCCGTGGCCATAAGCCTGCGCCGAGACGGGATCCTCAGGCATGACAAATTCGTTGTCGCCGAGGCTTGCCTCGTCTTCGGAGGGAGGCATGTAATTATCATCCTCTTCCTCTCTGTGTGCCGCTCTCTCAGGGGGGCTGGCTTCTGCATCCTCCTGCGCTGAATCTTGCTGGAGGGAATTGTCTTCGGCACTGTCCGGGGTGTTATTATCTCCCGTGCCGATATCACCGTTTTTGCTTTGGCGGGAATTAGAGCGGCGCCGCTAACACCGACGCTTAGGTTGCTTCTTGGAGGGGTCATCCCCCGCTGTTCCGTCGCCATTGTTGTCACATCCCTAGTTCTGGTATGACCCAGGCTAGCCCTTCATGTGTGCATCATGTTTAAATTTCATTTAAATTTGAAATGAGGATTTGTGAAACCCTCAGAAATCATCCCTGGAAATGACCCAAATAAAAAGTGCTCCAAAAGGTCCAAGAAAATGCTCATGTTGCCCTCTGAAAATACTGGACAGAGATAAAAATCAAACCAATATTTTTGGGAGCTCACAAGTATTTATTTTGGGCATTTGGAATTAATGCATAATTATTTGCATTGGATATATAAATGTTATATATATATATATTATATGTCCAAAATTGTGCCATTTGTTGAGGAGCTCTGGAATAATACCATCAGCCCCTACAAAAATTGGCATAATAAAATAAAATGGTTTAGTATTTTTATTAAATCAAAACAAATGTCAGAAAACAGAAAAGAAAACAAAAATGAAAAAAAAACTTACCTGCGGCCAGCTCCCGTGCTGGCCCAGCACTGTGCGGCCTGGCCGGCCCAGTTGGCCAGCCCAGCCCACCTGTCCCCTCTCCCCTGTCGTCTTCCTCCTGCTAAGAGGACGGGCGCGTGCCCGACGCGTGTGCACCGCCGCGCCGCGCCACCTCCTCCCTCCCTGCCTGCCTGTCCCTCCGCCGATGCGTCTGGACGAGGCCACGTGCCCCCCAGACCCTCTCACTCTCCCCAGACCTCTCCTCTCCTCTCCCTCGCTTCCTCGCTCACGCCCGAGCGCTGCCATCGCCGCCACTCGTCGTTGCCGCGGCCACCGCCTCCCCCTCGCCCTCTCTTCGGGTCCAGAAGCTCCGCCACGTCGTCCTCCACCTCTCCGTCAAGCCACGCGCCTCGGGAGGCTCTGGAGAGCCGCCTCACCGCCGTCTTCATCTCCGGTCGCCGGAGATCGTCCCCGCCGCCACGCCGCCGTCCGGCCTTCCCCGAGCTTGCTGGCGATGCCATCGAGACCGCTGTGAGCCCCGCCGTCGAACCCCCCTCTTCGTTCTCGCCCTCGCACACCGCAGCCGCATCCTCGCTCGCGCCCGACTCCGGCCGCCGCCGCGAGCTCTGCTCCGGCGAGCTCCGCCGTTCCCACGGCCTCCCCTGAGCGCGGCTGGATGCGCCGGTGGCCTCCGTGTGCCAAACCATGGCTCCAGCTCGTTCCGGCGAACTTCCGCCGTGGCTCGAGGTCGTCGCGGGCGAAACTCCGGTGACTGACGTGGCGCGTGATTAGCTGCTAACCCTGCGCACTAATCCTCTAATTAGGATAATCTAACCCCCATGTTTAACCCGTGTCACTGACGTGTGGACCGCACACATCAGGTTTGACCCAGTCAGCGCTGTTGACTTGCTGACGCAAGCATGACGCACTGCTGACGCAATTATTTATTTTCTGGATTTAAATTAAATAAGGAAATTCCAGAAAATGTTATAAACTTCAAAAAATCAAAGTAATTCAACCATAGCTCAGATTGAAATAATTTATATATGAAAAATTATCAGAAAAATACAATCTTTCCATATGTACCAGTTTCATGCATGACAAAACAACTTATACCTGCTGTATAGGTGAAAACATATATATGGCATATATAAGGACTTACTTTGGAAATGCATTTGAATCTTTCGTTCAAATGGACTTCAACCAAATGAACTCTAGCTGCATTAGCTCCAACATCATCACATATTCATGCCATGATCATGCATCATATTGTTGCATATGCTTGTATTCTGATTGTCGACACCATTCCTTCTCGATAGGTCCTGCTCCGGAGACTGATCCCGAGTACCTGTCCGAGGAGCAGTGCCTTCCTTGTTGATCTACCAGGCAAGCAAACCCCCTTGTTCATTTCGATATGATCCCACTCTCTCGCTCCTGCTCTCTTTTAATGCATTAGGACAACCGCGAATCAACTGCTACTTTATGCTGCGGTAGTTGAACCCATTCCTTTGCATGACCTGTCATTGCCACAGTAAATAGTTGAAACCCACTAGCATGTGTAGGAGTTGATTGAGCCATGTTGTGTTCCTACCATGCCATGCCTACTATGGTTTAGAGTTGTGTCAGGTCTAATTCATTGGGTATGAATTGGAGTGTTACGATGTGTTCTGATGCTGAGAGTTAAGTATGTGAACACGAATTGGTAAAGGTAGCGGTGAGAGGCCATGTAGGAGTACATGGTGGGTTGTCTCATTGGAACCGTCCTTAAGCACCGAGTTCTATGTATGTTGTCCAATGACTAGATACTACCTCGTGGGCCCCCTGGAGCTCCTCTGACGCCAACTCCAACTCTATATATTTGCTTTCGGGGAGAAAAAAATAGAGGAGAAGAAATCATCGCGTTTTACGATACAGAGCTGCCGCCAAGCCCTAAAACCTCTCGGGAGGGCTGATCTGGAGTCCGTTCGGGGCTCCGGAGACGGGGATTCGTCACCGTCGTCATCATCAACCATCCTCCGTCACCAATTTCATGATGCTCACCGCCGTGCGTGAGTAATTCCATCGTAGGCTTGCTGGACGCTGATGGGTTGGATAAGATCTATCATGTAATCAAGTTAGTTTTGTTAGGGTTTGATCCCTAGTATCCACTATGTTCTGAGATTGATGTTGCTATGACTCTGCTATGCTTAATGCTTGTCACTAGGGCCCGAGTGCCATGATTTCAGATCTGAACCTATTATGTTTTCATGAATATATGTGAGTTCTTGATCCTATCTTGCAAGTCTATAGTCAGCTACTATGTGTTATGATCCGGCAACCCCGAAGTGACAATAATCGGGACCACTCCCGGTGATGACCATAGTTTGAGGAGTTCATGTATTCACTATGTGCTAATGCTTTGTTCCGGTTCCCTATTAAAAGGAGACCTTAATATCCCTTAGTTTCCATTAGGACCTTGCTGCCACGGGAGGGTAGGACAAAAGATGTCATGCAAGTTCTTTTCCATAAGCACGTATGCAAGTTCTATTCTTTGAGTCACTTGGGATTTATATCTGCTGGACACTATGAAGAACTTGAAAGACGCTAAGACAAAAATTTATCCCTCAACTACGAGGGGAGGTAAGGACCTGCCATCTAGCTCTGCACTTGATTCACCTTCTGTTATGAGTAAGCTTGCGACACCTAAACCTGCTTCTGCTATTCGTTCTGATATGTCGCATGTTACTGATGATGCCACTTCTGCTATGCATGATACTTATGATGAAACTACTTCTATGCCTGATAATACTGTGCCCCTTAGTGAATTTCTTGATGAACAAATTGCTAGGGCTAGAGAGAAAGAAATTATTGAATCTCATTATATTGATGAGAGTGATGATGAAGATAGGCCTGTTATTCCTGAAGGTTATGTTTTTGATATGGAATCTTCTGCCGCTATTTTAGCTTGCAGAGATAGTCGTGAACTTAAGAGGCTATTAATTAAATGGAACAAGGAGTCACTTAGAGATAAAATGAGGCCTGACCCTGCTTTTGCTACTTCACCTATTTGTGTCCCTGATAAGGATTATGAATTCTCTGTTGATCCTGATATAATTACCTTGGTTGAATCTGATCCTTTTCATGGCAATGAATCTGAAACTGTTGTGGCACATCTTACTAAATTAAATGATATAGCCACCCTGTTCACTAATGATGAGAGATCTCGTTACTTTTATATCCTTAGAATATTTCCGTTCTCATTAAAGGGTGATGCTAAGATATGGTTTAATTCTTTTGATCCTGGTTGTGTGCGTAGTCCCCAGGATATGATTTATTACTTCTCTGCTAAATATTTCCCTGCTCATAAGAAACAAGCTACTTTAAAGGAAATATACAACTTTGTGCAAATTGAAGAAGAGAGTCTCCCACAAGCTTGGGGGAGGCTTATCAAGTTACTTAATGCTTTGCCTGATCATCCTCTTAAGAAAAATGAAATACTTGATATCTTTTATAATGGACTAACCGATGCTTCCAGAGATTACCTGGATAGTTGTGTTGGTTCTCTTTTCAGGGAAAGAACACCGGATGAAGCTGAAATTCTATTGAATAATATGTTGACAAACGAAAATAATTGGTCACCTCCTGAGCCAGCTCCTGATCCAATCAATGACCCTATTTCTAAACAAACTCCGAAGAAGAAAGGTGTTCTATTTCTCAGTCCCGAAGATATGCAAGAGGCAAAGAAATCTATGAAAGAAAAAGGTATTAAAGCTGAAGATGTTAAGAATTTACCTCCTATTGAAGAAATACATGGTCTTAATTTACCGCCTATTGAAGAAACATATGATCTTGATAACCCGACACAGGTAGTAAAGGTAAATTCTCTCTATAGATTTGATGAAGGTGATATTCCTCACTATAAGTCTGCTAGACAATGCTTAGAAGAGTTTGATAACTTTATCGTCAAACAAGAAAATTTCAATGCTTATTTTGGTAGACAATTAAAACTAAATGCTTATATGATTAAACACTTGGGTGATTATATGGCTAATATTAGAGGTGAACTGAAACTTCTTACCAAACATGCTTCTATGGTTACCACTCAAGTAGAACAAGTACTTAAGGCTCAAAAAGATTTGCTCGATGAAATGAATAGTAAGAAAAATGATTATGCTGTTAGAGTGGCTACTAGAACTGGTAGAATGACTCAGGAACTTTTGTATCCTGAAGGCCACCCTAAGATAATTGAGCAAGATTCTCAGAGAAATAATATTGATGTACCTAGTTCTTCTAAAAGGAAGAAAAAGAAAAATAATAGGACTTTGCAAACTTCTAGTGAACCTATTGCTGAACCACCTGATAATCCAAATGATATATCTATGTCTGATGCTGAAACACAATCTGGTAATGAACATGAACCTAATGAAAATGCTAATGATGATGTTCATGATGATGCTCAACCTAGTAATTATAATGATGTAGAAGTTGAACCGGTTGTTGATCTTGATAACCTACAAACAAAGAATCAACGTTATGATAAGAGAGACTTTGTTGCTAGGAAACATGGTAAAGAAAGAGAACATTGGGTTCAGAAACCCATGCCTTTTCCTCCAAAACTATCCAAGAAAAAGGATGATGAGGATTTTGAGTGCTTTGCTGAAATGATTAGACCTATCTTTTTGCGTATGCGATTAACTAATATGCTCAAAATGAATCCTTATGCTAAGTATATGAAAGATATTGTTACAAATAAAAGGAAGATACAGGAAGCTAAAATTTCCACCATGCTTGCTAATTACACTTTTAAGGGTGGAATACCAAAGAAACTTGGAGATCCAGGAGTACCTACTAGACCATGCTCCATTAAAAGAAACTATGTTAAAACTGCTTTATGTGATCTTGGAGCCGGTGTTAGTGTTATGCCTCTCTCTTTATATCGTAGACTTGACTTGAATAAGTTGACACCTACTGAAATATCTTTGCAAATGGCTGACAAATCAACTGATATACCTGTCGGTATTTGTGAGGATGTGCCTGTTGTGGTTGCAAACGTTACTATGTTAACGGGCTTTGTTATTCTTGATATTCCCGAGGACGATAGTATGTCTATTATTCTTGGAAGACCTTTTCTTAATACTGCAGGGGCTGTTATTGATTGCAACAAAGGCAATGTCACTTTTCATGTTAATGGTAATAAGCGTACGGTACACTTTCCGAGGAAACAACCTCAAGTTCACAGTATCAATTCTATTGGAAAAATTCCATCGATTATATTTGGAGGTTTCGAATTTCCTCTTCCTACTGTCAAGAATAAATATGATATTCTTATTATTGGGGATGTGCATATCCCCGTTAGGGTAACATAGTGTTATTCGAAATTTCTCCGGTTCCATGTTAATCGGAATGAGTTTGTTAACAAGACCTGATCAACCTTGTTAGTGGATTCCTTTTGATGAGCATGAGATGGATGAAACTAGAAGGCACAACCTTCTGTACCCTCTTTATACTTTATGTTATTTAGTTGAAATAAAGTAAAAATAGTATTTTTCTGTCTGTTTCCTGATTTATCCGTGCAATATAAAAATATCCTGAAAATATAAGTCCTCCAAATGACATGCCAATTTAATATGATTTTTTCGGGAATATTTGAGGATTTATGGTACTGAAATCACCGCGGGGGGAGCTGCCACCTGGCCACGAGGGTGGAGGGCGCGCCCTACCCCCCAGGGCGCGCGCCCCTGCCTCGTGGGCCCATGGTGGCCCTCCTCCACTTATTCCTGCACCCATCCTCTTCTTCTTCCTCCCACAAACACGAATAACCAGTTCAAGCACGAGTTCTACCTCACTTTGCTGTGATTTTCGATCTCCTTGCTCAAAGCACCTCTCGCAAAACTGCTTGGAGAGATTGTTCCTTGGTATGTGACTCCTCCATTGGTCCAATTAGTTTTTGTTCTAGTGCTTTATTCATTGCAAATTTGTGCTGCATAGGTGACCATGTTCTTGAGCTTGCATGTCAAATTTATATGGTTCCAAGTAGTTCTAATGATTGATATAGGCTCTAGGCACTTGTAGGAGTTGTTGCTATCAATTTTGTTGAGCTTTGTTCACTTTTGTTTGAAGTTACTAAAAATTTCAGAAATTTTTCAGAGAAAAGCAATATGCTTAGGAAGATGTTCCAAGGTGATTCTTCAAGGAAGCAAGGCCCCAGGCTTGCAATGCGTGATGCTGATGAGGAGCCCCCAAGGGACGCTCTAGTGCGGCCCTATGAATGGCCTTCGGAAAATTTTATGGATCGAGCGGGAATCAAAGAATAATTTAATGCATATTAGCGTAACACCGATCTTGTGGACTTTGAGGCAGACAAATGCCCCTAGTACCATCAACTCACTAGTTCCTTTGTGAGGAGGTTTGAGTTTTCATCTTCGCGTAATTCTCTTTCAGTCATGTTTGATCTTTATGACAAATCTTATACCATGGACTTAGAGGATTTTACTTTTGCTTGCAAACTCTCACAATGGGGTAGTACTGTTGATCCCCGCAAATCTGAATTTAGAAACTTTCTTGCTAGTATAACTGTAGGGGAATCTAGAGATATAACACAAGCTACCATAGGGAGCATTCACTTTCCTGCTATACATTATTTTGCTCTCTTCATAGGTAAGCGTATAAATGCTAAGGATGAAGCATGTCACATGTGTGTCCCTGACCTTAGCATTCTTAGGAGTGCTGTGTTAGGAGACCAATCTTATCATATGGGAGCCATTGTAGCACATAGGTTGCATCTTAATAGATATAATGGAGATTTCTTTGGAGGAATTTATGCAACCCGCTTAGCTAATTTTCTTGAGGTGGACATTCGTGAGGGTGATATGGAGTTGCCTCCCACTTATTTAGATTTTGACTCTATGGTCTCTCACCAGTTTGTTGTGAGGAATGAATCACCCCTCCTATATCGACTAATCTTTAACAAACGGCATGTTGTCCGTATTACTCTCCCTGCTCCTCCCTTCTTTGATTCTCAGACAAGAGGAAGATATACTATTACCAGAGAGGAGGCAGATGAGTACGAGAGGAGAGCGGAGGCAGCTCGCCGCCATGCCGCAGCTCAGGAGGCGATAGTCGCTGCATCGCAGTACGACCCCGGCTACACCTATGGGCATCAGCCAGGCTATCCCTGGCAATAAACCAACTTAGGCCAAAAGCCTAAGCTTGGGGGAGTATGTATTTCCCACCGACATTACATTTATGTTCACACACACTCATTGCTAGATGTCGGTGCTCATACTCTTTCACTGTAATATCCATGCTATTTTATTTTCTTTTTCCTGCTTTCTTCTTGTGTGTTTGTTAAACCTTAAGAAAAACCAAAAAATAGTAATAGCTTCTAGCTAGTTTAGTTTCCTGCTGTAGTAGTAATAATTAAAAAGAAAAAACCCCAAAAAATATTTCCCGTTGTTCTTTTGCTTGTTGGGAGCTTTCCCGTGTGAATAGTTTTTCTTTTCTTCGGGGGTCAATAGGTAAGACCATGATTAAATTTATGAAGTGCCTCTTATATGCATTATTGTTGATTTAACCAAGAGCCCATATTGCCTTGTCTTCTCCTATTTATTGAATGCTCGCAGATTCCAGCTTAGTCCAATGCACGTGCACTCTTATTATTATTCACTTCGTTCGGTCGTGCAAGTGAAAGGCAATTATGATGATATATGATGGACTGACTGAGATGAGAAAAGCTGGTATGAACTTGACCTCTCTTGTTTTTGTAAATATGATGAGTTCATCGTTCTTGATTCAGCTTATTATGAATAAACATGTTTGCAATGATAATTTGAGATCATAGTTGCTTCTGACATGCTTGATTAGCTATGAGTTATAATGGTTTACCTTGCGTGCCAACATGCTATCGAAATGGTTATGATGTGGTATAGTGGGGTGGTATCCTCCTTTGAATGATTTAAGTGACTTGACTTGGCACATGTTCACGCATGTAGTTGAAACAAAATCAACATAGCCTTCACGATATTTATGTTCATGGTGGCTTATATCCTACTCATGCTTGCATCCAATGTTTATTAATTTTAATGCATGTTCATGGCTGTTGTCGCTCTCTAGTTGGTCGCTTCCCAGTCTTTTGCTAGCCTTCACTTGTACTAAGCGGGAATACTGCTTGTGCATCCAATCCCTTAAACCCCAAAGTTATTCCATGTGAGTCCACTATACCTGCCTATATGCGGTATCTACCAGCCGTTCCAAGTAAATTTGTATGTCCCAAACTCTAAACCTTCAAATAAACATTCTATTTTGTATGCTCGAATAGCTCATGTATCAAATAGGGCTGCCCTTATCTTCCATGTTAGGCGGGTTATTCTCAAGATGAGTGGACTCCGCTCCTCACTCACGAGAAAATGGCTGGTTACCGGGATGCCCAGTCCCATGCTTTATGCAAACTAAATCAAAATTAATTGCAAACAAAACTCCGCCTGGGACCTGATGTTAGTTGGAGGCACTCATTGTTTCGAGCAAGCCATGGATTGATGCTTGTTGGTGGAGGGGGAGCATAAACTTTACCATTCTGTTTGGGAACCGCCTATAATGTGTGTGGCATGGAAGATATCGCCATCTCTTAGTTGTTATGTTGACAATGAAAGTATACCGCTCAAAATATTATTTATCTCTATTTCAAAACCGAGCTCTGGCACCTCTACAAATCCCTGCTTCCCTCTACGAAGGGCCTATCTATTTACTTTTATGTTGAGTCATCACCCTCTTATTAAAAGCACTAGTTGGAGAGTGCAGCTGTCATTTGCATTCATTACTGTTAATTTATATTGGGTATGACTATGATTGGATCTCTTTTACCATGAATTACAATGTCTAGTCAGTCCTTGATCTTTAAAGGTGCTCTGCATTTATGTTTTGCGATCTCAGAAAGGGCTAGCGAGATACCATCCTATTATATCATATTATGATTGTTTTGAGAAAGTGTTGTCATCCGAGATTTATTATTATGGCTCGCTAGTTGATTATGCTATTGATATGAGTAAACATGAGACCTGAGAATTATTGCAAATGTGGTTAGTTATGATATTTGCTGAAAACTTGAATGCTGGCTTGATATATTTACAACAACAAGAGCAAACAGAGTTTGTAAAGGTTTTTCTTTATCACTTTCAGTTAGTCAACTGAATTGCTTGAGGACAAGCAAAGGTTTAAGCTTGGGGGAGTTGATATGTCTCCGTCGTATCTACTTTTCCAAACACTTTTGCCCTTGTTTTGGACTCTAACTTACATGATTTGAATGGAACTAACCCGGACTGACGCTGTTTTCAGTAGAATTGCCATGATGTTGTTTTATGTGCAGAAAAAAAGTTCTGGAATGACCTGAAACTCCACAGAACGTCAAGTTAAAAACAATAAAAAATCCTTGCCAAAGATGAAGACCAGGGGGCCAACACCCTGTCCACGAGGGTGGGGGGCGCCCCCCCTAGGGCGCGCCCCCTACCTCATGGGCCCCCTGGAGCTCCTCCGACGCCAACTCCAACTCTATATATTTTCTTTCGGTAAGAAAAAAATAGAGGAGAAGAAATCTCGCGTTTTACGATACGGAGCTGCCGCCAAGCCCTGAAACCTCTTGGGAGGGCTGATCTAGAGTCTGTTCGGGGCTCCGGAGAGGGGGATTCGTCGTTGTCATCATCATCAACCATCCTCCATCACCAATTTCATGATGCTCACGGCCGTGCGTGAGTAATTCCATCATAGGCTTGCTGGACGGTGATGGGTTGGATGAGATCTATCATGTAATCGAGTTAGTTTTGTTAGGGTTTGATCCCTAGTATCCACTATGTTCTGAGATTGATGTTTCTATGACTTTGCTATGCTTAATGCTTGTCACTATGGCCCGAGTGCCATGATTTCAAATCTGAACCTATTATGTTTTCATGAATATATGTGAGTTCTTGATCCTATCTTGCAAGTCTATAGTCACCTACTATGTATTATGATCCGGCAACCCCGAAGTGACAATAATCGGGACCACTCCCAGTGAGGACCATAGTTTGAGGAGTTCATGTATTCACTATGTGCTAATGCTTTGTTCCGGTTCTCTATTAAAAGGAGACCTTAATATCCCTTAGTTTCCATTAGGACCCCGCTGCCACGGGAGGGTAGGACAAAAGATGTCATGCAAGTTCTTTTCCATAAGCATGTATGACTATATTCGGAATACATGCCTACATTACATTGAGGAATTGGAGCTAGTTCTGTGTCACCCTATGTTATGACTGTTACATGATGGACCGCATCCGGCATAATTATCCATCACTTGTCCAATGCCTACGAGCTTTCCATATACTGGTTTACGCTTATTTACTTTTCCATTGCTACTGTCACAATCACTACAAAATACCAAAAATATTACTTTTGCTTCCGTTACTTTTGTTACCGTTACCACCACTATCATATTACTTTGCTACTAATTACTTTGCTGCAGATATTAAGTTATCCAGGTGTGGTTGAATTGACAACTCAGCTGCTAATACTTGAGAATATTCTTTGGCTCCCTTGTGTCGAATCAATAAATTTGGGTTGAATACTCTACCCTCGAAAGCTGTTGCGATCCCCTATACTTGTGGATTATCACATACCTTCAAATTTGTATGTCAAAGGAGCTTCTGATAATATAATTTTCATAGTATACATCTCATGTGCTATTAATCTTGTCAATAGTCAAAGGTTGTCTTGAAAAACACATTAGGCCCTATATAGATGGAAGGAGGGAGTAGGTCCCATGCAAAAAATGAGAATAAAATTCGAACATCTGGGCATCGTGGCTCGGTCGAGAACATTGAGAAACTTAGTTTTAAAATCATGAAACTTGTCATGGTGTCATGTCATGGTAGTAGCATGCCGTGGTAAAAAAACTTGGCTGAATAGGAACAAATTTTGGTATAAGCTTCTTGCAAATCGGAGCTTCTCTCAAGAAGGCTCATGGTTCTGGGAGGGAACGTGTCACCTTTGTGTGCATAATTCAAATTTGAAATACAAGCACATGTTCCAGTGCACCAAAGTTGGTTGAAAAATCACTTGTGTGTCCTCGGGTAAATTTCTAGGTTCCATGCAAGAAATGGGAATGAAATTCAAAATTCTGGGCGTCGTGGCTGGGTTGGAAACATTGAGAAACTTAGTTTTTTAATTCCTGTAAATCCAAAACACGCATGAAAATAATGAAACTTGGCTTGGTGCCATGACATGGCACCAACATGCTGTGGTAAATTTGCAGTCCGATTTGCGAAGACGCACACATCAACAATCAACAAAGTCATTTTGGAACAAGTGCTGTCATGTTACAATCGGAAACACAAGTATTATTGAAACCGTGGGTGTTCTACTTACTAGTACCATTTACGTGCCGCCACGCGTCCCCATTTTTTATTAGCTAGGAGGCGTCGTGCATGGTAGCTATTTGAGTACGAGAGGCGTGCGATCAGACCCCTGCGCGTGCTTATCGGGAGGAGAGCCCTTTGACCTCCATCTGTCGTCCACCTCTCTCCCAAGGTCTCCATTAATGGCGCCCGAGCCTCTGTTTAATGGCGTGGCTATGTCTCACTCGACTGAGATTTAAGAGAGAAAAAAGAAAATCTGAAAGCACGGATCTTGATGCAAAATCCGACGAACCTATATAGCATCTACTGCGACTTATAGCAAGACTGGTGAATATATAAGGACGATTATTTTTTTCGATCAAAGAAGGGTTTGCCCCTTCCAATTTTCATTACTGAAAACCACCACAATTCACAAGAAGTTCAGCACAACTCCAGCCTAACACGAAGGACTAAAAGCTACCAGATTGAAATCACAACATCCCAAGAGGCCAACAAAGGCCAAACATCCATGCCAGAACCCAACATTTCACAACCGACGACACAATACACATCCTAAACCGATTATTACATCAAAAGAAACCAGGAAACTGAAGGAAGCCAGCAGCAACTAGAAGAACAGCAACGCCAGGGTCGCCACAGCAAGAGTTTTCTTCATTCCAGCCTCGCAACATTGATCTTCCATGGAAAGATAAGGTTGATTAATTTTCTTACATAATTAGAAATACAATTAAAAAAGCCACATGCGGCTACGCCCGAAATAACAAGGGCAAAAGAAGAAGGAAGACAAGGATCTGGCTCGCTGATCTCTACTTTCTTGATGCATTGCTGCAGGCCGCGGGAACTAGTCTCTGCGGCGAGCGGCGATGAGCTCTTTCGTGTCCTCAAGACGCTGCTTGAGAACATCCACAGATTCCTCCACCAGCCTTGGGCGCTCGTTGCGGAGCATGTCATTCTCGTCCATAAGTTTCTTGACGATGACGCCGGTCCTCTTCAACAAGGCACCGGGCTCCTCCTGCTGGTCTACACTTCGGACGATCTTCTCCCTCAGCAGGTCGCGCTCGGCCTGGAGCCTCCCATTGCCCTCCCTTAGTTGCCGAATGATGCCGATAGCCTGTACAAATGAGGCTTTCATGTCGTCCTGCAACATCGCCCAGCCGGAGATCTGACCCATCTGGCTATGGACGATCGCATGGATGTTCCTGTAACAGTCGTCGCCTGCCCGCGAGAAATTTTCCCAGGCCGCCGCGGCGCGGCGGGACATCTCTGCTGCTTCCTCAGCGCAGCTGGACTAGTCTGCTGCATCGACGGTGCGGCGGGACCTCCGTGCTGCTTTAGCGGCGTGGCGGGACCTCCGTGCTGCTACTTCCGCGCGGCGGGACATGTCGGCTGCTCTCGCAGCGAGGCAGGACATCTCTCGTGCTTCCGCCTCCAAGCTCGCCTCTCCCTGGTGGCAATCTCTCGACCCAGAACTCACGCTGGCCATGGCAGACGCAAGGGAAGGATGCTGAATGACTTGTTTGTTTTTGTGGATGAGGAGTTGAGGAGGAATGTGCAGTCATCTTGGCATACTAGTATTTATAACCGAGTACTAATAAGCTCCTAAGTGGGAAACCGTTTAGGTTGTGATCGGTGTGAACAGGTTTGCAATTCAATATAGCGTGGAGTAATTTGGAAGGTGAGGTCCACCGAGACCTTAGAGGGCTCCATCGTCGGGTCCTGTTCGGTCTGCATGATCTCGCCCTCCTCGTGCACAACCATCTCTCGACTTGGGCCGGGGTATTACAAAGCTTTACCGTCACATATTTTATACTACTTCAAGGTGCATTAAATCAACACATGCAAGTATCAAAAGGAGAGTCACGGCATGCATACATGCATTGTAATTAATGCATCGGTAAACGCAAATTATTGAAATATATCGAGTGCGGTGCTTTGATGTGTCGCATCAACTCGTACATCAACGAGAAGTTTGATTATCCTCTCCCTCGCGGACTTAACTACACCTGCCTTTGGCTGTATGACAGGTTGGCCACACACCTGTCGGGCCCACCTGTCATACACACAAAGGCAGGAGCGTCCCTCCCTCGCCCATGAGCATGGTGGCTGGCAAGACTAGGAGAAGCTTTCGCTACACGCTCTCCCTCCCGCACGCGGTGGACATGTAGCAGTTCAATCGATGTCAGATGGCTAGAAGCGTACTGTAGTACTCCTCCAGTGCAGTAGTACTCCATCATTGTTCGACTTCCCGAAGAGGCGAAGAGCCAAGCGCAGACCGGACGCTCGTGTGGAGTTCCATGTGTAGAGTAGTCTAGGATAGCGTGTACTGTGCCTGTATGCTTTAAATCGTTGGGGTTGGCTCCATGTATGTGGCCGTCTCGAAGTTTTTAAAAAAATTAAAATAGTCTTCTGGCCCTACCTGACAGCCTGGTGATTGTAGTTTGCACGCTCATCTGGTCAAGACATGAATATATATTTTAATTTGTTTTTTTAAAGGGGGGACTCCCCGGCCTCTGCATCAGAACGATGCATACAACCACATATATTTTAATTTGTGGTGGGTAAATGTTAGAGGTTGCAGCAAATATATTGTACACTGCGGGTCTTTCAGCCAAGTTTAGAGGCAAACATGTGGGGCCAGTGCTATGATGTGTCACGTCAACTCGTACAACGAGGACAAGCTTGATTTTACTACACGCCTTCTCCCTCACCCATGCGCGCGGTTGCTCGCAAACGAGGACATACTTTTGCTTAGTAGTACTTCTACAACAAGCTATCTGTCCCGCTCGAGGTGGACGGACATGCAGCAGTGGATTCGACACTGTAGAAGCAGTAGTAGTAACATCATTGTTCGTCTTCTCGAAGAGGCGGAGAGCCAAGCGCAAACCGAACGTTGCAGTTGCGAACATTGGAGCACGCATATAGCTAGGCTCTTGCAAGAGACAAAATTGCTATATGAGCCCACTATTGTACTAGTATGTACAACTACTTGCTAGTATAGCCCTGTAAACTAGAAAGGAGTATTTTCCCTTCTAAAGATTTCAACAAGTGACTAGACTACACCGAGACAGAGTACATATGGAGCAAAATGAGTGAATCTGCACCGTAAATAAACACATACTAGTTCTATCGTTTTCCTCTCCGAGGTGCACAATATTGAGTATACTGACTAGTCTCTTTTTGACACGCATTTATGTTGTTTTTACACAGTACAGACGCAAGCACTCATATACACGCGCATACACTCACCCCTATGAACGCACACACGCACGGCACTATCATCTTGAAATTTATGAAGTCACCATAGGCACCTCGGCGTCGACAGGTCCATAGGTGCTTGAATGCCAAGGAGGGAGAGGGTAGCGGTTCCCGAGACGTTGAACGGTCAATGATGCATCCTCAATTACATGTAGAGGGAATTAATTGGAGAAGCAGAATAGAGCCAGCACGATATGAATGCAACAGAGTTTGGACTCTCATATAATAAAGGCGCCCCACCACTCCAATCCATCTACTCCCAAGTCTCTGCGCATCACTGCTCACTCCAATCCAAGACCAAGTGACCAGAAGCCACAAGCACCTATGGAGGCGATGGACGCGAGCGACAGTCGGCTGTGCCAAATCATCCAAGGCGTCGGCCTGCGGCCCGGCACCGTGCAGCTTTTCCAGACGGTGCTGGCGACCGCATGCATCATAGCCCTCGCCGACATCGGCTTCGCATCTTGCATGGACGACATGATGGTCAACTCCATCCGCAAGTTCACCACCGTCAAGAAGCGCGCGGACGACCTTGCCGTACTGCTCCAGCCCGCGCGCCCAGGCTCCTCATTGCCTGCAACCCTCATCGGCCTCCATGGTGACGAACTCTTTCAAGCCCTGGTGGCCCTGCATGTGCCGGAGGTCGCCACGAAGAATGTGCACCTTGAGGCCGCGCTTGCCGCGCAGCGCCTCGCCATGCAAGAAACTATCGACCTGCACATCCACGTCTACGAGGAAATCGTCTACATAGGACACTACAAGGCAAGCGAGGACAGAAAGACGTTGGCCTTCTTCCAGTGGCTGGAATCTTTGGATGCCATTGTTCAGAAGCACGTCGACCTGGCCACGAAAGCCGCTGCTACTTAGGTGCCGTTCGGTGGGCCGGCGCCCTGAGTCGAGGAGGTGGACGTCGTCGATGGATGCATCTCTTCTTCTTGCCTCCTGTAACCAGCATTGCATCGCCTTGTGGCCTTAATGTTTTATTAGTATAGTACTCCCTCCATTCCCAAATATAAGTCTTTCTAAAGATTCCAGCAAGTGACTACTACATACAGAGCAAAATGAGTGAATCTACGCTCTAAACTATGTCTACATACATCTGTATGATGTATTCCATTTGAAATAGTATCTAAAAAGGCTTATATTTATGAACAGAGGGAGTACATGGCATTTTTATTCCAGTCATAACGTTTTCACTGTGAGGTGGGGCCGCAATTGAGCAAACCCACCCCGCCCACTGGGCGTCGGCCGAGTTTAGAAGTAGAAGAGAGAAACGAGGGAGGAGAGCTAGCTGTAGCACGGACGCTGTTGTCAGATGGGACTCGTGTTTATAGAATAGGAGTACTGAGCACTCGTGCCTCTTTTTTTTAGGGAAAAATTAGTCGTATGTCTAGTACCACTAGTTGGGTGCATGCGACCTATAGCTGTCATCACTTTAGGTCTCCTTTTCGAACCGCAGCTACGCTTCACAGTACATATTATTTCACGCATTTATCCTCCTATATGTACTCCTAGGCTATTTCAACGTGCTCCCATTCGCCGACATGTGGGACATAGAGCATCTGGGTCGTAGTGCATGCACGACTCGGAGCATATGTCGGGGTACTTTACATTTCAGACCTCGCGAATTACATGCAAACCCCCCGCAGAAGAATAAGTAAATGAATGAATTACTACATGAAACCGGATTATTTTCGTGGAAACCGGAGCACGTTCATTAAATTTTGGACATAACACGTTTATAAAAAATGACCGGACCGAAACCAGTCTAAGGGCCTCTTTGATTTTTCTGCAAAAAAGGGCCTCTTTAATTCGCAGGATACTGAAAACACGGGAATGAGGAAAGTACGATGGCGATGAACCGAGACGAGGAGAACTCTACCTCAGTTAGAGGTTAGAGTTAGATTCTAACCCTGAACTAACTCTAAACCAAAGAGGTGTATGGATGGCAGGGTTAGATTGACAATAAATGCTCTATCTCAATCGTTTGACTACTTTGGACCCTATTTCCTGCCAGATTGGGAGGGTGCTTGGATACGTTTTAGTTCCATGACTAAAAGTAGTGGGACTAAAACTTGCTAGCCTCACCCATGCTTGGATCCAAATACTAAAGAGACTAAAAGCAAGTTAATGAGCATTTATTATCCTCCAAACCCTCCAATCCAGAACTCGCCTGTGTTAAAGGAGAGGAGTTAAATGAGGAGAGAGAGGACTAATCCACATTTTAGTAGGGGTACCCCTGACTAAAATAATTTTAGCCCCTCTTTAGTCAGGGGTGCTTGCAACTTTAGCCTCTTAAAGAGACTATTTTTAGTCAGACTAAAATAAGTCCCTTGGATCCAAGCACCCTCTTGGTGTGGCCGGCTCTTCTGTGGCCTCCTCCCGCTCACAATTGACATAAACGAACCATCTATACAAATCAAGCATGCAAAACATGATAATTTTTACTTTGTCCATACAAATGAGATGTCCCACTTAAACATACAAGTCGTCAGTCAAGCTTCACAAAATAAAAAAACACTTCAGGAAACAAAGAATGAGCTAAGTCATCACGGAAGTCATTCACGATAGGGAGGGAGCCCGGAGCCCCTCACGCACCGAGGGAGGAGCTCGCCATCGTCGCTCTGGAGGAAGGCTCTGTAGAGCCCAAGCCCCGGGAACCCCTACGACGCTTGCCCTTGCGAGTTGAGGTCGACACTGGCATGGGTAGTAGGGCCGCTTGCCGCCGACTGGGAACTTAATCTTTGGGCCTCTAGAAATAATGCAAGCCAGTAACTAAAATACCTAGAAAGGTGAATTGAATCTTTGGGCCTCTAGAAATAATGCAAGCCTGAAACTGAAATACCTGGAAAGGTGACTAAATCTTTGGACCTCTAGAAATAATGCAAGCCTGAAAGTGAAATACCTAGAAAGGTGAACTAAGTCTTTGGGCCTCTAGAAATAATGCAAGCCTGAAACTGAAATACCTAGAAAGGTGAACTGAATCTTTGGGCCTCTAGAAATAATGCAAGCCTGAAATTGAAATACCTAGAAAGGTGGACTGAATCTTTGGGCCTCTAGAAATAATGCAAGCCTGAAATTGAAATACCTAGAAAGGTGACCTGAATCTTTGGGCCTCTAGAAAGATTTATTACCTCCTCAAGCAGCAACAAACAATTCCATGCGTGCACCACAAATCTATACCAAGTTTGATCAGGATCTACTTTTCCAAATCAGAATTAGCGCTAGAGCAAGCAAGATCAATGATATGGTCGTGAGATAGAGAAGGAACGAACAAACTCACCCCTCTCGCGACCTCCCTGGTAGATGCGCCGCCGCCGCACACGACAGAGGGAGAAAAACAACTGGTTAAGGGGGAGCGGGGTGACCTTTGAAGGTCGGAGGGAGAGGGCGGCCGGAGTAGGGAGGCGGAGGCTGGAAGGAGAGGGCGGCCGGAGGAGAGAGAGGGCGAGCGGCCCTATGGGGAATAGAGAGGAGTCGTGCGAGAGGGGGGAGCGATCTGGTGCGGGCAGGGGAGATTTTTTTAGTTCTCTTTTAGTGGGCCCGAGGATAACTAACCCAATTAGAACCTCTCCACCAGGCTAGTTTTTTTAGCTGGGTTAGAGCAAGTTAGCTCAAACTAACCCCTCTTGTTTCAATAATTTGAGGCTATTTCAACCCAAACTAGCTCTAACTCAGGGATCCAAACAAAGAGGAGTGTTAGGGTACATGCTAAAGTGTGGACCGTAGCACATTGTTTTTTATGGCCATATCACCACATTGTTTTCTACTGCTAGTTCACTGGGCTATCGTGGTTCGCACTGCTGGTTCACTAGGCTGTCGTGGTTCGCACTCCTCCGATCTGAGTAGTACTCCCTCCGTTCCTAAATATAAGTCTTCGTAGATATTTCACTGTGGACCACATACGGATGTATATAGATGCATTTTATGTGTAGATTCACTCATTTTTCTCCGCATGTGGTCCATAGTGAAATATCTCCAAAGACTTATATTTAGGAACGGAGGGAGTAGTATAGTACTAGTATATACCGCATCATTCTTTGCTCCTTCTTACTACTCCGACATGTGGGAGAGCCAGCATCCGGGTCGACCTGTCATGCACCAGATTAGAGCGCGTAACGGAAGGGGGGCATCACCCCAGTCGGAGTGCCAGTAATTCATGACTATAGTGAGTGGTCATATCATAAGTCTTTCCAATAGTAACACGCCTTCAAATCACACAGCCCCACTCGTTCACCCTCCTCGCCTCTCTGTCAAACCGCCTACCCGAGAACTGCCGCGCGTACTGCCCGGGAAAAGCCCCGCCCTCAACTTTTAACTACGCGAAAATAGTTCGAGCTTGTTCGTTCTATATAAATACAGTACTTACTGTATGTTTATTCACCCGTGGGGTTGTTCAATGAATGGAGGGGTGGGGAGCACAAGTGAACAATACTGTAGTACTACTGGTAGTAAGTAGGAGTCGTACAGTAGTCACCTTAAATAGAGAGTTTCTTTTCTTTAATGCCACGTACACAAATTGAAATGCTTGCTGTGGAGAGAAAAAAGATAATCACTCCACTATATATGGACGCAGGGGCCTGAGCGCTTGCTTTACTAGGGTTGCTCTCTTCATTCCCTCGTCCTCTCCGGATATAAACAAGACAACGGTAGCGACATTTTCTCTCTGCTCACCGCTGGTCATAGATCCGGCCGGATCCCTTCGGCCGGTGTGTGTAGAGGACTAAAAGGTGCATCGTTCACGCGGTCATCACCGCCGAGGGAGGAAACCCATAGCTGCCGGAGGGGCCCGATCCTCTTCCCGTGCCGTTCTCTCCGACACAGCGCCGGCTCGGGAGGTCCTCTGACCCTTCTTCCTCCTTGGCGTATTGTCCGCAGATCCGACCTGCCACCGCTGACATCCCGGCGACCCTCAGGTATAAGTTCTTTGAAAGCAGCCTTGCTCTACTGCCCCAGCTCCCCACGTGTATGCATGTGCATCTTTTTCTACTCCCATCAACTCTTACAAAGCCACCTAAATTTTTAGTATTATTAGAGGTAAAGCTACTTCATGCATTCGAATCTAGGGCTTTGTTCAAACAACGAAGAAAGGGGGAAAGTTGTAGCATGAATCTAGGACTTGATTCAAAGAGGAAATAATATGGTGAAAGTAGTAGAGACCGGATACCCAACCGGTCTCTTGGTTGAAAAGGGAAATAATGGGAAAACGCAGTACAAACTGGATAAGGAACAGATCTATTATTGGTTGAAAAAAGGATAGAAAGTGGCGGCTGGTGGACAAGTCAACAGAGTATGTCCAGGATTAGATTTGCTGCCATCACATAGTAAAAGGCCTCCAGGATTAGATTTGCTGCCCTCACATAGTAAAAGGTCTCAGGATTAGATTTGTTGCCCTCACATAGTAAAAGGTCTCAGGATTAGATTTACTGCCCTCACATAGTAAAAGGTCTCCAGGATTAGGTTTGCTGCCTCACATAGTAAAAGGTCTCCAGGATTAGATTTGCTGCCCTCACATAGTACAAGGTCTCCAGGATTAGGTTTGCTGCCCTCACATAGCATGAACAAACTCGGCATCACCACTTTATGCCTCCTTGTAGGTACATTGTGCTGATGCGTCCACTGTTGCATGTCCTTATACCAACCTTTTGCTGTTGTTAATGTAAGGGCGCATGTAAAATGAAGTGATCACACTGTTACCTTAGGGACATGTCTAACCAGTGTTATTGTTAATCTAATGCCTCCAGCGATAAGATGCAATTAAACTGTGTTACAAATGGCACTCCTGCTGTTTTCCCCAGTATGATAAGTAAGTTGCTCCTTTACGCTGCTGAGTGTCCTGGTGTCCCCACGGTCCCATGCCCTTAAACCAACTCTTTAGCTGCTGTTGATTTACTGTGTCTGGTAAACAAGCAATGCCACCATTAAATTAATCACATATTTGAGGAATCTCATTGTTGATCGTAATGCTTCTGGTAACATGAAGCGTTGCTGAAGTTTTAAAATTTCTACTGTCCTTGCGTGATTGCCATGAACATAATTAAGATGCTTCTTTTCATTTTGTATATGTTTTGTATATTCTTATTGACCAGCAACTGTTTACTTTCTATCTTTTTGTGCAGATAGGGATATCCATTTGACCTTGTTGCTATTGTGACCTTTTGGTGAACTGCACAAAACACTTTTTTTTGGAATGAGTGTCTTGTGCAGTTCAACTAAAATGTCATGTGGGCAACATCTCTCAATTTTGGTGGAACTGCACAAAATGGTGATTGGAGTTTCCAAAATCTCCGTCAAGTTCTGCTGGTAATCTCGTTCAACATTTTATTAGCCTTTGCAAGATGGAGCTGCCACTGTCACCACAATGGCACTTTATTTTAGTGGAACTGCATAAAAGGATAAGAAAATTATAGTTGCACCTTACATGAGTCTGACAACCAACCTTAATGTTCCTCAATTTTAGTGCAACTACTAAAGAAGAACCTGCCAGCTCACAAGAGCAAGTACTTCTTGCTAGCTAAATGATGCAATCTTTGCTTCATTTCAGGTGAACTGCAGAAAAAGGCGCATGAATTGAATCATGGAACTCCAGGCAGACATCATCCAAGTAGAGATGGAGGTTGAGTTCAAGGAGGCCGCTATTAAAGCGAAATCATGCTCTCATGTCTTCTTGTTTGTGCTGTGGAAACATGTTGTGCAAACAGGAATACTCAACTACAGATGTTGTGACGGTCAAGAGCATTCGCCAAGTTCTTTGATTGTATGACATGGCTAGCCAAGATGGATTTAATCCCGATATTCACTTTATCAAACGGCTCTAATGGGTTGGTTCTGAATCTTGCAAGCTGGGAATCAGTGAGATGTGTAGGCATCTTTGTTGTACTTATTATTTGAATCTTATTTGTTGGTTCTGAATCTTGCAAGCTGGGAATCAATGAGATGTGTAGGCATCTTTGTTGTACTTATTATTTGGATCTTATTTGTTGGTTCTGAATCTTGCAAGCTGGGAATCAATGAGATGTGTAGGCATCTTTGTTGTACTTATTATTTGGATCTTATTTGTTGGTTCTGAATCTTGCAAACTGGGAAACACGGCATGATGAGGACAACAACCATAACAAACAGTTCAAACTTGGTAGTATTATCTTTGTGAAAGTGCGACAAATGTGCTGATCGTGTGCGTCCTGAGAATAATAATTCTAACTGTTGTGCATGTTGATCCTGTGGCACTGATAGAACGAGCGAATGCATTGCTTGTTTTAAGTATAAATTTCTATTAAATCTAATTAAATTTAAGTAAAGTGACCACTAACTCATGTTATTACAGTACCAATACAGACCCGCTCGTGAACCGACGTGTGGCCGAGGGTGCATCTTCTGCCGGGCGTGCAGCGGATGAGGGAGGGGTAGTAACTGTTGTCGCCTGTACACACTCAGCTTACTGTTGAATCCAGTTCCCCAAGAGCTGAAAAACGAACTGCTGCCGCCGCCTACACACTCGTTCACTCGAAGAGACTCCAATGGCGATCCGAGGGGTGAGCCTGCTGGATATGGACTGAAGGAAATATGCCCTAGAGGCAATAATAAAGTTATTATTTATTTCCTTATATCATGATAAATGTTTATTATTCATGCTAGAATTGTATTACCCGGAAACATAATACATGTGTGAATACATAGACAAACAGAGTGTCACTAGTATGCCTCTACTTGACTAGCTCGTTAATCGAAGATGGTTATGTTTCCTAACCATGAACAAAAGAGTTGTTATTTGATTAAAGGGATCGCATCATTAGAAGAATGATGTGATTGACATGACCCATTCCATTAGCTTAGCACCCGATCGTTTAGTATGTTGCTATTGCTTTCTTCATGACTTATACATGTTCCTATGACTATGAGATTATGCAACTCCCGTTTGCCGGAGGAACACTTTGTGTGCTACCAAACATCACAACGTAACTGGGTGATTATAAAGGAGCTCTACAGGTGTCTCCAAAGGTACATGTTGGGTTGGCGTATTTCGAGATTAGGATTTGTCACTCCGATTGTCGGAGAGGTATCTCTGGGCCCTCTCAGTAATGCACATCACATAAGCCTTGCAAGCATTGCAACTAATGAGTTAGTTGTGAGATGATGTATTGCGGAACGAATAAAGAGACTTGCCGGTAACGAGATTGAACTAGGTATTAAGATACCGACGATCGAATCTCGGGCAAGTAACATACCGGTGACAAAGGGAACACCGTATGTTGTTATGCGGTCTGACCGATAAAGATCTTCGTAGAATATGTAGGAGCCAATATGAGCATCCAGGTTCCGCTATTGGTTATTGACCGGAGACGTGTCTCGGTCATGTCTACATTGTTCTCGAACCCGTACGGTCCGCACGCTTAAGGTTTCGATGACAGTTATATTATGAGTTTATGAGTTTTGATGTACCGAAGGAGTTCGGAGTCACGGATGAGATCGGGGACATGACGAGGAGTCTCGAAATGGTCGAGACGTAAAGATCGATATATTGGACGACTATATTCGGACATCGGAAAGGTTCTGAGTGATTCGGGTATTTTTCAGAGTACCGGGGAGTTACGGGAATACGGGGGGCCTTATTGGGCTTTAGGGGAGAGGAAGAGGCAGGCCGCGCGCCCCCCCATTGACTAGTCCGAATTGGACTAGGGGGAGGGGCGGTGCCCCCTCCTTCATTCTCTTTCCTCTTCCCCTTCCTTGTCTACTACTCCTACTACTTGGAAGGACTCCTAGTTGGACTAGGAAAGGGGGAATCCTATTCCCGGTGGGAGTAGGACTCCCCTAGGGCGCGCCATAGAGAGGGCCGGCCATCCCCTCCTCCAATCCTTTATGTACGGGGGCAGGGGGCACCCCATAGACACACAAGTTGATCTTCGTGATCGTTCTCTTAGCCGTGTGCGGTGCCCCCCTCCACCATAATCCTCGATAATATTGTAGCGGTGCTTAGGCGAAGCCTTGCGACGGTAGAACATCAAGATCGTCATCACGCCGTCATGCTGACGGAACTCATCCCCGACACTTTGCTGGATCGGAGTCCGGGGATCGTCATCGAGCTAAACGTGTGTGTAACGCCCCGGATTCGATGCGCCAGGTGTCCGCCAGTTATTCGCCGTCGTTGCCATGTCATGTGCTTGCATGTTGCACTTTGCCATGTCATCATCTGCATTTCATATCATATCATCATGTGCATCGCATTCGCATACGTGTTCATTTCATGAATCCGAGCATTTTTCCCGTTGTCCGTTTTGCAATCCGGCGCTCCTATGTTCCCCGGCGTCCCCTTTTACCTTTTTCCGTGAGCGGGTATTAAACTTTCTCGGAATGGACCGAGGTTTGCCAAGCGGCCTTGGTATAGCACCGGTAGACCGCCTGTCAAGTTTCGGGGTCATTCGGAGGTCGTTTGATACTCCAACGGTTAACCGGGTAACCGTGAAAGCCTCTTTTGGGTTGCAGCCCAAAACCCCTCCAAAACAGCCGCAATATAGCCGGTGTATCCGTCGGACGTTTTCGGTCTCCGAAAACCATTGTCGGGTTGCTATTCTCTCTCTTCTCTCAGCCCAACTCATCTACACAGCCCACTAGGCCCAACTACATATCCCCTCTGCTCCGGACCGTCCGATGGCGATCGAACGGCTTCGAAACGGAGCAAAACCCCTAACCCTAGTCCCCTTTCTATATATAGGCGCCTCCCATGCCATTTTTGGCCTCCTACCAACCCCCTCCATAATTTCCGCAGTCAGCCGCCGCCTCCATCCTCGTTTTCAGCGCCGGCGCACTCCCTCGCCGCCACTTGGCGCTGCCCAGCAGGGTCCGCCGCCACCTGCGCCGCCGCTCCTGGCCACCCAGGCGCTGCCACGTCGCCCCGCAGCTCTCCCACCTCCCGCAGCCCGCCGAGGCCTGGTTCCAGCCCTCCCAGGCCCAAGCGCCGCCGCCGCAGCCCATGACCGGGCCCGAGCCGCGCGCGCCCCCACGCCTGAGCGCTCCGCTCGATCTGGATCGGGGGGAGCCCGATCCTGAGCTCCCCGTCGCCCCGCTGTCCCGTCGACTCCGCCTGACTCCGGCGTCCAGGAGCCACGCCGGCGACCTTCAAAGCCAGCCGCCACCCCTGCTCCTCTCCTCCCCCCCGATGTGCTCTCTCTCCCCTCTAATCTCTCTGTCTCTCTCGACCTACAGAGAGCCACCATGGGAGGCGAGCTCCAATGCTCCAAGTCCAGCCGCCGTCTCATCGGAGCGCCTCCAACCCTGCCTTGCCTAGATCCGGGAAGCCCGCGCCTCCACGGACCCATTCCCCGCTGTCCCGAGCCCCGCCGGAGTCCCTGCTCACCGCCCGCTGCCATTCCTCTTCTTCAACCCCCGACCTGCCAGTTATTTCGCGAGGTGAAAAAAACTGCTGTCCCTGAAAACTCACATTCTGGTGTAATCTTTGACCTACTATAACTTCGTGCTTGATGCTCCGTTTCATGCGTATAATATGTCAAATTGTTCGCCTCGACGAGTAAATCATTTCATCTCATTACATCATTTTCATTTGAGCTCATATTGATGCCCGAAATGCTGTTAGAAGAGGGCTATGTGAATTTAGTTTCAGATCTGTTTCAGTAGATGCACTTTTGTCATTTTTGCCATGATTGATGTGTGCATCCTATGATGTTGAGCTCTACATGTGTTTTGAAATATGCCTTGCCATATTTACAGGGGTGTATGCCATGTATTTTTGTGGTCCTTGTGGTGACTAGCACAAGCATGCAAACTAGGGTACTTATTGTTGCTGATTTCAGGGACTTTGTAATTTCACAGTCATGCCCTGCTGTTATTTTTATGCTATGTGTTTATGTTGTTTCAGAGAGATCTATGCCTCTTTTGAGCATGATAAGTAAGAGTGTTTTGAGCATATGGATTTGCTCTATCCATCCATGCCTTTGTTTGTAATTATGGAGTACCATAGCTTGAGTCAATCGAGCTCTACTTTTGCTATAAAATGTTACTGGAAGATTGTTTACATGTTGTTCGATTTTGCCAAGATTGTTGTAGTCGTTCCTTGCATGCTATGATGTTGTTCTTGACATGTCTAGCTTATATGCCATGTATTCTTGATGGATGTAAGCTTAGTTTATCATGAAATGCTCTGCAGTGAGTGCATCGAGCTCGTAAACATGCCTACTTGTTATCTGTTTTTGACATGTCTAGTTTTCTGCTAAGTCTGAAATCTGTAACGAAACTTGCTTATTTGACATGGGTGTTATTATATTTTCTGATCCCTTTTGGCTTATGGTCAGTAAGGGACTTTTGTTCAATGCTTTGAGTAGATTCATGTCATGCCTTGTTTTTCTATGTCCTGTTCCTGTAGCATGTTGTTTGCTTGCTCTAAACATGTCACCCTGATGTTAAATTCTGGCATGTTAGTATTTTCACTAAGTCTGTGAACCTGTTATCTTTTGCACTTTTGCCATGCTTGTTTGAACCTGTTATGTTGTTATTTAGCCGTAGCTCAGTGTTCATCTTTTGTCAAGCATCTTGAGTAGATTACTGCCATATGCTTTGTTGGTACGTTTGGGTGCAGTAAGTTAATTTCTTGTTGCTTGTTAAGTAGCATCATGCTGTTAATGGCAGAATCTTGTCATTCTTGTTTTGCTTGTCATTTGCAAACCGTGCATCCGATTCCGGTGATCTTTATATCGATTTCAACTGAAATCACCTCACCTTTCCATTGGCATACTTGGTTTGCCAAGATTATGCCTGGTTCATCTTTTTCCTTCCGAAGCATGCATATGCATTGCATACCACATCTCGCATATCATGCCATGTTTATGTGGTGGTTGTTTACTTTGTTGTTTGCTTCTTTCCGGTGTTGCCTCTTCGGGTTAGTTCCGATAACGTTGCGATTGTGAGGATCCGTTCTTCTACGTCCGTTTGTCTTCTTCATGGACTCGTTCTTCTTCCTTGCGGGATTTCAGGCAAGATGACCATACCCTCGAAATCACTTCTATCTTTGCTTGCTAGTTGCTCGCTCTTTTGCTATGCCTATGCTGCGATACCTACCACTTGCTTATCATGCCTCCCATATTGTTAAACCAAGCCTCTAACCCACCTTGTCCTAGCAAACCGTTGTTTGGCTATGTTACCGCTTTGCTCAGCCCCTCTTATAGCGTTGTTAGTTGCAGGTGAAGATGAAGTTTGTTCCTTGTTGGAACATGGAGATGTTGTTCCTTGTTGGAACATGTTTACTTGATGGGATATCACAATATATCTTATTTAATTAATGCATCTATATACTTGGTAAAGGGTGGAAGGCTCGGCCTTATGCCTGGTGTTTTATTCCACTCTTGCCGCCCTAGTTTCCGTCATATCGATGTTATGTTCCCGGATTCTTGCGTCCCTAACATGGTCGGGTGATTTATGGGACCCCCTTGACAGTTCCCTTTAAATAAGACTTTTCCAGCAAGGCCCAACATTGGTTTTACCATTTGCCTACCACCTATACCTTTCCCTTGGGAGTAGCTAACCCGAGGGTCATCTTTATTTAGCCCCCCCGGGCCAATGCTTGTCCAAGTGTTGGTCCGAACTAGAGCGCTTTGCAGCGCCACCTCAAGGAAACTTGGGGTCTAGTTTTAGTTATACGGACAGCTCATCCGGTGTTGCCCTGAGAACGAGATATGTGCAGCTCCTATCAGGATGTCGGCGCATCGGGCGGCTTTGCTGGACTTGTTTTATTACTGTCGAAGTGTCTTGTAGCCGGGATTCCGAGACTGATTGGGTCTTCCCGGGGAGAAGGAATATCCTTCGTTGATCGCGAGAGCTTATCATGGGCTAAGTTGGGACACCCCTGCAGGGTTTGAACTTTCGAAAGCCGTGCCCGCGGTTATGTGGCAGATGGGAATTTGTTAATGTCCGGTTGTAGAAAACCCGAAGTTGACCTTAATTAAAATACATCAACCACGTGTGTAACCGTGATGGTCTCTTCTCGGTGGGGTCCGGGAAGTGAACACGGTGTTGGAGTTATGCTTGACGTAAGTAGTTTCAGGATCACTTCTTGATCATAGTTGTTCGACCGTGCTTTTGCCTTCTCTTCTCGCTCTCATTTGCGTATGTTAGCCACCATATATGCTAGTCGCTTGCTGCAGCTCCATCTCACTATCCTGTGCTACCTTTAAGCTTAAATAGTCTTGATCTCGCGGGTGTGACATTGCTGAGCCCCCGTGACTCACAGATACTTCCAAAACCAGTTTGCAGGTGCCGATGAAACTGTGCAGGTGACGCACCCGAGCTCAAGGAGGAGCTCGATGAAGGCCTTGTTCATTGTGTTGTTTCGTTTCAGTTGATCAGTAGTGGAGCCCAGTCGGGACGATCGGGGATCTGTGTAGCTTTTGGGGTAGTCTTCTTTTATTTTGGTTCCGTAGTCGGACCTTGATTGTATCTGTATGATGTAATGCTTTACTCATGTATTGTGTGAAGTGGCGATTGTAAGCCAACTATGTATCTTTTTCCCTTATGTATTACATGGGCTGTGTGAAGATTACCTCTCTTGCGACATTGCTTTCAATGCGATTATGCTTCTAAGTCGTGCTTCGACACGTGGGAGATATAGCAGCATCGAGGGTGTTAGAAGTTGGTAATCAGAGCCTTCCCCGACCTTAGGAGCCCCCACTGATTGATCGTTTTTAGCGGCCGAGTTGTGTCTAGAAAAATGTTTTGAGTCATTTAGGAATTATGTATCGGAGAGTTTAGGAATTCTTTTTACTTCCCAGTCTCCTCATCGCTCTGTTAAGGCATCCTGACGTAGAGTTTTGACTCTTCTCTTCTCATAATTTCACTAAAAAAAATTAGGATCACACGGGTATCTTAGAATCGTTCCGATGGTTTTGTGATGACAACATTGTCTTGGTGCCTCCCGTCAGCAGGGGTTATTGGAGGTGTCCCGGGGAGTTGAGCTCCGAGGTGTTGTCGTCATAATTTTATCGTTGCAGTTCTGGTATACCTGAGTTTAGTACGCCGACATCGAAAATCTCTTTTGTACAGTTGTTGGTGAGATAACCCTGATAGCCCAGTACTGAGGCGAGAGCGGGAGTATTGCCATAACTCGTATAACGGATGCTTTTCAAAGGTTGAGGTAGACGATTTCCGAAGGTTTCTTGGGTATGTGTTGAAGGATGGATACAGCTGGACCTAGGTATTGTTAGTTTGGGTGATATATTTTGTGTCCCCTGTATCCCCAACACCTGATTGCATAACCAGAAAGTTTCGGGAGTTAATAAGTGGGAATTCAAGTAGCTCCTAGAATATCTTTCCGACAGATGCATGATATGGGATTGGGTAAATCTCTATCATATGTATTTGTTCCGGCTTATTCTGCGAGCCAAATCCTTTGTTTTTGTTTTGTTTTGTGGTATTCGAGTTGCTTCAATGCCAAGTGTTGATTCCATACCTTCCCTAAACGGTGTTATCATATTTCTATGGAAATACTAATCCTTCTTGATAATCAAGATTATCATGCCAATTCTTTTCCAACCGGTGTGTCTCTCTTCAAGTGGATCCGATCACTTCAACATTCGCAAGATCATTTATCAGCTCTTATTAACGGTGTTTGCTTCATCCGTTCCAAGTTGCCTTTGTTTTCCCGCCTCCCACCCTTATTTCTTCAAGGACTCAGATTTCTTAATCATGTATCCTTTTATTGATGGAAGTTTCTTCATTCTTTCCTTCTATGTTATTATCCGGTGATTATCATGAAGATGGTCAGGAGTTTCAAGTTCATCATTCGTCACTCTTTTCTTCTCCGATGGTTCCAATTCAAGCTTTATCGATCATATCTTTTCCTCGTTTCTAATGTTTTCTCATGCCGGTGCACCTCTTAATCATTCACCTCTCACTATGCATTTGTTCCGGAGTGATGAAGATATCTCAGAAGATTCAAGTTCCCATTCTCAATTCACTCAATTTCTTTTGAGGATGCTATCTCATTCAATTCATTTAATTCAACCGGTGCAATCTCTCTTTTCAAGCAATCGTTTAACGGTGTTTTTTTTAGTGGGCCCTAACCCACAGGTCTTTTTCCAGGATCTTACCTGACTCTTCTAATTTTCCCGGAGCTTCTAAAATTCTTTTCAAAGTTTGATGTAAGTATGAATTATCATCAGTCATATGTACTTCTCCAAAATCTTTCAAACTCTTTTCATCGTTGGTTCAACCTGTCTAATTTTCATCCCGGAGTATCTCAACAATTCATGGCGGTGTTTGTCATCGTCATTCTCAACAATTGAAGACCGAAGAAGAGTTTCTCTTAAATCTTACTCCATTCTCTTCAAGGTTCATGGTTCTAGCTTGATGCCATCCTCTCATAATTGTTTTCGATTGTGAGAATTCTTTTCACCCATCCGGAGCATTTCAGAAATCTTTTCAGTTTGATTCTCCGGAGCCTTTCATCTCAGAATTATTCATTCTCAGCTTCGTCTATCGTTCTCCAAATCTTACCGGTGCATCATTCAATATTCTCTAATCAGCTCATGATCTCTTCGTTCTCATGTATCTAAATCCTAGAAAGCATCTTCGTTCATTTGCTAATTCTTCCCGGTGTTTTTTTTATCTTTTCTTCGTCCATTTTAAATTCTTACGGTGGCTCGTTCAAGAGTTCTCTTCCTCCGTTATCATCTAGATTCATTCGTTCTTTCCAATCCTACCGGTGGTTCGTTGAAGACCTTCCCAAGTTTTCGCTTTATCTATCTTAATCCTTTCTACGAGAATAAGTAGTATGCCAAATCCATTGCTTGTCATCAATTTAATTGGTGAAGGATGAGCGTAATGTAATTCTTTTTCTTGTTTCATCGAGTAAATTCTATTCCTTATTCCGGAAGTTCATCAAAACTCTTGATTTCATTTGTTCATCTTTCTTTCCGGAGTTCCAATTTTTCTCGGTTATATCATTTCAAAGCTTCATCTTATCACTACAAGGCTTCACCTTGTGTTTTCAGCTTCTCTTTCTTTTTTTATCATCCTTTCATTACCGGAGTTTTTCATGGAGCCTCTTCATGGTGGTTCATCAATTGTTCTTCAAGTTTTCTCTCGGAGTTAAGATCCGCCAAGCTATACTCTAAATTAAACAGGGTGCTTAACACTTGTTTTGTTTGGAGGAGTTCAAGCATTTCTTCTTCTTGCATTCCGAAGTGCAATTCGTTCTACCTTATCATTTGAGGTGGTGTTATGTCATTCTCAACAATTTGAGTTCGCGTTTCATGGTTCACATGTTTTCAACAATGAGGTATTTTAAATCCATCAATCTCTTCATTGGAGTTATCTTGGGTTATATTTCACTTAAGGCTTTCCCTAAGGATTGTTGCTATTTATGGTGCTTATAAATGACCCAAGTTCTTCGTTTGTTCTCCCGGTGAAATAAGTTTCTCGTCTCCTTGTGGATATCAATCCAATCATTTGTTTCCATTGGTGGCAGAAGCTCACCTCATAATTTTGAGATGTTTCCATAAGCCCGCTACAAGCTTATTCGTTTCGTTGTTGGTTTTCCAACAACTCCGTTCGACCCTTCTCCTAAAGATGCCTTTTCAAGTTCATTTGTGGCAGAAATTGGCATTTCCTTCTACATCCTTCTATTCCAATGATCTATCTTCTATTCTCTCTTCCGGAGGCAATGTGATGTTGCTCTCTTCGCTCATCATCTTGAATTGTGAAGATCGTGTTCTTTTCGTGCTTATCCATTTAACCGGAGTGTTATGTCTATCGTTCCTCTTTTAACCGGAGTCTCATCCAAGTGCTTTCATTTGCCAAGTTCATATTCTATTCCTTCCATTTCCAACCGGAGTGTTGTTGTAATTGTTCTTTATCGTTCCTTGTACATCTTGTTTAAACCGGAGTGGTTTCAATATCTATCTTATCACTAAACCGTTGGGTTCTCGTCATATCCCATGTTCCTCTTTTCTAACGGAGTGTTTTCAACTTTGTTCATCTTCGTTGTTTTCGTTCTTTCATTTTGTTCAACCTCTCAAGGTTCTTTGGTTTGACTCTTTTGTCAAAGAAGCAACTTAGTTTTACCTCTTCTCTTTCTCTTCTGTTTTTCCCTCCGGTGCCATCCTAGATCTCGGGACGAGATCCTCTCCTAGTGGTGGAGTGTTGTAACGCCCCGGATTCAATGCGCCAGGTGTCCGCCAGTTATTCGCCGTCGTTGCCATGTCATGTGCTTGCATGTTGCACTTTGCCATGTCATCATCTGCATTTCATATCATATCATCATGTGCATCGCATTCGCATACGTGTTCGTTTCATGAATCCGAGCATTTTTCCCGTTGTCCGTTTTGCAATCCGGCGCTCGTATGTTCCCCGGCGTCCCCTTTTACCTTTTTCCGTGAGCGGGTATTAAACTTTCTCGGAATGGACCGAGGTTTGCCAAGCGGCCTTGGCATAGCACCGGTAGACCGCCTGTCAAGTTTCGGGTCATTCGGAGGTCGTTTGATACTCCAACGGTTAACCGGGTAACCGTGAAAGCCTCTTTTGGGTTGCAGCCCAAAACCCCTCCAAAACAGCCGCAATATAGCCGGTGTATCTGTCGGACGTTTTCGGTCTCCTAAAACCATTGCCGCGTTGCTATTCTCTCTCTTCTCTCAGCCCAACTCATCTACACAGCCCATTAGGCCCAACTACATATCCCCTCCGCTCCGGACCGTCCGATGGCGATCGAACGGCTTCGAAACGGAGCAAAACCCCTAACCCTAGTCCCCTTTCTATATATAGGCGCCTCCCATGCCATTTTTGGCCTCCTACCAACCCCCTCCATAATTTCCGCAGTCAGCCGCCGCCTCCATCCTCGTTTTCAGCGCCGGCGCACTCCCTCGCCGCCACTTGGCGCTGCCCAGCAGGGTCCGCCGCCACCTGCGCCGCCGCTCCTGGCCACCCAGGCGCTGCCACGTCGCCCCGCAGCTCTCCCACCTTCCGCAGCCCGCCGAGGCCTGGTTCTAGCCCTCCCAGGCCCAAGCGCCACCGCCGCAGCCCACGACCGGGCCCAAGCCGCGCGCGCCCCCACGCCTGAGCGCTCCGCTCAATCTGGATCGGGGGGAGCCCGATCCTGAGCTCCCCGTCGCCCCGCTGTCCCGTCGACTCCGCCTGACTCCGGCATCCAGGAGCCACGCCGGCGACCTTCTAGGCCAGCCGCCACCCCTGCTCCTCTCCTCCCCCCCTTCCCGATGTGCTCTCTCTCCCCTCTAATCTCTCTGTCTCTCTCGACCTACAGAGAGCCACCATGGGAGGGGAGCTCCAATGCTCCAAGTCCAGCCGCCGTCTCATCGGAGCGCCTCCAACCCTGCCTTGCCCGGATCCGGGAAGCCCGCGCCAGCACGGACCCATTCCCGGCCGTCCCGAGCCCCGCCGGAGTCCCTGCTCACCGCCCGCTGCCATTCCTCTTCTTCAACCCCCGACCTGCCAGTTATTTCGCGAGGTGAAAAAAACTGTTGTCCCTGAAAACTCACATTCTGGTGTAAACTTTGACCTGCTATAACTTCGTTCTTGATGCTCCGTTTCATGCGTATAATATGTCAAACTGTTCGACTCGACGAGTACATCATTTCATCTCATTACATCGTTTTCATTTGAGCTCATATTGATGCCCGAAATGCTGTTAGAAGAGGGCTATGTGATGTTAGTTTCAGATCTGTTTCAGTAGATGCACTTTTGTGATTTTTGCCATGATTGATGTGTGCATCCTATGATGTTGAGCTCTGCATGTGGTTTGAAATATGTCATGCCATCTTTACAGGGGTGTATGCCATGTATTTTTGTGATCCATGAGGTGACTAGCACAAGCATGCAAACTAGGGTACTTATTGTTGCTGATTTCAGGGACTTAGTAATTTCACAGTCATGCCCTGCTGTTATTTTTATGCTATGTGTTTATGTTGTTTCAGAGAGATCTATGCCTCTTTTGAGCATGATAAGTAAGAGTGTTTTGAGCATATGGATTTGCTCTATCCATCCATGCCTTTGTTTGTAATTATGGAGTACCATAGCTTGAGTCAATCGAGCTCTACTTTTGCTATAAAATGTTACTGGAAGATTGTTTACATGTTATTCGATTTTGCCAAGCTTGTTGTAGTTGTTCCTTCCATGCTATGATGTTGTTCTTGCCATTTCTAGCTTCTATGCCATGTCTTCTTGACGTATGTATGCTTATTTTATCATGCAATGCTCTGTAATGAGTGCATTGATCTCGTAAACATGCCTACTTGTTATCTGTTTTTGACATGTCCAGTTTTCTGCTGTCTGAAATCTGTAACGAAACTTGCTTATTTGACATGGGTGTTATTATATTTTCTGATCCCTTTTGGCTTATGGTCAGTAAGGGACTTTTGTTCAATTCTTTGAGTAGATTCATGTCATGCCTTGCTTTGCTATGTCATGTTCCTGTAGCATGTTGTTTGCTTGCTCTAAACATGTCACCCTGATGTTAAATTCTGGCATGTTAGTATTTTCACCAAGTCTGTGAACCTGTTATCTTTTGCACTTTTGCCATGCTTGTTTGAACCAATTATGGTGTTACTTAGCCGTAGCTCAGTGTTCATCTTTTGTCAAGCATCTTGAGTAGAATACTGTCATATGCTTTGTTGGTACGTTTGAGTGCAGTAGGTTAATTTCTTGTTGCTTGTTAAGTAGCATCATGTTGTTAATGGCAGAATCTTGTCATTCTTGTTTTGCTTGTCATTTGCAAACCGTGCATCCGATTCCGGTGATCTTTATATCGATTTCAACCGAAATCACCTCACCTTTCCATTGCCATACTTGGTTTGCCAAGATTATGCCTGGTTCAATATTTTCCTTCCGAAGCATGCATATGCATTGCATACCACATCTCGCATATCATGCCATGTTTATGTGGTGGTTGTTTACTTTGTTGTTTGCTTCTTTCCGGTGTTGCCTCTTCGAGTTAGTTCCGATAACGTTGCGATTGTGAGGATCCGTTCGTCTACGTCCGTTTGTCTTCTTCATGGACTCGTTCTTCTTCCTTGCGGGATTTCAGGCAAGATGACCATACCCTCGAAATCACTTCTATCTTTGCTTGCTAGTTGATCGCTCTTTTGCTATGCCTATGCTGCGATACCTACCACCTGCTTATCATGCCTCCCATATTGTTAAACCAAGCCTCTAACCCACCTTGTCCTAGCAAACCGTTGTTTGTCTATGTTACCGCTTTGCTCAGCCCCTCTTATAGCGTTGTTAGTTGCAGGTGAAGATGAAGTTTGTTCCTTGTTGGAACATGGAGATGTTGTTCCTTGTTGGAACATGTTTACTTGTTGGGATATCACAATATATCTTATTTAATTAATGCATCTATATACTTGGTAAAGGGTGGAAGGGTCGGCCTTATGCCTGGTGTTTTGTTCCACTCTTGCCGCCCTAGTTTCCGTCATATCGGTGTTATGTTCCTGGATTCTTGCGTCCCTAACGCGGTCGGGTGATTTATGGGACCCCCTTGACAGTTCACTTTGCATAAGACTTTTCCAGCAAGGCCCAACATTGGTTTTACCATTTGCCTACCACCTATACCTTTACCTTGGGAGTAGCTAACCCGAGGGTCATCTTTATTTAGCCCCCCCCCCCCGGGCCAATGCTTGTCCAAGTGTTGGTCCGAACTAGAGCGCTTTGCAGCACCACCTCAAGGAAACTTGAGGTCTGGTTTTATTTGTACGGACAGCTCATCCGGTGTTGCCCTGAGAACGAGATATGTGCAGCTCCTATCAGGATGTCGGCGCATCGGGCGGCTTTGCTGGACTTGTTTTATTACTGTCGAATTGTCTTGTAGCCGGGATTCCGAGACTGATCGGGTCTTCCCGGGGAGAAGGAATATCCTTCGTTGATCGCGAGAGCTTATCATGGGCTAAGTTGGGACACCCCTGCAGGGTTTGAACTTTCGGAAGCCGTGCCCGCAGTTATGTGGCAGATGGGAATTTTTTAATGTCCGGTTGTAGAAAACCCGAAGTTGACCTTAATTAAAATACATCAACCGCGTGTGTAACCGTGATGGTCTCTTCTCGGCGGGGTCTGGGAAGTGAACACGGTGTTGGAGTTATGCTTGACGTAAGTAGTTTCAGGATCACTTCTTGATCATAGTTGTTCGACCGTGCTTTTGCCTTCTCTTCTCGCTCTCATTTGCGTATGTTAGCCACCATATATGCTAGTCGCTTGCTGCAGCTCCATCTCACTATCCTGTCCTACCTTTAAGCTTAAATAGTCTTGATCTCGCGGGTGTGAGATTGCTGAGTCCCCGTGACTCACAGATACTTCCAAAACCAGTTTGCAGGTGCCGATGAAACTGTGCAGGTGACGCACCCGAGCTCAAGGAGGAGCTCGATGAAGACCTTGTTCATTGTGTTGTTTCGTTTCAGTTGATCAGTAGTGGAGCCCAGTCGGGACGATCGGGGATCTGTGTAGCTTTTGGGGTAGTCTTCTTTTATTTTGGTTCCGTAGTCGGACCTTGATTGTATATGTATGATGTAATGCTTTACTCATGTATTGTGTGAAGTGGCGATTGTAAGCCAACTATGTATCTTTTTCCCTTATGTATTACATGGGTTGTGTGAAGATTACCTCTCTTGCGACATTGCTTTCAATGCGGTTATGCCTCTAAGTCGTGCTTCGACACGTGGAAGATATAGCAGCATCGAGGGCGTTACAGTGTGCTAGAACTCGAAGGTGTCTTAGTTTCGGTGCTTGATCGGTCGGGCCGTGAAGACGTACGACTACATCAACCGCGTTGTCATGATGCTTCCGCTATCGGTCTACGAGGGTACGTGGACAACACTCTCCCCTCTCATTGCTATGCATCACCATGATCTTGCGTGTGCGTAGGAATTTTTTTGAAATTACTACGTTCCCCAACAGTGGTATCAAAGCCAGGTTTTATGTGTTGATGTTATATGCATGAGTAGAACACAAGTGAGTTATGGGCGATATAAGTCATACTGCTTACCAGCATGTCATACTTTGGTTCGGCGGTATTGTTGGATGAAGCGGCCCGGACCGACATTACGCGTACGCTTACGCGAGACTGGTTCTACAAACGTGCTTTGCACACAGGTGGCTGGCGGGTGTCAGTTTCTCCAACTTTAGTTGAACCGAGTGTGGCTACACCCGGTCCTTGCGAAGGTTAAAACAGCACCAACTTGACAAACTATCGTTGTGGTTTTGATGCGTAGGTAAGATTGGTTCTTGCTTAAGCCCGTAGCAGCCACATAAAATTTGCAACAAACAAAGTAGAGGACGTCTAACTTGTTTTTGCAGGGCATGTCGTGATGTGATATGGTCAAGGCATGATGCTAAATTTTATTGTATGAGATGATCATGTTTTGTAACCGAGTTATCGGCAACTGGCAGGAGCCATATGGTTGTCGCTTTATTGTATGCAATGCAATCGCCCTGTAATGCTTTACTTTATCACTAAGCGGTAGCGATAGTCGTAGAAGCATAAGATTGGCGAGAAGACAACGATGCTACGATGGAGATCAAGGTGTCGCGCCGGTGACGATGGTGATCATGACGATGCTTCGGAGATGGAGATCACAAGCACAAGATGACGATGGCCATATCATATCACTTATATTGATTGCATGTGATGTTTATCTTTTATGCATCTTATCTTGCTTTGATTGACGGTAGCATTTTAAGATGATCTCTCACTAATTATCAAGAAGTGTTCTCCCTGAGTATGCACCGTTGCGAAAGTTCTTCATGCTTAGACACCACGTGATGATCGGGTGTGATAGGCTCTACGTCCAAATACAACGGGTGCAAAACAGTTGCACACGCGGAATACTCAGGTTATACTTGACGAGCCAACCATATACAGATATGGCCTCGGAACACGGAGACCGAAAGGTCGAGCGTGAATCATATAGTAGATATGATCAACATAGTGATGTTCACCATTGAAACTACTCCATCTCACGTGATGATCGGACATGGTTTAGTTGATATGGATCATGTGATCACTTAGAAGATTAGAGGGATGTCTATCTAAGTGGGAGTTCTTAAGTAATATGATTAATTGAACTTTAATTTATCATGAACTTAGTCCTGGTAGTATTAGCATATCTATGTTGTACATCAATAGCTCGCGTTGTTGCTTCCCTGTGTTTATTTTGATATGTTCCTAGAGAAAATTGTGTTGAAAAATGTTAGTAGCAATGATGCGGATTGGATCCTGATCTGAGGTTTATCCTCATTGCTGCACAGAAGAATTGTGTCCTTGATGCACCGCTAGGTGACGGACCTATTGCAGGAGCATATGCAGACGTTAGGAACGTTCGGCTAGCTCAATATGATGACTACTTGATAGTTTAGTGAACCATGCTTAACGACTTAGAATCGGGACTTCAAAGACGTTTTGAACATCATGGACCATATGAGATGTTCCAGGAGTTGAAGCTAATATTTCAAGCAAATACCCGAGTTGAGAGATATGAAGTCTCCAACAAGTTCTATAGCTAAAAGATGGAGGAGAATCGCTCAACTAGTGAGCATGTACTCAGATTGTCTGGGTACTACAATCACTTGAATCAAGTGGGAGTTAATCTTCCAGATAAAATAGTGATTGACAGAATTCTCTAGTCACCATCACCAAGTTAGTAGAACTTCATGATGAACTATAATATGCAAGGGATGACGAAAGTAATTCCCAAGCTCTTCGTGATGCTGAAATCGACGAAGGTAGAAATCAAGAAAAGAGCATCAAGTGTTGATGGTTAACAAGATCACTAGTTTCAAGAAAAGGGCAAAGGGAAAGAAGGGGAAGTTCAAGAAGAACGACAAGCAAGTTGCTGCTCAAGTGAAAAAGCCCAAGTCTGGACCTAAGCCTGAGACTAAGTGCTTCTACTGCAAAGGGACTGGTCACTGGAAACAAAACAGCCCCAAGTATTTGGCGGATAAGAAAGGATGGCAAAGTAAACAAAGGTATATTTGATATACATGTTATTGATGTGTACTTTACTAGTGTTCATACCAACACCTCAGTATTTGGTACTAGTTCAGTTGCTCAGATTAGTAACTTGAATCGGGAGTTGCAGAATGAACAGAGACTAGTTAAGGGTGAGGTGACAATGTGTGTTGGAAGTAGTTCCAAGATTGATATGATCATCATCGCACACTCCCTATACTTTCGGGATTAGTATTGAAACAAAATAAGTGTTATTTGGTGTTTGCGTTGAGCATAAATATGATTTGATCATGTTTATTGCAATACGGTTATTCATTTAAGTTAGAGAACAATTGTTGTTCTGTTTACATGAATAAAACCTTCTATGGTCAAACACACCAACGAAAATGGTTTGTTGGATCTCGAACGTAGTGATACACATATTCATAATATTGAAGCCAAATAGATGCAAAGCTAATAATGATAGTGCAACTTATTTGTGGCACTGCCGTTTAGGTCATATTGGTGTAAAGCGCATGAAGAAACTCCATGCTAATGGACTTTTGGAATCACTTGATTATGAATCACTTGATGCTTGCGAACCACGCCTCATGGGCAAGATGACTAAGACTCCGTTCTCCGGAACAATGGAGCGAGCAACAGATTTGTTGGAAATCATACATACTGATGTATGTGGTCCGATGAATATTCAGGCTCGCGACAAGTATCATTATTTTCTGACCTTCCCAAATGATTTGAGCAGATATGGGTATATCTACTTGATGAAACATAAGTCTGAAACATTTGAAAAGTTCAAAGAATTTCAGAGTGAAGTGGAAAATCATTGTGACAAGAAAATAAGGTTTCTACGATCTGATCATGGAGACAAATATTTGAGTTACGAGTTTGGTCTTCAGTTAAAACAATGTGGAATAGTTTCACAAATTCATGCCACCTGGAACACCATAGCATAATGGTGTGTCCGAACGTCATAACCATACTTTATTGGATATAGTATAATCTATGATGTTTCTTACCGATTTACCACTATCGTTTTGGGGTTATGCATTAGAGACAACTGCATTCACGTTAAATAGGGCACCATCTAAATCTGTTGAGACGACCCTATATGAACTATGGTTTAGCAAGAAACCAAAGTTGTCGTTTCTTAAAGTTTGGGGTTGTGATGCTTATGTGAAAAGTTTCATCCTGATAAGCTCAAACCCAAATCGGAGAAATATGTCTTCATAGGATACCCAAAGGAGTCAGTTGGGTACACCTTCTATCACAGATCCGAAGGCAAGATATTCGTTGCTTAGAATGTATCCTTTCCACAAAAGGAGTTTCTCTCGAAAGAAGTGAGTGGGAGGAAAGTAGAAAACTTGATAAGGTAATTGTACCTTCTCCCTTATTGGAAAGTAGTCCATCACAGAAATCTGTTCTTGTGACTACTACACCAATTAGTGAGGAAGCTAATGATGATGATCATGTAACTTCAGATCAAGTTACTACCGAACCTCATAGGTAAACCAGAGTGAGATCCGCACCAGAGTGGTACAGTAATCCTATTCTGGAAGTCATGTTACTAGACCATGACAAACTTACGAACTATGAAGAAGCGATGGTGAGCCCAGATTCCGCGAAATGGTTTGAGGCCATGAAATCTGAGATGGGATCCATATATGAGAATAAAGTATGGACTTTGATTTACTTGCCCAATGATCGGCGAGCCATTGAGATTAAATGGATCTTCAAGAGGAAGACAGACGCTGATAGTAGTGTTACTATCTACAAAGCTAGAATTGTCGCAAAAAGGTTTTCGACAAAGTTCAAGATGTTGACTACGATGAGAGTTTCTCACTCGTATCTATGCTTAAGTCTGTCCGAATCATGTTAGCAATTGCCGCATTTTATGAAATCTGGCAAATGGATAAACAAAACTGCATTCCTTAATGGATTTATTAAAGAAGAGTTGTATACGATGCAACAAGAAGGTTTTTTCGATCCTAAAAGTGTTAACAAAATATGCAAGCTCCAGCGATCCATCTATGGACAGGTGCAAGCATCTCGGAGTTGGAATATACGCTTTGATAAGTTGATCGAAGCATATAGTTTTATACAGACTTGTGGTGAAGCCTGTATTTATAAGAAAGTGAGTGGGAGCACTACAGCATTTCTGACAAGTATATGTGAATGACATATTGTTGATCAGAAATAATGTAGAATTATTCTGCAAAGCATAAAGGAGTGTTTGAAAGAAGTTTTTCAAAGAAAGACCTCGGCGAAGCTGCTTACATATTAAGCATCAAGATCTATAGAGATAGATCAAGACGCTTGATAAGTTTTTTCAATGAGTACATACCTTGACAATATTTTGAATTAGTTCAAAATGGAACAGTCAAAGAAAAAAAAAGAGTTCTTGGCTATGTTACAAGGTGTGAAATTGAGTAAGACTCAAAGCCCGACCACAACAGAAGATAGAAAGAGAATGAAAGTCATTCCCTATGCCTCAGCCATAGGTTCTATAAAGTATGTCATGATGTGTACCACATCTATTGTATACCCTACACTGTGTTAAGCAAGGGAGTACAACAGTGATCTAGGAGTAGATCAATGGACAGCGGTCAAACTTATCCTTAGTGGAATAAGGATATGTTTCTCGATTATGGAGGTGGCAAAAAAAAGCTTCGTCGCAAAATTGAATGTGGGAGCAATAGCTAGAGTAGCTCCGTGCAGAGCATTGTAGACATAGAATTCGCAAAATACTTACGGATCTGTATGTGACAGACCCGTTGACTAAAATTATCTCACAAGCAAAACATGATCACACCTTAGTACTCTTTGGGTGTTAATCACATAAGCGATGTGAACTAGAATACTAACTCTAGTAAACCCTTTGGGTGTAGGTCACATGACGATGTGAACTATGGGTGTTAATCACATGGTGATGTGAACTATTAGTGTTGAATCACATGGCGATGTGAACTAGATTATTGACTCTAGTGCAAGTGGGAGACTAAAGGAAATATGCCCTAGAGGCAATAATAAAGTTATTATTTATTTCCTTATATCATGATAAATGTTTATTATTCATGCTAGAATTGTATTAACTGGAAACATAATACATGTGTGAATACATAGACAAACAGAGTGTCACTAGTATGCCTCTACTTGACTAGCTCGTTAATCGAAGATGGTTATGTTTCCTAACCATGAACAAAAGAGTTGTTATTTGATTAACGGGATCACATCATTAGAAGAATGATGTGATTGACATGACCCATTCCATTAGCTTAGCACCCGATCGTTTAGTATGTTGCTATTGCTTTCTTCATGACTTATACATGTTCCTATGACTATGAGATTATGCAACTCCCGTTTGCCGGAGGAACACTTTGTGTGCTACCAAACATCACAACGTAACTGGGTGATTATAAAGGATCTCTAAGGTGTCTCCAAAGGTACATGTTGGGTTGGCGTATTTCGAGATTAGGATTTGTCACTCCGATTGTCGGAGAGATATCTCTGGGCCCTCTCGGTAATGCACATCACATAAGCCTTGCAAGCATTGCAACTAATGAGTTAGTTGTGAGATGATGTATTACGGAATGAGTAAAGAGACTTGCCGGTAATGAGATTGAACTAGGTATTAAGATACCGATGATCGAATCTCGGGCAAGTAACATACCGGTGACAAAGGGAACACCGTATGTTGTTATGCGGTCTGACCGATAAAGATCTTCGTAGAATATGTAGGAGCCAATATGAGCATCCAGGTTCCGCTATTGGTTATTGACCGGAGACGTGTCTCGGTCATGTCTACATTGTTCTCGAACCCGTACGGTCCGCACGCTTAAGGTTTCGATGACAGTTATATTATGAGTTTATGAGTTTTGATGTACCGAAGGAGTTCAGAGTCACGGATGAGATCGGGGACATGACGAGGAGTCTCGAAATGGTCGAGACGTAAAGATCGATATATTGTACTACTATATTCGGACATCAGAAAGGTTCTGAGTGATTCGGGTATTTTTCAGAGTACCGGGGAGTTACGGGAATACGCGGAAGAAGTATATGGACCTTATTGGGCTTTAGGGGAGAGGAAGAGGCAGGCCGCGCGCTCCCCCATTGACTAGTCCGAATTGGACTAGGGGGAGGGGCGGCGCCCCCTCCTTCCTTCTCTTCCCTCTTCCCCTTCCTTGTCTCCTACTCCTACTACTTGGAAGGACTCCTAGTTGGACTAGGAAAGGGGGAATCCTACTCCCGATGGGAGTAGGACTCCCCTAGGGCACACCATAGAGAGGGCCGGCCCTCCCCTCCTCCACTCCTTTATATACGGGGGCAGGGGGCACCCCATAGACACACAAGTTGATCTTCGTGATCGTTCTCTTAGCCATGTGCGGTGCCCCCCTCCACCATAATCCTCGATAATATTGTAGCGGTTCTTAGGCGAAGCCCTGCGGCGGTAGAACATCAAGATCGTCACCACGCTGTCGTGCTGACGGAACTCATCCCCGACACTTTGCTGGATCGGAGTCCGGGGATCGTCATCGAGCTGAACGTGTGCTAGAACTCGGAGGTGCCGTAGTTTCGGTGCTTGATCGGTCGGGCCATGAAGACGTACGACTACATCAACTGCGTTGTCATAACGATTCCGCTATCGGTCTACGAGGGTACGTGGACAACACTCTCCCCTCTCGTTACTATGCATCACCATGATCTTGTGTGTGCGTAGGAATTTTTTTGAAATTACTACGTTCCCCAACATGGACTTCAGCAAGGAGTAACCCTTTGAGTTCTCCGTTCAGTCCTATTGATGCACCAAGTTGAATGTGATGTACACCAAAGATACGGACTCGGTGAAGCTCTGCCTTGCCTCAGTCCTATGGCTGCACCAGGTTCTGGAGCATTCGCCCGTTTCATCGGCAGCACCGACTGTGCCTTCGCTACGGTGGAGAGAAGGAAGAACGCGACTATTCTGCCATCTGGTGCAACAAGCTTGTCGACATCCAGAAGCAATACAAGATCATCAGCAACGGGCAGGAGAAGGACTCCGTGGTTGACCTCGCTGAGACCATCATCGACCCCTGATACGCCAACATGAAAGAAGACGACCTGAACACGTGGGAGGTACCTCTGAATCTAGCCTACATAACCTACGTGGCCAAGGACGCATATGCATGCTACGACATGTACACGCAGATCTTGGACATGAGGGTGTGTCTGCTTCCCGTAACCGACGAGTACACAGACAGCCGCAACATCATGATCAAGCGTGCCAGGAAGGTCTAGATGTTGTACTTTATCTGTTTATAAGAACCTTTATCATCTGAGTGTTTCATGCATTAGCCTATGTGTCGTAATTATCTATTTTGTCCGAAATATTTCTTTTAAGAACCCATTAACCTGATTGCTTTTTTAGTGGCTATTTGCTTATGTATGTAAACTAGTTCACTTGTCCATAAAAAAACTAGTTCACTCGGCTGCCGTGCTTTGACTCTCCTTCCTCCCAACATATTCCCCTCCTCAGGTGGACCCAGCAGGTCTCTGAATTTTCTCCCACTTTCTTTTTCGATGTAAACTGAGTTTTCTCCCATTACTTTCCCCTAGAACCAACTCAACTGTCCCACGTCTAGCCTAAAAAATAATAATACTCCATGTACTATTAACTCATCAAATTAAGATGATATTTTATTTCGTAAGTTGAAAGTTCTTACAAAATAATAATAATAATTGTTTATATATAACTTGGCAAGTTAACTCCTAGTGATTGCGTACATAAGCTTGCAAAGATTTTACTGACGTGCAATCATGTGTTTATGTTTTTATAACATTTCTCCGTCTAGCCCAACATGATATTTTCACCCAGCCCAGCAAGTCCGCAGATTTTGAGAAAAATGCAAATGGGATTTAAACGGGCTGCATAGATGCTACATCATTGTTTCACCCGGCCCACCAAATGGACTAAAAAAACAAATGGACTGGCTGACATGTGGGCGAGTAGGTCGAAGCCTAAGAAGGCGTTGGATTTACATCCAATGGCTGACATTCTTCTTCAATCTCTCGTCTCTTCCCCCAGCGCTGCCGGAACAGCCTGCTCCAGCCTTCCGCGTCCAGCGGCGTTGTTTTGCGCTCCTCAGCGAAATGCTACCCCACCGATGGCCAGGCCATCCCTCCACTCCGCACCTCCTGTTATTCTCTGCCGAGTGTAGGCCCTCCGTCTACGACTCCACTACCGCGTCTTCCCCATCTCCGGGTCGTTCCAGTCTGGGGCCTCGCCATCGTCCACCGCCTCGGTGCGCTCGGCGCGGCGTGGTCAACATATGAGAGTCATTGGAAGAGGACTGTACGTGGAGAGCCTGACGGCTGGGACCCACGAGGTCCATGGTCGCACGCAAGGAAAGTTCCTCCTTATTACGCACTGTACGTGGGAAGGGCTTCTGTATTTCGCGAACCCCCCCCCCCCTCCCCCGCTGACAGGTCAGACCCACCAGCTATATCTTCGCATACAAGGAAGTGCCTCCTTATTACGCACCAAAAAATGAATACCCCCTGCTAGCTGGGACCCACCATACTGGGTGGCTGACTTGTGGGCCTACTAAGTTGACGAGGACGGAGGGCTTTGTCAACTTAGTCAATATGAATGATTCTAGCTCCAGTGACCATACGATGTCCACCCAACGGCCATAGTGCTTCTTTAACCTCTGGTCTTCTTGCTCCAGCCGCCCAAAGCAGCGCCGGTCGTGCCGCGTGCTCCTGCCTCTCGTGGCCGGTTGTGATGCCGCAGAGGCCTCACCGCCCCCTACTACTCCCACCGCTGGCCCAGGGTATCCCTCTACTCACCCACACCCCCTGTTATTCTGCGGTGACGGCAGCCTCACGCCGCAGCCGAACCAGTGAACCCTCGTACTCCTCTCCGCGTGGGCATCCACTGCTGCGTCTTCCCCGGCTCCGCGTTGTCCCCTTCCTAGGCCTTGCTGTCGTCCACTGCCTTGGTGCTCTCGGCGCGGTGTCGTCAATGTGGACAACGACCGACTTCCATCGGAAGAGTACTGTACGTGGAGAGGCTGACAGCTGGGTCCACGGCCATAGCCCAGTTTTTTTGTGATTTGCCAAGTAAGTCGCTTTGTCAGGCCTGTTGGGCTGCAAATCTTTCAAGACGAGGAGAGCTTCATTCGGCTGGCCGAGAAAATGGCCTATTAGTAATGAGAAATGGGCTATACATTTTTAAAACAAATCAAACCGGCAATTAGTTTCATATATATTTTTTTCATTTCGAGATTTCAAATTACATTAATTTTTATGCGCGGAGAATCTGTTGGATTTTATATTGATATACATTTATTTTTAAAATCAGTTTGTATGTGAATCGAAATTTCGGGATTAAAAACAGTTCGGACCGCACCGAAATATGCAAAATTTCGTATAGTTTTTTAACCGTGGCCACAATATGGGCTGTAATGCTAACAAAAAGAATATGGGCTCCATAAAAAACCTTAAGAATTAGCAAATGGGTTGTAAATTATTAGAAATAATGGCAGATGGGTTGTATGCTATTTTCCATAGATTTGAGGCTTTCCTAAAAAAAGGTTGACACACAAGCAGTGACTGTTGGATGTCCATCGAACGGCCGTCGTGCTTCTTCAATCTCTGCTCTTCCTGCTCCAGTTGCTCAAACAAGCGCCGGCGGGACTGCCTGCTCCCTCCTCCCCGCGGCCGGCTGTGCTGCCGCGCAGGCCTCACCGCCCCACCGTACTCCCATCGCTGGCCTAGCCATCCCTCTACTCACCCACACCTGCTGTTATTCTCTGGCGACGGCAGACGAACCAGTAAACCCTCGTATAGTCGTACTCCCCTCCGCGTGGGAAACAACTGTCGAGTCTTCCCTTCCTCCGTGTCGTTCCCTTCCTAGGCCTCGCCGTCGTCCACTGCCCTGGTGCTCTCGGTGCGGCCTGGTCAATGTGGTCAATGACCGACATGCATCTGAAGTGGACTATACGTGGAGAGGCCGATAGCTGGGTCCATGGCCGCACACAAGGAAATGCCTCCTTATTACGCGCAAAATAATGATTCCTCCACCTGACATCAGGGACCCACCGAAAGGACCTCTGCATTTCGCGAAAAAAACATTACTGCCGCTGACAGCTCGGACCCACCAGCTATATCTTCGCACGCAAGGAAGTGCCTCCTTATTACGCACAAAAAAATGAATACTCCCCTGTTAGCTAGGACCCAGTATAGTGGCAGGCTGACTTGTGGGCCTACTAAGTTGACGGGGATGGAGGGCTTTGTCAACTTAGTCAATATGCACGATTCTAGCTCCAGTGACCGTACGATGTCCATCCAACGGCCGTAATGCTTCTTCAACCTCTGGTCTTCTTGCTCCAGCCGCCCAAACCAGCGCCGGTCGTGCCTCATGCTCCTGCTTCCTGTGGCCGGCTGCGATGCGGCGGAGGCCTCACTGCCCCCTACTACTCCCACCGCTGGCCAGGCCATCCCTCTATGCACCCACACCCCCTGTTATTCTGCAGCGACGGCAGCCTCACACCGCAGTGAACCAGTGAACCATCGTACTCCTCTACGCGTGGGCATCCACTGCCGCGTCTTCCCCGGCTCCGCGTCGTCCCCTTCCTAGGCCTTGCCGTCGTCCACCGCCCTGGTGCTCTCGGCGCGGCGTGGTCAACGTGGTCAAGGAACAACTTCCATCGGACATGGACTGTACGTGGGGAGGCTAACAGCTGGGTCCACGGCCGCAGCAAGGAAGTGCCTCCTTATTACGTGCAAAATAATTATTCCTCCACCTGACAGCGGGGACCCACCGGACGGGCCACCGTATTTCGCGAAAAAACGTTTGCCCCTGACTGCTGGGACCCAACAGCTACATCTTCGCACGCAAGGAAGTGCGTCCGTGCAAAAAAAAGATTCGCCCCCTGACCGCTGGGACCCACCAGCTACATCTTCACAGGCAAGGAAGTGCCTGACAGTCGGGACCCACCTGGTCGAAGCGTATGTAGCGTTGTCATTCTGGTCGCGGACGTGTACGTACATATATACTAGTGGATGTAGAGGTGCGCACGGGTCGTAGTAGATGCGCGTACGTGTCGTAGTAGAGGCGCGCGCGTAGCATGTACACGTACGTACAGCAGCCGGGGTGCAAGAAAGAAAATACGACCACGTATGTGTACATACGGGCGGGGTCTCGAACGCCTACTCGCGCATACATACGGCCAGGGCTCTTGTACATGGTTGGGTCGGAACAGAGAAACAGCATCGTCGTCGTGTTCATGGGGAGGCAACGGAATGTGTCGTGTCCGGAATGCGTCCTGTTCATCAGGAGGCAACGGAACGCGTGGGAGCCAACCGGCTGGGTCGGAACGGAATGCGTGGTCGTGTTCATCGGGAGGGCTTGGACGGAACAGGTGATGGAAACGAGGCCTAGCATACCGCACAACGGAGGAAACGGACCTCCTATGTTTGGAACGGGGTCCTGTTGATCGGGAGGGGTCTGGTGTACCACAAAATGGAGGAAATGGACCTCCTACGGTCGAAACGGGGGTCCTGTTGATCGGGAGGGGTGTGGCGTACCGCAAAACGGACGAAACGGACTTGTGTTGGAGCGCTACGGTCGAAACGGGGGTCCTGTTCATCGGGAGGGGTGTGGCGTACCGCAAAACGGGACTGCACGGGATATTGTTCATCTCCACCGTCGACCTCCTCCAGCCTCCACGGGCTACCGTCGACCTCCTCCAGCCTCCACGGGCTCCTGTTCATCCAGCCTCCACCGCGCGCTACTCCACCGGCTACTATTCAACCACCCCTCCACGGGCACCCCTCCACCGTCTACTGTTCATCCAGCCCTCCACACCACGGGGTCCTGTTCAACCACCCCTCCACGGGCACCCCTCCACCGTCTACTGTTCATCCAGCCCTCCACACCACGGGGTCATGTTCATCCAGAGGCAACGCCACCGCTCACTGTTCATCCAACCCCCCCCCCCCCGCAACGCTCACTATTCATCCCAGAGGCAGCATCGATCGGCTTCACTTAGCAGCAGTAGTGAAGGAATCGCTCGATCGGGTTCAGTTAATAGCTATCAATCAATCGCTCGGGTTCAGTAACGCGTAGCCTGTAGTGCAATCGCTCGGGTTCAGTAAGAGCCAAACGCCTCGATCGGGTTCAGTTAGAGCCAACGCCTCGCACACATGCGCATACATATACGAGAGAAACGCGCATCGCTCGGCCCCCAACCTCCCACCGTAACCGGGAACTCACCGAAATTTTCCTCGCCCTCGCTTCTACCACGGTTTTTTCCGTCATGGACGGCCCAAAGAATGTCATGCAGCTGCGTCTCCGGCCCGCCTAGGATGAAAAGCCCATTTTCTGTCATGATTTTTTGTCATAGAAGTAGGAGCCCACCACATCTATGATGATACCATGTTTTGTCACAATTATCATCATAGAAGTGTCATATGTATGACAGAAAAAGTTTTCGTTCGGCCCAAAATGTCACGGATGTGTCTTTTTTTGTAGTGCTCTCACCAAGCCCGCCACTTTGTAACGCCCCGGATCTGATGCGCCAGGTGCCCGCCAGTTATTCGCCGTCGTTGCCATGTCATGTGCTTGCGTGTCGCCCTTTGCCATGTCATCATCTGCATTTCATATCATGTCATCATGTGCATCGCATTCGCATACGTGTTCGTCTCATGAATCCGAGCATTTTCACCGTTGTCCGTTTTGCAATCCGGCGCTCCTATGTTCACTGGCGTCCTCTTTTACCTTTTTCCGTGTGCGGGTATTAAACCTTCTCGGAATGGACCGAGGCTTGACATGTGGCCTTGGTATAGCACCGGTAGACCGCCTGTCAAGTTTCGGGTCAATCGGAGGTCGTTTGATACTCCAACGGTTAACCGGGTATCCGCAAAGGCCTCTTTTGGTGCAACCCAACACCCCTTTCCTTATATATACCCCCCCTCCTCCAAATCTGGTCATTCCTTCCCCTCCACCTCCATTTCCGCGCCCCAATCATCTCCCAGCCGCCTCCCACCTCCTCTGCCTCGTTTTCCGCGCCGGCCAAGCCCTTCTCGCCACTTGTCGCCGGCCCAGAGGCCGCGCCGCCACCTGAGACGTCGCCCCGGCCAACCGGGCGCCGCCACATCGCCTACCCCGACTCCCGCAACCACTAGGAGGCCTCCACGTCGCCCCGGCCTCCTCCCTCCGCCGCCAGGCTCGAGCCAGGCCCGCCCGGGCCCCGATCTGGGCCCGAGGCCCGCAGTCGTTCGCCTCCGCCCCGTTCCCGCTCGCTCGATCGATCCAGATCGGGAGAGGAGCTCCCGATCCAGATCGAACCCCGCCGCCGCCGGTCTCTCGCCGCCGCCTGCGCCACGGCGACCCCACCGGAGCTGCGTAACTCCGGTGAGCCCCGACCTCGCCACCCTTCTCCTCTCCTGTCCTCACCTCTCTCTCTCCCGTCGACAGGAAGTCGCGCCGCCGCCTCCACCGCAGTTTGGAGCACCGCCAAGCTCGGATCCGGCACCGTCGCCGTTGGATCTGTCCGTTCCCGTCGTCCCGACGCCCTCCCGGCCTCCCTGCTGACCGGCGCCGCGCCGCCTTCGCCGGAGAGCGCCGTCGCTCGACGTCCAGACCGGATCGGGAGGTGCCGATCCCGTCGCGCCCCGTTGACCACCACGTGGGCCAGTGCCTCCCCGGCCCAGCGCCCCTCCTGCAGCCTCCCTCGTGAACCGGGCCAAGGCCCACTGGGTGAGCAGCCCCAGTCCCTCCTGTGCTCTTTTGGCCCAGCAAGTTTAGGCCCGATGCGTGTTTTTTTCCCTGTTGCGATTTTAGCATTTATCCAGCGAATTACCTGTTTTACAGAAAACCCCCTAAACTTCATGCATATAATAACTCTTGAACCGTGCATCGGTTTAAAATGATTTATATATGAAAAATACTCAGAAAATTGTGTAGTTTAATAATATCCCACTTTCATGCATGTTTAAAATGTTTAACTTGCTGTTTGTTTAAATTTGCTCCTATGCCATGTTAAAATGATTTAATTCATAACTATTTAACCGTAACTCGGAATTTAATAAACTTTATATGTAAATGGGGTAGAAAATGCCTAGTTTAACATGTTGCACTTTATTTTGCTGTTTAATAACATTAAAATATGCGTTAGGTCAGAACAGTACCTAATCTAAAATATGCATATGAGGAGTTTCCGGAATTGTTGTTTGTTATTTCCGGCCTCATTTAAACTTGTCTAGATAGATAGTTTTGTTGTGCCTCACCCCTTGCCATGTTAATCAACATTTAATATTGTTGGGTACATATACAAGAGAGAACTAAATTAATTGTTGTGGTGTTTTGTCAATATGCAATTCGTTGCATATTGAGCTCCACTTAATTTGTAGTGTTGTTTGTTGCACTTTGCCATGCCATGAATCTTTAAACCGGACATGCATAATACTTGGTTGTGCATCATGCCATGTTTATGTGTTGGTTGTTTACTATGTTGTGTGCTTCTTTCCGGTGTTGCTTCTTCGGGTTGATTCCGTTATCATCGCGTTTGTGAGGACCCGTTCGACTCCGTCCGTTTGACTTCTTCATGGACTCGTTCTTCTTCCTTGCGGGATTTCAGGCAAGATGACCATACCCTCGAAATCACTTCTATCTTTGCTTGCTAGATTGCTCGCTCTTTTGCTATGCCTATGCTGCGATACCTACCACTTGCTTAGCATGCCTCCCATATTGTCAAACCAAGCCTCTAACCCACCTTGTCCTAGCAAACCGTTGTTTGGCTATGTTACCGCTTTGCTCAGCCCCTCTTATAGCGTTGTTAGTTGCAGGTGAAGATGAAGTTTGTTCCTTGTTGGAACATGGAGATGTTGTTCCTTGTTGGAACATGTTTACTTGTTGGGATATCACAATATATCTTATTTAATTAATGCATCTATATACTTGGTAAAGGATGGAAGGCTCGGCCTTATGCCTGGTGTTTTGTTCCACTCTTGCCGCCCTAGTTTCCGTCATATCGGTGTTATGTTCCCGGATTTTGCGTCCCTAACGCGGTCGGGTGATTTATGGGACCCCCTTGACAGTTCGCTTTGAATAAGACTTTTTCCAGCAGGCCCAACATTGGTTTTACCATTTGCCTACCACCTACCCCTTTCTCTTGGGTCTGATCAACCCGAGGGTCATCTTTATTCAGCCCCCCCGGACCAATGCTTGTCTAAGTGTTGGCCCGAACCGAGCAGCCTGCGGGGCCACCTCGGGGAAACTCGAGGGCTGGTTTTACTCGTAGCTTGACTTATCCGGTGTTGCCCTGAGAACGAGATATGTGCAGCTCCTATCAGGATGTCGGCGCATCGGGCGGTTTTGCTGGACTTGTTTTATTGCTGTCGAAATGTCTTGTAGCCGGGATTCCGAGACTGATCGGGTCTTCCCGGGGAGAAGGAATATCCTTCGTTGATCGCGAGAGCTTATCATGGGCTAAGTTGGGACACCCCTGCAGGGTTTTGAACTTTCGAAAGCCGTGCCCGCGGTTATGGGCAGATGGGAATTTGTTAATGTCCGGTTGTAGAAAACCCGAAGTTGATCTTAATTAAAATACACCAACCGCGTGTGTAACCGTGATGGTCTCTTCTCGGTTGGGTCCGGGAAGTGAACACGGTTGTTGGAGTTATGCTTGACGTAAGTAGTTCAGGATCACTTCTTGATCATAGTTGTTCGACCGTGCTTTGCCTTCTCTTCTCGCTCTCATTTGCGTATGTTAGCCACCATAAATGCTAGTCGCTTGCTGCAGCTCCACCTCATACCTTTTACCCTACCTTTAAGCTTAAATAGTCTTGATCTCGCGGGTGTGAGATTGCTGAGTCCCCGTGACTCACCAGATACTTCTAATACCAGTTTGCAGGTGCCAATGAGACCGTGCAGGTGATGCACCCGAGCTCAAGGGGGAGTTCGATGGAGATCTTGTCCTTTATGTTGTTCCGTTCTAGTCGATCAGTAGTGGAGCCCAGTTGGGGTCGATCTTGGTCCTTTGTCGCTTTTGAGGTTCTTCTTTTATTTTGGCTCCGTAGTCGGGCCCTGATTGTACTTGGTTGATGTATTGTTTTATTCATGTAATTGTGTGAAGTGGCGATTGTAAGCCAACTATGTATCTCTTTCCCTTATGTATTACATGGGTTGTGTGAAGATTACCTCACTTGCGACATTGCTTTCAATGCGGTTATGCCTCTAAGTCGTGCTTCGACACGTGGGAGATATAGCCGCATTGAGGGAGTTATAAGTTGGTATCAGAGCCGACCCTCGCGGTTACACGGATGGTTGCGGACAGGTGCGTGGTCATGTTGTTCATGACGTTTGTGACCCGTCGTGGCACCCGGCATGGCACATGTACCGGACTGGAAGCACAGACGTTTATGCCAAGAGGGAACGTTCCTGTGGCCCGACGAGGACGTCGGTTCCTCTGAGTGGGGGTGTATGTGATAGCCTGGCTTATTAGGGATGATAGACTACTCATATCAATAAGGAATTCCTTCTTTTCCGGGAGCCCATTCGGACAGAACTCCAAAGTTAAGCGTGCTCAGCTTGGAGTAGTGTCAGGATGGGTGACCGACCGGGAAGTTGCTCCCGGGTGCGCATGAGTGAGGACAAAGTGCGCAGAAAAGACTAGTATTGATCTGTGGGGCCAGTCTAGATCCCTCCAGGAGTAACAACCACCGGCGGGTGTGTCCGGGGTGTTACAAGTTGGTAATCAGAGCCTTCCCCGACCTTAGGAGCCCCCACTGATTGATCATTTTTAGTGGCCGAGTTGTGTCTAGAAAAATGTTTTGAGTCATTTAGGAATTATATATCGGAGAGTTTAGGAATTCTTTTTACTCCCCAGTCCCTTCGACCTTCTGGTAAGGCATCCTGACGTAGAGTTTTGACTCTTCTCTTCTCAAATTTCACTAAAAACAATTTTTTTTAGGACCACGCGGGTATATTACAATCGTTCCGATGGTTTTATGATGACAACATTGTCTTGGTTGCCTCCTGACATTTAGGGGTTGTGGCAGTGTCCCGGGGAGTTGAGCTCCGAGGTGTTGTCGTCATAATTTTATCGTTGCGGTTTTGGAATACCTGAGTTTAGTACGCCGACATCGAAAATCTCTTTTGTACAGTTGTTGGTGAGATAACCCTGATAGCCCAGTACTGTGGCGAGTTCGGGAGTATTGCCATGACTCGTATAACGGATGCTTTTCGAAGGTTGAGGTAGATGATTTCCGAAGATTTCTTGGTTATGTGTTGAAGGATGGATACAGCTGGTTGTAGGATTTGCTAGTTTGGGTGAGATATTATGCTTCCCCTGTATCCCCAACACCTGATTGCATAACCAGAAAGTTTCTGGAGTTTATAAGTGGGAATCCAAGTATCTCTAGGATATCTTTCCAACAGACACATGATACGATATGGGATCTATCATAGGTTTGTTCCTGGCTTATTCTGCGAGCCAATCCTTTGTTTTGTTTTGGTTTGTGGTATTCGAGTTGCTTCGAAGTCAAATGTTGAATCCATACCTTTCCTAAACGGTGTTCTCTTATTTCTATGTGAATACTAATCCTTCTTGATCATCAAGATTATCATGCCAATTCTTTTTCAACCGGTGTGTCTCTCTTCAAGTGGATCCAATCACTTCAACATCTGCAAGATCATTTATCAGTTCTTCTCTACGGTGTTTGCTTCATCTGTTCCAAGTTGTCTTTGTTTTCCCGCCCTCCCACCCTTTTTCTTCAACGACTCAGAGTTCTCAATCAAGTATCCATTTTATTCATGTGAAGCCTCTCCATTCTTCTCCTTCATGTTCTTATCCGGTGATTTTTATGAAGATGCGCAACAACTTCAAGTTCATCATTCTTTGTTATTTTTTCTACTCCGGTGGACTCAATTCAAGCTTTGTCGATCATATCTTTCCTTGTTTCAAATGTTTTCTAATACCGGTGTACCTCTTAATCATTCATCTCTTGCTATTTATTTGTTCCGGAGTGTTGAAGATATCTTAGAAGATTCAAGTTTCCATTCTCAATTCACTCAAGTTCTTTTTGAGGACGCTATCTCATTCAAGCCATTTAAATCAACCGGTGTAATCTCTCTTTTCAAGTAACCGTTCAATGGTGTTTTCTTTTGAGTGGGACCTAACCCACAGGGCTTTTCCCAGGATCTTACCTGACTCTTCTAATCTTCCTGGAGCTCCTAAAATTCTTTTCGAAGTTTGACGTAAGAATGAATTTTCATCAGTCATATTCCTTTCTCCAGAATCGTTTCAATTCTTTCATCGTTGGTTCAACCTTTTTTCCAATTCTCATTCCGGAGTGCCTCAACAATTCTTGTTGTTTCTCGTCGTCATTCTCAACATTTGAAGACCGAAGAAGAGTTTCTCTTAAATCTTGCCTCATTCTCTTCAAGATTCATTGTTCTAGCTTGTTGCCATCCTCTCATAATTGTTTTTGATTGTGAGAATTTTTTTTCACCCATCCGGAGCCCATCATCTCAGAATTATTCATTCTCAGCTTCGTCTATCGTTCTCCAAATCTTACCGGTGCATCATTCAAGTTATCCTCTAATCAGTTCATGATCTCTTCGTTCTCATGTATCTAAATTCTCTCAAGTATCTTCGTTCATTTGCTAATTCTTCCCGGTGTTTCTTTATCTTTCTTCGTTCATTTCCAATTCTTACGGTGGTTCGTTCAAGAGTTCTCTTCCTTCGTTATCATATAGATTCATTCGTTGTTTCCAAATCCAACCGGTGGTTCATTGAAGACATTCTCAAGTTTGTGCTATATCTCTCTTAATCCTTTCTACGAGAATAAGTAGTATGCCAAATCCATTGCTTGTCATCAATTTGTATTGGTGAAGGATAAGCATAATGTAATTCTTATTCTTGTTTCATCGAGTATATTCAATTCCTTATTCCGGAGGTTCTTCAAATTCTTGATTTCAATTGTTTCATCTTTTCTTTTCCCGGAGTTCCAAGCTCTCATCATCACGATGATCCATCTAATCATTGCAAGGCTTCACCTTGTATTCAACTTCTCTTTCGTCCTATCTTCCTTTTATTACCGGAGTTCTTTATGGAGTCTACATGTTGGTTCATCAAGGAGTTAATTCCTTCTCGAAGTGTTCATCGAGATTCTTTTTAGAGCAGCCCAAGTATTCTTTATCTTGCATTTTAAAGTGCAATCCTTTCAACCGTATCATTCGAGGTGGTATTATGTCATTCTTGATAATTGGAGTTCATGTCTCATGACTCACATGTTGTCAAGAATGAGGTATTTTAAATCCATCAATCTCTTCATTGGAGTTATCTTGGGTTATATTTCACCTAAAGCTTTCCCTAAGGATTGCTGCTATTTATGGTGATTATCAATGATCCAAGTTCTTCATTTGTCCTCCCGGTGAAATAAGTTTCTCGTCTCTTTGTTGTTATCAATCCAATCGTTTGTTTTCGTTGGTGGCAGAAGCTCACCTCATAATTTTGAGATGTTTCCATAAGCCCACTACAAACTTATTCTTTTCGTTGTTGATTCTCCAACAACTCCGTTCAATTCTTCTTTGCAAGGATGCTTTTCAAGTTCATTTGTGGCAGAAGATGTCATTTTCTTCTCCATTCCTTATTCCAATGATCTATCTTCTATTTCTTCTTCCGGAGGCATTGTGATGTTGCTCTCTTCGACCCATCATCTTGTTTCGTCAAGATCATGTCCTTTTCCTTGCTAATCCATTTAACCGGGGTGTTGTATCATCTCTTCAAGTTCTTTTCATCTTATCAAATTTTGCCTCACTTCTCAACCGGAGGCTGTCTGGAATCATTCTTACCCCTTGTGTCATTCGTTTAATTGTTCCGGAGGCAGTGTGTTGTTGATTTCATCAAGTATCCTCTCATCTTGTCTAGTTCTTGTTCAATTCCTTCCATTTACAGTCGGAGTGCTGTCAAAATTATTTCATTCCTTTTCTTTCTCTATCTTGTTTAACCGGAGTATTGTCGTTATTGATCCTTATCATTCCTTGTACATCTCGTTTCTACCGGAGTGCTGTCCAAATTCTATCATCCTTGTTCCTTGGTGATCACATTATACCGGTGGTTTCATATTCTTTGGTTCGTTAAGACCTTGTTTCTTGTCTTCAAAACAACAAGGTTCTCATATGTTCCTTGTTCCTCTTTGCTAACGGAGTGTTGGAAATCTCGTTCATCTTCATGGTATTCTTTTTTTCAATTTGTTAAACCTCTCAAGGTTCTTTGGTTTCACTCTTTTGTCAAAGAAGCAACATTGTTTTACCTCTTGTTCTTCCGTTTTCCCCTCCGGTGCCGTCCTAGATCTCGGGACGAGATCCTCTCGTAGTGGTGGAGTGTTGTAACGCCCCGGATCTGATGCGCCAGGTGCCCGCCAGTTATTCGCCGTCGTTGCCATGTCATGTGCTTGCGTGTCGCCCTTTGCCATGTCATCATCTGCATTTCATATCATGTCATCATGTGCATCGCATTCGCATACGTGTTCGTCTCATGAATCCGAGCATTTTCCCCGTTGTCTGTTTTGCAATCCGGCGCTCCTATGTTCCCCGGCGTCCTCTTTTACCTTTTTCCGTGTGCGGGTATTAAACCTTCTCGGAATGGACCGAGGCTTGACATGTGGCCTTGGTATAGCACCGGTAGACCGCCTGTCAAGTTTCGGGTCAATCGGAGGTCGTTTGATACTCCAACGGTTAACCGGGTATCCGCAAAGGCCTCTTTTGGTGCAACCCAACACCCCTTTCCTTATATATACCCCCCTCCTTCCAAATCTGGTCATTCCTTCCCCTCCACCTCCATTTCCGCGCCCCAATCGTCTCCCAGCCGCCTCCCACCTCCTCTGCCTCGTTTTCCGCGCCGGCCAAGCCCTTCTCGCCACTTGTCGCCGGCCCAGAGGCCGCGCCGCCACCTGAGACGTCGCCCCGGCCAACCGGGCGCCGCCACATCGCCTACCCCGACTCCCGCAACCACTAGGAGGCCTCCACGTCGCCCCGGCCTCCTCCCTCCGCCGCCAGGCCCGAGCCAGGCCCGCCCGGGCCCCGATCTGGGCCCGAGGCCCGCAGTCGTTCGCCTCCACCCCGTTCCCGCTCGCTCGATCGATCCAGATCGGGAGAGGAGCTCCCGATCCAGATCGAACCCCGCCGCCGCCGGTCTCTCGCTGCCGCCTGCGCCACGGCGACCCCACCGGAGCTGCGTAACTCCGGTGAGCCCCGACCTCGCCACCCTTCTCCTCTCCTGTCCTCACCTCTCTCTCTCCCGTCGACAGGAAGTCGCGCCGCCGCCTCCACCGCAGTTTGGAGCACCGCCAAGCTCGGATCCGGCACCGTCGCCGTTGGATCTGTCCGTTCCCGTCGTCCCGGCGCCCTCCCGGCCTCCCTGCTGACCGGCGCCGCGCCGCCTTCGCCGGAGAGCGCCGTCGCTCGACGTCCAGACCGGATCGGGAGGTGCCGATCCCGTCGCGCCCCGTTGACCACCACGTGGGCCAGTGCCTCCCCGGCCCAGCGCCCCTCCTGCAGCCTCCCTCCTGAACCGGGCCAAGGCCCACTAGGTGAGCAGCCCCAGTCCCTCCTGTGCTCTTTTGGCCCAGCAAGTTTAGGCCCGATGCGTGTTTTTTTCCCTGTTGCGATTTTAGCATTTATCCAGCGAATTACCTGTTTTACAGAAAACCCCCTAAACTTCATGCATATAATAACTCTTGAACCGTGCATCGGTTTAAAATGATTTATACATGAAAAATACTCAGAAAATTGTGTAGTTTAATAATATCCCACTTTCATGCATGTTTAAAATGTTTAACTTGCTGTTTGTTTAAATTTGCTCCTATGCCATGTTAAAATGATTTAATTCATAACTATTTAACCGTAACTCGGAATTTAATAAACTTTATATGTAAATGGGGTAGAAAAATGCCTAGTTTAACATGTTGCACTTTATTTTGCTGTTTAACAACATTAAAATATGCGTTAGGTCAGAACAGTACCTAATCTAAAATATGCATATGAGGAGTTTCCGGAATTGTTGTTTGTTATTTCCGGCCTCATTTAAACTTGTCTAGATAGATAGTTTTGTTGTGCCTCACCCCTTGCCATGTTAATCAACATTTAATATTGTTGGGTACATATACAAGAGAGAACTAAATTAATTGTTGTGGTGTTTTGTCAATATGCAACTCGTTGCATATTGAGCTCCACTTAATTTGTAGTGTTGTTTGTTGCACTTTGCCATGCCATGAATCTTTAAACCGGACATGCATCATACTTGGTTGTGCATCATGCCATGTTTATGAGTTGGTTGTTTACTATGTTGTGTGCTTCTTTCCGGTGTTGCTTCTTCGGGTTGATTCCGTTATCATCGCGTTTGTGAGGACCCGTTCGACTACGTCCGTTTGTCTTCTTCATGGACTCGTTCTTCTTCCTTGCGGGATTTCAGGCAAGATGACCATACCCTCGAAATCACTTCTATCTTTGCTTGCTAGATTGCTCGCTCTTTTGCTATGCCTATGCTGCGATACCTACCACTTGCTTATCATGCCTCCCATATTGTCAAACCAAGCCTCTAACCCACCTTGTCCTAGCAAACCGTTGTTTGGCTATGTTACCGCTTTGCTCAGCCCCTCTTATAGCGTTGTTAGTTGCAGGTGAAGATGAAGTTTGTTCCTTGTTGGAACATGGAGATGTTGTTCCTTGTTGGAACATGTTTACTTGTTGGGATATCACAATATATCTTATTTAATTAATGCATCTATATACTTGGTAAAGGATGGAAGGCTCGGCCTTATGCCTGGTGTTTTGTTCCACTCTTGCCGCCCTAGTTTCCGTCATATCGGTGTTATGTTCCCGGATTTTGCGTCCCTAACGCGGTCGGGTGATTTATGGGACCCCCTTGACAGTTCGCTTTGAATAAGACTTTTTCCAGCAGGCCCAACATTGGTTTTACCATTTGCCTACCACCTACCCCTTTCTCTTGGGTCTGATCAACCCGAGGGTCATCTTTATTCAGCCCCCCCGGACCAATGCTTGTCTAAGTGTTGGCCCGAACCGAGCAGCCTGCGGGGCCACCTCGGGGAAACTCGAGGGCTGGTTTTACTCGTAGCTTGACTTATCCGGTGTTGCCCTGAGAACGAGATATGTGCAGCTCCTATCAGGATGTCGGCGCATCGGGCGGTTTTGCTGGACTTGTTTTATTGCTGTCGAAATGTCTTGTAGCCGGGATTCCGAGACTGATCGGGTCTTCCCGGGGAGAAGGAATATCCTTCGTTGATCGCGAGAGCTTATCATGGGCTAAGTTGGGACACCCCTGCAGGGTTTTGAACTTTCGAAAGTCGTGCCCGCGGTTATGGGCAGATGGGAATTTGTTAATGTCCGGTTGTAGAAAACCCGAAGTTGATCTTAATTAAAATACACCAACCGCGTGTGTAACCGTGATGGTCTCTTCTCGGCTGGGTCCGGGAAGTGAACACGGTTGTTGGAGTTATGCTTGACGTAAGTAGTTCAGGATCACTTCTTGATCATAGTTGTTCGACCGTGCTTTGCCTTCTCTTCTCGCTCTCATTTGCGTATGTTAGCCACCATAAATGCTAGTCGCTTGCTGCAGCTCCACCTCATACCTTTTACCCTACCTTTAAGCTTAAATAGTCTTGATCTCGCGGGTGTGAGATTGCTGAGTCCCCGTGACTCACCAGATACTTCCAATACCAGTTTGCAGGTGCCAATGAGACCGTGCAGGTGATGCACCCGAGCTCAAGGGGGAGTTCGATGGAGATCTTGTCCTTTATGTTGTTCCGTTCTAGTCGATCAGTAGTGGAGCCCAGTTGGGGTCGATCTTGGTCCTTTGTCGCTTTTGAGGTTCTTCTTTTATTTTGGCTCCGTAGTCGGGCCCTGATTGTACTTGGTTGATGTATTGTTTTATTCATGTAATTGTGTGAAGTGGCGATTGTAAGCCAACTATGTATCTCTTTCCCTTATGTATTACATGGGTTGTGTGAAGATTACCTCACTTGCGACATTGCTTTCAATGCGGTTATGCCTCTAAGTCGTGCTTCGACACGTGGGAGATATAGCCGCATTGAGGGCGTTACACACTTCCAACTTCCTGATCTCCTCTGTGATGAATTCCTGCCATTCCAAAGCTTGCTTCCTGACCTTCTGCTTGACGGGTCGCGCATGGGGACAGACAACAAGGTGGTGCTCAATCACTTCCCTGGGAACGTCGGGGATGTCAGATGCTTGCCATGCAAACACATCGACATTCGCCTGCAGGAAAGTGATGAGCGCTCTTTCCTATTTGCTGTCGAGGGTGGAGCTTATGGTGAAAGCCCCTCCCGTGCCATCCTCCTTGACGGACACCCTCTTGGTCTCTGGTAGTGCAGCTCTGGATTTCTTGCTCTTGCCGGTGGAGCTCTCTGGCACGTCCTCGACGGTAGTACAACACTCCGAAGAGGTGCGCTTCCCGGAGTGGGTGCGAGAGGTCTTGTCGGTCTTCTTCTTCCCTCCCGGGGCTTCAGCGGCAGGAGCAAGTCCTTGGCGGCAGCTGCTGCAACTGCTTCTCGGTAGAGTTGGTCAGTGGAGATCAGCGCGTCCTTCTTGTCGGAGGGGACGGTGATGATGGTCATCAGCCCAGGCATCTTCAGCGTGTTGTAGGTGTAGTGTGACGCCGCCATGAACTTGGCTTGTGTCAGGCGGCCGAGGATCCCGTTGTAGGGCAAGGGGATCTCGGCTACATCGAACACAATCCTCTCCGTCCTGTAGTTCAACTCGCCTCCAAACGTCGCAGGCAATGTGACCTTCCCCTTTGGCTTGCTCCTTCCCGGGTTGACCCCTTGAAACATGCCCGTTTCCTCGAGGTCTCCATCAGAAATTTACAGCCTTTTGATCACAACGGGTGAGATCAAGTTCAGACCGGCCCTGCTGTCAACTAGCATCTTGTTCACCTTGAGGTTGCGTATCGTTGGTGAGACCAACAATGGCAAACAACCGACCGCAGTTGTGCGGTCAGGGTGGTCCTCGGTGTCAAAGATGAGGGGCGTGCTGGACCACTTCAGTGGCTTCTGAGCGTCGAACGAGGGCTCCGCTGTTATGATCTCACGTGCCCACCTGTTTGAGCTAGCGGTGAGAAGTATGCAGCGAGGTGCCACCATCGACGCACATGGCCTTCGTAGCCTTCTGGAACTCATGCTCGCCGGACTCGTCGTCCTCGTCATGATCATCGTCTTCATGCTTCTTGTCGTGGCCCCGAACGGGCCTCTCTTGCTGGTTATCCTTGCCGCGGCGACCTCCTTGGCCGCCACGCTTCTTGTTGGATCCTTCAGCGCCATCTTGGCCCTTCTCCTTGTCCCGCCTCTCATACTCGGCCTTTTGCTTTTCAGCAAGCAGCTCGACTTGTCGGCAGTTCTGGAGGTCGTGGGCTTTGGTGTGGTGGATCTTGCAGTACTGCTTTTCGGAGCCCCCTAGCTTGTCGGTAGCCGCCAAGGCCTGGCAAGCGGCGCACCCGGCAATCTCCTTGCCAGGGTCGTCTGCCTTGGCCTTCTTGGCGGCGCCGGTGTCGTCGGATCCCTTGACGGCAAGCACGGTCTTGCCCTTGCGCTTCCTGTTGCGACGCCGACCCTCCTTCGTCGGGGCGGCGGTGCCTTCGTCAGTAGAGTCAGTTTCCGCGCCGGCGTCTTCGCCGGGGTATTTCCTTCCCTCTTCTGCCCGAGCGCATCTATTGGCCAGAATGTAAAGTTCGGCCACATCCTTGACCTTGTTCATTGCCAGCTCTTCACGCATCTTGCGGTTGCGCACGTTCTGATGGAATGCGCTGATCACGGCGGCAGGGTGAACATCTAGGATGTTGTATTGCACTCGGCTGAACCTCTATATGTACTTGCGCAGGTTTTCACCTTCCTTCTAGGGAATGATATGCAAATCACTCGCCTGGCCATGAGCTTGGTGGCCTCCAGTGAAGGCACCAACGAACTCATGACATAGGTCCGACCAAGAAGAAATGGAATCCGCCGGCAAGTGCATCAACCAAGACATGACATTGGGTTTCAGGGCCAACGGGAAGTAACTGGCAAGCACCTTATCATCGCGAGCCCCAGCGGCTTGCATCGCGATGGTGTAGATGCTGAGGAACTCCGACGGGTGGGTCTTGCCATTGTTCTTATCGCCGATGTCGGGCTTGAACATGTGGTGGGACGCGCACTCGAACTGTCGCAGCTCACGGGTAAAGGCTGGGCAACCCACCTCGTAAGGTAGGCCGCCGGAGCCTCCCGGCGCTGGGTGGTCCATGGAGGGCCCCGCCCGCCTATCTGACTGGTGGCGTGTATCGCGCCGGCGCTCGATGGTGGTTCGAGCGTCTTCATGGGCTCGCTCCCGAAGAACTTGGCGTTGATCGTGGTGGGTCCGTGGGTCAAACAACGCTATGGAGATGTTATCACAAGCGTCATCATGATGGACCGACATCCGCGGTGGCTGGCGTGGAGGAGGAGAGTGCACCGTGGCCGCGGCGCCTCCGGCCCCTCCACCACTGGCGTGCGGTGGTTCGATGGAGCGCCGGCCTGAGGGCCCCACCAGTCATGGCTCGTCATTGTTGCTGATGCCGACGAGGCTCCAAATAGTGGCTCTCCACTCGTCGAGCTTCTCCGCAGTAGGAGGGAAGTCGAGGAGCAGCTACGCGCACGCTAAAGCTTCTGCTGGCGTAGGTGGCGGCGAAAGCTGCATGGACTGTGGCGCGCTTCGACTTCTAACCATGTTAGAAGGAGCTCTGTCACGACCCGGTGGCTGTGCGCCATTATCGCCAGCACTTCGGCGGGCATGCTGGCCTCCTTCGTCCTGCAAATGATGCACAGGACTCTTCCCACGACGGTGTCCAGGGTCACCGGCGTGGTGACGCTGCTCGTCGCGCACACCCTTGTAAGTGCATCTAGTGCCCCTTAGTGATTTTGGTGTATTGAAGACTTATAGGTTAAGCATCTGATGTGTTTATGAGTGTACACAGGTCTATAAGTCTAAGAGGAGTTTGATATTTACAGTAAAAGTCGACCCCTAAAAATGAAGTTCTTCGACTGAAGACTTTGATATTCTGAAGACTTTCTGAAGACTTTGAAAGTGAAGAAATTGGTATGACTTTGAAGACATGGTATTCGTTCGAGGAACGTGAAGCGTGAAGACTTTGTTTTCGTAGTTTCATTTTTCTCTTTCTTGAGTCATAGGAAACACCGTACTGTTAAAGGGGGTCGAGGAAATACTAAGGAGAAAATTTCCATGTGATGCTCAACTCAAATCCTACACCTACCAATCCCTTCGAGTGAAGCCATTGGAAATCTCATACAGTTCAGTCAATTTCTTCAGTGGCAGAGACGCAGTTCTTCTGGTCACTGAGGACTTTGCTCTGACTGAGGAGATAGGAATTCGCCAGTGCAAATTGCCTACACAGTGAGGAACATGATAGCCCTGAGGAATTTGTACTCCAAATTTCCGACCGTTGTTGTGCCTCGCGCCAGCTGTCCTAAAATATCTTGTCCACCTAACGGTCATATCATTGAAGGGCATTTATGTCTTATCATGTCGGGCTGCTCCCTAGGCTATAAATAGCCGCCCCCTTCAACCACTAGCTGGTTGGCTGCTCCGAGAGAACTTGACACTTGTCATTTGAGAGAAACCCATCCTCCGAGGACTTTGAGCAAAATCATCAAGTGAGGAAAATCCAAATCCAAACCTAGAACACCTACAAACCCAAAGTGATTGAGCATCACTGAAGAAATTGATCCTGCGTGGATCCGACGCTTGTTACCTTTGAAGACTGTGCTTCTTCCAGACGGTTAGGCGTCAAGGTCTAGAGCATCCAAGAGGAATTGTGGATCGCCGAGTGACCAAGTCTGTGAAGGTTTGGAAGTCACCTGAAGACTTACCACGAGTGATTGGACGAGGACTGTGTGTCCTTAGTTCAAGGAGAATACGGTGAGGACTTGGTGTCCCGAGCTGCGTGCTCAGGACTGGGTGTCCGGGACTGTGTGTCCTCGAGTTTAAATACTCAGCCGCTCCAACCAGACGTACAACTAAGACAGCAATTGGAACTGGTCTACCAAATCATTGTCTTCACCAAGCTTACTGGTTCTATTTCCTCAACACTTTCATTTCCTCATTACTGTGTTGTCTGTTTGTTCATATCTGTGTTTGAAGACTTTGACTAAAGACTTTCACAAATTCCTCGGTTCAATTTCTTCAGTCTGTTTGTCTTCATCTAGAGTTATCCTGTGCCTACGCTTTCTGTACTCTGTGTTTGTCTTCATTTCATCATGATGACCATGCATGAAATCTGTTATGTTTACTTCTGAGTACTTATTCCGCTGCTAGTATTTCTTCGCTAAGGAATTTCCTCACGAGCAAATTCCTCAGTGAAGAATTTCATAAAAATCGCCTATTCACCCCCCTCTAGTCGATATAACGCACTTTCAATTGGTATCAGAGCGAGGTACTCCCTTGTTCTGTGTGATTTTAGTTTAACCGCCTGGAGTTTTAGTTATGTCGACCGCAGATATGAAGAAAGTACTGTGCCCCATCTTTGACGGTCACGAGTATCCCAAATGGAAGGCTATGATGAAGAAGCGTCTCATGGTGATGGACAGCGAGCTATGGACCGTCACTGAGATTGGTCTGACCGATCTGTGCAAGATGGCGGAAGCTGATGACATTCGCAACTACACTCAACTCAACCTAACAGCGAAGGCCGTCATCTGCTCCAGTTTGTCTCAAAACCAGTTCAGAAACATCATGCATCTCGATGAGGCGAAGCTTGTCTGGGACCGTCTCTCTGATGTCTATGAAGGCCATCGAACCCGTCATGATCCTTGGTTTGAGGATTTCAAGGAATCGCTCAAATCGATGACATTCGAACCAGAATCATCACCCTCTACTTCATGCCTTATGGAAAAAAGTGTCGAGGTAACTGAATGCTACCTATCTGAGTCTAGTGATGAAGAATCTGGTGATGAATTTGGACCCAGTTATGTCAAACTTGCTTCCCTTGCTGCTAAACAACAAAGAGCTTTGAAAAATGCAAATGATATGCTTAGTAAGAGCAATGATATGTTGGGTGAAGAAATGGATCAGTCACAAGCCTTGGCTGAAAGTCTTCAGAGACTGCACTCTAAGTATGACTCCCTTCAAGATCAGCATAACTCTCTCTTGTCTGACTTTGAGAAGATAAGAGTGAGTTATGAAGATCTTCAGAAGGAGCACGATTCATTACTTGCTCAACAAATCAGCGCTGCTCAGGAAGAATTTATTCCTCCATGTTTAAAATGCATTGAACGAGAATCTGCTAATTTTTCACCTGAATGTTCAAATGCTTCAAATGTTACAAATTCTTCACCTGTCTCTGATATCACTAATTCCTCATCTGAGGACATTGCTAGTATCACTGACGATGCAGGGCTGAAGGAATTGTACATGACAGGCATGTACAAAAGCCTCAAAGGGCATCAGGCTCTTTGTGATGTGCTTAAAAAGCAGATCCTCAACAGGAACCCTAGGAAAGAGGGTATTGCCTTTGAGAGGAAACTCAATGCGGATGGTACTTATTGGAAGCCTGAGCAGTACCCCAAAACCTCATGGGTTGCTGCAAAGGGACCTCCAGTTGATCCATCTGATTTATCTGGCTATACATGTGAATCTTCTCATTCTTCTGATGAGTCATTTGACTCCAACTATAAACTGTTCAAAAATCAGAATGGTGAAGTATTTGCTAGATATGTTGGCACTAACTGCAGGAACGGTTCCCCTATGAAGAAAATCTGGGTTCCCAAAAGCTGCCTTGAAAGTCTTCAGGTGAATGTCCTCATGACACCACCTGTGAAGAAAAGGAACCCCAGATCTAATTCTTCATATGGACCGAATTCTTCATATGGATCCAAGTCCTCATACAGACCAAATTCCTCAAGAGGATCAAATTCCTCACATGGATCAAAGTCCTCATATGAACATCATCGTGCTAACAACTCTGTTTCACAGGGAAGAGCCAAGGGCTATGAATATGAGCATTATTCTTCAAGTTATTATGTTCATAAGTCCTCGAAGAATTTCTCTGCTTATTCATATGCTTATCCTAACCCCTCTTATGTGAAACGAAATGGTTTGGCTGCTTTGCCACCATTCTCATATGGAGCTCGCAGAGTGATGAACTCTTTGCCACCCCTTCAGATGTGGGTGGTGAAGAAAAAGAACTAATCTCTTCTACAGGGTCAGGTCTCCAGACGTGTTGTAACGTCTGAAGAATTTGCTGGGGACCGGACAGAAATGCCTGAAAGGATGCAGGCTAACCATGATGAAATGAATTTTCATTTCACACGTCCTCCCTCTGTTTTATCAGTTCTACTGCTTGATAAAATTGATCTGATGAATTGTGATATCATATTCTTCACTACTGAAGTATATGAGGTTCGTAAGTTGCACTAATTCATCTGCAGGATGATCAACCCAAAGCCACTGAATGGGTACTTGATAGTGGATGCACAAATCACATGACCGGTGACAAGAATCTGTTGATGGATGCTCCCTTATCAGCATCACACATGAAGCATATCATCTTCGCTGATAAAAGCAAAAGTCAGGTATTGGGTCTAGGTAAGGTTGCTATCACAAAGGATCGACACATGGACAAAGTCATGCTTGTTGAGTCCTTAGGATACAATCTTATGTCTGTCTCAATGCTCTGTGATCTAGATATGGTTGTTGTCTTCGGCAAGTATCGTTGTGTTGTGATTATGGAATCTGACAAATCCAAAGTCTTCGAAGGCTTTAGGAGAGGAGACTTGTATATTGTTGATTTCTCTGCAGATTCACAACCTGCCGTGTGCCTACTTGCAAAAAACTTCAGAAGGATGGCTATGGCATCGACGACTTGGTCATGCAGGCATGAGGAATCTGCACACGCTCGCGAAGAAGAAGCATGTCATTGGCATTGAGAATGTCAAATTCCTCAAGGATCACTTATGCGGTGCCTGTGAAGCTGGAAAGATGACCAAGGCCAAGCATCCAGCAAAGACTATCATGACCACTACTCGTCCATTCGAATTGCTTCACATGGATCTCTTCGGTCCTAACCATTATTCCTCTGTCTCTAATGAAGCATCTCAATATGGTTTTGTTATTGTTGATGATTACTCTCGTTACACATGGGTGCACCTTGTCTCTTACAAAACTGAAGTGCAGGAAGTCTTCAAACGATTTTCCTCGAGGGCTTCAACTAACTTTGGTGTGAAGATCAAGCACATCAGAAGTGACAATGGCACTGAGTTCAAGAATTCGGGTCTCGATGACTATCTTGATGAACTTGGTATTACTCATGAATTATCTGCTCCTTATACTCCTCAATAGAATGGCGTCGTGGAGCGCAAGAACAGGACTCTTGCTGAGATGGCTCGCACTATGCTCGATGAGTACAAAACCCCTCATCGTTTCTGGGTTGATGCAATTGATACTGCGTGCCATATCATCAACAGAGTATATCTTCACAAATTCTTCAAGAAGACTGCCTATGAACTCCTCACTGACAAGAAACCCAATGTGAGTTATTTCAAAGTCTTCGGTGCTAAATGCTGGATTAGAGATCCTCATCACAACTCTAAATTTGCACCGAAAGCACATGAAGGTTTCATGCTTGGTTACGGGAAGGACTCGCACACCTACAGAGTCTTCAACAATGTTCTTCACAAGATTGTTGAAACTGTAGATGTGCGGTTCGATGAAACTAATGGCTCGCAAAGAGAGCACCTACCTTCTGTGTTAGATGAACCAGCACCTGAGGAATCGATCAAGCACAAGGCTACTGAAGATATCATTCCTACTGAAGAATCTGCTGAAGAATTCGTTCCAGAACGTGAAGAACGTCGTACTGATGCACCTGAAGAAAATGCTGAGGAAATTGATGCTGAAGAAAATGTTGATCAAATTCCTCAACGGCAACCAACTCACCCTCGCATTGCAAAAGAAGTGCAAGTGGAGAAGATCATCGATGACATTAGAGCACCAGGTCCTCTCACACGCTCAAAAGCTTCACATCTATCTAACTTTTGTGGGCACTTTGCTTTTGTCTCTATCACAGAGCCCACTAAGGTAGATGAAGCATTTCTGGAGCCTGAGTGGATTCAGGCCATGCAAGAAGAATTACATTAGTTCAAGCTCAACAACGTATGGGAACTGGTCAATCGTCCCGATCCTCGCAAGCATAACATCATTGGTACAAAGTGGATCTACCGCAACAAGCAAGATGAAAATGGTGTTGTGGTGAGGAATAAGGCACGACTAGTAGCTCAAGGCTACACACAGGTTGAAGGAATTGATTTTGATGAAACTTTTGCACCTGTTGCTAGACTTGAAGCTATTCACATATTACTTGCTTATGCTAACCATCATGATATCATCTTATACCAAATGGATGTGAAAAGTGCATTCCTCAATGGTAAGATTGAGGAAGAAGTATATGTTGCTCAACCACCAGGTTTTGAAGATCCAAAAAATCCTGACAAAGTCTTCAGACTTAGCAAGGCCCTCTATGGACTCAAGCAGGCCCCACGGGCGTGGTATGACACATTGAAGGAATTCTTCATGAAGAAAGGCTTCACACCCGGTTCACTCGATCCCACTCTTTTTACTAAATCATATGATGGTGAACTGTGTGTGTGCCAAATATATGTTGATGATATCATCTTTGGCTGTACTGACCAACGTTATAGTGATGAATTTGCCCATATGATGAGTGAAGAATATCAAATGTCTATGATGGGAGAACTGAAATTCTTCTTAGGTCTACAAATTCGTCAACAGCACAATGGGATATTCATATCTCAGGAGAAATACCTCAAGGATGTCCTGAAGAAATTCGGCATGCAAGATTGCAAAGGTCTCAAAATTCCTATGCCCACAAATGGTCATCTATGCACTGATGAAAATGGTACTGACTTCGATCACAAGGTATACCGCTCCATGATTGGCTCTTTATTGTACTTATGTGCATCTAGGCCAGATATAATGCTTAGTGTTTGCATGTGTGCACGATTTCAAGCTGCACCGAAGGAATCACACCATACGGCTGTGAAGCATATTCTTCGATATCTAGCTCACACACCAACACTAGGATTATGGTACCCCAAGGCCTCAGACTTTGACCTCATTGGATATTCTGATTCTGACTATGCTGGTGACCGTGTGGATCACAAGTCAACATCTGGTACTTGTCATTTCCTCGGACGATCCTTGGTCTGTTGGTCCTCGAAGAAACAGAACTACGTATCACTGTCTACTGCTGAAGTTGAGTACATTGCTGCTGGTTCTTGCTGTGCTCAACTACTATGGATGAAGCAAACACTCAAGGACTATGGAGTCAACGTGAAGAATGTGCCTCTCCTCTGTGACAATGAGAGTGCCATCAAGATTGCTCACAACCCAGTTCAGCACTCGAAGACAAAGCAAATTCAGATTCGTCATCATTTTCTTCGTGATCATGTGTTGAAGGGCGACATTTCTATTGAGCATGTGAAGACTGAAGAACAGCTAGCCGATATCTTCACTAAGCCCTTGGATGAGAAGAGATTTAGCAAGTTGCGGTGTGAGCTAAATATCTTAGAATCTTCGAATGTACTTTGAAAATGCACTCATCCTAACACTTATGCATAATTGATGACTTAGATGTGCAACACATGAAGAAACGTTTCTCTTCAATCAATGAAGAATAACACTCTAAGTGTGAAGAAATTAATGAAGAATTTGATTCTCAGAACCCTACGACAATTGTATGCGGTGTCTGAAATCATCATTCTTACACGGTGGGTCACGCCACCACAAAAGTTGAAAATCTTCAATTTGAGTTTTTCCTCAACTTTTGAAATTCTTCAGTTTTTTTCAAATTCTTCAAACTTTACAAAGTCTTCACTTGTGCCGTCGTTTTTCTTCATTCGCTATATATATATATATATATATATATATATATATATATATATATGAGTTTATGTCCTCTACAGCATTCACTTATAGCTATTTCTTCAAGTTGGTATTTTTTTTGCTAAGTGAATGTGATCGGACCCTTCCCCTCTATGCTATACTCAATCCAGTCTATTCACAAAATCTTCATGTGCGTTCTATTTGAAACTCGTTCAAATTCTTCACTGTGTCCTTGTCAGCTGAAGAAATTGCGAACGGAACATTAAAACTAATCTTATCCAAACTTTCGGTTTTGCCGCGCAATCCGTTCCACTTCCCACGATGGATTATTTTACTCACACACGATCTTACACGATCTCCACTACACAGTACGTGGGTGACACATGTCAAGTGAAGGAGAACGGCCAGGGGCATGTTAGTCCTAAATCTTCGGACGAGCAGTTTTTACTGCGGCTATAAATACCCCTCCGTTGCCATCCTCACTTCCTTTACCTCGCTCGAGCTCTCCAAACCCTAGCGCCGTCGCTACTCCATCGTCGTCGGTGAGGAAGAGCTTCACTGCCTCGACCTCGTCGCCGACGTACTCGCGTCGACTGCGGAAATCTTCACCTCCGCCGCCGCCGTAGACGTCTTCCTCCGCCAAGTTAGGGCGTGGAAGATCTGCATTGACGAACTTCTCTGTTCCAACTCACAGTTCGTCGTGTTCTTCATTCAGGGTAATTAAAAGCTATTTTTACTGCCCTCTTTGATTCGATGCTTTTCTACAAAATCTTCAAAGGTGTTTTTATTCTTCAGACCCTCACACACAAAACACCTCAGTTATTCTCTGTTCTTGATTCATTTCCCTAAGTCTAAATTTCTTCAAGATTCCTCAATTGTGTGGATTCTCAATCTATACAACTCTGGAACCTAAGATATATATGGAGCTTAGTGAAATTCCTCAAGACGAATCTGGTCAAATTCCTCAAAACTTGTTCTTTATGAAAAACCCTCTGAGAACGCATATGACCTCTTCAAATTCCTCGCAACTATACTCTGTTCACAGGTACACATGTCCGCTGCTGAATCCTTAGGTTCTCATCAACTTAACTCATTTGCAGCGTTCCTCGAAGAAAAGTTGCATACTTCTTCAGAGAATTCCATGGTTCAAATTCCTCATCTGAAGAAAATGGCTGAAGGTAAAAGGCCGCAGAAAGGAGGAAAGAGACCAGAGGTCATGACTGCATTTGAAATCCCTGAGGACATTTATGTTGGGTATTGCACACCTGATGAATCCAAATTTGGTAAAGAAGACAAAAATCAGCGCAAGGTGCGCATCCAAAGGATTGAACGGGGATGGGCACGTGAGTGGAGGGAGTACAGATACGTCACTCCCAAGTACATGAAGAAATTCGCCGTAAACCCTCCATGCCCAAGACCTCCATTGGCACCTGGCCAAGTGGCTGATCCCACAAGCATCAGAAGAGGAGAGGATTTTCCTCAAGAATGGGCCAAGCGCCAGCGTAAACTGCAAAAGCAAGCAAAAGAAGCAGTGAGGAAATTTAATGAAGAATCTGCTGCTGCTGCCACTGAGGCTTCTGCCAAGCCGAGGAAATCAATGATGAAGAAGCCTGCTCGCAAGCCAAGTGCTTCACCTTCAATGCCCTCACGGCCAAGTTCCTCAGTTGCGCCCTCACGGCCAGAATCTTCAAAATCATCGAAGCAAATTCCTCATGCTGCTCCTACTACATCAAAATCCTCAGCACCTCCGACAAAGTCTTCAGCTATCCCCACAAAGTCCTCAGCTCCTGTGCATATGGCCTCATGCCAAAGGACAACTGGCATCACTATTGCCTCTGGTGTCTCAGCTAGTTCCTCAGCTGCACCAAAATCCTCAACTGGACCCTCGTTACTGAAGAAAAAGGCTACCGCTGGACGCGGCACTCGCCCAAGTCCAAAGAAGCAAGTGGTCTTCACTATGCCATCTGATGATGATGAAGCTAATGAAGAAGAACTCACTGAGATCATCAGAGACCGCCAAGAAAGGGCTGCTAAAGCCAAAGGCACTCCTGTGCCCCTGCTTTTGGATCCAAGGGCGATCCTAGACTATATTGATCTCTGGCACAAGGATCCCAACACTCCTATGCCTGATTTCAAGCTGACACCTGGCCAAAGTCACATGCTGACTCACTTCATCCAAGAGGAGAAGTGGAAATATGATAGGGCCAGAGAGATCAAGAAATCCCAGTACCGCAAAGAGAAGCTGCTGAAGAAAAATGTTCTCAAAATGAAGCCTGAGGAACTTGTCAAGATGCAGGCTGAGATCAAAGCCCTCAGAGACAACTTTGACTCGTACTATGCTGATTGGCAAGGAGCCAAGGTCAGATTTGTGAGGCTGACTAATACCTTCACCAAGGGTACTGCCTCAAAGCAACAAATTCCTCAAGCTGAAGCATCTGTTCAGCAAACTGAAGAACATGCCAGCACCGCTGATGAAGTTCAGGCTGCTGAAGAAAATGCTAGTTCCAAGGCTGATGACTCTGCTCCAGCCGTTGATGAAATTGCCAAGGCATCTACTAGTGATGCGCCTGAAGAAAATGAAGAGACCAGGGCAACTGCGTCAGTTGTGCCTGAAGAAACTGAACCAAATTCCTCAGCTCCACCTGCACCAACTCCAACTCCAATTCTTCCCTCTGCTTTAGATGTGAAGAAAACCAAGGCTGCAGAGCGAGCTGCAGTGAAGAAAAGGAAAGCATCAAGTGCTTCAGAATCTTCAGTCCCAAAGAAGATGAAGCCCATGACCAGCTCATTTGCCAATCCAATTGATGTTGTTCCTATCTCCTCCATGCCATCAAAGGACCTTGTTCCTTTTGGTGAGGATTATGAGATCCCAAGTGGATCAGATGAAGAAACTCAGTCTGCGGCTTCCTCAGAGCAGATTGATGAAGAACTTGAAGTGGATACAATCCCTTCAACCCCAATAGTCTCATCACCAATGCCTCAGCTTGATGCTGAAGAGGCTGGTGTTGAAGACATTGATGATGAAGATGTGGATATTGGAAGCACAACTCCAGTAATGAATGACGACTTTTGGGAAAGTCAGCATCCCAATTCCCCACTCTTCACTCCCCTGCAGCAAATTCCTCACTCTTCTTCACCAACCATAAAATTGGGCTCTGATGCAACTCATCCCACTGCTTCTGTGAATGAAGAAATTCCAGCCACTAGTGCTGAAGAAACTGCTGCTGAAACAGACTAGGTGACTGCACCTGAGGAAAATCCTGAAATTCCTCAGCCTGAAGAACCTGAGCTTGTGATTCCTGAGGTCGTGATGCAACTCACTGACACTCCCCTGCCAAGGCCAAAGGATCCATTCTCACGCAAACAGAAATTCAAGGCTGAAGACTTCTATGGCGAACACGTATTCTTCAGTGAATACAATCCTTATGACTCTGCTCGCATAAGGAAGAGGCGTTTCTGGACTGCCAGCCAAGCAAATTTCTATTCCTCAGTGCTTTACAACAAAGACAAAGTCTTCAACCATGCTCATATTCCTCATGTGGATATGGAGTCTTTGACGTGCTTCACGCCAGTGCTCAGTGTTCTTCATGACGCTGGGCTACTCAACTTCTGCAAAGATATATGCGATTGGAATGAAGAACTTATTCTTCAGTTCTATGCTACACTGCACATCACCGGCAACTCTGAAGACGTCAATTCATGGGTTCTGGACTGGATGACTGAAAATACACATTACAAGGCCCCAGCAACTGAATTGCTTCGCTGCCTTTCTCTTAGTCCACCCACTGAAGATGCGCGTTGCGTGTATGATGAACCTGAACTATCAAACCACTATATGCAAGTGCTCATGAAGCCTCTGAAGCCAGGGCAATCACCTCGTACCAAATTCCTCGTCAAGGAATTGCTGTATGTGCCTAGGACTGTCTATCACATTCTGACGAAGACAATATGTCCCATCAAAGGACACGATTCTTCTGATGAAGAAATTGTTGGCATCATGAAGAATATGCTTTTCAATATCATACATGGCGTTCCCATAAACTTCCATGATTTCTTCATGAGGACTCTGGCCAACATTGCTATGTCACCATTTGAGCTGAAGCCTTATGCACCTTGGATTATGAGATTCATCAGGACAAGGTCTTCACTCAACTACAAGGCTGAAACTCTCAATCACTGCAGCTACTTGCCTCCTATTGAAGTCCTCAAAAGGATATTTTCCTCAGCTGATGAAAAGGGCAAGGCCACTGCTGTGATAGATGAAGGCATTCGTCCATTGGATGGTCAATTTTGCAAGGCTGCTTCTTATTCCACCAATGATGACTCTGCCACACATGACTCTGCTGCTAATACTGCCAAGACAAATCCTCAAGCCACAGCACCCAGGGTGATGACTGATCGTGAGTTACTCCTCAGTCTTCATCAAAAGGTTGATCGCAATCACAAATGGGTCAAGCGTCAGTTTGGTTCAATTCTTCACAACATGACTGCCACATATAATGCAGTGAAGAAAAACCATTACTACCTTCATGAAACCTTCAACCGCACCTGGGCTGTTCTATCTCAAGTATATAGTGCTGAAGATTTGGAGAACATGGGCCTCAAAGAAAAATTTGCCTGGTCGGCACCTCCGCCGAAGAAATTCAAGAAGGTCAAGGTTCCTTCTCTGGTGGCCAGTTCCTATTCTTCATCACGCGACACTGATGAAAATGAAGACTTGGACGACACTGCAGCAGGCCCTACTTCAACAACCGACCCCAACAACACTGGCGCTCCTCCATCAACTTGAATATCTTCAGGGGCGTTAGTCCTCAGTTTCGATCCTTTTGGTCATTTGATGACAAAGGGGGAGTAATCTAAGTTAGTCTTCAAGCGGGTCTATTATAAGGGCATATTTTTTTTAAGTTGCAACTCTCGTTCTTCCGAAACTTTTATTGGGTCGAGTTGTAATCTTAAACCCTATGGTGCTCGGTGCTTTGATACTTTTGTCGATCTATGCTCTGATATTTCGATACATGCTTGAGCTCTGATACTTTCGATGTACTATTCTGCATGCTTATTCCTCACTAATGTTATCGCACGCATGCTGAATTGCATCAGGCATCATATTTCATCATGCATTTTAAATTCTTCATATCATATATCAAATGCGTGTATGAATTACAAGATATAGGGGGAGATCTCCATGATTTAACTCTTCAAGTGTGCAATGCTTCAAAAGCAAATTCCTCACTATGCACAACTTCAGGGGGAGTTCTTCTATATCTTGCAATCAAATTCCTCAATATTAGTTTCTACACTTCACATATTTATCCCCGTTGAAAACTTAACCTATATTGTCATCAATCACCAAAAAGGGGGAGATTGTAAGTGCATCTAGTGCCCCTTAGTGATTTTGGTGTATTGAAGACTTATAGGTTAAGCATCTGATGTGTTTATGAGTGTACACAGGTCTATAAGTCTAAGAGGAGTTTGATATTTACAGTAAAAGTCGACCCCTAAAAATGAAGTTCTTCGACTGAAGACTTTGATATTCTGAAGACTTTCTGAAGACTTTGAAAGTGAAGAAATTGGTATGACTTTGAAGACATGGTATTCGTTCGAGGAACGTGAAGCGTGAAGACTTTGTTTTCGTAGTTTCATTTTTCTCTTTCTTGAGTCATAGGAAACACCGTACTGTTAAAGGGGGTCGAGGAAATACTAAGGAGAAAATTTCCATGTGATGCTCAACTCAAATCCTACACCTACCAATCCCTTCGAGTGAAGCCATTGGAAATCTCATACAGTTCAGTCAATTTCTTCAGTGACAGAGACGCAGTTCTTCTGGTCACTGAGGACTTTGCTCTGACTGAGGAGTTAGGAATTCGCCAGTGCAAATTGCCTACACAGTGAGGAACATGATAGCCCTGAGGAATTTGTACTCCAAATTTCCGACCGTTGATGTGCCTCGCGCCAGCTGTCCTAAAATATCTTGTCCACCTAACGGTCATATCATTGAAGGGCATTTATGTCTTATCATGTCGGGCTGCTCCCTAGGCTATAAATAGCCGCCCCTTCAACCACTAGCTGGTTGGCTGCTCCGAGAGAACTTGACACTTGTCATTTGAGAGAAACCCATCCTCCGAGGACTTTGAGCAAAATCATCAAGTGAGGAAAATCCAAATCCAAACCTAGAACACCTACAAACCCAAAGTGATTGAGCATCACTGAAGAAATTGATCCTGCGTGGATCCGACGCTTGTTACCTTTGAAGACTGTGCTTCTTCTAGACGGTTAGGCGTCAAGGTCTAGAGCATCCAAGAGGAATTGTGGATCGCCGAGTGACCAAGTCTGTGAAGGTTTGGAAGTCACCTGAAGACTTACCACGAGTGATTGGACGAGGACTGTGTGTCCTTAGTTCAAGGAGAATACGGTGAGGACTTGGTGTCCCGAGCTGCGTGCTCAGGACTGGGTGTCCGGGACTGTGTGTCCTCGAGTTTAAATACTCAGCTGCTCCAACCAGACGTACAACTGAGACAGCAGTTGGAACTGGTCTACCAAATCATTGTCTTCACCAAGCTTACTGGTTCTATTTCCTCAACACTTTCATTTCCTCATTACTGTGTTGTCTGTTTGTTCATATCTGTGTTTGAAGACTTTGACTGAAGACTTTCACAAATTCCTCGGTTCAATTTCTTCAGTCTGTTTGTCTTCATCTAGAGTTATCCTGTGCCTACGCTTTCCGTACTCTGTGTTTGTCTTCATTTCATCATGATGACCATGCATGAAATCTGTTATGTTTACTTCTGAGTACTTATTCTGCTGCTAGTATTTCTTCGCTAAGGAATTTCCTCACGAGCAAATTCCTCAGTGAAGAATTTCATAAAAATCGCCTATTCACCCCCCCTCTAGTCGATATAACGCACTTTCAACCCTGGGAAGAGCGCACTGTGGGCGCCGGGGTGGGCGTCTTGGAGGTCGCCTCGCCGCCCGTGGGTGGCATGGTGATGCCCCGGAGGGCCCCGCGCCACTTGCGGGGGGGGGGGCAGCTCCTTCTCTGGATTTTGCAGCATGCGGCCTGTTGTCTTGCGCACAAACGACGCCGCTCGCCAGGCTCTGACTGCCAGAGCAATGTTGGTGCCCGCGGGCCGCGCCTCGGGTCTTGTCTGTGACTGGCCCGCTTCTCGCCCGCACCGGTACGGGCCGTCCGGCTCCCAACGAACCGACCGCCATGGCCTTCTTCTTAGGAGCCATGACAATGAAGAACTGCTAGGCTAACTGCCAGACTGGATTTTCACAACTGCGCCCCCTACCTGGCGCGCCAAAGATGTCGGTGGAAACTACACCTATGGGGTCACTAGGATCCCTTCTACGGTTGGCGGGCGCGAGGTTGTGCAAAGAGCGGGTCTGACAGGAAGCACACGGATCGTTTACCCAGGTTCAGGCCGCGAAGATTCGTAATACCCTAGTCCTGCTTTGGTGGACGTATTTGAGTGTTCTTGTGTTTTTGAGCTAGCTACAAGGTGCAACTTGCCCAAAAGAGCCGAATCCCTCTCCTGGTCGCCTTGCGCCTCCTTTTATAGGAAAAAGGGGTTGCCACAGTGGCACACAGGAGGTGGAAAGGTCTACAGTCGATAAGCCTATCCCCTGGGACCGTCGGACAAACGCATTTAATGTGTTGTCGACGTGCCCCCTTGCTTTATCGGGGATGCCAGGGAAGCACGTCCCAGCTGTCGCCGCCTCGCCTGGCCTCGACACGCATCTTAGCTGATGAGGCATCGCGGCGCCACATTGGCCAGCTGCTGGGCTGGCGCGGTGGTGGAGCCTTCATGAAGGGTCGCATGCCACCACGTAGGTGCTTGCTGAGTCGGTGTAGAGGCCGCCCATCGCCACGCAGGTGCCTGCCCAGCTGGTTGAGCTAGCAATTGCTTGGGTACGGTGGTGGAGTCTTGGCTGGCGCGGGCCTGGCAGTGGCCATGTTGATGCCCTCGGCAAGGGTCTTGCCGGGGCCCCTGCAAGGGTCTTGCCGTGGCGTTGCAGTTGTCCCCGACAAGGGTCTTGCCGGGGGTCTTGTGGATTTCCTCGGCTAGGATCCCGCCAAGGGTTGCCGTCTTCTGGTCCTCATCAGATCTCACATGTTTATGATCTTGACGAAGATCTGCATGCCACCGCAAAGGCGCCTCCCGAGCCTTGGTTCCAATATAGTTGGTTGGGTTGGAGCCTGTGGGCTCAAGGGTGGCTTTCTCCGCTGGCATCGGGCAAGTTGCCCCGGCAAGGCTCTTGCCGGGGCTGCGGAGGCTGCCTCGACAAGGATCTTGCCGAGGGAGTCCACCTTTCCCTCTTGCTCTCCTGCGTTTCTGGTCTTGGTGTTGCCTTGGTTGTCTCGTGCTTCGGCTTCTCTCCGGCTTCCCTCCTCTGCCCTGCTAAGTGTGGCCGTGGCGCGCGGCTCTGACGAAAGAGCTACTCTCGTGCTTCGGCTTCTCTCCAGCTTCCCTCCTGTGCACAAGTAAAGGGGTCAAAAGGAGAGCCCCTACTTTTGTACACCGACAAATGGGCCTGACGAAACAGCCCTTGTACGATCATAATGTGATTAGGTTGTAATGAACCTGTAATATAAGGGGAAAAGGAAGGAAAAAAGGGTTGAGGTCCAAATAGGGTCGAGCCGCACTATAGACCTTGTCCGCAGTGTGCCTCCGTCGTTGCCCAAGGTATTTTAAGTGCGTAGTTATGCACACACGGTACATATGCCACGATTAGATGGGGCGATCGACGGAGGCGGAACTGCTAGTCCAACTCTGGATCCACCATGATGTCATTCTGTAGAGTAGGCCGGACTCGTTTAAAAGTGTCTGGGGGCTTGATGGCCGATGAAATGTTTGGCTTGATGAGGCCGCTCTGTACCTCGGCTGCAAGGGCCGTGGTATGCTCCTCCGTATGGAGAGAGCGCTCCATGTTTCCATTGACTATGTTAATGCCGCGCGGTTAGGGAATTTTGAGCTTTAAGTAAGCATAGTGCGGGACTGCGTTGAAGCGGGTAAAGGTAGTGTGTCCAAGTAGTGTGTGATAACCACTGCGAAAGGGGACAATGTCAAAGATCAATTCTTTCCTTCGGAAGTTATCTGGTGAGCCGGAGACTACTTCCAACGTTAATGAACCCATGCAACGGGCCTCCACGCCGGGTATCACCCCCCTTAAAGGTGGTGTTACTAGGCTTAATTCATGACGGGTCAATGCCCATTTTGCGGACACTGCCTTGATAGATCAGGTTAAGACTGTTGCCGCCGTCCATAAGGACTCGGGTGAGATGTATCCATCAATGATTGGATCGAGGACCAGGGCTGCTGAACCTCCATGGCGGATACTGGTCGGGTGATCCCTGCGATCGAAGGTGATCGGACAAGCCGACCATGGGTTAAATTTTGGGGCGACAGGCTCTATGGTGTAGATGTCCCTTAGTGCGCGCTAGCGCTCCCTCTTGGGGATATGCGTGACATATATCATATTCACTATTTTCACCTCAGGGGGGGATTTCTTCTGTCCCCCTGTGTTCGGTGGGTGCGGCTCGTCATCGTCCTTGCTTGGGGGCCCTTTTCCCTTGTGTTCGATATTTAACTTCCCCGCCTGTTTAAAGACCCCACCGTTTCTGTTGGAATGATTTGCAGGCTTGTCTGGGGTGCCATGAATCTGGCAAGGTTGGTCGAGTATTTTGTCCAAATTAGATGGACCGTCCCTATTTCCTTTGAATGGTTTCTTCCATTGACCGCGTTTAGAACCGCTGAATCCGGTGTTGACTATCGTATCCTACATTTCTACATTGTTGTTCCGACGCTTATGTTTGTTACGTCGTGGTCGTCCGTTGCCATCCCTGGCTTCGGAGGTGCTAGGGTCGCTGGTGTTATTGCTTCTACGAGCTAACCAGCTATCTTCTCCCGCGCAGAAGCGGGTCATGAGCGCGGTTAGGGCTGCCATAGGCTTCGGCTTTTCTTGATCGAGGTGTCGGGCGAGCTATTCGTCGCAGACGCTATGCTTAAAGGCTGCTAGGGCTTCGGCGTCCGGATAGTCGACGATTTGGTTCTTTTTAATTAAGAACCGAGTCCAGAGTTTGTGGGCTGACTCTACGGGTTGCTGGACTATTTGGCTAAGGTCATCAGCGGCCACCGGCCGGACCTAAGTACCTTGGAAGTTGTCTCGAAAGGCATCCTCCAAATCTTCCCAACTACCAATAGAGTTCTCTGGGAGGTTGTTTAACTAGTGGGGTGCTAGCCCTTTTAGCATTTGGGGGAGGTATTTTATGGCGTGTAGATCATCACCACGAGCCATGTGAATGTGGAGAAGAAAGTCTTCAATCCATACAGCGGGATCCGTCATTGCATCGTATGCTTCAATGTTTACGGGTATAAACCCTTCTGGAAACTGGAATTGCATTACCTCATCGGTGAAGCACAAGGGGTGTGCGGCACCTCTATATCAGGCAACGTCACGATGGAGCTTGGATGACATCTGTGTTCGGTTTTCAGCCTGAGTTTGGTTATACTTATCGCGCCAAGCTTGATGGTTGTCGTCTCTTGTTGGAGCGCGTCCCGTCGATCCGTAGATTGATCTTGTCTGACCGGCTCTATTGTCCAGGTCCTGACAGAGGTCATAGGTGTAGCCCGGAGCCGCTGCCTCTTTGCCTCGACGGCGAGGTGGCGCATGCAGGTGTTCGGCATAGGTAGCCGCTTTATCCCGTCCATGTGGTGGTCGGTCCGGTTCGTTAGCGTGGTTATATCTTGACAGTATTGGCTCAAGGGCCTCGTTGTCAAATTATGGTAGTAGCCGTCATTTCAGATAACTCTTTGTTGGGCGCTCAAGGCCGTATTCTTTGGCAGCCAGGACCTTGGTCCATTTGTCGTTGAGTGTATCCTGTTCGGCTTGAAGCTGTTGTTGTTTCTTTTTCAAGCTCCTCGTAGTGGCGATTAGCTGTCGCGTGAAGCGCTCTTGTTCGAGGGGTTCCTCTGGCATGATGAAGGCTTCGTTGTCGAGGCTGACATCCTCCCCGGAGATCGGTAGATAGTTACTATCCTCCGAATCCTCATTCCCGACAGGCTCGTCGGGGTTAACTTGTCCCTCCTCCCATTCATCCCACTCGGACGCAGGCTCGACGGGGTCTTCGGGATCTTCGGCATCATCCGGAGTGTTGATGTCTCTGGTGCCGGTATTGCTTTCCTTTTCGCCACGCGATTTTGAGCGGCGCCGCTGACGTCGATGTTTTGATGGTGCCTCGGCGGGCTTGTCCTCAATCGGGTCGTGCCTGCCGTCATCGTCGTCGTCCTCCTTTTTAGGCGTATCTACCATATACACATCATAAGTGGACGTGGCCGTCCAACGCCCAGTAAATGGCGGGTTTTGGCCTTGTTTGTCTCCAACATCGTCATCCATATCGTCGATGTCTTCAGAGGCATAATATAGCATGTCGGTTAAATCCTTGATAGTGGCTATTAAGTTGGTGGTGGGTGGGACGCAAAATTCATCGCTCTCGGCCCCTATTCCGGGTTGGGCGTAATTCGGAGGTGATACCTCCGTAATGGTGAGAGATTGCATTAATTCTAGGGCCTCGTTTAGGAGCGAAGGCTGGACGGGGAACCGAGGACCTGTGGACCTGGGTACGGTAAATGCCACCTGACCATGCTCAATGGACACAGACCTCAAAAGTTTGGAGTTAGCATCCAGAGGTGAGTTCGGCTCCCCGATGATAGGGAGAGTCCTGCTTGATTCTAGGCTTGCCGATAATATAGCGGCCTCTGGGTCTCCGATAGGGAGCTCCATAATAGGAGAGAGTCTGGTGGGTTTCAAACTCCCATCTTCGGTTGAGGTGGTCTGCTCTGGATCTAAGGCCAGGACAGGGATGATTGTTGACTCTTGAATGGAGCCAAGTGGTTGATCCGACATGTTTCCTTCTTGTGGATGAGGAGCAGTCGAGGCCGAGATCCCTTGAAATATCAAGTCTCCTCGGATATCAGAGACGTAATTCAGATTTCCGAACCTGATCTGATGAGCACGGGAGTAGCTATCGATCTGTTCAAGGTGGCTAATTGAATTGGCCCGCAGTGCGAAGCCACCAAACACAAAAAGTTGACCAGGGAGCAAATTTTCCCCGGAAATAGCATCGTTGTTAATGATCGAACGGGCTATCGAACCTTCTACCGATGACATACTGGAACTCTCAATGAAAGCACCAATGTCGGTGTCAAAACTAGCCGATCTCGCGTATGGGGTCCCAAACTGTGCGTTTGAGGATTGAAGGTAATAGGAGACAAAGGGGACACAATGTTTACCCAGGTTTGGGCCATCTTTATGGAGGTAAAACCCTACTTCCTGCTTGATTGCCTTTCATGAGTATACGGGTTACAAGAGTTAATCTACCTCAAGATCGTAATGGCTAAACCCTAGCTGTCTAGCGTATATGAATTCGGATAGCCTCTACGAACTAAACCCTCCGGTTTATATATACACTGGAGGGGCCTAGGGTTGTATAGAGTTGGCCTGTAGAGGAAGGAAATTACATATCCGGACATCAATCTTGCCATCCACGCATAGGAGAATCCTATCCGGACATGGGGGAAGGTCTTCTGCCTTGTATCTTCATGGCCCATCAGTCTGGCCCATATCACACAGCCCGGACACTCGAGGACTCCCTAATCCAGGACTCCCTCAACCATTACAAAACATGCAAGCACCAAAAGGAAAGCGGAACTGGACAAAGCCAAAGGCATGGTTCAATCTTGGAAGGCCAGCTGTCGGTGTCAAAACCGGCGGATCTCGGGTAGGGGGTCCCGAACTGTGCGTCTAGGCGGGATGGTAACAGGAGACAAGGGACACGAAGTTTACCCAGGTTCGGGCCCTCTCGGTGGAGGTAAAACCCTACTCCTGCTTGATTAATATTGATGATATGGGTAGTACAAGAGTAGATCTACCATGAGATCAAGGAGGCTAAACCCTAGAAGCTAGCCTATAGTATGATTGTTGTATGTTGTATATAATCTATCGACTAGCCTGGCTCGGTTTTTATAGTGCACCAAAGGCCTAGGTTAACAGGAGTCCTAGCCGAATACGCCTGTGGGGAGAAGTCCTTGTCTTGATCGCCAAGTCTTGTGGAATCTTCCTTGTATGCGGTAGCTGTCCAAACTGGCCCATGAGTATACGACCACGGGGGTCCTCGGCCCAATCTAATAGATTGGGGGACGACGTGGTGAGTACCCCCTAGTCGAGGACACCGTCAGTAGCCCCCTGAACCGGTGTTCAAGTTAGGGACGCTCCTAGATTCTTCCGAACTGTTCTTCATCTTCGGTCGTCGGTCTTGAAAACTAGTTCAACAAATCTTCTTTATCTTCGATCTTGAGGATTGCCGAAATGCATTCGACGAGTTTACATGTCGGGTATCCGAGGAGCCCCTTTAAATTTCCGGCCTTTATCAATGCCTTGTTTATTTGTATGCCACACCTCGGGTTTGAAGTTGTTCCCGGGAGGCAGTGTCCTCTTGCGTCCGAGCTCCAACGCCGGACTGCATTCGAGGTATCCTTTGCAGCCGAGCACCAACGCCGGACCGCTTCCCAGCTCTAATGCCGGAATGTATCCGAACTCCAACGCCGGACTATGTATCCGAGCTCCAACGCCGGACTGTATCCGAGCTCCAACGCCGGACTGTATCCGAGGTGTCGTAAAACACCTTGGTTCAAAGAAGTTTGAAGGAGTTTAGCCGAGCTTAATGCCGGAAATGCCCTCTATGGAGCCAGCCACTAACGCCCGAGCTTTATGCAGAACTGCTTCCGAGGTGGTGCACCACCCTGAATGTGGGCTGATTTTTGTAATTATTTTTGATTGGTGCAATTTATTCTCTGCCGAGATATATAGCCAGTATCCCTCAAGGTGGGTATTGGTCTAAAACCCGAGATGCACATGAAGGATGACATAAGACCGCTGATCCCGGTAGCCGCTGAGACTCAGGTCGATTTGCAAAATCGGCCTGAGGATCAAGTCCTAGCTCGGCAGAATACTTCGGGACACTGAAAGCAGCCTCCTCAGTCCTCGAGACTCAGGTTGGGTGCGGCCGACCAACCTGAGGATCAAAATCTCATCCGAAACTATATTGCACATAAAATTTTCTACATTGCACAAGCAATGCAGTAGCCCCCGAGACACTGGTCGGGTGGCAACACCAGATCAGGGGATCGATGTACCCCTTTAATATGTTTAAATAATAATGTCGGCGTTCTGGGAACGGGGTCCCCAGACTTGCCTGCCTGCGGCGTGGCTCAAAGGGGGCCCAGCACGACCCATCTTCATCAACACAAGACCCAAGACCCTCGCGAGGGGCCAAGCCTCGCGGGGCGGACGACACGGCGCTTCCTCAGGCGCGGCCTCATCAGGCTGGCTCACGAGGAGGCGGAGAGATCAAGGCGGGGTACCTCACGAGGTGCCCATGACGCAAGCCATGACGACCAAGGGCGCTAGGCGGGCGCCAGCCCGCGCAGTGTCCTCCCTTTCCTCTTTGGTGCAAAGGGGGCAAGCGCAGGCGAGAGGATCAAGCAAATGTATCCATTTCGGTGCAACGAGACCAAGACCAGTCCAACGGTGGGAATGAGGTCATTGTGGAGCCCAGAACGGCGTCACCACAGGGCCTTTGGCAGGCGAGGACCAACTTTAGTCAGGATAAGTGTACTGGATGTTCCCCTTCAAATAGGCCAATTGTTGGCGCCCTTCCCGCTCAATATTTGGGAAGAGGCCCAGGGCCTTTGCCTATAAATAGGACAAGCCACCCCCAGGGTAGGGGCATCGGGTAATCTATCAGACACACAGAGAGGAAGAAGTGAGTAGCTAGAATCTGAGCAAGCAGAGGACAAGTGAGAGAGAGAGAAGGGCGGCTGAACTCCCCTAGCAGTTCATCGCCCCAGCTAGAACAGGCCCTCGCGAGGCTTTTCTTCCTTGTACTGTTCATCATCATCAGCCCAAGAGGCAATCCACCCACCACACTGGAGTAGGGTATTACACCACATCGGTGGCCCGAACCAGTATAAACACTTTGTCTTTTGTGTTATTCTTTCGGTAGTTAGATCTTTGCGAGACGGAGAGGTAGTGGGCATAATCTCCGCGCGCACCCCAGAGTTCGAACCTTAAGGGTCTACCGGAACCCGAAGTCCGACATTTGGCGCGCCAGGTAGGGGTGCGCCGGAATTTGTCTTCCACCGCTCCGCTCTCCTCCGACCGACGCGTCCATGTCTGACGCTCGTCGGGCCCGCGCCGAGCGCCGAGCCGCCATCGCTTCCCTTGCACCCAGACAGCTCCTGTCGGTGGGCATCCTCGTCGTTCCCCGTCGCCCGCCATCAACGCCGCCACCGGCCCGGCGGGGAACGAGCAACAAGCGTCGTCTCAGCACCCGTCCGTGCGGCAAGACGGCCCCACCGCTACTCCATCGCTCACGCCAGCTGCTCGCGCGCTCCGCGCAACCTTGGAGGCTCGAGCTGCGCTCATCGCGGCAAACGAGCTCCTGCGCTACCATCCCGTCGACGACGTCTACATAGAATGGCTCGACCGCGTCGTCGAGCTCGTCCGTGCCGCAGGGGGCTCTCCCGCGCCGTCCGCTCCGCTGCGTCGCACCCCACCCCGCGCAGGCCATGAAGCTCCGGGGGCGTACCAGCCGCCTCCTCTCCAAGAAGATGCCATGGCTCCAAGGCGCGTGGCCCCTGGGTGGAACCCGCTCCGTCACGCGCCAGCCCAACAAGAACAGAGTTGTCAAGAGGTCCCTCGACCGCAAGATGACGCCCGGGCGCTTCCTGCTCCGGCTCGCCGTGACCCTGCTCCAGCTCCGGCACGTCAAGACCCCGCACTGCTTCCAGCTGCAGCGCATGGGGAGCCTCAAGGCCAAGCTCTCCCTCGACTGAAGCCTCCCGTGGCCACTGCAGGCTGTCGCACCTACACCACCGAGCTGCGCAGCGTCGCGTGGCCCAGCAAATTCAAGCCAGACCTGCCTCCTCGCTACGACGGCACGACTGACCCCGCCGAGTTCCTCCAGCTCTACGAGCTGGGCATCGAAGCTGCCAGTGGAGACAAGAAGGTCATGGCGAACTGGTTCCCCATGGCGCTCAAGGAAGGAGCTCGCACCTGGCTCCTGAACCTGGCCCTAGGCACGATCTCTTCCTGGGACCAGATGCGCACCCGCTTCATCGCCAACTTCCAAGGTACTCGCGACCGGCCGCCCGCCGTGAGCGACATGCGCCGCATCAAGCAACAACCCGGAGAGTCCCTGCAAAAGTACATCCAGCGCTTCAACAGCACGCGTCTCAAGATCCCCAAGGTGTCCGAGGAGGCCATCATCTTGGCCTTCTCCGATGGTGTGCGCGACGTCAAGATGAAGGAGGAACTGGCGATGCATGAAGACCTGTGCACCTCCCTGGAGCTGTTCAACTTGGCGACCAAGTGCGCCAGGGCTGAGGAGGGGTGTCTCTCCCTCCTCGAGCTGCCTGCCGCAGACCCAGAAGAGAAGAAACCCAAGGCCAAGGACGTGAAGCGCAAGGGGGCTGTCGTGCTCGCGGCAGAGCCTGACACCAAGCGGGGCAAGGATCTGCCCGAGTCCTCCAGGAGCAGCCGGTACTGTGTGTACCACGACCTCCACACCCACAACACCAATGAATGCCAAGGGCTCCGCGCCGTGCAAGAAGGATCGACCGTCGTCCCGACCGCGCTGACCGGGGCTACGACCGAGGAGGAGGAAGAAACCCAGGACGCTGGGAAGACCGCGGCCCACGCCAAGGGTGGCGTGATCAACCTCGCGAGGACCGCTGGCGAGACTTGCCTCGCGAGGGGGATTGGCGGGATCAGCCTCGTGAGGATTGCCTGCAGGGCAACACAGGCCTCCCTCCACTGACGCCTCAGCCAAGGAGGAACGAGGATCGCCATCAAGACAAGGGGGCTGGGGGCTTCCAGGAGCCGCGCGCATCGCCTGCATCCTGGGCGGAGCTCAAGCCCCAGCCTCCCGACGCATCTTCAAGAAGTTTGCCCGCGAAGTGAATGCAGTCCTCCCTAGGCTCGAAGCAACGCGCCCTCTCAGGTGGTCGGCGTGCACCATCACGTTCAGCTCAGTTGATCAGCTCAAGTGCGCGGCCATAGCCGGGGTCCTCCCGATGCTTTGCTCCCCAGTCATCAGCAACGCACTGGTCACCAGGACACTCATCGATGGTGGAGCAGGGCTCAACATCCTGTCTGTGGAAACATTCAACAACCTCCAAGTGCCCTATGACCAGCTTCAGCCAACCAAGCCTTTCTCTGGAGTCACTGATGATTCCACAATCCCGATCGGGCAAGTCCGCCTCCCTGTCACCTTCGGGGCCCGCAGCAACTACTGCACCGAGCTCATCGACTTCGACGTCGCTCACATCCGCCTGCCGTACAACGCCATCCTCGGGTACCCAGCGCTGGCCAAGTTCATGGCCGTAACTCATCATGGCTACAACGTCCTCAAGATGCCAGGAAGTGGCGGAGTCATCACGGTGCAGTGTGAAGAGAAGGATGCAATGTGTTCCCTGGAGCGAGCCTTTCAGGCCGCGTCGCTAGAAGACCCAGATCGCGGAAGCAGGAGGCTTCCCGAAACCACCCCCGAGAAGAAGAAGGCGTCATCCGGACCGGCCCCTCAAGAGGCAGGCCCCTCAGGGCCCGCGTCTGCCCAAGGGGACCCTCCTTCCATCGCATAGGAAAGCGCGCCCGGCGCCCTCCACAGGCAGGGCTCGGGGGCTCTCACCTGGAGGGCCACCGACCTGGCCAGGGTCACGAGGGAGGCGCTTGGGCACCACGTGGAGGCGTGCTTAGAAGCACATTTCCCCCAAGAAGGAGCGAGGCAAGGAAGGTCAGACCAGCAGGAGTTCATCAACAAGGCCATTCAAGAACTACAGGAGTCAAGAATCATGAGAGGTTGCCGCCGTCTACCGGCTGTGGCTCCCCATCTAGGCGAGGATGGTGGGCTGCGCATCTGCATCGACGTACCAGGGCTCAATCAGGTCGCCACGATGGAGCGCCTCTGGCCCTCGCAAGTAGGGCGTTGTGGAGGTCCACCCCACAGCTATGTTCGCATGCCTTACGGCTTGCCGAGCGTGGCTGCTGCGTACCAGCGCCTCCTGAGGGGCATCATGGAGACTCAGGAAGACAGGTGTTCCGCAGTCCTGGCGGAGATGGAGATGATTCGCGAGGAGCCACCAGCGCCTCTGGAGCCTCCTTAGGCCCCTGGGCCTGGGGGCTCGTGAGGATCGGCTTCCGCAGCCCACCGAGTCTGCTGCACCAACACCACTTCGTCCTCGACAACTCCAGGTGACATCTTTCAAGCTTCATTTCCGGCTGGGAACGCCCTCCCAGGGCTGCTTCATTCCCAGGCCGCGTGGGTCCGTCCCTGCGGCATGTATCCCTTTTTATTTTTGGTCATTAGCTCGCTTTGTTGGGGGCGCCCCTCAGGCTGCATTATCCCCAGGCCGCTCGGGCCAGGCCGAGTGGCGTGTATCTTCCTTGCGTTTATTTTCCAACTATGCATTCGCCTATCATGCTTGATTACTTGATGCCTGTCCACGGCACATCTTCTTCTCCATGTCGACCACTTCCACGTTAAAGGGGGGGTACCTGAGCATCGCGACTCAGGGCTCTTACTGGCTCTCCAGCCCTCACCCTCTGGCCTTGTCCACGGCATCGCAACCTGGCATACCAGCGACGGCTGAGACAAGCTCGAGGGCGGAGACCCGAGGACGTAGAGTGCCGGCATCTAACCAAATTTGCAGGAACACATCTCAAGATACGGCCCAGTGCCAGGCGCAACCCGCCTAGAGGTAGGGCCCCGTGAATCCCGCGCTGGCTCACGGGCGCCCAAGTACACCTCACCTGCGCCAACCAGAGCAACTAACGACCGACTGATAGCTATCATGGCATCCCTCTTTTCCTTCTATGATGAGCTTGCAGGATCCCCTGAGGGAATTGCTTGCCGAGGCCCTCATGGGGTTCCCTTCGCCCTTGTTCGCGCGAACTGCTAGCACGTTAAAGGGGGGGTGCCTGAGCATCGCGACTCAGGGCTCTTACTGGCTCTCCAGCCCTCACCCTCTGTCCTTGTCCACGGCATCGCGACCTGGCATACCAGCGACGGCTGAGACCAGCTCGAGGGCCGGGACCCGAGGACGTAGAGCAGAAAGGGGAGCAAAGGCGAGGGAGAAGGGGAACGCGAGGACCTCACCAAGCAACTCCGCTCCTACTGCCGCGCAGACCCGACGCTACACCAGGAGCAACCCCTGATTAGGAAGATAAGTCACCGCCCGAAGACACCGGCTACCGTGGCATTACCCCCGCACCTAACGCAATTCCGTACTAGCGACGTCGCCCTCCTTTCTCACCGAGCGATGGCTGCTTGGGCGCCAAAGGGGACCTCCTGAGCATCGCGACTCAGGGGCTCTTACCGGACCCCAGGTCGCTCACCTCCTGGCCTTGACCACGGCATCGCGAGCTGGCATACCAGCGACGGCTGACGCCGCCTTGGGACTGGGACCTGTCGACGTAGAGCACCAAGCCCTCGCGAGGTACGAAAGGGAGAACTAAGCTACGACGGAATTGACGACTCGCACAGTTCCATAGCAAAAGTCACATATTAACAAAAGGATCACAGACACCTTACAAGCCCCCATTGGGCGCAGTATGATTCCTTGCAGGAAACAGATCATAAGGGATGCTATCTACACGCGCCCCTGCAAAAGACGCCATCATCAACAGTGGGCCGTCAAGCACCGGCGCCAACCCCATCGAGATCAGAGTCAGCGACGGCCGAGTGAGCCCGCTCTGCTCCGGGAGCGGCGCTGGCTCGTGGCCTCGTAGCTGTCTCGCTCGTCTCTGGAGTTGCGAAGACCTCGCTGGGATCGATGGATCCTCCGTCGCTCCCGTCGCTTGTGGAGCCGTCCAGGGAGCGGTCGGCGGGCCTAGCCCTCACCATGGCGGGGTCCTGGCCACCTCTCCTGGGGCAGCACTCCAGCCGGCGCCCGTTCGCGTCGAAGACCTTGAAGAACATCACCGACGCGCCATCGTACTCCAGGTGGATCGTGAGGGCGCCCCTTGCTCTGCAACCCCGAGCGATATCGCCCCAGCCGCGAGTCATGAAGACCTCGCCCGAGGCAAGGACCGCGACCTCTGCCTTGGTCGCAGGGGTGCTGCAGTCGGCGTGCTGCAGCCATAACTCCAGGAGACTTCCCTGTGGGAAGATGGAGGCAAAGAAGGGGGGAAAGCGAATCCAAGTTCGTGGAGGCATGGCGGCATGGAGCACGAGCTCGCGGGAGGAGCCCTCGGTGTGGACTCCTGGAGGAACGACCCACACCTTCGTGACCCGTCGGCGCCGGCAACGGCGCTGGCCGTGGGGATCGGCATCTCCTCTTCCAAGGCCCTCGGCGTGGGCATACAAGGGAAGCGGAAACCCCGGCGGAGGCCGCTCGTACCAAGGCCTCGACACCACCAGGCGGTCTTCCTCGTCTCGGCCGCGAAAGGCAGGCCGCTTCTTCGGCAGGAGCGGGTCTGGTCCCTCACGAGGAGCCTTTCCCTTCTCCGCTGCAGAAAGCCGGCGGATCGGGGCCATCACGGCAAGGCGGAGCAAGAATCAAGGCGAAGGAGAAAGCAAGGACAGATGGACTGGGAGGGCACGCGCGGTGCTGTACTTATAGCTGGCGAAGGCCAACCGTCGGCCTCCACGATCACAGGTAATCATGACACGATTTGCATGCAGGGACTTGTCCAATCCGCGCGATCCTCGAGGCGTCGTGGGGAAGCGGAGGCACTCACGTCCAATCAACCGCCAGGCGGCGCCTGAGGCCGCAGGCTGTTAGGGCTCGCGGCGCTTCGCCCTTGCCCCTTCGCCTCTCAGCACGGCCAAGTCCAGGCGCACCTTGGGCCCGGGGGCTACTGTCGGCGTTCTGGGGACGAGGGTCCCCAGACTTGCCTGCCTGCGGCCTGCGGCGTGGCTCAAAGGGGGCCCAACACGGCCCATCTTCATCAACACAAGATCCAAGACCCTCGCGAGGGGCCAAGCCTCGCGGGGCGGACGACACGGCGCTTCCTCAGGCGCGGCCTCATCGGGCTGGCTCACGAGGAGGCAGAGAGATCAAGGCGGGGTACCTCACGAGGTGCCCATGACGCAAGCCATGACAACCAAGGGCGCCAGGCGGGCGCCAGCCCGTGCAGTGTCCTCCCTTTCCTCTTTGGTGCAAAGGGGGCAAGCGCAGGCGAGAGGATCAAGCAAAGGTATCCATTTCGGTGCAACGAGACCAAGACCAGTCCAACGGTGGGAATGAGGTCATCGTGGAGCCGAGAACGGTGTCACCACAGGGCCTTTGGCAGGCGAGGACCAACTTTAGTCAGGATAAGTGTACTGGATGTTCCCCTTCAAATTGGCCAATTGTTGGTGCCCTTCCCGCTCAATATTTGGGAAGAGGCCCAGGGCCTTTGCCTATAAATAGGACCAGCCACCCCCAGGGTAGGGGCATCGGGTAATCTGCCGGACACACAGAGAGGAAGAAGTGAGTAGCTAGAATCTGAGCAAGCAGAGGACAAGTGAGAGAGAGAGAGAGAAGGGTGGCTAAACTCCCCTAGCAGTTCATCGCCCCAGCTAGAACAGGCCCTCGCGAGGCTTTTCTTCCTTGTACTATTCATCATCATGAGCCCAAGAGGCAATCCACCCACCACACTGGAGTAGGGTATTACACCACATCGGTGGCCCGAACCACTATAAACCCTGTGTCTTTTGTGTTGTTCTTTCGGTAGTTAGATCTTTGCGAGACAGAGAGGTAGAGGGCATAATCTCCGCGCGCACCCCAGAGTTCGAACCTTAAGGGTCTGCCGGAACCCGAAATCCAACAAATAAGCCCGAAGCCCAGTAGCCCCCGAGCCTTAATGCAGGCACGGGTGGCCGAATTAAGGATCGATATCCATAGTAAAATCACAAATTGTGTGTAATGACTCTATGTATCCAAGTACTTTACGTCATTTAATGCTCGGATCCGCATTGTACAAAACTTTGTTGACCGACCATCGGCTTCCACCTCCTCGGCCAGTAGCCGAGGAGTGTTTGTCTTACTTTATAAAGCCTTTATGAGGACGACAAACAAGGCAATCTGGCCATACGGTTTTATAAACAAAGGTACGTGGAGAGATATGTTATATTACTGTTTAATAGAAGAAATGTCTTCCAAAGAAAATAGTCCCGCTATCGGTTCCTTTCTTTGGGTTGTCATGCTAAGCATGATCATAAAACCTCAGCTCCAATGTAAGAGCAAAATATCGAGGATTTAGTTTGGGAGGCTAGTTAATAGCCCCCGGTAGTGTTCGGCGACAGTCGAGGTCAAGCCGTAAACACTTCGGCCAATGTTATGAACGGCCTGTTATTTAACATAGTCATCGGATCGCTGACCAGTTTACTCTTATTGTGACAGTCAGTTTTCGGCTTTCTCCACTGAGGTGCTTAACCATGTGAGCTGGAAGCACAATCGCAGTGGTTCTCCCTTTGCACGCCTAGACGAACAAAACGGAACGTAGGAAGCAGGTGCAGGAGCCGGGCAACCCAACTATTGACCGAAGAGGCAATTCGGAACCGATGCATATATAGCAATATCTGAGAATGTTTTTGCCGAATCCCTAAAAGGTGTCCGGCATTGCACTGCGAGACTAATGCTGGAAAAGCACAAATAGTTTAAAAGTGCCAAAAATCTTGGAAAACCAAGAAACGTCGGTAAAAACATGACGTCCGAACAATATCAAGTGTTTGGTGCCAATCCGAAAATTGGTCTTAGAAAAAAGAAGTGCTTCTGTCGTGCTTTAACATGATACATCCTATCTCAAGACTTCGAGCGGGTCAGCCTACGGCTTCAACCTCCTGTCCCGAGGGCGGAGTACTTCTCATCAGGCCAGTTTAGCAAACTAAACTCTAGCGGCTTTGAGAGAGAAATTAGGCTCCCCGGCTAGTGACCGCACACTCGTGTCGAAAAAAGGAGTGATAAATAATAATAATAAAACTTTGCAACGACTAAGAAGAAGAACACTTATTATAAAACAGCTCAAATAGACTTAAGAGCCCCCAAGTGACTTGGGTAGGAGAATGATTGCATGTACCGAAGTAATTATATCATATCGATGTTCAACCAAACTTTAAACGTGTCTTAACCGACCGTTGGCTTCTCCCTCTTCGGTCAAGGACCGAAAAGTGTTATGTACTCCATCGGTCGAGAATATCGACGGTGTTTCCAATAACCAGGCAATCAGGCCATAAGGCTGTAACAGACAAAGCGCGCTCAGGGAACTTATGCTATATTACTACGAAGTGTAAGAAGCATCTTCGAAGAAAATAGTACCCCCACCGATACCTTTCTTCGGTGCTCATTGTTATTATGAGACTTGTGCAATAGATTTTTTGTACTCATGATTTCTGTTGTGTGCCGACCATCATTGAAAACTATAAGAGCGCTAGCTTTCGGCTTCACCCAGTTTGAGGTCCGGCTCGGGCGACCCGATCGTGACAATCGCAGAGGTGCTCCCTTTACTCCCTAGCCGAACAATCGGGAATGTAGGGGTAAACACAGGAGCGAGGCAACCCAGCTTGCAAATCGCTTAAGTCAATATGGTGCATATTGTGGCGTAATACACGAACAAGGAACGAAGCCGTACAAGTATAATCATATGCAACAGGAAAAGCTTCATAAAGGAAGCCCCCAAGTAAATGGGGTATTTGAATTTATGCGTCACAAACAAAGTTTGGACAAGGAAAAAAATTACAAGCAATTTTTTTCCAAAAAAGTATAACGCTTGGTCGAACCGAACACAAGTTAGAAATTAAAGCTTTGAGCATGAAAGCGACTTAGCTGGTTAATGTGTTCGTAGTCCGAGCTTGATGCGGGACAAGGTTCTATCCCCCAAGCCGGTCCCAGGGTGGCGGAGCGAAGAGCTCGACACGCCGAAGTGGTGACGTAGCACGGTCGATGCAGACCGGCAGAGTGACGCCGAAGTCCCCGGATCATTTTCCTGTGCACAAAAATAGTGCAAACGGGAGAAAATAGTAATAATGATAATTAAAAAAAATCGTTGCATAATGAACAATTTATGCAAAATGAGTAATAAAAGAAATATGGCCTGGCGCCGAAGTCAATGTCGATGCAGGGCGTCGGCGTGATGCGGTAAAGGCGTGGCAAAGCCTGAATTCGCAGGTCGGTCCGAGCTCCGGATGCGGCGTTCGCCGGACTATATACGGAAACTGACCGAACCACCATGCGACTGTCGTGAATGCGGCCACCATTTGATAGACCTGGTTTATTTGTTGTAGCAATCCGAAGGAAGGTGATTCCCAAAATTGGGACCCGCTCCGCATACCCATTGCCCGATGGGCGATAAAACGACGGCATGGCAATGCTGGTAAAGGTTGGCTCGCCGAGGCAAAGCCCTCGCCCCAGCTAATGTGACGGAGCTGGTCGGCTAGTGACGCCGAAGTGTCCGGAGTAGGTTGATGAAGAGATGGCGAAGCCCCCGGTCCAGCCGAGATGTCGAAGCCCCGATGTCAGCCGATGAGTCGAAGTAGGTCCGCGTGATGGACACCAGCTTGAGAAAGCGATAGTGCGGCCCTGTCGATGCAGGTCGTGACATGATCGATGCCAGCTTGATGAAGCAACCGTGCGGCGATGCCGGTGTGCCCGCTCCGTGTAATCCGTGGGGCGGCGATGTTGGTGATGATTTATCCTTCGCGATGCCGGACTCTTGTTCGGCTTGCCGAGATGATGATCAAAGAAGTTGAGCTCGGCTCAACAAAGTGACGCCGTGTCTTAGCGCAGGTCGGCAGCCGTGGAGTAATATTGCCGGACTGGTTTGACACCAGCATGATGTTGAATATCATGTTCAAAAGATCTTAAAGTTAGTGGGATGTGTTCGGGAACAAAACACAATACCCCATACAAAACTTCCTTCAAAAGGGATGTCCGAAATCCCGTTCATAGAAAAGATGAACTTGGGTCGGATTCGTTTTCGCGCAGAAAACAGATCCGAAAAGTGCTGCACTAATCGGAAGGTTCCCGGAGTTTGGACGGTCGGATCGAACTGAAATTTCGAGAAGTGGTAGATACTGGAATTCCGCAGCCGATCAACGGTTGGATCTTCCAAAGGACGTCCGAGCTAGAAGCTGGACACCATGCCCTAAACAACCGTCCAGATTTGGCAGGGCTCCGGTATATCGTGGATTGCCAGAGATTCCTCCATCCGAACTCGACGAAATTTTCCAGGGTTGTTGTAGACTCAATTCCGCAAATTCCACCAAAGCGATCGTCAAAGCGATACTCGAGGAGGTGGTGGCAGCAGATACGAGTTCGCTGCCCAGAAAAACAGCACGGTCGCTTGAGGGCAATGTTGACGTTGAGCCCCCGAGCTCCATGGATGATTCCTCCGTGATCTTGATAGAGATCGGAGTTGATGTTTGATGAAGTCCCTCGTACGAACATGGTGATCCGAACACGGGGCACAATTCTTGGTCGAACCAAGGTGACCAGTCGAGCTGGTGACGAAGATGCCGAAGTCGCAGTTGATCTGCAGGCGAGCCATCGATCCTTTTGTCGATCACACAGCGGAACTCTCAATGAAAGCACCAATGTCGGTGTCAAAACCGGCGGATCTCGAGTAGGGGGTCCCGAACTGTGCGTCTAGGCGGGATGGTAATAGGAGACAAGGGACACGAAGTTTACCCAGGTTCGGGCCCTCTCGGTGGAGGTAAAACCCTACTCCTGCTTGATTAATATTGATGATATGGGTAGTACAAGAGTAGATCTACCACGAGATCATGGAGGCTAAACCCTAGAAGCTAGCCTATAGTATGATTCTTGTATGTTGTATATAATCTATCGACTAGCCTGGCCTCGGTTTATATAATGCACCAAAGTCCTAGGTTAACAAGAGTCCTAGCCGAATATGACGGTGGGGAGAAGTCCTTGTCTTGATCGCCAAGTCTTGTGGAATCTTCCTTGTATGCGGCAGCTGTCCGGACTGGCCCATGAGTATACGTCCACGGGGGTCCTCGGCCCAATCTAATAGATTGGGAGACGACGTGGTGAGTACCCCCTAGTCTAGGACGCCGTCACCAGCTATGAGGGAAATTATCTTGTGGGTGAAAATGCAGTTGATGTTCCCGATGGGTATGCAGCGAATCTAAAGAGGGGAGCGAATCTTGAAAAATGGAAGATATTTGGTCTCAAGAGTCATGATTGGCACATATGGATTGAGCGGGTAATGCCGGTGATGTTGCGTGGCTTATCCCTAAGGATGAATGGCTAGTACTGGCCGAGCTGAGCTATTTCTTCTCTGTTCTTTGTGCGAAAGAATTATCGCCTGGCCTGCTAGAAGAAATGGAAGAGTTGGCACCGAAGTTGATCTGCAAGTTAGAGAAGATCTTTTCGTCGGGCTTCTTTAATCCAATGCAACACTTGATTTTTCATCTCCCAACTGAGGCAAGATTGGCGGGTGCAAAATTGTTGGTGCTACGCAACTGAGAGGATGCAGAAGATGCTTCGAGCAAAATGTAAAAATAAACATAGAATTTAAGCATCGATGGCTAAGGCAATCATTACTGAGGAGGCGACAAACTTCATGACAGCACACTACGAAGCCAAAAATCGTCATTTGCATAATCCAAAGCCTCGGTACAATGCTGGCGACCCTAAAATGGGTGCATCCAACCTCAGCCTATTCAAAGGGGATCACGCACCAGCCGGTGCTTCTAATTCCTTAACGTTGGATGTCGAAGAATGGAGGACCATTTCGTTGTACATCTTGAACAGCCTAACAGAACTGCGGCCGTACATCGAGTAAGTTCTCGGTACATTGTTTCGCAACTTATAATTCCTTTGAATTGCTCTTATTCCTAGATAAATTTGATTAAGTCGATATGTCGCGAAATTCTCCTATGGAGCGGTGATCCAAAAGGATTCCATCGAAGAGTATGAGCTTCTAGCAAAGCATGGACGCGACTATCCCGGTTTCATCTCTTGGTTCAAACAAACGGTAATTTCCATTAGACCATTTAATTTCTTCATCAAATTTGCACCTAATGCAACAATCCCTTTCGTATTAAACTTATAGGCTAATTCAAAGTTTATGGACGCCGAATTGAGACAAGTCGCTAATGGTCTTGACTTTAAGGTCCGTTCATTTGACAAATACGACATCAACGGGTATCACTTTCGTACTCATACGTCCATTTTGCATCATGTTTTCCTACTGTTATTTATGATGTTTTTATCCATAATAATGCTTTTTGGAGTAATTCTAATGCCTTTTCTCTCATAATATGCAAGGTATGTACAAAGAGGGAGAATTCCGGCAGTTGGAAATCTGGACCTGGAAAAGCTACGTCAGGCTACTTATTCTGCACAACTCCAAACAAGCTAAAACTTCATGAAGAATTTTTATGAAATATATGAAGAATATTGGAGAAAATAAGTACCAGAGGGGCCCCACCAGGTGGGCACAACCCACCAGGGCACGCCAGGGAGCCCAGGCGCGCCCTGGTGGGTTGTGCTCGCCCAGACCCACCTTAGGTGCCCATCTTATGGTATATAAGTCATTTTGACCTACAAAAAAATAAGGAGAGGACTTTCGGGACGGAGCGCTGCTATCTCGAGGCGAAACTTGAGCAGGAGCACTTTTGCCCTCCGGCGGAGCGATTCCGCCAGGAGAACTTCCCGCCTGAAGTGGGAAATCATCATCCTGATCATCACCAACAACTCTCCCATCTTGGGGAGGGCTATCTCCACATCAACATCTTCAACAGCACCATCTCATCTCAAACGACAGTTCATCTCTTGTGTTCAATCTTGTTACCGGAACTATAGATTGATGCTTGTGGGTGACTAGTAGTGTTTATTACATCTTGTAGTTGATTACTATATGGTTTATTTGGTGGAAGATTATATGTTCAGATCCAATATGCTATTCAATAACCCTCTGATCTTGAGCATGATTATCATTTGTGAGCAGTTACTTTTGTCCTTGAGGTCACGGGAGAAATCATGTTGCAAGTAATCATGTGAACTTGATGTGTGTTCGATATTTTGATAGTATGTATGTTGTGATTCCCTTAGTGGTGTCATGTGAATGTCGACTACATGAAACTTCACCATATTTGGGCCTAAGGGAATGCATTGTGGAGTAGCAATTAGATGATGGGTTGCGAGAGTGATAGAAGCTTAAACCCCAGTTTATGCGCTATTCCGTAAGGGACCGGTTGGATCCAAAAGTTTAATGCCATGGTTAGAAACTATTCTTAATACTTTTCTTGTAGTTGCGGATGCTTGTGGGAGGGTTAATAATAAGTAGGAGGTTTGTTCAAGTAAGAACAACACCTAAGCACTGGTCCACCCACATATCAAATTATCAAAGTACCGAACACGAATCAAACCAACATGGTGAAAGTGACTAGATGAAAATCCCGTGTACCCTGAAGAACGCTTTGCCTATCAAAAGAGACCATTTTGGCATGTCCTTTGCCTCAAAAGGATTGGGCTACCTTTCTGCACTTTTGCTACTATTATCATTACTTTCTCATTACAAATTATCTTGCTATCAAACTACTCTTTTACTTAAAATTTCAACACTTGCAGACATTACCTTGCTGAAAACCACTTGTCATTTCCTTCCGCTCCTCTTTGGGTTTGACACTCTTACTTATCGAAAAGAGCTACAATTGATCCCCTATACTTGTGGGTCATCAAGGCTATTTTCTAGCGCCATTGTCGGGGAGTGAAGCGCCTTTAGTAAGTGGAATTTGGTAAGGAAACATTTATATAGTGTGCTAAAATTTACTGTCACTTGATACTATGGAAAACAATCCTTTGAGGGATTTGTTCGGGGTATCTGCACCTCGACCGGAACCACAATTAGCTACCCCTCAACCTACTGCACCTACTGAAAATATTGAATCTGAAATTCCTTCGGGTATGATAGAACAACTACTAGCTAATCCTTATGCAGGAGATGGAACCGAACATCCTAAGATGCACTTGATATATGTAGAACAAATTTGTGGATTGTTCAAGATTGCAGGTTTACCCAGAGATAAAGTTATGAAGAAAGTTTTCCCTTTATCTTTGAAGGGATAAGCATTGGCATGGTATAGGCTATGCGATGATATTGGATCCTGGAATTGGAATCGATTGAAATTGGAGTTCCATCAAAAAAATTATCCTATGCATCTAGTTCATTGTGATCAGAATTATATATATATAATTTTTGGCCTCGTGAAGGAGAAGGTGTCGCTCTAGCTTGGGGGAGGCTTAAGTCAATGTTATATTCATGCCTCAATCATGAGCTCTCAAGAGAAATTATTATCCAGAAATTTTATGCTCGGCTTTCTCGTAATGATCAAACCATGCTTGATACTTCTTGTGCTAGTTCTTTTATGAACAAGACTATATATTGAATTCCGGCGGGATCTTTTGGAAAAAATTAAACGCAACTCTAAAGATTGGGACCTCGACAAAGGTAAAGAGTCAGGTATTAAACTTAAGTATGATTGTGTTAAGTCTTTTATGAATACCGATGCTTTTCAAAAATTTAGCACTAAATATGGACTTGACTCTGAGATAGTAGCCTCCTTTTGTGAATCATTTGCTACTCATGTTGATCTCCTTAAAGAGAAGTTGTTTTGAATATCACCCACCTATTAAAGAAGAAATTAGAGAACCGGTACCAGTTAAACAAGAAATTATACTTTACAATGTTGATCCAGTTGTTCCTACTGCTTACATTGAGAAACCACCTTTCCCTGTTAGGATAAAGGAACATGCTAGAGTTGCAACTGTGGTCAACAAAAGTTACATTAGAACACCTAAACCTGATGAACAAATTAAAGTAGAACCTAGTATTGCTATGGTTAAGGATCTCTTGGAACAAAATGTAGATGGGCATGTTATTTACTTCTGCGAAGAAACTGCTAGAATTGCCAAACTTGACAAAAAGGATAAACATAGACCTATTGTTGGCATGTCCATTATCTCAGTTAAAATAGGAGATCATTGTTATCATGGTTTATGTGACATAGGTGCTAGCATGAGTGTTATTCCTTATTCCTTATATCAAGAAATTATGAATGACATAGGACCCGCAGAGATAGAAGACATAGATGTTACTATTAAACTTGCTAATAGAAACACTATATCACCAATTGGGTTTGTTAGAGATGTTGAAGTCTTGTGTGGGAAAATAAAATACCCTACTGACTTTCTTGTTCTTGGTTCCCCACAAGATGACTTTTGTCCCACTATCTTTGGTAGACCTTTCTTGAACACCGTTAATGCTAGAATAGACTGTGTGAAACAAACTTTCGGTGTTAGTTTTGGTGATGAGTCTCATGAGTTTAATTTTTCCAAGTTTAGTAGAAAGCTTCATGAAAAAGAATTTCCTAGTAAAGATGAATTAATTGGTCTTGCTTCTATTGTTGTGCCTCCTACTGATCCACTAGAACAATATTTGCTAGACCATGAAAATGATTTACATATGCATGAAAGAAATGAAATAGATAAGATTTTGTTTGAACACGTCCTCTGCTTAAACACAATTTTCCTATTGAAACTCTAGGAGGTCCTCCTCCACCTAAAGGTGATATTGTGTTTGAATTAAAACAATTGCCAAATCACACACATTTTTGCTTCCTTGATGGATATTCTGGTTTTTCACAAATACCTGTTTCTCAACCTGATCAAGAAAATACCACTTTTACTTGTCCCTTCGGAACTTATGCTTATAGACGTATGCCTTTGATTTATGCAATGCACCTGCTACCTTTCAAAGATATATGGCTGCTATATTCTTTTACTTTTTCTAAAAAGATTGTTGAGGTTTTCATGGATGATTTCTCTGTTTATGGGAAGTCTTTTGATGATTGTTTAAGCAATCTTGATCGAGTTTTGTAGAGATGCGAGAAAACAAATCTTGTCTTGAATTGGGAAAAAGTGCCACTTTATGGTTAATGAAGGTATTTTACTTAGGCCATAAAATTTCTGAAAGAGGTATTGAAGTGGACAAAGCTAAGGTTGATGCAATTGAGAAAATGCCATGTCCACAAGATATCAAAGGTATTCGTAGTTTCTTAGGTCATGTTGGTTTCTATAGGAGATTTATAAAATACTTTTCTAAAATCTCTAGGCCTCTTACGAATCTTTTGCAAAAGTATATTCCTTTTGTTTTTTATGATGATTGTTTTGAAGCCTTTGAAACACTCAAGAAAGCCTTAATTTCTACACCTATTGTTCAACCACCTGATTGGAACTTGCCTTTTGAAGTTATGTGTGATGCTAGTGATTATGCTATTGGTGTTGTTCTAGGACAAAGAGTTGGTAAGAAACTGAATGTTATTCATTATGCTAGTAAAACGTTAGACAGTGCTCAATGAAACTATGCTACTACTGAAAAAGAATTCTTAGCAGTGGTGTTTGCTTGTGATAAATTTAGATCTTATATTGTTGATTCAAAAGTAATTGTTCACACCGACCATGCTGCTACTAAATATCATATGGAAAAGAAAGATGCTAAACCTAGACTTATTCGATGGGTTCTCTTGCTACAAGAATTCGATTTACATATCACTGATAGAAAAGGAGCCGAGAACCCCATAGCTGATAACTTGACTAGGCTTGAAAATGTGCCTGATGGCCCACTACCTATTGATGATAGTTTTCCTGATGAGCAGTTAGCTGTGATAAATGTTGCTCATAACACTCCTTGGTATGCTGACTATGCTAATTACATTGTTGCTAAATATTTACCACCTAGCTTTACATACCAACAAAATAAAAAATTATTTTATGATTTAAGACATTACTTTTGGGATGACCCACATCTTTATAAAGAAGGAGTATATGGTATTATTAGACGTTGTGTACCTGAGCATGAACTGGGACAAATCCTATAGAAATGTTACTCCGAAGCTTATGGAGGGAATCATGCTGGAGATAGAACTATTCACAAGGTATTGCAATCTGGATTTTCTTGGCCTACTCTCATCAAGCATGCCCGTAAGTTCGTCTTAGCTTGTGATGAATGCCAAAGAGTATGTAATATCGGTAAGTGTCGGTGTCAAAACCGGCGGATCTCGGGTATGGGGTCCCGAACTGTGCGTCTAGGCGGATGGTAACAGGATACAAGGGACACGATGTTTTACCCAGGTTCGGGCCCTCTTGATGGAGGTAAAACCCTACGTCCTGCTTGATTAATATTGATGATATGGGTAGTACAAGAGTAGATCTACCACGAGATCAAGGAGGCTAAACCCTAGAAGCTAGTGTATGGTATGATTGTTGTTCTGTCCTACGGACTAAAACCCTCCGGTTTATATAGACACCGGAGAGGGTTAGGGTTACACAGAGTCGGTTACAATGGTAGGAGATCTACATATCCGCATCGCCAAGCTTGCCTTCCATGCCAAGGAAAGTCCCTTCCGGACACGGGACGAAGTCTTCAATCTTGTATCTTCATAGTCCAGGAGTCCGGCTGAAGGTATAGTCCGGCTATCCGGACACCCCCTAATCCAAGACTCCCTCAGTAGCCCCTGAACCAGGCTTCAATGACAACGAGTCCGGCGCGCAGATTGTCTTCGGCATTGCAAGGCGGGTTCCTCCTCCAAGTACTTGATAGAAGATTTTGAACACAAAGGATAGTGTCCGGCTCTGCAAAATAAGTTTCCACATATAGCCATAGAGAGAATAATATTTACACAAATCTAATCTGCTGACGTATTCTGTAGCGTGACATCACACTACGGCCAAGCCTTTATTCGAATCGTTTTTACTCCCCCACCTCAGCGCGTTTCGCGAGGCGGTTCCTTGGCACGTCTTGTCAAAGTAGATATCATGTCCCCTTTATTTACGGGATTCTCATCAATACGGACATGGGTAACCCAACCGCGCCATTGATTACGGCGCTTGGGAGATAAGCGAGTTTTATCAGGCCGGTGGGGACGCATAGCCGCATCCGCCCATATAAGGGGATAAGGATCCGCCTTTTTACCTACGCCTTCTTCCTCCTTTGCCTATCCATCTTCCGTGCACTCGAGCTCTAGCGCCCAAGCCTGCATTCCCCACCTCGACCTTCTCCAGTCATGTCCGGAGCGGGAGGCAAGTGGATGGTCTCCTCCATCACGGAGGGACACATCAAAAAACTGAGGAAGGCCGGATACTTGTCTAACGACATCGCGCACCGGCTTCCCGAAGAGGGGAAGCTCCTCCCCACCACAAGGCCCCATGAGAGGGTAGTGTTCCTTCCCCACATCCTCCGCGGACTGGGCTTTCCTCTCCACCCATTCGTCCGGGGACTCATGTTCTACTACGGCCTGGATTTCCATGATCTGGCCCCGAACTTCATCCTCAACATCTCGGCGTTTATCGTCATGTGCGAGGCTTTCCTCTGCATCCGCCCCCATTTCGGCCTATGGCTCAAGACTTTCAATGTCAAGCCGAAGGTGGTGCGCGGCAACCAGGCGGAGTGCGGAGGCGCAATGGCGGGCAAGATGCCCAACGTTCTATGGCTCGAGGGCACCTTTGTGGAGACCCTGAAGGGGTGGCAATCGGGGTGGTTTTACATCACCGAGCCGCGCGACCCTGAGTGGGTCGCAACCCCCGAGTTCCGGTCCGGACCCCCTACGCGGCTCACGTCCTGGAAAGAGACGGGACTGTTGTGGGGCAGCAAAGAAGAGGTGACTGGACTGCAAAAATGCATCCAAACCCTCGTGAACAAGCAGCTCAAGCTTGTCAACGTAGTCCAGGTTATGCTCATCCGCCGGATCCTCCCGTGTGAACAACGGGCCTTGAATCTGTGGGAGTTCGACCCGGCGCAGCACCAAACTCTGAGCAGGCTCTTCGACACAACGTACGAAGATGCCTGGAAGGTGCTTTTCAAGGGCGCCGAGGCTCCCGCAACCGCTTCCGATGATCTCGGATTCAGCACGCAGCGTCACGCTAGTGCGGTAAGCTATTTGTACCTTTTACAGGGTATTAGTTTTTCATAGATTCACTCTATGCGGGATCTAAGCTCCCTTACCTTTGACAGGATTGGCAGGCGAAGTCCGGACAGATCGACTGTCCGGCTCCTTTGCCCGAAGACCCAGCCGATGCTCGCTTGGCGAAGCTGCTGGTTCCGGCACCCTATGTGGTGTCGGAGAAGAAGGCCAAGAAGAAGGCCACAGGGACTCGAAAGAGTGCCCGGCGCCTGGAGGTGTCGGATTCATCATCCGACGACTCCAAGACGCACTCCTCCCGTGAAAACGAGGAGGAGGAAGAAGAAACCTCTCCCCCCAGCAGAGGGAGGAAAGACGAGGAAGGCCGCCCCGAGTGGGGAGGCCGAAGGGTCCAAGAAGGGGAAGACCCTTCCTTCGGACTACTCCACCGACGCCGACGACGGCGAAGAGGAGTGGCCGCACAGGGCCAAGCGCCCGGCGAGATCGTAAGTGTTCGGAAACCAGAGTAACTCGTAGTGTTCCTTTATTGCATAGCTTTCCCTTATGTCGAATATATCTATGAAGTCCGCCCAAGGCCGGGCTCGACGAGTCGTCGGGCGGCTCCCTGGATTCGTCGGACGTGAATTCACTTCCGCCCGCTACCTTCCCCCGCCCTACGGACGATGCCGAGGTGGCATCCCAACAGGTTCCAAGCCAGGAGAGGGTGGTCCTGGAGGAGCCGCAAGGCGACCTCTCGGACTCCAGGAGTAAAGGGGATAGATCCCCCTAGGGCTCCAAGTCCGGCCCTAGGCCGGACACCGCTCCGGAACATTCAAAGGTTCCAGAGTCCGGCAGGCGACCTCCTTCCAAGAGGAGCTAGCCCACCGAGCCAGTGACCCCCGTCCAACCGGAGGCACCGGACAATCTATTGGAGGTGCTTAAAGGCGCCTCCATCGACGAGGAGCACTGCACCATTATGAATGCGGTGGTCCAGAAGGTTCAGTCCGCCAAGAGCGGACTGACTGAAGCTTGTGCCAGCCTTTTAACAGGCTTTGAGGTAAGTAAAGAATGTGTAAAATTATTACCGCATAGACAGTAGCCCCTGATGCTCTGTTTGGCGTTCGGGAAGAAAAGCCGAATAGAGGATCAAATAAAATTCGCAGGAGTCTAACAAAAAGGAGTCAATATGCGTATGCAGGCTTCTCTGCTGGCGTCCGCCGCACTGACTGCGGAAGTGGACACGCTAAAGCAGAACCTCGAGCAGTCCGAGCAAGAGCTCGGGCTTGCCAAGAAGCAGCTCGAGGACAAGGAAGGTAAGAAATAGCTTATATAAATATATATATATAAGTGCATTTGCAAAAATTGACAGGATTATCGTGGCTATTATAGGGGCCACGTCTGAGGTGGCGACCCCTAAGCAAGCGTTGTCCGAGGCTGAGAAGAGGGCGGCCACGGAGCGCACCGAGCGGGAGAAGTATGAGGCCCAGGTTGGCGAGGTACGACAAGAGCTCCAGGCTCTCATGAAAAAACATGAGAGTTTGGAGCTTGACTCAAAGACGCGAGCGTCCGAGCTCGCGGCGGCTATTGAAAATGCCAAGTCTGCCAAGGCCAAATCCCAGAAGGCCCTCCAGGAGTTGGATGCGGTGAAAAAGATAGCGGCAGGTAAGGCATTCTTTATGCAAAGCAAACATATAAAAGTGAGTTACTTGTTACTTACCCGAATCCGGAGCTCTCCAGGAGCATTCGCACATCTTCCCCGTAGCGTGTCCGATGCCGCCGCATTCTACCGAGCCGAGGAGGGCAGCTCGATGGAGAAGGTGTTCTGGTCTCAGTATGTTGAGGCCGGACACCCTGTGCCCCTGAGCGACCAGCTGAAGCAACTGGTCGAACTTCACAAGGTGGCCGAACAGGCCATGAAGGGCCTCATAGTTCGGCTATGGCCTGGAGAGGCTCTGCCTGGGAGCTACTTCGGGCTGGTGCGGCGGCTGGTGGAGGCCTGTCCAAGGCTCGAAGTCATCAAGCGCTCCGTCTGCATCGAAGGTTCCCGTAGGGCCCTTGCCCGCGCTAAGTTGCACTGGGGCAAGCTGGATGCTGAGAAGCTTGTGAAGGACGGGCCACAGCCGGGGAAAGAGCATCGCAAGCCCGAGAATTATTATAAGGATGTTTTGAAGGGTGCCCGCCTTATGGCGGATGAATGTTCCAGGGATGTAATTTTTGAGTAAAACTCGCTCGTTTTGTCCTGTGCGCTGAAAACTTGTTCATATGCGCTAAGCAATGCTTTTGGAATTTAAAATATTACCTTCTGTGCGGCCGTTTATCAAATTTGAGAGATGGCGAGTCGTCGGCTTCTGCCCCCGTGCCACTAGTGGTGGGGTGTTCGGGATAAACCTGAGCGCTCTTTTTCCCATGTTTAGGTCCTTCGAGGGAGGCGCTCAGCAGAACGAACAAGGCAATCGGACTATAATGCTTGAACACTCTCACTTAGCCATAGAATTCTATAATTTTAAATTTCGGCGAAGCCCCTGGTATTCGGAAGACCGAGTTCGGGGCGCTATCCACGCCTTGGCCGGACAGAGTCGACTCCTCGCTCTAAGCGGCATAAGTCTTTAGGGACTCGAAAAACCTCTTGAATAGCGACCAGCTCTCGCTTCATCATGACAGTCGGTTTTAGCTTTCTCTACTGAGGTGCTTAGCCCAGCTCAACTGGGGCACAATCGCAGTAGTTCTCCTAGTGCTACCTTAGCCGATATAGCGGAACGTAAGGCACCAAAACAAAGGAGTAGGGCAAACCCAACTATTGACCCAAGACATGATTCGGAGCCGATGCATATAATGCTTTAAGTTCGGGCTGCCGCACTTGTTAAAGTGTTCGGGCTTTTCACACCATATTGAGGGGTACTAAAGCCCCCGGCGTATTTGGCCATACCAAAGTGTACGGGTGCAACATGTCGTTAATGAACATATATTTGTAAAAAAGAGTAATGCAAAAATAGACAAAAGCTATGCATTGTTTATTAAAAAGGGCTGCGATCAAGGCAGAACGATACAAATAACGCGATAAGCAAAAGGTTGGACTATTTAACATGTCCGTTCAGGGGGCAGGCTACGGAATGGTATGCGAAACAAGCATACTGCTCGTGATAGAGACCACCTGGGAGTTCCGTAATGCGGTGTGGCTTGTCTGCTTCCATGGTTCTTGCATCGTTTGTGCGGCAATTGTACTGCCGGACAGGCCTTCCGAAGAATGGAGTCCTGAAAGTAAGGTAAAATTAACAAATCGGCAGCCCCTAGTGTGGTTTAAGCCATGTTTCGGGCGTGCCGTGATGGTGCCCCTCCCCCTGTACCCATGGTATTTCTAGAGCGTAGTTATGTACGCGAAGCACTGCGTCGCATTTTCGCGAGGGCTGGGGTTGGGGCCGCATTGCTACGCCTGCTCGGAACGTGCTAGGCGGTCTTGTTGTAGGTTACTCCAGGCGCGCTTGACGGTGTCCGGACGTTTAATGGCCGGACTGGAGAACTGCCTGGAGAGGCTGCTTTGTACTTCCGCTGCAAGGGCCGCCGTGTGCTCCTCCGTTCGAAGGGAGCGTTCGGTGTTTCCATTGACCATAATTACTCCTCGAGGGCCTGGCATCTTGAGCTTAAGATATGCGTAGTGCGGTACCGCATTGAACTTGGCGAATGCGGTTCGCCCGAGCAGTGCGTGATAGCCACTGCGGAACGGGACTATGTCGAAGATTAACTCCTCGCTTCGGAAATTATCCGGAGATCCGAAGACCACTTCAAGTGTAGCTGGGCCCGTACAGTTGGCATCTACACCTGGTATGACGCCTTTAAAGGTCGTTTTGGTGGGCTTAATCCTCGAGGGATCTATGCCCATTTTTCGCACTGTATCCTGATAAAGCAGGTTCAGGCTACTGTCGCCGTCCATAAGGACTCTAGTGAGATGAAATCCGTCAATAATTGGGTCTAGAACCAATGCGGCGAATCCGCCATGATGGATGCTAGTGGGGTGGTCCCTTCGATCAAAGGTGATCGGGCAGGAGGACCATGGGTTGAACTTCGGGGCGACTGGCTCCATCGCGTATACGTCCCTTAATGCGCGCTTCCGCTCCCTCTTGAGGATGTGGGTTGCGTATATCATGTTCACCGTCCGCACTTGTGGGGAAAACCCTTCTGTCCACTGCTGTTCGGTGGCCGGGGCTCTTCGTCGTCATCGCTATGCAACCCCTTTTCTTTATTTTCGGCATTTAACTTGTCTGCCTACTTGAACACCAAACAATCCCTGTTGGTGTGATTGGCTGGCTTTTCGGGGGTGCCATGTATCTGGCACAAGCGGTCGAGTACTCGGTCCAAACTGGACGGGCCCTGAGAATTTCTTCTGAATGGCTTTTTCCGCTAACCGGATTTATTGCCTCTCAATCCAGCGTTAACTGCCATATCCTCAGCATTGTCGCCGTTAATGCGGCGCTTCTGCTTGTTGCGACGCGACCTGCCACTACTCTCTCTGGTATCCGAATTACCAGGGTTCTTGGTCATATTGTTGCTACGAGCAAGCCAGCTGTCTTCTCCCGCACAAAAGCGGGTCATTAGTGTCGTGAGTGCTGCCATAGATTTCGGCTTTTCCTGTCCAAGGTGCCGGGCAAGCCACTCGTCACGGATATTGTGCTTGAAGGCTGCTAGCGCCTCTGCGTCCGGACATTCGACTATTTGATTTTTCTTTGTTAGGAACCGTGTCCAGAATTGCCTGGTCGATTCCTCTGGTTGCTGAATTATGTGGCTTAGGTCATCGGCGTCTGGTGGTCGCACATAAGTGCCCTGGAAATTGTCGAGGAATGCGGCTTCCAGGTCTTCCCAACAACTGATTCATTCTGCTGGCAAGCTGTTAAGCCAATGCCGAGCTGGTCCTTTAAGCTTGAGTGGGAGGTATTTGATGGCGTGTAGATCGTCTCCACGGGCCATGTGGATATGAAGGAGATAATCCTCGGGGATTTGATGTTTACGGGTTTGAAACCCTCGGGGATTTGATGATCCATTACTTCATCTGTGAAGCATAGTGGGTGTGCAGCGCCTCTGTACTGGGCTATATCACGACGTAGCTCAAATGAGCTTTGTCTGTTGTGTTCGGCCCTACCGGATTTGCTGTGTCCGGCGTGACGGTTATCGTCTCGAGTCGTGGGGCGCCCACGCAATCCGTAGATCGATCTTGTTTGCCTTGCCTTGTCCTCCAATATATCTCGCAGGTCTGGCGCATTTTCCCGTGCCTTGGTATGTTTTAAGCGGCGCCGGGGTGTGGCTTGAGTGGAGGGCCGAGAGGCCTCTCTGTCGCGGCCACGAGGTGGCCGGTCGGCAGTATCATGTGCTGGTGATGTAGGTTTAGGTGCTTCCTCCTCTAATCGGGGTAGCAACCTGCGCTTTGGGTAGCTCTTGGAGGGGCGTTCGAGTTCATACTCTTCGGCCGCAAGGACTTCAGTCCATCTATCGGCTAGCAAATCTTGATCAGCTCTAAGCTGTTGCTGTTTTTTCTTGAGGCTGCTTGCCGTGGCCATAATCCTGCGTTGGAAACGCTCTTGCTTGACGGGATCCTCTGGCACGACGAATTCGTCGTCGTCGAGGCTTGCCTCGTCTTCGGAGGGAGGCATATAATTATCGTCCTCAACCTCTCTGTCTGCCACTCTCTCATGAGGGCTGGCTTCTCCATCCTCCTGTGCTAAATCTTGCTGGAGGGGGTTTTCTTCGGCACTCTCCGGAGTATTATTATCTCCCGTGCCGGAATCACCGTTTTTGCTTTGGAGGGATTTTGAGCGGCGCTGCTGACGCCGACGCTTGGGCTATTTCTTGGAGGGGTCATCCTTTGGTGTTCCATCGCCATCTCCTTCTTTTGGGGTGTCCACCATGTATATGTCATATGACGAGGTGGCTTTCCAGTTCCCTATAGGCGCTGGTTCTTAATCGTCTCCTGCATCGGCGTCCATACCGTCGATGTCTTCGGAGTCGAAGTCGAGCATGTCGGTTAAATCGTCGACAGTGGATACAAAATGGGTGGTGGGTGGGCTTTGAATTTCTTCATCGTCCGTATCCCAACCTTGCTGACCGTAGTCCGGCCAGGGCTCTCCTGATAAAGAGAGAGACTTTAGTGTCTTCAGAATATCGCCGAAATGCGAGTGCTGAAAGATGTCCGCGGCGGTAAACTCCATGATCGACGCCCAATCGGATTCGATCGGCAGGGGCGCGGAGGGCTCGGAGTCCGGAGAGAAGTCCGGCTCCTTGGAGTCACGAGCCTCATGGAGTGCGAGGTTGGTGTTCGGCTCGATCGCCGTTGGGATCGCAGCCCGCGTGGCGGCGTCCAACCACCCATCCTCGATCAGCGCAGTTGGCTCCGAATTAAGGGTCGAAGCCGATGCGGGTGCGGCCTCCAGGGCACTGTTCGGCGGCAGAGCTAGATCATGCCCGTCGTGACAGTGCGGCACGCTCGGCAGTGGCTCGAATCCGTCGAAGATCAAGTTCCCACAGATGTCAGCCGTGTAGTTTAAACTTCCAAATCTGACCTGACGACTAGGGGCATAGCTTTCGATCTGCTCCAGATGGCCAAGCGAATTGGCCCGCAGTGCGAAGCCGCCAAAGACGAAGATCTGTCCGGGGAGAAAGGTCTCACCCTGGACTGCATCGCTATTGATGATCGGAGGAGCCATCGGGCCTAAAAGTGACGACACAGAGGAACTCTCAATGAAAGCACCAATGTCGGTGTCAAAACCGGCGGATCTCGGGTAGGGGGTCCCGAACTATGCGTCTAGGCGAATGGTAACAGGAGACAAGGGACACGATGTTTTACCCAGGTTTGGGCCCTCTTGATGGAGGTGAAACCCTACGTCCTGCTTGATTAATATTGACAATATGGGTAGTACATGAGTAGATCTACCACGAGATCAAGGAGTCTAAACCCTAGAAGCTAGTCTATGGTACGATTGTTGCTCTGTCCTACGGACTAAAACCCTCCGGTTTATATATACACCGGAGAGGGTTAGGGTTACACAGAGCGGTTACAATGGTAGGAGATCTACATATCCGTATCGCCAAGCTTGCCTTCCACTCCAAGGAAAGTCCCTTCCGGACACGGGACAAAGTCTTCAATCTTGTATCTTCATAGTCCAGGAGTCCGGCTGAAGGTATAGTCCGGCTATCCGGACACCCCCTAATCCAGGACTCCCTCAGTAAGCGTCAGGAAATGCCTATGAATTATTCACTTGCTATTGAACCATTTGATGTTTGGGGATTTGATTACATGGGACCTTTTCCTTCCTCTAATGGGTATACACATATTCTGGTTGTTGTTGATTATGTTACTAAGTGGGTAGAAGCTATTCCAACCAGTAGTGCTAATCACAACACCTCTATTAAAATGCTTAAGGAAGTTATTTTCCCAAGGTTTGGAGTCCCTAGATACTTAATGACTGATGGTGGTTCACACTTTATTCATGGTGCTTCCCGTAAAATGCTTGCCAAGTATGATGTTAATCATAGAATTGCGTCACCTTATCATCCTCATTCTAGTGGTCAAGTTGAACTTAGCAATAGAGAAATAAAGTTAATTTTGCAAAAGACTGTCAATAGGTCCAGGAAGAATTGGTCTAGGAAATTAGATGATGCACTTTGGGCTTATAGAACAGCATAGAAAAATCCTATGGGTATGTCTCCTTATAAAATGGTTGATGGAAAAGCTTGTCATTTGCCTCTAGAGTTAGAACATAAAGCATATTGGGCAATCAAAGAGCTTAACTATGATTTCAAACTTGTTGGTGAAAAGAGGTTATTTGATATTAGCTCTTTAGATGAATGGAGAACCCAAGCTTATGAAAATGCTAAGTTGTTTAAAGAAAAGGTTAAAAGATGGCATCATAAAAGAATCCAAAAGCGTGAGTTTAAAGTAGGAGAATATGTTCTTTTGTACAACTCTCATTTCGGATTCTTTACAGGAAAACTCCTCTCAAAATTGGAAGGACCCTATGTTATCGAGGAGGTTTATCGGTCTGGAGCCATCAAAATAAATAATGTCGATGGTACTAACCCGAAGGTTGTTAACGGGCAACGAATAAAACATCATATCTCAGGTACGCCCATTAATGTTGAAAGTAATATTATCCAAACTTTGACACCGGAAGAACACATAAAAGAGTCCTTTTGGAACACTCTAGAATCATGAAAATAAGGAGGTACGTGATACGGTAAGTAAACGGACTCCGAAAAATCCGCAAAAATATTTTTTGTCAGTTTTGGAATATTTAGAAAAATAGGAAAATAAGGAACTTCCAGGAAGCGTACCGTGGTGGGTAGAAGACACTAGGGCGCGCCTGGCCAGGCGTGCCCAGGTGGGTTGTGCCCACCTGGGGTACCTTCCGGACTCTATTTTTCTACAGTTTGCTTATTTCCCAAGATAAGAAAATCGTTATATACCCCCTGAACCTATTGACCACCGTATCGTGGAGAAATCTTATGTTCTCTTTTCTTGCTGTTTTCGGTCAGATCTGTCAAGCCAGGCATCATGTCTTCCTCACCCTCCAACAATGGAGAAGAAGATGCATGGGTGGTTCAGGAGGACCTAAGGAGAGAGGAAGCTAAAGAGGTTGCTATGGTGGAGGAGGAAAATCCTTTTGGGGTCCACTCTCCTGCTTCTGAGAGAGGCACCATGGCTGGAATCTCCACTCACCCGAATCCTCATCAAGCCATGGGGTCATCAAATAATCAAGGGAGCCTCGAAGTACAAGTGGAAACCCCACCAAGGAGGCCTTTACATAGGTTACGCCATAACAATTTTCGCAATTTAATTCACAATTATGGGTTCGAGAATACTCCTCGTAGGCACATACCGTCCAATTGGGACATATCTTGCCCAAGAGAAAACAATGCAGCAAGAAAACCCTGGGGCCCCGAAAATAAACACATAATGGCTTAAGTGAAGAAAAACAGTGAGCTACTTCATCAAGCCCTTCGGGAGATTCAAGGGTTGAAGGATCTGCTCATGGTTATATTGGAGAATATCGCATCACCACCACCTTCTTCTCCATCACCAAAATAGAATTGAGTATCGCGTATGGGCAATCCCCTTGGCCCCCGCCAAGCTTGGGGGAGGTGCCCCGGTATCGTATCATCCCCACTATCTTTTGCCTTTACTTATTTTAGTTCGTTCTTTTGCTTTAGATGAATAAAAGTTTATTTCGATCCTTTCTTTTCGAAAGTTTGCTTAGTGATCTGTCCTTGTAATCATGTGCGAGATATATAATAAAGTTTAGTTTGAGTTTTTGCTTTCTTTACTTTCATGTTGTAAATAAAAAGGAAGGAAATAAATAAAAGAAAGGAAATAAATTAAAAAGATCATATGCTAATCTTATGGTAGGTGATGACACCACATAAGGAAAAAGTATAAGTAGAAAATTTTGTTAGAGACTGACAAACATAGCATTAGTCAATGATGCAACTGACTAAAGAATTAACAAGGGAAGAGAAGATTCACATATAAATATACTATCCTAGAAATCTTTTGTGATTGTGAGCCCTAAATATTATATGCCAAAATTGTTGACGTTGGACAAGGAAGAAACCTAATGGTTTATGTTTGTTTATATTCACACAGAAGTCATATTGTCATGGATCCTTTAACATATGGTGCTTGCCCCTATCTTTGCTAGCCAAAAATTCCGCACTAAGTAGAGATACTACTTGTGCATCCAAAAACCCTTAAACTCAAATCTTATTTTCAAGAGTCCACCATACCTACCTAGGGATGGAGCAAGACCCCTCAAGTAAGGTGTAATCGGTGCAAAAAGGCAATAAAAATTGCTTCTATAAGTGTGAGATCATTTAGTGTAAGAGAAAATTGAGCGTTGTACGAACTTGTGATGGTGAAGAATAGAAGCGACAGACTGCATAATAAAGGTTGCCATCACAAGGGGGAATACAACGTGACGTTCTTTTGCACTAAGGGGTTGAGCATACAAACAAATAAGCGCATGGAAACCTCTTCTTCCCTCTGCGAAAGGCCTATCTTTTACTTTTATGTATTTACTTTTATGCAAAGAGTCAAAACTTTTCTCTCTATCCCTTCTTATTTTTCTCCTTTGGCAAACATCATGTGGTGAGGAAAGATCTAGGCACATATGTCTAGTCCAATATAGATAGCATGAGTTATTATTGTTGACATCACCCTTGAGGTGAATACGCTGGGAGGCAAAACTACAAGCTCCTATCTTTCTATGTGTCCGGTTGAAACGTTTTGCTCATGTGTACGCGGTGAGTGTTAGCAATCATGGAAGACTATATGATGGTTGAGTATGTGGACTTGCCTAAAGCTCCGATATGTGACCCTTCTGAAAAGATGATGAATTGTAGTTGCAAAGTTGACTGAGAACATAGTTTTTTGGTTTCTAATAGATTTTTTGCTTTATACATCAATAGTGTGATGAATTGTCACTTGTTCATGAGAAGTCTATGATAAAAGTTCTATGATAAGTGTCTTATGTTTAAGTTTGTTGCTGTAATAATAATCAACATGATGCTTCTATGTTCGTATTTTGTTTTTTTCCACACCTCTCTCTCTAAGCATGTGGACATGTTTTTCGATTTCGGTTTTCGCTTGAGGACAAGCGAGGTCTAAGCTTGGGGAAGTTGATACGTCCATTTTGCATATGTTTTTCTACTGTTATTTATGATGTTTTTATCCATAATAATGCTTTTTGGAGTAATTCTAATTCCTTTTCTCTCATAATATGCAAGGTATACACAAAGAGAGAGAATTCCGACAGCTGGAAATCTGGACCTGAAAAGCTACATCAGGCTACCTGTTCTGCACAACTCCAAACAACCTGAAACTTCACGGAGAATTTTTATGGAATATATGAAGAATATTGGAGCAAATAAGTACCAGAGGGGGCCCACCAGGTGGGCACAATCCACCTGGGTGCACCAGGGAGCCCAGGCGCGCCCTGGTGGGTTGTGCTCACCCAGGCCCACCTCCAGTGCCCATCTTCTGGTATATAAGTCAATTTGACCTAGAAAAAATAAGGAGAGGACTTTCGGGACGGAGCACTGCCGTCTTGAGGCGGAACTTGGGCAGGAGCACTTTTGCCCTCCCGCAGAGCGATTCCACCAAGGGAACTTCCCTACCGGAGGAGGAAATCATTTTCATCATCATCACCAACAACTCTCCTATCTTGGGGAGGGCTATCTCCATCAACATCTTTGATGCGGCCTGAAGCTACGTTGGTATTTCTCCAAAGAGGAAGGGATGATGCAGCACAGCGATGGTAGGTATTCCCCTCAGTGATGAAACCAAGGTTACCTAACCAGTAGGAGAACCAAGCAACAATATGTAAACGGCACCTGCACACAAATAACAAATACTCGCAACCCAGCGTATTAAAGGGGTTGTCAATCCCTTTCGGGTAATGGCCCCAGAAATTGGCAAACGGACGTGAATAAACTGTAGTAGATTGATAGCTCGAACGCCAAATAAAATAAATAAGAATAAATTGCAGCAAGGTATTTTGTATTTTTGGTTTAATATATCTGAAAATAAAATCAAAGGAAAATAGATCGCAAAGGCAAATAATATGAGAAAGAGACCGGGGCCGTAGGTTTCACTAGTGGCTTCACTCGAGAAAAATTGCAAACGGTGGGTAAACAAATTACTGTTGGGAAATTGATAGAACTTCAAATAATCATGATGATATCAAGGAAATGATCATTATATATGCATCACGTCCAAGATTAGTAGACCGACTCCTGCGTGCATCTACTACTATTACTCCACATCGACCGCTATCCAACATGCATCTAGTGTATTAAGTTCATGGAAAAACGGAGTAATGCAATAAGAACGATGACATGATGTAGACAAGATCTATTTATGTAGAAATAGACCCCATCATTTTATCTTTAGTAGCAACGATACATACGTGTCGGTTCCCCTTCTGTCACTGGGATCAAGCACCATAAGATCGAACCCACTACAAAGCACCTCTTCCTATTGCAAGATAAATAGATCAAGTTGGCCAAACAAAACCCAAATATCGGAGAATAAATACGAGGATATAAGCAATCATGCATATAAGAGATCAAAGAAACTCAAATAACTTTCGTGGATAAAAATATAGATCTGATCACAAAGTCAAAGTTCATCCGATCCCAACAAACACACCGCAAAAGGAGTTACATCATATGGATCTCCGAGAGACCATTGTATTGAGAATCAAACAAGAGAGAGGAAGCCATCTAGCTACTAACTACGGACCCGAAGGTCTACAAAGAACTACTCACGCATCATTGGAGAGGCACCAATGGAAGTGGTGAACCCCTCCGTGATGGTGTCTAGATTGGATCTGGTGGTTCTGGACTCTGCGGCGGCTGGAATTGATTTTCGTCGACTCCCCTAGGGTTTCTGGAATATTGGGGTATTAATAGAGTGAAGAGGCGGTCCGGGGGCACCCGAGGTGGGCACAACCCACCAAGGCGCGCCTGGGCCTCCAGGCGTGCCCTGGTGGGTTGTGCTCCCCTCGGAGCAGCCCCCAAGTGCTTCTTCGGCCCATTGGTTGTCTTCTGGTCCAAAAAAATCCACAAAAGTTTCATTGCGTTTGGACTCTGTTTGGTATTGATTTCCTGCGATGTAAAAACATGCAAAAAGCAGCAACTGGCACTTGGCACTATGTCAATAGTTAGTACCAAAAAATGATATAAAATGTCTATAAGATGATTATAAAACATCCAAGATTGATAATATGAAAACATGGAACAATAAAAAATTATAGATACGTTGGAGACGTATCAATCTTCAACAGCACCATCTCATCTCAAACCCTAGTTCATCTCTTGTGTTCAATCTTGTTACCGGAACTATAGATTGATGCTTGTGGGTGACTAGTAGTGTTGATTACATCTTGTATTTGATTACTATAAGGTTTATTTGGTGGAAGATTATATGTCCAGATCCAATATGCTATTTAATAACCCTCTGATCTTAAGCATGATTATCATTTGTGAGTAGTTACTTTTGTTCTTGAGGTCATGGGAGAAATCATGTTGCAAGTAATCGTGTGGACTTGATATGTGTTCGATATTTTGATAGTATGTATGTTGTGATTCCCTTAGTGATGTCATGTGAACGTCGAATACATGAAACTTCACCATATTTGGGCCTAAGGGAATGCATTGTGGAGTAGCAATTAGATGATGGGTTGCAAGAGTGACAGAAGCTTAAGCCCCAATTTATGCGCTATTCCGTAAGGGACCGATTGGATCCAAAATTTTAATGCCATGGTTAGAAACTATTCTTTATAATTTTCTCGTAGTTGCGGATGCTTGTGGGAGGGTTAATAATAAGTAGGAGGTTTGTTCAAGTAAGAACAACACCTAAGCACTGGTCCACCCACATGTCAAATTATCAAAGTACAGAACACGAATCAAACCAACATGGTGAAAGTGACTAGATGAAAATCCCGTGTACCCTCAAGAACGCTTTGCCTATCAAAAGAGACCGTTTTGCCTTGTCCTTTGCCTCAAAAGGATTGGGATACCTTGATGCACTTTTTCTACTATTATCGTTACTTGCTCATTATAAATTATCTTGCTATCAAACTACTCTGTTACTTACAATTTCAGCACTTGCACACATTACTTTGCTGAAAACCACTTGTCATTTCCTTCTACTCCTCGTTGGGTTCGACACTCTTACTTATCGAAAGGAGCTACAATTGATCCCCTATACTTGTGGGTCATCACGTACCTATGGCAAAGAGCTATCCATGGCCATCCGAAAGTCTACAAATTGTTGTGTCTCTGCTATCGGCGAAGGAGATACCGAGTATTATGGAAGAGTTGAAGCAATTTATGAACTTCAATTCTATGGTGCAAACCCACCAAATGTCATAGTCTTCAAATTTTATCGGTTCCAGCCGAAGGAAATTAGAAGGACTCATGAACATATAGGGCTAGTGGAAATAAACAAAGCACCCATTTGGATGTTCCCGATGTCTATATTACGGCTCAGCAGGCAACCCAAGTTTTCTATCTACCATGGGCTTATTAAAGTGATCCATATCTCAATGGTTGGGATGTCGTTTATGAAGTGCCACCACATGTTAGACCACCTCCCCCCAATGAAGAGGATTATGAATCTCACATTAACCCAAACACATATGAAGGAGAATTCCTCCAAGAAACATGTCTTTCCAGAAAATGTTTCAAGAACCGCTCTACATCACCCTAGAACATTAAAGTAGACAGCGACAATGAACCCGACTTCACCCCTGAGCCGAAACAAGAAGAGCCTAAACTAGAAGAGGTCACTGTTGCGGATGATCTGCCAATGCTTGACCGATTACGTAAAGGTGGCCTTCCACATGATGATGCATTTATTGATGATGATGATGAGCACATCATTACTGATAGTGATGATGATGATGCATTTATTGATCCTGGAGCATTTATTGAACCCGGCAATGCAGATTATTATTAGGTATTCAATTTTTTATGTTGTACTTGATTTATATAGTTACTTGTATGATTGTATGATTTATATAGTTACTTGTATAATTTTCTTACTTTGTATGATTGTTTGTTATACATAGTGTCATGGTCTTGATATCCGTCCCCGTCGGCCCTCGCCCGCTTTATGATTTGGATGTGGTAAATTCTCTTTTATAACTATTTGTTGCATTTCGCATTTATGACAATTATGGCCATCAAGTTGACATAGAGATATTTTTATCTAGGAGGTATGTGAACCGGAAATTGCAACCGACCCTCTTGTTGAGAAGTTAAATTTAGTTGAAAAAATGAGTATTTGAAAGAAAATATTAAAAGAATTGAAGAAGAGAAGATGATATTGGAGTTGTATGTTGCCGATGTCGTCGATGTTCACAAGATGAAGATGAATGCAATGCGCTTGAAGATGGATGCAATGCGCTTGATGATTAAGAAGATTGGAAAATATGCCATTGATAATGAGGCTTGGTATCATTATGCCGCTGGATCAATTGTTACCTTACTTGTGATCTTCATCGCATTTGTTGTGATGAGGGTAAGTTTTCTCTAGTGTTTTGCTTAACAAATGCATAGTTAGCTTATTTTCCTCCTAAATGGCATAATTACCTAAGTTAGATAAAAAAATGAGCTATACTTACGTACGTTGGCTCGAAATGGTATCGTCACCTAGGTTAGCACAAAAATGACCTATACTTACCTTATTTTTCTCCAAATTGACATAATAAGCTTAGTTGACCTATACTTTACCTAGGATAGTTGTAAATGACCTATACTTAGCATTTTTTTCCTCCTAAATGACTTAATAAGCTTAGTTAGCTAAAAATGGCATAACTACCTAGGATAGCTCAATAATGATCTATACTTAGCTTACCTAGTTCATTTATGACATAATTAGCTTACTTAGGTAAAAATGGCATAATAACCTTGGTTTAGCTCCAAACTGTCATATAATTAGTTTATTTTCCTCCAAAATGACAAAATAACCTTACCTAGCTCCAAAATGACTGATTTTAACTAGGATAGCTCTAAAATGACCTACACTTACCATTTTGTCCTCCAAAATGAATAAATATGCTTAGTTAGCTAAAAAATGGCATAACTACCTAGGTTAGCTCGAAAATGACCTATATTTAGCTTCTTCAGTTCATTTATGACATACTTAGCATACTTAGGTCAAAAATGGCATGATAATCTTTGTTACCTCCAAAATGACATAGACTTAGCTTATTTTCCTCGAGAATAACATAATAACCTTACTAAGCTCCAAAATGACCTATTTACCTAGCTTAGCTCTAAAATGACCTACACTTAGCATTTTTACCTAGCTTAGCTAAAAATGGAATTTTTACCTACCTTAGTTAGAAGAAGAAGATAAAGAAGAGGAGAGGAGAAAAGGAAAGAGAAGAAAAATTCTTCTTCTTCTTCTAGCTAGTCTTCTTCTTCTATTCTTGTTCTTGTTCTTCTTCTAACTTTCTTCTTTCCCCTTGTTCTTCCTTTTGGTTTTGATTTTGTAGGATGAACAATGTGAAACTTGCTACCTATATATGTATGTATGGATGAAACCATTGTAAGCTTGTTGTTGGATATGTTGGCTAGCTATATATATTGCATATGGAATTTTGATTTGGTATGTATATGTGTTGGATGATCATATCCATATGGCAGGGATATGATTTGGTATGTATATGTGTTGGTATGATTGTTGAAAGTATTTTCAAATGTGTGTGTGTGTGTGTGTGTGAAATTGATGGAATTTAAGAAAAAACAGAAAAAACAGGGGCTATACAGGCACTTTGCCGTCTGCGGGTAGACGGCTAAGGTCTTTGTCGTCCGCTAGCAGACGGCAAAGCTGCCACGTGCCAGCTACCTGTGCAACCTGGGGTGCACTGGGCTTGCCTATATGGCATGCTTTGCCGTCTGCTGGCAGACGGGAAAGTCCTTTGCCGTCTGCCAGCAGATGGCAAAACATGCCACGTGTCAGCTACCTGGGGGCATCTGGGCTGGCCTATTTGGGCGCTTAGCCATCTGCTGGCAGACGACAATGCATGTCGTTAACCCCTTAACGGACCTAAGCTGCCATGTGTGTCGTCCAGGCCCTTTGCCATCTACTGGCAGACGTCAAAGATCTTTGCATCTTTGTCGTCCGCTAACAGACGAGAAAGAGCCCTTTGTCGTAGTTTGTTCAGCCGGATGTGTTGTCATCTGCTGGCTGAAGGCAAAGGCCTTTGCCCTCCGCCAGGCATGCCTTTGCCGTCAGCCATGGAAGATGGCAAAGTGCCTGATTCGTGTAGTGTAATGCCTATGTTAAGGAATTTAATGAGAGAATGACCATTGCTTTGGAAGAAAATAATGATATGCATGAATCTATAGATAATTATGATACCGATGATTTGATTGAAATATCCCTTGATGAACTTGATGTTTGCTATTCTTATGGCCATGATGCCAATATTTGTGGAGATGAATTTGCTATAGTTCCTTATGTTAAACATGAGATTATTGCTATTGCACCCATACTTGATAGTTCCTTGAATCAAAATCATGATTGCAATGGTGTTATTTTAAATTCTATTAATGTCAATTGTGTTAATGATATGCAAAACCCTAAGCTTGGGGATGCTAGTTTTTCTATGTCCACTACTTGTTGCAATGATCATGATTGGGGTGATTCTTCTTATGATCTTGAAAATTTATTTAAGCCCCATGATGAATATGAGATTGATAATAATGTTTTTAATAATACTGAAAGTGGGTTTGGAAGAGTGTCAACTTTAGATCCCACATATTTGGATAATGTTCAGTCTTATGAAGTTTTTGATAAAAGTGGGTTCGGAGAGGTCATGACTTTATTTTATGATAATCCCAATATTTTGGAAGAGTGTCAACTTTGCATGCATGCGGATCATGTTGAGAATATTTTATGTGATAGTTATATTGTTGAATTTGATTATGATCCCACATGTAATTATGATGAGAGAGGAAAATATGGTTGTAGAAGTTCTCATGTTACTAAATTACCTCTCTTTATGTTGAGATTGATATTGTTTCTTTCTTCTTCCTTGCATATGCTAGTTTTTGCTCGTCTTAATAATTTCTTTGCTTATAAAATGCCTATGCATAGGAAGTATGTTAGACTTAGATGTGTTTGTCACGTGTTTTATGATGCTCTCCTTGTGCTTCAATTCTTGTCTTTCATGTGAGCATCATTAAAATCTCTATGCCTAGCTAAGGGTGTTAAACAATAGCGCTTGTTGGGAGGCAACCCAAATTTCTTTTTCTTTTTTTCTTTTTAGGTTCTGTTTTGCAATAAATATTTCATCTAGCCACTGGTTACATGTTGTTTTATGTTTTAATTCATGTTTGTGCCAAGTAAGACCTTTGGGATAGCTTACGATGATAGTTGATTTGATCTTGCTGAAAAACAGAAACTTTTGCCTCAGGAAATTAATTTTCATTTTTAGCAAAAGCATGATAAAATACTGATTCTTTTTGAAGAAGATTAATAAACAAATTTCTTAGGTCGTCCTAATTTTTCAGAATTTTTGGAGTTACAGAAGTATTCGAAATCTCCAGATTGCTACAGACTGTTCTGTTTTCAACAAATTCTATTTTCTATGTGTTGTTTGCTTATTTTGATGTATCTATTGCTCGTATCGGGGGGTATGAACCATGGAAAAGTTGGAATACAGTAGATATTACACCTATATAAATAAATAATGAGTTCAAAATAGTACTAATAGTGGTGATTTATTGTCTTATACTAACGGAGTTTATGAGATTTTCTGCTGAGTTTTGTGTTGTGAAGTTTTCAAGTTTTGGGTAAGGATTTGATGGACTATGGAATAAGGAGTGGCAAGAGCCTAATCTTGAGGATTCCCAAGGCACCCCAAGGTAATATTCAAGGACAACCAAGAGCCTAAGCTTGGGGATGCCCCGGAAGGCATCCCCTCTTTCGTCTTCGTCTATCGGTAACTTTACTTGAGGCTATATTTTTATTCACCACATGATATGTGTTTTGCTTGGAGCATCTTGTATGATTTGATTCTTTGCTTTTTGGTTTTCCACAATCATCCTTGCTGTACACAAGTTTTGAGAGAGACACGCATGAATCGTGATTTATTAGAATGCTCTTTGTGCTTCACTTATATCTTTTGAGCTAGGCAATTTTGCTCTAGTGCTTCACTTATATCTTTTTTAGAGCACGGTGGTGGTTTTATTTTATAGGAATTTATGAACTCTCGTGCTTCACTTATATTATTTTGAGAGTCTCTAAACAGCATGGTAATTTGCTTTGGTTATAAATTTAGTCCTAGTATGATAGGCATCCAAGAGGGATATAATAAAAACTTCCATATAAAGTGCATTGAATACTATGAGAAGTTTGATTTCTTATGATTTTTTTGAGATATGAAGATGGTGATATTAGAGTCATGCTAGTAAGTAAATATGAATTTGATAAATACTTGGATTAAAGTTTGTGATTCTCGTAGCTTCACGTATGGTGAACCGTTATGTGATGAAGTCAGAGCATGAGTTATTTATTGATTGTCTTCCTTATGAGTGGCGGTCGGGGATGAGCGATGGTCTTTTCTTACCAATCTATCCCCCTAGGAGCATGCGCGTTGTACTGATCTCTACTACACAACCTTCTTCTTGTAGACGTTGTTGGGCCTCCAAGTGCAGAGGTTTCTAGGACAGTAGCAAATTTCACTCAAGTGGATGACCTAAGGTTTATCAATCAGTGGGAGGCGTAGGATGAAGATGGTCTCTCTCAAACAACCCTGCAACTAAATAACAAAGAGTCTTGTGTGTCCCCAACACACCCAATACAATGGTAAATTGTATAGGTGCACTAGTTCGGTGAAGAGATGGTGATACAAGTGCAATATGGATGATAGATATGAGCATTTGTAATCTGAAAATATAAAAACAGAAAGGTAGCAAGCGATAAAAGTGAGCGTAAATGGTATGGCAATGCTAGGAAACAAGGCCTAGGGTTCATACTTTCACTAGTGAAAGTTCTCTCAACAATAATAACATAATTGCATAATATAACTATCCCTCAACATGCAACAAAAAGTCACTCCAAAGTCCCGGCTACCTCTTGAGCACTGCGTTGGTTTTCCATTGAAGAGGAAAGGGTGATGCAGCAAAGTAGCGTAAGTATTTCCCTCAGTTTTTGAGAACCAAGGTATCAATCCAGTAGGAGGCCACGCACATGTCCCTCGCACCTACACAAACAAATAAATCCACGCAACCAACGTGATAAGGGGTTGTCAATCCCTACACGGTCACTTACGAGAGTGAGATCTGATAGATATGATAAGATAATATTTTTGGTATTTTTTATGATAAAGATGCAAAGCAAAATAAAAGGCAATAAAAAGAACTAAGTGTTGGAAGATTAATATGATGGAAAATAGACTCTGGGGCCATAGGTTTCACTAGTGGCTTCTCTCATGAGCATAAGTATTTATGGTGGGTGAACAAATTACTCTTGAGCAATTGATAGAATTGAGCATAGTTATGATAATATCTAGGTATGATCATGTATATAGGCATCATGTCCGAGACAAGTAGACCGACTCCTGCCTGCATCTACTACTATTACTCCACACATCGACCGCTATCCAACATGCATCTAGAGTATTGAGTTCATAAGGACAGAGTAACGCTTCAAGCAAGATGACATGATGTAGAGGGACAAATTCATGCAATATGATATAAACCCCATCTTATTATCCTCGATGGAAACAATACAATACGTGCCTTGCTGCCCCTACTGTCACTGGGAAAGGACACCGCAAGATTGAACCCAAAGCTAAGCACTTCTCCCATTGCAAGAAAGATCAATCTCGTAGGCCAAACCAAACTGATAATTCGAAGAGACTTGCAAAGATAACCAATCATACATAAAAGAATTCAGAGAAGATTCAAATATTGTTCATAGATAAACTTGATCATAAACCCACAATTCATCGGTCTCAACAAACACACCGCAAAAGAAGATTACATCGAATAGATCTCCACGAGAGAGGGGGAGAACATTGTATTGAGATCCAAAAAGAGAGAAGAAGCCATCTAGCTAATAACTATGGACCCGAAGGTCTGTGGTAAACTACTCACACTTCATCGGAGGGGATACGGTGTTGATGTAGAAGCCCTCCGTGATCGATGCCCCCTCCGGCGGAGCTCCGGAACAGGCCCCAACATGGGATCTCACGGGTACAGAAGGTTGCGATGGTGGAATTAGGTTTTTTGCTTCGTATCTGGTAGTTTGGGGGTACGTAGGTATATATAGGAGGAAGAAGTATGTCGGTGGAGCAACATGGGGCCCACGAGGGTGGAGGGCGCGCCCGGGGGGTCGGCGCCCCCCCTACCTCGTGGCCTCTTGTTTGATGTCTTGACGTAGGGTCCAAGTCCTCTGGATCACGTTCTATCCGAAAATCACATTCCCGAAGGTTTCATTCCGTTTGGACTCTGTTTGATATTCTTTTCTGCGAAACTCTGAAATAGGCAAAAAAACAGCAATTCTGGGCTGGGCCTCCGGTTAATAGGTTAGTCCCAAAAATAATATAAAAGTGTATAATAAAGCCCAATAATGTCCAAAACATAATATAATATAGCATAGAACAATCAAAAATTATAGATACGTTGGAGACGTATCAAGCATCCCCAAGCTTAATTCATGCTCGTCCTCGAGTAGGTAAATGATAAAAACAGAATTTTTGATGTGGAGTGCTACTTGGCATAATTTCAATGTAATTCTTCTTAATTGTGGTGTGAATATTCAGATCCGAAAGATTCAAGATAAAAGTTCAATATTGACATAAAATAATAATACTTCAAGCATACTAATTAAGCAATTATGTCCTCTCAAAATAACATGGCCAAAGAAAGTTCATCCCTACAAAATCATATAGTTTAGTCATGCTCCATTTTCGTCACACAAGAATGCTCTCATCTTGCACAACCCCGATGACAAGCCAAGCAATTGTTTCATACTTAGTAATCTCAAACTTTTTCAACCTTCAGGCAATACATGAGCGTGAGCCATGGATATAGCACTATGGGTGGAATAGAATATAATGATGGGGGTTATGTGGAGAAGACAAAAAGGGAGAGAGTCTCACATCAACGAGGCTAATCAATGAGCTATGGAGATGCCCATCAATTGATGTTAATGCAGGGAGTAGGGATTGTCATGCAACGGATGCACTAGAGCTATAAATATATGAAAGCTCAACAAAAGAATCTAAGTGGGTGTGCATCCAACTTGCTTGCTCACGAAGACCTAGGGCATTTGAGGAAGCCCATTGTTGGAATATACAATCCATGTTCTATAATGAAAAGTTCCCACTAGTATATGAAATTCACAAAACAAGAGACTCTCTATCATGAAGATTATGGTGCTACATTGAAGCACAAGTGTGGTAAAAAGGATAGTAACATTGTCCCTTCTCTCTTTTTCTCTTTTTTTTGGGCCTTCTTTTTTTTATGGCCTTTCTCCTCCCTTTTTTACCTCACTTGGGACAATGCTCTAGAAAATGACGATCATCACACTTATATTTATTTACAACTCAATTATTACAACTCGATACTAGAACAAAGTATGACTCTATATGAATGCCTCTGGCGGTGTACCAGAATATGCAATGAACCAAGAGTGACACGTATGAAAGAATTATAAATGGTGGCTTTGCCACAAATATTATGTCAACTACATGATCATGCAAAGCAATATGACAATGATGAATGTCATGATAAACGGAACGGTGGAAAGTTGCATGGCAATATATCTCGGAATGGCTATGGAAATGCCATAATAGGTAGGTATGGTGGCTGTTTTGAGTAAGATATAAGGAGGTTTATGTTTGGAAGAGCGTATCATATCACGGGGTTTGGATGCACCGGCGAAGTTTGCACCAACTCTCAATGTGAGAAAGGGCAATGCACGGTACCGAAGAGGCTAGCAGTGATGGAAAGGTCAGAGTGCGTATAATCCATGGACTCAGCATTAGTCATAAAGAACTCACATACTTATTGAAAAATATACAAGTCATCAAAAATCAAGCACTACGCGCATGCTCCTAAGGGATAGATTGGTAGGAAAATACCATCGCTCGTCCCCGACCGCCACTCATAAGGAGGACAATCAAAGAACACCTCATGCTTCAAATTTGTTACATAACGTTTACCATACGTGCATGCTATGGGACTTGCAAACTTCAACACAAGTATTTTTCAAATTCACAACTACTCAACTAGCACAACTTTAATATCACTACCTCCATATCTCAAAACAATCATCAAGCATCAAACTTCTCTTAGTATTCATCACACTCATAAGAAAGATTTTACTAGTCTTGAATACCTAGCACATTAGGATTATTTAAGAAAATTACCATGCTGTTTTAAGACTCTCAAAATAATATAAGTGACGTATGAGAGAATAATAGTTTCTATAAAACATAAGTTACCACCGTGCTCTAAAAGATATAAGTGAAGTACAAGAGCAAAAACTATATAACTCAAAAGATATAAGTGAAGCACATAGAGTATTCTAATAATTTCCGAATCATGTGTGTCTCTCTCAAAAGGTGTGTACAGCAAGGATGATTGTGGTGAACTAAAAAGCAAAGACTCAAATGATACAAGACGCTCCAAGCAAAACACATATCATGTGGTGAATAAAAATATAGCTCCAAGTAAAATTACCGATGGAAACAGACGAAAGAGGGGATGCCTTCCGGGGCATCCCCAAGCTTTGGCTTTTATGTGTCCTTAGATTATCTTGGGGTGCCATGGGCATCCCCAATATTAGGCTCTTGCCACTCCTTGTTCCATAATCCATCAAATCTTTTACCCAAAACTTGAAAACTTCACAACACAAAACTTAACAAAGAATCTCGTGAGCTCCGTTAGCGAAAGAAAACAAAAGACCACTTAAAGTTACTGTAATGAACTCATTATTTATTTATATTGGTGTTAAACCTACTGTATTCCAACTTCTCTATGGTTTATAAACTCTTTTACTAGCCATAGATTCATCAAAATAAGCAAACAACACACGAAAAACAGAATCTGTCAAAAACAGAACAGTCTGTAGTAATATGTAACTAACGCAAACTTATGGAACTACAAAAATTCAGCAAAAATAGGACGACCTATAAAATTTGTTTATTGATCATCAGCAATTGGAATCAATATTTTATCACATTCTGGTGATTTATAACAATTATTGTCGTGAACAGAAAGTTTCTGGAATTTTCAGCAAGATCAAATAACTACCATCCAAGAAGATCCTATAGGTTTAACTTGGCACAAAACCTAATTAAAACATAAAAACAAGTCTAACCAGAGGCTAGATCAAAATTTATTCCTAAACAGAAGCAAAAAGAAAAAAAAAACTAAAAATAAAGTTTGGGTTGCCTCCCAACAAGCGCTATCGTTTAACGCCCCTAGCTAGGCATAAAAGAAAGGATAGATCTAGGTATTGCCATCTTTGGTAGGCAATCCATAAGTGGCTCTCATTATAGATTCATAAGGTAATTTTATTTTCTTTCTAGGAAAGTGTTACATGCCATTCCTTAACGGAAATTGCAATCTAATATTTCCTTCCTTCATATCAATAATTGCACCGATCGTTCTAAGGAAAGGTCTACCAAGAATAATAGGACATGAAAGATTGCAATCGATATCAAGAACAATAAAATCTACGGGCACATAGTTCCTATTTGCAACAATAAGAACATCATTAATTATTCCCATAGGTTTCTTAATGATGGAATCCGCAAGGTGCAAGTTTAAATTGCAATCATCAAAATCACGGAAACGTAACAAATCGCACAAAGTCTTTGGAATCATGGAAACACTAGCACCCAAATCACATAAAGCATAGCATTCATGATCTTTAATTTTAATTTTAATAGTAGGTTCTGTCGGCGTTCTGGGAACGGGGGTCCCCAGACTTGCCTGCCTGCGGCCTGCGGCGTGGCTCAAAGGAGGCCCAGCACGGCCCAACCTCATCAACCCAGGAACCAAGACCCTCGCGAGGGGCCAAGCCTCGCGGGGTGGACGACACGGCACTTCCTCAGGCACGGCCTCGTCAGGCTGGCTCGCGAGGAGGCGGAGAGATCAAGGCAGGGTACCTCGCGAGGCGCCCATGACGCAAGCCATGACGACCAAGGGCGCCAGGCGGGCGCCAGCCCACGCAGTGTCCTCCCTTTCCTCTTTAGTGCAAAGGGGGCAAGCGCAGGCGAGAGGATCAAGCAAAGGCATCCATTTCGGTGCAACAAGACCAAGACCAGTCCAACGGCGGGAAGGAGGTCATCGTGGAGCCCAGAACGGCGTCACCACAGGGCCTTTGGCAGGCGAAGACCAACTTTAGTCAGGATAAGTGTACTGTATGTTCCCCTTCGAATTGGCCAATTGTTGGCGCCCTTCCCGCTCAATATTTGGGACGAGGCCCAGGGCCTTTGCCTATAAATAGGACTAGCCACCCCCAGGGTAGAGGCGAATGAGAATTGGACAGAACAGGCACAGACACACTGACAGAGAGAGAAGGGCGGCTGAACTCCCCTAGCAGTTCATCGTCCCGGCAAGAACACGCCCTCGCGAGGCTGTTCTCCTTTGTACTGTTCATCATCATCAGCCCAAGAGGCAATCCACCCACCACACTGGAGTAGGGTATTACACCACATTGGTGGCCCGAACCAGTCTAAACTCTGTGTCTTTTGTGCTGTTCCTTCAGTAGTTAGATCCTTGCGAGACGGAGAGGTAGAGGGCAGAATCTCCGCGCGCACCCCAGAGTTTGAACCTTAAGGGTCTGCCGGAACCCGAAATCCGACATTTGGCGCGCCAGGTACGGGTGCGCCGGAATTTGTCTTCCACCGCTTCGTTCTCCGCCGACCGTCGCATCCATGTCCGACGCCCGTCGGGCCCGCGCCGAGCGTCGGGCCGCCATCGCCTCCCGCGTCGCCCAGACGGCTCCCGTCAGTGGGCGTCCTCGTCGTTCCCCGTCGCCCGCTGTCAACGCCGCCACCGGCCCGGCGGGGAACGACCAGCAAGCGTCGTCTCAGCACCCGTCCGTGCGGCGAGACGGCCGCATCGCTACTCCGTCGCTCACGCCAGCTGGCTCTTCGTCCCACGCGCTCCGCGCGCCCTTGGAGGCTCGAGCTGCGCTCATCGCGGCAAAGGAGCTCCTGCGCTACCATCCCGTCGACGACGTCTATGAAGAGTGGCTCGACCGCGTTGCCGAGCTCGTCCGCGCCACAGGGGGCTCTCCTGCACCATCCGCTCTGCTGCGCCGCACCCCGCCATGCGCTGGCAATGAAGTTCCGGGGGCGTACCAGCCGCCCCCCTCCAAGAAGACGCCATGGCTCCAAGGCACATGGCCCCTGGGCGGAACCCGCTCCGTCAGGCGCCAGCCCAGCAAGAACGGAGCTGCCAAGAAGTACCTCGACCGCAAGAGGCTGCCCGAGCGCTCCCTGCTCCGGCTCGCCGCGACCCTGGTCCAGCTCCGGCACGTCAAGACCCCGCGCTGCTCCCAGCTGCAGCGCATGGGGACCCGCAAGACCAAGCTCTCCCTCGACCGAAGCCTCCCGTGGCCACGGCCGGCTGCCGCGCCTACACCACCGAGCTGCGCAGCGTTGCGTGGCCCGGCAAGTTCAAGCCAGACCTGCCTCCTCGCTATGACGGCATGACTGACCTCGCCGAGTTCCTCCAGCTTTACGAGCTGGGCATCGAAGCTGCCAGCGGGGACGAAAAGGTCATGGCGAACTGGTTCCCCATGGCGCTCAAGGAAGGGGCCCGTACCTGGCTCCTTAACCTGGCCCCAGGCACGATCTCTTCCTGGGACCAGATGCGCACCCGCTTCATCGCCAACTTCCAAGGTACTCGCGACCGGCCGCCCGCCGTGAGCGACATGCACCGCATCAAGCAACAACCCGGAGAGACCCTGCAAAAGTACATCCAGCGCTTCAACAACGCGTGACTCAAGATCCCCAAGGTGTCCGAGGAAGCCATCATCTTGGCCTTCTCCGACGGCGTGCGCGACATCAAGATGAAGGAGGAGCTGGCGATGCATGAAGACCTGCGCACCTTCCTGGAGCTGTTCAACTTGGCGACCAAGTGCGCCAGGGCTGAGGAGGGGCGTCTCTCCCTCCTCGAGTTGCCTGCCGCGGACCTAGAAGAGAAGAAACCCAAGGCCAAGGATGTGAAGCGCAAGGGGGCTGTCGTGCTCGCTGCAGAGCCTGACACCAAGCGGGGCAAGGATTTGCCTGAATCCTCCAGGGGCAGCCGATACTGCGTGTACCACGACCTCCACACCCACAACACCAATGAAAGCCAAGAGCTCCGCGCTGTGCGAGGAGGAAGGATCGGCCGACGCCCTGACCGCGCTGACCGGGGCTATGGCCGAGGAGGAGGAAGAAACCCAGGACGCTGGGAAGATCGCGGCCCGTGCCAAGGGTGGCGTGATCAACCTCGCGAGGACCGCTGGCGGGACCTACCTCGCGACGGGGATTGGAGGGATCAGCCTCGTGAGGATCGCCTGCAGGGCAATGCAGGCCTTCCCCCGCTACCGCCTCAGCCAAGGAGGAACGAGGACTGCCACCAAGACGAGGGGGCTGGGGGCTTCCAGGAGCCACGCGCAATTGCCTGCATCCCGGGCGGAGCTCAAGCCCCATCCTCCCAACGCATCTTCAAGCAGTTTGCCCGCGAAGTGAGTGCAGTCATCCCCAGGCTCGAAGCAACGCACCCTCTCCGGTGGTCGTCATGCACCATCACGATTAGCTCAGCGGATCAGCTGAAGTGTGCGGCCACGGCCGAGGTCCTCCCGATGCTTTGGTCTCCAGTCATCAGCAACGTACTGGTCACCAAGACCCTCATCGACGGTGGGGCAGGGCTCAACGTCCTGTCCGTGGAAACATTCAACAATCTCCAAGTGCCCTATGACCAGCTTCAGCCAACCAAGCCTTTCTCCGGAGTCACCGACGGTTCCAAGATCCCGATTGGGCAGGTCCGCCTCCCTATCACCTTCGGGGCCTGCAAGAACTACCGCACCGAGCTCATCAACTTCGACGTCGCTCACATCCGCCTGCCGTATAACGCCATCCTTGGATACCCGGCGCTGGCCAAGTTCATGGCCGTAACTCATCATGGCTACAACGTCCTCAAGATGCCAGGAAGTGGCGGAGTCATCACGGTTCCGTGTGAAGAAAAGGATGCAGTGTGTTCCCTGGAGCGAGCCTTTCAGGCCGCGTCACTAGAAGACCTAGATCGCGGAAGCAGGAGGCTTCCCGAGATCACCCCCAAGAAGAAGAAGACATCGTCAGGCTCAGCCCCTCAGGAGGCAGGCCCCTCAGGGCCCGTGTCTGCCCAAGGGGACCCTCCATCCATCGCATAGGAAAGCGCGCCCGGCGCCCTCCTCAGGCGGGGCTCGGGGGCTCTCACCTGGAAGGCCACCGACCTAGCCGGGGTCACGAGGGAGGTGCTTGGGCACCACGTGGAGGCGTGCTTCGAGGCACGTTTCCCTCAAGAAGGAGAAAGGCAAGGAGAGTTAGACCAGCAGGAGTTCGTTAACCAGGCCGTTCAAGAACTACAAGAATCAAGAATCATGAGAGGTTGCGCCGTCTACCAGCTGTGGCCCCCCATCCAGGCGAGGATGGTGGGCTGCGCATCTGCATCAACGTACCAGGGCTCAATCAAGTCGCCACGACGGAACGCCTCTGGCCCTCACAAGTGGGGCGTTGTGGAGGTCCACCCCACAGCTATGTTTGCATGCCTTACGGCTTGTCGAGCGTGGCTGCTGCGTACCAGCGCCTCATGAGAGGCATCATGGAGACTCAGGAAGACAGGCGTTCCGCAGTCCTGGCGGACATGGAGATGATTCGCGAGGAGCCTCCAGTGCCTCCGGAGCCTCCTTAGGCCCCTGGGCCTGGGGGCTCGTGAGGATCGGTTCCCGCAGCCCACCGAGTCTGCTACACCAACACCACTTCATCCGCGACAACCCCAGGTGACATCTTTCAAGCTTCATTTCCGGCTGGGAACGCCCCCAGGGCTGCTTCATTCCCAGGCCGCGTGGGTCCGTCCCTGCGGCACGTATCCTTTTTTTTAGTTTTCAATCGTTAGCTTGCTTTGTTGGGGGCGCCCCTCGGGCTGCATCATCCCTAGGCCGCTCGGGCCAGGCCCAGTGGCGTGTATCTTCCTTGCGTTTATTTCCAACTATGCATTCGCCTAGCATGCTTGATTACTTGACGCATGTTCACGGCACCTCTTCTTCCCAATGTCGACCACTTGCATGTTAAAGGGGGGGTACCTGAGCATCACGACTCAGGGCTCTTACCGGCTCTCCAGCCCTCACCCTCTGGCCTTGTGCACGGCATCGCGACCTGGCATGCCAGCGACGGCTGAGACAAGCTCGAGGGCCGGGACCCGAGGATGTAGAGTGCCGGCATCTAACCCAATCTGCAGGAACACATCTCAAGATACGGCCCAGTGCCAGGCGCAACCCGCATAGAGGTAGGGCCCCGTGAGTCCCGCGCTGGCTCACGGGTGCCCAGATACACCTCACCTAGCCCTACCGTGTCGGCCACGTGTCAGGGCGGGGCTGTACATGCCCCGGGGGCTCCTCCCGGAGGGGAGCCCCCTCCCACGTACCAGTGGAAGCACCATGCTCCGCGCTGGCTGACGACACTGCCGAGGAGCGGCTATGCCCGTACACATACGGAAGCGCTATGCTCCGCGCTGGTGATAAACAACTGAGGGTGGCCTCCGGGCCGCATCAACCTCAGGGAGCCCAGAGCTCAGTGTCTAGCCTCATCGCAACGCCTCCCCTCGGGAGCGCCGCGCGAGGGGGCTAGGCACGGGGGCTACGACTGGGTCATGCCCAGGCGTACGCCACCCAGCCAGGCCCCTCGGGTCTGGTTCGTCGCGCGTCTCTCCCCGAGCGGAGCCAAGGTATGAAGGCCATTTGCGCGTCAAGGGGGACCCCTGAGCATCGCGACTCAGGGGCCTAACTGGTCCCGTAGCCCCTCACTCCTTAGTTCCGAAAGGCTATGCTGGGTGAGGTACACGCGGGGCCGGGCTCTGCAGACGTAGAACGGTGGTCCCACTCACATCTCACCTCACCGCCCGCTGTTTGCGCGTCAAGGGGGACCCCTGAGCATCGCGACTCAGGGGCCTAACTGGCTCTGTAGCCCCTCACTCCTTAGTTCCGAAAGGCTATGCTGGGTGAGGTACGCGCGGAGTCGGGCTCTGCAGACGTAGAACGGAAGATACACCTACATCACACTTCCCTACTTGTTGTTCGTGCGCCAAGGGGGACTCCTGAGCATCGCGACTCAGGAGCCTAACTTGTCACGTAGCCCCTCACTCCTTTGGTCCCGTCCTGGTTTCCGGTCGGGGCTAATGCTGGGTGAGGTACGCGCGCGGCCGGGCTCTGCCGGCGTAGAACACATGCAAGTAGGGAGGAAAAGCATAAAACTCAAAGAAATTAAAAGCAAATATTACAGTCCATACTGTCGTCTCAGTACCAAACGCAAGTTTAAATGCCTCCTCGAGGCGTGATGCATGTGCAGGAAGTAAAAGAAGAGCAGGAGCGGCAGCGGAGTCACTTGCCGGCGGTGGGGCAGCGCGGAGTGGCCTCGCTTCGTGGAGCAGTAGGGCCGGCGGCGCCTTGCTTCGGCTTGTTGCTGAAGGCCCGGAACTTCCCCAGCAGCGCCTCAGCGCGCCTCTTCACGGCTTCGACAGCAGCAGCAGCACCCTCGCCACTCACCGGCTCCAACAGGCCGTCGAGGTCTGTGCTGGGATCGCGAAGGTAGATGTGGGCGAAGACCTGCGTCAGCGCAGCAGAGGACAAGACTCGCGCCTCGGCCTCGGCCATGGGGCCGAGGCCAAGGGCGACATCCCCAAGGGCACGAACCAGGAAAGGAAGCAGCTTGGCGGGGCCATCTTCGTCGTCGGCCAGCGGGATCTCTAGGCCGCTCTCGTAGAGCGTCTTCAGCGAAGCACGGGCATCTTTCTCCATGTCCGCAAAGGCCACGCGATCCTCGGCAAGAACCCGAGCCTTGCGGTCCAGCTCGGCCTTCGTCACCTCCAGCTCCTTCTTCAGCGCGTCTAGGCGGGCGCGGCGCTTCTTGAGCTTAGCCTCCCGATCCTCGATGGCCACCTCGCGAGCCTTCGCGCCTTCTTCCTGCTCCTGGCGAAGGTGGACCTCCCTCCCGAGCTGGTCCCGCAGGCCCTGCAGCTCTTCCTCCAGCTCCTTGCAGCGGCCACGGACTCCAACCACCTCTCCCAGGGCCGCGTCTCGGGCAGCCTTCGCCTCGAGGGTGGCCTCCCTCTCCCCGTCACAGGCCGTCGAGGCCTGAACCAGCGCCGCCCGAATCGAGGCGTCGGAGCGGATCCACCCCTAAGCCAGCTCCAGGCGCCCGGCCACCAGGCGGGGGTCGGCGCCAAGAAGATCCTGCCGCAGCTGGTCCAGCTCAGCAACGGCACGCTCCAGGACGGCGGAAGAAGGTGGGGAAGCATCGGCGCGCTCCGAGGCAGCAGGAGGAGTTGGGGGAGCAGCGGACGGTGGAATGGGAGGAGAAGGTAGCGGCGACGAGACCACAACATCCTGAGGCGGAGTCTGCTGCGCCCCAACGACCGTGGTGCCGGAAGCAGGCGGGGTCACCTCAGGGGTCACCTGGGCCATGGGGGCTGGGCTCGCCCCAGCCATCTCGGCAAGGCCGCGCAAGGATGACCGGGAAGGAGAAGCCCGTGCGTCACGGTCGCCTTCCCTTGCAGACGGAGGCATCGCTGCGGATGGGGCCTCGGGAGCCCCCTTCGGCTTCTTCGCCGCGGGCGCCAGCCTATCCAAAGAGAAGCAAACATCAAGCCCCAGCGGCGGAACAAGAAACAAAAGACGAAGGATCAAGCACGTACGGGTCGTCGCTGGAGAACTCGAGCAGCCTCCGGACATACTTGAAGCCAGAAAGCCGGGTGGAGGGATCAGCCTCAGGCGCAGAGGGCGAGTCCGCAGATCGCCCCGGAGCCGGAGCGGGCCCGCGGGGGATCAGCCCGGTTCTACCCTTCTTCGGGATCGGGGGCGAGCTCCCGCTACCCAGCACGTCATCAACCTCATCATCATCGTTTGACGAAAGGCGGAGAGTAAGGGACTTGCACCGGGGGAGGGGAGCCCTCGACTCTCCGTCAGTTGCCTCAGAGTCAGGGCCCTCCTCCCTCTCCTCTTTGCCCTCCTCTCCGCTGGGCTCGCCGGAGGACACGTCCACCAGCCCCTCGGGAGCCACCACGGGCACGGGTCCGTCCCCGTTGAAGACGGGCATCGACTCCACCACCTGCTTCCAGTCGTCGCGAAGGAACAAGGGCGCAGGCGCGCCCTCCAACCGTGCCACCTCGCCCCGAACAGGGATTGGAGTGCCGCGGTCACATCCTCGTCGCCGAAGGCTGCGGGGCTCAGATGGGGCCTCCACATCGGAGGTGAGTACCGCCGAAGCGGGGCCAGCTGGTGCTCCAGGAACTCCCTCAGCAGCGATGCGCCGGCCAGCCTCGCCGCCGCCGTGCCGGCCGGCTTCAGGTCCGCGTCCATCTCTCCAGAACCGGCTTCGCGGGGGGTCGGTAAGCTCCGCCCGGGACAAGTCGCCGGAACTCACGGGCTGCTCCGTGGGTAGAATCAGCCGAGGGTGGGCGTCCACCAAGACCCACTTGCTCCTGAAGCCCTCAATCCTCTTCCCAGGATTCGAGATGGCAATGGCGCCACCACACGCGACGAAGCTCGCGCATGCAGAAGGGAAACCATGGGTGACTCGGAGGTAGAAGTAGTGGCGCAGCAAGGCCACTGAAGGTTGCACCCCCAACTGAGCCTCGCAGTAGTAGGAGAAGATCACCAGGAGAAGGATGGAGTTGGGGTGGAGATGCAGAGCTTGCAAGTCATAGTGGCGGAGGATAGAGAGGAAGAACTCGGAGAAAGGAGGCACCAGGCCCGCAGTAATGGAGCTTACGAAGAGAGGGTAGAAGGTGCTTCCTCGGCCCTCAGGGGTGGCGGAGCCGACCTTGAACACCCGCGCTCCGTCGATGCCCCACGCCGCCGCCATCCGGCGCAGCCGGGCAAGGCTCGCCTCTGACACATTCAGCGAGTCTAGGGCCGGCGAGAACCAAGCTTCAGCAGGAGGCTGACGTGGCGCCATGTCTTCCAAGGTCACAGGGGAGCAGATCTGGGAGTTTGGAGGAAGGAAGGAGAGGCGCAATAAAGGGGATCTGGGCAGCGACAGGAGAAAGAGAAGAGCAAGGCCTGGGCAGACACCGCGCCTTTAACCTGCGCGATTGCGGAGGCGCCCACGTCCCATCAACCGCCACGCGGCGCCCAAGGTCGCAGGCTATTAGGGCCCGCGGCGCTTCGCCCTTGCCCTTTCGCCTCTCGGCACGGCCAAGTCCGGGCGCGCCTTGGGCCCGGGGGCTACTGTAGGCGTTCTAGGAACGGGGGTCCCCAGACTTGCCTGCCTGCGGCCTGCGGCGTGGCTCAAAGGAGGCCCAGCACGGCCCAACCTCATCAACCCAGGACCCAAGACCCTCGCAAGGGGCCAAGCCTCGCGGGGCGGACGACACGGCACTTCCTTAGGCACGGCCTCGTCAGGCTGGCTCGCGAGGAGGCGGAGAGATCAAGGCAGGGTACCTCGCGAGGCACCCATGATGCAAGCCATGACGACCAAGGGTGCCAGGCGGGCGCCAACCCGCGTAGTGTCCTCCCTTTCCTCTTTAGTGCAAAGGGGGCAAGCGCAGGCGAGAGGATCAAGCAAAGGCATCCATTTCGGTGCAACAAGACCAAGACCAGTCCAACGGCGGGAAGGAGGTCACCGTGGAGCCCAGAACGGCGTCACCACAGGGCCTTTGGTAGGCGAAGACCAACTTTAGTCAGGATAAGTGTACTGTATGTTCCCCTTCGAATTGGCCAATTGTTGGCGCCCTTCCCGCTCAATATTTGGGACGAGGCCCAGGGCCTTTGCCTATAAATAGGACTAGCCACCCCCAGGGTAGAGGCGAATGAGAATTGGACAGAACAGGCACAGACACACTTAGAGAGAGAGAAGGGCGGCTGAACTCCCCTAGCAGTTCATCATCCCGGCAAGAACACGCCCTCGCGAGGCTGTTCTCCTTTGTACTGTTCATCATCATCAGCCCAAGAGGCAATCCACCCACCACACTGGAGTAGGGTATTACACCACATTGGTGGCCCGAACCAGTATAAACTCTGTGTCTTTTGTGTTGTTCCTTCAGTAGTTAGATCCTTGCGAGACGGAGAGGTAGAGGGCAGAATCTCCGCGCGCACCCCAGAGTTCGAACCTTAAGGGTCTGCCAGAACCCGAAATCCGACAGGTTCCACTCATCATAGAGTTTTCTAGGGATAGAAACTTCCAACTCAAGTTTTCTTCATAAGATTGCATCAAAGCATCAACGATATGTTTAGTAAAAGCTTTATTTTGACTATAAGCATGAGGAGAATTTAGCACGGATTGCAACAAGGAAATACAATCTATCAAAGAGCAATTATCATAATTAAATTCCTTAAAATCCAAAATAGTGGGTGTATTGAGATCTAAAGTTTTGACCTCTTCAATCCCACTTTTGCCAATTTTTGCATTAAGATCTAAAAACTCCGAATTTTTGGAACGCCTTCTAGGTAAAGTTGGATCATGTTCAGTCCCATCATTATCAAGATTCATATTGCAAAACAAAGATTTAATAGGGGACACATCAATAACTTTCAGATCTTCATCTTTATTTTCCCAAAAAAAATCCGGCTTAGCGGCCATCTTATTAACTAAGGTAGCCTGTTTCTCCGAAACTTCAGCTATTAACTTCTCAAGATGAGCAATCTGAGATTTCAAACCATCAAATTATTTAGACATATCATCGAGCTCTTTATTCATATAATCCATAAAGCTTTTTTGTTCCTTAAGCTTGTTTCTAAAGAAATTATTATGCTCAAATTGCAAGACCATAAAACTCCTGACGTTGCTTTCGATCTCTTCTAAACTTTTAAGGTGAAGATCACCAAATCTTGGTAGAGCCATCGTGATAACCAAGCAATCCAACACACGAGCAAACAAGACACAGGGAAAAAAGGCAAACGGAAAAGAGAGGGCGAATAAAACGGCAAGGGTGAAGTGGGGGAGAGGAAAACGAGAGGCAAATGGCAAATAATGTAATGCGGGAGATAAGGGTTTGTGATGGGTACTTGGTATGTTGACTTTTGCGTAGACCTCCCCGGCAACGGCGCCAGAAATCCTTCTTGCTACCTCTTAAGCACTGCATTGGTTTTCCCTTGAAGAGGAAAGGGTGATGCAGCAAGTACAGTAAGTATTTCCCTCAGTTTTTGAGAACCAAGGTATCAATCCAGTAGGAGGCCACGCACGAGTCCCTCGCACCTACACAAACAAATAAATCCTCGCAACCAACGCGATAAGGGGTTGTCAATCCCTACACGGTCACTTACGAGAGTGAGATCTGATAGATATGATAAGATAATATTTTTGATATTTTTTATGATAAATATGCAAAGTAAAATAAAAGGCAATAAAAAGAACGAAGTGTTGGAAGATTAATATGATGGAAATAGACCCGGGGGCCATAGTTTCACTAGTGGCTTCTCTCATGAGCATAAGTATTTACGGTGGGTGAACAAATTACTGTTGAGCAATTGATAGAATTGAGCATAGTTATGAGAATATCTAGGTATGATCATGTATATAGGCATCACGTCCGAGACAAGTAGACCGACTCCTGCCTGCATCTACTACTATTACTCCACACATAGACCCCTATCCAGCATGCATCTACAGTATTAAGTTCATAAGAACAGAGTAACGCTTTAAGCAAGGTGACATGATGTAGAGGGATAAATTCATGCAATATGATATAAACCACATCTTGTTATCCTCGATGGCAACAATACAATACGTGCCTTGCTGCCCCTACTGTCACTTGGAAAGGACACCGCAAGATTGAACCCAAAGCTAAGCACTTCTCCCATTGCAAGAAATATCAATCTAGTAGGCCAAACCAAACTGATAATTCGAAGAGACTTGCAAAGATAACCAATCATACATAAAAGAATTCAAAGAAGATTAAATATTGTTCATAGATAAACTTGATCATAAACCCACAATTCATCCATCTCAACAAACACACCGCAAAAGAAGATTACATCGAATAGATCTCCACGAGAGAGGGGGAGAACATTGTATTGAGATCCAAAAAGAGAGAAGAAGCCATCTAGCTAATAACTATGGACCTGAAGGTCTATGGTAAACTACTCACACTTCATCGGAGGGGCTATGGTGTTGGTGTAGAAGCCCTCCGCGATCGAAGCCCCCACCAGCGGAGCTCCGAAACACGCCCCAAGATGGGATCTCACGGGCACAGAAGGTTGCGGCGGTGGAATTAGGTTTTTGACTCCGTATCTGGAAGTTTGGGGGTATGTAGGTATATATAGGAGGAAGAAGTACGTCGGTGGAGCAACATGGGGCCCACAAGGGTGGAGGGCGTGCCCAGGGGGTAGGTGCGCCCCTACCTCATGGCCTCCTGGTTGATGTCTTGACGTAGGGTCCAAGTCCTCTGGATCACGTTCGTTCCGAAAATCACGTTCCCGAAGGTTTCATTCCGTTTGGACTCCGTTTGATATTCTTTTTCTGCGAAACTCTGAAATAGGGAAAAACAGCAACTCTGGGTTGGGCCTTCGGTAAATAAGTTAGTCCCAAAAATAACATAAAAGTGTATAATAAAGGCAAATAATGTCCAAAAAATAATATAATATAGCATGAAACAATAAAAAATTATAGATATGTTGGAGACGTATCAGTCACTAATAGCGGAGAACAAACGAAGATATTATTGTAGGGTACGTAACCACCTCAAAGTTATCATTTCTGATCGATCTATTCAAGAGTCCATAGTAAAATAACATGAAGCTATTCTTTCCGTTCGATCTATCATAGAGTTCGTACTAGAATAACACCTTAAGACACAAATCAACCAAAACCCTAATGTCACCTAGATACTCCAATGTCACCTCAAGTATCCACGGGTATGATTATACGATATGCATCACACAATCTCAGATTCATCTATTCAACCAACACAAAGAACTTCAAAGAGTGCCCCAAAGTTTCTACCAGAGAGTCAAAACGAAAACGTATGCCAACCCCTATGCATAAGTTCACAAGGTCACTGAACCCGCAAGTTGATCACCAAAACATACATCAAGTAGATCACGTGATATCCCATTGTCACCACAGATAAGCACATTCAAGACATACATCAAGTGTTCTCAAATCCTTAAAGACTCAATCCAATAAAATAACTTCAAAGGGAAAACTCAATCCATTACAAGAGAGTAGAGGGGGAGAAACATCATAAGATCCCACTATAATAGAAAAGCTCGTGATACATCAAGATCATGCCAAATCAAGAACACGAGAGAGAGAGACAGAGAGAGAGAGAGATCAAACACATAGCTACTGGTACATACCCTCAGCCCCGAGGGTGAACTACTCCCTCCTCGTCATGGAGAGCGCCAGGATGATGAAGATGGCCACCGGTGAGGGATCCCCCCTCCGGCAGGGTGCCGGAACAGGGCCCCGATTGGTTTTTGGTGGCTACAGAGGCTTGCGGCATCGGAACTCCCGATCTAGGTTATCTTCTGGAAGTTTGGGTATATATAAGAGGTTTTGGCGTCGGGAACAAGTCATGGGGGTCTCCGAGGCAGCCACGAGGTAGGGGGCGCGCCCAGGGGGTAGGGCGCGCCCCCCGCCCTCATGGGTGCCTTGGGACTCTTCTGGCCCATCTCCGATACTCCGTGGTCTTCTTCTGGTCACAAAATAATCTCCATGAAATTTCAGGTCAATTGGACTTCGTTTGGTTTTCCTTCTCTGCGATACTCAAAAACAAGGAAAAAACAGAAACTGGCACTAGGCTCTAGGTTAATAGGTTAGTCCCAAAAATCATATAAAATAGCATATAAATGCATATAAAACATCCTAGATGGATAATATAATAGCATGGAACAATAAAAAATTATAGATACGTTGGAGACGTATCAAGCATCCCCAAGCTTAATTCCTACTCGTCCTCGAGTAGGTAAATTATAAAACAGAATTTTTGATGTGGAATGCTACCTAACATATATATCAATATAATTTTCTTTATTGTGGCAAGAATATGCAGATCCACAAGATTCAAGACAAAGTTTAATATTGACATAAAAATAATAATACTTCAAGCATCCTAACCAAGCAATTATGTCTTCTCAAAAAAACATAGCCAAAGAAAACTCATCCTACAAAATCATATAGTTTGGCTATGCTCCATCTTCGTCACACAAAATGCTCTCATCATGCAAAACCCCGATGACAAGCCAAGCAATTGTTTCATACTTTAGTATTCTCAAACTTTTTCAACTTTCACGCAACATATGAGCGCAAGCCATGGACATTGCACTATGGGTGGAATAGAATATGATGATGGGGGTTGTGTGGAGAAGACAAAAAAGGAGAAAGTCTCACATCGACGCGGCTAATAAACGGGCTATGGATATGCCCATCAATTGATGTTAATGCCAGGAGTAGGGATTGCCATGAAACGGATGCTCTAGAGCTATAAATGTATGAAAGCTCAACAAAAGAAACTAAGTGGGTGTGCATCCAACTTGCTTGCTCATGAAGACCTAGGGCATTTGAGTAAGCCCATTGTTGTAATATACAAGCCAAGTTCTATAATGAAAAATTCTGACTAGTATATGAAAGTAACAAAATAAGAGACTCTCTATCATGATGATCATGGTGCTACTTTGAAGCACAAGTGTGGAAAAAGGATAGTAGCATTGTGCCTTCTGGGCCTTTCTTTTTATTTGGCCTTTCTCTTTTTTTTCTTTTTTTGGCCTTTCTTTTTTTAATATTTGGCCTTTCTTTTTTTTATTTTTTCCGGGACAATGCTCTAATAATGATGATCATCACACTTCTATTTATTTACAACTCAAGGATTACAACTCGATACTAGAACAAAATATGACTCTATATGAGTGCCTCGACGGTGTACCGGGATGGGCAATGAAACAAGAGTGACATGTATGAAAAATTATGCATGGTGGCCTTGCCACAAATACGATGTCAACTACATGATCACGCAAGGCAATATGGCAATGATGAAGCGTGTCATAATAAAAGGAACGGTGGAAAGTTGTATGGCAATATATCTCGGAATGGCTATGGAAATGCCATAATAGGTAGGTATGGTGGCTGTTTTGAGGAAGATATAAGGAGGTTTATGTGTGATAGAGCGTATCATATCACGGGGTTTGGATGGACTGGCAAAGTATGCACCAACTCTCGAGGTGAGAAAGGGCAATTCACGGTACCGAAGAGGCTAGCATTTATGGAAGGGTGAGAGTGCGTATAATTCATGGACTCAACATGAGTCATAAAGAACTCATATACTTATTGCAAAAATCTACAAGTCATCAAAACCAAGCACTACACGCATGCTCCTAGGGGGATAGATTGGTAGGAAAAGACCATCGCTCATCCCCGACCGCCACTCATAAGGATGGCTGTCAAAGAAACACCTCATGCTTCAAATTTGTCACACAACGGTTACCATACGTGCATGCTACGGGACTTGCAAACCTCAACACAAGTATTTCTCAATATCACAATTACTCAACTAACATGACTCTAATATCACTACCTTCATATCTCAAAACAATCATCAAGCATCAATCTTCTCATAGTATTCAATGTACTTTATATGAAAGTTATTATTATACCCATCTTGGATGCCTATCATATTAGGACTAATTTTATAGCCAAAGCAAATTACCATGCTGTTATAAAAGACTCTCAAAATAATTGAAGTAAAGCGTGAGAGTTCATCTATTCCTTCGAAATAAAACCACCGCCGTGCTATAAAAGGATATAAGTGAAGCACTAGAGCAAATGACAAACTACTCCGAAAGATATAAGTGAAGATCAATGAGTAGTCGAATAATTATGCAACTATGTGAAGACTCTCTAATATTTAAGAATTTCAGCTCTTGGTATATTATTCAAATAGCAAGCAAAACAAAATAAAATCAAATGACGCTCCAAGCAAACCACATATCATGTGGTGAATAAAAATATAGCTCCAAGTAAAGTTACCGATAAACGAAGACGAAAGAGGGGATGCCATCCGGGGCATACCCAAGCTTAGGCTCTTGGTTGTCCTTGAATATTACCTTGGGGTGCCTTGGGAATCCCCAATATTAGGCTCTTGTCACTCCTTATTCCATAGTCCATCTAATCTTTACCCAAAACTTGGAAACTTCACAACACAAAACTCAACAGAAAACTCGTAAGCTCCGTTAGTATAAGAAAATAAATCACCATTTTTGGTACTTTTGTGAAATCATTATAAATTCATATTGGTGCAATATCTACTGTATTCCAACTTCTCTATGGTTCATACCCTCCGATACTACTCATAGATTCATTGAAATAAGCAAACAACACATAGAAAGCAGAATCTGTCAAAAACAGAACAGTCTGTAGTAATCTGTATCAAACGAATACTTATGGAACTCCAAAAATTCTGAAATAAATTGGTGGACCTGAGGAATTTGTCTATTAATCTTATGAAAAAAGAATCAACCTAAAATCACTCTCCAGTAAAAAAATGCAGCTAATCTCGTGAGCGCAGAAGTTTCTCTTTTTTACAGCAAGACCGCAAAGACTTCACCCAAGCCTTCCCAAAGGTTCTACTTGGCGCAAACACTAATTAAAACATATATCACATGTAAAAAGAGGCTAGGTGAATTATTTATTACTAAAAAGGTGCAAAATCAAAGGACACGAATAAAATTGGGTTGCCTCCCAACAAGCGCTAACGTTTAACACCCCTAGCTAGGCATGATGATTTCAATGATGCTCACATAAAGATAAGAATTGAAACATAAAGAGAGCATCATGAAGAATATGAATAGCACATTTAAGTATAACCCACTACCTATTCATATGTATTTTGTGAGCAAACAACTTATGAGAACAATAATCAACTAGCATAGGAAGGCTAAACAAGCATAACTTCAAAACTTTAAGCACATAGAGAGGAAACTTGATATTATTGCAATTCCTACAAGCATATGTTCCTACCTCATAATAATTTTCAGTAGCACCATGAATGAATTAAACAATATAACCATCACATAAAGCATTCTTTTCATGATCTACAAGCATAGAAAATTTACTACTCTCCACATAAGCAAAATTCTTCTCATTCGGAATAGTGGGAGTATCATAAGACACTCGAATACTATAAATTGTTTCCACATTAAAAGAGTAATGCTTAGAAAAAGGATAATCATAATCATGAAAAGTTTTAATATAATCATCACTACTTTTTATAGCATAAGTGTCATCACAATAATCATCATAAGTAGCAACTTTGTTCTCATCATAATCAGTTGAAACCTCTTCCAAGATAGTGGAATCATTACTAAATAAAGGCATGACCTCTCCAAATCCACTTTCATAATTGTCACAATAAGATTCAACACCCTCCAAAATAGTGGGATCATTACTTCCTAAAGCTAACACTCTTCCAAACCCACTTTCATCAATATAACCATCATAAATAGGAGGCATGCTATCATCATAATAAATTTGCATATCAAAACTTGGGAGGTTAGGCATATCATCTTCATAAAACATAGCATCCCCAAGCTTGGGACAATCATTAATTGCAGCAAATAAATTCTCAAACTTTTCATTCTCATCAAACATGGCATCCCCAAGCTTGGCCCTTTTCATATCATAAGCATAATCACTCTCATCATTAATAGTATGGATAGCACCAATAGTATAGCAATTATCATCACACAATGAATAATAGGAGCAACATCATTCGGGAGGGATACCTTTTTACCTTTGCTTCTCCGTCTTTTCTTTTTCTTCTTCACATCATGTAAGGGTTTAATCCTCTTTTTGGAGCTCCTTATTAATGAGATTGGTTGAATAGAAACCTCCTCCTCGTTACCTGATTCATCATAAGAAAGAATAGGAGGATATTGGGAAATATCTTCCCTTTCATTAGTATTCTCTCCATCTTCTATTTGTTTTGTTGTCTTTATGTAATTGGCAACAGAAGGATTTTCAATGCAATTCACAGCACAATACATATAAATTTCCTCTAGATCAAAATCAAGAACTTTATCAAGGACAAATTCTGGCATATCCTAAGTTATACGTTTGATTTCTTCATAACCCACAAGCAAACTAAGTTCATTATGATGCGCAAGGGAAATCAAGTCATCACAATTTTTGGACACGATACGATCATGAACCAATTTGCATTGGATATTTAAATGACCAAGTTCATTGCAAAGTTCACAAGGATGGCTACAAAAATTTAAATTTTCAGCACAAACATCTAGCCTTTCTTGCAACCATTTACTTTATAAATACTTATGCCTCTTGCAAAATCTATCTTCCCTATTCGGTGTGTACTTGCAAATTCTATGCACTCCACAAAAATTGACATGCTTATAAGAGACATTTTCATCATGACTAGTGCAATCATCATTAGTACTATGGATATTCAAAGAGTTCATACTAACAACATTGCAATCATGCTCATCATTCAAAGATTTAGTGCCAAACATTTTAATACATTCTTATTCTAGCATTTTGGCACAATTATCGGAATCCTTATTTTCACGGAAGACATTAAAAAATGAAGCATATGAGGCACCCTCAATTCTATTTTTTTGTAGTTTTATTTTGTAAACTGAACTAGTGATAAAACAAGAAACTAAAAGATTCGATTGCAAGATCTAAAGATATACCTTCAAGAACTAACCTCCCTGGCAACGGCGCCAGAAATTGCTTGATGTCTACTACACAACCTTCTTCTTGTAGACGTTGTTGGGCCTCCAAGTGCAGAGGTTTTTAGGATAGTAGCAAATTTCCCTCAAGTTGATGACCTCAGGTTTATCAATCCATGGGAGGCGTAGGTTGAAGATGGTCTCTCTCAAACAACCCTGCAGCCAAATAACAAAGAGTCTCTTGTGTCCCCAACACACCCAATACAATGGTAAATTGTATAGGTGCACTAGTTCGGCGAAGAGATGGTAATACAAGTGCAATATGGATGGTAGATATAGGTTTTTATAATCTGAAAATATAAAAACAGCAAGGTAACTATTGATAAAAGTGAGCGTAAACGGTATTGCAATGCGTTGAAACAAGGCCTAGGGTTCATACTTTCACTAGTGCAAGTTCTCTCCACAATAATAACATAATTGGATCATATAACTATCCCCCAACATGCAACAAAGAGTCACTCCAAAGTCACTAATAGCGGAGAACAAACGAAGAGATTATTGTAGGGTACGAAACCACCTCAAAGTTATCCTTTCTGATCGATCTATTCAAGAGTCCGTAGTAAAATAACACAAAGCTATTCTTTCCGTTCGATCTATCCTAGAGTTCGTACTAGAATAACACCTTAAGACACAAATCAACCAAAACCCTAATGTCACCTAGATACTCCAATGTCACCTCAGGTATCCACGGATATGATTATACGATATGCATCACACAATCTCAGATTCTTCTATTGAACCAACGCAAAGAACTTCAAAGAGTGCCCCAAAGTTTCTACCAGAGAGTCAAGATGAAAACGTGTGCCAACCCCTATGCATAAGTTCACAAGGTCACTGAACCCGCAAGTTGATCACCAAAACATACATCAAGTAGATCACGTGATATCCCATTGTCACCACTGATAAGCACATGCAAGACATACATCAAGTGTTCTCAAATCCTTAAAGACTCAATCCGATAAGATAACTTCAAAGGGAAAACTCAATCCATTACAAGAGAGTAGAGGGGGAGAAACATCATAAGATCCAACTATAATAGCAAAGCTCGCGATACATGAAGATCGTGCCAAATTAAGAACACCAGAGAGAGAGAGATCAAACACATAGCTACTGGTACATACCCTCAACCCTGAGGGAGAACTACTCCCTCCTCGTCATGGAGAGCGCCGGGATGATGAAGATGGCCACCGGTGAGGTATCCCCCTCCGGCAGGGTGCCGGAACAGGTCCCGATTGGTTTTTAGTGGCTACCGAGGCTTGCGGCGGCGGAACTCTCGATCTAGGTTATGTTCTGGAAGTTTGGGTATATATAAGAGGTTTTGGCATCGAGAACAAGTCAGGGGGGGTCTCCGAGGCGGCCACAAGGTAGGGGGCGCGCCCAGGGGGGTAGAGCGCGCCCCCCACACTCGTGGGTGCCTCGGGACTCTTCTGGCCCATCTCCGATACTCCGTGGGCTTCTTCTGGTCCAAAAATAATCTCCGTGAAATTTCAGGTCAATTGGACTCTGTTTGGTTTTCCTTTTCTGTGATACTCAAAAACAAGGAAAAAACAGAAACTGGCACTGGGCTCTAGGTTAATAGGTTAGTCCCAAAAATCATATAAAATAGCATATAAATGCATATAAAACATCCTAGATGGATAATATAATAGCATGGAACAATCAAAAATTATAGATACGTTGGAGACGTATCAAGTACTTTGTTTTGATAACTGATAGATTTTTGCAATAAGTATATGAGTTATTTATGACTAATGTTGAGTCCATGGATTATACGCACTCTCACCCTTCGACCATTGCTAGCCTCTCTTGTGTCGCGCAACTTTCGCGGGTACCATAAACCCACCATATACGTTCCTCTAAACAGACACCATACCTACCTATTATGGCATTTCCATAGCCATTCCGAGATATATTGACATGCAACTTTCCACTGCTCCGTTTATTATGACACGCTCCATCATTGTCATATTGCTATGCATGATCATGTAGTTGACATCGTATTTGTGGCAAAGCCACCGTTCATAATTATTTCATACATGTCACTCTTGATTCATTGCACATCCCGGTACACCGCCGGAGGCATTCACACAGAGTCATATTTTGTTCTAAGTATCGGGTTGTAATTCTTGAGTTGTAACTAAATAAAAGTATGATGATCTTCATTAGAGCATTGTCCCATGTGAGGAAAGGATGATGGAGACTATGATTCCCCCACAAGTCGGGATGAGACTCCGGACGAATAAAAAAAGAGGCCAAAATGAGAAGGCACAAATAAATAATAAATAATAATAAATGAGAGAAAAGAGAGAAGGGGCAATGCTACTATCCTTTTACCACACTCGTGCTTCAAAGTAGCACCATGATCTTCATGATAGAGAGTCTCCTATGTTGTCACTTTCATATACTAGTGGGAACTTTCATTATAGAACTTGGCTTGTATATTCCAATGATGGGCTTCCTCAAATTTCCCTAGGTCTTCATGAGTAAGAAAGTTGGATGCACACCCACTTAGTTTCTTTTTGAGCTTTCATAAACTTTTTTTTGCGGGGGAGCTTTCATAAACTTATAGCTCAAGTGCATCCGTTGCATGGCAATCCCTACTCACTCACATTTATATCTATTGATGGGCATCTCCATAGCCTGTTAATATGCCTAGTTGATGTGAGACTATCTCCTTCTTTTTGTCTTCTCCACAACCATCATCTATTCCACCTATAGTGCTATGTCCATGGCCCACGCTCATGTATTGCGTGAAAGTTGAAAAAGTTTGAGAACATCAAAAGTATGAAACAATTGCTTGGCTTGTCACCGGGGTTGTGCATGATTTAAATATTTTGTGTGATGAAGATGGAGTATAGCGAGAGTATATGATTTTGTAGGGATAAGCTTTCTTTGGCCATGTTATTTTGAGAAGACATAATTATCTTGTTAGTATGCTTGAAGTATTATTGTTTTTATGTCAATATTAAACTTTTATTTTGAATCATACGGATGTGAACATTCATGCCACAATATAGAAAATTACATGGATAAATATGTTATGTAGCATTCCACATCAAAAATTCTGCTTTTATCATTTACCTACTCGAGGACGAGCATGAATTAAGCTTGGGGATGCTTCATACGTATCCAACGTATCTATAATTTTTTATTGTTCCATGCTATTATAGTATGTGTTTTGGATGTTTTATATGCATTATTATGTTGTTTTATATTATTTTTTGGACTAACCTATTAACCTAGAGCCCAGTGCCAGTTTCTGTTTTTTTGCTTGTTTTAGAGTTTCGCAGAAAGGAATATCAAATGGAGTCCAAACGGAATGAAACTTTCGCGATGATTTTTCTTGGACCACAAGACATCCAAAGTACTTGGAGTACACGTCAGGAAGCCATGAGGCGGTCACAAGGATGGAGGGCATGCCCAGGGGGGTAGGGTGCGCCCCCACCCTTGTGGGCCCCTCGTGACTCCACCGACCTATTTCGTCTGCCTATATATTCTCAAATATTCCCAAACCAACCAGGAGAGCCACGAAAACACTTTTCCACCACCGCAACCTTCTATACCCGTGAGATCCCATCTAGGGGCCTTTTTCGGCGTCCTGCCGAAGGGGGATTCGATCATAGAGGGCTTCTACATCAGCACCATTACCTCTCTGATGAAGCATGAGTAGTTTACCACGGGCCTACGTGTCCATAGCTAGTAGCTAGATGGATTCTTCTCTCTCTTTGATTCTCAATACCATGTTCTCCTCGATGTTCTTGGAGATCTATTTGATGTAATACTCTTTTGCTATGTGTTTGCCGAGATCCAATGAATTGTGGATTTATGATCAGCTTATCTATGAATATTATTTGAATCTCCTCTGAATTCTTATATGCATGATTTGATATGTTTGCAAGTCTCTTCGAACTATCGATTTGGTTTGGCCAACTAGATTGGTTTTTCTTGCAATAGGAGAAGTGCTTAGCTTTAGGTTCAATCTTGCGGTGCTTGATCCCAGTGAAAAAAGGGGAACTGACACGTATTGTACTATTACCATCGAGGATAACAAGATGGGGTTTTCATCATATTGCTTGAGTTTATCCCGCTACATCATGTCATCTTACTTAATGTGTTACTATGTTCCATGAACTTAATACTCTAGATGCAGGCAGGAGTCGATCGATGTGTGGAGTAATAGTAGTAGATGCAGGCAGGAGTCGATCTACTTGATACAGATGTGATGCCTATATTCATGATCATTGCCTTAGATATCGTCATAACTTTGTGCTTTTCTATCAGTTGCTAGGCAGTAATTTCTTCACCCACCATAATATTTTCTATCTTGAGAGAAGCCTCTAGTGAAACCTGTGGCCCCCGGGTCTATTTTCCATCATATAAGTTCCCGATCTACTATTTTAGTTTCCAATTTACTTTCTTTGAAATCTTTTACTTTCCGTTCCATAATCCAAAAATACCAAAAATATTACTTTACCGTTTATCCATCTTTATCATATCTCACTTTGCAAATAACCGTGAAGGGATTGACAACCCCTTTATCGTGTAGGGTGCAAGTTGGTGTCTGTTTGTGCAGGTATTCGGTGACTTGAGTGTTGTCTCCTACTGGATTGATACCTTGGTTCTCAAAGCTGAGGGAAATACTTACTCTACTTTGCTACATCACCCTTTCCTCTTCAGGGAAAAAACCAACACAAGCTCAAGAAGTAGCACTTAGGTTTCTTGCCAAACCATAGTTCATACGGTGTCGTCTCAATGGATTTAGACGGTGCCCATTTAATGTGAATGCAGCTGTCTCTACTGCATATCCCCAAAACGATAGTGGTAAATCGGTAAGAGACATCATAGATCGCACCATATGTAATAAAGTACGATTACGATGTTCGGACACACCATTATGTCGTGGTGTTCTAGGTGGCGTGAGTTATGAAACTATTCCACATTGTTTTAGATGAAGCCCAAACTCGTAACTCAAATATTCGCCTCCGCGATCAGATCGTAGAAACTTTATTTTATTGTTATGATGATTGAGGGAGTCCTGGATTAGGGGGTGTTCGGGTAGCCGGACTATACCTTCGCCGGACTCCTGGACTATGAAGATACAAGATTGAAGACTTCGTCCCGTGTCCGGATGGGACTTCCCTTGGCGTGGAAGGCAAGCTAGGCGATGCGGATACTCAAGATCTCCTACCATTGTAACCGACTCTGTGTAACCCTAACCCTATCCGGTGTCTATATAAACCGGAGGGTTGTAGTCCATAGGACGAATCGATCATCATACACAATCATACAATAGGCTAGCTTCTAGGGTTTAGCCTCCTTGATCTCGTGGTAGATCTACTCTTGTGCTACCCATATCATCAATATTAATCAAGCAGGAGTAGGGTTTTACCTCCATCGAGAGGGCCCGAACCTGGGTAAACTTCGTGTCCCTTGTCTCCTGTTACCATCCGACCTTGACGCACAGTCCGGGACCCCCTACCCGAGATCCACCGGTTTTGACACCGACATTGGTGCTTTCATTCAGAGTTCCTCTGTGTCGTCGCCTTTAGGCCCGATGGCTCCTCTGATCATCAACAATGATGAGGTCCAGGGTGAGACTTTTCTCCCCGGACAGATCTTCGTCTTCGGCGGCTTCGCTCTGCGGGCCAATTCGCTTGGTCATCTGGAGCAGATCGAAAGCTACGCCCCTGTCCATCAAGTCAGGTTTGGAAGCTTAAACTACACGGCTGATATCCGCGGAGACTTGATCTTCGACGGGTTCGAGCCACAGCCAAGCGCGCCGCACTATCTTGAGGGGCATGATCTAGCTCTGCCTCCGAACAGTGTCCTGGAGGCCGCACACGCACCGGTTCCGACCCTTAACTCGGAGCCTATTGCACCAATTGAGGATGAGCGGTTGGACGTCACCTCGGGGGCTGCGATCTCAAAGGCGATCGAGCCAAAAGCCAGCCCCGCACTCCGCGTGACCCGTGATCCCGAGGGTCCGGACTCCTCCCCGGACTCCAAACCCCCTGCGCCCCTGCCAGTCGAAGCCGATTGGGCGCCGATAATGGAGTTCACCACCGCGGACATCTTTCAGCACTCGCCTTTTGGCGACATCCTGAATTCTCTCAAGTATCTCTCTTTATCAGGAGAGCCCTGGCCGGATTACGGTCAGCGAGGATGGGATACAGACGATGAAGAAATTCAAAGCCCTCCCACCACCCACTTGGTAGCCACTATCGACGATTTAACCGACATGCTTGACTTCGGCTCCGAAGACTTCGACGGTATGGACGACGAGGTAGGAGACGAACAGGAACCAGCACCTGTAGGGCGCTGGACGGCCACCTCATCATATGACGTATATATGGTGGATACTCCAAAAGATGGAGATGGCGATGGAACAGTGGGGGATGACACCTCCAAGAAACAGCCAAAGCGTCGGCGTCAGCGGCGCCGCTCTAAATCCCGCCAAAACAAAAACGGTGATTCCGGCACGGGAGATAATACTACCCCGGATAGCCCCAAAGAACACCCAACCCAGCAAGATTCAGCGCAGGAAGATGGAGAAGCCAGCCCTCATGAGAGAGCGGCAGAACGAGAGGTTGAGGATGATAACTATATGCCTCCCTCCGAAGACGAGGCAAGCCTCGATGACGATGAATTCGTCGTACCATCAGACCCCGCCGAACAAGAGCGTTTCAAACGCAGGCTTTTAGCCACGGCGAACAGCCTAAAGAAAAAGCAGCAACAGCTTAGAGCTGATCAAGATTTGCTAGCTGATAGATGGACTGAAGTCCTTGCGGCCGAAGAGTATGAACTCGAGCGCCCCTCCAAGAATTACCCAAAGCGCAGGCCGCTACCCCGATCAGAGGAGGAAGCGCCTACATCACCAGCACACGACATGGCAGACTGGCCACCTCGCGGCCGCGACAGAGAGGCCTGTCGGACCTCCAACCAAGCCATGCCCCGACGCCGCTCAACCAAGGCACGGGAAAATGCGCCAGACCTGCGAGATGTACTGGAGGATAAAGCAAGTCAAACAAGATCGATCTACGGATCGCGCAGGCGCCCGGCGACACGTGACGATGACCTTCACTCCGGACACAATAAATCCGGCCGGGCCGAACACAACAGACACAGCTCTTTCGAGCTGCGTCGTGACATAGCCCAGTACAGGGGCGCTGCACACCCACTATGCTTCACAGATGAAGTAATGGATCATAAAGTCCCAGAGGGTTTCAAACCCGTAAACATCGAATCATACGATGGCACGACAGATCCGGCGGTATGGATCGAGGATTATCTCCTTCACATCCACATGGCACGTGGCGATGATCTACACGCCATCAAATACCTCCCTCTCAAAATCAAAGGACCGGCCCGGCACTGGCTTAACAGCCTGCCAGCGGACTCAATCGGTTCTTGGGAGGACCTGGAAGCCGCATTCCTCGACAACTTCCAGGGCACTTATGTGCGACCACCGGATGCCGACGACCTAAGCCACATAATTCAGCAGCCAGAGGAATTGGCCAGGCAATTCTGGACATGGTTCCTAACAAAGAAAAACCGGATAGTTGATTGTCCGGATGCAGAGGCCCTAGCAGCCTTCAAGCATAACATCCGCGACGAGTGGCTTGCCCGGCACCTGGGACAGGAAAATCCGAAATCTATGGCAGCCCTCACGACACTCATGACCCGCTTTTGCGCGGGCGAAGATAGCTTGCTAGCTCGCAACAACAACTTATCAAAGAACCCTGGTAATTCGGATACCAAGGACAAAAGTGGTAGGACGCGTCGAAATAAGCAAAAGCGCCGCGTTAGCAGCGACAGCAATGAAGATACGGCAGTGAATGCCGGATTCAGAGGCTATAAATCCGGTCAACGGAAAAAGCGATTTAAAAAGAATACTCAGGTCCCGTCTAGTTTGGACCGAATACTCGATCGCTTGTGCCAGATCCATGGCACCCCCGAAAGGCTAGCCAATCACACCAACAGGGATTGTTGGGTGTTCAAGCAAGCAGGCAAGTTAATAGCCGAAAACAAAGACAAGGGGCTGCATAGCAATGACGAGGAGGAGCCCAGGCCGCCGAACAACAATGCTCAGAAGGGGTTTCCCCCACAAGTGCGGACGGTGAACATGATATACGCAACCCACATTCCCAAGAAGGAGCGGAAGCGTGCGCTACGGGACGTATACGCGATGGAGCCAGTCGCCCCAAAGTTCAACCCATGGTCCTCTTGCCCGATCACTTTTGATCGAAGGGACCACCCCACTAGCATCCGTCATGGCGGCTTTTCCGCATTGGTTCTCGACCCAATCATCGACGGATTTCATCTCACAAGAGTCCTCATGGACGGCGGCAGTAGCCTGAACCTGCTTTACCAGGATACAATGCGGAAAATGGGCATAGATCCATCAAGGATTAAGCCCACAAGAACGACATTTAAAGGCGTTATACCAGGTGTAGAAGCCAACTGTACAGGCTCTGTAACACTTGATGTGGTCTTCGGATCTCCGAATAACTTCTGAAGTGAAGAGTTGATCTTTGGCATAGTCCCGTTCCGCAGTGGCTATCACGCCCTGCTTGGACGAACCGCATTTGCCAAGTTCAATGCGGTGCCGCACTATGCATATCTCAAGCTCAAGATGCCAGGCCCTCGAGGAGTAATCACGGTCAATGGAAACACCGAACGCTCCCTCCGTACGGAGGAGCACACGGCGGCTCTCGCAGCGGAAGTACAAAGCAGCCTTTTTAGGCAACTCTCCAGTCCGGCCGTTAAAAAGCCAGACATTGTCAAGAGCGCCCAGAATAACCTACAACAAGACCGCCTGGCATGATCTGAGCAGGCGTAGCAATGCGGCCCCAACCCCAGCCATCGCGACATAGCGAAGCTAGTACCTCGCGTACATAATTATGCCCTTGAAATACCATGGGCACAGGGGAAGGGGCACAATAACGGCACGCCCGAAATACGGCTTAAAACGTACTAGGGGCTGCCGGATTCTTTTTTTACTTTCAGGACTCCACACTTTGGACGACCTGTTCGGCAATTCGACTGCCGCACAAACGATGCAAGATCCAGGGAAGCAGACAAAGCTACGCCGCATTATGGAACTCTCAGGTGGTCTCTATTACGAGCGGTATATCTGTTTCGAACACAATTCCGTGGCCCGCCCCTGGCTAGGACATGTTAAATAGTCTAATATCTTTTTGCTTATCGCACTACTTGTATCGTTCGGCTTTGATAAATAGCCTATTTATAAACAATGCATAGCTTTTTGTCTCTTTTTTACATTATTCCCTTTTAATATATATGTTTATTAAATAACATGATCGCACCCGTACACCATGGTACGGCAAACTCACCAAGGGCTTCAGTACCCTTCGATCTGGCGTGAGAAGTCCGTACACTTTCACAAGTGCGGCACCCCGAACTTATAGCACTATATGCATCGGCTCCGAATCATGATTTGGGTCAATAGTTGGGTTTGCCCGGCTCCTATGTTTTGCTGCCTTACATTCCGCTATATCGGCTAAGGTAGCACTAGGAGAACCACTGCGATTGTGCCCCGGTTCAGCTGGGTTAAGCACCTCAGTGGAGAAAGCTAAAACTGACGGTCATGATAAGGCGAGAGACCAGTCGCTATTCGAGAGGTTTTTCGAGTCCCTAAAAGCTTATGCCGCTTCGAGCGAGGAGCTGGCTTTGTCCGGCCAAAGGCGTGGATAGCGCCCCGAATTCGGTCTTCCGAGCTAGGGGTTTCGCCGAAATTTAAAATTATAAAGTTCTATGGCTAAGTGAGAGTGTTCAAGCATTATAGTTCGATTGCCTGGTTCGTTGTGCTGAGCGCCTCCCTCGAAGGACCCAACCATGGGAAAAAGAGCGCTCAGGTTTATCCCGAACACCCCAGCACTAGCGGCATGGGGGCAGAAGCCGACGACTGGCCATCTCTCAATTTTTGATAAACGGCTGCACAGAAAACAATATTTTAAATTCAATAAGCATTGCTTAGTGCATATGAACAAGTTTTCAGCGCACAGGATAAAAATGAGCGAGTTCATTAAAAAATTACATCTTTGGTACATTCATCCGCAATAAGGCGGGCACCGGCAAGACCATCCTTGTAGTAGTTCTCGGGCTTGCGATGCTCCTTCCCCTGCGGCGGCCTGTCCTTCACCAGCTTCTCTCCGTCAAGCTTACCCCAGTGCACCTTTGCACGGGCAAGGGCCCTCCGGGCACCTTCGATGCAGACGGAACGCTTGATGACCTCAAGCCTTGGACAGGCCTCCACCAGTCGCCGCACCAGCCCGAAGTAGCTCCCAGGCAGGGCCTCTCCGGGCCACAGCGGAACTAGGAAGCCCTTCATGGATTGTTCGGCCGCCTTGTGGAGCTCGACCAGCTGTTTCAGCTGGTCGCTCAAGGGCACAGGGTGTCCGGCCTCAGAATACTGAGACCAGAACACACTCTCCGTCGAGCTGCCCTCTTCAGCTTGGTAGAATGTGGCGGCGTCGGATACGCTGCGGGGAAGATCTGTGAGCGCCCCTGGAGAACTCCGGATTCGGGTAAGTGACAAGTAGTTTACTTTTATATTTCTACTTTGCATTAAGAATGCCTTACCCGCTGCTATCTTTTTCATCTCCTCCAACTCTTGGAGGGCCTTTTGGGCTTCGGCCTTGGCACCCTTGGCGGTCTCGAGGGCCGACGCGAGCTCGGATGCTTGCGCCTTTGACTCAAGCTCCAAGCTCTCATGTTTTTTCATGAGAGCCTGCAGCTCTTGCTGCACCTCGCCAACCTGAGCCCCAAGCCTCTCTCGCTTGGTGCGCTCCTCGGCCGTTTTCTTTTCGGCCTCAGTGAGCGCCTGCTTGAGGGTCGCCACCTCATTTGTGGCCCCTACAATAAGCAGTACGATCCTGTTATTTTTTGCAATCACGCCTCTCTATAGGCAACTTTTTTCTTTGTAGGGTATTTCTTACCTTCTTTTTCCTCGAGCTGCCGTTTGGCAAGGCCGAGCTCCTGCTCGGTCCGCTCGAGGTCCTTTTTTAGGACTTCCACCTGTGCAGTCAGTGCGGCGGTGGATAGTAGCGAAGCCTGCATACGCATATTGACTCTTTATTGTTAGACTCCTGCGAAAATTAATAGATCCTCTATTCGGCTTTTCTTTCCGAACGCCGAACAGAGCATCAGGGGCTACTATCTATGCGGTAATATTTTGACATATTTTTACTTACCTCAAAGCCAGTCAGAAGGCTAGCGCAAGCTTCAGTCAGTCCGCTCTTGGCGGACTGAACCCTTTGGATCACCGTACTCATAATAGTACGGTGTTCCTCGTCGATGGAGGCGCCGTCATGCACCTCCAGCAGATTGTCCGGCACCTCCGGCTGGACGGAGGCCGCCGGCTCACAAGGCTTGCTCCTCTTGGAAGGAGTTCGCCTACCGCGGACCGAAACTGTTGAAGAGTCCGGCGCGACGTCCGGCATAAAGCCGGACTCGGAGCCCTGGGGGGTCTTGTCCCCTTTATCCCTGGGGTCCGGGAGGTCGCCTTTCGGCTCCTCCAGGACCACCTCCTCCTGCCCCGGAGCTTGTTGCGACGCCACTTCGGCGTCGTCTGCAGTGCGGGGGGAGACAGCAGGCGGAACTGAGTTCACGTCCGACGAATCCAGGGAGCCGCTCGACGAATCGTCGAGTTCGGCCCGGGGCAGGCTACATAAATCACATTCGACATTAGGGAAAGCTGCGCATTAAAGGAATATCATGAGTCACTCTGGTAAACGAATACTTACGATTTCGCCGGACGCTTGGCCCTGTAAAGCCACTCCTCTCCGCTCTCTTCGGCGTCGTGGGAGTAGTCCGGCGGAGGGGACTTCCTTTTCCTAGACCCCTCGGCCTCCCCTGATGGAGCGGCCTTCTTCTTCTCTCCTCCCTCCGCTGGGGGGGAGCCGTCTTCTTCCTCCTCCTCGTTTTCACGAGAGGAGGGCGCCTCGGACTCGTCAGACGACGAGTCCGACACCACCAAGTTACGGGCACTCTTTCGAGTCCCGGTGGTCTTCCTCTTCTTGACCTTCTTCTCCGGCACCACATAAGGTGCCGGAGTCAGCAGCTTCACTAAGAGAGCTGGGGCTGGGTCTTCGGGCAGGGGAGCCGGACTGTTAATTGGTCCGGATATCGCCTGCCAAGCCTGTCAAAGGTAAGGGAGTTTAGATCCCGCATAGACTTAATCTATGAAAAAAAGCTTAAAAATCCTGTCAAAGGTATAGATAGCTTACCTCGCTAGCGTGACGCTGCGTGCTGTATCCGCGGTCCTCGGAAGCGGATGCGGGGGCCCTGGCGCCTTTGACTAGCACCTTCCAAACGTCTTCATACGACGTGTCGAAGAGCCTGTTGAGGGTTCGGTGCTGCGCCGGGTCGAACTCCCACAAATTGAAATCCCGTTGTTGGCACGGGAGGATCAGACGAACGAGCATGACCTGGACTATATTGACCAGCTGGATTGGCTTGTCTACCAGGGACTGGATGCAGGTCTTCAGTTCGGTCACCTCTTCCTCGTTGCCCCATGACAGGCCCGTCTCTTTCCAGGACACAAGCCGCGTGGGGGTCCGGATCTGAACTTGGGGGCTGCGACCCATTCCGGATCGCGTGGCTCGGTGATGTAAAACCACCCGGCTTGCCACCCCTTTAGGGTCTCCACAAAGGAGCCCTCAAACCAGAGGACGTTGGCTATCTTGCCAGCCATAGCGCCTCCGCACTCCGCTTGGCTGTCGCGCACCACCTTGGGCTTGACGTTGAAGGTCTTGAGCCAAAGGCCGAAATGGGGGCGGACGCGGAGGAAGGCCTCACACACAATGATAAATGCTGAGATGTTGAGGATGAAGTTCGGGGCCAGATCATGGAAATCTTGGCCGTAGTAGAACATGAGTCCCCGGACGAATGGGTGAAGTGGAAAACCCAGTCCGCGGAGGAAGTGGGGAAGGAAAACTACCCTCTCATGGGGCCTTGGGGTGGGGAGAAGCTGCCCCTTCTCAGGAAGTCGGTGCGGGATGTCCTTGGACAGGTATCCGGCCTTCCTTAGCTTTTTTACTTGAACCTCCGTAACGGAGGAGACCATCCACTTGCCTCCCGCTCCGGACATTGCTGGAGAAGGTTGAGGTGGGAAGAGCGGGCTTGGGCGCTGGAGCTTGAGTGCGCAAGAGATGGATTGGCAAAGGAGGAAGAAGGCGTAGGTAAAAAAGGTGGATCCTTATCCCCTTATATGGGCGGATGCGGTTATGCGTCCCCACCTACCTAATAAAACTCGCTTGCCTCCCAAGCGTCGTGGTAAATGGCGTGGTTGGGTTACCCACGTCCGTATTGATGAGAATCCCGTTAAAAGGGGCACACGATCTCTGCTTTGACAAGACGTGCCAAGGAAACCGCCTCGCTAAATGTGCTGAGGTGGAAAAGTGAAAACAATTTGTATAAAGAGCTTGGCCGCAGTGTGATGACGCACTGCGGAATACGTCAGCAGATTTGATTTGTGTTAATATTATTCTCTCTATGGCAATATGTGGAAAGTTATTTTGCAGAGCCGGACACTATCTTTGGTGTTTACAATCTTCTATGAAGGACTTGGAGGAGGAACCCGCCTTGCAATGCCGAAGACAATCTGCGCGCTGGACTCGTCGTCATTGAAGCCTGGTTCAGGGGCTACTGAGGGAGTCCTGGATTAGGGGGTGTTCGGGTAGCCGGACTATACCTTCGCTGGACTCCTGGACTATGAAGATACAAGATTGAAGACTTCGTCCCGTGTCCGGATGGGACTTCCCTTGGCGTGGAAGGCAAGCTAGGCGATGCGGATACTCAAGATCTCCTACCATTGTAACCGACTCTATGTAACCCTAACCCTATCTGGTGTCTATATAAACCGGAGGGTTGTATTCCATAGGACGAATCGATCATCATACACAATCATACCATAGGCTAGCTTCTAGGGTTTAGCTTCCTTGATCTCGTGGTAGATTTACTCTTGTACTACCCATATCATCAATATTAATCAAGCAGGAGTAGGGTTTTACCTCCACCGAGAGGGCCCGAACATGGGCAAACTTCGTGTCCCTTGTCTCCTGTTACCATCCGACCTTGACGCACAGTTCGGGACCCCCTACCCGAGATCCGCCGGTTTTGACACCGACAATGATTCTCCACTTCACTCTAATATTCTTTGAACCTTTCAAACATTTTAGACTTGTGTTTCATTAAGTAGATATACCCATATCTGCTCAAATCATCTGTGAAGGTCAGAAAATAACGATACCCGCCGCGTGCCTCAACACTCATTGGACCGCACACATCGGTATGTATTATTTCCAATAAGTCATTGGCTCGCTCCATTGTTCCGGAGAACGGAGTTTTAGTCATCTTGCCATGAGACGTGGTTCGCAAGTATCAAATGATTCATAATCAAGTGATTCCAAAATCCCATTTGCATGGAGTTTCTTCATGCGCTTTACACCAATATGACCTAAATGGCAGTGCCACAAATATGTTGCACTATCATTATCAACTTTGCATCTTTTGGCATCAATATTATGAATATGTGTATCACTACGACAGAGATTCAATAAACCATTTACATTGAGTTTATGGCCATAGAAGGTTTTATTCATGGAAACAGAACAACAATTATTCTCTGCCTTAAATGAATATCTATATCGCAATAAACATAATCCAATCAAATTCATGCTCAACGCAAACACGAAATAATATTTATTTAGGTCCGACACTAATCCCGAAGGTAGAGGGAGTGTGCGATGGTGATCTTATCAACCTTGGAATCACTTCCAACACACATCGTCGCCTCGCCCTTAACTAGTCTCCGTTCATTTTGCAACTCCTGTTTTGAGTTACTAATCTTAGCAACTGAACCGGTATCAAATACCCTGGGGTTACTATGAACACTAGTAAAGTACACATCAATAACATGTATATCAAGTATACCTTTGTTCACTTTGCCATCCTCATTATCCGCCAAGTATTTGGGGTAGTTCAGCTTCCAGTGACCATTCCCTTTCTAGTAGAAGCACTTACTTTAAGGTTTGGGTCTAGCTTTGGGCTTCTTCACGGGAGTAGCAACTTGCTTGCCATTCTACTTGAAGTTCCCTTTCTTTCCCTTGCCCTTTTTCTTGAAACTAGTGGTCTTTTTAACCATCAACACTTGATGTTATTTCTTGATTGCTACCTTCGTTGATTTCAGCATTGCGAAGAGCTTGGGAGTCATTTTTGTCATCCCTTGCATATTATAGTTCATCACAAAGTTCTAGTAACTTGGTGATAGTGACTCGAGAACTCTGTCAATCACTATCTTATCTGGAAGTGAAAGTGCGTTATATCGACTAGAGGGGGGTGAATAGGCGATTTTTATGAATTCTTCATTGAGGAATTTGCAGATGAGGAAATTCCTTAGTGAAGAACTACTTGCAGTGGAATAAGTACTCAAAAGTAAACATAGCAGAACACAAGCATGGTCATCATGATGAAATGAAGACAAGCACAGAGTATAGAAAGCGTAAACACAGGATAACACAGGATGAAGACAAACAGACTGAAGAAAATGAACTGAGGAAATTGAGAAAGTCTTCAGTCAAAGTCTTCAAACACAGATATGAACAAGCGCACAACACAGTTATGAGGAAATGAAAGAGTTGAGGAAATAGAACCAGTAGGCTTGGTGAAGACAATGATTTGGTAGACCAGATCCAACTGTTGCCTCGGTTGTACATCTGGTTAGAGCGGCTAGGTATTTAAACCTGAGGACACACAGTCCCGGACACACAGTCCTCACCATATTCTCCTTGAGCTAAGGTCACACAGACCTCGCCCAATCACTCGTGGTAAGTCTTCAGGTGACTTCCGAACCTTCACAAACTCAGTCACTCAGCGATCCACAATTCCTCTTAGATGCTCTAGACCATGAGGCCTAACTGTTTGGAAGAAGCACAGTCTTCAAAGGTAACAAGCATCGGATCCACGCAGGATCAATCTCTTCGGTGATGCTCAATCACTTTGGGTATGTAGGTGTTTGGGTTTGGGTTTTCCTCACTTGATGATTTTTGCTCAAAGTCCTCGGAGGATGGGATGCTCTCAAATGACAAGTGTCAGTTTCTCTCGGAGCAGCCAACCAGCTAGTGGTTGTAGGGGGGCGGCTATTTATAGCCTAGGGAGCAGCCCGACATGATAAGACATAAATGCCCTTTAATGATATGACCGTTAGGTGGGTAGATATTTTGGGACAGCTGGCGCATAGCACAGCAACGGTCGGAAATTTGAGTATCAAATTCCTCAGGGCTATCATGCTCCTCACTGTGTAGGCAATTCGCACTGGCGAATTCCTAACTCCTAAGTCAGAACAAATTCCTCAGCGACCAGAAGAACTCTGTCTCTGTCACTTAAGAAATTGACTGAACTGTATGAGATTTCCAATGGCTTCACTCGAAGGGATTGGTAGGTGTAGGATTTTGAGTTGAGCATCACTTGGAAATTTTTACTTAGTATTTCCTCGACCCCCTTTAACAGTACGGTGTTTCCTATGACTCAAGAAAGAGAAAATGAAACTATGAAAACAAAAGTCTTCACGCTTCATATTCCTCAAATGAATTCCAAGTCTTCAAGGTCACACCAATTTCTTCACTTTCAAAGTCTTCAGAAAGTCTTCAAAAATCCAAAGTCTTTAGTCGAAGAACTTTATTTTTAGGGGTCGACTTTCTCTGTAAATATCAAACTCCTCATAGACTTATAGACCTGTGTACACTCATAAACACATTAGTCCCTTAACCTATAAGTCTTCAATACACCAAAATCACTAAGGGGCACTAGATGCACTTATAGGAAGATTAACTCCCACTTGATTCAAGCAATTGTAGTACCCACACATTCTGAGCACATGCTCACTAGGTGAGCTATTCTCCTCCATCTTGTAGGCAAAGTACTTGTCAGAGGTCTCATACCTCTTAACACAGGCATGAGTCTGAAACATCGTTTTTAGCTTTTGGAACATCTCATATGCTCCATGGCATTCAAAACATTTTGAAAGTCTCGGTTCTAAGCCGTAAATCATGGTGCACTAAACTATCAAGTAGTCATCATACCGAGCTTGTTAAACATTCATAACGTCTGCATCTGCTCCTGCAATAGGTCTGTCACCTAGTGGTGCATCAAGGACATAATTATTCTCTACAGCAATGAGGATAATCCTAAGATCATGGACCCAGTCTACATCACTGCTACTATCATCTTTCAACTTAGTTTTTCTCTAGGAACATATTAAAATTAAAACAGGGGAGCTATACACGAGGTATTGATCTACAACATAGATATGCAAATACTATCAGGACTAAGTTCATGATAAATTAAGTTCAATTAATCATCTTACTTAAGAACTCCCACTTAGATAGACATCCCTCGAGTCATCTAAATGATCACATGATCCATATCAACTAAACCATGTCCAATCATCACATGAGATGGAGTAGTTTTCAATGGTGAACATCTCTATGTTGATAATATCTACTATATGATTCACATTCGACCTTTCGGTCTCAAGTGTTCCGAGGCCATGTCTGTACATGCTAGGCTCGTCAAGTTTAACCCGAGCATTCCACATTTGCAAAAATGTCTTTGCACCCATTGTATGTGAATGTAGAGCCTATCACACCCGATCATCATGTGGTGTCTCAGCACGACGGACTGTCGCAACGATGCATACTCACGGAGAACACTTATACCTTGAAATTTTAGTAAGGGATCATCTTATAATGCTACCGCCATAATAAGCAAGAACCGTTCTTACCTACGCATCCAAACCACAACGGTGATTTGTCAAGTTTGTTGTTTTAACCTTCAACAAGGACCGGCCGCAGTCAAATTCGATTCAACTAAAGTAGGAGAAATAGACACCCACCAGCCACCTTTATGCAAAACTAGTTGCATATCTTTTGGTGGAACCGGTCTCATGAACATGGTCATGTAAGGTTGGTCCAGGCCGCTTCATCCAACAATATCGCCGAATCAAAATAAGACATTGGTGGTAAGCAGTATGACGATCAATGCCGACAACTCTTTCTGTTCTACTCGTGCATATCATCTACGCATAGACCTGGCTCCGATGCCATTGTTGGGGAACGTAGCATGCAATTTCAAAAAATTCCCTATGCTCACGCAAGATCTATCTAGGAGATGCATAGAAAGAGAGGGGGATAGTATGTCCACATACCCTCGTAGATCGAAAGCAGAAGCGTTTGACAACACGGTTGATGTAGTCGAACTTCTTCTTGTTCCGACCGATCAAGCACCGAGCGTACGACACCTCCGAGTTCTGCACACGTTCAGCTCGACGACGTCCCTCAAACTCTTGATCCAGCAAAGTATCGAGGGATATTTACGTTAGCACGATGGCATGGTGATGGTGATGGTGAAGTGATCCACGCAGGGCTTCGCCTAAGCACTACGACAATATGACCGAAGGCGAAAACTATGGAGGGGGGCGCCGCACACGGCTAACAACCGTTGTTGTTTGTTATAGCGGTGCCCCCCTCATATATATAGGTTGGAGGGGAGGAGAGGCAGCCAAGGGGGCACCCCAAGTAGGAGTAATCCTACTTGGGCGCTTCCCAATTCGGCCTCCCCCCTTTTCATATTCATCCGGAGGGGGAGGAAGGAGGAGGGAGGAGAGAAGGAAGGGGGAGGCCGAATTGCTCCCCTTCCTTTCTCCCTTCCCCTCTTTCCTTCCCCCCTTATTTAACCTACATGGGGCGCACCAGCCCCTTAGGGGCTGGTCTGTCCCCTTCTTGGCCCATTAGGCCCATGTAGTTATCGGGGGGATGCCCAGAACCCCTTCCGGTGACCCGATATGTACATGGTACCCTCGGAACACTTCCAGTGTCCAAATATCATCGTCCAATATATGAATCTTTACCTCTAGACCATTTCAAGACTCCTGGTCATGTCCATCATCTCATCCGGGACTCCGAACAACATTCGGTCACCAAATCACATAACTCATATAATACAAAATCGTCATCGAACGTTAAGCGTGCGGACCCTACGGGTTCGAGAACTATGTATACATGACCGAGACACATCTCTGGTCAATAACAGACAGCGGAACCTGGAAGCTCATATTGGTTCCCATATATTCTACGAAAATCTTTATCGGTTGTATGCTACCTCTTGAGCTTGCATTGGTTTTCCCCGAAGAGGACAGGATGATGCAGTAGAGTAGCGTAAGTATTTCCCTCAGTTTTTGAGAACCAAGGTATCAATCCAGTAGGAGGCCACGCTCAAGTCCCTCGTACCTGCACAAATCGATAGCAACTCGCAACCAACGCGATTAGGGGTTGTCAATCCCTTCACGGTCACTTACGAGAGTGAGATCTGATAGAGATAATATTTTTGGTATTTTTGGTATAAAGATGCAAAGTGAAAAGTAAAAGGCAAAGTAAAAAAGCAAAACAATATTAAAGTGATGGAGATTGATATGATGAGAATAGACCCGGGGGCCATAGGTTTCACTAGTGGCTTCTCTCAAGAGCATAAGTTTTCTACGGTGGGTGAACAAATTACTGTTGAGCAATTGACAGAATTGAGCATAGTTATGAGAATATCTAGGCATGATCATGTATATAGGCATCACGTCCGTGACAAGTAGATCGAAACGATTATGCATCTACTACTATTACTCCACTCATCGACTGCTATCCAGCATGCATCTAGAGTATTAAGTAAAAAACAGAGTAACGCTTTAAGCAAGATGACATGATGTAGAGAGATAAATTCATGCAATATGAAATAAACCCCATCTTGTTATCCTCGATGGCAACGATACAATACGTGCCTTGCTGCCCCTTCTGTCACTGGGAAAGGACACCGCAAGATCGAACCCAAAGCTAAGCACTTCTCCCATGGCAAGAACTACCAATCTAGTCGGCCAAACCAAACGGATAATTCAAAGAGACTTGCAAAGATAACCAATAATACATAAAAGAATTCAGAGAAGATTCAAATATTATTCATAGATAGACTTGATCATAAACCCACAATTCATCGGTCTCAACAAACACACCGCAAAAAGAAGAAGATTACATCAAATAGATCTCCACAAGAGAGGGGGAGAACATTGTATTGAGATCCAAAAAGAGAGAAGAAGCCATCTAGCTAATAACTTTGGACCCGAAGGTCTGAGGTAAACTACTCACACTTCATCGGAGAGGCTATGATGATGTAGAAGCCCTCCGTGATGACGGCCCTCTCCGGCGGAGCTCCGGAACAGGCCCCAAGATCGGATCTCGTGGATACAGAAAGTTGCGGCGGTAGAATTAGGTTTTTGTCTCATGTTGTGATCGTTTGGGGGTACGTGGATATATATAGGAGGAAGAAGTATGTCGGTGGAGCCTCGGTGGGCCCACGAGGGTGGGGGGCATGCCTGGGGGTGTACGGCACGCCCCCTACCTCGTGCCCACCTGGAAGCTTCCTTGGCGTAGGGTCCAAGTCTCACGGGTCATATTCGGGAAGAAAATCACGTTCCAGAAAGGATTATTCTGTTTGGACTCCGTTTGATATTCCGTTTCTTCTAAACACTGAAATAGGCAAAAAACAACAATTATGGGTTGGGCCTCCGGTTAATAGGTTAGTCCCAAAAATAATATAAAAGTGGAAAATAAAGCCCAATATAGTCCAAAACAGTAGATAATATAGCATGGAGCAATCAAAAATTATAGATACGTTGGAGACGTATCAGCCATCCCCCAGCTTAATTCCTGCTCGTCCTCGAGTAGGTAAATGATAAAAACAGAATTTTTGATGCGGAGTGCTACTTGGCATAATTTCAATGCAAAATTTCTTAATTGTGGTATGAATATTCAGATTAGGAAGATTCAAGACAAAAGTTCATATTGACATAAAGAATAATAACACTTCAAGCAAACCAACAAAGCAATTATATTTTCTCAAAGTAACATGGCCAAAGAAAGTTCATCCCTACAAAATCATATAGTTTAGTCATGCTCCATTTTCTTCACACAAGAATGCTCTCATCATGCACAACCCCGATGGCAAGCCAAGCAATTGTTTCATACCTTAATAATTTCAAACTCATAAACTTCCATGCAATACATGAGCGTGAGCCATGGATATAGCACTATGGGTGGAATAGAATATAGTGATGGGGGTTATGTGGAGAAGACAAAAAGGAGAAAGTCTCACATCAACGAGGCTAATCAATGGGCTAGGGAGATGCCCATCGATTGATGTTAATGCAAGGAGTAGGGATTGCCATGCAACGGATGCACTTAGAGCTATAAATATATGGAACCTCAACAAAAGAAACTAAGTGGGTGTGCATCCAACTTGCTTGCTCACGAATACCTAGGGCACTTAAGGAGGCCCATTGTTGGAATATACAAGCCAAGTTCTATAATGAAAAATTCCCACTAGTATTTTAAAGTGATAACTCAAGAGACTCTCTATATGAAGAACATGGTGTTACTTTGAAGCACAATATATGAGACTCGCTATATCATGGTGCTACTTTGAAGCACAAGTGTGGAAAAAAAAGGATAGTAGCATTGCCCCTTTTTATTTATTTTCTTTTTTTTTGCCTTATTTTTTTTATTTGGCCTTTCTCCTTTTTCGGGGACAATGCTCTATTGAATGATGATCATCACACTTCTATTTATTTACAACTCAATGATTACAACTCGATACAAGAACAAAGTATGACTCTATATGAATGCCTCCGGCAGTGTACCGGGATATGCAATGAATCAAGAGTGACAAGTATGAAAGAATTATGAACGGTGGCTTTGCCACAAATACTATGTCAACTACATGATCATGCTAAGCAATATGACAATGATGAATGTGTCATGATAAACTGGATGGTGGAAAGTTGCATGGCAATATATCTCAGAATGGCTATGGAAATGCCATAATAGGTAGGTATGGTGGCTGTTTTGAGGAAGATATAAGGAGGTTTATGTGTGAAAGAGCGTATCATATCACGGGGTTTGGATGCACCGGCGAAGTTTGCACCAACTCTAAATGTGAGAAAGGGCAATGCACGGTACCGTAGAGGCTAGCAATGATGGAAGGGTGAGAGTGCGTATAATCCATGGACTCAACATTAGTCATAAAGAACTCATATACTTATTGCAAAAATCTACAAGCCATCAAAAACCAAAGTATTACGCGCATGCTCCTAGGGGATAGATTGGTAGGAAAAGACCATCGCTCGTCCCCGACCGCCACTCATAAGGAGGACAATCAAATAACACCTCATGTTTCAAATTTGTTGCATAATGTTAACCATACGTGCATGCTACGGGACTTGCAAACTTTAACTCAAGCACTTCTCAAATTCACAATTACTCTACTAGCATGACTTTGATATTACTACCTCCATATCTCAAAACAATTATCAATCATCCAACTTTTCTTAGTATTCAACGCACTCAAAAGAAAGTTTCACAAATCTTGAATACCAAGCAAGTTATTATTAAGCAAATTACCATGCTATTACGACTCTCAAAATAATTTAAGTGAAGCATGAGAGATCAATAGTTTATTTAAAACATACCACCACCATGCTCTAAAAGATCTAAGTGAAGCATATAGAGCAAAATTATAACGCTCAAAAGATATAAGTGAAGCACACAGAGCAAAACTACATAGCTCAAAAGATATAAGTGAAGCACATAGAGTATTCTATCAAATTCCGATTTATGTATGGCTCTCTCAAAAGGTGTGTACAGCAAGGATGATTGTGGCACACTAAAAAACAAAGACACAAATAATACAAGACGCTCCAAGCAAAACACATATCATGTTGATGAATAAAAACATAGCTCCAAGTAGATTACCGATGGAAGTGGACGAAAGAGGGGAAGCCTTCCGGGGCATCCCCAAGCTTTGACTTTTTGGTGTCCTTGGATTATCTTGGGGGTGCCATGGTCATACCCAAGCTTAGGCTCTTGCCCTCATTGTTCCATAATCCATCAAAAGAATTCACCCAAAACTTGAAAACTTCACAACACAAAACTCAATAGAAATCTCGTGAGCTCCGTTAGAGAAAGAAAACAAAAGACTACTTCAAAGTACTTTAATGAACTCATTATTTATTTATATTGGTGTTAAACCTACTGTATTCCAACTTCTCTATGGATTATAAACTATTTTACTAACCATAGATTCATCAAAATAAGCAAACAACACACGAAAAACAGAATCTGTCAAAAACAGAACAGCCTGTAGTAATCTGTAACTAACGCAAACTTCTGGAACTCCAACAAAACTACCAAAATTAGATGACCTAGACAATTTTTTTATTGATCACCAGCAATTGTAATCAGTATTTTATCACGTTCTGATGATTTTTAATAATTCGGGCATTGAACGCAAAGTTTCTGGAAATTACAGCAAGATCAAATAACTATGATCCAAGAAGATCCAATAGGTCTAGCTTGGCACAAACACTAATTAAAACACAAAACCACATCCAAACAGAAGGTAGATAGGTTATTTATTCCCTAACACAAAAAACTAAAAATAAAATTGGGTTTCCTCCCAATAAGCGCTATCGTTTAACGCCCCTAGCTAGGCATAAAAGCGAGGATAGATCTAAGTATTGCCATCTTTGGAAGGCAATCTATAAGTGGCTCTCATGATGGTTTAATATGGCAATTTTATTTTCTTTCTTGGAAAGTGTTCCATGCCCTTTTTTAATGGAAATTGGAATCTAATATTCCCTTCCTTCATATCAATATCGCACCAACCGTTCTAAGGAAAGGTCTACCAAGAATAATAGGGCAAGAAGGATTGCAATCTATATCAAGAACAATGAAATCTACGGGTACATAATTCCTATTGTAAAAAAAATAAGAACATCATTAATCCTTCCCATAGTTTTGTTAATAGTAGAATCCGCGAGATGTAAGTTTAAAGAGCAATCATCAAGATCGCGGAAATCTAGCAAATCACACAAAGTTTTGGGGATAATGGAGACACTAGCACCCAAATCACACAAAGCATAAAACTCATGATCTTTAATTTTAATTTTAATAGTTGGTTCCCACTCATCATAGAGTTTTATAGGGATAGAGACTTTCAACTCAAGTTTTTCTTCATAAGATTGCATCAAGGCATCAACAATATGTTCGGTGAAGGCTTTCTTTTGACTATAAGCATGTGGAGAATTTAGCACGGATTGAGAGCAACTTTCATAATTAAATTCCTTGAAATCCAATATAGTGGGTTTAGCAACATCTAAATTTTTATTTCTTTCAATCCCACTTTAATCAATTTCATCAAAAAGATCTAAATACTCCGGATTTTTGGAACGCCTTCTAGGTAAAGGAAGATCATATTCAGTTTCATCAAGATTCATATTGCAAAACAAAGATTTGATAGGGGACACATCAATAACTTTTAGATCTTCATCTTGATTCTCATAGGAATTGGAAGAACACACTTTAATAAAGGCATCTTTGGAAGCACGCATCCTAGCGGTTCTTTCCTTGCACTCATCAATGGAAATTCTCATAGCTTTGAGAGACTCATTGATATCATGCTTAGGAGGAATAGATCTAAGCTTTAAAGAATCAACCTCAAGAGAAATTCTATCAATGTTCCTAGCCAAATCATCAACTTTAAGCAATTTCTCTTCAAGCAAAGCATTAAAATTCTTTTGTGAATTCATAAACTCTTTCACACTATTCTCAAATTCAGAGGGCATCTTATTATAATTTCCATAAGAGTTGTTGTAGGAATTTCCATAATTATTAGAAGGATTACTAGGATATGTCCTAGGATTAAAATTCCCTCTATACGCGTTGTTACCAAAATTATTTCTACCAACAAAATTCACATCCATAGATTCATTGTTACTCTCAATCAAAGTAGACAAAGGCATATCATTAGTATCAGAAGAAACACTCTTAGTAGCAAATAATTTCATAAGTTCATCCATCTTTCCACTTAAAACATTGATTTCTTCTATCGCATGCACTTTTTTATTAGAAGATCTTTCTGTATGCCATTGAGAATAATTAACCATGATATTATCTAGAAGTTTAGTAGCATCTCCTAAAGTGATTTCCATAAAAGTGCCTCCCGCGGCCGAATCTAAAAGATTTCTAGAAGCAAAATTCAATCCAGCATAAAATTTTTTGTATAATCATCCACAAATTTAAACCATGAGTAGGGAAATTACGTATCATTAATTTCAATCTCTCCCAAGATTATGCAACATGTTCATGATCAAGTTGCTTAAAATTCATAATATCGTTTCTAAGAGAGATGATCTTAGCGGGAGGAAAATACTTAGAGATAAAAGCATCTTTGCACTTGTTCCAAGAATCAATACTATTTTTAGGCAAAGACGAAAACCAAGCTTTAGCACGATCTCTAAGCGAAAAAGGAAATAGCTTCAATTTAACGACATCATTAACAACATCTTTTTTCTTTTGCATATCACATAAATCAACGAAGCTATTCAGATGAGTAGCGGCATCTTCACTAGGAAGGCCGGTGAATTGATCTTTCATAACAAGATTCAACAAAGCAGTATTGATTTCACAAGATTCAGTATTGGCAAGAGGAGCAATCGGAGTGCTAAGGAAATCATTATTGTTGATATTGGTGAAGTCACACAATTTGGTAGTATCTTGAGCCATCGCGACAAACAAGCAATCCAACACACGAGCAAGCAAAAGGCAAGCGAGAAAAAGGCAAACGGAGAAGGAGAAGGGGAAGGAGAAGGAGAAAGAGAGGGTGAATGGAAACTAAAGTAATGCGAGAGATAGGGATTGTGATGGGTACTTGGTATGTTGACTTTTTTTGCGTAGACTCCCCCGGCAACGGCGCCAGAAATTCTTCTTGCTACCTCTTGAGCTTGCATTGGTTTTCCCCGAAGAGGAGAGGATGATGCAGCAGAGTAGCGTAAGTATTTCCCTCAGTTTTTGAGAACCAAGGTATCAATCCAGTAGGAGGCCACGCTCAAGTCCCTCGTACCTGCACAAATTGATAGCAACTCGCAACCAACGCGATTAGGGGTTGTCAATCCCTTCACGGTCACTTACGAGAGTGAGATCTGATAGAGATAATATTTTTGGTATTTTTGGTATAAAGATGCAAAGTGAAAAGTAAAAGGCAAAGTAAAAAAGCAAAACAATATTAAAGTGATGGAGATTGATATGATGAGAATAGACCGGGGGCCATAGGTTTCACTAGTGGCTTCTCTCAAGAGCATAAGTTTTCTACGGTGGGTGAACAAATTACTGTTGAGCAATTGACAGAATCGAGCATAGTTATGAGAATATCTAGGCATGATCATGTATATAGGCATCACGTCCGTGACAAGTAGATCAAAACGATTCCGCATCTACTACTATTACTCCACTCATCGACCGCTATCCAGCATGCATCTAGAGTATTAAGTAAAAAACAGAGTAACGCTTTAAGCAAGATGACATGATGTAGAGAGATAAATTCATGCAGTATGAAATAAACCCCATCTTATTATCCTCGATGGCAACGATACAATATGTGCCGTGCTGCCCCTTCTGTCACTGGGAAAGGACATCGGAAGATCGAACCCAAAGCTAAGAACTTCTCCCATGGCAAGAACTACCAATCTAGTCGGCCAAACCAAACGGATAATTCGAAGAGACTTGCAAAGATAACCAATCATACATAAAAGAATTCAGAGAAGATTCAAATATTATTCATAGATAGACTTGATCATAAACCCACAATTCATCGGTCTCAACAAACACACCGCAAAAAGAAGAAGATTACATCAAATAGATCTCCACAAGAGAGGGGGAGAACATTGTATTGAGATCCAAAAAGAGAGAAGCCATCTAGCTAATAACTATGGACCCGAAGGTCTGAGGTAATCTAATCACACTTCATCGGAGAGGCTATGATGATGTAGAAGCCCTCCGTGATGACGGCCCTCTCCGGCGAAGCTCTGGAACAGGCCCCAAGATGGGATCTCGTGGATACAGAAAGTTGCGGCGGTGGAATTAGGTTTTTGGCTCCTGTTCTGATTGTTTGGGGGTACGTGGATATATATAGGAGGAAGAAGTACGTTGGTGGAGCCTCGGTGGGCCCACGACGCTGGGGGTGCGCCTGGGGGTGTAGGGCGCGCCCCCCTACCTCGTGCCCACCTGGAAGCTTCCTTGGTGTAGGGACCAAGTCTCCTGGGTCATATTCGGGAAGAAAATCACGTTCCAGAAAGGATTGTTCTGTTTGGACTCCGTTTGATATTCCGTTTCTTCGAAGCACTGAAATAGGCAAAAAAACAGCAATTCTGGGCTGGGCCTCCGGTTAATAGGTTAGTCCCAAAAATAATATAAAAGTGGAAAATAAAGCCCAATATTGTCCAAAACAGTAGATAATATAGCATGGAGCAATAAAAAATTATAGATACGTTGGAGACGTATCATCGTACCGTAACGACAACATACGTTATTCCCTTTGTCATCGGTATGTTACTTGCCCGAGATTCGATCGTCGGTATCTTCATACCTAGTTCAATCTCGTTACTAGCAAGTCTCTTTACACGTTCCGTAATACATCATCCCACAACTAACTCATTAGTCACATTACTTGCAAGGCTTATCATGATGTGTATTACCGAGAGGGCCCAGAGATACCTCTCCGATACTCGGAGTGATAAATCCTAATCTCGATCTATTCCAACCCAACAAACACCTTCGGAGATACCTGTAGAGCATATTTATAATCACCCAGTTAAATTAAGATGTTTGATATCACACAAGGTATTCCTCTGGTATCCGGGAGTTGCATAATCTCATAGTCGAAGGAATATGTATTTGACATGAAGAAAGCAATAGCAATAAAACTGAACGATCAACATGCTAAGCTAATGGATGAGTCTTGTCCATCACATCATTCTCCTAATGATGTGATCCCGTTCATCAAATGACAACACATGTCTATGGTTAGGAAACTTAACCATCTTTGATTAACGAGCTAGTCTAGTAGAGGCTTACTAGGGACACGGTGTTTTTTCTATGTGTCCACACATGTATCAAGTTTTCGGTTAATACAATTCTAGCATGACAAATAAACATTTATCATGATATAAGGAAATATTAAATAACAACTTTATTATTGCCTCTAGGGCATATTTCCTTCACTGGGCGCGCCATGTTGCCTTGTTGTCTCCTTGTTTGCCATCTGGTCTCCTCCCAAAGCTTCTAGGGTCTCTCTTGTCTAGAGAAAAAATCGTCAAAAAGTTTGGTACGTTTGGACTCCATTTGGTACTGATTTCCAGAAAAACCAAAAAAAGGCAAAAAAAATAGCAACTGACACTAGACATTGGGTTAATAGGTTAGTCCCAGAAAATGATATAAAATAGCATATACTTGCATATAAAATATCCAAGATTGATACTATAATAGCATGACAATAAAAAATATAGATACGTTGGAGGGGTATCAAGCATCCCCAAGCTTAATTCCTGCTTGTCCTCGAGTAGGTAAATGATAAAACAGAATTTTTGATGTGGATGCTACCACACATGTCTATATATCATGTAATCTTTGTTTTATAGTATTAATATTTAGATCTGAATGATTCAAAGCAATAGTCTATAGTTTGGCATAAAGACATCAATACTCGGGTATACTAACAAACAATCATGTCTCTCAAAATAAAAATGCTAAAGAACGTTATCCCTACAAAATCGTATAGTCTTGTCATGATCCATCTTCTTAACACAAAGTATTTATCATGCACAACCCCGATGACAAGCCTAACAATTGGTTCATACTTTTTAACGCGCTTCGGCTTTTTCAACCCCCAAAAAATACATGAGCGCAAGCCATGGACATAGCCCTAAGGGTGGAATAGAATGTAGTGACAGAGTTTAATAAGGAGAAGTCAAAAAAGGAAGATAGTCTCACATCGGCGCGGCTAATCAACGGACTACGGAGATGTCTATCGATTGATGTCAATGTGAGGAGTAGGGATTGCCATGCAACGGATGCACTAAGAGCTATAAGTGTATGAAAGATCAAACTGAAAACTAAGTGGATGTGCATCCAACTTGCTTGCTGATGAAGACTTTGGGCATTTGAGGAAGCCCATCATTAGAATATACAGCCAAGTTCCATGATGAGAAACTCCCACTAGTGTATGAAAGTGACAACATAGGAGACTCTCTATATGAAAAACATGGTGCTACTTTGAAGCACAAGTGTGGAAAAGGATAGTAACATTGCCCCTTATCTCTTTTTCTCTTATCTTTTTGTTAGGCTCCTTTCGGCCTTTTCTATTTCCTCACTGGGACAGTGCTCTAATAATGTTGATCATCACACTTCTATTTACTTACAACTCAATATTACAACTCGATAAAACTGAGACATATGACTCTATATAAATGCCTCTCGCAGTGTACCAGGATCTGCAATGATGCTAGCGTAACATGTATAAAAATGATGAACGGTGACTGAGCCACAAATACTATGTCGACTATATGATTAGGCAAAGCAACATAACAATGATGATGTGTGTCATAATAACAAAACGGTGGAAGTTGCATGGCAATATATCTCGAAATGGCTATGGAAATGTTATAATAGGTAGGTATGGTTGCTGTTTTGGGGAAGATATACGGAGGCTTATGTGTGATAGAGCGTACCATATCACGGGGGTTGGATGCACCGGTGAAGTTTGCACCAACTCCTCTCCTCCTAACCTATATATACTTGAGGTATTCGCCCTTCTCTGCATACAAGTTTTGGAGCCTCTTCTAGTTCTTCTAGTTCATGTTCTAGTTGGTCCTAATTGACTAATTAGGGCGTGTTCCTCTTGTCCTCATAATTAGAAGCCATGTGCAATTCTGATCTACTCCCTCTAATTCCTTGACGACGATTAGCTCTGGGCGGTGAGGCGCTGCCAGATCATGAAGGCTGCACGCTTGCAACCTAGTAGAGAGGTCGTGCTTTCGGTCTTTGGTTTGAGGGACTTTTCGTGGGCGGTACGAGGGATCATTCATCGACGGTTTGAGAGACTCCAAGTACAATCTACACCGACACATTCTTCTTTCACTGCAACTCGGTGACGATAACGATCGTGATCCCAACCCGTAATGCATCTTCATATTGATCTTGGGTGATCGTAGGTGCAATTTTTTTGTTTGTTTTCTACTATGTTTCCCAACAGAGAGAAGACACGTACAATGGGACCTAGCGGGCGACGCTCTCGGCCGACGCGCCGCTTCAATGTTGACCCCTATGCGAGGCCGCTTCTACTCTGGGTCAACATGAATGCAGCGCTGGCCGGCATGAATGTGCAGAACTACTTCGCGGTGGAAAGGGTGCAGGTGAGGGAGCGGAACTGCTTCGCGGTGGAAAGGGCGCAGGTGAGGGAGATGGTTTGGGTGAGAGCAGGACGTTGCCGCGTGCGTGGTAGTGGTCCGAACGCCCGAACGCCCCCTCCCCCCTCCTCGCGGTTTGCTTCGAGTTTGCGGGAAAAACGAATGCTCGTACCAATCCGCGAACAGATGGAGTACCGCGTTGGGGCAAAACATGTTCTAACCATCCGGTTCGGACGAATGCAGACGGTTTAAAGGTCAACGTTGGAGATACCCTAAGTTTTACACCATCCGTTATGTGTTAGAGATGCTCTAAAGTCGTTGAATATGCGAGGACTCAGTTACGTTCTCGTTGTCATCTTCCGGTTTTCATGTACAAAAAAGGATGGCATGTTTGTATTTTTTAGTTTTCTTTGAGTCTTCTATGTAGTGTTATAAAAGTTTATTTTAACACAGTACAAACTTAGACGCTCAACATTCACACAAACATACACTCATTCCAATGAACGCATACACGCACACTCTATCTCTATTAGCACACATCATTTTGAGATTGACGAAGACGCCACAAACATCTTCGTAGTCGACAGGAACATTTCGTTGCACTGAACGCGCATCGCTGAAAAGGCTGAAATAAATCCAAGAAAAAATGAGCAGCAGTGTTAATCTAGAACTTAAACTTTGATGGACTAGGTATATTGTCGTGGTTCTAAGTCTGACAGTAAAATAGGGGGTAGGGATGTAGAGGCAAGCTCTCAGCTATGGAGGAGTTGTACATGCAAGGTTTACGAGTTCAGGCCCTTCTCGGAGGAAGTAACAACCCTACGTCTCGGAGCCCGGAGGCGGTCGACTGGATTATGTGCGTGTGAGTTACAGGGGGTGCGAACCCTTGTCCCAGAGGAGGGGGTGGCTTATATAGAGTACGCCAGGACCCCAGCTCTCCTCCGTTACACAGGGTTCAATATACATTAAGAGGGGGCGTTATAGGTAACGCATGTATTAAAGTGCTACAAATGATCATTAAGTATGTGAATAAATGCCCGACCATTGCTGCGCAGAGCGGCTTTAGGTCTTCTAATATGTCGAGTGGTTTTATGGTCGAGTGACCTGGGTAAGAGGTGTCCCCGAGTGATTGACAGGTCGAGTGGACTTCGCTCGACACCTTTGCTGGACCTCTTCTTCTGATTCTTGAACTTCTTTGTTCTTAGGACAAGAACTTTAGGTAGGACGTATAGGTCAGGCCTATTACCCTACCCTAGGTCTGCGTCCACATCATTAGCCCCCGAATGGATCGAGGTTTGAGTGGAAAAGAAGGATGGTAGTTGACCTTGCTTTTGCTCTTGATCTGCCTTGTCTTCATCTCCAAGTGGAGGCCAGTTGCTAAAACTTTTGACTTCGTTTCAGTCGCCTTGATCGATTCCGAAATTACTGACCGGTTTATCCTGTGACATCTGTCGAGTGATATCTCTGATATGGAATCTTTGGCGTGATCAGTTGCAGAGGATCCCGAATCTCACGGGATTCAAAATTTGGGTGGAAGCGCGCCAGGCGGAGCGTCCCGCGGTAAGTGGAGTAGATAAACCGGACGTTTCGATTTTTGTGCCACCTTTTTTGCCATGTATCACGTGCGCAACTGTTGAGGGGATTTGACAGGATTGCTCGGGCCCATGCGTCAGCCACTCGGAAGTAGGCCTTTAAAAGCGGCAAGGTCGAGGCATTCGCACTGTGCGTGCTCATTCCCCTTCTTCTTCTTCTCACATCTCCACCTCGCCTAGCTCGACCACTCTCGACACTGCTGTTCCGCTGCCATGGGGAAGGAAAAAACGGCGGTGTTAGAGCGTGCGAAGAAGGAGACGGGGGAGGGGAAGAACAAGAAGATGAATCGGGGGTCTTCATCGCGCTCGGGGCTGCCGTCAGGTTGGATCCAGGGAGACTAGATCCAATCTTCGCTTCGGCAAGAGGATCTGGATGATATGGCCGAGTTAGGGCTGATCGTCCATAAGTCCACGCGCCTGCCGAGGGGGGAATCGGAGCCGTAGCCGCAACCGGGTGAGTGTGTCTTGCTTCCACCACATCCTTTCTTTCGGGGTTTCCTAAACTTTTTCGGCGCCCAACTCCATCATTTTACTCCCAACACCATCACGTATCTTGCTGCGTTCGTCTCTATGTGTGAGAATTTCTTGGGGTGCCGACCGCACTGGGGCCTTTTCAAGCACATCTTTACCATTCGATCCCAAACCGTGAAGAAAGCAAACTCGAAAGGCGAGAAAACCCATGTTATCCAGATGTGTGGGGGCCTGGGCATTCAGAAGAGGAAGAGGAAGAGGATATCGCGACCCCAGGCCAGTCGACCGGACTTCCCCCTTTTTCTTTTGACCGTGTCCAAACTCCATCTTCCTTCCAAGTGACCGCCGCTGAGAAGGCGGAGACAGGCATGCTAGTTGAGAGAGTAGTCCAACTAATCAATCAAGGTGTCACTGGTATGGATCTGCTCGAGGTGTTCCTCAGTCGGCGGATCCAACCCCTCCAAGATCGCGATAACTCCATGTGGATGTACTCCGGGGCTGGCGACACTGCTCGGGTTCATCCGGAGGAGGTGGAGGCCAAAACTTTGGCCGAGTGGTTGATGAGTATTACCGGGAACAAAGACAACCCCAGGGGTGCCAGGAGAGTCGAGCATTTCAGCGACAGCAACTTGCCAGACAAGGTCTAGTCGTCATAACTGAATTTTTGAACATATTTTCCGACTGATTGTGGTTTCGACTGACTTATGATCGGTTCCTTGTTTTGCAGATCTACACGGAGATGTATTCGATGCCCAATGGTGAACAAGCCCTGGTGCAAGACCAAGAGGGCGGGGACATCACCGAGGAGAGCGGCGAGTGGGAGTGCCCAGCTGATGATGATGATTACGAGAGTGACGAGTCTGGCGATGAGGAGGTAGCTGACTCGCCTCCTCGCTCCGAACGTCGATCCAAGCAGCGGCACGATCCCGCGAACAGGCGCGGCAAGGCTGTGGCTTCGAGTGCTCCATATCACAAGCGCGCTCGGTCTCCGACCCCAGAACTGACTGAGACAATCCCCAAGCAGCCCAAAGCTAATCCTTCGAAGGCTCGGAAGACCCTGCCTAGAATCAAGATGGACGTCCCTGTTGCCTCTGGGTAAATGTTCTTCTCATACTTTCTCGTTCCGATCGATTTTCTTGTTCTGACCGAGTGGATGATGAACCTGTATAGCCCGACCTCAGCTGCGACTGATATGGATGTTGACAAGACCCCTGCCGATGAGGAAGCTGATGACGCCGTTACCTGCAAAGCCAGTGAGTCTGCCCAACTCGAAGTTTGTCTGGTCGACTGGAATGTTTGTCAGTTGTCTTTATGGCTCTCTCTGTTTATTGCAGCCCCACGAGACGTTGTTGTGCTCCCAGACGATGAAGAGGAAGTACCACTCAGAGGAAGGAGGAGGAAGGACAAGGAGCCGGACAGGAAGGCGTCTGAAGCCCAAGTTCCTCGGTCGACTGGGACGCCTGGGACGATGGTCGAGCGATCGACAGATCCGTCTTGAACCAACGTCACCTTTGTTGTTCCTCTGTCGATTGACTGTCCCTCAGGATCAGCTGCTCAGACTCCTGCTGCACCGACGTCACTCCATGCTTCAGATCCGGCGGCTGCTTTAATTGCTCTACCTTCGTCACTTTTTACTGCATATCAGACCCCGGACGATCCACCGGCTGCTGCCAAAGAAGCTCTTCTTCAGCTAAACCTTGTGATGGGGTAGATGAAGGTGGTGCATGAGGCCAGACAGGTGGCCTTCAACGCCGGAGCTACTATGCAAGCCAATGTCCAGGTTAGCTGATTTTTTGATCGACTGTTTTTCTTGTTTGATGACCCGTTGGGGTGTGGCTGTTCGGAAATTGTATATCTCTTTGTGTCGATTCGAACTGATTCTTTGCACTAGTGGGGGCACGCTGAGTGCACCCGCTGGGTGTAGTCCCCGAGACCATAGTTGACTGCGGGCAGTCTACTGTGGTCTGAGAATAGGATCTCTCTCTCTTTTTCTGTGAAAGTCAGTTGACTGTCGACTGTGGTTGGAAAATCAGTGGGGGCACGCTAAGTGCACCCACTGGGTGTAGTCCCCGAGACTATCCTTGAATGTTTGATTTGGTGGTAGTCTTAGAATAACTATCATTGTGATGTCTTTTTATCTCTATCGACTGATATGGCTGTAACTGCAGAAATCTTGTGATCTTGGTGCTCAACTTTCTGCCATGAACAAACAACAAATCATCCTCAACCTTGATCTGGAACTGGCCAAGAAGAATCTCAGGACCGCTCGTGATGAAGTAGCTGCCATGGGACGTAATCAATCGACCACTTTATATCCCAACGCTGGCATTTTGCCTTTCCATTTTTGAACCGAGTGGCTTCACTCGAGCAGATGTATGTAGTGAAAACCGCCAACTCCAAGCCCGTCTGAAGAATGTTATTTCTTTAGAGAAAATGAAGCAAGCTTTGGAGAAGAAGGATTTGGACCTTGCCGCAGCTCAGAAGGAGGCGCGCGAGAAGACAGCACTTGCTGACAAGAAGCTTGCTTCAGTCGGCAAGTTAGAAGAAGAAAACTCCAAGCTGAAGACTGTTGTATCTGACGCCAACCAGGAGGTCGAGCGACTGAAGAAGGACAAGGAGAAACTGACCTACGAACTTGGAAGCCTCAAGGCCAAGAATGGCGAGCTAGAGTCTTATCTGAGCCATCTTGCTACGAAGCTAGTCTTGAAACTTGAAGGTACTGACTAATCTGTCTTATTTCTGTCGATTGATAAGTCTAATGGTGTCGTCGACTCATCATTCACTCGACCGTGCAGAATTTTGCCAAGACTTTGAAGCAGAAACTGGGTGAGTCGAGACAGGTCTTGATCCCATCAACTGTCCAGTCAAAGATGATGTTGCAATGAATGTGTTGCGGTTGGAGTCTCGCATGGACAGCGCAGTTGCTTATCTGGCCCGCTTGAAAGCTGCAATGACTCGGGTTGATGCTGAACTTTGGCCTCAGGCAGAACTGTCTCAAGATCTCGAGCCTTTGATGGCTCGACTGAATCAAATCCCTGAGCGCATGCAAGGATGGAAGAAGTCATCTGCTCGCTGTGGTGCTGGCGTCGCTCTATCTCTGGTTCGACTGCACTGCAAGGATGTCAAAGAAAACAAGCTGGCGGAGCTCAAGGTTGCTAACACGAAGAGGCACACGTTCCAGTCTTTCATGGACACCTTCCTTGACGCCGCCACTTGCATTGCAGACAGCATTGACCTTGACAGTTTCTGCGACCCAGCCAGTCCCTCTCCTGATGCGTGACCGAAAAACATTATGCTTCACTTCTATTTGCCTCGGAATGCTGAGTGATTGTGTAACCGTTAAACTTCTTCGGGCTTATGCTCGAATACTTTTGATCTGCCGTCTGGAACTTTGGGATTTATCCGAACTTGGTTTATTTCCGAATATGGTGGTGTTTGCTTTCGACTGGAATTTGTTTTTTCACTCAGAATAATCTTTGTGCTTGGGATGCAGCTCTGAGGTGGAAAATACAGTCGACTTGTACTTCATACTCCTTGCTGATCGGGATGTTTTTCTAACTTAGGCGAGTACCTGGACTGCAGCTAAGCCCCCGAGTGGGAGGATTGCTCTCCACTCGGTAGGATTTTTTAAACTTAGGCGAGTGCTTGGACTGCAGCTAAGCCCCCGAGTGAGAGGATTGCTCTCCACTCGGTAGGATTTTTTAAACTTAGGCGAGTACTTGGACTGCAGCTAAGCCTCCGAGTGGGAGGCTGGCTCACCACTCGGTAGGATTTTTTAAACTTAGGCGAGTACTTGGACTGTAGCTAAGCCCCCGAGTGGGAGGCTGGCTCACCACTCGGTAGGATTTTTTAAACTTAGGCGAGTACTTGGACTACAGCTAAGCCCCCGAGTGGGAGGATCGCTCTCCACTCGGTAGGATTTTTTAAACTTAGGCGAGTACTTCGACTGCAGCTAAGCCCCCGAGTGGGAGGATCGCTAGCCACTCGGTAGGGTTTTTTAAACTTAGGCGAGTACTTGGACTGCAGCTAAGCCCCCAAGTGGGAGGCTGGCTCACCACTCGGTAGGGTTTTTTAAACTTAGGCGAGTACTTGGACTGCAGCTAAGCCCCCGAGTGGGAGGCTGGTGTTGGGGAACGTTGCAGAAAACAAAAAATTTCCTACGGTTTCACCAAGATCCATCTATGAGTTCATCTAGCAACGAGTCATGGGAGAGAGATTGCATCTACATACCACTTGGTAGATCGCGAGCGGAAGCGTTCAACGAACGGGGATGAGGTAGTTGTACACGACCTGATCCAAATCACCGGAGATCCTAGCACCGAAAGCACGGCACCTCCGCGTTCAACACACGTACGGTCAGCGTAACGTCTCCTTCTTCTTGATCCAGCAAGGCAAAGGAGAGGTTGGGGAAGATGGCTCCAGCAGCAGCACGACGGCGTGGTGATGGTGGAACTGCAGTACTCCGGCAGGGCTTCGCCATGCTCAACGGAGGAGGAGGAGGTGTTGGAGAGGGAGAGGGAGGCGCCAGGAGCAAGGGTGCGGCTGCCCCCCCTCCCCTCCCCCCTTTATATAGGCTCCCTGGGGGAGGCGCCGGCCCTGGGAGATTGGATCTCCCAAGGGGGGCGGCGGCCAAGGGCTGGAGTAGCCCCCAAGCCAAGGTGGGGCGCCCCCCACCCCTAGGGTTTCAACCCTAGGCGCATGGGGTGGGCCTAGGGGGCGCACCAGCCCACTATGGGCTGGTTCCCCTCCCCACTTTGGCCCATGGGGCCCTCCGGGATAGGTGGCCCCACCCGGTGGACCCCCCGGGACCCTCCGGTGGTCCCGGTACAATACCGATAACCCCGAAACTTGTCCCGATGGCCAAAACAGCACTTCCTATATATAATTCTTTACCTCCGGACCATTACAAAACTCCTCGTGACGTCCGGGATCTCATCCGGGACTCCGAACAACATTCGGGTTACCGCATATACATATCTTCACAACCCTAGCATCACCGAACCTTAAGTGTGTAGACCCTACGGGTTCGGGAGACATGCAGACATGACCGAGATGGCTCTCGCGCAATAACCAACAGCGGGATCTGGATACCCATGTTGGCTCCCACATGCTCCATGATGATCTCATCGGATGAACCACGATGTCGAGGATTCAATTAATCCCGTATATGATTCCCTTTGTCAATCGGTATTTTACTTGCCCGAGATTCGATCGTCGGTATCCCAATACCTCGTTCAATCTTGTTACCGGCAAGTCACTTTTCTCGTACCGTAATGCATGATCCCGTGATCAAACACTTTGATCACATTGAGCTCATTATGATGATGCATTACCGAGAGGGCCCGGTGATACCTCTCCGTCAAGCGGAGTGACAAATCCCAGTCTCGATCCATGTCAACCCAACAGACACTTTCAGAGATACCCGTAGTATACCTTTATAGTCACCCAGTTACGTTGTGATGTTTGGCACACCCAAAGCACTCCTACGGTATCCGGGAGTTACACGATCTCATGGTCTAAGGAAAGGATACTTGACATTGGAAAACTCTAGCAAACGAACTATGCGATCTTATGCTATGTTTAGGATTGGGTCTTGTCCATCACATCGTTCTCCTAATGATGTGATCTCGTTATCAATGACATCCAATGTCCATAGTCAGGAAACCATGACTATCTATCGATCAACAAGCTAGTCAACTAGAGGCTTACTAGGGACATGTTGTTGTCTGTTATTCACACATGTATTACGATTTCCGGATAACACAATTATAGCACGAATAAAGACAATTATCATGAACAAGGAAATATAATAATAATGCTTTTATTATTGCCTCTAGGGCATATTTCCAACAGTCTCCCACTTGCACTAGAGTCAATAATCTAGTTACATTGTGATGAATCGAACACCCATAGAGTTCTGGTGCTGATCATGTTTTGCCTTAGGGAGAGGTTTAGTCAACGGATCTGCAACATTCAGATCCGTGTGCACTTTACAAATTTCTATGTCTCCATCTTGAACATTTTCACGAATGGAGTTGAAGCGACGCTTGATGTGCCTGGTCTTCTTGTGAAACCTGGGCTCCTTGGCAAGTGCAATAGCTCCAGTGTTGTCAGAGAAGAGTTTGATTGGCCCCGACGCATTGGGTATGACTCCGAGGTCGGTGATGAACTCCTTCACCCAAATTGCTTCATGTGCTGCCTCCGAGGCTGCCATGTACTCCGCTTCACATGTAGATCCCGCCACAACGCTCTGCTTGCAACTGCACCAGCTTACTGCCCCACCATTCAAAATATACACGTATCCGGTTTGTGACTTAGAGTCATCCAGATCTGTGTCGAAGCTAGCGTCGACGTAACCCTTTACGACAAGCTCTTCGTCACCTCCATAAACGAGAAACATTTCCTTAGTCCTTTTCAGGTACTTCAGGATATTCTTGACCGCTGTCCAGTGTTCCTTGCCGGGATTACTTTGGTACCTACCTACCAAACTTACGGCAAGGTTTACATTAGGTCTGGTACACAGCATGGCATACATAATAGAACCTATAGCTGAGGCATAGGGGATGACACTCATCTCTTCTATATCTTCTGCCGTGGTCGGACATTAAGCTGAGCTCAATTTCACACCTTGTAACACAGGTAAGAACCCTTTCTTAGATTGATCCATATTGAACTTCTTCAATATCTTATCAAGGTATGTGCTTTGTGAAAGACCTATGAGGCGTCTTGATCTATCTCTATAGATCTTGATGCCTAATATATAAGTAGCTTCTCCAAGGTCCTTCATTGAAAAACTTTTATTCAAGTAGGCCTTAATGCTGTCCAAGAGTTCTATATCATTTCCCATCAAAAGTATGTCATCTACATATAGTATGAGAAATGCTACAGAGCTCCCACTCACTTTCTTGTAAACGCAGGCTTCTCCATAAGTCTGCGTAAACCCAAACGCTTTGATCATCTCATCAAAGCGAATGTTCCAACTCCGAGATGCTTGCACCAGCCCATAAATCGAGCGTTGGAGCTTGCACAGTTTATCAGCATTTTTAGGATCGACAAAACCTTCCGGCTGCATCATATACAATTCTTCCTTAAGGAAACCATTAAGGAATGCCGTTTTGACGTCCATTTGCCATATTTCATAATCGTAGAATGCGGCAATTGCTAACATGATTCGGACGGACTTTAGCTTCGCTACCGGTGAGAAAGTCTCATCGTAGTCAACCCCTTGAACTTGTCGATAACCCTTAGCGACAAGCCGAGCTTTATAGATGGTCACATTACCATCCGCGTCTGTCTTCTTCTTAAAGATCCATTTATTTTCTATGGCTCGCCCCTCAACGGGCAAGTCAGTCAAAGTCCATACTTCGTTTTCATACATGGATCCTATCTCAGATTTCATGGCTTCTAGCCATTTGTCGGAATCCGGGCCCGCCATTGCTTCCTCATAGTTCAAAGGTTCACCGTTGTCTAACAACATGATTTCCAAGACAGGGTTGCCGTACCACTCTGGTGCGGAACGTGTCCTTGTGGACCTTCGAATTTCAGTAGGAGCTTGATCAGAAGTATCTTGATCATCATCATTAATTTCCTCTCTAGTCGGTGCAGGCACCTCAGAAACGTTTTCATGAGTTTCGCCATTTTTCGGTTCAAGAGGTAACACTTCATCAAGTTCTACTTTCCTCCCACTTACTTCTTTCGAGAGAAACTCTTTCTCTAGAAAGGATCCATTCTTGGCAACAAAGATCTTGCCTTCAGATCTGAGGTAGAAGGTATACCCAATAGTTTCTTTAGGGTATCCTATGAAGACGCATTTTTCTGACTTGGGTTCGAGCTTTTCAGGTTGAAGTTTCTTGACATAAGCATCGCACCCCCAAACTTTTAGAAACGACAGCTTAGGTTTCTTCCCAAACCATAATTCATACGGTGTCGTCTCAACGGATTTCGACGGAGCCCTATTTAAAGTGAATGCGGCAGTCTCTAAAGCATAGCCCCAAAAAGATAGCGGTAAGTCGGTAAGAGACATCATAGATCGCACCATATCTAATAGAGTGCGATTACGACGTTCGGACACACCATTACGCCGAGGTGTTCCAGGCGGCGTGAGTTGTGAAACTATTCCACATTTTCTTAAGTGCGTGCCAAATTCGTGACTCAAGTATTCTCCTCCACGATCTGATCGTAGAAACTTGATCTTTCTATCATGTTGATTTTCAACCTCACTCTGAAATTCCTTGAACTTTTCAAAGGTCTCTGACTTGTGTTTCATTAAGTAGACATACCCATATCTACTCAAGTCATCAGTGAGGGTGAGAACATAACGATAGCCACCGCGAGCCTCAACACTCATTGGACCGCACACATCGGTATGTATGATTTCCAATAAGTTGGTTGCTCGCTCCATTGTTCCTGAGATACTTACTGACTCCAGTCACCAACCTGAAGTTGGGAGGAATCACTACGGCCCTGATGGCTCTGCTGAAGCACTCTGGACCTGAGACATGCACTCTGCTGCCTGCTGGTAAATCTCTATCGGGGCCTTCTGAAGGAAATATGCCCTAGAGGCAATAATAAAGTTATTATTTATTTCCTTACATATCATGATAAATGTTTATTATTCATGCTAGAATTGTATTAACCGGAAACATAATACATGTGTGGATATATAGACAAACAGAGTGTCACTAGTATGCCTCTACTTGACTAGCTTATTAATCAAAGGATGGTTAAGTTTCCTAACCATAGACAAAGGAGTTGTCATTTGATTAACAAGGTCACATCATTAGTTGAATGATCTGATTGACATGACCCATTCCATTAGCTTAGCACCCGATCGTTTAGTATGCTGCTATTGCTTTTATCCATGACTTATACATGTTCCTATGACTATGAGATTATGCAACTCCCGTTTACCGTAGGAACACTTTGTGTGCTACCAAACGTCACAACGTAACTGGGTGATTATAAAGGTGCTCTACAGGTGTCTCCGAAAGTATTTGTTGGGTTGGCGTATTTCGAGATTAGGATTTGTCACTCCGAATGTCGGAGAGGTAACTCAGGGCCTTCTCGGTAATGCACATCACATAAGCCTTGCAAGCATTGCAACCAATGAGTTGGTTGCGGAATGATGTATTACGGAACGAGTAAAGAGACTTGCCGGTAACGAGATTGAACTAGGTATTGGATACCGACGATCGAATCTCGGGCAAGTAACATACCGATGACAAAGGGAACAACGTATGTTGTTATGCGGTCTGACCGATAAAGATCTTCGTAGAATATGTAGGAGCCAATATGGGCATCCAGGTCCCGCTATTGGTTATTGACCGGAGAGGTGTCTCGGTCATGTCTACATTGTTCTCGAACCGTAGGGTCCGCACGCTTAAGGTTACGATGACAGTTATTATGAGTTTATGCATTTTGATGTACCGAAGGAGTTCGGAGTCCCGGATGTGATCACGGACATGACGAGGAGTCTCGGAATGGTCGAGAAGTAAAGATTGATATATTGGACGGCTATGTTCGGACATCGGAATGGTTCCGAGTGGTTTCGGATAATACCGGAGTGCCGGAGGGGTTACCGGAACCCCCCGGGGGAAGTATGGGCCTTATTGGGCCGCGAGGGGAGAGAGAGGGCCGCGCCAGGAGGTGGCGCCCCCCCCCCATGGGCAGTCCGAATTGGACAAGGAGGGGGGCGCGGCCCCCCTTTCCCTCTCCCTCTCCCTCTCTTTCCTTCCCCCTTCCTCCCTCCTAGTTGGACTAGGAAAGGGGAGTCCTACTCCTACTAGGAGGAGGACTCCCCCCTCCCTTGGCGCACCTCTAGGCCAGCCGGCCCTCCCCCCTTGCTCCTTTATATACGGGGGCAGGGGGCACCCTAGGACACACAAGTTGATCCTTGAGATCGTTCCTTAGCCGTGTGCGGTGCCCCCCTCCACCATATTCTACCTCGGTCATATTGTCGCAGTGTTTAGGCGAAGCCCTGCGTCGGTAGTTCATCAAGATCATCACCACGCCGTCGTGCTGACGGAACTCATCCCCGGAGGTTTTACTGGATCGAGACCCGGGGACGTCATCGAGCTGTACGTGTGTCAAGAACTCGGAGGCGCCAGAGTAACGGCGTTTGGATCGGTCGGATCGCGAGGAGAACGTACGACTACTTCCTCTACGTTGTGTGAACGCTTCCGCTTCGGTCTACGAGGGTACGTAGACAACACTCTCCCCTCTCGTTGCTATGCATCACCATGATCTTGCGTGTGCGTAGGAATTTTTTTGAAATTACTACGTTCCCCAACACCTTCTCTATGCGCTCTGTTCCTGTCGACCAAACCTTGAACGAGAATGGATCGCGCATCAAAGCCTGGTTCCCTAGGGTCGACTGGAATACTTCGCCCAACACTGTGAGGGCGTCTGTCATCCTGCTGCCGGGGCACGTATGACCCACTCCTTGGGGGAGGTGTGGGCACTCGACGACGATCATCACGATCGAGTCGGTGATCATACTGCTCACGGTTTCTGTACTGGTCACGCCGGTCTCCACGTCCCTCACGCCTCGGGGGCGATCTTGGGCTGTGAGCCGACTGAACCGTATCTACAACAACGGACCTGCTATGGATCCTATTCCACGACTGCGACACAGCTGTATTCTGCTCTCCCACTGCTCGGAGTAAAGCTCTGATCTGCATTAGACCTCTGCCGGCTTCTGACTGGGAAGGCTGAATTGACTCTGCTATTCGAGCCGCAGCTGTAAGATTTTGGATCGGAGTTCGATATACCTGGGTCAGAGGTGGGAAGAGCTGACGTCGACTGGATTCTGGAACCCATTGTCGTGCTCGCTCGTCGAGTGCTCGCTGGAGGTTCTCCAGTCAAGTGCGCTCAGCCAGATTGGCCAAGCGCGTGTCTTCTAAGGCACGGGCCTCAGGGGTCTCTCCAACGATAGGAGTGTGAAGCGCATCCATGTTCCGGCGGCGAAGTTCTTCCCGCCGCAGCGAAGTGAGGGGCTCGGGGAGGTACTCTTCATGGGCACGCGACGGATCGCCTCCGTCGTCGCCACTGTCGGCGCGGGGAAAGCCGGGAGGACTGCGTAGTCCATCGACCATCAAGACCTCCGCCGCAGGATCACTGCTGTCACACTCGGATGCAGTCTCTGCGGAGCCAGTCGAATAGGCCGTAGAGAGATTCGTCGGGCTCGATCGCCTCGACTAGGGGGGTGGCCGATTGACGAGCCACCGCGTGCCTCACCCACCGCTGAAGCCTCGACCGACCGGAACTTTGCGTCGGCGGGCCACAGGGAGGGAGGACGCCACAGGAGCCGACCGATATTGGGTCGACGGCTGCCGCAAGAGGACGCCACGGATGCACGCGCGAAAGTGCGTTGCCTCGCGGACGGGGAGCGCGTCGACGTCGAGTGGAGCGTCTTGAAGCCAAGCGGAGTCATCGGCGACGAACACGAGCGCGCCGAGACGGATCTCGCGGCCCTCAGCCAGAACTCCACCTGAAACCATGATGAAGGGGATCGGAAAAATTGCAACTTCTCCAACAAGTCGCTAAGACACCTGCCCCACGGTGGGCGCCAACTGTCGTGGTTCTAAGTCTAACAGTAGAATAGGGGGGTAGGAATGTAGAGGCAAGCTCTCAGCTATGGAGGAGTTGTACACGCAAGGTTTACGAGTTCAGGCCCTTCTCGGAGGAAGTAACAGCCCTACGTCTCGGAGCCCGGAGGCAGTCGACTGGATTATGTGCGTGTGAGTTACAGGGGGTGCGAACCCTTGTCCCAGAGGAGGGGGGTGGCTTATATAGAGTACGCCAGGACCCCGGCTCTCCTCCGTTACACAGGGTTCAATATACATTAAGAGTGGGCGTTACAGGTAACGCTTGTATTAAAGTGCTACAAATGATCATTAAGTATGTGAATAAATGCCCGACCGTTGCTGCGCCGAGCGGTTTTAGGCCTTCTAATATGTCGAGTGGTTTTATGGTCGAGTGACCTGGGTAAGAGGTGTCTCCGAGTGATTGACAGGTCGAGTGGACTTCGCTCGACACCTTTGCTGGACCTCTTCTTCTGATTCTTGAACTTCTTTGTTTTTAGGACAAGAACTTTAGGTAGGACGTATAGGTCAGGCCTATTACCCTACCCTAGATCTATGTCCACATCATATATCACTGTCCTTTTATAATCATCCAACCATAGATTGGTTCTCGGCGTTATAAAGTTTTTGTTGCAATGAATCCCTGCTTCTAGGATCTTCGGTCCCTACCCGCTGTTTAATAAAAACAGGGAAAATACCTCATTCAATGTAGTTGTTTTCCTCAACTCCTTGCTGCAATATATGCTTTTATGTCAAATCGGTGCCATAACTAATCCAGATTTGTAACTTTGTACCATATGCAGATCTTGGCGTAGTATGCATCACCTGTCTATAAAATTGCTCGTACCGTTCTTATTTTATAGATGTGCAGTTTTTGCTTTTCGTACGTGTGGCATAACTCATTTTGGCACGTACCGTTAGGTAAGCTGAATTGCCAGCTTCCAAGTCCAGTTTTCTCGTACTGAATGCCAGAGCCACGCCATCCAAGACACTTGGTATGCAGTAATAGCAATGGTTTAAACAAAAACAAAATGGTCGTCATAGCAAAATACTACAGTAAACCACTGCTCTTCACTTTGTTCTGGTATACAGACGGTTAACGTGTATTTGTATATCATTAGTTTAACTAATGAGGTCTAAGTTATATGTAAAGAATATACCATTAGAAATTTGCTTTATACTGAAATTGCTTTTTACACGCCTCGGAAAGAGGATGCATGAGTTTGAACTTGAAATTTTGCATGTATATAGGACATTACCCTTCTAATATATTGTGTTTTTTGGGATAATCTTTGTCTCCTATCAAAATACGGTTTTCGTTGAGTTTTCACCACCATATGGATTTGACCAAAAGTTCACACACATAACTCATGCTGAAAGAACAATAAAACTTGCGTGTTTAGTTTGTCTTAGAAAATATCCTACCAAAGTTTTAAAATCACAAGAAGAATTGGTTTTGTTCAGAATGGTGGTCAAATACACACACTTCTACATTTAATCTAGACATCGCACTACCCGATGACAATGTTGTCTTTTTTTTCCTAACAAGCATAGCAGTATGTATCTTTCTACCGGTGCAGCAAAAATAAAAATGTAGAAACCGAGTAGGATAGTAACACATACAATTATTTTTTGCATGTAGATGTACTTGATTTGAACCCCCTAGCAAAAAACTAGGGTTGTCTATCCTCTGGCTGCTCGGAACCGCCGGATCCCTACATTCCTCGCCTCCTCGCCCACATTGGAGCCTCTCGCGCTGACGGTGGTGGCGCTTGATCTTTGTGCTAGTGGTTTGATGTTGCCCCTTGTCCGATCATGGGTGACCGAGGTGAATAAAGAGGGGTGTCGAAGGACCTCGTCGAAGAATTGCTGGAACGTCTGACGCCACATGAGGAGGATGCATACGAGTTCATCCGGGAAGAGGAGATCAACGACCCACCTAAGAAGGCAAGGTGGCTAGCATTACCTAAAGTCCACGCCTCCAGAGGATTTACCTATTGGGTTTTTTTGTGGCTATGCGACTGACATAGAATCCAGTAAAGGAGATGATCTGGAAAAGGAATGAAGAAAATCTTGTTACTTTTCAGTTCGCCTGCGTGGGTGATTAGAATAAAGCTACTAATCCAGGGCCAATGACTGTTTAGGAATCAAGCTTTGTTGATTGAAGAGTATGATGGATTTTTAAATCCTAGAATAAAGAATCAGGATAAGGTGGCAGTATAATTTCTGGACAAATCAGGTTTCGTTTGTCATGTAGGACCTAAAACGGACTACATATGACAAAGTCATGATAATCACCATAATATTTTGAATTTCATATGGAAGTGTCAACAAATTCTGGAACTGGGCTGAAAAAATATGACGAATGTTGTTCTTCAACCTTTGACGGTAAAAAGCCCAACTTAAAAGCCAATTTTAAGACTCCTGGCGCATGCATTGCGATGAAAACATGTGCCTTTGCGAATGGTTTTGCCCCTAGAGACATGCTACCGGAACCTGGTGCGACGCGTGTCCACACTATATGATGAGCACAATTCCATTAGGACAGAAATTCAAGAAAACCTGATGAGTATATACATTTTCTTCCTATTTCACGATGACATTGATCTTGATTGGTTCTTTATGAGGCGCCACCCAATATGCATAAGGTAAATCATACAAAGGGATATCAACCTGGGGCGATACTTTTACCTTCATAATGTTTCGACGAACCCAAATCCTTGGAAGCTCCATTGAAGGTCGTCCACATATTGTCCAAAAAGACAATTGACATCCCAACTAAGGCCTTCCCATCACTAAAAATAATATTATTTCTCAAGTGCCATGCCCTCCACAACAACAATTTTGATCGTTCATTAACATTAATCTTATCCAATAAGTGAAGATACAAATTTGGGACATGTCGCTTTATTAGATCCTCTCTAGGTAAGTTCCAAATGTCACGTACCGCTTGGCAAAGCATACAAACTTTTGGGCACACAATCAGAGCATGCAATATGTCCTCCTCAGCCAATCTACATATAAATACACCCACTACAAAAGATTGATGATGTCGTAATCTAGGCATTTGGACCGCCGGACTATTGGTGACCGCTCTCTAAGTGAGAACTCCCAATTTAAAGGGGCATTAGTATTCTAAATGATGTTCCAAATATTCATAAACCCATCCAATGTGTCACTTCACTTGTATAAGAGCTTCTCTAGTTGAGTCACCATATTGGCACATTCGCCATAATAATCATCATTATGACGATTTTGATCAAAAAATGCATTCTTGCTAAGTCATCATGTGCCATCCGATTGTCATAATTTATGAAGCGCCCATTATATTTGGCCTCTCAGACTTCGTCTATAACAATTTAGGGCTACCTATTGAAGTGCACTCCATATGACAGTTGTGTGCGATTATGTATCGTGGAAAAGAAACTTCAGGTGATACCCGGCCTCACATGAGTTTTTTATTTGAATTAAAGAAAATGATGCCTCATTAACAAATGGTCCCATAGTTATGAAGGCTACATTTTGGCAACATGTATCTAGGCACAACCTCCTAGCTTTCATAGCGTGCTCCAGTATAACAACTCTGCTGGAGCTGCTCTAATCGACATAAGTCCATTCTCTTCATTCTTGTCACAATGTAAAATGGTTAGCAAATATAAAAATATTTTTATGAAAATAGTAATTGGTGAACGTTCACTGTGAGGGAGTGTCAAGGGGACGTTTTAAAGGCATTTTTAGGTGGTAGGAGATGGCAAATTCTGTCAATTTTTCTACAAATTTTCCTCCTTTCAAAATCTGCCACACGTCTCTGAAGAATTGTCATGGTCTATCAAGAAATTGCTAGGAAAACATTCGAAAATTTTCCCAACGAACGTTCGCTAGCTACCACAGTCCATATTTTTAACTTTCCCCAACAAGTTGCATTTTCTTTGATTTTTGTTTACCCATGGAGCCAACGAAAAATGTATTCGAAGGCAGTATGTGGGCGAGACGACTATACGTGGGCATATCTCGGGCCGGGCCAAAAAAACCGGTGCTGAAAACCAAGGCCCGAGCCCAACCATCGGGCCTGAGCCTAGAACGAGCTCAAAAAATCCCGACACAACCCGGTTGGCCCGGCTGGACCACAGCTAAAATCTTGTTTTTCGCAAGCCCAAGCCCTATCTGATCCCCGTCAGGCTCAACTTCTAGGCCCAAGCCCTGCCTGATGGGACACTTAGGCCTGGCCCGGCCTGCCCATGGCCATGTATAGACAACTCAGAGCATCTCCAACCGTTGGCGCCCCTAGGAGGCATAAAAATCGCCCCCTGGGGGCGATCCGGTGATACAATCGGCATTGGGGGCGGTTGGGCATCCAGCCGTCACCCCCAGGAGCCGATATTGGCCCAGTTTTTGGCCCACTTTCGGCGAATAAAGACCTCATATGGGCGAGAATAGGCCCATATTCGATGTGGTTCGTGGCTCGGCGTTCAATTATCAACATAAATATTTTTTTATCACATAGGTCATCACAGAAAATCAAATAGTTCAACAAAATAATGCAACACCAAATAGTTCAATACAAATTATATAGTTCAACAAATAAAAACTCATATTTCATCAAACGTCGCGCCCGGCGTCGCCCTTGAGCCTCCATAGGTGCTCCACCAGATCCTGCTGCAGTTGATGATGCATCTATGGGTCTCGAACCTCCTGGCGCATATTGAGGTAGGCAGTCCAGGTTGCCGGTAGCTGGTGATCAACTTCGGCTAGAGGACCCTGCCTGTAGTATGGTTCGGTGTCAAATACTGGCTTGTCTTGCTCGCTCTTGATGATCATGTTGTGCAAGATGACACAACAAGTCATGATCTCCCATATTTGATCTTTCGACCAGGTCTGAGCAGGGTACCGAACAACAGCAAATCGAGATTGGAGCACACTAAATGCCAGCTCGTTGGCAAAGTGGGACTTCTTGCCTCCTGGCACAGCGTTTGAGATAGTCTTCACAAATGTAGACCATCTCGGATAGATGTCATCAGCTAGGTAGTACCCCTTGTTGTAGTGCCGCCCATTGACCCCGAAGTTCCCGGAGGACAATGACCTTCAACAAGCTTGGCAAATACAGGGGAGCACTACAGCACATTGATGTCATTGTCAGTTCCTGACATACCAAAGAAGGAGTGCCAAATCCGGAGGTTCTGTGTGGCCACCGACTCAAGTACCACACTGCAACCGCCTTTGTACATCCCCTGCCAAGCAAATGGGCAGTTCTTTCATTTCCAATGCATGCAGTCGATGCTTCCAAGCATCCCAGGAAATCCTCTTGCTGCATCCTGTGCTAGGACCTAAGCAGTGTCTTCCGCATTGGGTGTTCGCAAGTATTGCGGTCCAAACACTGCCACCACTGCCCGACAGAATTTGTAGAAACACTCAATGGTGGTGGACTCGGCCATGCGTCCATAGTCGTCGAGTGAATCACCGGGAGCTCCGTATGCAAAAGCATCCTCATCGTTGTCGTGCATTTCTGGATCGAGGTGAATCCAAGTTTGCCGGTGCAATCCATCTTGCACTTGAAGTAGCTGTCGAACTCCCGGATGGAATTCACAATCCTGAGGAAGAGCTTTCGGCTCATCCGATAACGGCGCCAAAATGTTTTGTCGTCGTGCAGTGGAGCATCGGCGAAGTAATCGGAGTAGAGCATGCAATAGCCTTCGAGACGAAGTCGGTTCTTTGCTTTCATCCGCCCCAGCGCCGAGCCACCTCGCCGCGGCTTTTCGTTGCTCGCCATCAGCTGGGCGAGGGCGGCGAGGACCATGAGATGTTCATCTTCCTGGACGTCGGCCTCGGCTTCCTTCTCCAGCAGCGTGGCGAGCACTTCCTCGTCGTTCGAGTCCATCACCGAGGCAGGCAAATAGCCGAACATCTTGCGCCGGGGGGGGGGGCGTACCCGCCGCTAAATTGTCCCTCCGCGCCGGAAACGGCGGGAAAAATGCCCAGCTGCTAGTGGAGGGGCTGCCTCGGCGAACCTCTACTCTTTTTCTGGCGGGGATTGGCTATCTAGTGGTGAAGGCCGGTGGGCGACGCCGGGATACAACTGGTGGCGGCCGAGCGCGCGAGGGGTGGGAGGCGAGTCGGGAAAAAAATACTTGACTTTTCGCCTAATGGTGTAGGTCAGTCGTGCTTTTCCCTTGCGCCAGCCCCCGAGCGTCCCCCACTGCGCCGGGTTTGGCCTGCGATCGCCGGGTCCAAAAACAGGCCGAACCGGCGGATTTCAGCGTCCTGAAGACGCAACTAAGACGTTTTTTTTATGCCGGCACCGAAAAAGTAACCTATGGGTCCTGTTGAGACACGGGTGGAGATGCTCTCACTTGGCGCGCGCCTCCCCCTACGCGCCACCGAGCGGGAGCGCTTTTTAAGTTCCGGCTCCGCGACTGCTAGTCATCCATGCTCACTCTGCTAGTCCGCCTGACATCGCTTCCTGTGCCAAAGCCGACGCCTACAAAAGCAACAAGAAAAAGCTAAAGCAAAACCACGGCTTCCCCCTTCCCTCCCTCCCTCCGCCTATCACGCCAACCCCCCGTCGTCTCGCCTCATCTCTCCAGCCCCCTCCCTCAAATGAGGTACCTCGTACTGCCACTATAGTATAGCATAGCTCGATCCGCCCACCACCGACCACACCTCAGAATCGAGGAGCGAGCCGATCGATCACACCATGCCGCCGCAAGCCGCCGCCGCCGCCTCGCAGCAGGGCGAGCGCTGCCGCCACGGCCAGCTCCCCCGCTGGCACGGCGACGAGCCGCTGCCCTTGTACGTGCCGCTGCGCAAGCGCCTCTCCGTGGACGGCAAGTCCCCGGCGCCGCGGATATGCATCTGGGAGTGCGACGGCGAGGCCGGCGACATCACCTGCGACATCGTCGCCGCGCCCTTCCGCCGCAGCTGCAGCGCCAGGATGACGGTGCAGCCGCCAGCGCCCTTCTTCCGGACGATGACGCCGCCGCCGCCGAGGCCGCAGAGGGTGCTGGAGGAGGAGGAGCAGCAGCAGCAGGCCAGGAGGCCTGGGAAGGCCATCCGCAAGGGCCACCGGAGCCACGGCCTCATGCTCAACCTGCAGCTCGGCATAAGGCAATGCCAATCAATGCCCGCCCCCTCTCGCATTTTCCCTCTGGTCATTCATCGGAACACTTTGTCACATTGATTGATTGTTGGCTTGGATTTATTTATGATATACAGTTATTCGGTGGGGAAGTCGTCGGCGCTGCCGTTCAAGAAGCTCTTGGCGTCGGACTTCGACCCGCGGGAGAAGGTCTGGACGCGGTTCCCGCCGGAAGGCTCCAAGCTCACGCCGCCGCATCACTCCGTCGATTTCCGGTGGAAGGACTACTGCCCTGCCGTCTTCAGGTGCCGTACTGTCTTGCTGCTCTTGAATTGCCATGTTGGATCGTGGGGATGTGGTTCTTGTGCATGAGTGGCGTATTGACCACTGTTGAGTGATGCCTTCAGACACCTGAGGAAATTATTTGGGGTTGACCCTGCGGACTACATGCTTGCAATCTGTGGCAACGACACGCTCCGGGAGCTGGCGTCCCCCGGGAAGAGCGGGAGCTGCTTCTTCATCACCCAAGATGATCGGTTCATGATTAAAACCGTGAAGAAGGCTGAAGTGAAGGTCAGTGAGTAATTTTCTTATTCTGCTTTGATATAACAAGGTAGAGGGACGTGTTGTGTGTCCATGGAAATGAAGTTTTGACAAGCGAGTTATAATCTGGCAGTAGTATTACACATTGTACTGTGCCTTCAAAATACAAGTTGAGCCATTCATGTTTCTTAGATAATTTGGGTGCAACAATTGCTCTTTTTCTTTCCAAAAGGAGTTCCAATTTGTGCTTGTTCAGATTCCAGGTTTAGAAAAAAAAATTCTAGAAAACATTCAGTACTAATTGGCGATTTCAGCGTCGACTAAATATAATCTTGGTTAATACTAGGTTCTTATTAGGATGTTGCGGAGTTACTATGAACACGTCCGTCTGCATAAATCCACCTTGTTGACAAGGTTCTATGGCACGCATTGCATTAAGCAAGTTGGATGTCCCAAGGTAAGCAACAATCATGTGAAGATACATAACTCACTCCATTCCTGTAGCTACTTCCCGAGTGCAGATTATTTGCCCTTGACCTTATGTCAATCTATACAACTATAGGTCCGGTTCGTTATAATGGGCAATTTTTGCTGCTCGGAGTATAAGATTCACAGGCGTTTTGATTTGAAAGGTTCCTCACATGGCCGGACTATCGACAAAACGGAGCGAAAGATTGACGAAACCACCACTCTGAAGGACCTTGACCTTGATTATGCATTTCGGTTGCAAAGATTTTGGTACGAGGAACTTATGAAGTGAGTTCCCAACTATGTTAACTACATTGAATCCAGTTTCATGAGAACTGTAAAACTGATCCTAAGTCTGACTCTTCAATGTAACATAGGCAAATTCAGATGGACTGTGTGTTCTTAGAGACACAAGGAATTATGGACTACAGCCTATTATTAGGAGTTCACTTTCGTAATGATTTGTCTGTGTCTAAGATAGGCCTCTCTCAGCCCATTGCTCTGCCAAGTAAGTTAAAAAGATGGGTATTTTTTCATCTTTACACACTCTGAATTATGATTTTACATACAGTTTTCCATTGGCCTGATAATTCAGATTTCATCTAATCTTAACTATCAGAATCTACTGGCAAAAGAAAATCATTTGAAGGCGGAGGCAATTTTTGTGAGCAATGCTTTATGGAAACAGGATGCAAAGAGAGGGATTTGATCACAGAATCCCGGTAAGTTATAAATTGCCACTCTTGCCATTCATAAGCAACCTATTGTTGACATTCTGGAACAACCGAAATACCTAGCCAGGAGCCTTCAGCGGTCAAACTATTTTGATAAATTGGGTACCATGCCATGCGTATATGGGATGCTTTTTCAGTAACGTTGACATCTAGTGCACATTCCTACTTTAGTTCCCAGACATAATGCTTCTCCACTAGGGTAAAGCAATACTTTCATGTCGTGTTTTTCTAAGCTATTTTTGTGCTCCCATCATGATCCTATACTTTGCTGCCCCCTTTGTTCCAAACCACATAGAGCACCATGGGGCCTTGCATGTTTGTTTAAGTCAAATGTCTGCAGCAAAGAGAACGGATAGGATGCCTGCAACTTTTCTTCAAGGGGAAATATATGTGCAACTTTAGCCATCGCCTCTTCACAATCTTGATTAAAAATGTTGAAAGAAATTAAACATGGGGATTGATTTTTTTTCTTTTCTTTGGGTGGCTAATCCAACCAATGACTCGTCATATCAGGAGGCCATTTGTGCAGCTGGGCATGAACATGCCCGCCCAGGCGGAGCGCAGCTCGAAGAGAATGCTCGACAAGTTCCTTTTGAACGAGAGGCACCTGTTCATAGCCGCGCCGAGCGGGGGACCGTGTGATGTCTACCTCTTCTTCGGAATAATCGACATCCTACAAGACTACGACATAACCAAGAAGCTGGAGCACGCCTACAAGTCTTTCCAGGTCAACCCTGGCCGCATTTCTGCTGTGGATCCCAAGCTCTACTCGAGGAGGTTCCAGGATTTCATTCGCAGGGTGTTCGTGAAACAACAGCATTGAGGCTGAGAAGAATGCACAGGGTTAACTGACTTTTTACATCCGGTGGAGGAGTTTTTGCATCATGAGATAGATCCATTGGTGAATGAAACTCATGGCATGATGGCGTCGCTGATCCCGAGCATGCGCTGAAACAGTGCGGCTGGTGGGGTGGTTTGGCTTTGGCCACCATGTTGCTGGACGTTTCTCGTCTGAATAGGCGGCTGCAAGGAGATGCTAGTAGCTCTGCCGACAAGCATGCTGAAATCGGATGGATGAGGGAGCTAAACTACGGACATACAAAGCTCCGTCTTTTGGAAGACTTGTGACTTTGTGGAGAGAGACTGTAAGTGCCTACTCCATGATTGCAGAGCTATGGCTGCAGATATTCCATGACTAGCTTAGCTAGCACCTGCCTCTGCTTTGTAGTGCTCTTTTGTAATTTGTTTCTTCCTTTTGCACTTACCAAGAACCCGATTTTTTTTTCTGGGATTCATTCTTGGTGTGATGTGCTGAATAGCGGATATGGTCTTGCACAGGAGTGGTCGAGTGGGAATCAATCTGGCCTTGTACATGTTCACGTTGTCCTGCACTATCAAGACAAGTGTTATTGGACTGCAAACTGATGCATCTTGTCGAACGAAATTCAGAAAAAGGAACCAGGATGTCCATCCATCTCGCCTTCTTCAGTAACACCTGCAGCTCTCACCTTTGCTTGCAGATGCAGATGCAGATGCAGATGCAGATGCAGATGGCCAATCTCAGCCGTCCGGCTGAATTTTCAGGACACGTCTCATTCGTGGTTCAGAGAAAAGAAGCTGCCCCCCCTGTACACACTGTTGCCCTCTTTGCAAGCATTTGCAGCCTATCTTCTGCCGTGACCACAGTCGACTAGAGAGGCAGTGTCATTTGCATGCACATTTGTACTACTACTACTGCTGCCTGCGCCGCTGCCATTGTGGACTGAGTGAAGCAAAAATAAAGTGGGAGGGAGGGGGAGGAGACACGCATCAAAAGGAGAGAAAGCGGGTGCAGGGAAGATGCTGGGACAGATCTGGTCTCCTCTCCTCATGCCATGTGTGGTGCTGTTCTTTTCTGCGCCTGCCTTCTTTCTCCTCCTCTCTTTTTCCCTCTCCCTCTCGACTTTGCTTTCTTCCATGGCAATGGCATGCCATGCCGAGGCCTAGTCCACCCCGTGCTCTTTTCGCATGCTTCGCTTTGCACCGCTCCTCCTGAGCTGGAGCACGCTGCTGTGCTCTTGTGCATGAGTGTGGGCTGTGGAGGAAGGAAGGAAGAGCAGGTGGAAAGATGCTACAGGCAGGGTGATGCGTGCTGCTTCCACGCGTGACGCATCCTGTCCTGTCCATGGGCATGGGTATTGTCAGTGTCATTGACTCATTGTGCCGATATAGAGTCGGTGGTTCTTGTTTATCACAGCCTCCCGTTGTTTCCACTTGTGATGTACTCGCGTCATTTTATTTGGATCTCTGCGGTAAAGTAGAGATTGCCTGGATGGATGACGCAAAAGCTTCGGCTCCATGCTCTTCTTCACCATGTTAAGTTTTTTTTGGGTGGTCCTAACGGTTGATGTAGAGGGTGTTTGGGATCTGTGTATCTGTGACCACCGGTCAAAAAGAAATGTACTCGTATATCAAGGCTGGATCTATCTTTACGCTTTACGACTACGCATTGCTCATTGTTTTTCAGCGACTTGGAGCATCTACAAGTGGACAACAAATCCGGATCCTATACATGGCAGATGCATTCGGGCGTGTCCACGGATAGTAACTGATTACCCCTCATTTTGTGGATATTGAAACAACAGTCATCATTTCTTTATCCTCATTTCCATTACATTACATTTTTCGACAAAGATCCATTACATTACATGCAACAAGAAATTCATACACTACAATTGCTAAAAACAAGGAAACTAGCAACCCGTCACAGTCAAATCCATGTATACATACATAGATAGATCTTGTCAACATCATGTCATCATTCTTATTGCATTACTCCGTTTTTTCATAAACATAATACACTAGATGTGTGCTGGATAGTGGTTGATATGTGGAGTAATAGTAGTAGATGTAGGCAGGAGTCGGTCTACTAATCTTGGACGTGATGCCTATATAATGATCATTGCCTGGATTTCGTCATGAGTATTTGAAGTTCTATCAATTTCCCAACAGTAATTTGTTCACCCAGCGTTTGCTATTTTTCTCGAGAGAAGACACTAGTGAAACCTATGGCCCCAGGGTCTCTTTCTCATATATTTGCCTTTGCAATCTACTTTTTCCTTGCATTTATTTTCAGTTCTACTAAACCAAAAATACAAAAATACCTTGCTGTAATTTATTCTTATTTATTTTATTTGGCGTTCGATCTATCAATCTACTACAAATTTATCTCACGTCCGTTTGCCTACTTGAGGCGCCGTACCCAGGAAGGGATTGACAACCCCTTTAACATGTCGGCTTGCGAGGATTTGTTATCTGTGTGCAGGGGCTGTTTACGTTGTATTGCTTGGTTCACCTACTTGGTCGATGACCTTGGTTTCATATATGAGGGAAATACCTACCGCCACTGCGCTGCATCATCCCTTCCTCTTTCGGGAAATACCGACGTAGCTTCAAGCGGCATCAGAGCCCAGGTAGGATTCGGTCCTACTTGGGGCGCCCATTGGCCTCTCCCCTCCCCCTCCCACCTATATATACGTGGGAGGGGGCGCCTAGCACACATCAGACAATTGCCTAGCCGTGTGCGGTGCCCCTCTCCACCGTTTAGACCCCTGGTCATATTTTCGTAGTGCTTAGGCAAAGCCCTGCGGAGATCACTTCATCATCAGTGTCACCACGCCATCGTGCTGACGGAACTCATCTAGTACCTCCATGTATTGCTGGATCAAGAAGGCGAGGGACGTCACCGAGTTGAACATGTGCAGAACACGGAGGTATCGTGCGTTCAGTACTTGATTTGTTGACGTGAGAATAAGTTCGACAACATCAACCGCATTGTGGAACGCATCCACTTACGATCTACGAGGGTACGTAGATGATACGTCCATTTTGCATCATGTTTTTTTATTGTTATTTACAATGTTTTTATCCATAATAATGATTTTTGGAGTAATTCTAATGCCTTTTCTCTCATAATTTACAAGGAACACACCAAGAGGGAGAATTCCGGCAGCTGGAAATATGGACCTGGAAAAGCTACGTCAGGCCACCTATTTTGCACAACTCCAAATGAGCTGAAACTTCACAGAGATTTTTATGGATTATTTAAGAAATATTGGAGCCAATAAACACTAGAGGGGGGCACCAGGTGGGCACAACCCACCTGGGCGCGCGAGGCCCCCCAGGCGCGCCTTGGTGGGTTGTGGCCTCCTCGGCCCACCTCCGGTGCCCATCTTTTGGTATATAAGTCATTTTGACCTAGAAAAAATAAAGAGAAGGCTTTGGGACGGAGCGCCGCCGTCTCGAGGCGGAACTTGGGCAGGAGCACTTTTGCCCTCCGGCGGAGCGATTCTGCCGGGGGAACTTCCCTCCCAGAGGGGGAAATCATCGCCATCATCATCACCAACAACTCTCCCATCTTGGGGAGGGCAATCTCCATCAACATCTTCACCAGCACCATCTCATCTCAAACTGTAGTTCATCTCTTGTATTCAATCTTGTTACCGGAACTATAGATTGTTGCTAGGGGGTGACTAGTAGTGTTGATTACATCTTGTAGTTGATTACTATATGGTTTATTTGGTGGAAGATTATATGTTCAGATCCATTATGCATATTAATACCCCTCTGATCATGAGCATGTTTATTGTTTGTGAGTAGTTACCTTTTTTCTTGAGGTCACGGGATAAATCATGTTGCAACTAATCATGTGAATTTGATATGTGTTCTATATTTTTGATGGTATGTATGTTGTGATTCCCTTAGTGGTGTCATGTGAACGTCGACTACATGACACTTCACCATATTTGGGCCTAAGGGAATGCATGGTGGAGTAGTAAATAGATGGTGGGTTGCGAGAGTGACATAAACTTAAACCCCAGTTTATGCACTATTCCGTAAGGGGCCGATTGGATCCTAGAGTTTAATGTTATTGTTAGAATTTATTCTTAATACTTTTCTCGTAGTTGCGGATGCTTGCGGGAGGGTTAATCATAAGTATGAGGTTTATTCAAGTAATAATAGCACCTAAGCACCGGGCCACCCACATATCAAATTATCAAAGTAGCGAACGCAAATCAAACCAACATGATGAAAGTGACTAGATGCCCGTGTACCCTCAAGAACGCTTTGCTTATTGTAAGAGACCGTTTTGGCTTGTCCTTTGCCTCAAAAGGATTGGGCTACCTTGCTGCATACTTTTTACTATTATCGTTACTTGCTCGTTACAAATTATCTTGCTATCAAACTACTCGCTACTTACAATTTCAGCACTTGCAGACAACACCTTACTGAAAACTACTTGTCATTTCCTTCTGCTCCTCGTTGGGTTCGACACTCTTACTTATTTAAAAGAGCTAGAATTGATCCCCTATACTTGTGGGTCATCAAGGCTATTTTCTGGCGCCGTTGCCGGGGAGTGAAGTGCCTTGGTAAGTGGAATTCGGTAAGGAAACATTTATATAGTGTGCTGAAATTTATTGTCACTTGTTACTATGGAAAACAATCCTTTGAGGGATTTGTTCGGGGTATCTTCACCTCGTCCGGAACCACAATTAGCTACCCCTCAACCTACTCCACCTACTGAAATTATTGAATATGAAATTCCTTCGGGTATGATAGAACAACTGCTAGCTAATCCTTATGCAGGAGATGGAACCGAACATCCTGATATGCACTTGATATATGTGGAACAAATTTGTGGATTGTTTAAGATTGCAGGTTTACCCGGGGATGAGGTGATGAGAAAGGTTTTCCCTTTATCTTTGAAGGGAAAAGCAATGGCATGGTATAGGCTATGCGATGATATTAGATCATGGAATTGGAATCGTTTGAAATTGGAGTTCCATCAAAAAAATTATCCTATGCATCTAGTTCATCGTGGTCAGAGTTATATATATAATTTTTGGCCTCGTGAAGGAGAAATTGTCGCTCTAGCTTGGGGGAGGCTTAAGTAAATGTTATATCCATGCCCCAATCATGAGCTTTCAAGAGAAATTATTATTCAAAACTTTTATGCTCGGCTTTCTCGTAATGATCAAACCATGTTGGATACTTCTTGTGATGTCTCTTTTATGAAGAAAACTATTGAATTCCGATGGGAACCTTTGGAAAGAATTAAACGCAACTCTGAAGATTGGGAACTCGAGAAGGTAAAGAGTCAGGTATAAAGATTAAGTATGATTGTGTTAAATCTTTTATGAATACCGATGCTTTTCAAAAGTTTAGCACTAAATATGGACTTGATTCTGAGATAGTAGCCTCCTTTTGTGAATCATTTGCTACTCATGTTGAACTCCCTAAAGAGAAGTGGTTTAAATATCACCCACCTATTAAAGAAGAAACTAAAGAACCGGTACCAGTTAAAGAAGAAACTATACTCTACAATGTTGATCCAGTTGTTTCTACTGCTTATATTGAGAAACCCCCTTTCCTGTTAGGATAAAGGAACATGCTAAAGTTTCAACTATGGTTAACAAAAGCTATGTTAGAACACCTAAACCAGGTGAACAAATTAGGGTAGAACCTAAAGTTGCTATGGTTAAAGATCTCTTGGAGGAAGATATTGATGGACATGTTATTTACTTATGTGCAGAAGGTGGTAGAATTGCTAAGCCTGGTGGAAAAGATAAACATAGACCTATTGTTGGCATGCCCGTTATTTCAGTTAAAATATGAGATCACTATTATCATGGTTTATGTGACATGGGTGCTAGTGTAAGTGCTATTCCTTACAAGTTATATCAAGAAATTAGGAAATACATAACACCTACAGAGTTAGAAGACATAGATGTTACTATTAAACTTGCAAATAGAGCTGTTGAAGTCTTGTGTGGGAAAATAAAATACCCTACTGATTTTCTTGTTCTTGGTTCCCCACAAGATGGCTTCTGTCCCAATATCTTTGGTAGACCTTTCTTGAACACAGTTAATGCTAAGATAGATTGCAAGAAACAAATTGTTGGTGTTAGCTTTGGTGATGAGTCTCATGAGTTTAATTTTTCCTAGTTTCGCAGAAATAATCATGAAAAAAAATTGCCTAGTAAGGATGAATTAATTGGTCTTGCTTCTATTGATGTGCCACCTACTGATCCTTTAGAACAATACTTGCTAGACCATGAGAATGATTTACATATGCATTAAAGAAATGAAATAGATAAGATTTTCCTTGAACAACGTCCTCTGCTTAAACACAATTTGCCTATTGAAACTCTTGGAGGTCCTCCTCCACCTAAAGGTGATCCTGTGTTTGAATTAAAACAATTGCCAGACACTTTGTAATATGCTTATCTTGATGGAAAGAAAATATATCCTATTATTATTAGTGCTAACCTTTCAGAACATGAAGAAGAAAGATTATTGAAAGTTCACAGGAAGCATCGAGCTACTATTGGATATACTCTTGATGATTTAAAGGGCATTAGTCCCACTCTATGTGAGCACAAAATTAATATGGAACCTGATGCTAAACCCGTTGTTGATCACCAACGTCGGTTAAATCCGAAGATGAAAGAGGTGGTAAGAACGGAAACATTAAAACTTCTGGAAGCAGGTATAATCTATCCTATAGCTGATAGTAGATGGGTAAGTCCTGTCCATTGTGTCCCTAAGAAAGGAGGTATTACTGTTGTTCCTAATGATAAGAATGAACTTATTCCACAAAGAATTGTTACAGGCTATAGAATGGTAATTGATTTCAGAAAATTAAATAAAGTTACTAGAAAAGATCATTACCCTTTGCCTTTTATTGATAAAATGCTGGAAAGATTATCTAAGCACACACACTTTTGCTTCCTTGATGGATATTTTGGCTTTTCACAAATACCTGTTTCTCAACCTGATCAAGAAAAGACCACTTTTACTTGTCCTTTTGGAACCTATGCTTATAGACGTATGCCTTTTGGTTTATGTAATGCACCTGCTACCTTTCAAAGATGTATGTTGGCTATATTCTCTGACTTTTGTGAAAAGATTGTTGAGGTTTTCATGGATGACTTTTCTGTTTATGGGAAGTCTTTTGATGATTGTTTAAGCAATCTTGATTGAGTTTTGCAGAGATGTGAACAAACAAATCTTGTCTTGAATTGGGAGAAGTGCCAATTTATGGTTAATGAAGGCATTGTCTTGGGTCATAAAATTTCTGAAAGAGGTATTGAAGTGGACCAAGCTAAGGTTGATGCAATTGAGAAAATGCCATGTCCTAAGGACATCAAAGGTATTCGTAGTTTCCTAGGTCATGCTGGTTTCTATAGGAGGTATATTGAAGACTTCTCTAAAATTTCTAGGCCTCTCACTAGTCTTTTTCAAAAGGATGTTCCTTTTGTTTTTTATGATTGTTTAGAAGCCTTTGAAGCACTCAAGAAAGCTTTAATTTCTGCACCTATTGTTCAACCACCTGATTGGAACTTGCCTTCTGGAATTATGTGTGATGCTAGCGATTATGTTGTTAGTGATGTTCTAGGACAAAGAGTTGATAACAAATTGAATGTTATCCATTATGCTAGTAAAACTCTAGACAGTGCTCAAAGAAATTATGCTACTACTGAAAAATAATTCTTAGCAGTGGTGTTTGCTTGGGATAAGTTTAGACCTTATATTGTTGATTCCAAAGTAACTGTTCACACAGACCATGTTTATATTAAATATCTTATGGAAAAGAAAGATGCTAAACCTAGACTTATTCATTGGGTTCTCTTGTTACAAGAATTTGATTTGCATATTATTGATAGAAAAGGAGTCGAGAACCCTGTAGTTGATAACTTGTCTAGGCTTGAGAATGTGCTTGATGACCCACTACCTATTGATGATAGTTTTCCTGATGAGCAGTTAGCTGCAATAAATGTTGCTAATGGTACTCCTTGGTATGCTGACTATGCTAATTACATTGTTGCTAAATATTTACCACCTAGCTTTACTTACCAACTAAAGAAAAAAATCTTCTATGATTTAAGACATTACTTTTGGGATGACCCACATATTTATAAAGGAGTAGATGGTATTATTAGACGTTGTGTACCTGAGCATGAACAGGGACAAATCCTACGGAAATGTCGATCTGAACCGTATGGAGGGCATCATGCTGGAGATAGAACTGCCCACAAGGTATTGCAGTCTGGATTTTATTGGCCCACTCTCTTCAAGGATGCTCGTAAGTATGTCTCATCTTGTGATGAATGCCAAAGAATAGGTAATATTGGTAAGCGTCAAGAAATGCCTATGAACTATTCTCTTGTTGTTGAACCATTTGATGTTTGGGGATTTGATTACATGGGACCTTTTCCTTCTTATAATGGGTATACACACATTTTGACGGCTATTGACTATGTTACTAAATGGGTAGAAGCTATTCCAACTAGTAGTGTTGATCACAACACCTCTATTAAAATGCTCAAGGAAGTTATTTTCCTAAGGTTTGGAGTCCCTAGATATTCAATACCTGATGGTGGTTCACACTTTATTCATGGTGCTTTTCGTAAGATGCTTGCTAAGTATGATGTTAACCATAGAATTGCATCACCTTATCATCCTCAGTCTAGTGGTCAAGTTGAACTTAGTAATAGAGAAATAAAATTAATTTTGCAAAAGACTGTCAATAGGTCCAGGAAGAATTGGTCTAAGAAATTAGATGATGCACTTTGGGCTTATAGAACAACATATAAAAATCATATGGGTATGTCTCCTTATAAAATGGTTTATGGAAAAGCTTGTCATTTACCACTTGAGTTAGAACATAAAGCATATTGGGCAGTTAAAGAACTCAACTATGATTTCAAACTTGCTGGTGAAAAGAGGCTATTTGATATAAGCTCATTAGATGAATGGAGAACCCAAGCTTATGAAAATGCAAAGTTATTCAAAGAAAAGGTTAAAAGCTGGCATGACAAAAGAATTCAAAAGCGTGAGTTTAAAGTCAGATAATATGTTCTTTTGTACAACCCTCATTTTAGATTTTTTGCAGGAAAGCTCCTCTCAAAATGGGAAGGCCTCTATGTCATCGAGGAGGTTTACCGGTCTGGTGCCATCAAAATAAATAATTTCGAAGGCACTAACCCGAAGGTTGTCAACGGGCAACGAATAAAGCATTATATCTCAGGTATGCCTATTAATGTTGAAAGCAATATTGTCCAAACTTTGACACCGGAAGAGCACATAAAAGAGTTCTTTTGGAACACTCCAGAATCATCAAAATAAGGAGGTACGTAGTATGGTAAGTAAACAGACTCCGTAAAATCTGCAAAAATATTTTTTGTCAGGTTTGGAATAATTTAGAATTTTGGGAATAAAGAAACTGCCAGGAAGCGTCCCCTGGTGGGCACAAGACACCTGCCTGGCGCGCCCAGGTGGGTTGTGCCCACATGGGACACCTTCCATACTCAGTTTTTCTCCTGTATACTCGTGCTCCAAGATAAAAAAATATATTTATACTTCCCGAACCTATTAACCATCGTATCGCGAAGAAATCCTCTATTCTCTTTTCTTGCTGTTTCTGGTCAGATTTATCAAGCTAGGCATCATGTCTTCCTGCTCCTCCAACAACATGGACGAAGATGCTTGGCTGATGAAGATCGAGACGAAGAGGGAGGAGCCTACGGACACCGTGAAGGGAGGCAAGGGCAAGGAAGCTACCATAAATCCATCCCCGGTGACAGCACAAGCACTGCTGGCCGAGGAGGAGGAGGAAGATATCCTTAAGCCCTACCTTACTAATCTTACCCCTACTGAGATTGAAGCTTTTCGCGTCATTGAAATAGTTCACATACAAAATAAGTATCTCACTCACGAACATATTCTGCATCAAGAGCATATTATCCATCACCGGAGCGTCATCCGTCGGCTACAGGATCTTGCTACCTCTTGAGCATGCGTTGGTTTTCCCTTGAAGAGGAAAGGGTGATGAAACAAAGTAGCGTAAGTATTTCCCTCAGTTTTTGAGAACCAAGGTATCAATCCAATAGGAGACTAAACACAAATCCCTAGTACCTGCACAAACAATCAAGAACCTTGCAACCAACGCGATAAAGGGGTTGTCAATCCCTTCACGGCCACTTGCAAAAGTGAGATCGGATAAAGATAATAAGAAAATATTTTTGGTATTTTTGCGGTATAGATTGAAAAGTAAAGATTGCAAAATAAATGGCGACAAAGATAACCAGTAGATGGCAGATTAATATGATGGAAATAGACCCGGGGGCCATAGGTTTCACTAGTGGCTTCTCTCAAGATAGCATGTATTACGGTGGGTGAACAAATTATTGTCGAGCAATTGATAGAAAAGCGCATAGTTATGATGATATCTAAGGCAATGATCATGAATATAGGCATCACGTCCGTGACAAGTAGACCGAAACGATTCTGTATCTACTACTATTACTCCACAAATCGACCGCTATCCAGCATGCATCTAGAGTATTAAGTTCATAGGAACAGAGTAACGCATTAGGCAAGATGACATGCTGTAGAGGGATAAACTCAAGCAATATGATATAAACCCCATCTTTTTATCCTCGATGGCAACAATACAATACGTGCCTTGCTGCCCCTGCTTGCACTGGGAAAGGACATCGCAAGATTGAACCCAAAGCTAAGCACTTCTCCCATTGCTAGAACGATCAATCTAGTAGGCCAAACTAAACCGATAATTTGAAAAGACTTGCAAAGATATCAAATCATACATATAAGAATTCAGAGAAGAATCAAATATTGTTCATAGATAATCAAGTTCATAAACCCACAATTCATCGGATCTCGGCAAACACACCGCAAAAAGAGTTACATCGAATAGATCTCCAAGTGAATCGAGGAGAACTTTGTATTGAGATCCAAAGAGAGAGAAGAAGCCATCCAGCTAATAACTATGGACCCGAAGGTCTGTGGTAAACTACTCACACATCATTGGAGAGGTTATGGTGTTGATGTAGAAGCCCTCCGTGATCGAATCCCCCTCCGGTAGATCACCGGGAAAGGCCCCAAGATGGGATCTCACGGGTACAGAAGGTTGCGGCGGTGGAAAAGGTGTTTCGTGGCTCTCCCCGAAGGTTTTAGGGTATAAGAGTATATATAGGCGAAAGAAGTAGGTCGGTGGAGCTGTGAGGGGCCCACGAGGGTGGGGGCGCCCACCCCCTCGGGCGTGCCCTCCTGCCTTGTGGCCTCCTCGGTGATTTCTTGATGTTCACTCCAAGTCTCCTGGATTGCGTTTGTTCCAAAAATGATCCTCGCGAAGGTTTCATTCCGTTTGGTTTCCGTTTGATATTCCTTTTCCGCGAAACACTGAAATAGGCAAAAAAACAGCAATTTGCACTGGGCCTTCGGTTAATAGGTTAGTCCCAAAAATAATATAAAAAGGTATATTAAAGCCCATTAAACATCCAAAACAGATAATATAATAGTATGGAACAATAAAAAATTATAGATACATTGGAGACGTATCAGATCTCTTGACCCTTAAGGACAGGATCGCTTCATCACCTTCTTCACCACCAAAGGAGAACTGAGTATTGGGTATGGGCACTCCCCTTGGCTTCCGCCATGCTTGGGGGAGGTGCCCCGGTATCGTATCATCCCACTATCTTTTTGCTTTTACTTATCTTAGTTCAATCTTTTCTTAGATGAATAAAGTTTAGTTCAATCTTTTCTTCTTTGAGAGTTTGCTTAGTGATCTATCATTGTTATCGTATGCAAGTTATATAATAAAGTTAGTTCGAGTTTTTACTTTCTTACTTTCATGTTGCAAATAAAGAAAAGAAAAATAAAAAGAAAGCAAATAAAATAAAGGAAATAAATCAATATGATCATATACTAATCCTATGGTAGGTGATAGCACCACATAAGGAAAAGTATAAGTAAGAAAACTTTATTAGAGATTGACAAACATAGCATTAGTCGGTGATGCAACTAATGAAAGAATTAATAAGGGAAGGGAAGATTCACATATAAATATACCATCCTAGAAATCTTTTGTGATTGTGAGCCCTCAGCAAAATATTATATGCCAAAATTGTTGACGTTGGACAAGGAAGACAATGTAATGGTTTATGTTTGTTTATATTCACATAGAAGTGATATTGTCAAAGATCCTTTAACATGTGGTGCTTGCCCCCTATCTTTGCTAGCCAAAAATTCCGCACTAAGTAGAGATACTACTTGTGCATCCAAAAACCCTTAAACCCAAATCTTTTTCAAGTGTCCACCATACCTACCTAGGGATTGAACAAGATCCCTCAAGTAAGTTGTCATCGGTGCAAAAAGGCAATAAAATTTGCTTCTAAATATGTGAGAACTTTTAGTGTAAGAGAAAATTGAGCGTTGCACGAACTTGGATGACAAAGAATAAAAGCAACAGACTGCATAATAAAGGTTGTCATCGTAAGGGGCAATGTAACGTGATGTTATTTTGCACTAAGGGGTTGAGCATGCAAACAAATAAGCGCATGGCAACCTCTGCTTCCCTCTGCGAAGGGCCTACCTTTTACTTTTATGCAAAGAGTCAAAGTTTTCCTTCTATTCCTTTTATTTTTCTCTTTTGGCAAGCATCATGTGGTGAGGAAAGATCTAGGCACATATGTCCAGTTGAATATAGATAGCATGAGTTATTATTGTTGACATCACCCTTGAGGTGAGTATGTTGGGAGGCGAAACTATAAGCCCCTATCTTTCTATGTGTCCGGTTGACACGTTTTGTTCATGTGTACTCGGTGAGTATTAGCAATCATAGGAGACTATATGATGGTTGAGTATGAGGACTTGCCTAAAGGCTCCGACATGTGACCCTTCCTGAAAAGATGATGAATTGTAGTTGCAAAGTTGACTGAGAACATAATTTGTTGGTTTGTAATAGAGTTTTTTCTTTATACTTCGATTATGTGATGAACTGTTACTTATTCATAGGAAGTGTATGATGCAAGTTCTATGATAAAACTCCTATGTTTAATTTTTTCGTTGTTATAATAATCAACATGATGCTTCTATGTCCGTATTTTGTTTTTATCGACACCTCTGTCTCAAATCATGTGGACATGTTTTTCGATTTCGGTTTTCGCTTGAGGACAAGCGAGGTCTAAGCTTGGGGGAGTTGATACGTCCATTTTGCATCATGTTTTCTTACTGTTATTTACAATGTTTTTATCCATAATAATGCTTTTTGGAGTAATTCTAATGCCTTTTCTCTCATAATTTGCAAGGAACACACCAAGAGGGAGAATTCCGGCAGCTAGAAATCTAGACCTAGAAAAGCTACATCAGGCCACCTATTCTGCACAACTCCAAATGAGCTGAAACTTCACAGAGATTTTTTATGGATTACTTAAGAAATGTTGGAGCCCATAAACACCAGAGGGGGGCCACCAAGTGGGCACAACCCACCTGGGCGTGCCAGGCACGCCCTAGTGGGTTGTGGCCTCCTCTGCCCACCTCCAGTGCCCATATTTTGGTATATAAGTCATTTTGACCCAGAAAAAAATGAAGAGAAGGCTTTGGGGATGGAGCGCTGCCGTCTCGAAGCAGAACTTGGGCAGGAGCACTTTTGCCCTCCGACGGAGCGATTCTGCCGGGGGAGCTTCCCTCCCGGAGGGGGAAATCATCATCATCATCACCAACAACTCTCCCATCTTGAGGAGGGCAATCTCCATCAACATCTTCACCAGCACCATCTCATCTCAAACCCTAGTTCATCTCTTGTATTCAATCTTGTTACCGGAACTATAGATTGTTGCTAGGGGGTGACTAGTAGTGTTGATTACATCTTGTAGTTGATTACTATATGGTTTACTTGGTGGAAGATTATATGTTCAGATCCATTATGCATATTAATACCCCTCTGATCATGAGCATGTTTATTGTTTGTGAGTAGTTACCTTTGTTCTTGAGGTCACGAGATAAATCATGTTGCAAGTAGTCATGTGAATTTGATATGTGCTCTATATTTTGATGGTATGTATGTTGTGATTCCCTTAGTGGTGTCATGTGAACATCGACTACATGACACTTTACCATATTTGGGCCTAAGGGAATGCATTGTGGAGTAGTAAATAGATGGTGGGTTGCGAGAGTGACAGAAACTTAAACCCCAGTTTATGCACTATTCTGTAAGGGACCGATTGGATCCTAGAGTTTAATGCTATGGTTAGAATGTATTCTTAATACTTCTCTCGTAGTTGCGGATGCTTGTAGGAGGGTTAATCATAAGTTGGAGGTTTGTTCAAGTAATAAAAACACCTAAGCACCGGTCCACCCACATATCAAATTATCAAAGTAGCGAACACAAATCAAACCAACATGATGAAAGTGACTAGATGAAATTCCCGTGTACCATCAAGAACGCTTTGCTTATTATAAGAGTCCGTTTTGGCATGTCCTTTGCCTCAAAAGGATTGGGCTACCTTGCTGCATACTTGTTACTATTATCGTTACTTGCTCGTTACAAATTATCTTGCTATCAAACTACTCGCTACTTACAATTTCAGCACTTGCAGACAGCACCTTACTGAAAACTACTTGTCATTTCCTTCTGCTCCTCATTGGGCTCGACAATCTTACTTATCGAAAAGAGCTACAATTGATCCCCTATACTTGTGGGTCATCAGTAGACACACTCTCCCCCTCTTGTTATGCATCTCCGTGGATAGATCATTGCGTGTGCGTAGATTTTTTTTTCATGCAATGATTCCCAACACCTATATCTACCATCCATATTACACTTGTTTCACCATCTCTTCGTCGAACTAGTGCACCTAAACAATTTACCATTGTATTGGGTGTGCTGGGGACACAAGAGACTCTTTGTTATTTGGTTGCAGGGTTGTTTTAGAGAGACCATCTTCATCCTACGCCTCCCACAGATTGATAAACCTTAGGTCATCCACTTGAGGGAAATTTTCTACTGTCCTACAAAACTCTGCACTTGGAGGCCCAACAACGTCTACAAGAAGAAAGGTTGTGTAGTAGACATCAAGCTCTTTTCTGGCGCCGTTGCCGGGGAGGTTAGTGCTTGAAGGTATATCTTTAGATCTTGTAATTGAATCTTTTAGTTTCTTGTTTTATCACTAGTTTAGTCTATAAAATAAAACTACAAAAAATAGAATTGAGATTGCCTCATATGCTTCATCTTTTTAATGTCTTCCGTGAAAATGATGGAAAGGAAATTTGTGCTCAAGTGTTAGAAGAAGAAGTTAATAAATGTTTGGCACTAAATCTTTGAATAATGAGCATGATTGCGATGTTGTTAGTATGAATTCCTTGAATATCCATGATGCTAATGATATGCAAATCCATAAGCTTGGAGATGCTATGTGTTGATGAAGATGATATTTTTTTGTCCCTCAAGTTTTGATGAGCAAATTTATTATGATGATAGCATGCCTCCTGTTTATGATGATTATGTTGATGAAAGTGGGTTTTGAAGAGTATCAACTTTAGATAATAATGATCCCACTATTTTGAAGGGTGTTGAATCTTATTGTAATAATTATGAAATTGGATTTGGAGAGGTCATGACTTTATTTAGTGATGAATCAACTATTTTGCAAGAGGTTACAATTGATTATGAGAACAAAGTTGCTATCTATGATGATTATTGTGATAACATGTATGGTATAAAGAATAATTATAACCATGAAACTTGTCATCATGATTTTAATTTTCAATTGGATTACGCCTCACATGATAGTTATTTTGTTGACTTTGCTCCCACTATTATTGATGAGAATAAATTTGCTTTCGTGGAGAGTAATAAAATTTCTATGCTTGTGGATCATGAAAAGAATGCTTTATATGATAGTTATATTTTTGAATTCATTCATGATGCCACTGAAAATTATTATGAGAGAGGAACACATGCTTTTACATATCGCAATAATATGAAGTTTCCTCTCTATGTGTTGAAAATTTGGGAGTTATGTTTGTTTTGCCTTCCTATGCTAGTTGATTCTTACTCCCATAAATTGTTTGCTCACAAAATCCCTATGCATAGGAAGTGGGTTAGACTTAAATGTGCTAGTCATATGCTTCATGATGCTCCCATATTGTTTCAATTCTTATCTTTCATGAGTGCATCATTGAAATCATCATGCCTAGCTAGAAAGGCATTAAAGAAAAGCGCTTGTTGGGAGACACCCCAAGATTTATCCCTACTGTTTTTGTGTGTTCACATGATTATGCTACTGTAGTAATCATGTTTTATAGCTTTTGTTTCAATAAAGTGCCAAGTAAAGCCTTTAGGATAGTGTGGATGATAGTTGACTTGATTCTGTGCAAAAACAGAAACTTTTGCTCTCAGTCCAGGAATTTTCAAAATTCACTTGAACGTGATTTTGATCTGAATTTTTTACACAAGATTGATATACAAATTGCCTATATTGTCCTAATGTTTCAGAATTTTTGGAGTTACAGAAGTATGCAAAGTTTCCAGATTACTACAGACTGTTTTGTTTTTGACAGATTCTGTTTTCATTGTGTTGTTTGCTTGTTTTGATGAATCTATGAGTAGTATCAGAGGGTATGAACCATGGAGAAGTTGGAATACAGTAGATGTAACACCAATATAAATTTAGAATGAGTTCACAAAGTACCTAAGTGGTGATTTGCTTTATTATACTAACGGAGCTTACGAGTTTTTTGTTGAGTTTTGTGTTGTGAAGTTTTCAAGTTTTGGGTGAAGTTTCGATGGACTACGGAATAAGGAGTGGCAAGAGCCTAATCTTGGGGATTACCAAGGCACCGCAAGGTAATATTCAAGGACAACCAAGCATCTAAGCTTGGGTATGCCCCAGATGGCATCCCCTCTTCCGTCTTCGTTCATCGGTAACCTTACTTGGAGCTATATTTTTATTCACCACATGATATGTGTTTTGCTTGAAGCGTTATTTTTTTATTAGGATTTAATTTCTGTTTGAATAATATCACAAGACCTAAAATTCTTAAATGTTAGAGAGCCTTCACGTAGTCACATAATTATTGAACTACTCATTGATCTTCACTTATATCTTTTGGAGTAGTTTGTCATTTGCTCTAGTGCTTCACTTATATCTTTCTAGAGCACGACGGTGGTTTTATTTTGTAGAAATTGATGAACTCTCATGATCCACTTATATTATTCTTGAGAGTCTCTAAACAGCATGGTAATTTGCTTAGGTTATGAATTTAGTCCTAATATGATGGGCATCCAAGAGGGATATAATAAAAACTTTCATATAAAGTGCATTGAATACTATGAGAAGTTTGATCCCTTATGATTGTTTTGAGATATGAGGATGTTGATATTAGAGTCATGCTAGTGAGTAATTGTGGATTGGTAGAAATACCTGCGTTAAAGTTTGTGATTCCCGTAGCATGCATGTATGGTGAACCGTTATGTGATGAAGTCGGAGCATGATTTTGTAGCGACCCGACCTCAGACGGTCAAGTCTCTGTGCTTAAGTGTCATCCCTGGATCGGTATTGCTGACACACACAGTACTCGAGGATTTATAATAGAGTTCAATCACACACCTATTACATCGAATGTCTCAAAAGATAACTTATTACAATAATATGGCTGATGGCCATCTAATTAAGATAACAACGGAAGCTTCGAAGGTAGAAGCGTCCATCCAACTCCACGGCAAAACTGAGTGCATGACAACGACCTAGCGCACCTTACTCTTCGTCTGAAAACTCTGCAACATAATACGTTGCAGCCTGTGTAGGTCAGCACATGGAATATGCTGGCAAAATAACACTATAGAGCAATGAATAGATAACAGCTATCACTACATGCATATATGGCTGGTGGAGGCTCTATGGTTATCATTTGCATAAAGAGTTTTTCCCTACAACAAAGGAATATATTTTATTTAACTACAAAGTTTGTTGAATAATATTGAGAATGGTTACCCCATCTCAATCCCAAAATAATAATTATCAACCCAACAAATTAATTAAGTAAAGTGATGAGATCAAATCAATAATTCAAGAACCAGATACTCAAGATGTCCATAACCGGGGACACGGCTAACCATGATTAGTTTGTACACTCTGCAGAGGTTTGCGCACTTTTTCCCACAAGACTCGATCTCCTCCGTTGAATTTCTCGCACTGCATGATGTTTGAGAAACGGATGACCGAGACACAGTCTTTCCGAAGAGGTCCCCTTAACCGATAGATATGCCGGTACACCTACAATCCCCTACATCTGCTAGCCCATCATGGAAAGGATTCCCACAACTTACTCAACTATGCTAGAGTCCATAATGGCTTGTGGCTGCACACGGAAGTTTCTAGCATGAATAATCTTATGATCCCTTTGAGCCTGGGTGGCGAACCATAGGATGATCACACGGGTACCCCGGGATCTCCTTGGACAACGCTGGATTCCCCAGGTGCCCACAAACAATCCACCTAGATGTGTATTAAAGTAGCCACCTTAAGTTATCCGTTAATTCGTAATAACGCTCACATCTGTCATGAATCACTCAAACCAAATCACGTCTACGAGTATAGCATAGCAGTATAAGCATAACGTAGTAACTCCTAGGGTTTGACATAAGACAATAGGTTCTACCTCATCAACTACTACCCAATACCCACATGTTATCAAATACTAATCATGCAATGTTTGAGGGTTGAAACTAATGCATAAAAACTAGGTATTAAAGGGATATGATCAAAGTGTTACTTGCCTTGCCAACGATCAAAAAACCCTAGAGATTCGTAGTAGCAAGCCTCGCACTCCGGAAACTCTATCGTGAACAAACAATATCATACATAAGCACTCAAGCATAAAATGCAAAGGTAAAACGCAAATGAAAAGATTTGAACAGAAAGTTCAAAAGAATAGCTTCGATTTGCAAAAAGAATCAATCGTATCGGAGCTACGAAACTCAAACTGCAATCAAAAGAAGTTCGAGAACAAATCTGCTTGAAACCAAAATTTAAATTGCCAAAACCATGTTCAAGTTGATTATCTGAACAGAGGGGAACAAGACGAAGATTTTAGCGTTGGTTCAACTGTATTTGGATAAACGAGTAAAAAGTAACAAGGATTTGAAGTTTAGGGACTAATCTGCGATAAAAGTATTTATGGATAGGTCCCTAGACAAAAATAAAACTAAAAAGAAAAATCTACGGAAGGAATGTTCGTCAACAGAACTAAACGAATGAATCCGTTTGTTAAAACGACCTAACCAGAGAACGTTCGCTAAATAAACTAAAACTAAAACAAAAACCGATCTAAACTAAACTGATCAAAATAAACCAGGAAAACCAAACAGTTTATACCGTTTAACCGGAGAAAACCGGCGGCGGATATCCGGCGAGCGGCGACGAGATCTGGCGGCTCCGATGGCGGGGCGGCGGCGGCGAGGCGACGACGAGGCGATGGTGCAGCGCGGGGAGGCGGCGGCATGCGCGGGCGTCGGCAGCGGCTAGCGGCGGCTCGGCTCGGCGGTGGCGGTGGCTTGGCGGGGAGGAGAGGGAGGCGGGGCGACGGCTTATAAAGTTCGGGGGGTGGTGGCTTGGGCGAGGGGGCGTCGGAACGGGGGTCCGAGCCGGACTCCCCAGGCGGCGGCGGGGACTCCTCCCGAGCGAGGAGGAAGGCGGTGCGCGAGCTCGGCCGTGGCCCTGCTGCAGCTGGGCCGGCCCAGGAAACCTTTTTTTATAAAATAAATTTCTCCGTGAACAAAAATCCTGATAAAATATATTAAAAAATCCAGAAACAATTTTCACCATGCAAACCTAATATTTAGGACAAGATGAGCATTTTTCTAGACTAAAATGCAATTTTTAAAAATGCATGTTTTTCTCTAATTCAAATAAAATACCAATAAAATAATATTTTTGATTTTAAAATTCCTAATATTTCTCTTTTCTTGAAGAAGTCATGTTATCTTCTCTCATTTATTTTTATTATTAAAAATAATTGGAGAGAAAATATTAAAATCAAATTGATCCTCTTTTCAAATTTGAATTAAATTCAAATATGAAAATTTGTGAAACCTCCAACTCTCTCCTTGGGTCCTTGAGTTGCTTAAGATTTCTAGGATCACAACCAAAATGCAAATAAAATATGATATGCATATGATGATCTATGTATAACATCCAAATTGAAAATTGGGATGTTACAGATTTATTTATTGATTGTCTTCCTTATAAGTGGCAATCAGGGACGAGCGATGGTCTTTTCTTACAAATTTATCCACCTAGGAACATACGTGCAGTACTGGGGAAAACACTAGTAGTGGCGCGGTTTTTAGTGCTATCAATAGCATGGGTGGCCGCACTACTACTAAGGCGCTATAGCTAAGTGGTAGTAGTAGTGTGTTCTAACCCAGCGCTACTACTAATAACGGTATCAGTAGCGCTGGTCAGTCACGCGCTACTATTAAGTAGATGTACTGCTTTTCCTGCCCCGCGTTGTTGATGTATCTTTCAACATTTTTTTGCTTTCTATTGATGTAGAACAACACTCGTTTCAATAAACTGCAATTTCACATATACCACAATACCAGATACTCATATATAGTCATACAGTAGTAGTCATACAATATCATAAAGCATTATAGGTAGTCATATATAGTCAACATGCATCCTCACATGAATATAGCATATGTGATAAGCAGTACTAGGTAGTCTGACAACCACACATATATAGCAGTTCTACTAGGTATAGTCATACAGCCACACACATATGTAGTTCTAGATGATATTGACGACGATCGTCATCCTCAATCCTGGGCGGTGGGTGTTCCTGATAGTAATTAGGATGGCATGTCCAACACGAAGATTATTGTCAACAAGGAAGCTTTTCCACCCAACCGAGCTTAAGTGTGTGCGACCGTCCATGTCCACGTCGTAAGCACATGTGGTGACGGAGCCCCTTGCGGTAAGGCGTATTCCAGCTGAGCCTTCTTCATCAGGCTCGATACCACAACTCACAGATAGGCTCTCTGGCAATTTCTGAATAAGAAAAACATATCAATAAATAAGTAGCCTCGCACATACTCTTGCAAATATATTTCTACTAAGTATAGATTTCTACATTATCAAAAGACACAATACTACACATTTCTACTAAGCATGAATTCTACTAATAAGTATGGATTATCTACACTATTAACAATTCCTTGGATTCTACACTAATAAGCATGTCATCGGACTCTACACTAAAGCATATCATCGACTAGATTCCACACAACATATCATTGGACTCTACACTAAGCATATTATCGGATTCACTAAGCATGTCATCGGATAATTTGCATTTGTAAGTATAACAATAAAGCATATATATATATATATATATATATATATATATATATATATCATCAAATTACTACAGTAAGTATAGCATACCATGACAAGCCGATCAACCATGGTACTTGTCAGGCGGGTCGCGAATGGCACCCCGACAAAGTCAGCACGTGGCGGAATTATGTCCCATAGGTTGCACACCTCCTCCTCGCTCAGCCTCATTATTTGAGCATAGATGGCTTCATGAAGTAGATGCTGAACAGCGTGCCAGTTGCAAGGCTGCTGACGCACCTTGACTTGCACAATTGACATGGTGGTGGTGGTGGTCGTGCCATTTTCCTAAAGCAATATGAGCAAAGATGAACGATCCACCTTACAGGAAAGAAAAAAATAACTTAAAGCTAGCTAGCTAGAGAGCACCCTTCAGAGTTGCTAAGTGAGTGAGTGATTAAGTATAGTAAGTGATACAAATTAAAGGTGTCTCTGAATTATGAGAGAGACCCTTGTTGTCTGTGTCTGAACCTGGGTGATGCTTGTAGAAAAACAATATCTATCTAATTTGCACACCAGCAAAAGCACACCCCCAACCCTCACAAGAAAAATATATATCTAATTTGCACACCAGCAAAAGCACACCCCCAACCCTCACAAGAAAATTTGATAAGTCCAACGTAAACAACTACCGTGAGCATGAAGATACACAACACATCGACTCCAGTAACTTAGCACTTGCAAACCAAATACTTGTACCAAAACCAATATCTACCAGAAAAAATAACAAACTACACCTCACTGAGCCGCTGCCTATTCCATTAGCATTTGAACTTTCCTACGAGGTAGTTAACGAACTACACTAGCATTTGAACTACACTATGGTCATGGTCTACCCTGTTACTGGAAAGAAGCTGGACATCAAAGTTTGCTTATAATGTGCTAGGGATAGCATAGAAATAGTAGTAATGAACTACAAGGCGCAAGAATAGCCGAGAAAGAACCAAACATCCAATTCTTATAACTAACCCACAGTGTCAAATCATCTGGATGTGACATGAGCTCAAAAACATAGATGTAAGTAATCAAGCAGAGTATATATATTTGTTTTCTTCGATTATCCATGACCTACAATAAAATCACTTTTAGATAAATGCAGATGTAATCAGGGAAGTAGTTAATCTGTTCAAATCTCATGCTAGAGACCCACGCAGTGCACTGTGCTAGTGCCAACAACGAACAACATCTCCTGGGGATCTAATTATTGCATGCATGAAAAATCAATCAACCAATCAAGCAGTTAATCTAATTATGGCTCTAAACCCCAAGCAAAGCAATCTTAGTGTTTCCTAACCAAATAAAGCATCAGTTTGTGACAACCATGTCCGTTCCAGATCTCAATCAATCAAGCAATCAGGGAGGGGGATGCATGGCGTAGTGACCTCTCGGGGTTGGCGTGGTGACGAGAATGGGGGATGGCGTGGTGACCTCTCGGGGTTGCTAACGAGGAGGAAGGCCAGTGATGAGGGGGAAGACCGCACCGGGGACAAAGGCATGCGCGCGAGTCGTACGTGGAAGAAGACACTGGTGAGGGGAGGGCGGTCGGCCAAAAGTGACCGGCGAGAGCGTGCGGCCGGTGACAGGGCGGGCGGCGAGAGGGGGGAGGAGCAGTGGAGGGGGGAGGAGCAGCGGAGGAGCATTACGTGCGGCAGTGGCACGCGGTGGCTGGGGGAGAAACCCTAGCCGCAGCGGCGTCGGCAAGATCGAAAGTGAGCGGTGCGGGGTGGGGTCGTACGTGTGCAGGCATGCTAGCTATAGTAGTAGCGCTGCGTCTGGGCCGGCGCTACTGCTAAGCCCACTAGCTGTAGCGCCGGTAGCTAGCCCACGCTACAGCTAAGTGGGCTACCTTTTCTGGCCCTGCGGCCCACATAACAGCAGCGCGGCCCATGCTAACCAACGATGCTGCTAACACATACAAGTAGCGCGTTTTGAACCCAATGCTAGTGATAGTTCCGAGTAGCGTGTGGGCCCAAACAACTGCTACTGCTAGTCTTTTATCTATAAGCATTTTCCTAGTAGTGGTGTAGTACTTTGCTTCGATAGCTAATAGACTTTTGCAATAAGTATGTGATTTCTTTATGACTAATGTTGAGTCCATGGATTATACGCACTCTCACCCTTCCACCATTGCTAGCCTCTCTAGTACCGTGCAACTTTCGCTGATGCATTAAACCCACCATATACCTTCCTCAGAACAGCCACCACACCTACCTATTATGGCATCTCCATAGCCATTTCGAGATATATTGCCTGCAACTTCCACCGTTTCATTTATTATGACGTGCTTCATCATTGTCATATTGCTTTGCATGATTATGTATTTGACATCGTATTTGTGGCAAAGCCACCATTCATATTTTTTATACATGTCACTCTTGATCATTGCACATCCCGGTACACTGTCGGGGGCATTCATATAGAGTCATAGTTGTTTTAGTATCGAGTTGCAATTCTTGAGTTGTAAATTAAATAAAAGTATGATGATCATCATTATTAGAGCATTGTCCCATGTGAGGAAAGGATGATGGAGACTATGATTCCCCCACAAGTCGGGATGAGACTCCGACAAAAAAAAGATAAAAAAAGAGAGGCCAAAGAGCCCACCAAAAAAATGAAAATGAGAGAAAAGAGAGAAGGGGCAATGCTACTATCCTTTTACCACACTTATGCTTCAAAGTAGCACCATGATCTTCATGATGGAGTCTCCTATGTTGTCACTTTCATTTACTAGTGGGGATGTTTCATTATAGAACTTGGCTTGTATATTCCAATGATGGGCTTCCTCAAATTGCCCTAGGTCTTCGTGAGCAAGCGAGTTGGATGCACACCCACTTAGTTTCTTTTGAACTTTCATACACTTATATCTCTAGTGCATCCGTTGCATGGCAATCCCTACTCACTCACATTGATATCTATTGATGGGCATCTCCATAGCCCGTTGATACGCCTAGTTGATGTGAGACTATCTCCTTATGTTTGTCTTCTCCACAACCACCTTCTATTCCACCTATAGCGCTATGTCCATGGCTCACGCTCATGTATTGCATGAAAGTTGAAAAGGTTTGAGAACATCAAAGGTATGAAACAATTGCTTGGCCTGTTATCGGGGTTGTGCATGATTTAATACTTTATGTGATGAAGATGGAGCATAGTGATAACCCACAAGTATAGGGGATCGCAACAGCTTTCGAGGGTAGAGTATTCAACCCAAATTTATTGATTCGACACAAGGGGAGCCAAAGAATATTCTCAAGTATTAGCAGTTGAGTTGTCAATTCAACCACACCTAGAAACTTAGTATCTGCAGCAAAGTGTTTAGTAGCAAAGTAATATGATAGTGGTGGCAACGGTAACAAAAGAGTAATGAAAGCAAAGTAATATTTTTGGTGTTTTGTAGTGATTGTAACAGTAGCAACGGGAAAGTAAATAAGCGTAAACCAGTAGATGGAAAGCTCGTAGGCATCGGATCAATGATGGATAATTATGTCGGATGCGGTTCATCATGTAATAGTCATAACATAGGGTGACACAGAACTAGCTCCAATTCATCAATGTAATGTAGGCATGTATTCCGAATATAGTCATACGTGCTTATGGAAAAGAACTTGCATGACATATTTTGTCCTACCCTCCCATGGCAGCGGGGTCCTAATGGAAACTAAGGGATATTAAGGCCTCCTTTTAATAGAGAACCGGAACAAAGCATTAGCACATAGTGAATACATGAACTCCTCAAACTATGGTCATCATCGGGAGTGGTCCCGATTATTGTCACTTCGGGGTTGCCAGATCATAACACATAGTAGGTGACTATAGACTTGCAAGATAGGATCAAGAACTCACATGTATTCATGAAAACATAATAGGTTCAGATCTGAAATCATGGCACTCGGGCCCTAGTGACAAGCATTAAGCATAGCAAAGTCATAGCAACATCAATCTCAGAACATAATGGATACTAGGGATCAAACCCTAACAAAACTAACTCGATTACATGATAAATCTCATCCAACCCTTCATCGTCCAGCAAGCCTACGATGGAATTACTCACGCACGGCGGTGAGCATCATGAGATTGGTGATGGAGGATGGTTGATGATGACGACAATGACGAATCCCCCTCTCCGGAGCCCCGAACGGACTCCAGATCAGCCCTCCCGAGAGGTTTTAGGGCTTGGCGGCGGCTCCATATCGTGAAACACGATGATTTCTTCTCCTCTATTTTTTCTCCCCGAAAGCAAATATATAGAGTTGGAGTTGGCGTCGGGAGGTGTCCAAGGGGCTCACGAGGTAGGGGGGGCGCCCCCCACCCTTGTGGACAGGGTGTGGGCCCCCTGGTCTTCATCTTTGGCGAGGATTTTTTATTATTTATTGTAAGGTATTCCGTGGAGTTTCAGGTCATTCCGAGATATTTTGTTTTGTGCACATAAAACAACATCATGGCAATTCTGCTGAAAACAACGTCAGTCCGGCTTAGTTCCATTCAAATCATACAAGTTAGAGTCCAAAACAAGGGCAAAAGTGTTTGGAAAAGTAGATACGACGGAGACGTATCACATAGCCAGACTATATGATTTTGTAGGGATACCTTTCTTTGGCGATGTTATTTTGAGAAGACATGATTGCTTTATTAGTATGCTTGAAGTATTATTGTTTTTATGTCAATATTAAACTTTTGTTTTGAATCTTATGGATCTGAACATTCATGCCACAATAAATAAAATTACATGGATAAATATGTTAGGTAGCATTCCACATCAAAAATTCTGTTTTTATCATTTACCTACTCGAGGACGAGCAGGAATTAAGCTTGGGGATGCTTAATACGTCTCCAAGGTATCTATAACTTTTTATTGTTCCATGCTATTATATTATGTTTTTGGATGTTTTATATGCATTATTATGCTATTTTATATTATTTTTGGGACTAACCTATTAACCTAGAGCCCAGTGCCAGTTTCTCTTTTTCCCTTGTTTTTGAGTTTTACAGAAAAGGAATATCAAACCGAGTCCAAACGAGCTGTTATGATGATTTTTTTCTAGACCAGAAGAAGCCCACGGAGTATCGGAGATGGACCACAGGAGCCACGAGGCATCCACAAGGGTGGAGGGGGGCCCAGGGCGCGCCCCCCTGCCTTGTTGTCGCCTTGTGGACCCCCCTAACTTGGCCCCGACGCCGAAAACTCCTATAAATAGAGAAAACCCCAGAAAGAAACCTAGATCGGGAGTTCCGCCGCCACAAGCCTCTGTAGCCACGAAAAAACAATCATGAGCCCGTTCCGGTACCCTGCCGGAGGAGGAAACCATCACCGGTGGGCCTCTTAATCATCCCGGCGGTCTCCATGACGAGGAGGGAGTAGTTCACCCTCGGGGCTGAGGATATGTACCAGTAGCTATGTGTTTGATCTCTCTCTCTCTCTCTCTCTCTCTCTCTCTCTCTTGTTCTTGATTTGGCACGATCTTGATGTACCGCGAGCTTTGTTGTTATAGTTGGATCATATGGTGTTTCTCCCCCTCTGCCTTCTTGTGATGAATTGAGCTTTACCTTTGAGGTTTCACCATTATCGGATTGAATCTATTATGGATTTGAGAACACTTTGATGTATGTCTTGTGTGGGATACCCGTGGTGACAATGGGGTGTTCTATCGATTCACTTGATGTATGTTTCGACACTCAACTCGCGGATTCCCAAGGTGACATTGGGGTAATCTATGCATAGGTGTTGATGCACGTTTTTGTCCTTATTTCTCCGGTAGAAATCTTGGGGCACTCTTTGAAGTTCTTTGTGTTGGATTAAATATTATGAATTGGAAGTTGTTTGATGCATATCGTATAATTGACCCACGGATACTTGTGTTGACATTGGAGTATCTAGGTGACATTAGGGTTGATTGATGTGTGTCATATGGTGTTATTTTACTACAAACTCTAGGGTTGTTTGTGACACTTATAGGGATAGCTCAATGGATTGATCAGAAAGAATAACTTTGAGGTGGTTTCATACCCTACAAGCAATTTCATCTTATGTTCTCCGCGATAGGAACTTTGGAGTTACTTTTGTCGCACGTTCAGGGATTGTCATATGATCTAATTATGTTATCATTGTTGAGAGAACTTGCACTAATGAAAGTATGAACCCTAGGCCTTGTTTTCATACATTGAAATACCGTTTTTTCTCACTTTTGTTACTAGTTACCTTACTGTTTTTATATTTTCAGATTAAAAAACCTATATCTACCATCCACATTACACTTGTATCACCATCTCTTCGTCGAACTAGTGCACCTATATAATTTACCATTGTATTGGGTGTGTTGGGGACACAAGAGACTCTTTGTTATTTGGTTGCATAGTTGTTTGAGAGAGACCATCTTCATCCTACGCCTCCCACGGATTGATAAACCTTAGGTCATCCACTTGAGGGAAATTTGCTACTGTCCTACAAAAATCTGCACTTGGAGGCCCAATAACGTCTATAAGAAGAAAGGTTGCGTAGTAGACATCAGATGGCATGCTGCTCAACCGCCTCATCTGCTTGCCTCGAACTCCGTTAGCGCGTCCTTCATGCCAAATATGGCCTGCTCCAGTGTGGGATCCGACGTCTTGCTCCCCCTCTTAGTCCCATGACTCCACCTCCTCCATCTCTGTGTCCGGCGCCTCCTGCTCCAGGGCCTCGTCCTGCTCCTCCATCTCCTCCTATAGAGAGTCCGGAGGCAGGCCGACTGCAATGCGAGCGACACGCCATGCCTCCATCTCCACTAGGATCTCCGCTGGCATTACGGGGTCATCGTCTTGTAGTAGGTAATCTTTTGGCAGACCATGGCTACCGACAGACGGTGAGGCCGGAGCGGAATAGGGCTTGGATTGGAGGGTGAGGGAGCAAATGCAGGCGGCTAGGGTTAAGCCTCACCATCCAGCTTAAATAGCCAGGTTAGAAAGGCTTCTTCGCCGTATATTACTCTAGATATGCATGTGTAGGGTGTTCTATAGATTGTTAGAAAAGCTTAAAATCTATGAACAACTTAAAATTTGGGAAAAGAGTCCATTCTTGAGCTTAAAAGTCTACCCCCCCCCCCCGACGTACTTACTGATCCTACATATTTTTATGGAACCCCCAACATTGCATGATTTGCTCAAACCTTTGTTAGCCTTTTAAAACTTTTTGTACAAAGCAGGAATGTTGTTTGTACATCTTAAAAACCTTGAGCCGACGGGGAGTGGCCCCGAGAGCGAGTGTGGCGATCGAAATGACGTCACCAAAATTCCAAAGTGCTTCGTGGGAATCGTCTTGCGGAGTCGGCCACCTTCATGAACAAAAACTCAGATCGGGAGTCGACCGCCACATGGATGGTATGGTCGACATTTGGATACCTTATCGGCAGATGGCGCTATTCGTCGTCCTCTAGGGCAGTTGGTGCATTCTTTTTTCTTTTAGGAGTCATCGAGAATAGATCAAGACCTTGCCACACATTCTGAAGATGGCGCACCAAGTTCGACCACAGTCTGGAAGCAGATGACTACAATGACCACTTTAAGGCCTACTGATGGTGCCATGGACCCGGGGCACCTAGTGCCACCGGAAGTCGGCCCATCAGGACACCATATGGTTTGGGCCGACTACCCTACCTAAGGGCCTCCAAGACGAAGGATTTCACTTGTCGTCCAAGGCAAGCACACCGATGATCGTGGAGGACTCTTCATCGCTTGTGCTGACTAGGACTCTGTAATCATAGGCCCCGTCCTTCTTTATAAGGCTAGGCCGGGCTAGTCGATATGCCCTTGATACACCTACGATCATCATTGTACTATGTACACCGCCATCATCAATAAACATGAAGCAATAAGTAGGGTTTTAGCTCAAACACTGTTATATAGACGATAGTTACCAGACGAAACACACGTGATATGACACATCGTACCATTTATGGGCAAAGTCTAAACAACAACGTGTGGTTGGATTAGCCATCGTGCGCATGCCGTTCAGCAAAATGTCGTCCGTGATACCCTAGATGGGTTTGTCGGATTTCACAACGACAATTTGACTTTTGAAAAATGTAATATGTCTTATATTTTGAAACATGATAGTATATATTATTTTCTCTTTTTTCGAGGCAAACATATTATTTCCTTTTTAGATAAAGAGTTCATTCCCTTTTGTCGAGAAGAAAAGGCAGCACAATTCGACTCCAACGCCGCAATCTCACCCGACCCAACCCAGCCTCTGGGGTCTCCGGTCTTAACTCTGACGCCTGAACTACCCCTAAACCCATCCCGTCCCCGCCGCCGCCGCCGCCCGCCGCAGCCTTCCACCCCCTCTCCCCTCCGGACCCCGTACGCCTCCGCGGCTATGGACGCCGCCACCGACGGCGAGCAGCGGCGCCTCCTCTCCATCCCCAAGGAGGGCGAGCGCGTCATCGCGCCGACGCGCCGCCCGGACGGGACCCTCCGCAAGGAGATCCGCATCCGCGCCGGCTACGTCCCGCAGGACGAGGTCGCCATCTATCAGTCCAAGGGCGCCCTAGTGAGTCCTCGCAGCATCCCCCGTACAATATTCCCGCACCACGGCACCAAACCTGTTCCGTTGCTGGGCTCTCGTTCTTTTTTGGGGGGCGTAAGCTTGTTTGTGCTCGGTGCAGATGAAGAAGTCAGGGCCCGACGTAACGCCGGGGTACGACCCTGCGCTCGATGCCAAGCCCAAGACGAAGGCGGCCAAGCGCAACGAGCGGCGCAAGGAGAAACGGCACCAGGTAGGCCTTCAGCTCTCGTTAATGTGTCACCGTTGTCCATTGATGCTACAGAACATTTTGATTCGGTTGAATTGGCATGGTTATATGTGGGCTTATTGTCCGAGGGCAGCATTGACCTTCGTTCGTTCGTTAGTTGAGATTTATATGCGCTAAAGATTAGCCTTGAACGATGCTGTCATTGCTAAGATGATTTGATTTGGTGCTCAATTGTGAAGAATGGATAAACATCAACGTATTCCGCCGAAGATATTTGGCAGATGAACACTGATATCACTGATATGTTTTCTATGGCGTTTCCTAACCATAAGACTTCATTTTGCTGTGTTGGTAGTGATACCTGGTAGTTTAGGTGGTTGTTGCAACAGACAATCATTTCCATGCCATATTCTCCACAAAGTCATGAGCAATTGGAGCTTGCACAATGTTGTATCACGGACAATTTAAATGTTCTGCATTCCCTGAACACTATGCAAGTCAATGACACTGGTTTTAGTTATGCTTGCATTACGATTGCAGGCATTCCATCAAGTTGTAATTTAGAAATACCACGAGCTATAAAAATATGGCAGAGCACAGTTAGAAAGATCGCATGGTTTTCTCATCTCAATCAGGCCATGACACCATCTTCAGCGAATTAGTGATCCATTACTCAAGTTGCAGCAGTCTCTAGTAATCTGGTCCAGTCTCATTTATCATTACTCTCGGTTGTATACTTCAATTATAGTTAGTGGAACATAATTTTGTTATACTTTGCTCGCCCTGATTCATCACCATCATTATTGTAGTTCTGGTCAAGAAATTAAGGATCTCAAATTCTGAATATCTGGTCAACAAAAGTATGCAGTATGGAGATTTTGCTTAAAAATGTATTGCTGTGAACTGACCCAAACAAGGTGCCAACGTGACTATTCTTCATGAATGAGCTAGAACATACCCTTGTGGAAACACTGTATTTGTTCAAGTCGTGCGGCAAACCCATTTATCCTCGTATATGTCCCAAGTAGCAAATGGTTCAAGAAACAACCACACAAACATTAATCGATTACCCCTCAGTTCTTATAAGGATGGTGTGAAATTTTCTTTTGCAAAGACCAATGCATCCACACATGGAGCAATTTTGGACCCTTTTGCCCCTCCTATGTCGCATGATTGAGCAGTTAGCAAACCCTTAATCATCTTGCTATCTGCACCACAACTCTTTGATCTCTGCACACGCTTGGTCTGTTTGTTCCCTGCACGCTCACCCGCCTGCACTTTGAGCATCGCCCCACATGATGTACATGACGCAAGCTGAATGCATGAACAATCTGAGCAACCGACATGAATTGGTGATGGCGAGTAGTCACAGATCAGTGCTTCCTCGTCGTCTAAGGACGCGTAATTGTGGCAGCTTAGAGGATTGAAATTGTAACAAGAAACTGCAAAAAATGGTGCCCAGAATCGTGACCAGTTAAACGTGAGAACTTCATCCACGACTGTGGCCACCACGGACCTGACAAAGACGTCCCTGGCCACCACACCACGCGTGGCCTTGTCGTTGTTGAGGACATTCGGCAGCATCTCGTCTACCACGGCCCTGGCAACCTTGTCCCAGATCCCCACTCCCTCGTCGTGTGTGGGTACTATCGTCACCGCGCGTGTCCTCGCCGTCAACGGCCTCCGACAGTGTCTTGTCTACTACAACGGCACTCTCTCTCTCCCTCAAAACAATCTGTGGCAAACGAGGTAGGAGGGGCCCTTGTGGTTTACTCATCCCTACATGCGTGCAACATTAAATCCACAGAATTAAGCGGGGCATGGGCTGAGAGGTATTTTGGGAGAAATAGCGCTAAACATCCTCTGCGTCTCCTGTTTTCCGGTATTTTTTGGGAAAAAGATCCACACTCTTTAATATGGAATGGAGGGAGTATCGAATATAGCTGCGTATAATTCTTAAATGTGGCAGTATGGTATACACCATAAACTGGTAGCACCATTATATAGTGAATTAACATGGTGAGTTGAGCCATTAATATTATGGCAGATCTAGTTTCAAGAAATTTAAAGCCATAAAAGATGCACTTAACCATTCATAACTCTGTTGGTAATGTGGTCAACGCAAACATTATGTTTTCAGTGCTAATGATTTGTTATCTCTTACATCGAACAACTATGTGATTTGTGCGATGGATTTATAGTTACTGGACATTATCTTATTTATTACTAGCAGGGTGGTTCAACAAATGATAAAGGGAAGAGCTTGGATATAGAGGAGGCTGATACTGGAGAACCTGACAAGGTTCATTCTTCCAAAACTAAGCAGAGGGATACAGTGGACAGGATAACAGAGCAGATAAGTGGCATTGCTATTTCTGAATCTCCAGCTACGGCAACCCCTTCCACAAATGCTGCCAACAACTTACAAACAGAGTCATCTGTTACTGAGATAGATAAGAAAATCCGAGCACTGAAGAAAAAGGTTCTCCCTCCTTTCCTCACTAAGTCATCTGTACATGTGTGTGTGTGTTTGAAAAACGTGTCAGCGTGTTTATTTGTTGTGTGTTATCGTCTTAATTTCTCACAGATACGCTTAGCTGAAGCCCAAGTGCAAGGGGACCCAGAAAAATTGAAACCTGAGCAACTGGAGAAAACAAAAAAGATTGAAGGATGGCGTGAAGAGCTGAAGCTTTTGGAGTCTACAAGGGGTCATGCTGCTTCGTAGGCAAAGGGGGCTTGGCCCTGATGTAAACTGAGCTGTCAGTTCTGCACGCCCGCTTGGCGTTGTTGCTGACCCGAAATTCAATGGATCATGCTATGCTTCTCCAGTACCTACGGGTTTGCTGGAAATGCATTCCGGTGGACATGGGGTTTGCACAGAATGGAAGATTTTTCACCACATTTGTTGTCTCATGTAACACTTGTCAGTTCCAAAATTTATATTGCAATATCCATTTGTCAAAGATCATACAGTGGAGGCGATAACTGATTTGCCATGGGATGGCTGTTGCTTTCGTGTGCTATACCAACTTTGGAGTTCATTTGACGCTGGACTAATTTACCTTTTGTATGCTGAGTTGTCTTCTCCTTTTTTTTTTCTATCGATTGATTTCACACCTTGAGTGGAGGAATAACAAAACAAAGTGATGGAATAAGCAGAGGAATTGACTATAATGTCTTGTGCAATCTTAGAATTTCACAAAGGTGTTTGTATGCCTTGCAGAAATTTTGCGGGAAATTGGCCCTTGATTGGACACCGAAGGGAGACCCCACCTTGACTCAACTTTTCAAAGGAATTTGGACACGAGGTCGGAGAGCTCATTTAGGTTCTTACAATCAATGAAATTTGTACAAAATTCTTTGTTTCAAACAAGCCATAGGAATCTGAGAAGCCAGATTTAAGCATGGTCATAAGCGATACAATGAGGCCCCAGAATGTAGGAATAACAGCATAGTTTGAGCACCATGTCCTGTGGATCCCTAGGTGATTTCACACCTCAAGTATCGGAGTAAGAAAACAAAGGAATGCGAAAAAAGTATAATTTGAGCACCATGCCTTGTGGATTCCTAGAATTCAAAATATTGTTGTTTATGCCCATTAGAAATTTTGTGGAAAACTAGTTCTTGACTGGAGAGAGCATAGTAGTGAAAGAAACATCTTGCCTTTGACTTCTCAAAGGAATTTTAACAGAGGTTGGAGCTCATCTTATAATCCCTGTGAAAATTCATAGGTTCTTATAATCTGAAGGGCCTATAGGAGAATTATATGTATGATTCTAATCATATGAAATTCCTTTGTTCCAAAGAAGTCATGAGTATCCAAGCATATACTATTCTCTCCGATCCGTATTACTTGTGAGCTCAAACGGATGTACTAGAGTAGTACTATATTTTAGCAAGAACACGAGTTTCTCATAACACAGAGTCGGCGAAGTCCCAAACCAGGTGCTTCCTTCCCTCAGTTCGGAGCTCCCCTCACTTGGCAGTGTTTATATGCTTTCTACACCTGGGAACACCAACCTGGAAAAAAGTTTGACAACCGTTTTCCAAAATTGATTCTCCATCCCCGAACACCTCCACGACAAATCTTAACATAATGGCGATACTTATTTATGGTTGAACTGTATACACATCCTGTTCCCGACCGACTTGTACACGGCATTGATTATTCTCACAAAGAAACAAAGCAGGCACAGAGACAAACAAAAACCTAATAAGTCAGCAAATACGCGTGAGCTATGCTGAACCAGTAGATGCCAAATGGCGACCACCGGCCAGCCGGGGAATTTCCATAGGAAGGCCCGTACAATGCAAAGAAAACTTTGCCGTACGGTCCCGCCTCAGCATAGAAGTCGCCAACAAGAAGGGACGCAGTTCCAGGCCATCGTGGCCACCGTTATCGAAAGTTCCACAGCATAATACCACGTAATGTATGTGGTAAGCAATCCAAACAATTCAAAAGGAATGTTCCAGAGCATGCCTGTTCGAAGTGTTCTTTACTCTTTTGCTCCCCTCTGCCTTGCAGTAGGAACAACCAGTGAAATCTCTCTCATTCAGCACCATGACATTGACATCAGTATTTACATCGTGTCCTCTTCTACTTTACACTAGGCTCAGATGCACAATTACTCTACTCCCCGGGCAGAATAATATTAGCCAGATCACCGGAATTCGGTAAAGAAAAGAATCAACTAACAAAACACAAGAGATGCTGGTTGACAACTCTGTTTTACAAGGATCGTCCTTTTTTTCCAGCCAGCTCCACATGATTAGTGAGGACTAATATCTGCAGATAGAATAAGCAGCACTACGAGTCAGATTAACCAGGCGATCATACAAGAAACAGATGGCAGCCTAGCTGAAGTAGCTGACGGCAGCAGCCGCGTAGTGCACAAGATTAACTTACAATTCTGCCGATATGCTGGAGTTGTCCACAGCTCTATCCGCTCGTGCCACGTGTAGAAGAATTTGGGCGTGTATATGTCCTCATAGACCGTACAGATCGCATAGATCTATTCACAAAAGGATGGTCCAAAAGTTTGGCTGCGGATGGTCTGTCTTCTGGATTCGGTTTTACACACTGGCTAATGAAATCACGAGCTTCCTTTGAAAGGCCACTAGGAATTGCTGGTGGTTCCCCCTTGCCAATCCTGTATAGGGCTTGTGTCTGCAGAACAAGTTGCAAGAATGGGTGTGAATCTGATGAATTTTGAATCATAAATTACACACACCAGAGACCTTTTACAGATTTTAAACCAACGCTGGAATTCAAATATGCAGCAGCTATTACTAGATTCAAATGAAGAATTACTCACCCACTCCAGATCAGGATAGGGAAGTTGACGTGTCAACATCTCTAGGACCGTGCAACCCAAACTCCATATATCAGCTGCAGGTCCATATGTCTTCTTGGGATTGACGACCTGAAAGTTCAGTGTGTTCATTTAGAATAATCGAAAAGGTATGGACATATCATACATGACAGAATGCTTATGCCAAATACTATCTTGTTTAGCCAAAAACCAAGAATGTCCGCAGCAAATAAAGAACATAGAGCATCAGTCCAACTTAAATTAACCGCTTAATAACACACGTAATTATTCCACTAAGCATCAACATACAGTGTGAACTACAAGCGCAATAGTTGCCACTAATAGTGAGCCATGACGATACTCAAAGGTCCATCAAAGCAAGCTAACTAAACTGATGTAGTGTGAAAATCCAAGCTGTATTTCAGTGCATCGGCACACAACTCTTAACACTTTTTGTCATAGCCCCCCTTTACCTCAGGATTATACTACTACTCCCTCTGTAAACAAATATAAGAGCGTTTAGATTACTAAAATAGTGATCTAAACGCTCTTATATTAGTTTACGGAGGGAGTACTTGCTAATTGATTATTCTCAACGAACTAGTGAAGGAAAAGGGTAAAAATAAACAAGCGAATTTGAGACTATGCTAATCTGATCTTAAGAGTGTGGTGATATACCTCAGGTGCCATCCAATATACAGTTCCTTTGCATGATTTTAGCACATTGAGTTTGGAGGTCTGAAAGACAATTGATAAAGCAACGTTAAATCACAAAGTTAGTGGATGGATAACTACATTCGAAGTTCAAACTCAAAATTATGCAGGTTTTACAAGAAAGTAGCGGACCTGCTTAGCAAGTCCAAAGTCCGCAAGCTTCACAGATCCATTCGCATGCACCAGTATGTTGGCACATTTAATATCTCTGCAAGATGATATTCTAAACTATAAGTACATGAAAACATTACATAACGCCCTAAAGACTTGTCAATTTGGGTCAGGTGATATTTATTAAGAAGCCAAGACAAAAACCATTGATCTAGCTAATCTTACACCATGGTAAACCAAAAACCCAATATCATTGGTACATGAACTGATGTAATCATATTACCTATGAACAATATTCCTCTCATGGAGGTAATTCAATCCATTAAGTATTTGCCTTGTGTATGCCGAAACATGAGTATCTCGTAGGCGGTACTTCTGATACAAAGATACAAGAGATCCTTGGGTCACTAATTCAAGGAAGATGTAAAGTTTCGAGTCCTCCTGCAACAGTCACACAAATGATGATTATCAGTCTCAAATGAAATAAATACAGAGAAATCTATGAGTATAGAGCACAACAGTGCTTCAACAATGGAGCAAAGTGATGCACAACTGGAAGATCGGGGAGCTTACTTTGTCAGTTCCGAAGTAGTGTACTATATTCTCATGTTCAAACTGACTCAAGAGTGCAATTTCCTGAAAAGTAGAATGGAAGTTAATAAGAGGCCAAATTACAGAATACACCATTGAAAATAGAAGGAAAGAAGTCGTAAAAGACAAGGTCTCCGATATTATCAATAACACAAACAACCAGCTAAACCAACCTGCTCAAGTTGGAAAATACACTGCTGTGCGTTGCTCCCTTGATCATGTAAGGACACTTCTTTGACAGCAAAAAAGACACCCTCGCTGTGAAGCATCAATCATTATACCATAAGATGCAGAAGTAGAACAGCATGTAGGAGACTTATGACAGAAAAACATAAGAGCAGCCTAATAAAGGAACAACAGATGCTGCAGTCATTCATGTCCGGAAGCTGAGTATCCATTTTATTAAGAATACCAAATAATTTAGAACTGGAACGGATGCAGTGCAATATTTTGGCAAAACAAATGATCATATTCCCCTGTATTCTAGAGAATTTGGTTCGGAACTGGGTAGCACTCTGACACTAGCTAATTCTAGTTGACCACAACTCAGGATTATGTTGAAGATGACTCAATTACTATTACTAGGCTAGGCATCTGTATTTTGCTACGCAATAGTTCTTAGGAGTTAAAATTGGGGCCAGTGAGCTTCTAATCAAGCAGAGGATCACTCTACACAACTCGGGTTGATCAAGGCTTCTGGATATGCCCTAGCCCTAGGTTATCTTGGAACAAACATAGCAAGTTGAGCCCTTAATAGGGGGTTTGCCCGGTTCAAAAAAAAAAAAAGTTGAGCTCTTAATCTTAAGCATAACGTTAACAACCAGTATATAAGGAACGATGAATTTTCCTCTGAAAAGTGAAGAGAACTTACTCGCTGATCCCTTCATAGACCGTCCCAAAGGAGCCACTCCCCAAGAGCACACCTCGACTCCACGACCGGATCTTCCTCTTAAACCTCCCGTTGGGCGAGATGTAGAACATAGACTCGGTTGTCTCATCGTCGTTTGTCGTGGATATCGAGGATGTGCCTGTGAATTCCTCGGAGCTCTCCCCCAGCCTGAGATCTTCCAACGTCAACACTTCCGCCGCATCCTCGTCCTCGGCATCCGGGTCTCCAAAATCAGGAACAGATCTGATTGCCTGTGGTTGACCTTGCTCCTCTGGCGCGAAAGACAGCAGGAGATCCCACGTGGAACCAACCTGGGCGGCGGGCGGCAGCGCCATCGACGGTGGTGGCTTGAGCATCACCGGCGGAGGGCGCACGCCCTTAATCCCTCCCTCGCAGCCCGGTTTCCTCACATCGGGACGGGCTGGCTCTGGCGGATCCAACCATGCCGGCCGCACTGGAGCCTCAACCGGCGCGTCCCTGGCAGTTTCCTTGGCCGGGAGCTCGAAATCAGCGTCCGCGGGCAAGGCCGGCTCCTCGGCAGCCTCGTGGCGGAGAGGGGACTCCCGCACGGGGCGGTCGGGCTGCGAGCGCGCGGAAGGGGAGCTGGAGGCGGAGGAGGAAGCGGAGGAGCGGAAGGCCTTGTGCGCCTCCCAGTCGGTGAGGGAGATGGCGAAGTCCTCGGGGCCGGAGAGGCCGAGGTTGCGGCAGAGGAGCTGGACGTCGCCGCCGCCGTCGCCGCTGCCGCCGATGCGGAAGCTGCTGAGGTCGACGGAGCAGGCGGCGGAGCTGGCGAGCGAGGGCGCGGCGGAGGCGGAGGCCGAGGAGGCCCGGGACGGGGACGGCGGGTAGCTGCAGAAGAGCTTGGCGGGGTCGTACTCGTAGCCGATGTTCTTGGACGCGTTGCGGCGGTCGAGCCGCGGGCCGCGCTTGGACGAGCGGCACGAGCCGGACGGCGAGGTGGACGACGCGGTGTCCTGGGACGGCCGGCCCATCAGCGGCGCCTGCTCATGGGGTGCGGCGGCGCTCCGGGACGGGCGGAGGGAAGGGGGGAAAGGCGAGGAGGGAAGGAGATGAGGGCTCTCTGGCTGGCTTTGGGAGTGGCGCAGGAGAGGAGACGGCAAGGCGAGCGAGGTGCGGATATTTTTTTCGGCCGCGAGGTTGGGTTTTTTTGGTGGGCGAGGTGGGAGTGGGAGGGGAGACGGGTGCGTTGTCGCATTGACTCGCGCCTTTCGGCTTTGTGGTGGCGCCCGGTGGCCGTCGGGGTGGGTCGCGAGGGCACTCGCGGCGCGGAGCTTCGCCGCCGTCGCCGTCTGGCCAGCTGGCAGCGGGGCGGAGGCGCCTTTTGGTCGCCGGGGAGCAAGGCGGTTACTTTGGAATGGGATGGAATGGGTGCGATGCTGGCGTGTGGGCGGACGTGTGACCCTGGGCTGAACCGTCGTCGGGTTGGCGTGTGTGGCTGCTTGCTCCTCTTGCCAAGTCAGCACACGGTAACCAGCGTTACGTTTGCTCCTACTTGTATCTTCTTTTTTATTTGAGATTGTTATGAACCTACGTCGAGTGCATGGCTAATCCACACAGGCAGCATCATGTCCCAAGAAACATACGGTAAATTGTGTGGTGTCACGAAACCGAACGACCCTCGCGTGTATCTTTCGGGCTCTCTGCCACTGCAAAGTGCGGCGCTGTTTAATTAATATGAAAGCTCTTGTGCATGGCCGATGGCTCAGTGACAACACCGAAAGCATAAATGACACCCATACACATTCTTGATTCAAAATTGACTCTGACACGACACGTTCACATGAGGTTGAGGTTTACGTAAATGCGTACGGGAACTAATGGCTTCGGAAAGACAAAAACACGCCGCGTCCCTCCCTCGACTCGGGTGGTGCCGGCCCTCCCCCGCCATCGTCCCCTCCTCTCCGCCCTCTCCCTCTCCATCGTCGGCGCCCTCCTGTAGGCAAATCCAGAGGAAACCGGAAGAATACCACATGGAAACCGGTGAAAACCCCATGGAAAAGATGTTTCGAAGTTTCAATAAATCTAAAAAATACGAAATGTTAAGAGGGTAATGGTTTGTTGCCATACGAAATTTCAAGTTCAAACACATTATGGGATGTGAGCAATGAAATAACAAAGTCAACATTGAATAGTGCCAAACGGTAATATCATTATTCATTGTTGAGTTTTTTTTTTCATAGCTCACATCTAGTAATGTGTTTCAACTTGGAATTTCGCATGGCAATAAAACATCACTCTTTAACATCCCGTATTTTTCAGTCTTTTTTGGAACTTTCAAATGTGGTTTCGACGAAGTTTCTTTGAATGTTGGTTTCCACGAGATATTCTCCCGAGGAAGCCGGCATGAGAATGTTGGTTTCCAATTGGCGAGCCCTGTTGGGGAACGTTGGATGGGAAACAAAAAAATTCCTACGCTCACCAAGATCAATCTAGGAGATGAACATCTACGAGAGGAGAGATTGCATCTACATACCCTTGTAGATCGCTAAGCGGAAGCGTTAAGAAATGCGGTTGATGTAGTCGAACGTCTTCGCGATCCAATCACGATCCGTCCCGTGAACTCCTGATCCAAGTGCCGAACGGACGACACCTCCGCATTCAACACACGTACTGCTTGATGACACCTTCACCTCCTCGATCCAGCGAGCGATGCTGAAGTACTAGCTCGAGTCCTCCGGCAACACAACGGCGTGGTGGCGGTGGTGGAATCTCAGCAGAGCTTCGCTAAGCACTACAGAGAGGAAGAGGGCTACGAGGGAAAGGGAGGACAGCGCCGTGGCATAGATGGGTGTGGCTGCCCTCCCTCTACCCCTCTATATATAGGGGGAAGGGGGAGGAGGTGGCGCCCTAGGGTTTTCCACTAGGGGGCGTCGGCGGCCACAAGTCAACCCTAGATGGGTTTTGGGTGGCCCTCCTAGGTGCCTTGTCCCCCAAGAAAGGGGGAGGCAGCCCTAGGGGGCGCACCAACCCTTTGGTGATCGTGAGCTGAGGTGAGGGGGTGCACAGCCCCTTAGTGGGCTGGTGTGCCTCCCTTCCTTGGCCCATGAGGCCCCCCAACACTTGTCGGGGCCCCCGAAACCCCTTTCGGTTCTCCTGGTCATAACCCGGTACCCCTGGAACACTTCCGGACTCCGATTACCTTCGTCCTATATATCGATCTTCACCTCCAGACCATTCCGGAGTTCCTCGTCATGTCCCAGATCTCATCCGGGACTCTGAGCAACCTTCGATTACCACCAAAACAACTCAACTATACTTATATCGTCACCAAACGTTAAGTGTGTAGACCCTGCAGGTTCGAGAACTATGCAGACATGACCGAGACACATCTACGATCAATAACCAATAGCGGGACCTGGATGCCCATATTGGTTCCTACGTATTCTACGAAGATCTTTATCGGTCGAACCTCGATGTCAAGGATTCAGATCATCCTGTATGCAGTTCCCTTTGTACATCGGTATGTTACTTGCCCGAGTTTCGATCGTCGGTATCGTCATACCTAGTTCAATCTCGTTACCGACAAGTCTCTTTACTCGTTCCGTAATACAAGATCCCGTGGCTAATCCATTAGTCACATTGCTTGCAAGCTCATTGTGATGTTGTATTACTCAGAGGGCCTAGAGATACCTCTCTGTCATACGGTGACAAATCCCAGTCTTGATCCATGACAACTCAACAGGCACCCTCGGTGATACCTGTAGAGCACATTTATAGTCACCCAGTTACGTTGCAACGTTTGGTACACACAAGGTATTCCCCTTGTGTTAGTGAGTTGCATGATTTCATGGTCATAGGAACATATACTTGACATGCAGAAAACGATAGCAATAAACTTGATACGATCATATGCTACGTTCATAGTTTGGGTCTTGACCATCACATCATTCTCCTGATGATGTGATCTCGTTATCAAATGACAACTCATGTCTATGGCTAGGAAACTGTCGGCATTCTGGGAACCGGGGTACCAAGACTTGCCTACCTGCGGCCCACGGCGTGGCTCCATCGACGGCCTGGTACGACCCATCTTCAGCACCAGCAAGACAAGACCCTCGCGAGGGGCCAAGCCTCGCGAGGCGAAGGACGCCAAGACCTCCAGAGGGAGCGGCCACCCCAGGCTGGCTTCGGAGGAGCAGAGATTCCTATGCGAGTCCCACCTCATGAGGTTGAGGTGATGCAAGCCATGACGACCAAGGCCAGGTGAGCGCCAGCGGGCGCAGAGCAGCAGGTTTCCTCTTTGGTGCTAAGGAAGGCGAGCGCAGGCGCGGGGTCCTGAGGAATCACCCAAAGGTTTCCATTCCCGTGCAACAAGACCAAGACCGCCAGGACGGATGTCATCGTTGAGCCCACCACACATTACAACCATAAGCTTTACAGGCGAAGACCACCTTTCGTCAGGATAGGATGTACTTCCTGTCCCCCTACAAAATTGGCCATTGTGGGATCCCTTCCCACCTTCGTTCAGAGGAAGATGACCAAGGCCTCTATATATATAGCTTAGCCACCACCGGAGGAAGGGATCCAGATCCTCACTAGCTCACACCCGCACAAGAACAAACCTCCTGAGGTTGTTATTCCTCGGTACTAGTTCATCCTTAGCCCCTCGCGAGGCTAATCCACCCAAAAGCAGGAGTAGGGTCTTACACCGCAAGGTGGCCCGAACCTGGGTAAACTGCTGAGTCCCTTTCCTTCTTGTTCATCGAGCTAGGCCGTGGGGGTGGTGAACTGGTTGGCCGGAGAGGTTGAGTTCTTCGCACACGCCCGAGAGTTCGAACCTCCTTTGGGTCAGCGGAGCCATGAATCCGACATTTGGCGCGCCGGGTAGGGGTGTGTCGAAGCTTCTCTTCCACCGTCGCCGTCGTTCCACCGTTCCAATGGCCGACGCTCGCCGTGTTCGTGCCGAGCGCCGGGCCGCTCGTGTCGCCCAGACGGTGCTTGTGGGCAACCGCGCCCCTTGCCGCTCTGCCTCCCCGGTGGCCAACGCTGCCACCGACCTTGTTGCCTGTGAACAGCAGGACTCATCGCTGCCACCATCTGTGCGGCGTGACGGTCGCACCGCAACTCCATCACCCCACTCCGGTCATGGCGTCGTCTTCCCACGCTCGGCGTGGACCAGCCAACGTGCAGGCTGCGCTACTCATGGTGCGCGAGCTCCTGTGCTATCGTCCGGCCAAAGGCCTCTACGAGGATTGGCTGGGCCGCATCGCCGAGCTCGTCAGCGCCTCCCCTGCCATCTCAGGTGGGTGATGTGGCCCACGACGCTCCTCCTCCTCCTCCTCGGGACGACGTCGTCCTCGAGCCCAGGCATGAGGCACCCCAGCGTGACCCGCCGCGCAGGGCGCCGGTGCACGATGAAGAAAGCTGCCAAGGGGTGCAGTGCTACCTCTTGAGCACTGCGTTGGTTTTCCCTTGAAGAGGAAAGAGTGGTGCAGCAAAGTAGCGTAAGTATTTCCCTCGGTTTTTCAGAACCAAGGTATCAATCCAGTAGGAGGCCACGCTCAAGTCCCTTGTACCTACACAAACAAATAAGAACCTTGCAACCAACGCGATAAAGGGGTTGTCAATCCCTTCACGGCCACTCGCAAAAGTGAGATCTGATAGAGATGATAAGATAGTATTTTTGGTATTTTTATGATAAAGATTAAAAGTAAAGATTGCAAAATAAATAGCGATAGAAATAGCTTGTTGACCGGAGATTAATATGATGGAAAATAGACCCGGGGGCCATAGGTTTCACCAGTGGCTTCTCTCAAGATAGCATAAGTATTACGGTGGGTGAACAAAATACTGTCGAGCAATTGATAGAATTGAGCATAGTTATGAGAACATCTAGGTATTATCATGTATATAGGCATCACGTCCGTGACAAGTAGACCGACTCCTGCCTGCATCTACTACTATTACTCCACACATCGACCGCTATCCAGCATGCATCTAGAGTATTAAGTTCATAAGAACGGAGTAACGCTTTAAGCAAGATGACATGATGTAGAGGGATAAACTCATGCAATATGATATAAACCCCATTGTTTTATCCTTGATGGCAATAATACAATACGTGTCGTTTCCCCTACTGTCACTGGGATCGAGCACCGCAAGATTGAACCCAAAGCTAAGCACTTCTCCCATTGCAAGAAAGATCAATCTAGTAGGCCAAACCAAACTGATAATTTGAAGAGACTTGCAAAGGTAACCAATCATACATAAAAGAATTCAGAGAAGATTCAATATATTGTTCATAAATAATCTTGATCATAAACCCACAATTCATCGGATCTCGACAAACACATCGCAAAAAAGAGTTACATCGAATAGATCTCCAAGAAGATCGAGGAGAAATTTGTATTGAGATCCAAAGAAAGAGAAGAAGCCATCTAGCTAATAACTATGGACCCGAAGGTCTGAGGTAAACTACTCACACATCATCAGAGAGGATATGGTGTTGATGTAGAAGCCCTCCGTGATCAATGCCCCCTCCGGGGGAGCGCTGAAAAAGGCCCCAAGATGGGATCTCACGGGTATAGAAGGTTGCGGCGGTGGAAATAGGGTTTTGGCTCCTCTGCTGATGGTTTGGGGGTACGCAGGTATATATAGGAGGAAGAAGTAGGTCGGTGGAGCTACGAGGGGCCCACGAGGGTGGAGGCGTGCCCAGGGGGAGGCGCGCCCCCATGCCTCGTGGCCTCCTTGATGATTGCTTGACGTCCACTCCAAGTCCTCTAGATCACGTTTGTTCCAAAAATCACGTTCCCGAAGGTTTCATTCCATTTGAACTCCGTTTGATATTTTTTTCCTTCGAAACACTGAAATAGGCAAAAAACAGCAATTTGGGCTGGGCCTCCGGTTAATAGGTTAGTCCCAAAAATAATATAAAAAGTGTATAATAAAGCCCATTAAACATCCAAAACAGAATATATAATAGCACGGAACAATAAAAAATTATAGATACGTTGGAGACGTATCAAGCATCCCCAAGCTTAATTCCTGCTCGTCCTCGAGTAGGTAAATGATAAAAACAGAATTTTTGATGTGGAATGCTTCTTAGCATAATTCTCAATGTAACTCTTTTTATTGGGGCATGAATATTTAGATCCGAAAGATTCAAGATAAAAGTTTAGTGTTGACATAAAAACAATAATACTTCAAACATGCTAACCAAGCAATTATGTCTTATCAAAATAACATAGCCAAAGAAAGCTTATCCCTACAAAATCATATAGTTAGGCCATGCTTCAATTTTGTCACACAAACGTTCTCATCATGCATAACCACGATGACAAGCCGAGCAATTGGTTCATACTTTTTAACGCGCTTCAGCCTTTTCAACTCTTACGCAATACATGAGCTCAAGCCATGGATATAGCACCATGGGTGGAATAAAGTATAATGATGGGGGTTATGTGAGAAGGAAAAAGGTAGAAAGTCTCACATTGACGCGGCTAATCAATAGGCTATGGAGATGCCCATCAATTGATGTCAATGAGAGGAGTAGGGATTGCCATGCAACAGATGCACTAGAGCTATAAATATATGAAAGCTCAACAAAAGAAACTAAGTGGGTGTGCATCCAACTTGCTTGCTCACGAAGACCTATGGCATTTTGAGGAAGCCCATCATTGGTATATACAAGCCAAGTTCTATAATGAAAAATTCCCACTAGTATATGAAAGTGATAACATAGGAGACTCTCTATCATGAAGATCACGGTGCTACTTTGAAGCACAAGTGTGGAAAAAGGATAGTAACATTGTCCCTTCTCTCTTTTTCTCTCATCATCATTTTTTTTGTTGGGCCTTCTCTTTTTTTCTTTGGCCTCTTTTTTTATTCATAGTCCGGAATCTCATCCCGACTTGTGGGGGAATCATAGTCTCCATCATCCTTTCCTCACATGGGACAATGCTCTAATAATGATGATTATCACACTTTTATTACTTACAACTCAAGAGTTACAACTCAACACTTAGAACAAAAATATGACTCTATGTGAATGCCTCCGGCGGTGTACCGGGATATGCATTGAATCAAGAGCGACATGTATGAGAAATTATAAATGGTGGCTTTGCCACAAATACGATGTCAACTACATGATCATGCAAAGCAATATAACAATGATGGAGCATGTCATAATAAACGGAATGGTGGAAAGTTGCATGGCAATATATCTCGAAATGGCTATGGAAATGCCATGATAGGTAGGTATGGTGGCTGTTTTGAGGAAGATATAAGGAGGGTTATGTGTGATAGAGCGTATCATATCACGGGGTTTGGATGCACCAGCGAAGTTTGCACCAACTCTCATGGCGAGAAAGGGCAATGCACGGTACCGTAGAGGCTAGAAAATTGTGGAAGGTTGAGAGTGCGTAATATCCATGGACTCACATTAGTCATAAAGAACTCATATACTTGTTGCAAAAGTTTATTAGCCCTCGAAGCAAAGTACTACTACGCATGCCCCTAGAGGGATAGATTGGTAGGAAAATACCATCGCTCGTCCCCGATCGCCACTCATAAGGAAAGCAATAAAAGAACACCTTATATGCCAAAATTGTCACACAACTTTTACCATACGTGCATGTTACGGGACTTGCCAACCTTAACACAAGTATTTCTCAATTTCACAATTACTGAACTAGCACACTCTAATATTACCACCTTTATATCTCAAAACACTTATCAAGTATCAAACTTCTCATGATATTCAAATGAACTCAATATGGGAGTTTTTATTATGCTCATCTTGGATGCCTATCATATTCGGATTTATTTCACCATTAAAGCAAATTACCATGCTGTTTAAGACTCTCAAAATAATATAAGTGAAGCATGAGAGATCAATAATTCCTATAAAATAAAACCACCAACGTGCTCTAAAAGATATAAGTGAAGCACTAGAGCAAAAACTATATAGCTCAAAAGATATAAGTGAAGCACATAGAGTATTCTAACAAATTCCGAATCATGTGTGTATCTCTCAAAAAGGTGTGTACAACAAGGATGATTGTGGTAAACTAAAAGGCAAAGACTCAAATCATACAAGACGCTCCAAGCAAAACACATATCATGTGGTGAATAAAAATATAGCCCCAAGTAAAGTTACCGATAGACGAAGAAGAAAGAGGGGATGCCTTCCGGGGCATCCCCAAGCTTAGGATTTTGGTTGTACTTGAATTTTACCTTGGGAATCCCCAAGGTTAGGCTCTTGCCAATCCTTGTTCCATAATCCATCAAATCTTTACCCAAAACTTGAAAACTTCACAACACAAAACTCAGCAGAAAATCTCGTGAGCTCCATTAGCGAAAGAAAACAAAACACCACTTCAAGGTACTGTAATGAACTCATTATTTATTTATATTGGTGTTAAACCTACTGTATTCCAACTTCTCTATGGTTTATAAACTCTTTTACTAGCCATAGATTCATCAAAATAAGCAAACAACACACGAAAAACAGAATCTGTCAAAAACAGAACAGTCTGTAGTAATCTATAACTAACGCAAACTTGTAGAACTCCAAAACTTCTACCAAAATAGGACGACCTAAATAATTTGTTTATTGATCTACTGAAATTGGAATCAGTATTTTATCACGTTCTGGTGATTTTTAATAATTTTTTTCGTGAACAGAAAGTTTCTGGAATTTTCAGCAAGATCAAATAACTAACATCCAAGAAGATCCTATAGGTTTAACTTGGCACAAACACTAATTAAAACATAAAAACACATCTAACCAGAGGATAGATCAAAGATTTATTACTAAACAGAACCAAAAAGCAAGAAAATAAAATAAAATTGGGTTGCCTCCCAACAAGCGCTATCGTTTAACGCCCCTAGCTAGGCATAAAAGCAAGGATAGATCTAGGTATTGCCATCTTTGGTAGGCAATTCTTCAATAAGACACCTATAACCCCTAGGAGTTTCTTTATTTTTATTAATTATCAAACTCCTAGGCACGAAATCGAGAAAATCATTTGTAGCAAAAGGTTCCTTAAGGATAGCGAGAAAGTTGGGGTGAACACTTATGGATTTGAGGTTCGCATTTCCCTAACTAGAAGTTTCACCCTTATTTTTAGGAACATACATCAATTTGGCAATCTTAACATTAGGCATCACGTCCGTGACAAGTAGACCGACTCCTACTTGCATCTACTACTATTACTCCACACATCGACCGCTATCCAGCATGCATCTAGAGTATTAAGTTCATAAGAATGGAGTAACGCTTTAAGCAATATGACATGATGTAGAGGGATAAACTCATGAAATATGATATAAACCCCATCTTTTTAACCTCGATGGCAACAATACAATACGTGTCGTTTCCCCTACTATCACTGGGATCGAGCACCGCAAGATTGAACCCAAAGCTAAGCACTTCTCCCATTGCAAGAAAGATCAATCTAGTAGGCCAAACCAAATTGATAATTCGAAGAGACTTGCAAAGATAACCAATCATACATAGAAGAATTCAGAGAAGATTCAAATATTGTTCATAGATAATCTTGATCATAAACCCACAATTCATCGGATCTCGACAAACACACCACAAAAAAGAGTTACATCGAACAGATCTCCAAGAAGATTGAGGAGAACTTTGTATTGAGATCCAAAGAGAGAGAAGAAGCCATCTAGCTAATAACTATGGACCCGAAGGTTTGAGGTAAACTACTCACACATCATCGAAGAGGCTATGGTGTTGATGTAGAAGCCCTCCGTGATCAATGCCCCCTCCGGCGGAGCGCCGGAAAAGGTCCCAATATGGGATCTCACGGGTACAGAAGGTTGTGACGGAGGGTTTTGGCTCCTCTGTGGATGGTTTGGGGGTACGTAGGTATATATAGGAGGAAGAGGTAGGTCGGTGGAGCCACGAGAGCTCCATGAGGGTGGAGGGCGCGCCTAGGGGGGAGGCGCGCCCCCCTGCCTCGTGGCCTCCTCGTTGATTGCTTGATGTCCACTCGAAGTCCTCTGGATCACGTTTGTTCCAAAAATCACGTTCCCGAAGGTTTCATTCCGTTTGGACTCCGTTTGATATTCTTTTCCTTCGAAACACTGAAACAGTAAAAAAACAATTTGGGCTGGGCCTCTGGTTAATAGGTTAGTCCCAAAAATAGTATAAAGGTGTATAATAAAGCCCATTAAACATCCAAAACAGAATATATAATATCATGGAACAATAAAAAATTATAGATACGTTGGAGACGTATCATGCAGCGGCCCCAAGGAGAGGCGCGTGCGCTCCCTGCACCGCCACGTCAATACCGCGTCCCACCAGAGGCAGCGGCACACGGGTGTAGAGATCAGGCTCTCCCCTGCGGCTGGCTCCTGTGAGTACGACGGGGTGCCGTGCTTTCACATCGGAGCTATGCTGCGTCGCCTGGCCTGGCAAGTTCAAGTTGGACTTCCCCCCGCGCTACGACGGCACTCCTGACCCCGCTGTGTTCCTCCAGCTCTACGAGCTAAGTATCGAGGCGGCCAACGGCGACGACAAGGTCATGGCGAACTGGTTCCCCATGGCCCTGAAGGATGGCGTGCGCTCGTGGCTCACGAACCTTCTGGTCGGGTCGATCTCCTCCTGGGACGAGCTGGGCGAGCGCTTCATCGCCAACTTCCAGGGCACTCGTGACCGCTCTCCCGCGGCGGGCGACCTACGTCGCATCAAGCAGCAGTCAGGCAAAACCTTACATAAGTACGTACAACGCTTCACCAACGTTCGCCTCAAGATCCCAAAGGCGTCGGATGAGGCTATCATCTCGGCGTTCTCTAATGGTGTCAGGGATGTCAAGATGAAGGAGGAGCTCGCCATTCATGAGGACATGTGCTCGGCCTTGGAGATATTCAACATGGCAACCAGGTGTGCGAGGGCAGAGGAAGGTCGCCTCTCCCTCCTGGAGCCTCCAAAGGCTGATCCTGAATACAAGAAGGTCAAAGCTAAGAACGTGAAACGCAAGGGTCCTGCATGCTCGCGGCCGAACCTGAGATGAAGTGCGGTTGTGACCACCCCGAGTCCTCCATGGGCAGCCGCCCGTTTTGCGTCTTCCATAGTGTCCACAGCCACAACACCAAGACTGCTAAGAGCTCAGGGCGATCCGCGATGGGAGCTTCAGCCGCCGCCCTGAGCGCAACGACCGTGGCTACGGCCGTGGCGGAGGCCGCTGGGACAACCGCGACCCCCGCCAGGACTGGCACGATCAGCCTCGTGAGGACCGTTGGCAGGGCCAGCCTCGCGATGGCCCATGGAGGGACTAGCCTCGTGAGGACCGTCCTCAGGGAAACGCCGGTCTCCCTCCGCTGCCGCCACCGCCAAGGAGGAACGACGACCACCGCCAAGACAACGGGGTTGGGGGCTTCCAAGAGCCTCGACCATTGCCTGCATCCTGGGTGGCGCTCAGGCCTCGCCCCTCATCGCATCTTCAAGCAGTTCGCTCGTGAGGTGAACGAGGCCCTCCCCAAGCTTGAGGCAACGTGTCCTCTCAGGTGGTCCAAGTACGCCATCACCTTCGACTCTACGGATCAGCTGAAGTGTGCAGCCACCACAGGTGCACTCCCAATGCTCTGCTCGCCGACCATCAACAACGTCCTCATCACCAAGACACTCATCGACGGTGGCGCGGGGCTTAACGTCCTGTCTGCTGAGACGTTTGAAAGACTCCAAGTGCCCTATGACCAGCTCCTCCCCACCAAGCCCTTCCCAGGGGTGACTGATGGCTCCGTCGTCCCCCTGGGGCAGATTCTTCTTCCTGTCACCTTTGGCAAGCGCGGCAACTACCGCATCGAGTTCATCGACTTTGACGTCGCCCACATTCGCTTCCCGTACAACGCCATCCTCACGTATCCGGCCCTCGCCAAGTTCATTGCAGTGATTCACCACGTCTACAATGTCCTTAAGATGCCAGTAAGCGGCGGCATCATCATGGTCGCCTGCGATGAGAAGGACGCGGTGTGCTCCCACGAGCGCGCCTACCAGGTCGCGGCGGTCGAGAACTTAGATGACGAGGGCGCCCTCCACCCTCCTAAGGCCATCCCCAAGAAGAAGAAGAAGCTCCTCCTCAGAGGCCCTCGGGAGGCCTCAACCGCACCTATTGCTGGGGCGCCTTCCTCTCTCGCATAGGAAGGCGCGCTCGGCGCCCCTCTTAGGTTGGGCTCGGGGGCTCTCCTCTGGAGGGCCTCTGACCTGGCCAGCGTCATGAGGGAGGCGTTCAGGCACCATGTGGAGGCGTGCTTCAACGCGCGCTTCCATGAGCAGGGTGCGAGGCGCCACGTGCTCAGGAGTTCATCACTGAAGAGCTTCAGGAGGCGCGGGCCATGTGCGGCGAGCGCCGCCCTGCATCGCTCAGTGTAGCTGCTGCCCCTGACATGGGTGGCGAGCTGCGCGTCTATGTCAACATCCCAGGCCTCAATAGGGTTGCTTCTCAGGATCTCTTCTACCCGTCCTGCATTGGAAGGAGTGGGGGCTGCCCCTGCGGCCATCTTCGCATGCCGTTCGGCCTGCTGAACATGGCTGCTGCGCACCAGCGCTACCTACAGGGCATCATGGTGGGTCACGAGGCCGGGCGCCAGGCGATCCTATCGGAGGAGGCGCTGGACCCTCGCAAGCCTCACGGACCCCCTGAGACTCAGGAGTCGTCCGGCTCATGAGGAACGACCTCTCCAACGTGCATCTTCAGCTGCTCCAACAGTTCTTCAATGACGATGCCAGGTGACTTTTTGGTTCATTCAATTGAGGGCGCCCCTTGGGCTATGATACGTCCATTTTGCATCATGCTTTTATATCGATATTTATTGCATTATGGGTTGTTATTACATGTTATGTCACAATACTTATGTCTTTTCTCTCTTATTTTACAAGGTTTACATGAAGAGGTAGAATGCCGACAGCGGGAATTCTAGGATGGAAAAGGAGCAAATATTAGAGACCTATTCTGCACAACTCCAAAAGTCCTGAAACTCCACGAAAGTCAGTTTTGGAATCTATTAAAAATATTGGGTGAAGAAAGCACCAGAGGGGGCCACCCACTATCCACGAGGGTGGAGGGCGCGCCCCTGCCTCGAGGGCCACCTGGAAGCCCCCCGATGCCCATATTCTGGTATAAGGTGTCTTTTGCCCTGGAAAAAAATAAGAAGGAAGCTTTCGGAATGAAGCGCCGCTGTCTCGAGGCGGAACCTGGCGAAACCAATCTAGGGCTCCGGTGGAGCTGTTCTGCTGGGGAAACATCCCTACGGGAGGGGGAAATCGTCACCATCGTCATCACCATCGATCCTCTCATCGGGAGGGGGTCAATCTCCATTAACATCTTCACCAGCACCATCTCCTCTCAAACCCTAGTTCATCTCTTGTATCCGATCTTTGTCTCAAAACCTCAGATTGGTACCTGTGGGTTGCTAGTAGTGTTGACTACTCCTTGTAGTTGATGCTAGTTGGTTTATTCGGTGGAAGATTATATGTTCAGATCCTTCATGCACATTAATACCCCTCTGATTATGAACATGAATATGATTTGTGAGTAGTAACATTTGTTCCTGAGGACATGAGAGAAGTCTTGTTATAAGTAGTCATGTGAATTTGGTATTCGTTCGATATTTTGATGAGATGTATGTTGTCTTTCCTCTAGTGGTGTTATGTGAACGTCGACTACATGACACTTCACCATTGGTTGGTTCTAGGGGAAGGCATTGGGAAGTAATAAGTAGATGATGGGTTGCTAGAGTGATAGAAGCTTAAACCCTAGTTTATGCGTTGCTTCGTAAGGGGCTGATTTGGATCCATATGTTTCATGCTATGGTTAGGTTTACCTTAATTCTTCTTTCGTAGTTGCGGATGCTTGCGAGGGGGCTTAATCATAAGTGGGATGCTTGTCCAAGGAAGGGCAGTACCCAAGCACCGGTCCACCCACATATCAAATTATCAAAGTAACGAACGCGAATCATATGAGCATGATGAAAACTAGCTTGACGATAATTCCCATGTGTCCTCGGGAGCACTTCCCTTTATATAAGAGTTTGTCCAGGCTTGTCCTTTGCTACAAAAAGGATTGGGCCACCTTGCTGCACCTTGTTTACTTTTGTTACTTGTTACCCATTACAAATTACCTTATCATAAAACTATCTGTTACCGATAATTTCAGTGCTTGCAAAGAATGCCTTACTGAAAACTGCTTGTCATTTCCTTCTGCTCCTCGTTGGGTTCGACAGTCTTACTTATCGAAAGGACTACAATAGATCCCCTATACTTGTGGGTCATCAAGACTCTTTTCTGGCGCCATTGCCGGGGAGTGAAGCGCCTCTGGTAGGTGGAATTTGGTAAGGAAAAATTTATATAGTTTGCTGAAATTTACTATCACTTGTTACTATGGAAAATAATCCTTTGAGGGGCTTGTTCGTGGTATCTTCACCCGGACCAGTAGAGCAAATAGTTGCTCCTCAACCTACTTAACCTACTAAAAATGTTTACTTTGAAATTCCATCGGGTATGATAGAGAAACTGCTAGCTAATCCATTTATAGGAGATGGAACATTACATCCCGATATGCACCTAATCTATGTGGATGAAGTTTGTGGATTATTTAAGCTTGCAAGTATGCTCGAGGATGTTATGAATAAGAAGGTCTTCCCTTTATCTTTGAAGGGAAAGGTATTGACATGGTTTAGGCTATGTGATGATATTGGATCATGGAACTACAACCGATTGAAATTGGAATTTCATCAGAAGTTTTACCCTATGCATCTGGTTCATCGTGATCGTAATTATATATATAATTTTTGGCCTCACGATGGAGAAAGTATCGCTCAAGCTTGGGGGAGGCTTAAGTCAATGTTATATTCATGCCCCAATCATGAGCTCTCAAGAGAAATTATTATTCAAAAATTTTATGCTCGGCTTTCTTCCAATAATCGCTCCATGCTCGATACTTCTTGTAATGGTTCTTTTATGATGAAGACTATGGAATTCAGATGGGATTTATTCAAAAGAATTAAACGCAACTGAAGATTGGGAACTCGACGAAGGTAAGGAGTCAGGTATAACACCTAAGTTTGATTGTGTTAAATCTTTTATGGATACCGATGCTTTTCGTGAATTGAGCACTAAATATGGACTTGACTCTGAGATAGTAGCTTCTTTCTGTGAATCATTTGCTACTCATGTTGATCTCCCTAAGGAGAAGTGGTTTAAATATCATCCTCCCATTGAAGTAAAAGTAGTTGAACCTATTAAAGTTGAAGAAAATACTATCACTTATAATGTTGATCCTATTGTTCCTACCGCTTATATTGAGAAACCACCTTTCCCTGTTAGAATAAAGGATCACGCTAAAGCTTAAACTGTGGTTTGTAAGAGTAATGCTAGAACACCTACACCCCCTGAGAAAATTAAAGTTGAACCTGGTATTGCTATGGTTTAAGATCTCTTGGTCGATAATATTGATGGGCATGTTATTTACTTCTGTAATGAAGCTGCTAGAATCGCTAGACCCAACACTAAAAATAAACATATACCTGTTGTAGGCATGCCTGTTGTTTCTGTTAAAATAGGAGATCATTGCTATCATGGCTTATGTGATATGGGTGCTAGTGCGAGTGCAATACCTCATTCCTTATACAAAGAAATTATGCATGATATTGCACCTGCTGAGATAGAAGGTATTGATGTTACAATTAAGCTTGCCAATAGAGATACTATTTCACCAATCGGGATTGTTAGAGATGTTGAAGTCTTGTGAGGGGAAGTTAAATATCCTACTGATTTTCTTGTTCTTGGTTCCCCACAAGATGACTTTTGTCCCATTATATTTGGTAGACCCTTCTTGAATACTGTTAATGCTAAGATAGACTGCGAAAAGGATATTTTTACTGTTGGTTTAGGGGATATGTCTCATGATTTTAATTTTGCTAAATTTCGTAGACAACCCCATGATAAATAATTGCCTAGTAAAGATGAAATTGTTGGTCTTGCTTCTATTGTCGTGCCTCCTAATGATCCTTTAGAACAATATTTGCTAGACCATGAAAATGATATGTTTATGAATGAAAGAAGGGAAATAGATGAAGTATTATTTAAACAGGGACCTATTTTGAAACACAAGTTGCCTGTTGAAATTTTAGGGGATCCTCCTCCACCCTAGGGTGATCCCGTGTTTGAGCTTAAACCATTACCTGATACTCTTAAATATGCTTATCTTGATGAAAAGAAGATATATCCTGTTATATTAGTGCTAACCTTTCAGAGGAGGAAGAAGAGAAATTATTGAAAACTCTGAAGAAGCACCGTGCTGCTATTGGATATACTCTTGATGATCTTAAGGGCATTAGTCCCACTCTATGCCATCACAAAATAAAATTGGAGAAAGACGCTAAACCGGTTGTTGATCACCAACAACGGTTAAATCCTAAGATGAAATAAGTGGTAAGAAATGAAATACTAAAGCTTCTGGAGGTAGGTATAATTTATCCTATTGCTGATAGTCAGTGGGTAAGTCCTGTCCATTGTGTCCCTAAGAAGGGAGATATCACTGTTGTTCCTAATGATAAAGATGAATTGACCCCACAAAGAATTGTTACAGGTTATAGAATGGTAATTGACTTCCGCAAATTAAATAAAGCTACTAGAAAGGATCATTACCCTTTACCTTTTATTGATCAAATGCTAGAAAGATTATCCAAACATACACATTTTTGCTTTCTAGACGGTTATTCTGGTTTCTCTCAAATACTTGTGTCGAAAGAGGATCAGGAAAAGACCACTTTTACTTGCCCTTTCGGTACCTTTTCTTATAGATGTACGCCTTTTGGTTTATGTAATGCACCTGCTATCTTTCAAAGATGTATGACTGCTATATTCTTTGACTTTTGTGAAAATATTGTTGAGGTTTTCATGGATGATTTTTCAGTGTATGGAACTTCTTTTGATGTTTGCTTAAGCAACCTTGATCGAGTTTTGGAGAGATGTGAAGAAACTAATCTTGTCTTGAATTGGGAGAAGTGCCACTTTATGGTTAATGAAGGTATTGTCTTGGGGCATAAAATTTCTGGAAGAGGTATTGAAGTTGATAAAGCTAAAGTTGATGCTATTGAAAAGATGTCGTGTCCTAAGGACATTAAAGGTATAAGAAGTTTCCTTGGTCATGCCGCTTTTTATAGGAGGTTCATTAAAGACTTCTAAAAAATTCTAGGCCTCTGACTAATCTCTTACAAAAAGATGTTCCTTTTGTATTTGATGATGATTGTGTAGAAGCATTTGAAATACTTAAGAAAGCCTTGATTTCTGCACCTATTGTTCAGCCACCTGATTGGAATTTACCCTTTGAAATTATGTGTGATGTTACTAATTATTCTGTAGGTGCTGTTCTAGGACAAAGAGTTGATAAGAAATTAAATGTTATCCAATATGCTAGTAAAACTCTAGACAGTGCCCAGAGAAATTATGCTACTACTGAAAAAGAATTTTTAGCAGTTGTATTTGCTTGTGATAAGTTCAGAGCTTATATTGTTGATTCTAAAGTAACTGTTCACACTGATCATGTTGCTATTAAATATCTTATATGGAAAAGAAAGATGCTAAATCTAGACTTATTAGATGGGTTCTCTTGCTACAAAAATTTGATTTGCATATTATTGATAGAAAGGGAGCTGAGAACCCCGTTGCAGACAACTTATCTAGGTTAGAGAATGTTCTTCATGACCCACTACCTATTGATGATAGCTTTCTTGATGAACAATTAGCTGCCATAAATGCTTCTCGTACTGCTCCATGGTATGCTGATTATGCTAACACCGGTACAACGACGTCCTAAACAAACGGTTTAAAACCCCTTTCCGCGGCGGCATTCGGAACCATCGCCAAGTGAGTGTGTGCGATAAGGTGTCCTTCCCACACGACCCATAAATCATCGGGGATAGGCCCTCCTGGGACCTAGGCTGGGGCAATGTGCGATCGGGCGAGGCATCGAAACCTAATCATTTCCATAGGTATGTACATCCCACATGGTGAATCCGAGAAATCATTTCCGTAGGTATGTACATCCCACACGGTGAATCCCACGGTGAATCCCAGAAATCATTTCCGTATGTATGTACATCTCACACGATGAATCCTAGAAAATCATTTCCGTAGGTATGTACATCCCACACAGTTCTTTGTGTGGAAGCGTTTGTGCAAGGTGGCCTAACGCAAACAGTTCGCTGCCGGAAGCCGTGTGTGATTGTTAGTTGATCGAACACGCCTACTTTCTAGAAACCGTGTGGGTTGTTTGAGTTCATCGCCCACGGTGCTGTCTGAGTAACCGTTTGCAATAGAAAACCCCAATAAGCAGGGCAATTAGCCTATGATTGATAATCCATGTACTAATCAAACTGATATTTCTTATAAAACACGCCAGATATTTCATATCCATATAAAAGCAACCAGGATTTCATAATCAAATTACATCAGATAGCTTCGTCACTCAGTTACGCCATTACAACAGCACCAAGTTTCACATGCAGCATAAAAAACCTTTGGAAAGTAGCATCATACACGGTAAATAGAGAAATGAATCTCAACTGGGAAACTGCAGAAGCGGAAGCCAAATATTGAGCCTTCAGTGATGTTGAATGTCCTTGCAACTTTAGGCCAGTGGCTATGGATAATTGCCCGCCCAACCTTTGTCCTCTTCAGCAAGACTTCAATATTGTACCACGGGTGTTCAATGAATACCTTCCTCACCTCTTGACCATGCACGTGGTTTGAGAGGTAATCATCGGTGAACTGCTTTGAAAAGTACTGAAAACAAAGCTATGCATAAATCACTGTTGTAAATCTTGAAATGACGCAAGGGGTAAAAACAAAGTAAAAGAGTTGGTACCATCCTATAGTTGACTGATGTCTTCTTCGTTGTGCAAACAAAGATCTTGCTGTTATTCATCGCAAGTTTCTTCATCCTAACAATCTTTCTGAGTTTCTTGACTTGACTGATATTCATGGACATCTCATTTCCCCATATGCAAAATGGGTCGAACAGTGGGTCTAAGCCTCTGACAGCAGGACCTACATGTGCAAGACCAAATTGTAAGAAACCTAAATATTAGAATGATTCCTGCAACTGCACAATAATGTGCTATTAGCCAAAGGACCCTGCTTGAACAAACCTCGATGGTAAACCGCAGTGTCTCCCATTGTTTCCCTGCAACACACATAATGAAGATCTTGATCAGGTTAACTGAGAGTTGCCATACTATCAGTAGAATATGTATTGAGTACAACCAAATTCGATTGGTGTCACATGCATAACAATACAAAATTGTACCCACAGCAAATGAAAATCAAATTGCAGAACTGAACCAAACAGTTAAATGGACAGCAGACCATATGAACCAAAATAGTTAACTGAGCATGACATTGCAGAATAGTAACATGTACTAGAAGATAAGACAGTTAACAAAACAAAGAATGCTTGAGAAACAGTACTACGAAATGTAGAAATTGTTGGACCAAAGTGTTAACTGAACATTACATTTCAGAGGTCCAAACTGTTAACTGAACATCAGATTGCATATTAACATTACAGAGGACAAATCAGTAGAAGGCACTGGCGGTGGCCTCGAGAAAACATCACGAACTATATTTTAAAGTAGACAACCATGCAGCAGTGTCGACGGTGGCCTCGAAGACGAGGTGCTCCTCCAAGATCTGGCGGTCGACACGCATGTCAGCCATAGCGACCTCATTTGTGCGTGCGGCCGCATGCTACTCAGCTCCACGTTATATGTGTGTAAAATGGCTATGTGTGACGCTTAATTGGAGGAGGGGGCAGTGATTTCAGTGGAAGGTGTCGCTCCATCAGTCGGGGCATGTGGGATGGGAAAGGAGGAGGATGGGGGTGGGGTGTGGATTACCTGATCATATCGACGAGGCCGCGCAGCAAGAAGAAGGGTCGGCGACGAGGAGGCCGCGCATCAAGAAGAAGGGTCACCGGCGAGGAGGCGGTGCTGCAAGAAGATGGGTCGCTGGCGAGCAGGCGGCGCTGCAAGAAGAAGGGTAGCCGGCGAGGAGGCGGCGCTGCAAGAAGAAGGGTCACCGGCGAGGAGGCTGAGCTGCCAGTAAGCAGCAGTGAAGGTTTGAACTTGGAAAGTAATGAGGAACAGTGGAAATGTGGCTTTTGGTAGGATGGAGGGGGCGGGGAGATAGATATTTCCGCGGTGGCAAAAAAATTCGCTTAGTGCCGCGAGAAACTGGCGCGCAAGTGTGGTTCAAGCAGGGGCGGTGGACTGTAGACGACAAAGCTTCCTGCATAAGCCAGACAAGACGATGCGCTGATGTCTACTACTCAACCTTCTTCTTGTATACATTGTTGGGCCTCCATGTGCAGAGGTTTGTAGGACAGTAGCAAATTTCCTTCAAGTGGATGACCTAAGGTTTATCAATCCGTGGGAGGCGTAGGATGAAGATGGTCTCTCTCAAACAACCATGCAACCAAATAACAAAGAGTCTCTTGTGTCCCCAACACACCCAATACAATGGTAAATTGTATAGGTGCACTAGTTCGGCGAAGAGATGGTGATACAAGTGCAATATGGATGGTAGATATAGGTTTTTGTAATCTGAAAATATAAAAACAGCAAGGTAACTAATGATAAAAGTGAGCGTAAATGGTATTGCAATGCGTTGAAACAAGGCCTAGGGTTCATACTTTCACTAGTGCAAGTTCTCTCAACAATAATAACACAATTGGATCATATAACTATCCCACAACATGCAACAAAGAGTCACTCCAAAGTCACTAATAGTGGAGAACAAACAAAGAGATTATTGTAGGGTACGAAACCACCTCAAAGTTATCCTTTCTGATCAATCTATTCAAGAGTCCGTAGTAAAATAACATGAAGCTATTCTTTCTGTTCGATCTATCCTAGAGTTCGTACTAGAATAACACCTTAAGACACAAATCAACCAAAACCCTAATGTCACCTAGATACTCCAATGTCACCTCAAGTATCCGCGGGTATAACTATACGATATGCATCACACAATCTCAGATTCATCTATTCAAACCAACACAAAAGTACTTCAAAGAGTGCCCCAAAGTTTCTACCGGAGAATCAAGACGAAAACATGTGCCAACCCCTATGCATAAGTTCACAAGGTCACTGAACCCGCAAGTTGATCAAGGAAACATACATCAAGTGAATCAATAGAATACCCCATTGTCACCACGGGTATCCCACGCAAGACATACATCAAGTGTTCTCAAATCCTTAAAGACTCAATCCGATAAGATAACTTCAAAGGGAAAACTCAATCCATTACAAGAGAGTAGAGGGGGAGAAACATCATAAGATCCAACTATAATACCAAACTTGCGATACATCAAGATTGTGCCGAATCAAGAACACGAGAGAGAGAGAGAGAGAGAGAGAGAGAGAGAGAGAGAGAGAGATCAAACACATGGCTACTGGTACATACCCTCAGCCCCGAGGGTGAACTACTCCCTCCTCATCATGGAGAGCGCCGGGATGATGAAGATGGCCACCGGTGAGGGATCCCTCCTCCGGCAGGGTGCCGGAATAGGGCCTGATTGGTTTTTGGTGGCTACAGAGGCTTGCGACGGAGGAACTCCCGATCTAGGTTATGTTCTGGGGGTTTCTGTATTTATAGGAGAGGTTGGCGTCGAGAACAAGTCAGGGGCCCCCACAGGGAGTCCACGAGGCAGGGGGCGTGCCCCAGGGGGGTGGGCGCGCTCTCCACCCTCGTGGGGCCCATGGGACTCCCCTCCGGTAACTCTTCGTTCCAGTACTTTTTGTATTTTCCAGAAAAAATCTCCGTTGATTTTCAGCGCATTCCGAGAACTTTTATTTCTACACAAAAACAACACCACGGTAGTTCTTCTGAAAACAACATCAGCCCGGGTTAGTTCTAACCAAATCATACCAAAATCATGTAAAAATATTATAAACATGGCATGAATACATCAAAAATTATATATACGTTGGAGACGTATCAGCATCCCCAAGCTTAATTCCTGCTCGTCCTCGAGTTGGTAAATGATAAAAACAGAATTTTTGATGTGGAATGCTACCTAACATATTTATCAATGTAATCTTGTTTATTGTGGCAAGAATATTCAGATCCAAAAGATTCAAGACAAAAGTTTAATATTGACATAATAATAATAATAATTCAAGCATACTAACCAAGCAATTATGTCTTATCAAAATAACATAGCCAAAGAAAGCTTATCCCTAGAAAATCATATAGTTTGGCCATGCTTCATTTCCGTCACACAAAATGCTCCCATCATGCACAACCCCGATGACAAGCCAAGCAATTGTTTCATACTTAGCCTTTTCAAACTCTTTCAACTTTCACGCAATATATGAGCGCGAACCATGGACATAACACTATGGGTGGAATAGAATATGATGATGGAGGATGTGTGAGAAGACAAAAAAGGAGAAAGTCTCACATTGACGCGGGTAATCAACGGGCTATGGAGATGCCCATCAATTGATGTCAATGCAAGGAGTAGGTATTGCCAGGCAACGGATGCACTAGAGCTATAAATATATGAAAGCTCAACAAAAGAAACTAAGTGGGTGTGCATCCAACTTGCTTGCTCACGAAGACCTAGGTCATTTTGAGGAAGCCCATCGTTGGAATATACAAGCCAAGTTCTATAATGAAAATTCTCACTAGTATATGAAAGTGACAACATAGGAGACTCTCTATCATGAAGATCATGGTGCTACTTTGAAGCACAAGTGTGGTAAAAGGATAGTAGCATTGCCCCTTCTCTCCTTTTCTCTCATTTTTTTGGGCCTTCTCCTTTTTTTGGCCTTTCTCTTTTTTCCTCACATGGGACAATGCTCTAATAATGAAGATCATCACACTTTTATTTACTTACAACTCAAGGATTACAACTCGATACTTAGAACAAAATATGACTCTATGTAGATTCCTCCGGCGGTGTACCGGGATGTGCAATGAATCAAGAGTGACATGTATATAAAAAATATGAACGGTGGCTTTGCCACAAATACGATGTCAACTACATGATCATGCAAGGCAATATGACAATGATAAAGCGTGTCATAATAAACGGAACGGTGGAAGTTGCATGGTAATGTATCTCGGAATGGCTATGGAAATGCCATCATAGTTAGGTATGGTGGCTGTTTTGAGGAAGATATATGGAGGCTTATGTGTGATAGAGCATATCATATCACGGGGTTTGGATGCACCGGCGAAGTTTGCACCAACTCTCGAGGTGAGAAAGGGAAATGCACGATACCGAAGAGGCTAGCAATGATGGAAGAGTGAGAGTGCGTATAATCCATGGACTCAATATTAGTCATAAAGAACTCACATACTTATTGCAAAAATCTACAAGTCATCAAAACCCGCGCATGCTCCTAGGGGATATATTGGTAGGAAAATACCATCGCTCGTCCCCGACCGCCACTCATTAGGAAAGCAATCGAAGAACACCTCATGCTTCAAATTTGTCACACAACGGTTACCATCACTACAAAAAAAAGACACATCCGTGACATTTGGGCCGAACGAATTTTTTTCTGTCATACATATGACACTTCTATGACGATAACTATGACAAAACCCGGTATCATCATAGATGTGGTGGGGTCCTACTTCTATGACAAAAAATCATGATAGAAAATGGGCTTTTCATCCTGGGCGGGCCGGAGACGCAGCTACATGACATTCTTTGGGCCGTCCATGGCGGTAAAAACCCTGGTAGAAGCAAGGGGGAGGAATATTTCGGGGAGTTCCCGGTTACGGTGGGAGGTCGGGGCCGAGCGATGTGCGCTTCTCTCGTACACGTACGCGTGTGTGTGCGAGGCGTTGGCTCTAACTGAACCCGAGCGAGGCGTTGGGCTCTAACTGAACCCGAGCGATTGCACTGCAGGCTACGCGTTACTGAACCCGAGCGATCGATCGATGGCTGTTAACTAAACCCGATCGAGCGATTCCTTCGCTACTGCTGCTAACTGAAGCCGATCAATTGGATGAACAGTGAGCGTTGCGGGGGGGGGGGGGGTTGGATGAACAGTGAGCGGTGGCGTTGCCTCTGGATGAACAGGACCCCGTGGTGTGGAGGGCTGGATGAGCAGTAGACGGTGGAGGGGTGCCCGTGGAGGGGTGGTTGAACAGGACCCCGTGGTGTGAAGGGCCGGATGAACAGTAGACGGTGGAGGGGTGCCCGTGGAGGGGTGGTTGAACAGTAGCCAGTGGAGTAGCGCGCGGCGGAGGCTAGATGAAGAGGAGCCCGTGGAGGCTGGAGGAGGTCGACGGTAGCCCGTGGAGGCTGGAGGAGGTCGACAATGGAGATGAACAGTATCCCGTGGAGTCCCGTTTTGCGGTACGCCACACCCCTCCCGATGAACAGGACCCCATTTAGATAGTAGGAGGTCCGTTTCGTCCGTTTTGCGGTACGCCACACCCCTCCCGATCAACAGGAGCCCCGTTTCGATAGTAGGAGGTCCGTTTCGTCCGTTTTGCGGTACGTCACACCCCTCCCAATCAACAGGACCCCCGTTTCGACAGTAGGAGGTCCGTTTCATCCGTTTTGCGGTACGCCACACCCCTCCCGATCAACAGGACCCCCGTTTCGACAGTAGGAGGCCCGTTTCCTCTGTTTTGCGGTACGCCACACCCCTCCCGATCAACAGGACCCCATTCCGAACGTAGGGGGTCCGTTTCCTCCGTTTCGCGGTACGCCAGGCCTTGTTTCCATCGCCTGTTCCGTCCAAGCCCTCCCAATGAACACGACCACGCATTCCGTTCCGACCCAGCCAGTTGGCTCCCACGCGTTTCGTTGCCTCCCGATGAACACGAGGCATTCCGTTGCCTCCCGATGAACACGACGCATTCCGTTGCCTCCCCATGAACACGATGCATTCCGTTGCCTCCCCATGAACACGACGCATTCCGTTGCCTCCCCATGAACACGACGACGACGTTGTTTCTCCATTCTGACCCAGCCATGTACACGAGCCCTGGCTGTACGTATGCGCGAGTAGGCGTTCAAGACCCCGCCCGTATGTACACATACGTGGCCGTATTTTCTTTCTTGCACCCTGGCCGCTGTACGTACGTGTACATGCTATGTGCGCGCCTCTACTACGACACGTGCATGCCTCTACTACGACACGTGCGTGCCTCTACATCGACCAGTATGTATGTACACGTTCGCGACCAGAATGACAACACTACGTACGCTTCGACCAGGTGGGTCCCGACTGTCAGGCACTTCCTTGCATGCGAAGATGTAGCTGGTGGGTCCCAGCAGTCAGGGGGGCGAATCTTTTTTTTGCCCGGACGCACTTCCTTGCTTGCGAAGATGTAGCTGGTGGGTCCCAGCAGTCAGGGGGGCGAATCGTTTTTTTGCCCGGACGCACTTCCTTGCGTGCGAAGGTGTAGCTGGTGGGTCCCAGCAGTCAGGGGGGCGAATCATTTTTTTTGCCCGGACGCACTTCCTTGCGTGCAAAGATGAAGCTGGTGGCCCAACAGTCAGGGTGAAACGTTTTTTTCCGCGAAATACAGTGGCCCGTCCGGTGGGTCCCAGTTGTCAGGTGGAGGAATCATTATTTTCCGCGTAATAAGGAGGCACTTCCTTGCTGCGGCCGTGGACCCAGCTGTCAGCCTCTCCACATACAATGCACGTCTGATGGAATTCGTTCCTTGACCATGTTGACCAGGCCGCGCCGAGAGCACCACGGCGGTGGACGACGGCGAGGCCTAGGAAGGGGACGATGCGGAGCCTGGGAAGACGCGGCAGTGGAAGATAGCGCGGAGAGGAGTACGAGGGTTCACTGGTTCGGCTGCGGTGTGAGGCTGCCGTCGCCGCAGGGCCTGGCCAGCGGTGGGAATAGTAGGGGGCGGTGAGGCCTCTGCGGTAGCACAGCCGGCCACGCGAGGCAGGAGCATGCGGCACGACCGGCGCTGCTTTGGGCAGCTGGAGCAAGAAGACCAGGGGTTGAAGAGGCACTATGGCCGTTGGATGGACATCGTACGGTCACTGGAGCTAGAATCGTTCATATTGACTAAGTTGACAAAGCCCTCCGTCCCCGTCAACTTAGTTGGCCCACAAGTCATCCTCCCACTATGGTGGGTCCCAGCTAGTAGGGGGTATTCATTTTTTTGTGCGTAATAAGGAGGCACTTCCTTGCGTGCGAAGATATAGCTGGTGGGTCCGACATGTCAGCGGGGGGAACGTTTTTTTGCGAAATAAATAGGCCCTTCCGGTGGGTCCTAGCTGTCAGGTGGAGGAATAATTATTTTGCGCGTACAGTCCACGACCGATGGATGTCGTTCGTTGACCACGTTGACCAGGCCGCGCCGAGAGCACCATGGCGGTGGACGACGGCGAGGCCTAGGAAGGGAACGACACGGAACCGGGGAAGACTCGTCAATGGTTGCCCACGCGGTAGGGAGTACGAGGGTTTACTGGTCTGGTTGCCGTCGCCGAAAAATAACAGGAGGTGTGGGTGAGTAGAGGAATGGCCTGGCCAGCAATGAAGTAGGGTGGGGCGGTGCGGCCTGTGCGGCAGTACAGCCGGCCACGGGAGGTGGGAGCAGGCAGTCCCACCGGAGCTGGTTTGGGCGGCTGTAGCAAGAAGATCAGATATTGAAGAAGCAGCACGGCCGTTGAATTAACATCCAATGGTCACTGCTGCTAGAATTGTTTGTGGACTAAGTTGACAAAGCCAAAGTACACGTCAACCTAGTAGACCCACAAGTCAGCCTCCAAATCTGTCCCAAATAGCATACAGCCCGAAATTTCTAGCCAGATTCAAATTAATTTTAAATCTAAATATACCTTAATTTAAATTCAATGAAATTTTACCCGCACAAAAACAATGAAATTTAAAATATCAAAATCCAAAAGAAAACAGTATTGTGGAACTAATTGCCTGTTTGCTGTATTTTTTCATTTTATAGCCCATTTATTATTACTTATAGCCCATTTCTTATTACTTATAGCCCATTTTCTGGGCAAAATGCATCCCTCCTCGTCTTGAAAGATTTCTGGCCCAGCAGGGCGTAGAAAAGCAAGTAGGCCTACGTTGGTTATTCTGCAAAAAACAAAATAGCTAGCTAGCCATTTTCAGAAAGGAAAAAAACAAACTGGGCTGGTCATGTGCTAAACATATGAAATAAAAGCCTGGGCTAGACAGGCCACGGGCCCCGCACAACCCAATTGATACCCTTCTCCGTCCCGAAAAAACAAAATTACTGCGCGCACTGCTGGGTCCCTACTGTCATCCTCACCATGTACAATCATCTCCTTATTCCTCTCGGTTGTTGACCATGTTGACAACACCGGAGGGCGGCGCCGCGGCGAGCGAACCAAGGCAGAGGACGATGGTGAGGCCTCGGACGGGAACGAACAGGAGCCGGGGAAGATCACAACCAGCCATGGGAGGCGGGAGCAGGCGGTCCCGCCGGCGCTGGTTTGGCTTTGGCAGCTCGAGGAAGAAGAGACTGAAGAAACGCGACAGACGTTGAATGTCAATCCAACGGTCAAGGTTGGCACAATCGTTTGTTGACTAAGCAGACACCAAGTAGCATACTTTTTTATATATAGGAAGAAAACTGCGAGGAAAATGTGTTCGTCTAAGCCCGGCACTTTTTGGGCTTCTTCATGAATCTAGTTTTCAGGTAAGGTCAGATCATCTTATTGAATAGATATCTGAAAGAAAGCAATGGAATGAATCGTTTTTCCAATTACCTTCTCTCGAAAACCATAGATCTTCTGGTTACCATTGACTATCCGGCACTTTCGTCTGTAGAGCGAAGCAAGAAATTGCATGGAAGGGCTTTTATGCTAATATCAGCCTTGTTTGGAACAATAGATGCAATCCATTTCAGTGTATGTCACTGAGTTCACCATTGCAGTTGAGACGTCAGGCAATTGAGCGTTCCCTAGAGTTTGGTTCAAAGGCTAAGGACTCCCCGCCGCCTTCATAAGGGCACTAAGGCGGAGCACGGAAAAGCAAATTAGGCACCCATGTTTTACCAGTCCCGGATCTCAGGGCCGTTTTGCCAACCGCCGACATGAACGAAATCGAATTTCATTGAGGGAAATTAGGATTTCATGAGGGAGGAAAAGGGGGTGGAGAGTCGTACGATGCATTGGTGGGATGAAGGTGCTAGCTTGGCTGAGATAGGAAGTTTCGATGTGTATGTAGATTTGGTTCTAGTGCCCCCACCCTTTTCGAGATCTGTCAGGATTAGCAAGATGTTCTGGTGTAAACTATAGAGAAATGGAATGAATGAAATGTATCTAAGAAGAAAGGAAGCCATGCTCCATCCTGTTTCTAAAAAGAACATCACCTCCCTTTTTGGTTAGATACCGCTCCGTTAGGTACTAATGCTTCTACCTATCACCCGGAGGGTGAGTTTGAGAGCTGTGTTTTTTTCCAACGTTAATAGCATTCCGCGAGAAAAGTCATCTACTGATGTTGTCAGCGGAGTCCCTCGTCCATCCATGTATGAATAGCGGTATCCCCCATTTTGGACAGTGATGAGGTAGTCGACGCAATTTGCATGTGTATTTGTGTTCGACTTTGCTACTTTCCTTCTAGAAAAGAATGTCCGCGGAAGGGAATAGTCTACATGGCCCAGGGTAGTCTTTCAATTCCTTTATCGGGTGGGAGAGTTTAGAACCAGTTAAGCCAATAGCTGCTGCTTTAGTCACACTAGCTACATCAGTTGATCATGGATTTAGCATACCACCTCAGAATAGTCTATGTGGCCCCTTGTTTTTACTACAATTTGATATAGTGAATCCAGTAATGCAGACAACCCTTTTTAAAGCGCTTTTAAAGCCCCTGACTCTCAAAAAGAGCTGGAGGTTTTGCCTCAACTCATTCCATGAATGTTGTTTCATTCCCCACGCGGCTGAATCCAACTCAGTCTTTATCCTGCCTTGGAGTTCTCTCTCATAACTGAAGCCAGGAGGTATTCGATTTATCGGATTTCGAGCTAGCTGCCCTTTTCTTGCTCCTTGCCATTAGCGCAGCCCTTTTCTTTTTCTTAGCTAGCGTAGTTTTTCACCTTCAAAAGAAGGCGCCAGCGCTTTTGTAGTGACCCCGGAGGGGTCCCGGGTTGCTTTGGCGCGCCCCACCCCGTCAGTCCTGTGTTGTACTTGACTTGACTCTCCCCCGCTTGCTGCTTGCTGATCGCAGTGTTCCAAAATGACACGAAGCTGGATATGAGTAGATGTTGTTGGTCGAAAACGTCTTTCATTCACAATGAAACAGAATGGTCTCGCTTGATGCGTCATTTTAGAATGTGTATTTTCATATTAAGAGTTCTTAAAAGTTCTCAACTCAAAGCCCAACCGTCAAAAGGATGCTACAATGTTCGAAATTATCAACTTAACATGCCCCCTTACTTCCTTCGTGACCTCCCACTACTTCATCTACCGAAATGATTAGGCAGATCTCGTTTTTTCTAGCATTAAACCTGCTCATGATCCTTTATAGAGCATGGAGCAGACAGAGAGATGAAAGGACCACCTTCTCCTGCTTGCTTGATCGGAATCTATTCACATTTAGAATAGCTGAAGTGCTACTTAACTTCACTTAATAGTTGAAACTCGGAGAGACAGAGAGAGTCCTCTCTCATACTTGCCAATTCCAAGGCTGATCAGCAAGGGAATTGGCAGGAACCAACCTTAGTTGCCCCTCGGTAGAGTGAGTCTACTTAGCGAACTGGCAGGACGCGAAGATCGATTGATCAATATGCATATCGAGAGTTGATGGTTGACCGCCGCCCCCCTTGTCCTGCCCCGGCCGGGGAGGCAAAGGGGATTGCTATCGTCACCCTTTCTCCCGGTGTATGTGAAAGAGAAAAAGTGACACACTTTTTGGATTTGCGGTCTGTGGTTGGTTGGGCCAAAGAACGAGAGTCAGCCTCCTTAAGTCCGTTCTTCCTCAATAGCTCAGTGGTAGAGCGGTCGGCTATTAACTGACTGGTCGTAGGTTCGAATCCTGCTTGGGGAGATTTGATTCATTCAGAATTCGAATTGATAGTTATAGCTTTTCTGACTAGCGACCCCTGTCCTTCTCCTTTTTTTTCTAAAGACGCAGCAGAATCGTCAAACGGGACATCAAAAGTGGGAAGTTGATTGTAGGATTTCTATTCCTCACTCTCGTATAGGTGAACTTGGTTCGTTCAATGAAAAGGGATAAGAAGGATCCACTGGGAATGAATGGGAAGACTGGGGTAGTATCTTCATTAGCCGGAAGGAATTAGTCTCCACTAGCGTAATTCGAAGAACGAACAAGAAAAGGCGTCTTTAGGTAGGAGGATGGATGGATGTGGTCCAATGGCTAAAGCTCTGCCAGCTTCTTGTAGACTGGCAGTCTCCGAGAGGAACCTTAACCCCCCGGGTTAGGCCGGGTGGGATGGTATACTTTTTTTTCCGCCACAAGTGGGAACTCAGTCCTTGGTAAGACACAAGGGGGGAAGGAATATCTTCACTCATTCATTAAGTAAGTGCCTGCGGTGAGACCCACAACAAACGAAGGGGGTGGAGGGAGACCGAAGAAGGAACAATTGTCTTGAATGCTAAGCTGGGATCAGCAGCTTCCAGTGTTCTCAAAATGAGTCGGGCAGGAAGAGGAAGATCGGGCGGGGAAAACGGGGTTCGAACCCGCGACTTCTGGCATGACAGACCAGCACTCTAACTAACTGAGCTATTTCCCCCTTTCGTAACTACTGTCGATTCAACAGTCACCTACCGGTTACCTTTGTAACTATACCAAAGTAGCTGTACAACAGAATGCCCTTCGCCTTTAGTACTTTTCTTTTTCTTTTGACGACAGTAGAAAGAAATGGCTCTGCTCGCTTAGAGAAGGGGCTCCGCGCTCTATCAGCTATCAGTTAGTTGGCGCTATGCGCGACTTCAGTTGACAAAAGCGAACAAGATAGCGCTAGCGCCCGCAGAGAACTTTCGTTTGTTCGCCTTCTAAAAGGCCTACTGACCTGCCGGTGAAAAGGCGGTTACAAAACAAATAATAAGACGTAGTGAAAAAGTACCAAAACAACTGAAGCCTACATCCCACTACGTCTGGGTTCCCCCTTCCTATGAACCTTGAGTCAATAGGTAGGGTCAACTATACCAAAGTGGAAGGGCCACTATCTAAGCTATTAGTGGGCTGGTTTGAACTATTGATTTACTGAATCGAGTGAAGCTGTGTTGCGTAACATATAGGTCGCCAAGGCCTAGAAGTACAAGTGGTCGCCCTAACGGTCACTCTCAAACTCACTACTTGAGTGACTAAAGTCACTTAGCTTCTTTAATAGGGCTTGCCAAAGAACCCCTCCGGGGCCCCGGGAAGAGGAAGAAGGAGATAGAGCAAAGGTCTCCTCTTTCTGTCCGCTCTTCCCGGCATGTAGAGATCTGATTGGGCTTATAGTTTAATTAGTTGAAACGTACCGCTCATAACGGTGATATTGTAGGTTCGAGCCCTACTAAGCCCATCTGACCTGCTTAATCAATGACTCCGGTAGTCACCTGAACCACTCTCTCGAATAGCCCACAGCCTCTCTTCTGGATGCGAAAGAAGATTCGATCAACGTACAAGGTTTGCCTTCTTGTGAGAAGGAGGGTTCTGAATTGTGTTCTCAGTGCAAAGGGAGTCTTTGAGAAGGTTCCGTTTTTCTGAAGAGAGAGAAGATCAGTAGAGCAGTCCGGCAGCTGTTCGGGGGTCAGCTTTGGGATTTGCCTGATCGACCCCTACCAGTGTATTAATCTAAAAAAAATGAAGATTGACATTCGTCAATTTACCGGATCTATCCTCTTCTACTAACTTTACAAAATGGAAGGGAAAATGTGAAGACCAAAGATGTCAACTACTAAGCATAGTCAATTGCAAATCGGCCGGTTGGTTTGCTTCTCTCCAAGTATGGGAGATTTTCCAATCTTCGAAAGACGCTCGTACTTTCTTGATCTTATGAAGAAGGGGCTTTCCTTAGCTGCGGACTTTGGGATCTTGAGAGTAGACCATGTCTTACGTTGGGGAATCCGAATCAATCCAAATCCTCTGACACTCCTTTTCAGCTGCTATTTGAATACATGTTCAGATGCAAAAGAGCTCGACTTTGAGTATGGTCTTGTTCTTAACTGCTTGAGAGAACGCATATATCCCCTTTTTATTGCTAAACCTCCACAAGCCTTCCCATGCTCGCTAATTGAACCGTCCGTCTTCATCTTAATCCATTCGTTTCCCGGTGGTCAACACACAATAGAATATGTTTGTTTTTGATCGGATTGAGAGAAAAGTACCATTTTTTAGGATGTTCGCCGATTCTTCCTCTTCTTTCTCTCATAAAACTGGAGATACTAGCTTCTAATCTGCATATTTTTGCAAATCCTTTTCCATTTGGATTTTTGAAAACATTAACTTACCTCTAGAATTCCACTATATATAACGTTGACGTTCCGCCAAAATGTGCCAGAGCGAGTGAAAGGCAAGCCTACCCACGGTGTTAACTTGCCATCCCCAACAAATCTGCTAGCAGTCCATTCGATTCCGCTTGGAAACAAGAAGCTCTTCTTTATTTGCGTTTTTTTGCCCAAGATAAGCCCATTTTCCAGAGCCAAGCCTATTATAAGAGTTCAACTGCCATATTCGGATGGAGTCCAAATGCTTGCGTCTTGGGCTGAAGAATGACCCAATTCCTTAGCTTCCATGCATTAATCATATCCGGGGATGTGGGAATAGGGAGATGCCATCCATCTACACGACACGATAGCTTAAGCAAAGAATAGAGAGAGCTAAGCTAGAATACAAGCAAAAAAGATATTCCACTAGCGTAGGCCTACCATAGAAAAGTCTAAAAAAACCTTTTCTTTGTCTGTCAGCGGGAGAGAAAGCAAGCTTACGGTGCTTTGGATGTTAATGTTTTTGTAGGATACTAAACACCTATATATATATATATACATTGTTTTATACTCCTCTGTACAAGCGTATAAGAGCTATTATGCTCGATAAAAGGAAGTTTATGAATAAGTAAGTCTTTCTTTTTTGAATAGCCGGCGGGAGAACTTACTTTTCCGGCTATCGTATGAACAATGCCGTCCGCTTTTCTTTTTTGAGTTTCCATGGATCTCTCCGCCGAAGTAGCGGAAGCATGAAACGCTATTCACGAATGAGCATTGCTATCTGATTCCTACAAAAGAGATAGGGGAAGCTCACTTTTGTCAAATGGGGCTAGAAAGCATAGAACCCCGTCTTAAATCAACCGGTGAATCCAGAATCAAAGTGAGGAGAACAGGATATGTTATGAGAAGAGTGACGTGGGAATAGATTGCATTTCAAAAAGAATCTATACACTCAATAAGCCAGAACGGGAAGATTCAACTGCAAAAAGAACTGGTACGGTGGGAGAAGAGGCCTATTCTCAATAATGAACAAGATAATGCAGCTCTAGTTGCTGGAGGCAGAGGACGTGGACGCGGCAGGAATAGATCCAGGGGGAGGACGCGAATAAAAAAGGCTATGAGGATCATAAAAATTGAGGTGGAGGGAGATTGTATAACTAAGGATCGAGTAGAGGAAGACGTCAGTCTTTCAGTTGTAGATGATCATTACCGAAAAAGATGTACATTCGAATGAAAAAAGAGGGCCTGTCCGAGAGGAAATAAAGAATATTCATTTGTGGATTCTTCCGAACAAGCAACGGATTGAGCAACTAGCGCGAAAGCCGTTGCGCGTTAGCGCATCCGTTTTCTTGCTCGGGAACGAGGGGACTAAAAAAATTGTCAAAAGCCATCTTTCTCTTTAACTAACTAAGTATTCTTAAAAATATGTATGTCTATGAGGTATTTTGACTTAATGGGAAGTAGGCATCTCATTCATAGGCAAGAGCAGGCCGGCCTGAAGGCATGAACTGAAGGCAGGCAAGAAGGCATTAAATGGCTTTTAAGGATTCGGTGTAAAGATGCGGAGTACAATATCTTTCTTTCTATAAAAATATATGGAATCCGCGATCCTATCCTATTTTTGAAGTCATTTTTGCATTCTAAATCATTTTCTTTCGCAAGAGCACTCAAACATAGATTGAAGATCTTCAGTTCTTCGGTCGGCAGCCGCAGTCAGTAATAGCAAGCAGCGTCCCATACTACTTTTCCTTTGAATGTTCATTCTGGAATTGAATGTCACAAACAAGACTCATACTTCAGAAAAAAAACTGCTTGAATCAGGAGCTGTAATCCGCAGCTTTAGAGATAGGGGCGGCAGTCACAGCATTGGCAGTAGTGAGCAGAGGTCAAGAAGAAGAAGCGGTAAGAGCAGTTAGAGAGCAAGCATCGGCTCATCAAACCTTTCTGTTTCGGTTACAACTCAAGCGGTTTGTTTTCAAGTAAGGTACTCAAGCAAGCTTTCCTCCTGAAGACAGAGTTTCGGGTGAGCTAGCAAAGAAAGTCAGCAGTTAACCGGAAATTTAGGTCAAATTAGCATTTCGTAAGTTTTAGTAAGGCCAGTTATGGGAAGCAGGCCATGGAGAAAGAGAGGAATCAATCGTCCAACGCTATGTTAACAAATACGTGAAAGGTTTGATTATTCCATACACTTGAACGCGTCCCTTATCAATAGGTTTCGGAGAGACGAGTAATGATTGCTTGACGATCTTCACTGCATGAGACTAGACTTGACTCAAGCTTCATACGAAAGCATTTACTGAACTAAAGCCGTTGAGCCAAGTCAAGCGAAAGACTTATTCGAAGAAAGCTTTAAGAGAGTTTGTTGTCCCATGCCTTTCTGATGGTGAACCTCCTACTGCTTCTTCCAATTCTAAAACTGGGATTGGCCTGTTGACTTTGCCCTTCCTTTAGACAAAGAGCCCCCAGTTTCGCCAAAAGACCTCTGCGTGTTGTCATTCAACTCCACACAAGCCTGTCGTTGGGCTACTTGCGTCTTCGGCAGATACAAAGGAGAAGTGACGGTCGGTGAAATAGCCCTCCAACTCGTAGCTCTTCTTGCTTAACGTGAAAACTCTCCTTTCCGATGAAAATGAGAAAGAAAGATGTCAACTACTAAATGTGCTGCTTTGTGAATTTGATACTAGGTAGTTCTCCCCCCTCGACAGGCAAGTAGCCTTTGCGACTTACATCTCTGCTACAGGAGGGTATGAACCCCCGGATCTAGGCGAGGTGATGGTGGGGAACTCCAACAGGTTTTGGTTTCCTCCTCACTGATTGATGGAGCCCAAGACTGCTTGACGACTTTCGGTGTGGGGTCAGCTTGAGCCGAGGTCGTCTCGTAACAGGAACAGGAAGAATAGCAAACAAGCACACAAGCAGGAATAGGAATATTGGCTGTCACTATCCTATGGTTAGCAATCAACTACGGAGCTGGCAACTCACAAGCCAGCAAGTCAACCTCTGTCAGATCTTCGGCCCAGTTTATGGATGAAACTGACTCTACTTTCTCATTCAGGCTGATATGAACTGCAAAAGTTTTCATCTTTAGCGTGGATATCGTAGGTATAAATGAAAGAAACTGGAATCAGGAAGTTGTTTCTTTCTCTCGATACGCAGAGGGGAGAGCATGCCCTGTCTCAGGCAGTATATCAGTCGTTAACGATCTTACCGGGACACATCCAATTGAAACTAGAATCCCAACCTCTTTGGAAGAAGCTCCAAATAGAAAAAATTTAAGAGCGGGGAATCTTCCTACAAACTAAAATGTGTTAAATATATATATACCTACCTCTGCCTAGAAAAACTGGAGTTTCAGGCACCCTCGTGTGGGAGACATTGGATGTTGTCAACCGGCCTTAAAATGCTCATAAACAGCTCTTCCCCCTTTGACTTAGTTTTCGCTCTCCTCTGTTTATAGTAGAAAAAGCCTGATCCTACTTTGCGAGTCCAACAGGTCTAGTGTTCTTTTGTTTTTCGTCTGAGGGAACGTGGTAGCCCTGATCTAGCTAAGACTTGAGATTCCATTCTATTTCATTCTGATCTCGTTATGAGGAAATAGGTGAGGCGAGGCTAAGACAAGATATGGGACTTCCCGCGCTAAGTTGTTCCAATCTCTGTACTTAAGTAACCGAACTTGAAAGTGTTGCTATGAGCTAGATTTGTGCGTACAAGGGTAAAGAAGCGAGCAAGGCTACCTTTCTGCTGGAAATCCTATACCTGAGTGCTATTTGATCAGAGTGAGTTGTAATTGAGCTTGATTTACTTGCTCTTCTATTTGCATTTTTTGTTAAGTATGTGGGTGACTCATCGTCGTGAGATCGGTTGGTCGAAAATTCTTTTCAAGTAGTCTCAGTCGGCGAACTCGGCTCCACAGAAGAAGTCAGTAGTGAATCAAAGAACTCATGCATGTAATCAGTGACTAGGGATCGATCAATCGGATGCAACTGAGCCATACACAGGGAACGTTCGCCACATAAGTGACTAGCACCCTTGGTTTTCAACCGAGAGGTCTTGGGTTCGAGTCCCAGGAACTCTCAATTTTGTCCTCCTTCCTTCCTCGCAAAGAAGGGAAAGAAAATCAAAGACTTGGGAAGGCGTACAGAACAAGCTAGTGTACCAGTAAAGAGACGTTGCTGAGTTTTAGAAAAAAGAAAGATGTGCTCCTGTAGCTGGTTCGAATCCAAACCTAGACTATGACTATATATGGTGCTATGCTACTCTGTAAGTAATGAAACTGACATATCCAACGTTCGCTTCTCCTCTTCTCTACTTACTCTGCCTAGCATCAGAAGCTATGGCCGCAGCAACCATGTCCGCTGGCTGCTCGTCCACCTGCTCTTCAGCAGGCAACAACCAGATATGCGCCAAGTCGCCACCCGTACCATCGCCTGTGGGTCTCATCACACCCCCGCCGGCACGCGCACCGCAGCCGATTGCTCATCGCAACCCACTGCCATTAGTGTGGTGCCACTGCTGCAAATCACGCAGAGTCATCCGTCGCGTCTCAACCACAATCCGCAACCCTGGCCGAGTCTTCGACAAATGCCCGAATCATGGGGTAATAATATGTTTAAGTGTTGTTCTGCTGCTTTCAGTTGCTGATTTTTTTAATAGTTTGGTTGATGATCTTCCAATTTGATTCATGCAGAAAAGGGAAGATTCGTGTGATTTGTATTTCTGGGAAGTTGCTGATGTGGGGGAATGCAACTACGCTGATTATTTGGTTAGCCGAGGAATCCAAATACCAGCAGGTTGGGGTGTTGGACAAGTAACTGAAGGAACGACAGAAGAGGAAGATGCAGAGCAGAAGATTAAAGATGAAGTTCCTCTGATCATGGCCAAGCAACAGCTGCTGAACGGCCTTGACAGCAATGAGGAGATGAAAGAGCTTGTGAAGATAATGGGCAAAATCGATGTGCTCTGTATGATGATTGTCTCTTTATTTGCAGTGTATGTAGCACTCGTGATGTATTCAGTGGCTACAACATGAGCACTTTGCTGAAACTAGTAATGAATGAAACCTGTGTAGCAGGCTGGGCGTAGTGTTGTGAACATCTAATGATTTCTCTTAACGGAAATCAGGGGGTATCCCCTTTTGCTCATATAAATAAATAAATAGCAGAGGCCCTATCGGGTCAGCTTTGTTCTCATTCGAAGACGTCGAGCAAATTGCAGCCCAACAACAAACTATGTCATCAAATTCAAGTTTCACAGCCAAATATGAGTACAACTAAACAACAATGTCATCATGTTTTAGTTGTCATACAATCACCAAACACAAATCAACATACATAACAAGTGATGTTTTCACAGCAAAATACTAAACAACATGTTCATCAGGTTTCAGTTGTCATAGCAAACACAATTTCACATAGTAGATAAAAAAACGTCTTCTGACAGGCAAATATGACAAAAGCAATGTAATCATCATCCGCAGCAGCAGCGTCAACATCTTTGCCATGTGTATCAGTCTGAATTGTAATTCCCCACGGTGTCATCTGCTTCTTCTTCGTCCTCAACGTCCTCAAACGTTGGCTTCTTCTTGATCAACTCTTGTATGTCCATAGCACGATAGGCAATCTTTTCGCCGACGTCATTGACGTGATGGTTCTCAAAGATATTAGGAACATCTGTGTTATCTTGTACATCAGGAGCAGTGTAAGCATCGTCTTGTTGTGCAACTTCATTAAACGAATGCCTCTGCTCAAACCTTTGCAATACTCTCCAGTCATCGCTATGCAAATGTGTCTTCTAAGAAAATATCAGTGTTGCTTGATTTGCCAAAATAAAAGGCTCGTTGGTCTGGTACGCCGCCTTGACATTGATGGATTTGAAATAATCATCAGCTCTGGGTTTTGCGATCCTGGAAAACAGGTTATACCAACGACAGCACAACAGAACCACACACCAATGATCCTCGAAACTGGAGATATACTACAACTAAACAATGTGTTATGTTAGCATACATTTCACTTGTCTCTTTGTCATACGTATCCGTGCTCATGATGGCACTGTTTTGTTTCTTCCTGCCTTCGTCTAGTGCAAGGGTGTTGTAGCGCACATCTCCAACAATGCAAGATTCATAATGTCTTACCCGAGTATCAGGACCCATTGCTAGTGAGTAAAGGGCATCATCAACTGCCTTCCCATCCTCCCACATCTTCTTAACCTATGGTTAGAAAATAGACAAGTTGATCATCTTATGTACTCAATATATTAAAAAAACTGACAGTGCACTTGAAAAGCTTACATGGTTCTTGAACCATTTCGCAAATCCTGCCATAACCAGTTTGTCAATGTTTCTTGGATTTTGCGGCAGTAACTCCTCTTTGTAGATGCTGCACAACATAGTGATCGCATCAAACATCTAAATATATAAGAATGTGCTGCAAGTTTAGTAGATTACGATGTATAAGCTGCAGTACTGCACTTACTTGATATAAGGTAGTATCTCGGGACAGTTATTCAACACATACCAAACCATTTTGTCCAAATCTTTAGGTTTGCCCTCTTGTCGACTCTTTTGTGTAACTCGAACAGAATAATCGAAAACATTGAGCCCGGGATTGTCTTCACCCACCTCTTTGTTAAGCTGATCAGCTGTTTCAATGTATTTTGAGCAGAATGTCAACGCTTCTGTAGCAATGTAGGTCTCTGCAATGGAACCCTCGGGTCTAGCTCTATTCCTAACATAGCCCTTGAAAGTGCCTAGCCGCCTTTCAATAGGGTACATCCAGCCATACCGTACTGGACCTCTAAGTAGTGCCTCATCAGGTAGATGAACAGCCAAATGCACCATCACATCAAAGAAGGCTGGAGGATATATCTTCTCAAGGTCGCATAGGATAGTTGGTATCTTGTCTCTAAGACGCTCCAAAGCATCTATCCTGATATTCCTACTGCAGAGTTCCCTGAAGAATTGTCCCAACTCTGCAACTGCTCTGTATAAGTCAGGGCGGCCCAATCCTCTAAGGATAACAGGTAAAACCCTTTGAAGTAGGACGTGGCAGTCATGAGTTTTCAACCCTTGTACCTTGTTTCCATCTGCACTAACTCTCCTTTCAGGGTTGGAAGCAAATCCATGTGGGAATCTCACACGTGACAGGACCTCGCAGAATTCTTTTCTTTTTACCTTGTCCAAGAGGTACACAGCTGGTGCCATATCCCGTGGTTTACCTTCATCTTGCACCTGCAAATCCTTTCTGATACCCAGGTGTGTCAAATCAATCCTAGATTTTAAGGTATCTTTCGTCTTGCCTTCAATATTAAGAAGTGTGCTGATAATGCTGTCACATATATTTTTCTCGATGTGCATCACATCAAGATTATGCCGCAGATCCAAATCTTTCCAATACTCCAAGTCCCACAAAGTGGACCTGCGGGTAAAAAATAATCTCTCTTCTACCCTCCCACGCTTCCTTTTCCCGCTACCATTACCAGGATGGTTTCCTGGTGTAATATGCCTGACCTTCTCTAATTCCACTTGCAACTCATCGGCGGTGAGCCTCTTTGGCGCATCACGGTTTTCATGCTTTGCATTGAACACATGTCTTCGGTATTTTCTAGGATGCAGCTTGTCCTTGGCAAGGAAACGGCGGTGTCCAATGTAACAGATCTTGCTAAGTATTGCGTATGACAGCGGATTCTTGTCACAGCGAACACATGGATTGTAACCATGTGTCGTTCTCCCTGACATAGTGCCAAAAGCCGGATAATCATGGATGCACCAAATTATAATAGCACGCAAAAAGAAATCAGCTGGTGGGCTGCTATATAGGTCTCGAGTGAGAACACCCTTCCATAGCTGTTGAAGTTCCTCCACAAGAGGCTCCATGAACAAATCAAAATCCTTTCCAGGACTTTTTGGACCTGGGATGAGCAAGGCCATCATGTAGTTTGATTCTTTGGTGCAGACATTTGGAGGCATGTTGTAAGGGATAACAAGCACTGACCACATGCTATATGTGGCGCTCTGGTGGCCAAATGGGTTAAATCCATCTGAAGCTAAGCCAAGTATAATGTTTCTCGGGTCAGCAGCAAACTCTTTGTGTTTATCATTGAAGCTTTTCCACTCACTACCATGAGATGGATGGCTCATTACATTCTGATCTCTGTACTCCTGATTCCTAGAATGCCGCAGTACATCCTCTCTTGTTTCAGCGTCATGAAACAACCTCTGCAATCTTGGTGTAATTGGAAAATGTCTCAGAACATTATGAGGAACCCTCTTCATAGCATCACCATCTTTCTATCTTGATGATTTGCATTTCGGGCATTCACTTAAGTTGCCATAATCCTTTCGGAATAGAACACAATTATTCTTACAAACATGGATCATATCATATCCAATTCCAACTGCACGAAGGAAATTCTTCATTTTATTGTACATGTGTGGCAGCTCAGACGCATCTGGGAAAGATTTGTGGAAAGCAACCAACATCGCATCGAATGATTTGTTGGTCAATGGCTCAGATGTCTTCACCTGAAGAAAGGTGACCATAGCTGAGAATACTGACAACTTATTTCCTGGGGTGACAGCAACGTTGCACTGTTCCAACATGCGGGCCCACCATTTTTCTTCTGCAGGTGAAAGTTCACGGAATGCACGAGCATTTTGTAGCATTGTTTCAAGGGACATTTACATCTGTGCCCCTAACTCGAACCCACTACTCATATATTGCCCCTAATTTTGAAGCATGCTCAAATTTGCCCTTCCACCGTTAAGTCACTACTCAGAAATGCCCTTCCGTATAGTACTGTAGCACTTTCCGTCCAATACTGTAGCACTTTCCGTCTGCTACAGTACACATGGGACTTTGACGGTCAAAGGCCTTTGACTGGACGGAAGGGCATTTCTGAGTAGTCACTTAACGGCAAAGGGGCAAATTTGAGCATGCTTTGAAATTAGGGGCAAATCTGAGTAGGTGGTTCGAGTTAGGGGCAGAAATGCAAATGTCCCTTGTTTCAATGTTGGTCAAACTCACTGGCTCCGCCACCACCACCTCCTCCTCCTCTTCCACCTGAGCATCAGGCAGATCAAGATGGTGATCTGCTGCTTCCACGTAGTCAATAACATTGACGTTCACAGCTTCACCATGATGAACCCACCTAGTATATGTGACCGACATCCCATACAAGTGTAGATGATTTTGCATAGTTGACTGGGTTCTTGTAACTAAATTCATACAACTGCTACACGGGCAGAGCACATCTGATTTCGGACCACTGTACTCAGCTCTAATAAAGTTCATGAAGTTTTCAACCCCCTCGACATATGCAGCGGAGAATCTTCGAGCAGAAGTTATCCAAGTCATGTCCATCTGTTAGACATACAAATTAGTTCTTCTACTAGATATTACAGGAAAAACATATATGCTTTTTTATGAAGTCCAGCAAAAAATACCTAGGTCGATGTCTAAAGCTATGGCAAGATATTTGGACGAGCACATCTAAGTAACGAAATATATGTAAAGCTAATTCAGCAAACAGATTTGAGTGCCAAATTATGGCAGGCTGTTTCAGCAGTCAATGAGGCCGAGCACACAGCCATCGAACTATCGAAGGCCATCGCAGCAACAAAGATCGAGTATAAAACGGTGTAGAGCTATTTCACCTAACAGATTGGCTACTAGACCATGGCAATCTACGTCACAATAAATATATGGCAGGATATTTTAGCAACTAATCGGCCTTGGCATGCCATCTCAGCTAAGCAGATTGAGCGCAGAACAGGGCAAGGAAGCTTCTTAAGCAGAGCATATTGACAGTAAACTACTTCGGCAAACAGTGAGATTAACAGCGTCTATCAGCTAACATTCAGCGCTACACCGACATGAACGGGGCCTCAATCTAGAATGCGCATACCGTGGGAGAAGCTGACCGCCGTGCGTCTCCACATGAACGTCGCCAGCGGTGGCGGCGCTGACCGCCGTGCGCCTCCACAAGAACGTAGCGAGAGGTGGCGGCGTGGCTAGAGGACGGCAGTCTATGAGAGCGTACTGTGGGAGCGAGAGGATCGCCGAACCGCGGCACCGACGTATCGGCGCGGCGGGGAGGGCGGCTTTGGTGGAGCGAATGGAGTGGTGGAGGATAGGGGGGAGGGGGTTTGGGGAATATTATTGGCTAGTTGGCCGAAGGGCGGTTGAATCGGATTTGGGGGGAATTTTTGGGTGTGTGAGGGGGGAGGATTTTCGCGCGGTGGGCGGGGGGAGTTTGGCGCATGGTCGGTTTCTCCAAGTGCAGTCCCACGTGTCAGTGAAGAGGCAAGCCGAAGCGCGTTCCGTTTGCGTGAGCCGTGTGCAGGACCGAACGTGTGTGGGGGTGCAATGCGACCGCGACAGGAGTGCTGTGAGTGTACCGCCTTTTTTCCTTTTAAACTAGGTGCTTCACCCCCTCAAAAAATTTTTTTGTTGCTTCGCGTGATCCATCGATACTACTACTAGTAATCCAGTAATCCCGACTAAAACAGCGCGGCCGGGTCTTTTCCCGCGCGATATGCTGGGAGGTTGGCTTATTTGGGTTTTTTAGGATGAGTAATGCTACACCTATGTAATCCCAGTTACGTAATTAACATAATGTGAAACGTGTGAGCTGTTGATTATAGATTGGGGGGAGGGAGGGGCCCACCACCATGAAAATAAGGGGAGGAGAGAGAGAGGCAATTTACGTTAACCCTTTCGTAGGTTCCCGTATATGTAGAAAGATGTGAAATGCGTGAATGTGTAGTGGGCGTACTATTGGAGTGCCTAAGATAATTTGTGTATGTATAGACCCTTTGTGTTTATTTTACTTCGCATGTTAGATTTGTCTCGGTTCAATAAAAAGGACAGTTGGTGATGATATTGTGCCTGTCATCTTGCAATATAGGCCGTCCGATCTATATCTAATGGATAGGAAGGAAACTATGACAATTTACCCGCACTCCTCTCCACATTTGCAGATAACGCTTTCCCTCGTTCATCCTTTTCTCCCACAAGATCTTGATCTTCCGTGCAACGCACGGGCATCTTGCTAGTACTCCTACAATATGTATATTATTGTGAAAGTTCATATACACCGGCCGAGATTAATGCAAACACGACAAATTTTCATTACATTTCGAACTTTTATAGGACAGAAAAAAAGAAACCCGACCCTAAACCAATTCTATGGCAGCGACCGATGTCCTCCATCTGCGATCTCTATGTACGGGGGCAGGGTTCAAGACCCGTGAAGTGAAGGTGCGGTCTCCGGCGAGGAAGAGTAGAACACGGGATACGGACCGGCCAGTTGGCACACCATGCCCTGCCGCCTCCCATGCCCTACTCATCCTCGGAGGAGTCCCCGACCTTGCCGGTGCCGGACGTTGGACGGCGGCAAGTAGGACGCATGGCTGACGGTGCTCCCGTCGCCGGCCGCCAGCGTGGCCACCTGTCGGTGTCAAAACCGGCGGATCTCGGGTAGGGGGTCCCGAACTGTGCGTCAAGGCCGGATGGTAACAGGAGACAAGGGACACGATGTTTTTACCCAGGTTCGGGCCCTCTCGATGGAGGCAATACCCTACTCCTGCTTGATTAATATTGATGATATGGGTAGTACAAGAGTAGATCTACCACGAGATCAAGGAGGCTAAACCCTAGAAGCTAGCCTATGGTATGATTGTGTATGATGATGGTTCGTCCTACGGACTACAACCCTCTGGTTTATATAGACACCGAATAGGGTTAGGGTTACACAGGGTCGGTTACAATGGTAGGAGATCTTGAATATCCGCATCGCCTAGCTTGCCTTCCACGCCAAGGAAAGTCCCATCCGGACACGGGACGAAGTCTTCAATCTTGTATCTTCATAGTCCAGGAGTCCGGCGAAGGTATAGTCCGGCTACCCAAACACCCCCTAATCCAGGACTCCCTCAGTAGCCCCTGAACCAAGCTTCAATGACGACGAGTCCGGCGCGCAGATTGTCTTCGGCATTGCAAGGCGGGTTCCTCCTCCAAGTCCTTCATAGAAGATTGTAAACACCAAAAATAGTGTCCGGCTCTGCAAAATAAGTTTCCACATATTGCCATAGAGAGAATAATATTAACACAAATCAAATCTGCTGACGTATTCCGCAATGCGTCATCACACTGCGGCCAAGTCCTTTTACGAATCGTCTTTACTTTTTCCCCCTCAGCATGCTTTGCGAGGCGGTTTCCTTGGCACGTCTTGTCAAAGCAGAGATCGTGTGCCCCTTTTATGGGATTCTCATCAATACGGATGTGGGTAACCCACTCGTGCCCGTTAGCACGTTCCGTCGATTAAAGGCGAGTCCAAAACGGTTACGGGGAGGGCTCTTTGTATTCAACCTCTTATAAAGAGACCAAGGCCTTACTTCTTTTTTCAATCTCAAGTGTGTTCGCCCATCGCCTCGAGTTCCAACACCCCAGGCTCCAGATTCCAGGCGCTTCGGACCTTCGACAATGTCCGGTTCTGACCTTCAAGGCCGGTGGACGCCCTCCTCCTTCACAGAGGAGGACGTGCTAGAGTTGAGGGAGGCTAAGTTCCTGACCGGTGAAATTTCACATAGATTGCCTGCTCAAGGGCAGGTTATTCCCAGTCCCCAGCCCGGCGAGAGCGTGGTGTTCATGTCTCACTTCCTTCGAGGGTTAGGCTTCCCCATGGATCCCTTTGTGAGGGGACTGCTGTTTTATTACGGGCTGGAATTTCATGATTTAGCTCCGGAGTCCATCCTCCATATCTCCTCATTTATCGTCATGTGTGAAGCGTTCCTCCGTGTTACCCCTCACTTCGGATTATGGCTCAAGACTTTCAAAGTGGAGCCGAAGATGATCGAGGGACAGCACGCAGAGTGCGGAGGCGCTGTTATAAGCAAAAAATGCCGATGCTCCATGGCCCGAGGGCTCTTTTCAAGAGGATCTAGGCTTGTGGCAACGAGAGTGGTTTTATATCACCGCTCCCCGGGGCACCACGTGGGTGGCGCCTCCCGCCTTTCGCTCGGGTCCCCCACCACGGCTAGCGTCGTGGATCAATAGAGGGTTAGATTGGGGTTCGCCCAAAGACGTACCCTTGCTGTAGGGACGCATTAAGGATCTCTTGGAAGGAGACCTCAACCTGGTCAAGGTGACGCAGGTCATGCTGATTCGCCGGACACTGCCCGGCAAACTTCGCCCCCTTCGCCTGTGGGAGTTCAATCCAGAGGGACCACGAGCTCTCCGGGATTTTATGAGCGTGACGCTCGCGGAGATGTATAAACTGTTCTTCGGATCACAAGAAGTGTGTCCGGATTTGACCGAGGACGCAGGCCTAAGCCGCAATCGCCCGGATACTCAAGTAAGTAACCTTGTGCCCGGACCTTCTATCCGTATAATTATCATAAACTTGCCCTTAAAAGAGCTGTCCTTTTAAACAGGAGTGGATAGCGAAGGCGAAGCTGATCAGGTGTCCGGCTCCCCTTCCCGAAACTAGGCCGGATCCCGTGCTAGTCAGGATGCTGGAGGTAGTGCCTTTGGAGGGAAGTAAGGGGGAGAACAAGGAAACTATGGCCTCATCGAAGGAGGCTACTCCGAAGGGAGGAACCGACGATTCCTCTCCTAAGGGAAAGAAGAGAGCCGCCTCTGACGACCCGAAGACCATGGTCTCGAAGCGGGGGAAAAGATCCTCATCAGAGGGTCCAACGCCGGGGAGTTCCACGGCTGGACTACGTACTCAAGGAGACCAGCCCTCCAGCGAGCCGTGAGTAGAGAAAGATTTTTCCTTTTGAGGGATGAGAGAAATCCATGATTTATATCTGAGAAGTTTAACCGAATTTTTACCTTGTAGTTCGGACCTCAGCCCTTCTCAGCAGAGCTCGTCTTCGGGGGATCTTCTTCCGGAGATGATGGAGAGCGGGACGCCTCCTTCTGCTGTACCACCTAACGAGGCGGGCGACCCTGAGGTGTCGTCTCGGAGGGTTTCTCCGAGTCCGGCAGGGGCGGAAGATCGCTATGGGGCCCCCCGAGGTTCTCCGCGTCCGGCCTTTGAAAGAGGTCATGGGACAAGTCCGGCACCGTCTGGTGCTCGGCCGGAGGAGCTAAAGGTTCTGCTAGGGCGAGCATCTATTTTAGAGGAGCATCGTACATTAATGGGCACGGTGATTGAAAGGATTTCGTCCGCGGAGAGCGGATTGCGTGTGGCCGTCGAAAGTTTATTGACGGGTTTTGAGGTACATTAGATAATGTGTACTTTTGTCAGTTGCGCGTAAATAAGATGCGCCCTATGTAGATAGTAGCCCCTGAGACTCTGCATGTCATCAAGAAATGACGGCACACGGAGGATCATAATCCCAGGTCTAAAATGTCGCCTTTTAATGTAGGCTACAGGGTGTCCAGAATCAAGCCGAACTGCTGGTTTTGCTGAACTAAAGCGGCAACTGGACGTGGCAGATGCCGACATCGCGCTTGTCAACAAGCGGTTGGATGAGGCTCAAGGTATGTGATTCCTCGGGCGGCAGTAGGTAAGAAGAGTTTTATGCCAGTGTCTTACGATATGTGTGCTTGACGCAGATGGTGCGGCCGCCGTGGAGAGTCTTAGGGCAGAACTTGCCCGAGCTAAAGATCAAGTCAGGAAAAGTGATGCGGTTGCCAAGAAGGCCCTTGAAGAACTGAGAGCCGAACAGGCTGCTCATTGCCGAAGCAAGGAAGAGATGGCCAGTATGGCCGAAAAGTTAAAGAGCACTGCAGACCATTGCATACTTCTTGAGAAAGAAGACCAGGCGAGACATGCGGTCCTAGAGAAGGCCGTTGCTGATGCCAAGGACATGCGCTCTATGATGAGAGCTGCGAAGGAGGAGCTGCGTCAGGCCGAACATATTGCGGCTGGAAAGCCCTTCATGCTGCAAAGAAAATTTTGTGATCCGAAGTTTGCTCCATTAGACCGGATGTGGAGTGTGGAGGACACCTATCTGGATTTGGCAGCGAGTGCTGCTGATGCGACCGAACACTTTCGAGATCTGAAAGATCGTGAAGTGGAAAAACTGTTCTGGTCGCAATTTCACAATCCAGAGCGTCCACTGGCAGTGGACGATCGTTTGGCTCAATGGGCCGAACTTAATAGGTTGTCCGGACTCGCCATGAAGTACATCATGGGTCATCTGTGGCCGGGGAGGTCGGAGCCGAAGAGTTATTTTAGCTTGGTGCAGCAATTCCTTGACGCAGTGCCGCGCATTAATGCAATGAAGAGGTCGGCGTGTATAGAGGGTGCAAGGATGGCTCTTGCCCGTGTCAAGACATACTGGGTAGAGATGGAGACCACTGTTATTGCGTCCCGAGATTTGGATAAAAGCCGAGTGTCCTCCAAGCACTATTTTCAGGAAGTCCTTGAAGGCGCTCGTGTAATAGAGACGCAGTGCTCGAAGGATGCTATGTTATTATAGCATATGTAATGATGAAGTAATATTTTGATAAACTGTAGTGGCCTTTTTATACTTGTGCCTTCAAGTATTGTGAACACCTCCTGTGCGGCCGTTAAAAATATATATATATAATCTGAAAGATTGCAGTCGTTGGCTTCAACCCCCACGCACATAGTGCGGGGGTGCTCGCAGAAGACGCATTTTCACACTTAACCCAATGTCTTGGTCCTACAAAGGAGGTGATAGCGCAACGGGCCAGGCAACCGGACTATAATGCTTTAACACTTTCACTTAGCCATAGAAGCTTGACAGTGGGACTATTTAGGTAGCCCATTAGTGGCGACTGCGCTCGCCCGAGTTCGGGGCGCGTATGTGCCTGACCGGGAAGCGGCCCTTCGTTAAAGCGGAGGAATCCGATAGATTCCAATAGGTCATCGAGTGGCTGACCAGTCTCATGCTACATCATGACAGTCAGTTTTCGGCTTTCTCTACTGAGGTGCTCGCCCAGCCGAACCGGGGCACAATCACAGTAGTTCTCCTGGTGCTACCTTAGCCGATAGAGCGGAACGTAAGGTAGCCGAACTCAGGAGCCGGGCAACCCAACATTTGACCAAAGACATGATTCGGAGCTGATGCATATAATGCCAAAACTCGCGACGCCGAACACTCCCTAAGGTGTTCGGTCTTTATGAGTGCGGGCGAAACAACACTCTTTGCTAAAAAATCCCCTAGTGTCCAGGTACGTGCGAAAAATTCTGACGTGGCCACATGCCAAGACGCCAGCCTCCTCCTTGGTTATATCGGAAAAAACCAGGGGATGTGTTGCAACAAGAGACAGTAAAAAAGGTTTACGCAGGGTCTTAATCTAAAAAGAATCCTTTAGGACGGGTCCCTACTGCACGTCTGCGCCTGTGTCTCCGTTGTGCCGTATCCTGGACGGGCGCCGCACGACGTTCATCTGAAGAAGAGAGGAACTAAATTGAAAACGGGTCGTGCCGAACAAAAGGTTTTAAAATAAATGAAGTATAAAGTAAAATATAGAATTAAGCTTTATTGTCTCTGCGCGTAGCCCCTAGTACGGGGGTATATGGCCTCTAAGCCTGCATTAATGATGGACTTGTACTGAACTCGTCTATTCCGCGTTCGTGGCCTTTAATGACCTATGTTAAAAAGTTTTTTGGCTGGTAAGGCCATTTTATTGTGTGGCTGTCTAAGCGGCCGCACAGTCCTTCGCTTGGGGGAGGCGCACTTTAGTGCTTCCCCTTCAAAGAGATGATGCCTCGTGGACCGGGCATTTTAAGCGTGAGAGATGCATAATGCGGTATTGCGTTAAAGCGAGCGAAAGCTTCGCGTCCCAGCAGTGCTTGATAGCGACTTGAGAACGGGACGACATGGAAGGTCAGCTTTTCGCGACGGAAGTTATCGGCAGAGCCGAATATAACTTCGAGCCGGAGAAAACGCATACAATGGGTGTCCGGACCAGGTGCTACCCCTTGAAAGGAGGTTTTGCTGCGACGGATTCTTGCTGGGTTTATCCCCATGTGATGGATTGTATCCTGATATATCAGGTTTAGTCCACTGCCGCCGTCCATAAGGACATTTACAAACTGGAATCTGCCAATTATTGGATCGAGTATCAGGGCAGTCCAGCCTGCGTTCTTGATATTTCTAGAATAGTCTAGCTGATCGAAGGTGATTGGTTTTAATAACCAGTGGCGGGACCCCTTGGGGATAGGTCGTATTGTGCGTACCTTTATGGGTGCCACATGTTTTGTTACATGAAGTAAGTTCACTGTTTTTACTTCTTGTGGGAAGTTCTTTTGTTTCCTGGTGCTCTGCTTCTGGGGTTCATCTTCGTCTTCGCTTGGTGTGTCGAGCCCCTTGTGTTCGGCATTGAGTCTGCCGGATTGTTTGAAAACCCAACAATCTCTATGGGTATGGTTAGCAGGCTTCCCCGGAGTACTGTGTATCTGACATATCCTGTCCAGGATTCTATTTAAGTTGGACGGATCATCCCTATTATCCTGGAGGGGTGGTTTTGTCTGATTTTGTCGCGAGCCTTTGAATCCGGCATTGACTGCCGTGCTCTTCGGACTTTTTTCTTTAGTTCGGCGACGATCCTTGTTGCGTCGCGGTTTTCCATTTCCATCCCTAGTTTCGGATGTACTTGGGTCGCTGGGGCTGCATCATGCCAACCAGCTATCCTCTCCTGTGCAAAAGCGGGTCATGAGGCTTGTGAGTGCGGCCATTGTTCTTGGCTTTTCCTGGCCGAGGTGTCTGGCGAGCCATTCGTCTCGGAGATTATGCCTGAAAGCTACTAGGGCTTCGGCGTCCGGACAGTCGACTATCTGATTCTTTTTAGTGAGGAATCTATTCCAGAACTGCCGAGCTGATTCTCCGGGTTGTTGAGTTGTGTGACTAAGATCGTCTGCATCCGGAGGGCGGACATAGGTCCCTTGAAAATTTGCTCGGAAAGCATCCTCAAGCTCTTCCCCACTTCCAATTGTGTTTTCGGGAAGGCTTTTAAGCCAGTGCCGGGCTGGCCCCTTAAGCTTAAGGGGTAAATATTTAATGGCGTGGAGATCATCTCCTCTAGCCATATGTATGTGGAGGATGTAGTCCTCAATCCAGACTCCGGGGTCTGTTGTTCCATCATACGCCTCTATGTTGACGGGTTTGAATCCTTCGGGAAATTCGTGGTCCAAAACCTCATCGGTGAAACATAGGGGATGTGCGGCGCCCCTGTATTTGGGTGTGCCGGATTCTGACGATGGCTTTTTTGCATTGCTTACAAGAGCTTGCTTTCTTGGCCCATAAATGGACCTGGCTGGGCCATGATGCGAATCCTTTGGTGGGTCGCATACCGATTTAAGTTCGGCGCCACTTGCCGCTTTATGGGGTCGTCTATCCGACCGTATGGCTTTCTTATTTTTTGAATGCGAGGGCTCTAGGGCCTCTTCGTCAAATTCGGGCAGTAGCTTTCTCTTTGGATAGCTTTTAGTACGGCGACCGTCGCCGTATCTATCTGCGGTGTTGATTACTTTATTCCATCTAATACGGAGTGCATCTTCCGCTGTCTTTAGCTTCCGCTTTTTTAGGCTGCGTGCAGTTGCAACGAGCCTCTTGTGGAGACTCTTCTGCTCCATGGATTTATCCGGCGTAAGGTTGTCCGGAATGCCGTTTTCGCCGGGGGAGGGAGTTTCGGTTTCTCTATCCATGTTGCCCTGTTCGGATGGCTATTCTAAGGCCTGCTTGTCGTCTACCGGCTTGTCCTGCTCTATGGCTGGGTTTTTATCGAGGCGGGGCTTGGGTCGGCGTTTATGCCGACGCTTTGATTGTTTTTCGGGGGGTCTATCTCCCGTTCCATCCCCTTTTTCCTCGTTGTCATTTCCTTTAGGGGTATCCACCATGTACACATCGTGAGATGCGGTGGCTTTCCAATGCCCTATGAGCGTTGGTTCATCGGTATCTCCTGCATCGTCATCCATGCTGTCAATGTCTGCGGAGTCGAAGTTGAGCACGTCGTTTAGGTTGTCGACGGTGGCTACAAAGTGGGTGGTGGGTGGGCTTTGAATTTCTTCATCGTCCGTATCCCATCCTTGCTGACCGTAATCCGGCCAGGGCTCTCCTGATAAAGAGAGAGACTTGAGAGAGTTCAAGATGTCGCCAAGAGGCGAGTGCTGAAAGATGTCCGCGGCGGTGAACTCCATTATAGGTGCCCAATCGGATTCGATTGGTAGGGGCACGGGGGGTTCGGAGTCCGGACCCTCGGAGTCACAGGTCATGCGGAGTGCGGGGCTGGCGTTCGGCTCGATTGCCTTTGAGATCGCAGCCCCCGAGGTGACGTCCAACCGCTCATCCTCAATTGGTGCAATAGGCTCCGAGTCTAGGGTCGGAACCGGTGCATATGCGGCCTCCAGGACACTGTTCGGAGGCAGAGCTAGATCATGCCCCTCGAGGTAGTGCGGCGCGCTTGGCTGTGGCTCGAACCCGTCGAAGATCAAGTCTCCGCGGATATCAGCCGTGTAGTTTAAGCTTCTAGACCTGACTTGATGGCCAGGGGCGTAGCTTTCGATCTGCTCCAGATGACCAAGCGAATTGGCCCGCAGAGCGAAGCCGCCGAAGACGAAGATCTGTCCGGGGGGAAAGGTCTCACCCTGGACCTCATCGTTGTTGATGATCAGAGAGCCATCGGGCCTAAAGGCGACGACACAGAGGAACTCTCAATGAAAGCACCAATGTCGGTGTCAAAACCGGCAGATCTCGGGTAGGGGGTCCTGAACTATGCGTCAAGGCCGGATGCTAACAGGAGACAAGGGACACGATGTTTTTACCCAGGTTCGGGCCCTCTCGATGGAGGTAATACCCTACTCCTGCTTGATTAATATTGATGATATGGGTAGTACAAGAGTAGATCTACCACGCGATCAAGGAGGCTAAACCCTAGAAGCTAGCCTATGGTATGATTGTGTATGATGATGGTTCGTCCTACGGACTACAACCCTCCGGTTTATATAGACATCGGATAGGGTTAGGGTTACACAGAGTCGGTTACAACGGTAGGAGATCTTGAATATCCGCATCGCCTAGCTTGCCTTCCACGCCAAGGAAAGTCCCATCCGGACACGGGACGAAGTCTTCAATCTTGTATCTTCATAGTCCAGGAGTCCGGCGAAGGTATAGTCCGGCTACCCGAACACCCCCTAATCCAGGACTCCCTCACCACCGCTTGTGCGGTCGCGTCCGCGTCCGGCCACGCCGCTATTGCGTCGCGAGAGGCGACTTGAGCGAGGGCGGCGACCTCGAGCTTCATCCCCGAAGACAAGCTCTCCCGCAGAGCGTTCGCACTTGCGGTCATGGCGGATGTGGTGCCAGGTAGGAGGATGATGCGCTATGATGTGGAGGTTAGCTGGGCGTTGCCGCTTTAAGTAGCGCATTCCGGTGAGGCCAAGCGTCCGGGTGCGTCATTAAGTCGCCGGAGTTGGTTCCTCGGGCACCGAGCCTCTTAACGACGACAAACGAACGGACGACATGAATGCGGGCATCTGGCGCCGGCTGGGAACGTACCACGCATGGCGCGAGGGATGAGGGTTTGGTGTGCCAGGGTAGTCAGCTGCGGTCGTGGCAACGTTGGAGATGCCCTTTGCTCACATGCGATCCCCGGATGTCATTGAAAAAGCAAGACGACCCGACATGGTCTCAGGTCCAGAGGATGCAGTTGGCCGCGCTACACCACTCCGCGGATGCGTTGCGGTGCCCCGTGCATCCTCAACGAGCCGGGTGTTGGGGTGTGTTTGGATTGTGGCCAAAGTGCACCTTACCAAAATTTTGGCCATGACCCAAAGATTGGTCTTTGTTTGGATGGTTGCCATTTTTTTGGCATGCCAATGAACTCTAGCCAACTCTAGTTCATTTTTCTTGCCAATGTCGGCCAAATCATGGGCAACCAATACCTCAACCAAAATTTTGGCCATGACCCAAAGATTGGTCTTTGTTTGGATGGTTGCCATTTCTTTGGCATGCCAATGAACTCTAGCCAACTCTAGTTCATTTTTCTTGCCAATGTCGGCCAAATCATGGGCAACCAATACCTCAACCAAAATTTTGGCTACCCAATGCTTTGATGGGGCAACCTTGGGCACAAACCAAACATACCGTTGGTCGTGCCACAGCACTAGCGCCACCCTCGGCACACTGAAACCGACCATGTCTAGCGATGATATGAGCGTGTCGCTCACCACGGTCGCCGTGTCCAGAAGCGGTGCTGGAGCTGCGCCCCGTTGTTGGCCCCAACGACCCACATGAACGGTTGTCGGTGGCGAGGAGGTCATGGGCCAGCTCCTCCATTGGACTAGTCTGCGCTACGTCGTCCCGATGGGTGTGCCCCACATGTCGGTTTCCCTGTTTTCCCGGCCATATTCGAGCGTCAGTGCTCCACGTTGCGCATTAGGCCTTTCACTATGTAGGCCAAGTGAGACAACTTATTGTTTAATTGAGCCGTTCAAGTATAATCATGTGGCGTTTGCTTATTTCTCATTCCTCTCCAACCCTCTTCTCCATCGATCATGTCGCCCTCCAGTCGAGTCCATCCTTCCGCATGCCTCATTTGAACATTCCGCTGAGTATCATTCGCATGTACCCACCCTAGTCCTCTTTCAATAGATCTCCGGACCCCGAGATGAAATCGAGAGGGAATGAGTGGGGGCACGTGATACCTAAGGCAGATTCAAAATTTTGAATCGGTGATCATAGCATCCGCAAATCATATATAAAGGGTATTCAATGTTCGTTTCATTTTTCAACGTACAATATACTCCCTCCTATCCTTTCTAGTTTACATATAAGTTTGATGTGTAGTCAAAGTATCTCTACTTTGATCAAAAAGGTATCAACATTCAGCAACACCCAATCAATATTGTTAGATTTGTACATACTCCTAGATTTGTACTCGAGATGGTTTCCAATTTGACTATTGACAAGATTAATAGTACATGAGATGTATAATGTGAAAATTATATCATTGGAAACTCCTTTCACATACGAATTTGAACGTATGTTTTGTGTAAGTTGCATGTCATATATTATTACTCTAACATTTGGTCAAAGTTAGCCTCAAAAAATGCATTAGACCCTGTATGCTTTGTGTAAGTTGCATGTCATATATTATTACTCTAACATTTGTGTAAGTTGCATGTCATATATTATTACTCTAACATTTCGTCAAAGTAGTATAGTGGAAGTGGATCCTCTGATGTAGGTATCCCTGCCTTACCTCCCTTTTGGTCACTTACTGGCGGACCCCATGCTTGCTAGGCCCCACATGTCAGTTACTCAATGGGTTCGACTATGTCAGGGGATCCTCATCCGTAGTATACTCCCTCTGTTTTTATTTACTCCGCATAAAACGGAGGGAGTGGTGGTATAATAAATGACGCGGGCGGGGGAGGGGGAGCGACGTCAGTTTGCTCTCAACTGCGGTCCCACAAGCGAGCGAAAACGCAAGATGAAGCGCGTTCCATTCGGTGAGCGACATGGAGGGTCCAGCATGTAGGGCTGCAACGCGAACGCGACAAGAGCGATGTACAGTGAAAACCGATTGACCGGTCGCCACCGGAACCACTATTCACACCAGAACCTTCGCTGCTCAGCCTACGCCAGCCATTGCCCTAAAACCACACCAAATCTTCAGCCCATTCCCCCACCTTTCGATTCCCTAGCCCGCATCAAGCGTCCCCTAGTTCGCCAGAAAGCCATGGTGCGCTGCAAGATCACTTACTACAAGATGCTGACGCCGGAGCGCCGCGCAGAAATCGCGGCCGCGGTCGGCGCCACAGACCTCCGTTCCCAAGCTCGCTTTGCGGCGGGCTAATCCTCGAGTTCTCTGGAGCCAAGCTACGAGGAGGAGGAAGCCGATCCAATGTTCATGGCGGAGGTCGCGGCGCAGAAGGCCCCCGATGGGTATGAGACGATGGACGTCGACTTCGTGTCGACGTCCGAGTCCCCCATGGTGCAGGCGGACCAGCGGTTCAACATGGCGATACTAAAGGAGGACCGGGAGGCAGAGGCTCAACTCGACGCGGAGCGCGCGCATGCCGCTGCCATCGAGGCTCTCCTGCAGGCGGAACCGGATGTCGTGGATGTGAACCGGGCGGCGGAGGCTCAACTTGAGGCGGAGCGCGCGGATGTCGCTGCCATCGAGGCCATCCTGCAGGCAGAACCGGATGTCCTGGACTTGAACCGGGCGGCAGAGGCTCGACCCGACTCAGAGCGCGCGGATGCCGCTCTCATCAACGCCCTCCTGCAGGCGGAACCGGACGTCCTGGACTTGAATCGGGTGGCAGAGGCTCGACTCGACGCGGAGCGCGCGGATGCTGCTGCCATCGAGGCCCTCCTGCAGGCGGAACCGGACGTCCTCGACTTGAACCGGGCTGTGCTCTCGTCCGTGCAGAGCACCTGCATGCTCCGCTTGAACGAGTAGCTGGAGGCCGAGGACAACCACGGTGCGGAGACACACGTCGGCAGCGACAGCTGGTTCGCGCCGGCAGCCAAAGACGACGAGGCCGTCTCTCTCCGCAAGCAGTGATAGTTTTTCTTTATGTTGTTGTTTTTATGGATCTTTTGCTGTGTAAAAACATATATTTGTTATGCAAGTCGCCTGACTTGGGTCAGTCTACCATTTCAGGCGGTTGGATGAATATCCTACGTCTCCTAACCCTTCTTTCCTTCTTCCTCATATATGATGAGTAAACTAAGCAGATGGCGGTGCAACAAAGTAGAAGAAATGCAAGACAACATATGCAAGATACGCGCAATCAATAAAACCTTGCCAAAGTAGAACAGGCACCTTGACGGGTGAACAGGACAGGCCATCTGCCTTTGACTCCTCGAGGTTAGAATAGTCATTAGGATGATATTCTGAACAAGAATCAACAGGTGGGGAGCGTACGAGTTTCATTGCTTCCAGAATGGCACTCAATGCCTTGCTGCCAATTTTGTAAGTCATTGCAGTGTTCCACAATATTCTTCTGATGCGCGGATTCTGATATTCACTATAATTGCGTATAATATCTGAGAACCATGAAAACATAAATAGTTGTGAGATTATCTTTGTAATGCAGATGATATTCTAATATAGGGGCGCCCCTGTAAACACTTGTGTGCTATCACTGGATTCTGATGAGAGAGCTCTTGCGTGCTGTAATATGGTGCGTGCATTTATATAATCTGGCACAAGTACACAAAAAAGGCTCCAAAAGTAAGGATAGCTGGCAGATGATAGGTTCATAATATACTGTATAGAGAGTTTATTGCCAAACCATGATAACAAGAGCACACATCAACTAGGCAGATCATAGTGTACATAATAGGGGTACACCATAACCAGGATATATAAATCGGGAAAGTGAAACTGACTGGAAATTATGGTGTTGTATTGCCGCTAGTAATTGAAATCCTATCAATAATGTACAGGCCAACTCTATCAGCTGTTGACTACAGATGTCCCTGCTCCCCTTCCCGACAAGGAACATACTGTGCTTCCCATACAGAACACCGCACGGGCCGCCGGCCGAACCACTGGCCCCATCGCCTGTGTTCCTCCGCCATCCCCACCCCCGCCCCCACCCGCGTCGAGTTTTCTTCGTTCGACGAGGCCCCACCACCGCCCCCACAACCACCGTCCCCACCCGAGCCCCTTCGATCGCACCGGCGAACTCCGGCGAGCTTTGAAAAATCGACTGACCCAATTTTGAAATTTAGTCTACTGTGATTTAACTAGTGTGGAATATAAAAGGGGAAAACCATAAGCATTGCGAGTATGGTGTTGAGCGTGCTTGGCGGATCTGAAGGTGCAAACCGGACAAAGGCAACTTTGCAACCAAGACAAGAAATCAGAGTAAAGCAATGGCGATCTATTTTCTTGCTGCGATAAATAAGTTGAGCAGATACGAAAGAGTACCGCCTCTGGTGCGGCGCCGTGTATGCATCTGCTGAGAATTTGACGGTGCTGCGGTAGCAATGGCTGTCGGCGGCGTGGAAGCAGATCTAGGAGGGTAGACGGCGGCGGCAGGGCGCGGTGGACGAGACGGGGATGAAGCGAGAGGACGGGATGCAAGGATCCCGGTCCGAAGCCGTGGATGAGAGAGGTCGATCTCTTGTAATGGACGACGGCGTCGGGGTATCAGCTCCGGCATGGTGGAGGAGGACAGCGGTGGATGGGGTGGCGGACGGCGGCGGACGGAGGAGGGTGGAGTGGAGAGGGTGTTTTGGCACCCACGGAGTACGAATGGGGAAAAGGGAGGTAGAGAGGAAGGGGGGAACCATGTATTCATGGTGCGCTTGTCTCAAATGCGAGGAAATTTACAAACTTAGCCCCCATTTCAAATTTCTACTACATCACAGCAGCACTAGTCGGTTGGGGATAGGACGGTAATCTCGCATACACTGAATATTTGCCGACGAGAGTTTGTTTTTGGTGCCCACCGTGTATGAATATGAATCGGGGAGGGAGTCGATTTCGGCCGAGGACACACTGTGTTTTGGCACCCACCGTGTATGAATCCGGGTGAGAGGTGGTTACGTCACGTTTGGGTGAAATTACAAACCTACCCCTATTGAAACCTATAGAAATCCAAGATATAGGCTTTGGGTGGCAGGGATAGGCAGTAGTGATTTCCATCTCGCAGATTTTGGTTTCGAGCGGTTACTGCGACTTTCCCCGCTTCGTTCAAATTTTGCAGAGTGCACGTTTACCGTGCCAACTCAATTCAAATCCCGTTTGTATTCTATTTTTTTTTCGAGCGGGATCCATTTTCAATTGGAATTACGTTCTATATACATCATTTTTTATATATACTTTCAAAAGCACAACAAAGAATTCTGCTCCTTTATATGTATAATATGATTTTCAAATACAACGATCTCGAAATCTTATGGTTGAATTCGAAAAAATTTAACCAAATTATGTTCTACTAAAATGTATGGATCAGTAATATCTACATATTAAATAACAAAGATGTGTGTGAATTCATATGAGTATGCATGTTTAATAGATCAATTTTGGTTCGAGTATGGATTACATGTATCATCATCTCGAATTCAAATATTTGAATCCCTTTTTTGTTCACTCCTTTCTCGCCCATCTCTCTCGCATGCATGCTCCTTCAGGTAGCTATCACTCTCTTTTCTCCAGCTCACCCGCATGCTCACTTCATGTTGCTCCTATCCTCGCAAACATGGTCTCTTGACGTCTCCCTTGAGAAGTGTCACACTCTCCCTATCATTATACATTAGACGGTTTTCATTATCTCTCACGTCTCTACTGTTCTCTGGTATCACTCGGTACCTAAGCTTTATTTTTCACCGCCAAACACACAGTCTCCACTCGTCTTTCACTTTGTCTCTCTCTCTCTCTTTCTCTCTCTCTCTCTATGGGATTCTCTCACACACCCTATATGTCTCTACATATGACTCATACCACTAAAATTACTCTCTCTATCTCTCCTGTAGACACAACATTTGTTGCGGTCTCCTTTTCGTCTCCATCCCAAACTGACATTATTCATTTTTTTACCGATCAGACAACCCCGACTACCGTCTCCTCTCTCTCTCTCTCTCACAGACACACACACACAACTCCTGCTTCCACTCCCCTTCCCGACTACCGTCTCTCTCTCTCTCACACACACACACAAAACTCTCGCTTTCACACCCCGACTCGTATTTCTCTCACAAACAGTTATCGACTAGCTAGCCTCTAGATAGGTTTATACACCCGCACACTCGTGCTTCCACCATCGCATACATGTCTCTCTCCCGCTCCTTGTATCTATGTAGATTTTTCTTTCCTTCTTGAGACACGCCCTCTCGATCGTGCACACACACACACTATCGCCTCATTTTAAGCTGATACCTATCACACACTCACTCCTTGTGTCTTTGTCACACATGCACTCCGTCCTCCTCCACTCGCCCTCTCTCTCTCTCACACACATGGGCTTTTTGCAACAACTAGCAAGATGCCCATGCGTTGCACGGAACATCAAGATGCATTTGTATGTGTAGTTTATCCTGTGGGGGAAAAGGATGAACGAGGGAAGGCCTTATTTGCAAATGTGGAGAGGGGTGTGGTTATCTTTTTGCAAAATTGCCATAGTTTCCTTCCTATCCGTCAGATATAGATCGGACGACCTATATTGCAGGATAGCAGGCACACGATCATCACCGACAATGCTTATTATAAGAGTAGGGATAAAAAATAGAGTTGGTGATGATGGTGGGCCTGCCATCCTGCAATGTATGTCGTCTGATTTATATCTGACGGATAGGAAGGAAAATATGGCAATTTACCCGCACTCTTCACCACATTTGTAGGTAAGGCCTTCCCTCGTTCATCCTTTTCTCCCACAAGATCTTGATGTTCCGTGCAATGCACGGGCATCTTGCTAGTAAGAGTAGAAATTAGACATATACCACTTCTCGAATCTTGAAACCAACAACATTCCTCCCTTATCTCATCAAAACCGCCAAAGGAATATATTTTGAGTGAAACCTAACATATTTTTAGTGACATACGTATTTCAAAGCTAGACTTTTTTTCTATCAAATCAGTAAATATGTATTAATCCAGTGGCGGAGACAGGCCTGGGGCAGCTAGGGCTATAGCCCCAGGCCTAGAAACAACTTCCTTTGTAATTTCTTCATGCAAAGCATAGAAAATCATATAAGTTTATCACTCAACATAGCACAGCCCCAGGCGTAATCTGCATCTAGCTCCGCCACTGTATTAATCTACTTTGATCGTGTGGCAACGCATTGGCACATTGCTAGTAGTTATTATAATTTTTTGGATACCAGACAAACGGTGGAGTACATATACGAAGAGAAGAGGCGCACGCACGCAGTCGGCCTCTTGCTGTCTTGCACACATGAGTGTTACATAAAGGCGACGTTAACAAATAAACCCTAAAACCCTAGGGGCACGATTGCTGCATTCGTGGGTACCGGGTACGTGGTGGAGCACCTTTGTAGGAATAGTCAGCTCGCGTGATAATTTGATCCGTAGGAGCTGATGGTCGGGACCACAGGTGAACGACTTGGAGCGTGGTGGCTTGCCAATTGCCACAGATCGAGTAGCCACGTTTAAAATATCATTTTTTAGCGGGGTTAAGAGTTCTGATTTTCAATGGCGCGTTATAAGTAAGTAGTTTTTAGAACGATTGGTATGGAGCGAAAATGGAATTCATAGTACTACGTACCTCCTTGGCGTATGGTTGTATGGTTTTTTTTGTGATGGAGGTTGTATGGGTTTATGTTGCGAGATGTTGAACCTGGTAGTTCTAGGGCAAATACTATGGTTTAGATTTAGAGGATGGTTTTCTTTAATGAAAATCGGAAGGGGAAACCCTTCTTCGATTAAAAAAAACTACTACCTCCATTCTGGTTTACTAGTCCCCATCGTACTTTGGGTCAAAGTTTGTCCACGAACTTTACTTGTAAAATGTGAATGGAAATCGAGATTTTGTTATACCCAAACACAAAAGGACTGGAGGGAATGATTGCTCTAACACGGACGCGACCTCTCATAGCGCAGGCATTGAACCTGCGCCGGCCAAGAGGGCCGCACTCGCTGCAGGCCCGGCTGAGCACGCCTCCTCGCCGCGTGCAACCAGCTTAAGACTGCCCCTCCCGCCTTCATTGAATCCGCGTGTGTGCCAGCAACACGTCCTTCCGCGAGCCGGCAGGCATTTTAGAACACAAAAAATGACTAAAATATAATTAATTTACGCATGGTCTTGACTTGTTGTGCTCGCACTGGTAGCAAGAACTAGTAGAGGATTTTCTTTATTTATAACTCTCCTCACATTTTTTGGCTTTGAAGTGAATCATGGTTGTGGACATTATGTATGAATGTGCAGATATCCGTGAACATGAGTTTGATATGGAAGTTGAACTTGGAATGTCGGGCTTGCGCATGAACTATACCATGTCCAATGCTTCGTCTGTTATTGTTTGGAAAGTAATTGCTGTTATTACATGACCCAAAAAAACATTTTGTGCCACATCAGTAGATGCACGGACATCACAACAAGCATGCTGACTGGATAAACATTTGAACCTAGCTATTATGAAGGAAATTTTGTATTGACAACAGTTTTACATAGCAGGAGACGCCTAGCCTGCTCTGCCTCTGCTAGCTTATTTCTGGCTTCTTCCATCTCTTCTTTGGCTTGGGTGAAGAGAGCATCTTATTGCTCTTTTCGCTTCTTCAGGAACTCAGCTACATTCTCAAGGGCTGTTGCACGCTTTCTTTCAGCCTTTACTAATGCCACGAGGACACGAACAGCTGACGACTCCACCTGGCTTGTGTGTAATCCAGCATCATCTGGGAATTTGCACCTTGTGTCTAATCCAGCATCATTAGGGAACTGGCACCTTGTGTGTAATCCAGCCTCATTTTGGAAACATGATCTCGAGGTTGACCATACTTCCCTCCTCGCAGGAACTGCATCCTGACATGAAGTTACTTCTTTTTTAGATCAATACTCAGAGCAACCTAGATCCATTTAGTAGAAGCCAGATAAACAGAACTCGGAGAAGTGAATTCAAAAGGAAAAAATAAATCAAAACAGACTACAAGGTGAGAACACCCACTTCCTACATCAAGCAAAAAACGAAAGCATTAGGACGATTAAGACTCTTCTTATCACACATCAAAGAACACCACGCTTAAGAGAAACAGAAACTACAACATATACACATCGAAGAATACGAGGCTACACGAAAGTAATTGAAAGGGTGTTACTTACCAAAGCTCGTTTTACAGGTTCGGTGCAACTTCTCTTTAACTTGCCATGCTCCTTGAAGATGTCCCGAATATCCTGTGTTTGGTCTTCATTGCCCCTCTGCATGTTCGCACTCGTGGTTTTAAAATCTCAACATGGCAAGAAAAATATACTACTAGTAATACTCGCGCATCTTGTGGGAAACATTAAAGCACTCGTCTGCCATGTTAGAGCATCTCCAACAAGATAAACTACTCATACAAATGCATCTTGATGCGTGCAACGCATGGGCATTTTGCTAGTTCTAAAAACCTTTCCATCATTTGCCACACTACTAGTTGCAGATGAAAAACCTACCCAAGCACAGCGCGATACAGGAGCGACGCACAATTACAAGCTGATATTCTGTTGGACAATGGAGGCTATAACCAATTAATTTTACGGGAACAATAGCACCCAGGAAATTTGAAGGGTAGGTATGAACAAAATTGGAACTGCACATGTACTGCTAAGTGATTCAATACACACATTACCAATCGAGGAGGAGAACGATGGTCGCGGCGGCCTCTGTGAGTCATGGTCGGCAACGGGAGTCAGTTCATTGTCCACGACGGTGGTACTTCTGCGCTTGGCGTTGGCTTCCGGGAAGCAGATCCGAGACCGTGGAAGACGATGCCGGGGAAGAGGCTCCGTGTACGACGACGACGGTGGACCGACTCTAGTGCGGCGTACGAGGTCGTCGATGAGGCAGAGGCGCTGCGGTGGACGAGTGCGCCAATGTAAAGGGGAGGAGCACGAAGGCTGCGATGTCGTGGAGAAGTCTATTTTGCGGTGGGGATAGAAATTGGGGAGTATTCAGGTGTACTACTCTGGGTGCCGGGGTGGGGTTGGCTGAGTAGGGTGAACTTGAAGTTACGAAAACAGCCCCCTACCAAGCGTCATCTGTAGGCCTGTTCCGAAGGCTATGATGGTAACTTCCCATTGCTCGAATCAGGGTCGCGGGAGATTTTCCCGCCGACCTCAAAATTTTGTGACACTAGACTCCCCGTGTGGCGTGTTGAGTGATTCGACTAAGCAACTAGCGAGTAGTAGCAGTAGTAAACTCTGCATATTAGGTTTGACCGAAGTCAAACTTCCTAAAGTTTGACCAAGTTTATAGAAAAATATAAACATTACCATAACAAATATGTATGATGTGAAAGTACATTCAATAATGAATCTAATGGTATTTATTTGTTATTGTATATGTTAATATTTTTTGTTATAAGCTTTCTGAGAGTTTACAAAACTTGACTTTGACCAATGCTAATACGCGGACTTAAATAAAAACGGAGGGAGTACACATTTGTTTTCTTAGTTTGTAGTGAACTAATCATTTGTTGAAATTGTGAAATAAATATATTAGGCTATTGACTTCGAATGTAATGGTCTATACAATTCAATAGTTACAATCATTGTCGAATCCCAAGATGTATACAAGGTCTATAGTACTTCACAACATGCTCAAACTCACATAATCCCAGTCAAATGAGAATCTAAATGCATTTCATAGTTATTACTTTGTAGGATGCAACAAGAACAACCATAACTCTACATCAGCCATTATGGAAGCAACATTTTGACATATCCCAATGTGTGAATGAAACGTGCAGAGAGAGCTTTTGAAGATGGAACAGATAGGGCCGGAAAGATTGTATGTATGTGGACGAGAGAGTAGGAGACAAACCTAACGAGACAGAGAGAGAGAGAGAGAGATAGAGAGAGAAAGAGAGAGGAAAAAGTTAGGTATGTGAGAAAGATGCATACATGTAATATACATGAGATGCGTGTGCATCTGGATTCTGTATACGTGGAAGGAGAAGAGACAACATGTTTGATGAGAGAGCAGGAAAAACATGGACGAGAGGGGAGGGATCTCGTGGGTTGAGGGATTGACAATTTTGTGCGGGGGAGAGAGGGATTGGTAATTTTGTGCAAGAGAGAGAGAGAGAGAGGGTGGGGGGAGGAGTGAGTCAGCCGTCGTCACATCACCCTGCTTCCAAATGACCCCGCATTCTCTAGCACGGTGTGGTCGCCGTCTTCGATCTGCTCGGTTCCCTCTTTGAAGATTGAGGTGTTGTGCATGTTGGGGTGCAAAGAAGCACAAGCGAGAGTGGTCGCCATATAACCTTGGACGGGGATGAATTGTGTGCTCGGGGGAGTGTGTCTGTGTGTGTTGTGCTGCGTGTGTCTCTCTCTCTCTCTCTGTGTGTGTGTCAGATATTGAGAGAAAACAAACCTAAGGAGAGAAATGGGTATTCACGAAGAGATTGTGCGGGCCTTGAGGTGGGCAGGGGCCGGGTGAGGGTGTCAAAATGTGCGTGTTGATGCATGTGTTGCATGCGACCGTGTGAGGGACGGACGAATCTAGAGAGATGATTGTTGTGTTACGGATGCTCCTATCTCTGTCTCTCTCTCTCTCTCCGTCTCTCTCTCTCTCTCTCTCACACACACACAAGTAAACTAGAAGACCGTTCTCTCATGTATACACAACGTATCGGCATCTGTCTATGTCTCACTCATGCATGATCATTTGCACATTCGTACCTCTCTATGTCTGTATCACACGCACACCGTCTCCACATTGCCCTTCCGCCACAACACACATATGGACACATACACACGTTCTCTCTCAGTCACACACACAAAATCAGTATTAAAAAAACTAGGGCGCACCTAAAACATCCAAATCCAAATAAACATGAACTGGAGCTAAATTCAAATATATGGAAATATTGCAGCGTCAAGAACTTTCACAGGAAAAAAAAGTTGAGTAATGTTCGAGGATTGTTTTCACACACAAAAAAAAGGTTCGGTGGATGTCCTTCGAGCGCGACACGGTGACGCACCGTTCGATCGACCGCGCGGCCGCGGTTCAAGCGCTTGCACAGGATTCCGTATCGTGGCTGTGGTACTAACTAATAAAAGCACTGCCTAAGTCTAATGTTTATGTGTACTAGTACGGTTTTCTTTTAAGTTTGACCAACCTTATATATAAAACTAAAGTAAGCTCCCACACGCGCACTCATCAATATGCCGCCGCCGCCGTTGCGCATGCCGGCGCCCGCCTGCTCCGGCCAACAATTTCTCGCCCATCACCGCCGTGTCGCCGCCATCCCTGTGCCATGAAGCCGAAGGCTCGCCCGCTCACGTCGTCTACAGTCCCTCCTCGTGATGCCGCCGCGCTGCCAAGCACGCGAGCAGCTGGTGGAGCCGCGTCTATGCACGCGGCGTACAAAGAGGAGGACGAGCGTGTGCTCCAGCACGCCGGCGAGGAGGAACTAGCGTGTCATTGTCGTCTCCGCCCGCGCGGAGGAGGCGCGCATGGTGGCTGTCGCGGCGGAAGCCGGTCGCGCGCGTGTCGAGCCCGCAAACTGGGTGCGGACGCGGAATCTACCTTCGAGACCTTGAATGCCACGTGGATCCTGCAATCTGAAGGAGCAATTTGGGTTAGTCGACTCATGTGAGCCGTTTAATGCAACATGGATGGCTAGAAGGGTTTCTTCCACCTCTTCTGCCTTCTTCTTCCTTCGCTCCGTCGAACTTCTTTCACAAATCGACTGACCCAAATTATACTACTAGTAGGAACGTATTAAGTACAGTAGGAACACGAAGATACGAGCAGTAGTACCAACTGCAAGAAGAACAGTAGTAAGACATAGTACTAGTACTACTGTACGTACTAAAGAGTTCAAATAACGAGAAAGAACATAAACATAGTTCTGCTGGGGCCTCAGCACAATAGACCCTTGAAAATAAACTAATAAGCAACTAGTCCGCTTGACACTTCAGTAGAACCAGCATGAGCAACGGCACTGCCACCTACTTGGAGTCCGAGTCCACGTCCTCGACTTCGTCCTCGTCCCTCTTCCTCTTCCTCTTCGCCGACGCTTCTTTGCTTGAACCGGACATTGGGCTCTGCTTCTTCATCCAACCCTTGTAGATATTTAAACAAAGGTAGGCATCCATTGCTGCGTACAGGATGTGATCTTCATCTAATGTCTTCGGCTCCCATGCATGATGAAACTCGTGATGAGGTTTCTTCAGTTTAGCGTACGAAGGATCAATCATGGCTGGTGCCAGGGTCAGCATTGAAGGTTGAGAGGAGGACACCAGGCTTGCCTTCTGGAGATCGAAGGGCTGGCCTACAACGAGACCTATCCGACGCAGGATGTCACTGTCGTTCTTAAAGCCTACAGTAACGAATTTCACTCTTTTGTCCTTGAGGAAGTTATTAAAATCCTGGCACTCAACGTCGGCATGGCATATGTGGCAGACCAAGCAAACATTATGTACGCAAACCTGGATCACGGCGGGCTTCTTCCTCTCTTCGTCCTTTAGATCCTTCTCTCGTCCCAGGACTGTGGTGTACTCAACATCTAGCCCAGCGACCCACTCATCCATTGAACTGTTGAACATGCGTAGGAAGCAAGCAAGCCATGCTTTCACCGTCTCAGATCCAAGTGTGTAGATGACGATGAACTGATCGCCAGTGATGGCTCTAACCTGGTACTCAGCGGCGACCATGGATATTTGGGAGGCCATGGATTTTGGAGGAGGGTTAGGAGAAGTTGAACTGTTGTACCCCGCAAAAAAAAACTGGGAGCAAACTAATGTGAAAGGACGGGACGACTGGGAGCGAACTGTTGTAAGGTAGAAGACGGGGACGAGTAGGGCGTGCGAACGGCGTGGGGTTGCTGGCTTGCCCGGTGGATAAACGGCTGCAAGCCCCCAAAGAGTTCTCGAGAACTATGCGGGACCCACTAGATGTCATGTCTACTAGACCCATATCGTAGGCCTGACGGTATAGCTTCTGCATGTACGCACGCCATGCCGGCGCGTGGATGTAACTTCACTTAATCCTGTCAAACGTCGTGCCTCCCATGACCTTCGTCTCCCTCGTGCGGTCGCGCCCTTTGAGACTTCGACCGGCTATAAATGAGCAATTTTTTGCCTTTTTTTTAGACAAGCAATTTTTTTGCCTACTCCGCATGCATGATACTCCCTCTGGTCCTTTTTACTCCCGTCAACTGTTTGCAAAGTGTTTGACAAAATTTATACTTTTTTAACACCACCTTATATTAATTAACCAGCCACACCAGTACACTCATTTGATACAATATTCACCACACAGGGCGGTACGTTATTTACAAGAATACCATCTAATCTATTGTCAAAGCTATACTTAGCGATTAAGTGTGCCACCTTATTGGCCGAACGGCTAATCTTTGACAATTGAAGATTGTTGATCAACTTCGAGATGCTCAACGCTTTCATCTTCAGGTCACGCATAGCAGACCTGTCAACGGTTTGACATGCATCAATGAAATCCCACGACCAAATTTATACTAAAAATATCAATATCTACAATACTCCCAAAACACTTAGGCGTTGTGCATTAACTTCTACCTCGTTTCTTGTTTCTTGACATATCAACCAATAGGAGATGTGGGTGTGCATGCTTTTAATGACTTGAGACTACCAAACACGACATGCAGTGGTTAGTTCATTGCATGCAATGCTATTAATTAGCAAATAAACATTAAGATCTCTCGTTTTCCCCTCCTCCTTGGTCATAGTGCACAATCTAAGATGACTTGCTCACCTAGACGGAGGGAGTACTGATTATAATGAGTATAAGAACTACATTTTATAATGAGTGTAAAAATATTGATTTGACATTGTGAATGTTGACACATTATGGAATAGTTTTTGAAGTGTGCAAAAGTACTCAACTAGTGCTGTCATTCTCCACAAAAAAATGTGTTTACCAATGCATGCATGAACTCTAGTTACTCTAACCCCCCTCTCTTCTTTAATTCTTTGCCACATCAGCATGTTTGCTATTCCCGTGTGCATGATACCAGCTAAGATACCACCATTATGGCCAGCCTTAATCATCGCATGTAATAATTTAGTGCACCTTGAAATATGAACATGTGTGGGGCGTGTTTGTTTTTAATGACTTGAGACTACACCTAGCCCGGCATGCAAGATGACTTATTATGCACCGTTCCCCATACCTGCAGGAAGCCCGTTCGTCTCCAAATCTTTTCCTCTCCATGTGTGGAAACAATATGCCTGCCAAACTCTCCTTCTCCCTCCGGCAGTCCGACCACTCCACCCAGTGTGAAAAAATCTGCATGCATGACTCTCCTCCCCCCACGCTCGTCCAATCCGTTGTGACCAGCAATATTTCCACCCCTTCGCTCCCCCGTAATTTACTCCAACAAATATGCCCACATAGCTGCTACTTAACTGCAGGTGCATCCGGTCACTGACATATGGGCCCAACCAGGGTCTGGCCCACATGTCAGTGACGCAACTGGACCTGCAGTTAAGTCAGTGCAGCTCAGTCCATATCTTACGTAGGTGTGCCATTGCTCGCTATAAATACTACGCCTCCCACGACATCGCTATCTCCTCCCCCTCATGTTCACGTTCATCGCTATCTCCTCCCCCTCCCTCTCACGTCGACCACCATGGCATCGCCCCTCCCAAGCCCTAGGAGCTCCTCGCTGCACCGCGCGGACGGTCACGCGTCGCCGTTCCGTTCCTCGCCGCCACTAGTCGAGGAGGACGTGTCGGCGTTCCGCTCCTCGCCGTGACGCGATGCGTCGCCGTTCTGTTCCTCGCCGCCACTAGTCGAGGAGGACGCGTCGGTGTTCCGCTCCTCGCCGCGACACGTTGAGGTGGACGCGTCAGTGTTCCCAATCTTGCTAGCACGCGCGCCGGAGGACGCGTCGGCTCTCCGCTATGAGGAGAACGCCGCGCCGCCCGCCGAGCCCCCCAGCCTTGAGGAGCTTTGGAAAGAAATGGATGTCGCCTTGTGGGAGGCTTTGCCTCCAGCAGAGCGCGCCAAAATAGAGGCGGAGAAGAAGGCCGAGGAAGAGAAGCGCACCGCGGAACAAGCTGCCTGGGAGGCCTATGTCGCGTCCGAGAGAGTCAGGCAATTGGCTCTTTGGCAGAAGGCTCGTGCGAGGGCCGTGAGGGTGGCGGAGGACGCCGTGCCGACGCCCTGAGTGTAGTCGGGCCCAAGTGCCTCATCTACGCTTGGCGGTACGTGGACCGAGTGCATGCTTCCAGCGAGGAGGAGTACCTGTTGGCGCCGGATCAGCACACCGGTGAGATCGCGCTCGCCCGCCGGCATGCCGCCAATGAGCACCTTGCGAGTTGCGAGGCTGAGGAAGAGGCGTTGTGTCGGCGCGCTGGGAAACGGCCGCGTACCAGGGCACTCGTGGCGCGCCGCAAGCGCTCCTGCGAGCGCCGTGGCTTTTAGGAGGAGTATCATTTTTGTTTCCTAAGGCAATCTCATTAGTTTTGGGACGCAAATGATAAATCCTGAACATTCAGGAATTTTTAGCGTCCTTAATTAAGTATGTAAAAGGGAAAGTTTGGAAACCTTGTGTATTCGTACGCATTGTACGTGCATATACCACAAACTTTACTATATACTATCACATTACACGTCTCTCTCGATATATGCTTGCAGAATGTGCTACTCCCTCCGTCCAGGTCAATAAGTCATCTTCGGTTGTGCACCGTGACCAAGAAGGAGGGAAGACTTATACACCTAGACGGAGGGAGTACTACTATTACTTACGTACGTGCAAATGCACGTTTTAACATTACGATGCGGTTTTTGTAAAAGTGGAAAAACAACACTAGTCAAGCTTGTGAAGCGATTCAATGCAAAACAAATGCAAAAATGCTCGTTTGATTGTTTACTTTTAGCTTCCTTCTCTATGGTTATTTCTCTGTCGTACTTTGTACGGAGTATCTCACTGGTTGGAAAGGCATGCAAATTCCCGAACCGCTTCCTACACCCTGTATCGAATTTTTTGCCTAACAGGTTGTGCCGTGCAATTGGAATTCCAACTTGAGTACTACTACTAGTAGGAGTACCAGGGGCCAGTTCTTTTAGGCTTCTAGATTAGTAATCCCATAACTACTACCTCCGTCCTGGTTTATTGGTCCCCATTGTAATCTGTGTCAAATTTTTGGTCAAAATTTAGCACAAATTACAATGGTGAGGAATAAACCAGTTAAATCTTTGGTCAAATTTTAGCACAAATTACAATGGTGAGGAATAATCCAGGACGGAATAGTAGTTTAGAAGCCCAAATAAATGAGTGAGGCGCCTTATTGTTACTCTCCACTGTGACTAGTCTTGTGGGAAAAGCTGGGGAAGCCGCCAAAAGAACTGGCCCTAGGAGTAGTAGCTAGGGATCGATTGTGCGAGATGAACCGGAGAAAGTAAATGCAGAGAGATGAAATGCAAAAAAGATGGAGGGATGTGATGGTTGCTTGTCTGTTTATTTTACCAGGCCACTTATTACTGGGAGTGGTTGGGTTTTGTGATGACGGCTTTACTGCCGCGCCACGAGCGGGGTGAGAGGTGAGACTCCCGTGCAGCGCCGCCCTCTACACTAGTACTACTACTCCCTCCATCCATTTTATAGGGCCTAACTTGTCAATCTCTCGTACCAAGGCATGTCCGCAAAAAGAGGAACTGATTTTGGGACTAGTATCTGGATCCCGTGTAATCTTGCATGCAACCTCCTTTGAATGCTTAACCGCTGGCCTCCCTTCCTTTAATCCCTCGCATGCAAATTACTCTCCTCCCTTTTCTACATGCATGCCCAACCATAATTCCTCAAATCATGCATGCCTTGGCTTAAATATAGAGCTCGCTCCTCCTTTGAAAATATGGTGGTGCTATCCATGCATGCAAATCAATGCGACGACCAGAGCATTTTCACGATGAAGGGACCACGCACGACTTGCAAGAGAAAATTAAGATGGAGATGCCTCGGTTAGTTCATTTGGATAGGTTTGTTCGGATATTATTTCATCTCTAGAGCTCACAAACATCCGGGTGAAATAGATAAAAAGTATCTTTTGCAAACAAAAGCGTTCAACTGTTCAACCCGTATCCAAAACTTGTGAAGAAATAACTCTTATTGTGCTTTGCAGGAAATGATCTTCAAGAATTAGATTTTGAGTATCCATTGTTATACATGTTGGCTACAGATGACATGGCACTTTCTTGTAGCCAACAGTTGGCTATACTATTTAAGTATTAACCATGCCCTTATACACCTAGACGGAGGGATTAAATCGGGATGACTTGGGAGGGGGCAGAGGATGTAAGAAATGGTTCATCATAAGTCTTTCACCAGTACTGTAGTAAAAATTCATACATGGAAGATTCTAGACTAAACCATAAATGGATACACTTTTATTCACGCACGATACTCCAATAGAGCAAGATCACACATGGAAGTCTCCACATGCTTAGACAACGGATTACATTGAGCGAAGACTAATGATCAACATTTAACTTGATAATGCAGATGTCCAGGTGAACCTCCTTGGAGTCCCCGTGCACATCGTTGGGGTTCAAATAACACCGTGCCCTTTCCATGTCCACATCGGCGGGAAAGTCCTAGCTCGCCAGAGTCCAAGTATGCTTGTCGTAGCCAGTGTCGCTGCCCACGTACCTCCGAGGGGTAGTAATAGTGAGCACGCACCCGTACATTGGCCTCGTGTCAGCGTCAGCGGCGTTGCCCCTGACACACACTACAGAGATGTGGAGGCGGCCTGCGCGGGCCTCGCCGGTGGCCACGATCAAGAGGAAGACGCTGCCGTCCTCCTCCGAGACTAGCAGGCGGCGCTGATCCTCCAGCGACCCCGGCACGGTGAACGGGTAGCACGTCTCGTACTTGATGTTCTCCGCCAAGGGCCAGCAGTGATTGCCGCACACATCCGTGAGGTGATGCACTATATCGGTGGATTCGTATTTGAACATAGTTTTGAATGATATAATTTTAGGTGACGTGCATCAGCATTTATCGTACTATATATAATGTTAGTTCAATTTTTGGTCGTACTAATCTATAGTAGTAAGGTGCCCGTGCGTTGCACCGAAGAGTGAAATGCATTGATCGGGGAGTTGTTTATTTTGACAAAGGATGTGGGGGTCATCTCATGTGTAATGGGTATCGATAGGTTTCTTCAGATATTATTTCATCTCTAGAGCTCACAAACATCCGGGTGAAATAGATAAAAAGGTATCTTTTGCAAACAAAAGCGTTCAACTGTTCAACCTGCATCCAAAACTTGTGAAGAAATAACACTTATTGTGCTTTGCAAGAAATGATCTTTAAGAATTAGTTTTTGAGTATCGATTGTTATACATGTTGGCTACAGATGACATGGCACTTTCTTATAGTCAATAGTTGGCTATACTATTAAGTAATATTAACCATGCCCTTATACACCTAGACGGAGGGATTAAATCAGGATGACTTGCAAGCGGGCAGAGGAGATGTAAGAAATGGTTCATCGTAAGTTTTTCACCAGTACTGTAGTAAAAATTCATACATGAAAGATTCTAGACTAAACCATAAACGGATACACTTTTATTCATGCGCGATACTCCAATAGAGCAAGATCCTGCATGGAAGTCTCCACATGCTTAGACAACGGATTACATTGAGCGAAGACTAATGATCAACATTTAACTTGATAATGCGTATGTCCAGGTGAACCTCCTTGGAGTCTCCGTGCACCGCGTGGGCATGTAAAGGATGCCATGGGTTTTCCAAGTCCACATTGGCGGGATAGTCCCAGCTCCCCAGAGTCCAGGTCAGTTCGATGAGGCCGGTGTCATCGCCCACATGACGCCGAGGGTTAGTAACACTGACCATGCACCCATACATCGGCCTCATGTCAGTTTCAGCGTCAGCGGCGTCGCCCTGACGCACATTACAGAGACGGGGCGGCGGCCTGCGCGGGCCTTGCCGGTGCCCACGATCAAGAGGAAGACGCTGCCGTCCTCCTCCGAGACTAGCAGGCGACGGTGATCCTCCAGCGAGTCCGGCATGGTGAACGGGTAGCACGTCTCATACTTGATGTTCTCCGCCAAGGGCCAGCAGTGACTGCTGCACGCATCCGTAGGTGATGCACCATGTCCGCTGGCGAGCCACAAAACGGCATCGGGCACTCATAGCAGTGGACGAAGGGCCTATTATCAGGTTTTTGGATTGTTGGAAATATGAGCAAATTACTATGATATTTCATCCGAATAAATAGGAAATAGATCATGACAACATTGACAGAGATTAAACTAATCATGCGAACTAGCATAGCAGATGAACATATCACATACTAGAAACATGAATTCTACCACGATCTCGAACAAGAAGGATAGAATCACATACGGTGCAGCGGGAGCAGCACCGCCGGCGTTGACGTTGTCGCCCATGTCGTCGAGGATGAGGTTGCCGAGGTCGGGGATGAAGTCGTCGTTCGCGAAGTCGTCACTGCCAGCAGTCGCGCGAGTGCGCTCCCCAAAAACCTGATCTCCCCTCTCCCGTACAGGATCACGAGAGGCGGGGTTCCGGAGGCCTGTTGTCCCTTCTCCCGGTGCACACCGAAAGGAGGGATGGAGAAGACTTGCTTGGTGGTGCAATGATCTAGAATGGTGGTGAGAAACTATATAGTGTGGGCCGGGTAGGTCGTGGGAGTATAGCTCTGTCCTCGGCTTGGCTCAATCCCGCAACCCGCGGCGCGTCGTGATGAGGCGTGGCATGGCGAGGCGAGCAAGGAGGAGGAGCACGCGTGTAGGTCTCCTCTTCAAATGCTCATACAAGTGGTAGAATAGCTCACCTTATAAAGGCCTACTAGCAAAATTCCAACATCGACCAGGCCGTCCATGAAACGGGAGTGGCTGTAGGGGACGTTGCGCCAGTTGAATATATGAGAAAGTTACTACGAGATTTAATCCAAATAAGCACAAAATAAATCATGACGGATATAACAAGGATGAAACTAATCATGTGGACTAGCATAGTAGTAGGATACAGGGTAGAAACATGAATTCTACCACGATTTCGAACAGGAAGGACAGAAACACATACGGTGCAACGGGAGCAGCACCATTGGCGTTGAGGTTGTCGCCCATGTCCAAAGACCACGTAGACACGGTCTTTGAGCACGGTTCATAGTCGTTCCATGCTCGGGCATTAAAGTTTGTAACTATTTTAGATTAGAATATACTACTCCTCCGGTGCTAGTAGTAGAGCAGAGTCCTACTCTAGTACTCTACTCAAGCAAGTTAGGGCATAACACTGTAGGGAGTACCAGTACTGTGATCACTCAAGCAAGTTGTCTGGCATCGACATGACCCTACGCTGCTGGTATGTGTCTCGTAAGTCAAGCGGTGTGCTGTAGTCATCATCACCTGTCCACTTCCCGTAGCACATATTCGCTTCTCCATCTTTGTTCGCACATAATCTCGTCCAATCTTCCATCCCCGCTAAGGTGCCTCCCCCCCTCGTCCGAAACCCAAGCACTAACAATGGCAGAACCGAGCAGCGTCCGCCGAAAGAGTGGCTGGAATTCGCTCCCCATAAAGGTAATCAAGCTCATTGTTTCGCGTGTGGACAATCTCAGTACCATGCCGCTCGCCGCGTGCTCGTCGGGGCTGTACCGTTTACTCGAAGCCCTCAGGCCGGAGCTTTTCAAGCGAGCTCCTTGCTTGCAGATGCCGCCTGATCTTCAAAAACGCATGTCACGCAACATAACGATCGTAGGGTGGCGAGCATCAACCCCCTTGACTGCGATCCGATCCCTGTCAGCCTCAACTACATTAACGGTATGTACTGGGTCGGCATGAACACGTCTTGGATGGTGCTCGTCGACGGTTGCGGCAGCTGGATGCTCATGGAGGTCTACACCCGGCGATTGATCCCCTTCCTTCGATTAACACTGCACTGCTTTGGCACCGCGACCCAGAATACTCGGAATCTTACAGTAGCCAACATGATACCAAGTTTGATTTGCTGAAGGTTGTAATCTGCCAAGTGCCCACAAGATCTGCGAATTATAAAGACTTTAGGCTAATTGCGTTCTTCGACCGCGGTCTCGCCTATCTGATAGGTCACTGCGGTAAGTGGATAAATCTGCATGTCCATTGCAGGATCATACATCCTCCATGGTTCTCTGATGCCATTGAATACAAGGGCTTCATTTATGCTGTCGACTCCTTCTATGGCTGGACGTATTGCTGGCCTACTCCAGTCATTGCTACAAACGGCTATTACAGCAGTATGTTACTTTCCTATGATATCATGATGGCTTGCTTATATTACTGTCAACATTTGCTGAAAAAATATTCATGCTCATAACATGTTGTTCTTAAGATTAACTAAACCAAGAGCCCTTTTTTATTTGACTCCAACTTGATATGATGTTGTAGGCCGCCTGGTGTCCCTACCCTTCCTAATCCCAGAACCTTTCAAAGAAAAGCGGCATGGCAGTTGCAGGTGGTTCCTGGCTCGATCATACGATGGCGAAAGATTGATGATCGTTCGCACGTACCGAACGTGTTGTTTTGCGGAATACAATCACAGTCACTGCAAGGTCTTTGAGCAGGATCCCAGCTTCTCTGGGCCTTCAGGAATTTTTGACTGGAGGCTGGTAAGTAGCCTTGGTACACGCTCTCTGTTTGTCGGACTGAATTATCCGATTAACCAGGAGATAACCGATGGCAAGGATCATGATGGCAGCGCGGTTTCATTCATCAGGCAAAACTGTGTGTACACAGCGTACCATGCGTCTCTGCATGCACCATACCCTGATATGTGCCGCCACGCTCTGCAGCCCAAAGTAGGAGAGAGGGTCGCAAGTATCAGACTTCGACCTGCTGGCTGGAGTTTCTCCCGTCAGGCACCCATCTGGTTCAAGCCATCAGCCAATCTCCATAGCTTAATAAATAGTAACGTCTAACTGAGCCAGTTAGTTAGATGCGTACACTTGGTGTAGTAGGATCTTTATTTAGTTTGATGCATACACTTGTTCTTTTTTGGTAGCCCTTTTGTAATGATGGCTGATGTTTGGTTTGGAAGAGAGAGCTGCGTTTTCACTCTTCTGGCCTGCTTACTGCTTCTGTTGCACCCCAGCCCTGGTTGTTGCTGCTGCTATTTTAAATGTACAATCAGTAGTATATTTCGTCTGTTGGTTGAATAAATGTGTTGTTAGAACGACGAACACAATATTTTGGAAGTCGTTGCACGGTTCGATCCTTTAGTACCCCGTACTGTACGTAGCGCATACTATTTATCATACGGAACACATTTTTTTTGAAACTCGGAACACATTTTCCACTTGTTGATAACATGCAGCCCACTGATGAAGGCCCAATAGAGAAGCCCATAATTAACTGGAAGGGAGGCTCTCACATGAATCCGACCCAGGTACATGCTCATGGTCCCTAAACATAAATAAGTAAATAAATAAATAAATAAAGCTAAATGCTCATGCACCAGTTCTTTGGGAAAATAGGTAGCACAATATTTCTTTTTGAAGAATACCCAAGCTAGGCCTATTTGTTTGCTCCGAATTACTGGGCTGCAAATCTGTCAAGACGAGGAGGAATGCATTCTGGCCTGGCTTAAGAGTATGGTCAATGTCTATTAAAAGTAATATCAAAAGGGGTTGAAAATTCCAAAAAAAAATATAGCAAACGGGATATAAATTTCTTTTTTTGTTTTTGTTCTTCACTAATATCTTATACGTATTTCATTGGATTTAACATGACATAGTACTAATTTATTTTTAAATTTGTTTTAGTATGGCTATTAATTTTTGGATTAAGAATATTTCGTTCCCCAGCAAAAAATAGCGAATTTTCAAAATTTCCCACATATTTAGTTAATTTTTTTACCCTGGTACTGACCAGAAAATGGCCAGCAATTCTAAAAATGGAAAACAGGCTGCAATAAATTCCATATGAATTAGAAAATGAGTAAAAATTATAAAAATAATAGCAAATGGGCTGTACACGCCACAGATTTCCAGGCTTATTTGTTTACGCAAGGCTTTGTCAGTGAACACACGATTCTAGCAGCAGTTAGTGTTGGATGTCCATCCAACGGCCGACGTGCTTCTTCAATCTCTGATCTTCCTGCTCCAGCCGCCTAAACTAGCATCGGCGGGACTGCCTGCTCCCTCCTCTTGTGGCCCGCTGTGATGCCGCGCAGGCTTCCCCGGCCCACCCTACTCCCTCCGCTGGCCTGGCCGCACGCAATCAACTGCCTCCTTATTACGCGAAAAAATGATTCCTCCCACTGACATCTGGGGCGCACCGGTTGGGAGGCTGACCAGTGGGCCTACTAAGTTGACGCGTACACAGGGCTTGTCAACTTAGTCAACAAACAATTCTAGCAGCAGTAACTGTTGGATTTGAATCGAACGGTTCTGCTGCTTCTTCAATCGCTGCTCTTCTGGCACCAGCCGCCCAAACCAGCGCCGGGGAGACCGCCTGCTCCTGCCTCCAGTGGCCGGCTGTGCTGCCGATGAGGCCTCATCGCCCCCTACTACTCCCACCGCTAGCCAGGCCCTGCGGAGACAGCAACCTCACACCGCAGTCGAACCAGTGAACCCTCGTACTCCTCTCCGCGTGGGCATCCACTGCCGCGTCTTCCCCGGCTCTGTGTCGTCCCCTTCCTAGGCCTCGTCGTCGTCCACCGCCTTGGTGCTCTCGGTGCAGCGTGGTCAACGTGGTCAACGACATTCCATCGGAAGAGTAATGTACGTGGAGAGGCTGACAGCTGGGTCCATGGCCACAGCGCAATTTTTTTGTGATCTGCCAAGTAAGTCGCTTTGTCAGGCCTGTTGGGCTGCAAATCTTTCAAGACGAGGAGAGCTTTCATTCGGCTGGCCGAGAAAATGGCCCATCAGTAATGAGAAATGGGATGTACATTTTTAAAACACATCAAACAGGCAATTAGTTTCACATATCTTTTTTTCATTTCGACATTTGAAATTACATTTATTTTTAAAATCAGTTTGAATGTGAGTCGAAATTTCAGGATTTAAAACAGTTCGGACCGCACCGAAATATGCAAAATTTCGTATAATTTTTTAACCGTGGCCACAATATGGGCTGTAATGCTAACAAAAAGAATATGGGCTCCAAAAAAAACCTTAATAATTAGCAAATGGGCTATAAATTATTAGAAATAATGGCAGATGGGTTGTATGCTGTTTCCCACAGATTTGAGGCTTTCCTAAAAAAAGGGTGACGCACAAGCATTGATTGTTGGATGGCCATCCAACGGCCGTCGTGCTTCTTCAATCTCTGCTCTTCCTGCTCCAGCCGCTCAAACAGGCACCGGCGGGACTGCCTGCTCCCTCCTTCCCACGGCTGGCTCTGCTGTCGCGCAGGCCACACCGCCCCACCGTACTCCCATCACTGGCCTAGCCATCCCTATACTCACCCACACCTACTGTTATTCCCCGGTGACGACAAACGAACCAGTAAACCCTCGTACAGTCGTACTCCCCTCCGCGTGGGAAACAACTGCCGAGTCTTCCCTGCCTCCGTGTCGTTCCCTTCCTAGGCCTTGCCGTCGTCCACGGCCCTGGTGCTCTTGGCGCGGCCTGGTCAATGTGGTCAACGACCGACATGCATCTGAAGTGGACTGTACGTGGAGAGGCCGACAGCTGGGTCCACAGCCGCATGCAAGGAAATGCCTCCTTATTACGCGCAAAATAATGATTCCTCCACCTGACATCAGGGACCCACCGAAAGAGCCTCTGTATTTCACGAAAAAAACGTTACCGCCGCTGACAGCTCGGACCCACCAGCTATATCTTCGCACGCAAGGAAGTGCCTCCTTATTACGCACATAAAAATGAATACTCCCCATGTTAGCTGGGACCCACCCTCAATCAAGTGGTCAGGTGGAAAGGGTCAACCAAATTCTCGAAGACATGCTTAGAGCCTGCGTTATCTCATTCGGTATGGATTGGGAGAAGTGCCTTCCTTTCGCCGAGTTTGCTAATAACAATAGCTACCAATCCAGTCTCAAGAAAGCTCCTTTTGAGATTCTATATGGACGAAGATGTCGAACACCTTTGAACTGGTCAGAAACCGGTGAAAGACAATTCTTTGGACCGGATATGATTCAGGAGGCAGAAGAGCAAGTTCGCATCATTCGTGAGAATTTGAAAACAGCCCAATCTCGTCAAAAGAGCCAGTATGACCGTCGTCATAAGGAAGTGGCTTATGAAGTTGGCGACAAGGCTTACCTTCGGGTTACTCCTTTGAAGGGTACCCATCGATTCGGTATCAAGGGCAAGTTGGCTCCTCGTTACATTGGTCCTTTTCGCATTCTCGCTAAACGAGGAGAGGTTGCCTACCAGTTGGAACTACCGCAACACCTTTCTCGAGTACATGATGTCTTCCACGTCTCTCAACTCAAGCGTTGCTTCTCGGATCCCATCCGCGGAGTGGACCACGAAACGCTTGATCTCCAAGATAACCTCACATATCGAGAGTACCCTGTTCGCATTCTTGATCAAGCAGAGCGTGTTACTCGACGTCAGAACATCAAGTTTCTCAAAGTTCAGTGGTCTCATCATTCCGAGAGAGAAGCTACCTGGGAGCGTGAAGATCGTCTTCGACTGGAATACCCCGCCTTCTTTCCGTCGACCCCTGAATCTCCGGACGAGATTCTTTCGAGTGGGGGCGAGTTGTCACATCCCTAGTTCTGGTATGCTCAAGGCTAGTTAGTCATGTGTGCATCATGTTTAAATTCTTTTAAATTTGAAATGGGGATTTGTGAAACCCTCAGATTTTATTTCTGGAAATGACCCAGATAAAAAGTGCTCCAAAAAGGTCCAAGAAAATGTTCATGTTACTCTCTAAAAATATTGGACAGAGGTAAAAATCAAACCAATATTTTTAGAAGCTCATAAATATTTATTTTGGGCATTTGGAATTAATGCAATAATTATTTGCATTGGATATATAAATGATATATATGTTTTATATATCCAAAAATTGTGCCATTTGTTGAGGAGCTCTGGAATAATACCATTAGCCCCTGCAAAAGTTGGCATAAGTAAATAAAATGATTTAGCATTTTATTAAATCAAACAAATGTCAGAAAAAATAGAAAAGAAAACAAAAATACAGAAACCTTTACCTGGGCCACTTACCTGCATAGCCGGGCACTGTGCAGCCCAGCGGCCAGCAGGCCGGCCCAGCTGACTGGCCGACGCCAGTCGTCGTCTCCAACGCGCCAGGAGGACGCCGAGCACGCGCTCGCCGCACGCGGCCACGCGCCCGGCCAGCTCCTGCCTCCCCGCTTGCTCCGCGACCCCTGTAACGTCGCCACGCATCGCCTCGCCCCTCTCGCTCTCTCTCTCGTGGCATCCCCTCCTCTCCCTCGCTCTCTCTCTCGCGGCCGAAATCGCCATCGCCGCCGTCCACAGCCACCGTGGCCTCGGCCACTGCCGCACCTCCCTGACACGCTCCCCAGCTCCGCCACGACTCCCTCGTTCTCTCCGTCAAGCCACAAGACCCCGGACGCCCCGTGGAGCTGCCCTCGTCGCCTTCAACACCTCCGGCCGCCGTGGATCTCCGTCGCCGCTCGCCGCCGTCAGCGCCTTCCCCGAGCTCGCTGACGTTTCCATCGGAACCGTTGTGAGCCCCGCTGTCGAACCCCCCTTCTCCCCTGCCCTTCTGCGCCTCTAGCTCCTCTGCCGCACGCCACCCGACTTCGGCCGCCGCCGCGAGCTCTGCTCCGGCGAGCTCCGCCGTTCCCACGGCCTCCCCTGAGCGTGGCTGGATCCGCCCGTGCACGGGCTACCCGCCGGTGGCCTCCGTGCGCCAAACCGTGGCCCCCAGCCCCGTTCCGGCGATCTTCCGCCGTGGCTCGAGGTCGTCGCCGGCAAAACTCCGGCGACTGACGTGGCACGTCATTAGCGCCTAATCCCGCAACTTAAACCCACCCTAAGCCACTGACCGTGGGCCCCAGGGCCAGGTCAAACCCCAGTCAGTGCGGGTTTGACCGGGTTTAGCCCCTGTGTCACTGACGTGTGGCCCCCACACGTCAGGTTTGACCCCAGTCAGCGTTGTTGACTTGCTGACGCAAGCATGACGCAATGCTGACGCAGTTATTCATTTTTCTGGATTTAATTTTAAGCAGGAAATTCCAGAAAATGATTCAAACTTCAAAAATTCATATCAAATCAACCGTAGCTCAGATTGAAACAAGTTATATATGAAAAATCATCAGAAAAATGCAAGCAACCCATTTATGCTAGTTTCATGCATGAAAAACCAACTTATACTTGCTGTATAAGTGAAAACGTAATAATGGCATGTTATATACTTCACTTGGGGTTTGCATATGAACCCTTGGTTCATATGAACTTCAACCAAATAAACTCTAGCTGCATTAGCTCAAACAGCATCACATCCTCATGCCATGTTCATGCATCATATTGTTTCATATGATTGTGTATTGATTGCCGACACCGTTCCTTCTCGATAGGTTCTGCTCCGGAGACCGTTCCAGAGTACCTGTCAGAGGAGCAGTGCCCCCTGTTGATCTACCAGGCAAGCAAACCCCCTTGTTCATTCCGATATGATCCCTCTCTCGCTCCTGCTCTCTTTTATTGCATTAGGACAACAGCGAATCAACTGCTACTTTATGCTGCGGTAGTTGAACCCATTCCTCTGCATGACCTGTCATTGCCACAGTAAATAGTTGAAACCCACTAGCATGTGTAGGAGTTGATTGAGCCATGTTGTGCTTCTACCATGCCATGCCTGCTATTGCTTAGAGTTGTGTCAGGTCTGATTCATTTGGAATGGATTGGAGTGATATGATATGTTCTGATGCTGAGAGTTAAGTGTGTGAACACGATTTGGTAAAGGTAGCGGTGAGAGGCCATGTAGGAGTACATGGTGGGTTGTCTCATTGGAACCGTCCCTAAGCACCGAGTTCTATGTATGTTGTCCAATGACTCGATACTACCACACATTGGGTTCCGGTAACTCGACCCCTCTCGACTTATTAACCGACTTGATCTCTGTCCAGGAGTTGCAAATAGTTTCTGGTGTTTGTAGGTAGTGTTAGTAGTCTACCAAGTGGCACCCGGCCAGGTGGGCTTGGGACAGACTAGGCACACGTGGCCCGGTGTACCGAGTGGCACCCGGATGGTGGGCTCGGGAACCCTGTACACATCGTTTGGGGCCGTGAGCGACACCCCGGCCGGATCTCCTCGCGGATGGAACCCGAATAGGCGATAAACCTGGACAAGAGTCTTGTGTGGTTAGTCAGGTCGTGGTTGACACCCTCGCCAGGCTTCCGCTTGAAGGTTGCCGAGATACATGACGTGTACATGGTGATAAGTGGTGAGAGCGTGTGTGAAGAAGTACACCCCTGCAGGGTTATCATGATCTATTCGAATAGCCGTGTCCTCGGTTATGGACTTCTTGGATGCTTACGTGGTACATAGACAACTTGAAGTGGATACTCTAAAATGCTCAAGATAAGTGTGAGTGCTATGGATGGCCTTCTCGTAGTGAGACGGGGATGAATCCATAGTAGTGTATTGATGTGGTGATTAGTGGACTCGTGTGCGCCTTTTCAAAAGAGTTACCAACAGTCGTAGAACAGGATAGCCACAGAGTCAAAGCTGGCTTGCTGCAACTAAACCCCACATTACCTTCTTGATACAAATGCATGTATGATAGGATCTGATGTAAGTCTTGCTGAGTACCTTTGTACTCATGTTGCTTTATTTATGTTTTTGCAGCGGAGACTTCGGTCTTACTAGTTACGTGGACTTAGACAAGTAGCTTGTACCTCAGCTACGATCTTGATCGGAGGTTGTAGATAGTCAGGCGTTTCAGCCTTTTTCTTTTGTAGTTGTCTGTACTCAGACATGTAATGCTTCTGCTTGTTGCTTGTATGCTCTGAATGATGGGTCATGTGACCCTTGCTTGTATCTAATGCTATGTGGCTCTTTTGGGCCTTTATCTATGTGAGTTTGCGTTATGTTGTGATGCCATGTTGTACAACACATACTTGCATGTTATGCGTACGTGTAACGTGTATTGCTATGTGTGGGATCCGACTATCTAGTTGTTTATCCTTGGCAGCCTTTCATATGGGGAAATGTAGGTCTAGTGCTTCTGAGCGATAGCAGTCCGCTACAGCCCGGTTCACCGGAGTCCTGCTAGCCCAGCACTACTGCTCGGAACACTTGACTGGCCGGCATGTGTTTCACCTCGTTCCTGTGTCTGTCCCCTTTGGGGAAATGTCACGCGGTGTTATCCGGAGTCCTGCCTAGCCTGCTACAGCCCGGGTTACCGGAGTCCTGTTAGCCCAGTGCTACAGCCCGGATTTATACGTTGTTGACCGACATGCTCGATGTGATTCATGTATGCCTGTCCTCATGGGTTAGTGCCGCTTTGGGTTCACGACTAGCCATGTCGGCCCGGGTTCTTTGTCATATGGATGCTAGCGACACTATCATATACGTGAGCCAAAAGGCGCAAACGGTCCCGGGCCAGGTAAGGTGGCACCCGTGGGAATACCGTGCGTGAGGCCGCAAAGTGATATGATGTGTTACATGCTAGATCGGTGTGACTTAGGATCGGGGTCCCGACAGCTTTGGTATCAGAGCCTGACTGCCTATAGGATTTCCAAGCCAGCCTGGTCGAAGTTGAGTCTAGAAATGCTTTAGTTATGTAAGGGAATTGATTGTGGAAGGGAACGTAAGGCTCTTTTTACTCCTTATACCTCATGCCCTTCTGATCTGAGTCATCCTATCTTTCCTACGGGGTTAAGGAACTAGGCTTTCTCTTCTGTCTATCAGGATCACGTGTTACTACTCCGTAGTCTCTTAGGATTGGTTGATCAGAGTCTTATCCAGTTTTCTAGTACTTCCGGTGTATCCTGTTTAGTAATATCTCAGAACCTTGAGTGATGATGCTGATTATGTTACTACCCCATTTTAGCTGAATGTCTCATTTTAAGCATTTTACTGCCGTTATGCTGCCGGAATTGTCCTAGGAGTTGGGAGATACTAAATCCTTGTGCTACCTTCTGCATCCTATAGTTGATGTTGAATCCATCCTTGTTTTCCTTGGTTTTGTTCCTTAGGATGTTGCCAGTTAACCGAAGTTCTGTTGCTCGTTGCCTGAACCACGGAGGTGGTAGGGATGAGGATCCTCCCGATCGGTCTTCGTTGGCAGAGTTCATGTTAGAGATGGAGAAGAACAAGCGTGAGTCTAACCGCTTGTTGGCACATATCGAGGAGAACACCGCACCCCAATGTAAAGAGTCAGCGACCATCTATGATTTCATTCGTCTGAAACCACCCACCTTCCATCATTCCATTGAACCACTCGATGCAGATGACTGGCTCCGTAGTATCACACACAAGCTCCGTTCTGCGAACGTAGCTGAAGGTGACAAGGTCATCTATGCTGCATATCACCTGGAAGGTCCTGCTAGTCTTTGGTGGCAAAACTATGAGGCTATGCTTCCAGCTGGTCAGATACCTACCTGGAGAGGTTTCACTGAGGCTTTTCGCGAGCATCACATTCCTGAAGCCCTCATCGATCGCAAGAGAGAAGAGTTCTGTAGTTTCACCCAGGGTAAGATGGCTGTTGATGCTTACAGTAGAGAGTTTGAGAATCTCGCCCGCTATGCTACAGAAGAAGTGTCCACGGACGCCAAGAAGCAGGCTAGGTTCCGGAAGGGTCTCAACCCCAAGTTGCGTCGTGATCTCCATTTGCACCATTGCAATACATTCCAGGCTCTTGTGAACAAGGCCATTAACGCGGAGACAACTCAGCTCACCTACGAGGAGTCTCGCAAGCACACCCGTGATTTGGTTTCTTCCTCCGGTTCTAGTTCTCAGAAGCGTTGGATTTGGATTCCGAACTCCGCTCTTCCACCCGGTTATACCCCGAGGCCATCTTGTGTGGCGCTTCACCCAGTTCAGCAGTATGCTCCACCCAGACCTATTGGTAGACCGCCTGCCAATGCGGGTCCACATCCAGCTTCAGGGACTTGCTTCACATGCGGAGAGCCAGGACACTATGCACGTGACTGCTCTCAAACCAGCTACGCTCCACCCCCGCCCGAGAAGTCTGTTGGCTGTGATAAGCCATCACGCAAGATGATCAGTGTCAAGTCAGCTCCCACTGAACGTGGACGTGTGCATCACGTCTCAGCTAAAGACGCTCATGACGATTCGGATGTTGTTCTTGGTACACTCCTTGTCAACTGTCATCCAGCTTCGGTTCTTTTCGATACCGGAGCATCTCACTCCTTCATCTCTGAAGGCTATGCTCGTTTGCACGACATGTCATTTTGTGATATGCCAACTCCACTTGAAATCCAAACTCCAGGGTCTAGATGGCAAACTACCAGAATAAGCCATGGTAATGAAATCCTTGTCGATAGACTTGTATTCCTTGCATCACTTATAGCCCTCAAGTCTACAGATATTAACATCATCTTGGGTATGGACTGGATGAAAGCTCATTATGCCAAGATTGATTGTTATACCAGGTCTGTTCAACTTACACACCCATCTGGCAAGATAGTCACTGTCTCTACTAGAGTTGCAAAGCGTCAACTCTATTCTCTTAATGCCAGCCCTCTTCCAGACCTTGAAGATATCCCGATAGTCCGTGATTTTCCGGATGTCTTTCCAGAAGAACTACCAGGTGTTCCACCTGACAGAGATGTAGAGTTTGTCATAGATCTTATCCCAGGAACCGCTCCAATCTCTAGGAGACCTTACAATATGGCACCCTTAGAACTAGCCGAGCTTAAGAAACAACTCGATGAGTCCTTGCAAAAGGGTTTCATCCGTCCTAGTTCTTCTCCTTGGGCTTGCCCCGTCCTCTTCGTCAAGAAGAAGGATGGTACGGACCGGATGGTTGTAGATTATCGTCCCGTTAATTTGGTCACGATAAAGAACAAGTATCCGCTCCCCAGGATCAACGACCTGTATGATCAGCTCGCTGGATCCTCAGTCTTTTCCAAGATGGATTTGAGGTTAGGCTACCACCAAATCAAGATCAGAAACGGGGACATTCCTAAGACGGCGTTTGTCACTCGTTATGGCCAGTACGAGTACACCGTCATGTCCTTTGGTCTAACCAATGCTCCAGCTACCTTCTCCCGCTTGATGAACTCGATCTTCATGGAGTACTTAGATAAGTTCGTCGTGGTTTACCTCGATGATATTCTTATTTACTCGAAGAACGAGGAAGAGCATGCCAAACATCTTAGACTTGTGTTAGAGAAACTCAGAGAGCACCGCCTTTATGCCAAGTTCTCCAAGTGTGAATTTTGGTTGCCAGAAGTGACCTACCTGGGCCACGTGATATCTGGTAAGGGCATTGCTGTCAATCCCGAAAGAGTTCAGGCCGTTCTTGATTGGACTCCACCTGAAACCGTTAAACAAGTTAGGAGTTTCCTTGGTCTAGCCAGTTATTGTCGCCGCTTCATTGAAAACTTCTCCAAAGTCGCCAAACCTCTCACGGAACTTCTCAAGAAAGATAAAAAGTTTGAGTGGTCCCCACAGTGTGAGTACAGTTTTCAGGAACTGAAAAGACGCCTGACTTCTGCTCCCATACTTGTGCCACCGGATTCACTAAGGACTTTGTTATCTACTGTGATGCCTCACGACAGGGACTAGGTTGCATTCTTATGCAGGATCGTCATGTGATTGCCTATGCATCTCGACAGTTGCATCCACATGAGGATAATTATCCTACACATGATCTGGAGCTAGCAGCCGTAGTCTATGCACTTAAGACATGGCGACATTACCTTCTTGGTAAACGTTGCGAGATTTACACCGATCACCAAAGTCTCAAGTATATCTTCACCCAACCAGATTTGAACCTTAGGCAAAGACGTTGGTTGGAGTTGATCTCAGATTACGACTTAGGGATTACCTACACCCCAGGCAAGGGCAATGTCATGGCTGATGCGCTAAGTCGTAAGTCCTATTGCAACAATCTTATGTTGCAGCAGGGCCAACCACTTCTCCATGAGGAATTCTGTAAGCTTAATCTTCACATTGCTCCTTGTGGATTCCTTTCTACCTTGGTGGCGAAACCTACTCTTGTGGATCATATCATAGAAGCCCAGAAGCATGATACGGGGATTACCCGGATCAAGAGAAACATTGCCAAGGGTATTGCTGGTAGTTTCTCTATAGATGATCGAGGTGTTGTCCTCTTCGAGAACCGTTTGGTGGTTCCCAAGAAGCAACATCTTCGACAGTTGATCCTTAAGGAGGCGCATGAATCCCCTCTCACGATTCATCCCGGTAGTACTAAGATGTATCAGGACCTACACCAGAGGTTCTGGTGGACTAGGATGAAGAGAGAAATCGCTGAGTTCATTGCTAACTGTGACGTTTGTCGTCGCATTAAGGCAGAGCATCAAAGGCCTGCTGGCACCCTTCAGCCTTTAGCTATTCCTGAATGGAAATGGGATAAGGTTGGTATGGACTTCATCACCGGCTTTCCCAGGACCAAGAAAGGGAATAATGCTATCTTTGTAGTCATTGATCGTCTTTCCAAAGTGGCTCACTTCCTACCTGTTCGAGAGAGTATCACCGCTAGTCAGCTCGCTGACTTATATATTTCTCGAATAGTTTCACTTCATGGTGTTCCACTAGAGATCAATTCAGACCGTGGTAGTCTTTTCACTTCTCATTTCTGGGAGAGTTTCCAAACTGCCATGGGCACCCATCTTTCCTTCAGTACCGCTTTCCACCCTCAATCAAGTGGTCAGGTGGAAAGGGTCAACCAAATTCTCGAAGACATGCTTAGAGCCTGCGTTATCTTGGGAGAAGTGCCTTCCTTTCGCCGAGTTTGCTAATAACAATAGCTACCAATCTAGTCTCAAGAAAGCTCCTTTTGAGATTCTATATGGACGAAGATGTCGAACACCTTTGAACTGGTCAGAAACCGGTGAAAGACAATTCTTTGGACCGGATATGATTCAGGAGGCAGAAGAGCAAGTTCGCATCATTCGTGAGAATTTGAAAACAGCCCAATCTCGTCAAAAGAGCCAGTATGACCGTCGTCATAAGGAAGTGGCTTATGAAGTTGGCGACAAGGCTTACCTTCGGGTTACTCCTTTGAAGGGTACCCATCGATTCGGTATCAAGGGCAAGTTGGCTCCTCGTTACATTGGTCCTTTTCGCATTCTCGCTAAACGAGGAGAGGTTGCCTACCAGTTGGAACTACCGCAACACCTTTCTCGAGTACATGATGTCTTCCACGTCTCTCAACTCAGGCGTTGCTTCTCGGATCCCATCCGCGGAGTGGACCACGAAACGCTTGATCTCCAAGATAACCTCACATATCGAGAGTACCCTGTTCGCATTCTTGATCAAGCAGAGCGTGTTACTCGATGTCAGAACATCAAGTTTCTCAAAGTTCAGTGGTCTCATCATTCCGAGAGAGAAGCTACCTGGGAGCGTGAAGATCGTCTTCGACTGGAATACCCCGCCTTCTTTCCGTCGACCCCTGAATCTCGGTACGAGATTCTTTCGAGTGGGGGCGAGTTGTCACATCCCTAGTTCTGGTATGCTCAAGGCTAGTTAGTCATGTGTGCATCATGTTTAAATTCTTTTAAATTTGAAATGGGGATTTGTGAAACCCTCAGATTTTATTTCTGGAAATGACCCAGATAAAAAGTGCTCCAAAAAGGTCCAAGAAAATGTTCATGTTACTCTCTAAAAATATTGGACAGAGGTAAAAATCAAACCAATATTTTTAGAAGCTCATAAATATTTATTTTGGGCATTTGGAATTAATGCAATAATTATTTGCATTGGATATATAAATGATATATATGTTTTATATATCCAAAAATTGTGCCATTTGTTGAGGAGCTCTGGAATAATACCATTAGCCCCTGCAAAAGTTGGCATAAGTAAATAAAATGATTTAGCATTTTATTAAATCAAACAAATGTCAGAAAAAAATAGAAAAGAAAACAAAAATACAGAAACCTTTACCTGGGCCACTTACCTGCGTAGCCGGGCACTGTGCACCCCAGCGGCCAGCAGGCCGGCCCAGCTGACTGGCCGACGCCAGTCATCGTCTCCACCGCGCCAGGAGGACGCCGAGCACGCGCTCGCCGCATGCGGCCACGCGCCCGGCCAGCTCCTGCCTCCCCGCTTGCTCCGCGACCCCTGTAACGTCGCCACGCATCGCCCCGCCCCTCTCGCTCTCTCTCTCTCGTGGCATCCCCTCCTCTCCCTCGCTCTCTCTCTCGCGGCCGAAATCGCCATCGCCGCCGTCCACAGCCACCGTGGCCTCGGTCACTGCCGCACCTCCCTGACACGCTTCCCAGCTCCGCCACGACTCCCTCGTTCTCTCCGTCAAGCCACAAGACCCCGGACGCCCCGTGGAGCTGCCCTCGTCGCCTTCAACACCTCCGGCCGCCGTGGATCTCCGTCGCCGCTCGCCGCCGTCAGCGCCTTCCCCGAGCTCGCTGACGTTTCCACCGGAACCGTTGTGAGCCCCGCTGTCGAACCCCCCTTCTCCCCTGCCCTTCTGCGCCTCTAGCTCCTCTGCCGCACGCCACCCGACTCCGGCCGCCGCCGCGAGCTCTGCTCCGGCGAGCTCCGCCGTTCCCACGGCCTCCCCTGAGCGTGGCTGGATCCGCCCGTGCACGGGCTACCCGCCGGTGGCCTCCGTGCGCCAAACCGTGGCCCCCAGCCCCGTTCCGGCGATCTTCCGCCGTGGCTCGAGGTCGTCGCCGGCGAAACTCCGGCGACTGACGTGGCACGTCATTAGCGCCTAATCCCGCAACTTAAACCCACCCTAAGCCACTGACCGTGGGCCCCAGGGCCAGGTCAAACCCCAGTCAGTGCGGGTTTGACCGGGTTTAGCCCCTGTGTCACTGACGTGTGGCCCCCACACGTCAGGTTTGACCCCAGTCAGCATTGTTGACTTGCTGACGCAAGCATGACGCAATGCTGACGCAGTTATTCATTTTTCTGGATTTAATTTTAAGCAGGAAATTCCAGAAAATGATTCAAACTTCAAAAATTCATATCAAATCAACCGTAGCTCAGATTGAAACAAGTTATATATGAAAAATCATCAGAAAAATGAAAGGAACCCATTTATACTAGTTTCATGCATGAAAAACCAACTTATACTTGCTGTATAAGTGAAAACGTAATAATGGCATGTTATATACTTCACTTGGGGTTTGCATATGAACCCTTGGTTCATATGAACTTCAACCAAATAAACTCTAGCTGCATTAGCTCAAACAGCATCACATCCTCATGCCATGTTCATGCATCATATTGTTTCATATGATTGTGTATTGATTGCCGACACCGTTCCTTCTCGATAGGTTCTGCTCCGGAGACCGTTCCAGAGTACCTGTCAGAGGAGCAGTGCCCCCTGTTGATCTACCAGGCAAGCAAACCCCCTTGTTCATTCCGATATGATCCCTCTCTCGCTCCTGCTCTCTTTTATTGCATTAGGACAACAGCGAATCAACTGCTACTTTATGCTGCGGTAGTTGAACCCATTCCTCTGCATGACCTGTCATTGCCACAGTAAATAGTTGAAACCCACTAGCATGTGTAGGAGTTGATTGAGCCATGTTGTGCTTCTACCATGCCATGCCTGCTATTGCTTAGAGTTGTGTCAGGTCTGATTCATTTGGAATGGATTGGAGTGATATGATATGTTCTGATGCTGAGAGTTAAGTGTGTGAACACGATTTGGTAAAGGTAGCGGTGAGAGGCCATGTAGGAGTACATGGTGGGTTGTCTCATTGGAACCGTCCCTAAGCACCGAGTTCTATGTATGTTGTCCAATGACTCGATACTACCACACATTGGGTTCCGGTAACTCGACCCCTCTCGACTTATTAACCGACTTGATCTCTGTCCAGGAGTTGCAAATAGTTTCTGGTGTTTGTAGGTAGTGTTAGTAGTCTACCAAGTGGCACCCGGCCAGGTGGGCTTGGGACAGACTAGGCACACGTGGCCCGGTGTACCGAGTGGCACCCGGATGGTGGGCTCGGGAACCCTGTACACATCGTTTGGGGCCGTGAGCGACACCCCGGCCGGATCTCCTCGCGGATGGAACCCGAATAGGCGATAAACCTGGACAAGAGTCTTGTGTGGTTAGTCAGGTCGTGGTCGACACCCTCGCCAGGCTTCCGCTTGAAGGTTGCCGAGATACATGACGTGTACATGGTGATAAGTGGTGAGAGCGTGTGTGAAGAAGTACACCCCTGCAGGGTTATCATGATCTATTCGAATAGCCGTGTCCTCGGTTATGGACTTCTTGGATGCTTACGTGGTACATAGACAACTTGAAGTGGATACTCTAAAATGCTCAAGATAAGTGTGAGTGCTATGGATGGCCTTCTCGTAGTGAGACGGGGATGAATCCATAGTAGTGTATTGATGTGGTGATTAGTGGACTCGTGTGCGCCTTTTCAAAAGAGTTACCAACAGTCGTAGAACAGGATAGCCACAGAGTCAAAGCTGGCTTGCTGCAACTAAACCCCACATTACCTTCTTGATACAAATGCATGTATGATAGGATCTGATGTAAGTCTTGCTGAGTACCTTTGTACTCATGTTGCTTTATTTATGTTTTTGCAGCGGAGACTTCGGTCTTACTAGTTACGTGGACTTCGACAAGTAGCTTGTACCTCAGCTACGATCTTGATCGGAGGTTGTAGATAGTCAGGCGTTTCAGCCTTTTTCTTTTGTAGTTGTCTGTACTCAGACATGTAATGCTTCTGCTTGTTGCTTGTATGCTCTGAATGATGGGTCATGTGACCCTTGCTTGTATCTAATGCTATGTGGCTCTTTTGGGCCTTTATCTATGTGAGTTTGCGTTATGTTGTGATGCCATGTTGTACAGCACATACTTGCATGTTATGCGTACGTGTAACGTGTATTGCTATGTGTGGGATCCGACTATCTAGTTGTTTATCCTTGGCAGCCTTTCATATGGGGAAATGTAGGTCTAGTGCTTCTGAGCGATAGCAGTCCGCTACAGCCCGGTTCACCGGAGTCCTGCTAGCCCAGCACTACTGCTCGTAACACTTGACTGGCCGGCATGTGTTTCACCTTGTTCCTGTGTCTGTCCCCTTTGGGGAAATGTCACGCGGTGTTATCCGGAGTCCTGCCTAGCCTGCTACAGCCCGGGTTACCGGAGTCCTATTAGCCCAGTGCTACAGCCCGGATTTATACGTTGTTGACCGACATGCTCGATGTGATTCATGTATGCCTGTCCTCATGGGTTAGTGCCGCTTTGGGTTCACGACTAGCCATGTCGGCCCGGGTTCTTTGTCATATGGATGCTAGCGACACTATCATATACGTGAGCCAAAAGGCGCAAACGGTCCCGGGCCAGGTAAGGTGGCACCCGTGGGAATACCGTGCGTGAGGCCGCAAAGTGATATGATGTGTTACATGCTAGATCGGTGTGACTTAGGATCGGGGTCCCGACGCCGCACAACGGAGGAAACGGACCTCCTACGTTCGGAACGGGGTCCTGTTGATCGGGAGGGGTCTGGCGTACCGCAAAACGGAAGAAACGGACCTCCTACGGTCGAAACGGGGGTCCTGTTGATCAGGAGGGGTGTGGCGTACCGCAAAACGGAGGAAACGGACTTATGTTGGAGCGCTACGGTCGAAACGGGGGTCCTGTTCATCGAGAGGGGTGTGGCGTACCGCAAAACAGGACTCCACGGGATACTGTTCATCTCCACCGTCGACCCCCTCTAGCCTCCACGAGCTCCTGTTCATCCACCATCGACCTCCTCCAGCCTCCACGGGCTCCTGTTCAACCACCCCTCCACCGCGCGCTACTCCACCGACTACTGTTCAACCACCCCTCCACCGTCTACTGTTCATCCAGCCCTCCACACCACGGGGTCCTGTTCAACCACCCCTCAACCGTCTACTTTTCATCCAGCCCTCCACACCATGGGTCCTGTTCAACCACCCCTCCACCATCTACTGTTCATCCAGCCCTCCACACCACGGGGTCCTGTTCATCCAACCCTCCAGGGGCACCCCTCCGCCGTCTACTGTTCATCCAGCCCTCCACCACACCACGGGGTCCTGTTCATCCAGAGGCAACGCCACCGCTAACTGTTCATCCAACCCCCCGCAACGCTCACTGTTCATCCCATCGATCGGCTTCAGTTAGCAGCAGTAGCGAAGGAATCGCTCGATCGGGTTCAGTTAACAGCCATCGATCGATCGCTCGGGTTCAGTAACGCGTAGTCTGCAGTGCAATCGCTCGGTTTCAGTTAGAGCCCAGCGCCTTGCTCGGGTTCAATTAGAGCCAACGCCTCGCACACACGCGCGTACGTGTACGAGAGAAACGCGCATCGCTCGGCCCCCGACCTCCCACCGTAACCGGGAACTCCCCGAAATTTTCCTCCCCTCGCTTCTACCACGGTTTTTTCTGTCATGGACGGCCCAAAGAATGTCATGTAGCTGCGTCCCCGGCCCGCCCAGGACGAAAAGCCCATTTTCTGTCATGATTTTTTTTCATAGAAGTAGGAGCCCACCACATCTATGATGATACCGGGTTTTGTCACAATTAACGTCATAGAAGTGTCATATGTATGACATTTTTTTTTCGTTCGACCCAAAATGTCAACGATGTGTCTTTTTTTTGTAGTGTTACCACGATGCCAAAAGCTATTTTCACATTTGGATACACATTGTGGATGCCCTTAATCGTACCAAATTCGACGGTGGATGAACAGGACTCCACGGGATACTGTTCATCTCCACCGTCGACCCACTCCAGCCTCCACGAGCTACTGTTCATCCACCGTCGACCTCCTCCAGCCTCCACGGGCTCCTGTTCAACCACCCCTCCACCGCGCGCTACTCCACCGGCTACTGTTCAACCACCCCTCCACCGTCTACTGTTCATCCATCCCTCCACACCACCGGGTCCTGTTCAACCACGCCTCCACCGTCTACTTTTCATCCAGCCCTCCACACCACGGGTCCTGTTCAACCACCCCTCCACCATCTACTGTTCATCCAGCCCTCCACACCACGGGGTCCTATTCATCCACCCCTCCACCGTCTACTGTTCATCCAGCCCTCCACCACACCACGGGGTCCTGTTCATCCAGAGGCAACGTCACCGCTCACTGTTCATCCAACCCCCTGCAACACTCACTGTTCATCCCATCGATCGGCTTCAGTTAGCAGCAGTGGCAAAGGAATTGCTCGATCGGGTTCAGTTAACAGCCATCGATCGATCGCTCGGGTTCAGTAACGCATAGCCTGCAGTGCAATCGCTTGGGTTCAGTTAGAGCCCAGCGCCTTGCTCGGGTTCAGTTAGAGCCAACGCCTCACACACACGCGTGTATGTGTACGAGAGAAATGCGCATCGCTTGGCCCCCGACCTCCCACCGTAACTGGGAACTTCCCGAAATCCCCCCCCCTCGCTTCTACCACGGTTTTTTCCGTCATGGACGGCCCAAAGAATGTCATGCAGCTGCGTCTCCGGCCCGCCCAGGACGAAAAGCCCATTTTTTGTCATGATTTTTTGTCATAGAAGTAGGAGCCCACCACATCTATGATGATACCGGGTTTTGTGATAATTATCGTCATAGAAGTGTCATATGTATGACAAGAATTTTTTTTCGTTCGGCCCAAAATGTCACCGATGTGTCTTTTTTTTGTAGTGTTCCCATGATGCCAAAAGCTATTTTCACATTTGGCTACACATTGTGGATGCCCTGAACCGTACCACTTGGTTTGCTCCTGTGTGCTATCTATACAAATCTCAATTATATTGATCTAAAAAATTATGGAATCAAGATTAGTAAAAAGGAGGTGATTTTGCCGCGCGGATGGCGGGGGAGGTTTATTATTTGAGCAATGCTACATCCACATAATGGTTTACGTAAAGTTACGAACTGATGTGATGTGGGACTATTTGATTGGATTAAAGGAGAGGATTAGGCCCACCCCACGTGAAAATCAGGGGGGCATATATAGATTAGATGGAAAGTATACGTAGCAGCTACGTAGCCCTTTGTAAGTCTAGGATTATGCTTCTTATTTTTGGAGGACGTTGTCATGGCGGTTTGCTAACATGCGGTCCCACGTGTCAGTGCTTTACCAAGCCGATCCGCGTCCCACATTAGGCAGAACAACGGCAGAAGCAACACGTGGTTAAGTTGAAGAAGATGAGGGAGAAGCGGATTCAGCAACGAGTGAAAGGATGGTTGCTTCGTCCCTCCAACTTAACTACGGGAAAGGTGCAACTTTGTGATTTGATGCCTCATTGCTCATTACTACGCCGGCGCCATGACTGGGGTGCTTCACCCCGGCAGCTCTGCACTGTATTGCGGTATGGCACGTGGACTCGGTCGCTTGATGTCCCACATGTCAGCGAAAGGGACTAGAAGATTTATGAAAGCGAGCGCTCCACTCTTACGATGGACGAGTAGACGACATGATGGCCCAATGAACTGTCACTTGTACTGTATAGTACTATAGTTTTGCTGTTTCGCACGATCCATCGATACAAACCCGATTAAACAGGAAAGGGCGAGATTTTTCCCGCGCAGTAGGTGATACTGGCCATACATTTCAAAGGCAATTTTAATGTATGCAAACTGAATAATTATAAGTAACAATATGATATCTAGTAAAACTAAAAACACATATGATTTATTGTGTTAGAGTGTAGTAGTAGTACTGTATTGCATGGTTGTTAGATGTAACATGCGAGAACGTGTAGAGATGTAGTTTTGGAGGGCCTACAGAGAGAAAAGCGTAATACGGTCACCGAACTTCAGAATAAGCTGATTACGGTCACTATATACGTTTTGCGGTGATTATACGGTCACTTGCTCACAGTTCAACATCGGATTGCACTCTGTTGACCGACTAGATAGTCTGCGTGGCGCCATGTTGACTAGTTAAATTGACCATGTTCCTTGTGGGTCCCACCTATCAGTTCGCATAGGCAAAAGGTAAGATAAACACAAATTTACGTAGGTGCGACAAGGCTCCAACCCATGCGTGGGAATCACCTGGTTGTGTATGTGTCTGTCAGGGCTTGATGTGTGCGCATGCACGTGTAGGTTGAGCACTTGAGCATGAGAGTGTGTGTTGGTCGTGTGGTGTACTGGTGTGTGCATGCATGCGTGCATGTGTGCGTGTGAGTGTTGCGTGCGTGGTTGCGTGTGTACGTGTGAGTGTTGCGTGCGTGCGTGGGTGCATGTGTTTGTGTGAGTGTTGCGTGGATGCAGTTCGTGTGCATGCGTGCGTGTGTGTATAATCACCACACCAGCTCACGTGTGTTAAAACAAACGGCTTAGCATACCAATACAAGGCCACCTTGTCCGCTGTGCCCGCGGTCATGACTTCGAACCACCGTCCAAATATTTTTTTGTCGTTTGTTTTCATTCTTACTAGCAAGATGCCCGTGCGTTGCACGTAACATCAAGATGCATTTGTATGACTTGTTTATCTTGTGAGAGAAAAGGATGAACGAGGGAAGGCCTTATTTGCAAATGTGGAGAGGTGTGTGGGTACCTTTTTGCAAAATTGCCATAGTTTCTTTCCTATCCGCCAGATATAAATCGGATGGCCTATATTGCAGGATGGCAGGCACACCATCATCACCAACTCTATTTTTATAAGAGTGTATTTTATGTATTTTATAAGAGTGTAGATGTAGAGTAGATACAAGTCGATAGGTGGGCACGATGGTAGTGAGATAATGTGATGCAACACTAGAGGTGCCACGTGGAGCGTTTAACTGGTCAACTAGTCATGTCATGAGCAAATACAGAGTTGTACGGTGAGCCCGTGACTGTGTAATAACCACTAAACGTAAATGGTGATGGTAATGAGTGGATTCTGAAGTCCAATGTACGTATCGTGCTTTCACTTCAAATACAATGATCGTCATTGCATATATCGCGAGAGAAAGATTAAACATGCGTGGGGGCTTACTTTTAGAGGACCCGGAGATAGTTTTGTGTGCATACGTGAAAGGGGCGTACAGGGGGGGTATGTGATGGAGAGAGAGGTGCTCTTCGTTTCTCTTTATTATGACTAACTTTGTATATAGTATAAATATATACAAATTCACAGTGCGGAATAAATATCATTGTGGGCACCATGCAATGCAAATTAGCGTTCGTACTCCTCCATATAACTTTGTAATGTTGTATATATGTAGAAACTCTAAAATAATATTTTGGCCACACTTTATTCAAAAGGAATGTTGTATGCGAAATAAGCGTGAAGAGAGGGCTTTTTATATCAATGGGGTACGTGATGTAACATGTGTGAAAGTGTAGTTGATGCATTTGGCGGGGCCTAGAGAGGTATGTGTGTGTATTACGTATTCGAGAGAGGCATGGATAGAGGGGCCGACGGGGGGGGGGGCGTGGGAGAGATAGAACAAGAAATGAGAGTGGTCTAGAGAGAGAGAGAGAGACGAATATGACGTCACGACAAGAGATTCCATTCCCTTGAGTGTGTATATGCAAGGGGGGAGGGAATAGAGGCACCAGGAGAAATTTTCTGTGTGTGTGGTGTTTGTGTTGGTATGTGTGGGTGTGAGAAGATAATGAGACGTGCGGGCAAAGGGCGTGTCACCGCGTGAGGTCCGGTGGGTCGAGGTCAGGCCCTTCGTTCGGTTCCGTCCTGCGCCACATTGGTCGGCTCGTGACGCATTTAGGAAGACCCATGGATGACTAGTCGTACAAGACAAAGATAGCAGAATTGTGAAGGACTATGTGTCCACTGACAAAGCCGGCTAGGATTTGTAACCCTAGGTTCTCAGACTAAGGTAACCCCTTTATCTCTGATATTACTATTCATCCAACCTAACTTTAAGGGGCATCCTACAGAATGCTCTGCTAGAATCATACTCGTCGATTAGGAAGAGAGGTGTGAGACAATGCGTGAGAGACAGGCGTAAAGATAATGTGCGTACATGAGACACGTAGGCAGGTCCATGTATATAGAAAGGGTCGATGAGGATTGTGCGTGTGTATGTTTGCGAGAGGAAGATTGCTTGTGATAAAGGTTAGTGAATACAGTTGTAAATGGTTACGAGAGGGAGGGAGGGTTATATCTAGAGCATGTGTGCGAGAAAGACACCTCGGGAGAGAGTGTGTGAGCATTTGTGAGAGACCACCAATGGAGAGCGAAACTACACGTAAAAGACTGCTCTACACATTGATTAAAGATATAAATTGTATCCAAATATTAGGATGGGATCATGATATTTGCAATTCGCGTAAAAGATTGCTTTGGTCATTGATCCATCAGACATCTAGATTCTATCGAATTTCAGCATGTCTATGTTATTATTCGACACAATTGATCCACATAGTTAGTATTTTGAACTCCAGACAATGCATCACTTTAGCAATCGAATATAAACGTGAGTATAGTTCATGTTGTGTGTGTAAAGCACATTATACATACAAAAGTTACACAATGGACATTATAAATAGCTACCTATGAACTAGCATACATTTGAATTCAACTTAAGGCGGTCTAAAAAAATCGAATTCAACATGAAGTCCATTCAATTATTTGAATTTGATATCATGGCATTTGTAAACCATACCTAAATTATGGGGGCACCAATCTTTGCTCTGATTTTGTACATAATAGCATATGTTGTCGTGCACAAAATAGATTCAAGTTTAGCTCCTCCATTCCAAAATAATCGTAGTTATAGGATTTTCAAGTGTCAAAATTTCAAAAAGAAGCAGATAGTTTAATGCGGTTTTCAAACATACAAGGTCAAATATAACGTTGTCTATTTAGGTCAATCCTCATAGATCAAGAGTACTCTAAACATGAATGCTTGTGTTTCAAAATTTCGAACGAAGCGCCAAAAGAGCCTCTACTCGCCCGAAACCGCGTGAGACCAATGTTTGGTAGTACAAGGAAATTACTTTTCTAATAACTCCGACCCGTGAAACCTACTGGCCCGACGTCCAAAGGTCTAAACCGGGGTAGGTTTGTAGCTTCATCTATAAGCCATGCAACCACATCCGAAAAACATTCATATACAATGGCCGCCTAAGCACACATGCGCGCGGCCGAAATCGCTCACGTCCATTATTTGGGACACCTGGGATTACCATCCTACCCCCGACCCGCAGTAGGTCTGAAATTTCAGAGGGGGGCAAAGTTTGTACTTTCCCAAATTTCAAACAAGCGCGTCCCATCTTCTGTTCAAAAAAGCCAAAAACAAGCGCGTCCCAGACCGAAACATGGTTCCCCCCTACCCGTCCGATTCCCCATTCGTGCTCCGTGGGCGCCAAAACTACCTCTCCACCAGCCGCAAAACCCCGGTGTCCTCCATCTGCCACCCCATCCCACCCATCAACCGCCGCCCTCCTCCATCACGCCGGAGCCGATACCCCGACGTCGTCGTCCACCGCAACCTCAACCGCAACGCCCTCCACGGCTAGTAGTTGAAGCCGAGGCCGAGTCGTCCGTACCCGAGCCAGTTCAACCACGCCGTCCTGCGCCTCACCGCTGCCGCTCCAACTTCGCCACCCTCCACTGCACCGGAGCTGTTCCTGCTACGCTGTTCTTCGCCGCCTCGGATCTGCTTCCCCTCCGCCGACATACGGCCACGGCAGCACAGTCAACAATTTGGCCATGGGTTCGTCCAAGCCTGCACCCTCCAGAACATCAGTTTCCTCGGTAAAAAGAAGAAGATCGGCGCGACATGTGGAGGTGACCACACCGGCAACCGAAAAAGGTACTCCTCTTCCCTTATTCGTGCAAACCTTATGTCTCTTCTTGCACGGTATTCATCCCACAGAAGACACTAGTTGACCGCTTCTTCTTGATACTAGATGTTCCTAGTAACTCGCGATGCACAAGGTTTCTCCTCATATACTATTTCACCTTAGCTAGAGGTCCGTTGCCCCCCTGAATTTCAATTTCTGGCCAGTTGATTCCCAATTAACAGAAGCATTGCTCGACGTAACAGGCGCTAGTACGCCTATTACGCCGGGGAAGCAGCGCCTTGGTGTTTATCTTAGGGGCGTGTGCGGCCTAGAGCTACTGGCGCCCGATCTGGAGGTCGGCCGGTATTAAAGGGATGGCCTGGGGGCGCTGCCAAGCACGGCCGTGGTGTGAGGTCGATGGGAGGGCGGGGCGGCGGAGGCAGGGGTCTAGGCCAGTGGTCGCTGGCGGTTCGAGAAAGATAGTCAGCAGTGACTGGCGGGAGGTAGACGAAGGCCATCTGCCCGTTCTTTATAGATCGGACGGTTCATTAAAAAAATCGACTGACCTATTTATTTTTAGTCGACTGTTATCTTAGATATGACCACATGTGGTGGTGTGCTGGAGGGGTACCTGCATTTCCTGTGCTCATATATTACAAAATCATACGGAGTAGAATCTAATTTTGTTTGCCATGCAATGTTGTAGAGCTATCATATGTCTCCTGTCATTTTTTTCAGCCACCTGCTATCTGCTACTTTTACAGTGCACTAGTTCTGCACGCACTTCACCCTTACTCTCACTATTGTGTTTTTATGCAAGGGTATTTCAGACTATGCTGCCATGAGAGAAGCCAAAAAGAAAAGAGAGAAGTCGCTCCAGCTTCGTATGCGGGTAGGCAAGACACGTTACAGCGCTATAAAGGGTGCAGTGTCAGCAGATGGAGACGGTAAACGTAGCTCTGGAGTTGATGACCTCGCTCGCAATTAACCACCATCCCAGGTGCTTGCTTTAACTTCGCGGTGTCATATGTGGTTGCATGTTCCATATGGTGTCTAGCTTGTATTCGAAAGGCCGAAGTCGGTAAGATAAGGAAATATTTTTTTACATGAACCACCATCCCGTGAGCACCAGAAGACAAATAGCTAGTCAGGGCACTGGCCGAGTCAGTGACAAGCCCAGCAAAGATAGGCATCACCTGGAAGCCAACTAAAAAGCTGTAATGGTGGCGAAGTAGCCCGCCTCTCACCAGGCTCTCAGGTCCTAGATGATCATGCTCACCACTCCAGGCGGATGTCTAGCCTGTATTGCTTCCAATTTGGTTAAATCGCATCTGCCTAGCTTACACATTATACCTTTGAATATGACATGCCTTTCTGTTTTTGGTACATACTAGTACATCTATGTATTAACCATGTTCTTACATCAAACTAATGTTCTTGTGTATCCCTCATCAATCACTTATGACGAGGCAGGCATGCAAGGGGACTACTCCTCATTTAAAGAATGCAGCGTCAGCCTCCGGACATGATTCTCAAGAAACAGAAATGCTAGATGAAGATAGTGAACGTAGCTCTGTAGTTGATTACAACATTTCCCCTACACTAGCATCGCAGGTGCTTGCTCTAACTTGGCAGCGTGATATGTGGTTGCACGTTGCATATGGTGTCTAGATTGTAATTCTTCCAATCTGGTTAAACCGCATGTGCTAGTCTGCTTAGTTTATACATTATACCTGTTAATGTGACATGCCTTCCTGTATTTAGTACATAGTACATCTATCTATTAAGCATGTCCTTACGTAAAACTATTGTTTTTTTGTATCCCGCATCAATCAACATGACGAGACACCTTTAGTATATGCAGTGCGATATTAGTTGCATCTTTCATATGATTTATAGCATGCGCTGCATCTAATTTGTTGAAATTCCATTTATGATGGGACGCTTTTAACTTGGCAGAGTCATATTGGTTGCATCTTTCATGTGGTGTCTAGCTTGCATTGCTTCTTATTTGCTGGAATGGTTTCTGCTTAGTTTACACAAACAGTTGTGAACATGCCATGCCGTCCTGTTTTTCGTCCATATTCCATCCTGGTATCATGTGTTTGCCTTACATCAAAGTAGTGATTGTCAGTATCATGCATGAATGAGTTCTGAAGAGAGAATTTTATTGCTTTTTCTTGTCGGTTTTACTTGACAATTCAAAATCAATAAAGCGGAAGGAAGTTAGCAAGGTAGCGGATAAAGGTGCTCCTTCCGAACGGAGGGCCTCTACAGTTTCTACTCCTCCACACCCCAAGATGATTTCCAAGACAACACATGCATAGACACTCAACAAAGTTGTGTTTATGATAAGCACGTCTCCCCTAGTGCAGCATCACCGGTGCTCCCTCTAACTTGGCACTGTTATATGTGGTTGCATGTTATGTGTGATGTCTAGCTTGTATTCCTTCTAATTTTGTTGAATTCCATCTGCTTACTTTACACATTATACTTGAATAAGACACGTGTTCCTGTTTCTAGAACATACAATATCTTTCTATCACACCATGTTCTTACATCAAATTACTACTGTTGTGTAACCTGCAACAATCACTTATCATAAGACACGTTTGACTTCGGAGTGTGATATAGGTTACATCTCACATTCTTTTCTAGCTTGTACTACTAATTTGTTGAAATGGCACTTATGACGAGACAGTTTTAACTTGGTAGAGTGATATTCGTTGCATCTTTCATATGGTGTCTAGCTTTCATTGCTTCTAATTTGTTGAAATGCCTTCTCCTTAGTTTACACATCATAAGCTGTGAATATGCAATGCTGTGAATATGCAATGGCACTAATGACGAGAGACCTCTAACATGGTAGTGTGATGTTGTTTGCATCTTGCATATGATTTATTTATTGTACTGCTTCACATTTGTTTAAACGCCATTTATGATGAGACACTGTTAACTTGGCAGAGCGATATTTGTAGCATCTTTCATATGGTGTCTACCTTCCATTGCATTGCTTCTAATTTGGTGAAATGTCTTCTTATTAGTTTACACATCATAGTTCTGGTTATCTCTTCCGTCCTGTTTTTCATACATATTACATCCTCCTATCATGTGGTTGTCTAACATCAAAGTTCAGTTCGTCTGCATCACGCATCAATTTGTTCTGAAGAACTAAATTGTTATTCGTTTTTCTTGTTGGCTTGACTTAACATGGCACAGAGAAACAGGAAGAAACACAGAATGGCAGGGAATGAGAAGCGGATGAATCCTGCAGATTCTGCTGGTACTGATGGTGCAATAGATTGTCAAAGTCCAGTGGAAAATTCTACAAACACGGCATTCCATGCTACACGAGTTGCAAAAAAAGCCAAACAAAAACAAATAGCTGCCACCAAACAAGCAGAGACATCCCTAGTTCTTGCAACACCTACCACAGTACTACCAGCTGCACGACTTACTCGTGCGTCAACTGAGCTAGCAGCACGTTCCCAAGCTACCTTGCCACCTGACACTACTTCCCAAGCACTCTTAACACAAGACGAGTTGGCAATATCAGATGAACCTTGTGAGCTTCAACAGCAAGAAGGTAGTTGCTGGATTCAAGTTACAATTGCATGCTTCTTTATATGTAGTCTCATAGTTTGATGTACACTAACACTTCCTATGTTCGTTGTTGGACTAGCACCTAGGCGCAAGAGGAAACAAACATCAGGGATACTGCTCGATAGGTTAACTAAATCTAGAGGAGGAAGAATGGAGATCCATTTTGAGGCAGGTTTAAAAAGGCCACGTGATGCTACAGAGTCAGCCAAGTTAGTATCAGAGGCAGCGGTTGCCGTTAGGTGTCATGTATGTATCCTGCCAACATGGATTCAGTACAGGAATGACAAAGACGAAACCCAGTTCAACACCTTCCTCGACCATTTATCTATAAGTATGGTTATGTATGGAAACTAGTAATATCGTCTTGCTCTGTCCCATACTTTCTAGGTTGCTGATAATGAGGCTTCCATAATTTTCAACAGATGAGGTTAAAGTTGGATTGCCAAGATGATGCAACTAGACAAGCTTGCACCCATGTTTTCAAGTCTGCTCTGCGACAGTATCGGTATAACTTGAGGAAAACTCACTTTGAAGGAAGGCTAACAGTGTACTTTCCCAAACATCTCTAGTGGAAAATATATCGGATGAAGACTGGAGGGGCCTTGTTAAACACTGATCTGATCCGAAGAATCAGGTACATTATATATATGTGATCAGATCACATGTTGAAGTCCTATTTACACATGTGCCACACAAATCTATCTTCTTGTAGGTGAACTGTTCAAAGAACAAGGCCAACCGTATGAAAGTGAAATTCCAACAGACGACGGGATCTCATAGCTATATTGCACACTGTGAGGCTCTTGTAATTAGCTGCTGTTTCACTCTTTTCGATGTACCATATTATCAGATCTATATTGACTTGTTCAAAATGCAGAGGAAAGCCCGCAAGGACCAAAAAGTACCTGAACCAAATGATGTGGAAATCTTCAAGGACTGTCACACCAACAAGAAGAAGGGCATGACTAAACCAGTCAAAGCCGCTGTTGTAAGTCCTTAATCCTCATGCCTTTTAACTACTACTTACTCTGACTTGTTCCATGAACTGCATGGTTTGCAACCAATGTCTATTACTCTTTTCAATTTTATACACAATTGTCTTAGCGTATCATTGCACCTTACAAGGTTTAAAAGAGAGGAGTGATGTTCCTTTGATCTTGACCCGTAATCTAGTTCTGTGCTGGACTTGCCCACATAACATTACAATTGCCTGTTTGTCTGTTCTCAGTTGTTTTGTGATATGAATGATGTCATACAATGCATACCGTATTATAAACTTCGTCTCTTTATCCTTAGCCCTCAATACAATGTGAAGAAATAGACAATACATTAGCGATGGTACATGGTCATATGTTTGGAACCTGGTTTTATTATGTACTTTGCAATAAAATACAACTAATATTTTACATGGGTTCACCAGAATAAGTTCTGTATATAGACCAAAGCTATTTTGTTTGGTTTTGCTGCCTCCTTAATATCTTTTGTTCTGGTACTACTAATGTAAAACCTCAACTTTTTAGCGAGCTATGGAAAAATGGTGGCTCTTGATGTCAGCTCTTGCTGCAGTGGGTCAGTACCTGTCCACTAACAGTGCCAAAAGCACGTTCCTGCGTAATACTGGGTTGGTTGTTAAGGAAATATCGTCCAAACTGCCTCATGGTCAAGATATGCAAGCTCAAAGCAATGTTGTATCTGCGCTCCAGACACAAGTCCATTCCCTAACAGAGACCCTTTGTGAAACAAGGAGAAACATTGCTCAATGTCGTCAAGATATGCATGGTTCTGAAACCAGACTATCAAACATTTGCTATGTTGTTCAGGAGCCTAGGGGAAATGAAGGCGAGGGTTATGGTGCTCCATCGGACAATACAGCATGAAAACGTAACAGTCAGGTTAAATGAACTGAGCTTCTAAACTTCTGGTGGTGCATTTATCTGCTAGACTGTTAATTTTTATGCCAACCTTCCTTTTGTTATATAGTTGTAATTTGTTTTGGTGCGATACAAAATTTATTCTTAACGTGCAGCCACCGGCTGAAGAAACCAGCAAGCCATTTTTGTATAGTGTAGGGTGTTCCCTATATTTGCACTGGTGGCGATCTTTGATGCCGAGTGGATGTAATCTGTGCAATCGCCTTAATAGCCTAGCGCTAGTTTCGGCCTTATTTATTTCCTAGTCTTCTTTTACCCTAGTTTGCTAGTGGCCGCAACTACCATGGGCCATATACGGGCCGTAGGATCCATGGGTCTCCTACAGGCCGTCGATAAATGGGCGTGTAATCGGTGGGTCTCGGGCCGTCGGATAAATGGGTCTACATGGGCCGTAATCGAGCGTAATTGGTATCGGCCCAATACAGTAACAGGCTGTTAACAGGCTGTAGGACAACAAAGGCTTAATTCTATCACATGCATAACAGGTCATTAATGGGCCAGAATATAGGACGGGCTGGAAATGGCGCAACGGGTTAACAGGCTAGAAACGGGCCGACTCTTGCCATGGGCCGAATTTGGCCAATTAGGGGAACAGGCCAGTAACGGGCCGACTCTTGGCATGGGCCGAATTTGGCCCATTAGGGGAACAGGCCAGTAATGGGCTGGAAGTAATCGAGGGCCGAAAAGGAGCCCAAGAACGTATGGTCCGTCAATAGGCCGAAAGCTAACACGGGCTGGAAACGGCCCATGTACCGTTAACGGGTATAAAGAAAATTACTGTTCATTATGGGCTAGAGTCACCGTGGGCTTGTAAAGGGCCGAAAGATACGAAGGCCTCATATGGGCCAAAAGACGTCGTGGGCCATACATGGACCGAAAGTGAAATGGGCTAGTGTTATATTCGACGGCCCACATGACGTTGTTGGGCCGATTTCCTTTAGGGCCTAACGGGCCGTGAGTTAACGGGCCGTAAAATGGGCTATTTGCGAAGAGACTGTTAACAGGCTTTTCATGGGCCAGCCCGTTAACTTTTGACCAAGTCAAACGGGCCGAATTTGTAAGCTAAATGGGCCAGTGGTGGGCCGTGGCATGTGTCGACATATCATAGGTGCCTATCTAACCCACTTACGAGCTAACACGTGTTTCGTCCGGCCAACAATAATTTTACACGTGGAAATTTCCCATTGGTCGAGGCTATTAACGGGTTATCGGATCCAAAACCCGACCCGATAGCTTAACGGGTTCCGTTACGGTGGATGCCACGTGTCGGTCACCCTTGATGAAAGCACTTCTGTGACGCGCGATTTATCGTCATGGAAGTGGACACTTCCATGATGATAATTTTGGTAATGTCATGGAACACTTCTACGACAACACAGGTATTAATATCTTGATTCTGTCATAAAATCGTCATGGATGTACATGCATGACAAAAAACGTGACCTACTGTGACAAACACGTATCATCACGGAAGTGTATTTTTTCTGTAGTGGCATACGTGCATGCTACGGGACTTGCAAACCTCAACACAAGTATTTCTCAATTTCACAATTACTCAACTAGCACAACTCTATCACCATCTTTATATATCAAAACAATTATCAAGTATCAAACTTCTCATAGTTTTTAATGCACTCTATATGAAAGTTTTTATTATACCCATCTTGAATGCCCATCATATTAGGACCAAATTCATAACCAAAGCAAATTACCATGCTGTTCTAAACAACTCTCAAAATAATATAAGATAATCATGAGAGTTCATTAATTTCTTCAAAGTAAAACCACCGTCATTCTCTAATAGATATAAGTGAAGCACTAGAGCAAACGACAAACTACTCCGAAAGATGTAAGTGAAGATCAATGAGTAGTTGAAGAATTATTTAACTATGTGAAGACTCTCTAACATTTAATAATTTCAGATCTTGGTATTTTATTCAAACAGCAAGCAAAACAAAATAAAATAAAATGACGCCCCAAGCAAAACACATATCATGTGGTGAATAAAAATATGGCTCCAAGTAAAGTTACCGATGAACGAAGACGAAAGAGGGGATGCCATCCGGGGCATCCCCAAGCTTAGGCTCTTGGTTGTCCTTGAATATTACCGTGGGGTGCCTTGGGAATCCCCAAGATTAGGCTCTTGCCACTCCTTATTCCATAGTCCATCGAATCTTTACCCAAAACTTGAAAACTTCACAACACAATACTCAACAGAAAACTCGTAAGCTCCGTTAGTATAAGAAAATAAATCACCACTTAGGTACTGTTGTGAACTCATTCTAAATTCATATTTTTGTAATATCTACTTCATTCCAACTTCTCTATGGTTCATACCCTCTGATACTACTCATAGATTCATCAAAATAAGCAAACAACACATCGAAAACAGAATCTGTCAAAAACATAACAGTCTGTAGTAATCTGTTTTGTTCGAATACTTATGTAACTCCAAAAATTCTGAAATAAATTGGTGGACCTGAGGAATTTTTCTATGAATCATACGCAAAAATAATCAACCTAAAAGCACTCTCCAGTAAAAAATTACAGCTAATCTCGTGAGCGCAAAGTTTTTGTTTTTTACAGCAAGATCGCAAAGACTTCACCCAAGTCATCCCAAAGGTTCTACTTGGCACTTTATTGAAACAAAAGCTATAAAACATGATTACTACAGTAGCTTAATCATGCGAACACGCAAAAAAAGTAGTGGTAACTATTGGGTTGTCTCCCAACAAGCGATTTTCTTTAATGCCTTTTTAGCTAGGCATGATGATGACAATGATGCTCACATAAAAGATGAGAATTGAAACATAAAGAGAGCATCATGAAGAATATGACTAGCACATTTAAGTCTAACCCTCTTCCTATGCATAGGGATTTTGTGAGCAAACAATTTATGGGAACAAGAATCAACTAGCATAGGAAAGCAAAACAAGCATAACTTCAAGATTTTAAGCACATAGAGAGGAAACTTGATATTATTGCAATTCCTACAAGCATATATTCCTCCCTCAAAATAATTTTCAGTAGCATCATGAGTGAATTCAACAATATAACCATCACATAAAGCATTCTTTTCATGATCTACAAGCATAGAATTTTTATTACTCTCCACATAAGCAAATTTCTTCTCATGAATAGTAGTGGGAGCAAACTCAACAAAATAACTATCATGTGAGGCATAATCTAATTGAAAATTAAAATCAAGATGACAAGTTTCATGGTTATCATTGTTCTTTATAGCATACATGTCATCACAATAATCATCATAGATAGCAACTTTGTTCTCATAATCAATTGGAACATCTTCTGAAATAGTGGGTACATCACTAAATAAAGTCATGACCTCTCCAAATCCACTTTCATAATTATCACAATAAGATTCAACACCCTCCAAAATAGTGGGATCATTAATTCCTAAAGCTGACACTCTTCCAAACCCACTTTCATCAATATAATCATCATAAATAGGAGGCATGCTATCATCATAATAAACTAGCAATGTGACCCGCGCGTTTGCGCGACTAGATTTGTTATGTTATTAAATTTGTTTTTAAATGTTTTTCCGTATTATCCTTGAGATGTTTGGTAGATTATTAGTAAGCACTTTCAATGATTATAGAAAATTGTAGCCAAAAGGCACTCGGACAAAAAAGGACATCTTTGTTCGCCGGATATTTCCTGCTATTCGAAATGTTATTTGGTTTTAGTTTCTGGCAACATTGAGATATAATTCATATGAACAATATAGTTAGATGATATACTCACACGTCTCAACAAATAACTATTGGACTTTTTTTATTTTTTAAAATATGTTCTTAAACTTTGTTTTTATTTTATCCATCTTTAATCCATGCTTCGAGATGCTTGTGTTTCCCCGTCTAATTAAGATATCCTTCTTGGCTTAGCCATTTCAACATTTACTGTTGCTTATTTGGATTTTTATATAATCCTGCTTGCACCATAATTAGATATAATACGGGCTATCACTCATTATTTTACAAAATACTTATCCTACAACTATCTATCTTTAGATTTATTTCATCATTACATTTGCAAAGATATTTGTGTAGCTTAAGCACCCTTTCAAGATTGTCTTTTAGTTTCGTCCTTGAAGTGTTATTCCACTATCCTCTAGTATATGAAAATTCCTAGCTATTTATTTTTCAGGCTAGACTATGTTTGTGCCCGACAGGCCGGCGCAAGTGGTCTTGTAACATTAACATTGATGTCACTTCAAATATAAATGGTCAAAAATATATAATTTCATTGGTGCATATGGGGTCTATTATGCTTGGGGATTTTGGATTACCCTCTCGTCTATACATCATGATGCTCTTAACAGTTGCATATATTCCTCAAATTTTTAGCGCACTCCTATTAATTTTTGACGGGAAACTTTATCCTCGCTCCAAATGGAACACGTATTTGTCGGCTCAACATATAAGATGTTTTATGAGTACAATTTCATTTGTGAAATCAAAAAGATAAGTATATAGAGATGAAGAACAAACAGAATAACAACCTGAGTTGTCGACCGTGATTGTTGATTACATTTATGCGATGGATTAGATCATACAACTGATTACTTCTTGCTGAAAAAATATTTCCGGGCATAAGATTTTTTTCCATGTTTTAAATATGTCTATATTTACTCATTCCCAGTGTACGGTCTCATAGCGCACTTAAACATATATGCTAATCTTTTTTGCCGACCGTCATGCTTACTTCCAATGTGGTCTATATGTGTATATCTTTATTATTTTTGTTAATAGATTTGCCTATTTTTGCTTCCTTTATGCAAGATCATGTATGTACATATGATATTGGTTCTGTATGTTTTAGTCATACGCAGCAAAGGTGCGTTTTTTAGGTGAAATGCTCTAGGTGCGTATTGGTTGCTGGCCAGGGGTGCATGTGCCGTTGCATGTGTCCTTTCCATGCATTTATATATCGGACAGTAAAGTTGAGCTAATCCATACATTTTTTTCTCTTTCATAAATGTACTTGTTTTCCTACTGCATGCATATACGGTATGTTATATTGCTGGTCGATCTTATATTCTACTCCATTCCTAAATATAATTCTTTGTACTACTTATCTTATACAAATATTTTTTTTACTGGCATGCATGCATATACTTGTGTTTCTTTTAGTGTGCATGCACATGTGATGCTATGTACTACTTGAGTTCTTGAGACGGAGGTTCTATAGCTTGTATCCGTTTTTTTCTTCTCAAAAGTTGCATGCAAGAGTGGCGTGCTTGCGTTTGCCACTTATTCGAGTCCTTAGGACACCTTTTTGGACTGTCATGTACAACTATTTGTTTTCTTCGGAAGTCGCATGCATATGGTGCGTTTGGTGGTGGCTTGATTGAGTTCTTCACGGGCACCTTTTTAAACCGGCCTGTATTTTCTTCTTTTTTTAGAAATTGCATGCATAGTGCATTACATGATGTTTTCTCCATGCAAGTCTTCCTTCTCATGTACTGTACATGATTTTGGTTGCCCCTTTTCATTATATAGACATATACTACGTGATAGATTTTCTCTTGTGTGTTGGCACGTGATAGAATTCACAAAAAAAAAGTACACAATACTTGTACGTAATGTTAGATCTTTAAATCTCATCCGTCTATATCTGAAATTAAGGGTCGAGGTAATTTAAGGTGTGTAAAGTAGTAGTTTGTCAAAAAAAAAATCCCCATGCTCTGTGCTATATACATACATATCTAAGTTAAAAAATAGTACGTACATGTCTACTCTTTTAATCTGGTTTGAGGAAAAAAAACTTTGTCCATGAGTTGTTGTCCAACATGAAGCGCTAATGTAGTACTGCACATAGATTTTCCTTAATGCAAAAAAGAGTTTGGATTTATTAATTTGCTGAAATCATATCCCATATTATTTCAGCCCACGTACTTGTTCTACTCCGATGCATCTTCTTTTTCTATGGTTGGGAGCGTTATAGTCGGACTCTTCCTAATCTTTTTTTTCCGACTTGGACTCTTACCTAGTTGTCTGCCGATCTACTTTTTGGTTGCCATACCATGTAACACCAAAATGTAAGCTAGTGTCCTCCTTTTTTTACACACCAACGTTTCCTAGTCTAGCTGATTCGGACTAACATTATAATAGGAAGTCATATGAGTTTTTTTAACGAAGCAAAGACATGTTGAACTATTAATACGTGACACATGATGTGTCAACCTGTGTGTCGATAAACATATATATTTTACGCTACATACATTAAATCTGGACCGTTAATATTAAAAATTTACGGTCATGATAATTCAATCTATGTGGACAAACGTAATGCTTTGTTTGCCTATTGTTTTAATTATACAATAGATTTGCTCATCAAAACTTGGGGGACAAAAATATCATCTTCATCAAACATAGCATCCCCAAGCTTGTGGCTTTGAATATCATTAGCATTATGGATATTCAAGGAATTCATACTAACAACATTGCAGTCATGCTCATCATTCAAATATTTAGTGCCAAACATTTTAATGCATTCTTTTTCTAACACTTTGACACAATTTTCCTTTCCATCATTTTCATGAAAGATATTAAAAAGATGAAGCATATGAGGCACCTGTCGTGGTACTAAGTCTGACAGTGATGTAGGGGGGTAAGTGTGGAGAGGCTAGATCTTAGCTATGTAGAAGTTGCAAGAACACAGGGTTTACGAGTTCAGGCCCTTCTTGGAGGAAGTAATAGCCCTACGTCTCGGTGCCCGGAGGCGGTCGATTGGATTATGCGTGTGAGGATAACAGGGATGCGAACCCTTGACACTGAGGAGGGGGTGGCTTATATAGAGTTCGCCAGACCCCTCCAGCCCTCAGTAATGCTGGGTTTAAAGTACATTAAGGTTAGGCGTTACTGGTAACGCCCCTAATAAAGTGCTATAATGACCATAAGAGCTATTTAATGGCCGACCGTTTGCGTGCGGAGTGGCTGTAGAACTCCTTGCAGTCGAGTGCTTTGCTTGGTGGTCGAGTGATAGCGTCATGGTCGAGTGTCTTGAATCCGTCGAGTGGGATACCTCCAAGTCGATTGAAAGGCGACTTCTTCTAGGGATATCCTTGGGTAGGCCACTTAGGACAGGTCCATGCCCCTACCCTAGGTACATAGCTTCATCATTAGCCCTCGAATGGATCGAGGTTTGAGTGGGAAGGAGTTGAGGACCCTTCCGACCGGTTCTCTGTGTTACATGAGTGCCTTGTTTTGGATCAATCGTCACAGATGACGTCGTCAACCTCTTTCAGTCGCCTTGATCCATTCCAGGTCTTCCGTCGAGTGAATTTCCTCCTTTGTGAAGATCAGAGCGATGGTGGGAAAGGGATCTTCTGTCTGACGAATTGTTCTGCAACCCGCGGATTTTGCGGGATTTGAATTTTTGGGAAGCGCGCGGGACGGGGGTGGCCGCGGTAATCGGATGTGATAAGGTGGAAGCTCTTCGATTTCCGTGCCACCTTTTTCGCCACGTACTGCGCGCGCGTCTGCTGCGGGATTTGACGGGATAGCCTGGGCCTACCAGTCAGCTACTCGGAAGCGGCCTCTTATAAGACGTAGACTCGGGGCTCCCAAACAGTGCGCTCTCTCTTTTCCTTCTCTCTGCACAAGGTCTCCGCCCTCTCCGCTCTCACCCTAGCGCCGTAGGTCCGTTCAAGCTCCGTCGGCGACGATGGTGAAGGACAAGACATCCGCTCTGGAGCGCGCGAAGAAGGCGGCGGTGCAGGGGAAAGGGAAGAAGTCCGCTCGGGGCGGATCTTCCTCAAGGACTGCTCTGCCCAAGGGCTGGATCCAGGGCAACTGGATGTCGTCGGTGATTCGGCAGGAAGATCTCGACGACATGGTCGAGGGAGGAGTCATTCTTCACGAAGCTGCGCGTCTCCCAGGGGGAGAAGTCGAACCTCAACCTCTTGATGGTGAGTGCGTCCTCCTCGCCACCCATATCGATCATGGGTTTTCTCTGCCTCCTCACCCTTTTTTCTGGAGCTTTCTGAATTTCTTCGGAGCACAGCTCCATCACTTCACTCCCAATTACATCGTGTACCTTGCTGCTTTCGTTTCCTTGTGTGAGGGTTTCCTGGGTTGTCGCCCCTATTGGGGGCTCTTTAAGCACATCTTCACTTGCCGCTCCCAATCGGTCAAGAGGGCCAAGTCGAGTGATGAAAGGACGCAGGTGATCCAGCTGTGCAGGGGTCTGGCGATCCAGACGAGGGGGGAAGTGTTCTTTTCCATCTATCACTCTCCCTGAGTCGGTCCGTGGTTGGCAGTCGACTTGGTTTTACTGTAAAGACCAGGCGACCCCAGGACAGTCGACTGGGCTTCCCCCTTTCACTCTGGACCGAGCTCAAAAACCTGCTTCTCTGAAAGTGGCGCCGAAGGAAAAGGCGCAGGTCAAGGTGCTGGTGAGTCGAGTGGTTCAGCTTGTCCGCGAGGGAGTGTCTGGCATGGACTTGCTGGAGGTCTTCCTTCGGAGGCGCGTCCAACCGCTTCAGGCTCGTGACCACCCGATGTGGCTGTACTCGGGTCTTGAGGACACCACTCGGATTCACCAGAGGAGGTCACAGATGAGATGCTGGAAGGGTGGCTGTCCAGTATCACAAGGAACAAAGACAACCCCGAAGAGCCAGGAGGGTTCCTCCACTCGACAACACATACGAAGTGGATCAGGTCTGACCTTATGTTCCTGACTGAGATCTTGTTTTCTTTATTGGTCTTGTTTGAATCGGTCGATTGACTTTTGTCTTGTCTGTTGTTCTCTAGGCAACTACTGAGATGTATTCGACACCCAACGGAGCACAGGAGCAGGTTGAGGAAGGGGAGGCGAGCGGAGGCGAAAGTGGAGACGAACACGGCGAGTGGGAGTCTAACGGTGAAGGAGAGGGAGACGACGATGTCGACTCCAGTGAAGAGGAGGAGGAGGAAGTTGAACCCCCCCGCTCGGAGAGGCGATCCAAGCTTACGCACGATCCTGCGCGGGAACGTGGTAAGGCGACTGTTCCTTTTGGGCAGTCGTCGAAACTCCCTCGGACCTCTTCTCCTTTGCCGACTGAAAAGGCTCCCAAGCACCCACGCACGACACCGTCGAAGCCGCCCAAGGCCCTACCCAGGATAAGATGACTGTCCCCACCATTTCCGGGTAATAATAAGACTTGTTTTCCTTTGTCGACCGTGAACGGATCCTTGGTCGATTCATTAAGCCAACTGACTGTCTTCCGAAATTTGCAGTGCTGCTACTTCTGAGATCTCCGCCAAGGACGAAGATCAAGAGATGGAAGATGCTGTTACTTCCAACCCAGGTATGATCACTGATGTTCTGCCTTGAGTCGACTCGATATTTCTTGTAACTATGGTTGATTGACTTTTCTCGCAGCTCCTCCTCACGTTATCAACCTACCGGATGACGAAGACGAGGTGCCGCTGAGAGTGAGAAGGAACAGGAGGGCGCCGGCTGGCAAGACCTCCCAATCTGCTCCGGCACCTGAGGTTGTGGCTCGGGACGGTGGTGATACCACTCGGACTTCCGTGACTTTCGCTATTCCTCTGACGAGTGTGCGGCCATCGACGTCGACTGCAAATCCGCCTTTGCTTTTTGCCACATACCCTGTCCCCGAGGACCAAGTGGGTGCCGCAAAAGAGGCTATACGCCAGGCGGGCATCATGATGGAGCAAGTGAAAGTGGTTTGGGACGCCAGCCAAGCGGCATATGACGCGAGTTCAGCTCTTCAGAGCAACGTCCAGGTCAGTCGACTCAACACTTGGTCTGTTATGATATGCTGTTTGAAGAATCTCTTTTCCGAAGATCTTTATATCTGTACACCCACTGGGTGTGTCTGCCGACTTTTGGACGAGTGGGGGCACACTAAGTGCACCCACTGGGTGTAGTCCCCGAGACTACGGTGGACTACTGGCAGTCGATTGTAGTCTTTATATGGTGTTGTTGTAGTTGTACTTCTTCACTCGGTCTGGTCAGGCCATGTCGAATGGAACTGTATGTGGTCGACTGCGGGCAGTCGACTTTTTTTTGGAACCAGTGGGGGCACGCTGAGTGCACCCATTGGGTGTAGTCCCCGAGACTGCTGTCGAATGTTTTTGATTCGGCTGTAGTCTTAGAAACGCCATCATTGTCTCTTGCTTACTCGGAAGCAACCTATCTTTGACGTTTGTCGACTGGTTTTTCGCAGAAATCCTGTGAACTTGCGGCTCGCTTCACTGAGTTGAAGGACCAACAGATCCAGCTCAACCTTGACTTAAAACTTGCTCAAGAGAACTTGCAGAAGGCTCGAGAAGAAGCAAAAGGTATGGCTGGTGAGGTCCTCCATTCTTGACGAGTGACTTTTTCTTTTTTGTCCATTCTTGATGTTGATCGCACTAGACGTGCGGCAGATAAACTGGAGGAAGCTCTGAAGAAGAAGGATCAAGATCTTGCCGAAGCGCAGAAGGAGGCCTTGAACAAAACGAAGCTTGCTGAAGAGAAGCTGGCTTCAGTCTATACTCTTGAACAGGAGAACTCCAGGTTGAAAGCTTCTCTCGACACGGCTAATAAGGAGGTCAGTCGGCTGAAGAATGACAAGATTGCTCTGAATGATAAGGCAGGCGAACTGGCGGGGAAGAAGAACGATCTTGAGGTTTATCTCGGGGGACTCGCCAAGAAGTTGTTCATCATGCTTGAAGGTAACAATTTTCACCCGACTGGCTCGCAGTAACCAAACTCGTGTAGAGCCGTTGCCTTATTCTTGAATTGTTATTTGTAGAATTCTGCCAAAACTTCGAAGAGGAGACGAGTCGACTGGAGCCAAGCTTGGAACCCGCCAATTCACTCATGAAGGACGAGGCTGCTATGAATGTGCTCTGCCTGGAGTCTCGCATTGCCAGCGTGGTTGATTATCTGGCTCGACTGAAGGTTGCAGTGTCGCAGATCGACACGTCTCTCTGGCCCAGGGCGACGCTTTTGAATGATCTCGAGTCCCTGATGACTCGACTGAATGACGTCCCTGGTCGAGTGACGGAATGGAAGAAATCCTCTGCAAGGTGTGGTGCTGATGTCGCTCTATCCCTGGTTCGCGTCCACTGCAAAGAGGTGCGAGAAGACAAGCTGGCCGCCATTCAGGTTGCCAATACTAGGAAGCTCAGCTTTCAGGACTTCATGGAGACTTTCATTGCTGCTGCCACCCGTATTGCAGACGGGATCGATTTGGACGAGTTCATCACCCCTTCCAGTCCTCCGCCTGAGGAATGAAAAACTTTAATGCTTCACTTTGAATTTGCCTTGGAATGTCGAGTGGATTTGTAACCGTTAAACTCTGTCGAGCCGAAGGCTCGAGTACTTTGATCTGAGGTCTGGGACCTTTGGATCTTATCTGAACTTGATTTATCGTCGAATATCTTCATGAATCATCTGTCGAGTGGAACTTGACCTTCACTCAAAATAACTTCGTATTTGTAGTGCAGCTCCGAAGGAGAAGGTAACAGTCGATTCGCATCTTGCCGTCCTTGCGGATCGGGATATGCTCCGTACTTAGGCGAGCGCTGGGCTGCAGCTAAGCCCCCGAGTGGGAGGTTTGCTCTCCACTCGGTAGGATTTTAAACACTTAGGCGAGCACTGGGCTGCAGCTAAGCCCCCGAGTGGGAGGTTTGCTCTCCACTCGGTAGGATTTTTAAACACTTAGGCGAGCACTAGGCTGCAGCTAAGCCCCCGAGTGGGAGGTTTGCTCTCCACTCGGTAGGATTTTTAAACACTTAGGCAAGCACTAGGCTACAGCTAAGCCCCCGAGTGGGAGGTTTGCTCTCCACTCGTAGGATTTTTAAACACTTAGGCGAGCACTGGGCTGCAGCTAAACCCCCGAGTGGGAGGTTTGCTCTCCACTCGATAGGATTTTTAAACACTTAGGCGAGCACTGAGCTGCAGCTAAGCCCCCGAGTGGGAGGTTTGCTCTCCACTCGGTAGGATTTTTAAACACTTAGGCGAGCACTGGGCTGCAGCTAAGCCCCCGAGTGGGAGGTTTGCTCTCCACTCGATAGGATTTTTAAACACTTACGCGAGCACTGGGCTGCAGCTAAGCCCCCGAGTGGGAGGTTTGCTCTCCACTCGGTAGGATTTTTGAACACTTAGGCGAGTACTTGGACTGCAGCTAAGCCCCCCCGAGTGGGAGTCCGGCTCACCACTCGGTAGGATTTTTGAACACTTAGGCGAGTACTGGGCTGCAGCTAAGCCCCCGAGTGGGAGGTTTGCTCTCCACTCGGTAGGATTTTTGAACACTTAGGCGAGTACTTGGACTGCAGCTAAGCCCCCGAGTGGGAGTCTGGCTCACCACTTGGTAGGATTTTTGAACACTTAGGCGAGTACTTGGACTGCAGCTAAGCCCCTGAGTGGGAGTCTGGCTCACCACTCGGTAGGATTTTTGAACACTTAGGTGAGTACTTGGACTGCAGCTAAGCCCCCGAGTGGGAGTCTGGCTCACCACTCGGTAGGATTTTTGAACACTTAGGCGAGTACTTGGACTGCAGCTAAGCCCCCGAGTGGGAGTCTGGCTCACCACTCGGTAGGATTTTTTCAAACTTAGGCGAGCACTGGGCTGCAGCTAAGCCCCCGAGTGGGAGTCTGGATCACCACTCGGTAGGATTTTTTTTGCAATCTTAGGCGAAACGGATTCGCAGCTAAGTCACCCACTGGGGGATTTCATATGCAAACAAAAGCGACATCAATTACAGGAGAAATTGGAACACTCTTGTCTTTGATAAAAATAAACTACAAAAGTTTTTCTTATTACATCTCATCCGAATGAGAATTCAAGTGTAAAATGGGCGGAGTAGTTCCGCATTCCAAGCTCGTGACTCGTCGATCTGGCAATCAACGTTGTAGAGGTGATATGCTCCATTGTGGAGGACTATGGTGACGATGAAGGGACCTTCCCAAGTAGGAGCAAGTTTGTATGGTTTCTGTTGATCCACTCGGAGGACCAAATCTCCTTCTTGGAAGGCTCGACTCTTCACATTTCTGGCATGGAATCGACGCAAGTCTTGCTGATAAATGGTCGATCTAATCATAGCCATTTCTCTCTCCTCCTCTAGGAGGTCGACTGCGTCTTGCCGGGCTTGCTCTGCTTCATCTTCGGTATAAAGCTCGACCCAGGGCGCGTTGTGAAGTATATCACTCGGCAGAACTGCTTCGGCTCCGTAAACCAGAAAGAACGGAGTTCTTCCAGTCGATCGGTTCGGGGTGGTCCTCAATCCCCACAGAACTGACGGAAGCTCGTCGACCCAAGCGCCTGCTGCGTGCTTGAGATTGCGCATCAGTCGAGGCTTTAGTCCTTTGAGAATCAAACCATTTGCCCTTTCAGCTTGTCCATTCGACTGAGGATGTGCGACCGACGCGTAGTCGACTCGTGTGCCTTGAGAGGCGCAAAAAGCTCTGAACCTGTCTGAATCGAAGTTTGACCCGTTGTCGGTGATGATGCTATGCGGGACTCCATATCTGAATGTTAACTCCCTGATGAAACTGGTAGCAGTGCTAGCATCCAGATTCTTGATAGGCTTAGCTTCAATCCATTTGGTAAACTTGTTGACTGCCACGAGCACGTGTGTGAAACCGCTCCTGCCCGTTCTCAGTGGACCAACCATATCCAGGCCCCATACAGCGAAGGGCCAGACGAGTGGAATGGTCTTCAAGGCTGATGCTGGCTTGTGCGACATGTTGGAGTAGAACTGGCAGCCTTCACACTTGTCGACTATCTCTTTCGCCATTTCATTTTCTCTGGGCCAGTAAAAACCCGCTCGGTATGCTTTAGCCACAATGGTCCGAGAGGACGCATGGTGACCACAGGTCCCCAAGTGGATATCATCAAGGATTATCTGACCCTCTTCTGGCGTTATACACTTCTGACCGATTCCAGTCGCGCTTTCTCTATACAATTGTCCCTTTATGACTGTGAAGGCTTTGGATCGACGGACGATCTGTCGAGCCTCTTCTTCGTCCTCTGGGAGTTCTTTCCTCAAGATGTATGCGATGTACGGTATCGTCCAGTCAGGAGTGATTGCCAAGACTTCCATGATTAGGTCGACCACAGCAGGAACTTCGACTTCAGTTGGATCCGTGGCGCTTTTCGGCTGCGGGGCTTCTTCCGTAAAAGGATCCTCCTGGATTGACGGCGAGTGAACGTGCTCCAAAAACACATTGCTGGGAATGGCTTCCCTCTTGGAGCCTATCTTTGCTAGATCATCAGCTGCTTGATTTTTCAGTCGGGGGATGTGATGAAGCTCTAACCCCTCGAATTTCTTTTCCAACTTTCTCACTGCGTTGCAGTAACCAGTCATAGCTGGACTTCTGACGTCCCACTCCTTCATCACCTGATTAACTACCAAATCTGATTCGCCATAGACCATGAGGCGACGGACACCGAGTGAAATGGCCATGCGCAACCCATACAAAAGTGCTTCATATTCTGCTTCATTGTTGGAGGAATCGAAGTGAATCTAGAGAACGTAACTGAGCTTATCTGCTCGAGGGGAGACCAGTACTACCCCAGCACCGGAACCGTTCAGCATCTTAGATCCATCGAAGAACATGGTCCAGTGCTCCGAGTGAACTTGAGTCGGCAGTTGTTGTTCAATCCACTCGGCGACGAAATCTGCAATTGCTTGGGACTTGATAGCCTTCTTTGCTTCAAATTTGATATCTAAGGGAAGGAGTTCAGTCGCCCACTTTGCCACTCGACCAGTTGCATCTCTGTTGTGCAGAACCTCTGACAGTGGGGCGTCGCTCACGACCTTCTTCGTGGTCATATAAATCCCATATACAAGCTTTTGGTAATGAGGATATCTTTGCTTTGAAGGAGTCAAAACTTCAGACACATAATATACTGGGCGCTAAACTCTGAAGGCCTTTCCTTCTTCTTCCCGCTCGACCATGAGTACAGTACTGACAACTTGTCCCGTGGCTGCGATGTAAAGCAACAGAGGCTCTTTACTGATTGGAGCAACAAGCACCGGCTGGGTGGAAAGCAGAGCTTTGAGGTCTGCGAACGCTGCATCAGCTTCTGGAGTCCACTCGAACTTGTCAGATTTCTTCATCAGTCGGTAAAGAGGCAACGCCTTTTCACCGAGACGAGAAATGAATCGACTTAGAGCGGCCAAGCAACCTGTAAGCTTCTGGACATCATGCACACGTACAGGATGCTTCATCCGGAGTATGGTGCCAACTTTTTCGGGATTGGCATCGATTCCTCGTTCGGAAACGGGAAAACCGAGTAACTTTCCACCTAGAACTCCGAATGTGCATTTTGATGGATTGAGCTTGATATCATACCTCCTGAGATTAGCAAAGGTTTCAGCAAGGTCAGTCAGTAGGTCGGAACCTTTCCGTGACTTGACCACAATATCATCCATGTATGCTTCCACGTTCCGACTGATCTGAGTGAGAAGACACTTTTGAATCATCCTCATGAACGTGGCTCCAGCATTCTTGAGGCTGAAGGGCATGGTGACATAACAGAAGCACCCGAATGGAGTGATGAAAGCCGTTTTGACCTCGTCGGGTCCATACAGACGGATCTGATGGTACCCTGAATAGGCATCCAGAAAAGACAAACGCTCACACCCCACGGTCGAGTCGACTATTTGGTCGATGCGGGGGAGAGGGAAATGATCTTTCGGGCAGGCCCGATTGATATGTTTAAAGTCAATGCACCTGCGAAGTGACTTGTCCTTCCTGGGGACCATGACAACATTGGCGAGCCACTCGGAGTGGTAAATCTCTCTGATGAATTCTGCTGCTAGGAGTCGAGCTACCTCTTTGCCGATGGCTTTCCTCTTCTGGACGGCGGACCGTCGAAGATGTTCCTTCACCGGCTTAACTTTCGGGTCGACTCATAGACGGTGCTCAGCCAGTCCCCTGGGAACTCCAGGCATGTCAGAAGGCTTCCATGCGAAGATATCCCAGTTCTCACAGAGGAACTGGATGAGCGCTTCTTCCTATTTGGAATCGAGCGTCGTTGAGAAGTAAGTCGGAGCTGCATTGGGATCGGTTGGGTGAATGTGGACTGGCTTCGTTTCACCGGATGACGGAAATGCTGACTCTGAAGCAGGCTTCTTGGCTCGTAGCAATTCACTCGGATCTGCAGTCTTCTGGTACTCTTGCAACTCGACCACTGCCATCTGGGTGTCGACAATTTTTGAGCCCTTCTGAAAACACTCTTCTGCTTTCTTTCGATTGCCCGTGACAGTGATCACACCTCTGGGGCCGGGCATCTTCAATTTGAGATACACATAACATGGTCGAGCCATGAAGCATGCATAAGCTGGCCTACCCAAAATAGCATGATAAGCACTTTGGAAGTCCACAACCTCGAATGTCAACTTTTCCTTGCGGTAATTCTTCGAATCACCGAAAACCACGTCAAGAGCAATCTGGCCGAGTGACTCGGCTTTCTTTCCGGGAATGACTCCATGGAAACTCATGTTACTGGTACTGAGCCTGGACATCGGAATACCCATCCCTTTCAACGTTTCCACATACAGAATGTTCAGGCCGCTGCCACCATCCATCAGGACTTTGGTCAGTCGAGTGCCTTCGACAACTGGGTCGACCACCAAAGCTTGCCCCCCAGGGGTGGCAATGTGCGTGGGGTGGTCGGACTGGTCGAATGTGATGGCAGTCTGAGACCACTTCAGGTAACTGGGTGTTGCCGGGGCAACCATATTCACCTCATGGTTAATGACTTTCAGTCAACTTTTGCTTTCAACATCAGCAAAAATCATCAAGGTGGAATTGAGCTGAGGGTATCCGTCGTCACTATCTTCCTTGTCCTCGACTTTGTCCGACTCTTTTTCCTTGTCTTTGGACTGTTTGCCCCGAAATTGCTGGATCAGGAGCCGACACTGTCGAGTGGTATGCTTCGGGTAAATGAGTTTACCCTCCTCATCTTTCTTGGTGTGAATGTGGCAAGGCAGATCCAAAACATCATTTCCATCTTGATCCTTGACTTTCTTGTGGTTCCAGGGCCCCTTGGGTTTTCCCTTGAATTTTCCCTGAGTTACGGCCAGGGCCTCTCCAGGGGCGGTCGGCTCGGCCTTCCGCTTCTGTTTCCGATTGGAATTGCCTCCGGTTTCCTGGGCGACCGCCTTCTGCTTGCCACTCCGGAGTCGATCCTCATCTTCTCCGTTAGCGTATTTGGTGGCAATCTCCATCATCCGATTCAGAGACATTTCTCCGGTCCGACCGAACTTCAGATTCAATTCTCTGTTCTTAACGCCTTCTTTAAAGGCACAAACTGCTTGATGATCTGGTACATTCTCAACTGTATGATGCAAAGTGATCCACCTCTGGATGTAATCCCTCAAAGTTTCATTCGGCTTTTGCATGCAAGACCGCAACTCTGTGAGGCCGGCCAGTCGTTTGCACGTTCCTTCAAAGGTCGTGACAAACACTCGGGAGAGGTCCTCCCAAGTGTAGATGCTGCTGGGCGCTAACTGATTGAGCCACGCTCTGGCTGAGCCCTCTAACAGGAGAGGCAAATGCTTCATAGCCACCTCATCGTTGCCACCGCCAATCTGAACAGCCACTCGGTAATCTTCGAGCCAAGTGTCGGGCTTAGACTCACCAGTGAACTTGCTGACTCCAGTCACCAACCTGAAATTGGGAGGAATCACTGCGACACTGATGGCTCGACTGAAACACTCTGACCCTAAGACATGCACTCTGCTGCTGGTAGGCGCATCTCTGTCGTGGCCTTCTCGGTGGGCCCTGTTCCTGTCGACCAAACTTTGAACGAGGATAGATCTCGCGTCAAAGCCTGGTTCCCTAGGGTCGGCTGGAATCCTCCGCCCGCCACTATGAGGGCGTCTGTCATCCTGCTGTCGAGGTGCATAAGACCCACTCCTTGGCACTCGACGTCGATCATCACGATCGAATCGGTGATCATACTGCTCATTTCTTCTGTACTGATCGTGTCGGTCTCCACGTCCCCCACGCCGCGGGGGCGATCTTGGGCTGTGAGCCGACTGCACTGTATCCGCTGCAATGGACCGACTGTGGATCCTATTCCGCGACTGAGAAACAACAGAATTCTGGTTTCCCGCTGCCCAGAGCAATGCCCTGATTTGCAACAAGCCCCGGCCAGCCTCTGACTGGGAGGGCTGAATTGATTCCGCTATTCGGGCCGTGGCTGCCAAGTTCTAAACTGGAGTTCGATATACCTGCGTTGGAGGGAAGAGCTGACGTCGACTGGACTTGGGAGCCCGCTGACGCGCTCTCTCGTCTAGTGCTCGCTGGAGATTTTCCAGTCGAGTGCGCTCCGCCAAGTTAGCCAAGCGTGCGCCCTCCAAGGCTCGGGCCTCGGGGGTTTCTCCAACGATAGGAGTGTGGAGTGCATCCATGTTCCGGCGGCGAAGTTCCTCTCGCTGCAACGACGTGAGAGGCTCGGGGAGATACTCTTCGTGGGGATGCGCCGGGTCACCCCACCCATGCCTCCGTCGGTACGGGGAAAATCGGGAGGGCTGCGTGTCCCATCAATCGCCAGAACCTCCGCCGCAGGGTCGCTGCTGTCGCATTCGGATGCGGTCTCCGCGGAGCCAGTCGACAGATCGAACATGCCGTAGAGAGATTCGTCGGGCTCGATTGCCGCGACTTGTGGGGTGGCCGACTGGCGAGCCACCGCATGCCTCACCCACCTTTGAAGTCTCGATCGACCAGAGCGCTTGCGCCGGCGAGAGACAAGGTGGGGAGACGACACGGGAGCCGTCCGATACTGAGTCGACGGCTGCCGCAAGAGGACGCCACGAACACATGCGCGGAAGTGCGTCGCCCCACGGACGGGGAGCGCGTCGACGTCGAGTGGCGCCTCCTAAAGCCAAGCGGAGTCGTCGGCGATGAACGTGAGCGCGCCGAGACGGATCTCGCGGCCCTCCACCAAAGCTCCGCCCGAAACCATGATCGAGGAGATCGGGAAAATCGCAACTCCTACAACCAAGCACTAAGATACCAGCCCCACGGTGGGCGCCAACTGTCGTGGTACTAAGTCTGACAGTGATGTAGGGGGGTAAGTATGGAGAGGCTAGATCTTAGCTATGTAGAAGTTGTAAGAACACAGGGTTTACGAGTTCAGGCCCTTCTCGGAGGAAGTAATAGCCCTACGTCTCGGTGCCCGGAGGCGGTCGATTGGATTATGCATGTGAGGATAACAGGGATGCAAACCCTTGACACTGAGGAGGGGGTGGCTTATATAGAGTTCACCAGACCCCTCCAGCCCTCAGTAATGCTGGGTTTAAAGTACATTAAGGTTAGGCGTTACTGGTAACGCCCCTAATAAAGTGCTATAATGACCATAAGAGCTATTTAATGGCCGACCGTTTGCGTGCGGAGTGGCTGTAGAACTCCTTGCAGTCGAGTGCTTTGCTTGGTGGTCGAGTGATAGCGTCATGGTCGAGTGTCTTGAATCCGTCGAGTGGGATACCTCCAAGTCGATTGAAAGGCGACTTCTTCTAGGGATGTCCTTGGGTAGGTCACTTAGGACAGGTCCATGCCCCTACCCTAGGTACATAGCTTCATCTGCACCCTCATTTCCATTTTTTGTAGTTTTCTTTTATAAACTAAACTAGTGATAAAACAAGAAACTAAGAGATTCGGTTGCAAGATCTAAAGATATACCTTCAAGGTGCCCCGGCAATGGCGCCAAAAATTGCTTGATGTCTACTACTCAACCTTCTTCTTGTAGACGTTGTTGGGCCTCCAAGTGCAGAGGTTTGTAGGACAGTAGCAAATTTCCCTCAAGTGGATGACCTAAGGTTTACCAATTCGTGGGAGGCGTAGGATGAAGATAATCTCTCTGAAACAACCGTGCAACCAAATAACAAAGAGTCTCTTGTGTCCCCAACACACCAAATACAATGGTAAATTGTATAGGTGCACTAGTTCGGCGAAGAGATGGTGATACAAGTGCAATATGGATGGTAGATATAGGTTTTTGTAATCTGAAAATATAAAAACAGCAAGGTAACTAATGATAAAAGTGAGCGTAAACAGTATTACAATGCGTTGAAACAAGGCCTAGGGTTCATACTTTCACTAGTGCAAGTTCTCGCAACAATAATAACATAATTGGATCATATAACTATCCCTCAACATGCAACAAAGAGTCACTCCAAAGTCACTAATAGCAGAGAACAAACAAAAATATTATTGTAGGGTAGGAAACCACCTCAAAGTTATCCTTTCTGATCAATCTATTCAAGAGTCCGTAGTAAAATAACATGAAGCTATTCTTTCCGTTCGATCTATCCTAGAGTTCATACTAGAATAACACCTTAAGACACAAATCAACCAAAATCCTAATGTCACCAAGATACTCCAATGTCACCTCAAGTATCCGCGAGTATGATTATACGATATGCATCACACAATCTCAGATTCATCTATTCAAACCAACACAAAGTACTTCAAAGAGTGCCCCAAAGTTTCTACCAGAGAGTCAAGACGAAAACGTGTGCCAACCCCTATGCATAAGTTCACAAGGTCACTGAAGCCGCAAGTTGATCACCGAAACATACATCAATTGAATCAATAGAATACCCCATTGTAAACACGGGTATCCCACGCAAGACATACATCAAGTGTTCTCAAATCCTTAAGACTCAATCCGATAAGATAACTTCAAAGGGAAAACTCAATCCATTACAAGAGAGAAGAGGGGGAGAAGAAACATAAGATCCAACTATAATAGCAAAGCTCGCGATACATCAAGATCGTGCCAAATCAAGAACACGAGAGAGAGAGAGAGAGATCAAACACATAGCTACTGGTACATACCCTCAGCCCCGAGGGTGAACTACTCCCTCCTCGTCATGGAGAGCGCCGGGATGATGAAGATGGCCACCGGTGAGGGATCGCTCCTCCGGCAGGGTGCCGGAACAGGGTCCTGATTGGTTTTGGTGGCTACAGAGGCTTGCGGTGGCGGAACTCCCGATCTAGGTTATGTTCTGGAGGTTTCTGTATTTATAGGAGAGGTTGGCGTCGAGAACAAGTCAAGGGGCCCCACAGGGAGTCCACGAGGCAGGGGGCGCCCCAGGGGGTGGGCACGCCCTCCACCCTCGTGGGGCCCACGGGACTCCCCTCCGGTAACTCTTCATTCCAGTATTTTTTATATTCTCTAGAAAAAATCTCTGTTGATTTTCAGTGTATTCCGAGAACTTCTATTTCTGCACAAAAACAACACCACGGTAGTTCTGCTGAAAACAACATCAGTCCGGGTTAGTTCTAACCAAATCATACCAAAATCATGTAAAAATATTATAAACATGGCATGAATACATCAAAAATTATAAATACGTTGGAGATGTATCATGCGCCAAGATATTTTATATCGCATCCCACATGATTCTTTCTAGTAAACTGTTTGTGGTATACCTGATTTTTTCATTATGTTTTGAAAGACAAAATGGTGTTACAGAGGGAAAGGATGGTGTTTGACTTGCTAGAACATTTACATACAGTGAACATGCAACTAGTACATGAGTGTCGTGTTTAAATTTGGAATTATTCCGGGTTCGTTTGGCATTTTTATGCATTAGTTGAGTTTCTAGGCATTTAATGTGCATAATTCAAATTTGGACTACAAGCACATGCTCCAATGCACCAAAGTTTGGTGAAAAATCACATGTGTGTCTTTGGGTGAATTTATAGGTCCCATGCAAGAAATGGGAATAAAATTCAAACATCTGGGTGTCGTGGCTCAGCTAGAATGACTGAGAAACTTGGTTTTTTAATTCCTGTAAATCCAAAACACGGTTGAAAATCATGAAACTTGGCATGGTGTCATGACATGGCACCAACATGCTGCAGTATTTTTTTGGCCAAATTGGGACAAGCTTTGGTGTAAGCTTCTTGCAAACCAGAGCTTCCCTCAAGAAGGCTCCTGGTTCCGAGAGGGAACATGTCACCTCCGTGTGCGAAATGACATACGTACACTGCCTTCTCCCGCCTTAATTTTTTTACACAGGCAGATTAGACCAAATATAAGTATCGTGCTAAATTTTGTAATTATTCCGTGTTCGTTTGGCCTTTTTGTACATTAATTGAGTTTCTGCGCATTTAATGTGTATAATTCAAATTTGAACTACAAGCACGTGCTCCAGTGCACCAAAGTTGTTTGAAAAATCACATGTGTGTGCTTGGGTGAATTTCTAGGTCCCATGCAAGAGATGGTAGTGAAATTCAAACATCTGGGCGTCGTGGCTCGACCGAAAAGATTGAGAAACTTGGTTTTTTAATTCCTGTAATTCCAAAACACGCCTGAAAATCATGAAACTTGGCATGGTCTCATGACATGGCACCAACATGATGTGGTAATTTTTTTGGCCGAATTGGGACAAGCTTTGGTGTAGGCTTCTTGCAAACCAGAGCTTCCCTCAAGAAGGCTCGTGGTTCCGAGAGGGAACGTGTCACCTCCGTGTGCGAAACGACATACGTACACTACCTTCTCCTGCCTTAATTTTTTTACACAACCAGATTAGACCAAATCAAAGTACCATGCTAAATTTTGGAATTACTCCGGGTTCGTTTGGCCTTTTTATACATTAATTGAGTTTCTGGGCATTTAATGTGCATAATTCAAATTTGAACTACAAGCACTGGCTCTAGTGCACCAAAGTTGTTTGAAAATCACATGTGTGTCCTTGGGTGAATTTCTAGGTCACATGCAAGAGATGGGAGTGAAATTCAAACATCTGGGCGTCGTGGCTTGGCCAGAAAGATTGAGAAACTTGGTTTTTTAATTCCTGTAATTCCAAAACACGCCTGAAAATCATGAAACTTGGCATGGTCTCATGACATGGTACCAACATGCTGCGTTTTTTTGGCCGAATTGGGACAAGCTTTGGTGTAAGCTTCTTGCAAACCAGAGCTTCCCTCAAGAAGGCTCGTGGTTCTGAGAGGGAACGTGTCACCTCCGTGTGCGAAATGACATACATACACTGCCTTCTCTCGCCTTAAATTTTTTACATAGCCAGATTAGACCAAATAGAAGTACCGTGCTAAATTTTGGAATTATTCCGGGCTCGTTTCGCCTGTTTATACATTAATTGAGTTTCTGGGCATTTAATGTGCGTAATTCAAATTTGAACTACAAGCACAGGCTCAAGTGCACCAAAGTTGTTTGAAAAATCACATGTGTGTCCTTGGGTGAATTTCTAGGTCCCATGCAAGAGATTGGAGTGAAATTCAAACATCTGGGCGTGGTGGCTCGGCCGGAAAGATTGAGAAACTTGGTTTTGTAATTCCTGTAATTCCAAAACACGCCTAAAAATCATGAAACTTGGCATGGTGTCATGACATGGCACCAACATGCCGCGGTAATTTTTTTGGCCGAATTGGGACAAACTTTGGTGTAAGCTTCTTGCAAACCGGAGCTTCCGTGAAGAAGGCTCGTGGTTCCAAGAGGGAACATGTCACCTCCGTGTGCGAAAGACATACGTACGCTGCCGTCTCTCGCCTTAATTTTTTTACACAGCCAGATTAGACCAAATAGAAGTACCGTGCTAAATTTTGGAATTATTCCGGGCTCGTTTCGCCATTTTTATACATTAATTGAGTTTCTGGGCATTTAATGTGCATAATTCAAATTTGAACTACAAGCACATGCTCCAGTGCACCAAAGTTGTTTGAAAAAATCACATGTGTGTCCTTGGGTGAATTTCTAGGTCCCATGCAAGAGATGGGTGTGAAATTCAAACATCTGGGCGTTGTGGCTCGGCCGGAAAGATTGAGAAACTTAGTTTTTTAATTCCTGTAATTCCAAAACACGCCTGAAAATCATGAAACTTGGCATGGTGTCTGACATGGCACCGACATGCTGTAGTAATTTTTTGGCCGAATTGGGACAAGCTTTGGTGTAAGCTTCTTGCAAACCGGAGCTTCCCTCAAGAAGGCTCGTGGTTCCGAGAGGGAACATGTCACCTCCGTGTGCGAAACGACATACGTACACTGCCTTCTCCCGCTTTAATTTTTTTACACAAGCACATTAGACCAAATAGAAGTACCGTGCTAAATTTTGGAATTAGTCCAGGTTCGTTTTGCCTTTTTATACATTAATTGTGTTTCTGGGCATTTAATGTGCATAATTCAAATTTGAACTACAAGCACATGCTCCAGTGCACCAACGTTGTTTGAAAAATCACATGTGTGTCCTTGGGTGAATTTGTAGGTTCCATGCAAGAGATGGGAGTGAAATTCAAACATCTGGGCGTCGTGGCTCAGTCGGAAAGATTGAGAAACTTGGTTTTTTAATTCCTGTAGTTCCAAAACACGCCTGAAAATCATGAAACTTGGCACGGTCTCATGACATGGCACCAACATGCTGTGGTAATTTTTCTGTCCGACGCGAAGGCGCACACATTAACAATCAACAAATTCATTTTGGAACAAGTGTTGTCACGTTACAAATCGGAAACACAAGTATTATTAAAACCGTGGGCGTTCGACTTACCAATTACATGCGGCCACGCGTCCCTTTTTATTGGCTAGGAGGTGCCGTGCAGGGTAGCTATTTGAGTACGGGAGGCGTGCGATCAGACCCCTGCACATGCTCATCGGGAGGAGAGCCCTTTGACTGCTACCCGCCGTGCACCTCCCTCCCAACGTCTCCAGTAATGGCGCCCGAGCACCTGTTCTACGGCGTGGCTATATGTCTCACTAGACTGAGATTTAAGAGAGAAAAATGAAAATCTGAAAAGAAAGTTTTGCATGGATCTTGATGTAAGATCCGACGGACCTATATTGCATCGACTGCGACTTATAGCAAGCATGATGAATATAAGGACGATGACAGTGGATAATAATTGTCTTACATATTTAGAAACATAATTAAAAAAAGCCACATGCAGGAATGCCCGAAATACACAAGGGCAAAAGAAGAACGAAGACAATGATCTGGCTCGCTGATCTCTACTTTCTTGATGCGTTGCTGCAGGCCACGGGAACTAGTCTCCGCGGCGAGCGGCGACGAGCTCTTTCTTGACCTCAAGTTGCTGGTTGAGAGCATCCACGATTTCCTCCACCAGCCTTCTGCGCTCGATGCGCAGTATGGCATTCTCGTCCATAAGTTTCTTGACGATGACGCCGGTCCTCTTCAACAAGGCAGTGGTTTGCTCCTGCTGCTCCACACTTCCGACAATCTTCGCCCTCAGCAGGTCACGCTCGGCCTGGAGCTTTGCATTGCTCTCATTTAGTTATCGGATGACGTCGGTAGACTGTTCAAACGAGGATTTCAGGTCGTCATCCTTTAACCTCGCCCACCTGGAAATCTGATCCATCTGCCTAAGGACAAGGGCACGCATGCACATGTAAGAGTCCTCACCTGCCCGCGAGGCATTTTCCCAGGCCGCCGCGGCACAGGAGGACATCTCTGCTGCATTCACGGCGCGGCGGGACATCTCTTCTGCTTCCGCGGCGCGGCCGGACTAGTCTGCTGCATCGACGGCGCGGCGGGTCCTCCGTGCTGCTTCGGCGGCGCGGCGGGACCTCTCTTCTGCTACGGCCGTGCGTCGGGACATGTTGGCTGCTTTCGCGGCGAGGCAGGACATCTCTCGTGCTCCTGCTTCCAGGCTCGCCTCTCCATGGTGGCAATCTCTCGACCCAGAACTCATGCTGGCCATGGCGGACGAAAGGAAACGATGAAGAATGACTTGTTTGTTTTTGACTTTTTGTGGATGAGGAGTTGAGGAGGAATGTGCATCTTGGAGTAGTAGTATTTATAACCGCGTAGTAATACACTCCTAAGTGGGAAACCGTTTAGGTTTTGATCGGTATGAACAGGTTTGCAATTTGGAATGTGACGGGACGCGGCCTCCCTGTTCTTCTAAAAAAATTGTGACGGGACGCATGCTCAAAATTTACTGATGGTTATAAGCACGTCACTATTCCTGGAAGGCGTAACGTGGGCACGTACGCCTTCTCGCCCGCGTACGTGGCGTTTGCACCATTGGATGCACCGCAATAGGCAATGTCAGCACACGCCTTGTTCCAACAATCATGCGCGCTCGTTATTACCATCGCGCACGCTTCTTTTAGTTAGAATCGGTGTGCCCGTCTAGCGCACACAGGTTGATCTATCTATCTGTTTCAGTTTGTTGTGGCTAATCGCAAATAGTTCATCCATGTGAAGTGTATGCCATCAATCATAGACACTTTGGTGTGGCTTACCCGTTTCTGTTCTGTTTCCTAATCGCAAACAGTTAATCCTTCTAAAGCATATGCCCTCAATCACACACACCTTGATCTGGCTAACCGTTTCTTTTGTGTTGCCTAATCACAAACAGTTCATCCGAGTGAACCGTATGTTGTATATCGCACACACCTTCATCTGGCTGCCCGTTTCTTTTGTGTTGCCTAATCACAAACAGTTCATCCGAGTGAATCGTATGCTCTATATCGCACACACCTTCATCAGGCTGCCCGTTTCTTTTGTTCCGCCTCATCGCAAACAGTTCATTGGACTGAACCGTATGCCCTGGATCGCACACGCAACTAAAATCTGAATCATGTTTGATGCATCACACACAGTTTCGTGAAAGGGTCTCTGATCGTAGTGTCGCGTTAGCAGCATCCTGCAGTAGTGTAATTACATTGTTGCTAAATTTATACCACCTAGTTTCACATACCAGCAAAAGAAAAAGTTTTTTTTATGATTTAAGACATTACTTTTGGGATGACCCACACCTTTATAAAGAAGGAGTAGATGGTGTTATTAGACATTGTGTACCTGGGCATGAACAGGAACATATCCTACACAAGTGTCACTGTCAGGACCCCGATCCTAAGTCACACTGATCTAGCATGTAACACATCATATCACTTTGCGGCCTCACGCATGGTATTCCCACGGGTGCCACCTTACCTGGCCCGGGACCGTTTGCGCCTTTTGGCTCACGTATATGATAGTGTCGCTAGCATCCATATGACAAAGAACCCGGGGCGACATGGCTAGTCGTGAACCCAAAGCGGCACTAACCCATGGGGACAGGCATACATGAATCAACCTCGAGCATGTCGGTCAACAGCGTGTGAATCCGAGCTGTAGCACTGGGCTAACAGGACTCCGGTAACCCGGGCTGTAGCAGGCTAGGCAGGACTCCGGATGTCACCGCGTGACATTTCCCCGAAGGGACAGACACAGGAGCGAAGTGAAACACATGCCGGCCAGTCAAGTGTCCTGAATAGTAGTGCTGGGCTAGCAGAACTCCGGTGAACCGGGCTGTAGCGGACTACTATGGTTCAAGGGGGCACTAGACTACATTTCCCCATAAGAGAGGCTGCCAAGGATAAACAACTAGATTGTCGGATCCCACACATACCAAGCATTTCAATCACACACACAATATGCTCGATATGTGTAAATACAACATGGCATCAAAACATAACTCTACGACTCAAAGTATTTATTCATTAGGCTCCGAGGAGCCAACATATTACAAACAAGGGTCTCATGACCCAACATTTAGAGCATACAAGTTAAAGCACATGCGGAAGCTTAACATGTCTAAGTACAGACATCTATAAATGAAAAAGGCTGAGAAGCCTGACTATCTACCAGATCCTGCCGAGGGCACAAGATCGTAGCTGAGGTATCAAGCTAAACGTCAGAGTCCACGCGGAACTACTAGCGAGACTGAAGTCTCTCTGCAAAACATAAAATAGGCAAGCGTGAGTACAAATGTACTCAGCAAGACTTACATCAGAACTATCTACATATGCATCGGTATCAACAAAAGGGGTGGTGGAGTTTAACTGTAGCAAGCCAGCTTTGACTCGGTGGCTATCCTGAACTACGACTGCAAGTAACTCTTTTGAGGTGGCGCACACGAGTCCACATATTCACCATATCAATACACCACTATGGATCCCCTCCCGTCTCCCTACGAGAAGGCCATCCATAGCACTCACGCTTATCTTGCGCATTTTAGAGTATCCACTTTCACTTGTCTATGAACTATGCAAGGGGTCCAAGTTTCCATATCCGAGGAATCCGGCTATTCGAATAGATAATGTTAACCCTGCAGGGGTGTACTTCTTCACACACGCATTCGCCACTTACCACCATGTACACGTCATGTACCTCGGCAACCTTCAAGCGGAAGCCTGGCGAGGGAGTCGGCCACGACCTGACTAACCACACAAGTCTCTAGTCTAGGTTTATCGCCTATTCGGGTTCCATCCGCAAGGAGATCCGGCCGGGGTGTCACGCACGGCCCCAAACGATGTGTACAGGGTTCCAAGCCCACCAAACGGGCGACGCTTGGCATACCCGGCCACGGTGCCTAGTCTGTCCCAAGCCCACCTGTACCGGGTGCCACTTGGTAGACTACTAACACTACCTACAAACACCAAAAACTAGTTGCAACTCCTGGACAGAGATCAAGTTGATTAATAAGTCGAGAGGGGTCGAGTTACCGGAACCCAATGTGTGGTAGTAACTGTTCATGGATCACAAACACAGAACTCAGTTCCTGAGAACGGTTTCAATGAGACAACCCACCATGTAGTCCTACATGGCCTCTCACCGCTACCTTTACCAAATCGTGTTCACACACTTAGCTCTCAACAGTAGGACATGTCCACCACATTCCAATTCATTCCCGATGAACCCGACTCAACTCTAAGCAGTAGCAGGCATGACAACAAGCATGAATGAGTAGGCACATCAGGGCTCAAACAACTCCTACTCATGCTAGTGGGTTTCATCTATTTACTGTGGCAATGACAGGTCATGCAGAGGAAAGGGGTTCAGCTACCGCAACATGTAACAATTGAATCGTTGTTGTCCTAATGCAGTAAAAGAGAGCAGGAGCGAGAGAGTGGGATTATATCGGAATGAACAAGGGGATTTTGCTTGCCTGGCACTTCTGAAGATAATATAGCTCTTCATCGGTGTCATCGATCTCATCGTCGAAACACGTCTATCGGGAGGGAAGAATCACCGACAAACACAGAAGAACACAATCAACACATGGCGATATGCAGCAATATGATGCATGCTATGACATGGCAATATGAATGTGTTTTCGGCTAATGCAAGCTAGAACAGATTGAAATGAGTCCATTTGAACCAAAGATTCAAATGCAAACCCATTTTATGAAGCCATATTAGTGCATTAACTTGTTTCACCTAAACAGCAAGGTTATTGTGTTCTAACATGCATGAAACCAGTATAAATGGATAGATTGGATTTTTCTAATAATTTTTCATATATAAATCCTTGCATTTGGAGTTACGGTTGAATTTCTATGAATTTTCGAAGTTCAAATCATTTTCTGGATTTTCTGGTTATTTGGAATTAAACAAATCCAGTAAATGATTTACTGCGTCAGCATGACATCACGCTGACGTCAGCGGTCAACGGAGCGGCCCAGGTCAAATCTGACCAGTGGGTCCCGCGTGTTAGTTACTAACTAAACTATCCTAATTTAATTAGCACTAATCCTAGATTAATTAGTAGGACCGGGCCCGCGTGTCAGTGAGTCTGGGGGAAAGTCAAACCCCGGTCAAGCTGGGTCAAACCCGCCGAACCAGGTCAACGGCTCGTCGCCGGCGACGACAGAGACGGCGGAGGCTTCGGGAATTGCCCACAGGCGACCAAAAGTGCGGCGAAGGGCATCTACGCGTTGGTGGTGAGCTCGCGCATCGAGCGGAGCAAGCAGTGTGTGCGGGGGTGGCCGGAGATGACGCCGGCGTCGAGGTTTGCGGTGGCCGTGGTTCGGGCGTGCTCAAGAACGGCGTTGTGGTGCACCATACGGCGAGCTGGCGGCGGCGTTGGCTTGCCGCGAGGCCGCTGGGCACCTAGTCGTGCTCACGCGCAAGCTTTGCTAGCTCTAGCTATGGCAGCGACAGAAACGGCGGCGACCGGCTCTCGGCTCCGGTGGAAAACGTAGTTAGAGGACGAGTTAGGCGCGGGGAGGAGGGGCAAACGACGGCGGAGCTCACAGAGGTCTCGTGGAGAAGCCCAGCGTGGTCGGGGAAGCGTCGGAGGCGGCGAATCGACGGGCGGCGATCGTCGGGGCAGAGGACGATGATGAGCTCGATGGCGACGTTCCTGTCCGTCCGACGCCGTGTGACTTGGTGAAGAGGAAGAGGTCTCGCGGCGGAGCTCTCGGGCACGTCAGAGGGGCGAGGGGGAGGCGGTGGTCGCGGCAGCAACGAGCGGCGGCGACGGTGGCGCTCGGGTTCGGCGAGAGAGAGGAAGCAGAGGGGAGGAGGGCCTCGGGGATGAGTGAGAGGGTCGGGGGGGTGCTTGTCGATGTCCAGGGCGTCCAGAGCGACGTCGGGGAGGCGGCGGAAGCAGGAGGTGGCTCGGGCGTGTGCCGGCGCGCGGCGGCCACACGCCTCTCGTCCTTCTGGCGAGAGGTTGGTGGTGACTGGCTCGGCCAGTGGGCCAGGCCAGCTTTGCCTAGTTGGGCTACAGGTAAGGCCAGGTAAGCCTTCTCCTTTTCCTGTTTGCTTTTTGTTTTGTTTGTTTTTATTTATTTATTTGCCACTGATTCCAAATTCAAAACAATTTTAAACCAGTGCCAAAATTTTCTGTAAATATTTATGTGGCTTAGATAGGATTTTCCAAAGGCACACAAATATTTCAGAGGCATTTGAGGATACATTCCATATACTAGGAATATAAATTCAAATTCAAATACGATAGTGGTTTAAATTCAGTGCCCAAAATATTCCTCAAAAATGTTCACTATCTTTGGTTTGGTCTAAAAGCCATGCCAAAAATTATCAAACATTTATGATGGCATTTTGGAAACAATGAATGCAATTTAAAGGGTTCTTGCCCTTCTTTTAAAATGATTTCTGAGGCTCTCACTTTCCTCATTTCAACTTTTAGAATTTTAAACATGGTGCAAGCAAGATGCAAACACTAGGCAACACCAGAAGCTAGGGATGTGACAGTCACTCCGAGGCTTATGGAGGACACCACGCTGGAGATAGAACTGCACATAAGGTATTGCAATCTGGTTTTTATTGGCCTACTCTTTTCAAAGATGCCCGTAAGTTTGTCTTGTCTTGTGATGAATGTCAAATAATTGGTAATATTAGTAGACGTCAAGAAATGCCTATGAACTATTCACTTGTTATTGAACCATTTGATGTTTGGAGCTTTGATTATATGGGACCATTTCCTTCGTCTAATGGGTATGCACATATTTTAGTTGTTGCTGATTACGTTACTAAGTGGGTAGAAGCTATTCCAACTAGTAGTGCTGATCATAACACCTCTATTAAGATGCTTAAAGAAGTTATTTTTCCGAGGTTTGGAGTCCCTAGATACTTAATGACTGATGCTGGTTCACATTTTATTCATGGTGCTTTTCGTAATATGCTTGCTAAGTATGATGTTAATCATAGAATTGCATCTCCATACCACCCACAGTCTAGTAGTCAAGTAGAACTGAGTAATAGGGAGATTAAATTAATTTTGCAAAAGGCTGTTAATAGATCTAGAAAGAATTGGTCCAAGAAACTTGATGATGCATTATGGGCCTATAGAACTGTATATAAAAATCCTATGGGTATGTCTCCGTATAAATTGGTTTATGGAAAAGCATGTCACTTACCCCTCGAACTAGAACATAAGGCATATTGGGCCATTAAAGAGCTCAATCATGATTTCAAACTTGCCGGTGAGTAGAGACTATTTGACATTAGTTCACTTGATGAGTGGAGAACCCAGGCCTATGAGAATGCCAAACTGTTTAAAGAAAAAGTTAAAATATGGCATGACAAAAGGATACAAAAGCGTGAGTTTAATGTAGGTGATTATGTCCTGTTATACAACTCTTGTTTAAGATTTTTTGCAGGGAAACTCCTCTCTAAATGGGAAGGTCCTGACGTTATCGAGAAGGTCTATCATTCCGGTGCCATAAATATCAACAACTTCGAAGGCACAAATCCGAAGGTGGTGAACAGTCAAAGAATCAAATATTATATCTCAGGTAATCCCATAAATGTTGAAACCAACGTTAATGATACCGTAACCCCAGAGGAGTACATAAGGACACTTTACAGAACGTTTCAGACTCCGAAAAGGAATAGGTATGTAGTACGGTAAGTAAACCGACTCCAAAACAATTCTAATAGCAATTTTTCTCCGTTTTGGAATATTTAAGAAAATAGGAAAATAAGAAGGGGAAAACTTTGTTTTTGCCACTCTAGTTTTTGCCAACTTTGCTTATGCCACTCTAGATTTTGACATTCACTTTTGCCACTCCTAGATTTTGACAATATATCACTTTTGCCATTCTGTGGCAAAAGCAAAATTTTCAGAGTGGCAATTATGATACAATGTCAAAAACTAAGAGTGGCAAAAGTGAAATAAAAAATTATCATTTTTGCCATGGAATGGCATTTGTGATGTATTGTCAAAAGGCAAGAGTGGCAAAAATGAGATGTCAAATTCTAGAGTGGCATAAGCAAAATTGGCAAAAGCTAGAGTGGCAAAAACAAAGTTTACCCTAGAAGAAGTAGTCCGAAAGGGGCACGAGGCATCCATGAGGGTGGAGGGCGCGCCCTACCCCCTGGGCGTGCCCCCTGCCTCGTGGGCACCTCGTGTGCCCTTCGGGCTCTGTATTCTTGCACGATACTTCTTTTGGTCGGCAAAAATTCATTATATAATCTCCCGAAGGTTTTGACCACTGTACCACAACACAATCCTCTGCTTTTGTTTCGAGCTGCTTTTTGACAGATCTAGATCACCATGACATCTTCAAGCGCCCCCAAGGACAATTTTTTTGAGAAAGTCATCAACCCCTACCTCGTGGAGGTGCTGCAGCACCCTCAAACCATTAGATGCGTGAGGGGGTGTTGCACATCCGCGACGTTGAGGGAGTAAGGGGGACCGGAAGCGTGGAGACAAGACTCGAAGCAATGGAGCAACAAGTTTTCAAGTGCCAGGGGATGGTGGAATGCGGACTCAACACCAATCACATGATGACCGCGGTGTTCACCAACAACCACAAGCTGGATGCCAAGAACATTGGGGAGACCATCTTCAAGCTTCACAAGAAAACGAGCACCTCCAAGCCCAGATCTATGACCTGCAAAACCAAAACTGTGAGTATGAATATAGATTCAAGAGGATGAGTTTGGCTGCAGATTTGAGGATTCCAGAGACTCGATCATCCTTCTATGATGGTGAGCCTATGCCTTCGAAGATGGATGACAATCCTACATCATCAACAACTACATCATCACCACCTCCGAAGAAAGAGACATAAATACATGGGTATGGGCACTCCCCTTGGCATCTGCCAAGCTTGGGGGAGGTGCCCCAGTATCGTATCACCATCACACTTTTATCTTTACTGTTTTTTTAGTTCGATCCTTTTGGTTATATCTTGATCTAGTAGAATAAACATTAGTATGATCTAGCTTTGAGTTTTTGTGTTGATCCTTATCTATGTAATAGAGTCCGTGAGCTATATATAATAAAGATTAGTCTTGAGTTGATGGCTTGGTTATCTTGCTATGATCTTGAGGGAATAATAAAAGAAAAAAGGGGGGGAAGAATAAAAAGAAATAAAGAGATCATATTGATCTTATGGAGAGTAATGACTTCACATATAAAGACTATGATGAATAAAAGTTGTTGAGAGCTGACAAACATAGTTTTGGTCATCATTGCAATTAATAGGAAGTAATAAAGAAAGAGAGGTTTTCACATATAAATATACTATCTTGGACATATTTTATGATTGTGAGCACTCATGCTAAAAATTTGATGTTGGACAAGGAAGACAACGTAATGGGTTATGTTTTCTTATATCCGAAATACATTATATTGCCATGGATCATCCAACATGTTGAGCTTGCCTTTCCCCCTCATGCTAGCCAAATTCTTTACACCAAGTAGAGATACTACTTGTGCTTCCAAATATCCTTAAACCCAGTTTTGCCATGAGAGTCCACCATATATACCTATGGATTTAGTAAGATCCTTCAAGTAAGTTGTCATTGTTGCAAGCAATAAAAATTGCTCTCTAAATATGGATGATCTATTAATGTGGAGAAAATAAGCTTTATACGAGCCTGTGATATGGAAGAAATAAAAGCGATAGACTGCATAATAAAGGTCCCTATCACAAGTGGAAATATAAAGTGATGTTCTTTTGCATTAAGATTTTGTGCATCCAACCATAAAAGCACATGATAACCTCTGCTTCCCTCTGCGAAGGACCTATCTTTTATTTTTGTCTTATACCTTATACAAGAGTCATGGTGATCTTCACCTTTCCTTTTTACACTTATCCTTTAGCAAGCACCATGTGTTGGAAAGATCCTGATATATATATCCAATTGGATGTGGGTTTTCATAAAACATTATTGTTGACGTTACCCTTGAGTAAAAGGTTGGGAGGCAAAACTATAAGCCCCTATCTTTCTCCATGTCCGATTAAAACTTCATACCCATAAGTATTGCGTGAGTGTTAGCAATTGTGAAAGACTAAATGATAGTTGAGTATGTGGACTTGCTGAAAAGCAATTATATTGACTCTTTCCGATGTTGTGATAAATTGCAATTGCTTCAATGACTGAGATCATAGTTTACTAGTTTTTCAATGAAGGTTCTGATTCATACTTTACATTGTGAATAGATTGTTACTTTAGCATAAGAAATCATATGACAATATATATATGTTGCTATTCTAAGAATGATCATGATGCCCTCATGTCCGTATTTTATTTTATCGACACCTCTATCTCTAAACATGTGGACATATTTTTCGATATCGGCTTCCGCTTGAGGACAAGCGAGGTCTAAGCTTGGGGGAGTTGATACGTCCGTTTTGCATCATGATTTTATATCGATATTTATTGCATTATGGGCTGTTATTAAACATTATGTCACAATACTTATGCCTTTTCTCTCTTATTTTACAAGGTTTACATGAAGAGGTAGAATGCCAGCAACTGGAATTCTGGGCTGGAAAAGGAGAAAATATTAGAGACCTATTTTGCACAACTCCGAAAGTCCTGAAACTCCATGAAAGTCAGTTTTGGAATATATTAAAAATATTGGACCAAGAAAGCACCAGAGGGGGGCCACCCACTGTCCACGAGGGTGGAGGGCGCGCCCCGTGCCTCGTGGGCCACCTGGAAGCCCCCCGATGCCCATCTTCTGGTATAAGGTGTCTTTTGCCCTGGAAAAAAATAAGAAGGAAGCTTTCGGGAGGAAGCGCCACCGTCTTGAGGTGGAACCTGGCGAAACGAATCCAGGGCTCCGGCGGAGCTATTATGTCGGGGAAACATCCCTCCGGGAGGGGGAAATCGTCACCATCGTCATCACCATCGATCCTCTCATTGGGAGGGGGTCAATATCGATCAACATCTTCACCAGAACCATCTCCTCTCAAACCCTAGTTCATCTCTTGTATTCGATCTTTGTCTCAAAACCTCAGATTGGTACCTGTGGGTTGCTAGTAGTGTTGATTACTCCTTGTAGTTGATGCTAGTTGGTTTATTCAGTGGAATATTATATGTTCAGATCCTTTATGCACATTAATACCCCTTTGATTATGAACATTAATATGATTTGTGAGTAGTTACGTTTTTCCTAAGGACATGGGAGAAGTCTTGTTATAAGTAGTCATGTGAATTTGGTATTCATTTGATATTTTGATGAGATGTATGTTGTCTTTCCTCTAGTGGTGTTATGTGATCGTCGACTACATGACACTCCACCATTGTTTGGGCCTAGGGGAAGGCATTGGGAAGTAATAAGTAGATGATGGGTTGCTAGAGTGACATAAGGTTAAACCCTAGTTTACGCGTTGCTTCGTAAGGGGCTGATTTGGATCCATATGTTTCATGCTATGGTTAGGTTTACCTTAATTCTTCTTTCGTAGTTGCGGATGCTTGCGAGGGGGGTTAATCATAAGTGGGATGCTTGTCCAAGTAAGGCAGTACCCAAGCACCAGTTCACCCACATATCAAATTATCAAAGTAACGAACGCGAATCATATGAGCATGATGAAAACTAGCTTGACGATAATTCCCATGCGTCCTCGGGAGCGCTTTCCTTTATATAAGAGTTTGTCCAGGCTTGTCCTTTGCTACAAAAAGGATTGGGCAACCTTGCTGCACCTTGTTTACTTTTGTTACTTGTTACCCGTTACGAATTACCTTATCATAAAACTATCTGTTACCGATATTTCAGTGCTTGCAGAGAATACCTTACTGAAAACTACTTGTCATTTCCTTCTGCTCCTCGTTGGGTTCGACACTCTTACTTATCGAAAGGACTACGATAGATCCCCTATACTTGTGGGTCATCAGGCTGCATTATCCTCAAGCCGTACAGGTTTGTCCCTACGGCGTGTATCGTTTTGCGCATATATCAAAACTAGCCTTACCTTTTCATGAATTACCTTATGTTATCACCTACATGTCCGGTGCTTCGCTACGATGAATGTCGTGCGCCCTCGCAAACCCGCCCACGACCGCCTCATGATTAAGAACTGGCACGACGTCTGTGCTCGGGTCCGTCCATGCAGCGTCGCTAAACCCAAGTGGCCGAGCTCTGTATCGCGGGCAAGCCCCATGTACATCACCTCCCGTGGTCCTTGGTGCCTTGTTCTTGCATGAGCCAATCGAGAGTGGATGAGTCAGGGCGCGCGGCCCGGTGCCTTGCCGCCGCAGGACCGCGCGCTGGTTGTCTTTCTTTAGGCATTTTGCACGAGAAGACTGGGCACAGTGTCTGTGCTCGGGTCCGTCCCTGCAGTGTCGACCAAACCAGCGGCTGAGTTGTGTCTGGCAAGCCGGCCCCGTTCACGTCACCTCCTGAAGTCGTTGGTGTTTGGCCTTCTCATGCGATGTCCTCCATAAATGCACTCGGTGCAAGCCACCTAAACATTTCGCAGGACCCTTACAAGTGTTCCGAACCAAAATTTAGGCGCAACCCGCCTTGAGGTAGGGCCTCGTGTGTCCCGCGCTAGCTCACAGGTGCCCATATACACCTCCTCCAGTCCTTCCGTGCAAGCCACGTGCCAGGACAGGGCTGTACACGCCCCGGAGTCTCCCCTTAGAAGGAGCTCCCACCCACGCACCAGTGGAATCCCCATGCTCTGCGCTGGCGGACGACACGGTCGAGGAGCGGTTATGCCCACGCAAGAGTGGAAGCACCATGCTCCGTGCTAGTGAATAAACAACTGAGGGCGCCCTAGCAGCTGCAACAACCTCAGGAGGGCCACTAGGCTCGCTGTCCGGCCTCACGGTGCAGATTTCCCTACGGGAGGGGCTGGGCACGGGGGCTACGCCCAGGTAACGCCTGGCGCATGCCACCTCACCAGGTCTCTCGCACCTGATCTTCTCGCGACCCTCCAAAGCAAAAGCTGGTGAGGAAAGGTATCGGGGCTCCGGATTAACCGAGACGTTGCTCGCATTTCCTTCATGAGGGTTGTACGTACGTCAAGGGGGACCCCTGGAGCATCGCGATTCAGGGGCCTCACTGGTCACATAGCCCCTCATCCCTTGGTCTCATCCTGGATATTTGGACACCCAACGGTAGTTGAGGTATGCGCGGGGCCGGGCCCTGCCGACATAGAACGCTAAAGAAAACAGAAAGGAAATCGAGCACGGAAAGGTGCTACCTCTTGAGCTTGCGTTGGTTTTCCCCGAAGAGGAAAGGATGATGCAGTAGAGTAGCGTAAGTATTTCCCTTAGTTTTTAAGAACCAAGGTATCAATCCAGTAGGAGGCCACGCGCAAGTCCCTCGTACCTACACAACACAAAGAGCTCAACACAACCAACGCGATTAGGGGTTGTCAATCCCTTCACGGTCACTTACGAAAGTGAGATCCGATAGATAATATTTTTGGTATTTTTTATATAAAGATGCAAAGTGAAAAGTAAAAGGCAAAGTAAAAACAAAGCAAGATTAAAGTGATGGAGATTGATATGGCAAGAATAGACCCGGGGGCCATAGGTTTCACTAGTGGCTTCTCTCAAGAGCATAAGTTTTCTACGGTGGGTGAACAAATTACTGTTGAGCAATTGACACAATTGAGCATAGTTATGAGAATATCTAGGCATGATCATGTATATAGGCATCACGTCCGTGACAAGTAGATCGAAACAATTCTGCATCTACTACTATTACTCCACTCATCTACCGCTATCCAGCATGCATCTAGAGTATTAAGTTAAAAACAGAGTAACGCTTTAAGCAAGATGACATGATGTAGAGAGATAAATTCATGCAATATGAAATAAACCCCATCTTGTTATCCTCGATGGCAACGATACAATACGTGTCTTGCTGCCCTTCTGTCACTGGTAAAGAACACCGCAAGATCGAACCCAAAGCTAAGCACTACTCCCATGGCAAGAACTACCAATCTAGTTGGCCAAACCAAACGGATAATCCGAAGAGACTTGCAAAGATAACAAATCATACATAAAATAATTCAGAGAAGATTCAAATATTATTCATAGATAGACTTGATCATAAACACACAATTCATCGGTCTCAACAAATACACTGCAAAAGAAGAAGATTACATCGAATAGATCTCCACAAGAGAGGGGGAGAACATTGTATTGAGATCCAAAAAGAGAGAAGAAGCCATCTAGCAAATAACTATGGACCCGAAGGTCTGAGGTAAACTACTTACACTTCATCGGAGAGGCTATGATGATGTAGAAGCCCTCCATGATGACGGCCCTCTCTGGCGGAGCTCCGGAACAGGCCCCAAGATGGGATCTCGTGGATACAGAAAGTTGCAGCGGCGGAATTAGGTTTTTGGCTCCTGTTCTAATCGTTTGGGGGTACATGGATATATATATAGGAGGAAGGAGTACGTTGGTGGAGCACCGAGGGGCCCACGAGGCAGGGGGCGCGCCCTGTAGGGGGGCGCCCCCCACCCTCGTGACCGCCTCCGGTACTTCTTGGAGTAGGGTCCAAGTCTCCTGTGTCATAATCGGGAAGAAAATCACATTCCAAAAAGGATTTTTCTGTTTGGACTCCGTTTGATATTCTGTTTCTTCGAAATACTGAAATAGGCAAAAAACAGCAATTCTAGGTTGGGCCTCAGGTTAATAGGTTAGTCCCAAAAATAATATAAAAGTGGAAAATAAAGCCCAGTATAGTCCAAAACAGTAGATAATATAGCATGGAGCAATCAAAAATTATAGATACGTTGGAGACGTATCAGGCATCCCCAAGCTTAATTCCTGCTCGTCCTCGAGTAGGTAAATGATAAAAAGAGAATTTTTGATGCGGAGTGCTACTTGGCATAATTTCAATGCAAAATTTCTTAATTGTGGTATGAATATTCAGATTAGAAAGATTCAAGACAAAAGTTTATATTGACATAAAGAATAATAACACTTCAAGCATACTAATAAAGCAATTATGTCTTCTCAAAATAACATGGCCAAAGAAAGTTATCCCTACAAATTCATATAGTCTGGCTATGCTCCATCTTCACCACACAAAGTATTTAAATCATGCACAACCCCGATGACAAGCCAAGCAATTGTTTCATACTCTAACTTTTTCAAAACTTCTTCAACCTTCACGCAATACATGAGCGTGAGCCATGGATATAGCACTTATATGTGGAATAGAACGGTGGTTGTGGATAAGACAAAAAGAGGGAAGATAGTCTCACATCAACTAGGCGTATCAACGGGCTATGGAGATGCCCATTAATAGATATCAATGTGATAGGGATTGCCATGCAACGGATGCACTAGAGCTATAAGTATATGAAAGCTCAACAAAAGAAACTAAATGGGTGTGCATCCAACTCGCTTGCTCACGAAGACCTTGGGCAATTTGAGGAAGCCCATCATTGGAACATACAAGCCAAGTTCTATAATGAAAAATTCCCACTAGTATATGAAAGTGACATAATGAGAGACTCTCTATCATGAAGATCATGGTGCTACGTTGAAGCACAAGTGTGGTAAAAGGATAGTAACATTGTCCCTTATCTCTTTCTCTCTCTTTTTTTGTTTGGGCCTTCTTCTTTTTTTTATGGCCTCTTTTTTTTTATTTTACGTCCGGAGTCTCATCCTGACTTGTGGGGGAATCATGGTCTCCATCATTCTTTCCTCACTTGGGACAATGCTCTAAGAATGATGATCATCACACTTTTATTTTTCTTACAACTCAACAATTACAACTCGATACTTAGAATAAATATGACTCTATATGAATGCCTCCAGCGGTGTACCGGGATATGCAATGAATCAAGAGTGACATGTATGAAATAATTATGAACGGTGGCTTTGCCACAAATACAATGTTAACTACATGATCATGCTAGCAATATGACAATGATGGAGCGTGTCATAATAAACGGAATGGTGGAAAGTTGCATGGCAATATATCTCGGAATGGCTATGGAAATGCCATAATAGGTAGGTATGGTGGCTGTTTTGAGGAAGGTATATGGTGGGTGTATGATACCGGCGAAAGGTGCGCGGTATTAGAGAGGCTAGCAATGGTGGAAGGATGGGAAAAAGTGCATATAATCCATGGACTCAACATTAGTCATAAAGAACTCATATACTTATTGCAAAAATCTAGAAGTTATCAAAGCAAAGTATTACGCGCATGCTCCTATGGGGATAGATTGGTAGGAAAAAGACCATCGCTCGTCCCCGACCGCCACTCATAAGGAAGGCAATCAATAAATAAATTATGCTCCGACTTCATCACACAACGGTTCACCATACGTGCATGCTACGGGAATCACAAACTTCAACACAAGTATTCTTTAAATTCACAACTACTTCCACTAGCATGACTCTAATATTATCACCTCCATATCTCAAAAAAATTATCATGCTTCAATCTTTTCTTAGTATTCAACACACTTCAAAAGAAAATTTTACAAATCTTGAATACCAAGCATATTAATATTTAAGCAAATTACCATGCTGTTAAGACTCTTAAAATAATTTAAGTGAAGCAAGAGAGATCAATAGTTTCTTTAAAACAAACCACCACCATGCTCTAAAAGATCTAAGTGAAGCACATAGAGCAAAATTATAATGCTCGAAAGATATAAGTGAAGCACACAGAGCAAAACTACATAGCTCAAAAGATATAAGTGAAGCACAAAGAGTATTCTAACAAATTTTAATTCATAGATGACTCTCTCAAAAGGTGTGTACAGCAAGGATGATTGTGGCACACTAACAAACAAAGACAGAAATAATACAAGACGCTCCAAGCAAAACACATATCATGTTGGTGAATAAAAATATAGCTCCAAGTAAATTGCCGATGGAAGTGGACGAAAGAGGGGATGCCTTCCGGGGCATCCCCAAGCTTTGACTTTTTGGTGTCCTTGGATTATCTTGGGGGTTCCATGGGCATCCCCAAGCTTAGGCTCTTTCCACTCCTTGTTCCATAATCCATCAAAAGAACTCACCCAAAACTTGAAAACTTCACAACACAAAACTCAATAGAAATCTCGTGAGCTCCGTTAGAGAAAGAAAACATAAAACCACTTCAAAGTACTGTAATGAACTCATTATTTATTTATTTTGGTGTTAAACCTACTGTATTCCAACTTCTCTATGGATTATAAACTATTTTACTAACCATAGATTCATCAAAATAAGCAAACAACACACGAAAAACAGAATCTGTCAAAAACAGAACAGTTTGTAGTAATCTGTAACTAACGCAAACTTCTGGAACTCCAAAAAATCTACCAAACATAGAGGACCTAGACAATTTGTTTATTGATCAGAACAAATTGGAATCAATATTTTATCACGTTCTGATGATTTTTAATAATTCTGGCACCAAACGCAAAGTTTCTAGAAATTACAGCAAGATCAAATAACTATCATCCAAGAAGATCCAATAGGTCTAGCTTGGCACAAACACTAATTAAAACACAAAACCACATCCAAACAGAGGGTAGATGGGTTATTTATTCCCTAACAGAAGAAAAACACAAAAAACTAAAAATAAAATTGGGTTGCCTCCCAACAAGCGCTACCGTTTAACGCCCCTAGCTAGGCATAAAAGCGAGGATAGATCTAGGTATTGCCATCTTTGGAAGGCAATCCATAAGTGGATCTCATGATGGTTTATTATGGCAATTTTATTTTCTTTTTTGGAAAGTGTTCCATGCCCTTTTTAATGGAAATTGGAATCTAATATTCCCTTCCTTCATATCAATAATCGCACCAGCCGTTCTAAGGAAAGGTCTACCAAGAATAATAGGGCAAGAAGGATTGCAATCTATATCAAGAACAATGAAATCTATGGGCACATAATTCCTATTTGAAAAAATAAGAACATCATTAATCCTTCCCATAAGTTTCTTAATAGTAGAATCCTCGAGATGTAAGTTTAAAGAGCAATTTTCAAAGTCACGGAAATCTAGCAAATCACACAAAGTCTTGGGGATAGTGGAGACACTAGCACCCAAATCACACAAAGCATAAAACTCATGATCTTTAATTTTAATTTTAATGGTTGGTTCCCACTCATCATAGAGTTTTCTAGGGATAGAAATTTTCAACTCAAGTTTTTCTTCATAAGATTGCATCAAGGCATCAACAATATGTTTGGTGAAGGCTTTCTTTTGACTACAAGCATGTGGAGAATTTAGCACGGATTGCAACAAGGAAATACAATCAATCAAAGAGCAACTTTCATAATTAAATTCCTTGAAATCCAATATAGTGGGTTTAGCAACATCTAAATTTTTATTTCTTTCAATCCCACTTTCATCAATTTCATCATAAAGATCTAAATACTCCGAATTTTTGGAACGCCTTCTAGGTAAAGGAAGATCATATTCAGTTTCATCAAGATTCATATTGCAAAACAAAGATTTGATAGGGGACACATCAATAACTTTTAGATCTTCATCTTGATTTTCATAGGTATTGGAAGAACATGCTTTAATAAAGGCATCTTTTGAAGCACGCATCCTAGCGGTTCTTTCCTTGCACTCATGAATGGAAATTCTCATAGCTTTGAGATACTCATTGATATCATGCTTAGGAGGAATAGATCTAATCTTTAAAAAATCAACCTCAAGAGAAATTCTATCAACGTTCCTAGCCAAATCATCAACTTTAAGCAATTTCTCTTCAAGCAAAGCATTAAAATTCTTTTGTGAATTCATAAACTCTTTAACACTATTCTCAAATTCAGAGGGCATCTTATTATAATTTCCATAAGAGTTGTTGTAGGAATTTCCATAATTATTAGAAGGATTACTAGGATATGGCCTAGGATTATAATTCCCTCTATATGCATTGTTACCAAAATTATTCCTACCAACAAAATTCACATCCATAGATTCATTGTTATTCTCAATCAAAGTAGACAAAGGCATATCATTAGGATCAGAAGAAACACTCTTAGTAGCAAATAATTTCATAAGTTCATCCATCTTTCCACTCAAAACATTGATTTCTTCTATCGCATGCACTTTTTTAGTAGAAGATCTTTCAGTATGCCATTGAGAATAATTAACCATAATATTATCTAGGAGTTTAGTAGCATCTCCTCAAGTGATTTCCACAAAAGTGCCTCCCGCGGCCGAATCTAAAAGATTTCTAGAAGCAAAATTCAATCCGGCATAAATTTTTTGTATAATCATCCACAAATTTAAACCATGAGTAGGGAAATTACGTATCATTAATTTCATTCTCTCCCAAGCTTGTGCAACATGTTCGTGATCAAGTTGCTTAAAATTCATAATATCATTTCTAAGAGAGATGATCTTAGCGGGAGGAAAATACTTAGAGATAAAAGTATCTTTGCACTTGTTCCAAGAATCAATACTGTTTTTAGGCAAAGATGAAAACCAAGCTTTAGCACGATCTCTAAGCGAAAAAGGAAATAGCTTCAATTTAACGACATCATTATCGACATCTTTTTTCTTTTGCATATCACATAAATCAACGAAGCTATTCAGATGAGTAGCGGCATCTTCACTAGGAAGGCCGGCAAATTGATCTTTCATAACAAGATTCAACAAAGTAGTATTGATTCACAAGATTCAGTATTGGCAAGAGGAGCAATCAAAGTGCTAAGGAAATCATTATTGTTGGTATTGGTGAAGTCACACAATTTGGTAGTATCTTGGGCCATCGCGACAAACAAGCAATCCAACACACGAGCAAACAAGAGGCAAGCGAGAAAAAGGCAAACGGAGAAGGAGAAGGAGAAGGAGAAGGATAAAGAGAGGGCGAATAAAACGACAAGGGTGAAGTGGGGGAGAGGAAAACGAGAGGCAAATGGCAACTAATGTAATGCGGGAGATAGGGATTGTGATGGGTACTTGGTATGTTGACTTTTTGCGTAGACTCCCTGGCAACGGCGCCAGAAATTCTTCTTGCTACCTCTTGAGCTTGCGTTGGTTTTCCCCGAAGAGGAAAGGATGATGCAACAGAGTAGCGTAAGTATTTCCCTCAGTTTTTGAGAACCGAGGTATCAATCCAGTAGGAGGCCACGCGCAAGTCCCTCGTACCTACACAACACAAAGAGCTCAACGCAACCAACGTGATTAGGGGTTGTCAATCCCTTCACGGTCACTTACGAAAGTGAGATCCGATAGATAATATTTTTGGTATTTTTGATATAAAGATGCTTAGTGAAAAGTAAAAGGCAAAGTAAAAACAAAGCAAGATTAAAGTGATGGAGATTGATATGGCGAGAATAGACCCAGGGGCCATAGGTTTCACTAGTGGCTTCTCTCAAGAGCATAAGTTTTCTACGGTGGGTGAACAAATTACTGTTGAGCAATTGACAGAATTGAGCATAGTTATGAGAATATCTAGGCATGATCATGTATATAGGCATCACGTCCGTGACAAGTAGATCGAAACGGTTCTGCATCTACTACTATTACTCCACTCATTGACCGCTATCCAGCATGCATCTAGAGTATTAAGTTAAAAACAGAGTAACACTTTAAGAAAGATGACATGATGTAGAGAGATAAATTCATGCAATATGAAATAAACCCCATCTTATTATCCTCGATGGCAACGATACAATACGTGTCTTGCTGCCCCTTCTGTCACTGGGAAAGAACACCGCAAGATCGAACCCAAAGCTAAGCACTTCTCCCATGGCAAGAACTACCAATCAAGTTGGCCAAACCAAACAGATAATTCGAAGAGACTTGCAAAGATAACCAATCATACATAAAAGAATTCAGAGAAGATTCAAATATTATTCATAGATAGACTTGATCATAAACCCACAATTCATCGGTCTCAACAAACACACCGCAAAATAAGAAGAATACATCGAATAGATCTCCACAAGAGAGGGGGAGAACATTGTATTGAGATCCAAAAAGAGAGAAGAAGCCATCTAGCTAATAACTATGGACCCGAAGGTCTGAGGTAAACTACTCACACTTCATCGGAGAGGCTATGATGATGTTGACGCCCTCCGTGATGACGGCCCTCTTCGGCGGAGCTCCGGAACAGGCCCCAAGATGGGATCTCATGGATACAGAAAGTTGCGGCGGTGGAATTAGGTTTTGGCTCCGGTTCTAATCGTTTGGGGGGTACATGGATATATATAGGAGGAAGGAGTACGTCGGTGGAGCACCGAGGGGCCCACGAGGCAGGGGGCGCGCCCTGTAGGGGGGGGGCCCACCCTCATGACCGCCTCTGGTACTTCTTGGAGTAGGGTCCAAGTCTCCTGTGTCATAATCGTGAAGAAAATCATGTTCCAAAAAGGATTTTTCTGTTTGGACTCCGTTTCATATTCTGTTTCTTCGAAACACTGAAATAGGCAAAAAAACAACAATTCTGGGCTGGGCCTCCGGTTAATAGGTTAGTCCCAAAAATAATATAAAAGTGGAAAATAAAGCCCAATATAGTCCAAAACAGTAGATAATATAGCATGGAGCAATCAAAAATTATAGATACGTTGGAGACGTATCAAAAGGAAATCGTGGAGCCCTAGCAAATTATTAGAAAACATAATGTCTCATAAGTTCAAAGCAGAAGTTCTCACGCCTTCGCGAGGCACGGTAAATGTCGCATGATTAAACTGGGGGGAAGCATCATCTTCAACCTTGGTTGCCGCTGTCGCCCACCTTGGGGAGCCCGTCGTCGACAACGCCGCCATCATCTTCACCACCGGCCCCAGTCGTCGCAATCACGAGGTCGACACAGATGAACTTCTTTAGCAGGGCCTCCACCGGCCCCTTCACGACCTCGGCTGCAGCGTCACGGGACTCAGGAGCCACCGGTTCGATCAGTGCATCAAGGTCGAAGCTCGGGTCCCGGAGATGGAGGTGGCTGAAGACGCACATCGCGGCCGCGGTGAAGAGCGTGCGGCACTCGCCCTCCACCGTGATGCACACATCGGTGGCGACGCCCTCGAGCGCCGCGGAGAGCTTGGGGAGAAGCCCAACAATGTCATCCTCTGGAGTCGCCAGCGGCTTCTTGTACCCTTCTTCATAAAGGGAACACAACGCCGTGTGGGACCTCAGCTCAAGGGAGATGAAGGCTTCGTGCCCCACGGTCGCCGCTTGCTTGACGACGGCGAGGGTCTTCTCCCTGGCCTCCAGCCGGGTCGTCTCCTCAGAAACATGTTGAGCATGGGACGCCTGGGCCTTGTCCACTTCCTCCTTCAGCCTACGCAGGCGGTCCCATTCCGCGGCATGGTCCTTGGCCTCCTGGGCCAGCTCGGCGTCACGATCGGCAAGCGCCGCCTCCCGGGCCTTGAGATCCTCATCTCGCTCCTGGAGCCGACGGGCGTCAATAGCCTGCCCCTCACAAAGGGCCTTCAGCTCAGCCTCCATCATGTTGCAATGCTCCTTGGCGGATGCTGCGTTGGCCAGCGCCATATCGCGAGCCGCCGCGGCTTCGCCGGCCTCCTTCCTGCCCTCCACAGCGGCAGCCTCAGCCCAGCCCCAGGCCGTCCTGACAGACGCGTCGGCCTAGAGCCAGCCCGAGATCAGCCCCATGCGCCCCATCGTCTTGCACCTGTCGGCGCCCTGGAGATCGGTCTGGAGCTGGTCCAGCACGGTGTAGGCCTCATCCAGAGCACCAGGCCTGACGAGGGAGTCGCAGTCCACCAACGCGAGGCCCTAGGGAGGAGGCGGCACTAGCGCCTGGGCCGGAGCCACCACAGCGGCAAGGGCGGCAGGCGGCTCTGGAGCACCTGGACCCCCCGTAGGTGCGACGAGGACCAGCGGATCCGGAGCTTGCTGGCCCACGGGGGCAGCCTCCTCCCAAGGTTCTACCACCGAGCTCTGAGGGACCCGCTCAGTTGCGTAGGAACGCAAGGCGATCTCCTCCGACTTCGCAGGGGTCTCTGAGGCCGTGGCAGGTGGCGCGGCCCTGGGGGCCCCGCCCCCCTCCTTCCTCTTCTTCACCGCGGGCTCAGCCTGATCACCAGGAAGGGAGTGTCATGGGCACGGCGTCGAGGATGGATAATGAGAACAAGGTAAGAAACTTACTCATCGGCGGTGATGTACACCCTTTTCATGGACAAGGCCGGGCCGCCCCCAACCTTCTGGAGCGTGGGCTTTGTCGCGCCCTGGGGATCGGTAGGGCGTACTGCAGCTGGCCTTGGTGCAGCAGCCATGAGCAGCAAGGCGGAGGCGTCGCCTCGAGGGTGGCCTGCCACCTCGACCTTCTTCGGGGCCGCTCGACCTAGCCTCCGCCAAGGGGTGGCCCCTGACCTCATGATGACTTCGATTGAGCATGGGGATCCCTCGACCAGGGGCTTGGCGGCATCATCATTGTCAGAGAGATCATGGAGAAGCTTGCTCTATGATAGAGGAGAAGTCTCCACGGTGTCGTCCACGGTCGCCTCCGAGTCCTCCTCCCCCTTCTCCTTGATGTCATCATTGGACGACACCATCACTGGAGAGTGGGGGATCTAGGGCAGCACGGGCCCTAGCTCATTGAAGATAGGCATGTCGGCAGCCAGCTTCACCCCGTCGCCATGATAGTACAGTAGGATGTACGCCGCCGGGAGGCCGCCTGGATCCTTCTCGAGCAGGGTGAGCACGGTCTTGCTAAACTCTTCGCTTGTCAAGCTCCCTGAGCACATCCACATGTCGTCCCTCGCGCCCTTGAAATCCCACATGGGGCGCGAGTGTGCCTGGAGCGGAGCCAGGCGTTGATTCAGGAACTCCTTAACAAGCTTGGCCCCCGTCAGCACCCCGGATCCTACTCAAGATTGGCGCCGCCCGGGTCGATGAGCTTCTCATGAGCCCATTGGTCCAGCTTCTCCGGCATCTCGGTCGGCAGTTTCGGCCGCGCGTGGGAGCCTTTGGCGTCCTCGAAGACCCACTTGCGTCGGAAGTTCTCCACCTTCTTCCCGTCCCTCATGAGTGAGTTGCCGGAGTGGACCGCGATGAAGGAGACATGGGCGGAGTGTTGGTTCGAGTCATGCATCCAGAGGTAGAAGAAGTAACGGAGGAGCATGACGTAGGGCATCACGCCCAGGAACGCTTTGCAGTAGAAGGAGAAGATGGACAAGAGGAGGACGGAGTTGGGTTGTAGATGCAGAGCCTGAACCTGGTAGTGGTCGAGGACGACAGTGAAGAACTTGAAGAAAGGCGGGACAAGCCCCGTGAATACGCTGTGAAGGAAGAAGGGATAGAATGTCCCCGCCAGAGCATCTTGCTTGGTGGAGCCCGACAGGAGCATCGTCTTCCTCCCCTCGTTGTCGTTGCTCGCCGTCAATGGAAGCACGGTGGCAAGGTGTCGCTCCTCGGTGATGGAGGACGTGATGGGGGCCAGCACAGGAGGGGAAGAAGAGCTTGCAGCCTGCACGGCCGGCTTCGCCTTCCCGGACGTCATCCGCAGAGGACTTGGGAGGAGAGATTCTGCAGATCTTGAGATGCTCTCGGCGGGGAGAAAGGGGATCTGGAGCAAGATGAAGAGAAGGCAATGAAGGCTCTGCGGCAGGGGGGCAGTCTTTTTGTCAAGTCAGGCGGTTGCCGAGGCAGCGTGGGGAAGTGGAGACGCCAACATCCCATCAAGCGCCACACATCGACTCGGTTGGCAGGTGATTGGGGCCCGCGGCGCTTCGCCCTTGCCCTTTGGCTTCGCCTCGAAGCCAAGTCCGAGCGTGCCTTGGGCCCGAGGGCTACTATCGGCGTTCTAGGAACCGGGGTACCCAGAATTGCCTGCCTGCTGCCCACAGCATGGCTCCATCGACGGCTTGGTACGGCCCATCTTCAGCACCAGCAAGACAAGACCCTCGCGAGGTGGATGACGCCAAGACCTCCAGAGGGAGTGGCCACCCCAGGTCGGCTCTCGAAGAGCGGAGATTCCTATGCGAGTCCTACCTCAGGAGGTTGAGGTGATGCAAGCCATGACGACCAAGGCCAGGCGGGCAGCAGCGGGCGCAGAGTAGCATGTTTCATCTTTGGTGCTAAGGAGGCAAGCACAGGCGCGGGGTCCCGAGGAATCATCCAAAATTTTCCATTCCCGACCAAGACCGTTAGGATGGCAGGACATATGTCATCGCCGAGCCCACCACAGTGTCACAACCAGAAGCTTTGCAGGCGAAGACCAGCTTTCGTCAGGATAGGATGTACTTCCTGTCCTCCTTCAAAATTGGCCACTGTAGGATCCCTTCCTGCCTTCGTTCGGAGGAAGAGGACTGTCGGATTCTGGGTTCCGGCAGACCCTTAAGGTTCGAACTCTGGGGTGCGCGCGGCGATCGAGCCCTCTACCTCTCTGTCTCGTAAGGGTCTAAACTACTGCAAGAACAACACAAGAGACACAGGGTTTATACTGGTTCGGGCCACCATTGTGGTGTAATACCCTACTCTAGTGTGGTGGGTGGATTGCCTCTTGGGCTGATGAGGAAGAACAGTACAAGGGGGAACGGCCTCCCGAGGGCCTGTTCTTGGCTAGGGGAGTTCGATCGCCCTTCTCTCTCTCTCTACTTGCTTCTACTGGTTCCTTGGTACTCGATCAGACCGGATTCTAGATCCCCCTCTCTTCTCTGTGGGTGGCTAGTCCTATTTATAGGCAAAGGCCCTGGGCCTCTTCCCAAATATTGAGCGGGAAGGGCGCCAACAATTGGCCAATTTGAAGGGGAACATCTGGTACACTTATCCTGACTAAAGTCGGTCTTCGCCTGTCAAAGGCTCTGGTGATGACGCCGGCTTGGGCTCCACAGTGACTTCCTCCTTGTCGCGGAGCTGGTCTTGGTCTCGTTGCACCGAAATGGGTGACTTTGCTTGATCCTCTCGCCTGCGCTTGCCCCCTTTGCACCAAAGAGGAAAGGGAGGACACTGCGCGAGCTGGCGCTCGCCTGGCATCCTTGATCGTCATGGCTTGCGTCATGGGCACCTCGTGAGGTACCCCACCTTGATCTCTCCGCCTCCTCGCGAGCCAGCCTAAGGAGGCCGTGCTTGAGGAAGCGCCGTGTCGTCCGCCTCGCGAGGCTTGGCCCCTCGCGAGGGTCTTGAGCCTTGTGTTGATGAAGACGGGCCGCGCTGGGCCCCCACTCGAGCCACGCCGCAGGCCGCAGGCAGGCAAGTGTGGGGACCCCCGTTCCCAGAACGCCGATAGTAGCCCCCGGGCGCAAGGCGCGCACGGACTTGGCCGTGCCGAGAGGCGAAAGGGCAAGGGCAAAGCGCCGCGGGCCCTAACAGCCTGCGGCCTCGGGCGCCGCGTGACGGTTGATTGGACGTGGGTGCTTTTGCAACTGCGCAGGATACTAAAGGCGTGGCATCTGCTCGGGTTTTGTCCTTATCCTTCTTCATCCGCTGCCCAGATGCCCTTTCTTGCGCTTCTTCTCCCTTCCTCCAAGCTTCCAGATCTGCTCCACCCGCTCGACCCAGGTAGCCATGGCGCCTCGCCAGACCCTGGCCGAAGCTTGGTTCTCGCCTGCTTTGGATTCACCCAACGTGTCGAAGGCGAGCCTCGCCCTACTGCACCGGATGGCTGCGGCACAGGGCATTGACGGGCACAGATGTTCAAGGTCGGCTCCGATGCCCCTGAAGGCCAAGGGAGCACCTTCTATCCTTTCTTCATGAGCTCCATTGCAGCGGGTCTGGTGCCTCCTTTCTCTGAGTTCTTCCTCGCAGCCCTCCGCCATCACAACTTGCAAGCTTTGCATCTCCACCCCAACTCCGTCCTTCTCCTGGCGATCTTCGCCTACTACTGCGAGGCGCATGTGGGGGTGCAGCCTTGAGTGGCCTTGCTGCGCCACTACTTCTACCTCCGGACCTCCAAAGGTTCTCCTTCTGAGTGCGCGGGCTTCGTCGCATGCGGCAGCTCCATGGCCATCTCGAATCCAGGGAAGAGGATCGAGGGCTTCCGGAGCAAGTGGGTATTGGTTGACGCCGGGTGCGTCGACCCTCGGTTGGCCCTTCCCACGGAGCCGGCCGTGAGCTCGGAAGACTGGTGCCGGGCGGAGCTCACGGATCCCCGCGCGAAGTCGATGCTGGCGAAGATGGACGCCGATCTGAAGCCGGCCAACCTGGCGACGGCGAAGCTGACCGGGGCGTCGTTGCTGAGGGAGTTCCTGGAGCACCAGCTGGCTCCGCTTCGGCAGTACTCTCCCCCGATGCGGAGGCCTCACCCGAGCCCCGCAGCTGTGGGCGAAGAGGACGTGACCGCGGTTCTCCAGTCCCTGGTCGGGGTCGAGGCAGCAAGGCTGGAGGGCGCGCCTTTGCCCCTGTTCCTGCGCGACGATTGGGAGAAAGTGGTGGAGTCCATGTCCGTCTTCAACAGGGACGGGCTCGTGCCCGTGGTGGCTCCCGAGGATCTGGTGAATGTGTCTTCCGGCGACTCCAGCGGAGACGGGGGCGAGGAAGAGCAGGAGGCAGGCCCCGACTCTGAGGCGACTGACGGAGAGTCCAGGGATCCCTCGCTCCAGCGCAAGCCCCGTGCTCTCCGCCTTTCGTTTAGTGACGATGATGATGATGACGACGTGCTGGGTAGCGGGAGCTCGCCCCGGTCCCGAAGAAGGGCAGGACCGGGTTGATTCCCCGCGGGTCCGCCCTGACTCCGGGGCGAACCGCTGACGCGCCTTCTTCTTCTAAGGTCAACCCCTCCAGCCGGCTCTCCGGCTTCAAGTTTGGCAGGAGGCCGCTGGAGCTTTCTGCCGAAGACCTGTAAGTGCTTGATCCTTGATTCCTAGTTTCTTGTTCTGCTGACGAGGCTTGATGATTACTTTTCCTAAGCAGGCTGGCGCCCGCGGCGAAGAAGCTGAAGGGAGCTCCCGAGGCCCCAGCTGCGACGACACCTCCACCTGTAGGGGAGGGCGACCTCGACGCACGGGCTTCTCCTGCCCACTCGCCCTTGCGGGGCCTGGCTGATCTGGCTGGGGCCGCAGCCCCCATGGCTCGGTCGACCCCAGAGGTGCCCTTGTCTGGTGCTGCTGCTACGGCGGGGGAGGCGCAGCAGACTCCGCCTCAGGATACTGCAGCCTCGCCGCCGCTACCTTCTCCTCCCGTTCCGCCGGCTGCTGGTTCCGGGACTCCTCCTGCTGCCCCGAAGCGCACTGATGCTTCCCTGCCTTCTTCTTCCATCCTGGAGCGAGCTGCTGCTGGACTAGACCGGCTGCGGCAGGATCTTCTAGGCGCCAACCCTCGCCTGGTGGCCGGGCGCCTGGAGCTGGCCTCGGGGTGGATTCGCTCCGACGCCTCGATCCGGGCAGCGCTGGTTCAGGCCTCGACGGCCTGTGATGAGGAGAAGGAGGCTACCCTCGAGGCGAAGGCTGCCCGTGACGCGGCCCTGGGAGAGGCGGTTGGCATCCGCGGCCGCTGCAAGGAGCTGGAGGACGAGTTGCAAGGCCTGCGTGGTCAGCTTGCAGAGGAGACCCGCCTTCGCCAAGAGCAGGAGAAGGGGGTGAAGGCTCGCGAGGCGGCGCTCGAGGACCGGGAGGCGAAGCTCAAGAAGCGCCGCAGCCACCTAGGTGCGTTGAAGAAGGAGCTGGAGACGACGAAGGCCGAGCTGGACGCCAAGGCCCGGGTCCTTGCCGAGGATCGCGTGGCCTTCGCGGACATGGAGAAGGATGCCCGCGCTTCACTGAAGACGCTTTACGAGAGTGGCCTGGATTGCCCGCTGGCTGGCGACGGGGACGGCCCGCCAAACTGCTTCCCTTCTTGGTGAAGGCTCTTGGAGATGTCGCCGTCAGACTCGTCCCCACGGTCGAAGCCGAGGCGCGTGTCCTGTCTTCCGCCGCGCTGACACGGGTCTTCGCCCATGTCTACCTCCGCGACCCCAGCGCCGACCTTGACAACCTGCTAGAGCCGGTGAGCGGCGAGGGCGCCGTTGCTGCTGTTGAGGCCGTGAAGGGGCGCGCAGAGGCGCTGCTGGGGAAGTTCCGGGCCTTCAGCACCAAGCCGAAGCAAGGCGCTGCCGGCTCTACTACCCCACAAGGTGAAGCCACTCCACGCGACTCCGCTGCCGACAAATGACTCCGCTATCGTTCCTGTTCTTCTTTCGATTCCTGCACATGCACGATGCCTCGAGGAGGCATTTAAATTTGCGTTTGGTACCAAGGCGACATTATGGGTTGTGATATTCGCTTTTAAGTTCCTTGAATTTTATGTTCCTCTTCCCTACTTGCTTATGCTCTACGCCGGCAGAGCCCGGCCACGCGCATGCCTCACCCAGCATCAGCCCCGACCGAAAACCAGGACGGGACCAAAGGAATGAGGGGCCACATGACAAGTTAGGCTCCTGAGTCGCGATGCTCAGGAGTCCCCCTTGGCGCACGAGCAACAAGTAGGGAAGCGCGATGTAGGTGCGTTTTTGTTCTACGTCTGCAGAGCCCGACCCCGCGCGTACCTCACCTAGCATAGCCTTTCGGAACTAAGGAGTGAGGGGCTACGGAGCCAGTTAGGCTCCTGAGTCGCGATGCTTAGGAGTCCCCCTTGACGCGCGAACAGCAGGTGACGAGATGAAATGCAGGCGGGGCTACCGTTCTACGTCTGCAGAGCCCGACTCCGCGCGTACCTCACCCAGCATAGCCTTTCGGAACTAAGGAGTGAGGGGCTACGGATCCAGTTAGGCTCCTGAGTCGCGATGCTCAGGAGTCCCCCTTGACGCGCAAACGGCCTTCATACCTTGGCTCCGCTCGGGGAGAGACGCGTGACGAACCAGGCCCGAGGGGCCTGGCTGGGGCGTACGGCTGGGCGTGACCCAGTCGTAGCCCCCGTGCCCAGCCCCCTCGCGCGGCGCTCCCGGGGGGAGGCGTTGCGATGAGGCCGGCCACTGAGCTCGGGGCTCCCTGAGGTTAACGCGGCCCGGAGGCCACCCTCAGTTGTTTATCACCAGTGCGGAGCATAGCGCTTCCGTATGTGTACAGGCATAGCCGCTACTCGGCAGTGTCGTCAGCCAGCGCGGAGCATGGTGCTTCCACTGGTACATGGGAGGGGGCTCCCCTCCAGGAGGAGCCCCTGGGGCGTGTACAACCCCGCCCTGATACGTGGCTGGCACGGTAGAGCTAGGTGAGGTGTATCTGGGCACCCGTGAGCCCGCACGGGACTCACGAGGCCCTACCTCTAGGAGGGTTGCGCCTGGCACTGGGCCGTATCTTGAGATGTGTTCCTGCAAAATCTGGTTAGATGCCGGCACTCTACGTCCTCGGGTCCCGGCCCTCGAGCTTGTCTCAGTCGTCGCTGGTATGCCAGGTCGCGATGCCGTGGACAAGGCCAGAGGGTGAGGGCTGGAGAGCCAGTAAGAGCCCTGAGTCGCGATGCTCAGGCACCCCCTTTTAACGTCCAAGTGGTCGACATGAAGAAGAAGAGGTGCCGCGGGCGGCATCGAGTAATCAAGCATGATGCATAATTGGAAATAAACACGGAAGGGATACATGCCGCTGGGCCTAGCCCAAGTGGCCTGGGGATGATGCAGCCCGAGGGGCGCCCCCAGCTAAGCAAGCTAGCGACTGAAAAGATGAAAGGGATATATGCCACAGGGACGGACCCACGCGGCCTGGGAATGACGCAACCCTGGGAGGGCGCTCCCAGCTGGGAATGAAACTTGAAAGATGTCACCTGAAGATGTCGTCCGTGCAGTGGCGTTGGTGCAGCAGACTCGGTGGGCTGCGGAAGTCGATCCTCACGAGCCCCCAGGCCCAGGGGCCTCGGGAGGCTCCGGAGGCACTGGTGGCTCCTCGCGAGCAGCCTCCATCTCCGCCAGGGCTGTGGAACGCCTGTCTTCTTGCGCCTCCAAGATGCTCCTCATGATGCGCTGGTATGCCGCAGCCACGCTCGGCAGGCCATGAGGCATGCGAACATAGCTGTGGGGTGGTCCTCCGCAGCTCCCCACTTGTGAGGGCCAGAGGCGCTCCGTCGTGGCGATCTGATTGAGCCCTGGTACGTCGACGCAGATGCGCAGCCCACCATTCTCGCCTGGATGGGGAGCCACAGCTGGTGGGCGACGGCAACCTCTCATGATCCTTGACTCCTGTAGTTCTTGAATGGCCTTGCTAACAAACTCCTGCTGTCCTGACCTTCTTTCCCTGGCTTCCTTTCGAGGGAAGCGTGCTTCAAAACACGCCTCCACATGGTGCCCCAGCGCCTCCCTCGTGACCTTGGCGAGGTCGGTGGCCCACCAAGTGAGAGCCCCCGAGCCCTGCCTGAGGAGGGCGCCGGGCACGCTTTCCTATGTGATTGAAGGAGGGTCCCCCTGGGCAAACGCGGGCCTTGAAGGGCCTGCCTCCTGAGGGTCTGAGCCTGACATTGTCTTCTTCTTCTTGGGGGCGGTCTCAGGAAGCCTCCTGCTTCTGCGATCTGGGTCTTCTAGTGACGCGGCCTGAAAGGCTCGCTCCACGGCACACACTGCATCCTTCTCTTGACATGGCACCGTGATCACGCCGCTGCTTCCTGGCATCTTGAGGACGTTGTAGCCATGGTGAGTCACGGCCATGAACTTGGCCAGCGTCGGGTACCCGAGGATGGCGTTGTACGGCAGGCGGATGTGGGCGACGTCAGAGTCGATGAGCTCGGTGCGGTAGTTGTCGTAGGTGCCGAAGGTGACTGGGAGGCGGACCTGCCCGATCGGGACTGTGGAACCATCGGTGACTCATGAGAAGGGCTTGGTTGGCTGAAGCTGGTCATAGGGCACTTGGAGGCTATTGAACGTTTTCACGGACAAGACATTGAGCCCTGCCCCTCCATCGATGAGGGTCCTGGTGACCAGAATGTTATTGATGACTGGGGAACAAAGCATTGGGAGGACTCCGGATGTAGCCGCACACTTGAGATGGTCTGCTGAGCTGAACGTGATGGTGCAGGCCGACCATCTGAGGGGACGCGTTGCTTCGAGCTTGGGGAGAACTGCATTCACTTCACGAGCAAACTGCTTGAAGATACGTTGAGAGGCTGGGGCTTGAGCTCCGCCCAGGATGCAGGCGATGGCGCGAGGTTCCTGGAAGCCCCCAGCCCCCTCGTCTTGGTGGCGGTCTTCATTCCTTCTTGGCTGAGGTGGCAACGGCGGCAGGCCTGGGTTTCCATGAGGGCGATCCTCACGAGGCTGGTCCCTCCAGTCCCCCTCGCGAGGCGGGTCACGCCAGCGGTCCTCGCGAGGTTGGTCACGCCAGCGGTCCTCGCGAGGTTGGTCATGCCAGCCTTGACGTGGGCCACGATCTTCCCAACGTCCCGGGTTCCTTCCTCCTCCTTGGCCGTAGCCCCGGTCAGCTCGGTCAGGGCGTCGGCCGACTCTTCCTTCTCGCACGGCGCGGAGTTCTTGGCATTCATTGGTGTTGTGGGTGTGGAGGTCGTGGTACACGCAGTACCGGCTGCCCCTGGAGGATTCAGGCAGATCCTTGCCCTGCTCGGTGTCCGGCTCTGCCGCGAGCACGGCAGCCCCCTTGCACTTCACGTCCTTGGCCTTGGGCTTCTTCTCTTCTGGGTCTGCGGCAGGCAGCTCGAGGAGGGAGAGGCGTCCCTCCTCAGCTCTGGCGCACTTGGTCGCCAGGTTGAACAGATCCAGGGTGGTGCAGAGGTCTTCATGCATCGCCAGCTCCTCCTTCATCTTGACGTCGCGCACGCCGTCGGAGAAGGCCGAAATGATGGCTTCTTCGGACACCCTGGGGATCTTGAGGCGCGCACTGTTGAAGCGCTGGATGTACTTCTGCAGGATCTCTCCAGGTTGCTGCTTGATGCGTCGCATGTCGCTCACGGCGGGAGGCCGGTCGCGGGTACCTTGGAAGTTGGCGATGAAGCGGGTACACATCTGGTCCTAGGAGGAGATCGTGCCTGGGGCCAGATTCAGGAGCCAAGTGCGATCACCTTCCTTCAGCGCCATGGGGAACCAATTCGCCATGACCTTCTCGTCCTCGCTAGCAGCTTTGATTCCCAGCTCGTAGAGTTGGAGGAACTCCGTGGGATCAGGTGTGCCGTCGTAGCGAGGAGGCAGGTCCGGCTTGAACTTGCCGGGCCACGCGACGCTACGCAGCTCGGGGGTGTAGGCGCGGCAGCCTGCGGTGGCCGCGGGAGGTTTTGGTTGAGGGAGAGCTTGGCCTTGTGGGTCCCCTTGCGCCGCAGCTGGGAGCAGCGCGGGGTCTTGACGTGCCGGAGCTGGAGCAGGGTCTTGGCGAGCCGGGGCCGGGAGCGCCCGGGCGGCCTCTTGCGGTTGCGGGACTTCTTGGCAGCTCCGTTCCTGCTGGGCCGGTGCATGACGGAGCGGGTTTCGCCCAGGAGCCGCATGCCTTGGGGCCATGGCATCTTCTTGGAAAGGTGGCGGCTGGAACGCCCCCGGGGCTTCATTGCCCACGCGGGGCGGAGTGCGGCGCAGTGGTGCGGAAGGCGCGGGAGAGCCCCCTGCGGCGTGGACGAGCTCGGCGACGCGGTCGAGCCACTCCTCGTAGACGTCGTCGACGGGGCGGTAGCACAGGAGCTCGTTCGCCGCGAGGAGCGCAGCCCGAGCCTCCAAGGGCGCGCGAAGCGCGTGAGACGAAGAACCGGCCGGGGTGAGCTATGGAGTGGCGGTGCGGCCATCCCGACGCATGGACGGGTGCTGAGAGGATGCTTGCTGCTCGTTCCCCGCTGGGCCGGTGGCGGCGTTGACGGCGGGCAACGGGGAACGACGAGTACGCCCACCGACGGGGGCCGTCTGGACGGCGCGGGAAGCGATGGCGGCCCGGCGCTCGGCGCGGGCCCGACGAGCGTCAGACATGGATACGACGGTCGGAGGAGAGCGGAGCGGTGGAAGACGAACTCCGGCGCACCCCTACCTGGCGCGCCAAATGTCGGATTCTGGGTTCTGGCAGACCCTTAAGGTTCGAACTCTGGGGTGCGCGCGGAGATCGAGCCCTCTACCTCTCCGTCTCGTAAGGGTCTAAACTACTGCAAGAACAACACAAGAGACACAGGGTTTATACTGGTTCGGTCCACCATTGTGGTGTAATACCCTACTCCAGTGTGGTGGGTGGATTGCCTCTTGGGCTGATGAGGAAGAACAGTACAAGGGGGAACGGCCTCCCGAGGGCCTATTCTTGGCTAGGGGAGTTCGATCGCCCTTCTCTCTCTCTCTACTTGCTTCTACTGGTTCCTTGGTACTCGATCAGACCGGATTCTAGATCCCCCTCTCTTCTCTGTGGGTGGCTAGTCCTATTTATAGGCAAAGGCCCTGGGCCTCTTCCCAAATATTGAGCGGGAAGGGCGCCAACAATTGGCCAATTTGAAGGGGAACATCTGGTACACTTATCTTGACTAAAGTCGGTCTTCGCCTGCCAAAGGCTCTGGTGATGACGCCGGCTTGGGCTCCACAGTGACTTCCTCCTTGTCGCGGAGCTGGTCTTGGTCTCGTTGCACCGAAATGGGTGCCTTTGCTTGATCCTCTCGCCTGCGCTTGCCCCCTTTGCACCAAAGAGGAAAGGGAGGACACTACGCGAGCTGGCGCCCGCCTGGCATCCTTGATCGTCATGGCTTGCATCATGGGCACCTCGTGAGGTACCCCACCTTGATCTCTCCGCCTCCTCGCGAGCCAGCCTAAGGAGACCGTGCTTAAGGAAGCGTCGTGTCGTCCGCCTCGCGAGGCTTGGCCCCTCGCGAGGGTCTTGAGCCTTGTGTTGATGAAGATGGGCCGCGCTGGGCCCCCACTCGAGCCACGTCGCAGGCCGCAGGCAGGCAAGTCCGGGGACCCTCGTTCCCAGAACGCCGACAAGGACCAAGGCCTCTATACATATAGCTTAGCCACCACCGTAGGAAGGGATCCGGATCCTCACTAGCTCACACCCGCATATGAACAGACCTCCTGAGGTTGTTCTTCCTCGATTCTAGTTCATCCTCATCCCTCCGTGAGGCTAATCCACCCAAAAGCAGGAGTAGGGTCTAACACCGCAAGGTGTCCCGAACCTGGGTAAACTGTCGAGTCCCTTTCCTTTCTTGTTCATCGAGCTAGGCCGTGGGGGTGGTGAACTGGTTGGCCGGAGAGGATGAGTTCTTCGCTCACGCCCCAGAGTTCGAAACACCTTTGGGTCAGCTGAGCCCTGAATCCGACAGAAACAATCACTACTGCAGGTTGCTGCTAACACGACACTACGATCAGAGACCGTCGATGAAACTATGTGTGATGCCATAATCGCAAACGGTGGTGTAAAATAACCATAAAAAAAGGTGCAAAATGTTTGTGATGGAGGATGCATCAAACACGGTTCAGATTTTAGTTGCGTGTGCGATGCAGGGTATATGGTTCAGCTCAATTAACTATTTGCGATGAGGAGCAACAAAAGAAACGGGTGGCCAGATGAAGGTGTGTGCGATATACACCATACAGTTCACTCGGATGAACTATTTGTGATTAGGCAACACAAAAGAAACGGCCAGCCAGATGAAGGTGTGTGCGATATATGACATGTGGTTCACTTAGAGACTGTTTGCGTTGAGACAAGAGAACATAAACAGTTCAATATAACAAGATGTGTGATACGCGACAAACAGGTCTGTAATCAGAAATGTGTGCGAAGACCGATAATAACACAGACAGTTGCGGCTAATAAGACGTATGTGATATGCTTTGTCTACACAACATCTATTTGCCATTGTGGGACGAGCGGTCATCCGGATACGCCATAAGGATGCGAAGAGGCATCCTATCAGCAAGGACTAGCTGTTCCACCAGTAGCTCATGTAAGAAAACTCTCAAGTGAAGTGTGCTCAGGCTGGAGCAGCCATGAGATGGGTGACTGGATGGGAAGTTGTGTTGATGTTAAATTAACTAATAGGATGGGTCATATCTGTCAAATTAAATGACTGACATGACCCATCCCATGAGTTAATTTAACCTGGAGGTCCTTGTTTTTTTATTTATTTTTTATTTTTTAACACATGTTAAAGAAGGTCTACCGCATTACTTTTTGACAATGTGCGATACGTGGCATACAATTGATCCATCCGACCAGTTTGTGATGGAATAGGCCGTGTGTGTTGTGGGCAAATGCTTGCTAGTATTCAACCGTTTGGGATTGATGAATTCATCACCGACAGGTTCCCTAGTGTGGTCCGTGTTCATCTGATCATCATCTACTTCTTGTGCTAGCTCAATGTTCCTTCTATGTTAAGTTTCCATTAATCGATGGCGCTTTATGAACACGCCACCATTTCCTGCCATTTCCTCACATGTTTCCCGCCACCCAGATTTGCGCATAGGCGGCGGGCGATGCACGGAGGCGACAAGCGCAACCTGTAGCACATCCACCTTTTCCAAGCATGCCAACCCACCAAAGCGCTGCCTCTGCCATCAACCTCGCCGACGAGGAAAAAGAGCAGGCGCCATGGCCCGTCAAGGCCGAGGCGCTCCCCGGCAACGCGATGGACGACTCCGGGATGCACGTCATCGCCAGGGTTGAGCAGACCTTTGGCGCATGGCGCTTGAGCGCCGCGGATCAAGATAGGCATGTCAGCGCCGGTAGGCTGCAGCTCGCTGCACAACATGATCGATGGCGCGCCGTAGAGCAATCTAGGCGCGTTCACGCCGATAGGCTGCGGCTCGCCGCACGGCGAAACTGTTGGAGCGCCGCAGAGCAAGAGGCACGGCGCGGCGCACAGCAAGAGTGGATCCATCGGCGCTTGCCTGCTGTCGACACGGCATCGCAGCTGGGTACACGTCCCATCAGTACCCCATTCCTCGCTAGGAGTGGGCAGAGGCCCTCAGCGCCATACTTGCACCGGACGCCCGCCGCGCTATTCGCATGGGTGCCACCGTTCGCCTTGTCCGCGGCCCGCTGGATGCCAACGCGCTAGTCCGTAGGCTCGACCGGCTCCTTGGCCCAGGTGTCCACCTGGGCGCAGTAGAGGAACATGGTCATCTCATACTCGAGCTGGTGATCTCTGATGAAATAGCCAACTTGGAGCTCGAGATCGCGCTCCGGATGTACCACGAGCGTGTCGACCGCTTGGACGAACGCCTGCACGTGTTCAGGCAGAGGCAAGAGCTACCCTAGGCAAGGGCTGCTGGTCATGGTCTCATGGACGCGTTTTATTTTGAAAAGTCGTTTCGACGTGGGTAGCTATGTATTCACAACAACCATAGTATTGCTCTGTTTCAATGTGTGTACTCTAATTTCCATTCTTATATGTTCTGTTTCAATGTGTGTATATACGCTTTCCATTCTGTATATGTGGATGATAACAGCTAGATTCAAATTAGTATACAAAAACAGATAGAAAATGGAATTCATAATATATATATATATATATATATATATATATATATTAATTGTTCATTAGTTCACCACAGAATATATATACATATATATAATATCATCACGTATACGTGATGATATTTAACTACTAGGTACAATGCATCAAATTGAAAACGAACAATACTAAATCTAATAATCCCTCCTGGGGGCAGTATTCCGGTAGCCCCTCGCCAGCAGCTCCCTGGTGCGCGGCGTCTTCCTAGTGAAGAGGCAGTACTCTGACTCCTCCGCCTCGCAGCGCTTGACGTACCGATCTACCTCTTGCTGGCGGACGCGCACGACCGATCTTGCCATTTCGTCGGGCGCCCACCGGTGCTCCTCGTCGGTGGCACGCTGGAGCTTATCGGCCCACCTCCATGCAGCGATGAGGCTCCCAATGCCTATGACCTTCCTCGTGAAGTACCCGTCTTCATACACCTCCTCGATACAACGACGCGCCTGCCCCCAAGCTCCGCCGCCTCCTTTTTCCAGGCGGCATCACGGGCTTCACAGGCCGCCTGGTACCTGGCTTCCTCCTCCACCATCTCCTTCTTGAATGCCACTTGCCTGGCTTTCTCAGCCGGCGGCAGCGACTTCCACAGACAAAGATTGTACTGGCCCCAAAACCAATCCAAGGTTGGGGGGTCCAGCGCAACATCGTTAGGCGGTGCGTAGCGGTCCTCGTCACTGCTAATCGAGTGAGGGTCCACAGGGGGCGGCGACTCCTCCTCTTCGCGTGGGCAGACTGGCGGCGCCATGGCAGAGATTTGAGAGAGAGAGAGAGAGGGTGAGCGAGAGGAGGATGTAGATGAGAATGTAGGCGGGACGACGTGAGAAAGGTAGTATTTATTGGCGTCCGAAATCTAGATCGACAGGGATAGTACACACGCCGGTCACCGAAATTTACGAGTACTATAGTTTGAATTACACATGATTCCCGCAGAAAAAATCTGTGTGTGAACATAATAGTTGACGGTTTCCAATACAGAACCGTGTCTGATTAATGATCCCCGCCAATCACCTACCAAACCTCGAGCCACGAGATAGAGTGCCAATCGTCTAGGGGCCGGCTGTCTTGCCAGATCTTTACATTTTCTTTTTTGAACACCAGATATTTACATCGTCTAATGATTTTTTAACTTGCACACAAGTACACAAAAATATGACTTTTCAAACCGTTTTGGTTAGGCATTGCATGTAGATGTAGTTCAAATTTGAAATTACGGTCATTAAATGGTTAGAAAATCACTTAAATGTCTATAAAAGGTCAAATGACCCCTGAAATTTTCCAATTTTTCACATGACAGTTGTATTAGTGCGCGTTAAACGTAGGAAGAATTTTGAAGGCCATAAGAGGAAGCTATCTCCCGTTCATCTTCAAACATGCATTGTTCCCTCTCGGAACCATGAACCTTCTAGCGAGTTGCTCCGGTTTGTGAGGGGTGTGTGTCCAAATATTCGTCAAACATGCCAATTTCTTTACCACATCATCTTGGTGGCATGACATTAAATCAAGCAAGGTTTCATGTTTTTCTGACCAGTTTTTAATATTTTGGAATTAAAATGCCATGGCACTCCATGCATGTGCCCATGCCTTGAGACCAATATGTTTGAAAATTCCTTCTAATTTACTGCACATGGAATTAACTCGCACACAAGTACACAAAATATGATTTTTTTCAAACCGTTTTGGATAGGCGTTGCATGTAGATATAGTTCAAATTTGAATTACGGTCACTAAATGGTTAGAAAATCACTTAAATGTCTTTAAAAGGTCAAATGACCCCTAAAATTTTCCAAATTTTCACATGACAGTTGTATTAGTGCACGCTAAACGTAGGAAAAAATTTGAAGGCCATAAGAGGAAGCTATCTCCTATTCATCATTGAACATGCATTGTTCCCTCTCGGAACCACGAACCTTCTAGTGAGTTGCTCTGGTTTGTGAGGGGAGTGTGTCCGAACTTTCGTCAAGCATGCCAATTCTTTTACCAAAGCATCTTGGTGGCATGACATTAAATCAAGCAAGGTTTCATGTTTTTCTGATCATTTTTTAATTTTTTTGGAAATAAATATCCATGGCATGCACTCCATGCATGTGCCCATGCCTTGAGACCAATATGTTTGAAAATTCCTTCTAATTTACTGCACATGGAATTAACTCGCACACAAGTACACAAAAATATGATTTTTCAAATTGTTATGGTTAGGCGTTGCATGTAGATGTAGTTCAAATATGAATTACGGTCATTAAATGCTTAGAAAATCACCTAAATGTCTTTAAAAGGTCAAATGACCCCTGAAATTTTCCAATATTTCACATGACAGTTGTATTAATGTGCGTTAACATAGGAAAAAAATTGAAGGCCGTAAGAGGAAGCTATCTCCTGTTCGTCATCAAACATGCATTGTTCCCTCTCGAAACCACGAACCTTCTACTGAATTGCTCCGGTTTGTGAGGGGTGTGTGTCCAAACTTTCGTCAAACATGCCATTTTTTTAGCACATCATCTTGGTTGCATGACATTAAATCAAACAAGGTTTCATGTTTTTCTGATCATTTTTAATTTTTTTGGAATTAAAATGCCATGGCATGCACTTGTAGGACCTTGAAGAGGTGTGTCTAGAGGGGGGGGTGATTAGACACTTAGTGCTAAAGTTACAGTTTTTAAACTATTTCAGTTTGAGTGGAGTTTTAGGCACAATTTCAACATACACAATACATATCAAGCAAGCATGGAAAGAGTATATGAGCAGCGGAAAGTAAAGCATGCGACTTGCAAGAATGTAAAGGGAAGGGTTTGGAGAATTCAAACGCAATTGGAGACAAGGATGTTTTTGTCGTGGTTCGGATAGGTGGTGCTATCCTACATCCACGTTGATGGAGACTTCAACCCACGGAGGGTAATGGTTGCGCGAGTCCACGGAGGGCTCCACCCACGAAGGGTCCACAAAGAAGCAACCTTGTCTATCCCATCATGGTCATCGCCCACGAAGGACTTGCCTCACTAGCGGTAGATCTTCACAAAGTAGGCGATCTCCTTGCCCTTACAAACTCCTTGGTTCAACTCCACAATCTTGTCGGAGGCTCCCAAGTGACACCTAGCCAATCTAGGAGACACCACTCTCCAAGAAGTAACCAATGGTGTGTTGATGATGAACTCCTTGCTCTTGTGCTTCAAATGATAGTCTCCCCAACACTCAACTCTCTCTCATAGGATTTGGATTTGGTGGAAAGAAGATTTGAGTGGAAAGCAACTTGGGGAAGGCTAGAGATCAAGATTCATATGGTAGGAATGGAATATCTTGGCCTCAACACAAGGGTAGGTGGTTCTCTCTCAGAACATATGAGTTGGAAGTGTAGATGTGTTCTGATGGCTCTCTCCATGAGTGAAGAGGAGGTGGAGGGGTATATATAGCCTCCACACAAAATCCAACCATTACACACAATTTACCAATCTCGATGGGACCGAATCAACAAACTCGGTCGGACCGAAATAGTAAACCTAGTGACCGTTAGAGATTTTCGGTGGGACTGATATGCAACTCAGTAGGACCGATATGGTTAGGGTTAGGGCATAACGTAATCTCGGTAAGACCGATTACTCAAACTCGGTGAGACCGATTTTGGTAATTAGCTAACCAGAGAGTTGGTCAGGCAAACTCGGTGGGACCGATTACTAAACTCGGTTGGACTGATTTTGGTAATAAGTTAACCAGAGAGTTTGCATTGTAATCTCGGTAGTACCGATTACCTAAACTCGGTGAGACCGATTTTGGTAATGGACATACACAGTGAGATTACAATCCCATCTCGGTGAGACCGAGATCCCTATCGGTGAAACCGATTTGCTTAGGGTTTGGCAATGGCTATGACAAGTGAAGCTCGGTGGCGCCGGATAGAAAGAATCGGTAGGTCCGAGTTTGGCTTTGGGTTTAGGTCATATGTGGAAGTGGGAAAGTAGCTGAGGGTTTTGGAGCATATCATTAAGCACACCAAGCAAAAGGCTCATTAAGCAACACCTCATCCCTCCTTGATAGTATTGGCTTTTCCAATGGACTAAATGTATCTTGGATCACTAAAATGTAAAATGAAGAGTCTTGAGCTTGAAGCTTTAGCCAATCCTTTGTCCTTAGCATCTTGAAGGAGTTCCCACATCCTTTAGTTCATGCCACTCCATTGTTGAACTTATCTGAAACATGCTAGATAGAAACGTTAGTCCAACAAGAGATATGTTGACATTAATTACCAAAACCACCTGGGGAGCACTTGTGATTTCAATCTCCCCCCTTTTGGTAATTGATGGCAACATACATCAAAGCTTTAGGTAAAGATATAAAGAATAGCAAGTAAAGCTTTGGAAGGACATGTAACAAACATAGGCTCCCCCTACATGTATGCAATCATATGAATATAAAACATAGAAGCATGTGAGAGCATAATCATGACAGAGTAGGCAATGTGTTACATGTATCTTGGCCATATGCATCAGAGCAAAAGATTATTAAGAAGAATACCTTCATGCTCATGAGCCCTTCTTGCAAATAGTATGTACATAAGCAGGAATTCCTCATACTCATGATTCTGATGCATATACTTACCTTGTAGTCTTGAGTTGGCTTAGGATGGAATGAACCTGCACAAACAAGGTTAGATAACACAGGTACATCCACTAGCCAGAGCAAACCAAAAGAAACCACAAGAATACCAAGACTGGGATGACATGTAGAAGGTGAGTACAAGGTACCACATTGGATTAGACATGTCCCCAAGAGTAAAGATATGCAATGAATTTGAATGATTTCTTTCCCTTAGATGTCTTGCTCCCCCTGAATCTGACATGGGATATTGGGAGAAGATAGGGAACAGAAAATCAGAGCTGAAAGATATAAATGGATAGAACTTAATGCAAGTAAGCACATATGAACATGTCTTTCCCCCCAAAAAGACATGTGGCATCTCTCCTCTTGAACATCAAGCATCTGGGATCCTTGAGTATTCTCTCCCCCCCTAGAGATCTCTTTCTCCCCCTTAATACTTTCTACTTTGTAGGTGATAAGCTTTGATGTGATCTCTTTCCCCCCTTTGACATCAATTTCCAAGAAGAGCTTTCTGGAATCTGTCGAATGGGTTTGGTCCTTGAGACTCAGCACAAAGCAATGGATAAAATGTGATGCTTGTAGAGGACAAGATTCGTTGAGTGGAGCTGGATCAGAAGAAATATGGGACAAGTGGCAAACTGTTTTCCCTGTTGTGAAATCGGTGGCACCGAGTGGCATGTTTCGGTGGTACCGAAAGGATTCGGTTGGATCGAAAACTACACTTCGGTGAAACCGAGTTCATCACAGAGAAAAACACTTGTCACCTCAGCTCACTAGTCAAATAAGATCTCACAAAGATTTGCAATGAATTAACTGAAGGATTTGCAAGGAATTAGATGCAGAAATATGCAGAATAAGAAGCAAAAAGAAAAGAATGAGGGTTCTAGATGTAGTTTGTTTTTGTTTTTTTTTGAAAAAGAGGGAATCAAATATGCAAGGGACAAATGCAATAACACAGAAAAGAACACAAGAGAACTTCATCTAGAGTTGGGCGGTGACATAGTCACCTATGTTAGAGTATATTGACTTAGGAGTCAAGTGAGAACACTTGATCATAGGTCATACTCATCGTTTAAGCTCAAAATGGGGTTACCATTTTTCGTTTAAGCATCTTGATGTATTCACATCTTGTTGAGTTGCTTTGACTCATGACTTGGAGTAAAGCTTCTCTAAGATGGAATAACATACCTTGAGTGGTGGTTGGGATCTTGCTCATGTAGTTGACCTTGTGTGGGTGCTCAAGGTTGATGTAGCTTAGCAAGAATTTGGAGCACCACTTGGAATTTGAGTCCATGTACCTACATGGGTTAGTTCTTGCAAGGAAGAGCACTTATGTATCCAAAAATGACAATCATGAAGCTCAACATAGAGTTTGTCAAAGGATATGTTTGAATGGTTTTGTGCTTCCTTGTCGTCAACTACCGTTGTGTGGAGACTTGGTGACGTAGAGATTACTCAAGATGTGAGTGAGTTGCAATCTCATAAGATTGGATCCAACCAAGTACCTACATGAGTTAGATAACATGCAAGATGCAAATTTGTCCAAGACATAAGATAATCATCATAAGAGATATATCATGGATTAGTCATAAGCTCATGTCTTGCATGTATCCAATGGATTTTCTACTCCAAGTTCGAAGCATCAATGATGTTCAATTCACCTCTAAACCTGCAAAACACTTTCTCATCAAGTGGTTTAGTGAATATATCCGCTAATTGCTTATCAGTGCGAACATGCTTAAGATCAATGTCTCCCTTAGCAACATGATCTCGAATGAAATGATGACGAACTTCAATGTGCTTAGTTCGAGAATGTTGTACAAGATTATGACCAATTTTTATAGCACTTTCATTGTCACAGAGCAATGGAACATGTTTCACATAGATCCCATAATATTTAAGAGTTTGGCTCATCCAAAGTAATTGAGCACAACATTAACCAACGGCAATGTACTCCGCTTCGGCGGTGGATAAGGATACCGAGTTTTGTTTCTTGGAGGACCAAGACACAAGAGATCTACCAAGAAATTGACAAGTACCTGAAGTTGACTTTCTATCAACCTTGTCTCCGGCATAATCCGAGTCGGAATAGCCAACAAGATCGAAAGAGGACCTCTTAGGATACCAAATGCCAAAATTTGGTGTATGGATTAACTATCTCACTATCCTTTTCACAGCCTTAAGATGACATTATTTAGGAGCATCTTGATATCGTGCACACATGCACACACTTAGCATAATGTCAGAACGTGAAGCACATAGGTATAACAATGAACCAATCATAGAGCGATAGACCTTTTGATCAACCGGTTCACCATCTTTGGTCAAATCATTATGTCCACTAGTAGGCATGGGTGTAGGCATACCTTTGCATTCTTGCATATTGAACTTCTTGAATAAGTCCTTGGTGTACTTTGTTTGAGATACAAATGTACCTTCCTTAGTTTGCTTGATTTGCAAACCGAGAAAGAATTTGAGTTCACTCATCATAGACATCTCAAACTTCTTCGACATTTGATTTCCAAACTTTTCACTAAAAAGAGGGTTAGTTGAACCAAATATGATATCATCAACATAAATTTGGCATACAAATAGTTCTCCATTAACTCTTTTAGTAAAAAGTGTGGAATCAATTTTTCCAATTTCAAAACCACTTGCAATAAGGAACTTGGTCAAGCATTTATACCATGCTCTAGGAGCTTGTTTAAGACCATAAAGGGCTTTATGAAGTTCGTAAACATGATTTGGCTTCTTAGGATTGACAAAGCTGGGAGGTTGTTTGACATAAACTTCCTCCTCTATTTCACCATTTAGAAAAGCACTTTTAATGTCCATTTGGTACAAGGTGATATTATGGTGATTAGCATAAGCAAGTAAGATGCGAATGGACTCAAGCCTAGCAACGGGAGCATATGTCTCACCATAGTCCATACCTTCGACTTGTGTGTACCCTTGGGCGACGAGACGTGCTTTGTTGCGAACCACTTGTCCATCTTCATCTTGCTTGTTGCGAAACACCCATTTGGTACCAATGATGTTGTGGTTGTTGTCAGGCTTCTCAACCAATGTCCAAACTTGGTTTCTCTCAAAGTTGTGTAGCTCTTCATGCATAGCGTTTATCCAATCCGGATCTTCCAATGCTTCTTCAACCTTCATTGGTTCAATGCTAGAGATGAATGAATAGTTTTCACAAAAGTTATCTAAGTGAGTTTTAGAGCGAGTGATTCTCCTAGTTTGAATATCATTGTAGATTTGCTCGACGGGATGATCTTTGGCAATTCTTGCTCGAACTCGTGAGAGCTTTTGCTTGGGTCTTTGTTGAACATCTTCTTCATCTTGTTCTTCTTCTTGGCCTTCTTCATTGTTGATGTTGCGTTCTCTTGTCGTGGTGGAGAAGGAGGTTGTTGATGTTCGTCTTGATGCATTTCCTCGTCTTCTTCTTGGTGTGTCCCACTTGTGGATGCTTCCGTATCAATTCTTGGTTCACTTTGTCGTAAAGTAGAAGCTTCCACTTGGATGGACAAAGTACTCTCCTTCACCTTCGTTGGACGAACTTTGCCAATGGACAAGTCTTGGATTGCTTCTGAAGGGTCTTTGTCTCCTACATCAATTGGCAATTGCTCTACTTGCGAGCCGTTAGATTCATCAAACTTCACATCTACCGTCTCTTCAACCTTTCGGGTGAAGTTGTTGTAGACACGGTAAGTGTGAGAGTTTGAGCCATAACCAAGTAGGAAACCTTCATGAGATTTAGGAGCAAACTTTGAACGATGATGCTTATCAAGAATGTAGCACTTTGAGCCGAATACTCGAAAATATCCAACTTGGGGTTTGTTACCGGTGAGGAGCTCGTATGCCGTCTTGCCGAGTAGCTTGTGAAGATACAAGCGATTTGTTGCATGACAAGCTGTCTCAACCGCTTCTGCCCAAAAGTGCTTTGGCGTCTTGTACTCATCAAGCATTGTTCTCGCCATTTCGATGAGTGTCCGGTTCTTCCTCTCAACAACTCCATTTTGTTGAGGTGTGTACGTAGCCGAGAACTCGTGTGAAATCCCTTCTTCGTCAAGAAAGGTGTCCACATTTGCGTTCTTGAACTCCGTTCCGTTGTCACTGCGAACCTTCTTGATCTTCACTTCAAATTGATTTTGGGCTTTCCTAGCGAAGTTTTTGAAGATCTTTTGGACCTGCGATTTGTCATCAAGAAAGAACACCCACGTAAATCTTGAAAAATCATCAACTATAACTAGACCAAAAGAATTTCCACCGAGACTCTTGTAGGCGTTGGGACCAAAAAGATCCATATGAAGTAGCTCGAGTGGCGTCCTTCTGGTCATGATGTTCTTCGCGGGATGCCTTCCTCCAACCTATTTACCTGCTTCACAAGCACTGCACAGTTAACTCCAAGGATATGATTTCCTTTAATAATCTTGTCAAGGTTTCTCATGCCAACATGACCTAGTCGTCTATGCCTGTGACGCCCGGATAGTTACGCTACAGTAATCCCATGTTAACGATGCCACGTCACCTCTGTTACTGTTGCTAGTTTATCGTTAGATCAAAACCGGTCCAAAAATTTAAATTCCAAAATTTGGTCAATAATAAAAGTTTTCAAACATTAAAAAAAATGTTCGGAGTGTGCAACCAAATGTCTAGGAATTTATAGTGTGGGATCCATGCTTTTATAAAAGACCTAAATACTTAAAATGAATTAAAAACAGAAAAGAAAGTAAATAAAGAAAAGAAAACACAAAAACAGAAAACAAAAGGAAAAAGACAAAAAAAAGGAGAAAGCAACCCCCCCCTCTCACTGGGCTTCGGCCCAGCTGGCCACCGGGCCAACCAGGCCGGCCCAGCTGCCCCCTACTAAGCACCCCACTCCCCAGACCCTAACCTCTCCCGATCCCCACTCCCCCACTCGCTCCCCGCACGCCTCTCTCTCCCCTTTCCCCGCCTGGATCGGGGCAGAGGACCCCGACCCCTTCTCCACGTCGCCGCCGCTCGGCGCCTCCGGCCATCCCCCCTCGCCGGCGCTCGCCTCCCCGTCTCCTCCCGCACGGCGCGCCCCGACCCTGCGCCTGCCCCTGACGTCGTCGCCTCCATGATTCAGTCGACGGACTGCTCTGCCCCGCCTCTCCATCGCCGGTCGTCGCCTCGTCCTCGCCCCGCCGTCGCCGGACCACCCCAAGCCGCCTCGAGCCCGCTGCCCCCTCCCTACAGCTTCGCGGTGAGCCACCGCGCCGGTTGCGCCTCCTCTTTCCTCCCCCCTCTGTGCTCCCGTATTTCGCCGTGTGCACCGCGCGACCCGGCCACGGCCGATGCGCACGCCCGCGCAACGCCGTCCCCGCCCTGGTGCCGTGCCACTCCTGCTGCCGTGCCGTCGGCTCCGGTCTGACCTTTGCTCCGCCTACACCCTGGAACCCCCTGACTCGCACTCCCCCCCTCCCGCAGCCCCGTGCCCTCGGCACAAGCTCGCGCACGCCCCCGCTGGCGCCTTTTGCCTCCATCACGCCACGGCCGCGACACACCTTGCGCCCGCTTGCCGCGTGCCTTGTGCGCCTCTCCCCCCTGCTCGCTGCTGCTCCGGCGCGGCTCTGCCAGCGCAGCTGCCCGGTCTGGCCCTGACCGCGCAGCCGTCCGACGACCCAACCACGACGCCCCCCCGCCTTGCGCCCCACCTCGTCGCCCCGCCACTCGACCAGCGGCGCTGCAACTCTGGCGCGTCGCCTCGTCCCCCCCACCTCCGGCCTGGCGAGCCCGCCTCGCCGTGGCTTCGCCCCTGTCGCCTCAGGCGACTGACCTCGCCCCGCTCTCCCTCAGGCGGGCGCAGCCCAGTGCGGTTGCGCCCAGCGCCCGCACCCGCATCGCCTGGGCAGTCCCCGCGGCACCCGAACCCAATATGGCATATGGGCCTATGACATATGGGCCCCGCCCCCAGAACGTATTAAAAAGAAATATATGAAAAAGAATTAATAAAATGATAATAATAAATAAATTAATTAAAACATTAATTAATTAATAAACTTAATTGATTATGTTAATTAATTATTAAACCAAATTAACCTGCTAATTAATCTAACTAAACAGCTAGTTAGTTAGTTAGGCAATGACATGCGGGACCCACATGTCGGGTTGACTAGGTCAACTGCTGACGTCATGCTGACGTCAGCAAACACTATTCTGGATAATGTTGCATTAAAATAATTAAATAAATCCTGAAAATGATTTAAATCTTTTGAAATTAATAGAAAATAAACCGTAGCTCAGATGAAAATACTTTCTACATGAAAGTTGCTCGGAACGACGAGACGAATCCGGATACGCAGCCCGTTCGTCCGCCACACATTCCTAACATATCAAACTCGCAACTTTTCCCCCTCCGGCTCCTTTGCTCGAAAACGCGAAACCCCGGGAAAACTTTCCCGGATGTTTCCCCCCTTCACCGGTATCATCCCATACCCCGTTAGGGCACCTCTAACGCCGTTACTTGTCATGTCATGCATCACTATGCATCTGCTTGCTTAAATATTTATTGTTTCTCCCCCCTCTTCTCTCGATAGACGCCGAGACCGACGCTGCTGCTGCCCCGTTCGACTACGGAGTTGATGATCCCTCTCTCTTGCCAGAGCAACCAGGCAAGCCCCCCCCTTGATCACCAGATATCGCCTACTCTCCTCTATACTGCTTGCATTAGAGTAGTATAGCATGTTACTGCTTTCCGTTATCCTATCCTGATGCATAGCCTGTCCTTGTTACTACTGTTGTTACCTTTACCTTCTCTCCTACATGCTTAGTTTAGGATGCTAGTTTACCATCAGTGGCCCTACATTCTTGTCCGTTAGCTGTGCTATACTATCAGGCCGTGATCACTTGGGAGGTGATCACGGGTATATACTATACTTTATACATGATACATGTGGTGACCAAAGTCGGGTTGGCTCGAGGAGTACCCGCGAGTGATTCACGGATTGGGGGCTGAAAGGACCTTTGTCCCGACGGCCCTCTGTGTGGATCTTTGTGGCGGAGCGGCAGGGCAGTTCGGGGCTACCTGGGTGAGAGGTGAGCCTGGCCCTGTTGGCGTTCGCGGATACTTAACACGCTCAACGAGATCTGGGTATTTGATCTGAGTCTGGCCATTTGGTCTATACGCACTAACCAACTACGCCGGAAAGATATGGGCACTCGGCGTCGTGGTATCAGCCGAAGCACTTCTTGACGTCAGCGACTGAGTGGCGCGCGCCGGATTGGACTGGAACGCCACTAGGCTAAGTCTGCTTCCGGCTGCGTTCGCAACGTGCAGGTGTGCTCAGGGAGATGGGCCCAGACCCCTGCGCGCTTAGGTTTAGACCGGCGTGCTGACCGCTCTGTTGTGCCTAGGTGGGGCTGCGACGTGTTGATCTTCCGAGGCCGGGTATGACCCAGGAAAGTGTGTCCGGCCAAATGGGATCAAGCGTGTTGGGCTATGTGGTGCACCCCTGCAGGGAAGTTAATCTATTCGAATAGCCGTGTCCCTCGGTAAAAGGATGACCCGGAGTTGTACCTTGACCTTGTGACAACTAGAACCGGATATTTAATAAAACACACCCTTCCAAGTGCCAGATACAACCCGGTGATCGCTCTCTAACAGGGCATCGAGGAGGGGATTGCCGGGTAGGATTATGTTATATGATGCTACTTGGAGGACTTCAGTCTACTCTCTTCTATATGCTGCAAGACGGAGGCTGCCAGAAGCATAGTCTTCGACAGGATTAGCTATCCCCCTCTTATTCTGGCATTCTGCAGTTCAGTCCACCGATATGGCCCTGTACACATATATCCATGCATATGTAGTGTAGGTCCTTGCTTGCGAGTACTTTGGATGAGTACTCACGGTTGCTTTTCTCCCCCTTTACCCCCTTTCCCTTCTACCCGGTTGCCGCAACCAGACGATGGAGCCCAGGATCCAGACGCCACCGTCGACGACGACTCCTACTACTCTGGAGGTGCCTACTACTACGTGCAGCCCGCTGACGACGACCAGGAGTAGTTAGGAGGATCCCAGGCAGGAGGCCTGCGCCTCGTTCGATCTGTATCCCAGTTTGTGCTAGCCTTCTTAAGGCAAACTTGTTTAACTTATGTCTGTACTCAGATATTGTTGCTTCCGCTGACTCGTCTATGATCGAGCACTTGTATTCGAGCCCTCGAGGCCCCTGGCTTGTATTATGATGCTTGTATGACTTATTTTATTTGTAGAGTTGTGTTGTGATATCTTCCCGTGAGTCCCTGATCTTGATCGTACACATTTGCGTGCATGATTAGTGTACGATTGAATCGGGGGCGTCACAAGTTGGTATCAGAGCCGACTACCTGTAGGAATCCCCCTTCCAAACTCCTTGGCCGAAGTTGAGTCTAGACTTTACAAAACTTTTACTAACTTGGCTGTGTGGCCCATGGGCCCACGTCTCCATTGGGTGGTAGTAGGATCTTTTATTCCTTATCCTTTACTCTGGGACTCTGATCTCTCTTCTATTCGAATTAAAATGTATTTTGCTAAATCTAACATTAGGATCTCGTTATCACTTTCACCCGGAGAGCACCTTATTAACGATGATCGTCTGCTTCACCAGAAGACCCTGAAGATACTCTTCGCTGTTAACCCGAGAACTTGTGTTCATCGCGTTTGCAATTCCCCTTCCACCGTCAACCCTTATGGATAACTACTTGCAGTTGTCATTCTTACATTCATCCCTAGTTGGTCTTGTTATTACAAGATACCCTGAAATTCTCTCTAATGTTCCGAGAATACGTTGTGCCTACTGCCTTGCAGATCTTTGCCACATGAATACCCCTACGGATAATTCCTCGCTCTTACTGAGTATCCGTTCGTCCGAAGTTGTTCATGTGTTTCACAAAAATACATTCAAATACTACCCGATCTTCCGAAAATCCTGAGCAGCCTATTGCTCTTGAAATTCTTGCTTGCTTGCATTATGGTTAATCCCATAAGTCTCGTAATCTTAACGGCATCCCTTGTCATTATAATTTTGAGTCCGTTGATTCAATTTGTTGAGAATGCTCGCAATCCTCAATCAGATCCTAGAATTCATCCTTCCGGCTCAGACATCATTTTAAACATGAGCTGGTTCTCGACCAATCGGATTGCCATCGATGGTACCCCTAAGCATACGCAACTTATCCATCCTTAATCAAAGTGTTTGCTTCTGATCCCTTGGTCGGAAATCATAATTCTTTTGCATTTGAGCTTTGAATTAGTCAGTTGTTTCTATAGTCTGATCTCCTGGCATTGTTTCTTCCTCTGGTTGAGTACCGATGCTCACATCAGATCCTTTGAGGACCACCGGATCCTTTGTTGGATTTTATCCGATAGCGTCCTTCATAGTCAATTCCTTTGGAAGTTCTTTCTCCATTGGTAAATCCTATCCTCTGATTGAACAACCATGCTCTGCTTTCGAGCTTGTGGTATTAATATTGAAGCTTGTGGTATATGTTTCCACGATACCCTGACAGGTTGAACCTATGCCTTCCTTAATATGTGTGAACTCGAAAGTTTTCACGAGTCATACTCTTCTAGTGTTTTGCTAGATAAAATCTCAACACTACAACTTCTTCGAAGACGAGAAGTGAGTGAAAGGTTATGCATTAAAGAAGTGGGAGTCTACCTTGAACTTTGTGTTCATGCCCAGGGACATGATGTAGATCCTATCATGGAAGCTTCTGGTAACAATAACTATTTCCTTGATAAATATCATCTGGTATCTGTGAATTGATCCTTTCCAACTGTGGTTCCGACCATGATTGTTCACCTTTGATTCTATTTCTCGGACAATATAAAGTACTTACCTTCTGCAGATCAGTACGCCTTCCCAACATCTATTTTGTTCTACCTTCGAGTATTACCCCCTGGTATCTCGAGGATATCAACCCATTGCACTTCATCTTATGAATTTCCGATGAAGTAGTGCCTTTCCCCATCATAGCCACTCCACGGGTTCTGGGTTGTCCTCAACCGAGAACATCGATTTGCGAATCGAATGAACACTGAGATTCGGTACTTCCAGTACTTTGTTGTTGAGAAGTTTAATACTCCATCCCGTCACTCCTAGCCTGATCGGCTACATCATTATCGTGCTAATTTTAACTGTGCAACCGGGTCCTTAATTCCGGAGCACAACTTTCGATAATGAGCTAACCTTATGCCGGTTTCCTCGTCTTATCGTTCCACCTTGAACAACAAGCTTGAATTCGACTTTGTGTCATACCATTGGTTCCAATAAACTTTTGCTTCATCATTCCTTTGACTTGGTGTCATCGCTGATTGATTACGTCTTCATGAAATCTCTCAACAAATGTGTCGTGGTCATCATCAACCCTATGAGCTCTTCCAGGATATCAATTGAATTCATGATGAGAAATACCATCCTTACTCACGATGATTTGTCTTATCATCGACCACTCTACTACCTTTTCCTCCAACACAAACTTCTTCTTGTTTTGTGTTGTACCTTGAGTTCCGTGCTATCCAACAATTGTTCTTCTTTACCTTGGAGTATTACCATCTGTCTTGTCAAGAATGTCATGAGACTTTCACACCTCTTATGAATTATTGATGCAAGCAATACTTCTTACCATAACCTTCCCTTCTTGGTCCCCGTGTTGATTCTAACTGGGATTCCAACAAGTGAACGGTACTGCATGGATTTTGTACTTCTAACAACCCTATTGCTTTGAAGTTGATGGTCGATAGTTCATTCTTAGACTATTGGTTGTTGAACCACCATTCTAACGTTGATCATGCTACCTAAGCCCATCTTTCGGGTGCACCTTTCAATCAATGTTCAATTGTGTATGCTTTCCTCGGGCATACATCATTATATTATATCATTTGATCTGACAAATGTTATCTCCTTGTTCACATAATTGTGGAAACCCATCCTTTCGAAATCTCAATGAATTGTCACTAAGTTCATCAAGTACCTCCTTATTCCTTCATTGGTTTAATGATGAGCTCTTGTTCTGGAACTCCCTTCCATAGTACATTTCCCGAGAATCTTACAATGTCTTCTCGTCAAATTGTGTTGCACCTTTTCTTCTCAGGCTTCCAAATGTCTGAGGTATCCTAACACCAATCAGATCTGAATCTCGGCCAGATATGATGGTTGGAACATATTTCCAAGAGTTATAACATTAGTCTTTATATGACCCGGTAAGGTGATGTCATGCCTAGCACACCTGACCGGAGGACCTATTGTTATAGTTTCCTTTTGGCAAGGTTAGTCATTCTTCCATGAGGAAATCGTAAGACTTATTCTATAAGTTGTTCCTGATGGATCCTTTTTGTCTCCAAAGTCTGATCTTCACTTGTTGACCATGTCAATGCTATCTCAAACCATGTCTATGGTACTCTGATTTTCAACAGGGACATTTGAAGCCCAATGTTAAAAGTTTCCTGCTCAATTATCCAAACACCGTTGTATGGGTAATGTCATGAAATTTCTCTTCCCTACCTAAAGAGTTTTCTACATTATATCCTGTCATGGATATCATGCTCTACTTGTCCTTGGGAAGGATATACCCTTGAAATATGTGTTTAAACACATTTTCCTTTCCATTGTTCTGTTTAATCTAATAATAATATTTTCCTTTCCTTTTGTTGGTTTAACGTTTCTTGTGATCTATATGATCTAAGCAGTAACATTCTCCTGCTTATGTAAACACCTCGGTGTACAATTCTGTCAGCAAGACCCTGTTACTATTGTTGATGACATTTCGGTAGCCATCGATGGACGAGAACTTTGCCTAATGGTCCGCCTCGTTCAACGAGCAGGAAAATGGTTCTCTTCGTTCCTCGCCCTTGGTACCAATGATGCAGCCAACATAACTGACCGGTTATTCTCTGACATGCCTTACTATCATGATCATGCAGGATGTCAACGCCCTTCCTACTTTTACCCCACATGGTGGGCCCATAACCCACAGGTCCCAGGAACGAAACCTGACTCCTGTACACCCCCAGTTTCCAAAGTTATTCCTCGTGCTTGACTTCTTATGTAACTTACGGGCCCCTTGCCAAGTGATCTATTCTGGTATCAGACACAATACTTAATTTCGTTGCTCTGAACCCCGTTCACACTTCATTTCAGGCAACAAACGATTGCCTATGGGCTTGAAACTTCCATTTTGCACCTTCTTATGTTGCTCTCGATAATTTGTTAAGTATCAATTCAAAAGTTACTTCCCGCCACCTTTACTGATGTTATCTACCAGTTAAGCAACATTGTAGCGATCCGTTCTTCCGAAGTTACCCCTTGACCTTCATACGTACGATGGAGTTCCCGAAGAAAGAATGATGACTTCATCATGATGACCTAAATCAGAGACATGAAGACATCAACATAATGGATCGACCTCTTCGAGAAGAGCAACCAAGACCGAGAAGATTCGTTAGAATTTCGTAACCAAATCCCTTCCCCCTCGCTTCCCCTCTTAAATCTCGGGACGAGATTTCTTGTAGTGGAGGAGAATTGTGACGCCCGGATAGTTACGCTACACTAATCCCACGTTAACGATGCCACGTCACCTCTTTTACTGTTGCTAGTTTATCGTTAGATCAAAACCGGTCCAAAAATTTAAATTCCAAAATTTGGTAAATAATAAAAGTTTTCAAACATTAAAAAAAATATTCGGAGTGTGCAACCAAATGTCTAGGAATTTATAGTGTGGGATCCATGATTTTATAAAGGACCTAAATACTTAAAATGAATTAAAAACAGAAAAGAAAGTAAATAAAAAAAGAAAACAGAAAACAAAAGGGAAAAGACAAAAAAAGGAGAAAGCAACCCCCCTCTCACTGGGCTTCGGCCCAGCTGGCCACCGGGCCAACCAGGCCGGCCCAGCCGCCCCCTACTAAGCACCCCACTCCCCAAACCCTAACCTCTCCCGACCCCCACTCCCCCACTCGCTCCCCGCATGCCTCTCTCTCCCCTTTCCCCGCCTGGATCAGGGCAGAGGACCCCGACCCCTTCGCCACGCCGCCGCCGCTCGGCGCCTCCGGCCACCCCCCTCGCCGGCGCCCGCCTCCCCGTCTCCTCCTGCACGGCGCGCCCCGACCCTGCGCCTGCCCCTGACGTCGTCGCCTCCACGATTCCATCACCGGACTGCCCCGCCCCGCCTCTCCATCGCCGGTCGTCGCCTCGTCCTCGCCCCGCCGTCGCCGGACCACCCCAAGCCGCCTCGAGCCCGCTGCCCCCTCCCTACAGCTTCGCGGTGAGCCACCGCGCCGGTTGCGCCTCCTTTTTCCTCCCCCCTCTCTGCTCCCGTACTTCGCCATGCGCACCGCGCGACCCGGCCACGGCCGATGCGCACGCCCGTGCAACGCCGTCCCTGCCCTGGTGCCGTGCCACTCCTACTGCCGTGCCGTCAGCTCCGGTCTGACCTTTGCTCCGCCTACGCCCTGGAACCCCCTGACTCGCACTCCCCCCCTCCCGCAGCCCCGTGCCCTCGGCACAAGCTCGCGCACGCCCCCGCCGGCGCCCTTTGCCTCCATCACGCCACGGCCGCGCCGCACCTTGCGCCTGCTTGCCGCGTGCCTCGTGCGCCTCTCCCCCTGCTCGCTGCTGCTCCGGCGCGGCTCTGCTAGCGCGGCCGCCCGGTCTGGCCCTGACCGCGCAGCCGTCCGACGACCCAACCACGACGCCCCCCCGCCTTGCACCCCACCTCGTCGCCCCGCCACTCCACCAGCGGCGCTGCAACTCCGGCGCGTCGCCTCGTCCGCCCCACCTCCGGTCTGGCGAGCCCGCCTCGCCGTGGCTTCGCCCCTGTCGCCTCAGGCGACTGACCTCGCCCCGCTCTCCCTCAGGCGGGCGTAGCCCAGTGCGGTTGTGCCCAGCGCCCGCACCCGCATCGCCTGGGCAGTCCTCGCGGCACCCGAACCCAATATGGCCTATGGGCCTATGACATATGGGCCCCGCCCCAGAACGTATTAAAAAGAAATATATGAAAAAGAATTAATAAAATGATGATAATAAATAAATTAATTAAAACATTAATTAATTAATTAACTTAATTAATTATGTTAATTAATTATTCAACCAAATTAACCTGCTAATTAATCTAACTAAACAGCTAGTTAGTTAGTTAGGCAATGACATGCGGGACCCACATGTCGGGTTGACTAGGTCAACTGCTGACGTCATGCTGACGTCAACAAGCACTATTCTGGATAATGTTGCATTAAAATAATTAAATAAATCCTGAAAATGATTTAAATCTTTTGAAATTAATAGAAAATAAACCGTAGCTCAGATGAAAAAACTTTCTACATGAAAGTTGCTCGGAACGACGAGACGAATCCAGATACGCAGCCCGTTCGTCCGCCACACATTCCTAACATATCAAACTCGCAACTTTTCCCCCTCCGGCTCCTCTGCTCGAAAACGCGAAACCCCGGGAAAACTTTCCCGGATGTTTCCCCCCTTCACCGATATCATCCCATACCCCGTTAGGGCACCTCTAACGCCTTTACTTGTCATGTCATGCATCACTATGCACCTGCTTGCTTAAATATTTATTGTTTCTCCCCCCTCTTCTTTCGATAGACGCCGAGACCGACGCTGTTGCTGCCCCGTTCGACTACGGAGTTGACGATCCCTCTCTCTTGCCAGAGCAACCAGGCAAGCCCCCCCTTGATCACCAGATATCGCCTACTCTCTTATATACTGCTTGCATTAGAGTAGTATAGCATGTTACTGCTTTCCATTATCCTATCCTGATGCATAGCCTGTCCTTGTTACTGCTGTTGTTATCTTCACCTGCTCTCCTACATGCTTAGTTTAGGATGCTGGTTTACCATCAGTGGCCCTACATTCTTGTCCGTCAGTTGTGTTATACTATCGGGCCGTGATCACTTGGGAGGTGATCACGGGTATATACTATACTTTATACATGATACATGTGGTGACCAAAGTCGGGTTGGCTCGAGGAGTACCCGCGAGTGATTCACGGATTGGGGGCTGAAAGGACCTTTGTCCCGATGGCCCTCTGTGTGGATCTTTGTGGCGGAGCGGCAGGGCAGTTCGGGGCTACCTGGGTGAGAGGTGAGCCTGGCCCTGTTGGCGTTCGCGGATACTTAACACGCTTAACGAGATCTGGGTATTTGATCTGAGTCTGGCCATTTGGTCTATACGCACTAACCAACTACGCGGGAAAGATATGGGCACTCGGCGTCGTGGTATCAGCCGAAGCACTTCTTGACGTCAGCGACTGAGTGGCGCGCGCCGGATTGGACTGGAACGCCACTAGGCTAGGTCTGCCTCCGGCCGTGTTCGCAACGTGCAGGTGTGCTCAGCGCGATGGGCCCAGACCCCTGCGCGCTTAGGTTTAGACCGGCGTGCTGACCGCTCTGTTGTGCCTAGGTGGGGCTGCGACGTGTTGATCTTCCGAGTCCGGGCATGACCCAGGAAAGTGTGTCCGGCCAAATGGGATCAAGCATGTTGGGCTATGTGGTGCACCCCTGCAGGGAAGTTAATCTATTCGAATAGCCGTGTCCCTCGGTAAAAGGACGACCCGGAGTTGTACCTTGACCTTGTGACAACTAGAACCGGATACTTAATAAAACACACCCTTCCAAGTGCCGGATACAACCCGGTGATCGCTCTCTAACAGGGCATCGAGGAGGGGATTGCCGGGTAGGATTATGCTATACGATGCTACTTGGAGGACTTCAGTCTACTCTCTTCTATATGCTGCAAGACGGAGGCTGCCAGAAGCATAGTCTTCGACAGGATTAGCTATCCCCCTCTTATTCTGGCATTCTACAGTTCAGTCCACCAATATGGCCCTTTACACATATATCCATGCATATGTAGTGTAGCTCCTTGCTTGCGAGTACTTTGGATGAGTACTCACGGTTGCTTTTCTCCCCCTTTTCCCCCTTTCCCTTCTACCCGGTTGCCGCAACCAGACAATGGAGCCCAGGATCCAGACGCCACCGTCGACGATGACTCCTACTACTCTGGAGGTGCCTACTACTACGTGCAGCCCGCTGACGACGACCAGGAGTAGTTAGGAGGATCCCAGGCAGGAGGCGTGCACCTCGTTCGATCTGTATCCCAGTTTGTGCTAGCCTTCTTAAGGCAAACTTGTTTAACTTATGTCTGTACTCAGATATTGTTGCTTCCGCTGACTCGTCTATGATCGAGCACTTGTATTCGAGCCCTCGAGGCCCCTGGCTTGTATTATGATGCTTGTATGACTTATTTTATTTGTAGAGTTGTATTGTGATATCTTCCCGTGAGTCCCTGATCTTGATCGTACACATTTGCATGCATGATTAGTGTACGATTGAATCGGGGGCGTCACAATGCCACAACCTACCTTTTGAGGATTTAGCGATAAAGCAAGTTTTAGGTTGTGCCTTTTTAGAGAAATCGACAATGTAAAGATCACCTCTACGTATACCGGTAAAGACCATTTTATGATTGTCTCGACGAAACACTTGGCAATCTACCTCAGTAAATAGGACATTCAAACCGAAATCAGCAAGTCTAGATACTGAAAGTAAGTTGTAGCCGAGAGATTCAATGAGCATGACATTTTGAATGGAGCCATCGTGTGAGATGGCCACTTTACCAAGGCCAACCACCTTACCCTTTGAATTATCACCAAAGGTGACATATTTTCGAGGGCCGTCATTTTCAGCAAGCTCACGGAACATCTCTTCATCTCCGGTCATATGATCAGTACATCCACTGTCGAGAACCCATTCCTTTCCTCCTGACACGTATCCCCGAAGATTTGCCATGAGACCAAAATGTCTCATTGCATCATCAAGATCGAAGTCACTATCATCATCCTCATCATAGTATCCATGTTCACCATGATCTTGCGACTCATCATCTCCTAGAGAGAGTAATTCGTTAGATAAGTGATCATCAAAGTGGTCACTTTTATGAATTCTTATAGCTTCGGATATAATATCACTAATGATTCCAACATTTCCTTTAGCATGCATGAGATTAGTAAGCTCAAATAAACAATCACCAAAACTAGGATCACTAGAGTTCATCTTACTCAAGGCAATAGATTTATGGAGAATTTCATCTAGATTTTTCAAGGAATAATCAGGAAATCGTTCCTCAAGAAATTTCCATATAGCATAGGCACAATTAAGAGTAGGTAAACTAGCAATCAAGTTTTTGGGCAATCCTCTAATGATGAGCTCAACGGTTCTAAGATTGCGAATCATGTCAATATCTTCATCTAGGATGGGATGCATAGGATCAACATGAGGTGCACAAGGACTAGCAATATACTTGTTCAAATGATATTGATTGAAAATTACAAGCATCTCATTTTTCCACTCATGAAAATACTCTCCATCAAGAATAGGCACTCTATGTCTAAGACTCCCTAAAGTAGACACATCCATCTTCCTCCAATGGTGATTAAACCAAGGCAATGGAGACCAAAGCTCTGATACCACTTGTAGGACCTTGAAGAGGTGTGTCTAGAGGGGGGGTGATTAGACACTTAGTGCTAAAGTTATAGTTTTTAAACTATTTCAGTTTGAGTGGAGTTTTAGGCACAATTTCAACATACACAATACATATCAAGCAAGCATGCAAAGAGTATATGAGCAGCGGAAAGTAAAACATGCGACTTGAAAGAATGTAAAGGGAAGGGTTTGGAGAATTCAAACGCAATTGGAGACAAGGATGTTTTTGTCGTGGTTCGGATAGGTGGTGCTATCCTACATCCACGTTGATGGAGACTTCAACCCACGGAGGGTAACGGTTGCGCGAGTCCACGGAGGGCTCCACCCACGAAGGGTCCACGAAGAAGCAACCTTGTCTATCCCATCATGGTCATCGCCCACGAAGGACTTGCCTCACTAGCGGTAGATCTTCACGAAGTAGGCGATCTCCTTGCCCTTACAAACTCCTTGGTTCAACTCCACAATCTTGTCGGAGGCTCCCAAGTGACACCTAGCCAATCTAGGAGACACAACTCTCCAAGAAGTAACCAATGGTGTGTTGATGATGAACTCCTTGCTCTTGTGCTTCAAATGATAGTCTCCCCAACACTCAACTCTCTCTCACAGGATTTGGATTTGGTGGAAAGAATATTTGAGTGGAAAGCAACTTGGGGAAGTCTAGAGATCAAGATTCATATGGTAGGAATGGAATATCTTGGCCTCAACACAAGGGTAGGTGGTTCTCTCTCAGAACATATGAGTTGGAAGTGTAGATGTGTTCTAATGGCTCTCTCCACGAGTGAAGAGGAGGTGGAGGGGTAGATATAGCCTCCACACAAAATCCAACCGTTACACACAATTTACCAATCTCGGTGGGACCGAATCAACAAACTCAGTCGGACCGAAATAGTAAACCTAGTGACCATTAGAGATTTTCGGTGGGACTGATATGCAACTCGGTAGGACCGATATGGTTAGGGTTAGGGCATAACGTAATCTCTGTAAGACCGATTACTCAAACTCGGTGAGACCAATTTTGGTAATTAGCTAACCAGAGAGTTGGCCAGGCAAACTCGGTGGGACCGATTACTAAACTCGGTTGGACCGATTTTGGTAATAAGTTAACCAGAGAGTTTGCATTGTAATCTCGGTAGTACCGATTACCTAAACTCGGTGAGACCGACTTTGGTAATGGACATACACAGTGAGATTACAATCCCATCTCGGTGAGACCGAGATCCCTATCGGTGAAACCGACTTGCTTAGGGTTTGGCAGTGGCTATGACAAGTGAAACTCGGTGGCGCCGGATAGAAAGAATCGGTAGGTCCGAGTTTGGCTTTGGGTTTAGGTCATATGTGGAAGTGGGAAAGTAGCTGAGGGTTTTGGAGCATATCATTAAGCACACCAAGCAAAAGGCTCATTAAGCAACACCTCATCCCTCCTTGATAGTATTAGCTTCTCCTATGGACTCAATGTGATCTTCGATCACTAAAATGTAAAATGAAGAGTCTTGAGCTTGAAGCTTTAGCCAATCCTTTGTCCTTAGCATCTTGAAGGAGTTCCCACATCCTTTAGTTCATGCCACTCCATTGTTGAATTTATCTGAAACATGCTAGATAGAAACGTTAGTCCAACAAGAGATATGTTGACATTAATTACCAAAACCACCTGGGGAGCACTTGTGCTTTCAGCACTCCATGCATGTGCCCATGCATTGAGACCAATATGTTTGAAAATTCCTCCTAATTTACTGCACATGGAATTAACTCGCACACAAGTACACAAAAATATGATTTTTCAAACCGTTATGGTTAGGCGTTGCATGTAGATGTAGTTCAAATTTGAATTACGGTCATTAAATGGTTAGAAAATCACTTAAATGTCTTTAAAATGTCAAATGACCCCTGAAAATTTCCAATTTTCACATAACAGTTGTATTAGTGCACGTTAAACATAGGGAAAAATTAAAGGCCGTAAGAAGAAGCTATCTCCCGTTCATCATCAAACATGCGTTGTTCCCTCTCAGAACCACGAACCTTCAAGCGAGTTGCTCCGGTTTGTGAGGGGTGTGTGTCCAAATGTTCGTCAAACATGCCAATTTCTTTACCACATCATCTTGGTGGCATGACATTACATCAAGCAAGGTTTCATGTTTTTCTGATCATTTTTTAATTTTTTGGAATTAAAATGCCATGGCACTCCATGCATGTGCCCATGCCTTGAGAACAATATGTTTGAAAATTCCTTCTAATTTATTGCACAGGGAATTAACTCGCACACAAGTACACAAAAATATGATTTTTCAAACTGTTATGGTTAGGCATTGCATGTAGATGTAGTTCGAATTTGAATTACGGTCATTAAATTGGTAGAAAATCACTTAAATGTCTTTAAAAGGTCAAATGACCCCTGAAAGTTTCCATATTTTCACATGACAGTTGCATTAGTGGACGTTAAACGTAGGAAAAAATTTGTATGTTGTAAGAGGAAGGTGTCTCCCGTTCGTCATCAAACATGCATTGTTCCATCTCAGAACCACGAACCTTCTAGCCAGTTGCTTCGGTTTGTGAGGGGTGTGTATCCAAATGTTTGTCAAACATGCCAATTTGTTTACCACATCATCTTGGTGGCATGACATTAAATCAAGCAAGGTTTCATGTTTTTCTGATCATTTTTTATTTTTTTTGTGAATTAAATTGCCATGGCACTCCATGCATGTGCCCATGCCATGAGACCAATATGTTTGAAAATTCCTTCTAATTTACTGCACATGAAATTAACTCGCACACAAGTACACAAAAATATGATTTTTCAAACCGTTATGGTTAGGCATTGCATTTAGATGTAGATCAAATTTGAATTACAGTCATTAAATGGTTAGAAAATCACTTTAATGTCTTTAGAAGGTCAAATGACCCCTAAAATTTTCCAAATTTTCAAATGACAATTGTATTAGTGCATGTTAAACGAAGGAAAAAATTCGTATGCCGTAAGAGGAAGGTTTCTCCTGTTCGTCATCAAACATGCATTGTTCCCTCTCGGAACCATGAACCTTCTAGCCAGTTGCTCCGGTTTGTGAGGGGTGTGTGTCCAAACGTTCGTCAAACATGCCAATTTTTTACCACATCATCTTGGTGGCATGACATTACATCAACCAAGGTTTCATGTTTTTCAGATCATTTTTTTATCTTTTGGAATTAAAATGCCATGGCACTCCATGCATCTGCCCATGCCTTGAGACCAATATGTTTGAAAATTCCTTCTAATTTACTGCACATGGAATTAACTCGCACACAAGTACACAAAAATATGATTTTTCAAACCGTTATGGTTAGGCGTTGCATGTAGTTGTATTTCAAATTTGAATTATAGTCATTAAATGGTTACAAAATCACTTAAATGTCTTTAAAAGGTCAAATGACCCCTGAAACTTTCCAAATTTACATGACAGTTGTATTAGTGCATGTTAAACGTAGGAAAAAATTTGAAGGCCATAAGAGGAAGTTATCTCCCGTTCGTCATCAAACATGCATTGCTCCCTCTCGGAACCAAGAACCTTCTAGCGAGTTGCTCCAGTTTGTGAGGGGTGTGTGTCCAAACGTTCGTCAAACATGCCAATTTCTTTACCACATCATCTTGGTGGCATGACATTAAATCAACCAAGGTTTCATGTTTTTCTGATCATTTTTTTATTTTTTGGAATTAAAATGCCATGGCACACCATGCATACGTATGCATGTGTCCATGTCGTGAGACCAATATGTTTCAAATTTCCTTCTAATTTACTGCACAATTTATTAACTCGCTCACAAGTACACATATATGATTTTTCAAACCGTTTTGGTTAGGCGTTGCATGTAGATGTAGTTCAAATTTGAATTACGGTCATTAAAAGGTTAGAAAATCACTTAAATGTCTTTAAAAGGTCAAATGACCCCTAGAATTTTCCAAAATTTCACATTACACTTGTAGTAGTGCACATTAGACGTAGAAACAAATTGAACGCCGTAAGAGGAAGCTATGTCCCATTCGTCATCAAACATGCTTTGTTCCCTCTCGAAACCACGAGCCTTCTAGTGAGTTGCTCCGGTTTGTGAGCGGTGTGTGTCCAAACTTTCGTCAAACATGCCAATTTCTTTACCACATCATCTTGGTGGCATGACATTACATCAACCAAGGTTTCATGTGTTACTGATATCTTTCGGAATTAAAATGCCATGTCACTCCATGCATACGTATGCATGCATGTGTCCATGTCGTGAGACAAATATGGTTGAAAATTCCTTCTAGTTTACTGCGCATGGAATTAACTCACACACAAGTACACAAAGATGATTTTTCAAACCGTTTTGGTTAGGCGTTGCATGTAGATGTAGGTCAAATTTGAATTATGGTCATTAAATGGCTAGAAAATCACTTAAATGTCTTTAAAAGGTCAAATGGACCCCTAGAATTTTTAAAAATTTCACATTACAATTGTAGTAGTGCACGTTAGACGTAGAAAAAAAATTGAAGGCCGTAAGAGGAAGGTATCTCCCGTTCGTCATCAAACATGCATTGTTCCCTCTTGGAACCATGAGCCCTCTAGTGAGTTGCTCCGGTTTGTGAGGGGTGTGTGTCCAAACTTTCATCAAACATGCTATTTTTTTTACCACATCATCTTGGTGGAATGACATTACATCAACCAAGGTTTTATGTGTTTCTAATATTTTTATTTTTTGGAATTAAAATGCCATGTCACTCCATGCTTAATTGTGTCATAGCCGTTAGACCAATATGTTTGAAAATTCCTTCCAATTTACTGCACATGGAATTAAATCGCACACAAGTACACGAAATATGAGTTTTTAAACCGTTATGGTTAGTTGTTGCATGTATATGTTGATCAAATTTCAATTACGGTCATTAAATGGCTAGAAAATCACTTAAATGTCTTAAAAGGTCAACTGACCCCTGAAATTTTCCAAAAATTGACATGACAGTTGCATTAGTAGTAAAAAAATTCTCGTTTATTTAAAACACCATCCGTTGGCACTTTACTCCAAATTCGTCTTTTACAGCTAATAAAAAATATCTACAACATCACACACAGTTGTTTTCTAGGAACCGTTTGCGATGAAAATATCTGGGTCTATTTAAGTCTCCCTCCTTAAGCTTCGCCGGCTCGTCTGCTCAGTGCCGACAACCCCCGAATCCACCAATCCCGATCCCCATTCCCGTACCCCCTTCTTGCAAAGATGACACCGTGGAAACGCTTCGTGAAGGCCCGTACGATGGTCGCATCCCCCCCGAGCGTCGCCGCCTGCGCCGCGAGCGCGGTCGCCTACGCCGAGAGTGCCGCCGCATCCGCATTGAGTGTGGCCGCTTCCGCCGAGTGGGCATCTGCGGTAGTCGACATGGCAGCTGCAGCAGCCGAGATGGCTACAGCTGCTGTTGCGACGGCGGCTGTAGACGCCGAGAGCGCTCGAGATGCCGTCCGTGCCGCTGATGTCACCCTAGCCCAAGTCGAGGCCATCCATGCCAAGATCGAGGATGCACACGCCAAGATATTCCAGGCCACCTGGGACTCCAGCGTGCAACCCACGTCTAAAAAGGCGGCGGTGGCCATGGAGCACCTACTTCCTCATGAGGTCGCCGAGCGGGAGTTGGAGATGCAGGAGGCGGCGGAGATTGAGCAGCACCGGGAGGAGGAGTTGTGCATGGCCGAGGTTGAGGTAGAGAAGAGTCTGTCCATCGAGGAATCGGCGGTGGAGTACCAACGCGAGCTCCGGCGCTGCCATTACTACGAGTACTACAACCTTGAGGGTGGTGCCGAGGACGAGGACGCGGTCGACTTCAACAGGGGGGACGCGGAGTCCACCAACGGCGGCATGTCGCCAGGACAAGTCATCGACGTCTCATCTCACACCGGCGATGCATAGGCCGGCGCGGCAGCGAATTTATTAAAATTATGCGTACTTAGGCTTTGTTTTTAATGCTGGTCTTTTGTTAGAGCAATGTTTAGGTCAACTGGCTCTGTTTAGTTACTAAAATTGCTCGATTCAGTAAGTGTGGTCTGTCTGCTGTACGCTCTTTTGTGTGCCCAAATTAGCAAGCGATGTTAAATTATGCAATGACGTACCCGGGGAAATTTCCACCAAAATTTGAATTATCAAACTCATCCCATGCGCGTAAAGCACAAGAATCGTTTGCGATGCACATAATCATTCAAAGTGAATGGACCAGCGGCACCGCGTGCAAAGTTCCCCTCCACATTTCCAAAATTTTGGCCTACCGCCAAAATATCTACCCCGCCCCCCATCCCCACCCCTTTTCTCCCCGACCACAAGTCACATTTCCAATGGTTCCTCCTTCCTTCCTTCCTTGCTAAGCTATAGCCGCTTCCTCGCTCTCACCGTCTTGCATCCTACCACGGGGCCTCCATGGTCTTCTTCAAAGACCTCCCCAATGGCTCCTCCTCTGGCGACTACTCCTTCACCACCCGGGTATGCCTCTCCTCTCTCTCGGGCTATGACTGGGAATGAAGGATTTTTACCCGACGGTCGATTTAATTCATTTCTCCTCTTGTAGCTCCCTAGGACCATCAGTGGCAACGAATGGAACGGGGTGTCTGAAGATCTATTTGCTCGTTGTCACCATCAATCTCCATGCTGAAGCTAGCTGCGTTTGATCATGTGGACAGCGGGAGGAAGTTTCTGGTATGTGCGGAGAAGGTTAGACCCTCTTTTGTTGTTACAAATCATTTGTTAGATGTGATTCAGGCACTGTCAAGGTCCCAACCCATTCATACCACACCACCAACCAAACGCATCCTAAGATAGTGTCACAGTTTGTACCTAGTATCTTAAATTGTTGCCATCTCATCAGCAGTGCCATTAGAAAATTATTTTGCACCGCTTCAGCAGTTTGTGCAGCCAACTTTGGTCCACACATCCGAGCAACCAAGCAGTAAAATACTAAATCTTTATGGCACGAAGGAACTGGGCATCGGAACAACTACGTGATCCGGAGTCCGGGTCCCTGATTTTTTTTCCGCTGCACCGGCTCGCCATTGCAGGGCACTGGAGTGAGATGTAGCAACAGTTGTCTTTACCCCAATTTTGGCATACATAGTGGACGGCCTTAGTGCTATTAGTTCTATGTTACTAAATTTGTGCATGTACACACATGTTAGTATCAATTTGCTGTCATCCAAACACTGCCGCTATGCTGTTGCAGTTATATTTACCTTCCTCATAAAATGTTCAACTTGTTATTTATAATACATGAGTAAGAACTTGTAGCATCGTTGTAGTTAATTATAGCTTTTGATGTTCCAGAATTTGGTTGTTGTCTCAGTACCAATTATTTCATTTGCACATTGATCTTTTTGAGAAGATATGTCATAATTAAAATGTTTCTTCAGTTTTTCAAGATAAGCATTGGTGATTTTCTATGTTGCTATAAACCCATTTCCCCTACAGTTGTTACTGAGCTAGTTTTAAATATTATAGGATGAACGGAAGTGTTCTTACTTGGAGTGGGTTGATCATCTGATAAAACAAAAGCTCAAAGGGAAAATTCAATTCATCACAACAAGATAGAGAGGGAGAAACACCATATGATCCAACTATATTAACAAAGCTCGCGATACATCGAGATCATGAAATCTCAAGAACACGAGAGAGGGAGGGAGAGAGAGAGAGAGAGAGAGAGAGAGATTAAACACATAGCTACTGGTACAAACCCTCAGCCCCGAGGGTGGACTACTCTCTCCTCATCATGGTGGCCGCCGGGATGATGAAGATGGCCACCGGTGATGAGTTCCACCTTCGGCAGGGTGCCGGAACAGGGTCTAGATCGGTTTTTCATGGCTACAGAGGCTTGCGGCGGCGGAACTTATGATCTAGGATTATCTTCAGGGGGTTTGGAATATTCGGGAATTTATAGGGCTCACAGGAGGTGCAGGAGGCCACCGAGGTGGCCACAACCCCCCAGGGCACGCCTGGGGGCCCCAGGTGCACCCAGGTGGATTGTGCCCCCCTCGGGGCACCACTCTGGTACTTCTTTGGCCCACTAGATGTATTCTGGTGCAAAAAAATCTCCAAAAAGTTTTGCTGCATTTGGACTTCGTTTGGTATTTATTTTCCACGAAGTAAAAATCAAGCAAAAACAGCAACTGGCACTGGGCACTATGTCAATAGGTTAGTCCCAGAAAATGATATAAAATTGCTATAAAATGATTGTAAAACATCCAAGAATGATAATATAACAGCATGGAACAATGAAAAATTATAGATACGTTGGAGACGTATCAGCATCCCCAAGTTTAATTCCTACTCGTCCTCGAGTAGGTAAATGATAAAAATAGAATTTTTGATGTGGAATGTTGCCTAAAATCAAGCAAATAGTCTAGTTTTGACGTGAAGATTTCAATACTCAAGCAAATCAACAAGCAACCATGTCTTTGAAAATAACAACACTAAAGAAAGTTATCCCTAGACCGTCATGCTCAATCATTTATCCATTCATGAAACACACTCGCATATTAGCTACATCCAATGCTCAAGTACGATCGTAGTGCCCCTTAGTTGGTGCTTTATAAGAGAAGATGGAGACTCAAATGAAAATAAAAAATGCATAAAGTAAATAGAAAGGCCCTTCGCAGAGGGAAGTAGGGATTGTAGAGGTGCCAGAGCTCAAAGCTTAAATTGAGAGATAAAAATTATGGGAGGCATACTTTTCCCGTCAACGAAAACGACCGAGTAATTCCCAACAGTTTCCATGCTAGATATATCATAGGCGGTTCCCAAACAGAAAATAAAGTTTATTCCTTTTTCCACCATTCTTTCACAATCCATGGCTAGCGGTATCCACGGGTGCCTTCCATACCAACACTTCCCAAGGAATTTATTATTTGACAAAATAAAGTAAATTTCTTTTTCATTTTGGGACTGGGCATCCCTAATACCTTTGCCACACTCTCGTGCAATGACAAGTGAATAAACACTCATCTTGAGAATAACACATCTAGCATGGAAAATATTGGCCACCCCTGCCGCTTCATGAGCGGTACAAGCACACAAAAAAGGAAAATTATTTTGAAAATTAGAGATGGCACATACAAATTTACTTAGAACGGCACGAAAATACCGCTCATAGGTAGGTATGGTGGACTCATATGGCAAAACTGGGTTTAAGGATTTTGGATGCATAAGTAGTATTCCCACGTAGTGCAAGGGATGGCTAGCCAAAAGATTGAGAAGCATCCAACCAAGAAACGAAAAATCACATAAGCAAGCATTAAACCTAACTAACACCAAATAATGCACCACAAGTAGGATGTAATTTCATTGCATAACTATGGACTTTCGTGCTCGCATAGGGAATCACAACCCTTAACATCAATATTCTTACTAAAGCATAATTACTCATCAACATGACTCACATATCACTATCATCATATCTCAATATTACAAAGAATTAAGTTTATTTTGTCCAATGATCTCATGAAAGTTTTTTTATATCCTTCTTGAATATCTATCACTTTGGGACTAATTTCATAAGTTGCAATTGCTTTGACAAGCTCAAATAAATGTAAGTGAAGAACATGAGCATAAAAAATTTCATCTCTCAAAATAATATAAGTGAAGCATGAGAGAATTTCCTCAAAAAACTTTAAAGAACACCGTGCTAAAAAAGATATAATTGAAGCACTAGAGCAAATGACAAACTACTCCCAAAAGATATAAGTGAAGATCAAGCGAGTAGTTGAGTAAATAGGTAGCTATGTGAGGACACTCTCTTATTTAAAAAACTTCCAGATCAAAGTATTTTATTGAAACAACAAGCAAAACAAAATAAAATGACATTCCAAGAATAGCACACATCATGTGAAGAAGAAAAAACTTAGGCTCAACCGATACTAACCGATAATTGTTGATGAAGAAAGGTGGGATGCGTACCGGGGCATCCCCAAGCTTTGGTGCTTGAGACTTGTTGAAATATTATGTTGGGATGCCTGATACGTCTCCAACGTATCTATAATTTTTGATTATATTATCTGTTTTGGATGTTTAATATTCATTATATGATTTTTGGGACTAACCTATTAACCTAGAGCCCAGTGCTAGTTCCTGTTTTTCCCCTTGTTTCATAGTTTCGCAGAAAAGGAATACCAAACAGAGTCCAAACGGAATGAAACTTTCACGAGGATTTTTCTTGGACCAGAAGATATCCAGATGGCTTGGAGTGCACGTCAGGAAAGCCATGAGGCAGCCACAAGGTCGGGAGGCGAGCCCCCCACCCTTGTGGGCCCCTCGTGACTCCACCGACCTATTTCTTCCGCCTATATATTCTCAAATACCCCAAAACCTTCGAGGGGAGCCACGAAATCGCTTTTCCACCGCCGCAACCTTCTGTACCCATGATATCCAATCTAGGGGCCTTTTCCACCGTCCTTCCGGAGGGGGATTCGGTCACTGAGGGCTTCTACATCAGCACCATTGCCTCTCCGATGAATCGTGAGTAGTTTACCACAGACCTATAGGTCCATAGCTAGTAGCTAGATGGCTTCTTCTCTCTCTTTGATTCTCAATACAAAGTTCTCCTCGATGTTCTTGGAGATCTATTCGATGTAATACTCTTTTGCGGTGTGTTTGCCGAGATCTGATGAATTGTGGATTTATGATCAGCTTATCTATGAATATTATTTGAATCTCTTCTGAATTCGTATATGCATGACTTGATATCTTTGCAAGTCTCTTTGAACTATCGATTTGGTTTGGCCAACTAGATTGTTTTTTCTTGCAATGGGAGAAGTGCTTAGCTTTGGGTTCAATCTTGCGGTGCTCGATCCTAGTGACATAAGAGGAACCGACACGTATTGTATTGTTGCTATCGAGGATAACAAGATGGAGTTTTCATCATATTGCTTGAGTTTATCCCGCTACATCATGTCATCTTACTTAATTCGTTACTTTGTTCTTATGAACTTAATACTCTAGATGCAGGCAGGAGTCGGTCGATGTGTGGAGTAATAGTAGTAGATGCAGGCAGGAGTCGGTCGATGTGTGGAGTAATAGTAGTAGATGCAGGCAGGAGTCGGTCTACTTGACACGGACGTGATGTCTATATTCATGATCATTTCCTTAGATATTGTCATAACTTTGCATTGTTCTATCAATTGCTCGGCAGTAATTTGTTCACCCACCATAATATTTTCTATCTTGAGAGAAGCCTCTAGTGAAACCTATGGCCCCCAGGTCTATTTTCCATCATATAAGTTTCCGATCTACAGTTTTATTTTCCTATTTATTTTCTTTGCAATCTTTTACTTTCTGTTCCATAAACCAAAAAATACCAAAAATATTACTTTATCATTTATCCATCTCTATCAAATCTCACTTTGCAAATAACCATGAAGGGATTGACAACCCCTTTATCGCGTTGGGTGCAAGTTGGTGTTTTTTTGTGAAGGTATTCGGTGGCTTGAGCGTTGTCTCCTATTATATTGATACCTTCGTTCTCAAAAGCTGAGGGAAATACTTACTCTACTTTGTTGCATCACCCTTTCCTCTTCAAGGGAAAAACCAACGCAAGATCAAGAGGTAGCAGGAAGAATTTCTGGCGCCATTGCCGGGGAGATCTACGCTGAGCCGAGACATACCAAGTACCCATCATAAACTCTCATCCCTCGCATTACATTATTCGCCATTTGCCTCTTGTTTTCCTCTCACCCACTTCTAAAGATTTGCCTTTTCTTCGCCCCTCTTCTGTTCGTCTTCTTCGCTTGCTTTTTGTGTGCTCGTGTGTTCGATTGCTTGCTTTGTCATGATGGTTCAAGAGAATACCAAGTTTTGTGACATTTCCAACACCAATAATAATGATTTTATTAGTACTCCGATTGCTCCAGCTACTAATGCGGAATCTTGTGAAATTAATACCGCTTTGCTGAATCTTGTTATGAAAGATCAATTTTCCAATCTTCCCAATGAAGATGCCGCATCCCATCTTAATAATTTCGTTGATTTGTATGATATGAAAAAGAAAAGGATGTGGATAATGATATTGTTAAATTGAAGCTATTTCCGTTCTCACTTCGAGATCGTGCTAAAACTTGGTTTTCATCTTTGCCTAAAAATAATATTGATTCATGGAATAAGCGTAAAGATGCTTTTATTTCCAAGTATTTGCCTCCCGCTAAGATCATCTCCCTTAGGAATGATATTATGAATTTTAAGCAACTTGATCATGAACATTGTTGCACAATCTTGGGAGAGGATGAAATTGATGATATGAAACTGCCCTACTCATGGTTTGAATTTGTGAATGCTTATACAAAACTTTTTGCCAGATTGAATTTTGCTTCTAGAAATCTTTTAGATTTGGCTGCAGGAGGTACTTTTTTGGAAATTACGTTAGGACAAGCTATCAAACTCCTAGATAATATTATGATTAATTATTCTCATTGGCATGCCGAAAGATCTCCCACTAGTAAAAAAGTGCATGCAATTGAAGAGATTAATGTTTTGAGTGGAAAGATGGATGAGCTTATGAAACTATTTGCTAGCAAGGGTGCTCCTATTGATCCTAATGATATGCCTTTGTCTACTTTGATTGAGAATAATAATGAATCTATGGATTTGAATTTTGTTGGTAGGAACAATTTTGGTAATAACGCGTATAGAGGTAATTTTAATCCTAGGCCGTTTCCTAGTAATTCCTCTAATAACTATGGTAATTCCTACAACAATTATTATGGAAGTGATAATAAGATGCCCTCTGATTTTGATAAACAGTGTTAAAGAATTTATGAATTCGCAAAAGAATTTCAATGCTTTGATTGAACAAAAATTGCTTAAGGTTGATGATTTGGCTAGGAACGTGGATAGAATTTCTCTTGATGTTGATTCTTTGAAACTTATATATATTCCACCTAAGCATTATATCAATGAGTCTCTCAAAGCCATGATAATTTCCATTGATGAGTGCAAAGAAAGAACCGCTAAGATGTGTGCTAAAAAGGATTGGTTTATAAAAGCGTGTTCTTCTAGTTTCCGTGAGAATAATGATGAAGATCTTAAAGTGATTGATGTGACTCCTATTGAATCTTTGTTTTTCAATGTAAATTTTGATAAAGATGGGACCAGAGATGAGTCAGCTTTAGTTAAAGGCTTCCCAATGATTCAGAGTTTTTGGATCTTAATGCAAAAATTGACAAAAGTGGGATTGGAGAGGTCAAAACTTTAAGTAGCAATGAACCCACTATTTTGGATTTCAAGGAATTCAATTATGATAATTGTTCTTTAATAGATTGTATTTCCTTGTTGCAATCCATGCTGAATTCTCCTCATGCTTATAGTCAAAACAAAGCTTTTACTAAACATATCGTTGATGCTATGATGCAATCTTTCAAAGAAAAGCTGGATTTGGAAGTTTCTATCCCTAGAAAACTTTATGATAAGTGGGAAACTACTATTATGATTAAGATTAAAGATTATGAATGCCATGCTTTGTGTGATTTGGGTGCTAGTGTTTCCACGATTCTGAAAACTCTTCGTGATGTGTTAGGTTTTCGTGAATTAGATGATTGTTCTTTAAATTTGCATCTTGTGGATTCCATTATTAAGAAACCTATCGGAAGAATTAATGATGTTCTTATTGTTGCAAATAGGAATTATGTGCTCGTATATTTCATTGTTCTTGATATAGATTGCAATCCTAGATGTCCTATTATTCTTGCTAGACCTTTCCTTAGAACAATTGGTGCGATTATTGATATGAAAGAACGAAACATTAGATTTTAATTTCTGCTAAGTAAAGGCATGGAACACTTCCCAAGAAAGAAAATTAAATTGCCTTATGAATCTATTATGAGAGCCACTTATGGATTGCATGCCAAAAATGATAATACTTAGATCTATTCGTGTTTTATGCCTAGCTAAGGGCGTTAAACAATAGCGCTTGTTGGGAGGCAACCCAATTTTTTTGCTTTTTAGGTTTTGTTTTGTGATACGTATCCATCGTATCTATAATTTTTGATTGCTCCATGCCAATATTCTACAACTTTTACATACTTTTGGTAACTTTTTATACTATTTTTGGGACTAACATATTGATTCAGTGCCCAGTGCCAGTTCCTGTTTGTTGCATGTTTTTTGTTTCGCAAAAAATCCATATCAAACGGAGTCCAAACAGGATAAAAATTGATGGAGATTTTTTTGGAATATACGTGACTTTTGGGAAGTGGAATCAACATGACACGATGCCCGAGGGGCCCACGAGGGTGAGGGGCATGCCCTAGGGGGTCAGGCGCACCCTGGGCCCTCGTGGACACCCCATAAGGCGGTTGGTGCCCTTCTTTTGCCGCAAGAAAGCCAATATCCAGATAAAAATCGTGTCCAAATTTCAGCCCAATCAGAGTTACGGATCTTCGGGAATTTAAGAAACGGTGAAAGGGCAGAATCAGGGAGCGCAAAAACAGAGAGAGACATAGAGACATATGCAATCTCGGAGGGGCTCTCGCCCCTCCCATACCATGGAGGCCATGGACCAGAGGGGAAACCCTTCTCCATCTAGGGGGAAGGTCAAGGAAGAAGAAGAAGAAGGGGGGCCCTCCCCCCTCTCTCCCGGTGGCGCCGGAACGCCGTCGGGGCCATCATCATCACCGCGATCTACACCAACACCTCCGTCATGTTCACCAACATCTTCATCACCTTATCCCATCTATCCACAGTGGTCCACTCTCCCACAACCTGCTATACCCTCTACTTGAACATGGTCCTTTATCCTTCATATTATTATCCAATGATGTGTTGCCATCCTATGATGTCTGAGTAGATTCTCGTTGTCCTATCGGTAATTTGTGAATTGCTATGATTGGTTTAATTTGCTTGTGCTTATGTTTCTATCCTTTGGTGCCCATCATACGAGCGCGCACATGGATCACACCATAGGGTTAGTTGTATGTTGATAGGACTATGTATTGGAGGGCAAGAGTGACAAAAGCTTCAACCTAGCATAGAAATTTATGCATACGGGATTGAAGGGGGACCAATATATCTTAATGCTATGGTTGGGTTTTACCTTAATGAACGTTAGTAGTTGCGGATGCTTGCTAATAGTTCCAATCATAAGTGCATAGAATTCCAAGTCAGGAATGACATGCTAGTAGTGGCCTCTCCCACATAAAACTTGCTATCGGTCTAGTACAGTAGTCAATTGCTAAGGGACAATTTCGCAACTCCTACCACCACTTATCCACACTCGCTATACTAACTTTATTGCTTCTTTACTTAAAAAAGCCCCTACTTTTTATTTACATGGTCTTTATTATCTTGCAAACCTTTCCTACAACACCTACAAAGTACTTCTAGTTTCATACTTGTTCTAGGTAAAGCGAACGTTAAGCGTGCGTAGAGTTGTATCGGTGGTCAATAGAACTTGAGGGAATATTTGTTCTACCTTTAGCTCCTCGTTGGGTTCGACACTCTTACTTATCGAAAGAGGCTACAATTGATCCCCTATACTTGTGGGTTATCAAGACCTTTTTCCTGCACCGTTGCCGGGGAGTTATAGCATGGGTTGAATATTCTCGTGTGTGCTTGTTTGCTTTATCACTAAGTAGTTTTTATTTTGTTCTCTTGTTTTCTATCTTTATTATGGGTAGGAAACACAAAATACCAAAAAAATAGTGATACCTACTGAACCAATGGTTGAGGAATCACTCAAAATCTATCACACTCCTGAAGCTTTTTACTTGGATCATCTTCGATCCCTATGTGCTCGGGCTGAAACCCCAACTAGCTTAGTTGAGGGCAAATCTTTAGATGAGCATGATTGTTATGTGCGACACCGCATATCTGAAAAAGGGAAACTTTTACTGGATCAAATTCATCGTTTGCAGTGCTATGCTTGGAATCTATGTGAAATATATGATGTTACTTGTTGTTCTGAAAACCCTAAGAAACACCTTCCCTACCAATGTGAGTTTAGTGATAATGGAACCGTATCTTCGTATGCTAAGGGTGTTTATAATTACTATGAGGTTCAACAAACTGAAGAATTTGTTGCTTTTAAGGGTGCTTATGAAATTGCTTCTTTGATTGAAACATATGATGCTACTCTTTACAAATATGAAAATTTTGCCATACTTAAATATTGTTATGATAATTATGCTTCTAATGCCTATGTTAAACCATATATTGAGGACTCCTCCGCTGTCGAAGAAGAGACTAATATTTTGCAGGAGTCTATGGGAGAAGGAATTGATGAAACTGTGGGCTCATTGGATGAAAAAGATGATGAGGAGAGCGAAGGACAAATGGAGGTAGATCGGATTACCTACCTGTGCCCACCTTATAATGAGAGTAACTCTTCAACTCATACATTGTTTAATTTCCCTTCGTGCTTACCGAAGGATGATTGCTATGATGATTGTTATGATCCCGTTGATTCTTTTGAAATATCCCTTTTGGATGACGCTTGCTATGCTTGTGGCCAAGATGCCAATATGAATTATGCTTATAAAGATGAACTTGCTATAGTTCCTTATGTTAAACATGAAATTGTTGCTATTGCACCCACACATGATAGTCCTATTATCTTTTTGAATTCTCCCGACTACACTATATCGGAGAAGTTTGCCCTTATTAAGGATTATATTGATGGGTTGCATTTGACTACTACCCATGATGATTTTTATAGATATAATATGCATGTGCTTGCTGCTCCTACTTGCAATTATTATGAGAGAGGAACTACATCTCCGCCTCTCCATGTTTCCAATATGATAAAATTGCAAGAAACTGTTTATACTATGCATTGGCCTTTACTATGTGTGCATGAATTGTTCTTTTATGACATGCCAATGCATAGGAAAAGAGTTAGACTTTGTTGTTGCATGATATATGTTACTTTGTGCTCACTACTAAACCACAAATCATTGTTAATTAATATTGGCTTTGATATACCTTGGGATCCGGGTGGATCCATTACTTGAGCACTATATGCCTAGCTTAATGGCTTTAAAAAAAGCTGCCAGGGAGACAACCCGGAAGTTTTAGAGAGTCATTTATTTCTGTTGTGTGCTTTTATAAAGTTTAAAAACAAAAATAATGTGCCAAGATTTGCCTTTAGGATGTTTACATTGCTTGTTGGTTTGTGCGGTGCAAAACAGAAACTTTGGCTATAGTGTGCGATTTTACATTTTTTACCGAAACGTCAAATGGTTCTGAAACTTTTTGCACTGTATTTATATACAAATTTTTTATTTTTCCTAATGTTTTCGGAATTTTTGGAGTGAAGGAAGTATGGTGAATGTTCGGATTGCTACAGACGGACCTGTTTAAGACAGACTATGTTTTTGATACATAGTTTGCTTGTTTTGATGAAACTATCAATTTATATCAGTGGATTAAGCCATGGAAAAGTTATATTACAGTAGCTACAATGCAAAAACAAAATATTAATTGGTTTTCAATAGTACTTAGAGTAGTGATTTGCTTTATTATACTAATGGATCGTACCGAGCTTTCTGTTGAGTGTTGTGTGGATGAAGTGTTCGAAGATCGAGGAGGTCTCGATATGAGGAGAAGGAGGAGAGGAAAGAGCTCAAGGATGGGGATGCCCAAGGCACCCCAAGTAAATATTCACTGAGACTCAAGCATCTAAGCTTGGGGATGCCCTGGAAGGCATCCCATCTTTCTTGAACAAGTATCGGTATGTTTTCAGATCCGTTTCGTTCATGTGATATGTGCAAACCTTGGAGCGTCTTTTACATTTAGTTCTCACTTTTCTTTGATGCACCATTCTGGTATGAGAAAGTCCATGGTTGATTTATAGAATGCTCTTTGCACTTCACTTATATCTTTTGAGTATGGCTTTATAGAATGCTTCATGTGCTAAACTTATATCATTTGAAGTTTGGATTGCCTGTTTCCCTACACATAAGAAACGCCATTTGTAGAATGCTCTTTTGCTTCACTTATATTTGTTAGAGCATGGGCATATCTTTTGTAGAAAGAATTAAACTCTCTTGCTTCACTTATATTTATTTAGAGAGTTGACATGAATTGGTCATTCACATGGTTAATCATAAAATCCTACATAAAACTTGTAGATCACTGGATATGATATGTTTGATTCCTTGCAATAGTTTTGTGATATAAAGATGGTGATATTAGAGTCATGCTAGTGGGTAGTTGTGGATTGTAGAAATACTTGTGTTGAAGTTTGTGATTCCCGTAGCATGCACGTATGGTGAACCGTTATGTAACGAAGTTGGAGCATGAGGTATTTATTGATTGTCTTCCTTATGAGTGGCGGTCGGGGACGAGCGATGGTCGTTTCGTACCAATCTATCCCCCTAGGAGCATGCGCGTAGTACTTTGTTTTGATGACTAATAGATTTTTGCAATAAGTATGTGAGTTCTTTATGACTAATGTTGAGTCCATGGATTATACGCACTCTCACCCTTCCATCATTGCTAGCCTCTTCGGTACCGTGCATTGCCCTTTCTCACCTCGAGAGTTGGTGCAAACTTCGCTGGTGCATACAAACCCCGTGATATGATACGCTCTATCACACATAAGCCTCCTTATATCTTCCTCAAAACAGCCACCATACCTACCTATCATGGCATTTCCATAGCCATTCAGAGATATATTGCCACGCAACTTCCATCATCATCATCATCATCATCATCATCATATACATGACTTGAGCATTTATTGTCATATTGCTTTGCATGATCGTAATATAGCTAGCATGATGTTTTCATGGCTTGTCCGTTTTTTGATGTCATTGCTACGCTAGATCATTACACATCCCGGTACACCGCCGGAGGCATTCATATAGAGTCCTATCTTTGTTCTAGTATCGAGTTGTAATATTGAGTTGTAAGTAAATAAAAGTGTGATGATCATCATTATTAGAACATTGTCCCTTGTGAGGTTATAAAAATAGAAGTGGCCAAAGAAGCCTCCCCCCCCCCAAAAAAAAAGAGAGAGGCCAAAGAAGCCTAAAAAAGAAAAAAGAAAAAAATGAGAGAAAAAGAGAGAAGGGACAAATGTTACTATCCTTTTACCACACTTGTGCTTCAGAGTAGCACCATGTTCTTCATATAGAGAGCCTCTTGAGTTATCACTTTCATATACTAGTGGGAATTTTCATTATAGAACTTGGCTTGTATATTCCAACGATGGGCTTCCTCAAATGCCCTAGGTCTTTATGAGCAAGCAAGTTGGATGCACACCCACTTAGTTCCAGTTTGAGCTTTCATACACTTATAGATCTAGTGCATCTGTTGCATGGCAATCCCTACTCCTCGCATTGACATCAATTGATGGGCATCTCCATAACCCGTTGATTAGCCGCGTCGATGTGAGACTTTCTCCTTTTGTCTTCACCACACAACCTCCATCATCATATTCTATTCCACCTATAGTGATATGTCCATGGCTCACGCTCATGTATTGCATGAAAGTCGAAAAGGTTTGAGAATGTCAAAAGTATGAAACAATTGCTTGGCTTGTCATCGGGGTTGTGCATGATTTGAATATTTTGTGTGATGAAGATGGATCATAGCCAGACTATATGATTTTGTAGGGATAACTTTATTTGGCCATGTTATTTTGAAGAGACATGATTGCTTTATTAGTATGCTTGAAGTATTATTGTCCTAATGTCAAATGATAGACTATTGCTTTGAATCACTCGTGTCTTAATATTCATGCCATGATTAGATTACATGATCAAGATTATGCTAGGTAGCATTCCACATAAAAAATTATCTTTTTTATCATTTACCTACTCGAGGACGAGCAGGAATTAAGCTTGGGGATGCTTATACGTCTCCGTCGTATCTATAATTTTTGATTGTTCCATGCCAATATTCTACAACTTTTACATAATTTTGGCAACTTTTTATGCTATTTTTGGGACTAACATATTGATCCAGTGCCCAGTGCCAGTTCCTCTTTGTTGCATGTTTTTTGTTTCGCTGAAAATCCATATCAAACGGAGTCCAAACGGGATAAAAACTGACGAAGAGTTTTTTTGGAATATATGTGAATTTTCGGAAGTGGAATTAACGCGAGACAATGCCCGAGGGGCCCACGAGGGTGAGGAGCGCGCCCTAGGGGGTCAGCCGCGCCCTGGGCCCTCGTGGCCACCCTGTAAGGTGGTTGGTGCCCTTCTTTCGCTGCAAGAAAGCCAATATTCAGATAAAAATCATGTCCAAATTTCAGCCCAATCGGAGTTGCGGATCTCCGTGAATTTAAGAAACGGTCAAAGGGCAGAATCAGGAAGCGCAGAAACAGAGAGACAGATCCAATCTTGGAGGGGCTCTCACCCCTCCCATGCCATGGAGGCCATGGACCAGAGGGGAAACCCTTCTCCCATCTAGGGGGAAGGTCAAGAAAGAAGAAGAAGAAGAAGAAGAAGAAGAAGAAGAAGAAGAAGAAGAAGAAGAAGAAGAAGAAGGGGGGGGGGGCTCTCCCCCTCTCTCCCGGTGGCGCCGGAACACCGCCGGGGCCATCATCATCATCGTGATCTACACCAACACCTCCGTCATCTTCACCAACATCTTCATCACCTTTCCCCATCGATCCACAGCGGTCCACTCTCACGCAACCCGCTGTACCCTCTACTTGAACATGGTGCTTTATGCTTCATATTATTATCCAATGATGTGTTGCCATCCTATGATGTTTGAGTAGATTCTCGTTGTCCTATCGGTAATTGGTGAATTGCTATGATTGGTTTAATTTGCTTGTGCTTATGTTGTTGTCCTTTGGTGCCCATCATATGAGCGCGCGCGTGGATCACACCATAGGGTTAGTTGTATGTTGATAGGACTATGTATTGGAGGGCAAGAGTGAGAGAAGCTTCAACCTAGCATAGAAATTGATGCATACGGGATTGAAGGGGGACCAATATATCTTAATGATATGGTTGGGTTTTACCTTAATGAACGATAGTTGCGGATGCTTGCTAATAGTTCCAATCATAAGTGCATAGAATTCCAAGTCAGGAATGACATGCTAGTAGTGGCCTCTCCCACATAAAACTTTCTATCGGTCTAGTAAAGTAGTCAATTGCTTAGGGACAATTTCGCAACTCCTACCACCACTTTTCCACACTCGCTATACTAACTTTATTGCTTCTTTACTTAAAACAGCCCCTACTTTTTATTTACGTGCTATTTATTATCTTGCAACCTTTCCTACAACACCTACAAAGTACTTCTAGTTTCATACTTGTTCTAGGTAAAGCGAACATTAAGCGTGCGTAGAGTTGTATCGGTGGTCAATAGAACTTGAGGGAATATTTATTTACCTTTAGCTCCTCGTTGGGTTCGACACTCTTACTTATCGAAATAGGCTAAATTGATCCCCTATACTTGTGGGTTATCATTTTGCATTAAATAATTCATCTAGCCTCTAGTTAGATGTGGTTTTGTGTTTTAATTAGTGTTTGTGCCAAGTAAGACCTTCGGGATAGCCTACAGTAATAGTTGATTTGATCTTGCTAAAAAAAACATAAACTTATGCGCTAAGCCCCAGAATTTTAAAAAATCACAGGAGCGTCGGAAAATTCTGAATTTTTTTATAGTAGATTTATATACAAATTGCTTAGGTCGTCCTAATGTTTCAGGATTTTTGGAGTTACAGAAGTATGCGAACTATCTAGATTACTACAGGCTATACTGTTTTTGACAGATTCTATTTTTTGTGTGTTGTTTGCTTATTTTGATGCGTCTATGGCTAGTATCGGGGGGTATGAACAATGGAAAAGTTGGAATACAGTAGATATTACACCAATATAAATAAAGAATGAGTTCATAATATTACCAAAAGTGGTGATTTATTTTCTTATACTAACGGAGCTTACGAGCTTTTCTTTTGAGTTTTGTGTTGTGAAGTTTTCAAGTTTTGGGTAAGGATTTGATGGACTATGGAGTAAGGAGTGGCAAGAGCCTAAGCTTGGAGATGCCCAAGGCACCCAAGGTAATATTCAAGGACAACCAAGAGCTTAAGCTTGGGGATGCCCCGGAAGGCATCCCCTCTTTTGTCTTCGCCTATGTGTAACTTTACTTGAGGCTATATTTTTATTCACCACATGATATGTGTTTTGCTTGGAGCGTCTTGTATGATTTGAGTCTTTGCTTTTTAGTTTGCCACAATTATCCTTGCAGTACACACCTTTTGAGAGACACACACATGAATCGTGATTTATTAGAATACTCTATGTGCTTCACTTATATCTTTTGAGCTAGACAAATTTGCTCTAGTGCTTCACTTATATCTTTTTAGAGCACGAGGGTGGATTTATTTTATAGAAATTGATGAACTCTCGCACTTCACTTATATTATTTTGAGAGTATTTAAAACAGCATGGTAATTTTCTTTGGTTATAAGTTTAGTCCGAATATGATAGGCATCCAAGAGGGATATAATAAAAACTTTCATATAAAGTGCATTGAATACTATGAGAAGTTTGATTCCTTATGATTGTTTTGATATATGAAGATGGTGATATCAAAGTCATGCTAGTGAGTAGTTGTGAATTTGAGAAATACTTGTGTTAAAGTTTGTGAGTCCCGTAGCATGCACGTATGGTGAACCGTTATGTGATGAAGTCGTAGCATGATTTTTTTATTGTCTTCCTTATGAGTGGCGGTCGGGGATGAGAGATGGTCTTTTCCTACCAATCTATACCCCTAGGAGCATGCGCATAGTACTTTGTTTCAATGACTAATAGATTTTTGCAATAAGTATGTGAATTATTTATGACTAATGTTGAGTGTATGGATTATACACACTCTCACATTTCCGCCATTGCTAGCCTCTCTAGTACCGCGCAACTTTCGCCGGTACCATAAACCCACCATATACCTTCCTCAAAACAGCCACCATACCTACCTATTTCGGCATTTCCATAGCCATTCCGAGATATATTGCCATGCAACTTTCCACCGTTCTGTTTATATGACATGCTCCATTATTGTCATATTGCTTTGCATGATCATGTAGTTGACATCGTATTTGTGGTAAAGCCACCGTTCATCATTTTTATACCTGTCGCTCTTGATTCATTGCACATCCTGGTACACCGTCGGAGGCATTCATATAGAGTCATATTTTGTTCTAAGTATCGAGTTGTAATTTTTGAGTTGTAAGTAAATAAAAGTGTGATGATCTTCATTATTAGAGCATTGTCCCATGTGAGTAAAGGACGATGGAGACTATGATTCCCCCACAAGTTGGCATGAGACTCCGGAGGAAAAAAAAAGAGAGGCCAAAAAAATGAGAGAAGGCCCAAATAAAAAATTATAAAAAATGAGAGAAAAGAGGGAAGGGGCAATGTTACTATACTTTTACCACACTAGTGCTTCAAAGTAGCACCATGATCTTCATGATAGAGAGTCTCCTATCATATTACTTTCATATACTAGTGGGAATTTTAATTATAGAACTTGGCTTGTATATTCCAATTATGGGCTTCCTCAAATTGCCCTAGGTCTTCATGAGGAAGCGAGTTGGATGCAAACCCGATTTGTTTTTGTTTTCAGCTTTCATAAACTTATAGCTCTAGTGCATCCATTGCATGGCAATCCCTACTCACTCACATTGATATATATTAATGGGCATCTCCATAGCCCGTTGATACGCCGAGTTGATATGAGACTATCTCCTTCTTTTTTGTCTTCTCCACAACCACCATCTATTCCACCTATAGTGCTATGTCCATGGCTCACGCTCATGTATTGCGTGAAAGTTGAAATTTTTTGAGAACATCAAAAGTATGAAACAATTGCTTGGCTTGTCATCGGGGTTGTGCATGATTTATATATTTTGTGTGATGAAGATGGAGCATAGCCAGACTATATGATTTTGTAGGGATAAGCTTTCTTTGGCCATGTTATTTTGAGAAGACATAATTATTTTGTTAGTACGCTTGAAGTATTATTGTTTTTATGCCAATATTAAACTTTTTTTTGAATCATACATATCTGAACATTCATGCCACAATAAAGAGAATTACATGGATAAATATGTTAGGTAGCATTCCACCTGAAAAATTCTATTTTTATCATTCTCTCTAACCCTAGCAAGTTGTTCATCAAGAAATTCACCTAATGGCACAATATTATCAAGCATAGAAGTAGCTTCATCATAAGCATCATGCATAGTAGAAGTGGCATCATCGATAACATCCGACATATCAGAATCAATAGCATGTGTAGGTGTCGCAAATTTACTCATAACAGAAGGTGAATCAAGTGCAGAGCTAGATGTCAGTTCCTTACCTCCCCTCGTAGTTGAGGGATAAATCTTGGTTCTTTCATATTTCAAGTTCCTCATAGTGTTCAACAGATATAAATCCCAAGTGACTCAAAGAATAGAGCTATGCTCCCCCGCAACGGCGCCAGAAAATAGTCTTGAAAACCCACAAGTATAGGGGATCGCAATAGTTTTCGAGGGTAGAGTAATCAACCCAAATTTATTGATTCGACACAAGGGGAGCCAAATAGTATTCTCAAGTATTAGCAGTTGAGCTGTAAATTCAACCACACACCTAAAAGACTTAATATCTGCAGCAAAGTATTTAGTAGCAAAGTAGTATGGAAGTAACGGTTACAGTGGCAAAAGTAACGGTAGCAGTTTTTGTAGTAATCGTAATAGTGGCAACGGAAAAGTAACTAAGCAAAGATCAATATGTGAAAAGCTCATAGGCAATGGATCAATGATGGATAATTATGTCGGATGCGATTCCTCGTGCAACAGTTATAACATAGGGTGACACAGAACTAGCTCCAGTTCATCAATGTAATGTAGGCATGTATTCCAAATATAGTCGTATGTGCTTATGTAAAAGAACTTGCATGACATCTTTTGTCCTACCCTCTTGTGGCAGAGGGGTCCTATTGGAAACTAAGGGATATTAAGGCCTCCTTTTAATAGAGTACCGGACCAAAGCATTAACACTTAGTGAATACATGAACTCCTCAAACTACGGTCATCACCGGGAGTGGTCTCGATTATTGTCACTTCGGGGTAGCTGGATCATAACACATATTAAGTGACTATTGACTTGCAAGATAGGATCAAGAACTCACATATATTCATGAGAAAATAATAGGTTTAGATCTGAAATCATGGCACTCGGGCCCTAGTGACAAGCTTTAAGCATATCAAACTCATAGCAACATCAATGTTAGAACATAATGGATACTACGGATCAAACCCTAACAAAACTAACTCGATTACATGGTAAATCTCATCCAACCCATCACCGTCCAGCAAGCCTATGATGAGATTACTCACGCACGGCGGTGAGCATCATAAAATTGGTGATGGAGGATGGTTGATGATGACGAGGTGATAGATTCCCCTCTCCGGAGCCCCGAACGGACTCCAGATCAGCCCTCCCAAGGAAGATTAGGGCTTGGCGGCGGCTCCGTATCGTAAAACGTGATGAATCCTTCTCTTTGATTTTTTTCTCCCCGAACATGAATATGGAGTTGGAGTTGAGGTCGGTGGAGTCCCAGGGGGCCCACGAGGACAGAGTGTGGGCCCCCTAATGCTGATTCTTTCGCCAGTATTTTTTATTAATTCCAAAACGTGTCTCCATGGATTTTCAGGTCATTCCGAGAACTTTTATTTCTGCACAAAAATAACACCATGGCAGTTCTGCTGAAAACAGCGTCAGTCCGGGTTAGTTCCTTTCAAATCATGCAAGTTAGAGTCCAATACAAGGGCAAAAGTGTTTGGAAAAGTAGTTACGTTGGAGACGTATCAGGATACTCAACTTAGCTAGCGGTTAGAGTTAGTCTCTAGCTCATGACTAAGCCTCAACTAACTCCAATACTCCATCCAAAGAGGTGTTTGGATGACTGATGACCCACAAGTATAGGGGATTATCAGCCAAGAGATCTTTAACAATAGCAATATTAGGTTCAACTTTAACTTGCTCAGGAGGTGTATAAGTTCTAATATTGCTTTTACAAACCACAGTTGAAGCTTTAGCATGATCCTTTATTCTAACAGGAAAAGGTGGTTTCTCTACATAAGCAGTAGGAACAATAGGATCATTATAAGTGATAGTTTTTTCTTCAACTTCAATAGGTGCAACTACTTTTACTTCTATGGGAGGATGATATTTAATCCACTTTTCCTTAGGGAGATCAACATGAGTAGCAAAAGATTCACAGAAAGAAGCTACTATCTCAGAGTCAAGTCCATATTTAGTGCTAGATTTACGGAAAACATCGGTATCCATAAAAGATTTAACACAATCAAACTTAGGTGTCATACCTGACTCCTTACCTTCGTCGAGATCCCAATCTTCAGAATTGCATTTAATTCTTTCCAATAAATCCCATTTGAATTCAATAGTCTTCATCATAAAAGAGCCAGCACAAGAAGTATCGATCATGGTGCGATTGTTATGAGAAAGCCGAGCATAATTTTTTTGAATAATCATCTCTCTTGAGAGCTCATGATTAGGGCATGAATATAACATTGATTTAAGCCTCCCCCAAGCTTGAGCGATGCTTTTTCCTTTGTGAGGCCAAAAATTATATTTATATATATATATATAATTGCGATCACGATGAACAAGATGCATAGGATAAAACTTCTGATGAAATTCCAATTTCAATCGTTTGTAGTTCCATGACCCCATATCATCACATAGTCTATACCATGTCAATGCATCTCCCTTCAAAGATAAAGGGAAGACCTTCTTCTTGATAACATCATCGGGCATACCTGCAAGCTTAAATATCCACAAACTTCATGCACATATATTAGGTGCTCATCAGGATGTAATGTTCCATCTCCTACAAAAGGATTAGCTAGCAGTTTTTCTACCATACCCGAAGGGATTTCAAAGTACACATTTTCATTTTCAGTAGGTTTAGTAGGTTGAGGAGCAACTCTTTGCTCTACTGCTCGGGGTGAAGATACCTCGAACAAGCCCCTCAGAGGATTACTTTACATAGTAACAAGTGACAGTAAATTTCAGCACACTATATAAATGTTTCCTTACCAAATTCCACCTACCAAAGGCGCTTCACTCCCCGGCAACGGCGCCCGAAAAGAGTCTTGATGACCCACAAGTATAGGGGATCTATCGTAGTCCTTTCGATAAGTAAGAGTGTCGAACCCAACAAGGAGAAGAAGGAAATGATAAGCGGTTTTCAGCAAGGTATTCTCTGCAAGCACTAAAATTATAGGTAATAGATAGTTTTGTGATAAGATAATTTGTAACAAGCAACAAATAAAAAAAGTAAATAAAGTGCAGCAAGGTGGACCAATCCTTTTTGTAGCAAAGGACAAGCCTGGACAAACTCTTATATAGAGAAAAGCGCTCCCGAGGACACATGGGGATTATCGTCAAGCTAGTTTTCATCACGTTCATATGTTTCACGTTCTGTACATTGATAATTTGATATGTGGGTGGACCGGTGCTTGGGTGTTGTTCTTACTTGAACAAGCATCCCACTTATGATTAACCTCTATTGCAAGCATCCGCCACTACAACAACAGTATTAAGGTAAACCTAACCATAGCATGAAACATATGGATCCAAATCAGCCCCTTACGAAGCAACACATAAACTAGGGTTTAAGCTTCTATTACTCTAGCAACCCATCATTTACTTCCCAATGCCTTCCTCTAGGCTCAAATAATGGTGAAGTGTCATGTAGTCGACGTTCACATAACACCACTAGAGGAGAGACAACATACATCTCATCAAAATATCGAACGAATACCAAATTCACATGACTACTAATAGCAAGACTTCTCCCATGTCCTCAGGAACAAACATAACTACTCACAAAGCATATTCACGTTTATAATCAGAGGAGTATTAATATGCATAAAGGATCTGAACATATGATCTTCCACCAAATAAACCAACTAGCATCAACTACAAGGAGTAATCAACACTACTAGCAACCTACAAGTACCAATCCCAGACTTAGAGCCAAGAATTGGATACAAGAGATGAACTAGGGTTTTAGAGGAGATGGTGCTGGTGAATATGCTGATGGAGATTGGCCCCCTCTCGATGAGAGGAGCGTTGGTGATGTCGATGGTGATGATTTCCCCCTCCCGGAGGGAAGTGTCCCCGGCAGAACAGCTCCGCCAGAGCCCTAGATTGGTTCCACCAAGGTTCCGCCTCGTGGCGGCAGAGTCTCGTCCCGAAAGCTTGCTTCTGATTTTTCTTCGGACGGAAGAATTCATATAGCAGAAGATGGGCACTGGAGGGCTAACAGGGGGCCCACAAGGCAGGGGGCGCGCCCAGGGGGGGTAGGGCGCGCCCCCCACCCTCGTGGCCAGGGTGTGGGCCCCCTCTGATATTTCTTCCGCTTAGTATTTTTTATTATTTCAAAAACAACTTTCGTAGAGTTTCAAGACTTTTGGAGTTGTGCAGAATAGGTCTCTAATATTTGCTCCTTTTCTAGCCCAGAATTCCAGCTGCCGACATTCTCCCTCCTTATGTGAACCTTGTGAAATAAGAGAGAATAGGCATAAGTATTATGACATAATGTGTAATAACAGCCCATAATGCAATAAATATCGATATAAAAGCATGATGCAAAATGGACGTATCAATGAAAGGGTTAGATTGACAATAAATTCACTAGGAGAACTAGCTCCAATTAGCACCTCTTGGGTTGGATAGTTTTTTTGGGTGGTTTAGACACAACTAGCTCAAACTTGCCCTCATGTTTGGATATACTTTAGGGCTATTTGAGCCTGAACTAGCTCAAAGAAACTCTAACCCATGGATACAACAGTAGCTAATCAACCGATAATTTGTAAGAATGCAATAAACTCCTTTCGGCCCATAATATAAGATGTTAATTCATCTAATATGTGAGTATATTAATGTTATAAGATATTATAAAAGAGTGTTGTACTACATCATTGCGCAATTCCTTTTTAGCTTCTAATATTAACTTGGTGCTTTTAGGTACATATGTCATTGGTAAAGATTCGCGCTTCGACCCTTTCTGCGTATGGGGCAATGAGATATCGATGAACCAGCATCAAGTGAGGAAGCTGATAAAGATTGTCAGTAAAATGGGTCAAAAGATGGCAATTAAACTATTTGTTTACACTTTATCCAAGACAACATCGAACTGCAGGATGGTTAGTAAGAACTCTGCAGCCTTCTTTTTACTACCCATAATGAGTTGTGTTAGATGACAATGTCTTTGCAGTGGTTGCCAAAGCAGTTTACTCAATATTACCTCTCAAACTACATGATTGGTGGGCATGCAAAGGTTAAAGTATTTCTACCAGAACACGATGATTATCTAGATGTTTTCATGAAGACCGCAAAGGATGAGCGGTAGGCCATCGCAAGGGGTTGGACTAGAGTCGTGCGTGCCTTCTGCATGGAGGAGGGCACAATATGGGCATACCGCTTCACCTTATTCGGCAACCAGAATGTATTTCGCCTCTTTCTTTGTCGTCTTTAATAGTACAAATATACAACTGTGGTTCATCATTCTTTATTTGGTTCTTATGTGGCAAATAATGTAAATTGCGAGGAGATGATATTTGTGATTAGGAACCTAGTATATGTTGAAGATCCTCCCCAGCAACGGCGCCAGAAATTCCTTTTGATGCGGCTTGAAGCTACGTCGGTATTTCCCCAAAGAGGAAGGGATGATGCAGCACAGCAGCGGTAGGTATTTCCCTCAGTTATGAGATCAAGGTTATCGAACAAGTAGGAGAACCAAGCAACACAACGTAAAAAACACCTGCACAGAAATAACAACTACTCGCAACCCGACGTGTAAAAAGGGTTGTCAATGCCTTCCGGGTAGCAGCGCCTCAAGATAGGTAAACGAACGTGAATAAAATTGTAGTAGATTGATAGATCGAACGCCAAATAAAATAAATAAGAATAAATTGCAGCAAGGTATTTTTGGTTTAATAGATCTGAAAATAAAAGCAAAGGAAAAGTAGATTGCAAAGGCAAATAATATGAGAAAGAGACCCGGGGGTCGTAGGTTTCACTAGTGGCATCTCTCGAGAAAAATATCAAACGGTGGGTTAACAAATTACTGTTGGGCAATTGATAGAACTTCAAATAATATATCCAGGGAATGATCATTATATAGGCATCACGTCCAAGATTAGTAAACCGACTCCTGCCTGCATCTACTACTATTACTCCACACATAGACCGCTATCCATCATGCATCTAGTGTATTAAGTTCATGGAGAAACGGAGTAATGCAATAAGAACGATCACATGATGTAGACAAGATCTATCTATGTAGAGATAGACCCCATCATTTTATCCTTAGTAGCAACGATACATACTTATCGATTCCCCTTCTGTCACTGGGATCAAGCACCGTAAGATCGAACCCACTACAAAGCACCTCTTCCCATTGAAAGATAAATAGAACAAGTTGGCCAAACAAAACCCAAATATCGGAGAAGAAATACGAGGCTACAAGAAATCACGCATAGGAGAGATCAAAGAAACTCAAATACTTTCATGGATATAAAAAGATAGATCTGATCATAAACTCAAAGTTCATCCAATCCCAACAAACACACCACAAAAAGAGTTACATCATATGGATCTCCAAGTGACCATTGTATTGAGAATTCAGTGAGAGAGAGGAAGCCATCTAGCTACTAACTACGGACCCGAAGGTCTACAAAGAACTACTCACGCATCATCAGAGAGGCACCAATGGAGTTGGTAAACCCCATTCGAGATGGTGTCTAGATTGGATCTGGTGGTTATGGACTCTGCGGCGGCTGGAATTGATTTTCGCCGACTCCCCCACGGTTTCTGGAATATTGGGGTATTTATAGTGTAAAGAGGCGGTCCCGGGGGCACCGGAGGTGGGCACAACCCACCAGGGCGCGCCTGGGCCTCCTGGCGCGCCCACGTGGGTTGTGCTCCCCTCGGAGCACCCGCCAGGCGCAGCCTTGGCCCATTGGGTGTCTTCTGGTCCAAAAAAATCTCCGTAAAGTTTCGTTGCATTTGGACTCCGTTTGGTATTGATTTCTTGCGATGTAAAACACATGTAGAAAACAGCAACTGGCACTTGGCACTATGTCAATAGGTTAGTACCAAAAAATGATATAAAATGACTATAAAACATCCAAAATTGATAATCTAACAGCATGGAACAATCAAAAATTATAGATAAGTTGGAGACGTATCAGCATCCCCAAGCTTAACTCCCACTCGTCCTCGAGTAGGTAAGTGATAAAAACATAGTTTTTGATGTGGAATTCTGCCTAACATGTCATATCATATTCTTTTCTTTATAGCATGGACATTTGGACTTTTATATTGTTCAAAGCAATAGTTTAGTTTTGACATGATAACTTAAATACTCAAGCATATCAACAAGCAACCATGTCTTTCAAAATATCAACGCTAAAATAAGCTATCCCTAGCCCATCATGCTTAATCATTGATCCATTCATGAAACACACTCACATATTAGCTACACCCAATACTCAAGTACGATCATATTGCCTCCTAGTTGGTGCTTTTATAAGAGAAGATGGAGACTCAAATTCAAAACAACAAATTGCATAAAGTAAAAGAAAGGCCCTTCGCAGAGGGAAGTAGGGATTTGTAGAGGTGCCAGAGTTCAAAGCTTAAATTGAGAGATAAAAATTATGGGAGGCATACTTTTCCCGTCAACGAAAACGACCAAGTAATTGCCAACACTTTCCATGCTAGATATATCATAGGCGGTTCCCAAACAGAAAATAAAGTTTATTCCGTTTTCAACCATACTTTCACTTTCCATGGCTAACCGTATCCACGGGTGCCTTCCATACCAACACTTTCCAAGGAATTTATCATTTGACAACATAAAGTAAATTCATTTGTTCATTTCGGGACTGGGCATCCCTAATACCTTTGCCTTACTCTCGTGCAATGACAAGTGAATAAACACTCATCGTGAGAATAACACATTTAGCATGGAAAATATTAGCCACCCCTCACCGCTCCGCGAGCGGTACAAACACACAAAAAAGAGGTTTATTTTGAAAATTAGAGATGGCATATACAAATTTTCTTAGAACGGCAAAAGAATACCACATATAGGTAGATATAGTGGACTCATGTGGCAAAACTGGTTTAAAGGTTTTTGGATGCACAAGTAGAGATCATACTTAGTGCAAAATGAAGGCTAGCAAAAGATTGAGAAGCGACCAACCAAGAAACGAATAATCTCATAAGAGAGCATTAAGCATAATTAGCACCAAATAATGCACCATGAGTAGGATATAATTTCATTGCATAATTAATGACTTTCATGCTTGCATAGGGAATCACAAACCTTAACACCAATATTCTTACTAAAGCATAATTAATCATCAACATAAGTCACACATCACATCATCATATCTCAAAAATATTACTAAGAATCAAGTTTATTTTGTCCAATGATATTCATGAAAGTTTTTATTATATCCTTCTTGGATATCTATCACTTTGGAACTAATTTTCATATGTTGCTTTTGACAAGCTCAAACAAATATAAGTGAAGATCATGAGCATAATTTTTCTTTCTCTCAAATTAATTTAAGTGAAGCAAGAGAGAATTTCTTGAAAATTTTACTAACTCTCAAATAAATCTAAGTGAAGCAAGAGAGAATTTTTCAAAAATACTAAAGCACACTGTGCTCAAAAAGATGTAAGTGAAGCACTAGAGCAAGTCCATAGCTAATAAAAATTTAAGTGAAGCATAAAGAGCAATTCTAACAAGTCATGAAGTAATTTTGGCTCTCTCAAATAGGAGTGTCCAGCAAGGAATCAAGACTTAAAACACAAAATAAAACAATCAAAGACTCATACAAGTCGCTCCAAGAAAAACACATAGTATGTGACGAATAAAAATATAGCTTCAAGTAAAATACCGATGGTCGTTACAATAAAGAGGGGATGCCACTCGGGGCATCCCCAAGCTTAGTTGCTTGCACTCTTTTGGATATTAGCTTGGGATGCCGGGGCATCCCCAAGCTGAGGCTCTTCTTACTCCTTATTCCTTCATCCATTGTAAGATAACCCAAAACTTGAAAACTTCAATCACACAAAACTCAACAAAACCTTCGTGAGATCCGTTAGTATAAGAAAATAAATCACTACTATAAGTACTGTAGCAAACAAATTCATATTTTGTTCTTGCACTATATCTATTGTATTCCAACTTTTCTATGGCAAAAACTCATCAAATAAAACCATAGAGCCATCAAAACAAGCACACAACGCAAAGAAAACAGAATCTGTCAAAACAGAACAGTCTGTAGCAATCTGGAAATTTTGAAAACTTCTGGAACTCAAAAAATTCTTAAAACTTAGGACGGCCTGAGAAATCTGTATATTAATCTTCTACAAAAAATAATTGGCATTTTATCATGCTCTGGTAAAAATTAGAATTGTTTTTGTGAGAGCAAAAGTTTCTGTTTTTCAGCAAGATCAAACAACTATCCCCCCAAGAAGATCCTAAAGGCTTTACTTGGCACAAACACTAACTAAAACACAAAAACACAGTCATAAAAGTAGCATAATTGTGCAAATACTCAAGAACATAAAGCAAAAAAGCAAAAATAATTTTTATTCATTGGGTTGCCTCCCAACAAGCGCTATAGTTTTACGCCCTTAGCTAGGCATAAAGCAAGGATCTAAGTTTTGTCATCTTTGTTTCGAGATCCATAAGACGCCCTCATGAATGATTCATATGGTGGCCTAATTCTTGTTCTAGGGAAGTGTTCCATCCCCTTCCTCAAAAGAAATTGGAACTTAATATTGCCTTCTTTCCTATCAATCACAACACTGGTAGTGCGTAAAAATGGTCTACCAAGAATAATTGGACAAGACGGATTGCAATGAATATCAAGAACAATAAAATCTACGGGCACATAATTCCTATTTGCAAGAATAAGAACATCATTAATCCTTCCCATAGGCTTTTTAATATTAGAATCCGCCAAAGTGCAAATTTAAAGAGCATTCTTCAATATCAGTAAGACCAAGCACATTACATAAAGATTTCGGAATTGTAGAAACACTAGCACCCAAGTCACACAAAGCAAAACACTCATAATTTTTAATCTTGAGTTTGATAGTTGGTTCCCGTTCATCATGCAATTTTCTAGGAATTGAAACTTCTAATTCCAATTTTTCTTCTAAATCTTTCATCATAGCATCAACAATATGTTTAGTAAAAGCTTTATTTTGTTCATAAGCATGGGGTGAATTTATCATGGATTGCAACAAAGAAATGCGATCAATCAAAGAGAAACTATCATAATTAAAGTCTTTGTAATCCAAAAGAGTGGGCACATCACTAGTTAAAGTTTTATCCTCTTCAAACCCACTTTCATCAATTTTCTCAACAAGATTTTCACCCTCCGAATTATCGGGACGCCTTCTAACTAAAGTTGAATCTTCTCCAGTCCCTTTTTCATCAATCTTAATTTTACTAAACAAGGAATCAATAGAAGAAACACCAATCATTTTAAGATCTTCATCACTTTTACGAAAGTAATATCTAGAAAACGCTTTTTCTAAAAATTCTCTTTTAGCTCTAAGCATAGCGGTTCTTTTCTTACTTTCATCCATAGAAACATAAAGAGCATTAGTTGATTCATCAACCTTAGGCACAAAAAATTTCATCTTTAGATTTTCCACATCACGAGAAATTCTATAAACACTTCTAGACAAATCATCAATCTTGTTCAACTTTTCTTCTATGGAAGTGTTGAAAACTTTTTGCATGTTGATAAATTCTTTAATATTGTTCTCAAGATCAGAGGTGTTCCTATTATTATTATAAGAAGGATTTCCATAGGAATTACCATAATTTTTAGACGAATTACTAGGAAAAGGCTTAGGATTAAAATTACCTCTAGAAGCATTGTTATTGAAATTATTTTGAGAGATAAAATTCACATCTATGGCATCACTATTTTGCTCAAGCAAAGTAGATAAAGGCATATCATTAAAATCAATAGAAGAACTTTTACTAGCAACCAATTTCATAACAGCATCAACTTTTTCACCCAAAGTAGAAATTTCTTCAACCGAATTAACTTTTTTACTAGTAGGAGCTCTTTCGGTATGCCATTATGAATAATTTGCCATGATATTATCAAGCAATTTGGTAGCTTCACCCAAAGTAATTTACATAAAAGACCACCCGTGGCAGAATCTAAAAGATTATGAGAAACAAAATTCAACCCCGCATAAATGTTTTGTACGATCATCCAATGATTTAACCCATGACTTCGACAATTCCTTAGCATCATTTTCATCCTTTCCCAAGATTGTGCAACATGCTCATCTTCAAGTTTCTTGAAATTCATGATCTGGATTCTAAGGGAAAAAAATTTTAGGGGCAGAAAATACTTAGTGATAAAAGCATCTTTTCACTTATTCCAATCGATACTATTGCAATGCAAAGAAGAGAACCAATTTTTTGCAGAATCGCGCAAAGGAAACGGAAATAATTTCATCTTCACCACATCATTGTGCACATCTTTTTTCTTTTGCATATCGCATAATTCCGTGAAGGTATTAATATGGGACGCGACATCCTCATTAGGAGTACCGACAAATTGTTCTTTCATAACAAGATTCAGCAAAGCATGCTTAATATCACAAGACTCCGCACTATTGGAGGGAGGAGCAATCGAAGTGCTGATAAAATCATTGTTGTTGGTATTTGAGAAATCACACAACTTGGTGTTATCTTGAGTCATGATGACTACGCAACAAGATTGCACTCAAAAACAGATCCGGTAAGAAAACGACAAACAAAAAAGAGGGGTGAATAAAACGGAAAATTTTTGTGAAGTGGGGGAGAGGAAAACGAGAGGTGAATGGAAAATAATGTAAATTGTGAGGAGATGAGATTTGTGATTAGGTACCTGGTATATGTTGAAGATCCTCCCCGACAACGGCGCCAGAAATTCCTTTTGACGCGGCATGAAGCTACGTCGGTATTTCCCCAAAGAGGAAGGGATGATGCAGCACAACAGCGGTAGGTATTTCCCTCAGTTATGAGACCAAGGTTATCGAACCAGTAGGAGAACCAAGCAACACAATGTAAACAACACCTGCACACAAATAACCACCACTCGCAACCCTATGTGTAAAAGGGGTTGTCAATCCCTTCCGGGTAGCGGCGCCTCAAGATAGGCAAGCAGACGTGAATAAAATTGTAGTAGATTGATAGATCGAACGCCAAATAAAATAAATAAAAATAAATTGCAGCAAGGTATTTTTGTATTTTTGGTTTAATATATCTGAAAAATAAAAGCAAAGGAAAAGTATATCGCAAAGGCAAATAATATGAGAAAGAGACTCGGGGGCCGTTGGTTTCACTAGTGGCTTCTCTCGAGAAAAATAGAAAACGGTGGGTAAACAAATTACTATTGGAAAATTGATAGAACTTCAAATAATCATGACGATATCCAGGCAATGATTATATATGCATCACGTCCAAGATTAGTAGACCCACTCATGCCTGCATCTACTACTATTACTCCACACATCGACCGCTATCCAGCATGCATCGAGTGTATTAAGTTCATGGAGAAACGGAGTAATGCAATAAGAACGATGACATGATGTAGACAAGATCTATCTATGTGGAGATAGAACCCATCGTTTTATCCTTAGTAGCAACGATACATACATGTCGGTTCCCCTTCTGCCATTGGGATCAAGCACCGTAAGATCGAACCCACTACAAAGCACCTCTTCCCATTGCAAGATAAATAGAACAAGTTGGCCAAACAAAACCCAAATATAGGAGAAGAAATACGAGGCTATAAGCAATCATGAATAGAAGAGATCAAAGTTCATCCGATCCCAACAAACACACCACAAAAAGAGTTACATCATATGGATCTCCAAGAGACCATTGTATTGAGAATTCAGCGAGAGAGAGAGAGGAAGCCATCTAGCTACTAACTACGAACCCGAAGGTCTACAAAGAACTATGCATGCATCATCGGAGAGGCACCAATGGAGGGGTGAACCCCATCCGAGATGGTGTCTAGATTGGATCTGGTTTTTCTGGACTCTGCGGCGGCTAGAATTTATTTTCGTTGAATCCCCTAGGGTTTTGGAATATTGGGGTATTTATAGAGCAAAGAAGCGGTCCGGGGGCACCCGAGGTGGGCACAACCCACCAGGGTGCGCCTGGGCCTCCTGGCGCGCCCTAGTGGGTTGTGCTCCCCTCGGAGCACCCCCAAGGAGCAGCCTTGGCCCATTGGGTGTCTTCTGGTCCAAAAAAATATCCTTAAAGTATCGTTGCATTTGGACTCCGCTTGGTATTGATTTCCTGCGATGTAAAAAACACGCAGAAAACAGCAACTGGCACTTGGCACTATGTCAATAGGTCAGTACCAAAAAATGATATAAAATCATTATAAAACATCCAAGATTGGTAATATAACAGCATGGAGCAATAAAAAATTATAGATACGTTGGAGTCGTATCAGTTCACAGAGAGGAAACGTGTGCAAGCATGCACACAGTTACCGTTTGCAAAGCTTGTGCGATGTCAGACAATATCACAAAGGGTGCGGGCAAACTAAACGTTCGTGATAGTTGCCTTATCGTACACGATTCGCAACCATGAACTATTTCTGATGAAGTATGCATCGTAAACGTTGCACCACAGAATAGCGTGTGCGATAATTGTCGTGTACGATGATGTTACGATGGTCCGATGTTTCGTAATCCTGTCCGACATTCGTATGATGATTAGCTAATCTTCTTAATTTGTTATCGAATATGGTTTGGGAAAAGCGAATGTGTGTGATTGTATGCTTATCATACACGTTCTGTAATAGTGAATCGTTTGTGATGGGTCGTGCATCATAAATGTAGCACCATAGAATACCTACTGCGATGGCAATGCAGGCACAAACGAGTAGGAGTACTGTATATGCATCTTGGCTCCCTATCCCCGACAGTTTCTGGGTCGTGTGGGAAGGATCCCCTATCGCCCACACTCACTTGGCGACGGTTCCAAATGCCGTTGCGGAAAGGGGTTAAAAACCATTTGTATAGCACCGACGCGTACCAGTGTACAATGGTAATTTGTATATGTGCACTAGTTCGGCAAAGAGATGGTAATAAAAGTGTAGGATCGAAAGTGGGTGTCTAGAGGGGGCGATTAGACACTCAACAAGAAAAAGTGGAAACTTTTAAGTCCTTCAAGTTGACGTGGAGTTTTAGCACAAGTTTAAACATCTACAATACATTTCAAGCAAGCATGGAAAGAGTATAAGCAGCGGAAAGAGTAAAGCATGCCAGTTTCAAGAAAGTAAAGGGATGGGATTGGAGTGTGCAAACGCAATGAAGACATAGAGATTTTTGGCGTGGTTCCGATAGGTGGTGCTATCGTACATCCACGTTGATGGAGACTTCAACCCACGAAAGGTAACGGTTATGCAACACTACTGCAGGATGCTGCTAACGCGACACTATGATCAAAGACCCTTCGACCAAACTGTGTGCGATGCCATAATCGCAAACGATGGTGTAAAATAACCGTCAAAAAAGGTGCAGAACATTTGCGATGGAGGATGCATCAAACACGGTTTAGATATTAGTTGCGTGTGCGATGCAGGGCATATGGTTCAACTCAATTAACTGTTTGCTATGAGGAGGAACAAAAGAAACGGGTAGCCAGATGAAGGTGTGTGCGATGTACATCATACGGTTCACTCGGATGAATTGTTTGTGATTAGGCAACACAAAAGAAATAGTCAGCCCGATCAAGGTGTGTGCGATGTACAACATACGATTCACTCGGATGGACTGTCTGTGATTAGGCAAGAGAACAAAAATGGTTCAATATAATAAGATGTGTGTGATACGCGGCAAAAAAGTCTGTGATCCGAAATGTGTGCGAAGACCGATAATAACACAAACGATTGCTTCTAATAAGACGTATGTGATATGCTTTGTCTACACAACATCTATTGGCCATTGTGGGATGGGCGGTCATCCGGATACGCCATAAGGATGCGAAGAGGCATTCCTATCAGCAAGGACTAGTTGTTCCACCATTAGCTCATGTAAGAAAACTATCAAGTTAAGTGTGCTCAGGCTGGACCAGCCATCAGATGGTTGACTGGACGGGAAGTTGTGTTGATGCTAAATTAACTGATAGGATGGGTCATTTAGGTCAAATGACCGAAATGACCCATTCCCTCAGCTAATTTAACATCGAGGTCCTTGTATTTTATTATTTTTTGTTTTTGACACAAGTTAAAGAAGGTCTACCGGATTACTTTTTGACAATGTGCGATACATAGCACATCCACCTTTTCCAAGCATGCCAACCCACCAAAGCGCCGCCTCTGTCATCAACCTCGCCGACAAGGAAAAGGAGCAGGCGCCACGGCCCATCTAGGCCGAGGCGCTCCCCGACAACTCGATGGACGACGCCGTTATGCGCGTCACCACCAGGGTTGAGCAGACCTTTGGTGCATGTCGCTTGAGCGTCGCGGATCAAGATAGGCATGTCAGCACCGACAGGCTGCAGCTCGCCACACAACATGATCGATGGCGCGCCATAGAGCAAGCTAGGCGCGTCCACGCCGATAGGCTGCGGCTCGCCGCACAACGAGACCGTTGGAGCGCCGCAGAGCGAGAAGCACGGCGCGCCGCACAGCAAGAGCGGATCCATCGGCGCTTGCCTACTGTCGACACGGCATCGCAGCTGGGTACATGTCCCGTCAGTACCCCCATTCCTCGCCAGGAGTGGGCAGAGGCCCTCAGCGGCGTACTTGCACCAGAGGACGGCCGCGCCGTACTTGCACCGGACGCTCGTCGCACCGTTCGCATGGGTGCCGCCTTTCGCCTTGTCCGTGGCCCGCTGGATGCCAACGCACTGGTCCGTAGGCTCGACTGCCTCCTTGGCCCAGGTGTCCACCTGGGCGCAGTATAGGAACATGGCCATACCACCTCGAGCTGGTGATCTTTGATGAAATAGCCAACTTGGAGCTCAAGATCGCATTCTAGATGTACCATGAGCGTGTCGACTGCTTGGACGAACGCCTGCACGAGTTCAGGTATAGCCAAGATCTACTCTAGGCAAGGGATGCTGGTCATGGTCTCATGGACGCGTTTTATTTTGAAAAGTCGATTCGACGTGGATAGCTATGTATTCACAGCAATCATAGTATTGCTCTGTTTATTGCTCTGTTTCAACGTGTGTACTCTAGTTTCCATTCTTATATGTTCTGTTTCAATGTTCTTATATACGCTTTCCATTCTGTATATGTGGATGATAATAGCTAGATTCAAATTAGTACACAAAAGCATATAGAAAATGGAATTCATAATATATATATATATATATATATATATATATATATTAATTGTTCATTAGTTCACGTCACATATACGTGATGAAACTTAAAATTGAAAACAAACAATGCTAAAACTAATAATCCCTCTTGGGGCCAGTATTTCGGCAGCCCCTCGCCAGCAGCTCCCTGGCGCGCGAAGTCTTCCCAGTGCGGAGGCCGTACTCCGACTCCTCTGCCTCGCAGCGCTTGATGTACCGATCTGCCTCTTGCTGGCGGATGCACGGCCGATCTTGCCATTTCATTGGGCACCCACCGGAGCTCCGCGTTGGTGGAACGCTAGAGCTTATTGGCCCACCTCCATGCAGCGACGAGGCGCCCAGGGCCTATGACCTTCCTCGCGAAGTACCCTTCTTCGTACACCTCCTCGGCACGACGACGCGCCCGCCCCCAAAGCTCCGCCGCCTCCTTTTTCCAGGCGGTATGACGGGCTTCATAGGCCGCCTGGTAACTGGCTTCCTCATCCGCCATCTCCTTCTTGAACGCCACTTGCCTGGCTTTCTCAGCAGCGGCAACGACTTCCACAGAAAAAGATTGTACTGGCCCCAAAACCCATCCAAAGTTGGGGGTCCGGCGCAACCTCGTCAGGCGGCGCGTAGGGGTCCTTGTTGCTGCTAATTGAGTGAGCGTCCTCGAGGGGTGGCGACTCCTCGTTGGCGCGTGGGCAGACCGGCGGCGCCATGGCAGAGATTTGAGAGAGAGAGAGAGAGAGAGAGAGAGAGAGAGAGAGAGAGGGCGAGCGAGGGGAGGATGTAGATGATAATGCAGGCGGGACGACATGAGCTAGGTAGTATTTATTGGCGGTCAGAATCTAGATCGACGGGGACAGTACACACGCCAGTCGCCGGAATTTACAAGTACTGTAGTTTGAATTACACACAATTTCCGCAGCAAAATCCGTGTGTGAACATAATAGCTGACGGTTTCCAATACAGAACCGTGTCTGATTAATGATCCCCGCCAATCACCTACCAAACCTCGAGCCGCGACATAGAGGGCCAATCGGGTGGGGGCCGGTTTTCTTGCCAGATCTTTACATTTTCTTTTTTGAACACCAGATATTTACATCATCTGATGATTTCTTAACTCGCACATAAGTACATAAAAATATGATTTTTTAAACCGTTATGATTAGGCGTTGCATGTAGATGTAGTTCAAATTTGAATTACGGTCATTAAATGGTTAGAAAATCACTTAGATATCTTTAAAAGGTCAAATGACCCCTGAAATTTTCCAAATTTTCACATGACAGCTGTATTAGTGCATGTTAAAGTAGGAATTTTTTTAAGGCCGTAAGAGGAAGCTATCTCCCGTTCGTCATAAAACATGCATTGTTCCCTCTCGGAACCACGAATCTTCTAGCGAGTTTCTCCGCTTTGTGATGGGTGTGTGTCCAAACGTTCGTCAAACATGCCAATTTCTTTACCACATCATCTTGGTGGCATGACATTAAATCAACCAAGGTTTCATGTTTTTATGATCAATTTTTTATTTTTTGGAATTAAAATGCCATGGCACTCCATGCATGTGCCCATGCCTTGAGACCAATATGTTTGAAAATTCCTTCTAATTTACTGCACATGGAATTGACTCGCACACAAGTACACAAAAATATGATTTTTCAAACCGTTATGGTTAGGCATTGCATTTGATGTAGTTCAAATTTGAATTACGGTCATTAAATGGTTAGAAAATCACTTAAATGTCTTGAAAAGGTCAAATGACCCCTGAAATTTTCTAAATTTTCACACGACAGTTGTATTAGTGCATGTTAAACGTAATAAAAAAATTTAAGGCCGTAAGAGGAAGCTATCTCCCGTTCATCATCAAACATGCATTGTTCCATCTCGGAACCATGAACCTTCTAGCAAGTTGCTCCGGTTTGTGAGGGGGTGTGTGTCCAAACATTCGTCAAACATGCCAATTTCTTTACCACATCATCTTGGTGGCATGACATTAAATCAAGCAAGGTTTCATGTCTTTCTGATCATTTTTTTTTATTTTTTGGAATTAAAATGCCATGCCACTCCATGCATGTGCCCATGCCTTGAGACCAACATGTTTGAAAATTCCTTCTAATTTACTGCAAATAGAATTAACACGCACACAAGTACACAAAAATATGATTTTTCAAACCGTTATGGTTAGGCGTTGCACGTAGATCTAGTTAAAATTTGAATTACGGTCATTAAATGATTAGAAAATCATTTAAATGTCTTTAAAAGGTTAAATGCCCCCTGCAATTTTCCAAATTTTCACATGACAGTTGTATTAGTGTATGATAAACGTAGGAAAAAATTTGGAGGCCGTAAGAGGAAGCTATCTCCCGTTCGTCATCAAACATGCATTGTTCCCTCTCGGAACCACGAACCTTCTAGCGAGTTGCTCCGGTATGTGTGGGGTGTGTGTACAAAATTCATCAAACATGCCAATTTCTTTACCACATCATCTTGGTGGCATGACATTAAATCAACCAAGGTTTCATGTTTTTCTGATCATTTTTTATTTTTGGGAATTAAAATGCCATGTCACTCCGTACATGTGCCCATGCCTTGAGACCAATATATTTGAAAATTCCTTCTAATTTACTGCACATGGACTTAACTCACACACAAGTACACAAAAATATGATTTTTCAAACCGTTATGGTTAGGCGTTGCATGTAGATGTAGTTCAAATTTGAATTACGGTCATTAAATGGTTATAAAATCACTTAAATGTCTTTAAAAATTCAAATGACTCCTGAAAGTTTCCAAATTTTTACATGACAGTTGTATTAGTGCATGTTAAACGTAGGAAAAAAATTGACGGCCATAAGAGGAAGCTATCTCACTTTCGTCATCAAACTTGCATTGTTCCCTCTCGAAACCATGAACCTTCTAGCGAGTTGCTCCGGTTTGTGAGGGGTGTGTGTCCAAACGTTTGTCAAACTTGCCAATTTCTTTACCACATCATCTTGGTGGCATGACTTTAGATCAAGCAAGGTTTCATGTTTTTCTGATCATTTTTTTATTTTTTGGAATTAAAATGCCATGTCAGTCCATGCATATGTATGCATGTCTCCATGTCGTGAGACCATTATGTTTAAAAATTCCTTCTAATTTACTGCACATGGAATTAACTCGCACACAAGTACACATATATGATTTTTCAAACCGTTTTGGTTAGGTGTTGCATGTAGATGTAGTTCAAATTCGAATTACGGTCATGAAATGGTTAAAATCACTTAAATATCTTTAAAAGGTCAAACGACCGCTGAAATTTTCCAAATTTTCACATGACAGTTGTATGAGTGCACGTTAAACATAGGAAAAAATTTTGAAGGCGGTAAGAGGAAGCTATCTCCCGTTCGTCATCAAACATGCATTGTTCCCTCTTAGAACCACGAACCTTCTAGCGAGTTGCTCCGGTTTGTGAGGGGTGTGTGTCCAAACATTCGTCAAACATGCCAATTTATTTACCACATCATCTTGGTGGCATGACATTAAATCAATTAAGGTTTCATGTTTTTCTGATCATTTTTTTATTTTTTGGAATTAAAATGCCATGTTACTCCATGCATGTGCCCATGCCTTGAGACCAATATGTTTGAAAATTCCTTCCAATTTACTGTACATGGAATTAACTCGCACACAAGTACACAAAAATATGATTTTCAAACCATTATGGTTAGGCATTGCATGTAGATGTAGTTCAAATTTGAATTATGGTCATTAAATGGTTAGAAAATCACTTAAATGTCTTTAAAAGGTCAAATGACCCCTGAAATTTTCCAATTTTTCACATGATAGTTGTATTAGTGCATGTTAAATGTAGGAAAAAATTTGAAGGCCATAAGAGGAAGTTATCTTCCTTCCGTAATCAAACATGCATTGTTCACTCTCGGAACCACGAACCTTCTAGCGAGTTGCTCCCGTTTGTGAGGGGTGTGTGTCCAAACGTTCGTCAAACATGCCAATTTCTATATCACATCATCTTGGTGGCATGACATTAAATCAAGCAAGGTTTCATGTTTTTCTGATCATTTTTTTATTTTTTGGAATTAAAATGCCATGTCACTCCATGCATACGTATGCATGTGTCCATGTCGTGGGACCAATATGTTTGAAAATTCCTTCTAATTTACTGCAGATGGAATTAACTCGCACACAAGTACACATATATGATTTTTCAAACCGTTTTGGTTAGACGTTGCATGTAGATGTAGTTCAAATTTGAATTACGGTCATTAAATTGTTAGAGAATCACTTAAATGTCCTAAAAGGTCAAATGACCCCTGAAATTTTCCAAATTTTGACATGACTGTTGTATTAGTATTACAAAATTTCTTGTTCATTTAAAACACCATCTGTTGGCACTTTACTCCAAATTCGTCTTTCAGAGCTAAGAAAAAATATCTACAACATCACACACAGTTGTTTTCTAGGAACCGTTTGCGATGACAATATCTGGCTATATTTAAGTCTCCCTCCTTAAGCTTCGCCGGCTCGTCTGCTCTAGTGCCAGCAACCCCCGAACCACGAATCCCGATCCACATTCCTGCACCCACTTCTTGCAAAGATGACACCGTGGAAACGCTTCATGAAGGCCCGTACGATGGTCGTGTCCCCCCAGCACCGCTGCCTGCGCCGAGAGTGCGACCGCCTACGCCGAGAGTGTTGCCGCATCCGCATTGAGTGTGGCCGCTTCTGCCGAGAGGGCGTCTGCGGTAGCCGACAGGGCAGCTGCAGCTACTGCTGCGACGGCGGCTGCAAACATCAAGAGTGCTCGAGCTGCCATCCGTGCCGCTGATGTCGCCCTGGCCCGGGTCAAGGTCATCCATGCCAAGATCGAGGATGCACACGCCAAGATATTCCAGGCCACCTCGAACTCCAGCATGCAACCCATGTCTGAAAAGGCGGCGGTGGGCATGGAGCACTTGCTTCCTCATGAGGTCGCTGAGCAGGAGCTGGAGATGGAGGAGGCGGCGGAGATCGAGGAGCGCCGGGAGGAGGAATTGAGCGTGGCCGAGGTCGAGGTAGAGAAGAGTCTGTCCGTTGAGGAATCGGTGGTGGAGTATCAACGCGAGCTCTGGCGCAGCCACTACTACGAGTACTACAACCTTGAGGGCGGTGCCGAGGACGAGGACGAGGACGCGGTCAACTTCAGCAGGGGGACTCGGAGTCCACCAATGGCGGCATGTCGCTAGGACAAGTCATCGACGTCTCATCTCACACCGGTGATGCATAGGCCGGTGTGGCGGTGGATTTGTTAAAATTATGCGTACTTAGGTTTTGTTTTTAATGCTGGTCTTTTGTTAGAGCAATGTTTAGGTCAACTGGCTCTATTTAATTACTAAATTTGCTCGATTTAGTAAGTGTGGTATGTCTGCTGTACGCTCTTTTGTGTGCCGAAAGTAGCAAGCAAAGTTAAATTATGCAATGATGTACCCGGGAAAATTTCCACCAAAATTTGAATTATCAAACTCATCCCATGCGCATAAAGCAAAAGAATCGTTTGCGATGCACACAATCGTTCAAAGTGAATGGTCCAGGGGCACCGCGCGCAAAGTTCCCCTCCACATTTCCAAAATTTTGGCCTACCGCCAAAATATCTACCCCCGCCCCCTTCCCCACCCCTTTTCTCACCGACCACAAGTCACATTTCCCCTGTTTCCTCCTTCCTTCCTTCCTTGCTAAGCTATAGCCGCTTCCTCGCTCTCGTCGTCTCGCATCCTACCACCAGGGTTGCCATGGTCTTCTACAAAGACCTCTCCAATGGTTCCTCCTCCGGTGACTACTCCTTCACCACCCGGGTATGCCTCTCTTCTCTCTCTCGGGCTCTGACTTGGAATGAAGGATTTTTACCCGGCGGTCGATTTGAGTCATTTCTTCCTCTTGTAGCTCCCTAGGACCTTCAGTGGCAACGAATGGAGCGGGGTGTCTGAAGATCTATCTGCTCGTTGTCACCATCAATCTCCATGCTGAAGCTAGTTGCGTTTGATCCTGTGGACAGTGGGAGGAAGTTTCTGGTATGTGTAGAGAAGATTAGACCCTCTTTCGTTGTTACAAATCATTTGTTAGATGTGATTCAGACACTGTCAAGCTCCCAACCCATTCATACCACACCTTCAACCAAACGCATCCTAAGATAGTGTCACAGTTTGTACCTAGTATCTTAAGTGGTTGCCATCTCATCAGCAGTGCCATTAGAAAATTATTTGGCACCTCTTTAGTAGTTTGTGCAGCCAACTTTGGTCCACACATCCGACCAGCCAAGCAGTAAAATACTACATCTTTATGGCACGAAGGAACTCGGCATCGGAGCAACTACGTGCTCCGGAGTCCGGGTCCCTGATTTTTTTCTGCTGCATCGGCTAGCCAGTGCAGGGCACCATTGCGAGATGTAGCAACAGTTGTCTTTACCCCAGTTTTGGCATACATAGTGGACGACCTTAGTGCTATTAGTTCTATGTTACTAAATTTGTGCATGTACACACCTGTTAGTATCAATTTGCTGTCATCCAAACACTGTCGCTATGTTGTTGCAGTTATATTTACCTTTCTCATAAAATGATCAATTTGTTATTTATTGTGCATGAGTAAGAACTTGTAGCGTCATTGTAGTTAATTATAACTTCTGATGTTCCAGAATTTGGTTGTTGTCTCAGTACCAATTATTTCATTTGCACATTGATCTTTTTGAGAAGATATGTCATAATTAACATGTTTCTTCAGTTTTTCAAAATAAGCATTGGTGATTTTCTATGTTGCTATAAACCCATTTCCCCTGCAATTGTTACTGATCTAGTTTTAAATATTATAGGATGAACGGAAGTGTTCTAACTTGGAGTGGGTTGATCAAGAGTGGCCACAGTCTTTGAAGATGTTCCTAGCGAAGCTCTGGAGCATGTAGGAAGAGAACACATGTAGGCTTAGAGAAAGTCTTGTCAACGTTGAAGCATATTTCAAGATCCGGTATAAAAAGTTGAAGGTGGAGAATGAGCTCAGATTTTTTTAAATTAGACTATGCTAAGATGGTGTTGGCGAAGGAGGAGGCACTTTCCCAGTTGGCCCGTGCAAAATGGGTTCTTACTGAACTAAAAGCAGAGGTGGATAAGATGAGCCTGGATGATCTCGATTAGGGAATGAATATATTGTTGTTATGAAGTTGAACTAGCTATGTGTTGTACTGTGTTGTTTTCATGTAGCTATCATACTGTGATGTTATAATATGTTTATGTGCCTGATATGAAATTGGCAAACAGCCGTTCGATATGAAATGTGAATTTGCGTAATACTGGAATTACTAATTGTTAACTAATAAACCTGCTAAATATGTCATGGACCTTTGCAAACGGTTCTAGCAGTAAAAGCGCTTGCGATGGATAGACCAATGCCACACAGTTTTCTTCATCAAATCGTGTGTGATATAGTTGATAAAAGCAAACAGTTAACCAAGGCAGACCGTGTGTGATAGTTACACCTTTCACACATGAGCCTACACATAAAACTGTGTGGGATGTACGTATGAACGGAAAGGTTTTCCCTGGATTGACTGTGTGGGATGTACATAAGAACGGAAACGTATTCCTTGGATTGACTATGTATGATATACATACGAACGGAAATGTTTTTCCTGGATTGACTGTGTGGGATGTACATAAGAATGGGAACGTATTCCTTGGATTGACTGTGTGTGATATACATACCTACGAAAATGTTTTTCTGGGATTCACCGTGTGGGATGTACATACCTATGAAAATGTTTTTCTTGGATTACCTTGTGGGATGTACATATCTACTGAAATGATTGGTCGATGCCTCACCCAATCGCACACGGCCCCATCCTGGGTCCCAGGAGGGCCTATCCCCGACGATTTATGGGTCGTGTGGGAAGGACACCCTATCACACACACTCACTTGGCGACGGTTCCAAATGCCGTTGCGGAAAGGGGTTAAAAACCGTTTGTTTAGGAACGACGCGCACCAGTGCAAGTCCACGGAGGGCTCCACCCATGATGTGTCCACGAAGAAGCAACCTTGTATATCCCACCATGGCCATCGCCCATGAAGACCTGCCTCACTTGGGTAGATCTTCATGAAGTAGGCGATCTCCTTGCCCTTACAAACTCCTTGGTTCAACTCCACAATCTTGTTAGAGGCTCCCAAGTGACACCTAACCAAGCTAGGAGAGACCACTCTCCAAAAGGTAATAGATGGTTTGTTGATGATGAACTCCTTGCTCTTGTGCTTCAAATGATAGTCTCCCCAACACTCAACTCTCTCTCACAGATTTGGCTATGGTGGAAAGATGATTTGAGTGGAAAGCAACTTGGGGAAGGCTAGAGATCAAGATTCTTGTGGTTGGATTGGAATGTCTTGGTCGCAACACATGAGTAGGTGGTTCTCTCTCAGAAAATGAGTAGTGGAATTGTAGGCACGTTCTGATGGCTCTCTCTCTCAAATGGAGATGGGGGTGGAGGGGTATATATAGCCTCTACACAAAATCCAACCATTACACACATTTGACCCAACTTGGTCAGACCGAATATAAGAACTCGGTGAGACCGATTTAGTTCAAAATCTGAAAGTTAGGAATCTCGGTGGGACCGGCATGATCAACTCGGTGAGACCGATGTGCTAGGGCTAGGGCAAAACCTCTTCTCAGTGAGACCGATTTCAGCAAGGAGCAGACAAAGAGTTGGTCAATCAAACTCGATGGGACCGATTGCACATTTTGGTGAGATCGAAATAATTACTACATGCAACAGAGAGTTTGCAAGGCCATCTCGGTGAGACCGACATCCGTATCAGTGAGACCAAATTGTCTAGAATTTCTGGCAGTGGCTATGTCAACTGAACTCGGTGGCACCGGATAGATCAAATCGGTGGGGCCGAGTTTGACTTTGGGTTTTGGACATATGTGGAAATGAGAAAGTGGCTGGGGTTTTTGGAGCAATATCACTAAGCACTTTGAGCAAGTAGACCATTAAGCAACACCTCATCCCCTTTTAATAGTATTGGCTTTCCTATGGACTCAATGTGGTCTTGGATCACTAAAATGAAAATGAAGAGTCTTGAGCTTTTGCCAATCTTTGTCTTTAGCATTTTGAAGGAGTTCCACATCCTCTTGTCCTTGCCATGCCATTGTTGAACTGGTCTGAAATACACTAGGTAAAGGTATTAGTCCAACAAGAGATATGTTGACATTAATTACCAAAATCACCTAGGGAGCACTTATGCTTTCAATCTCCCCCTTTTTGGTAATTGATGACAACATACATCAAAGCTTTAGATAAAAAGATATGAAGAGTACCAAGTAAAGCTTTGGAAAGACATGTAACATGCATAGGCTATGCAAACATGTAAAGATAGAATATAAGAACATGTGAATGCATAAGCATGTCAGAGCAAGCAATGAGCTACATGTATCTTGGCCATATGCATCAGAGCAAATAATGTAGATAAGAGGAAATGTACCTTCATGTTCATGAATCCTTCTTGCAAACAATAGGTACATCAGCAAGAGATCATCATGCATATGAGTGTGATGCATATACTTACCTTGTGGTCTTGAGCTGGCTTTAGAAGGGATGAACTAGAGAAAACAAGGTTAGATAACACAAGAACATTCTAATTAAAGCAATTTCAGGAAACCACAAGAGTACCAAGACTGGGATGACATGTAATGGATGAGTACTTAGTACTTCATTTGGATATAGACATGTCCCCAAAGATTTAAAGATATGCAATGAATTCTAGAGATTTTCTTCCCTAGATATGGACTCTTTCTCCCCCTGAATCTGATATTGGATAATGGGAGAAGGTAGTGTAAGAGAAAATCAGAGAAACAAAATTAGACCATGAAATGGTACAAACAACCATATATCAACATGTATTTCCCTTCTTAAAGACATGTGACTTCTCTCCTCTTTTGTTAACAAGCATCTGGAGGAGCTAAGATGTGCTCTCTTTCCCATATAATAAGGTTTGATGTGCTCTCTCCCCCCCCCTTTGACATCAATTTCCAAGAAGGGAACTTCTGGAGCATGAGTCAAATAGGTTTGGTCCTTGAGACACACTACAAAGCAACATGTAAATTGGGATGCAAGTAGAGGATAAGAATCATTGAGTGGAGCTGGAGAAGGAATAAAATATTCAATGGCAAAAAGTTTTCTCAGCAGTGAAATCGGTACGCCGATCCGTTTTCATTGGTGACACCGAGTTGGCAGTATCATGGATAATGCATATCGATCAGACTAGATAGTCCACTTCTGTTGTACTGATGAACTGTCTACAAGATATTCTTTTAGTTCTGTCTATCCGATAGGCATGAATCAGTGAGTCCGAGTTCAATGTGAGACTTTCTCCTTTTTTGTCTTCTCACATAACCCCTATCATCATACTCTACTCCACCCATAGTGCTATATCCATGGCTTGCGCTCATGTATTGCATGAGGGTTGAAAAGGCTGAAGCGCGTTAAAAAGTATGAACCAAATGGCTTGCCATCGGGGTTGTGCATGATGGGAGCATTTTGTGTGACGAAAATGAAGCATGGCCAAACTATATGATTTTGTAGGGAGAAGCTTTCTTTGGCTATTGTATTTTGATAAGACATAATTGCGTGGTTAGTATGCTTGAAGTATTACTATTTTTATGTCAATATCAAACTTTTATCTTGAATCTTTTGGATCTGAACATTCATGCCACAATAAAGAGAATTACATTGAAAATTATGTTAGGTAGCATTCCACATCAAAATTTTTGTTTTTATCATTTACCTACTCGAGGACGAGCAGGAATTAAGCTTGGGGATGCTTGATACGTCTTCAACGTATCTATAATTTTTTATTGTTCCATGCTATTATATTATCTGTTTTGGATGTTTAATGGGCTTTAATATACCTTTTTATATTATTTTTGGGACTAACCTATTAACCGAAGGCCTAGTGCAAATTGCTGTTTTTTTGCCTATTTTAGTGTTTCGCAGAAAAGGAATATCAAATGGAATCCAAACGGAATGAAACCTTCGCGAGGATTGTTTTTGGAACAAACGCAATCCAGGAGACTTGGAGTGGACATCAAGGAATCAACGAGGTGGCCACGAGGCAGGGAGGCGCGCCCAGGGGGTAGGCGCGCCCCCACCCTCGTGGGCCCCTCGTAGCTCCACCGACCTACTTCTTTCGCCTATATATACTCTTATACCCTGAAAACATCCAGGGGAGCCACGAAACACTTTTTCCACCGCCGCAACCTTCTGTAACCGTGATATCCCATCTTGGGGCCTTTTCCGGCGCTCCACCGGACGGGGAATCGATCATGGAGGGCCTCTACATCAACACCATGGCCTCTCCGATGATGTGTGAGTAGTTTACCACAGACCTTCGGGTCCATAATTATTAGCTAGATGGCTTCTTCTCTCTCTTTGGATCTCAATACAAAGTTTTCCTCGATTCTCTTGGAGATCTATTCGATGTAATACTTTTTGCGGTGCGTTTGTTGAGATCCGATGAATTGCGGGTTTATGATCAAGATTATCTATGAACAATATTTGATTCTTCTCTGAATTCTTATATGCATGATTTAATATCTTTGCAAGTCTCTTCGAATTATCAGTTTGGTTTGGCCTACTAGATTGATCTTTCTTGCAATGGGAGAAGTGCTTACCTTTGGGTTCAATCTTGCGGTGCTCGTTCCTAGTGACAGAAAGGGAAAGGACACATATTGTATTGTTGCCATCGAGGATAAAAAGATGGGGTTTATATCATATTGCATGAGTTTATCCCTCTACATCATGTCATCTTGCCTAATGCGTTACTCTGTTCTTATGAACTTAATACTCTAGATGCATGCTGGATAGCGGTCGATGTGTGGAGTAATAGTAGTAGATGCAGAATCGTTTCGGTCTAGTTGTCATGGACGTGATGCCTATGTTCATGATCATGCCTAGATATTCTCATAACTATGTGCTTTTCTATCAATTGCTCGACAGTAATTTGTTCACCCACCGTAGAATATGCTATCTTGAGAGAAGCCACTAGTGAAACCTATGGCCCTCGGGTCTACTTTACATCATATTATTTTCCCGTCAACTAGCTATTTCTGTCGCTGTTTATTTTGCAATCTTTATCAGATATTTATTATCTTATTATCTTTATCAAAAATAACAAATATACCAAAAACTATACAACAAAAATACCAAAAATATTTATCTTATTATCTTTATCAGATCTCACTTTTGCAAGTGGCCGTGAAGGGATTGACAACCCCTTTATCGCATTGGTTGCAAGGTTCTTAATTTTTTGTGCAGGTACTAGGGATTTGCGTGTAGTATCCTACTGAATTGATACCTTGGTTCTAAAAAACTGAGGGAAATACTTATGCTACTTTGCTGCATCACCCTTTCCTCTTCAAGGGAAAACCAATGCATGCTCAAGAGGTAGCAAGAAGGATTTCTGGCGCCGTTGCTTGGGAGATCTACGCACAAGTCAAGACATACCAAGTACCCATCACAAACTCTTATCCCTCGCATTACATTATTTGCCATTTGCATCTCGTTTTCCTCTCCCCCACTTCACCTTTATCGTTTTATTCGCCCTTTTCCGTTCGCTTCTTTTGCTTGCTTCTTGTGTGTCTGTGTGTTAGATCATTTATTTTGCTTCCATGGCTAGCTCTTTATCCCTTCCTTCGTCTCCTGATTTTGAAGTCCTCCACTTGAAACAAAGACAAGGAGAAAACTTAAAAGATGCTTGGTATAGGATGGTAGAATCTTATCGTAGTTGTATTATAGAGGGAGATTTCAAGATTTTACTTCACAATTTTTATGTTGGGCTAACCATATCCCATAGACAACTCCTTGATTTTGCCACCAAAGGGAATTTTATTGAAGTTGATCCTAGTATTGCGTATGAAATTATAGAGGGGATAGTAGGAGTACTTCCCCCACAAAAGGGGCTTCACCTTACTCAAGAAGGAACCCAAATCTTGGAGAAATTATGCGAATTGAAAAAATCTATTGAACCTCTTAAAAATGTTGGTGGGAATCTCAACCGCATGAATACATTGATTAAACTTTACAATAAGCGGTTTGATGCTCTAGATCTAAAGATCTCCGAGCATGAAGGAAAACGTAAGGAAACTCCCGGATCCGAGCATAACTCCATTAAAAAGATAAATACCAAAGATGACAAATACCTAGATCTATTCTTGTTTTTATGCCTAGCTAGGGGCGTTAAACGATAGCGCTCGTTGGGAGGCAACCCAAATTTATTTTTGTTCCTTTCTTTTTGTTCCTGTTTAATAATAAATATTTCATCTACCCTCTGTTTGGATGTGGTTTTATGTTTTAGTTAGTGTTGGTGCCAAGTAAAGCCTATAGGATCTTCTTGGGTGATAAATATTTGATCTTGCTGAAAAAGACAGAAACTTTCTGCCCACGAAAACAATTGTTAAAAATCACCATAAAGTGATAAAATACTTATTCCAATTATAGTAGATCAATAAACAAATTATATAGGTCGTCCTATTTCTGCAGATTTTTATGAGTTATAGAAGTTTGCTTTTGATACAGATTACTACAGACTGATCTGTTTTTGACAGATTCTATTTTTTGTGTGTTGTTTGCTTATTTTGATGGATCTATGGCTAGTATCAGGGGGTATGAACCATAGAGAAGTTGAAATATAGTAGGTCTAACACCAATATAAATAAATAATGAGTTCATTACAGTTCCTTAAAGTGGTGGTTTGTTTTATTTCGTTACGGAGCTCATGAGATTTTTTGTTGAGTTTTGTGTTGTGAAGTTTTCAAGTTTTTGGGTAAATATTTGATGGATTTTGGAACAAGGAGTGGCAAGAGCCTAATCTTGGGTATGCCCAAGGCACCCCAAGATAAAATTAAGACAACCAAAAGCCTAATCTTGTGGATGCCCCGGAAGGCATCCCCTCTTTCGTCTTCGTCTATCGGTAACTTTACTCGATGCTATATTTTTATTCACCACATGATATGTGTTTTGCTTGGAGCGTCTTGTATTATTTGAGTCTTTGCTTTTTAGTTTACCACCATCCTTTCTGTACACACCTTTTGGGAGAGACACACATGAATCGGAATTTATTAGAATACTCTATGTGCTTCACTTATATCTTTTGAGCTAGATAATTTTGCTCTAGTGCTTCACTTATACCTTTTTAGAGCACGGTGGTGGTTTTATTTTGTGGAAATTATTGATCTCTCATGATTCACTTATATTATTTTGAGAGTCTTTTAGAAAAGCATGGTAGTTTGCTTTGGCTATAAAATTAGTCCTAATATGATAGGCATCCAAGATGGGTATAATAAAAACTTTCATATAGAGTGCATTAAATACTATGATAAATTTGATACTTGATAATGGTTTTGAGATATAAAGGTGGTAATGTTAGAGTCATGCTAGTTGGGTAATTATGAAATTGAGAAATACTTGTGTTAAGGTTGGCAAGTCCCGTAGCATGCACGTCTGGTAAACATTGTGTGACAAATTTGAAGCATGGGGTGTTCTTTGATTGCTTCCCTTATGAGTGGCGGTCGGGGACGAGCGATGGTCTTTTCCTACCAATCTATCCCCCTAGGGGCATGCGTAGTAGTACTTTGCTTCGAAGGCTAATAAACTTTTACAATAAGTATATGAGTTCTTTATGAATAATGTGAGTCCATGGATTATACACACTCTTACCTTTCCGCAATTTGCTAGCCTCTATGGTACCGTGCATTGCCCTTTCTCACCTTGAGAGTTGGCGCAAACTTCGCCGGTGCATCCAAACCCCGTGATATGATACACTCTATCACACATAATCCTCCTTATATCTTCCTCAAAACAGCCACCATACCTATCTATTATGGCATTTCCATAGCCATTCCGAGATATATTTCCATGCAACTTTCCACCGTTCCGTTTATTATGACACGCTCCATCATTGTAATATTTCTTTGCATGATCATGTAGTTGACATCGTATTTGTGGCAAAGCCACCTTTATAATTCTTTTATACATGTCATTCTTGATTCATTGCATATCCCGGTACACCGCCGGAGGCATTCACATAGAGTCATATTTTGTTCTAAGTATCGAGTTGTAATTCTTGAGTTGTAAGTAAATACAAGTGTGATGATTTTCATTATTAGAGCATTGTCCCATGTGAGGAAAGGATGATGGAGACTATGATTCCCCCACAAGTCGGTATGAGACTCCGGACTAAAAAAAAAGAGGCCAAAGAAGCCCAAATGAAAAAAATGAAAAAATGAAAAAAATGAGAGAAAAAGAGAGAAGGGACAATGTTACTATCATTTTTCCACACTTGAGCTTCAAAATAGCACCATGATCTTTATGATAGAGAGTTTCTTATTTTGTCACTTTCATATACTAGTGGGAATTTTTTCATTATAGAACTTGGTTTGTATATTCCAATGATGGGCTTCCTCAAAATGCCCTAGGTCTTCGTGAGCAAGCAAGTTGGATGCATACCCACTTAGTTCCATTTTTGATGAGCTTTCATACACTTATAGCTCTAGTGCATCTGTTGCATGGCAATCCCTACTCCTCGCATTGACATCAATTGATGGGCATCTCCATAGCCCATTGATTAGCCGCGTCAATGTGAGACTTTCTCCTTTTTATCTTCTCACATAACCCCTATCATCATACTCTACTCCACCCATAGTTCTATATCCATGCCTTGTGCTCATGTATAGCGTGAGGGTTGAAAAGGCTGAAGCGCGTTAAAAGGTATTAACCAATTGCTCGGCTTGTCATCGGGGTTGTGCATGATGGGAGCATTTTGTGTGACGAAAATGAAGCATGGCCAAACTATATGATTTTGTAGGGATAAACTTTCTTTGGCTATGCTATTTTACTGAGACATAATTGCTTGGTTAGTATGCTTGAAGTATTACTATTTTTATGTCAATATTAAACATTTATCTAGAATCTTTTGGATCTGAGCATTCATGCCACAATAAAGAGAATTACATTGAAAATTATGTTAGGTAGCATTCCACATCAAAATTTCTGTTTTTATCATTTACCTACTCGAGGACGAGCAGGAATTAAGCTTGTGATGCTTGATACGTCTTCAACGTATCTATAATTTTTTATTGTTCCATGCTATTATATTATCTGTTTTGGATGTTTAATGGGCTTTAATATACCTTTTTATATTATTTTTGGAACTAACCTATTAACCGAAGGCCCAGTGCAAATTGCTATTTTTTTTGCCCATTTTAGTGTTTTGCGGAAAAGGAATATAAAACGGAATCCAAACGGAATGAAACCTTCGCGAGGATTGTTTTTGGAATAAACGCAATCCAGGAGACTTGGAGTGGACATCAAGGAAGCAACGAGGCGGCCACGATGCAGGGAGGCGCGCCCCACCCTCGTGGGCCCCTCGTAGCTCCACCGACCTACTTCTTTCGCCTATATATACTCTTATACCCTGAAAACATCCAGGGGAGCCACGAAACACTTTTCCACCGTCGCAACCTTCTGTAACCGTGAGATCCCATCTTGGGGACTTTTCCGGCGCTCCGCCGGAGGGGGAATCATTCATGGAAGGCCTCTACATCAACACCATGGCCTCTCTGATGATGTGAGAGTAGTTTACCACAGACCTTCGGGTCCATAGTTATTAGCTAGATGGCTTCTTCTCTCTGTTTGGATCTCAATACAAAGTTCTCCTTGATTTCTCTTGGAGATCTATTCGATGTAATACTTTTTGCGGTGTGTTTGTCGAGATCCGATGAATTGTGGGTTTATGATCAAAATTATCTATGAACAATATTTGATTCTTCTCTGAATTCTTATATGCATGATTTAATATCGTTGCAAGTCTCTTCGAATTATCAGTTTGGTTTGGCCTACTAGATTGATCTTTCTTGCAATGGGAGAAGTGCTTAGCTTTGGGTTCAATATTGCGGTGCTCGATCCCAGTGACAGAAAGAGAAACGACACGTATTGTATTGTTGCCATCGAGGATAAAAAGATGGGGTTTATATCATATTGCATGAGTTTATCCCTCTACATCATGTCATCTTGCCTAGTGCGTTACTCTGTTCTTATAAACTTAATCCTCTAGTGGCATGTTGGATAGCGGTCGATGTGTGGAGTAATAGTAGTAGATGCAGAATCGTTTCGGTCTACTTTTCACGGACGTGATGCCTATGTTCATGATCATGCCTAGATATTCTCATAACTATGCGCTTTTCTATCAATTGCTCGACATTTGTTCACCCACCGTAGAATATGCTATCTTGAGAGAAGCCACTAGTGAAACCTATGGCCCCGGGTCTACTTTACATCATATTATTTTCCCGTCAACTAGCTATTTCTGTCACCATTTCTTTAGCAATCTTTACTTTTTCAAACTATACTACAAAAATACCAATAATATTTATCTTATTATCTTTATCAGATCTCACTTTTGCAAGTGGCTGTGATGGGATTAACAACCCCTTTATCGCGTTGGTTGGAAGGTTCTTAATTGTTTGTGCAGGTACTAGGTATTTGCGTGTAGTCTCCTACTGGATTGATACCTTGGTTCTCAAAAACTGAGGGAAATACTTACGCTACTTTGTTGCATCACCCTTTCCTCTTCAAGGGAAAACGAACGCACATGCTCAAGAGGTAGCAGAGGACCAAGACACAAGAGATCTACCAAGAAATTGACAAGTACCCGAAGTGGACTTTCTATCAACCTTGTCACCAGCATAGTCCGAATTAGAGTAGCCAACAAGATCAAAAGAAGACCTCTTAGGATACCAAATGCCAAAATTTGGTGTATGAATTAAGTATCTCACTATCCATTTCACAACCTTAAGATGACATTCTTTAGGGGCCACTTGACATCATGCGCACATGCACACACTTAGCATAATATCGGGACGAGAGGCACATAGATATAACAATGAACCAATCATAGAGCGGTAGATCTTTTGGTCAACTGATTTGCCATCCTTAGTCAAGTCAAGATGTCCACTAGTAGGCATGTGTGTTTTCATACCTTTGCTTTCTTGCATGTTGAACTTCTTCAAAAGGTCCTTGGTATACTTTGTTTGAGAAACAAAGGTACCTTCCTTAGTTTGTTTGATTTGCAAACAAAGAAAGAATTTGAGTTCACTCATCCTAGACATCTCAAACTTCTCTGACATTAGCCTTCCAAACTTTTCACTAAAATGAGGGTTAGTCGAACCAAATATGATATCATCCACATAAATTTGGCACACAAATAATTCACCATTGACCCATTTAGTAAAAAGTTTAGAATCAATCTTCCCAATTTCAAAGCCTTTTTCAATAAGAAACTTGGTCAAGCATTTATACCATGCTCTAGTAGCTTGTTTAAGACCATAAAGAGCTTTGTGACGTTTGTAATTCAGTCTCGGGAGCTTCTTGCAAAATGATTATCCAGCTGTATGATTCTTTCGGTATTCTTGAATTGATTCCTTACAGTTATGGTTTTGACCATGTTGTCCTGATCTAATATATCTGATGGGAATTCATTCCAGTGTCTCGTCTATTTTTGGCAAGGTTGAAGTATCTACTGTCATAGGTCAATGACCCGGTTCTACTTCTATCATGTTCTACCTTTGAGTATTACCCCCTGGTATCTCGAAGATGTCTTGCCATTCCACCACATCTTACTAACTTTGTTGTAGTAATGTCTTTCCTTGTCGTAATCACTCTACAGGTTATGGATTGTTGTCAACCAAGGACCCCGACTAGTGAAATTATTCCGCACTACATCCCCTAGTATTTTTACTGGGAAATTCTGAACTCAATCTGGTCATTCCTAGACTATCGGCTGCATCCTGGTCTTGCTATCTTTGACTGTGCTACCTCGTCCTTCTCTGGTGCACGAATTCTTCAGTGTGTGAGCACGACTTACGTCGAGCTTTCAACATCATGTTGCTTGTCTTGAAAGGAAACTTTGGTTCCGAGCTTGCATCTTATATATTGATCCTATAACTTGTCGCTTCATCATCCCTTTCAACTTGATGTCATCACCGATCATTTACATCTTCATGAGAGCTCTCGACAAATGTGTCGTGATCATCATGAGCATTCTGAGCTCTTCCATTATATCAATTGAATTCATGATGAGAAATACCATCCTTGCCCTCGATGATTTGTTTTATCATCGACCACTTTATTGCCTTCCTATCAACACAAACTTGTTCGTGTTTTGTGTTATACCTTGAGATTCTTGCTATCCAGCATTTGTTCTTCTTTACCTTGGAGTATTACCATCTTTTATGTCAAGAATGTCGTGAGAATTTCACAACCTCTTAAGAATTCTTGATACAGGTGATACTTCTTGCCATATCTGTTCATTCCTTGGTCCCCGTGTTGTTCCTAACCGGAAAACCGATAATTGAACTATGGTGAGCGACTTCAAAGCTTCTAGAAACCCTATTGCTTTGAAGTTAATGGTCGATATTTCATTCTTAGACCATTGGTTATCAAATCACCATTCTAACATTGATCATGCTACCTAAGCCCATATTTCGGGTGCTCCTTTCAACCAATGTTTAACTGTGTATGTTTTCCTCGAGCATACATCATTATATCGTTTGATCTGACTAATGTTATCTCCTTGTTCACATAATTGTGGAAACCCATCTTTTGGAAGTCTCGATGAATTTTCACTGAGTTCATCAGCTACCTCCTTATCCCTTCATTGGTTTAATGATGAGCTCTTGTTTCGGAACTCGCTTCCGTAGTACATTTCCCAAGAATCTTACAATGTCATCTCGACAATGTGTGTTGCACCTTTCTTCTCAGGCATCCCGAGTCTGAGTTATCCTGACACCAATCAGATCTGAATCGCGGTCAGATATGATGGTTGGAACATATTTCCAAGAGTTATAAGAATGGTAATTATGTGACCCGGTAAGGTATTGTCGTGCCTAGCACACCTGGCCGGAGGGCCTATTGTTATAGATTCCTTTTCAGCAAGGTTATCCATTCTTCCATTAGGAAACTGTAAGACTTATTCAATAAGTTGTTTTCGATGGATCCTTTTGAGTATCCAAAGTCTGACCTTTGCTTGAAGACCATGTCAATGCTATCTCGAAGCACGACTGTGGTACTCCTATCATCAATAAGAACATTTGAAGCACAATGCTAAATTATCTTTATCAACTATTCAAACATTCTTGTTTGGGTAATGTCATGAAATTCCTCTCCCGTTTACCTACATGGTAATATACTTGGAGCCAAATCCTTAATATCTTGCTCTGCCTTTCCTTGGGAAAGATATACTCTAATGAGTATAACCACCTTTTCCTTTCCAATGGTCTGATTAATGTAACAATCACATTTTCCTTTCCATTGTTTTGGTTAACCTTTCTTGTGACCTATATGATATAAGTAGTAATATTTCCCTGCTTATGTAAATGCCTCAGTGTACCATCCTATTTGGTGTAGCCCTGTTACTATTGTTGATGACATTCCGGTAACCACCGATGGACGAGAACTTTGCCTATTGGTCCGCCTCGTTCAACGAGCAGGAAAATGGTTCTCTTCGTCCCTCGCCCTTGGTACCGATGTTGTTGCCGACATAACTTACAGGGTATTCTCTGGCATGCCTTGCTATCATGACTGTGCAAGAGGTCAGCGCCCTTCCTACTTTTAACCCACATGGTGGTCCCATAACCCATATATCCACATGATCAAAACCTGACTCTTCTGTATATCCCTGTTCCCCAAAGTTATTTCTCGAGCCTGGCTATGTATGTAAATCACGGGCCGCCTTCCTAGTGATCTATTTTGGTATCAGACACAATACTTATTCTCGTTGTCCTGAAACCCTTTCACCTTTTGATTAGGCATCGAACGATTGCCTATCCGTTTGGAACTTCTCATGGTACCTTCTTACTTGGCTCTCGATATAAACTTAAGTTTCAATTCGAGAGATACTTATGCTTCTTCCCCTGAGTTAACTGTCTGATGCTCGATCTTGTTAGAATCCATCTTTATAGAGTTTTCCCTTCTTACCCTTTCGTAAGTACGGTGAAGATGTTGAAGAAAGGACGAAAACTTCATTATGATGACCTAAAGCAGAGAATTGAAGACAGCAATGTAATGGATCGACCTCTTCGAGAAGACCAACCACAACCGAGAAGACTCGTTAGAATTTCTTAACCAGAACCTTCCCCCCATTACTCCGCCTCTTAAATCTCGGGACGAGATTTCTTGTAGTGGAGGAGAATTGTGACGCCCGGATAGTTAAGCTACAGTGAACCTCGGCTAATGATGCCACGTCACCTTAATTTCTGTTGCTAATCTCGTGTTAGTTCGAAACCGGTTCGAATTCAAATTCAAAGTCAAGCAAACAATAAAAGTTTTCAACTATTAAAACTAAAATGTTCGGAGTGAGACAAATAATGCATAGGAAATTATGGTGGAGAATCCACATTTTTATGAAATGTTTCAATGCTCTAAATTAACCAAAACAACTAGTAGAACAATTAATTAAGTACCTATTCAAGTTATATGATTACAAACTATTTTTTTAATGCCTAACTAGTATTGGCAATGGTATAATTAGTAACACTACATTATATGTTGTTTTATAGTAAAAAAAACTAAAATGAATAGTAAATAGAATAGAAAAACTAATTAACAGGAAAAATAAAACAAAAGAAACAGAAAGGGAGAACCCCCCCTCATCACGGCCCACTGACCCAGCTGGCCGGCCAGCCCACTAGCTCAGGCCAGCCCCCCACTCCCCCATAACCCCCCGCTAAAGCAAAACCCTAACCAACCCATCGCCTCACTCCCCCCCCATGTTCGCCTCCCCTCCCGATCCGATCTGGATCGGGGCTCCATCCACGCCACCGCCAAGACGCCGCCCGGAGTCCCCCCCCCCCGCCTGAGGACCCCGATGTAACACCCCGGATGTAACTTGCCATAATTGTAACTCCAATTCTTGCCATTTTCGGCTATGTGTTATGATATTCCCTCCGTGGTTGGGTTTTCTGTCGTTTTGCTTTTTGTTCATGTCATGCATTTCATATCATGTCATCATGTGCATCGCATTCGCATACGTGTTCGTCTCTTGCATCCGAGCATTTTCCCCGTTGTCCGTTTTGCAATCCGGCGCTCCTATGTCTCCGGCATCCCCTTTTACCTTTTGCCGTGTGCGGGTTTTAAACTTTCTCGGAATGGACCGAGGTTCGTCAAGCGGCCTTGGTATAGCACCGGTAGACCGCCTGTCAAGTTTCGGGTCATTCGGAGGTCGTTTGATACTCCAACGGTTAACCGGGTAACCGTAAAGGCCTCGTGTGTGTTGCAGCCCAAAACCCCTCCAAAACAGCCCAATAACCCATCTAATACACTCCCATGTCCATCGCCGTTCGATCACGATCGCGTGGCCGAAAACCGCACTCCATTTGGAGCTCCCTAGCTCCTTCTACCTATAAATATGTGACCATCCCCGAAATTTTCGGGCAAACCCTAGTCTTCCCCTTCCTCCGCGCGCCGGACACGTCCGGTCCGCGCCGGACGAAACCCGCCGCCGCGCCCCAGCCACTCCGGGCGTGCCACGTGGCCCGTCGCCGCCCTCGCCCGCCGAAGCCCGCCGGGCCCGAGGCCGGCCCCCGCGGCCCGCCGCCGCCGCCCGCTCCCGCGGAGCCGCGCGCCCCCGCGCCCGAGCTCCCGCGCCGCCGCACCCGCCTCACCGCCCCGATCCGGCCGCCGCCGCCCCGATCCCGCGTGCCGGCCCCGCGTCGCCGACCCCGCCGCTGTCCGCCGCTCCGGCGCGTGCCCGCGTCGTCCCGGCGCCGCCCGCGCCCTCCTCCTCCCGATCCGGCCTGGGGACGGCCGGGTCCGTCCTCCACCTCGCCGCCGGCGCCTTCCCCGTCCGCTCCGGCTCCATCTCCGGCGAGCCGCGCCGGCCATCCTCGATCTGCGCGCCTCGATTGACTTTCTCCCCCTCTAAAATTCCACTAAGTCCCGAAATTGTTGCATAATTGTTGCATCTTCATCGCATCATAACTTGCTGTATATTGCTCTTTTTCATGCGTGTAATATATACAATTGTTCGCCTCGATGAGTACATCGTTTCATCTCATTGCATCATTTTCATTTGATCTCATCTTGATGCCCGAAATGCTGTTAGAAGAGGGCTATGTGATGTTAGTTTCAGATCTGTTGCAGAACATGCACTTTTGTCATTTTTGCCATGATTGATGTGTGCATCCTATGAAGTTGAGTCCTACATGTGTTTTGAAATATGCGATGCTATCTTTGCAGAGGTTTAAGCCATGTATTTTTGTGATCTTTGTAGTGACTAGCACAAGCATGCAAACTAGGGAACTTAATGTTGCTGATTTAAGAGACTTAGTCATTTCATTAAGTCCTTGCCTGCTGTTATTTTTATGCCATGTGTTCATGTTGTTTCAGAGAGATCTATGCCTCTTTTGAGCATCATCAGTAAGGGTGTTTGAGCATATGGTTTTGCTCTATCCATCCATGCCTTTTTTTGTATTTATGGAGTGCCATAGCTTGAGTCAATCGAGCTCTACTTTTGCTATAAAATGTTGCTGGCAGATTGTTTACATGTTATTCGAATGTGCCAAGCTTGTTGTAGTTGATCCTTGCATGCTATGATGTTGTTCTTGCCATGTCTAGATTCTATGCCATGTCTTCTTGATGTATGTATGCTTAGTTTATCGTGCAATACTCTGTAGTGAGTGCATCGAGCTCACGAACATGCCCACTTGTTATCTGTTTTTGACATGTCTAGTTTTCTGCTAAGTCTGAAACCTGTAATGAAACTTGCTTAATTGACATGGGTGTTATTATATTTTCTGGTCCTTGTTGGCTTATGGTCAGTAAGGGACTTTTGTTAAGTGCTTTGAATAGATTCATGCCATGCCTTATTTTGCTATGTCCTGTTCCTGTAGCATGTTGTTTGCTAGCTCTAGACATGTCATCCTGATGTTAATTTCTGGCATGTTATTTTCACTAAGTCTGTGAACCTGTTATCTTTTGCACTTTCGCCATGCTTGTTTGAACCTGTTGTGGTGTGATTTAGCCGTAGCTCAGTGTTCATATTTTGTCAAGCATCTTGAGTATATTACTGTCATATGCTTTGCTGATATGTTTGGGTGCAGTAGCTTAATTTCTTGTTGCTTGCTAAGTAGCATCATGCTGTTAATGGCAGAATCTTGTCAATTTTATTTTGTTTGTCATTTGCAAACCGTGCATCCGATTCCGGTGATCTTTATATCGATTTCAACCGAAATCACCTCACCTTTCCAGTGGCATACTTGGTTTGCCAAGATTATGCCTTGTTCATCTTTTCCCTTCCGGAGCACGCATATGCATTGCATATCACATCTCGCATATCATGCCTTGTTTTGCATCATGTTGTTTGCGCATTGCATCGTGGTTGATAGTTGTTCCTTTGCTTGTTCTCTTGTCTTGGGTAGAGCCGGGAGATGAGTACGTGAACGAGGAACCTGTTGAGAACGCTTACGAGGACCAAGCTATCGACAACTCTGAGAACCTTGCAGGCAAGATGACCATACCCTCGAAATCACTTCTATCTTTGCTTGCTAGATGCTCGCTCTTATGCTATGCCTTTGCTGCGATACCTACCACTTGCCATATCATGCCACCCATATTGCCATGTCAGCCTCTAACCATCCATGTCCTAGCAAACCGTTGATTGGCTATGTTACCGCTTTGCTCAGCCCCTCTTATAGCGTTGTTAGTTGCAGGTGAAGATGAAGTTTGTTCCTTGTTGGAACATGGAGATGTTGTTCCGTGTTGGAACATGTTTACTTGTTGGGATATCACAATATATCTTATTTAATTAATGCATGTATATACTTGGTAAAGGGTGGAAGGCTCGGCCTGATGCCTGGTGTTTTGTTCCACTCTTGCCACCCTAGTTTCCGTCATACCGGTGTTATGTTCCTTGATTTTGCGTTCCTTACACGGTTGGGTGATTTATGGGACCCCCTTGACAGTTCGCTTTGAATAAGACTCTTCCAGCAAGGCCCAACATTGGTTTTACCATTTGTCACCTAAGCCTATTTCCCCCGGGTTTTCGCGAGCCCGAGGGTCATCTTTATTTTTAACCCCCCGGGCCAGTTCTCCTTCGATTGCTGGTCCAAACTAGAGCCACTTGCGGTGCCTCCCTGAGGCAACTTGGGGTATCCTCGGTTGCCGTACGTACTACTCATCCGGATGTGCCCTGAGAACGAGATATGTGCAGCTCCTATCGGGATTTGTCGGCATAATCGGGCGGTTTTGCTGGACTTGTTTTATTACTGTTGAGATGTCTTGTAGTCCGGGATTCCGAGACTGATCGGGTCTTCCCGGTAGAAGGAATATCCTTCGTTGACCATGAGAGCTTATAATGGGCTAAGTTGGGACACCCCTGCAGGGTAATATCTTTCGAAAGCCGTGCCCGCGGTTATGAGGCAGATGGGAATTTGTTAATGTCCGATTGTAGAAAACCGAAAGTTGACCTTAATTAAAACACATCAACCGCGTGTGTAACCGTGATGGTCTCTTCTCGGCGGGGTCCGGGAAGTGAACACGGTGTTGGAGTTATGTTTGACGTAGGTTGTTCTAGGATCACTTCTTGATCACTTCTAGCTTCTCGGCCGTGCTCTGCTTCTCTTCTCGCTCTCTTTTGCGTTGTTAGCCACCATATATGCTAGTCGCTTGCTGCAGCTCCACCTCACAACCCCATCCTACCTATAAGCTTAAATAGTCTTGATCTCGCGGGTGTGAGATTGCTGAGTCCCCGTGACTCACGGATTCTACCAAACCAGTTGCAGGTACCAACGATGCCAGTGCAGATGACGCGACCGAGCTCACGTGGGAGTTCGACGAGGAACGTGGCCGTTACTATGTGTCTTTTCCTGATGATCAGTAGTGGAGCCCAGTTGGGGAGATTCGGGGATCTGTGTAGCATTTGGGGTAGTCTTCTTTCATTTTGGTACCATAGTCGGACCTTGAGTGTAATTTGAATGATGGATGTTTATTTATGTATTGTGTGAAGTGGCGACTGTAAGCCAACTATGTATCTCTTTCCCTTATGTATTACATGGGTTGTGTGAAGATTACCTCACTTGCAACATTGCTTTCAATGCGGTTATGCCTCTAAGTCGTGCCTCGACACGTGGGAGATATAGCCGCATCGAGGGCGTTACACCCGACGCCCTCTGCCTCGCTTCCTCATCCCTCTCCCTGCCCGATCTGCATCGGGCCAGCCTCCCCGATCCCATCTCCCCGCCGGACCGCCGTCGCCGCGCTCGCCCCGGACGTCGTCGTCTCCTCCAGTGCTGTCTTCGCCGCCGTCCCTCTCCGTCGACGACCTCGTCTCTGTCGTCGCCCTGTCGTCCCCGTCCTCCTCCCCGAACGGCCTCCACGCACCTCGACGCCCCCCTGCTCACCAACGTCGGTGAGGACCCGTTCATCCTTCCCTTCCCCTTGCTCGTCATCGTGGTTGCCTCGCTCACCCCGGCCCCACTCGCGCTGAACACTGCCCAGGCCATGCCTGCGCCGAGCTCCTCTCGCCCGCGCCTCCGCCGTACCCGCCGTCCGATGCCCCGCGAGGTCCGGCGAGCTCGCGTCGCCATCGTTGCGCCCGTGAGCTCCTTGGTCACGCGCCCCCACTGCCGTGCCCGCGCTTTGCCATGGCCCCGTGCTCACTGTCGCTCTGACCGTGCACCTCTCCCTCCCGCTGCACCCCGGTCGCAGCCGTAGCTGCTGCTGCCTAGCGCCGCCGTGATGCTGCCTACTACCATGAACCGCGGCACTGGCTGCTCCCGGACGAGCTCGCCGCTGCTGCCGCTGTTCGCTGACCAAGCGCTGTAGCCGCTGGCCACCGGCTTGCCTCCGCACGTGTGCGCGAGTGCACCCGGGTGGGCTTGGCCTTGTGCCACTGACCACAGGGGCCCACACCCTTGTATTTTTCAAGGAAACAAAAGAAAACAAAAATAATAATAATAATAATAATAATAAATAAATTATTAATTATTTAACTAAATTAATTGTGTTTAATTAACCTAATAACTAATTAAACTAATTAACTACTGTTAATTAACTTAACTAATCTGTTAACTAAACTAATTAACCTCGTTAATTAGTTAACAGACAATGACATGCGGGACCCACCGTCAGATCGACCTAGTCAACACCTCTGTTGACCGTTGACATCATGCTGACGTCATACTGACGTCAGCAAGCACTATTCTGGATAATTTTGTATTAAAATAATTAATAATAAATTAGAAAATGATTTGAAAATTTAAAAATTAATAGTAAATAAACCGTAGCTCGGTTGAAAATACTTTGTACATGAAAGTTGCTCAGAACGACGAGACGAACACGGATACGCAGCCCGTTCGTCCGCCACGCATCCCTAACCTATCGAACTCGCAACTTTCCCCCTCCGGCTCCTCTGCCCGAAAACACGAAACACCGGGGATACTTTCCCGGTTGTTTCCCCCCTTCGCCGGTATCACCTACCCCTGCGTTAGATCACCTCTAGCATCGCGCATTACCATGTTATACTTTGATTGCTCTGTTATTTATTGTGTTTCCCCGTTACTTCTTTTCGGTAGACCCCGAGACTGCCGGCGACCCCCATTTCGACTACGGTGTTGATGACCCCTCCTTGCCAGTGCAACCAAGCAAGCCCCCCCCCTTGATCACTAGATATCGCCTATTCTTCTCTATACTGCTTGCATTAGAGTAGTGTAGCATGTTACTGCTTTCCTTTAATCCTATTTTGATGCATAGCCTGTCATTGTTGCTACAGTTGTTACGCTTACCTGCTATCCTACTGCTTAGTATAGGATGCTAGTGTTCCATCAGTGGCCCTACACTCTTGTCCATCTGCCATGCTATACTACTGGGCCGTGATCACTTCGGGAGGTGATCACGGGCATATACTATATACTTTACACTGTTACATTACCTGAGATACTGTTCGGAGGTGGGGGCTGAAGGGGCAGGTGGCTCCATCCCGGTAGAGGTGGGCCTGGGTTCCCGACGGCCCCCGACTGTTACTTTGTGGCGGAGCGACAGGACAGGTTGACACCACCTAGGAGAGAGGTGGCCTGGCCCTGGTCGGCGTTCGCGGATACTTAACACGCTTAACGAGATCTGGGTATTTGATCTGAGTCTGGCCATTTGGCCTATACGCACTAACCAACTACGCGGGAAAGATTTGGGCACTCGGCGTCGTGGTATCAGCCGAAGCCTTCGTGACGTCAGCGACTGAGCGGCGCACGCCGGGTTGGACCGCGTAACGTGACTTCCTTTGTAATGGAGGTTGCTAGGTCTGCTCTCCGGCCGCGTACGCAACGTGCAGGTGTGCAATTGGCGATGGGCCCAGACCCCTGCGCGCATAGGATTTAGACCGGCGTGCTGACCTCTCTATTGAGCCTAGGTGGGGCTGCGACGTGTTAATCTTCCGAGGCCGGGCATGACCCAAGAAAGTGTGTCCAGCCAAATGGGATCAAGTGTGTTGGGCTATGTGGTGCACCCCTGCAGGGAAGTTTATCTATTCGAATAGCCGTGTCCCTCGGTAAAAGGACGGCCCGGAGTTGTACCTTGACCTTATGACTACTAGAACCGGATACTTAATAAAACACACCCTTCCAAGTGCCAGATAAAACCCGGTGATTGCTCTCCAACAGGGCATCGAGGAGGGGATCGCCGGGTAGGATTATGCTATGCGATGCTACTTGGAGGACTTCAGTCTACTCTCTTCTATATGCTACAAGACGGAGGCTGCCAGAAGCGTAGTCTTCGACAGGATTAGATATCCCCCTCTTATTCTGGCATTCTGTAGTTCAGTCCACTGATATGGCCCCTTACACATATATTCATGCATATGTAGTGTAGCTCCTTGCTTGCGAGTACTTTGGATGAGTACTCACGGTTGCTTTCTCCCCCTTTTCCCCCCTTTCCTTTCTTCTGGTTGTCACAACCAGATGTTGGAGCCCAGGATCCAGATGCCACCGTCGACGACGACTCCTTCTACACTGGAGGTGCCTACTACTACGTGCAACCCGCTGACGACGACCAGGAGTAGTTAGGAGGATCCCAGGCAGGAGGCCTGCGCCTCATTCGATCTGTATCCCAGTTTGTGCTAGCCATCTTATGGCAACTTGTTTAACTTATGTGTGTACTCAGATATTGTTGCTTCCGCTGACTCGTCTATGATCGAGCACTTGATCGTACCCTCGAGGCCCCTGGCTTGTATTATGATGCTTGTATGACTTATTTTATATTTTAGAGTTGTGTTGTGATATCTTCCCGTGAGTCCCTGATCTTGATCGTACACGTTTGCGTGCATGATTAGTGTACGATTGAATCGGGGGCGTCACATTTTACTTCCTTGTTTCCTTCATCTTGACGTGTTCCACTTGTGGATGCCTCCAAGTCAACTTTTGGTTCACCTTGGTGTGAAGTTGAGGCTTCCACTTTAACGGACGAGGTACTCTCCTTCACCTCCGTTGGGTGAATCTTGCCAATGGACAAGTCTTGAATTGCTTCTGAGGGATCTTTGTCTCCTACATCAATTGGCAATTGCTCTACTTGCGAGCCGTTAGATTCATCAAACTTCACATCTACCGTCTCTTCAACCTTTCGGGTGAAATTTTTGTAGACACGGTAGGTGTGAGAGTTTGAGCCATAACCGAGTAGGAAACCTTCATGAGATTTAGGGGCAAATTTCGAACGTCGATGCTTATAAAGAATGTAACACTTTGAGACAAATACTCGAAGTATCCCACTTGGGGTTTGTTATTGGTGTGAAGATCGTATGTTGTCTTGCCGAGAAGCTTGTGAAGATATAGTCGATTTGTTGCATCACAAGCTGTCTCAACCGCTTCCGCCCAAAAGTGTCTTGGCATCTTGTATTCATCAAGCATCGTTCTCGCCATCTCAATAAGTGTCCAGTTCTTCCTCTCAACAACTCCATTTTTTCGAGGTGTGTACGTAGCCGAGAACTCATGTGAAATCCCTTTGTCGTCAAGAAAGGAATCCACATTGGCCTTCATGAACTCCATTCCGTTGTCGCTCCGAACCTTCTTGATCTTCACTTCAAATTGATTTTGGGCCTTCCTAGCGAAGTTCTTGAAGATCTTTTGGACCTACGATTTATGATCAAGAAAGAACACCCACGTAAATCTTGAAAAATCATCAACAATGACCAAAACAAATGAGTTACCACCGAGACTCTTGTAGGCGTTGAGACCAAAAAGATCCATATGAAGTAGCTCGAGTGGTCTTCTCGTGGTCATGATGTTCTTCACGGAATGACTTCCTCCAATTTGTTTTCCTGCTTGACAAGCACTGCAAAGTCTATCCTTGTCAAATATGACATCTTTAACACCAAGGATATGATCACCTTTAATAAGTTTATCCAGATTTCGCATGCCCATGTGACCTAACCTTCTATGCCATAACCAACCTTTAGAAGATTCAGCAATTACGCAAGTTCTAGGTTGAGCTCTTTTAGTGAAATCAATAATGTATAGATCACCTCTATGTATACCGGTAAAGACCATATTATGATTATCTCTTCGAAACACTTGGCAATCTACTTCAGTGAATAGAACATTGAAGCCAAAATCGGCTAGTCTAGATACGGAAAGTAAATTGTAGCTAAGAGATTCAACGAGCATAACATTCTGGATGGAGATATCATGTGAGATGTCCACCTTACCAAGGCCAACCACCTTACCCTTGGAGTTATCACCAAAAGTGACATACTTTCAGGGACCGTCGTTCTTAGCAAGCTCATGAAACATATCCTTGTCTTCGGCCATGTGATCGGTAAATCCACTATCAAGAACCCATTCCTTTGCTCCGGACAAGTAACCATAAAGGTTAGCCATAAGACAAAAGTGTCTCATTGACTCATCTAGGTCAAAGTCACTATCATCATCCTCATCATAATATCTATGTTCAACATCGTCTTGTGATTGATCATCACCTAGAGAGAGTGATTCATTAGATTTATGACCATGACAATGTGCATCTTTATGAATTCTAATGACTTGTGAGATGATGCTACTAATGACTCCAACATCTCCTTTGGCACACATGAGGTCACGAAGCTCAAATAGACAATCACCAAATTTAGGATCACTAGGATTAATTTTATGAAAAGCTATGGACTTTTGAAGAATCTCATCTAGATTTTTCAAAGAATAGTTTGGAAAGCGTCCCTCAAGATATCTCCATATAGTATAAGCACATTCAAATGTAGGCAAGCATACAAGCAAATTTCTTTGCAATCCTCTCATGATAAGATCAATAGTTCTAAGATTGCGGGTCATACCAAGATGCTCATCGGGGGTAGGATGCAAGGGATCAATAGGGGGCGCAGAAGGGCTAGTAATATACTTGTTCAAATTATATTCATTGAAAATCTCAAGCATCTCGTTTTTCCAAGCACTATAGAACTCTCCGTCAATCATAGGCACTCTACGTCTAATACTCCCGATCATAGACTCACTCATCTGCCTCCAATGGTGTTTAAACCAAAGCAATGGAGACCGAAGCTCTGATACCAATTGTAGGATCGAAAGTGGGTGTCTAGAGGGGGGATTAGACACTCAACAAGCAAAAGTGGAAATTTTTAAGTCCTTCAAGTTGAGGTGGAGTTTTAGCACAAGTTTAAACATTCACAATGCATTTCAAGCAAGCATGGCAAGAGTATAAGCAGCGGAAAGAGTAAAGCATGCTAGTTGCATGAAAGTAAAGGGATGGGATTGGAGTTTGCAAATGCAATGAACACACGTAGATGAACAACATAGGCATACCCTAGGTGAACCAAATAATAGACAAAGATACTACTCATTGCTGCCTCGATATGTGCCCCACAACTAATTTTAAAACTCAACTTTGAACACTAATTTGGACCTGACTTGGAATCTAAGAGGTGAATAGGATGATAAAGTAGCAGGTAATATTAAGCAATGCATAAAATAAGAAGAAACAAAAGAGTGCGACCTCTCTTGTGGACCCGTGTACTCCTCAAGTTCATCTGTTGAGTCGATGATGGTGATGTTGTTGCGGTGGGTGCCGGCGACAGGGAAGGAGATCTGAGGCGGCGAAATACTGTCAGGAGTCGTGATGTCTGGTTTGGTGGATGCTTCTGTCGATGGAGCAGCTCAGGTGAGGTGGAAGACGTCGCGACAGGAGCAGGACAAACCACACAAAGTTTTCTTCGACACCTACCTGTAACTGAAGTAATTCTATAAGGGCTCCTTTGGCTTGCAGGATTCTAAAAATGCAGGGATAGGAAAAACACCAGAATAGGATAGGAATGCATGTGGGAAACAGAGCATTTGTAAACACATGATTTCTGTCAACTTGGTTGTTTGGTTCACAGGAATTGGAAGAGCAGAGGAATGCAAAGAAACATGGCCAAATTAAAGTGAAACCATATGAAAGCGTGTACAGTTAGAATGGTATTCTGCCACTAATGCACTTGGTCTTGTTTTCATGCATAGGATTTTGAAAAGTAGGTCCAGGTGGATGTTTTGCTCCATTCCTTTCAACAAAATTCATGAACAATTGAATAGTAGAGTGCCATAGGAAAATTTCCTATTGCTATGTTTTTCCTTCAGTTTTTCCTTTGAACCAAAATAGCCCTAATGGATCGACATGAATGTATAGTAATAAGTGATGCGACAAGTGCATAACCTCTTTGCCGTAGCCATGTCGACCTCGGCATCATTGGGTTGGTCGCTGAAGAAGTTGAGGCAGAGGTGGCTGTCGCAGGTGTGGAGGAAGATCTGAGGAATCTGTAGAAAACGTCCAAGGCACTACTCTATTATGAAGGATGGTTCCATCGTTGGAGAAGCTCCGGCGAGCCGTAAGACATTGAGGCTGAAGTAGTACAAGACAGACACCATTAATCTCAAGTGGGATTCTGATAGCATCTCCAATAGATGATGTAAAATACATTACCAAAAAGTGATAGATGTAAAATTTACATCACCAAAAAACACCTAACTACAATAGATGAGGTAAAAACTGTTGACTCTGAACTTAACTATCGAAACTGAAATTTATTGTGGAATCTGAATGTTACTATCGAAACTGAATGCACTGGTAGCAGAGAGGCACTTCACATGTAGTTTAGGCTGCTCGAGCACTAGTACTAGAGAAACAGTGATTTAAATCAGTAGGCGATCGACGGGGAACACAGTAGCATATATCAGCTGGAGCAGCAGCGCCTTGAGGAGTAGCAACTAGTGCCAGAGTAGCAACTCGTGTAGCTGCAACAGCCCGTGTACCAGCATCAGCAGCGTGAGCGAGAGCAAGAGCAGAGCAGCAGCATCAGCAGCGTGAGCGAGAGTAAGAGCAGAGCAGCAGCATGAGTGAGGGGAGAGCAGAGCAACAGAGCGAGCGAGCGAGAGCCAGAGCAGCAACTGCTGCGAGAGAGAGCGAGCGAGAGCCGGAGCAGCAGCAGCAGCAGCAGATCCGGCTGGTATGGACGCTGCCGCTGAAGGGGCCTCGCATCGGGGGAGAGCCGCCAAGGAGATGTCGCCCGTGGCGCTGGCTTCGAGGTAGCCCTGCCATGGGGGTGCGGGATGGAGCACCGTCAGCACTGGGAGGTCGAGTTAAGGAGAAGGTGCGACGCGATGAGTGTACAACCTCTTTGGTGGCGCCGAGTAGGCCTCGACTTCGTCCGAGGAGTCGGTGAGGATGCTGCGGTTCCGGTGGAGCAGGTTAAGGTGGCGCTGTGGGGATGGAGCAGCCATGATAGACAAGGCGATCGTCGGAGCAGCTCCTTGGAGGTGGAGGACGGGGCAGCTGAACCGGCAGGGCGAGGAGATGGACAGCGGATCCTCATCCGGGGAGGTGGATGAGGGACGTCGAGATATTGCGGTGGACGACATCGTCGGGGACGAGGCTCTCGATGGGCAGCGGTGAGGTGGTGGACGGAGGAGGGTGGGGTTTCGCGGCTGGAGCGGAGATGTAATGGCAGCCTGGGATTTCGAATGGCGAAAAGGAGGCGATGGGAGGGGGGAACCATGACTTGGAGACGCGGTATTCCAAAATGTAGGGTTTGTTACAAAAGTACCCCCACCGATTTGAACTAGCGGCACCTTTGGCTTAGGGTTAGCAGGGGGTTTCGCATGTCGGGATTTGGCAGCTAGAGCGAGTTTTCGCGCGTGTTGTAATTTTGGGATAGCAAGGCGCGGGTTGTGAAGGCGCGAGTTTTGGGAGCACGATATCTGAATTTTCTGGATATAACAAGGCACGGGTTGAATTTTAGGGACAAGCCTAACGTGTAATATTGTACTTGTAGGTACCAAATCAATTCGCACTTCCCTCAACGAAAAAAACAAAAAATAAAATAAAAATATTCACACCACGCAAAGAGAGAGTCTTGTCCTGTTTTACTATAGAAATGCTATTCGAAGCTATGAATCCATGTTATGTCCAATTAATTTTTTTTCGTTGGCTGCATAATGCATGTAACCTACTCATACCAACATTTAAGTGCATTCCAAATGTCTATACTACCACCACAAGTCGAACGAAATTTTAATTCGTTTCTCTATTTGAATAAGAATCTGCAATCATGATTGTTGCCAACTTAAACCATCATTCGTGTATTACCTTAAGAACACACCACATGATTACTATAGAGATAGATATATGAACTCGAATTGAATTTTTTGAATACACCTGATGTTGATTCCAAATAATAGTACATTTGATGTACTAACTAGATATTCATAATCTAAATCATGTTCCATACGTACACTGTGTTTATCACACAAATATAGTGTCCCACCCCTACATTATGACAAGTATTTAGCCCTGAGCTACAAAAGCCACACATTATCCCAAATTATAATCAATGTTCTATATATTATATGTAGTACTAGCAAGATGCCCATGCGTTGCACAGAACATCAAGGTGCATTTGTATGAGTAGTTTATCTTGTGGGAGAAAAGGATGAATGAGGGAAGGCCTTATTTGCAAATGTGGAGAGGGGCGTGGGAATATTTTTGCAAAATTGCCATAGTTTCCTTCCTAACCGTGAGATATAAATTGGACGGCCTATATTGCAGGATGAAAGGCACACCATCATCACCAACTCTGTTTTTTAATATTCTAGCAAGATGCCCATGTGTTGCATGGAACATCAAGATGCATTTGTATGAGTAGTTTATCTTGTGGGAGATAAGGATGAACGAGGCAAGGACTTATCTGTAAATGTGGAGAGAGGTGCGAGTATCTTTTATAAAATTGTCATGGTTTGCTTTCTATCCGTCAGATATAGATCGGACGACCTATATTACAAGATGGCAGGCACACCATCATCACCAACTCGGTTTTTTACAAGAGTAGTAGATAAAATATATTATATGTGGTATAACATGTTCATAACCACACCATGCGTATCACCGTTATATATATTCACGCATGCGTCGGTTTAAAACACTATGATAAATTCTTCAAATATCCAAATTCACTTTTTATAATGAGTTATGATCTCTATTCATCTTTTACACCCACACAATCCTCTTATCTTTGTAGCTACCGCTAACTTTCTCGTGCATGCACACGCCCGCCTCCCTCTCACCCTACCTCAGCATTCTCTAGCTCCATCGCGCAAATTCGTCTTTTCACTTTAGGTCGCTCACACATGGTGTGTGTAGGCCCCCCCAGCTCATGTACAGGGTGGAGCTCATTTCTGTAGAAATGGCAACCCACGTGCTAATTTGAGCGCGTGTAGCGGTTGTTTACCTACGGAGGTCGTGTACAACGCGTGCACGAAACAAAGTTCGACTTGATGCGTTGGCACATTATTTTTAAATAAAGTTATACCGCTCAATGGCATGTACACAGAATATAAAATGATTTTTATGGAGAAACAGGTAGTCCGCTCCACTATATACAATGGAGCCTGCCTGCCGGGGTTATTCTCTCTTCAGAGTATCTCACACAAGGCGGCGGTGGCCTCTCTCTCTCTCTCACCGTTGGTCACTGATCCGGCCACATCCCGTCCGCCGGCGGAAAGGGAGGATGCACATCATTTCTCCATTCGACGTTGTCGAGGCAGCATGTCCCGATCTGCGGTACTCGTCGTTCGCTCTGACCAAGCTCCAGCGCGGTAGGGCCTACGCCACTTGCTCGCTGCCGCAGTATGGGCAGATCCTGCCTGTCACCACTCTCCTAGTTACATCCTAATGACCCCAGGTATCCCCTCCGGCCTTGCTCCACTGCCCATCTTCCCATGTCGCTGCATGTGGAAAATCTTGCATGTGGATCTTCCATAGTTCTTTGCCCAGAACGTAGCTCGTCCGGCGTACTTTCCATATTGCAATCTCGTCCTCACACCGTTTTAGATAAACACAACTGTGTTGTTATCTTCCTTAAGGAAAAGGAATATGCTTCTTTTTTGTCGTCATATGTGTCATCAACTTCTATTGGCCAGTAACTGTTTCCTTTCTACCTCTACTTTGCAAACAGGGCTATCCATTTCACCTCGTTGCTATTGCGACCTTTTGGTGAACTGCAGAAATTACTTTGTTCTTAAGAGTGTTTTGTGCGGTTATACTAAAATGTCACACGGGCAACGTCTCTACATTTTAGTGCGACCGCACAAAGGGAGATTGGTTTTTCTCTATCCTCCTCATCCAACCCCGAGCCTATTCTTCTCCAACTAGTTAGTCTTAAGAGAGATTGCAAAGGTGACCGGCTTATATTTTTGTGTTTATTGTTTCATCGACAATCCTCTATTATTGTAATCACACTTAATATCTTTGGAACAGGGACGCTTAGCTCTATTTTAGTGGAACTGCACAAAATGATCGGAATGTTGCATGCTCCTGGCAGCTACTTTTTTTCCCAACATGCCTTGTTGATTTAGACAGAGCTGGGGGGAGTTGCTGCCAATGAAAGCATGGATCAATTTTAATTTAACACCTTCTCACAACTTTGTCTTCAGTTGTGATGTAAATATTAGCTCTGATCTGCTAATCATTGAGATGCATTAGCAAGGAATTTATTTTTTTATTTTTTCCAAAAGAGCATGGATGGCAAGACACACGAAACAAGAGCTAGAAGCTTAGAGCATTGTACAATTTCATGTCGCTAGAAAATTATTTGTATAGTACATCAATTATGTACACAAATGCTGGAAGCTTGATAGAATTTCCAGAAGCCTCTTCAGCATCCGGGTCCATGTGCCATGCACAAAATTATACTCCCTCCGTTCCTAAATATTTGTCTTTTTAGAAATTTCAAATGGACATATTTTAGAGTGTAGATTCACTCATTTTTCTTCGTATGTAGTCACTTGTTGAAATCTCTAGAAAGATAAATATTTAAGAATGGAGGGAGTAGTGCACAACCGCATGGGAGACTCAGCCCGGTCATTGCGCCGCACTAATAGTGAGTAATGAGCAGTCAAATCATAAGCCCCACCTTTCCCACTATAAGTTGCTCGGAAGAAGCAACCATCAATACGCTCTTCTTTGAATCCGCTCATACTACTCCCTCCGTCACTGTATATAGAGCATGCTTTAACAATCTCTGGGACCAAGGCGACTACCGATCGGCCTGAAAAATAGCATTGGTAGTTATAGCACGGCGTCTATTACTAGAGGAAATAATGCATGCAGTGCTTCCACCCCGGGTACACACATCCATGCACTTACTCCACTCCGCATACACACCTACATTGAGAGCAAATTGTGGACTTGATTGCGGTCACCACTGTTGGGGAACGCAATATTTCAAAATTTTACCTACGATCACACAAGATCTATCTAGGAGATGCATAGCAACAAGTGGGGAGAGTGTGTCCACGTACCCTCGTAGACCGAAAGCGGAAGCGTTTAGTAACGCGGTTGATGTAGTCGAACATCTTCGCGATCCAACCGATCCAAGCACCGAATGTACGGCACCTCCGTGATCAGCACACGTTCAGCTCGATGACGTCCCTCGAACTCTTGATCCAGTTGAGGCCAAGCGAGAGTTCCGTCAGCACGACGGCGTGGCGACGGTGTTGATGAAGTTACTGGCGCAGGGCTTCGCCTAAGCACTACGACGATATTACTGAGGTGTGTAATTGTGGAGGGGGGCACCGCACACGACTATGAGAAGACTTGGTGTGCCTTTGGGGTGCCCCCTGTAAGGGGGGGGGGTGCCGCCCCCTTCCCCTAGTCCAATTCGGACCAATGGGGGTGGGGCGCGCCACCTCCTCTTGGCCTGCCTCCTCTTTTCACGTATGGCCCAATAAGGCCCATTACTTCTCCCAGTGAATTCCCGTAACTCCCCGGTACTCCGAAAAAACCCCTGAAACATTCGGAACCTTTCCGATGTCCGAATATAGCCTTCCAATATGCCGATATTTACCTCTCGACCATTTCGAGACTCGTCGTCATGTTTGTGATCTCATCCGGGACTCCGAACAAACTTCGGTCATCAAATCACATAACTCATAATACAAATCGTCATCGAACGTTAAGCGTGCGGACCCTACGGCTTCGAGAACTATGTAGACATGAATGAGACACATCTCCGGTTAATAACCATAGCGGAACCTGGATGCTCATATTGTCTCCTACATATTCTACGAAGATCTTTATCGGTCAAACCGCATAACTACATACGTTGTTCCCTTTGTCATCGGTATGCTACTTGCCCGAGATTCGATCATCGGTATCATCATACCTAGTTCAATCTCATTACCAGCAAGTCTCTTTACTCGTTCCGTAATGCATCATCCCGTGACTAACTCATTAGTCACATTGCTTGCAAGCCTCATAGTGATGTGCATTACCGAGAGGGCCCAGAGATACCTCTCCGATACATGAAGACAAATCCTAATCTCGATCTATGCCAACTCAACAAACACCATCGTAGACACCTGTAGAGCATCTTTATGATCACCCAGTTATGTTGTGGCGTTTGATAGGACACAAGGTGTTCCTCCAATATTCGGGAGTTGCATAATCTCATAGTCAGAGGAACATGTATAAGTCATGAAGAAAGCAATAGCAATAAAACTAAACGATCATTATGCTAAGCTAACGGATGGGTCTTGTGAAGGAAATATGCCCTAGAGGCAATAATAAAGATGTTATTTATATTTCCTTATATCAAGATAAATGTTTATTATTCATGCTAGAATTGTATTAACCAGAAACTTAGTATATGTGTGAATACATAGACAAACAGAGTGTAACTAATATGCCTCTACTTGACTAGGTCGTTGAATCAAAGATGGTTAAGTTTCCTAGCCATAGACATGAGTTGTCATTTGATTAACGGGATCACATCATTAGAGAATAATGTGATTGACTTGACCCATTCCGTTAGCTTAGCATATGATCGTTTAGTATATTGCTATTGCTTTCTTCATGACTTATACATGTTCCTATGACTATGAGATTATGCAACTCCCGAATACCGGAGGAAGACTTTGTGTGCTACAAAACGTCACAATGTAACTGGGTGATTATAAAGGTGCTCTACAGGTGTCTCCGATGGTACTTGTTGAGTTGGCATAGATCGAGATTAGGATTTGTCACTCCGATTGTTGAAGAGGTATCTCTGTGCCCTCTCGGTAATGCACATCACTATAAGCCTTGCAAGCAATGCAACTAATGAGTTAGTTGCAGGATGATGTATTACGGATCGAGTAAAGAGACTTGCCGGTAACGAGATTGAACTAGGTATTGAGATACCGACGATCAAATCTTGGGCAAGTAACATACCGATGACAAAGGGAACAACGTATGTTGTTATGCGGTTTGACCGATAATGATCTTTGTAGAAAATATGGGAGCCAATATGAGCATCCAGGTTCCGCTATTGGTTATTGGCCGGAGACATGTCTCGGTCATGTCTACATAGACCATTTCGAGACTCCTTGTCATGTCCCCGATCTCATCCGGGACTCCGAACTACCTTCGGTACATCAAAACACATAAACTCATAATACCGATCGCCACCAAACATTAAGCGTGCGGACCCTATGGGTTCGAGAAATATGTAGACATGACCGAGACACGTCTGCGGTCAATAACCAATAGCGGAACCCGGATGCTCATATTGGCTCCCACATATTCTACAAAGATCTTTATCGGTCAAACCACATAACTACATACGTTGTTCCCTTTGTCATCAGTATGTTACTTGCCCGAGATTCGATCGTCGGTATCTCAATACCTAGTTCAATCTCGTTACCGGCAAGTCTCTTTACTCGATCCTTAATACATCATCCCGCAACTAACTCATTAGTTGCATTACTTGCAAGGCTTATAGTGATGTGCATTACCAAGAGGGCACAGAGATACCTCTTTGACAATCGGAGTGACAAATCCTAATCTCGATCTATGCCAACTCAACAAGTACCATCGGAGACACCTGTAGAGCACCTTTATAATCACCTAGTTATGTTGTGACGTTTGGTAGTACACAAAGTGTTCCTCCGGTATTCGGGAGTTGCATAATCTCATAGTCATAGGAATATGTATAAGTCATGAAGAAAGCAATAGCAATATACTAAAGGATCAAATGCTAAGCTAACGGAATGGGTCAAGTCAATCACATTATTCTCTAATGATGTGATCCCGTTAATCAAATGACAACTCATGTCTATGGCTAGGAAACTTAACCATCTTTGATTCAATGAGCTAGTCAAGTAGAGGCATACTAGTGACATTCTATTTGTCTATGTATTCACACATGTACTAAGTTTCCGATTAATACAATTCTAGCATGAATAACAAACATTTATCATGATATAAGGAAATATAAATAACAACTTTATTATTGCCTCCAGGGCATATTTCCTTCAGTCTCCCACTTGCACTAGAGTCAATAATCTAGTTCACATCGCCATGTGATTTAACACCAATAGTTCACATCAATATGTGATTAATATCCATAGTTGACATTGTCATGTGGTCAACACTCAAAGGGTTTACTAGAGTCAGTAATCTAGTTCACATCACCATGTGATTAACACCCAGAGAGTACTAAGGTGTGATCATGTTTTCTTGTGAGAGAAGTTTAGTTGACGGGTCTGCCACATTCAGATCTGTATGTATTTTGCAAATTTCTATGTCTACAATGCTCTGCATGGAGCTACCCTAGCTAATTGCTCCCACTTTCAATATGTATCCAGATTGAGACTCAGAGTCATCCAGATCGGTGTTAAAGCTTGCATCGACGTAACTCTTTACGATGAACTCTTTATCACCTCCATAACCGAGAAATATTTCCTTATTCTACTAAGGATAATTTTGACCGCTGTCCAGTGATCCACTCCTGGATCACTATTGTACCTTCTTTCCAAACTCATGGTGAGGTACACAATAGGTCTGGTACACGGCATAGCATTCTTTATAGAACCTATGGCTGAGGCATAGGGAATGACTTTCATTCTCTTTCTATTTTCTGTTGTGGTCGGGTTTTGAGTCTTACTCAACTTCACACCTTGCAACACAAGCAAGAACTCCTTCTTTGACTATTCCATTTTGAATTACTTCAAAATCATGTCAATGTATGTACTCATTGAAAAATCTTATCAGGCGTCTTGATCTATCTCTATAGATCTTGATGCTCAATGTGTAAGCAGTTTCACCGAGGTCTTTCTTTGAAAAACTCCTTTCAAACACTCCTCTATGCTTTCCAGAAAATTCTACATCATTTCCAATCAACAATATGTCACTCACATATACTTATTAGAAGGGTTGCAGTGCTCCCACTCACTTTCTTGTAAATACAGGCTTCACCGCAAGTCTGTATAAAACTATATGCTTTGATCAACTCATCAAAGCGTATATTCCAACTCCAGATGCTTGCACCAGTCCATAGATGGGTCGCTGGAGCTTGCACATTTTGTTAGCACCTTTAGGATTGACAAAACCTTCTGGTTGCAACATATACAACTCTTCTTTTAAGAAATCCATTAAGGAATGCAGTTTTTGACTTTCATTTGCCAGATTTCATAAAACGTGGCAATTGCTAACATGATTCAGACAGACTTAAGCATCAATACGAGTGAGAAAATCTCATCGTCGTCAACACCTTGAACTTGTCGAAAACCTTTTGCGACAATTCGAGTTTTCTAGATAGTAACACTACTATCAGCGTCCGTCTTCCTCTTGGAGATCCATTTATTCTCAATGGCTTGCTGATCATCGAGCAAGTGAACCAAAGTCCATACTTTGTTCTCATACATGGATCCTATCTCAGATTTCATGGCCTCAAGCCATTTTGCGGAATCTGGGCTCATCATTGCTTCCTCATAGTTCGTAGGTTCGTCATAGTCTAGTAACATGACTTCCAGAATAGGATTACCGTACCACTCTAGAGCAGACCGTACTCTGGTTGACCTATGAGGTTCAGTAGTAACTTGATTTGAAGTTTCATGATCATCATCATTAGCTTCTTTATTAATTGGTGTAGGAATCACTAGAACTGATTTTTGTGATGAACTAATTTCCAATTCGGGAGAAGGTACAACTAGCTACCTCATCAAGTTCTACTTTCCTCCCACTCACTTATTTCGAGAGAAACTCTTTCTCTAGAAAGGATCCATTCTTAGCAACAAAGATCTTGCCTTTGGATCTGTGATAGAAAGTGTACCCAACAGTTTCTTTTGGGTATCCTATGAAGATGCACTTCTCTGATTTGGGTTTGAGCTTATCAGGTTGAAGCTTTTTCACATAAGCATCGCAGCCCCAAACTTTTAATAAACGGCAACTTAGGTTTCTTGCTAAACCAAAGTTCATATGGTGTCGTCTCAACGGATTCAGATGGTGCCCTATTTAACGTGAATGCAGCTGTCTCTAATGCATAACCCCAAAACGATAGTGGTAAATCGGAAAGAGACATCATAGATCGCACCATATCCAATAAAGTACGGTTATGACGTTCGGACACACCATTACGTTGTGGTGTTCCAGGTGGTGTGAGTTGTGAAACTATTCCACATTGTTTCAAATGAAGACCAAACTCATAACTCAAATATTCACCTCCGCGATTAGATCGTAGAAACTTTATTGTCTTGTTACGATGATTTTCCACTTCACTCTGAAATTCTTTGAACTTTTCAAATATTTCAGACTTATGTTTCATTAAGTAGATATACCCATATCTGCTCAAATTATATGTGAAGGTCATAAAATAACGATACCCATCGCGAGCCTCAATACTCATCGGACTGCATACATCAGTATGTATTATTTCCAATAAGTTAGTTGCTCGCTCCATTTTTCCGGAGAATGGAGTTTTAGTCATCTTGCCCATGAGGCATGGTTCGCAAGCATCAAGTGATTCAAAAAGTCCATCAGCATGGAGTTTCTGCATGCGCTTTACACCAATATGACCTAAACGGCAGTGCCACAAATAAGTTGCACTATCATTATTAACTTTGCATCTTTTGCCTTGGGTATATGACCACATAAGGTTTTATTCATGTAAACAGAATAACAATTATTCTTTGACTTAAATGAATAACCGTATTGCAACAAACATGATTCAATCATTTTATGCTCAACTAAAACACCAAATAACATTTATCTTAGGTTCAACACAAATCCTGAAGGTAAAGGGAGTGTGCGATGGTGATCTTATCAACCTTGGAATCACTTCCAACACACATTGTCACCTTGCTCTCAACTAGTCTCTGTTCATTTTGTAACTCATGTTTCAAGTTACTAATCATAGCAACTGAACCGGTATCAAATACCCAGGGTCTACTATGAACACTAGTAAAGTACACATAAATAGCATGTATATAATATATACTTTTGTTCACTTTGCCATCCTTTTTATCCGCCAAGTATTTGGGGTAGTTCTGCTTCCAGTGACTATTTCCTTTGTAGTAGAAGCCCTCAGTTTCAGGCTTGGGTCTAGCTTTGTGCTTCTTCATGGGAGTGGCAACTTGCTTGCCATTCTTCTTTGAAGTTCCCTTTCTTTTCCTTTGCCCTTTTACTTGAAACTAGTGGTCTTGTCAACCATCAACACTTGATGCTTTTTCTTGATTTCTACATTTGCCAATTTCAGCATCGCAAAGAGCTCGGGAATCGTTTACGTCATCGCTTGCATATTATAGTTCATCACGAAGTTCTAGTAACTTGGTCATAGTGACTACTAGAGAACACTATCAATCACTATAGTATCTGGAAGATTAACTCCCATTTGATTCAAGCGATTGTAGTGCCTAGACATTATAAGCACATGCTCACTAGCTGAGCAATTCTCCTCCATCTTATAGGCAAAGTACTTGTCAGAGGTCTCACACCTCTCGACACAGGCATGAGTCTGAAATACTAATTTCAACTCTTGGAACATCTCATATGCTCCATGGCATTCAAAACGTTTTTTAAGTCCTGGTTCTAAGCCGTAAAGTATGGTGCACTAAACTATCAAGTAGTCATCATACCGAGCTTGCAAAACATTCATAATGTTTGCATCTGCTCCTGCAACAGGTTCGTCACCTAGTGGTGCATCAAGGACATAATTCTTATGTGCAACAATGAGGATAATCCTTAGATTACAGACCCAGTCTGCATCATTGCTACTATCATCTTTCAACTTAGTTTTCTCTAGGAACATATCAAAGATAAACGGGGAGCTACATTGCAAGCTATTGATCTATACCATAGATATGCAAATACTATCAGGACAAAGTTCATGATAAATTTAAGTTCAATTAATCATATTACTTATGAACTCCCACTTAGATAGACATCCCTCTAGTCATCTAAATGATCACGTTATCCATATAAACTAAACCATGTCCGATCATCACGTGAGATGGAGTAGTTTTCAATGGTGAACATCACTATGTTGATCATATCTACTATATGATTCACATTCGACCTTTCGGCCTTAGTGTTCCGAGGCCATATCTGCATATGCTAGGCTCGTCAAGTTTAACCCGAGTATTCTACATGTGCAAAACTGGCTTGCGCCCGTTGTATGTGAACCTAGAGCTTATCACACCCGATCATCACGAACTGTAGCAACGGTGCATACTCAGGGAGAACACCTGTACCTTGAAATTTAGTGAGGGATCATCTTATAATGCTATCGCCGTACTAAGCAAAATAAGAAGCATAAAGGATAAACATCACATGCAATAAAAAAGTGATATGATATGGCCATCATTATCTTGTGCCTTTGATCTCCATCTCGAAAGCACCGTCATGATCACCATCGTCACCGGCTTGACACCTTGATCTCCATCGTAGCATCATTGTCGTCTCGCCAACTATTGCTTCTACGACTATCGCTACCACTTAGTGATAAAGTAAAGAAATTACATGCTGATTGCATTTCATACAATAAAGCGATAACACAACCATATGGCTCCTGCAAGTAGCCGATAACTGTTACAAAACATGATCATCTCATACAACAATTTATATATCATCACATCTTGACCATATCACATCACAACATGCCCTATAAAAACAAGTCAGACATCCTCTACTTTGTTGTTGAAAGTTTTATGTGGCTGCTACGGGCTTTTAGCAAGAACCGTTCTTACCTACGCATCAAAACCACAACGATTTTTTGTCAAGTGTGCTGTTTTAACCTTCAACAAGGACCGGGCATAGTCAAACTTGATTCAACTAAAGTTGGAGAAACAGATACCCGCTAGCCACCTGTGTGCGAAGCACGTCGGTAGAACCAGTCTCATGAAGGCGGTCATGTAATGTCGGTCCGGGCCACTTCATCCAACAATACTGCCGAATCAAAGTAAGATGTTGCTGGTAAGCTGTATGACTATTATCGCCCACAACTCTTTGTGTTCTCTCGTGCATATAACATCTACGCATAGACCTGGCTCGAATGCCACTATTGGGGAACACAGTATTTCAAAATTTTACATACGATCACGCAAGATATATCTAGGAGATGCATAGCAACGAGCAGGGAGAGTGTGTCCACGTACCCTCGTAGACCGAAAGCGGAAGAGTTCAGTACTCGGTTGATGTAGTCGAACGTCTTCGCGATCCAACCGATCTAAGCACCGAACATATGGCACCTCCATGATCAGCACACGTTCAAATCGATGACGTCCCTCAAACTCTTGATCTAGTTGAGGCTGAGGGAGAGTTCCGTCAGCATGACGGTGTGGCGACGGTGATGATGAAGTTACCGGCGCAAGGCCTCGCCTAAGCACTATGATGATATGACCGAGGTGTGTAACTATGGAGGGAGGCACCGCACACGGCTAAGAGAAGACTTGTTGTGCCTCCTTCCCACGTATATAAAGGAGGGAGGGAGAGAGGCCAGCCCCTTAGGGGCGCGCCAAGAGTATGGAGTCCTACTAGGACTTTCAAGTCCTAGTAGGAATCCCTTTCCTTTTCGGAGTAGGAGAGAAGGAAAGAGGGAAAGAGAGGGAGAGTAGGAAAAGGCAAGGGGGGCGCCGCCCCCTTCCCCTAGTCCAATTCGGACCCATGGGGGGAGCCACCTCCTCTTGGCCTGCCTCGCCTTTTCCCGTATGGCCCAATAAGGCTCATTACTTCTCCCGATGAATTCCCGTAACTCCCCGGCACTCCAAAAAACACTTGAATCACTCGGAACCTTTCCGATGTCTGAATATAGCCTTCCAATATATCAATATTTACCTCTTGACCATTTCAAGACTCCTTTTCATGTCTGTGATCTCATCCGGGACTCCGAACAAACTTAGGTCATCAAATCACATAACTCATAATACAATTTGTCATCGAACGTTAAGTGTGTGGACCCTATGGGTTCGAGAACTATGTAGACATGACCGAGACACATCTCCGATCAATAACCAATAGCGGAACCTGGATTCTTATATTGGCTCCTACATATTCTATGAAGATCTTTGTCGGTCAAACCGCATAACAACATACGTTGTTCCCTTTGTCACCGGTATGTTACTTTCCCGAGATTCGATCGTTGGTATCATCATACCTAGTTCAATATCGTTACCGGCAAGTCTCTTTACTAGTTTCGTAATGCATCATCCCGTGACTAACTCATTCGTCACATTGCTTGCAAGGCTCATAGTGATGTGCATTACCGAGAGGGCCCAGAAATACCTCTACGATACACGGAGTGACAAATCCTAATCTCGATCTATGTCAACTCAAGAAACACCATCGGAGACACCTGTAGAGCATCTTTATGATCACCCAGGTATGTTGTGACATTGGATAGCACACAAGGTGTTCCTCCGGTATTCAGGAGTTGCATAATCTCATAGTCAGAGGAACATGTATAAGTCATGAAGAAAGCAATAGCAATAAAACTAAACGATCATTATGATAAGCTAACGGATGGGTCTTGTCCATCACATCATTCTCTAATGATGTGATCCCGTTCATCAAATGACAACACATGTCCATGGTTAGGAAACTTAACCATCTTTGATTAACGAGCTAGTCAAGTAGAGGCATACTAGGGATGCTCTGTTTTGTCTATGTATTCACACATGTACTAAGTTTCTAGTTAATACAATTCAAACATGAATAATAAACATTCATCGTGATATAAGGAAATATAAATAACAATTTTGTTATTGCCTCTAGGGCATATTTCCTTCAACCACACCCTAATTAATTAAGCATTAATCCAAACGGGTCTAAAATCTCTTTGGTGGTGGAAATGCATGATAATTGAAGCGTGCCCTATAAACTATGACAGAGGGAGTAGTATGAGGTGCAAAACCAAGTACGCGTATGGCCTGTCGGTCAACGCGCTTCCTCTTGGCATACTTGGCATATCATTGACATGTGGGACTAGAGTGTCAGCAAACCGATCTCAATTGACGGCAAAATGGCGAACCCACCGTTCCTTGAGAGAGACAAGGAATGAGAACACACAGACGGGCTCGCACGGAGTCTGTCGGCATTCTAGGAACGGGGGTCCCCAGACTTGCCTGCCTGCGGCCTGTGGCGTGGCTCGAGTGGGGGCCCAGCACGGCCCATCTTCATCAGCTCAAGCTCAAGACCCTCGTGAGGGGCCAAGCCTCGCGGGGCGGAGGACAGGAAGCTTCCTCAGAAGCAGCCTCATCAGGCAGGCTCACGAGGAGGCGGAGAGATCAAGGCAGGGGTATCTCGCGAGGAGCCCGTGACGCAAGCCATGACGATCGAGACCAGGCGGGCGCCGGCCTGTGTAGTGTCCTTGTTTCCCCTTCGGTGCAAAGGGGGAAAGCACAGGCCAAGGCATCGGGCAAAGGTTACCATTCCGGTGCAACGAGACCAAGACCAGTAGAGCGGCAGGACGGAGGTCACCGTGGATCCCAAGACGGCGTCATAACCAGTGCTTTTGGCAGCCAAAGACCACCTTTGGTCAGGATAACTTGTACTAGATGTTCCCCTTCAAAATGGCCAATTGTTGGCGCCCTTCCCGCTCATTATTTAGGGAGAGGTCCAGGGCCTCTATAAATAGAGCTAGCCACCACAGAGTAGAGGCGTCTGGTCAGATCGGAGGGGAACACCGGACCAAGTAGAACACACCGCACCAGCTCAAGAACACCTCTCGCGAGGCTGTTCTTCCCTTGTACTGTTCATCATCAGCCCTTGAGACAATCCACCACACCACACACTGGAGTAGGGTATTGCACCACAATGGTGGCTCAAACCAGTATAAATCTCGTGTCCCTTGTGTTGTTCGTCATTTCCATCTTAGATCACACGCGGAGATCGGACATAGATTGGTAGGGGAGAGATCTCCGTGCGCACCCCAGAGTTCGAACCTTAAGGGTCTGCCGGAACCCGAAATCCGACATTTGGCGTGCCAGGTAGGGGTGCGTCGGAATCTTTCTTCCTCTGTTCGCGTGTGATCTTCCGTCGTGTCCATGGCTGACGCTCGCCGGGATCGCACCGAGCGCCGGGCTGCTCTCGCCACCCGCGTCGCCCAGACGGCGCCCGTCGGCGGACGCTCCCGTCGTTCCGCGTCGCCTGCCGCCAACGCCGCCACCGGCCCGGCGGGGAACGAACGGCCGACCTCGTCCCAGCATCCTTCAGTGCGGCGAGATGGCCGCACCGTCACCCCGTCGCTGGCTCTAGCTGGTTCGTCATCTCACGCCCGTCGCGCCCCCACGGACGCGCACACCGCGCTGCTCCTGGCAAGAGAGCTCCTGCACTACCACCCCGTCGACGACCTCTACGAAGACTGGCTAGCCCGCATAACCGAGCTCGTCAGCGCCGCAGGGGGCTCCCCCTTGCCGTCCCTCTCGCTGCCTCGCCCGCCGTTCCGCGCAGGGGGCGAGGATCAGGAGGCGCCTCCGCCACCTCCTCCCCAAGAAGGCGCCCTGGCTCCAAGGCGCACAGCCCCAGGGCGAGACCATCCGCTTCCGGTGCCAGCGCAGCAAGAAGGGAGCTGACAGGAGATCCCTTGTCCCCAAGAAGGTGCTCACGCGCTCCCAGCGCCGGCGCGCCAATATCGCGTCCCTGCGCTTCCGCGCCAAGACCCCGCGCTGCTCCAAGCGGCGGCGCGTGGTAATCCCCAGGAGCAGGCCCAGCACCAGCAAAGGGCGCCGGTGGCCACAGTAGGCTGCCGCGCCTTCACCCCCGAGCTACGCGGCGTAACATGGCCAGGCAAGTTCAAGCCTGACCTTCCCCCTCGCTACGATGGCACGGCGGACCCCGCGGAGTTCCTACAGCTCTACGAGCTGGGCATCGAAGCCGCCAACGGAGACGAAAAGGTCATGGTGAACTGGTTTCCCATGGCACTCAAGGATGGCGCCTGCACCTGGCTCCTGAACCTGGCTCCCAGCACGATCTCCCTTGGCCGTGAGCGACCTGCGCCGCATCAAGCAGCAGCCAGGGGAAACCCTGCAGAAATACATCAAGTGCTTCAACAGCGCTCGCCTCAAGATCCCTACGGTAACTGAAGAAGCCATCATCTCGGCCTTCTCCGATGGCGTGCGTGACATCAAGATGAAGGAGGAGCTAGCAATCCAAGACATGTGACATCACTGGAGCTGTTCAACTTGGCGACCAAGTGCGCCAGGGCCGAGGAAGGGCGCCTCTCCCTACTCGAGCCCCCGGCAGCCGACCCAGAAGAGAAAAAGCTCAAGGCCAAGGACGTGAAGCGCAAGGGGGCTGCTATGCTTGCAGCAGAACCAGACACCAAGCAAGGCAGGGATCAGCCTGAGTCATCCAAGGGCAGCCGATACTGCGTATACCACGACCTCCACACCCACAACACCAACGAATGTCAAGAGCTCAGGGCCGTGCGAGATGGGCGAATCGGACGGCGCCCCGAGCGCACTGACAGGGGCTATGGCCGAGGAGGAGGAAGAGGTGGAGGACGATGGGAAGACCGTGGCCCTCGCCAAGGGTGGCATGACCGACCTCGCGAGGATCGCTGGCAGGACCAGCCTCGCCAGGGAGGCTGGAGGGATCAACCTCGTGAGGATCGCCCACACGGCAACGCAGGCCTTCCTCCTCTGCCGCCACCACCAAGGAGGAATGAAGACCAACATCACAACGAGGGGGTTGGGGGCTTCCAGGAGCCACGCGCAATCATTTGCATCTTGGGTGGCGCCCAGGCCCCAGCTTCACAGCGCATCTTCAAGCAGTTTGCTCGCGAGGTGAATGCAGTTCTCCCCAAGCTTGGGGCCAAGCGCCCTCTCAGGTGGTCTGCGTGCGCTATCACGTTCAGCTCAGCGGATCAGCTCAAGTGTGCAGCAACGGCCGGAGTCCTCCTGATGCTTTGCTCCCCAGTCATCAGCAATGTGCAGGTCACCAGGACCCTCATTGACGACGGAGCAGGACTCAACGTCATGTCCGTCGAGACATTCGACAATCTCCAAGTACCGTACGATCAGCTTCAGCCGACCAAGCCTTTCTCAGAAGTCACTGATGGTTCCACTGTTCCAATAGGGCAGGTTCGCCTTCCCGTCACCTTCGGGCAGCGCAACAACTACCGCACTAAGCTCATCGACTTCGACTTCGCCCACATTCGCCTGCCGTACAACACCATCCTCGGGTACCCAGCCCTAGCCAAGTTCATGGCAGTGACTCACCATGGTTACAATGTCCTCAAGATGCCGGCAAGCGGTGGAGTCATCACCGTACCCTATGAAGAAAGAGATGCAGTGTGTTCACTCGAGCGCGCATTCCAAGCCGCAGCAATCGAAGACCCAGATCACAGGAGTGGAAGACTTCCCGAGGCGACCCTTAAGAAGAAGAAGGCTTCGCCTGGCCCAAGCCATAAGGAGGCAGACGCCTCTAGAGGCGTTGCGTCAGGATTTGCTCCCGATTAGGGAGCGCCACCCTCTCTCGCATAGGAAGGCGCGCCCGGCGCCCTCCTCAGACAGGGCTCGGGGGGTCTTTCTTGGAGAGCCACCGACTTTGCCAAGGTCGCGAGGGAGGCGCTCGGGCACCACTTCGAGGGGTTCTTCCAGGCACGTTTCCCTCTGGAAGATACAAGGCAAGGAAGACCAAGCCCTCAGGAGTTCATCGCAAGAAACACCCAAGAGTTACAGGAGTCGAGAGTCATGTGCGACAGCCGCCGCTTGCCCGCCATAGCCCCACATCCAGGCGAGGATGGTGGGCTGCGTGTCTGTATCAATGTGCCAGGGCTCAATCGAGCAGCGTCCCAGGAGCGCCTCTGGCCTTCGCGCCTGGGGTGATGCGAGGGACCGCCCCACAGCTACGTTCGCATGCCTTTCGGCCTGTCGAACGCGGTCGCCGCTCATCAACGCCTGCTGAGGAGCATTCAGGAGGCTCAGGAGGTCAGCCATTCTTCGGTCCTGGCGGAGATGGAGATGGCCCTCAAAGACCTACCCGTGCCCCCGGAGCCTCCCGAGGCTCCTGGGCCTGGGGGCTCATGAGGATCGACGTCTTCAACGCGCATCAAACGCTTCTTAAGCATCGCTTCGTCTTCAACGGCATCAGGTGACATCTTTCCAAGTTCCATTTTTAGCTGGGAGCGCCCACAGGGCCGCATCATTCCCAGGCCGCGCGGGTCCGTCCCCGCGGCATGTATCCATTTTGCTTATGCTCTTTCCCTGCCTTGTTGGGGGCGCCCCTTGGGCTGCATTATCCCCAAGCTGCTCGGGCCTGGCCCATCGGCGTTTCCCGCATCTACTTAAAACGAATTTGCTCTTTCGCGCTTAATCTGGTTAACATGATTGTCACCTGCTACTTATCGTGGACTTCTCCGCTCTCATGCAAAGCGCTTGCACGTTAAAAGGGGGGTACCTGAGCATCGCGACTCATGGGCTCCTACTGGCTCTCCAGCCCTCACCCCTGGCCTTGACCCACGACATCGCGACCTGTCATACCAGCGGCGGCTGAGCTCGCTCGGGGGCCGGGACCTGGGGACGTAGAGCATTTGCATTCTAACCACCCTGCAGGAACACACCATTGATAAAGGCCCAGAGCCAGGCGCAACCCGCCTCGAGGTAGGGCCTCGTGAGTCCCGCGCTGGCTCACGAGTGCCCAGATACACCTCTTGAGGGAGTCCTGGATTAGGGGGTGTCTGGATGGCCGGACTATACCATCAGCCGGACTCCTGGACTATGAAGATACAAGATTGAAGACTTTGTCCCGTGTCCGGATGGGACTTTCCTTGGCGTGGAAGGCAAGCTTGGCGATGCGGATATTTAGATCTCCTACCATTGTAACCGACTTTGTGTAACCCTGACCCTCTCCGGTGTCTATATAAACCGGAGGGTTTTTAGTCCATAGGACAACACAACATACAACAATCATACCATAGGCTAGCTTCTAGGGTTTAGCCTCCTTGATCTCGTGGTAGATCTACTCTTGTACTACCCATATCATCAATATTAATCAAGCAGGACGTAGGGTTTTACCTCCATCGAGAGGGCCCGAACCTAGGTAAAACTTCATGTCCCTTGTTTCCTGTTACCATCCGCCTAGACGCATAGTTCGGGACCCCCTACCCGAGATCCACCAGTTTTGACACCGACATTGGTGCTTTCATTGAGAGTTCCTCTGTGTCATCGCTTTTAGGCCCGATGGCCCCTTCGATCATCAACGACGATGCAGTCCAGGGTGAGACCTTTCTCCCCGGACAGATCTTCATCTTCGGCGGCTTCGCACTGCGGGCCAATTCGCTTGGCCATCTGGAGCAGATCGAAAGCTATGCCCCTGGCCATCAGGTCATATTTGGAAGTTTAAACTACACGGCTGACATCCGTGGGGACTTGATCTTCGACGGATTCGAGCCACAGCCGAGCGCGCCGCACTGTCTCGATGGGCATGATCTAGCTCTGCCGCCGAACAGTGCCCTAGAGGCCGCACACGCTTCGGTTCCGACCCTTAATTCGGAGCCGGCTGTGCCGATCGAGGATGAGCAGTTAGACGCCGCCTCGGGGGCTGCGATCTCAAAGGCGATTGAGCCGAACACCAACCCCGCACTCCGCAAGGCCCGTGACTCCAAGGGGCTGGATTCCTCTCCGGACTCCAAGCCCTCTGCGCGCCTGCCGATCGAATCCGATTGGGCGCCGATCATGGAGTTCACCGCTGCGGACATCTTCCAGCACTCGCCCTTCGGCGAAATCCTGAAGTCACTAAAGTCTCTCTCTTTATCAGGAGAGCCCTGGCCGGACTATGGTCAGCAAGGTTGGGATACGGACGATGAAGAAACTCAAAGCCCACCCACCACCCACTTCGTAGCCATTGTCGATGACTTAACCGACATGCTCGACTTCGACTCCAAAGACATCGACGGTATGGACGACGATGCAGGAGACAACCAAGAACCAGCACCTATAGGGCACTGGAAGGCCACCTCGTCGTACGACATATATATGATGGACACTCCAAAAGATGGAGATGGCGATGTAACAGCGGGGGATGACACCTCCACGAAACAACACAAGCGCCGGCGTCAGCGTCGCCGCTCTAAATCCCGCCAAAGCAAAAACGGTGATTCCGGCACGGGGGATAATAATACTCCAGATAGCGCCGAAGAACACCCCCTCCAGCAGGATTCAGCACAGGAGGGTGGAGAAGCCAACCCTCATGAGAGAGCGGCAGACAGAGAGGTTGAGGATGATAATTATATGCCTCCCTCCGAAGACGAGGCAAGCCTCGACGACGACGAATTCGTCGTGCCAGAGGATCCCGCCGAACAAGAGCATTTTAAACGCAGGCTTATGGCCACGGCAAGCAGCCTCAAGAAAAAGCAGCAACAGCTTAGAGCTGATCAAGATTTGCTAGCCGACAGATGGACTGAAGTCCTTGCGACCGAAGAGTATGAACTCGAACGCCCCTCCAAGAGTTTCCCAAAGCGCAGGCTGCTACCCCGATTAGAGGAGGAAGCACCTAAACCTACATCACCAGCGCATGGCATGGCCGACCAGCCACCTCGTGGCCGTGACAGAGAGGCCTCTCGGCCCTCCACTCAAGCCATGCCTCGGCGCCGCTCCAAACATACTAAGGCATGGGAAAATGCGCCGGACCAATGAGAGATACTGGAGGACAAGGCAAGACAAACAAGATCGATCAACGGATCGCGTGGGCGCCCCACGGCATGTGACGGGGATCGTCACTCCGGGCATAATAAATCCGGCCGGGCCGAACACAATAGACGAAGCTCATTCGAGCCGCGTCGTGATATAGCCCAATACAGAGGCGCCGCACACCCACTATGCTTCACAGATGAAGTAATGGATCATAAAATCCCTGAGGGTTTCAAACCCGTGAACATCGAATCGTATGATGGCACAACAGATCCTGCGGTATGGATCGAGGATTATCTCCTTCATATCCACATGGCCCGTGGCGATGATCTACACGCCATCAAATACCTCCCGCTCAAACTTAAGGGACCGGCCCGGCATTGGCTTAACAGCTTGCCGGCAGATTCAATCAGTTCTTGGGAGGACCTGGAAGCCGCATTCCTCGACAATTTCCAGGGTACCTATGTGCGACCACCAGACGCCGATGACCTAAGCCACATAATTCAGTAGCCAGAGGAATCGGCCAGGCAATTCTGGACACGATTCCTAACAAAGAAAAACCAAATAGTCGATTGTCCGGACGCAGAGGCCCTAGCAGCCTTCAAGCATAATATCCGCGACGAGTGGCTTGCCCGGCACCTTGGATAGGAAAAGCCGAAATCTATGGCAGCCCTCACGACACTCATGACCCGCTTCTGCGTGGGAGAAGACAGCTGGCTAGCTCGCAGCAACAACTTACCCAAGAACCTTGGCAATTCGGATACCAAGGACAAAAGTGGCAGGTCGCGTCGGAACAAGCAAAAGCGCCGTGTTAACAACGACAACAACGAGGATACGGCAGTCAATGCCAGATTCAGAGGCTACAACTCCGGTCAGCGGAAAAAGCCATTCAAAAGAAATACTCAGGGCCCGTCCAGTTTGGACCGAATACTCGACCGCTTGTGCCAGATACATGGCACCCCCAAAAAGCCAGCCAATCACACCAATAGGGATTGTTGGGTGTTCAAGCAGGCATGCAAGTTAAATGCCGAAAATAGAGACAAGGGGCTATGTAGCGACGACGAGGAGGGGCCCAGGCCGCCGAACAGCAGTGGACAAAAAGGTTTTCCCCCACAAGTGCGGGCGGTGAACATGATATACACAACCCACATCCCCAAGAGGGAACGGAAGCGTGCGTTACGGGACGTATACGCGATAGAGCCAGTCGCCCCAAAGTTCAACCCATGGTCCTCCTGCCCGATCACTTTTGGTCGAAGGGACCACCCCACTAGCATCCGTCATGGCGGGTTCGCCGCATTGGTTCTAGACCCAATTATTGACGGATTTCATCTCACAAGAGTCCTTATGGATGGCGGCAGCAGCCTGAACCTTCTTTACCAGGACACTGTGCGGAAAATGGGCATAGATCCCTCGAGGATTAAGCCTACCAAAACGACCTTTAAAGGCGTCATACCAGGTGTAGAGGCCAACTGCACAGGCTCAGTCACACTTGAAGTGGTCTTCGGATCTCCAGATAATTTCCGAAGCGAAGAGTTAATCTTCGACATAGTCACGTTCCGCAGTGGCTATCACGCACTGCTCGGGCGAACCGCATTTGCAAAGTTCAATCCGGTACCGCACTACGCATACCTCAAGCTCAAGATGCCAGGCCCTCGAGGAGTAATCACGGTCAATGGAAACACCGAACGCTCCCTTCAAACGGAGGAGCACACAGCAGCCCTCACAGCAGAAGTACAAAGCAGCCTCTCTAGGCAGTTCTCCAGTCCGACCGTTAAAAGGCCGGACACTGTCAAGCGCGCCCGGAGTAACCTACAACAAGACCGCCAGGCACGTTCTAAGCAGGCGTAGCAATGCGGCCCCAACCCCAGCCCTTGCGAAATAGCAAAACCAGTGCTTCGCGTACATAACTACGCTCTCAAAATACCATGGGTGCAGGGGACGGGTGTCGGCGTTCTGGGAACGGGGGTCCCCAGACTTGCCTGTTTGCGGCCCACGGTGTGGCTCGAATGGAGGCCCAGTACGGCCCACCTTCATCAACGCAAGACTCAAGACCCTCGCGAGGGGCCAAGCCTCGCGGGGAGGACGACGCAACGCCTCCTCGGGCACGGCCTCCTCAGGTTGGCTCATGAGGAGGCAGAGATATCAAGGCAGGGTACCTCCCGAGGTGCCCATGACGCAAGCCATGACGACCAAGGGTGCCAGGCGGACGCCATACCGCACAGTGTCCTCCCCTTTCCTCTTCGGTGCAAAGGGGGCAAGCGCAGGCAAGAGGATCAAGCAAAGGCATCCATTTTGGTGCAACGAGACCAAGACTAGTCCAACGGTGGGAATGAGCTCATCGTGGAGCCCAGAGCGGCGTCACCACATGGCCTTTGGTAGGCGAAGACCAACTTTGGTCAGGATAAGTGTACTGTATGTTCCCCTTCGAATTGGCCAATTGTTGGCGCCCTTCCCGCTCAATATTTGGGGAGAGGCCCAAGGCCTTTGCCTATAAATAGGACTAGCCACCCAGGGTAGAGGGACAGAGGATTCGGGATCCGAGCAAGGAGAGAGAGAGAGAAGGGCGGGTGAACTCCCCTTGCAGTTCATCGTCCCAGCTAGAACACGCCCTCGCGAGGCTGTTCACCCTTGTACTATTCATCTTCATCAGCCCAAGAGGCAATCCACCCACCACACTGGAGTAGGGTATTACACCACACCGGTGGCCCGAACCAGTATAAACTCTGTCTTTTGTGTTGTTCCTTTGGTAGTTTAGATCCTTGCGAGACGGAGGGGTAGAAGGCAGAATCTCTGCGCGCACCCCAGAGTTTGAACCTTAAGGGTCTGCCCGAACCCATGATCCGACATTTGGCGCGCCAGGTAGGGGTGCCCCGGAATCTGTCTTCCACCGCTCTATTCTCCTCCGACCGTCGCATCCATGTCTGACGCTCGTCGGGCCCGTGCCGAGCGTCGGGCCGCCATCGCTTCCCGCGTTGTAACACCCCGGATGTAACTTGCCATATTTGTACTCCAACTCTTGCCATTTTCGGCTATGTGATATGATATTCTCTCCGTGGTTGGGTTTCCCGTCAGTTTGCATTTTGTTCATGTCATGCATTTTATATCATGTCATCATGTGCATCGCATTCGCATACGTGTTCGTCTCGTGAATCCGAGCATTTTCCCCGTTGTCCGTTTTGCAATCCGGCGCTCCTATGTTCCCCGGCGTCCCCTTTTACATTTCTTCATGATCTGGTATTAAACATTCTCGGAATGGACCGAGGTTTGTCAAGCGGCCTTGGTATAGCACCGGTAGACCGCCTGTCAAGTTTCGGGTCAATCGGAGGTCGTTTGGTACTCCAACGGTTAACCGGGTAACCGTGAAGGCCTCGTGTGTGTTGCAGCCCAAAACCCCTCCAAAACAGCCCAACAACCCATCTAAGACACTCCCATGTCCTCCGCCGTTCGATCACGATCGAGTGGCCGAAAACCGCACTCCATTTGGAGCTTCCTAGCCCCCTCTATGCCTATATATAGACCCCCCCCCCCATTTCCAATCCCGGGTCAAAAACACCCTAACCCTAAAATTTCTTCCCCCGCCGCCACCGGACACGTCCGACCCGCCTCCGCACCAATCGGGAGCCGCCACGTGGCGACCGCCGCCGCCCGCGCCGCCGACCCGCGAGCCCGCGGCCGGCCCCCGCGGCCCAGCCGCGCCACCCCGACCGCGCCGCCGCCCGCGCCTCGCCTCCCTCCGCGCCGCCGCGCTCGCCCCGCGCCCCTCGCCGGAATCGCGCCGCCGCGCCGGAGTCACGCCGCCCGCGCGTCCCGCGCCGCGCCGCCGTCCCCCCTCGCCGCCCCGCGCTCGCCCGCGCCCGGATCCGGCGGGATCCGCCCGGATCCGCGCCGGGGACCCTCTCCCTCGCCCTCTCCGGTTGAGCTCCGGCGAGATCCCGGCCATTCTCGAAGACCGCGCCGGCGGTTGACTTTTCCCCTCCCCGTTTTTCTTCTAAGTCCTTTGATATTTTTGCATCACTGTCACATGTTCATCGCATCATAACTTGTTGTATATTGCTCCGTTTCGTGTGTATAATATGTCAAATTGTTCGCCTCGAAGAGTACATCATTTCTTTCCATTGCATAATTTTCATTTGAGGTCATCTTGATGTCCGAAATTCTGCTAGAAGAGGGCTATGTGATGTTAGTTTCTGATTCTTATCAGAACATGCACTTTTGTCATTTTTGCCATGATTGATGTGTACCTCCTATGAAGTTGAGTCCTACATAAGTGTTGTAATATGCCATGTTACCTTTCCAGAGAATTATGCCATGTATTTTTGTGACCTATGTGGTGACTAGCACAAGCATGCAAACTAGGGTACTTATTGTTGCTGATTTCAGAGACTTAGTAATTTCACTGTCCCTGACTGCTATTATTTTTATGCCATGTGTTCATGTTGTTTCAGAAAGATCTATGCCTCTTTTGAGCATGATAAGTAAGAGTGTTTTGAACATATTGATTTGATCTATCCATCCATGCCTTTGTTTGTATTTATGGAGTGCCATAGCTTGAGTCAATCGAGCTCTACTTTTGCTATAAAATGTTGCTGGCAGATTGTTTACATGTTATTCGATTTTGCCAAGCTTGTTGTAGTTGATCCTTTCATGCTATGATGTTATTCTTGACAGGTCTAGCTTCAATGCCATGTCTTCTTGATGGATGTATGCTTACTTTTTCATGTAAAGCTCTGTAGTGAGTGCATCGAGCTCACGAACATGCCTACTTGTTATCTGTTTTTGACATGTCCAGTTTTCTGCAAAGTCTGAAACCTGTAACGAAACTTGCTTAATTGACATGGGTGTTATCATATTTTCCAGTCCTTTTTGGCTTATGGTCAGTAAGGGACTTTTGTTAAGTGCTTTGAGTAGATTCATGCCATGCCTTATTTTTCTATGTCCTGTTCCTGTAGCCTGTTGTTTCATTGCTCTAAACATGTCATCCTGATGTTGTTCCTGAACCTGTTATCTTTTGCAGTTTTGCCATGCTTGTTTGAACCTGTTATGATGTGATTTAGCCGTAGCTCAGTGTTCGTCTTTTGTCAAGCATCTTGAGTAGATTACTTTCATATACTTTGTTAATATGTTTGGGTGCAGTAGCTTAATTTCTTGTTGCTTGCTAAGTAGTATCATGCTGTTAATGGCAGATTATTGTCATTCTTGTATTGCTTGTCATTTGCAAACCGTGCATCCGATTCTGGTGATCTTTATATCGATTTCAACCGAAATCACCTCACCTATCCAGTGGAATACTTGGTTTGCCAAGATTATGCCTTGTTCATCTTTGGCCTTCCGGAGCACGCATATGCATTGCTTATCACATCTCGCATATCATGCCATGTGTTGCATCATGTTGCTTGCGCATTGCATCGTGGTTGATAGTTGTTCCTTTGCTTGTTCTCTTGTCTTGGGTAGAGCCGGGATACGAGTACATGAACGAGGAACCTGTTGAAAATGCTTACGAGGATCAAGCCTTCGACAACTCTGAGAACCTTGCAGGCAAGATGACCATACCCTCGAAATCACTTCTATCTTTGCTTGCTAGATGCTCGCTCCTTGCTATGCCTATGCTGCGATACCTACCACTTGCTATATCATGCCTCCTATATTGCCATGTCAGCCCCCTAACCATCCATGTCCTAGCAAACCGTTGATTGGCTATGTTACCGCTTTGCTCGGCCCCTCTTATAGCGTTGCTAGTTGCAGGTGAAGATGAAGTTTGTTCCTTGTTGGAACATGGACTTGTTGTTCCTTGTTGGAACATGTTTACTTGTTGGGATATCACAATATCTCTTATTTAATTAATGCATCTATATACTTGGTAAAGGGTGGAAGGCTCGGCCTTATGCCTGGTGTTTTGTTCCACTCTTGCCACCCTAGTTTCCGTCATACCGGTGTTATGTTCCTTGATTTTGCGTTCCTTACACGGTTGGGTGATTTATGGGACCCCCTTGACAGTTCGCTTTGAGTAAGACTCCTCCAGCAAGGCCCAACATTGGTTTTACCATTTGCCACCTAAGCCTTTTTCCCTTGGGTTCTGCAGACTCAAGGGTCATCTTTATTTTAACCCCCGGGCCAGTTCTCCTTCGATTGCTGGTCCAAACTAGAGCCACTTGCGGTGCCGCCCTGAGGCAAATTGGGGAATCCTCGATTGCCGTACGTACTGCTCATCCGGATGTGCCCTGAGAACGAGATATGTGCAGCTCCTATCGGGATTTGTCGGCACAATCGGGCGGCTTTGCTGGACTTGTTTTATTACTGCCGAGATGTCTTGTAGTCCGGGATTCCGAGACTGATCGGGTCTTCCCGGTAGAAGGAATATCCTTCGTTGACCGCGAGAGCTTATAATGGGCTAAGTTGGGACATCCCTGCAGGGTATTATCTTTCGAAAGCCGTGCCCGCGGTTATGAGGCAGATGGGAATTTGTTGATGTCCGGTTGTAGAAAACCCGAAGTTGACCTTAATTAAAACACATCAACCGCGTGTGTAACCCTGATGGTCTCTTCTCGGCGGGGTCCGGGAAGTGAACACGGTGTTGGAGTTATGTTTGACGTAGGTTGTTCTAGGATCACCTCTTGATCACTTCTTGATCACTTCTAGCTTCACGATCGTGCTTTGCTTCTCTTCTCGCTCTCTTTTGCATTGTAGCCACCTTATATGCTAGTCGCTTGCTGCAGTTCCACCTCACAACCCCTTTCCTACCTATAAGCTTAAATAGTCTTGATCTCGCGGGTGTGAGATTGCTGAGTCCCCGTGACTCACAGATTCTATCACAACAGTTGCAGGTGCCAACGATGCCAGTGCAGATGACGCGACCGAGCTCACTTGGGAGTTCGATGAGGAACGTGGCCGTTACTATGTGTCTTTTCCAGATGATCAGTAGTGGAGCCCAGTTGGGGTGATTCGGGGATCTGTGTAGCATTTGGGGTAGTCTTCTTCCATTTTGGTACCGTAGTCGGACCTTGAATGTAATCTGGATGATGAATGTTTATTTATGTATTGTGTGAAGTGGCGACTGTAAGCCAACTATGTATCTCTTTCCCTTATGTATTACATGGGTCATGTGAAGATTACCTCACTTGCGACATTGCTTTCAATGCGGTTATGCCTCTAAGTCGTGCCTCGACACGTGGGAGCTATAGCCGCATCGAGGGCGTTACAGGCGTCGCCCAGACAGCTCCCGTCGGTGGGCGCCCTCGTCGTTCCCCGTCGCCCGCCGTCAACACCGCCACCGGCCCGACGGGGAACGAGCAGCAAGCGTCGTCTCAGCACCCGTCCGTGCGGCAAGACGGCCGCACCGCTACTCCGTCACTCACGCCAGCTGGCTCTTCGTCCCACGCGCTCCGCGCGCCCTTGGAGGCTCGTGCTGCACTCATCGCGGCAAACGAGCTCCTGCTCTACCGTCCCGTCGACGACGTCTACGAAGAGTGTCTCGACCGCGTCGTCGAGCTCGTCCGCGCCGCAGGGGGCTCTCCTGCACCGTCCGCTCCGCTGCGCTGCACCCCGCACCGTGCGGGCAATGAAGCTCCGGGGGCGTACCAGCCACCTCCGCTCCAAGAAGACGCCATGGCTCCAAGGCGCATGGCCCCTGGGCAGAACCTGCTCCGTCAGGCGCCAGCCCAGCAAGAACGGAGCTGCCAAGAAGTCACTCGACCGCGAGAGGCTGCCCGAGCGCTCCCTGCTCCAGCTCGCCGCGACCCTGCTCCAGCTCCGGCACGTCAAGACCCCGTGCTGCTCCCAGCTGCAGCGCAAGGGGGCCCACAAGGCCAAGCTCTCCCTCAACCAAAGCCTCCCGTGGTCACCGCGGGCTGTCGTGCCTACACCACCGAGCTGCGTAGCGTCGCATGGCCCGGCAAGTTCAAGCCGGAACTGCCTCCCCGCTACGACGGCACGACCGATCCCGCAGAGTTCCTCCAGCTCTGCGAGCTGGGCATCGAAGCTGCCAGTGGGGATGAAAAGGTCATGGCGAACTGATTCCCCATGGCGCTGAAGGAAGGAGCTCGCACCTGGCTCCTGAATCTCGTTCCAGGCACGATCTCCTCCTGGGAGCAGATGCGCGCCCGCTTCATCGCCAACTTCCAAGGTACTCGCGACCGGCCGCCCGCCGTGAGCGACATGCGCCGCATCAAGCAGCAACCTGCAGAGACCCTGCAAAAGTACATCCAGCGCTTCAACAGTGCGCGCCTCAAGATCCCCAAGGTGTCCGAGGAAGCCATCATCTCAGCCTTCTCCGATGGCGTGCGCGACGTCAAGATGAAGGAGGAGCTGGCAATGCATGAAGACCTCTGCACCTCCCTGGAGCTGTTCAACTTGGCAACCAAGTGCGCCAGGCCTGAGGAGGGACGTCTTTCCCTCCTCGAGCTGCCTGCCGCAGACCCAGAAGAGAAGAAGCCCAAGGCCAAGGACATGAAGCGCAAGGGGGCTGCCGTACTCGCGGCAGAACCGGACACCAAGCGGGGCAAAGATCTGCCCGAATCCTCCAGGGGCAGCCGGTACTGTGTGTACCACGACCTCCACACCCACAACACCAACGAATGTCAAGAACTCCCCGTTGTGAGAGAAGGAAGGATCGGCCGTCGCCCTGACCGCGCCGACCGGGGCTACGGCCGAGGAGGAGGAAGAAACCCGGGGCGCTGGGAAGATCGTGGCCCACGCCAGGGGTGGCGTGACCAACCTCGCGAGGACAGCTGGCGGGACCTGCCTCGCAAGGGGGACTGGAGGGATCAGCCTCGTGAGGATCGCCCTCATGGCAACGCGGGCCTTCCTCCGCTGCCGCCTCAGCCAAGGAGGAACGAAGACAGCCATCAAGACGAGGGGGCTGGGGGATTCCAAGAGCCGCACGCGATCGCTTGCATCCTAGGCGGAGCTCAAGCCCCAGCCTCCCAGTGCATCTTCAAGCAGTTTGCCCGTGAAGTCAACGGAGCCCTCCCCAAGCTCGAAGGAACGCGCCCCCTCAAGTGGTCGGCGTGCACCATCACGTTCAGCTCAGCGGATCAGCTCAAGTGCGCGGCCACAGCCGGGGTCCTCCCGATGCTTTGCTCCCCAATCATCAGCAATGTGCTGGTCACCAGGACACTTGTCGATGGTGGAGCAGGGCTCAACATCCTATCCGTGGAAACATTCGACAACCTCCAAGTGCCCTATGACCAGCTTCAGCCAACCAAGCCTTTCTCCGGAGTCACCGACGGTTCAACGATCCCGATCGGGCAGGTCCGCCTCCCTGTCACCTTCGGGACCCGCAGCAATTACCGCACCGAGATCATCGAATTTGAAGTCGCTCACATCCGCCTGCCGTACAACGCCATCCTCGGATACCCAGCGCTGGCCAAACTCATGGTCGTAACCCACCACGGCTACAATGTCCTCAAGATGCCAGGGAGTGGCGGCGTCATCACGGTGCCATGTGAAGAGAGGGATGCAGTGTGTTCCCTGGAGCGAGCCTTTCAGGCCGCGTCGCTAGAAGACCCAGATCGCGGGAGTAGGAGGCTTCCCGAGACCACACCCAAGAATAAGAAGAAGACGTCGTCAGGCTTTGCCTTTCAGGAGGCAGGACCCTCAGGGCCCGAGCCTGCCTAGGGGGACCCTCCTTCCATCGCATAGGAAAGCGCGCCTGGCGCCCTCCTCAGGCAGGGCTCGGGGGCTCTCACCTTGAGGGCCACCGACCTAGCCAGGGTCACGAGGGAGGCGCTTGGGCACCACGCGGAGGCGTGCTTCGACGCATGTTTCCCTCAAGAAGGAGCGAAGCAAGCAGAGTCAGACCAGCAGGAGTTCGTTAACCAGGCCATTCAAGAACTACAGGAGCCGAGAATCATGAGAGGTTGCCGCCGCTTACCGGCTGTGGCTCCCCATTCAGGCGAGGATGGTGGGCTGTGTGTCTGCATCGACGTACCAGGGCTCAATCGAGTCGCCACGACAGAGCGCCTCTGGCCCTCACAAGTGGGGCGTTGCGGAGGTCCACCCCACAGCTATGTTCGCATGCCCTACGGCATGCCGAGCGTGGCTGCTGCGTACCAGCGCCTCATGAGGGGCATCATGGAGACTCAGGAAGACAGGCGATCCGCAGTCCTGGCGGAGATGGAGATGATTCGCGAGGAGCCACCAGCACCTCCGGAGCCTCCCGAGGCCCCAGGGCCTGGGGGCTCGTGAGGGTCTCCTCCCGCAGTCCACCGAGTCTGCCGCACTAACGCCATTTCGTCATCAACAACTTTAGGTGACATCTTTCAAGCTTCATTCCCAGCTGGGAGCGCCCTCCTAGGGCTGCATTACTCCGAGGCCGCGTGGGTCCATCCCTGCGGCATGTATCCCTTTTTAGTTTTCAATCGTTAGCTTGCTTTGTTGGGGGCGCCCCTCGGGCTGCATCATCCCCAAGCCGCTCGGGCTAGGCCCAGCGGCGTGTATCTCCCTTGCATTTATTTCCAACTATGCATTCGCCTATCATGCTTGATCACTTGATGTATGTCCACTACAACTCTTCTTCTCCATGTCGACCACTTGCACATTAAAGGGGGGGTGCCTGAGCATCGCGACTCAGGTCTCTTACCGGCTCTCCAGCCCTCACCCTCTGGCCTTGTCCACGGCATCGCGACCTGGCATACCAGCGACGGCTGAGACAAGCTCGAGGGCGGAGACCCGAGGACGTAGAGTGCCGGCATCTAACCAAATTTTGCAGGAACACATCTCAAGATACGGCCCAGTGCCAGGCGCAACCCGCCTAGAGGTAGGGCCTCGTGAGTCCCGCGCTGGCTCACGGGTGCCCAGATACACCTCACCTAGCTCTACCGTGCCGGCCACGTGTCAGGGTGGGGCTGTATACGCCCCGGGGGCTCCTCCCGGAGGGGAGCCCCCTCCCACGTACCAATGGAAGCACCATGCTCCACGCTGGCTGACGACACTGCCGAGGAGCGGCTATGCCCGTACACATACGGAAGCGCTATGCTCCACGCTGGTGATAAACAACTGAGGGTGGCCTCTGGGCCGCATTAACCTCAGGGAGCCCAGAGCTCAGTGGCTGGCCTCATCGCAACGCCTCCTCTCGGGAGCGCCGCGTGAGGGGGCTAGGCACGGGGGCTACGACTGGGTCACGCCCAGGCGTACGCCACCCAGCCAGGTCCCTTGGGCCTGGTTCGTCGCGCGTCTCTCCCCGAGCGGAGCCAAGGTATGAAGGCCGTTTGCGCGTCAAGGGGGACTCCTGAGCATCGCGACTCAGGGGCCTAACTGATCCCGTAGCCCCTCACTCCTTAGTTCCGAAAGGCTATGCTGGGTGGGGTACACGCGGGGACGGTGTCGCATTCACGGGTTCTGGCAAACCCTTAAGGTTCGAACTCTGGGGTGCGCGCGGAGATCATACCCTCTACCTCTCCGTCTCGAGGGGATCTAACTACTGCAAGAACAACACAAGAGACACAGGGTTTATACTGGTTCGGGCCACCATTGTGGTGTAATACCCTACTCCAGTGTGGTGGGTGGATTGCCTCTTGGGCTGGTGAGGAAGAACAGTACAAGGAAGAACAGCCTCGGGAGGGCCTGTTCTTGGCTAGGGGATGAACTGCTAGGGGGAGTTCGATCCTTCTCTCTCTCTCTCTAGATGCCTCTACTAGTTTCTTGGTACTCGATCCGATTAGGTCCCTCTACCCTGGGGGTGGCTAGTCCTATTTATAGGAAAATACCCTGGGCCTCTTCCCAAATATTGAGCGGGAAGGGTGCCAACAATTGGCCAATTTGAAGGGGAACATCTGGTACACTTATCCTGACTAAAGTTGGTCTTCGCCTGCCAAAGGCCATGTGGTGACGCCGTCCTGGGCTCCATGGTGACCTCCTTCCCACTGTTGGACTGGTCTTGGTCTTGTTGCACCGAAATGGGTGCCTTTGCTTGATCCTCTCGCCTGCGCTTGCCCCCTTTGCACCAAAGAGGAAGGGGAGACGCTGCGCGGGCTGGCGCCCGCCTGGCACCCTTGGTCTTCATGGCTTGCGTCATGAGCACCTCGTGAGGTACCCGCCTTGATCTCTCCGCCTCCTCGCGAGCCAGCCTAGGGAGGCCGTGCTTGAGGAAGCGCCGTGTCGTCCGCCTCGCGAGGCTTGGCCCCTCGCGAGGGTCTTGAGCCTTGTGTTGATGAAGATGGGCCACGCTGGGCCCCCATTTGAGCCACGCCACAGGCCGCAGGCAGGCAAGTCTAGGGACCCCCGTTCCCAGAACACCGACAGTAGCCCCCGGGCCCAAGGCGCGCATGGACCTCGCCGTGCAGAGAGGTGAAAGGGCAAGGGCGAAGCGCCGCCGGCCCTAACAGCCTGCGGCCTTGGGCGCCGCGTGGCGGTTTGACAGGACGTGGGCGTCTCCGCTTCCCCACGACGCCTTGGCAACTGCGTGACTTGACTAGTCCCTGCATGCGTAGATACGGTTCATTATTACCTGCGATCGTGGTGCTCGACGGTTGGCCTCTTCCGGCTATAAGTGCGAGGCCACACAAGCTCCGCCAGTCCACCCCTTCCCGCTTCTCTTCTTCTTCCTCTCCTTCGCCGCCACCGCTCGCATGGCTCCGAAGAGGTTCTCAGCCGCGGAGAAGGGGAAGGCTAGTCGGGCGGGGCCCGACTCCCCTCCGGCCAAGCGTGGTCGGGGTCGTCCCCGCAAGCATCCCGCTGTCCCCGCTGTGGCTCCCCATGGGCACGGGGGTGGTTCTCCGCGTGGTGGTGAGCGCTCGGCTGCCAAGGGGAGGCAGGCTGTGGCTGCGCGGCCCCCCAGGCCGCGCTTTCGCTTGGCGAAGGTGCTGCCGGAGTTCGTCGTGTGGTCGGCGGACCCGACCAGCACCTGGCTCCAGCTCCCTCGCTTCTTCATCAGTGAGCTGCCGGCCAGCGCCTGGTGCGGCTTCTGGCTTCAGGCTGACGGTTGCTGCAGCAGGGCCTCCTGGGTTTCGCTCGAGGTTTCCCCTTCTGGGAATGGGGCCCTGACCCGCGGCTGGCAAACGTTTGCCCGTGCGCGCGGCCTGGGCCAGTGGTGCACCCTGCACTTCAAGTTCGACGGCGACGACACCCTCTACGTGAGGGTGTTTGGGGAAGATGGTCACCGCGCAGGATGCTGCCCTGAGGAGATGATGGAGGAGACAATGCCCACTCTGATGGCGGCGCCCGATGCTCCCAAAGCTCCACCAACTCTTCTTCAGGCGGCTCCTCCAGCGGTGGCCGCAGCCAGCCCCCTCGCCGCCGCGTTTGCTTGGGGGTGGCTGTTCATCTGCCCGTCGTCGCGCCCTGGTGAAGCGCGAGAGGGAGTCCGCCTGAGCTTCGGAGGCATCCGGTGTCGCCTCTGCAGGCCGACTTGAGGCGGGCCGCGCCGGGCTCGCCCTTTCCTTTTCCTTTTGTTCCCTGTGTAAGATAAGACAGCTGCATGGAGCCCCATGGGGGCGTGTTGAGAATCATTGCCGTTGTAGCCATTACCTTGATTTCGTTGTTGCGCTTCTCAATTATTTGCCCTCGCATAGGTAGTTTGCGGCCCCATCCGGGGGCGACTGACCCAGGCCCTGTGTGCACGTCACGGTGCCCGAGGGGCACGGACCAGAGGGGTGCTCCTGTAGAGAGCCCGGGCCGTGAAACCTTTAAGCGGCTAGAGCAGAAACGCTCGCGAGGGCGTTTGAGTCCCATCCCTCGCGAGGCCTTTTATGAGAGAAAACCAAAACGAGGAGCGAAAATTGATAAACCGCAAATCAACAATGGCGATAGTTTCGATAAGACTTCATATGCAAGTAAAACATGTCAAATGCGGAAAGCAAATGAAAAAGCCGCTCCCGGCACCTAGTCTAGTCTTCGAAGTCTTCTCACCAGCGCGGAGCTAAGTGCTGCCACTGGGCGTGGGAGGGATCCCCAGGGCCTGGGGCCGGCGCTCCTGAGACTCCGGGGCGTGTACAGCCCCACTCATTATTACGTGAGAGTGTCACGGGGCGGCGAGCTTCACAGGCATTGGCCTTCTTCATAGGCTCCGGGCCTTTCTCCTTGGAGGTAATAAACTTCACAGGCATTCGCCTTCTTCACAGGCTCTGGGCCTTTTCCCTTAGAGGTAATAAGCTTCACAGGCATTCGCCTTCTTCACAGGCTCAGGGCCTTTTCCAAAAACAGACGATCTTCACAGGCGTTCGCCTTCTTCACAGGCTCAGGGCCTTTTCCAAAAAGAGACGATCTTCACAGGCGTTCGCCTTCTTCACAGGCTCAGGGCCTTTTCCAAAAAGAGACGATCTTCACAAGCGTTCGCCCTCTTCACAGGCTCAGGGCCTTTTAGGGGTAGAACCTCCGGAGGTGCTGGATGTTCCACGCGTTCTGGATCGGCTCCCCCTCTTGAGTTTCCAAGCGTACGGAGCCAGGCCTGGAAACATGAACAACCTTGAACGGGCCCTCCCACATGGGAGAGAGCTTGTGCAGCCCTTCCCTGGAGAGGACCCGCCTGAGTACGAGGTCTCCTACCTCGAGGGTCCTGGGGCGGATGTTGCGGCAGTGATATCGTCGTAGCGCCTGTTGGTACCTGGCCGCTCGCAGCGCAGCTTCCTGGCGGCGTTCCTTCCCCAGCACGAGGTCCATCCCCCGCATGGCGTCCTGCTGCGCCTCGTCAAACGCCAGGACCCGCGCGGAGCGACGCCTGACCTCGTGAGGAAGGACTGCTTCGGCTCCATAGACCAGGAAGAACGGGGTTTCCCCGGTTGGTTTTGTCGCGGTTGTGTGGATGGACCACAGCACGGATTGGAGCTCGTCGTACCAACCCCTGTCGCAGGCCTCCAGCTTCTTCTTGAACGTTCTGGTCTTGAGGCCTCTCAGGACCTCCGCGTTGGCTCGTTCGGCTTGCCCATTGCTTCGCGGGTGTGCCACCGAAGCGTAGCATATCTGCGTTCCAAGGTTAGCACAGTATGTTTTGAAGAGATTACTGGTAAATTGCGAACCATTGTCTGTGATGATGTGGTTCGGCACCCCGAACCGGCTCACGATACCCCTGATGAACTTGACCGCGGAGCCCGCGGGGATGGTACGGACAGCCTCCACCTCTGCCCACTTGGTGAACTTGTCAATGGCGACGTAGAGGTAACGGTAGCCCCCTGGCGCCCGAGGGAACGGGCCCAGAATATCCAACCCCCAAACTGCGAATGGCCACGAGAGGGGTATAGTCTGCAGGCTCCCCGCTGGTTGATGGATCTGCTTGGAATGGAACTGGCAGGCCTCACAAGCCTTTACTAATTCGATTGCGTCGTTGAGCGCGGTGGGCCAATAGAACCCACTATGGAATGCTTTGCCGACGAGGGTCCATGATGATGAGTGGTGTCCACAGTCTCCGCCGTGTATGTCCCCCAGTAGTTCCCTTCCTTGCTCCCTGGAGATGCAGCGCAGAGATACGTCGTTGGGTCGCTTCCGGTAGACTTCTCCGTCTCTGATGTAGTACGCCGTGGCCTGCCGCGCCACACGTTCTGCTTCCTCCTCCTTCTCTGGCAGGGCCCCATGTGTCAGGTAATTCCGGAGCTCTGTGATCCAGCATTCCTCCTGAGGTTCCATCGTCAGGAGCAAGCGTGCTCCTGAGGGCGGTCCGCAGGCCGGGGCTCCCGAGGCTGGTGGCTGAGGGAGCTCCTCTCGAGGATGAGCCGTGCTTGATAGCGTCGGCTGCGCTGAAGACTTGAAGAGCCGCTCTTCGAAGATGCTGGGCTCCTGCAGCAGCCGCCTGGACGCCCGTCCGGCTATGTCGCCAGCTTCCTGGTTGGTGCCACGGGGCACGTGCTTCAGCTCCAGCCCCCAGAACTGCTTTTCAATCCTGCGGACCTCCACCAGGTAGGCCTCCATATGCTCGTCCTTTGGCTCGTACACCTTATTGGAGAAGTTGACTAGGAGCTGCCAGTCGCCTTTGACGGTGAGGCGCTTCACTCCCAGGGCCGCTGCGGCCTTCAAACCGGCTATTAGTCCCTCATATTCTGCTATGTTGTTGGAGACCTTTTCTCCTTGCTGGAAACAAAGTTGTACTGCATAGTAAAGCTTATCCTGAGTGGGTGATATCAACACCGCACCAGCCCCCGCGCCGTGCCTGGAGAATGCCCCGTCGAAGTACATGACCCAGCCTTCTGGCGCCTCGCTCCTTGGGGAGAGGGAACGATCCTCGTTGTCCTTGAGGCCTGGCGCCTCTGTCCATTCCGCCACGAAATCCGCCAATGCGGCTCCTTCGATGACCCTAGTTGTGCTGAACTCATGCTGAAACGCCTGCAACTCTATGTTCCATTCAGCGACCCTTCCGGCCGAGTTAGGGCTCCTGAGCACCCTCTCCAAGGGGTACGATGAGACGACCTTGATCGGGTGAGCTTGGAAGTAGTGACGCAGCTTGCGCGAGGCCACTAGCAGCGCGAGGAGGAGCTTCTGAGGCATTGGGTATCGTGCCCTCGCGTCCCGTAGCACCGTGCTAACGAAGTAGACCAGGTGCTCAACAAGGCTGAGAGCATCTTGGGTCGCGGCGCCCTCGGGAGGTGAGGGCGCCTCACAGGACAACGTGACCTCGGGAGGTGGACCATCCGGGCGTGCGGCCTCTCCTGCCTCTGGTGCGTTCTTCGGCAGTTGATCCTCCTCATCTGCGGTTTTGCCTTCCTCGGGCTTTCCTTGTTCACTTTTCGCCTTGCCTCGTGCTGCCGCTGCGGTCTTGACCTGGCGCTCCTCCCTAACCGCCACCAAGGCCGCGCTGGCGAGGTAAAGCAGCAGGCGCTCTTGTGGACATGGAGCCACCATGACCGGGGGACTGGTTAGGTACCTCTTGAGGTCCCGGAACGCCTTATCTGCCTCTTCATTCCATTCAAAGGGCCCCTTTTTCTTCATCGGCTGAAAGAAAGGCAGTGCTCGTTCCCCTAATTTGGAGATGAAGCGCCCTAGTGCGGTCACACGCCCAGTGAGCTTCTGCATTTCTCTGAGGGTCTTTGGCGGACTCATGTCCTCGACCGCCTTGACCCTCTCTGGGTTGGCCTCGATGCCACGGTGAGATACGAGGAATCCCAAAAGCTTGCCCGAGGGAACGCCAAACACACATTTCTCCGGGTTGAGCCACAGGTTCACTGCGTCGAGGCTCGCAAAGGTCTCCTCCAGGTCTTGTATCAGGGTCCTGGCCTCTCGAGACTTCACCACAATGTCATCAACGTACGCTTCAACATTCTTCCCGAGCTGCGGGCCCAAGGTGATGTGCACCAGGCGCTGAAAAGTTGCCCCTGCGTTGCGCAGTCCAAATGGCATGCATGTATAGCAGTATACCCCGCACGGGGTCAAGAAGGCGGTCTTCTCAACGTCTTCTATCACCATCTTGATCTGGTGATATCCGGAGAAGGCATCCAAAAAGCACAGCAGGTCGCACTCGGCGGTGGAATCGACGATCTGATCGATGCGAGGGAGCGGGAACGGGTCTTGCGGGCATGCCTTGGTGAGGTTGGTGAAGTCGACACACATGCGTTCCTTCCCCCCTTTCTTGGGCACAACGACAGGGTTGGCCAACCAATCTGGGTACCGGACCTCGCGAATGACTCCAGCGGCTTCTGCGGGTCTCTTGGACGATGAAGGCATGCTTCTCTGCGGACTGCCGCCTGGCCTTCTGCTTCACGGGGCGCACATTTGGGCACACGTTGAGGTGGTGCTCGATCACGTCCCTGGGGATCCCTGCCAACTGATCGGGCTCCCAAGCAAACACTTTCTTGTTTGCACGCAGGAACTTGACCAGGGCCTCCTCCTGCTCAGGCCCCAGGTTGGCGCCAATGGTAAAAGTGGCGCTGGAGGACCCGTCCTCGTCGACGGGTATCTGCTTGGTTTCTGCTTTTTCCTGGGTGAACAACTGCTTCTTCTTGGTGGGCGCAGCCCCCTTGGGCTCAGGGGTCCCCACGTCGGCGGGCTGTGCCGATGCCACCGTCTTGAAGGCGAGCTTGAGTACTCGCAGGGCGTCCCCGGTGTCTCCGTGCACGGTGAGGGTACCGTTGCTCCCGGGCACCTTCATGAGGTTGTACGCCGGGTGCGTGGCAGCCATGAACTGAGCCAGTGCCGGGTAGCCGAGGATGGCGTTGTAAGGGAGGCCGATGGGGGCGATGTCGAAGTCTACCATCTCCGTGCGGAAGTTGTCGTAGGTGCCGAAGGTTACCGGGAGCCGAATCTGCCCCAAGGAGTCGGACGACCCGCCACCAACGCCCGAGAAGGATCGGCTGGGTTGCAGCCGCTCCCGGGGTATGCAGAGGAGGTTGAAGGTCTCAACCGAAAGCACGCTGAGGCCCGCACCGCCATCGACGAGGGTTCTGGTGACGGCCACCTGGCAGATGGTGGGGGTGCATAACAGGGGGAGCGCGCCCGAGCCGGCCGAGTTAGCGGGGTGGTCCTCCGAGCTGAAGGTCAGACCAACCTTGTGCGCCGCCCGGTCCGGGGGAGCCCCCCGCCGCGTGGAAATGGCGCCGATCTGGCGGGCAAATGGCTTGACGTGGTGGCTTGTGGGTGGCGCCTACGAGTCGCCCAGGAGGGCCGCAACGACCGGGAGCGTCGACGTCGTGGTGCAGCCGCCCTGTCACATAGGCAGACGCCGGGGTGGTGCTTGCTGCTCGCCTCCCGCCGGGCCGGTGGCGGTGTTGACGGCGGGCGACGAGAAACGGCGAGGACGTCCGCCAGCGAGGGCCGCTGGCGTGACGCGAGCTCGACATGCGTCGTACATGGATGCGGCAGCCGGGGGAGGACGGAGCGGTGGAAGGCAGATTCCGGCGCACCCCTACCTGGCGCGCCAAATGTCGGATTCACGGGTTCCGGCAGACCCTTAAGGTTCGAACTCTGGGGTGCGCGCGGAGATCGTACCCTCTACCTCTCCGTCTCGAAGGGATCTAACTACTGCAAGAACAACACAAGAGACACAGGGTTTATACTGGTTCGGGCCACCATTGTGGTGTAATACCCTATTCCAGTGCGGTGGGTGGATTTCCTCTTGGGCTGGTGAGGAAGAACAGTACAAGGAAGAACAGCCTCGCGAGGGTTTGTTCTTGGCTAGGGGATGAACTACTAGGGGGAGTTCGATCGCCCTTCTCTCTCTCTCTCTCTCTCTCTCTCTCTCTCTCTCTCTCTCTCTCTCTCTCTCTAGATGCCTCTACTAGTTTCTTGGTACTCGATCCGATTAGGTCCCTCTACCCTGGGGGTGGCTAGTCCTATTTATAGGCAAAGGCCCTGGGCCTCTTCCCAAATATTGAGCGGGAAGGGCGCCAACAATTGGCCAATTTGAAGGGGAACATCTGGTACACTTATCCTGACTAAAGTTGGTCTTCGCCTGCCAAAGGCCCTGTGGTAACACCGTCCTGGGCTCCATGGTGACCTCCTTCCCACCGTTGGACTAGTCTTGGTCTCGTTGCACCGAAATGGGTGCCTTTGCTTGATCCTCTCGCCTGCGCTTGCCCTCTTTGCACCAAAGAGGAAGGGGAGACGCTGCGCGGGCTGGCGCCCGCCTGGCACCCCTGGTCGTCATGGCTTACGTCATGAGCACCTCGTGAGGTACCCGCCTTGATCTCTCCGCCTCCTCGCGAGCCAGCCTAGGGAGGCCGTGCTTGAGGAAGCGCCGTGTCGTCCGCCTCACGAGGCTTGGCCCCTCGCGAGGGTCTTGAGACTTGTGTTGATGAATATGGGCCACGCTGGGCCCCCATTTGAGCCACGCCACAGGCCGCAGACAGGCAAGTCTGGGGACCCCCGTTCCCAGAACACCGACAGCCGGGCTCTACAGACGTAGAACGGTGGTTCCACTCGCATCTCACCTCATCGCCCGCTGTATGCGTGTCAAGGGGGACTCCTGAGCATCGCGACTCAAGAGCCTAACTGGCTCCGTAGCCCCTCACTCCTTAGTTCCGAAAGGCTATGCTGTGTGAGGTACGCGCGGAGTCGGGCTCTGCAGACGTAGAACAGAAGATACACCTACATCACGCTCGCCTACTTGTAGTTCGTGCGCCAAGGGGGACTCCTGAGCATCGCGACTCAGGATCCTAACTTGTCACGTAGCCCCTCACTCCTTTGGTCCCGTCCTTGTTTCCGGTCGGGGCTAATGCTGGGTGAGGTACGCGCGCGGCCGGGCTCTGCCGGCGTAGAACACATGCAAGTAGGGAAGAAAAGTATAAAACTCAAAGAAATTAAAAGCAAAATATTAGAGTCCATACTGTTGTCTCAGTACCAAACGCAAGTTTAAATGCCTCCTCGAGGCGTGATGCGCGTGCAGGAAGTAAAAGAAGAACAGGAGCGGCAGCTGAGTCACTTGTCGGCGGCGGGGCAGCGCGGAGTGGCCTCGCTTCATGGAGCAGTAGGGCTGGTGGCGCCTCGCTTTGGCCTGGTGCTGAAGGCCCGGAACTTCCCCAGCAGCGCCTCCGCACGCCCCTTCACGGCTTTGACAGCGGCAGCCGCGCCCTCGCCGCTCACCGGCTCCAGCAGACTGTCGAGGTCGGCGCCGGGATCGCGAAGATAGATGTGGGCGAAGACCGGCGTTAGTGCAGCAGAACACAGGACGCGCACCTCGGCCTCAGCCGTGGGGCCAAGTCCAAGGGCGACGTCTCCTTGGGCCTTAACCCGGAAGGGAAGCAGCTTGGCGGGGCCATCTTCATCACCAGCCAGCGGGCCCTCCAGGCCGCTCTCGTAGAGTGTCTTCAGCGAGGCGCGAGCATCTTTCTCCATGTCTGCGAAGGCCACGCGATCCTCGGCAAGAACCCGAGCCTTGCGGTCCAGCTCGGCCTTCGTCACCTCCAGCTCCTTCTTCAGCACGCCTAGGTGGGCGCGACACTTCTTGAGCTTGGCCTACCGATCCTCGATGGCTGCCTCGCGAGCCTTCGTGCTTTCTTCCTGCTCCTGGCGAAGGCGGACCTCCCTCGCGAGCTAGTCCCACAGATCCTGCAGCTCGTCCTCCAACTCCTTGCAGCGGCCACTGACTCCAACCACCTCTCCCAAGGCTGCGTCTCAGGCGGCCTTCGCCTCGAGGGTGGCCTCCCTCTCTCTGTCACAGGCCGTTGAGGCCTAAACCAGCGCCGCTCGAATCGAGGCATCAGAGCGAATCCACCCCGAGGCCAGCTCCAGGCGCCTGGCCACCAAGCAAGGGTCGGCTCCGAGAAGATCCTGCCGCAGCCGGTCCAGTTCAGCGGCGGCAAGCTCCAGGATGGAAGAAGAAGGCGGAGAAACATCGGCGCGCGCCAAGACAATAGGAGGAGTCGGGGAAGTAGCGATCGGTGGAACAGGAGGAGAAGATAGCGGCGGCAAGACCACAGTGTCCTGACGCGGAGTCTGCTGCACCCCTGCGGCCGCAGCAGGCAGGAGCACCTCGGGAGTCGCTTGGGCCATGGGGGCTGGGCTCTCCCCAGCCAGCTCGGCCAAGCCTCGCAAGGATGAGCGGGCAGGAGAGGCCCGTGCCTCGCGATCGCCCTCACCCGCAGGTGGAGGAGTCGCCGCAGATGGGGCCTCGGGAGCCCCCTTCGGTTTCTTCGCCGTGGGCGCCAAACTATCCAAAAGGAGCAAACATCAAGCCCAAGCAGTGGAACAAGGAACAAAAGATGAGGGATCAAGCACTTACAGGTCATCGCTGGAGGGCTCGAGCAGCCTCCGGCCGTACTTGAAGCCCGAAAGCCGGCTGGAGGGGTCAACCTCAGAAGCAGAAGGCGCGTCCGCGGATCGCCCCGGAGCTGGTGCGGACCCGTGGAGGATCAGCCCGGTCCTGTCCTTCTTCGGGATCGGGGGCGAACTCCCACTACCCAGCACGTCGTCGACTTCATCGTCATCGCTCAACGAGAGGCGGAGAGTACGGGACTTGCGTCGGGGGAGGGGAGCCCTGGACTCTCCGTCAGTTGCCTCGGAGTCAGGGCCCTCCTCCCTCTCCTCTTCGCCCTCCTCTCCGCTGGGGTCGCCGGAAGACACGTCCACCAGTCCCTCGGGAGCCACCGATGGTACGGGTCCGTCCCCGTTGAAGACCGGCATTGACTCCATCACCTGCTGCCAATCGTCGCGAAGGAACAAGGGCGCCGGCGCGCCCTCCAGCCGTGCCACCTCGCCCCCAACCAGGGATTGGAGCGCCGCGGTCACATCCTCGTCGCCCAGGGCCGCGGGGCTCGGGTGAGGCCTCCACATCGGAGGTGAGTACCTCCGAAGCGGGGCCAGCTGGTGCTCCAGGAACTCCCTCAGCAGCGACGCGCTGGTCAGCCTCGCTGCCGCCGCGCCGGCCGGCTTCAGGTCCGCGTCCATCTTCTCCAGGACCGGCTTCGCGCGGGGGTCCGTAAGCTCCTCCCGGGACCAGTCGCTGGAACTCACGGGCTGCTCCATGGGTAGGATCAGCCGAGGGTGGATGCGCCCGACGTCCACCAAGACCCACTTGCTCCTGAAGCCCTCAATCCTCTTCTCGGGATTCGAAATGGCAATGGCGCTGCTGTACGCGACGAAGCTCGCGCATGCGGAAGGAGAACCACGGGTGACCCGGAGGGAGAAGTAGTGGCACAGCAAGGCCACTGAGGGCTGCACTCCCACATGGGCCTCGCAGTAGTAGGCGAAGATCGCCAGAAGAAGGATGGAGTTGGGGTGGAGATGCAGAGCTTGCAAGTCATAGTGGCGGAGGACGGAGAGGGAGAACTCGGAGAAAGGAGGCACCAGGCCCGCAGTGATGGAGATTACGAAGAAAGGGTAGAAGGTGCTCCCTCGGCCCTCAGGGATGGCGGAGCCGACCTTGAACACCCGCGTTCCGTCGACTCCCCACGCCACCGCCATCCGGTGCAGCCGGGCGAGGCTCACCACCAACATGTTTGGCGATTCCAGGGCCGGCGAGAACCAAGCTTCAGCAGGAGGCTGGCGCGGCGCCATGACTTCCAAGGCCACAAAGGAGCAGATATGGGAGTTTGGTGGAAGGAAGGAGAGGCGCAAGAAAGGGGATCTGAGCAACAACGGGAGAAGGAGAAGAGCAAGGCTTGGGCAGACACTACGCCTTTAACCTGCGCGGTTGCGGGGACGCCCACCTCCAATCAACCGCCACGCGGCGCCTGAGGCCGCAGGCTGTTAGGGCCCGCGGCGCTTCGCCCTTTCCCTTTCGCCTCTCGGCACGGCCAAGTCCGGGCGCGCCTTGGGCCCGAGGGCTACTGTCGGTGTCGGATTCACGGGTTCCGGCAGACCCTTAAGGACCGAACTCTGGGGTGTGCGCGGATATCGTGCCCACTACCTCCCCGTCTCGAAAGGATCTAAACTACTGCAAGAACAACACAAGAGACACAGGGTTTATACTGGTTCGGGCCACCATTGTGGTGTAATACCCTACTCCAGTGTGGTGGGTGGATTGCCTCTTGGGCTGATGAGGAAGAACAGTACAAGGAAGAACAACCACGTGAGGGTCTGTTCTTGGCTAGGGGATGAACTGCTAGGAGAGTTCGATCGCCCTTCTCTCTCTCTCTCTCTCTCTCTCTCTCTCTCTCTCTCTAGATGCTGGATCAGGTTCTCACTAGGTCATTCCAATCTGCCTCTACCCCGGGGGTGGCTAGTCCTATTTATAGGCGAAGGCCCTGGGCCTCTTCCCAAATATTGAGCGGGAAGGGCGCCAACAATTGGCCAATTTGAAGGGGAACATCTGGTACACTTATCCTGACTAAAGTTGGTCTTCCCCTGCCAAAGGCCCTGTGGTGACGCCGTCCTGGGCTCCATGGTGACCTCCTCCCCACCGTTGGACTGGTCTTGGTCTCGTTGCACCAAAATGGGTGCCTTTGCTTGATCCTCTCGCCTGCGCTCGCCCCCTTTGAACCAAAGAGGAAAGGGAGACGCTGCGCGGGCTGGCGCCCGCCTGGCACCCTTGGTCGTCATGGCTTGCGTCATGGGCACCTTCTGAGGTACCCCACCTTGATCTCTCCGCCTCCTCGCGAGCTAGCCTAAGGAGGCCGTGCTTGAGGAAGCACCGTGTCGTCTGCCTCGCGAGGGTCTTGAGCCTTGTGTTGAAGATGATGGGCCGCGCTGGGCCCCCATTTGAGCCATGCCGCAGGCCGCAGGCAGGCAAGTCTGGGGACCCCTGTTCCCAGAACGCCGACAGTAGCCCCCGGGCCCAAGGCGCGCGCGGACTTGGCCGTGCCAAGAGGCGAAAGGGCAAGGGCGAAGCGCCGCGGGCCCTAACAGCCTGCGGCCTCGGGCACAGCGTGGCGGTTGATTGGACGTGGGTGCTTTTGCAACTGCACTGGATACTCAAGGCGTGGCATCTGCTCGGGTTTTGTTCTTCTCCTTCGCTGATCAGATCCCCTTTCTTGCGCTTCTCCTCCCTTCCTCCAAGCTTCCAGATCTGCTCCACCCGCTCGACCCAGGTAGCCATGGCGCCTCGCCGGGCCCCGGCCGAAGCTTGGTGCTCGCCTGCTTTGTATTCGCCCAATGTGTCGAAGGCGAGCCTCGCCCTACTGCACCGGATGGCTGCGGCGCAGGGCATTGATGGGGCGCAGATGTTCAAGGTCGGCTCCGATGCCCCTGAAGGCCAAGGGAGCACCTTCTATCCTTTCTTCGGAGCTCCATTACAGAGGGCCTGGTGCCTCCTTTCTCTGAGTTCTTTCTCGCCGTCCTCCGCCATTACAACTTGCAAGTTTTGCATCTCCACCCCAACTCCGTCATTCTCCTTGCGATCTTCGCCTACTACTGCGAGGCGCATGTGGGGATGCAGCCTTCAGTGGCCTTGCTGCGCCACTACTTCTACCTCCGGACCTCCAAAGGTTCCCCTTCTGCATGCGCGGGCTTCGTCGCGTGCGGCACCTCCATGGCCATCTCGAATCCAGGGAAGAGGATCGAGGGCCTTCCGGAGCAAGTGGGTATTGGTTGACGCGGGGTGCGTCGACCCTCGGTTGGCCCTTCCCATGGAGCCGCCCGTGAGCTCGGAAGACTGGTGCCGGGTGAAGCTCATGGATCCCCGCGCCAAGTCGATGCTGGCGAAGATGGACGCCGATCTGAAGCCAGCCAACATGGCGACGGCGAAGCTGACCGGGGCGTCGTTGCTGAGGGGGTTCCTGGAGCACCAGTTGGCTCCGCTTCGGCAGTACTCTCCCCCGATGTGGAGGCCTCACCCGAGCCCCGCTGTCGTGGGCGAAGAGGACGTGACTGCGGTTCTCCAGTCCCTGGTCGGGGGCGAGGCACCAAGGCTGGAGGGCGCGCCTTCGCCCCTGTTCCTCCGCGACGATTGGGAGCAAGTGGTGGAGTACATGCCCGTCTTCAAAGGGGACGGGCTCGTGCCCGTGGTGGCTCCCGAGGACCTGGTGGATGTGTCTTCCGGCGACTCCAGCGGAGACGGGGGCGAGGAGGAGTTGGAGGCAGGCCCCGACTCCGAGGCGACTGGCGGAGAGTCCAGGGCTCCTCCGCTCCAGCACAAGCCCCGTGCTCTCCGCCTTTCGCTGAGTGATGATGATGATGACGACGAAGTGCTGGGTAGCGGGAGCTCACCTCCGGTCCCGAAGAAGGGCAGGACCGGGTTGATCCCCCGCGGGTCCGCCCTGACTCCGGGGCGAACCGCTGATGCGCCTTCTGCTTCCGGGGTTGACCCCTCCAGCCGGCTCTCCCGCTTCAAGTTTGGCAGGAGACCACTGGAGCTTTCTGGCGACGACCTGTAAGTGCTTGATCCTTGATTCCTGGTTTCTTGTTCCGCTGACGAGGCTTGACGATTAATTCTCCTGAGCAGGCTGGCGCCCGCGGCGAAGAAGCTGAAGGGAGCTCCTAAGGCCCAAGCTGCGGCGACACCTCCACCTGCAGGGGAGGACGATCGCGACGCATGGGTTTCTCCTGCCCACTCGCCCTTGCGGGGCTTGGCTGATCTGGCTGTGGCCACAGCCCCCGTGGCTCGATCGACCCCAGAGGTGCCCTTGTCTGGTGCTGCTGCTACGGCTGGGGAGGTACAACAGACTCCGTCTCGGGATACTGCAGCCTCGCCGCTGCTACCTTCTCCTCCCGTTCCGCCAGTTGCTGGTTCTGCGACTCCTCCTGCTGCCTTGAAGCGCACTGATGTTTCTCCACCTTCTTCTTCCATCCTGGAAGGAGCTGTTGCTGGACTGGACCGGCTGTGGCAGGATCTTCTAGGCGCCGACCCTCGCCTGGTGGCCGGGCGCCTGGAGCTGGCCTCGGGGTGGATTCGCTCTGACGCCTCGATCCGAGCAGCGCTGGTTCAGGCCTCGACGGCCTATGACGAGGAGAGGGAGGCTACCCTCGAGGCGAAGGCTGCCCGTGACGCGGCCCTAGGAGAGGCGGTTGGCATCCGCGGCCGCTGCAAGGAGCTGGAGGACGAGTTGCAAGGCCTGCGAGATCAGCTTGCAAAGGAGACCCGCCTTCGCCGAGAGCAGGAGAAGGGGGTGAAGGCTCGCGAGGCGGCGCTCGAGGACCAGGAGGCAAAGCTCAAGAAGCGCCGCAGCCACCTAGGCGCGTTGAAGAAGGAGTTGGAGACGACGAAGGCCGAGCTGGACGCCAAGGCCCGGGTCGTTGCCGAGGATCGCGTGGCCTTTGCGGACATGGAGAAGGATGCTCGTGCTTCACTGAAGACGCTGTATGAGAGTGGCCTGGATAGCCCGCTGGCTGGTGACGGGGACGGCCCCGCCAAACTGCTTCCCTTCTTGGTGAAGGCTCTTGGAGATGTCGCCCTCGGACTCGCCCCCACGGCTGAAGCTGAGGCGCGTGTCCTGTCTTCCGCCGCGCTTATGCGGGTCTTCGCCCATGTCTACCTTCGCGACCCCAGTGCCGACCTCGACAACCTGCTGGAGCCGGTGAGCGGCGAGGGCGCCGCTGCCGCTGTCGAGGCCGTGAAGGGGCGCGCAGAGGCGCTGCTAGGGAAGTTCCGGGCCTTCGGCACCAAGCCGAAGTGAGGCGCTGCCGACCCCACTACCCCACAAGGCGAAGCCACTCCACGCGATTCTGCTGCCGACAAGTGACTCCGCTATCGTTCTTGTTCTTCTTTCGATTCCTGCACATGCACGACGCCTCGAGGAGGCATTTAAATTTGCGTTTGGTACCAAGGCGACATTATGGGTTGTAATATTCACTTTTAAGTTCCTTGAGTTTTATGTTCCTCTTCCCTACTTGCTTATGCTCTACGCCGCGCATGCCTCACCCAGCATCAGCCCCGACCGGAAACCAGGACGGGACCAAAGGAATGAGGGGCCACGTGACAAGTTAGGCTCCTGAGTCGCGATGCTCAGGAGTCCCCCTTGGCGCACGAACAACAAGTAGGGAAGCGCGATGTAGGTGCGTTTCCGTTCTACGTCTGCAGAGCCCGACCCCGCGCGTACCTCACCCAGCATAGCCTTTTGGAACTAAGGAGTGAGGGGCTACGGAGCCAGTTAGGCTCCTGAGTCGCGATGCTCAGGAGTCCCCCTTGACACCCGAACAGCATGAGATGGAATGTAGGCGGGGCTACCGTTCTACGTCTGCAGAGCCCGACCCCGCGCGTACCTCACCCAGCATAGCCTTTCGGAACTAAGGAGTGAGGGGCTACGGAGCCAGTTAGGCTCCGGAGTCGCGATACTCAGGAGTCCCCCTTGACGCGCAAACGGCCTTCGTACCTTGGCTCCGCTCGGGGAGAGACGCGCGACGAACCAGGCCCGAGGGGCCTGGCTGTGGCGTACGGCTGAGCGTGACCCAGTCGTAGCCCCCGTTCCCAGCCCCCTCGCGCGGCGCTCCTGAGGGGAGGCGTTGCGATGAGGCCGACCACTGAGCTCTGGGCTCCCTGAGGTTAACGCGGCCCGGAGGCCACCCTCAGTTGTTTATCACCAGCGCGGAGCATAGAGCTTCCGTATGTGTACGGGCATAGCCGCTCCTCGGCAGTGTCGTCAGCCAGCCGGAGCATGGTGCTTCCACTGGTACGTGGGAGGGGGCTCCCCTCCAGGAGGAGCCGCCGGGGCGTGTACAGCCCCGCCCTGACACGTGGCTGGACGGTAGAGCTAGGTGAGGTGTATCTGGGCACTCGTGAGCCAGCACGGGACTCACGAGGCCCTACCTCTAGGCGGGTTGCGCCTGGCACTGGGTCGTATCTTGAGATGTGTTCCTGCAAAATCTGGTTAGATGCCGGCACTCTACGTCCTCGGGTCCCGGCCCTCGAGCTTGTCTCAGACGTCGCTGGTATGCCAGGTCGCGATGCCGTGGACAAGGCCAGAGGGTGAGGGCTGGAGAGCCAGTAAGAGCCCTGAGTCGCGATGCTCAGGCACCCCCCCCCTTTAACGTGCAAGTGGTCGACATGAAGAAGAAAAGGTGTCGTGGACGGCATCAAGTAATCAAGCATGATGCATAATTGGAAATAAACGCGGAAGGGATACATGCCGCTGGGCCTAGCCGAGTGGCGTGGGGATGATGCAGCCCGAGGGGCGCCCCCAGCAAAGCAAGCTAGCGACTGAAAAGATAAAGAGGGATACATGCCACAGGGACGGACCCACGCAGCCTGGGAATGACGCAACCCTGGGAGGGCGCTCCTAGCTGGGAATGAAACTTGAAAGATGTCACCTGAAGATGTCGTCGGTGCAGTGGCGTTGGTCCAGTAGACTTGGTGGGCTGCAGAAGCCGATCCTCACGAGCCCCTAGGCCCAGGGGCCTCGGGAGGCTCCGGAGGCACTGGTGGCTCCTCGCGAGCAGCCTCCATCTCTGCCAGGGCTGTGGAACACCTGTCTTCTTGCGCCTCCAAGATGCTCCTCATGATGTGCGGGTACGCCGCAGCCATGCTCGGCAGGCCATAAGGCATGCGAACATAGCTGTGGGGTGGTCCTCCGCAGCGCCCCACTTGTGAGGGCCAGAGGCGCTCCGCCGTGGCGATCTGATTGAGCCCTGGTACATCGACACAGACGCGCAGCCCACCATCCTCGCCTGGATGGGGAGCCACAGCTGGTGGGCGATGACAACCTCTCATGATCCTTGACTCATGTAGTTCTTGAATGGCCTTGCTAACAAGCTCCTGCTGGTCTGACCTTCTTTCCCTGGCTTCCTTTCGAGGGAAGCGTGCTTCGAAACACGCTTCCACATGGTGCCCCAGCGCCTCCCTCGTGACCTTGGCGAGGTCGGTGGCCCACCAAGTGAGAGCCCCCGAGCCCTGCCTGAGGAGGGCGCCGGGCGCGCTTTCCTATGCAATTGAAGGAGGGTCCCCCTGGGCAGACGCGGGCCTTGAAGGGCCTGCCTCCTGAGGGGCTAAGCCTGACGTTGTCTTCTTATTCTTGGGGGTGGTCTCAGGAAGCCTCCTGCTTCCGCGATCTGGGTCTTCTAGTGACGCGGCCTGAAAGGCTCGCTCCAGGGCACACACTGCATCCTTCTCTTGACATGGCACCGTGATGACGCCGCTGCTTCCTGGCATCTTGAGGACGTTGTAGCCATGGTGAGTCATGGCCATGAACTTAGCCAGCGCCGGGTACCCGAGGATGGCGTTGTACGGCCGGCGGATGTGGGCGACGTCAAAGTCGATGAGCTCGGTGCGGTAGTTGTCGTAGGTGCCGAAGGTTACTGGGAGGCGGACCTGCCCGATCGGGACCGTGGAACCGTCGGTGACTCCGGAGAAGGGCTTGGTTGGCTGAAGCTGGTCATAGTGCACTTGGAGGCTGTTGAATGTTTCCACGGACAAGACATTGAGCTCTGCCCCTCCGTCGATGAGGGTCCTGGTGACCAGAACGTTGCTAATGATTGGGGAACAAAGCATTGGGAGGACTCCGGCTGTGGCCGCGCACTTGAGCTGGTCTGCCGAGCTGAACGTGATGGTGCAGGCCGACCACCTGAGGGGACGCGTTGCTTCGAGCTTGGGGAGAACTGCATTCACTTCGCGAGCAAACTGCTCGAAGATACATTGAGAGGCTGGGGCTTGAGCTCCGCCTAGGATGCAGGCGATGGCGCGAGGCTCCTGGAAGCCCCCAGCCCCTTCGTCTTGGTGGCGGTCTTCATTCCTTCTCGGCTGAGGCGGCAGCGGCGGCAGGCCTGGGTTGCCATGAGGGCGATCCTCGCGAGGCTGGTCCCTCCAGTCCCCCTCGCGAGGCGGGTCATGCCAGCGGTCCTCGCGAGGTTGGTCACGCCAGCCTTGACGTGGGCCATGATCTTCCCAGCGTCCCGGGTTCCTTCCTCCTCCTCGGCCGTAGCCCCGGTCAGCACGGTCAGGGCGTCGGCCGACTCTTCCTTCTCACACAGCGCGGAGTTCTTGGCATTCATTGGTGTTGTGGGTGTGGAGGTCGTGGTACACACAGTACCGATTGCCCCTGGAGGATTCGGGCAGATCCTTGCCCCGCTTGGTGTCTGGCTCTGCCGCGAGCACGACAGCCCCCTTGCGCTTCACATCCTTGGCCTTGGGCTTCTTCTCTTCTGGGTCTGCGGCAGGCAGCTCGAGGAGGGAGAGGCGTCACTCCTCAGCTCTGGCGCACTTGGTCGCCAGGTTGAACAGCTCCAGGGAGGTGCAGAGGTCTTCATGCATCGCCAACTCCTCCTTCATCTTGACGTCGTGCACGCCATCGGAGAAGGCCGAAATGATGGCTTCTTCAGACACCCTGGGGATCTTGAGGCGCACATTGTTGAAGCGCTGGATGTACTTTTGCAGGGTCTCTCCAGGTTGTTGCTTGATGCGGCGCATGTCGCTCACGGCGGGAGGCCGGTCGCGGGTACCTTGGAAGTTGGCGATGAAACGGGTACGCATCTGGTCCCAGGAGGAGATCGTGCCAGGGGCCAGGTTCAGGAGCCAAGTGCGAGCACCTTCCTTCAGCGCCATGGGGAACCAGTTCGCCATGACCTTTTCGTCCCCGCTGGCTGCTTCGATTCCCAGCTCGTAGAGCTGGAGGAACTAAGTGGGATCTGTTGTGCCGTCGTAGCGAGGAGGCAGGTCCGGCTTGAACTTGCCGGGCCACGCGACGCTACGCAGCTCGGGGGTGTAGGCGCGGCAGCCTGCAGTGACCGCGGGAGGTTTTGGTTGAGGGAGAGCTTGGCCTTGTGGGTCCCCTTGCGCTGCAGCTGGGAGCAGCGCAGGGTCTTGACGTGTCGGAGCTGGAGCGGGGTCTCGGCGAGCCGGGGCTGGGAGCGCCCGGGCGGCCTCTTGCGGTTGCGGGACTTCTTGGCAGCTCCGTTCCTGCTGGGCCGGCGCATGACGGAGCGGGTTCCGCCCAGGAGCTGCGCGCCTTGGGGCCATGGCATCTTCTTGGAAAGGTGGCGGCTAGAATGCCCCTCGGACTTCATTGCCCACGAGGCGGAGTGCGGCGTAGCGGTGCGGAAGGCGCGGGAGAGCCCCCTGCGGCGCGGACGAGCTCGGTGATGCGGTCGAGCCACTCCTCGTAGACGTCGTCGACGGGGCGGTAGCGCAGGAACTCGTTCGCCACGATGAGCGCAGCTCGAGCCTCCAAGGGCGCGCGAAGAACCGGCTGGGGTGAGCGACGGAGTGGTGGTGCGGCCATCTCCCCGTACGGACGGGTGCTGAGAGGATGCTTGCTGCTCATTCCCCGCCGGGCCGGTGGCGGCGTTGACGGCGGGCGACGGGGAACGACGAGGACGCCCACCGACGGGGGCCGTCTGGACGGCGCGGGAAGCGATGGCGGCCCGGCGCTCGGTGCGGGCCCAACGAGCGTCAGACATGAATGCGATGGTCGGAGGAGAGCGGAGCGGTGGCAGACAGATTCCGGCGGACCCCTACCTGGCGCGCCAAATGTCGGATTCACGGGTTCCGGCAGACCCTTAAGGTTCGAACTCTGGGGTGCGCGCGGATATCGTGCCCACTACCTCCCCGTCTCGAAAGGATCTAAACTACTGCAAGAACAACACAAGAGACACAGGGTTTATACTGGTTCGGGCCACCATTGTGGTGTAATACCCTACTCCAGTGTGGTGGGTGGATTGCCTCTTGGGCTGATGAGGAAGAACATTAAAAGGAAGAACAGCCTCGCGAGGGTCTGTTCTTGGCTAGGGGATGAACTGTTAGGAGAGTTCGATCGCCCTTCTCTCTCTCTCTCTCTCTCTAGATGCTGGATCGGGTTCTCACTAGGTCATTCCAATCTGCCTCTACCCCGGGGGTGGCTAGTCCTATTTATAGGCGAAGGCCCTGGGCCTCTTCCCAAATATTGAGCAGGAAGGGCGCCAACAATTGGCCAATTTGAAGGGGAACATCTGGTACACTTAACCTGACTAAAGTTGGTCTTCGCCTGCCAAAGGCCCTGTGGTGACGCCGTCCTGGGCTCCATGGTGACCTCCTCCCCACCGTTGGACTGGTCTTGTTCTCGTTGCACCAAAATGGGTGCCTTTGCTTGATCCTCTCGCCTGCGCTTGCCCCCTTTGCACCAAAGAGGAAAGGGAGACGCTGCGCGGGCTGGCGCCCGCCTGGCACCCTTGGTCGTCATGGCTTGCGTCATGGGCACCTCGCGAGGTACCCTGCCTTGATATCTCCACCTCCTCATGAGCCAACCTGAGGAGGCCGCGCCCGAGGAGGCGTTGCATCGTCCTCCCCATGAGGATTGGCCCCTGGCGAGGGTCTTGAGTCTTTCGTTGATGAAGGTGGGTCGTACTGGGCCTCCATTCGAGCCATGCCGCGGGCCGCAGGCAGGCAACTCTGCGGACCCCCGTTCCCAGAAGCCGACTGTCGGCGTTCTGGGAACGGGGGTCCCCAGACTTGCCTGCCTGCGGCCTGCGACGTGGCTCAAATGGGGGCCCAGCGCGGCCCATCATCTTCAACACAAGGCTCAAGACCCTCGCGAGGGTCCAAGCCTCGCGAGGCGGACGACACGGTGCTTCCTCAAGCACGGCCTCCTTAGGCTGGCTCGCGAGCAGGCGGAGAGATCAAGGTGGGGTACCTCACGAGGTGCCCATGACGCAAGCCATGACGACCAAGGGTGCCAGGCGGGCGCCAGCCCCCGCAGCGTCTCCCTTTCCTCTTTGGTGCAAAGGGGGCAAGCGCAGGCGAGAGGATCAAGCAAAGGCATCCATTTCGGTGCAACGAGACCAAGACCAGTCCAACGGTGGGAATGAGCTCATCGTGGAGCCCAGAGCGGCGTCACCACAGGGCCCTTGGCAGGCGAAGACCAACTTTGGTCAGGATAAGTGTATTGTATATTCCCCTTCGAATTGGCCAATTGTTGGCGCCCTTCCCGCTCAATATTTGGGGAGAGGCCCAAGGCCTTTGCCTATAAATAGGACTAGCCACCCAGGGTAGAGGGACAGAGGATCCGGGATCCGAGCAAGGAGAGAGAGAGAGAAGGGCGGCTGAACTCCCCTTACAGTTCATCGTCCCAGCTAGAACACGCCCTCGCTAGGCTGTTCACCCTTGTATTGTTCATCTTCATCAGCCCAAGAGGCAATCCACCCACCACACTGGAGTAGGGTATTACACCACACCGGTGGCCCGAACCAGTATAAACTCTGTGTCTTTTGTGTTGTTCCTTTGGTAGTTTAGATCCTTGCGAGACGGAGGGGTAGAAGGCAGAATCTCCGCGCGCACCCCAGAGTTCGAACCTTAAGGGTCTGCCGGAACCCACGATCCGACAACGGGGCACCATCACGGCATGCCCAAAACACGGCTTAAACTGTACTAGGGGCTGTCGAATTCTTTCTTTATCTTCTCTTACTTTCAGGACTCCATACTTCGGACGACCTGTTCGGCAATTCAACTGCCACACAAATGATGCAAGAGCCAGGGAAGCAGACAAGCCATGCCGCATAATGGACTCCCAGGTGGTCTCTGTCACGAGCAGTATACCTATTTTGCATATAAATTCCGCGGCCCGCCCCTGGACTGGACATGTTAAATAGTCCAACTTTTTACTTATCGCGCTATTTGTATCGTTCTGCTTTAATCGCAGCCCTTTTAGGCAATGCATAGTCTTTATCTATTTTTTGCATTACCTTATGTACAAATATATGTTCATTAATGAAATGTTGCACCCGTACACTGTGGTACGGCAAATACGCCAGGGGCTTCAGTACCCCTCAATATGGTGTGAGAAGTCCGAACACTTTCACAAGTGTGGCACCCCGAACTTATAGCATTATATGCATCGGCTCCGAATCATGTCTTGGCTCAATAGTTGGGTTTGCCCAGCTCCTATGTTTTGGTGCCTTACGTTCCGCTATATCGGCTAAGGTAGCACTAGGAGAACTACTGCGATTGTGCCCCAGTTGAGTTGGGTTGAGCACCTCAGTAGAGAAAGCTAAAACTGACTGTCATGATGAAGCGAGAGACCGGTCGCTGTTCGAGAGGTTTTTCGAGTCCCTAAAGACTTATGCCGCTTAGAGCGAGGACCGGCTTTGTCCTGCGAAGGCGTGGATATCGCCCCGAAGTCGGTCTTCTAAATACCAGGGGCTTCGCCGAAATTTAAAATTATGGAGTTCTATGGCTAAGTGAGAGTGTTCAAGCATTATAGTCCGATTGCCTTGTTCGTTGTGCTGAGCACCTCCCTCGAAGGACCCAAACATGGGAAAAAGAGCGCTCAGGTTTATCCCGAACACCCCAGCACTAGTGGCATGGGGGCAGAAGCCGACGACTGGCCATCTCTCAGTTTTTGATAAACGGCTGCATAGAAAGTAATATTTTAAATTCAAAAAGCATTGCTTAGCGCATATGAACAAGTTTTCAGCGCACAGGACAACACGAGCGAGTTCATTCAAAAATTGCATCCTTGGTACATTCATCCGCCATAAGGCGGGCACCCTTCAGAACATCCTTATAATAGTTCTCAGGTTTGCGATGCTCCTTCCCCGGCGGCGGCCCGTCCTTCACAAGCTTCTCACCGTCTAGCTTGCCCCAGTGCACCATAGCGCGGGCAAGGGCCCTACGGGCACCTTCGATGCAGACGGAGCGCTTGATGACTTCAAGCCTTGGACAGGCCGCCACCAGCCGCTGAACCAGTCCGAAATAGCTCCCACGCAGGGCCTCTCCAGGCCACAGCCGAACTATGAGGCCCTTCATGGCCTGTTCGGCCGCCTTGTGGAGCTCGACCAGCTGCTTCAGCTGCTTGCTCAAGGGCACAGGGTGTCCGGCCTCAGCATACTGAGACCAGAACTCCTTCTCCGTCGAGCTGCCCTCCTCAGCTCGGTAGAATGCGGCGGCATCGGATACGCTACGGGGAGGATCTGCGAATGCCCCTGGAGAGCTCCGGATTCGGGTAAGTAACAAGTAGCTTACTTTTATATGTCTGCTTTGCAAAAAGAATGCCTTACCCGCCGCTATCTTTTTCACCGCATCCAACTCCTGGAGGGCCTTCTGGGATTCGTCCTTGGCAGACTTGGCAGTTTCGATGGCCGCCGCGAGCTCGGACGCTTGCGTCTTCGAGTCAAGCTCCAAACTCTCATGTTTTTTCATGAGAGCCTGAAGCTCTTGCCGCGCCTCGCCAACCTGCGCCTCAAATTTCTCTCGCTCGATGCGCTCCAAGGCCGCTCTCTTCTCGGCCTCGGACAGCGCCTGCTTGAGGGTAGCCACCTCAGTTGTGGCCCCTGCAATAAGCAGCACAATCCTGTCATTTTTGCAATTGCATCTTTTTATATATTTTTCTATAAGGTATCTCTTACCTTCTTTCTCCTCGAGCTGCCACTTGGCAAGGCCGAGCTCTTGCTTGGACCGCTCGAGACCCCGCTTCAGGGTGCCTACCTCCGCAGTTAGTGCGGCAGTCGCAAGCAGCGAAGCCTGCATACGCATATTGACTCATTTTTTGTTAGACTCCTGCGAAATTTATTAGATCCTCTATTCGGCTTTTCTTTCCGAACGCCAAATAGAGCATCAGGGGCTACTGTCTATGCGGTAATATTTTTACCTATTTTTACTTACCTCGAAGCCTGTTAGAAGGCTAGCACAAGCTTCAGTCAGTCCGCTCTTGGCGGACTGAACCTTCTGGAGCACCGTACTCATGATAGTACGGTGATCCTCGTCGATGGAGGCGCCGTTAAGCACCTCCAGCAAATTCTCCGGCGCCTCCGGTTGGACGGGGGCCGCCGGCTTAGTAGGCTTGCTCCTCTTAAAAGGAGGTCGCCTGACGTAGTCCGAAACCGTTGAGGATTCCGACGCAGTGTCTGGCGCAAAGCTGGACTTGGAGCCCTGGGGGGTCTTGTCCCCTTTACTCCCGGAGTCCGGGAGGTCGCCTCGCGGCTCCTCTGGGACCACCTCCTCTTGGCCCGGAGCTCGTCGCGACGCCACTTGGACGTCGTCCGCAGTGCGGGGGGAGGCAGCGGGTGGAACTAAATTCATGTCTGATGAATCCAGGGTGCCGCTCGATGACTTGTCGAGCCCGGCCTCGGACTGCATAATTATAATCGGCATAAGGAAAAGCTGTGCAACAAAGGAATGCTATGAGTTATTCTAGTGTCCGAATACTTACGATGCTGCCGGGTGCCTGGCCCTGTGCGGCCACTCCTCTTCACCCTCGTCGGCGTCGGTGGAGTAGTCCAGAGGGAGGGTCTTCCCCTTCTTGGACCCTTCGGCCTCCCCTGTTGGGGCGGCCTTCCTCTTCTTTCCTCCCCCCGCTGGAGGGGGAGAGGTTTCTTCTTCCTCCTCCTCGTTTTCACGGGAGGAGCACATCTCGGATTCGTCGGATGAAGAATCCGACACCTCCTGGCGCCAGGAACTCTTTCGAGTCCCCATGGCCCTCTTCTTGGCCTTCTTCTCCGGCACCACGTAAGGTGCCGGAGCCAGCAGCTTCGCTAAGCGAGCGTCGGCTGGGTCTTCGGGCAAAGGGGCCGGATAGTCGATCTGTCCGGACCTCGCCAGCCAATCCTGTCAAAGGAAAGGGAGTTTAGATCCCGCATAGAGTCAAACTATGGAAAACCGACATCTTGTAAAAGGTAAAAATAGCTTACCGCACTAGCGGGAAGCTGCGTGTTGAATCCGCGGTCCTCGGAAGCAGATGCGGGAGCCTCGGCGCCTTTGAATAGCACCTTCTAAGTGTCTTCATACGTTGTGTTGAAGAGCCTGCTCAGGGCTGGGTGTTGTGCCGGGTCGAACTCCCACAAATTGAAGCCCCGTTGCTGACACGGGAGGATCCGGTGGACGAGCATAACCTGGACTACGTTAACAAGCTTAAGCTGCTTGTTCACCAAGGTTTGGATGCATTTTTGCAGTCTGGTTACCTCTCCTTTATTGCCACACGACAGGCCCGTCTCTTTACAAGACGTGAGCCGTGTAGGGGGTCCGGACCGGAACTCAGGGGCCGCGACCCATTTGGGATCACACGGCTCGGTGATGTAAAACCACCCCGATTGCCACCCCTTCAGGGTCTCCACAAAGGAGCCCTCGAGCCATAGGACGTTGGCTATCTTGCCCGCCATGGCACCTCTGCACTCCGCCTGGTTACCGCGCACCACCTTGGGCTTGACATTGAAAGTCTTGAGCCATAGGCCGAAATGGGGGTGGACGTAGAGGAAAGCCTCACACACGACGATAAACACCGAGATGTTGAGGATGAAGTTCGGGGCCAGATCGTGGAAATCTAGGCCATAGTAGAACATGAGCCCCCGGACGAATGGGTGAAGAGGAAAGCCCAGTCCGGGGAGGAAATGGGGAAGGAATACTACCCTCTCATGGGGCCTTGGGGTGGGGAGGAGCTGCCCCTCTTCGGGAAGCCGGTGCGCGATGTCGTTAGACAAGTATCCGGCCTTCCTCAGCTTTTTGATATGGCCCTCCGTGACGGAGGAGACCATCCACTTGCCTCCCACTCCGGACATGGCTGGAGAAGGTTGAGGTGGGAAGTGCGGGCTTGGGCGCTGGAGCTCGAGTGCGCGGAAGATGGATAGGCAAAGGAGGAAGAAGGTGTAGGTAAAAAGGTGGATCCTTATCCCCTTATATGGGCGGACGCGACTATGCGTCCCCACCAGCCTGGTAAAACTCGCTTATCTCCCAAGCGCCGTGATAAATGGCGCTGTCGGATCGTGGGTTCCGGCAGACCCTTAAGGTTCGAACTCTGGGGTGCGCGCGGAGATTCTGCCCTCTACCCCTTCGTCTCGTAAGGATCTAAACTACCAAAGTAACAACACAAAAGACACAGAGTTTATACTGGTTCGGGCCACCGGTGTGGTGTAATACCCTACTGCAGTGTGGTGGGTGGATTGCCTCTTGGGCTGATGAAGATGAACAGTACAAGGGTGAACAGCCTCGCGAGGGCGTGTTCTAGCTGGGACGATGAACTGCAAGGGGAGTTCAGCCGCCCTTCTCTCTCTCTCTCCTTGCTCGGATCCCGGATCCTCGGTCCTTCTACCCTGGGGCTGGCTAATCCTGTTTATAGGCAAAGGCCTTGGGCCTCTCCCCAAATATTGAGCGGGAAGGGCGCCAACAATTGGCCAATTCGAAGGGGAACATACAGTACACTTATTCTGACCAAAGTTGGTCTTCGCCTGCCAAAGGCCCTGTGGTGGCGCCGCTCTGGGCTCCACGATGAGCTCATTCCCACCGTTGGACTGGTCTTGGTCTCATTGCACCGAAATGGATGCCTTTGCTTGATCCTCTCGCCTGCGCTTGCCCCCTTTGCACCAAAGAGGAAAGGGGAAGACACTGTGCGGTCTGGCGTCCGCCTGGCACCCTTGGTCGTCATGGCTTGCGTCATGGGCACCTCGCGAGGTACCTTGCCTTGATATCTCCGCCTCCTCATGAGCCAACCTGAGGAGGCCGCGCCCGAGGAAGCGTTGCGCCGTCCTCCCCGCGAGGCTTGGCCCCTCGCGAGGGTCTTGAGTCTTGCGTTGATTAGGGTGGGCCATACTGGGCGTCCAGTCGAGCCTCGCCGCGGGCCGCACGCAGGCAAGTCTAGGGACCCCCGTTCCCAGAACGCCGACAGGCGCGGTTGGGTTACCCACGTCCGTATTGATGAGAATCCCATAAATAAAGGGGACACGATATCTGCTTTGACAAGACGTGCCAAGGAAACCGCCTTGCAAAATGCGCTGAGGTGGGGAAGTGAAAACGATTCGAACAGAGGATTGGCCGTAGTGTGGTGTGACGCTACAGAATACGTCAGCAGATTAGATTTGTGTAAATATTATTCTCTCTATGGCAATATGTGGAAACTTATTTTGCAGAGCCGGACACTATCCTTAGTGATTAACAATCTTTTATGAAGTACTTGGAGGAGGAACCCGCCTTGCAATGCCGAAGACAATCTGCGCGCCGGACTCGTCGTCATTGAAGCCTGGTTCAGGGGCTACTGTGGGAGTCCTGGATTAGGGGGTATCCGGATGGCCGGACTATACCATCAGCCGGACTCCTGGACTATGAAGATAAAAGATTGAAGACTTCGTCCCATGTCCGGATGGGACTTTCCTTGGCGTGGAAGGCAAGCTTGGCGATGCAGATATTTAGATCTCCTACCATTGTAACCGACTTTGTGTAACCCTGACCCTCTCCGGTGTCTATATAAACCGGAGGGTTTTTAGTCCATAGGACAACACAACATACAACAATCATACCATAGGCTAGCTTCTAGGGTTTAGCCTCCTTGATCTCGTGGTAGATCTACTCTTGTACTACCCATATCATCAATATTAATCAAGCAGGACGTAGGGTTTTACCTCCATCAAGAGGGCCCGAACCTGGGTAAAACTTCGTGTCCCTTGTCTCCTGTTACCATCCGCCTAGACGCACAGTTCGGGACCCCCTACCCGAGATCCGCCGGTTTTGACACCGACACCTCTCCTAGCCCTACCATGCCGGCCACGCGTCAGGGCGGGGCTGTACACGCCCCGGGGGCTCCTCCCGGAGGGGAGCCCCCTCCCACGTACCAGTGGAAGCACCATGCTCCGCGCTGCCTGACGACACTGCCAAGGAGCGGCTATGCCCGTACACATACGGAAGCGCTATGCTCCGAGCTGGTGATAAACAACTGAGGGCGGCCCACGGCCGTACCAACCTCAGGGAGCCCAGAGCTCAGTGTCCAGCACCGCCGCAACGCCTCCCCTCGAGAGCGCCGCGCGAGGGGGCTGGACACGGGGGCTACGCCCGGGCCTTGCCCGAGCACATGCCACCCAGCCAGGTTCCTCGGACCTGGTCGTCGCGCGCCCCTCCCTGAGCGGATCCAAGGTATGAAAACCCGTTTGAACATCAAGGGGGACTCCTGAGCATCGCGACTCAGGAGCCTAACTTGCCACATGGCCCCTCACTCCTTAGTCCCGTCCTGGTTTCCGGTCGGGGCTAACGGCGGTTGAGGTATGCACGGGGCCGGGCCCTGCCGACGCAGAACGACAAATCCACTCCTTTCCTTCCCCCTTCTCTATTTGTTGCTTGTGCGTCAAGGGGGACTCCTGAGCATCGCTACTCAGGAGCCTAACTTGCCACGTAGCCCCTCATTCCTTTGTCCCATCCTGGTTTCCGGTCGGGGCTAACGGCGGCTGAGGTATGCGCGGGGCCGGGCCCTGCCGACGTAGAGCGCAAGCAAGTAGGAGAGGAAAACGCAAATTCCAGGAAATTCAAAGCAAATATTACAAGCCATAGATTGTTTCACGACGCCAAACACAAGTTCAAACGCCTACGGGAGGCATGGTACATGTTGCAGGAATAAAAACAGGACGAAAGCCGCGAAGGGATCACTCTCTAGTGGCGCCGCCGCCTGTGGTGGAGTCACGCTGGGCGACTCCGCCTCCTGGAGCCGCGGAGCTGGCGGCACCACGCCCGGGCAAGATGCTGAAGGCGCGGAACCTCCCCAGCAAAGCCTCGGCTCGGCCTTTCATGGCCTCAGCGGCAGCGGCGGCAAGGTCGCTGCTCACGGGTTCCAGCAAGTTGTCGAAGTCGACATTGGGGTCGCGCAGGTAGACGTGGCTGAGGACATGCGTCAGCGCTGCAGAAGACAGGCACGCGCCTTGGCCTCGACCGTGGGGCCAAGGCCGTCCACGACATCTTCAAGCGCACGGACCAGGAAGGGAAGCAACTTGGCGGGGCCGTCCTCCGCACCAGCCAACGACTCCTCCAAGCCGCTCTCGTAAAGCGTCTTCAGCGTGGCGCGAGCCTTCTTCTCCATCTTTGCGAAGGCCACCCGATCCTCCGCCAGGACCTTCGCCTTGGCGTCTAGCTTGGTCCTCTCCGCCTTCAGCGAACGTTCCAACGTCTCCAATCGGCCGAGGCAGTCATCAAGCTTGACGTCCCGGTCCTTGACGGCAGCCTCCCGAGCCTTCATCTCCTTCTCCTTCTCCTGGCAGCCGTGGACCTCCTTGGCGAGCTCGTCGCGCAGGCCTTGCAGCTCGACCTCCAGCGCCTTGTAGCGGCTCTGGGCAGCCGCAGCGTCACCCAGGGAAGCGTCGCGAGCGGCCTTGGCTTGGCTGGCGTCCTGCTTCTCCCCATCGGAGGCCGACACGGCCTGGCTCAGCGCTGCTCGGACGGAGGTGGCAGAACGGGCCCAGCCAGAAGCTAGCTCCAGGCGCCCGACCACTAGGAGAGGCCCGCAGTTGGCTTCGTTCGTTGGCAACCTGGTCCAGGACAGCGGTAGAGAGAATATAAGAGACGGGAACCAGTGGAGAGGGCGGAGAGGACGGTAGCGTGATCACGGCTTGGCAGGAAGGAACCCCCTGGTCCTTGGCTGCCCCGGCTGCAGCATCGAGCGCAGTTGACTCCAGGGTCAGCGGGGCCACGGGGGATGACTCCTCGATGTGGCGTCCCAGTCGGCCTCGCGAAGACGATCGGGCAGGGGAGGCGCGAGCCTCGCTGTCTTCTTCCCCAGCAGATGAAGGCGCCACCCTGGTAGATGGACTCGCCCCAAGCAGGGTCGCAGAAGCCCCCCTCAACCTCTTTGCTGCAGGTACCGGTCTGGCAAAGAATGCAGATGTCAAGCCTCGGCGGCAGAAACCAAGCAAAGCACGAATTGAGCACTTACTGGTCATCGCTCGGGGATTCAAGCAGCTTCCAGCTAAACTTGAAGCCCGAGAGCCTGCAGCTGGGGTCAGCCTCGGGAGGCCCGGAAGTAGAGCGCACATCAGGAGGGCTGGAGCTGGCCTCAGACCGCCCAGGGACCTGGGCAGACCCTGGGGGAACCAGCCCCGACCCACCCTTCCTTGTGACCAAGGGAGAGTCCTCCCCTCCTCGCCTGGCGCCGGCCTCGCCGTCGTCCGGGTTGGAGTGAAGGGCCTGGGACATGCGCCGAGGGAAGGACTCCCCCAACTCCTCGCCAGTCGCCTCAGAGTCAGACTCTTCCTGCTCCGCCTCTTCTTCCCCCTCACTCCCGCTAGAGTTGCCGGAGAACACGTTCACCATTGCCAGCGCCGCCAGATCCTTAGGAGCCTCCGCGGGCACCAGCCCCTCACCGTTGAAGGTGGGCATGGTGTTCACCACCTGCTCCCAGTCGTCGTGAAGGAACAGGGGGGCGGGGGCGCCCACCGGGCTTGCCACATCTCCCCCGACCAAGGAATGGAGGGCCGCAACCAGATTCTCGTCGGTCAGGGCCTCGGAGCTTAGGCGCAAAGCGGCGTCCACTTCCCCAAGCCTCCACAATGGGAGCGAGTGCTCCTGGAGTGGAGCCACCCGGTGCTCCAGGAACTCCCTCAGGAGCGTGGCCCCGGTCAACTTCGCCGCCCCTAAGCTGCTTGGCCTCAGGTCCGCTTTCATCCTCTTCAGCACCGCCTTCGCACGGGGCTCGACGAGCTCCGCGTGGGACCACGCGTCAACAGCCTTGGGTTGCCCCGTAGGCAACACCAGACGGGGGTGGATGCGCCTGACATCCACCATGACCCACTTGCTCCGGAAGCCTTCGATCCTCTTCCCAGGCTTCGAGGTAGCATTGGAGTTGGAGTACGCGATGAAGCTCGCGCATGCGGAGATATGGCCACGAGAAACCCGGAGGGAGAAATAGTGGCGCAACAAGGCCACCAAGGGCTTCACCCCAACGTGAGCCACACAGTAGTAAGCAAAAATCGCCAAGAGAAGAACAGAGTTGGGGTGGAGATGCAGTGCTTGCAAGTTGTATTGGCGAAGAACAACAAAGAAGAACTCAAAGAAAGGAGGCACCAGACCGGCGACGATGGCGCTCACAAAGAGCGGATAGAAGGTGCTCCCCTTGCCATCAGGCTGGTCGGAGCCGGCCTTGAGCACGGTCGCCCCCGTGCTGCCCTGCGCCACCGTCATCAGGAGCGTGAGGGCGAGGTTCTTCTCCGACAGGTTCGGGGAATCCAGAGCCGGTGAGTACCAGGCCTCGGTCGGGGACTTGCGAGGCGCCATGGCATGCCGGATGAGAAGGATTGGGATAGATCTGGAGGATTTCGGGAGCGAGAAGGACAAGAGCGAGAAATGGTATCTGGGGCGAGACGAACGAAGCAAGTAAGTCTGGCCCGGGCACCTCTTTTTTCAGATGGACAGTTGCCGAGGCATCGTGGGAAGCACAGACGCCCACGTCCAATCAATCGCCACGCGGCGCCCGAGGCCGCAGGCTGTTGGGGCCCGCGGCGCTTCGCGCTTGCCCCTTTGCTTCCCTGCTAGGCCAAGCCCGGGCGCGCCTTGGGCCCGGGGGCTACTGTCGGCGTTCTGGGAACGGGGGTCCCCAGACTTGCCTGCATGCGGCCTGCGGCGTGGCTCGAGTGGGGGCCCAGCGTGGCCCATCTTCATCAGCTCAAGCTCAAGACCCTCGCAAGGGGCCAAGCCTCGCGGGGTGGACGACAGGAAGCTTCCTCAGAAGCAGCCTCATCAGGCAGGCTCGCGAGTAGGCGGAGAGATCAAGGCAAGGGTACCTCGCAAGGAGCCCGTGACGCAAGACATGACGATCGAGACCAGGCAGGCGCCGGCCTGCGCAGTGTCCTTGTTTCCCCTTTGGTGCAACGGGGGTAAGCACAGGCCAAGGCATCTGGCAAAGGTTACCATTCCGGTGCAACGAGACCAAGACCAGCAGAGCGGTAGGACGGAGGTCAACATGGAGCCCAAGACGGCGACATCATTAGTGCTTTTGGCAGCCGAAGACCACGTTTGGTCAGGATAACTTGTACTAGATGTTCCCCTTCAAAATGGCCAATTGTTCGCGCCCTTCCCGCTCATTATTTGGGGAGAAGCCCAGGGCCTCTATAAATAGAGCTAGCCACCACAGAGTAGAGGCATCTGGTCAGATCGGAGGGGAACCCCGGACCAAGTAGAACACACCGCACTAGCTCAAGAACACCTCTCGCGAGGCTGTTCTTCCCTTGTACTGTTAATCATCAGCCCTTGAGGCAATCCACCACACCACACACTGGAGTAGGGTATTACACCACAACGGTGGCCCGAACCAGTATAAATCTCGTGTCCCTTGTGTTGTTCATCATTTCCAGCTTAGATCACACGAGGAGATCGGACGTAGATCGGTAGGGGAGAGACTCCGCGCGCACCCCAGAGTTCGAACCTTAAGGGTCTTCGGGAACCCGAAATCCGACAGAGGCCAAGTTATATTCGAGCATGGTTGATCGATATCATCATTACATGTTCGATGTTCTTTATAGTACTATTGGGCTGCCGTTTTCCACACTTCTCCCAAATAAATGTGTACTTTATCAGAGATAAAAATAAAATAAGAGTACAAACGCTCCACCATGCGGTTCCTAGTACCTGTATACTAGTAGTAGTAGTAGTAGTATTAGTAGTAGTACTAGTACTACTCGTACTACTAAACCTTGCACTTGGCTCTTCGCCTCTTCGGGAAGTCGAACAATGATGGTACTATAGTGTATGCCTCTGGCAATGTGACAACGAATGAATTGTTGCACGTCCACCGCGTGGGCGAGGGTAGGTTGGATTAGTCAAAAGCTTCTAGTTGTCCTGCGAGCCACCAGGCTTGAGGTAGATGGAGAGGGCGTAAGCGAGCATCACCTTGTCCTGCAACCTTATCCTCGTTCTGCGAGTTGATGGGACAGACCAAAAAGTAGTGCTAGTCCATACTCCCTCCTTTCCGGTTAATACAGCTTAATCTTTTTGCAGGTAAATGATAGAGCTTTATTCATATATAAGCATTCTTAGGACGATCAACCAAGAGTTTGGTCACTAGGAAGCGAGGTACCCAACAAAAAAAGAATAAGGAAGCGAGGTGTTTCATCAAGCCAGCTCTCTGTCACATTCAAAGTGCAGCAAGCACAGTTCGAACAAAGATGCGTGCAAGGTTTGCTGACCTGTTTACATGGTGAATAACAAAAAATGAGAAAATATTACCGAGCGCTCCTATTTCTAACAGGGTAGGAGCCAAAATTAAGCGATAATTGTGGCAAGTGTTCCATGCAATCAACTTCCATTATCACATGCGAGAACCCTCGAAGAGAACCAAATGTGTCGGGGATATGCCTCGTGGTATGAGCCGGCCGGAAATATGACCTGGCCAGACTTGGCGATTCACTAGTGACCTGCCCTGACTTGGCAGCTCACTAAGTGACCCGCCCGGATCTCTCCACTCACTGATGACCCGGCCAGACCTGGTGACTCATTGGTGACCCGGCAGGCAGGTCAGAGGAGCGACAAGACCTGGTGACCCAGAAGGCGGCTCATGGAAGACCGGCTCACATTATGGTGGGCTGGTTTAAGAGGAGCATAAGGAATATTCACTTACAAAGGAAGCAAGACTAGGACTCCACTTGTAATAGAGTAATCCTAATCCTACTAGGACTCTTCATCTAAGCCGCCCCTTCAACTTAGATAAGGAGGGGTAGGGCACCCCAAGAGGTACAAGTTTTCATGAGTTGGACAGATTAGGGTTAGACAAATAGCTCTCAAGATAGAGCACCCTTGTAATCATGTTCATCATCATCAATATCAATGAAGCAAGATGTAGGATTTTACCTCCACCGTGAGGGGCCGAACCTGGGTAAAAACCTTGCGTCTCTCGTCCCACTCAACCCCTCTCAAGCAACCACATAGATGTGTTGGCCTCGCGACTAAGTCCTGACACTAAGGACATCTGCCGTCACAAATCCACGATAGTTGGCGCCCACGTGGGGCCTGCGGACGGTGGTGTTGAGTTCTTGGAGGGATCTCTCCCAGGGATCGAGAAGTTTGCGATTTTCCGGATGAAAAATAACCGGTTTGGAAGGATTCACATCAACAACGAGTTTCAAGATTGAAGAAGATTTCCGCAGCAGTATATACAAGATTGAGATCGAGAAAGATTTAGGGTTGCATCTATGCATCGCCACGTCCTAAAGCCGGCCGAAAGCTGGCAGGAGATGTTTTCAGCTGTCGCCGTCCGCGCCGCCGATCCGCTGAGACCGGCAAGAGATCAGTTTCGCCAAGATAAGCCGCCACTTTATGGTAATCTGTGAGTTGCCGTCACTACTTCGAATGCAACCGGCCGAATCCGAGATGATTGGAGACAGCAATCACGTGTCATGCACGACGACGGTTTATAGCCTCGCGAGGTCTCCCGATCAACCTAGAAAACGTGTATGATGAATCAAGTGTCCACAGGGCTGATCGGGGTCACACGGGTATGAATCAAATATCCATAGTGCCTGATGGATGTCCATGCCCATCCACGTCACTACAAAAAAAAGACACATCTGTGACATTTTGGGCCGAACGAAATTTTTTTCTATCATACATATGACACTTCTATGACGATAATTGTGACAAAACCTGGTATCATCATAGATGTGGTGGGCTCCTACTTCTATGACAAAAAATCATGACAGAAAATGGGCTTTTCGTCCTGGGCGGGCTAGAGACGCAGCTGCATGACATTCTTTGGGCCGTCCATGATGGAAAAAACCGTGGTAGAAGCAAGGGCGAGGAAAATTTCGGGGAGTTCCCGGTTACGGTGGGAGGTCGGGGGCCGAGCGATGCGCGTTTCTCTCATACACGTATGCGCGTGTGTGCGAGGCGTTTGCTCTAACTGAACCCGAGCGAGGCGTTGGCCTCTAACTGAATCCGAGCGATTGCACTTCAAGCTACGCGTTACTGAACCCGAGCGATCGATCGATGGCTGTTAACTGAACCCGATCGAGCGATTCCTTCGCTACTGCTGCTAACTGAAGCCGATCGATGCTGCCTCTGGGATGAACAGTGAGCATTGCAGGGGGTTTTGGATGAACAGTGAGTGGTGGCGTTGCCTCTGGATAAACAGGACCCCGTGGTGTGGAGGGCTGGATGAACAGTAGACGATGGAGGGGTGCCCGTGGAGGGGTGGTTGAACAGGACCACGTGGTGTGGAGGGCTAGATGAACAGTAAACGGTGGAGGGGTGGTTGAACAGTAGCCGGTGGAGTAGCGCGCGGTGGAGACTGGATGAACAGGAGCCCGTGGAGGCTGGAGGAGGTCGATGGTGGAGATGAGCAGTATCCCATGGAGTCCCATTTTGCGGTGCGCCACACCCCTCCCGATGAACAGGGCCCCCGTTTCGACCGTAGGAGGTCCGTTTCGTCCGTTTTGCGGTACGCCACGCCCCTCCCGATCAATAGGACCCCCGTTTCGACCGTAGAAGGTCCGTTTCGTCCGTTTTGTGGTACGCCACACCCCTCCCGAACAACAGGACCCCCGTTTCGACCGTAGGAGGTCCATTTCCTCCGTTTTGCGGCACGCCACACCCCTCCCGATCAACAGGACCCCGTTCCGAACGTAGGAGGTCCGTTTCCTCCATTTTGCGGTACGTCAGGCCTCGTTTCCATCGCCTATTCCGTCCAAGCCCTCCTGATGAACACGACCACGCATTCCGTTCCGACCCAGCCGGTTGGCTCCCACGCGTTATGTTGCCTCCCGATGAACACGACGCATTCCGTTGCCTCCCGATGAACACGACGCATTCCGTTCCCTCCCCATGAACACGACGCACTCCGTTGCCTCCCCATGAACACGACGCACTCCCTTGCCTTCCCATGAACACGACGACGACCCTGTTTCTCCGTTCCGACCCAGCCATGTACACGAGCCCTGGCCGTACGTATGCGCGAGTAGGCGTTCGAGACCCCGCCCGTATGTATACATATGTGGCCGTATTTTCTTTCTTGCACCCTGGCCGCTGTACGTACGTGTACATGCTACGTGCGTGCCTCTACTACGACACGTGTGTGCCTCTACATCGACCAGTATGTATGTACATGCTCGCGACCAGAATGACAGCGCTACGTACGCTTCGACCAGGTGGGTCCCGACTGTCAGGCACTTCCTTGCCTGCGAAGATGTAGCTGGTGGGTCCCAGCAGACACGGGGCGAATCGTTTTTTTTTACACGGACGCACTTCCTTGCGTGCGAATATGTAGCCGGTGGGTCCTAGCAGTCAGGGGGGCGAATTGTTTTTTTTTTTGCCCGGGCGCACTTTCTTGCGTGCGAAGGTGTAGCTGGTGGGTCCGAGCAGTCAGGGGGCGAATCGTTTTTTTTTTCGGACGCACTTCCTTGCATGCGAAGATGAAGCTGGTGGGTCCCAGCACTCAGGGGGGAACGTTTTTTCCGCGAAATACAGTGGCCCGTCCGGTGGGTCCCAGCTGTCAGGTGGAGCAATCATTATTTTCCGCGTAATAAGGAGGCACTTCCTTGCTGCGGCCGTGGACCCAGCTGTCAGCCTCTCTACGTACAGTCCACGTCCGATGGAAGTCATTCCTTGACCACGTTGACCAGGCCGCGCCAAGAGCACCACGACGGTGGACGACGGCGAGGCGTAGGAAGGGGAAGACGCGGCAGTGGAAGCCCGCGCGGAGAGGAGTACGAGGGTTCACTGGTTCGGCTGTGGTGTGAGGCTGCCGTCGCCGCAGGGCCTGGCCAACGGTGGGAATAGTAGGGGCGGTGAGGCCTCCGCGGCAGCACAGCCGGCCACAGGAGGCAGGAGCAGGCGGCACGACCGGCGCTGCTTTGGGCGGCTGGAGCAAGAAGACCAGAGGTTGAAAAAGCACGATGGCCGTTGGATGGACATCGTACGGTCACTGTAGCTAGAATCGTTTATATTGACTAAGTTGACAAAGCCCTTGGTACATCAACTTAGTAGGCCCACAGGTCAGCTTCCGAAACGGTGCGCCCCAGATGTCAGGGGCAGGAATCATTTGTTGGGTGGGTGAAGCTAGAATGTCAGAGACTGAAGAAGCACGGCATCCGTTGGATGGACATCCAACGGCCACTGCTGCTAGAACTGTGTGTTGACTATAAGTTGACAAAGCCTTGCATACGCGTCAACTCTAATTTTTTAGGGGACGTGTCAACTTAGTAAGGCCAGAAGTGTGTGGCAGAGAACTTATAGCCCATTTGAGATTTGTAAGAATGTGTAGCCCATTTTTGAATTCTAATGGAATTTACTGCAGCCCATTTATAGTTTGTTAAAATTACAGCCCATTTCAACCAACCGTTCAAAACAGAATTCAATAAAATTTCCCACATTTTGATGGGATCCGAAATATTTTTATCCCGAAATTTCTAGTCATATTAAATACAATTTCAATATAAATTTATATTACGTAAAAATCCAACGAAACACTGCGCTCGCAACAATGAATGAAATTAAAATTTTCAATATCCAAAAATAATATTTTATAAAGTAATCATGTCTTTGGTGCATTTTTTATAGTTACTGCCCAGTTTTTATAATTACATCCCATTTATTATTTCTTAAAGCCCATTTTCTTGTTAAGCCTAATACATCCCTCCTAGGAAAGGTTTGCAGCCCAGCGGGGCGGAGAATAACAACTTGACCTTGGCTGGGTATTCCTAAAAAAAAGTATAGCTGGGCTAGCCATTTTCAGCTTGAAAAAAATTAATATCTGGGCTGGATATCTGGCCTGGGCTAGACAGGCCACAGCCCGCCCAGTTAATACGTGCAGCGATGTTTTCGTTGTTGTTTAGAGGAGAAAAATTAATATCTGGGCTAAACATCGAAAAACCCTACAGTGCTCACACCTCAAAAACACAAATACTGCTCGAGCTGCTTGGTCCCAGCTGTCGGCCACTTCTTGTGCAATTCTCTCATTTATTGACTACTACATAGGTTGACAATGGTGTGGGACCGTGATGTCAGGAAACCAGGAGGAAGCAAAATAAATTATAGTTATATATATATACATATATAATAAGGAGGCACTTGCGTATGTGAGGCTATGGACCTGGTGTGTCCCCATTGTCATCCTCTCCAAGTAAAGTCGTCTCCTCGCCTGCGCACGCTTTCCGCCCGAAACAGTTAGCGCCGCCCGCCCCGCTTCCCGGTGCAGGCGATTGCTTCGCCTTCAAACGACACAAGTGCCGCCCGTTCGTCCATCTGCCGCCCACATTAATGATACGCGGTTGCCGAGGAGGCTACTCCGGCGCCACACGTCTGTCCCTCCGCCCGCACACCATTGCTATATAAACTGCTGCGCCGGCCATAGCCGCAGTCATCCGCATTTGTTCCCTTTCTCCTATCCACACCACTACTGCCCACTTCGGTGTCAAAACCGACGGATCTCGGGTAGGGGGTCCCAAACAGTGCGTCTAGGCGCATGGTAACAAGAGACGAGGGACACGATGTTTTTACCCAGGTTCGGGCCCTCTCGATGGAGGTAAAACCCTACTCCTGCTTGATTGATATTGATGATATGGGTAGTACAAGAGTTGATCTACCACGAGATCAGAGAGGCAAAACCCTAGAAGCTAGCCTATGGTATGATTGTTGTTGTTCTTGTCCTACGGACTAAACCCTCTGGTTTATATAGACACCGGAGGGGGCTAGGGTTACACAGAGTCGGTTACAAGGAAGGAGATCTACATATCCGTATTGCCAAGCTTGCCTTCCACGCCAAGGAGAGTCCCATCCGGACACGGGACGAAGTCTTCAATCCTGTATCTTCATAGTCCAACAGTCTGGCCGAAGGTTATAGTCCGGCAGTCCCGATACCCCCTAATCCAGGACTCCCTCAGTAGCCCCTGAACCAGGCTTCAATGACGATAAGTCCGGCATGCAGATTGTCTTTGGCATTGCAAGGCGGGTTCCTCCTATGAATACTTCATAGAAGGTTTTGAACACGAGGATCATGTCCGGCTCTGCAAAACAAGTTCCACATACCACCGTAGAGATAATAATATTTCCACAAATCTAATCTGCTGACGTATCCCGTAATGTGACATCACACCATAGCCAAGCCTTTATTCAAATCTTTTTACAGCAAACCTCAGCGCGTTTTGCGAGGCGGTTTCCTTGGCACGTCTTGTCGAAGTAGAGATCGTGTCCCCTTTATTTATGGGATTCTCATCAACACGGACGTGGGTAACCCAATCGCGCCCGTTGGTATAAGCCCTCAATCGGAGGTAAGTCCCAAACGGTCACGAGGAGGGCTCTTGGTATTCAATCTCTTTTATAAAGAACCAAGGCATGTTCCTTTCTTTCGACCTCAATCAAATCCGCCTCCTGCCTCGAGTTCCAACACCCGAAGCTTAGTTTTAGGCGCTTCGGACCTCCGATCATGTCCGGATCCAACCTTCAAGGTCGGTGGATGCCCTCCTCCGTCACAGAGGAGGACGTAATAAAGCTAAGGGAGGCCAGGTACCTGACCGGCGAAATCCCGCATAGGTTGCCTGGTCGAGGGCAAGTTATTCCCACTCCCCAGCCCGGTGAGAGTGTCGTGTTCATACCTCACTTCCTCCAAGAGCTAGGCTTCGCTCCGGATCCCTTCATGAGGGTTCTCATGTTCTATTATGGGCCGGACTTCCATGATTTAGCTCCGGAGTCTATCCTCCATATTTCATCGTTCATCGTTGTGTGCGAAGCTTTCCTCCGTATTACTCCTCATATCGGATTATGGCTCAAGACCTTCAAAGTGGAGCCGAAGATGATCGAGGGGCGGCACGCAGAGTGCGGAGGCGCCGTAATAAGCAAAAATGCTGACGCCCCATGGCCCGAGGGCTCTTTCCAAGAGGAGTCCAGCTTATGGCAACGAGAGTGGTTTTATATCACAGCTCCCAGGGGTACCAAGTGGGTAGCTCCACCTGTTTTTCGCTCGGGTCCCCCGCCACGACTAACGTCATGGGCCAACAAGGGACTAGACTGGGGGCCAGTAAAGGATGTTCCCATATTGCAGAGCCGCATCCGAGATCTCCTAGAGAGAGATGTCAGTCTGGTCGTGGTGATGCAAGTCATGTTAATTCGCCGAGTCCTTCCCTGCAAACGTCGTCCCCTCCGCCTGTGGGAGTTCAATCCAGAGGGACCGCGAGCTCTTCAACATTTCCTTGGCATGACGCCCGCCGAGATGTACAAATTGTTCTTCGGACCACAAATAATGTGTCCGGAATCCACTGAGGATGCAGGTCTGAGCTGTAATCATCCGTATACCCAAGTAAGTAGCCCTGTGCCCGAACACACCATTCGTTTATTTATCACAACATCGCCCTCTAAAAAGGATCCGCTCTTGAACCAGGAGTGGATAGCGAAGGCAAAGTTGATCAGGTGTCCGTCCCCCCTTCCTGAGACCTCGCCAGATCCTGTGTTAACCAGGATGCTGGAGATCGCGCCTTATCAAGAGCCCTCGGGAGAAGATGAAGGGGGGAACAAGGAAGCTACTGCCTCCGCAGAGGAGGTTGGCCGGAAGGGAGGAATTGAAAATTCCTCTCCTCAGGGGAAGAAGAGGACCGCCTCTGAAGACCCGGAGACAATTGTCTCAAAGCGGGGGAAGAAATCTTCACCAGAGGGTCCTGTAGCGGGGGATACCCCGGCCGTACTATGCCCTCAAGGGGATCAGCCCTCCACCGAGCTGTAAGTAAAAGGGTGTTTAATAATGAGAAAAAACCTTGCTTTACTTCTGAGGAAAATAACCGAAGCATTTATCTTGTAGTTCGGATCTTAGCCCTTCTCAGCAGAGCTCGTCTTCGGGGGATCTTCTTCCAGAGATGATGGAGAGCGGAACGCCTCCCCCTGCCATACCACCTCATGAGGCAAGTGACCCCGAGGTGTCGTCGTGGAGGGTTTCTCCTGATCCGGCAAGGCCGGAAGGTAGTCATATGGCCACCCGAAGCCCTCAGTATCCAGCTTTTGAAAAAAGCAATCAGATGAGTCCGGCACCGTCTGGTGCGCGGTTGGAGGTACTGAGGGATCTGCTAGGGCGAGCGTCTATCTCAGAAGAGAACCGTACGTTGATGGGTCCGATAATTGAAAGGATTTCGTCCGCGGAGAGCGGATTGCATGAAGCTATCATGAGTCTACTGACAGGTTTTGAGGTATGTGAAATGATGTACCTTTTTTATAGTGCCGCATACTTTAAGATGTGCCCTGTGTAGATAGTAGCCCCTGAGACTCTGGGTGCTGTCGAAGACGACGGCGCACAGAGGATCATAGTCCCAGGTATAATTCTTGCCGCCTTAATATCCAGGTGGCGAAGTGTCCGGTGGCCAGCCGGACTGATGAATTTGCCGAGTTAAAGCGGCAGCTTGACGTGGCAGATGACGACATTGTACTTGTCAACAAGAGGCTTGACGAGGCGCAAGGTATGTAATTTCTCTAGTCACACATGATTAGAGGAGCATGATGCCAGTATGTATAACATATGTTTTAAATGCATATGGAGTTGCGGCCGTGGAGAACCTTCGGGCGGAACTTGCCCGAGCCAAAGAACAAGCCAAGATAAGTGATGCTGCTGCCCTAAAGGCAATCAAGGAGCTGAATGCCAAACAGGCTTCTCACTGCCAAAGCAAGGAGAAAATAGCTAAGATGGCTATGGAGTTGAAGAATGCCACTGACCGTTACAAGCTTCTTGAAAAGGAAGATCAAGCGAAGAGGTCGGACCTAGAGAAGGCCATGGTGGAGGCCAAAGACACCCGCTCTGCCATGAGAGCGATGAAGGAGGGGCTGCGTCAGGCCGGAGATATCGTGGTTGGGAAGCCCTTTATGCTGCGGATGAAGTTCGGCGATCCGAAGTACGCCTCCTTAGACCGGCTATGGAGTTCGGCGGATGCATACCTTGATCTGGCAGCGAGTGCTGCCGATGCGGCCGAGTACTTCCAAGATCAAAAGGGTCGTGAAGTGGAGAAGTTGTTCTGGTCACAGTTTAATGATCCAGAGCGTCCGCTTCCATTGAATGATCGGTAGGCCGAATGGGCCGAGCTGAATAGATTGTCCGGACTTGCCATGAGGTCTGTTGTGGATCATCTGTGGCCGGAAAGGCCAGAGCCGAATAGTTACTTTAGTTTGGTGCAGCAGTTCATTGGTGTCGTGCCGCATATCATCGTGATGAAGAGGCCGGCGTGCGTAGAGGGTGCTCGGATGGCCCTTGCCCGTGTCAAGACATACTGGGCAGAGATGGAGGCCACCGCCATTGCAGCTCAAGACTCGGACCGAAGCCGAGTACCTGCCGAGCACTACTTCCAAGAAGTTCTTGAGGGTGCTCGTGCAATAGAGGCGCAGTGCTCGAAGAATATTATGTTCGAATGACATGTATTCCCGTTGAAAACAATGTGTGCTTAAATGTAAAGGCTTTTTTATACTTGTGCCTGCAAGAATTATAATACCTCCTGTGCGGCAGTTTATGTATATATGTATATAACCTGAAAGATGGCGGTCGTCGGCTTCAGCCCCCATGCATATAATGCGGAGGTGCTCGCAGAAGACGCATATTCACACTTGATCCAACGTCTTGGTCCATTACGGAGGCGATAGCGCAGCGAGCTAGGCAATCGGACTATAATGCTTTATCACTTTCACTTAGCCATAGGAGTTTGACAGTGGGGCTACTATATAGCCCCTTGTGGCTCCGCGCTCATCCGAATTCGGGGCGCATGTGTGCCTGGCCGGGAAACGGCCCTTCGTTAAGGCGGAGGAATCCCGAAGATTCCGCTGGGTCATCGAGTGGTTGACCAGTCTTGCGCTATATCATGACAGTCAGTTTTAGGCTTTCTCTACTGAGGTGCTCGCTTGGCTGAACCAGGGCACAATCGCAGTAGTTCTCCTGGTGCCGCCTTAGCTGATAGAGCAGAACGTAAGGCAGCAAAACACAGGAGCTGGGCAAACCCAACATTTGACCAAAGACATGATTCGGAGCTGATGCATATAAGGCCAAACTCGCGACGCCGAACACTCCCTATGGTATTCGGTCTTTATGATATAAACTGGGCGAAACGTCGCTCTTTGTAATAAGCCCCTGGTGTCCAAGTACATGCAATAATCTGACGTGGCCACATGCCAATACGTCAGCATCCATCTCGGCTTTACTGGGAAGTCGGGGGATGTTTATCAACAAGAGACAGTAAAAAAAGGTTTACGCAGGGTCTTAACCTGAAGAGAATCCTTAGGACGGGTCCCTGCTGCATGTTTGCGCCTGTGTTTCCGTTGTGCCGTATCCTGGACAGGTGTAGCACGATGGTCATCTGTAGAAGAGAGGAACTTAGTTGCAAAATTGTCGTGCAAAATGTATGTTATACTAAATAAATCAAGTATAGTTCAAGATGGGTAGAATGGAGTCTTACTATCACTTGTTTACACGCGTGGAGCCCCTTGTATTATTATAGGGGTATAGCCATCAAACCTTTATCAATTATATTTCCAAGCCGGACTCGTCTTGCCGCGTCTGTGGTCTTAACGACCTGTAAGATGCTCTAGTTGGTGAGGCCGTCTAGTGTGCGGCTGTCAAGGCAGTCGCACGGTCTTCCGCACGCAAGGAGCGCTCAATATTTCCCTTTACTGTAATGATGCCGCGTGGACCGGGCATCTTAAGCATGAGAGACGCGTAAAGCGGTATTCCGTTAAAGCGAGCGAAAGCTTCGTGCCCCAGTAGTGCTTGATAGCCACTTTGAAATGGAGCGATGTGGAAGGTTAGCTTTTCGCTGCGGAAGTTATCGGGGAAGCCGAATATAACCTCTAGTAGCAGGGAGCCCGTGCAATGGGCCCCTGGGCCTGGCGTTACTCCTTTAAAGGAAATATTGCTACGGCAAATTTTTGTTGGGTCTGTCCCCATTTTGCGGACTGTGTCCTGATATATCAGGTTCAAACTACTGCCGCCATCCATCAGGACTCGTGTGAAGTGGTATCCGTCAATTATCGGGTCTAACACCAAGGCAGCCCATCCTGCGTGCCGGATACTTGCGGAATAATCCCGATGGTCGAAGCTGATCGGCTCGGCCGACCAGTGGCAGAACTCCGCGGTGATAGGCCCTGGGGCATGTATTTCATTGAGTGACGCGTTGTTTTTATTTATCACATGTAACACGTTTACTGTTTTGACTTCTTGTGGGAATTTCTTCTGTTCCCCACTGCTTTGCTTGCGAGGCTCATCCTCGTCTTCGCTTGGTGTATCCAGCCCCTTGTATTTGGCGTTGAGCTTGCCGGACTGCTTGAAGACCCAGCATTCTCTATGGGTATGATTTGCAGGTTTATCGGGGGTGCTGTGGATTTGACATAGTTTGTCCAGAATTTTGTTTAGGCTAGACAATTCGTCTATGTTGCCTTTGGAGGGCAGCTTTTGCTGACCTGGCCAAGAGCTTTTGAATCCGGCATTTACCGCCGTGCTCTTCGAGCTGTTTTCTTTATTCGGCGCTGGTTTTTGCTGCGTTGTAGCTTCCCGTTCCCATCCCTAACTTCGGATGTACTTGGGTCGCTGGTGCTGCATCTTGCCAACCAGCTGTCCTCGCCCGCACAAAAGCGGGTCATGAGGCTTGTTAATGCAGCCATTGTTCTTGGCTTTTCTTGGACAAGGTGTCTGGCGAGCCATTCGTCTCGGACGCTGTGTTTGAAAGCTGCTAAGGCTTCGGCGTCCGGGCAGTCGACTATTTGGTTCTTTTTAGTAAGAAATCTATTCCAAAGCTTTCGGGCTGACTCTCCGTGCTGTTGAGTTATGTGACTTAAACCGTCTGCATCCAGTGGTCGGACATATGTCCCTTGAAAATTTGCTCGAAAGGCGTCCTCGAGCTCTTCCCAACTTCCAATGGTGTTTTCGGGGAGGCTTTTAAGCCTGTGCCTGGCTGGCCCTTTGAGCTTGAGGGGTAGGTACTTGATGGCATGGAGATCATCTCCTCGAGCCATGTAAATATGGAGGATGTAGTCCTCAATCCAGACCCTAGGGTCTGTCGTTCCGTCGTACGCCTCTATGTTTACGGGTTTGAATCCCTCTGGAAATTCATGGTCCAACATAGGGGGGGGTGCGGCACCCCTGTATTTGGGTGTACCGTGGTGTTCGGATTTTTGTTGTGTTGCATTGCTTGATGGAGCGCGCTTTCTTGGCCCGTAGATAGATCTGGTTGGGCCGTCTTTTTTATGCAAGTCCTCATGTGGATCGCGTGCTGGCTTGTGTGCGGCGTCGTTTGCCGCTCTATGTTGGCCATGAGGTCGTCTATCCAACCGGATGGCTCCTTTGTTTTTTTATTGCGGGGGCTCTAAGGCCTCCTCATCAAATTCAGGCAGTAGCTTTCGCTTCGGGTAGCTCTTTGTGTCGCGACTGCCGCCATATTTGTCTGCGGTGTTGAGTACTTTGCTCCATTTGATTCTAAGTGTATGTTCCGCAGCCTTGAGTTTTTGCTTCTGCTTTTTTAGGCTCCGCGCGGTGGCGACGAGCCTTTTATGGAGGTTCTTCTGCTCCAGGAGCTTATCCGGCGTGAGGTCCTCTGGACTATTATCTTCGCTGGAGACGGGTTGTGCGGATTGGTTCTCCGTGTTTCCATGGTCGGACGGTTGTTCAATGCCATGTTCATCGTCCGCCGGCTCACCCTGCTCTATCGCTGGGTCTGTATGACCGCTGTTTCTGCCGAGGCGGGATTTGGAGCGGCGCTTACGTCGTCGCTTTGACTGCTTCTCGAGGGAAAGATCCTTTGCTTCATCCCTCCGCTCCTCGTCGTCGTTTTCTTTTTGTGTGTCCACCATGTATACATCATGGGATGAGGTGGCTGTCCAGTGCCCTGTGGGCAGTGGTTCCTGTTCGTCTCCTGCATCGTTGTCCATACCGTCGATGTCTTCGGAGTTGAAGTCTAGCATGTCGGTTAAATCATCGACAGTGGCTACTAAGTGGGTGGTGGGTGGGCGGCGAATTTCTTCACATCCGCATCCCAATCCTGTCGGTTACAGTTCGGCCAGGACTCTCCTGACAAGGAGAGAGACCTCAGAGAGTTCAGTATGTCGCCGAAGGGCGAGTGTTGAAAGATATCTACGGAGGTGAACTCCATGATCGGCGCCCAATCGGATTTGATTGGCAAGGGCGCAGGCAGTTCGGAGCCCGTGGCCGGACAAGAATCCGGCAACTTGGGGTCACGGCTTTCGTGAAGGGTAAGGTTGGTATCCAGCTCGATCGCTGCTGAGACTGCGGCATCCAGTGCGGGGTCTAGCCACCCATCCACGGATGGCGCGGTTGGCTCTGAATTGAAGGTCGGAGCGGTGGCAGGTGCGATCTCCTGAACAGTGTCCGATGGCAGAGCTAAATCATGCTCATCATGATGGTGCGGCGCACTCGGTGGGGGCTCGAATCCGTTGAAGATCAAGTCTCCGCGGATGTCGGCCGTGTAGTTCAAGCTTCCAAACCTGACCTGGTGGACAGGGGCGTAGCTTTCGATCTGCTCCAGATGGCCAAGCGAATTGGCCCACGGTACAAAGCCGACGAATACGAAGATCTGTCCGGGAAGAAAAGTCTCACCCTGGATTGCATCGCTATCGATGATTGAAGGAGCCATCAAGCCTAACGATGACGACAGAGAGGAACTCTCAATGAAAGCACCAATGTCGGTGTCAAAACCGGCGGATCTCGGATAGGGGGTCTTGAACTGTGCGTCTAGGCGGATGGTAATAGGAGACGAGGGACACGATGTTTTTACCCAGTTTGGGCCCTCTCGATGGAGGTAAAACCCTACTCCTGCTTGATTGATATTGATGATATGGGTAGTACAAGAGTTGATCTACCACAAGATCAGAGAGGCTAAACCCTACAAGCTAGCCTATGGTATGATTGTTGTTGTTCTTGTCCTATGGACAAAACCCTCCGGTTTATATAGACACCGGAGGGGGCTAGGGTTACACAGAGTTGGTTACAAGGAAGGAGATCTACATATCCGTATTGTTAAGCTTGCCTTCCACGCCAAGGAGAATCCCATTCGGACACGGGACGAAGTCTTCAATCTTGTATCTTCATAGTCCAACAGTCCGGCCAAAGGTTATAGTCCGGCAGTCCGGATACCCCCTAATCCAGGACTCCCTCAGCCACCATGTCTTCCTCGCGCTCCAGCGCTCTTTGGGACGGGCGGACGACAGACCACAAGGAGATGGCAGCCATTGTTGTCGATCAGCTGGCCGGCAGGCAGCCGGAGGACGACGATGTCCCAATGGACAACATGGTAGTCGACGATCCGGTGCCAACCCCCTCCTCCGCGCCATCCTCGCCGGTGCATTGCACCATGACCATCGGCGAGGCCCGTGCCCAATATATGGACAGGGTGAGGCAGATGCGTGAGGAGCAGTTCCAGGAGGCGCAGGACGACGCCGCCTACAACCACCATCTCCTCCAGGAGCACCTGCAGGCGGAGGAGCAGATCGCCGTGGAGCGGGCAAAGCAGGAGGCGATGCTCGACTCGTATCGCTCCGCCCGCAAGGGCCGCCTCGAGCGCTGGCGGTACCGCATGCGGGTGGCGGAGGCTGCGGCCGCCTACAAAGAGGCTAGCAAAGAGGGCGATGAAGCGGGTGAGGCTCTATTTGGCGAGACCGAGGATGAGGCAGAGGACAATGCCGGCTCCGACGAGTCCCCGCTCCGCTGGCGTCGACGAGGCCCTGCTCCGCCGAGGCCCCGCAGCGCCAACATCGAGGCAGAGGACACCGCTGGCTCCGCCAAGGCCCCGCCCCGCCAACAACGAGGCAGAGGACATCGCCAGCTCAGCCGAGGCCCCACCCTGCCGGCAACATGGGGGAGGATTTCCACCGCTCCGCTGAGGTGCCACCCGCCGGCAACGAGACAGAGGACATCGTCGGCTCCACCAAGGTCCCGCCCCGCTGCCAACAAGGCCGCGCCACATAGAAAATGAGTAAGAGTAGAACACGGTAGGTCGCCGCCGCTCGGGTCCAAGTAAGTCCACCGCTGCTACCCTCTGGTTGAAGCCAAGCTAGGCGGGTTGACCATTGACGGCCGATTAGCTTCTTGGCGGCGACGTGGAGTCGGAGGGCTGTGTTGGAGAAGAACTATGCTTCTACTTAACTGCTATTGCAGTTGGCTGACTGACACGTGGGCCCAACAGGCCACATGTCAGTTACACAACTGCACCTGCAGTTTAGTCACTGAAGCTTGTATTCGGCTCAGCGGGACATAGGTGGGTAGCTTCGGTTAATTAATTATACCTCCAGCGCACCCCTTTTTAGTTGAAGAATGTATGAAATGTAATGAAATCCGACATGTTTATATGAAATCCGACCATGTATGAATGAATTTATTTCGATTAGTTCGAATTCCTGTATCTCTGGCATTGGATAAACATGCAAAACAATACGTACTAGCATTATTCCCAGGGTGATCACCTTGTTTGCAGCAGTTTCACACGTACTCCCTCCGGTCCTTTCTAGTCTGCATACAAGTTTTGTCTGCAGTCAAAGTATCTCTACTTTTACCAATCTTATACAAAAAAGTATGCACTTTCACAATGTGCGAGGTAAAAAGGAACAGAAGGAGTACAAAGAGTTTGAGCAACTTTTTAGCGTTTCTGTACATTGCAATCAAACACACAGGTCTGGCAATTCATAGAGAACATTCAAAACAATCGATGATTATGCATCTCAGCGACTCACATGTCAGAGGCAATATTTACTTCACAACTAAAGAATAAAGAAAAAATTGATCGACGCTGCTGACAGCAAAGGGCGTCCCATTCGAAAATATCAAACGCATGTCTTGCTAAAATCAATGAGCAAAATTTGACAAGGTTGTCCCATTCCAAAATATCAAATGCCTATGATTGTGGAATGGGGAGGGTTTGCCATCAGTTCGCACATTGACATGGCACCTCGTGTTAAATAAACCAGCTATTCTTTTTGTGCAGTTCCACCAAAATCAACCAAATTCGCGCGTAGCTTGTATGATTTTGCCCTTATATGTTGCAACGCCTTGAACTTATCGGCACCTCCTTTCTTGTGGTGGAAATGAATGATTCGATGTATTCATGAACATTTTGTGTAGTTCCCATTGAAATCAAGCTGAGCACCCCTGTTTGCACAAATACAAAAAAGATGATGTGGTGCTAGTTGACGATAGTCGGACGGGGGTAAATAGAAAGTTAGAGTTATGGAGACAAACCTTGGAATCAAAAGGGTTTAGGCTTAGTAGAACTAAAACCGAGTACATGATGTGCGGTTTCAGTACTACTAGGTGTGAGGAGGAGGAGGTTAGCCTTGATGGCCAGGTGGTACCTCGGAAGGACACCTTTCGGTATTTGGGGTCAATGTTGCAGGAGGATGGGGGTATTGATGAAGTGGCGCCAAGCTTTTGGCATTCTCTGTGACAAGAGAGTGCCACAAAAGCTAAAAGGCAAGTTCTACAGGACGGCGGTTCGACCCGCAATGTTGTATGGCGCGGAGTGTTGGCCGACTAAAAGGCGACATGTTCAACAGTTAGGTGTGGCGGAGATGCGTATGTTGAGATGGATGTGTGGCCACACGAGGAAGGATTGAGTCCGGAATGATGATATACGAGATAGAGTTGGGGTAGCACCAATTGAGGAGAAGCTTGTCCAACATCGTCTGAGATGGTTTGGGCATATTCAGCGCGGGCCTCCAGAAGCTCTAGTGCATAGCGGACGGCTAACGCGTGCGGTGAATGTCAAGAGAGGGAGGGGTAGACCGAATTTGACATGGGAGGAGTCCGTTAAGAGAGACCTGAAGGATTGGAGTATCACCAAAGAGCTAGCTATGGACAGGGGTGCGTGGAAGCTTGCTATCCATGTGCCAGAGCCATGAGTTGGTTGCGAGATCTTATGGGTTTTCACCTCTAGCCTACCCCAACTTGTTTGGGACTAAAGGCTTTGTTGTTGTTGTTGTATAAAGCAAACTGTACTATGAATTGACAGTTTCAACAGGCACATACATGGTCCATGTAGAGCACACTTTTAGAAAAATGGAACTCACCAGAAAGAATCCAAGAACAACATTGTACTCACGCATCACAGCAAAAAATTGAGATTTGTCAGTCCTTATGAGCTGAAGTTAGTTTGGTCTTGTGGGGAGTAATGTAACCATCCTTCAACTGCTCCTTCTGATGAGAAGATAGACAGGGCTTCTTCATCCTGGCATAATCGGAACTAGTCATTTCACGTACTCCATATTCTTCTTTAGAGGAAGATGATCCTGTTGTGCAAAGACAAGAGGACTACTAAATGCTAGCATCCCTGTTTGCTCGAAAAAAGGAAAGGAAATATTTAAAACAGCACAGATGGAGCACTTCTCAAGGACAATACCACTTTTTCATGACAATATCTAAACAGTAGCACAACACCAGTAGAGATGACAAAACTCAATCATATGGATGAAATCAGTGGGCGAGTACCAACCTTTGTCAGGAGGCTTATTGTGTAGAGCATACAGATGAAGCACTTCTCCGGAACCATCTGTTGCTATCTACGGTGGTGGCCATGCTTACTATATACTCCTCGATTAGTTTAATGTTTCCAACATCTTGTTGTGCAGTTCCACTAAAATATATGGTATCTTCAAAGAAGATCCCTGTTTGCACAAGTAGAGATAATTACATATTACATTAAGAGTGGCATCAAATCAGTGGCAAAACAATTGCTTGTTCCAGCCATAGCAATAAATTAAGATGCAAAACTATATCATTACTTGTGCCATCACAGTTCCAGTGCTTCATTACAGCACCGAGAGTTGATTTTTGTTTTTCTTCCGCTTGTTCTTCCCCTTCATCACTTGGTTCAATAACATACAAGCTTCGCCTTCAATGTAAGATTTGGCATGTAAATTAGGGAGCACAAGTATAGTACTAAACTTAATTTTCTGATGAAAGTGGCAAAATACAGGCCAGCAGTTGTGAAATATCCTTATCTTACCTCAATAGGATATTATGGTGCACATACATATTGGAAGTCTTGTCTCCATTTGTGCAGTTCACTAAAATCAAGCAACATTATCGTACAAGTAGCACAACATATGAAAGCACACTGCAGAATCATGTGAAAGAAGACTAGTACTGACCTCTCATGATGCGGAATTCAAACAACTCACAAGAAGAAGATCTGAACCAAATTCGCCTTAACGGATAGGAAGTAAGATCTCCTCTTGTGCAGTTCCACTAAGATGAAGCAATCAAGCAACGTTGTCGGTGTGACATTTTGGTTGAACTGCACAAAACACTCTTAAAACAAAAGTGTTTTGTGCAGTGCAACAAAAGGTCACAATGGCAACGAGGTGAAGTAGATAACCCTATTTACACAGAGGTGCAAAGGAAACAATTAGTGGTCAATAACGGTGGATGACACAGAAGCCAACAAAAAGAAGTATCTACCTTATCTAAATGGGAAAGAAAGCAAGACCGTAACATTTCTCAAACGGTGGCATTGATTAATATTAACATAGAGATTATATTAACAATAAAATTCATTAAACATGTAATTTGCTTTTAACTGTGGCATTGCATCAATTTTCCAGCGGCATTATTAGAGGGTGTTTGTTTACAGGGACATTTTGGTGTAAGGACTAAAAAACTCTGTGTTAGTCCCATCTAAGCCAAACAGGAAGGACATTTAGGGACTAAAAGTGGGCATTTGGGACTAAAGAAAGAAGACCCCGAGGGAGTCTTTTTGGGACTTTTTCCAACAGTTGCCCCTGCCACGCATCGCACCTTGTCTCTATTAGTTCATTACTAGGGGTAGCATGGTCTTTTAGCATGTCATTTAATAACCTCTAGTCCATGTTTAGTCCCTGGAACCAAGCAGGTAGGGACTAGGGAGTTTTTAACCAAACAGGGCCTTAGATTAACAACAGCTAATGAGTTGCACGGGACAGTGGACGCACCAGCACCATGTGCATCTACCAATGTATTGTGGTCATGCACAGTCTGTTGCAACAAAGAATAAACAACCAAGGAGCATATTTGTGTTGGTCCCAATTTTGTTATCTTTAGACACCTTTCCCTATGTGGGCGCAGCAAATCTAGTCCTGCTCAAACTCTACAGCCTCGTCCCTTCCTTTCCTTTTTGAACTAGTACTTTCGCCCCTTCCTTTCCTCTTTGAACCACGTCCTAGATTTATGCGATACAACTTTCCCCACTACTTTCCCCCATTCCTTTCCTCTTTGAACCACATCCTAGATTCATGCTATACAACTTTCCCCCTTCATTTCCTCTTTGAACCACGTCCTAGATTCATGCTATATACAACTTTTCCCACTACTTTCCCCCACTCCTTTCCTCTTTGAACCATGTCCTAGATTCATGGTATACATGCAACTAGAGCAATGCATGTGGAGTAAGTAAATTATACCTTAAGGTTCTTGGGGCGTGGTTCGGTGGGCGACGGGACAACGGCGAAGAAGAAGGGGTCGGAGGCCCTCCCGCGCCGCCGCTGGGTGGAAAGTGAACAGCTGCGCCGGTAGTCCCTCGCCGATGGCGACAGCGTTAAGCCTCCTTCCCTTCCCGGCGGACGGATCCTGCCGGCTCTTTGAGCAGCAGTGAGGGGAGAGAGAGGCCAACGAAGTCTTGTTTAGATCTGGAGAGGGCGAGAGAGTGTGAAGAGAGCAACTACAAGCGCTGAGGCTCCATCGGGAGAGGGCGAGATAGTGTGAAGAGAGCAACTACAAGCGCTGAGGCTCCAACGTGTATATATATATATACTGGAGAGAGAGTGTGAAGCGTGCAAACCCTAGAAAACATTTTGACCAGTCAAAGAATCCTCCTGGCACAAATTATGCTCAAGTGTAGTTATCGAACCCGAGACCTCAAGTTTGATGAGCGAACAGGCTAGCCAGCTACACAACCCTCCCATTATGTTCAACGAGAGGGAAATAACCTTTTATACATTCCTGCATTCGTGTGACAAGCATGCCGTGTTTTTTGTGTGTGGGGGGAGTCATTGGGATTTCAATCATAATCGTGTCATGTGGCTTTGGTGGTAAGACTATCCACAGTGGTGCAGAAATAATGCAGCCTTAGTCACCTTACCTCTCTCCACGTAGTACGTTGGGTCCCACCAGTTAGAGGGTGAAACAAACAAGTTAATAAGAAAAAATAAAAGCGCCAACGGTGTATCTTACCTCACACATCTCGCTACTGCTCGGGATCACTGTCCAATTGATCCCTCTGTTCGCTCACGTACTATTTTAAGTGAATCCTTATTATAACATGCACACAAATTTTGGGCACTTGTATTCGACTTAAGTCAGTGTGCCACCGTATCTCGTATACTTACTACTCCATCTGTCTAGGTGTAATAAGTCACGTTATAAGGTGCAACAGGACCAAGGTGCTTGTGTGTGTGTGTGTGTGTGTGTTTAACAGCATGTGTGTGTTAGAGAGAGAGATAGATTGACCTACTCCTATAGAGAGATGTTGTGTAGTGTACGATCTAAGCCGCGAGAGTCGGTGCATCTTCTCGTTTCCGGGCGTGTCTGATAGGGACATGCGGACAGCTGCCACGCCCGCTCCTGACCAGCCTGGCCCACCCAAAGCCCCTCCATCGCCCGCGCGTGCTTCCCGCCCGAAACGGTCAGCGCCGCTCCAAAGAATCGGTGCCGCATTCATGCTCGGGTAGAGCGGATGCGACCTCTCACTGGCGCAAGAGTGATGGTTGCTTCATCTGTCCAACTTACTACTGGGTCTATGTGATTTGACGGCTCATTGGTCTTTATTACTAAGGTGGTAGGACTACTGAATGTCCCACGCTTTCGGTGAAAGGAGGTACTACTACTAGATTACAATTTTCTCCATTCTTACAACGGAGGCGTGCAAGAGCAGTGAAAACACGCAGGCTCAGTGATTACATGGCCCACCTCACACTATCACCATGCGACACCTAACTCTTTACATAGTACTCCCTCCGTTCCTAAATATTACTAGATGAGTCCCCGCGCGTTGCCGCGGAACAGCGGTATATCTCTCTGCGCAAAATTATCGATTTCATAGAACTAAAAAAACTCTATAACCGCATGACAAATGTGGTAGCCAAACTAAATAAACTCCCATCATCATTTAGATCATCCCACGTAAGGAAAAAAATCAGCCAACTCCTGCATAATGGGATTATATTTTTCTTTTTGACATGTTAATGGGACTTAAAAGCTCACTTACATGCATGCTACCGGTGCATGCTTGCATGCAGACATGTTGATGTGATTTAAAACCCACTCACATGCATGTGCCACGGTATTTCTGCATGCTTGCATGTGGCTTAGTGCGGAGCCTCTCAACGTCTAGATCAAACGACTATTATGGACTGATTTACTTCATCTAACGGCTACATCAATTTTGATGATGTGGCTCAAGGAGAGGATAGAGAATTCCTAGTAGTGGGGGCTAGCTATTACTTGTAGATAAGTCTTTGTAGAGATTCCACTACATACAAAACAAAATGAATGAATCTACACTTAAAATGCATCTATATACATCCGCATGTGGTTCATGGTGAAATCTCTACAAAGACTTATATTTAGGAACGGAGGAAGTACTAGTATAGTACGTACTGTAATTTATCAGCGATATAAATTTGTACAATGCTATGAAGCTTCCAGCTTCTGTTACATGTATCTTGCATCCAAGGTTGCCCATTGCAACATTTCATCAAATACAAAGGAGACTAACATGCATGCTATTGCATCTCAATGATTGACAGATCATAGCAAATATGTACTCCCTCCGTTCCAAAATAAGTGTATCAACTTTGTGCAAACTTTAGTACAAAGTTGTACTACTACTAAAGTTGACACTTATTTTGGAACAGAGGCAGCTAAAGAAGAAAAGATCCATGCAGTGCCTAGCCCTTGAACAGTGAACCCTGACCAGGCTTCAATTTGCTCGCAATGTTCGAGCTTCCTAATAAATGAGGTTTGCAACCTTTTGACCATCGGATCATTTTGTGCATTTTCACCAAAATCGAGATGAGCATCCCTGTGGAAAAGAAACTGAAGAAGCGTGATTAGAATAAGATTACTGTGACTAGTCGATGAGACATAAACTCATCACAAATACAGTACGTAGAAGCTAGTAGAGGTATGTGCGGGGCAAAGAAGTAGAGAAATATCCACAGGGAGTGATCTGGGCAGCTAGAGCAGTGGAGCAAGCCGGCTGTAAAGGGAGTTGTACCTGAGGGACATAGCTCAACCTTGAGGAGGGCGGCGGGAGGCAAGAACTGCCCACGTCGCGGCAGTGAGCAAGGGACGAAGGCAACCTCACCGGCTTTGTGAGAGAGAACGGCAGGGACCCCTAATCGGGACGTGCCGACAGTGGGTTTTCACCATCGACGACGGCCACCACATCTACACTAAGCATCCACCCCTTCCCCAAGTGGACGTGATCCGCCGGGATGTTAGAGATGTGGCCATAGTCGTTTTGTGCGAGAGAGTGTGAAGAGAGCAACCCCAGTAAGCAACCGTGTAGGCTGGCCCGTCCTGACTATGTATATAGTGGAGCGGTTTCCTTTTCTCTCCATATGAACCTATCATATTGCGTACGTGCCACTGAAGAAAAAAACTTTATTTACAAATGACGCGACACCGACTACTCGTTCTCCTATAACTTTGCGCTTGGCATCTCCAAAATATTAACCTTGTGATTGGCTCTTCGCCTCTTCGGGAAGTCGAGCAATAATGGTAGTGCAGTATATATCGTTCTGGTTATATGAGACCGAATGAATTGTTGCACGTCCACCACGTGGGCGAGGGTCGAGGGGCGAGGGAGAGTGCTACATACGGAGCAAAATGAGTGAATCTACACTCTAAAATACGTCTATATACATCAGTGTTTGGAGTATGTACTAGTAGTTCATATTGAAATCTACTAAAGGACATATATATTCCAAACAATATGATATAATCTCTATAACCAAGGTAGTAGGGACGAGGAGTAAACGGAGGGAGTAGTAAATTTTCTCCTCGTCCTACGAGCCACCGCGCACATGGGCGAGGGAGCGGGCGTAAGGCGGAGCAAGCTTCACCTCATCCTGCGAGCCACCGCGCCCGTGGGTGGGGGAGACGGCGTACTAAGCAAGCTTCTCCTCGTTCTGTGAGTTGACGGGACACATGAAAAGTACTCTAGTGTATAGAGCCTTGCCTCTAAGATAGGAACCACATGGTTTGCCTCTTTTTTTTAACATAACACGTCAAGTCGCAATTTTTTTGTTCACCCGTGGTAGACGATCCTCCCTCCACCAAGTGGACAACCAGTACACGTGCCAAATTACCACGTGGGCTGCCTTTTTCGTACAGAAATGAGCTCCACCGTGTACCCGCGCGGGTGTGGTTGGGAAAAAGACGGGAGTACGTGCGCCGTGCCTGCACCTCTTCTCTTCGTGCACGTGCCCCACCTATGTGGGTGTGTGTGAGAGATACAAACTGCGTTCCTAAGTGTTTTTTGTTTTGGGGTGGGGGTGGGGTGGGGGTTGATTTCGTGAATTATTTGTGGGAATATGTGTCGATGACATCTCAAACAAAATTTTGCATGCAATGTGTGGGAAATGGAGGCCTATCCATATCATACATAGAGGGTCGGGCAATCCACGAGAAGAGAGGGATCAAGTGGGTGGGTGCGAGATCGATGAAGAGAGCCATTGAAATTGTGTGTGTGTGTGTGTGTGCAAGTCAAAGATATAGGGCGTGGCCTACCGGAACATTAGAGGGCACATGTCAAGTTTGTGTGTGGCAGGGAGACATGACTAGAGCGCTCGATGTATCGGTGTGTGGGGGGGAGGGGGTGGGGGGAGGGGTAGGCATAGGCCTAACTATAGAGGAAGAACGACTCGTATATGTGTTGAGAAGGAAAGACCCAGCTATGTCTTGAGGGAGATCGGTTGACATCCATACATAACTGAAGGACGGGAAATATGATGGGACAGAGAGAGAGAGAGAGAGAGAGAGAGAGAGAGAGAGAGGAGAGACAGAGGGACGGAGAGGGAGGGAGAGGGGTAGAGTGCTGGATGGGTGATGGAGTTTCTTCTCGAAGATGGTGGGAGAGACCTACTAGACAAACTGAGGGTGGAACTGCAATGTTATCAATAAGAGTGGGGATGTGTTTCTGTGTGTGCCTGTGTGTGATAGATCTATCGGGACGCATACATGGATGATGAAGGGGAACCATGTCTTTGGTAAGCAAACCTAACTAGATCGGTAGATCAATTGTTGTTTGTCGGAGGAAGGGAGAGACACAACTAATGAGGTAGATCGATTGACGTGTGGGTAAAAACGAGTTATAAGGACCTAGGTAGCTATATGTATAGCGAGAGATCGGTTGGTGTACGTCCATTTGTTAGAGGCAAATAAGGCCCAGCAAGACGGATAGACAGAGAGAATGGAGCTAGGAGGTGGTGCGAGAGGCCCAACTACTAGCTAGATAGGGGGAGGAGTGTGCGGTTGTGAGATCGATGAAAAGAGGGGCGAGAGTTTACACGTGTGTCTGGCCGTATGAGAGACACGAGGCAAGGACACATAAAGGAGGAGATTGAAGGTGTGTGTGTATGTTGTAGGCAGGCATCGCTAGAGAGGTTTATCGATCGATGTGTGTCGGAAAGGAGTTGTGGAGACTCTGGGAGAACAACCTAAAGAAAAAAAATGAATGTGCCCAGTGGATAGAATGTCGAGGGAGGGGGAGGGCGAGGAGGGCGTGGGCATCCACGAGAGAAAGTTAGTGGTAGCTACAAAGGTTAGAGGATTGTGTGGGTGTAAGAGACTAACAAAGATCATAATTTGATATGAAAGCGGATTCATATATTTGAATAGGAGATCATAGTGTTTTCAACATTGCATGCATGAATATAGCGGTGATACACGTGTTGTGCACATGTTATACCAAAATGTGATAATGCATGGTGTTTGCAACTCATAGCTAAATGCCAAACAATCTAAACCATACTATACATCAAACAATCTCACATTTTATTTGAATTTGAGATAATGTGTGGTGTTTGCAGCTTACAACTAAATATTGAACAATCTAAACAATACTGTATATCGAACATTCTCACATTTTATTTGAATTTGTGGTAATGTGTGGTGTTTGCAACTCACATCTAAATACTTGTAGGCGTAGGGGGCGGGGCACCATACATAGTGTGATAAACACATTATACATATGAGACATGGTTTAGATTATGAAGATCTAGATAGAGCTAGAAATGTAATGTGATTTGAAATCAAAATAAAGTGGATTCAAAAAATCTAGTTCGAGTTCATATAGTACACATAGTTCATATGTAACTCGAGACTAATCATGTGGTGTGCTGTGAAGATAATACACAAACGATGGTTTAACTTGACAATAATGATGATTGTAGATCTTATTAAAACAGAGAAACGAATTCAAATGCTTTGACTTCACAACAATCATTACTATAGATCTTATTCAAATAGAGAAACGAATTCAAATTTAGTTCATATTGAAGCGGTAGTATATATGTTTGGAATGCACTAAAATGTTCATTTGAGTAGTAGGTTGCATGCATTATACACGTAGCGAAATATTTTAATTGAACATAACATGAATTCAAAGTTTTGGATGACATTTGTAGTGCGCATTGATTTGGTACAGTACACGTTAGGCTTGTCCGGAAATTTCAACCCGCGCCTTGTTAGCCCGAAATATTTAAGATATATCTTTGTCTCGTTGTGCTCCGACAACTCTCTCCATCTCAACCCGTGCCTTGCTATTCCGAAATTACAACACACACGAAAACTCCCACCTCCTGTGAAATCCCGACACGTGAAATGCCCGTGGTACCCCTGAACCGAAAGAACCGCCTCAAATCGGTGGGGGTACTTTCATAACTTACCCCACATTTTGGACAAGCACGTCTCTAAGCCATGGTTCCCCACTGCCATCCCATCCGCCCACCCATTCGTACACCGAGGCCGCGAAAACCCGCGACGAAACCCCACACCCTGCTCCGTCCACCACCGAGCCGGAGCCTCTTCCCCGACAACGTCGTCCACAGCAACACCTGGACGTCCCTCATCCACCATATAAGATGAGGATCCGTCGTCGATCTCATCGTCCCGCCGGTTCAGCCACCCCATCCTCCACCTCCAAGGAGCTGGCCCGACGTTCCCCTCATCTTTCGCGCCACCTCCATTCCCACACCGCCGTCTTCACCTGCACCACCGGAAGAGCGTCATCATCACCGTTTCCTCGGATGAAGTTGCGGCCTAATCGGTGCCACCAAAGAGGTTGTACACTAATCGCCGCATTTTATTCTTGATTCGATCTCACGATGCTGCCGGCGCTCGGTCCCGAGCCGACACGGTGCGGCTCCATCCATAGCGGCGTCGCTGGCCACTTCCTCCACGGCGTCGCTCCCTCGGCGGCGACGTCCACATCAGTAGGAGCTACTGCTGCCTCAGATCTCGCTCGCGCTGCTGCTCTGCTCTTGCTCTCGATCCCCTGCCTGGTCTACTCTTGCTATTGCTCTTGCTCACGCTGCTGCTCTCGCTCTTGCTCTTTCTTGCGATGCTGCTCCAATTTAGCTACACTTCAGTCGACTGAATCGACTTTTGGATTAGTCGATTTTCAGGGGGTGGGGGGGCTCGCCGGGGTGAAGGAAGAACCAGCCGCAGCGGGGAGGGGGATGGCCGGAGAGGTACCCCACTATCTATCTTAGGGTTCAGGATGGGGGCGGTGGTCGCCGGCGGCGGCGGGGCGTTGGTGGGGCGTTGGCGGGGCGTTGGCGTGGGGATCGCCGGAGAAAAAGCTCGGCACAGGGGGCCTAGAGGGATGGCTAGGGCGGTGGCGGACCAACGGTGGGGAGTGTTTTCGGGGCGGGCGGGGCGGCGCACCGCCGGCCATGGGCGGGCGGGGCGGCGCACCGCCGGCCATGGGCGGGCGGGGCGGCGCACCGCCGGCCACGGGCTGCGGGGGGCTGCTGTTTGGCCGGTGGTGGCTGGCGGCTCAGGGGGTGGAGGTTGAAGATGAACCGCAGGCCCTTGATTTCGTATCCAACGGCTGCAAAATCGACTGACCAGAGATGAAAAAGTCAGTCGACCGACGTGTAACCTCACCTTGCTAGTGCGTTCTGTTTCGACGCCAATATTCAGTATCAACAACAAAATTCAGTTTCGACAGTTAAGTTTAATTTCGACAGTTAAGTTCGGAGATGAGCGGCTGATGTATTTTACATCTAGCACTTTGTGGTTATGTATTTTACGTCATGTATTGGAGATGCTATTAGAATTCCACTCAGGTTAACGTTGTTCGTTGTCTCTCTTGTCCTGCTTCAGCCGCGGCGTCATACAACTCCGGAGCTGCTCCAATGACGAAACCCTCCATCACAGCGGAGCAGTACCTCGGGCTCCATCTCCAGACGCCTAAGATCTTCTTCCCCTCCTCCGACAGCAAAGTCAGCCGGAGCATCCTCACCGGCCAACCCAATCACGCTGAGATCGACATGGCTTCGCCAAAGAGGTTGTACACTTGTTGCATCTCTTTTTTACTCTACATGTTATATATATTGTCCACTGAGCACACGGATTTGTTCCTTTAGTGTCTCCTTGAAAGAAAAAGCATAGGAATCTTAATTTTCACTTGTCCTCCTTTTCAAATTCCTATTCATGAAGCACAAGACTAAGAGATAGTAGCATAATAGCATTATAACCGTACATTTTCTTGTGGTTTGACTTAATCTCACCATGCTTCTTTGCATCCTATGATCTTCCAATTGTTCTGAATCAAACACCCAGATTGGCAGACATCCTGTGTTTTTAAATTCTCTGTTTTGCATGTACATTCCTATCCTATTCCTGTCTATTTCCTATCCCTGCATTGTCGGAATCCTCCAATTCAAACGAGCCCTCACAGAATTACTTCTCTTACAGATAGTTGTCAAAGAAAACCTTGCGTGGTTTGTTCCGCTCCTGTTGCGTCATCGTCCACCCCAGCTCAGCTGCTCCAATGACAGAAGGGTCCAGCACAGCAGGGATCCGGCCTCCAGACTGTCTTTCGCCGCCTCAGATCTTCTTCCCCGCCGCTGGCAGCCATGAAAATTGCATTACCATCATCAACCGAGCAGATGACCTCGAGGACTACACGGGTCCGCAAGAGAGGTCGCACTCTTTTGTGTCTGCTTACGTTATGCATCGCTTAATATTACATGCTACTTTATCGTCCTGTTCACCGATTAGACTCTGAGTCAGCTCCAAACTAATGGTCAAAGTTGAGTTTTTAAATGGTTGTGGGGTACATATCGGGGCCGCTATCAATAGTATCTATCTACTATCTGGTTAATCTCCGGTGTCTACTATGAGTTTCATGTTGGGTGGGAAACAAACAGTAAAGAAGCCATTATCTATATTTTTTAACTGAAGCCATTATCTACCTGCTATTATTGGTTTTGGGTCTATCCACAGGTTGCTACCATCACTCTGGATTTGTGCATGCACTCCTTACATAATCTCACTATGTTTTATTCCTATGCATGACAGTTATTGTAAACAATGGAACTGAACATGTAGAGCAAAAGAGATGAGCCTTGCGTGGCAATAAAATTTCATGCAGACGTCGCTCCATGGTAGGCGCAAAGGCAGCCCCCCTCCACGCATTTCGGATTGTAATCGCGAGGAAGATACCTGTTCCGAGGGGGATTCATAAGGAGAAGACAACTCCTATTTACCCCCTGAGGTCTTCGCTCTAACATGGCATGCTGATGTTGGTTATATCATGCATATGGTGTCTTGCATTGCTTACTTTATACATCAAATATGTCATCTGCTTAGTTTAGACATCCTTTGTGCGAATGCCATCTGTTTAGTTTATTCATCGTTTATGTGAATTATGCAACGCCATCTTGTTTAGCCAGGAATCATATATGTGAATTTTGCAATGCCATCCTGCTTAGCTAGTCATCTTATATGTAAATTATATCAGGCCATCCTTTTTTTTGTTACATATTACATTTGTCAACAATGTTAGTACATTCAACTGCTCTTCGTGTGCATCAGCCATTTGACACGGTGATGGCAAATTCTGGAGTGAAAACAAGGTCTTCAGAGCAGACTATGCTATCTGACGAAGCGCATATCTCGCTGGTTATGGATAGCTCCTCAGAGGAGGATTCAGAGACAGATGACCAGTCCTATCCCCCCCCCCCCCGAGGTGTATGCTCTAACTTGGCAGGGTTATGTTGCTCATATCGTACGTATGGTGTCTCGCATTGTTATGTCATTTGATTAGTTTAGACATGCTTTGTGTGAATGCCACCTGTTCAGTGTCTAATTACCATATATGTGAATTATGCATTGCCATCTTGTTGCAAGACATTATATATGTGAATTATGCAATGCTATCTTGTTGCAAAGGCATTATATATGTGAATTATGCAATGCCATGCTGTTTAGCCAATCATCATGTATGTGAATTATATCATGCTATCATTTTTTTTGTATTACGTGTTCCATTTGTCGACAACGTTTGTATATTCAACTACTCTTCCTGTGCATCAGCCATTTGAAGCGGTGATGGAAGTATCTGGAGTGAAAACAAGGTATTCAGAACAGACAATGCTACCTGCTGAAGCAGACATCTTGTTGGTTACAAAGAACTCCTCAGAGGAGGATTCAGAGACTGATGACCAGTCCTATTTCCCCCCTGAGGTCTATGCTCAAACTTGGCAGGGTTATATTACCCATGTCATGCATATTGTCTTGCATTGCTTAGTTTTTACATCATATATGGATTGCCATCTGCTTACTTGCTTACTATATAAATCATATATTTGAATTATATCATGCCATCATGTTTACATAGTACAGACACATCATCTATCTGAATTATGGCATGGCAACCCATTTAATAAAGACATCATATAGTTATATCATCTCATCCTGTTTAGTGTTTACAGTCATCATATTTTGAATTACGGGATTCTATCCGTGAATGTATGTGAATTATGGCATGCCAACCTATTTAATAAACACATTATATAGTTATGACATGTCATCATGTTTACATAGTCTCATATTTTGAACTATGTCTTTCCATCTTTTTTAGTTATCCATCATAATGTGAAATTGTGTCATGCTATCCTGTTTAGTTAGCCATCATATATGTGAAATTCTGTCATGCTATCATGTTTGGTTAGACAACATAAATATGAATTATTTCATGCCCTCTTTTATTCCCCACTATCCATTGCACCTGTCTATCATACAATGTCTATACTTTCAATTACTTTTCTTGTTTATCAGCCATTTGAATTGGAGAGTGTGATGGCAGTATCTAAGGGAGTAACAACACGGTCTTCAGAAAAGATAGTGCTACCAGTTGATGCAGATAGAACCACGGTTGTACTTGCCCAAGGACCAGATCCACCACAAATAACCCAGACTCTCATGGATTGTACCCCTACCCATTTGGACAGAGAACCAGCTACACCCCTTCTAACCCCAACCCTGGCAGATAGTAACCCAGTTCCAGTTGACACAGCACCGTCTCCACCACAGAGCACCCAAACAAGAGCAGTTAGTAAGGGAACTACAGTGCCCAAAGCACGAGGACCACCACTCCGAATTCCAACTCAACGCTTAAAGGAGAATAAGATTTGTTCTCAGGTCAGGTTCTGTAGCTATGGTTCATACTCCTTTGCTCTTGCATTACTGTATTTACTCATACCAACTATTTTCAAATTTGAAGGATGGAATAGAAACTCCAATGGCGCAACAGGTATGTTTTAAACCTGTTTCTTTAACTGGTTTGCTGTTGTAACCTGCTCTATGTTGATTTCAATTTCAATTGAATAAACAGTTATGTTCTCATGTCATGCACATTACAAGTGTTGTTATTCCTCTATAGTTACCCACACTTATATTCTGTCTATTTTTCTTTGTCTTGAACAAATATTATTTGAACTGTGTCTCTATCTTGATTTGGCAACAAAAACTAGAATGATATAGACCATAAAGTGACCATGGTACATAGATATATGTTTGTTTCATGTTGTTATCCTGTCCACTTTACTACTGAACTCATTTACCAAAATGAGTTTCATATACAACATGGTAAACATGTGATGTGTCTGCTTGTTTCTCTTTTAGAATGCGGACAAAATATTGGAGAACAGTATTGCATTATCCAATGGTAAGGGAAGTAATGCAGATAAGGTTCAAGATAGTGAGACATCCCTGTTGGTCTCCAAAAAAGCTGATAAAAACTATCTTGACGACAGTGAGGGAACCCAAAGGTCCTGTCTTGATGTAGTGTTCGAGTTACTGGCCACTACTGCTAGCACAAGCTCTTCGAACTCACTACCTGAATCATTTCGTCTTCTTGAGTCTCAACTTCAAGTTGAAAGACGTCGATCAGATGTGCTGTGATAGGAAGCTGAAGGATTGAGGAAGTCCCTGCAGAATTCAGATGCATATTTTCTGGTGCAACAACAAGCGCTGGAGGATTTAAGCGCCAAACAAGAGAAAGTTAATAAGCTTGCTAAGCATCTTGCCAGCATTATGGGTACCCAGGATATTGTTTCTTGAGATCTTCTGAAGTGGTTTCAGTTCTGGATTTGTTTTACTGCGGCGTTTATTTGTGCTGGTCGCCAACTTTGACAACCAGTGTATATGATATGCTGCTTTGTTCCCTATATTTGCACTGGTGGCGAACTTTGATGCCAAGTGGATGTAATATGTGTAATAGCCGTGATAGCCTAGCGTTAGTTGCTTGCTTATTTATTTCCTTGTTGTCTTGTTTATTTGTTTCCTTGTAGTCATTGCAGTTCTTTTTCCGCGGTTAGCTAGTGGATGGAATAACCTATTTTTTAAAACTAGGCCACAATAACCATAGGCTAATATTTACTGTAGTGACACTGGGCCTCCTACTGGCCGTAGAAATAGTGGGCCTTTTACAGGCCGTAGAAACAATGGGCCTTCTACGGGCCGTAGAAACAATGGGCCTTTTGCGGGCCGTATCATCAATGGGCCTTATACGGGTCGTATGATCGATATTGGCCAAACATGGGCCAAACAGACCGCATTATGGTCGTAAACGGGCTAGAGTTGGAATTGTCTGTTCATGGGCCGACCATAACGGGCCATCGTTAATAGGCCGTATTTGATGACGTTATGAAAACGGCCCAACGTATTAACGGACCACAAATGGGCCGACTGTAACCACTGGCTGAATTTGGCCCACAAGCAGAAAATGACAATAACGGGCCGTAAGTAAACGAATGCTGGAAATGAGCCCAAGAATAAATGGGCTCTGAGAAGGCCGAAAGATAACATGGGCTGGAAACGGCCCAACGGAATAATGGGCCGTTAATGGGTATAAAGTGATACACTGTTCATTACGGGCCAGTTTCACCACGGGTCGTTAATGGGTGTAAAGTGATACACTGTTCATTACGGGCCAGTTTCACCATGGGCTGTTAATAGGCCAAGAGTTACATAGGGCCTCATATGGGCCGAAAGACGTCATGGGCCATACATGCGCCAGAAGTGAAAACGGGCTGGAATCATATTGGATGGCTCAGATGACGCTACTAGGCCTAATTCGGATAGGGCGTAACGGGCCTTGGGTTAGCGGGTTGTAAATGGGCTATATGCGAACAGGCCGTTAACGGGCTTTCCATGGGCCGGCTTGCCACCTTTTGACCAAGTAAAACGGGCCGGCCTTTTCATAGGAATGAAGGAAATATGCCCTAGAGGCAATAATAAAGTTATTATTTATTTCCTTATATCATGATAAATGTTTATTATTCATGCTAGAATTGTATTAACTGGAAACATAATACATGTGTGAATACATAGACAAACAGAGTGTCACTAGTATGCCTCTACTTGACTAGCTCATTAATCAAAGATGGTTATGTTTCCTAACCATGAACAAAGAGTTGTTATTTGATTAACGAGATCACATCATTAGTTGAATGATCTGATTGACATGACCCATTCCATTAGCATAGCACCCGATCGTTTAGTATGTTGCTATTGCTTTTATCCATGACTTATACATGTTCCTTTAACTATGAGATTATGCAACTCCCGTTTACCGTAGGAACACTTTGTGTGCTACCAAACGTCACAACGTAACTGGGTGATTATAAAGGTGCTCTACAGGTGTCTCCGAAGGTACATATTGGGTTGGTGTATTTCGAGATTAGGATTTGTCACTCCGATTGTCGGAGAGGTATCTCAGGGCCTTCTCGGTAATGCACATCACAATAAGCCTTGCAAGCATTGCAACCAATGAGTTAGTTGTGAGATGATGTATTACAGAACGAGTAAAGAGACTTGCCGGTAACGAGATTGAACTAGGTATTGGATACCAACGATCGAATCTGGGGCAAGTAACATACCGATGACAAAGGGAACAACGTATGTTGTTATGCGGTCTGACCGATAAAGATCTTCGTAGAATATGTAGGAGCCAATATGGGCATCCAGGTCCCGCTGTTGGTTATTGACCGGAGACGTGTCTTGGTCATATCTACATTGTTCTCGAACCGTAGGGTCCGCACGCTTAACGTTACGATGACAGTTATTATGAGTTTATGCATTTTGATGTACTGAAGGAGTTCGGAGTCCCGGATGTGATCACGGACGTGACGAGGAGTCTCGAAATGGTCGAGACATAAAGAATTATATATTGGAAGCCTATGTTTGGACATCGGATGCATTCCAGGTGAAATCAGGATTTTACCGGAATACCGGGAGGGTTACCGGAACCCCCCGGGAGCATAATGGGCCAACATGGGCCTTGGAGGAGAGGTGAGAGGGATGCCCCATGGGCTGTGCGCCTCCCCCCTTCCCCTAGTCCTATTAGGACTAGGAGAGGTGGGCGCCCCCCTCTCTCTCTCTCTCCCCCTTGGAGAATCCTAGTCCAACTAGGATTGGGGGGGGGGGGAATCCTACTCCCAGAGGGAGTAGGACTCTCTGGCGCGCCTAGGCCTGGCCGGCCAGCCCCTCCCCCTTGGCTCCTTTATATACGGGGGCAGGGGGCACCCCAGAAACACACAAGTTGATCTACGGATCGTTCCTTAGCCGTGTGCGGTGCCCCCTTCCACCAAATTCCACCTCGATCATATTGTTGCAGTGCTTAGGCGAAGCCCTGCGCCGGTAACACATCAAGATCGTCACCACGCCGTCGTGCTGACGGAACTCTTCCTCGACGCTTTGCTGGATCGGAGCCCGGGGATCGTCATCGAGCTGAACGTGTGCCAAGAACTCGGAGGTGCCGGAGTAACGGTGCTGTGATCGGTTGGATCGCGAGGAGAACGTACGACTACTTCCTCTACGTTGTGTCAACGCTTCCGCTTCGGTCTACGAGGGTACGTAGACAACACTCTCCCCTCTCGTTTCTATGCATCACCATGATCTTGCGTGTGCGTAGGAAATTTTTTGAAATTACTACGTTCCCCAACAGTGGCATCCGAGCCAGGTTTTATGGTTTGATGTTATTTGCACGAGTAGAACACAAGTAAGTTGTGGATGATACAAGTCATACTGCCTACCAGCATGTCATACTTTGGTTCAGCGGTATTGTTGGACGAGACGATCCGGACCAACCTTACGCGTACGCTTACGCGAGACCGGTTCCCTCGACGTGCTTTGCACATAGATGGCTTGCGGAAGACTGTCTCTCCAACTTTAGTTGAACCGAGTGTGGCTACGCCCGGTCCTTGAGAAGGTTAAAACGGAGTCTATTTGACAAACTATCGTTGTGGTTTTGATGCGTAGGTAAGATGAGTTCTTGCTTAAGCCCGTAGCAGCCACGTAAAACTTGCAACAACAAAGTAGAGGACGTCTAACTTGTTTTTGCAGGGCATGTTGTGATGTGATATGGTCAAGACATGATGCTAAATTTTATTGTATGAGATGATCATGTTTTGTAACCGAGTTATCGGCAACTGGCAGGAGCCATATGGTTGTCGCTTTATTGTATGCAATGCAATCGCGATGTAATGCTTTACTTTATTGCTAAGCGGTAGTGATAGTCGTAGAAGCATAAGATTGGCGAGACGACAACGATGCTGCGATGAAGATCAAGGTGTCGCGCCGGTGACGATGGTGATCATGACGGTGCTTCGAAGATGGAGATCACAAGCACAAGATGATGATGGCCATATCATATCACTTATATTGATTGCATGTGATGTTTATCCTTTTATGCATCTTATCTTGCTTTGATTGACGGTAGCATTATAAGATGATCTCTCACTAAATTATCAAGAAGTGTTCTCCCTGAGTATGCACCGTTGCGAAAGTTCTTCGTGCTGAGACACCACGTGATGATCGGGTGTGATAGGCTCTATGTTCAAATACAACGGGTGCAAAACAGTTGCACACGCGGAATACTCAGGTTTAACTTGACGAGCCTAGCATATAACAGATATGGCCTCGGAACACAGAGACCGAAAGGTCGAGCGTGAATCATATAGTAGATATGATCAACATAGTGATGTTCACCATTGAAACTACTCCATCTCACGTGATGATCGGACATGGTTTAGTTGATTTGGATCACGTGATCACTTAGAGGATTAGAGGGATGTCTATCTAAGTGGGAGTTCTTAAGTAATATGATTAATTGAACTTAAATTTATCATGAACTTAGTACCTGATAGTATCTTGCTTGTCTATGTTGTGTAGATAGATGGCTCGTGCTGTTGTTCCGTTGAATTTTAATGCGTTCCTTGAGAAAGCAAAGTTGAAAGATGATGGTAGCAATTACACGGACTGGGTCCGTAACTTGAGGATTATCCTCATTGCTGCACAGAAGAATTACGTCCTGGAAGCACCGCTAGGTGCTAGGCCTGGTGCAAGAGCTACGCCAGATGTTGTGAACGTCTGGCAAAGCAAAGCTGATGACTACTCTATAGTTCAGTGTGCCATGCTTTACGGCTTAGAACCGGGACTTCAACGACGTTTTGAACACCATGGAGCATATGAGATGTTCCAGGAGTTGAAGTTAATATTTCAAGCAAATGCCCGGATTGAGAGATATGAAGTCTCCAATAAGTTCTATAGCTGTAAAATGGAGGAGAACGGTTCTGTCAGTGAGCATATACTCAGAATGTCTGGGTATAACAATCACTTGATTCAGCTGGGAGTTAATCTTCCGGATGATTGCGTCATTGACAGAATTCTCCAATCACTGCCACCAAGCTACAAGAGCTTCGTGATGAACTATAATATGCAAGGGATGACCAAAACTATGCCCGAGCTCTTCGCGATGCTAAAAGCCGCGGAGGTAGAAATCAAAAAGGAGCATCAAGTGTTGATGGTTAACAAAACCACTAGTTTCAAGAAAAAGGGCAAAGGGAAGAAAAAGGGGAACTTCAAAAAGAACAGCAAGCAAGTTGCTACTCAAGAGAAGAAACCCAAGTCTGGACCTAAGCCTGAAACTGAGTGCTTCTATTGCAAGCAGACTGGTCACTGGAAGCGGAACTGCCCCAAGTATTTGGCGGATAAGAAGGATGGCAAGGTTAACAAAGGTATATATGATATACATGTTATTGATGTGTACCTTACTAATTCTCGCAGTAGCACCTGGGTATTTGATACTGGTTCTGTTGCTAATATTTGCAACTCAAAACAGGGGCTACGGATTAAGCGAAGATTGGCTAAGGACGAGGTGACGATGCGCGTGGGAAATGGTTCCAAAGTCGATGTGATCGCGGTCGGCACGCTACCTCTACATCTACCTTCGGGATTAATATTAGATCTAAATAATTGTTATTTAGTACCAGCGTTGAGCATGAACATTATATCTGGATCTTGTTTGATGCGAGACGGTTATTCATTTAAATCAGAGAATAATGGTTGTTCTATTTATATGAGTAATATCTTTTATGGTCATGCACCATTAAAGAGTGGTTTGTTCTTACTTAATCTCGATAGTAGTAATACACATATTCATAATGTTGAAGCCAAAAGATACAGAGTTGATAATGATAGTGCAACTTATTTGTGGCACTGCCGTTTAGGTCATATCGGTGTAAAGCGCATGAAGAAACTCCATACTGATGAACTTTTGGAGTCACTTGATTATGAATCACTTGGCACTTGCGAACCGTGCCTTATGGGCAAGATGACTAAAACACCGTTCTCCGGTACTATGGAGAGAGCAACAGATTTATTGGAAATCATACATACTGATGTATGCGGTCCAATGAATGTTGAGGCTCGTGGCAGATATCGTTATTTTCTCACCTTCACTGATGATTTAAGCAGATATGGGTATATCTACTTAATGAAACACAAGTCTGAAACATTTGAAAAGTTCAAAGAATTTCAGAGTGAAGTGGAAAATCATCGTAACAAGAAAATAAAGTTTCTACGATCTGATCGTGGAGGAGAATATTTGAGTTACGAGTTTGGTCTACATTTGAAGCAATGCGGAATAGTTTCGCAACTCACGCCACCCGGAACACCACAACGTAATGGTGTGTCCGAACGTCGTAATCGTACTTTACTAGATATGGTGCGATCTATGATGTCTCTTACCGATTTACCGCTATCTTTTTGGGGTTATGCTCTAGAGACGGCCGCATTCACGTTAAATAGGGCACCATCAAAATCCGTTGAGACGACGCCTTATGAACTGTGGTTTGGCAAGAAACCAAAGTTGTCGTTTCTTAATGTTTGGGGCTGCAATGCTTATGTGAAAAAGCTTCAACCTGATAAGCTCGAACCCAAATCGGAAAAATGTGTCTTCATAGGATACCCAAAGGAGACTATTGGGTATACCTTCTATCACAGATCCGAAGGCAAAATTTTTGTTGCTAAAGTCGGAAACTTTCTAGAGAAGGAGTTTCTCTCGAAAGAAGTGAGTGGGAGGAAAGTAGAACTTGATGAGATAACAGTATCTACTCCCTTATTGAGAAGTAGTACATCACAGAAATCTGTTTCTGTGACACCTACATCAAATAGGGAGGAAGCTAATGATAATGATCATGAAACTTCAGATCAAGTTTCTACTGAAATTCGTAGATCAACCAGAGTAAGATCCGCACCAGAGTGGTACGGTAATCCTATTTTGGAAGTCATGTTACTAGACCATGATGAACCTACGAACTATGAAGAAGCGATGGTGAGCCCAGATTCCGCAAAGTGGCTTGAGGCCATGAAATCTGAGATGGGATCCATGTATGAGAACAAAGTGTGGACTTTGGTTGACTTGCCCAATGATCGGCAAGCAATTGAGAATAAATGGATTTTTAAGAAGAAGACTGACGCTGATGGTAATGTTACTGTCTATAAAGCTCGACTTGTTGCAAAAGGTTTTCGACAAGTTCAAGGGATTGACTACGATGAGACTTTCTCACCCGTAGCGATGCTTAAGTCTGTCCGAATCATGTTAGCAGTTGCCGCATTTTATGATTATGAAATTTGGCAAATGGATGTCAAAACTGCATTCCTGAATGGATTTCTGGAAGAAGAGTTGTATATGATGCAACCAGAAGGTTTTGTCGATCCGAAGGGAGCTAACAAAGTGTGCAAGCTCCAGCGATCCATTTATGGACTGGTGCAAGCCTCTCGGAGTTGGAATAAACGCTTTGATAGTGTGATCAAAGCATTTGGTTTTATACAGACTTTTGGAGAAGCCTGTATTTACAAGAAAGTGAGTGGGAGCTCTGTAGCATTTCTGATATTATATGTGGATGACATATTACTGATCGGAAATAATATAGAATTTCTGGATAGCATAAAGGGATACTTGAATAAGAGTTTTTCAATGAAAGACCTCGGTGAAGCTGCTTACATATTGGGCATTAAGATCTATAGAGATAGATCAAGACGCTTAATAGGACTTTCACAAAGCACATACCTTGACAAAGTTTTGAAAAAGTTCAAAATGGATCAGGCAAAGAAAGGGTTCTTGCCTGTGGCACAAGGTGTGAAGTTGAGTAAGACTCAATGCCCGACCACCGCAGAAGATAGAGAGAAAATGAAAAATGTTCCCTATGCTTCAGCCATAGGCTCTATCATGTATGCAATGCTGTGTACCAGACCTGATGTGTGCCTTGCTGTAAGTTTAGCAGGCAGGTACCAAAGTAATCCAGGAGTGGATCAGTGGACAGCGGTCAAGAACATCCTTAAGTACTTGAGAAGGACTAAGGATATGTTTCTCATTTATGGAGGTGACAAAGAGCTCGTCGTAAACGGTTACGTCGATGCAAGCTTTGACACTGATCCGGACGATTCCAAATCGCAAACCGGATACGTATTTACATTAAACGGTGGAGCTGTCAGTTGGTGCAGTTCTAAACAAAGCGTCGTGGCAGGATCTACATGTGAAGCTGAGTACATAGCCGCTTCGGAAGCAGCTAATGAAGGAGTCTGGATGAAGGAGTTCATATCCGATCTAGGTGTTGTACCTAGCGTATCGGGTCCAATGAAAATCTTTTGTGACAATACTGGTGCAATTGCCTTGGCAAAGGAATCCAGATTTCACAAAAGAACCAAACACATCAAAAGACGCTTCAACTCCATCCGGGATTTGGTCCAGGTGGGAGACATAGAGATATGCAAGATACATACGGATCTGAATGTTGCAGACCCGTTGACTAAGCCTCTTCCACGAGCAAAACATGATCAGCACCAAAACTCCATGGGTGTTAGAATCATTACTTTGTAATCTAGATTATTGACTCTAGTGCAAGTGGGAGACTGAAGGAAATATGCCCTAGAGGCAATAATAAAGTTATTATTTATTTCCTTATATCATGATAAATGTTTATTTCATGCTAGAATTGTATTAACTGGAAACATAATACATGTGTGAATACATAGACAAACAGAGTGTCACTAGTATGCCTCTACTTGACTAGCTCATTAATCAAAGATGGTTATGTTTCCTAACCATGAACAAAGAGTTGTTATTTGATTAACGAGATCACATCATTAGTTGAATGATCTGATTGACATGACCCATTCCATTAGCATAGCACCCGATCGTTTAGTATGTTGCTATTGCTTTTATCCATGACTTATACATGTTCCTTTAACTATGAGATTATGCAACTCCCGTTTACCGTAGGAACACTTTGTGTGCTACCAAACGTCACAACGTAACTGGGTGATTATAAAGGTGCTCTACAGGTGTCTCCGAAGGTACATATTGGGTTGGCGTATTTCGAGATTAGGATTTGTCACTCCGATTGTCGGAGAGGTATCTCAGGGCCTTCTCGGTAATGCACATCACAATAAGCCTTGCAAGCATTGCAACCAATGAGTTAGTTGCGAGATGATGTATTACAGAACGAGTAAAGAGACTTGCCGGTAATGAGATTGAACTAGGTATTGGATACCAACGATCGAATCTCGGGCAAGTAACATACCGATGACAAAGGGAACAACGTATGTTGTTATGCGGTCTGACCGATAAAGATCTTCGTAGAATATGTGGAGCCAATATGGGCATCCAGGTCCCGCTGTTGGTTATTGACCGGAGACGTGTCTCGGTCATGTCTACATTGTTCTCGAACCGTAGGGTCCGCACGCTTAACGTTACGATGACAGTTATTATGAGTTTATGCATTTTGATGTACCGAAGGAGTTCGGAGTCCCGGATGTGATCATGGACATGACGAGGAGTCTCGAAATGGTCGAGACATAAAGAATTATATATTGGAAGCCTATGTTTGGACATCGGATGCATTCCAGGTGAAATCAGGATTTTACCGGAATACCGGGAGGGTTACCGGAACCCCCCGGGAGCATAATGGGCCAACATGGGCCTTGGAGGAAAGGTGAGAGGGATGCCCCATGGGCTGTGCGCCTCCCCCCCTTCCCCTAGTCCTATTAGGACTAGGAGAGGTGGGCGCCCCCCTCTCTCTCTCTCCCCCTTGGAGAATCCTAGTCCAACTAGGATTGGGGGGGGGGGGAATCCTACTCCCAGAGGGAGTAGGACTCTCTGGCGCGCCAAGGCCTGGCCGGCCAGCCCCTCCCCCTTGGCTCCTTTATATACGGGGGCAGGGGGCACCCCAGAAACACACAAGTTGATCTACGGATCGTTCCTTAGCCGTGTGCGGTGCCCCCTTCCACCAAATTCCACCTCGATCATATCGTTGCAGTGCTTAGGCGAAGCCCTGCGCCGGTAACACATCAAGATCGTCACCACGCCGTCGTGCTGACGGAACTCTTCCTCGACGCTTTGCTGGATCGGAGCCCGGGGATCGTCATCGAGCTGAACGTGTGCCAAGAACTCGGAGGTGCCGGAGTAACGGTGTTGTGATCGGTTGGATCGTAGACAACACTCTCCCCTCTACGTTGTGTCAACGCTTCCGCTTCGGTCTACGAGGGTACGTAGACAACACTCTCCCCTCTCGTTGCTATGCATCACCATGATCTTGCGTGTGCGTAGGAAAATTTTTGAAATTACTACGTTCCCCAACAAGGAATGGGCCTCTGTTGGGCCGTGCCACGTGTCGACGTATCATAGGCGCCTTCCGTCCAATGATTGGATGACATCTGTCCCAACGATGAGCCGACACGTGTTTCCTCCAGCCAATGATGATTTAACACGTGGAAAATCCCCATTGGTCGGGGCTGTTAACGGGTTATCGGATCCAAAACCCGACTCGATAGCTTAACGGCATTCCATTACGGTGGATGCCATGTGTCGGTCACCCTTGACGAAAGCACTTCTGTGACGCGAGATTTATCGTCATGGAAGTGGACACTTCCGTGATGATAATTTTGGTAATGTCATGGAACACTTCTACGACAGCACAGGTATGACTATCTTGATTCTGTCATAAAATCGTCATGGATGTACATGCATGACAAAAAACGCGACCTACTATGACAAACACGTATCATCACGGAAGTGTATTTTTTTTGTAGTGCGTGAAGATCCCTTGTGCAGTCACAGTACTTGCATGGATTCCAGGGAAAGATTTATATGTAAAAAAAGAAGAAGGGATAAGCCACGATCTAGAGGGTATGGGCGTGAACTCGGGGTCAACCACCCCAGTTCGTCTCCGCCACGGGCACCCCGGCCTCAAGCCATTTTCTACAGATCGATGGCGAGTCACCCTCGGCCTCGTTCAGTCGCCTCTGTCGGGCCTCACATGCCCAACCTACCTCGCTCCACCTCATCGGGAGACACCTTACCTGCGGCCGTGCCAAGTAGTCGTCGCCGTGACTCTGGAGTCGAGCTCCCTCTGCCATGAGCCCACTAGCCTCCCACGTCGTTACAGCCGTGTCCGCTTCGGTCGGTTCTATTTAGTCGCTCCGGGCCGCCGATGCTGCCAGCCGGCTCACGCCGACGGTTTTTCTCCACAGCGATTCGCCCCGGCCATGCCCAGCCTCCTCTGTTGGCCGTAGATTCTGCGCTCGCCTGCCCAAGCCGCCGCCTCCGAGCCATTATGGCCGGCCTGGGCCCTACAATTGCCGCCGCTACACTTCTGAACCGCCGTTGCGTCGGGTCACCTTCTGCTTCAATCGACCCCGCGCCAAGCGGCCTGCCACCGTCGTCGACCCGTGGGTGTCGCCGCTGCTACTTTGAGCCACCGGCCACCGAGCCTCTCAAACCGCCGGCCTCCGAGTTCCGAGCCACCCCGACCGAATTGCCGTCGAGCCCCCCGGCCAAGTGCCTTCACCTACGCCTCGCCCTCGACCCCGCGGCCTCAAGCCGCCTACACATCCGCTCGTCTGCCTCGGTCTCCGTTCCGGGTTGCCGCCTGCTTTGCCTGTCTCCGTTCCGAGTCGCCTGACCCGCCGTTGCTGCCGCCTTCGTTGGCCCTGCCTTCGCGGTCCTCTGCCCATGCCTCGTTGGAGTCGCCGAGCCACTGCTCCTGCCACCACATGTTGAGCCGACGCCGCCGCATGTTGAGCCGGCGCCGTCGGTGAGGTCAATGGCCGCACCCCGCGCCGCCGCCTGCCCCTGCTGCCGCGGTCTTCACAAGCCATTATGGCCAAATCGACCTTGCTCTGCCTCAGCAATGTGTAGCAACTTACTGCCGGTGATTTGGACGTCATAAAACAGAAGCTGGAGGCAGCAAACAAAGCAATTCATTGATCTGTCGAACATGTGAAGGTAACCAGTGCATGTGGCAGGACCTGGTGATTCAAGTCCCAAGGCTGCAGCTGGGGACGCCACTAGCAAGCTACGTGTGCATGCGTGAATTTTCAAACAGCAAAATCATGCCAAAGGAAAAAGGGAGCAAGCCCTCACGCAGAGAAAACAAGCTACAAGATTCATTGTCTAAGCTAAACACACACACAAAAAAAAGTGAGGGAGTACTACTAAGTGAGGGGCATGGCCCATTTCAAAATTTGATGGATGGGTAATTATTTGATTGGACGTGAAGGCCCTCACTCGGTCAAATTCCTTACTGCCTCCAAAAAATACATCAGGTGATATTCATCTAAGTCTATTTCTAACACATATTGTTTTTGTTAAAGAACAGTTTATCTTTGCCTTGGTCTGAAATATTATTTATGCAGGACAATTGTTCACTGCAAGAGCGATGGTCGTGCCATGGATGTATAGCTCGCGCAACCGTTATCATGCGCTAGCATCTGACCATGCCATGATGCTCGACAAATATATGAACAAACCGCCGCTTCTACGACCCAAATTACATCAACATGACATGGTTGACTCGCCCGTCCACGCGGCCTACCGCGCCTAAAATTGACTCGCCCATCCGCGCTGGCTTACAACACCGTGTCCGGCTCATCTGTCTGCTCCCATGGCCGACTCAGCCGTGATTGATTTCAGCTTCGCCGTGGTGATCATCAACTCCGCGGTGGATAATTTCTAGCCTGACATATCAGGTGAAATCCATCCAGTATATTTTTATATTGCTTTCTTTAAAAGAGAAATTACTCTGGCTTGCAAGTTCTCTAATGCAGGACAAGTTGTCTACTGCAAAAGGGGCCGTTATGTCACTGAGTTTGTTGAATGAATCATATCGGGAGTATATAGCAAGCATTGCGAGGATCTTCAACTCCTTTCAAGCTTCTGGTTTACATAAATTCCGGCGTTCTGCTGTTCAATTGACCGGTTTACATCACGGTCAAGTATGGAGAGTCTCAAGCCAACTTCTTGAGTCATCTTAAGACTTGGGGGCTACAATGACATGACTTAGCCAATTCATGACCCCGGGTCATTGGAGGGAAGTTAACCCATTCCCGGAGGCTACTGCCATATTGATGAAAAATTAAAGGCCGTCAGAAAAAATTCTGGCTTAAGATGAAGGATTCCGGTTTAAAATCCGGCTCAAGAGAAATATGTGTTTCACAAAGTTTTGAAGCTCTCAATATCCGATTTAAAATTCCGGTTCAAAAAGAATCCATCTCTCGCAAGTTTGAGCTTTCGGGAAAAATTAAAGGTTGCCAAAGAGAACTTGCTGCCATGATGCGCGATTCAAACATGGGTATCTTGCCTTATGGGCTTATCTTATTTTGGTCACTTGGGGGCTTCCTGCTCAATGAGCATAGCTATGCTTACCCTCTTGACCCGGCTTGCACACCTTGTTAAAAATTACTTGTGGGGCTTCCTGCTCATTGAGCATAGCTATGACTACCCTACTGATCCGGCTTATACGCCTTGATTGCAAATAACTTGGGGGTTTTCTGCCCAAGTTAAATTGTTACCAAAGAGAACTTGTTATAATGTGAAGTTCAAACATAGGTAACCTGCTTTGATGGCTTGTTAAAGGTCACTTGCGGGCTTCCTGTTCAATGAACATAGCTATATTCACCCTTTTGATCAGCTTGGACGCCAGGTGTATTCACCAAAAATCCGGGTTATCCTGCCTTTGTATGTCTGCCACTCCGCCCAGGTAATCCTAGAATGACTCGTCGTACTCTTGACAGTCAATCTTATAAAGACCCTGAACTTGTCAAAGTTAAAACGGCGATTGGTCATGTGAGGTCCGGCTTACAGGTTTGAATAAAGGATTAACTTAGTGGCTGTGCAGCCCATGAAAAGCACTTGATGTTGAGGCCTGGCCGCCTATGAAAGCCTTGATTTTTGTTGTTTTTCTTTTGAACGTTGTGTGAGTTCATATCTTTTTTGATATATGGTTAAAAAGTTGATTCAGGCCATATAGCCTTGATTCTTATAACTCATATTTGAGTATATCCGGAGTGCTGATAACCCGGTCTGGCTTTGGAAAATAAGTCGCCAGTATGCTTTGATTGTGCATTTGGAGTTCTGCGCTCTAAGTTTTTGGGTTGTTACCCTTACTGCATATGGCGCTGTAAGCGGCAGTATGAATTGATTTCACAGGCCATGTAGCCTTGATTATATGACATCATTGAGCATCTTTGGGTTTGATAACCAGCCTTGATAGCAGACTTTAAGTCGCCAGGATATTTTTGCCTTGAGCAATCAAAATGATGATATTTCATGACTCCGGGTTGATATTGGCCCCGGATTATAATTATCAAGGCATCACCATGGTATCAATCTAATGGTATGTCTTTCAATAATGGTATGAATATTTTGGGTTTGGTAAACCGCCTTGGTTTTGGACGTTAAGTCGCCAGTATATTTTGGATTGCGCCATTGGAATCATGTGCCTATAAATCATTGGATTGTTACTCTCACTGGATATGGCGATGTAAGCCAGCAGTATAAATCAATCCTACAGGTATGTTTTCTTGGTTATATGAATATGCGAGGTTTGATAACCTGCCCTGGCTTCTGATTTTAAGTCGCCAGTATGTTTAGGCTTGAATGGCCTTGCTTAGTCTTTTCTGTAGCGACCCGACCTCAGACGGTCAAGCCTCTGTGTATCTGCGCCATCCCTGGATCAGTATGCTGGCACACACAGTACATCAATGTATATATCAAAGTGCAATCACATGTATAAATAACGTAAAACTGATATATACCTCATAATACTCAGCGGAAACAATCAAACGGGTGTGGAGTCCCATCAACGCCATCGGCAGGTTGAGTGTAGACCGTAACCCTGTATCGTAACTCTTACTCGTCGAAGAAAATATCTGCAACATGATACGTTGCAGCCGTGTAGGTCAGTACATTGAATGTACCGGCAAGATCACAATAAGAGAAAGCTGATGATAAAACTATTCTATATGCAATATGGCTTTGTGGCTCTGGGTCTGAGTTTTTGTTTTGCATAAAAGCTGGTTTTACTTTTCCTACAACAAAGGAATATCAGGAGCCTGTACTACGGAGTTTTCTAACATGACATGGTTCCGCCAACCGATGTCCCATAGCCCAAAATCATCATAAGTTGCCCACAATTAAGTTATCAATCCGGTGTTGAGAGTTCCGAGATAGATCCAAGTCCAGAGACTCAAATTGTCCGTAACCGGGGACACGGCTAATCGATTAGGTTTTAACCCTCTGCAGAGGTTTGTACACTTTACCCGCAAGATTCGATCCCTCTTTTTTACGTTCTCGCACTTCATGGTGTTTGAGAACAAGATGACCGAAACATGGTCTTCCGAAGAGTTCCTCTGACCACTGTCCGGTGCTCATCCAATCCTACCGTCGTTCTACATCTGCTAGCACCGTCCCAGCCAGAGTCACAACTAAGGTCAACCAAGCCAGAGCCCATAGTGACTTGCGGTTGCACAGGTAAGCTTCTGGTCATGAAGTATTCTTCCGTCTCTTTGAGTCTGGGTGGAACTTTCCTCATGAGTACTGGCCAAAACCCAGCTCACTAGGCAAATCCACTGGGTACTCCAGGGTGCCTCACAACCAGTCCACCCAGTAGTGTGTATTGAAGTCTTGTCTCGAGTCTTGAAGTCTTGAGGTCTCGAAGATGCTGTCCTCGCAGGTGCCATCAGGAAGTTGTCGTCTTTGACGTAAAATCCTCCATTCTCACACCACTCCCGAGCACTCATACCAACCCCGTCTACTATAGCGTAGCTTTTAAAAGTAAACAACGTCCCGGGCTTGGTAACAGGAAGATGGGTTCCTACCTCATGCATTCTACTCAACTACAAGAATTCAATATCACTACTGGAGGGATTGAAATAATGGTGCCACTAAATGCAATAAAAACATTGGTATGAAAAATATGGTCAAAGTGAACTTGCCTGGTATGTCGATGAAGATAGTCGCACTCAAATAAAGACTTGGTAGAACTATTCGTCACTCCGTTCAAAATCTATATAGTCAAACATAGCATTCATATAAGCAAGCAATTCTAACACTCATAATAAAATCAACAAATAAAAAATGCAAATCATCAAGGGACACCAAATAAAAAGGAAAACTATACCACAAAACTACTAAAGAGAACTCGAAGACATAACACAAAATAGTTTTGTCCTAAGTAAAAACATAACAACAATTAAAACACTAAACTGATAAATTAACAGAAAATAACTAATTTAACAGAAAGTATTTTTCACAAAATTTTATTTGCAAAAAAAAGAAACAAATAAAAAGCTTTTATGAAACACTAACTATGACCAAAACAAGTTTTCATACAAAACTAAATAAAATATATTTTTAATAATAATAAAAAATCTTTGGTTGACTAACAGAAACAAAACTAAGTTTGTCAAACGTGACAAAAAGAAATAATTTAAAACTAATAAAAACAATAAAGAAAAGACTAAAACAAAACTATAAGTAAAACAGTCCTGTTTTGCTAAAAACCTAATTTAAATTAACCTAGAAATAAAACACTAAATACTACTGGATAAACAAAGGTCCTAGAGACCAGGGGCAAAAAGAATCGGTCAAAAATAATATTCCTAACTCAAAATAGCTCAAATCTAGTGATTTGAGAAAATTCATACAAACACAAATTTAAACAGCTCAAATGTGAAATAAAATTGAACTAACAGAAACTTCATAAAATTTGTGATCCAAGGCAGTTGGAATCACTCAAAAATACCTCGTAGATAATTAACTATGGATTTTACAAGATTGAAACTATTCTGTTTTAAAAACAGAACGAGAAAAAAAAACTGTAGGTCGGGATTTACTGTAGCAGTTCCGGTGATGGGGTCCTGGTGGAGCTCCGGCGACGTCCTCCGGTGGTCCTGCGGGTGAGGTGAGGGGATGGGCGGGGGAGGTGGAGCGAGGGGGTTTGAGTGGTGGTGATGGGAGTTGGCGGGGATGGCCGGAGGTGGTGGGGCGGGGCGGCAATGGCGGCGGTGGTCTGGCGAACTCCGGCGAGGTGGCGCGGCAGCTTGGGGCGAGGAGAGGCGGCTCTAGGGGCGGGAATGGGGCGGAGGAGGTGCCCTTATATAGGAGAGGGGCTCGGCTTGAGCGAGGGGGCGACGAGATTCGCGAATCCCGCGAATCCGGTGATGCTCCGGTGGTGCTACAGTGGATCGGGAAAGAGATCCCGTGCTGGAGGAAGGAGAAGATCCAGATCGGATCGGGCCGGATTTGGCCCAAAAAGAAAAATACCTTTCCTTTTTTTTAAAAGATTTCTTGAAGAAAAATCATTTTAGAAAATAAAATGAAAATAAAATATAGGAGTATTATATATCAAAACGACCGGAAAAAGAAATCCTACAATATGAACTATTTTACAAGATGAAATAAAATTCACACAAATTCTAATAAAACAAATAGTGCTACTGCTGCAAATAAAATTCAAATAAAATTTCTTTAAAATGCCAAAATGATTTAAAATTTATTTTTTTTTCCATTTTTATAATGTAGGGAATCATTTTACCCTATTTTCCATATATTTTATTTTTGGAGAAAAATAATTTGAAAATAAAACCCAAAAACTTCCAAATGGTTTTGAATTGGAAATTCAAACCTTTTCTTCATACTTCCAACTCATATTTCCTATATTTTGAAGAAGTCATTTTATCCTCTCTCATGAAAATCATTGAGTTGCATAAAGTTTCTAAATTTGAAATGCTTTCAAAAATGAAATTCAAAAATCTTTCAAAACCTTTTTTTTTGTTTCTAGAAGAAGTCATGTTTTCTTCACTCAAGGGTATTGTGATGAAATGAATTTGAATTTCACTGAGATCAAATGCAAGGATGAAAGTTTGGGAAGTCATTTCATTCCCTCTCATTTAACTTTCAAAAAAATTTCAAATTTCACTCAATTTCACACAACCATTCACACATCAATCAATCAATTTAATTATTTAATATAACATTCCAAAATTTAGAATTTTGGGATGTTACAAACTACCACACTTAAAATGAATCTCGTCCTCGAGATTCGAAGAGGCTAGCAAGAAAAGGTTAGGGGTTTGGGGGTCTTCTAGCAAATCCATTGATCAGAATGGTCTACTGTGCTACCACACTTAAAAGTAGGGTTATGTTTCCACCAGAACTCATGTAATCCATCCTTAGAGTTGACGGTGTCGGTCTTCCCATATACTCGGGGTAACTCCTACTCTGGGGCTCTTCCGGTAGGGCATAACCTTTTCTTCAAACACGTGTCCTTTCATCCTGGTGAGGTTCTTCCAAGACCGGGCCTTAATATCTGACAGGTCTGGCGCCAATACTAAACAACTATCGAAAATCTCATGGTGGTCGACAATTCATGGTTTCTCCTGCAGGAAAATGGTCGGGGTTGGATCTCAGCGTATAACCTACGTTTGGCAGCGGTTGCCTGTACATGGATAAATCGTCCTACCATTCTATGGTTTAACAAGGTTTGACATCGTCGTCTCTCTACTATGGGTAAGTCACTCAGATTTACCATTCCAAATAGCAAGAGCGAATGACAAGAGTAAGTCGGTATGGTGATCAATCCATTCCGCACCCAAATCATTACCTTGTATAAGGTTTAGCGAATCTCGCATTTCTAACACTCGGGCATTCTCACAAGCATGGCAGAATTTCTCTTGTCCACGAGCTGGGTTCGGGTAAATCCTTTGGTTCTGCAAGCCAAACAAAACATCTATCGTTTCTTCACAACTCTCAGGGTTTTACGTAACCTCCTACGAAACGTATGCTGATGAAAACACAGCTTCTTCCAAAATTTCTTCTTCGAGGGAGTACTTGATCCTTATTAATTCCTGGGCCTGTAGGTTATGGGCCCACTTCAATACTTGCACCACTTTAACTCATCATTTGAGCTACTATTGTTCCATATTCCGAAACTTCACCACCTTTAAATCCAATCTTACTTCATTCCTTCATACTCTTGAGGTAATTAATATATATCAAATAAAATCCTTAGACTTAATTCGTCCAACTCCACTCTATGGGATACATTTTTCCTTACCATCGGTCAGGTGTTCTCACAGGGCACTACCACCCTAAAAATGAAATTCACAAATCCATTCATAGACCATATTTGTCATATCCTCGAAACTGGTCCAAAATCTTTGTTCATAGAGTAAAAACTCATAAAAACTCATACAAATTCAACATATGAAACCATGTCACCTTAACTTTATTTGTTCATCAATCCATTACAATATCCGAGACTTCCATCACATAAGTTCAACCCATCGTACCCATGAAAAAAAATTTGCTTCCTACTACACTTATTACCAATATTAAAATTCCAACTACTCAGCTCTAGTTTTCATCTTGTCGGGACATTTAGTAGCATAATGCCCTGCTTCCTTGCAGCGAAAACAAATGACTTCCGACATGTCTTGGGGCTTCTTTGTGATTATGTAGGCTCCTTGGATTCTTGGCTTCTTTTCTGGACATTTACTAGCGTAATGACCTAAACCCTTGCACCTGTAACAAGTGATATGACTCAGGTCCTTCTCTGCGAAAATTGGGTTGTTCTGGGGTTGCCTTCGTTTTCTCTTCCTGGATTTCTCCATAATGATCAGAGCTTCTATTTCCTGAGGGTCAAACTTCACTTCTGTTGTTGGGAAGTCTCTGAGATATTCTTCTCTTTCCTTGGTACAATACTGGGAAAAATGTCCTCCTTCTCCACATGAATAGCAATCATTGGAGTAAAATCTGATTAGGCCTTCTCCATCGGGGTCTTCAACATCTTCCTTCATCACAGGTTCTTCTAGACCTTCCTTGAGGGCTTCTTTCATTCCTTCTTCCTGCTTCTGAATAGTTTGTTGCACCGTGGGGTAAATGTGACACTGCGCCGGGTAGTGGGTGGTTCCTTCACACAAGAAACAAGTAACTTGCCCAGTCGGGCATGCTTCGGCTGGGTGATTCTCCTCACAATATGGGCATCCATCCTTGTGTTCCTCCTGGGTGTGTCCTATTTCTCCGCAAATCTTGCAAGCACAAGGTTTCTTCTTTGGGTTATCGTAGTGCTTCCGGATAAGACGGGACCTCAAGAGAGTCTTCTTGAATTCCTCCCAAGTTTTTGCTCCGTTGCATCCTTGTATGGCTTGATGCATTTTCCACCAGGTTGCAGCACTCTCGGTAAAATACTGAAGGGCATATTGAACCTCATACTTCCTTGCAATCAAATTTTTCCCGAAGTGATCCTCCATATTCTGAATCCATAGTTCTACCTCCCGTTGAGTCATCGGTCCAGAGAATACTAGTCCTTCTTCATTCATCATCTATTGGGTCCAAGGGTTTTAGGATGAGATCCAGAAGATAGAAAGGGATACACACAATACAAACAATAGTTTTAAAGAAATGGGTTTTATTTTGTGGCCGTCGGAAAAACATCAAACAAATGACAGCTCACAAATCGTCGCGTCTAACGTAAGTATATAAAAGGCTTTTGGTCTTCTAAGCGTCAAATAAATCTTCGGAGTTTTCCAATTCTTCAAGTCTTCGGAGTCTTCAACTGTTGTAGCTTCAACTCTTCTAATCCATGGTGAAATCCTCTTTACTCTGAAATGGTCACCGGTTGTCCGATATCTTGTCCTTCTTGGAGCAGCTTCAGTTGATCCTCCGTGTGGTCAAAAGGGAAAGGGGTATATTCTAACTATTTGAGGTAAGAGAGGATATTTGATAAAATCAGAAAAGATGAGAAGTAATGGATCTTTTTGAAACTAAGTTTTAGAGATTTCCTGTCCTACGGCTTTCCGATTTCTAGGGTCACGTCCTACAGTCAACATGTGCTCTGATACCATTTCTGTAGCGACCCGACCTCAGACGGTCAAGCCTCTGTGTATCTGCGCCATCCCTGGATCAGTATGCTGGCACACACAGTACATCAATGTATATATCAAAGTGCAATCACATGTATAAATAACGTAAAACTGATATATACCTCATAATACTCAGCGGAAACAATCAAACGGGTGTGGAGTCCCATCAACGCCATCGGCAGGTTGAGTGTAGACCGTAACCCTGTATCGTAACTCTTACTCGTCGAAGAAAATATCTGCAACATGATACGTTGCAGCCGTGTAGGTCAGTACATTGAATGTACCGGCAAGATCACAATAAGAGAAAGCTGATGATAAAACTATTCTATATGCAATATGGCTTTGTGGCTCTGGGTCTGAGTTTTTGTTTTGCATAAAAGCTGGTTTTACTTTTCCTACAACAAAGGAATATCAGGAGCCTGTACTACGGAGTTTTCTAACATGACATGGTTCCGCCAACCGATGTCCCATAGCCCAAAATCATCATAAGTTGCCCACAATTAAGTTATCAATCCGGTGTTGAGAGTTCCGAGATAGATCCAAGTCCAGAGACTCAAATTGTCCGTAACCGGGGACACGGCTAATCGATTAGGTTTTAACCCTCTGCAGAGGTTTGTACACTTTACCCGCAAGATTCGATCCCTCTTTTTTACGTTCTCGCACTTCATGGTGTTTGAGAACAAGATGACCGAAACATGGTCTTCCGAAGAGTTCCTCTGACCACTGTCCGGTGCTCATCCAATCCTACCGTCGTTCTACATCTGCTAGCACCGTCCCAGCCAGAGTCACAACTAAGGTCAACCAAGCCAGAGCCCATAGTGACTTGCGGTTGCACAGGTAAGCTTCTGGTCATGAAGTATTCTTCCGTCTCTTTGAGTCTGGGTGGAACTTTCCTCATGAGTACTGGCCAAAACCCAGCTCACTAGGCAAATCCACTGGGTACTCCAGGGTGCCTCACAACCAGTCCACCCAGTAGTGTGTATTGAAGTCTTGTCTCGAGTCTTGAAGTCTTGAGGTCTCGAAGATGCTGTCCTCGCAGGTGCCATCAGGAAGTTGTCGTCTTTGACGTAAAATCCTCCATTCTCACACCACTCCCGAGCACTCATACCAACCCCGTCTACTATAGCGTAGCTTTTAAAAGTAAACAACGTCCCGGGCTTGGTAACAGGAAGATGGGTTCCTACCTCATGCATTCTACTCAACTACAAGAATTCAATATCACTACTGGAGGGATTGAAATAATGGTGCCACTAAATGCAATAAAAACATTGGTATGAAAAATATGGTCAAAGTGAACTTGCCTGGTATGTCGATGAAGATAGTCGCACTCAAATAAAGACTTGGTAGAACTATTCGTCACTCCGTTCAAAATCTATATAGTCAAACATAGCATTCATATAAGCAAGCAATTCTAACACTCATAATAAAATCAACAAATAAAAAATGCAAATCATCAAGGGACACCAAATAAAAAGGAAAACTATACCACAAAACTACTAAAGAGAACTCGAAGACATAACACAAAATAGTTTTGTCCTAAGTAAAAACATAACAACAATTAAAACACTAAACTGATAAATTAACAGAAAATAACTAATTTAACAGAAAGTATTTTTCACAAAATTTTATTTGCAAAAAAAAGAAACAAATAAAAAGCTTTTATGAAACACTAACTATGACCAAAACAAGTTTTCATACAAAACTAAATAAAATATATTTTTAATAATAATAAAAAATCTTTGGTTGACTAACAGAAACAAAACTAAGTTTGTCAAACGTGACAAAAAGAAATAATTTAAAACTAATAAAAACAATAAAGAAAAGACTAAAACAAAACTATAAGTAAAACAGTCCTGTTTTGCTAAAAACCTAATTTAAATTAACCTAGAAATAAAACACTAAATACTACTGGATAAACAAAGGTCCTAGAGACCAGGGGCAAAAAGAATCGGTCAAAAATAATATTCCTAACTCAAAATAGCTCAAATCTAGTGATTTGAGAAAATTCATACAAACACAAATTTAAACAGCTCAAATGTGAAATAAAATTGAACTAACAGAAACTTCATAAAATTTGTGATCCAAGGCAGTTGGAATCACTCAAAAATACCTCGTAGATAATTAACTATGGATTTTACAAGATTGAAACTATTCTGTTTTAAAAACAGAACGAGAAAAAAAAAACTGTAGGTCGGGATTTACTGTAGCAGTTCCGGTGATGGGGTCCTGGTGGAGCTCCGGCGACGTCCTCCGGTGGTCCTGCGGGTGAGGTGAGGGGACGGGCGGGGGAGGTGGAGCGAGGGGGTTTGAGTGGTGGTGATGGGAGTTGGCGGGGATGGCCGGAGGTGGTGGGGCGGGGCGGCAATGGCGGCGGTGGTCTGGCGAACTCCGGCGAGGTGGCGCGGCAGCTTGGGGCGAGGAGAGGCGGCTCTAGGGGCGGGAATGGGGCGGAGGAGGTGCCCTTATATAGGAGAGGGGCTCGGCTTGAGCGAGGGGGCGACGAGATTCGCGAATCCCGCGAATCCGGTGATGCTCCGGTGGTGCTACAGTGGATCGGGAAAGAGATCCCGTGCTGGAGGAAGGAGAAGATCCAGATCGGATCGGGCCGGATTTGGCCCAAAAAGAAAAATACCTTTCCTTTTTTTTAAAAGATTTCTTGAAGAAAAATCATTTTAGAAAATAAAATGAAAATAAAATATAGGAGTATTATATATCAAAACGACCGGAAAAAGAAATCCTACAATATGAACTATTTTACAAGATGAAATAAAATTCACACAAATTCTAATAAAACAAATAGTGCTACTGCTGCAAATAAAATTCAAATAAAATTTCTTTAAAATGCCAAAATGATTTAAAATTTATTTTTTTTTTCCATTTTTATAATGTAGGGAATCATTTTACCCTATTTTCCATATATTTTATTTTTGGAGAAAAATAATTTGAAAATAAAACCCAAAAACTTCCAAATGGTTTTGAATTGGAAATTCAAACCTTTTCTTCATACTTCCAACTCATATTTCCTATATTTTGAAGAAGTCATTTTATCCTCTCTCATGAAAATCATTGAGTTGCATAAAGTTTCTAAATTTGAAATGCTTTCAAAAATGAAATTCAAAAATCTTTCAAAACCTTTTTTTTTGTTTCTAGAAGAAGTCATGTTTTCTTCACTCAAGGGTATTGTGATGAAATGAATTTGAATTTCACTGAGATCAAATGCAAGGATGAAAGTTTGGGAAGTCATTTCATTCCCTCTCATTTAACTTTCAAAAAAATTTCAAATTTCACTCAATTTCACACAACCATTCACACATCAATCAATCAATTTAATTATTTAATATAACATTCCAAAATTTAGAATTTTGGGATGTTACAAGTAATTACATAAGACTATATTATGTTTGGGTTGTTGCCCGCCCTGGCTTTTGATGTTAAGTCGCCAGGGCATATGTTGTTTAAACTCTGTGCAGGATTTGCAGAGCTATGACTTACATAAATGATTAAGTTCAAGCCCATCATCAAAAATTGAAATTGGTGTTTCAAAAGGGTTATCAATTATTGATTTTCACAAAGGCTATAAGCCGCCGGGTTACAAAAATCCCGAATTACAATGGATGCACATTAAGTCGCCGTCGGCCAAGAGCCACTGAGTATTTAAACTCCGGATTTACTTGTCAACCGATAAGGTATTCAAATCTCTAATAGCCAAACTTAGCTGGATTGTCATGATGATATTGAATGATTGAAGTTTTCATACTGGATTATATTATTCAAATCTTGAATAGCCAACATGGCTGGATTTTTATTATGGTTATCAATAACCAGTATTATGATTGAGGTTTTCAAAGTCGCTTCAGCGTAATGGCTATTATTTTATCAATGGATATGATTTATTCTACAATGGAAGGAATAGCCCCGAGTCGCTGCAGACTTACGACCCGTCACTTAGGGACTACATTACTCAAGTTGAGATTATATCAAATATGCAAGTCCCATGTCACTGCCAGCATGCACCATGGCACTTGGGGGCTAATGCAAAGTTATTTTTTGTTCGCCTTTTGAAGACCCGACTCATCACATCGTAATGAGCCGGCCCTTAGGGGCTACCAATTGCTCCTGTCAAAAATTCAAAGCACACAAGCTTTAATCCATTATATTGAAGGGTCCATTGCTCAGTTGGTAAAGCACAAGGCTCTTAACCTTGTGGTCGTGGGTTCAAGCCCTACGATGGAGGGTACACCACATGATGTTATTTTCAATAAAGTATATATAAAGTCCCAGCTCAGTATTGTCTTGCTGAGCCGGCCCTTGGGGGCTACATGTTGTTGTTCAAGTCTACATGATCATATCTACAAAGTCCCTGCTCATTATTGCATAATGACCCGGCCCTTGGAGGCTACACTGGTTGAAGTTTTTATGAGCATAGGGCAATTACACGTCCCAGGTTGCTGCAAGCATGACAACCCGGCACTTGGGGGCTACATATATGGAATATTTAGTTTATGACTAGTGCCTGAGATGAGCAACCCGGATTTCTTCAAGGTTGCGACATTTATCTTGAAGCAAGTCATAAGCTGTTACTACGCTCCCTTCTTAAGACTTCGGGGCTACAAGTGATATGCATATAAGGGAGGTACATTTTCAAGCTTGAAGTTCGCAACAATTATAACCTGGTGCTATCAATATTTACAAACCGGCAATTTTGGCGATGATAAACCGGCAAGTTCTACATTTTCAAGCTGGCTGGAAATCAGATGAGTATTTCAAGACCAATATTTTTTGTTAAGCATTGGGAGCTAAATCAAATGAATTATTCTTCACAATACTTTTTTGTGAGAAACCAATGTTAGCAAATTGATTATGAGGCTGGCCTATTGACCCGAACTTTCTAGAATAAGGAAATGACAAGGACTTAAGGATGATCAGGTGCCGACTTACAAGAACTTTTAGCCCAGAGCACAACCTGTCAAATTTGTTCTTGTGTTTATTTTGCAGGATCATTTTAACATGGATAAATCCAAATTAAACTGGGGGCTCATGTCGGAGATATGCCCCGCGGTATGACCCGGCCGAAAATATGACCCGGTCGGACTTGGCGATTCACTAGTGACCCGCCCTGACTTGGTGGCTCACTAAGTGACCCGCCCGGATCTCTCCACTCACTGATGACCCAGCCAGACCTGGTGATTCATTGGTGACCCGGCAGGCGGGTCAGAGGAACGACAAGACCCGGTTGCCCAGAAGGCGACTCATGGAAGACCGGCTCGTGTTATGGTGGGCTAGCTTAAGAGGAAAGCATAAGGAATATTCCCTTACAAAGGAAGCAAGACTAGGACTCCACTTGTAATAGAGTAATCCTAATCCTACTAGGACTCTTCATGTCAGCCGCCCCTTCAACTTATATAAGGAGGGGTAGGGCACCCCAAGAGGGACAAGTTTTCACGAGTTGGGCAGATTAGGGTTAGACAAACAAGTCTATAGCTCTCGAGATAGAGCACCCTTGTAATCATGTTCATCGTCATCAATATCAATGGAGCAGGATGTAGGCTTTTACCTCCACCATGAGGGGCCGAACCTGGGTAAAAACCTCGCGTCTCTCATCCCACTCAACCCCTCTCAAGCTACCACATAGATGTGTTGGCCTCGTGACTAAGTCCTGACACTAAGGACATCTGCCGTGACAAATCCACGGCAAAATGTGTTGAAGATTGCTTTGCCATAGATTAAAATAAAATAAGAGTGCAGATGCTCCACCATCCGGTTCTTAGTAGTACATACCTCTATAGTAGTAGTACTAGTACTAGTAAACTTTGCGCTTGGATGTTCGCCTCTTCGGGAAGTCGAACAATAATGGTACTAGTACAGTGTATGCTTCTGGCAACCTGACACCAAATTAACTGTTCCACGTCCACCGCTTGAGCAAGGGAGAGCTTGCATTAGTCAAAAGTTTCTCCTTGTCCTGCGAGCCACCGCGTGCAAGCTTCTCCCGCCCTACAAGCTTCTCCTCGTTCGGCAAGTTGACGGGACACAACAAAGTAATGTTAGTCCATACTGCCTCCTTTCCGGTTAATATGGCTTAATTTGAAACGAGATAAATACACTGTCTGTCATTGTATATTTGTAAAAATACGGTCAGTGTACTTCATAATATGCTCACTGCTCTCAATATATACATTTTCTGGTGTTTATATGGTCACTAGCTCACCCTGGCTGAGTATGTGTGTGCATGCACGTGTAGGTTGAGCACTTGAGCGTGACCGTGTGTGTTCCATCGTGTGCTCGGACATGCATGCATTAGGGCGTCGTGTGCGTTTTTGCGTCCATGTGTACGTGTGACTGCTGCATGCATGCACGAGGTTGTAGTCCCTCACATTCACAAGTTCCTAAGTCAATGCTTTGTCAAAATGTTGCATGCAAGGTTTAATCATTCGTTGTTCACGCATGCATTCCCGATATTAATACATTGATAAAGACAATTTATTGAGGAAAACGAGCCCATGAATTGAGTACAAAGGGGACCAATAAGCCAGGACGGAGGGAGTACTAGTAGTGAACCGAAAGGAGGCAGTAGGTACTAGTAGTACTACGTAATAACGTGCAGTAACAAAATTCCTCTATGTGCATCCTGTCTACGTGTCATGCAAGAAAATAGAGATAAGTACAAGTGAGACTCAGGAACGGTCATACACGTAGGGGGAGTACGTGTAGGGGTGTAGGATCTAGAAGTAAGTGTGTCTAGAGGGGGGTGATTAGACACTTAGTGCTAAAGTTGCAGCTTTTAAACTTTTTGGTTTGAGTGGAGTTTTAGGCACAATTTCAACATACACAATACATATCAAGCAAGCATGCAAAGAGTATATGAGCAGCGGAATGTAAAGCATCCAACTGGCAAGAATGTAAAGGGAAGGGTTTGGAGAATTCAAACGCAATTGGAGACACAGATGTTTTTCCCGTGGTTCGGATAGGTGGTGCTATCCTACATCCACGTTGATGGAGACTTCAACCCACGAAGGGTAACGGTTGCACGAGTCCACGGAGGGCTCCACCCACGAAGGGTCCACGAAGAAGCAACCTTGTCTATCCCACCATGGCCATCGCCCACGAAGGACTTGCCTCACTAGCGGTAGATCTTCACGAAGTAGGCGATCTCCTTGCCCTTACAAACTCCTTGGTTCAACTCCACAATCTTGTCGGAGGCTCCCAAGTGACACCTAGCCAATCTAGGATACACCACTCTCCAAGAAGTAACAAATGGTGTGTTGATGATGAACTCCTTGCTCTTGTGCTTCAAATGATAGTCTCCCCAACACTCAACTCTCTCTCATAGGATTTGGATTTGGTGGAAAGAAGATTTGAGTGGAAAGCAACTTGGGGAAGGCTAGAGATCAAGATTCATATGGTAGGATTGGAATATCTTGGCCTCAACACAAGGGTAGGAAGTTCTCTCTCAGAACATATGAGTTGGAAGTGTAGATGTGTTCTGGTGTCTCTCTCCATGAATGAAGAGGAGGTGGAGGGGTATAAATAGCCTCCACACAAAATCCAACCGTTACACACAATTTACCAATCTCGTTGGGACCTAGTGACCGTTAGAGATTTTCGGTGGGACTGACATGCAACTCGGTAGGACCGATATGGTTAGGGTTAGGGCATAACGTAATCTCGGTGAGACCGATTACACAAACTCGGTGAGACCGATTTTGGTAATAAGCTAACCAGAGAGTTGTTCAGGCAAACTCGGTGGGACCGATTACTAAACTCGGTGAGACCGATTTTGGTAATGAGTTAACCAGAGAGTTTGCATTGTAATCTCGTTAGTACCGATTGCCTAAACTCGGTGAGACCGATTTTGACAATGGACATACACAGTGAGATTGCAATCCCATCTCGGTGAGACCGAGATCCCTATCGGTAGAACCGAATTGCTAAGGTTTGGCAGTGGCTTATGGCATGTGAAACTCGGTGGCGCCGGATAGAAAGAATCGGTAGGTCCGAGTTTGACTTTGGGTTTAGGTCATATGTGGAAGTGGGAAAGTAGCTGAGGGTTTTGGAGCATATCATCAAGCACATGGAGCAAAAGGCTCATTAAGCAACACCTCATCCCTTCTTAATAGTATTGGCTTTTCCTATGGACTCAATGTGATCTTGGATCACTAAAAGTGTAAAATGAAGAGTCTTGAGCTTGAAGCTTTAGCCAATCCTTTATCCTTAGCATCTTGAAGGAGTTCCCACAACCTTTAGTCCATGCCACTCCATTGTTGAACTTATCTGAAATATACTAGATAAAAGTATTAGTCCAACAAGAGATATGTTGACATTAATTACCAAAACCACCTGGAGAGCACTTGTGCTTTCAATCTCCCCCTTTTTGGTAATTGATGGCAACATACATCAAAGCTTTAGATAAAGATACAAAGAATAGCAAGTAAAGCTTCGGAAGGACATGTAACAAACATAGGCTCCCCCTACATGTACGCAATCATGTGAATACAGAATATAGAAGCATGTGAGAGCATAATCATGATAGAGTAGGCAATGTGTTACATGTATCTTGGCCATATGCATCAGGGAAAAAGATTATTATTCAGAGAAATACCTTCATGCTTATGAGTCCTTCTTGCAAACAGTGTGTACAAGAGCAAGAATTCCTCATACTCATGATTTTGATGCATATACTTACCTTGTAGTCTTAAGTTGGCTTAGGATGGAATGAACCTGCACAAACAAGGTTAGATAACACAAGTACATCCAATAGCCAGAGCAAACCAAAAGAAACCACAAGAATACCAAGACTGGGATGACATGTAAAGAGTGAGTACAAGGTACCACATTGGATTAGACATGTCCCCAAGAGTAAAGATATGCAATGAATTTGAATGATTTCTTTCCCTTAGATGTGTTTCTCCCCCTGAATCTGGCATGGGATATTGGGAGAAGATAGGGAACAGAAAATCAGAGCTGAAAGATATGAATGAATAAAACTTAATTCAAATGAGTACATACGAACATGTCTTTCCCCCAAAAAGACATGTGGCATCTCTCCTCTTGAACATCAAGCATCTGGGATCCTTGAGTATTCTCTCCCCCTGGAGATTTCTTTCTCCCCCTTAATATTTGGGATCCTTGAGTATTCTCTCCCCCTTAGTACTTTCTCCTTTGTAGGTGATAAGCTTTTGATGTGATCTCTCTCTCCCCGATGATAAGCTTTGATGTGATCTCTCTCTCCCCCTTTGACATCATTTTCCAAGAAGGTTTTTCTGGAATCCGTCAAATAGGTTTGGTCCTTGAGACTCAGCACAAAGCAATGGATAAAACTGTGATGCTTGTAGAGGACAAGATTCATTGAGTGGAGCTGGATCAGAATGAATACAGAATAAGTGGCAAACTGTTTTTCTTGTTGCGAAATCGGTGGCACCGAGTGGCATGTTTCGGTGGTACCGAAGGGATTCGGTTGGACCAAAAATGACAATTCGGTGAAACCGAGTTCATCACAGAGTAAACTCTTGTCACCTCAGCTCACTAGTCAAGTAAGATCTCACAAAGATTTGCAATGAATTAGCTGAAAGATTTGCAAGGAATTTGATGCAGAGATATGCAGAACAAGAATCAAAAAGAAAAGAGTGAAAGTTTCTAGATGAAGTTTTTTTTGTAAAAGAGGGAAACAAATATGCAAGGGACAAATGCAATAACACAAAAAGGAACACAGGAGAACTTCATCTAGAGTCGGGCGGTGACATAGTCACCTATGTTAGAGTATATTGACTTAGGAGTCAAGTGAGAACACTTGATCATAGGTCATACTCATCGTTTAAGCTCAAAATGGGGTTACCATTTTTCGTTTAAGCATCTTGATGTATTCACATCTTGTGGAGTTGCTTTAACTCATGACTTGGAGTAGAGCTTCTCTAAGATGGAACAACATACCTTGGGTAGTGGTGTGGATCTTGCTCATGTAGTTGAACTTGTGTGGGTCGTCGAAGTTGATGTAGCTCATCATGGGTTGGGAGCGCCCCTTGGAATTTGAGTTCATCTACCTACATGGGTTAGTCTTGCAAGGAAAAGCACTTGTATATCCAAAAATGACAATCATGAAGCTCAACATAGAATTTGTCAAAGGATATGTTCGAATGGTTTTGTGCTTCCTTGTCGTCAACCACTGTTGTATAGAGACTTGGTGATGTAGAGATCGCTCAAGATGTGTGTGAGTTGCAATCTCATAGAATTAGATTCAACCAAGCACCTACATGGGTTAGATAACATGCAAGATACAAATATATCCAAGACATAAGATAGTCATCATAAGAGATATATCATGGATTAGCCATAAGCTCATGTCTTGCATGTATCCAATGGAGTTTCTATTCCAAGTTCGAAGCATCAATGATGTTCAATTCTCCTCTCAACCTGCAAAACACTTTCTCATCAAGTGGTTTAGTGAATATATCCGCTAATTGCTTATCGGTGCGAACATGCTTAAGATCAATGTCACCCTTAGCAACATGATCTCGAATGAAATGATGACGAACTTCAATATGCTTAGTTCGAGAATGTTGCACAGGATTATGACCAATTTTGATAGCACTTTCATTGTCACAAAGCAATGGAACATGTTTCACATAGACCCCATAATCTTTAAGAGTTTGGGTCATCCAAAGTAATTGAGCACAACATGAACCTGTGGCAATGTATTTCGCTTCAGCGGTAGATAAGGATACCGAGTTTTGTTTCTTGGAGGACCAAGACACAAGAGATCTGCCAAGAAATTGACAAGTGCCCGAAGTGGACTTTCTATCAACCTTGTCTCCGGCATAATCCGAGTCGGAATAGCCAACAAGATCAAAAGAGGACCTCTTAGGATACCAAATGCCAAAATTTGGTGTATGAATTAAGTATCTCACTATCCTTTTCACGGCCTTAAGATGACATTCTTTAGGAGCAGCCTGATATCGTGCACACATGCACACACTTAGCATAATATCGGGACGTGAGGCACATAGGTATAACAATGAACCAATCATAGAGCGATAAACCTTTTGATCAACCGGTTCACCATCTTTGGTCAAGTCATTATGTCCACTAGTAGGCATAGGTGTAGACATACCTTTGCATTCTTGCATATTGAACTTCTTGAATAAGTCTTTGGTGTACTTCGTTTGAGATACAAATGTACCTTCCTTAGTTTGCTTGATTTGCAAACCGAGAAAGAATTTGAGTTCACTCATCATAGACATCTCAAACTTCTCCGACATTAGCTTTCCAAACTTTTCACTAAAAAGAGGGTTAGTTGAACCAAATATAATATCATCAACATAAATTTGGCATACAAATAGTTATCCATTAACCCTTTTAGTAAAAAGTGTGGAATCAATTTTTCCAATTTCAAAACCACTTCCAATAAGAAATTTGGTCAAGCATTTATACCATGCTCTAGGAGCTTGTTTAAGACCATAAAGAGCTTTGTGAAGTTTGTAGACATGATTAGGTTTCTTAGGATTGACAAAGCCGGGAGGTTGTTTGACATAAACTTCCTCCTCTATTTCACCATTTAGAAAAGCACCTTTAATGTCCATTTGGTACAAGGTGATATTATGGTGATTAGCATAGGCAAGTAAGATGCGAATGGACTCGAGTCTAGCAACGGGAGCATATGTCTCACCATAGTCCATAACTTTGACTTGTGTGTACCCTTGGGCGACGAGACGTGCTTTGTTGCGAACCACTTGTCCATCTTCATCTTTCTTGTTGCGAAACACCCATTTGGTACCAATGATGTTGTGGTTGTTGTCGGGCTTCTCAACCAATGTCCAAACTTGGTTTCTCTCAAAGTTGTGTAGCTCTTCATGCATAGCGTTTATCCAATCCGGATCTTCCAATGCTTCTTCAACCTTCATAGGTTCAATGCTAGAGATGAATGAATAGTTTTCACAAAAGTTAGCTAAACGAGTTTTTGAGCGAGTAATTCTCCCGGTTTGGATATCATTGTAGATTTGCTCGACGGGATGATCTTTGGCAATTCTTGCTCGAACGCGTGAAAGCTTTTGCTTGGGTCTTCATTGAACATCTTCTTCATCTTGTTCATCTTCTTGGTCTTCTTCATTGTTGACGTTGTTGTTCTCTTGTCGTGGTGGAGAAGGAGGTTGTTGATGTTCGTCTTGATGTGTTTCCTCGTTTTCTTCATCTTGGTGTGTCCCACTTGTGGATGTTTCCGTGTCAATTCTTGGTTCAACTTGTCGTGAAGTAGAAGCTTCCACTTGGACGGACGAGGTATTCTCCTTCACCTCCGTTGGACGAATTTTGCCAATAGACAAGTCTTGGATTGCTTCTGAAGGGTCTTTGTCTCCTACATCAATTGGCAATTGCTCTACTTGCGAGCCAGTAGATTCATCAAACTTCACATCTACCGTTTCTTCAACCTTTCGGGTGAAATTGTTGTAGACACGGTAAGTGTGAGAGTTTGAGCCATAACCAAGTAGGAAACCTTCATGAGATTTAGGAGCAAACTTTGAACGACGATGCTTATCAAGAATGTAGCACTTTGAGCCAAATACTCGAAAGTATCCAACTTGGGGTTTGTTACCGGTGAGGAACTCGTATGCCGTCTTGCCGAGTAGCTTGTGAAGATACAAGCGATTTGTTACATGACAAGCTGTCTCAACTGCTTATGCCCAAAAGTGCTTCGGCGTCTTGTACTCATCAAGAATCGTTCTCGCCATTTCGATGAGCGTCCGGTTCTTCCTCTCAACAACTCCATTTTGTTGAGGTGTGTACGTAGCCGAGAACTCGTGTGAAATCCCTTCTTCGTCAAGAAAGGTGTCCACATTTGCGTTCTTGAACTCCGTTCCGTTGTCACTCCGAACCTTCTTGATCTTCACGCCAAACTGATTTTGGGCCTTCCTAGCAAAGTTTTTGAAGATCTTTTGAACCTGCGATTTGTCATCAAGAAAGAACACCCACGTAAATCTTGAAAAATCATCAACTATAACTAGACCAAAAGAATTTCCACCGAGACTCTTGTAGGCATTGGGACCAAAGAGATCCATATGAAGTAGCTCGAGTGGCCTCCTTGTGGTCATGATGTTCTTCACGGGATGCCTTCCTCCAACCTGTTTACCTGCTTGACAAGCACTACAAAATCTATCCTTATCAAATATGACATCGTTAACTCCAAGGATATGATTTCCTTTAATAAGCTTGTCAAGGTTTCTCATGCCAACGTGACCTAGTCATCTATGCCACAACCAACCTTTTGAGGATTTAGCAATAAAGCAAGTTTTAGGTTGTGCCTTTTTAGAGAAATCGACAATGTAAAGGTCACCTCTACGTATACCGGTAAAAACCATTTTATGATTGTCTCGACGAAACACTTGGCAATCTACCTCAGTAAATAGGACATTCAAACCGAAATCAGCAAGTCTAGATACTAAAAGTAAGTTGTAGCCAAGAGATTCAACGAGCATGACATTTTGAATGGAGCTATCGTGTGAGATGGCCACCTTACCAAGGCCAACCACTTTACCCTTTGAATTGTCACCAAAGGTGACATATTTTCGAGGGCCGTCATTTTCAGCAAGCTCACGGAACATCTCTTCATCTCCGGTCATATGATCAGTACATCCACTGTCGAGAACCCATTCCTTTCCTCCTGACACATATCCTCGAAGATTAGCCATAAGACCAAAGTGTCTCATTGCATCATCAAGATCGGAGTCACTATCATCATCTTCATCATAGTATCCATGTTCAACATCATCTTGTGATTGATCATATCCTAGAGAGGGTAATTCATTAGATAAATGATCATCAAAGTGGTCACTTTTATGAATTCTTATAGATTCCGGTATGATATCGCCAAAGATTCCAACATTTCCTTTAGCACGCATGAGATTGCTAAGCTCAAATAGACAATTACCAAAACTAGGATCACTAGAGTTCATTTTACTCAAGGCAATAGATATGGAGAATTTCATCCAAATTTTTCAAGGAATAATTGGGGAATCGTTCCTCAAGAAATTTCCATATATATAAGCACACTTGAGAGTAGGTAAACTATCAATCAAGTTTTTGGGCAATCCTCTAATGATGAGCTCAACGGTTCTAAGATTGCGAATCATGTCAATATCTTCATCTAGAGTGGGATGCATAGGATCAACATGAGGTGCACAAGGACTAGCAATATACTTGTTCAAATGATATTGATTGAAAATCACAAGCATCTCATTTTTCCACTCATGGAAATACTCTCCATCAAGAATAGGCACTCTATGTCTAAGACTCCCTAAAGTAGACACATCCATCTTCCTCCAATGGTGATTAAACCAAGGCAATGGAGACCAAAGCTCTGATACCACTTGTAGGATCTAGAAGTAAGTGTGTCTAGAGGGGGGGTGATTAGACACTTAGTGCTAAAGTTGTAGTTTTTAAACTTTTTGGTTTGAGTGGAGTTTTAGGCACAATTTCAACATACACAATACATATCAAGCAAGCATGCAAAGAGTATATGAGCAGCGGAATGTAAAGCATGCAACTTGCAAGAATGTAAAGGGAAGGGTTTGGAGAATTCAAACGCAATTGGAGACACGGATGTTTTTCCCATGGTTCGGATAAGTGGTGCTATCCTACATCCATGTTGATGGAGACTTCAACCCACGAAGGGTAACGGTTGCGCAAGTCCACGGAGGGCTCCACCCATGAAGGGTCCACGAAGAAGCAACCTTGTCTATCCCACCATGGCCATCGCCCACGAAGGACTTGCCTCACTAGCGGTAGATCTTCACGAAGTAGGCGATCTCCTTGCCCTTACAAACTCCTTGGTTCAACTCCACAATCTTGTCGGAGGCTCCCAAGTGACACCTAGCCAATCTAGGAGACACCACTCTCCAAGAAGTAACAAATGGTGTGTTGATGATGAACTCCTTGCTCTTGTGCTTCAAATGATAGTCTCCCCAACACGCAACTCTCTCTCATAGGATTTGGATTTGGTGGAATGAAGATTTGAGTGGAAAGCAACTTGGGGAAGGCTAGAGATCAAGATTCATATGGTAGGAATGGAATATCTTGGCCTCAACACAAGGGTAGGAAGTTCTCTCTCAGAACATATGAGTTGGAAGTGTAGATGTGTTCTGATGGCTCTCTCCATGAATGAAGAGGAGGTGGAGGGGTATAAATAGCCTCCACACAAAATCCAACCGTTACACACAATTTACCAATCTCGGTGGGACCGAATCAACAAACTCGGTTGGACCGAAATAGTAAACCTAGTGACCGTTAGAGATTTTCGGTGGGACTGACATGCAACTCGGTAGGACCGATATGGTTAGGGTTAGGGCATAACCTAATCTCGGTGAGACCGATTTTGGTAATAAGCTAACCAGAGAGTTGGTCAGGCAAACTCGGTGGGACCGATTACTAAACTCGGTGAGACCGATTTTGGTAATGAGTTAACCAGAGAGTTTGCATTGTAATCTCGGTAGTACCGATTGCCTAAACTCGGTGAGACCGATTTTGACAATGGACATACACAGTGAGATTGCAATCCCATCTCGGTGAGACCGAGATCCCTATTGGTAGAACCGAATTGCTAAGGTTTGGCAGTGGCTTATGACATGTGAAACTCGGTGGCGCCGGATAGAAAGAATCGGTAGGTCCGAGTTTGACTTTGGGTTTAGGTCATATGTGGAAGTGGGAAAGTAGATGAGGGTTTTGGAGCATATCATCAAGCACATGGAGCAAAAGGCTCATTAAGCAACACCTCATCCCTTCTTAATAGTATTGGCTTTTCCTATGGACTCAATGTGATCTTGGATCACTAAAAGTGTAAAATGAAGAGTCTTGAGCTTGAAGCTTTAGCCAATCCTTTGTCCTTAGCATCTTGAAGGAGTTCCCACAACCTTTAGTCCATGCCACTCCATTGTTGAACTTATCTGAAATATACTAGATAAAAGTATTAGTCCAACAAGAGATATGTTGACATTAATTACCAAAACCACCTGGAGAGCACTTGTGCTTTCAAGGGGCCACTCAGGAGCAGTCAAATCACGCAGTAAGTTAGTCGGAAGAAGCAACCATCATTTCACTCTTCAATGACACGTACGCAATATAAAATGGTTGATATGGGGAGAAAAAGAAAACCGCTCCACTATATATACACTAGCAGGAGCCTAACCTACAAGCCTACTTCCTTGGGTTGCTCTCTTCACAAGCATAGAACGATGGTGGCCACACCGCTGGTCACAGATCCGGCATGATCCTGCCGCTAGGGGGAAGGGGACGATGTTCTGCATTGACGCGGTCGACAGCGGCGAGGGAGAAAACCCACTATCGGTGCGTCCCGATTGGGGGTCCCCACGGTATGGGCTGATGCCGCCTCCCAACCACCCTTTTAGCTACAGCCTGATGTCCCACGTACAACTTCCTTTTGGAGCCGGCTTGCTCCACTGCTGTCGGTGTCAAAACCGGTGGATCTCGGCTAGGGAGTCCCGAACTATGCGTCTAAGGTCGATGGTGAAAGTGCAACTATCCCTAGGTGGTTTTGGTAATTCATAACAACATATAGCTCATTGAGCTAATGCTATTCCAAGATAATTATTCCAGGAAAGCTCAACGATTGGCATGGCATGAATGGTGAAAGTGGAACCCTCAAAATGCTAAGGACAAAGGATTGGCTAAAGCTTCAAGCTCAAGACTCTTCATTTTACATTTTAGTGATCCAAGATCACATTGAGTCCATAGGAAAAGCCAATACTATCAAGGAGGGATGAGGTGTTTCTTAATAAGCCTTTTGCTTTATGTGCTTAATGATATGCTCCAAAATCCTCAGCCAATTTCCCATATCCACAAATGACCTAAACTCCAAGCCAAACTCGGTCCTACCGATTCTTTCCATCCGGCGCCACCGAGTTTCACATGTCATAAGCCACTGCCAAACCCTAGCAAATCGGTTTCACCGATAGGGATCTCGGTCTCACCGAGATGGGGTTGCAATCTCTCTGTTTCCCTTTTGTAACTTTTCGGTCTCACCGAAAGAGCAAATCGGCCCCACCGAGATTGCAATGTAAACTCTCTATTTCCCCTTTGTAACTTTTCAGTCTCACCGAAAGAACAAATCGGTCCCACCAAGTTTACCTGGCCAACTCTCTGGTTAGCTAATTACCAAATCGGTCTCACCGAGTTTATGTAATCGGTCTCACCGAGATTACGTTATGCCCTAACCCTAACCATATCGGTCCTACCGAGTTGCATGTCAGTCCCACTGAAAATCTCCAACGGTCACTAGGTTTACCTTTTCGGTCCGACCGAGTTTATTGATTCGGTCCCACCGAGATTGGTAAATTGTGTGTAACGGATGGATTTTGTGTGGAGGCTATATATACCCCTCCACCTCCTCTTCATTCGTGGAGAGAGCCATCAGAATACATCTACACTTCCAACTCATATGTTCTGAGAGAGAACCACCTACTCATGTGTTGAGACCAATATATTCCATTCCTACCATATGAATCTTGATCTCTAGCCTTTCCCAACTTGCTTTCCACTCAAATCTTCTTTCAACCAAATCCAAATCCTATGAGAGAGAGTTGAGTGTTGGGGAGACTATCATTTGAAGCACAAGAGCAAGGAGTTCATCATCAACACACCATTTGTTACTTCTTGGAGAGTGGTGTCTCCTAGATTGTCTAGGTGTCACTTGGGAGCCTCCGACAAGATTGTGGAGTTGAACCAAGGAGTTTGTAAGGGCAAGGAGATCGCCTACTTCGTGAAGATCTACCGCTAGTGAGGCAAGTCCTTCGTGGGCGATGGACATGGTGGGATAGACAAGGTTGCTTCTTCGTGGACCCTTCGTGGGTGGAGCCCTCCGTGGACTCGCGCAACAGTTACCCTTCGTGGGTTGAAGTCTCCATCAACGTTGATGTTGGATAGAACCACCTATCCGAACCACGGGAAAAACATCCGTGTCTCCAATTGCGTTTGAATTCTCCAAACGCTTCCCTTTACATTCTTGCAAGTTGCATGCTTTACTTTCCACTGCTATATACTCTTTGCATGCTTGCTTGAATTGTGTGATGATTGCTTGACTTATCCTAAAATTGCTAAAATATGCCAAGAACTAAAATTGGGAAAAGGCTAAGTTTTTATTTGGTCAAGTAGTCTAATCAACCCCCTCTAGACATACTTCCGATCCTACAAGTGGTATCAGAGCTTTGGTCTCCATTTGCTTTGATTTCCATCGCTCTTGGTGGTCATAGCCTTGGTTTCACAACCTAGGAGAGTATGGCGTCTAGCGAGGGAAATTATCACCGTAGAGGTCCTTACTTTGATGGTACTAATTTTGCTAGTTGGAAGCATAAAATGAAAATGCATATTCTTGGACATAACCCCGCCATTTGGGCTATTGTGTGTGTTGGTTTGCAAGGTGACTTCTTTGACGGGAAGGAACCACACCGTGAAGCTACCGCAGATGAGTTGAAGATGCTACAATACAACGCTCAAGCTTGTGATATTCTCTTCAACGGATTATGCCCTGAAGAATTCAACAAAATCAGCCGTCTTGAGAATGCAAAGGAAATTTGGGATACTTTGATTGATATGCACGAAGGTACTGACTCCGTCAAGGAATCCAAATTGGATGTGCTTCAAAGTCAACTTGACAAGTTCAAAATGAAGGATGGTGAAGGTGTCGCTGAAATTTACTCTAGGCTTGCTCTCATTACAAACGAGATTGCCGGCTTAGGAAGTGAAGAGATGACCGACAGATTCATCATCAAGAAGATCCTAAGAGCCTTGAATGGAAAATATGATACCGTGTGCACATTGATCCAAATGATGCCCAATTACAAAGATCTCAAGCCAACGGAGGTCATTGGAAGATTTTTTGCTCATGAGATGTCGCTCAAGGATAAAGAGGAACTTCACAACAAATCAAGTGGTGCCTACAAAGCCTCATGTGAAGTACCCACATCATCAAGTGAGAAACAAAACTTCAACGAAGAGTTGAGCCTAATGGTGAAGAACTTCAACAAGTTCTACAAGAGTAGAAGCAAAGATAGAAGCTCCAAGTTAAGGTCCTACAATGGCAAAAGATCTTCTAGTCGAGAGCGAAACTGCAACAATTGTGGAAGACCCGGACACTATTCCAATGAGTGTACGGCTCCCTACAAAAGAAGAGAAGATTCTCCAAAAAGAAGAGGCAAAAGAGAAGAATCACCATCAAGAGAGAGAAGGAGTAGAGATGATCGTTATGAACGAAGATACTCACGGAGGAGCAAGGATTCGGAAAGAAAGGAAAAATCATCAAGGAGCTACACAAAACGAAGACATCAAGCTCATGTTGGTGAATGGGTATCCGGCTCCGACTCCGACAACCACTCCGAGAGAAGTTATCACTCCGATTCCGAATATACTCAAGATGAAGGTGTTGCCGGTCTAGCACTTGTGTCAACCAACTCCTTCGACATATTTGACTCACCAAATGAAGGAATTGGAAGATGCTTCATGGCCAAAGGTCCTAAGGTAACTCACCCTGAGTATGTTGATTTCAATAGTGATGAGGATGACTTGTTAGGTGATGATGATTTACTTGTTGACAACTCTAGTGATGAATACTATGATGAAACGTCAATTAATCATGCTAATCAAGATAAAACGAATGACAATGATAAGGAGAAAATTGAGGCTCTAACTAAAGAACTAAACACTCTCAAGTTAGCTCATGAAACTATCTTCGAAGATCATCGAGAACTTTTAAGAGCTCATGAGAAGCTACGCTTTGAAAAGCTCAATCTTGAGCAAGAGCATGAGTTCTTAAAGGCAATCAATGATGATCTCCGCAAGAAAAGTTATTCTTACATTGGCAAGCGTTTACTCTTATCCACTTACATGCCTCAAGTCAAGTCTAATAACAAGAACAAGAAAGATTCTTCCTCTAGTAGTAACAATGATCATGTTAAATCCAATATTGTTGCTTCTAGCAGTTCTCTTGATTCCACTGACGATTCTCTTAGCCAAGTTACTCTTGAGCAAGAAAATAGCTTATTGAAGGGAATCATAGAGAAAGGAGTGTACAAAAGCCTTGCCGGAAGTAAGCAATTCGAGGAGATTGTACGCAAGCAAGGAAGGCACCGGAAGAATCAAGGTGTTGGTTTTGAACGAAAGTTCAATGCCAATGGAGTTGAGTGGGAAGAAGATCAATACCCTAAGACAAAGTTTGTTCCTCAACAAGAGAAGTATGATCCTACTTCTTTCAAGGGGACACAAACTCAAGATGATCTTCCACCACAAGACTACAAGCAAAAAGGCAAGGACAAGCTTCAAGAGGAAATTGATGCATTTGAAGAAGCACCTAAGACCTTAGTCAAGTGGATTCCCAAGACTACTTCAAGTTCCACTTCATCAAGTACGACTACAACTCTAAGGATTCCCATCAAGATGGTGTGGATCCAAAAGAAGAAGAACTAGAGAGTTCTTGAGGGTGACTCCGCCAACATACTTCACTCTTATCACTTTGGCAAGAACAAGTGCAATCAACTTCCACATCTTGCACTAGTTCAAGGAGTCACAAACCCTCTTGTTGGTAAGTCAAGGGACAAGGTAACCTAAAAGCCTTCATAGACACCATCTTGTGTGTGCATCACTCTATGTCTATGGATATCCTTGTTTGTTCCTTGTGGGACTAACCCATGTAGGTATTGAAAGTGCAATTCACTCAAAAGGATAGCTCCAAGTGATCTACATCAACATTGAGCATCCACATCTTCAACATCTACATGAAGTCATCATCGACAAAACCCAAGGTTAGTTCATCCCTCTTAGGGGGGATATCACATCTAGGGGGAGCTTTACTCTAAGACTTGAGTTAAAGCAACTCTAATGATGTGAACACAACAATGCTTTATGTAAAAGTGGTAACCCCACTTGAGCTTAAACGATGAGTATGACCTATGATCAAATGTTTTCATTTGACTCCTATGTCAATATACTCATATATAGATGACCTAGTCATCGCCAATTGCTTGATAGATGCTAGAATTGGTTGTGCATGCTTTGTCACATATTTCAATTGCCATTTTATTGTGTGAGCATGTTGGTTGCATATTTTACTCATTCGAGGACATCCACTTGTTGTTTTGATTGTTTGGCTTTATTTTTTCCTTTTGCCAAGTGGATGGACAAGAATGCCTAAGAACCTTATCTAGCTATCTATGCTTTTCTCGTCTCAAACTCTATTCATGCTACATCGCAAAATTGATCAAGTCAGATTCGAACCACTCTGTGTGAGGAGCACTCGGAGTCCCCGATTCGTCATAGACTTAAACTTCCAAAACCTCTTTGTGATTCTCGGTCTGACCGATACCCCACTTTCGGTCTTACTGAGATCATTAAGTTGATCAATGTTTTTGATCTCGGTGCAACCAATTTGAACCATTCGGTCACACCGAGTTGCAATAACTGTATACAGTTTTGCATCTCGATGCCACCGAGTTGTTCCACTCAGTCACACCGACAGGGTCGGGCTATATATATACACGGGCAAAAATTTGGAAATTTCTCCAAACCCCTTCGCCCGCGCGATAGCTCGCTCTGCCTACGTGGTCTCCGGATCGTCTTCTCGCCGCCAGCCGCCTCCAGTCGCTGGTCTCCGTCGCCGTCAACGGGAATCAACCCCGGCGTTGCCGCCGTAGCGAGTCTCTGCCGAACTAGGGTATGGACTTGATCTTTGTGCTATTCCTCAATCCGATTCCTAGCACATTGTGATCAGATGTATTCTTGCCACATTTGATAAACTCCTATACAGTCAACAAACTCAATAGAATAGGTTTGATCCGAAAATTTTAGGGTTAGGTTTCCGCCGAAACCATCTCGGACCCACCGAGTTCAAAAACTCGGTCCCACCGATTTGGCTTATGCCATTGCACAAGTAAGACTCGGTCTGACCGAGTATTGCTAATCGGTGTGACCGATTTTGGAACTTTGTGAAACCCTAGCAGTCTCGGTGCCACCAAACTGTGACTCGGTCCAACCGAGTTCACTAGTTTAGGTTCCAAAAACTGCTTCGGTATCACCGAGTTTAAAAATCGGTAGATCCGAAATGCTTTCTGTGGGAAACTAAAACTAAGTTTTTGAATCATTCTTTTGCAAAAATCTCTGCATTTTGTGATGCTCATCCACTCTACCTCATCTATAAACTATTCACAGGGTCAGCAGTCAGCTTGTTCATCATGTCAGACCAGAGTGATAGCCAGAACCTGTCAGAGCAGCCAGTGCAAATGATTGAGGGCACTAGTCCCTCCAGCTCTTCAGATGAAGGCAGCAGGAGTACCCCCAGCAACCTGCCAAAAGTTGCCACAAGACAAAAGAAGAAGAGGTTGCTGCACCAGCACCTAAGGCACCCAAGCTGATGGGTGATGCTATAAGATCAGGGGCAACTGCATCTAAGCCCAGGGAAGCCCCCAAGGCTGCATACAAAGCCAAGCCAGCTCCAAAGCCAAAACCAAAGAGAAACACAAGGAGCATACCAGCTGCTAAGAAGAACAAGGCCCCAGTGCCTGAAGCTGTTGAAGAAGAGGAAGGCCAAGTGCTGAGAAAGCTGAAGCCCAAGATCCCAGACCACAATGATGCTCATCCTGTGGCTGAGGATATGAAGATCAGGAGAGACTCTCGGCTAAGAAAATGGAGAGCAGAAGATCCATATGCTACCAGGAGAAGGACTGATGTTGACTACAGGTTCCACACTAAGGAACAGCATGACTTCTATGAGACAGTCTTATTAGACAAGAAGCCAGTTGTGTGTGACATGAGATGGGTTGATTGGGAATACATCAAGGAAAATGAAGAGCACTACCCTGGAGTGCAAGATAGCTTCAGAGCATGTGGAGTAGCTGACTTTGTTGGGCAGAAGCTCACAAAGTGGAATGAGGAGCTGATTATGCAATTCTACTCCACAGCACACTTCTATCCAGATGGAAGGATCACATGGATGTCTGAAGGTACAAGGTACCATTCAACTGTTGAAGAATGGGCAAGATTGATCAATGCCCCAGAAGAAAATGAAGATGACTTGGATGTCTATGCCAAGAAAAAGATGGATCATAACTCTATGGCAAATATGTACAAGGAAATTCCTGCAGAAGATCTTGATACTCACCAGTTTGGATCAGTAAAACACTTGTTGTCAGGTCTGACTACGATCAAATGGATCCTTAGGCACACACTTTTGCCCAAGTCTGGAGATCACATGATGATCAGAGGTCATGCCATCAACCTGCTACATATCTTTGATGTGCCTCAAAAGTTTAAGGTCAAGAGCCTCATAGTAGAAACTATCAAGAGGACTGCAGCAGATCAAAAGAGAAGCTGTGGATATGCCCCTCAGATCCAGATGTTGATCAACTCAAGAATGGGCACAGACACATACTTGTTGGACAAGGAACCTTTGCCTATCCATCCAGATTTCGAGGACAACCAAGTTGTGATGCATGAAAATGAACCATCATCAGTCCAGGCACAAGCCAAGAAGGAGAAGGCAAGGAAGGAGAAAGCTGCCAAGATGCCAACTCAAGAGGAGGCATCTGAGTACTTCTTGAAAAACAAGCAAGAGCAGCTCAGTTACCTGATTGCATCCACCCTGAGGATTGAGAAAGGACTAGCCACCCTGACTCAGAACCAGGCAAGCTTAGAGAGAATCGTAGAACAAAAGTTCTATGACTTGGATATCAAGGTGACAGAAATTCAGACTACAGTGGAGCAACTCCAAGATGACATGCAGGAGAGGAAAGGGAAGACTACCACTGATGCATTTGCTAGAGTGCCACGAGGTCCGAGGTCGTCTGCAGTGCCAGTTCCTGACACAAGAGCCACCGCCTCAGCTCCAGCCACAGCACCAGCCCAACCAGCTCCAGCATCTACTTCAGCTCCAACTCCAACCACATCTACGGAAGCCTTCGTCCTTGGAGTGATCAGGACTCCACCACCACCAGAAGATCAAGCCTGAGTGTCGATCTAGCACTATGCATTTTCTAGGAACTTTTTGGTAACTTGTTGCCAAAGGGGGAGAAAAATGTATAGATCATAGGCTTCGAGAGAGAGTGTGTGTTGTTTTTTCTCTCTTGCTTTATTTGGTGGTTTTTCAAACATTGTTTGCTTTTGGTCGAGATACTTTGATATGCTTGTGAGACATTGATGATCATGTGTTTGATCATAAGCTACACTTATGCATGCTTGATATATCTTATCTATCTTATGTGGCCATTCACTTTACCTTGGTGATGAGTGCATGTATTTCATTATTATCATTTTGAGCGCTCCACCAAGATGTATGTGACATGGAAGAGTAACCCATAATTCGAACTCTTTGTGCATTTGCAGTCCAAAGCAAATTTTAAATATGCACAAATTTAGGGGGAGCTCTTACTTATCACATACTTCTTAAAGCGACGATATAATTCATTCTTATTATCATTTGTGGAAGCTTTGATCTATATGTTGTCATCAGTTACCAAAAAGGGGGAGATTGAAAGTGCAACTATCCCTAGGTGGTTTTGGTAATTCATAACAAAATATAGCTCATTGAGCTAATGCTATTCCAAGATAATTATTTCAGGAAAGCTCAATGATTGGCATGGCATGGATGGTGAAAGTGGAACCCTCAAAATGCTAAGGACAAAGGATTGGCTAAAGCTTCAAGCTCAAGACTCTTCATTTTACATTTTAGTGATCCAAGATCACATTGAGTCCATAGGAAAAGCCAATACTATCAAGGAGGGATGAGGTGTTGCTTAATGAGCCTTTTCCTTTATGTGCTTAATGATATGCTCCAAAATCCTCAGCTACTTTCCCATATCCACAAATGACCTAAACTCCAAGCCAAACTCGGTCCTACCGATTCTTTCCATCCGGCGCCACCGAGTTTCACATGTCATAAGCCACTGCCAAACCCTAGCAAATCGGTTTCACCGATAGGGATCTCGGTCTCACCGAGATGGGGTTGCAATCTCTCTGTTTCCCTTTTGTAACTTTTCGGTCTCACCGAAAGAGCAAATCGGTCCCACCAAGATTGCAATGTAAACTCTCTATTTCTCCTTTGTAACTTTTCGGTCTCACCGAAAGAGCAAATCGGTCCCACCGAGTTTACCTGACCAACTCTCTGGTTAGCTAATTACCAAATCGGTCTCACTGAGTTTGTGTAATCGGTCTCACCGAGATTATGTTATGCCCTAACCCTAACCATATCGGTCCTACCGAGTTGCATGTCAGTCCCACCGAAAATCTCTAACGGTCACTAGGTTTACCTTTTCAGTCCGACCGAGTTTATTGATTCGGTCCCACCGAGATTGGTAAATTGTGTGTAACGGTTGCATTTTGTGTGGAGGCTATATATACCCCTCCACCTCCTCTTCATTCGTGGAGAGATCCATCAGAACACATCTACACTTCCAACTCATATGTTCTGAGAGAGAACCACCTACTCATGTGTTGAGACCAAGATATTCCATTCCTACCATACGAATCTTGATCTCTAGCCTTTCCCAAGTTGCTTTCCACTCAAATCTTCTTTCTACCAAATCCAAATCCTATGAGAGAGAGTTGAGTGTTGGGGAGACTATCATTTGAAGCACAAGAGCAAGGAGTTCATCATCAACACACCATTTGTTACTTCTTGGAGAGTGGTGTCTCCTAGATTGGCTAGGTATCACTTGGGAGCCTCCGACAAGATTGTGGAGTTGAACCAAGGAGTTTGTAAGGGAAAGGAGATCGCCTACTTCGTGAAGATCTACCGCTAGTGAGGCAAGTCCTTCGTGGGCGATGGCCATGGTGGGATAGACAAGGTTGCTTCTTCATGGACCCTTCGTGGGTGGAGCCCTCCGTGGACTCGCGCAACCGTTACCCTTCGTGGGTTGAAGTCTCCATCATCGTGGATGTAGGATAGCACCACCTATCCGGACCACGGGAAAAACATCCGTGTCTCCAATTGCGTTTGAATTCTAAAAACCCTTCCCTTTACATTCTTGCAAGTTGCATGCTTTACTTTCCGCTGCTATATACTCTTTGCATGCTTGCTTGAATTGTGTGATGATTGCTTGACTTATCCTAAAATTGCTAAAATCTGCCAAGAACTAAAATTGGGAAAAGGCTAAGTTTTTATTTGGTCAAGTAGTCTAATCACCCCCCCCCTCTAGACATACTTCTGATCCTAAAGATGGTAACAGGAGACAGGGGACACGATGTTTACCCAAGTTCGAGCCCTCTCTATGGAGGTAATACCCTACTTTCTTCTTGATTGATCTTGATAAATATGAGTATTACAAGAGTTGATCTACCACGAGATCGTAATGGCCAAACCCTAAAGGCCTAGCCTGTATGACTATGGTAATGTATATATCTACCTCATCCGGACTAAGTCCTTCGGTTTATATAGACACCGGGAGGATCTAGGGTTACACCAGGTCGGCTACAAAGAAAGGAATCTACACGTTGATCACCAAGCTTGCCTTCCATGCCAAGGAGAGTCCCATCCGGACGCGGGTACAGTCTTCGGTCTTCGTATCTTTACAGCCCATCAGTCCATCCCATGGCTAACAGGCCGGACACCCAAGGACCTCTTAGTCCAGGACTCCCTCAGTAGCCCCTGAACCTGGCTTCAATGACAAGGTATCCAGCGCGTAGATCTGTCTTTGGCATTGCAAGGCGGGTTCCTCCTTCCGAACTCCAAGATAGTCTTCGGACGTATTGAGCGTGTCCGGACCTGTAACATACACACCAAACACAACCGCAAAGAGAATATAATATTCCACGAGTCCAATCCGCTGACAACTTTTTGTAACATGACATCACATCTGCCCGGTCATAATTTTGAACCGTTTTTCGTCCACCACTCCATGTTTCGAGACGCGGTTGCCATTGGCACGTCTTGTCAAAGCAGAGATCGTGTCCCCTTATTGCGGGATTCTCATCAATACGGGCATGGGTAACCCAACCGTGTCATTTACACAACCCTTGGGAATGGGCGAGTTTTAAGGCGAGCGGGGAGGCGTTTAATATTCTTGGCCTTTATAAGGAGACAAGGATTCCCCTCCTTCACCTGCGCCTTTTCTTCCTCTCTATCCTTCCATTCTTGAGCTCCAACGCCCAAGTTCCCACCTTCTCCATCTCCAGGAAGCACTCAATCATGTCCGGATCCAGAGGCCAAGGCAAGTGGATGGTCTCCTCCGTCAAGGAGAATGACATCACCCAGCTCCGGACGGCGGGGTACCTAGCGAAAGGAATCGCCCACCGTCTGCCCACCAAGGGGCAGGTCATCCCCACCCCAAAGCCTACTGAGAGGGTAGTTTTCCTCCCTCACTTCGTCCATGGATTGGGGTTTCCACTTCACCCCTTCGTCCGCGGACTGATGTACTATTAATTACGGGCTAGATTTCCATGATCTAGCCCCGAACTCCTTCCTCAACATCTCGGCATTTATTGTCGTGTGCGAGGCCTTCCTACGCATCCATCCTCACTTCGGCCTATGGCTCAAGGTCTTCAATATGAAACCGAAGGTGGTGGATGGTCAGCACGCGGAGTGCGAAGGCGCCATGGTGAGCAACATGCCCAATGTCACTTGGCCCACAGGCACTTTCGTGGATACTGTCAAGGAGTGGCAGTAGTAGTGGTTCTACATCATAGAGCCATGCGGCGCCACTTGGGCAGCGGCTCCTGAGTTTAAGGCCGGAGCCCCAATGCGGCTCACCTCCTAGACGGAGAAGGGCCCCAACTAGTCTGTGTCAGACGAGCTGATAGTGTTGCAAACGCGCATTCAGAGCATGGTGGATAAAAACGTCAAGCTCATCGACGTGATCCAGGTAATGCTGGTTTGCCGGATTCTCCCCTGCCAACGTCGATGCTTCCCTTTATGGGAATTCGATCCGGAGAAGCACCAGACCCCGGGAGGGCTCTTCAGAACTACTCACGAAGATGCCTGGAAGTTGCTCTTCAAGGACAACGAAAAGCCGACGGCTATAGATTCGGACCGTGGGCACTATCACACCCATCCTGCCAATGAGGTAAGTTCTTTAAGGCGTACCTTCTACTTATTTGTTCAAGGAGGATACCTAACCTTTGCCGTATTTTTTGTTTTTTCAGGCATGGACGGAGAGAGCGGAGTGGATTCATAGTTCGGCTCTGCTGCGCGAAGAGCCAGTCATCCCGCTCATGGCGAAGATGCTGGTTCCGGCGCCCTATAGGCTGCCGGAAAAGAAGGCCAAGAAGAAGGCCAAGGGGGCCAAAGGTGGCCCCCGTCGCATGGGTGCTTCGGACGTGACGTCTGAAGACGAAGTGACCCTTTCCTCCGCCGCCGAGGACAACGACGACGACGAGGAGGAGGAGAAGGAGGAGGAGGAGGAGAACAACCCTCCCCCCGATGAGGGAAATAAGAAGAGGGCGGCCTCCACGAACCTGGAGGTGGATACGTCCAAGAAAGGGAAAGGCTCCCTTGCGGATAACTCCGCGTGGGACGTCGACAGCAGCCCGGAGCGACACCCCCACGTTAAGCCTCGAGATGCATCATAAGTGATAGGACTTATACATGCCCATGAATCTAGCCTCTCCTCTTCGTTGTGTTGACATGATTAGTTATGCTATTACAGTCCGGCCCATGACAGCTCCCAGCGATCCTCGTCACGAGGTTCGTTGGATTCAAAGGCGATGGCCAGTGAGTCACCGCCGACCGCTCACTCACCCAAGGCCAAGGACAACGTAGAGGTGCTGTCCAGAAGGACTTTCCCAGGCCGGGGAGAGGCTCATGAGGCGCCAGGAGGCGAAGCCTCTGTCGCCGGACACCAGGGGGAGCCGATCCCCATGGAGACTAGCGATGAGGGCCGTATTCAATTCGGCCCTCAGCTGGATTCGATTCCGGAGACCAATACGGCTTCGGAATCCAGCGCGCAACCTCCTTCGAAAGAAGGGGTATGCCTATTCCGCCGGTGACCCCTGTCCAACCAGGGGCACCGGATAATCTGCTGGAAGCGCCGCGAGGCGCTTCCATTGTGGATGAGCACCGTGTTCTTATGGGCACGGTAATTGAAAGAGTTCAGTCCGCCAAGAGCGGACTAACCGAAGCCTGCAGCAGCCTACTGACAGGTTTTGAGGTAAGCGACGTGAAAAGAGAAAATCCCGATATAGACAGTAGCCCCTGAGACACTGTCTGGTGTTCGTAAAGAAAAAGATGGACAAAGGATCAATCCCTTATTGTAGGAAACTAACTAAATTTGTCTAAAATGAATACGCAGGCGTCGCTGTTAGCCGCAGCCGCGCATACTGCCGAAGTCTCCGGACTGAAGCAAAGACTGGAGCAGGCCGAGGAGGAGCTCGGCCAGGTGAGGAGGCAGCTCCAAGAAAAACAAGGTATGTAATAACCTGCTATTTGTTTGAAAAGGGTAAAATGATATGCATTGACCGAAGTGTCATGATATGTATAGAGGCGATGACCGAGGTCGAGGCCCTGACAAAGGCCCTGGCAGAAGCCGAGGGGAAGGCTGTCAAGGAGCAGGTCGCCCGTAAGAAGCTCAAGGCCCGGGTCAACGAGGTCCAACAGGAGCTCCAGGACGCGGTGAGGAAGTGCGAGACCTTGGAGCGCGATGCGTCGGCTCAAGAGATCGAACTCGCCAAGGCTCGTTAGAGTGCGGAGATGGCCTGGGGTGAGGCCCAGGGCACCCTCCAGGAGATCCAGGAGGCTAGCAAGGTCACGGCGGGTAAGGCATTCAGTATGCAAAGCAAATATGTAAGGAGGAAGTATCTTTTACTAACCTAGATTCGGAGTTCTCTAGGGGCTTTTGCTGATCTGCCATGTAGTGTGTCTTACGCCGCGGAGTTCTTCCGAGCCGAAGAAGGGAGCTCCACGGAGAAGTTGTTCTGGTCGCAATATCTTGTGCTAGAACATCCGGTGCCCTTCGGCGATCAGCTAAAACAGCTGGTCGAGCTGCACAGGGTGGCTGAACTGGCCATGAAGGATTTAATAATCCGGCTGTGGCCAGCCGAAGCTATACCCAATAGTTACTTCGGCCTCGTGAAGCAGCTGGTGGACGCCTGTCCTCGGCTGGATGCCGTCAAGTGGTTCGTCTGCATCGAGGGCGCGCGCCTGGCATTCTCCTATGTCAAGGTGTGGTGGGCGAAGATGGACGCCGTCAAGCTAGCGACCGAAGGGCCGCCCGAGGGCAAGGAGCACCGCACACCCGAGCGATGTTTTGGAGACATCCTGGAGGGGTCCTGCATTGCTGCGGAGCAATGTGCGAAAGACGTGATCTTTGAATGAATACAATCGTATTTTGTCTTGCCTTGTATTATGAAAACAAAGACAGTTTAGGTAATATAAAGCTTTGTATTAGATTTTTACCTCCTGTGCGGCCGTTTTTATTAAATCTGAGAGTTGGCCAGTCGTCGGCTTCAACCCCCATGTAGGAAATAAGGGGGTGTTTGGGATGGAATCTAAACACTCTTGATCCAATTATTTGGTCCTTGAAGGAGGTGTTTAGCGCAACGAACAAGGCAATCGGACTATAATGATTTATCGCCCTCACTTAGCCATAGGAGTTCAATAATAAAGTTTTAGGCGCAGCCCCTGGTATTCGGAAGTCTGAACTAGGGGATTCTATAAACACCTGATCAGATAAAAACCGATTCATCGCGTAATGCGGAAAAAACCTCTAGCAATTTGAAAACTCTGAAGAGCTGACCGGCTCTCGCCGCATCATGACAGTCAGTTTTCGGCTTTCTCTACTGAGGTGCTCATCCCGATGAACCAGGGCACAATCGCAGTAGTTCTCCCTTTACTACCCTAGCCAATATGGCAGAACGTAAGGTAGTAAGCACAGGAGCCGAGCAACCCAACTATTGACCAAAGACATGATTCGGAGCCAATGCGTATAATGCTAAATTCGGCGTGCCGAACTATACTGTAAAAAGTGTTCGGACTTTTTTGTCGTATTACGGGGCGCTATAAATCCCCTGGCAAATGTACACTCTGGTACGGGTGCTATCTGATAATTATTAACAAAGAATAAAGGGAAACAGAAAAGGGGCAAAGGTAATGAGCTAGGGCCGCAGAATTTGGGTCGCGAACTGTTTTCACTGCAATTTTATTAATACATCAAAGCCCATTGATACAGATAGTGCGTTAAGCAACAGGCTATTTTACATGCCAAAAACCAAGGAAGAGTTGCATGTGGGTCCTAAAAACAGGTAGAGTGATTGTTAACGAAACCACCTTAAAATTCCCCAATACGTTTGTGCTTCTTGCCATCTTGGCGTATTTGTCCTTCGAGAGGACCGGTGATCTAGCTGTCACGGAAGGTCCGCGGAAAAGAAACCTGAAAAAAGGAAACAATTAAAGTATATGTGCCAGGGAGCGGTCGAGCCGTATTGTGGGTCACCGGCTAGTTATGCCTCCATCTATGCCGAAGGTATTTTGAGTACGTAATTTTGTATGCGCGGTACTAGTGTTGCCACCTGATCGGGACTGGGACGGAGGCCGAATTGCTAATCAAGCTCCTGACGAGCCAAGATGTCATGCTGCAGGATGGTCCGGACTCTCTTGACAGTGTCCGGGAGCTTGGCCGCCGAATTAAGGTTCTGCTTAAGAAGGCCGCTCTGTACTTCTGCTGCTAAGGCAGTAGTGTGCTCTTCTGTACGGAGGGAGCGTTCCGTGTTTCCATAAACTATTATGATGCCGCGTGGCCCAGGCATCTTGAGCTTGAGGTAGGCATAATGAGGCATCGCATTGAATCGAGCAAATGTGGTTCGTCCAAGCAGTGTGTGATAGCTGTTGCGAAAAGGGACGATGCCAAAGATTAACTCCTCACTTCTGAAGTTGTCCGGGGATCCGAAGACAACCTGTAGCGTAATTGAGCCCATACAGTGAGCCTCTACGTCTGGTATGACTCCTTTAAAGGTGGTATTTGTGGGCTTGATCCATGATGGGTTCATGCCCATTTTGCGCACTATATCCTGATAGAGTAGGTTCGGGCTGCTGCCGTCGTCCATAAGGACTCGCGTTAGGTGGAATTCGTCAATTATTGGGTGAAGGACCAATGCGGCTGAACTGCCATGACGGATACTGGACGGATGGTCCCATCGATCAAAGGTGATCGGGCACGACGACCATGGATTAAATTTTGGGGCGACTGGCTCTATCGCATAGACGTCCCTGAGTGCGCGATTGCGTTCCCTCTTGGGGATGTGTGTAGCATATATCATGTTCACCGATTTGACCTGGGGGGAACTTCTTTTGTCCCCCTGTGTTTGGTTGCCAGGGGTCATCGTCCTCGCTTTGCGATCCCTTTTCTTTGTTCTTGGCATTTAACTTGCCGGCTAGTTTAAAAACCCAGCAATCTCTGTTGGTATGATTGGCTGGTTTATCAGAGGTGCCATGGATTTAGCACGGACGATCGAGTATGCGATCCAAGCTTGATGGTCCCTGATTGTTTCTTTTATATGGCTTCTTACGCTGACCGGACTTGGAACCACTGAATCCGGCATTGACTGTCCTGTCATCGGTGTTGTCACCATTACTTCGGCGTTTGTGTCTGCTGCGTCGGAGCTTGTCGTTGCTATTTTTGGCCTCGGAGGTGCCCGTGTCACTTGCTGTATTTTTGCTATGGGCCAGCCAACTATCCTCTCCCGCACATGAGCGGGTCATGAGTGTCGTGAGGGCTGCCATGGATTTTGGCTTTTCCTGGCCGAGGTGGCGGGCGAGCCATTCATCACGGATGCTATGTTTAAAGGCCTCTAGGGCTTTGGCATCTGGACAGTCAATGATCTGGTTCTTTTTAGTTAGGAACCTAGTCCAGAATTTCCTGGCTGACTCTCCAGGTTGCTGGACTATGTGACTTAAGTCATCGGCGTCTGGTGGCCGGACATAAGTACCTTGGAAGTTGTCAAGGAAAGCTTCTTCCAAGTCCTCCCATCTGCCAATGGAATTTTCAGGCAGACTATTTAGCTAGTGCCGAGTTGGCCCTTTGAGTTTTAGTGGGAGGTACTTGATGGCGTGAAGATCATCCCCGCGGGCCATGTGGATGTAGAGAATGAAATCCTCGATCCATACCGCGGGATCGGTTGTTCCATCGTATGATTCGATGTTTCCGGGTTAGAATCCTTCTGGGAATTTATGATCCATTACTTCGTCAGTGAAGCAAAGAGGGTGTGCGGCGCCTCTATATCGGGCCGCATCGCGACGTAGCTCCGATGGCGTCCGTCTGCGGTTTTTAGCCCGGGCGTGAATGGGTTTGTCACGTCCGAATAGATAGCCGTCCTCGCGTGTCGAGGCACGTCCTCGCGATCCGTAGATCGATCTTGTATGTCCTGCTCTATTGTTCAGGTCTTGACGAAGGTCATATGTATAGCCCCGAGCTATCTTATCCCTGCCTTTACGGTGAGGTGGGACAGTTTGGTTTTCCGCTTGGGTTGTCGTTTTATCCCGACCGCACGGTGGCCGATCAACCGCATTGCGTGATGCTGGTGCGGGCTCTGGCGCCTCATCATCAAACTAAGGTAGCAATTTGCGCTTCGGGTAACTTTTGGTTGGTCGTTTAAGGTTGTATTCCTCGGCTGCTAGGACATCGGTCCATCTGTCATTGAGCAGGTCTTGATTAGCTTGAAGCTGTTGTTGCTTCTTTTTCAGGCTCGTTGCAGTGGCTATTAGCTGAAGCTTAAAGCGCTCCTGCTCGAGAGGTTCCTCGGGAACGATGAAGTCTTCGTTGCTGAGGCTCTTGTCCTCCTCGGAGAGCGGATGGTAACTACCGTCCTCTGAGTCTTCTTCTATGGCCTGTTCGTCAGGGCTGACTTGCCCATCTTCCCGATTGTCTTGTTCGGCAGTTTGTTCATCGGGTTCTTCTGTGTCTTCAGCACCATCCGGAGTGTTGTCATCTCCTATGCCGGTGTTGCTGTCTCTGTTGTGGCGGGATTTAGAGCGGCGCCGCTGACGCCGGCGCTTTGGTTGTGTCTTAGGAGGGTCCTCCTTCGCTGGGTTTTCCTTGTCGTCAACCCTATTATTTTTCGGCGTATCTACCATGTATACGTCATATGAGGAAGTGCCCGTCCACCGTCCAGTGAACGGCGGGTTTTGGGCCTCCTCGTCTCCGGCATCGTCGTCCATACCATCGATGTCTTTGGAGTCATAGTCAAGCATGTCGGTTAAGTCTTCGATAGTGCCTATGAAGTGGGTGGCGGGTGGGAAGCGAAATTCTCCCCCATCATCAGCCTCCAGTTCAAACTGGACATAATTCGGCTGTGAGTTCCCTGCCAAGGACAGATTTCTTAATGAATTTAGCACATCGCCCAAGGGCGAATGCTGGAAGATGTCTGCGGTGCTGAATTCGAATATAGGTAATCGATCAAGTTCGGTGTCCGCGGACTCACATGGTTCGGAAATTATAGCCGGAGATGAGTCTGGAATTTCGGTGACACAGATATCGGGTGATGTTAAGACTATGTGCGGCTCCAACGTCACGGAATCTGCGACCTCCGTGGCGGGGTTGAGCCTCCCGTCCTTGGGGGGTGCGGTCTGCTCCGGATCTAAAGCCAGAGCAGTTGCGGAAGCCATCTCCTGGATGCGGTCCGATGACAGATCCAAGTCATGCTCATCGGGGCGACAACGGGTGGTCGCCGCAGTCTCAAATCCGTCGAAGACCAAGTCTCCACGGATGTCCGTGACGTAGTTCAGGCTTCCGAGACCTGATGTCCAGGGGCGTAGCTATCGATCTGCTCTAGATGGACAAGCGAGTTGGCCCGCAGTGCGAAGCCGCCGACCACGAAGATCTGTTTGGGGAGGAAGGTTTCTCCTTGGACATCATTGTCATTGATGATTGAAGGGGCCATCAAACCTTTTGAGGACGGCACAGTGGAACTCTCAATGAAAGCACCAATGTCGGTGTCAAAACCGGCGGATCTCGGGTAGGGGGTCCCGAACTGTGCGTCTAAGGTCGATGGTAACAGGAGACAGGGGACACGATGTTTACCCAGTTTCGGGCCCTCCCTATCAAGGTAATACCCTACTTCCTGCTTGATTGATCTTGATGAATATGAGTATTACAAGAGTTGATCTACCACGAGATCGTAATGGCCAGACCCTAAAGGCCTAGCTTGTATGACTATGGTAATGTATATATCTCCCTCCTCCGGACTAAGTCCTCCGGTTTATATAGACACCGGGAGGATCTAGGGTTACACCAGGTCGGTTACAAAGAAAGGAATCTACACGTTGATTGCCAAGCTTGCCTTCCATGCCAAGGAGAGTCCCATCCAGACATGGGTATAGTCTTTGGTCTTCGTATCTTTATAGCCCATCAGTCCCACCCAGGCTAACAGGACGGACGCCCGAGGACCCCTTAGTCCAGGACTCCCTCAACTGCCGCAGCTCTCCACGTAGCTCCATCTCCATGTGGATCTTTCTCTACTTCTACCGGCTTCTATTTGTGGCGAGTTTATGTCTCATGAACTAGTGCTAGTACTATTATTCTAATCACACTTCTTCAATATCTTTGCCAACAGGGATGCTCAGCTCGATTTTAGTGGAACTGCACAAAAGCATCGTATGATCCGAGGGAGCCAGCCGTCTTTCCTTCGACATGCTCTACCTAACCAGGAAATTAAATCTTGTTTAGGGTTCAGGGTTTACGTCGTAGGGACCCCATCAGTATTTTTTTGTACACACTCTCACAACTTTTGTCTTTAGTTGTGAAGTAAATATTGGCTATGATATGTGAATCAGTGAGATGCATCAGCATGCGTGTTAGTTTTCCTTTGTATTTGATGGAATATTGTAACGGGGCAACCTTGGAGTAGGAATGAAAATGGAGTGGAAAGTTTCCGTTTTTTTGGAGAAAAAATGAAAACGGAGAGAAACCAACATTTTGTTTCGTTGGATCACGCCATCGAGCAAAACCAACGTTTAAATCACGTCTATCGCATTCGTGTCTCACCCTCCTCCACGGCTCCACCCCACACGGTCGCTCAACATGCCACTCATCGCAAACCGTGTATATGATAACTTTCCCGCCTGCTTGTCGATGGATCGCGCCATGGAGTACTAACACTATTGGAAGAGACTGACGAGGAGGGAGAGGATAGCTAGCTATAGCACGGACTCCCAAGAAATTTTTACGTGCATGTTGTGGCCGGCTATTGCGACCTTTCAACCAGGAGCAGTCGCGTGCACCGGGAAGCGGCACGGGTGATGCTCTCTCGGCCGGTGCGCCGCTTCAATGCCGGCGCCAGTGAGAGGTCGCGTTCGCTCTGGCCAGGCATGAATACGGCACTGACCGTTTCGAGCGGGAAGCATGCACGGGTGATGAAGAGGGTTCGAGTTGGTCAGGAGCGGGCGTGGCAGCGGTCCGGACGCCCGCAAACAAGAGATGTTGTATGTAAATATTGCTACATATATAACTAACAACGTAAATAATGTGCCAGTTGGACAAATATCATTGGAGATGGAGATGGAGATGGAGATGAAGATGGAGATGGAGATGGAATTTTACGTAAACACGAATATGCATGTCTATGTCTATGTGTGTGTGTGTGCGACGACTCTCGCGACTACTCGTACACACCATCGATGTCTCGTTCTCCCTACACACACACAAACTTAGTACCACCTCATTTTTTCCTAGGATAGGAATATCATAGGAGTGGAAAACAATATTAAGTGAGATAAATGGAGTACGACGTACAAGAAGAAATGTACGCACTCACTCTGCCTCCGAGATACCAGCGAGTACACGATGGGGCGCATTTGTACACGAAGAGGCAGCTTACGCACGTAATAATTTGACCCTTTAATTTGTTCACTTAATAATGGAGGGTCGGGGACCACACGTGAGTGATACAAACTGCGACCTGGAAGTGGGGGCATGTTTTTGATCGAGTTTTCTTTCTTGGTACGTTAAAAAAAATTGTCCGCCAGATTTTCTTTCTTTTTCCGGGAACGCGCGTATTCTATTTAAAACCATTGCTATGGAGATTTTTCTTACTCCATTGTATATATAGCCTCTTGTTTGATAGGGTTTCTCACGTCTCGCTCTCTCACCCTCTCCATATCTAAACAAGATGACAGTGTCCAATCTACCTCTCTCCTCACCGGTGGTCACAGATCCGGCCGAATCCCATCTGCTGCGGGAGGTGAGGAGGTGCAGCGTTGACGTTGTCACTGTCGGTGATGGAGGAAGTCGATGCGCACCGTCCTCTCTGAGTCGGCGCTGGTGCGAACAAAGGTCCTCCATGCCCTTGTTCGCTGCCGTCGTGTGGGCAGATCCCGCCCGCCCGCCTAAGCGATATCTCGCCCACCTGAGGTATAACTTCTTTTGGATTTCATGCTTCATTGTACTGGTCCAGCTCCCCAGGTCACTGCATGCGGGTTTTCTTCTATGCCACTACTCCCGAGCTCCGCATGTACAGTACTCCCTCCGTCCTAAAATGTAAGATGTTTTTTGATACTACGATAGTGTCAAAAAAACGTCTTACATTTTGGGACGGCGGGAGTAGCTAGGGTTCGTCGGCTGGTCCAACGTCACCTATTTTTTAATATTATAGAGGAAAGGCCACTCGAAAATTTGTCATGGTTTATGCTTCGGTGGAGGTATACATGTTTTTTTACAAAAAGTACATGGTGGTTGTGCGGTCATTGTCCATATGCTCCTATTGCTGCTGCTAATCTAATACTATCACTTGTTAAATGAAGCAATGCTAATGGTAAAGTGGCGTCCCTTTTAAGTAATGCTGGTGTCAATCCAGAGGAATCGATAAATGCTTCTGTCCTGCTTTTTTTCTCGGGTATCCTGGTTTAGTTCCTATCAAGATAATCATGATGCTTCTGTTTGTTGGTGTACTTTTCATTAATTCTTATTGACAATTGAAATGTCGTTGTTAATCTTGTACCACTGCCAAAACAAAGTAACAACACTATGTCCGTTTTTTATTTTTTTGCAAACAGCGATGTGTATCTCCATACCCGGGCATGTCTTCCTCAATTTTAGTGGAACTAAACAAAATTGGATGGCCATTCTTGTTCCGCCTCACTATCCTCTGCCACGTGGTTGTTCCTTCCTTGAGCCTGATTACCGAGAACAAACAGACCACAGTGAGGATTTTTCGAACTTCATTGGTGCCTCACCCAAATTTGATGCCAAATGGATGATGCATCACCATGATGACCTATCGATGCTCATGGTTGTGTCTCATGTTGCATCGGCTGGTGAAGCTGATCGATTTTCCACGAAAACAAGTTGTCTTACATCAGTGCTCTTTGCTTGTTACCCACAAATATGATATCCTTCATCAGTTCACCTTGGTTGTGTTGGAGACGCAATCATCGTTCACGTTGGTGTAATTTTATCACACAATTGGCTATGAACCAAATGTTTTCTCGAAGAAGGATCGACGTTGGTACTAAACAGAACTCTCAGCCCTTCGCCCAAAGGCTACGAAAACGTTTCTACTCCCTTTCCCTTCCCAACGTCATATCTTTCTTCGACAAGAAGGAAAGATCACTCTCTATCTAAATGATAGAACCACTGGCACGGTACCTGCTTATGCAGCTAGAAACCCATTTTCTGTTTCTGTCATTTTCCCAAATGCTCGCAGCATGTAGTAACAACAACCAACTTGGTTGGTATTATATGCAGAGATTACCTCATCAGCTAGATGCCTCAGCTAAGAGCATAAGTTTTGTATTGATTTCTAAGCCTTATCACAACTTTTTTTCAGATCCTCCATAATTTTATTTGTCCAGCTATTAACTAAATATGTGGTCAGACTTTGATAAAAAAATGGTGTGGACTAAAAACCCGGATGGACGTAGTAGCCCTTCGTTTTTATTTACTCTGCATATTAGATTTGACTGAAGTCAAACTTTGTAAAGTTTGACCAAGTTTAGGCCGAACACAACAAACCATCATTGTTGAGAGAGGGCAAACTGTACATACTCTAAAACCTTTTTGATAATTGAAATTAAAATTATTTGTTTGTACACACTCTCACACGTTTCCGATAAATTGGCGCGTGTGTGGTTGTTCACTTAACGGAGGGTAGTGTACCGCACGTGAAGGACAAGATGTGCGACCAGGACGCGTGGATTGTTAGTTGATCGTAAGTAGTTTTCTTCACTGGTACGCTAAATAAAGAGTTTTGTTTCGTACTTACACAATTTAAAATGATTGTTATGGAGAGAAAAAGAAAATCACTCCACTATGTATTTGTAGTATACGCGAGTACTATATAAGTACTATATAAGTACTATATAAGTTGGAGCCTCAGCGCTTGTTCGCTAGGGTTTGCACTCTCCACACTCTCGCCGCACTACATATATATATACACGCTGGAGGCTCAGCGTTCCTTTGCTAGGGTTTGCTATATTCACAGTCTCTCATCCTCTTCACCAGATCTAAACAAGACTGCGTTGGCCTCTATCTCTCTCTCCCATCTCACAGCGGGTGAAGGAGTCGTCCGGATCCCGTCGCACCGGGAAGGGGAGGAGGTGCAGCATTCACTCTATTGCCTTCGGCGAGGGAGGCAATCCACTACCGGCTGCGTTGTTCTCTTTCACCCAGCGCCTGTGCGAGAGGGACACCTACCCCTTCTTCCTTGCTGTCGTATGTAGTGTGGGCAGATCCGGCCTCCCATCGCACGCCTAGCCACATCCCGATGACCCTAAGGTATAACTTTCTTTGAAACCATCATTGCTCTAGCTGCATGCGGACCTTTTTTTATTCTATAGACGAATCTAGGTCTTGGTTCAAAGAGGAAAGAAGGGTGGGGTGGGGTGGAGCATGAATCTAGGATGTGGTTCAATGAGGAAAGGAGGGAGGGAAAGTAGTATAGACTGGCTATCCAGCCGCTTTGTTGGTCGTAAAGGGAAAAGGGGGGTAACCCAGTACACACATCTATAAGGAACCTATCTCTTTGTTGAAAAAGGAAAGAAACTGGGGGGTCGGGTAGTTTGTGCAGGACTAGATTTGCTGCCCTCACATTGTAAAAAGGTTCAAAGAGAACAAATATGGGACCAACGCAGATATACTGCTTGGCAACATACTCTGCATTACCCATTTATACGTGTGGACGCCAATGGTGCTGGCATGTCCCATGTCCCGTGTCCCATACAACTATTTTGCTGTTATTAATCTAAGAATGCTGCTGGAAAATTGAAGCAATGCCACTGTTAAAAGTAAATTACATTTGTAACAAATGTTGTTTTAAGAGAATGTCTCTAATAATATGAATCAATGCAACCGTTTTAGAAATGCTATTGTCCTACTTTGTTTTCCATCAAGATAAGTTAGATGCTTCTTTTTGTCGCCATATGTTTCATCCTCCTTTATTGGCCAGTAATTGCTTCCTTTTTTGCCTTTGTTAAAATAGGGATATCTATTCAACTTGTTGCTATAGCGAACTTAAATTTCACACCGGCGACTTTGCTTCATTTAGTTGAACTACACAAAACAAGATTGGATTTCCTATTTGTGTTGGCAGATTGGTAGGTAATCTTGTCTGTGTCATGAAAGGTCAGTACCTGCCTTCATCCACATGATCGTGTAGTGTGCTTTGAGATACTGTGCTACTTGTATTGGTACTGTTTAAAATAAATGTTGCATTGAAGCTATTGAATTGTTGTATTTTCCCATTAAGTGAACAAAAATGGGACCAACCCAGACACGATGCTTGTTGCTTTGTTACAACAAACTCTGCATCACCCCCTTTATAAGTAGATGGAAGCACATGGTGTTGTTGCGCCCACTCTCCCCCGGAACAGTTTACGCTTTTTGTTAATCTAATGCCGCTAGTAAAATTAAGCAATGCCACTCTCAAAATTAACTAATGAATCTTAGTTCGAAACTACAACACTTGTTAGGGATCGGCGGGAGTACCATTTTTGTTAGGGGATCGGCCGGAGTTCATGTTTAAGAAATGTATTGTTGAGACAATGTCTCTGTTATTATATATCAGTTACAATGTTTTACAAATGGTACTATCCTTCTTTGTAGTTCTTTCTACATGTTTAACCAAGGTATTGTTAAGATAATGTCTCTGTTAATATGAATCAGTCGCATTGTTTTAGGAATGGTACTTTTCTGCTTTGTCATTCTTTATACATGTTGAAACAAGGCAGTGCTAAGATAATGTCTCAGTTAATATGAATGAATCACACTGATTGAGAATTGCTACTCTCCTGCTTTGTTTCCCATTAAGATAAGGTAGATGTTTTTTCTTCTGGGAGTATAAGTCAACAATCGTTATTTCTCGGTAATTGTTTACCTTGTACCTATTGTTGCATACCGGGATATCAAAACTTCTGCTCGGTTTTATTTCGACTTTGATTTCAGTTGAACTGCACAAAAGGAGCCAATGTGTTTAGGGATAATCAATTTTATGCCCCTAGTTGTGTCCCACTCATATGTTTTGCCCCTAGTTTCCAAAAACCATTGGTCCTGCCCAAGGCACTTCGTGCCCCTTATGCATTTTCCCTTTGACCGTTTGATCGTCACTGACAACTTCATAATGAATTCATATTAACTCAAAAAATACAAATAAGATATCCAATGTTCAGAAAAACATCACCTATATGTGCATGTCATTTGCATTCACGACAAAAGTGTTGTTTAAACCACACGATGTTATTCATAATATTAAACCTAAAACTTTATGAACAACATTTTTGTCATGAATGCAAATGACGTACACATATAGGTGATGTTTTTCTGAACATTTTGATATCTTATTTGCATTTTCCCGGGATAATGTGAATTTATTATGAAGTTTTCAAAGTGACGGGAAAACAGTCAAAGGGCGGTCAAAGGGCAAATGCATAAGAGGAGATAAGTGCTTGGGAAAGACCGATGATTTTTGAAAACTAGGGGCAAAACAGCTGAGTGGGACACAACTAGGGGAACAAAAATAATTATTCCATGTGTTTAAGGCAAATTGTTGCATTAGTGGGTCCAGTTGGTCTTTCCATTTTGCAGAAAGAAGCGGTCACTGTTTGCGCTACATTACAGAAGGAATGATCGAGAAGCTTGACACGTCTCCAACGTATCTATAATTTTTTATTGTTCCATGCTGTTATATTATCAATCTAGGATGTTTTATAATCATTTTATAGTCTTTTTATATCATTTTTTGCTACTAACCTATTGACATAGTGCCAAGTGCCAGTTGCTATTTTCTGCATGTTTTTTACATCACAGGAAATCAATACCAAACGGAGTCCAAATGCAATGAAACTTTACGGAGCTTTTTTATGGACCAGAAGACACCCAATGGGCCAAGGATGCGCCTGGGGGTGCTCCGAGGGGAGCACAACCCACCAGGGGCCTCGGGTACCCCCGGACCGCCTCTTTGCTCTATAAATACCCCAATATTCCAGAAACACTAGGGGAGTCGACGAAAATCAATTCCAGCCGCCGCAGAGTCCAGAACCACCAGATCCAATCTAGACACCATCACGGAGGGGTTCACCACTTCCATTGGTGCCTCTCCGATGATGCGTGAGTAGTACTTTGTAGACCTTCAGGTCTGTAGTTGGTAGTTAGATGGCTTCCTCTCTCTCGTTTGATTCTCAATACAATGGTCTCTTGGAGATCCATATGATGTAACTCTTTTTGCAGTGTGTTTGTTGGGATCGGATGAACTTTGAGTTTATGATCAGATCTATCATTTTATTCATGAAAGTTATTTGAATCTTCTTTGATCTCTTATATGCATGATTGCTTATAGCCTCGTATTTCTTCTCCGATATTTGGGTTTGTTTGGCCAACTTGATCTATTTATCTTGCAATGGGAAGAGGTGCTTTGTAGTGGGTTCGATCTTACGGTGCTTGATCCCAGTGACAAAAGGGGAACCGACACGTATGGATCGTTGCTACTAAGGATAAAACGATGGGGTCTATCTCTACATAGATAGATCTTGTCTACATCATGTCATCGTTCTTATTGCATTACTCGTTTCTCCATGACCTCAATACACTAGATGTGTCGTGGGTTTGTCACGGCAGATGTCCTAGCGAAAGGACTTAGTCGTGGAGCCATCGCAACGGGTTAACTCGAAGGGGTTAAAGCGGACAAGGGACAGAGGGAGTTTATACTAGTTCGGCCCCTTCGATGAAGGTAAAAGCCTACGTCTAGTTTGTGATGGAATTGATGGGGTTTCAATGACTAGGGAGCAAACAAGCTTCGCCTAGGCCTCGAGTTATCGTTGTCTGTCCTGAACCGCTATCGGGTTGTCCCCTTATATACACGGGCGACACCCGTCGGTTCATAGAGTCCCAATCTCCAGTTTATATTCGTATCCGGGTTGGTCTCTCCCTATTCCTAACTTATAATACAAGTCTATATACACGCCAGTTTACCGCTACAGATGCTGAACCGACTACGGCCTTGGGCCTTTGTCTAGCCTCTGGGCTTTAGCACCTTTAGACTACTGATGAAGTCAACCAGGCTCACTTAGGCCGGTTTACGCCCAGCAGTAATATCCCCAACATTAGGCCCCAGATTGATTTGAACAGGTTCATGTCAATCCTTAGCCAAAATCTTTGTCTTCATCATCTTCCTGTATCTGTTGAACCGTCGTGTCGTCATCTTCTTTGGTTGCTGTAAACTGGCATGACGTCATCCTGAAGCCAGCCTTTATAACGCCTTCTTTGTTTAATAGATCCGCACTAATCGAGGCGACAACTCCGAAAATTGTGGCTCCTGGATTCGCGCGCCTGACACATGTCCTTTGCTTCATAAATAGGGCTGAAGGGTCATTTCTTTTCTCTCCTTCATCCCCTTTCTCTTCGTCTTCTCCGCGCCGCCAGCCTCGGAGCTCCGCCGCCGCTGCTGATCTCTGCATCATCTTGGGCCGCTGCATTGACCTGATCGTACCAGAAAACTGCGGCGTCCTTCCGCATCTCCCCCAGCTCCGGTAAGATCTCTGTTTTTACCCATCTGGATCCACACTAGGGTTTCATGTTCTTGCCGTGTTCTTGCTTACTGTTCATGTTCCTGCTCATACCTCTGGATAGATCCAAGGAAACCCTTCTGTGAGTTACCAATGGGCCTTTAGCATTCATCTTGTATATTCATGTTTCAGCTCATAGATCCAAATAACCTTTCTGCTCTTTGAACTAATATTGTTCCGCCTTAAGATTTGAAATATTTCCCTTTTCTGGACTGGCTTTAGATCCATCGCTGTAGAGAAGTCTTGTGAAATCTGTTTCTGTATTTATACACCCTCAATTGCCTTCAATGCTCAGATCCGGCGGTTTAACTTTGGCATAGAAAATGTGAAGGACCAGTATATATCATTAGTCCCCTGTTTGAACCGCCAGACGTTGCCACCTTGCATAACTCCGGTTTAGATAGGACTGTCTTCGGTTTAAATAGATATGCCTCTGGTTTAATTCAAACATATACTTGAACCGGAACTGCTTGTCTTGTAGATTTCCCCATGGCCAAGCAAATATATGAATGCAACTGGGTTCCTTCCCGTGTTACGGAAACACAGCTGAACAACTTAGTTCTCACTGGCGCTTTAAGCAGTAAAAACACCGTCCACTGGAGAGTCCCAGGCACAGAATGTCCTCCCACCCCTGAAGAGGGAGAGGTTGTTGTTTTTGCGGATCACCTGGCCCAAGGCTTTAGCCCGCCCGGTTCAAAGTTTTATCGGGATGTCTTAGCCAATTTCCAACTGCGCCCACAAGATATCGGTCCCAACTCTGTTACTAATATATGCCACTTCCAAGTGCTTTGCGAAGTGTACTTCCAAGAGGAACCCACAGTGGAATTGTTCTGAGACTTCTTTCACTTGAACCGTCGCACAGAGTTTACTGATGGCCCAAATATGGAACTGGGTGGTATGGCGATTCAGAAAAGGAAAGAAGTCACTTATCCTCATGCGAAACTGCACAGTCATCCCCAGGAGTGGAATAATTCCTGGTTCTATTGCAAAGACACCTCCCCTGCCAAAGAGAATACATTGCCTGGTCTTCGTCCGGAACGGCTTAGCAACACTCACCCCTTTCCTCAGAGGTTAACTGGCAAAGAGAGGAGTAAGTACGCTCCCCAATTGTCCAAGCTCAGAGCTTTCCTAGCCAACGGTTTAACTGGAGTTGATCTTGCCCGCTGTTGGATATCCTGGAGTATACTGCCCCTCAGCCGACGCTCCGGTTTGATGTGTGAATATACAGGCAGTGTTGACGATCTGCTGCGGCATGTAAACATCCAGCTTACTGATGAAGAAGTCACAGAAGCTGTAAAGAAAATTTTGAACGAACCGGAGCACGTCTGCGCTCGTACCTGCCTGCTTCCTTTTTGCGCCACAAACAAACCGGCGGCCGTAAGTCTGCATTTTTCCTTTGTACTAGCTTTGATGCTATTGTACTTGTCTATTACTGATGCCGATATCTGTTTGATGCAGGGTAATGATCCGTTTTGGAGCAAGAAAATCACACAGGAGAAAACTGATAAATCGGACAGACCAATCCGGCCTAAGACCAAGGTCATTAAGAAGTCTGCTCATAAAAGGAGAACCACCGCTTCTTCTGATCCGGCCGCTGATGACGATGTGGGTAATCCGGACCTTGAGGTAGAACTTGATTCCCTCGGTTTACTTTTTATACACCTTATTGATGATGATATTTGTCAGGATGATGCCGAAGCTAGCCATGCTGACGATGTAGAGGTAATTGTTCTTTCCTCTGACTCAAGCCTTCCGCTTCACATAAAATCTGTCAGGCAAACCGCAAAGTTAAATTTTCTCATCCTCTTGCTTATTTGGATCCCAACTTTCTTATGAAGACCCACCAGCATGAGGTGCGCCGCACAACTCGACACAGTGGTCAGGTAGTTACCTCCGCCGGTTTACCAAACAATCCGGTTCGGAGACGTCGTTCAGAGGTCTCTAATTTGCTTGTCAAATTTTGTCATAAAGCGGCCTGTTTTCGTCAACCGCTTAATCCGCCTGACTCCGATTATCAGGTCACCTCGCACTCATCTTCTGGCGAGTCAACTGGCACCTAGCTGCCTCCACTTAAAACCGTGCTTGGGTAAGCTTGTACTTATCATAACGTTGTTGATTTTTGTAGCTTTCAATATGCACTGTCTTTGATTTTGCTGCTTCTTTTTAGGGCCAAACCGAGGCCAAGTAAGAAAGCTCGCCTGGATAAGGCAGCCGAGGAAGACGCTGCTCCTGAACCGGATGCTACCCCAAATGCTGAAGCGATCATCTATGAAGATGTCGTTAATGACCCGCTAGTGCAAAATGAAGTTGTTTCTGCTGAGGAGGGTTTTGTTAACACCTCCGGTCCTGCTGACCAGCTAGCCAGTCCCATCCGGATTGAGAAAACCACCAGTCCCTCCAAAGCTGCCGATAAACTGACTACGCCAGTTCAAACCGGTGAGTCTAAGGATGATGAAGTCATAATCACTCGCGTTGGTCGTTCTGAACCGGGGAATCCCGTCGCTTTAGCCAAGCATACTGCCAAAGAAGAATTTTCTGCCATGAGCAAAGGCAAATGGGATGTTGATCTGGCAACCTATACTGCTCTCAGCGCCCAAGATATTCATTCTGGTTATTTAAACCGGCTATATACTAGCCGTGATTATGAAGCCAATCTGGTAAAGATGATGAAGGAAAAATTTGAGGTAATCTCCATGTACTTGTTCTTGTTTATCACCACTGTAGCCCCCAAGGGCTGGTCCAACTTTAGTATAATTGAATCGGGTCTTGTCATAAAACTCAATACTTCAAAGTTCGCTGATGTAGCCCCCAAGGGTCGGTTCAACTTAATATAGTTAGAATCGAGACTTTAATCTTCAAACAGTAGCATCCGAAATATCGTCAGAGCAAATGGCCATTAGCCCCCAAGTGCCAAGTTGAATACTTGTTTTGAGCTTGGGACTTTGATAATTAATTGATAGCTGTAAATCAAATAGGCATTAGCCCCCAAGTACAAAGCGCATAACTTGTTATGTGGTTGGTACTTCATTGGTTAAACCGTATAACTGTCGGATTGCAGGCTGAACTGAAGGTCAAAGAGAACCAAGTTGCCGACCTTCAAGAGAACTTGAAGTCCCAGCAAGCTGAAACCTCCAAGGCCAAGGAGGAGTTAACCAGCGCTTTAAGCACCATGGAGCAGCTGAAAGAGGGCTTCAAGAAGGAATGGGCTGACTGGGCCACAGAAAAGGCCGCTTTAACCAAGAAGATTGCAGATGCGGAGGCTGCCCTTAAACCGGTAACTGATGAATTAACCAGCGTAAAGCGACAAGTGCATGCAATGACTGCCGCCATCTTTGGTAAGCTTCTTGTCACTTGTATAATAATCGTGATCCTCTTATAAACAGCCCGGTTTGTAAACTGCTGATCATGTTACAGGCACTCGCATTAACCACTTGGGGTCGGATGTGCGGATGAAACTGAAAGCCGCCTACACCTTAATCGAGCAACTGTACACTGGAGCGCAGCGGATTATCTCAACTGCGTCACATAACAATCCAGCACCCACTTTGATCCAAGATACACTGAAGAGACTGTCAATGCTCCCTGCTCGGATTGATGAGTTAAAAAAGTCTGCTGCTCGAACCGGAGCCATCAATGCCTTAATCCGGGCCAAAGCCTGGGTGCTCGATTTTGATCCTGTTGAAGCGGCTCAAGGCTATCCCAGCTTGAAGGAGGATGGCTCAGAATTCAGCGAAGAGGACTTAAGAGAGATAAACCGGGCGGTGCGCCCTCTGGCCTGCCAACTGGTAGAGGAAGCAAATTTGTCGCATTATCAAGCTCAGTATAATGACCAGAACAAAAGAGTGGTTGCACCAATCCCTGAAGCGGAAAACCTGATTCCTCCAATCCGTAAGCATACTTACGCCCCTGATATTGAACCGTCTTCACTGATCCATGAAGAGGCTGTCTTTCAAGCATTAATGGGAATCGACTGGACCACTGTTGACTTCCAGCCGCTGGGTAGAGACGAGGAAGCCGAAGCAGCGCAGGATGATCCAGAACAATCAAACCGGGGTGGCCAGCAGGCGTGAACCGAAGGCAGCTTTAACTAGCTTCCCTGTTATATCTTGTCAAGAAAACAATGATCTCATTTGGGCACCATGCTGCCTTGTAATAGGCTAGATAATACTTTTTGTTTCTTGAGATGCCTTCGTGCATCTGTGCTGATACCTTTATTTGGAAGGTTAATATTGCCAACTTATATCTCCTGCAATCATAAAATCTTAAACTACCAGGGCGGTTGTACCGCCAGCCGGTTTATGAGTCTTTATGTAGATACGCACAGAGACTTGCAAATATGATCAAATTTTGTGATGCGAAATACCTGCCATTTATTGGGCACGAAGTAGGCGTGTAGCCAATCTTGAAATGGGGTTTGATAACCCTAAACCGTCATGGGAGAAAACAGCTCCTGTATATATAACACCGGCTTACTGTGTAAACCGTGCTTTGATCATAATAGCCTTTTGTTACTCCAAAAAAGGATGTGAACAGAAAAAAGTCAAACCAGGCAAATAATCTTTGGTTTAAACATGGACCGTGTTCCGCCAATTTGGCTGTTTGAACCGGTACAAAGCACTGTCGGTTTTAGAAAAAACGCAACTAAGATAAAATAGCAACTCCTTAAGAAAGGCTATCTAAAGCAAAAGCAATGATAAAACTTTTTGCAAAAAGAGAGGCTTTACTGAGCCGATCAGATGGTGTTACCATGGTCAGACGCAACCAAGCTCCCCAAAGGTGTAGCTATGGCGCCAGTCAGCCAGGTCCCCAAATGACTCGTGGCATTACGCCGGCCAAGTGGCATGGCAATGGTTCGGGTTCGACCAAGCCCCCAAGTGACTCTAAGGCCTGTAGGCCGACCAAGAGGCGTGACCGGTTCAGACTTGACCATGTCCCCAAGTGATCTGGTGGCTTTCGCCGATCAAGAGGTGTTACATCGGTTCGGACACGACCGAGTCCCCAAGTGATCTGGTGGCTTTCGCCTATCAAAAGGTGTTGCATCGGTTCAGACATGACCGAGCCCCCAAGTGATATTGATAATTTTTGCAAGGGGTAAACCGGAGGTCATTTTAAAACAGAACAACTCCATGTAACCACACATGATAGAAACGAACAGATACCCCGCTTTAACTGAGGATCCGGTTTATTATATTGATAATATATACATTGTCATAATATGTACATAAGCAGAGCCAATGGCTCAGGTGTAGTAAGGCCGAAGATGAGCTATGTTCCATGGCCTGCTGGTCTCCTCCTCTGACTTACGTGAGTCCTTATGCTCTCGAATATCAATCAGATAGTATGACCCGTTGTGCAGATTTTCGCTGACCATGAACGGTCCTTCCCAAGGTGGAGATAACTTATGCATATCGGTTTGATCTTGAATGAGTCGAAGCACCAAATCTCCTTCTTGAAAGGTTCTGGTTCTGACCCGGCGACTGTGATAGCGACGAAGATCTTGTTGATAAATCGCCGAGCGGGCAGCTGTTGTGTCTCGTTCTTCATCCAACCGGTCCAAAGCATCTTGTCGGGCCGTCTCATTGTCCGCTTCAACATAAGCCGCAACCCGAGGTGAATCGTGACGGATATCACTAGGGAGAACCGCCTCTGCACCATAAACCATGAAGAACGGCGTGTATCCAGTTGATCTGTTGGGCGTGGTATTAATGCTCCATAACACAGAGGGCAATTCTTCGACCCAACACCCGGCGTCCTCTACAAGGGAACCATAAGCCGGGGTTTGATGCCTCTCAAGATCTCCTGATTAGCTCTTTCTGCTTGACCATTGGACTGGGGGTGTGCCACTGATGAAACGTTAAGGCGGATGTGCTCTCGTTCGCAGAACTCTCTCATGGCACCCTTGGATAAATTGGTACCATTATCTGTGATGATACTGTGTGGAAAGCCAAACCGGAAAATCACCTTTTTAATGAACTGAACCGCAGTGGCTGCATCACACTTGCTAACGGGCTCTGCCTCCACCCATTTTGTAAATTTATCAACCGCCACCAGGAAGTGGGTCTTCTTGTCTTTGGACCTTTTGAAAGGCCCAACCATATCCAGCCCCCGGGTTGCAAACGGCCAAGTAATTGGAATCATCCTCAATTCTTGAGCCGGAACATGAGCGCGTCTTGAGAATTTTTGGCAACCATCACATCGCCTGACCAGATCCTCCGCATCAACATGGGCAGTCAGCCAATAGAAACCGTGGTGAAACGCCTTAGCCACCAAAGACTTTGAACCAGCGTGGTGACCACAATCCCCTTCATGGATCTCACGCAAAATTTCACAGCCTTCCTCAGGAGACACACAGCGTTGAAATGCTCCTGATACACTGCAATGATGCAACTCGCCATTGATGATTGTCATGGACTTGGACCGCCGTATTATTTGTCTGGCCAGAGTCTCATCCTCTGGTAACTCGCCCCAATTCATGTACGCCAGGTAGGGAAGTGTCCAATCCGGAATGACGTGGAGTGCCGCTACCAACTGAGCCTCCGGATCAGGAACAGCCAAATCTGCTTCTCCAGGTAGCTGAACCGATGGGTTGTGTAGTATGTCGAGAAAGACATTGGGCGGGACCGGTTTACGCTGTGAGCCTAGCTGGCTCAAAGCGTCCGCTGCTTCATTCTTCCGACGGTCCACGTGATCCACCTGATAACCCTTGAAATGACCAGCAACAGCATCAACCTCACGACGATATGCCGCCATGAGTGGGTCTTTAGAATCCCAAGTACCAGACACCTGTTGAGCTACCAGGTCCGAGTCACCGAAGCACTTAACCCGGCTTAAGTTCATCTCTTTAGCCATCCGGAGACCATGGAGCAAGGCTTCGTACTCAGCTGCATTGTTAGTACAAGGGAACATTAAGCGGAGAACATAACAAAACTTGTCACCTCGTGGGGAAGTTAATACGACTCCAGCCCCCGAGCCCTCCAATTGTCGTGATCCGTCGAAATGGATGGTCCAATATGTGTGATCCGGCTTCTCTTCAGGGGCCTGCAGCTCTGTCCAGTCATTGATGAAATTGACAAGTGCTTGGGACTTCACCGCCGTCCGAGGCACGTATTTCAAACCGTGTGGCCCAAGCTCTATGGCCCACTTGGCAATCCGACCTGTTGCTTCACGGTTCTGGATGATATCACCCAAAGGGGCAGAGCTGACCACTGTGATGGGATGCCCTTGGAAATACTACTTCAGCTTCCGGCTTGCCATGAAAACTCCATATACCAGCTTCTGCCAATGCGGATATCTTTGTTTAGACTCAATAAGCACTTCGCTGATATAATAAACCGGACGCTGAACCGGGTACTCTTTGCCCGCCTCCTTCCGCTCCACCACTATAGCTACACTGATCGCACGAGCATTAGCAGCGACATACAGCAATAATGGTTCTTTGTCAACGGGGGCGGCGAGTACAGGCGGATTGGCCAATTGCCGCTTTAAATCCTCCAAAGCCTGATCAGCGGCAGAACTCCAGACGAACTGATCCATTTTCTTCAACATCTGATACGGATGATAAACCGGCTCAACGCGGCAATCCGGCCAGCCAAACATTGAACATCATTAATACATTTCGGTTTAGCCAGAGAAGTGATAGCCGTGATCTTCTCCGGATTAGCCTCAATTCCCCTGTTGGACACCAGAAAACCCAATAGCTTGCCTGCTGGTACACCAAAGACACATTTGGCCGGATTGAGCATCATCTTGTACATCCTCAGGTTATCAAAGGTTTCCTTCAAGTCATCGACCAAAGTCTCCTTCTTCCTTGATTTAACAACGATATCATCCACATAAGCATGCACATTACGGCCAATCTGCTTGTGGAGACAATTTTGCACACACCGTTGATAGGTTGCCTGGGCACTTTTGAGCCCAAAAGGCATAGACACATAGCAGAAGGCTCCAAAAGGAGTTATGAACGCCGTCTTCTCCTGGTCCTTAACTGCCATTTTGATCTGATGATAGCCGGAATACGCATCCAGGAAACATAAGCGCTCGCAACCCGCCGTAGCATCAATAATCTGATCAATACGGGGGAGGGCAAAAGGATCCGCGGGACAGGCTTTATTAAGATCAGTATAATCCACACACATGCGCCAGGTGCCATTTTTCTTAAGGACGAGTACTGGATTAGCAAGCCACTCAGGATGGAAAACTTCGACAATGAAACCAGTTGCTAAGAGCCTGGCCACCTCTTCTCCAATAGCTTTTCGCCTCTCCTCGTTGAACCGACGGAGGAACTGTTTCACCGGTTTGTATTTAGGATCCACGTTAAGAGTGTGCTCAGCGAGTTGCCTCGGTACACCAGGCATGTCAGAAGGCTTCCATGCAAAGATGTCCCGATTCTCACGGATGAACTCGATGAGCACGCTTTCCTATTTTGGATCCAGATTGGCACTGATACTAAACTGCTTGGACGAATCGCCAGGTACGAAGTCAACAAGCTTAGTCTCAGCGGCTGATGTAAATTTCAGGGCCGGATCATGCTCTGTAGTCGGCTTCTTTAAAGGAGTCATATCCATCGGATCAACATTGTCTTTGTAATACTTGAGTTCCTCAGTACTGCAAACCGATTCTGCGTAAGCCGCATCTCCTTCTTCGCATTCCAAAGCGACCTTGCGGCTTCCGTGAACCGTGATGGTCCCCTTATGACCTGGCATCTTGAGTTGCAAGTATACATAACAGGGCCGTGCCATGAATTTCGCATAAGCTGGCCTACCGAACAGGGCGTGATACGGGCTTTGGATTTTTACCACCTCAAACATCAGTGTCTCGGACCGGGAATCGTGGTCATCCCCGAAGGCCACTTCCAATGCTATCTTCCCCACGGGGTATGCTGACTTGCCAGGTACCACACCATGAAATACTGTATTCGAAGGCCGGAGTTCCTTATCTGTTAGCCCCATTCGACGGAAAGTCTCATAATACAGGATGTTAATGCTGCTACCTCCATCCATGAGTACCTTGGTGAACTTATAACCTCCCACCTGAGGTGCCACCACTAAAGCCAGCTGACCCGGATTGTCAACCCGGGGAGGGTGATCCTCTCTACTCCATATGATTGGTTGCTCTGACCAGCGCAGATACCGGGGCACGGCCGGTTCAACAGAATTAACTGCCCGCTTCTGGACCTTCCGGTCCCGCCTGTCCAAGCTAGTGGTGAATACATGATACTGCCCACTATTTAGCTGCTTCGGATTACTCTGGTAACCCGACTGCTGTTGTTGCTGATTGTTACCACCCTGGCTATTCTGATTATGCTGGTTGTTATGCCCGCCCGGGTTACCATTAAATCCTGAACCGGAATTTCCACCACCGTGACCCGGTCCAGATCCAGAACCACCACCAGAGCCGGGGTCATACCGGAAGGCATTGGAATTCTTGAATTCTTGCATGATATAACAATCTTTCCAAAGGTGGTTTGTCGGTTCCTCCCTTGTTCCATGCTTTGGACAGGGCTGGTTTAACAGATAGTTCAGGCGTTCCGGATTAGGACTGGGCCCTCCACTGCGGTTTTTGCCCTTCTGTCGCTGGCCTCCGTTCTGCACGTTAGTATTGGCCACAAAATCCATGTTGCCATCCGCTTTACGCTTGCCTCCACCACCGTTTCCTGCTGAGTGATGGTGCTGACCCCTGAAGTTGCCGTTCTTCTTTCCCTTCCCTGTCTTTTCATCATCAGACTCGGGATCCTTGGTACTATCAGAATCAGCGTACTTCACCAAAGCGCCCATGAGGGTTCCCATGTTAGTACAATGGCGTTTCATTCGTCCTAACTTCAGCTTCAAAGGTCCAAACCAGCAATTGCCTTCCAAGGTTATAACTGCGGTGTCCGCATTGATGCGGTCTGAAGAGTGCAGAACTCGTGAGACCCTGCGCACCCAATGAGTTGTTGATTCTCCTTCCTCCTGGACACAGGCAGCTAAATCCACTATTGACATGGGCTGCTTACACGTGTCTTTGAAATTATTGATGAACCAGTCTCGCAGCTGGGCCCATGAACTGATAGAATTGGGCGGTAGGCTTTTTAACCAAGTGCGGGCTGTCCCTTCAAGCATCATAGTAAAATATTTTGCACACGCTGCCTCATCAACATCAAGCATCTCCATGGCCATCTCATAACTCTCCACCCACGTCTCTGGGGGTTGATCCGCCGTGTAGTTCGGCACCTTGCGCGGGCCTTTAAAATCCTTGGGCAGGCGCACATTGCGTAAAGCGGGGACAAGACAAGGCACTCCCAAAGCGCTAGAAGTGAGCCCCGGTTCAACTGAAGTGGTGGGACGAACCGGCGTGAACTGATGAGTCTGATACTGCGCTGCTAACTCAGCTTCCCTGCGCGCCCGGGCTCGGTCTACCACCTCCTGGGCATCGGGAGCCGGATTGTTGCCACGGGGTACTTCACGCCGTGCGTTACTTGACACAGCTGGTTCCTCCATACGCCTGCTATAACTCTGGGCCGGACGTGGGGTAGAATGAATCCGGTCGCGGCTGTATGAGTATGCTTCCTGTTGGATCAAGGCCGTCCTGAGGAGCTCCTTAACCCGGCGCGTTTCGATCGCCTGTAATGAATCACCTTCAACTGCAATAGCCTCCAGTCGTGCCGCAGCTACAACGAGGTTATCCATCGGATTGGAGTAGTGACCCGGAGGTGTAGGCACGACTTGCGGTACACCGGCATTATGACGAGGCAGATCTATTAAACGGGGCTGAACCGGCGCTCCTGTCGCAGGTGCCTCCGCCCGGTTTACTACCGGCGGATTATTGATTCCCGCTTCAGGGGTGTTGAAAAGGTTCCTTCCTTCAAAAACTGAGGGCAAACGAGATCGGTATTTCCTCCTCATGACTTCCTGTGAGGCGTTCTGGTCCAGCATGAGTTTATAAGCTTGGGCATCCAAAGCGGCCCGCTCCGTGGTCATCCTGACCTCTTCTGCTGCCAGATCCGCTTTGGCCTGGGTAATCTGCTCTCTCGCCTTTGCGACCTCCGTGTTATGAGCATCTTGATCCACCGGATTAGCCTCTGCCATGAGTGCAGCCAATGCGTCGAATAGATCTGATAACACTTGAACCGGCGGGCACACCGAGCCTCCTGCTCCGGCAGCCGTTGCTGCTGCTGAACCGGAAATCATCGCCGCGGCTGTCGGTGAGTGAGGTGTTGCTTGTGTACCGGCCATGAATATCCCAACCCGGTTGGGCAGATCGGAGGGGTCCGGAATACTGTCGCCATCGGAACAGCCCCCAATCCGGCCATCTTGCAGCTGATACAATGACTCGGTCTCTCCGGTCGATGACTCGTCGCCAGAGTAAACAACGGTTTCACCACCAGATCCTGATCTGTCCTCATAGCTTCCTCCACGGATGACTCCCACGAAGGCACGCTTCACGGCTGGTTTAACCCGGGCAGGTCGTGCACGCTGAGCTGTCTCGACGAGGTCGGTGCAGATGTCCAGCTCAGGGCCCGGTTCACCGATTTTGCCGATGAAGACATGTATGCCACCAAAGGGGACCCGGCACCCGTACTCAATTGAGCCGGCGTCGGGGCCCCAGCCTGCGTCGTCGATGTAGATCTTGCCGCGACGACTCTTGGTCATCGGCCCACGGCGTATCCCTCGAGTCCTTCAAAGCGGCCCTCCAAGAACTTGAAACCATCATGCGATAGCCCCACGGTGGGCGCCAACTGTCGTGGGTTTGTCACGGCAGATGTCCTAGCGAAAGGACTTAGTCGTGGAGCCATCGCAACGGGTTAACTCGAAGGGGTTAAAGCGGACAAGGGACAGAGGGAGTTTATACTAGTTTGGCTCCTTCGATGAAGGTAAAAGCCTACGTCTAGTTTGTGATGGAATTGATGGGGTTTCGATGACTAGGGAGCAAACAAGCTTCGCCTAGGCCTCGAGTTATCGTTGTCTGTCCTGAACCGCTATCGGGTCGTCCCCTTATATACACGGGCGACACCTGTCGGTTCATAGAGTCCCAATCTCCGGTTTATATTCGTATCCGGGTTGGTCTCTCCCTATTCCTAACTTATAATACAAGTCTATATACACGCCGGTTTACCGCTACAGATACTGAACCGACTACGGCCTTGGGCCTTTGTCTAGCCTCTGGGCTTTAGCACCTTTAGACTAATGATGAAGTCAATCCGGCCCACTTAGGCCGGTTTACGCCCAGTAGTAATATCCCCAACAAGATGCATGCTGGATAGCAGTCGATTGTGGAGTAATAGTAGTAGATGCAGGCAGGAGTCGGTCTACTAATATTGGACGTGATGCCTATGTAACGATCATTGCCTGGATATTGTCATGATTATTTGAAGTTCTATCAATTCCCCAACAGTAATTTATTCACCCACCATTTGCTATTTTTCTCGAGAGAAGCCACTAGTGAAACCTACGGCCCTCGGGTCTCTTTCTCATATTATTTGCCTTTGTGATCTATTTTATTTGCCTTTTATTTTCAGATCTACTAAACTAAAAATACAAAAAAATACCTTGCTACATTTTATTCTCATTTATTTCATTTGGCATTCGATCTATCAATCTATTACAACTTTCTCCCGTCCTCGTGCCAATTTCTAGCGCCGTTACCCGAAAGGGATTGCCAACCCCTTTAACACGTAGGGTTGCGAGTGGTTGTTATTTGTGTGCATGTGTTGTTTATGTTGTGTTGCTTGGTTCTCCTACTGGTTCGATAACCATGGTTTCATCACTGAGGGAAATACCTACCGCTGTTGTGCTACATCATCCCTTCCTCTTTGGGGAAATATTGACGTAGCTTCAAGCCGCATCAAAGCATTAGACTATTGTAGACGTTGGTGACATGACTAGTCTGCAGACCAAGGAAAACTCAAGTCAACAGCACGTGGGGTGCAAAATTCAGTCCACAAGGAAAGGTATGACCAACTCAGTCGCCAGCGCAGCTGTAACAAACGAGTTCAGTATCGGCCTTCATCCACATGATCGTGCTTTGTTATGTTGTGATGATTATATTGTTGTATTGTTTTTAATGAATGTTTAATTCAAGCTATTGTATTACTATCTTTTCCTAATAAGATAATGAAGATGATTATAGTTGTAAGCGTATGTTTAATCAACTAGTACCACTACTATATTCATCATGCTTTTTCTGTATTTATGTAGACAAGGATGCTCAGCTTGATTTTAGTGGAACTGCACAAAATGTTCAGATGGTTCGTGTCCTCCATAATACTTCATCATGCACAATACATTGAATGGTTCTCTAATCATTCTTCGTCACCTTGAGCCACTCGACTATTTACTTGAATGGAGCTGCCAACGTGTTCAAAGCCTTGCAACATATAAATACAAAATCCACCATGCTACGCAAGACATTGTCTTAACAAGTACAAGAAGCTAGGACAGGACTCCAAGTCTGTCAATGTCACTCTAAGCAACAATGATGGGGCATCTGGGTATGGTAATCTGTTTACCGTACTTTCAGTTTGTCAGTCCATTGATTGGTAGGTTGACACTGGGGCCTACATTCATGTGCGTGCTGATGTGTCTTTGTTTTCTTGCAACATATAAATACGAAATCCACCATGCTACACAAGACATTGTTTGATTTCAGTTGAACTACACAAAAAGATACACTAGTTAATCCGGCTCCATGTGCCATTTCAATGTGCAAACTGATGACAAACCCTACCAGTTCCACAATCATAGGCATTACATATTTTGAATGGGAAAAGCTTGTCAAAGTTTAATCATTGATGTTAGCAAGAAGACATTAGTTTAATATATTGGAATTGGAAAACCTTGTCAAATTTTGCTCCTTGATGTTAGCCAGAAGACATGCATTTGATATTTTTGAGTGGGATGCCCTTTGCTGTGAGCAGCGTCGATCATTTTTTCCTACTCCTGTGTTCAGTTCGGAAGTAAATATTTACTCCGCTGAGATGCATAGTCACATGAATGTTGACTTATGTAAGGCATTTTAAGAGTTTGTTCTGAATGTTGTCTATGTAATGCCAGGCCTTGTGAGTTTGATTGCAGAGTTGAGCATGGAATGCTATGGAATGCAGCATCACGAGCTGTTCATCGTGCCTCTTGAGAATAATGCTTCATGTTGTTTTGCATGTTGATCTAATGCCAGTGATTTGCATGTTAAGAAGATCATCCTCTTCTGTTGTTTCTGTGTTTAAGAAGTTCATCGTCTTATGTTTCATTCATAGCCTATACGACAACTCGGGTAGGTTAGAGGTGAGACCATATGATCTTCCGACCAACTCATCATCTTAGGCCGTGATTGGATCGTTGTTTTCCAACCAAAACCACTTGTAAAACTGACGCTTGTAAATAAAAGCATATGGTCTTGGGTGAAGCGCTTGGTTGGTCGATTTCGACTAGTAAAATATACACTGGTCTCTCAAATTACACGTGTGACTCGCTGGTTTTCGTTACAGACCTCGGGCCCTCAGTTTCATTACGCATGTATTTTACGCGTTATTTCCGGTGACGAGTAAATTACTATTGTATCTTAATATAGGTGTGAAACAATCCAGAGCTCCCAAGAGCGGCCTTACCATTTCATGTCGTCTCAGTCTCTTGAAGGTGCTCATAGGTGTCCGATGATCTTGGATTCCTGAATAAGCAGCGGGCACTGTATCAGACTATCCATAGGGCCTGTGAGGCCCTCACCGTCGTCCTTCGAGTTGTTGCACTCGTCGTGGCGCCGAGCATTGTCAACATGGTCAACGAACATGAGGAATCATGAGATGACTTTACTTGGAGAGGGTGACAGTAGGGACCCACCAGGGCATAGCCGTACGTACGCAAGTTCCTCCTTATTATATACAACCATACATCTTTTTCTTCCTCCTGTTTTTCTGACATCACGGTCCCACACCATCGTCAACCTATATAGTCAATAAACAAGAGAATTGCACAAGGTGCGTGATACGTCCATTTTACATAATGCATTTATATCGATATTTATCGCATTATGGGCTGTTATTACACGTTATGTCACAATACTTATGCCTATTCTCTCTTATTTTGCAAGGTTCACATAAGGAGGGAGAATGCCGGCAGCTAGGATTCTGGGCTGGAAAAGGAGCAAATATTAGAGACCTATTCTGCACAAGTCCAAAAGTCCTGAAACTCCACGAAAGTCATTTTTGGAAATAATAAAAATACTGAGCGGAAGAAATACGTCAGGGGGGCACCACCTGTCCACGAGGGTGGGGGCGCGCCCTACCCCCCAAGGCGCGCCCCCTGCCTCGTGGGCCCCCTGTTGGCTCTCTGGTGGCCATCTTCTGCTATATGAAGTCTTTCATCGAGGAAAAAATCATAAGCAACCTTTCGGGACGAGACTCCACCACCACGAGGCGGAACCTTGGCGGAACCAATCTAAGGCTTCGGCAGAGCTGTTCTGCCGGGGACACTTCCCTCCGGGAGGGGGAAATCATCGCCATCGTCATCACCAACGCTCCTCTCATCGGGAGAGGGAAATCTCCATCAACATCTTCACCAGCACCATCTCTTCTCAAAACCCTAGTTCATCTCTTGTATCCAATTCTTGTCTCCAAGTCCGGGATTGGTACTAGTAGGTTGCTAGTAGTGTTGATTACTCCTTGTAGTTGATGCTAGTTTGTTTATTTGGTGGAAGATCATATGTTCAGATCCTATATGCATATTAATACTCCTCTGATTATGAACATGAATATGCTTTGTGAGTAGTTACGTTTGTTTCTGAGGACATGGGAGAAGTCTTGCTATTAGTAGTCATGTGAATTTGGCATTCGTTCGATATTTTGATGAGATGTATGTTGTCTAGCCTCTAGTGGTGTTATGTGAACGTCGACTACATAACACTTCACCATTATTTGGGACTAGAGGAAGGCATTGGGAAGTAATAAGTAGATGATGGGTTGCTAGAGTGACAGAAGCTTAAACCCTAGTTTATGCCTTGCGTCGTAAGGGGCTGATTTGGATCCATATGTTTCATGCTATGGTTAGGTTTACCTTAATACTTTTGTTGTAGTTGCGGATGCTTGCAATAGAGGTTAATCATAAGTGGGATGCTTTTTCAAGTAAGAATAGCACCCAAGCACCGGTCCACCCACATATCAAATTATCAAAGTACCGAACGCGAATCATATGAACGTGATGAAAACTAGCTTGACGATAATTCCCATGTGTCCTCGGGGGCGCTTTTCTCTATATAAGAGTTTGTCCAGGCTTGTCCTTTGCTACATAAAGGATTGGGCCACCTTGCTGCACTTTATTTACTTTTGTTACTTATTGCTCGTTACAAATTATCCTGTCACAAAACTATCTGTTACCACTTATTTCAGTACTTGCAGAGAATACCTTGCTGAAAACCGCTTATCATTTCCTTCTGCTCCTCGTTGGGTTCGACACTCTTACTTATCGAAAGGACTACGATAGATCCCCTATACTTGTGGGTCATCAAGACTCTTTTCTGGCGCCGTTGTCGGGGAGTGAAGCGCCTTTGGTAGGTGGAATTTGGTAAGGAAAAATTTATATAGTGTGCTGAAATTTACTGTCACTTGTTACTATGGAAAGTAATCCTCTGAGGGGCTTGTTCGGGGTATCTTCACCCTGACCAGTAGAGCAAAGAGTTGCTCCTCAACCTACTGAACCTACTTAAAGTGAAAATGAGAATGAAAATGTTCACTTCGAGATTCCTTCGGGTATGTTAGAAAAACTTCTAGCTAATCCTTTTGCAGGAGATGGAACGAAGCATCCTGATGAGCACCTAATATATGTGGATGAAGTTTGTGGATTATTTAAGCTTGCAGGTGTGCCCGATGATGTTATTAAGAGGAAGGTCTTCCCTTTATCTTTGAAGGGAGACGCATCGACATGGTATAGGCTATGTGATAATACGGGATCATGGAACTACAAATGACTAAAATTGGAATTTCATCAGAAATTTTATCCTATGCATCTTGTTCATCGTGATCGCAATTATATATATAATTTTTGGCCTCGCGAAGGAGAAAGCATCGCTCAAGCTTGGGGGAGGCTTAAATCAATGTTATATTCATGCCCCAATCATGAGCTCTCAAGAGAAATAATTATTCAAAGTTTTTATGCTCGGCTTTCTGATAACAATCGCACCATGCTCGATACTTCTTGTGCTGGCTCTTTTATGATGAAGACTATTGAATTCAAATAGAATTTATTGGATAGAATTAAACACAACTCTGAAGATTGGGATCTCGATGAAGGTAAGGAGTCAGGTATGACACCTAAGTTTGATTGTGTTAAATCTTTTATGGATACCAATGTTTTCCGTAAATTTAGCACTAAATATGGACTTGAATCTGAGATAGTAGCTTCTTTCTGTGAATCTGTTGCTACTTATGTTGATCTCCCCAAGGAGAAGTGGTTTAAATATCATCCTCCCATATAAGTAAAAGTAGCTGCACCTATTAAAGTTGAAGAAAAGACTATCACTTATAATGATCCTATTGTTCCTACTTCTTATGTTGAGAAACCACCTTTCCCTGTTAGAATACAGGATCATGCTAAAGCTTCAACGGTGGTTCGTAAAAGCAATATTAGAACTTATACACCTCCTGAGAAAATTAAAGTTGAGCCTAATATTTCTATTGTTAAAGATCTCTTGTCTGGTAATATTGATGGGCATGTTATTCATTTCTGTGATGAAACTGCTAGAATTGCCAAACCTTGTGCTAAAGATAAACATAGACCTGTGGTAGGCATGCCTGTTATTTCTGTTAAAATAGGAGATCATTGTTATCATGGCTTATGTGATATGGGTGCTAGTGCTAATGCAATACCTATTGGCTTGTACAAAGAAATTAAGCATGATATTGCACCTGCTGAGTTAGAAGATATTGATGTCACAATTAAACTTGCCAATAGAGATACTATTTCACCAATGGGAATTGTTAGAGATGTTGAAGTCTTGTGTGGGAAAAATAAATATCCTGCTGATTTTCTTGTTCTTGGTTCCCCACAAGATAGCTTTTGTCCCATTATATTTGGTAGACCCTTCTTGAACACCGTTAATGCTAGGATAGACTGCGAAAAGGATGTTGTTACTATTGGTCTAGGTGATATGTCTCATGAGTTCAATTTTGCTAAATTTTGTAGACAACACCGTGAAGAGGAATTACCTAGTAGGGATGAAATTATTGGTCTTGATTCTATTGTCGTGCCTCCTAGTGATCCTTTAGAACAATATTTGCTAGACCATGAAAATGATATGTTTATGAATGAAAGAAGGGAAATAGATGAAGTGTTCTTTAAACAGGAACCTATCCTCAAACACAATTTGCCTATTGAAATCCTAGGGGATCCTCCTCCACCCAAGGGTGATCCCATGTTTGAGCTTAAATAGTTGCCTGATACTCTCAAATATGCTTATCTTGATGAAAAGAAGATATATCCTGTTATTATAAGTGCTAACCTTTCAGAGCATGAAGAAGAGAGATTATTGAAAACTCTGAAGAAGCATCGTGCTGCTATTGGATATACTCTTGATGATCTTAAGGGCATTAGTCCCACTCTATGTCAACATAAAATAAATTTGGAAGAAGATGCCAAACCAGTTCGTGATCATCAACGAAGGTTGAATCCTAAGATGAAAGAAGTGGTAAGAAAGGAAATACTAAAGCTCCTTGAGACAGGTATAATTTATCCCGTTGTTGATAGTCAGTGGGTAAGTCATGTCCATTGTGTCTCTAAGAAGGGAGGTATTACCGTCGTTCCTAATGATAAAGATGAATTGATTCCGCAAAGAATTATTACAGGTTATAGGATGGTAATTGATTTCCGCAAATTAAATAAGGCTACTAAGAAAGATCATTACCCTTACCTTTTATCGATCAAATGCTAGCAAGATTATCCAAACATACACATTTTTGCTTTCTAGATGGTTATTCTGGTTTCTCTCAGATACCTGTGTCAGCCAATGATCAATCAAAGGCTAATTTTACCTGCCCTTTTGGTACATTTGTTTATAGACGTATGCCTTTTGGTTTATGTAATGCACCTGCTACCTTTCAAAGATGCATGATGGCTATATTCTCTGACTTTTGTGAAAAGATTTGCGAGGTTTTCATGGATGACTTCTCCATTTATGGATCCTCTTTTGATGATTGCTTGAGCAACCTTGATCGAGTTTTGCAGAGATGTGAAGAAACTAATCTTGTCTTGAATTGGGAAAAGTGCCACTTTATGGTTAATGAAGGTATTGTCTTGGGGCATAAAGTTTCTGAAAGAGGTATTGAGGTTGACAAAGCCAAGGTTGATGCTATTGAAAAGATGCCATGTCCTAAGGACATCAAAGGTATAAGAAGTTTCCTTGGTCATGCCAGTTTTTATAGGAGGTTCATTAAGGACTTCTCAAAAATTTCTCGGCCTCTAACTAATTTATTACAAAAAGATATACCATTTGTCTTCAATGATGATTGTGTAGAAGCATTTGAAATACTTCAGAAAGCATTGATCTCTGCACCTATTGTCCAGCCACCTGATTGGAATTTACCCTTTGAAATCATGTGTGATGCTAGTGATTATGTTGTAGGTGTTGTTCTAGGGCAAAGAGTTGATAAGAAATTAAATGTTATTCAATATGCTAGTAAAACTCTAGACAATGCTCAGAGAAATTATGCTACTACTGAAAAGGAATTCTTAGCAGTTGTATTTGCTTGCGATAAGTTCAGACCTTATATCGTTGATTCTAAAGTAACTATTCACACTGATCATGCTACTATTAACTATCTTATGGAAAAGAAAGATGCTAAACCTAGACTTATTAGATGGGTTCTCTTGCTACAAGAATTTGATTTGCATATTGTTGATAGAAAAGGAGCTGAGAACCCCGTTGCATACAACTTGTCTAGGTTAGAAAATGTTCTTGATCACCCACTACCTATTGATGATAACTTTCCTGATGAGCAATTAAATGTCATAAATGCCTCTCGTAGTACTTCGTGGTATGCTGATTATGCTAATTATATCGTGCCTAAATTTATACCACCTAGTTTCACATATCAGCAAAAGAAAAAGTTTTTCTATGATTTGAGACATTACTTTTGGGATGACCCACATCTTTATAAAGAAGGAGTAGATGGTGTTATTAGACGTTATGTACCTGAGCATGAACAGGAACAGACCCTACGCAAGTGTCACTCCGAAGCTTATGGAGGACACCACGCTGGAGATAGAACTGCACATAAGGTATTGCAGCCCGGTTTTTATTGGCCTACTCTCTTCAAGGATGCCCGTAAGTTTGTCTTATCTTGTGATGAATGTCAAAGAATTGGTAATATTAGTAGATGTCAAGAAATGCCTATGAACTATTCACTCGTTATTGAACCGTTTGATGTTTGGGGCTTTGATTATATGGGACCTTTTCCTGCCTCTAATGGTTACACACATATTTTAGTTGTTGTTGATTATGTTACTAAGTGGGTAGAAGCTATTCCAACTAGTAGTGCTGATCATAACACATCTATTAAGATGCTTAAAGAAGTTATTTTTCCGAGGTTTGGAGTCCCTAGATATTTGATGACAGATGGTGGTTCACATTTTATTCATGGTGCTTTCCGTAAAATGCTTGCTCAATATGATGTTAATCATAGAATTGCATCTCCTTATCACCCACAGTCTAGTGGTCAAGTAGAATTGAGTAATAGAGAGCTCAAATTAATTTTGCAAAACACTGTCAATAGGTCTAGAAAGAATTGGTCCAAGAAACTTGATGATGCATTATGGGCCTATAGAACTGCATATAAAAATCCTATGGGTATGTCTCCGTATAAAATGGTTTATGGAAAAGCATGTCACTTACCTCTCGAACTAGAACATAAGGCATATTGGGCTATTAAAGAGCTCAACTATGATTTCAAACTTGCTGGTGAGAAGAGGTTATTTGATATTAGCTCACTTGATGAATGGAGAACCCAAGCTTATGAAAATGCCAAATTGTTTAAGGAAAAAGTTAAAAGATGGCATGACAAAAGGATACAAAAGCGTGAGTTTAATGTAGGTGATTATGTATTTCTATACAACTCTTGTTTAAGATTTTTTGCAGGAAAACTTCTCTCTAAATGGGAAGGCCCTTACTTTATCGAGGAGGTCTATCGTTCCGGTGCCATAAAAATCAACAACTTCGAAGGCACAAATCCGAAGGTGGTGAACGGTCAAAGAATTAAACACTATATCTCAGGTAATCCCATAAATTTGAAACCAATGTTATTGAAACCGTAACCCCGGAGGAATACATAAGGGACACTTTCCAGAACGTTTCAGACTCCGAAAAGGAATAGGTATGTGGTACGGTATGTAAACCGACTCCAAAACAATTTTTATGGCAATATTTCTCCATTTTGGAATATTTAGAAAAATAGAAAAATAAGAAGCAGTCCGGGAAGGACACGAGGGCTCCACGAGGGTGGAGGGCGCGCCCCCCTACCTCGTGGGCACCTCGTGTGCTCTCCGGACTCCGTTTTCTTACACGATATGTATTTTGATCGGTAAAAATTCATTATATAATCTCCCGAAGGTTTTGACTCCTGTATCACGCAAATATCATCTGTTCTTGTTTCGAGCTGTTTTTCTGACAAATCTAGATTATCATGACGTCTCCAAGTTCCCCCAAGGATAAGTTCTTCAAGAAGGTCATCAACCCTTACCTCGCGGAGGTGCTGCGACACCCTCAAACCATTGAGATGCGTGACGGGTTGCTGCACATCCGCGATGTTGAGGGACCGAAGGGGGCCGAAAGCGTGGAGACGAGGCTCGAAGCAATGGAGCAACAAGTTTTCAAGTGCCAAGGGATGGTGGAACATGGACTCAACTCCAACCACATGATGATCGCGGAGTTCACCAACAACCACAAGCTGGATGCCAACAACATGGGGAGACCATCTTCAAGCTTCACGAGAAGATCGAGCACCTTCAAGCCCAAATTTATGACCTGCAAAACCAAAACTGTGAGTATGAATATAGATTCAAAAGGATGAGTTTGGCTGCAGATCTGAGGATCCCGGAGACTCGATCATCCTTCTATGATGGTGAGCCTATGCCTTGGAAGATGGACGACAAGCCCGCATCATCAACAACACCGCCACCTTCTTCACCAACAAAGAAGGAGATATAATCACATGGGTATGGGCACTCCCCTTGGCAACTGCCAAGCTTGGGGGAGATGCCCCGGTATCGTATCACCATCACACTCCTATCTTTACCATTTTTCTTAGTTAGATCCTATTAGTAGCATCTTGATCTAGTAGAATAAAGTTTATGGCATGATCTAGTTTTGAGTTTTGCTTTATGATCTCTCTATGTAATCGAGTCTGTGAGCTATATAATAAAGATTAGTGTTGAGTCAAGGGCTTGATTATTTTGCCATGATCTTGAGTGAATAAAAGAAAAGAGAAAAAGAATAAAAAGAAATAAAGAGGTCATATTGATCTTATTGAGAGTAATGACTTCACATAGAAAGAGTATGATGATTAAAAGTTGTTGGGAGTTGGCAAACATTAGCTTTGGTCATTGTTGCAATTAATAGGAAGTAATAAAGAAAGAGAGGTTTCACATATAAATATACTATCTTGGACATCTTTTATGATTGGGAGCACTCATTAAAATATGACATGCTAAAGAGTTGATGTTGGACAAGGAAGACAACGTAATGGGTTATGTTTTCCTATATCTCAGATAAAGTATATTGTCATGGATCATCCAACATGTTGAGCTTGCCTTTCCCCCTCATGCTAGCCAAATTCTTTGCACCAAGTAGAGATACTACTTGTGCTTCCAAAAACCCTTAGACCAGTTTTGCCATGAGAGTCCACCATATCTACCTATGGATTGAGTAAGATCCTTCAAGTAAGCTGTCATCGGTGCAAGCAATAAAAATTGCTATCTAAATATGTATGATTGATTGGTGTGGAGGAAATAAGCTTTATACGATCTTGTGATGTGGAAGAAATAAAAGTGACAGACTGCATAATAAAGTTTCATATCACAAGTGGCAATATAAAGTGGCGTTCTTTCGCATTAAGATTTTGTGCATCCAACCCTGAAAGCGCATGGCAACCTCTGCTTCCCTCTGCGAAGGGCCTATCTTTTATTATTATCTTCTTCCTTATGCAAGAGTCACGGTGATCTTCACCTTTCCTTTTTATATTTTATCCTTTGGCAAGCACAGGGTGTTGGAAAGATCCTGATAGATATATCTAATTGGATGTAGTCAGCATGAGTTATTATTGTTGACATTACCCTTGAGGTAAAAGGTTGGGAGGCGAAACTATAAGCCCCTATCTTTCTCTGTGTCCGATTAAAACTCCATAACCACAAGTATTGTGTGAGTGTTAGCAATTATGAAAGACTAAATGATAGTTGAGTATGTGGACTTGCTAGAAAGCTCTGACATAGACTCTTTCTGATGTTATGATAAATTGCAATTGCTTCAATGACTGAGATTATAGTTTGTTAGTTCTCAATAAAGTTTCTGATTCGTACTTTTGCATTGTGAATAGGTTATTACTTGAGCATAAGAAATTATATGACAATATCTATCTATGATGTTGTTATGAGAATAATCATGATGCACGCATGTACGTATTTCATTTTATCGACACCTCTACCTCTAAACATGTGGACATATTTATCGTTATCGGCTTCCGCTTGAGGAAAAGCGAGGTCTGAGCTTGGGGAGTTAATACGTCCATTTTGCATCATGCTTTTATATCGATATTTATCGCATTATGGGTTGTTATTACACGTTATGTCACAATATTTATGCCTATTCTCTCTTATTTTGCAAGGTTTACATAAGGAGGGAGAATGCCGGCAGCTGGGATTCTGGGCTGGAAAAGGAGCAAATATTAGAGACCTATTCTGCACAACTCCAAAAGTCCTGAAACTCCACGAAAGTCATTTTTGGAAATAATAAAAAATATTGAGCGGAAGAAATATGCCAGGGGGGCCACCACTTGTCCACGAGGGTGGGGGGCGTGCGCCCTGCCTCGTGGGGCCCCTGTTGGCTCTCTGGTGGCCATCTTCTGCTATATGAAGTCTTTCGTCGAGGAAAAATCATAAGCAACCTTTCAGGATGAGACTCCGCTGCCACGAGGCAGAACCTTGGCGGAACCAATCTAGGGCTCCGACAGAGCTGTTCTGTCGGGGACACTTCCCTCCGGGAGAGGGAAATCATCGCCATCGTCATCACCAACGCTCCTCTCATTGGGAGAGGGCAATCTCCATCAACATCTTCACCAGCACCATCTCCTCTCAAAACCCTAGTTCATCTCTTGTATCCAATTCTTGTCTCCAAGTCCAGGATTGGTACTAGTAGGTTGCTAGTTTACGACAGTAGAACCGAGCCTAATCCCAGCCCTCTCACGCAGTTGAAGATTTTGACCGTTAGATCTAAAATCTGAATCATCTTGACCGTCTAATCTTCAACTTCTCGCTAACTGGGCCGCTGTCCTATGGGGCTGCTACTCCCGTAGAAAAAACGGAAGCCTCTGGTTAACCGGGCCTTTACCGTGTGGAGCCCATTTAAACCCATGAAGCCTGCAAGCACGTCGCAATACGTGTCTCTCTCCCCCGACCTCCCCTCTTTCTAGCGACCGTACCCTAGCGCGTCGTCGCCGCCGCCGCCGCCACTGTCGACTCCAACCTCGAGCCACGACATCTCTCTCTTCCCCGAGTGACGAAGGCACCCCCGGCGGCAGGTATACGTCTGACACGCACGAGGATCCGGCAGACTGCAAGAACAAGAAGGCGATGGTGGGCGAGTCCCGCCTCAGGCCTGGTTCAGCTTATTTTTACGCCGGATTTGAACTTCTCAGCCACGCCGTTGGTGGATCCTATCTCGCTCGAGCACCCGACTAGCAAGGTACGATTGCACGTCATATGATCTCTGGGCGCGATCGAAATGCAGGTAACATCGATCGAGCGCTGATCGAGGCACGGCGCGTCATCGTGTCTACAATAGCAGCAGCTCGATGTCTACGCCCCGACCCCTCCTATAGGTGCACCGCCGCTGCGATCTGAGGTGTGGACCAATCTAACCTGCTGGGGCACTCTACAGCTACCATATATCCATTTTCTTTCTGTTGAGTTAGCGCTTTAGCCTATGCACTTGAATTGTTTGATGAATTGCCCATATGATGTGAAAAATATGATGTTAGTGTTCACCATTATCGTCAGGTATTTTATCCTCCTAAATATCCAGATATTCTGCCCTGTAATCCGCACTGCTCACAACCAGACGTGGCTTTCTGATGTATCTTTTCGATTTGGTCGATGTCAAACAGATATCAGGACGTTTGTGATGACATATATTTCCGATACATGTATTCTGAAGCAAAAAGTATGATGTTTCTGTACTCCAAATAATTTATTACAACTCACTATAGAGTTGCAGATTGGTCAAAAAATCATTTTTGATTTAACAGCTGGGTGTTTTGATTGAAAAGTATACTGGGGATGTATTGAAGATTTCTTTTTCTTTTTCTCTCTCGAGCGTTTTGATCTTCGATATATGGTATATCTCGCTGTACTTCTTTCATGCATTATAAGAAGAAAAAAATGGCAATGGACATGTTGAAGACAAAAAAGAATACGGCAGTGGAGATAAGTAGATCTATTTTTCTTCACTATGCAAAATGTGTATTCTCCAATGTAAGGTCAACTTTGGCTTTTAAGATGTTTTTCCTTGGCTGGTGTACTTCTTTCTAAATTGTTGCAAATTCAATATCTACATTACTAATTCACTGGTTTCATGATTGGCTTCTCACTAAGTTATCACCGGTTCTATGTTTTTTCTCATGTATGTACATTGTGTTCATAACTGAAATCCTCATTCCATCCAGTCTGTCATTGTGGATGATTAAATATACGGCTTAAACTATTACTATGACCCAAGATGCTTCCAGATTATGAGTTCACTTCAAATTAAATGAAATATTTTTTCTGTTAAGTTATATCATTTATTTTGTGAGCTATCTAGGCCACCATCTCGGGCCTATGGTAATCCTTCCCGGTAAAAGAGGTTTCGCATCCCTTTGTTAGAATTAAAATTGTTTCATTTTATCGAATAGGTGGTAGCTCAACCTGGTTGCTAATGACTTGGAAATTATGGTTCTATCTTCTATGTCATTTGATTATTTGCAGTTCACAGATTCTCCATAATATTTTTGGGGAGCCGGTAGTATGTGTTTCATGCCATCATATATGTATGGAATTTCCTACCATTCTATCGAAAAAATAAACGGGCGCGGCAACGCGAGCCTATCATGATCTAGTAGTGTTGATTACTCCTTGTAGTTGATGCTAGTTGGTTTATTTGGTGGAAGATCATATGTTCAGATCCTATATGCATATTAATACTCCTTTGATTATGAACATGAATATGCTTTGTGAGTAGTTACGTTTGTTCCTGAGGACATGGGAGAAGCCTTGCTATTAGTAGTCATGTGAATTTGGCATTCGTTCGATATTTTGATGAGATGTATGTTGTCTAGCCTCTAGTGGTGTTATGTGAACATCGACTACATAACACTTCACAATTATTTGGGCCTAGAGGAAGGCATTGGGAAGTAATAAGTAGATGATGGGTTGCTAGAGTGACAGAAGCTTAAACCCTAGTTTATGCGTTGCTTCATAAGGGGCTGATTTGGATCCATATGTTTCATGCTATGGTTAGGTTTACCTTAATACTTTTGTTGTAGTTGCGGATGCTTGCAATAGAGGTTAATCATAAGTGGGATGCTTGTTCAAGTCAGAATAGCACCCAAGCACCGGTCCACCCACATATCAAATTATCAAAGTACCGAACGCGAATCATATGAACGTGATGAAAACTAGCTTGACGATAATTCCCATGTGTCCTCGGGGGCGCTTTTCTCTATATAAGAGTTTGTCCAGGCTTGTCCTTTGCTACATAAAGGATTGGGCCACCTTGCTGCACTTTATTTACTTTTGTTACTTATTGCTCGTTACAAATTATCCTGTCACAAAACTACCTGTTACCACTTATTTCAGTACTTGCAGAGAATACCTTGCTGAAAACCGCTTATCATTTCCTTCTGCTCCTCGTTGGGTTCGACACTCTTACTTATCGAAAGGACTACGATAGATCCCCTATAATTGTGGGTCATTAGTGCGGCCGACAGTTGGGACCCAGCAGCTCGAGCAGTATTTGTTTTTTTAGGGTTAGCGGAGTTTTTCTTGAGCGATGTTTTTGTTGTTGTTCAGAGGAGCAGGGTATCAACTGGGTGGGCTGTGGCCCATCTAGCCCAGGCTATTATTTTATGTCGACCAAATATCCAGCCCAGATATTATTTTTTCAAGGTGAAAATGGCTAGCCCAGCTATACTTTTTTTTGCGGAATACCCAACCCAGGTCAACTTGTTATTCTTCATCCCGTTGGGCTGTAAAACTTTCCTATGAGGGATGCATTAGGCCTAACAAGAAAATGGGCTTTAAGAAATAATAAATGGGATGTAATTATAAAAACTGGGCTATAAATATACAAAATCGCACCAAACAGTAATTAGTTTCAAATATATTATTTTTTGAATTTGGAAATTTTAATTTCATTACTTATTGAGCGCGCAATATTTCTTTAGATTTTTACCTAATACAAATTCATTTTGAAATTATATTTAATCTGACTCGAAATTTCGGGCTACAAATATTTCGGATCCCATCAAAATGTGGGATTTTTGGTTGAATTCTGTTTTGAGAGGTTGGTTGAAACTATTAATCACTGTCCTGGCTAGAAAATGGGTTGTAATTTTAATGTACTGTAAATGGGTTGTAGTAAATTCAATTAGAATTCAAAAATGGGTTGTACATTATTACAAATCGCAAATGGGCTATATGTTCTCTGCCATAGATGTGATGCTCACTTGTGGGCCTACTATTTTTTTGAGAATTATAGTCAGTGACGCGTACGGAAGGCTTATGGGCCTACTAAGGCATACGAAAGACTTTGTAAACTTATAGTCAAGACATGATTCTACCAGCAGTGGCTGTTGGATGTCCACCCAACGGCTGTAGTGCTTCTTCAATCTCGGACATTCTTGCTTCAGCCGCACAAACCACCGCTAGAGGTACCGCCTCCTACCACCTCCCGTGGCCGGCTGTGCTGCCGCGCAGGCTTCACCGGCCCACCCTACTCCCAAACGCTGTCCAGGCCATCACTACTGCAGGATGCTGCTAACGCGACACTACGATCAGAGACCCTTCGAGAAACTGTGTGCGATGCAATAATCGCAAACGATGTTGTATGAAAACCGTCAGAAATGTATAAAACGTTTGCGATGACGGATGCATCAAACACGGTTCAGGTTTTAGTTGCATGTGCGATGAAGGGCATACGGTTCAGTTCAATTTACTGTTTGTGATGAGGAGGAACAAAAGAAACGGGCAGCCAGATGAAGGCGTGTGCGATACACAGCATACGGTTCACTCGGATGAACTATTTGTGATTAGGCAACACAAAAGAAATGGGCAGCCAGATGAAGGTGTGTGCGATATACAGCATATGGTTCACTCGGATGAACTGTTTGTGATTAGGCAACACAAAAGAAACGGTCAGCCAGATCAAGGTGTGTGTGATATACGCATGCGGTTCACTCGGCCCTTATCGTCATTGTGTGACCTCTGTGGCAACCGTTCGCTCCCTAGGCGCCTCTTCGCGTACCGTGGCAACCGTCCACCGCCTCTTCACCTTTCCCTCTCGATTTGGAACTACTGTCGCACGCTCTTCCTCCCTCCATTTTCCTTCACCCTTCCTTCTGCCATTATTCGATCATCTTCTCCATGGAGGGAACAGGCCGGAAACGACCCCGTTATTCTTGCCCCGATCTGAAAGATGACATGGTGGAGGAACTCATTGATCGGTGCGACGTCATCACCTCGGCTAGCATGGCAAGTTCGTTCAAGACCATTCTCGACTCAACTAATAACATCATTACAAGGAACCCTATCGGTGTGGAACAACACCTATGGGATCACAAGAATCCCTACTACGGTTGTCGGGGCGCAGGGTTGCGAAGAGAGCAGGGCTAGTAGACAGCACAAGGATCATTTTACCCAGGTTCGGGCCGCGAGGATGCGTAAAACCCTAGTCCTGCTTTGGTGGGTGTATTTCTGAGAGTTCTTGAGCTCTCGAACTAGCTGTGGTCAGTGCATGGTTCAAAAGAGCCGAATCCTTCTCCAGTATGCCATGGGCCTCCTTTTATAGTTGGAAGGGGCTGCCACAGTGACACACAGGAGGTGGAAAGGCGTATAGTGTCCTGAGCTTATCGCTCGTATTACAGGACAAGACGCATTTAATGCGTAGCTTAGGTGTCCCTCTACTTTATCGGGGACGGGGGCGAGGCCCGTCCCGTCCGTCACCGCTCCTCCTTGCTTCGACACGCGCCTCGGCCAGGGATGCGTGCGGTGCCATGTAGGCAGGCAGGCAGCTGAGTTGGCGCGGTGGTGGAGCCTTCATGAAGATTTGCATGCCGCCACGCAGGCGCTTGGTGAGTTGGCCAGGGAGCTGCATGTTGCCACGCAGGTGCCCGCCCAGCTGGTTGGGCTGGCAGCTGCATACGAACGGCGGTGGAAGCTTGGTTGACGTGGGCTTGGCGGTGGCCTTGCCGGCGTCTTTGGCGAGGGCCTTGCCGGGTGGCCCGGCAAGGGTCTTGCCATGGCGTGCTGTCGTCCCCGGCAAGGATCTTGCCGGGGGTTTGGTGGCCTTCCTCGGCAAGGATCTTGTCGAGAATCGTCATCTTCTAACCCTCATCTGATCTTGAATATGTCTTCACAAAGATCTGCATGCCACCACAGAGGTGCCTTCCCGAGACCTGGCCCCACGCTGATGATGGCGCTGGGGGCCATGGGCTCAAGGGTGGCTCGCTCTGTTGGTGCGGGACGAGTTGTCCCGGCAAGGGTCTTGCCGGGGCCGCTGAGGCCGCCCGGCAGGGGTCTTGCCATGGGAACCTGCCTCATCCCTCTGCTCTTTGTGGTCTTGGCCTTGGCGTTGCTTTGATTATCTTGGGCCTCGGTCTTACCTTGGCTCACCTCCCTCGTTCTGCTTGGTGTGGCCGTGGGCGCAGCTCTGACTGCCCATGCACAGGTAAAGGGGTACAAAAATGTGCCCCTATTTTGGTACACCGACAAACCCAAGGGTCCAGGAGCAGTTTGATCTTCCCTATCTTCTTTGCTGTGACCCTGCTAACTGGCACGGGGACGAGGGAAGCCTCGCCTTGTGCAAGTTGATGCCGCTTGATAATGATACGTATGATGTTAAGATGCCATCGCTTGAGGGCAAGGCTTGGGCAGGCGCAAATGGAGATTGGGTTGTTTATACTGGGTACAACTGCGAGTGGGAACTTGTGAATGTGTACACTCGTCACCGGGTTCCACTTCCAAAAATCTCAGATGGCTGCCCATAGGTTGAGTACACCGGTATTCTACGTGAGTTCAAATACGATCATGGTTACTGTCGTCTACGGAAGATAGCAAGTTGTCGAGTTCCCAACCGCTATTGGGATTACTCGAACTATGAAGTTGTTGCTATCTTCGACAAGCTTGTTGCCTTCCTTACTCGAACTATGAAGTTGTTGCTATCTTCGACAAGCTTGTGAGTTCAAATCCGTGATCACAGTACTCATCAATTTATGTACACGGATGAGTACTGTGATGCAATTCAATACGACGGTCTTGTGTTTGCTGCCACCACTCATGGCACTGTTTTTGCATGGAATCATCATGCTTTCGGTATGTTTGTCTTCCACCGTAATTATAATTGTTTTATCCACATGCATGCGGGTTAGCTAGTTTCCCTTTACTAATTAATTAACCTTCTTATGTTTCCAAGGTCCTGTGAACATTCCACCACCTATAATTGAAAATTTTTATAACCAAGGGGGAGATGACGATGCTGATGATCACGAGCATGAGGACGAGCTGGACCCATATACTCAGTGGCGCCTGGCAACTTATTCCGATGGATCACCTCTTCTTGTCTGTATATAGGGCACTGCTGATGTTACTAAGGAAGCAGGTGTTGTCTCGCATGGTCGCACTCTCTGGGCCTATTCCAACATCCGTTGTAGGGTATTCGGGATGGATACTAGTGTACTAGCGCCAACACCTTCTCCCTGGTTCAGTATTGAAAGTCTTGGAGGAAACTCGCTCTTCCTTGGACAAAACTATCCAATGATGGTGGAAGGCGATCCAGCTGCTGTTGACACAACGTTACTACCATTTATGAGAAGCAACTGTATCTATACCTCGGACATTGCTATGCTTCCCTATCGTTCCAATATGGGTCCTGACATAGGCCGCTTCAGCCTCGATGATCAGTCCTGCGTTGGTCTCGAGATTGACAGTAGCTGGCCCTTCCCAGAGAATCACTTCTGGTTCAAAGCAAGCGTTTCCAATGCCGACAAGTGGTTGAGCTGAAGTTCATTTTATCGCTTTGTTATTTTTTGTGTGAGAAAAACTTTACTAGAATGTTTTGTTGGAAATGATCTATAATCCAACGTGTATCCTCGTTGTCGTTGTGGACTGATGACTTGTTGTATGTAATCAATGGTACATTTGCATATGCGTCCATCAACTCACGCCTTCTAGTGGTGTCCATATGAACAGTGCTAGTGATTTTAGTTGCAAAAATTAGATAGTGCTAGTGATTTTTAGTTGCATATTTTGACAAATCGCAGTGTTACAAGGTTGACAAATGGCAATGTTACTAGATAAACAAATGTCAATCTTTCCAGTTTGACAAATGGCAACATACCCAAAATGACAGATATGCAAATCTTACCCAATTGTTTGTACGTGGTTGCACACGGGTCATGCAAAACAACCGTTTGCGTTGAAGGGATGCACAAATCCTGCTCGGCACATTTTCCCTTGGCTTCCTGGGGAAGCTGTCGGTTTGCATCCGGGTTTTCTAACTAAAACATTTGCAATGAGTGTTTTATATTTAAAAACCATTGACGTGTTTTTCAAAAGAAAATCGTTTGATAAGTATGTACACTATGAGAGAAAAACGCAAGTTTGTTCAAACCATATCTTTCATTCAGTCACACTGCAAATTTATATTCATATGATTGATAATTCGAGATACAGTATTAAACCCCAAAAAACTATTTCCGGCGGCGGCGGAGGCGGCGTGCCGCGCCATCGTTGTCGTCGTCCTCCGGGTCGCCGTTGTTAAAGTCTTCAAGGCAGCACAAAATGTTCTTCACTTGTAAATCAAACATCATGTCGTCGCGCGATCGACGAGCGGGGCGCAGGAGGACGACAACTGGCGCCTCTGAGAGGTAGTGGTCGACGGCAGCGTCCCATGCCGCTGAGGTGGGCGCGTGCATGGGCATGGGCACGGGCGCGGCGGATGCAGCCAAATGCACGGGGGCCGGCGCCACCGTGGGTGGAGGGGCGCACACGGGCACGGGAACGGGCGCTGGTGCTGGCATGTACACGAGCTCGCGCGGGTCCGCTGAGACCTCGCTGACGCCCGCGGCTTCCAGCTCTACGATAGTGCTCGGCGACCAGCCCGTCAATGCTACAGGGATGGTCGCTGGCGCGGGCGCGGGTATGGTGTCGGGGAACGTAGTATTTCAAAAAAATTCCTATGACCACGCAAGATCTATCTAGGAGAAGCATAGCAACGAGCGGAGAGAGTGTGTCCACGTATCCTCGTAGGCCGAAAGCGGAAGCGTTAAGTAACGGGTTGATGTAGTCGAACCTCTTCGCGATCCAACCGATCAAGTACCGAACGCACGACACCTCCGTGATCTGCACATGTTCATCTCGATGGCGTCCCTCGAACTCTAGATCCAGCTGAGGCCGAGGGAGATTTCCATCAGCACGACGGCATGGTAACGGTGATGATGAAGTTATCGGCGCAGGGCTTCGCCTAAGCACTACGACGATATGGCCGAGGTGTGTAACCGTGGAGGGGGGCACCGCATATGGCTAAGACAACTCTTGAGTGCCTTTGGGGTGCTCCCCTCCCCTGTATATAAAGGAGGGAGGGAGGAGGCAGCCGGCCTAGGGGGCGCGCCAAGCATAGGGAGTCCTAGTAGGATTCCCTTTGCTATTCGGTGTAGGAGAGAAGGAAAGAGAGGGAGAGGGAGAAGGAAAGGGGGGCCGCGCCCCCACCCCTTGTCCAATTCGGTTTGGGCAGGGGGAGGCGCGCGCCACCTCTTGGCCCTTCTCCCCTCTCTCCACTAAAGCCCAATAAGGCCCATTACTTCTCCCAGCGAATTCCCATAACTCCCCGGTACTCTGAAAAATACCCGAATCACTCGGAACCTTTCCGATGTATGAATATATCCTTCCAATATATGAATCTTTACCTCTCGACCATTTCCGGACTCCTCGTCATGTCCGTGATCTCATCCGGGACTCCGAACAACCTTCGGTCATCAAATCACATAAAACTCATAATACAAATCATCATCAAACATTAAGCGTGCGGACCCAACGGGTTCGAGAACTATGTAGACATGACCGAGACTCATCTCCGGTCAATAACCAATAGCGGAACCTGGATGCTCATATTGGCTACTACATATTCTACGAAGATCTTTATCGGTCAAACCGCATAACAACATACGTTGTTCCCTTTGTCATCGGTATGTTACTTGCCCGAGATTCGATCGTAGGTATCACCATACCTATTTCAATCTCGTTACCGGCAAGTCTCTTTACTCGTTCTGTAAAGCATCATCCCGCAACTAACTCATTAGTCACATTGCTTGCAAGGCTTATAGTGATGTGCATTACCGAGAGGGCCCAGAGATACCTCTTCGATACACGGAGTGACAAATCCTAATCTTGATCTATGCCAACCCAACAAACACCTTCGGAGACACATGTAGAGCATCTTTATAATCACCCAGTTATGTTGTGACGTTTGATAGCACACAAGGAGTTCCTCCGATATTCGGGATTTGCATAATCTCATGGTCTGAGGAACATGTATAAGTCATGAAGAAAGCAATCGCAATGAAACTGTAACGATCATAATGCTAAGCTAACGAATGGGTCTTGTCCATCACATCATTCTCTTAATGATGTGACCCCATTCATCAAATGACAACACATGTCTATGGTCAGGAAACTTAACCATCGTTGATTAACGACCTAGTCTAGTAGAGGTATACTAGGGACACTTTGTTTTGTCTGTGTATTCACACATGTACTAAGTTTCCGGTTAATACAATTCTAGCATGAATAATAAACATTTATCATGAAATAAGGAAATAAATAGTAACTTTATTATTGCCTCTAGGGCATATTTCCTGCAGTCTCCCACTTGCACTAGAGTCAATAATCTAGTTCACATCGCCATGTGATTTAACATCAATGGTTCACATCGTCATGTCATTTAACACTATATTTCACATCGCCATGTGACCAATACCCAAAAGGTTTACTAGAGTAAATAACCTAGTTCACATCGCCATGTGATTAACAAGTTCTCGCTTCTCATGGCAATGCATCCATATTGAAAAATTGGAGACACTGTTCTACTCATGCTCTACCAAGGCACAGGAGGGCTCTTCATTTTCATTGACGAGATGCCGAGTCGCCATGATCAAGCTGCTTCCAGTGGATAGTTGTGGTTGTTGGCCCTCGGCCTCTTAAAATATGCTAGATGTTACTATATATGTTAAGTATGTAGATATGGACCATATGATTGTTGGCCCTTAGCCTCTTAAAATGTGATAGTTGTTACTATGTTAAGTATGTAAATGTGGACCATATGGTTGCCAAAACCGTGTTACGAAGATCCTCCTTTTGTCGAATAGTGTAAACACTATATATATGTTACTCAAATGTTGTTACCCAAGTTTATAAATTTTCATGGGAAGTATTAGTATCATACACAGTTCATTGAGTTTAAGCATGTGCCCGATGTCTAGAAGGCATTTGCATATTAACTGTCCATATTGCAAATTCACACACATGTTAACATAAGGAAACGTATGTGTAACATACTAATCATCGCACACAAGTACTCGCAGAGGCATCGTGCGCGATACTCCTAGCCACCGCAAGCAATTAGTTTGCATTTTCAAAGTTTTTTGTACACACAGAATCGCACACAAAGTAACTGTATTGACCGTATGTGTTGTAATTTCTCATCGCAAACAGTTCATCCAAGTCGGTTGTTTGCCATGTATCACACACATCTTGTTTACACGACTTGTTTGTGTTCTTTTGGCCCATCGCAAACAGTTCATCCATGTGAACTGTATGCCGCATATCACACACACCTTGTTAAGTTGAACCGTTTATGTTGTGTTCCTGAATCAAAAACAGTTCGTCCGAGTGAACCGTATGTCGTAGCACACACATTGATATGGCTGCCTGTTTCTGTCGTTCTACCTCATCGCAAACAGTTCGAATGGATTAACCGTGTGTCCTGCATCGCACACACATTGATATGGCTGCCCGTTTCTGTTGTTCTACCTCATCGCAAACAGTTGGAATGGATTAACCGTGTGCCCTGCATCGCACACGCAACTAAAATCTAAACCGTGTTTGATGGCTCCGCCATCACAAACGTTTTGCACCTTTTTGACAGTTTTTTTACACCACCGTTTCCGATTATTGCATCGCACACAGTTTCGGCAAAGGGTCTCTGGTCGTAGTGTTGCGTTAGCAGTATCTTGCAGTAGTGATTAGGCATGAGATTACTGTAGCATGATTCTTAGGGTGTTACAACCGGTAAGGCACTCCACGAAACAGGTATACGACCCCACGCGAACAGGTATATCCCCATGATATACGAACACAATACAGATAAAAGTGAAAATAGAAACAAGTCTATACATCTTCAAATATGTGAATCTTGGGGCAGATCAACGACACAGAATCCATGTGCCCCCGCACTTGAGTACCCTAAATCCTCGTCCCCGCGTTCACCATTGTTTGCTAGGCTGATTGAAGAAAAACTCCTCCTACTATACTGTCAATGGTCATGACTCCAACATGGGCCATTGAACGAAGATCTGATTGAGCATATGTGGATGGTAAAAGGGACAACAATGTTGGAGTGTCATCTTTGAACTTATTTAAATTAGGATTAATGCTGCATTTGAACATTTGAACTATTCTAGACTTTTTTCGAAAAGGAGAAAGACCCCCGCCTCTGCATCTGGGCGATGCATGCAACCACTTTATTAATTATTCACACAAGACCTTATAAAGAAATACAACAGTAAGTCAGAATTCACCGTCTAGGCAACATCTATCGCTACTCCTATCCAAATGACGAAGGAATGCAGATAGTCCAGGCCTAATACCACAGACCTTGCAGCCAAGCCTAACATCTAAGACCTAAGGCCCCAACCAAGCCACTTGTCGGGTATGGGGCACACACCGGTCCGGCACGGTCTCAGAGGCCGCCGCCGCCAACTGCCACCACTCCAACTTCAGAGCTGTACTGATGCGTCATCCTTGCCCGGTCTAGCTGCCATCGACGCCACCATGGCGCCCAACGCCACCACCTCCCTGCGCCCAAACTGCTGAGCACACGTCGCGGTCGCCGCCGGTACACCTCAGCACCATGCCGCCAAGTACCACCAACCGACACAGCTTGAAGTCTCTGGAAGATCTATCATGCGTAGCACCTGCCGACCAGGCATGACAAAGCGTAGCACCTGTCGGCAAGGCATGACTTGACATCTCCACCGAAGCTCCGTGCAAGACGAAGCCGCTCCACTTCCTACCTCTGACTTCACACGCTGCTCCACAAACGATGCTCCCATGAGAGGAACGACGCCGCAGTGCCGCCATCGACCGATCTGGAAAACCAGATCCTAGGGTTTCCCCCGGAGCAGCACAAGCGGGTCGACAGTAGTTACACGACGATGCCTTCATCAAGGTAATGACGCAGAACGCCGCCATCGCCTGCCATCGGCTTGATTTTCACCAGCAACTCTGTCTCCCCAACTCGCAGCCGGGACTAGATGACGGATCTCGAGATCCGACCACCCAGCCTCTGGCCGGCCACCTCCGACGAAGAAGATGACCACCACCGCCGGCTGCACCGGCCAGATTAGATCTGACCGAAGGTGCCGCCAAGCAGTCCACCAGGCCCTCGACGCCGCCGCCGATTCAAAGTCGGATGACGTGCCGCCGCAGCATAGACCGCCCGCCACGAGGCAGGAGTGGCCTCTGCCGCCGCTTCGCTAGATCGGCCGCAGTCGTCACCGCCGCTTCGCTAGATCGGCCACGCCTCCACGCACATCAGGGGCCCGCACCGCCCTTGAGACACGGGAGCGAGGAGAACCCCCGCCATCGCTGTCGGACACCGGGCACAGACCGGCGGCGTCCTCCGACGATGGCGGGAGGATGGGAGGGAGGGGGGTCGGCCCCGGCGGTAGCTAGGGTTGGAGAACCACCCGTGTCGCTCGAGCGAGGGCGACGCGGGGCTTAGGAGAAGATCCTATATATGCGGCTATTTAAGCATGCGGGTTTTAACAAAAATTTAGAGTCGGATGTACGCAAATAGCATTGAATAGCCGGCTTTGACATCTGCGTCCGCGGACTGGCCATGTACGAGGACAGATGCGAGAGTAAATTTATAGGTCAAAGGTGCCCTAGATGCCTAATAACTTTTGATGCGGGAGTATGTAATTCTAGGTCCTTCTGGACCCTCCTTATGTCCAAGAAAAAAAATAGTGACGTTTACCGGCAGGACTCGATCTCGAGAGTCTCTGGCACGCAGTCGATGATCCAATCCAATGGACAGGCATCGATCTGCCCGGACGCGACGTGCAGTTTTATACTTTTGCTGACTCGCTGCTGCTGTCAAACGATTTTACCCACACTAGACCAAACGAGTTGGCCGTACTGGCACGGCAAAACTCTCGCGGTTACTGTCGTCGCATCTATTGCCAGCTCGTTACACGCGCCTGCACGTCTGCGCAGAGAATATTTTCCTGCCTCCTGCTGAAGACACGTACGTTCGATTAACAAGTCCCTGACCGTGCCATAGGAAATCTTACAGCCCTGTTGACCGCTGGTCTCGGGCCTGAATTGGTCGTGTATGTGATCATTACCTGGTCTCTCGGCTGCTAGGGCAGTTAATTAGGACCTCTTCTTGTTTTGCGGGAAATTTCTAGAAGTTTAATCCTTAGTTTTTTTCCATAGGATTACAATCCATGTGTCTTTTTCCTTGAGGAATTCGTTTGCACTAGTTTTTGTAGGATTTTTTTATCTACTCCATCTTATCTGCACTAGTTTTGTACACCCTGCGTGCAATCAAATGTTCTTTTTTTACGAGGGAATCAAGTGTTCATATTTATCATTTAGGATTGTTTCTGCAAGTCCGCCTCATCTCCAGTGAGGGCCATGGGGAGTGGTGGATCCTGGCAAGCACCGGCGGAAAGGATTCGTTGTTAGTCGTTTCTTTGAGTTTTGTTAGGGTTTGTGTCCTGCTCAGAAAGATGAGATGATGGCGGCCCCCTGAAGATGGAATAAAGGTCTCCTCGCCTAGCCCCCGTTCTGGTGATGCGTCTAGCATCATTGGTGGGCGTGTGAAGGTGTGTCTCTCGGCGGATTTGTTCGGATCTGGTTGTTGTTCGTCTATGTTCGTGTGTCTTTGTGTTGGATCCTCTCGATCTACGTTATTCCTCATCGGCGGCGGTTGTGGTTCTGGTGCGCTGGTCCTACGGGGCCTTAGTACGACGACTTCTCGATTGTCTACTACAACAAGTTGTGCCTGACTCCGTCGAGGGAGGGGCGATGACGGCGGCGTGACTTCGGCTCACTTCAGTTCTTGTAGTCGTCGCTAGGTGGTCTACGGATCTAGATGTAGTTTTCATTATTTCTGATGCTTGTTGTACTGTCATAATTGAAGATGAATAGATTAAAAAATTTCTCGCAAAAAAATGGGTTTAGGATTGAAGATGGCTTGATTTATGTATTTTCTTTCTATTCTTATGTTTTAGAAATCTCACAAATGAGAGAGCCCCTTCGTTTTTTGATGCAAAATGCGCACGGATGGTTTCGAAGAGGGAAAACTTTGTTTTTGCCACTTTATTTTTTGCCCACTTTGCTTATGCCACTCTATAATTTGACATTTCACTTTTGCCATTCTTAGCTTTTGACAATATATCACTTTTGCCATTCAGTGGCAAAAGCAAAAAATTTAGAGTGGCAATTATGATACATTGTCAAAAGCTAAGAGTGACAAAAGTGAAATGAAAAATTATCGTTTTTGCCACGGAATGGCATTTGTGATGTATTGTCAAAAGCAAAGAGTGGCAAAAGTGAGATGTCAAATTCTAGAGTGGCATAAGCAAAATTGGCAAAAGGTAGAGTGGCAAAAACAAAGTTTTCCCTTTCGAAGAAGGTATTACTTCCTCTGTAAACTAATATAAGAGCGTTTAGATCACTATTTTAGTATTTTTAAACATTTTTATATTAGTTTACGGAGGGAGTACTGTATAAAATGGTGAAGAGCGAGCATTACATGGAGCAAACACAAACGCCCGGAAAGCGCACGCATACAGCTGATAGAAGATAGCCATTCAGAGAAGAATGCTGCCAAGTGTTGAAGGGAAGCCACCTGGAAATGGACGAACAAAAGCAAACCACTACTGGCACCCCGCGTCGCCCTCCCGCGGGTGACACGGGCGCTAACCTAGCCGCCCCCGAACTCCTCCTCCCCCGTCGCCTTCCTCCCCCGCCGCCGCCGGCAAGCGTCGTCGGGCAAAGCCCGCGCGGCGCCGGCGCTGGCGGGCCTCCCGGTTTTCGCCCTCTTGCGCAGCTTCCGATGGTGCGGGGTGCTCGTTCTGCAGGGGGTGTTGGAGACGGCGTGGCGAGCTGACGGAGGCGAGCGGGAGCGTGCGAGCTCGCGGAGGCGTGCAGCGACGGGCGCGCGCGTGGCTCGTGGAGGCGTGGATCTGGGCGCGGCAAGCTGGCGTCGCCGGGCGGGCGTGGCTCGTGGAGGCGTGGATCTGGGCGCGGCAAGCTGGCGTCGCCGGGCGCGCGTGGCTCGCGAAGGCGCGGAGGGCGTGGCGAGCTGGCACCGACGAAGGCGACGGGCGCGGGCGGGTCGTGAAGGCGCACGACTGGACGCGGCGTGCGGGTGCGCTCGGTTGCAGGGGAGCACGACGAGCGGTGGATGCGACATGGCGTGGCGGCCAGATCCGGGGCGCAGCGTGTGGAGGTCCCCCCGCACGGATCTGCGGCCTGCCGGTCGCGGGTGGCGCGCTTGGGGCTCCGGGAAGGCCGGATCTGGCGCGTAGGAGGGGAGCTGGGCGGGAAGACTATGGGCAGCGCGGATCTGGGCGTGGTGGCGCGTGGTGACCGCGGCCGGTTCTTGACCGCGGGCGGTGCTGGAGCAGAAGGGCTCCAGTCGCGGTTTGGATGCGGGGTGCAGGACCCGCTGGTCTCTGCAGGCCCGTCGTTGGAGGAGGCTTGATGGTGGCCCTGCATAGCGATGGCGCGCTTGCTGTGTGTGGGGTGCGCGGTCCAGTGGAGGCAAAAGGGTCGACTTCGGCCTGCTGCATGGGAGTGGCTGCCCGGGTGAAAGCCTGGCCGGTGATGGTCGGCGGCGACGGCGCCTGTGGGCGTCGCCATCCTTCTTGGAGGCGTCGTCGGGAATCTCACAGCCGGAGCTCCCGGATCAAGTACTTCGGGTGAAAACCTAGATCCTGCTGCAGGGTCGGGCGGTGGCGTTGTCTTGAACGTCGCTCCCCTCTTTAGGGCGCCGTCTTGAAGACTTTGATCCCTGTGGTGCCTTCCTACGACTGGACGTGCATGGTGGCTCCTGTGGCAATGATGACGGCGGTGAGCAATGCCGGAGGCGTAGCCCTGGTCGTGGTAGCCGGCTTTTTTTCTCTGGCGTGTCCATGTGAGTGCCTTGAATGTCTGTTGCTGTGAAGTCGAAGCTGCGGTGGGGGACCGGTGGTATACGATGACACATGACAGGTGGTTCGTTCGGTGATCCTCCGTGACGCCACCCCTGCCTAGTTTCCTTAGTAGTTCACCGTCGGAGTCGGAGCTGCGCTGTCTAGTGTGGTGAGTGTTGTGTTGTAGCTACTAGGGCTGCTGTATTTCTTTTTTTTTATCTTCGGATCCTTTGGTCCTAGGACCTTCATCATCTTGTTGTTTTATGTTGCTTCCTGCTATTATGAATGAATGCTGGGCTATCTGAAATCGCAGAAACCAAGCTACTTTTGAACACAAGAAACTGTCATCTCCTTTTAAGATTGTCTTCACAACCTGTGTGCATTTAAAATACTGGGCAGGACTGTTGAAGGGCCAGGAGCGGAAAGAGCTGGAGCACGGCGCGCTGCTGCTAAGGGACAATGCTGTGAAGATGATGAGGTTGTGCGCATCTGCCCACGCTGAGAGAGGCCCAGGGTGATAGATCGAAGTCTACTGGCGCGGGATTCTGGAGCTGGAGTGTGGAGGCTTCGTTGATGGCTACGTTGCGTCACTTGTCTGCGGCTCTTTTTGCGTAGGCGAGCTTGTTCGCGTTTTATGATGTCGGTTATCTGAACTGTAGTTTCTTACTGTATGGTATCTCAGGGTTTTCGCCCTGCAGTAGGTGTTTTGATTGCGAGCATCTATGGTGGGTTTCCCTGGGATGCTTGAACTCGTTTTTTCCCTTTCCCTTTCGGTTTGGTCTGGAACTCGATCTGTATTTCCGTTATTCAGTTAATGGAAAGGGGATTAACCCGGTTCAAAAAAAATTATGAATGAATGCCGGCAATGTTGGATCTTTCCAAAAAAACACAAGTCAGCGGCAAGGTCGCAAGGAGAAACGCAAGACATGTCAAGCGGAGCTGCAGGAGCACAATAAGGTGGACAGAAAACTATAGCACACAATGCCACGCGCACGCACGGCGAGGCTCAAAATAGCGGCGGGCCAGGAACTGCTAGGAAACAGAGAAGGATGAGTCACCGTATGGCATTCTTTTTTTTGCGAAATATGGCATTCTTGACAAAATGAACCAAACAGTGCTGACACTAGAAAATAAAATCCCTTGAAAATAGTACTCCCTTCGTTTTTATTTAGTCCGCATATTAGCTTTGGTCAAAATCAAGCTTTGTAAACTTTGACTAAGTTTGTAAACAAAAATATTAACATCAAAGAGGGAGTAACAAATGTTTTTCTCCGAATCTGAGCATAGAAACAAGGGCGCGTCTAGGGAGCAGTCGGCTGCTCCCTAGCGTTTCCTGGCGGCCCAACCAAATAAGGTAATTTCATGTCCCCCCGTAGTACAGAAAAGGTAAGGTCCATAGCCCATAGCCCACCGGCCACCAGCCACCTGTTCCTTCGTCCCGACCCAACCAACCCCCCTCCAGGCGATATCTAGTGGTCCCCTCGTCACGTGCTCTTCCTCCCCCATACCTTGCACCCGTCGATTGCTTCCAGCTCCATTGCCTACCCCACCCAGCCATCTTCTTCTCCCCCAAGTAAGGCACGGATTTCTTGCCCACGCTCCAACAAGATCCATTAGACCTTCAGATCCCTTGTAATGGCGGCAAGAAAACCTTGAGATGACCTGCACTGCTGTCTTGATTAGTTGCTGCTCCTCTTAAATCTTCTCTGATCTGAGAAGGGGAAAACAAGATAAAAAGGGCAGGGCTGCAATTTTAGAGGTCAGATCTCTCACCTCCTTTCGCTTGATTTTGCTGTTTCTCATCAAGCCAAAATTGTCTGCAACTACATGTAAGTCCGTCTGTGTACAAGAACATGTAAACACCTCTGTAAAAAAGTGGCAACTTATATGCACTGTTCAGGCAACTGCGACACAATTGGCAGGCAAGTCATGAGTAAAAACTTGAAAGTAACCTAAGATGCAAAAACTCCTAAATGTGGTTGCAGCATCACTACTTTATGCACTTGTTCAGGCAACTGCAACACAATTGGTAGACAAGTCATGTGTAAAAACTTGGTACTGTTGAACTAATAAGCTGTGCAGTTTTTGTTACCAACTTATAAGTGGCAACTTATATGCACTGTTCAGGCAACTGCGACACAATTGGTAGGCAAGTCATGTGTAAAAAACTTGGTACTGTCGAACTAATAAGCTGTGCAGTTTTTGTTAGTAACTTATAAGTGGCAACTTATGTGCATTGTTTAGGCAACTGCAAACACAAAAATAGGCAGGCAAGTCATGAGTAAAACTTGAAAGTAACCTAAGATGGAAAACTCCTAAATGTGGTTGCAGCATCACTACTTTAGTAACCTAAGTTGCTTTATAAAATGTATGATGCTTTGATGTTTTAATTGTAGATCAGATTTCTCACCTCCTTTGCTCAATGTGGTAGATTCAATGTAACTGGTTTGTTGAATGCTCTTGGAGATATGATGTCTGTGGTGTACCTGCTTGTATGAACATAAAAAATGTGTATGAGAAAAAAACAAAATTTGACTGTTGAAAACCTTCAGATTTGCTAGTTGCTACATTTTTAAAAGAAAACTTTATGTACTTGAACAAAAAAGCGTCATAACAGACAAGCAAAAACTTCTAAAAGACATTTGGACCTTACGAAGATATTTGATCATGAAAAAATAATGATGCTACATACATGAGTCAACTTACCTATAGAAGGTTCTGTGTGCAGCGGAAATGCTTCATTGCTGGATGTTAATCTGGAGGATGGGTGGAGCTCCAACCATTATTCTCCATTGGAAAAATGGAATGTGCATCCTGGTATAAAAAAAAGATATGCAAGAACAAAAAATCTAGGACAAATCTGTGCTATACTCCAGCATTATGAAGTAAAGAAAAAGAAGAGCAAAAACACACACAAAATTTAAAAATAGGTACTAGTAGGAGGTAAATCTTGCCATAAGATACTGTAATAAAAAGTGATACTAGTGAACATGACAGACCATGTCACTCAACTAAAGTACTGATGCTGCTCCTATTCCTAGATTACTTTCAACTAAAGTAGAAGTATCCCATTGCATGGTTCATGATATTTGCTGATATTTGCATGATGAATACACTCTTTGAATAAGAAGCTGCCCAATGCAACCGATGACTTGTGCTTCATCTGTTTTGCTTCAACCTGGTGATTTGATGTCTGCAATGATTAAAAAAAAGATTAGACAAAAATGTTGTAGCACAAAACTTTCATGCAAAAAATTATACAGTGCTTGTCCCCATTTTTTAAAAAGTATTAACTGTTTGCCTCTTCTCGGATATCTTTTCATGGTGTTATAAAATGCAGGTTTGGAAATATGATTGACCTAAATGAAGTACCAGAGGAAAATATGCCAGATTTTGCCTTTGTTCATGACATGAATATACTTGATCCTTTATATTGCACACAACAGAGCATCACACTTGGTGGAGCTAACAATGCTGAGTTTGTGGCTGAATCTCCCAACCCTGTCGCTGCACACAATGTTTCGGCACATGTGGTGCAAACTATGCCTACAGATATGGGTGCAACAGTCGAAGCAACTACACATCCAGCGGCACCAACAGAGACGGATGAACACACGCTTGTTGACACTAACATCGGAGGTGGAACAGGTGGGACTGTTGGAAACAGTTTGGCAGGCTTGGTTGGTGAAAACGATGACGAGGCATGGTCGCAGCCCAAGGAACCTTACATGGGGATGAGGTTTGACACTTTGGAAGGTGCAAAGGAGCACTACAATGCGTATGCTCTGCAGCTTGGGTTTTCCATCAAAATGAATACAACAAGGAGAACTGGCGACACTCATATGTTGGTAAAGCAGCAATTTGTTTGCAACAAGTTTCAAAAACCGACAGAGGACGATGGAGGTGTAGAAAAGCCCCCTGTCCTAGACAAAATTATTGATCAGGCAGAACGTGTTGACGAAGATGACGATATTGTCTTTCTTGATGATGAAAGTAAGTTAAAAAAGAAAAGCAAGAAACGAAAGCGAGATAAAATAATTCAAACTGGTTGCAAGGCCAAGATGGTGGTGAAACTAGTAGATGGTCGTTGGGAGGTGGTGTACTATGTTGGTGAGCATAACCATAAGTTAGTAGACAAGCCATCTTTGAAGAAGTACTTGCGATCGCACCAAGGGATACCTCCAGAAGAAAAGGCATTCCTAACACATCTTCACAACTGCAATTTAACAACAGGTGAAAAAATGTGTTAAGTGATTCAATACTCTGCTCCTTTACTGTTTTTTGATGTTTCCTTTGTTACTACTGGGGCTTGATTAGGTTAGTTAGTTTTGTTGAGCAATTTGCTTGACCATGAGTTTGGTAGTTGCTCGACAACATGGTCCTAAACTAGATTAGTTTTGCTGAGCAAAGTTGGAGGTTTACTGTTAGTACTTGCTCAAAGTGAAGGGCACAACTTGCCTGTGCTTGTAAGCACTCATTCCCCTTGACGCTGAAATGATATGTTAGTAGGCACTAATTAGTCTTGTTGTGCTAGTTGCTTGCCCAGGTGTTAGCAGTTGCTCAAAACATGTCATCAACTTGCCGGCGCTTGTTGCACACTTTTCATGTATTAGGTTGTGTGAAAAAAATACAAGTAGGACTTTCCCTGAACAATCAAAATGGTTTGTGTGTGCACATATATATGTCTAGTTGTACTACTTGCTTGATCATAAGTTAGTACTTACTCAAACCGTGTCCTGGGCTTGCCTGCGTATTTTCACATGTTTTTGTGTGTCTGAATTGCTGCCTATAAACTACTTCTCAGTGCCATGCATAAGAATCTGTTACTTTATGAAAATGATTTTTTATAAACTACTTTTCAGGGCGTATGATGCATATTATGTCAGACTTCTATGGCACAGAGCTAATCGTCCCCTATGGTACTAAGCACATTACAAACCTGAAGACAATGTTAAACAAAGATGCCACCAAAGAAGGAGATATGATTGAGACAGTTGCCTACTTCAAATATCAACAAAGAGATGATCCAGACTTCTTTTATAAGATAAAGTACGATGAGGAGGACAGGGTGGAGAACATTTTCTGGGTTGACGGTGCAGCTAGGAAAGCTTATGTCGAGGCTTACCACGATTGCATCTCGTTCGACACTACATACATGACTAACATGTACAACATGCCCTTTGCCCCATTTATTGGAATTAATAGACACGGGCAGTCGTTCATGTTGGGTTGCGGCTTTGTTAGGCAAGAAATGGCATCGAGCTTTGATTGGTTGTTTGAGACGTTCCTTGAGGCAATGAATGGTATAGCACCAACCAACATCATAACTGATCAAGACATTGCGATGGCACAATCAATTAAAAAGATGTTTCCTACGAGTGTGCATCGTTGTTGCCATTGGCATATAATGAAGAAGGCACAAGAGAAGCTTGGACCAATGTTGGCGCGAAACCCTGGTTTGTCGCGTGATTTCAATGAATGTGTTGACCTCAGCATGACACCAGAGGAGTTTGAGACAGGATGGAATGCTCTGTTGTTAAAGTATGAGGGTATGGTTGACACCCACTTTGAGAATCTATATAACTACCGAGGAACGTGGGTTCCTTGTTACTTCAAGCACCAGTTCTTCCCTTTCTTGCAATCAACCCAGCGCAGTGAGGGGTTCAACGCTGTCCTTAAGCGATATGTGAACCCACATAAATCAATCTTGAACTTCGTGAAGCAGTACCAAAAAATTCAAACCCACATACTAGTGCGAGAAGGTGCCAAAGACTATAGAACAGAGCATTTGCAGACTGAACTGTGGTCGTCTTACCCCATTGAGAAGCAAGCTTATGAGGCCTACACCAGGGACTTGTATGTTAAGTTTCGAACAGAGTTTGCATTGATCGCAAGGTACAATGTACGGCCTCATTGTTCTAACTTGTATGAAGTTTACCCCAACCAGGAGTGGGTTGCGAAGTATGGATCTAGAAGCTACTACGTGACATGTGAACCAAGAGCTGAAGACTATAGATGTGAATGTTGCAAAATGGACAGGGATGGCATGCTTTGTTGCCATATTTTGAAAGTTTTCACGCAACTGGGTGTCAATAAAATCCCTGAGAAGTACATCATTCGTAGATGGACTCCACTGGCAATACCTGATGCACCACCTGCTCCTGATCATGAGCCCGATGAGTTGCCAGAACAGTCAAAGAAAGAGATCCGGCTTGCAAACATGCAAATGGATTTTGCCAATCTTGCACGTGGAGCTAGCGCATCTGATGCTGCTACAGACATTGTAAAGAAACATATGCGTGCAGCACGACAAGAGATTAAAAACCTGAAGTTGTCAAGGAAAAAGAAGACAGCGGCATCATCTAGTATCAACCCTGGTGGGCCTCCACCGCCGCCTAGTTCTTCAGTACCGCCAGGAAGTGGTAACCCTGCTACGTCAAGTAGTCACAGGGCTAATCGACCTGCACCACCACCTAATAGGCCTGTGCAAGCACCACCTGGTCCAAGAACTCAACAGCCTACTTCTGCACCGCATCAAAAAAGTGTCGCGGCGAAAGTTCCTAGCCCTAACACTGCTCTGCATGAGCAAGCATCTTCAGCAACTGCGCCATTTCAAAAAGGCCTCACTCCAGTACACTACGGCCCTGTGCCAGCAAGTTGGCGCCCTCCACCTCCACCGAGAATGCCTGCACCCAGGATGCCTGCACAAGCACCAAGGATGTGTGTTCCTCAACCTCGGGGGCCCATACAGCAACCTAGAGATCCTACTCTGCAAAACAGAGACCTTGCTCCAGAAGCCGTGTCTCCTGCCACACATCCTGCCCGAACTGAACAACGGCCCAGGGATCCCAGAGGGTATGCACAACAACACAGGCCACCAGCGATTGTGTATCTGCCGCCAAACACAAGTACTACTACTGGTGGGCTAATGGCATGGACCGCACCGCAAACATTGAACTCGCCTAGTGGTTCTGGACAATATGCCATACGCCCAACATTTTCCCGACAAAATGCAAACCCACTGTTGGTTCCTTCTCCACAAACTACCAGTGATGAACGCGTTCAGCTAGGGGTTGCGTCACGGGGCAAAGAACCTGCCATTCCTGAAGGTGCTCCTGTACTTGATCCTGATCTTGTTTATCCTACTCCCATGGCAGACCCTACCATTCCTAGAGACCCTCCAAAATCGACAACAAAAGGAAGAGCGAAGCAACGGAGAATTCAATCAGCTCTAGAGCTGCACCCCAAGAGGAAAAACAAGTGCAGTTATTGTAGTTCTACAGAGCACAATTCAGCACTATGCAAGACGAGATTGGTTTGATGGACATTGGGCAATTTTGGCAAGTATCTGGGTATAAGATTCTGCAAAGATAGAATGCTGGTAGAACGCGTGTGTGGGAACGAATTTTTTATTTATGAATGGGATGTTGCTACTTTTTATGTCTATGACTTACCTTAGCCTACCTGTTATCTATCTAAGATTTTATGGTTATGATGACTTAATGGGAGAAAGGTTCTTTTTGAAGATCAACCTCTACTTTTTATTTTGGCAATTAGGGGCTTGTCTCCCTTAACTACAAGCAAGTCATATGCGAGTTATTTTTGTATCATTTGATCTTTGTGCAGGCAACTCCTAAAACCTATTTCTGCCCAGTTGCATGACAAAATTGTGCAACTAACTCATGTTGTGTCGCTTTGTGCAGCTAAGCCATGTTTCTGTCTAAATAAACCACCCGAAGATACCCGAAGTGCCGTAACATAAGAATAAAAGGATAAATTCCAATTTTTCATTTTTTGGCAGAAAAATCAGTTTCAAAAAAGCGACCACCCTGTGGTTTTGTTGCAAGTTAATACAAGGTAACTATTTCTTAAGGCTATTAAAAGACCACAGAGAAAATTGCAGAGTTCATGCAAATTAAAAAAAGATTTAAAATAGCAAAAACATTGAGGTAAAAAAGCTAACCTATGTTAATTTGAGGACGTCTTTCCATGGTGCCTTGTTGTGGATGGTGTCAACCCATTGAATAGTCAGCTGCTTCCTGATGTTTGGGATATCATCAGGTGTAAAACTTGGAACATCCCTTGCCTCCCATCCATTGGCAAATGTAAGAGCATAAACCCCGCAGTCAACACTATACAAACAAAAAATGTTTCACAGAAACACGAGCCGTAAGTTAAATATTTTTATTGACTTATTGGCATGTTCAAATCTAGGGGCTTATGGGCACTTACTCGTTATTTTTCTTTGGAACATCAATCTTGACAAGCCCGAAGTTGTCCAGGACAACATGTGATTTGGGGTAGTGCAGTTCCCATAGACTGCGGAAGCTTGCAATTATGGCCCTTGCACACCTATCAAGTGATGGGGATTCAAGAGTTCTCCATGAATCAAGTACCTCGAACCTTCGGTCTCTTATATTGACATTGAAAACCCAATAATGGTTCCCCGTGACTGGCTTTGAAGGCTCGATGTTCTCTAAAACAGGAAACATGATCTGCGTAAATGATGACCAGACAAAAAAGGATGTTAGGTAGTTGAAGAAAAATGTGTTGGTTCTCATTACTAGATTTACGATTCTGGTTTGTATGTGTGCAACTGCTATCATGCATGGACGCAACTTCAAAAAGATGGGGGGGAGTGAAAAAGTAATTATGATGAGGGGATGTGTTATGCAAGCAACTTAAAAAAGGGTGCAGGCAACTTAATGATGTTGTGCAAGCAACTTTGGGGGTTAAAAAACAATTATGGAACATGTTCACTAAAAAAACAGCTTCCATATGCATATCTGTAACATGATGTATGAGACTTGGTGAAACATAGTAACATGCTTGCTCAAAAACAGTAAGAGACTTGCTCAAAACATATGAACAGTCTTGCTCAAAACACAGTAACAAAGTTGCTCAAAGACAGTAAGAGACTTCCTCAAAAATAGTAAGAGACTTGCTCAAAAAGTAATTATGATGAGGCGATGAGGGCTATGCAAGCAACTTAAGTTTGTTGTGCAGGCAACTTAATGATGTTGTGCAAGCAACTTTGGGGGATAAAAAAACAATTATGGAACATGTTCACTCAAAAAATCAGCTTCCATATGCATATCTGTAACTTCTATCATTGTGCATGGAGAAAAAAAGGCTAATGATTTCTGATGGACACAATTGTTTCTGAAAAAAATTGTAAGATGTCGAACAAACTATGACATTCATATAAGGCAACTACTACAAAATAATAATTGTGTAAGAAGTGCAATTAATGTGCGCACACCCAATAGAGATGTAGTGATAGAAACTGACCATGTCTTTGCGGTCCAAACGGTTGGATTTGTTGAATTTTGATGCAATCTCTTTACTATCAAAGCAGTCCATCTGTTGCATCCTTATATGGAAAAAAGATTTCAACAAGTGTATGAAAAAAATAAATGATCCAAGTAACGAATGACATGTGTGCAATGAAAACAAAATGTACATTGGCAAGGTGATGGTGCATTTTTTCCTTTTCTTACCGAGAACTTAAGGGGCATAAGCACCTTCTTCGAGTCTGGTGGCAAGTTCAGTATAATCGACAAAATGCCAATTTGAACAACGTGAGACAACAAGAATCCTTATTTTCTCATTGAATTTGCAAGCTCCCTGACAGTAACATGGTAACCGTGGTAGTTGATGACAATGGGGCTGCAAAATAAAACAAAGAACATAAAAAAAGGAATTAAAAAGATAAGATTGACAATGCATTATGTTCTTTTGTGATTAAGACCTCCCCACCAAAAATCCAAAAACACACCACCCCACCACCACCCTTCCCCACCCCTACCTCCTCCTACTGGTAGCATATTTTATATATTTTTGATTTAGTTGCCTGTACTACAAATTAAAATTGCCATTGTACAGTTGGGTGACTTGCCTAATGACTACACACCAGGAAAAATAAAAACTGTTTGAAACATAAACAAAGTTTCGTCATACCTTGTATCTTTGTCTGGTGATTCTTCTTCATTTAATCTGCCATGTAAAATAACAGATGAATATAACCTATTGCCTTCAGCTTTGCAGCGAAATACTTTCTTCTCGTTGAGGTCCATGAATGGAGATCGCTTGCATGGTCCAGGCTTGATGATCCTTCTCTCATGTTTATGTGAGACTGGCTCTCTTGATGATCCTACTATAGTGCTTGCTGTTTGATCCCTCTTCTTCTAGCTTGTGCATTCTTTCTGGTGTGTTGTACATAAAATGATCAGCTCCTGCTTCTGCACGGCCTGCAACTAACTCCCTTGCCTTTGGTTCAGCTTGTGCGCAAACTTCATCGATGGCTCCAAGGTCCCAATAAAAGTCATCATCATCAACTTCTATGATATTCTGCCATGCTCCTGAAGTTTCTTGTGCATTGCGGGGTTCAGCTTGTGCATTGCAATTCTCCCCTTCTCCTACTTTCCTTGGTGGATTATCTATGCCAAGATCAAATGAAGGGGCTGGACAGTATTCTTCAGAAAAGTTTTCTCTTCTTGACCCTTCAAACTTTGATGCATCCTGCACTGGTAGCTCCCTGTCATTATGCCTGCTTTGTAAACTCTGCTTTGCTGGACCAGTGCACCTTGCAAGAAGCTCGTTTATGTCTAACACATTAACTTCCAATGCAGCTACAGAATTCCCGTAGAATTGAAATGGCAGACGGTTCTCCTTCATTTCATCAAATAACTTGGAGGGCTCGCCATGAGTGCTAGTGACTTGAGCAACTTCTGTAGCATATACAGGCAATTTACCCTTAGCTATTAGCAGTTTTGTCTCTGGACTTGCTTCCTCCCTCTTTCTTATTCTAACATCATTTTGAACTGCATTGCTATTAAACTGCGTGAGCGACGGGCGATTGATTACATCTTCATTCTTGTTTACTCCAACATGCTGTGATGATACCTTCACAGGCTGAGTCAATCGAAAACATGATTGTTGTTGCCCATTCAAATCGCCTAGTGGTTGCCTTGAAACCTCCTGGTTTGTTGTGCTTCTGGGTGGTTGGGCAGCTTCTTTCGTATTTACTGGCAGTTGTACTAAGACAGATGCCTTAGGAACTGTTTGAGTTTCCTCAGATCCACTTGAACTTCCTTCATTCTTGTCTTTTTTATCCAAAAAACACTTAACATTTTCAGACCCATCACCTTCCTTTGCAGTCCTAACAACATTTTCCTCCTGAACTTGACCAATGTCCATTGAAGCTGACTGCCTCTCCATGATTCCATGTCCTGCTTGCTCCTCAGTTGCTTGGCCCTGCTTGATGTTACTTGCCTTCTTATCAAGTGTTGCCTGACATCTTCTTGAATCAACTGCGGAAGACCGCTGCAACACTGCACATGCTGACGCAACTATTGTTGCCTTGGTTGGTTCACAACTTGCGTGGTTTTTGTTGGTACTTGCCTTTTCTTGCTCAGGGGCTTGCTCCTCAACTATTTGACTCTGTTTGATGTTACTTGCCTTGGGGACTACATGACTTGCCACATTTTTGTCTTGGGTTGCATGATTTTGAACAATGGTTGCCTGGCATCTTGGATCAACACCGACAGACTGCTGCAACACTACCCTTGCTGACACAACTCCTCCTCCTATGATTGGTTCACATGTTGGCTGCTGCTTTGGGGCAAATGCCTCCTGTTGCACGGGAACTTGCCCGATCTTCTTCATAGCTGACTTCCTTGGTATGGCTCCCATCCCTTGCTGTTTTTTCTTTGCACGCAATTCTTGCAACTCCTCTACTGTTGTTGTGACCACCGTTGGCTCCAAGATGAAACTTACATTCTTTTTCTTGTTTGCTGGCAGCGGTGGAAGCTGCATGCGCCTAGTTCTGACTTTCTTCTTTGCACCAACCTGGACATGTAGTCCAGTTATTTCCTCCATCATTTTCGAACGAATAGGCTCTGGACACACATCCTGAAAGTCTGATGTGTAAACCTCTTTCATTTCCAGACCACTGACCAGCTCTCGAAAAAGTTTATTTGCTTCCCAAGCAAGTGATGGCTCATCAAGAAATGTTTTCACTTCAAACTTGGGGATGCGTGGCGTTGGTGATTCTTTTTTAAACTCCATCATCACAAAATCTCTCATAGACATGCCACAATGCTCATCTAGACCTTTGCCTTCCTTGTCCCTCTTCTTCTAAACAATGTACTGCAGTGGAGTCCCGTCATCATCTTCGTTGTCTGTGCTATCAACTACTGCATCCTCGTTACCCCCGTTGCCACCACCGGAGTCACTGTTCTGACCTCCGTTCCTGTCCTCATCGTCCTTGCCATCACCCTTCCCATCATCCTTGCTATCTTTGTCATCCTCATCGTCTTCATCGTCCTCATCATCTTCATCATCTTGCTTCTCTTCATCGTCTTCCTTCTCTTCTTCCTCCTTATCTTCATCCTCCTCCTCACACTCCTTCTTTTCTTTTTCAATCTGTTTTTCCTCCTCTGTTTCTCCTTCTGTTCCATCAGTTCCCAGTTCTGACTCCTTGTCACCAGTTGCTGCTTCCGCACTATCTTCAATAATTTCATCCTCATTCACATTGAACCCACTATGTACCCGTACAGTTTCATCTTCATCACCATCATTTGAGTCGCCATCACTATCACTGTCTCCATCACCCTCATCGCCTCCATCATCAGTTCCCTCGTTTGAGCTTCCATCTTCATCACTGTCTTCATCATCTGACGGGTATGATTCTTCGACACTTGGCAGGGAATCGGCTTCAGGGGAAGATTGTCTCCGTCTTTTCCTGGATTGTTGCTTACTTGTTCCCATCCCAGATGGTTCAGTAGTCCTTGCCCCAGCTTCATCTTCGTCAATCCTTCCGATGCCTTGCACAAACTTTCCCACTAGGTGCGACATTTCAGAGCACATTTCATGTACCAACGCAGTCAACTTCACTTGTTTCTGCAAAAAAATGAAAAAAGAAAAACACAAAAAAGAAAGGACATATCAGAAAATATATATAATGCACTTGCCCCAATTTACATGTCTTAGATATAGACATAAACAGGCAACTAAGTAGACACATTAAAACAAATGTGTCCAACAGAAAAAAAAGTGAATTAGGCAAGTCATGTGTGAAAATGCCTATAGATGAAAAAGTAGTGATCAAAGTGATTTGACTTACTGTTTTATCATATGACTCAGGGAGTCTTGCTGCAACAAATTTCGTGACGTGGTCCATGCTGCCAAAGATGCTTTCATCCGCACAGCGTGAAAACTCTGTCTTCAACTGATTACATTAAAAAACAATGATGAGAAAACGCTCAAAAATGTATTCGCACCTAGGAAAAATACAAAAAAAACCGGATGATAAAACATGATGTATGAGACTTGCTGAAACATAGTAACAGGCTTGCTCAAAGACAGTAAGAGACTTGCTCAAGCATAGTAACAGGTTTGCTCAAAAAAATTAACATTCTTGCTCAATACACAGTAACAGACTTGCTCAAAAACAGTAAGAGACTTGCTCAAGCACATTTAGAACTTGCTCAAACACAGTAAGAGAATTGCTACAAAAAATTGAGATAGGACACTTGTCTGTAAACCCAAACACCACAAGCCCAAAACAGAAACTCCCCAAACCACATAACCACATTGCCTCCAAAAAAATAAATGCATCTGCTAGCCAACACACCATATTCTAGGCGAAAACATGTGTAGTACTACTATATGTGGTTAGGCATTAAATACCCATGTAAGATTATTTGTTGTCTATGATTGGGAATGAACTAGGAATACACTGCAAAAATTAGTTCCTAAAAAATTATATGTGTGACTTACAAAATGTTCACTATTTGAGTTGCCTACAAAAACACTTTGCAGTTCGTGTTTAAAAAAAATCAAAGTTGCTTCGATGGTGACAGAAAATTGCTAGTATCTTATATATAGTTGCCTGACCATAAAAATGCAAAAAGTGTACACATTAACAAAAAAAAGAACAAAAAAGGTTTACCCGCAGCCTGCCGTATTCACCCGGGCCCTTCCTGTCCTTCTTCAAAACTTTGGCAATAAGATCTGAATTCCAAACTGATACTCTTGAAACTAAGCTAGGGATAGGTTCGTCAACATCCAATGAGTCCAGATACAAGAGCTGTATGCAAAAAAAATCAGTTGTCGTTCATATAGTAAAAAAATGTGAAAAAAAATGATTACAAAATGCTAGCTTCTGGTTCAACTTACTACAAGGTGAAACACACAGCAACAAACAGCATTTTTCTTGCCGCGGGACGATGTGAACGCAGCCTTCAGTTGGTCGACCACGAACTGACAAATGTTTGTGTCTTGAATACCATTGACATCCATCACAGCTGGGAAGCTCTTTGGTGAGATGCTAAGACTGGTTGATGGTGCAAGGAAGCAAGAAAAAGCAACGGCTAACCAAGCACGTAGGAAGTAATCATCATAGGCTCCATCCATTCCATGGATCATTTTACACCATGCAGTGAGAGTTGGCGCATTCTTGCCTTGGATATTGAAAATCCTGTAGAACTCCTTTGTGATTTCAGGCCGAATCTCGTAGCACACTTTCCTCCCCCTGCTAGGCAGCCCCCATATCCTATGTACACTAGCTGCATCTACTGGGATCTTCCCCCTTTCTGGTATAACAATCTGTGACTTCTCCGGATCATAGTGCTTCATTATCCATTGACTGAGGTCTCCGGGCATGCTGCTCGCTGCAATGTCCAATAAACCTCCAAACTCTCTATCAATGATAACCCCCTTCTGGAGAGGTACGAGAAGTTTATTCAGCTTGAAAAGCCTGGCTGGCGATGCCCTGTTTCTCTTATCCTAGGAGAAAGAAAACAACGGATTATACATGGACAGTTAGGCAACTTGACAGCTCAACTTGGGCAAGTGTTGATCAAAAGTTGAGCAACTGTGTGTTACCTGGCTAGATCCGGTCTTTTGACGTTTTGCTTTCGGTGGTTGTTCCACACCAGTATCTTTTTCGGCATTTTCGTCGCCATCTGCAGAAACACTGGGATTGCTATTGATGTCCAGCGGACGTTTGCCACGGACAGCTATCTCCTTTCTTCCCCGACGGCTGTACGAAAGAAAGGATGTGCTTCTCTGGCCCTGCAAAAAGAAGACGCAGAAAACAAATTAAAAAAAGATATTAGAAAAGCAAAAATCTAAACTGAATTTTTTGAAAAAAAATTCGGACACGCCTCTTGATGATCTTCGGTCGCAACCGATGGACCGGCATCAGGATTAACTGCATGCTGATCTCCTTCAGTGCCCTTTTTGCTTGGTGCATCCATTAGTTCCTACTACGCTGATAGAAAAAAAAATTGCATAAAAATGACTTCTGAATATCGTCACACAAAAATATTGGCAAAATCACATTAAAACCAGGCAAAAAATCACCTTCAAAAATTGTGCGCATACAGAAAAATAAACAAAAAAAGCAATTCATATAGGGGGTGTGTTGTTGCTGTTAACATATACATTGCTAAGGATGCAGCAACATATCTAGATGCCCTATATAATGCTGCACATATTTCAGGAGGATGCTGAAGCTAAAAACATGGATGAAAAAGCAATTTCGTCTTGAAAAACTGGCAACTACCATACAGCCTACAGGCAAAAAAGGCCTGTAAAAATCCTGGCAACTCAACCTTAGTTGGGGGAACTATGCAACTGGGTATCAGTCTCATCAACCTCTCATATATCGGTCTCGCCGTCATCTATCTCGCACGCAGAATATGCTAGATCCACAGATCCCAAACCCTAACCACGTCACAAACTGAGAAAACAACGACCCAGAATGCCTTGCCGCATCACGCACTTAGGAGGAGGGAAATCAACAACGAGGGCAGCTAGCAATTCCTACCTCATATAGCAAAGCAAAAATGAGAGAAAAGCGGGGGCGTGCTTACCGCGTCACGACCTGGACAGACGAGCGGTGGTTGCTGAAGGTCGCGTCGCCGCTACAGCGAACCCACCGCCGCGTGTCGCTCGCCTTCTCTTCTCTCCACGCCGCCGATGGAAGCCCCTCCGCCCGCTACCCCTGCAGCCGTAGATGAGCCGTGGATTCTGCACCCCCTTCCACCCCCTCCCTCTCGACGCCTCTGTCGCCTCCCGCACCTCAAAATCTGCCGCTCCGCAAAAATCGAACGGAGAATCGCATCAAAATCACCGACGAGGAGTGGATTTGTTGCGAGAAATCGGCGAGATAGAAGGAGAGAAACGGCAGCGAGAGATGGGGAATTCCGGCGTGTGGAGCGGAGAGTGTGAGCAGTTTTCGAAATGCGAGCCGTTCGGTGGGATAGGGGAGCGGTGCGGTGGAGTGGGCTAGTGGTAGGACCGGGAGGACAGCGAGGCACCTGCGCGGCGGTTCGGACAAAGGAACACCTGGACGCGAGGGCTGTCGTGGTTCTAAGTCTGACAGTGAGAATAGGGGGTAAGTATGGAGAGGCAAGATCCTAGCTATGGAGTAGTTGTATGCGCAAGGAGTTTTACGAGTTCGGGCCCTTCTCTGAGGAAGTAACAGCCCTACGTCTCGGAGCCCGGAGGCAGTCGACTGGATTAAGTGTGTGTGTGTTACAAAGTTCCAAACCCTTGTCTTAGTGGAGGGGGGTGGCTTATATAGAGTTCGCCAGGACCCCAGCCAGCCCACGTTACAAGGAGTTTAATGTACATAAAGAGAGGGGGTTACTGGTAACGCCTGCAATAAAGGACCATGAAGGCCATAAAAGCTACTTATGAGGTGACCGTTTGTAGGCAGTGCCTTTAAGTCTTCTTATGGTCGAGTGGTTGCCTTCATGGTCGAATGCTTGTGCTTCCGGTCGAGTACGCTTGTGTCCGTCGACTGGGCTGACCAGGTCGACTGACCTGTCGATACTTCTCAGAATGTCTTTCGTTGTAGGAGTCATGTCCTTGATTGGGTACCTCAGGTATGATAAGTTACCCTACCCTAGGTACGTATCCTCGTCATTAGCCCCCGAATGGGTCAGGGGTTAAGTGAGAATGGGGTCGAGCCTACGCTTCCGACTCAACCTCCATGCTTCGGTTGCATCTGTCTTCGGATAAATGGAAGTTACGGTGGGACCTCATTCTTCAGTTGCCTTGATCCATTCAGATGCCCGTCGAGTGGTTTCGGATTACCGTCGAGTGCGTTTACGTGACGAGTCCCTTGGGAGACTTAAGGAAACGGATCTTTTTGTCTGACAACCCGTCCTGTCGATCGCGGATCTTGCGGGATTTGAAAATTGAGAAGCGCACCGGACGGAGAAAATCGCGCGAATCGGCTGGATAAGGCAAGGGCGCCTCGATCTCCGCGCCACCTTTTTCGCCATGTACTGCGCGCGCGCCTGTTGCGGGATCTGACTGGGAGGCGCAGGCCCACTGATCAGCCACTCGGGTGTGGCCTTATATAAAGCGATGATTCTGATTTTTACTGTGCGCCCTCGTTCTTCCTCCCCCTTCCTCCGTAAGCTTCCGCCTCGCTCTCCGCCGCAACCTCGACACCGCCGCTCGGCCAAGACCTCGTTCAAGACGATGGGGACGGACAAGACGGCGGCGGCGGAACGGGCGAAGAAGGCCGCGGCGAAGGGCAAAGGGAAGAAATCCGGCCGAGGCGGGTCGTCCTCGCGGGCCGCTCTGCCGTCCAGCTGGTTGCAGGGGGATTGGATGCCCTCCATCCTTACTCAGGCGGATATCGACGACATGGTGGAGGGGGGACTCATTCCCCACAAGGCCGCTCGCCTTCCTGGGAAGGAGACGGAGCCGAGACCTCGCGAGGGTAAGCGCGTCCTGGTAGCCACTCATGTCGACCGGGGGTTTTCCCTGCCCCCGAGTCCTTTCTTTAGGGCTTTCCTGAACTTCTTCGGAGCGCAGCTCCACCACTTCACGCCCAACTCCATAGTCTATCTTGCTGCGTTCGTGTCTCTGTGTGAGTGTTTCTTAGGTTGTCGACCCCACTGGGGCCTCTTCAAGCATATCTTCACTTGCCGATCCCAGTCGGTTAAAAAGCTTAACCCGGATGGGGAGAGGACGCAGGTGATCCAGATGTGCGGGGGCCTCGGGATCCAGACGAGGGGTAAGAGCTGTTTTCCTCCCATGACACTTCCCGATTCCGTGCGTGGGTGGCAGTCGACTTGGTTCTACTGCAAGGACCAGCCGACTCCTGGACACTCGACCGGCCTTCCTCCTTTTACCTTGGACCGAGTGCAGAAACCCGCTTCTTTGAAAGTGGTTCCAGAGGAGAAGGCTCAGGTGAAGGTACTAGTCAGTCGAGTGGTTGAGTTGGTTCGGGAAGGCGTGACCGGCATGGATTTGCTCGAAGTCTTTCTCCAGCGATGAATCCAACCTCTCCAGGCTCAGGATCACCCGATGTGGTTGTATTCCGGGCCCGACGACTCCACTCGGATCCACCCGGAGGGGGTCGAGGCTTCTGTGCTGGAGAGCTGGCTGACCAGCATAACCGGGAATAAGGACAACCCCAGGGGTTCCAGGAGGATTGCTCCGCTTGATGGGATGATGGAGACAGACAAGGTACATTTTGCTTCTTCCGACTGAAATTTTCACTCCGTCTAGTAACTGGCTCGCGATAAGTCGACTGATCCTCGTTCTGCCTGTTGTTTCGCAGGAGATCAGCGACATGTACTCGATGCCGAATGGGAACCAGGAGCACGTATCTGAAGGAGGAGGGAGTGGAGGCGAAGGGAGTGAGAATGAAGTTGAAGTCGAGGTTGAAGTCGAGGAGTGGGAATCTGACGATGACGTAGAGGGGGAGGCCGGCGACGACTCGGGTGACGAAGATGAAGAGGTGGAGGTCGACCTTCCTCGACGCGAGAGGCGCTCCAAGAACGCTCAGGATCCCGCCGTGGAGCGCGGTCAGTCGAGTGCTCCGGCGGGCCAGTCATCCAAGCGCCCTCGGACCACGTCGCCGGCCCCAACTGAGAAGGCGCCCAAGCAGCCTAGAGCCATCCCGACCAAGCCACCCAAGGCCTTGCCCAAGATCAGGGTCGCCATCCCGGTCATCTCTGGGTAAGTGACTGTTTTCACCTTTCTTGAGTCGACTAGAACGGATTCTTAGTCGATTCACTTTCAAATTATTCGCTTGGAATCGTGCAGCGCCGCTACTTCCGAAACTTCCATCCAGAATGTTGATGAGACGATGGAGGACGCCGTCACTTCCAACTTAGGTATAATCTTTGACGTGATCCGACTGTTTAACTGCTGAGTCGATTGGATATTCATTTCTGAACTTTTGTAGCTCCGACCAACATCATTGACCTTCCGGATGACGAGGAGGAGGCGGAAGTGCCGCTCAGGCCTTTTGGGAGGAGAGGCCAGAGGGCCCCGGTCGACAAGGCCCCTCAGACCGCGTCGACTGCCGAGGCGGTGGCCCAAGGGGGTGACAATACCGCCCGGACTACTGTGACTTTTGCTGAGCCACTGACGACTGCCCGGCCTTCGTCGTCGACTGCTCCTCCACTGGTCGACCCGCCCTCGTTCTTCGCCGCCTACCAGACCCCGGAGGATCAAGTGAGTGCTGCCAAGGAGGCTATACGTCAGGCGGGGCTCGTGATGGAGCAGACCAAAGCGGCTAGGGATGCCAGTCAAGCGGCCTATGACATCAGCTCGGCGTTGCAGCAGAACGTCCAGGTTAGTTGATCTTCACTTGCGTTGTACACCCACTGGGTGCCGTTGGTCCGAAATTTCTCATTGGTGGGGGCACGCTGAGTGCACCCACTGGGTGTAGTCCCCGAGGCCACGGTCGACTGCTGGCAGTCGACTGTGGTCTTTGTACTGCCTTTCTGTAGTTGTACTTCTCCACTCGGTAGGGTTTTCTAAGAACGTTTTGGTCAGGCCATGTCAGATGATACTGTATCCGGTCGACTGCTGGCAGTCGCCCCTTTTTTTTTTTTTTGAAAACCAGTGGGGGCACGCTGAGTGCACCCACTGGGTGTAGTCCCCGAGGCTACTGTCGAATGTTTTGATTCGGCTGTAGTCTTAGAAGTGTTGTGCTCTTTCTTTCAGTCACTCGGGAGTAACTTATCTTTGATACTCTTTGTCGATTGACTCTTTGCAGAAGTCTTGTGAGCTTGTTGCTCAGCTCGCCGATCTGAAGAATAAGCAAATCCAGCTTAATCTTGATTTACAGTTTGCTCAGGAAAACGTGCAGAAGGTGAAGGATGAGGCAAAAGGTATGGCTGGTGAGGACTCGACGGCTGTCTCTGTCCTCCTGCCTGTTCTCAACTCTGTGCTTATTGTTGTTTCGCAGACGAACTGGAAAAGGCCCTGAAGAAGAAAGATCTTGACCTTGCGGAGGCACAAAAGGCGGCTGCGGAGAAGCTGAAGCTTGCTGAAGAGAAACTCGCTTCAGTCGACCAACTTGAGAGCGAGAACGCTAGGCTGAAGTCTGCTCTTGACTCGGCCAACAAGGAAGCGAGTCGACTGAAGACTGACAAGAGTACTCTGAACGACAAGCTCGGCCAGCTGGCGGGGAAGCACAAGGACTTGGGGGATTATCTTGGGGGTCTTGCCAAGAAGCTATACCTCATGCTTGAAGGTAACCCTCTTTGTGCGATTAATCTTGTTGTTGTCGACTCACCATTTGGTTACAGTTTTGACCTGTCGAAACTTCTTTCAGAATTCTGCCGGAACTTTGAGGAAGAGACCAGTCGAGTGGAGACCCGCTTGGACCCTATCAACTCTCCTGTGAAGGACGAAGTGGCCATGAATGTCTTCCGGTTGGAATCCCGTGTCGCTGGTGTGGTGGACTACCTGGCTCGGCTGAAAGCTGCAGTGTCACGGATCGACTCCGCACTCTGGCCCAAGGAGACGCTTCAGAACGACCTTGAATCCCTGGTCACTCGACTAAGTGAAGTTCCAGGTCGAGTGCAAGAATGGAAGAAGTCTTCTGCCAGGTGCGGTGCTGACGTGGCTCTGTCACTGGTTCGCGTCCACTGCAAGGAGGCACGCGAGGAGAAGCTGGCCGCTCTCCAGGTTGCTAACACCAGGAAGCATAACTTTCAGGACTTCATGGAGACCTTTATCGCTGCTGCCACTCGGATTTCTGATGGGATCGATTTGGACGAATTTGTTGCACCATCCAGTCCTCCGCCGGAGGAGTAAAAAACTGATATTCTTTGCCTTAAATTTGCCTCGGAATGCCGAGTGGTTTATGTAACCGATAAACTCCGTCGAGCTTATAGCTCAAGTACTTTTATTTGCGATCTAGGATCTTTTGGTTTTGTCCGAACTTGGCTCGACGTTGAATGTCTTCGTGACTTGATCCGCCGATCTACTATTCGTTGTTCCCTCAGAGGCTGTCTGGTTTGCACGATGCTTATCGCCGCGATGGCGTCTGCCCACCTGGCTTAGGTGAGTATTGGGCTGCAGCTAAGTCCCCGAGTGGGAGGTTTTGCTCTTCACTCGGTAGGAGTCGAATTACTTAGTCGAGTGCTTGGACTGCAGCTAAGCCCCCGAGTGGGAGGTTCGCTCTCCACTCGGTAGAATTTCAATTACTTAGGCGGGTACTTGGACTGCAGCTAAGCCCCCGGGTGGGAGGTTTGCTCCCACTCGGTAGGATTTTTTCAAACTTAGGCGAGTACATGGACTGCAGCTAAGCCCCCGAGTGGGAGGTTTGCTCTCACTCGGTAGGATTTTTTCAAACTTAGGCGAGTACTTGGACTGCAGCTAAGCCCCCGAGTGGGAGACTGGCTCTCCACTCGGTAGGATTTTTTCAAACTTAGGCGAGTACTTGGACTGCAGCTAAGCCCCCGAGTGGGAGGTTTGCTCTCCACTCGGTAGGATTTTTTCAAACTTAGGCGAGTACTTGGACTGCAGCTAAGCCCCCGAGTGGGAGGTTTGCTCTCCACTCGGTAGGATTTTTTCAAACTTAGGCGAGTACTTGGACTGCAGCTAAGCCCCCGAGTGGGAGACTGGCTCTCCACTCGGTAGGATTTTTTCAAACTTAGGCGAGTACTTGGACTGCAGCTAAGCCCCCGAGTGGGAGGTTTGCTCTCCACTCGGTAGGATTTTTTCAAACTTAGGCGAGTACTTGGACTGCAGCTAAGCCCCCGAGTGGGAGATTTGCTCTCCACTCGGTAGGATTTTTTCAAACTTAGGCGAGTACTTGGACTGCAGCTAAGCCCCCGAGTGGGAGACTGGCTCTCCACTCGGTAGGATTTTTTCAAACTTAGGCGAGTACTTGGACTGCAGCTAAGCCCCCGAGTGGGAGACTGGCTCTCCACTCGGTAGGATTTTTTCAAACTTAGGCGAGTACTTGGACTGCAGCTAAGCCCCCGAGTGGGAGGTTTGCTCTCCACTCGGTAGGATTTTTTCAAACTTAGGCGAGTACTTGGACTGCAGCTAAGCCCCCGAGTGGGAGGTTTGCTCTCCACTCGGTAGGATTTTTTCAAACTTAGGCGAGTACTTGGACTGCAGCTAAGCCCCCGAGCGGGAGGTTTGCTCTCCACTCGGTAGGATTTTTTCAAACTTAGGCGAGTACTTGGACTGCAGCTAAGCCCCCGAGTGGGAGGTTTGCTCTCACTCGGTAGGATTTTTTCAAACTTAGGCGAAACGGATTCGCAGCTAAGCCCCCGAGTGGGAGGCTGGCTCTCCACTCGGTAGTAGGATTTTCTGAAAACTTAGGCGAAGCGGATTCGCAACTAAGTCACCCACTGGGGGAAATTTAGACAGACAGAAAAAGAAATAGCAGCCTTTTGCTTGGAACAAAAGAATTACAGAGGTACTTTTATTACATCTCAGTCGAGTGAGTTTTTAAGTGTAAAAAGGACGGAGCAGGTCCGCGTTCCATGCTCGAGGCTCGTCGATCCGTCGATCGATGTTGTAGAGGTGATACGCTCCGTTGTGCAGGACTTTGGTGATGATGAAGGGGCCTTCCCAGGTCGGGGCAAGTTTGTGAGGTTTCTGCTGATCCACGCGGAGGACCAAATCTCCTTCCTGAAAGGCTCGACCCTTCACATTTCTGGCGTAAAACCGACGCAACTCTTGCTGGTAGATGGTCGAACGGATTAGAGCCATCTCTCTTTCCTCCTCTAAGAGGTCGACTGCATCTTGCCGGGCTTGTTCTGCTTCTGCTTCGGAATATAACTCGACTCGAGGCGCGTTGTGGAGCAAGTCGCTCGGCAAAACCGCTTCGGCTCCATAGACCAGAAAAAATGGCGTTCTTCCAGTCGACCGGTTAGGGGTGGTCCTCAACCCCCATAGAACTGACGGAAGTTCGTCGACCCAGGCGCCTGCTGCGTGTTTGAGATCACGCATCAGTCGGGGTTTTAGTCCTTTGAGGATGAGGCCATTCGCGCGTTCGGCCTGTCCATTCGACTGAGGATGAGCAACTGAAGCGTAGTCGACTCGAGTGCCCTGAGAGGCGCAGAAGGCTTTGAATCTGTCATTATCAAAGTTTGATCCATTATCTGTGATGATGCCGTGCGGAACTCCATATCTGAATATCAATCCCCTGATAAAACTGATGGCAGTGCTTGCATCGAGGTCCTTTATGGGTTTGGCTTCTATCCACTTCGTGAACTTGTCGACTGCGACCAACAAGTGGGTGAAGCCACTCCTACCAGTTCTCAGTGGTCCGATCACATCTAGACCCCAGACAGCGAAAGGCCAGACGAGTGGAATGGTCTTCAAGGCGGAGGCGGGCTTGTGAGACATGTTGGAATAAAACTGGCACCCCTCGCACTTGTCGACTATATCCTTTGCCATTTCGTTCGCCTTTGGCCAGTAGAAACCCGCTCGGTATGCTTTAGCCACGATGGTCCGAGAGGACGCGTGATGGCCGCAAGTCCCCGAGTGGATGTCCTCGAGAATTATCTGTCCTTCTTCAGGCGCGATGCACTTCTGACCAACTCCAGTCACGCTTTCTCTGTATAGCTGCCCTTTGATTACTGTAAAGGCTTTGGATCGACGGACGATCTGCCGAGCCTCTTCTTCATCTTCTGGGAGCTCTTTTCTTATGATATATGCAATGTACGGCGCTGTCCAATCGGGAGTGGTGGTCATGACTTCCATAATCAGGTCGACCACAGCTGGTATCTCCACTTCGGTCGAGTCAGAGGCGCTTTTTGGTTGTGGAGGCTCTTCTGTGAAAGGATCTTCTTGCACTGATGGTGTGTGAATGTGCTCTAAACATACATCTTTAGGGATGGCCTCCCTTTTGGACCCTATCTTCGCCAGATCATCTGCAGCTTGATTTTTCAGTCGGGGTATATGATGGAGCTCCAACCCCTCGAATCGTTTCTCCAGCTTTCTCACTGCGCTGCAATATCCCGTCATGGATGGGCTTTGGACGTCCCACTCCTTCATCACTTGATTAACAACCAGATCTGAGTCGCCGTAGACCATGAGGCGACGGACGCCGAGTGAAATGGCCATACGTAATCCGTATAGAAGCGCTTCATACTCTGCCTCATTGTTGGAGGAATCAAAGTGAATCTGGAGGACATACTTGAGCTTATCTCCTCGGGGGGGAAACCAGTACAACCCCCGCACCGGATCCGTTCAGCATCTTGGAGCCATCGAAAAACATAGTCCAGTGCTCCGAGTGAGCTTGAGTCGGAAGCTCCTGCTCGGTCCACTCGGCGAGGAAATCAGCTATTGCTTGGGACTTAATAGCTTTCTTTGCCTCGAACTTGATATCAAGAGGAATAAGTTCAATTGCCCATTTCGCCACTCGACCGGTTGCATCTCTGTTATGAAGAATCTCTGATAATGGAGCGTCGCTGATGACTGTGATAGAGTGATCGGAGAAATAATGAGCAACCTTCTTCGTGGTCATGTAAATCCCGTAAACGAGCTTCTGATAGTGGGGATATCTTTGCTTCGACGGGGTCAGAACTTCAGAGAGATAATACACTGGGCGTTGAACTTTGAAGGTCTTTCCTTCCTCTTCCCGCTCGACCGTAAGAACGGTACTAACGACTTGTCCCATGGCTGCTATGTAAAGCAACAATGGCTCTTTGCTGACAGGAGCAGCGAGCACCGGCTGGGTGGAGAGCAGAGCTTTTAGCTCTGCGAATGCTGCATCAGCTTCTGGAGTCCATTCGAACGTGTCTGACTTCTTCATCAGTCGGTAAAGAGGCAGCGCCTTTTCACCGAGCCTGGAGATGAATCGACTTAGGGCGGCCAAGCATCCAGTAAGTTTCTGGACGTCGTGCACACGCACGGGGCGTTTCATCCGGAGTATGGTGCCAACTTTTTCAGGGTTAGCGTCGATTCCTCGTTCGGAGACAAGGAAACCGAGTAACTTTCCTCCAGGGACTCCAAATGTGCACTTCGACGGATTGAGCTTGATATCATAACTCCTGAGATTGGCAAAAGTTTCAGCTAGGTCAGTCAGCAGGTCGGAACCTTTCCGTGACTTGACCACTATGTCATCCATGTATGCTTCTACATTCCGACTGATTTGAGTGATTAAGCACTTCTGAATCATTCTCATGAATGTAGCTCCGGCGTTCTTGAGACCGAAAGGCATGGTAACATAGCAGAAACACCCAAAAGGGGTGATGAAGGCTGTTTTTATTTCATCGGGTCCATACAGACGGATCTGATGGTATCCAGAGTAAGCATCTAAAAAAGATAACCTCTCGCATCCTGCAGTCGAGTCGACTATTTGGTCGATGCGAGGAAGAGGAAAATGATCTTTCGGGCAGGCCCGATTGATATGCTTGAAATCGATGCACATGCGCAACGATCTGTCCTTCTTAGGGACCATCACAACATTAGCGAGCCACTCGGAGTGGTAGATCTCGCGAATGAATTCTGCTGCTAGGAGTCGGGCCACTTCTTCGCCAATGGCCTTTCTCTTCTGAACGGCGGACCGTCGGAGATGCTCCTTGACTGGTTTGGCCTTTGGGTCGACTCGGAGGCGGTGCTCGGCCAGTCCCCTGGGCACACCTGGCATGTCAGCAGGCTTCCATGCAAAGATGTCCCAGTTCTCACGGAGGAACTGGACGAGCGCTTCTTCCTATTTGGAGTCGAGTGTAGTGGAGATGTTGGTTGGAGCCGCATTTGGATCGGTCGGGTGGATGTGGACTTGCTTGGTCTCACCGGTCGACTGAAATGCCGACTCCGTGGCGGGCTTCTTGGCTCGTAACAACTCACTCGGATCCGCAGTCTTTTGGTACTCTTGTATCTCTATCTTGGCCATCTGAGCGTCAGCAATTTTGGCGCCTTTCTGGAAGCATTCTTCTGCCTTCTTCCGATTGCCAACGATGGTGATTACACCTTTGGGGCCAGGCATCTTCATCTTGAGGTATACGTAGCATGGTCGAGCCATGAAGCGAGCATAGGCTGGCCTCCCAAGAATGGCGTGGTACGCACTCTGAAAATCCACGACCTCAAAGGTTAATTTTTCTTTCCGGAAATTCTTCGAGTCACCAAAGACGACGTCGAGAGTGATTTGACCGAGTGACTCAGCTTTCTTCCCGGGAATGACTCCGTGGAAGCTCATGTTGCTGGGGCTGATCCGGGACATCGGAATGCCCATCCCCTTCAACGTCTCTGCATACAACAAGTTTATCCCACTGCCGCCGTCCATCAGAACCTTGGTCAGTCGAGTGCCTTCAACAATTGGGTCGACCACCAACGCTTGCCTCCCTGGGGTGGCAATATGAGTCGGATGATCGGACTGGTCAAAGGTGATGGCGGTTTGGGACCACTTCAGGTAATGGGGTGTCACCGGAGCGACCATGTTTACTTCGCGATTGATGACCTTCAGTCGACTCTTACTTTCGACATCAGCGAAAATCATCAGAGTGGAATTGATTTGGGGGTATTCTTCACCGCTGTCTTCTCTGTCTTCAACTTTGTCTGACTCTTTCCCTTTGTCCTTGGCTTGCTTCCCTTGGAACTGTTGCATCAGGAGTCGACATTGTCGAGTGGTATGCTTAGGGTAAATGAGATTTCCCTCTTCATCTTTCTTCGTGTGAATGTGGCATGGTAAGTCCATCACATCGTTCCCGTCCTGGTCCTTCACTTTCTTGGGGTTCCAAGGACCCTTGGGTTTCCCCTTAAACTTTCCTGGGGTCACAGCTAAGGCTTCCCCGGGGGCGACTGGCTCGGCCTTGCGCTTCTGCTTCCGACTGGAGTGTCCTCCGCCGGCCTCATTAGCGGCTGCCTTATACTTGCCACTCCGGAGCCTATCTTCTTCTTCTCCGTTCGCGTACTTGGTGGCGATTTCCATCATTCGACTCAGGGTCATATCTCCGGTTCGACCAAACTTCAAAGTTAACTCTCTGTTTCTGACACCTTCCTTGAAGGCGCAAACTGCCTGATGATCGGATACATTCTCGACCGTGTGATTCAGAGTGATCCACCTCTGGATATAATCCCTCAGGGTTTCACTCGACTTCTGAACACATGACTGCAATTCTGTCAACCCCGCCGGTCGCTTGCAAGTCCCTTCGAATGTCCTGACAAACACCTGGGCTAGATCTTCCCAAGTATAAATACTGCTGGGAGCCAACTGATTCAACCACGCTCTGGCTGATCCTTCCAACATGAGGGGCAAATGCTTCATGGCCACCTCGTCATTGCCGCCTCCGATCTGAACGGCCACTCGGTAATCCTCGAGCCATGTGTCCGGCTTGGACTCTCCGGTGAACTTGCCGACTCCAGCCGCCAACCTGAAGTTGGGAGGAATCACTGCAGCTCTGATTGCTCTGCTGAAACACTCGGGACCTGAGATGCGAACTCTGCTACTGGACGGGGCGCCTCTGTCACGGTCTTCTCGGTGAGCTCTATTTCGGTCGACCAGACCTTGAACGATGATGGACCTCGCATCAAAGCCTGGTCCCCTGGGGTCGACTGGGACCTTTCGCCCAGTACTGAACTGGCGTCTGTCTTCTTGCCGTCGAGGAATGTACGACCCGGCTCTTGGGGGAGGAGAAGGCACTCGACGTTGATCGTTGCGATCGAATCGGTGCTCATATTGCTCGTGCCCTTGGTACTGATCCTCGTGCCGGCCTCTGTGTCCTTCACGCCTCGGGGGCGACCTCGGACTATGAGCCGACTGAATGGAATTCGCAGTGACGGATCGACTGTGAATCCTGTTGCGCGACTGAGACACGGCTGAATTCTAGTCACCCGCTGCACGAAGCAAATCTCTGATCTGCAACAGACCTCTCCCTGCCTCTGACTGTGAAGGCTGGATCGACTCCGCTATGCGAGCCGCAGCTGCCAAATTCTGAATCGGGGTACGGTATACCTGGGTCGGCGGCTGAAAGACGCGACGACGACTGGACTCGGGAGCGGGCGGTCGTGCGCGCTCGTCGAGTGCTCTCTGGAGATTCTCCAATCGAGTACGTTCAGCCAAATTGGCCAAGCGCGCCTCCTCCAGGGCTCGCGCCTCAGGGGTTTCTCCAACGATAGGAGTGTGAAGGGCGTCCATGTTCCGGCGACGGAGTTCCTCCCTCTGCACTGAGGTAAGGGGCTCGGGCCTGTACTCTTCGTGACCCCGCGCCGGAATCCCCCCTGCGGCAACCTCTTCGGTATGGGGGAATCCGGGGGGGCTACGTGGTCCGTCGACCATTAGTACTTCCGCCGCTGGGTCACTGCTGTCGCACTCGGACGCAGTCTCTACGGAGCCAGTCGACAGGTCGAACAGGCCGTAGAGTGACTCGTCGGGCTCGATTGCCGCAACTTGGGGGATGGCTGACTGGCGGGCCAGTGCGTGCTTCACCCACCGTTGGAGTCTCGACCGACCGGTGCGCTTGCGCCGGTGGGAAGCTGATGACGATGACGGCGCAACGAATGCCGACCCGTACTGGGTCGACGGTTGCCGCAGGAGGACGCCGCGGACGCATGCGCGGAAATGCGTGGCTCCGCGGGCGGGAAGCGCGTCCACGTCGAGTGGAGCCTCCTGCAGCCAAGCAGAGTTGTCAACGACGAAGGAGAGAGCGCCGAGACGGATCTCGCGGCTCTCGACCATGACTCCGCTCGAAAACATGATGTGGGTTGAAAGAATCCCAACTCCTCCAACAAATCGCTAGAACACCTGCCCCACGGTGGGCGCCAACTGTCGTGGTTCTAAGTCTGACAGTGAGAATAGGGGGTAAGTATGGAGAGGCAAGATCCTAGCTATGGAGTAGTTGTATGCGCAAGGAGTTTTACGAGTTCGGGCCCTTCTCTGAGGAAGTAACAGCCCTACGTCTCGGAGCCCGGAGGCAGTCGACTGGATTAAGTGTGTGTGTGTTACAAAGTTCCGAACCCTTGTCTTAGTGGAGGGGGGTGGCTTATATAGAGTTCGCCAGGACCCCAGCCAGCCCACGTTACAAGGAGTTTAATGTACATAAAGAGAGGGGGTTACTGGTAACGCCTGCAATAAAGGACCATGAAGGCCATAAAAGCTACTTATGAGGTGACCGTTTGTAGGCAGTGCCTTTAAGTCTTCTTATGGTCGAGTGGTTGCCTTCATGGTCGACTGCTTGTGCTTCCGGTCGAGTACGCTTGTGTCCGTCGACTGGGCTGACCAGGTCGACTGACCTGTCGATACTTCTCAAAATGTCTTTCGTTGTAGGAGTCATGTCCTTGATTGGGTACCTCAGGTATGATAAGTCACCCTACCCTAGGTACGTATCCTCGTCAAGGGCGAGCGCGCGATTTGGATCCGACGGTTCGCGATGGCGCTTGCTCGGGACGTCTAACGAGCAAAGCTTTGCTTTTAAGAATTTGGGTAGAAACAAATAGTACTACAAGCATACCACAGCAGCTCATGCAAATGTGCCATGCCACGGGAAGGACCGGACCGGAGGACGCATCAAGAGATGCTTTGCCTCGTTCTGCCGATCGAGCCGGGTCGACCGGACCGAAAGGCTCGACGCGTCGGCATCACGATTTGGAAGACAGTACGTGTCCGCTCCACGCTAGGCCGAAGGAAGGAACGCGCTGGAGAAAAGGGAGGAGCAGGCCGCCAGTAGTCCGTGGAAAGCGACCCGGGAGATTTCCAAAGTGGAGCTGTCAACACAAGACGGTGCTCCACTTGCCGCTCCGCTCCGCTTGGGTGGGTGTCCGTACGGAACGGAAGGGAGGGAGTGGCATCCAGCTCATTTGTGATTTGTTGGATGAGTCATTAGGCTAACTTCACCGCGGAGCCTGACCGGCCCGTCCGTTTGGGGTAAAAAAGACAAACGAGACAGCCCGGCGCGCGGGCGCAAACGGATAAATGTCCGGATCCTGTCTGCTTTCGACCCATCCCCGACTCAAACTTGCGCTCGGTTTGGGGTGAAACGGACGCGCGCGGACGGCCTCGACGCACGCCCTTGTCCCCCCGTGGCCCGCCTGTCGGGGACACTAGCAGTCCCTCCGCTCCCAACGCTTCACCCTCTCTCCCCGCCCCGCCCCGCCGCCGGCGCCGCTGCTATTCTCCGGCCGCCTCCTCACCGCGCAGCCCCCCGCCGTCCATACCAAACCACGTCTCGACATGGCCGCCACCACGCCCGCGCTTCCGCCGTAGGTTTGGTCGTCGATCGGAGGAGGTTTGGCCGTCGCCGTCCTTGCCGGTGGCAGAGGGGACACGACTGCCGGCGACGTACCACGGTGGCCGAGGCAGATTCCGACGAGAGCTCCAGAGCGGCCAGTAGCCGGCCGGCAACCACCCTGCTGCGTCGAGGTGATCATCGCGGCCTCTTCGCCACCACGACCGCAAGGTGTTCGACCTTTTGCCAACAAAGGTATGGACAGTGGAGACGAGTTTTTCTTCCATCACTTCCTTTGTTCATCGGACGATTCGTCGTCGGATGATGACGATCTTGTGGTGGCTGCACTGGTCGTTCACGACCATATTCAACAGCAGCTTCCTCGGTACAGGGGGTCACTCCCTGGTCGTGCTCCCAACCTGAACCGCAACAGGGAGAGAGGCCACGCCCTGCTCTATGCAGATTACTTTGCCAACACCCCACTCTTCAGGCCGGATAAATTTCGTCGCCGTTTTCGTATGGCAAGGCATGTGTTCAATCGTATCCGAGAGGGAGTGGTTGCTCATGACCCATACATCGAGTGCAAGACGGATGCCCTTGGCAAGCTTGGATTCTCCTCCTATCAGAAATGCACCACGGCCATCCGCATGCTTGCATATGGAATTCCAGGCGATTTGGTGGATGAGTATGTGCGTATGAGTGAGACAACATGTCTGATGTCAATATACAAGTTTTGCCAGGCTGTGATCGAGGCCTTTGGCCCAGAGTACTTGAGGCAGCCAACTGCCGCTGATACAGAGAGATTGTTGGCGACCAACGCAGCTAGAGGCTTTTCAGATATGCTTGGCAGCATAGATTATATGCACTGGGAGTGGAAGAACTGTCCATTTGCTTGGCAGGGCCAGTACAAGGGGCATGTTAACGAGTGCACTGTCATATTAGAAGCGGTGGCATCACAAGATCTTTGGATATGGCATTCTTTCTTCGGCATGGCAGGTTCTCACAATGATATCAACGTGCTGCAACGTTCTCCAGTCTTCACGAGGCTTGCAGAAGGCCACTCCCCACCTGTCAACTTTGAGATCAACGGACACCATTACAACAAGGGATACTATCTAGCAGATGGTATATATCCTCAGTGGTTAACTTTTGTGAAGACAATCTCGAAACCCCAAGGTGAGAAGAGAAAGAGATTTGCCCAAATGCAAGAGAGTGTTAGAAAGGATGTGGAACGTGCTTTTGGTGTGCTTCAATCCTGGTGGGGTATTGTTCGAAACCCTGCACTGTCATCGGATGAAGGGAAGCTTTGAGAGGTGATGACTGCTTGTGTGATCATGCACAACATGATCGTCGAGGACGAGCGTGATGAGAGTATCTTCGACCAAGGATTTGATTATCAAGGTGAAAATATTGAGCCCATGCACCAAGACCCGGCCACATTTGAACAGTTTGCCTAATTCCACCGTGAGATGCGTGATTGGCACACTCATGTGAATCTTCAAAATGACTTGGTTGAGCACGTGTGGGATCACATTGGCAACCAATAGATGTATTTGTCCATTTTACGTTCAGTCAAGACAATTTCGATTTGATTGTAAAACTATTTTATTAAAGACAATTTTAATTGGGTTGTAAAACTATTTTAATTTTCAGACAAATATTTGGGTTCGAAACTAGTTTTAATGCAAATTTGGGCATTTCTTGGCCCTGACGGACAGGATGGGGCAAAAGGATGTGGCCGCGCGCTGGACGCACGGCCATCACATCCCAGGACAGGCTCGGACACGACCCCAAATCCCTATCCAAAAGGACAAAAACAAAACAAAACGGGCGTTCGTTTGGGGTCACGCGGTGGAGTTGGCCTTATGAAACCATGGGATGGGATGGGAAGAGCATAGCATGGCATAGTACCGACTGCCGTGCAGCTGTGCGACGCGGCAGCACCCAAGCACGGTAGGCAGGCCCATGCGCCGCGGGACCAACACGTGAGATGAGAGTGAGACATGAGGAGGGGCTGTTCTTGTACTGTCAGGAACACGTTATGCTTACGTTTACCGACCACGGGACCAATGTAATTTAATTTCGGACGGAGAGGGCCCTTAGGATGCTTTGTAGTCGAGTGAACTTGTACAATAGTCCCGGATCTTCTCAGAAAAGAAGGCAAATCCAATAGGTTCCAAAGCTAGCAATAACAAAAGTAATACAGCATTGGATAGTAAAGGACCCGAATGGAAAAGAATACTTACAAGCAAGCCCTTCAGTTTTACATTCAGGACCCCATAAAAGAACTAAAAATACAATTAAGTCTTTAAACCACCCGCGATCCCACTAGAACACCATGGCCATCATCTTCAACCGCAGCCTTGCCAACACAAGGCAAGGAGAGAAGGGGCTAACTAGAGTTGTGCTTTGTCAACGGTCGTGACAACTGAACACATTTTTTCACCCGCAAAAAAAACAAAAAACTGAACACATTTTACTAGCGGCGTGCTGCCTGTTTCGGCCGAATTGGAACCAGCCCTCCATGAACAGAACTGACATGTGAACATCACGCATTCCACCAAAGAGGGAGGTAAATAAATTGCAGCAAAACGAGACCAAGCAAGTTTGATATCTGATTGTATTTGTAGAGCTAGATCTCGAAATAGCTGAATAGTTCAAACTCTTTCCAATCTCTGAATGTACTGTGCACATCACCATTTTGAGAATGATAGGAAAAAACAAGCACCTGAGCGCACTACTTTTATTTGGATGAACATGTATAAACTTGTTAGAATCATCAGCTACACCACACTATAAATTAAAGATGACAACATGCATTTACATTATACAGGAATACACAGCGGATGTATGGAAACATCAGCATTGCCTAATCATGGACCATAACTTACCACTGAGCTACTACAGATATGAGCTGTGAGTAAAAATGGCTCGCCTCAGCCAACTCTAATCAAGCTATAGCAAGAATACTCTGCCGCCTCTCATCCAAACCATATTATTAACTCTATACTGCTAGGCAATCGTCTGGTCTATAACCTTCTCGCGCCTATCACCAAAACAGCTGTTTTGTGCTAACAATTCGATGCCTTCAGGTGACATTGAAAGTGCAGCAGAACTTAAGTAATGTCTTGACTGACGACACCTGCAGCACACAAAGAGCAGCAGTCAGTGTTCGTTGGTACTGTCTTCCTGAAATTTTAAACCCTGCTAATGCAAATTGCACATGATGTTCACGCTAACAGTTCATTTAAGGGATTACAGAGGACATGAACAATAGGGCGTACCATGGATTTGTGCCAAAACATTCCTTTCTAATGTAAATGAGATTAGGTGAAATTCCCTAAACTCTAATCGAGCAGCAGGCCGCTATCCATATCTCAAACACTCAGTTGAACTGATATGGGTAAACACACTATTTCAGAGTAATGGAGAGAAGCATGCTGGTTCACATAAGGTATCCAATTTTGCAAACGCTTAACCAGATTGCGGCCAAAATCATTTTTAAAGTAAGAACGTTACATGGTGCAAATACAGAATTCCAGAGTAAAAATATGACCAGCTAAGGTGCTACGGCAATTTTAGACAAAAGATGATGCTGGCAATGTTTGGCCTGGTTATATATACCTTGACACAAAAGAACATATGTTCGGCATCATACTTGGTGCATACAACAACAACAACAACAAAGCCTTTAGTCCCAAACAAGTTGGGGTAGGCTAGAGGTGAAACCCATAAGATCTCGCAACCAACTCATGGCTCTGGCACATGGATAGCAAGCTTCCACGCACCCCTGTCCATAGCTAGCTCTTTGGTGATACTCCAATCCTTCAGGTCTCTCTTAACGGACTCCTCCCATGTCAAATTCGGTCTACCCCGCCCTCTCTTGACATTCTCCGCACGCTTTAGCCGTCCGCTATGCACTGGAGCTTCTGGAGGCCTGCGCTGAATATGCCCAAACCATCTCAGACGATGTTGGACAAGCTTCTCCTCAATTGGTGCTACCCCAACTCTATCTCGTATATCATCATTCCGGACTCGATCCTTCCTCGTGTGGCCACACATCCATCTCAACATACGCATCTCCGCCACACCTAACCGTTGAACATGTCGTCTTTTAGTCGGCCAACAGTCCGCGCCATACAACATTGCGGGTCGAACCGCCGTCCTGTAGAACTTGCCTTTTAGCTTTTGTGGCACTCTCTTGTCACAGAGAATGCCAGAAGCTTGGCGCCACTTCATCCATCCGGCTTTGATTCGATGGTTCACATCTTCATCAATACCCCCATCCTCCTGTAACATTGACCCCAAATACCGAAAGGTGTCCTTCCGAGGTACCACCTGGCCATCAAGGCTAACCTCCTCCTCCTCACACCTAGTAGTACTGAAACCGCACATCATGTACTCGGTTTTAGTTCTACTAAACCTAAACCCTTTTGATTCCAAGGTTTGTCTCCATAACTCTAACTTCCTATTTACCCCCGTCCGACTATCGTCAACTAGCACCACATCATCCGCAAAGAGCATACACCATGGGATATCTCCTTGTATATCCCTTGTGACCTCATCCATCAGCAATGCAAAAAGATAAGGGCTCAAAGCTGACCCCTGATGCAGTCCTATCTTAATCGGGAAGTCATCGGTGTTGACATCACTTGTTCGAACACTTGTCACAACATTATCATACATGTCCTTGATGAGGGTAATGTACTTTGCTGGGACTTTGTGTTTCTCCAAGGCCCACCACATGACATTCCGCGGTATCTTATCATAGGCCTTCTCCAAGTCAATGAACACCATATGCAAGTCCTTCTTTTGCTCCCTATATCTCTCCATAAGTTGTCGTACCAAGAAAATGGCTTCCATGGTCGACCTCCCAGGCATGAAACCAAACTGATTTTTGGTCACACTTGTCATTCTTCTTAAGCGGTGCTCAATGACTCTCTCCCATAGCTTCATTGTATGGCTCATCAGCTTAATTCCACGATAATTAGTACAACTCTGAACATCCCCCTTGTTCTTGAAGATTGGTACTAATATACTCCGTCTCCATTCTTCTGGCATCTTGTTTGCCCGAAAAATGAGGTTGAAAAGCTTGGTTAGCCATACTATTGCTATGTCCCCGAGACCTTTCCACACCTCAATGGGGATACAATCAGGGCCCATCGCCTTGCCTCCTTTCATCCTTTTTAAAGCCTCCTTCACCTCAGACTCCTGGATTCGCCGCACAAAACGCATGCTGGTCTCATCAAAGGAGTCGTCCAGTTCAATGGTAGAACTCTCATTCTTCCCATTGAATGGCTTGTCGAAGTACTCCCGCCATCTATGCTTAATCTCCCCGTCCTTCACCAAGAGTTGGCCTGCTCCGTCCTTGATGCATTTGACTTGGCCAATGTCCCTCGTCTTCCTCTCTCGGATCTTGGCCATCTTATAGATGTCCCTTTCACCTTCCTTCGTGCCTAACCGTTGGTAGAGGTCCTCATATGCCCGACCCCTTGCTTCACCAACAGCTCACTTTGCGGCCTTCTTCGCCATCTTGTACTTCTCTATGTTGTCTGCACTCCTATCCAGGTATAGGCGTCTGAAGCAATCTTTCTTCTCTTTAATCGCCTTCTGGACGTCATCATTCCACCACCAGGTATCTTTATCTTCGCTTCTCCTTCCCCTGGACACTCCAAACTCCTCCGAGGCCACCTTACGAATGCAAGTCGCCATCTTCATCCACACATTGTCCGCATCCCCTCCTTTCTCCCAAGGGCCCTCCTTAATGACCCTCTCCTTGAACACCTGAGCTACCTCCCCCTTGAGCTTCCACCACTTCGTTCTAGCGACTTTGGCACGCTTATCCCGCTGGACACGAATCCGAAAGCGGAAGTCAGCAACCACCAGCTTATGCTGGGGTACAACACTCTCTCCAGGTATCACCTTACAATCTAGGCACGCACGTCTATCTTCTCTTCTCGAGAGGATGAAATCAATCTGGCTAGAGTGTTGGCCACTACTAAAAGTCACCAGATGTGATTCTCTCTTTCTAAAGAGGGTGTTAGCTACAATCATGTTGTAGGCTAGAGCAAAGCTTAAGACATCTTCTCCTTCTTGATTCCTGATGCCATAGCCAAAGCCCCCATGCACCCCTTCAAAACCTGTGTTAGATGTACCCACGTGGCCATTTAGGTCTCCTCCTATGAAGAGCTTCTCGCCAATCGGTACACTCCTAACCATGTCTTCCAAGCCTTCCCAGAACTCCCTCTTGGTGTTCTCATTGTGGCCTACTTGCGGGGCATACGCGCTGATAACATTGAGAACCAAGTCCTCAACTACCAGCTTGACCAGGATAATCCGGTCCCCACGTCTCTTGACGTCTACCACTCCATACTTGAGGCTCTTGTTGATCAAGATGCCTACGCCATTTCTGTTTGCAGCCGTCCCCGTGTACCACAGCTTGAAGTCGGTATCCTCCACCTCCTTCGCCTTCTGTCCTCTCCATTTGGTTTCTTGGACGCAAAGGATATCAACACCTCTCCTCACCGCTGCATCAACTAGCTCCCGAAGCTTCCCTGTCAGAGACCCTACGTTCCAGCTACCTAAGCAAATCCTCCTAGGCTCGGCTAGCTTCCTTACCCTTCGCACTCGTCGAGTCAAATGCGAAGACCCTTGCTCATTTTCCACTACACCCGGACGCCGATGTAGCGCGCCACTAAGGATGCGACGACCCGATCCTCGCTCACTTGCCACCGTATCCGGATCAAGATACGGCGCGCCACTTGAGGGGTGACGGCCCGGCCCTTGCCCATTTTCCACCACACCCGGGTTCAGATGTGGCGTGTCGCTGAGAGGGTTACGCCCCAACGAAAATCTTTTGGGTTTCATCTCCATAAGAGTGGCTGAGTTTTTACGTTGGCTCGCCAAGCCTATCACAACCCTCCTCCTTTACCCGGGCTTGGGACCGGCTATGTTCAGAAATGTTTGGCCTGGTTATATATACCTTGACACAAAAGAACATATGTTCGGCATCATACTTGGTGCATGAAAGAAAAAAATTATAGAACTGAAAGACAGGGACTACCTTCTTTGCTTGTTTGCAACTTTACTGTCAGTAAGTCGCAAGTTTTCTAACTGCGAAATCTGACAAGTCGAAGATAAATAATCAACAAAAGCGGGTCCTCTCAGTGATAAAGATAGCTTGGAAGGAACTACCGGAAGCAGCGCATCACAAAAATGAACTAGTTGCTCCCTGCACAGTTAATTGCAGGTTCAGTGTCTCAATGGATATACATAGACTATAAGCAAATTGATATACCAGTCTTGGAAAAGATTCATTTAGCAAGATAATATTCCACTCAGTCAAATTTACTGAGTAACAAGTACAACCTATATGACATCCACTATTTAAGAAATTTCTGAACATGGGAAAGGCTCGTAACCACTGTTGAAGTTGCAATAGAATAAGGCTAACAAGAATTTTCAATTATGGTCAAAATCACTATCACGTGAAAGTGCCATGCGCACATAATACTCATTGGTGCAAAATATAACATGTTGGTTCAACGAAAAGTGACATTATTACCATAAATGCATGCTGACTAGTATTCCAAGATATGCACATATGTCACCTACCAAAACATCACTAGCATTTCCATCAGTTGTGCATTGTTTATGCACCAGTAGAAAACTCTATATTGTGTTGACATATGCAAATATAGCTGAAATGTTTATCATGAGGTATGACCAGTCGACCCCTAAAATAATCTACTCAACATGCCTTCAATTTCTTCCCACCTACAATTCTGGTAGATGAGCAGTGGTGTTCATGTTCAGCATGCAAGGTCGATTGGCCAACAGTACAGAAGCAGCGTTACATGTGGAGTTGTGGGCTAGAACATTAGCCCAGGCGGGAATTGGTTAGTTTTTGTTGTGTTTAGGAAAACAAATGACCCTATGACACAGCATTACGGCCACTAGGACCCCAATGTTTTCTAAAATATACTCTAAATTAAATGCATAAATGAATAAAAACTAAACTGCAATACCATGAAAACTCCAAGATATGTTAAAATGCAACAAATGTACATGGAAATGCGATGCTTACCTCCCCTTAGAAATACAGCTTGTTGGATTTTTCATGTGGGAAATGTTCCCATATCCATCATCACTGTTGATTCCTGAACTTATAAGTTTACCAAGAGATGTGGCAGTTGTACTGGCAAACAACAACTCTTGTGACAAATCACTGAAACCATCCTCTTTATCTTGGAAGTCCCTTGAGAAAACGCAAAGAGCATGCTGCGCATAGACAGATCCCATCTCAAGCTGCTTGTCGTACCAGGAGAGGTCGTCAGGCTCAGCACTTGGGGTTGAAGATGGATCCAAAATGTCCTGCACAAATTTATAAAAAAATACATCAAGGGTTCAAGACCATATTGCACAAACATGAATCACCAAGAAACCAACGATAAGAGTCTTACATTGGTAAGAGGGTAGCAGCGGGTGAGCATAAGATCTGATTCCGATATTAAATCAGACACACTGGAAGCAAGCTTCAAAGCTCCAGAAGCAGTTCTATTGTGGTTGGTCTCACAGGGAAGTACAGGACAGCAACGACGTAGCCTGTTCCAAGTATCCTGTACGCGTTCAACCTTGCAACAGTCTTTAGTTTTTTTGCCAGAAAGCAGCCAAATGCTATCAGCTCGACTGCATTCATCCATCAGTTGATACCCCGTAGTTGAACAACTTTCCTGTTCATTCCTGCCAAATGATTCTGCATAAGCTTCACATGTCTCACCAACCACATCTTCCATGCATTTCTGCGATCCAGACATTAGATTCCTCACATGGTTACTGTCTTCTAGTGCCGTCATAGGCATAGTGCAAACACCATCATTATTAAAGGTAGACAAGCCATTGAACACCATACTTGATAAAAGGTCATCGCTGCTAACAGATGCAGAAACACCTCCAGCTGCGAGGGATGACTCAGGCACACACGACACACCCTGTGACATAAAAGTATCACATATTTGTGAAATGGACCCAACCAAGTTGCTCTCGAACTGGTTTTGGAAAGAATTAGTTATTTCAAAAGTCTCCCTTGATTCGCTTGGAAAACAAAATTGATTTGAGATTCCTTGCCCATGTATATGGGGCACTTCTGGAGGTTGTGGGAATAAATCACCTTCTGGCATAGTAAATCTGGCATCTTTGGCAATATATGCATCCGCTTGATCATCATCGGACTCAGATAATAACACTACACCATGCTTCTTTCTTGCTTTTTGTTGATCAGACGGAAGAGAGGTATCTGGAGCATCATCAAAATCATCAAGATCATTCTTACAAGGTGAAATATCATTACATTCAGTAGAGTGGCCATGCTTTAACTTGGATTTTTTAATCTTTCTTGTTTTAACTGCACTTCTTCCCTTGGTCAGAGGTGCTGTTATTTGTAACTCCAAGGCTTCAAACTCTGATAGTTCCATCTGCCTTTTCTTTTCTTCAGCTAAATGGATTGTTTTTTCTATCTCCAAACACACTGTTTCTGATAATTTACAGGGGAAGTCCCAAGGCAACATTCTTGGCACAGTAGAATGTACTGCATCCAAGTCAAGTGAAAAAGGAACAGACAAGCATTTGTTTGACCTCTCTGAAAATAGAAAATAAATTAGAATAGCTAAAATGATATGCTGAGCAGTTCTACATTGAATACAACATTTAAATGCAAAATCTTCGACAAAAAACTACCATTAAATAAAGACGCCACGCAAAAAAAAACGGAACAACATTTCTCACAGCATGGGTGTGTTATGTGCACGAGTACAGGATTAGGTAATATTCAAACAGATATGGAACATTACTTAAATAGGAAAACATAAAGATTAGAGTTAGATCAGATTGGTAACCTTTAAGTTATTACTTAGGGGTCAATAAGAGAACATGAAATAAGCCATGTGTAGGTTTGACCACTAATAAACTTATTACTCCCTAAGACGTCTTTTGACACTAGTGTAGTGTCAAAAAACATCTTACATTATGGGACGGAGGGAGTACAAAACAAGGAATCCTATAATTGTGCAACTAACATTATTGACTACCAGGTAACGTTCCAACTAAATGATATGAGATGTCTAAGTGTCTAACAGTCCATGCTCATAACAGCAAGTCTAACAGTGGTCACACAATTACAGAAACAAACATATTATGCCATAATATACGAATCACACAACTAGCCAGTCACACTTCAGTGAATAAGATAAAAAAGATAGCATTTTAAGCTATAGTATATCACTTGGGCTCAAATTTTGTAAGTATGGGCCGGCACAAGCACACAAAAGTACCCAACCTGTGTATTCCTGCTTGCCTTGATACCAAAATTGCAAAAGCATTGTTGTCCTCCTAATATCCCCTAAACAAGCATTGATAAAATACTTCAATTGAGGAGCAGTGACGTCCACTCCCTCAGACTTACAGATCTGCGCAGAGTTAGCATATAGTCAGCTTTCAAATCAGACAAGTGACATAAGTTTTCATCCACAAAATAATTCTTTACCATGCCAACATGTGAAAGTAGCTCTCCAGATGATGGGTATTTGAAATCCAAAACTAGCTGCTCCAAGAGATGAGGCAAAGCTGGGTCCTTCTCTTCACAAGACAAGTGTAATGAATAACAAGCGCTTTAGTATATAACATCAAATGAGACTGTAAAAGATGAATAGAGAAATGCAAAATCCTGAAGGCAAAAAGGCTCACTGTTGCTAGTCAGTATAATTGGCCATCTTGTAGTCTCTGCAATCTTAAGTATGGTCGAAATAAATCCACGATCCTCATCAAAGACAGTATCCACATCCTCAAATAGAATAAGTGTCTTGTTAATAACTTGTTTAGGGGCTTCATCACTCAGCTTTGAACTTGAGTAGCATTTTACAGATAGCATATGTTCATCATCATTAGATGCTTTTCTTGTAGAGCAGGATACCAAATGCTTGTATTCAGTCCTATCAGGTGTCTCTGAAGCTGGATCTAAAGAATCGATTCTTGGTGGAGTGGTGACCTCCTCTTGTGACCTATATGGGAGACAAAAAGACATACACTCTAAAAAGGCAGGCCTATAAAGTTTTAGACAAGAATGCTTAGGTTGGCATTTAAACTGCATTTGACTACATGCCAACTTGGTGCTTGCCAAAAAATATTGAGCAGAACTTCATATGATTATAAGCAAATTCGCATTGGTTTTTGCATGTGCCCTAAGGGAAAATATCTAGTGCTACCATGTCTTAGATGCTACCATGATAAGGGCTTTTGGACCGTCGGATTCTCAGATCGGACGGCTCTCAATAACTTTGCCACATTTGCAAAAGAGCCTCCGTGAAGTCCAAAAAATGCGCATAGGTCCAGCAGATCCATGATCTCCTGGATGCCGTCCGATCTAAGAATCCAACGGCCCAAATGTTCGTATCATGGTAGCATTTAAGCGTCAGGAGCACTAGATACTCTCCCTGTGCCCTAATACCATAGTTCCTATAGCAGCAGATTTCGTTGTTACTCCACAATTCTTTGAGGAGTTAGTAGTAGTAGGCAATTTAGATGCATTAGATAGCAATATCACATCTTATATTATATTGTTAGGGCCTTCTGTATATATGAGGTATGGCAAATTGGATCATCTCTTAAGGAACAAGAAAGAACAAAAAGGTCATTCAGGCCTTTGGTCTCATTTTTCTCCTTCTTAAGAGATGTATATACCTCACATATATTAGCTCGTACCCCACTGTATAAGGGGTTTCCTGCATATTTACTCCCCATGTACGTGTATATATACTGGCCTATGGCCTCATGGAAGTACAAGTTGCTATTCTTCATAACACCCCTAAGGTCCCACTTCAAGTCATCACAGTCCAGTGTTACCCCCGTGGACTAAGGTGCATAATAAGTTGCATCATGAAGAGAGTAGAGCTCGTAATAAAGGAATGCCAAGTCAATTAGACAACTAATGTCCGTCATAAACAGGAAAAGTGAAGCAGCACAAGGTTGTGGAGGAGCAACTTCCCCTTGCTGCTACGATGTGTACAGAACAAGTGTTGAAGGAACAACATCAACATGCTGTGCTAGATATTACTCTAGAGGTGGAGATAGAGCAGCAGGAGTTCAATCCAAAACTCCTAGAGCACAAGATCTAGTCCAAGATCTCTCTAAGATAAGAACACCAAGTTCTATTATAGGTAGTGGGGTACATAGTCTGGTTACAAACTAGAGGTGAGGACCTCTATTTATAGGGCTTTGGGAAGCCTTCACATCTCACTTCTACTTACAGCTAGAACACTCATAGCTAGAAGACTCTAGAAAACAGTAACTAGGGTTTAGAAAAGAAAAGAAATACTCCCTCTGTCCCAAAATAAGTGACATGGTTTTAGTTCAAACGGAGGTAGTACTAGACTAGAGTAGAAGTATCTAGAAGTAGCCAAACAAATTTGACATACAATTTTATTTTTATTTTCCTCATCTAGTGTTCCTCATCAGAAAGTGAGAACACAGAGAAGAAATTGGACATACCATTTTTCAAGGCCATGTGATTTAGTTGCTTCCTCAAACTTTTGCTTTACATACGCCCCATTTCTCATATCAGATGTATTTACCTATAAATTCACACTTTTAAGAAAAAATACAGGAAGTGGAGTTGTTTCTAGAAAGAAAAGCTGCTGAAGAAAATACCTCAATTACATTGAACCCATGTTCTCTCGCACAAGCAAAAACTGCAGCTGATTTTCCACACTGGGAGTAAGAACAAAGAGATCAGACTAGATCTAGGCTGTATGTCTATACAGCCATAAGGGCGTAACAATGCAAGTATACATATTGTTCCCAATGTATTGTATCAACCTTAATAATAGTTAACTTCAGATGGTTAATACAATTTGTGGAAGGGGCGATTGAAAAATATAAATTAGAACATAGTAACGGAATCGATAGACTGCAATTTTATGTTTGCACACCTCGGTGCCCAGTTAAATGAATACAGACAATACCAATTGCTAGGACAAAATTAGTAGCTGAACAACCTACAGGGCTCAACCTTATTTTTTAGAGTTCTGATGAATAGCATCATATGTAAGCCTTTCCAGTTCAAACTAAGTTACTAACTGGATATAAGTTGCCATTACATTGTTTTAATTTTTTAAAGAGAGGTGTTTCCTAAGGTAACAAATGGGAAGCTCTATACTGTTAGTGCCAGCGGCATGTAATCCTATTTCATTCTTTTGGTAGGAGTGGCTGCGTTTAGGATGGTGCTACTTACCAACAGCAATTTCAACACCACAAATGTATTACTTATAGAAAATACTCAACAGCTTTAAAATAAAGTGCAGATTGATTGATTGATTGCTGAAAAGCATGTTAAGCAAAGTGTACAATGATAGCGACAGGTACTCTTGAGCATGGTACTCACCCCAACTGGTCCAGTAATTAGAAGTACATTTTCATAATCAGAAGCATCTTCTGAACAATCTGTGTCAGATTCATCTTGACAGAAGCTGGCATTGATGCTCTCATTAGCAACTCCAGTTTGCTTGTTCTTGTGGCCTCTTTCATCCCACCCTTTGAGCCATTCACTGAGAAACTTTACATGCTCAATATTTCCACAGACCTATCAACCAAAATAGAGTGGAAATCCCAGAACAAATATAAGCATAATGTAGTATTTGTGTTTCCTAAGAGGCATGTTGACCCAAAAAGCTAATCAAGTACAAGAAACAGACGGAGAAGATATAATGCAAATGCATAATTGTCAATATAAAAATAAAATTTCATATTCACCTGGGCAGCAGTTTCAGGCCGGTACTTGTCAGTCCACAGGTAATAAGCCGGCTGACAGCTGCTGCAACAGTAGATATCACAAGATATAAGACACTATTTAAAACAACTTATATTCTGTCAGTAAATAAGTTCTTAAGAAACCAACTTGATTAGCATGCGGTATTACACTTTGATATGCTAACTAACCAAACCTCCAAGAGCGGTAATTGCAACGAATAATTAATAGGGCTATCATAGAAGGATGGTGAGGGATTGGGGTCACAAACATAGAAGGATAGGCAAACTTCTGCATATAGATAGTTTTGGGGTCAATATGATATTTCAGAAATATCAAATATGTAAAGTTATAAACCCTTACTAGCTACACCTAAACCGTGTTCATGCTTTGTCTCGGATTCTATTCACAAAAAAGGTTGCATGATGCGTACAGTATAAGCCTAAATGACCTTGCAGCTTCATATGGACAATGACATGAGACGCCAATTGGAAATGGATATAATAATATCAAAGACAAAATCTAGCTGCTTGGCATTAATGCAAGTGATGGAAAGTCCATGCCTAATGGGATATCAGGAGAGCTCACACCCATAGTGTTAGCAAGCAACATTAGCTTAACAAAACTGATAAACACCTACTGGTTAAAAGGTAATTGAATGACAATTTTAATGCTAGAATCGGCAATGAAATAAGATTTTTTATATCACTTATAGAAAAACAATTCAGCCACAAAGTTTGACTGTGTTAGTCAGAGTTTTAGGTTTAACAATTTTGAGTAATTAGCCAGCACAATTTAAAAATTCAGAACAGAGCAGTGTTCAAACTGGGAAAACGGAACCAGCAACTTAAGCAGCTGGCTCACTTACGAGACTTTACATGCAGCAACCAGAACAAAAGGCACAAAGTGTATTAAAATCAGAGAACCACACGTTTTTGTCGAGACAGTCAACTATTCTTAGACAACAGAGCTGACAAAAAAGGGGAGCGGCAACTTAGCTGGCCCACCCCAGTCTTGAACAACTGAACAAGGATCCTCCCTACATCCATCTCATGCTCTCTCTCCCCCACAGACTCCATTCTCATCCTCATCATCTTGCACATCCACTTGCTTCTGTTTGCTGCCGTCAAATTTACATTCCCATGAGCCACTGTCATCCTCCACTAGATCCAATCATCCGGCATAACAAAATTGGTGCAGTATCGGTTGCACGAAACGGGACATGCTGGGGCAGCTTATGAGAAATGGCTTGCTATCAGAAGCAAGAGAAGATGTTTAGATGGCATGTAGTTTAGAATTACTTGAGGTTAGCATAAATGTGATTCAGTTTTTTATTTGCATGTAGATTAGAGCTTGGCAGATTGATTTTATGCTGTAACCGCGTTGGGTCTGAGTGGTTCAAGTAGGCAATATCTAACACAATCTTTATGGAACCGCACTTGATCTCTTATTCCCATCGTCCATGGATTCCTTCAGATCCCCCGCTTTGACACCATATGTATTTCTCTAATTGGAACTTCTTGCCATAGTATTTTGCTCTAATCCTTAAAAGAAGCGGCCAAATTAATAAAATTGATACTAACAAAACAACCAGTTCAACTAGTGGACCACTAGCCTTGCCTGCTCGGTGTCTACAACAATGTGTATAAGGCTTTGTACAATGCAAGGTGCTTATGGTAGGTGCTTAGAGAAATAGACCAGTTTTTCTTTAAGCACCGGTGCTTATTTGCTAAGAAAAACTCGAATTTTTTTACCAAGCACCTTGCATTGTACAAGGTCTAAGAGGTGTCAGAAATAAATAACTGATATTTGTTATATCACATATACAATCAAATACTCAAATAGTATAATAAGATCCTAGATGCCAAGGAAAAAGAGCACGAAAATAACAGATCTACAAAACAATTAGTATCCTGATGACTGACACCACTTGAGCGGACATTAACAAAATGGTTTGCCTTTTTGCGCTTAGTCATCTCCAATGACGTTTAGCTCAAGAAACTATGATGTTAAGTTCAAATGATTTACAAAATCTCCAAGTTCAATATGAAGGCAAAACCAAGGTAGCTAGCAGAAAGCCAACAGTCTTACGTACATTTAGGCAAACAATATAGGTAGTGTTTGTTACCCTTTCTGGTCGACTTCTGGCCTTCCTTGCAGTATCCTTTCCGGGTGTTTGTTATAGGAAAGAGAATCATGAGGAGAGCTCTCTTCATCAAGATGGATCTGGAATGCAAATGGCCAAGATTAAATCTAGATTAGTGCATGGTTGGAACAAGAAATTTAGTGGCTATACAGGTTGAGTAATAGAAGCACAAAGCAGGTTCATCTGAATGCTTCATAAAAGAGGTGAAAACAAGCTTATACCACATCCAAAGAAGATAGATTGCTTTCACTTTGTTCTTTAGGAAAGCTAGGAAAATTCATTCCCAAAGCTGTGTGATTTGCAACATTCTGCTCAGCCAATTGATCTAGGCACATCCTCTTGGAATTAGACTCTATTGTCAAAGGTTTCACAAAGCCCTCAAAGAATGAGACGGGATTTTCAAGTGTATCGGAGGCACTGGTATCAAGAAAGGATCCCTCCCCAATTAGCCATTTGCTCCAATGAATTGGTATGGCAGTCTGCAGAGCAAGAAAGGGAACATTGTCAAAATAATAATAAGAATACAGTTCAATCGCATTGAATAAACCTCATCAAAATAGACCACAAGCTATGGGATGATGTACAGCTAGATGTATGGAAATATGTGCTAGGCACACCTCCAATTGGTACATGACATGAACAGGCCAGAGTGGTGGGTCCCTCTCAATAGCACAAAGGGAATTTGTATCCTCGATATTGAATGCATCTTGTTCAGCACCTTTGTTTACTTTCCGGGAAGCAAAAAATGGATGCAATTTCTTTCCAGATGATAACATCCGGATTTCCTGTCAATGAAATCAAAGAATATACTTTTTAAGAAAACAGCAGGATAAACATGAAGTCGACTAAAACTAATGCACCTGCAAAAATCAAATCCTCAAATATTGGATCCATAACCACAGCACCGATATGGTGATAGATATACTGAGATAACAAACCCTTATTCAACAATTAAGTCGATGAGGACGTTCAACCAGACAGGAGGAGATGGTTTGTTGCATGCACAGCAGCAATCTTTAACAATGAGAAAGACCATTTCTTAAGTAATTGCTAGTGTTTTAAGGTCTAAGTCTAACAAGCGAGACCATGGCCATACAGCTCAGACTACAACAAGAAATAAACAGAACAACTAAGGTCTCTACCTCTCTGTGGCTTCACTTGGTTGGTTACCCAAATTTTGGTTGCCTATGGAATCTTGCCAACTCTCCTCACATTCCATTCACAAATCTCACCAAGTTTATGGCCAACTAAGAGTCAAGGAATCTATAGCCAATTTTCGGTAGCCAATGGCTGGCAAATTTTGGTAGGGTATATGCTATGGCATGAACCAAACATGCCCTTAGTGTTCAAGCATTCTTAGTTTCACTAACTGGGGGCTGGAATAATATGTTTACTTTAGATGCCTATCTTTGGCTAGTTTGTTTCCATAATAGAGATTATTTCTTAGGGCTCGAGTCAAGTTATCATTATAAGAGTTGCAACGTATCGTAAGACAACCACTACCAATCCGTAAAAGTATCAGATGTTCTGCATGAGTACCATCTTACTCTACCCTCTTTCTTGGGATGAGAAGGTGAGATTCAAGCAGTTGCAAATATGAACTCACAACAAATTTGATGGTAGCAACTAGCAAGTGCCCTCACGAGACAAGAAGCACACAGCATATCTCAGCAATGCAGACAATGATACTGGAGCGTACCTGTGCAGCTATTTTTGCCTCTGACCTTAGGTCAACTATCACCTGTGACTTATCTTCATTGTCTAATACATCGTTGGCATTAGCCTGTGTTGCCTCAGAAGGAACATTATTCAGATCTATATCAATTGAGACAGGAGATCCTTCAGGTAAGATAGCTTCAGTCTGACTGCTATGCAGTTGCTGACAGCCTACGTGGCCTTCAAAAATTAAAAAAATATTATTACACCTCTGTCGAAGTAGAGTACACGTTAACCAATAAATACGTTAAATCACAAGTAAATAAATACTCCCTCCGTCCCAAAATTCTTGTCTTAGATTTGTCTAGATGCGGATGTACCTAGTATTAAAACGTGACTTGATACATCCGTATTTAGACAAATCTAAGACAAGAATTTTGGGACGGAGGGAGTATTTAGCTAACTTGTTCAGGAGGATATAGAACCAATGCACGTAGTGTTCTTAATCTGTGAGAGAATAATACATTTAAGCTACTGTTAGTATGCACTATGTGACACAGCCTATGAAAAAAAAAATTTATATTGCAGACAACTGAAATATTATCCGACTCAACGAGTACATTTTTCACTCTTTCAAACTCAATATAGGTGTATCATTTTTCTCATATGTCGAACATTTGAGAACTTGGCACCTTTTTTTTCTTCCATGGTATGCAGTTAAAAATCAACAAGATAGGGTACATTTTCAGAAAAACTAAGCCATACCAAACTAGGATACACAGGCGTAGTTTGATACAAGGAGGTGCTAGTATTTGATGCATAGATTTTTAAGTTTTTAACCAACTGTAAGCATAGGGATGAGAGAGAGAGAGAGGACTAACCATCAGGAGATTCCAACACCTTGCAGCGCTTTCTATTAGGCGCCTTCCGTGCTGCATCTTGATTTCTAACTTTCCGCTGCTTTTTCTGAGGGCTCTCATCTGACATCCAACAAAACGAATATTCATCAATTCTCATTCAGTGTAACAAATAAATAAGGAAAACTTGACTACGAATGGGCCAGTGAAACACTTGAAGAAATGGCAAGAATATTGTACGGGGTTGACATACCAACCAAAGTAACTTCATCCTTGCTACCTGGATCCAACCCAGTGGTCTCTTTATTTGAAGATGGCTGCATGAAGGTTGGTTAAAGAAAACAGTATTTTGCATATCAGGAAAGACAACAGAACAGCCGATGTGCTTATTAATCAAATATATAGCATATAAGTTGAACCAAACGACCGATCTAGGATCCGAACTAACACGAAAAGTAAACATAGTCATCACCCACTGTTGCAACTGAGAGCATGTGCATGCCACTGGTTGCAACTGACCATCTACGGGGTTTTTTCTTCTCTATAATGTTTTTGTTTGGTAGCTTATCACATTGGCAAATTCAATTTATCCACTTCAGATAATTTGGATGGCATGGACAGTTTAGTCAAAGCCTTCCAACAGAGATAGATGGTAAAATTTACTGGTGGAAAGAGAAGAACTAACCTGTGCTGTATCCTTTCTAAACTATTCTCTTGAAGATTAAATGGGTACACAATGAAAGGGTGGACACTCCTTGAGTAAACAGTAAGCAGGGAGTCAACATATTCAATTCATTTAGCTTAGTTATGCGCAGTTGTTTTGACTCCACAAAGAAGGTAGAGCACTAGAGTGCCCCTTTTTCTCTGTTTGATTTGGGAAATGTGGAAAGTTGGCAGTTCCATACAAGTACATATGCATGATGATGGGAAGAGACATACTTGATAATAATGTTCTTGATGGAACAGGCAGCGGTACTAAAAGCCTAAGATTACAACCCTTCAGGTATGATACTTGCTAAATTTGTAGCACAAAAATTAGCAAGGCATAGGCACAGCATGCAAAAGAGAGGAGACTTGATTGCGGGGTAGACTTATCTTCTGTACTTAATATGTAGTGCCTGTCATCAAATAAAAGGAAGGGCAATGTAAAAGCTTCTTTGATACCTAGGGGTGGAAAACCGATGTTCTGTTTTAGTCGATACTAATAGTCCCCAAAACGCAAATGGAAAGAAAAAACCAGCATTCAAATTAAATATGACTACTGTGTGGATTTTTTTGCTGTGTAGAGTGCAATGTGCAATGGGAAATGACGCCAATTTCCATATACACATCAAGACTGGGATCAGCAGCCCAGGCACTCTGCAGGTTACATCAGACTAGACATTTGGTGTATGTCTAACGCTAACTTATCCCAGACTAACCCAACCCACGTACAGTGATGTACGTAGCTTTAAATCAGTCATGCCAGCCCATTTGTTTCAGATCAAAGTGATGTAGCTTGAATTTCAATTCTGTAATTTAGCTATTATAGACACCGACCTGACATGCTCATGTTGTATTAATGTGAGCAGAAAATTGGTTCAGATTCGTACTACCATTTACAGGTATTCAACAATATTCGAATCGATACTAATGTGATAGAGTCACTGCTCGATCTGTTTGTACCTCTACTTATACTACGTCGCTTCAGCCCAACAAGGTATAAGAAGTTATGTGCATTCCAAACTATTAAAAATTGAAAATCAGAAGGAACTTATTTATCAACACGGAAGCGGGCACAGAGAAGCCACAATTTCAACACAGCGGGCGAATTAAAGTAGTCCAGCTACCGAGCAAACACCAGACAACAGCCGAAACGGGGGCGAATTGTAGCAATGTAGTACCTTCCTGGCGGCCGCTGATCTCCGCGGCCTCGCCTTCCTCTTACCCTTCTCCGGCTCCTCCGCTGCCTCCTTCCCAGCCGCCTCCTCTGCCGCGGGCGCGGGAGGGGCAACCCCTGCGCCGCCGCCGCCCGGCCTGCCCGACCCAAACGGGAGCCTGGACTGCACGCACCGCCTCAGGCGCTTCGCGTCGGACGACGAGGGCGACGGCTTCGCCGGGGACGGCGTGGGCGTCGGCGCCGGCTCCTCGGGATCAGCAGATCCGCCCATCGGAACGGGATCGAGCGGGAAGCCGGGGCTAGGGTTTGGGGTTTGAGAGCTGGGAATGACAGTGCTGGGAGGGGCGGGAGACGGGGGTTGGATGGATTAGCTTCACGTTTTTCCCGCGCGGTGGAGCGGACGCGCGCGCGGGGGGGCGGATTTGGGCGGGCGCCAGGGGAGGGAGGAGGTTGCGCGGCGCACTGCGGCGCTACGGTAAGGACAGAATCGTGAGCAGTAACAGCATCTCCAACAGCCACGCTAAACTAGCGCCGCGTCGCAAAATAGGCCGCTTTTGCGCGCGCGCAACGCGGTGGGTCGCTCCAGCGGCGCGCGCAAAAACGGGTTGAGCGCGCGGGCAAAAACGCTTAGCCGCGAGGTGTATTTGGGGCGCCAGCTGCAGCGCGCGACACACTTCAGCGCTCGCGCCCGCATATCATCTCCCACTTCCACCCCCGTCCGGTCGCGCCGCCGCCGCCGCCCGCGCCCCCGGCGACCGTTCAGGCTTCCCCGGCCTATCCCCGCGCGCCCGCGCTTCCGCCCCTTCCCCTCCTAGTCCCGCCGGCCATCGCGTGCCTTCGTCGTCCGAGGAACAGCGCCCGAGCGCTCGCTGCCGCGCCGCGCCCGCAAGGTGTTTGACAAAACGCCTACAAGGTATGTATTGCTCAAACTTCATGAATTTGATGCATGTTTTGAATTGTAGTTTTTATAATATAGTATTGAACATTGTAGATGAGTTCGTCGTATGATTCTTCGGAAGAAGAATTTGATATGGAAGAAGAGGAGGATCTTGCAATGATCCTAGCTATGCATATAAAAAAACCGAAGCACGGTGTTCGGTTATGGGTCGGCAGAAATTTTGGAGGGACAGGATCGATGCCCACAACAGATTGATCAGGCATTATTTTGCGGAGAATCCCATATACCCCGAGTCGTATTTTCGTCGCCGGTTTAGGATGAGCACCGAATTGTTCAGGCGCATTGCAGAGAAACTAGCGAGCCATGACCGTTTTTTCCAGCAAAGGATGAATGCCGCCGGAGAGCTCGGGCATAGCACCTTTCAGGAGGTGACAGCCGCTTTGCGTATGTTGGCATACGGTATACCGGCTGATCTTGTTGATGATCACTTGGCTATGGGTGAGAGCCAAGCCATCATGTGTGTCAAGCGCTTTGCAGTGGGAATTGTGCAAGTGTTTGGCGAGGAGTATTTGAGAGCTCCCAATGCTGAAGACGCCGCAAGGCTATTGGCGATGAACAAAGCTCGCGGATTTCCTGGCATGCTTGGCTCAATAGATTGCATGCATTGGAGTTGGAAGAATTGTCCAAAGGCATGGCATGGGCAATTCCACGGCCAAAAAACGGGTTCCACTATAATCCTTGAAGCGGTGGCCGATCAGGAGACTTGGATTTGGCATGCATTATTTGGAATGCCTGGATTTCTGAATGACATCAATGTTGTCAACCGGTCACCACTGATGAATAAGATTGCAAACGGTGAGTTGCCACCGGTGCAGTTTGTAGTAAATGGCCGTACGTACAACTATGGCTATTATCTAGCGGATGGCATCTATCCAAAGTGGCAAACCTTCGTGAAGCCGTTGAAAAAGCCGAAAGGTAAGAAAAGTCTTGACTTCCACAATGCTCATGCGGCAGCTAGAAAAGATGTGGAGAGAGCATTTGGGATTTTGCAAGCCCAATTTGCTATTGTGAGAGGACCGGCTAGATTTTGGGATCAAAAAATGCTTTGGTACATCATGCACGCTTGTGTGATCATGCACAACATGATCATTGAAAATGAGCGTGGCCAAGATTTAGACTACTCACAGTATGAGCTGTTGGGAAATCCCGTGTGAGTGCGACGGAGGGCTGAAAGGGTAGCCCGTTTTGTTGCCTCCTATCATGCCATTCGGCGTCAATCAACGCACATTGAACTTCAGAATGATTTGTGAAGAGTGGTGGGCATGACATGGACGACAAAGAGCATGATGATATCTGCATTCGACATTGTATTGTTCATGAAGTATTTGTTGTGTTTATTGCATTTGTTGTACTAATAAATGATAAACTATTTGTTTGAGTTGTAATCATAACGAAATTGAACTACTTTTTATCGTTGATTTATTTTGTTTGTTTAATCATTTTTGCTATGTATATTTGGTTTGTGCGGCGAACGAGCGCTGTATTTTTGCGCTCTGCTGAAACAGCGCACGCGCGCTGCATTATAGCGCGGCTGCTGGAGCCAGCGCAGGCGGGCGCGCCAAACCAGCCGAAGCGCGCGCGGCAAACAGGTTTTTTGCACGCGGCGCATAGCGCGGCTGTTGGAGATGCTCTAAAGTGAGTATCAGTGGTGGTGTTTTTTTTAGCTGCGGTATCAGTGTTTTGATCGGGCACCGGGAAACGAACTCAGATTTTTCTCTTTTTTTTTTCTGAGAAGTGGGCTGTGAACAAGGCCGACGGCAAGAGCCATTGGGTAGGAAAAGAAGGGTAGAACGCGGGCTTGGCCCATTTACCCAATCCCCCCCTGGTGATAGAATTGTTTTTATTTTAAATTTTGACTGCTAATCCTGGATTGCCTAATTTGGCAGCACAGCATTGTAAAAAACGTGGTAATGTAAAACCTCAGTGTTCCAATGTTTGGGTGATGAATACTCTATTTTTTTAAAACCACAGTTTTATAATTTTGGTTTAGAAAGAGACATCAAGACGCCTTTAAAAAATATTGTGGTTTCAAGCTATCTGCCAATACACCATACAGTAGTTAACAAAACTATGGTTTCTAAAAAAACACAATATTCTAGAAATGCTGCAAAAATACTTGGCTGTCAAACACAGCCTAAAGTTTGGTCTTACCCTAACAAAATGTAATTCTTGGCCAACCCTCTTATATAACATATCTTTGTTTATAAGAATAGTTTTTGCTATGCTGCTGATTAAAAATACGTGCTTGAATTTTTGTTTTGCTGGTAAGAGTAACCGGTGACGTCTGAAAGACCCAGACCCAACCGTGTGTTCAGACATTCCCTAGATTCAGTTATCATTCTGGAGTACTTGTAACGTTTGCCATATTTATCAGCAGAATCCAAAGAGCAAGTCCGAGGTTTCATCTAAATAGTTGCCAAAACGAGTCGACCAATACAGGCATACAGGCCAATATCATGGAAGTCGATACTTCAGCATTTGAAATTTTGGAGAGTACATAGTAGCATGACAAAGAGTAATCATACATCATGGCTGGGTTGAAACGCCAGAACTGGAGATCCACAAGGATTTAGTTCGGAACAAGGGCCATGACTAGTTTTGACGACATAAAGCTTAACCTCTCAGCCATGTGTTCCTGTAGGACGAGTTGTCTCGCAGCGAGGCATCATGTGGTTTGTACTCCATCAGATAGGTGTGTGGCAGCTTCAAGTGCCTCTTAATTGAGTCTCTTAATGTCATCACAGCCTGCAAGGCACAAGAGTATGAGTGAATGAATAACAGAGAGAGAGAGAAAACTTCTCACTGGTGATAACACAGTCAAATCCAAACAAAATAGTCGAGAAGCATCAGGTGATGTCACAAACCTGGTGGTCTGATGCATTCCGATTCCAGACGCTCAGGATGTCTTCATTGAAACGACAACTTAGCACAATGCCACAAACATCATCGCTATAATCAAGTTGATCACCCACTAGAACCAGCACCTGGACAAATAAACAGGATGGGCGAAAAGAATTAAAATCTAAGCCATGGACAGCTGCAGGACCTATTTAATCCAGGTACTCCTTATACAGATTGTTAATCAACAGAGCACATTTTGGACAACCAGGTATCATTATTGAGGCACTGTGTAACTGAATGACTGTGATCCCATAGATTGAAAAGGGGAAGACAAGCCTTGGTTTGAAATCGCTCCCATGAATGAACAGCCACATCAAAAAGTATGCAAAACAAAGCATGCCATGCTGAAAGGAGAAAATGGAAACCTAAATGGGCCTAAACAAGAACACACATGGCATAAACATGTCCTTGGCCGCACAGCAATGGAAAGGAGAGCAGAGAAAAGCAGAACAAAGGCAGGAAATGAAACGCGAATGAGCAAAGAAAATCAGAGAGCTTGCTGTGAATGTGGCATCAACGAAAAGCAGGCAAGATAGAGAAAAGAAGATAGTGGCAGAAAATAATGATAAAAAAAAACCTACTTGTTGCAAGTACTCAACAGAGCATGTAAAATCAGCTAGATGTGAGGGCTCATGGAGGGAGACCAGAATTAGAGTAAAGTCAAACAGTTGCAATAGGAAAACACACAAGGGTGAAGCATGTTATGCCATTTCCATTTCATTAGTAAAGCCAATTTATGAGTAAATGCAACACATATCTTCCTCTCTCGTACTCATGCAATATCCGCAAGTCTACTCAGACAAATAAATAAGAAGGAACAAAAATGATGTTAAACAGGCACTGCATATTAACATGAAGAGTGTGGGATGGGATGTGACAACAACTCATAGAGGGCATCTATGCATCCAAATGTTTCCCATAGCTCTTCGTTTTTAATGCAGCACAAACACAGAATCTCCACTTCCCGAGGCAAACATTCACAAGGTAACAAAGCCAAAGGTTTCGTTTGTGGGAACAATAGCATAGGTACTAATCTTGTTCCATATTTTAAAACCCACAGCGCCCATTGTACTAGCGATGCATAAATCGACTAATAGGAGGCATGCATGCTATTATTTGCAATCTTAATTTCATAAATATTGATAGGGAAACTAGACTGCCAAACATAAATATTTATACACTAAATCAAGTGTTAGAGATAAGGGACTTCAACAAAGAAGATACAAAATTAAAGAAAAGGAAACGGTGATCAACAAGTATTGCTCAGTAGACATGTGTAAACTTGTAAACTATAGCATATGGCATGCATGCTTAAGAAAGCAGTCAACTGTCACCGCAGAACAGTGCATCTTGGAAGGCTGCTAATTCATTTATGGATCAGCGTCAACTTCTTCTATGCTGAACCATTTGCTTCAGATCAGAAGTGCACACAGTAAACATGAAATAGCAATAATACTACCTCAGATCTCAGGCTTATGCTGGTACGGGTAACAGGGAGCCAGACCACAACGCGCTAAAAGGCCGTTTGGTTTAAGGGATAGCCTTATAAAAGGAGACCTAGGCCCATCATGGGTAATCCCATGTTTTCATGTCATGGCCCTAGTCTCCATCGTTTATTGGCATAGCATAATATCGGTGCATTGCTACGGAACCGCAAAATTGATTCAGTTGTATTGGATTAGTAGTATATAACAACCAATGCACGTGCAACACTGCAGAGAAGAAACTCAAACTCAATCAAGCAGCCAACACTGCACTTGCGTAACTGCGGCAGCAATGGGAGCACCATTGCAACAACAACAACAACAACAACAACAAAGCCTTTAGTCCCAAACAAGTTGGGGTAGGCTAGAGATGAAACCCATAAGATCTCGCGACCAACTCATGGTTCGGGCACATGGATAGCAAGCTTCCACGCACCCCTGTCCATAGCTAGTTCTTTGGTGAGCACCATTGCAAGCTATGTTTTCTTTTCTCTTCAAATTGAAGGGGCTTGTGGGTTCTAGATGACTTAGGGAGATTGGGGTGGAGTGGGGGAGTGAACTCACCACCGCCGCCACTAACTCCAATTTATAAAATAGTAGAGACTATGGGCATGACTCGTGAGGAATGCCGCTCTGAAGGGAAAAAAAAATCCACTCTATAAACGGAACAAGGACTATCCTGTTTCAAATCTAGACCTAATGTTCTTCTTTCGCTTGAGCAGTGAAATATTTGATCCATCACTAACTCCTCATGGCATCCACATGGTTATAATGCAATCAAAGACCAGTCATGAACAAAATAGAAACATTACTTGAGAATCCCATGATAAAAACTAGAATTTTCCACAAATCAAGTAGGCTAGTGTGTGGTACTTCATGGTGGCACAGGAGGGTTTAAAGAACAACAACCGAAGTTTGTATGATGACCAAATCTTACAGCCCAACGAAAGCACAAATAGATTACTTACCAAATCCTCCCAGAAACGCCCAGAAACAGCCTTCTTGAACCGTATAATCCACTTGCCACCATTCCGGTTTGCAGGATCCTGCCCAGTCAAAATGCATTAAACCACTAGAACGGTGGGTAGACATGACACCAATACTAAACAAAGATACGACTGAAAAAACAACAGCTTGTTGCGAGTAATACCTCCCAGAGTGGACGGACACCCTCTTTGAAAAGATGCAGGTCCGTGGGGCTCGGGAGGGAGGACGGGCGTGCGAGGTGGCAGTAGCAAACCCAGAACGACTCGACCTAAAGCCATCCAATTCCAAATAGCAACATCAATCAATAAGCTCCACTGACAGAAGTAAGAAAAAACCCTGGAAACAATCTGCTGTGCCGGAGACACGTACAGTGCTGAAATCGATGATCTTCTTGATGTTGTCCTCGTAGGACTGCGACCTCGTCCCGGGCGTCCGGCGGGTGTACCAGAGCACGAGCTTGCGCTGCGGACAACAAGGGACTATTACATCCGGCTTTCTCTGAGATTCAAAGGTTTGGCTTTTCTGGAACGGGAAACGGGGAAAAGGTTTAGATCTAGCGGCGGCGGGCGGGTCTTACCCTGAGGGGATGGAGGCCGGCCTTGAGCTCGCGGTTGCGGCGCTCGCTCTCCTCCGCCTCCGCCTCGTCCTCCTCCTCGACGGCGGCGGGCGGCGCGTCCTCGGCCCGGGCGTGCGACGGCTGCAGCTGCTCCTCCTGCTCGGGCACCTTCCTCTCCACCGCCGGCTCCATGGCGCGCCCTCGTGCGGCGATTTGGTCGGCTGGGTGGGGGTGTTCAGAGAGAGAGAGACGAGGAAGGGTCCGGGAGACGCGCACGGGGGGATGGGAGTGGGTTTGGGCCTTTTTGGTCCTCTTCGATCGGGATGAACCGTGCCAGGGAGCCCTTCTATTCCGTGGGTGCGGGTCTGAAATATTTCGTTTTTTCTCTTTTTTTTATGATACCGTGGTAAACGATTCACTACGGCGGACCGACTTGTAGAGCCTTTTTTTCGCCGGGCGCCTCCTCACGCGATGGAAACGAGTCAATCCAAAGACGACACGTGCTCTCGTGGTACAATCTTATCCTTTTCCTTTCTCTCTCCCATCGTTCGCCTTCGTCTCTCACCACTCGCGTCATGCATCTTTTTCCATCTTACACGGGATAGCTCCTCCACTGTCGAGGCTCGCATCCAACCTTCTCCCTATCATGGCCAGCGGAGCCATTGCCCACCTGTCCTTCCCGCTCCGCCGCGTCCACGCTGCTACGACCTAATGCAAAAAAAAAACTATGATGTTGCAACCGGGAGCAACGGTACCTAGCTATTCGCTAGGGACTTCTTCCAGGTGGCGCATCGGGCAATCGATCAGTTGGGAGCTGATTTGTCGGCTGAGAAAACTACCCTGGTCGAGAGCCATCGGGGCCAAGATGAGGCATGGAAAGCCTTCCACGACCATGTCGAGGGCGCCCGAAAGGAAGACGAGGCCGCACATGAGAAAACCGCCAAGGCTCTGGGCAAAACTAGAAGATCCGGGATGGCGCAGTTATGGACGCTGCGGGTATCCTGAGCGTGCCCGCTGTCGGAGCTAAGTCCGACAGATCTCAGGTAAGGGGTCCCGAGCTGGTGGTCTCGGCTAGATAGTAACATGAAGAATAGAGACACGGTGTTTACCCAGGTTCAGGCCCTCTCAAAGAGATAATACCCTACTCCTGTATTTTGTGGATGGAGTACAAAGTTCATGTGATCTACCTCGAGATTGTATGAATGAGTCTAAAAGTCTTGCCTCTACGGGCTAAACCCTTCGGCTTATATAGGGGTCAGGGGGTACTTAGGGTTGCACATGGTCGGTTGCATCTAGAGATAATCATGTTTAAATATTTGAATATGCCTTGAAGTGTACGCAAAGTCTTCGAAAGATTCCATCTTGAGTACGACGAGGGTTATGGAAAATATGACCCATTCTTCGGTTGTCGATGGGTCCTCGGCCCGGCCCATGAGTGGTAGGCCGGTTAGGTGAGTACCCCCTAATCCAAGACACCGTCAATGGCCCTTGAACTGGTCTTCAAGCAGAGGACATTGATATACTACTCGGAACAGCTTCAACTTCACGTCCTCGGCTTTGGAGGCTAGTTCTTTTGAATTGTTTCTATGCTTGTCGTGGACTTAACACAGCAGATGCCCTAGCGGAAGGACTTAGGTGTGGAGCCATCGCAGCTACGTTAGCTTGAAGGGGTTAAATGGGACAAAGGACATAGAGAGTTTACCCAGGTTCTACCCCTCTCAACGAGGTAAAAGCCTACTCCTGCTTTAGGTTGTATTGCTTGAGTTTCGATTACCAGGGAGCGAATACGCTTGACCTAGTTCTCAACTTGTTGTTTCTTGAGTTAACCCGCCGCCGGGTCACCCCTTTATATACACAGGTTGGTGCCCGGCAGCTCATAGAGTCCCGGCCGGCTCATACACGACGTGTCCGGCTCGGTAACTAACTAAGCGTGCCTTACAATACAAGTTAAACATATGGCGGCTCACACCCGTGGGCCTCAAGTCGTCCCTGGGTCTTGGGCCTTCAATAAGCTTGCTCTGTGAACTGCCATCTTATCCTCTTGGGCCTCTTAATCTTGAGCCACCAGTGGCATGACCCGGCCCCTCCCGAGCGAGTCACACCCAGTAGTTATATCCCCAACGTTAGGCCCCCGGTTGATTTGAACTTGTTCACATCAATCTTCAACACTTGTCTCTAGCAGAATCTTCCATCGTCAACTTTTATGAACTTGATGTAACCCGCCATGACGCCAGCTCACAGAATTGTGCTTACCCGCCATGACGTCATCTCACATTTAAGTGTGCACAAGGCCCAGAAACTCTCAACATATCTTTTTTCTTTAATGAACCTTCCCGAAAATCGAGGCGTCCATGTGGCCACCTAATCATTCTTTTGGCCTCCTCGATTCCCGCGCATGCCATTTATCCATCTCCTTATAAATAGGGACGGGGGTCCTCCTTTTCACTTTTACCCCTGCCTCTGCCTCTTCTTCTCCTTCCTCGCGATGACCGACGCCTCCGGAGCTCCGCCGCCCCGGTCGACTACATCAGCCTTGGCCGCTGCATCAACCTGACCTCGACCAGAGCACGACAGCGCCCCTCCGCAGTTCATCAACATCTCCAGGTACATACTTTGGCTTCTGTTAGATCTGTGCTAGGGTTTTCTTAGTTCGTCGTAGTTCATCGCCGTTCTTCCTTTGACTTCCTTAGTTTGCATATTTAGATATGACCTTCCACTTCAAAGACATTCGGTAATAGTTTTAGGCTTCATTTTTAGTAGCAAAAGAAATATCCCTTGTGTAGAGGATCCCATCTGAACACATGAATGCTTCTGTCGCCGCCACCTTAGGTTTATAATTTATTTCTTTTTTCTGAACCTCTGCATATCCAAAATTTTAGCACCAATCCGTGAAATCTGTTTGTCCATAACTTAGCAAAAATTACTCATAGATCTGTTGTACTGGAAACATGCAGGCGGTTCATACAATAAATACCCGCCATATAGCATTAGTCCCCTTGTTAAGCCGGCAAGATATGGTCTTCATGCGCATAACCCGGTGTTGTCCTTCGGTTTAGTTATGTCAATCTTGGTAGCACTCACTTTTTAATAACTAGCCAGCTTAGCATTACAATCCTTAACCCGACAATATTTTCCTTTGTAGTTAAAAATGTCTAAAGCCAAGACCGTCACCTCATGCAATTGGGTCGTTTCCCGGGTCACCGAGGAAACATTGAATGAATATGTTCAAACAGGCGTCTTAGCCAAAAAGATGTCATCCATTGGAGGGTCCCAGGCACAGAAACCCCTCCTTAGCCCAAGGAAGGCGAAGTAGTTGTTTTTACTGATCTTCTGCTCCGAGGTTTCACCGCCCCCCCCCCCCCGGCTCAAATTTCTTCTGTGACGTGTTGCATTTTTCAAGATCCATCCTCAAGATATCGGGCCCAATTCCATTTCAAATATCTGCAACTTTCAAGTGTTCTACGAGGTGTACCTTCAATAGGAGCCCACTGTAGAACTATTCAGGGAGTTTTACTATTTAAACCGGCAGACTGAATTCACAGATGGGCCCAGCCTAGAATTAGGTGGCATTTCGCTTTAGAGGCGGAAAGAAGCCACCTTCCCAGCCGCCAAACTGCCCAGTCATCCCAAGGACTGGAACCAAACTTGGTTTTACTGCCAAGACACTTCTCCAGAAGGGGAGAATCCTCTGCCGGGTTATCGTGAAAACCGGCTTAACAACATGCACCACCTCCCGGAACGGATCAACATAGAAGAGCGGGAGAAATATATGCCCATTTTTTCAAAGATCAGAGCCTTAATGGCTAATGGCTTGACTGGTATCAACCTAGTCCGATGCTGGGTCACATGGAGAATTATGCCTTTAAGCCGCCGATCCGGCTTAATGCATGAGTATACTGGAGATGTCAAAGATCCCCAACGCCACTGTCAAATAGAGCTAACTGATGAAGACATCAATGACATGACCAAAACCCTGCTGAACGAGAGCTTGGCAGATTGCAGCAAAACAAGGTTAATCCTTTCTGCGTTCTCAACAAACCGCCAGCTGTAAGTATTTAAATTATTTCCAACTTAAGCATCTTCCCTCGAATTATTTTCTTAACCATGTGATTGCTGCAGGTCGACTCTTCTTTCTGGAATAAGAAGTTGCAGGATAAGCCGGCCAAGAAAACTCGGACGAAGAATAAGGCTCAGAAAAGGCCTGCCAAGAAGAAGACCACCCCCTCCGAGTTATTTAACTTGGGTGATGATGAGTCGGAGGTAGAACTTGACTCCCTTGGCTCATTTTTTGTACATATTATTGACAATGATCACTATCAGGATTATGCGGAAGCCAGCCACGCGGATGGTGAAGAGGTAACTATCCTTTCCTCCGACTCAGAACCTCTGCCAAGACAGAAAGTTCATTAAGCGAGCCAGAAAGTAAGGTTTTCTCACCCTTTAGCTTACTTGGATCCCAACTTTATTTTGAAGAAGCAACAGCATGAAGCTCGCCGCACGGAACAGTGGTGGTGGGGTTCTATCCTCCGGCTTACCCAACACGCCGGCTCCTCGCAAACGCCGTGTAGAGGTTTCATAGATTTCCAACTTAACGTTTCCCAAGGCGGGCCTTTTTCAACAACATCTTAACCCTTCTGATTCAAACTATCAGGGAACCTCTCACTCGTCATCAGGCGATTCCACTGGGACTCAAGTTCCTCTGTTCAAGACTGTTCCTGGGTAAGAACACTTAAGCCCGCTTGCTTTAACACCTTACTCAGTTGGTATACTAATCTCATCATGTGTTTTATCTTTAGTGCTATGGCCAAACCCAACAAGAAACTGAGGGTTGATAAACCGGCTGAAGATCCCAAGGTTGCTGACCCAGAGAAACAGACAATGTCCGAGTCTTTGCATCAAACTTCAGAAGCAGCCATGGATGATCCACCACCAGAAGAGCACCCTGTCACCACAGACCCCATGAACGTTGATCCGGAAAATGCTAAGTCTCCCAACCCCGCTCAGCCGGCTCAAGAAAACAAGGATTTCATAGTTACTGGGACGACTTACACATCACGAGGTAACCCCACCGTCTTGTCCAAGCACAACGCCAAAGAGGAATTCTCCGTTGTTGACAAAGGTAAGTGGAAACTGGATCTGGAGAGCTATGCTCAATTCAATGCCCAGGAGCGTCATGTGGGCTACTTGAACCGCCTTCACACCAGCCGTGACTTTGAAGCTGGCTTGGTTAATCTCATGAAGGAGTGTTTTGAGGTAAACAAAATCTCATGAAGGAGTGTTTTGAGGCTGAATTGAACATGAAGGAATCTCAAGTGGCAGATCTGAGGCAAAATATCCAGTCTCAACAATTAGAAACTTCCAAGGCCAAGTCAGAACTGACAACCACCTTAGAAAATATTGAGAAGTTGAAGAAGGACTTCAGTGGTGAGAGAACCGGTTGGGACACCGAGAAGGCAGCTCTGTTGAAAAGAGCAGAAGATGCCGAAGCTGCCCTTAAACCGGTAACTGATGAGTTGTCCGGTTTAAAATATCAAATCAACAACATGACATCGGCCATCTTTGGTAAGTAATAGTATACTTCAATATTGCTTCATCAATGTTGAACAACCATTGAGTCAGTTCATAAATAACTTGCTAATGCAGGTCCCAGAAGCTCCAAGTTGGGTGATGATATGCGCATAAAGCTGAAAGCTATATATACCCTTGTGGAGCAGTTGTACATTGGCGCTCAACAGGCTATTGCTGCTGCATTGCATAAGAAACAACCACCTTCCCTCATCAAGGAAGTGTTGGAGAGGCTGTCTATGCTGCCACAAAGGGTTGAAGAATTAAAACGATCAGCCGCCAAAGCCGGTGCCATCACCGCCTTGAGTCGGGCAATGGCGTGGCAAGCTGAACTTGACCCGAAAGAGATATCAACCGGCTGTCCCCGTTTGAAAGAAGATGGGTCTCCCTTCAGCGCTGATGACTTCACCAAAATAGTAAGGGAGATGCGTCCTTGGGCCAGCAAACTGGCTGAGGAGACAAACCTCTCAAAGTATCACCCATTTATGATGCTGAGAACACCAAAGTGAAGGCACCGGTTCATGAATCAGTGTATCTCATCCCGCCAACACGTAAGCACACCTTCACTCCTGACATTGACCCTTCAACCCTTATAGACGATGAAGCAATTTTCAAAGCTTTGACTGGGATAGATTGGTCATCGCCTAACTTCCAGACAATGGAGGAAGAAGAAGAACTGGTGCAGGATGACCCGAAAGCCTCAACCCGCCAAGACCAAGACAACTGATCAAGGACCGACTTATCATCCACAACACGGGATGTTGTGTATATTAAAACACTTATTATTTTGGGCCGCAAGACGCCTTGTAATAGGCTTTGAAAACAATGATCTGCCATACCATCGTGCATGTTTATTTGCATAACACTTTTGAACCGCCGATCTGATGTTGAAGATCTGCTACTAATTCTTAGAATATCATCAATCATGCACACCATGTTTATCGTATTCCCTGCACACAAGCAGATAACATGTGCCCTGGCTGTTTTGAAGGAAATATGCCCTAGAGGCAATAATAAAGTTATTGTTTATTTCCTTATATCATGATAAATGTTTATTATTCATGCTAGAATTGTATTAACCAGAAACATAATACATGTGTGAATACATAGACAACCAAAGTGTCACTAGTATGCCTCTACTTGACTAGCTCGTTAATCAATGATGGTTATGTTTCCTAACCATATACATGAGTTGTCATTTGATTAACGGGATCACATCATTAGGAGAATGATGTGATTGACATGACCCATTCCGTTAGCTTAGCACCCGATCGTTTAGTATGTTGCTATTGCTTTCTTCATGACTTATACATGTTCCTATGACTATGAGATTATGCAACTCCCGTTTACCGGAGGAACACTTTGTGTGCTACCAAACGTCACAACGTAACTGGGTGATTATAAAGGTGCTCTACAGGTGTCTCCGAAGGTACTTGTTGGGTTGGCGTATTTCGAGATTAGGAGTTGTCACTCCGATTGTCGGAGAGGTATCTCTGGGCCCTCTCGGTAATGCACATCACTTAAGACTTGCAAGAATTGCAACTAATGAGTTAGTTGCAGGATGATGTATTACGGAACGAGTAAAGAGACTTGCCGGTAACGAGATTGAACTAGGTATTGAGATACCGACGATCGAATCTCGGGCAAGTAACATACCGATGACAAAGGGAACAACGTATGTTGTTATGCGGTCTGACCGATAAAGATCTTCGTAGAATATGTGGGAGCCAATATGAGCATCTAGGTTCCGCTATTGGTTATTGACCGGATATGTGTCTCGATCATGTCTACATAGTTCTCGAACCCGTAGGGTCCGCACGCTTAACGTTACGATGACAGTTATATTATGAGTTTATATGTTTTGATGTATCGAAGGTTGTTCGGAGTCCCGGATGTGATCACGGACATGATGAGGAGTCTCGAAATGGTCGAGACATGAAGATTGATATATTGGACGACTATATTCGGATACCAGAAGTGTTCCGAGTGATTTCGAAGAAAACCGGAGTGCGGGAGGGTTACCGGAACCCCGCGGGAGAAGTAATGGGCCTTATGGGCCTTAGTGGAGAGAGAGAGGGCTGGCCTAGGGCAGGCCACGCGTCCCTTCTCCTCTGTTCCGAATTGGACTAGGAGAGGGGGGGCGGCACCCCCTTTCCTTCTCCCTCTCCCCCTTCCTTTCCCCCTCCTAGTAGGAGTAGGAAAGAGGGGAGTCCTACTCCTACTAGGAGGAGGACTCCTCCTCCTAGTGGGCCATAGAGGGCCGGCCGGCCTCCCCCTTGCTCCTTTATATACGGGGGCAAGGGGCACCCCATAGACACAACAATTGATCAAGTTGATCTTTTAGCCGTGTGCGGTGCCCCCCTCCACCATAGTCCACCTCGATAATACTGTAGTGGTGCTTAGGCGAAGCCCTGCGTCAGTAGAACATCAACATCGTCACCACGCCATCGTGCTGACGAAACTCTCCCTCAACACTCAGTTGGATCGGAGTTCGAGGGACGTCATCGGGCTGAACGTGTGCTGAACTCGGAGGTGCCGTGCGTTCGGTACTTGATCGGTTGGATCGTGAAGACGTACGACTACATCAACCGCGTTGTGCTAATGCTTCCGCTTTTGGTCTATGAGGGTACGTAGACAACACTCTCCCCTCTCATTGCTATGCATCACCATGATCTTGCGTGTGCGTAGGGAAATTTTTGAAATTACTACGTTCCCCAACAGTGGCATCCGAGCCAGGTTTTATGCGTAGATGTCATATGCACGAGTAGAACACAAGTGAGTTGTGGGTGATATAAGTCATACTGCTTACCAGCATGTCATACTTTGGTTTAGCGCTATTGTTGGATGAAGCGACCCGGACCGACATTACGCGTACGCTTACGCGAGACTGGTTCTACCGACGTGCTTTGCACACAGGTGGCTGGCGGGTGTCAGTTTCTCCAACTTTAGTTGAACCGAGTGTGGCTATGCCCGGTCCTTGCGAAGTTTAAAACAGCACCAACTTGACAAACTATCGTTGTGGTTTTGATGCGTAGGTAAGAACGGTTCTTGCTAAGCCCGTAGCAGCCACGTAAAACTTGCAACAACAAAGTAGAGGACGTCTAACTTGTTTTTGCAGGGCATGTTGTGATGTGATATGGTAAAGACATGATGCTAAATTTTATTGTATGAGATGATCATGTTTTGTAATCGAGTTATCGGCAACTGGTAGGAGCCATATGGTTGTCGCTTTTATTGTATGCAATGCAATCGCCCTGTAATGCTTTACTTTATCACTAAGCGGTAGTGATAGTCGTAGAAGCATAAGTTTGCCGAGACGACAACGATGCTACGATGGAGATCAAGGTGTCGCGCCGATGATGATGGTGATCATGACGGTGCTTCAGAGATGGAGATCACAAGCACAAGATGATGATGGCCATATCATATCACTTATATTGATTGCATGTGATGTTTATCTTTTATGCATCTTATCTTGCTTTGATTGACGGTAGCATTATAAGATGATCCCTCACTAAATTATCAAAGTATAAGTGTTCTCCCTGAGTATGCACCATTGCAAAAGTTCTTCGTGCTGAGACACCACGTGATGATCAGGTGTGATAGGCTCTACGTTCAAATACAACAGGTGCAAAATAGTTGCACACGCGGAATACTCAGGTTAAACTTGACGAGCCTAGCATATAACAGATATGGCCTCGGAACACGGAGACCGAAAGGTCGAGTGTGAATCATATAGTAGATATGATCAACATAGTGATGTTCACCATTGAAACTACTCCATGTCACGTGATGATCGGACATGGTTTAGTTGATTTGTATCACGTGATCACTTAGAGGATTAGAGGGATGTCTATCTAAGTGGGAGTTCTTAAGTAATATGATTAATTGAACTTAAATTTATCATGAACTTAGTACCTGATAGTATCTTGCTTGTCTATGTTGATTGTAGATAGATGGCCTGTGCTGTTGTTCTGTTGAATTTTAATGTGTTCCTTGAGAAAGCAAAGTTGAAAGATGATGGTAGCAATTACACGGACTGGGTCCGTAACTTGAGGATTATCCTCATTGCTGCACAGAAGAGTTACCTCCTAGAAGCACCGCTGGGTGTACCGCCTGCGCCAGCAACTTCAGACATTGTGAATGCCTGACAGTCACGTGTTGATGACTACTCGATGGTTCAGTGTGCCATGCTTTACGACTTAGAACCGGGACTTCAACGACGTTTTGAACGTCATGGAGCATATGAGATGTTCCAGGAGTTGAAGTTAATATTTCAAAAAAATGCCCGGATTGAGAGATATGAAGTCTCCAATAAGTTCTATAGCTGCAAGATGGAGGAGAATAGTTCTGTCAGTGAGCATATACTCAAGATGTATGGGTATTGTAATCACTTGATTCAACTGGGAGTTAATCTTCCGGATGATAGCGTCATTGACAGAATTCTCCAATCACTGCCACCAAGCTACAAGAGCTTCGCGATGAACTATAATATGCAAGGGGGATGGATAAGACGATTCTGTTGGGGAACGTTGCAGAAAACAAAAATTTTCCTACGGTTTCACCAAGATCCATCTATGAGTTCATCCAGCAACGAGAGAGGGGAGTGCATCTACATACCCTTGTAGATCGCGAGCGGAAGCGTTCAAGAGAACGGGGTTGAGGCAGTCATACACGTCGTGATCCAATCACCGGAGATCCTAGCGCCAAACGGACGACACCTCCGCGTTCAACACACGTACGGTCAGCGTGACGTCTCCTCCTTCTTGATCTAGCAAGGGGGAAGGAGAGGTTGATGAAGATCCAGCAGCACGACGGCGTGGTGGTGGATGCAGCAGGGATCCGGCAGGGCTTCGCCAAGCGTCTGCGGGAGGAGGAGGTGTAGCAAGGGGGAAGGGAGGCGCCAAGATGCAGGGTGAGGCTGCCCTTCCTCCCCTCCACTATATATAGGGGCTAGGGGGGCGCATGCCCCCTTGGAGATCCCATCTAGAGGGGGGGCAGCCCCCGGGGCAACGACCCCCTTAGGGTTTCCAACCAGGGGGCGGCGGCCCTCGGGGCAACGGCCCCCTTAGGGTTTCCAACCAGGGGGGCGGCGGCCCCCGGGGCAACGGCCCCTTAGGGTTTCCAACCAGGGGGGGCGCATGCCCCCTCGGGGGGCAACGGCCCCCTTGGGTGGGGCGCACCAGCTCACCAGGGGCTGGTTCCCACGCCACTTCAGCCCATGGGGCCCTCCGGGATAGGTGGCCCCACCCGGTGGACCCCCAGGACCCTACCGGTGGTCCCGGTACAATATCGGTGACCCCCGAAACTCTCCCGATGGCCGAAACAACACTTCCTATATATATTTCTTCACCTCCGGACCATTCCGGAACTCCTCGTGACGTCCGGGATCTCATCCGAGACTCCGAACAACTTTCGGTTTGCTGCATACTAATATCTCTACAACCCTAGCGTCACCGAACCTTAAGTGTGTAGACCCTACGGGTTCGGGAGATATGCAGACATGACCGAGACGCCTCTCCGGTCAATAACCAACAGCGGGATCTGGATACCCATGTTGGCTCCCACATACTCCTCGATGATCTCATCGGATGAACCACGATGTCGAGGATTCAATTAACCCCGTATTCAATTCCCTTTGTCAATCGGTACGTTACTTGCCCGAGACTCAATCGTCGGTATCCCAATACCTCGTTTAGTCTCGTTACCGGCAAGTCACTTTACTCGTACCGTAATGCATGATCCCGTGACCAGACACTTGGTCACATTGAGCTCATTATGATGATGCATTACCGAGTGGGCCCAGAGATACCTTTCCGTCATACGGAGTGACAAACCCCAGTCTCGATCCGTGTCAACCCAACAGACACTTTTGGAGATACCCATAGTATACCTTTATAGTCACCCAGTTACGTTGTGACGTTTGGTACACCCAAAGCACTCCTACGGTATCTGGGAGTTACACGATCTCATGGTCTAAGGAAAAGATACTTGACATTGGAAAAGCTCTAGCAAACGAACTATACGATCTTGTGCTATGCTTAGGATTGGGTCTTGTCCATCACATCATTCTCCTAATGATGTGATCTCATTATCAATGACATCCAATGTCCATAGTCAGGAAACCATGACTATCTGTTGATCAACGAGCTAGTCAACTAGAGGCTTACTAGGGACATGTTGGTGTCTATGTATTCACACATGTATTACGATTTCCGGATAACACAATTATAGCATGAATAAAAGACAATTATCATGAACAAGGAAATATAATAATAATCCTTTTATTATTGCCTCTAGGGCATATTTCCAACAGTCTCCCACTTGCACTAGAGTCAATAATCTAGTTACATTGTGATGAATCGAACACCCATAGAGTTCTGGTGTTGATCATGTTTTGCTCTAGGGAGAGGTTTAGTCAACGGATCTACGACATTCAGATCCGTATACACTTTACAAATTTCTATGTCTCCATCTTGAACATTTTCACGAATGGAGTTGAAGCGACGCTTGATGTGCCTGGTCTTCTTGTGAAATCTGGGCTCCTTGGCAAGTGCAATAGCTCCAGTGTTGTCACAGAAGAGTTTGATCGGCCCCGACGCATTGGGTATGGCTCCTAGGTCGGTGATGAACTCCTTCACCCAAATTGCTTCATGCGCTGCCTCCGAGGCTGCCATGTACTCCGCTTCACACGTAGATCCGGCCACGACGCTCTGCTTGCAGCTGCACCAGCTTACTGCTCCACCATTCAACATATACACGTATCCGGTTTGTGACTTAGAGTCATCCAGATCTGTGTCGAAGCTAGCGTCGACGTAACCCTTTACGATGAGCTCTTCGTCACCTCCATAAACGAGAAACATGTCCTTAGTCCTTTTCAGGTACTTCAGGATATTCTTGACCGCTGTCCAGTGTTCCTTGCCGGGATTACTTTGGTACCTTCCTACCAAACTTACGGCAAGGTTTACATCAGGTCTGGTACACAGCATGGCATACATAATAGACCCTATGGCTGAGGCATAGGGGATGACACTCATCTCTTTTATATCTTCTGCCGTGGTCGGGCATTGAGTTGAGCTCAATTTCACACCTTGCAACATAGGCAAGAACCCCTTCTTGGACTGATCCATATTGAACTTCTTCAATATCTTTTCAAGGTATGTGCTTTGTGAAAGACCTATGAGGCGTCTTGATCTATCTCTATAGATCTTGATGCCCAATATATAAGCAGCTTCTCCAAGGTCCTTCATTGAAAAACTCTTATTCAAGTAGGCCTTAATGCTGTCCAAAAGTTCTATATCATTTCCCATCAAAAGTATGTCATCTACATATAATATGAGAAATGCTACAGAGCTCCCACTCACTTTCTTGTAAACGCAGGCTTCTCCATAAGTCTGCACAAACCCAAACGCCTTGATCATCTCATCAAAGCGAATGTTCCAACTCCGAGATGCTTGCACCAGCCCATAAATGGATCGCTGGAGCTTGCATACCTTGTTAGCATTCTTAGGGTCGACAATACCTTCCGGCTGCATCATATACAGTTCTTCCTTAAGATAACCGCTAAGGAATGCCGTTTTGACGTCCATATGCCATATCTCATAATCATAGTATGCGGCAATTGCTAACATGATTCAGACGGACTTCAGCTTCGCTACGGGAGAGAAAGTCTCATCGTAGTCAACCCCTTGAACTTGTCGATAACCCTTAGCGACAAGTCAAGCTTTATAGATGGTAACATTACCATCCGCGTCCGTCTTCTTCTTAAAGATCCATTTGTTTTCTATCGCTCGCCAATCATTGGGCAAGTCTGTCAAAGTCCATACTTTGTTTTCATACATGGATCCTATCTCGGATTGCATGGCCTCTAGCCATTTGTTGGAATCTGGGCCCGCCATCGCTTCTTCATAGTTCGAAGGTTCACCGTTGTCTAACAACATGATTTCCAGGACAGGGTTGCCATACCACTCTGGTGCGGAACGTGTCCTTGTGGACCTACGAAGTTCAGTAGCAACTTGATCCGAAGTTTCATGATCATCATCATTAACCTCCTCTCTAACCGGTGGAGGCACCACAGAAACATTTTCTTGAGCTGCGCTACTCTCCGGTTCAAGAGGTAATACTTCATCAAGTTCCACTTTCCTCCCACTTACTTCTTTCGAGAGAAACTCTTTCTCCAGAAAGGATCCGTTCTTGGCAACAAAGATCTTGCCTTCGGATCTAAGGTAGAAGGTATACCCAATGGTTTCCTTAGGGTATCCTATGAAGACGCATTTTTCCGACTTGGGTTCGAGCTTTTCAGGTTGAAGTTTCTTGACATAAGCATCGCATCCCCAAACTTTTCGATATGACAGCTTAGGTTTCTTCCCAAACCATAATTCATACGGTGTCATCTCAACAGATTTAGACGGTGCCCTATTTAAAGTGAATGTAGCTGTCTCTAGAGCGTATCCCCAAAATGATAGCGGTAAATCTGTAAGAGACATCATAGATCGCACCATATCCAATAGAGTGCGATTACGACGTTCGGACACACCATTACGTTGAGGTGTTCCAGGCGGCGTGAGTTGTGAAACGATTCCACATTTCCTTAAGTGTGTGCCAAATTCGTGACTTAAATATTCTCCTCCACGATCTGATCGTAAGAACTTTATTTTTCGGTCACGTTGATTCTCTACCTCATTCTGAAATTCCTTGAACTTTTCAAAGGTCTCAGACTTGTGTTTCATCAAATAGACATACCCATATCTACTCAAGTCATTCGTGAGAGTGAGAACATAACGATATCCTCCGCGAGCCTCAACACTCATTGGACCGCACACATCAGTATGTATGATTTCCAATAAGTTGGTTGCTCGCTCCATTGTTCCGGAGAACAGAGTCTTGGTCATTTTGCCCATGAGGCATGGCTCGCATGTGTCAAATGATTCATAATTGAGAGACTCTAAAAGTCCATCAGTATGGAGCTTCTTCATGCGCTTGACACCAATGTGACCAAGGCGGCAGTGCCACAAGTATGTGGGACTATCGTTATCAACTTTACACCTTTTGGTATTCACACTATGAATATGTGTATTATCACGCACGAGATTCATTAAGAATAAACCATTGACCATCGGAGCATGACCATAAAACATATCACTCATATAAATAGAACAACCATTATTCTCGGATTTAAATGAGTAGCCATCTCACATTAAACAAGATCCAGATACAGTGTTCATGCTCAAACTTGGCACTAAATAACAATTATTGAGGTTTAAAACTAATCCCGTAGGTAAATGTAGAGGTAGCGTGCCGACGGCGATCACATCGACCTTGGAACCATTCCCGACGCGCATCGTCACCTCGCCCTTCGCCAGTCTCCGCTTATTCCGCAGCTCCTGTTTTGAGTTACAAATATGAGCAACGACACCGGTATCAAATACCCAGGAGCTACTACGAGCACTGGTAAGGTACACATCAATTACATGTATATCACATATACCTTTAGTGTTGTCGGCCTTCTTGTCCGCTAAGTATTTGGGGCAGTTCCGCTTCCAGTGACCCTTCCCTTTGCAATAAAAGCACTCAGTCTCAGGCTTGGGTCCATGCTTTGACTTCTTCCCGGCAACTGGCTTACCGGGCGCGACAACATCCTTGCCATCCTTCTTGAAGTTCTTCTTACCCTTGCCTTTCTTGAAATTAGTGGTTTTATTGACCATCAACACTTGATGTTCCTTTTTGATTTCAACCTCTGCTGATTTCAGCATAGCAAATACCTCAGGAATGGTCTTTACCATCCCCTGCATGTTGTAGTTCATCACAAAGCTCTTGTAGCTAGGTGGGAGCGACTGAAGGATTCTGTCAATGACCGCCTCGTCTGGGAGGTTAATCTCCAGCTGAGTCAAGCGGTTGTGCAACCCAGCATGTTGAGTATGTGTTCACTGACAGAACTATTTTCCTCCATCTTACAACTGTAGAACTTGTCGGAGACTTCATATCTCTCGACCCGGGCATGAGCTTGGAAAACTAGTTTCAGCTCCTCGAACATCTCATATGCTTCGTGATGCTCAAAACGCTTTTGGAGCCCCGGTTCTAAGCTGTAAAGCATGCCGCACTGAACGAGGGAGTAATCATCAGCACAAGACTGCCAAGCATTCATAATGTCTTGGTTCTCTGGGATGGGTGCTTCACCTAGCGGTGCTTCTAGGACATATTGTTTCCTGGCAGCTATGAGGATGATCCTCAGGTTCCGTACCCAGTCCGTATAGTTGCTGCCATCGTCTTTCATCTTGGTTTTCTCTAGGAACGCGTTGAAGTTCATGTTGACATTGGCTTGGACCATTTGATCTACGAGACATATTGCAAAGTTTATTTAGACTAAGTTCATGATAATTAAGTTCATCGAATCAAATTATTTAATGAACTCCCACTCAGATTAGACATCCCTCTAGTCATCTAAGTGTAACATGATCCGACTCGACTAGGCCGTGTCCGATCATCACGTGAGACGGACTAGTCATCATCGGTGAACATCTCCATGTTGATCGTATCTTCCATACGACTCATGTTCGACCTTTCGGTCTCTTGTGTTCCGAGGCCATGTCTGTACATGCTAGGCTCGTCAAGTCAACCTAAGTGTTTGCATGTGTAAATCTGTCTTACACCCGTTGTATGTGAACGTTGGAATCTATCACACCCGATCATCACGTGGTGCTTCGAAACAACGAACTGTCGCAACGGCGCACAGTTAGAGGGAACACTTTCTTGAAATTGTTATGAGGGATCATCTTATTTACTACTGTCGTTCTAAGTAAACAAGATGCAAAAACATCACATGCAATCAAATAATAATAGTGACATGATATGGCCAATATCATATAGCTCCTTTGATCTCCATCTTGGGGCTCCATGATCATCTTGTCACCGGCATGACACCATGATCTCCATCATCATGATCTCCATCATCGTGTCTCCATGAAGTTGCTCGCCAACTATTACTTCTACTACTAAGGCTAACACGTTTAGCAATAAAGTAAATTAATTTACATGGTGTTTCCATTGACACGCAGGTCATAAAAAATAATGACAACTCCTATGGCTCCTGCCGGTTGTCATACTCATCGACATGCAAGTCGTGATTCCTATTACATGAACATGATCTCATACATCACATATATATCATTCATCATTCATCACAACTTTGGCCATATCATATCACAAAGCACTTGCTGCAAAAACAAGTTAGACGTCCTCTAATTGTTGTTGCAAGTTTTACGTGGCTGCAATAGGGTTCTAGCAAGAACCTTTTCTTACCTACATAAAAGCCACAACGTGATTTGTCAACTTCTATTTACCCTTCATAAGGACCCTTTTCGTCGAATCCGCTCCAACTAAAGTGGGAGAGACAGACACCCGCCAGCCACCTTATGCAACTAGTGCATGTCAGTCGGTGGAACCGATCTCACGTAAGCGTACGTGTAAGGTTGGTCCGGGCCGCTTCATCCCACAATACCGCTGGAGCAAAATAAGACTAGTAGTGGCAAGAAAGTTGAGAACATCTACGCCCACAACAATTGTGTTCTACTCGTGCAAAGAGAACTACGCATAAACCTGGCTCATGATGCCACTGTTGGGGAACATTGCAGAAAACAAAAATTTTCCTACGGTTTCACCAAGATCCATCTATGAGTTCATCCAGCAACGAGAGAGGGGAGTGCATCTACATACCCTTGTAGATCGCGAGCGGAAGCGTTCAAGAGAACGGGGTTGAGGTAGTCGTACACGTCATGATCCAATCACCGGAGATCCTAGCGCAGAACGGACGACACCTCCGCGTTCAGCACACGTACGGTTAGCGTGACGTCTCCTCCTTCTTGATCCAGCAAGGGGGAAGGAGAGGTTGATGAAGATCCAGCAGCACGACGGCGTGGTGGTGGATGCAGCAGGGATCCGGCAGGGCTTCGCCAAGCGTCTGCGGGAGGAGGAGGTGTAGCAAGGGGGAAGGGAGGCGCCAAGATGCAGGGTGCGGATGCCCTTCCTCCCCTCCATTATATATAGGGGCTAGGGGGGCGCATGCCCCCTTGGAGATCCCATCTAGAGGGGGGGGGGCGGCGGCCCCCGGGGCAACGACCCCCTTAGGGTTTCCAACCAGGGGGGGGGGCGGCGGCCCCCGGGGCAACGGCCCCCTTAGGGTTTCCAACCAGGGGGGGCGCATGCCCCCTCGGGGGGCAACGACCCCCTTGGGTGGGGTGCACCAGCCCACCAGGGGCTGGTTCCCATGCCACTTCAGCCCATGGGGCCCTCCGGGATAGGTGGCCCCACCCGGTGGACCCCCAGGACCCTTCCGGTGGTCCCGGTACAATACCGGTGACCCCCGAAACTCTCCCGATGGCCGAAACACCACTTCCTATATATGTTTCTTCACCTTCGGACCATTCCGGAACTCCTCATGACGTCCGGGATCTCATCCGAGACTCCGAACAACTTTCGGTTTGCTGCATACTAATATCTCTACAACCCTAGCGTCACCGAACCTTAAGTGTGTAGACCCTACGGGTTCGGGAGATATGCAGACATGACCGAGACGCCTCTCCGGTCAATAACCAACAACAGGATTTGGATACCCATGTTGGCTCCCACATACTCCTCGATGATCTCATCGGATGAACCACGATGTTGAGGATTCAATTAACCCCGTATTCAATTCCCTTTGTCAATCGGTACGTTACTTGCCCGAGACTCGATCGTCGGTATCCCAATACCTCGTTTAGTCTCGTTACCGGCAAGTCACTTTACTCGTACCGTAATGCATGATCCCATGACCAGACACTTGGTCACATTGAGCTCATTATGATGATGCATTACCGAGTGGGCCCAGAGATACCTCTTCGTCATACGGAGTGACAAATCCCAGTCTCGATCCGTGTCAACCCAATAGACACTTTCGGAGATACCCGTAGTATACCTTTATAGTCACCTAGTTATGTTGTGACGTTTGGTACACCCAAAGCACTCCTACGGTATCCGGGAGTTACACGATCTCATGGTCTAAGGAAAATATACTTGACATTGGAAAAGCTCTAGCAAACAAACTATACGATCTTGTGCTATGCTTAGGATTGGGTCTTGTCCATCACATCATTCTCCTAATGATGTGATCTCGTTATCAATGACATCCAATGTCCATAGTCAGGAAACCATGACTATCTGTTGATCAACGAGCTAGTCAACTAGAGGCTTACTAGGGACATGTTGGTGTCTATGTATTCACACATGTATTATGATTTCCGGATAACACAATTATAGCATGAATAAAAGACAATCATCATGAACAAGGAAATATAATAATAATCCTTTTATTATTGCCTCTAGGGCGTATTTCCAACAGATTCCCGAGCTCTTCCCAATGCTAAAGGCTGCGGAGGTAGAAATCAAGAAGGAGCATCAAGTGTTGATGGTCAATAAGACCACCAGTTTCAAGAAAAATGGCAAATGGAAGAAGAAGGGAACTTCAAGAAGAACAGCAAGCAAGTTGGTGCTCAGGAGAAGAAACCCAAGTCTGGACCTAAGCCTGAGACTGAGTGCTTCTACTGCAAGCAGACTGGTCACTGGAAGCGGAACTGCCCCAAGTATTTGGCGGATAAGAAGGATGGCAAGGTGAACAAAGGTATATGTGATATACATGTTATTGATGTGTACCTTACTAATGCTCGCAGTAGCACCTGGGTATTTGATACTGGTTTTGTTGCTAATATTTGCAACTCAAAACAGGGGCTACAGATTAAGCGAAGATTGGCTAAGGACGAGGTGACGATGCGCGTGGGAAATGGTTCCAAAGTCGATGTGATCACGGTCGGCACGCTACCTCTACATCTACCTTCGGGATTAGTATTAGACCTAAATAATTGTTATTTGGTGCCAGCGTTGAGCATGAACATTATATCTGGACCTTGTTTGATGCGAGACGGTTATTCATTTAAATCAGAGAATAATGGTTGTTCTATTTATACGAGTAATATCTTTTATGGTCATGCACCCTTGAAGAGTGGTCTATTCTTATTGAATCTCGATCGTAGTGACACACATATTCATAATGTTGAAGCCAAAAGATGCAGAGTTGATAATGATAGTGCAACTTATTTGTAGCACTGCCTTTTAGGTCATATTGGTGTAAAGCGCATGAAGAAACTCCATACTGATGGACTTTTGGGACCACTTGATTATGAATCACTTGGTACTTGCGAACCATGCCTCATGGACAAGATGACTAAAACGCCGTTCTCTGGTACTATGGAGAGAGCAACAAATTTGTTGGAGATACATACTGATGTATGTGGTCCGATGAATGTTGAGGCTCGTGGCGGATATCGTTATTTTCTCACCTTCATAGATGATTTAAGCAGATATGGGTATATCTACTTAATGAAACATAAGTCTGAAACATTTGAAAAGTTCAAAGAATTTCATAGTGAAGTTGAAAATCATCGTAACAAGAAAATAAAGTTTCTACGATCGGATCATGGAGGAGAATATTTGAGTTACGAGTTTGGTCTACATTTGAAACAATGCGGAATAGTTTCGCAACTCACGCCACCCGGAACACCACAACGTAATGGTGTGTCTGAACGTCGTAATCGTACTTTACTAGATATGGTGCGATCTATGATGTCTCTTACTGATTTACCGCTATCGTTTTGGGGTTATGCTTTAGAGACGGCCGCATTCACGTTAAATAGGGCACCATTGAAATCCGTTGAGACGACACCTTATGAACTGTGGTTTGGCAAGAAACCAAAGTTGTCATTTCTGAAAGTTTGGGGCTGCGGTGCTTATGTGAAAAAGCTTCAACCTGATAAGCTCGAACCCAAATCGGAGAAATGTGTCTTCATAGGATACCCAAAGGAGACTGTTGGGTACACCTTCTATCATAGATCTGAAGGCAAAACTTTTGTTGCTAAATTCGGAGTTTTTCTAGAGAAGGAGTTTCTCTCGAAAGAAGTGAGTGGGAGGAAAGTAGAACTTGATGAGGTAATTGTACCTGCTCCTCTATTGGAAAGTAGTTCATCGCAGAAATCGGTTTCTGCGACACCTACACCAATTAGCGAGGAAGTTAATGATGATGATCATGAAACTTCATATCAAGTTGCTACTGAACCTCGTAGATCAACCAGAGTAAGATCCACACCAGAGTGGTATGGTAATCCTGTTTTGGAAGTCATGCTACTAGATCATGATGAACCTAAGAACTATGAAGAAGCGATGGTGAGCCCAAATTCCGCAAAATGGTTTGAGGCCATGAAATCTGAGATGGGGTCCATGTATGAGAACAAAGTGTGGACTTTGGTTGACTTGCCTGATGATCGGCAAGCAATTGAGAATAAATGGATCTTTACGAAAAAGATTGACGCTGACGGTAATGTTACTGTCTACAAAGCTCGACTTGTTGCAAAAGGTTTTCGACAAGTTCAATGGATTGACTACGATGAGACCTTCTCACCCGTAGCGATGCTTAAGTCTGTCCGAATCATGTTAGCAATTGCCGCATTTTATGATTATGAAATTTGGCAAATGGATGTCGAAACTGCATTCCTGAATGGGTTTCTAGAGGAAGAGTTGTATATGATGCAACCGGAAGGTTTTGTCGATCCAAAGGGAGCTAACAAAGTGTGCAAGCTCCAACGATCCATTTATGGACTGGTGCAAGCCTCTCGGACTTGGAATAAACGCTTTGATAGTGTGATCAAAGCATTTGGTTTTATACAGACTTTTGGAGAAGCCTGTATTTACGAGAAAGTGAGTGGGAGCTCTGTAGCATTTCTGATATTATATATGGATGACATTTTACTGATTGGAAATGATATAGAATTTTTGGATAGCATAAAGGGATACTTGAATAAGAGTTTTTCAATGAAAGACCTCGGTGAAGCTGCTTACATATTGGGCATTAAGATCTATAGAGATAGATCAAAACGCTTAATTGGACTTTCACAAAGCACATACCTTGACAAAGTTTTGAAGAAGTTCAAAATGGATCAAGCAAAGAAAGGGTTCTTGCCTGTGTTACAAGGTGTGAAGTTGAGTAAGACTCAATGCCCGACCACTGCAGAAGATAGAGAGAAAATGAAAGATGTTCCCTATGGTTCAGCCATAGGCTCTATCATGTATGCAATGCTGTGTACCAGACCTGATGTGTGCCTTGCTATAAGTCTAGCAGGGAGGTACCAAAGTAATCCAAGGGTGGATCACTGGACAGCGGTCAAGAACATCCTGAAATACCTGAAAAGGACTAAGGATATGTTTCTCGTTTATGGAGGTGACAAAGAGCTCATCGTAAATGGTTACGTTGACGCAAGCTTTGACACTGATCCGGATGATTCTAAATCGCAAACTGGATACGTGTTTACATTGAACGGTGGAGCTGTCAGTTGGTGTAGTTCTAAACAAAGGGTCGTGGCGGGATCTACATGTGAAGCGGAGTACATAGCTGCTTCGGAAGCAGCAAATGAAGGAGTCTGGATGAAGGAGTTCATATCCGATCTAGGTGTCATACCTAGTGCATCGGGTCCAATGAAAATCTTTTGTGACAATACTGGAGCAATAGCCTTGGTGAAGGAATCCAGATTTCACAAGAGAACCAAGCACATCAAGAGACGCTTCAATTCCATCCGGGATTTAGTCCAGGTGGGAGACATAGAAATTTGCAAGATACATACAGATCTAAATGTTGCAGACCCGTTGACTAAGCCTCTTCCACGAGCAAAACATGATCAGCACCAAGGCTCCATGGGTGTTAGAATCATTACAGTATAATCTAGATTATTGACTCTAGTGCAAGTGGGAGACTGAAGGAAATATGCCCTAGAGGCAATAATAAAGTTATTATTTATTTCCTTATATCATGATAAATGTTTATTATTCATGCTAGAATTGTATTAACCGGAAACATAATACATGTGTGAATACATAGACAACCAAAGTGTCACTAGTATGCCTCTACTTGACTAGCTCATTAATCAATGATGGTTATGTTTCCTAACCATAGACATGAGTTGTCATTTGATTAACGGGATCACATCATTAGGAGAATGATGTGATTGACATGACCCATTCCGTTAGCTTAGCACCCGATCGTTTAGTATGTTGCTATTGCTTTTCTTCATGACTTATACATGTTCCTATGACTATGAGATTATGCAACTCCCATTTATCGGAGGAACACTTTGTGTGCTACCAAACGTCACAACGTAACTGGGTGATTATAAAGGTGCTCTACAGGTGTCTCCGAAGGTACTTGTTGGGTTGGCGTATTTCGAGATTAGGATTTGTCACTCCGATTGTCGGAGAGGTATCTCTGGGTCCTCTCGGTAATGCACATCACTTAAGCCTTGCAAGCATTGCAACTAATGAGTTAGTTGCGGGATGATGTATTACGGAACGAGTAAAGAGACTTGCCGGTAACAAGATTGAACTAGGTATTGAGATACCAACGATCGAATCTCAAGCAAGTAACATACCGATGACAAAGGGAACAAAGTATGTTGTTATGCGGTCTGACCGATAAAGATCTTCGTAGAATATGTGGGAGCCAATATGAGCATCCAGGTTCCGCTATTGGTTATTGACCGGAGACGTGTCTCGGTCATGTCTACATAGTTCCCGAACCCGTAGGGTCCGCACGCTTAACGTTACAATGACAATTATATTATGAGTTTATATGTTTTGATGTACCGAAGGTTGTTCGGAGTCCTGGATGTGATCAAAATGGTCGAGACATGAAGATTGATATATTGGACGACTATATTTGTACACCGAAAGTGTCCGGGTGATTTCGAAGAAAACCGGAGTGCCGGAGGGTTACCGGAACCCCCCCGGGAGAAGTAATGGGCCTTATGGGCCTTAGTGGAGAGAGAGAGAGAGAGGGCTAGCCTAGGCCAGGCCGCGTGCCCCTCCCCCTCTGGTCCGAATTGGACTAGGAGGGGGGTGGCGCCCCCTTTCCTTCTCCCTCTCCCCCTTCCTTTCCCCCTCCTAGTAGGAGTAGGAAAGAGGGGAGTCCTACTCCTACTAGGAGGAGGACTCCTCCTCCTGGCGCGCCATAGAGGGCCGGCCGGCCGGTCTCCCCCTTGCTCCTTTATATACAGGGGCAAGGGGGCACCCCATAGACACAACAATTGATCAAGTTGATCTTTTAGCCGTGTGCGGTGCCCCCCTCCACCATAGTCCACCTCGATAATACTGTAGCGGTGCTTAGGCGAAGCCCTGCGTCAGTAGAACATCAACATCGTCACCATGCCGTCGTGCTGACGAAACTCTCCCTCAACACTCGGTTGGATCGAAGTTCGAGGGACGTCATCGGGCTGAACGTGTGCTGAACTCAGAGGTGTCGTGCATTCGGTACTTGATCGATCGGATCGTGAAGACGTACGACTACATCAACGGCGTTGTGCTAATGCTTCCACTTTCGGTCTACGATGGTACGTAGACAACACTCTCCCCTCTCGTTGCTATGCATCACCATGATCTTGCATGTGCGTAGGGAAATTTTTGAAATTACTACGTTCCCCAACAGGTTTACCCCAGGGCGGGCACAATACCCCATATAAAATCCACTAGTGACTGTGTAGTCCATAACCAGGGCGGATTTATTAAAACCTCGTATATTCATAACAAGTAAATAACATACCTATGATATTTGTTCATACCGTTGTCTTACCATGTCATATGCAGTGAGGGTAACAACCCAAAAACTTAGAGCGCAATGCCCTATGCCATTTATTCATATTGCCGGCTTACAACGCCATATGCAGCAAGGGTAACATCCCAAAAACTTAGAGCGCAGAACTCCAAGCGCATAATGAAAGCACACTAGCAACTTATCGTCCAAAGCCAGGCCGAGTTATCAAAATTCTGGAGAAATTCACATACGAATCATAAGGATCAAAGCGACATGGCCCAAATCAATTTTAAACCATATAACAATACGGTACAAAAGATGAACCCCAAAAAATGTTCAAAGCAAATACAAATCAGAAAAACAAGGCCTTCATAGGCTTCCAAGCCTCAATACCAAGTGCTATTCAAGGGCTACACAGCCACTGAGTTAATCCTTAATTCAAACCTGTAAGTCGGGCCTCACATGACCAATCGTCGTTTTAACTTTGACAAGTTCTGGGTCTTCGTAAGATTGACTGTCAAGAGTTCGGCGAGTCATTCCAGGAATACCTGGTGGGAGTGGCAAGCATACAAAGGCAGGATAACCTGGATTTTTGGTGAATACACCTGGCGTCCATGCCAATTAAAAGGGTAAACAAAGCTTTTGTTAATTAAACAGGAAGCCCCCAAATAGTTTTTTAATCAAGGCGTATAAGCCGGATCAGTAAGGCAGTCATAGCTATGCTCAATGAGCAGGAAGCCCCCAAGTGACCTTATGAATTGGCAATAAAGACTCGGATTCTCAGAAATGAAATGACAGAGGCCCTGAATTATCAGGAATGCCGGCTTTATTATACTAATCATAATATATACATTGGTAGAAGTATGTACATCACAGGAGCCGATGGCTCAGGTGTAATAAGCCCGAAGATGAGCAATGTTCCACGACCGGCAGGTCTCCTCCTCAGACTTGCGTGAGTGCTTGTGCTCTCGAACATCAATGAGGTAGTATGACCCGTTGTTCAGATTTTTGCTGACCACAAAGGGCCTTTCCCAAGGTGGGCATAACTTGTGCATGTCTGTTTGATCCTGGATGAGCTGGAGCACCAAGTCGCCTTCTTGAAAGGTCCGAGTTTTAACCCGACGACTATGATAATGATGCAGACCTTGCTGGTAAACCGTTGAGCGAGCCGCCGCAAGGTCACGCTCCTCATCCAGAAGATCAAGAGCATCCTGATGTGCTTTTTCATTATCAGCTTCAATATAAGCTGCCACATGGGGCGAGTCATGACGGATGTCACTAGGGAGAACAACCTCTGCTCCGTAAACCATGAAGAAAGAGGTGCAACTCGTAGATCTGTTGGGGGTAGTATTGATAATCCATAGCAGCGAGGGCAACTCCTCCACCCAAAAACCCGGCGTCCTCTGCAAAGGGACCATAAGCCGGGGTTTTATGCCTCTCAAGATTTCTTGATTGGCTCTTTCAGCTTGACCATTGGACTGGGGATGGGCCACAGATGAAACATCAAGACGAATATGTCCATGTTGACAAAATTCTTTCATAGCACCTTTAGACGGATTAGTGCCATTATTAGTGATGATGTTGTGAGGGTAACCAAAGCGGAAACTCACCTTTTTGATTAATTGAACCGTCGTTGCCGCGTCACACTTGCTAACCGGCTCTGCCTCAACCCACTTTGTAAACTTGTCAACCACTACCAAGAGGTGAGTCTTTTTGTCCTTGGATATTTTAAAAGGCCCAACCATATCCAGCCCCCAGGCCAAGTAATTGGAATCATCCCCAATTATTGAGCCGGCACATGAGATCGTCTTGAAAATTTCTGACAACCATCACACTTGCTAACCAAATCCTCTGCATCAGCATGAGCCGTCAGCCAATAGAACCCATGACGAAAAGCCTTAGCCATGAGAGATTTAGAACCGGCATGATGGCCACAATCTCCTTCATGAATCTCTCGTAGAATCTCACGGCCCTCCTCAGGAGAAACACAATGTTGAAACGCCCCTGTGACACTGCATCGATGCAACTCTCCATTGACAATAGTCATTGACTTAGACCGTCGGGTTATCTGCCTGGCCAAATTTTCATCTTCAGGTAACTCACCCCAGGTCATACAAGCCAAATATGGAATTGTCCAATCAGGAATAGCGTGAAGAGCCGCCACCAACTGTGCCTCTGGGTCAGGAACAACAAGATCTTCCTCCGTAGACAATTTAACTGAAGGGTTATGCAAAATATCAAGGAAAACATTAGGTGGTACCAGCTTATGCTAGGACCCCCGCCGGCTTAAAGCATCAGCCGCCTCATTTTTCCTGCAATCAACATGCTCCACTTGATAGCCCTTGAAATGACCAGCAATAACATCAACCTCTCGGCGATAAGCCACCATGAGTGGGTCCTTGGAATCCGAAGTGCCTGAAACTTGCTGAGCCACCAAATCTGAGTCACCAAAGCACCTCACTTGGCTTAGATTCATCTCTTTAGCCATCCGAAGACCATGGAGCAAGGCCTCATACTCAGCTGCATTGTTAGTACAAGGGAACATCAACCTTAAAACATAACAAAATTTATCACCTCATGGGGAAGTCAAAATAACTCCAGCCCCCGAGCCTTCCAACTGTCTGGATCCATCGAAGTGAATAGTCCAATATGTGCTATCCGGCTTTTCCTCAGGCATCTGCAACTCTGTACAGTCATTGATGAAATTCACAAGTTCTTGAGACTTGATAGCCGTCCGAGGCATATACTTCAAACCATGGGGTCCAAGCTCAATGGCCCACTTGGCTACCCGACCTGTGGCTTCTCTGTTTTGAATAATATCTCCTAAGGGAGCAGAACTGACCACAGTGATGGGATGACCGAAGAAATACTGCTTCAATTTATGACTAGCCATGAACACCCCATAACCCAGCTTCTGCGAATGTGGGTACTTCTACTTTGATGTTTATCTTTTATGCATCTTATTTTTCTTAGTATGGCGGTAGCACTATAAGATGATCCCTTAACTAAATTTCAAGGTATAACTGTTCTCACTGAGTGTAAGGGCATATTTCTCCCTATGTGGTTTTGGTGATTGATGACAGCGCATTTGCGGACTAATCGTGTGCAGTGAGCATTTCAGATATCTCATGTATAGGCACAAGACGATTCGATGCCCCTCGGAGCCTATCAAAGACAACGGTTCTCTACGTTTCTTTTCGGTGGATTTGAGTCTTAGGAAAGTCATACTATTAAGAGGGGGTCCGCTTCAGAAAGGTTAGGGCGGAATTAAAACGTACACATCTGTTTCGTTGCACCACCTTTCCATCGCTTAATTGGAGCACCGTCCGTTTATCCTTGTCTCTGCAAAAATGAAGGCTTCCAAATGCTAGAGTATCTGTGGCATGCGGTAGTACTGCTCAAGGGAGCAGTAGTATCGCAGGAGCTTACGGTAGTACTGCTCAAGAGAGCGGTAGTACCGCAGGGACCAGCAGTAGTACCATTCCTAGTGAGCGGCAGTACCGCTGCCTCCAGCCCTGACACTGGTGCATGCGGAAGTAGGCGCGAAAGTAATTTTTTACTTCCGCCCCCACGCGGTAGTACCGCTCCCTGCGAGCGGTAGTACCGTGTTGGATTTTCGCACAGTCCTAAACTCAGCGGAAGTAGTCACGAACGTAATTTATTTAGTCTGTGCTTTTTCCAGCCCAGTAGAGCCATGCCTTGCGGTAGTACCGCAGGGGCGCGCGGTAGTACCGCTCGTTGCCATGCGCAACAGGGCTTCGTCTGGTCACTACCGTGCAAGCGGTAGTACCGCACCGTCCAGCGGTAGTACCGCAGCCCCTTGCGGTAGTACCGCGTGTCGCAGGCTAAGTGAGGGGGTAACGGTTGGATCTTTCCCCCCACTATATAAAGAGGGTCTTCTTCCCCAAGAAGACCACCTGTCGGTGTCAAAACCGGCGGATCTCGGGTAGGGGGTCCCGATCTGTGCGTCAAGGTCGGATGGTAACAGGAGACAAGGGACACTTTATTTTATCCAGGTTCGGGCCCTCTCGATGGAGGTAAAACCCTACTCCTGCTAGATTAATATTGATGATATGGGTAGTACAAGAGTAGATCTATCACGAGATCAAGGAGGCTAAACCCTAGAAGCTAGCCTATGGGTATGATGATGGTTATGTTGTGTTTTTCCTACGGACTACAACCCTCCAGTTTATATAGGCATCGGATAGGGTTAGGGTTACACAGAGTCGGTTACATTGGTAGGAGATCTTGAATATCTGCACGCCTAGCTTGCCTTCCACGCCAAGGAAAGAACCTTCCGGACACGGGACGAAGTCTTCCATCTTGTATCTTCATAGTCCTGGAGTCCGGCTGAAGATATAGTTCGGCTATCCGAACACCCCCTAATCCAGGACTCCCTCACCACCTCTTCCCTCCCCAAGCTCCATTTTTGCTCAAAGCTCCATTTTCGCCAGATCTCTCTCCCTAGCCAATCAAACTTGTTGATTTTCTAGGGGTTGGTTGAGAAGGCCCCGATCTACACTTCCACCAAGAGAAATTTGATTCCCCCCACTAATCCCTTGCGGATCTTGTTACTCTTGGGTGTTTGAGCACCCTAGACGGCTGAGGTCACTGCAGAGCCATATTCCATTGTGGTGAAGCTTCGTGGTGTCGTTGGGAGCCTCCGATTAAGTTGTGGAGATAGCCCCAACCTTGTTTGTAAAGGTTCGGTCGCCGCCTCCAAGGGCACCAATAGTGGAATCACGACATCTCACATTTGTGTGAGGGCGTGAGGAGAATACGGTGGCCCTAGTGGCTTCTTGGGGAGCATTGTGCCTCCACACCGCTCCAACGAAGACGTACTTCCTCTCAAAGGGAAGGAACTTCGGTAACACATCCTCGTCTCCATTGGCTCCACTCTTGGTTATCTCTTACCTTTACTAGTGCAAGCTTATATTGTGTTGTATTCCTTGCTTGCTCGTGTGCTTGTTGTTGTTGCATCGTATAGGTTGCTCCCCTAGTTGCATATCTAGACTACCTATTTTGATGCTAAGTTTAATTTGGTAAAGAAAAGCTAAAAATTGTTAGTTGCCTACTCACCCCCTCTAGTCAACCATATCGATCCTTTCAATTGGTATCAGAGCCCCACCTCTTTATTAAGGACTTTGCCCTCCGAATAGTATGGTTGACACCACGGACGAGGTGGAGGAGCACTCCAATGCGAGTCCCACCTTGTACGCGGCCAATGGGGGTTCCTCGGTCTCTCGTGAGGAATTCAATGCGGCTTTGGACACATTGAAAACCTCCTTGACGGCCGAGGTTAAAGACATGTTTAAGGAATATCTTGAAGGTATTAAACTTTCCACCACGTCGTTGGAAGTGGTTGACCCCACTAACAAGGTGACAGATGCTAACTCCAACAAGGGGGAAGCTACTAGTGATCAAGTTCCTCTGCCTAGTGGTAGAAGTGGGAGTGGCATCTTTGCCCATGTTGAACCTCCAATTAATTATGGAGGACCGGTTCCCTCCACGCATATGGATCATGTTGGTCCTCCTCCTAAGCTTGTGAAAAATGAGGATTTTGCCTCTTGGGTCTATCGCTTTAAACGTCATTTGAATCATAGTTCTACTAATCTTTGGAAGATTATTGAGCAGGGTTTCTACCCGCATGATCCAAGCAACTTCACTCCTAGAGAAGCCGCGGATCATCAATTCAAGGAGTCCGCTCTCTTCATTCTCCAAGAAGCTATTCCACCCGAAGATATTATGCACCTCCGACCATTCACCGTGGCCAAGTAAGCATGGCAACATGTTGTGTCCGTTTACAAGGGAAGCGCAAGCATTCAATGCTCAAACTTTGAAGTGGTCCAATATGAAGCCGATGAGTCTATAATGCTTGAAGATGAAGAATCTCGAGAGCTCTACCGGAGATTAACCACTCTCACGGTCTCACTCTGAGATCATGGGAGCAAGGATACATATGACAATTGGATCAAGCGCAAGTTTCTCAAGGCCATGATGCCTTACCATAAGGCCATGCCCTCCTTCATCCGTCAAAGGCCGGACTTTCACGCCTTGTACTCAAGTGAAGTGTTGGATGAGTTTGTTGCAATGAGGATATTGGACAAGACCGCCAATAATGTGGTGTTGCATTCTCAATGATCAAAGAAGCCCAACCTTGCTTTGAAGGCCAAGGCCAGTGTGGAAGAAGACGGTGAAGAGGAAGAAGAGGAGTGTTGCCTCGAAGATGCCAAATATGCTTATCATGAGCACATGTCTCTCACTTCACGACAATTTTGGAGCAAGAAGAACTCAAGGCCCAACTTCAACAAGAACAACTCAAGTGGCGCCAAGGGCAAGCAACGTGTGAGGACATGCTATAATTGTGGCAATGTGAGCCACTTTGTTGCGGATTGCCCGTACGAGAAGAAGGAACACAACGGTGGCAAGCTTATCTGAAAAGACAAGGCCAAGTCCTTCCCCAACAAGAACAACTTCACCAAGAAGACTCCTCCCAAGGGGTTGGTGGCACAAGAAGAGTACAATGAGGATGAGGATGATGAAGACGGTGAGACAGTTGCCATGGCCCCCATTGCCATTGCAACAACTCCATGGGTGTCCCTCTTCGATTCACCCAACGAGAACATCACCGCCAAGTGCCTCATGGCTAAAGCCACCAACAAGGTAACACCCAACATCAAAACTACAATCACTACTAATCCTTCCTTGACGGATTGCACTGATGAAAGTGAGGGGACGAAGGAGGAGGAAAATGAATTTGAGTCTTTTATGATTAAGCTCAAGGGTAAATCCAAGAAGCACTTTGTTTCTCTCTTGGAACAACTTGGTGAAGCCAATGACATGATCGAGGCTCACGAAGAAACCATCTCTAAGATGGAAGGGCACAGTCGTGACTATGCCGATGATATACAGGATCTCTCTAATGCGCTTGAGGAAGAGCGTGGTCGTCGTTTGGCTCTTGAGGAGTCACACAACGATGATCATGCTAAATTAAAGAAAGATCTTGACCATGCTCTTGTTGTATCTTGTGTGCTCAATTCCGAGAAGGCCAAACTTGGGGTTGACCATGCTAGACTCAAGGAGGAGTTTGATATACTTGACAAGGCTCATAATAGGGGTGGGCATTTGGTAGAAACCGAAATTTTGGTTTATACCATTTGGTATTTTTTTAGTTTCGGTTAGGAAAATCACTAACCGAAAATGGTTGCTAAAAATAGCTAACCAAAACTTCGGTTAACCAAAAAATCGGTGCGGTTTTCGGTTTTAAACCGAAGGACCTCGCATTATGTGTACGTGCTTGAGTAGAAGCGGCCGCACCCTCTTATATAGGCAGTAAAAATTGGCTCATACCTTTGGTCGGGCGAGGTGGGACTAAACGAAAAACACGTCCTGCTGGTCACCTATACGCTAGCACAACCAGGCATGCCCTTCCCCAAAAAGGCCACGTGAGCTGGGCCTTGCATGTTTGCATGCACTTTCATCAGATAGGCCCACCTTATGCGAGACGCGCGCGGGCTGCGGTGCATTGGTTGGTCGCTTAAGCGATCGTGGGCGAGCTCGCTTGAATAAAAAAAGCAATCGATCGTGGGCGCGATTCCCGGAGACATTTGCTTTGCCTGCTTCAGCGTTGGTTCTCGACGCTTTTTGCGCTGACTCATGTAGCTCGGTATTTTGTTCGGTTAACCGGGATGGAAACCGAATATACCGAATTTTGTTCGGTTAGTGGAGATGAAAACCGAATTTGTTTGTGACTGTAAAAAAACGAAAATTCAGTTTATTCGGTTTCGGCATCGGTTCGGTTTTCGGTTCATCGGTTTTTATGCCCACCCCTAGCTCATAAGGCCTTGAAGAGTGCTCATGCTAGCCTCAAAGAGTCTCATGATCAACTCCAAGTGAAGCTAACCAAGGAGAAAGCAATATTTCCTCACATGGTTTTAATTGATAATGCAAATGCTACTAACCCGTGTTGCAAGCATGTGCATCTTGTGGAGGAGAATGCCAAGTTGAAGGAGCAACTTGAGAAAGGCCTTGTGTCTTGCATACAAGGTGAGAAGAACCTCAATGACCTTTTGAGCAATCAAAAGGAAGTTGTGGGCAAGGAGGGGATTGGGTTTGCACCCAACTCCAAGAATAAGAATAAGAATGACAAGGCCAAACGACCTCCTCCTCTCAAGCAAGCTTTTGTGAAGGAGGGAGAGGGTGCTTCTAAGGAAAAGAATAACAATGGGAAGGGTGGTGGTGGCAAGAAGGGCAATGCCACCCCTTCCAACAAAGCCGGCGACTTTAACCCTTCTTATGTGTTATGCCGTGCTAGTGATGGGCATGTTTATGGCAAATTTGTTGGTTCTTCTTATAAGTACACTGAATGGTCTATTTGGGTTCCTAAGACCCTTGTTACCAACATCAATGGACCCATTACAAAGTGGGTACCTAAAACCAAGCATTGATCTCCTGTAGGTGTTTGCTTCCGGTGGGGGATCATGGTTGCTCGATAGTGGAGCCACAAATCATATGACGGGAAGCAAGGACTTGGTGCTGGCCATGCACAAGGTTTCATCTATGCCCACCAATGTTGAGTGGGGTGATGCCTCATATTGTAAGGTATTGGGTCTTGGCAAGGTTGTCATTTCTCATGATCGAGAAAGTCATGCTTGTTGAGTCCCTTGCATACAACTTAGTTTACGTTTGTCAACTTGCACTCATGGGCTTTGCCACTTTCTTTGATGTTGATACCATGGCCCACTTGTGGAGCAAGACTCTTAAAGTAGCCTTTGTTGGGCATGTCGAGAACGGTCTTTATGTGATTAACTTTTCGGAGCGACCCACTAAGACCGCGACATGCTTAATGGCTAAAGTTGACATGGGATGGCTTTGGCATCGCCGTTTAGCCCACATCAATATGAGATCTTTGCAAAGTCTTCTCAAGGGGGACCATGTACGTGGACTAACAAATGTTAGTTTTGCCAAAGATCATGCTTGCAGTGCTTGTATCAAAGAAAGCTACATGAGAAGGCTCACCCACCCACGACTATCATCTTCTCAAAGAGGCCCTTGGAGCTCCTTCAAATGGATCTCTTTGGGCCTCCATCCTTTGATAGTCTTGGGGGTAGAAAGTATTGCTTGCTGATTGTGGATGATTATTCAAGATACACTTGGGTATATTTCTTCAAGAGGAAGAGTGAGACCCAACAAACCGTCATCGACTTTGCAAATGGAGCTCAACGTCAACACAATGCAAAGATCTTGACGATAAGAAGTGACAACGGCACCGAGTTCAAGAACTACACCTTAGATGAGTTTCTTAGTGATGAGGGGATCAAGCATCAATATTCCACACCTTACACTCCTCAACAATGTGGTGTAGCGGAGAGGAAGAACAGGACTTTGATGGACGCAACAAGAACCATGATGGCGGAGTTCAAGTCTCCATACAACTTTTGGGCCGAAGCCATCAACACCGCTTGTCATGCATCCGATCAGCTTTATCTCCGCAAAGGCTTGAACAAGACTCCATATGAGATACTCACCGGCAACAAGCCCAACCTCAAGTACTTCTAGGTTTTCGGTTGTAAGTGTTCCATTCTCAAGAAAGGTGTTCGTTTGTCTAAATTTGAGGCTGGAGCTCATGAGGGCATATTTGTTGGTTATGCTACAAACTCTCATGCTTACCGTGTCCTCAACAAGTCCACGGGACTCATTGAGGAGACGTGTAACATGGAGTTTGACGAGAATAATGGCTCCCAAGTGGAGCAAAGTGGTACTTGTGATGTAGGTGATGAATTCCTCCCCAAGCCATAAGAAGAATGGGTGTTGGTCATATCCTACCCATTGAGGAACCCCTTGTGGTCGAAGGATAAGGACAATGTTCCACTCAAGTGGAACCATCACCAACCCAAGACCCACACGCTTCCTAAGAACAAAGTGAAGGCCCTCAACCAAATGAACAAGATAAAGGGCAAGATCAACCTCAAGATGGTGGTGATCCGGTGGTGAGAGTTTGTGTGCGTACGTGAAAGTGGTGTAGAAAGAGGGGGTGTCCGGTGGAGATAACGAGAGATATGCCCTTCGTTTCTCTTTCCCGTGACTAATATTTTAGGAGAAAATATAAACATTCACAATGCAGAACAATTTTTTTTGGATGCACCATGCAATTAACTTTCATGTATAACATTGTACTGTTGTATATGCTTTTTTTCTTAGTGGCCGATTGCGTGTGTGGTGTGGTGGGCACATCATTTCTAGTTGGGGTGGGTCAACATGAGGACTCATGGGTCCGTTCCACCCCGCGCCACATAGGTTGGACCGATACGTATCATACGAAGACCCATGTGGAGGACTCGACGTACAAGACGAAGCTACCAGAGTTGTGGATGATTCTATCCTCGCTGATGATAAGACGACTATATATGATTTGTAACCCTAGGCCCCGAGTATGTTAAAGAAGCCCGGGGCTAGTTCGTCGATAGTATACGCACACCCACAATGCCTGGTATTCACGTGTACTTTGTACACACCCCTATCACTAATATACAGTACCAGGAGTAGGCTTTTTCCTCAACTGCAAGGCCTGAACTTGGGTAAAACTTTGCCTTGTATTACCATCCAGCCTAATAGTCAGGGATGTCCTACCGAATGATCTGATGGAATTATATCTGCCAACTACTAAGAGAGAGGTGTGTCTGGGGGGGGGCAATGTGTGCGAGAGAGGCCTAAATATAATGTACGTGCGTGAGACACGTAGGCACATATATGTGCGTATAGAGGGCTAGTAGAGACCGTGCGTGTGTATGTATGCATGTGAGAGAAATAGTGTTTTCCAGCTGAGATTAGTGAAAAGAGTGGTACATAGTTGTCAGAAAGAGAGAGGGAGATATAGAGAGAGTGTGTGTGTGAGACACCCCGACACCCCGGGAGAGATTGTGAGCATGTGTGTAAGAGAAATGCCGATGTAAAGTGTGTGCACTTATGCGTTAGATAGAGAAATATATAGCGCGTGTGTGAGAATGGGCCGGGGCATAGTGCATCTACGTGTAAAAGGCGGTTCTACGCATTAAATTAAAATATAAATGATATTATTATTTTTGGATGAGATCATGAATTTTGCAATTTGTGTATGAACGAAAATCGGTCTATCAGACACCCATACTCTATTGAATTCTAGCATTTGCATGTGTTTATTTCATATTATCGATCCATAGAGTGAGAGCGGTTTGAAATACAGGCAATGCATTGCTTTTGCAATTCATATATAAACATTAATCAGTGCACTCCATGTTGTTAGCGTGAAGCACTTTATACATTTGTCACTTACATGGATACATTCCAAATTGCTAGCTACGAAATAGAATACATGTTGAATTCAACATAAAGGGCGTTTCGAAGATTCGAATTCATAGGAAGTGCATTCATCTATTTGAATCCGAGATAATGGCATTTGTAGATCAGATCTAAAAGGGGGCATCAATCTTTGTTGTGCGTTTGAACATGCTATATATTCATACACATGTCTAACTATTTTTTTGCAACCAAGGAGATTATATCTGGAACCATGCATGAACTAAGGTAAGTTGCATATTTTTTAATATATACTCGTGTACAATGTATATTCAAATGTAACCCCTCCATTCCAAAATAATTGTAGTTTTAGGATTTTCAAGAGTCAAGATTTGTGAAGTTTGACAAATCCCAAAAGTTCAATTCAAGAGAACCAAAAACGTTAATGCTTCTGCTCCCAAATATTGAACGAAGCGCCAAATAAGCCTCTGGTCACCCGAAACCGCGTGAGACTAATGTTTGGTGGTAGGAAATTACTCTCCTGACTCTGGCCTGTGTAGCCTATCGGCCCGATGTCCAAAGGTCTAAACCGGGGTAGGTTTGTAACTTCACCAAGACGCTAGTCTCAATCGCCTCCGGGAAGCATTCATACGCCGTGGGAGCCTAAACACCCATGCGCTCGGCCGAAATCTATCCTGCCCACCATTTGGGACACCTGAGATTACTGTCCTACCCCGACCCGCAATATGTCCAAAATTTTAGATGGGGGCAAAGTTTGTAACTTTCCCCAAATTTCAAACAAGCGCGTCCCAAACCGAAACATTGTTCCCCCTTAGTCCCCCTCCCTCCGTTTCCCCATTCATACTCCATAGGCGCTAAAACGCCCTCTCCACGAGCCGTGAAACCCCAGCCTCCTCCGTCCTCCACCCCATTGCACCCAATCCACCGCCGCCCTCCTCCATCACTCTGGAGCCGGTACCCTGATGTCGTCGTCCAATGCAACCGCAACCGCAACACCCTCAAGGACTTAGCAGCTGAAGCCGAGGCAGAGCTTCCTCCACGACGCCGATGCCGACGTGCACCGTACCAGAACCACTTCGACCACGCCATCCTGCGCCTCACCGCTGCCGCTTCAGATCTGGTTCCCTGCCGCCTACAGACGACCACCACACCACACTCAACAACTTGGCCATGGGTTCGTCCAAGGCTCCACCATCCTTCTCAACTTCTCGTTTCCAGCGAACTACAAGAAGATCGTTGGAAAAACAAAAGGAGGACAAAGCACTGCCAGCAGAAAGAGGTACTCCTCTTCCCTTATTCGTGCAAATCTTACGTCTCTGCTCACACCGTATTCATCCCACGAAAGAAACTAGTTGAGCGCTTCTTACTGCATCTTCTTCATGATACTAAATGCACAAGGTTTCCTCCCATTTACTACTTCACCTTGGCTAGAGGTCAGTACCTCGCCTAGATTTCAACTCAGGGTCAATTGAATCTCAATTAAAAGAAGCAGCACCCGCTTAGGCGCGTGGAGCACCTAGTCCGCCTGTTCGCCGGGGAAGCAGCGCATCGGTGTATATCATAGGGGTGTGGGGCACAGGAGTTGCTTGCACACAATCTGGAGGTCGGCGGGGCTTGAAGGGATGGCCGGGGGCAGTGCGGTGAGGTCGAGGGGAGGGCGGAGGCAGGGGACTGGGCCGGTGGTCGCTGGCGTTTTGAGGAAGATCCTAACACTGACTGGCTGGAGGTAGATGAAGGCGATCTACCCGTTCTCTGTACATCGGATGGTGCAGAAAAAATGGACCGACCTATTTGTTTTCAATCGACTGTTATTTTCATAGGACCACACTTTGTGGTGTGCTGGAGGAGCATCTGCATTTCCCAACCATCCCTGTGCTCATATTTCAAAATCCTAGAATCTAGTAATTTCGTGTGCCATGCATGTTGTAGAGATATCACATGTCTCCCGTCATTTATTTCTCACCGACCTGCTATCTACTACTTTTACACTGTACTACTTGTGCACACACTTCAACCATACTCACACTATTGTTTTTTATGCATGGGTATTTCAGACTCTGGCACAATGTTGATGAATACACAAAAGAAAAGACAGAAGTCGCTCCAGTGTCATTCGAAGATAAACACTAAGCGTTTCAGCGGTCTAAAGGGTGTAGTGTCAGCAGATGGAGACAGTAAACGTAGCTATGCAGTTGATGATCTCAATTGCCACACACAACCATCCCAGGTGCTTGCTTTAACTTCGCGCTGTCAAATGTGGTTGCATGTTGCATATGGTGTCTAGCTTGTATTGCTTCCAATTTGGTTAATTTGCATCTGCTTACTTTACACATTATACCATTGATAATGCATGCCTTCCTATTTTTTATACATACTACATATGTCTATTAACCATGTTCGTACATCAAACTAATGCTCTTTTGTATCCCTCATCAATCACTTATGATGAGACAGTCACCCCAGTGGGTTATTGTGAGACGCGCTACTCGTTTAAAGAGTGCAGTGTCATCCTCCCCACATGATTCTCAAGAAACAACAAGGCTAAATGAAGATAGTTAATGTAGCTCTCTAGTTGATGACTGCAATTCCCCTACACCACCATCGCAGGTGCTTGCTCTTACTTGGCAGTGTGATATGTGGTTGCATGTTGCATATGGTGTCTACCTTGTAATGCTTCTAATTACGGTAAATTGCATCTGCGTAGTTAACACATTATACCTGTGAATATGACATGCCTTCCTGTTTTTGGTACATACTACGTCTTTCTATTAACCATGTTCTTACATCAAACTACTTTTCTTGTGTATCCCTGCTACCTCTTGAGCATGCGTTGGTTTTCCCTTGAAGAGGAAAGGGTGATGCAGCAAAGTAGCCTAAGTATTTTCCTCAGTTTTTGAGAACCAAGGTATCAATCCAGTAGGAGGTTACACGCAAGTCGCCTCGTACCTACACAAACAAATAAGGACCTTGCAACCAACGCGATAAAGGGGTTGTCAATCCCTTCACGGTCACTTGCAAAAGTGAGATTGATAGAGATAATAAGATAAATATTTTTGGTATTTTTATGATATAGATTGGAAAGTAAAGATTGCAAAAAAAAAAGATGGAAGAAATAGTAAATTGATAGGAAAATAATATGATGGAAGATAGACCCGAGGGCCATAGGTTTCACTAGTGACTTCTCTCAAGATAGCATAATTTATGGTGGGTGAACGAATTACCGTCGAGCAATTGATAGAAAAGCGCATAGTTATGAGAATATCTAGGCATGATCATGTATATAGGCATCACATCAGCGACAAGTAGACCGAAACGATTCTGCATCTACTGCTATTACTCCACACATCGACCACTACAGCATGCATCTAGAGTATTAAGTTCATAAGAACAGAGTAACACATTAGGCAAGATGACATGATGTAGAGGGATAAACTCAAGCAATATGATATAAACCCCATCTTTTTATCCTCAATGGCAACAATACAATGCGTGCCTTGCTGCCCCTGCTGTCACTGGGAAAGGACACCGCAAGATTGAACCCAAAGCTAAGCACTTCTCCCATTGCAAGAAAGATCAATCTAGTAGGCCAAACCAAACTGATAATTCGAAGAGACTTGCAAAGATAATTAAATCATGCATAAAAGAATTCAGATAAGAATCAAATATTGTTCATAGATAATCTTGATCATAAACCCACAATTCATCGGATCTCGACAAACACACGGCAAAAAGAATTACATCGAATAGATCTCCAAGAAGAACGAGGAGAACTTTGTATTGAGATCCAAAGAGAGAGAAGAAGCCATCTAGCTAATAACTATGGACCCGAAGGTCTATGGTAAACTACTCACACATCATCGGAGAGGCTATGGTGTTGATGTAGAAGCCCTCCGTGATCGATTCCCCCTCTGGCGGAACACCAGAAAAGGCCCCAAGATGGGATCTCACGGGTACAGAAGGTTGCGGCGGTGTAAATAGGGTTTCGTGGTGCTCTTGGATGTTTTCAGGGTATATGAGTATATATAGGCGAAAGAAGTAGGTCGGTGGAGCCACGAGGGGCCCACGAGGGTGGGGGTGCGCCTACCCCCCTAGGCGCGCCCTCCTGCCTCGTGGCTTCCTCGTTGCTTCCTTGACGTCCACTCCAAGTCTCCTGGATTGCGTTTGTTCCAAAAATAACTCTCCCGAAGGTTTCATTCCGTTTGGACTCCGTTTGATATTCCTTTTCTGCAAAACACTGAAATAGGCAAAAAAAATAGCAATTTGCACTGGGCCTTCGGTTAATAAGTTAGTCCCAAAAATAATATAAAAGTGCATAGTAAAGCCCATTAAACATCCAAAACAGATAATATAATAGCATGGAATAATAAAAAAATTATAGATACGTTGGAGACGTATCAATCACTCATGACAAGACACCTTCAAGTTGACAGTGTAATATTGGTTGCATCTTGCATATCATTTCAAACATGTATTGCCTCTAATTTGTTGAAGTGCCACTTATAACGAGACACATCTAACTTGGTAGAGTGATTTTGGTTGGATCTTTCATATGGTGTCCAGATTTCATTGCTTCCAATGTGTTGAAATGCCTTCTGCTTAGCATTTTTCGTACATATTCCATCCTCCTACAATGTGGTTGCCATACATAAAAGTTGTGTTCGTCTGTATCATGCATCAACGAATTTGGAAGTGCAAATTTCATTCCTTTTTCTTGTGTGTTTACTTGACAAGGCAAAATCTAAAAGGATGAAGGCACGGAATGATGGTGGTCCTCTAGAGCAACCGAAACAGATGATCTCTGCAGATTCTCCTGCTACTCCTACTGCAGTGCAAGTTCCAAATCTCATCTCCCCTACTCCACAACCCCAGGTGCTTGCTCTAACATGGCAGTGTGATATCTGGTTGCATGTTGCATATGGTGCCTAGCTTGTATTGCTCCTAATTTGTTAAGTTGCATCTCCTTAGCTTACACATTATACATGTGAATATGACACACCTTCCTGCTTTTGGTACATACTACATCTACCTATCACACCATGTTCTTACAACTACTGTTCTTGTGTATCCTGCATCTATCGCTTATGATGAGACAATCACGCCCGTGGGTTAGTATGAGACGTGCTACTCTTATAAAGAGTGCAGTTTCATCCCGTCCACATGATTCTCAAGAAACAACAAGCCTAAATGAAGATATTGAACGTAACTCTATACTTGAAGACCGCACTTCCCCTACACCACCATCGCAGGTGCTTGCTCTAACTTCATAGTGTGATATGTGGTTGCATGTTGCATACAGTGTCTAGCTTGTAATGCTTCTAATTAGGGTAAATTGCATATGCTTAGTTTACACATTATACCTGTGAATATGACATGCCTTCCTATTTTTGGTACACACTACATCTATCTGTTAACCATGTTCTTACATGGAACTACCTCTCTTCCATATCCTGCATCAATCACTTACGATGAGTGATACGTCTTCAAGGTATCTATAATTTTTTAATGTTCCATGCTATTATATTATCTGTTTTGGATGTTTAACGGGCTTTATTATACACTTTTATATTATTTTTGGGACTAACCTACTAACCGAAGGCCCAATGCAAATTGCTATTTTTTTGCCTATTTCAGTGTTTCGCAGAAAAGGAATATCAAATGGAATCCAACCGGAATGAAACCTTCGGGAGAGTGATTTTTGGAACAAACGTGATCTAGAGGACTTGGAGTGGACGTCAAGAAAGAAGCGAGGAGGCCACGAGGCAGGGATGCGCGCCTGCCCCCTGGGCGCGCCCCCACCCTCGTGGGCCCCTCGCAGCTCCACCGACCTACTTCTTCCTCCTATATATACCCATATACCCCGAAAACATCCAGGAGCACCACAAAACCCTATTTCCACTGCCGCAACCTTCTGTACCCGTGAGATCCTGATACGTCTCCAACGTATCTATAACTTTTGATTGCTCCATGCTATATTATCTACTGTTTTGGACTATATTGGGCTTTATTTTCCACTTTTATATTATTTTTGGGACTAACCTATTAACCGGAGGCCCATCCCAGAATTGATGTTTTTTTGCCTATTTCAGTGTTTCGGAGAAACAGAATATCAAACGGAGTCCAAACAGAATAAAACCTTCGGGGACGTGATTTTCTCACCGAACGTGATCCAGGAGACTAGGAACCTACTCCAAGGAAAAAAAGAGGCGGTCACGAGGGTGGGAGGCGCCCCCTAGGGCGCGCCCCCTGCCTCGTGGGCCCCCTGTTGCTCCACCGACGTACTCCTTCCTCCTATATATACCTACATACCCCCAAACGACCAGAGACGGAGCCAAAAACCTAATTCCACCACCGCAACTTTCTGTATCCACGAGATCCCATCTTGGGGCCTATTTCGGAGCTCCGACGGAGAGGTCCGTCATCACAGAGGGCTTCTACATCATCCTAGCCCCTCCGATGAAATATGAGTAGTTCACCTCAGACCTACGGGTCCATAGTTATTAGCTAGTTGGCTTCTTCTCTCTTTTTGGATCTCAATACAATGTTCTCCCCCTCCCTCGTGGAGATCTATTCGATGTAATATTATTTTTGCGGTGTGTTTGTTGAGACCGATGAATTGTGGGTCTATGATCAAGTCTATCTATGAATAATATTTGAATCTTCTCTGAATTCTTTTATGTATGATTGGTTATCTTTGCAAGTCTGTTCGAATTATCAGTTTGGTTTGGCCTACTAGATTGGTTTTTCTTGCCATGGGAGAAGTGCTTAGCTTTGGGTTCAATCTTGCGGTGTCCTTTCCCAGTGACAGAAGGGGCAGCAAGGCACGTATTGCATTGTTGCCATCGAGGATAACAAGACAGGGTTTTTATCATATTGCATGAAACTATCCCTCTACATCATGTCATCTTGCTTAAGGCGTTACTCTGTTTTTAACTTAATACTCTAGATGCATGCTGGATATCGGTCGATGAGTGGAGTAATAGTAGTAGATGCAGGCAGGAGTCGGACTACTTGTCTCGGACGTGATGCCTATATACATGATCATACCTAGATATTCTCATAACTATGCTCAATTCTGTCAATTGCTCAACAGTAATTTGTTCACCCTCCGTAGAATACTTATGCTCTTGAGAGAAGCCACTAGTGAAACCTATGGCCCCGGGTCTATTCTCATCATATCAATCTCCATCACTTTAATATTTCTTTCTTTTTTACTTTGCTTTTTTACTTTTCACTTTTCATCTCTATACCAAAAATACCAAAAGTATTATCTCTATCAGATCTCACTACCGTATGTGACCATGAAGGGATTGACAACCCCTAATCGCGTTGGTTGCGTTGAGCTGTTGTTTTGTGCAGGTACGAGGGACTTGAGCGTAGCCTCCTACTGGATTGATACCTTGGTTCTCAAAAACTGAGGGAAATACTTACACTACTTTGCTGCATCATCCTCTCCTCTTCGGGGAAATCCAACGTAGTGCTCAAGAGGTAGCAAGAAGAATTTCTGGCGCCGTTGCTGGGGAGTCTGCGCAAAAGTCAACATACCAAGTACCCATCACAATCCCTATCTCCCGCATTACATTAGTTGCCATTTGCCTCTCGTTTTCCTCTCCCCCACTTCACCCTTGCTGTTTTATTTGCCCTCTCTTTCCCAATCTCCTCCTCTCTTTTTCCGTTGCCTTTTTTTTCGCTTGCCTTTTGTTTGCTCGTATGTTGGATCGCTTGTTTGTCGCTATGTCTGAAATTGGGGAAGTTATCGCCGATATGGGCGATAATAATATCATAGAAAATTCTGATGCTCCTGCTAAAGAACCCCCTACTTATCATATAAAAAGATTTCGAATCGGTAGTGGTAATATTATTGGAAAAGGAGTTATTCAAGATTTCTTTACTTGTGCTGGTGCTTTACCCTCTATGGGCGGTTCTATTCTCCATAGAACTAGTAGTCTTGCGGACGCTATTGCCATGCTTATCGTTGAACTTGAAAGGCAATTTATGCATATGCACCCATCTATTCAAAGAATTTTCCTAGAATTTTCTAATATCGAGCATTCTTCTGTTAAGCGTGCCGCTACTATCTTTTTGGCTCATGAATTCAGATTTATAATAAAAGAGGCTAAATAAATCTTTGCTCATTATAGGGTGGACGCCGGCCGTCCCCCTATAGAATCTATCCTCTTTGATCAAGAAGAAATTATGCGCTTTCAATCTCTTGACTATGTTGATTTCAGTGAAAACCTTAGAAAAAAGGTGCCTACCAATATTTTAATTGATAGAATCTCCGAACTTAATGATGATTTGGCTATTAGAAATAATGAGCTAGGATGCTCTCTTGAGTTTAGGCTCACAAGGTTCTGTCAAAAGAATGCTTATAATGATTAATTGGTTGTGCAATATGAAGGGCCGAAAGAGGAACCTATACCTCCTAAAATTGATCTTGGGGACTTTTATCCTATTAAATTTAGCCCTTTTATTAATTTTGCTTGCCTCAAAGAAAACTTGCTGCCGAACGTATAGAATATGAAATGAGTTTCACCGATCTATCTTATTACTACGACACTACCTATATCTATTCTCGCTTTTATGCCTAGCTAGGGGCGTTAAACGATAGCACTTGTTGGGAGGCAACCCAATTTTATTTTAGTTTTGTGTGTGTTTTTGCTTCTGTTTAGGAATAAATAATCCATCCACCTTCTGTTTATATGTGGTTTTGTGTTTTAATTAGTGTTTGTGCCAAGTTAAACCTTTAGGATCTTCTTGGATGATAGTTATTTGATCTTGCTGTAATTTCCAGAAACTTTCTGTTCACGAAAACAATTGTTAAAAATCACCAGAACGTGATAAAATACTGATTCCAATTTCTGCTGATCAATAAACAAATTGTCTAGGTCTTCCTATTTTGGTAGATGTTTTGGAGTTCCAAAAGTTTGCGTTGGTTATAGATTACTACAGACTGTTCTGTTTTTGGCAGATTCTGTTTTTCGTGTGTTGTTTGCTTATTTTAATGAATCTATGGTTAGTAAAATAGTTTATAATCCATAGAGAAGTTGGAATACAGTAGGTTTAACACCAATATAGATAAACAATGAGTTAATTACAGTACCTTGAAGTGGTCTTTTGTTTTCTTTCGCTAACGGAGCTCACGAGATTTCTGTTGAGTTTTGTGTTGTGAAGTTTTCAAGTTTTGGGTAAATTCTTTTGATGGATTATGGAACAAGGAGTGGCAAGAGCCTAAGATTGGGGATGCCCATGGCACCCCCCAAGATAATCCAAGGACACCAAAAAGTCAAAGCTTGGGGATGCCCCGGAAGGCATCCCCTCTTTCATCTACTTCTATCGGTAATTTTACTGGGAGCTACATTTTTATTCACCACATGATATGTGTTTTGCTTGGAGCATCTTGTATTATTTGTGTCTTTGTTTGTTAGTGTGCCACAATAATCCTTGCTGTACACACCTTTTGAGAGAGCCATACATGAATTGGAATTTAATAGAATACTCTATGTGCTTCACTTATATCTTTTGAGCTTGATAGAATACTCTATGTGCTTCAGTTATATCTTTTGAGCTTGATAATTTTGCTCTACGTGCTTCCCTTAGATCTTTTAGAGCACGGTGGTGGATTTGTTTTAAAGAAACTATTGATCTCTCATTGCTTCACTTAGATTATTTTGAGAGTCTTAATTAGCATGGTAATTTCCTTAATAATAATAATAACAAACTTGGTATTCAAGATTTGTAAAACTTTCTTTTGAGTGCGTTGAACACTAAGAAAAGTTCGATGCTTGATAATTGTTTTGAGATATGGAGGTGATAATATCAAAGTCATGCTAGTAGAGTAATTGTGAATTTGAGAAGTGCTTGAGTTGAAGTTTGCAAGTCCCGTAGCATGCACGTATGGTAAACGTTATGTAACAAATTTGAAACATGAGGTGTTATTTGATTGTCCTCCTTATGAGTGGCGGTCGGGGACGAGCGATGGTCTTTTCCTACTAATCTATCCCCCTAGGAGCATGCGCGTAATGCTTTGGTTTTTGATGGCTTGTAGATTTTTGCAATAAGTATATGAGTTCTTTATGACTAATGTTGAGTCCATGGATTATACGCACTCTCACCCTTCCATCATTGCTAGCCTCTTCGGTACCGTGCATTGCCCTTTCTCACATTGAGATTTGGTGTAAACTTCGTCGGTGCATCCAAACCCCGTGATATGATACGCTCTTTCACACATAAACCTCCCTATATCTTCCTCAAAACAGCCACCATACCTACCTATTATGGCATTTCCATAGCCATTCTGAGATATATTGCCATGCAACTTTCAACCATTCTGTTCTTTCATGACACATCTATCATTGTCATATTGCTTAGCATGATCATGTAGTTGACATAGTATTTGTGTCAAAGCCACCATTCATAATTCTTTCATACTTGTCACTCTTGATTCATTGCATATCCTGGTATACCGCCGGAGGCATTCATATAGAGTCATACTTTGTTCTAGTATCGAGTTGTAATCATTGAGTTGTAAATAAATAGAAGCGTGATGATCAACATTTAATAGAGTATTGTCCCAAAAAAAGAGAAAGGCCAAAGAAAAAAAAAGAAGGCCCAAAAAAAGGGGCAACACTACTATCCTTTTTCCATGCTTGTGCTTCAAAGTAGCACCATAATCTTCATAATAGAGAGTTTCTTGTTTTGTCACTTTCATATACTAGTGGGAATTTTTCATTATAGAACTTAGCTTGTATATTCCAATGTTGGGCCTCCTCAAGTGCCCTAGGTCTTCGTGAGCAAGCAAGTTGGATGCACACCCACTTAGTTTCTTTTGTTGAGCTTTCATACATTTATAGCTCTAGTGCATCCGTTGCATGGCAATCCCTACTCCTTGCATTAACATCAATAGATGGGCCTCTCCATAGCCCGTTAATTATCCTCGTTGATGTGAGACGTTCTCCTTTTTTGTCTTCTCCACATAACCCCCATCATTATATTCTATTCCACCCATAGTGCTATATCCATGGTTTGCGCTCATGTATTGCGTGAAAGTTTATGAGTTTGAGATTATTAAAGTATGAAACAATTGTTTGGCTTGTCATCAGGGTTGTGCATGATGAGAGCATTCTTGTGTGATGAAAATGGAGCATGACTAAACTATATGATTTTGTAGGGATGAACTTTCTTCGGCCATGTTACTTTGAGAAGACAGAATTCTTTGTTGGTTTGCTTGAAGTATTATTAATTTTTATGTCAATATTAACTTTTGTCTTGAATCTTTCGGATCTGAATATTCATACCACAATTAAGAAGATTTGCATTGAAATTATGCTAAGTAGCACTCCGCATCAAAAATTCTCTTTTTATCATTTACCTACTCGAGGATGAGCAGGAATTAAGCTTGGGGATGCCTGATACGTCTCCAACCTATCTATAATTTTTGATTGCTCCATGCTATATTATCTACTGTTTTGGACTATATTGGGCTTTATTTTCCACTTTTATATTATTTTTGGGACCAACCTATTAACCGGAGGCCCAACCCAGAATTGCTGTTTTTTTGCCTATTTCAGTGTTTCGGAGAAACAGAATATCAAACGGAGTCCAAACGGAATAAAACCTTTGGGAACATGATTTTCTCACCGAATGTGATCCAGGAGACTTGGACCCTACTCCAAGGAACAAAAGAGGCGGTCACGAGGGTGGGGCACACCCCTGCCTCATGGGCCCCCTGTTGCTCCACCGACGTACTCCTTCCTCCTATATATACCTACGTCCCAAACGATCAGATACGGAGCCAAAAACCTAATTCCACCGCCGCAACTTTCTGTATCCACGAGATCCCATCTTGGGGCCTGTTCCGGAGCTCCACCGGAGAGGGCCGTCATCACGGAGGGCTTCTGCATCATCCTAGCCCCTCCGATGAAGTGTGAGTAGTTCACCTGAGACCTACGGGTCCATAGTTATTAGCTAGTTGGCTTCTTCTCTCTTTTTGGATCTCAATACAATGTTCTCCCCCTCTCTCGTGGAGATCTATTCGATGTAATCTTATTTTTGCGGTGTGTTTTTTGAGACCGATGAATTGTGGGTTTATGATCAAGTCTATCTATGAATAATATTTGAATCTTCTCTGAATTCTTTTATGTATGATTGGTTATCTTTGCAAGTCTCTTCGAATTATCAGTTTGGTTTGGCCTACTAGATTGGTTTTTCTTGCCATGGGGGAAGTGCTTAGCTTTGGGTTCAATCTTGCGGTGTCCATTCCTAGTGACAGCAGGGGCAGCAAGGCATGTATTGTATTGTATTGTTGCCATCAAGGATAAAAAGATGGGGTTTATATCATATTGCTTGAGTTTATCCCTCTACATAATGTCATCTTGCCTAATGCGTTACTCCGTTCTTATGAACTTAATACTATAGATGCATGTTGGATAGCGGTCGATGTGTGGAGTAATAATAGTAGATGCATAATCATTTCGGTCTACTTGTCGCGGACGTGATGCCTATATACATGACCATGCCTAGATATTCTCATAACTATGCATTTTTCTATCGATTGCTCGACAGTAATTTGTTCACCCACCGTAGTACTTATGCTATCTTGAGAGAAGCCACTAGTGAAACCTATGGCCCCCGGGTCTATTTTCTATCATATACGTTTCCAATCTATTTTTACTTTGCAATCTATATCATAAAAATACCAAAAATATTTATCTTATTATCTCTATCAGATCTCACTTTTGCAAGTGGTCGTGAAGGGATTGACAACCCCTTTATCGCGGTTGTTGCAAGGTTCTTATTTGTTTGTGTAGGTACGAGGCGACTTGTGTGTAGTCTCCTACTGGATTGATACCTTGGTTCTCAAAAACTGAGGGAAATACTTACGCTACTTTGCTGCATCACCCTTTCCTCTTCAAGGGAAAAACCAACGCAAGGTCAATAGGTAGCAAGAAGGATTTCTGGCGCCGTTGCCGGGGAGATCTATGACAAGTCAAGACATACCAAGTACCCATCACAACTCTTATCCCTCGCATTACATTATTTGCCATTTGCCTCTCGTTTTCCTCTCCCCCACTTCACCCTTGCTGTTTTATTCGCCCTCTTTTTCCGTTCGTATCTTTTTTGCTTGCTTCTTGTGTGCTTGTGTGTTGTATCGTTTGTCACGATTTCTCTTCCAAAAAGTATCGATCTTCACCATAAGAGGTTGGAAGAAATTGAAAACAACGTCAGAAGCTTTATGACTTTGCAATTTGAGCATAATAATTTCTTTAGAAATGAGCTTAAAGAACAAAAAAGCTTTATGGAGTACATGAATAAAGAGCTTGATGATATGTCTAAGGAATTTTATGGTTTGAAATCTCAGCTTGCTCATCTTGAAAATTAATAGCCCAAATTCCGGATAAGCAGGCCACCTTAGTCAATAAGATGGCAGCCAAACCGGAAGATCTAGAAGGTAATAGGGATGAAGATCTAAAAGGGATTGATGTGTCTCCTATTAAATCTTTGTTTTGCAATATGAATCTTGATAATGATGGGACTAGAGATGTTAAAAGGCGTCCCAAGGATTCGGAGTTTTAGATCTCGATGCAAAAATTGGTAAAAGTGGGATTGAAGAGGTCAAAACTTTACACAACAATGAACCCACTATTTTGGATTTCAAGGAATTTAATTATGATAATTCTTAATAGATTGTATTTCCTTGTTGCAATCCGTGTTAAATTCTCCTCATGCTTATAGTTAAAATGAAACTTTTACCAAACATATCGTTGATGCTTTAATGCAATCCTATGAAGAAAAACTTGAATTGGAAGTTTCTATCCCTAGAAAACTTTATGATGAGTGGGAACCTACTATTAAAATTAAAATTTTAAAGATCATGAATGCTACGCTTTATGTGATTTGGGTGCTATTGTTTCCATGATTCCAAAAACTTTGTGTGATGTGTTAGGTTTCCGTGAAGATGATTGTTCTTTAAACTTGCACCTTGCAGATTCCACCATTAAGAAACCTATGGGAAGAATTAATAATGTTCTTATTGCTTCAAATAGGAATTATGTGCCTGTATATTTCATTGTTCTTGATATAGATTGCAATCCTACATGTCCTATTATTCTTGGTAGACCTTTCCTTAGAACGATTGGTGCAATTATTGATATGAAAGAAGGAAATATTAGATTCCAATTCCGTTAAGGAAAGGTGTCGGTGTCAAAACTGACGGATCTCGGGTAGGGGGTCCCGAACTGTGCGTCTAGGCCGGATGGTAACAGGAGACAAGGGACACGAAGTTTTACCCAGATTCGGGCCCTCTTGATGGAGGTAAAACCCTACTTCCTGCTTGATTAATATTGATGATATGGGTAGTACAAGAGTAGATCTACCACGAGATCAAGGAGGCTAAACCCTAGAAGCTAGCCTATGGTATGATTGTTGTATGATGAAGTTGTCCTACGGACTAAAACCCTCCGGTTTATATAGACACCGGATAGGGTTAGGGTTACACAAAGTCGGTTACAATGGTAGGAGATCTTGAATATCCGCATCGCCAAGCTTGCCTTCCACGCCAAGGAAAGTCCCTTCCGGACACGGGACGAAGTCTTCAATCTTGTATCTTCATAGTCCGGGAGTCCGGCTGAAGGTATAGTCCGGCTACCCGAACACCCCCTAATCTAGGACTCCCTCAGTAGCCCCTGAACCAGGCTTCAATGACGACGAGTCCGGCGCGCAGATTGTCTTCGGCATTGCAAGGCGGGTTCCTCCTCCAAGTTCTTCATAAAAGATTGTAAACACCAAGAGTAGTGTCCGGCTCTGCAAAATAAGTTTCCACATATTGCCATAAAGAGAATAATATTAACACAAATCAAATCTGCTGACGTATTCCGCAGCATGTCATCACACTACGGCCAAGTCTTTTACTCGAATCGTTTTTACTTTTCCACCTCAGCACGTTTTGCGAGGCGGTTTCCTTGGCACGTCTTGTCAAAGCAGAGATCGTGTCCCCCATTTACGGGATTCTCATCAATACGTATGTGGGTAACCCAACCGCGCCATTTATCACGGCGCTTGGGAGGCAAGCGAGTTTTACTAGGCTGGTGGGGACGCATAGCCGCATCCGCCCATATAAGGGGATAAGGATCCACCTTTTTACCTACGCCTTCTTCCTCCTTTGCCTATCCATCTTCTGCGCACCCGAGCTCCAGCGCCCAAGCCCGCACTTCCCACCTCAACCTTCTCCAGCAATGTCCGGAGCGGGAGGCAAGTGGATGGTCTCCTCCGTCACGGAGGGCCATGTCAAAAAGCTGAGGAAGTCCGGATACTTGTCCAAAGACATCGCGCACCGGCTTCCCGAGGAGGGACAACTTCTCCCCACCCCAAGGCCCCATGAGAGGGTAGTATTCCTTCCCCACTTCCTCCGCGGACTGGGTTTTCCACTCCACCCATTTGTCCGGGGGCTCATGTTCTACTATGGCCTGGATTTCCACGATCTGGCCCTGAACTTCGTCCTCAACATCTCGGTGTTTATCGTCGTGTGCGAGGATTTCCTCCGCATCCGCCCCCATTTCGGCCTCTGGCTCAAGACCTTCAACGTCAAGCCCAAGGTGGTGCGCGGCAGCCAGCCGGAGTGCGGAGGCGCCATGGCGGGTGAGGGAGTCCTGGATTAGGGGGTGTTCGGATAGCCGGACTATACCTTCAGCCGGACTCCAGGACTATGAAGATACAAGATTGAAGACTTCGTCCCGTGTCCGGAAGGATCTTTCCTTGGCGTGGAAGGCAAGCTAGGCGTGCGGATATTCAAGATCTCCTACCATTGTAACCGACTCTGTGTAACCCTAACCCTATCCGATGTCTATATAAACCGGAGGGTTGTAGTCCGTATGACAACCATCATCATACACAATCATACCATAGGCTAGCTTCTAGGGTTTAGCCTCCTTGATCTCGTGGTAGATCTACTCTTGTACTACCCATATCATCAATATTAATCTAGCAGGAGTAGGGTTTTACCTCCATCGAGAGGGCCCGAACCTAGGTAAAATAAAGTGTCCCTTGTCTCCTGTTACCATCCGACCTTGACGCACAGTTCGGGACCCCCTACCCGAGATCCGCCGGTTTTGACACCGACATTGGTGCTTTCATTCAGAGTTCCTCTGTGTCGTCGCTTTTAGGCCCGATGGCTCCTTTGATCATCAACAACGATGAGGTCCAGGGTGAGACTTTCCTCCCCGGATAAATCTTCGTCTTCGGTGGCTTCGCTCTGCGGGCCAATTCGCTTGGTCGTCTGGAGCAGATCGAAAGCTACGCCCCTGGCCATCAAGTCAGGTTTGGAAGCTTAAACTACACGGCAGATATCCGCAGAGACTTGATCTTCGATGGGTTCGAGCCACAGCCAAGCGCGCCGCACTACTTCGAGGGGCATGATATAGCTCTTCCTCCGAATAGTGCCCTGGAGGCCGCACACGCACCGGCCCCGATCCTCGACTCGGAGCCCGCTGTGTTCTTTGAGGATGAACGGTTGGACGTCACCTCGGGGGCTGCGATCTTGAAGGCGATCGAGCCGAACACCAGCCCCGCACTCCGCACGGCCCATGACTCCAAGGAGTCGGATTCTTCTCCGAACTCCGGGCCTCCCGTGCCCCTGCCGATCGAATCCGATTGGGCGCCTATAATGGAGTTCACCGCCGCGGACATCTTTCAGCACTCACCTTTCGTTGACATCCTGAATTCTCTCAAGTCTCTCTCTCTATCAGGTGAGCCCAGGCCGGACTATGGTCTGCGAGGTTGGGATTCGGACGACGAAGAAATTCAAAGCCCACCCACCACCCACTTAATAGCCACTGTCGATGATTTAACCGATATACTTGACTTCGGCTCCGAAGACTTCGACGGTATGGACGACGAAGGAGGAGATGAACAAGAACCAGCACCTGTAGGGCACTGGACCGCCACCTCGTCATATGGCATATATATGGTGGACGCTCCAAAGGATGGAGATGGCGATGGAACAGCGGAGGATGACACCTCGAAAAAACAGCCAAAACACCGGCGTCAACGGCGCCGCTCTAAATCCCGCCATAGCAAAAACGGTGATTCCGGCACGGGAGATAATACTACCCCGGATAGCGCCGAAGAACACCAAATCCAGCAAGATTCAGCGCAGGAAGATGGAGAAGCCAGCCCTCATGAGAGAGCGGCAGAGCAAGAGGTTGAGGATGATAACTACATGCCTCCCTCCGAAGACGAGGCAAGCCTCGACGACGACAAATTCGTCGTACCATCAGACCCCGCCGAACAAGAGCGTTTCAAACGCAGGCTCCTAGCCACGGCGAATAGCCTAAAGAAAAAGCAGCAACAGCTTAGAGCTGATCAAGATTTGCTAACTGACAGATGGACTGAAGTCCTTGCGGCCGAAGAGTATGAACTCGAGCGCCCCTCCAAAAATTATCCTAAGCGCAGGCCGCTACCCCAATCAGAGGGGGAAGCACCTACATTACCAATGCATGACATGGCAGACCGGCCACCTCGCGGCCGCGACAGAGAGGCCTGTCGAACCTCTAAACAAGCCATGCCCCGGTGCCGCTCAACTAAGGCACGAGAAAATGAGCCAGACCTGCGAGACGTACTGGAGGACAAAGCAAGGCAAACAAGATCGATCTATGGATCGCACAGACGCCCGACGACACGTGATGATGATCTTCACTCCGGACACAGTAAATCCGGCCGAGCCGAACACAACAGGCATAGCTCTTCCGAGCTGCGTCGTGACATAGCCCAGTACAGGGGCGCCGCACACCCACTATGCTTCACAGATGAAGTAATGGATCATAAAATCCCAGAGGGTTTCAAACCCGTCAACATCGAGTCGTACGATGGTACGACAGATCCGGCAGTATGGATTGAGGATTATCTCCTTCACATCCACATGGCACGTGGCGACGATCTACACGCCATCAAATATCTCCCCCTCAAGCTCAAAGGACCAGCCCGGCACTGGCTTAACAGCCTACTAGCGGACTCAATCGGTTCTTGGGAGGACCTGGAAGCCGCATTCCTCGACAACTTCCAGGGGACCTATGTGCGGCCACCGGACGCCGACGACCTAAGCCACATAATTCAGCAGCCAGAAGAACCGGCCAGGCAATTCTGGACACGGTTCCTAACAAAGAAAAATCAGATAGTCGATTGTCCGGACGCAGAGGCCCTAGCAGCCTTCAAACATAACATCCGCGATGAATGGCTTGCCCGGCACCTGGGACAGGAAAAGCCAAAATCTATGGCAGCCCTCACGACACTCATGACCCGCTTTTGCGCGGGCAAAGATAACTGGCTAGCTCGCAGCAACAACTTATCAAAGAACCCTGGTAATTCGGATACCAAGGACAAAAGTGGCAGGACACATCGAAACAAGCAAAAGCGCCGCGTTAGCAGCGACAGCAATGAGGATACGGCAGTAAACGCCGGATTCAGAGGCTATAAATCCGGTCAACGGAAAAAGCCGTTCAAAAAGAATACCCAGGGCCCATCCAGTTTGGACCAGATACTCGACCGCTCGTGCCAGATTCATGGCACCCCCGAAAGGCCAGCCAATCACACCAACAGGGATTGTTGGGTGTTCAAGCAGGCAGGCAAGTTAAGAGCCGAACCCAAAGACAAGGGGCTGCATAGCGACGACGAGGAGGAGCCCAGGCCGCCGAACAACAATGGACAGAAGGGGTTTCCCCCACAAGTGCGGATGGTGAACATGATATACGCGACCCACATTCCCAAGAGGGAGCGGAAGCATGCACTACGGGACGTATACGCGATGGAGCCAGTCGCCCCAAAGTTCAACCCATGGTCCTCCTGCCCAATCACTTTTGATCGAAGGGACCACCCCACTAGCATCTGTCACGGTGGTTTTGCCGCATTGGTCCTTGACCCAATCATTGACGGATTTCATCTCACAAGAGTCCTCATGGACGGCGGCAGTAGCCTGAACCTGCTTTATCAGGATACAGTGCGGAAAATGGGCATAGATCCATCAAGGATCAAGCCCACAAGGACGACCTTTAAAGGCGTCATACCAGGTATAGAGGCCAATTGCACAGGCTCTGTAACACTTGATGTGGTCTTCGGATCTCCGGATAACTTCCGAAGCGAAGAGTTAATCTTTGATATAGTCCCGTTCCGCAGTGGATATCACGCCCTGCTCGGACGAACCGCATTCGCTAAATTCAATGAGGTGCCGCACTACGCATATCTCAAGCTCAAGATGCCAGGCCCTCGAGGAGTAATTACGATCAACGGAAACACTGAACGCTCCCTCCGTACGGAGGAGCACACGGCGGCCCTCGCAGCGGAAGAACAAAGCAGCCTTTCAAGGCAACTCTCCAGTCCGGCCGTTAAAAAGCCGGACAATGCAAAGCGTGCCCGGAGTAACCTGCAACAAGACCGCCTGGCATGTTCGGAGCAAGTGTAGCAATACGGCCCCAACCCTAGCCATCGCAACATAGCGGAGCTAGTACCTCGAGTACACAATTACGCCCTTGAAAATCCATGGGCACAGGGGGAGGGGAACATTAACGGCATGCTTACAATACGGCGTCAAACGTACTAGGGGCTGCCGGATTTTTTTTACTTTCAGGACTCCACACTCTGGATAACCTGTTCGGCTTTGCTGCCGCACAGACGATGCAAGACCCAGGGAAGCAGACAAAGCTACGCCGCATTATGGAACTCTCAGGTGGTCTCTATTCCGAGCGATATATCTGTTTCTAAATTCCGCGGCCTGCCCTTGGTCAGGACATGTTAAATAGTCTAATATCTTTTTGCTTATCGCACTACTTGTATCGTACGGCTTTGATAAATAGCCTCTTTATAAACAATGCATAGCTTTTCGCCTATTTTTTGCGTTGTCCTCTTTATATATATATATATATGTTCATTAAATAAACATGATCGCAACCGTACACCATGGTACGGCAAAACACGCCAGGGGCTTCATTACCCTTCTATCTGGTGTGAGAAGTCCGTACACTTTCACAAGTGCGGCACCCCGAACTTATAGCATTATATGCATCGACTCCGAATCATGATTTTTGGTCACATGTTGGGTTTGCCCGGCTCCTATGTTTTGGTGCCTTACGTTCCGCTATATCGGCTAAGGTAGCACTAGGAGAACCACTGCGATTGTGCCTCGGTTCAGCTGGGTTAAGCACCTCAGTGGAGAAAGCTAAAACTGACTGTCATGATAAGGCATGAGACCGGTCGCTGTTCGAGAGGTTTTTCGAGTCCTTAAAGACTTATGCCGCTTCGAGCGAGGAGCTGGCTATGTCCGGCCAAAGGCGTGGATAGCGCCCCGAATTCGGCCTTCCGAACTAGGGGCTTCACCGAAATTTAAAATTATAACGTTCTATGGCTAAGTGAGAGTGTTCAAGCATTATAGTCCGATTGCCTGGTTCGTTGTGCTGAGCGCCTCCCTCGAAGGACCCAACTATGGGAAAAAGAGCCCTCAGGTTTATCCCGAACACCCCAGCACTAGTGGCATGGGGGCAGAAGCCGACGACTGGCCATCTCTCAATTTTTGATAAACGGCCGCACAGAAAATAATATTTTAAATTCAATAAGCATTGCTTAGCGCATATGAACAAGTTTTCAGTGCACATGATACAAACGAGCGAGTTCATTCAAATACTACATCTTTAGTACATTCATCCGCGACAAGGCGGGCTCCGGCAAGAACTTCCTTGTAGTAGTTATCGGGCTTGCGATGCTCCTTCCCCGGCGGTGGCCCGTCCTTCACCAGCTTCTCTCCGTCCAGCTTACCCCAGTTTACCCTTACACGGGCAAGGGCCCTCCGGGCACCTTCAATGCAGGCGGAGCGCTTGATGACCTCAAGCCATGGACAGGCCTCCACCAGCCGCCGCACTAGCCCGAAATAGCTCCCAGGCAGGGCCTCTCCAGGCCACAGCCAAACTAGTAAGCCCTTCATGGCCTGTTCGGCCGCCTTGTGGAGCTCGACCAGCTGTTTCAGCTGATCGCTCAAAGGCACAGGGTGTCCGGCCTCAGAATACTGAGACCAGAACACAATCTCTATCGAGCTACCCTCTTCAGCTCGGTAGAATGCGGCGGCGTCGGATACGTTGCAGGGAAGATCGGCGAACGCCCCTGGAGAACTCTGGATTTGGGTAAGTAGCAGGTAGTTTACTTTTATATTCCTACTTTGCATTGAGAATGTCTTACCCGTTGCTATCTTTTTCACCTCCTCCAACTCTTGGAGGGCCTTTTGGGCTTCGGCCTTGGCACTCTTGGCGGTCTCAAGGGCCGACGCGAGCTCGGATGCTTGCGCTTTTGACTCAAGCTCCAAACTCTCATGTTTTTTCATGAGAGCTTGCAGCTCTTGCTGCACCTCGCCGACCTGAACCCCAAGCCTTTCTCGCTCGGCGCGCTCCTCGGCCGTTTTCTTTCCGGCCTAAGCTAGCGCCTGCTTCAGGGTTGCCACCTCGGTTGTGGCCCCTACAATAAGCAGTACAATCCTGTTATTTCTTTCTGCAATCAAGCCTCTCTATAGGCACCTTTTTTTAGGGTATTTCTTACCTTCTTTCTCCTTGAGCTGCCGTTTGGCAAGTCCGAGCTCTTGCTCGGTCCGCCCGAGGTTCTTTTTAAGGACATCCACCTGCGCAGTCAGTGCGGCGGTGGACAGCAGCGAAGCCTGCATACGCATATTTGACGTTTTGTTGTTAGACTCCTGCGAAAATTACTAGATCCTCTATTCGGCTTTTCTTTCCGAACACCGAACAGAGCATCAGGGGCTACTGTCTATGTGGTAATAATTTGACATATTTTTACTTACCTCGAAGCCTGTTAGAAGGCTAGCGCAAGCTTTAGTCTGTCCGCTCTTGGCGGACTGAACCCTTTGGATCACCGTACTCATAACAGTGCGGTGCTCCTTGTCGATGGCGGCGCCCTCAAGCACCTCCAGCAGATTGTCCGGCACCTCTGGTTGGACGGAGGTCGCCGGCTCAGACGGCTTACTCCTCTTGGTAGGAGTTCGCCCACCGCAGACCAGGACTGTCGAGTCCGGCGCGGTGTTCGGCACAAAGCCGGACTTGGAGCCCTGAGGGGTTTCATCCCCTTTACTCCTGGGGTCCGGAGGATTGCCTTGCGGCTCCTCCAGGACTATCTCCTCCTGCCCTGGAGCTTGGCGGGACGCCACTTCGGTGTCGGCCGCCCTGCAGGGGGAGACAGCGGGCAGAACAGAGTTCACGTCCGATGAATCCAGGGAGCCGCTCGACGAATCGTCGAGTTCGGCCCGGGGCGGGCTACATAAATTGCGAGCGATATTATGGAAAGCCGCGCATTAAAAGAATATCACGAGTCACTCTGGTATATAAGTACTTACGATTTCACCGGACGCTTGGTTCTGTCCGGCCACTCCTCTCCGCCCTCTTCGGCGTCATGGGAGTAGTCCGGCGGAGGGGTCTTCCTTTTCCTCGACCCCTCGGCCTCCCCCGTTGGGGTGGCCTTCTTCTTCTTTTCTCCCCCCGCTGGGGGGAGAGCTTTCTTGTTCCTCCTCCTCGTTTTCACGAGAGGAGAGCGTCGCGGACTCGTCAGATGACGAGTCCGACACCATCATATTGAGGGAACTCTTTCGAGTCCCGGTGGTTTTCTTCTTCTTGGTCTTCTTCCCCGGCACCACGTAAGGTGCCGGAGTCAACAACTTCACTAGGAGAGCTGGGGCCGGGTCTTCGGGCAGGGGAGCCGGACAGTTAATTGGTCCGGATATAGCCCGCCAAGCCTGTCAAAGGCAAAGGGAGTTTAGATCCCGCATAGAGTTAATCTATGAAGAAGAGCTTAACAAACCTATCAGAGGTATAGATAGCTTACCTCGCTGTCGTGACGCTGCGAGCTGTATCCGCGTTCCTCGGAAGCGGATGTGGGGGACTCGGCGCCTTTGGTCAGCACCTTCCAGATGTCTTCATACGTCATGTCGAAGAGCCTACTGAGGGTTTGGTGCTGCGCCGGGTCGAATTCCCACAAAGTAAAATCCCGTTGTTGGCACGGGAGGATCCGGCGGACGAGCATAACCTGGATCACATTGATCAGCCGGACTGGCTCGTTCACCAGGGACTGGATTTACGTTTGCAGTCCAGTCACCTCTTTCTCGTTACCCCACGACAGGCCCGTCTCTTTCCAGGACATGAGCCGCGTGGGGGGTCCGGATCTGAACTCGGGGGCTGCGACCCATTTCGGATCGCGTGGCTCGGTGATGTAAAACCACCCGGCCTGCCACCCCTTTAGGGACTCCACAAAGGAGCCCTCAAACCAGAGGACGTTGGCCATCTTGCCGGCCATAGCGCCTCCGCACTCCGCCTGGGTGCCGGACACCACCTTGGGCTTGACGTTGAAGGTCTTGAGCCAGAGGCCAAAGTGGGGGCGGACGCGGAGGAAGGCCTCACACACGACGATAAACGCCGAGATGTTGAGGACGAAGTTCGGGGCCAGATCATGGAAATCCAGGCCGTAGTAGAACATGAGCCCCCGGACAAATGGGTGGAGTGGAAAGCCTAGTCCGCGGAGAAAGTGGGGAATAAAAACTACCGTCTCATGGGGCCTTGGGGTAGGAAGAAGCTGCCCCTCTTCAGGAAGCCGATGCGGGATGTCCTTGGATAGGTATCCGGCTTTCCTTAGCTTTTTTACTTGAGCCTCCGTAACGGAGGAGGCCATCCACTTGCCTCCCGCTCCGGACATTGCTGGAGAAGGTTGAGGTGGGAAGAGCGGACTTGGGCCCTAGGGCTTGAGTGCGCGAGAGATGGATTGGCAAAGGAGGAGGAAGGCGTAGGTAAAAAGGTGAATCCTTATCCCTTTATATAAGCGGGCGCGGTTATGCACCCCCACCTACCTAATAAAACTCACTTGCCTCCCAAGCGCCGTGGTAAATGGCGCGGTTGGGTTACCCATGTCCGTATTGATGAGAATCCCGTTAAAAGGGGCACACGATCTCTGCTTTGACAAGACGTGCCAAGGAAATCACCTCGCTAAATACGCCGAGGTGGAACAATGAAAACAATTTATATAAAGAGCTTGGCCGCAGTGTTATGACGCACTGCGGAATACGTCAGCAGATTTGATTTGTGTTAATATTATTCTCTATATGGCAATATGTGGAAACTTATTTTGAAGAGCCGGACACTATTTTTGGTGTTTACAATCTTCTTGAAGAACTTGGAGGAGGAACCCGCCTTGCAATGCCGAAGACAATCTGCGCGCCGGACTCATCGTCATTGAAGCCTGGTTCAGGGGCTACTGAGGGAGACCTGGATTAGGAGGTGTTCGGATAGCCGGACTATACCTTCAGTCGGACTCCAGGACTATGAAGATACAAGATTGAAGACTTCGTCCCGTGTCCGGAAGGATCTTTCCTTGGCGTGGAAGGCAAGCTAGGCGTGCGGATATTCAAGATCTCCTACCATTGTAACCGACTCTGTGTAACCCTAACCCTATCCGGTGTCTATATAAACCGGAGGGTTGTAGTCCGTAGGACAACCATCATCATACACAATCATACCATAGGCTAGCTTCTACGGTTTAGCCTCCTTGATCTCGTGGTAGATCTACTCTTGTACTACCCATATCATCAATATTAATCTAGCAGGAGTAGGGTTTTACCTCCATCGAGAGGGCCCGAACCTGGGTAAAATAAGGTGTCCCTTGTCTCCTGTTACCATCCGACCTTGACGCATAGTTCGGGACCCCCTACCCAAGATCCGCCGGTTTTGACACCGACAGCGGGCAAGATGGACAACGTCCTATGGCTCGAGGGCTCCTTCGTGGAGACCCTGAAGAGGTGGCAATCCGGGTGGTTTTACATCTCCGAGCCGCGCGATCCGAAATGGACCGCAGCCCCTGAGTTCCGATCCGGACCCCCCACGCGGGTTATGTCCTGGAAAGAGACGGGCCTGTCGTGGGGCGACGAAAAAGAGGTGACCGGATTGCAGACATGCATCCAGTCCCTGGTGAACAAGCCGATCAAGCTTGTTAATGTAGTCCAGGTTATGCTCGTCCGCCGGATCCTCCCGTGTCAACAACGGGACTTTAATTTGTGGGAGTTCGACCCGGCGCAGCACCAAACCCTTAACAGGCTCTTCGACACGACGTATGAAGACGTTTGGAAGGTGCTAACCAAAGGCGCCGAGCCTCCCGCATCCGCTTCCAAGGACCGCGGATACAGCTCGCAGCGTCACGCTAGCGAGGTAAGCTACTTTCACCTTTTACAGGATGTTTAAGTTTTTCCATAGTTTGACTCTATGCGGGATCTAAACTCCCTCACCTTTGACAGGCTTGGCAGGCGAAGTCCAGACCAATTAACTGTCCGGCTCCCTTGCCCGAAGACCCAGCCCCTGCTCGCTTAGCAAAGCTGCTGGCTCCGGCACCTTACGTGGTGCCGGAGAAGAAGGCCAAGAAGAAGAAGGCCACGGGGACTTGAAAGAGTGCCCAACATATGGTGGTGTCGGACTCGTCATCCGACGAATCCGAGACGCTCTCCTCCCGTGAAAACGAGGAGGAGGAAGAAGAAACCTCTCCCCCTCCAGCAGGGAGAGGAAAGAAAAGGAAGGCCGCCCCAACGGGGGAGGCCGAAGGGTCCAAGAGGAGGAAGACCCCTCCGCCGGACTACTCCCCTAACGCCGACGAGGATGGCGAGGAGTGGCCGGACAGGGCCAAGCGTCCGGCGGCATCGTATGTATTCGGATACCAGAGTAACTCATGATATTCCATTGTTGCGCAGCTTTCCCTAACGTCGAATGTAATTATGCAGTCCGCCCAAGGCCGGACTCGACGAGTCGTCGAGCGGCTCCCTGGATTCATCGGACGTGAACTCAGTTCCGCCCGCTGTCTCCCCCCGCACTGCAGACGATGCCGAAGTGGCGTCGCAACCAGCTCCGGGGCAGGAGGAGGTGGTCCTGGAGGAGCCGCGAGGCGACCTCCCGGACTCCAGGAGTAGAGGGGACAAGACCCCCCAGGGCTCCAAGTCCGGCTTTGAGCCGGACACCGCGCTGGAAACCTCAACAGTTCCAGACCACGGTAGGCGAACTCCTTCTAAGAGGAGCAAGCCTTCTGGGTCGGCGGCCTCCGTCCAACCGGAGGTGCCGGACAATCTGCTGGAGGTGCTTAACGGCGCCTCCATCGACTAGGAGCACCGTACTATTATGAGTACGGTGATCCAGAAGGTTCAGTTCGCCAAGAGCGGACTGACTGAAGCTTGCGCTATCCTTTTAACAGGCTTCGAGGTAAGAAAAAATATGTAAAAATGTTATCACATAGACAGTAGCCCCTGATGCTCTGTTTGGCGTTCAGAAAGAAAAAGCCGAATAGAGGATCTATCAATATTCACAGGAGTCTAATGAAAAAGTCAATATGTGTATGCAGGCTTCACTGCTAGCCACCGCCGCACTGACTGCGGAGGTGGGTGCCCTGAAACAGGGCCTCGAGCGGACCGAGCAAGAGCTCGGCCTTGCCAAGTGGCAGCTCGAGGAGAAAGAAGGTAAGAGATACCTTACAGAGAAAGTGTCTATAAAAAGACGCAATTGCAAAAAATGACAGGATTGTAATACTTATTGTAGGGGCCACGACTGAGGTGGTGACCCTCAAGCAGGCGCTGTCCGAGGCCGAGAAGAGAGCGGCCTTGGAGCGCAATGAGCGGGAGAAATTTGAGGTGCAGGTCGGCGAGGTGCAGCAAGAGCTTCAGGCTCTCATGAAAAAACATGAGAGTTTGGAGCTTGACTCTAAAACGCGAGCGTCCGAGCTCGCCGTGGCCGTCAAGACTGCCAAGTCTGACAAGGCCGAAGCCCAAAAGGCCCTCCAAGAGTTGGAGGAGGTGAAAAAGATAGCGGCGGGTAAGGCATTCTTTATGCCAAGCAGACATATAAAAGTAAACTACTTGTTACTTACCCGAATCCGGAGTTCTCCAGGGGCATTCGCAGATCTTCCCCGCAGGATATCCGATGCCGCCGCATTCTACCGAGCCAAAGAGGGCAGCTCGACGGAGAAGGTGTTCTGGTCTCAGTACGCTGAGCCGTACACCCTGTGCCTTTGAGCAATCAGCTGAAACAACTGGTCGAGCTCCACAAGGCGGCCGAACAGGCCATGAAGGGCTTACTAGTTCGGCTATGGCCTGGAGAGGCCCTGCCTGGGAGCTATTTCGGGCTAGTGTGGCGGCTGGTGGAGGCCTGTCCACGGCTTGAGGTCATCAAGCGCTCCGCCTGCATTGAAGGTGCCCGGAGGGCCCTTGCCCGTGTAAGGGTACACTGGGGTAAGCTGGACGGAGAGAAGCTGGTGAAGGACGGGCCACCGCCGGGGAAGGAGCATCGCAAGCCCGAGAACTATTACAAGGATGTTCTTGCTGGTGCCCGCCTTATGGCGGATGAATGTACCAAGGATGTAATTTTTGAATGAACTCGCTCGTGTTTATCCTGTGCGCTGAAAACTTGTTCATATGCGCTAAGCAATGCTTGTTGAATTTAAAATATTACTTTCCGTGCGGCCGTTTATCAAAAATTGAGAGATGGCTAGTCGTCGGCTTCTGCCCCCATGCCACTAGTGCTGGGGTGTTCGGGATAAACCTGAGCGCTCTTTTTCCCATATTTGGGTCCTTCGAGGGAGGCGCTTAGCACAACGAACCAGGCAATCGGACTATAATGCTTGAACACTCTCACTTAGCCATAGAACTCTATAATTTTAAATTTCAGCGAAGCCCCTAGTTCGGAAGACCGAGTTCGGGGCGCTACCCACGCCTTGGCCGGACAAAGCGGGCTCCTCGCTCGAAGCGGCATAAGTCTTTAGGGACTCGAAAAACCTCTCGAACAGCGACCGGTCTCTCGCCTCATCATGACAGTCAGTTTTAGCTTTCTCCACTGAGGTGCTTAGCCCAGCTCAACTGGGGCACAATCGCAGTGGTTCTCCTAGTGCTACCTTAGCCGATATAGCGGAACGTAAGGCACCAAAACATAGGAGCCGGACAAACCCAACTATTGACCCAAATCATTATTCGGAGCCGATGCATATAGTGCTATAAGTTCGGGGTGCCGCACTTATGAAGTGTTCGGACTTCTTACACCATATTAAGGGGTACTGAAGCCCCTGGCGTATTTGCCGTACCACAGTGTGCGGGTGCCACATGTCATTAATGAACATATATATAAAAAGAGGATAATGCAAAAAATAGACAAAAAGCTATGCATTGTTTATAAAGAGGATGCTATCAAAGTAGAACGATACAAATAATGCCGCGGGTAGGGGTAGGCCGCGGAATTATATTCAAAACAGGTATACCGCTCGTAACAAAGACCACCTGGGAGTTCCATAGTGCGGCATGGCTTGTCTGCTTCCCTGGATCTTGCATCGTTTGTGCGGCAGTTGAATTGCCGAACAGGTCGTCCGAAGTATGGATTCCTAAAAGTAAGAAAAGATTAAAAAGAATTCGGCAGCCCCTAGTACGGTTTAGGCCGTGTTTTGGGCTCGCCGTGATTGTGCCCCTCCCCCTGTGCCCATGGTATTTCAAGAGCGTAGTTATGTACGCGAAGCACTGGTTTCGCTACGTCGCGAGGGCTGGGGTTGGGGCCTCATTGCTACGCCTGCTCAGAACGTGCCAGGCGGTCTTGTTGTAGGTTACTCCGGGCGCGTTTGACAGTGCCTGGCTTTTTAGCGGCCGGACTGGAGAATTGCCTAAAAAGGCTGCTTTGCACTCCTGCTGCGAGGGCCGCCGTGTGCTCCTCCGTTCGAAGGGAGCGCTCGGTGTTTCCATTGACCATAATTACTCCTCGAGGGCCTGGCATCTTGAGCTTGAGATATGCGTAGTGCGGCACCGCATTGAACTTTGCAAATGCGGTTCGCCCGAGCAGGGCGTGATAGCCACTGCGAAACGGGACCATATCAAAGATTAACTCTTCGCTTCGGAAATTGTCCGGAGATCCGAAGACCACTTCAAGTGTTACTGAGCCTGTGCAGTTGGCCTCTACACCTGGTATAACACCTTTAAAGGTCGTTTTGGTGGGCTTGATCCTCGAGGGATCTATGCCCATTTTCCGCAGTGTATCCTGGTAAAGCAGGTTCAGGCTGCTGCCGCCGTCCATGAGGACTCTTGTGAGATGAAATCCGTCGATAATTGGGTCAAGAACCAATGCGGCAAACCCGCCATGACGGATGCTAGTGGGATGGTCCCTTTGATCAAAGGTGATCGGGCAGGAGGACCATGGGTTGAACTTTGGGGCGACTGGCTCCAGCGTGTATACGTCTCGTAGCGCACGCTTCCGCTTCCTCTTGGGAATTTGGGTTGCGTATATCATGTTCACCGTCCGCACTTGTGGGGGCAAACCCTTCTGTCCACTGCTGTTCGGCAGCCTGGGCTCCTCCTTGTCATCGCTATGTAGCCCCTTGTCTCTGTTTTCGGCTCTTAACTTGCCTGCCTGCTTGAACACCCAACAATCCCTGTTGGTGTGATTTGCTGGCTTTTCGGGGGTGGCGTGTATCTGGCACAAGCGGTCGAGCATTCGGTCCAAACTGGACGGGCCCTGAGTATTCTTTTTGAATGGCTTTTTCCGCTGACCGGGTTTATAGCCCCTGAATCCGGCATTAACTGCCGTGTCTTCGTTGCTGTCGCTGCTAACGCGCCGCTTTTGCTTGTTCCGACGTGTCCTGCCACTTTTGTCCTTCGTATCCGAATTACCAAGGTTCTTTGCTAAGTTGTTACTGCGAGCTAGCCAGCTGTCTTCTCCCGCGCAAAAGCGGGTCATGAGTGTCGTGAGGGCTGCCATGGATTTCGGCTTTTCCTGTCCCAAGTGCCGGGCAAGCCACTCGTCGCGGATATTATGCTTGAAGGCTGCTAGGGCCTCTGCGTCCGGACAGTCGACTATCTAGTTTTTCTTTGTCAGGAACCGTGTCCAGAATTGCCTGGCCGATTCCTCTGGCTGCTGAATTATGTGGCTTAAGTCATCGGCATCCGGTGGTCGCACATAAGTGCCCTGGAAGTTGTTAAGGAATGCGGCTTCCAGGTCCTCCCAAGAACCGGTTGAGTCTGCTGGCAAGCTGTTGAGCCAATGCCGGGCCGGTCCCTTGAGTTTGAGTGGGAGGTATTTGATGGCGTGTAGATCATCACCGCGGGCCATGTGGATATGAAGGAGATAATCCTCGATCCATACCGCAGGATCTGTTGTGCCATCGTATGATTCGATGTTTACAGGTTTGAAGCCCTCAGGGATTTTATGATCCGTTACTTCATCTGTGAAGCATAGTGGGTGTGCGGCGCCTCTATACTGGGGTATATCACGATGCAGCTCAAAGGAGCTTTGTCCATTGTGTTCGGCCCGGCCGGATTTATCGTATCCGAAGTGACGATCACCGTCACGTGCTGTGGGGCGCCCGCGCGATCCGTAGATTGATCTTGTTTGCCTTGCCTGTCCTCCAGTATATCTCGCAGGTCTGGCGCATTTTCCCGTGCCTTAGCATGTTTTGAGCGGCGTCGGGGCATGGCTTGAGTGGAGGGCTTAGAGGCCTCTCTGTCGCGGCCACGAGGTGGCCGGTCGGCCATGTCATGCGCTGGTGATGTAGGTGCTTCCTCCTCTAATCGGGGTAGCAGCCTGCGCTTTGGGTAACGCTTGGAGGGGTGTTCGAGTTCATACTCTTCGGCCGCAAGGACTTCTGTCCATCTGTCAGCTAGCAAATCTTGATCAGCTCTAAGCTGTTGTTGCTTTTTCTTGAGGCTGCTTGCCGTGGCTAAAAGCCTGCGTTTGAAACGCTCTTGTTCGGCGGGGTCTGATGGTACGAAGAATTCGTCGTCGTCAAGGCTTGCCTCGTCTTCGGAGGGAGGCATATAGTTATCGTCCTCAACCTCTCGGTCTGTCGCCCTCTCATGAGGGCTGGCTTCTCCATCTTCCTGTGCCGAATCTTGTTGGAGGGGGTGTTCTTCAGCGCTATCCGGAGTAGTATTATCTCCGGTGCCGGAATCACCGTTTTTGCTTTGGCGGGATTTAGAGCGGCGCTGCTGACGTCGACGTTTGGGATGTTTCTTAGAAGTATCATCCTCCACTTTTCCATCGCCATCTCCATCTTTTGGAGCGTCCACCATATATATGTCATATGACGAGGTCGCCTTCCAGCGCCCTACATGTGTTGGTTCCTGTTCGTCTCCTGCATCGTCGTCCATACCGTCGATGTCTTCGGAGTCGAAGTCGAGCATGTCAGTTAAATCGTCGACAGTGGCTACAAAGTGGGTGGTGGGTGGGGTTTGAATTTCTTCATCGTCTGTATCCCATCCTTGCTGACCATAGTCCGGCCAGGGCTCTCCCGATAAAGAGAGAGACTTTAGCGAGTTCAGGATGTCGCCGAAGGGCGAGTGCTGAAAGATGTCCGCGGCGGTGAACTCCATGATCGGCGCCCAATCGGATTCGATCGGCAGGGGCGCGGGGGGTTCGGAGTCCGGAGGGGAATCCGGATCCTCGGAGTCATGGGTCATGCAGAGAGCGGGGCTGGTGTTCGGCTCGATCGCCTTTGAGACCACAGCCCCTGAGGTGGCGTCCAACCGCTCATCCTCGATTGGCGCCGCAGGTTCCGAATTAAGGGTCGGAACCGACGCGCGTGCGGCCTCCAGGACACTGTTCGGCGGCAGAGCTAGATCATGCCCACCGAGACAGTGCGGCGTGCTTGGCTGTGGCTCGAATCCGTCGAAGATCAAGTCCCCGCGGATGTTAGCCGTGTAGTTTAAGATTCCAAACCTGACCTGATGGCCAGGGGCGTAGCTTTTGATCTGCTCCAGGTGGCCAAGCGAGTTGGCCCGCAGTGCGAAGCCGCCGAAGACGAAGATCGTTCCGGGGAGAAAAGTCTCACCCTGGACCGCATCGTCGTTGATGATCAAAGGAGCCAGCGTGCCTAAAAGTGACGACACAGAGGAACTCTCAATGAAAGCACCAATGTCGGTGTCAAAACCGGCGGATCTCGGGTAGGGGGTCCCGAACTGTGCGTCTAGGCCGGATGGTAACAGGAGACAAGGGACACGAAGTTTTACCCAGGTTCGGGCCCTCTCGATGGAGGTAAAACCCTACTTCCTGCTTGATTAATATTGATGATATGGGTAGTACAAGAGTAGATCTACCACGAGATCAAGGAGGCTAAACCCTAGAAGCTAGCCTATGGTACGATTGTTGTATGATGAAGTTGTCCTACGGACTAAAACCCTTCGGTTTATATAGACACCGGATAGGGTTAGGGTTACACAAAGTCGGTTACAATGGTAGGAGATCTTGAATATCCGCATCGCCAAGCTTGCCTTCCACGCCAAGGAAAGTCCCTTCCGGACACGGGACGAAGTCTTCAATCTTGTATCTTCATAGTCCGGGAGTCCGGCTGAAGGTATAGTCCGGCTACCCGAACACCCCCTAATCCAGGACTCCCTCAAAAGGCATGGAACACTTACCTAGGAAGAAAATTAAATTACCTTATGAATCTATTACGAGAGACACTTATGGATTGCATACCAAAGATGATAATACCTAGATCTATTCTTGCCTTTATGCCTAGCTAGGGGCGTAAAACGATAGCGCTTGTTGGGAGGCAACCCAATTTTATTTCTGTTTCTTGATTTTTGGTTCTGTTTAGTAATAAATAATTCATCTAACTTCTGTTTAGATGTGGTTTTATGTTTTAATTAGTGTTTGTGCCAAGTAGAACCTTTGGGAACACTTGGGTGAAGTCTTTATGATCTTGCTGTAAAAAACAGAAACTTTAGCGCTCACGAGATTAGCTACAACTTTTTACTGGAGAGTGCTATTTAGTTGATTATTTTTGAAGATGATTAATAGACAAATTACTCACGTCCAGAAATTTATTTTAGAATTTTTGGAGTTACTTAAGTATACGTTTGATCCAGATTCCTACAGAATGTTCTGTTTTTGATAGATTCTATTTTTCGTGTGTTGTTTGCTTATTTTGATGAATCTATGAGTGGTATTCGGAAGGTATGGACCATAGAGAAGTTGGAATATAGTAGGTTTAACACCAATATAAATAAAGAATGAGTTCATCACAGTAACTTATGATGGTGATTTGCTTTCTTATACTAACAGAGCTCATGAGATTTTCTGTTGAGTTTTGTGTTGTGAAGTTTTCAAGTTTTGGGTAAAGTTATGATGGATTATGGAATAAGGAGTGGAAAGATCCTAAGCTTGGGGATTCCCAAGGCACCCCAAGGTAAAATTCAAGGACAACCAAAATCCTAAGCTTGGGGATGCCCCGGAAGGCATCCCCTCTTTCGTCTTCATCTATCGGTAACTTTACTTGAGGCTATATTTTTATTCACCACATGATATGTGTTTTGCTTGGAGCGTCTTGTGTGATTTGAATCTTTGCTTTTAGTTTACCACAAGAATCCTTGCTGTACACACCTTTTGGGAGAGACACACATGAATCGGAATTTATCAGAATACTCTTTGTGCTTCACTTATATCTTTTGAGCTAAACAGTTTTTGCTCTAGTGCTTCACTTATATCTTTTAGAGCACGGTGGTGGTTTTATTTTATAGAAATTATTAATCTCTCATGCTTCACTTATATTATTTTTAGATTCTTTTAGAACAGCATGGTAGTTTGCTTTGGCTATACAATTAGTCCTAATATGATAGGCATCCAAGATCGTTATAATAAAAACTTTCATAAAAAGTGCATTGAATACTATGAGAAGTTTGATACTTGATGATTGTTTTGAGATATGACGATGGCAATATTAGAGTTGTTCTAGTTGAGTAGTTGTGAATTTGATAAATACTTGTGTTAAAGTTTGCAAGTCCCGTAGCATGCACGTATGGTAAACGTTGTGTAACAAATTTGAAGCATGAGGTGTTCTTTGATTGTCCTCCTTATGGGTGGTGGTCGGGGACGAGCGATGGTATTTTCTGTCGGATCACGGGTTCCGGCAGACCCTTAGGGTTCGAACTCTGGGGTGCGTGGGGATCGTGCCCTCTACCTCTCCGTCTCGTAAGGATCCAACTACTGCAAGAACAACACAAGAAACACAGAGTTTATACTAGTTCGGGCCACCGTCGTGGTGTAATACCCTACTCTAGTTTGTGGTGGGTGGATTGCCTCTTGGGCTGATGATGAAGAACAATACAAGGGGAACAGCCTCGCGAGGGTCTGTTCTTGGCTAGGGGATGAACTGCTAGGGGGGTTCTATCGCCCTTCTCTCTCTCTCTCTAGATGCTGGATCAGATGCCTCTACCCTAGGGGTGGCTAGTCCTATTTATAGGTAAAGGCCCTGGGCCTCTTCCCGAATATTGAGCGGGAAGGGCGCCAACAATTGGCCCATTTGAAGGGGAACATCTGGTACACTTATCCTGACTAAAGTTGGTCTTCGCCTGCCAAAGGCCCTGTGGTGACGCCGTCCTGGGCTCCATGGTGACCTCCTTCCCACCGTTGGACTGGTCCTGGTCTCGTTGCACCGAAATGGGTGCCTTTGCTTGACCCCCCTCGCCTGCGCTTGCCCCCTTGCACCAAAGAGGAAAGGGAGACGCTGCACGGACTGGCGCCCGCCTGGCACCCTTGGTCGTCATGGCTTGCGTCATGGGCACCTCGTGAGGTACCCGCCTTGATCTCTCCGCCTCCTCGCGAGCGAGCCTAAGGAGGCCGTGCTTGAGGAAGCTCCATGTCGTCCGCCTCGCGAGGCTTGGCCCCTCGCGAGGGTCTTGAGCCTTGTGCTGATGAAGATGGGCCACACTGGGCCCCCATTTGAGCCACGCCGCAGGCCGCAGGCAGGCAAGTTTGGGGACCCCCGTTCCCAGAACGCCGACAGTAGCCCCCGGGCCCAAGGGGCGCATGGACTTGGCCGTGTCGAGAGGCGAAAGGGCAAGGGCGAAGCGCCGCGGGCCCTAATAGCCTGCGGCCTTGGGCGCCGCGTGGCGGTTTGACAGGACGTGGGCGTCTCCGCTTCCCCATGACGCCTTGGCAACTGCGTGACTTGACTAGTCCCTGCATGCATAGATACGGGTCATTATTACCTGTGATCGTGGTGCTCGACGGTTGGCCTCTTCCGGCTATAAGTGCGAGGCCGCACAAGCTCCGCCAGTCCACCCCTTCCCGCTTCTCTTCTTCTTCCTCTCCTTCGCCGCCGCCGCTCGCATGGCTCCGAAGAGGTTCTCAGCCGCGGAGAAGGGGAAGGCTAGTCGTGCGGGGCCCGACTCCCCTCCGGCCAAGCGCGGCCGGGGTCGTCCCCGCAAGCATCCCGCGGTCCCCGCCATGGCTCCCCGTGGGCACAGGGGTGGTTCTCCGCATGGTGGTGAGCGCTCGGCTGCCAAGGGGAGGCAGGCTGTGGCTGCGCGGCCCCCCAGGCCGCGCTTTCGCTCGGCGGAGGTGCTGCCGGAGTTCGTCGTGTGGTCGGCGGACCCGACCAACACCTGGCTCCAGCTTCCTCGCTTCTTCATCAGCGAGCTGCCGGCCAGCGCCCGGTGCGGCTTCTGGCTTCAGGCTGACGGTTGCTGCAGTAGGGCCTCCTGGGTTTCGCTCGAGGTCTCCCCTTCTGGGAATGGGGCCCTGACCCGCAGCTGGCAAACATTTGCCTGCGCGCGCGGCCTGGGCCAACGGTGCACCCTGCACTTCAAGTTCGACGGTGACGACACCCTCTACGTGAGTGTGTTTGGGGAAGATGGTCGCCGCTCAGGATGCTGCCCCGAGGACGACGACCGCGGCCAGGGGTCTCGCTCCGACAACGACGGAGGAGACATTGCCCACTCTGATGGCGGCGCCCGATGCTCCCCAAGCCCCGCCAACTCTTCTCCGGGCGGTTCCTCCAGCGGCGGCCGCAGCCAGCCCCCTCGCCACCGCGCTTGCTTGGGGGGTGGCTGTTCATCCGCCCATCGCCGCGCCCCGGTGAAGCGCGAGAGGGAGTCCGCCTGAGCTCCGTAGGCATCCGGTGCCGCCTCTGCAGGCCGACGTGAGGCGGGCCGCGCCGGGCTCGCCCTTTCCTTTTCCTTTTGCTCCCTGTGAAAGATAAGACAGCTGCATGGAGCCCCGTAGGGGCGTGTTGAGAATCATTGCCGTTGTAGACATTACCTTGATTTTGTTGTTGCGCTTCTCAACTATTTGCCCTCGCGTAGGTAGTTTGCGGCCCCAGCCGGGGGGCGACCGACCCAGGCCCTGTGTGCATGTCGCGGTGCCCGAGGGGCACGGACCAGAGGGGTGCTCCTGTAGAGAGCCCGGGCCGTGAAAACCTTTAAGCGGCTAAAGCAGAAACGCTCGCGAGGGCGTTCGAGTCCCATCCCTCGCGAGGCCTTTCATGAGAGAAAATCAAAACGAGGAGCGAAAATCGACAAACCACAAATCAACAACGGTGATAGTTCCGATAAGACTTCAGATGCAAGTAAAACACGTCAAATGCGGAAAGCAAATGGAAAAGCCACGTCCGGCACCTAGTCTATTCTTCGACGTCTTCTCACCAGTGCGGAGCTAAGTGCTGCCACTGGGCGTGGGAGGGAGCCCCAGGGCCTGAGGCCGGCGCTCCTGAGACTCCGGGGCGTGTACAGCCCCACTCATTATTACGTGTGAGTGTCACGGGGCGGCGAGCTTCACAGGCATTGGCCTTCTTCACAGGCTCCAGGCCTTTCTCCTTAGAGGTAATGAGCTTCACAGGCATTCGCCTTCTTCACAGGCTCTGGGCCTTTTCCAAAAAGAGACGATCTTCATAGGCGTTCGCCTTCTTCACAGGCTCAGGGCCTTTTAGGGGTAGAACCTCCGGAGGTGCTGGATGTTCCACGCGTTCTGGATCGGCTCCCCCTCTTGAGTCTCCAAGCGCACGGAGCCAGGCCTGGAAACATGAACAACCTTGAACGGGCCCTCCCACATGGGAGAGAGCTTGTGCAGCCCATCCCTGGAGAGGACCCGCCTGAGTACTAGGTCTCCTACCTCGAGGGTCCTGGGGCGGATGTTGCGGCAGTGATATCGTCGTAGCGTCTGTTGGTACCTTGCCGCTCGCAGCGTGGCTTCCCGGCGGCGTTCCTCCCCCAGCACGAGGTCCATCCCCCGCATGGCGTCCTGCTGCGCCTCGTCGAACGCCAGGACCCGCGCGGAGCGACGCCTGACCTCGTGAGGAAGGACTGCTTCGGCTCCGTAGACCAGGAAGAACGGGGTTTCCCCGGTTGGTTTGGTCGCGGTTGTGTGGATGGACCACAACACGGATTGGAGCTCGTCGTACCAACCCCTGCCGCAGGCCTCCAGCTTCTTCTTGAACGTTCTGGTATTGAGGCCTCTCAGGACCTCCGCGTTGGCTCGTTCGGCTTGCCCATTGCTTCGCGGGTGTGCCACCGAAGCGTAGCATATCTGCATTCCAAGGTTAGCACAATATGTTTTGAAGAGATTACTGGTGAACTGCGAACCATTGTCTGTGATGATGCGGTTCGGCACCCCGAACCGGCTCACGATACCCCTGATGAACTTGACCGCGGAGCCCGCGGGGATGGTACGGACAGCCTCCACCTCTGCCCACTTGGTGAACTTGTCGATGGCGACGTAGAGGTAACGGTAGCCCCCTGGCGCCCGGGGGAACAGGCCCAGAATATCCAACCCCCAAACTGCGAATGGCCATGAGAGGGGTATAGTCTGCAGGCTCCCCGCTGGTTGATGGATCTGCTTGGAATGGAACTGGCAGGCCTCACAAGCCTTTACTAATTCGATTGCGTCGTTGAGCGCGGTGGGCCAATAGAACCCACTACGGAATGCTTTGCCGACGAGGGTCCGTGATGATGAGTGGTGTCCGCAGTCTCCACCGTGTATGTCCCCCAGTAGTTCCCTTCCTTGCTTCCTGGAGATGCAGCGCAGAGATACGTCGTTGGGTCACTTCCGGTAGAGTTCTCCATCTTTGATGCAGTATGCCGTGGCCTGCCGCGCCACACGTTCCGCTTCCTCCTCCTTCTCTGGCAGGGCCCCATGTGTCAGGTAATTCCGGAGCTCTGTGATCCAGCACTCCTCCTGAGGTTCCATCGTCAGGAGCAAACGTGCTCCTGAGGGCGGTCCGCAGGCCGGGGCTCCCGAGGCTGGCGGCTTAGGGAGCTCCTCTCGAGGCTGAGCCGTGCTTGATAGCGTTGGCTGCGCTGAAGGCTTGAAGAGCCGCTCTTCGAAGACGCCGGGCTCCTGCGACAGCCACCTGGACGCCCGTCCGGCTATGTCGTCAGCTTCCTGGTTGGTGCCACGGGGCACGTGCTTCAGCTCCAGCCCCCAGAACTGCTTTTCAATCCCGCGGACCTCCACAAGGTAGGCCTCCATATGCTCGTCCTTCGGCTCATACACCTTATTGGAGAAGTTGACTAGGAGCTGCTAGTCGCTTTTGACGGTGAGGCGCTTCACTCCCAGGGCCACTGCGGCTTCAACCCGGCTATCAGTCCCTCATATTCTGCTATGTTGTTGGAGACCTTTTATCCTTGCTGGAAACAGAGTTGTACTGCATAGTAGAGCTTATCTTGAGTGGGTGATATCAGCACCGCACCAGCCCCCGCGCCGTGCCTGGAGAATGCCCCGTCGAAGTACACGACCCAGCCTTTTGGCGCCTCGCTCCCTGGGGAGAGGGAACGATCCTCGTTGTCCTTGAGGCCTGGTGCCTCTGTCCATTCCGCCATGAAATCCGCCAACGCGGCTCCTTTGATGACCCTAGTTGTGCTGAACTCGAGCTGAAACGCCTACAACTCTATGTTCCATTCAGCGACCCTTCCCGCCGAGTTAGGGCTCCCGAGCACCCTCTCCAGGGGGTACGATGAGACGACCTTGATCGAGTGAGCTTGGAAGTAGTGACGCAGCTTGCGCGAGGCCACTAGCAGCGCGAGGAGGAGCTTCTGAGGCATCAGGTATCGTGCCCTCGCGTCCCGTAGCACCGTGCCAACAAAGTAGACTGGGTGCTCAACAAGGCTGAGAGCATCTTGGGTCGCGGCGCCCTCGGGAGGTGAGGGCACCTCACAGGACGACGTGACCTCGGGAGGCGGACCATCCGGGCGTGCGGCCTCTTCTGTCTCTGGTGCGTTCTTTGGCGATTGATCCTCCTCATCTGCGGTTTTGGATTCCTCGGGCTTTCCTTGTTCCCTTTTTGCCTTGTCTCGGGCTGCCGCTGCGGTCTTGACCTGGTGCTCCTCCCTAACCGCCACCAAGGCCGCGCTGGCGGAGTAGGGGGTGGCAGCGAGGTAGAGCAGCAGGGGCTCTTGAGGACGCGGAGCTACCATGACTGGGGGACTGGTTAGGTACCTCTTGAGATCCCGAAACGCCTTATCTGCCTCTTCGGTCCATTCAAAGGGCCCCTTTTTCTTCATCAGCTTAAAGAAAGGCAGCGCTCGTTCCCCCAATTTGGAGATGAAGCGCCCTAATGCGGTCACACACCCAGTGAGCTTCTGCATTTCTCTAAGGGTCTTTGGCGGGCTCATGTCCTCGACCGCCTTGACCTTCTCGGGGTTGGCCTCGATGCCACGGTGAGATATGAGGAATCCCAAAAGCTTGCCCGAGGGAACGCCAAACACACATTTCTCCGGGTTGAGCCGCAGGTTCACCGCGTCGAGGCTCGTGAAGGTCTCCTCCAGGTCTTGTATCACGGTCCTGGCCTCTCAAGATTTCACCACAATGTCATCAACGTATGCTTTAACATTCTTCCCAAGCCGCGGGCCCAAGGTGATGTGCATCAGCCGCTGAAAAGTTGTCCCTGCGTTGCGCAGTCCAAAGGGCATGCATGTATAGCAGTATACCCCGCACGGGGTCAAGAAGGCGGCCTTCTCAACGTATTCTATCGCCATCTTGATCTAGTGATATCCGGAGAAGGCATCCAAAAAGCACCGCAGGTCGCACTCGGCGGTGGAATCGACGATCTGGTCGATGTGAGGGAGCGGGAACGAATCTTGCGGGCATGCCTTGTTGAGGTTGGTGAAGTCGACACACATGAGCTCCTTCCCCCCTTTCTTGGGCACAACGACAGGGTTGGCCAACCAATCTGGGTACCGGACCTCGCGAATGACTCCAGCGGCTTCTAACTTGCAGGTCTCTTGGACGATGAAGGCCTGCTTCTCTGCGGACTGCCGCCTGGCCTTCTGCTTCACGGGGCGCACATTTGGGCACACGTTGAGGTGGTGCTCGATGACGTCCCTGGGGATCCCTGCCAACTGATCGGGCTCCCAAGCAAACACTTTATTGTTTGCACGCAGGAACTTGACCAGGGCCTCCTCCTGCTCAGGCCCCAGGTTGGCGCCAATGGTGAAAGTGGCGCTGGAGGACCCGTCCTCGTCGACGGGTATCTGCTTGGTTTCTGCCTTGTCCTGGGTGAACAACTGCTTCTTCTTGGTAGACGCAGCCCCCTTGGGCTCAGGGGTCCCTGCGTCGGCGGGCTGCGCCGATGCCGCCGTCTTGAAAGCGAGCTTGAGTACTCGCAGGGCGTCCCCGGTGTCTCTGTGCACGGTGAGGGTACCGTTGCTCCTGGGCATCTTCATGAGGTTGTACGCCGGGTGCGTGGCGGCCATGAACTGAGCCAGTGCCGGGTAGCCGAGGATGGCGTTGTAAGGGAGGCCGATGGGGGCGATGTCGAAGTCGACCATCTCCGTGCGGAAGTTGTCGTAGGTGCCGAAGGTTACCGGGAGCCGGATCTGTCCCGAGGAGTCGGACGACCCGCCCCCGACGCCCGAAAAGGATCGGCTGGGTTGCAGCCGCTCCCGGGGTATGCAGAGGAGGTTGAAGGTCTCGACCGAGAGCACGCTGAGGCCCGCGCCGCTATCGACGAGGGTTCTGGTGACGGCCACCTGGCAGATGGTGGGGGCGCACAACAGGGGGAGCGCGCCTGAGCCGGCCAAGTTAGCGGGGTGGTCCTTCGAGCTGAAGGTCAAATCAACCTCACGCGCCGCCCGGCCCGGGGGCGCCCCCTGCCGCGCGGAAACGGCGCCGATCTGGCGGGCAAACGGCTTGACGTGGCGGCTCGTGGGTGGCGCCTGCGAGCCGCCCAGGAGGGCCGCGACGACCGGGAGCGTCGACGTCGTGGTGCAGCCGCCCTGTCGCATAGGCAGACGCCGGGGTGGTGCTCGCTGCTCGCCTCCCGCCGGCCGGTGGCGGTGTAGACGGCGGGCGACGGGGAACGGCGAGGACGTCCGCCAGCGAGGGCCGCTGGCGTGATGCGAGCTCGACGCGCGCCGTACATGGATGCGGCAGCCGGGGGAGGACGGAGCGGTGGAAGGCAGATTCCGGCGCACCCCCTACCTGGCGCGCCAAATGTCGGATCACGGGTTCCGGCAGACCCTTAAGGTTCGAACTCTGGGGTGCACGGGGATCGTGCCCTCTACCTCTCCGTCTCGTAAGGATCCAACTACTGCAAGAACAACACAAGAAACACAGAGTTTATACTAGTTCGGGCCACCATTGTGGTGTAATACCCTACTCTAGTTTGTGGCGGGTGGATTGCCTCTTGGGCTGATGATGAAGAACAATACAAGGAGGAACAGCCTCGCGAGGGTCTGTTCTTGGCTAGGGGATGAACTGGTAGGGGGGTTCTATCGCCCTTCTCTCTCTCTCTCTCTAGATGCTGGATCAGATGCCTCTACCCTGGGGGTGGCTAGTCCTATTTATAGGCAAAGGCCCTGGGCCTCTTCCCAAATATTGAGCGGGAAGGGCGCCAACAATTGGCCCATTTGAAGGGGAACATCTGGTACACTTATCCTGACTAAAGTTGGTCTTCGCCTGCCAAAGGCCCTGTGGTGACGCCGTCCTGGGCTCCATGGTGACCTCCTTCCCACCGTTGGGCTGGTCCTGGTCTCTTTGCACCAAAATGGGTGCCTTTGCTTGACCCCCCTCGCCTGCGCTTGCCCCCTTTACACCAAAGAGGAAAGGAGACGCTGCGCGGACTGGCGCTCGCCTGGCACCCTTGGTCGTCACGGCTTGCATCATGGGCACCTCGTGAGGTACCCGCCTTGATCTCTCCGCCTCCTCGCGAGCCAGCCTAAGGAGGCCGTGCTTGAGGAAGCGCCATATCGTCCGCCTCGCGAGGCTTGGCCCCTCACGAGGGTATTGAGCCTTGTGCTGATGAAGATAGGCCACACTGGGCCCCCATTTGAGCCACGCCGCAGGCAGGCAAGTCTGGGGACCCCCATTCCGAGAACGCCGACATTTTCCTACCAATCTATCCCCCTAGGAGCATGCGCGTAATGCTTGGTTTTTGATGACTTGTAGATTTTTGCAGTAAGTATGTGAGTTCTTTATGACTAATGTTGAGTCCATGGATTATACGCACTCTCACCTTTCCATCATTGCTAGCCTCTTCGGTACCGTGCATTTCCCTTTCTCACCTTGAGAGTTGGTGCAAACTTCGCCGGTGCATCCAAACCCCGTGATATGATACGCTCTATCACACATAAACCTCCTTATATCTTCCTTGAAACAGCCACCATACCTACCTATTATGGCATTTCCATAGCCATTCCGAGATATATTGCCATGCAACTTTTCCACCGTTTTATTTATTATGACACGCTTCAGCATTATCATATTGCATTGCATGATCATGTAGTTGACATCGTATTTGTGGCAAAGTCACCATGCATAATTTATCATACATGTCAGTCTTGATTCATTGCCCATCCCGTACACCGCCGGAGGCATTCATATAGAGTCATATTTTGTTCTAGTATCAAGTTGTAATCATTGAGTTGTAAATAAATAGAAGTGTGATGATCATCATTAATAGAGCATTGTCCCAAAAAAAAGAGAAAGGCCAAAAAAAAGATAAAGGCCCAAAAAAAAGAAATAAAAAGGGACAATGCTACTATCCTTTTTCCACACTTGTGCTTCAAAATAGCACCATGATCTTTATGATAGAGAGTCTCTTGTTTTGTCACTTTCATATACTAGTGGGAATTTTTTATTTTAGAACTTGGCTTGTATATTCCAACAATGTGCTTCCTCAAATGCCCTAGGTCTTCGTGAGCAAGCAAGTTGGATGCACACCCACTTAGTTTCTTTTGTTGAGCTTTCATACATTTATAACTCTAGTGCATCCGTTGCATGGCAACCTCTACTCCTTGCATTGACATCAATTGATGGGCATCTCCCTACCCCATTGATTAGTCGCGTCAATGTGAGACTTTCTCCTTTTTCGTCTTCTCCACATAACCCCCATCATCATACTCTATTCCACCCATAGTGCTATATCCATGGCTCACGCTCATGTATTGCGTGAAAGTTCAATTTTTTTTTGAAATTACTAAAGTATGAAACAATTGCTTGGCTTGTCATCGGGGTTGTGCATGATGAGAGCATTCTTGTGTGACGAAAATGGAGCATGATCAAACTATATGATTTTGTAGGGATGAACTTTCTTTGGCCATGTTATTTTGAGAAGACATAATTGCTTAGTTAGTATGCTTGAAGTATTATTATTTTAATGTCGATATTAAACTTTTATCTTGAATCTCTCGGATCTGAACATTCATGCCACAATAAAGAGAATTACTTAGAAAATTATGTTAGGTAGCATTCCACATCAAAAATTATGTTTTTATCATTTACCTACTCGAGGACGAGCAAGAATTAAGCTTGGGGATGCTTGATACGTCTCCAACGTATCTATAATTTTTTATTGTTCCATGCTATTATATTATTTGTTTTGGATGTTTAATGGGCTTTATTATAAACTTTTATATTATTTTTGGGACTAACCTACTAACCGGAGGCCCAGTGCAAATTGCTATTTTTTTTGCCTATTTCAGTGTTTCACAGAAAAGGAATATCAAACGGAATCCAAACGGAATGAAACCTTCGGGAGAGTGATTTTTGGAACAAACGTGATCTAGAGGACTTGGAGTGGACGTCAAGAAAGAAGTGACGAGGCCACGAGGCAGTGAGGCGTGCCTGCCCCCCTGGGCGCGCCCCCGCCCTCGTGGGCCCCTTGCAGTTCCACCGACCTACTTCTTCCTCCTATATATACCCATATACCCTGAAAACATCCAGGAGCACCACGAAACCCTATTTCCACCGCCGCAACCTTCTGTACCCGTGAGATCCCATCTTGGGGCCTTTTCCGGCGCTCCGCCGGAGGGGGAATCGATCACGGAGGGCTTCTACATCAACACCATAGCCTCTCCGATGATGTGTGAGTAGTTTACCACAGACCTTCGGGTCCATAGTTAATTATTAGCTAGTTGGCTTCTTCTCTCTCTTTGGATCTCAATACAAAGTTCTCCTCGATCTTCTTGGAGATCTATTCGATGTAACTCTTTTTGCGGTGTGTTTGCCGAGATCCGATGAATTGTGGGTTTACGATCAAGTTTATCTATGAACAATATTTGAATCTCCTCTGAATTCTTTTATGTATGATTGGTTATCTTTGCAAGTCTCTTCGAATTATTAGTTTGGTTTGGCCTACTAGATTGATCTTTCTTGCAATGTGGGAAGTGCTTAGCTTTGGGTTCAATCTTGTGGTGTCCTTTCCCAGTGACAACAGGGGCAGCAAGGCACATATTGTATTGTTGCCATCGGGGATAAAAAGATGGGGTTTATATCATATTGCTTGAGTTTATCCCTCTACATAATGTCATCTTGCCTAATGCGTTACTCCGTTCTTATGAACTTAATACTATAGATGCATGCTGGATAGTGGTCGATGTGTGGAGTAATAGTAGTAGATGCAGAATCGTTTCGGTCTAGTCGCGGACGTGATGCCTATATACATGATCATGCCTAGATATTCTCATAACTATGCACTTTTCTATCAATTGCTCGACAATAATTTTTTCACCCACCGTAATACTTATGCTATCTTGAGAGAAGCCACTAGTGAAACCTATGGCCCTGGGTCTATTTTCCACCATATAAGTTTCCAATCTATTTTTACTTTACAATCTTTACTTTCAATCTATATCATAAAAATACCAAAAATATTTATTTCTTATTTTCTCTATCAGATCTCACTTTTGCAAGTGGCCATGAAGGGATTGACAACCCCTTTATCGCGTTGGTTGCAAGGTTGTTATTCGTTTGTGTAGGTACGAGGCGACTTGTGTGTAATCTCCTACTGAATTGATACCTTGGTTCTCAAAAACTGAGGGAAATACTGATGCTACTTTGCTGCATCACCCTTTCCTCTTCAAGGGAAAAACCAACGCAAGCTCAAGAGGTAGCAATGAGACACCTTTATTCGTTGCATATTGTATATTATTTCTAGCATGTTGCCATGTATTGCTTCTAATTTAGTAAAATACATTTGTTAGGCCACCCTTTTTAATTTGGCAGAGTGATATTGGTTTCATCTTTCATATGGTTTTTAGCTTGCATTGCTTCTAACTAGTTCAAACACCTTGTGCTTAGTTTACACTTTATACATCATACATGTCAATATGTCATGTCGTCCTGTTTTTCATACATATTTCATCCTCCTATCATGCGACTGCCTTACATGAAAGTAGTGTTCGCCAATATCATGCATCAATGAGTTCTTAAGAGCAAATTTTATTCCTTTTTCTTGTGGGTTTGACTTGACAAGGAAAAATCAAAAAAGAGGAAGGAAAAGAGTAAGGAAGGCGATGATGGTGGTCCTTTGCAGCAACGTAAGTGGAGCATCTGTATGGATTCTCCTTGTACTACTAGTGCATTACAAGTTCCAAGTCTCCGCTCCCCTACTCCACCATCCAAGGTGCTTGCTCTAACTTGGCGGTGTGATATCTGGTTGCATGTTGCATATGGTGTCTAGCTTGTATTGCTCCTAATTCGTGTAAACTGCATCTGCTTAGCTTACACATGATACCTGTGAATATGGCATGCTTTCCTGTTTTTGGTACATACTATATCTGTCTATCACACCATGTTCTTACATGAAACTACTCTTCTTGTGTATCCTGCATCCGTCACTTATGATGGGACACCTTTAAGTTGGCAGTGTGATATTGGTTTGCGTCTTGCATATGATTTCTAGCATGTAGTGCTTCTAGTTTGATGAACACCACCTATGGCGAGACAGTTTTAACTTGGCAGAGTGATATTGAATGCACCATCCATATGGTGTCTAGCTTGCAGTGCTTCTAATTTGTTGAAGTGCCTTCTGCTTAGTTACCACATCATAGGTGTGAATATGTCAAGCCGTCCAGTTTTTCGCACATATTTCATCCTCCTATCATGACTTTGCCTTCCATCAGAGTAGTGTTCGTCAGTATCATGGATGAATGAGTTCTGAAGAGCAAGTTTTATTCCTTTTTCTTGTCGGTTGGACCTCACAATGCAAAATCAATAAAGCGGAAGGAAATTGGTAAGGCATTGGATGATGGTGGTCCTTTCAAGCAACTGAAACGGAGGGTCTCTACAGATTCTACTCTGCCATCCTCCCAACAAGATTCGCAAGACAAAGCAAGGCTAGACAGTCAACGTAGCTATGTAGATGATGAGCACATCTCCCCTACTACACCATCGCAGGTGCTTGCTCTAACTAGGCACTATTATATGTGGTTGCATGTTGAGTATGATGTCTAGCTTGTATTGCTTCTAACTTTGTTGAATTGCATCTGCTTACTTTAGACATAATGCCTGTGAATATGACACGTGTTCTTGTTTCTAGAACATACTATATCTAATCACACCATGTTCTTACATCAGACTATTGTTCTTGCATATCCCGCATCAGTCACTTATGATAAGGCACCTTTAAGTCGCCATTGTGATATTGGTTGTGTCTTGCATATGATTTCTAGCATGTACTGCTTCTAATTTGTTGAAACGTCAGACAATTTGAACTTGGCAGAGTGCTATTGGTTGCATCTTTCATATGGTGTCTATCTTGGAGTGCTTCTAATTTCTTGAAATGCCTTCTGCTTAGTTACCACATCATAGGTGTGAATATGTCACGTTGTCCTGTCTTTCGTACATATTCCATCCTCGTATCATGTGTTTGCCTTTCATCCGAGTAGTGTTCGTCAGTATCATGCATGAATGAGTTCTGAAGAGCGAATTTTATTCCTTTTTCTTATCGGTTTGACTTCACAATGCAAAATCAACACAACTGAAAGAAATTAGTCCGGGAGTGGATGATGGTGGTCCTTCGGAGCAACTCAAACAGAGGGTCTCTACAGATTCTACTCTGCCATCCTCCCGACAAGATTTGCAAGACAACACAAGGCTGGACAGTCAACGTAGCTATGTAGATGATGAGCACATCTTCGCTAATCCACCATCACAGGTGCTTGCTCTAACTTGGCACTATTATATGTGGTTGCATGTTGCGTATGATGTCTAGCTTGTATTGCTTCTAACTTTGTTGAATTGCATCTGCTTAGTTTGCACATAATGCCTGTGAATATGACACGTGTTCCTGTTTCTAGAACATACATGTAGATGATGAGCACATCTCCCCTACTCCACCATCACAGGTGCTTGCTCTAACTTGGAACTGTTATATGTGGTTGCGTGTTACGTATGATGTCTAGTTTGTATTGCTTCTAATTTTGTTGTATTGCATCTGCGTAGCTTACAACTTATACCTGCAACAATCACTTACCCATAAGATACATTTAACTTGGGAGTGTGATGTAGGTTGCATCTTTGTCGGTGTGGAACGACACCTATGGGATCACGAGAATCCCTACTACGGTTGCCGGGGCACAGGGTTGCAAGGAGAGCAGGGCTAGTAGACAACACAAGGATCGTTTACCCAGGTTCGGGCCGCGAGGATGCGTAAAACCCTAGTCCTGCTTTGGTGGGTATATTGCTGAGAGTTCTTGAGCTCTCAAACTAGCTGTTGTCAGCGTGTGGTTCGAAAGAGCCGAATCCCTCTCCAGTATGCCATATGCCTCCTTTTATAGTTGGAAGGGGCTGCCATAGTGACACACATGAGGTGGAAAGGCGTACAGTGCTCTGAGCTTATCGCTCGTATTACAGGACAAGACGCATTTAATGCGTAGCTTAGGTGCCCCCTTACTTTATCGGGGATGGGGGTGAGGCTCGTCCCGTCCGTCGCCTCTCCTCCTCGTCTTGACACGCGCCCTGGCCAGTGGGGTGCATGGGGCCATGTAGGCAGTCAGGCAACTAAGGTGGCGCAACGGCGGAGCCCCTACGAAGATCTGCATGCTGCCACACAGGCACTTGATGAGTTGGCCTGGGAGCTGCCTGTTGCCACGCAGGTGCCCGCCCAGCTGGTTGGGCTGGCAGCTGCATGTGAAAGGTGGTGGAAGCTTGATTGGTGCGGCGTTGGCGGTGGCTCCGCTGGCGTCCTTGGCGAGGGCCTTGCCGGGTGGCCCGGCAAGGGCCTTGCCGTGGCGTGCAGTCGTCCCCGGCAAGGATCTTGCCGGGGGTCTGGTGGTCTTCCTCGGCAAGGATCTTGCCGAGAATCGTCGTCTTCCAATTCTCATTTGATCTTGAATATGTCTTCACAAAGATCTGCATGCCACCACAGAGGTGCCTTCACGATCTCTGGCCCCACGTTGATGATGGCGCCAGGGGCCATGGGCTCAAGGGGCTCGCTCTGTTGGCGTGGAGCGAGCTGCCCCGACAAGGGTCTTTCCAGGGCCGCTGAGGCCGCCCGACAAGGGTCTTGCCGGGGGAACCAGCTTCGTCCCTCTGCTCTTTGTGGTCTTGCCTTCGGCGTTGCTTTGATCGTCTTGGGCTTCGGTCTTACCTTGGCTCACCTGCCTTGTTTTGCTTGATGTGGCCATGGGTGCGGCTCTGACTGCCCGTGCACAGGTAAAGGGGTACAAAAATGTGCCCCTATTTTTGTACACCGACAGGAGCCCCCGTGTGAGGCCCAAAACGGTGCACGGGCAGGTGGGACAATTTCTACCATGGTAATATTCTTCGCGTGCTCCGCCTCTGTCGGCGTTCTGGGAACGGGGGTCCCCAGACTTGCCTGCCTGCGGCCTGTGGCGTGGCTCAAAAGAGGCCCAACACGGCCCATCTTCATCAACACAAACCCAAGACCCTCGCGAGGGGCCAAGCCTCGCGGGGTGGACGACACGGAGCTTCCTCAAGCCCAGCCTCATCAGGCTGGCTCGCGAGGAGGCAGAGAGATCAAGGCGGGGTACCTCACGAGGTGCCCGTGACGCAAGCCATGACGACCAAGGGCGCCAGGCGGGCGCCAGCCCGCGTAGTGTCCTCCCTTTCCTCTTTGGTGCAAAGGGAGCAAGCGCAGGCGGGAGGATCAAGCAAAGGCACCCATTTCGGTGCAACAAGACCAAGACCAGCTCCGCGACAAGGAGGAAGTCACTGTGGAGCCCAAGCCAACGTCATCATCAGAGCCTTTGGCAGGCGAGGACCAACTTTAGTCAGGATAAGTGTACCAGATGTTCCCCTTCAAACTGGCCAATTGTTGGCACCCTTCCCGCTCAATATTTGGGAAGAGGCCCAGGGCCTTTGCCTATAAATAGGACTAGCCACCTCCAAGGGGAGGGGATTGGAACATCTAGCAACCCGACAATCAGTTAGATAGGCAGCAGAGAGAGAAGGGTGATTGAACTCCTCCTAGCAGTTCATCCCCCAGGCCAAGAATAGACCCTCGCGATGCTATTCTTCCTTGTAGTGTTCATCATCATCAGCCCAAGAGGCAATCCACCACACCACACTGGAGTAGGGTATTACACCGCATCGGTGGCCCGAACCAGTATAAACTCTGTGTCTCTTGTGTTGCTCTTTTGGTAGCTTAGATCTTTGCGAGGCGGACGAGTACGGGTAGGTAGGAAGCGTAATCTCCGCGCGCACCCCAGAGTTCGAACCTTAAGGGTCTGCCGGAACCCGAAATATGACATTTGGCGCGCCAGGTAGGGGTGCGCTGGAATCCACCTTCTACCACTTCATGCCCCGCCGCATCGTCATCACCATGTCCGGCGACCAGGCGGGCAACCCAGATCCAAGGGCGGCATGGCCCGCCCGCACAGAGCCGCTCGCCTGGGGCGACCCCGCGTCCCAGGTAGCTCGTGGTCCGCAGGGCGCTGCGGGCCGCAGGCGACGCGGACAGGCTTCGACAACCCTCACGCCACGGCAGGCGCGATCGGCAGCAAGGGCCTCCAATCACGCCGTGACCACAACACCGTACACTCGCCAAGAACAGGCGAACTCGAGGGCCGCGCTCACGGTGGCCCCAGAGCTGCTGCAGTGCAGGCTGCTGGAAGGCGGCCGCGACGTGCTGCTGGAGCGGGTTGCCGAGCTCCTGGGCTTCGCCGCCTCGGGGTCTCACCCCTTCTGCACCCAGCTCCCGTCTCAAGCCCAGGGCGGCACGCGCGGGGGCTCCGTGCGTGCCCGCGGGCTCCAAGGCTACTCCAACGCCAATGAAGTTGTCGGCACCGGATCAGCGGCGACGCTGCACCCGCCCCCGGTCCGCGAAGAAGAGGGACTCGGCGCGGCCCACGGTCCCGGTGGGCGGCCGCGCTTCCACCCCACGGCGGGCGCGTCAAGCAGAGTCGTGTGGGACGCGGAGCACTACGGCGTGGCCTTCGGGATGACAGCGCCGGAGGAATACGTGCCCCACATGGTGGATCAAGGGCACCCTCACGAGGGCGAACAAGGCTCGCTCCTCAGCCCGAGCTGGGGGGATGAGGCACCAGAAGCTGAACCCTTCCAAGAACCCAGGGACGGCCCCACCGTCCATGATGGAGGCAACGATTATCGGGTACCGTTACTTCCTCAGGAGCAGGCATATGCTAATCATGGGTCGCAGGAGGTGCAGGTCGCCGCAGCAAGCAGCTGCCCCGCTCCCGCAGTCTCCTACCCCTCGGGAGGAGGGCGCAGGGGGCTGCAGGAGAGGAGTAGAGATTCGACATCGCCACCGCGGCGTTCGGAGCAAGGCGTTCTCAGGAGGTAGGCCCTCCGTTGGGGAGGTGCCTCAGGGCCTGCCCCTGGGGGAGGACCCGTGGTCGTCGGGGGAACCGCTGGCGACCGCTCTACCCCATCGGCGGCGTCCTGGTTTCCGGTCGTTGTCGATGGCACTAGAGTGTGGCGCAAGACGGGGCCCTCGTCTGGCGATATGAAGCAAGGCCGGTACCTATGAAGAAGGACCAGTGCCTGTGAAGCTCGCCGCCCCGTGACACCCTCACGTAATAATGAGTGGGGCTGTACACGCCCCGGAGTCTCAGGGGTGCCGGCCTCAGGCCCTGGGGCTCCCTCCCACGCCCAGTGGCAGCACTTAGCTCCGCGCTGGTGAGAAGACGTCCAAGACTAGATTAGGTGCCGGACGCAGCCTTTTGTCTGCTTTCATTGCTTTTCCCTTTTGCTTGTAATTTTTCCCTCGCTGGATTTAAGTTGGATTCAAATTTGAAATTTGCGTGTGTTCGGGGAAGGGGTGCTTGGTCTCGTTCGAGCCGTTTCTCACGTCTCGATTACCACTTCGCCTCAGTTGCCTCCCCTCGCGAGCCCCTCGCTCGAAGTGCGTTATATCGACTAGAGGGGGGGGGGTGAATAGGCGATTTTTATGAAATTCTTCACTGAGGAATTTGCTCGTGAGGAAATTCCTTAGCGAAGAACTACTAGCAGCGGAATAAGTACTCAGATGAAAACCTAACAGAATCCAAGCATAGTCATCATGATGAAATGAAGACAAACACAGAGTACAGAAAGCGTAAACACAGGATAACACTAGATGAAGACAAAACAAACTGAAGAAATTGAACTGAGGAAATTGAGAAAGTCTTCAGTCAGAGTCTTCAAACACAGATATGAACAAACACAAAACACAGTAATGAGGAAATGAAAGTGCTTAGGAAATTGAACCAGTAGGCTTGGTGAAGACAATGATTTGGTAGACTAGTTCCAACTGTTGTCTCAGTTGTACATCTGGTTGGAGCGGCTGAGTATTTAAACTCGAGGACACCTAGTCCCGGACACACAGTCCTCACCGTATTCTCCTTGAGCTAAGGACACGCAGTCCTCGCCCAATCACTCGTGGTAAGTCTTCAGGTGACTTCCAAACCTTCACAGACTTGGTCACTCAGCGATCCACAATTCCTCTTGGATGCTCTAGACCTTGACGCCTAATCGTCTAGAAGAAGCACAGTCTTCAAAGGTAACAAGCGTCGGATCCACACAGGATCAATCTCTTCAGTGATGCTCAATCACTTTGGGTTTGTAGGTGTTTGGGTTTGGGTTTGGATTTTCCTCACTTGATGATTTTCGCTCAAAGTCCTCGGAGGATGGGTTGCTCTCAAATGACAAGTGTCAAGTTCTCTCGGAGCAGCCAACCAGCTAGTGGTTGTAGGGGGCGGCTATTTATAGCCTAGGGAGCAGTCCAACATGATAAGACATAAATGCCCTTCAATGATATGACCATTGGATGGATAAGATATTTTGGGACAGCTGGCGTGTAGCACAACAACGGTCGGAAATTTGAGGTACAAATTCCTCAGGGCTATCATGTTCCTCACTGTGTAGGCAATACGCACTGGCGAATTCCTAACTCCTCAGTCAGAGCAAAGTCCTCAGTGACGAGAAGAACTGCGTCTCTGTCACTGAAGAAATTGACTAAACTGTATGAGATTGCCAATGGCTTCACTCGAAGGGATTGGTAGGTGTAGGATTTGAGATGAGCATCACATGGAAATTTTCTCCTTAGTATTTCCTCGACCCCCTTTAACAGTACGGTGTTTCCTTTGACTCAAGAAAGAGAAAATGAAACTACGAAAACAAAAGTCTTCACGCTTCATGTTCCTCGAATGAATACCAAGTCTTCAAGGTCACACCAATTTCTTCACTTTCAAAGTCTTCAGAAAGTCTTCAGTATATCAAAGTCTTCAGTCGAAGAACTTCATTTTTAGGGGTCGACTTTCTCTGTAAATATCAAACTCCTCATAGACTTATGGACCTGTGTACACTCATAAACGCATTAGACACTTAACCTATAAGTCTTCAATACACCAAAATCACTAAGGGGCACTAGATGCACTTACAATCTCCCCCTTTTTGGTGATTGATAACAACATAGGTTAAGTTTTCAACGGGGAAAAATATATGAAGTGTAAATACTGATATTGAGGAATTTGATTGCAAGATTGAAAGTGCAACTATCCCTAGGTGGTTGTGGTAATTCATAACAACATATAGCTCACTGAGCTAATGATATTCCAAGATAACTATTTCAGGAAAGCTCAATGATTGGCATGGCATGAATGGTGAAAGTGGAACCCTCAAAATACTAAGGACAAAGGATTGGCTCAGGCTCAAAAGCTCAAGACTCTTCATTTTACATTTTAGTGATCCAAGATCACATTGAGTCCATAGGAAAAGCCAATACTATCATGGAGGGATGAGGTGTTGCTTAATGAGCTCTTTGCCTTATGTGCTTAATGATATGCTCCAAAATCCTCAACTACTTTCCCATATCCACATATGACCTAAACCCTAAGCCAAACTTGGTCATATCGATTCTTTCTATCCGGCGCCACCGAGTCTTCATATGTCATAAGCCACTGCCAAAACCCTAGAAAATCGGTTTCACCGATAGGGATCTCGGTCTCATCGAGATGGGATTGCAATCTCTCTGTTTCCTTTTCGTAAATTTTCGGTCTCACCGAAAGAGTGGATCGGTCCCACCGAGATTGAAATGCAAACTCTCTGTTTCCCTTTTGTAACTTTTCGGTCTCACCGAAAGAGCAAATCGGTCCCACCGAGTTTGCCTGACCAACTCTCTGGTTAGCTAATTACCAAATCGGTCTCACCGAGTTTGTGTAATCGGTCTCACCGAGATTACGTTATGCCCAAACCCTAACCATATCGGTCCTACCGAGATGCATGTCAGTCCCACCGAAAAACTCTAACGGTCACTAGGTTTACCTTTTCGGTCCGACCGAGTTTGTTGATTCGGTCCCACCGAGATTGGTAAATTGTGTGTAACGGTTGGATTTTAAGTGGAGGCTATATATACCCCTCCACCTCCTCTTCATTCGTGGAGAGAGCTATCAGAACACATCTACACTTCCAACTCATATGTTCTGAGAGAGAACCACCTACTCATGTGTTGAGACCAAGATATTCCATTCCTACCATATGAATCTTGATCTCTAGCCTTCCCCAAGTTGCTTTCCACTCAAATCTTCTTTCCGCCAAATCCAAATCCTGTGAGAGAGAGTTGAGTGTTGGGGAGACTATCTTTTGAAGCACATGAGCAAGGAGTTCATCATCAACACACCATTTGTTACTTGTTGGAGAGTGGTGTCTCCTAGATTGGCTAGGTGTCACTTGGGAGCCTCCGACAAGATTGTGGAGTTGAACCAAGGAGTTTGTAAGGGCAAGGAGATCGCCTACTTCGTGAAGATCTACCACTAGTGAGGCAAGTCCTTCGTGGACGATGGCCATGGTGGGATAGACAAGGTTGCTACTTCGTGGACCCTTCGTGGGTGGAGCCCTCCGTGGACTCGCGCAACCGTTACCCTTCGTGGGTTGAAGTCTCCACTAACGTGGATGTAGGATAGCACCACCTATCCGAACCACGGGAAAAACATCCGTGTCTCTAATAGCGTTTGAATTCTCCAAACCCTTCCCTTTACATTCTTGCAAGTTGCATGCTTTACTTTCCGCTGCCTATATACTCTTTGCATGCTTGCTTGAATTGTGTGATGATTGCTTGACTAGTCCTAAAGTTGCTAAAATCTGCCAAGAACTAAAATTGGGAAAAGGTTAAGTTTTTATTTGGTCAAGTAGTCTAATCACCCCCCTCTAGACATACTTCCGATCCTACAAGTGGTATCAGAGCTTTGGTCTCCATTTGCTTTGATTTCCATAGCTTTTGGTGGTCATAGCCTTGGTTTCACAACCTAGGAGAGTACGGCGTCTAGTGAGGGAAATTATCACCGTAGAGGTCCTTACTTTGATGGTACTAACTTTGCTAGTTGGAAGCATAAAATGAAAATGCATATTCTTGGACATAACCCCGCCGTTTGGGCTATTGTGTGTGTTGGCTTTCAAGGTGACTTCTTCGATGGGAAGGAACCAAACCGTGAAGCTACCGCGGATGAGTTGAAGATGCTACAATACAACGCTCAAGCTTGTGATATTCTCTTCAACGGATTGTGCCCCGAAGAATTCAACAAAATCAGCCGTCTTGAGAATGCAAAGGAAATTTGGGATACTTTGATTGATATGCACGAGGGTACCGACTCCGTCAAGGAATCCAAATTGGATGTGCTTCAAAGTCAACTTGACAAGTTCAAAATGAAGGATGGTGAAGGTGTCGCTGAAATGTACTCTAGGCTTGCTCTCATCACAAATGAGATTGCTGGCTTAGGGAGTGAAGAGATGACCGACAGATTCATCATCAAGAAGATCCTAAGAGCCTTGGATGGAAAATATGATACCGTGTGCACATTGATCCAAATGATGCCCAATTACAAAGATCTCAAGCCAACGGAAGTCCTTGGAAGAATTGTTGCTCATGAGATGCCACTCAAGGATAAAGAGGAACTTCACAACAAATCAAGTGGTGCTTACAAAGCCTCATGTGAAGCCCCCACATCATCAAGTGAGAAACAAAACTTCAATGAAGAACTGAGCTTAATGGTGAAGAACTTCAACAAGTTCTACAAGAGTAGAAGCAAAGATAGAAGCTCCAAGTCAAGGTCCTACAATGACAAAAGATCCTCTAGTCGAGAGCAAAACTGCTACAATTGTGGAAGACCCGGACACTATTCCAATGAGTGTACGGCTCCCTACAAAAGAAGAGAAGATTCTCCAAAAATAAGAAGCAAAAGAGAGGAATCACCATCACGAGAGAGAAGGAGTAGAGATGATCATTATGAACGAAGATACTCACGGAGAAGCAAGGATTTGTAAAGGAAGGAAAAATCATCAAGGAGCTACACAAAACAAAGACATCAAGCTCATGTTGGTGAATGGGTATCCGGCTCCGACTCCGACAACCACTCCGAGAGAAGTTATCACTCCGACTCCGAATATACTCAAGATGAAGGTGTTGCCGGTCTAGCACTTGTGTCAACCAACTCCTACGACATATTTGATTCACCAAATGAAGGAATTGGAAGATGTTTCATGGCCAAAGGTCCTAAGGTAACTCATCCTGAGTATGTAGATTTTAATAGTGATGAAGATGACTTGTTAGGCGATGATGATTTACTTGTTGACAACTCTAGTGATGAATCCTATGATGAAACGTCAATTAATCATGCTAAAACGAATGACAATGATAAGGAGAAAATTGAGGCTCTAACTAAAGAACTAAACACTCTTAAGTTAGCTCATGAAACTATCTTCGAAGATCATCGAGAACTTTTAAGGGCTCATGAGAAGTTACGCTTTGAAAAGATCAATCTTGAGCAAGAGCATGAGCTTTTAAAGGCAATCAATGATGATCTCCACAAGAAAAGTTCTTCTTACATTGCCAAACGTTTACTCTTATCCACTTACATGCCTCAAGTCAAGTCTAGTAACAAGAACAAGAAAGATTCTTCTTCTAGTAGTAACAATGATCATGTTAAATCCAATATTGTTGCTTCTAGTAGTTCTCTTGATTCCACTAATGATTCTCTTAGCCAAGTTACACTTGAGCAAGAAAATAGCATATTGAAGGAAATCATAGAGAAAGGAGTGTACAAAAGCCTTGCCGGAAGTAAGCAATTCGAGGAGATTGTACGCAAGCAAGGAAGGCACCGGAAGAATCAAGGTGTTGGTTTTGAACGAAAGTTCAATGCCAATGGAGTTGAGTGGGAAGAAGATCAATACCCCAAGACAAAGTTTGTTCCTCAACAAGAGAAGTATGACCCAACTTCTTTCAAGGGGACACAAACTCAAGATGATCTTCCACCACAAGACTACAAGCAAAAAGGCAAGGACAAGCTTCAAGAGGAAATAGATGCATTTGAAGAAGCTCCTAAGACCTTAGTCAAGTGGATTCCCAAGACTACTTCAAGTTCCACTTCATCAAGTACGACTACAACTCCAAGGATTCCCATCAAGATGGTGTGGATCCAAAAGAAGAAGAACTAGAGAGTTCTTGAGGGTGACTCCGCCAACAAACTTCACTCTTATCATTTTGGCAAGAACAAGTGCAATCAACTTCCACATCTTGCACTAGTTCAAGGAGTCACAAACCCTCTTGTTGGTAAGTCAAGGGACAAGGTAACCTAAAAGCTTTCATAGACATCATCTTGTATGTGCATCACTCTATGTCTATGGATATACTTGCTTGTTCCTTGTGGGACTAACCCATGTAGGTATTGAAAGTGCAATTCACTCAAAAGGATAGCTCCAAGTGATCTACATCAACATTGAGCATCCACATCTTCAATATCTACATGAAGTCATCATCGACAAAACCCAAGGTTAGTTCATCCCTCTTCGGGGGGATATCACATCTAGGGGGAGCTTTACTCTAAGACTTGAGCTAAAGCAACTCTAATGATGTGAACACAACAATGCTTTATGTAAAAGTGGTAAACCCACTTGAGCTTAAACGATGAGTATGACCTATGATCAAATGTTCTCATTTGACTCCTAAGTCAATATACTCATATATAGATGACCTAGTCATCGCCAATTGCTTGATAGATGCTAGAATTGGCTGTGCATGTTTTGTCACATATTTCAATTGCCATTTTATTGTGTGAGCATGTTGGTTGCATATTTTACTCATTCGAGGACATCCACTTGTTGTTTTGATTGTTTGGTTTTATTGTTCTTTTGCCAAGTGGATGGACAAGAATGCCTAAGAACCCCCTCTAGCTATCTATGCTTTTCTCGTCTCAAACTCTATTCATGCTACATCACAAAATTGATCAAGTCAGATTCGAACCACTCCGTGTGAGGAGCACTCGGAGTCCCCGATTCGTCATAGACTTAAACTTCCAAAACCTCTTTGTGATTTTCGGTCTGACCAATACCCCACTTTCGGTCCTACCGAGATCATCAAGTTGATCTAAGTTTTTAATCTCGGTGCAACCGATTTGAACTATTCGGTCACACCGAGTTGCAATAACTGTACACAGTTTTGCATCTCGGTGCCACCGAGTTGTTCCACTCGGTCACACCGACAGGGTCGGGCTATATATAGACACGGGCAAAATTTTGGAAATTTCTCCGAACCCCTTTGCCCGCGCGATAGCTCGCTCTGCCGACGTGGTCTCCGGATCGTCTCCTTGCCGCCAGCAGCCTCCAGTCGCTGGTCTCCGTCGCTGTCAACGGGAATCAACCCCGCCGTTGCCGCCGTAGCGAGTCTCCGCCGAACTAGGGTACGGACTCGATCTTTGTGCTATTCCCCAATCCGATTCCTAGCACATTGTGATCATAATGATTCTTGCCATGTTTGATAAACTCCTATCGAGTCAACGAACTCTTAGATTAGGTTTGATTCGAAAATTTTAGGGTTAGGTTTCTGTCGAAACCATCTCGGACCCACCGAGTTGAAAAACTCGGTCCCACCGATTTGGCCTATGCCATTGCACAAGTGAAACTCGGTCTGACCGAGTGTAACTAATCGGTGTGACCAATTTTTGAACTTTGTGAAACCTTAGCAGTCTCGGTGCCACCGAACTGTGACTCGGTCTGACCGAGATCACTAGTTTAGGTTCCAAATGCTGCTTCGGTATCACCGAGTTTAGAAATCGGTAGATCCGAGATGCTTTCTGTGGGAAACTAAAACTAAGTTTTTGAATCATTCTTTTTGCAAAAATCTCTGCATTTTGTGATGCTCATCCACTCTACCTCATCTATAAACTATTCACAGGGGTCAGCAGTCAGCAGTCAGCTTGTTCATCATGTCAGATCAAAGTGATAGTCAGAATCAGTCAGAGCAGCTTGTGCACATGAGTGAGGGCACTAGTCCTTCCAGTTACTCAGATGATGGCAGCAGGAGCACCCCTAGCAATCTGCCAAAAGCTGCCACAAGACAGAGAAAGAAGAGAACTTCAGACTCAGAGGATGAAGATTATGTGGCAGAGGAAGAGGCAACTTCCAAGAGAGTTGTGCTGAAGAAAGAATATGGCTCAGCTGCAGCCACCAAGCCAGGCTTAAAGGTCAAAAGGCCAGCAGGCAGGCAACCAATGCCAAAGGCCAGAGCCTCAACCAAGATTCCTGAGAAGCCCACTCCCAAAGAACCAGTTGTTGCTGTAGAGAAGAAAGAAAGAAAAAGAGGCAGATGGTGCAAGAAAGTAGATCCTATGGCTGAATTTGAACAACATTCTTCTGATGATGAAGAAGAAGAAGAAGAGGAAGGTGCTGCACCAGCACCTAAGGCACCCAAGCTGATGGGTGATGCCATTAGATCAGGAGCAACTGCATCTAAGCCAAAGGAAGCCCCCAAGTCTGCTTCCAAGGCCAAGCCAGCTCCAAGCCAAAACCAAAGAGGAATACTAGGAGCATCCCAGCTGCTGAGAAAAACAAGGCCCCAGTGCCTGAACCTGCAGAAGAAGAGGAAGGACAAGTGCTGAGAAAATTGAAGCCCAAGATCCCAGACCACAATGATGCTCATCCTGTGGCTGAGGATATGAAAATCAGGAGAGACTCTGGATTGAGAAAATGGAGAGCATAGGATCCCTATGCTACCAGGAGAAGGACTGCTGTAGACTATAGGTTCCATACTAAGGAACAGCAGGACTTCTATGAGACAGTCTTGTTAGACAAGAAGCCCATTGTATGTGACATGAGATGGGTCGATTGGCAATACATCAAGGACAATGAAGAGCACTACCCTGGAGTGCAGGACAGCTTTAAGGTGTGTGGAGTAGCAGACTTTGTTGGGCAAAAGCTCACAAAGTGGAATGAGGAACTTATCATGCAGTTCTACTCCACAACACACTTTTACCCAGATGGAAGGATCACATGGATGTCTGAAGGTACAAGGTACCACTCAACTGTTGAGGAATGGGCAAAGTTGATCAATGCCCTAGAGGAAAATGAAGATGACTTGGATGTCTATTCCAAGAAGAAGATGGACCACAACTCCATGATCAACATGTACAAAGAGATCCCTGACAAGGCACTTGAAACTTTCAAGTATGGATCTGTACACTATCTTCTGTCAGGATTGCCAACCATCAATTGGATCTTAAGGCACACTCTGTTGCCCAAGTCAGGTGATCACAAGATGATCAGAGGCCATGCAATCAATTTGCTTCATATCTTTGATGTGCCTCAGAAGTTCAAAGTCACGAGCCTTATGATAGAAACAATCAAGAGGACTGCAGCAGACCAGAAGAGGAGTTGTGGATATGCCCCTCAGATCTAGGAACTGATCAACTCCAAGATGGGCACTGGCATATATCTTCTGGATAAGGAACATCTACCTATTCATCCTGATTTTGAAGACAATGAGGTTGTGATGAACAAAGATGAACCATCTTCAGCCCATGCACAAGCACAGAAGGAGAAGGCAAGGAAGGAGAAAGCTGCAAGGATGCCAACTCAAGAGGAGGCATCTGAATACTTCTTGAAAACCAAGCAAGAGCAGCTAAGTTACCTGATTGCATCCACGCTGCATATTGAGAAAGGTTTGGCCAACCTAACTCAGAACCAGGCAAGCTTAGAGAGAATCGTAGAACAGAAGTTCCATGACTTGGATATCAAGGTGACAGAAATTCAGACTGCAGTGGAGAAACTCCAAGATGACATGCAGGAGAGGAGAGGGAAGACAACCACAGATGCATTTGCCAGAGTGCCACGAGGTCCAAGGTCGTCTGCAGTGCCAGTTCCTGACACAAGAGCAACCGCCTCAGCACCAGCCGCAGCACCAACCCAACCTACTCCAGCATCCACTTCAGCTCCAACTCCAATAGCATCTATGGAAGCCTTCGTCCTTGGAGTGATCCAGACTCCACCACCACCTGAAGATCAAGCCTGAGTGTCGATCTAGCACTATGCATTTTCTAGGAACTTTTTGGTAACTTGTTTCCAAAGGGGGAAAAATGTATAGATCATAGGCTTCGAGAGAGAGTGTTGCTTTTATTCTCTCTTGCTTTTATTTGGTGGTCCTTAAAACATTGTTTGCTTTTGGTTGAGATACTTTGATATGCTTGTGAGACATTGATGATCATGTGTTTGATCATAAGCTACACTTATGCATGCTTGATATATCTTATCTATCTTATGTGATCATTCACTTTGCCTTGGTGATGAGTGCATGTATTCCATTATTAATCATTTTGAGCGCTCCACCAAGATGTATGTGACATGGAAGAGTAACCCATAATTCTAACTTCTTGTGCATTTGCAGTCCAAAGCAAATTTTAAATATGCACAAATTTAGGGGGAGCTCTTACTTATCACATACTTCTCAAAGCGACGATGTAATTCATTCTTATTATCATTTGTCGAAGCTTTGATCTATATGTTGTCATCAATTACCAAAAAGGGGGAGATTGAAAGTGCAACTATCCCTAGGTGGTTTTGGTAATTCATAACAACATATAGCTCATTGAGCTAATGATATTCCAAGATAACTATTTCAGGAAAACTCAATGATTGGCATGGCATGAATGGTGAAAGTGGAACCCTCAAAATACTAAGGACAAAGGACTGGCTCAAGCTCAAAAGCTCAAGACTCTTCATTTTACATTTTAGTGATCCAAGATCACATTGAGTCCATAGGAAAAGCCAATACTATCAAGGAGGGATGATGTGTTGCTTAATGAGCTCTTTGCCTTATGTGCTTAATGATATGCTCCAAAATCCTCAACTACTTTCCCATATCCACATATGACCTAAACCCTAAGCCAAACTCGGTCATACCGATTCTTTCTATCCGGCGCCATCGAGTCTTCATATGTCATAAGCCACTGCCAAAACCCTAGCAAATCGGTTTCACCGATAGGGATCTCGGTCTCACCGAGATGGGATTGCAATCTCTCTGTTTCCTTTTCGTAACTTTTCGGTCTCACCGAAAGAGCAGATCGGTCCCACCGAGATTGCAATGCAAACTCTCTGTTTCCCTTTTGTAACTTTTCGGTCTCACCGAAAGAGCAAATCGGTCCCACCGAGTTTGCCTGACCAACTCTCAGGTTAGCTAATTACCAAATCGGTCTTACCGAGTTTGTGTAATCGGTCTCACCAATATTACGTTATGCCCAAACCGTAACCATATCGGTTCTACCGAGATGCATGTCAGTCCCACCGAAAAACTCTAACGGTCACTAGGTTTACCTTTTCGGTCCGACCGAGTTTGTTGATTCGGTCCCACCGAGATTGGTAAATTGTGTGTAATGGTTGGATTTTAAGTGGAGGCTATATATACCCCTCCACCTCCTCTTCATTCATGGAGAGAGCCATCAGAACACATCTACACTTCCAACTCATTGTTTTGAGAGAGAACCACCTACTCATGTGTTGAGACCAAGATATTCCATTCCTACCATATGAATCTTGATCTCTAGCCTTCCCCAAGTTGCTTTCCACTCAAATCTTCTTTCCACCAAATCCAAATCCTGTGAGAGAGAGTTGAGTGTTGGGGGGACTATCATTTGAAGCACAAGAGCAAGGAGTTCATCATCAACACACCATTTGTTACTTCTTGGAGAGTGGTGTCTCCTAGATTGGCTAGGTGTCACTTGGGAGCCTCCGACAAGATTGTGGAGTTGAACCAAGGAGTTTGTAAGGGCAAGGAGATCGCCTACTTCGTGAAGATCTACCGCTAGTGAGGCAAGTCCTTCATGGGCGATGGCCATGGTGGGATAGACAAGGTTGCTACTTCGTGGGTGGAGCCCTCCGTGGACTCGTGCAACCATTACCCTTCGTGGGTTGAAGTCTCCACTAACGTGGATGTAGGATAGCACCACCTATCCGAACCACGGGAAAAACATCCGTGTCTCCAATAGCGTTTGAATTCTCCAAACCCTTCCCTTTACATTCTTGCAAGTTGCATGCTTTACTTTCCGCTGCCTATATACTCTTTGCATGCTTGCTTGACTAGTCCTAAAGTTGCTAAAATCTGCCAAGAACTAAAATTGGGAAAAGGTTAAGTTTTTATTTGGTCAAGTAGTCTAATCACCCCCCCTCTAGACATACTTCCGATCCTACAAAGATATAGAAGAACTCCCCCTGAAGATGTGCATAGTGAGGAATTTTCTTTTGAAGCAATGCACACTTGAAGAGTTGAATCATGGAGATCTCCCCCTATATCTTGTAATTCATACACACATTTGATATATAATATGAAGAATTTGAAATGCATGATGAAATATGGTGCCTGATGTAATTCAGCATGCGTGCGATAATATTAATGAGGAATAAGCATGCAGAATAGAGCATCAAAAGTATCAGAGCATAGTGCAACAAAAGTATCAGCGCACCATCGGGTTTAAGATTACAACTCGATCCAATAAAACTTTCGGAAGAACAAGAGTTGTAACTTTTTCAAAAAATATGCCCTTATTATAGACCCGCTTGAAGACTAACTCAGAATTCTCCCCCTTTGTCATCAAATGACCAAAAGGATCGAAACTGAGGACTAACGCCCCTGAAGATATTCAAATTGATGAAGGAGCGCCAGTGTTGTTGGGGTCGGTTGTTGAAGTAGGGCCTGCCGCGGTGTCGTCCAAGTCTTCATGTTCATCAGTGTCGCGTGATGAAGAATATGAATTGGCCACCAAAGAAGGAACTGGGACCTTCTTGTATTTCTTCGGAGGAGGTGCAGACCAGGCAAATTCTTCATTGAGACCCATGTTCTTCAGATCATCAGCGCTGTAGACTTGAGACAGAACAGCCCAGGTGCGGTTGAGGGTTTCATGGAGGTAGTAGTGGTTTTTCTTCACTGCATTATGTGTTGCAGTCATGTTGTGAAGAATAGAACCAAACTGACGCTTGACCCATTTGTGATTGCGATCAACCTTTTGATGAAGACTGAGGAGTAACTCACGATCAGTCATCACCCTGGGTGCTGTGGCTTGAGGATTTGGCTTGGCAGTGTTGGCGGTAGTGTCATGTGTGGCAGAGTCATCATTGGTGGAATAAGATGCGGCCTTGCGAAATTGACCATCCAATGGACGAATGCCTTCATCTATCACAGCAGTAGCCTTGCCCTTTTCTTCAGCTGAGGAAAATGTCCTTTTGAGGACTTTAATGGGAGGCAAGTAGCTGCAGTGGTTGAGAGTTTCAGCTTTGTAGTTGAGTGAAGACCTTGTCCTGATGAATCTCATAATCCAAGGTGCATAAGGCTTCAGCTCAAATGGCGACATAGCGATATTTGCCAAAGTCCTCATGAAGAAATCATGAAAGTTGACGGGAACGCCGTGACAGATGTTGAAAAGCATGTTCTTCGTGATGCCAACGACTTCTTCATCACTTGAGTCGTGGCCTTTGATGGGACTCATTGTCTTCGTCAGAATCCGATAGACAGTCCTAGGCACATACAACAATTCCTTGACGAGGAATGTGGTTCCAGGGGCCTGCCCTAGCTTCAAAGGCTTCATCAGCACTTGCATATAGTGATTAGAGAGCTCAGGTTCGTTGTAAACACAACGTGCATCTTCAGTGGGTGGACTCAGAGGAAGGGCACGAAGCAATTCAGATGCTGGGGCCTTATAGTGGGTGTTCTTAGTCATCCAGTCCAGAACCCATGAATTGACATCTTCAGAGTTGCTGATGATGTGCAATGTTGCATAGAACTGAAGAATGAGTTCTTCATTCCAATCGCATATGTCAGTGCAGAAATTAAGCAGTCCAGCGTCGTGAAGAACACTAAGGACTGGCGTGAAGCACGGCATGGACTCCATATCCAGATGAGGAATATGTGCATGGTCGAAGACTTTATCCTTGTTGAAAAGCACTGAGGAATAGAAATTTGCTTGACTTGCTGTCCAGAAACGCCTCTTCCTTATGCGAGCAGAGTCATAAGGGTTGTATTCAGTGAAGAACACATGCTCACCAAAGAAGTCTTCAGCCTTGAATTTTTGCTTCCTTGAGAACGGATCCTTTGGCTTTGGCAGAGGAGTGTCAGTGAGTTGCATCACTACCTCAGGAATCACGATCTCAGTTTCTTCAGGCTGAGGAATTTCTGGTTCCTCCTCAGGTGCAGTCACCTTTTCAGCTTCAGCAGCAGTTTCTTCAGCACAAGTGGCTGGAATTTCTTCATTCACAGATGCAGTGGGATGAGTTTCTTCAGAGCCCATTTGAACAGTTTGTGCAGGGGAGTGAGGAATTTGCTGCAGTGGGGTGAAGAGTGGGGAATTTGGATGCTGACTTTCCCAAAAGTCGTCATTCATCAATGGAGTTGTGCTCCCAATATCCACATCTTCATCATCAATTTCTTCAACACCAGCCTCTTCAGCAGTAAACTGAGGCATTGGTGATGAGACCACTGGGGTTGAAGGGATTCCGTCCACTTCAATTTCTTCATCAATCCGCTCTGAGGAAGCAGCAGATTGAGTTTCTTCATCTGATCCACTTGGGATCTCATAGTCTTCACCAAAAGGAACAAGGTCCTTTGATGGCATGGATGAGATAGGAACAACATCAATGCGATTTGCAAACGAGCTGGTCATCGGCTTCATCTTCTTGGGAGTTGAAGATTCTGAAGCATTTGATGCTTTCCTTTTCTTCACTGCAGTTCGCTCTGCAGCCTTCGTTTTCTTCACATCCAAAGCAGATGGAAGGATAGGAGTTGGCGTAGGCACAGGTGGAGCTAAGGAATCTGGTTGATTTTCCTCAGGAGCAACTGATGCAGTTGTCCTTTCTTTTTCAGTTTCTTCAGTCGCACCACTAGTGGATGCCCTGGCAATGTCTTCAGTGGCTGGAGTGGAGTCATCAGCCCTGGAACTAGCATTTTCTTCAGCAGCCTGAAAGTCATCAGCGGTGCTAGCATGTTCTTCAGTTTGCTGAACGGATGCTTCAGCTTGAGGAACTTCTTGCTGCGATGGGGCTGCAACATTTGTGAATTTCTCAGTCAGTTGTACAAACCCGACTTTTGCTCCTTTCCAGTCAGCATAGTATGCATCAAAGTCATCGCTGAGGGCTTTGATGTCAGCTTGCATCTTGATGAGTTCTTCAGGCTTCATGGTGAGAACATTTTTCTTTAGCAGTTTCTCTTTCCTGTACTGCGATTTCTTGATCTGCCCGGCCCTATCATATTTCCACTTCTCCTCTTGGATTAAGTGAGTCAGCATGTGACTTTGGCCAGGTGTCAGTTTGAAGTCAGGCATAGGTGTGTTTGGATCCTTATGCCAGATATTGATGTAATCAAGGATCGCCCTTGGATCCAGCAGTAGGGGCACAGGTGTGCCTTTGGCTTTAGCAGCCCTTTCTTGGCGGTCTCTGATGATTTCAGCAAGTTCTTCTTCATCAGCTTCATCATCATCAGATGGTACAGTGAAGACTACCTGCTTCTTCTTAGGACTTGGGCGAGTGCCGCGTCCAGCAGTAGCCTTTTTCTTCAGCAGAGAGGGTCCAGCTGAGGAACTAGCTGAGACACCAGAGGCAATTGAGATGCCAGTAGTCCTTTGGCACGAGGCCAGATGCACAGGTGCTGAGGACTTTGTCGGGACAGCTGAGGATTGTGGAGGAGGTGCTGAGGATTTTGGTGGAGCAGGAGCAACATGAGGAATTTGCTTTGAAGATTTTGAGGTGTCTGGCCGTGAGGGCATTGCAGGGGAACTTGGCCGTGAGGGCATTGCAGAGGAACTTGGCCGTGAGAGCATTGCTGGTGAAGCACTTGGCTTGCGAGCGGGCTTCTTGAGCATCGCTTTCCTCGGCTTGACAGAAGCCTCAGTGGCAGCAGCAGCAGCAGAGTCTTCATTAAATTTCCTCACTGCTTCTCTGGCTTGCCTTGCCAATTTAGCTTGGCGCTTGGCCCATTCCTCAGGAAAATCCTCACCGCGCTTGATGCTAGTGGGATCAGCCTCTTTGCCAGGTGCCAATGGGGCTCTTGGGCATGGAGGGTTCAGTGCGAATTTCTTCATGTAATTTGGAGTGACATATCTGTACTCCCTCCATTCACGTGCCCATCTCTGTTCAATCCTTTCAAGGCGCACCTTGCGCTGATTTTTATCTCAGGCTTCTTTCCTCCTTTCTGAGGCCTTTTACCTTCAGCCATTTTCTTCAGTTGAGGAATTTGAACAATTGAATTCTCTGAAGAAGTGTGCAACTTTTCTTCGAGGAACACCGCAAATGAGTTAAGTTGATGAGAACCTAATGATTCAACAGCGGACATGTGTACCTGTGAACAGAGTATAGTTGCGAGGAATTTGGAGAGGTCATATGCGTTCTCAGAGGGTTTTTCATAAAGAACAAGTTTGAGGAATTTGACCAGATGCGTCTTGAAGAATTTCACTAAGCGCGCTTTATCTTAGGTTCCAGAGTTGTATAGATCGAAGATCCACACAATTGAGGAATCTTGAAGAAAATGATGCTTAGGGAAACGAATCAAGAACAAATAACATGTGAGGTGTTTTGTGTGGGAGGATTTGAAGAAGAAAACACCTTTGAAGATTTTGTAGAAAAGTTTTGAATCAAAGAGGGCAGTAAAAGTAGCTTTTAATTACCCTAAAAAGAAGAACACGACGAACTATGAGTTGAAACAGGGAAGTTCGTCGATGCAGATCTTCCACGCCCTAACTTGGCGGAGGAAGACGTCTACGACAGCGGCGGAGGTGAAGATTTCCGCAGTCGGCGCGAGTACGACGATGACGAGGTCGAGGCAGTGAAGCTCTTCCCCACCGGCGACGATGGAGTAGCGGCGACGCTAGGGTTCGGAAGCTCGAGCGGGGGGAGTGAGATCAAGCGGGGTAAAAGAAGTGAGGAAGGGGACAGGGGTATTTATAGCCATGGTGAAAAACTGCTCGTCCGAAGATTTGGGACGAACATGCCCCTGGCCGTTCTCCTTCTCACGACATGTGTCACCCATGTACTGTGTAGTGGAGATCGTGTAAGATCGTGGGTGAGTAAAATAATGCACCGTGGGATGCGAAACGGTTTGAGCGGAAAAACCGAAAGTTTGGATAAGATCAGTTTTAACGTTCCGTTCGCAATTTCTTCAGCTGACAAGGACACAGTGAAGAATTTGAACGAGTTTCAAATAGAACACACATCAAGAATTGTGAACAGATTGGATTGAGTATAGCATAGAGGGGAAGGGTCCGATCACATTCACTTAGCAGAAGATCCAACTTGAAGAAATAGCTATAAGTGAATGCTGTAGAGGACATAAACTCATATATATATATATATATAGTCAATGAAGAAAAACGACGGCACAAGTGAAGATTTTGCAAGTTGAAGAATTTGAACAACTGAGGAATTTCAAAAGCTGAGGAAAAACTCAAATTGAAGATGTTCAACTTTTGTGGTGGCGTGACCCACCGTATAAGAATGATGATTTCAGACACTGCGTACAATTGTCATAGGGTTCTGAGAATCAAATTCTTCATTAATTTCTTCACACTTAGAGTGTTATTCTTCATTGATTGAAGAAAAATGTTTCTTCATGTGTTGCACATCTAAGTCATCAATTTTGCATAAGTGTTAGGATGAGTGCCTTTTCAAAGTACATTCGAAGATTCTAAGATATTTAGCTCACACCGCAACTTGCTAAATCTCTTCTCATCCAAGGGCTTAGTGAAGATATCGGCTAGCTGTTCTTCAGTCTTCACATGCTCAATAGAAATGTCGCCCTTCAACACATGATCACGAAGAAAATGATGACGAATCTGAATGTGCTTTGTCTTTGAGTGCTGAACTGGGTTGCGAGCAATCTTGATGGCACTCTCATTGTCACAGAGGAGAGGCACATTCTTCACATTGATGCCATAGTCCTTGAGTGTTTGCTTCATCCATAGCAGTTGAGCACAGCAAGAACCAGCAGCAATGTACTCAGCTTCAGCAGTAGACAGTGATACGCAGTTCTGTTTCTTCGAGGACCAACAGACCAAGGATCGTCTGAGGAAATGACAAGTACCAGATGTTGACTTGCGGTCCACACGGTCACTAGCATAGTCAGAGTCAGAATATCCAATGATACCAAAATATGAGCCCTTGGGATACCATAATCCTAGTGTTGGTGTGTGAGCTAGATATCGAAGAATATGCTTCACAACCTTATGGTGTGATTCCTTCGGTGCAGCTTGAAATCGGGCACACATGCAAACACTAAGCATTATATCTGGCCTAGATGCACATAAGTACAATAAGGAGCCAATCATGGAGTGGTATACCTTATGATCGAAGTCAGTACCATTTTCATCAGTGCATAAATGACCATTTGTGGGCATTGGAATTTTGATGCCTTTGCAATCTTGCATGCCGAATTTCTTCAGGATATCCTTGAGGTATTTCTCCTGAGATATGAATATGCCATTGCGCTGTTGACGAATTTGAAGACCTAAGAAGAATTTCAACTCTCCCATCATAGACATTTGATATTCTTCACTCATCATATAGGAAAATTCATCACTATAACGTTGGTCAGTACAGCCAAAGATGATATCATCAACATATATTTGGCACACAAATAGTTCACCATCATAAGATTTAGTAAAGAGAGTGGGATTGAGTGAACCAGGTGTGAAGCCTTTCTTCATGAAGAATTCCTTCAATGTATCATACCACGCCCGTGGGGCCTGCTTGAGGCCATAGAGGGCCTTGTTAAGTCTGAAGACTTTGTCAGGATGTTTTGGATCTTCAAAACCTGGGGGTTGAGCAACATATACTTCTTCCTCAAGCTTACCATTGAGGAATGCACTTTTCACATCCATTTGATATAAGATGATATCATGATGGTTAGCATAAGCAAGTAATATGCGAATAGCCTCAAGTCTAGCAACAGGTGCAAAAGTTTCATCGAAATCAACTCCTTCAACCTGTGTGTAGCCTTGAGCTACTAGTCATGCCTTATTCCTCACCACAACACCATTTTCATCTTGCTTGTTGCGGTAGATCTACTTTGTGCCAATGATGTTATGTTTGCGAGGATCGGGACGATTGACTAGTTCCCATACGTTGTTGAGCTTGAACTGATGTAATTCTTCTTGCATGGCCTGAACCCACTCAGGCTCCAGAAATGCTTCATCTACCTTAGCGGGCTCTGTGATAGAGATAAAAGCAAAGTGCCCACAAAAGTTAGATAGATGTGAAGCTTTTGAGCGGGTGAGAGGACCTGGTGCTCTAATGTCATCGATGATCTTCTCCACTTGCACTTCTTTTGCAATGCGAGGGTGAGCTGGTTGTCGTTGAGGAATTTGATCAGCATTTTCTTCAACATCAATTTCCTTAGCATTTTCTTCAGGTGCATCAGCTCGACGTTCTTCCCGTTCTGGAATGAATTCTTCAGCAGATTCTTCAGTAGGAATGACATCTTCAGTAGCCTTGTGTTTGATAGAATCCTCAGGTGCTGGTTCATCTGACACAGAAGGTAGGTGCTCTCTTTGCGAGCCATTAGTTTCATCGAACCGCACATCTACAGTTTCAACAATCTTGTGAAGAACATTGTTGAAGACTCTGTAGGTGTGCGAGTCCTTTCCTTAACCAAGCATAAAACCTTCATGTGCTTTCGGTGCGAATTTAGAGTTGTGATGAGGATCTCTAATCCAGCATTTAGCACCGAAGACTTTGAAATAACTCACATTGGGTTTCTTCTCAGTGAGGAGTTCATAGGCAGTCTTTTTGAGGAATTTGTGAAGATATACTCTGTTGATGATGTGGCACGCAGTATCAATTGCATCAACCCAGAAACGACGAGGGGTTTTGTACTCATCGAGCATAGTGCGAGCCATCTCAGCAAGAGTCCTGTTCTTGCGCTCCACGACGCCATTCTGTTGAGGAGTATAAGGAGCAGATAACTCATGAGTAATACCAAGTTCATCAAGATAGTCATCGAGACCCGAATTCTTGAACTCAGTGCCATTGTCACTTCTGATGTGCTTGATCTTCACACCAAAGTTGGTTGAAGCCCTCGAGGAAAATCGTTTGAAGACTTCCTGCACTTCAGTTTTGTAAGAGACAAGGTGTACCCATGTGTAATGAGAGTAATCATCAACAATAACAAAGCCATATTGAGATGCTTCATTTGAAACAGAGGAATAATGATTAGGACCGAAGAGATCCATGTGAAGCAATTCAAATGGTCGAGTAGTGGTCATGATGGTCTTTGCTGGATGCTTGGCCTTTGTCATCTTTCCAGCTTCATAGGCACCGCACAAGTGATCCTTGAGGAATTTGACATTCTCAATGCCAATGACATGCTTCTTCTTCGCAAGCGTGTGCAAATTCCTCATGCCTGCATGACCAAGTCGTCGATGCCATAGCCATCCTTCTGAAGCTTTTGCAAGTAGGCACGCGGCTGGTTGTGAATCTGTAGAGAAATCAACAATATACAAGTCTCCTCTCCTAAAGCCTTCGAAGACTTTGGAATTGTCAGCTTCCATAATCACAACACAACGATACTTGCCAAAGACAACAACCATACCAAGATCACAAAGCATTGAGACAGACATAAGGTTGTATCCTAAGGACTCAACAAGCATGACTTTGTCCATGTGTCGATCCTTTGTGATAGCAACTTTACCTAGACCCAATACCTGACTTTTGCTTTTGTTAGCGAAGATGATATGCTTCATATGTGACGATGATAAGGGAGCATCCATCAAAAGATTCTTGTCACCAGTCATGTGATTTGTACATCCACTATCAAGTACCCATTCAGTGGCTTTGGGTTGATCATCCTGCAGATGAATTAGTGCAACTTACGGTCTCATATACTTCAGCAGTGAAGAATATGATATCACAATTCATCAGATCAATTTCATCAAGCAGTAGGACAGATAAAACCGAGGGAGGACGTGTGAAATGAGAGTTCATTTCATCATGGTTAGCCTGCGTCCTTTCAGGCAATTTGTCAGGACCCCAGCAAATTCTTCAGATGTTACAATACGTCTGGAGACCTGACCCTGCATAAGAGATTAGTTCTTTTTCTTCACCACCCACATCTGAAGGGGTGGCAAAGAGTTCATCACTCTGCGAGCTCCATATGAGAATGGTGGCATTGCGGCCAAACCATTTCGTTTTACATAAACCAAAATCACACAGAACAAGGGAGTACCTTGCTCTGATACCAATTGAAAGTGCGTTATATCGACTAGAGGGGGGGGGTGAATAGGCGATTTTTATGAAATTCTTCACTAAGGAATTTGCTCGTGAGGAAATTCCTTAGCGAAGAACTACTAGCAGCGGAATAAGTATGCAGATGAAAACCTAACAGAATCCAAGCATAGTCATCATGATGAAATGAAGACAAACACAGAGTACAGAAAGCGTAAACACAAGATAACACTAGATGAAGACAAAACAGACTGAAGAAATTGAACTGAGGAAATTGAGAAAGTCTTCAGTCAGAGTCTTCAAACACAGATATGAACAAACACACAACACAGTAATGAGGAAATGAAAGTGTTGAGGAAATAAAACCAGTAAGCTTGGTGAAGACAATGATTTGGTAGACCAGTTCCAACTGCTGTCTCAGTTGTACATCTGGTTGGAGCGGCTGAGTATTTAAACTCAAGGACACCTAGTCCCGGACACACAGTCCTCACCGTATTCTCCTTGAGCTAAGGACAGACAGTCCTCGCCCAATCACTCGTGGTAAGTCTTCAGGTGACTTCCAAACCTTCACAGACTTGGTCACTCAGCGATCCACAGTTCCTCTTGGATGCTCTAGACCTTGACGCCTAACCGTCTAGAAGAAGCACAGTCTTCAAAGGTAATAAGCGTCGGATCCACACATGATCAGTCTCTTCAGTGATGCTCAATCACTTTGGGTTTGTAGGTGTTTGGGTTTGGGTTTGGATTTTCCTCACTTGATGGTTTTCGCTCAAAGTCCTCGGATGATGGGTTGCTCTCAAATGACAAGTGTCAAGTTCTCTCGGAGCAGCCAACCAGCTAGTGGTTGTAGGGGGCGGCTATTTATAGCCTAGGGAGCAGCCCGACATGATAAGACATAAATGCCCTTCAATGATATGACCGTTGGATGGATAAGATATTTTGGGACAGCTGGCGTGTAGCATAGCAACGGTCGGAAATTTGAGGTACAAATTCCTCAGGGCTATCATGTTCCTCACTGTGTAGGCAATTCACACTGGCGAATTCCTAACTCCTCAGTCAGAGCAAAGTCCTCAGTGACCAGAAGAACTGCGTCTCTGTCACTGAAGAAATTGACTAAACTGTATGAGATTTCCAATGGCTTCACTCGAAGGGATTGGTAGGTGTAGGATTTGAGATGAGCATCACATGGAAATTTTCTCCTTAGTATTTCCTCGAGCCCTTTAACAGTACGGTGTTTCCTATGACTCAAGGAAGAGAAAATGAAACTACAAAAACAAAAGTCTTCACGCTTCATGTTCCTCGAATGAATACCAAGTCTTCAAGGTCACACCAATTTCTTCACTTTCAAAGTCTTCAGAAAGTCTTCAGTATATCAAAGTCTTCAGTCGAAGAACTTCATTTTTAGGGGTCGACTTTCTCTGTAAATATCAAACTCCTCATAGACTTATAGACCTATGTACACTCATAAACGCATTAGACACTTAAACTATAAGTCTTCAATACACCAAAATCACTAAGGGGCACTAGTTTCACTTACACTCGCGAGCCGGGACAGGCCTAGCTTGCGCGCAGCCCAGACTGCCGCGCCGCGTCCTCTCGGGAGGATTTCCAACGCCTGTGAAGATTATCCTTTGGGAAAAGGCCCAGAGCCTGTGAAGAAGGCGAACACATGTGAAGATTATCCTTTGGGAAAAGGCCCAGAGCCTGTGAAGAAGGCGAACGCCTGTGAAGATTATCCTTTGGAAAAGGCCCGGAGCTTGTGAAGAAGGCGAACGCCTGTGAAGATTATCCTTTGGAAAAGGCCCGGAGCCTATGAAGAAGGCGAATGCCTGTGAAGATTATCCTTTGGAAAAGGCCCGGAGCCTGTGAAGAAGGCGAATGCCTGTGAAGATTATCCTTTTTGGAAAAGGCCTGGAGCCTGTGAAGAAGGCGAATGCCTGTGAAGATTATCCTTTTTGGAAAAGGCCCGGAGCCTGTGAAGAAGGCGAATGCCTGTGAAGATTATCCTTTTTGGAAAAGGCCCGGAGCCTGTGAAGAAGGCGAATGCCTGTGAAGATTATCCTTTTTGGAAAAGGCCCAGAGCCTGTAAAGAAGGCCAACGCCTGTAAAGCTCGTCGCCCCCAACACTCTCACATCCTACGGATTCGATTAGCGAACACTCGAGACGCCACAGCCTCCCGCAGGTTACCTTAGGGCCCGCACGAAACAAAGGTAAACTAGCCAACCGCCAGGCGCGGACGCACGAACAGTGCAACGTCTACTAATACGATGAACACAAGTTTTACATGAGGGGCTTCCCCTCCCAAAATGCTCTCACAACCGTCAGGCCAAAACCTGAGTTCTAGTCATGCAGGGTAAGGAAACAGGGACTATGCTTAATCAGTCGGACAAATCCCCCAATGCGTCCTCAGGAGCACCTCCCGAACCGTGGCTGGCGTCGCTAGACTCGCCATCGCTGTCTGCGTCGCCGCCAGCGGCGTCAGGGCCGTTCACCACGCCGCCCTCGTCGGCAGCCACGATCACGTAGTCGTTGTCCGAAGCGAAGGCCCTGATGAGAGCATCCACATTTTCTTCCACCCAGTGCGCCAGGTCGTCTCGGACGGCCTGGGGGACTGGGACAATGGCGGCGTCAAAGTCGAAGTGGGGATCCATGTTCTGGAGATGACTGAAGACGCGGGAAAAGGCGCGCCCGAGCAGGGCATGGCTCCTCTCCTCCACTAACCTGTCGGCCCTGACCGACCGTGCCTCCAGCTGCATTACCACGGCGGTGAAGAACTGAAGATTGCCGGCGTAATTGATTGTGTGCGGCTCGCCAACTGCCACCTCATAGATGTTGCCCAGGGCTGTGTTGGCTCTCTCCTGGAGCGTGGAGAGCATGGGGCCGTGGTCATGCTCCAGGACCTGCGGCAGGCGTATCTCATCCGCATTCTGGCGTGCGACGGCCTCAACCTCCTCCACCCGCTGACGAAGACGGAGCACCTCAGCCCGGGAGGTGGTTGACTCCCCTTGCGCTACCTCAAGCGCGGCCCGAAGAGCATCGGCCTGCCACGTCGCTTCATCCAGCTTAGTCCTCAGGGCTGCGGTCCTACCCTCAGCCTCGACCCGGATCAACCCCATCTTCCCCTCGAACTCGTGCTCAAGGTCTTGGCGTGCCATCGCCACCCGACGTCCAACCTCCTCCAGGACACGGGCTTCCCGTGCGGCGACATCATCCTCTGCCCGCGTCACCAAGCGCTCCCTCGTCTCCAACCGCTCGTACTCGCGGGTGCGCTCGGCGGCTTCCAGCGTCAACGCCTCCACACGCTTCTGGAGCTCTGTTGGGTCACCAGAGGCCACCTTCATCGACGCGAGAGCTGCCTCGCGCAGCTCTGCCTGCTCCTCCAGTGAGTGGCACCAGGCCAGGAGCTCCCGAGCCCGCTCCTCCGCTGCCTCTCGCCGTCGGTTGGCTTCCCAGGCCTCCTCAGTGGCCTGAGATTGGGCCTCACGAGAAGCCTCCAACAATGCCTTTGCCTCTTCATCATCAAGGCCGCGCTGATGACGCGCAAGGGCAATGGCGCCCTCCGGCGCGCGCCTCTCTGCGACCAGGCGCATGCCCTCAGCCTCGAGGCGCGCGTCTTCGTCAGTAAGCTCCTCCCCAAGCAGACTCACCGCGTCAGCCGCCCTACAAAGGAATCCTTGATGACGAGCGCGGCGTTCCCGGGCATGCTCTAGCACGTCTTCCTCGCCATCGTCTGCCCCAAGCAAGCGCCGAGGGCCGCAAATCAGCACCCCCCTCCAGGCAGGGGGCTGGGGGCTCGCGCCCTTGCGACGGCCGGGCGCGCCACGCCAGAAGCCCGGCCTGGAGCCAGCCCGTCTCCGGATGAAGGGTGCAGGGATCGCCTCAGCCAGTCACAGTTCACGACCAGACGAGAAGCCCACAGCAGGCTGGCTATGCCACGGGAAGGCCCGCGAGGAAGGATCGCGGGGTACGCAGGACTCCGATGCACCTCGGGACGATTCACCCCGCTGGTCGCCCTCACCACGAGGGCTGTGCTGCTCGGAGCACCTGAGAACGGTTGGGGAGGCAAAGCCAAGGGGGACGGCACCTCAGCCTCCTCCGCGAGCTCAGCCGGAAGGGGCCTGCAGAGCAAGGATCAGTAAAAGCAACGGGAGGATCGGGAGCTGGAAAGGGAGAAGGCTTACTCATCAGTGGCGAAGTACTTCCTACGCTTCAGCAGGCGACAAGGGTAGTTGTCGCCCAGGGCCTCCCTTTTCCTCCGGAGGGCCTCAAAGTCCACGCGGAAGCGGCCCAAGAGAAGAGTGCAGGGATCGACCTGCGACGAAGACGGAGCGTCGAGGCGATCCGCGTTAGGAGCGCCCGCCTGACGCGTGCTGCCAATCGCCTCACCAAGAAGCACAGCTGGAGCCTCAGGAGCCTCAGCCCCAGATCCTAGGGGTGGCTGCTCGCCACCCTCAGCCTCAGCAGCACCGGCCCCGGGAGCTGCCCCTTCATGGGCATCACCCGGCACTGTCGCCCCACCGGGGGCTCCCTCGACCTCTGGCGCCTCATGCCTCCCTACCCCGCCACTCGAGGAAGAGTCGCCTTGGCCGGCTGGAAGGGCAGTCACCACCACTGGGTTTTCGCGAGGCCCCTGGAGGCCGGCGGGGTGCAGCCCCCACTCATCGAAGACAGGCATCTGCTTCACAAAATCGTCCCTGTTCTGACAGAGGTACAACAGGGCCCCTCCCCACTGGATGCTACGCGGGTTGGGGTCACCAGTCAGAGTCAAGAGCACTCTCCTCAGCACCTCAGGCGTCAGATCCTCTTCCTGGAGCCTCATACGATCACCACGCCCACTGAAGGCCCGCATCCTGCGGGAGTGGCGTTGGAGAGGAGCAATGCGGCGTAACAGGAACTCCTTCACCACCTTAGGCGCTGTCACGCCGATCGACTTCAAGAACGTAAAGCGGCGCCAGACGAAGGCGAGCCGGGGGCTCTCGAGCGTCTCCTGGCCCCAGCCCGAATTGGGGACAGCAGGCGAAGTTGGCTTCGACAGCAGGGGGCTGGGCACCCCGACATCGACGTACAGCCACCGCTCACGGAACCCCGCCGAAGGCGAAGGAAGTCCGAAGTCGATCCTTGAGGCCGCTGTCTCAGATGCGGCAGCGAAGCTTACGCACGCTGAGCATTGAGTAGGGTCGACGAGGCGCAGAGAGAAGAAGTGGCGCAACAGGGCGACCAAAGGAGAGATGCCCATCATTGCCTCGCAAACAAAAGCAAAGACCAAAAGAAGGGTGATGGATTCAGGACCCAAATGCATCATGTGGATCTGGTAGTGGGATAGCACAACCCTGAAGAAACCGGAAAAGGGGGGAACCAGGCCCGCCCACAGGGCATCAACAAAATAATGGACCTCAGTGATTATCCTATCAGTGGGGAAGTGAGACGTGGGCTAGGCCGTCATCCTCCCGCACTCGTTGAAGATAGTGGCCAGAGCCGAGCTGACCTTGCCCAGGCCCTCTCGATTGAGTATGATCGACCGGCCGACGGCGGGGGCCACCAACGGCGGCGAGCGAGGCGGAGGCGTGGGTTTCTTCCCTCTTCCCTTCTTCGCCAGAGCCATGGCGATGGGAAGGGGGAGAGAAGGTTCGAGATTGGGCTGAAAACAGGAGCTGGAGTTCGAGCGGAGGGAGGACGAAGGGCGCACGGACGAAAGGAAGGGAGCGGCTGTGTACAACTATGAGTCCGCCTAGCATGGCACGGAATAAGAGGGCGTGGGGGAACATAGCCGCCCACGTCCAATCAACCGCCACGCGGCGCCCGAGGCCGCAGGCTGTCAGGGCCCGCGGCGCTTCGCCCTTGCCCTTCCGCCTCCCTGCACGGCCAAGTCCGGGCACGCCTTGGGCCCGGGGGCTACTGTCGGCGTTCTGGGAACGGGGGTCCCCAGACTTGCCTGCCTGCGGCCCGTGGCGTGGCTCAAAAGAGGCCCAGCACGACCCATCTTCATCAACACAAACCCAAGACCCTCGCGAGGGGCCAAGCCTCGTGGGGTGGACGACACGGAGCTTCCTCAGGCGCAGCCTCATCAGGCTGGCTCACGAGGAGGCGGAGAGATCAAGGCGGGGTACCTCATGAGGTGCCCGTGACCCAAGCCATGACGACCAAGGGCGCCAGGCAGGCGCCAGCCCGCGCAGTGTCCTCCCTTTCCTCTTTGGTGCAAAGATAGCAAGCGCAGGTGGGAGGATCAAGCAGAGGCACCCATTTCGGTGCAACGAGACCAAGACCAGCTCCGCGACAAGGAGGAAGTCACTGTGGAGCCCAAGCCAGCGTCATCACCAGAGCCTTTGGCAGGCGAGGACCAACTTTAGTCAGGATAAGTGTACCAGATGTTCCCCTTCAAACTGGCCAATTGTTGGCGCCCTTCCCGCTCAATATTTGGGAAGAGGCCCAGGGCCTTTGCCTATAAATAGGACTAGCCACCTCCAAGGGGAGGGGATCGGAACATCTAGCAACCCGACAATCAGTTAGATAGGTAGTAGAGAGAGAGAAGGGCGATTGAACTCCTCCTAGCAGTTTATCCCCCAGGCCAAGAACAGACCCTCGCGAGGCTATTCTTCCTTGTAGTGTTCATCATCATCAGCCCAAGAGGCAATCCACCACACCACACTGGAGTAGGGAATTACACCGCATCGGTGGCCCGAACCAGTATAAACTCTGTGTCTCTTGTGTTGCTCTTTTGGTAGCTTAGATCTTTGCGAGGCGGACAAGTACGGGTAGGTAGGAAGCGTAATCTCCGCGTGCACCCCAGAGTTCAAACCTTAAGGGTCTGCCAGAACCCGAAATCCGACAGCCTCCCATGACCCACGTGCTACCTCTTGAGCACTGCGTTGGATTTCCCCAAAGAGGAAAGGATGATGCAGCAAAGTAGCGTAAGTATTCCCCTCAGTTTTTGAGAACCAAGGTATCAATCCAGTAGGAGGCTACGCGCGAGTCCCTCGTACCTACATAAAGCAAATAACTCCTCGAAACCAACGCGAATAGGGGTTGTCAATCCCTTCACGGTCACTTACGAGAGTGAGATCTGATAGAGATGATAGATAATATTTTTGGTATTTTTGGTATAGAGATGCAAAGTAAAATAAAAGGCAAAGTAAAAAAGCAAAGCAATAATAAAGTGATGGAAGATTGATATGATGAAGATAGACCCAGGGCCCATAGATTTCACTAGTGGCTTCTCTCAAGAGCATAAGTATTTCTACGGTGGGTGAACAAATTACTGTTGAGCAATTGACAGAATTGAGCATAGTTATGAGAATATCTAGGTATGATCATGTATATAGGCATCACGTCCGAGACAAGTAGACCGACTCTTGCCTGCATCTACTACTATTACTCCACTCATCGACCGCTATCCAGCATGCATCTAGAGTATTAAGTTAAAAACAGAGTAACGCCTTAAGCAAGATGACATGATGTAGAGGGATAGTTTCATGCAATATGATAAAAAACCATCTTGTTATCCTCGATGGCAACAATACAATACGTGCCTTGCTGCCCCTATTGTCACTGGGAAAGGACACCGCAAGATTGAACCCAAAGCTAAGCACTTCTCCCATTGCAAGAAAAACCAATCTAGTAGGACAAACCAAACTGATAATTCTTAGAGACTTGCAAAGATAACCAATCATACATAAAAGAATTCAGAGAAGATTCAAATATTGTTCATAGATAATCTTGATCATATACCCACAATTCATCGGTCTCAACAAACACACCGCAAAAAGAAGATTACATCGAATAGATCTCCACGAGAGAGGGGGAGAACATTGTATTGAGATCCAAAAAGAGAGAAGAAGCCATCTAGCTACTAACTATGAACCCGAAGGTCTGATGTAAACTACTCACACTTCATCGGAGGGGCTATGATGATGTAGAAGCCCTCCGTGGTGGATGCCCTCTCCGGCGGAGCTCCGGAACAGGCCCCAAGATGGGATCTCGTGGGTACAGAAGGTTGTGGCGGCGGAATTAGGTTTTTGGCTCCGTATCTGATCGTTTGGGGGTACGTAGGTATATATAGGAGGAAGAAGTACGTCAGTGGAGCAAGGTGGGGCCCACGAGGGTGGGGGGCGCGCCTGGGGGGTTAGGGCGCGCCCCCCTACCTTGTGCCCACCTCCTGGCTGTCTTAACGTAGGGTCCAAGTCTCCTGGATCATGTTCGGTGAGAAAATCACGTTCCCGAAGGTTTCATTCCGTTTGGACTTTGTTTGATATTCCGTTTCTTCGAAACTCTGAAATAGGCAAAAAAATAGCAATTCTGGGCTGGGCCTCCATTTAATAGGTTAGTCCCAAAAATAATATAAAAGTGGAAAATAAAGCCCAATATGGTCCAAAACAGTAGATAATATAGCATGGAGCAATAAAAATTTTTAGTGATGGGACATGCCCATTTCTATGAGCAGATCTTCCAGCTCGACATGGGTCACGACGGTGAGGTCGAGCGGACCAGCAAGGTTGCGAGGGCTACCGCAAAGGACGGCAAGGTCCTCAAGGGGCATCTGTTCAAGCTGCCGACAGGGGTGGTCCCGTTGTGCAATAATTCGCGTCGGTTCGAGATCATCGCCATGATGCCGGACTGCAATGCGCACGGCCCCGACCCGAGCTGGAAGGAGCCGGAGGACGCCGAAGTGCAGCAGTTCTTTGACACCCTGCATGAGGTGTATGTCAATGCTGACGCCGAGCGGCTGCTTGTCCAGGACACCACCCAGGCGAAGCTGGACTACATCGCCACCAGGGCGAGGGAGGCACAACTTGCCAGGGAGGCCGGCAACACCGGCGGTGTGGAGGACAAGGCCACGATGGCCACAGAGGAGGAGGAGCTTGCCCAGTGGGCGGCAGCCGCCGGGGGAGCCAGCAGCGCCGACACCGAGGCTCCTCTGGTCGAAGATGTGACCGGTGAGTCGGAGGAGGAGGAGGCTGAGACCACGGACCCGACGCCGGTCGTGGGGAAAGGGTGAATCCTGCGGCGGGCTAGTTGCGGCGAGCCGGTCCGGCCTGGCAGGGCTGCGTGGTCACAGCTGACCTTGGAGGGGTCCGGGCGCCACACGAGGGCCGCGGCAGCGAAGAAGCCGGCGAAGGTCGCGGTGAAGAAGAAGACAGCTGTCCCTTCTCCGTCTACGCGCGCCCGGACTCCACCTCCTTCTCCTCCTCTGGCGGACATCGACACGTGGGTCACCTTTGATTATGGATCCCTCAGCCCGAGGAGGAAGAGGAAAACAACAGAGGAGGAGGCGGACGACGAGTAAGCATCTGGTTCTTTTCCGTTATCTCCGCCTCCTCGATCTGCGTTGCTCGTCTTAACTTGTCTTCATGTTTGCAAGGATGTGGAGACGCTGGCCCAGAGGGTAAAGAGGGCCAAGGTCTCGGCGGGTGGCCAGCCCCCAGTTGGTACTTCGGGGGCACCATTGGTGGTGCTGAGCAGCCCGGACAGCAGCCCCCGGCAGAGCCCCCAGCGTAAGTTCATTGCTCTCTCCCAGCCGACATGTGTTTGGGGCACGCCATTTTTGGTGCTGACCTTGCCAGGTATGCAGGAGGAGAGCGGCAGCAAGAGGAGCCACAGAGGGCTACTCCCAACACGCCTCCCCCGTCGACCACATCGCCCCGAGGGGCGTCCCCGGCGAGGGCGCCAGACGCCGGGCCCACGCACATGGAGGAGGAGGAGGACTTGGGTGCCGGTGGCTTTGCCTCGACGCCGAATGTTGGCGGGGAGGGGACTTCTGTTTCCCAGCCGGGTACTCGTACAGGTAAATCGTTCGCCATTCATCCCTGCCTCTTTCTCCTTCTGGCCTTTGGTCCCGGACTTGCCTCACCCCCTTTTTCGGCGTCCAGAATCCTCCTCGATGAACTTGGAGGACGTGGACGCCGTCATCGAGAGTGTTGCCAAGGCTGCCGAGGCGGACGCCGAGAAGGTCGCCGCCGAGGAGGCCGCTAGGGATGCAGCCGAGGAGTCCGCCAAGGGGCCTGCCGGGGAGGCTAACAAGGGGCCCGCCAGGGAGGCCGGCAAGGGGTCCTTCGAGGAGGCCGGCAAGGGGCCTGCCGCCAGGGAGGAGGAGGAGGAGGTGGGTGGCGACCAGCCTTCCTCTTCTGCTACTTCTGGCTCCGGCAAGTACCTGAGGGTGGGTGACAACCTGTTCGTCCACCTTCCAGGCGTGTCGAGCACCAGGACACCCGTGGAGGGGGAGGTGTTTGACGACGAGGTGCTCGCCGCTGCCGGGCTCGAAGTCGCTGACGAGCCGATCGTTGGCGGCGATGGTTCGCAGGAGGAGCGGCTCCTCCATGCCATGGGCGCCAGCTTTTGGAAGCTCCAGGCGCTCCACCGTGCCCGTCTGGACAAGGCCAAGTCCAGGACGGCGGTGGTGGAGAAGGCAGAGGCGGACCTCCAGGAGCGTGTTGCCGAGGCGCAAGACTGGTTCCGCGAGGCCCATAGGGAGCTCAAAGCCGCTCAGGGCGAGCTGGCCAAGCGCGACGTGGAGCTCACCATGAAGCTCGCCGATGTCGAGAAAGCTCAAGAGACGGCAAAGAACTTGGTCGTGGCCGCCGAAGCTGCCCGGACCCAGCACGAGGCCACGCTGAACTCCCAGGAGGAGGATCTCGCTGCATGCAAGGGAAAGCTTGCCGCCATGCTTCGCGACAAGGAAGCAGAAGTGGAAAAGCTTGTCTTGCAGCGGACTAGTGAGCTGGAGCAGAGGCACAAGGAGGCACTCGATGCCCAGGCCCAGGTCTACGCCGGCAAGGTGGAGAAGCTGGAGGCAGAGTGCGACGGGCTGAAGGAGCAGGCCCTGAAGCTGTCCCAGGAAAAGGACACGCTCAGTGGTGCCCTGACAGAGGCATAGGCCGCGGTCGTCAGCAAGGCTGGGGAGCTCTCCGAGGCCAACAACTCCGTCAAGGACCTCAAGCTGAAGCTGGAGGGTCTCGAGAAGGCGCTCGAGGAGGCCAAGACCCGAGAGGGGACCCTGGCCAAGAAGCTGGAGGCTGAGAAGCAGTTGCGGGAGAACGAGGGCCTCAACTTTGCGGATCACGTGGCGGGCGAGAACCGTTGGCTCGATCGCCTCGCCAACATTGCCAACCAGGCCGCCGCGCAGCTGGCCATCATGGGGATGCCGGAAGTGAGGTATGTCCCGGAGCGGAGCGTGAGCTCCGATTGCAGCCTGACCATGTTTTTTGAAAGGGTCGTCGGTGCCCTGGAGCGGCTCCACGCCAACCGGGCGGCCTCACTGGTCGATGAGTCCGGAGGTTTTGCCAGGGAGCCATGACCAAGGTTCCCACCAAGGTGGCGCACTGGTATCCCGACCTCGACTTCGACGCCGCGCTGGAGATCTTGCCGGAGGGTACCGACCTCGCGCCGCTCAGGGATCACATTGAGCCCATCATCAGCCGAGTCGGTGGAATTCTGAGGGTGGAGGGCCAGCGCCGGGATTAGGCATCCCATTCTTTGTCGCCGCTGCAGGTTCACAACCAGGACAATTGCTATCTCTAGTTAGAACCACGGCAACAATTTGATGTAATATAACTCTACAGCACTTTTGGTATCATGCATGTTATTCTCCTGTTCGATTTTTCCTTGTATGTCCACACTACGTAACTGGGTAGGCTTTGCCGGCGCGTAAACCTAGGGCGGCGTCTTGGGGACGGATCACCATTGGCCTGCCGGGTGTGCTTGCTGCCGGCCAAGCCACCTTACCGCCCTCAGCACGGCCGCCCGAACTATCGAGGTTGACTCGAGTCAGAGTCAGGAGCGTTGCCAGGTGCGGAAGGCTACCCTGCCACTCTCGACGCGGCCGCTTTGAGCTGTTGAGCTGACTCAAAACAGAACAAGGGCGTTTCCAATCGCGGGGGGGGGGGGGCCTTTGCGTGCGGGTTTCCCATACATAGGAAGAATCCTCGAGGATGATAACCTTAAATGTAAAAGGAAATAACCCAAGGCTCTGAATGACTTAGCTTTTCTGTTGCCGAGCCGGCGTCGTTCCTCCAGCCGCCTTCTTCTCAGAAACCGAAAGCGATGAAGAACTACTAGGCTAACTACCAGACCAGATTCTCACAATTGCGCCCCCTACCTGGCGCGCCAAAGATGTTGGTGTGGAACGACACCTATGGGATCATGAGAATCCCTACTACGATTGCCGGGGCGCAGGTTGCAAGGAGAGCAGGGCTAGTAGACAGCACAAGGATCGTTTACCCAGGTTCGGGCCGCGAGGATGCGTAAAACCCTAGTCCTGCTTTGGTGGGTATATTTCTGAGAGTTCTTGAGCTCTCAAACTAGCTGTGGTCAGTGTGTGGTTCGAAAGAGCCGAATCCCTCTCCAGTATGCCATGGGCCTCCTTTTATAGTTGGAAAGGGCTGCCACAGTGACACACATGTGGTGGAAAGGCGTACAGTGCTCTGAGCTTATCGCTCGTATTACAGGACAAGACGCATTTAATGCGTAGCTTAGGTGTCCCCTTGCTTTACCGGGGACGGGGGTGAGGCCCGTCCCGTCCGTCGCCGCTCCTCCTCGTCTTGACACGTGCCCTGGCCAGTGGGGTGCGTGACGCCATGTAGGCAGTCAGGCAGCTGAGGTGGAGCGACGGCGGAGCCTCTACGAAGATCTGCATGCTGCCACGCAGGCACTTGATGAGTTGGCCTGGGAGCTGCATGTTGCCACGCAGGTGCCCGCCCAGCTGGTTGGGCTGGCAGCTGCATGTGAAAGGCGGTGGAAGCTTGATTGGTGCGTCCTTGGCGGTGGCTCCGCTGGCGTCCTTGGCGAGGGCCTTGCCGGGGGGCCCGGCAAGGGCCTTGCCGCAGCGTGCAGCCGTCCCCGGTAAGGATCTTTCCGGGGGTCTGGTTGTCTTCCTCGGCAAGGAGCTTGCCGAGAATCGCCGTCTTCCAATTCTCATCTGTTCTTGAATATGTCTTCACAAAGATCTGCATGCCACAACAGAGGTGCCTTCCCGAGCTCTGGCCCCACGTTGATGATGGCGCCGGGGGCCGTGGGCTCAAGGGGGGCTCGCTCTGTTGGCGTGGGGCGAGCTGCCCCGACAAGGGCCTTGCCGGGGCCTCTAAGGCCGCCCGGCAAGGGTCTTGCCGGGGGAACCTACCTCGTCCCTCTGCTCATTGTGGTCTTGGCTTTGGCGTTGCTTTGATCGTCTTGGGCTTCGGTCTTACCTTGTCTCACCTCCCTTGTTTTGCTTGATGTGGCCGTGGGCGCGGCTCTGACTGCCCGTGCACAGGTAAAGGGGTACAAAAATGTGCCCCTAGTTTGGTACACCGACAATATTGCATTGTCTTCTAGCTTGTACTGCTTCTAATTTCTTGAAATGGCACTTACGACGAGACACTTTTTACCTGATAGAGTGATATTGGTTGCGTGTTCATATGGTGCGTAGCTTTCATTTCTTCTAATTTTGTTGATGCCTTCTGCTTACTATTTTTCATACATATTCCATCCTCCTATCATACGTGTGAATATGCAATGTTGTCTTTTTTGTATATATTCCATCCTCCTATCCCGTGCTTGCCTTACATCAAAGTAGTGTTCGTCTGTATCATGCATCAACCAGTTATGCAGAGCTAATTTTATTCATCTTCTTGTGGTTTTGACTTCATAAGGCAATATCAGAAAATAGGAAGGAAAAGAGTAAGTTAGGGGATGTTGGTGGTCCTCCGGACCGACGCAAACAAAGACTCTCTAGATTTGCCACTACAACTGCTAATGAAGTTAAAGTCCCAAGTTTACATGATGAGTTCATCTCCCGCACTCCATCGCAGGTGCTTGCTCTAAGTTGACAGTGTGATAATTGGTTTCATGTTGCATATGTTGTCTAGCATGTATTTCTTCTATTTTGATTACGTTGCACCTACTGAGTTTATACGTTATACATGTGCATATGACATGCCTTTTGGTGTCTAGAATACACTGCATCTATCTATCATACCATGTTCTTACATCAAAGTACTGCTGTTGTGTATCCCGCATTAGTCACTCATGATTGGACATTTTTAACATGGCAGTCTGATAGTGGTTGCATCTTGCATTGATTTCTATGTTGTATTGCTTCTAATTTTTCGAAATGCCACTTATGACAAGACACTTTTAACTTGGCGGAGTGATATTGGTTGCATCTTTCATATGGTGTCTAGCTTGCATTACTTCTATTTTCTTAAAAATCCTTCTACTTAGTTTACACATCATAGCTGTGAATATGTCAAGCCGTCCTATTTTTCTTACATATTCCATCCTCATACGGTTGTCTTACATCATAGTATTGCTTGTCTGTATCATGCATCAATGAGTTCTGAAGAGCGATTTTATTATTTTGTGTTGTGGGTACGGCTTGACATGGCAAAGTCAAAAAAGAGCAAGGAAAATAATATAGTAGGGAATGGTGTTACTCGTCGGGTCAAACGAAAAAGGATCTGCCCTCGAGATTCTGCTGGTATAGTGCGGTAGAAGGTCCAAGTCCACCGGCTAATTCTACAAACACAGTATCACCTGCTCCACCAGCTGCAACATCCGCTTCAACCGTACCAACATCTCAACGAGTTACTCATTCGTTTGCTCCGAGACTGGCCAGTTCCCAAGCTGCCTTCACACCTAACACTACTTCCGAAGCACTACTGACACAACAAGTCTTGGCAAGATCAGATGAACCTCATGAGCATCAACACCAAGACGGTACCTAACCAAGTCAAGTTGCAGTTGCATGCTCCTTTATATGTACTCTCACAGTTTGATGTGCACTAAAACTTTCCATATTCGTTGTTGAACTAGCACCACAGCGCAAGCGGAAACAGACATCAGGGATAATGCTTGACAGATTAACAAAATCCAATGGAGGAATAATGGAGATCCATTTTGAGCAGGTTTAAAAAGGCCACGTGATGCTATAGAGTCAGCCAAGTTAGTATCAGAGGCAGCCGTTGCCGTTAGGTGTCATGCACGTACCCTCCCAACATGGATCCAGTACAAGAATGAGAAAGACAATACCCAGTTTAACACCTTCCTTGACCATTTATCCGTAAGTAATGTTATTCATCGCAATTTGTAATATTGTCTTGCCCTGTCCCATCTTTCTAGCTTCCTCCTAATAAGACTCACATTCTTTTTTCGACAGATGAGGTTCAAGATGGATCCGAAAGATGATGCAACTAAACAAGCATGCGCTCATGTTTTTCAGTCTGCTCTGTGATAGTATCGGTACCACCTTAGAAAATCTACTTTGAAGGCAAGGCTAACAATGAAATCACCCAAACATCTCGAGTGGAATAAATTACAGATGAAGACTGGACATCCCTTGTTAAACACTGGTCTGATCCAAAGTATCAGGTAGGGTATATGTATTTGATCAGACCACATATTGAACTTGTATTTATGTATGTGCCTTAAAAGTGTATCTTATTCTAGGCTAACTATTTGAAGAACAAGACCAACCGTTCTAAAGTGAAATTCCAACAAACAACAAGATCTCATAGCTATATTGCACACTGCGAGGCTCTTGTAAATAGCTGCTAGTTCCTTCTTTTTTCTGTGCCATATTATCGTATCTATATTGACTTGTTCCAAATACAGAGGAAAGCCCGTGCGGACCAAAAAGAACCTAAACCGAATGCAGCGCAAATCTTCAAGGATTGCCACACCAGCAAGATGAAGGGCATGAACACACCAGTTCAAGCCGCCGTTGTAAGTCCTTACTCCTCCTGCCTTTGAACTGATTGGTATTGTGATGTGTTTATTTAAGTGCTTGGTTTGCAGCCAATGTCAGTTACTTTGTTCACTTTTATACACAGTTGTCTTAACGTATCATTTCAGCTTACATGGTTTAAAAGAGATGAAGGATATTCTTTTGGTCTTGATCTATAATCTAGTTGTGATGTTCACGTGCGCACACAATGATACAATAGCCTATTTGTTTTATATCCATTTGCCCATGGTATGAATGATGTCATACTATGTTCATCCTACTTTAAACCATGTCTCTTTATCCTTAGATGTCAACGAACTAAGGAAATAGACAATACAGTAGGCATGCTACATGGACATATGTTCCAAAACTGATTTTATTATGTAGTTGGCACTAGAATACATGCTAATGTATTACAGTAGTTCACCAAAATAAGTTATGTATAAATGTGAAACCTACTGTGTTTGTTTTGGTCTCATTAGTAACTTATCTGGTACACTAATCTACAAGTTCAAACTTTCAGCAAGCTATGGAACAAATGATTCAACAGCCACAACCACCTGAAGGTGACGAGGCTACCAGAGGCACAATGTCACCTCTTGTTGCAGTGCGTTAGTATCTCTCCACTACCAGTGCAAAAAGCACCTTCCTGCGTAATTATGGGTTGGTTGTCAAGGTAGCCTCATCCAAATCGCCTATTGAACAAAATCTTCCGGCTAGACAGAGTGATATATCCATGCTCCAGACACAAGTCCAATCCCTAATGGACATCGTTTCGGAAACAAGAATAGTGGTTGACAAATGCCGTCAAGATATGAATGGTTTTGAAACCATACTATCGGACATTTGCTTCATTGTTCAAGAGCAATGGCGGAAAAGGGGAAGATCATGCTGCTCCATCAGATTCTACAGCCTGAAACATTAGCACTCAGGCCAAATGATATGTGCTTCTATACATCCGATGGTGCTTTTATCTGCAAGGACTGCAAACTTTATGCCAAAAGGACTTTTGTTGTATGGTTGGAATTTATTTTGTTGTGATACAACATTTATGATGCTGCCAAAGGCTGTAGTAATTATGACGCTATTTTTGTATAGTGTAGGTTTATCTTAGTAATGTATTCGGCCGAAAGCTTCATAGGAGCCCAACATGCCAACATTCGTGGGGCCCATTCCAATTGGGCTAAAAACGATTATGGGCCGTAATTTGCATGTAGCCCACTAAAAATATCTGGGCCTAAATCAACATAAGCTTTCATATTTTTCTGGTAGGCCTATGCCCATAGTGGGCCCTTAACAGGCCTAAACATAATTTGGGCCCTCAGTAACAATAGGCCGTTTACAGGTGTAAATATCTCGAGCCCATAAAAAACATGGGCCTTTAATAGACCGAAAGTGAGATTGGGCCCTGATTGTGCCAAATAACTCACTGGTCATTACCAGGCCGAAATGGTGGCCCATTTACAATGCAGATCGTTCACAGGCCAAAATTCAGACGGGCCGTAAATGCGCTGGCCTACTACACGGGTCTTTAACAGGCCAGAAGTTCGGTCGGGCTTGATTAGTGTTAGTTTTATATGGGCCGTTAATAGGCCCGATGTGACGTTGGGCCACATACGGCCCATGGATTTCATCCTACGTTAACAGGCCGAAATCACAACATGCTGAAAGTGGCCCAAATCTATAGTGGGCCTCTAACAGGCCAAATGTCAGACATGGCCGAATATGACTCAAATCCTTCACGGTCATTTATGGGCTGAAAGTTTTAATGGCCTATAAATGGGCCCAAATGAAGCAGGACCTTTAACAGGCCGGAAACACACCGGGCCGTAATTCGGCCCAAATATTTAGCGGACTGTTGACGGTCCAGAAGTGACCATGGGCCGCGATGATGACAAGTTTAGGACGAGCCGTTGACAAGCCGATTTGACACTAGCCGTACGGGCCTTAACTGAGAATGTTGGGCCTTTAGCTGGGCTGGCCCATTAAGGTATGCAAAATCTTTTGGGCCTTTAGCTGGGCCGGCCCATTATGGTCCGCAAAATCTTGTAGGCCTTTAGTTGGGCCGGCCCATTTAATCTTGATGGGCCACTTTTGGGCCGGTCCACGTGTCAACATATCATAGGCGCATCTCGCCCGTTGGATGAGTGATACCTGTGCCAACGCGGAGCTGACACGTGGTTCCATCAGCCAATGAGAATTTTACACGTGGAAAATCGACATTTGTCATGGCTGTTAGCGGGTTATCGAATCCAAAACCGGACCCGATAGCTTAAGGCGACCCGTTATGGTGGATGCCATGTGCTGGTCACCCTTGATGAAAGCACTTCCATGACGCATTTATTGTCATGGAAGTGGACACTTCCGTGATGATAATTTTGGTAATGTCATGGAACGCTTCTACGCGCACAGGTATGACTGTCTTGATCCTGTCATAAAATCGTCATGGATGTACATGCATGACAGAAAACGTGACCTACTGTGACAAACACGTATTATCACAGAAGTGTATTTTTTTATAGTGTAAGCTGCCTTGCCGTCTGCCAGCACACGACAAAGGCCTTTGCATCTTTGCCGTCTGCCAGCAGACGACAAAGTGCCCTTTGCCATAGTTTGTTCAACCAGATGTGTTGCCGTCTGCTGGCTGACGGCAAAGGCCTTTGCCGTCCACCTGGCATACCTTTGCCGTTAGCCATGGCAGACGACAAAGTTCCTGATTCCTGTAGTGTATGAAGCCTTCCTCCACATCGGGCCCCACTTTGGGTGTTGGTTGAAGTTGTTCTACATCAAACCTCACAATAAGGGTCCCAATCTTACAGAATCCGGAGGGGCCATGGTCAGCAAGCTTAACAACGATGACGGGTTGAAGGGAAAATTTATTGAGACAGTGAAGCATTGGTAGGAATAATGGTTCTGTATGGTCGACGTTCCGTCGGGGGACCAGGAGGGGGCTCCTGCGTTCTTGGCTGCTGACGGTGCCCGATACGTCTCCAATGTATCTACTTTTTCAAACACTTTAGCTCTTGTTTGGACTCTATTTTGCATGATTTAAATGAAACTAATCCATACTAACTCTATTTTCAGCAGAACTACCATGGTGTTGTTTTTTGTGCAAAAATAAAAGTTCTCAGAATTGGACGAAACTTTGCGGAGATTTTTTATTAAATAAATAAAAAATACTGGAACAAAGATCCACCATAGGGGCCCACCAGTTGCTCACAAGGCCCTCATGTCTTGTGGGCCCCATGAGGCTCCATCTGACCTAATTCCACCTCCATAAGCACCGTCTTCCCGACAGAAGAAGTTTCATCGCGTTTTACAATATGGAGTGGTGACCACCTATTGTTCTTCACTGGGAGCGCTGATCTACAGATCGTTTTGGGCTCTAGAGAGGGGTATTTGGCATTGTTGTCATCATCAACCCTTCTTCATCACCAATTTCATGATGCTCACCACCAGGAGTGAGTAATTTCTTTTGTAGGCTTGCTGGACGGTGATGGAGATGGATGAGATTTATCATGTAATCGAGTCAATTTGTTAGGGCTTGATCCCTAGTAACCACTATGTTCTTAGATTGATGTTGATATGACTTTTCTATGCTTAATGCTTGTCACTAGGGCCCGAATGACATGATTTCATGTCTGAACCCTTTATGTTTTCATCAATATATTTGAGTTCTTGAACCTATTTTCTAGTTATATGCACTTGTTATTGTTCTGAATCATAGACCCCAAGGTGAATAATTGGGATACTCTCCGGGGATGATTGTAATTCAAGGAGTTCATGTATTCACCACGTGTTAATGCTTTGGTCCGATTTTCTATTAAAAGGAGACCTTAATTACCCTTAGATTTCCTTATGGACCCCGCTGCCATGGGAGGGTAGGACAAAAGATGTCATGCAAGTTCTCATTATAAGCACGTATGACTATATACGAAATACATGCCTACATTGAATTAATGAATTGGATCTATTGTGTATTTCTCTAGGTTGTGACTGCTACATGATGAATGTCATCCATACAAATATCCATCATTGATACAACGCCTAAGCTTTGCTTATATTGTCTTTGCTAAGTTTCTACTGTTGCTGCTACTGTCACAAGTACAACAAAACTGCTACTGTTACCGTCATTTTTGCTATTGCTACCGCTACTATGAAAGTATCATATTACTGTGCTACTAAACACTTTGTTGCAGAGAAATAACTTCCCAGGCGTGGTTGCATTGACAACTCAACTGCTAAGGCTCATACGTATTCTTTGGCTCCCCTTGTGTCAAATCAATAAATTTAGGTGAAATACTACCCTCAAAGACTGTTGCGATCCCCTATACTTGTGGGTCATCAAGACTATTTTCTAGCACCGTTGCCGGGGAGCATAACTCTATTTATTGGGTTCACTTGGGAGTTAAATACCTAATGATCACTATGATGAATCTGAAAGACTCTAAGACCAAGATCGTACCCTCTAAGACGAGGGGGGGGGGTAAGGAACTGCTATCTAGCTCTGCACTTGATTCACCTTCTGTTTAAGTCGACTTGTGACACCACCCCTACCATTCAATCTGATATGTCTCAAGTAGTAAATGACACTACTTCCATTAGAGATGATACTTATGATGATGATACTACTTTGCTTGATGAACCAGTGTCACTACATGAATTTCTTGATGCTCAAATTGCTAAAGCTAAAGAATTTGAAAATGATGAAACTAATGAGAATTATGATTCACCTACTATACCTAGCACTCCTACTAGAACTAAGATGCTTAATATACTTGAGGGTTATGTTATGGATTGGGAGATTGCTAAGGAATTTCTTGATTTTAATGATAGGTAGGATCTTAAAAAAATACTGAGTAAGCTGAAAGAAAATGCTATGATTGAAATGATGAAATATGATCCTAAGTTTGCGATCTCTTCTATATTTGTTAATGATAATGGTTATGAATTGTCTGTTGATCCTGAACTTATTACTTTCGTAGAATCTAATCCTTTTCATGGTTATGAATCTGAAACCATTGTGGCACATCTTACTAAGTTGAATGATATTGCCACCTTATTTGCTCAAGAAGAAAAGATTTGGTACTATCATATTCTTAAGTTATCTCCTTTCTCGTTAATGGGTGATGCTAAAGAATGGTTTAGTACTGTTGCTCCAGATTGTGTGCGTAGTCCTAAGGATATAATTTACTATTTCACTAAGAAATATTTTCCCGCTCACAAGAGACAAGCTGCCTTACAGGAAATATATAACTTTGTGCAACTTGATGTAGAGCATCTCCCTCAAGATTGCAGGAGGCTTCTCCAATTATTAAATGTTTTGCCTGATCATCGTCTTAAGAAAAATGAAATACTTGATATCTTTTATAATGGACTAAGCGATGCTTCTAGGGACTACCTAGTGATGACCCACAAGTATAGGGGATCAATCATAGCCCTTTCGATAAGTAATAGTGTCGAACCCACCGAGGAGCAGAAGGAAATGACAAGTGGTTTTCAGCAAGGTAATTTTGGCAGGCACTAAAATTGTCGGTAATAGGTAGTTTGATAGCAAGATAAATTGTAGCAAGTAACAATTAACAATAGTAATAGTAAGTGCAACAAGATAGCCCAATCCTTTTTGTAGCAAAGGACAGGCTAGAACGATCTCGGATAATAAGTAAAACGTTCTTGAGGGCACACGGGAATTTCATCTAGTCACTTTCATCATGTTGGTTTGATTCACGTTTGCTACTTTGATAATTTGATATGTGGGTGGACCAGTGCTTGGGTGTTGTTCTTACTTGAACAGGCCTCCCACTTATGATTAACCCCCTCACAAGCATCCGCAACTACAAAAGAAGTATTAAGATAAAATCTAACCATAGCATTAAACATATGGATCCAAATCAGCCCCTTACGGAATAGCGCATAAACTAGGGTTTAAGCTTCTTTCACTCTGGCAACCCATCATCTAATTACTACTCCACAATGCATTCCCTTAGGCCCAAAGATTGTGAAGTGTCATGTAGTCAATGTTCACATAACACCACTAAGGGAATCACAACATACATATCATCAAAATATCGAACACATATCAAATTCACATGCTTACTTGCAACATGACTTCTTCCGTGGCCTCAAGAACAAAGGCAACTAATCACAAATAATATTCATGCTCAAGATCAGAGGGATATTAAATAGCATGATGGATCTGAACATATGGTATTCCACCAAATAAACCGGCTATCATAAACTACGAGATGTAATCAACACTACTAGTCACCCACAGGTACCAATCTGAGGTTTTGATACAAAGATTGAACACAAGAGCTAAACTAGGTTTTGAGATGAGATGGTGTTGTTGAAGATGTTAATGAATATTGGCGTCCCAAAGATGAGAGGGTTGTTGGTGATGACGATGGCTTCGATTTCCCCCTCCGGGAGGGAAGTTACCCCGGCAGAATCGCTCTGCCGACGGGCAAAAGTGCTCCCGCCCAAGTTCTGCCTCGAGACGGTGGCGCTCCGTTCCGAAAATCCTCTCCCTATTTGTTTCTAGGTCAAAATACCTTATGTACCAGAAGATAGGCACCAGAGGTGGGCCTGGGCCCCCACTACCCACCAGGGCGCGCCTGGAGGGGGTGGTGTGCCCTGGTACCTTGTGGGCGCCTCGGTGCCCCCCTCTAGTGGTTCTTTTCTCCAATATTTATTATATATATTCCAAAATAGTTCTCCGAAAAATTTCGGCTCATTTGGAGATATGTAGAATAGGTATCTCTGACAAAGCTCTTTTTTAGGTCCAGAATTCTAGCTGTCGGCATTCTCCCTCTTTGTGTAAACCTTGCATATTATGAGAGAAAGGAATCAGGATTACCCCACAAAGTGTTACAATGCTTAAAAACACTATAAATAATAGTAGGAAAACATGATGCAAAATGGACGTATCAACTCCCCCAAGCTTAGACCTCGCTTGTCCTCAAGCGAAAGCCAATATCAAAAATCATGTCCACATGTTTAGAGAGAGAGAGAGGTGTCGATAAAAACAAAATACGGACATAGTAGCATCATGCTTATAATTATAACAACAACAAAATTTATAATAAAACTTTATCATATAGCTTATCATGAACAAGTAACAATTCATCACAACATCGAAGTAGAAAGCATAAACTTTATTAGAAACTAACAAACTATGTTCTGAGTCAACTTTGCAACTACAATTCATCATATTTTCAGGAAGGGTCTTGTGTCGGAGCCTCTTGGCAGGTCCACATACTCAACTATTGATGACCCACAAGTATAGGGGATCAACCGTAGTCCTTTCGATAAGTAAGAGTGTCAAACCCAACGAGGAGCAACAGGAAATGACAAGTGGTTTTAGCAAGGTAATCTCTGCAAGCACTGAAATTGTCGGTAACGAGTAGTTTGATAGCAAGGTAATTTCTAACGAGCAAGTAACAATGACGGTAAATAAAGTGCAACAAGGTAGCACAATCCTTTTGTGACAAAGGACATGCCAAAACGGTCTCTTATAATAAACAAAGCGTTCTTGAGGGTACACGAGAATCTCATCTAGTCACTTTCATCATGCTGGTTTGATTCATGTTTGCTACTTTGATAATTGGATATGTGGGTGGACCGGTGCTTAGGTGCTGTTCTTGAAGGAAATATGCCCTAGAGGCAATAATAAATTTGATATTTTATATTTCTCTATTCATGATAAATGTTTATTATTCATGCTAGAATTGTATTGATCAGAAACCTCAATACATGTGTGGATACATAAGCAAACACCGTGTCCCTAGTAAGCCTCTACTAGACTAGCTCGTTGATCAAATATGGTTAAGGTTTCCTAACCATGGACATGAGTTGTCATTTGATAACGGGATCACATCATTAGGGGAATGATGTGATGGACAAGACCCATCCGTTAGCTTAGCATAATGATCGTTCAGTTTTATTGCTATTGCTTTCTTCATGTCAAATACATATTCCTTCGACTATGAGATTATGCAACTCCTGGATACCGGAGGAATGCCTTGTGTTCTATCAAACGTCACAACGTAACTGGGTGATTATAAAGATGCTCTATAGGTATCTCCGAAGGTGTTTGTTGAGTTGGCATAGATCGAGATTATGATTTGTCACTCCAAGTATCGAAGAGGTATCTCTGGGCACTCTCGGTAATGCACATCGTAATAAGCCTTGCAACTGAATGACTAATAAGTTATTCACGGGATGATGTATTACAGAACAAGTAAAGAGACTTGCGGTAACGAGATTGAACTAGGTATCACTACAAAAAAATACACTTTCGTGATGATATGTGTTTGTCACAGTAGGTCGCCTTTTTTGTCATGCATGTACAATCCACGACAAATTTATGACAGAATCAAGATAGTCATACATGTGCTATCGTAGAAGTGTTCCATGACATTACCAAAATTATCATCACGAAAGTGTCCACTTGCATGACGATAAATCGCGCGTCACATAAGTGCTTTCGTCAAGGGTGACCGACACGTGGCATCCAGCGTAACGGAACGCCGTTAAGCTATCGGGTCGGGTTTTGGATCCGATAACCCGTTAACAACCCCGACCAATGGGGATTTTCCACGTGCAAAATCATCATTGGCTGGAGGAAACACGTGTCGGCTCATCCTTGGGACAGATGTCATCCACTCAATGGACAGAAGGCGCCTACGATACGTTGACACGTGGCACGGCCCAACAGAGGCCCATTCCCGTGAAAAGGTCGGCCCGTTTGGCTTGGTCAAAAGGTGGCGGGTCAGCCCATGGAAAGCCTGTTAATGGCCTGTTCGCATATAGCCCATTTACAGCCCGCTAACCCAAGGCCCGTTACGGCCTATCCGAATTAGGCCCAGTAGCATCATCTGGGCCATCCAATATGATTCCAGCCCGTTTTCACTTCTGGCCCATGTATGGCCCATGACGTCTTTAGTCCCATATGAGGCCCTACGTAACTCTTGGCCTATTAACGGCCCGTGGTGAAACTGGCTCGTAATGAACAGTGTATCACTTTACACCCATTAACGGCCCATGGAGAAACTGGCCCGTAATGAACAGTGTATCACTTTATACCCATTAACGGTCTGTTATTCCGTTGGGCTGTTTCTAGACCATGTTATATTTCGGCCTTCTTAAAGCCCATTTATTCTTGGGCTCATTTCCAGCATTCGATTACTTACGGCCCGTTACTGTCATTTTCTGCTTGTGGGCCAAATTCAGCCCGTGGTTACAGTCGGCCCGTTTGTGGTCCCTTAATACGTTGGGCCGTTTTCATAGCGTCATCAAATACGGCCTATTAACGATGGCCCGTTATGGTCGGCCCATGAACGGACGATTCCAACTCTAGCCCGTTTACGGCCATAATGCGGCCTGTTATTGGCCCATGTTTGGCCAATCGATCATATGTCCCATATAAGGCCCATTTATGATACGACCCTGTCACACCCTGTATTTTGTAACATATCATTTGCATTAATAAAGCATGAAAATTTGGACCAACAAAAACTTTTGCATTATTTGGCTTTTATTTTGAAGTTGGTTTTCTCTGAGTGGTTTTTCAAGTGCTCTTATTAGTCAACTACTCCACCTTCTATACATCATCTCCTTGTCCCAAACTTCTGCCCAATGATCATGCCATGTGTATAGAGCAATATAGTATTTTCTTACAAAAATAATTTGGCCAAAAAGTATTTTTAAGAATTAGTTTTCCAAAAACCCCTGGATTGAGGATTTCACTGCAAATACTTAATTAAGGGCAGTAAAAATATTTCCAAAGATATATTTGACTCCTATTAGATATAGGATACCCAGAAACCACAAAAATATAATTTTGAAAGTTATTTTCCTATTTTATTTAAAGGGCTTTTCTTAAGGCCAGAAATGGCCTTAAAAAGGTTAAAATTATTTAAAAGCTTTAAAAATATTTGAGAAAAATTAGGAGACTCAATGGACATATATTTTCCATATATATGAGTTTCAACACATGGTTATGATCAAAATATTGGACAAAACCTTCCAAAACCATTTCTACCCATTTCAAGGATTTGGAATATTTCTACAGGAAATTTTTTCATAAAAATCCAAGGAAAATCCAGCAAGTCACAAATGCATATTGTGATCACCTTGAAAAGCCCCATGTCAATTAAAGTCATTTTGGTTCACCAAAATGCCCCAAAACCCTCTTTGACCAGAATCAAATTTGATCAAGTTTGTACTACCAACTTTCTCTCCTTAACCCCAACTTTTGTGAGCATGTTCACATGACCAAATGAGGCCACTACACTAAGTGGTGCATCAAGGAGAAGTGATTTGCTCAACTATATCTACACAAGACTATTTCTGCTCATTTCTAGGGTTTACCAAAGTTGCATTGGCAACTTTGCCCAATTAAGCTCCAAATTGGTGGAAGGCCCTAATTATATGTGTCATTTCACCCTATGGAGTATCATGGCAATTGGAGATCATTTGCTTGCCAAAACCCTTAACAAACACCTTCTGACATTTTGCAAAAACCATTGTTTTGACCCCTTCCACTATTCTTGGTGAGCTCCAATTTTTACCACAAACCCTTCTAGTCCCCTTTCACCTCCAGTAACAATGGCAAGTCCATAGCTCACTTATTGGATGGGTAAAACTCCACTTCCTCTCTCTGGTCAACCCATTTGCACACTTCTTCTTCCTCTCCCCTCACTCTACTGGCTCTCCAGGGCATCCAATGCCCCTCTCCTCTTCTTTACTCCCCCCTAGACCTGCTAGACACTAGTGGACACGCCCCTACCCTTTAAACAATGCCATGGCAGCCATTTGGGCGCTCTGGAGCGCGCTACAGTGCGTTCCCGCACTGTAGCTGCCCCCTTCCAGCCACATCCGGCCACCTCGGCTCTCCCCCTCGTGTCCCCCGAGGCCACCTCGACGTCCGCAGCACGCCACGCCCCTGGCCCCCTCCTCCTTCTCCCTCCTCTCGCCCCAGCTCGCACGCGTGGCAGCCGCCCGAGCGCACCAGTGAGCATGCTCACACGCGCGGTGCCTCTGGCCCCCTGCTCCCTCTCTCTCTTCTTTCCCTCGCTCTGGACCGAGCCCACAAACGCCCCAGACACGGCGCTCTCCTCCCCCGAGCCCCGCAGCGACGAGCGTGAGCTCGCCGGCGCACGGGTCTGCTGGACCTCCTAGTCCGCCTATATAAAGGCCTCCCCGAGCCCTTCCACCCTCACCACTCGCTCTCTGCATCGCCAAAACCTCCCCCTGCACCCCCAGTTCGCCTCCAGAGCCGCCCGAGCTCGAGATCGAGCTCGAGCTCTGCCGCATCGACTCGTCGGAGTTCGCGAGGTAGAAGCCTCCCCCGCTCCTCCTTTGCCTCGATCTGGAACCCCTGCACCCCACTGATCATTTCCCCCTTGCTTCCCCTCTCTATAGCTGCCGGAATCGACCGGAGCAACCACCACCTGAAGCTCCTCCACCGCGAGACCTCGTCGCCGGCGAACCAGGCAGCTCCGGTGACGCCCGCCACCTCCACCCGAACGGCGACATGACGCTGAGTCCAGCCGTGCCCTCACCTGACCTCGCCGTGCCCTGCGCCGTCGCCGGTGAGCTCGCCGACCCCTCTGGCCTAGGGTTGACGACGACGGCCGTGGGCCCCGTCTGTCAGCCCCTCGCCCTGATGCCTGGGCCCCGCTCGTCAGGTTTAAACCTGGCGCGCGCGCGTACAAGGGTGCGCTGGGCCGCCTCTCTGTTGGGCCTGCTGCGCTGCGGCTGTTCTGGCCCAGCAGGCACAGTGCCCTTTTTCTTTTTCTTTTCTGTCTCTTTTTCCAAATATTCCACAGGACAAAATAATAGTCCAAGTAAATTAATTCCAATTTCTAAATTCCTAGAATATTGCAACCTATTTAATGGTGCAACTTCCATTCAAATCCAACCAACTTTTCTTTACTATAAATATTTAAATGTGATTTTAAGCATTTAAATATGCCTTTGAAAATCCATTTCTCCTGTTCCACAACTCCAAATCCAAAACTAGGAATTTTCCCCTTCTTAGATTTCCACCTAGTATTTTACAAAAATGAGTTGACATTTTTCTGAGCACTTTGATTTTTCTGTTTTATTATTGCCTTATTTTTCTCGTTATTATTTTGCGGCGATAGATTGCGTTGCTGACAAGGAGTTGGACCAGAAGACTTTGAAGACCCAGAAGACCTTGTTGAGCCAGGCAAGCAGCCCTTTGACCATGTCTATGAAACCTTTTTATGCATGTCATATAGCACTTTATTAGCGTTGCTTCAAAATCATGATGTGATGGTAACCACTTTGATGGGTTGCCTCTGTTACTTCCTCGTTGATACTTGCATTGTGCATGACCCTACCTCCTTATGAGGGTTATGCCGGTGGGAGTAGATAGGATGCTAAAGTAGTGCTACGCAAAAGGGACGGGAATATGCATGGTGATGGAGACAAAGCATTTTCAAAGGACTTTTCGAAAACCCCATCGGGTGCCACTTATGCCCGAGGGAGATGATGAGATGGGTAGCCACTTGATGACGAAGTGGTGTATCGAGGCAAGTGTGTGTGTTGTTTTCGAAAACGGATTAGATTTAAGATTTGTCGACTGTCCCAACCTTACATGCGCAACCACTCTACCCTTATATGGGAAAGGGCATTATTGATTACCTAAGTCGATACTAGCTTGGAGCCCGCATTACTAGTGACGGGGGAGAGTTGGTGCTCTCTCTTGGGACGGGGTCGTGCCAGGTAGGGTGACCATGACTGTCTTTACAGGGCACCGGATACACCGTTGTGTCCCCTCTCGGATGTTACGATCTCGAGCGAGTCTCGTATGATGTACATCGAGAGGATACGGAACAACGAGTGGACTCCTTGTTAGTGTCGTCTAGGGAAAGATAGTGATCGGGTGCTTACCCCGGGTGCTTGAGGTACCACGGGTCGTGGATGACATGGAAGCTCCCCGGATCTTGTGGGTAAAGTGTGCAACCTCTGCAGAGTGTAAAACTATTCGAATAGCCGTGTCCACGGTCAAGGACAGTTGGGCGGTGCTGCTTAAACTACGTCCACTTGTTTACAAACCGGTCTGTGTGGGTAGAATTACTTGGGTCAAGTCAAGGACTTGACATGATTGAGTTGGGTTGGTGCCCACTCTAACTATGTTGATATCTGTAACCTGTCCTCATGATTACTTGAATTCTCCTGATGCATGTCTTACAAGTTGTTGAACATGTCATTGCACTCAAAACTAGCTTTCCGCAAAAATTTACCTATGTCATGCATTATTGTACCTTGAACCAAAACATGGGTTGCTTGCGAGTACATTCAAAGTACTCATTGGCTTGCCACTGGTTATTTAATTGACCAGGCATGGAAGAACAGGAGTTCGAGGAAGAATCCTTTGGAGACGAACTTGCGAACTAGGACGCTTCCCAGTCAGAATGCCTGTAGGGTTAAGGCAGATGGCATGGGTTCTACTCATCAACGAAGATTTCCGCTGCTTGTGTTTCATTTGATGTTCAGCCCCTAAGGCTTTATCTATGTAAGACTTGACCATAATGGTCATAATTTGTGTAAGACGGTATGTATGGATGTAAGACTCTTGTTATTCAGCTTCTGTGTGTTCAGTGAGCATTGATCTCTGGGATCACTGTACACGTGCATTCGGTGATCACGACTTATGAGTCGGGGTCCCCACAGAGCTGGTATCAGAGCCATCCTGACTATAGGAATCCTTAGTTAGCATGGACGTTAGTTAGCTTGAGACCATCTGAACCTCTCTCCTTTTCTAAGCTTACCCACCCGAGTTATATTTACCTTATTGACCTCTCCCATTCAACCTTTGTAGATGGCTGCCGTACCTGAAGACTTCCTGACCAATGGATTTCCCGTGCTTCTCGAGGATAGCCTCAAGAAGTGCCAGTTCCACAGAACCCCCATTTTCACCTACCATGAGCACTTGATCAATGACACTGAGACGGAGTATCACGTGGAAGTGATCGTGAAGGCCAATGACTCTCCAACAAGCTGGTTCTTTGAGGGACCCCAGATGGCAACACTAGTTCTTGCCGTCGAGACGGCAACCCTCAAAGCACTCACCCGCCTTCGAGACCTTCTTCCCGAGATGGCAGACGAGATGGCAACCCGCTTCTTGCCTTATCGGAAGGAAGGTGAGGATGAGAGCAGTGCACCAGCTCCACCACTAGAGGAAGGACTTCCACTCCAATTCCAGACCTACTTCAGCCTTTGTGCCGATAGTTTGGCACAACACTTGGCCTCGGAATCAATGGAACTCTGAAAGGAACTCCATGAGACCAAGGCACTTCTTCGCCAAGCACAAGAGAAGACGGATAGGATTAAGAAGGAAGGTGCTCCCCCTGGTCAGCCCGCAATCACATACCGAGGCGGAAGATCCCCAAAGGATGGAGAACCACCACGGCAGCACCACATGAGCGCAAAGGAATACCACAAGCTCTTCGCACCTCCGGCAAAGCAACGCCGTTTTGAGCTCCTCCACTCCCCCACCCCTTCAAGTGAAGAGGAAAGTCAGGCCACCGATGATGATGAGGAAGACCCAGAAGAGCCAGACTACGCGACCGAGCATTCCGCCACTTAGGCATCATTCGCAACCCGGATGTGCCCGTGAGTAAACCCTATGGTAGGATAGGTCGTGTACCCCTATGCGAAGTCGAGTCCTTGTACTGGTTCATATGAAACCATGTAGTGTTGCGTTTGCTTTTGGTGTGTTTGATGGATGTCGTGCTTTCCTATGGGAACTTGTAAGCGACTACATCACCCATTTGGATTTTAATGAATGTGTTTGGCCTTTTGGCCCTTGCATGAAAACAATTAGTGTCATACCAACCCCCTTACTAGGCATCCCATCTACATTGCTTTCCCCATCTTTCCCAATCATGAGACCTTGATCGCTCCAACAGGATGCCTGTTGTAACCCATACTGGTACTTCTACCCAGCAGCAAGGAGCCGGAGAAGGAGCCAGTCAGGACCAAACCCAAGGACAAGCTCCGCCACCACCACCACCTCCAAGCATGGATGTGGCTCAGCTTCTCCAAGCCTTCCGAGAGGAACGCCAAGCCAACACTGCAGCCCTCCAGATGATTGCTCAAGCTGTCAACCGCCAGCCGGCGGGAAACGACAATGGAGGTTCCACATTGGTGGAGTTCAAGAAGCATGCACCACCCACCTTCATCGAGACTGCTGAACCCCTGGATGCAGACGACTGGGTCCGCACCATTGAGGATCTGCTGGAACTAGTCGGATGCACTGAGGACCGTGAAAGGGTGGCATATGCTGCTCACTGTCTCGGGGGAACTGCTAGAGCTTGGTGGGATGGATTCAAGGCCATGCATGCTGAGCGAAACATCACTTGGAATGACTTCAAGGCAGAATTCCGCAAGGCCCACATTCCTTCCGGAATCATGGCCATCAAGAAGCGTGAGTTCCGAGCCCTGAAGCAAGGTAGTAGCACTGTCAAGGAGTACATGCAGAAGTTCAGTGTTCTCTCATGGTATGCCCCCGAAGATGTCAGCACTGATGCTGCCAAAAAGGAGCGCTTCATGGAAGGCCTTAACCAGACTCTGCAGTACTCGCTTGTTGTGTGTGACTGCCCGACCTTTCCTGATCTGGTGAACAAGGCACTCATGCTTGAAGACAAGCGACGTGCTTTGGATGATACCCGTAAGCGCAAGATGATCAGCAAGGGTAGCTCCAGCAACCAGAAGCCTCGCCCGTGGCAGTCCGCCCTGGTCAAGCCAACCTATCAGCAGCCAAGAGCTCCTGCACCCCGCACCAACTATCCACCTCAGCAGTATGCCAACCCCAGGCCAGCTTACAACAACCCCAATAACAATGTCGGCAAGAGCAGCAACCCCAACCAAGTCACTTGCTTTGGATGTGGTCAGCCAGGGCACTACTCCAAGAATTTCCCCAACAAGAAGCCCGACGCCCCACGCCCCAATGCGCAAAACCCAGGACAAGGCCGTGGAATGCCACTAAGGAACCAAGCTCCCCGCAACCCGCCCAACAATGGCAAGGGTCGTGTGAATCATGTCACTGCAGAAGAAGCCCAGGAAGACCCGGACGTCGTGCTAGGTACGTTCCTTGTCAACTCAACACCTGCAACTGTCTTGTTTGATTCTGGAGCCACGCATTCATTTGTCACCCAAAAGTTTGCATTAAAAAGTGGCATGACCCCTACACCCCTGAATAACCCTATGGTGGTACAAACCCCCGGGGCAGAGATGAGAGCCAAGATAGGATGTAAGGGAGTCGGGATTGTCATTAATGGGGTAGACTTCCAAGCAGACCTTATCATCTTAAGATCACAAGGATTGGATGTGATCTTAGGAATGAATTGGCTCATCAAGCATCAAGGCTTGTTAGATTGTGCCAACCGGACCGTCACTGTAACCAATGACCAAGGAGTCGAAGTCAAGTTTGCTCCCAACCCCACCTCTGCTCGAGTCAACCAAGTCAACTGTCTGACTGAAGTTGGATTGGAGCAAGTGCCGGTAGTATGCGAATACCCCGATGTCTTTCCTAATGAGCTACCGGGAATGCCTTCTGACCGAGACATCGAGTTCATCATCGAGCTCAAGCCCGGGGCAGGACCCATCTATAAGAAGCCTTATAGAATGGGATCAGAAGAGTTGGCAGAGTTGAAGAAGCAACTGGAAGAGCAGTTGAGGAAAGGATTCATCCGCCCTAGTGCCTCCCCTTGGGGATCGCCAGTTCTGTTTGTGGCAAAGAAGGACGGTACTATCCGCTTATGCATTGACTACCGCTCCCTCAATGAAGTTACAATCAAGAACAAGTATCCACTTCCCAAAATTGAAGATCTGTTTGATCAACTCAATGGGGCCAAGGTATTCTCCAAGATCGACCTCAGATCTGGGTACTACCAGCTGAAAATCAGACCCCAAGATATTCCGAAGACGGCATTTGTAACCAGATATGGCCTGTATGAGTGCACGGTCATGTCCTTTGGATTGACCAATGCCCCAACTTACTTCATGTATCTCATGAATAAGGTCTTCATGGAATATTTGGACAAGTTTGTTGTTGTCTTTATTGATGACATTCTTGTCTTCTCGAAGACGGAAGAAGAGCACGAGCAACACTTGAGGATGGTCCTAGACAAGCTTCGAGAGCACCAACTGTATGCCAAGTTCAGCAAGTGTGAATTTTGGCTGCATGAGGTTGGATTCTTGGGTCATGTTTTGATTGAAGAAGGATTATCGGTCGATCCCGCTAAGATTGAAGCCGTGACTGAATGGCAATCCCCAAGCAATGTGAAAGAAGTTAGAAGCTTCCTCGGACTCGCGGGATATTACCGCAAGTTTGTTGAAGGGTTCTCAAGCATTGCCCGACCCATGACTCAGCTCTTGAAGAAGGACAAGAAGTTTGAATGGACGCCGAAGTGTGAAGAGAGCTTCCAGGAGCTGAAGAAGAGATTGACCACCGCCCCAGTTTTGGCCACACCAGATATACACAAGGAGTTTATGATATACTGTGAAGCGTCAAAGGCCGGACTGGGAGGTGTTCTGATGCAAGAGGGCAGAGTCGTAGCTTACCTTTCAAGGCAACTACGGCCTCATGAAGAGAACTATGCTACTCATGACCTCGAGTTGGCAGCTGTAGTTCATGCCCTGAAGACATGGCGACATTACCTCCTAGGGAAGCGGTGTGAGATATACACAGATCACAAAAGTCTGAAGTATATTTTCACTCAGAAGGAATTGAACATGAGGCAAAGAAGATGGCTAGAGTTGATCAAGGATTACGATCTCAGTGTTCAATACCACCCTGGAAAGGCTAATGTGGTAGCAGATGCATTAAGCAGAAAGGCTTGTTCCTTGAATGCTATGCTTAAGAAGAGGCTACCCGCCTTGTATGAAGAACTTGAAAGCTTCGGGTTGGAACTAGTTGCACCAGGATTCCTAGCCAACCTTGAAGTCAAGCCTACCCTGATGGATGATATTAAGGAAGCTCAAAAGGGACACGAGAGTATTGAAGGCATTAAGAGGAAGATCAAGGCAGGCAAGGCCCCCGGATTCTCAGAGGATGAGCAAGGAATCGTGTGGTTTGGGAATCGCATTTGCATACCCAACAAGATTGAGCTCAAGAATTTGATCTTGCAAGAAGCTCATGACACCCCGTATTCCATCCACCCCGGAGGAACCAAGATGTATCAAGACCTAAAGGAAAGATTCTGGTGGCATGGCATGAAGAGAGAGATAGCCACTTGCGTCGCTAAGTGTGACATATGCCAAAGGGTCAAAGCTGAACATCAGCAGCCCGCTGGATTGTTACAACCCCTCAAGGTTCCCGAGTGGAAATGGGATAAAGTCGGAATGGATTTCATCACCGGACTACCTAGGTCAAACAAGGGACATGACTCCATCTGGGTCATAGTCGATGACTAAGGTAGCACACTTCATTCCTGTGAAGACTACCTATGATGGCAACCAGCTAGCAACTTTATACATCAACAGAATCGTAAGCCTTCATGGTGTTCCCAAGGAGATTGTGTCAGATCGTGGAACCCAGTTTAGCTCAAGGTTCTGGAAGAAGTTCCAAGAGGCCATGGGGACCAATTTGTCCTTCAGCACTGCTTTCCACCCATAGACCGGAGGTCAGACAGAACGGGTGAATCAGATACTCGAAGACATGCTCCGAGCCTGTGTCTTAGCATATGGAGTTAGGTGGGAAGATTGCCTCCCTTTTGCCGAGTTCTCCTACAACAACAGTTATTAGTCTAGCCTCCAGATGGCACCATTTGAGGTGTTTTACGGATGCAAGTGTCGCACACCCCTCAATTGGTCAAAGACCGGAGAAGGGCTAGTCTTTGGGCCCGATATTCTCCGTGAAGCAGAAGAGCAAGTCCAGCTTGTCAGAGAGCGTTTGAAGACCGCCAAGTCAAGGCAGAAGAGCTATGCTGACACTCGTCGCCGACGAGTAGACTTCCAAGTCGGAGACCATGTATACCTGCGAGTAACTCCTCTTAAGGGAACCAAGCGTTTCCACGTTAAGGGAAAGCTCGCACCAAGATTTATCGGCCCCTTTGAGATCACCGCACGACGAGGAGAGGTGGCTTACCAGTTGGAACTGCCACCTGAACTATCCGATGTGCACAACGTATTCCACGTATCACAACTCCGGAAGTGTCTCCAAGTTCCAGACAAGCCTGATCTTTACAAGGACGTCAGTCATCAAGCCATTGACCTTCAGCCTGATTTGACTAACCGCGAGAGGCCCATCTGCATTTTGGATGAGGCTGAGCGATGCACTCGTAGCCACACGATCAAGTACTTCAAGGTCCAGTGGAGCAACCACACTGAAGCGGAAGCAACCTGGGAACGTGAAGACTACCTCAGATCCGAGTTTCCATATCTCTTTAAAACCTAGTTTAGGAATCTCGGGGACGAGATTCTTGTAAGGGGGGTAGGTCTGTCACACCCTGTATTTTGTAACATATCATTTGCATTAATAAAGCATGAAAATTTGGACCAACAAAAACTTTTGCATTATTTGGCTTTTATTTTGAAGTTGGTTTTCTCTGAGTGGTTTTTCAAGTGCTCTTATTAGTCAACTACTCCACCTTCTATACTTCATCTCCTTGTCCCAAACTTCTGCCCAATGATCATGCCATGTGTATAGAGCAATATAGTATTTTCTTACAAAAATAATTTGGCCAAAAAGTATTTTTAAGAATTAGTTTTCCAAAAACCCCTGGATTGAGGATTTAACTACAAATACTTAATTAAGGGCAGTAAAAATATTTCCAAAGATATATTTGACACCTATTAGATATAGGATACCCAGAAACCACAAAATATAATTTTGAAAGTTATTTTCCTATTTTATTTAAAGGGCTTTTCTTAAGGCCAGAAATGGCCTTAAAAAGGTTAAAATTATTTAAAAGCTTAAAAAATATTTGAGAAAAATTAGGGAGACTCAATGGACATATATTTTCCATATATATGAGTTTCAACACATGGTTATGATCAAAATATTGGACAAAACCTTCCAAAACCATTTCTGCCCATTTCAAGGATTTGGAATATTTCTACAGGAAAATTTTTCATAAAAATCCAAGGAAAATCCAGCAAGTCACAAATGCATATTGTGATCACCTTGCAAAGCCCCATGTCAATTAAAGTCATTTTGGTTCACCAAAATGCCCCAAAACCCTCTTTGACCAGAATCAAATTTGATCAAGTTTGTACTACCAACTTTCTCTCCTTAACCCCAAATTTTGTGAGCATGTTCACATGACCAAATGAGGCCACTACACCAAGTGGTGCATCAAGGAGAAGTGATTTGCTCAACTATATCTACACAAGTCTATTTCTGCTCATTTCTAGGGTTTACCAAAGTTGCATTGGCAACTTTGCCCAATTAAGCTCCAAATTGGTGGAAGGCCCTAATTATATGTGTCATTTCACCCTATGGAGTATCATGGCAATTGGAGATCATTTGCTTGCCAAAACCCTTAACAAACACCTTCTGACATTTTGCAAAAACCACTGTTTTGACCCCTTCCACTATTCTTGGTGAGCTCCAATTTTTACCACAACCCCTTCTAGTCCCCTTTCACCTCCAGTAACAATGGCAAGTCCATAGATCACTTATTGGATGGGTAAAACTCCACTTCCTCTCTCTGGTCAACCCATTTGCACACTTCTTCTTCCTCTCCCCTCACTCTACTGGCTCTCTAGGGCATCCAATGCCCCTCTCCTCTTCTTTACTCCCCCCTAGACCTGCTAGACACTAGTGGACACGCCCCTACCATTTAAACAATGCCATGGCAGCCATTTGGGCGCTCTGGAGCGCGCTACAGTGCGTTCCCGCACTGTAGCCGCCCCCTTCCAGCCACATCCGGCCACCTCGGCTCTCCCCCTCATGTCCCCCGAGGCCACCTCGACGTCCACAGCACGCCACGCCCCTGGACCCCTCCTCCTTCTCCCTCCTCTCGCCCCAGCTCGCACGCGTGGCGGCCGCCCGAGCGCACCAGTGAGCATGCTCACACGCGCGGTGCCTCTGGCCCCCTGCTCCCTCTCTCTCTTCTTTCCCTCGCTCTGGACCGAGCCCACAAACGCCCCAGACACGGCGCTCTCTTCCCCCGAGCCCCGCAGCGATGAGCGTGAGCTCGCCGGCGCACGGGTCTGCTGGACCTCCCCGTCCGCCTATATAAAGGCCTCCCCAAGCACTTCCACCCTCACCACTCGCTCTCTGTATCGCCAAAACCTCCCCCTGCACCCCCAGTTCGCCTCCAGAGCCGCCCGAGCTCGAGATCGAGCTCGAGCTCCGCTGCGTCGGCTCGCCGGAGTTCGCGAGGTAGAAGCCTCCCCCGCTCCTCCTTTGCCTCGATCTGGAACCCCTGCACCCCACTGATCATTTCCCCCTTGCTTCCCCTCTCTGTAGCTGCCGGAATCGACCGGAGCGACCACCACCTGAAGCTCCTCCGCCGCGAGACCTTGTCGTCGGTGAACCAGGCAGCTCCGGTGACGCCCGCCACCTCCACCCGAACGGCGACACGACGCTGAGTCCAGCCGTTCCCTCACCTGACCTCGCCGTGCCCTGCGCCGTCGTCGGTGAGCTCGCCGACCCCTCTGGCCTAGGGTTGACGACGATGGCCGTGGGCCCCGTCTGTCAGCCCCTCGCCCTGACGCCTAGGCCCCGCTCGTCAGGTTTAAACCTGGCGCGCGCGCGTGCATGGGTGCGGTGGGCCGCCTCTCTGTTGGGCCTGCTGCGCTGCGGCTGTTCTGGCCCAGCAGGCACAGTGCCCTTTTTCTTTTTCTTTTCTGTCTCTTTTTCCAAATATTCCACAGGACAAAATAATAGTCCAAATAAATTAATTCCAATTTCTAAATTCCTAGAATATTGCAACCTATTTAATGGTGCAACTTCCATTCAAATCCAACCAACTTTTCTTTACTATAAATATTTAAATGTGATTTTAAGCATTTAAATATGCCTTTGAAAATCCATTTCTCCTGTTCCACAACTCCAAATCCAAAACTAGGAATTTTCCCCTTCTTGGATTTCCACCTAGTATTTTACAAAAATGAGTTGACATTTTTCTGAGCACTTTGATTTTTCTGTTTTATTATTGCCTTATTTTTCTCGTTATTATTTTGCGGTGATAGATTGCGTTGCTGACGAAGGAGTTGGACCAGAAGACTTTGAAGACCCAGAAGACCTTGTTGAGCCAGGCAAGCAACCCTTTGACCATGTCTATGAAACCTTTTTATGCATGTCATATAACACTTTATTAGCGTTGCTTCGGAATCATGATGCGATGGTAACCACTTTAATGGGTTGCCTCTGTTACTTCCTCGTTGATACTTGCATTGTGCATGACCCTACCTCCTTATGAGGGTTATGCCGGTGGGAGTAGATAGGATGCTAACGTAGAGCTACGCAAAAAGGGACGGGAATATGCATGGTGATGGAGACAAAGCATTTTCAAAGGACTTTTCGAAAACCCCATCGGGTGCCCCTTATGCCCGAGGGAGATGATGAGATGGGTAGCCACTTGATGACGAAGTGGTGTATCGAGGCATGTGTGTGTGTTGTTTTCGAAAACGGATTAGATTTAAGATTTGTCGACTGTCCCAACCTTACATGCGCAACCACTCTACCCTTATATGGGAAAGGGCATTATTGATTACCTAAGTCGATACTAGCTTGGAGCCCGCATTACTAGTGACGGGGGAGAGTTGGTGCTCTCTCTCGGGACGGGGTCGTGCCAGGTAGGGCGACCATGACTGTCTTTACAGGGCACCGGATACACCGTTGTGTCCCCTCTCGGATGTTACGATCTCGAGCAAGTCTCGTACGATGTACATCGAGAGGATACGGAACAACGAGTGGACTCCTTGTTAGTGTCGTCTAGGGAAAGATAGTGATCGGGTGCTTACCCCGGGTGCTTGAGGTACCGCGGGTCGTGGATGACACGGAAGCTCCCCGGATCTTGTGGGTAAAGTGTGCAACCTCTGCAGAGTGTAAAACTATTCGAATAGCCGTGTCCACGGTCAAGGACAGTTGGGCGGTGCTGCTTAAACTACGTCCACTTGTTTACAAACCGGTGTGTGTGGCAAGAATTACTTGGGTCAAGTCAAGGACTTGACATGATTGAGTTGGGTTGGTGCCCACTCTAACTATGTTGATATCTGTAACCTGTCCTCATGATTACTTGAATTCTCCTGATGCATCTCTTACAAGTTGTTGAACATGTCATTGCACTCAAAACTAGCTTTCCGCAAAAATTTACCCATGTCATGCATTATTGTACCTTGAACCAAAACATGGGTTGCTTGCGAGTACATTCAAAGTACTCATTGGCTTGCCACTGGTTATTTAATTGACTAGGCATGGAAGAACAGGAGTTCGAGGAAGAATACTTTGGAGACGAACTTGCGAACTAGGACGCTTCCCAGTCAGAATGCCTGTAGGGTTAAGGCAGATGGCATGGGTTCTACTCATCAACGAAGATTTCCGCTGCTTGTGTTTCATTTGATGTTCAGCCCCTAAGGCTTTTTCTATGTAAGACTTGACCATAATGGTCATAATTTGTGTTAGACGGTATGTATGGATGTAAGACTCTTGTTATTCAGCTTCTATGTGTTCAGTGAGCATTGATCTCTGGGATCACTGTACACGTGCATTCGGTGATCACGACTTATGAGTCGGGGTCCCCACAGACCCGTAGAAGGCCCATTGTTTCTACGGCCCGTAGAAGGCCTACCGTTTCTACGGCCCATAGAAGGCCCACTATTTCTACGGCCCGTAGGAGGCCCAGTGTCACTACAGTAAATATTAGCCCATGGTTATTGTGGCCTAGTTTTTAAAAATAGGTTATTGCAGCCACTAGCAAACCGCGGAAAAAGAACTGCACTAACTACAAGCAAACAAATAAACAAGACAACAAGGAAATAAATAAGCAAGCAACTTATGCTAGGATATCACGGCTATTACACATATTACATCCACTGGGCATCAAAGTTCGCCACCAGTGCAAATATAGGGAACAAAGCAGCATATAAACACCACAACAAAACAAGTCCAGAACTGAAACCACTTCAGAAGAGTGCAAGAAACAATATCCTGGGTACCCATAATGCTGGCAAGATGCTTAGCAGGCTTATTAACTTTCTCTTGTTTGGCGCTTAAATCGTCCAGCGCTTGCTGTTGCACAAGAAAGTACGCATCTGAATTCTGCAGGGACTTCCTCAGTCCTTCGGCTTCTTGCCGCAGCACAGCTGACTGATGCCTTTCAGCTTGTAGCTGAGACTGAAGAAGCCGAAGTGATTCAGGCAGCGAGTTCGAAGAGCTTGTGCCAGCAGTACTTGCCAGTAACTCGAACACTACATCAACGCAGGACTGTGGGGTTTTCTCACTGTCTAGAAGATCGTTTTTATCACCTTTCTTGGAGACCAACAGGGTTGTCTCACTATCTTGAACCTTATCTGCATTAGTTTCTCTACCATTGCATAGTGGGGTGCTCTTCTCTAATATTCTGTTTGCATACTACAAGAGAAACAAGCAGACACATCACATGTTTAGCTTGTAGTATACGGAACTCATTTTGGTAAACTGGTTCAGTAGTAAGGTGGACAGGATAACAGCATGAAACAAACATATATCTATGTACTATGGTCACTGTATTGTCCATATCATTCTAGTTTATGTTCCCTAGTCAAGATAGAGACACAGTTCAACTCATATATTTTTAAGACACAGCAGCATAGACAGAATATAATTGTGAGAAACTACACAACATTGGCAACACTTGTAATGTGCATCACATGAGAACATAACTGTTTATACAACTTAAACTGAAATCAACATAGAGCAAGAAGTTAGAACAACAATCTAGTTAAAGAAATAGGTTTAAAACATACCTGTTGCACCATTGGAGTTTCAATTGGATCCTTCAAATTCGAAAGTAGTTGGTATCAGTAAATACACTGATGCAACAGCAAAGGAGTATGGACCATAGCTACGGAATCTGACCTGAGAACAGTTGCTCTTCTGCTTTAAACATGGATTTTGGGTTAGCTGTGGTGGTCTTCATGCTTTGGGTACTGCAGTAGCTTTACAAACTGCTCGTGTGGGGGTACTCTGTGGTGGACATGGTGCTTTGTCAACTGTAAGGGGGTTACTATCCGCTGGGGTTGCGGTTAGATGGGTTGTAGCTGGTTCTCTGCCCAACGGTGTAAGTGTGCAATCTGGAAGAGTCTTGATTATGTGTGGTGGGGCTAGTTTGTGGGCCAATACAACCATGGTTCTATCTGCATCGACGGGTAGCACTGTCTTTTGTGAAGAACGGGTTTTTGCTCCCTTAGATGCTGCCATCACCCCCTCCAATTTAAATGGCTGATAAACAAGAAAAAAAATTTAACGTACAGACATTGTATGATAGACATATGTGGTAATTCACATATATGTTGTCTAACCAAACAGGACAGCATGACACAATTTCACATATATGATGCTTAACTAAACAGGATAGCATGACACTGTTTCAGATATATGTTGGATAACTTAACAGGATATAATGGCATAATTCAACATATGATGAGTACCTAAACAGGATGACATGACAAAACTATATGATGTCTTTCTAAAATAGGTTGGCATGAAATGTCTGTTTAGGTACATGTTGTTGGCATAATTCACATACATGTTGTCTAAATGATGTCTAACATACGATGAGTATAAATAATTCACATACATGTTGTCTAAGTATACAGGATGGCATGATATAATTGACATAATTGATTCATATACTAAGCAGCTGGCACTCGCATGTATGATCTCTAAACTAAGCAGATATAATTCAATATTGTGCATATGATGTCTAAACTAAACAATGCAAGACACCATATGCATCATATGAGAAATATAAACATTGCAACTTAGAGCATACACCTCAGGTGGGATATAGGACTGGTCATCTGTCTCTGAATCCTCCTCTGAGGAGCTCCCTGTAACCATCGAGATATATGCTTCAACAGGTACCATTGCCTGCTCTGAAGACCTTGTTTTCACTCTAGATTTTTCCATAACCGGCTCAAATGGCTGATACACATGAAGAGTAGTTCAATATACACAGATTGTCGACAAATGGAATACGTAATGAAAAAAAAGATGGCATGCGATAATTCACATATATGATGCCTAGCTCCATGGCGGTGCATAATTCACATATATGATAACTGGCTGAAAAACATGGCATTGCATAATTCACATATCTGATATAGAAAGCAAACAGGAGGCATTCACACAAAGCATGTCTAATCTAAGCAGATGGCATGGCAATGCAAGAGACCATATGCATGATATGAGCAATATAACCCAGCCAAGTTAGAGCATGCACCTCGGGGGGGATACGACTGGTCATCTCTCTCTGAATCCTCCTCTGAGGAGCCGTCTGTAACCAGCAAGAAATCTGCATTGACAGGTAGCACTGACTGCTCAGAAGACCTTGTTTTCACTCCAGATTTTCCCATGACTGACTCAAATGGCTGATGCACATGAAGAGTAGATGAATGTATAAACATTGTTGACAAATGGAATACATTATGGAAAAAATATGGCACGATACAATTCACATATACGATGACTGGCTAAACAGGATGGCATTGCATGATTCACGTATATGATGCCTGGCTAAAGAAGATGGCATTGCATAATTCCCATATACTCCCTCCGTTCCTAAATAGTTGTCTTTTTAGAGATTTCAAATGGACTACCACATACGGATGTATATAGACATATTTTAGAGTGTAGATTCACTCATTTTGTTTTGTATGTAGTCACTTGTTGAAATCTCTAAAAAGACAAATATTTAGGAATGGTGGGAGTATGATATAGAAACCAAACAGGTGGCATTCACACAAAGCAAATCTAAACTAAGCTGATGACATATAAGATGTATAATGTAAGCAATGCAAGGCGCCATATACTTGATATGACCAACATCAGCATGCCAGGTTAGAGCAAACACCTCAGGTGGTAAACAGGAGTGGACAGCTCCTTCTGAATCTCCATCTAAACAGTTATCTTCCTATGGAATACAATCTGGAAATGCAGGAGGGGGGGGGCACTTCGCCCACCATGGAGCGGCGTCTGCATGACATTATATTTGCATGCAATGGTCTTCTCTTTTTCTCTACATGTTTAGTATGAGTGTGTACAATATCTGACATGCATAATAAAAAAATAGTTATATTTTGTAAGGCCTAAGGGGTGCATACAAAAATCAAGACTGATGGTAGCAAACGAGTGGATGGATCCAAAACTAATGATAGCAGGTAGATTATAGCTTCAGTTTAAAAAGATAGACAATGGATCATCTATTGTTTGTTGCCCACCCAACATGAACCACATAGAAGACCCCAGATGAACCAGATAGTAGACAGATACTATCCGTTGCTGGCTCGATATGAGACCCATGGGAATTCAAAACTCAAGATTGAACGATAAAGTACTAGGTAATAATAACCGATGTATAACGTAAGCAAACATGAAAGACTGCGACCTCTCTTCCAGAACTATGTAGTCCTCAGGTTCATCTGCTCAGTCGATGATGGTAATGCAGTTGGCGTGGCTGCCGGCAACGTGGAAGATGATCTGAGGCGGCGAAAGGAAATCTGCAGGGGGGATCTCTGCTGCAGTGAATGCTTCTGTCGATGGTGCACCTCAGGTGGGGTGGATGACGGCATGGCAGGAGCAGGACATAACACACAGAGTTTTCTTTGACGCCTATCTGAAAATGAAGTAAATCTCTAAGGGCTCCTTAGAATTGGAGGATTCTATAAACGTGGGGACAGGAAAAACACAGGAATAGGATAGGAATGACGTGCAAAACAAAGCATTTGGAAACATAGGATTTCAGTCAACCTGGGTGTTTGGCTCACATGAATTGGAAGAACAGAGGAATGGAGAAACAAAGTGATGTGACGAGTGTACAACCTCTTTGGCATAGCCTTGTGGACCTCAACATCATTGGGTTGGACGTGGAGGATGGTGATGATGCTGGTGTGACTATCGGAGGTGGGGGATAAGATCCGAGGCCTCTGGAAACGGCGCCAAGGGTATTGCTCCGCTGTGATGGACGGTTCCGTCGTTGGAGCAGCTCCGCTAAGGTGTACGGCGACGAGGCCGAAGCATGACAAGACAGACAACATTAATCTGAAGTGGGACCCTAATATCATCTGCAATAGATGATGTAAAATACATCACCAAAAAGTGCTAGATGTAAAACGCATCAGCCGCTGTCGGCGTTCTGGGAACGGGGGTCCCCAGACTTGCCTGCCTGCGGCCTGCGGCGTGGCTCGAGTGGGGGCCCAACGTGGCCCATCTTCATCAACACAAGGTTCAAGACCCTCGCGAGGGGCCAAGCCTCGCGAGGCGGACGACACGGCGCTTCCTCAAGCACGACCTCCCTAGGCTGGCTCTCGAGGAGGCGGAGAGATCAAGGTGGGGTACCTCACGAGGTGCCCATGACGCAAGCCATGACGACCAAGGGTGCCAGGCGGGCGCCAGCCTGCGCAGCGTCTCCCTTTCCTCTTTGGTGCAAAGGGGGCAAGCGCAGGCAAGAGGATCAAGCAAAGGCACCCATTTCGGTGCAACGAGACCAAGACCAATCCAACAGTGGGAAGGAGGTCACCATGGAGCACAGGACGACGTCACCACAGGGCCTTTGGCAGGCGAAGACCAACTTTAGTCAGGATAAGTGTACCAGATGTTCCCCTTCAAATTGGCCAATTGTTGGTGCCCTTCCCGCTCAATATTTGGGAAGAGGCCCAGGGCCTTTGCCTATAAATAGGGCTAGCCACCCCCAGGGATCGGGCATCTAGAATCCGATCAAATCCAGCATCTAGAGAGAGAGAGAGAAGGGCGATCGAACTCCCCCTAGTAGTTCATCCCCTAGCCAAGAACAGACCCTCGCGAGGTCGTTCTTCCTTGTACTGTTCTTCCTCATCAGCCCAAGAGGCAATCCACCCACCACACTGGAGTAGGGTATTACACCACAATGGTGGCCCGAACCAGTATAAACCCTGTGTCTCTTGTGTCATGCTTGCAGTAGTTTAGATCCTTGCGAGACGGAGAGGTAGAGGGCACGATCTCCGCGCGCACCCCAGAGTTCGAACCTTAAGGGTCTGCCGGAACCCCTAAATCCGACATTTTGGCGCGCCAAGTAGGGGTGCGCCGGAATCAGTCTTCCACCGCTCCGCTCTCCTCCGACCGTCGCATCCATGTCTGGCGCTCGTCGGGCCCGCGCCGAGCACCTTGCCGCCATTGCTTCCCGCGCCGTCCAGACGGCCCCCGTCGGTGGGCGTCCTCGTCGTTACCCGTCGCCCGCCGTCAACGCCGCCACCGGCCCGGCGGGGAACGAGCAGCAAGCATCCTCTCAGCACCCGTCCGTGCGGCGGGATGGCCGCACTGCCACTCCATCGCTCACCCCGGCTGGTTCTTCGTCGCACGCGCTTCGCGCGCCCTTGGAGGCTCGGGCTGCGCTCCTCGCGGCGAACGAGCTCCTGCGCTACCGCCCCGTCAACGACGTCTACGAGGAGTGGCTCGACCGTGTCGCCGAGCTCGTCCGTGCCGCAGGGGGCTCTCCCGCGCCTTCCGCACCACTGCGCCGCACTCCGCCCCGCATGGGCAATGAAGCCCCGGGGGCATTCCAGCCGCCTCCTTTCCAAGAAGATGCCATGGTCCCAAGGCGCGCAGCTCCTGGGCGGAACCCGCTTCGTCATGCGTCGGCCCAGCAGGAACGGAGCTGCCAAGAAGTCCCGCGACCGCAAGAGGCCGCCCGGGCGCTCCCAGCCCCGGCTCGCCGAGACCCCGCTCCAGCTCCGACACGTCAAGACCCCGCGCTGCTCCCAGCTCCAGCGCAAGGGGACCCACAAGGCCAAGCTCTCCCTCAACCAAAACCTCCCGCGGCCACCGCTGGCTTCCGCGCCTACACCCCCCGAGCTGCGTAGCGTCGCGTGACCCGGCAAGTTCAAGCCGGACCTGCCTCCCCGCTATGACGGCACAACTGATCCCACAGAGTTCCTCCAGCTCTATGAGCTGGGAATCGAAGCTGCCAGCGGGAACGAGAAGGTCATGGCGAACTGGTTCCCCATGGCGCTGAAGGAAGGTGCTCGCACTTGGCTCCTGAACTTGGCCCCAGGCACGATCTCCTCCTGGGACCAGATGCGTACACGCTTCATCGCCAACTTCCAAGGTACCCGCGACCGGCCTCTCGCCGTGAGCGACATGCGCCGCATCAAGCAGCAACCTGGAGAGACCCTGCAAAAGTACATCCAGCGCTTCAACAGTGCGCGCCTCAAGATCCCCAGGGTGTCCGAAGAAGCCATCATTTTGGCCTTCTCCGATGGCGTGCGCGACGTCAAGATGAAGGAGGAGTTGGCGATCCACGAAGACCTATGCACCTCCCTGGAACTATTCAACCTGGCGACCAAGTGCGTGAGAGCTGAGGAGGGACGCCTCTCCCTCCTCGAGCTGCCTGCCGCAGACCCAGAAGAGAAGAAGCCCAAGGCCAAGGACGTGAAGCGCAAGGGGGCTGCCGTGCTCGCGGCAGAGCCAGACACCAAGCGGGGCAAGGATGTGCCCTAATCCTCCAGGGCCATCCGGTACTGCGTGTACCACGACCTCCACACCCACAACACCAATGAATGCCAAGAACTCCATGCCGTGCGGGAAGGAAGAGTCGGCCGACACCCTGACCGTGCTGACCGGGGCTACGACCGAGGAGGAGGAAGGAACCCGGGACGCTGGGAAGATCGTGGCCCACGTCCAGGCTGGCGTGACCAACCTCGCGAGGACCGCTGGCGTGACCAACCTCGCGAGGACCGCTGGCGTGACCCGCCTCGCGAGGGGGATTGGAGGGACCATCCTCGTGAGGATCGCCCTCATGGCAACCCAGGCCTGCCGCCGTTGCCGCCTCAGCCAAGAAGGAATAAAGACCGCCACCAAGACGAAGGGGCTGGGGGCTTCCAAGAGCCTCGCGCAATCGCCTGCATCCTGGGCGGAGCTCAAGCCCCAGCCTCTCAACGTATCTTCAAGCAGTTTGCTCGCGAAGTGAATGCAGTTCTCCCCAAGCTCGAAGCAATGCGTCCCCTCAGGTGGTCGGCCTGCACCATCACGTTCAGCTCAGTAGACCAGCTCAAGTGCGCGGCCACAGCCGGAGTCCTCCCAATGCTTTGTTCCCCAGTCATCAGCAACGTTCTGGTCACCAGGACCCTCATCGAAGGAGGGGCAGGGCTCAATGTCTTGTCCGTGGAAACATTCAACAGCCTCCAAGTGCCCTATGACCAGCTCCAGCCAACCAAGCCCTTCTCCGGAGTCACCGACGGTTCCACGGTCCCGATCGGGCAGGTCCGCCTCCCGGTCACCTTCGGCACCTACGACAACTACCGCACCGAGCTCATCGACTTTGACGTCGCCCATATCCGACTGCCGTACAACGCCATCCTCGGGTACCCGGTGCTGGCCAAGTTCATGGCCGTGACTCACCACGGCTACAACGTCCTCAAGATGCCAGGAAGCGGCGGCGTCATCACGGTGCCATGCCAAGAGAAGGACGCAGTGTGTGCCCTTGAGCGAGCCTTCCAGGCTGCGTCACTAGAAGACCCAGATCGCGGAAGCAGGAGGCTTCCTGAGACCACCCCCAAGAAGAAGAAGACAACGTCAGGCTCAGCCCCTCAGGAGGCAGGCCCTTCAAGGCCCGCGTCTGCCCAGGGGGACCCTCCTTCAATCGCATAGGTAAGCGCGCCCGGCGCCCTCCTCAGGCAGGGCTCGGGGGCTCTCACCTGGAGGGCCATCGACCTCGCCAAGGTCACGAGGGAGGTGCTGGGGCACAATGTGGAGGCGTGTTTCGAAGCACGCTTCCCTCGAAAGGAAGCCAGGGAAAGAAGGTCAGACAAGCAGGAGTTTGTTAGCAAGGCCATTCAAGAACTAGAGGAGTCAAGGATCATGAGAGGTTGCCGTCGCCCACCAGCTGTGGCTCCCCATCCAGGCGAGGATGGTGGGCTGCGCGTCTGCGTCGACGTACCAGGGCTCAATCAGATCGCCACGGCGGAGCGCCTCTGGCCCTCACAAGTTGTGCGCTGCGGAGGACCACCCCACAGCTATGTTCGCATGCCTTATGGCCTGCCGAGCGTGGTTGCGGCGTACCAGCGCATCATGAGGAGCATCTTGGAGGCGCAAGAAGGCAGGCGTTCCGCAGCCCTGGCGGAGATGGAGGCTGCTCACGAGGAGCCGCCGGTACCTCCGGAGCCTCCCGAGGCCCTTGGGCCTGGGTGCTCGTGAGGATCGGCTTCCGCAGCCCACCGAGTCTACTACACCAACGCCACCACACCGAAGACATCTTCAGGTCACATCTTTCAAGTTTCATTCCCAGCTGGAGCGCCCTCCCAGGGTTGCATCATTCCCAGGCCGCGTGGGTCCGTCCCTGTGGCATGTATCCCTTTTTATCTTTTCAGTCGCTAGCTTGCTTTGCTGGGGGTGCCCCTCGGGCTGCATCATCCCCAGGCCACTCGGGCTAGGCCCAGCGGCATGTATCCCTTCCGCGTTTATTTCCAATTATGCATCATGCTTGATTACTCGATGCCGTCCGCGACACCTTTTATTCTTCATGTCGACCACTTGCACGTTAAAGGGGGGGGGTGCCTGAGCATCGCGACTCAGGGCTCTTACTGGCTCTCCAGCCCTCACCCTCTGGCCTTGTCCACGGCATCGTGACCTGGCATACCAGCGACGACTGAGACAAGCTCGAGGGCCGGGACCCGAGGACGTAGAGTGCCGGCATCTAACCAGATTTTGCAGGAACACATCTCAAGGTACGGCCCAGTGAAAGGCGCAACCCGCCTAGAGGTAGGGCCTCGTGAGTCCCGCGCTGGCTCACGGGTGCCCAGATACACCTCACCTAGCTCTACCGTGCCAACCACGTGTCAGGGCGGGGCTGTACACGCCCCGGGGGCTCCTCCCCGAGGGGAGCCCCCTCCCACGTACCAGTGGAAGCACCATGCTCCACGCTGGCTGACGACACTGCCGAGGAGCGGCTATGCCCGTACACATACGGAAGCGCTATGCTCCGCGCTGGTGATAAACAACTGAGGGTGGCCTCCGGGCCGCATTAACTTCAGGGAGCCCCGAGCTCAGTGGCCGGCCTCATCACAACGCCTCCCCCCCGGGAGCGCCGCGCGAGGGGGCTGGGCACGGGGGCTATGACTGGGTCACGCCCAGCCGTACGCCCCAGCCAGGCCCCTCGGGCCTGGTTCGTCGCGCGTCTCTCCCCGAGCGGAGCCAAGGTACGAAGGCCGTTTGCGCGTCAAGGGGGACTCCTGAGCATCGCGACTCAGGAGCCTAACTGGCTCCGTAGCCCCTCACTCCTTAGTTCCGAAAGGCTATGCTGGGTGAGGTACGCGCGGGGTCGGGCTCTGCAGACGTAGAACGGTAGCCCCGCCTGCATTTCATCTCGTCACCTGCTGTTCGCGCGTCAAGGGGGACTCCTGAGCATCGTGACTCAGGAGCCTAACTGGCTCCGTAGCCCCTCACTCCTTAGTTCTGAAACGCTATGCTGGGTGAGGTACACGCGGGGTCGGGCTCTGCAGACGTAGAACGGAAACGCACCTACGTCGCGCTTCCCTACTTGTTGCTCGTGCGCTAAGGGGGACTCCTGAGCATTGCGATCAGCAGCCTAACTTGTCATGTGGCCCCTCATTCCTTTGGTCCCGTCCTGGTTTCCAGTCGGGGCTGATGCTGGGTGAGGCATGCGCGTGGCCGAGCTCTGCCGGCGTAGAGCATAAGCAAGTAGGGAAGAGGAACATAAAATTCAAGGAACTTAAAAGCGAATATTACAACCCATAATGTCGCCTTGGTACCAAACGCAAATTTAAATGCCTCCTCGAGGCGTCGTGCATGTGCAGGAACCGAAAGAAGAACAGGAACAATAGCGGAGTCATTTGTCGGCAGCGGAGTCGCGTGGAGTGGCTTCACCTTGTGGGGTAGTAGAGCCGGCAGCGCCTCGCTTCGGCTTGGTGCTGAAGGCCCGGAACTTCCCCAGCAGCGCCTCTGCGCGCCCCTTCATGGCCTCAACAGCAGCAGCGGCGCCCTCGCTGCTCACCGGCTCCAGCAGGCTGTCAAGGTCGGCGCTGGTGTCGCGGAGGTAGACATGGGCGAAGACCCGCGTCAGCGCGGCGGAAGACAGGACACGCGCCTCGGCTTCGACCGTGGGGACGAGTCTGACGGCGACATCTCCAAGAGCCTTCACCAAGAAGGGAAGCAGTTTGGCGGGGCCGTCCTTGTCGCCAGCCAGCGGGCAATCCAGGCCACTCTCGTAAAGCGTCTTCAGTGAAGCGCGGGCATCCTTCTCCATGTCCGCGAAGGCCATGCGATCCTCGGCAAGGACCCGGGCCTTGGCGTCCAGCTCGGCCTTCGTCGTCTCCAGCTCCTTCTTCAACACACCTAGGTGGCTGCGGCGCTTCTTGAGCTTCGCCTCCCGGTCCTCGAGTGCCGCCTCGCGAGCCTTCACCCCCTTCTCCTGCTCTTGGCGAAGGCGGGTCTCCTCTGCAAGCTGATCACGAACGCCTTGCAACTCGTCCTCCAGGTCCTTGCAGCGGCCGCGGATGCCAACCGCCTCTCCCAAGGCCGCGTCACGGGCAGCCTTCGCCTCGAGGGTAGCCTGCCTCTCCTCGTCACAGGCCGTCGAGGCCTGAACCAGCGCTGCCCGAATCGAGGCGTCGGAGCGAATCCACCCCGAGGCCAGCTCCAGGCGCCCGGCCACCAGGCAAGGGTTGGCGCCTAGAAGATCCTGCCGCAGCTGGTCCAGTCCAGCAACAGCTCGCTCTAGGATGGAAGAAGAAGGCCGAGAAGCATCAGTGCGCTTAAAGGCAGCAGGAGGAGTCGCGGAACCAGCAGCCGGCGGAACGGGAGGAGAAGGTAGCGGCGGCGAGGCTGCAGTATCCCGAGGCGGAGTCTACTGCGCCTCCCCAGCCGTAGCAGCAGCACCAGGCAAGGGCACCTCTAGGGTCGACCGAGCCATGGGGGCTGCGGCCCCAGCCAGATCAGCCAAGCCCCGCAAGGACGAGTGGGCAGGAGAAGCCCGCGCGTCGCGGTCGCCCTCCCCTGCAGGTGGAGGTGTCGTCGCAGCTGGGGCCTCAGGAGCCCCCTTCAGCTTCTTCGTCGTGGGCGCCAGCCTGCTCGGGAGAAGTAATCGTCAAGCCTCGTCAGCGGGACAAGAAACCAGGGACCAAGGATCAAGCACTTACAGGTCGTCGCCAGAAAGCTCCAGCAGTCTCCTGCCAAACTTGAAGCCTGAGAGCCGGCTGGAAGGGTCGACCTCGGAAGCAGAAGGCGCGTCAGCGGTTCGCCCTGGAGTCAGGGCGGACCCGCGGGGGATCAACCCGGTCCTGCCCTTCTTCGGGACCGGGGGCGAGCTCCCGCTGCCCAGCACGTCGTCGTCATCATCATCATCACTCAGCAAAAGGCGGAGAGCACGGGGCTTGCGCTAGAGCGAGGGAGCCCTGGACTCTCTGTCAGTCGCCTCGGAGTCGGGGCCTGCCTCCTGCTCGTCCTCGCCCCCTTCTCCGCTGGAGTCGCCGGAAGACACATTCACCAGATCCTCGGGAGCCACCACGGGCACAAGCCCGTCCCCGTTGAAGACGGGCATGGACTCCACCACTTGCTCCCAATTGTCGCGGAGGAACAGGGGCGAAGGCGCGCCCTCCAGCCTTGCTGCCTCGCCCCCGACCAGGGACTGGAGTACCGCAGTCACGTCCTCTTCGCCCACGGCTGCGGGGCTCGGGTGAGGCCTCCACATCGGGGGAGAGTACTGCCGAAGCGGAGCCAGCTGGTGCTCCTGGAACTCCCTCAGTAACGACGCCCCGGTCAGCTTCGCCGTCGCCAAGTTGGCCGGCTTCAGATCGGCGTCCATCTTCGCCAGCATCGACTTCGCGCGGGGATCCGTGAGCTCCGCCCGGCACCAGTCTTCCGAGCTTACGGCCGGCTCCGTGGGAAGGGCCAACCGAGGGTCGACGCACCCGGCGTCAACCAGTACCCACTTGCTCCGGAAGCCCTTGATCCTCTTCCCTGGATTCGAGATGGCCATGGAGCTGCCGCACGCGACGAAGCCCGCGCATGCAGAAGGAGAACCCTTGGAGGTCCGGAGGTAGAAGTAGTGGCGCAGCAAGGCCACTGAAGGCTGCACCCCCACATGCGCCCCGCAGTAGTAGGCGAAGATCGCCAGGAGAAGGACGGAGTTGGGGTGGAGATGCAAAGCTTGCAAGTTGTAATGGCGGAGGACGGCGAGGAAGAACTCAGAGAAAGGAGGCACCAGGCCCGCCGCAATGGAGCTCACGAAGAAAGGATAGAAGGTGCTCCCTTGGCCTTCAGGGACATCGGAGCCGACCTTGAACATCTGCGCCCCGTCAATGCCCTGCGCCGCAGCCATCCGGTGCAGTAGGGCGAGGCTCGCCTTCGACACGTTGGGCGAATCCAAAGCAGGCGAGAACCAAGCTTCGTCCGGGGCCCGGCGAGGCGCCATGGCTGCCTGGGTCGAGCAGGTGGAGCAGATTTGGAAGCTTGGAGGAAGGGAGAAGAAGCGCAAGAAAGGGGACCTGAGCAGCGGATGAAGAAGGAGAAGAACAAAACCCGAGCAGATGCCACACCTTTAGTATCCTGCGCAGTTGCAAAAGCACCCACGTCCAATCAACCGCCACACGGCGCCCGAGGCCGCAGGCTGTTAGGGCTCGCGGCGCTTCGCCCTTGCCCTTTCGCCTCTCGGCACGGCCAAGTCCGTGCGCGCCTTGGGCCCGGGGGCTACTGTCGGCGTTCTGGGAACGGGGGTCCCCAGACTTGCCTGCCTGCGGCCTGCGGCATGGCTTGAGTGGGGGCCCAACGTGGCCCATCTTCATCAACACATGGTTCAAGACCCTCGCGAGGGGCCAAGCCTCGCGAGGCGGACGACACGGCGCTTCCTCAAGCACGGCCTCCCTAGGCTGGCTCGCGAGGAGGCGGAGAGATCAAGGTGGGGTACCTCACGAGGTGCCCATGACGCAAGCCATGACGACCAAGGGTGCCAGGCGGGCTCCAGCCCGCGCAGCGTCTCCCTTTCCTCTTTGGTGCAAAGGGGGCAAGCGCAGGCAAGAGGATCAAGCAAAGGCACCCATTTCGGTGCAACGAGACCAAGACCAGTCCAACGGTGGGAAGGAGGTCACCATGGAGCCCAGGACGGCGTCACCACAGGGCCTTTGGCAGGCGAAGACCAACTTTAGTTAGGATAAGTGTACCAGATGTTCCCCTTCAAATTGGCCAATTGTTGGTGCCCTTCCCGCTCAATATTTGGGAAGAGGCCCAGGGCCTTTGCCTATAAATAGGGCTAGCCACCCCCAGGGATCGGGCATCTAGAATCCGATTGAATCCAGCATCTAGAGAGAGAGAGAAGGGCGATCGAACTCCCCCTAGCAGTTCATCCCCTAGCCAAGAACAGACCCTCGCGAGGTCGTTCTTCCTTGTACTTTTCTTCCTCATCGGCCCAAGAGGCAATCCACCCACCACACTGGAGTAGGGTATTACACCACAATGGTGGCCCGAACCAGTATAAACCCTGTGTCTCTTGTGTCATTCTTCCAGTAGTTTAGATCCTTGCGATACGGAGAGGTAGAGGGCACGATCTCCGCGCGCACCCTAGAGTTCGAACCTTAAGGGTCTGCCGGAACCCCTGAATCCGACAGCCGCGCCACGGTCGGTCCGGCAGATGCCGTAAGTACTGTTCACTCTGAACTTAACTGAAGAAAATGAACTTCATAGTCGAAACTGAATTTTACTGTCGAAACTGACTGAACTAGTAACAGAGCATTGCAATAGATGTTTAGGGCGTTCGAGCACTAGTAGCAGAGAAGCAGTGACCTAAATCAGCAGACGCTCGAGCAGGGAACGCACTAGCAGAGAGCAAGTAGTGCAGTAGCACCGCGAGCGAGTGCTAAAGCAGCAACTCCTGTAGCTGCCGGAGGTCGTGCAGCAGCAGCGCAAGCGAGAGCAAGAGCAGAGCAGCAGCACGAATGAAAGCAGGAGCAGTGCAGCAGTGCGACCGACAGCAAGAACAGAGCCGCTGCGCGAGCGAGAGCCAGAGCAGCTGTAGCTAGTGCCATTGTGGAAGTCGCCGCCTAGGAAGCAACGACATGGGGGAGAGACGCCGTGGATGATGTGGCCGGCGACGGCGCCGTCGATGGAGACACGCCATGTCTGCTCGGTATCGAGCACCGGCAGCCCCGTGAGATCGAATAAAAGATAAAATGCAGCGGTGAGTGCAGAACCTCCTTGGTGGTGCCGAGTTGGCCTCGGCTTCATCGGAGGAATTGGTGAGGGTGCTGCGGTTCCAGTGGGGCAGGTCAAGACGGCGCTGTGGGGATTGAGGTGGCGCGATAGACGAGGCGAACATCGGGGCAGCTCCTTGGAGGTCGAGGACGGGGCGGCTGATCCGGCGGGACGACAAGATCGACAACGAATCCTCATCCGGTGCGGTGGATGAGAGACGGCGAGCTATTGCGCTGGACGACATAGTCGGGGAAGAGTCTCCGGCTGGGCGGCTGTCGGGAGGCCGACGGAGGAGCGTGGGGTTCCACGAGTTTTGGCGGCCTCGGTGTATGAATGGGGGGGGCGAAGGGGGAGGGGGAGCCAAGCTTAGGGACGCGCTTGTCCGAAATGTAGGGTAAGTTACCAGCGTACCCCCACCGGTTTTGACACCGTGACATGGAGCTTCATTTCCGGCTGAGGGGTAGAAGGGGGATTTCGCGTGTCTGGGCCGCGGGAGCGATTTCGGATGAGGAGGGAGTTCTCGCACGCGTCCAAATTTCGGGATAATAAGGCGCGACGCGGGTTGAAGAAGCAAGAGTTTCAAAGCAGGTGAGACAAAAGATACTCGAGCTTGAAAATTTCGGGATAACAAGGTGCGAATTCCTTGTTCGGGAGAACAAAGTGTAAAAAAACAATTCGTACAAGACACAAGAGAGTCATGTCCCCTTTTACTATATTGCTATAGATGCCATTGAAAAAACTACAAGAAAAATGTAAAAAAATCGGAAGAACAAGATTACCCTGCACAGTACCAAATCGATTCGCACTTCCCTCAACAACAACAAAAAACAAATCAATTCCCACCAAAGAAAGAGTAATGTCCCTTTTTATATGATTACAGATGCCATGATCTCGAATTTCAATTTTTGAATCCACGTTATGTTGAATTCGAATATATCGTTAGGTGACCTTGCGGTTTATAATTGATGTAGTCGTACATTTTGATCTTCCATCATATATGAACATTTTTCTCCACCATGTGAACATATATATTGTCATCTACCATATGGACTAAATTTGAATCAATTTTCCTTATTTTAATACGATTGTTGTCAAGTTATACAATAATTTAAATATTATCTTGATAACAAAAAACATACATATAACAGTAATCATATTTCACTATGAACTACATGTACCATACGCTCTCCAATTCAAATATTTGTATCCATTTTATGTTGAATTCAAATCATAGTACATTATTGGTCTAGGTAGCGAGATGTTTGGGATAATCTGAACCCTGTTTTCATACGTATAATTTTTGGCTGAATTGGGACAAGTTTTGGTATAAGCCTCTTGCAAAACCGGAGATTCTCTCAACAAGCCTCGCGGTTCCGAGAGGGAATGTGTCACCTTTGTGTGCGAAACGATATACGCTGCCTCCCCCCTGATTTTATTTACAAAGTCAACATAGAACTATATGAGTGCCCTATTAAATTTTGGAATTATTTCGGGTTCATTTGGCCTTTTTATACATTAATTGAGTTTCTAGACTTTTAATGTGCATAATCTAAATATGAATTGCATGCACATGCTCCGGTGCACCAAAGTGGGTTGAAAATCCACATGTGTGTCCTTGGTTGAATTTCTAGGTCCCATGGAAGAAATGAGAATGAAATTCAAACATCTGGGCATCATGACTCGGCCGAGAACATCGAGAAACTTTGATTTTAAATTCATGTAAATCCAAAACTCGCCTGGAAATCATGAAACTTGACATGGTGGCATGTCACGACACTAACATGTTGTGGTAAAAAATTGGGCCGATTTGGAAGCTCGTGGTTCTAAGAGGGAACGTGCCACCTTTGAGTGTGAAACGATATACGCTGCCCCCCTTGAGTTTCTTAACAAAGGCAACATAGAACTACATTAGTGCCCTGTTAAGTTTTGGAATTATTCCGGGTTCGTTTGTCGGTTTTTTATACATTAATTGAGTTTCTGGTCATTTAATGTGCATAAGTCAAATTTGAACTACAAAAAAATGCTCTCGTGCACCAAAGTTGGTTGAAAAATCACATTTGTGTGCTCGGGTGAATTTATAGGTCCCATGCAAGAAATGAGAATAAAATTAAAACATCTGGGCATCGTGGCTCGGTCGAGAACATTGAGAAACTTGGTTCTAAAATTCTTGTAAATCCAAAACACGTCTGAAAATCATGAAACTCGGCATGGATGTCATGTCATGGTACTACCATGTTGTGGTAAAAAAAATTGGCCGAATAGGAACAGATTTTGGTATAAGCTTCTTGCAAACCGAAGCTTCTCTCAAGAAGGCTCGTGGTTCTAAGAGGGAACATGCCACCTTTGAGTGCGAAACGATATACGTTGTCCCCCTTAAGTTTATTTACAAAGGGAACATAGAACTACATGAGTGCCCTGTTAAACTTTGGAATTATTCCGGCTTTGTTTGGCCTTATTTACACATCAATTGAGTTTTTAGTCACTTAATGTGCATAATTCAAATTTGAACTACAAGCACATGCTCCCGTGCACCAAAGTTGGTTGAAAAATCACATTTGTGTCCTGGGGTGAATTTCTACTCCCTCCTTCCATCTATATAGGTCCTAATGCGTTTTTCGAGGCTAACTTTGACCAAACGTTAGAGCAATAATATATGACATGCAACTTACACAAAGCATACCTTCAAATTTGTATGTCAAAGGAGCTTCCAATAATATAATTTTAATAGTATACATCTCATGTGCTATTAACACTACAAAAAATACACTTTCGTGATGATACGTGTTTGTCATAGTAGGTCGCGTTTTTTGTCATGCATGTACATCCATGACAAATTTATGACAGAATCAAGATAGTCATACCTGTGCTGTCGTAGGAGTGTTCCATGACATTACCAAAATTATCATCACGGAAGTGTCCACTTCCATGATGATAAATCGCGCGTCACAGAAGTGCTTTCGTCAAGGGTGACCGATACGTGGCTAGCCGGGTTTTGGATCCGATAACCCGTTAATAGCCCTGACCAATGGGAAATTTCCACGTGTAAAATTCTTATTGGCCGGACGAAACACGTGTCAGCTCATCAGTGAGTCAGATAGGCTCCTATGATACGTCGACACGTGGCACGGCCCAATAGAGGCCCATTCCTGTGAAAAGGCTGGCCTGTTTGACTTGGTCAAAAGGTGGCGGGCCGGCCCATGTAAAGCCTGTTAACGGCCTGTTCGCATATAGCCCATTTACAGCCAGCTAACCCAAGGCCCGTTATGCCCTATCCGAATTAGGCCTAGTAGCGTCATCTGGGCCACCCAATATGATTCCAGCCCATTTTCACTTCTGGCCCATGTATGGCCCATGACGTCTTTCGGCCCATATGATGCCCTATGTAACTCTTGGCCTATTAACGACCCGTGGTGAAACTGGCCCGTAATGAACAGTGTATCACTTTACACCCATTAACGGCCCGTGGTGAAACTGGCCCGTAATGAACAGTGTATCACTTTATACCCATTAACGGCCTGTTATTCCGTTGGGCCATTTCCAGCCCATGTTATCTTTCGGCCTTCTAAGAGCCCATTTATTCTTGGGCTCATTTCCAGCATTCGTTTACTTACGGCCCGTTACTCTCATTTTCTGCTTGTGGGCCAAATTCAGCCCGTGGTTACAGTCGGCCCGTTTGTGGTCCGTTAATACGTTGGGCCGTTTTCATAGCGTCATCAAATACGGCCTATTAACGATGGCCCGTTATGGTCGGCCCATGAACGGACGATTCCAACTCTAGCCCGTTTACGACCATAATGCGGCCTGTTATTGGCCCATGTTTGGCCATCGATCATACTGCACGTATAAGGCCCATTGATGATATGACCCGTAGAAGGCCCATTGTTTCTACGGCCCGTAGAAGGCCCACTGTTTCTACGGCCCGTAGGAGGCCCAGTGTCACTACAGTAAATATTAGCCCATGTTTATTGTGGCCTAGTTTTAAAAAATAGGTTATTGCAGCCACTAGCAAACCGCGGAAAAAGAACTGCAATGTCTAGAAGCAAACAAATAAACAAGACAACAAGGAAATAAATAAGCAAGAAACTTACGCTAGGCTATCACGGCTATTACACATATTACATCCACTGGGCATCAAAGTTCGCCACCAGTGCAAATAAACGCGCCGACAAAAGAATATACAAAACTGAGAGCACTTCAGAAGGCATTAGGCCTGGCCAGGTCGCCCCCCCAAACAGCTGAAGAAGCTGAGTAGACCTCAGTTGTGTCAACGATAGATGCATCAACACTAGATTTAAGGCATGATGGTGCGCACGGCAGTCCTCTGACATCTTCATTGCATCTTTGACTTCAAGTCGGAGCTGAGCTGAAGCAAGCCTTTCCGCTTTAAGTTGAGACTGAAGAAGTCGAACTGATTAAGGCAGCGACTACACAGAGGTTGTCTCACACCTGCTGGTGAGTAGCTTCAACTCACTGTCTTCATCAAGACAGGACCTTGGGGTCATATCGCTGTCCTCAAGATGGTTTGGCTCACTATCTTCCCTAAAGTTCTGCCTGGCGTAAGAGATATGTCTGAAAGAGAAACAAGGAGACACGTAATAGGTTTCACAATTATATAAGCAAATAAATGGATCTGTTTTGCATAAGGAACATGTTTCTACAACTACAATTTGAAACTAGTAGTTGTTGCAAACATCCAATCAGATGTAAACAGCAAAGCAAACAGTAGTGGAGGAAATGATGCCTATCCTAATCTATACTAGAACAAAGTTTGAAGGCTTGAGAAGGATGAACTTACATTACATGTTAACACGGGCTGGACAAAGCCCTTCTCCATGTTGGTGGAAGGATAATTCAATAAATTCCCCAAAGAAAATTCTTTATAAGCGTTGCCATTATTCTACAGTTTTCAAAGAGTAAATATAGATCAAATAATATTGGAAGAAATAGAGGATAATGAAGCTCAGGTGCAGACTGATGATACATAATCAAATAGCAATTAATTAAGTACAACGTTACAAGGCAAAAGGGAGTGAGGTACTGACAAGAGCAATGCAGAGCCCATTATTGTTTTGAGATCGTATGATCCTTTGAGCAAGGAGATTCATCTGAAATTAGTTTTCATACAAGAGAGAAGGTAAGGCACAAGCAGAAATTTAGGAGTTCAAATTTTGAATTGATATCATAGACAGTACCTGACGCTGGGCTCCCAGCAGTTCTAATAGGGGTTTGGCCACTGGAGTAGGGGTAAAGTGTGGTACAGTTGGGCCTATGTTTTTTGTGGCTGCTGATCTATCTGATTTAACAGGTATCACTACCTTTTCCAAATACCTAGTTTGTACTCCTTGAGGATCTGCACTCACCCTCTTCCTTTTGGACATCTATTACAAAAGAACAACATTTGACTGGAAAAACATAGTGTGACGACACATGGAATAGGTATAGAAAATGGATAGGTATGGCATATACTCATATATGATGCTTAAACTAAGCAGATAGTGTAATAAAGTAGAAGTAATGCAGGAGGTCAGAAGCAAAATATGTGCGACCAATACAACTTTGCAAAGTTAGAGCAAGCACCTTGATGGGTGAATAAGATAGGCCATCCTCCACCATGCCAAGTTTGTTAGCCAGTGGATCGTTCCACAATATTCCTCTCATGCGCCCATTCTCATATTCATTTTGATGATGTTCAATATCTGACATGCATGAAAACATAAAAACAAGTGAGATTTTCTTTGTACTGCAGAAGTGATTCTAATCCAATACGGCCTCCCTGTAAACCCCTTTGTGCTATCTCTGCAATTCTTTTAAAAGATGCCATGCATGCTGTAATTTGTTGTGTGCATTAATATAATGTGGCCTACTACTCAAAATATGAGAGCTTCAGAAGTGATGAGACTTCTGAAAGTGCTAGTTATCGACTAGAGGGGGGGGGGTGAATAGGCGATTTTTATGAAAGTCTTCAAAACAAGGAAGTTTCGAAGACAAACGATAGAAATGAACCTATTGAAATGCAGCAGAAGATATACTACACTAAGCAAGCCATAGTCAAGTATGCAATGAGAGTACGAAGACAAATAGCAGCTAGGTAGTAAGGATCAGAATGGAAGATGGTGTGAAGCCAAACAACAATAGATGTCAAACAGTGAAGACAAATAGGTAAGGCAAATAGGCAATGACTTCACAAAGAAAAACTCTAAGTAAAGAGAGGGAGAGGATAGAACCAGTCACTTGTTGAGGACACATGATTTGTTGGACCAGTTGCAGTTGCTGTGACAACTGTACGTCTAGTTAGGGAGGCTGAGATTCAACTCAGAAGACCGCGTCTTCACCTTATTCCCCTTGTGCTAAGGACACACAGTCCTCGCCCAATTACTCTGGTAAGTCTTCAAGGTAGACTTCCAAACCTTCACAGACTTCATTCACCGGCGATCCACAATGACTCTTGGATGCTCAGAACGCGACACCTAACCGGCTGGAGGATTCACAGTCCTCAAGTGTAATAAGTCTTCAGGTCACGCAGACAGAAAGACTTCAGTGATGCCTAACACTCTTTAGCTCTGGGTGTTTGGGCTTTGTCCTCGCAAGGATTTCTCTCTCTCAAAGGCTTCGGAGGTGGGTTGCTATTAAACGACGAAAGCCGTGTACTAACTCTGAGCAGCCGCCAATTTATAGTGTAGGGGGTGGGCTATTTATAGCCACTAGGCAACCCGGCCTGATATGTCCAAAATGACCCTGGGTCACTAAGGAACTGACACGTGTTCCAAAGGTCAGATTTCAAACACACGCGACAACATTACTTGGGCTACAAGCAAAGCTGACTCATCCAGCTCTGGATAAGATTTGCTCTCATTGTCTTCGCTCGAAGACATAGGATTTTGGTTGAGCATCACTTCAGTCACTCTGACTTTGTTCACTTGGACCCCACTTAACAGTACGGTGGTTCCTATGTCTCAACAAAGAAGAAAAGGAAAAAACAAAACGGCTAAGTCTTCGCGCTCCATAGTCTTCACTCAATGTCTTCTCATGTCATAGTCTTCAATATGAATATCTTCACATACCACCTTTGTCGCCAATGTCATCATACATTTTTAGGGGTCATCTCCGGTAGGTAAACCAAATCAATGAGGGACTACTACCAGTGTTATCCTGCAATTCTCACAAACACATTAGTCCCTCAACCAGGTTTGTCGTCAATACTCCAAAACTACTAGGGGTGGCACTAGATGCACTTACAATCTCCCCCTTTTTGGTGATTGATGACAAACTGGTTGAAGTTTTCAACGGGGATAAAGTATGTGAAATTGTAAAGGGTAGGTTATTGTCTTCATAAGTGGCAAAGGCTCCCCCTGAAGATGTGCATATAAGTAATTTGCTTTTGGAATGCAAATGCACATGGCAGGTTGTACTTGTGGAGGTCCTCTTCAACATGTGAAGACAATTCATCATGCATGATTTGAGATAACGAACATAATGACATGCATAATGAAAAATGGACGTCTGCAAGATGACCTAAGTGCGGAAGTTATCATCGCAAATGCGGAATTTATCATCGCATCACAGAATAGCAAATAAGTGGCAGACGACCATCGAGTTTAAGTGTTACAACTCAAAGAACCAAATGTGTCAAAAACGAGAGTTGTAAACACTAGGCAAAATATAAAACCACCACCCATATGGACCCGCTTGAAGACTATCAAACTCATATGCTTCTCCCCCTTTTGTCAGTAAGGACCAAAAAGGTTTGAAGACATAGAGCATCTACTCGTTCCCATGAGGAGTAGGTGAAGCAGCAGGGTCGTCGTTGTTGGTTGGCGGTGCAGACGAACTTGGTGCAGTGTCGATACGCGCTGAAGGTGGTGAAGTAGCATCGTCTTCATCATCGATGACTCTGGCATTCATAGTTGCCGCGGAGGAAGAATAGTCAGAGTCTTCAAGGGATGGAGTTCGACGTAGGACAGCATTCTGTGGAGGAGTGGAGTCAAACTTGAATTTTTCAGTGAAGCCATCATCTTGAAGATCTGCTTCAGCACTGAGCAGTGTCAAACTCTTCCATGATCGCCGACAGGTGTCATGAGTGACAAAAGCATTCTTGGTAGCAAGATTGCAAATGCGATTGACGTCCACCAATAGACTTTGCATCTGTCGCTTGAGCCAGTCATGATGCTTATCTTGTTTCTGATGCAGTGCCACAAGAAGTTCTCGGTCATTCAAAACACGAGAGCGCTTGCGAGGCCTTTGGGCAATGGTGCTATCAGTAGTTTCAGTCTGCGCACGGTGAGGCAAGCGAGTAATTCCGGCCAATGGATATACACGTGCAACAGCTTGAACTCCTTCAATGTTTTGCGAGAAGCTTTGGTGATCAGCATTCTGAAGACTAAGAGGCTCCTTGGCAGGCTCTGGGTATATGGCTTCAACAGACAGATCAACTTCTGGAAAAAAGATGATATGATTGCGTGTAGAGGGTTGATAGTTGAAGGCAGAGTGGAGCTTGATCAGACGCATGATCTGGGGAGCATAGAACTTCAGACCAAAAATGTCAGATCCTGATGCAACAAGTTGGCGGATAAATAAGTCTTATGCATTGAAGCTTTTGCCGTGAAGAATATGGAAGACCAAGGTCTTCATTGCACCTTGCAGCTTAGCACGAGGAGAATGTCCTTTGATGGGCCAAAGAGTTCGCCGTATGATATGATAGATGGTGCGTGGCAGATACTCAAGGTCTTCAACAAAGAACTCCTTAGGATATTCTGCATCTGGAGGCAAAGGCTTCATCATGCTGAGCATATGACTCATGTTGGGTTTAGGCTTGTGAAAGATGCTCTCCATAGCAGCACTGTGAAGCTGACAACTAGGTTCATAAAGATCACCTGGAGTGGGCAGGCCTGTGAGCTCAATGACATCAAAGGCTTTGGCTTCATGATGAACATTGCCTGTCATCCACTCAAGGATCCAAGTCTTCGGATCCCTGTTGTAGCCACGAATATGGAGAGTGGCATAGAATTGGAGCAGCAATTCTTCGTTCCAGTGCTCCTTGTTAGTGACGAACTGCAGCAAACTAGACTCTCTGAAGCAATCCAGCGCTTCTTCCAAGCCGGGCAGACCAGTTATGGCTTCAGTGTCAAGACGCATATGCGGAAAAATGCGACCTTGATTGTATAAGATGCATGCGTAATAACTGCGCTGCCGATAGCTCCAGAACCGGTCAGAAGATATTCTTGCCTTGGAGTAGGGGTTCTTGGCGCTATCAAAGAAGGTGTTGTGTGCCTTGAAGCCATTGATATTGAATGATCCGGGTGTAGATGCAGTACCTGGAAACCTGGGCAACCTTGGCATTGGCTTCTGAACCTGAGGCCTGTGCTCAACGTGGTAGTCAAACTGAGGACCAGTAGCAGGCGGAGGAGTCAGAAAGGGCCATTTGACAGTGATGAGCTGGCCATAGTTGAATGCTTGCTCGATTGTATGTGGCCTTGGTGGCGGAACAGGAGCAGTGGCATCAACAGAGGCGTCAGGCTGCACAACATAGGCTTCAGGAGCAGGTGCATCATTGGCTTCATTGGCTTCTGGCACAGTGTTTGGTGCAGGCTCCACATTGTCATCAGCCATGACCACGTCATTGGCTTCAGTCGTGTTAGTGGTGGTAGCCTCAGGATTCTCAATCTCCACTCGAGGAGCTGGAGGGTCGGGCGCAGATACGTTCACTTCAGGAACAACTTCTTCAGTAATGGGGGGAGTAGGGACACATTCTTCTTCTGCTTGTTTGTCTTCGGCTGATGCAGCCGGATTGTCTTCAGCAGCTTTAGCTCCAGACTCGGAGACATTCACAGTAGGAGTGGCTTCTGGAAACACTTGACGTGCAACAGATGGGTGGTGCACTTCCCCTTCTGGAACGCTCGAAAGAGGGACTTGAGGCCTTGGTCCTTTGCGAAGCCTGCATAGAGCTGGCGATGCCTGTGGAGATGGAGTTGGCTAGGCCTCAAAGTCATCTTCTTCTTCTTGCACATGTGGTGTGACTTGTTGTTGTTGGGGAGTATTCGGGGTGTCTTGTTGTTGTGGGTGATCAGCCCATGATGCATCCTGAGCAATTGGCGTCAGAGGACGACCAATGCTGATGAGTTCGCTGTTCGTGAGAACAGGCGATGAGACCAAGTTGTGCTCGATCTGAGGAAGAACTACATCATCTTCAACATTGTCATGGTGACCAATGTCTTCAGCAGCGGTGGGATCAACTGTCAGCGTTCTGGGAACGGGGGTCCCCAGACTTGCCTGCCTGCGGCGTGGCTCAAATGGGGGCCCAGCGTGGCCCATCTTCATCAACACAAGGCTCAAGACCCTCGCGAGGGGCCAAGCCTCGCGAGGCGGACGACGCGACGCTTCCTCAAGCACGGCCTCCTTATGTTGGCTCGCGAGGAGGCGGAGAGAACAAGGCGGGTACCTCACGAGGTGCCCATGACGCAAGCCATGACGACCATGGGTGCCAGGCGGGCGCCAGCCCGCGCAGCGTCTCCCTTTCCTCTTTGGTGCAAAGGGGGCAAGCGCAGGCGAGAGGATCAAGCAAAGGCACCCATTTCGGTGCAACGAGACCAAGACCAGTCCAACGGTGGGAAGGAGGTCACCATGGAGCCCAGGACGGCGTCACCATAGGGCCTTTGGCAGGCGAAGACCAACTTTAGTCAGGTTAAGTGTACCAGATGTTCCCCTTCAAATTGGCCAATTGTTGGTGCCCTTCCCGCTCAATATTTGGGAAGAGGCCCAGGGCCTTTGCCTATAAATAGGACTAGCCACCCCCAGGGTAGAGGGACCTGATGGATTATCAAGAGACACCTGATTCAGTATCTAGAGGCATACATAGAGAGAGAGAGAAGGGCAATCGAACTCCCCCTAGTAGTTCATCCCCTAGCCAAGAACAGACCCTCGCGAGGCTGTTCTTCCTTGTATTGTTCAGCCCAAGAGGCAATCCACCCACCACACTGGAGTAGGGTATTACACCGCATCGGTGGCCCGAACCAGTATAAACCCTGTGTCTCTTGTGTTGTTCTTCTGGTAGTTAGATCCTTTCGAGATGGAGAGGTAGAGGGCACGATCTCCGCGCGCACCCCGGAGTTCGAACCTTAAGGGTCCGCCGGAACCCGTGATCCGACATTTGGCGCACCAGGTAGGGGTGCGCCGGAATCGGTCTTCCACCGCTCCGCTCTCCTCCGACCGTCGCATCCATGTCTGATGCTCGTCGGGCCCGCGCCGAGCGCCGGGCCGCCATCGCTTCCCGCGTCGTCCAGATGGCCCCCGTCGGTGGGCGTCCTCGTCGTTCCCCGTCGCCCGACGTCAACGCCGCCACTGGCCCGGCGGGGAACGAGCAGCAAGCATCCTCTCAGCACCCGTCCGTGCGGCGGGATGGCCGCACCGCCACTCCGTCGCTCACCCCGGCCGGTTCTTCGTCGCACGCGCTTCGCGCGCCCTTGGAGGCTCGAGCTGCGCTCATCGCGGCGAACGAGCTCCTGCTCTACCGCCCCGTCGACGACGTCTACGAGGAGTGGCTCGACCGTGTCGCCGAGCTCGTCCGTGCCGCAGGGGGCTCTCCCGCACCTTCTGCACCGCTGCGCCGCACTCCGCCCCGCGTGGGCAACAAAGCCCCGGGGGCATTCCAGCCGCCTCCTTTCCAAGAAGATGCCATGGCCCCAAGGCGCGCAGCTCCTGGGCGGAACCCGCTCTGTCGTGCGCCGGCCCAGCAGGAACGGAGCTGCCAAGAAGTCCCGCGACCGCAAGAGGCCGCCCGGGCGCTCCCAGCCTCGGCTCGTCGGGCCCCGCTCCAGCTCCGGCACGTCAAGACCCCGCGCTGCTCCCAGCTGCAGCGCAAGGGGACCCGCAAGGCCAAGCTCTCCCTCAACCAAAACCTCCCACGGGCACCACTGGCTGCCGCGCCTACACCGCCGAGCTGCGCGGAGTCGCATGGCCCGGCAAGTTCAAGCCGGACTGCCCCCTCGCTACGATGGCACGACTGATCCCACAGAGTTCCTCCAGCTCTACGAGCTGGGAATCGAAGCTGCCAGCGGGGACGAAAAGGTCATGGCGAACTGGTTCCCCATGGCCTTGAAGGAAGGTGCTCGCACTTGGCTCCTGAACCTGGCTCCAGGCACGATCTCCTCCTGGGACCAGATGCATACCCGCTTCGTCGCCAACTTCCAAGGTACCCGCGACCGGCCTCCCGCCGTGAGCGACATGCGCCGCATCAAGCAGCAACCTGGAGAGACCCTGCAAAAGTACATCCAGCGCTTCAACAGTGCGTGCCTCAAGATCCCCAGGGTGTCCGAGGAAGCCATCATTTCGGCCTTCTCCGATGGCGTGCGCGACTTCAAGATGAAGGAGGAGTTGGCGATGCATGAATACCTCTGCACCTCCCTGGAGCTGTTCAACCTGGCGACCAAGTGCGCCAGAGCTGAGGAGGGACGCCTCTCCCTCCTCTAGCTGCCTGCCGTAAACCCCGAAGAGAAGAAGCCCAAGGCCAAGGACATGAAGCGCAAGGGGGCTGCCGTGCTCGCGGCAGAGCCGGACACCAAGCGGGGCAAGGATCTGCTGAATCCTCCAGGGGCAGCCGGTACTGTGTGTAGCACGACCTCCACACCCACAACACCAATGAATGCCAAGAACTCCGCGCCATGCGAGAAGGAAGAGTCGGCCGGCGCCCTGACCGTGCTGACCGGGGCTACGGCCGAGGAGGAGGAAGGAAACCGGGTCGCTGGGAAGATCGTGGCCCACGTCAAGGCTGGCGTGACCAACCTCGCGAGGACCGCTGGCGTCACCCGCCTCGCGAGGGGGACTGGAGGGACCAGCCTCGTGAGGATCGCCCTCATGGCAACCCAGGCCTGCCGCCGCTTCCGCCTCAGCCAAGAAGGAATGAAGACCGCCACCAAGACGAGGGGGCTGGGGGCTTCTAGGAGCCTCGCGCCATCGCTTGCATCCTGGGCGGAGCTCAAGCCCCAGCCTCTCAGCGTATCTTCAAGCAGTTTGCTCGCGAAGTGAATGCAGTTCTCCCCAAGCTCGAAGCAACGTGTCCCCTCAAGTGGTCGGCATGCACCATCACGTTCAGCTCAGCAGACCAGCTCAAGTGCGCGGCCACTGCCGGAGTCCTCCCAATGCTTTGTTCCCCAGTCATCAGCAACGTTCTGGTCACCAGGACCCTCATCGATGGAGGGGCAGGGCTCAACGTCTTGTCCGTGGAAACATTCAACAGCCTCCAAGTGCCCTATGACCAGCTTTAGCCAACCGGGCCCTTCTCCGGAGTCACCGATGGTTCCACGGTCCCGATCGGGCAGGTCCGCCTCCCAGTCACCTTCGGGGCCCGCAACAACTACCACACCGAGCTCATCGACTTTGACGTCACCCACATCCGCCTGCCGTACAACGCCATCCTCGAGTACCCGACACTAGCCAAGTTCTTGGCCGTGACTCACCACGGCTACAACGTCCTCAAGATGCCAAGAAGCGGCGACGTCATCACGGTGCCATGTCAAGAGAAGGATGCAGTGTGTACCCTGGAGCGAGCCTTTCAGGCCGCGTCACTAGAAGACATAGATCGCGGAAGCAGGAGGCTTCCTGAGACCACCCCAAGGAAGAAGAAGACAATGTCAGGCTCAGCCCCTCAGGAGGCAGGCCCTTCAAGGCCCGTGTCTGCCCAGGGGGATCCTCCTTCAATCGCATAGGAAAGCGCGCCCGGCGCCCTCCTCAGGCAGGGCTAGGGGGCCCTCACCTGGAGGGCCACCGACCTAGCCAAGGTCACGAGGGAGGCGTTGGGGCACCATGTGGAAGCGTGCTTCGAAGCACGTTTCCCTCGAAAGGAAGACAGGGAAAGAAGGTCAGACCAGCAGGAGTTTGTTAGCAAGGCCATTCAAGAAATACAGGAGTCAAGGATCATGAGAGGTTGCCGTCGCCCACCAGCTGTGGCTCCCCATCCAGGCGAGGATGGTGGGCTGCGCGTCTACGTCGACGTACCAGGGCTCAATCAGATCGCCACGGCGGAGCGCCTCTAGCCCTCACAAGTGGGGCGCCACGGAGGACCACCCCACAGCTATGTTCGCATGCCTTATGGCCTGCCGAGCGTGGCTGCAGCGTACCAGCGCCTCATGAGGAGCGTCTTGGAGGCGCAAGAAGACATGCGTTCCACGGCCCTGGTGGAGATGGAGGCTGCTCACGAGGAGCCACCAGTGCCTCCGGAGCCTCCCGAGGCCCCTGGGCCTGGGGGCTCGTGAGGATCGGCTTCTGCAGCCCACCGGGTCTGCAGCACCAACGCCACTGCACCGACGACATCTTCAGGTGACATCTTTCAAGTTTCATTCCCAGCTGGGAGCGCCTTCCCAGGGTTGCGTCATTCCCAGGCCGCGTGGGTCCGTCCCTGTGGCATGTATCCCTTTTTATCTTTTCAGTCGCTAGCTTGCTTTGTTGGGGGCGCCCCTCGGGCTGCATCATCCCCAGGCCACTCGGGCTAGGTCCAGCGGCACGTATCCCTTCCGCGTTTATTTCCAATTATGCATCATGCTTGATTACTCGATGCCGTCCATGGCACCTTTTCTTCTTCATGTCGACCACTTGCACGTTAAAGGGGGGGCGCCTGAGCATTGCGACTCAGGGCTCTTACTGGCTCTCCAGCCCTCACCCTCTAGCCTTGTCCACGGCATCGCGACCTGGCATACCAGCGACGGCTGAAACAAGCTCGAGGGCCGGGACCCGAGGACGTAGAGTGCCGGCATCTAACTAGATTTTGCAGGAACACATCTCAAGATACGGCCCAGCGCCAGGCGCAACCCGCCTAGAGGTAGGGCCTCATGAGTCCCGCGCTGGTTCACGGGTGCCTAGACACACCTCACCCGCTCCAACCAGCGAGCTCCTGAGCGACTAACAATCAACTAATGGCTGCTATGGCAACCCCGTCTTCTTTTTGTGATGAATCTGCAGAGCCCATAGAGGGAACTGCGCTAGCCAAGGCCCTCACGGCGTTCCCTTCGCCCTCGCCCGCGCGAACCGCTTGCACGTTAAAGGGGGGGGGGGTGCCTGAGCATTGCGACTCAGGGCTCCTACTGGCTCTCCAGCCCTCACCCTCTGGCCTTGTCCACGGCATCGTGACCTGGCATACCAGCGACGGCTGAGACCAGCTCGAGGGCCGGGACCCGAGGACGTAGAGAAGAAAGGGGAGCAGAGGCGAGGGAGAAGGAGCACGCGAGGACCTCGTCAAGCAACTCCTTTCGAATTACCCCCCAGACCCGACGACGCGCTGGGGGCGATCTCCGATTCTCAAGATAAGTCACCATCCAAAGCGTTGGCTACCGTGGCACTGCCCCCGCACCTAAAGCGACTCCGTACTAGCGACGTTGCTTCTCTTTCTCACCAAGCGACGGCTGCTTGGGCGCCAAAGGGGACCTCCTAAGCATCGCGACTCAGGGGCTCTTACCGGACCCCAGGCCGCTCACCTCCTGGCCTTGACCACGGCATCGCGACCTGGCATACTCGCGACGGCTGATGCCGCCTTGGGACTGGGACCTGTCGACGCAGAGCACCAAGCCCTCGCGAGGTGCGAAAGGGAAGACCGAACTATGACGGAATTTGCGATTCGCACAGATCCATAGCAAGGGTTACATATTAACAACAAGGATCACAGCCGCCTTACAAGCCCCTAAGGGGCACAATGTGATTCCTCGCAGGGAACGGATCATAAAGGGTGCTAACTACACGCGCCCTTGCAAAAGATGCCATCATCAACAGTGGGCCATCAAGCACCGGCGCCAACCCCATACAGATCAGGACCGGCGGCGACCAAGCGAGCCTGCCCTGCTCCGGGAGCGGCGTTGGCTCGTAGGCTCGTAGTTGTCGTCGCTCGTCTCCGGAGTCGCGAAGACCTCACTGGGATCGCTGGATCCTCCGGCGCTCCCGTCGCTCGTGGAGCTGTCCAGGGGGCGGTTGGCAGGCCCAGCCGTCGCCATAGCGAGGTCCTGGCCGCCTCCCCCGGGGCAGCACTCCAGCCGGCGACCGTTCGCGTCGAAGACCTTGAAGAACATCACCGAAGCGCCGTCGTACTCCAGGTGGATTGTGAGGGCGCCCCTCGTTCTGCAGCATCGAGCGATTTCGCCCCAGCCGCGAGTCATGAAGACCTCGCCCGGGGCAATGATCGCGACCTCTGCCTCGGTCGCAGGAGTGCTGCAGTCGGCGTGCTGCAGCCACAACTCCAGGAGTCTTCCCCGCGGGAAGACGGAGGCGAAGAAGGGAGGAAAGCGAATCCAAGTCCGCAGAGGCATGGCGACGTGGAGCACGAGCTCGCGGGAGGAGCCCTCGGCATGGACTCCAGGAGGAACGACCCACACCTTCGTGACCCTCCGGCGCCGGCGACGGCGCTGGCCAAGGGGATCGGCATCTCCTCTTCCAAGGCCCTCGGCGTGGGCATACAAGGGAAGCGGGAATCCCGGCGGAGGCCGCTCGTACCAAGGCCTCGGCACCACCAGGCGGTTCTCCTCGTCTCGGCCGCGCAAGGCAGGCCGTTTCTTTGGTGGGAGCGGGTCAGGTCCCTCTTGAGGAGCCTTTCCCTTCTCCGCTGCAGAGAACCGGCGAATCGGAGCCATCATGACAAGGCGGAGCAAGAATCAAGGCGAAGGAGAAAGCAAGGGGAGATGGACTGGAAGGGCACGCGCGGTGCCGTACTTATAGCCGGCGGAGGCCAACCGTCGGCCTCCACGATCATAGGTAATCATGACACGATTTGCATGCAGGGACTTGTCCAATCCGCGCGATCGTCGAGGCGTCATGGGAAAGTGGAGACGCCCACGTCCAATCAACCGCCACGCGGCGCCCAAGGACGCAGGCTGTTAGGGCCCGCGGCGCTTCGCCCTTGCCCTTTCACCTCTCGGCACGGCCAAGTCCATGCGCGCCTTGGGCCCGGGGGCTACTGTCGGCGTTCTGGGAATGGGGGTCCCCAGACTTGCCTGCCTACGGCCTGCGGCGTGGCTCAAATGGGGGCCCAACGTGGCCCATCTTCATCAACACAAGGCTCAAGACCCTCGCGAGGGGCCAAGCCTCATGAGGCGGACGACACGGCGCTTCCTCAAGCACGGCCTCCTTAGGCTGGCGCGCGAAGAGGCGGAGAGATCAAGGCGGGTACCTCACGAGGTGCCCATGACGCAAGCCATGACGACCAAGGGTGCCAGGCGGGCGCCAGCCCGCGCAGCGTCTCCCTTTCCTCTTTGGTGCAAAGGGGCAAGCGCAGGCAAGAGGATCAAGCAAAGGCACCCATTTCGGTGCAACGAGACCAAGACCAGTCCAGCGGTGGGAAGGAGGTCACCATGGAGCCCCGGACGGCGTCACCACAGGGCCTTTGGCAGGCGAAGAGCAACTTTAGTCAGGATAAGTGTACCCGATGTTCCCCTTCAAATTGGCCAATTGTTGGCGCCCTTCCCGCTCAATATTTGGGAAGAGGCCCAGGGCCTTTGCCTATAAATAGGACTAGCCACCCCCAGGGTAGAGGGACCTGATGGAGTATCAAGAGACACCTGATTCAGTATCTAGAGGCATAAATAGAGAGAGAGAAGGGCGATCGAACTCCCCCTAGCAGTTCATCCCTAGCCAAGAACAGACCCTCGCAAGGCTGTTCTTCCTTGTACTGTTCAGCCCAAGAGGCAATCCACCCACCACACTGGAGTAGGGTATTACACCGCATCGGTGGCCCGAACCAGTATAAACCCTGTGTCTCTTGTGTTGTTCTTCTGGTAGTTAGATCCTTTCGAGACGGAGAGGTAGAGGGCACGATCTCCGCGCGCACCCCAGAGTTCGAACCTTAAGGGTCTGCCGAAACCCATGATCTGACATCAACTACTGGAATATCTTCAGCTTCAGGAGCCTCTGGGGAAGCAGGCTCATGAACTACCATACGTCGTTCTTGATGCGAAGAGTCAGGACGAGCAACAGAGATGGGTTCTACAACAAGGGGCTCTGTGGGAGCAGCCCGATCTTTCTTGGTTCTGCGCTTCTTCTTGGAGGGAGCGACATCAGAAGCATCAGGATTTTTCCTCTTTCTGGCTTCAGCCTCGGCAGCCCTTGTCTTCTTTAGTTCTGAAGCGGTTGACTTGACCTTTGGCTTCAAGCCGGTCATGCTGCTTGGGAAGACAATGCGTGGCTCTTGCCGCCTGGATGGTGCAGATTGGTCAGTCGATGGCTTCCTCTTCTTTGCAGCCATTATGGGGTCGATGCCAGGACGACCAAGAGCCTTGCGCTTCTCAGCCTCATTGTAGGCTTGCACGCACTTATCAGTCAGCCTCTTCATGCGCTCACGAGAACCTTTAGCTTCTTCGCGTTTCTTGAGAAAGGCTTCCTTGAGCTCATGCAGCATAACCTTGAAGTTTTTGATATCTTGCACGCTGAGCTTTGCCATGTGCTTCTTGAACTGAGCTTTCTCATAGTCAATCTTGTGCTTCAGTTCAACGATGCGCTGAGCTAGAGCTAGCTCAGAAGCAATGGCGCCATTGAAAGAGACGCTGAGGCCAATGGGAAGTTGCAGATCTTCAAAGCTGAGATTTGGGGTGTCAAACCACTCATCAATGAAGTTGTGGATGATTTCCACATCGAAGAGAGGCAAGTCATTGAAGATTTCTGCTTCTTCCTTGCTCTTAATCATTTGCTCAAGAGCGTCATCTACAAGATCTTCATCGCTGGACAGATCAATGTGCTGTTCTCGCAGAATGGCAGCAGGTGTCAGTGCCTGATCAGTATTCTTGACATTTTTCTTTTTCATCTCTATCTTCTGGGAGATACGTGATAGATCTTCAGACTGCACATTGTCTTCAGGAGGTGCAGTAGCCAGTGGCTTCGCACGTGAAGCTTTTGGAGGAGCAGCTGATCTAGAAGCATTAGCCTTCTTTTGCTTCTGCGGCTTTGGAGTAGGAGCTGGGGCTTCATCAGTGTCGACATCATCATCAGAATGATCCACTTTGGCACCTTGAACAGAAATGTGAGTGATGAGGCCATCAAGGTTGTAGAATGGTCCGATGATATTGGGTTCAGCCTCGCGTGAGCCGTCAGCCCGGGGAGCAGAAGGACTAGGGTTGAAGTCCAACCCCAAGGAGTCTTTGTTCTTCTTTGCTGAGGCTTTTGCAAACTTATAATTCTGTTTGAAAAGATTGTCATCTCTACACCACAAGAGAGAAGAGGGGTCGGTGTTGGTAGGTTGAGGTCCCCTGACCATGCAAGGATAGAAGCCTTGCTCAATGGCTTCAGCTCTGGTCTTGGGTTGAAGATTTTTGTACAAAATATCTCCCCAAGGTCGCTTGATAGCATTCTTCTCAGCATACTCCTTGGTGACGAAGTTGTACTTGAACCATTGCTCTGCCCAATATCTTTGAATCCATTGGATTCGAGTCTTGCGCTGACCATAGCTTTCTTCGGGATCGGTTTTGTAAAGTTCATAGAGATCTTCGGGCAGATCCATTGATGTACCCCCACGGCGCTGTCTGCCACCCTTCCTTGCTGATTTCTCTGTAGCCATGAACTTCAAACTGAATGGCTTCAACACATTCAAAGGCTTTCGCTTGCTGGACAAGCAGGAACTTGCTTTGGGAGAGTTAATGTGATGCTGTAATAATTCTGCAAACGAATGTAGACTATGAGAACCAAGGATTCTCCCACGGACATGTACTTGTGACAGCATTAGAGATGCGAGGGAAGGGGAAGAGGTCATATGCATTCTCAGAAGATTTTGAAGATAAATCAGTTTAGAAGACATTGACCTCATAGCGCGAAGACATTCACTTAAGTGCTGAGAGTTGGTTCCAGATTTGTACGAATCCATGAATAAGTACAAGTGAGGAATCTAACTAGATGTGAAGCTTAAGTGAATATACTAGGCATTATATGAGATGCAGACAGGATAGATCTAACATTGAGTAGGCAGAAACAACTTTCGGTAAAAGGATGAATCTTTTAGGATAAAAAAGATGGTAAAAAGAGAGTTTTATTTACCACACGATGAACTGCTAGATGGTAAGAGTAGGAGACCGAGCAGTTCGATCCACCATGCCCTAACTTGGTGACGGAGGACACTTACAGCAACGGCGGAGAGGACGATGTCCGCGGTCGGCGTGAGGACGGCGTCGGTGAAGTCGCGGCAGCTAAGCGCTTCGTCGCTGGCGTCGTCGAGAGCTAGCGATGGCGCTAGGGTTTTGACGAGGTGGAGAGGCGGAAGAAGGTTTTCTTTACCGCAGGGGACATGTATTTATAAGGAAGTATGCGGCACAACACAATTACGTAGGTGCCCCTGGCGGTTCACATCTGAGGGACACGTGGCAAGCATGCAACATACTCGGAGTTCTCCCATGTTCCCACGCCCACCTGAACTATCAGATGGTCGTTCCAGCTTCTTCGGGTTTCAGGCAATAAGGATAGAGCATTTAAAAACGGATTTAATGTTTGTCTCTGTATCTTCTGCTGACAAGGACGCAGAGAAGACATTTGACTGTTTCAATAGAATGCATATGATTTGGACAGATAGAGTTTGAGATAGAAAGCATAGAGAGATTAGGGTCCGATCACATTCACTTAGTTCAAAAGATTCAACAAGGAAGACATAGCTATAAGTGAATGCTGTAGAGGACAGAACACTAATATATAGGTGAATGCTATAGAAGACGATCAAATCAACATAGTGAAGATAATCATGACAATAGGTTGATATTGAAGACAAACCAAATGTGAAGACATAGCAAATGTAACGCCATGAATAAAACACTTCAAGTAGAAGAATTTGGTGGTGGTGTTACCCACCGTATAGGAAGTATTAGACCCAGACACGGCGCACAATTATCGTGGCGCTCCGAAGTCAAATTCCACGTTAATGTATTCACACTCAGAATGTAAGTCTTCATTGATTGAAGATATACTTTACTTCGTGTGTTGCACATCTAAATCATTATCATGCATAAGTGTTAGGATGTGTGCCTGATCACAGGACATTTGAGGATTCCAAGATATTTAGCTCACACCGTAACTTGCAAAACCTTTTCTCATCCAAGGGCTTTGTGAAGATATCAGCCAGTTGCTCTTCAGTGTTGACGTGAATGATATCAATATCTTCCTTCATGACATGATCTCTGAGAAAGTGATGACGAATTTCAATGTGCTTTGTCTTCGAGTGCTGAACTGGGTTGTTGGCAATCTTGATGGCGCTTTCGTTGTCACAGAAGAGAGGTACTTGTTTCAGATTGATGCCATAGTCCTTGAGAGTTTGCTTCATCCATAGAAGCTGAGCGCAACAAGATCCAACAGCAATGTATTCAGATTCAGCAGTGGAGAGTGATACACAGTTCTGCTTCTTTGAAAACCAGCAGACAAGTGATCGTCCTAGAAAGTGACATGTGCCCGATGTAGACTTGCGATCCACCTTGTCACCAGCATAATTAGCATCCGAGAATCCAACCAGATCAAACTCTGAGCCCTTTGGATACCATAATCCTAATGTTGGGGTGTAAGCCAAATATCGAAGAATTTGCTTCACAGCTAAGTATGCGATTCCTTTGGCGCCGCTTGGAATCGAGCACACATGCAAACACTAAGCATAATATCTGGCCTAGATGCACATAGGTAAAGTAAAGAACCAATCATGTAGCGGTATACCTTTTGATCGAACTCTTTACCATTGTCGTCGGGACCCAGATGGTGTTTGGCTGGCATTGGCGTCGTGTAACCTTTGCAATCTTGCATTCCAAACTTCTTCAGGCAATCTTTGAGGTATTTTTCTTGAGATATGAAGATGCCATTCCTTTGCTGATGAATTTGAAGACCAAGGAAGAACTTCAGCTCACCCATCATGGAGATCTGATATTGCTCTCGCATCATGTATCCAAACTCATCACTATACTACTGGTTGGTGCAGCCGAAGATAATGTCATCCACATATATTTGGCACACAAACAGTTCACCATCATATGTCTTCGTGAATAGTGTGGGATCGAGGGATCCAGGTTTGAAGCCTTTGCTCTTCAGGAAGTCTTTGATCGTGTCATACCAGGCGCGAGGAGCTTGTTTGAGGCCATACAGTGCTTTGTTTAGCTTGTACACCATATCAGGATGTTTTGGATCTTCAAAGCCAGGTGGTTGTGCGACGTATACTTCTTCTTCAATCATGCCGTTGAGAAATGCACTCTTCACATCCATTTGATATAGCAGGATGTTGTGATGATTTGCATAGGCTAGCAGTATCCAAATAGCTTCAAGCCTAGCCACAGGAGCAAATGTTTCATCGAAGTCAATCCCTTCAACTTGAATATATCCTTGAGCAACGAGACGTGCTTTTTTTCTGACGACTTGACCATGCTCATCTTGCTTGTTTCGATATATCCATTTTGTGCCAATTATGTTATGCTTGCGAGGGTCAGGATGCTTGACAAGTTCCCAAACATTGTTCAGCTTGAACTGTTGAAGCTCTTCTTGCATAGCTTGAATCCATTCAGGTTCCATAAAGGCTTCAGCAACTTTCTTGGGTTCTGATATTGACACAAAAGAAAAATGCCCACAGAATTTTGCTAGCTGTGTTGCTCTTGAGCGAGTAAGTGGACCGGGTGCATTGATGCTATCAATTATCTTCTCAATTTGTACTTCGTTTGCAACACGAGGATGAACTGGACGAAGATTTTGCTCTTGCTGATCATTATCAATATTGGAAGGATTGTCTTTAGGCTGAGCATTGTCTTCAGGTTGGTTAGGTGCAGAGATGATAAGTTCCTCTTCAGGCTGTGCTTCAGAAGGCATGATTTCACCAGTTCCCATTAGCTTGATAGATTCAGTGGGTGAAGCTTCGTCTAGTGTATTTGGCAGGAGCTCTCTTTGTGAACCATTGGTTTCATCGAACTGTACGTCCACAGTTTCGACGATTTTGTAGAGATAGAGGTTGAAGACTCTGTAAGAGTGTGAGTCCTTTCCATAACCGAGCATGAAGCCTTCATGAGCTTTAGGTGCAAATTTTGATTTGTGATGTGGATCCTTGATCCAGCACCTAGCTCCAAATACTCTGAAGTAACTGACATTTGGCTTCTTGCCAGTGAGTAGCTCATAGGATGTTTTATTCAGAAGCTTATGGATGTAAACACGGTTGATGACATGACATGCTGTATCAATAGCTTCAGGCTAGAACTTTCTCGGTGTCTTGTATTCATCGAGCATTGTTCGAGCCATATCAATGAGGGTTCTGTTCTTGCGCTCCATGATGCCATTTTGCTGAGGTGTGTACGGAGCAGAGAACTCATGAGTGATTCGCATTGTATCCAGATAAAGATCAAGTCCAGTGTTCTTGAACTCAGTGCCATTGTCACTTTTGATATGCTTGATCGACGCCATAATTGTTCATAGCACAGTTGGCGAAGCGTCTGAAGACATCTTGCACTTCAGTCTTGTAGAGAATTATGTGCACCCATGTATATCTTGAGTAATCATCAACAATGACGAAGCCATAGAGACAGGCAGTTGTTGTGAGGGTAGAGTAGTGAGTAGGGCCAAATAAGTCCATGTGTAGCAGCTCGAAGGGTTGAGATGTCGTCATGATTGTCTTCGAGGGATGCTTTGCCCTAGTCATCTTCCCAGCTTCGCAGGCACCACACAAATGATCCTTCTTGAACTTGACGCCCTCGATGCCTATGACATGCTTCTTCTTGGCGAGTGTGTGTAAGTTCCTCATGCCAGCATGCCCCAGCCTCCGATGCCATAGCCAGCACTCTAAAGCTTTTGTAAGAAGACATACGACAAGCTGTGGTCCTGCTGAGAAATCTACCATGTACAGATCATCTTTCCGGTACCCTTCAAAGACTAGAGATTTATCAGATTCCATAAGTACAAGGCAACTATATTTTCCAAATATCACAATCATGTCCAAGTCGCAAAGCATCGAGACAGACATTAAGTTGAAACCAAGGGATTCAACAAGCATCACTTTATCCATGTGCTGATCCCTTGAGATTGCAACTCTACCTAGACCCAATACCTTGCTTTTACCAGTGTCAGCAAATGTGATGTGACTCTTATCAGATGGACGTAAAGTTGAGTCCATGAGAAGACTTCGATCACCAGTCATGTGATTAGTGCATCCGCTGTCCATAATCCATTCTGAAGCATGAGGTGTCAGACCCTACAGTACAGTTAGGGGGATAGGCTTCACCGAGAGCATTGTGAAGCATAAACATTTGACGGGCAAGAGGATTATTGAAGTTCAGATCAAGATTAGGACTGATAGGATGAATGACAAACGATCCAGGAACAAAATGCAAAGTAAGACCATTTGGGCATTTGATCTTGCGCCCTACAAGATGTTTTAGGTCCCCAGCAATAGCATCAGACGCCTTTGATTTTCAGCTGGAGACCTTTCCCTGCAAGAGAAAGTTAATTCTTCTTAACCACCCACATCTTCAGGGGTGGCTTAGAAGCAATGAGTCTAAGTGCAGCATCTGAGAATTTGGGCTTTGGAGCCCTAGCAAATAGCCTTGGAGGAGATGAATGATACTCATATGAATAAGCAGAAAAATTCTTAGTTCTATGAACATAGTGGTTTGAAGACACACGCTCATATTCATAAGTCTGAGTATGGTTTCCCTGCAAAACATTGGCGTTAGGGTGACTCAGGTGAGTCCTCGGTTTGTATGAAGCCTTTGGACCATATGAAGCCTTAGGTCTGGGGTTTGTCTTCTTCCCAGGTGGTGTCATGATGACATTCACTGGAAGATTCTCAAGACAGCTTTTGGGAACCCAGATCTTCTTCATAGGTGGCCCATTCCTGCAGTTAGTACCAACATATCTGGCAAACACTTAACCATTCTGATTCTTGAACAGTTTATAGTTTGCGTCAAAGGATTCATTAATGACAATAGGGTTAGCACAGGTAAAGCCAGATAAGGTGGATGGGTCCACTGAAGGTCCCTTTGCAGCAACCCATGTGGTTTTGGGGTACTGCTCAGGCTTCCAGTAGGAACCATCAACATTCATTTTCCTCTCGAACCCAACACCCTCTTTCCTAGGGTTTTGGTTCAGGATCTGTTTTTTGAGGACATCACACAGTGTCTGATGCCCTTTTAGACTTTTGTACATCCCTGTTTCAAGCAATGTCTTCAACCTAGCATTTTCATCAGCAATAGTAGTGGTATCCTCAGCAGAGGGGTTAGTTACCACATCAGTAGTTGAAGACAATGCAACAGTAGCAGCAGTGGAACATTCAGCAACAGAGGTAGCGTTATCACGCTCAAGACATTTTAGACATGGTGGTTCAAATCCATCCTGAGCGGGACTGATCTGTTGAGCGCAAAGTGACTCATTCTCTTTTTGAAGATCTTCATGAGCCGTTCTCAATTTCTCAAGCTCTTGCTTCCTTTGAAGATAATCATAGGAGAGCTTTTCATGAGTGGTTGAGAGCGTTTCATGACGACTTTCAAGTTCTTGGTACTTAGCATGAAGATTTTATATGTCTTCAACTAATGACTGTGAACGGGTCATTTCCGCGTCCAACAGGTCATCGCTTTTGTCTAACAGTTTTTGAGTATGTTCCATAGCCTTTTGTTGTTCAGTTGCAATTTTAGCAAGTGTTTTGTAGCTGGGTTTGGATTCACAATCAGAGTCATCTTCACTAGATGTTTGAAAGTAAGCATCGCGTGATTTTACCTTGGCACCACGTGCCATGAAGTAGTAGGTGGGAGCAGAGTCGTCCTGATCATTAGCTTCAGCGTTGGTGTGGAAGTCATTGTCTTCAGTGTTGAAGATGGACTTGGCAACATAGGCTGTAGCTAGAGCCATACTTGCAACACCAGGGTCAGACTCCTCCTCAGACTCCACCTCCGCCTCCTCAGAAGCAGACTGCTCCTCTGAATCCATCTCCTTGCCAACAAAAGCACGTGCCTTGCCAGATGAGCTCTTCTTATGAGATAAAGACTTGGATGTGGACTTGGAAGAAGACTTTGAAGACTTCTTCTTCTTGTCATCAGAGTCATATTCCTTGCTTTTCTTCTTATTCTTCTCATTGTCCCACAGTGGACACTCAGAAATGTAGTGTCTAGGTTTCTTGCACTTGTGACATGTTCTCTTCTTGTAGTCATGAGTGGAAGCTTCATCATTTCTTGAGCTGGATCGTGAAGACTTTCTGTAGCCCTTCTTCTTAGTGAACTTCTGGAACTTCTTCACAAGCATAGCAAGTTCCTTTCCAATGTCTTCAGGATCATCAAAACTGCAGTCAGATTCTTCTTCAGATGAGGAAACAGCTTTTGACTTCAAAGCGCAAGTTTGACCATAGTTGGGACCATAGATATCTCTTTTCTCAAACAGTTGGAACTCATGTGTGTTGAGCCTCTCAAGTATATCAGACGGATCGAGTTTCTTGAAGTCCGGACGTTCTTGTATCATGAGGGCAAGGGTGTTAAAGGAGCTATCAAGTGATCTCAGTAGTGTCTTGACGATTTCATGCTTGGTAATCTCAGTGGCGCCGAGAGCACGAAGCTCATTTGTAATGTCGGTGAGGCGATCAAACGTGAGCTGGAAATTTTCATTGTCGTTTCTCTTGAAGCGGTTGCGAAGAACACTGATCCTTTGATCTCTCTGGGTTGTGACGCCTTCGTTGACCCTGGAAAGCCAGTCCCAGACTAGCTTCGACGTGTCTAGAGCACTCACGCGGCCATACTGTCCTTTGGTCAGATGACCACAGATGATGTTCTTGGCAGTAGAGTCCAGTTGCATAAACTTCTTGACATCAGCAGGGGTGACACCTTCACCAGTCTTGGGAACGCCATTCTTGATGACATACCAGAGGTCAACATCAATGGCTTCAAGATGCATGCGCATCTTATTCTTCCAGTAGGGATATTCAGTTCCATCGAACACGAGGCAAGCAGCGGATACTTTGATTATCCCTGCAGTCGACATAGCTAAAACTCCAGTTGGTTAAACCGAATCACACAGAACAAGGGAGTACCTTGCTTTGATACCAATTGAAAGTGCTAGTTATCGACAAGAGGGGGGTGAATATGCGATTTTTATGAAAGTCTTCAAAACATGGAAGTTTCAAAGACAAACGATAGAAATGAACCTATTGAAATGCAACGGAAGATATACTACACTAAGCAAGCCATAGTCAAGTATGCAATGAGAGTACGAAGACAAATAGCAGCTAGGTAGTAAGGATCAGAATGGAAGATGGTGTGAAGCCAAACAACAATAGATGTCAAACAGTGAAGACAAATAGGTAAGGCAAACAGACAATGACTTCACAAAGCCAAACTCTAAGTAAAGAGAGGGAGATGATAGAACCAGTCACTTGTTGAGGACACATGATTTGTTGGACCAGTTCCAGTTGCTGTGACAACTGTACGTCTGGTTAGGGAGGCTGAGATTCAACTCAGAAGACCGCGTCTTCACCTTATTCCCCTTGAGCTAAGGACACACAGTCCTCGCCCAATCACTCTGGTAAGTCTTCAAGGTAGACTTCACAACCTTCACAGACTTCGTTCACCGGCGATCCACAATGACTCTTGGATGCTCAGAACGCGACGCCTAACTGGCTAGAGGATTCACAGTCCTCAAGTGTAATAAGTCTTCAGGTCACGCAGACAGAAAGAATTCAGTGATGCCTAACACTCTTTGGCTCTGGGTGTTTGGGCTTTGTCCTCGCAAGGATTTCTCTTTCTCAAAGGCTTTGGAGGTGGGTTGCTCTCAAATGAGAAAAGCCGTGTACTAACTCTGAGCAGTTGCCAATTAATGGTGTAGGGGGTGGGCTATTTATAGCCACTAGGCAACCCGACCTGATATGTCCGAAATGACCCTGGGTCACTAAGGAGCTGACACGTGTTCCAACAGTCAGATTTCAAACACACGCGGCAACTTTACTTGGGCTACAAGCAAAGCTAACTCATCCATCTCTGGATAAGATTTGCTCTCATTGTCTTCGCTCGAAGACATAGGATTTTGGTTGAGCATCACTTCAGTCACTCTGACTTTGTTCACTTGGACCCCACTTAACAGTACGGTGGTTCCTATGACTCAACAAAGAAGAAAAGGAAACAACGAAACGACTAAGTCTTCGCGCTCCATAGTCTTCACTCAATGTCTTCTCATGTCATAGTCTTCAATATGAATATCTTCACATACCACCTTTGTCGTCAATGTCATCATACATTTTTAGGGGTCATCTCCGGTAGGTAAACCGAATCAATGAGGGACTACTACCTGTGTTATCCTGCAATTCTCACAAACACATTAGTCCCTCAACCAGGTTTGTCGTCAATACTCCAAAACTACTAGGGGTGGCACTAGATGCACTTACAACTTCGCAGATGATAGCTTCAACATATAGTAAAGAAGAACAAGTCGACCTGACCTGACAGATTCAAAATATACTAAGGGAGAACAAATCGACCTGACCGGTTGACCGCAAGAGAAGAGTATCATCTCAAAGATGAGCAGAAGAGCAAGCAGATTGAAGATATTACAAGTCTTTTAATACAATGTCGGTTGGCCACCCATGATGAACCAGAGCGCATAGAGGAATACTATTCTTTCCGGTCTCTCCATATGTGGCTCACATGCATTTTGAAACTAAAGTAGGAACATTTAGCTAACCAATTAAACATCTCTCAGTTTTACTAATATCAACAATAATATCATATATGAATTTGTACAACTAAGCTTGTTTAGCTCGATGGGTGGAGCAGTGCTATTACGACACGAACCACGCAGGCTGATTGTGGTCATCATAAAATGGGGAAAACATAAGCATGATGAGTACAGTGTTGACCGTGGCAGTGGGATGGCAGATCTGAAGCTGCAAACCGCGCAAAGGGTAGTTAGCAACCGATGTTTGCTTTGAAATAACAACTAAGATTTGGTATGGACAAGAAAGTAAGGTTAACAAGTGACAAAGAAATGCAATTATGTTGTCTCTCTATATGTCATGATATGCATTTGGAAACTCAAGTGGGACCTTTAGCTAACCAATTAAATGTGTCGGTTAAGTAATATCAGTATCATATCACAATCATATTTGAACAACTAAGCTTTCGAATTCTGAGTGTTGTGTTGTTTAGCTTGAAGGGTGGAGTAATGCTAGTACGACAGAAAGCACCTACACAGATCATAGTAGAGTAGATAAAAGGGGAAAACCCTAAGCATCAAGAGAAAAATCAGGAAAGTGTAACTAGCTGGACCAGTGGGTGGCGCACATGCTTTTCGGAACGAATATAGGAACATTAGGTGACCAATTAAACGTTCTCTGTTTTAGTGATATGAGCATCATATCATATTTGTATTTCAACATGTAAGATTTGGGTTGAGGTCTTGAGGAGCAGTGCTAGCACGACACGAAGCACCTACGTTGATGGTAGTGAATATAAAGGGGGGAAACCATAAGTGTCGTGGGTTTGTCACGGCAGATGTCCTAGCGAAAGGACTTAGTCGTGGAGCCATCGCAACGGGTTAACTCGAAGGGGTTAAACGGACAAGGGACACAGGGAGTTTATACTAGTTCGGCCCCTTCGAGGAAGGTAAAAGCCTACATCTAGTTTGTGATGGGATTGATGGGGTTTCGATGACTAGGGAGCAAACAAGCTTCGCCTAGACCTCGAGTTATGGTTGTCTGTCCTTGAACCGCTATCGGGTTGTCCCCTTATATACACGGGTGACACCCGTCGGTTCATAGAGTCCCAATCTCCGGTTTATATTCGTATCCGGGTTGGTCTCTCCCTATTCCTAACTTATGATACAAGTTTATATACACGCCGGTTTACGGCTACAGATACTGAACCGACTATAGCCTTGGGCCTTTACCTAGCCTCTGGGCTTTAGCACCTTTGGACTACTGATGAAGTCAACCCGGCCCAGTTAGGCCGGTTTACGCCCAGTAGTAATATCCCCAACATTAGGCCCCAGATTGATTTGAACGGGTTCATGTCAATCCTTAGCAGAAATCTTTGTCTTCATCATCTTCTTGTATCTGTTGAACCGTTGTGTCGTCATCTTCTTTGGTTGCTGTAAACCGGCATGACGTCATCATGAAGCTAACTTTTATGATGCCTTCTTTGTTTAACAGATCCGCAATAATCGCGGCAACAACTCCGAAATTTGTGGCTCCTGGATTCGCGCGCCTGACACCTGTCCTTTGCCTCATAAATAGGGCCGAAGGGTCATTTCCTTTTCTCCCCTTCATCCCCTTTCTCTTCGTCTTCTTCGCGCCGCCAGCCTCGGAGGTCTGCCGCCGCTGCTGACCTCTGCATCATCTTGGGCTGCTGCATCGACCTGACCGTACCAGAAAACCGCGGCGTCCTTCCGCGTCTCTCCCAGCTCCGGTAAGATCTCTGTTTTTATCAACCTGGATCCATACTAGGGTTTCCTGTTCTTGCCATGTTCTTGCTCACTGTTCATATTCCTGCTCATACCTCTGGATAGATCCAAGAAAAACCCTACTGTGATTACCAATGGGCCTTTGGCATTCGTCTTGTAGATTCATGCTTAAGTTCATAGATCCCAATATCCTTTCTGCTCTTTGAATCAATATTGTTCCGCCTGAAGCTTTTAAATATTTTCCTTTTCCTAAACTGGCTTTAGATCCATCGTTGTAGAGAAGTCTTGTGAAATCTGTTTCTGTATCTGTACACCCTCAATTGCTTTCAATGTTCAGATCCGGCGGTTTAACTTTGGCGTAGAGAATGTAAAGGATCAGTATATATCATTAGTCCCCTTGTTTGAACCGCCAGACGTCGCCACCTTGCATAACTCTGGTTTAGATAGGACTGCCTTCGGTTTAAATAGATATGCATCCAGTTTAATCAAACATATGCTTGAACCGGAACCACTTGTCTTGTAGATTTTCTCATGGCCAAGCAAATATATGAGTGCAACTGGGTTCCTTCCCGTGTTACGGAAACACAGCTGAACAACTTAGTTCTCACCGGCGCTTTAAGCAGTAAAAACACCATCCAGTGGCGAGTCACAGGCACAGAATGTCCTCCCACCCCTGAAGAGGGAGAAGTTGTTGTTTTTGCGGATCACCTGGCCCGGGGCTTTAGTCCGACCGGTTCAAAGTTTTATCGGGATGTCTTAGCCAATTTCCAACTGTGCCCACAAGATATCGGTCCCAACTCTGTTACTAATATATGCCACTTCGAAGTGCTTTGAGAAGTGTACTTCCAAGAGGAACCCACAGTGGAATTGTTCCGAGACTTCTTTCACTTGAACCGTCGCACAGAGTTTACTGATGGCCCTAATATGGAACTGGGTGGTATGGCGATTCAGAAAAGGAAAGAAGTCACTTATCCTCATGCGAAACTTCACAGTCATCCCCAGGAGTGGAATAATTCCTGGTTCTATTGCAAAGACACCTCCCCTGCCGAAGAGAATCCATTGCCTGGTCTCCGTCCGGAACGGCTTAGCAACACTCACCCCTTTCCTCAGAGGTTAACTGGCAAAGAGAGGAGTAAGTATGCTCCCCAATTGTCCAAGCTCAGAGCTTTCCTAGCCAATGGTTTAACTGGAGTTGATCTTGCCTGTTGTTGGATATCCTGGAGTATACTGCCCCTCAGCCGACGCTCCGGTTTGATGTGTGAATATACGGGCAGTGTTGACGATCCGCTGCGGCATGTAAACATCCAGCTTACTGATGAAGAAGTCACAGAAGCTGTAAAGAAAATTTTGAACGAACCGGAGCACGTCTGCGCTCGTACCGGCCTGCTTCCTTTTTGCGCCACCAACAAACCGCCAGCCGTAAGTCTGCATTTTTCCTTTGTACTAGCTTTGATGCTATTGTAATTGTCTATTATTGATGCCGACATCTGTTTGATGCAGGGTAATGATCCGTTTTGGAGCAAGAAAATCACACAAGAGAAAAACCGATAAACTGGACAGACCAATCCGGCCTAAGACCAAGGTCATTAAGAAATCTACTCATAAAAGGAGAACCACCGCTTCCTCTGATCCGCCCGCTGATGACGATGTGGGTAATCCGGACCTTGAGGTAGAACTTGATTCCCTCGGTTTACTTTTTATACACCTTATTGATGATGATATTTGTCAGGATGATGCCAAAGCTAGCCATGCTGACGATGTAGAGGTAATTGTTCTTTCCTCTGACTCAAGCCTTCCGCCTTCACATAAAATCCGTCAGGCAAACCGCAAAGTTAAATTTTCTCATCCTCTTGCTTATTTGGATCCCAACTTTCTTATGAAGACCCACCAGCATGAGGTGCGCCGCACAACTCGACACAGCGGTCAGGTAGTTACCTCCGCCAGTTTACCGAACAATCCGGTTCGGAGACGTCATTCAGAGGTCTCTAATTTGCTCGTCAAATTTTGTCCTAAAGCGGGCTGTTTTCGTCAACCGCTTAATCCGTCTGACTCCGATTATCAGGTCACCTCACACTCATCTTCTGGCGAGTCAACTGGCACCCAGCTGCCTCCACTTAAAACCGTGCTTGGGTAAGCTTGCACTTATCATAATGTTGTCGATTTTTGTAGCTTTCAATATGTACTGTCTTTGATTTTGCTGCTTCTTTTTAGGGCCAAACCGAGGCCAAGTAAGAAAGCTCGCCTGGATAAGGCAGCTGAGGAAGACGCTGCTCCTGAACCGGATGCTACCCCAATCATTGAAGCGGCCATCCATGAATTTGTGGTTAATGACCCACTAGTACGGGATGAAGTTGTTACTGCTGAAGAAGGTTTTGTTAACGCCTCCGGTCCTGCTGACCAGCCAGCCAGTCCCATCCGGATTGAGAAAACCACCAGTCCCTCCAAACCTGCCGATAAACCGACTGCGTCAGTTCAAACCGGCGAGTCTAAGGATGATGAAGTCATAATCACTGGCATTGGTCGTTCTGAACCGGGGAATCCCGTCGTTTTAGCCAAGCATACTGCCAAAGAAGAATTTTCTGCCATGAGCAAAGGCAAATGGGATGTTGATCTGGCAACATACACTACTCTCAGCGCCCAAGATATTCATTATGGTTATTTAAACCGGCTATATACTAGCCGTGATTATGAAGCCAATCTGGTAAAGATGATGAAGGAAAAATTTGAGGTAATCTCCATGTACTTATTCTTGTTTATCACCACTGTAGCCCCCAAGGGCCGGTCCAACTTTAGTATAATTGAATCGGGTCTTGTCATAAAACTCAATACTTCAAAGTTCGCTGATGTAGCCCCCAAGGGTCGGTTCAACTTAATATAGTTAGAACCGAGACTTTAATCTTCAAACAGTAGCATCCGAAATATCGTCAGAGCAAATGGCCATTAGCCCCCAAGTGCCAAGTTGAATACTTGTTTTGAGCTTGGGACTTTGATAATTAATTGATATCTGTAAATCAAATAGGCATTAGCCCCCAAGTACAAAGCGCATAACTTGTTATGTGGTTGGTACTTCATTGGTTAAACCGTATAACTGTCGGATTGCAGGCTGAACTGAAGGTCAAAGAGAACCAAGCCGCCAACCTTCAAGAGAACTTAAAGTCCCAGCAAGCTGAAACCTCCAGGGCCAAGGAGGAGTTAACCAGCGCTTTAGGCACCATGGAGCAACTGAAGGAGGGCTTGAAGAAGGAACGGGCTGACTGGGCCACAGAAAAGGCCGCTTTAACCAAGAAGATTGAAGATGCAGAGGCTGCCCTTAAACCGGTAACTGATGAATTAACCAGCGTAAAGCGACAAGTGCACGCAATGACTGCCGGATCTTTGGTAAGCTTCTTGTGACTTGTATAATAATCATGATCCTCTTATAAACAGCCCGGTTTGTAAACTGCTGATCATGTTACAGGCACTCGCATTAACCACTTGGGGTCGGATGTGCGGATGAAACTGAAAGCTGCCTACACCTTAATCGAGCAGCTGTACACTGGAGCGCAGCGGATTATCTCAACTGCGTCACATAATAATCCAACACCCACTTTGATCCAAGATACACTGAAGAGACTGTCAATGCTCCCTGCTCGGATTGATGAGCTAAAAAAGTCTGCTGCTCGAACCGGAGCCATCAATGCCTTAATCCGGGCCAAAGCATGGGTGCCCGATTTTGATCCTGTTGAAGCGGCTCAAGGCTATCCCAGCTTGAAGGAGGATGGCTCAGAATTCAGCGAAGAGGATTTAAGAGAGATAAACCGGGCGGTGCGCCCTCTGGCCTGCCAATTGGTAGAGGAAGCAAATTTGTCGCATTATCAAGCTCAGTATAATGACCAGAACAAAAGAGTGGCTGCACCAATCCCTGAAGCGGAAAACCTGATTCCTCCAATCCGTAAGCATACTTACGCCCCTGATATTGAACCGTCTTCACTGATCCATGAAGAGGCTGTCTTTCAAGCATCAATGGGAATCGATTGGACCACTATTGACTTCCAGCCGCTGGGTAGAAACGAGGAATCTAAAGCGGCGCAAGATGATCCAGAACAATCAAACCGGGGTGGCCAGCAGGCGTGAACCGAAGGCAGCTTTAACTAGCTTCCTTGTTATATCTTGTCAAGAAAACAATGATCTCATTTGGGCACCAAGCTGCCTTGTAATAGGATAGACAATACTTTTTGCTTCTTGAGATGCCTTCGTGCATCTGTGCTGATACCTTTATTTGGAAGGTCAATATTGCCAACTTATATCTCCTGCAATCATAAAATCTTAAACTACCAGGACGGTTGTACCGCCATCCGGTTTTATGAATCTTTATGTAGATACGCAAGGAGACTTGCAAATATGATCAAATTTTGTGATACGAAATACCTGCCATTTATTGGGCACGAAGTAGGCGCGTAGCCAATCTTGAAACAGGGGTTTGATAACCTTAAACCGTCATGGGAGAAAACAGCTCCGGTATATATAACGCCGACTTACTGTGTAAATCATGCTTTGATCATAATAGCCTTTTGTTACTCCAAAAAAGGATGTGAACAAAAAAAATCAAACCGGGACAAATAATCTTTGGTTTAAAAATGGACCGTGTTCCGCCAATTTGGCTGTTTGAACCGGTACAAAGCACTGTCGGCTTTAAAAAAACGCAACTAAGATAAAATAGCAACTCCTTAAGAAAGGCTATTTAAAGCAAAAGCAATGATAAAACTTTTTGCAAAAAGAGAGGCTTTACTGAGCCAATCAGATGGTGTTACCATGGTCAGACGCAACCAAGCTCCCCAAAGGTGTAGCTATGGTGCCACTCGGCCAGGTCCCCAAATGACTCGTGGCATTACGCCGGCCAAGTGGCATGGCAATGGTTCGGGTTCGACCAAGCCCCCAAGTGACTCTAAGGCCTGTAGGCCGACCAAGAGGCGTGACCGGTTCAGACTTGACCATGTCCCCAAGTGATCTGGTGGCTTTCGCCGATCAAGAGGTGTTGCATCGGTTCGGACACGACCGAGCCCCCAAGTGATCTGGTGGCTTTCGCCTATATCAAAAGGTGTTGCATCGTTTCAGACATGACCGAGCCCCCAAGTGATGTGGTGGCTTTCGCCTATCAAAATTTGTTGCATCGGTTCAGACATGACCGAGCCCCCAAGTGATATTGATAATTTTTGCAAGGGGTAAACCGGAGGTCGTTTTAAAACAGAACAACTCCATGTAACCACACATGATAGAAACGAACAGATACCCCGCTTTAGCTGAGGATCCGGTTTATTATATTGATAATATATACATTGTCATAATATGTACATAAGCAGAGCCAATGGCTCAGGTGTAGTAAGGCCGAAGATGAGCTATGTTCCACGGCCTGCTGGTCTCCTCCTCTGACTTACGTGAGTCCTTATGCTCTCGAATATCAATCAGATAGTATGACCCGTTGTGCAGATTTTTGCTGACCACGAACGGTCCTTCCCAAGGTGGAGATAACTTATGCATATCGGTTTGATCTTGAGTGAGTCGAAGCACCAAATCTCCTTCTTGAAAGGTTCTGGTTCTGACCCGACGATTGTGATAGCGACGAAGATCTTGTTGATAAATCGCCGAGCGGGCAGCTGCTATGTCTCGCTCTTCATCCAACCGGTCCAAAGCATCTTGTCGGGCCGTCTCGTTGTCCGCTTCAACATAAGCCGCAACCCGAGGTGAATCGTGACGGATATCACTAGGGAGAACCGCCTCTGCTCCATAAATCATGTAGAACGGTGTGTATCCTGTCGATCTGTTGGGTCTAGTATTAATACTCCATAACACAGATGGTAACTCTTCAACCCAACAACCCGGCGTCCTCTGCAAAGGGACCATAAGCCGGGGCTTGATGCCTCTCAAGATCTCCTGATTAGCTCTTTCTGCTTGACCATTGGACTGCGGGTGCGCTACTGAAGACACGTCAAGGCGGATGTGCTCTCGGTCGCAGAACTCTCTCATGGCACCCTTGGACAAATTGGTACCATTGTCTGTGATGATACTGTGTGGAAAACCAAACCGGAAAATCACCTTTTTGATGAACTGAACCGCGGTGGCTGCGTCACACTTACTAACAGGCTCTGCTTGCACCCACTTTGTAAATTTATCAACCGCCACCAGGAGGTGGGTCTTCTTGTCTTTGGACCTTTTGAAAGGCCCAACCATATCCAGCCCCTAGGTTGTAAACGGCCAAGTAATTGGAATCATTCTCAATTCTTGAGCCGGAACATGAGCGCGTCTTGAGAATTTTTGGCAACCATCACATCGCCTGACCAGATCCTCCGCATCAGCATGGGCAGTCAGCCAATAGAAACCGTGGCGAAACGCCTTAGCCACCAAAGACTTTGAACCAGCGTGGTGACCACAATCCCCTTCATGGATCTCACGCAAAATTTCACAGCCTTCCTCAGGAGGCACACAACGTTGAAATGCTCCTGATACACTGCAATGATGCAACTCGCCATTGATGATTGTCATGGACTTGGACCGCCGTATTATTTGTCTGGCCAGAGTCTCATCCTCTTGTAACTCGCCCCGGTTCATGTACGCCAGGTAGGGAAGTGTCCAATCCGGAATGACGTGGAGTGCCGCCACCAACTGAGCCTCCGGATTAGGAACAACCAAATCTGCTTCTCCAGGTAGCTGAACCGATGGGTTGTGTAGTATGTCGAGAAAGACATTGGGTGGGACCGGTTTACGCTGTGAGCCTAGCCGGCTCAAAGCATCCGCTGCTTCATTCTTCCGACGGTCCACGTGGTCCACCTGATAACCCTTGAAATGACCAGCAATAGTATCAACCTCACGACGATATGCAGCCATGAGTGGGTCTTTAGAATCCCAAGTACCAGACACCTGTTGAGCTACCAGGTCCGAGTCACCGAAGCACTTAACCCGGCTTAAGTTCATCTCTTTAGCCATCCGGAGACCATGGAGCAAGGCTTCATACTCAGCTGCATTGTTAGTACAAGGGAACATTAAGCGGAGAACATAACAAAACTTGTCACCTCTTGGTGAAGTTAATACGACTCCAGCCCCCGAGCCCTCCAATTGCCGTGATCCGTCGAAATGGATGGTCCAATATGTGTGATCCGGCTTTTCTTCAGGGGCCTGCAGCTCCGTCCAGTCATTGATGAAATCGACAAGTGCTTGGGACTTCACCGCCGTCCGAGGCACGTATTTCAAACCGTGTGGCCCAAGCTCTATAGCCCACTTGGCAATCCGACCTGTTGCTTCCCGGTTCTGGATGATATCACCCAAAGGGGCAGAGCTGACCACTGTGATGGGATGCCCTTGGAAATACTGTTTCAGCTTCCGCCTTGCCATGAAAACTCCGTATACCAGCTTCTGCCAATGCGGATATCTTTGTTTGGACTCAATAAGCACTTCGCTGATATAATAAACCGGACGCTGAACCGGGTACTCTTTGCCCGCCTCCTTCCGCTCCACCACTATAGCTACACTGACCGCACGAGCATTAGCAGCGACATACAACAATAATGGTTCTTTGTCAACGGGGGCGGCGAGTACAGGCGGATTGGCCAATTGCCGCTTTAAATCCTCCAAAGCCTGATCAGCGGCAGAACTCCAGACGAACTGATCCGTTTTCTTCAACATCTGATACAACGGGATCGCTTTCTCACCAAGGCGGCTGATAAACCGGCTCAACGCAGCAATCCGGCAAGCCAAACGTTGAACATCATTTATACATTTCGGTTTAGCCAGAGAAGTGATAGCCGTGATCTTCTCCGGATTAGCCTCAATTCCCCTGTTGGACACCAGAAAACCCAATAACTTGCCTGCTGGTACACCAAAGACACATTTGGCCGGATTGAGCATCATCTTGTACGTCCTTAGGTTATCAAAGGTTTCCTTCAAGTCATCGACCAAAGTCTCCTTCTTCCTCGATTTAACAACGATATCATCCACATAAGCATGCACATTACGGCCAATCTGTTTGTGGAGACAATTTTGCACACACCGTTGATAGGTTGCCTGGGCACTTTTGAGCCCAAAAGGCATAGACACATAGAAGAAGGCTCCAAAAGGAGTTATGAATGCCGTCTTCTCCTGGTCCTTAACTGCCATTTTGATTTGATGATAGCCGGAATACGCATCCAGGAAACATAAACGCTCGCAACCCGCCGTAGCATCAATAATCTGATCAATACGGGGGAGGGCAAAAGGATCTGCAGGACAGGCTTTATTAAGATCAGTATAATCCACACACATGCGCCAGGTGCTGTTTTTCTTAAGGACGAGCACCGGATTAGCAAGCCACTCAGGGTGGAAAACTTCAACAATGAAACCAGCTACTAAGAGCCTGGCCACCTCATCTCCAATAGCTTTTCGCCTCTCCTCGTTGAACCGACGGAGGAACTGTTTCATCGGTTTGTATTTAGGATCCACGTTAAGAGTGTGCTCAGCGAGTCACCTCGGTACACCAGGCATGTCAGAAGGCTTCCATGCAAAGATGTCCCGATTCTCACGGATGAACTCGATGAGCACGCTTTCCTATTTCGGATCCAGATTGGCACTGATACTGAACTGCTTGGACGAATCGCCAGGTACGAAGTCAACAAGCTTAGTCTCAGCGGCTGACGTAAACTTCAGGGCCGGATCATGCTCCGTAGTAGGCTTCTTTAAAGGAGTCATATCCGTCGGATCAATGTTGTCTTTGTAATACTGGAGTTCCTCGGTGCTACAAACCGACTCTGCATAAGCTGCATCTCCTTCTTCGCATTCCAAAGCGACCTTGCGGCTTCCGTGAACCGTGATGGTCCCCTTATGACCTGGCATCTTGAGTTGCAAGTATACATAACAGGGCCGTGCCATGAATTTCGCATAGGCTGGTCTACCGAATAGGGCGTGATACGGGCTTTGGATTTTTACCACCTCAAACGTCAGTGTCTCGGACCGGGAATCGTGATCATCTCCGAAGGCCACTTCCAATGCTATCTTCCCAACGGGGTATGCTGACTTGCCAGGTACCACACCATGAAACACCGTATTCGAAGGCCAGAGTTCCTTATCTGTTAGCCCCATTCGACGGAAAGTCTCATAATACAGGATGTTAATGCTGCTACCTCCATCCATGAGTACCTTGGTGAACTTATAACCTCCCACCTGAGGTGCCACCACTAAAGCCAGCTGACCCGGATTGTCAACCCGGGGAGGGTGATCCTCTCTGCTCCATATGGTTGGTTGCTCTGACCAGCACAGATACCGGGGCACGGCCGGTTCAACAGAATTGACTGCCCGCTTCTGGACCTTCCGGTCCCGCTTGTCCAAGCTAGTGGTGAATACATGATACTGCCCACTATTTAGCTGCTTTGGATTGCTCTGGTAACCCGACTGCTGCTGTTGCTGATTGTTACCACCCTGGTTATTCTGATTATGCTGATTGTTATGTCCGCCCGGGTTACCATTAAATCCTGAACCGGAATTTTCTCCACCATGACGCGGTCCAGATCCAGAACCACCACCAGAGCCGGGATCATACCGAAAGGCATTGGATCTCTTGAACTCTTGCGTAATATAACAATCTTTCCAAAGGTGGTTTGCTGGTTCCTCCTTTGTCCCATGCTTTGGACAGGGCTGGTTCAATAGATAATTCAGGCGTTCCGGATTAGGACTAGGCGCTCCACTGCGGTTCTTGCCCTTACATTGCTGGCCCCCATTCTACACGTTAGTATTGGACACAAATTCCATGTTGCCATCCGCTTTACGCTTGCCTCCGCCACCGTTTCCTGCTGAGTGATGCTGCTGACCTCTGAAGTTGCCGTTCTTCTTTCCCTTCCCTGTCTTTTCATCATCAGACTCGGGATCCTCGGTACTATCAGAATCAGCGTACTTCACCAAAGCGCCCATGAGGGTTCCCATGTCAGTACAATGGCGTTTCATTCGTCCTAACTTCAGCTTCAAAGGCCCAAACCGGCAATTGCCTTCCAAGGTTATAACAGCAGTGTCCGCATTGATGCGGTCTGAAGAATGCAGAACTCGTGAGACCCTGCGCACCCAATGAGTCGTGGATTCTCCTTCCTCCTGGACGCAGGCAGCTAAATCCACTATTGACATGGGCTGCTTACACGTGTCTTTGAAATTATTGATGAACCGGTCTCGCAACTGGGCCCGTGAACTGATAGAATTGGGCGGCAGGCTTTTTAACCAAGTGCGGGCTGTTCCTTCAAGCATCATGGTAAAATATTTTGCACACGCCGCCTCATCAACGTCAAGCATCTCCATGGCCATCTCATAACTCTGCACCCACGTCTCTGGGGGTTGATCCGCCGTGTAGTTCGGCACCTTGCGCGGGCCTTTAAAATCCTGGGGCAGGCGCACATTGCGTAAAGCGGGGACAAGACAAGGCACTCCCAAAAGCTAGAAGTGAGCCCCGGTTCAACCGAAGTGGTGGGACGAACCGGCGTGAACTGATGAGTCTGATACTGCGCTGCTAACTCAGCTTCCCTGCGCGCCCGGGCCCGGTCTACCACCTCCTGGGCATCGGGAGCCGGATTGTTGCCACGGGGTGCTTCACGCCGCGCATTACTTGACACAGCTGGTTCCTCCATACGCCTGCTATAACTCTGGGTCGGACGTGGGGTAGAATGAATCCGGTCACGGCTGTATGAGTATGCTTCCTGTTGGATCAAGGCCATCCTAAGGAGCTCCTTAACCCGGCGCGTTTCGATCGCCTGTAATGAATCACCTTCAACTGGAATAGCCTCCAGCCGTGCCGCAGCTGCAACGAGGTTATCCATCAGATTGGAGTAGTGACCCAGAGGTGTAGGCACAGCTTGCAGTACACCAGCATTATGATGAGGCAGATCTATTAAACGGGGCTGAACCGGCGCTCCTGTCGCAGGTGCCTTCGCCCGGTTTACTACCGGCGGATTATTGATTCCCGCTTCAGGGGTGTTGAAAAGGTTCCTTCCTTCAAAAACTGAGGGGAAACGAGATCGGTATTTCCTCCTCATGACTTCCTGCGAGGCGTTCTGGTCCAGCATGATTTTATAAGCTTGGGCGTCCAAAGCGGCCCGCTCCGCAGTCATCCTGACCTCTTCGGCTGCCAGATCCGCTTTGGCCTGGGTAACCTGCTCTCTCACCTTCGCGATCTCTGTGTTATGAGCATCCTGATCCACCGGATTAGCCTCCGCCATGAGTGCAGCCAATGCGTCGAATAGATCGGATAACACTTGAGCCGGCGGGCGCACCGAGCCTCCTGCTCCGGCAGCCGTTGCTGCCGCTGAACCGGAAATCATCGCTGCGGCAGTCGATGAGTGAGGTGCTGCTTGGGTACCGGCCATGAATATCCCAACCCGGTTGGGCAAATCGGAGGGGTCCGGAATACTGTCGCCATCGAAACAGCCCCCAATCCGGCCATCTTGTAGCTGATACAACTACTCAGTTTCTCTGGTTGATGACTCGTCGCCAGAGTAAACGACGGTTTCACCACCAGATCCTGATCCGTCCTCATAGCTTCCTCCATGGATGACTCCCACGAAGGCACGTTTCACGGCCGGTTTAACCTGGGCAGGTCATGCACGCTGAGCTGTCTCGACGAGGTCGGTGCAGGTGTCCAGCTCAGGGCCCGGTTCACCGATCTTGCCGATGAAGACATGTATGCCACCAAAGGGGACCCGGTACCCATACTCAATTGAGCCGGCCTCGGGGCCCCAGCCTGCGTCGTCGATGTAGATCTTGCCGCGACGACTCTTGGTCATCCGGCCCACGGCGTATCCCTCGAGTCCTTCAAAGCGGCCCTCCAATAACTTGAAACCATCGTGCGATAGCCCCACGGTGGGAGCCAACTGTCGTGGGTTTGTCACGGCAGATGTCCTAGCGAAAGGACTTAGTCATGGAGCCATCGCAACAGGTTAACTCGAAGGGGTTAAAGCGGACAAGGGACACAGGGAGTTTATACTAGTTCGGCCCCTTCGAGGAAGGTAAAAGCCTACGTCTAGTTTGTGATGGGATTGATGGGGTTTCGATGACTAGGGAGCAAACAAGCTTCGCCTAGACCTCGAGTTATGGTTGTCTGTCCTTGAACCGCTATCGGGTTGTCCGCTTATATACACGGGTGACACCCGTCGGTTCATAGAGTCCCAATCTCCGGTTTATATTCGTATCCGGGTTGGTCTCTCCCTATTCCTAACTTATGATACAAGTTTATGTACACGCCGGTTTACGGCTACAGATACTGAACTGACTATAGCCTTGGGCCTTTACCTAGCCGCTGGGCTTTAGCACCTTTGGACTACTGATAAAGTCAACCCGACCCAGTTAGGCCGGTTTACGCCCAGTAGTATTATCCCCAACAATAAGCTTTACGAGTATAGTGCCCGTGCCATGGTGGATCTGAAGGTGCAAACCGGACAAAGCTACTTCGCAACCAATGTTTTCTTTCAACTAGCCACTACGATTTGGTACGGACAAGAAAAGTACAGTAAACAAATTACGATCTATTTTCCGGGTGAGATCAATAACTTAAGCACATATGGAAGAGTACCACCTCTCTTGTGACGCCGTGTAGGCCTATGCTGATACGTCGAGGGTGCTGCGGGTGCGATGGCTGTCGGCGGCGGGGAAGAAGACTTTAGACGGCAGACGGCCGGGTCGGGGGATATATCCTGTTGCCGTGGACGAGGCGGTCGTAGGAGCGGCAATGACAAGGTGGACGACGGCGCCGATGAAGCGAGATGAGGTGATGAAAGGATCCTGGTCCAGCGCCGGGGATGAGAGACGTCCATCTCTTGCAGTGGACGACGGGGTAGGGGTAGCGGCTCCGGCAAGGTGGAGGATGGGGTGGCGGACGGAGGAGGCTGGCCACAGTGCGGAGGTTGTCGTGTCGCCGAAGGTGTATGAATGGGGAAATGGAGGGGAGGGGGGATCTCAAACTTTGGGATGCGCTTCTCTGAAATGGGGGAAAGTTACGAACTTATTCCCCGTTTAAAATTTCGGACATCGCATCGGTTGGGGATAGGACGGTAATCTCGCATCTCCCAAATAGTTGCTGGTAACTATTTCGGGCATGGAGAGGGTGTTTTGCCGCCCATGGTTGGCACCCACAGTGTATGAACGGGGCTGACAGGTAGGGCGGTTGTGTCACGTCTGATGGAAGTTACACATCTGCCCCTATTTAAAATATTAGCCTACATCGATTTCGGGCGAGGAGAGGGTGTTTTGCCGCCCACGGTTGGTGCCCACGGTGTATGAACAGGGCTGACAGGTAGGGCGGTTGTGTCACGTCTGATGGAAGTTACACATCTACCCCTATTTAAAATATAAGCCTACATCGATTTCGGACAAGGAGAGTTTGTTTTGCCGCCCACCGTTTATGAATGGGGAAATGGAGGAAGAGACACATGTCTTTCGGACGAGCTTGAATCAAATGTGTTTTGCCGCCCATGTTTGGCGCCCACCGTGTCTGAATGGGCTCAGAGGCCGTCGTGTCACGTCTGATTGAAGTTACTAGTCTACCCCTATCGACAGCAGTGTAAATCCTGTCGATAAGGATGTCAAGTGTAAGGGGTAGACAGTAATTTCCATCTCGCAAACACTTGCTTCGGGCAGCCCACAAATTATAGTGGGTGTTTAGCCGCTTCGTTCAAAACTTGGGAGAATTAGCATTCACGTTTGCCCAGGGACCTGGCAAACTAAATTCAAATCCAATTTGTATTCGATTACGAATATCCATAGATAATTATACGTTTTGTTATTTATTTCTTCAAAACCACAACAAAGATTTATTCCACCTTTATATATGATTATGATTTAGAAATGCCGTGATCTTTGAATTCAGTAGGTTGGATACACTCTGAGTCAAACAGTTATTTCATCCAATACAATATGCTCACACGAAAAACAGTTTACCTTATGTCAATCATACAAGTAGTGAGGATTACCTCGCCTAAAAAATTCGGATCATTACAACACATGGACAACATAGGGGGTCTTGCAACATAATCCATTCAGAGACATGACACAACATGCAAGTACAATAATCTAATGAAAATTTCAACTGGTATCTAAAGAAGAACCGGGATTATCTTGGGCTTCAGATAGCAGAAACAGCAGGACCTCCTCCGTCTTCAAATGCAACATTCTTACTTCCTCCAATTCTTGGGTTGCTTGCATAATGCGTGTCGCTAATTCCGTAATTTCCAGCCTCAAGATAAATATTACCTCATTCATGGCAGCCACACCATCTCTTTCTGCCTCTAGTAGAGCCTCAAGCACTATAATATCTGTGCTCAGACTGCTCTCCGGCGGTGTTGCCTCTAAACTGCTACCATCTGGTAACATGGATGGCGCACTGCTTCCACAAATAGATTCTGGGGTTGTACATTGTGTCCTAGTGTGAACGGCATCCTGAAAGGTTTCCGCTGGACATCAGTAAGAGATAGTTATCGTATGATCCAGGCAGTAAGCTTAGTGCCGAGCATGGCAAACTATATTTAAATGGTTCGAAGCAGCATCAACCGAAAACAAATTAAAATGGTAAGATGAAACTAGGGATATAAGTGGCAAATAAATGAAATCCGCCAGTCCCATCTACTTAGTTTTTGCTACCTCCCTAGTTCATTTTCCTCAAAAACAAAAACTCTTGTGAACTATCATACCACTAGTGGACTTTAATTGGGATTAAACCGGACCCTGTTGACATCCCTATTTGAAAGGGAGTGTACAACCACTATATTTAAGTTGCCAAGGCATCCAAGCAGTTGAAATAATCTGAGAAAGCACTTAACAGTGTGGCCTCATATAAACTACGAAGACAGTCTTGTGGTGAAGTTGAGAGGAAAATTGAAGGACTCAAATTAAATAGGCATGCATTTCTTTACGATAGTACAACAGGCACTGCTGACATATTGGCCAACTCAGGTATAGCGTAACAACAAATAAGCATTCGAATCAAGCAATATAGCAAAGCAGACAACTGAACTATTTGTAATTCGGTAGGATTACACATTGAGGGCACAAGCCAAGAAAGCAGCCCACTCGCATTACATTTCACATGTACTAAAACACACTGGCTTACCATATGTTGCTATGAAGCCTAGCTGCTGTTGCAATGTTCTTTCAAGATATCGTCAACATCCCGCGGTTGCAAATCTAGTTGTTGTAGTTTATTCTGCACCATCTATTTAGGTAAAATTAATTTTAGTCGCATGCACTGGTCCGAATTGATCATCAATGGTTCATCTAAACTAATGAAAGAAGGGTGTATGCATACACGACAATACTCCCTCTGATTCTTTTTACTTTGCGTATAACTTTTCCTCAGTTTTCTCGTATTAGTCTGCGCGTTGCCGATTCCTAGCGCTGGTTTCCTTTTGTGCCCCACCCCATCCGCCTCTGCCCTAATTAATTGACAAATTAGTCCAGAAAAATTAAACCAGTGCCCTCCTTGGTATGCGGGTCAAGAGTTATGCGCAGAGTAAATATAATCGGAGGGAGTATATTTGCTTCCCTCTATTTTTATGCTTGTTCGAGGTGCCAGCCCCAAAAGAACAAATATTTTGCTTGATGGGGTTGGCAGCTCCATAATTAATAGAAGCATCAAATTAGTCATGCAACTTGGTAAGATCAAGAACACACAAACAAGTAATGAACAGAGGCCCAGAGCAGTGATGTAATAGCTAGCATCACAAAATGTAGGGTAAAACAAACAAAAAGCAGCGGAACCACATGCTAGTTTGCTGATGTGTAATTAAGCATAGAGAACATTAAGTAGTCTGATGGAACCTATAGAAGTGCATGCTCTAGCCAATGCAACCAAAAGAACGATCTGATGAAAGAGACTAGGCAGCACATTATACGTCAACGCTCCACCTCACGTGTGGCTCCCTTAGGCCTAAACGTGGACCGAAAGTAGGCTGCAATTTAATTGCGCTAGCCGGGTCTTGAACTCAAGACCTCTTGGCTCCGATACCATGTAGAAGTGCATGCTCTAGCCAATGCAACCAAAAGACCGATCTGATGAAAGAGACTAGGAAGCACATTATACGTCAACAGAACCAACAGGTGGCATCAGAACAAAACTAAAGCATATTAACTATATGTGCACTGGTATGTAATTTAGCACATGTAACATGTTCACTGCCAGAAGTATGGCCCTACAGGTGCAAGCAGAATAACGCGTCTCATGAAAAACTAAATGATGCCCTGAAGAAATTCACAGGTGCGGTGCTTATGCTAGGAAAGTGAACATAGGCGCCGGCCGTTGGATAATAGTACCTGATTCTCGGCGGCGTATGGGTATCGTTGTCATACTTGATAGCTAAGGATCGTCGATGGTGCTCGTGTTGCGGTTGAGTTTGGGCCGGCTGTCGCCATCGCTGAAGCGGCTCCGGTGCTACGGTTGTGGCGCCTGTCGACATACAAGAAAGCTCATCTGTGGTAAGTGAACAGTTGCACGATAAAGAGAAAAACTGAAGGAGTACAAATCGAAATAACTTGATGAGGCTGCGGCATCGGTAAAGCAGGGCCGGTGGAGTGGAATATGGCGTCTGTGGAGCGGGTCCGGTGCAGTGGACGAAGGCTTCGGCGGGCGCGTTGTACAGTGCTTCCGGTGAGGCGGATCTGTTGCGACGGACGAGGGCTTGTATGAAGGGCCAGCGAAGGGGCGGACGAGGGAGTCAATGAAGGGCCTACGCTGTGGTGGACGAGGGCGCCGGTTAAGCAGATCCGGTGTGGTGGACCATGATGGCGGTCAAGGAGATCTGGAGCGGTGGACAAGCCAGTCGCTGAAGCGGCTCCGGTGAAGTGGTGAGTTGGCAGTTGGGGGTTCCAAGGTGCGGAAGGTAGATCCGGCGGGGTGTGAGGTCCACCGCTGCGGCGGAGGACTAGATTCGGCGGCTTGCCGTGGTTGGGGGGGGGGTCGGGGAGGGGAAGGGGAGGGGCTCTGGGGAAGAATGTTGGGGGCAAAGAGGGGAAAACAACGGAGTTACCAAAGCAGCCCTTTTCCGTTCATGTGGCACGGGTAAATTAGGAATATCACAGGGCTAAACTTTTGGGCGCGTGATATTTTGATGTGAGCGGGAAGTTTGAAAGCTTTTGGCGCCTAAAATTATAAGTATTCTTGTCGGGGGGAATCGGCTTCCTCGAACACCTATGGGGACCGAGCCCCTTGCTGGTTCGGCGGGGGGCGGAGGTTGCACAAAGAGCAGATCGAGGCGGTGCACACAGGGGGATTTTACCCAGCCTTGGGCCGCAAAGATGCGTAAAACCCTACTGCTGCTTGGTGGATTGTATTGTGTTCTTGCTCGGGAGCGCGCGGTGCTACAGTACGCGCGGGCCGCCGGCGAGGTCGAGCGTAAAGATTGGTCTCCCCCCTCTACGTGCGCATGGGGCCTCCTTTTATATGCTCAAGGGGTTACCCACAGGTGGCAGCGTAGGTGAGGGCAAAAATGGTAGAATGCTGTAGTGGGTACAGCTGCCTGCACAGTGGCTGTACAGTGCTATCATACCTAACTCTGACGGCGGGGGACAAGGGCATTAAATGCCCGTCCGCGTCGCCCAGACGGAGCAGGGGAGAGGACTGTCAGGAGCGCCACCGTTCGCCACGATGGCTACTCTGTCAGCTTTGCTTCGCCACCGCATGCTCCTCGCTGCCCAGCCTCCGCCACGTGTGCCTGGGATGCCCCCCAGAGCGACACGTTGGTGGGTGAGCTGGAGCGCAGGCACGAGGTGGTAACTTGCCGCGGCAAGCGCCTTGCCGCGGTGGATGTCTTGTCGCGCCCGGGAGCTTGTTGCTCACCGGGCCTTGCCGGGGCGTGGGGCGCGCCGTGGCAGGGTCCTTGTCGTGCCGTGCATGGCCTTCCCGGCAAGCTCCTCTTGCCGGGGTCTTGTGCTTCGAGCGGCAGTCCCAGCAAACTCCTCTTGCCAGGGCCTCGCTCTCTTCGGGTGGCCTTCCCGGCAAGCTCCTCTTGCCGGGGCCTTGGCTCAAATACTTTGTTCTTGAATGGCCCATGAGGGGACCATTGAGGGTCCTGGCGATCGCCTGGCAGGCCTTGCCGCGGGGTGCTACGACTGCCCGTGCACAAGTTCGGGCTACTAAGGTACCCCTACTTTAGTACACCGACAGGAGCCCCCGGGCCTGGGCTATACACGGTGCCGAGCGCTGTTGGGCCAGGCCCAAAACAGTGCACGGGCACGCGCGGCCTGGGTCACGGTACATCTTTTTCTGCGCCCACCACGTCCCCCCCGAACGGCACGCGTCGAATGCGGCATCGTGGGGGAGAGGCGTGCGTGACGTGGGTGGCGTGCGCGGGGCCGAGCCCTGCAGGCATGCGTCACGTCGCAATAAATGGGGACGGTTCGTGCCATCTTCATAAGTAGAGGGAGGTGTGGAGGCGTGGCTCCTTCGACAGCGAAAGCTCCTCCTCGAGCGAGAGCGATGAGGAGGGGAGCGACAGCAACGACGAGGGCAGCGGTCGTTGGGATGACGGGTCCGACTAGGCGCCGGTCGCAGCTCCGTGTGGCACGGGCGACCCCATCATCCGGGTCGCCGGCTCCCTGAGCTTCTCGGGGTTGTCTTCCCGGGCGGCTGGAGTGGCGAGGCTGCGGAAGAGGAGGACGACTGGCGGCAAGGCCGTCAACTCGGAGTACGAGGGCTAGATGCCCTCGACAGCGTGTTGACGTCCCGCTGCCTCATCTTCGAGCTCCATCTCCGGCGCCACTGCCACCATCAAGCCTCCGGAGCCCCCGGGGCGTTCTCTTGGTGTCTTCTGCCACCCATAGCTTGCCTAGGCGCCCCTTTTGCCCTTTTCGCCTCCTTGTCCTACCTCCTGAGGATAGAGACAAGAAAGGGATTACGGGCACCTCATCTTTTTTCAATCTGTAAGCCTTCGGGCTTTAGTTGCATTTAAAGCTTGTAATCCCATCTTTTCATGTTTTTCATTCTCTCTGAACTGTACCTGAGCGGAATGTTTTTAATGAAAAGGGGATGTTTGCCGGGCCATTTATCCCGTGGGTAAAACCCACGCCAAGGAACGAATCCTTTATATCGTTAAGATAGACACTTCTTTGCCCGGCAACAGGCCCTGCCGTCTTCCCGCGCCACTCGACCCTCCTCACGCCTTTGGCGGAGGCGGGGAGAAGGCGGGATCCGGCCCCCCGCTTCGCCCCTTTGCCGCCGCGACTACTACCAAGACGGGCCCCAGGAACGCGCTCTGGGGCTTGTCGTCGAGGGAGCACGGCAGCTTTTAGGGGGAAAAAGGGTTTTCGTATTCCATAGTTCATGAGAGAATGCATGACAAGGGATGCGAAACTTATCTGGGATTGCAGCCCCCGGCAGCTTTGGCTTGCCGCGGGCGAATCTTCGTACTTGCAGCCCCCGGCAACACTGGTTTGCCGGGGACCAGATGCTGGTCCGCCCTTCTTCTCTTCTTCGTCCTTAAGCGGTCTGGCCAGGATATGCAAAACCCTGCGAACCAAAGGAAATGAAAGAACAGGAAAAAGGACGCAGACTTGACCTCTAAGCTAGGGGTTAGCAGCTGTTAGGCACTATCAACCCTAACCAAGGACGAGACTCGACTCAGCATGCATGCTAAAACTTAGGGCGCCAACGCTTGATTTCTGCTGCTCAGGGTCTGCACCTGGCTTTGTACAAAGGATTACATGCAACTGCGGCAAGACTTGTACAAAAGGTTGGTTGCCGGGCGGGCCCCGACAACCGCGCCTTACGGGTAAAACTTACGAAGATGCTCAATATTCCAGGAGTTGCTCACCGGAGTGCCATCTTCGGTCTCGAGGTGGACAGCGCCAGGCCTCGTGACCCGTCTCACCCGGTAAGGGCCTTCCCACTTTGGCGTCAACTTGTTATGATTCTTGGCGGACGGGGCGCGCCGAAGAACATGGTCGCCTTCCTCGAAGCTTCTGGCTTTAACTTTGCGGCTATGATAGCGGCGCAAAGCTTGCTGGTAGCGAGAGGCTCGCACAGCAGCCTGAAGACGATCTTCCTCAAGGAGCAGCGCATCATCTTCACGCAGCCGCTCTTGCTCAAGCTCATCATAAGCGAGCACTCGAGATGACCCGTATACGAGTTCCGTGGGGGTAACTGCTTCTGCTCTATAGACTAGAGCGAATGGTGTTTGGCCAGTGGCTCGATTTGGCGTCGTTCTGATCGACCAAAGAGTCACCGGCAGCTCCTCGATCCAGTTTCTTCTGCACTTGTGCAGCCTGTCGAAAGTTCTGGTCTTGAGCCCGCGCAGTACTTCGGCGTTGGCCCTTTCAGCTTGACTGTTGCTCCTGGGATGAGCAACAGAAGCGAAGCAGACCTTGGCGCCGAGATCTTGGACGTATTGCATGAAGGCGCGGCTCGTGAATTGCGTACCGTTGTCGGTGATGATCCTGTTGGGGATCCCGAAGCGGCAGACAATCGACCTGAAGAACTTGATGGCTGACTGTGCTGTCACCTTCCTCACTGGTTCCACTTCCGGCCACTTTGTGAACTTGTCGATTGCGACGTACAAGTACTCAAAGCCCCCGACAGCTCGGGGGAAGGGGCCGAGGATATCGAGCCCCCAGACCGAAAATGGCCAGGATAAAGGGATCGTCTGGAGAGCTTGAGCTGGCTGGTGTATCTGCTTGGAATGGAACTGGCACGCTTCACACTTGGTTACTTGTGCAGTCGCATCCTGGAGGGCTGTCGGCCAGAAGAAGCCTTGCCGGAACGCTTTGCCAGCAAGTGCTCTTGCGCCAATATGGTGACCACATATGCCTCCATGTATCTCTGCCAACAGCTGTTGTCCGTCTTCCCGGGGAATACACTTCAATTTCACACCGTTGTGCCCTCTTCTGTATAGTGTGTTGTCGACGAACTGGTACATACTCGAGCGCCGGGCTACTCTTTCCGCTTCTTCTTGTTCTTCGGGAAGTTCTCCGTACTGGAGGAAATGGACAGTCTGCTGCGCCCATGCTGGAGCCTGCGGCTCGACAACGAGGACTGAAGGCACTTCTGCCGCTGGGGGAACGTCTGCTTCTACGGCGAGGATCTGGGGCTCGGTCGGAGCTTGACGTTCCCCGGCAAGCTTGCCGGAACAAAGCTTGTCGGGAGCGCCTGCTTCTATGGAGTAAACCCTGGAGTTTTCCGGAGCAGACTGTTCCTCAGCGCTCTTGGCGTCGATCCTGGGGACCTTCTTGGCGGCGGCTCCGGGGAGCTCTGCCGGAAGATAGTCGCCGGAGACCAACTTCCTCTTCCTGCTCTATCTGGTTGATGGCGTTACGGATGGCTGAGTCAGCTTGAGCACAAAGGTCCCTGGTTCCACAGGTAACTTAAATGCTGCGCACTTTGACAGGCCGTCAGCGATGTCACTCGCAGCTCTTGGAATGTGTTCCATCTGCAGGCCGTCAAAGTGCTCTTCCAGCTTCCTCACTTCATCAACGTACGCTTCCATCAACGGACTCTGGTAATCCTTGTTCACTTGGCAGACGACGAGCTGTGAGTCACCCCTGACAATGAGCTTCTTGATCCCAAGTTCTGCCGCGATCCTGAGACCGGCAAGCAAACCTTCATACTCTGCAGTATTGTTGGTTGCTTGTTCCTTGGGGAAGTGCATCTGGACTACGTAATTGAGGTGCTCTCTGGTGGGCGCGACAAGTAACGCGCCGGCGCCGGCGCCTTGCAGCAAGATGGCACCATCAAAGTACATCAGCCACTCTTTGCCTGCTTCTTTGGCGGGGATGCTCGTGTCTGGGATATCTTCATCCGGTGTTGGTGTCCACTCCGCTATGAACTCCGCCAAAGCTCTGCTCTGGATAGTCGAGGTGCTCTCGAACTGGAGACCGAAGCTCGACAGTTCTAGTGCCCACTCGACAATCCTGCCCGTTGCTTCTGGATTTTGGAGTATCCTCTTCAGCGGAAAGCAGGTGACAACTGTAATCTCGTGTGCTTGGAAGTAATGGCGCAGCTTTCTCGAGGCCATGAGGAGGCCGAAAAGCAATTTCTGCACACTAGAGTACCTTGACCTGGCCCCCTGCAAGAGGGAGCTGACAAAGTACACTGGGCGCTGCACCATTTCCTTCTTTTGCACCTCCACTTGCTCCTGCGCAGATTCATCCTCGTCGGGGCCAGAGCTTGTCGGGGAGGCCCCCTGCTTGTCGCTGGACATGCTTGTCACGGTCGCTGGCTCATCATCGGCCTCCCTCTCCGCTACTAACGCAACACTAACCACTTGATTAGTTGCCGCTAGGTACAGCAGCAGCTTCTCTTGTGGTTTAGGCGCGACAAGTATCGGAGCGGAGGACAGGTATTTCTTCAGGTCCTGCAGCGCAGCCTCCACTTTCAGAGTCCATTTTACTGGACCTGCCTTTTTCAAAATTTTGAAAAATGGCAGGGCGCGCTCTGCAGACCTAGAGATAAACCTGCTGAGAGCCGCGACGCAGCCGGCAAGCCTTCGCACGTCCTTGACACGGGTTGGTGCCTCAATCTGCTCGATGGCCTTGATCTTGTCTGGGTTGGCTTCTATCCCTCGCTGAGACACGAAGAACCCGAGAAGCTTGCCGGAAGGAACTCCGAACACGCACTTCTCGGGGTTGAGCTTGAGGCTGATCCTGCGTAGATTCGCAAAGGTCTCTTCTAAGTCTTGAATCAGGGTTGCCCTGTCTCTGCTCTTGACCACTATATCATCCATGTAGGCCTCCACATTCCTGTGGATTTGTGGCTCAAAAGCGGTGTGGACAACCCTTGCAAATGTCGAACCGGCGTTCTTCAGTCCGAAAGGCATCCGTACGAAACAGTACGTGCCACATGGAGTGATGAACGCGGTCTTCTCTTCGTCTTCTTCAGCCATGAAGATCTGATGATATCCAGAGTAGGCGTCAAGAAATGAAAGCAGGTCACATCCGGCCGTGGAGTCAACAATCTGGTCAATGCGCGGCAAGGGAAAGGGATCTTTGGGACAAGCTTTGTTAACATCAGTGAAGTCGATGCAAAGCCTCCATTTCCCATTTGCTTTGCGCACGACAACAGGATTGGCCAACCACGTCGGATGGAGCACACCTCTGACGAGGCCTGCCGCTTCCAACTTCTTGATCTCTTCTGCGATGAACTCTTGGCGCTCCACTGCTTGCTTCCTGACTCTCTGCTTGACGGTCCGCGCGTGAGGACAGACGGCGAGGTGGTGCTCAATCACTTTCCTGGGAACGCCGGGGATGTCAGATGGCTGCCAGGCAAACACATCGACATTCGCCCGCAGGAAAGTAACGAGCGCGCTTTCCTATTTGGGGTCGAGCATGGCACTGATGGTGAAGGTACCACCAGTGCCGTCCTCCTTGGCGGGCACCTTCTTGGTCGTTGGCGGAGCCGCCATCGTCTTCTTACTCTTGCCGGTGGAGCTCGATGGCGCGTCCTCGACGGTAGCGCAGCACTCCGGAGAGGTGCGCTTGCCGGAGTGGGCGCCAGAGCACTTGCCGGGCTTGGTCCTCTTCTTTCCTCCGGGAGCTTCAGCGGCAAGCGGCTTGTGATCCGCTGTGGCTGCTGCTTCCCGGTAGATCTTGTCGGCACAGATAAGGGCATCCTTCTTGTCGCCGGGGACAGAGATGACGCTTATCGGGCCTTGCTGTAGGCGTAGTGAGAGGCCGCCATGAACTTGCCGAGCGTTGGACGGCCGAGAATTCCATTGTATGGCAATGGAAAATCGGCAACGTCAAAGGTGATCCTCTCTGTCCTGAAGTTCAGCTCGCTGCCAAATGTTACTGGCAATGTTATCTTCCCCTTCGGTTTGCTCCTTCCTGGGTTGATTCCTTGGAACGTGCCGGTTTCTTCGAGCTCGCTGTCGGGGACTTGGAGTTTTCGGAGCACAGCGGAGGAGATCAGGTTCAAGCCGGCCCCGCCGTCAACCAGCATCTTGGTGACCTTGAGGTTGCGGATTGTTGGCGAAACCAACATCGGCAAGCACCCGATTGCAGTAGTGCGATCAGGGTGATCCTCAATATCAAAGATGATAGGCGTGCTGGACCATTTCAGAGGCTTGCGCGACTCGACGGGTGGCTCCGCTGCATTGACTTCCCGCGCCCACTGCTTGAGCTGGCGGTGAGAAGTATGCAAGGTGGCGCCTCTGTCTACGCACAAGACCTCTGTGGCTTTCTAAAACTCCTGCTCACTGGTCTCGACGTCATCCATGTCTTCGTCTTCGTCGTCATCTTCGCTCTTGTCGCGGCCGCGGGGAGGTCGCTCTGCTTGCCACTGCTTGTCCTTGTCGCGGCGTCCTCCCTGGCCGGGGCGCTTCGTGCCTGATCCTCCGCCACCTCCTCGGGCTCTCTCCTTGTCGCGCCGCTCGTACTCGGCCTTTTGCAGCTCGACGAGCCGCTCGACCTGCTTGCAGCTCCGGAGGTCATGGCCCTTGGTGCGGTGGATCTTGCAGTATTGTTTGCTGGTGCCGTCCCGTTTGTCGGCGGCCGCCACGGCCTGTCAGTGGACGCATCCGGCAATCTCCTTGCCAGAGCTGCCAGCCTGGGCCTTCTTGGCGGTGCCTTCATCGCCGGACTGCTCAACAACCAGTACCTCTTGGCTCTTCTTCTTCCTGTTGCTCCGCCGCCGGCCCTTCTTCGCCGGGGCGGTATCCTCACTGTCAGATCCTCCCGCTCCAGCGCTCTCTCCGGGGAGTTTCCTCCCTTCCTCAGCACGGGCACACTTGTTGGCCAGGGCGTATAGCTCGCTGACGTCCTTGATCTTGCACATCGCCATCTCCTCCCGCATCCTACGGTTACGCACGTTCTGATGGAACGCGCTGATGACCGCGGCGGGTGGACGTCTGGGATGTTGTAGTGTACGCGGCTGAATCTCTGGATGAACTTGCGCAGAGGTTCTCCCTCCTTCTGGACGAGCAGGTGAAGGTCGCTCGCTTGGCCATGGGGTTTGTGGCCGCCCATGAAGGCGCCAACAAACTGATGGCACAAGTCTGTCCAGGAGGTTATGGAGTTGTCCGGCAAGTGCATGAGCCAGGATCTGACGTTGGACTTGAGCACCAGCGGGAAGTAGTTGGCAAGGATCTTGTCGTCTCGCCCCCCGGCAGCCTGCACCGCAATGGTGTAGATGCTGAGGAACTCCGACGGATGCGACTTGCCGTCGTACTTCTCTGGCACGTCTGGCTTGAAATTCTTTGTGCTGGGCCACTGGACTTGCCGCAGCTCACGGGTGAACGCAGGGCAGCCCACCGCGTACGGCAGGTCGCCTGGTTCCCCTGGTGTATGCATGTCGACAGAGGGCCCAGCGCGGTGGTCTGATTGATGCCGCGCTTCTCTCCGATGCTCGATGCGAGTACGAGTGTCCTCTTGCTCTCGCTCGTGAAGAACTTGGAGTTGATCGCGACGAGTTCGCGGATTTGACGACGCGGTGGAGTCGTTGTCGTGGTGATTCCGGCGAGTCGGCGATCTTGGCCTCCGGGGTGGGGAGTGGACGGTGGTCGCACCCCCGCCTGTCCTGGCGCCATAGGTCCTTGCCTGGCCGTCCCGCCGCGGCTGCGACGCGCTGTGCTGCCGCGGGGTGTCGTCGTTAGCGAAACCGATGAGGCTCTATATCGTGGCCCTCCAGTCGTCGAGCTTGTCCGCCGTTGGAGGGTAGTCTAGGAGCAGTTGGGCTCGCGCCAGAGCTTCTGCTGGAGTGGCGGGCAGCGGCGGCTAACGGCGCGTGGAGCGGGATGTGCTCGAACTTCTAACTACGTTAGAAGGAGCAACACCCGGGCCAGGCAGCCGTGCCACGCTCGCGCCAGCGCGTTGGTGCGAGTGCTGGCCTTGAGCGCCCTGGGATCCGCCGGCTCGATTTGGGTCCAGCGAGCGTATGGTACTGTGGGCGCCAAGACGCTGCTGGTCCCATGCTTCCTGAGAGGGGCGCGGTGCATGTTCGGACGCCGTGGCGCCGTGAGCTGGCTCGACGACGCCCGTTCCGCCGCCGGTGCCGTCCCCGCCACCCGTTTGCTCCAAGGGCGGCGGGTTCGACGCGGACGGACCAGCCACCTCCGGAGCCTTCTTCTTCGATGGCATGTCGCTGAGGATGAAGGAGATCTAGCTGGTGCAGACGCCGGATCAGGTTCGCACAACTTCGACGCCCCCTACCTGGCGCGCCAAAGATGTCGGGGGGAATCGGCTTCCGAACACCTATGGGGACCGAGCCCCTTGCTGGTTCGGCGGGGGGCGGAGGTTGCACAAAGAGCAGATCGAGGCGGTGCACACAGGGGGATTTTACCCAGCTTTGGGCCGCAAAGATGCGTAAAACCCTACTGCTGCTTGGTGGATTGTATTGTGTTCTTGCTCGGGAGCGCGTGGTGCTACAGTACGCGCGGGCCGCCGGCGAGGTCGAGCGTAAAGATTGGTCTCCCCCCTCTACGTGCGCATGGGGCCTCCTTTTATATGCTCAAGGGGTTACCCACATGTGGCAGCGTAGGTGAGGGCAAAAATGGTAGAATGCTGTAGTGGGTACAGCTGCCTGCACAGTGGCTGTACAGTGCTATCATACCTAACTCTAACGGCGGGGGACAAGGGCATTAAATGCCCGTCCGCGTCGCCCAGACGGAGCAGGGGAGTGGACCGTCAGGAGCGCCACCGTTCGCCACGATGGCTACTCTGTCAGCTTCGCTTCGCCACCGCATGCTCCTCGCTGCCCAGCCTCCGCCACGTGTGCCTGGGATGCCCCCCAAAGCGACACGTTGGTGGGTGAGCTGGAGCGCAGGCACGAGGTGGTAACTTGCCGCGGCAAGCGCCTTGCCGCGGTGGATGTCTTGTCGCGCCCGGGAGCTTGTTGCTCACCGGGCCTTGCCGGGGTGCGGGGCGCGCCGTGGCAGGGTCCTTGTCGTGCCGTGGATGGCCTTCCCGGCAAGCTCCTCTTGCCGGGGTCTTGTGCTTCGAGCGGCAGTCCCGGCAAACTCCTCTTGCCAGGGCCTCGCTCTCTTCGGGTGGCCTTCCCGGCAAGCTCCTCTTGCCGGGGCCTTGGCTCAAATACTTTGTTCTTGAATGGCCGAAGAGGGGACCATTGAGGGTCTTGGCGATCGCCTGGCAGGCCTTGCCGCGGGGTGCTACGACTGCCCGTGCACAAGTTCGGGGTACTAAGGTACCCCTACTTTAGTACACCGACAATTCTGCTCTCGTACGACCGACTATGATATCATGGCCGACAATTTGTTTGTTTTGCACGCAAAAAAATGTGCAAGTTTTGAAAATCAATGTCTCTAACTCAAAACTTAGATTGTCCATTCAATTCAAATATGGATCATTGGGCTACTACAAGCAAATACCATCATACGGTACAATTCAAATGAAATTCCAAATGTGTTTATCCTAAATATGATGACAAAAGCAAAAACGTGTATGTGTATGAATAAAGTGGATGATTATAAAGTTTGAACATGCCCGTATGTGTATATCTCTAGGTTTGATATATGAAATTGAAATCATGAAATCCCGGCTTAAAAAATGTACCTCCGTTTAAATGAATTACAAAAGCTAATGATGGAGTTGAATTCCATAATTCCAATCTTAGGTTTGTAATTCTGGTACATCAAGGTATATCACGCATGTTCAAAAGTATCGTTATCTCATAGTACAAATCTCAATTACGCTGAAGTCCCTCAAATATAGACACCTCGCTCTTTATCTGAAGTCACCCCCCACCACACACACACACACACATAGAGAAGTCGTTCTCTCCCCCAAACACCAACACACGAGCACATTAACACCCCTCTCTCTTGTAAAGTCCGGACCCCAACATATGTCCCTATCACTTTGTCTCTCGGGCATGCACACATCTCTTCCCTCACTCTCTAGGTCTCCCGCTATCTCTCTTACCCAAGCACACGCACTATGTAGAGTGTATATTTCCTATACACACAAAACGTCGCCCCAAACGTCTATCTCCCTAGTTATGTGGTTCTCGCGCACCCACCTCACACACCACCCCCACTGCAAACAAGCACACTTTGTCTCCTTGTGCACCACTGTCCTCTTTCTATCTCTCCCACATGCGGACCCACCCCAGCTTCTTCCATGTATACATATATGTCGTGACTCTTTGCATAGCTCCCTAATGTATAATCGTTCTCGATTTCGCACATTGTTCTCTACACCATCTATTCTAGATCTCTCATGAAGTCCCTATCACACACACGATGACTCGCTTCCCTTGTGTCTCCGTTCATAGGCCAATTTCGGACAACATCAACATTGTCTCCCTATCTATACGCCATTTATGGACACAAATGACCCCTCTCGCCCCCTCTCTTCCTCTCTCTCTCTCTCTCCATCGCTAGCTCTCTCTTTCTCTCGCTCTCACACCCCTCTCCCACACACACACTCGATGTCTCTTCCAAATAGTCTGCACCCCCCGCCCGCACCCGTGCTATCTCGCTACTACACATGTCACACCATTCCCCCTTCCCTTATACTAGGTTTACATCATTAGTGGTCTCTCTACTCCACATACACTCTCTCCCTCTCACACACAAACGCGTGCACAACACACACAGACACGCACAAACACCCATTTACCTGGATCCTCATCTCTCCTCATGTCCACATGTGTATCTCACACACTCACTCTCTAATTATGTATATGTGTCTCCACGTTACACAACACAAAGCCCCATGTACATGTCTCTCTCTATCCTCCACACACATAGACACAAAGAATCTGTTATCATTGCCTCAGTCTCTAACATATCACACATGCACACTGTCTCTCTCTCTCTCTCTCTCTCTCTCTCTCGCAAACATGCTCAACAAGGGTTTCCCCGTGAATAACTTGTCGTCTATTCATCAACAGTCATGGCAGTACGATGAACACGAGACGTGAAAAAGAATAAATCTACACGTGCTTAGACCACCTAGTAGGACTACTAGGACTAGAGCAAGCCAAAAAGCGCGCCGCTGTCACCCCCTCCTTGTCGGCGACGGGAAAATCTTCGTTTTACACAGTCGATAAGTCATTGTGCTAAGGCCCCACATGCCGAGGCGTTGAATAGAATGTAGATGCTAGTTTACGGAAGCAAGTATCTATAATACGTTTGTATCTACATACTTATATTTCTTCTCTTATAAAAAACCGAGTTGGTGATGATGGTACGTGTGCCATCTTGCAATATAGACATGCATTGGTCAAGAAGATGGCACGGGCTGAGTACTACATGTTGGCTATAAGATGGGCTGTAGATGACACGGCACTGGCTTATATCCTGCAGCTGGCTATACTATTAACCATGCTCTTAGGGGTTTCTTGTAAGGAACAATGTATGTACTACTAGCGACAAAAGGCGATTCTAGGTTGCGTTGTACTCCAACGAGTACTACTAGTGGTCGCGGGAGTGTATACCTCATTTTGTGGGTTCGATCCCGGCCGAATGCACGACGGCCTTTTTTTTAAATAGTACTACTACACTTCACTGCAAGCCAATATTTTACACGGGTAGTTTGAGTTTTGAAGTCAAACGGACGTGCGGCCCCACAATCTGGGTGCACTGGACAGCCTAGCCACGTGAACGGGTTTTCCTTCCCAGCATCCCGTGGCTCGCATGCTCGCCCTAGCCGCACCTCTCTTGCAGCTTCCAGCTAGTAGCATATTTAAACTAGCGCCTCCCAATTAAGCCCGAGGAGCCAGAAAAGCCTGGCGGGGCATTGGGAACTGTGCAATATGGCTCTGTACGTAAAGTGCTCTACTACTACTCTGTAGCTTGTGGCGTTGCATGCATGGACTTCACTCCATTATCGACTCTACAATAAAAGAAATTCCTCTTGACGTGTTTTTTTGAAACAGAGACAAAAGCTTTGCTTCATCTCATTCATAAAGAAGGAACTACTAACAAAGTTCGACGAGACCCATTACACCTCCACAAATGGAAGCGAAAAGCCTAGTCTCGCTGTATCAAATAACTCAAATATTCTGCCCCGTCAGTAACCGTCGCTGATAAACAGGCTGCTACTGTGTGCGTGAGAGGAGCGGCTGAGTAGGCCAGCTACGTGAGAGGAGCAGCTGAATAGAGCATCGAGAGTACCCACTAGGCCACTACGCAGGTGTACTTCCCCTGCATTGATAGTACAACGATGGTTCTAGAGAACAGTAGTACCCTCCACTTCCAACTGTAGCTCCTTGGCCCTGAGATTCAAGAGTTCAAAACTGGTGCACTATACTAGACTAGACTAGAAGTACAGTACATCGCACTACTAGTTGAGAAAAGTAGTACTAGTACTGCTACAGTACGAGTACGTACTCCTCCGTCACATAATGTACGACTTTTTTGACACTAGTTGGCGTGTACAAAAAATGGCAAAAACAAACCCAAAAATTCTTAATCCACGCCAAAAACTACTACCTAGTGGCAAAAATTTCTTACTAGTGCTATTATTTACAGTATAATGCAATCCCATAACGTTCCATAATGCTAGTACTAGTACTCCCTCCTTTCCGGTTTATAAGGCTTAATTCAAAATTCTCACCAACCAAGGTAGATGGTGAGTGGTGGAATACTTTTTGTAGTTTGCAAAAGCACCCAATTAATGCTCTTGTTTTCCTCAAAAAAATATGTTTACCAATGCATTAATTGCAATGCATGCATGCATAAATTACATGCATTGGTCAATTTTCTCTTAGTACTTTCATGCAATGATTTAATGCACCTTGGAATCTGAACATGTGATGGAAAACAACCAAATTGAGCCTTATAAAATGGAAAAACTAAAATTTTGAGATAAACCCTATAAACCGGAAAGGAGGGAGTAGTAAATAATAGCCTCACCCCTTCGCTGAGGAATGATCTACAGTTGGAAGGAACGAGGCCCTGCGGTTACTACGCTCTTATCTCCTCCTCGCTAGTTCCCCTCCCCCCAAAGAGAAGGCAGTTCGTCGCTGCTCCCATGGATTCGCCAGGCGGTTCTCCTCCTCGTCGGGGCTGGGAGACCTTGGACGACGATTCTCTAGGAGAAATCGCACGCCGCTCCGACATCCTCACCGCCGCAAGACTCGGTGCTTCCTACACCAACTTTTTCAAGATGCTGCTGAAACAGGCTTGGGAAAAGGCCATGCTTGTTGGTCTTCCATGCGTCCTTGAGGAGAAGGTTCTTCTATGGGACAATTCTTCGAACAGTCCACCGTTCCCTGGCCATGGTTGCACGTTGACTCCGCTAGAGTTGGTGATGTGGAGAGGTAGTCGGATTTTGTCCGATGAGCAGGTTAGTATTGGAGTTTGATCATGTAGTACTTAGTTATTCCATTTCCATCCCGTAATTTCTCCGCTTCCCACCGTCTTATATATAGGTCTGGGTCGGTGCCAACGAAGATTGGCTTGCATACCTCCGGCCGGATACCACCATGATTTTGCACAGCATCCACAGCAGTGCGGCCGTTCCGGTAGACCCCTTCTCCACCATTGGGATCGGCCTTCCGGACTGGCTGGGCATGAATACGTATGATGATGCCTACATGAGATTGAAGAAGATAGCAATTGCAGACCCGCCGACAAAGCGACGCGGCTACGACGATTACTATCTCATCGCGGTGTTCGACATAAGGATTGCCATCAATGCAGGAGGCAGTAACGGCAGAGGCTGGCGCATGTTTGCGGCGGCAGATTTGTACCCCTACACGTTCGAAGACGTCGTGCGCCATCTAGGCTGCATCTTTGCGGTGACAAGCCAGGGGACTTCTTTCAGCTGGTTGACATCCTATGGTACGGGAGATTATAAACAGAATGCAGAAACCATCATTTGCATCCCTAACGGTACTCCATTATTTTGCAGGGACCAGTCATCCCCCGATCAAAATAAGACTGCCGATCCTGGATGTGCATTTGCATCTACGATTCGGTCTAACCTGGAACCTTGTAGCTGACTTTGGCATATTGGGATTAACTATCTTAGCAGTCGTTACCCATGGTACCACTGATGTGCAACATGGTCACACAATCTACCACGATCGAACCATTGCCATCTACCCAGGTATTCCATTTGTTAACCCTCTCGCCTTCTCTTTCATTGTTGTACTAGTAGTATACTTTTTAGTACTAGTAGGAGTACTTTTTACCTTGGAGGACGCGTATAGCTAGCTAGGCCCTTGAAGACGTGAACCCACTAGCTGCTACCATTTTTGTTTTTCCATGTCTTACTATCTCATCCATGTAGCCAAGAGTGGCTATATATAATAAGCCCGTTATTTTACTTCCTCTATACCGGAGTAGTACTATTTGCTGCACAGTATTACTAACCACCACATTTGAGCACAACATTATTATGCATGGACCTTGACTATGTATGCCACCATGTGTCCAGATCTGGGATGCCGCGTGTACCAGATGAACGGCGCCGAGTTCGACCCCTGTGATGCTACGTGGGTGCCGAGGAACACTCTTGGAGAGTACTCGCTTTTCATCTGGGATAGCTACCCCATTGTGAAGCGGATGCCACCTTCCGTGCACGACACGGAAGGCCTGGCGTTCATGAAGCATGGTTGTGTCTTCAGTGCGCACCGCCGGATGAACGACATGCTGGGACACGCTATCCCTGATTTATGCCGCTTCAGCTTGGATGAGTCTCCATCGTGTGGAACCGGACTAGACAGCTGCGACAATGATTCCCGTTGCCCACCACTATGGATCGTGCCATCCATGAAGAATAGCTGGGACTGGAACTTGGAGGAGGACATGTAGCCCATCTATAACGTGTAAGTGGAGTACGGTAATTGTGAATGGTAGCGCTGTGAATATATGTAGGCTAGTCGTGCACAAATTTATCACATGAGTTGGAGATGAACTTGTGTGGCATACTAGCATTTGTCCTTTAGAATTTATTACTAGTAAATGTGTTATGTGTACGTGCAACTTGTGTGGTTGTTGCATGGGCTCCAACACGCTCTTTGAGAAAAAAAGGTGGCATGGCTTTGGATATACATGACGTGGCGACATCATACAGTAGCATCGTTCGCTATAGTTGTACTAGTACACTCCTACTAGGACGACAACTCCTATTAAACCTTGCGCTTGGCTCTTTGCCTCTTTGGGAGGTTCAACAGTTCGTACTCGTGTGAACCTTGCACTTGGCTCTTCGCCTCTTCGGAAGGTCCAACAATGATGATACTACAGTACAATATGCTTCTGGCAATCTGACACCGATTGAACTACTGCACGTCCACCGCGAGGGTGAGGGCGAGGGCGAGGGAGAGGGAGAGGGAGAGGGAGAGGGCGCTGTAGTCAAAACCCTCTCCTCGTCCTGCGAACCACCACGCGCGTGGGCGAGGGAGAGTCGTAGTAAGCAAGCTTCTCCTCGTTCGATGAGTTGACGGGACACATCAAAGCAGTACTAGTACTAGTAGTAGTAGTCCATACTGCGTCCTTTTCGATTAATATGGCTTAATTTCAAACGAGTAACATAGACTGGCGGTCAACGTATGTAACAGTACGCTCTTTACGGTCACTATATATAGTTTTGCGGCGATTATACGATCACTAGCTCATCGTAGACCACCGTATTGCACCCTACTGACTGGCCACATAGTCGACGTGGCACTTTGTTGACTGGTTAAATTGTCACCTAGTGTCTGGGTCCCACCTGTCAGTTGGCAGAGCAATGAAATCAGTTAAACAAAACTTTACGCAGGCGCGACACGAGTCCAACCCTTGCGCGCGAACCGCCCTGGCTGTGTATGTGAGTGCATGCACGTGTCCTCCCTCGGTCTTCCAACAAAGAGTGTACTACATGATGTACATCTACACTTCCAATGCATTTAGCCTTCATGTGCTGTAGGTATAGGCTACATGTCTATATTGATTGACTAATGCACCAACTTGTGCTGTAGGTATAGGCTACATGTCTATCCTTAATTACAGCACGCAACGACCTTCATTTAATCTTCTTATCTCAATGGTCGCATGCACACATAAGTCTCCTGCTTTTGGGCATTAATTATGCCATGATCAATGTGTAAATCTCTAAATGTACAGTCTTTCACGGACGTAGGGAGTAGGTTGACCACTCGAGCGTGAGCGTGTGTGTTCCGTCATGTGCTGTGTGTCGCATGGGTGCGTGAGTGTTGTGTGCGTCCATGTGTACGTGTGAGTGTTGCATGTTGCATGCATGCATGCATGCATGGGGCTTACTCCCTCCCATTGACATGTTCATATTTCAAGCTTCCTCTGTTCCCTCCATATGGTGTACTCCCTCTGTTCCCAAATAGTACGGAGTAAAAGCCTCCCTCTGTTCCCAAATACGGAGTATTTGTCTTTCTACAGATTTCAACAAGTGACTAGGTACGGAGCAAAATGAGCGAAGTGAGCGTAGAGGCATAGGGAAACTGTAGAAAGGAAGTCCTCGCAATCCATTATTCCCCATCTCGGTCAGAGAGAACTATTCAACTAGTCTTCGCAGTAAAGTGACAATACACGCAGCAGCAGATGGGACACGTAATTAATAAGCTCAACCAGCGTGTTGGTGTTACTAAATCAGCCTTACCCAGTACTGCCATCATGTTTGCCAGTAGAGCACGCTTCCGCAAATACGCCTACGTACCTCTGTCCTCCATTAATTGACATATGGGCCCTGTTGTGGTAGACCCACATGTCATCGGTGTAACTATTTACACTCCGAAGGACGGTATATCCTGGTAGTAGTACTAGTAGAATTGAGATTGAATGCACTTTCTTCCCCGTCTTCCACTCTTCTTCCTCCTCTCTTCTTCTTCCTCATCTCTTCCCCATCGTCGGCCGCACACCATTTACCCCTGCTCACTGCTCGCCCGCCCGCGCCATCTTCCTTGGTAGCTCGCGCGTACCATATCCCCCCGCTCACTGCTCGGCCACACGAGGAGAAGCTTCTTCGCTCGCCCGCCCGAATCCACTTCCCCGCTGGCTCACAAGCACCGAAAACCCCAATGGGAGAACCAACTGACACGCAGAGCCGCGATTGGAATTCCCTCCCCGATGTTCTCTTGGAGCAGATCTATAGTCGTATGGACCTACTCAACACCGTCTGTCTGGCCGCATGCTCGGTGTCTTTGTACCGTCTACTCGTCTGCAACCGGCCGGCTCTTTTCAAGACACCCTACTTGCTGATGCTTGATCCTTGCAGGTGGCCCAGACACCGACTTGACGATCCTACGGAGGTTGCCGTGGTGCCCCTTGACATGCTACCACTACCCGTCCACCTGTCCTTCATGCGTGGCCACTACTGGGCGGGCATGAAGGCCAACTGGATCGTCCTCATCCACCACACCGGTAGTCCGTGGCGTCTCGTGGATATCTACACCCAGCGAGAGATCACCCTTCCATCGTTGGATACCGCCGCCATCGAGCCTCGCGGCCCGCCGGACACTCCTACCTACTACGCACGAGACGCGTCAAGCTTTTGGCTCAACCTTTGTTTGCAGAAAGTTGTAATCTGTGAAGTGCCCATGCCATCAGAAGACTACATGGATTACAAGCTCATTGCCTTGTTCAACAAGGGATTAGTCCTTCTGGAATCCGGTCACCATACATGGTTATGGCTCATCATCAATCCTGTTGAGGAAACATTTCTGTCTGATGCTATAGTGCATGATGGCATCGTTTACACGGTCGACGCACAGATTGGCTACCTATACTGGTGGAATCTATCATCGTGTAATTGTTCTATCTCATATCATCTTTACATTATGAATATGACTGCCTGTTCATTTGTTACAAATTTAGAATGCATAGTATGTCTATAACCACATCATTGCTATATGTTCCTCTCATTTCCTATATTTTTATGACCACACATGTTATTGCTAGAGTTGATATGAGCACAATTGGCATCTAATGATTGTTAGAATACATTTTATGAGCATAACATCATGATTGCTATATGTTACTCTCGTTTACAAGATTTTTATAACAACGCATGTAGAGTTGATAGGAGAACAGTAGTAGTAAGTGCTATGGTAGAATATGAGTAGGCGCTGTCATAGCCGTTTTCCTCTCATTGTTACATGATGTTTGAACCATGACATATTGCTAGAATATGAAAGCCATTGGCTTATTTTTTTAACTTGGGGGTATGATTATGACCATGGCATTGCAATTCTTTGTCTATGATATGTGTCACTGTTATAATAATCTTAATTCCACACATACTCTGAACATGATAGTTTATTTTTGTCCTTTTGGTCTCCAATTTGAATTGTTGCAGCAGACGCAAATGCGCTGGCCTTCATGATTCCAGGACCTGGAATCATACCAGCCGATGGGTGGTGGTTTATCGCTTGTTCAGCTGACGGCGGTCATTTGATGCTCATTCGCACGTACCAAATTGACCAAACCATTACATCAAACCACATGCAGTATAATGCGTGGGGCGTTCGTGACATTGATGGCTATGGCTGCTTCGTGTTCGAGAAAGATCCCAGCTCCGTTGGGCCAGGCATATTCAACTGGAGGCGGGTTTACAGCCTCGGCAACCACTCCTTGTTCCTCAGGCTCAATTATCCGATCATCCAACCAATCATCGATCATATCACCGGCGATGATTACTATGCTATGCAACTTCCATTCGCGAGGGGGGCTGTGTTTACACATCATACCATGGGTTTCATGAATCACCATATCCAGAGATTCGTCGACACAGCTTGTTGCCAGATAATCTTCAGTGTGTGAAAGGCATCAAGCTTCCATGCGATGGATGGCTTTTGCAAACCCGACATGCGGCGATGTGGTTCATGCCAACATCAAATATGCACAACTTCATTTGTGCTAATATCTAGACTGAGCCATGTATTCTGCTGCTGTAGCACGACCCTCTTTTGTTGGATATTATGTACTATTGTTAGTTTGAAGCACTCCTCTGGTTTGAAGGATAGATACCTTCCTGGGATCAAGTGCAACCTAACTCACCTGCGTAGGATGTACTGATAATGATGATGGAGATGCTGTGCAAAAGCCATATATATATATATATATATATATCAGTTAGGCTTCAAATGCGTACTTGTTAGTTAAACCTATGTATAAATTGTGACACTAAATACGACTAGTAAGTAGTACAGTAGCAGTACTAGTATACGTTGGTCAAATTATTCATCATGTCCACACATTGAATTGACGTGACAACACACTGCGCGTGAGGTGACACAAGAATCCCGGCGGCGTATTCGGATATTCTGGACTTCAGATTTGGAGTACCACTTATCTGTCGAAATCTTTAATATTCACTTAAAACAGTCGATTGATCATACATTGAGTACCATATAACTGGAATTACCGATGCAAGTCGAAGAAGGATTGGCCGGTGCTGCCGGCTGGCGTCAAGTTCGATCCCACGGATCAGGAGCTGATCGAGCACCTTGAGGCCAAAGTGAGTGCTGACAGCGCGAGATTTCAGTCTCTCATCGATTTGTTCATACCAACCATCGACAGCGAGCACGACATATGCTACACCCAACCTGAGAAACTTCCAGGTAAGACACCGATCGGCCGTCTACTTGCACAAACATATTCCTTTGTTTATAGCTCTATTTTCCTTTTTAGACGCAGACCTGGTGAAGCAATTACAATTTGACAGTTAATAAAAAGTGAAACAAGTGACTGCAACATGCCAAAGATGTTATGAAAATGCCAACAAGGTACACTAAAACCTGTATTCCACAATACTGCAGGTATCACACTGAGTGGCCTAAGGAAGCATTTCTTTCAGTGCAATTCCAGGGCATTCAAAAGGGGCACGTGGACGCGTTGCAAGACACAGTCGGAGTGCGGCATGCATGTGATGTGGCACAAGACCGGCAATTCCTTGCCGGTGATGGTCAACGGCCGGCAAACAGGTAGCAAAAAAGGTTCTGGTGCTGCACACCAACAAGAAGTTCGACTAGCAGAGGACCAACTGGGTGATGCACCAGTACCCCCTCGGGGACCTGGAGCAAGAGAAGGAGTGGGAGCTGGTCCTCTGCAAGATTTTCTACCAGACGGACACTAGGGCCAGGAGTAAAAAGATTATAACTTAGTTTGGTATTGGTAGTTGTACTACCTTGTCGTCCGCAAGTTGGTATTGTTGTTAACGATCTTTTGGTATGAACTTGCATTTGCTTCCAACCATCATGCCGAGGGTCGACGTGGATATAAAGCTAAATCATTTGTTTCGAAACGAATTTTCAGGCACCTGATTTTTATTTGATGGGTAGCATAAGCACCCGCCGTTCGAATTCCCAGTTCTCCAATTTTTTCGAAGCAAGTGCATGCACTTATTATCACGATAAGAAAACAATATCCGTGCTGCATCCCAGTTATCAGTTTGTGCTTGCAGAATTCTCTCGTTTATTGAGCACGTATATTGTTTTTTCAGGTCGAGCAAGTTTCAACTGGGTTGTAGATTGATCACGGTTGGTTTTGTTTTTAACAGGCCCAACCCATGACGACAACGGGGCACAAAGATCCAGCAGGTATCTACTGGCCTCTGGCCCGCCAGCGTTAGTTTTTTTACTGAATCAAACACACATCCCAGTTCTATTTTCCTCTTGAAACGCATGTCCTACATCCGTTTTCTAATCTCTACCTATAGTTTTACTAGTTCATATACACGTATCATTATATTGAAAACACATAAAATTCCCTTTTCATATTTACATCCTTATTTTTGTTGTTTTTTCCCACCTAGCGCTGATTTTTTTACCACTGGTTTCCCCTTAAACCAACTCAATTGTCCCACGTCTTATTTGCTTACAAAAACAAAACGATTTTTTTGGCAAATAAATAAGTTCTTAAAAAAATGTTTATCATTTCGGGATTACAACAGTTTGGACTCCACCGAAATATGCAAAATAAGGTTGAACTTTTTGACCGTGGTCCTGGGTAGAAAATGGGCTGTAATAAATTACTTAAGAATTAGCAAATGGGTTGCAAATTATAAAAAATAGCAAATGGGCTTTATGTTGTCTGCCACAGATTGGAAGCTGACTTGTGGGCCTACTAAGTTCATGCGCACACAAGGTTTCTCAAAAAATAAACTTAGTCAACAATCGACTCTACCAGCGTCAGACCGTTAGATGTCAATCTAACGGCAATCGTGCTTCTTCAGTCTCCAATCTTCCTGCCCCAGCCGCCCAAACCAGCGCCGTCGGAACCATCTGCTCCCGCCTCCCGTGGCCGATAGTGCTGCCGGGAAGGCCTCACGGCGCCATCATACTCGCATCCCTGGCCTGTCTATCCCTCTACTCACCCACACCTCCTGTTATTTTCTGGCGACGGCAGCCGAACCAGTCAACCCTCGTACTCTCCACCGCGTGGGAAACCACTGTCGTGTCTTCCCCGGCTCCGTGTCGTTCCCTTCGTTGGCCTCGCCATCGTCCACCGCCATGGTGCTCTCGGCGCGGCATGGTCAAAGATGTCCATCCAACGGCCGCAGTGCTTCTTCAACCTCTGGTCTTCTTGTCCTAGCCGCCCAAAGCAGCGCCGGTCATGCCGCATGCTCCTGCCTCCCGTGGCCGGCTATGCTGCCGCGGAGGCCTCACCGTCCCCATACTAGTCCCACCGCTGGCCAGGCCATCCCTCCACTCACCCACTCCCCATTTTATTCTGCGGCGACGATAGTCTCACATCGCAGCGGAACCAGTGAACCCTCGTACTCCTCTCCGCGTGGGCATCCACTCCCGCGTCGTCCCCTTCCTAGGCCTCACCGTCGTCCACCGCCGTGGTGCTCTCAGCGCGGCGTGGTCAATGTGGTCAACGACCGACTTCCATCGGAAGAGTACTGTACGTGGAGAGGCTGATAGCTGGGTCCACAACAACCGCAAGGAAGTGCCTCCTTATTACGCGCAAAATAATTATTCCTCCACCTGACAGCAGGGACCCACCGGACGGGCCACCAATATTTTTCGGAAAAAACGTTTCCCCCCTGACTGCTGGGACCCACCGGACGGGCCATCGTATTTCGCAAAAAACGTTTGCCCCTGACTGCTGGGACCCACCGGACGGACCGCCGTATTTCGCGAAAAAAACATTCCCCCCGCTGTCAGCTCGGACCCACCGGAAGTGCCTCTACGCACAAAAAATGAATACCCCCTGCTAGCTTGGACCCACCATGGTGGGAGGCTGACTTGTGGGCCTACTAAGTTGACGAGGACGGAGGGCTTTGTCAACTTAGTCAATATGAACGATTCTAGCTCCAGTGACCGTACGATGTCCATCCAACGGCCATAGTGCTTCTTCAACCTCTGGTCTTCTTGCTCGAGCCGCCCAAAGCAACACCGGTCGTGCCGCGTGCTCCTGCCTCTCGTGGCCGGCTGTGATGCCGCGGAGGCCTCACCGCCCCCTACTACTCCCACCGCTGGCCCAGGGTATCCCTCTACTAACCCACACCCTCACACCGCAGCCGAACCAGTGAACCCTCGTACTCCTCTCCACATGGGCATCCACTTCCGCGTCTTCCCCGGCTCCGCGTCGTCCCCTTCCTAGGCCTCGCCGTCGTCCACCGCCTTAGTGCTCTCGGCGCGGCGTGGTCAATGTGGTCAACGACCGACTTCCATCGGAAGAGTACTATACGTGGAGAGGCTGACAGCTGGGTCCATGGCCACAGCCCAGTTTTTTTGTGATTTGCCAAGTAAGTCGCTTTGTCAGGCCTGTTGGGCTACAAATCTTTGAAGACGAGGAGAGCTTCATTCGGCTGCCCGAGAAAATGGCCCATCAGTAATGAGAAATGGGCTGTACATTTTTAAAACACATCAAACCGACAATTAGTTTCGAATATCTTTTTTTCATTTCGAGATTTTAAATTACATTAATTTTTATGCGTGGAGAATTTGTTGGATTTTATATTGATATACATTTATTTTTAAAATCAGTTTGAATGTGAGTCGAAATTTCGGAATTAAAAACAGTTCGGACCGCACCGAAATATGCAAAATTTCGTATAATTTTTTAACCGTGGCCACAATATGGGCTCTAATGCTAACAAAAAGAACATGGGCTCCAAAAAAACCTTAATAATTAGCAAATGGGTTGTAAATTATTAAAAATAATGGCAGATGGGTTGTATGCTGTTTTTCCACATATTTGAGGCTTTCCTAAAATAAAAGGTTGACGCACAAGCAGTGATTGTTGGATGGCCATCCAACGATCGTCGTGCTTCTTCAATCTCTGCTCTTCCTGCTCCAGCCGCTCAAACAGGCGCCGGCGGGACTGCCTGCTCCCTCCTGCCTGCGGCCGGCTCTGCTGCCGCGCAGGCCTCACTGCCCCACCTTACTCCCATCGCTGGCCTAGCCATCCCTCTACTCACCCACACCTGCTGTTATTCTCCGACGACGGCAGACGAACCATTAAACCCTCGTACAGTCGTACTCCCCTCCGCGTGGGAAACAACTGCCGAGTCTTCCCTGCCTCCGTGTCGTTCCCTTCCTAGGCCTCGTCGTCGTCCACCGCCCTGGTGCTCTCGGCGCGGCCTGGTCAACGTGGTCAACGACCGACATGCATATGAAGTGGACTTTACGTGGAGAGGCCGACATCTGGGTCCACGGACGCACGCAAGGAAATGCCTCCTTATTATGCGCAAAATAATGATTCCTCCACCTAACATCAGGGACCCACCGAAAGGGCCTCTGTATTTCGTGAAAAAAAATGTTACCGCCGCTGACAGCTCGGACCCACCAGCTATATCTTCGCACGCAAGAAAGTGTCTCCTTATTACGCACAAAAAATGAATACCCCCTGTTAGCTAGGACCCAGTATAGTGGCATGCTGACTTGTGGGCCTACTAAGTTGACGGGGACGGAGGGCTTTGTCAACTTAGTCAATATGCACGATTCTAGCTCCAGTGACCGTACGATGTCCATCCAACGGCCGTAGTGCTTCTTCAACCTCTGGTCTTCTTGTTCCAGCCGCCCAAACCAGCGCCGGTCGTGCCTCGTGCTCCTGCCTCCCGTGGATGGCTGCGATGCGGCGGAGGCCTCACCGGCCCCTACTATTCCCACAGCTGTCCAGGCCATCCCTCTACTCAACCACACCCCCCTGTTATTCTGCGGCGACGACAGCCTCACACCGTAGCGAACCAGTGAACACTCGTACTCCTCTACGCGTGGGCATCCACTGCCGCGTCTTCCCCGGCTCCGCGTCGTCCCCTTCCTAGGCCTCGCCGTTGTCCACCGCCCTGGTGCTCTCGGCGCGGCATGGTCAACGTGGTCAAGGAACGGCTTCCATCGGACGTGGACTATACATGGAGAGGCTGACAGCTGGGTCCACGACCGCAGCAAGGAAGTGCCTCCTTATTACGTGCAAAATAATTATTCCTCCACCTGACAGCGGGGACCCACCGTACGGGCCACCGTATTTCGCCCCCTGACTGCTGGGACCCACCAGCTACATCTTCGCACGCAAGGAAGTGCGTGACAGTCGGGACCCACCTGGTCGAAGCGCACGTAGCATTGTCATTTTAGCCGCGAACGTGTACGTACATATATACTGGTCGATGTAGAGGCGCGCACGTGTCGTAGTAGAGGCGCGCACGTAGCATGTACATGTACGTACAGCGGCCAGGGTGCAAGAAAGAAAATACAACCACGTATGTGTACATACGGGCGGGGTTTCAAACGCCTACTCGCGCATACGTACAGCCAGGGCTCATGTACATGGTTGGGTCGGAACGGAGAAACAACGTCGTCGTCGTGTTCATGGGGAGGCAACGGAATGCGTGGTCGTGTTCATCGGGAGGGCTTGGACGGAACATGCGATGGAAACGAGGCATGGCGTACTGCACAACGGAGGAAACGGACCTCCTACGGTCGAAACGGGGGTCCTGTTGATTGGGAGGGGTGTGGCGTCCTGCAAAACGGAACGGACCTCCTACGGTAAAAACGGGGGTCCTGTTGATCGGGAGGGATGTGGCGTACCGCAAAACGGACGAAACGGACCTCCTACGGTCGAAACGGGGGTCCTGTTGATCGGGAGGGGTGTGGCGTACCGCAAAACGGGACTCCACGGGATACTGTTCATCTCCACCGTCGACCTCCTCCAGCCTCCCCGGGCTCCTGTTCATCCAGCCTTCCCAGGCTCCTGTTCATCCAGCCTCCACGGGCTCCTGTTCATCCAGCCTCCACCGCGCGCTACTCCATCGGCTACTGTTCAACCACCCCTCCACCATGTACTGTTCATCTAGCCCTCCACACCACGAGGTCCTGTACAATCACCCCTCCACGGGCACCCCTCCACCATCTACTATTCATCCAGCCCTCCACACCACGGGGTCCTGCTCATCCACCCCTCCACGGGCACCCCTCCACCGTCTACTGTTCATCCAGCCCTCACCACACCACGAGGTCCTGTTCATCCAGAGGCAACGCCACCGCTCACTGTTCATCCAACCCCCCCTCGCAACGCTCACTGTTCATCCCATCGATCAACTTCAGTTAGCAGCAGTAGCGAAGGAATCTCTCGATCGGGTTCCGTTAACAGCCATCGATCGATCGCTCTGGTTCAGTAACGTGTAGCCTGCTGTGCAATCGCTCGGGTTCAGTTAGAGCCCAACGCCTCGCTCGGGTTCAGTTAGAGCCAACACCTCGCACACACGTGCGTACGTGTATGAGAGAAACGCGCATTGCTCAGCCCCCGACCTCCCACCGTAACCAGGAACTCCCCGAAATTTTCCTCCCCCTCGCTTCTACCACGGTTTTTTCTGTCATGGACGGCCCAAAGAATGTCATGCGGCTGCGTCTCCGGCCCGCCCAGGACAAAAAGCCCATTTTCTGTCATGATTTTTTGTCATAGAAGTAGGAGCCCACCACATCTATGATGATACCGGGTTTTGTCATAGTTATCGTCATAGAAGTGTCATATGTATGACAGAAATTTTTGTCGTTCGGCCCAAAATGTCACGGATGTGTCTTTTTTTTGTAGTGTAATCTTGTCAATAGTCAAAGGCTATCTTGAAAAACACATTAGGCCCTATATAGATGGAAGGAGGGAGTAGGTCCCATGCAAAAAATGAGAATAAAATTCAAACATCTAGGCATCGTGGCTCGATCGAGAACATTGAGAAACTTGGTTTTAAAATCATGAACCTTGGCATGGTGTCATTTCATGGTAGTACCATGCCGTGGTTAAAAAAATTGGCCAAATAGGAACAAATTTTGGTATAAGCTTCTTGCAAATCGGAGCTTCTCTCAAGAAGGCTCGTGGTTCTGGGAGGGAACGTGTCACGTTTGTGTGCATAATTCAAATTTGAAATACAAGCACATGTTCCAGTGCACCAAAGTTGGTTGAAAAATCACATGTGTGTCCTCGGGTAAATTTCTAGGTTCCATGTAAGAAATGGGAATGAAATTCAAAATTCTGGGCATCGTGGCTGGGTTGGAAACATTGAGAAACTTAGTTTTTTAATTCCTGTAAATCCAAAACACGCATGAAAATAATGAAACTTGGCTTGGTGTCATGACATGGCACCAACATGCTGTGGTAAATTTGCAGTCCGATTTGCAAAGGCGCACACATTAACAATCAACAAAGTCATTTTGGAACAAGTGTTGTCACGTTACAATCGGAAACACAAGTATTATTGAAACTGTGGGCGTTCTACTTACTAGTACCATTTAGTGCTGCCACACGTCCCCATTTTTTATTAGGTAGGAGGCGCAGTGCAGGGTAGCTATTTGAGTACGAGAGGCGTGCGATCAGACCCCTGCACGTGCTTATCGGGAGGAGAGCCCTTTGACCTCCATCTTCCGTCCACCTCTCTCCCAAGGTCTCCATTAATGGCGCCCGAGCTTCTATTTAATGGCATGGCTATGTCTCACTCGACTGAGATTTAAGAGAGAAAAAAGAAAATCTGAAAGCACGGATCTTGATGTAAGATCCGACGGACCTATATAGCATCTACTGCGACTTATAGCAAGACTCATGAATATATAAGGACGATTTTTTTGATCAAAGAAGGGCTTGCCCCTTCCGATTTTCATTACTGAAAACCACCACAATTCACAAGAAGTTCAGCACAACTCCAGCCTAACACGAAGGACTAAAAGCTACCAGATTGAAATCGCAACATCCCAAGAGGCCAACAAAGGCCAAACATCCACACTAGAACCCAACATTTCACAACCGACGACACAATCCACATCCTAAACCGATTATTACATCAAAAGAAACCAGGAAACTGAAGGAAGCCCAACAGCAACTAGAAGAACAGCAACGCCAGGGTCGCCACATCAAGAGTTTTCTTCATTCCAGCCTTGCAACATTGATCTCCCACAGAAATATAAGGACGATTAATTGTCTTACATAATTAGAAAGATAATTAAAAAAGCCACATGCGGCTACGCCCGAAATACACAAGGCAAAAAGAAGAAGGAAGACAAGGATCTGGCTTGCTAATCTCTACTTTCTTGATGTGTTGTTGCAGGCCGCGTGAACTAGTCTCCGCGGCGAGCGGCGATGAGCTCTTTCGTGTCCTCAAGACGCTGCTTGAGAACATCCACGAATTCGTCCACCAGCCTTTGGCGCTCGTTGCGGAGCATGTCATTCTCGTCCATAAGTTTCTTGACGATGACGCCGGTCCTCTTCAACAAGGCACTAGTCTCCTCCTGCTGGTCTGCTGTCGGGGAATCTGCCTCCGCGAGCACCTATGGGGACAGAGCCCCTTCTCGGTTCGGCGGGGGGTGGAGGTCGCACGAAGAGCAGATCGAGGCGGGGCACACGAGCGGTTTTACCCAGCTTCGGAGCTCTCCGGAGAGATAATACTCCTACTACTGCTTTGTGGGTTGTATTGAGTTCTTGCTCGGGAGCGCTGAGTGCTACAGTACACACAAGCAGCTAACGAGACCGAGCGTGAATGTTTTCCTCTCCCTTCTACGTTGTGCATGGGCCTCCTTTTATATGCTCAAGGGGTCTCCAATAGGTGGCAACATAGGCAAGGGCAAAAATGGAAAGGTGATGTGGTAGGTACAGCTACCTACACAATGTATCATATCTAACTCTGACGGCAAGGGACAAGGGCATTAAATGCCTATCTACGTCGCCCAAACAGTGCAGAAAAGGGACCGTCAGGGACGCCACCGCTCGCCACGATGGCGATCTTGTCAGCGCCGCTTGCCATAGTGTACCCCTGGCTGCACAGCCTCCCGCGACGTGCGCCTGGAAGGGTCTCAGAGCGACACGTTGGTGGGTGAGCTGGAGCACAGGTACAAAGTGGTTGCTTGCCGCGGCAAAACGCCTTGCCGCGGTTGTTGTGTTGTCGCGTCTGGGAGCTTGTCGCTCGCCGGGTCTTACCGGGACGCGTGGCGCGTCGCGGCAAGTTCCTTGAGATGCCTTGGTTGGCCTCCCCGGCAAGCTCCTCTTGCCGGGGTCTTGTGTCTTGAGTGGCCTTCCCGGCAAGCTCCTCTTGCCGGGGCCTTGTCTCCTTGGCTTAAATACTTTGTTCTTGAATGGCTCCAAAGGAACAAAAGGGGTCCTTGGCGGTCCCCTGGCAAGCCTTGCCGCGGGGCGCTGCGACTGCCCGTGCACAAGTTCGGGATACTAGGGTACCCCTACTCTAGTACACCGACAGGAGCCCTCGGGCCTGGGCCATACACGGTGCCGAGCGCTGTTGGGACAGGCCCAAAACAGGGCACGGGCACGCGCGGCCTGGGTCATGTCGCATCTGACTCCGTATCCACCGCGCCCTCCCCGAACGGCACGCGTCAATTGCGGCATCGTGGGAGAGGTCATGGGTAGTTTCTTTATTTGGAAAGGCGAAGCGTCCCCCCTCTCCCTCCTTGTAAGCAGGGGAAACAGGGGCAGTTCGCCCACCTGCCCATTGCTATTCCTGCCTCAAAAATCTCCGCCGCTCCCATTCTTCTCAAAGCCTAAAGAGAGCAGCGCTCCGCCCCCATCGCCACCAGCACCACCAACGCCGTCGTCTTCCCTCACAACTCACGCCATGGCTCCGAAAGCCGAGAAGGTGAAGTCAGCCGAGGCGCAGCGGCTCGCGGCGCTGCAAAAGGAGCGGGCAATCTTCCCTCCTAGGCTTGCCGCGGAGGAGCTTAAGGAGTTCTACTACCTCTTCTGGTCGACGGGGACGCGAGCGCATCCGCGCACGAAGGTATTCCCAGCCACTGCATGGAAAAAGGCGCCCACTGGGTACCCTTTCTTCGCCTTGTTCTTCTACTGCGGGCTCCGCCCACCCTTTTCTGAATTTTTCTGCGACGTCATGAACACCTACGGGCTCCACCTCCTTGACTTCACCCCCAATGCTGTCCTGACCATGGTAGTTTTCGCACATCTCTGCGAAAACTTTGTCGGAATCCATCCAAACGTAGCCCTTTTCCGCCACTTCTTTTCGCCTCGAGTTGAGAAAGGAGAGCCTTTATCCGGCGGAATCGCCTGGATCTCAAAAGCCGGCAAGAAGGATGCTTATCTGGATGGAGAGTTCCGCAGCAAGTGGGAGGAGTGGAGGGCGGACTGGTGCCTGATTGTCGAGGAGAACCCACAGCCGTTTACTGCCCTGCGCCAAACTCCAGTAGTGCGCGGCAGTGATTGGAGTAGCCTGGCCTCGAAAGACGACAGACTGAAGATTGCCGTCGCCCGGATCCTATGCCTCAGGCTTGCCGGGCTTACTGTTGGAGCGGTTGGCGCAGATTTCCTCCGCCGCCGCATCGCCCCCCTGCAGGAGAGGAGGAGACCCGCCTGGGAGTTCCAGAACGCGGCGGATATCATGAGGCTGCGGCCGGGCCTCAACTTCAACTTAACTGTCATGGAGCTCAACTCGATGCTCCAGGAGCTGTTCAAGTACGAACCACAGCATCCCGAAGTGTTCAGGTTGCCGAGGGGCGTCGTTCCGCTGTGCAACAACTCCTCGCTCGACCGCATCCGTGCGATGATGCCGCTGTGCGACTCGCATGGAATTGACCCAGCCTGGATAGAGCCTGCAGATGATGTCGTGCGGGCGTTCTTCGACAACTTGGTAGAAGTGCCGATCGACGCTGACGAGAAGAGGGGTCTCACCCGGGACACCACCGACGAGGAGCTCAAGCGCATCGCCACCAGGCTGGAAGAGGCGGCGGCAGCCGCAGCTGCAGGCGAGTTTGGGTTCACCGTGGAGGAGGCAGAGGCGGCAGAGGCGGCAAGCCTTGCTGAGCGAGAGGAACTTGCCGGCGAGGAGAAGTCCGCCGGGCATGACGTCGGGCCGAGCGGCCCGCCGAGGATACGAGCGGCTCATTGGAGATCGGCTCCTCTTCCTCTTCGTCTTCGGGTAGCTTGCCGCAAGCAGAGCCCCCGGCTCCTCAAGCAGAGTCCCCGGCCCCACAAGTAGAGCCCCCGGCTCCACCAAGAAGGCGTCTTCGCAAGGCCGGGGACGTAGCGGGGCGGCGGACGAGTCAACCCCCGCCGCGTCGCATGACGCGCTCCACCGCGGCAAGTTTTGTTGCCGCGGAAGCACCTCACGCCGCAACGGCAACTGGAGCGGGGTCCTCCCGGTCCGCCGCTCCAGCTCCCGCCAAGCGGCCAAGGGATCCTACTCCTCCGTCTTCTCGCGCCGGAGGAGGGCCAGGCTTTGACTTCCCGCGCTCAGCTCCGACGAGGAAGAAGAAGAGTAAGATTCTTGTTGTACTTGTATGTCTTCAATACTTGCTGTCTTGTCTTGTATCTCATTTGCTTTACTCTGAACTTATTCCTTTTTAGGAATCTGGCCTAGAGAGCGGCAAAGAGAGTTAAGGTCCCGGTGATTGTCATCGAGGATGATCCCACCGTGTCAGCAGGGGGTGCGCCTGATACAAGCTTGCCGGACCCGGCAGCTGTTCCTCAGAGCAGCCCCCAGCGCAGCCCCCAGCGTAAGTATATGGTTTGCTTCCTGCTGTTGAGTGCGCATGGATACTCTTTGTTTGCTGATATCTGACTGTTGGCTTGTGTAGGAGCAGAGCAGCCTCGCCAAGAGATCCCGGGGGCCGCCCCTGACATGACATCTGCTTCGACTACGCCGCCAAGGGAGAGTTCTCCGGCAAGGGCGGATCCTGCGACAAGGGAGAGCTCTCAGGTAAGGGGGAGTTCTCCGGCAAGGGAGGAGTCTCCGGCAAGGGACAGCACCAGCGGTCCTCCGGTGGTGGAGACCACAACCGCCGAGCCTAGTGGAGGTAAACCTCTTGCTTCGAAACTTCCCTTTGGGTTCTTCTTCTTTTGATCTTATTTTTGGATATTTGCTTGACTTTTCTCCCTTTTTCGGCCGTCAGATCCACCCACTGCGGAGCCGATGGAGACCGAGGTTGTTGTTGATGATGCCGCCGCCACCGAAGAAGCGGCCAGCGCTGATGATCCCGCCGGTGAAGAGGCCGCCAAGGCTGCCGCCGCAGCAGCTGACGAGGGGTCTGACGATCGTACTGATGACCCTGAGGCCGCAGGAGCGACCGGCGCTACACCGACCGCCGATCCTCCCGCCACTGCTGCAGCGTCAGGCTCCGAAGAGCCCCAGCCAGGCGTCTACTTGAAGGACGGCGATGGCATCTTCATCAACCTCCCCTGGGCGTCAACGTCCAGGGCGCCAGTCGAAGGAGAAAGCTTTGACGTGGAGGTGCTTGCCTCTGCTGGGCTGACGCTGGTCGACGCGCCAAGCAGCAGCAGCGACGAGCCTGAAGAGGAGCGACTGCTGCGGAAGCTGGTGTCGCTCTACCGTGCCCGCCAGGCCAAACTGGAGTCCCGCGAAGCGCTTGTCGCGAAGGCGGGGGTGGACGTGGAGAAGCGCGCGGAGGAGCTCCGAGGTCTCAACCAGGCAGCTCTCCGGTCGCTGGCGGCGGAGCGTGTGCAGCTCGATGAGGCGCAGAAGGCCTTCATCCTCGAGAAGGTCAAAGTTGCAGAGCAACAGCGGCTTGCCGCCGAGGAGTTATCTGCGGGGCAGGGCGAGTTGGTGCAGCTGAAGGCCAGCCTGGACAGCCACGAGAGGAGCTTGCTGCGCGCGAGCAAACACTCAGCGGAGCTCTCAAGGAAACAAAGGATGCTGTCGCAGCTGCCGAGGCCGCCAAGAAGGATCAGGAGGCAAAGGTGGCGCAGCTGGAGACTGATCTCAAGGCGAGCGGTGAAAAGCTTGCCGCGCTCAAGCATGAGCGCGAGAAGGACGCCTACACCTTTGGCGAGCTGCAGGGTCGTCTCGCCGAGAAGATCAAGGAGCTTGCCGCCGCCAAGGACTCCAACGCCGATCTTGAGCTGAAGCTGGCTGCTTTGACCAAGACGCTGGACGGTGCCAGGGAGCAGGAGACGGCCCTGAAGAAGGAGATCAAGGCCGACAAGGCGCTGCTGGAGAGCATTGCCGCCACCCAGAATGATTTCAGAGAAACTGTGGAGCAGTGGACGGAGGGTCTTGTGAATGCTGCCGCAGACATCGACAAGGAGCTGGCGCAGCTGGGGATGGAGGATCTCGGGTATCCCTCCGATGAGACACTCCCATCCAGCGCCAAGCTCACTCTGTTCTTCAAAGGCATGGCGACGACCCTCCAGCGACTCCGGGAGAGGATCCCAAAGCAGCTGGCCGACGGGTCGCGCAAGATCTACGCAGGAGCTCTTCAGAACGTATTGGTGAAGGTAGCCTTCCGCAACCCGGGCCTCAACCTCACCAACGTCCTCAGATTCTTGCCGGCGGACGCTGATCTGGGGGCGCTCAAGGACCTTGTCGCACCCATTGTGGACAAGGTGAGCGGGATCAAGAGGGTTGAGGGCGATCGCACGGACTAGGCCGCCTGTTTCCTTCTTTTCTTGTCGCTGCTGATCGTGTTATGAAAACAGTCTGTTAGAGCCGTGACAAGCTATCTTGTAATATATAACTTTATTTTGGGTAGTGATTGCAATGTTATTTCCTTTACTTGAATCCTTCCTTTGTATGTGTTTGCCCTACGCTTTTAGGGAACTTGCCGGCGCAGGCACCCTTGCCGCGAGCGCTGAGTGCGGGACGTCAGCAGCCTGCTGGCAGTGCCGTTGCCGACAAGAAACCTTGTCGTAACTAGTCACAGCTCGCTTAAGTTGTTGAGCGAACTCTAAACAAAGTAAGGGCGCGACTCTAGTCGCAGCACACTTAAACTGTTGAGCGAACTCGAAACAAAGTAAGGGCGCGACTAGCCACGAGCCGGTTCCTTCGCGCACAGGTTTTCCATACAAAGCATGGTCGTTCAAGGAAGATAACTTAAAAAATTTAAAAACATCTGATTGCTCAAACTTTGGCAACTTAGCTTTTCTGTCGTTTGCTTCCTGGAAAGGCGCGACTTTCTTGAACGACGCCTGGTCCATACCATTATCTTCCCCTTCCCCCCCGGCAAACTTGTGGGCGAAGGAACCTTCATTTCCTTGAGAAAAAAGGAAGTAGAGAAAATAATAATATGGAGCCTTATGGCTCGTTATTGCTTACCGGGGGTGTTCGCTGCACAAAGTGTCAGATAACTCATGCAAAAAAGCATGAAATTGACAAGATGTGCGGTGCACATGAGCTTTTATTTATGCACAGGGTCTGCGCCTGGCCTTGTATGAAGGATTACATGCAACAGCGGCAAGACTTGTACAAAGGGTGGTTGCCGGAGCAGGGTCCGGCAACCGCGCCTTACGGGTAAAACTTACGAAGATGCTCGATGTTCCAGGAGTTGCTCACCGGAATGCCATCTTCGGTCTCAAGGCGGACAGCGCCAGGCCTAGTGACTCGTTTCACCCGATAAGGGCCTTCCCACTTCGGCGTCAACTTGTTGGAATTCTTGGCGGAATGAACGCGCCGAAGAACAAGGTCGCCTTCCTCGAGACTTCTGGCGTTAACTTTGCGGCTATGGTAGCGGCGCAAAGCTTGCTGGTAGCGAGCAGCTCGTACAGCAGCCTGAAGACGGTCTTCCTCAAGGAGCAGCGCGTCATCTTGTCGCAGCTGCTCTTGCTCAAGCTCATCATAAGCGAGTACTCGAGGCGACCCGTATACGAGTTCCGTGGGGATAACTGCCTCTGCTCTATAGACAAGAGCGAAAGGTGTCTGGCCAGTGGCTCGATTTGGCGTCGTCCTGATCGACCAAAGAACCACCGGCAGCTCCTCGATCCAGTTTCTTCCGCACTTGTGCAGCCTGTCGAAAGTCCTGGTCTTGAGTCCACACAACACTTCAGCATTTGCCCTCTCCGCTTGACCGTTGCTCCTGGGTTGAGCAACAGAAGCGAAGCAGACCTTGGCGCCAAGATCTTGGACGTACTGCATGAAGGTGCGGCTCGTGAATTGTGTACCGTTGTCGGCGATGATCCTGTTAGGGATCCAGAAGCGGCAAACAATCGACCTGAAGAACTTGAATGCTGACTGTGCTGTCACCTTCCTCACTGCTTCCACTTCCGGCCACTTTGTGAACTTGTCAATTGCGACGTACAAGTACTCAAAGCCCCCGACTGCTTGGGGGAAGGGGCCGAGGATGTCGAGCCCCCAGACCGAAAATGGCCAGGATAAAGGGATCGTCTGGAGAGCTTGAGCTGGCTGGCATATCTGCTTGGAATGGAACTGGCACGCTTCACACTTGGTTACTTGTGCAGTTGCATCCTGGAGGGCTGTCGGCCAAAAGAAACCTTGCCGGAAAGCTTTGCCGGCAAGTGCTCTTGCGCCAATGTGGTGACCATAGATGCCTCCATGTATCTCTGCCAACAGCTTCTGTCCATCTTCCCGGTGAATACACTTCAATTTCACACCGTTGAGTCTTCTTCTGTACAGTGCGTTGTCGACAAACTGGTACATACTTGACTGCCGGGCTACTCTTTCCGCTTCTTCTTGCTCTTCGGGAAGTTCTCCTGTCTGAAGGAAACGGACGATCTGTTGTGCCCATGCTGGAGCTTGCGGCTCGACAACAAGGACTAAAGGCATATCTGCTGCTGCAGGAACATCCGCTTCTACGACGAGAACCTGCGGCTCAGCCGGAGCTTGACGTTCCCCGGCAAGCTTGCCGGAGCAAAACTTGTCGGGAGCGTCTGCTTCAACGAAACAAACCCTGGGGCTTACCGAAGCAGATTGCTCCTCAGCACTCTTGGCGTTGATCTTGGGGACCTTCTTGGTGGCGGCTTCGGGAAGCTCTGCCAAAAAATAGTCACCAGAAATCAACTTCCTCTTCTTGCTCTGTCCAGTTGACGGCGTCACAGACGGTTGAGTCAGCTTGAGCACAAAGATCCCTGGTTCCACAGGTAACTTAAGTGCTGCGCACTTTGACAGGCCATCGGCAATGTCGTTCTGAGCTCTTGGAACATGTTCCATCTGTAGGCCGACAAAGTGCTCTTCTAGCTTCCTCACTTCATCAATGTAAGCTTCCATCAATGGACTCTGATAATTCTTGTTCACTTGGCGGACGACAAGCTGCGAGTCACCCCTGACAATAAGCTGCTTGATCCCAAGGTCTGCCGCGATCCTGAGACCTGCAAGCAATCCTTCATACTCTGCAGTATTGTTTGTTGCTTGCTCCTTGGGAAAGTGCATCTGGACTACGTACTTGAGGTGCTGTCCGGTGGGTGCGACAAGCAGCACGCCAGCACCGGCGCCTTGCAGCGAAAAGGCACCATCGAAGTACATCAGCCACTCTTTGCTTGCTTCCTTGACGGGGATGCTCATTTCTGGAATTTCTTCGTCAAGCGTTGGCGTCCACTCTGCTATGAATTCTGCCAATGCTTTGCTTTGGATAGTTGAAGTGCTCTCAAACTTGAGGCCAAAGCTTGACAGTTCCAGTGCCCACTCAACAATCCCGCCTGTTGCTTCTGGATTCTGCAGTATCCTCTTCAGCGGAAAGCGAGTGACAACTGTGATCTCATGTGCTTGGAAGTAATGGCGCAGCTTTCTCGAGGCCATAAGAAGGCCGAAAAGCAATTTCTACACACCAAAGTACCTTGACCTAGCCCCCTGCAGAAGGGAACTGACAAAGTAGACTGGGTGCTGCACCATTTTCTTCTGTATCTCCTCGGGCGCCTGCACAGATCCATCCTCGGGAAGCCCCCTGCTTGTCGCTGGATGCGCTTGACGTGGTTGCTGGCTCATCATCTGCCTCCCTCTCCGCTACTAACGCAGCACTAACCACTTGATTGGTTGCCGCCAGATACAGCAGCAACTTCTCTTGTGGATTAGGTGCGACAAGTATTGGAGTGGAGGACAGGTATCTCTTCAAGTCCTGCAGCGTAGCCTCCGCTTCCGGAGTCCATTTCATTGGACCTGCCTTTTTCAAAATTTTGAAAAACGGCAGGGCACGCTCAGTAGACTTAGAGATAAATCCGCTGAGAGCCGCCATGCAGCCGGCAAGTCTTCGTACATCCTTGACGCGCTTCGGTGCTTCAATCTGCTCAATGGCCTTGATCTTGTCGGGATTGGCTTCAATTCCCCGTTGAGACACGAAGAACCAGAGAAGCTTGCCGGAAGGGACTCCAAACACGCACTTCTCGGGGTTGAGCTTGAGGCTGATCTCGCGCATATTTGCAAAGGTCTCTTCTAAATCTTGAATCAGAGTTGACTTGTCCCTGCTCTTGACCACTATATCATCCATGTAGGCCTCCACATTTCTCTGTATTTGCGGTTCAAAAGCAGTATGGACTACCCTTGCAAATGTTGAACCAGCATTCTTCAAACCGAAAGGCATCCGAATGAAACAGTATGTGCCACATGGAGTGATGAATGCGGTTTTCTCCTCATCCTCTTTTGCCATGAAGATTTGATGATATCCTGAGTATGCGTCAAGAAATGAAAGCAAGTCACATCCAGCCGTGGAGTCAACAATCTGGTCGATGCGCGGCAAGGGAAATGGGTCTTTGGGACAAGCTTTATTGACATCGGTAAAGTCGATACAAAGCCTCCATTTCCCGTTTGCCTTGCGCACGACTACAGGATTGGCCAGCCACGTAGGATGGAGCACTCCTCTGACAAGGTCTGCTGCTTCCAACTTCTTGATCTCTTCAGCAATGAATTCTTGGCGCTCCACTGCTTGCTTCCTGACTGTGTGCTTGACGGGCCGCGCATGAGGACAGACGGCAAGGTGGTGCTCAATTACTTTCCTGGGAACACCGGGGATGTCAGACGGTTGCCACGCAAACACATTGACGTTCGCCCGCAGGAAAGCAATTAGCGCGCTTTCCTATTTAGGGTCGAGAGTGGCACTGATGGTGAAAGTACCACCAGTGCCGTCCTCCTTGGCGGACACCTTCTTGGTTCCTGGCGGAGCTGCCATTGCCTTCTTACACTTGCCGGTGGAGCTCGATGGTGCGTCCTCGACGGTAGCGCAGCACTCCGAAGAGGTGCGCTTGCCGGAGTGGGCATCAGAACTCTTGCCGGACTTGGTCTTCTTCTTCCCCCCGGGAGCTTCAGCGGCAAGTGCCTCGCGATCCGTTGCGGCTGCTGCTTCCCGGTAGATCTTGTCGGCACAGATAAGAGCATCTTTCTTGTCGCCAGGGACAGAGATGACACTTATCGGGCCTGGCATCTTCAGCATGTTGTACGCGTAGTGAGAGGCCTGTTGGAAATATGCCCTAGAGGCAATAATAAAAGCATTATTATTATATTTCCTTGTTCATGATAATTGTCTTTATTCATGCTATAATTGTGTTATCCGGAAATCGTAATACATGTGTGAATAATAGACACCAACATGTCCCTAGTAAGCCTCTAGTTGACTAGCTCGTTGATCAATAGATAGTCATGGTTTCCTGACTATGGACATTGGATGTCATTGATAACGAGATCACATCATTAGGAGAATGATGTGATGGACAAGACCCAATCCGAAACATAGCACAAGATCGTATAGTTCGTTTGCTAGAGTTTTTCCAATGTCAAGTATCCTTTCCTTAGACCATGAGATCGTGTAACTCCCGGATACTGTAGGAGTGCTTTGGGTATACCAAACGTCACAACGTAACTGGGTGACTATAAAGGTAGACTACGGGTATCTCCGAAAATGTCTGTTGGGTTGACACGGATCGAGACTGGGATTTGTCACTCCGCTTGACGGAGAGGTATCACCGGGCCCACTCGGTAATGCATCATCATAATGAGCTCAATGTGATCAAAGTGTTTGATCACGGGATCATGCACTATGGTACGAGTAAAGTGACTTGCCGGTAACGAGATTGAACGAGGTATTGGGATACCGACGATCGAATCTCGGGCAAGTAAAATACCGATTGACAAAGGGAATTGTATACGGGATTAATTGAATCCTCGACATCGTGGTTCATCCGATGAGATCATCGTGGAGCATGTGGGATCCAACATGGGTATCCAGATCCCGCTGTTGGTTATTGCCCGAGAGCCGTCTCGGTCATGTCTGCATGTCTCCCGAACCCGTAGGGTCTACAGACTTAAGGTTCGGTGATGCTAGGGTTGTGAAGATATGTATATGTAGTAACCCGAATGTTGTTCGGAGTCCCGGATGAGATCCCGACGTCACGATGAGTTCCGGATTGGTCCGGAGGTGAAGAATTATATATAGGAAGTACAGTTTCGGCCATCGGGAGTGATCTGGGGGTCACCGGTATTGTACCGGGACCACCAGATGGGTCCCGGGGGTCCACCGGGTGGGGCCACCTATCCCGGAGGGCCCCATGGGCTGAAGTGGGAGGGGGGACCAACCCTTAGTGGGATGGTGCGCCCCCCAAGGCCCACCCCTGCGCCTAGGGTTGGAACCCTAGGGTTGGGGGGGCGCCCACTTGCCTTGGGGGGCACTCCACCCCCCTTGGCCGCCGCCCCCTCTGGAGATGGGATCTCCAAGGGCCAGCGCCCCCCCAGGGGGCCTATATAAAGGGGGGAGGGAGGGGCAGCCGCACCCTTGCCCCTGGCGCCTCCCTCTCTCCCTGCTACACCTCTCCCTCTCGCAGTGCATGGCGAAGCCCTGCTGTTGTGACGCCCTGCATCCACCACCACGCCGTCGTGCTGCTGGATCTTCATCAACCTCTCCTTCCCCCTTGATGGATCAAGAAGGAGGAGACGTCATCCGCTCCGTATGTGTGTTGAACGCGGAGGAGCCGTCCGTTCGGTGCTAGGATCTCCGGTGATTTGGATCACGTCGCGTACGACTACCTCATCCCCGTTCTTTTGAACGCTTTCGCTCGCGATCTGCAAAGGTATGTAGATGCATCCGATCACTCGTTGCTAGATGAACTCATAGATGGATATTGGTGAAACCGTAGGAAAATTTTTATTTTCTGCAACGTTCCCCAACAGTGGTATCAGATCTAGGTCTATGCGTAGTTCTTCTTGCGCGAGTAGAACACAATTTGTTGTGGGCGTAGATTTGTCAACTTTCTTGCTGCTACTAGTCTTATCTTGCTTCAGCGGTATTGTGGGATGAAGCGGCCCGGACCAACCTTACACGTACGCTTACGTGAGACCGGTTCCACCGACTAACATGCACTAGTTGCATAAGGTGGATGGCGGGTGTCTGTCTCTCCTACTTTAGTTGGAGCGGATTCGATGAAAAGGGTCCTTATGAAGGGTAAATAGAAGTTGACAAATCACGTTGTGGTTTTCTCGTAGGTAAGAAAACGTTCTTGCTAGAACCCTAATCAAGCCACGTAAAACCTGCAACAACAATTAGAGGACGTCTAACTTGTTTTTGCAGCAAGTGCTTTGTGATATGATATGGCCAAAGTTGTGATGAATGATGAATGATCTATATGTGATGTATGAGATGTTCATGCTATTGTAATAGGAATCACGACTTGCATGTTGATGAGTATGACAACCGGCAGGAGCCATAGGAGTTGTCTTTATTTTTGTATGACCTGCGTGTCATTGAGAAACGCCATGTAAATTACTTTACTTTATTGCTAAACGCGTTAGCCATAGTAGTAGAAGTAATAGTTGGCGAGCAACTTCATGGAGACACGATGATGGAGATCATGATGATGGAGATCATGGTGTCAAGCCGGTGACAAAGATGATCATGGAGCCCCAAGATGGAGATCAAAGGAGCTATGTGATATTGGCCATATCATGTCATGCTTATTATTTGATTGCATGTGATGTTTATCATGTTTTGCATCTTGTTTACTTAGAACGACGGTAGTAAATAAGATGATCCCTCATAATAATTTCAAGAAGTGTTTCCCCCTAACTGTGCACCGTTGCGACAGTTCGTTGTTTCGAAGCACCACGTCATGATCGGGTGTGATAGATTCTAACGTTCACATACAACGGGTGTAAGACAAATTTACACATGCAAACACTTAGGTTGACTTGACGAGCCTAGCATGTACAGACATGGCCTCGGAACACAGAAGACCGAAAGGTCGAGCATGAGTCGTATAGAAGATACGATCAACATGAAGATGTTCACCGATGTTGACTAGTCCGTCTCACGTGATGATCGGACACGGCCTAGTTGACTCGGATCATGTTATACTTAGATGACTAGAAGAGGGATGTCTATCTAAGTGGGAGTTCATTAAATAATTTGATTAGATGAACTTTATTATCATGAACTTAGTCTAAAATATTTACAATATGTCTTGTAGATCAAATGGCCAACGTATTCCTCAACTTCAACGCGTTCCTAGAGAAAACCAAGCTGAAAGACGATGGCAGCAACTATACGGACTGGGTCCGGAACCTGAGGATCATCCTCATAGCTGCCAAGAAAGATTATGTCCTATGAGCACCGCTGGGTGACGCACCTGTTCTCCCTGCAGAACAAGACGTTATGAACGCTTGGCAGGCACGTACCGATGACTACTCCCTTGTTCAGTGCGGCATGCTTTACAGCTTAGAGCCGGGGCTCCAAAAGCATTTTGAGAGACACGGAGCATATGAGATGTTCGAAGAGCTGAAAATGGTTTTCCAAGCTCATGCCCGGGTCGAGAGATATGAAGTCTCCGACAAATTCTTCAGCTGTAAGATGGAGGAAAATAGTTCTGTCAGTGAGCACATACTCACTATGTCAGGGTTACATGACCGCTTGACTCAGCTGGGAGTTAATCTCCCGGACGATGCGGTCATTGACAGAATCCTCCAGTCGCTTCCACCAAGCTACAAGAGCTTTGTGATGAACTTCAATATGCAGGGGATGGAAAAGACCATTCCTGAAGTATTTGCTATGTTGAAATCAGCAGAGGTAGAAGTCAAGAAGGAACATCAAGTGTTGATGGTGAATAAAACCACTAAGTTCAAGAAGGGCAAGGGTAAAAAGAACTTCAAGAAGGACGGCAAGGAAGTTGCCGCGCCCGGCAAGCAAGCTGCCGGGAAGAAGCCAAAGAATGGACCCAAACCCGAGACTGAGTGCTTTTATTGCAAGGGAAGTGGTCACTGGAAGCGGAACTGCCCCAAATACTTAGCGGACAAGAAGGCCGGCAAAACAAAAGGTATATGTGATATACATGTAATTGATGTGTACCTTACCAGTACTCGTAGTAGCTCTTGGGTATTTGATACCGGTGCAGTTGCTCACATTTGTAACTCAAAGCAGAAGTTGCGAAATAAACGGAGACTAGCGAAGGACGAGGTGACGATGCGCGTCGGCAATGGTTCCAAGGTCAATGTGATCGCTGTAGGCACGCTACCTCTACATTTACCTACGGGATTAGTTTTAAACCTCAATAATTGTTATTTAGTGCCAAGTTTGAGCATGAACATTGTGTCTGGATCTCGTTTAATTCGAGATGGCTACTCATTTAAATCCGAGAATAATGGTTGTTCTATTTATATGAGAGATATGTTTTATGGTCATGCTCCGATGGTTAATGGTTTATTCTTAATGAATCTCGTACGTGATGATACACATATTCATAGTGTGAATACCAAAAGAGTTAAAGTTGATAACAATAGTCCCACATATTTGTGGCACTGCCGCCTTGGTCACATAGGTGTCAAACGCGTGAAGAAGCTCCATGCAGATGGACTTTTAGAGTCTCTTGATTATGAATCATTTGACACGTGCGAACCATGCCTCATGGGTAAAATGACCAAGACTCCATTCTCAGGAACAATGGAGCGAGCAACCAACTTATTGGAAATCATACATACTGAATTGTGCGGTCCAATGAGTGTTGAGGCTCGCGGTGGCTATCGTTATGTTCTCACCCTCACTGATGACCTGAGTAGATATGGGTATATCTACTTAATGAAACACAAGTCTGAGACCTTTGAAAAGTTCAAGGAATTTCAGAGTGAGGTTGAAAATCAACGTGACAGAAAAATTAAGTTTCTACGATCAGATCGTGGAGGAGAATACTTGAGTCAGGAATTTGGCACACACTTAAGAAAATGTGGAATAGTTTCACAACTCACGCCGCCTGGAACACCTCAGCGTAATGGTGTGTCTGAACGTCGTAATCGCACTCTATTAGATATGGTGCGCTCTATGATGTCTCTCACCGATTTACCGCTATCTTTTTGGGGCTATGCTTTAGAGACTGCCGCATTCACTTTAAATAGGGCTCCGTCGAAATCCATTGAGACGACACCGTATGAATTATGGTTTGGGAAGAAACCTAAGCTGTCGTTTCTAAAAGTTTGGGGATGTGATGCTTATGTCAAGAAACTTCAACCTGAAAAGCTCGAACCCAAGTCGGAAAAATGCGTCTTCATAGGATACCCTAAAGAAACTATTGGGTATACCTTCTACCTCAGATCCGAAGGCAAGATCTTTGTTGCCAAGAATGGATCCTTTCTAGAGAAGGAGTTTCTCTCGAAAGAAGTAAGTGGGAGGAAAGTAGAACTTGATGAAGTGTTACCTCTTGAACCGGGAAATGGCGCAACTCAAGAAAATGTTTCTGAGGTGCCTGCACCGACTAGAGAGGAAATTAATGATGATCAAGATGCTTCTGATCAAGCTCCTACTGAAATTCGTAGGTCCACAAGGACACGTTCCGCACCAGAGTGGTACGGCAACCCTGTCTTGGAAATCATGTTGTTAGACAACGGTGAACCTTCGAACTATGAAGAAGCGATGGCGGGCCCGGATTCCGACAAATGGCTAGAAGCCATGAAATCCGAGATAGGATCCATGTATGAAAACGAAGTATGGACTTTGACTGACTTGCCCGTTGAACGGCGAGCCATAGAAAATAAATGGATCTTTAAGAAGAAGACAAACGCGGATGGTAATGTGACCATCTATAAAGCTCGACTTGTCGCTAAGGGTTATCGACAAGTTCAAGGGGTTGACTACGATGAGACTTTCTCACCAGTAGCGAAGCTAAAGTCCGTCTGAATCATGATAGCAATTCCCGCATTCTACGATTATGAGATATGGCAAATGGACGTCAAAACGGCATTCCTTAATGGTTTCCTTAAGGAAGAATTGTATATGATGCAGCCGGAAGGTTTTGCCGATCCTAAGAATGCTGACAAGGTGTGTAAGCTCCAACGCTCGATTTATGGGCTGGTGCAAGCATCTCGGAGTTGGAACATTCGCTTTGATGAGATGATCAAAGCGTTTGGGTTTACACAGACTTATGGAGAAGCCTGCGTTTACAAGAAAGTGAGTGGGAGCTCTGTAGCATTTCTCATATTATATGTAGATGACATACTTTTGATGGGAAATGATATAGAACTCTTTGACAACATTAAGGCCTACTTGAATAAGAGTTTTTCAATGAAGGACCTTGGAGAAGCTGCTTATAGATTAGGCATCAAGATCTATAGAGATAGATCAAGACGCCTCATAGGTCTTTCACAAAGCACATACCTTGATAAAATATTGAAGAAGTTCAATATGGATCAATCTAAGAAGGGGTTCATACCTGTGTTACAAGGTGTGAAATTGAGCTCAGCTCAATGTCCGACCACGGCAGAAGATATAGAAGAGATGAGTGTCATCCCCTATGCCTCAGCCATAGGTTCTATTATGTATGCTATGCTGTGTACCAGACCTGATGTAAACCTTGCCGTAAGTTTGGTAGGAAGGTACCAAAGTAATCCCCGCAAGGAACACTGGACAGCGGTCAAGAATATCCTGAAGTACCTGAAAAGGACTAAGGAAATGTTTCTCGTTTATGGAGGTGACGAAGAGCTCGTCGTAAAGGGTTACTTCGACGCTAGCTTCGACACAGATCTGGATGACTCTAAGTCACAAACCGGATACATGTATATTTTGAATGGTGGGGCAGTAAGCTGGTGCAGTTGCAAGCAGAGCGTCGTGGCGGGATCTACATGTGAAGCGGAGTACATGGCAGCCTCGGAGGCAGAACATGAAGCAATTTGGGTGAAGGAGTTCATCACCGACCTCGGAGTCATACCCAATGCGTCGGGGCCAATCAAACTCTTCTGTGACAACACTAGAGATATTGAACTTGCCAAGGAGCCCAGGTTTCACAAGAAGACCAGGCACATCAAGCGTCGCTTCAACTGTAATGCCCTCGATGCGGTTATATCTCCCACGTGTCGAAGCACGACTTAGAGGCATAACCGCATTGAAAGCAATGTCGCAAGTGAGGTAATCTTCACACAACCCATGTAATACATAAGGGAAAGAGATACATAGTTGGCTTACAATCGCCACTTCACACAATACATGAATAAAACATTACATCAACCAAGTACAATCAGGGCCCGACTACGGAGCCAAAATAAAAGAAGAAACCCCAAAAGCGACAAAGGTGCCGATCGACCCCAACTGGGCTCCACTACTGATCGACTAGAACGAAACAACATAAAGGACAAGAAATTCATCGAGCTCATCCTTGAGCTCGGGTGCGTCACCTGCACGGTTTCTTCGGCACCTGCAAACTGGTTTTGGAAGTATCTGTGAGTCACGAGGACTCAGCAATCTCACACCCGCGAGATCAAGACTATTTAAGCTTATAGGTAGGGTAAAAGGTATGAGGTGGAGCTGTAGCAAGCGACTAGCATATATGGTGGCTAACATACGCAAATGAGAGCGAGAAGAGAAGGCAAAGCACGGTCGATGAACTATGATCAAGAAGTGATCCTGAAACTACTTACGTCAAACATAACTCCAACACCGTGTTCACTTCCCGGACTCCACCGAGAAGAGACCATCACGGTTACACACGCGGTTGGTGTATTTTAATTAAGATCAACTTCGAGTTTTCTACAACCGGACATTAACAAATTCCCATCTGCCCATAACCGCGGGCACGGCTTTCGAAAGTTCAAACCCTGCAGGGGTGTCCCAACTTAGCCCATGATAAGCTCTCGCGATCAACGAAGGATATTCCTTCTCCCTGGGAAGACACGATCGGTCTCGGAATCCCGGCTACAAGACATTTCGACAGTAATAAAACAAGTCCAGCAAAACCGCCCGATGCGCCGACATCCTGATAGGAGCTGCACATATCTCGTTCTCAGGGCAACACCGGATAAGCGAAGCGTACAGGTACCAACATAACCCAAGTTGCCAAGGGACGGTCCCGCACGGTGCTCTAGTTTGGACCAACACTTAGACAAGCATTGGCCCGGGGGGGCTAAATAAAGATGACCGTTGGGTTAATTACTCCCAAGGGAAAGTAGGTGGTGGTGAGGCAAATGGTAAAACCAAGGTTGGGCCTCGCTGGAAAAGTCTTATTCAAAGCGAACTGTCAAGGGGGTCCCATAAATCACCCGACCGCTTTAGGGACGCAAAATCCGGGAAGATAACACCGATATGACGGAAACTAGGGCGGCAAGAGTGGAACAAAACACCAGGCATAAGGCCGAGCCTTCCACCCTTTACCAAGTATATAGATGCATTAATTAAATAAGATATATTGTGATATCCCAACAAGTAAACATGTTCCAACAAGGAACAACATCTCCATGTTCCAACAAGGAACAAACTTCATCTTCACCTGCAACTAACAACGCTATAAGAGGGGCTGAGCAAAGCGGTAACATAGCCAAACAACGGTTTGCTAGGACAAGGTGGGTTAGAGGCTTGGTTTGACAATATGGGAGGCATGATAAGCAAGTGGTAGGTATCGCAGCATAGGCATAGCAAAAGAGCGAGCAACTAGCAAGAAAAGATAGAAGTGATTTCGAGGGTATGGTCATCTTGCCTGAGATCCCGCAAGGAAGAAGAACGAGTCCATGAAGAAGACAAACGGACGTAGACGAACGAATCCTCACAACTCCGGAACGAAACCGAAGCTAACGAGAGAAGCAACCCGGAAACAAACAAACAACATAGTAAACAACCACCACATACACATGGCATGATGCACAAACAAGAATGATGCATGTCCGGTTTAATGAGGATGGCACGGCAAAATGCAACAAACAATACTACAAATTAAGTGGAGCTCAATATGCAACGAGTTGCATATTGACGAAACACCACAACAATTATTTAGTTCTCTTTCGTTATGGTACCCAACAATATTAAATGTTGTTAAACATGGCAAGGGGTGAAGCATAATTAAACTAATTATTTAGGCAAGTTTAAATGAGGCCGGAAATAAGAAACAACAATTCCGGAAGAACCTCATGAGCATATATTAGATTTGGTACTGTTCTGCCCTAAAGCATATTTTTAATGTTGTTAAGCAGCAAAATAATGTGCACCATGTTAAACTAGGCATTTTTCTACCCCATTTACATATAAAGTTTATTAAATTCTGAGCTACGGTTAAATAGTTATGAATTAAACCATTTTAACAAGGCATTCAAACAAATTAATGGAAACAACAAATTAACCCTACTTGAAGTTGTTATCATGATACGGATGTCATGAACAAGTTTTATGCAATTTTTAAAAATGTCGATAAAAGCATATTAAGGAGCATTTTTGTCATCGTGGCGGAAACAAAAGGGGTGCCACGGCGACGATAATGAAACGGTGCCACGGCAACGTTCCGGTTCCGGTTACTCGATTGAGATACCGATGCAAAGGAGAAGTGGGCGATTGCGTGCAGAAGATGGTGGGGCGCTCCCGGATACCGGGTGTCCCACGAGTTGGCGACAAGGAAACGAGTGACAAATTGTACATGGCGCAAACACGAGCAGCTCAAACATCGAAAGCATTCGTTCACGAACGTCGTCTCACAGTTATACCTTCGGAGCGTGCAAAGGAGACGGTTCTCGTTCGTAGAGGGAAGTAGAGGAAGTAGTCGTTCTCGGGCGTCGAGGAAAGTAGTGGTTCACGCGACGTAGTCGAAGTAGTCGTTCTCACACGCTCTAGGGTCGACGGTAGAGGTACTCGTGATCTCGGCGACGGTAGTGGTACATGTGACGTCGGGGTACTTGTTGTCCGGTTTTTGCGTCCGTAGATGTACGCGGCAATCGTAGTGGTACGTGGCGGTTCCATGTAGTCGAACTTGACGATCCGAGGGGTACTTGGCACATCACCGTGTAGTTGTACATGGTTCAAACAGAGGCATTGGCACATCTGGATGGCATCGAGGGACTTGTCAAGGCCCTGCCTCGGGAGGTCACCAGAGGTGCGTGGAGGTGGTAGAGATGGTGCTGCGCGGACGCGGGCACAGGACGGGTGATGGGGCGGCGTGGTGACCAGAGGCGCGAGGAGGGGATCCTGGCCGCGACAAGAGAAGGCAGCGGGGCGACGCGAGGTTGCAGGGGACGGAGGACGGAGGAGCTTGGCGGCGAGGACGTCGTCGAGGAGGAGCGAGGCCGCCGGTGTGGCGCTCCTGGACGGGCAGCAAGAGGCGGGCGCTGGCCGTGGTCGCCGGTGATGGAGGCGGAGCAGAGGACGGCGAAGCAGAGGAGGGGGTGGCGGACACGGGCGGCAGCGCAATCCGGCAGCGGGGCTCGCTGAATCAAGGACGCGGGGGGGGGGGGGGAGCTCCTGGAGGCTGGCGGCGCTGGGGAATCAGGCGCGGGGCTCCTCCCCTGGCTCGAGGTGTGTGTGTGTAAGGCCGAGAGGGAGAGATCGAGAGGAGGCAGAAGGGATCGGGAAAGGGGTCGAGGGCGTGGTGGCGGCGGCCACGGGAACGAGAGAGGGAGAGGTCAGGGACCGAGAGGGAAGGCTAGGGTTAAGGGCGCGGCTGGGCTGCGGATGGGCCTAGTAGGTTAGACGGGCTGGACTGATTAGACAGGCCCAAGAGGCCGGCTGGGCTTCTCCTCTCTCTCTCCTATTTTCCATTTAAAACAAAACAGAAAAAGAGAAAGAAAAGAAAGAGAAGTTAGGTGTGGAATCTGGGCATCGGGATAATTTTCGCGGACTCGCAAAAATGTGAGGAGTTTAAATAAAATGGCAAGAGGATTTTTGGAGAACAATAGATTCGCACATGTTGAATTTCATGCAACATGTTTGAATTTTGAAACCCCTTCGAAAGGACTCTAAACGGGCTGAGATTTTTAGAGGAGCCTCGATAAAAGAGAGAAAGAAGTATAGGCAAGGTTTGAAGGTCAAACTCGAAGAGGAATAGACATGGAAAATGTTTTACACGTGTGTTATGGGTGATTCCGAAAATGGAATATTTAATATAGCTCCCTAATATTGGGAGGATGTTTTATAAAGAGAATCACCACGTGAATTCCCTCGTTTTAAATGGACCGAAGATCCATGCAATTTAATTGGTGGAATTAAATGACATGATGCAAAGCTCATGATGCAAAGATTAATGACATGATGGCATGATGACATGATGCAATGCAAAAAAAATAGAAGGGCAGGCACAAATGAAACACACGGCGAAACCCGGAAAATATGGAAGGCATCTGAAGCTCCGGTCTTGGGGCGTTACAACACTCCACCACTACGAGAGGATCTCGTCCCGAGATCTAGAATGGCACCGGATAGAAAACGGAAGAAGAGGAGAGGTAAAACTAAGTTGCTTCTTTGACAAACGAGTGAAACCATGAACCTTGAGAGGTTGAAAAGTTGAAAGAAAGAACACAACGGAGTTGAACGAACTTGAAAAACACTCCGTTAGATAAGAGGAACATGGGATACGACAAGAACCAAGAGGTTTAGTGATAAGATAGATATTGAAAACACTCCGGTTAAAACTAGATAGAGAAGGAATAAGATTGATATAATTTGGGCAGCACTCCGACTGAAAATGGAAGGAATTGAACATGAACTTGACAAGATGAGAGGATACTTGAAGAGATCAACAACACACTGCCTCCGGGAGTATTGAAAGAATGGCACAAGGTGTAAGAAAGATTTCAGACGGCACTCCGGTTGAGAAGGGGGGCAAAACTTGATAAGATGGCAGAACTTGAATGAGAGCACAACACTCCAGTTAAATGGATAAGCAAGGAAAAGAACATGATCTTGGCAAAACGAGATGATGAGTGAAAAGAGCAATATCACAATGCCTCCGGAAGAAATAATAGAAGCTAGATGGTTGGAAGAAAAGAACGGAGAAGATAATGACAACTTCAACCGCAATTGAATTTGGAAAGCATCCTTCCAAGAAGGTTAGAACGGAGTTGTTGGAAAACCAACAACGAAATGAATAAGCTTGTAGCGGGCTTATGGAAACATCTCAAAATTATGAGGTGAGCTTTTGCCACTAACGAAAACAATTGCTTGCTTGAGATCACAAAGAGATGAAAACTTCTTTCACTGAGATAATAGGAGGAAACTTGGATTATAGGCACCACAATAACATCATTCCTTAGGGAAGGCTTTAGGTGAAATATAACCCAAGATAACTCCAATGAAGAGATTGATGGATTTAAATACCTCTCTTGACAACATGTAATTCATGAAGCATGAAGGGAAATTGTCAAGAATGACATGACACCACCTCAAAAGATAAGGTAGAAAGAATTGCACTTCGGAATGCAAGATGAAGGATGCTTGAACTCCTCCAAACAAAACATGTGTTGAACACCATGTTTATTTTGAAGTATGGCTTGACGGATCATAACTCCGAGAGAAACCTTGATGAACAATTGAAGAATGAAAAGGGTCCTTGATAAACCACCATGTAGAGCCTCCATGAAGAAACTCCGGTAATAAAAGGATGATAGGAGGAAAGAGAAGTTGAACACAAGGTGAAGCCTTGCAATGATTTAGATGGATCTTCGTGATGATATAACCGAGAAAAATTTGGAACTCCGGAAAGAAAGATGAACAAATGAAATCAAGAATTTTGATGAACCTCCGGAATAAGGAATAGAATTTACTCGATGAAACAATAATAAGAATTACATTATGCTTATCCTTCACCAATTTAAATTGATGACAAGCAATGGACTTGGCATACCACTTATTCTCATAGAAAGGATCAAGAGAGATATAGCACAAACTTGGAGAAGGTATTGATGGAACCACCGGTTGGATTTGGAAAACAAAGAATGAATTGATATGATAACCAAGAAAGAGAACTCTTGAACAAACCACCGTAAGAACTGAAAATGAATGAAGAAAAGATAAGGAAACACCGGGAAGAATTAGCAAATGAATGAAGATGCTTACTAGGATTTAGATACATGAGAACGAAGAGAACAAGAACTGATTAGAGGATATTGAAAGATGCTCCGGTAAGATTTGGAGAACGAGAGCTGAAAGCTGGAATGAATAATTCTGAGATGATGGGCTCCGAAGAATCAAAATGAAAATACTCCTGAATTGCTCCGGATGGGTGAAAAGAATTCTCACAATCGAAAACAATTATGAGAGGATGGCATCAAGCTAAAACCATTAATCTTGAAGAGAATGGAGCAAAATTTAAGAGAAACTCTTCTTCGGTCTTCAAATGTTGAGAATGATGATGAGAAACACCACCATGAATTGTTGAGACACTCCGGAATGAAAATTAGAAAGGTTGAACCAACGATGAAAGAATTGAAGGATCTTGGAGAAAGACATTTGACTGATGGAATACATCCTTACATCATACTTTGAAAAGAATTTGGGAATAGCTCCAGAAAAATTAGAAGAGTCAGGTAAGATCCTGGGAAAAGACCTGTGGGTTAGGGCCCACTCAAAAGAAACACCGTTGAAGTGATTACTTGAAAGGAGAGATTGCATCGGTTGATTTAAATGGCTTAAATGAGATAACATCCTCAAAAGAACTTGAGTGAATTGAGAATGGAAACTTGAATATTCTGAGATATCTTCATCACTCCGGAACAAATTGAATAGCGAGAAGTGAATGATTAAGAAATACACTGGCATAAGAAAGAACTTGAAATGAGAAAAGGAATGTGATCAACACCGAAAGCTTGAATTGAATCCACTGGAGAAGCAAAGAGAACGAAGAATAATAAACTTGAAGCTCCGTTAGTATCTTCATGGGAAACCACCGGATAAGAACATTGAAAGAAAAGAATGGAGAGACTTCACAACAATAAAATGGATGCTTGATCAAGAAATCAGAGTCCTTGAAGAAAAAGGGTGGGAGGGTGGGAAAAAAAAGACAACTTGGAACGGATGAAGCAAACATCGTTGAGAAGAACTGATATTGGATCTAGCGAATGTTGAAATGATCGGATCAATTTGAAGAGAATCACACCGGTTGGAAAAAAATTGGCATGACAATCTCGAAGATCAAGAAGAATTAGTATCCACATAGGAATATGAGAGCACCGCTTGGAAAAGGTATGGAATCAACACTTGACATTGAAGCAACTCGAATACCACAAAACAAAACAAAAGGTTGACTTGTAGAGTAAGCCGGAACAAACAGATGATAGATCCCATATCGTATCATGTGTCTGTTGGAAAGATATTCTAAGAGCTACTTGAATTCCCACTTATAAACTCCCGAAACTTTCTGGTTATGCAATCTGGTGTTGGGGATACAGGGGACACAAAATATATCACCCAAACTAACAATACCTAGATCCAGCTGTATCCATCCTTCAACACATAACCAAGAAACCTTCGGAAATTGTCTACCTCAACCTTCGAAAAGCATCCGTTATACGAGTTATGGCAATACTCCCGCACTCGCCTCAGTACTGGGCTATCAGGGTTATCTCACCAACAACTGTACAAAAGAGATTTTTGATGTCGGCATACTAAACTCAGGTATTCCAGAACTGCAATGATAAAATTATGACGACAACACCTCGGAGCTCAACTCCCCGGGACACCTCCACTAAACCCCTGCTGACAGGAGGCACCAAGACAATGTTGTCATCAAAAAACCATCGGAACGATTCTAAGATACCCGCGTGATCCTAATTTTTTTTAGTGAAATTAGAGAAGAGAAGAGTCAAAACTCTACGTCAGGATGCCTTACCAGAGCGATGAGGAGACTGGGAAGTAAAAAGAATTCCTAAACACTCCGATATATAATTCCTAAATGACTCAAAACATTTTTCTAGACACAACTCGGCCGCTAAAAACGATCAATCAGTGGGGGCTCCTAAGGTCAGGGAAGGCTCTGATTACCAACTTGTAACGCCCTCGATGCGGTTATATCTCCCACGTGTTGAAGCACGACTTAGAGGCATAACCGCATTGAAAGCAATGTCGCAAGTGAGGTAATCTTCACACAACCCATGTAATACATAAGGGAAAGAGATACATAGTTGGCTTACAATCGCCACTTCACACAATACATGAATAAAACATTACATCAACCAAGTACAATCAGGGCCCGACTATGGAGCCAAAATAAAAGAAGAAACCCCAAAAGCGACAAAGGTCCCCGATCGACCCCAACTGGGCTCCACTACTGATCGACTAGAACGAAACAACATAAAGGACAAGATCTTCATCGAGCTCATCCTTGAGCTCGGGTGCATCACCTGCACGGTTTCTTCGGCACCTGCAAACTGGTTTTGGAAGTATCTGTGAGTCACGGGGACTCAGCAATCTCACACCCGCGAGATCAAGACTATTTAAGCTTATAGGTAGGGTAAAAGGTATGAGGTGGAGTTGCAGCAAGCGACTAGCATATATGGTGGCTAACATACGCAAATGAGAGCGAGAAGAGAAGGCAAAGCACGGTCGATGAACTATGATCAAGAAGTGATCCTGAAACTACTTACGTCAAACATAACTCCAACACCGTGTTCACTTCCCGGACTCCGCCGAGAAGAGACCATCACGGTTACACACGCGGTTGGTGTATTTTAATTAAGATCAACTTCGGGTTTTCTACAACCGGACATTAACAAATTCCCATCTGCCCATAACCGCGGGCACGGCTTTCGAAAGTTCAAACCCTGCAGGGGTGTCCCAACTTAGCCCATGATAAGCTCTCGCGATCAACGAAGGATATTCCTTCTCCCCGGGAAGACCCGATCAGTCTCGGAATCCCGGCTACAAGACATTTCGACAGTAATAAAACAAGTCCAGCAAAACCGCCCGATGCGCCGACATCCTGATAGGAGCTGCACATATCTCGTTCTCAGGGCAACACCAGATAAGCGAAGCGTACAGGTACCAACATAACCCAAGTTGCCAAGGGACGGTCCCGCACGGTGCTCTAGTTTGGACCAACACTTAGACAAGCATTGGCCCGGGGGGGCTAAATAAAGATGACCCTTGGGTTAATTACTCCCAAGGGAAAGTAGGTGGTGGTGAGGCAAATGGTAAAACCAAGGTTGGGCCTCGCTGGAAAAGTCTTATTCAAAGCGAACTGTCAAGGGGGTCCCATAAATCACCCGACCGCTTTAGGGACGCAAAATCCGGGAAGATAACACCGATATGACGGAAACTAGGGCGGCAAGAGTGGAACAAAACACCAGGCATAAGGCCGAGCCTTCCACCCTTTACCAAGTATATAGATGCATTAATTAAATAAGATATATTGTGATATCCCAACAAGTAAACATGTTCCAACAAGGAACAACATCTCCATGTTCCAACAAGGAACAAACTTCATCTTCACCTGCAACTAACAACGCTATAAGAGGGGCTGAGCAAAGCGGTAACATAGCCAAACAACGGTTTGCTAGGAAAAGGTGGGTTAGAGGCTTGGTTTGACAATATGGGAGGCATGATAAGCAAGTGGTAGGTATCGCAGCATAGGCATAGCAAAAGAGCGAGCAACTAGCAAGAAAAGATAGAAGTGATTTCGAGGGTATGGTCATCTTGCCTGAGATCCCGCAAGGAAGAAGAACGAGTCCATGAAGAAGACAAACGGACGTAGACGAACGAATCCTCACAACTCCGGAACGAAACCGAAGCTAACGAGAGAAGCAACCCGGAAACAAACAAACAACATAGTAAACAACCACCACATACACATGGCATGATGCACAAACAAGAATGATGCATGTCCAGTTTAATGAGGATGGCACGACAAAATGCAACAAACAATACTACAAATTAAGTGGAGCTCAATATGCAACGAGTTGCATATTGACGAAACACCACAACAATTATTTAGTTCTCTTTCGTTATGGTACCCAACAATATTAAATGTTGTTAAACATGGCAAGGGGTGAAGCATAATTAAACTAATTATTTAGGCAAGTTTAAATGAGGCCGGAAATAAGAAACAACAATTCCGGAAGAACCTCATGAGCATATATTAGATTTGGTACTGTTCTGCCCTAAAGCATATTTTTAATGTTGTTAAGCAGCAAAATAAAGTGCACCATGTTAAACTAGGCATTTTTCTACCCCATTTACATATAAAGTTTATTAAATTCTGAGCTACGGTTAAATAGTTATGAATTAAACCATTTTAACAAGGCATTCAAACAAATTAATGGAAACAACAAATTAACCCTACTTGAAGTTGTTATCATGATGCGGATGTCATGAACAAGTTTTATGCAATTTTTATGAAAATGTCGATAAAAGCATATTAAGGAGCATTTTTGTCATCGTGGCAGAAACAAAAGGGGTGCCACGGCGACGATAATGAAACGGTGCCACGGCAACGTTCCGGTTCCGGTTACTCGATTGAGATACCGATGCAAAGGAGAAGTGGGCGGTTGCGTGCAGAAGATGGTGGGGCGCTCCCGGATACCGGGTGTCCCACGAGTTGGCGACAAGGCAACGAGTGACAAATTGGACATGGCGCAAACACGAGCAGCTCAAACATCGCAAGCATTCGTTCACGGACGTCGTCTCAGGGTTATACCTTCGGAGCGTGCAAAGGAGACGGTTCTCGTTCGTAGAGGGAAGTAGAGGAAGTAGTCGTTCTCGGGCGTCGAGGGAAGTAGTGGTTCACGCGACGGTAGTCGAAGTAGTCGTTCTCACACGCTTTAGGGTTGACGGTAGAGGTACTCGTGATCTCGGCGACGGTAGTGGTACATGTGACGTCGGGGTACTTGTTGTTCCGATTTTTGCGTCCGTAGATGTACGCGGCAATCGTAGTGGTACTTGGCGGTCCCATGTAGTCGAACTTGACAATCCGAGGGGTACTTGGCGCATCACCGTGTAGTTGTACATGGTTCAAACAGAGGCATTGGCACATCTGGAGGGCATCGAGGGACTTGTCAAGGCCCTGCCTCGGGAGGTCACCAGAGGTGCGTGGAGGCGGCAGAGATGGTGCTGCGCGGACGCGGGCACAGGACGGGTGATGGGGCGGCGCGGTGACCAGAGGCGCGAGGAGGGGATCCTGGCCGCGACAAGAGAAGGCAGCGGGGCGACGCGAGGTTGCAGGGGACGGAGGACGGAGGAGCTTGGCGGCGAGGACGTCGTCGAGGAGGAGCGAGGCCGCCGGCGTGGCGCTCCTGGACGGGCAGCAAGAGGCGGGTGCTGGCCGTGGTCGCCGGTGATGGAGGCGGAGCAGAGGACGGCGAAGCAGAGGAGGGGGTGGCGGACACGGGCGGCAGCGCAATCTGGCAGCGGGGCTCGCCGGATCAAGGACGCGGGGGGGAGCTCCTGGAGGATGGCGGCGCTGGGGAATCAGGCGCGGGGCTCCTCCCCTGGCTCGAGGTGTGTGTGTGTGAGGCGTTGAGGGAGAGATCGATAGGAGGTAGAAGGGATCGGGAGAGGGGTCGAGGGCGTGGTGGCGGCGGCCACGAGAACGAGAGAGGGAGAGGTCAGGGACCGAGAGGGAAGGCTAGGGTTAAGGGCGCGGCTGGGCTGCGGATGGGCCTAGGAGGTTAGACGGGCTGGACTGGTTAGACAGGCCCAAGAGGCCGGCTGGGCTTCTCCTCTCTCTCTCCTATTTTCCATTTAAAACAAAACAGAAAAAGAGAAAGAAAAGAAAGAGAAGTTAGGTGTGGAATCTAGGCATGGGGATAATTTTCGCGGACTCGCAAAAATGTGAGGAGTTTAAATAAAATGGCAAGAGGATTTTTGGAGAACAATAGATTCGCACATGTTGAATTTCATGCAACATGTTTGAATTTTGAAACCCCTTCGAAAGGACTCTAAATGGGCTGAGATTTTTAGAGGAGCCTCAATAAAAGAGAGAAAGAAGTATAGGCAAGGTTTGAAGGTCAAACTCGAAGAGGAATAGACATGGAAAATGTTTTACACGTGTGTTATGGGTGATTCCGAAAATGGAATATTTAATATAGCTCCCTAATATTGGGAGGATGTTTTATAAAGAGAATCACCACGTGAATTCCCTCGTTTTAAATGGACCGAAGATCCATGCAATTTAATTGGTGGAATTAAATGACATGATGCAAAGCTCATGATGCAAAGATTAATGACATGATGGCATGATGACATGATGCAATGCAAAAAAAATAGAAGGGCAGGCACAAATGAAACACACGGCGAAACCCGGAAAATATGGAAGGCATCTGAAGCTCCGGTGTTGGGGCGTTACAACAACTCCATTCGTGAAAATGTTCAAGATGGAGACATAGATATTTGTAGCAGATCCGTTGACTAAACCTCTCCCTAGAGCAAAACATGATCAACACCAGAATTCCATGGGTGTTCGATTCATCACAATGTAACTAGATTCTTGACTCTAGTGCAAGTGGGAGACTGTTGGAAATATGCCCTAGAGGCAATGATAAAAGCATTATTATTATATTTCCTTGTTCATGATAATTGTCTTTATTCATGCTATAATTGTGTTATCCGGAAATCGTAATACATGTGTGAATAATAGACACCAACATGTCCCTAGTAAGCCTCTAGTTGACTAGCTCGTTGATCAACAGATAGTCATGGTTTCCTGACTATGGACATTGGATGTCATTGATAACAAGATCACATCATTAGGAGAATGATGTGATGGACAAGACCCAATCCGAAACATAGCACAAGATCGTATAGTTCGTTTGCTAGAGTTTTTCCAATGTCAAGTATCCTTTCCTTAGACCATGAGATCGTGTAACTCCCGGATACCGTAGGAGTGCTTTGGGTATACCAGACGTCACAACGTAACTGGGTGACTATAAAGGTAGACTACGGGTATCTCCGAAAATGTCTGTTGGGTTGACACGGATCGAGACTGGGATTTGTCACTCCGCTTGACGGAGAGGTATCACCGGGCCCACTCGGTAATGCATCATCATAATGAGCTCAATGTGATCAAAGTGTTTGATCACGGGATCATGCACTATGGTACGAGTAAAGTGACTTGCCGGTAACAAGATTGAACGAGGTATTGGGATACCGACGATCGAATCTCGGGCAAGTAAAATACCGATTGACAAAGGGAATTTTATACGGGATTAATTGAATCCTCGACATCGTGGTTCATCCGATGAGATCATCGTGGAGCATGTGGGGTCCAACATGGGTATCCAGATCCCGCTGTTGGTTATTGCCCGAGAGCCGTCTCGGTCATGTCTGCATGTCTCCCGAACCCATAGGGTCTACACACTTAAGGTTCGGTGACGCTAGGGTTGTGAAGATATGTATATGCAGTAACCCGAATGTTGTTCGGAGTCCCGGATGAGATCCCCAATGTCACGAGGAGTTCCGGATTGGTCCGTAGGTGAAGAATTATATATAGGAAGTACAGTTTCGGCCATCGGGAGTGATTTGGGGGTCACCGGTATTGTACCGGGACCACCCGATGGGTCCCGGGGGTCCACCGGGTGGGGCCACCCATCCCGGAGGGCCCCATGGGCTGAAGTGGGAGGGGGGACCAGCCCTTAGTGGGCTGGTGCGCCCCCAAGGCCCACCCCCTGCGCCTAGGGTTGGAACCCTAGGGTGGGGGGGGGGCGCCCACTTGCCTTGGGGGGCACTCCACCCCCCTTGGCCGCCGCCCCCTCTAGAGATGGGTTCTCCAGCGGCCGGCGCCCCCCCAGGGGGCCTATATAAAGGGGGGGAGGGAGGGTCAGCCGCACCCTTGCCCCTGGCGCCTCCCTCTCTCCCTGCTACACCTCTCCCTCTCGCAGTGCACGGCGAAGCCCTGCTGTTGTGACGCCCTGCATCCACCACCACGCCGTCGTGCTGCTGGATCTTCATCAACCTCTCCTTCCCCCTTGCTGGATCAAGAAGGAGGAGACGTCACCCGCTCCGTACGTGTGTTGAATGCGGAGGTGCCGTCCGTTCAGTGCTAGGATCTCCGGTGGTTTGGATCACGTCGCTTACGACTACCTCATCCCCGTTGTTTTGAACGCTTCTTCTCGCGATCTGCAAAGGTATGTAGATGCATCCGATCACTCATTGCTAGATGAACTCATAGATGGATCTTGGTGAAACCGTAGCAAAATTTTTATTTTCTGCAACGTTCCCCAACAAGGCCGCGATGAACTTGGCGAGCGCTGGACGGCCGAGAATCCCATTGTAAGGCAATGGAAAATCGGCGACGTCAAAAGTGATCCTCTCAGTCCTGAAGTTCAACTCGCTGCCAAATGTCACCGGCAGCGTGATCTTCCCCTTCGGCTTGCTCCTTCCCGGGTTGATTCCTTGGAACGTGCCAGTCTCTTCGAGCTCGCCGTCAGGGACTTGGAGTTTCCGGAGCACAGCGGAGGAGATCAGGTTCAAGCCGGCCCCGCCGTCAACTAGCATCTTAGTGACCTTGAGGTTGCGGATAGTTGGTGAGACCAACATCGGCAAGCACCCGACCGCAGTTGTGTGATCAGGGTGGTCCTCAATATCAAAGATGATAGGCGTGTTGGACCATTTTAGAAGCTTGCGTGACTCAACGGGTGGTTCTGCCGCATTGACTTCCCGCACCCACTGCTTGAGTTGGCGGTGTGAAGTATGCAGAGAAGCACCGCCGTCAATACAGAAGACCTCTGTGGCTTTCTGGAACTCCTGCTCACTGGTCTCGTCATCATCCATGTCTTCGTCGTCGTCGTCTTCATCCTTATCGCGGCCGCGGGGAGGTCTGTCTCCTTGCCTCTGCTTGTCCTTGCCGCGGCGTCCTCCCCGGCCGGTGCACTTCGTACCGGATCCTCCGGCACCTCCTTGGGCTTTCTCCTTGTCACATCGCTCGTACTCGGCCTTTTGCAGCTCGACAAGCTGCTCGACCTTCTTGCAGCTGTGGAGGTCATGGCCCTTGGTGCGGTGGATCTTGCAGTATTGTTTGTTGGTGCCGTCCTGCTTGTCGGCGGCCGCCACAGCCTGGCAGTTGGCGCATGCGGCAACCTCCTTGCCGGAGCTACCATATTTGGCTTTCTTGGCGCCACCGTCGCTGCTGGACTGCTCAACAACTAGCACGTCTTTGCCTTTCCTCTTCCTGTTGTTCCGCCGCCGGTTTTTCTTTGCCGGGGCAGCATCATCGCTGTCGGATCCTCCTGTTCCTGTATTCTCTCCGGGGAGTTTCCTGCCTTCCTCAGCACATGCACATCTGTCGGCCAGGGCATACAGCTCGCTGACGTCTCTGATCTTGCACATCGCCATCTCCTCCCGCATCCTACGGTTACGCATGTTCTGATGGAACGCACCGATGACCGCGACAGGGTGGACATCTGGGATGTTGCCTTGCACTTGGCTGAATCTCTGGATGTACTTGCGCAGGGGCTCTCCTTCTTTCTGGGCAAGCAGATGAAGATCACTCTCCTGGCCATGAGGTTTGTGGCCGCCTGTAAAGGCGCCGACAAACTGATGGCATAGGTCTGCCCAGGAAGATATGGAGTTGTCTAGCAAGTGCATGAGCCAGGACCTGACGTTGGGCTTGAGCACCAGCGGGAAGTAGTTGGCAAGGATCTTGTCGTCGCGCCCCCCAGCAGCTTGCACCGCGATGGTGTAGATGCTGAGGAACTCCGACGGATGCAACTTGCCGTCGTACTTCTCGGGTACGTCTGGCTTGAAATTCTTCGTGCTGGGCCACTGGACTTGCCGCAGCTCACGGGTAAACGCAGGGCAACCTACCGCGTACGGTAGGACGCCTGGTTCCCCTGGCGCATGCATGTCGACAGTGGGCCCAGCGCGCTGGTCTGACTGACGTCACGCTTCTCTTCGGCGCTCGATGCGAGTACGAGCGTCTTCTTGTTGTCGTTCATGCAGAGCTTGGTGTTGATCGCGACGAGCTCGTGGATTTGACGAAGCAGTGGAGTCGCTGTCGTGGTGGACCCGGCGAGTCGGCGATCTTGGCCTTCGGGGCAGAGAGTGCACGGTGGTTGAAACCCCACCGGTCTTGTCGCCATCGGGCCGCGCCTGGCTGACTTGCCGCGGCTGCGACGCAGTCGGCTACCGTGGAGTGTCGCCATTGGCAAAGCCGATGAGACTCTGAATGGTGGCCCTCCAGTCGTCGATCTTGTCTGGCGTTGGAGGAAAGTCTAGGAGCAGTTGAGCTCGCGCCAAAGCTTCTGCTGGAGTGGCGGGAAGCGGTGGCGAATGGTGCGAGGAGCGGGATATGCTCGGACTTCTAACTGCGTTAGAAGGAGCAATATCCCGTCCAGGCGACCGTGCCTCGCTCGCGCCAGCACATTGGCGCTCGTGCTGGCCTGGAGCGTCCCGAGATCCGCCAGCTCGATCTGGGTCCAGCGAGCGTATGGTACCGTGAGTACCACGACGCTGCCGGTCCTGGGCCTCCTGACATGGGCGCGGTGCATCTACGGATGCTCGGTCATCGTGGGAGCCGGCTACACCGCCGATGGGCAGTGCAGCCTTGTCCTTGGACCTGGCGGCACCATGGGCTCCCTCGTCGACGCCCGTTCTTCCGCCGGCGTCTTCCCCACCAGCCGTTTGCTCCGGCGGCGGTGGGTTCGATGCGGACGGAGCAGCCGCCTCCGAAGCCTTCTTCTTCGGCGGCATGTCGATGAAATCGATGAAGATCTAGCTCGTGCAAACGCCGGATCAGGTTCACACAACCTCGACGCCCCCACCTGGCGCGCCAAAGATGTCAGGGAATCTGCCTCCGCGAGCACCTATGGGGACGGAGCCCCTTCTCGGTTCGGCGGGGGGCGGAGGTCGCATGAAGAGCAGATCGAGGCGGGGCACACGAGCGGTTTTACCCAGCTTCGGAGCTCTCCGGAGAGATAATACTCCTACTGCTGCTTTGTGGGTTGTATTGAGTTCTTGCTCGGGAGCGCTGAGTGCTACAGTACACACAAGCAGCTAACGAGACCGAGCGTGAATGTTTTCCTCTCCCTTCTACGTTGTGCATGGGCCTCCTTTTATATGCTCAAGGGGTCTCCAACAGGTGGCAACGTAGGCAAGGGAAAAAATGGAAAGGTGCTGCGGTAGGTACAACTACCTACACAGTGTATCATACCTAACTTTGACGGCAGGGGACAAGGGCATTAAATGCCTATCTACGTCGCCCAAACAGTGCAGAAAAGGGACCGTCAGGGACGCCACCGCTCGCCACGATGGCGATCTTGTCAGCGCCGCTTGCCACAGTGTACCCCTGGCTGCACAGCCTCCCGCCACGTGCGCCTGGAAGGGTCTCAGAGCGATACGTTGGTGGGTGAGCTGGAGCGCAGGTACAGAGTGGTTGCTTGCCGCGGCAAAACGCCTTGCCGCGGTTGTTGTCTTGTCGCGTTTGGGAGCTTGTCGCTCACCGGGTCTTGCCGGGACGCGTGGCGCGTCGCGGCAAGTTCCTTGAGATGCCTTGGTTGGCCTCCCCGGCAAGCTCCTCTTGCCGGGGTCTTGTGTCTTGAGTGGCCTTCCCGGCAAGCTCCTCTTGCCGGGGCCTTATCTCCTTGGCTTAAATACTTTGTTCTTGAATGGCTCCAAAGGAACAAAAGGGGTCCTTGGCGGTCCCATGGCAAGCCTTGCCGCGGGGCGCTGCGACTGCCCATGCACAAGTTCGGGATACTAGGGTACCCCTACTCTAGTACACCGACATTTGCACTTCGGACGATCTTCTCCCTCAGCAGGTCGTGCTCGGCCCGGAGCCTCTCATTGCCCTCCGTTAGTGCGCCGATAGCCTGTTCAAACGAGGCTTTCATGTCGTCCTGCAACCTCACCCAGCCGGAGATCTGATCCATCTGGCTATGGACGATTGCATGCATGCGCCTGTAACATTCGTCGCCTGCCTGCGAGAAATTTTCCCAGGCCGCCGCGGCGCAGCGGGACATCTCTGCTGCATTCGTGGCACGACGGGACATCTCTGCTGCTTCCGCGGCGCGGTCGGACCAGTCTGCTGCATCGACGGCACGACGGGACCTCCGTGCTACTTCAGCGGCGCGGCGGGGCCTCTGTGCTGCTACTTCCGCGCGGTGGGACATGTCAGCTGCTCTTGCAGCGAGGTGGGACATCTCTCGTGCTTCTGCTTCCATGCTCGCCTCTCCCTGGTGGCAATTTCTCGACCCAGAACTCACGCTGGCCATGGCAGACGCAAGGGAAGGATGCTGAATGACTTGTTTGTTTTTATGGATGAGGAGTTGAGGAGGAATGTGCAGTCATCTTGGCATACTAGTATTTATAACCGAGTACTAATACGCTCCTAAGTGGGAAACCGTTTAGGTTGTGATCGGTGTGAACCGGTTTCCAATTCAATACAGCGTGTAGTGATTTGGAATGTGACGAGACGCAAGCTCAAAATTTATTGACGGTTCTAGTTTCGAAGTGCGGCACTATTCCCGGATGGAGTACTTCTTTTTCTACTCCCTCCTTTCCGGTTTTATAGGGCTTATCTCAAAATTTTAGTTTTTCCATTTTATAAGGCTCAATTTGGTTGTTCCCCAACACATGTTCAGATTCCAAGGTGCATTAAATCATTACATGCAAGTATTAAGAGAAAATTGACCATTGCCTGTACTTTATGCATGCATGCATTGCAATTAATGCATTGATAAACATAATTTTTTGAGAAAAACAAGAGCATTAATTAGGTGCTTTTGCAAACTACAAAAAATATTCCACCACTCACCATCTTGGTTGGTGAGATTTTTGAATTAAGCCCTATAAAGCGGAAAGGAGGGTGTACTGCTGTGTACGTGTAATAATTGGCACCGTCGTATACATATCTTACGATTAATGGGGTGCGTTCGACAAGAATAGCCGCGTGGCGAGGTCTAGGGTAGTCTTTTTTCAGATGCATTAAACCTATCTCTCGGGACTTCTCGCACGCACCATCGTGCCACCCACAAAAACTTGTACTCTGAGTGTACATTATATAGGAAGAGAAGAGGTGCACGCACGCACTCGTCCTCTCACACACGCCTCTATTTTTTCTCGAAAAGGAGGATGATGACCCCTGGCCTCTGCATCTGGGAGTCACACACGCATCTGTAGCTACGAATTGTAGTGTTCTCAACCATCCGATTTGCTCTATCATGGATGTACCTATATACTAAAACATGTCAAGATACATCTATATTTTGACAAATGTAAGGCATGTATTGTGGAACGGAGGGAGTGCTTGTCATCAAAATGGATAAAAAGGGACGTATCTAGAACTAAAATACGTCTACATACATCTCCTTTTATCCATTTTGATGACAAGTAGTACTTCTTACCCAAAGGAACTTTATATCCAACAGACACAAAATATCCGTTCGACTGTGGGAAATTACTGATCCGATGTCGAAGTAATTGTTGCATCGCCACCAAAACCCACCATTTCTTAAGCTAAAGTAGACCAAGGTAATCCCTATATTAGCATATTACTAAGATTAACAGAAGGCACTGTAGAAACATTTAGGACGTGAGCTTGTCAATCTGAATGTGGAGGGACACAAGCTTAGCCCTAGCCAGCAGCTTGGGCGGAAATGTCAAGAAGGTTAGCTCCTGCACGTCGACGTCGCCGGGATCCTTGCTGCAGCCTGGACGCTCGTGTGGCAGTTTCATGTGTAGAGTAGTCTAGGATAGCGTGTACCGTGCCTGTTTAAAATCGTTGGGGTCGGCTCCATGCTATGTGGCCGTCTCAAAGTTAAAAAAAGTATTCTGGCCCTACCTGACACCCTGGTGATTGTAGTTTGCACGCTCATCTGGTCAAGACAGGAATATATATTTTAATTTGTTTTTTTTCGAAAAGGGGGGACTCCCCGGCCGATGCATACGACCACATATATTTTAAGTTGTGGTGGGTAAATGTTAGAGGTTGCAGCAAATATATTGTACACTATGGGTCTTTCAGCCAAGTTTAGAGGCAAGCATGTGGGGCCAGTGCTATGATGTGTCGCGTCAACTCGTATAACGAGGAGAAGCTTGATTTTACTACACGCCTTCTCCCTCTCCCATGCGCGCGGTTGCTCGCACACGAGGACATGCTTTTTCTTAGTAGTACTTCTACAAAAAGCTATCCGTCCCGCTCGCGGTGGACGGACATGCAGCAGTGGATTCGACACTGTAGAAGCAGTAGTAGTAACATCATTGTTTGTCTACTCGAAGAGGCGAAGAGCCAAGCACAAACCAAATGTTGCAGTTGCGAACATTGGAGCACGCATATAGCCAGGCTCTTGCATGAGACAAAATTGCTATGTGAGCCCACTATTGTACTAGTACGTACAACTACTTGCTAGTATAGCCCTGTAAACCAGAAAGGAGTATTTGCCCTTCTAGAGATTTCAACAAGTGACTAGACTACACCAAGACGGAGTACATATGGAGAAAAATGAGTGAATCTGCACCTTAAATAAATACGTACTAGTTCTATCGTTTCCCTCTCCGAGGTGCACAATATTGAGTATACTGACTAGTATCTTTTTGACACGCATTTACATTTTTTACACAGTATAGATGCAAGCGCTCATATACACGCGCATACACTCACCCCTATGAACGCACACACACACGGCACTATCATCTTGAAATTTACAAAGTCACCATAGGCACCTCGTCGTTGACGGGTCCATAGGTGCTTGAATGCCAAGGAGGGAGAGGGGAGCGGTTCCCGAGACGTTGAACGGTCAATGATGCATCCTTAGTTACATGCAGAGGGAATTAATTGGAGAAGCAGAATAGAGCCAACATGATGTGAGTGCAACAGAGTAGCACATTGTTTTTTATGGCCATATCACCACATTGTTTTCTACTGCTGGTTCACTGGGCTACCGTGGTTCGCTCTGCTGGTTCACTGGGTTGTCGTGGTTCACACTCCTCCGACCTGAGTAATAATCCCTCCATTCCTAAATATAAGTCTTCGTAGATATTTCACTGTGGACCACATATGGATTTATATAGATGCATTTTATGTGTAGATTCACTCATTTTTCTCCGTATGTGGTCCATAGTGAAATCTCTCCAAAGACTTATATTTAGGAACGGAGGGAGTAGTATAGTACTAGTATATACCGCATCATTCTTTCTTCCTTCTTACTACTCCGACATGTGGGAGAGCCAGCATCCGGGTCGACGTGTCATGCACCAGATTAGAGCGTGAAGCGGAAGGGGGGCATCACCCCGGTCGGAGCGCCAGTAATTCATGACTATAGTGAGTGGTCATATCACAAGTCTTTCCAGCAGTAACGCACTGTCAAATCGCACAGCCCCACTCGCTCACCCTCCTCGCCTCTCTATAAAACCGCCTACCTGAAATCTGCCGCGCGTACTGCCCGGGAAAAGCCCCGCCCTCAACTTTTAACTACGCGAAAATAGTTCGATCTTGTTCGTTCTATATAAATACATTACATACTGTATGTTTATTCACCCATGGGGTTGTTCAATGAATGGAGGGGCGGGGAGCACAAGTGAACAATACTGTAGTACTACTAGTAGTAAGTAGGAGTCGTACAGTAGTCACCTTAAATAGAGAGTTTCTTTTCTTTAATGCCACGTACACAAATTGAAACGCTTGTTGTGGAGAGAAAAAAGATAATCACTCCACTATATATGGACGCAGGGGCCTGAGCGTTTGGTTTACTATGGTTTCTCTCTCCATTCTCTCATCCTCTCCAGATATAAACAAGATAGCGGTAGCGACATTTTCTATCTGCTCACCGCTGGTCACAGATCCGGCCGGATCTCTTCGGCCGGTGTGTGTAGAGGACTAAAAGGTGCATCGTTCATGCGATCATCACCGCTGAGGGAGGAAACCCACAGCTGCCGGAGGGGCACGATCCTATGCCCGTGTCATTCTCTCTGACACATTGCCGGTTCGGGAGGTCCTCCGACCCTTCTTCCTCCCTGCTGTATTGTCCGCAGATCCGACCTGCCGCTGCCGACATCCCGGCGACCCTCAGGTATAAGTTCTTCGAAAGCGGCCTTGCTCTACTGCCCCATCTCCCCACGTGTCTGCATGTGCATCTTTTTCTACTCCCATCAGCTCTTCCAAATCCACTTAAAATTTTAGTATTATTAGAGGTAAAGCTACTTCATGCATTCGAATCTAGGGCTTTGTTCAAACAACGAAGAAAGGGGGGAAAGTTGTAGCATGAATCTAGGACTTGATTCAAAGAGGAAATGATATGGTGAAAGTAGTAGAGACCGGATACCCAACCGGTCTCTTGGTTGAAAATGGAAATAATGGGAAAATGCAATACAAACTGGATAAGGAACAGATCTATTATTGGTTGAAAAAAGGATAGAAAGTGGCGGCTGGTGGACAAGTCAACAGAGTATGTCCAGGATTAGATTTGCTGCCATCACATAGCAAAAAGTCTCCAGGATTAGATTTGCTGCCCTCACATAGTAAAAGGTCTCTGGATTAGATTTGCTGCCCTCACATAGTAAAAGGTCTCAGGATTAGATTTGCTGCCCTCACATAGTAAAAGGTCTCCAGGATTAGATTTGCTGCCCTCACATAGTAAAAGGTCTCCAGGATTAGATTTGCTGCCCTCACATAGTACAAGGTCTCCAGGATTAGGTTTGCTGCCCTCACATAGCATGAACAAACTCGGCATCACCACTTTATGCCTCCTTGTAGGTACATTGTGCTGATGCGTCCACTGTCGCATGTCCTTATACCAACCTTTTGTTGTTGTTAATGTAAGGACGCATGTAAAATGAAGCGATCACAATGTTACCTTAGGGACATGTCTAACCAGTGTTATTGTTAATCTAATGCCTCCAGTGATAAGATGCAATTAAACTGTGTTACAAATGGCACTCTTGCTGTTTTCCCCAGTATGATAAGTTGCTTCTTTACGCTGCTGAGTGTCCTGGTGTCCCGACGGTCCCATTCCCTTAAACCAACTCTTTAGCTACTGTTGATTTACTGTGTCTGGTAAACAAGCAATGCCACCATTAAAGTAATCCCATATTTGAGGAATCTCATTGTTGATCGTAGTGCTTTTGGTAACATGAAGCATTGCTGACGTTTTAAAATTTCTACTGTCCTTGCGTGATTGCCATGAACATAATTAAGATGCTTCTTTTCATTTTGTATATGTTTCGTATATTCTTATTGACCAGCAACTGTTTACTTTCTATCTTTTTGTGCAGATAGGGATATCCATTTCACCTTGTTGCTATTGTGACCTTTTGGTGAACTGCACAAAACACTTTTTTTGAATGAGTGTCTTGTGCAGTTCAACTAAAATGTCACGTGGGCAACATCTCTCAATTTTGGTGGAACTGCACAAAATGGTGATTGGAGTTTCCAAAATCTCCATCAAGTTCTGCTGGCAATCTCGTGCAACATTTTATTAGCCTTTGCAAGATGAGCCATCACTGTCACCACAATGGCACTTTATTTTAGTGGAACTGTACAAAAGGATAACAAAATTATAGTTGCACCTTACATGAGCCGGACAACCAACCTTAATGTTCCTCAATTTTAGTGCAACTACTAAAGAAGAACCTGCCAGCTCACGAGAGCAAGTACTTCTTGCTAGCTGAATGATGCAATCTTTGCTTCATTTCTGGTGAACTGCAGAAAAAGGCGCATGAATTGAATCATGGAACTCAAGGCAGGCTTCATCCGAGTGGAGCTGCAGGTTGAGTAAAGGAGGCCACTATTAGAGTGAAATCATGCTCTCCTGGTTTGTGCTATGCAAACAGGAATACTCAACTACAAATGTTGTGACGGTCAAGAACATTCGCCAAGTTCTTCGATTGTATGACATGGCTAGCCAAGATGGATTTAATCCCGATATTCACTTTATCAAAAGGCTTTAACGGGTTGGTTCTGAATCTGGCAAGCTGGGAATCAGTGAGATGTGTAGGCATCTTTGTTGTACTTATTATTTGAATCTTATTTGTTGGTTCTGAATCTTGCAAGCTGGGAATCAATGAGATGTGTAGGCATCTTTGTTGTACTTATTATTTGGATCTTATTTGTTGGTTCTGAATCTTGCAAGCTGGGAATCAATGAGATGTGTAGGCATCTTTGTTGTACTTATTATTTGGATCTTGTTTGTTGGTTCTGAATCTTGCAAGCTGGGAATCAATGAGATGTGTAGGCATCTTTGTTGTACTTATTATTTGTATCTTATTTGTTGGTTCTGAATCTTGCAAGCTAGGAAACACGGCATGATGATGCAGAGGACAACAACCATAACAAATAGTTCAAACTTGGTAGTATTATCTTTGTGAAAGTGCGACAAATGTGCTGATCGTGTGCGTCTTGAGAATAATAATTCTAATTGTTCTGCATGTTGATCCTGTGGCACTGATAGAACGAGCGAATGCATTGCTTGTTTTAAGTATAAATTTCTATTAAAGCTAATTAAATTTAAGTAAAGTGACCACTAACTCCTGTTATTACAGTACCAATATAGACCTGCTCGTGAACCGACGTGTGGCCGAGGGTGCATCTTCTGCCAGGCGTGCAGCGGATAAGGGAGGGGTAGTAATTGTTGTCGCCTGTACACACGACAACTTACTGTTGAATCCAGTTCCCCAGGAGCTGAAAAATGAACTGCTGTCGCCGCCTACACACTCGTTCACTCGAAGAGACTCCAATGGCGATCCGAGGGGTGAGCCTGCTGGATATGGACTTCAGCAAGGAGTTCCCCTTTGAGTTCGCCATTCATTCCTATGGCTGCACCAAGTTGAATCTGATGTACACCAACGATACAGACTCGGTGAAGCTCTGCCTCGCCTCAATCCTATGGCTGCACCAGGTTCTGGAGCATTCGCCCGTTTCATCGGCAGCGCCGACTGCACCTTCGCTACGGTGGAGAGAAGGAAGAAAGCGACGATTCGGCCATCTAGTGCAACAAGCTTGTCGACATCCAGAAGCAATACAAGATCATCAGCAACGAGCAGGAGAAGGACTCTGTGGTTGACCTCGCTGAGACCATCATCGACCCCTGGTACGCCAACATGAAAGAAGACGACCTGAACACGTGGGAGGTACCTCTGAATCTAGCCTACATAACCTACGCGGCCAAGGACGCATACGCATGCTACGACATGTACAGGCGGATCTTGGACATGAGGGCGTGTCTGCTTCCCGTAACCGACGAGTACACGGATAGCCGCAGCGTCATGATCAAGCGTGCCAGGAAGGTCTAGATGTTGTACTTTATCTGTTTATAAGCACCTTTATCATCTGAGTGTTTCATGCATTAGCCTATGTGTCGTAATTATCTGTTTTGTCTGAAATATTTCTTTTAAACCCGTTAAGCTGATTGCCTTTTTTAGTGGCTATTTGCTTATGTATGTAAACTAGTTCACTTGTCCGTAAAAAAACTAGTTCACTCGGCTGCTGTGCTTTGAATCTCCTTCCTCCCAACATATTCCCCTCCTCAGGTGGACCCAGCAGGTCTCTGAATTTTCTCCCACTTTCTTTTTCGATGTAAACTGAGTTTTCTCCCCGTACTTTCCCCTAGAACCAACTCAACTGTCCCACGTCAAGCCTAAAAAATAATAATACCCCACGTACTATTAACTCATCAAATTAAAATGATATTTTATTTCGTAAGTTGAAAGTTCTTACAAAATAATAATAATAATTGTTTATATATAACTTGGCAAGTTAACTCCTAGTGATTGCGTGCATAAGCTTGCAAAGATTTTACTGACGTGCAATCATGTGTTTATGTTTTTATAACATTTCTCCGTCTAGCCCAACATGATATTTTCACCCAGCCCAACAAGTTTGCGGATTTCGAGAAAAATGAAAATGGGATTTAAACGGGCTGCATAGATGCTACATCATTGTTTCACCCAGCCCACCAAATGGACTAAAAAAATGTTCCCCCCGCTGACAGGTCGGACCCATGATGTCTACTACACAACCTTCTTCTTGTAGACGTTGTTGGGCCTCCAAGTGCAGAGGTTTGTAGAACAGTAGCAAATTTCCCTCAAGTCGATGACCTAAGGTTTATCAATCCGTGGGAGGCGTAGGATGAAGATGGTCTCTCTCAAGCAACCCTGCAACCAAAAAGCAAAGAGTCTCTTGTGTCCCCAACACACCCAATACAATGGTAAATTGTATAGGTGCACTAGTTCGGCGAAGAGATGGTGATACAAGTGTAATATGGATGGTAGATATAGGTTTTTGTAAACTGAAAATATAAAAACAACAAGGTAGCAAGCGGTAAAAGTGAGCGTAAACGGTATTGCAATGCTAGGAAAAAATGCCTAGGGTTCGTACTTTCACTAGTGCAAGTCCTCTCAACAATAATAACATAATTGGATCATATAACTATCCCTCAACATGCAACAAAGAGTCACTCCAAAGCAACTAATAGCAGAGAACAAACGAAGAGATCATGGTAGGGTACAGAACCACCTCAAAGTTATTCTTTCCAATCAATCCGTTGGGCTATTCCTATAAGTGTCACAAACAACCCTAGAGTTCGTACTGGAATAACACCTTAAGACACAAGTCAACCAAAACCCTAATGTCACCTAGATACTCCAATGTCACCTCAAGTATCCGTGGGTATGATTATACAATATGCATCACACAATCTTAATTCATCTATTCAAACCAACACATAGAACTTCAAAGAGTGCCCAAAGTTTCTACCGGAGAATCGCGACGAAAACGTGTGCCAACCCCTATGCATAGGTTCATGGGTGGAACCCACAAGTTGGTCAGCAAAACATACATCAAGTGGCACGTGATATCCCATTGTCACCACAGATACGCACGGCAAGACATACATCAAGTATTCTCAAATCTTTAAAGACTCAATCCGATAAGATTACTTCAAAGGGGAAACTCAATCCATTACAAGAGAGAAGAGGGGGAGAAGAAACATAAGATCCAGCTATAATTGCAAAGCTCGCGATACATCAAGATCATGCCAAATCAAGAACACGAGAGAGAGATCAAACACATAGCTACTGGTACATACCCTCAGCCCCGAGGGTGAACTACTCCCTCCTCGGCATGGAGAGTGCCAAGATGATGAAGATGGCCACCAGTGAGGGTTCCCCCCTCCGGCAGGGTGCCGAAACAGGGTCCCGATTGGTTTTTGGTGGCTACAGAGGCTTGCGGCGGCGGAACTCCCAATCTAATCTCCGTTCTGGAAGCTTTAGTATACGTAGGTATATATGGGTGCAAGGGGTACGTCGGTGGAGCTGCGAGGGCCCCACGAGGCAGGGGGCGCACCCCCACCCTCGTGGCCAGCTCCCGTATCTTCTGACATAGAGTCCAAGTCTATCTGGTAGGTTTCCTTGCAAAAATAACTTCTCCAATTGATTTCGTTCCGTTTCGACTCCGTCTGATATTCCTTTTCTTTGAAACACTGAAATAGGCATAAAACAGCAAATCTGGGCTGGGCCTCCAGTTAATAGGTTAGTCCCAAAAGTAATATAAAAGTGGATAATAAAGCCCAGTATTGCCTAAAACAGTAGATAATATAGCATGGAGCAATCAAAAATTATAGATACGTTGGAGACGTATCAAGCATCCCCAAGCTTAATTCTTGCTCGTCCTCGAGTAGGTAAATGATAAAAAAGATAACTTTTGATGTGGAATGCTAGTTGGCATAATTTCATTGTAATTCTTCTCAATCGTGGTAGGAATATTCAGATTCGAAAGATTCAAGACAAAAGTTCATATTGACATAAAAATAATAATACTTCAAGCATACTAATAAATCAATTATTTCTTCTCAAAATAACATGGCCAAAGAAAGTTATCCCTACAAAATCATATAGTCTGGCTATGCTCCATCTTCACCACACAAAGTATTTAAATCATGCACAACCCCGATGACAAGCCAAGAAATTGTTTCATACTTTAACATTTTCAAAACTTTTTCAATCTTCACGCAATACATGAGCGTGAGCCATGGATATAGCACTATATGTGGAATAGAATGGTGGTTGTGGAGAAGACAAAAAGAGGGGAAGATAGTCTCACATCAACTAGGCGTATCAACGGGCTATGGAGATGCCCATTAATAGATATCAATGTGAGTGAGTAGGGATTGCCATGCAACGGATGCACTAGAGCTATAAGTATATGAAAGCTCAAAAAAAGAAACTAAGTGGGTGTGCATCCAACTCGCTTGCTCACGAAGACCTAGGGCATTTTGAGGAAGCCCATCATTGGAATATACACGCCAAGTTCTATGATGAAAAATTCCCACTAGTATATGAAAGTGATATCATAGGAGACTCACTATCATGAAGATCTTGGTGCTACTTTGAAGCACAAGTGTGGTAAAAGGATAGTAACATTGTCCCTTCTCTATTTTTTTTGGGCCTTCTTTTTTTTCGTCCGGAGTCTCATTCCGACTTGTGGGGGAATCATAGTCTCCATCATTCTTTCCTCACTTGGGACAATGCTCTAAAAAATGATGATCATCACACTTTTATTTTTCTTACAACTCAACAATTACAACTCGATACTTAGAACAAGATATGACTCTATATGAATGCCTCCGGCAGGGTACCGGGATATGCAATGAATCAAGAGTGACATGTATGAAAGAATTATGAATGGTGGCTTTGCCACAAATACGATGTCAACTACATGATCATGCTAGCAATATGACAATGATGGAGCGTGTCATAATAAATGGAACGGTGGAAAGTTGCATGGCAATATATCTCGAAATGGCTATGAAAATTCCATGATAGGTAGGTATGGTGGCTGTTTTGAGGAAGATATATGGTGGGTGTATGATACCGGCGAAAAGTGCGCGGTATTAGAGAGGCTAGCAATGGTGGAAGGTTGGGAAAAAGTGCGTATAATCCATGGACTCAACATTAGTCATAAAGAACTCATATACTTATTGCAAAAATCTAGAATTTATCAAAGAAAAGTATTACGCGCATGCTCCTAGGGGGATAGATTGGTAGGAAAAGACCATCGCTCGTCCCCGACCGTCACTCATAAGGAAGACAATAAATAAATAATCATGCTCCGACTTCGTCACATAACGGTTCACCATACGTGCATGCTACGGGAATCACAAACTTCAACGCAAGTATTATTTAAATTCACAACTACTCAGCTAGCATGACTCTAATATTATCACCTCCATATCTCAAAACAATTATCATGCTCCAATCTTTTCTTAGTATTCTACACACTCATAAGAATTCTTACAAATCTTGTATGCTTAGCATATTAAGATTAAGAACATTACCATGCTATTTAAAACTCTCAAAATAATATAAGTGAAGCATGAGAGTTCATTTATTTCTTCAAAATAAAACCACCACCGTGCTCTAAAAGATATAAGTGAAGCCCTAGAGCAAACAACAAACTACTCCGAAAGATATAGGTGAAGATCAATGAGTAGTCGAATAATTATCCAACCATGTGAAGACTCTCTAACATTTAAGAATTTCAGATCTTGGTACTTTATTCAAACAGCAAGCAAAGCAAAATAAAATAAAATGACATGATGCTCCAAGCAAAACACATATCATGTGGTGAATAAAAATATAGCTCCAAGTAAAGTTACCGATGAACGAAGACGAAAGAGGGGATGCCTTCCGGGGAATCCCCAAGCTTAGACGCTTGGTTATCCTTGAATATTACCTTGGGGTGCCTTGGGCATCCCCAATCTTAGGCTCTTGCCACTCCTTATTCCATAGTCTATCGAATCTTTACCCAAAACTTGAAAACTTCACAACACAAAACTTAACAGAAAACTCGTGAGCTCCGTTAGCGAAAGAAAACAAAACACCACTTCAAGGTACTGTAATGAACTAATTATTTATTTATATTGGTGTTAAACCTACTGTATTCCAACTTATCTATGGTTTATAAACTCTTTTACTAGCCATAGAGTCATCAAAATAAGCAAACAACACACGAAAAACAGAATCTGTCAAAAACAGAACAGTCTGTAGTAATCTGTAACTAACGCAAACTTATGGAACTCCAAAAATTCTAAAATAAATTGGTGTACCTGAGGAATTTGTCTAGTAATCATCTGCAAAAAGAATCAACTAAATATCACTCTCCACTAAAAAGTTCTAGCTAATCTCGTGAGCGCTAAAGTTTCTGTTTTTTACAGCATGATCATAAAGACTTCACCCAAGTCTTCACAAAGGTTCTACTTGGCACAAACACTAATTAAAACATAAAATAACATCTTAACAGAAGCTAGATGGATTATTTATTCCTAAACAGAACCAAAAAGCAAGAAACTAAAATAAAATTGGGTTGCCTCCGAACAAGCGCTATCGTTTAACGCCCCTAGCTAGGCATGATGATTTCAATGATGCTCACATAAAAGATAAGAATTGAAACATAAAGAGAGCATCATGAAGAATATGACTAGCACATTTAAATCTTACCCACTTCCTATTCATAGGGATTTTGTGAGCAAACAACTTATGGGAACAATAGTCATCTTTCATAGGAAGGTAAAACAAGCATAACTTCAAGATTTTAAGCACATAGAGGGGAAACTTGATATTATTGCAATTCCTACAAGCATATATTCCTCCCTCATAATAATTTTCAGTAGCATCATGAATGAATTCAACAATATAACCAGCACCTAAATCATTCTTTTCATGATCTACAAGCATATAAATTTTATTACTCCCCACATAAGCAAAATTGTTCTCATTTGGAATAGTGGGGGTATCATAAGAGGCTTGAATACTATAAATTGTTTCCACATTAAAGGAGTAATGTTCATAGCAAGGGTACTCATAATCATAACAAGTTTTATAAATATAATCATCACTACTCTTTATAGCATAAGTTTTATCACAATAATCATCATAAGTAGTAACTTTGTTCTCATCATAATCAATTGAAACCTCTTCCAAAATAGTGGATACATCACTAAATAAAGTCATGACCTCTCCAAATCCACTTCCATAAATATTATAAGATTCAACATACTCCAAAATAGTGGGATCATTACTTCCTAAAGTTGACACTCTTCCAAACCCACTTTCATCAATATAATCATAATAAGTAGAAGGCATGCTATCATCATAACTACTTTGCATATCAAAACTTGAGAGGCTAAAATATCATCATTATTAAACATAGCATCCCCAAGCTTGGGACAAACATTAATTGCAGCAAAAATATTCTCAAATATGTCATCCTCATCAAACATAGCTTCCCCAAGCTTGGGCCTTTTCGTATCATAAGCATAATCACTCTCATCATTAATAGCATGGATAGCACCAATAGTATAGCAATTATTATATTCTTCCAAGCAAGTGCCAAAAAGATTTTCAAGATCATAAGAAGTATCATTATCTTCCCAATCATAATCATCACAACAAGCAATAGGCATAACGAGATCATCATCAAGTGTATCATCTTCATTTTCGTGAGGCACAACAATAATAGGAGCAACTTTATTTGGAAGAGATACCTTTTTACCTCTCTTCCTTTTTCTTTTCTTCTTCTTCACCACATCATGTGTGGGTTCAATCCTCTTTTTGGGGCTCCTTATTAACGAGATTTGTTGAGTAGAAGGATCCTCCTCGTTACCTGATTCATCATAAGAAATAATAGGAGGATATTGGGAAGTCTCTTCCCTTTCATTAGTATTCTCTTCATCTTCTATTTGTTTTCTTTTCTTTATGTAATTGGCAATATAAGGATTTTCAATGCAATTCACCGCACAATACATATAAATTTCTTCTAGATCAAAATGAAGAATTCTATCAAGGGCAAATTCTGGAATAATCTTAGTTATACCTTTTATTTCTTCATAACCCAAGAGCAAACTAAGTTCATTATGATGTGCAAGGGAAATCAAGTCATCACAATTTTTGGACACGATACGATCATGAAACAATTTGCAATGGGTACTAAAATGCTCACGTTCATTGCAAAGTTCACAAGTATGGCTCATAAAAAATAAATTTTCAGCACATGCATCTAGCCTTTCTTGCAAACATTTAGTTTCTAAGTACTTATGCCTCTTGCAATATCTATCTTCCCTATTTGGTGTGTCCTTGCAAACCCAATGTACTCCACAAAAATTGACATGTTTATAGGAGACATTTTCATCATGACTAGAGCAATCATCATTAGTACTATGGATACTCAAGGAGTTCACACTAACAACATTGCAATCATGCTCATCATTCACATATTTTATGCCAAGCATTCTATGTAATTCTTCTTCTAGTACTTTGGCACAATTTTCTTTTCCATCATACTCACGAAAGATATTAAAAAGATGACGCATATGAGGCAAGCTTAATTCCATTTTTAATTTTCTTTTATAAACTAACTAGTGCTAAAACAAGAAACAAAAAGATTCGATTGCAAGATCTAAAGATATACCTTCACTTACCTAGCCTCCCCGGCAACGGCGCCAGAAAAGAGCTTGATGTCTACTACACAACCTTCTTCTTGTAGACGTTGTTGGGCCTCCAAGTGCAGAGGTTTGTAGGACAGTAGCAAATTTCCCTCAAGTGGATGACCTAAGGTTTATCAATCCATGGGAGGCGTAGGATGAAGATGGTCTCTCTCAAGCAACCCTGCAACCAAAAAGCAAAGAGTCTCTTGTGTCCCCAACACACCCAATACAATGGTAAATTGTATAGGTGCACTAGTTCGGCGAAGAGATGGTGATACAAGTGCAATATGGATGGTAGATGTAGGTTTTTGTAAACTGAAAATATAAAAACGGCAAGGTAGCAAGCGGTAAAAGTGAGCGTAAACGGTATTGCAATGCTAGGAAACAAGGCCTAGGGTTCATACTTTCACTAGTGCAAGTCCTCTCAACAATAATAACGTAATTGGATCATATAACTATCCCTCAACATGCAACAAAGAGTCACTCCAAAGCAACTAATAGCGGAGAACAAACGAAGAGATCATGGTAGGGTACGAAACCACCTCAAAGTTATTCTTTGCAATCAATCCGTTGGGCTATTCCTATAAGTGTCACAAACAGGCCTAGAGTTCATAGTAGAATAACACCTTAAGACACAAATCAACCAAAACCCTAATGTCACCTAGATACTCCAATGTCACCTCAAGTATCCGTGGGTATGATTATACGATATGCATCACACAATCTCAATTCATCTATTCAAACCAACACATAGAACTTCAAAGAGTGCCCAAAGTTTCTAGCGGAGAATCATGACGAAAACGTGTGCCAACCCCTATGCATAGGTTCATGGGCGGAACCCGCAAGTTGGTCACCAAAACATACATCAAGTGGCACGTGATATCCCATTGTCACCACGGATATGCACGACAAGACATACATCAAGTATTCTCAAATCTTTAAAGAATCAATCGGATAAGATTACTTCAAAGGGGAAAGTCAATCCATTACAAGAGAGAAGAGGGGGAGAAGAAACATAAGATCCAACTATAATAGCAAAGCTCGCGATGCATCAAGATCATGCCAAATCAAGAACACGAGAGAGAGATCAAACACATAGCTACTGGTACATACCCTCAGCCCCGAGGGTGAACTACTCCCTCCTCGTCATGGAGAGCGCCGGGTGATGAAGATGGCCACCGGTGAGGGTTCCCCCTCCGGCAGGGTGCCGGGACAGGGTCCCGATTGGTTTTTGGTGGCTACAGAGGCTTGCAGCGGCGGAACTCCCGATCTAATCTCCGTTCTGGAAGCTTTAGGATACGTAGGTATATATGAGTGCAAGGGGTACGTCGGCGCGCCCCCCATCCTTGTGGCCAGCTCCCGTATCTTCTGACGTAGAGTCCAAGTCTATCTAATAGGTTTCCTTCAAAAAATAACTTCTCCAGTTGATTTCGTTCCGTTTCGACTCCGTCTGATATTCCTTTTCTTCGAAACACTGAAATAGGCATAAAACAGCAAATCTGAGCTGGGCCTCCGGTTAATAGGTTAGTCCCAAAAGTAATATAAAAGTGGATAATAAAGCCCAATATTGCCTAAAACAGTAGATAATATAGCATGGAGCAATAAAAAATTATAGATACGTTGGAGACGTATCAACCCACCAGCTACATCTTCGCACGCAAGGAAGTGCCTCCTTATTACGCACCAAAAAAATGAATACCCCTGCTAGCTGGGACCCACCATAGTGGGTGGCTGACTTGTGGGCCTACTAAGTTGACGAGGATGGAGGGCTTTGTCAACTTAGTCAATATGAACGATTCTAGCTCCAGTGACCGTACGATGTCCATCCAACGACCATAGTGCTTCTTCAACCTCTGGTCTTCTTGCTCCAGCCGCCCAAAGCAGTGTCGGTCGTGCCATGTGCTCCTGCCTCTCGTGGCCGGCTGTGATGGCGTGGAGGCCTCACCGCCCCTACTACTTCCACCGCTGGCCTAGGGTATCCCTCTACTCACCCACAACCCCTGTTATTCTGCGGCGACGGCAGCCTCACGCCGCAGCCGAACCAGTGAACCCTCGTACTCCTCTCCGCGTGGGCATCCACTGTCGCGTCTTCCCCGGCTCGGCGTCGTCCCCTTCCTAGGCCTCGCCGTCGTCCACCACCTTGGTGCTCTCGGCGTGGCATGGTCAATGTGGTCAACGACCGACTTCCATCGGAAGAGTACTGTACGTGGAGAGGCTGACAGCTGGGTCCACGGCCACAGCCCAGTTTTCTTGTCATTCGCCAATTAAGTCGCTTTGTCAGGCCTGTTGGGCTAGAAATCTTTCAAGACGAGGAGAGCTTTCATTCGGCTGGCCGAGAAAATGGCCCATCAGTAATGAGAAATGGGCTGTACATTTTTAAAACAGATCAAACCGGCAATTAGTTTCAAATATCTTCTTTTTTCATTTCGAGATTTTAAATTACATTAATTTTTATGCGTGGAGAATTTGTTGGATTTTATATTGATATACATTTATTTTTAAAATCAGTTTGAATGTGAGTCGAAATTTCAGGATTAAAAACAGTTCGGACCGCACCGAAATATGCAAAATTTCGTATAATTTTTTAACCGTGTCCACAATATGGGCTGTAATGCTAACAAAAAGAATATGGGCTCCAAAAAAACCTTAATAATTAGCAAATGGGCTGTAAATTATTAGAAATAATGGCAGATGGGTTGTATGCTGTTTTCCACAGATTTGAGGCTTTCCATAAAAAAAGGTTGACGCACCAGCAGTGACTGTTGGATGGCCATCCAACGGCCGCCGTGCTTCTTCAATCTCTGCTCTTCCTGCTCCAGCTGCTCAAACAAGAGTCGGCGGGACTGCCTGCTCCCTCCTCCCCATGGTCGGCTGTGCTGCCACGCAGGCCTCACCGCCCCACCGTACTCCCATCGCTGGCCTAGACATCCCTCTACTCACCCACACCTGCTGTTATTCTCCGGCGACGGCAGACCAACCAGAAACCCTCGTACAGTCATACTCCCCTCCGCATGGGAAACAAAAACAACTGCCGAGTCTTCCCTGCCTCCGTGTCGTTCCCTTCCTAGGCCTCGCCGTCATCCACCGCCCTGGTGCTCTCGGCGCGGCCTGGTCAACGCGGTCAACGACCGACATGCATTTGAAGTGGACTATATGTGGAGAGGCCGACAGCTGGGTCCACGGCCGCACGCAAGGAAATGCCTCCTTATTACGCGCAAAATAATGATTCCTCCACCTGTGAAAGTGCAACTATCCCTAGGTGGTTTTGGTAATTCATAACAACATATAGCTCATTGAGCTAATGATATTCCAAGATAACTATTTCAGGAAAGCTCAATGATTGGCATGGCATGAATGGTGAAAGTGGAACCCTCAAAATACTAAGGACAAAGGATTGTCTCAAGCTCAAAAGCTCAAGACTCTTCATTTTACATTTTAGTGATCCAAGATCACACTGAGTCCATAGGAAAAGCCAATACTATCAAGGAGGGATGAGGTGTTGCTTAATGAGCTCTTTGCCTTATGTGCTTAATGATATGCTCCAAAATCCTCAACTACTTTCCCATATCCACATATGACCTAAACCCTAAGCCAAACTCGGTCCTACCGATTCTTTCTATCCGGCGCCACCGAGTCTTCATATGTCATAAGCCACTGCCAAAACCCTAGCAAATCGGTTTCAGCGATAGGGATCTCGGTCTCACCGAGATGGGATTGCAATCTCTCTGTTTCCTTTTCGTAACTTTTCGGTCTCACCGAAAGAGTGGATCGGTCCCACCGAGATTGCAATGCAAACTCTCTGTTTCCCTTTTGTAACTTTTCGGTCTCACCGAAAGAGCAAATCGGTCCCACCGAGTTTGCATGACCAACTCTCTGGTTAGCTAATTACCAAATCGGTCTCACCGAGTTTGTGTAATCGGTCTCACCGAGATTACGTTATGCCCAAACCCTAACCATATCGGTCCTACCGAGATGCATGTCAGTCCCACCGAAAAACTCTAATGGCCACTAGGTTTACCTTTTCGGTCCGACCGAGTTTGTTGATTCGGTCCCACCGAGATTGGTAAATTGTGTGTAACGGTTGGATTTTAAGTGGAGGCTATATATACCCCTCCACCTCCTCTTCATTCGTGGAGAGAGCCATCAGAACAGATCTACACTTCCAACTCATATGTTCTGAGTAAGAACCACCTACCCTTGTGTTGAGGCCAAGATATTCCATTCCTACCATATGAATCTTGATCTCTAGCCTTCCCCAAGTTGCTTTCCACTCAAATCTTCTTTCCACCAAATCCAAATCCTATGAGAGAGAGTTGAGTGTTGGGGAGACTATCATTTGAAGCACAAGAGCAAGGAGTTCATCATCAACACACCATTTGGTACTTCTTGGAGAGTGGTGTCTCCTAGATTGGCTAGGTGTCACTTGGGAGCCTCCGACAAGATTGTGGAGTTGAACCAAGGAGTTTGTAAGGGCAAGGAGATCGCCTACTTCGTGAAGATCTACCGCTAGTGAGGCAAGTCCTTTGTGGGCGATGGCCATGGTGGGATAGACAAGGTTGCTACTTCGTGGACCCTTCGTGGGTGGAGCCCTCCGTGGACTCGCGCAACCGTTACCCTTCGTGGGTTGAAGTCTCCACTAACGTGGATGTAGGATAGCACCACCTATCCGAACCACGGGAAAAACATCCGTGTCTCCAATAGCGTTTGAATTCTCCAAACCCTTCCCTTTACATTCTTGCAAGTTGCATGCTTTACTTTCCGCTGCCTATATACTCTTTGCATGCTTGCTTGAATTGTGTGATGATTGCTTGACTAGTCCTAAAGTTGCTAAAATCTGCCAAGAACTAAAATTGGGAAAAGGTTAAGTTTTTATTTGGTCAAGTAGTCTAATCACCCCCCTCTAGACATACTTCCGATCCTACAAGTGGTATCAGAGCTTTGGTCTCCATTTCCTTTGATTTCCATAGCTTTTTGTGGTCATAGCCTTGGTTTCACAACCTAGGAGAGTATGGCGTCTAGTGAGGGAAATTATCACCGTAGAGGTCCTTACTTTGATGGTACTAACTTTGCTAGTTGGAAGCATAAAATGAAAATGCATATTCTTGGACATAACCCCGCCGTTTGGGCTATTGTGTGTGTTGGTTTGCAAGGTGACTTCTTCGACGGGAAGGAACCAAACCGTGAAGCTACCGCGGATGAGTTGAAGATGCTACAATACAACGCTCAAGCTTGCGATATTCTCTTCAACGGATTGTGCCCCGAAGAATTCAACAAAATCAGCCGTCTTGAGAATGCAAAGGAAATTTGGGATACTTTGATTGATATGCACGAGGGTACCGACTCCGTCAAGGAATCCAACTTGGATGTGCTTCAAAGTCAACTTGAGAAGTTCAAAATGAAGGATGGTGAAGGTGTCGCTGAAATGTACTCTAGGCTTGCTCTCATCACAAATGAGATTGCCGGCTTAGGGAGTGAAGAGATGACCGACAGATTCATCATCAAGAAGATCCTAAGGGCCTTGGATGGAAAATATGATACCGTGTGCACATTGATCCAAATGATGCCCAATTATAAAGATCTCAAGCCAACAAAGGTCATTGGAATAATTGTTGCTCATGAGATGTCACTCAAGGATAAAGAGGAACTTCACAACAAATCAAGTGGTGCTTCCAAAGCCTCATGTGAATCCCCCACATCATCAAGTGAGAAACAAAACTTCAATGAAGAACTTCAACAAGTTCTACAAGAGTAGAAGCAAAGATAGAAGCTCCAAGTCAAGGTCCTACAATGACAAAAGATCTTCTAGTCGAGAGCGAAACTGCTACAATTGTGGAAGACCTGGACACTATTCAAATGAGTGTATGGCTCCCTACAAAAGAAGAGAAGATTCTCTAAAAAGAAGAACCAAAAGAGAGGAATCACCATCATGAGAGAGAAGGAGTAGAGATGATTGTTATGAACGAAGATACTCACGGAGAAGCAAGGATTCGGAAAGGAAGGAAAGATCATCAAGGAGCTACACAAAACAAAGACATCAAGCTCATGTTGGTGAATGGGTATCCGGCTCTGACTCCGACAACCACTCCGAGAGAAGTTATCACTCCGACTCCGAATATACTCAAGATGAAGGTGTTGCCGGTCTAGCACTTGTGTCAACCAACTCCTACGACATATTTGATTCACCAAATGAAGGAATTGGAAGATGCTTCATAGCCAAAGGTCCTAAGGTAACTCACCCTGAGTATGTTGATTTTAATAGTGATGGAGATGACTTGTTAGGTGATGATGATTTACTTGTTGACAACTCTAGTGATGAATACTATGATGAAACGTCAATTAATCATGCTAAAACGAATGACAATGATAAGGATAAAATTGAGGCTCTAACTAAAGAACTAAACACTCTTAAGTTAGCTCATGAAACTATCTTCGAAGATCATCGAGAACTTTTAAGGGATCATGATAAGTTACGCTTTGAAAAGCTCAATCTTGAGCAAGAGCATGAGCTTTTAAAGGAAATCAATGATGATCCCGCAAGAAAAGTTCTTCTTACATTTCCAAACGTTTACTCTTATCCACTTACATGCCTCAAGTCAAGACCAATAACAAGAACAAGAAAGATTCTTCCTCTAGTAGTAACAATGACCATGTTAAATCCAATATTGTTGCTTCTAGTAGTTCTCTTGATTCCACTAATGATTCTCTTAGCCAAGTTACACTTGAGCAAGAAAATAGCATATTGGAGGAAATCATAGAGAAAGGAGTGTACAAAAGCCATGCCGGAAGTAAGCAATTCGAGGAGATTGTATGCAAGCAAGGAAGGCACCGGAAGAATCAAGGTGTTGGTTTTGAACGAAAGTTCAATGCCAATGGAGTTGAGTGGGAAGAAGATCAATACCCCAGGACAAAGTTTGTTCCACAACAAGAGAAGTATGATCCTACTTCTTTCAAGGGGACACAAACTCAAGATGATTTTCCACCACAAGACTACAAGAAAAAAGGCAAGGACAAGCTTCAAGAGGAAATAGATGCATTTGAAGAAGCTCCTAAGACCTTAGTCAAGTGGATTCCCAAGACTACTTCAAGTTCCACTTCATAAAGTACGACTACAACTCCAAGGATTCCCATCAAGATGGTGTGGATCCAAAAGAAGAAGAACTAGAGAGTTCTTGAGGGTGACTCCGCCAACAAACTTCACTCTTATCATCTTGGCAAGAACAAGTGCAATCAACTTCCACATCTTGCACTAGTTCAAGGAGTCTGTCGGTGTCAAAACCGGCGGATCTCGGGTAGGGGGTCCCGGACTGTGCGTCAAGGTCGGATGGTAACAGGAGACAAGGGACACTTTATTTTACCCAGGTTCGGGCCCTCTCGATGGAGGTAAAACCCTACTCCTGCTAGATTAATATTGATGATAGGGGTAGTACAAGAGTGGATCTACCACGAGATCAAGGAGGCTAAACCCTAGAAGCTAGCCTATGGTATGATTGTGTATGATGATGGTTGTCCTACGGACTATCAACCCTCCGGTTTATATAGACACCGGATAGGGTTAGGGTTACACAGAGTCGGTTACAATGGTAGGAGATCTCGAATATCCGCACGCCTAGCTTGCCTTCCATGCCAAGAAAAGATCCTTCCGAACACGGGACGAAGTCTTCAATCTTGTACCTTCATAGTCCTGGAGTCCGGCTGAAGGTATAGTTTGGCTATCCGAACACCCCCTAATCCAGGACTCCCTCAGTAGCCCCCGAACCAGGCTTCAATGACGACGAGTCCGGCGCGCAAATCGTCTTCGGCATTGCAAGGCGGGTTCCTCCTTCGAATCCTGTGTACCTGTACGAATAATGTCCGCTTTTTGTAATGTAGCACTCCTTGGCTTCAGTGCCCAATAATGGCCGTCTTCCATGTGCAGTACGAATGCGAAGAGCTTGGGGTGTTTTTACATCCACACCCTTAGTCATATAAACGAGCCGCCTATTTAATGGGATGGGGATTTAGATCCAAACCACACCTTCTCCTCTCCGCGAGTTATCATCAGAACATCTCCAGCAAAGGTCCATTCCAACATGGCCAGCCGTCGCGGCTCCTCCCCTCGCCCCTCTAGTCCTAAACCCGGAGACTGGGAGAGATGCACCATCCCACAAAGCGAGTTAGTGTCGCTCCAAGCCAAGGGATTTCTCCCTCAAGCCTATATGGTCTCGGTCCGAGCCGGACTCGCCACTTATCAAGGCAGAAAACAAGCGGAGAACTCACCTAGTCCCTCTAAAGGGGAGCGGGTGTGCCTGGCCCCTTATCTAATAAGGGGACTGGGATTTCCAATTCATCCCTTTCTCCGCGGGCTTTTGGAGTTCTATGGCCTCCAGCTGCACCACCTTACGCCCGGTTCCGTGTTACACATCGCGGGCTTCGTTGCTCTTTGCGAGCTATTTTTAGGCGTCGAGGCTCATTTTGCGCTGTGGAAGAAGATATTCTGCCTGGTGCCCCGTTCCCAAGAGGGGTCCATATATCAAGTGGCGCATCGCCGGACCGGATACCCGTCCGGAACCCCGAAGAAGGCGTCCGAGGACTGGCCTTCAGAATGGTTCTACATAGACGACGTCCCCCTGCCGGACCCTATCCGCGCCGGTCTCCCTGAGTTCAACAATGCTCCCCTGAAGAAACGCCTGAGCTGGCGCCCTCGGAGCTCTCAGAGAGAGAATGACAGAGACGTCCTTTACTTAATGGGCCGGATTAAGCTACTGGCTCATTCCGGACTAACCATGATTAAAGTCATGGCCATATGCATTATGCGAGGGGTGCAGCCGCTCCAATTCAGAAGCCACCCCATGTGGGATTTCAACGGGGAGGATGACGCCACCCGTTACGGCCATAAGGGTCCGGACTCGCCTGCCGCTTTAATGAAGACTTTATCCTCTCTGTACAAGGGAGAAGAAGAGGAATTCCTCCGCGTCGACCCGCAGGGCGGATTTTCCATGTATAGTCCTCCGAATTGGGTAAGCGGACAGTCGTACTTCCATGTTCATTTTACATTCCCATGATTAAATAGGCAGTCTAACGACTTTAATGCAGGACCTGTGTCAGGAGGTAAAAAACATAAACAGCCGTCCTCCACAGCCAGAGGACCCAGAACGGTCCCTCGATCCAGACTCCGAAGAGGATCTGGACTTAGCGGTGGATTTCGTCGACGGAGTGTTTCATCAGCTAAGCAAGGACGATACCTTGGTAGTTATTATAGCTGATTACCCAGGGTTGATCCCGGCCTCCCAGGTGACAAATACCGGAGCTTTACCCCCTTAAGAGGGGTTCCGTTTTCATGGGTTTGGTTGTTCTGACAACAACCGCGCTTTGTAGGGGAGATTCCTGAGGGGGGAAGCCGACCCCGCTGCAGCTAACCAGCGGGGGGCCGAAGGGCCCCATGGGGCAAAAAGGAACATAGTCCGGTCTGAGGTGCCCAAGCAAAGGTATGGCATACCCTCTCTTTTCCTCCGGTGTTTTACTCCTCCAGGGTATATTAACATTCGTTCTATCTTCAGGACGAAGAGACCTCGCCGGACTATATCCGGAGAGGTTGCCAATCGCGCCTCCACTAGCCAGACCCCAACGCCTGGCCCGGAGGCGGAGGCCAGCGCAAGGCACGCATCGGACGCTCCTCCATCAGAGGATGCAGACAGGCTGTCTGCCACCCATTCCGAGGTGGAGAGTGCCATGAACCACAGGCATCACCGGACAGTTCTTCGCGATGCTTGTTTCTCCCAGGAGGCTTTAAATGCCTTCAATTCAGGAGATGCGTACCTCCGTGCCGCTCAAAATGGTTTAGCCAGAGCCACGGAGCAGTATGTAAAAGACATATGGGTAAGAAAATTTTGGTAAATATAGATATGCCAGTAGCCCCCGAGACTTGAAGCAGTGGAAATAACTGATTTGAGAATCAAATAACATGAAGTTTCTTACCGAGAAGAATACCGCGCTGTCCCAGGAGCTGGAAAGGTGCAGGGCCCAACTACAGGCCGCACGAACGGCAGCAGGGGGGTCTAAAGAGACCCCTGCAGGTAAACAATACTCCAGAATATTTAGTATTGTACGGATTTAAGTGCCAATCTGACAAATTGTATTGTAGATGGCGCCGGACTCGATCCGGACAGGCAACAGCTTCTACGCCGGTTAGAGTCTGGTGAAAGGGTGCTAACAAAGGTGAGGCGGGAGAAGAATGATCTCCAGGATGCCAATACCAGGCTGGATGTTGAACTAAAAGATGTTCGTTGCCAGCTGTCGGACTCCAATAAGGAGAATCAGCGACTTCGACGCGGCATTTTTAGTAAGTGCTTAAGCGAACTCTTGAAAAAGGAGTTCGGCGAGGAAGACGAATAACAGAGTTATGTCTGTAGGTATGCTGACAGGTCGTCCTGCAGAGGAGATGCCCGGTTCGACGGGCGATCTTCTTCCCGAACTCTCGCAACTGCACAAACAAGTTCGGCAGGCGATGCGAGGTATTGCCCAAGCCTTGTGGCCTGCCCACTCCATACCCGAGGGCCTTGGAAAACTTGCGGAGAAGTTGAAGGGAGCTCGGCGGCGCTTCCGGTTCTGGAAGATATCGGCCTGCCGGCAGGGCGCTAGGGAGGCCTGGGCCATGGTGAAGACCCGCTTTACAAAGTTTGACCCCAATCACATGGCCCAGGTCGGACTGGTGGGGCCTGACTGGAAGGAGATCCCTGTGAGCTTAGTGTATGGCCAGGTAGAATTGGCCGCAAAGTATTCCCAGCAGGACTGTAAATTAGACAGCCTGTTAGATGGTATAGAAGAGGAATACAATCAGTCAGGATGACTATGTAATTTATAATTGACATGTGTAATGCCTTCTAGCCGGATTGTAGATCGTTTGTCGTTGCCGACCTTTTCGCTTCGACCTCGGGACCTGACGGTCCGGAGTGTGTCCGAATACCATAACGGTTATATAAGAACCAAGGTATGCGTGGAGACCAGGCATAGGGGTCATTAGTGCTTTATCAGGCAAGTGCCCAACTAGTTATGTTATATTACATGGTTAGTAAGAAACATCTTCCAGAGAGAATAGTTCCGTTAAGGGTTCCTTTCGCTGGGTTGGTGTGCCCTGAAGTGCACGTCCGGACTGCAAATGCAGGAAAACATCAGGGGGCATGTATAAGTAAAAAAGGTTCATCTTTAGTTCACCGACCGAATATTCCCTTAAGAACGCTAGCTTTCAGCTTCACCCACTCTGAGGTACACATCCGGCTTATCCGGCAGTAACAATCGCAGAGGTACTCCCTTTACCGCCTAGCCGAACAATCGGGAACGTAGGGGTAAGAACAGGAGCCAGGCAACCCAGCTTGGCCAAAACTTAAGTCATATCGATGCATATAGTGGTGAAGAAAAGGTGCATGCGGAAGTCTGACACATGCGTTGGGCGTGAAACCCATATAAACAAGCTTCTGTTAGAGAAGCCCCCAGGTTTAAGGAGCGCGAGTGGCGCATCACATGATGAGCCTTTAAGGGCTATAAAAGGAAAGAGCGGGGGAGACAAAAACAGAAATATATATATAAAAGTGGACAGAGGAAGGATACAAACCCCGAGTCCGACACTAGGCATAGAATCTTCGGAGACGTGCGGCGTTCCATGGGCTTGGCTCGAGTCGGTTATCCGACGCATCTTGCAGGCGGTACGCTCCACCAGTCAGGACTTGGTCAATTATGAAGGGACCTTCCCATTTGGGCTTGACTTTGTCCTTTTTCTTATCCGGCAGGCGTAGGACTAGTTCGCCAACTTTGTAATTTTTGGCTCGTACTTCTCTGCTTTGACATCTTCGAGCCTGCTGTTGATAAAATGCGGAACGGGCTTTAGCCACGTCGCGCTCCTCCTCTAAGGCGTCTAAGTTGTCCTGCCGATCAAGCTCGGCTTCTCTTTCTTCGTACATGCGCACTCGAGGTGAGTCATGAATTATATCGCAGGGCAGAACTGCCTCTGCGCCATACACCATAAAGAATGGTGTGAATCCGGTGGTACGATTCGGCGTGGTTCGTAGCCCCCAGAGTACGGAGTCGAGCTCCTCTACCCAGTGCGTATTAGATTCCTTTAGGGACCGCACTAGTCTGGGTTTGATACGTCTCATGATGAGACCATTTGCACGTTCGACCTGACCGTTAGTTTGTGGGTGATAGACAGAAGCATAATCGAGCTTAATGCCCATGTTTTTGCACCACAGCTTTACTTCGTCAGAGGTGAAGTTTGTGCCGTTATCGGTGATAATGCTGTGGGGGACACCGTAACGGTGTACGACCCCGGATATGAAGTCTATCACAGGTCCGGATTCGGCCGTCTTAACAGGCTTGACTTCTATCCATTTGGTGAATTTATCCACCATGACCAATAAGTATTTTTTCTCGTGGGTTCCACCCTTAAGGGGTCCCACCATATCAAGCCCCCAGACCGCAAAAGGCCAAGTGATGGGGATGGTTCGGAGGGCGTTGGGCGGCATATGGCTTTGATTTGCAAAGAGCTGGCAACCGACGCATCGTTTGACTAAGTCATGAGCGTCTGCTCGGGCCATCGTCCAATAAAAGCCCGTACGGAAAGCCTTGCTTACAAGGGACCAAGCTGCAGCGTGGTGGCCACTGAGTCCGGCATGAATATCAGCCAACAGACTCCGCCCTTCCTCTTCGGAGATACATCTTTGAAGGACTCCTGTAGTGCTTTTCTTATATAGCTTTCCCTCGTGGACTTTATAGGATTTAGATGGCCGCACTATGCAGCGTGCCTCGTTTTGGTCCTCTGGGAGTTCCTGCCTAGTAAGGTAGGCTAGGAATGGTTCTGTCCACGGGGCGATGACCGCCATTATTATGTGGGCTGAAGGTGTGATTTCGGTGGCAGTGCCTCCGATTATGTCGGATTGTTCGGCGTCGGGTTGTGCGGTTAGGTCCGGACTATTATCCGAGGGTTCCCCCTCCCATGCTACAGATGGCTTGAATAATCTTTCTAAGAAGACGTTGGGGGGGACCACATCTCGTTTTGCTCCGATGCGTGCCAGGATGTCTGCTGCCTGATTGTTTTCTCGGGCTATATGGTGAAACTCCAGTCCCTCGAACCGAACTGACATTTTTAGGACGTCATTGCGATAAGCTGACATTTTTGGGTCTTTGGCGTAGAAGTCGCCATTTATTTGGGATATCGCGAGGTTTGAGTACCCACGTACTTCCAGGCGTTGAATGCCCATGGATACTGCCATCCAGAGACCATGTAGAAGGGCCTCGTATTCGGCTGCATTGTTGGAGTCCGTGTACATAATTTGGAGTACATATTGGACAGTGTCTCCTGTAGGGGACGTCAAAATGACGCCAGCCCCTAGTCCGGCCAACATTTTGGAGCCGTCGAAATGCATGATCCAATTTGAATATGTGTCGTACTCTTTAGGGAGTTCGGCTTCTATCCATTCGGCGACGAAGTCGGCTAGGACTTGCGATTTAATGGCTCGCTGTGGTTTGTAGGTTATGTCGAACGGGAGGAGCTCTATGGCCCATTTTGCTATCCGGCCCGTTGCATCGCGGTTGTTGATAATATCGTTGAGTGGTACTTCCGAGGCTACTGTTATAGAACACTCTTGAAAGTAGTGTCGTAGCTTCCGGGATGCCATAAACACCGCGTACGCGATCTTTTGGTAATGCGGGTGCCGTGATTTGCATGGTGTGAGGACAGTGGACACGTAGTAAACCGGCCTTTGAAGGGGGAGTTTGTGTCCGTCCGTTGCCCGCTCGACGACGAGTAATGCACTAACAACTTGATGGGTTGCGGCAATGTACAATAGCATGGGTTCACTAGTGTTCGGCGCGGCCAGGACTGGATTTGTTGCCAAGATGGCCTTTATTTCCTCGAGTCCGGCTGTGGCAGCGTCTGTCCACTCAAAGTGTTCGGTGCGCCTAAGGAGGCGGTAAAGGGGCAATGCCTTTTCTCCCAGGCGGTAGATAAAGCGGCTTAAAGCCGCCACACATCCGGTGAGTTTCTGTATTTGTTTGAGGTCTTTTGGGACATCCAATTGTGACAGAGCTCGGATTTTAGCTGGATTTGCTTCAATTCCTCTACCGGATACAATGAAGCCCAGGAGCTTTCCGGCTGGAACGCCGAAAACGCATTTTTCCGGATTGAGCTTAATGTCGTATTTTTGGAGGTTGTCGAATGTGAGCCTCAAGTCGTCTACTAGAGATTCGACATGTCTTGATTTAACGACCACATCATCTACATACGCCTCCACTGTTTTGCCGATCTGGTTTGCCAGACATGTTTGAATCATGCGCTGATATGTTGCGCCGGCGTTTTTTAGCCCAAAGGGCATTGTGTTGAAGCAGAATGGGCCGTATGGTGTGATGAATGCTGTTGCGGCTTGGTCTGATTCTACCATCTTGATTTGATGGTAACCGGAGTATGCGTCGAGGAAGCACAACGAATCGTGTCCTGCAGTGGCATCGATGATTTGATCTATTCGAGGGAGGGGGAAGGGATCCTTTGGGCAAGCCTTATTAAGGTCTTTGAAATCGACACACAGGCGCCAGGATTTGTCCTTCTTTGGTACCATCACTAGGTTTGCTAGCCAGTCCGGGTGTTTTATGTCTCTAATGAATCCGGCTTCCAATAACTTGGCTAGCTCCTCTCCCATAGCCTGTCTCTTTGGTTCGGAGAAACGCCGAAGAGCCTGTTTGACAGGTTTGAATCCTTTCTGGATGTTTAGGCTGTGTTCGGCCAAAGTGCGTGGGATTCCTGGCATGTCTGAGGGGTGCCAAGCGAAAATGTCCCAGTTCTCTCGTAGGAACTCTCGCAGTGCGGCGTCTACATCAGGGTTCGGTCGTGCTCCGATGGAGGCTGTTTTATTGGGGTCCGTTGGGTGGACCTGGAATTTGACTATTTCGTCCGCTGGTTTGAAGGATGTGTATTTGGATCTCTTATCGAGTATCACGTCATCCCTATTGACCGTGGATCGCAGCGCAGTCAGTTCTTCGGCCGCTAAGGTTTTGGATAGTGCCTCGAGGGACAATGCAGCTGTCTTGTTATCGGCGTGGAGTGCTATGTCCGGATCACTAGCGAGGGTGATAATTCCGTTTGGCCCAGGCATCTTAAGCTTCATGTACCCGTAATGAGGTATAGCTTGAAAAATTGTGAAAGCCTCCTGTCCTAGTATAGTGTGATATCCGCTTTTGAACGGGGCCACCTGGAATGTGATCTGTTCGGACCTGTAATTATCCGGCGTGCCGAATACCACATCTAGTGTGATCTTTCCGGTGCAGCGCGCTTCCTGACTGGGGATTATTCCTCTAAAGGTTGTGCTGCTTCGCTCAATGCGGTTCCAGTATATTTCCATCTTTTGGAGGGTTTCCTCGTAAATGAGGTTCAATCCACTGCCTCCGTCCATGAGTACCTTCGCGAGGCGACAACCGTCCACTATGGGACTGAGGACCAATGCGGCTGGTGCTTTGGCTGCTTGAATTTTAGGCTCGTCACTCGCGTCGAAGGTGATAGCAGTATTACTCCATGGGTTTATTGTCGCTACTTGATAGACTTTAGTGAGGCTGCGGAGTGTTCTTTTTCGCATGTTATTTGATGCGAAAGTCTCAAAGACTGTGAGAACTGAACTGAAATTCTCGGGCTGGTTTCCTTCGACCTCTGGAATTAGGAGGTCCTCGCCAATTTTGGCCACCTGCCGGAGTATCCAACATGCCCTGAGGCTGTGAGTTGGGGTGGCGTCCTCTGCACTGTGAATCTTGTAGGGTCCATCTAGCCACTTTTCCAGTACGGTTCCATGCCCCCTAGAGGGTTTTGATTTTTTAGCGTTTAGTCCGGGCGCCTTAATGTGGTGCACCCTCTTGATTCGGATGGGATTGCTATTGAGGGTCGGATTATCCCAAAATTCAATTTCGGTTTTCCGAGCACTTTCCATGGCACAGTATTTTTGTACTATGGACGCCAGGTCAGCAAAGCGTGTAATATTACGACGGCTTATGGCGTTGAGTATTCCCTTGTCCATGCAGTTACTGCAAAAGATTGAGATTGTGTCTCCCTCGCGGCAGTCATTTATCCTGTTCATAACCAGGAGGAATCTGGCCCAGTAATGATGTACTGTTTCTTCGGGCATTTGCCTGATTTGGGAAAGATCGCTTAAGATCGGGTGGGTGGGTGTCGTTGAATCTGAGACCTCGCCCAGTTTGTTGTTCGGAGGCCGAAGAACTTCTGGATTCTGAGATCCGGAGTCTTGGATGTTATCCGATTTGCCTGATTTTAAGCTCAGGTCTTGGATTGTATCCTCCCTTCCGCGGATATCCGGCATGGAGGGTTCGGGGATTCGGACGTAGCTAGTCCTTAAGATAGATGAAGGGTCGCCGCATTGTGTCTCCACCACAGCAACGTGGTGGGTGACCTGGGGAGAGTTAATTTCTCTCAGATCGGGTTTAAGCCCAACCTGGTCGTAATTTGTGGCGACGCCCAGTGCGGCGATACGATCCAGGAGCTCGTTTACAGAAGAGAGCTCTATCGGATCCAATTGCTCGGCGAGTTCTGAGACGACGTGGAGGTTGCTTTCGATGACCCGAGAGGTCACTGTCGGCGCAACAGCCGAACAGGCGGTTGCGAGAAAACCACCTAGCCGGAGAGTTTGGCCGACAGCCAAGGCTCCTTTCGTAATGGCACCGTCTTTAAAGACGGGAAGAGGCATCCTTCCTGACCGCGACGGCACAGAGGAACTCTCAATGAAAGCACCAATGTCGGTGTCAAAACCGGCGGATCTCGGGTAGGGGGTCCCGGACTATGCGTCAAGGTCGGATGGTAACAGGAGACAAGGGACACTTTATTTTACCCAGGTTCGGGCCCTCTCGATGGAGGTAAAACCCTACTCCTGCTAGATTAATATTGATGATAGGGGTAGTACAAGAGTGGATCTCCCACGAGATCAAGGAGGCTAAACCCTAGAAGCTAGCCTATGGTATGATTGTGCATGATGATGGTTGTCCTACGGACTATCAACCCTCCGGTTTATATAGACACCGGATAGGGTTAGGGTTACATAGAGTCGGTTACAATGGTAGGAGATCTCGAATATCTGCACGCCTAGCTTGCCTTCCACGCCGCCAGCAGCCTCCAGTCGCTGGTCTCCGTCACCATCAACGGGAATCAACCCCGCCGTTGCCGTCGTAGCGAGTCTCCGCCGAACTAGGGTACAGACTTGATCTTTGTGCTATTCCCCAATCCGATTCCTAGCACATTGTGATCATAATGATTCTTGCCACGTTTGATAAACTTCTATCCAGACAAAGAACTCGTAGATTAGTTTTGATTCGAAAATTTTAGGGTTAGGTTTCCGCCGAAACCATCTCGGACCAACCGAGTTGGAAAACTCGGTCCCACCGATTTAGCCTATGCCATTGCATAAGTGAAACTCGGTCTGACCGAGTGTAACTAATCGGTGTGACCGATTTTTGAACTTTGTGAAACCCTAGCAGTCTCGGTGCCACCGAACTGTGACTTGGTCTGACCGAGATCACTAGTTTAGGTTCCAAATGCTGCTTCGGTATCACCGAGTTTAGAAATCGGTAGATCCGAGATGCTTTCTGTGGGAAAGTAAAACTAAGTTTTTGAATCATTCTTTTTGCAGAAATCGCTGCATTTTGTGATGCCCATCCACTCTACCTCATCTATAAACTATTCACAGGGGTCAGCAGTCAGCAGTCAGCTTGTTCATCATGTCCGATCAAAGTGATAGTCAGAATCAGTCAGAGCAGCTTGTGCACATGAGTGAGGGCACTAGTCCCTCCAGTTCCTCAGATGATGGCAGCAGGAGCACCCCTAGCAATCTGCCAAAAGCTGCCACAAGACAGAGAAAGAAGAGAACTTCAGACTCAGAGGATGAAGATTATGTGGCAGAGGAAGAGGCAACTTCCAAGAGAGTTGTGCTGAAGAAAGAATATGGCTCAACTGCAGCCATCAAGCCAGGCTTAAAGGTCAAAAGGCCAGGAGGCAGGCAGCCCATGCCAAAGGCCAGAGCCTCAACAAAGATTCCTGAGAAGCATGCACCCAAAGAGCCAGTTGCAGCTGAAACAAAGAAAGAAAGGAAAAGAGGTAGATGGTGCAAGAAAGTAGATCCCATGGCTGAATTTGAACAGCATTCTTCTGATGAAGAAGAAGAATAAGAAGAGGAAGGTGCTGCACCAGCACCTAAGGCACCCAAGCTGATGGGTGATGCCATTAGATCAGGAGAAGCTCCATCTAAGCCAAAGGAAGCCCCCAAGTCTGCTTCCAAGTCCAAGCTAGCTCCAAAGCCAAAACCAAAGAGGAATACTAGGAGCATCCCAGCTGTTGAGAAAAACAAGGCCCCAGTGCCTGAACCTGCAGAAGAAGAGGAAGGCCAAGTGCTGAGAAAGTTGAAGCCCAAGATCCCAGACCACAATGATGCTCATCCTGTGGCTGAGGATATGAAAATTAGGAGAGACTCTGGATTGAGAAAATGGAGAGCAGAGGATCCATATGCTACCAGGAGAAGGACTGCTGTAGACTACAGGTTCCATACTAAGGAACAGCAGGACTTCTATGAGACAGTCTTGTTAGACAAGAAGCCCATTGTATGTGACATGAGATGGGTCGATTGGCAATACATCAAGGACAACAAAGAGCACTACCCTGGAGTGCAGGACAGCTTTAAGGCATGTGGAGTAGCAGACTTTGTTGGGCAAAAGCTCACAAACTGGAATGAGGAACTTATCATGCAGTTCTACTCCACATCACACTTTTACCCAGATGGAAGGATCACATGGATGTCTGAAGGGACAAGGTACCACTCAACTGTTGAGGAATGGGCAAAGTTGATCAATGCCCCAGAGGAAAATGAAGATGACTTGGATGTCTATTCCAAGAAGAAGATGGACCACAACTCCATGATCAACATGTACAAAGAGATCCCTGACAAGGCACTTGAAACTTTCAAGTATGGATCTGTACACTATCTTCTGTCAGGATTGCCAACCATCAATTGGATCTTAAGGCACACTCTGTTGCCCAAGTCAGGTGATCACAAGATGATCAGAGGCCATGCAATCAATTTGCTTCATATCTTTGATGTGCCTCAGAAGTTCAAAGTCATGAGCCTTATGATAGAAACAATCAAGAGGACTGCAGCAGACCAGAAGAGGAGCTGTGGATATGCCCCTCAGATCCAGGAACTGATCAACTCTAAGATGGGCACTGGCATATATCTTTTGGATAAGGAATGTAGCGACCCGACCTTAGATGGTCAAGTCTCTGTGCCCCGGTGTCATCCCTGGATCAGTAATGCTGACACCACACAGTACTTCGAAGGATTTATAGCAGAGTAGCAATCACACACTTATTACATCGATGTCTCAAAGAGAACTTATTACAATAAATATGGCTTAAGGCCATCTAATAACAATAACAGCGGAAGCCTTGGAAGATAAGTGAGTCCATTAACTCCAACGGCATCACTGAGTATAGAACCACGACCTAAAAGCACCTTACTCATCGTCTGAAAAGTCTGCAACATGAAAGTTGCAGCCCGAAAACAGGTCAGCACATGGAATATGCTGGCAATGTAACACATAGAGAGTAATGAATAGTAATGAGCTATACTATATGCATGTATGGCTAGTGTAAAGCTCTATGGTTACAGTTTTGCATAAAGCCAATTTTTCCCTACTTCAAAGGAATAGATTTTATTTAACTATCATGGTGGTTGAAACATCGAGAATGGTTGACAGCATTCCGATCCCAATTAAGTGAACAATTAAAACCCAACAATATTAATTAGAAGTAACATGATGAGATTCACATGATATTCAAGTACTAGATACTCAAGTTGTCCATAACCGGGGACATGGCTAATCATGATTAGTTTGTACACTCTGCAGAGGTTTGCGCACTTTTCCCCACAAGACTCGATCGCCTCCGTTTGGTTTCTCGCACTACAGGGTGTTTGAGAGACAGATGACCGAGACATAGTCTTTCAGAAGCACTCACACCTTACGTTGTGATAGACCATACCAACCTACATCCCCTACATCTGCTAGTCTACCACTTTAAGAGTTCGCACGACTTAGTCAGCTATGCCAGAGCCCATAATGGCTTGTGGCTGCACCCGGAAGTTACTAGCATGAATGATCTTATGATCCCTTTGAGCCTGGGTGGCGGTCCAAAGAAAAACAGGCAAGTCCTGATAGAAACCAGGTGCCTCAATCCACCCAGATGTGTGTTTAAGTTGCCACCTTAGATAAACCATTAATTAACAATACTCACATCTGTCATGGATATCACTCACCCAATCCACGTCTACTAGCATAGCATGGCATAATAAGCAAACGTAGAAGTAACTCCCAAAGGTTTCATAAGTAAAACAGGTAACAGGTACTACCTCAACTACTTCCCATCCCACAGTTTTAAACAGATCCTAATCATGCAATGTGTGAGGATTGGTCTAATGCAATAAAAACTGGGCAATGAGAAGGTATGATCAAAGTGTTACTTGCCTTACTGAGGATCCGCAAAACCTAGAGCTTCGAAATAACAGGCGGCGCACTCCGGGTGATCTATCGCAGACAAACAACAAGCATACAATAAGTATTCATCTAATGCACAGGTAAAAATCGAACGGAAACTCGAACCAGAAAGTTCAACTTAAGAACTCCGGTTGCAAAAAGAATCGAATTCGAACAAAGCAACGGAAAACAAACAGCAAAATAATTCAACTCGGTTCTAGCAATTTGAAACTAGGTCAAATTTTACAGTAGCGAAAACTTGTTTAAGTTGATTAGTCGGAACGTCGGTTTCGAAACGAAACTCCAGGCGCTTGAATCACCTGATTCCGATAAATGAGCGAGAAGATAAACTAAAACGAAGATCGGATCTGAAATCGCGATCAGAAAAATCGCAGAATAAATCCAACGAAAAAGAAAAACGACGAACAGTTAAACGAACGAACGTTCGTTAACCGAGACTAAACGGTGATCGCGTTCGTTAAAACGAACGGTCCGGTGAACGCTCCCTAAATAACAAAACCGAAAAAAACCGATCTAGGGTTTTGAAAAAAACCGAAACATCAAAAAAAAATAAACCGGAACGGTTTTATTAGAAAACCGAACCGGGCGAGGGGAAGGGTGGCGCGGCTCGGCTACCTCGTCGGGGCGGGGCTCCGGCGGGCGGCGGGCTTGGCGGCGGGGCGAAGGCGGCGCGGGCGGCGGCGGCGGCGGCTTGCGGCGGCGACGGCGGGTGCTGCGCGCTGCTGCTGCTGCTGCGAGGCGGGGAGGGGGCGGCGGCTTGGGAGGAGAGGGGGGTGGGGGAGTATATATAGGAGGGGGACTTGGGGGAGGGGGTAAGAAAGAGGAGTCTGAGTCGGAGTCGGACTCGGCGGCGGCGGCGGCGCGGCGGCGCACAGGCGCGCGCGCGTGGGAGGGCGGCGGTGCGGGCCGGCTGGCTGGGCCTTTGGCCCAGTCGGCGCTGCGGGTTTTTTTTAAATAATTTCACGAGCAGAAAAATGAAGAAAAATAAAATCTAACGGCTCCAAAATTTACGAAGTAAATTTTTCCTGACTCCTAAAAATGAGTCGAACAAAATGAACTTTTTCTTGGGGCCTAAATGCAATTTTTGAAAACGCGTATTTTTCCCTAATTCAAATAATTGCAAATAAACTTCGAAAAATCCAAATTTTCATTTATTTATTTAAATCTTCATTTTTTCCTAAATTTGGGAAAGTCATATTATTCCCTTCTCATCATTTTATAATTGAAAAAAAAATATTTGAAGATAAAATAAATAAAATCAAATGATCCTCTTTTCAAAATTTGAGAAAACTCAAATAAGAAAATAACGAAATCTCCAACTCTCTCCGAGGGTCCTTGAGTTGCGTGAAATTTCTAGGATCGACCAAAATGCAAGAAAATATGATATGCATGATGATCTAATGTATAACATTCCAAATTGAAAATTTGGGATGTTACAAACCTACCCCCCTTAAGATGAATCTCGTCCTCGAGATTCGGGTTGGCTAGAAAATAGGTGATGGTGGTCCTTCAGCAAATCTTTTTCTCTCTCCCAGGTGGCTTCATCCTCTGAGTGGTGGTTCCACTGAACTTTGCAAAACTTGATAACCTTGCTGCGGGTAACTCTGCTGGCATATTCGAGAATCTTGACTGGCTTCTCCTCATATGTTAAGTCATCCTTCAACTGAATCGCTTCAAGCGTCACTGTATCTCTTAGCGGTACCTCCGCCATCTCGGCGTGACATTTCTTCAGCTGAGAAACATGGAATACATCATGAACTCCTGACAGTCCCTCTGGTAATTCCAGTTTATAAGCAACTTCTCCCATACGTTGCAAAATCTTATACGGTCCAACGAAACGCGGTGCTAACTTTCCCTTGACTCCAAAGCGCTAAACTCCTCGAAGTGGGGATACTCGGAGATAAACTCTGTCTCTGGTTTCATAAACTGTCTCCTTGCGTTTAGAATCTGCGTAGCTCTTCTGCCTTGATTGGGCTACCTTGAGCCTATCGCGAATCAACTTAACTTCCGTTCAGACTCCTTGATCAGATCTGGTCCAAAGAACTGACGGTCTCCAACTTCGTCCCATGACAACGGTGTCCTGCACCTCCTTCCGTATAAAGCTTCAAAAGGTGCCATCTTCAAACTGGTTTGGTAACTGTTGTTGTAAGAAAACTCCGCATATGGCAAATTATCGTCCCAACTAGATCCATAATCTAGTGCACAGGCTCTCAGCATATCTTCCAAAATCTGATTGACTCTCTCAGTCTGTCCATCCGTCTGTGGGTGAAAAGCCGTGCTGAACTCTAGTCTAGTTCCCAAAGTTTCATGCAACTGATTCCAAAACTTTGAGGTGAATTGGGTTCCTCTATCTGATACGATACTCCTCGAAACTCCATGCAAACAAATAATCCTAGTCATGTATATCTTTGCCAACTTAGCACTGGTGTAAGTGGTCTTAACTGGGATGAAATGTGCTACCTTCGTCAGACGATCAACTACTACCCATATCGAGTCATAGCCTGCCTTTGTCCTGGGTAGTCCTGTGATAAAATCCATGCCTATCTTATCCCACTTCCATTCGGGTATCGGCAATGGTTGTAACAATCCTGCTGGCTTCTGATGTTCTGCCTTCACTCTATGACACACATCACAAACTGCTACATAAGCTGCAATATCCTTCTTCATTCTGGTCCACTAGAATGTTTCCTTCGAATCCAAATACATCTTGGTATTTCCTGGGTGAATCGAATAGGGTGAATCATGTGCCTCTTGCAGAATCAACTTCCTGATCTCCGGGTCATTGGGCACATAAACACGGTCCTCAAACCATAGGGTATCGTGCTCATCCTCACGAAATCCCTTTGCTTTTCCTTCGCTCATTTTCTTCTTTATATCTGCAATCTCCTTGTCAGATTTCTGAGCCTCTATGATTTTATCCATCAAGGTAGATTGAATCTCCAATGCTGCTATATAGCCTCTCGGAACTATTTCCACACATAGCTCACGAAGATCCTCGGCTAACTCCTTTGGTATTTCTCCCGTCATCAATGTATTGACATGGCTCTTACGGCTCAATGCGTCAGCTACAACATTAGCCTTTCCTGGATGGTAATGCAATCTCATATCGTAATCCTTGATGAGCTCCAACCATCTCCTTTGTCTGAGGTTCAACTCCTTCTCTGTGAAAATATACTCCAAACTCTTGTGATCCGTGTATACTTCACAATGATTTCCAATGAGGAAATGTCTCCATGTCTTCAATGCATGCACTACGACTGCTAACTCCAAATCATGCGTAGCATAATTTAATTCATGAGGTTTCAGTTGTCGTGAGGCATACGAAACAACTCTTCCTTCCTGCATAAGCACTGCTCCAAGTCCTCGACGTGAAGCGTCGCAATACACCTCATAATCCTTGGTCTGATCTGGCAGAATCAATACTGGCGAAGAAACCAATCGTTTCTTCAACTCCTGAAAACTGGCCTCACATTCCTCACTCCAATTGAACTTGGTATCCTTCTTCAACAATTCAGTCATAGGCTTTGGAATCTTTGAGAAATTCTCAATGAATCTCCGGTAGTATCCTGCGAGTCCAAGAAAACTCCGGATCTCTCCAACTGTCGTTGGTGCTTCACATTCGGTTACGGTCTCAACCTTTGTGGGGTCAACTGCTATACCTTCTCCGGATATAACATGTCCAAGAAATCCAACTTCCTTTAACCAAAACTCACATTTGCTAAATTTGGCATATAACTGATGTTCTCTTAGCTTCTCCAAAACCAAACGCAAATGTTCCTTATGCTCTTCTTCATTCTTCGAGAAAATCAAAATGTCATCAATGAACACTACGACGAACTTATCCAAGAACTCCATAAATACCTTGTTCATCAGGTTCATGAAATAGGCAGGTGCGTTAGTCAGTCCAAATGACATAACGGTATACTCATACAATCCGTATCTCGTGGTAAAAGCTGTTTTGGGTATGTCCTGCTCTCGAATCTTCAACTGATGGTACCCCGATCGCAAATCGATCTTAGAAAACACTTTAGCTCCTTGCAAACGATCAAACAGATCATTAATCATTGGTAGTGGGTACTTGTTCTTGATGGTTACTGCATTCAATCCACGGTAATCGACAACTATCCTTAATGATCTATCCTTCTTCTCCACTAGAAGTACGGGTGATCCCCAAGGTGAAGAACTTGGGCGAATGTAACCTTTTTCCAGTAACTCCTTGATCTGCTTCTTAATTTCTACCAAATCCTGTGCTGGCATCCTGTACGGTCTCTTCGATATTGGCCCAGTGCCTGGCATAAGCTCAATCAAAAACTCAATGTCTCTATCCGGTGGCATGCCTGGCCACTCTTCTGGAAATACGTCAGGAAAATCCTTTACCACTGGTACTTCCTCTTGTACAACTCCTGATAAGGAATTCAAATGTGTCCTGTTGGGCGCGTGTCGAGATACATACTTGATTCTCCTTCCTTCGGGCGTCGTGAGCAAAATTGTCTTACTAGCACATTCAATGTTCCCTTCATACTTTGACAACCAATTCATGCCTAATATCACATCCAATCCTTGAGATTCCAATACTATTAGGTCTGAGCAAAACACATAGTTACCAATCCTTAATGGTAACCGATCACACCATCGACTAGCCATGTACTCTGCTCCAGGCGAGGTTACTAACATGGGTGACCTAAGGGCTTGGGTTGGCAAGTTGTACTTATCCACAAATTCCCTTGATATGTATGAATGCGATGCACCGGTATCGAAAAGAACAAGTGCAGTAAATGTCTTCACCAAAAACTTACCGATTACTGCATCAAGCTGAGCTTCAACCTCCTCCACGCTAACATGGTTTACCTGTCCCCTATTGAAAGGGTTTGGCTTCTTCCCAGAGCTTCCATTGCCGTTCTGGCCTTCGGGACATTCATTGGCATAATGTCCGGTCTTGGAACACTTGAAACAGGTGACTTGACTCAGATCTCTCTTGGTTGGGGTTGATGGAGTGGTACGGTTCTGGCCGTTGCTTCCTCCATTCCCATTACCATTCTTGTGTCCATTATGGTTGTGCGAACCACTTCCACCATGGGTATGCTGAAACTGAACTCCCGGCTTAGGGGTAAAACGGGGCTTCTGCTGGGCTCCAGAGTTATACTTCCCCTGTCCATACTTCCTCTTGCGGTTCTCAATCTGCTGTTGCTTCCCTTCAATCATGATGGCACGATCTACCAACTCCTGGTAGTTATTGAAACTTGCTACCATCAACTGCATGCTTAGCTCATCATTCAGTCCTTCCAAAAACTTCTCCTGCTTAGCTGCATCCATAGCAACGTCATCTGGGGCATAACGTGCTAACTTGCCGAAGTCATCAACGTACTGGCCAACTGTCCTTCCTCCTTGGCATAAGTTGCGAAACTCACGCTTCTTCATGGCCATAGCTCCTGTTGAAACATGGGCAGTGCGGAAAGCTTGCTGAAACTGATCCCATGTGACAGTGTCAACTGGGTACGTGGCTGTGAAATTCTCCCACCATGCTGCCGCGGGTCCGTCAAGCTAATGTGCGGCGAACTTCACCTTCTCAACATCTGTGCATCCTGCAGTGGTCAACTCCCTTCCTATCTTGCGGAGCCAATCGTCTGCTACTATTGGCTCGGTGCTACTGGAAAACACCGGCGGATTCAGCCTAAGGAAACGGGCTAGGTGATCAACTTGTGGCGGCGGCGGAGGGTTGTTGTTGTTGTTGTTGTTCTGCTGATTCGGGACTAGCAATTGCATCAATTGGTTCTGCTGCTGGATCAACTGGGTGAGCTCCGGTGGAAATCCATTGTCACGTCTCGGAGGCATCTGAGGGGTTTAGAAAAGATGAGAATTAAGAATAGAGTGAGGTCTAAGAGAAAACACTACCCAAATGCACATGAGACAAATTCACACAAAATCACTTCATTCAACTCAAACAAGGGCTTACAAACGGTCTAGACTATCGCAAAAAGTGTTCGAACTATAATGTATAAATGGGGAAAATGCTATTAATATTTGGTGGTCATCTAGAAATTTGAATCGGTGGAAGACTCCATGATGTCTGCTCCAACTTCGTCTTCAAAGTCGGTTTCACTTGGGTCCGAATCGGTGTCGTCGATGATGATGTAGTTGTCCGGACATGCGACGTACTTGTCTTGCTAGTGCCTTGTCCATGTAGTGCCTTGTCAATCTCCTGCTTAAGATCGACATTGTGCCTTGCTAGTGCTATGATCTCGTCCATGTAGTCCTTGCGTGTACCCTTCAGTTCTCCTTCTAGCTCGATGATCCTTGCCTTCGCATTCTTCAACTCTATCATGTCATTGCACATCTGGTTCTCTTGGCGTCGAATGTGCTGGTTTAAATCCTGGATGAAAGCTGCAATGGATCTATCCTTCTTGATGCTGACTATCTCCCATTCTTCATCTCGGCGTCCGCAAATCTGGTAGATAGTGTCCTTGAGGCCTTCTTGATAAACTTCTCCAATGCGTCCCATGGTGATATGAGCTGCCATGCTCTTTCCCAGACTACAGGCTGGTGCACTGAAAGCACTATCTATAGGCTTCGTGATTGGCGCCAATGTCCTTCCCGGAACGTGAGCTTGAATCTTCCAGCGCTCCTCTTCAGGCAGAGTGGCGTTGAAAGTCCCGGTGAAGCTTGGTAGTCCAATGTTCAGGTACTTGGTGACTTCCTTCAAGTGAAATCCCAAAGGTGTGCCTTCATCCGGTTGCGCGTACTTGATCTTCGCGTCCGTCATCCTAAAAGAGTAGAAAAGATGAGGAGTTAGAAAATGAGAGGAGAATAGTGATCTATGGCTTTAACTTAGTGGTCGTGTCCTACAGTCAGCGTGTGCTCTGATACCATCTCTGTAGCGACCCGACCTCACATGGTCAAGTCTCTGTGCTCCGGTGTCATCCCTGGATCAGTAATGCTGACACCACACAGTACTTCGAAGGATTTATAGCAGAGTAGCAATCACACACTTATTACATCGATGTCTCAAATAGAACTTATTACAATAAATATGGCCTAAGGCCATCTAATAACGATAACAGTGGAAGACTTGGAAGATAAGTGAGTCCATCAACTCCAACGGCATCACTGAGTATAGAACCACGACCTAAAAGCACCTTACTCGTCGTCTGAAAAGTCTGCAGCATGAAAGTTGCAGCCCGAAAACGAGTCAGCACATGGAATATGCTGGCAATGTAACACATAGAGAGTAATGAACAGTAATGAGCTATACTATATGCATGTATGGCTGGTGTAAAGCTCTATGGTTACAGTTTTGCGTAAAGCCAATTTTTCCCTACTGCAAAGGAATAGATTTTATTTAACTATCATGGTGGTTGAAACATCGAGAATGGTTGACAGCATTCCGATCCCAATTAAGTGAACAATTAAAACCCAACAATATTAATTAGAAGTAACATGATGAGATTCACATGATATTCAGGTACTAGATACTCAAGTTGTCCATAACCGGGGACACGGCTAATCATGATTAGTTTGTACACTCTGCAGAGGTTTGCGCACTTTTCCCCACAAGACTCGATCGCCTCCGTTTGGTTTCTCGCACTACAGGGTGTTTGAGAGACGGATGACCGAGACATAGTCTTTCAGAAGCACTCACACCTTACGTTGTGATAGACCGTACCAACCTACATCCCCTACATGTGCTAGTCTACCACTGTAAGAGTTCGCATGACTTAGTCAGCTATGCCAGAGCCCATAATGGCTTGTGGCTGCACACGGAAGTTACTAGCATGAATGATCTTATGACCCCTTTGAGCCTGGGTGGCGGTCCAAAGAAAAAGAGGCAAGTCTTGATAGAAACCAGGTGCCTCAATCCACCCAGATGTGTGTTTAAGTTGCCACCTTAGATAAACCATTAATTAACAATACTCACATCTGTCATGGATATCACTCACCCAATCCACGTCTACTAGCATAGCATGGCATAATAAGCAAACGTAGAAGTAACTCCCAAAGGTTTCATAAGTAAAACAGGTAACAGGTACTACCTCAACTACTTCCCATCCCACAGTTTTAAACAGATCCTAATCATGCAATGTGTGAGGATTGGTCTAATGCAATAAAAACTGGGCAATGAGAAGGTATGATCAAAGTGTTACTTGCCTTGTTGAGGATCCACGAAACCTAGAGCTTCGAAATAACAGGCGGCGCACTCCGGGTGATCTATCGCAGACAAACAACGAGCATACAATAAGTACTCATCTAATGCACAGGTAAAACTCGAACGGAAACTCAAACCAGAAAGTTCAACTTAAGAACTCCGGTTGCGAAAAGAATCGAATTCGAACAAAGCAACGGAAAACAAACGGCGAAAGAATTCAACTCGGCTCTAGCAATTTGAAACTAGGTCAAATTTTACAGTAGCGAAAACTTGTTTAAGTTGATTAGTCGGAACGGCGGTTTCGAAACGAAACTCCAGGCACTTGAACCACCTGATTCCGATAAACGAGCGATTAGATAAACTAAAACGAAGATCGGATCTGAAATCGCGATCAGAAAAATCGCAGAATAAATCCGACGAAAAAGAAAAACGACGAACAGTTAAACGAACGGACGTTCGTTAACCAGGACTAAACGGTGATCGCGTTCGTTAAAACGAACAGTCCGGTGAACGCTCGCTAATTAACAAAACCGAAAAAAAACCGATCTAGGGTTTTGAAAAAAAAACCGAAACATCGAAAAAAAATAAACCGGGACGGTTTTATTAGAAAACAGAACCAGGCGAGGGGAAGGGTGGCGCGGCTCGGCTACCTCGTCGGGGCAGGGATCCGGCGGGCGGCGGGCTTGGCGGCGGGGCGACGGCGGCGCGGGCGGCGGCGGGCGGCGGGCTTGGCGGCGGGGCGACGGCGGCGCGGGCGGCGGCGGTGGCGGCAGCTTGCGGCGACGGCGGCGGGTGCTGCACGCTGCTGCTGCTGCTGCGAGGCGGGGAGGCGGCGGCGGCTTGGGAGGAGAGGGGGGTGGGGGAGTATATATAGGAGGGGGGACTTGGGGGAGGGGGCAAGAGAGAGGAGTCCGAGTCGGAGTCGGACTCGGCGGCGCGCAGGCGCGCGCGCGGGAGGGCTCGGAGTGCGCAAGCAGAAAAACAAAGAAAAATAAAATCTAACGGCTCCAAAATTTACGAAGTAAATTTTCCCCGACTCCTAAAAATGAGTCGAACAAAATGAACTTTTTCTTGGGGCCTAAATGCAATTTTTGAAAACGCGTATTTTCCCTAATTCAAATAATTGCAAATAAACTTCGAAAAATCCAAAATTTGATTTATTTATTTAAATCTTCATTTTTTGCTAAATTTGGGAAAGTCATATTATTCCCTTCTCATCATTTTATAATTGAAAAAAAATATTTGAAGATAAAATAAATAAAATCAAATGATCCTCTTTGCAAAATTTGAGAAAACTCAAATAAGAAAATAACAAAATCTCCTCAGCACCAGCCGCAGCACCAACCCAACCTGCTCCAGCATCCACTTCAGCTCCAACTCCAACAGCATCTACGGAAGCCTTCGTCCTTGGAGTGATCCAGACTCCACCACCACCTGAAGATCAAGCCTGAGTGTCGATCTAGCACTATGCATTTTCTAGGAACTTTTTGGTAACTTGTTGCCAAAGGGGGAGAAAAATGTATAGATCATAGGCTTCGAGAGAGAGTATTGCTTTTATTCTCTCTTTCTTTATTTGGTGGTTTTTCAAACTTTGTTTGCTTTTGGTTGAGATACTTTGATATGCTTGTGAGACATTGATGATCATGTGTTTGATCATAAGCTACACTTATGCATGCTTGATATATCTTATCTATCTTATGTGATCATTCACTTTGCCTTGGTGATGAGTGCATGTATTTCATTATTAATCATTTTGAGCGCTCCACCAAGATGTATGTGACATGGAAGAGTAACCCATAATTCTAACTTCTTGTGCATTTGCAGTCCAAAGCAAATTTTAAATATGCACAAATTTAGGGGGAGCTCTTACTTATCACATACTTCTCAAAGCGACGATGTAATTCATTCTTATTATCATTTGTCGAAGCTTTGATCTATATGTTGTCATCAATTACCAAAAAGGGGGAGATTGAAAGTGCAACTATCCCTAGGTGGTTTTGGTAATTCATAACAACATATAGCTCATTGAGCTAATGATATTCCAAGATAACTATTTCAGGAAAGCTCAATGATTGGCATGGCATGAATGGTGAAAGTGGAACCCTCAAAATACTAAGGACAAAGGATTGGCTCAAGCTCAAAAGCTCAAGACTCTTCATTTTACATTTTAGTGATCCAAGATCACATTGAGTCCATAGGAAAAGCCAATACTATCAAGGAGGGATGAGGTGTTGCTTAATGAGCTCTTTGCCTTATGTGCTTAATGATATGCTCCAAAATCATCAACTACTTTCCCATATCCACATATGACCTAAACCCTAAGCCAAACTCGGTCCTACCGATTCTTTCTATCCGGCGCCACCGAGTCTTCATATGTCATAAGCCACTGCCAAAACCCTAGCAAATCGGTTTCACCGATAGGGATCTCGGTCTCACCGAGATGGGATTGCAATCTCTCTGTTTCCTTTTCGTAACTTTTCGGTCTCACCGAAAGAGCGGACCGGTCCCACCAAGATTGCAATGCAAACTCTCTGTTTCCCTTTTGTAACTTTTTGGTCTCACCGAAAGAGGAAATCGGTCCCACCGAGTTTGCCTGACCAACTCTCTGGTTAGCTAATTACCAAATGGGTCTCAACGAGTTTGTGTAATCGGTCTCACCGAGATTACGTTATGCCCAAACCCTAACCATATCGGTCCTACCGAGATGCATGTCAGTCCCACCGAAAAACTCTAACGGTCACTAGGTTTACCTTTTCGGTCCGACCGAGTTTGTTGATTCGGTCCCACCGAGATTGGTAAATTGTGTGTAACAGTTGGATTTTAAGTGGAGGCTATATATACCCCTCCACCTCCTCTTCATTCGTGGAGAGAGCCATCAGAACACATCTACACTTCCAACTCATATGTTCTGAGAGAGAACCACCTACCCTTGTGTTGAGGCCAAGATATTCCATTCCTACCATATGAATCTTGATCTCTAGCCTTCCCCAAGTTGCTTTCCACTCAAATCTTCTTTCCACCAAATCCAAATCCTGTGAGAGAGAGAGTTGAGTGTTGGGGAGACTATCATTTGAAGCACAAGAGCAAGGAGTTCATCATCAACACACCATTTGTTACTTCTTGGAGAGTGGTGTCTCCTAGATTGGCTAGGTGTCACTTGGGAGCCTCCGACAAGATTGTGGAGTTGAACCAAGGAGTTTGTAAGGGCAAGGAGATCGCCTACTTCGTGAAGATCTACCGCTAGTGAGGCAAGCCCTTCGTGGGCGATGGCCATGGTGGGATAGACAAGGTTGCTACTTCGTGGACCCTTCGTGGGTGGAGCCCTCCGTGGACTCGCGCAACCGTTACCCTTCGTGGGTTGAAGTCTCCACTAACGTGGATGTAGGATAGCACCACCTATCCGAACCACGGGAAAAACATCCGTGTCTCCAATAGCATTTTAATTCTCCAAACCCTTCCCTTTACATTCTTGCAAGTTGCATGCTTTACTTTTCGCTGCCTATATACTCTTTGCATGCTTGCTTGAATTGTGTGATGATTGCTCGACTAGTCCTAAAGTTGCTAAAATCTGCCAAGAACTAAAATTGGGAAAAGGTTAAGTTTTTATTTGGTCAAGTAGTCTAATCACCCCCCTCTAGACATACTTCCGATCCTACAACCTAACATCAGGGACCCACCGAAAGGGCCTCTATATTTCGTGAAAAAAACGTTAACACAGCTGACAGCTCGGACCCACCAGCTATATCTTCGCACGCAAGGAAGTGCCTCCTTATTACACAAAAAAAATGAATACTCCCCCTGTTAGCTGGGACCCAGTATAGTGGCAGGCTGACTTGTGGGCCTACTAAGTTGATGGGGACGGAGGGCTTTGTCAACTTAGTCAAGATGCACGATTCTAGCTCCAGTGACCGTACGATGTCCATCCAATGGCCGTAGTGCTTCTTCAACCTCTGGTCTTATTGCTCCAGCCGCCCAAACCAGCGCCGATCGTGCCTCGTGCTCCTGCCTCTCGTGGTTGGCTGCGATGCGGCGGAGGCCTCACCGCCCCCTACTACTCCCACTGCTGGCCAGGCCATCCCTCTACTCACCCACACCCCCTGTTATTCTACGGCGACTGCAGCCTCACACCGCAGCGGACCAGTGAACCATCGTACTCCTCTATGCGTGGGCATCCAATGCCGCGTCTTCCCCGGCTCCGCGTTGTCCCCTTCCTAGGCCTCGCCGTTGTCCACCGCCTTGGTGCTCTCGGTGCAGCGTGGTCAACATGGTCAAGGAACGGCTTTCATCAGACGTGGACTGTACGTTGTACGTGGAGAGGCTGACAGCTGGGTCCACGGCCGCAGCAAGGAAGTGCCTCCTTATTACGTGCAAAACAGTTATTCCTCCACCTGACAGCGGGGACCCACCGGATGGGCCACCGTATTTCACGAAAAAAACGTTTCCCACCTGACTGCTGGGACCCACCAGCTACACCTTCGCACGCAAGGAAGTGCGTCCGAGCAAAACAAAAACAAAACGATTCGCCCCCTGACTGCTGGGACCAGCTACATCTTCGCAGGCAAGGAAGTGCCTGACAGTCGGGACCCACCTGGTCGAAGTGTACGTAGCGTTGTCATTCTGGTCACGAACGTGTACATACATATATAATGGTCGATGTAGAGGCGCGCACATGTCGTAGTAGAGGCGCGCACATAGCATGTACACGTACGTACAACAGCGAGGGTGCAAGAAATAAAATACGACCACGTATGTGTACATACGGGTGGGGTCTCGAACGCCTACTCGCGCATACGTATGGCGAGGGCTCGTGTACATGGCTGGGTCGGAACAGAGAAACAACGTCGTTGTCGTGTTCATGGGGAGGCAACGGAATGCGTCATGTTCATTGGGAGGCAACGGAATGCGTGGGAGCCAACCGGCTGGGCAGAACGGAATGCGTGGTCGTGTTCATCGGGAGGGCTTGGATGGAACAGGCGATGGAAACGAGGCCTGGAGTACCACAGAACGGAGGAAACGACCTTGTGGTCGACCGGCCATGGTCGAAACGGGGGTCCTGTTGATCGGGAGGGGTGTGGCGTACCGCAGAACGGAGGAAATAGACCTCCTACGGTCGAAACAGGGGTCCTGTTGATCGGGAGTGGTGTGGCGTACCGCAAAACGGAGGAAACGGACTTGTGTTGGAGCGCTACGGTCCAAAACGGGGTCCTGTTGATCGGGAGGGGTGTGGCGTACCGCTAAATGGGACTCCACGGGATACTGTTCATCTCCACCGTCGACCTCCTCTAGCCTCCACGGGCTACCGTAGACCTCCTCCAGCCTCCACGGGCTCCTGTTCATGCAGCCTCCACCGCGCGCTACTCCACCAGCTACTGTTCAACCACCCCTCCACCATCTACTGTTCATCCAGCCCTCCACACCACGGGGTCCTGTTCAACCACCCCTCCACGGGAACCCCTCCACTGTCTACTGTTCATCCAGCCCTCCACACCACGGGGTCCTGTTCAACCACCCCTCCACGGGCACCCCTCCACCGTCTACTGTTCATCCAGCCCTCCACCACACCACGGGGTCCTGTTCATCCAGAGGCAACGCCACCGCTCACTGTTCATCCAACCCCCCCCCCCCCCCCGCCCCGCAACGCTCACTGTTTATCCCAGAGGCAGCATCGATCGGCTTCATTTAGCAGCAGTACCGAAGGAATCGCTCCATCGGGTTTAGTTAACAGCCATCGATCGATCGCTCGGGTTCAGTAACGCGTGGCCTATAGTGCAATCGCTCGGGTTCAGTTAGAGCCCAACGCCTCTCTCGGGTTCAGTTAGAGCCAACACCTCGCACACACGCGCGTACATGTACGAGACTCGTGCATCGCTCGGCCCCTGACCTCCCACCGTAACCGGGAACTCCCCAAAATTTTCCTCCCCCTCGCTTCTACCACGGTTTTTTCCGTCATGGACGGCCCAAAGAATGTCATGCAGCTGCGTCTCCGGCCCGCCCAGGACAAAAGGCCCATTTTCTGTCATGATTTTTTGTCATAGAAGTAGGAGCCCACCACATTTATGATAATACCGGGTTTTGTCACAATTATCGTCATAGAAGTGTCATATGTATGACAGAAAAAATTCCGTTCGGCCCAAAATGTCACGGATGTGTCTTTTTTTTGTAGTGTATAGAGATACCGACGATCGAATCTTGGGCAAGTAACATACCGACATACAAAGGGAATTATGATATGTCCATTTTGCATCATGCCACTACTGCAGAATGCTGCTAACGCGACACTACGATCAGAGACCCTTCGAGAAACTGTGTGCGATGCCATAATCGCAAACGGTGCTGTATGAAAATCGTCAGAAATGTGTAAAACGTTTGCGATGACGGATGCATCAAACATGGTTCAGGTTTTAGTTGCGTGTGCGATGAAGGGCATATGGTTCAGTTCAATGGACTGTTTACGATGAGGCAACACAAAAGAAACGAGCAGCAAGATGGAGGCGTGTGCGATACACAGCATATGGTTCACTCGGATGAACTGTTTGTGATTAGGCAAAACAAAAGAAACGGGCAGCCCGATCAAGGGGTGTGCGATGTACAACATACGGTTCACTTGGATGAAATGTTTGTGATTAGTCAAGATAACAGAAATGGTTCAATATAACAAGATGTGTGTGATACGCGACAAATAGGTCTGTAATAAAAAATGTGTGCGGAGACCGATAATAACGCAGACGATTGCTTCTAATAAGACGTATGTGATATGCTCTGTCTACACAACATCTATTGGCCATTGTGGGACGGGCGGTCATCCGGATACACCATAAGGATGCGAAGAGGCATTCCTATCAGCAAGGACTAGCTGTTCCACCAGTAGCTCATGTAAGAAAACTATCAAGTTAAGTGTGCTCAGGCCGGAGCAGCCATCGGATGGGAGACTGGATGGGAAGTTGTGTGGATGTTAAATTAGGTGATGGGATGGGTCATTTCAGTCAAATGACCGAAATGCCCCATTCCCTCAGCTAATTTAACCTCGGGTCCTTGTTTTATTTTTTTATTTTTTAACACATGTTAAAGAAGGTCTACCGCATTAAATTTTGACAATGTGCGATACGTGGCATACAGTTGATCCATCCGACCTATTTGTGATGGAATAGGCCGTGTGTGTTGTGGGCAAACGCTTGCTAGTATTCAACCATTTGGGATTGATGAATTCATCACCGATGGGATCCCTAGTGTAGTCCGTGTTCATCTGATCATCATCTACTTCTTGTGCTAGCTCGATGCTAAGTTTCCATTAATTGATGGTGTTTTACGAACACGCCAAAGTTTCCCGCCATTTCCTCACCTGTTTCCCGCCACCCTGCTATATGGCGCCTAGGGGGCGTGCGCACGGAGGTGACAAGCGCAGCCTGTAGCACATCCACCTTTTCCAAGCATGCCAACCCACCAAAGCGCCGCCTCTGCCATCAACCTCGTCGACGAGGAAAACGAGCAGGCGCCACGGCCCGTCGAGGCTGAGGCGCTCCCCGGCAACGCGATGGACAACGATATGATGCGCATCATCACCAGGGTTGAGGAGACCTTTGGCGCATGGTTTTTGAGCGCCGCAGATCAAGATAGGCATGTCAGCGCCGACAGGCTGCAGCTCGCCGCACAACATGATATATGGCGCACCGCAGAGCAAGCTAGGCACGTCTGCGCCGATAGGCTGTGGCTCGCCCCACGGTGAGACCGTTGGAGCGCCGCAGAGCGAGAGGCGTGGTGCACCGCACAGCAAGAGCGGATCCATCGGTGCTTCCTGCTATCGACACGGTGTCGTAGCTGGGTACACGTCCCGTCAGTACCCCCATTCCTCGCTAGGAGTGGGCAGAGGCCCTCAGCACCGTACTTGCACCAGATGCCGGCCATGCCGTACTTGCACTGGATGCCCGCCACGCCGTTCGCATGGGTGCCGCCGTTCGCCTTGTCCACGGCCTGCTGGATGCCAATGCGCTAGTCCGTAGGCTCGACCGCCTCGTTGGCCCAGGTGTCCACCTGGGCGCAGTAGAGGAACATGGCCGTCGCATCCTCGAGCTGGCGATCTCTGATGAAATAGCCAACTTGGAGCTGGAGATCGCGCTCCAGATGTACCGCGAGCGTGTCGACCGCTTGGACGAACGCCAGCACGAGTTCAGGCAGAGCCAAGAGCTACCCTAGGTAAGGGCTGCTGGTCATGGTCTCATGGACGCGTTTTATTTTGAAAAGTTGTTTCGATGTGGATAGCTTTGTATTCACATCGATCATAGTATTGCTCTGTTTATTGCACTATTTCAATGTGTGTACTCTATTTTCCATTCTTATATGTTCTGTTTCAATGTGTGTATATACGCTTTCCATTCTGTATATGTGGATGACAACAGCTAGATTCAAATTAGTATACAAAAACAGATAGAAAATGGAATTCATAATATATACATATATTAATTGTTCATTAGATCATCATAGGATATTATATATATATATATATATATATATATATATATATATATATATATATATATATATATATAATATCATCACATATATGTGATCATACTTAACTACTAGGTACAATGCATAAAATTGAAAATGAACAATACTAAAACTAATAATCCCTCCTGGGGCCAGTATTCCAGCAGCCCCTCGTCAGCAGCTCCCTCGTGCGCGACGTCTTCCCAGTACGGAGGCAGTACTCCGACTCCTCCGCCTCGCAGTGCTTGACGTACCGATCTGCCTCTTGCTGGCGGACACGTCGGCCGATCTTGCCATTTTGTTGGGTGCCCACCGGAGCTCCTCGTCGGTGGTACGCTGGAGCTTATCGGCCCACCTCCACGCAGCGACGAGGTGCCCTATGCCTATGACCTTCCTCGCAAAGTACCCGTCTTTGTACACCTCCTTGGCACGACGACGCGTCCACCCGCAAAGCTCCGCCACCTCCTTTTTCCAGGCGGCATCACGGGCTTCACAGGCCGCCTTGTACCTGGCTTCCTCCTCCGCCATCTCCTTCTTGAACACCACTTGCCTGGCTTTCTTAGCCGGTGGCAGCGACTTCCACAGACAAAGATTGTACTGACCCCAAAACCAATCCAAAGTTGGGGGGTCCGGCGCAACCTCGTCAGGCGGCGTGTAGGGGTCCTCGTCGCTACTAATCGAGTGAGCGTCCTCGGGGGGCGGCGACTCCTCGTCGGCGCGTGGGCAGACCGGCGTTGCCACGGCAGATATTTGAGAGAGAGAGAGGGCGAGCGAGGAGAGGATGTAGATGAGAATGCAGACGGGACGATGTGAGCAAGGTAGTATTTATTGGCGGCCGAAATCTAGATCGACGCGGATAATACACACACCGGTCGCCGGAATTTACGAGTACTGTAGTTTGAATTACAAACAATTCCCACAGCAAATCCATGTGTGAACATAATAGCTGACGGTTTTCAATATAGAACTGTGTCTGATAAATGATCCGTGTCTGATGATTTTTTAACTCGCACACAAGTACACAAAAATATGATTTTTCAAACCGTTTTGGTTAGCATTGCATGTAGATGTAGTTCAAATTTGAGTTACGGTCATTAAATGGTTAGGAAATCACTTAAATGTCTTTAAAAGGTCAAATGACCCCTGAAAATTTCCAAATATTTACATGACAGTTGTATTAGTGCACGTTAAACGTAGGAAAAAATTTGATGGTCGTAAGAGGAAGCTATCTCCCGTCCGTCAGCAAACATGCATTGTTCCCTCTCACAACCACGAACCTTCTAGTGAGTTGCACCGGTTTGTGAGGGGTGTGTGCCCAAACTTTCGTCAAACAGGCCAATTTTTTTATCACATCATCTTGGTGGCATGACATTAAAGCAAGCAAGGTTTCATGTTTTTCTGATCATTTTTAATATTTTTGGAATTAAAATGCCATGGCATGCACTCCATGCATGTGCCCATGCCTTGACACCAATATGTTTGAAAATTCATTCGAATTTACTGCACATGGAATTAATTCGCACACAAGTACACAAAAATATGATTTTTCAACCCATTTTGGTTAGGCGTTGCATGTAGATGTAGTTCAAATTTGAATTATGGTGATTAAATGGTTAGAAAATCACTTAAATGTCTTTAGAAGGTCAAATGACCGCTGAAATTTACCAAATTTTCACATGACAGTTGTACTAGTGCACGTTAAACGTAGGAAAAATATTTGAAGGCCGTAAGAGGAAGCTATCTCCCATTCGTTATCTAACATGCATTGTTCCCTCTCGGAACCACGAACCCTCTAGCGAGTTGCTACGGTTTGTGAGGGGCGTGTGTCCAAACGTTCGTCAAACATGCCAATTTCTTTACCACATCATCTTGCTGGCATGACATTAGATCAACCAAGGTTTCATGTGTTTCTGATCATATTTCTATTTTTTTGAATTAAAATGCCATGTCACTCCATGCGTACGTATGTATGTGTCCATGTCATGAGACCAATATGTTTGAAAATTCAATCTAATTTACTACACATGGAATTAACTTGCACACAAGTACACAGATATGATTTTTCAAACTGTTTTGGTTAGGCGTTGAATGTAGATGTTGTTCAAATTTGAATTACGATCATTAAATGGTTAGAAAATCACTTAAATGTCTTTGAAAGGTCAAGTGACCCCTAGAATTTTCCAAAATTTCACATTACAGTTGTAGTAGTGCATGTTAGACGTTGAAAAAATTTCAAGGCCATAAGAGGAAGCTATCTCCCGTTCGTCATCAAACATGCATCGTTCCCCCTCGGAACCACGAACCTTCTAGCGAGTTGCTCCATTTTTTGAGGGGTGTGTGTCCAAAATTTCATCAAACATGCCAATTTCTTTACCACATCATCTTGGTGGCATGACATTAAATCAAGCAAGGTTTCATGTTTTTCTGATCTTTTTTTAGTTTTTTGGAATTAAAATGCCATGGCATGCACTCCATGCATGTGCCCATGCCATGACACCAATATGTTTGAAAATTCCTTCGAATTTACTGCACATGGAATTAACTCACACACAAGTACACAAAAATATGATTTTTCAAACCGTTATGGTTAGATGTTGAATATACATGTAGTTCAAATTTGAATTACGATCATTAAATGGTTAGAAAATCACTTAAATGTCTTTAAAATGTCAAATGACCCCTGAAATTTACCAAATTTGGACATGACAGTTGTATTAGTGCACATTAAACATAGGAAAAAAAATTGAAGGCCGTAAGAGGAACCTATCTCCCGTTCGTCATCAAACATGCATTGTTCCCTCTCGGAACCACGAACATTCTAGCGAGTTGCTCCGGTTTGTGAGGGCTGCGTGTCCAAACGTTCGTCAAACATGCCAATTTCTTTACCACATCATCTTGGTGGCATGACATTATATCAATCAAGGTTTCATGTGTTTCTCATCATTTTTCTATTTTTTGAATTAGAATGCGATTTCACTCCATGCATACGTATGCATGTGTCCGTGTTGTGAGACCAACATGTTTGAAAATTCCTTCTAATTTACTGCACATGGAATTAACTCGCACACAAGTACACATATATGATTTTTCAAAATGTTTTGGTTAGGCGTTGCATGTAGATGTAGTTCAAATTTGAATTACGGTCATTAAATGGTTAGAAAAATCACTTAAATGTCTTTAAAAGGTCAAATGACCCCTAGCATTTTCCAAAATTTCACATTACAGTTGTACTAGTGCACGTTAGACGTAGAAAAAAAATTGAAGGCCGTAAGAGGAAGCTATCTCTCGTTCATCATCAAACATGCATTGTTCCCTCTTTGAACCACGAACCTTCTAGCGAGTTGCTCTGATTTGTGAGGGGTGTGTGTCCAAACTTTCGTCAAACATGCCAATTTCTTTACCACATTATCTTGGTGGCATGACATTACATCAACCAAGGTTTCATGTGTTTCTGAATTTTTTGGAATTAAAATGCCATGCCACTCCACGCATACGTATTCATGCATATGTGTCCATGTCGTGATACAAATATGTTTGAAAATTCCTTCTAGTTTACTGCACATGGAATTAACTCGCATGCAAGCACACAAATATGATTTTTCAAACCGTTTCGATTACACGTTGGATGTTGATGTGGTTCAAATTTGAATTACGGTCATTAAATGGCTAGAAAATCACTTAAATGTCTTTAAAAAGGTCAAATGACCTCTAGAATTTTCAAAAAAATCACATTACAGTTATAGTAGTGCACGTTAGACGTAGAAAAAAATTTTGAAGGCCGTAAGAGGAACCTATCTCCCGTTCGTCATCAAACATGCATAGTTCCCTCTCGGAACCACGAGCCTTCTAGTGAGTTGCTCCAGTTTGTGAGGTGTGTGTGTGCAAACTTTGGTCAAACATGCCAATTTGTTTATGACATCATCTTAGTGGCATGACATTACATCAACCAAGGTTTCATGTGTTTTTGATTTTTTTTAATTTTTTGGAATTAAAATGCCATGTCACTCCATGCTTAATTGTGTCATAGCCGTTAGACCAATATGTTTGAAAATTCCTTCCAATTTACTGAACATGGAATTAAATCGCACACAAGTACACAAAATATGAGTTTTCAAACCGTTATTGTTAGCTGTTGCATGTACTTGTAGTTCAAATTTGAATTACGGTCATTAAATGACTTGAAAATCACTTAAATGTCTTAGAAGGTCAAATGACCCCTGAAATTTTCAAAATTTGACATGAAAGTTGTATTAGTACTACAAAATTTCTCATTCATTTAAAACACCATCCGTTGGCACTTTATTCCAAATTCGTCTTTCATAGCTAATACAAAATATCTACAACATCACACACAATTGTTTTCTAGGAATCGTTTGCGATGGAAATATCTAGGTCTATTTAAGTCCTCGTCCTTAAGCTTTGCTGGCTCATCTGCTCTAGTGCCGGCAAACCCCGAATCCACGAATCTCGATCCCCATTCCTGCACCCCCTTCTTGAAAAGATGACACCGTGGAAACGTTTCGTGAAGGCCCGTACGATGGCCACGTCCCCCCCCCCGAGCGCCGCCTCCTGCGCATAGAGCGCGCCCGCCTACACCGAGAGTGCCGCCGCATCCGCATTGAGCGCGGCTGCTTCCGCGGAGAGGGCGTCTGCGGTGGCCAACATGGCAGCTGCAGCAGCCGAGACGGTTGTAGCTGCTGCTGCGACGGCGGCTGCAAACGCCGAGAGCGCTCGAGCTGTGGTCCGTGCCGCTGATGTCGCCCTGGCCCAGGTCGAGGCCATCCATGCCAAGATCGAGGATGCACACGCCAAGATATTCCAGGCCACCTCGGACTCCAGCATGCAACCCATGTCTGAAAAGGCGACGGTGGCCATGGAGCACCTGCTTCCTCATGAGGTCGCCGAGCGGGAGCTGGAGATGCAGGAGGCGGCGGAGATCGAGGAGCACCGAGAGGAGGAGTTGTGCGTGGCCGAGGTCGAGGTAGAGAAGAGTCTGTCCATCGAGGAATCGGTGGTGGAGTAACAACACGAGCTCTGGCGCTGCCACTACTACGAGTACTACAACCTCGAGGGCGGCGCCGAGGACGAGGACGTGGACGAGGACGCGGTCGTCTTCAGCAGGGGGGACACGGAGTCCACCAATGGCGGCATGTCGCCAGGACAAGTCATTGGCGTCTCATCTCACACCGGCGATGCATAGGCTGGCGCGACGACGGATTTATAATTATGCGTACTTAGGCTTTGTTTTTAATGATGGTTGCTACCTCTTGAGCACTGCGTTGGTTTTCCCTTGAAGAGGAAAGGGTGATGCAGTAAAGCATCGTAAGTATTTCCCTCAGTTTTTGAGAACCAAGTATCAATCCAGTAGGAGACCACGCACGAGTCCCTCGCATCTACACAAACAAATAAATCCTCGCAACCAACGCGATAAGGGGTTGTCAATCCCTACACGGTCACTTACGAGAGTGAGATATGATAGATATGATAAGATAATATTTTTGGTATTTTTATGATAAAGATGCAAAGTAAAATAAAAGGCAATAAAAATAACTAAGTGTTGGAAGATTAATATGATGGAAAATAGACCCCGGGGGCCATAGGTTTCACTAGTGGCTTCTCTCAAGAGCATAAGTATTACGGTACATGAACAAATATATCTAGGTATGAGAATAACTAGGTATGATCATGTATATAGACATCACGTCCGAGACAAGTAGACCGACTCCTGTCTGCATCTACTACTATTACTCCACACATCGACCGCTATCCAACATGCATCTAGAGTATTAAGTTCATAAGAACAGAGTAACGCCTTAAGTAAGATGACATGATGTAGAGGGATAAACTCATGCAATATGATATAAACCCCATCTTGTTATCCTTGATGGCAACAAGACAATACGTGCCTTGCTGCCCCTACTGTCACTGGGAAAGGACACCGCAAGATTGAACCCAAGGCTAAGCACTTCTCCCATTGCAAGAAAGATCAATCTAGTAGGCCAAACCAAACTGATAATTTGAAGATACTTGCAAAGATAACCAATCATAAATAAAAGAATTCGGAGGAGATTCAAATATTGTTCATAGATAAACTTGATCATAAACCCACAATTCATCAATCTCAACAAACACACCGCAAAAGAAGATTACATCAAATAGATCTCCACGAGAGAGGGGGAGAACGTTGTATTGAGATCCAAAAAGAGAGAAGAAGCCATCTAGCTAATAACTATGGACCCGAAGGTCTGAGGTAAACTACTCACACATCATCGGAGATGCTATGGTGATGATGTAGAAGCCCTCCATGATCGATGCCCCCTCCGACGGAGCTCCGAAACAGGCCCCAAGAAGGGATCTCACGGGTACAGAAGTTTGCGGCGGTGGAATTAGGTTTTTGGCTCCGTATCTGGTAGTTTGGGGGTACGTAGGTATATATAGGAGGAAGAAGTACGTCGGTGGAGCAACATGGGGCCCACTAGGGTGGAGGGTGTCGGCATTTTGGGAACGGGGGTCCCCAGACTTGCCTGCCTGCGGCGTGGCTCGAATGGAGGCCCAGTACGGCCCATCAGCATCAACACAAGACTCAAGACCCTCGCGAGGGGCCAAGCCTCGCGGGGAGGACGACGCGGTGCTTCCTCAGGTGCGGCCTCCTCAGGCTGGCTCATGAGGAGGTGGAGAGATCAAGGCGGGGTACCTCGCGAGGTGCCCATGACGCAAGCCATGACGACCAAGGGTGCCAGGCGGGCGCCAGACCGCACAGTGTCCTCCCCTTTCCTCTTTGGTTCCAAGGGGGCAAGGGCAGGCGAGAGGATCAAGCAAAGGCATCCATTTGGGTGCAACAAGACCAAGACCAGTCCAATGGTGGGAATGAGCTCATCGTGGAGCCTAGAGCGGCGTCACCACAGGGCCTTTGGCAGGCGAAGACCAACTTTGGTCAGGATAAGTGTACTGTATGTTCCCCTTCGAATTGGCCAATTGTTGGCGCCCTTCCCGCTCAGTATTTGGGGAGAGGCCCAAGGCCTTTCCCTATAAATAGGACTAGCCACCCCGAGGGTAGAGGGATCTGGTATCCAGAATCCGAGCAAGGAGAGGGAGAGAGAAGGGCGGCTGAACTTCCATAGCAGTTCATCGTCCCAGCCAAGAACAGGCCCTCGCGAGGCAGTTCTCCTATGTACTAATCATCATCTTCATCGGCCCCAGAGGAATCCTTCCACCCACAAAACTAGAGTAGGGTATTACACCACAACGGTGGCCCGAACTAGTATAAACTCTGTGTTCTTGGTGCTGTTCTTTTGGTAGTTTAGATCCTTGCGAGACAGAGAGGTAGTGGGCAGAATCTCCGCGTGCACCCTAAAGTTCGAACCTTAAGGGTCTGCCGGAACCCACAATCCGACATTTGGCGCGCCAGGTAGGGGTGCGCCGGAATCTGCCTTCTCACCGCTCCGTTGCTCGTCTCATCATCGTCACCATGTCCAGCGAACAGGCCAGCAACCAAGATCCATGGGCGGCATGGCCCGCCTGCGCGGGGCCGCCCGCCCTGGGCGACCCCGCGCCCAAGGTAGCTCGGGGTCCTTGTTTTATTTTTTTATTTTTTAACACATGTTAAAGAAGGTCTACCGCATTAATTTTTCACAATGTGTGATACGTGGCATACAGTTGTTCCATCCGACCTATTTGTGATGGAATAGGCCGTGTGTGTTGTGGGCAAACGCTTGCTATTATTCAACCGTTTGGGATTGATGAATTCATCACTGATGGGATCCCTAGTGTAGTCCGTGTTCATCTGATCATCATCTACTTCTTGTGCTAGCTCGATGCTAAGTTTCCATTAATTGATGGTGTTTTACGAACACACCAAAGTTTCCTGCCATTTCCTCACCTGTTTCTCGCCACCCTGCTATATGGCGCCTAGGGGGCGGGCGCACGAAGGTGACAAGCGCAGCCTGTAGCACATCCACCTTTTCCAAGCATGCCAACCCACCAAAGCGCCGCCTCTACCATCAACCTCGTTGACGAGGAAAACGAGCAGGCGCCACGGCCCGTCGAGGCTGAGGCGCTCCCCGGCAACGCGATCGACAACGCTGTGATGCGCGTCATCGCCAGGGTTGAGCAGACCTTTGACGCATGGTTCTTGAGTGCCGCAGATCAAGATAGGCATGTCAGCGCCGACAGGCTGCAGCTCGCCGCACAACATGATCGATGGCGCACCGCAGAGCAAGCTAGGCGCGTCTGCGCTGATAGGCTGTGGCTCGCCGCACGGTGAGACCGTTGGAGCGCTGTAGAGCGAGAGGCGTGGTGCACCGCACATCAAGAGCGGATCCATCGGTGCTTCCTGCTGTTGACACGGCGTCGTAGCTGGGTACACGTCCCGTCAGTACCCCCATTCCTTGCTAGGAGTGGGCAGAGGCCCTCAGCGCCGTACTTGCACCAGATGCCGGCCATGCCGTACTTGCACTGGATGCCCGCCACGCCGTTCGCATGGGTGCCGCCGTTCGCCTTGTCCACGGCCTGCTGGATGCCAATGCGCTGGTCCGTAGGCTCGACCGCCTCGTTGGCCCAGGTGTCCACCTGGGCGCAGTAGAGGAACATGGTCGTCGCATCCTCGAGCTGGTGATCTCTGATGAAATAGCCAACTTGGATCTCGAGATCGCGCTCCAGATGTACCTCGAGCGTGTCGACCGCTTGGACGAACGCCAGCACGAGTTCAGGCAGAGCCAAGAGCTACCCTAGGCAAGGGCTGCTGGTCATGGTCTCATGGACGTGTTTTATTTTGAAAAGTTGTTTCGATGTGGATAGCTTTGTATTCACATCAATCATAGTATTGCTCTGTTTATTGCACTATTTCAATGTGTGTACTCTATTTTCCATTCTTATATGTTCTGTTTCAATGTGTGTATATGTGGATGACAACATCTAGATTCAAATTAGTATACAAAAACAGATAGAAAATGGAATTCATAATATATACATATATTAATTGTTCATTAGATCATCACAGGATATTATATATATATATATATATATATATATATATATATATATATATATATATACACACACATAATATCATCACATATATGTGATGATACTTACTACAAGGTACAATGCATAAAATTGAAAATGAAGAATACTAAAACTAATAATCCCTCCTGGGGCCAGTATTCCGGCAGCCCCTCGGCAGCAGCTCCCTCGTGCGCGACGTCTTCCCAGTACGGAGGCAGTACTCCGACTCCTCCGCCTCACAGTGCTTGACGTACCGATCTGCCTCTTTTTGGCGTACACGTCGGCCGATCTTGCCATTTTGTTGGGTGCCCACCGGAGCTCCTCGTCGGTGGTACGCTGGAGCTTATCGGCCCACCTCCACGCAGCGACGAGGTGCCCAATGCCTATGACCTTCCTCACAAAGTACCCGTCTTTGTACACCTCCTCGGCACGACGACGTGCCAACCCCCAAAGCTCCGCCGCCTCCTTTTTCCAGGCGGCATCACGGGCTTCACAGGCCGCCTGGTACCTGGCTTCCTCCTCCGCCATCTCCTTCTTGAACGCCACTTGCCTGGCTTTCTTAGCCGGTGTCAGCGACTTCCACAAACAAAGATTGTACTGGCCCCAAAACCAATCCTAAGTTGGGGGTCCGGCGCAACCTCGTCAGGCGGCGCGTAGGGGTCCTCGTCGCTACTAATCGAGTGAGCGTCCTCGGGGGCGGCGACTCCCCGTCGGCGCGTGGGTAGACCGGCGGTGCCATGGCAGAGATTTGAGAGAGAGAGAGGGCGAGCGAGGAGAGGATGTAGATGAGAATGCAGGAGGGACGATGTGAGCAAGGTAGTATTTATTGGCGGCCGAAATCTAGATCGACGCGGACAATACACACGTCGGTCGCCGGAATTTACGAGTACTGTAGTTTGAATTACACACAATTCCCACAGCAAATCCGTGTGTGAACATAATAGCTGACGGTTTTCAATATGGAACTGTGTCTAATTAATGATCCCCGCCAATCACCTACCAAACCTCGTGCCGCGAGATAGAGTGCCAATCGTGTGGGGGCCGGTTGTCTTGCCAGATCTTTACATTTTCTTTTTTGAACACCAGATATTTACATTGTCCGATGATTTTTTAACTCGCACACAAGTACACAAAAATATGATTTTTCAAACCGTTTTGGTTAGCATTGCATGTAGATGTAGTTCAAATTTGAGTTATGGTCATTAAATGGTTAGGAAATCACCTAAATGTCTTTAAAAGGTCAAATGACCCCTGAAAATTTCCAAATATTTACATGACAGTTGTATCAGTGCACGTTGAACGTAGGAAAAAATTTGATGGTCGTAAGAGGAAGCTATCTCCTGTCCGTCAGCAAACCTGCATTGTTCCCTCTCGGAACCACGAACCTTCTAGTGAGTTGCTCCGGTTTGTGAGGGGTGTGTGTCCAAACTTTCGTCAAACAGACCAATTTTTTTATCACATCATCTTGGTGGCATGACATTAAATCAAGCAAGGTTTCATGTTTTTCTGATCATTTTTAAAATTTTTGGAATTAAAATGTCATGGCATGCACTCCATGCATGTGCCCATCCCTTGACACCAATATGTTTGAAAATTCATTTGAATTTACTGCACATGGAATTAATTCGCACACAAGTACAGAAAAATATGATTTTTCAAACCGTTTTGGTTAGGCGTTGCATGTAGATGTAGTTCCAATTTGAATTATGGTGATTAAATGGTTAGAAAATCACTTAAATGTCTTTAGAAGGTCAAATGACCCCTGAAATTTACCAAATTTTCACATGACAGTTGTACTAGTGCACGTAAACGTAGGAAAAATATTTGAAGGCCGTAAGAGGAAGCTTCTCCCATTCGTTATCAAACATGCATTGTTCCCTCTCGGAACCACGAACCCTCTAGCGAGTTGCTACGGTTTGTGAGGGGCATGTGTCCAAACGTTCGTCAAACATGCCAATTTCTTTACCACATCATCTTGCTGGCATGACATTAGATCAACCAAGGTTTCATGTGTTTCTGATCATATTTCTATTTTTTGAATTAAAATTCCATGTCACTCCATGCGTACGTATGTATGTGTCCATGTCATGAGACCAATATGTTTGAAAATTCCATCTAATTTACTACACATGGAATTAACTTGCACACAAGTACATAGATATGATTTTTCAAACCGTTTTGGTTAGGCGTTGCATGTAGATGTAGTTCAAATTTGAATTACGGTCATTAAATGGTTAGAAAATCACTTAAATGTCTTTGAAAGGTCAAGTGACCCCTAGAATTTTCCAAAATTTCAAATTACAGTTGTAGTAGTGCACGTTAGACGTTGAAAAAATTTCAAGGCCATAAGAGGAAGCTATCTCCCGTTCGTCATCAAACATGCATCGTTCCCCCTCGGAACCACGAACCTTCTAGCAAGTTGCTCCATTTTGTGATGGGTGTGTGTCCAAAATTTCATCAAGCATGCCAATTTCTTTACCACATCATCTTGGTGACATGACATTAAATCAAGCAAGGTTTCATGTTTTTCTGATAATTTTTTAGTTTTTTGGAATTAAAATGCCATGGCATGCACTCCATGCATGTGCCCATGCCATGACACCAATATGTTTGAAAATTCCTTCGAATTTACTGCACATGGAATTAACTCACACACAAGTACACAAAAATATGATTTTTCAAACCGCTATGGTTAGATGTTGAATGTAGATGTAGTTCAAATTTGAATTACGGTCATTAAATGGTCAGAAAATCACTTAAATGTCTTTAGAAGGTCAAACGACCCCTGAAATTTACCAAATTTTGACATGACAGTTGTATTAGTGCACATTAAACATAGGAAAAAAAATTGAAGGCCGTAAGAGGAACCTATCTCCCGTTCGTCATCAAACATGCATTGTTCCCTCTCGGAACCACGAACCTTCTAGCGAGTTGCTCCGGTTTGTGAGGGGTGCGTGTCCAAACGTTCATCAAACATGCCAATTTCTTTACCACATCATCTTGGTGGCATGACATTATATCAACCAAGGTTTCATGTGTTTCTCATCATTTTTCTATTTTTTGAATTAAAATGAGATTTCACTCCATGCATACGTATGCATGTGTCCGTGTTGTGAGACCAACATGTTTGAAAATTCCTTCTAATTTACTGCACATGGAATTAACTCGCACACAAGTACACATATATGATTTTTCAAAATGTTTTGGTTAGGCGTTGCATGTAGATGTAGTTCAAATTTGAATTACGGTCATTAAATGGTTAGAAAAATCACTTAAATGTCTTTAAAAGGTCAAATGACCCCTAGAATTTTCCAAAATTTCACATTACAGTTGTACTAGTGCATGTTAGACGTAGAAAAAATATTGAAGGCCGTAAGAGGAAGCTATCTCCCGTTCATCATCAAACATGCATTGTTCCCTCTCTGAACCACGAACCTTCTAGCGAGTCGCTCCGATTTGTGAGGGGTGTGTGTCCAAACTTTCGTCAAACATGCCAATTTCTTTACCACATTATCTTGGTGGCATGACATTACATCAACCATGGTTTCATGTGTTTCTGAATTTTTTGGAATTAAAATGCCATGCCACTCCATGCATACGTATTCATGCATATGTGTCCATGTCGTGATACAAATATGTTTGAAAAATCCTTCTAGTTTACTGCACATGGAATTAACTCGCACGCACGTACACAAATATGATTTTTCAAACCGTTTTGGTTACGCGTTGGATGTAGATGTAGTTCAAATTTGAATTACGGTCATTAAATGGCTAGAAAATCACTTAAATGTCTTTAAAAAGGTCAAATAACCTCTAGAATTTTCAAAAAAATCGCATTACAGTTGTAGTAGTGCATGTTAGACGTAGAAAAAAATTTGAAGGCCGTAAGAGGAACCTATCTCCCGTTCGTCATTAAACATGCATTGTTCCCTCTCGGAACCACGAGCCTTCTAGTGAGTTGCTCCGGTTTGTGAGGTGTGTGTGTGTCCAAACTTTGGTCAAACATGCCAATTTATTTACGACATCATCTTAGTGGCATGACATTACATCAACCAAGGTTTCATGTGTTTTTGATTTCTTATTAATTTTTTGGAATTAAAATGCCATGTCACTCCATGCTTAATTGTGTCATAGCCGTTAGACCAATATGTTTGAAAATTCCTTCCAATTTACTGAACATGGAATTAAATCGCACACAAGTACACAAAATATGAGTTTTCAAACCGTTATTGTTAGCTGTTGCATGTACTTGTAGTTCAAATTTGAATTACGGTCATTAAATGGCTAGAAAATCACTTAAATGTCTTAGAAGGTCAAATGACCCTTGAAATTTTCAAAATTTGACATGAAAGTTGTATTAGTACTACAAAATTTCTCGTTCATTTAAAACACCATCCGTTGGCACTTTATTCCAAATTCGTCTTTCATAGCTAATACAAAATATCTACAACATCACACACAATTGTTTTCTAGGAACCGTTTGCGATGAAAATATCTGGGTCTATTTAAGTCCCCCTCCTTAAGCTTTGCTGGCTCATCTGCTCTAGTGCCGGCAACCCCCGAATCCACGAATCCCGATCCCCATTCCCGCACCCCCTTCTTGAAAAGATGACACCGTGGAAACGTTTCGTGAAGGCCCGTACGATGGCCACGTCCCCCCCCCCCCGAGCGCCGCCTCCTGCGCATAGAGCGCGTCCGCCTACACCGAGAGTGTCGCCGCATCCGCATTGAGCGCGGCTGCTTCCGCGGAGAGGGCACCTGCGGTGGCCAACATGGCAGCTGCAGCAGCCGAGACGGTTGTAGCTGCTGCTGCGACGGCGGCTGCAAACGCCGAGAGAGCTCGAGCTGTGGTCCGTGCCGCTGATGTCGCCCTGGCCCAGGTCGAGGCCATCCACGCCAAGATCGAGGATGCACACGCCAAGGTATTCCAGGCCACCTCGGACTCCAGCATGCAACCCATGTCTGAAAAGGCGACGGTGGCCATGGAGCACCTGCTTCCTCATGAGGTCGCCGAGCGGGAGCTAGAGATGCAGGAGGCGGCGGAGATCGAGGAGCACCGAGAGGAGGAGTTGCGCGCGGCCGAGGTCGAGGTAGAGAAGAGTCTGTCCATCGAGGAATCAGTGGTGGAGTAACAACACGAGCTCTGGCGCAGCCACTACTACGAGTACTACAACCTTGAGGGCGGCGCCGAGGACGAGGACGTGGACGAGGACGCGGTCGCCTTCAGCAGGGGGGGGCGGAGTCCACCAATGGCGGCATGTCGCCAGGACAAGTCATTGGCGTCTCATCTCACACCGGCGATGCATAGGCAGGCGTGGCGACGGATTTATAATTATGCGTACTTAGGCTTTGTTTTTAATGCTGGTTGCTACCTCTTGAGCACTGCGTTGGTTTTCCCTTAAAGAGGAAAGGGTGATGCAGTAAAGCAGCGTAAGTATTTCCCTCAGTTTTTGAGAACCAAGTATCAATCCAGTAGGAGACCACGCACGAGTCCCTCGCACCTACACAAACAAATAAATCCTCACAACCAACGCGATAAGGGCTTGTCAATCCCTACACGGTCACTTACGAGAGTGAGATATGATAGATATGATAAGATAATATTTTTGGTATTTTTATGATAAAGATGCAAAGTAAAATAAAAGGCAATAAAAATAACTAAGTGTTGGAAGATTAATATGATGGAAAATAGACCCCGGGGGCCATAGGTTTCACTAGTGGCTTCTCTCAAGAGCATAAATATTACGGTAGGTGAACAAATATATCTAGGTATGAGAATATCTAGGTATGATCATGTATATAGACATCATGTCCGAGACAAGTAGACCGACTCCTGTCTGCATCTACTACTATTACTCTACACATTGACCGCTATCCAACATGCATCTAGAGTATTAAGTTCATAAGAACAGAGTAACGCCTTAAATAAGATGACATGATGTAGAGGGATAAACTCATGCAATATGATATAAACCCCATCTTGTTATCCTTGATGGCAACAAGACAATATGTGCCTTGCTGCCCCTACTGTCACTGGGAAAGGACACCGCAAGATTGAACCCAAGGCTATGCACTTCTCCCATTGCAAGAAAGATCAATCTAGTAGGCCAAACCAAACTGATAATTCGAAGATACTTGCAAAGATAACCAATCATACATAAAAGAATTCGGAGGAGATTCAAATATTGTTCATAGATAAACTTGATCATAAACCCACAATTCATCAATCTCAACAAACACACCACAAAAGAAGATTACATCAAATAGATCTCCACGAGAGAGGGGGAGAACATTGTATTGAGATCCAAAAAGAGAGAAGAAGCCATCTAGCTAATAACTATGGACCCTAAGGTCTGAGGTAAACTACTCACACATCATCGGAGATGCTATGGTGATGATGTAGAAGCCCTCCATGATCGATGCCCCCTCCGACGGAGCTCCGAAACAGGCCCCAAGAAGGGATCTCACGGGTACAGAAGTTTGCGGCGGTGGAATTAGGTTTTTGGCTCCGTATCTGGTAGTTTGGGGGTACATAGGTATATATAGGAGGAAGAAGTACGTCGGTGGAGAAACATGGGGCCCACTAGGGTGGAGGGTGTCGACTTTTTGGGAACGGGGGTCCCCAGACTTGCCTGCCTGCAGCCTGCGGCGTGGCTCGAATGGAGGCCCAGTACGGCCTGTCAGCATCAACACAAGAGTCAAGACCCTCGTGAGGGGCCAAGCCTCGCGGGGAGGACGACGCAGTGCTTCCTCAGGCGCGGCCTCCTCAGGCTGGCTCATGAGGAGGCGAAGAGATCAAGGCGGGGTACCTCGCGAGGTGCCCATGACGCAAGCCATGACGAACAAGGGTGCCAGGCGGGCGCCAGACCGCACAGTGTCCTCCCCTTTCCTCTTTGGTGCAAAGGGGCAAGGGCAGGCGAGAGGATCAAGCAAAGGCATCCATTTCGGTGCAACAAGACCAAGACCAGTCCAACGGTGGGAATGAGCTCATCGTGGAGCCCAGAGCGGCGTCACCATAGGGCCTTTGGCAGGCGAAGACCAACTTTGGTCAGGATAAGTGTACTGTATGTTCCCCTTCGAATTGGCCAATTGTTGGCGCCCTTTTCGCTCAATATTTGGGGAGAGGCCCAAGGCCTTTGCCTATAAATAGGACTAGCCACCCCCAGGTGTTACGCCCTCGATGTGGCTATATCTCCCACGTGTCGAAGCACGACTTAGAGGCATAACCGCATTGAAAGCAATGTCGCAAGTGAGGTAATCTTCACACAACCCATGTAATACATAAGGGAAAGAGATACATAGTTGGCTTACAATCGCCACTTCACGCAATACATGAGTAAAGCATTACATCAAACCGATACAATCAAGGTCCGACTACGGAACCAAAATAGAAGAAGACTACTCCAAATGCTACACAGATCCCCGATCGACCCCAACTGGGCTCCACTACTGATCAACTTGAACGAAACAACACAAAGGACAAGATCTTCATCGAGCTCCTCCTTGAGCTCGGGTGCGTCACCTGCACGGTTTCATCGGCACCTGCAAACTGGTTTTGGAAGTATCTGTGAGTCACGGGGACTCAGCAATCTCACACCCGCGAGATCAAGACTATTTAAGCTTAAAGGTAGGACGGGGTAGTGAGGTGGAGCTGCAGCAAGCGACTAGCATATCTGGTGTCTAACATACGCAAATGAGAGCGAGAAGAGAAGGTAAAAGCACGGTCGAACAACTGTGATCAAGAAGTGATCCTGAAACTACTTACGTCAAGCATAACTCCAACACCGTGTTCACTTCCCGGACTCTGCCGAGAAGAGACCATCACGGTTACACACGCGGTTGATGTATTTTAATTAAGATCAACTTCGGGTTTTCTACAACCAGACATTAACAAATTCCCATCTGCCACATAACCGCGGGCATGGCTTTCGAAAGTTCAAACCCTGCAGGGGTGTGCCAACTTAGCCCATGATAAGCTCTCGCGATCAACAAAGGATATTCCTTCTCCCCGGGAAGACTCGATCAGTCTCGGAATCCCGGCTACAAGACATTTCGACAGTAATAAAACAAGACCAGCAAAGCCGCCCGGATGTGCCGACAAATCCTGATAGGAGCTGCACATATCTCGTTCTCAGGGCACACCGGATTGTCCAAACTTCCGGTAGGCGAACCCAGAGTTGCCCCTGGTGGCCACCGGCGGCTGACGGTTTGGACCAGCACTCACGACGAGAACTGGCCCGGGGGGGGAAATAAAGATGACCCTTGAGAGCGTGAATCCCAAGGGAAAAAGGGCTAGGTGAGGCAAATGGTAAAACCAAGGTTGGGCCTTGCTGGAAAAGCTTTATTCAAAGCGAACTGTCAAGGGGGTCCCATAAATCACCCGACCGCATTAGGGACGCAAAATCCGGGAACATAATACCGATATGACGGAAACTAGGGCGGCAAGAGTGGAACAAAACACCAGGCATAAGGCCGAGCCTTCCACCCTTTACCAAGTATATAGATGCATTAATAATATATAAGGTATTGTGATATCCCAACAAGTAAACATGTTCCAATCAAGGAACAACATCTCCATGTTCCAACAAGGAACAAACTTCATCTTCACCTGCAACTAACAACGCTATAAGAGGGGCTGAGCAAAGCGGTAACATAGCCAAACAACGGTTTGCTAGGACAAGGTGGGTTAGAGGCTTGGTTTAACAATATGGGAGGCATGATAAGCAAGTGGTAGGTATCGCAGCATAGGCATAGCAAAAGAGCGAGCAACTAGCCAGCAAAGATAGAAGTGATTTCGAGGGTATGTTCATCTTGCCTGCAAGGTTCTCAGAGTTGTCGAAAGCTTGGTCCTCGTAAGCATTCTCAACAGGTTCCTCGTGCACGTACTCGTCTCCCGGCTCTACCCAAGGCAAGAACGCAAGAAAAGGGGACAAACATCAATCACGATGCACTGCGCAAGCAACATGATGCAAAACATGGCATGATATGCGAGATGTGGTATGCAATGCATATGCGTGCTCCGGAAGGAAAAGATGAACAAGGCATAATATTAGCAAACCAAGTATGCCACTGGAAAGGTGAGGTGATTTCGGTTGAAATCGATATAAAGATCACCGGAATCGGATGCACGGTTTGCAAATGACAAGCAAAACAAGAATGACAAGATTCTGCCATTAACAGCATGATGCTACTTAGCATGCAACAAGAAATGAAGCTACTGCACCCAAACATATCAGCAAAGCATATGGCAGTGATCTACTCAAGATGCTTGACAAAAGACGAACACTGAGCTACGGCTAAATCACAGTACAACAGGTTAAAACAAGCATGGCAAAAGTGCAAAAGATAACAGGTTCACAGACTTGGTGAAAATACCATCATGCCAGAAATTAACATCAGGATGACATGTTTAGAGCAAGTAAACAACATGCTACAGGAACATGATATATCAAAACAAGGCACGGCATGAATCTACTCAAAACGTAGAACAAAAGTCCCTTACTGACCATGAGCCAAAAAGGACCAGAAAATATAATAGCACCCATGTCAATTAAGCAAGTTTCGTTATAGTTTTCAGACTTAGCAGAAAACTGGACATGTCAAAAACAGATAACAAGTAGGCATGTTTACGAGCTCGATGCGCTCACTACAGAGCATTTCATGATAAACTAACCATACAACCAGCAAGAAGACATGGCATAAAAGCTAGACATGGCAAGAACAACATCATAGCATTCAAGGATCAACTACAACAAGCTTGGCAAAATCGAATAACATGTAAACAATCTGCCAGTAACATTTTATAGCAAAAGTAGAGCTCGATTGGCTCAAGCTATGGCACTCCATAATTACAACCAAAGGATTGGATGGATAGAGCAGATCCATATGTTCAAAACACCCTTAATGATCATGCTCAAAATAGTCATAGATCTCTCTGTAACAGCGAGAACACATGAGATAAAAATAACAGCAGGACATGACTTAGTGAAAATACAAGTCTCTGAAATCAGCAACATTATGTACCCTAGTTTGCATGCTTGTGCTAGTCACCACAAAGATAAAAAAAATACACGGCATACACCCCTAGAAAGATAGCATGGCATATTACAAAACACATGTAGAGCTCAATATCATAGGATGCACACATCAATCATGGCAAAAATGACAAAAGTGCATGTTCTGATAAGAATCTGAAACTAACATCACATAGCCCTCTTCCAACAGCTTTTCGGGCATTAAGATGAGCTCAAATGAAAATGATGCAATGATATGAAATGATTTACTCAACGAGATGAACAATTTGACATATTACACGCACGAAACGGAGCAGTATGCAGCAAGTTATGATGCAATGAACATGCAAAAAAACATCTGCAGAAAAATGACTTAGAGGAAAAACAACCTCGCGAAAGTCAACGGGATCCAGGGTTCCTCGCGGCACGGACGTCGAGGCGGCCGGAGCTCGCCGGAAAAGGACGGAGAGGGCGCCGGCGGGTCGTCCCGAGGCGGATCCGGCCCTCCCGTGGCCGGATCTGGCCAGGGTGGAGGAGGAGGACGCCGACGACGAGGCGCGGCGGCGAGCGGGGCGGCGACCGTGCGGCGGGGCGGCGGCGCCGGTGGCGGAGCGGGCGGCGGCGAGGGTCGCTGGGCGGCGGCGGGGCTGGAGGCGAGGCACGGGCGGCGGGGACGCGCGGGTCCGCACGGGCGGCGGCGAGCGGCGGCTCGGGCCGGGAACGGACCGCGCTGGCCGACGGCGCGGGGGCGGCGGAGAGGCCACGTGGCGGCGCGCCATTGGCTGTGGGCGGCGGCGGAGATGCGTCCTGCGCGGACGGACATGTTTATAGGTAGGCACATATTTAGGGTTTCATCTGCGATTTGGAAGGGGGAGGCACATATTTATAGGTAGGAGAGGCTAGGAGGCTCCAAATGGGGTGCCGTTTTCGGCCACGCGATCGTGATCGAACGACCGAGAGGATGGAAGGGGTTTAGGTGGGTTTTTGGGCCATTTTGGAGGGGTGTTGGGCTGCAACCCAAAAGAGGCTTTCACGGTTACCCGGTTAACCGTTGGAGTATCAAACGACCTCCGAATGACCCGAAACTTGACAGGCGGTCTACCGGTGCTATACCAAGGCCACTTCGCAAGCCTCGGTCCATCCCAAGACCGTTTAACACCCGTACACGAAAAGAGGCAAAATGGGGCGCCGGGGAACATAGGAGTGCCGGATTGCAAAACGGACAACGGGGAAAATGCTCGGATTCATGAAACGAACACGTATGCGAATGCGATGCACATGATGACATGATATGAAATGCATGACATGGACAAAATGCAAAAGAAGGAAAACCCAACCACGGAGGTAATATCATATCGCATTGCCGAAAATGGCAAGAGTTGGAGTTACAAATATGGCAAGTTACATCCGGGGTGTTACAACACTCCACCACTACGAGAGGATCTCGTCCCGAGATCTAGGATGGCACCGGAGATAAACGGAAGAGGAAGAGAAAGGTAAAACTAAGTTGCTTCTGTAACAAATGAGTGAAACCAAAAAACCTTGAGAGGTTGAACAAATCGAAAGACAGAATACAATGGAGGTGAACGAAATTGCAAACACTCTGTTATCAAAGAGGAACAAGGAACATTACGGGAACCTTGTAGTTGAAAGGCATGAAACAAGAGCTTAACGAATCAAAAGAATATGAAACCACACTGGTATAATGAGATAGCAAAGGAACAGGAATGACATAATTTGGACAGCACTCCGATAGAAAAGATAAGGAAAACTTGATAAGATGAGACGATATTGAAGAAATGATACAACACTCTGGTTGGAAATGGAGGAATAGAATTTGAACTTAGCAAAATGAAAGCACTTGGATGAGACTCCGGTTAAAAGAGGAATGATAGACACAACACTCCGGTTAAGTGGATTAGCAAGGAAAAGGACATGATCTTGACAATTCGAGATGATGAGTGAAGAGAGCAACATCACAATGCCTCCGGAAGAAAGAATAGAAAATAGATCATTGGAATAACAGAATGGAGAAGGAAATGATAACTTCTACCACAATTGAATTTGGAAAGCACCCTTCCAAGAAGGTTATAGCGGAGTTGTTGGAAAACCAACAACGAAAAGATATGATCCTCGTGGGCTTATGAAGACATCTCAAAACTTGAGGTGAAATTCTGCCATTAACGAAAACAATTGCTTGCCTAAGATTAGCGAAGAGATGAAAACTTCTTCCACCAAGAGGATAAAGAGCAAGCTTGGGTCATGAATAACCACCACAAATAGCAACATTCCCAGTGGAAGGCTTTAGGTGAAATATAACCTCAAGATAACTCCAATGAAGAGATTGATGGGTTGCAAAAGGAACTCCTGAACGAAGAGAAAAATGATGGGTTTAAATATCTCATTCTTAACAACTTGTGAATCATGAAACACGAAGTGAAATTGTCAAGAATGGCATAACACCACCTCAAATGATAGGGTAGAACGAATAGCACTTAGAAATGCAAGATGATGAATGATTGAATCCTCAAAACAAGACATGTGTTGAACACCATGTTTATTTTAGAGTGTAGCTTGGCGGATCTTAACTCCGAGAAAATCTTGAAGAACAAAAGAATAATGAAAAGGGTCATTGATAAACCATCATGTGAACCTTCCATGAAGAACTCCGGTAAAACAAGGATGATAGAAAGAGAGAGAAGTTGAAAAAAACACAAGGTGAAGCCTTGAGATAATGAAGCTTCGCGACGAGATAATGCGAAAAACTTAGAACTCTGGAAAAGAAAAAGATGAAGCATCTCGGACCGAGAATGTATATGATGAACAAACTCCGGAAAGAAGAAACTAGAACACTTGGACGAAACCATAATAAGAATTATGTTATGCATAACCTTCACCAATTTAAATTGATGACAAGCAACGGATTTGACATACCACTTATTCTCGTAGAAAGGATCAAGAGAGATATAGCACAAACTTGAGAAGGACTTCAACGAACCACCGGTAACAACGAAAGAGAACTTGGAAAGAGCGAATGAATTGATACGATAACAACGGAAGAGAATTCTTGAATGAACCACCGTAAGAATTGATAATGAAAGTCGCAAAGGCACAATTCACCGGGAAGAATTAGAAAACGAATAAAGATACTTGACACAATTTATATACGTGAGAACAAGAGATCATGAACTGATTAGAGGCTACTTGAACGATGCATCGGTAAGATTTGGAGAACGATAGACGAAGCTGAGAATGAATAATTCTTCTGAAATGATGGCCTTCGGATAATCAAACTGAAAAGACTCCTGAAATGCTCCGGATGGGTGAAAAGAATTCCCTCAATCGAAAACAATTATGAGAGGATGACATCAAGCTTGAACTACACATCTTTGCAAGAACGGGTAAGGATTTAAGAGGAACTCCTCTTCGGTCTACAAAATCCGAGAATGACGACGAGAACCACCATGAATTATTGAGGCACTTTGGAACAATGAAGAATAGGAAAGTTGAACCAACGATGAAAAGAATTTGAAAGATCTTGGAGAAAGACATTTGACTGATGATAATTCATTCTTACGTCAAAATTGGAAAAGAATTTGAGAATAACTCCGGGAAAAATAGAAGAGTCAGGTAAGATCCTGGGAAAAGACCTGTGGGTTAGGGCCCACTCAAAATAAACACCGTTGGAGTTATTTTAAAAGAGAGATTGCACCGGTTAAATTAAATGGCTTGAATGAGATAACAACCTCAAAATAGCTTGAACGGATCTTGACTGAAAAGACAAGCCTCCTGAGATATCTTCAGCACTTCGGAACAAATGAATAGCGAGAGGTGGATGATTAAGAGGTGCACTGGCATGAGAAAGCACTTGAAATGAGGGAAAGATATGATCGACAAAGCTTGAATTGAATCCACCGGAGAAGAAAATTAGAATGGAACAATGATAAAGTTGAAGCTCCGTTAGTATCTTCATGGGAAATCACCGGATAAAAACATTGACAGAAAAGAATGGAGAGACTTCCCATCAATAAAAAGGATACTTGTTTAAGAATTCTGAGTCCTTGAAGAAAGAGGGTGGGAGGGCGGGAAAAACAAAGACAACTTGGGACGAAGGAAACAAACACCGTTGAGAATACTTAGAGTTGATCTTGCACAAATTGAAAGGATCGGGTTAACTTGAGGAGAATCACGCCGGTTGATAAGAATTAACATGACAACCTCGATGAACAAGAAGGATTAGTATCCACATAGGAATATGAGAACACCACTTAGAATAAGGTATGGAATCAACACTTGACTTTGAAGCAACTCGAATACCACAAATAAAACAAAACAAAGGATTTGGCTTGCAGAATAAGCCGGAAACAAACATATGATAGATCCCATATCGTGTCATGTGCCTGTTGGAAAGATATCCTACGAGATACTTGAATTCCCACTTATAAACTCCCGAAACTTTCTGGTTATGGAATCTGGTGTTGGGGATACAGGGGACACAAAATATATCACCCAAACTAACAATACCTAGATCCAGCTGTATCCATCCTTCAACACATAACCAAGAAACCTTCGGAAATCGTTTACCTCGACCTTTGAAAAGCATCTGTTATACAAGTTACGGCAATACTCCCGCACTCGCATCAGTACTAGGCTATCAGGGTTATCTCACCAACAACTGTACAAAAGAGATTTTCGATGTCGGCGTACTAAACTCAGGTATTCCAGAACTGCAACGATAAAATTATGTCGACAACACCTCAGAGCTCAACTCCCCGGGTCACTTCCACTAAACAACTGCTGACAGGAGGCACCAAGACAATGTTGTCATCACAAAACCATCGGAACGATTCTAGGATACCCGCGTGATCCTAATTTTTTTTTAGTGAAATTTGAGAAGAGAAGAGTCAAAACTCTACGTCAGGATGCCTTACCAGAGCGATGAGGAGACTGGGAAGTAAAAAGAATTCCTAAACTCTCCGATATATAATTCCTAAATGACTCAAAACATTTTTCTAGACACAACTCGGCCGCTAAAAACGATCAATCAGTGGGGGCTCCTAAGGTCGGGGAAGGCTCTGATACCAACTTGTAACGCCCTCGATGCGGCTATATCTCCCACGTGTCGAAGCACGACTTAGAGGCATAACCGCATTGAAAGCAATGTCGCAAGTGAGGTAATCTTCACACAACCCATGTAATACATAAGGGAAAGAGATACATAGTTGGCTTACAATCGCCACTTCATGCAATACATGAGTAAAGCATTACATCAAACCGATACAATCAAGGTCCGACTACGGAACCAAAATAAAAGAAGACTACCCCAAATGCTACACAGATCCCCGATCGACCCCAACTAGGCTCCACTACTGATCAACTTGAACGAAACAACACAAAGGACAAGATCTTCATCGAGCTCCTCCTTGAGCTCGGGTGCGTCACCTGCACGGTTTCATCGGCACCTGCAAACTGGTTTTGGAAGTATCTATGAGTCACGGGGACTCAACAATCTCACACCCGCGAGATCAAGACTATTTAAGCTTAAAGGTAGGACGGGGTAGTGAGGTGGAGCTGCAGCAAGCGACTTGCATATCTGGTGTCTAACATACGCAAATGAGAGTGAGAAGAGAAGGCAAAAGCACGGTCGAACAACTATGATCAAGAAGTGATCCTGAAACTACTTACGTCAAGCATAACTCCAACACCGTGTTCACTTCCCGGACTCCGCCGAGAAGAGACCATCACGGTTACACACGCGGTTGATGTATTTTAATTAAGATCAACTTCGGGTTTTCTACAACCAGACATTAACAAATTCCCATCTGCCACATAACCGTGGGCACGGCTTTCGAAAGTTCAAACCCTGCAGGGGTGTCCCAACTTAGCCCATGATAAGCTCTCGCGATCAACGAAGGATATTCCTTCTCCCCGGGAAGACCCGATCAGTCTCGGAATCCCAGCTACAAGACATTTCGACAGTAATAAAACAAGACCAGCAAAGCCGCCCGGATGTGCCGACAAATCCTGATAGGAGCTGCACATATCTCGTTCTCAGGGCACACCGAATTGTCCAAACTTCCGGTAGGCGAACCCAGAGTTGCCCCTGGTGGCCACCGGCGGCTGACGGTTTGGACCAGCACTCACGACGAGCACTGGCCCGGGGGGGGGGGGAAATAAAGATGACCCTTGAGAGCGCGACTCCCAAGGGAAAAAGGGCTAGGTGAGGCAAATGGTAAAACCAAGGTTGGTCCTTGCTGGAAAAGCTTTATTCAAAGCGAACTGTCAAGTGGCTCCCATAAATCACCTGACCACGTTAGGGACGCAAAATCCGAGAACATAATACCGATATGACGGAAACTAGGGCGGCAAGAGTGGAACAAAACACCAGGCATAAGGCCAAGCCTTCCACCCTTTACCAAGTATATAGATGCATTAATAATATATAAGGTATTGTGATATCCCAACAATTAAATATGTTCCAATCAAGGACAACATCTCCATGTTCCAACAAGGAACAAACTTCATCTTCACCTGCAACTAACAACGCTATAAGAGGGGCTGAGCAAAGCGGTAACATAGCCAAACAACGGTTTGCTAGGACAAGGTGGGTTAGAGGCTTGGTTTAACAATATGGGAGGCATGATAAGCAAGTGGTAGGTATCGCAGCATAGGCATAGCAAAAGAGCGAGCAACTAGCCAGCAAAGATAGAAGTGATTTCGAGGGTATGGTCATCTTGCCTGCAAGGTTCTCAGAGTTGTCGAAAGCTTGGTCCTCGTAAGCGTTCTCAACAGGTTCCTCGTACACGTACTCGTCTCCCGGCTCTACCCAAGGCAAGAACGCAAGAAAAGGGGACAAACATCAATCACGATGCACTGCGCAAGCAACATGATGCAAAACATGGCATGATATGCGAGATGTGGTATGCAATGCATATGCGTGCTCCGGAAGGAAAAGATGAACAAGGCATAATCTTGGCAAACGAAGTATGCCACTGGAAAGGTGAGGTGATTTCGGTTGAAATCGATATAAAGATCACCGGAATCGGATGCACGGTTTGCAAATGACAAGCAAAACAAGAATGACAAGATTCTGCCATTAACAGCATGATGCTACTTAGCATGCAACAAGAAATTAAGCTACTGTACCCAAACATATCATCAAAGCATATGGCAGAGATCTACTCAAGATTCTTGACAAAAGATTAACACTGAGCTACGGCTAAATCACACCACAACAGGTTAAGACAAGCATGCCAAAAGTGCAAAAGATAACAGGTTCACAGACTTGGTGAAAATACCATCATGCCAGAAATTAACATCAGGATGACATGTTTAGAGCAAGGAAACGACATGCTACAAGAACACAATATAGCAAAACAAGGCATGGCATGAATATACTCAAAACATAGAACAAAAGTCCCTTACTGACCATGAGCCAAAAAGGACCAGAAAATATAATAGCACCCATGTCAATTAAGCAAGTTTCGTTACAGTTTTCAGACTTAGCAGAAAACTGGACATGTCAAAAACAGATAACAAGTAGGCATGTTTACGAGCTCGATGCACTCACCACAGAGCTTTTCATGATAAACTAAGCATACAACCTCCAAGAAGACATGGCATAAAAGCTAGACATGGCAAGAACAACATCATAGCATTCAAGGGTCAACTACAACAAGCTTGGCAAAATCGAATAACATGTAAAGAATCTGCCAGTAACATTTTATAGCAAAAGTAGAGCTCGACTGACTCAAGCTATGGCACTCCATAATTACAACCAAAGGAATGGATGGATATAGCAGATCCATATGTTCAAAACACCCTTACTGATCATGCTCAAAATAGTTATATATCTCTCTGTAACAGCGAGAACACATGGGATAAAAATAACAACAGGACATGACTTTGTGAAAATACTAAGTCTCTGAAATCAGCAACATTATGTACCCTAGTTTGCATGCTTGTGCTAGTCACCACAAAGATCACAAAAACACATGGCATACACCCCTGGAAGATAGCATGGCATATTACAAAACACATGTAGAGCTCAATATCATAGGATGCACACATCAATCATGGCAAAAATGACAAAAGTGCATGTTCTGATAAGAATCTGAAACTAACATCACATAGCCCTCTTCCAACAGCTTTTCGGGCACCAAGATGAGCTCAAATGAAAATGATGCAATGAGATGAAATGATTTACTCAACGAGATGAACAATTTGACATATTACACGCATGAAACGGAGCAGTATGCAACAAGTTATGATGCGATGAACATGCAACAAAACATCTGCAGAAAAATGACTTAGAGGAAAAACAACCTCGCAAAAGTCAACGGGATCCAGGGTTCCTCGCGGCACGGACGTCGAGGCAGCCGGAGCTCGCCGGAAAAGGACGGAGAGGGCGTCGGCGGGTCGTCCCGAGGCGGATCCGGCCCTCCCGTGGCCGGATCTGGCCAGGGTGGAGGAGGAGGACGCCGGCGACGAGGCTGGAGGCGAGACTCGGGCGGCGGGGACGCGCGGGTCCGCACGGGCGGCGGCGAGCGGCGGCTCGGGCCGCGGGGGCCGGCGGCGCGGGGGCGGCGGAGAGGCCACGTGGCGGCGCGCCATTGGCTGTGGGCGGCGGCGGAGATGCGTCCGGCGCGGACGGACATGTCCGACGGCGCGGAGGGGGATTTTTAGGGTTTCATCTGCGATTTGGAAGGGGGAGGCACATATTTATAGGTAGGAGGGGCTAGGAGGCTCCAAATGGGGTGCCGTTTTCGGCCACGCGATCGTGATCGAACGACCGAGAGGATGGAAGGGGTTTAGGTGTGTTTTTGGGCCAGTTTGGAGGGGTGTTGGGCTGCAACCCAAAAGAGGCTTTCACGGTTACCCGGTTAACCGTTGGAGTATCAAACGACCTCCGAATGACCCAAAACTTGACAGGCGGTCTACCGGTGCTATACCAAGGCCACTTGGCAAGCCTCGGTCCAATCCGAGACCGTTTAACACCCGCACACGAAAAGAGGCAAAAGGGGGCGCCGGGGAACATAGGAGTGCCGGATTGCAAAACGGACAACGGGGAAAATGCTCGGATTCATGAAACGAACACGTATGCGAATGCGATGCACATGATGACATGATATGAAACGCATGACATGGACAAAATGCAAAAGAAGGAAAACCCAACCACGGAGGTAATATCATATCGCATTGCCGAAAATGGCAAGAGTTGGAGTTACAAATATGGCAAGTTACATCCGGGGTGTTCCACCAGGGTAGAGGGATCTGGTATCCAGAATCCGAGCAAGGAGAGGGAGAGAGAAGGGCGGCTGAACTTCCATAGCAGTTAATCGTCCCAGCCAAGAACAGGCCCTCGCGAGGCAGTTCTCCTTTGTACTAATCATCATCTTCATCGGCCCCAGAGGCAATCCATCCACCCACAAAACTAGAGTAGGGTATTACACCAGAACGGTGGCCCGAACTAGTATAAACTCTGTGTTCTTGGTGTTGTTCTTTTGGTAGTTTAGATCCTTGCAAGATGGAGAGGTAGTGGGCAGAATCTCCGCGCGCACCCCAGAGTTCGAACCTTAAGGGTCTGCCGGAACCCACAATCCGACATTTGGCGCGCCAGGTAGGGGTGCGCCGGAATCTGCCTTCTCACCGCTCCGCTGCTCGTCTCATCATCGTCACCATGTCCGGCGACCAGGCCAGCAACCAAGATCCATGGGCGGCGTGGCCCGCCTGCGCGGGGCTGCCCGCCCTGGGCGACCCCGCGCCCCAGGTAGCGGGCGGCACGGACAGACTTCAGCAACCCTTACGTCGCGACAGGCGCGGTCGGCGGCAAGGGCCTCCAATCATGCCGCGGCCACGACACCGTACACCCGCCGGGAACGGGCGAACTCGAGGGCCGCGCTCACGTTAGGCCGAGAGCTGCTGTAGTGTAGGCTACTGGAAGGCGGCCGCGATGTGCTGCTGGAGCGGGTCGTCGAGCTCCTGGGCTTCGCCGCTTCGGGGGCTCACCCCTTCTGCGTCCAGCTTCCATCTCAAGCCCAGGGTGGCACGCGCGGGGGCCCCGCGCGCTCCCGCGGGCCTCTGGGCTACCCCGACACCAGCAAATCCGTCGGCGCCGGATTGACAATGGTGCTACCCCTGCCCCCGGCGCGTGAGGAAGAAGGACTCGGTCCGGCCTACGGCGCCTACCACGCCGCGGTGGGCGCGTCAAGCAACGACGCATGGCGCATGGAGCACTACAGCGCCGCCCTCGGGGTAGCGGCGCCAGAAGAATACGTGCTACGCATGATGGACCAAGGGCACGCTCACGAGGGGGAACAAGGCTCGCTTCTTAGCCCAAGCTGGGGAGACGAGGCGCCAGAAGCCGAGCTCTTCCAGGAACCCCGGGGCGACCCCGCCAGCCATGCTGGAAGCGACACTTATCGGGTACCACTAATCCCTCAGGAGCAGGCATACGCTAATCATGGACGCAGGAGGTGCAGGTCGCCGCAGCAAGTGTCTGCCCCGCTCCCGCGGTCTCCTACCCCTCAGGAGGAGGGCATAGGAGGCTGCAGGGGAGGGGCAGGGACCCCACATAACCACCGCGGCGTTCGGAGCAAGGCATTCTCAAGAGGTAGGCCCTCCGCTGGGGAGGCGCCTGAGGGCCTGCCCCTGGCGGAGGACCCGTGGTCGGCGGGGGAACCGCTGGCGACCACTCTACCCCACCGGCGGCGTCCTGGTTTCCGGTCATCGTTGGTGGCACTAGAGTGTGGCGCAAGGCGGGGCCCTCGTCTGGCGATATGAAGCAAGGCCGGTACCTGTGAAGAAGGCCCAGTGCCTGTGAAGCTCGCCGCCCCGTGACACTCTCACGTAATAACGAGTGGGGTTGTACACGCCCCGGAGTCTCAGGGGTGCCGGCCTCAGGCCCTGGGGCTCCCTCCCACGCCCAGTGGACATCACTTAGCTCCGCGCTGGTGAGAAGACGTCCAAGACTAGATTAGGTGCCGGACGCGGCTTTTTGTCTGCCTTTATCACCCTTTTCTTTTGGTTGTAACTTTTCCCTGCTAAATTTAAGTTGAATTCGAAATTGAGTTTTGCGTGTGTTCGGGGAGGGGTGCTTAATCTCGTTCGAACCATTTTCTCGCGTTCTGTTCACCGCCTCACCGCAGCTGCCTCCACTCATGAGCCCCTCGTGAGACGGGCCAGGCCTAGCTCGAGCGCAGCCCAGGCCGCTGGCGTTGCTTCCTTACGAGATTACCTTTTGGTGACTGCGGAGGTTGTCTTTTCCTAAAAAGGCCCAGAGCCCGTGAAGCTACCGTGTCCATAAAAAGGCCCAGAGCCTGTGAAGAAGGCAAATGCCTGTGAAGCTACCGCGTACATAAAAAGGCCCAGAGCCTGTGAATAAGGCGAATACCTGTGAAGCTACCGCGTCCATAAAAAGTCCCAGAGCCTGTGAAGAAGGCGAATGCCTGTGAAGTTACCGCGTCCATAAAAAGGCCCAGAGCCTGTGAAGAAGGCGAATGCCTGTGAAGCTACTGCGTCTATAAAAAGGCCCAGAGCCTGTGAAGAAGGCGAATGCCTGTGAAGCTACCGCGTCTATAAAAAGGCCCAGAGCCTGTGAAGAAGGCGAATGCCTGTGAAGATACCGCGTTTGTAAAAAGGCCCGGAGCCTGTGAAGAGGGCCAGCGCCTGTGAAGCCCCTCACTGACAGCGCTTGCGCATCTTATGATTTCAACTAAAAAACGCTCAGGACGCCATGAGCTGCCTCGAGGCCTGCTCGAAGCAAAGGTAAACCAACCAGCCGCCGGGCACGGATACTCGCACAATATAATAGCTGCTAGTACAATCTACACAAGTTTTACACGAGGGGCTCCCCCTCCCAAAATGCTCTCACGACCATCAGGCCAAACACCTGAGTTCTACCCATGCAGGACAAAAGGACAGGAGCAACATGCAGTCAGTCGGACAAATCCCCCAAGGCGTCCTCAGGAGCACCTCCCGAACCGCCGCTGATGTCACCGGACTCGCCACGGCTGCCTGCATCGTCGTCAGCGGCGCCGGGACCGTCCACCACACCGCCTTCCTCGGCAGCCACGATCACGCCATCGTTATCCGAAGCAAAGGCCTGCACAAGAGCATCCACGTTGTTTTCCCCCAGCTCGCCAGGTCGCCTCGGGCGGCCTGGGGGACTGGGGCGATGACGGCATCGAAGTTAAAGTGGGGATCCAGGTCCTGAAGATGGCTGAAGACGCGGGAAAAAGCGCGCCCAAACAGGGCACGGCTCCTCTCCTCCACCAACCTGTCGTCCCTCGCCGACCGTGCCTCAAGCTGCGTCACCACGGCAGTGAAGAACTGCAGGTTGCCAGCATAGTTGACCATATGCGGCTTGCCGACGGCCTCCTCGCAGATGTTGCGCAAGACTGCGTTGGCCCTCTCCCTGAGCGTAGACAGCATGGGGCCGTGCACGTGCTCCAGGACCTGTCGCTAGCGTATCTCATCGGCGTTCTGACGCTTGACAGCCTCGGCCTCTTCCACCCGCTGACGAAGGCGGAGCACCTCGGCCTGGAGAGCAGCCGACTCCTTCCGCGCTGCCTCAAGGGCGGCCCGGGAGGCGTTGGCTCGCCGCGTCGCTTCGGCTCGTTGGGCCCTCAGAGCTGCGGTTCTCCCCTCAGCTTCAACCCAGATCAACTCTAGCTTCCTCTTGAACTCATGCTCGAGGCCTTGGCGCGCTGTCGCCACCCGGCGACCGACCTCCTCCAAGACATGCGCCTCCCGAGCAGCAACTTCATCTTCCGCCTACGTCACCAGGCGCTCCCTCATCTCCAGTCGCTCATACTCACGGGTACGTTCGGCAGCCTCCAGCGTCAGCGCCTCTTCACGCCTCTGGAGCCCGGCTGGGTCGCCAGAGGCCACCCTCATCGACAAGGGCCGCCTCGCGCAGCTCCACTTGCTCCTCCAGCAAGTGGCATCGGGCCAGGAGCTCCGGAGCCTGCTCCTCCGCCGCCTCTCGTTGTCGGTCGGCCCCCAGGGCCTCTTCAACGGCCTGGGATCGGGCCACCCGGGAGGCCTCCAGTGACGCCTTCGCTTCTTCGTACTCAAGGTCGCGCTGGCGGCGCGCGAGGGCGACAGCGGCCTCCAGCTCGCGCCTCTCCGTGGCAAGGCGCAGGCCCTCGACCTCCAAGCGCGCGTCTTCATCAGCGAGCTCCTCCCCAAGCAGGTCCACCGCGCCACTCGCTCTTCGAAGGAATTCGCGACGGTGAGCGCAGCGCTCCCGAGCACGCTCGAGCACGTCTCCCATGCCCTCGTCTGCCCCAGGCAAGCGCCTGGGGGCACGGATCATCGCTCCCTCTCCGGGCAGGGGGATGGGAGCTGGCGCCCCCACGACGGCCGGGCGCGCCGTGCCGGAAGTTCGGCCTGGGGCCGGCACGTCTCCAGGCGAAGGGCGCGGGGGGCGCCTCAGCCAGTCGCAGCCCGCGACCAGATGAGAAGCCCACGGCAGGCTGGCCATGCCAAGAGAGGGCCCACGAAGGAAGAACGCAGGAAGAGAAGGGTTGCGAGGCACCTCAGGACGGTCCGCCTCCTCGTTCGTCCTCACCACAAGAGCCGTGCTGCTCGGGACGTCCAGGGGTGATGGGGGAGGTGGAGCCAAAGGAGGCAGCACCTCATTGGCCTCCACGACCTCGTCAGGAAGGGGCCTGCAGAGCCAGAATCAGTAGGTGCAACAAGGGGATCAGGAGTCGGAAAAGGAGGGGGCTTAATCGTCGGTGGCGAAGTACTTCCGGCGCTTCAGCAAGCGACAAGGGGAGTCGTCACCTAGGGCCTCCCTTTTCCTTCGGAGGGCTTCGAAGTCCACACGAAAGCTTCCCACAAGGAGAGCGCAAGGATCAACCCGCGGCGGAGGCAAGGCAGCAGCGCTATCCGCGTCAGGGACGCCGGCCTGGCGCGTGCTGCCGGACACCTCGGCAGAAGACGCAGCCAGGGCCTCGGGAGCCACGGCCCCAGGCATCGGAGGCGGCTGCGCCACACCAACTGCCTCGGCGGCATGGGCCTCAGGAGCTGCCCCCTCGAGAGCACCGCTAGTTGCAGTCGCCTCATCAGGAGCTTTCTCGGCCTCCGTCGTCTCCTGCCTCCCTGCTCCGCCACTTGAGGAGGATTCGCCTAAGCCGACCGGAAGGGCAGTCAGCACCATAGGGTTCTTGCGAGGCCCTTGGGGGCCAGCAGGGCGTAGCCCCCACTCGTCGAAAGAGGGCATCTGCCTCGCGAAATCATCCCTGTTCTGACAGAGGTACAGCAGAGCCCCACCATGCTGGATGCTGCCCGGGTTGGGGTCGCTGGTCAAGACCAAGAGCACCGTCCTTAGTACTCCAGGCGTCAGGTCTTCCTCCTGAAGCCTCATGTGATCACCATGTCCACTGAAGGCGCACATCCGGCGAGAATGGCGCTGGAGAGGGGCAATGCGGTGCAACAGAAATTCCTTCACTACCTTGGGCGCCATCACGCCAAGCGTTTTCAAGAACGTAAAGCGGCGCCAGACGAAGGCGAGCCGGGGGCTCTCGAGCGTCTCCTGGCCCCAGCCAGAGTTGGGTACAGCAGGCGAAGTTGGCTTCACCGGCAGGGGGCTGGGCACCCCGACATCGACGTACAACCACCGCTCACGGAACCCAGCTGAAGGTGTGGGGAGCTTGAAGTCAATACCAGAAGCTGCAGTCTCAGGCGCGGCGACGAAGCTCACGCATGCCGAGCATTGAGCGGGGTCGGCAAGACGCAGGGAGAAGAAGTGGTGCAGCAGGGCAACGGAAGGAGGGACGCCCATCAGCGCCTCACAGACAAAAGCAAAAACTGAAAGGAGGGTGATGGATTCAGGGCCCAGATGCATCATGTGGATCTGGTAATGGGTGAGGACGGCGTTGAAGAAATCAGAGAAGGGGGGAACCATACCCGCCCACAAGGCGTCAGCAAAGTAATGAACCTCGGTGATTATCCTGTCGGAGGGGAGGTGAGACGTAGGCCAGGCCGTCGTCCTCCCACACTCGTTGAAGACAGTGGCCAAGGCCGGGCTGAGCTTATCCAGGCACTCCAGATTGCGTATGATTGACTGGCCAACGGCAGGGGCCACCGACGGCGGCGGATGAGAAGGAAGCACAGGCTTCTTCCCTTTCTCTTTCTTCGTCGGAGCCATGATTGAGGACGGGAGAAAGGAGATGTGAGATGGGATGAGAGGTAGGAGTCGGAGCTCGAAGGAAGGAAGAACAAGGGATAGTCGAGCAACAGGAAGAGGGGCGGCTGTGTGCAACTGTGGGGCAACCTAGCGCGGCGCAAAATAAGGGAGCGTGGGCAAACAGTGCCGCCCACGTCCAATCAACTGACACACTGCGCCCGAGGCCGCAGGCTGTTAGGGCCCGTGGCGCTTCGCCCTTGCCCTTTCACCTTTCGGCCCGGCCAAGTTCGGGCGCGCCTTGGGCTCGGGGGCTACTGTCGGCGTTCTGGGAATGAGATCATCGTGCAGCCCAGAGCGGCGTTACCACAGGGCCTTTGGCAGGCAAAGACCAACTTTTGTCAGGATAAGTGTACTGTATGTTCCCCTTCGAATTGGCCAATTGTTGGCGCCCTTCCCGCTCAATATTTGGGGAGAGGCCCAAGGCCTTTGCCTATAAATAGGACTAGCCACCCCCAGGGTAGAGGGATCTGGTATCCAGAATCCGAGCAAGGAGAGGGAGAGAGAAGGGCGGCTGAACTTCCATAGCAGTTCATTGTCCCAGCCAAGAACAGGCCCTCGCGAGGCAGTTCTCCTTTGTACTAATCATCATCTTCATCGGCCCCAGAGGCAATCCATCCACCCACAAAACTAGAGTAGGGTATTACACCACAACGGTGGCCCGAACTAGTATAAACTCTGTGTTCTTGGTGCTGTTCTTTCGGTAGTTTAGATCCTTGCGAGGCGGAGAGGTAGTGGGCAGAATGTCCGCGCGCACCCTAGAGTTCGAACCTTAAGGGTCTGCCGGAATCCACAATCCGACAGGGGGCGCACCTTGGGGGGGGGGGGGGGGTAGGCGCGCCGCCTTCCTCGTGCCTACCTGGTTCATGTCTTGACGTAGGGTCCAAGTCCTCTGGATCACGTTCATTCCGAAAATCACGTTCCCGAAGGTTTTCATTCCGTTTGGCCTCCGTTTGATATTCTTTTTCTGCGAAACTCTGAAATACGCAAAAAACAGCAATTCTGGGCTGGGCCTCCGATTAATAGGTTAGTCCCAAAAATAATGTAAAAGTGTATAATAAAGCCCATTAATGTCCAAAATATAATATAATATAGCATGGAATAATAAAAAATATAGATACGTTGGAGACGTATCAAGCATCCCCAAGCTTAATTCATGTTCGTCCTTGAGTAGGTAAAAGATAAAAACAGAAATTTTGATGTGGAGTGTTACTTAGCATAATTTCAATATAATTCTTCTTACTGTGGCATGACTATTCAGATTTGATATGATTCAAGATAAAAGTTTAATGTTAAAATAAAAACAATAATACTTCAAGAATACTAACTAAGCAATTATGTCTTATCAAAATAACATAGCCAAAGCAAGTTATCCCTACAAAATCATATAGTCCGGCTATGCTCCATCTTCCCCACACAAAATATTTGTCACAGCCCTAGATTCATGTTTGTAAATAGTGGCATTGCATCCATGCATCATGTCTAATTTTATCCGAAACCTAAAATGGGGGCTGATAAACCCTAGCAGCAAATGAAATTCAACTAGGGTCAAAATTAAATCTTTTAAATGAACCCAAAATGCCCTTCACAAAAGTTCATCATTTTCGAATTGGTCTAGAACCTCTGCCAAAAGTTGTGCACATTTTTCTAGGACACTTTGGATTTTTGAACTAATCCATAAGTATTTGAATTTGGACATTTAAATCTTATAAATATTTTTAATTGTCCAAATAATCCTGAAAGTACTTGAGGGCCGTTGAGAAATATTTCAAAGGTGCCTAAAATTATTTTTAGGATTTTACCAAGTGGTTTAGTATCTTTACTAAATCAAAAACAACATCAGAAAATAGAAAACGGAAATAAAAGAGAGAGGAGAAAGGAACTTACCTGGCGCTCACCTGCAGCAGAGCCGACCCAGCTTCCGTTCTGGCCCAGCCCACCACTGCAAACCCCCTCAACCCATCGTCTACCTCTGCCTACTAGCAGAGGCGTGTCGCCTGCACGCGCATCGGACGCCACCTCCTGCTTCCACCTCCTGCTTTCTCCTCCGTCGTCGACCGAGCGTCTGCAGACGCCCCGAGCCCGCCAAGGTCCTCTCCCCTCTCTCCCCCGGACCCCTTCCCTCCTCTGCTCTCTCCCGCGCCACACCCGAGCGGAGCTCGTCGCCACCCTCGCTATTCGCCGTGGCCACCATGCTCCCCTCGCCACCTCGACCTGCCAGAGGCTCCGCCTCTGTCGCCTACGCCTTCTGCACCGAGCCAAGCGGGCCGGGAAGCCCTGCTTCGTCCTCGGCATCGTCTTCTTCAACCTCGGCCACCGGAGATCGCCATCGTCGTTCGCCGCCGTCCGCGCTTCCCCAAGGCCGCCGACCAGCTCTCTGGATCCGCCGTGACCTCCTCTACCTAGCCCCCTACCTCCCGTGCTCTGGCCACCCTGCGCCCTGCTGCTGCCTCTACTCGATGCGGCCGAGCAAGGGTTTCCTCCTGGTGCCCCCTGTGTGCCAAACGGTGACCCGCACAAGAAACCCGAGCAACTCTGGCGAAACCCGACAGCGTTTTTGGTCGCCGCCGACCAAGCTCCGGCGAGCTGACGTGGCGCTGGCTTAAGTAGTGCTAATGACCCTGCTAAAACCCCCTAGAGCCACTGCCATGTAGGCCCAGTGCCTGTTTAGTTTAACTGAATGTTATGTTTAGATTAGTTATTAACCCAGCTGGTCCCACACGTTAGTTTGACTTGCTGACGTGGCCTTTGACCGGCCCCACACGTCAGTGACTCATACTAGCGGTGTGTCACTGACCAGTAGGTCCCACTGGTCAGTTTGAGTCTGGGCGACCCTGTTGACCAGCTGACGTCACAGTGACGCAGTGCTGACGCAGTAACTCCTTTTTCTGAATTTATTCTTATTCAGGAAATTTCAGAAAATAGTGCTAACTTCTAAAAATCATATAAAATCAATCGTAGCTCCAAATCAAACAAATTATATATGAAAAATGATCAGAAAAATCCAATCTATCCATCTGAACTAGTTTCATGCATGCTAAAGCAACCTAACCTTGCTGTTTAGATGAAACAAGATAATGCACCATTATGACTTTATACATGAGCTTACATTTGAATCTTTGATTCAAATGGGTTCAACTCAACTTGTCCTAGTATGCATTCGTCAAAACACATTCATATTGACATGTCACATTCATGCATCATATTGTTGCATTGCATTGATTGTGTTTCCTTCTCTATTGCCGGTATTTGTCCCCTCTCGATAGACGTGGTTTCAATGATGAGATCGAAGACACCAATGAAGAACTATATTATCTTCAGAAGTGCGAGGCAAGCAAAACCCCCTTGTTCATTCCGATACCATCCCACTCTCTCGCTCCTGCTCTCTTTTACTGCATTAGGACAACATCGATTCAACTGTTACATGCTGCGGTAGTTGAACCCCTTATGCTCTGCATGACCTGTCATTGCCATAGTAAATAGATGAAACCCACTAGCATGAGTAGGAGTTGTTTGAGCCTTGATGTGCCTACTCATTCATGTTTGTTTTCAAGCCTGCTACTGCTTAGGGTTGAGTCGGGTCTGATTCATCGGGAATGAATTGGAATGGTGATGAACATGTCCTACTGTGTGTGAGCTAAGTGTGTGAACACGATTTGGTAAAGGTAGTGGTGAGAGGCCATGTAGGAGTACATGGTGGGTTGTCTCATTGAAACCGTCCTTAGGAACTGAGTTCTATGTTTGTGATCCATGAAACAGCTACTACCACACGTTGGGCCCTGAAATATGACCCAGCTCGACTTACTGACCCCTCTCGTCCTCTGTCCAGGAGTTGCAAATAATTTCTGGTGTTTGTAGTATGCTGGGGGCCGCACGCAGCGCTGACCGTATGGGTGGGCTGTGTTGCGGTAGGCACGTGGCACGGTGTACCGGGCGCCCGTTTGGTGTCCCAGGAACCCTGCACACATCGTTTGGGGCTGTGAGTGAAACTCCGGCCGGATCTCCTCGCGGATGGAACCCGAATAGGCGATAAACCTGGACTAGAGACTTGTGTGGTAAGTTAGGTCGTGGTCTACACCCACGACGACTTTCGCTTGAAGTCTGCCGAGCACATGTCGTGTGCAGACGCTAAGTGGTGGAAACATGTGTGAAGAAGTACACCCCTGCAGGGTTATAAATGATCTATTCGAATAGCCGTGTCCGTGGTAATGGACTTCTGCGTTGCCTATAAGAGTTCATAGACAAGTGAAAGTGGATACTCTAAAATGCGCAAGATAAGCGTGAGTGCTATGGATGGCCTTCTCGTAGGGAGACAGAAGAGGATCCATAGTGGTGTATTGATATGGTGAATATGTGGACTCGTGTGCGCCACCTCAAAAGAGTTACTTGCAGTCATAGTTTAGGTTAGCCACTGAGTCAAAGCTGGCTTGCTGCAGTCAAACTCCACCACCTCCTTTATTGATACTGATGCATATGTAGCTAGTTCTGATGTAAGTCTTGCTGGGTACGTTTGTACTCACGTTTGCCTATTTTATGTTTTGCAGAGAGACGTCAGTCTCGCTAGTAGTTCCGTGTGGACTCCGACGTTTAGCTTGATACATCAGCTACGGTCTTGTGCCCTCGGCAGGATCTGGTAGATAGTCAGGCTTCTCAGCCTTTTTCATTTGTAGTTGTCTGTACTCAGACATGTTAAGCTTCCGCTTGTGCTTTGACTTGTATGCTCTGAATGTTGGGTCATGAGACCCATGGTTGTAATATCTGGCTCTTCGGAGCCTAATGAATAAATATTTGAGTCGTAGAGTCTTGTTGTGATGCCATGTTGTATTTACACATATCGAGCATATTGTGTGTATGATTGAAATGCTTGGTATGTGTAGGATCCGACAACCTAGTTGTTTATCCTTGGTAGCCTCTCTTATGGGGAAATGTAGTCTTGTGCTTCCTTGAGCCATAGTAGTCCGCTACAGCCCGGTTTACCGGAGTCCTGCTAGCCCAGTGCTACAACCCGGATTCACACGCTGCTGACCGACATGCTCGATGTGATTCATGTATGCCTGTTCCCATGAGTTAGTGCCACTTCGGGTTCATGACTAGTCATGTCGGCCCGGGTTCTCTATCATATGGATGCTAGCGACACTATCATATACGTGAGCCAAAAGGCGCAAACGGTCCCGGGCCAGGTAAGGTGGCACCCGTGGGAATACCGTGCGTGAGGCCGCAAAGTGATATGATGTGTTACATGCTAGATCGATGTGGCCTAGGATCGGGGTCCTGACAGCATTGGTATCAGGGCCTGACTGCCTGTAGGATTACCAAGCCAAACTGGTCGAAGTTGAGTCTAGAAATGCTTTAGTTATGTAAGGGAATTGATTGTGGAAGGGAACGTAAGGCTGTTTTTACTCCTTATACCTCATGCCCTCTGATCTGAGTCATCCTCTTCCTTTCTACGGGGATTAAGAACTAGGCCTTCTCATCTATCTATCAGGATGACGTGTTACTAATCCATAGACTTACAGAATTGATAGTTTCAAGCCTCTGTTCAGTTTCTTCTACTCCCATGTGTTCTTAGTTGATCTCAGATCATTGATATTGTGATGTTGAGTGGTTATGCCACCATTTTGCAGGATGTCTCAAATCTTTTTGAGCATTTACAACCGTTATGCTGTCCGAGTCATCCCAAGTTTCTAAATAGTCTGATGCGTTTGCAAATCCTTTCTTTCCGTTCCCGATGTCCTTTTGGTCAGAATAAGCACACTAACCAGTCAGCTGAGGTACTCTATTGCCTCGACATATATGTTGGAGTTATTATTATGACCCTAGGTATCTTAGGGGATCATCTAGTAACCTAGCCATGTTTTGTGTCCCCGGTGTGATGATTCTGGCCGCCATTCTCGAAAGCATCCCGTGATGCCATTTAGTAGTAGGTATTCTATTCCTGGGTTGTTGAACCCGAGATTCACCCTACTTACTTCATGTTGTTAGTATTTGCTAGTTCCCTTAAGATATTAGTAACCTTTGCGATAGTCCTCGACGTCTGTGGTATCTCATTCTTCCAATACCATGAACCATCATGGCAAACCAAAAGATCACAACCAGGGTGCTCTTGAGGAGTACTCCATTCATATCGTGAATCTGCCAGTCCTTACTTTTCAGCATGGGTTATCCGGAAGAAATATGTTGAACTTGTTCGACATACTAACCTATGCATCCACAACTCAGAAAGATATATGTTCCTTTGAGTTGTCCCTCTGTAGTTGTATTCCGATACTTGTCTATCAGTTGATAGTCAAGTTTATGTCGTGCATTCATGTTGTTCTATGCGTACTATTCTTGTGGTCCGTGAAGCCGTTCTATTTTAGAATGGATAGGAGAAACAAACTCCAGAACCTCATCCATATCTAGGATTGGGTCAAAGCAATTGTATTCCGTGGATCAAAATGCCAATCCAGCTTTTGCTCTGCTCTACCTTGGAGTGTTACCATCTTTATGTCAAGAGTGTCATGAGAATTGCACCACCTCTTATGAATTCTTGATGCAGTAATACTTCTTGCCATCATTTTTCATTCCTCAGTCCCCGTGTTGTTACAACCGGAATGCCGACAAGTGGATCGTGATGTGTGAAATCAATACTCCTAGAAACTGTGTTGCTTGGTAGTTAATGGACACTATTCTCATTCTTAGCGTGTTGGTTATTAAATCATCATCCTAAGATTGACCATGCTACCTTGTCCTTATTTCCGGTGCACTTTTTGATCAGTGAGTTAGGATAGTGTCCATCCTTGCTTAGTTGATCATATCGTCTTGCCCTGAAAAGCAAGATTGTTTTCGACCTTAGTGACATATCGGTGGTTTGTGATTTTCCGAAGATCTTCTCGGAAGTATTACCTGGTTGTCACCTGACCGCTATGTTGAGTTCGTGATCAAGTTGGTTTTCTTGTAAACCACCCCTTCTCCAAGAATCCGTGTTGGATATCCCTGAGCTGGTTGGTTAAGCTAAACAACAACTTGGAGAGTTAGAAGATAAAATCTTGTCTGACTTAATTCATGTTAAGGGATATCTTTTTGTGTGTGTGTGTGTGTGTGTGTGTGTTGAAGAGAGATGATATCTCCATCGATTGGTTCTCGTGATCAGTTGTTGGATCTATTGCCTCGTCAAAACTTTGACTTGAGTATGGGCTATCGTCAAGTCAAATCAGAACCAACGATGTTCGTAATGTTGTCTTACTTGTGGTTGATCCCTCGAGCATACACCATTATATCTTTTGGTCTGACCAATGCTATCACCGTGTTCACATGATGGTGGAAGTCCAGTGATATGGAAATTCCGATGAGTTGTTGTTGAGCCCATCAGCAGCATTTTGTCTCCCCCATGATTCATGTTGAACATCAACCTAGTGTTGGAAACTTTGTAGGCAATGCCTTCGTGTTCCGCTCATGAAGCCTATGTTTGGATGAAAGAAGTGACTTCCTTTGATTCACGTGCATTAGATGTAAGTTGCCACCGTGAATTCGAGAAAGTTTGTTTTTGCCTCCTATGGAATCATCCCAAGTTAGTCATGCACGTGCGAAGTGCTCTATGGTTTGATAGGTTGGCCGCCTCCATTCTATATGTGTTCCTAGCATACCAAGCCACTGATTGATTTGTTCAAGGAAAAGAAGTTCCTTCTTAAGAGCAAGACTTATAGAAGGACTTCGATATCCTCGATGATGGTTCCCCACCTGGACTTGGTAGTGTTTTATTATAAGACTACCACGTGGTCATGCTTGTCCTGGGCAGCATGTTCACAAGTTTGTAGCAGAACCGGCTCATGTTTTGTAGCTTACTACCATAGTTCATTCCCCGAGAATCTCGCAACGTTATCTCGTCGATTTGTGTTGCAAACTTTCATTTTTCTTTCGAGACCCGATGAGTCTGGATTATCCTATTACCAACCAGATCTGAGTCTCAGGCAGATATGATGGTTGGAACTTTTCTAGGATCTATGATGTAGGTCCCGACAGGGTTGATGTTCTGGCCGACACACCTAGCCGGAATATCGATTATTGTAGTATCTTGAATGAGCAATTTGGCCACCTCCCCATAAGGATTTCGTAGGATTTACTTTCGTAATTGTTCCTTATGGATTCTTGTGCTCCCGAAGTCCGACCTTTTACTTGATGTTCTATATACCAAACCATATCAATAAATGGGTTACGTTAGCACATCAAGGAGAACATTAAAAGCGGAGTGCTAAATGTCTCTCGGTCGATCATCCAGATTTTGTTTCCTTGGCCTCGCTAAGGTGAAATCTGAGAAGGTGTTATCTTCCTTTGCATCTGCATCGTCCATAACTATTCGTCATGGTAGCATGTTGTGTTGCCATGATCCTTGACACGGATGTTGGTAGAACCTTGATGAATATGGAAATGCTCAAGTTCTTGAGAGCACGCACAAGCAAAATCATCCCTTGCGTTGTCTTCAACAAGGTAGTTCACATCATCCATTCTAGACCTAGTGTGTCGTTCTCTCGTACCCCGTCAAACGATTGCTCGTAAATTGCCTTAGGCTGGTATAAAGAGTTTCAATGATCTCTGAATCAAAAGTAATTCTTTTTGCCACTTAAGGGAATAGCTCTACGAGCCACCTCCTCTAAGGTGCCCCGTTTGACAAGAAGGGCAACTTAACTCCTCACTACTTGAAACACATCCACCATCTTCTTAAGCATGGAAATGTTGCCTACCAAATTGAATCTTTGATTATCATGTTCTTCCCATCCATCTTGATGTGTGTTTTGTGTCCCGGTTTAAGAGATGTTCTATCGTCTCATTCCATGAGCTGATCATGTATCGCTCGATCTTTGTGAAGATCGAATTCTGTCGAGTTTCCTCTCTTCCGTCATCATAGTTGCAAGAAGATTTCAAAGCAAAGACGTCAAGATCAATTGGAGAAATGAATCAACATCTTCGAGAAGGGCAATTGGATCATGAAGATCATGTTATTAGTTTGTGTCCCTTTTGTCTTCTTACCTCACGTCTTGAATCTCGGGACGAGATTCTTGTTTAGTGGGTGTGAGTTGTCATAGCCCTAGATTCATGCTTGTAAATAGTGGCATTGCATCCATGCATCATGTCTAATTTTATCCGAAACCTGAAATGGGGGCTGATAAACCCTAGCAGCAAATGAAATTCAACTAGGGTCAAAATTAAATCTTTTCAATGAACCCAAAATGCCCTTCACAAAAGTTCATCATTTTTGAATTGGTCTAGAACCTCTGCCAAAAGTGGTGCACATTTTTCTAGGACACTTTGGATTTTTGAATTAATCCATAAGTATTTGAATTTGGACATTTAAATCTTATAAATATTTTTAATTGTCCAAATAATCCTGAAAGTACTTGAGGGCTGTTGAGAAATATTTCAAAGGTGCCTAAAATTATTTTCAGGATTTTACCAAGTGGTTTAGTATCTTTACTAAATCAAAAACAACATCAGAAAATAGAAAACAGAAATAAAAGAGAGAGGAGAAAGGAACTTACCTGGCGCTCACCTGTAGCAGAGCCGGCCCAGCTTCCGTTCTAGCCTAGCCCACCACTGCAAACCCCCTCAACCCGTCGTCTCCCTCTGCCTACTAGCAGAGGCGTGTCGCCTGCACGCGTATCGGATGCCACCTCCTGCTTTGACCTCCTGCTTTCTCCTCCGTCGTCGACCGAGCGTCTGCAGACGCCCCGAGCCCGCCAAGGTCCTCTCCCCTCTCTCCCCTGGACCCCTTCCCTCCTCTGCTCTCTCCCGCGCCACACCCGAGCGGAGCTCGTCGGCACCCTCGCTGTTCGCCGTGCCATGCTCCCCTCGCCACCTCGACCTGCGAGAGGCTCCGCCTCTGTCGCCTACGCCTTCTACACCGAGCGAAGCGAGCCGGGAAGCCATGCTTCGTCCTCGGCATCGTCTTCTTCAACCTCGGCCACCGGAGATCGCCACCGTCGTTCACCGTTGTTCGCGCTTCCCCAAGGCCGCCGACCAGCTCTCTGGATCCGCCGTGAGCTCCTCTACCTAGCCCCCTACCTCCCGTGCTCGATTACACCGCGTAGCCACCGCCCCTTTCGAGCCCGAGCGCTCCTCGCCGCCGGCCATGTCGCCTTCGTGGCTACGGCCGTGCAAGCACACGTCCGAGCACACCACCGCATTCAGTGCGTCCTCACGAGCCTAACGCACGCACTCCATCGCCCTGCCATGCACCATAGCCCTCTTTTCCTCTCCGCCCGAACTCCGGCGCCGCCGTGAGCTCTGCTCCGGCGAGCTCCGGCCACCCTGCGCCCTGCTGCTTCCTCTGCTTGATGCGGCCGAGCGAGAGTTTCCTCCTGGTGCCCCCAGTGCGCCAAACGGTGACCCGCACGAGAAACCCGAGCAACTCCGGCGAAACCCAGCAGCGTTTTTGGTCGCCGCCGACCAAGCTCCGGCGAGCTGACGTGGCGCTGGCTTAAGTAGTGCTAATGACCCTGCTAAAACCCCCTAGAGACACTGCCATGTGGGCCCAGTGCCTGTTTAGTTTAACTTAATGTTATGTTTAGATTAGTTATTAACCCAGCTGGTCCCACACGTCAGTTTGACTTGTTGACGTGGCCTTTGACCGGCCCCACACATCAGTGACTCATGCCAGCGGTGTGTCACTGACCAGTAGGTCCCATTGGTCAGTTTGACTCTGGGCGACCCTGTTGACCAGCTGATGTCACAGTGACGCAGTGCTGATGTAGTAACTCCTTTTTCTGAATTTATTCTTATTCAGGAAATTTCAGAAAATAGTGCTAACTTCTAAAAATCATATAAAATCAACCGTAGCTCCAAATCAAACAAGCTATATATGAAAAATGATCAGAAAAATCCCATCTATCCATCTGTACTGGTTTCATGCATGTTAAAGCAACCTAACCTTGCTGTTTAGATGAAGCAAGATAATGCACCATTATGACTTTATACATGAGCTTACATTTGAATCTTTGATTCAAATGGGTTCAACTCAACTTGTCCTAGTATGCATTCGTCAAAACACATTCATATTGACATGTCACATTCATGCATCATATTGTTGCATTGCATTGATTGTGTTTCCTTCTCTGTTGCCGGTATTTGTCCCCTCTCGATAGACGTGGTTTCGATGATGAGATCTAAGACACCAATGAAGAACTATATTATCTTCAGAAGTGCGAGGCAAGGAAAACCCCCTTGTTCATTCCGATACAATCCCACTCTCTCGCTCCTGCTCTCTTTTACTGCATTAGGACAACATCGATTCAACTGTTACATGCTACGGTAGTTGAATCCCTTATCCTCTGCATGACCTGTCATTGCCACAGTAAATAGATGAAACCCACTAGCATGAGTAGGAGTTGTTTGAGCCTTGATGTGCCTACTCATTCAAGTTTGTTGTCATGCCTGCTACTGCTTAGGGTTGAGTCGGGTCTGATTCATCGGGAATGAATTGGAATGGTGATGAACATGTCCTACTGTGTGTGAGCTAAGTGTGTGAACACGATTTGGTAAAGGTAGCGGTGAGAGGCCATTTAGGAGTACATGGTGGGTTTTCTCATTGAAACCGTCCTTAGGAACTTAGTTCTGTGTCTGTGATCCATGAAACAACTACTACCACACGTTGGGCCCTGAAATATGACCCCGCTCGACTTACTGACCCCTCTCGTCCTCTGTCCAGGAGTTGCAACTAGTTTCTGGTGTTTGTAGTATGCTGGGGGCCGCACGCAGCGCTGACCGTAGGGGTGGGCTGTTTTGCGGTAGGCACGTGGCACGGTGTACCGGACTCCTGTTTGGTGTCCCGGGAACCCTGCACACATCGTCTGGGGCTGTGAGCGAAACTCCGGCCGGATCTGCTCGCGGATGGAACCTGAATAGGCGATAAACCTGGACAAGAGACTTGTGTGGTTAGTTAGGTCGTGGTCTACACCCACAGCGTCTTTCGCTTGAAGTCTGCCGAGCACATGTCGTGTGCAGACGCTAAGTGGTGGAAACATGTGTGAAGAAGTACACCCCTGCAGGGTTATAAATGATCTATTCGAATAGCCGTGTCCGCGGTAATGGACTTCTGGGTTGCCTACAACAGTTCATAGACAAGTGAAAGTGGATACTCTAAAATGCGCAAGATAAGCGTGAGTGCTATGGATGGCCTTCTCGTAGGGAGACGGAAGTGGATCCATAGTGGTGTATTGATATGGTGAATATGTGGACTCGTGTGCGCCACCTCAAAAGAGTTACTTGCAGTCATAGTTTAGGTTAGCCACTGAGTCAAAGCTGGCTTGCTGCAGTCAAACTCCACCACCTCCTTTATTGATACTGATGCATATGTAGCTAGTTCTGATGTAAGTCTTGCTGGGTACGTTTGTACTCACGTTTGCCTATTTTATGTTTTGCAGAGAGACGTCAGTCTTGCTAGTAGTTCCATGTGGACTCCGACGTTTAGCTTGATACCTCAGCTACGGTCTTGTGCCCTCGGCAGGATCTGGTAGATAGTCAGGCTTCTCAGCCTTTTTCATTTGTAGTTGTCTGTACTCAGACATGTTAAGCTTCCGCTTGTGCTTTGACTTGTATGCTCTGAATGTTGGGTCATGAGACCCATGGTTGTAATATCTGGCTCTTCGGAGCCTAATGAATAAATATTTGAGTCGTACAGTCTTGTTGTGATGCCATGTTGTATTTACACATATCGAGCATATTGTGTGTATGATTGAAATGCTTGGTATGTGTAGGATCCGACAACCTAGTTGTTTATCCTTAGTAGCCTCTCTTATGGGGAAATGTAGTCTTGTGCTTCCTTGAGCCATAGTAGTCCGCTACAGCCCGGTTCACTGGAGTCCTGCTAGCCCAGCACTACTGCTCAGGACACTTGACTGGCCAGCATGTGTTTCACTTCATTCCTGTGTCTGTCCCTTCAGGGAAATGTCACGCGGTGACATCCGGAGTCCTGTTAGCCCAGTGCTACAGCCCGGATTCATACGCTGCTGACCGACATGCTCGATGTGATTCATGTATGCCTGTTCCCATGAGTTAGTGCCACTTCGGGTTCACGACTAGTCATGTCGGCCCGGGTTCTGTGTCATATGGATGCTAGCGACACTATCATATACGTGAGCCAAAAGGCGCAAACGGTCCCGGGCCAGGTAAGGTGGCACCCGTGGGAATACCGTGCGTGAGGACGCAAAGTGATATGATGTGTTACATGCTAGATCGATGTGGCTTAGGATCGGGGTCCTGACAATATTCATATCATGTACGACCCCGGTTTTAGCCAAGCAATTGGTCCATACTTTTAACGCACTTCAGCCCTTTCAACTCTTACGCAATACATAAGCGCAAGCCATGGATATAGCACTATGGTGGAATAAGGTATAATGGTAGGGGTTATGTGGGAAGACAAAAAAGGAGAAAGTCTCACATCAATGAGGCTAATCAACGGGCTATGGAGATGCCTATCAATTGATGTTAATGCGAGGAGTAGGGATTGCCATGCAACAGATGAACTAGAGCTATAAGTGTATGAAAGCTCAAAAAGAAACTAAGTGGGTGTGCATTCAACTTGCTTGCTCACTAAGACCTCGGGCATTTGAGGAAGCCCATCATTGGAATATACAAGCCAAGTTCTATAATGAAATTTCCCACTAGTATATGAAAGTGACAAAATGAGGGACTCTCTATTATGAAGATCACGGTGCTACTTTGAAGCACAAGTGTGGTAAAAGGATAGTAACATTGTCCCTTCTCTCTTTTTCTCTCATTTTTTTATTTGGGCCTTTTCTCTCTTTTTTTGTGGCCTCTTAGTCTCCATCATCCTTTCCTCACTTGGGACAATGCTCTAATAATGATGATCATCACACTTTTATTTACTTACAACTCAATACTTAGAACAAAATATGACTCTATATGAATGCCTCCGGCGGTGTACCGGGATATGCAATGAATCAAGAGCGACATGTATGAAAGAATTATGAAAGGTGGCTTTGCCACAAACACAATGTCAACTACATGATCATGCAAGCAATATGACAATAATGGAGCGTGTCATGATAAATGAAACGGTTGAAGGTTGCATGGCAATATAACTCGAAATGGCTATGGAAATGCCATGGTAGGTAGGTATGGTGGCTGTTTTGAGGAAGATATAAGGAGGTTTATGTGTGATAGAGTGTCACAGCCCTAGAATTTGGTTGCAGATAGTGGCATTGCATCCATGCATCATGTGTAAAGTTATGTGAATTTGAAATGGGGATTGACTCAAACCCTAGCACCTAAAGATAAATCAAATAGGTTCAACTAAAATAAATTCCAAGAACCCAAAATGGTCTTAGAAAAATGTTCATGATTTTTGGAAATGCTGGAAACAACACCCAGAGGTGATGCACATTTTTCCTAGCCATCTTGGATTTTACCTCAACACATATTGTATTTGATTGGGGCTCCAAAACATTGCTATAAATATTTTGATAGCTCCAAATATTCCGAGAAATATTGAGGGACACCGGATTAATTCAGAGAGTGCCCAAAAATGTTCTCAGAATTATATAAAAATGATTTAGTGCTAAAATAAATCAAAACAGAGGGAATAAATAGAAAACAGAAACTAAATTAGGGAGAGAGAAGTTACCTGGCCCACTTACCTGTAGCTGGCCCAGCTTGACCAACCCAGCCCATCTACCTCGTCGCTCGTCGTCTTCCTCTGCCAGTAGGCAGAGGCGAAGACGCACGCGTGCGATGGGAGGCCTCCACCTCCTGCTTCGCGCTGGCAGCATCCCCGCGAGTCCAGCTGCTTGCCTGGAGACGCCATGTTGCCCCCCCCCGACTCTCTCTCGCTCTCTCTTGTCCCCATCCCCTCCCCTGGCTCTCTCCGTCGCACGCACCGAAAGCAGCCGCTCGCCGTTGCCGCGCCCACCGCCGATTCCTTGCCTCCCCGATCAGTCCAGCACCTCCGCCACCCCGCACCACACCTCTCCATCGAAGAAAGCTAACGCGGAGGCCCTGTGGAGCCGCCATCGTCGCCATCTTCCTCGCCTCTGTCCGGTGATCGCCGCCGTCGATTCGCCGCACGCATGACGTCCCCGAGCTGACTGAGACCGCCTACGAGACCGTTGTGAGCTCTACTACCTTTCCCATCTTCCCCCGTAGTCTTTCCCCCTGCCGTAGCCATGCTAGCCACCGTACCGAGCACCGCCGTCCGCCATGGACGCCGGGCATGGCGCTGCCGTGCCGCTCCGCTCAAGCCGACGAGCCTAGCGAGCTCCTAGATGTACCAGGAGGTCGCACATCCCCTTAGCTGGCCTCGCCGTACCCTGCAACCCCGCGCCCGCATCAACCCGATCTCCGGCCACCGCCTTGCTTGCCGTTGTCGCCAAGTCCGGCCTCCCCAGCACGAACTGATGCCACCGTCCGATGCGCGCGCACACCAGCTACGCATTGATGCCCTCGGCCACCGTTTTGGTCGCCGGAGCGCGAAACCCGCAGCTCTCCGCCGCGTCTCGCCTCGCCGGCGTCGAGTCGCCGGCAGGTTTTGACCCAGTTGACCGGGTTGACCCAGTTTGACCCCCCTGGGTCATTAACAGTGGGCCCGAGGCCCTGCTAATTTAGTTTAGATGCTAACTAAATTTTAGCTAACCCACTGACTCGCTGACAGTGGGCCCCAGCCGTTCTAATTACTTTAGTTAGGATTTAACTAAACCATGGTTAGCACTGAGCCAATGACAGGTGGGCCACACCTGTCAGGTTTGACCTAGACGGTCCTGTTGACCAGCTGACGACAGCATGACTTAATGCTGACGCAGTAAAGTTTTCTAGAATTAAAATAAATCAGAAATGATTTATAAATTTCAGAAAATACCCCAAACTTCTAAAATTCATAGAAATTCAACCGTAACTCCAAATGAAAAGATTTATATATGAAAAATGATCAGAAAAATCCAGTCTATCCATCTGTACTATTCTCATGCATGTTTAAGCAACCTAAGCTACTGTATGTGACAATTTGAATTAATGGCATTTGAAATGTCTTATGTGGAGTTTGAATTTGAATCTTGGGTTCAAACCAACTTCATTTAAATTGTTGCTACCTGCATTAGCCCAAATCACATCATATTGCCATGTCATGATCATGCATCTTATTGTTGCATTGCATTGATTGTGTTCCCTCTTGTTTGCCGGTGGTTGTTCCCCCTCGGTAGGTGTATGTTGGCGATGAGTTCGATGACACCGATGAAGAGCTATATCATCTTCAGAAGTGCTAGGCAAGCAAAACCCCCTTGTTCATTCCGATACAATCCCACTCTCTCGCTCCTGCTCTCTTTTACTGCATTAGGACAACATCGATTCAACAGTTACATGCTGCGGTAGCTGAACCCCTTTCCTCTGCATGACCTGTCATTGCCACAGTAAATAGATGAAACCCACTAGCATGAGTAGGAGTTGTTTGAGCCCTGATGTGCCTACTCATTCATGCTTGTTTGTCATGCCTGCTATTGCTTAGAGTTGAGTCAGGTATGATTCATCGGGGATGAATTAGAGGTGTGTGAACATGTCCTACTGTTGTGAGCTAAGTGTGTGAACACGATTTGGTAAAGGTAGCGGTGAGAGGCCATGTAGGAGTACATGGTGGGTTGTCTCATTGAAACCGTCCTCAGGAACTGAGTTCTGTGTTTGTGATCCATGAATAGTTACTACCACACATTGGGTTCCGGTAACTCGACCCCTCTCGACTTATTAATCAACTTGATCTCTATCCAGGAGTTGTAACCAGTTTCTGGTGTTTGTAAGTAATGTTAGTAGTCTACCAAGTGGCACCCGGTACAGGTGGGCTTGGAACAGACTAGGCACCGTGGCCGGGTAGACCAAGCGCCGCCCGTTTGGTGGGCTTGGAACCCTGTACACATCGTTTGGGGCCATGAGCGACACCCCGGGCGGATCTCCTTGCGGATGGAACCCGAATAGGCGATAAACCTGGACTAGAGACTTGTGTGGTTAGTCAGGTCGTGGCCGACTCCCTCGCCAGGCTTCCGCTTGAAGGTTGCCGAGGTACATGACGTGTACATGGTGGTTGTCGGCGTTCTGGGAACGGGGGTCCCCAGACTTGCCTGCCTACGGCCTGCGGCGTGGCTCAAAGGGGGCCCGGCACGGCCCATCTTCATTAACACAAGACCCAAGACCCTCGCAAGGGGCCAAGCCTCGCGGGGCGGACGACACGGCGCTTCCTCAGGCGCGGCCTCATCAGGCTGGCTCACAAGATGGCGGAGAGATCAAGGCAGGGTACCTCACGAGGTGCCCATGACGCAAGCCATGACGACCAAGGGTGCCAGGCGGGCGCCAGCCCGCGCAGTGTCCTCCCTTTCCTCTTTGGTGCAAAGGGGGCAAGCGCAGGCGAGAGGATCAAGCAAAGGCATCCATTTCGGTGCAACGAGACCAAGACCAGTCCAACGGTTGGAAGGAGGTCATCGTGGAGCCCAGAACGGAGTCACCACAGTGCCTTTGGTAGGCGAGGACCAACTTTAGTCAGGATAAGTGTACTGGATGTTCCCCTTCAAATTGTCCAATTGTTGGCGCCCTTCCCGCTCAATATTTGGGAAGAGGCCCAGGGCCTTTGCCTATAAATAGGACTAGCCACCCCCAGGGTAGAAGAGAGGAGAATTGGACGGAACAGGCACAGTCTCACGGAGAGAGAGAGAGAGAGAGAGAAGGGCGGCTGAACTCCCCTAGCAGTTCATCATCCCAGCTAGAACAGGCCCTCGCGAGGCCGTTCTTCCTTGTACTGTTCATCATCATCAGCCCAAGAGGCAATCCACCCACCACACTGGAGTAGGGTATTACACCACATTGGTGGCCCGAACCAGTATAAACCCTGTGTCTTTTGTGTTGTTCTTTTGGTAGTTAGATCTTTGCGAGACGGAGAGGTAGAGGGCATAATATCCGCGCGCACCCCAGAGTTCGAACCTTAAGGGTCTGCCGGAACCCGAAATCCGACATTTGGCATGCCAGGTAGGGGTGCGCTGGAATTTGTCTTCCATCGCTCCGCTCTCCTCCGACCGCCGCGTCCATGTCTGACGCTCGTCGGGCCCGCGCCGAGCGCCGAGCCGCCATCGCTTCCCGCATCGCCCAGACAGCTCCTGTCGGTGGGCGTCCTCGTCGTTCCCCATCGCCCGCCATCAACGCCGCCACCGGCCCGGCGGGGAACGAGCAGCAAGCGTCGTCTCAGCACCCGTCCGTGCGGCAAGATGGCCGCACCGCTACTCCATCACTCACGCCAACTGGCTCTTCGTCCCGCGCACCCTTGGAGGCTCGAGCTGCGCTCATCGCGGCAAACAAGCTCCTGCGCTACCGTCCCGTCGACGACGTCTACGAAGAATGGCTCGACCACGTCGCCGAGCTCGTCCGCGCCGCAGGGGGCTCTCCTGCGCCGTCCACTCCGCTCCGCGACACCCCGCCCCGCGTGGGCCATGAAACTCCGGGGGTGTACCAGCCGCCTCCTCTCCAAGAAGACGCCATGGCTCCAAGGCGCGTGGCCCCTGGGCGGAACCCGCTCCGTCAGGCGCCAGCCCAGCAAGAACGGAGCTGCCAAGAGGTCCCACGACCGCAAGAGGCCGCCCGGGCGCTTCCTGCTCCGGCTCGCCATGACCCTGCTCCAGCTCCGGCACGTCAAGACCCCGCACTGCTTCCAGCTGCAGCGCATGGGAACCCTCAAGGCCAAGCTCTCCCTCGACCGAAGCCTCCCGTGGCCACTGCAGGCTGCCGCGCTTACACCATCGAGCTGCGCAGCATCGCGTGGCCCGGCAAGTTCAAGCCAGACCTGCCTCCTCGCTACGACGGCACGACTGACCCCACCGAGTTCCTCCAGCTCTACGAGCTAGGCATCGAAGCTGCCAGTGGAGACGAGAAGGTCAAGGCGAACTGGTTCCCCATGGCGCTCAAGGAAGGAGCTCGCACCTGGCTCCTGAACCTGGCCCCACGCACGATCTCTTCCTGGGACCAGATGCGCACCCGCTTCATCGCCAACTTCCAAGGTACTCGCGACCGGCCGCCCGCCATGAGCGACATGCGCCGCATCAAGCAACAACCCGGAGAGACCCTGCAAAAGTACATCCAGCGCTTCAACAACGCGTGTCTCAAGATCCCCAAGGTGTCCGAGGAGGCCATCATCTCGGCCTTCTCCGATGGTGTGCGCGACGTCAAGATGAAGGAGGAACTGGCGATGCATGAAGACCTGTGCACCTCCCTGGAGCTGTTCAACTTGGCGACCAAGTGCGCTAGGGCTGAGGAGGGGCATCTCTCCCTCCTTGAGCCGCCTGCCACAGACCCAGAAGAGAAGAAACACAAGGCCAAGGACGTGAGGCGCAAGGGGGCTGCCGTGCTCGCGGCAGAACCTGATACCAAGCGGGGCAAGGATCTGCCCGAGTCCAGAAGGGGCAGCCCGTACTGTGTGTACCACGACCTCCACACCCACAACACCAATGAATGCCAAGAGCTCCGCACCGTGCGAGAAGGAAGGATCGGCCGTCGTCCCAACCGCGCTGACCGGGGCTACGGCCGAGGAGGAGGAAGAAACCCAGGACGCTGGGAAGACCGCGGCCCACGCCAAGGGTGGCGTGATCAACCTCGCGAGGACCGCTGGCGAGACTTGCCTCACGAGGGGGATTGGCGGGATCAGCCTCGTGAGGATCGCCTGCAGGGCAACGCAGGCCTACCTCCACTGCCGCCTCAGCCAAGGAGGAACGAGGACCGCCATCAGGACGAGGGGGCTGGGGGCTTCCAGGAGCCGCGCGCAATCGCCTGCATCCTGGGCGGAGCTCAAGCCCCAATCTCCCAACGCATCTTCAAGCAGTTTGCCCGCGAAGTGAATGCAGTCCTCCCCAGGCTCGAAGCAACGCGCCCTCTCAGGTGGTCGGCGTGCACCATCAAGTTCAGCTCAGCGGATCAGCTCAAGTGTGCAGCCACAGCGGGGTCCTCCCGATGCTTTGCTCCCCAGTCATCAGCAACGTACTGGTCACCAGGACCCTCATCGATGGTGGAGCAGGGCTCAATGTCCTGTCCGTGGAAACATTCAACAATCTCCAAGTGCCCTATGACCAGCTTCAGCCAACCAAGCCTTTCTCCGGAGTCACCGACGGTTCCACGATCCCGATCGGGCAGGTCCGCCTCCCTGTCACCTTCGGGGCCCGCAGCAACTACCGCACCGAGCTCATCGACTTCGGCGTCGCTCACATCCGCCTGCCGTACAACGCCATCCTCGGGTACCCAGCGCTGGCCAAGTTCATGGCCATAACTCATCATGGCTACAACGTCCTCAAGATGCCAGGAAGTGGCGGAGTCATCATGGTGCCACGTGAAGAAAAGGATGCAGTGTGTTCCCTGGAGCGAGCCTTTCAAGCCGCGTCACTAGAAGACCCAGATCGCGGAAGCAGGAGGCTTCCCGAAACCACCCCCAAGAAGAAGAAGGCGTCATCCGGACCGGCCCCTCAGGAGGCAGGCCCCTCAGGGCCCGCATCTGCCCAAGGGGACCCTCCTTCCATTGCATAGGAAAGCGCGCCTGGCGCCCTCCTCAGGCAGGGCTCGGGGGCTCTCGCCTGGAGGGCCACCGACCTGGCCATGGTCACGAGGGAGGCGCTTGGGCACCATGTGGAGGCGTGCTTCGAAGCACGTTTCCCTCAAGAAGGAGCAAGGCAAGGAAGGTCAGACCAGCAGGAGTTCATCAACAAGGCCGTTCAAGAACTACAGGAGTCAAGAATCATGAGAGGTTGCCGCCATCTACCGGCTGTGGCTCCCCATCCAGGCGAGGATGGTGGGTTGCGCGTCTGCATCGACGTACCAGGGCTCAATCAGGTCGCCACGAAGGAGCGCCTCTGGCCCTCGCAAGTGGGGCGTTGTGGAGGTCCACCCCACAGCTATGTTCGCATGCCTTACGGCTTGCCGAGCGTGGCTACTGCGTACCAGCGCCTCATGGGGGTCATCATGGAGACTCAGGAAGACAGGCGTTCCGCAGTCCTGGCGGAGATGGAGATGATTCGCGAGGAGCCACCAGCGCCTCCGGAGCCTCCTGAGGCCCCTGGGCCTGGCCGCTCGTGAGGATCGGCTTCCGCAGTCCACCGAGTCTGCTGCACCAACACCACCTCATCCTCGACATCTTCAGGTGACATCTTTCAAGCTTCATTTCCGGCTGGGAACGCCCTCCTAGGGCTGCTTCATTCCCAGGCCGCGTGGGTCCGTCCCTGCGGCATGTATCCCTTTTTATTTTTTGCTCATTAGCTTGCTTTGTTGGGGGCGCCCCTCGGGCCGCAGCATCCCCAGGCCACTCGGGCCAGGCCCAGTGGCGTGTATCTTCCTTGCGTTTATTTCCAGCTATGCATCTGCCTATCATGCTTGATTACTTGATGCCTGCCTACGGCACCTCTTCTTTTCCATGTCGACCACTTGCACGTTAAAGGGGGGTACCTGAGCATCGCGACTCAGGGCTCTTACTGGCCCTCCAGCCCTCACCCTCTGGCCTTGTCCACGGCACCGCGACCTGGCATACCAGCGACGGCTGAGACAAGCTCGTGGGCCGGGACCCGAGGGCGTAGAGTGCCGGCATCTAACCAAACTTGCAGGAACACATCACAAGATATGGCCCAGTGCCAGGCGCAACCCGCCTAGAGGTAGGGCCCCGTGAGTCCCGCGCTGGCTCACGGGTGCCCAGATACACCTCACCTAGCCCTACCGTGCCAGCCACGTGTCAGGGCGGGGCTGTACACGCCCCTGGGGATCCTCCCGGAGGGGAGCCCCCTCCCACGTACCAGTGGAAGCACCATGCTCCGTGCTGGCTGACGACACTGCCGAGGAGCGGCCCTGCCCGTACACATACGGAAGCGCTATGCTCCGCGCTGGTGATAAACAACTAAGGGTGGCCTCCGGGCCGCGTCAACCTCAGGGAGCCCAGAGCTCAACGTCTAGCCTCATCGTAACGCCTCCCCTCGGGAGCGCCGCGCGAGGGGGCTAGGCGCGGGGGCTACGCCTGGGTCACGCCCGGACGTACGCCACCCAACCAGGCCCCTCGGGCCTGGTTCGTCGCGCGTCTCTCCCCGAGCGGAGCCAAGGTATGAAGGCCATTTGAGCGTCAAGGGGGACCCCTGAGCATCGCGACTCAGGGGCCTAACTAGTCCCGTAGCCCCTCAATCCTTAGTTCCGAAAGGCTATGCTGGGTGAGGTACGCGCGGGGCCGGGCTCTGCAGACGTAGAACGATAGTATCGCTTGCATCTCACCTCATCACCCGCTGTTTGCGCGTCAAGGGGGACTCCTGAGCATCGCGACTTAGGAGCCTAACTGGCTCCGTAGCCCCTCACTCCTTAGTTCCAAAAGGCTATGCTGGATGAGGTACGCGCGGAGTCGGGCTCTACATACGTAGAACGGAAGATACACCTACACCACACCTCCCTACTTGTTGTTCGTGCGCCAAGGGGGACTCCTGAGCATCGCGACTCAGGAGCCTAACTTGTCACGTAGCCCCTCACTCCTTTGGTCCCGTCCTGGTTTCCGGTCGGGGCTAATGGTGGGTGAGGTACGCGCGGGGCCGGGCTCTGCCGGCGTAGAACACAAGCAAGTAGGGAGGAAAAGCATAAAACTCAAGGAATTTAAAAGCAAATATTACAGTCCATACTGTCGTCTCAGTACCAAACGCAAGTTTAAATGCCTCCCCGTGGGGTGATGCATGTGCAGGAATTAAAAGAAGAACAGGAGCGGCAGCATAGTCACTTGTCAGCGATGGAGCAGCGCGGAGTGGCATCGCTTCATGGAGTAGCAGGGCCGGCAGCGCCTTGCTTTGGCTTGGTGCTGAAGGCCCGGAACTTCCCCAGCAGCGCCGCTGCGCGCCCCTTCACGGCTTCGACAGCGGCGGCAGCACCCTCGCCACTCACCGGCTCCAACAGCCCGTCGAGGTCTGCGCTGGGATCGCGAAGGTAGATGTGGGCGAAGACCCGCGTCAGCGCAGCAGAAGACAAGACACACACCTCAGCCTCAGCCGTGGGGCCGAGGCCAAGGGCGACATCCCCAAGGGCACGAACCAGGAAGGGAAGCAGCTTGGCGGGGCCGTCCTCGGAACCGGCCAGTGGGCTCTCCAGGCCGCTCTCGTAGAGCGTCTTCAGCGAAGCACGGGCCTCCTTCTCCATGTTCGCGAAGGCCACGCGATCCTCGGCAAGGACCCGGGCCTTGCGGTCCAGCTCGGCCTTCGTCACCTCCAGCTCCTTCCTCAGCGCGCCTAGGCGGTCGCGGCGTTTCTTGAGCTTGACCTCCCGGTCCTCGATGGCCGCCTCGCGAGCCTTCGTGCCTTCTTCCTACTCTTAGCAAAGGCGGACCTCCTTCGCGAGCTGGTCTCGGAGGACTTGCAGCTCGCCCTCTAGCTCCTTGCAGCGACCACGGACTTCAACCACCTCTCTCAGGGCCGCGTCTCGGGCAGCCCTTGCCTCGAGGGTGGCCTCCCTCTCTCCGTCATAGGCCGTCGAGGCCTGAACTAGTGCCGCCCGAATCGAGGCATCGGAGCGAATCCACCCTGAAGCCAGCTCCAGGCGCCCGGCCACCAGGCGAGGGTCGGCGCCAAGAAGATCCTGCCGCAGCCGGTCCAGTTCAGCAATGACACGCTCCAGGACGGCAGAAGAAGACGAGGAAACATCTGCACGCTCCAAGACAACAGGAGGAGTTTGGGAAGCAGCAGTCGGTGGAACGGGAGGAGAAGGTAGCGGCGGCGAGACCACAGCATCCTGAGGCGGAGTCTGCTGCGCCCCAACGACTGTAGTGGCGGCAGCAGATAAGGGCACCTCGGGAGTCACTTGGGACATGGGGGCTGGGCTCGCCCCAGCCAGCTCAGCCAGGCCTCGCGAGGATGACCGGGCAGGAGAAGCCCGTGCGCCGCGATAACCTTCCCCTGCAGGCGGAGGCGTTGCCGCGGATGGGGCCTCGGGAGCCCCCTTCGGCTTCTTCGCCGCGAGCGCCAGCCTATCCAAGAGAAGCGAACGTCAAGCCTCAGCGGCGGAAAAGGAAACAAAAGACAAAGGATCAAGCACTTACGGGTCGTCGCTGGAGAGCTCGAGCAGCCTCCGGCCATACTTGAAGCCTGAGAGCCGGCTGGAGGGGTCAACCTCAGAAGCAGAACGCGCGTCCGCGGATCACCCCGGAGACAGGGCGGACCCGCGGGTGATCACCCCGGTCCTGCCCTTCTTCGGGATCGGGGGCGAGCTCCTACTACCCAGCACGTCGTCGTCCTCATCGTCACCGCTTGATGAAAGGCGGAGAGTACGGGACTTGCGCCGGGGAAGGGGAGCCCTCGACTCTTCGTTAGTTGCCTTGGAGTCAGGGCCCTTCTCCCGCTCCTCTTCGCCTTCCTCGCCGCTGAAGTCGCCGGAGGACACGTCCACCAGTCCCTCAGGAGCCACCACGGGCACGGGCCCGTCCCTGATGAAGACGGGCATGGACTCCACCACCTGCTTCCAGTCGTCACAAAGGAACAAGGGTGCAGACGCGCCCTCCAACCTCGCCACCTCGCCCCCAACCAGAGACTGGAGAACCGCGTTCAAATCCTCGTCGCCCAAGGCCGCGGGGCTCGGATGAGGCCTCCACATTGGAGGTGAGTACTGCCGAAGCGGAGCCAATTGGTGCTCCAGGAACTCCCTCAGCAGTGACACGCCGGTCAGCTTCGCCGCCGCCGTGCGGGCCGGCTTCAGGTCCGCGTCCATCTTCTCCAGTACCAGCTTCGCGCGAGGGTCCGTGAGCTCCGCTCGGCACCAGTCGCTGGAGCTCGCAGGCTGCTTCACGGGCAGGATCAGCCGAGGGTGGATGCGCCCGGCATCTACCAAGACCCACTTGCTCCTGAAGCCCTCAATCCTCTTCCCGGGATTCGAAATGGCAATGGCGCCGCCGTACGCGACAAAGCTCGCGCATGCGGAAGGAGAACCACGGGTGACCCGGAGGGAGAAGTAGTGGCGCAGCAAGGCCACTGAGTGCTGCACCCCCACATGAGCCTCGCCGTAGTAGGCGAAGATCACCAGAAGAAGGATGGAGTTGGGGTGGAGATGCAGAGCTTGTAAGTTGTAATGGCGGAGGACGGAAAGGAAGAACTCAGAGAAAGGAGGCACCAGGCCCGCAGTAATGGAGCTCATGAAGAGAGGATAGAAGGTGCTCCCTCGGCCCTCGGGGGTGGCGGAGCCGACCATGAACACCTGCGCCCCGTCGATGCCCTGCGCCGCCGCCATCCGGCGCAGCCGGGCAAGGCTCGCCTCCGACACATTGGGCATGTCCAGAGCCGGCGAGAACCAAGCTTCGGCCGGAGGCTGACATGGCGCCATGTCTTCCTAGGTCACACAGGAGAGCAGATCTAGGAGTTTGGAGTAAGGAAGGAGAGGCGCAAGAAAGTGGATCTGAGCAGCTACCGGAGAAAGGGAAGAGCAAAGCCTGGGCAGGCGCTGCACCTTTAATAACCTGCGCGGTTGCGAAGATGCCCACGCCCAATCAACCGCCATGCGGCGCCCGAGGCCGCAGGCTATTAGGGACCGCGGCGCTTCGCCCTTGCCCTTTCGCCTCTCGGCACGGCCAAGTCCATGCGCGCCTTGGGCCCGGGGGCTACTGTCGGCGTTCTGGGAATGGGGGTCCCCAGACTTGCCTGCCTGCGGCCTGCGGCGTGGCTCAAAGGGGGCCCAGCATGACCCATCTTCATCAACACAAGACCCAAGACCCTCGCGAGGGGCCAAGCCTCGCGGGGCGGACGACACGACGCTTCCTCAGGCACGGCCTCATTAGGATGCCTCACGAGGAGGCGGAGAGATCAAGGCAGGTTACCTCACGAGGTGCCCATGACGCAAGCCATGACGACCAAGGGCGCCAGGCGGGCGCCAGCCCGTGCAGTGTCCTCCCTTTCCTCTTTGGTGCAAAGGGGGCAAGCGCAGGCGAGAGGATCAAGCAAAGGCATCCATTTTGGTGCAACGAGACCAAGACCATTCCAACTGTGGGAAGGAGGTCATCGTGGAGCCCATAACAGCGTCACCACAGGGCCTTTGGCAGGCGAGGACCAACTTTAGTCAGGATAAGTGTACTGGATGTTCCCCTTCAAATTGGCCAATTGTTGGCGCCCTTCCCACTCAATATTTGGGAAGAGGCCCAGGGCCTTTGCCTATAAATAGGACTAGCCACCCCAGGGTAGAAGAGAGGAGAATTGGACGGAACAGGCACGGTCTCACAGAGAGAGAGAGAGAGAGAGAGAGAGAGAAGGGCGGCTGAACTCCCCTAGCAGTTCATCATCCCAGCTAGAATAGGCCCTCGCGAGGCCGTTCTTCCTTGTACTATTCATCATCATCAGCCCAAGAGGCAATCCACCCACCACACTGGAGTAGGGTATTACACCACATCGGTGGCCCGAACCAGTATAAACCCTGTGTCTTTTGTGTTGTTCTTTCGGTAGTTAGATCTTTGCGAGACGGAGAGATAGAGGGCATAATCTCTGCGCGCACCCCAGAGTTCGAACCTTAAGGGACTGCCGGAACCCGAAATCCGACAGTGGTAAGTGGCGAGAGCGTGTGTGAAGAAGTACACCCCTGCAGGGTTATCATTATCTATTTGAATAGCCGGATTCCTCGGATATGGAAACTTGGACCCCTTGCATAGTTCATAGACAAGTGAAAGTGGATACTCTAAAGTGCGCAAGATAAGCGTGAGTGCTATGGATGGCGTTCTCGTAGGGAGACGGGAGCGGATCCATAGTGGTGTATTGATATGGTGAATATGTGGACTCGTGTGCGCCACCTCAAAAGAGTTACTTGCAGTCGTAGTTCAGGTTAGCCACTGAGTCAAAGCTGGCTTGCTGCAGTTAAACTCCACCACCCCTTTTGTTGATCCGATGCATAAGTAGATAGTTCTGATGTAAGTCTTGCTGGGTACATTTGTACTCACGTTTTCCTATTTTATGTTTTGCAGAGAGACTTCAGTCTCGCTAGTAGTTCCGCGTGGACTTCGACATTTAGCTTGATACCTCAGCTACGATCTTGTGCCCTCGGCATGATCTGGTAGATAGTCAGGCTCCTCAGCCTTTTTCATTTGTAGATGTCTGTACTCAGACATGTTAAGCTTCTGCATGTGCTTTGACTTGTATGCTCTGAATGTTGGGTCATGAGACCGATGATTGTAATATCTCGCTCTTCGGAGCCTAATGAATAAATACTTTGAGTCGTAGAGTTTTGTTGTGATGCCATGCTGTATTTGCACATATCGAGCATATTGTGTGTATGATTGAAATGCTTGGTATGTGTGGGATCCGACAACCTAGTTGTTTATCCTTGGTAGCCTCTTGTCGGTGTCAAAACCGGTGGATCTCGGGTAGGGGGTCCCGAACTATGCGTCTAGGCGGATGGTAACAGGAGACAAGGGACACAAAGTTTTACCCAGGTTCGGGCCCTCTCGATGGAGGTAAAACCCTACGTCCTGCTTGATTAATATTGATGATATGGGTAGTACAAGAGTAGATCTACCACGAGATCAAGGAGGCTAAACCCTAGAAGCTAGACTATGGTATGATTGTTGTATGTTGGAGTTGTTGTCTACGAACTAAAACCCTCCAGTTTATATACACACCGGATAGGGCTAGGGTTACACAAAGTCGTTTACAATGGTAGGAGATCTGAATATCCGCATCGCCAAGCTTTCCTTCCACGCCAAGGAAAGTCCCCTCCGGACACGGGACGAAGTCTTCAATCTTGTATCTTCATAGTCCTGGAGTCCGGCTGAAGGTATAGTCCGGCCATCCGGACACCCCCTAATCCCGGACTCCCTCACCTCTATTATGGGGAAATGTAGTCTTGTGCTTCCATGAGCCATAGTAGTCAGCTACAGCTCGGTTCACCGGAGTCCTGCTAGCCCAGCACTACTGCTCCGGAACACTTGACTGGCCGGCATATGAGTCACTTCGTTCCTGTGTCTGTCCCTTCGGGGAAATGTCACGCGGTGACATCCAGAGTCCTGCCTAGCCTGCTACAGCCCGAGTTACCGGAGTCCTGTTAGCCCAGTGCTACAGCCCGGATTCACATGCTGCTGACCAACATGCTCGATGTTGATTCATGTATGCCTGTCCCTGTAAGTTAGTGCCACTTTTGGTTCATGACTAGCCATGTCGGCCCGGGTTCTCTGTCATATGGATGCTAGCGACACTATCATATACGTGAGCCAAAAGGCGCAAACGGTCCTGGGCCATGGTAAGGCGACACCCATGGGAATACCGTACGTGAGGCCGCAAAGTGATATGAGATGTTACATGCCAGATCGGTGTGACTTAGAATCGGGGTCCTAACAGCTCTGGTATCAGAGCCTGACTGCCTGTAGGATTACCAAGCCAAACTGGTCGAAGTTGTGTCTAGAAATGCTCTAGTTATATAAGGGAATTGATTGTGGAAGGGAACGTAAGGCTCTTTTTACTCCTTTACCTTATGCCCTTCTGATCTGAGTCAGCCTCTTCTCCTCTACGGGGATTAAGAACTAGGCCTTCTCATCTATCTATCAGGATGACGTGTTACTAATCCATAGACTTATAGGAATGATGGATTCAAGCCCCAGTTTAGTTTCTACTACTTCCGTGTGTTCATAGTTGGTCTCAGAACCTTGATATTGTGATTCTGAGTGGTCATTCCACTATTTTGCAGGATGTCTCAAATCTTTTGAGCATTTACAGCTGTTATGTTGTCCGAGTCATCCCAGGTTTCTAAACCATCTAATGCATTTGCAAAATCATTTCCCTCTGGTTTTGTTGTTCTTTTAGGCCAGGTTAATCACACTAATTGCTGAGTTGAGTGTCGGTGTACAAAAAGAGGGGTACACTTTTTTGTACCCCTATGACTGTGCGCAGGCAGTCTGAGCCACGGGCGCCGCCGCACCGAGCCCGGCAAGGGAGGTAGAACCAAGGTAAGGCCGAAGCCAAAGAGGAGCAGAACGACGCCAAGACCAAGACCACAAAGAGAAAAGGGGATGAAGCGGGCCCCCCGGCAAGATCCTTGCCGGGAGGCGGTTTTTGCAAACCCGGCAAGACCCTTGCTGTGGCAGCTCGCCCCACACCTACGGAGCGGGTCACCCTTGAGTCCACTGCCCCCATGGGGCAAGGATTCGGGAGGCATCCCCGTGGTGGTATGCTGATCTTTATGAAGACATTCAAGATCAGATGCACACTGTAGAAGATGCTGGTCCTTGGCGGGATCCCAGCCATGGAAAACCACAAGGCCCCCGGCAAGAGCCTTGCCGGGGATGGCAGCGGGCGCCACGACAAGACCCTTGTCGGGACCCCGACAAGACCCTTGCCGGGGCCGCGGCAAGGCCCTTGCCAAGGACACCCGCGGGGCCACCATCGGACTCGCACCAGTCATGCCTCCACCACCGTTCGCATGCAGCTGCCGACCCAACTAGCTGGGCAGGCACCTGCGTGGCGGCATGCAGATCCTCATGGAGACCCACCACTGCGCCACCTCAGCTGCCTGCCCGCTTACATGGCATCGCAGGCACCGCTGGCCAGGGCGCGTGTCGACGTGAGAGAGAGCAGCGACGGACGAGATAGGGCTCTCCCCCGCCCCCGATATAGCAAGGACACCTAAGAAAGGCGCATTAAATGCACCTTGTCATGTAATGCGAGGAATAACCTCGCATCACTGTATCCTTTCCACCTTCTGTGTGCCACTGTGGCAGCCCCTTTCCCTATAAAAGGAGGCCCCAGGCAACCAGGAAGAGGATTCGGCTTTTTGGAGCTCCTCACGCCCCGCAGCTAGCTCAAGAACACAAACATATAATCCACCAAAGCAGGAGTAGGGTTTTACGCATCTTCGCGGCCCGAACCTGGGTAAAGGAATCATGTACTGCCTGCTCGATCCGCTCTTCTCACGGCCCCCGCGCCCTGCAACCGCAGAAAGGGATTCTCGTGATCCCATAGGTGTCGTTTCCCACCGACATCTTTGGCGCGCCAGGCAGGGGCTGCGCAGTTGTGAGAATCGGCTTTAGCAGTTAGTTTGACGCTTCTTCATCGTCATGGCGCCCAAGAAGAAGACGACGGTGGCGGTTGGCCCGTCGGACCCCGGGCATCCAGTCCCGACGCGGGCGAGCAGCGGACCGGTCGCCGAAAGGACCTGGGGCGCTGTTTGCGAACACGAACACCGTCCCAGCAGCCGGAGTTTGGGAGGCAGCGATGTTCGTGCGCCCGGTAACGGGCCGCACGCCGCCAAATCCAAAGACAGAGCCGGGCCCTCCGCAGGTGGCGCGGGACCTTCCGAGGTCGCTGCTGCCCCACCCGCTGGCGGCGCGAGGGCCTCCAGGACTCCCACTCCGGCGCCGACGGCGCGTTCCTCTCAAGAGGCGCGCGACGAGCGGCGTGATCGCCCCGAAGACCCCGGGCGTCACCGCGGGAAAAGCCCCGAGCGCCACTCCCGAGATGTAGAAGACCTGCCCGCTTGCCGAGGCGCTGGTGACGACGGCGTGCGACCGCGTGGTCGTGATAGAGCTCCTTCTGACATGGTCAGAAGTCGAAGCGCGTCGCGATCCGTGCAGGTTTCGCTGCCACCGACGCTAGTAGAAGCCCTGGCGCGCGCGTAGTTGCTCCTCGACTTTCCTCCCACTATGGGGAAACTCGACGAATGGAGAGCCACCATCCGAAGCCTTGTTGCGGTGGCCAATAAAGATGAGCCGACCCCGACGGAGCTCCCGGGTCAACGTTCCAACGGAGTCCCGCGTACCAGTGGCAGGAAGGCTGGCGGCGCCGCGACCACGGTGCACTCGCCTCCTCCTCGCCCGGTGCCACGGACACCGGCCCGTCACGACGTTGCGGGCCACGAAATCTCCATAGCGTCGTCCGACCCGCGGGCCCACCAGGATCAACGCCAGGTCCTTCGGGATCGGGAACATGAAGACGCTCGGACCACCATCGAGCGCCGGCGCGGAGTGCGCCACCAGTCAGATAGGCGAGCGGGGCCTGCTGTGGACCACCCAGCACCGGAGAGCCCTGGGGGCCTGCCTTACGAGGTAGGCTGCCCGGCTTTTACCCGTGAGCTGCGGCAGTTCCAGTGGCCCACTCACCGCACTTTCAAACCTAACGTGGGCGAGAAGTACGGCGGCAAGACCCACCCATCCGAGTTCCTCAGCATCTACACCATCGCGATGCAGGCTGCCGGAGCTCGTGACGATAAGGTGCTTGCAAATTACTTCCCGTTGGCTCTTAAACCCAATGCCATGTCATGGTTGATGCACTTGCCGGTAGACTCCATTTCCTCCTGGTCAGATTTGTGCCATGAGTTCGTGGGCGCCTTCACTGGCGATCACCAAGCTCATGGCCAAGCGAGTGATCTCCACGTCATTCCCCAGAAGGGAGGCGAGAGTCTCCGCAAGTACATACAGAGGTTCAGCCGGGTACAGTACAATATCCCAGATGTTCACCCCGCCGCCATCATCAGCGTGTTCCATCAGAACGTTCGGAACCGCAAGATGCGCGAAGAGCTGGCGATGAACAAGGTGAAAGATGTCGCGGAGCTCTATGTTCTCGCGGACAAATGTGCCCGGGCTGAAGAGGGGAGTAAGTACCCCGACAAAGATGCCGGCATGGAAACCGACTCCTCTGAACAGGACACCGCCGCCCCGACGAAGAAAGGCCGACACCGCAACAGGAAGCGCAAAGGGAAAGCTGTGCTTGCCGTCGAGGGGTCTGACGACACCGGCTCCACCAAGAAGACCAAGGAAGGTGACCCCGGCAAGGAAATTGCCGGATGTGTCGCCTGCCAGGCCTTGGCGGTTGCCGAGAAGCCAGGCAACTCGGACAAGCGATACTGCAACATCCATCGCACCAAAGGCCATGCTCTCTAAGACTGCCGGCAGGTTGAGCTCCTCGCTGAGAAGCAGAGGGCTGAATACGAGAGGCGGGACAAGGAGAAGGGCCAAGACGGTGCTGACGGATCCGGCAAGAAATGCAACGGCCAGGAGGGCCGTCGCGGCAAGGATAAGCAACAAGAGAGGCCCGCTCGAGGCCGTGACAGAAAGCCAGAAGATGACGACCACGAAGAGGACGACGAGTCCGGCGACCAAGAGTTTCAGAAAGCTACAGAGGCCATGTGCGTTGATGGTGGCGCTTCGCTGCATGCCTCTCGGCGCCGGCTTAGACAGTGGGCGTGAGAAATTACAGCAGCAAAGCCGTCGTTTGATGCCCAGATGCCGCTGAAGTGGTCCAGCACACCTATCGTTTTTTACTCTAAGGAACACCCTGATCGCACTACTGCGGTCGGGTGCTTGCCGTTGTTGGTTTCACCAACAATACACAACCTCAAGGTGACAAAAATGTTAGTAGATGGCGGGGCCGGTCTGAACTTGATCTCGCCTGCCGTGATCGAGAAGCTGCAGATCCCTGATGGAGACCTCGAAGAAACGGGCACGTTTCAAGGGGTCAGCCCGGGGAGAAGCCAACCCAAGGGAAAGGTCACGTTGCCCGTAATTTTCGGGAGCGACCTGAACTTCAGGATGGAGAGGATTATGTTTGATGTTGCCAAGATCCCCTTGCCCTACAACGGGATCCTTGGCCGCCCAGCGCTGGCCAAGTTCATGGCGGCGTCGCACTACGCCTACAATACCCTGAAGATGCCAGGTCCCGTGACAATCATCACCATCCCCTTCGACAAGAAGGATGCGCTGATTTGCGCTGATCAAGTGTACCAGCAAGCAGTCGCAGCAGCTGACGCTGCTGGGGCACTCGCTCCTGCTGCCGAGACCCCGGGGGGGGGGGGGAAGAAGAAAGCCGGTGAGACCTCGGACACCCACTCCGGCAAGCGCACCTCTTCGGAGTGTAGCGCTCCCATCGAGGACGTGCCAGAGAGCTCCGCCGGCGGAAGCAAGAAGTCCAGGGCCACGCCGCCGGGAACCAAGAAGGTTTCCGTCAACAAGGACGACACAGGAGGAGCTTTCACCATAAGCTCCACCCTTGACGACAAATAGGAAGACGCGCTCGTCACCTTCCTTCGGGCGAATGTCGATGTGTTTGCATGGCAAGCTTCCGACATCCCCGGCGTTCCCAGGGAGGTGATTGAGCACCACCTTGCTGTCTGTCCTCATGCGCGGCTCGTCAAGCAGAAGGTCAGAAAGCAAGCTTTGGAACGACAAGAGTTTATCACAGAAGAAAGTGATGCAGCGCCTGGTCTACTTCGTTAGCTACCTCTTGTAGGGGGCTAGGTCGAGGTACTCCGGTGTGCAGAAACTGCTCTCCGGCCTCCTCATGGCCTCGAGGAAGCTGCGTCACTACTTCCAGGCACACGAGATGACTGTCGTCACTCGCCTACCTCTGCAGCGGATATTGCACAACCCAGATGCGACGGGGAGGATTGTGGAATGGGCACTGGAGCAGTCCAGCTTTGGCCTCAAGTTTGAAAGTACTTCGACGATCCACAGCCGAATCCTGGCGGAGTTCATTGCAGGATGGACCGCCACACCTGACGAAGAAGCCCAAGAGATTGCTCTCCCCGGCAAGGAGGCAAGTTGCGATTGGATTATGTACTTTGATGGGGCTTTCTCCCTCCAGGGTGCCGGGGCTGGCGTACTGCTCGTCGCCCCCACCGGAGAGCACCTCAAGTATGTGATCCAGATGCACTTCCCCAGGGAGGCGTCAACAAACAACACGGCGGAATACGAAGGGCTGCTTGCCGGTCTTAGGATCGCGGCGGACCTCAGAATCAAAAAGCTCATCGTCAGGGGCGACTCGCAGCTTGTCGTCAAGCAAGTCAATAAGGATTACCAGAGCCCGTTGATGAAGGCCTACGTTGATGAAGTGAGAAAGCTGGAAGAGCGTTTCGATGGTATCCAGGCTGAATACGTTCCCCGAACGGAGAACGATATCGCCGATTACCTGTCGAAGCGCGCCGCCCTGAAGCTACCTGTGGAACGAGGTACCTTTGTGCTTCAGCTAACTCAGTCATCCGTTGATCCATCAACAGAGCAGAACAAGAGAAGGAAATTAGGACCCGGCAAGTACTTTCCCGCCGAGCTCCCGGGAGCCGCCGGCAAGGATGTTGACGAGGGCACTGAACCCGCCACGGGACGGCTAGCTCTGGCAGGACGCCAAGCTCTTGCCGTCGAGACAGCCGCCCTATAGCGGAGGAAATGCCTTTAGTCCTCGCCGCCGAGCCTCAAGCTCCAGCGTGGGCACAGCATACCGTCCGATTCCTCCAGACAGGGGAGCTTCCTGAGGAGCAGGAAGAAGCGGAAAAAGTAGCCCGTCGCTCTGCCATGTACCAGTTCATCGATGACGTCCTGTACAGGAAGAGACCGAACGGTGTGAAATTGAAGTGCATCCCTCGAGAGGAAGGACTGGAGCTGTTGGCGGAGATACATGGAGGCATATGTGGATCCCACATTGGGTCGAGAGCCCTTGCCGGTAAGGCGTTCCGGCAAAGTTTCTTCTGGCCCACCGCCCTCCAGGATGCAACGACACTCGTCACCACGTGTGAGGCGTGTCAGTTCCATTCAAGAAAGCTTCATCAACCAGCTCAAGCCCTTCAAACCATTCCTCTCTCCTGGCCCTTCTCGGTCTGGGGGCTCGACATACTGGGCCCTTTCCCCCGCGCTGTCGAGGGCTTTGAGTACTTGTACGTAGCCATCGACAAGTTCACAAAGTGGCCAGAAGCGGAGGCAGTGAGGAAGGTCACAGCTCAGTCAACCGTCAAGTTCTTCAAGGGGCTAGTGTGCCGTTACGGTGTACCCAACCGGATCATCACCGACAACGGTACGCACTTCACAAGCTGCACCTTCATGCAATATACTCAGGACCTCGGCAACAAAGTCTGTTTCGCTTCCGTCGCTCACCCGCGGAGCAACGGGCAAGCAGAGAGGGCAAATGCTGAAGTGTTGCGAGGCTTAAGGACCAAGACCTTTGACAGACTGCACAAGAGCGGAAGGCGCTGGATTGATGAGTTGCCGACGGTTCTTTGGTCAATCAGGACGACACCAAATCGAGCCACTGGCCAGACACCGTTTGCCCTGGTTTACGGGGCAGAAGCAGTTATCCCCACTGAACTCATATACGGGTCACCTCGAGTGATCGCTTATGATGAGCTTGAGCAAGAGCAACTGGGGCAAGACGACGCACTGCTCCTTGAGGAAGATCGTCTTCGGGCGGCTGTGAGAGCAGCACGCTACCAGCAAGCCTTGCGCCACTACCATAGCCGCGAGGTTCATGCCCGGAGCCTTGAGGAAGGCGACCTTGTTCTTCGGCGCGTTCAATCGGCCAAGAATTCCAACAAGTTGACGCCGAAGTGGGAAGGCCCTTATCGGGTAATACGCGTCACCAGGCCCGGCACTGTCCACCTGGAGACGGAAGATGCCGTTCCGGTGAGCAACTCCTGGAACATCGAGCATCTTCACAAGTTTTACCCATAAGGCACGGCTTGTCGGGCCTCCCGGCAAGCCACCTTTTGTACAAGCATTGCCGATGATGCATGTAACCCTTTGTACAAAGCCAGGCGCAGACCCTGAGCATAAATGAAGCGCTGGCGCCCTAAGTTATAGCATGCATGCTAGATCGAGTCTCGTCCTTGGTTAGGGTTGATAGTGCTTAGCGGCGGCTAACCCCTAGCTTAGAGGTCGAGTGTGCGTCTCTTTGCCGTTCTTTTGTCTCCTTTGGTTCGCAGGGCTCGGATATCCTTGCTGGATCACTTGAGGATGAAAAAAAAGAGAAGAGGGACGGACCAGCATCTAGACCCCGGCAAGCCAGTGTTGCCGGGGGCTGCAAGTACAAAGATTCACCCACGGCGAACCAGAGTTGCCGGGGGCTGCAGTTTCAGATAAGTTCTTCATCCCTTATCATGCATTCTCTGATGGACTGAGGTATGCGAAACCTCGTTTCTTCCTAAAAGCTACCGTGCTCCCCTAACTCTAGGCCCTAGGGCTCGTTCCTGGGGCCAGGTTTGGTCGTAGTCGCGGCAGCGAAGGGACGAAACGAGGAGCCTGAACCCGCCTCATCCCTGCCTCCGCCGTAAGCGTGAGAAAGGTCGAGGGACGTGGGAAGACGGCAGGGCCTGCTGCCGGGCAAGGAAATGTCTATCTTAAAGATATCAAGGATTTACCCCTTGACGTGTGTTCCACCCGCAAGACAAGTGACCCAGCAAGCATCCCTTTTTCATTAAAAACATTCCACTCAGGTATAGTTCATGGAGAATGAAAAACAAGAATGATGGGATTACAAGCTTTAAATTCAGCTAAGGCCCAAAGGCTTACAAACTAAAAAGAGATAAGGTGCCCGTAATCCCTTTCTTGTCCCTCTCTTCAGGAGGCAGGTCAAGGAGGCGAAAAGGGCAAAAGGGGCGCCTGGACAAGCTACAGGTGGCAGAAGACACCAAGATAACATGTCGGTGGTCGTCCAAAGGCTGGATGGTGATGGCAGCGCCGGAGGCAGAGCTCGAAGACGAGCCGGCAGGACGTCAGCACGCGTCGAAGGCGTCGTGCCCACGTACTCCGAGTTGACGGCCTTGTCGCCCGCCCTGTTCCTCTTCCGCAGCCTCCCAACGCCAGCCGCCCAAGGAGACGGCCCCGTGAAGTTCAAGGAGCCGGCGACACGGATGATGGGGTCGCCGGTGCCGCACGGTGCGGCGCCCGACACCTAGTCGGACCCGTCATCCTGCCAGCCGCTACCCTCGTCGTCACTGCCGCTGTCCTCCTCGTCACTCCTGCTCGAGGAGGAGTCTTCGCTATCGGAGGAGCTCTCCACGCAGCACCTTGCCCGAGTCCCGAAGCACCTGAAGACCTTGACGGAGAGGAGACCGCCCTCCATCAGCTTAAAATGGAGGGTTAGTCCATCCGTCAGGTGGTGGATACGGGCGAACGCCTTCCACCCTCGACCAAGATACATCACATTAGGGGCTGGGAAGTCGACGCAGACTTGCGCACCGCTGATTCCACAGCCCCTCATGTGCAGCCTCAGTGTCTCAGGCGGGTCCAGCTCCATCTCGCTCGCAAATGGAGTCGGGAGACGAAGACGATGGCGAGGCGGCCGGGCAGCCTGACGAAGAACTCATAAGGGTCGTCCCCAACGTGGCCCTCCATGGGGAGAGGAACTGCTGGCGGAGGCAAAGCCGGCGCACCGCCCCGTCCTCCACTTCCCCGAGCGCCTCGGCCTCGCGCACGGCCTCGCCCTCTCCCCCTTCCCCTCGCGGCTGGCTCTGCCACCGCAGGTGCAGGAGAAGGAGGGACGCGTTGTCGAGCGGCGACCCTCGTCGCCACCGTCGAAGGACCAGGGTTCCCTTTCTCCATGGCGAATGAGAGGAAGGGGAGCAGAAGCTGAAGAAGTGAGATGGAGGAATGCAGGGCACCGACCCCCCCCCCCCCCCCCCGCTCTTTATAAAGGAGCAGGGTGGGGGCTCGACCGCCTCGTTCCGCCAATGAGGACATGAATGGCGCAGGAGACCGAGGCCAATCCGCCACCCCAGCCCGCGACGGCCTGACTTCCCGCCTCCACCAACTGCCACCCCAGGCGCATGAGCGCCACGTGGCGAACGTGCAGGGCCGAAGCGACGGGTGAGGTGACTTCTCCCCGCCCCATGATTAAAGGGAGTGGGCGTCTTGAAAGACCATGCCTCAGCCCCGTCCAGTAAATGGGCCGCGCCCCCACGCCTCCCTCCGTTTATGGGGGAGACGCGAGCCGCCCCCTTTTTACTACGACGTGACGCATGCGTGCAGAGGCCAGCCTCATGCATGCCGTCCACGTCACGCACGCCTCCCCATGACACGCCATGCGCAGGAAGCGTGGGAGGCGCAACGCGCGAAGAAACTTACCGCGGTAAAAACCGCCCTGCCTGCCCGCGCACCGTTCTTGGGCCTGGCCCAACAACGCGTAGTGCTTATGTGTGGCCCAGGCCCGGGGGCTCCTGTCGGTGTGCAAAAAGAGGGGTACACTTTTTTGTACCCCTATGACTGTGCGCAGGCAGTCTGAGCCACGAGCGCCGCTGCACCGAGCCCGGCAAGGGAGGTATAACCAAGGTAAGGCCGAAGCCAAAGAGGAGCAGAACGACACTAAGACCAAGACCACAAAGAGCAAAGGGGACGAAGCGGCCCCCCCCCCCCGGCAAGATCTGTGACACCCAAGTTTTATTTAGATTTTTCGAAAGGTTTTATTTGACTTGAGGGGAGTGATTTAACAATTTTTCTTCAAGAGGACTCTCCCTCTCATATAATTTCCTTATGGCAAAAGTTTTATTTGGATTCACTCAAGGTCTGCCTTTGGTCTTGGGAGTCCTTGCTCTTCATTTGGGCTTAAGACAAAATGTTTTTTTTATTTGAGAAAAATTGCCTTTGAAAATCTTTTTGAGAATGTACTATGGCTTTTGGAAAAGTCCTTTGCCACTTGCAACTATCCCTCTTGCCATGGCATTGGTGCAAATACTCTCTCCTAACCTTTCTCCCACCTTTGGATCAAGATTTGCATCAAACCCAGCAAGTTGAACCTCCCCATGTGATCATTTCCATTCAAATTCTATTCAAATAAATTTCTGTCTTCTCTTATAGCACTTGGAGTTTTGCAAAGAAACTCCTTTTTCTGTTTTGATTTTTGCCACCAAACCTTTTTCCCCTCCTAGTCCTTTGAACCATCAACCTAGAACTATGAAGATTCACTGGTCTCTAGTTCAAAATTTTCAAATTACATCTGCTGCAAGTTTGGACCAGATTTGTCAAATTTGGTGAAATTCATATCTACACTTCCCCAAAAATTCCACCAAAAATCAGGCAGCCTACTGGAGCAATGAGAAGTCACTCCACCAAAAATCAGCCCAAGGAAAAATGCCTACATGCCTGAATCATTTCGTCGAACACCTTGCATGCACTATTTCAGCCAAGTTCAGTTAAAATTCAGTTTCAGAGTCGATCACTGTTGATCATCTTCAGTCACGCGCCCACAGTGCCCTTGGCACGTTGCTCGCCGCCTGGCTCGTTTGTCCGATGCCCCGCACGCGCTCTTGGCTGCTTGCTGTCGTCGGTGGCGCTCTGACCCGACCACGCCGGCGTGTCTCGCGGCGGCTGAACCGCCGTGGCAGCCAACAGGGAGCAGAACGGCGGCTCAACGCCATTCCGCGCCGCCCAACCCCGCTGGTGGCTCCGCGTGGCCATCCCCACGCCAGCGCACGCATGCAGCACAGCCGTCGTGGCGCGACACGCACAGAGCGTGCACTCTGCCGCCGACGTGCCCGCGCAGCTCCGTTCCGTCGAGTTCCCCCAAGACTTCGAGTCCCAGCTTGTTTAGCACCAAAACGGACCCAATGGACCTTCACGACGGCGCTCAACGCCTAAACCACCCGACCAATGCTCTGCATCACCGTAATCCCTCGCCGGACTTATCCCGTTCACGGCAACCGCCTCGGGCCGGCTATTTATAGCGCCCCCGAGCTCACTCTCACTCCCGCACGGCTCCACCACCTCACCACACCCCGCCTGGCCACTGGAGGGGCCTCGAGGAGCCCTTCTTCCTCAACTCCGGCCACCTCCGTCCGCCTCGGGCTCCAGCTCAATTCACTGCGGTGAGGTCATCCCCGGTGCCCAAACTCCGTCAAGCACCACCTCTAGCTACCAGTACTCTAACCCCTCGTCAATTTGGTCATTGCAGCCCTCTCTGGCAAGGTCCCCGACCACCCGAACCGCCGTCCGCCGGAGCAAGGGCCACCGTCGACACAGTGCTCGCCGGCGACCACCACCACCACCACCCGACGCGGAATGGCACCCTGAGCACGGAGGTACCCTCCGATCTCCCCACCTCGCCGTGGATCGCCGCCGGCGACCACCGCGGCTCTCGGGCGCCAGCGAGCCCCGACCCGCCTCTTTTAAATTTTAAACCTGACGGATGGGACCCGCCTGTCAGCCTCTCTGTCTTTTCTAAATCGAATCGTTTTCTGAAAACGTCTTTTGCCAGAATACGCTTTCCCTCTGGGCCGGCGTAGTTTCTATCGAAACGTTTTCTGTTTTTATAATAAAAACCCTGGGAAGTTTCTGTTTCATTACAGATAGGTCCCTGGACAAAAACCTTTATATCTTTTTAACAGAAGCATATTTTTCATTGATTCTTTTTCTGTTCTCTTCAAAATTTTGTCTAGTTTTTTATAAGATTTATTTGAAAAATATTTGCAATACTTTTGCTGCACCTCTCGGTATTCACGTTAGCGCGTATGTTTTCTTTATACCGTAGATACCAACGGAGGTGACGGGACCGCAAACTTCACCGAGCTAGACTCCGACTACTCCGAACCAGGCAAGCATGTTCGAACTTTTGATATGATGAGTGTCTTGGCATGTTTGCATGTAGATAGTTTCATGGCATGTGTGAAGCATACCGATGAGCCGTTCATTATGCATTGTTGAGGCAAGTAAGCCCGATGATTTCACACGTCGTTGGACGTAAGTATGCAAGGCCATGTGTTGGCATGAAGATGGGTAAGATGGCAGTGTTGTAGCATGCCAGTCTTAGGCCATGCAAGTTATCTTCAGTACCAACCCATATCGGTTGGGTTCATATCCATTTCCTTTCCCTGTACTACCACATGTTTCCCGAAAGGGATATGGTTTAGTAAGTCGCAAACCGCTTTCTTGGTACACACCAAAAAGGAGAGGCCGGGATGTTGGTTCCATGGCCCTGGATTAAAGCCAGGCATCCGGTCAGGGGGCATGGGTGTTTCCGGTTGGGACCGAGAGGGGGGCACCCCTTAGAGCGCGCGTATATAAATTTGATCCCATGCTATTCGAGATTGTGATCTCCCCGTCTCAATAGTTTTTCTTGGACGATGTTGAGGGTGATTCCTGGCATCGAAGAGTTGGATGGGTGTGTACTGGTTAGCTGTGTTTCCTTCTGAAAAACCGTAACGGAACTAGTCCTGGTGACTACGGAAATCCGTCGACTGTGGAAAATTTTTGTACAAACTCTACAGAGCTCTATATCCTTGAATCATCTTATCTATAACCAAATTCCCTGCTAACAGTCATGTGCCAGTTTGATGACAGATTACCCGGTGGGACACCTGAGCACTAAGACCGGTTAAATGTTTATTCTTGTGGATGGACTAACCCGTTAAATTCCTTGAGTTGATTATCTATATGATGAATATATTATTTCCTTATCAGTTAAAAGCCCTTTATGTGGTGTCGCTCAGACGCCCGACTGTGGCATTTCTTTTTAAAGCCCTTTATGTGGTGTCGCTCAGACGCCCGACTGTGGCATTTCCTTTTAAAGCCCTTTATGTGGTGTCGCTCAGACGCCCGACTGTGGCATTTCTTTTTAAAGCCCTTTATGTGGTGTCGCTCAGACGCCCGACTATGGCATTACTATTCTGCATTTTCCGCTCGAGGAGTCTTTCACACACTCGTTTGGCACCAGCATTATTATTCTGCATTTTCCGCTCGAGGAGTCTTTCAGACACTCGTTTGGCACCAGTATTATTATTCTGCATTTTTCCGCTCGAGGAATCTTTCAGACACTCGTTTGGCACCAGTATTATTATTCTGCATTTTTCCGCTCGAGGAGTCTTTCAGACACTCGTTTGGCACCAGTATTATTATTCTGCATTTTCCGCTCGAGGAGTCTTTCAGACACTCGCTTGGCACCCAGTATTTATTACCTCTATGTCTGATCGTACTGGTTAACTTATTCATGTATTTCATGTTAGCATTTGTTATATCTTACGTCCGAACTGTCTTGCGAGTACTTTCAAAGTACTCACTGGCTTGTTGAATTGGCCAGATGCTGACGAAGGTGATCTCATGGATGAAGAGTTCGATAGCGAATCTGATGCCTAGAGGAGTCCCAGTCAGTCTCGTGCAACCCTGGAGTTGGTCACTGTATTATATCCGCTTCCGCTACCCTAATAAATTCATCGAGCCTCACCTCGACGCTCGATGGGATGTTAGTTTGAGAATCCCATATCCACTCCCCACTGTGTTACTCCACCTCTACCATATTTGCGAGTCAGTAGTATGCCACCACTCCCTTGTGTCTTTAATCGCCTTTATGTATAATTATTGGCACGCTTGTAATAAATTGTTGAGCATCATCAGCTCAACCCTGTAACATATTTATGCTACTGGCTTATTGTATCAAAAGTTTGTCTGCTAGTGAGGAGGTTTTATCTCAAACTGGATTCTAAAGATTGGTTTCTCAATAAATATTTTTATTGGAAAACCGGTCGTGACAAGCTTGGTACCAGAGCCAGGCTGACTGTAGGAAGCCACTAGGTGCGATCGCTAATCGGTTATTAGCATGATAGAGCTTATTCATGTTTTTTTGCAATAGTAGCCATTTTTCTGACAGTCAACATATATTTATGATCTGACCATTCAGGATTTTTGCCTACTTTTGTAGATGGCCGACCGCAGCTGCGAGTCTCAGACCTTCGCCAACGTGCCCGATGGGTTCGTCAAGCTTCTCTCCTTCGTCGTTCAGGTCGCGATGGGGCCGTCTGTGCGCCCAGTCGTCACTCTCTGTCAGCACAGAGTCAACGACAGTCTGACTATGCACCAGGCCGCGGTGCAGTTCAAGGGAGGGCGTGGTGAGCTACGCCGCTTCCGGTTCTTGGGGAGAGCCATGCCTACGGAGAAGCATGCCATCCAGATGGTAGCCCGCGAGGCGATAGCTCATCTCAGGGATGCCCTTCCCGCGATGAAGGCTCGTCGCTACCGCTATCTTCCATGCCATGTGCCCTACACCTGTCACTACGCATTCTCCTGCCATAGAGGAGAACGAGACGAGGCTTTTGAGATGCTTATTGAGTATCTCCGGGCCTTGGAGGCAGCCTTCGACAACTTGGTGGATGACTTTGTGGCCGCCCGCATGGACTCAGTCCACGGTTGTGCCGCCAACAGGAGGGAGCTCCTGCCCACCGCACCGCCACTGACTTTTGTCTCGTCCTCTGCATCCCATGCTCCTGCTCGTCGCCTGCCTTCCACCGAGGAGTTCAACCAGGTCATTGCGCCCACTCCAGCGCGCACTGCACCGCCACTCGCACCGACTCCAATCCGTGTCATTCCGCCCCTGGCACCCGCTCCATCTACTCGGCGCAGCACTACTCGTATGGAGCCTATTAGCGAGGAAGAAGTCGAGTCCCCGGCTTCGCTACGCCTCACCCTTGGCAGGGCCAAGGACGTCATGGACATCTCCGACTGAGTACGCTTAGCCGCCATGCGTTGCATCGCCATGTAAGATGTTGTGAGAAGTAGCTTGTTTGCGCATCATGTAGGATCTGGAGTAGTGCACTGGCCTAAATAACATGTCAGGGTTATGTACGCATATCCTGAGTGATGTATTGTATAATTATCGCCGCGTGTAAGATACGTAATGATGCAGTCCTTCTCTATGCGCAAATCGATTTGTTTTCCCTTGAGTAATCTTGGCTTTAAAAAAACAATTTGTCAATCTTGTGCATTATGGGTTTTATCTTTGCAACCCTTCCATTTTTTTTCTTATGGGTTTTACAAATGCATCCCCAGAGTGAAAAATGTCTCGTCCTTGGACTCGCTCCATGCCAGCTCCACCAGAGGAAGATTATGGCAATCAACCGGGCAACAATTTTGCACAAGGGCAGTCAAGTCAACACTATAATACTCAATCAAGCAACAATTTTGCACGAGGTTAGACAAGTCAACAGGACAGTGAAACGGCACTTTCCCAAATGTGCCGCCTTTATGAACAGAGTCAGCAACAACATCGGGAAATGATGAACCAAGTCATTAACATGGTAAATCACCATGGGCAGTATCCGCAGCATTCCAAGTTATCTGAGCTACAGAAGACACGTCCCTCAACATTTTCTCATACCGACAAGCCACTTGAGGCCGAAGACTGGCTTCGCGATATGGAGAGAAAGTTAATTATTGCAAAATGCTTAGACCCAGAAAAGGTACTGTACGCACCGCATTATCTCACGGGAGCAGCCGCATCCTGGTGGGAGAATTTTCTGCACATGCATCCCAACGAAAATGATATAACCTGGGATGATTTCAAAGAAGGTTTCCGTGGCGCGCATATTCCTAAGAGTATTATGAAAATCAAGAAAAGAGAGTTCGATGACCTCAAGCAAAGGAACATGACAGTGTCAGATTACAACGGCCAATTTACTCTGTTATCCCGCTACGCCAACGAAGAGCGTATGACTGAAAGCAAGAAAATGGAGAAGTTCCTTGACGGCCTAGCACCCACGCTTAAATGCCAACTGGTCATACACACTTTCCCAGATTTTAAGACGCTGGTGGATAAAGCCATTACTCTGGAAAATGAAAGACGCAGTTTGGAAGATATCCACAAGCGAAAAAGGGACCAGACTAACCATGCTCGCAATCACCGAAGTAAGACCAATTTTCAGAAGGGTGGGACGCACAAATCATCATCCAACGTCTCACGCCCAACAAAGAATTTTCATGCTAGGGACAAGGAGTTCACATATCGCCCAGGTGTTACTTGTTACGCCTGTGGAGAAGAAGGACACTATGCCAATCAGTGTCCCAAGCCAAGAAGCTCAGCACCAAAGCCGAACAACGACAACAATAATTCAGCGCCCAAGCGAAACAACTTCAATCCCAACAATAACCATAGGACAGGTCATCTGAACCACGTGACCAAAGAGGAGGCACAAAATGCTCCGGATATCGTACTCGGTACGTTCCCTGTCAACACAATACCTGCAATGGTTTTGTTTGATTCTGGAGCTTCTCACTCTTTTATTTCGAAAAGTTTTGCTTTGCAAAATAATTTTTCGATGCTTCCTTTGGAGAAATCCATGATCATCAAGTCCCCTGGGATTCAGCAAGTTACTCAGAATTACTGTCAGGATGTGATTATTGAGTTCAAAGGATTGAAGTTTCACGCCAATCTCATTGTGTTGGAAAATAAAGGACTAGATGTCATCCTAGGGATGGACTGGTTAACCACCAACAAAGGTTTCATTGATTGTTTCAATCGGACCGTGATTCTCACACACCACCATGGTAAGACAATAAGAGTATCCGCCAAAGAAAGGGAAATGCCCAGAAAACCAAGACTGAACAAGGTGGACAATTCCGAATTAAACAAGGTCCCAGTAGTATGTGAATTTCCAGACGTATTTCCCGAAGAGCTACCAGGCATGCCACCAGACCGAGAGATAGAATTCAGCATTGAGCTAGCACCAGGGACCACCCCCATATACAAGAATGTTGGGGAACGTAGTAATTTCAAAAAATTTCCTATGCACACGCAAGATCATGGTGATGCATAGCAACGAGAGGGGAGAGTGTTGTCTACGTACCCTCGTAGACCGAAAGCGGAAGCGTTGACACAACGTAGAGGAAGTAGTCGTACGTTCTCCTCGCGATCCAACCGATCACAGCACCGTTACTCCGGCACCTCCGAGTTCTTGGCACACGTTCAGCTCGATGACGATCCCCGGGATCCGTTCCAGCAAAGCGTCGGGGAAGAGTTCCGTCAGCACGACGGCGTGGTGACGATCTTGATGTGTTACCGGCGCAGGGCTTCGCCTAAGCACTGCAACGATATTACCGAGGTGGAATTTGGTGGAAGGGGGCACCGCACACGGCTAAGGAACGATCCGTAGATCAACTTGTGTGTTTTTGGGGTGCCCCCTGCCCCCGTATATAAAGGAGCCAAGGGGGAGGGGCTGGCCGGCCAAGCCTGGCGTGCCAGGAGAGTCCTACTCCCTCTGGGAGTAGGATTCCTCCCCCCAATCCTAGTTGGACTAGGATTCTCCAAGGGGGAGAGAGAGAGAGAGGGGGCGCCCACCTCTCCTAGTCCTAATAGGACTAGGGTAAGGGGGGAGGCGCACAGCCCATGAGGGCAGCCCTCTCACTTCTCCTCCAAGGCCCATGTTGGCCCATTATGCTCCCGGGGGGTTCCGGTAACCCTCCCGGTATTCCGGTAAAATCCTGATTTCACCTGGAATGCATCCGATGTCCAAACATAGGCTTCCAATATATCATTCTTTACGTCTCGAACATTTCGAGACTCCTCGTCATGTCCGTGATCACATCCGGGACTCCGAACTCCTTCGGTACATCAAAATGCATAAACTCATAATAACTGTCATCGTAACGTTAAGCATGCGGACCCTACGGTTTGAGAACAATGTAGACATGACCGAGACACGTCTCCGGTCAATAACCAATAGCGGGACCTGGATGCCCATATTGGCTCCTACATATTCTACGAAGATCTTTATCGGTCAGACCGCATAACAACATACGTTGTTCCCTTTGTCATCGGTATGTTACTTGCCCGAGATTCGATCGTCGGTATCCAATACCTAGTTCAATCTCGTTACCGGCAAGTCTCTTTACTCGTTCCGTAATACATCATCCCACAACTAACTCATTAGTTGCAATGCTTGCAAGGCTTAAGTGATGTGCATTACCGAGAGGGCCCAGAGATACCTCTCCGACGATCAGAGTGACAAATCCTAATCTCGAAATATGCCAACCCAACATCTACCTTTGGAGACACCTGCAGTACTCCTTTATAATCACCCAGTTACGTTGTGACATTTGGTAGCACCCAAAGTGTTCCTCCGGCAAACGGGAGTTGCATAATCTCATAGTCATAGGAACATGTATAAGTCATGGATAAAAGCAATAGCAACATACTAAACGATCGGGTGCTAAGCTAATGGAATGGGTCATGTCAATCAGATCATTCAACTAATGATGTGACCTCATTAATCAAATAACAACTCCTTGTTCATGGTTAGGAAACATAACCATCTTTGATTAATGAGCTAGTCAAGTAGAGGCATACTAGTGACACTCTGTTTGTCTATGTATTCACACATGTATTATGTTTCCTGTTAATACAATTCTAGCATGAATAATAAACATTTATCAAGAATTAAGGAAATAAATAATAACTTTATTATTGCCTCTAGGGCATATTTCCTTCAAAGAAACCATACAGAATGGCACCATCCGAGTTAGTTGAACTGAAGAAACAAATAAAGGAATTGCTTGACAAAGGATACATTCGAGCCAGTTCCTCACCATGGGGATCACCAATTTTGTTTGCCAAAAAGAAAGATGGAACACTGCGATTGTGTATTGACTACCGAGCACTCAACATGGTCACGATCAAGAACAAATACCCGATGCCAAGAATAAATGATTTATTCGATCAACTCACTAAGGCCAAGGTATTCTCAAAAATCGACCTAAGGTCAGGATACCATCAATTAAAGGTACGAACAGAAGATATCCCCAAGACAGCCTTCACCTCCAGATATGGACTGTATGAGTTCACAGTAATGCCTTTTGGATTAACAAATGCCCCTGCATATTTTGTTCACCTCATGAACAAAGTATTTATGAAGTTTATGGACAAGTTCGTTGTGGTATTCATCGACGATATTTTAGTATACTCCAAAACACCAGAAGAACACGCTGAACATCTCAGAATTGTACTAGGAGAACTCAGGAAACACCAATTGTACGCCAAATTCAGCAAGTGTGAATTTTGGTTAAGGCAAGTAAGCTTTCTAGGCCACGTGCTAACACAAGACGGGATCGCCGTGGACCCAGAGAAAGTCAAGGCCGTACTGGGCTGGAAGTCACCAGCCAGCGTAACGGACATACGGAGTTTCTTGGGAATGGCAGGATATTACCGTAGATTTATTGAAGGATTCTCCACCACAGCCAAGCCAATGACGCAGTTGCTCAAGAAAGATAAGAAGTTTGAATGGACAGAAGCCTGTGAGAAAAGTTTCCAAGAGCTAAAACGGAAATTAACAACAGCACCAGTATTGATTGTGCCAGACATACGCAAGAATTTTGAAGTATATTGTGACGCGTCCAGAAAGGGACTCGGATGCGTATTAATGCAAGAAGGCAAGGTTGTCGCATACGCTTCGAGGCAACTTCGCAAGCATGAGGAAAATTATCCCACTCATGACTTAGAAATGGCAGCAGTTATTCATGCACTCAAGGAATGGAGGCATTTCCTACTTGGAAATCGATGTGAAATATATACGGACCATAAAAGTCTCAAATATATTTTCACACAGCCAGAACTGAATTTAAGGCAACGACGCTGGTTGGAGCTAGTAAAGGATTATGATGTCGGAATCCACTATCATCCTAGAAAAGCGAATGTAGTAGCCGATGCTCTTAGTCGGAACCCCAGCGCCGACAACAACAGTCTGCCCAACTTAAGACCCGAATTCCAACGGGAATTTGCCAGACTCAACTTGTTGATGGTAGCAGAAGGCACCATAACAAACTTGGAGATACAACCCAACCTTGTGAAGAGAATCAAAGAAGCCCAGCCGGGTCACCCCAGCATTGAAGGCATCAAAAGAAAGGTGAGTATGGGCAAGGCCCCGGAATCCATCATAGACAAAGAAGGGACACTATGGTACGGAAACAGACTCTGCGTGCCAGACATAGAAGACCTCAAACGGCAAATTCTAGCTGAAGCCCACACCGCTCCATATTCGATCCATCCTGGAGGAACCAAAATGTATAAGGATATCCAGGAAGGATTTTGGTGGCACGGTATGAAGAGGGACATAGCCACCTTCATTGCATGCTGCGACTCTTGTCAACGTATAAAGGTTGAACATCAGAGACCAGCCGGAATACTGCAACCAAATAAAATACCTGAGTGGAAATGGGATGAAATAGGGATGGATTTCATTGTCGGACTACCTCGATCACGACAAGGGAATGATGCCATATGGGTTATCACCGACAGGTTGACTAAGGTGGCACATTTCATTCCAGTAAAGACGACCCACACCACTCAGAAGCTTGCCAAGATATATCTCTCTCGCATAGTTTGTCTGCCCGGTGTCCGGAAGACTATAATATCTGACAGAGGAACACAGTTCGTCTCGAGATTCTGGGGGCAGTTACAACAGGCTCTAGGAACTCAACTAGCCTTCAGTACGGCATACCACCCCCAGACAGATGGACAAACAGAACGGGTAAACCAGATTTTAGAGGACATGCTGAGAGCATGTGTCCTCACCTATGGAACCAGTTGGGAGGACAGCCTGCCATACGCCGAGTTCGCGTACAACAACAGTCATCAGGCCAGCCTGCAAATGGCACCATTTGAGGCCTTGTATGGGCGAAGATGTCGTACCCCGTTAAATTGGTCAGAGACCGGAGACAGCCGTATCTTCGGCCCAGACATGCTCAAGGAAGCCGAGGAAAAGGTCCAGCTAATCAGAGATCGACTCAAGACCGCCCAAAGCCGACAAAAAAGTTATTACGATCAGAAACATCGTGGGGTCAGCTTCGAACCCGGAGAATTCGTGTATCTACGAGTATCCCCTATGAGAGGACTACAACGATTCAAGATCAAAGGGAAACTAGCACCAAGGTTCATCGGGCCATTCGGTATATTGGCACGGAAAGGCACTGTAGCCTACCAGCTAGACCTACCTAAGGAACTATCAGATATCCACAACGTATTCCACGTTTCACAATTAAGGAAATACGTGAGCAACCCAGAGAAACAAGTACCCCATGAGAACATAGACGTGCAGCCAGACCTCACTTATCGGGAACACCCAGTAAGGATATTAGAGGAGTCTGAAAGGAGGACCCGGCAGAAAACCGTCAAATTTTTCAAAGTTCAGTGGAGTAATCACATCGAAAGTGAAGCAACATGGGAAAGAGAGGACTTTCTTCGAACAGAGCATCCACATTTATTTAAGGATCAACTGAAATCTCGGGGATGAGATTTTTCCTAAAGGGGTAGGTGTTGTGACACCCAAGTTTTATTTAGATTTTTCAAAAGGTTTTATTTGACTTGAGGGGAGTGATTTAAAATTTTTTCTTCAAGAGGACTCTCCCTCTCATATAATTTCCTTATGGCAAAAGTTTTATTTGGATTCACCCAAGGTCTGCCTTTGGTCTTGGGAGTCCTTGCTCTTCATTTGGGCTTAAGACAAATTTTTTTTTATTTGAGAAAAATTGCCTTTGAAAATCTTTTTGAGAATGTACTATGGCTTTTGGAAAAGTCCTTTGCCACTTGCAACTATCCCTCTTGCCATGGCATTTGTGCAAATACTCTCTCCTAACCTTTCTCCCACCTTTGGATCAAGATTTGCATCAAACCCAGCAAGTTGAACCTCCCCATGTGATCATTTCCATTCAAATTCTATTCAAATAAATTTCTGTCTTCTCTTATAGCACTTGGAGTTTTGCAAAGAAACTCCTTTTTCTGTTTTGATTTTTGCCACCAAACCTTTTTCCCCTCCTAGTCCTTTGAACCATCAACCTAGAACTATGAAGATTCACTGGTCTCTAGTTCAAATTTTTCAAATTACATCTGCTGTAAGTTTGGACCAGATTTGTCAAATTTGGTGAAATTCATATCTACACTTCCCCAAAAATTCCACCAAAAATCAGGCAGCCTACTGGAGCAATGAGAAGTCACTCCACCAAAAATCAGCCCAAGGAAAAATGCCTACATGCCTGAATCATTTCGTCGAACACCTTGCATGCACTATTTCAGCCCAGTTCAGTTAAAATTCAGTTTCAGAGTCGATCACCGTTGATCATCTTCAGTCAAGCGCCCACAGTGCCCTTGGCACGTTGCTCGCCGCCTGGCTCGCTTGTCCGATGCCCCGCACGCGCGCTTGGCTGCTTGCTGTCGTCGGTGGCGCTCTGACCCGACCACGCCGGCGTGTCTCGCGGCGGCTGAACCGCCGTGGCAGCCAATAGGGAGTAGAACGGCGGCTCAACGCCGTTCCGCGCCGCCCAACCCCGCTGGTGGCTCCGCGTGGCCATCCCCACGCCAGCGCACGCATGCAGCACAGCCGTCGTGGCGCGACACGCATAGAGCGTGCACTCTGCCGCCGACGTGCCCGCGCAGCTCCGTTCCGTCGAGTTCCCCCAAGACTTCGAGTCCCAGCTTGTTTAGCACCAAAACGGACCCAATGGACCTTCACGACGGCGCTCAACGCCTAAACCACCCGACCAATGCTCTGCATCATCGTAATCCCTCGCCGGACTTATCCCGTTCACGGCAACCGCCTCGGGCCGGCTATTTATAGCGCCCCCGAGCCCACTCTCACTCCCGCACGGCTCCACCACCTCACCACACCCCGCCTGGCCACTGGAGGGGCCTCGAGGAGCCCTTCTTCCTCGACTCCGGCCACCTCCGTCCGCCTCGGGCTCCAGCTCAATTCACTGCGGTGAGGTCATCCCCGGTGCCCAAACTCCGTCAAGCACCACCTCTAGCTACCAGTACTCTAACCCCCTCGTCAATTTGGTCATTGCAGCCCTCTCTGGCAAGGTCCCCGACCACCCGAACCGCCGTCCGCCGGAGCAAGGGCCACCGTCGACACAGTGCTCGCCGGCGACCACCACCACCACCACCCGACGCGGAATGGCACCCTGAGCACGGAGGTACCCTCCGATCTCCCCACCTCGCCGTGGATCGCCGCCGGCGACCACCGCGGCTCTCGGGCGCCAGCGAGCCCCGACCCGCCTCTTTTAAATTTTAAATCTGACGGATGGGACCCGCCTGTCAGCCTCTTTGTCTTTTCTAAATCGAATCTTTTTCTGAAAACGTCTTTTGCCAGAATACACTTTCCCTCTGGGCCGGCGTAGTTTCTATCGAAACATTATCTGTTTTTATAATAAAAACCTGGGAAGTTTCTGTTTCATTACAAATAGGTCCCTGGACAAAAACCTTTATATCTTTTTAACAGAAGCATATTTTTGATTGATTCTTTTTCTGTTCTCTTCAAAATTTTGTCTAGTTTTTTATCAGATTTATTTGAAAAATATTTGCAATACTTTTGCTGCACCTCTCGGTATTCACGTTAGCGCGTATGTTTTCTTTATACCGTAGATACCAACGGAGGTGACGGGACCGCAAACTTCACCGAGCTAGACTCCGACTACTCCGAACCAGGCAAGCATGTTCGAACTTTTGATATGATGAGTGTCTTGGCATGTTTGCATGTAGATAGTTTCATGGCATGTGTGAAGCATACCGATGAACCGTTCATTATGCATTGTTGAGGCAAGTAAGCCCGATGATTTCACACGTCGTTGGACGTAAGTATGCAAGGCCATGTGTTGGCATGAAGATGGGTAAGATGGCAGTGTTGTAGCATGCCAGTCTTAGGCCATGCAAGTTATCTTCAGTACCAACCCATATCGGTTGGGTTCATATCCATTTCCTTTCCCTGTACTACCACATGTTTCCCGAAAGGGATATGGTTTAGTAAGTCGCAAACCGCTTTCTTGGTACACACCAAAAAGGAGAGGCCGGGATGCTGGTTCCATGGCCCTGGATTAGAGCCAGGCATCCGGTCAGGGGGCATGGGTGTTTACGGTTGGGATCGAGAGGGGGGCACCCCTTAGAGCGCGCGTATATAAATTTGATCCCATGCTATTCGAGATTGTGATCTCCCCGTCTCAATAGTTTTTCTTGGGCGATGTTGAGGGTGATTCCTGGCATCGAAGAGTTGGATGGGTGTGTACTGGTTAGCTGTGTTTCCTTCTGAAAAACCGTAACGGAACTAGTCCTGGTGACTACGGAAATCCGTCGACTTTGGGAAGTTTTTGTACAAACTCTGCAGAGCTCTATATCCTTGAATCATCTTATCTATAACCAAGTTCCCTGCTAACAGTCATGTGCCAGTTCGATGACAGATTACCTGGTGGGACACCTGAGCACTAAGACCGGTTAAATGTTTATTCTTGTGGATGGACTAACCCGTTAAATTCCTTGAGTTGATTATATATGTGATGAATATATTATTTCCTTATCAGTTAAAAGCCCTTTATGTGGTGTCGCTCAGACGCCCGACTGTGGCATTTCTTTTTAAAGCCCTTTATGTGGTGTCGCTCAGACGCCCGACTGTGGCATTTCTTTTTAAAGCCCTTTATGTGGTGTCGCTCAGACGCCCGACTGTGGCATTTCTTTTTAAAGCCCTTTATGTGGTGTCGCTCAGACGCCCGACTGTGGCATTACTATTCTGCATTTTCCGCTTGAGGAGTCTTTCAGACACTCGTTTGGCACCAGCATTATTATTCTGCATTTTCCGCTCGAGGAGTCTTTCAGACACTCGTTTGGCACCAGTATTATTATTCTGCATTTTTCCGCTCGAGGAGTCTTTCAGACACTCGTTTGGCACCAGTATTATTATTCTGCATTTTTTCGCTCGAGGAGTCTTTTAGACACTCGTTTGGAACCAGTATTATTATTCTGCATTTTCCGCTCGAGGAGTCTTTCAGACACTCGCTTGGCACCCAGTATTTATTACCTCTATGTCTGATCGTACTGGTTAACTTATTCATGTATTTCATGTTAGCATTTGTTATATCTTACGTCCGAACTGTCTTGCGAGTACTTTCAAAGTACTCACTGGCTTGTTGATTTGGCCAGATGCTGATGAAGGTGATCTCATGGATGAAGAGTTCGATAGCGAATCCGACGCCTAGAGGAGTCCCAGTCAGTCTCGTGCAACCCTGGAGTTGGTCACTGTATTATATCCGCTTCCGCTACCCTAATAAATTCATCGAGCCTCACCTCGACGCTCGATGGGATGTTAGTTTGAGAATCCCATATCCACTCCCCACTGTGTTACTCCACCTCTACCATATTTGCGAGTCAGTAGTATGCCACCACTCCCTTGTGTCTTTAATCGCCTTTATGTATAATTATTGGCACGCTTGTAATAAATTGTTGAGCATCGTTAGCTCAACCCTGTAACATATTTATGCTACTGGCTTATTGTATCAAAAGTTTGTCTGCCAGTGAGGAGGTTTTATCTCAAACTGGATTCTAAAGATTGGTTTCTCAATAAATATTTTTATTGGAAAACCGGTCGTGACAAGATCCTTGCCAAGAGGCAGTTTTTGCAAACCCGGCAAGACCCTTGCCATGGCAGCTCGCCCCCACCTACGGAGCGGGTCACCCTTGAGTCCACTGCCCCCATGGGGCAAGGATTCGGGAGGCATCCCTGTGGTGGTATGCAGATCTTTATGAAGACATTCAAGATCAGATGCACACTATAGAAGATGATGGTCCTTGGCGGGCTCCCAGCCAAGGAAAACCACAAGGCCCCGGCAAGAGCCTTGCCGGGGATGGCAGCGGGCGCCACGGCAAGACCCTTGTCGGGACCCCGATAAGACCCTTGCCGGGGTCGCGGCAAGGCCCTTGCCAAGGACACCCGCGGGGCCACCATCGGACCCGCACCAGTCATGCCTCCACCACCATTTGCATGCAGCTGCCGACCCAACCAGCTGGGCAGGCACCTACGTGGCGGCATGCAGATCCTCGTGGAGACCCACCGCTGCGCCACCTCAGCTGCCTGCCCGCCTACATGGCATCGCAGGCACCGCTGGCCAGGGCGCGTGTCGACGCGAGAGAGAGCAGCGACGAACGAGACAGTTCTCTCCCCCACCCCCGATAAAGCAAGGACACCTAAGCAAGGCGCATTAAATGCACCTTGTCATGTAATGCGAGGAATAACCTCGCATCACTGTACCCTTTCCACCTCCTGTGTGCCACTGTGGCAGCCCCTTTCCCCATAAAAGGAGGCCCCAGGTGACCAGGAAGAGGATTCGGCTTTTTGGAGCTCCTCACGCCCCGCAGCTAGCTCAAGAACACAAACATATAATCCACCAAAGCAGGAGTAGGGTTTTACGCATCTTCGCGGCCCGAACCTGGGTAAAGGAATCGTGTATTGCCTGCTCGATCTGCTCTTCTCACGGCCCCTGCGCCCCGCAACCGCAGAAAGGGATTCTCGTGATCCCATAGGTGTCGTTTCCCACCGACATTGAGGTATTCTATTGCCTCGACATATATGTTGGAGTTATTATTATGACCCTAGGTGTCTTAGAAGATTACCTAGTAACCTAGCCATGTTTTGTGTTCCCAGTGTGATGATTCTGGCCGCCATTCTCGAAAGCATCCCGTGATGCCATTTTGTAGTAGGTATTCTATTCCTGGGTTCTTGAACCCGAGATTCACCCTACTTACTTCATGTTGATAGTGTTTGCTAGTTCCTTTAGGATATTAGTAACCTTGTGATAGTCTTCGAGGTCCGTGGTATATCATTCTTCCTAATACCATGAACCATCCTTGGCGGAAGTTCGTTGAACCAAAAGATCACAATAGGAGTGCTCTTGACGAGTTCTCCATTCAAATTGTGAATCTGCCAGTCCTTCTTCTGCATGGGTTATCCGGAAGAAATATGTTGAACTTGTTCGACATACTAATCCATGCGACCACAACTCAAAAAAAAAATTATATGTTCCTTGAGTTGTCCCCCTTTAGTTGTATGCCGACCTTAGCATATCAGTTGATAGTCAAGAGTATGTGTGCATTCGTGTTTATCGGTGCCTTTTACTCTTGTGGTCCGTCAAGCCATTCTATTCCGGAATGACAAGGAGAAACAAACTCCAGTACCTTGTCCACTTCGAGGATTGGGTCAAAGTAGTTGTATTCCGCGGATCAAATGCCAATCCTGCTTTTGATTCTGTTCTACCCTGAAGTATTGCCCTCTTGATGTCAGGAATGTCATGGGAATTGCACACCCTCTTATGAGTTCTTGATGTAGTGATACTTCTCGCCATCATCATTCATTTCTCAATCTCCGTGTTATTGTAACCGGAATGCCGACAAGCGAGCTATATGATGTGTGAAATCAATACTCCTAGCAATCCCGTTGCTTGGTAGTTAATGGACAATACTCTCATTCTTAGCGTGCTGGTTATTGAACCATCATCCTAAGACTGATCGTGCTACCTAGTCCATTCTCCCTGATGCACTCTTCGATCAAGAGTTAGGATCGTGTCAATCCTTGCTTAATTGATCACATCATCTTGCCTCGAAAGCAAGATTGCTCTCGAGCCTAATGACATATCGGTGGTTTGTGACTTTCTGAATATCTTCTCAGAAGTATCACCGGGTTGTCCCCTGACTGTTATGTTGGGCTCGTGATCAAGTTGGTTTCTTGTAAACCACCCCTTCTCCAAGAATCTGTGTTGGATACCCTTGAGCTAGTTGGCTAAGCTAGACAACAACTTGGAGAGTTGGAAGATAAAAGCTTGCTGAACTTAGTTCATTCTGAAGGGATATCTTTGTGTTTGTTTGTGTGTGTGTCTAAGAAAGATGATATCTTCATCGATTGATCCTCGTGGTCAATTGTCGGCGCTATTGTCTTATTCGATCTTTGATTTGAGTATGGGCTATCGTCAAATCAAGTTAGAACCAACGATATTCATAATGTTTTCTTACTCATGGTTGATTCCTTGAGCATGCATCATTACATCCTTTGGTCTGACCAATACTATCACATTGTTCACATAATGGTGGAAGTCCAGTGATATGCAAATTCCGATGAGTTGTTGTTGATCCCATCAGCAGCATCTTGTCTCCCCCATGATTCGTGTTAAACATTGAGCTAGTGTTGGAAATTTTATAAGCATTGCCCTCGTGTTCCGCTCATGAGGTATATGTTTTGGTGAAAGAAGTGACTTTCTCCAAGTTCACGTGCATTAGGTGTAAGTTGCCGCCATGAATTTGAGAAAGGTTTGTTTTGTTTCCCCTGGAATCATCCCAAATCAGTCATGCATACGTGCGAAGTATTCTATGGTTTGATATATTAATTACCTCCACTCCATACGTTTCCCTAGCACACCACGCCACTGATTGATTTGTTCAAGGAAAAGAAGTTCCTTCTTAAGAGCAAGACTTATACAAGGACTTCGATATCCTCGATGATGGTCTCCCAACCTGAACTCGGTAGTGTTTTATTATAAGACTGCCACGTGGTCATGCTTGTCTAGGACAGTGTGTTCACAGGTGTGTAGCAAAACCTGCTCATGTTTTGGACCTTGCTCTCGTAGTTCATCTTCCGAGAGTCTCGCAACGTTATCTCGTCGATTTGTGTTGCAAAGTTTCTTTCCCACACACATTGTCTGAATTATCCTGTTACTGACCAGATCTGAATCTCAGGCAAATATGATGGTTGGAACTTTTTCCAAGAACTATGACATAGGTTCCAATGAAGTGGACGTACCTAGCTGGAAGCACTATTGTTGTAGTATCTTGATCAAGCCGTTTGGTCACCGCCCATGAGGATTTCGCATGACTAGTTCTAGAAATTGTTCCTTATGGATTTTGTGCTCCCAATGTCCGACATTTACTTGATGGCCATCTTGATGCTTGTTAAGCATGGCCGTGGTAGCTAGAACATCAAGGAGAACATTAGAAGTGGAGTGCTAAATGTCTCTCGGTCAATCATCCAGGTCTTGTTCCTTGGCATTGCTAAGGACACATCTGAGAAAGTGTTATCTTCCTTTGCATCTGCTTCCTCCATCATTATTCATCATGGTAGTATGATGTGTTGCCAAGATCCTCGACACGGATGTTGGTAAAACCTTGATGAGTTTGGAAATGCTCAAGTTCTTGAGAGCATACTCAGACACTAGGTTATATCCTCGGTATCAGTTGGAATGTGCCTCCCGTTTTCTGAGTTGTTCCATAACCATAGTTTCCTTTCCGATCTGAGTATGCCATTCCTTCAAACTCCTTCAAACCATCATTTGTGATTGCCTTAGGCTGGCATAAAGAGTTTCAATGATCTTGGTATCAAAAGTAATTCTTTTTGCCACTTAAGGGAATAGTTCTACGAGTCACCTTCACTAAGGTGCCCCGTTATGGTATCATGGGAAACTTAACTCCTCGCTACTTTGAATCCCCCCTCACCATCTAATTAAGCGCGGAATTGTTGTCTACTAAATTGAGCCATCACCATATGTTTCCTTCCCCCCTGATGTGTGTCTTGTGTCTCAGCTCAAGAGACGGTTTTTTTCCGTCTCCCTCCATGAATTGATCTTGAGTGCTCGATCTTCGAGAAGATCGATTCCTATAGAGTTTCTTCCTGTCATCATCGTGTTGGACAAGGATCTCGAAGGCAAAGACGTCAAGATCGATATGAAGCAACAAATCAACATCTTCGAGAAGGGCAATTGGATCATGAAGATTGTGCTAGCTTTGTGTCCCATTTGTCTTCTTACCTCACGTCTTCAATCTCGGGACGAGATTCTTGTTTAGTGGGGGTGAGCTGTCACAGCCCTAGAATTTCGTTGCAGATAGTGGCATTGCATCCATGCATCATGTCTAAAGTTATGTGAATTGGAAATGGGGATTGACTCAAACCCTAGCACCTAAAGAGAAATCAAATAGGTTCAACTAAAATAAATTCCAAGAACCCAAAATGGTCTTAGAAAAATGTTCATGATTTTTGGAAATGCTGGAAACAGCACCCAGAGGTGATGCACATTTTTCCTAGCCATCTTGGATTTTACCTCAACACACATTGTATTTGATTGGGGCTCCAAAACATTGCTATAAATATTTTGATAGCTCCAAATATTCTGAGAAATATTGAGGGACATCAGATTAATTCAGAGAGTGCCCAAAAATATTCTCAGAATTATATAAAAATGATTTAGTGCTAAACTAAATCAAAACAGAGCGAATAAATAGAAAACAGAAACTAAATTAGGGAGAGAGAACTTACCTGGCCCACTTACCTGTAGCCGGCCCAGCTTGACCAGCCCAGCCCATCTACCTCGTCGCTCATCGTCTTCCTCTACCAGTAGGCAGAGGCGAAGACGCATGCGCGCGCTGGGAGGCCTCCACCTCCTGCTTCGCGCTGGCAGCGTCCCTGCGAGTCCAGCTGCTTGCCTGGAGACGCCATGCTGCCCCCGACTCTCTCTCGCTCTCTCTCGTCCCCATCCCCTCCCCTGGCTCTCTCCGTCGCACGCACCGAAAGCAGCCACTCGCCGTTGCCGCGCCCACCGCCGATTCCTTGCCTCCCCGATCAGTCCAGCACCTCCGCCACCCCGCACCACACCTCTCCATCGAAGAAAGCTAACGCGGAGGCCCTGTGGAGCCGCCATCGTCTCCATCTTCCTCGCCTCTGTCCGGTGATCGCCGCCGTCGATTCGCCGCACGCAGGACGTCCCCGAGCTGACTAAGACCGCCTACGAGACCGTTGTGAGCTCTACTACCTTTCCCATCTTCCCCCGTAGTCTTTCCCCCTGCCGTAGCCGTGCTAGCCACCGTACCGAGCACCGCCGTCCGCCATGGACGCCGGGCATGGCGCTGTCGTGCCGCTCCGCTCAAGCCGACGAGCGTAGCGAGCTCCTAGATGTACCAGGAGGCCGCAGATCTCGTTAGTTGGCCTCGTCGTACCCTGCAGCCCCGCGCCCGCATCAACCCGAGCTCCGGCCACCGCCTTGCTCGCCGTCGTCTCCAAGTCCGGCCTCCCCAGCACGAACTGATGCCACGGTCCGATGCACGCACACACCAGCTACGCATAGATGCCCTCGGCCACCGTTTTGGTCGCCGGAGCGCGAAACCCGCAGCTCTCCGTTGCGTCTCGCCTCGCCGGCGTCGAGTTGCCGGCAGTGTCGGGGCGGACGGGCGTCCCCCCGCGAGCACCTATGGGGCCGGAGCCCCTTTCGTTGTCCGGCGAGGGGGGCGGAGGGAGCACAGAGAGCAGATCGAGGCGGGCACACGAGCGGTTTACCCAGGTTCGGGCCGCGATGGACGCGTAAAACCCTACTCCTGCTTGGTTGTATTGAACTGGGGAGCTCGGGAGCTTGGGGAGCTAGCTGCACCGAGCGTATGGCTGTCTGGATGCCGAATCTCCGAACCCCGGAACCTTTTCGGAACCGAACCGAACCCCGGAACCTTTCCGGAACCGAACCCCCTCTACGTTGCACACGGGCCTCCTTTTATAGCGCAAAGGGGTCACCGACAGGTGTCAACGTAAGAGAAAGGGGTAAAAGCGTAAAAGGGGTGGTAGCTGTAATAGTGTGGGAACGGTGGCGCTACAGTGCGGCACAGTGTTATCATACCTACTTCTGACGGTAGGGGACAAGGGCATTAAATGCCCGTCACGGTCGCCCGGACAGCACCGAGGCGGACCGTTAGGTGCGCCACCGTTCGCCACGATGGCGGCTGCATGCCACCGCATGCCCCAGGCTGCGCGGTGCCTCGCCACGTGCCCTCGGGGGAAGCCCCGGAGCGACGCGTGGCGGGCGAGCTGGAGCGCAGTCTTGAGGTGGCGATCTTGCCGCGGCAAGTGGCTTGCCGCGGGGGTCGTCTTCCTGTGCCTGATAGCGTGCCAGCTATCAGGCCTTGCCGGGGCGCTTGGCGCGCCACGGCGGGCTTCTCTTGTGGTGCCTGGGTTCGGCCTTCCCGACAAGCTCCTCTTGTCGGGGGCTCAGTCGTCCCGGCAAGCTCCTCTTGCCGGGGTCTTGTCTTCTTGGCCCGGCAAGCTCCTCTTGCCGGGGGCCTTGTCTTCTTGGCCCGGCAAGCTCCTCTTGCCGGGGGCCTTGTCTTGAAAGCTTGGTCTTCTCTTGGCGCTTCCAGGGCGGGCCCTGCCGCAGGGTGCTACGACTGCCCGTGCACAAGTCTGGGGTACTAAGGTACCCCTACTTTAGTACACCGACAGGCAGGTTTTGACCCAGTTGACCGGGTTGACCCAGTTTGACCCCCTGGGTCATTAATAGTGGGCCCAAGGCCCTACTAATTTAGTTTAGATGCTAACTAAATTTTAGCTAACCCACTGACTTGCTGACAGTGGGCCCCCGCCCTTCTAATTACTTTAGTTAGGATTTAACTAAACCCTGGTTAGCACTGAGTCAATGACAGGTGGGCCACACCTATCAGGTTTGACCTGGACGGTCCTTTTGACCAGCTGACGCCAGCATGACTTAATGCTGACGGAGTAAAGTTTTCTGTAATTGAAATAAATCAGAAATGATTTGTAAATTTCTGAAAATACCCCAAACTTCTAAAATTCATAGAGATTCAACCGTAACTCCAAATGAAAAGATTTATATATGAAAAATGATCAGAAAATCCAATCTATCCATCTGTACCATTCTCATGCATGTTTAAGCAACCTAAAGCTACTATATGTGACAATTTGATTTAATGGCATTTGAAATGTCTTATGTGGAGTTTGAATTTGAATCTCGGGTTCAAACCAACTTCATTTAAATTGTTGCTAGCTGCATTAGCCCAAATCACATCATATTGCCATGTCATGATCATGCATCATATTGTTGCATTGCATTGTGTCACACCCTGATTTTCATGCCACAACACTTAAGCTAATAAAACATGATAAAATGTGGTTTGACAAAAACTTTTGAGTGTTTTATCTTTGCTTTGATTGAATGTTTGACTATTGTTTGCAAGTGCTCTAAAAATCAAATATATCCTCCAACTCTTATACTCCTTCTCCTTGATCCAAAACCTTTTCCCAATGATCATGCCATGTGTATAGTGCAATATAGTATTTTCTTACAAAAATAATTTGGCCAAATAGTATTTTCAAAAATTAGTTTTCCAAAAACCCCTTGATTGAGGTTTGCATTGCAAGTACTTAATTAAGGGCAGTAAAAATCTTTCCGAAAATATTTTTGACTCCTATTAGATATAGGTTCCCAGAAACCACAAAAATATAATTTAAAAGTTATTTTCCTATTTTATTTAAAGGATTTTTCTTAAGGCCAGAAATGGTCTTTAATAGGTTAAAATTATTTTAAAGCTTTAAAAATATTTGAGAAAAATTAGGGAGACTCAATGGACATATATTTTCCATATATATGAGTTTCAGCACATGGTCATGATCAAAATATTGGACAAAACCTCCCAAAACCATTTCTGCTCATTTCAAGGATTTGAAGGCTAGGCGTCTCCAGCTATCTAAAACTGTTGTCAATATAAAATTTCCTTCATAATAGCTAGGTTCAAATGTTTATCCAGTCAGCATGCATGTTGTGATGTCCGTGCATCTACTGATGTGGCACAAAATGTTTTTTCGGGTCATGTAATAACAACAATTACTTTCCAAACAATAACAGACAAAGCATTGGACATGGTATAGTTCACGCGCAAGCCCGACATTCCAAGTTCAACTTCCACATCAAACTCATGTTCACAGATATCTGCACATTCATACATAATGTCCACAACCATGATTCACTTCAAAGCCAAAAAAATGTGAGGAGAGTTATAAATAAAGAAAATCCTCTAGTAGTTCCTGCTACCAGTGCGAACACAACAAGTCAAGACCATGCGTAAATTAATTATATTTTAGTCATTTTTTGTGTTATAAAATGCCTGCCGGCTCGCAGAAGGACGTGTTGCCGGCACACACGCGGATTCAATGAAGGCAGGTGGGGCAGTCTTAAGCTGGTTGCACGCGGCGAGCAGGCGTGCTCAGCCTGGCCTGCAGCGAGTGCGGCCCTCTTGGTCGGCGCGTCGGTGCAATGCCTGCGCTATGAGAGGTCGCGTCCGTTTTAGAGCAATCACTCCCTCCAGTCCTTTTTTGTTTGGGTATAACAAAATCTCGTTTTCCATTCACATTTTACAAGTAAAATTCATGGACAAACTTTGACCCAAAGTACGATGGGGACTAGTAAACCAGAATGGAGGTAGTAGTTTTTTTAATCAAAGAAGGGTTTCCCATTCCGATTTTCATTACTGAAAACCAGCATCTAAATCTAAATCATAGTATTTGCCCTAGAACTACCAGGTTCAACATCTCGCAACATAAACCCATACAACCTCCATCACAAAAAAACCATACAACCATACGCCAAGGAGGTACGTAGTACTATGAATTCCATTTTTGCTCCATACCAATCGTTCTAAAAACTACTTACTACTTATAACGCGCCATTGAAAATCGGAACTCTTAACCCCGCTAAAAATCGATATTTTAAACGTGGCTACTCGATTTGTGGCAACTGGCGAGCCACCCCGCTCCAAGTCGTTCACCTGTGGTCTCGACCATCAACTCCTACGGATCGCATTATCATGCGAGATGACTATTCCTACAAAGGTGCTCCACCACGTACCTGGTACCCGCGAATGCAGCAATCGTGCACCTAGGGTTTTAGGGTTTATTTGTTAATGTCGCCTTTACGTGACACTCATGTGTGCGAGACAACGAGAGGCCGACTGCGTGCGTGCGCCTCTTCTCTTCGTATATGTACTCCACCGTTTGTCTTGTGTCCAAAAATTATAATAACTACTAGCAATGTGCCAATGCATTGCCAAACGATCAAACTAGATTAATACATATTCACCGATTTGATAGAAAAAAAAAGTCTAGTTTTGAAATACGTATATCACTAAAAATATGTTATGTTCCACTCAAAATATATTCCTTTGGCGGTTTTGATGAGATAAGGGAGGAATGTTGTTGGTTTCAAGATTCGAGAAGTGGTATATGTCTAATTTCTACTCTTATAGCAAGATGCCCGTGCGTTGCACGGAACATCAAGATCTTGTGGGAGAAAAGGATGAACGAGGGAAGGCCTTATCTGCAAATGTGGTGAAGAGTGCAGGTAAATTGCCATATTTTCCTTCCTATCCGTCAGATATAAATCGGACGACCTACATTGCAGGATGGCAGGCCCACCATCATCACCAACTCTATTTTTATCCCTACTCTTATAAAAAGCATTGTCGATGATGATCGTGTGCCTACCATCCTGCAATATAGGTCGTCCGATCTATATCTAACGGATAGGAAGGAAACTGTGGCAATTTTGCAAAAATATACCCACACCCCTCTCCACATTTGCAAATAAGGCCTTCCCTCGTTCATCCTTTTCCCCCACAAGATAAACTACTCATACAAATGCATCTTGATGTTCTGTGCAACGCATGGGCATCTTGCTAGTTGTTGCAAAAAGCTCATGTGTGTGTGAGAGAGAGGGAGAGTGGAGGAGGACGGAGTGCATGTGTGACAAAGACACAAGGAGTGTGTGTGTGATAGGTATCAGCTTAAAATGAGGCGATAGTGTGTGTGTGCACGATCGAGAGGGCGTGTCTCAAGAAGGGAAGAAGAATCTACATAGATACAAGGAGCGGGAGAGAGACATGTATGCGATGGTGGAAGCACGAGTGTGCGGGTGTATAAACCTATCTAGAGGCTAGCTAGTCGATAAATGTTTGTGAGAGAAATACGAGTCGGGGTGCGAAAGAGAGAGTTTTGTGTGTGTGAGAGAGATACGGTAGTCGGGAAGGGGAGTGGAAGCAGGAGTTGTGTGTGTGTGTGTCTATGTGAGAGAGAGAGGAGATGGTAGTCGGGGTTGTCTGATCGCTAATCAAATGAATAATGTTAGTCTGGGATGGAGACGAAAAGGAGACCGCAACAAATGTTGTGTCTACAGGAGAGAGAGAGAGTAATTTTAGTGGTATGAGTCATATGTAGAGACATATAGGGTGTGTGAGAGAATCCCATAGAGAGAAAGACAAAGTGAAAGACGAGTGGAGACTGTGTGTGTGGCGGTGAAAAAGAAAGCTCAGGTACTGAGTGATACCAGAGAACAGTAGAGACGTGAGAGATAATGAAAACCGTGTAATGTATAATGATAGGGAGAGTGTGACACTTCTCAAGGGAGACGTTGAGAGACCATGTTTGCGATTATAGGAGAAACATGAAGTGAGCGTGCGGGTGAGTTGGAGAAAAGAGAGTGATAGCTACCTGAAGGAGCATGCATGCGAGATAGATGGGCGTGAAAGGAGTGAACAAAAAAGGGATTCAAATATTTGAATTCGAGATGATGATACATGTAATCCATACTCGAACCAAAATTGATCTATCAAACATGCATACTCATATGAATTCACGCACATCTATGTTATTTAATATGTAGATAATACTGATCCATACATTTTAGTAGAACATAATTTGGTTAAATTTTTTTGAATTCAACCTTAAGATTTCAAGATCGTTGTATTTGTAAATCATAGTATACATATAAAGGAGCAGAATTCTTTGTTGTGCTTTTGAAAGTATATATAAAAAATGATGTATATAGAATGTAATTCCAATTGAAAATGGATCCCGCCCGAAAAAAAGAGAATACAAACGGGATTCGAATTGAGTTGGCACGGTAAACGTGCACTCTGCAGTAACCGCCCGAAACCAAAATCTGCGAGATTGAAATCACTACTACCTATCCCTGCCACGCAAAGCCTATCTGCTGGATTTCTATAGGTTTTGATAGGGGTAGGTTTGTAATTTCACCCAAACATGACGTAACTGCCTCTCACCCGGATTCATACACGGTGGGCACCAAAACATAGTGTGTCCTCGGCCGAAATCGACTCCCTCCCCGATTCATATTCATACACGGTGGGCACCAAAAAAAACTCTCGTCGACAAATATTCGGTGTATGCGAGATTACCGTCCTATCCCCAACTGACTAATGTTGTTGTGATGTAGTAGAAATTTAAAAGGGAGGCTTAGTTTGTAAATTTCCTCGCATTTGAGACAAGTGTGCCCTGAATACATGGTTTCCCCCTTCCTCTCTACCTCCCTTTTCCCCATTCGTACTCCGTGGGCGCCAAAACACCCTCTCCACCTCACCCTCGTCCGTCCGCCGTCGTCCGCCACACCATCCACCGCCGTCCTCCTCCACCATGCCGGAGGTGATACCCCGACGCCGCCGTCCATTACAAGAGATCGACCTCTCTCATCCACGGCTTCGGACCGGGATCCTTGCATCCCGTCCTCTCGCTTCATCCCCGCAGTCGTCCACCTTGCCGGCGCCGCTCCTATGACCGTCTCGTCCACCGTGCACCATCGCCACCGTTTACCCTCCTAGATCTGCTTCCACGCCGCCGACAGCCATCGCTACCGCAACACCATCAAATTCTCAGCAGATGTGTACACGGCGCCGCACTAGAGGCGGTACTCTTTCGTATATGCTCAACTTATTTATCGCAGCAAGAAATAGATCGCCACTGCTTTACTCTGATTTCTTGTCTTGGTTGCGAAGTTGCCTTTGTCCGGTTTGCACCTTCAGATCCGCCATGGCACGCTCAACACTATACTCCCAATGCTTATGGTTTTCCCCTTTTATATTCCACACTAGTTAAATCACAATAGACTAATTTCAAAATAGGGTTAGTCGATTTTTCAGAGCTCGCCGGTGTTCGCCGGTGCGATCAAAGGGGCTCGGGTGGTTGTGGGCCCTCGTCGAACAAAGAAAACTCGACACGGGTGGGGGTTGGGGCATGGTGGGGGTGGGGTGGCGGAGGAACACAGGCGGTGGGGGTCGGTAGTCCGGCCGGCGGCCCGTGCGGTGTTCTGTACGGGAAGAATCAGAGACGAGGAAGAAGAAGGGTTAGGAGACGTAGGATCTTCATCCAACCGCCTGAAATGGTTGAGAGACAGCTGGGAGTTGCATTCTTAATGCGCTCTGGTTCATCATGTGTGGTCACTACGCAACCAACATTTTATTATCCAAAATCTTCTTGCTCTTCTTTACCATGTTCCTCTTCTGTTCTTCTTTAATATGTACTCTCTCCGTTCCTAAATACAAGTCTTTGTATAGATTCCACCATGGACTACATATGGAGCAAAATGAGTGAATCTACACTCTAAAATGTATCTGGATACATCTATATGTGATCCATAGTGGAAATCTCTGCCAAGACATATATTTTGAAATGGAGGGAGTATGATAGTAGTACAGTATGTTCCTTGTACTGAAGATGAGTAGGGACATTTGCAGTGTAGAGGTCTATACGGTCGGCTGTGATGGACACTTTGAGCCTCTTTGATTCGTAGGATCTTGTAAACATAGGAATAGGATTTGTAGTGGCCTGCCCACTTGAATCCTATAAGAATAGCAAGGAAATGCGGGGAGCTGTGTCGCCTTTGAGAGTTACACTGATATTAACAGTACCGCACCTTCACTTGAAGAGAGCTGGTATCCGAAGCCTTTCTAGCCGTACCGGCAATACTAGCACATATATTCCAGCAAGTTCCACTTTGCTGATTTTACTCAGATGCTTAAGGTTTTCCCGTTATATCTACACTATGATCTGTGTAGCCGCTTTGTGTCGCACTAGCAACAGTGCACTCTTGAAGCTAAACACTACAATGACTTACAAAATTGGCACCAAGGCATTGAGTGCCATTCTGGATGCAATGAAACTCATACGCTCCCCACCTGTTGATTCTTGTTCAGAATATGATCCTAATGACTATTCTAACCTCGAGGAGTCAAAGGCAGATGGCCTGTCCTGTTCACCCATCAAGTTGCCTGTTCTAATTTGGCAATGTTTTATTGATTGCGGGTATCTTGCATATGTTGTCTTGAATTTCTTATACTTTGTTGCACCGGCATCTGCTTAGTTTACTCATCATATATGTCGAGATGCCATGCCCATCCATTATCAATACATATTCCATCTGTCATCATACCATGTTTTTTCACTCAAATTTTGTTCTTGTGCATCAGACATCAAAAAGGAAGAGGGTGATTGCCGAACCTGAAGGAGCACCAGCAAAGTCCTTGAAAAACGTGGTGGTGCCGGAGAAATCAGACAGCACCCCACTTATATTGGCTGTACAACCAATGACACAAAACGTAGGACCGACTCCAGCAGACTGTACCCATACTTCACTGGCCACACCACTAGCCCCGCCACACAGGACCTGCACTCCAGCAAAAGGTATACCGATTTCATTTGCCATAGCACCAGCTGTACCAAAAAAATCCCACTCCAGCAAAAAGTACAGCAAGTCCACCAGCCGAAGACCTATCCCAACTGCAGAGACGGCCAATTCCTGCAGATTGGAACCCCATTCCATTTATTCCCAGTATAAAAGACAATCCTTTCAATGTTGTTAGGGACTACGTGCATATATTCCCATCATGGGAAGATTATTGTGAAGACAAACACCATTTTCACATCTTCCTGTCCAACTTACCTGTAAGTGCTATTATTCATGGTTATTATTTTCCTGTTTTCTGCTGATTGAACACATCAATGATTTACATTACGAGGGTCAATCTGGATAGTCATGACGAGCAAAGCTTGCTTGTGCTTTTAAAGGAAGCATTGCAGAAGTATCGGTGTTACCTGAGGAAATCACACGTTGATGGCAAGTCTATAAACAAATTTCTGGTGAAGTCTCCTGTGCTAAATTTAGAAGACATTGAATGGAAAAACCTTGTTATGCACTGGTCTCGTTCCCGGATGAGGTACTGTCTATCAAATCACATGACAATTTGAACTTCTACTTTTCCGCATGTGCCTTACGGATCTTTTTTGCAGGAAATCTGCTCGAAGAAGAATTCCGGTTTGACAAGAACGACAGGATATCGCAAATATGCTGCCCGCTGCTTTGCTCTTGTTAGTACCTGTTGTCCTGTATCACTGTACTTGCATACATTCCTGGTTCATTATGTGACAGCGGTATGCATGATAGCTTGCTTATCAATTATTCGCTCCAAATTATCTGATCTGTATGAATGGATACATTAGTGTAGAAAATATCCAATGCCAAAGTTTTTTTAGCTCTGCATTATTCTTGTAAGTACATGATGTCATTTATTAGTGTAATTATAATGACAGGTAGTTGTTCATGTACCATCACTCTGCAGCTTATTTTCCTTTGCCCTCCATTTTCTACACATCAGATCTATATTTACTCTTACCATAAGGTTGGTAATGAAGAAGTTTAGCTGTGCATTGCTCTTGGCTATACCTTTTGCCTGTATCGTTGCACTTACATTTATAGCTACTTGGTTATGTAGCATCACTCTTCATCTTATCTTAAATATTCTCCATTTTTTCGTATATTATCACATCTATATTTACTCTTAACAAAATGTAGAATAAAGGCAATGCTTTTGAAGAAGATTCTGTGGAAACTTCTTGAATTACCCCCCCCCCCACCAGCATGGACAAGGCCTTTATAGAGCCTGTCTTCACCAATAATGTAAGTTTGTCCATCTCAAGCCTTCAAACTTTGTTGTATATATTTGGTTAGGCATGACTGCAACAGCTGTTTATTTTTGGTGTTTGCATCAAATTGCTTGTTTAAAGTTTATTATGTAGTTCATAAACAAAAGTTTGTCCTTTCTCAATTTAAGTTTTCAGTTGTACAACCAAGTTCCTTCTTCATACCATGTAAATTAAACTATACAGAGCAAGTGATCTTCTTTTGCACTGCATGTATGCTTCTGTTCTTCATCCGTAATCTAGTGGTGTGGTGAACCTACCCACTACAGCACAATGTCATATTCTGCAATGTCTTAACTATGAACAATGTCATATCATTCTACTATTATTTAAACCGTCTCTTGATTTGCCAATCTGAAATGGTATAAATTGACAGCACACTAACCATTGATACTTATGAGTTCTTGATCTGTAATCCAGTGATGTCGTGAAGCTGCCAACTCCTTCACAATGTCATTTCCTGCCATGTCTTGACCTGAACAATACCATATTGTGTTAATGCAATTTTAAACTGTGTCAATTTATTCGTCAGTAAGAAATGTGATGAATTGTCAGCACTGATACTTTTATGTGCAAAACCTGTCATCTGTCTACTTGTTTATGTTTCAGAGGGAGGAAGATATATGTGTTGAACAAGCGCAGTCTCATCATCTTGCTCAGCTGCTTGCGCTGCAGCTCCCCAGCAGGGCTAACCTTTCTTGAACTCTATTGAAGTGCTGTCGGTTTTGTATATTATTTTGTCGGTGTGTTTATTTGCACTAATGGCGATCTTTGATGCCCTGTGTATGTAATTTGCTGTTTGCTTATGTTTTATTATCATAGTGGCGAACTTTGATGCCCAATGGATGTAATATGCCGTAATTTCTTTATTGTATTGTCTAGTTTTTTTTCTTAATCACGATGCTGCAGTTATTTTACTGTATATATATCATGTCATCGCAGTAAACCGGCCAAACCATAAAATTACGGTACATAATCGGGCCGTCATGCAATCACGATGTAGGTTGGGCCTGAAACATGCCGAACATCTCACGGGCCGACAGCAGCCCGAAATGAACCCTGGCCCATGATTGTGCGAATCAAATCATGGGATTTTAACAGGCCAAAATTGTCTCGGTCCTTGTTTGGCCCAATCAGATATCGGCTGCGAGCAGGCCGGATGCAAACCGGGTCGTAGTTAGGCCCAACTATGTGACGGGCTTTTAAAAGCCGAAATTAATATAGGGCCAAAATGTTAAACATGCCCTTAACAGGCCAAAACTAATATGAGGCTAAATTACTAAGTGGGCCTTTAGCAAGTGGGCCCAAAAGCATAGTGTCCAGTTGACAGGCCGAATCTGATATGGGCCATAATTGAGCCCAAAGCCTCTTAAAGGGCCGGACCTGATCTGGGTCTTAATTTGGCCCAGACCATGGTAGGCTTTTAACGGGCCGGATCTCATATGGGCCACTATTAGGCCCGGAGCGTGGCAGGACATTAATGGATCGGATCAAATATGGGCCGACATTTGGCCCAAAACATGGCAGGCAGTTAATGGGCCGGCCTACTAGGGTCCTCAAAATCTTTTGGGCCTACAGCTGGGCCGACCCATTAATGTCGGCGAAATCTCGTGGGCCTTTAGCTGGGCCGGACCATTATGATCAGCGAGAATCTGTCGGATCACGGGTTCCGGCAGACCCTTAAGGTTCGAACTCTGGGGTGCGCGCAAAGATCGTGCCCTCTACCTCTCCGTCTCGCAGGGACCTAAACTACTGCAAGAACAACACAAGAGACACAGGGTTTATACTAGTTCGGGGCACCGTTGTGGTGTAATACCCTACTCTAGTTTGTGGTGGGTGGATTGCCTCTTGGGCTGATGAGGAAGAACAGTACAAGGAAGAACGACCTCGCGAGGGTCTGTTCTCAGCTAGGGGATGAACTGCTAGGAGGAGTTCGATCGCCCTTCCCTCTCTCTCTCCTTGCTATAAGTCCTGAATCAGATTGGATTCCTCTCTCTGTGTGTCTGTGTGTGTGTATACGTATCTCTACCCTGGGGGTGGCTAGTCCTATTTATAGGCAAAGGCCCTGGGCCTCTTCCCAAATATTTGAGTGTGAAGAGCGCCAACAATTGGCCGATTTGAAGGGGAACATCGGGTACACTTATCCTAACCAAAGTTGGTCTTCCCCTGCCAAAGGTTCTGGTGATGACGCCGGCTTGGGCTCCACAGTGACTTCCTCCTTGTAGTGGAGTTGGTCTTGGTCTCGTTGCACCGAAATGGGTGACTTTGCTTGATCCTCTCGCCCGCGCTTGCCCCCTTTGCACCAAAGAGGAAAGGGAGGACACTGCGTGGGCTGGCGCCCGCCTGGCACCTCTGTGTTGGAAATATGCCCTAGAGGTAATAATAAAAGCATTATTATTGTATTTCCTTGTTCATGATAATTGTCTTTATTCATGCTAAAATTGTGTTATCCGGAAATCGTAATACATGTGTGAATAATAGACACCAACATGTCCCTAGTAAGCCTCTAGTTGACTAGCTCGTTGATCAATAGATAGTCATGATTTCCTGACTATGGGCATTGGATGTCATTGATAACGAGATCACATCATTAGGAGAATGATGTGATGGACAAGACCCAATCCTAACATAGCATAAGATCGTATAGTTCGTTTGCTAGAGTTTTTCCAATGTCAAGTATCCTTTCCTTAGACCATGAGATCGTGTAACTCCCGGATACCGTAGGAGTGCTTTGGGTGTGCCAAACGTCACAACGTAACTAGGTGACTATAAAGGTATACTGCGGGTATCTCCGAAAGTGTCTGTTGGGTTGACACGGATCGAGACTGGGATTTCTCACTCCTCATGACGGAGAGGTATCACCGGGCCCACTCGGTAATGCATCATCATAATGAGCTCAATGTGATCAAAGTGTTTGATCACGGGATCATGCATTACGGTACGAGTAAAGTGACTTGCCGGTAATGAGATTGAACAAGGTATTGGGATACCGACGATCGAATCTCGGGCAAGTAAAATACCGATTGACAAAGTGAATTGTATACGGGATTAATTGAATCCTCGACATCGTGGTTCATCCGATGAGATCATCATGGAGCATGTGGGAGCCAACATGGGTATCCAGATCCCGCTGTTGGTTATTGTCCGGAGATTCGTCTCGGTCATGTCTGCATGTCTCCCGAACCCATAGGGTCTACACACTTAAGGTTCGATGACGCTAGGGTTGTGAAGATATGTATATGCAGTAACCCGAATGTTGTTCGGAGTCCCAGATGAGATCCCGGACGTCACGAGGAGTTTCGAAATAGTCCGGAGGTAAAGAATTATATATATAGGAAGTGCTGTTTCGGCCATCGGGACAAGTTTCGGGGTCATCGGTATTGTACCGGGACCACCAGAAGGGTCCCGGGGGTCCACCGGGTGGGGCCACCCATCCCGAAGGGCCCCATGGGCCAAAGTGGGGAGGGGAACCAGCCCATAGTGGGCTGGTGCGCCCCCCTAGGCCCACCCCATGCGCCTAGGGTGGAAACCGTAGGGGTGGGGGGGGCGCCCCACCTTGGCTTGGGGGCCACTCGAACCCTTGGCCGCCGCCCCCCCTAGGAGATCCAATCTCCTAGGGCCGGCGCCCCCCTAGGGGGCTATATATATGAGGGGGGGAGGGGGCAGCCGCACCTGAGTCCTGGCGCCTCCCTCTCTCCCTGCTACACCTCTTCCTCTCGCAGTACACGGCGAAGCCCTATTACTGTGACGCCCTGCATCCACCACCACGCCGTCGTGCTGCTGGATATTCATCAACCTCTCCTTCCCCCTTGCTGGATCAAGAAGGAGGAGACGTCACGCTAACCGTACGTGTGTTGAACGCGGAGGTGCCATCCGTTCGGTGCTAGGATCTCCGGTGATTTGGATCACGTCGTGTTCGACTACCTCATCCCCGTTCTCTGAACGCTTCCGCTCGCGATCTACAAAGGTATGTAGATGCATCCGATCACTCGTTGCTAGATGAACTCATAGATGGATCTTGGTGAAACCGTAGGAAATTTTTTGTTTTCTGCAATGTTCCCCAGCAGTGGCATCATGAGCTAGGTCTATGCGTAGTTCTTCTTGCGCGAGTAGAACACAATTTGTTGTGGGCGTAGATTTGTCAACTTTCTTGCCGCTACTAGTCTTATCTTGCTTCAGCGGTATTGTGGGATGAAGCGGCCCGGACCAACCTTACACGTACGCTTACGTGAGACCGGTTCCACCGACTAACATGCACTAGTTGCATAAGGTGGCTGGCGGGTGTCTGTCTCTCCCACTTTAGTTGGAGTGGATTCGATGAAAAGGGTCCTTATGAAGGGTAAATAGAAGTTGACAAATCACGTTGTGGCTTTCACGTAGGTAAGAAAACGTTCTTGCTGGAACCCTAATTCAGCCACGTAAAACTTGCAACAACAATTAGAGGACGTCTAACTTGTTTTTGCAGCAAGTGCTTTGTGATATGATATGGCCAAAGTTGTGATGAAAGATGAATGATATAGATGTGATGTATGAGATGTTCATGCTATTGTAATAGGAATCACGACTTGCATGTCGATGAGTATGAAAACCGGCAGGAGCCATAGGAGTTGTCGTTATTCTTTTATGACCTGCGTGTCAATGGAAATGCCATGTAAATTACTTTACTTTATTGCTAAACGCGTTAGCCATAGTAGTAAAAGTAATAGTTGGCGAGCAACTTCATGGAGACACGATGATGATGATCATGATGATGGAGATCATGGTGTCAAGCCGGTGACAAGATGATCATGGAGCCCCAAGATGGAGATCAAAGGAGCTATATGATATTGGACATATCATGTCACTTTTATTAATTGATTGCATGTGATGTTTATCATGTTCTGCATCTTGTTTACTTAGAACGACGGTAGTAAATAAGATGATCCCTCATAATAATTTCAAGAAGTGTTCCCCCTAACTGTGCACCGTTGCGACAGTTCGTTGTTTCGAAGCACCACGTGATGATCGGGTGTGATAGATTCTAACGTTCACATACAACGGGTGTAAGACAGATTTACACATGCAAACACTTAGGTTGACTTGACGAGCCTAGCATGTACAGACATGGCCTCGGAACACAGAAGACCGAAAGGTCGAGCATGAGTCGTATAGAAGATACGATCAACATGAAGATGTTCACCGATGTTGACTAGTCCGTCTCACGTGATGATCGGACACGGCCTAGTTGACTCGGATCATGTTATACTTAGATGACTAGAAGAGGGATGTCTATCTAAGTGGGAGTTCATTAAATAATTTGATTAGATGAACTTTATTATCATGAACTTAGTCTAAAATATTTACAATATGTCTTGTAGATCAAATGGCCAAAGTAGTCCTCAACTTCGACGCGTTCCTAGAGAAAACCAAGCTGAAAGACGATGGCAGCAACTATACGGACTGGGTCCGGAACCTGAAGATCATCCTCATAGCTGCCAAGAAAGATTATGTCCTACAAGCACCGCTGGGTGACGCACCTGTTCTCCCTGCAGAACAAGACGTTATGAACGCTTGGCAGGCACGTACCGATGACTACTCCCTCGTTCAGTGCGGCATGCTTTACAGCTTAGAGCCGGGGCTCCAAAAGCGTTTTGAGAGACACGGAGCATATGAGATGTTCGAAGAGCTGAAAATGGTTTTCCAAGCTCATGCCCGGGTCGAGAGATATGAAGTCTCCGACAAATTCTTCAGATGTAAGATGGAGGAAAATAATTCTTGACTCAGCTGGGAGTTAATCTCCCGGACGACGCGGTCATTGACAGAATCCTCCAGTCACTTCCACCAAGCTACAAGAGCTTTGTGATGAACTTCAATATGCAGGGGATGGAAAAGACCATTCCTGAAGTATTTGCTATGCTGAAATCAGCAGAGGTAGAAGTCAAGAAGGAACATCAAGTGTTGATGGTGAATAAAACCACTAAGTTCAAGAAGGGCAAGGGTAAAAAGAACTTCAAGAAGGACGGCAAGGAAGTTGCCGCGCCTGGCAAGCAAGCTGCCGGGAAGAAGCCAAAGAATGGACCCAAGCCCGAGACTGAGTGCTTTTATTGCAAGGGAAGTGGTCACTGGAAGAAGATGAAGGAAATATGCCCTAGAGGCAATAATAAAGTGATTATTTATTTCCTTACATATCATGATAAATGTTTATTATTCATGCTAGAATTGTATTAACCGGAAACATAATACATGTGTGAATACATAGACAAACAGAGTGTCACTAGTATGCCTCTACCTGACTAGCTCGTTAATCAAAGATGGTTATGTTTCCTAACCATGAACAAAGAGTTGTTATTTGATTAACGAGGTCACATCATTAGTTGAATGATCTGATTGACATGACCCATTCCATTAGCTTAGCACCCGATCGTTTAGTATGTTGCTATTGCTTTTATCCATGACTTATACATGTTCCTATGACTATGAGATTATGCAGCTCCCGTTTGCCGGAGGAACACTTTGGGTGCTACCAAACGTCACAACGTAACTGGGTGATTATAAAGGAGTACTACAGGTGTCACCAAAGGTAGATGTTGGGTTGGCGTATTTCAAGATTAGGATTTGTCACTCCGATTGTCGGAGAGGTATCTCTGGGCCCTCTCGGTAATGCACATCACTTAAAGCCTTGCAAGCATTGCAACTAATGAGTTAGTTGCGGGATGATGTATTACGGAACGAGTAAAGAGACTTGCCGGTAACGAGATTGAACTAGGTATTGGATACCGATGATCGAATCTCGGGCAAGTAACATACCGATGGACAAAGGGAACAACGTATGTTGTTATGCGGTATGACCAATAAAGATCTTCGCAGAATATGTAGGAACCAATATGGGCATCCAGGTCCCGCTATTGGTTATTGACCGGAGACGTATCTCGGTCATGTCTACATTGTTCTCGAACCGTAGGGTCCGCACGCTTAAGGTTTCGATGACAGTTATATTATGAGTTTATGAGTTTTGATGTACCGAAGGAGTTCGGAGTTCCGGATGAGATCGGGGACATGACGAGGAGTCTCGAAATGGTCGAGACGTAAAGATCGATATATTGGACGACTATATTCGGACATCGGAAAGGTTCTGAGTGATCCGGGTATTTTCGGGAGTATCGGGGAGTTACGGGATTACGGGAGAAGTAATGGGCCTTGATGGGCTTTAGTGGGAAGAGGAAAAAGGCTGCTGCGCCCCCCCCCCTCTCCTCTAGTCCGAATTGGACTAGGGAAAAGGGGGCCGGCCACCTTTCCTTCTCCTCCTATTCCTTCTCCCTTCCTCCCCTCTTGGTGGACTCCTACTAGGACTTGGAGACCTAGTAGGACTCCACACCCTGGCGCGCCAAACCCTAGGCCGGCCACCCCCTCCATTTCTCCTTTATATATGGGGGCAGGGGGCACCCCATGACACACAATTGATCATTGAGATCTTTCCTTAGCCGTGTGCGGTGCCCCCTGCCACCAGATTCCACCTCGGTCATATTGTCGCAATGCTTAGGCGAAGCCCTGCGTCGGTAGTACATCAAGATCGTCACCACGCCGTCGTGCTGACGGAACTCTTCCCCGACGCTTTGCTGGATCGGAGCCCGGGGGTCGTCATCGAGCTGAACGTGTGCCAAGAACTCGGAGGTGCCGGAGTAACGGTGCTTGGATCGGTCGGATCGTGAAGACGTACGACTACATCAACCGCGTTGATATAACGCTTCCGCTTTCGGTCTACGAGGGTACGTAGACAACACTCTCCCCTCTCGTTGCTATGCATCACCATGATCTTGCGTGTGCGTAGGAATTTTTTTGAAATTACTACGTTCCCCAACAGTGGCATCCGAGCCAGGTTTTTATGGTTTGATGTTATTTGCACGATTAGAACACAAGTGAGTTGTGGACGATACAAGTCATACTGCCTACCAGCATGTCATACTTTGGTTCAGCGGTATTGTTGGACGAGACGATCCGGACCAACCTTACGCGTACTCTTACGCGAGACCGGTTCCCTCGACGTGCTTTGCACATAGATGGCTTGCGGAAGACTGTCTCTCCAACTTTAGTTGAACCGAGTGTGGCTACGCCCGGTCCTTGAGAAGGTTAAAATGGAGTCTATTTGACAAAATATCGTTGTGGTTTTGATGCGTAGGTAAGATGAGTTCTTGCTTAAGCCCGTAGCAGCCACGTAAAACTTGCAACAACAAAGTAGAGGACGTCTAACTTGTTTTTGCAGGGCATGTTGTGATGTGATATGGTCAAGACATGATGCTAAATTTTATTGTATGAGATGATCATGTTTTGTAACCGAGTTATCGGCAACTGGCAGGAGCCATATGGTTGTCGCTTTATTGTATGCAATGCAATCGTGATGTAATGCTTTACTTTATTACTAAACGGTAGCGATAGTCGTGGAAGCATAAGATTGGCGAGACGACAACGATGCTACGATGGAGATCAAGGTGTCGCGCCGGTGACGATGGTGATCATGACGGTGCTTCGGAGATGGAGATCACAAGCACAAGATGATGATGACCATATCATATCACTTATATTGATTGCATGTGATGTTTATCTTTTTATGCATCTTATCTTGCTTTGATTGACGGTAGCATTATAAGATGATCTCTCACTAAATTATCAAGAAGTGTTCTCCCTGAGTATGCACCGTTGCAAATGTTCTTCGTGCTGAGACACCACGTGATGATCGGGTGTGATAGGCTCTACGTTCAAATACAACGGGTGCAAAATAGTTGCACACGCGGAATACTCAGGTTATACTTGACGAGCTATGCATATAAGATATGACTTCGGAACACAGAGACCGAAAGGTCGAGCGTGAATCATATAGTAGATATGATCAACATAACGATGTTCACCATTGAAAACTACTCCATATCACGTGATGATCGGTTATGGTTTAGTTGATTTGGATCACGTGATCACTTAGAAGATTAGAGGGATGTCTATCTAAGTGGGAGTTCTTAAGTAATATGATTAATAGAACTTTAATATTATCATGAACATTAGTCCTGGTAGTATTAGCATATCTATGTTGTAGATCAATAGCTCGCGTTGTTGCTTCCCTGTGTTTATTTTGATATGTTCCTAGAGAAAATTGTGTTGAAAAATGTTAGTAACAATGATGCGGATTGGATTCGTGATCTGAGGTTTATCCTCATTGCTGCACAGAAGAATTATGTCCTTGATGCACCGCTAGGTGACGGACCTATTGCAGGAGCAGATGCAGACATTATGAACGTTTTGCTAGCTCAATATGATGACTACTTAATAGTTTAGTGCCATGCTTAACTGCTTAGAATCGGGACTTCAAAGACGTTTTGAACGTCATGGAGCATATGAGATGTTCCAGGAGTTGAAGTTAATATTTCAAGCAAATACCCGAGTTGAGAGATATGAAGTCTCCAACAAGTTCTATAGCTAAAAGATGGAGGAGAATCGCTCAACTAGTGAGCATGTGCTCAGATTGTCTGGGTACTACAATCGCTTGAATCAAGTGGGAGTTAATCTTCCAGATAAGATAGTGATTGACAGAATTCTCTAGTCACCATCACCAAGTTAGTAGAACTTCGTGATGAACTATAATATGCAAGGGATAACGGAAAATATTCCCAAGCTCTTCGCGATGCTAAAATCGGCGAAGGTAGAAATCAAAGAAAAACATCAAGTGTTGATGGTTGACAAGATCACTAGTTTCAAGAAAAGGGCAAAAGGAAAGAAGGGGAACTTCAAGAAGAACGGCAAGCAAGTTGCTGCTCAAGTGAAAAAGCCCAAGTCTGGTCCTAAGCCTGAGACTAAGTGCTTCTACTGCAAAGGGACTGGTCACTGGAAGCGGAACTACCCCAAGTGATTGGCGGATAAGAAGGATGGCAAAGTGAACATAAGTATATTTGATATACATGTTATTGATGTGTACTTTACTAGTGTTCATAGCAACCCCTTAGTATTTGGTACTAGTTCAAGTTGCTAAGATTAGTAACTCGAAACGGGAGTTGCAGAATGAACAAAGACTAGTTAAAGGGCAAGGTGACGATGTGTGTTGGAAGTGGTTCCAAGATTGATATGATCATCATCACACACTCCCTATACTTTCGGGATTAGTGTTGAAACTAAATAAGTGTTATTTGGTGTTTGCGTTGAGCATAAATATGATTTGATCATGTTTATTGCAATACGATTATTCATTTAAGTTAGAGAACAATTGTTGTTCTGTTTACATGAATAGAACCTTTTATGTACATACACACCCAATGAAAATAGTTCATTGGATCTCGATCGTAGTGATACACATATTCATAATATTGAAACCAAAAGATGTGAAGTTAATAATGATAGTGCAAACCTATTTGTGGCACTGCCGTTTAGGTCATATTGGTGTAAAGCGCATGAAGAAACTCCATGCTGATGGAATTTTGGAATCTCTTGTTTATGAATCACTTGATGCTTGTGAACCATGCCTCTTGGGCAAGATGACTAAAACGCCGTTCTCCGGAACAATGGAGCAAGCAACAGATTTGTTGGAAATCATACATACCGATGTATGTGGTCCGATGAATATTAAGGCTCGCGACAAGTATCATTATTTTCAGAACTTCACAGATGATTTAAGCAGATATGGGTATATCGACTTAATGAAACATAAGTCTGAAACGTTTGAAAAGTTCAAAGAATTTCAGAATGAAGTGGAGAATCATCGTAACAAGAAATAAAAGTTTCTACGATATGATCGCAGAAGTAAAATATTTAAGTTACGAGTTTGGCCTTCAGTTAAAACAATGTGAAATAGTTTCACTACTCACGCCACATGGAACACCACAGTTTAATGGTGTATCCAAACGTCATAACCGTACTTTATTGGATATAGTACAATCTATGATGTTTCTTACTGATTTACCAATATCGTTTTGGGATCATGCATTAGAGACAGCTGCATTCACGTTTAAAAGGGGCATCATCTAAAGTCCGTTGAGACGACACAATATGAACTATGGTTTGTCAAGAAACCAAAGTTGTCGTTTCTTAAAGTTTGGGGTTGCGATGCTTATAAGAAAAGGTTTCATCATGATAAGCTCAAACCCAAACCGGAGAAATGTGTCTTCATAGGATACCCAAAGGAGACAGTTGGGTACACCTTCTATCACAGATCCAAAAGGCAAGACATTCGTTGCTGAGAATGGATACTTTCTAGAGAAGAAGTTTCTCTCGAAAGAAGTGAGTGGGAGGAAAGTAGAAAACTTGATGAGGTAATTGTACCTTCTCCCTTATAGGAAAGAAGTTCATCACAGAAATCTATTCCTGTGACTACTACACCAATTAGTGAGGAAGTTAATGATGATGATCATGTAACGTCAGATCAAGTTACTACCGAATCTCGTAGGTAAACCAGAGTGAGATCCGCACCAGAGTGGTACGGTAATCCTATTCTGGAAGTCATATTACTAGAACATGACGAACTTACGAACTATGAGGAAGCGATGATGAGCCCAGATTCCGCGAAATGGTTTGAGGCCATGAAATCTGAGATATGATCCATGTAGAAAACGAAGTATGGACTTTGATGGATTTGCCTGATGATCGGCAAGCCATAGAATATAAATGGATCTTCAAGAGGAAGACGGACGCTGATAGTAGTGTTACTATCTACAAAGCTAGAATTGTCGCAAAAGGTTTTGACAAGTTCAAAGTGTTGACTACGATGAGAGTTTCTCACTCGTATCTATGCTTAAGTCTGTCCGAATCATATTAGCAATTGCCGCATTTTATGAAATCTGGCAAATGGATAAACAAAACTGCATTCCTTAATAGATTTATTAAAGAAGAGTTGTATATGATGCAACCAGAAGGTTTTGTCAATCCTAAAGGTGCTAACAAAATATGCAAGCTCCAGCGGTCCATCTATGGACTGGTGCAAGCATCTCGGAGTTGGAATATACACTTTGATAAGTTGATCAAAGCATATAGTTTTATACAGACTTGCGGTGAAGCCTGTATTTACAAGAAAGTGAGTGGGAGCACTACAGCATTTCTGATAAGTATATGTGAATGACATATTGTTGATCGGAAATAATGTAGAATTATTCTGCAAAGCATAAAGGAGTGTTTGAAAGGAGTTTTTCAAAGAAAGACCTCGATGAAGCTGCTTACATATTGAGCATCAAAATCTATAGAGATAGATCAAGATGCTTGATAAGTTTTTTCAATGAGTACATACCTTGACAAGATTTTGAAGTAGTTCAAAATGGAACAGTCAAAGAAAGAGTTCTTGCCTGTGTTACAAGGTGTGAAATTGAGTAAGACTCAAAGCCCGACCACGGCAGAAGATAGAAAGAGAATGAAAGTCATTCCCTATGCCTCAGCCATAGGCTCTATGAAGTATGCCATGCTGTGTACCAGATCTATTGCATACCCCACCACTGAGTTTGGCAAGGGAGTACAATAGTGATCTAGGAGTAGATCACTGGACAGCGGTCAAAATTATCCTTAATGGAATAAGGATATGTTTCTCGATTATGGAGGTGACAAAAGGTTCGTCGTAAAAGATTACGTCGATGCAAGTTTTGACACTAATCTAGATGACTCTAAGTCTCAATCTAGATACGTATTGAAAGTGGGAGCAATTAGCTAAAGTAGCTCCGTGCAGAGTATTGTTGACATAGAAATTTGCAAAATACTTACGGATCTGAATGTGACAGACCTGTGGACTAAAATTATCTCACAAGCAAAACATGATCACACCTTAGTACTCTTTGGGTGTTAATCACATAAGCGATGTGAACTAGATTACTGACTCTAGTAAACCCTTTGGGTGTTGGTCACATATCGATGTGAACTATGGGTGTTAATCACATGGTGATGTGAACTATTGCTGGTAAATCACATGGCGATGTGAACTAGATTATTGACTCTAGTGCAAGTGGGAGACTGAAGGAAATATGCCCTAGAGGCAATAATAAAGTGATTATTTATTTCCTTACATATCATGATAAATGTTTATTATTCATGCTAGAATTGTATTAACCGGAAACATAATACATGTGTGAATACATAGACAAACAGAGTGTCACTAGTATGCCTCTACCTGACTAGCTCGTTAATCAAAGATGGTTATGTTTCCTAACCATGAACAAAGAGTTGTTATTTGATTAACGAGGTCACATCATTAGTTGAATGATCTGATTGACATGACCCATTCCATTAGCTTAGCACCCGATCGTTTAGTATGTTGCTATTGCTTTTATCCATGACTTATACATGTTCCTATGACTATGAGATTATGCAGCTCCCGTTTGCCGGAGGAACACTTTGGGTGCTACCAAACGTCACAACGTAACTGGGTGATTATAAAGGAGTACTACAGGTGTCACCAAAGGTAGATGTTGGGTTGGCGTATTTCAAGATTAGGATTTGTCACTCCGATTGTCGGAGAGGTATCTCTGGGCCCTCTCGGTAATGCACATCACTTAAAGCCTTGCAAGCATTGCAACTAATGAGTTAGTTGCGGGATGATGTATTACGGAACGAGTAAAGAGACTTGCCGGTAACGAGATTGAACTAGGTATTGGATACCGACGATCGAATCTCGGGCAAGTAACATACCGATGGACAAAGGGAACAACGTATGTTGTTATGCGGTCTGACCGATAAAGATCTTCGCAGAATATGTAGGAACCAATATGGGCATCCAGGTCCCGCTATTGGTTATTGACCGAAGACGTATCTCGGTCATGGCTACATTGTTCTCGAACCGTAGGGTCCGCACGCTTAAGGTTTCGATGACAGTTATATTATGAGTTTATGAGTTTTGATGTACCGAAGGAGTTCGGAGTCCCAGATGAGATCGGGGACATGACGAGGAGTCTCGAAATGGTCGAGATGTAAATATCGATATATTGGACGACTATATTCGGACATCGGAAAGGTTCTGAGTGATCCGGGTATTTTCGGGAGTATCGGGGAGTTACGGGATTACGGGAGAAGTAATGGGCCTTGATGGGCTTTAGTGGGAAGAGGAAAAAGGCTGCTGCGCCCCCCTCTCCTCTAGTCCGAATTGGACTAGGGAAAAGGGGGCCGGCCACCTTTCCTTCTCCTCCTATTCCTTCTCCCTTCCTCCCCTCTTGGTGTACTCCTACTAGGACTTGGAGACCTAGTAGGACTCCACACCCTGGCGCGCCAAACCCTAGGCCGGCCACCCCCTCCCTTGCTCCTTTATATACGGGGGCAGGGGGCACCCCATGACACACAATTGATCATTGAGATCTTTCCTTAGCCGTGTGCGGTGCCCCCTGCCACCAAATTCCACCTCGGTCATATTGTCGCAATGCTTAGGCGAAGCCCTGCGTCGGTAGTACATCAAGATCGTCACCACGCCGTCGTGCTGACGGAACTCTTCCCCGACGCTTTGCTGGATCGGAGCCCGGGGATCGTCATCGAGCTGAACGTGTGCCAAGAACTCGGAGGTGCCGGAGTAACGGTGCTTGGATCGGTCGGATCGTGAAGACGTACGACTACATCAACCGCGTTGATATAACGCTTCCGCTTTCGGTCTACGAGGGTACGTAGACAACACTCTCCCCTCTCGTTGCTATGCATCACCATGATCTTGCGTGTGCATAGGAAATTTTTTGAAATTACTACGTTCCCCAACAGAAGAATTGCCCCAAATACATAGCGGACAAGAAGGCCGGCAAAACAAAAGGTATATGTGATATACATGTAATTGATGTGTACCATACCAGTACTCGTAGTAGCTCTTGGGTATTTGATACCGGTGCAGTTGCTCATATTTGTAACTCAAAGTAGGAGCTGCGGAATAAGCGGAGACTGGCGAAGGACGAGGTGACGATGCGCGTCGGGAATGGTTCCAAGGTCGATGTGATCGCCGTCGGCACGCTACCTCTACATTTACCTACGGGATTAGTTTTAAACCTCAATAATTGTTATTTAGTGCCAAGTTTGAGCATGAACATTGTATCTGGATCTCGTTTAATTCGAGATGGCTACTCATTTAAATCCGAGAATAATGGTTGTTCTATCTATATGAGTGATATGTTTTATGGTCATGATCCGATGGTTAATGGTTTATTCTTAATGAATCTCGTACGTAATGATACACATATTCATAGTGTGAATACCAAAAGAGTTAAAGTTGATAACAATAGTCCCACATACTTGTGGCACTGCCGCCTTGGTCACATAGGTGTCAAACAAATGAAGAAGCTCCATGCAGATGGACTTTTAGAGTCTCTTGATTATGAATCATTTGACACGTGCGAACCATGCCTCATGGGTAAAATGACCAAGACTCCGTTCTCAGGAACAATGGAGCGAGCAACCAACTTATTGGAAATCATACATACTGATGTGTGCGGTCCAATGAGTGTTGAGGCTCGCGGTGGCTATCGTTATGTTCTCACCCTCACTGATGACTTGAGTAGATATGGGTATATCTACTTAATGAAACACAAGTCTGAGACCTTTGAAAAGTTCAAGGAATTTCAGAGTGAGGTTGAAAATCAACGTGACAGAAAAATCAAGTTTCTATGATCAGATCGTGGAGGAGAATACTTGAGTCACGAATTTGGCACACACTTAAGAAAATGTGGAATAGTTTCAGAACTCACGCCGCCTAGAACACCTCAGCGTAATGGTGTGTCCGAACGTCGGAATCGCACTTTATTAGATATGGTGCAATCTATGATGTCTCTTACCGATTTACCGCTATCTTTTTGGGGCTATGCTTTAGAGACTGCCGCATTCACTTTAAATAGGGCTTCGTCGAAATCCGTTGAGACGACACTGTATGAATTATGGTTTGGGAAGAAACTTAAGCTGTCGTTTCTAAAAGTTTGGGGATGCGATGCTTATGTCAAGAAACTTCAACCTGAAAAGCTCGAACCCAAGTCAGAAAAATGCGCCTTCATAGGATACCCTAAAGAAACTATTGGGTATACCTTCTACCTCAGATCCGAAGGCAAGACTTTGTTGCCAAGAATGGATCCTTTCTAGAGAAGGAGTTTCTCTCGAAAGAAGTAAGTGGGAGGAAAGTAGAACTTGATGAAGTGTTACCTCTTGAACCGGAAAATGGCGCAACTCAAGAAAATGTTCCTGAGGTGCCTGCACCGACTAGAGAGGAAATTAATGATGATGATCAAGATACTTCTAATCAAGCTCCTACTGAAATTCGTAGGTCCACAAGGACATGTTCCGCACCAGAGTGGTACGGCAACCCTGTCTTGGATATCATGTTGTTAGACAACAGTGAACCTTCGAACTATGAAGAAGCAATGGCGGGCCCGGATTCCGACAAACGGCTGGAAGCCATGAAATCCGAGATAGGATCCATGTATGAAAACAAAGTATGGACTTTGACTGACTTGCCCGTTGAGCGGCGAGCCATAGAAAATAAATGGATCTTTAAGAAGAAGACAGACGCGGATGGTAATGTGACCATCTATAAAGCTCGGCTTGTCGCTAAGGGTTATCGACAAGTTCAAGGGGTTGACTACGATGAGACTTTCTCACCGGTAGCGAACCTAAAGTCCGTCCGAATCATGTTAGCAATTGCCGCATTCTACGATTATGAGATATGGCAAATGGACGTCAAAACGGCATTCCTTAATGGTTTCCTTAAGGAAGAATTGTATATGATGCAGCCGGAAGGTTTTGTCGATCCTAAGAATGCTGACAAGGTGTGCAAGCTCCAACGCTCGATTTATGGGCTGGTGCAAGCATCTCGGAGTTGGAACATTCGCTTTGATGAGATGATCAAAGCGTTTGGGTTTACACAGACTTATGGAGAAGCCTGCGTTTACAAGAAAGTGAGTGGGAGCTCTGTAGCATTTCTCATATTATATGTAGATGACATACTTTTGATGGGAAATGATATAGAACTCTTGGACAGCATTAAGGCCTACTTGAATAAGAGTTTTTCAATGAAGGACCTTGGAGAAGCTGCTTATATATTAGGCATCAAGATCTATAGAGATAGATCAAGACGCCTCATAGGTCTTTCACAAAGTACATACCTTGATAAGATATTGAAGAAGTTCAATATGGATCAATATAAGAAGGGGTTCTTACCTGTGTTACAAGGTGTGAAATTGAGCTCAGCTGAATGTCCGACCACCGTAGAAGATATAGAAGAGATGAGTGTCATCCCCTATGCCTCAGCCATAGGTTCTATTATGTATGCTATGCTGTGTACCAGACCTGATGTAAACCTTGCCGTATGTTTGGTAGGAAGGTACCAAAGTAATCCCCGCAAGGAACACTGGACAGCGGTCAAGAATATCCTGAAGTACCTGAAAAGGACTAAGGAAATGTTTCTCGTTTATGGAGGTGACGAAGAGCTCGTCGTAAAGGGTTACGTCGATGCTAGCTTCGACACAGATCTGGATGACTCTAAGTCACAAACCGGATACGTGTATATTTTGAATGGTGGGGCAGTAAGCTGGTGCAGTTGCAAGCAGAGCGTCGTGGCGGGATCTACATGTGAAGCGGAGTACATGGCAGCCTCGGAGGCAGCACATGAAGCAATTTGGGTGAAGGAGTTCATCACCGACCTCGGAGTCATACCCAATGTGTCGGGGCCAATCAAACTCTTCTGTGACAACACTGGAGCTATTGCACTTGCCAAGGAGCCCAGGTTTCACAAGAAGACCAGGCACATCAAGCGTCGCTTCAACTCCATTCGTGAAAATGTTCAAGATGGAGACATAGATATTTGTAAAGTACATACGGACCTGAATGTAGCAGATCCATTGACTAAACCTATCCCTAGAGCAAAACATGATCAACACCAGGATTCCATGGGTGTTCGATTCATCACAATGTAACTAGATTATTGACTCTAGTGCAAGTGAGAGACTGTTGAAAATATGCCCTAGAGGCAATAATAAAAGCATTATTATTATATTTCCTTGTTCATGATAATTGTCTTTATTCATGCTAAAATTGTGTTATCCGGAAATCGTAATACATGTGTGAATAATAGACACCAACATGTCCCTAGTAAGCCTCTAGTTGACTAGCTCGTTGATCAATAGATAGTCATGATTTCCTGACTATGGGCATTGGATGTCATTGATAACGAGATCACATCATTAGGAGAATGACGTGATGGACAAGACCCAATCCTAACATAGCATAAGATCGTATAGTTCGTTTGCTAGAGTTTTTCCAATGTCAAGTATCCTTTCCTTAGACCATGAGATCGTGTAACTCCCGGATACCGTAGGAGTGCTTTGGGTGTGCCAAACGTCACAACATAACTGGGTGACTATAAAGGTATACTGCGGGTATCTCCGAAAGTGTCTGTTGGGTTGACACGGATCGAGACTGGGATTTGTCACTCCGCATGATGGAGAGGTATCACCGGGCCCACTCGGTAATGCATCATCACAATGAGCTCAATGTGATCAAAGTGTGTGATCACGGGATCATGCATTACGGTACGAGTAAAGTGACTTGCCGGTAACGAGATTGAACAAGGTATTGGGATACCGACGATCGAATCTCGGGCAAGTAAAATACTGATTGACAAAGGGAATTGTATACGGGATTAATTGAATCCTTGACATCGTGGTTCATCCGATGAGATCATCGTGGAGCATGTGGGAGCCAACATGGGTATCCAGATCCTGCTGTTGGTTATTGTCCGGAGAGTCATCTCGGTCATGTCTGCATGTCTCCCGAACCCGTAGGGTCTACACACTTAAGGTTCGGTGACGCTAGGGTTGTGAAGATATGTATATGCAGTAACCCGAATGTTGTTCGGAGTCCCGGATGAGATCCCGGACGTCACGAGGAGTTTCGGAATAGTCTGGAGGTAAAGAATTATATATAGGAAGTGCTGTTTCGGCCATCGGGACAAGTTTCGGGGTCATCGGTATTGTACCGGGACCACCAGAAGGGTCCCGGGGGTCCACCGGGTGGGGCCACCCATCCCGGAGGGCCCCATGGGCCAAAGTGGGGAGGGGAACCAGCCCATAGTGGGCTGGTGCGCCCCCCTAGGCCCACCCCATGCGCCTAGGTTTGAAACCCTAGGGGTGGGGGGGGCCCACCTTGGCTTGGGGGCCACTCCAGCCCTTAGCCGCCGCCCCCCCTAGGAGATCCAATCTCCTAGGGCCGGTGCCGCCCCCCTAGGGGGCTATATATATGAGGGGGGGGGAGGGGGCAGCCGCACCTGAGTCCTGGCGCCTCCCTCTTTCCCTGCTACACCTCTTCCCCTCTTAGTACACGGCGAAGCCCTATTACTGTGACGCCCTGCATCCACCACCACGCCGTCGTGCTGCTGGATCTTCATCAACCTCTCCTTCCCCCTTGCTGGATCAAGAAGGAGGAGACGTCACGCTGACCGTACGTGTGTTGAACGCGGAGGTGCCGTCCGTTCGGTGCTAGGATCTCCGGTGATTTGGATCACGTCATGTTCGACTACCTCATCCCCGTTCTCTGAACGCTTCCGCTCGCGATCTACAAAGTTATGTAGATGCTTCCGATCACTCGTTGCTAGATGAACTCATAGATGGATCTTGGTGAAACCGTAGGAAAATTTTTGTTTTCTGCAACGTTCCCCAGCACTCTGGTCGTCATGGCTTGCGTCATGGGCACCTCGTGAGGTACCCCACCTTGATCTCTCCGCCTCCTCGCGAGCCAGCCTAAGGAGGCCATGCTGGAGGAAGCTCCATGTCGTCCGCCTCGCGAGGCTTGGTCCCTCGCGAGGGTCTTGAGCCTTGTGTTGATGAAGATGGGCCACGTTGGGCCCCCACTCGAGCCACGCCGCAGGCCGCAGGCAGGCAAGTCTGGGGACCCCCGTTCCCAGAACGCCGACAGTAGCCCCCGGGCCCAAGGCGCGCATGGACTTGGCCGTGCTGTGTGGCGAAAGGGCAAGGGCGAAGCGCCGCGGGCCCTAACAGCCTGCGGCCTCAGGCGCCGCGTGGCGGTTGATTGGACATGGGTGGCACCGTTTACCCACGCTCCCTTATTCCACGCCGTGCTCGGTTGCCCCGCCGTTGTACACAGCCGCCCCTCTCCCTGTTGCCTGACCGTCTATTGTTCTTCTCCCTTCAAACTCAGACCCTTACTTCCAATCCCATCTCACATCCTCTCTCTTTCGCCCGCCGCCATGGCTCCAAAGAAAGGGAAGGGGAAGAAGCCCGCGGCTCCATCTCGCCCGCTGCCGCCGCTGGCGCCTGCCGTCGGCCGCTCGATCATACACAACCTGGAGTGCCTGGACAAGCTCAATCTGGCTCTGGCCACCGCCTTCAACGAGTGCGGGAGGACGACGGCGTGGCCTACATGTCACCTCCCCACTGATAGGATAATCACCGAGGTCCCTCACTTTGCCGACCCCTTGTGGGCGGGCTTGGTGCCTCCCTTCTGTTGCCCTTCTGCGCCACTTCTTCTCCTTGCATCTTGTCGACCCCACGCAATGCTCGGCATGCGTGAGCTTCGTAGCTTCGTCCGAGACCGCAGCCTCTGGTATCGACTTCAACCTTCCTCCACCTTCTGCTGAGTTCCGCGAGCGGTGGTTGTACATTGATGTCGGGGTGCCCATCCCCCGGCTTGCGAAGCTGACATCGCCCGCTGTGCCTAATTCGGGCTGGGGCCAGGAGACGCTCGCAAGTCCCCGGCTCGCCTTCGTCTGGCATCGCTTCATGTCTTTGAAGAAGCTTGGCGTAACGGCGCCCAAAGTGGTGAAGGAGTTCCTATCGCGCCGCATTGCCCCTCTCCAACGCCATTCTCGTAGAATGTGGGCCTTCAGCGGGCATGGTGATCGCATGAGGCTTCAGGGAGAGGACCTAGCGCCCGAGGTGCTGAGGAGGGTGCTCTTGGTCTTGACAGGCGATCCCAACCCCGGGGGTGTCCGGCAGGGGGGAGCCTTGTTGTACCTCTGCCACAATATGGACGACTTCGTGAGGCAGATGCCCCCTTTCGACGAGTGGGGGCTTCACCCTGTCGGGCTCCAGGGGCCTCGCGAGAACCCCGTGGTGGTGATTTCCCTTCCGGTCATCCTGGGTGAATCCTCCTCGAGTGGTGGCGCAGGAAGGCAGGAGACAGTGGGGGTCGAGGGAGCCGCAGGAGATGTGACCGCACCTGGCGACGCTCTTGACGGGGCGGCTAACGAGGTCCGCGCTCCCGAGGCTACGGGCGAGGCACCGCCGCCTCCGGTGCTTGAGGCCGAGGCTCCTGAGCCCCCAGCCGGGATTTCTGACGAGGCAACTGCCCGTGCGTTCCAGGCATGCGCCCTTGACGCGAGTGACCCTGGTGCTCCGTCCTCTTTGCAGGCTGGCTCCTGCGCACCTCTCCTGGGTCGTTTCCGTGTGGACTTTGAGGCCCTCCGGAGAAAAAGGGAGGCCTTGGGCGACGACTTCCCCTGCCGCCTGCTGAAGCGCCGGAAGTACTTTGCCGTTGATGAGTAAGTTTTCTCCTTTTCTGTTTCTTATCCTGCTTGCCACATCCGCTGATCCTTGCCCTACAGGCCTCTGCCTACTGAGCTCGACGAAGTCATCGGGCCGACGCCCTCCTTGACTCCGTCTCCTCCACCACCCTTGGGTGTCTCGAGCGGCACTGCCCTTGTGGTTTGGGCAGGTGATGGCGCGGACCGCCATGTAGCGCGCGGCGACTCCCCCGCCCCTGCGATCTCCTTCCGTGGGCCTTCCCTCGACATAGGCAGCCTGCCATGGGCTCCCCGTTTGGGCACGGGCTGCGACCGGCTGAGGCTCCTCCGGGGCCCTTCTCCTGAGGTCATGTGGGACTCAAGTCGGTCTTCGGATGTGGCGCGGCCGGCCGTCGGGAAGGCGCCAGCCCCCAGCCCCCCGCCCGGGGCCGGAGCGATGATTCGAGGTTCTCGACGCCTGCTTGGGGCGGATGATGGTGCGACAGACGTGCTTGAGCGTGCTCGGGAGCGCCGTGCCCATCGCCACGAATTCCTTCGGAGGGCGAGTGGCGCCGTATACCTGCTTGGGCAGGAGCTTGCCGAGGAAGACGCGCGCCTGGAAGCTGAGGGCTTGCGCCTGGCCGTCGAGCGGCGCGAGCTGGAGGCAGCCGCTGCCCTCGCACGTCGTCAGCGCGTCCTTGATGACGAAGAGGCGAAGGCGTCGCTGAAGGCCTCTCTGGCCGCCCGGTCTCAGGCCGTTGAGGAGGCCCGGGGAGCAGACCGGCGGCGAGTAGCAGCGGAAGAACGGGCTCAGGAGCTCTTGGCCTGGTGCCGCTTGTTGGAGGAGCAAGCGAAGCTGCGCGAGGCAGCCCTTGCATCGATGGAGGTGGCTTCTGGCGACCCAGCTGAGCTTCGGAAGCGCGAGGAAGCGTTGGTGCTAGAGGCCGCCGAACGCGCTCGTGAGCTCGAGCAGCTGGAGACGAGGGAGCGCCTGGTGATGCAGGCGGAAAACGATGTCGCCGCGCGAGAGACGCGCGACCTGGAAGAGGTTTGTCGTCGGGTGGCGACAGCACGCCAAGGCCTCGAGCGTGAGTTCGAGGGGAAGCTGGGGATGATCCGAGTCAAGGCCGAGGGCAGAACCGCCACCTTGAGGGTCCAGCGGGATGAGGCGACGCGATGAGCGGATGCCTCCCGGGTCGCCCTTGAGGCAGCGCAGAAAGAGCTGGCCTCCTCCCAGGTCGAGGTGCTCCGCCTACGCCAGCGTGTGGAAGCGGCCGTGGCCGTCGAGCGTCAGAATGCTGACGAGATGCACCAGCGGCATGTCCTGGAGCACCAGCATGGCCCCATGCTCACCAAACTCCGGGATAAGGCTAACATTGCCCTGGGCAACATCTGTGAGGCTGCCGTGGGCGAGCCGCACACGATCAACTACGCCAGCAACCTGCAGTTTTTCACCACCGTGGTGACACAGCTGGAGGCATGGTCGGCCAGAGCTGATAGGTTGGTGGAGGAGAGGAGCCGCGCCTTGCTCGGGCGCGCCTTCTTCCGCGTCTTCAGCCATCTTGAAAACATGGATCCCCACTTGGACTTCGACGTCGCCATCGCCCTAGTTCCCCAAGTTGTTCGAGGCGACCTGGCTGAGTGGGTGGAGAGCAACGTAGATGCTCTCATCCGGGCCTTCACTTCGGATGACGACGGCGTGGTCGTGGGTGCTGACGGAGGTGGCGTGGTGGAAGACCCTAATGCCGCTGATGGGGGCGCAAACAACGAAGGTGAGTTCAGCGACGCCAGCGCCAGCTCGGGAGGCGCCTCTGAGGACGCATTGGGGGATTTGTCAGATTGACCATGTACTATCCTCGTCTTTTACCCTGCATAGATAGAAATCAGGCGTTTGGCCCGACGATTGTGAGAGCATTTTGGGAGGGGAAGCCCCTCATGTATGAACTTGTATCTAATGTACCTGCAGTGATTAAATCGTACGCGCGTCTAACGGTAGGCTGGTTCGCCCTTGTTCCTTGCTGACTCCAGAGCTGCCTTCTGTAGGGCGTCACGTCCCGGGCGCTGTGTAGTCGAAACCTCGGGAGGCGGGGTCGTTGCCGGCAGGAAACCCCGCAGGCTTGGGCCGTCTTTGCAGGCTCCGTGCCCTTTATCGAGCAAGACGTCTTCACAGGCGTTCGCTTTCTTCACAGGCTCTGGGCCTTTTCTCGAGAGGGATGGCATCACAGGCGTTCGCCTTCTTCACAGGCTCCGGGCCTTCTCCCGAGGGGGATGGCTTCACAGGCGTTCGCCTTCTTCACAGGCTCCGGGCCTTCTCCCGAGGGGGATGGCTTCATAGGCGTTCGCCTTCTTCACAGGCTCCGGGCCTTCTCCCGAGGGGGATGGCTTCACAGGCGTTCGCCTTCTTCATAGGCTCCGGGCCTTCATGAGAAAACGATCTCCGTAGGCACCAATAGTCACCTCGCGAGGGAGCGGCAGCGGCAATCTGGGCCGTGCTTAAGCTAGGCCTGGCCCGGCTCGCGAGGGGCTCGCGAGGGGAGGCAGCTGTGATGAGATGGTGACCAGAATGCGGGAAACGATTCAAACAAGACCAAGCACCCCTTCCCCGAACACACGCAAAGCTCAAATTCGAATTCAACTTAAATCCAGCGGGGAAAAAGGTTACAACCAAAGGAAGAAGGCAATGAAAGCAAACAAAAGGCCGCGTCCGGCACCTAATCTAGTCTTCGACGTCTTCTCACCAGCGCGGAGCTAAGTGTTGTCCACTGGGCATGGGAGGGAGCCCCAGGGCCTGAGGCCGGCACCCCTGAGACTCCGGGGCGTGTACAGCCCCACTCATTATTACGTGAGAGTGTCACGGTGCGGCGAGCTTCACAGGCACTGGGCCTTCTTCACAGGAACCGACCTTGCTTCATATCGCTATACGAGGGCCCCGCCTTGCGCCACACTCTAGTGCCACCAACGACGACCGGAAACCAGGACGCCGCCGGTGGGGTAGAGCGGTCGCCAGCGGTTCCCCCGACGACCACGGGTCCTCCGCCAGGGGCAGGCCCTCGGGCGCCTCCCCAGCGGAGGGCCTATCTTCTAAGAACGCCTTGCTCCGAACGCCGCGGTGGTGAGGTAGGATCTCTGCCCCTTTCCTACAGCCCCCTGCGTCCTCCTTCCGAGGGGTAGGAGACCGCAGGGGCGGGGCAGCTGCTCGTCGCGGCGACCTGCACCTCCTGTGACCCATGATTAGCGTATGCCTGCTCTTGAGGAATTAATGGTACCCGATAGTTGTTGCCTCCAGTGTGACCGATGGAGCCGTCCCGGGGTTCCTGGAGGGGCTCGGCCTCTGGCGTCTCGTCCTCCCAGCTGGGGCTGAAGAGCGAGCCCTGTTCGCCCTCGTGAGCGTGTCCTTGGTCCATCATGTGGGGCACGTACTCCTCTTGCGCCGCCACCCCGAATGCCGTGCTGTAGTGCTCCATGCGCCATGCAGCGTTGCTTGTCGTGCCCACCACGTGGTGGTAGCGTGGTTGGCCGCTGGCGCCGTGGGCCGCACTGAGCCCCTCTCCTTCACGCACCGGGGGCGGGGGTAGCACCACCGCCAGCCTAGTGCCAGCGGATTCGCCGGTGTTGGGGTAGTCTTGAGGTCCGCGCGGGTGCGCGGGGCTCCCTCGTGCGCCGCCGTGAACTTGGGGTGGAAGCTGGATGCATAAGGGGTGAGCCCCCGAAGCAGCGAAGCCCAAGAGCTCGGCGAACCGCTCCAGCAACACGTCGCGGCCGCCTTCCAGTAGCCTGCATTGTAACAGCTCCCGTGCTACCGTGAGCGCGGCCCCTGAGTTTGCTTGTTCTCGGCGGGTGTACGGTGTCGTAGCCGCGGCGTGGTTGGAGGCCCTCGCCGCCGACCGCGCCTGTCGCGGTGTGGGGGTCGCAGAAGCTTGCCCGCGTCGCCCGCGGCCCGTAGTGCCCTGCGGACCGCGAGCTGCCTATGGCGCGGGGCTGCCCGGAGCGGGAGACTCCGCGCAGACGGGCCACGCCGCCCATGGGCCTTGGTTGCCCGCCTGGTCGCCGGACATGGTGACGACGACGTAACGGGAGACAGAGTGATGGGAAGCCTTATTCCGGCGCACCCCTACCTGGCGCGCCAAATGTCGGATCACGGGTTCTGGCAGACCCTTAAGGTTCGAACTCTGGGGTGCACGCGGAGATCGTGCCCTCTACCTCTCCGTCTCGTAGGGACCTAAACTACTGCAAGAACAACACAAGAGAAACAGGGTTTATACTAGTTCGGGCCACCGTTGTGGTGTAATACCCTACTCTAGTTTGTGGTGGGTGGATTGCCTCCTGGGCTGATGAGGAAGAACAGTACAAGGAAGAACGACCTCGCGAGGGTCTGTTCTCAGCTAGGGGATGAACTGCTAGGAGGAGTTCGATCGCCCTTCCCTCCCTCTCTCTCCTTGCTCTAAGTCCTGAATCAGATTGGATTCCTCTCTCTGTGTGTCTGTGTGTGTATATGTATCTCTACCCTGGGGGTGGCTAGTCCTATTTATAGGCAAAGGCCCTGGGCCTCTTCCCAAATATTTGAGCGGGAAGGGCGCCAACAATTGGCTGATTTGAAGGGGAACATCGGGTACACTTATCCTGACCAAAGTTGGTCTTCCCCTGCCAAAGGTTCTGGTGATGACGCCGGCTTGGGCTCCACAGTGACTTACTCCTTGTCGTGGAGTTGGTCTTGGTATCGTTGCACCGAAATGGGTGCCTTTGCTTGATCCTCTCGCCTGCGCTTGCCCCCTCACCAAAGAGGAAAGGGAGGACACTGCGCGGGCTGGCGCCCGCCTGGCACCTCTGGTCTTCATGGCTTGCATCATGGGCACCTCGTGAGGTACCCCACCTTGATCTCTCCGCCTCCTCGCGAGCCAGCCTAAGGAGGCCGTGCTGGAGGAAGCTCCATGTCATCCGCCTCGCGAGGCTTGGCCCCTCGCGAGGGTCTTGAGCCTTGTGTTGATGAAGATGGGCCACGTTGGGCCCCCACTCGAGCCACACCGCAGGCCACAGGCAGGCAAGTCTGGGGACCCCCGTTCCCAAAACGCCGACAGAATCTTGTGGGCCTTTACCTGGGCTGACCCATTATGGCACACAAAAATCTTGTGGGCCTTTACCTAGCCCGACCCATTATGGCCCGCAAAATCTTGTGGGCCTTTAGCTAGGCCAGCCCATTATGGTCCGCAAAATCTCATGGGCCTTTAGCTGGGCCGGCCCATTATGGTCCGCAAAATCTTGTGGGCCTTCAGTTGGGCCGGCCCATTTAAACTTGATGGGCCGGTCCACATGTCAACATATGATAGGCGCGTCTCGCCCATTGGATGAGTGACACCTTTGACAACGCGGACCTGACACGTGTCGCCTCCAACCAATGATGATTTTACACATGGAAAATCCCCATTGGTCGGGGCTGTTAACGGGTTATCGGATCCAAAACCTGACCCGATAGCTTAACGGCGTTCCGTTACGGTGGATGCCACGTGTCGGTCACCCTTGACGAAAGCACTTCTGTGACGCACGATTTATCGTCATGGAAGTGGACACTTCCGTGATGATAATTTTAGTAATGTCATAGAACACTTCTACGACAACACAGGTATGACTATCTTGATTCTGTCATAAAATCGTCATGGATGTACATGCATGACAGAAAACGCGACCTATTGTGACAAACACATATCATCACGGAAGTGTATTTTTTTGTAGTGACCTTCTTCCGTTGTTACAAATCATTTCTTAGATGTGATTCAGACACTGTCATGGTCCCAACCCATTCATACCACACCTTCAACCAAACGCATCCTAAGACAGTGTCACAGTTTGTACCTAGTATCTTAAATTGTTGCCATCTCATCAGCGGTGCCATTAGAAAATTATTTGGCACCGCTTCAGAAGTTTGTGCAGCCAACTTTGGTCCACACTTCCGAGCAGCCAAGCAGCAAAATACTATTTTTTTATGGCACGAAGGAACTGGGCATCGGAGCAACTACGTGCTCCGGAGTCCGGGTCCCTGATTTTTTTTCCGCTGCATCGGCTCGCCAGTTCAGGGCACCGGTGTGAGATTTAGCAACAGTTGTCTTTACACCAGTTTTGGCATACATAGTGGACGACCTTAGTGCTATTAGTTCTACGTCACTAAATTTGTGCATGTACACAACTGTTAGTATCAATTTGCTGTCATCCAAACACTGTCACTATGCTGTTGCAGTTATATTTACCTTCCTCATAAAATGTTCAATTTGTTATTTATTGTACATGAGTAAGAACTTGTAGCGTCGTTGTAGTTAATTATAGCTTCTGATGTTCCAGAATTTGGTTGTTATCTCAGTAACAATTATTTCATTTGCACATTGATCTTTTTGAGAAGATATGTCATAATTAACATGTTTCTTCAGTTTTTCAAAATAAGCATTGGTGATTTTCTATGCTGCTATAAACCCATTTCCCCTACAATTGTTACTGATCTAGTTTTAAATACTATAGGATGAACGGAAGTGTTCTTACTTGGAGTGGGTTGATCAAGAGTGGCCACAATCTTTGAAGATGTGCCTAACGAAGATCTGGAGCATGTATGAGGAAGTGAACACAGCTAGGCTTAGAGAAAGTCTTGTCAATGCTGAAGCATATTTCAAGATGCGGGATAAAAAGTTGAAGGTGGAGAATGAGCTCAAAATTTTTAAAAAAGAATTTGGTAAGATGGTGTTGGCGAAGGAGGAGGCATTTTCCCAGTTGGCCCGTGCAAAACGGGTTCTTACTGAACTGAAAGCAGAGGTAGATAAGACGAGCCTGGATGATCTCGATTAAGGAAATGAATATATTGTTCTTATGAAGTTGAACTAGCTATATGTTGTACTGTGTTGTTTTCATGTAGCTACCGTACTGTGATGTTATAATATTTTTATGTGCCTGATATGAACTTGGCAAACAGCTGTTCGATATGAAATGTGAATTTGTGTAATACTGGAATTATTAATTGTAAACTAATAAACCTGCTAAATGTGTCATGACCTTTGCAAACGGTTCTAGCAGTAAAAGCGGTTGCGATGGATAGCCCAATGTCACACAATTTTCTTCATCAAATCGTGTGTGATATAGTTGATAAAAGCAAACAGTTAACCAAGGAAGACCGTGTGTGATAGTTACACCTTTCACACACGATCCCAAACATAAAACTGTGTGGGATTTACGTCCGAACGGGAACGTTTTCCCTGGATTGACTGCGTGGAATGTACATAAGAACGGAAACGTATTCCTTGGATTGGCTATGTGTGTTATACATACGAACGGAAATGTTTTTCTGGGATTCACCGTGTGGGATGTACATACCTACGGAAATGATTTTCTCGGATTACCGTGTGGGATGTACATACCTACAGAAATGATTTCTGGGATTCACCGTGTGGGATGTACATACCTACGGAAATGATTTCTAGGATTCACCGTGTGGGATGTACTTACCTACGGAAATGATTTGGTTTCAATGCCTCGCCCGATCGCACACTGCCCCAGCCTGGGTCCTAGGAGGGCCTATCCCCGACGATTTCTGGGTCATGTGGGAAGGACGCCCTATTGCACACGCTCACTTGGCGACGGTTCCAAATGTCGCCGCGGAAAGGGGTAAAAACCCGTTTGTTTAGGACCGACGCGCACCAGTGTGCTTTTATATCGATATTTATTGCATTATGGACTGTTATTACAAATTATGTCACAATACTTATGCCTTTTCTCTCTTATTTTACGAGGTTTACATGAAGAGGGAGAATGCCGACAGCTGGAATTCTGGGCTAGAAAAGGAGCAAATATTATAGACCTATTCTGCACAATTCCAAAAGTCCTGAAACTCCACGAAAGTCAGTTTGGGAATATATTAAAAATATTGGGCGAAGAAAGCACCAGAGGGGGGCCACCCATTGTCCACGAGGGTGGAGGGCGCGCCCTACCCCTGGGCGCGCCCCTGCCTCGTGGGCCACCTGGAAGCCCCCCGATGCCCATCTTCTGATATAAGGTGTCCTTTGCCCCGAAAAAAAATAAGAAGGAAGCTTTCAGGATTAAGCGCCGCCGTCTCGAGGCGGAACCTGGCGAAACCAATCTAGGGCTCCGGCGGAGCTGTTCTGTCGGGGAAACATCCCTCCGGGAGGGGGAAATCGTCACCATCATGATCACCACAAATCCTCTCATTGGGAGGGGGTCAATCTTCATCAACATCTTCACCAACACCATTGATACGTCTCCAACGTATCTATAATCTTTATTGTTCCACGCTATCATATTATCTATTTTGGATGTTTAATGGGCTTTATTATGCACTTTTATATTAATTTTGTGACTAATGTACTAACCAAAGGCCCAGTGCAAATTGCTGTTTTTTTTGCCTATTTCAGTGTTTCGCAGAAAAGGAATATCAAACGGAATCCAAACGGAATGAAACCTTTGGGAGAGTTATTTTTGGAACAAACACAATCCAGGAGACTTGGAGTGGATGACAAGGAAGCAATGAGGCGGCCACGAGGGAGGGAGGCGCGCCCCCCACCCTCGTGGCTCCACCGACCTACTTCTTTCACCTATATATACTCATATACCCTGAAAACATCCGAGCGCACCACGAAACCATATTTCCACCGCTGCAACCTTCTAGAACCGTGAGATCCCATCTTGGGGCCTTTTCCGGTGCTCCGCCGGAGGGGGAATCAATCACGCAGGGCTTCTACATCAACACCATAGCCTCTCCGATGATGTGTGAGTAGTTTACCACAGACCTTTGGGTCCATACTTATTAGCTAGATGTCTTCTCTCTCTCTTTGGATCTCAATACAAAGTTCTCCTTGATTCTCTTAGAGATCTATTCGATGTAATTCTTTTTGCGGTGTGTTTGCCGAGATCCGATGAATTGTGGGTTTATAATCAAGATTAGCTATGAACAATATTTGGTTCTCCTCTGAATTCTTATATGTATGATTTGATATCTTTGCAAGTCTCTTTGAATTGGTTTGGCCTACTAGATTGATCTTTTTTGCAATGGGAGAAGTGCTTAGCTTTGGGTTCAATCTTGCAGTGTCCTTTCCCAGTGACAGCAGGGGCAGCAAGGCACGTATTGTATTGTTTCCATCGAGGATAAAAAGATGGGGTTTATATCATATTGCTTGAGTTTATCCCTCTACATCATGTCATCTTGCCTAATGCGTTACTCTGTTCTTATGATCTTAATACTCTAGATGCATGCTGGATAGCGGTCGATGTGTGGAGTAATAGTAGTAGATGCAGAATCGTTTCGATCTAATTGTCGCGGACGTGATGCCTATATACATGATCATGCCTAGATATTCTCATAACTATGCGCTTTTATATCAATTGCTCGACAGTAATTTGTTCACCTACCATAAATTATGCTATCTTTAGAGAAGCCACTAGTGAAACCTATAGCCCCCGGGTCTATCTTCCATCATATTATTTTCCCATCAATTTGCTATTTCTGCCATCGTTTACTTTGCAATCTTTACTTTCCAATCTATATCATAAAAATACCAAAAATATTTACCTTATTATCTCTATCATATCTCACTTTTGCAAGTGGCCGTGAAGGGATTGACAACCCCTTTATCGCGTTGGTTGCAAGGTTCTTACTTGTTTGTGTAGATACAAGACGACTTGCGTGTAACCTCCTACTGGATTGATACCTTGGTTCTCAAAAAATGATGGAAATACTTACTCTACTTTGCTGCATCACCCTTTACTCTTCAAGGGAAAACCAACGCATGCTCAAGAGGTAGCAAGAAGGATTTCGAGCGTCGTTCCCGGGTAGGCTTACGCCAAGTCAAGTCAAGATTTGATCTCCCAGCAACTAGCCATTTCTGGCGCCGTTGCCGAGGAGACTTACGCCAAGTCAAGTCAAGATTTGATCTCCCAGCAACTAGCGATTTCTGGTGCCGTTTCCGGGGAGATCTATGCACAAGTCAAGACATACCAAGTACCCATCACAGACTCTTATCCCTCGCATTACATTATTTGCCATTTGCCTCTCGTTTTCCTCTCTCCCACTTCACCTTTGCCGTTTTATTCGCCCTTTTTTTCCGCCCGTCTCTTTCCGCTTGCTTCTTGTGTATCCATTTGTTAGATCATTTGTTTCGTTGTCATGGCTAGTCCTTCTATCATTGTTAGTACTCCCAATCATGAAGTTCTTAATTTTAAACAAAGGCAGGGAGAAAATCTAAAAGATGCTTGGCATAGAATTTGCAATGCTCAGAATAAATCTACTTGGAAGCAATGTATTTCCGTTCTTCTTTGCAATTTTTATGTAGGCATCACTGCTTGGAACAGATATATTCTTGATACCATTACCGGAGGGAATTTCTTGGGTAGCCATACTTTTGATTCTTATAATGCTATGTTAGATTTGTTTGGCCCACCACCTCTTTTGGTTAATGGAACTATTTTAACTTTGGAACATGTGATGCAAAGGCTTGAAATTATTGAAAATAAAGTTGCCACTGTTGAGTTGATTGAGAATTTGGATAAAAAGAACCACAACCAAATTACCCAATACGGATCTAAAGTAGGAGTTACTCTGAATTTTTTTAGAGAAAAAGAACCCATAGTTAACGAAAAGATAGATCAAGATTCCACAAGAATTGATAAGCTTGAGGATATTATTACCAACTTAGGGTCTGCCTTTTCTTCTGTGAGAAATAATCCAAATCCTCATACTTCCAAAATTGCCAAATTGATGTATGTTCCTAAAAATAAGGGTGAATCTTCTAGTAAGGAAACTGCGGATCTCAAATCAATAAGTGTTCACCCCATTTTTTTTACCATCATTAAGGAACCTTTTGCTACAAAAGAATTCCTCGATTTCTTGCCTAGGAGCTTGATCATTAATAAAAAGAAGGAAACCCCTAAGGTTTATAAGTGTTCTATTGAAGAATTTCCTACCAAATATGATAATACCTAGATCTATTCTTGCTTTCATACCTAGTTAGGGGTGTTAAACGATAGCGCTTGTTGGGAGGCAACCCAATTTTATTTTTGTTTATTCCTTTTTGCTTATAAAAATAAGTGTTCATCTAGATTCTGTTTAGATGTAGTTTTATGTTTTAATTAGTGTTTGTGCCAAGTAGAACCTTTGGGAAGACTTGGGTGAAGTCTTTATGATCTTGCTGTAAAAACAGAAACTTTAGCGCTCGCGAGATTAGCTCCCATTGTTTACTGGAGAGTGATTTTAGGTTGATTCTTTTTGAAGATGATTAATAGACAAATTCCTCACATCCACCAGTTTATTTAAGAATTTTTGGAGTTACATAAGTATACGTTTGATACATATTACTACAGACTGTTCTATTTTTGACAGATTCTGTTTTTCGTGTGTTGTTTGCTTATTTTAATGAATCAATGGCTAGTATCGGGGGGGGGGGGTATGAACCATAGAGAATTTGGAATATAGTAGGTTTAACGCCAATATAAATAAATAATGAGTTCATTACAATACCTTAAAGTGGTGATTTGTTTTCTTATACTAACGGAGCTCATGAGATTTTCCATTGAGTTTTGTGTTGTGAAGTTTTCAAGTTTTGGGTAAAGATTTGATGGATTATGGAATAAGCACTGGCAAGATCCTAAGATTGGGGATGCCCAAGGCACCCCAAGGTAAGATTCAAGGATAAACAAAAGCCTAAGCTTGGGGATGCCCCGGAAGGCATCTCCTCTTTCGTCTTCATCTATCGGTAACTTTACTTGAGGCTATATTTTTATTAACCACATGATATGCGTTTTGCTTGGAGCCTCTTGTATGATTTGAGTCTTTGCTTTCTAGTTTACCACAATCATCCTTTATGTACACACCTTTTGTGAGAGACATACATGAATCGAAATTTATTAGAATACTCTTTGTGCTTCACTTATATCTTTTGAGCTAGATAATTTTGCTCTAGTGCTTCGCTTATATCTATTAGAGCACGGTGGTGGTTTTATTTTATAGAAATTATTGATCTCTCATGATTCACTTATATTATTTTGAGAGTCTTATAGAACATCATGGTAATTTGCTTTGGCTATAAAATTAGTCCTAATATGATGAACATCCAAGATGGGTATAATAAAAACTATCATATAAAGTGCATCGAATACTATGAGAAGTTTGATACTTGATAATTGTTTTGATATATGAAGATGGTGATATTAGAGTCATTCTAGTTGAGTAGTTGTGAATTTTAGAAATACTTGTTCTAAAGTTTGTGATTCCCGTAGCATGCACGTATGGTGAACCGTTATGTGATGAAGTCGGAGCATGATTTATTTATTGATTGTCTTCCTTATGAATGGCGGCCGGGGACGAGCGATGGTATTTTCCTACCAATCTATCCCCCTAGGAGCATGCGCGTAGTACTTCATTTTGATAACTAATAGATTTTTGCAATAAGTATGTGAGTTCTTTATGACTAATGTTGAGTCCATGGATTATACGCACTCTCACCCTTCCACCATTGCTAGCCTCTCTAATACAGCACACCTTTCAGTGGTATCATACACCCACCATATACCTTCCTCAAAACAACCACCATACCTACCTATTATGGCATTTCCATAGCCATTCCGAGATATATTGCCATGCAACTTACCACCATTCCGTTTGTTATGACACGTTTCATCATTGTCATATTGCTTTGCATGATCATGTAGTTGACATCGTATTTGTGGAAAAGCCACCTTTATAATACTTTCATACATGTCATTCTTGGTTCATCGCATATCCTGGTACACCGCTGGAGGCATTCACATAGAGTCATATTTTGTTCTAAGAGTTGTAATTCTCGAGTCGTAAGTAAATAAAAGTGTGATGATCATCATTATTAGAGCATTGTCCCAAGTGAGGAAAGGATGATGGAGACTGTGATTCCCCCATAAGTCGGGATGAGACTCCAGACGAAAAGAAAAATAAAGAGGCCATAAAAAGAAGAAGAGAAAAAAGGCCCCAAACAAATGAGAGAAAAAGAGAGAAGCGACAATGTTACTATCCTTTTACCACACTTGTGCTTCAAAGTAGCATCATGATCTTCATGATAGAGAGTCTCCTATGTTGTCACTTTCATATACTAGTGGGAATTTTACATTATAGAACTTGGCTTATATATTCCAATGATGGGCTTCCTCAAAATGCCCTAGGTCTTCGTGAGCAAGCGAGTTGGATGCACACTCACTTAGTTTCTTTTGTTGAACTTTCGTACACTTGTAGCTCTATTGCATCCGTTGCATGGCAATCCCTACTCACTCACATTGATATCTATTGATGGGCATATCCATAGCCCGTTGATACGCCTAATTGATGTGAGACTATCTTCTCCTTTTTGTCTTCTCCACAACCACCCTTCTATTCTACATATAGTGCTATGTTTATGGCTCACGCTCATGTATTGCGCGAAGATTGAAAAAGTTTGAGAACATCAAAAGTATGAAACAATTGCTTGGCTTGTCATCGGGGTTGTGCATGACTAAAAATTTTGTGTGTGATGAAGATAGAGCATAGCCAGATGATACGTCTCCAACGTATCTATAATTTTTTATTGTTCCATGCTATATTATATTCTGTTTTGGACATTAATGGGCTTTATTATACACTTTTATATTATTTTTGGGACTAACCTATTAACCGGAGGCCCCGCCCAGAATTGCTATTTTTTGCCTATTCCAGAGTTTCGCAGAAAAAGAATATCATACGGAGTCCAAACGGAATGAAACCTTCGGGAACGTGATTTTCGGAACGAATGTGATCCAGAGGACTTGGACCCTACGTCAAGACATCAACCAGGAGGGAACGAGGTAGGGAGGCACGCCTACCCCCCAGGCGCGCCCTCCACCCTCGTGGGCCCCAGTTGCTCCGCCGACGTACTTCTTCCTCCTATATATACCTACGTACCCCCAAACTACCAGATATGGAGCCAAAAACCTAATTCCACCGCCGCAACCTTCTGTACCCGTGAGATCCCATCTTTGGGCCTTTTCCGGAGCTCCGTCGGAGGGGGCATCGATCACGGAGGGCTTATACATCAACACCATAGCCTCTCCGATGTGTGAGTAGTTTACCTCAGACCTTCGGGTCCATAGTTATTAGCTAGATGGCTTCTTCTCTCTTTTTGGATCTCAATACAATGTTCTCCCCCTCTCGTGTGGATATCTATCCGATGTAATCTTCTTTTGTGGTGTGTTTGTTGAGACCGATGAATTGTGGGTTTATGATCAAGTTTACCTATGAACAGTATTTGAATCTCCTCTAAATTCTTTTATGTATGATTGGTTATCATTGCAAGTCTCTTCGAATTATCAGTTTGGTTTGGCCTACTAGATTGATCTTTCTTGCAATGAGAGAAGTGCTTAGCTTTGGGTTCAATCTTGTGGTGTCCTTTCCCAATGACAGTAGGGGCAGCAAGGCACGTATTGTATTGTTGCCATCAAGGATAACAAGATGGGGTTTATATCATATTGGATGAGTTTATCCCTCTACATCATGTCATCTTACTTAAAGTGTTACTCTGTTCTTATGAACTTAATACTCTAGATGCATGCTGGATAGCAGTCGATGTGTGGAGTAATAGTAGTAGATGCAGGCAGGAGTCAGTCTACTTGTTTTGGACGTGATGCTATATACATGATCATACCTAGATACTCTCATAACTATGCTCAATTCTATCAATTGCTCAACAGTAATTTGTTCACCCACCGTAATATTTATGCTCTCGAGAGAAGGCACTAGTGAAACCTATGGCCCCCGGGTCTATTTTCCATCATATTAATCTTCCAACACTTAGTTATTTTTATTGCCCTTAACTATGCCCTTAACTCGAACCCACTACCCAGTTTTGCCCCTAATTTTTAGGTATGCTCAGTTTTGCCCCTCCGCCGTTAGTTTCACTTATAGAAATGCCCTTCTCTAACGTTACCGTCCGGTCAAAGGTCTTTGACCGTCCTGAAAAAATAGCAAGAAAATCAAAAAAATATGAAATTTGGTGGGATCGAAGATAGTCATGTCTGCAAGGCGCGTGCACATTTTCATGCCGTTTGGACACTCCGGGATCTCCTGTCAAAGGAAAACATAAATTTTGTACGCATGCGAGCAGTAAACTAAAAAAATAGAAAAAAAATCAAAAAAATATGAAATTTCATGGGACTGAAGATATTCAGGTGCGCAAGATGTGTGCACGTTTTTGTTGTGTTTGTACATCGTTGGAGCTCGTGGAAAAAAATAAATTTTAGCTCAAAAACACTTTGAAAAAATGCACTATTTTGTTTTTTTCCTAGAGCGCCTCGTACGTCGTTTGATCACCAAAACTTACAAGCACCTTGTGAACTCAAGCCTCTTTGACGCCAAATAAATTCAATTATTTTGAACATTTTTGCTATTTTTTCGAATTTACTGTTCACAGGCATAAATTATTTTTGTTTTCCTTTGCCACGAGCTCCCGGAGTGTCCAACCAACACAAAAATGTGCACGCACCTTGCGGACATGACTATCTTTGATCCCACCAAATTTCATATTTTTTTGATTTTTTTGCTATTTTTTCTGGATGGTCAAAGTACGTTGACCGGACGGTAACGGCGCAAAAGGGCATTTCTATAAGTGACACTAACGGCGGAGGGGCAAAACTGAGCATACCTGAAAATTAGGGGCAAAACTGAGTAGTGGGATCGAGTTAGGGGCAGAACTGGAATTTGCCCAAGAAAATCCCTTTATTTTACTTTGCATCTTTATCATAAAAATACCAAAAATATTATCTTATCATATCTATCAGTTCTCACTCTCGTAAGTGACTGTGTAGGGATTGACAACCCCTTATCATGTTGGTTGCGAGGATTTATTTGTTTGTGTAGGTGCGAGGGACTCGTGCGTGGTCTCCTACTGGATTGATACCTTGGTTCTCAAAAACTGAGGGAAATACTTACGCTTCTCTACTGCATCATCCTTTCCTCTTCAAGGGAAAACCAACGCAGTGCTCAAGAGGTAGCACCAGACTATATGATTTTTTAGGGATAACTTTCTTTGACCATGTTATTTTGAGAAGACATGATTGCTTTGTTAGTATGCTTGAAGTATTATTATTTTTATGTCAATATTAAACTTTTATCTTGAATCTTTCAGATCTGAACATTGATGCCACAATAAAGAAAGTTACATTGAGAATTATGCTAGGTAGCATTCCACATAAAAAATCTGTTTTTTATCATTTACCTACTCGAGGACGAGAATGAATTAAGCTCGGGGATGCTTGATACGTCTCCAATGTATCTATAGTTTTTGATTGTTCCATGCTATTATATTATCTATAGTTTTTATCATTACCCGATACTCCTAAATATGCTTATCTTGATGAAAACAAGATATATCCTGTTTTATTAGTGCTAACCTTTCAGAGCAGGAAGAAGAGAAATTATTGAAAACTCTGAAGAAGCACCGTGCTGCTATTGGATATACTCTTGATGATCTTAAGGGCATTAGTCCCACTCTATGCTAGCACAAAATAAAATTGGAGAAAGACGCTAAACCGGTTGTTGATCACCAACGACGGTTAAATCCTAAGATGAAAGAAGTGGTAAGAAATGCAATACTAAAGCTTCTGGAGGTAGGTATAATTTGTCCCGTTGCTGATAGTCAGTGGGTAAGTCATGTCCATTGTGTCCCTAAGAAGGGAAGTATTACTGTTGTTCCTAATGATAAAGTTGAATTGATCCCACAAAGAATTATTACAGGTTATAGAATGGTAATTGATTTCCACAAATTAAATAAAGCTACTAGAAAGGATCATTACCCTTTACCTTTTATTCATCAAATGCTAGAAACATTATCTAAACATACACATTTTTGCTTTCTAGACGGTTATTCTGGTTTGTCTCAAATACCTGTGTCTAAAGAGGACCAGGATAAGACCACTTTTACCTGCCCTTTCGGTACCTTTGCTTATAGACGTATGCCTTTTGGTTTATGTAATGCACCCGCTACCTTTCAAATATGTATGACTGCTATATTCTCTGACTTTTGTGAAAAGATTGTTGAGGTTTTCATGGATGATTTCTCTGTGTATGGAACTTCTTTTGATGATTGCTTAAGCAAGCTTGACCGAGTTTTGCAGAGATGTGAAGAAATTAATCTTGTCTTGAATTGGGAGAAGTGCCACTTTATGGTTAATGAAGGTATTGTCTTGGGGCATAAAATTTCTGAAATAGGTATTGAAGTTGATAAAGCTAAAGTTGATGCTATTTAAACAATGTCGTGTCCTAAGGACATTAAAGGTATAAGAAGTTTCCTTGGTCATGCCGGTTTTTATAGGATGTTCATTAAAGACTTCTCAAAAATTTCTAGGCCTCTGACTAATGTCTTACAAAAAGATGTTCCTTTTGTCTTTGATGATGATTGTGTAGAAGCATTTGAAATACTTACGAAAGCCTTGATTTCTGCACCTATTGTTCAGCCACCTGATTGGAATTTACCCTTTGAAATTATCTGTGATGCTAGTGATTATGTTGTAGGTGCTATTCTAGGACAAAGAGTTGATAAGAAATTAAATGTTATCCAATATGCTAGTAGAACTCTAGACAATGCCCAAAGAAATTATGCTACTACTAAAAAAGAATTTTTGGCAGTTGTATTTGCATGTGATAAGTTCAGACCTCATATTGTTGATTCTAAAGTAACTGTTGACACTGATCATGCTGCTATTAAATATCTTATGGAAAAGAAAGATGCCAAACCTAGACTTATTAGATGGGTTCTCTTGCTACAAGAATTTGATTTGCATATTTTTGATAGAAAGGGAGCTGAGAACCCCATTGCAGACAACTTGTCTAGGTTAGAGAATGTTCTTAATGACCCACTACCTATTGATGATAGCTTCCCTGATGAACAATTAGCTGTCATAAATGCTTCTCGCACTGCTCCATGGTATGCTGATTATGCCAATTACATTGTTGCTAAATTTATACCACCTAGTTTCACATACCAGCAAAAGAAACAATTTTTCTATGATTTAGGACATTACTTCTGGGATGACCCACACCTTTATAAAGAAGGTTTAAATGATGTTATTACACGTTGTGTACTTGAGCATGAACAGGAACAGATCCTACGCAAGTGTCACTCCGAGGCTTATGGAGGACACCATGCTGGAGATAGAACTGCGCAGAAGGTATTGCAATCCAGTTTTTATTGGCCTACTCTTTTTAAGGATGCCCATAAGTTTGTCTTGTCTTGTGATGAATGTCAAAGAATTGGTAATATTAGTAGACGTCTAGAAATGCCTATGAACTATTCACTTGTCATTGAACCATTTGATGTTTGGGGCTTTGATTATATGGGACCGTTTCCTTCCTCTAATGGGTATACTCATATTTTAGTTGTTGTTGATTACGTTACTAAGTGGGTAGAAGCTATTCCAACTAGTAGTGCTGATCATAACACCTCTATTAAGAGGCTTAAAGAAGTTATTTTTCCGAGGTTTGGAGTCCCTAGATACTTAATGACTGATGGTGTTTCACATTTTATTCATGGTGCTTTTCGTAAAATGGTTGCTAAGTATGATGTTAATCATATAATTGCATCTTCATACCATCCACAATCTAGTGGTCAAGTAGAACTAAGTAATAGAGAAATTAAATTAATTTTGCGAAAGACTATTAATAGATCTAGAAAGAATTGGTCCAAGAAACTTGATGATGCATTATGGGCCTATAGAACTGCATATAAAAATCCTACGGGTATGTCTCCGTATAAAATGGTTTATGGAAAAGCATGTCACTTACATCTCGAACTAGAACATAAGACATATTGGGCCATTAAAGAGCTCAATTATGATTTCAAACTTGCTGGTGAGAAGAGACTATTTGAAATTAGCTCACTGGATGAGTGGAGAACCCAGGCCTATGAGAATGCCAAACTTTTTAAAGAAAAAGTTAAAAGATGGCATGACAAAACGATACAAAAGCGTGAGTTTAATGTAGGTGATTATGTTTTGTTATACAACTCTCGTTTAAGATTTTTTGCAAGAAAACTTCTCTATAAATGGGAAGTGTCGGATTTCAGGTTCCGGCAGACCCTTAAGGTTCGAACTCTGGGGTGAGCGCGGAGATTATGCCCTCTACCTCTCCGTCTCGCAAAGATCTAACTACTGATAGAACCGCACAAGAGACACAGGGTTTATACTGGTTCGGGCCACCGATGTGGTGTAATACCCTACTCCAGTGTGTGGTGGGTGGATTGCCTCTTGGGCTGATGATGATGAACAATACAAGGAAGAATAGCCCCGCGAGGGTCTGCTCTTAGCTAGGACGAAGAACTGCTAGGGGGAGTTCAGCCACCCTTCTCTCTCTCTCTCTCTCTCTCTCTCTGATTCCAATTGCCTCTACCCTGGGGGTGGCTAGTCCTATTTATAGGCAAAGGCCCTGGGCCTCTTCCCAAATATTGAGCGGGAAGGGCGCCAACAATTGGCCAATTTGAAGGGGAACATCTGGTACACTTATCCTGACTAAAGTTGGTCCTCGCCTGCCAAAGGCCCTGTGGTGACGCCGTTCTAGGATCCACGATGACCTCCTTCCCACCGTTGGACTGGTCTTAGTCTCGTTGCACCGAAATGGGTGCCTTTGCTTGATCCTCTCGCCTGCGCTTGCCCCCTTTGCACCAAAGAGGAAAGGGAGACACTGCGTGGGCTAGCGCCCGCCTGGCACCCTTGGTCGTCAAGGCTTGCGTCATGGGCACCTCGTGAGGTACCCTGCCTTGATCTCTCCGCCTCCTCGTGAGCCATCCTGACGATGCCGTGCTTGAGGAAGCGCCGTGTCGTCCGCCCCACGAGGCTTGGCCCCTCGCGAGGGTCTTGGGTGTCGTGTTGATGAAGATGGGCCATGCTGGGGCCCCTTTCGAGCCACGCCGCAGGCCGCAGGCAGGCAAGTCTAGGGACCCCCGTTCCCAGAACGCCGATAGGAAGGTCCTTACGTTATCGAGGATGTTGGGGAATGTTGCAGAAAACAAAAATTTTCCTACGGTTTCACCAAGAGCCATCTATGAGTTCATCCAGCAACGAGAGAGGGGAGTGCATCTACATACCCTTGTAGATCGCGAGCGGAAGCGTTCAAGAGAACGGGGTTGAGGTAGTCGTACACGTCGTGATCCAATCACCGGAGATCCTAGCGCCGAACGGACGACACCTCCGCGTTCAACACACGTACGGTCAGCGTGGCGTCTCCTCCTTCTTGATCCAGCAAGGGGGAAGGAGAGGTTGATGAAGATCCAGCAGCACGACGGCGTGGTGGTGGATGCAGCAGGGATCTGGCAGGGCTTCGCCAAGCGTCTGCGGGAGGAGGAGGTGTAGCAAGGGGGAAGGGAGGCGCCAAGATGCAGGGTGCCGCTCCCCTTCCTCCCCTCCACTATATATAGGGGCCAGGGGGGCGCATACCCCCTTGGAGATCCCATCTAGGGGGGGGCGGCGGCCCCCCGGGGCAACGGCCCCCTTAGGGTTTCCAACCAGGGGGGCGGCGGCCCCCGGGGCAACGGCCCCCTTACGGTTTCCAACCAGGGGGGCGCAAGCCCCCTCGGGGGCAACGTCCCCCTTGGGTGGGGCACACCAGCCCACCAGGGGCTGGTTCCCACGCCACTTCAGCCCATGGGGCCCTCCGGGATAGGTGCCCCCACCCGGTGGACCCCCAGCACCCTGCCGGTGGTCCCGGTACAATACCGGTGACCCCCGAAACTCTCCCGATGGCCGAAACAGCACTTCCTATATATATTTCTTCACCTCCGGACCATTCCGGAACTCCTCATGACGTCCGGGATCTCATCCGAGACTCTGATCAACTTTCGGTTTGCTGCATACTAATATCTCTACAACCCTAGCGTCACCCAACCTTAAGTGTGTAGACTCTACGGATTCGGGAGATATGCAGACATGACCGAGACGCCTCTCCGGTCAATAACCAACAGCGGGATCTAGATACCCATGTTGGCTCCCACATACTCCTCGATGATCTCATCGGATGAACCACGATGTCGAGGATTCAATTAACCCCGTATTCAATTCCCTTTGTCAATCGGTACGTTACTTGCATGAGACTCGATCGTCGGTATCCCAATACCTCGTTTAGTCTCGTTACCGGCAAGTCACTTTACTCGTACCGTAATGCATGATCCCGTGACCAGACACTTGGTCACATTGAGCTCATGATGATGATGCATTACCGAGTGGGCCCAGAGATACCTCTCCGTCGTATGGAGTGACAAATCCCAGTCTCGATCTGTGTCAACCCAACAGACACTTTTGGAGATACCCGTAGTATACCTTTATAGTCACCCAGTTACGTTGTGACGTTTGGTACACCCAAAGCTCTCCTACGGTATCTGGGAGTTACACGATCTCATGGTGTAAGGAAAAGATACTTGACATTGGAAAAGCTTTAGCAAACGAACTATACGATCTTGTGCTATGCTTAGGATTGGGTCTTGTCCATCACATCATTCTCCTAATGATGTGATCTCGTTATCAATGACATCCAATGTCCATAGTCAGGAAACCATGACTATCTGTTGATCAACGAGCTAGTCAACTAGAGGCTTACTAGGGACATGTTGGTGTCTATGTATTCACACATGTATTGCGATTTCCAGATAACACAATTATAGCATGAATAAAAGACAATTATCATGAACAAGGAAATATAATAATAATCCTTTTATTATTGCCTCCAGGGCATATTTCCAACAGTCTCCCACTTGCACTAGAGTCAATAATCTAGCTACATTGTGATGAATCGAACACCCATAGAGTTCTGGTGTTGATCATGTTTTGCTCTAGGGAGAGGTTTAGTCAACGGATCTGCGACATTCAGATCCGTATGCACTTTACAAATTTCTATGTCTCCATCTTGAACATTTTCACAAATGGAGTTGAAGCGACGCTTGATGTGCCTGGTCTTCTTGTGAAATCTGGGCTCCTTGGCAAGTGCAATAGCTCCAGTGTTGTCACAGAAGAGTTTGATCGGCCCCGACGCATTGGGTATGACTCCTAGGTCGGTGATGAACTCCTTCACTCAAATTGCTTCATGAGCTGCCTCCGAGGCTGCCATGTACTCCGCTTCACAAGTAGATCCGGCCACGGCGCTCTGCTTGCACCTGCACCAGCTTACTGCTCCACCATTCAACATATACACGTATCCGGTGTGTGACTTAGAGTCATCCAGATCTGTGTCGAAGCTAGCATCGACGTAACCCTTTACGACGAGCTCTTCGTCACCTCCATAAACGAGAAACATGTCCTTAGTCCTTTTCAGGTACTTCAGGATATTCTTGACCGCTGTCCAGTGTTCCTTGCCGGGATTACTTTGGTACCTTCCTACCAAACTTACGGCAAGGTTTACATCAGGTCTGGTACACAGCATGGCATACATAATAGACCCTATGGCTGAGGCATAGGGGATGACACTCATCTCTTCTATATCTTCTGCCGTGGTCGGGCATTGAGTTGAGCTCAATTTCACACCTTGCAACACAGGCAAGAACCCCTTCTTGGACTGATCCATATTGAACTTCTTCAATATCTTTTCAAGGTATGTGCTTTGTGAAAGACCTATGAGGCATCTTGATCTATCTCTATAGATCTTGATGCCCAATATATAAGCAGATTCTCCAAGGTCCTTCATTGAAAAACTCTTATTCAAGTAGGCCTTAATGCTGTCCAAAAGTTCTATATCATTTCCCATCAAAAGTATGTCATCTACATATAATATGAGAAATGCTACAGAGCTCCCACTCACTTTCTTGTAAACGCAGGCTTCTCCATAAGTCTGCACAAACCCAGACGCCTTGATCATCTCATCAAAGCGAATGTTCCAACTCCGAGATGCTTGCAGCAGCCCATAAATGGATCGCTGGAGCTTGCATACCTTGTTAGCATTCTTAGGGTCGACAAAACCTTCCGGCTGCATCATATACAGTTCTTCCTTAAGATAACCGTTAAGGAATGCCGTTTTGACGTCCATCTGCCATATCTCATAATCATAGTATGCGGCAATTGCTAACATGATTCAGACGGACTTCAGCTTCGCTATGGGAGAGAAAGTCTCATCGTAGTCAACCCCTTGAAATTGTCGATAACCCTTAGCGACAAGTCGAGCTTTATAGATGGTAACATTACCATCCGCGTCCGTCTTCTTCTTAAAGATCCATTTGTTTTCTATCGCTCGCCGATCATCGGGCAAGTCTGTCAAAGTCCATACGTTGTTTTCATGCATGGATCCCATCTTGGATTGCATGGCCTCTAGCCATTTGTTGGAATCTGGGCCCGCCATCGCTTCTTCATAGTTTGAAGGTTCACCATTGTCTAACAACATGATTTCCAGGACAGGGTTGCCGTACCACTCTGGTGCGGAACGTGTCCTTGTGGACCTACAAAGTTTAGTAGTAACTTGATCCGAAGTTTCATGATCATCATCATTAACCTCCTCTCTAACCGGTGGAGGCACTACTGAAACATTTTCTTGAGCTGCGCTACTCTCCGGTTCAAGAGGTAATACTTCATCAAGTTCCACTTTCCTCCCACTTATTTCTTTCGAGAGAAACTCTTTCTCCAGAAAGGATCCGTTCTTGGCAACAAAGATCTTGCCTTCGGATCTAAGGTAGAAGGTATACCCAATGGTTTCCTTAGGGTATCCTATGAAGACGCATTTTTCCGACTTGGGTTCGAGCTTTTCAGGTTGAAGTTTCTTGACATAAGCATCGCATCCCCAAACTTTTAGAAACGACAGGTTAGGTTTCTTCCCAAACCATAATTCATACGGTGTCGTCTCAATGGATTTAGACGATGCCCTATTTAAAGTGAATGTAGCTGTCTCTAGAGCGTATCCCCAAAATGATAGCGGTAAATCTCTAAGAGACATCATAGATCGCACCATATCCAATAGAGTGCGATTACGACGTTCGGACACACCATTACGTTGAGGTGTTCCAGGCGGCGTGAGTTGTGAAACGATTCCACATTTCCTTAAGTGTGTGCCAAATTCGTGACTTAAATATTCTCCTCCATGATCTGATCGTAAGAAATTTATTTTTCGGTCACGTTGATTCTCTACCTCATTCTGAAATTCCTTGAACTTTTCAAAGGTCTCAGACTTGTGTTTCATCAAATAGACATACCCATATCTACTCAAGTCATCCATGAGAGTGAGAACATAACAATATCCTCCGCGAGCCTCAACACTCATTGGACCGCACACATCAGTATGTATGATTTCCAATAAGTTGGTTGCTCACTCCATTGTTCCGGAGAACGGAGTCTTGGTCATTTTGCTAATGAGGCATGGCTCGCATGTGTCAAATGATTCATAATCAAGAGACTCTAAAAGTCCATCAGTATGGAGCTTCTTCATGCGCTTGACACCAATGTGACCAAGGCGGCAGTGCCACAAGTATGTGGGACTATCGTTATCAACTTTACACCTTTTGGTATTCACACTATGAATATGTGTATTATCACGCACGAGATTCATTAAGAATAAACCATTGACCATCGGAGCATGACCATAAAACATATCACTCATATAAATAGAACAACCATTATTCTCGGACTTAAAAGAGTAGCCATCTCGCATTAAACGAGATCCAGATACAGTGTTCATGCTCAAACTTGGCACTAAATAACAATTATTGAGGTTTAAAACTAATCCCGTAGGTAAATGTAGAGGTAGCGTGCCGACGGCGATCACATCGACCTTGGAACCATTCCCGACGCGCATCGTCACCTCGTCCTTCGCCAGTCTCCGCTTATTCCGCAGCTCCTGTTTTGAGTTACAAATATGAGCAACGGCACCGGTATCAAATACCCAGGAGCTACTACGAGCACTGGTAAGGTACACATCAATTACATGTATATCACATATACCTTTAGTGTTGCCGGCCTTCTTGTCCGCTAAGTATTTGGGGCAGTTCCGCTTCCAGTGACCCTTCCCTTTGCAATAAAAGCACTCAGTCTCAGGCTTGGGTCCATGCTTTGACTTCTTCCCGGCAACTGGCTTACCGGGCGCGGCAACATCCTTGCCGTGCTTCTTGAAGTCCTTATTACCCTTGCCTTTCTTGAACTTAGTAGTTTTATTGACCATCAACACTTGATGTTCCTTTTTGATTTCAACCTCTGCTGATTTCAGCATAGCAAATACCTCAGGAATGGTCTTTACCATCCCCTGCATGTTGTAGTTCATCACAAAGCTCTTGTAGCTAGGTGGGAGCGACTGAAGGATTTTGTCAATGACCGCCTCGTCTGGGAGGTTAATCTCCAGCTGAGTCAAGCGGTTGTGCAACCCAGACATCTTGAGTATGTGTTCACTGACAGAACTATTTTCCTCCATCTTACAACTGTAGAACTTGTCGGAGACTTCATATCTCTCGACCCGGGCATGAGCTTGGAAAACTAGTTTCAGCTCCTCGAACATCTCATATGCTCCGTGATGCTCAAAACGCTTTTGGAGCCCCGGTTCTAAGCTGTAAAGCATGCCGCACTGAACGAGGGAGTAATCATCAGCACGAGACTGCCAAGCATTCATAATGTCTTGGTTCTCTGGGATGGGTGCTTCACCTAGCGGTGCTTCTAGGACATATTGTTTCCTGGCAGCTATGAGGATGATCCTCAGGTTCCGGACCCAGTCCGTATAGTTGCTGCCATCGTCTTTCAGCTTGGTTTTCTCTAGGAACGCGTTGAAGTTCATGTTGACATTGGCTTGGGCCATTTGATCTACAAGACATATTGCAAAGTTTATTTATACTAAGTTCATGATAATTAAGTTCATCGAATCAAATTACTTAATGAACTCCCACTCAGATTAGACATCCCTCTAGTCATGTAAGTGTAACATGATCCGACTCGACTAGGCCGTGTCCGATCATCACGTGAGACGGACTAGTCATCATCGGTGAACATCTCCATGTTGATCGTATCTTCCATACGACTCATGTTCGACCTTTCGGTCTCTTGTGTTCCGAGGCCATGTCTGTACATGCTAGGCTCGTCAAGTCAACCTAAGTGTTTGCATGTGTAAATCTGTCGTACACCCGTTGTATGTGAACGTTGGAATCTATCACACCCGATCATCACGTGGTGCTTCGAAACAACGAGCTGTCGCAATGGCGCACAATTAGGGGGAACATTTTCTTGAAATTGTTATGAGGGATCATCTTATTTACTACCATCGTTCTAAGTAAACAAGATGCAAAAACATCACATGCAATCAAATAATAATAGTGACATGATATGGCCAATATCATATAGCTCCTTTGATCTCCATCTTGGGGCTCCATGATCATCTTGTCACCGGCATGACACCATGATCTCCATCATCATCATCTCCATCATCGTGTCTCCATGAAGTTGCTCGCCAACTAATACTTCTACTACTAAGGCTAACACGTTTAGCAATAAAGTAATGTAATTTACATGGCGTTTCCATTGACACACAAGTCATAAAAAATAATGACAACTCCTATGGCTCCTGCCGATTGTCATACTCATCGACAAGCAAGTCGTGATTCCTATTACATGAACATGATCTCATACATCACATATATATCATTCAGCATTCATCACAACTTTGGCCATATCATATCACAAAGCACTTGCTGCAAAAACAAGTTAGACGTCCTCTAATTGTTGTTGCAAGTTTTACGTGGCTGCAATAGGGTTCTAGCAAGAACATTTTCTTACCTACGTAAAAGCCACAACGTGATTTGTCAACTTCTATATACCCTTCATAAGGACCCTTTTCGTCGAATCCGCTCCAACTAAAGTGGGAGAGACAGACACCCGCCAGCCACCTTATGCAACTAGTGCATGTCAGTCGGTAGAACCGGTCTCACGTAAGCGTACGTGTAAGGTTGGTCCGGGCCGCTTCATCCCACAATACCGCTGGAGAAAAATAACACTAGTACCGGCAAGAAAGATGACAACATCTACGCCCACAACAATTGTGTTCTACTCGTGCAAAGAGAACTACGCATAAACTTGGCTCATGATGCCACTGTTGGGGAACGTTGCAGAAAACAAAAATGTTCCTACGGTTTCACCAAGATCCATCTATGAGTTCATCCAACAACGAGAGAGGGGAGTGCATCTACATACCCTTGTAGATCGCGAGCAGAAGCGTTCAAGAGAACGGGGTTGAGGTAGTCTTACACGTCGTGATCCAATCACCGGAGATCCTAGCGCCGAACGGACGGCACCTCCGCGTTCAACACATGTACGGTCAGCGTGACGTCTCCTCCTTCTTGATCCAGCAGGGGGAAGGAGAGGTTGATGAAGATCCAGCAGCACAACGGCGTGGTGGTGGATGCAACAGGGATCCGGCAGGGCTTCGCCAAGCGTCTGCGGGAGGAGGAGGTGTAGCAAGGGGGAAGGGAGGTGCCAAGATGCAGGGTGCCGCTTCCCTTCCTCCCCTCCACTATATATAGGGGCTAGGGGGGCGCGTGCCCCCTTGGAGATCCCATCTAGAGGGGGGGGGGCCGCGGCCCCCCGGGGCAACGACCCCCTTAGGGTTTCCAACCAGGGGGGCGGCGGCCCCCGGGGCAACGGCCCCCTTAGGGTTTCCAACCAGGGGGGCGCATGCCCCCTCGGGGGGCAACGTCCCCCTTGGGTGGGGCGCACCAGCCCACCAGGGGCTGGTTCCCACGCCACTTCAGCCCGGGATAGGTGGCCCCACCCGGTGGACCCCTAGGACCCTTCCGGTGGTCCCGGTACAATACTTGTGACCCCCGAAACTCTCCCGATGGCCGAAACAGCACATATTTCTTCACCTCCGGACCATTCCGGAACTCCTCGTGTCGTCCGGGGTCTCATCCGAGACTCCGAACAACTTTCGGTTTGCTGCATACTAATATCTCTACAACCCTAGCGTCACCGAACCTTAAGTGTGTAGACCCTACGGGTTCGGGAGATACGCAGACATGACCGAGATGCCTCTCCGGTCAATAACCAACAGTGGGATCTGGATACCCATGTTGGCTCCCACATACTCCTTGATGATCTCATCGGATGAACCACGATGTCGAGGATTCAATTAACCCCGTATTCAATTCCCTTTGTCAATCGGTACGTTACTTGCCCGAGAATCGATCGTCGGTATCCCAATACCTCGTTTAGTCTCGTTACCGGCAAGTCACTTTACTCGTACCGTATTGCATGATCCCATGACCAGACACTTGGTCACATTGAGCTCATTATGATGATGCATTACCGAGTGGGCCCAGAGATACCTCTCCGTCGTACGGAGTGACAAATCCCAGTCTCGATCCGTGTCAACCCAACAGACACTTTCGGAGATACCCGTAGTATACCTTTATAGTCACCCAGTTACGTTGTGACGTTTGGTACACCCAAAGCACTCCTACGGTATCCGGGAGTTACACGATCTCATGGTCTAAGGAAAAGATACTTGACATTGGAAAAGCTCTAGCAAATGAACTATACGATCTTGTGCTATGCTTAGGATTGGGTCTTGTCCATCACATCATTCTCCTAATGATGTGATCTCGTTATTAATGACATCCAATGTCCATAGTCAGGAAACCATGACTATCTGTTGATCAACGAGCTAGTTAACTAGAGGCTTACTAGGGACATGTTGGTGTCTATGTATTCACACATGTATTACGATTTCCGGATAACACAATTATAGCATGAATAAAAGACAATTATCATGAACAAGGAAATATAATAATAATCCTTTTATTGTTGCCTCTAGGGCATATTTCCAATAGAGGAGGTCTATCGTTCCGGTGCCATAAAAATCAACAACTTCGAAGGCACAAATCCAAAGGTGGTGAACGGTCAAAGAATCAAACATTATATCTCAGGTAATCCCATAAATCTTGAAACCAATGTTATTGACACCGTAACCCCGGAGGAATACATAAGGGACACTTTCTAGAATGTTTCAGACTCCGAAAAGGAATAGGTATGTGGTACAGTAAGTAAACCGACTCTGAAACAGTTCTAATAGCAATTTTTCTCTGTTTTGGAATATTTAAGTAAATAGGGAAATAGGAAGTAGTCCAAAAGGGACACGAGGCATCCACGAGGGTGGAGGACACACCCTACCCCCCTGGGCATGCCCCCTGCCTCGTGGGCACCTCATGTGCCCTCCGGACTCCGTTTTCTTGCACGATACTTCTTTTGATCGGTAAAAATTCATTATATAATCTCCCGAAGGTTTTGACCACCGTACCACGCAAATATCCTCTGTTTTGTTTCGAGCTGTTTTTGCAGCAGATCTAGAGCAAGATGTCTTCTTAAGAGTCAGTCGGGGAGAGTCTAGTGTCTCATCCGATATCGGGGCTAAGAGCAAACAGTGATGCTGACCACTTTGGGCCATCAACGGAGGAAGAGATGGAGGCCGACTTGAAAAGGATAGATGCCATGGAGGAGGATCAAGAAGTTACCTCTCGTCTCCAAGCCAAATTCACAATGGAGGAACTTCAGAGCTCAGCAATTCCAAACTCGATCATCCCTCCCAATGCTAGATTTCTTTCTTATGAAAATTTGAAAAAGAGTGTTACTTCTTCTCTCGCAGCTATGCAACATCCATGGGTGAAAGGAGCTTTAGCCATCACGGGTAAGCTCCGTAAGGAAATAATGGATCTCAAGTAGCAAGTCAACAAGCTCGAGGAAGAGAATCATATCCTAAGGGGCAACATCTCTAAGAATATCACATCATCACCTTCGAAGAAATAGACATAAATACATGGGTATGGGCACTCCCCTTAGAAACTGCCAAGCTTGGGGGAGGTGCCCGGTATCGTATCACCAACACTCCTATCTTTACCGTTTTTCTTAGTTCGATCCTTTTGGTAATATCTTGAGCTAGTAGAATAAAGTTTTAGTATGATCTAGTTTTGAGTTTTGCTTTATGATCCTTCTATGTAATCGAGTCCTTGAGCTATATATAATAAAGATTAGTTTTGAGTCGAGGGCTTTGCTATCTTGATATGATCTTGAGGAAATAAAAGAATGAATAAAAAGTAATAAAAAGATCATATTGATCTTATGGAGAGTAATTATTTCACATATAAAGAGTATGATGAATAAAAGTTGTTGAGAGTTGACAAACATAGTTTTGGTCATCGTTGCCATTAATAGGAAGTAATAAACAAAGAGAGGTTTTCACATATAAATATACTATCTTGGACATATTTTACGATTGTGAGCACTCATTAAAATATGACATGCTAAAAGTTGATGTTGGACAAGGAAGACAACGTAATGGGTTATGTTTTCTCATATCCGAAATAAATTATTTTGTCATGGATCATCCAACATGTTGTGCTTGCCTTTCCCCCTCATGCTAGCCAAATTCGTTGCACCAAGTAGAGATACCACTTGTGCTTCCAAATATCCCTAAACCCTGTTTTGCCATGAGAGTCCACCATATCTACCTATGGATTGAGTAAGATCCTTCAAGTAAGTTGTCACTGTGTAGGATCGAAAGTATGTCTAGAGGGGGGGTGATTAGACTACTTGACCAATTAAAAATCTATCCTTTTCCCAATTTTAGTCTTTGACAGATTTTAGCTATCTTAGCACAAGTCAAGCAATCTTATCACAATTCAAGCAAGCATGCAAAGAGTATATGAGCAGCGGAAAGTAAAGCATGCAACTTGCAAGAATGTAAAGGGAAGGATTTGGAGAGTTCAAACGCAATTGGAGACACGGATGTTTTTGTCGTGGTTCCGATAGGTGGTGCTATCGTACATCCACATTGATGGAGACTTCAACCCACGAAGGGTAACGGTTGCGTGAGTCCATGAAGGGCTCCACCCACGAAGGGTCCACGAAGAAGCAACCTTGTCTATCCCATCATGGCCATCGCCCACGAAGGACTTGCCTCACTAGCGGTAGATCTTCACGAAGTAGGCGATCTCCTTGCCCTTACAAACTCCTTGGTTCTACTCCACAATCTTGTCGGAGGCTCCCAAGTGACACCTAGCCAATCTAGGAGACACCACTCTCCAAGAAGTAACAAATGGTGTGTTGATGATGAACTCCTTGCTCGTGTGCTTCAAATGATAGTCTCCCCAACACTCAACTCTCTCTCACAAGATATGGATTTGGTGGAAAGAAGAATTGAGTGGAAAGCAACCTGGGGAAGGCTAGAGATCAAGATTCATATGGCGGGAATGGAATATCTTGGCCTCAACACATGAGTAGGTGGTTCTCTCTCAGAAAATGTGTATTGGAAGTGTAGGTATGTTCTGATGGCTCTCTCCATGAATGAAGAGTGGGTGGAGAGGTATGTATAGCCTCCACACAAAAACTAATCGTTACACACAATTTACCAATCTCAGTGAGACCGAATTGAGAAACTCGGTCGGACTGATTTAGCAAACCTAGTGACCGTTAGGATTTTTGGTGGGACTGAGATGCAACTCGGTAGGACCGATATGGTTAGGGTTAGGGCATAACGTAATCTCGGTGTGACCGATTACACAAACTCGGTGGAACCGATTTTGGTAATAAGCTAACCAGAGAGTTGGTCAGGTAAACTCGGTGGGACCGATTTGCTCATTTCGGTGGGACCGAAATGTTACAGAAGGGAAACAGAGAGTTTACATTGCAATCTCAGTGGGACCGATCGCTCATTTCGGTAGGACCGGAATGTTACAAAGGGAAACAGAGAGATTACAACCCCATCTTGGTGTGACCGAGATCCCTATTAGTGAAACCGATTTGCCTAGGGTTTGTGGCAGTGGCTATTACATCTGAACTCAGTGGCGCCGGATAGAAAGAATCGGTGGGGCCGAGTTTGACTTTTTGTTTAGGTCATATGTGGATGTGGGAAGGTATTTGAGGGTTTTGGAGCATATCACTAAGCACTATGAAGCAAGAACCTCATCAAGCAACACCTCATCCCTCCTTGATAGTATTGGCTTTTCCAATAGACTCAATGTGATCTTGGATCACTAAAATATAAAATGTAGAGTCTTGAACTTTGAGCTTGAGCCAATCTTTTTGTCCTTAGTATTTTGAGGGGTCCACTTTCCTCATCCATGCCATGCCATTCATTAAGCTTTTCCTGAAATATTAATCTTGGAATAATGTTAGCTCAATGAGCTATATGTTGTTAGGAATTACCAAAACCACCCAGGGATAGTTGCACTTTCAATCTCCCCCTTTTTGGTAATTGATGACAACATATAGATCAAAGCTTAGACGAATGATAATAAGAGTGAAAAACATTGTCGCTTTGAGAAGTATGTGAAAAGCAAGAGCTCCCCCTAAATTTGTGCATAGTTTAAGATTTGCTTTGGATTGCAAATGCACAATGAGTTAGGCTCATGGGTTACTCTTCCATGTCACATACATCTTGGTGGAGCGCTCAAGATGATAATAATTAAATTCACGCACTCATCACCAAGAAAAGTGAATGATCATATAGGGATAAAATGATAATTTCATCCAACAAGCATTAATGTAGCATATGATCAAACACACATTATCATCCAAGTATCACACAGACAGAAAGTATCTCAATCAAGCAAATAAAGTTCAACCACCAAAGCAAGAGAGAATAAAAAAGAAATGCTCTCTCTCGAAGCCTATGATCTATACATTTTTCTCCCCCTTTGGCAACAAGTTACCAAAAAGTTCATAGAAAATGCATAGCACTAAATCGTCTCTCAGGCTTGGTCTTCAGGTGGTGGTGTCTGGAGAACTCCAAGAACAAATGCTTCAGTCGATGTAGATGGAGCTGTTGGAGTAGGTGCTGGAGATGGTGGTACTGAAGCTGTAGCTGGTGCAGATGAAGTGGCTCTGGTGTCTGTTACTGGCACTGCAGTTGACCTCTGAGATCTAGGCACTCTGGCAAATGCCTGAGTGGTTGTCTTGCCCTTCCTCTCCTGCATATCATCCTGAAGTTGCTCCACAACAGACTAGATCTCAGTTACCTTCACATCCATGTCATAGAACTTCTGCTCCTTGATTCTTTCCAAGCTCTCCTTGTTTCGAGGCAGGGTAGCCAGTCCTTTCTCAATCCTTAGAGTGGATGCAATCAAGTAGCCAAGCTGATCTTGATTGCTCTTCAGAAGGTACTGAGATGCCTCTTCCATGGTTGGCATCTTCGCAGCTTTCTCAGCTTTTGCCTTCTCCCTCTTTGCTTGAACTTGCATAGAAGATGGTTCATCCTCATTCATAACCACTTGGTTGTCTTCAAAATCTGGATAGATAGGCATGTGCTCCTTGTCCAACAAGTATGTGCCAGTGCCCATCTTGGAGTTAATCAACTCCTGGATCTGTGGTGCATACCCACAGCTTCTCTTTTGTTCAGCAGCTGTCCTCTTGATAGTTTCAACTATAAGACTCATGACCTTGAACTTTTGTGGCACATCAAATATATGTAGCAGATTGATGGAGTGGCCTCTGATCATTCTGTGATCACCAGACTTGGGAAGAAGAGTGTGCCTGTGTAACGCCCCGGATCTGATGCGCCAGGTGTCCGTCAGTTATTCGCCGTCGTTGCCATGTCATGTGCTTGCGTGTTGCACTTTGCCATGTCATCATCTGCATTTCATATCATGTCATCATGTGCATCGCATTCACATACGTGGTCGTTTCATGAATCCGAGAATTTTCCCCGTTGTCCGTTTTGCAATCCGGCGCTCCTATGTTCCCCGGCGTCCCCTTTTACCTTTTTCCATGAGCGTGTATTAAACTTTCTTGGAATGGACCGAGGTTTTCCAAGCGGCCTTGGTATAGCACCGGTAGACAGCCTGTCAAGTTTCGGGTCATTCGGAGGTCGTTTGATACTCCAACGGTTAACCGGGTAACCGCGAAGGCCTCTTTTGTGTGCAGCCCAACACCCCTTTCAAAGTGGCCCAAAACCCACCTAAGTCCCCTCCATGTTATCGGTTGTTCGATCACGATCGTGTGGGCGAAAACCGCACTCCATTTGGAGCTTCCTAGCCCCCTCTACCTATATAAACACCTCCACCTCCGAAATTCCCGCAGATGAAACCCTAACCCCGCTCCCTCTCCGCCGCCGGACACGTCCGTCCGCGCCGGACATGTCCGCTGCCACGTCGCTTCGGCCAATGAGAGGCCGCCACGTCAGCGCGCCGCCGCCCACGCCCAACCGAGCCCCGCCACGTGTCCCGCCGGAGAACCCCACCGCGCCGCGGCCCGCGGAGCCCATCCGGGGCCCGCGCAGGCCCGGTCCGCCGCCGCCGCGGCTCGAGCTCGCCGCCGCCCTTCGCCGGCCGGTGCTGCCTCCTCCCGCCGAGCCGCTGCTCTACCACCACCGCACCGCCTGCCTCCTCTCGCCGCCCTGCTCCACCGCCACCGCACCGCCCGTCTCCCGCAGCGCCGCCGCCTCGCGCCAGCTCCTCCTCGAGCCGGCAGCCGCGCCGCCCCGCCGCGACGCCATGGCCACCGCCTCCCACCGCCACCTGCAACCGGTGCGGCCCCACGCGCGGGATCCGGCGACTGCCGCCCGGATACGGCGCCCCGACCTCTCCGGCGACCCTCCCCACCGAGCTCCGGCCGCCTCCCTCCTCTCCGGCAAGGATCCGGCCACCGCGTCCGAACTCCGGCGAGGTCCGGTGGATCGGGACAAGATCCACCGGTCCCTCCATCCAAACACGCCCCGTCGCCCCTGGATCCCTCCGTCCTGTTCCGCTCCGTCCCGATTTTCGCGGGGTGAGAAATCTGCTAAGTCCCTGACATATTACATTCTGGTCCGTTTTTCATCGCATCATAACTCTGCATCCGTGGCTCCGCTTTGGGCGTATAGCCTATCGTATTGTTCGCCTCGACGAGTACATAATTTCATCTCATTGCATTATTTTCATTTGAGCTCATCTTGATGCCCGAAATGCTGTTAGAAGAGGGCTATGTGCTGTTAGTGTCAGATCTGTTTCAGTACATGCACTTTTGTCATTTTTGCCATGATTGATGTGTGCATCCTATGGAGTTGAGTCCTACATGTGTTTTGTAATATGCCATGCCATCTTTCCAGAGATTTATGCCATGTATTTTTGTGATCTTTGTGGTGACTAGTACAAGCATGCAAACTAGGGTACTTAATGTTGCTGATTTCGGAGACTTAGTATTTTCACTGTCATGTTCTGCTGTTATTTTTATGCCATGTGTTCATGTTGTTCCAGAGAGATCTAAGTCTCTTTTGAGCATGATCAGTAAGAGTGTTTTGAGAATATGGATTTGCTCTATCCAGCCATGCCTTTGTTTGTAATTATGAAGTGCCATAGCTTGAGTCAATCGAGCTCTACTTTTGCTATAAAATGTTACTGGCAGATTGTTTACATGTTATTCGATTTTGCCAAGCTTGTTGTAGTTGATCCGTGCATGATATATTGTTGTTCTTGCCATTTATAGCTTCTATGACATGTCTTCTTGATGCATGTATGCTTATCTTATCATGCAATGCTCTGTAGTGAGTGCATCGAGCTCACGAACATGCCTACTTGTTATCTGTTTTGACATATCCAGTTTTCTGCTAAGTCTGAAATCTGTAACGAAACTTGCTTATTTGACATGGGTGTTATTATATTTTCTGATCCCTTTTGGCTTATGGTAAGTAAGGGACTTTTGTTAAGTGCTTTGAGTAGACTCATGACATGCCATACTTTGCTATGTCCTGTTCCTGTAGCATGTTGTTTGCTTGCTCTAAACATGTCATCCTGATGTTAATTTCTGGCATGATAGTATTTTCACTAAGTCTGTGAACCTGTCATCTTTTGCACTTTTGCCATGCTTGTTTGAACCTGTTCTGGTGTGATTTAGCCGTAGCTCAGTGTTCATCTTTTGTCAAGCATCTTGAGTAGATCACTGTCATATACTTTGCTGATATGTTTGGGTGAAGTAGATTAATTTCTTGTTGCTTGCTAAGTAGCATCATGCTGTTAATGGCAGATTCTCGTCATTCTTGTTTTGCTTGTCATTGGCAAATCGTGCATCCGATTCCGGCGATCTTTATATCGATTTCAACCGAAATCACCTCACCTTTCCAGTGGCATACTTGGTTTGCCAAGATTATGCCTGGTTCATCCTTGTCCTTCCGGAGGACGCATATGCATTGCATACCACATCTCGCATATCATGCCATGTTTTGCATCATACTTGTTTGTGCATCGTGCCATGTGTATGTGGTGGTTGTTTACTATGTTGTTTGTTTGTTTCCGGGTTGCTTCTCTCGTTAGCTTCGGTTTTGTTCCGGAGTTGTGAGGATTCGTTCGACTATGTCCGTTTGTCTTCTTCATGGACTCGTTCTTCTTCCTTGCGGGATCTCAGGCAAGATGACCATACCCTCGAAATCACTTCTATCTTTGCTTGCTAGATTGCTCGCTCTTTTGCTATGCCTATGCTGCGATACCTACCACTTGCTTATCATGCCTCCCATATTGTTAAACCAAGCCTCTAACCCACCTTGTCCTAGCAAACCGTTGTTTGGCTATGTTACCGCTTTGCTCAGCCCCTCTTATAGCGTTGTTAGTTGCAGGTGAAGATGAAGTTTGTTCCTTGTTGGAACATGGAGATGTTGTTCCTTGTTGGAACATGTTTACTTGTCGGGATATCACAATATATCTTATTTAATTAATGCATCTATATACTTGGTAAAGGGTGGAAGGCTCGGCCTTATGCCTGGTGTTTTGTTCCACTCTTGCCGCCCTAGTTTCCGTCATATCGGTATTATGTTCCCGGATTTTTGCGTCCCTAACGCGGTCGGGTTATTTATGGGACCCCCTTGACAGTTCGCTTTGAATAAGACCTTGGTTTTACCATTTGCCTACCACCTATCCCTTTCCCTTGGGTCAGCCAGCCCGAGGGTCATCTTTATTTAGCCCCCCGGGCCAATGCTTGTCTAAGTGTTGGTCCGAACCGAGCAGCCTGCGGGGCCACCTCGGGGAAAGTCGAAGTCTGGTTTCACTCGTAGCTTGACTTATCCGGTGTTGCCCTGAGAACGAGATATGTGCAGCTCCTATCAGGATGTCGGCGTATCGGGCGGCTTTGCTGGACTTGTTTTATTACTGTCGAAATGTCTTGTAGTCGGGATTCCGAGACTGATCGGGTCTTCCTGGGGAGAAGGAATATCTTTCGTTGATCGCGAGAGCTTATAATGGGCTAAGTTGGGACACCCCTGCAGGGTTTGAACTTTCGAAAGCCGTGCCCGCGGTTATGTGGCAGATGGGAATTTGTTAATGTCTGGTTGTAGAAAACCCGAAGTTGATCTTAATTAAAAATACACCAACCGCGTGTGTAGCCGTGATGGTCTCTTCTCGGCGGGGTCCGGGAAGTGAACACGGTTGTTGGATTTATGTTTGACGTAAGTAGTTCAAGATCACTTATTGATCATAGTTTTTCGACCGTGCTTTTGCCTTCTCTTCTCGCTCTCATTTGCGTATGCTAGACACCATATATGATAGTCGCTTGCTGCAGCTCCACCTCACAACCCTGTCCTACCTTTAAGCTTAAATAGTCTTGATCTCGCGGGTGTGAGATTGCTGAGTTCCCGTGACTCACAGATACTTCCAAAACCAGTTTGCAGGTGCCGATGAAACCATGCAGGTGACGTATCCGAGCTCAAGGAGGAGTTCGATGAAGATCTTGTCCTTTATGTTGTTCATTCTAGTCGATCAGTAGTGGAGCCCAGTTGGGGTCGATCGGGGACCTTTGTCGCTTTTGGGGTTTCTTCTTTTATTTTGGCTCCGTAGTCGGGCCTTGATTGTACTTGGTTGATGTAATGCTTTACTCTTGTAATTGTGTGAAGTGGCGATTGTAAGCCAACTATGTATCTCTTTCCCTTATGTATTACATGGGTTGTGTGAAGATTACCTCACTTGCGACGTTGCTTTCAATGCGGTTATGCCTCTAAGTCGTGCTTCGACACGTGGGAGATATAGCCGCATCGAGGGCGTTACAAGTTGGTATCAGAGCCTTCCCCGACCTTAGGAGCCCCCACTGATTGATCGTTTTTAGCGGCCGAGTTGTGTCTAGAAAAAATGTTTTGAGTCATTTAGGAATTATGTATCGGAGAGTTTAGGAATTCTTTTTACTTCCCAATCTCCTCATCGCTCTGGTAAGGCATCCTGACGTAGAGTTTTGACTCTTCTCTTCTCAAATTTCACTAAAAAAAATTTAGGATCACGCGGGTATCTTAGAATCGTTCCGATGGTTTTATGATGACAACATTGTCTTGGTTGCCTCCCGTCAGCAGGGGTTTTAGTGGAGGTGTCCCGGCGAGTTGAGCTCCGAGGTGTTGTCGTCATAATTTTATCGTTATAGTTCTGGAATACCTGAGTTTAGTACGCCGACATCGAAAATCTCTTTTGTACAGTTGTTGGTGAGATAACCCTGATAGCCCAGTACTGAGGCGAGTGCGGGAGTATTGCCATAACTCGTATAACGGATGCTTTTCGAAGGTTGAGGTAGACGATTTCCGAGGGTTTCTTGGTTATGTGTTGAAGGATGGATACAGCTGGATCTAGGCATTGTTAGTTTGGGTGATATATTTTGTGTCCCCTGTATCCCCAACACCTGATTGCATAACCAGAAAGTTTTGGGAGTTTATAGGTGGGAATTCAAGTATCTCGTGGGATATCTTTCCACCAGACACATGATACGATATGGGATCTATCATATGTTTGTTTCCGGCTTATTCTGCAAGGCAAATCCTTGTTTTGTTTTATTTGTGGTATTCGAGTTGCTTCGATGTCAAGTGTTGATTCCATACCTTTTCTCTAAACGGTGTTCTCATATTTCTATGGGATTGCTAATCCTTTCAAGGTTGTCATGTTAATTCCTTTAAACCGGCGTGATTCTCTTCAAGTTAACCCGATCCTTTCAATTTGTGCAAGACCAATTCTTGGTTTTCTCAACGGTATCCGTTTCACCTGTCCCCAAGTGCCTTTGTTTTCCCGCCCTCCCACCCTTTTTCTTCAAGGACTCAGATTTCTTAATCATGTATCCTTTATTTGTGTGAAGTCTCTTCATTCTTTTCTTTCAATGTTCTTATCCGGTGATTTCCCATGAAGATGCTCAACAGTTTCAAGTTCATCATTCTTCATTCTCGTATTCTTTTCCGGCGGTTTTAACTCAAGCTTTCGGTGTTGCTCATATTCCTTTGCTTGTTCCATTCTTGATCCGTTCGGGTTACTTCAAGGTTTTTCTTCTCCCATTCAAGCTATTTAATTCAACCGGTGCAGCCTCTCTTTAAAATTGGCCAACGGTGCTTTCTTTTGAGTGGGCCCTAACCCACAGGTCTTTTTCCAGGATCTTACCTGACTCTTCTAATTTTCCCGGAGCTTCTAAAATTCTTTTCAAAGTTTGTCGTAAGAATGAATTGTCATCAGTCATATGTCTTTCTCCAAGATCTTTCACATTCTTTTCATCGTTGGTTCAATCTTTCTATTCTTCATTATTCCGGAGTGTCTCAACAATTCATGGTGGTGTTTCTCATCGTCATTCTCAACATTTTAAGACCGAAGAAGAGTTTCTCTTAAATCTTGCTCCATTCTCTTCAAGATTAATGGTTCTAGCTTGATGCCGTCCTCTCATAATTGTTTTCGATTGCGAGAATTATTTTCACCCATCCAGAGCAATTCATGAGTTGTTTCCGTTTCTTTCCTCCGAAGGCCATCATGTCATAATTATTCATTCAAGTTTTCAGCTCTCGTTCTCCAAATCTTACCGGTGCATCATTCAAATATCCTCTAATCAGTTCATGATCTCTTCGTTCTCTTGTATCCAAATTCTCTCAAGTATCTTCCTTCATTTTCTAATTCTTCCCGGTGTTTCTTTATCTTTTCCCTTCTTCATTTTCAATTCTTACGGTGGTTCGTTCAAGAGTTCTCTTCCTTCGTTATCATATTGATTCATTCGTTCTTCCCAATCCTACCGGTGGTTCGTCGAAGACCTTCCCAAGTTTGCGCCATTCTATCTTAATCCTTTCTACGAGAATAAGTAGTATGCAAAATCCATTGCTTGTCATCAATTTAATTGGTGAAGGATGAGCATAATGTAATTCTTGTTCTTGTTTCATTCAAGTGATTAATCCCTTATTCCGGAGGTTCTTCAAATTCTTGATTTCAATTGTTTCACCTTATCTTCCTCGGAGTTCCAAGCTCTCGCAATTATATGACCACGGGGATCCATCTAATCATTGCAAGGCTTCAACCTTATTCTTTTCATCCTTCATTTGATTTGATCATCCTTTTATTACCGGAGTTTTTCATGGAGGCTCTACATGATGGTTCATCAAGGATTTAATTCCTTCTCGAAGTGTTCATCGAGATTCTTTTCAGAGGAGCTCGAGTATTCTTTATATTGCATTTTAAAGTACAATTCTTTCAACCGTATCATTCGAGGTGGTATTATGTCATTCTTGATAACTTGAGTTCATGTCTCATGATTCACATGTTGTCAGGAATGAGATATTTAAATCCATCAATCTCTTCATTGGAGTTATCTTGGGTTATATTTCACCTAAAGCTTTCCGTAAGGATTGTTGCTATTTATGTTAATTATAAATGACCCAAGTTCTTCTTTTATCCTCCCGGTGAAATAAGCTTATCGTCTCCTTGTTGATATCAGTCCAATCAATGGTTTCCATTAGTGGCCGGTTGTCACCACATCATTTTGAGATGTTTGCCATAAGCCCACTACAAGCTTATTCGTTTCGTGGTTGGTTTTCCAACAACTCCGTTCTAACCTTCTTGGAAGGGTACTCTCCAAGATCATTTGTGGCAGGAGTTGTCATTTTCCAATCCATTCTTTCATTACAATGATCTATCTTCCATTCTTTCAATTCTGGAGGCAGTGTGTTGTTGATTTCAGCAAGTATCCTCTCATCTTGTCAAGTTCATGACTCTAATTCCTTCCATTTTTAGTCGGAGTGCTGCCCAAATCTTGTCATTCTTATTCCTTCTCTATCTTGTTTAACCGGAGTGGTTTCAATATCTATCTTATCACTAAACCGCAAGGTTCTCATAATGTTTCCTTGTTCCTCTTTGCTAACAGAGTGTTTTCAATCTCGTCTTCTCCATTGTATTAATTCTTTCACTTTGTTCAACCTCTCAAGGTTCATGGTTTCACTCGTTTGTCGAAGAAGCAACTTAGTTTACTTCTTATTTTTTCCTCTTTCGTTTCTCTCTGGTGCCATCCTAGATCTCGGGACGAGATCCTTTCGTAGTGGTGGAGTGTTGTAACGCCCCGGATCTGATGCGCTAGGTGTCCGTCAATTATTCGCCGTCGTTGCCATGTCATGTGCTTGCGTGTTGCACTTTGCCATGTCATCATCTGCATTTCATATCATGTCATCATGTGCATCGCATTCGCATACGTGGTCGTTTCATGAATCCGAGCATTTTCCCCGTTGTCCGTTTTGCAATCCGGCGCTCCTATGTTCCCCGGTGTCCCCTTTTACCTTTTTCCATGAGCGTGTATTAAACTTTCTCGGAATGGACCGAGGTTTGCCAAGCGGCCTTGGTATAGCACCAGTAGACCGCCTGTCAAGTTTCGGGTCATTCGGAGGTAGTTTGATACTCCAACGGTTAACCAGGTAACCGCGAAGGCCTCTTTTGTGTGCAGCCCAACACCCCTTTCAAAGTGTCCCAAAACCCACCTAAGTCCCCTCCATGTTATCGGTCGTTCGATCACGATCGTGTGGGCGAAAACCGCACTCCATTTGGAGCTTCCTAGCCCCCTCTACCTATATAAACACCTCCCCCTCCGAAATTCCCGCAGATGAAACCCTAACCCTGCTCCCTCTCCGCCGCCGGACACGTCCGTCCGCGCCGGACATGTCCGCTGCCACGTCGCTTCGGCCAATGAGAGGCCGCCACGTCAGCGCGCTGCCGCCCATGCCCAACTGAGCCCCGCCACGTGTCCCGCCGGAGAACCCCACCGCGCCACGGCCCGCGGAGCCCATCCGGGGCCCGCGCAGGCCCGGTCCGCCGCCGCCGCGGCTCGAGCTCGCCGCCTCCCTTCGCCGGCCGGCGCCGCCTCCTCCCGCCGAGCCGCTGCTCCACCGCCACCGCACCGCCCGCCTCCTCTCGCCGCCCTGCTCCACTGCCACCGCACCGCCCGTCTCCCGCAGCGCCGCCGCCTCGCGCCAGCTCCTCCTCGAGCCTGCAGCCGCGCCGCCCCGCCGCAACGCCATGGCCGCCGCCTCCCTCCGCCACCTGCAACCGTTTCCGCCCCACGCGCGGGATCCGGCGACTGCCGCCCGGATACGGCGCCCCGACCTTTCCGGCGACCCTCCCCACCGAGCTCCGGCCGCCTCCCTCCTCTCCGGCAAGGATCCGGCCACCGCGTCCGAACTCCGGCGAGGTCCGGTGGATCGGGACGAGATCCACCGGTCCCTCCATCCAAACACGCCCCGTCGCCCCTGGATCCCTCCGTCCCGTACCACTCCGTCCCGATTTTCGCGGGGTGAGAAATCTGCTAAGTCCCTGACATATTACATTCTGGTCTCTTGTTCATCGCATCATAACTGTGCATCAGTGGCTCCGTTTTGGGCGTATAGCATATAAAATTGTTCGCCTCGACGAGTAGATCATTTCATCTCATTGCATCATTTTTATTGGAGCTCATCTTGATGCCCGAAATGCTGTTAGAAGAGGGCTATGTGCTGTTAGTTTCAGATCTGTTTCAGTACATGCACTTTTGTCATTTTTGCCATGATTGATGTGTGCATCCTATGGAGTTGAGTCCTACATGTGTTTTGTAATATGCCATGCCATATTTCCAGAGATTTATGCCATGTATTTTTGTGATCTTTGTGGTGACTAGCACAAGCATGCAAACTAGGGTACTTAATGTTGCTGATTTCGGAGACAGTATTTTCACTGTCATGTTCTGCTGTTATTTTTATGCCATGTGTTCATGTTGTTTCAGAGAGATCTATGTCTCTTTTGAGCATGATCAGTAAGAGTGTTTTGAGAATATGGATTTTCTCTATCCATCCATGCCTTTTTTTGTAATTATGAAGTGCCATAGCTTGAGTCAATCGAGCTCTACTTTTGCTATAAAATGTTACTGGCAGATTGTTTACATGTTATTTGATTTTGCCAAGCTTGTTGTAGTTGATCAGTGCATGATATATTGTTGCTCTTTCCATGTCTAGCTTCTATGCCATGTCTTCTTGATGGATGTATGCTTATCTTATCAGGCAATACTCTGTAGTGAGTGCATCGAGCTCACGAACATGCCTACTTGTTATCTGTTTTGACATGTCCAGTTTTCTGCTAAGTCTGAAATCTGTAACGAAACTTGCTTATTTGACATGGGTGTTATTATATTTTCTGATCCCTTTTGGCTTATGGTAAGTAAGGTACTTTTGTTAATTGCTTTGAGTAGACTCATGCCATGCCATACTTTGCTATGTCCTGTTCCTGTAGCATGTTGTAGTGAACCTGTCATCTTTTGCACTTTTGCCATGCTTGTTTGAACCTGTTCTGGTGCGATTTAGCCGTAGCTCAGTGTTCATCTTTTGTCAAGCATCTCGAGTAGATCACTGTCATATACTTTGTTGATATGTTTGGGTGAAGTAGCTTAATTTCTTGTTGCTTGCTAAGTAGCATCATGCTGTTAATGGCAGATTCTCGTCATTCTTGTTTTGCTTGTCATTGGCAAACCGTGCATCCAATTCCGGCGATCTTTATATCGATTTCAACCGAAATCACCTCACCTTTCCAGTGGCATACTTGGTTTGCCAAGATTATGCCTGGTTCATCCTTGTCCTTCCGGAGGACGCATATGCATTGCATAGCACATCTCGCATATCATGCCATGTTTTGCATCATACTTGTTTGTTCATCGTGCCATGTGTATGTGGTGGTTGTTTACTATGTTGTTTGTTTGTTTCCGGGTTGCTTCTCTCGTTAGCTTCGGTTTTGTTCCGGAGTTGTGAGGATTCGTTCGACTATGTCCGTTTGTCTTCTTCATGGACTCGTTCTTCTTCCTTGCGGGATCTCAGGCAAGATGACCATACCCTCGAAATCACTTCTATCTTTGCTTGCTAGATTGCTCGCTCTTTTGCTATGCCTATGCTGCGATACCTACCACTTGCTTATCATGCCTCCCATATTGTTAAACCAAGCCTCTAACCCACCTTGTCCTAGCAAACCGTTGTTTGGCTATGTTACCGCTTTGCTCAGCCCCTCTTATAGCGTTGTTAGTTGCAGGTGAAGATGAAGTTTGTTCCTTGTTGGAACATGGAGATGTTGTTCCTTGTTGGAACATGTTTACTTGTTGGGATATCACAATATATCTTATTCAATTAATGCATCTATATACTTGGTAAAGGGTGGAAGGCTCGGCCTTATGCCTGGTGTTTTGTTCCACTCTTGCCGCCCTAGTTTCCGTCATATCGGTATTATATTCCCGGATTTTTGCGTCCCTAACACGGTCGGGTGATTTATGGGACCCCCTTGACAGTTCGCTTTGAATAAGACTTTTCCAGCGAGGCCCAACCTTGGTTTTACCATTTGCCTACCACCTATCCCTTTCCCTTGGGTCGGCCAGCCCGAGGGTCATCTTTATTTAGCCCCCCCGGGCCAATGCTTGTCTAAGTGTTGGTCCGAACCGAGCAGCCTGCGGGGCCACCTTGGGGAAACTCGAAGTCTGGTTTTACTCGTAGCTTGACTTATCCGGTGTTGCCCTAAGAACGAGATATGTGCAGCTCCTATCAGGATGTCGGCGCATCGGGCGGCTTTGCTGGACTTGTTTTATTACTGTCAAAATGTCTTGTAGCCGGGATTCCGAGACTGATCGGGTCTTCCCGGGGAGAAGGAATATCCTTCGTTGATCGCGAGAGCTTATAATGGGCTAAGTTGGGACACCCCTGCAGGGTTTGAACTTTCGAAAGTCGTGTCCGCGGTTATGTGGCAGATGCGAATTTGTTAATGTCCGGTTGTAGAAAACCCGAAGTTGATCTTAATTAAAAATACACCAACCGCGTGTGTAGCCGTGATGGTCTCTTCTCGGCGGGGTCCGGGAAGTGAACACGGTTGTTGGAGTTATGTTTGACATAAGTAGTTCAGGATCACTTATTGATCATAGTTTTTCGACCGTGCTTTTACCTTCTCTTCTCGCTCTCATTTGTGTATGCTAGACACCATATATGATAGTCGCTTGCTGCAGCTCCACCTCACAACCCTGTCCTACCTTTAAGCTTAAATAGTCTTGATCTCGCGGGTGTGAGATTGCTGAGTCCCTGTGACTCACAGATACTTCCAAAACCAGTTTGCAGGTGCCGATGAAACCATGCAGGTGACGTACCCGAGCTCAAGGAGGAGTTCGATGAAGATCTTGTCCTTTATGTTGTTCGTTCTAGACGATCAGTAGTGGAGCCCAGTTGGGGTCGATCGGGGACCTTTGTCGCTTTTTTGTTTCTTCTTTTATTTTGGCTCCGTAGTCGGGCCTTGATTGTACTTGGTTGATGTAATGCTTTACTCTTGTAATTGTGTGAAGTGGCGATTGTAAGCCAACTATGTATCTCTTTCCCTTATGTATTACATGGGTTGTGTGAAGATTACCTCACTTGCGACATTGCTTTCAATGCGGTTATGCCTCTAAGTCGTGCTTTGACACGTGGGAGATATAGCCGCATTGAGGGCGTTACAGCCTGAGTATCCAATTGATAGTAGGCAGGCCTGACAGCAGATGTTTCACTGATCCAAATTGGTGAGTCTCAAGATCTGCATCAGGAATCTCCTTGTACATGCTAGCCATGGAGTTGTGATCCTTCTTCTTCTTGGCATAGACATCCAAGTCATCTTCGTTCTCATCAGGAGCATTGATCAATGAAGCCCATTCTGCTACTGTTGACTGGTATCTAGTGCCTTCAGACATCCAGACTATCTTGCCATCTGGGTAGAAGTGAGTTGTGGAGTAGAACTGCATGATAAGCTCATCATTCCACTTTGTGAGATTCTGAGCCACAAACTCATCAACTCAACAAGCCTTAAAACTGTCATATACTCCTGGATAGTGTTCTTCATTCTCCTTGATGTACTTCCAGTTGACGCATCTCATGTCACATACTATTGGTTTCTTGTCAAGCAACACTGTCTCATAGAAATCCTGTTGTTCTTTGGTATGGAACCTGTAGTCCACAGCAGTTCTCCTCCTGGTGGCATATGGATCTGACTCTCTCCATAGCCTCAATCCTGAGTCCTTCCTGATCTTCATGTTTTCTGCTACAGGATGAGCATCATTATGATCTGGAATTTTTGGCTTTAACTTCCTCAAAACATGTGTCTCATCATCTTCTTCTTCAGCAACAGTTTCAGGCATTGGGGCCTTGTTTTTCTCAGCAGCTAGAATGTTCCTGGTACTCCTATTTGGTGCAGTCTTGGTCTTGGAGGCAGCCTTGGGTGCTTATTTGGGCTTTGATGAAGCAGCCCCTGACCTGATAGCTTTACCCATAAGCTTCTGTGCCTTAGGTGCTGATGCAGCAACCTCTTCTTCTTCTTCCTCTTCAGAGTTTCTCCTCATAGAGGGATTGCCAAGAACCTTGGCAGAAGTGGTTCTGACTCTCTTTTTCTTCTTGTCCTGGCCAACAGCTTCCTCTTCTGACTCAATGGTAAACTTCATGGTTTCCCCAGTGGCAACCTTCCTAGGTTTGGAAGTGGGAATACTTCTTGCAGGTGCCTTCTTCTGCATTCCTGGCTTAGTGGCTGCAGCTGAGCCATACTCCTTTTTTAGCATTTTCTTCTTGGAAGTGGCCTCTTTCTCAACTTCCACATAGTCTTCATCCTCAGATTCAGAAGTTTTCTTCTTTTTGGCCCTGGTGGCAGCTTTGGGTAGGTTGCTTGGGGTGCTCCTACTTCCATAATCTGAGCTGCTAGAGGGACTAGTGCCCTCACTCATGTGAACCTGCTCCTCAGACTTGTTCTGACTGTTACTTTGATCAGACATGATGCAATCTTTGACAACTAATCCTGTGAATAGATTATAGATGAGGTAGAGTGGATGAGCATCACAAAATACAGAGGTTTTTGCAAAAGAATGAATCAAAAACTTAGTTTTAGTTTTCCTCAGAAAGCATTTCGGATCTACCGATTTGTAAACTTGGTGATACCAAAGCAGCTATTGGAACCTAAACTAGTGAACTTGGTCAGACCGAGTCATAGTTCGGTGGCACCGAGACTGCTAGGGTTTCACAAGTCCTGAACTCGGTCACACCGATTTTCAATTCTCGGTCAGACCAAGAATCACATGTGCAATGGCCTTAGCTGAATCGGTGGTACCGAGTTCCACAACTCGGTTGGTCCAAGATGGTTTCGGCGGAAACCTAACCCTAAATTTTCAAATCATCTCTAATCTACGGAGTGTTTTTGACTGAATAAGATAGTTTCAATCGTGGCAAGATTCATGGCGAACACAATGTTCTAGGAATCAGATAAGGATAGCACAGTGATCAAGTCCATACCCTAGTTCGGTGATGAACTCGCTATGGCCGCAACGGCGGGGATGATTCCCGTTGACGGCGGCGGAGACCAGTGGCAGGAGGCAACTGGCGATGAGGAGGATGATCCGGAGACCCTGGAGGCAGAGCGGGCTAAGTGCGGGCGAAAGAGTTTCGAGAAAATTTCCAAAATTTTGCCCGTGGGTATATATAGCCCGACCCTGTCGGTGTGATCGAGTGGAACAACTCGGTGGCCCCGAGATGCATAACTGCAAACAGTTACTGCAACTCGGTGTGATCGAAAAGTTCAAATCGGTTGCACCGAGATTGAAAACCTAGATCGACTTAGTGATCTTGGTATGACCGAAATGGGTGAATCGGTCAGACCGAAACACACAAAGAAGTTTTGGAAGTTTAAGTCTATGACGAATCGGGGACTCCGAGTGCTCGTCACACAGAGTGGTTCGAATCTGACTTGATCAAATTTTGTGATGTAGCATGAATAGAGTTTGAGACGAGAAAAGCATAGATAGCTAGAGAAGTTTATTAGGCATTCTTGTCCATCCACTTGGCAAGAGAAAAAGAAACCAATCAATCAAAACAACAAGTGGATGTCCTTGAATGAGTAAATTATGCAACCAACATGCTCACACATTAAAATGGCAATCGAAATATGTGGCAAAGCATGCACAACCAATTCTAGCATCTATCAAGCAATTGGCGATGACTAGGTCATTTATATATGAGTATATTGACTTAGGAGTCAAATGAGAACATTTGATCATAGGTAATACTCATCGTTTAAGCACAAGTGGGGTTACCACTTTTACATAAAGCGTTGTTGTTTTCACACCATTAGAGTTGCTTTAGCTCAATTCTTAGAGTAAAGCTCCCCCTAGATGTGTGATCCCCCCTAAGAGGGATGAACTAACCTTGGGTTTTGTCGATGATGACTTCATGTAGATGTTGAAGATGTGGATGCTCAAAGTTGATGTAGATCATTTGGAGCTATCCTTTGGAGTGAGTTGCACTTTCAATACCTACACGGGTTAGTCCCACAAGGAACAAACAAGGATATCCATAGACATAGAGTGAAGCACACACAAGATGATGTCTATGAAAGCTTAAGGTTACCTTGTCCCTTGTCTTACCATCAAGAGGGTTGGTGACTCCTTGAACTAGTGCAAGATGTGGAAGTTGATTGCACTTGTTCTTGCCAAAATGATAAGAGTGAAGTATGTTAGCGGAGTCACCCTGAAGAACTCTCTAGTTCTTCTTCTTCGGGATCCACACCATCTTGATGGGAATCCTTGGAGTTGTAGTTGTACTTGATGAAGTGGAACTTGATGTAGTCTTGGGAACCCACTTGACCAAGGCCTTAGGAGCTTCTTCAAATGCATCAATTTCCTATTGAAGCTTGTCCTTGCCTTTTTGCTTGTGGTCTTGAGGTGGAAGATCATTTGAGCTTGTGTCCCTTTGAAGGAAGTAGGATCATACTTTTCTTGTTGATAAACAAACTTCGTTTTGGGGTATTGATCTTCTTCCCACTCAACTGCATTGGCATTGAACTTTCGTTCAAAACCAACACCTTGATTCTTCCGATGCCTTCCTTTCTTGCGTACAATTTCCTCGAATTGCTTACTCCCGGCAAGACTCTTGTAAACACCTTTCTCTATAATTCCCTTCAATAAGATATTATCTTGCTCAAGTGTAACTTGGCTAAGAGAATCATTAGTGAAATCAAGAGAATTACTAGAAGCAACAACATTGGATTTAGCATGATTATTGTTACTACTAGAGGAAGAATCTTTCTTGTTCCTGTTACTAGACTTGACTTGAGGCATGTAAGTGGATAAGAGTAAACGCTTGGCAATGTAAGAAGAACTTTTCTTGTGAAGATCATCATTGATAGTTGTCGGTGTCAAAACCGGCGGATCTCGGGTAGGGGGTCCTGAACTGTGCGTCAAGGTCTGATGGTAACAGGAGACAAGGGACACTTTATTTTACCCAGGTTCGGGCCCTCTCGGTGGAGGTAAAACCCTACTCCTGCTAGATTAATATTGATGATATGGGTAGTACAAGAGTGGATCTACCACGAGATCAAGGAGGCTAAACCCTAGAAGCTAGCCTATGGTATGATTGTGTATGATGATGGTTGTCCTACGGACTACAACCCTCCGGTTTATATAGACACTGGATAGGGTTAGGGTTACACAGAGTCGGTTACAATGGTAGGAGATCTCGAGTATCCGCATGCCTAGCTTGCCTTCCACGCCAAGAAAAGATCCTTCCGGACACGGGACGAAGTCTTCAATCTCATATCTTCATAGTCCTGGAGTTCGACCGAAGGTATAGTCCGGCAATCCGAACACCCCCTAATCCAGGACTCCCTCAGTAGCCCCTGAACCAGGCTTCAGTGATGACGAGTCCGGCGCGCAGATTGTCTTCGGCATTGCAAGGCGGGTTCCTCCTCCAAGTTCTTCAAGAAGATTATAAACACCAAAAAATAGTGTCCGGCTCTGCAAAATAAGTTTCCACATATTGCCATATAGAGAATAATATTAACACAAATCAAATCTGCTGACGTATTCCGTAGTGCGTCATAACACTGCGACCAAGCCTTCTATATAAATTGCTTTCATCATTCCACCTCAGCTCGTTTAGCGAGGTGGTTTCCTTGGCACGTCTTGTCAAAGCAGAGATCGTGTATCCCCTCTAATGGGATTCTCATTAATACGGTCGTGGGTAACCCAATCGTGCCTATTAGCACGTCTTGCCTTAATTAAAGGCTAGTCCAAGACGGTTACGGGGAGGGCGCTTTGTCGTGGGTTTGTCACGGCAGATGTCCTAGCCAAAGGACTTAGTCATGCAGCCATCGCAACGGGTTAACTCGAAGGGGTTAAAGCGGACACAAGGACACAGAGAATTATACTAGTTCGGCCCCTTCGATGAAGGTAAAAGCCTACGTCTAGTTGGTGTTGGAATTGATGAAGTCTCGACGACTAGGGAGCAATCGCTTCTCCTAGGCTTCGAGTTGTTCGTTCCCCCCTTGAACCGATATCGGGTCGTCCCCTTGTATACACGGGTGACGCCCGTCGGTTCATACAGTCCCAATCTCCGGTTTATACTCGTACCCGGGTTGGTCTCTTGCTTATTCCTAACTTACAATACAAGTTGTACACAGGCCGGTTTACGGCTACAGATGTTAAACCGACTATGGCCTCGGGCCTTTACATAGCCTCCTGGGCTTTAACATTCTTGAGCTACTGATGAAATTGACCCGGCCCAGACGGCCGGTTTAGGCCCAGTAGTAATATCCCCAACATTAGGCCCCAGGTTGATTTGAATGATCTCATGTCAACCCTTAGCATAAACCTTCATATTCGGCATCTTCCCTTCATTGCTAAACCGATATGTCGTCATTTTCTCTAGTGGCCGTAAACCGGCATGACATCATCATGAAGCTAGCTTTTATGGTGCCTTCTTTGTTTAACCAATTCACAATCATCAAGGCGACAGTTCTGCTTCCGAAACCCGTGGCTCCTGGATTTGCGCGCCCGACACACGTGCCTTGCCTTATAAATAGGGGTGAAAGGTCATTTCTTTCTCCCCTTCATCCCTTTCCTCTTCGTATTCTCCGCGCCGCCAGCCTCGAAGCTCCGCCGCTGTCGCTGACCTCTGCATCACCTCGGGCCGCTGCATCAACCTGACTGGACCAGAGAAACTGTGGTGTTCTTCCGCACCCCTCGGAGCTCCGGTGAGATCCCCACCTTCTCAACTCAGACCCGCCTCTAGGGTTTACTGTGTTCTTCCCGTTCCTCGTGTTCTTCGCGTTCTTCGCGTTCCTCACGTTCTTCGCATTTAAACTGGGATATACCTTCAGATGACCCCGCGACTTTTGCTCCGTTCAGTAGCAGTTTTCCGCCTCTGTTTTTAGGGTAATATACTTAGATCGTAGATCTGATCCACAGTTTGACCTTGCTGTTCTTGCACAATCTTCAAAAGCTCATGAGTTTTTACCCCTTCTATGGGATCGCCTCAGATCCAATATCATACTGAGACAATGTGAAACCTGTTTCCGCACACCTGCTCCTTTGCATTTCCAACTGTTCCACGGTCTTAGATCCAGCGGTTTAACCTTGTTGTCGAAGATTACCAAATCGGTACATACCATTAGTCCCCTTGCTGAACCGCCAGTAATCCTTTGATAGACCGCACCGCTTTACCAATGTCAGATTGTAATTGATTTCTTCCAGTTTAGCATTGATAGCATCAATATGAAAAGAATCTGTGCAGAGCATAAGTCCTGAACCGGAATCGTTTTCATTTTGTAAACTTCCCCATGGCTAAGCAAGTGTATGAGTGCAACTGGGCTCCTTCCCGGGTCACGGAAACTCAACTGAATAATCTGGTCCTGACCGGTGCTTTGAGCAGCAAAAACGCGATTCATTGGAGGGTGCCCGGCAAAGAGTGCCCCCCTACACCCCGAGACGGAGAAGTCGTTGTGTTCGCGGATCACTTAGCCCGCGGCTTCAACCCGCCCTGTTCAAAATTTTATCGCGACGTTTTGGCTAATTTCCAACTCCATACACAAGATATTGGCCCCAATTCTGTCACTAACATATGCCACTTTCAAGTGCTCTGTGAGGTGTTCTTTCAAGAGGAACCTACAATTGAGTTGTTCCGAGATTGCTTTCACTTAAACCGCCGCACAGAATTTACTGATGGCTCCAACATGGAACTGGGTGGCGTGTCAATCCAGAAGAGGAAAGAGGTCACTTACCCTCATGCGAAACTGCATAGTCACCCCCAAGAGTGGAATAACTCCTGGTTTTACTGTAAAGACACCTCCCCAGAGAACGAGAATATCCTGCCCGGTTTTCGTCCAGAACGGCTCAGCAACACTCACCCCTTTCCTCAGAGGTTGACTGCTAAAGAGAGGAGTAACTACGCTCCCCAACTGTCCAAACTCAGAGCCTTCATGGCCAACGGTTTAACAGGAGTCGACCTCGCTCGTTGCTGGATATCTTGGAGTATACTGCCACTCAGTCAACGCTCCGGTTTGATGTGCGAATACACAGGCAGTGTTCATGATCCGTTACGTCATGTAAACATCCAGCTTATGGATGAAGAGGTCACCGAAGCCGTAAAGAAGATTCTAAATGAATCGGAACGCGTCTGTGCACGAACTGGCCTTCTTCCCTTCTGCGCCATCAATAAACCACCAGCGGTAAATCGAAATTTCTTCTCATTAAGTCTGATGTTATCTTGTGTGCGTATGATTGATTCTAATATCTGTTGACGCAGGGTGATGACCCATTTTGGAGCAAAAAACTCCCTCAAGGAAAAGCGGATAAACCGGAGAAATCAACCCGGCCTAAGACGAGAATCGTCAAAAAGCCTGCTCACAAGAGGAAAACCACGGCCTCTTCCGATCCTGCCGATGATGAGGTAGGTAATCCGGGGTTTGAAGCTAAACTTGACTCCCTCGGTTTATTGTTTGTGCAGTTTACTGACGATGCAATTTGTCAGGATGATGCCGAAGCGAGCCATGCTGACGATGCAGAGGTAATTACTATTTCTTCTGATTCAAGCCTTCTGCCTTCCCACAAAATCCGTCAGGCGAACCACAAAGTTAAAATTTCCCATCCTCTTGCTTACTTGGATCCCAACTTTCTTATGAAGACCCGTCAGCATGAGGTGCGTCGTACAACCCGACACAGCGGTCAGGTAGTTACCTTCGCCGGTTTACCGAACAGTCCGGTTCGGAGACGTCGTTCAGAGGTCTCTAATTTGCTTGTCAATATTTGTCCTAAAGCGGGCTGTTTTCGTCAACCGCTTAATCCGTCTGACTCCGATTATCAGGTCACCTCGCACTCATCCTCTGGCGAGTCAACTGGTACTCAGCTGCCTCCGCTCAAAACCGTGCTTGGGTAAGCTTGCCTTTCTCATCAAGTTGTCCATTGTTGTAATCTTCAACATATGCTGTCTTTAACTTTGCTGCTTCTTTCAGAGCTAAACCAAGGCCGAGCAAAAAAGCTCGCCAAGACAAAACAGGAGAAGAAAACGCTCCTCCTGAACCGGACACTGCCCCGAACGTTGAGGCGACCATCCTTGAAGATGTAATTGATGACCCATTAGTACGAGATGAAGTCGTTGTTCCTGAAGAAGGCTCTGTTAACCCCTTCGGCCCAACGGATCAACCAGCCAGTCCGATTCGTGCTGAGAAAACCATTAGTTCCTCAAAGCCTGCCGAAAAACCGACCGTACCAGTCCAGACCGGCGACCACAAAGATGACGAAGTCATGATTACTGGCATAGGTCGTACTGAACCGGGAAATCCCATCGCTTTGGCCAAGCACACTGCTAAAGAAGAAATTTCTGCTTTAAGTAAAGGTAAATGGGATGTTGATCTGGCAACGTACTCCGCTCTTGGTGCTCAAGACATTCATTCTGGCTATTTAAACCGGCTATATACTAGTCGTGACTATGAAGCCAATCTTGTGAAGATGATGAAAGACAAATTCGAGGTAACTTCCATGCCCTCACTCCTGCTTCTTACCACCGTAGCCCCCAAGGGTCGGTTTAACTTTATCATAATTGAATCGACACTTGTAATCATCATACCGTAGCATCCGAAATATCATTAGAGCAAATAGCCATTAGCCCCCAAGTGCCAAGTTGAATATTTGTATTGAGCTTGGGACTTTGATAATTTAACTGATAACTTGAGATCAAATAAGCATTAGCCCCCAAGTACAAAGTACCTAACTTGTTATGTGCTTGGTACTTCCTTTGTTTAAACCGTATAACTTGTCGGACTGCAGGCTGAACTGAGGGTCAAAGAGAGCCAAATCGCTGATCTTGAAGAGAATGTGAAGTCCCAGCAAGCAGAAACTTCCAAAGCCAAGGAGGAACTAACCAGCGCTTTAGGCAGCATGGAACAATTGAAGGAAAGTTTGAAGAAGGAGCGGGCTGACTGGGCCACTGAAAAGGCCGCTTTAACCAAGGAGATTGAAAACGCAGAAGCTGCCCTTAAACCGGTAACGGATGAATTGACCAGCGTGAAGCGACAGGTGCACGCAATGACTGCAGCCATCTTTGGTAAGCCTCCTGTGACTTGTGCAATGACCTTGATTCTTCTATAAAACAGCTCGGTTTATGACCTGCTGATCGTATTACAGGCACTCGCATTAATCATTTGGGATCAGATGTGCGTATGAAGCTGAAAGCGGTCTATACTTTAGTCGAGCAGCTGTATACGGGCGCACAGCGGATTATCACCACTGCTTCACACAACAATCCGGTGCCCACATTGATCCAGGACACACTGAAGATGTTGTCGATGCTCCCTGCTCGGATTGAAGAGTTAAAAAGATCTGCTGCTCGAACCGGAGCCATTAATGCCTTAATCCGGGCCAAAGCATGGGTGCCTGATTTTGATCCCGTTGAAGCGGCTCAAGGCTATCCTAGCTTAAAGGAGGATGGCTCCGAATTCGATGAAGAAGAATTGAGAAAGATAAACCGGGCAGTGCGCCCTCTGGCCTGCCAATTGGTAGAAGAGGCAAACTTGTCTCATTATCAAGCCCAGTATGACGATCAGAACAAGTGGGTAGCTGTGCCAATCCCTGAAGCGGAAAACTTAATTCCTCCAATCCGTAAGCACACCTATGCCCCTGATATTGAACCGTCGTCACTGATACATGAGGAAGCTGTCTTTCAAGCATTAATGGGGATCGATTGGACCACTGTTGACTTCCAGCCGCTGGGTAGGGAGGAGGAAGCTGAAGTGGCGCAGGATGATCCAGAACCATCAAACCGGAATGGCACGCAGGCGTGAACCGAGGGCAGTTTTAACTGGTTTCCTTTTGATACTTTGTCAAGAAACAATCATCTTATTTGGGCACCATGTTGCCTTGTAATAGGATAGACCGTACTTTCTGCTTCATGAGATGCCTTCGCGCATCAGTACTGATACCCTCCTTTGGAAAATCATTATTGCCAACTTATATCTCCTGCGATCACAAAATTTTAAACTACCAGGGCGGTTGTACCGTCATCCGGTTTGTGAATCTTTATATAGATACGCAAGGAAACTTGCAAGTATGATCAAACTTGTGTGATACGAAATACTGCCATATAATGGGCATGAAATAGGCGTTTGTAGCCAATGTTGAAGCGGGAGTTGATAACTCTTAAACCGTCATGGGAGAATCGAACCCCTGTGTATATAACACCGGTTTACAATGTAAACCGTCCTTTAATGATAGCAACCTTTTGTTGCTCGAAAAAGGATATTTAGAAAAAAACTCAAACCGAGCCAACAATCTCAGGTTTTTGAAAAAGAGGGCCGTGTTCCGCCAAATTGGCTATGTTGAACCGGGGCAGAATATTGTCGGTTTAAGAGAAAAGCAATAAACTATCAACTCTTAAAAAAGGAAAGAGAGCAAAATACGGTGACAAAAACCTTTTGCAAAAGAAGAGCTCTATTGAGCTTGGTCAGATGGAATTACCATGGTCAGACGCAACCAAGCCCCCCGAAGGTGTAGCGATGGTGCCAGTCAGCCAGGACCGCAAAATGACGCGTGGCATTATGCTGGCCAAGTGGCATTGCTATGGTTTGGGTTCGACCAAGCCCCCAAATGACTCTAAGGGCCGTAGGCCGACCAAGAGGCGTGACCGGTTCAGACGTGACCGTGTCCCCAAATGATTCTGGTGGCTTTCGTCGGCCAAGAGGTATTGCATCGGTTCGGACACGACCGAGCCCCCAAATGACTCTGGTGGCTTTCGCCGGCCAAGAGGTATTGCATCGGTTCAAACATGACCGAGCCCCCAAATGACTCTGGTGGCTTTCGCCGGCCAAGAGGTATTGCATCGGTTCAAACATGACCGAGCCCCCAAATGACTCTGGTGGCTTTCGCCGGCCAAGAGGTATTGCATCGGTTCAAACATGACCGAGCCCCCAAATGGCCTCATAAGGATAGCTATGTTCTCTTTGGTTCGAACACGACCTATGTTTGAACAGGAAGCCTCAAGTGATCTTGTTAAGACTTGCAAGGGGTAAACCAGATGTTGCTTAAAGACAACCCCGTGTAACCACACATGATATAAAAGAACAGATACCCCGCTTTAGCTGAGGATCCGGTTTATTATAATATATACATAGTCATGATATGTACATAAGCAGAGCCCATGGCTCAAGTATAGTAAGGCCGAAGATGAGCTATATTCCATGGTCTGTCGGTCTCTTGTCCTGATTTGCGTGAGTCTTTGTGCTCTTGAACATCTATCAGGTAGTATGAACCATTGTGTAGATTCTTGCTGACCACGAAAGGCCCTTCCCAAGGTGGAGACAATTTATGCATCTCGGTTTGATCTTGAATAAGTCGAAGCACCAAATCTCCCTCTTGAAAGGTTCTGGTCCTGATCCGACGACTGTGATAGCGACGAAGATCCTGTTGGTAGATCGCTGAGCGGGCAGCTGCTATGTCTCGCTCTTCATCTAGCCGGTCCAAAGCGTCCTGTCTAGAACTTTCGTTGTCTGCTTCAACGTAAGCCGCCACACGAGGTTAATCGTGACGTATGTCACTAGGAAGAACTGCCTCTGCCCCATAAACCATGAAGAACGGCGTATACCCAGTTGACCTGTTAGGCGTGGTGTTGATGCTCCATAACAAAGAGGGTAACTCTTCGACCCAACAACCCGTCGTCCGCTGCAAAGGAACCATAAGCCTGGGTTTAATGCCTCTCAAGATCTCCTGATTAGCTCTTTCTGCTTGACCATTGGACTGTGGGTGCGCCACTGATGACACATCAAGGCGGATGTGCTCTCGTTCGCAAAACTCTTTCATGGCACCTTTAGATAAATTGGTACCATTGTCTGTGATGATACTGTGTGGAAAACCAAACCGGAAAATCACTTTTTTGATGAACCAAACCGCGGTGGCCGCATCACACTTGCTAACGGGCTCTGCCTCTACCCACTTTGTAAATTTGTCCACCGCCACCAGAAGGTGGGTCTTCTTGTCCTTGGACCTTTTGAAAGGTCCAACCATGTCCAGCCCCCAGGTTGCAAACGGCCAAGTAATTGGAATCATCCTCAATTCTTGAGCCAGGACGTGAGCGCGTCTTGAGAATTTTTGACAACCATCACACCGCCTGACCAGATCCTCCGGATCAGCATGAGCAGTCAGCCAATAGAAACCGTGACGAAAAGCTTTTGCCACTAAAGACTTTGAACCGGCGTGGTGACCACAATCTCCTTCGTGGATCTCACGCAAAATTTCACGGCCTTCCTCAGGAGATACACACCGTTGAAACGCTCCTGTCACACTGCGATGATGTAGTTCGCCGTTTTCAACTACCATGGACTTGGACCGCCGTACTATCTGCCTGGACAGAATCTCATCCTCTGGCAACTCCCCTCGGTTCATGTACGCCAGGTAAGGAAGCGTCCAATCCGGGATGACATGTAATGCCGCCACCAATTGAGCCTCTGGGTCAGGAACCGCCAAATCTGCTTCGCCAGACAGTTGAACCGACGGGTTGTAAAGCACATCAAGGAACACATTAGGTGGTACCGGTTTACGCTGTGAACCTAGTCGACTTAAAGCATCCGCCGCCTCGTTCTTTCGTCGGTCCACATGGTCCACCTGATAACCTTTGAAGTGACCTGCGACCACATTAACCTCACGACGATAAGCAGCCATGAGTGGATCTTTAGAATCCCATGTACCAGACACCTGCTGGGCCACCAAATCAGAGTCGCCAAAGCACTTAACCCGGCTTAAATTCATCTCCTTAGCCATCCGGAGGCCATGGAGCAAGGCCTCATATTCTGCTGCATTGTTAGTACAAGGGAACATTAAACGGAGAACATAACAAAACTTATCACCTCGTGGGGAAGTTAATATGACTCCAGCCCCCGATCCTTCCAATTGACGTGATCTGTCAAAATGAATGGTCCAGTAAGTGTGATCCGGCTTCTCTTCAGGGACTTGCAACTCCGTCCAATCATTGATAAAATCCACCAATGCCTGAGACTTTATCGTAGTGCGAGGCACATACTTTAAACCGTGCGGTCCAAGCTCAATAGCCCACTTGGCAATCCGACCAGTCGCTTCCCCGTTCTGGATGATATCACCCAAAGGAGCAGAACTGACCACCGTGATAGGGTGGCCTTGGAAATACTGCTTCAGCTTCCGACTTGCCATAAAAACTCCATATACTAGCTTTTGCCAATGCGGATATCGTTGTTTGGATTCAATAAGCACCTCGCTGATATAATAAACCGGACGCTGAACCGGGTATTCTTTGCCTGCCTCCTTCCGCTCTACCACAATAGCCACACTGACCGCGCGAGCATTAGCAGCTACATACAACAGCAATGGTTCCTTATCAGTGGGAGCAGCGAGTACGGGCGGATTGACCAACTGTCGCTTTAAATCCTCGAACGCCTGATCAGCGGCAGAATTCCAGACGAACTGATCCGTCTTTTTCAACATTTGATACACAGGAATTGCTTTCTCTCCGAGGCGGCTGATAAACCGGCTTAACGCAGCAATTCTGCCTGCCAGACGCTGGACGTCATTGATGCATTTCGGTTTAGCTAGAGAGGTGATAGCCGTAATTTTTTCCGGAATAGCCTCAATTCCCCTGTTGGACACCAGGAAACCCAATAGCTTGCCAGCTGGTACACCAAAGACACATTTGGCCGGATTGAGCATCATTTTGTATGTCCTTAAGTTATCAAATGTCTCCTTCAAATCATCGACCAACGTTTCCTTCTTCCTTGACTTGACCACAATGTCATCCACGTAAGCGTGCACATTACGGCCAATCTGCTTGTGGAGACAATTTTGCACACATCGTTGATAAGTTGCCTGGGCACTTTTGAGCCCAAAAGGCATAGATACATAGCAGAAGGCTCCAAAGGGAGTAATGAACGCCGTCTTCTCCTGGTCCTTAACCGCCATCTTAATCTGATGATAACCGGAGTATGCATCCAGAAAGCATAAACGCTCGCAACCCGCCGTAGCATCAATGATTTGATCAATACGGGGGAGGGCAAAAGGATCTGCAGGGCAGGCCTTATTAAGATCTGTATAGTCCACACACATACGCCAAGTGCCGTTTTACTTAAGGACCAGCACCGGATTAGCAAGCCATTCAGGGTGAAAAACTTCAACGATGAAGCCAGCTGCTAAGAGCCTGGCCACCTCTTCTCCAATAGCCTTTCTTCTTTCCTCGTTGAACCGACGGAGGAACTGTTTCACCGGTTTGTATTTAGGATCCACATTAAGGGTGTGCTCAGCGAGTCGCCTCGGTACACCTGGCATGTCAGAGGGTTTCCATGCGAAGATGTCCCGATTCTCACGGAGGAAATCGATGAGCGCGCTTTCCTATTTTGTATCCAAATTGGTACTGATGCTGAATTGCTTGGATGAATCACCAGCTACGAAATCAACAAGCTTGGTCTCCGCGGCTGACGTGAATTTTAAAGCCGGATCATGCTCTGTGGTAGGCTTCTTTAAAGGAGTCATATCCGTCGGATCAACATTATCTTTGTAGTATTTGAACTCCTCCGTAGCACAAACCGGTTCTGCATAGGCGGCATCTCCTTCTTCACACTCCAAAGCGATCCTGCGACTCCCGTGAACCGTGATGGTTCCCTTGTAGCCTGGCATCTTGAGCTGCAGATATACATAACAGGGTCGTGCCATGAATTTGGCATAAGCCGGCCGACCAAACAGGGCATGGTACGGGCTTTGGATCTTCACCACCTCAAAAGTTAGTGTTTTTGATCGGGAATCGTGATCATCTCCGGAAGCCACCTCCAATGCTATCTTGCCCACGGGATACGCAGACTTGCCTTGCACCACGCCATGAAAAACCGTGTTTGAAGGCCGTAGATCCTTATCCTTGAGCCCCATACGTCGAAAGGTCTCATAGTATAGGATGTTAATACTGCTACCCCCATCCATGAGCACCTTGGTGAACTTATAACCTCCTAGCTGAGGCGCCACCACTAAAGCCAGCTAACCCGGATTATCCACCCAAGGAGGGTGATCCTCTCTACTCCAGGTGATCGGCTGCTCTGACCATCGTAGATATCGGGGCACGGCCGGTTCAACAGAGTTAACTGCCCTCTTCCGGACCTTCTGGTCTCGCTTGTCCAAGCTAGTGGTGAATACATGATATTGGCCACTGTTTAGTTGCTTTGGATTGCTCTGGTACCCCGAATGCTGCTGATTATAGCCCCCTTGATCATTTTGGTTATGTTGATTACCATGTCCGCCCGGATTCCTATTCCCGCTCGGATTACCATTAAACCCTGAACCGGAGTTTCCTCCACCGTGGTTTGGCCCGGATCCTGAACCGCCACCAGGATTGTGATCATACCGGAAGGCGTTGGAATTCTTGAAATCTCGCATGATGTAACAATCCTTCCATAGATGGTTTGCTGGTTCCTCCGTCGTTCCATGCTTTGGGCAGGGCTGATTCAACAAACTATTTAAGCGCTCTGGATTGGGGCTGGGTCCGCCACCGTGGCCTTTGCCCCTACACTGCCGGCCCCTGTTCTGCACATTGGTGTTAGCCACAAAATCTATGGAACCATCCGCTTTATGCTTGCCTCCAACGCTGCTCCCTGGGTGGTGCTGCTGTCCTCTGGAGTTGCCGTTCTTCTTTCCCTTCCCTGCCTTTTCATCATCAGACTCGGGATCCTTGGTACTATCAGAATCATCATACTTTACCAAAGCAGCCATGAGAGTCCCTATGTCAGTGCAATGGCGCTTCATTCGTCCTAATTTCAATTTCAAGGGCCCAAACCGGCAATTGCTTTCCAAAGTCACAACTGCAGTGTCAGCATTGATGCGGTCTGATGAATGCAAGATTTGCGAAACGCGGCGCACCCAATGAGTGGTTGACTCTCCTTCCGCCTGGACGCAGGCGGCCAAGTCCACTATCGACATGGGCTGCCTGCACATATCTTTGAAATTACTGATAAACCGAGCTCGCAATTGAGCCCATGAACCGATGGTATTGGGCGGCAGGCTTTTTAACCAAGTGCGGGCCGTTCCTTCAAGCATCATAGTAAAATATTTCGCACATGCAGCTTCATCTACATCAAGCATCTCCATGGCCATCTCGTAACTCTCCACCCACGCCTCCGGGGGTTGATCTGCTGTATAATTCGGTACCTTGCGCGGCCCCTTGAAGTCCTTAGGCAGGCGCACATTGCGCAAAGCAGGTATGAGGCAAGGCACCCCCAAAGCGCTAGAAGCAAGCCCTGACGAACCGGCGTAAGCTGGCAGGTCTGATGTGCTGCCAATTCGGCTTCCCTGCGTGCACGGGCCCGGTCTACCAACTCCTGAGCATCGGGAGCCGGATTGTTGCCGCGGGACACTCCACGTCGTGCATTGCTAGACTCAGCTTGTTCTTCCATGTGCCTGTTATAACTCCGGGTTGGACGTGGAGTAGAATGAATCCGCTCGCGGCTGTATGAATACGCCTCCTGTTGGACCAGCGCCGTTCTGAGGAACTCCTTGACCCGGCGCGTCTCTAATGCCTGTAACGAATCTCCCTCGACCGGAATAGCCTCTAGACGCACTGCCGCAGCAACAAGATTATCCAGCGGGTTGGAGTAGTGATCCGGGGGTGTGGTCACAATCCGCGGCTCTGGGTTATAATGGGGCAGATCTATTATGCGGGGCTGAACCGGCGCGCCTGTCCCGGGCGCCTCTGCTCGGTTTACCACTGGTTGATTACTGGTCCCTGCTCCAGGAGTATTGAAAAGATCCCTTCCTTCAAAAATTGGTGGCAGGCGGGACCGATATTTCCTCCTCATGACCTCCTGCGAAGCGTTCTGATCCAGCATGAACTTATAGGCTTGTGCGTCCAAAGCGGCCCGTTCCACAGTCATCCTGACCTCCTCGGCTGCCAAATCCGCCTTGGCCTGGCTAATCTATTCTCTCACCTTTGCAATCTCTGCGTTATGAGCATCCCGATCCGCCGGATTAGCCTCTGTCAAAAGCGCTGCCAGTGCGTCGAACAGATCGGATAATACTTGAGCCGGTGGGCGCACAAAACCTCCTGCTCCGGCAGCCGTTGAACCGGAAATCATTGCTGCGGCCGTCGATGACTGAGGCGCTGCTTGAGTACCGGCCATGAATATACCGACCCGGCTAGGCAGATCAGAGGGGTCTGGAATACTGTTGCCGTCGGAACAGCCCCCAATCCGACCATCATGCACTTGATACAAGGACTCAGTTTCCCCGGCTGATGACTCATCACCGGAATAAACGATGGTTTCGCCACCAGATGTTGATCCGTCCTCATAGTTTCGCCCGTGGATGACTCCCACAAAGGCACGCTTTACGGCTGGCTTAACCCGGGCAGGTCGCGCACGTTGAGCTGTCTCGATGAGGTCGGTGCAGGTGTCCAGCTGAGGGCCCGGTTCACCAATCTTGCCGAAGAAAACGTGTATACCGCCAAAGGGGACCCGGTACCCGTACTCAATTGAGCTGGCCTCGGGGCCCCAGCCTGCGTCGTCGATGTAGATCTTGCCGCGGCGACTCTTGGTCATCCGGCCCACGGCATATCCCTTGAGTCCTTAAAGCGGCCCTCCAAGAATTTGAAACCATCGTGCGATAGCCCCACGGTGGGCGCCAACTGTCGTGGGTTTGTCACGGCAGATTTCCTAGCCAAAGGACTTAGTCGTGGAGCCATCGCAACGGGTTAACTCGAAGGGGTTAAAGCGGACACAAGGACACAGAGAATTATACTAGTTCGGCCCCTTCGATGAAGGTAAAAGCCTACGTCTAGTTGGTGTTGGAATTGATGAAGTCTCGACGACTAGGGAGCAATCGCTTCTCCTAGGCTTCGAGTTATTCGTTCCCCCCTTGAACCGATATCGGGTCGTCCCCTTATATACACGGGTGACGCCCGTCGGTTCATAGAGTCCCAATCTCCGGTTTATACTTGTACCCGGGTTGGTCTCTTGCTTATTCCTAACTTACAATACAAGTTGTACACAGGCCGGTTTACGGCTACAGATGTTAAACCGACTATGGCCTCGGGCCTTTACATAGCCTCCTGGGCTTTAACATTCTTGAGCTACTGATGAAATTGACCCGGCCCGGACGGCCGGTTTAGGCCCAGTAGTAATATCCCCAACACGCTTGATATTCTACCTCTTATAAAGAGACAAAGGCCCTGTTCCCCGCTTCTATTCTCAAAACGAGCTCGTCCGTCGCCCCGAGTTCCAACACCCTAGGCTTCCAGATTCCGAGCGCACCGGATCTTCGACAATGTCCGGCTCCGACCTCCAAGGCCGATGGATGCCCTCCTCTGTTACGGAGGAGGACGTATCAAGATTGAGCGAAGCTAGATTCCTGACCAGGGAGATTCCGCACAGGTTGCCTGTTCAAGGATAGGTGATCCCTAGCCCTCAGCCCGGCGAGAGTGTGGTATTCATATCCCACTTCCTTCGGGGATTAGGCTTCCCCGTGGATCCCTTTGTAAGGGGGCTGATGTTTTATTATGGGCTGGAATTCCATGACTTAGCTCCGGAGTCCATCCTCCATATCTCCTCGTTCATAGTTGTGTGCGAAGTATTCCTCCGTGTTACCCCTCACTTCGGATTGTGGCTCAAGACCTTCAAAGTAGAACCGAAGATAATCGAAGGGTGCCACGCAGAGTGCGGAGGCGCTGCTATAAAAAGAAATGCCGACGCTCCATGGCCCGAGGGCGCTTTTCAAGAGGAGCTTGGCTTATGGCCACAGGAGTGGTTCTACATCACCGCTCCTCGGGGCACCGCATGGGTGGCGCCTCCGGCCTTTCACTCAGGTCCCCCACCACGGTTAGCATCGTGGATTAACACAGGGTTAGATCGGGGCTTGCCCAAAGACGTTCCTCTGCTGCAGGGCCGCATTAAGGATCTCATGAAGGGAGACCTCAACCTGGTCAAGGTGACACAAGTCATGCTGATTCGCCGGACACTGCCCGGCCAACGTCGCCCCCTTCGCTTGTCGAAATTCAATCCGGAGGGACCACAAGCTCTCCAGAATTTTATGGGCGTGACGCCTGTGGAGATGTACAAACTATTCTTCGGATCACAAGAAGTGAGTCCGGATTTGACCGAGGATCCTGGTTTAAGCCGCAATCGCCCGGATACTCAAGTAGGTGACCTTGCGACCGGACCTTCTATCCGCATAATTAACTTGCTTTTTAACAGCACTTTTCCTTTTAAGCAGGAGTGGATAGCGAAGGCGAAGCTGATCCGGTGTCCGGCTCCCCTTCCCGAAACCAGGCTGGATCCTGTGCTAGTCAGGATGCTGGAGGTAGTGCCTTTGGAGGGAAATAAGGGGAAGAACAAGGAAACCGTGGCCTCTTCGAAAGAGGCCATTCCGAAGGGGGGAATCGATAATTCCTCTCCTAAGGGAAAGAAAAGGGCCGCCTCTGACGACCCGGAGACCGTAGCCTCGAAGCGGGGGAAAGAATCCTTGTCAGAGGGCCGGACGTCGGGGAGCCCCTCGGCCGAACTAAACCCTCAAAGGGACCAACTCTCCAGCGAGCCGTAAGCAGAAGAAGAGTTTTTCTTTTAAGAGAAATCCTTGATTTATATCTGAGAAGTTTTAACCAAAACCTTACTTTGTAGTTTGGACCTCAACCCTTCTCAACAGAACTCGTCCTCGGGGGATCTTCTTCCGGAGATGATGGAGAGCGGAACGCCTCCTCCTTCTATATCGCCTAGCAAGGCGGGCGACGCTGAAGTGTCGTCGCGGGGGATTTCTCCGGATCCGCTAGGGGTGGATGGTGCTGCCCCCCGAGGTTCTCCGTGTCCGGCCTTTGAGGAAGGCCATGGGACAAGTCCGGCACCATCTGGTGTTCGGTCGGAGGAGCTAAAGATTCTGCTGGGGCGAGCCTCTGTCTCAGAGGAGCATCGTGCGTTAATGAGCACGGTGATTGAAAAGATTTCATCCGAAGAAAGCGGACTGCACGAGGCCGTCAAGAGTTTAGTGGCAGGCCTTGAGGTACGTTTTAAATAACGTATATTTGTATTAATTGCGCATAAATATAGTGCGCCCTGTGTAGATAGTAGCCCCTGAGACTCTGTGCGTCGTAAAGATGTACGACGCGCAGAGGATTTTAATCCTAGGTCCTTTAAGTAGCACCTTTATACGTAGGTGGCTGATTGTCCGGAGTCGATCCGGACTTGTGAATATGCCGAACTAAAGCGACAACTGGATGAGGCAGAAGCCGACATCGTGCTTGTTAACAAGCGGCTTGATGGTGCTCAAGGTATTGAAATCATTAGGCGATTGTGAGTAAGAGGAGTTTTATGTCAATATCTTACCGTGTGTGTGCTTGACGCAGATGGTGTGGCCGTCGTGGAAGGTCTTAGGGCCGAACTCGCCCGAGCGAAGGAACAAGCCAGAAAAAGCGATGCGGTTGCCGTGAAAGCCCTTGAAGAGATGAAAGCCGAAAAGGCTGCCCATTGCCAAAGCAAGGAGGAAATGGCTGATATGGCCGTAAAGTTAAAGAGTGCTACTGACCGTTGCATGCTTCTTGAAGAAGAAGATCTGGCGAGGCAAACGAGCTTAGAGAAGGCTGTTGCTGACGCCAAGGACGCCCGCTCTATAATGAGAGCGACAAAGGAAGAGCTGCGTCAAGCCGGACAAATTGCGGATGGAAAGCCCTTCTCGCTGCGGAGAAAATTTTGTGATCCGAAGTTTGCCCCGTTAAACCGGATGTGGAGTATAGAGGACACCTATCTGGATTTGGCGGCTAGTGCCACTGATGCGACTGAACACTTTCGAGATAAAAAGGATCATGAAGTGGAGAAGCTCTTTTGGTCGCAGTTCATCAATCCAGAGCGTCCACTGGCAGTGGATGATCGCCTGGCCCAATGGGCCGAACTGAATAGGTTGTCTAGACTCGCCATGAAGTACGTCATGGATCATCTGTGTCCGGGGAGTTCGAAGCCGAAGAGTTATTTCAGCTTGGTGCAGCAATTGCTACACGTGGTGCCACGTGTCGATGCTATGAAGAGGTCAGCATGCACAGAGGGAGCTCGGTTGGCTCTTGCCCGTGTCAAGACATACTGGGCAGATATGGAGCCCACCGTTGTTGCGTCCCGGGATTCGGATAAAAGTCGAATACCCTCTGAGCAATATTTTGAGGAAGTCCTCGAAGGCGCTCGCATAATAGAGACGTAGTGCTCAAAGGATGCTATGTTATGATAGCATATGTAATCATGAAACAGTGTTTTGACAAATTTTAGGGGCATATTTTTAGACTTGTGCCTTCAAGTATTAGGAACACCTCCTGTGCGGCCGTTTAAATATATAAATTCTGAAAGATTGCAGTCGTTGGCTTCAGCCCCCATGCACATAGTGCGGGGGTGCGCGCAGAAGATGCATTTTCACACTTAACCCAACGTCTTGGTCCTATAAAGGAGGTGATAGCGCAGCGGGCTAGGCAACCGGACTATAATGCTTTAACACTTTCACTTAGCCATAGGAGCTTGACAGTGGGACTCTTTAGGTAGCCCTTTAGTGGCAACTGCGCTTTGCCCGAGTTCGGAGCGCGTACGTGCCTGGCCGGAAAACGGCCCTTCGTCAAAGCGGAGGAATTCGATAAATTCCTATGAGTCATCGAGTGGCGACCAGTCTCGCGCTACATCATGACAGTCGGTTTTCGGCTTTCTCTACTGAGGTGCTCACCCGGCCGAACCGGGGCACAATCGCAGTAGTTCTCTCGGTGCTAGCTTAGCCGATAGAGCGGAACGTAAGGTAGCCGAACTCAGGAGCCGGGCAACCCAACATATGACCAAAATCATGATTCGGAGCTGATGCATATAGTGCCAAAACTCGCGACGCCGAACACCCCCTAAGGTGTTCGGTCTTTGTGAGTGCGTGTAAAACAACACCCTTAAACAAAAGAAAAAAAAACCTTAGTGTCTAGGTACGAGCAAGAATTCTGGCGTGGCCACATGCCAAAACGCCAGCCTCCTCCTTGGTTATATCATAAAAGAAAAAACCAGGGGATGTATAGCAGCAAGAGACAGTAAAAAAGGTTTACACAGGGTCTTAATCTAAAAAGAATCCTTTAGGACGGGTCCCTACTCTACGTCTGCGCCTGTGTCTCCGCTGTGCCGTGTCCTGGACGGGCGCCGCACGACGTTCATCTGTAAAAGAGAAGAACTAATTTGAAAAATGGGTCGTGCGGAAAAAAGGATAATAAACAAGATATAAAGTAAATAATATATAAGGTTGAGATTTATTGTCTCTGCGTACAGCCCCTGGTATGGGGGTATGTGGCGTACTAAGCCTGCGTTGATGATGGACTTGTGCCGAACTCGTTGAGTCTGGGTCCGTGGCCTTTGATGACTTATATAAAAAAGTCCTTTGGCTGGCGAGGCCACTTGTTTTTGCGGCTGTTTAAGCGGCCGCGCAATCCTCCCTTTGGAGGAGGCGTATTTTAGTGCGCTCCCTTTAAAGAGATGATGCCTCGAGGACCGGGCATCTTAAGCGTGAGAGATGCGTAATGCGGTATTGCGTTAAAGCGAGCGAAAGCTCCGCGTCCCATTAGTGCTTGATAGCGACTTGAAAACAGGACTACATGGAAGGTCAGCTTTCTGCGACGATAGTTATTGGGAGAGCCAAATATGACCACAAGCCAGAGAAAACCCATACAATGGGTGTCCGGGCCTGGTGCTACCCCTTGAAAGGAGGTTTTGCTGTGGCGGATTCTTGCTGGGTTTATGCCCATGTGGTGGATTGTATTCTGATATATCAGGTTTAGTCCGCTGCCGCCGTCCATAAGGACATTGGTAAATTGGAATCCATCGATTATTGGATCCAGTATCAGGGCAGTCCGGCCTGCGTTTTTGATATTTCTAGAATAATCTAGCTGATAAAAAATGATTGGCTTTAGTGACCAGTGGTGGGACTCCTGAGGGGAAAGTTTGATTGTGCGTACCTTTATGGGTGCCATACGTTTTGTTACGTGAAGTAAGTTCACTGTTTTGACTTCTTGCGGGAAGTTCTTTTGTTTCCTGGTATTCTGCCTTTGGGGTTCGTCCTCTTCTTCACTTGGTGTATCGAGCCCCTTGTGTTCGGCGTTAAGCTGTCCGGATTGTTTAAAAACCCAACAATCTCTGCGGGTGTGATTGGCAGGCTTCCCAGGAGTACTGTGTATCTGACATATTCTACCCAGGATTCTATTTAAGCTGGACGGATCATCCCTATTATCCTGAGGGGGTGGTTTTGTTTGATTTTGTCGCGAGCTTTTGAATTCGGCATTGACTGCCGTGCTCTTATTTCGTCGCGGTTTTCCGTTTCCATCCCTGATTTCTGATGTACTTGGGTCGCTGGGGCGGCATCGTGCCAACCAGTTGTCCTCTCCTGCGCAAAAGCGGGTCATGAGGCTTGTGAGTGCGGCCATTGTTCATAGCTTTTCCTGGCCGAGGTGTCTGGCGAGCCATTCGTCTCGGACATTATGCCTGAAAGCTGCTAGGGCTTCGGCGTCCGGACAATCCATTATCTGATTCTTTTTAGTGAGGAATCTGTTCCAGAACTGCCGCGCTGATTCTCCGGGCTGTTGAGTTATGTGACCGAGATCGTCTGCGTCCGGAGGGCGGACATAGGACCCTTGAAAATTTGCTCGGAAAGCATCCTCGAGCTCTTCCCAACTTCCAATTGTGTTTTCGGGAAGGCTTTTAAGCCAGTGCCGGGCTGGCCCTTTAAGCTTTAGGGGTAAATATTTGATGGCGTGGAGATCATCTCCTCTAGCCATATGTATGTGGACGATATAATCCTCGATCCAGACTCCGGGGTCTGTTGTTCCATCGTACGCCTCTATGTTGGCAGGTTTGAATCCTTCTGGAAATTCATATTCCAGGACCTCATCGGTGAAACATAGGGGGTGTGCGGCGCCCCTGTATTTGGGTGTGCCGGATTCTGATGATGTCTTTTTTGCATTGCTTGTGAGAGCTTGCTTTCTTGGCCCGTAAATGGACCTGGTTGGGCCATGATGCGAGTCTCTAATTGGGTCGCATGCCGCATTGAGTGCGGCGCCGCTTGCCGTTTTATGGTTGCCGTGGGGTCGTCTATCCGACCGTATGACTTTTTTATTTTTTTGAATGCGAGGGCTCTAGGGCCTCTTGGTCAAATTCAGGCAGTAGTTTTCTCGTCGGATAGCTTTTAGTGTGGCGGCTGCCGCCGTATTTGTCTGCGGTCTTGATTACCTTGCTCCATCTTATTCTGAGTGCATCTTCCGCCGTCTTTAGCTTCCGCTTCTGCTTTTTCAGCCTGCGTGCTGTAGCAACGAGCCTTTCATGGAGATTCTTCTGCTCCGTGGTTTTATCCGGCGTGAGATCGTCCGGAGTTCTGTTATGGCCGGGGGAGGGCTGTCTGTCCTCTCCATCCATGTTGCCCTGTTCGGACGGCTGCTCTGAGGCATGCTCGTCGTCTACCGGCTCATCCTGCTCTACGGCTGGGTCTTGATCGAGGTGGGGCTTGGCTTGCCGTCTACGTCGCCGCTTTAACTGCTTTTCGGAGGGTTTATCCCTTTTTCCGCCCCCTTTTTCCTCGTTGTCATTTCCTTTAGCATGAATACCTCGTTAGGTGGGGTGGTGGTCCAGCGCCTTATAGGTGCTGGTTCCTGTTCGTCTCCGTCTTCGTCGTCCATACCGTCGAAGTCTTCGGATCCGAAGTCAAGCATGTCGGTTAAATTGTCGACAGTGGCTATTAAGTGGGTGGTGGGTGGGCTTTGAATTTCTTCGTCGTCCGAATCCCAACCTCGCAGACAATAGTCCGGCCTAGACTCTCCTGATAAAGAGAGAGACTTGAGAGAATTCAGGATATCACCGAAAGGTGAGCACTGAAAGATGTCTGCGACGGTGAACTCCATTACAGGCGCCCAATCAGATTCGATCGGCGGGGGCACGGAAGGCCCGGAGTTCGGAGAAGAGTCCGGCTCCTTGGAGTTCTGGGCCGTGCGGAGTACGAGGCTGGCGTTCGGCTTTATCGCCATTGAGATCGCAGCCCCCGAGGTGACGTCCAACCGTTCATCCTCGGAGAACGCAGCGGGCTCCGAGTCAAGGATCGGGGCCGGAGCGTGTGCGGCCTCCAGGGTACTATTCGGAGGCAGAGCTATATCATGCCCCTCGAAATAGTGCGGCGCGCTTGGCTGTGGCTCGAACCCGTCGAAGATCAAGTCTCTGCGGATATCAGCCGTGTAGTTTAAGCTTCCAAACCTGACTTGATGGCCAGGGGCGTAGCTTTCGATCTGCTCCAGATGACGAAGCGAATTGGCCCGCAGAGCGAAGCCGCCGAAGATGAAGATTTGTCCGGGGAGGAAAGTCTCACCCTGGACCTCATCGTTGTTGAGGATCAAAGGAGCCATCGGGCCTAAAAGCGACGATACAGAGGAACTCTCAATGAAAGCACCAATGTCAGTGTCAAAACCGGCGGATCTCGGGTAGGGGGTCCCGAACTGTGCGTCAAGGTCGGATGGTAACAGGAGACAAGGGGCACTTTATTTTACCCAGGTTCGGGCCCTCTCGGTGGAGGTAAAACCCTACTCCTGCTAGATTAATACTGATGATATGGGTAGTACAAGAGTGGATCTAGCACGAGATCAAGGAGGCTAAACCCTAGAAGCTAGCCTATGGTATGATTGTGTATGATGATGGTTGTCCTACGAACTACAACCCTCCGGTTTATATAGACACTGGATAGGGTTAGGGTTACACAGAGTCGGTTACAATGGTAGGAGATCTCGAGTATCCACACGCCTAGCTTGCCTTCCACGCCAAGAAAAGATCCTTCCGGAAACGGGACGAAGTCTTTAATCTCGTATCTTCATAGTCCTGGAGTCCGGCCGAAGGTATAGTCCGGCAATCCGAACACCCCCTAATCCAGGACTCCCTCAATAGCCTTTAAGAACTCATGCTCTTGCTCAAGGTTGAGCTTTTCAAAACGTAATTTCTCATGAGTCCTTAAAAGTTCTCGATGATCTCCTAAGATAGTTTCATGAGCTAACTTAAGAGTGTTTAGCTCCTTAGTTAGAGACTCAATCTTTTCCTTATCATTGTCATTCGTTTCATATTGATTACATGATTAATTGACGTTTCATCATAGTATTCATCACTAGAGTTGTCAACAAGTAAATCATCATCACCTAACAAGTCATCTTCATCACTATTGAAATCAACATACTCGGGGTGTGATACCGTTGGACCTTTGGCCATGAAGCATCTTCCAATTCCTTCATTTGGTGAATCAAATATGTCGTAGGAGTTGGTTGACACAAGTGCTAGACCGGCAACACCTTCATCTTGAGTATATTCGGAGTCGGAGTGATAGCTTCTCTCGGAGTGATTGTCGGAGTCGGAGCCGGATACCCATTCACCAACATGAGCTTGATGTCTTCATTTTGTGTAGCTCCTTGATGACTTGTCCTTTCTTTCCGAATCCTTGCTTCTCCGTGAGGGTCTTTGTTCATAACAATCATCTTTACTCCTTCTTTCTCTAGGTGGTGATTCTTCTCTTCTACTTCTTCTTTTTGGAGAATCTTCTATTCTTTTGTGGGGTGCCGTACACTCAGTGGAATAATGTCCGGGCTTTCCACAATTGTAGCAGTTTCGCTCTCGACTAGAAGATCTTTTGTCATTGTAGGACCTTGACTTGGAGCTTCTCTCTTTGCTTCTACTCTTGTAGAATTTGTTGAAGTTCTTCACCATTAAGCTCAATTCTTTATTGAAGGGTTGTTTCTCACTTGATGATGTGGGGGCTTCATATGAGGCTTTGTAAGCACCACTTGATTTGTTGTGAAGTTCCTCCTTATCCTTGAGTGACATCTCATGAGCAACAATTCTTCCAATGACTTCCATTGGCTTGAGATCTTTGTAATTGGGCATCATTTGAATCAATGTGCACACGGTATCATATTTGCCATCCAAGGCTCTTAGGATCTTCTTGATGATGAATCTGTCGGTCATCTCTTCACTTCCTAAGCCGGTAATCTCATTTGTGATAAGAGCAACCCTAGAGTACATTTCAGCGACACCTTCACCATCCTTCATTTTGAACTTGTCAAGTTGACTTTGAAGCACATCCAACTTGGATTCCTTGACGGAGTCGGTACCTTCATGCATGTCAATCAAAGTATCCCAAATTTCCTTTGCATTCTCAAGACGGCTGATTTTGTTGAATTCTTCAGGGCACAATCCGTTGAAGAGGATATCACAAGCTTGAGCGTTGTATTGCAGAATTTTCAACTCTTCCGCGGTAGCTTCACGATTCGGTTCTCTCCCATCAAAGAATTCACCTTGCAAGCCAATACACACAATAGCCCAAACGGCGGGGTTATGTCCAAGAATATGCATTTTCATCTTATGCTTCCAACTAGCAAAATTAGTACCATCAAAGTAAGGACCTCTACGGTGATAATTTCCCTCGCTAGACGCCATACTCTCCTAGGATGTGAAACCAAGGCTATGACCACCAAAAGCTATGGAAAGCAAAGCAAACGGGGACCAAAGCTCTGATACCACTTGTAGGATCGAAAGTATGTCTAGAGGGGGGGTGATTAGACTACTTGACCAATTAAAAATCTATCCTTTTCCCAATTTTAGTCTTTGGTAGATTTTACCTATCTTAGCACAAGTCAAGCAATCTTAACACAATTCAAGCAAGCATGCAAAGAGTATATGAGCAGCGGAAAGTAAAGCATGCAACTTGCAAGAATATAAAGGGAAGGGTTTGGAGAATTCAAACGAAATTGGAGACACAGATGTTTTTGTCGTGGTTTCGATAGGTGGTGCTATTGTACATCCACGTTGATGGAGACTTCAACCCACGAAGGGTAACGGTTGTGCGAGTCCACGGAGGGATCCACCCACGAAGGGTCCACGGAGAAGCAACCTTGTCTATCCCATCATGGCCATCGCCCACGAAGGACTTGCCTCACTAGCCGTAGATCTTCGCGAAGTAGGCGATCTCCTTTCCCTTACAAACTCCTTGGTTCAACTCCACAATCTTGTCGGAGGCTCCCAAGTGACACCTAGCCAATCTAGAAGACACCACTCTCCAAGAAGTAACAAATGGTGTGTTGATGATGAACTCCTTGCTCTTGTGCTTCAAATGATAGTCTCCCCAACACTCAACTCTCTCTCACAAGATATGGATTTGGTGGAAAGAAGATTTGAGTGGAAAGTAACTTGGGGAAGTCTAGAGATCAAGATTCATATGGTGGGAATGGAATATCTTGGCCTCAACACATGAGTAGGTGGTTCTCCCTCAGAAAATGTGTATTGGAAGTGTAGGTATGTTCTGATGGCTCTCTCCACGAATGAAGAGTGGGTGGAGGGGTATATATAGCCTCCACACAAAAACTAACCGTTACACACAATTTACCAATCTCGGTGAGACCGAATTGAGAAACTCGGTCGGACCGATTTAGCAAACCTAGTGACCGTTAGGATTTTTGGTGGGACTGAGATGCAACTCAGTAGGACCGATATGGTTAGCGTTAGGGCATAGCGTAATCTCGGTGTGACCGATTACACAAACTCGGTGGAACCGATTTTGGTAATAAGCTAACCAGAGAGTTGGTCAGGTAAACTCGGGGGGACCAATTCGCTCATTTCGGTGGGACCGAAATGTTACAAAAGGGAAACAGAGAGTTTACATTGCAGTCTCGGTGGGACCGATCGCTCATTTCAGTAGAACCGAAACGTCACGAAGGGAAACAGAGAAATTACAACCCCATCTCGGTGTGACCGAGATCCCTATCGGTGAAACCGATTTGCCTAGGGTTTGTGGCAGTGGCTATGACATCTGAACTCGGTGGCGCCGGATAGAAAGAATCGGTGGGGCCGAGTTTGACTTTTGGTTTAGGTCATATGTGGATGTGGGAAGGTAGTTGAGGGTTTTGGAGCATATCACTAAGCACTATGAAGCAATAACCTCATCAAGCAACACCTCATCCCTCCTTGATAGTATTGGCTTTTCCTATAGACTCAATGTGATCTTGGATCACTAAAATATAAAATGTAGAGTCTTGAACTTTGAGCTTGAGCCAATCTTTTGGTCCTTAATATTTTGAGGGGTCCACTTTCCTCATCCATGCCATGCCATTCATTAAGCTTTTCCTGAAATATTAATCTTGGAATAATGTTATCTCAATGAGCTATATGTTGTTAGGAATTACCAAAACCACCCAGGGATAGTTGCACTTTCACATTGCTGCAAGCAATAAAAATTCCTCTCTAAATATGTATGATCTATTAGTGTGGAGAAAATAAGCTTTATATGAGCTTGTGATATGGAAGAAATAAAAGCGAAGGACTGCATAATAAAGGTCCTTATCACAAGTGGCAATATAAAGTGACGTTCTTTTGCATTAAGACATTGTGCATCCAACCATAAAAGCACATGACAACCTCTGCTTCCCTCTGCGAAGGGCCTATCTTTTATTTTTGTCTTATTACAGTATACAAGAGTCGTGGTGATCTTCACCTTTCCTTTTTACACTTTATCTTTTGGCAAGCACTATGTGTTGGAAAGATCCTGATATAATTGGATGTGGGTTTTCAGAAAGCATCATTGTTGACGTTACCCTTGAGGTAAAAGGTTGGGAGGCAAAACTATAAGCCCCTATCTTTCTCTGTGTCCGATTAAAACTTCATACCCATAAGTATTGCGTGAGTGTTAGCAATTGTGAAAGACTAAATGGTAGTTGAGTATGTGGACTTGCTGAAAAGTTCTTATATTGACTCTTTCCGATGTTATGATAAATTGCAATTGCTTCAATGACTGAGATTATGGTTTGTTAGTTTTCAATGAAGTTTGTGATTCATACTTTACATTGTGAATAGATTGTTACTTTAGCATAAGAAATCATATGACAGTATATATATGTTGTTGTTTTAAGAATGATCATCATGCCCTCATGTCCGTATTTTATTTTATCGACACCTCTATCTCTAAACATGTGGACATATTTTTTGATATCGGCTTCCGCTTGAGGACAAGCGAGGTCTAAGCTTGGGGGAGTTGATACATCCATTTTGCATCTTGCTTTTATATCGATATTTATTGCATTATGGGCTGCTATTACACATTATGTCACAATACTTACTCTCTTATTTTAAGAGGTTTACATGAAGAGGGGGAATGCCGGTAGCTGGAATTCAGGGCTGGAAAAGGAGCAAATATTAGAGATCTATTCTGCACAACTCCAAAAGTCTTGAAACTCCACGAAAGTCAGTTTTGGAATATATTAGAAATATTGGGCGAAGAAAGCACCAGAAGGGGGCCACCCATTTTCCACGAGGATGGAGGGCGCGCCCTACCCCGTGGGCCCTTGCCTCGTGGGCCACATGGAAGGCCCCTGATTCCCATCTTCTGATGTAAGGTGTCTTTTGCACTGGAAAAAAAATAAGAAGGAAGCTTTCTGGACGAAGCGCTGCCGTCTCGAGGCGGAACCTGGCGAAACCAATCTAGGGCTCCGGCGAAGCTGTTCTGCCGGGGAAACATCCCTCCGGGAGGGGGAAATTGTCACCATCATGATCACCATCAATCCTCTCGTCGGGAGGGGGCCAATCTTCATCAACATCTTCACCAGCACCATCTCCTCTCAAACCCTAGTTCATCTCTTGTATCCGGTCTTTGTCTCAAAACCTTAGATTGGTACATGTGGGTTGCTAGTAGTGTTGATTACTCCCTGTAGTTGATGCTAGTTGGTTTATTCAGTGGAAGATCATATGTTCAGATCCTTTATGCATATTAATACCCCTCTGATTATGAACATGAATATGATTTCTGAGTAGTTATGTTTGTTCCTGAGGACATGGGAGAAGTCTTGTTATAAGTAGTCATGTGAATTTGGTATTCGTTCGATATTTTGATGAGATGTATGTTGTCTTTCCTCTAGTGGTGTTATGTGAACGTCGACTACATGACACTTCACCATTGTTTGGGCCTAGAGGAGGCATTGGGACGTAATAAGTAGATGATGGGTTGCTAGAGTGACAAAAGCTTAAACCCTAGTTTATGCGTTGCCTCGTAAGGGGCTGATTTGGATCCATATGTTTCATAATATGGTTAGGTTTACCTTCATTCTTCTTTCATAGTTGCGGATGCTTGCGAGAGGGGTTAATCATAAGTGGGATGATGCTTTTCCAAGGAAGGGCAGCACCCAAGCACCGGTCCACCCACATATCAAATTATCAAAGTAACAAACGTGAATCATTTGAGCATGATGAAAACTAGCTTGACGATAATTCCCATGTGTCCTCGGGAGCATTTTGCTTTATATAAGAGATTGTACAGGCTTGTCCTTTGCTACAAAAAGGATTGGGCCACCTTGCTGCAGCTTGTTTACTTTTGTTACTTGTTACCCGTTATGAATTACCTTATCATAAAACTATCTGTTACCGATAATTTCAGTGCTTGCAGAGAATACCTTACTGAAAACCGCTCGTCATTTCCTGCTGATCCTCGTTGGGTTCGACACTCTTACTTATCGAAAGTACTACGATAGATCCCCTATACTTGTGGGTCACCAAATTACATATGTTGTCATAACGGTTCAACCGATAAAGATCTTCGTAGAATATGTAGGAGCCAATATGAGCATCTAGGTTCTGCTATTGGTTATTAACCAGAGAGATGTCTCGTACATAGTTCTCGAACCCATAGGGTCTGCACGCTTAATGTTTGATGATGATAAAGTATTATATGAGTTATGTGATTTGGTGACCGAATGTTGTTCAGAGTCCCGGATGATTTCACAGACATGACGAGGAGTCTCCAAATGGTCGAGAGGTAAAGATTAATATATAGGACAATGGTATTCGGACACCGGAAGTGTTCTAGAGGGTACCAGGTACATATCAGGTCATTGGAAGGGGTTCCGAACGCCCCCGACAAAAGATATGGACCTTATGGGCCAAGTGTTGGGGAACGTAGTATTTCAAAAAATATTCCTATGATCACGCAAGATCTATCTAGGAGAAGCATAGCAATGAGCGGGGAGAGTGTGTCCACGTACCCCCGTAGACCGAAAGCGGAAGCGTTTAGTAACGCGGTTGGTGTAGTCGAACGTCTTCGCGATCCAACCGATCAAGTACCGAACACACGACCCCTCCCCTTGTCCAAGTAGGGGGATTCCTACTCCTAGTAGGAGTAGGTTTCCCCCTTTCCTAGTCCAAGTATGAGAAGGGGGGAAGGAGGAGGAGGAGGAGGAGAGAAGGAAGGAGGGGGTGATAACCCACAAGTATAGGGGATCAATTGTAGCCTCTTTCGATAAGTAAGAGTGTCGAACCCAACGAGGAGCTAAAGGTAGAACCGATTGCCCTGTTAGCAAGGCAAGTAACACATTGATCATACTCTTTTCATACTCAGTTTTTATGCATTAGTTCCAATCCTCAAACATTGCATGATTAGGATGTCATTAACATGTGGGATCGGAAGTAGTTGATGAGGTAGAACCTATTGCCCTGTTATATTCGAACCCTTGGGAGTTACTTTTAGGTATTGCTTATATTGCCATACTATGCTCGTAGACGTGATTGGGTTTGAGTGAAATTCATGACAGATGTGAGATTGTTAATTAATGGTTCAACTTAAGGTGGCAACTTAATCAAACAACTGGGTGGATTGAGGCACCTGGGGAACCTAGTGTTGTCTGTTTTTTTTGGAAATCCCGGGGTAGCCGTGTGATCTTCCTGTGGACCGCCACCCAGGCTCAAAGGGAACTAATATGATTCATGCTAGAAACTTCCGTGTGCAGCCACAAGCTATTATGGGCTCTAGCATAGCTGAGTAAGTTACGTGAAGCTCTTGAAGAGGTAGATCAGCAGGTAGTGGGTTTTGTAGGTTTGGTATGGTCTACCCGGAGTAGAGAGTTAATGTTTCTGAAAGACTGTGTCTCGGTCATCTGTTTCTCAAACACCATGTAGTGCGAGAAATCCAACGGATGCGATCGAGTCTTGTGGGGAAAAGTGTGCAAACCTATGCAGAGTGTACAATCTAATTGTGGTTAGTCATGTCCCTGATTATGGACAAATCTTGAGTATCTAGTACTTGGGTTATCACATGTATCTCACCATGTTTAATTAATACTGTTGGGTTATTAATCACTTTAATTGGGATTGAGTTGGGGGTACCTTCTCAATGATGTTTCAATCACCAAGATAGTTAAATTAAAATCTATTCCTTTGTTGTAGGGAAAAATTGGCTTTTCGCAAAAACTATAACCATATAGCTTTTCATCAGCCATATATGCATGTAGTGATAACATTATTCTGTTCTTGCTCTACTGTGTTATATTGCCAGCATATTCCATGTGCTGACCCGTTTTTTGGGCTGCAACGTATTATGTTGCAGACTTTTCAAACGAGGAGTAAGGTTCGTTAGGTCGTTGCCGTGCAGCTCAGCTATGCCGCTGGAGTTGATGGACTCACTTTACCTTCCAAGCCTTCCACTGTTATCGTATTGGATGGCCTTAAGCCATATTATTGTAATAAGTTCTCTTTTGAGACATTCGATGTAATGAGTTGTGATTGCTACTCTGTTATAAATCCTTCGAGTACTGTGTGTGTCAGCATTACCGATCCAGGGATGACACTGAAGCACAGAGACTTGACCATCTGAGGTCGGGTCGCTACAGAAAGCACTCAACAGAAATAAATGACTCTCTAAAACTTCCGGGTTGTCTCCCTGGCAGCGATTTCTTTAAAGTCATTAAGCTAGGCATATAGTGCTTAAGTAATGGATCCACTCGGATCCCAAGGTATATCAAAGCCAATTTTAATTAGCAATGATTTGTAATTTAGTAGTGAGCACAAAGCAGCATATATCATGTAATGACGAAGTCTAACTCTCTTCCTATGCATCGGCATGTCATAAAAGAACAATTCATGCACACATAGTAAAGGCCAATGCATAGTATAAACAGTTTCTTGCAATTTTATCGTGTGGGAAACATAGAGAGGTGGAGATATAGTTCCTCTCTCATAATAATTGCAAGTAGGAGCAGCAAGCACATGCATATTATAGTCATCAAAATCATCATGTGTAGTAGTAAAAGGCAACCCATCAATATAATACTTAATAAGCACAAGCTTCTCCGATATAGTGTAGTTTGGATAATTCAAAAAGATAATAGGACTATCATGTGTGGGTGCAATAGCAACAACTTCATGTTTAACATAAGGAACTATAGCAAGTTCATCTCCATAAGCATAATTCATATTGGCATCTTGGCCACAAGCATAGCAAGCATCATCAAAAAGGGATATTTCAAAATAATCAACGGGTTCATAGCAATCATCATAGCAATCATCCTTCGGTAAGCACTAAGGGAAATTAAACAATGTATGAATTGAAGAGTTACTCTCATTAGAATGTGGGCACGGGTGATCAATCTGCTCTTCCTCCTTTTGTTCTTCGCTCTACTCCTCATCTTTTTCATCCAATGAGCTCACAGTTTCATCAATTTCTTCTTCCATAGATTCCTGCAAAAAAATTGTCTCTTCTTGGACAGCAGAGACTTTCTCAATAAACGCATCAATATCAGAATTGTATTCATAATTCTCATAACAATATTTAAGGATAGCTAAATTTTCAGGTCTGTAAACAACATCATAAAGATTTTCATATTCTTTGAACATAGATTCAATTTCATAAGCACCCATAAAAGCAACAAATTCTTCTATTTGTTGCACGTCATAGTAATCATATATACCTCTAGCATAAGAAGCCAAGGTTTCGTTATCATTAAATTTGTATGAAAAGGTAAGGCGTGGAGCCTTCATCCTAGAGCAACAATTATAATCATATCTCAAGCATAGTTGCCTAGCATACCAATTCAATATATGAATTCGATCCCATAATAGTTTTCCTTTTTGAGTCAAACAATAATCCCTGAGGGGTTGTTTGGATGCGGGATTTATGCCAAACCTATTTTCACTAATCACGTTTAGGATTCTAACTGCCTAAAACTCTATTTGGTTGGTCCAACAAATCTCCAGATAAGAAAAACTTGGTTTCCCATAAACCAGGAAAACGAGTATTTGGAAAAACGAATAATACTCGTTTTTCTACAAACCAGATTAGTTTATCGCTCGTTTCAATCGCACAGTCTAGCTTCCATGAGACCTGCACCGGTGGGCAGCGGTCAAGTACGTCTACCAGGGCAAAGTTAGCCCCGTTCTAGGTGCCCTGGCTGCTGCTCCTCGAAGAGGACGACGGCGGCGTTTCTCCTGTAACCATGGGCATACTCGCCGCCACTGCAGCCGTTGTGTATCTGACGAGACGAGATGTAGATGGCTGAAGACGAAGCCAACGGAGCGCAGCACGGTGGGGTTCATAGCAGTGATGGCACCACCATAGACGAGCTTGTGGCCACCGGCGTCTCAGCCTAGTCAGACGCGAGGAACAGTGCGGCCTACGTCACATCGACCGTGCGCAGCACCCTCCCACGCAGCACCATGTGTCTCTATCATGGCCTCCATCTCCTCGACACTCACAACCACCATGGTGCAGCTCAATGATGTGGTGCCCCAGTTCCCCGGCGGCCGCGTGCACCAGGATCAGTAGTGGCCAGCAATTTGATGGACATGACGTAATCAAGGGCGCCCAGCTTCAAGTTCGTCATAGGCCCGTCGAGAGCAGCACGCACTGTGACGTAGTCGATTGGCTTGGTGCGGCGGCTCCCCTCTTGGTCCTCGCTTCTCATTTGAACGGCCTGGAATCTTTCTCAAGGTTGAGGATGACCCGAAAGAGACGTCCAAACAAAGTATTCTACAAACTAGTTTTAATGAAACAACAACTTAAAACTGGTTTTCCTAAAAATACTCCTAAAACTGATTTTGCTAAAACTAGTTCTAAATACTAGTTATCCAAACAACCACTAAAGTATTCGCGTTGATCCAAGGTGTCTCCCATAACATAATTGAATGGGATTTTCTCAGGATTATCGAAGTAGTACATAATATCTTTCACATAACCAGCATCGAGGGTTTTAGGAGGTTCCCCATCTCCATGAGTAGCAAGTACACCTAATTTTTTTGGTATTTCGTGTTCCATATCCATAACTAAAGATAAAGAACAACTAATAACAACAAATAAAAATTACTTAGTGATAAATAAAACATGCACACACGAGAATATTCACCCCACACTATTGCTCCCCGGCAACGGCGCCAGAAAAAGGTCTTGATAACCCACAAGTATAGGGGATCAATTGTAGCCTCTTTCGATAAGTAAGAGTGTCAAACCCAACGATGAGCTAAAGGTAGAACAAATATTACCTCAAGTTCTATCGACCATCGATACAACTCTACGCATGCTTAACGTTCGCTTTACCTAAAACAAGTATGAAATTAGAAGTACTTTGTAGGTGTTGTTGGATAGGTTTCCAAGATAATAAAGAGCACGTAAATAAAAACTAGGGGCTGTTGTAAGTAAAGAAGCAATAAAGTAAATATAGAGAGTGTGGAAAAGTGGTGGTAGGAGTTGCGAAATTGTCCCTAAGCAATTGACTACTTTACTAGACCGATAGCAAGTTTTATGTGGGAGAGGCCACTGCCAGCATGTCATCCCTGACTTAGAATTCTATGCACTTATGATTGGAACTATTAGCAAGCGTCTGCAACAACTAAGGTTCATTAAGGTAAAAACCAACCATAGCATTAAGATATATTGGTCCCCCTTCGATCCCGTATGCATCAATTTCTATGCTAGGCTGAAGCTTCTGTCACCCTTTCCCTCCAATACATAGTCCTATCAACATACAACTAACCCTATGGTGTGATCCACGCGCGCACTCATATGATGGGCACCAAAGGACAACAACGTAACCACAAGCAAATTAAATCAATCATAGCAATTCATCAACCACCGATAGGACAACGAAAATCTACTCAGACATCATAGGATGGTAACACATCATTGGATAATAATATGAAGCATAAAGCACCATGTTCAAGTAGAGGGTACAGCGGGTTGCGGAAGAGTGGACCGCTGTAGATAGAGGGAGGAAGGTGATGGAGATGTTGGTGAAGATGGCGGAGGTGTTGGTGAAGATCGCGGTGATGATGATGGTGGCCACGACGGTGTTCCGGCGCCACCGGAAGAGAAGGGGAGAGGGGGGGCCTTCGTCTTCTTCTTCCTTGACCTCCTCCCTAGATGGGGGTTTCCCCTCTGGTCCTTGGCCTCCATGGCATGGGAGGGGCGAGAGCCCCTCCGAGATTGGATCTATCTCTCTGTTTCTCTCTGTTTCCGCGTTTTGGTCTGCTGCCCTTTCACCGTTTCTTTTATATCCGGAGATCCATAACTCCGATTGGGTTGAATCTTTCGCCTAGATTTTTCTCATAAAATTAGCTTTCTTGCCGCAAAAGAAGAGCATCAACTACCTTGCGGGTGGACCACGAGGGTCAGGGGCGCGCCCCCCTGCCTCGTGCCCACCTCGGACACCGTCTCGCGTTGATTCTTCTTCCGGAATTTTCCAAATATTCCAAAAATATTCTCCGTCCATTTTTATCCCGTTTGGATTCCGTTTGATATGGATATTCTGCGAAACATAAAACATGCAACAGACAGGAACTGGCACTGGGCACTGGATCAATATGTTAGTCCCAAAAATAGTATAAAAAGTTGCCAAAAGTATATGAAAGTTGTAGAATATTGGCATTGAACAATCAAAAATTATAGATACGATGGAGACGTATCAGGGGGGCACCGCCCCCTCCCCTTTTCCAATTCGGATTAGGGCAAGGGGGCGCCACCTCCTGGCCAGCCCTCTCTCTTCTCCAGTAAGGCCCATGAGGCCCAATAGCTTCCCGGGGGGGGGGGGGCGTTAACCCCCCGCACTCTGAAACTTATCCCATATGACCCGAACCATTTCGGTGTCCGAATATAACCTTCCAATATATGAATCCTTATGTCTCGACCATTTCAAGACTCCTCGTCACGTCCGTGATCTTATCCGGGACTCCTACAACCTTTGGTCATCAAATCACATAAACTCATAATACAAATCGTCATCGAACGTTAAGCGTGCGGACCCTACGGGTTCGAGAACTATGTAGACATGACCGAGACACATCTCCGGTCAATAACCAATAGAAAAACCTGGATGCTCATATTGGCTCCTACATATTCTACGAAGATATTTATCGGTCAAATCGCACAACAACATACGTTGTTCCCTTTGTCATCGGTATGTTACTTCCCCGAGATTCGATCGTCGGTATCATCATACCTAGTTCAATCTTGTTACTAGCAAGTCTCTTTACTCGTTCTGTAATGCATCACCCGCAACTAACTCATTAGTCACATTGCTTGCAAGGCTTATAGTGATGTGCATTATCGAGAGGGCCCAGAGATACCTCTCCGACAATCAAAGTGGAAAAATTCTAATCTCGATCTATGCCAACTCAACAAACACCATTGGAGACACCTATAGAGCATCTTTATAATCACCCAGTTACGTGGTGATGTTTGATAGCACACTAAGTGTTCCTCCGGTATTCGGGAGTTTCATAATCTCATAGTCATAGGAACATGTATAAGTCATGAAGAAAGCAATAGCAATAAACTAAATGATCATAGTGCTAAGCTAACGGATGGGTCTTGTCCATCACATCATTCTCTACTGATGTGATCCCGTTCATCAAATGACAACACATGACTATGGCTAGGAAACTTAACCATCTTTGATTAACGATCTAGTCTAGTAGAGGCATACTAGGGACACTCTGTTTGTCTATGTATTCACACATGTACTAAGTTTCTGATTAATACAGTTCTAGCATGAATAATAAACATTTATCATGATGTAAGAAAATATAAATAACAACTTTATTATTGCCTCTAAGGCATATTTCCTTCAGTCTCCCACTTGCACTAGAGTCAATAATCTATATTACATAGTAATGATTCTAACACCCATGGAGTCTTGGTGCTGATCATGTTTTGCTCGTCAGAGAGGCTTAGTCAACGGGTCTGCAACATTCAGATCCGTATGTATCTTGCAAATCTCTATGTCTTCCTCCTTGACTTGATCGCGGATGCAATTGAAGCGTCTCTTGATGTGCTTGGTTCTCTTGAGAAATCTAGATTCCTTTGCCAAGCACTACAAAAAAAGACACATCCGTGACATTTTGGGCCGAACGAAAGTTTTTTCTATCATACATATGAAACTTCTATGACGATAATTGTGACAAAACCTGGTATCATCATAGATGTGGTGGGCTCCTACTTCTATCACAAAAAATCATGACAGAAAATGGGCTTTTCGTCCTGGGCGGGACGGAGACGTAGCTGCATGACATTCTTTGGGCCGTCCATGATGGAAAAAACCATGGTAGAAGCGAGGGGGAGGAAAATTTCGGGGAGTTCCCGGTTACGGTGGGAGGTCGGGGGCCGAGCGATGCGCGTTTCTCTCGTACACGTACGCGCGTGTGTGCGAGGCGTTGGCACTAACTCAACCCGAGCGAGGCGTTGGGCTCTAACCAAACCCGAGCGATTGCACTGCAGGCTACGCGTTACTGAACCCGAGCGATCAATCGATTGATGTTAACTGAACTCGATCGAGCGATTCCTTCGCTATTGCTGCTAACTAAAGCCGATCGATTGGATGAACAGTGGGCGTTGCATGGGGGTTTGGATGAATAGTGAGCGGTGGCGTTGCCTCCGGATGAACAGGACCCCGTGGTGTGGTGGAGGGCTGGATGAACAGTAGACGGTGGAGGGGTCCCCGTGGAGGGGTGGATGAACAGGACCCCGTGGTGTGGAGGGCTGGATGAACAGTAGACGATGGAGGGGTGCTCGTGGAGGGGTGGTTGAATAGGACCCCGTGGTGTGGAGGGCTAGATGAATAGTAGTTGGTGGAGGGGTGGTTGAACAGTAGCCGGTGGAGTAGCGCGCGGTGGAGGCTGGATGAACAGGAGCCCGTGGATGAACAGTCGCAGGTGGAGGCTGGAGAAGGTCGACAGTGGATGAACAGTAGCCCGTGGAGGCTGGAGGGGGTCGATGGTGGAGATGAACAGTATCCCGTGGAGTCCCGTTTTGCGGTACGCCACACCCCTCTCGATCAACAAGACTCCTTTTCGACCGTAGCGCTCCAACACAAGTCCGTTTCCTCCATTTTGCGGTACGCCACACCCCTCCCGATCAACAGGACCCCCGTTTCGACTGTAGGAGGTCCATTTCCTCCGTTTTGCGGTACGCCAGACCCCTCCCGATGAACAGGATCCCGTTTCGAACGTGGCCGGTCGAACACAAGGCCGTTTCCTCCATTGTGCGGTACGCCAGGCCTCGTTTCCATCGCTTGTTCCGTCCAAGCCCTCCCGATGAACATGACCACGCATTCCGTTCCGACCCAGCCGGTTGGCTCACACGCGTTCCGTTGCCTACCAATGAACACGACGCATTCCGTTGCCTCCCCATGAACACGATGCATTCCGTTGCCTCCCCATGAACACGACGATGATTTTGTTTCTCCGTTCTGACCCAGCCATGTACACGAGCCCTCGCCGTACGTATGCGCGAGTAGGCGTTCGAGACCCCGCCCGTATGTACACAGACGTGGCCATATTTTCTTTCTTGCACCCTGGCCGATGTACGTACGTGTACATGCTACGTGCGCGCCTCTACTACGACGCGTGTGCGCCTCTACATCGACCAGTATGTACGTACACGTTCGCGACCAGAATGACAACGCTACGTACGCTTCGACCAGGTGGGTCCCGACTGTCAGGCACTTCCTTGCCTGCAAAGATGTAGCTGGTGGGTCCCAGCAGTTAGGGGGCGAATCGGTTTTTTTGCCCAGACGCACTTCCTTGCGTGCGAAGGTGTAGCTGGTGGGTCCCAACAGTCGGGGGGCTGGTGGGTCCCAGAAGTCAGGGGGGCGAATCGTTTTTTTTCGTACGCACTTCCTTGCGTGCGAAGATGTAGCTCATGGGTCCCAGCAGTCTGGGGGCGAATCATTTTTTTCGCAAAATACGGTGGCCCGTCCGGTGGGTCCCCGCTGTCAGGTGGAGGAATTATTATTTTGCGCGTAATAAGGAGGCACTTCCTTGCGGCTACCATGGACCCAGCTATCAGCCTCTCCACATACAGTACTCTTTCCGATGGAAGTCGGTCGTTGACCACGTTGACCACGCCGCGCCGAGAGCACCAGGGCGGTGGTCTGGACGACGGCGAGGCCTAGGAAGGGGACAACGCGGAGCCGGGGAAGACGCAGTAGAGGAAGCCCGTGTGGAGAGGAGTACGAGGGTTCACCGGTTCGGCTGCGGTGTAAGGCTGCCGTCGCCGCAAGAATAACAGGGGGTGTGGGTGAGTAGAGGAATGGCCTGGACAGCGGTGGGAGTAGTACGGGGCGGTGAGGCCTCCACGGCATCACAGCCGGCCACGGGAGGCAGGAGCACGCGACACGACCGGCGCTGCTTTGGGCGGCTGGAGCAAGAAGACCAGAGGTTGAAGAAGCACGACGGCCGTTGGATGGACATCGTACGATCACTGCAGCTAGAATCGTTTATATTGACTAAGTTGACAAAGCCCTTGGTACGCGTCAACTTAGTAGGCCCACAACTCGGATTTGGCAGAGAACATATAGCCCATTTGCGATTTGTAAGAATGTACAGCCCATTTTTTAATTCTAATGGAATTTACTATAGCCCATTTACAGTTTGTTAAAAGTACAGCCCAACTTCTAGCTAGGACAACGATTAATAATTTCAGACAACCGCTCAAAACAGAATTCAAAAAAAAATTCCCACATTTTGATGGGATCTGAAATATTTTTATCTGAAATTTCTAGTCACGTTAAATATAATTTCAAAATAAAGTTGTATTATGTTAAAATCCAATGAAATATTGCGCACGCAACAAGTAATGAAATTAAAATTTTCAAATTCCAAAAATAATATATTTTTCAAACTAATTACGTGTTTGGTGCATAGTAACTGTCTAGTTATTATAATTACATCCATTTATTATTTCTTGAAGTCCATTTTCTTGTAAAGCCTAATGCATACCTCCTAGGAAAGTTTGCAGCCCAGCGGGGCGGAGAATAACAAGTTGACCCGGATATTGTGTACAACTGTAGGCCCAGTTGCATTGCTGATGTTGAAAAAAAGCTATTTTTTATACACACATTTAACAATTTTTGTATAGATAAGGAACATTTTTTATACACACATTTAACAATTTTTAAATACATGATTAACAGTTTTTAAAACAAATTTTTTAGTCAACTTTTTTGCATATATATCGTACATTTTTTATATACATCAAGAACTTTTTTTATACATGTTTAACATTTTTTAATTACATTATTAAAAAAATTTAAACATATATTTTTTATGCCTACTTTTTTTGCAAAAACAATTAGCCCATAGCGAGCCAATTAGCTCTAGTCGACCCATAGTGGGCCGACAGGGGCCAGTCGGCCAGCTGTAGGCCGACTGGAATCCAATCGGCCTGTTGTGGGCCGACTAGGCCCAGTCGGCCTGCGGCAGGCCGATGGTGTATTATTTTTAAAAAAAACTTACTCAGCGTAATATTTATGAAAATAATAAAAAATGTATTATTTAAAAAAAAGTGAAAAAAAGGCCTGTGTAGTACAGTACAACCTAACATGGTTACTCAGCCCACATTCAGCGACGCCGGAAAGGCCCAAACAAGACTTCTGTATAACTTTTTGAAGTCACTGAGCTCAATTAATAACTTAAGAAAAAAGTTAGATTACAGTGGAACCTAATTAAAAGCTGTCACGGGCAAATAAATAATTCAACGGGTCCCACTTGTGCGTGTGCGCCCGTGCGTGTGTGTGTGTGTGTGTGTGTGAGAGAGAGAGAGAGAGAGAGAGAGAGAGAGAGAGACAGACCCATCGGCCGATGCTTGTAAATACATCTTTCAGCCATATGCATTGCTGATGCACAGTAAAAACTTATATAGTTGACACAATCATATAGAACATCATAGCACACTGAACTTGCATACAAAACGTTCACGCAGGCGGCACAATCAGGATGGAAGCACTGGATCGCTACAGGAAGGGCTATGTTGAAACCAACGAAGTTGTACATAACGGTTCATCGTCTTTATCAATGACGGGGAAATATCTTGAATGTCGTGCAAAGAAAACAGACAGACAACAGAATAAGTTCTCCTAGCACATTAAGTTGACGTATAGCCCTTTCTAAAAAAAGTTCAGGTACAAAATTAGAACAGGTCACAATCAAATGTACTGGCATATCAGTGCTTCACATCCATAGCTCGGATTTAACTAGTATCTGACAAGATTCAGTTGTTACCTCAAAATAGAGCACATCCAGGCAGCCAGCCATGCCTCTTCTCCCAAAGAAGCAGTGGCCTCCGCCGCGTGATGGAGTAGGCCCTGTGCCATCCATCGTTCCGAGCAACACGGGGAAAGTCTGACGTTGACTCCTGTAATGGACGTCGTCGACGAACCCTGGCACCAGCGGCGGCGGCAGGACTTCGATTGATGGATTGACCACTTCTTCGACATGCAGAAACACTCGATACAGGTACATCCCTAACGTGGTCCGCGGCGGCCTTGATGGCGACGAATAGTACATCCCCGGTTCCTGCACCGGTATCTCAACACCAATCACCTTCGGTATGGTGGACGGCTTCTTCATCCATGCCATAACCGTCAGAGCCCAGCTGTCTGGAGGAACAAACATACTTACGAGCTCACCTCCAAGGTCGTTGATAAGCTCGTTCATGGACTCGCTGTTCCAAGCACGTCGAGGCATGCCGTGGAAGGTAAGCTTTGTTAAAAACTCAAGCTCAGAGGGCACCGAGCCCCATCGTGGGTACCACCGATCAAAGCTCACCAGCGCACCATCGCAGAACAAACGCCAGGAAGATTCAAACACACGACTGCAGTCGAAAGTTGTCCAGAACCTGATGAAGAAATCAGCCGGTGGCGGACAGACCTCGACGAGCTTTGACAAGGTCATCCACCGAGAGGGGAGGCCGGTCGCCGTTGATGGTTACCATCAGCACTTTGCCGGCAAACTGGTCGTCAAGCACCGCCATGCCACTGTTGAGCGACAGCACGCAGCGACCGAAGGCAAGACAGACCTCAGGATCTCCGGCTCGGAGATCCGCTGAGGGAGTCCTGGATTAGGGGGTATCCGGACTGTTGGACTATGAAGATACAAGATTGAAGACTTCGTCCCGTGTCCGGATGGGACTCTCCTTGGTGTGGAAGGCAAGCTTGGCAGTATGGATATGTAGATCTACTTCCTTGTAACCGACTCTGTGTAACCCTAGCCCCCTCCGGTGTCTATATAAACTGGAGGGTTTAGTCCGTAGGACGAAGAACAACAATCATACCATAGGCTAGCTTCTAGGGTTTAGCCTCTTCGATCTCGTGGTAGATCAACTCTTGTAATACTCATATCATCAAGATCAATCAAGCAGGAGTAGGGGTTTACCTCCATCGAGAGGGCCCGAACCTGGGTAAAAACATCGTGTCCCCCGTCTCCTGTTACCATCCGCCTAGACGCACAGTTCGGGACCCCCTACCCGAGATCCGCCGGTTTTGACACCGACATTGGTGCTTTCATTCAGAGTTCCTCTATGTCGTCGTCGTTAGGCTTGATGGCCCCTTCGATCATCGATAGAGACGCAGTCCAGGGTGAGACTTTTCTCCCAGGACAGATCTTTGTATTCGGCGGTTTCACACTGCGGGCCAACTCGCTTGGCCATCTGGAGCAGATTGAGAGTTATGCCCCTGGCCACCAGGTCAGGTTTGGAAGCTTAAACCACACGGCCGACATCCGCGGAGACTTGATCTTCGACGTATTCGAGCCCTTGCCGAGTGCGCCACACGGTCACGATGGGCATGATTTAGCTCTCCATCGGACAGTGTTCGGGAGATCGCACCGGCGACCGCTCTGACCCTCAATTCGGAGCCAATTGCCATCCAAGGACGGGTGGATAGACCCCGCCATGGAGGCCGCATTTTTGGCAGCGATCGAGCCGAGTATCGACCTTACCCTTCACGGGAGCCGTGACGCCGAACTGTCGGATCCTTCCCCGGCCACGGACTCCGAACCGCCTGCGCCCGTGCCTATCGAATCCAATTGGGCGCCGATCATGGAGTTCACCTCCGTGGATATCTTTGAGCACTCGCCCTTTGGCGACATACTGAACTCATTAAGGTCTCTCTTCTTGTCAGGAGAGTCCTGACCGAACTATGGCCGGCCAGATCGGGATGCAGACGACAAAGAAATTCGCCGCCCACCCACCACCCACTTAGTAGCCACTGTCGATGATTTGACTGACTTGCTCGACTTCGACTCCGAAGACATCGACGGTATGGATGACGATGCAGGAGACGAACAGGAGCCACTGCCCACAGGGCACTGGACGCCCACTTCATCATATGATGTATACATGGTGGACACACCCAAAGAAAACGACGGCGAGGAACGGAAGGATGCAATGAAGGATCGTTCCCTCGAGAATCAGTCAAAGCGGCGGCGTAAGCGCCGCTCCAAATCCTGCCTCGGCAGAAACAGCAATCATATAGACCCAGCGATAGAGCAGGGTGAGCCAGTGGATGACGAACATGGCATTGAACCACCGTCCGACCATGGCAACACGGAGAATCAAACCGAACAACCCGTCTCCGGCGAAGATAACAGCCCGGATGACATCACATCGAACAAGCACCCGGAGCAACAGAATACCCATCAAAAGCTTGTCGCCACTGCGAGGATTTTGAAAAAGCAGAAGCAAAGGCTCAGGGCTGCACAAGACACACTCAGAATTAGATGGAGTAAAGTACTCAACACTGCAGCAAAGTACGGCGGCAGTCGCCACACAAAGAGCTACCCGAAGCGAAAGCTGCTACCTGAATTCGACGATGAGGCCTTAGAGCCCCCGCAGTCAAAAAACAAAGCAGCCATCCGGTCGGATAGACGACCTCGTGGCCAACATAGAGCGGCAAACGACGCCGCAAACAAGCCAGTACATGATCCATGTGAGGGCTCGCATCAAAAGGACGGCGCAACCAGATCCATCTACGGGCCAAGCAAGCGCGCTCCAGCACGCAATGCAACACAACAAAAATCCGAACACCATGGTACACCCAAATACAGGGGTGCCGCAGACCCCTTATGTTTCACCGATGAGGTGCTGGACCATGGATTTCCAGAGGGATTCAAACCCGTAAACATAGAGGCGTACGATGAAACGACAGACCCTGGGGTCTGGATTGAGGACTACATCCTCCATATCCACATGGCTCGAGGAGACGATCTCCATGCCATCAAGTACTTACTCCTCAAGCTCAAAGGGCTAGCTTGGCACTGGCTTAAAAGCCTCCCCGAAAACTCCATTGGAAGCTGGGAAGAGCTCGAGGACGCTTTTCGGGCAAATTTTCAAGGGACCTATGTCCGACCACCAGATGCAGACGATTTAAGTCATATAAATCAACAGCCCGGAGAGTCAGCCCGAAAGCTTTGGAACAGGTTTCTCGCTAAAAAGAACCAAATAGTCGACTGTCCGGACGCCGAAGCCTTAGCAGCTTTCAAGCATAGCGTTCGAGACGAATGGCTTGCCAGACACCTCGGCCAAGAAAAGCCGAGAACAATGGCAGCATTAACAAGCCTCATGACCCACTTTTGCATGGGCGAGGACAGCTGGTTAGCCCGATGTAGCACCAGCAACCCAAGTACATCCGAAGTCAGGGACGGAAACGGGAAGCCACGACACAACAAAAACAAGCGCCAGAATAAAGAAGACAGCCCGAAGAGCACGGCGGTAAACGCTGGATTCAGAAGCTCTCGGCCAGGTTAGCAAAAGCTGCCCTCCAAAGGCAACATAGACGAACTGTCCAGCCTAAACAAGATTCTGGACAAACTATGTCAGATCCACAGCACCCCCGATAAACCTGCAAATCATACCCATAGAGAATGTTGGGTCTTCAAGCAGTCCGGCAAGCTCAACGCTGAACACAAGGGGCGGGATACACCAAGCGAAATCGAGGACGAGCCTCGCAAGCAAAGCACTGGGGAACATAAGAAATTCCCACCAGAAGTCAAAATAGTAACCGTGTTACACGTGATGAAGGGGAGAAACAAAGCGGCACTCCTAGAGACACATGCCCCAGGGCCTATCACCGCGGAGTTCTGCCACTGGTCGTCCCAACCAATCACCTTCGACCATCGGGATTACTCAGCAAGTATCCGACATGCAGGATGGGCTGCCTTGGTGTTAGACCCGATAATTGACGGATACCACTTCACACGAGTCCTGATGGACGACGACAGTAGTTTAAACCTGATATATCAGGACATAGTCCGCAAAATGGGGATAGACCCAACAAAAATCAGCCATAAAAATATTACCTTTAAAGGAGTAACGCCAGGCCCAGAAGCCCATTGCACAGGCTCCCTGCTACTAGAAGTTATATCTAGCTTTCCCGATAACTTCCGCAGCGAAAAGTTAACCTTCCACATCGCTCCGTTCCAAAGTGGCTATCAAGCACTACTCGGACGCGAAGCTTTCGCTCGCTTTAACGCAATACCGCATTACGCTTCTCTCATGCTTAAGATGCCCGGTCCACGTGGCATCATTACATTGAGCGCTCCTTGCGTGCGGAAGACCGTGTGGCTGCCTTGGCAGCCGCACACAAAACGGCCTCACCAACTAGAGCATCTGACAGGTCGTTAAGACCACAGACACGGTTAGACGAGTCCGGTGTAGCTATATATAATTGATACAGGTTTGATGGGTATACCCCTATAACAATACAAGGGGCTCAATGCGTGTAAACAAGTGACAATTAGGCTCAACTTTACTCATCTTGAATTGTACATGGTTTATTTAGTATGACCTACCTTTTGCACGACAAATTTTCAACTAAGTTCCTCTCTTTTACAGATGACCATCCTACACCTGTCCAGGATACGGCACAACGGAGACACATGCGCAGACATGCATCAGGGACCCGTTCCAAGGATTATTTTTAGATTAAGACCCTGCGTAAACCTTTTTTACTGTCTCTTGTTGATACACATCCCCCAAATTCTCAGTACAACTGAGAAGGATGCTGACGTATTGGCATGTGGCCACGTCAGAATATTGGACGTACCTGGACACCATGGGCTTATTACAAAGGGCACTGTTTAGCCCGGTTTACATCATAAAGACCGAATACCTTCGGGAGTGTTCGACATCGCGAGTTTGGCCTTATATGCATCATCTCTGAATCATGTCTTTGGTCAAATGTTGGGTTTGCCCGGCTCCTGCATTTTGCTGCTGTCGGATTCTAGGTTCCGGCAGACCCTTAAGGTTTGAACTCTGGGGTGCGCGCGGAGATCGAGCCCTCTACCTCTCCGTCTCGTAAGGGTCTAAACTACTGCAATAACAACACAAGAGACACAGGGTTTATACTGGTTCGGGCCACCATTGTGGTGTAATACCCTACTCCAGTGTGGTGGGTGGATTGCCTCTTGGGCTGATGAGGAAGAACAGTACAAGGGGGAACGGCCTCCCGAGGGCCTGTTCTTGGCTAGGGGATGAACTGCTAGGGGAGTTCGATCGCCCTTCTCTCTCTCTCTCTACTTGCTTCTACTGGTTCCTTGGTACTCGATCAGACCGAATTCTAGATCCCCCTCTCTTCTTTGTGGGTGGCTAGTCCTATTTATAGGCAAAGGCCCTGGGCCTCTTCCCAAATATTGAGCGGGAAGGGCGCCAACAATTGGCAAATTTGAAGGGGAACATCTGGTACACTTATCCTGACTAAAGTCGGTCTTCGCCTGCCAAAGGCTCTTGTGATGACGCCGGCTTGGGCTCCACAGTGACTTCCTCCTTGTCGCGGAGCTGGTCTTGGTCTCGTTGCACCGAAATGGGTGCCTTTGCTTGATCCTCTCGCCTGCGCTTGCCCCCTTTGTACCAAAGAGAAAAGGGAGGACACTGCGCGAGCTGGCGCCCGCCTGGCATCCTTGATCGTCATGGCTTGCATCATGGGCACCTCGTGAGGTACCCCACCTTGATCTCTCTGCCTCCTCGCGAACCAGCCTATGGAGGCCGTGCTTGAGGAAGCACCGTGTCGTCCGCCTCGCGAGGCTTGGCCCATCGCGAGGGTCTTGAGCCTTGTGTTGATGAAGATGGGCCGCGCTGGGCCCCCACTCGAGCCATGCCGCAAGCCGCAGGCAGGCAAGTCTGGGGACCCCCGTTCCCAGAACGCCGACAGTAGCCCCCGGGCCCAAGGCACGCACGGACTTGGCCGTGCCGAGAGGCGAAAGGGCAAGGGCAAAGCGCCGCGGGCCCTAACAGCCTGCGGCCTCGGGCGCCGCGTGGCGGTTAATTGGACGTGGGCGTCTCTGCTTCCCCATGATGCCTCGACGATCGCGCGGATTGGACAAGTCCCTGCATGCAAATCATGTCATGATTACCTGTGATCATGGAGGCCGACGGTTGGCCTCCGCCGGCTATAAGTACGGCACCGCGCGTGCCCTTCCAGTCCATCTCTCCTTGCTTCCTCCTCCGCCTCAGTTCTTGCTCCGTCTTGGTGTGATGGCTCCGAATCACCGGTTCTCTGCGGCGGAGAAGGGAAAGGCTCCTCAAGAGGTACCTGACCCGCTCCCGCCGAAGAAACGGCCTGCCTTGCGCGGCCGAGACGAGGAGAACCGTCTGGTGGTGCTGAGGCCTTGGTACGAGCGGCCTCCGTCGGGGTTCCCGCTTCCCTTGTATGCCCATGCCGAGGGCTCTGGAAGAGGAGATGCCGATCCCCTCGGCCAGCGCCGTCGCCGGCGCCGGAGGGTCACGCAGGTGTTGGTTGTTCCTCCTGGAGTCCACGCCGAGGGCTCCTCCCGCGAGCTCGTGCTCCACGCCGCCATGCCTCCGCGGACTTGGATTCGCCTTCCTCCCTTCTTAGCCTCCGTCTTCCAACAGGGGAGACTCCTGGAGCTGTGGCTGCAGCACGCCGACTGCAGCACTCCTGCGACCGGGGCAGAGGTTGCAATCATCGCCCCGGGCGAGGTCTTCATGACTCGCGGCTGGGGCGAAATCGCTCGGTGCTGTAGAACGAAGGGCGCCCTCACGATCCACCTAGAGTACGACGGTGCTTCGGTGATGTTCTTCAAGGTCTTCGACGCAAACGGTCGCCGGCTGGAGTGCTGCCCCGGGGAAGGCGGCTAGGACCTCGCCACGGCGACGGCCGGGCCCGCCAATCGCCCCCTGGACAGCTCCGCAAGCGACAGGAGCGCCGGAGGATCCAGCGATCCCAGTGAGGTCTTCGCGACGCCGGAGACGAGCGACGATAGCTACGAGCCCGCGAGCCGGCGCCGCTAGCGGAGCAGGGCAGGCTCGCTTGGTCGCCGCCGATCCTGATCTGAATGGAGTTGGCGCCGGTGCCTGCCGGCCCACTGTTGATGATGGCATCTTTTGCAGGGGCGTGTGTAGTTGGCACCTTTTAGGATTCGTTCCCTGCGAGGAATCACATTGTGCCCCATAGGGTTTTGTAAGGTGGTTGTGATCCTTGTTGTTAATATGTAACCCTTGCTATGGATTTGTGCGAATCATGAATTCCGTCATAGTTTGGTTCTCCCTTTCACACCTCGCGAGGGCTTGGTGCTCTGCGTCGACAGGTCCCAGTCCCAAGGAGGCGTCAGCCGTCGCTGGTATGCCAGGTCGCGATGCCGTGGTCAAGGCCAGGAGGTGAGCGACCCGGGGTCCGGTAAGAGCCCCTGAGTCGCGATGCTCAGGAGGTCCCCTTTGGTGCCCAAGCAGCCGTCGCTCGGTGAGAAAGAGAAGGAACGTCGCTAGTACGGAGTCGCTTTAGGTGCGGGGGTAGTGCCACGGTAGCCAACGCTTTGGATGGTGACTTATCTTTAGGGGTCGCGGATCATCCCCAGCGCGCCGTCGGATCTGGGGGGTAGCTTGAGTGGAGTCACTGGCCGAGGTCCTCGCGTGCCCCTTTTCTCCCGCCTCTGCTCCCCTTTCTGTTCTACGTCCTCGGGTCCCGGCCCTCGAGCTGGTCTCAGCCGTCGCTGGTATGCCAGGTTGCGATGCCGTGGACAAGGCCAGAGGGTGAGGGCTGGAGAGCCAGTAGGAGCCCTGAGTCGCGATGCTCAGGCACCCCCCCTTTAACGTGCAAGCGGGTTGCATGGGTCAGGGCGAAGGGAACGCCGTGAGGGCCTTGGCTAGCGTGGCTCCCTCTATGGGCCCTGCAGATTCATCACAAAAGGAAGACGGGGTTGCCATAACAGTGATTAGTTGACTGTTAGTCGCTCAGGAGCTTGCTGGTTGGAGCGGGCGAGGTGTGTCTGGGCACCCGTGAGCCAGCGCGGGACTCATGAGGCCCAACCTCTAGGTAGGTTGCGCCTGGCGCTGGGCCGTATCTTGAGACGTGTTCCTGCAAAATCTGGTTAGATGCCAGCACTCTACGTCCTCGGGTCCCGGCCCTCGAGCTTGTCTCAACCATCGCTGGTATGCCAGGTCGCGATGCCGTGGACAAGGCCAGAAGGTGAGGGCTGGAGAGCCAGTAAGAGCCCTGAGTCGTGATGCTCAGGCACCCCCCCTTTAACGTCCAAGTGGTCGACATGAAGAAGAAGAGGTGCCGCGGGCGGCATCGAGTAATCAAGCATGATGCATAATTGGAAATAAACGCGGAAGGGATACATGCCGCTGGGCCTAGCCCGAGTAGCCTGGGGATGATGCAGCCCGAGGGGCGCCCCCAGCAAAGCAAGCTAGCGACTGAAAAGGTAAAAGGGATACATGCCACAGGGACGGACCCACGCGGCCTGGGAATGACGCAACCCTAGGAGGGCGCTCCCAGCTGGGAATGAAACTTGAAAGATGTCACCTGAAGATGTCGTCCGTGCAGTGGCGTTGGTGCAGCAGACTCGGTGGGCTGCGAAAGTCGATCCTCACGAGCCCCCAGGCCCAGGGGCCTCGGGATGCTCCGGAGGCACTGGTGGCTCCTCGCGAGCAGCCTCCATCTCCGCCAGGGCTGTGGAACGCCTGTCTTCTTGCGCCTCCAAGATGCTCCTCATGATGCGCTGGTATGCCGCAGCCATGCTCGGCAGGCCATGAGGCATGCGAACATACCTGTGGGGTGGTCCTCCGCAGCGCACCACTTGTGAGGGCCAGAGGCGCTCCGTCGTGGCGATCTGATTGAGCCCTGGTACGTCGACGCAGACGCGCAACCCACCATCCTCGCCTGGATGGGGAGCCACAGCTGGTGGGCGATGGCAACCTCTCATGATCCTTGACTCCTGTAGTTCTTGAATGGCCTTGCTAACAAACTCCTGCTGTTCTGACCTTCTTTCCCTGGCTTCCTTTCGAGGGAAGCGTGCTTCGAAACACGCCTCCACATGGTGCCCCAGCGCCTCCCTCGTGACCTTGGCGAGGTCGGTGGCCCTCCAGGTGAGAGCCCCCGAGCCCTGCCTGAGGAGGGCGCCGGGCGTGCTTTTCTATGCGATTGAAGGAGGGTCCCCCAGGGCAAACGCGGGCCTTGAAGGGCCTGCCTCCTAAGGGTCTGAGCCTGACGTTGTCTTCTTCTTCTTGGGGGCGGTCTCAGGAAGCCTCCTGCTTCCGCGATCTGGGTCTTCTAGTGATGCGGCCTGAAAGGCTCGCTCCAGGTCACACACTGCATCCTTCTCTTGACATGGCACCGTGATCACGCCGCCGCTTCCTGTCTTCTTGAGGACGTTGTAGCCATGGTGAGTCACGGCCATGAACTTGGCCAGCGCCGGTTACCCGAGGATGGCGTTGTACGGCAGGCGGATGTGGGCGACGTCAAAGTCGATGAGCTAGGTGTGGTAGTTGTCGTAGGTGACGAAGGTGAATGGGAGGCGGACCTGCCCGATCGGGACTGTGGAACCGTCAGTGACTCCTGAGAAGGGCTTGGTTGGCTGAAGCTGGTCATAGGGCACTTGGAGGCTGTTGAACGTTTCCACGGACAATACATTGAGCCCTTCCCCTCCGTCGATGAGGGTCCTGGTGACCAGAACGTTACTAATGACTGGGGAACAAAGCATTGGGAGGACTCCGGCTGTGGCCGCACACTTGAGCTGGTCTGCTGAGCTGAACGTGATGGTGCAGGCCGACCATCTGAGGGGACGCGTTGCTTCGAGCTTGGGGAGAACTGCATTCACTTCGTGAGCAAACTGCTTGAAGATACGTTGAGAGGATGGGGCTTGAGCTCCGCCCAGGATGCAGGCGATGGCGTGAGGCTCCTGGAAGCCCCCAGCCCCCTCATCTTGGTGGCGGTCTTCATTCCTTCTTGGCTGAGGCGGCAACGGCGGCAGGCCTGGGTTGCCATGAGGGCGATCCTCGCGAGGCTGGTCCCTCCAGTCCCCCTCGTGACGCGGGTCACGCCAGCGGTCCTCGCGAGGTTGGTCACGCCAGCGGTCCTCGCGAGGTTGGTCACGCCAGCCTTGACGTGGGCCACGATCTTCCCAACGTCCTGGGTTCCTTCCTCTTCCTCGGCCGTAGCCCCGGTCAGCTCGGTCAGGGCGTCAGCCGACTCTTCCTTCTCGCATGGCGCGGAGTTCTTGGCATTCATTGGTGTTGTGGGTGTGGAGGTCGTGGTACACGCAGTACCGGCTGCCCCTGGACGATTCAGGCAGATCCTTGCCCCGCTTGGTGTCCGGCTCTGCCGCGAGCACGGCAGCCCCCTTGCGCTTTCACGTCCTTGGCCTTGGGCTTCTTCTCTTCTGGGTCTGTGGCAGGCAGCTCGAGGAGGGAGAGGCGTTCCTCCTCAGCTGGCGCACTTGGTCACCAGGTTGAACAGCTCCAGGGAGGTGCAGAGGTCTTCATGCATCGCCAGCTCCTCCTTCATCTTGACGTCGCGCACGCCGTCGGAGAAGGCCGAAATGATGGCTTCTTCGGACACCCTGGGGATCTTGAGGCGCGCACTGTTGAAGCGTTGGATGTACTTCTGCAGGGTCTCTCCAGGTTGCTGCTTGATGTGGCGCATGTCGCTCACGGCGGGAGGCCGGTCGCGGGTACCTTGGAAGTTGGCGATGAAGCGGGTACGCATCTGGTCCCAGGAGGAGATCGTGCCTAGGGCCAGATTCAGGAGCCAAGTGCGAGCACCTTCCTTCAGCGCCATGGGGAACCAATTCGCCATGACCTTCTCGTCCCCGCTGGCAGCTTCGATTCCCAGCTCGTAGAGCTGGAGGAACTCCGTGGGATCAGTTGTGCCGTCGTAGCGAGGAGGCAGGTCCGGCTTGAACTTGCCGGGCCACGCGACGCTACGCAGCTCGGGGGTGTAGGCGCGGCAGCCTGCGGTGGCCCGGGAGGTTTTGGTTGAGGGAGAGCTTGGCCTTGTGGGTCCCCTTGCGCCGCAGCTGGGAGCAGCGCGGGGTCTTGACGTGCCGGAGCTGGAGCAGGGTCTCGGCGAGTCAGGGCCGGGAGCGCCCGGGCGGCCTCTTGCGGTCGCGGGACTTCTTGGCAGCTCCGTTCCTGCTGGGCCGGCACATGACGGAGCGGGTTCCGCCCAGGAGCCGTACGCCTTGGGGCCATGGCATCTTCTTGGAAAGGTGGCGGCTGGAACGCCCCCGGGGCTTCATTGCCCACGCAGGGCGGAGTGCGGCGCAGTGGTGCGGAAGGCGCGGGAGAGCCCCCTGCGGCGCGGACGAGCTCGGCGACGCGGTCGAGCCACTCCTCGTAGACGTCGTCGACGGGGCGGTAGCGCAGGAGCTCGTTCGCCGCGAGGAGTGCAGCCCGAGCCTCCAAGGGCGCGCGAAGCGCGTGCGACGAAGAACCAGCCGGGGTGAGCGACGGAGTGGCGGTGCGGCCATCCCGCCGCACGGACGGGTGCTGAGAGGATGCTTGCTGCTCGTTCCCCGCCGGGCCGGTGTGACACCCCAAAAAAATTTGGCCTTGTTTTATTAATTAAAAAAAATTCCATGACTTAAAAACTTTATTTTATGAGCTCCCTTTTTATCCTTAACCTTGTCATTATGGAGTTTTTCCCCTAAGTGTGGACTTTTCAAATGTGTTATTGGACTTGTTTAACCTCTCTAGAAAAACTTTACTTTTATCAGTGCAACTAATTGCTCAATTAAGTTACTTGATCTTCACTTTCTTGAAAATGGTTTATTTTGGCCATATTTAAACTACAACCATTTGATAAATTCACTTAAAATTCCCACCAAAATTTGGAGATGTCATGTGAGGTTATTAAATAGCTTTTATGCAAAAACATCTTTATTTCATGAAATATTTTGAGCTCTACACCTTTTTTTTCTTCTCTGGTCCAGTGGGCATTTTTGCACTACAACCCATTTAAATATTTTCTTTTAGCCTCTACCAAAATTATGGGATGTTAGTGATATCATATGATTCAACTTTATGCAAAAACCCAGTGATGTTATTTGCAAATTTTGAGTGAATCAGCATCATCTTCATTCTGGACCAGACTGGTGTTTTCTACTGCAACCCTATTAATTCTTGCTCCAGTGACCTTGTGTTTTCTCATGCTCCTAGTCCTCCCTACCAAACCCCTAAGTCCAGGAGCATGCACCCTTTGGAGCAATTTTGGTTCATGAAATGATGCCATTTATTTCTTGTCCGGAATTGTAATTCTGCAAAGCTTGCACTAACAAGTTTCTCCTTTTTCCAAACTAACCTCACCACCCTCTTGTGCACCCAAGGAGACACTGATCTGGAGTTTTTGACCACTCCAAGACTTGCCTAAGTGCCCTTGGCATTGTTTCAAACACCTTGTGGGCATGATCTGTTTTGGCATGATGCTTGTCATTGCACTATGATCTTGCACCTCTGATCAAACAGGCATGTCCACTAGACTCCCTGTTTCGCCTAACCTAGACCTGCTAAACCCCAGCTCCAACCGAGCCACCTAGCTTGCCCTGGCATTTCGCCGAGCAGCTGGTGAGTGTGCTCCGGCCGCGCCCAGAGCGCGCCTTTTGCAGCCGCGTGAACCGAGCCGCCGCGTCGCGACCCCCTACCTTGGCCCGCACGGGAGAACTTCGCCACGCACTCCCCGCCTAACCACTACTCGCCAACCACCCCTGGCGCCCTACAGCGCCACCGCCAGAGCTTTTTGGCGGCACGCCGGCGTCTGCCAACAGCTCCTGCTTCCTGCAGCGCCACCCAAGCCCCTCCCGCTCGCCACCTGGCCCCTGTAACAGCGCAAGCTCATCCACAGGGCGTCGCCTAGCGCTCGTCGCCGCCACGACGCCCCTAGCTACAGAATGGCGGTCGCCGGAGAGCTTATCCACGGCCGCCGCGGAACCGCCTTGCCACGCCTATTTAAGGAGTCCCCGAGCCCGTTCCCGCTCGCAGGCGACCTCAGGCCACCACTATGGCGTTCCCCTAGCCCACATTCGACCCAGGGAAATCTTCTTCCCCGTCTCCGGCAACTCCGACCACCGCCACTGCCCCTGCCGTTCCGGCACCACCAGGACCTCCCCCTCTCCACTCTCTCCACCAGAAGCCTCCTTATCCTTCCGCGAATCTTTCCCCCCGCTCAATTTTGATCGAGAGCCACCGCAGCCCCAATGGCACTTTACTCCCGAGGCCACCTCCGCCGAGGAGCTCGCCGCCGGCAGCTCCCTCCGCCCCCACCTGCCAGGCGACCACCGGGAGGACCGCCCCGAAGTAGCGGATCCATCCCCGCCCTCGGAGCCCCGCGAGGAGCCACCAGTCGCCGGAGCTCCGCCTCCGCTCGGGACAGAGGAAAGAGAGGGAGAAGACTAGTCAAACCTGACTAGTGGGCCCCCTGGACCCACTGTCAGTGACACACCGCATCGTCCATGTGTTTAAGTGAAGGCGTAATTTTTCCCCAGTACATCTCCCCGCTCCGAAAGCGTATTCCCCTCTGAAATGTTTTTCTTTTTGTTTTATTTAAATCAGTTTTGACCACAACTTTGACTGCCTATAACTTTTTAAATATAACTCCAAATGAGTTGATTCTTTTGCCTATCTTCCTCAAATTTGATCTAGTTTATTTTAATATTTATTTGATAATTTTCCAAAACAACTTTTTGTACTGTTTTGAAATGTGTGTTAATTCAAATATTTTTTTAAATAGGATTTTGGAGAGAGGGAAGGAACTTTCAAAAGTTTTGGAGAGCACCTCACCCCTCCACAACGTGAAGGCAAGAATTTCGAACCTTGGCATAATATGTTTGATGCGATGGTCGACACATTTATAACACCACCTCATTTCGGTGGAATTAATATTTCATGTGACATGATCACTTGCATGGAAGCATGTCAACGTTTTCCTTGCTATTGGAAATGAAATGATTGTGATGGTAATCACCCTCATGTGCCTTGCATGCATGCCGGAAGGAATCCAGGAAAATCACGGCCTTGAGTAGGCGTGAGCTTGTCGCCGGTCCCCGTCGGGGCGGTTATTTCCGATATGGCATATTAAGGTATATTGATTGGTGATTTTGTTGGTTGAAATATTTTTGATATACATGTCATGCAGGGAACTTATGAACCTCCTGAGTCGACCGCAGATCGAGTCTTGTTCCAGTAAACCCCATGCTTGCCTCATGCTACCACTCGTCCCTGCCGCAAGTAGGGTACGGTTCAGTAAGTTGTTAACCCCTTTCCAGCACACACCGTACAGAGAGGCCATGGTGGAAGATATCGGTTGTAGCCGGTAGGCATGCCACCTGGTCAGGGGGCATGGGTGTTTCCGGTTGGGACCGAGAGGGGAGGCCACCCCTTAGAGCGCGCGATATAAATTTGATCCCATGCCACGCGAGGTTGTAGCCTCCCCACTTAGAGTTTTGCTTGACAAGTGTCGTGGGTGATTCCAGACACCGATGAGTTAAGCTGGTGTGTGCAAGCTAGGCGGGTTCTTCAACTAAAAGGCCGTAGGCGGAATTAGTCCCGATGGACTAAAGGAATCCGTTACTCGTGGGTAAAGAGTACACCCTCTGCAGAGATTAAACCTATTCGAGTAGCCGTGTCCATGGTTAAGGACTACAGTCTGGGATGGGTCAAGTGTCGGTCTTAGTGTCGGTCTTCGGAGGTGAAACGGTTAAACCAGAACGGAAACTTCTACTTGAGACTAGTGATGATTTTGATTATTACTTTTGTTGACTGACCCGTGATAATGTTGTATCATCAAATATCTCTAGGATGGTTCTACCCCTCCAGGACATTTTCCTATGATTATTATTTCTTTAAAAGCCCTTTCTGTGGTGTCGCTCAGACGCCCGACTGTGGCATTTCTTTAAAAGCCCTTTCTGTGGTGTCGCTCAGACGCCCGACTGTGGCATTTCTTTTAAAAGCCCTTTCTGTGGTGTCGCTCAGACGCCCGACTGTGGCATTTCTTTAAAAGCCCTTTCTGTGGTGTCGCTCAGACGCCCGACTGTGGCATTTCTTTTAAAAGCCCTTTCTGTGGTGTCGCTCAGACGCCCGACTGTGGCATTTCTTTAAAAGCCCTTTCTGTGGTGTCGCTCAGACGCCCGACTGTGGCATTTCTTTAAAAGCCCTTTCTGTGGTGTCGCTCAGACGCCCGACTGTGGCATTTCTTTGTATTATTATTCCGCATTTTCCGCTCGAGGAGTCGTTCAGACCCTCGCTTGGCACCCAGTATTTACTACCTCTACGTGGCCGATGCATAAAATTTCCGGTTGCATATGAATAACCTGTTTACATGCATCAAGACATTTATTTATGACTAACTAAGTGAGTATATGGGCATTGCAAAGCATGAGCATCAACGGTTATATTATATCTGTGTTTTTAATGTTTGCGAGTACATTCAAAGTACTCACTGGCTTGTCCCTGGCTATTGTCTTGGCCAGATTGCATGCTTGGAGAGGAGCGTTGCGACGACCGCCTCGGAACCTGAGCAACGGTGATAGCAGCCTCGTGAAGATAGGAGTTAACCTGGTCAGCTGTTCCCGTGGGAAATGGAGTCCCACAGCCGTGGTGATCCACAAACCGCTTCCGCCCTCAACCACTAGAAACCATTTGTTGTACTCATAGGCCACAATGGTCTTGTACTTCATATTTTGTACCCTTGCTTGGAATTTCTGTAACAAGTTTGTGCCTCATCAGCTAACAGTAATCCTGGGGCTGATGAGCTCGACGGCCATTTTCTGGAATTTAATGTCTGGAAAACCGGTCGCGACAGACTTGGTATCAGAGCCAGGCTGACCATTGGCTAATCCTATCCTAGCCAGGTCAATAAACTTAGGCATGCCAAACCACCGAGCCATAACCAAACCCGCAGCCAAGCTCCTCCTGCAAGATAGCCCCACAGTGACCCGACACCTTTTTGCAGTCGGTGCCCAACCTACCAGCCTAGCCGTCGATCACGCGCCAGTGACCGGCCCCCTAAATAGTCCTTTCTCGCAAGCGTGCGAAGGAAGACTCCGACCCCTTTTTTCTATAAAAAGGGCACGCTAGTCTCAACCCAGCACAACCCGGCCGCTATCCTAACCCAAGCCTCAATGCCTGGTCCTATTGTGCACCATGAGACCACATCGACCAACCTTGGAGGTTTTGTGACAAAACTCGCAAACCTCACCCGTCGTGCCTATGCATTAGAAGAACCCCCAGAATATGTTGTGTACCAAGGGCCCGTAAGCGGTGAAAGCCGTCAATTCTGGGCCACTGTACACATCTACGGTAGGGGTCTCGCACCCGAACGCCCCTACAGGTTCACCGGAAGGACCACTTCCTTTGAGCCGCAAGCCATCCAGCTAGCTGCTCGAGAAGCTATAGTTCATCTCCGGCACTTGTCGCCAAGAGTTGACTGTCGCTCGTTCCACTACTACCCCATGCGTGAAGGGTATGGTAGATCACCCCAAGTGGCCAACGGAGATCATGAGACAGATCCTGCATTGTTGCACCTGGTGCGCTATGTAAGTGCACTGGAAGAACTGTGCGAGCAGGTCACAATTGATCTCATCGCAGCTCGTGGAGAGCTGGTTCGTTGAGCCCCCGCAAGAGGAGAGGACGAGCCCAACGCCGACAACCCAGTCGTGCTGTTTGGACAACCGATCGAGCCCCTGAGGTCTACCCCAGCCATCGGCCAAGGTGTTGCGATAACCCCAGAAGTGCTACGTCGCATTTTGGGAACACACTCCAACGGAGTTGTGGCCAGCGATCCCCAAGATGGCCACCGTCGCTACCCCGAGCCTGCAGCCCCTCAACCCACTCCAGTCAATTCCGACGGCGAGACCCGTGTAGAAGCCTCGACATCCACAAGGCACGCCCGCATGGATGTAAACGAAGTAGACTAAGTAACCCGAGCTGTATCGAGTCCCAGTGTATCCTCGCTATGTAATCATGTGGCCTGGTGTTTAAACGCTGCTTGTTGTCATGCCTCTGCTTTAATGATAACCTTTGCTAAACGCCCAGTGCGCGGTGTGAGATTGCTACCCCCTGGCGCAGCTACCAAAAACCTTCCCGACAACCCCCCCCCCACAGTAACATGTCACCTCGATGAAATATGTGTGTTTGTGGCATTGACTTCCGGATCAGAGCTGGAAATTCCATTACCCTTCACCACGGTAAAAATAATCCAGCTCCGGTGCTATAAAAAGGGCCACCGCGTGACCTTGCCAGGCACCTCTCACCTTGTGCATCACCCTCACAACCATTTCCTCGCCATGCCAAACCCCAGCATTTACCTAAGAACCCCAGATGCAACCCCGGGTAGTTTTGTTAAGATATTGTGGGATTTTACCTGCAGTACCATGGGCGCTACCCAGCCACCCCAGTACGAGCTGTTCAAATCGAGGATCACCTCATCCAGCTCGAGATACTGGGCAGCAGTGCATATCCCTCCCGTAAACTCAGACCAGGACCCAACAGAGGTCTCCTTCGTGGGGAAATCTATGCCAACCCCACAGATGGCCGTGGAAGCTGCGGCTTGCGAAGCACTTGCTCGCCTTCGATTCGCGGTACCCTATGCCAGCGAGAGTGGTTATTATTACTTCCCGAGCCGTGCAGCGCCCGGAGGAGTAACATCGTTTCCTGGTGTGCGAATCGGAAGAGACCCCGTCCTGGCCAACCTTGTCCAGTATGTCATCGCTCAAGAGAGTTTGATCCAACGCGTGATGGGTTATCTCCAGAGCCTCGCAGACTTAAATCCTTAGATCGCCATCGGCAGATCACTGAGGCCCGACCAGGAGAGACACATGCATCGACTAGTCAATCCGCTTTCTCCGATAGAGGAAGAATGTGTCTCAGTACCAGAAACATTTTCTCGGGACCCCATCCAGTTACCGTTTGGATTATAGACGTCGCTGCTATTTTTTTTATTGCAACCTTTATTTGCGTGTTGTAACTTGTGCGTGGAGCTTAGTGTGTGCTTTAAGTGTGTTATTTTTATTAATTTCGATTAATATGAGTGATTCTGTTGCATTACGGTTTTCTTCCGCGTATAATCCTGGAGTGAGACATCCTGTTTTTTTTTTTGAGTCGATACTTCGGCACTTTCTCATGACGTGGATTTCACACAAGCACAACAGCTGACCCACAACCGCAAACACTCGGACACACACACGTACACTGTATGCAAAACTTTGCAACAGTGTTGCAGCTGGCTAACCCTCTCCTAACCACGGCATCCCACCTACTCCTCGTGATCACCACCGGCGTGGAAAGCCAGCACCCGAGCAGCAGCATCGCGATGATCATCGAGGATCATCGCACACAGGAGCACGGAAAGCCCCAGCAGGGTCGCCAGCCCTCCGCATATCAAGATCGCGTACCCGTCCGGCATCGCCTCCGCCATTAGAGCCTCGCCCGAGCTTCTGCAAGCAGAAATGGAAGAGGAAGGAGGGGGAGAAGCAAGGCCAGAGGTGAGGAGGAGAGAGAAACACCTCGGCCGTTTTATAGCTCGAGCTCGGTGCACGGTGGGCGAAGTCCACCAACGCCGCTCGTCGCCCGATCGCCGGTGTTCGGAGGCGAATCTGCGAGCAGTGCCGACAGCACGCTGGCCCGCGAGGTGAGTGCACGCTGCTCCGGCAGCTAGCACTCCGCGCACTACCGCGGTACAGCCTAGATGCCCCACGCGCTAGGCACCGCCGGTGGAGAAAGCGCGCAGGAGAGAGGAAGAAGAAGAGCCAGAGGGAGGAGAAGAGGCTGACTGTGGGCCCCGGGTCCACCTGTCGGCCAGAGAGAGCACTGTGCTCCCGGGTACGACCAGCGTATATTTAGATTTAGACTTTATTCTAAATTTATACCCAGCGTAGAAATCTCGCATTTTTGTCTCAGACCGTAGATCTTTCTCCGCACAGCACCAGTATTTCACACTGTGGTTTTCATCACTTATTGCCCTCTTACTGTAGCCACTTTATTTTTGTTGCATACAATCCTTTCTTATGCGACTTTTAACAAAATCTCGAGGACTAGATTTTTCTTAAGGGGGGTAGTTCTGTGACACCCCAAAAATTTTTGGCCTTGTTTTATTAATTAAATTTTTTTCCAGGACTTAAAAACTTTATTTTATGAGCTCCCTTTTTATCCTTAACCTTGTCATTGTGGAGTTTTTCCCCTAAGTGTGGACTTTTCAAATGTGTTATTGGACTTGTTTAACCTCTCTAGAAAAACTTTACTTTTATCAGTGCAACTAATTGCTCAATTAAGTTACTTGATCTTCACTTTCTTGAAAATGGTTTTTTTGGCCATATTTAAACTACAACCATTTGATAAATTCACTTAAAATTCCCACCAAAATTTGGAGATGTCATGTGAGGTTATTAAATAGCTTTTATGCAAAAACATCTTTATTTCATGAAATATTTTGAGCTCTACACCTTTTTTTTCTTCTCTGGTCCAGTGGGCATTTTTGCACTACAACCCATTTAAATATTTTCTTTTAGCCTCTACCAAAATTATGGGATGTTAGTGATATCATATGATTCAACTTTATGCAAAAACCCAGTGATGTTATTTGCAAATTTTGAGTGAATCAGCATCATCTTCATTCTGGACCAGACTGGTGTTTTCTACTGCAACCCTATTAATTCTTGCTCCAGTGACCTTGTGTTTTTTCATGCTCCTAGTCCTCCCTACCAAACCCCTAAGTCCAGGAGCATGCACCCTTTGGAGCAATTTTGGTTCATGAAATGATGCCATTTATTTCCTGTCCAGAATTGTAATTCTGCAAAGCTTGCACTAACAAGTTTCTCCTTTTGCCAAACTAACCTCACCACCCTCTTGTGCACCCAAGGAGACACTGATCTGGAGTTTTTGACCACTCCAAGACTTGCCTAAGTGCCCTTGGCATTGTTTCAAACACCTTGTGGGCATGATCTGTTTTGGCATGATGCTTGTCATTGCACTATGATCTTGCACCTCTGATCAAACAGGCATGTCCACTAGACTCCCTGTTTCCCCTAACCTAGACCTGCTAAACCCCAGCTCCAACCGAGCCACCTAGCTTGCCCTGGCATTTCGCCGAGCAGCTGGTGAGCGTGCTCCGGCCGCGCCCAGAGCGCGCCTTTTGCAGCCGCGTGAACCGAGCCGCCGCGTCGCGACCCCCTACCTTGGCCCGCACGGGAGAACTTCGCCACGCACTCCCCGCCTAACCACTACACGCCAACCACCGCTGGCGCCCTACAGCGCCACCGCCAGAGCTTTTTGGCGGCACGCCGGCGTCTGCCGACAGCTCCTGCTCCGTGCAGCGCCACCCAAGCCCCTCCCGCTCGCCACCTGGCCCCTGTAACAGCGCAAGCTCATCCACAGGGCGTCGCCTAGCGCTCGTCGCCGCCACGACGCCCCTAGCTACAGAATGGCGGTCGCCGGAGAGCTTATCCACGGCCGCCGCGGAACCGCCTTGCCACGCCTATTTAAGGAGTCCCCGAGCCCGTTCCCGCTCGCAGGCGACCTCAGGCCACCACTATGGCGTTCCCCTAGCCCACATTCGACCCAGGGAAATCTTCTTCCCCGTCTCCAGCAACTCCGACCACCGCCACTGCCCCTGCCGTTCCGGCGCCACCAGGACCTCCCCCTCTCCACTCTCTCCACCAGAAGCCTCCTCATCCTTCCGCGAACCTTTCCCCCTGCTCAATTTTGATCAAGAGCCACCGCAGCCCCAATGGCACTTTACTCCCGAGGCCACCTCCGCCGAGGAGCTCGCCGCCGGCAGCTCCCTCCGCCCCCACCTGCCAGGCGACCACCGGGAGGACCGCCCCGGAGTAGCGGATCCATCCCCGCCCTCGGAGCCCCGCGAGGAGCCACCAGTCGCCGGCGACGATCGCCGGAGCTCTGCCTCCGCTCGGGACAGAGGAAAGAGAGGGAGAAGACTAGTCAAACCTGACTAGTGGGCCCCCTGGACCCACTGTCAGTGACACACCGCGTCGTCCATGTGTTTAAGTGAAGGCGTAATTTTTCCCCAGTACGTCTCCCCGCTCCGAAAGCGTATTCCCCTCTGAAACATTTTTCTTTTTGTTTTATTTAAATCAGTTTTGACCACAACTTTGACTGCCTATAACTTTTTAAATATAACTCCAAATGAGTTGATTCTTTTTCCTATCTTCCTCAAATTTGATCTAGTTTATTTTAATATTTATTTGATAATTTTCCAAAACAACTTTTTGTACTGTTTTGAAATGTGTGTTAATTCAAATATTTTTTTAAATAGGATTTTGGAGAGAGGGAAGGAACTTTCAAAAGTTTTGGAGAGCACCTCACCCCTCCACAACGTGAAGGCAAGCATTTTGAACCTTGGCATAATATGTTTGATGCGATGGTCGACACATTTATAACACCACCTCATTTCGGTGGAATTAATATTTCATGTGACATGATCACTTGCATGGAAGCATGTCAATGTTTTCCTTGCTATTGGAAATGAAATGATTGTGATGGTAATCACCCTCATGTGCCTTGCATGCATGCCGGAAGGAATCCGGGAAATCACGGCCTTGAGTAGGCGTGAGCTTGTCGCCGGTCCCCGTCGGGGCGGTTATTTCCGATATGGCATGTTAAGGTATATTGATTGGTGATTTTGTTGGTTGAAATATTTTTGATATACATGTCATGCAGGGAACTTATGAACCTCCTGAGTCGACCGCAGATCGAGTCTTGTTCCAGTAAACCCCATGCTTGCCTCGTGCTACCACTCGTCCCTGCCGCAAGTAGGGTACGGTTCAGTAAGTTGTTAACCCCTTTCCAGCACACACCGTACAGAGAGGCCATGGTGGAAGATATCGGTTGTAGCCGGTAGGCATGCCACCTGGTCAGGGGGCATGGGTGTTTCCGGTTGGGACCGAGAGGGGAGGCCACCCCTTAGAGCGCGCGATATAAATTTGATCCCATGCCACGCGAGGTTGTAGCCTCCCCACTTACAGTTTTGCTTGACAAGTGTCGTGGGTGATTCCAGACACCGATGAGTTAAGCTGGTGTGTGCAAGATAGGCGGGTTCTTCAACTAAAAGGCCGTAGGCGGAATTAGTCCCGATGGACTAAAGGAATCCGTTACTCGTGGGTAAAGAGTACACCCTCTACAGAGATTAAACCTATTCGAATAGCCGTGTCCATGGTTAAGGACTACAGTCTGGGATGGGTCAAGTGTCGGTCTTAGTGTCAGTCTTCGGAGGTGAAACGGTTAAACCAGAACGGAAACTTCTACTTGAGACTAGTGATGATTTTGATTATTACTTTTGTTGACTGACCCGTGATAATGTTGTATCATCAAATATCTCTAGGATGGTTCTACCCCTCCAGGACATTTTCCTATGATTATCATTTTTTTAAAAGCCCTTTCTGTGGTGTCGCTCAGACGCCCGACTGTGGCATTTCTTTAAAAGCCCTTTCTGTGGTGTCGCTCAGACGCCCGACTGTGGCATTTCTTTTAAAAGCCCTTTCTGTGGTGTCGCTCAGACGCCCGACTGTGGCATTTCTTTAAAAGACTTTTCTGTGGTGTCGCTCAGACGCCCGACTGTGGCATTTCTTTTAAAAGCCCTTTCTGTGGTGTCGCTCAGACGTCCGACTGTGGCATTTCTTTTAAAAGCCCTTTCTGTGGTGTCGCTCAGACGCCCGACTGTGGCATTTCTTTAAAAGCCTTTTCTGTGGTGTCGCTCAGACGCCCGACTGTGGCATTTCTTTTAAAAGCCCTTTCTGTGGTGTCGCTCAGACGCCCGACTGTGGCATTTCTTTAAAAGCCCTTTCTGTGGTGTCGCTTAGACGCCCGACAGTGGCATTTCTTTAAAAGCCCTTTCTGTGGTGTCGCTCAGACGCCCGACTGTGGCATTTCTTTGTATTATTATTCCGCATTTTCCGCTCGAGGAGTCATTCAGACCCTCGCTTGGCACCCAGTATTTATTACCTCTACGTGGCCGATGCATAAAATTTCCGGTTGCATATGAATAACCTGTTTACATGCATCAAGACATTTATTTATGACTAACTAAGTGAGTATATGGGCATTGCAAAGCATGAGCATCAACGGTTATATTATATCTGTGTTCTTAATGTTTGCGAGTACATTCAAAGTACTCACTGGCTTGTCCCTGGCTATTGTCTTGGCCAGATTGCATGCTTGGAGAGGAGCGTTGCGACGACCGCCTCGGAACCTGAGCAACGGTGATAGCAGCCTCGTGAAGATAGGAGTTAACCTGGTCAGCTGTTCCCGTGGGAAATGGAGTCCCACAGCCGTGGTGATCCACAAACCGCTTCCGCCCTCAACCACTAGAAACCATTTGTTGTACTCATAGGCCACAATGGTCTGGTACTTCATATTTTGTACCCTTGCTTGGAATTTCTGTAACAAGTTTGTGCCTCATCAGCTAACAGTAATCCTGGGGATGATGAGCTCGACGGCCATTTTCTGGAATTTAATGTCTGGAAAACCGGTCGCGACAGCCGGTGGCGGCGTTGACGGCGGGCGACGGGGAACGACGAGGACGCCCACTGACGGGGGCCGTCTGGACGGCGCGAGAAGCGATGGCGGCCCGGCACTCGGCGCGGGCCCGACGAGCGTCAGACATGGATACGACGGTTGGAGGAGAGCAGAGCGGTGGAAGACGGACTCCGGCGCACCCCTACCTGGCGCGCCAAATGTCGGATTCTAGGTTCCGGCAGACCCTTAAGGTTCGAAGTCTGGGGTGCGCGCGGAGATCGAGACCTCTACCTCTCCGTCTCGTAAGGGTCTAAACTACTGCAAGAACAACACAAGAGACACAGGGTTTATACTGGTTCAGGCCACCATTGTGGTGTAATACCCTACTCCAGTGTGGTGGGTGGATTGCCTCTTGGGCTGATGAGGAAGAATAGTACAAGGGGGAACGGCCTCCCGAGGGCCTGTTCTTGGCTAGGGGATGAACTGCTAGGGGAGTTCGATCGCCCTTCTCTCTCTCTCTCTACTTGCTTCTACTGGTTCCTTGGTACTCGATCAGACCGGATTCTAGATCCCCCTCTCTTCTCTGTGGGTGGCTAGTCCTATTTATAGGCAAAGGCCCTGGGCCTCTTCCCAAATATTGAGCGGGAAGGGCGCCAACAATTGGCCAATTTGAAGGGGAACATCTGGTACACTTATCCTGACTAAAGTCGGTCTTCGCCTGCCAAAGGCTCTGGTGATGACGCCGGCTTGGGCTCCACAGTGACTTCCTCCTTGTCGCGGACCTGGTCTTGGTCTCGTTGCACCAAAATGGGTGCCTTTGCTTGATCCTCTCGCCTGTGCTTGCCCCCTTTGCACCAAAGAGGAAAGGGAGGACACTGCGCGAGCTGGCGCCCGCCTGGCATCCTTGATCGTCATGGCTTGCGTCATGGGCACCTTGTGAGGTACCCCACCTTGATCTCTCCGCCTCCTCGAGAGCCAGCCTAAGGAGGCCGTGCTTGAGGAAGCGCTGTGTCGTCCGCCTCGCGAGGCTTGGCCCCTCGTGAGGGTCTTGAGCCTTGTGTTGATGAAGAAGGGCCGCGCTGGGCCCCCACTCGAGCCACGCCGCAGGCCGCAGGCAGGAAGTCTGGGGACCCCCGTTCCCAGAACGCCGACGGTTGCCTTACATTCCGCTCTATCGGCTAGGGCGGCACCAGGAGAACTACTATGATTGTGCCCTGGTTCATCCAGACGAGCACCTCAGTAGAGAAAGCTGAAAACTGACTGTCATGATATAGCGAGAGACTGGTCAACCACTCGATGACCTAGTGGAATCTTCGGGATTCCTCCGCCTTAACGAAAGGTCGTTTCCCGGCCAGGCATGTACGCGCCCCGAATTCGGATGAGCGCGGAGCCACCAGGGGCTATATAGTAGCCCCACTGTCAAACTCCTCTGGCTAAGTGAAAGTGTTAAAGCATTATAGTCCGATTGTGAAATTGCAACTATCCCTAGGTGGTTTTGGTAATTCATAACAACATATAGCTCATTGAGCTAATGCTATTCCAAGACAATTATTTCAGGAAAGCTCAATGATTCGCATGGCATGGATGGTGAAAGTGGAACCCTCAAAATGCTAAGGACAAAGGATTGGCTCAAGCTCAAAAGCTCAGGACTCTTCATTTTACATTTTAGTGATCCAAGATCACATTGAGTCCATAGGAAAAGCCAATACTATCAAGGAGGGATGAGGTGTTGCTTAATGAGCCTTTTGCTTCATGTGCTTAATGATATGCTCCAAAATCCTCAGCTACTTTCCCATATCCACATATGACCTAAACCCTAAGCCAAACTCAGTCCTACCGATTCTTCCTATCCGGCGCCACCGAGTTTCACATGTCATAAGCCACTGCCAAACCCTAGCAAATCGGTTGTACCGATAAGGATCTCGGTCTCACCGAGATGGGATTGCAATTTCTCTGTTTCCTTTTCGTAACTTTTCGGTCTCACCAAAAGAGCGGATCGGTCCCACCGAGATTGCAATGTAAACTCTCTGTTTCCTTTTGTAACATTTCGGTCTCACCGAAAGAGCAAATCGGTCCCACCGAGTTTACATGACCAACTCTCTGGTTAGCTTACTACCAAATCGGTCTCACCGAGTTTGTGTAATCGGTCTCACCGAGATTACGTTATGCCCTAACCCTAACCGTATCGGTCCTACTGAGTTGCATGTCAGTCCCACCGAAAATCTCTAACGGTCACTAGGTTTACTATTTCGGTCCGATCGAGTTTGTTTATTCGGGGCCACCGAGATTGGTAAATTGTGTGTAATGGTTGGATTTTGTGTGGAGGCTATATATACCCCTCCACCTCCTCTTCACTCGTGGAGAGAGCCATCAGAACACATCTACACTTCCAACTCATATGTTCTGAGAGAGAACCACCTACTCATGTGTTGAGACCAAGACATTCCATTCCTACCATATGAATCTTGATCTCTAGCCTTCCCCAAGTTGCTTTCCACTCAAATCTTCTTTCTACCAAATCCAAATCCTGTGAGAGAGAGTTGAGTCTTGGGGAGACTATCATTTGAAGCACAAGAGCAAGGAGTTCATCATCAACACACCATTTGTTACTTCTTGGAGAGTGGTGTCTCCTAGATTGGCTAGGTGTCACTTGGGAGCCTCCGACAAGATTGTGGAGTTGAACCAAGGAGTTTGTAAGGGCAAGGAGACCGCCTACTTCGTGAAGATCTACCGCTACTGAGGCAAGTCCTTCGTGGGCGATGGCCATGGTGGGATAGACAAGGTTGCTTCTTCGTGGACCCTTCGTGGGTGGAGCCCTCCGTGGACTCGCGCAACCGTTACCCTTCGTGGGTTGAAGTCTCCATCAACGTGGATGTAGGATAGCACCACCTATCCCAACCACGGGAAAAACATCCATGTCTCCAATAGCGTTTGAATTCTCCAAACCCTTCTCTTTACATTCTTGCAAGTTGCATGCTTTACTTTCCGCTGCCTATATACTCTTTGCATGCTTGCTTGAATTGTGTGATGATTGCTTGTCTTGTCCTAAAGTTGCTAAAATCGGCCAAGAACTAAAATTGGGAAAAGTTTAAGTTTTTATATGGTCAAGTAGTCTAATCACACCCCCTCTAGACATACTTCCGATCCTACAAGTGGTATCAGAGCTTTGGTCTCCATTTGCTTTGATTTCCATAGCTTTTGGTGGTCATAGCCTTGGTTTCACAACCTAGGAGAGTATGGCGTCTAGTGAGGGAAATTATCACCGTAGAGGTCCTTACTTTGATGGTACTAATTTTGCTAGTTGGAAGCATAAAATGAAAATGCATATTATCGGACATAACCCCGCCGTTTGGGTTATTGTGTGTGTTGGTCTGCAAGGTGACTTCTTCGATGGGAAAGAACCAAACCGTGAAGCTACCGCGGATGAGTTGAAGATGCTGCAGTACAATGCTCAAGCTTGTGATATTCTCTTCAACGGATTGTGCCCTGAAGAATTCAAGAAAATCAGCCGTCTTGAGAATGCAAAGGAAATTTGGGATACTTTGATTGATATGCATGAAGGTACCGACTCCGTCAAGGAATCCAAATTGGATGTGCTTCAAAGTCAAGCTGACAAGTTCAAAATGAAGGATGGTGAAGGTGTCGCTGAAATGTACTCTAGGCTTGCTCTCATCACAAATGAGATTGCCGGCTTAGGGAGTGAACAGATGACCGATAGATTCATCATCAAGAAGATCCTAAGAGCCTTGGATGGAAAATATGATACCGTGTGCACATTGATCCAAATGATGCCCAATTACAAAGATCTCAAGCCAACGGAGGTCATTGGAAGAATTGTTGCTCATGAGATTTCACTCAAGGATAATGAGGAACTTCACAACAAATCAAGTGGTGCTTACAAAGTCTCATGTGAAGCCCCCACATCATCAAGTGAGAAACAAAACTTCAACAAAGAATTGAGCTTAATGGTGAAGAACTTCAACAAGTTCTACAAGAGTAGAAGCAAAGATAGAAGCTCCAAGTCAAGGTCCTACAATGACAAAAGATCTTCTAGTCGAGAGCGAAACTGCTACAATTGTGGAAGACCCGGACACTATTCCAATGAGTGTACCACTCCCTACAAAAGAAGAGAAGATTCTCCAAAAAGAAGAAGCAAAAGAGAAGAATCACCATTAAGAGAGAGAAGGAGTAGAGATGATCGTTATGAACGAAGATACTCACGAAGAAGAAAGGATTCAGAAAGAAAGGAAAAATCATCAAGGAGCTACACAAAACGAAGACATCAAGCTCATGTTGGTGAATGGGTATCTGGCTCCGACTCCGACAACCACTCCGAGACAAGTTATCACTCCGACTCCGAATATACTCAATATGAAGGTGTTGCCGGTCTGGCACTTGTGTCAAACAACTCCTACGACATATTTGACTCACCAAATGAAGGAATTGGATGATGCTTCATGGCCAAAGGCCCTAAGGTAACACACCCTGAGTATGTTGATTTTAATAGTGATGAAGATGACTTGTTAGGTGATGATGATTTACTTGTTGACAACTCTAGTGATGAATACTATGATGAAACGTCAATTAATCATGCTAATCAAGATAAAACGAATGACAATGATAAGGAGAAAATTGAGGCTCTAACTAAAGAACTAAACACTCTTAAGTTAGCTCATGAAACTATCTTCGAAGATCATCGAGAACTTTTAAAAGCTCATGAGAAGTTACGCTTTGAAAAGCTCAATCTTGAGCAAGAGCATGAGTTTTTAAAGGCAATCAATGATGATCTCCGCAAGAAAAGTTCTTCTTACATTGCCAAGCGTTTACTCTTATCCACTTACATGCCTCAAGTCAAGTCTAGTAACAAGAACAAGAAAGATTCTTCCTCTAGTAGTAACAATGATAATGTTAAATCCAATATTGTTGCTTCTAGTAGTTCTCTTGATTCCACTAATGATTCTCTTAGCCAAGTTACACTTGAGCAAGAAAATAGCTTATTGAAGGGAATTATAGAGAAAGGAGTGTACAAAAGCCTTGCCGAAAGTAAGCAATTCGAGGAAATTGTACGCAAGCAAGGAAGGCACCGGAAGAATCAAGGTGTTGGTTTTGAACGAAAGTTCAATGCCAATAGAGTTGAGTGGGAAGAAGATCAATACCCCAAGACAAAGTTTGTTCCACAACAAGAGAAGTATGATCCTACTTCTTTCAAGGGGACACAAGCTCACGATGATCTTCCACCACAAGACTACAAGCAAAAAGGCAAGGACAAGCTTCAAGAGGAAATTGATACATTTGAAGAAGCTCCTAAGACCTTAGTCAAGTGGATTCCCAAGACTACTTCAAGTTCCACTTCATCAAGTACGACTACAACTCCAAGGATTCCCATCAAGATGGTGTGGATCCAAAAGAAGGAGAACTAGAGAGTTCTTGAGGGTGACTCCGCCAACATACTTCACTCTTATCATTTTGGCGAGAACAAGTGCAATCAACTTCCATATCTTGCACTAGTTCAAGGAGTCACAAACCCTCTTGTTGGTAAGTCAAGGGACAAGGTAACCTAAAAGCTTTCATGGACATCATCTTGTGTGTGCATCACTCTATGTCTATGGATATCCTTGTTTGTTCCTTGTGGGACTAACCCATGTAGGTATTGAAAGTGCAATTCACTCAAAAGGATAGCTCCAAGTGATCTACATCAACATTGAGCATCCACATCTTCAACATCTACATGAAGTCAGCATCGAGAAAACCCAAGGTTAGTTCATCCCTCTTAGGGGGGATATCACATCTAGGGGGGGCTTTACTCTAAGACTTGAGCTAAAGCAACTCTAATGATGTGAACACAACAATGCTTTATGTAAAAGTGGTAACCCCACTTGAGCTTAAACGATGAGGATGACCTATGATCAAGTGTTCTCATTTGACTCCTAAGTCAATATACTCATATATAGATGACCTAGTCATCGCCAATTGCTTATACATGCTAGAATTGGTTGTGCATGCTTTGTCACATATTTCAATTACCATTTTATTGTGTGAGCATGTTGGTTGCATATTTTACTCATTCGAGGACATCAACTTGTTGTTTTCATTGTTTAGCTTTATTTTTCTTTTGCCAAGTGGATGGACAAGAATGCCTAAGAACCTCCTCTAGCTATCTATGCTTTTCTCGTCTCAAACTCTATTCATGCTACATCACAAAATTGATCAAGTCAGATTCGAACCACTCTGTGTGAGGAGCACTCAGAGTCCCTGATTCGTCATAGACTTAAACTTCCAAAACCTCTTTGTGATTCTCGGTCTGACCGATACCCCACTTTCGGTCTTACCGAGATCATTAAGTTGATCTATGTTTTCGATCTCGGTGCAACCGATTTGAACCTTTCGGTCACACCGAGTTGCAATAACTGTATACACTTTTGCATCTCGGTGTCACCGAGTTGTTCCACTCGGTCACACCGACAGGGTCGGGCTATATATAGAAATGGGCAAAAATTTGGAAATTTCTCCGAACCCCTTCGCCCGCGCGATAGCTCGCTCTGCCAGTGTGGTCTTCGGATCGTCTCCTCGTTGCCAGCCGCCTCCAGTCGCTGGTCTCCGTCGCCGTCAACGGAATTCAACCCCGCCGTTGCCGCCGTAGCGAGTCTCCGCCGAACTAGGGTATGGACTCGATCTTTGTGCTATTCCTCAATCCGATTCCTATCACATTGTGATCATATTGTTTCTAGCCATGTTTGAAACAATCCAATCCAGTCAATGCGATCCGTAGAATAGGTTTGATTCGAAATTTTAGGGTTAGGTTTCCGCCCAAACCATCTCGGACCCATCGAGTTGAAAAACTCGGTCCCACCAATTTGGATCATTCCATTGCACAAGTGAGACTCGGTCTGACCGAGTATTGCTAATCGGTGTGACCGATTTTGGAACTCTGTGAAACCCTAGCAGTCTCGGTGCCATCGAACTGTGACTCGGTCTGACCGAGTTCACTAGTTTAGGTTCCAAAACTGCTTCGGTATCACCGAGTTTAAAAATCGGTAGATCCAAAATGATTTCTGTGGGAAACTAAAACTAAGATTTTGAATCATTCTTTTGCAAAAATCTCTGCATTTTGTGACGCTTATCCACTCTACCTCATCTATAAACCATTCACAGGGTCAGCAGTCAGCCTATTCATCATGTCAGACCAGAGTGATAGCCAGAACATGTCAGAACAGCCAGTGCACACGAGTGAGGGCACTAGTCCCTCCAGCTCTTCAGATGAAGGCAGCAGGAGCACTCCCAGTAACCTGCCAAAAGCTGCCACCAGACATATGAAGAAAAGAACCTCTGAATCAGAGGACGAGGAATATGTGGCAGAAGAAGATGCTACTTCCAAGAGAGTTGTGCTCAAGAAGGAGTATGGCTCAGCTGTAGCCATCTAGCCAGGGATGAAAATTAAAAGGTCAGCAGGCAGGCAACCTATGCCAAAGGCGAGAGCCTCAACAAAGGTTCCTGAGAAGCCTGCACCCAAAGAGCCAGTTGCTGCTGAATGGAAGAAGGAAAGGAAAAGAGGCAGATGGTGCAAGAAAGTTGATCCCATGGCTGAATTTGAACATCATTCTTCTGATGAGGAAGAAGAAGAAGAAGAGGTTGCTGCACCAGCACCTAAGGCACCCAAGCTAATGGGTGATGCAATCAAATCAGGGGCTACGGTATCCAAGCCCAAGATTGCATCAAAGGCCAAGACAGCTCCAAAGAGGAATACAAGGAGCATCCCAGCTACTGAAAAGAACAAGGCCCCAGTGCCTGACACTGCAGAAGAAGAGGAAGGCCAAGTTCTCAGAAAGTTGAAGCCCAAGATCCCAGACCACAATGATGCTCATCCTGTGGCTGAGGATATGAAGATCAGAAGAGACTCAGAGCTGAGAAAGTGGAGAGCAGAAGATCCATATGCTACCAGGAGGAGAACTGTTGTTGACTACAGGTTCCACACTAAGGAACAGTAAGACTTCTATGAGACAGTCTTGTTGGATAAGAAGCCCATTGTTTGTGACATGAGATGGGTCGACTGGGAATACATCAAGGACAATGAAGAGCACTATCCTGGAGTGCAAGACAGCTTCAAGGCATGTGGAGTAGCTGGCTTTGTTGGGCAGAAGCTCACAAAGTGGAATGAAGAGCTGATCATGCAGTTCTACTCCACAGCACAGTTTTATCCAGATGGCAGAATTGTATGGATGTCTAAAGGTACGAGGTACCAATCAACAATTGCTGAGTGGGCACAGCTCAGCAATGCCCTAGAGGAGCATGAGGATGACCTAGATATTTATTCCAAGAAGAAGATGGACCACAACTCTATGTCAAACATGTACAAGGAGATCCCAAACAAGGCACTTGACACTTTCAAGTTTGGATCAGTACATTATCTTCTATCAGGATTGCCAACCATCAATTGGATACTGAGGCACACCTTGTTGCCTAAGTCAGGTGATCACAAGATGATCAAAGGCCATGCAATCAACTTGCTTCATATCTTTGATGTGCCACAAAAATTCAAAGTCATGAGCCTCATGGTAGAAACAATCAAGAGGACTGCAGCAGACCAGAAGAGGAGCTGTGGATATGCCCCTCGGATCCAGGAGCTGATTAACTCCAAGATGGGCAGAGGCATATACCTCTTGGACAAGGAACATTTGCCTATTCATCCAGATTTTGAAGATAATGAAGCTGTGATGAACAAGGATGAACCATCTTCAGCCCATGCACAAGAACAGAAGGAGAAGGCAAGGAAGGAGAAAGCTGCAAAGATGCCAACTCAAGAGGAGGCATCTGAATACTTCTTGAAAACCAAGCAAGAGCAGCTCAGTTACTTGATTGCATCCACCCTGAGGATAGAGAAAGGACTGGCCACCCTCACTCAGAATCAGGAGAGCTTAGAGAGGATCTTAGAACAAAAGTTCTATGAGTTGGATGTCAAAGTGACAGAGATCTAGTCTGTAGTGGAGCAACTTCAAGATGACATGCAGGAGAGGAAAGGGAAGACTACCACTGATGCATTTGCCAGAGTGCCACGAGCCCAGAGGTCGTCTGCAGTGCCAGTTCCTGACACAAGAGCCACCACCTCAGCTCCATGCACAGCACCAGCCCAACCAGCTCCACCATCTACTTCAGCTCCAGCTCCAACCATGTCTATAGAAGCCTTCGTCCTTGGAGTGATCCAGACTCCACCACCACCACCAGAAGATCAAGCCTGAGTGTCGATCTAGCACTATGCATTTTCTAGGAACTTTTTGGTAACTTGTTGCCAAAGGGGGAGAAAAATGTATAGATCATAGGCTTCGAGAGAGAGTGTGTTGCTTTTATTCTCTCTTGCTTTATTTGGTGGTTTTTCAAACTTTGTTTGCTTTTGGTCGAGATACTTTGATATGCTTGTGAGACATTGATGATCATGTGTTTGATCATAAGCTACACTTATGCATGCTTGATATATCTTATCTATCTTATGCGATCATTCACTTTTCTTGGTGATGAGTGCATGTATTTCATTATTATCATTTTGAGAGCTCCACCAAGATGTATGTGACATGGAAGAGTAACCCATGATTCTATATCTTTGTGCATTTTCAGTCCAAAGCAAATTTTAAATATGCACAAATTTAGGGGGAGCTCTTACTTATCACATACTTCTCAAAGCGACGATATAATTCATTCTTATTATCATTTGTCGAAGCTTTGATCTATATGTTGTCATCAATTACCAAAAAGGGGGAGATTGAAAGTGCAACTATCCCTAGGTGGTTTTGGTAATTCATAACAACATATAGCTCATTGATCTAATGCTATTCCAAGACAATTATTTCAGGAAAGCTCAATGATTGGCATGGCATGGATGGTGAAAGTGGAACCCTCAAAATGCTAAGGACAAAGGATTGGCTCAAGCTCAAAAGCTCAAGACTCTTCATTTTACATTTTAGTGATCCAAGATCACATTGAGTCCATAGGAAAAGCCAATACTATCAAGGAGGGATGAGGTGTTGCTTAATGAGCCTTTTGCTTCATGTGCTTAATGATATGCTCCAAAATCCTGAGCTACTTTCCCATATCCACATATGACCTAAACCCTAAGCCAAACTCGGTCCTACCGATTCTTTCTATCCGGCGCCACCGAGTTTCACATGTCATAAGCCACTGCCAAACCCTAGCAAATCGGTTGTACCGATAAGGATTTCGGTCTCACCGAGATGGGATTGCAATTTCTCTGTTTCCTTTTCGTAACTTTTCGGTCTCACCGAAAGAGCGGATCGGTCCCACCGAGATTGCAATGTAAACTCTCTGTTTCCATTTTGTAACATTTCCGTCTCACCGAAAGAGCAAATCGGTCCCACCGAGTTTACCTGACCAACTCTCTGGTTAGCTTATTACCAAATCGGTCTCACCGAGTTTGTGTAATCGGTCTCACCGAGATTATGTTATGCCCTAACCCTAACCGTATCGGTCCTACCGAGTTGCATGTCAGTCCCACCGAAAATCTCTAACGGTCACTAGGTTTACTATTTCGGTCCGATCGAGTTTGTTTATTCGGGGCCACCGATATTGGTAAATTGTGTGTAACGGTTGGATTTTGTGTGGAGGCTATATATACCCCTCCACCTCCTCTTCACTCGTGGAGAGAGCCATCAGAACACATCTACACTTCCAACTCATATGTTCTGAGAGAGAACCACCTAATCATGTGTTGAGACCAAGACATTCCATTCCTACCACATGAATCTTGATCTCTAGCCTTCCCCAAGTTGCTTTCCACTCAAATCTTCTTTCTACCAAATCCAAATCCTGTGAGAGAGAGTTGAGTGTTGGGGAGACTATCATTTGAAGCACGAGAGCAAGGAGTTCATCATCAACACACCATTTGTTACTTCTTGGAGAGTGGTGTCTCCTAGATTGGCTAGGTGTCACTTGGGAGCCTCCGACAAGATTGTGGAGTTGAACCAAGGAGTTTGTAAGGGCAAGGAGATCGCCTACTTCGTGAAGATCTACCGCTAGTGAGGCAAGTCCTTCGTGGGCGATGACCATGGTGGGATAGACAAGGTTGCTTCTTCGTGGACCCTTCGTGGTTGGAGCCCTCCGTGGACTCGCGCAACCGTTACCCTTCATGGGTTGAAGTCTCCATCAACGTGGATGTAGGATAGCACCACCTATCCGAACCATGGGAAAAACATCCGTGTCTCCAATAGCGTTTGAATTCTCCAAACCCTTCTCTTTACATTCTTGCAAGTTGCATGCTTTACTTTCCGCTGCCTATATACTCTTTGCATGCTTGCTTGAATTGTGTGATGATTGCTTGACTTGTCCTAAAGTTGCTAAAATCTGCCAAGAACTAAAATTGGGAAAAGGTTAAGTTTTTATTTGGTCAAGTAGTCTAATCACCCCCCCTCTAGACATACTTCCGATCCTACAGATTGCCTAGTTCGTTGTGCTATCACCTCCTTAATGGACCAAGACGTTGGATCAAGTGTGAACATGCGTCTTCTGCGAGCACCCCCCCATTATATGCGTGGGGACTGAAGCCGACGACTGCCATATTTCAAGTTATATACATATATACATAAACGGCCGCACATGAGGTATTATAATTCTTTTAGGCACAAGTATAAAATAGCCTTTGCAATTCAGTAAAACATTGTTTTTCAATGGGAATACATGTCATTAGAACATAATATTCTTCGAGCACTACGCCTCTATCGAGCGAGCGCCTTCAAGAACTTCTCGAAAGTAGTGCTCGGCAGGTACTCGGCTCTCGTATGAATCTTGGGCTGCAATGGCGGTGGCCTCCATCTCCACCCAATATGTCTTCACACGAGCAAGGGCCATCCGCGCACCCTCTACGCACGCCGACCTCTTCATCGCGTTGATGTGCGGCACTACACCAAGCAACTATTGCACCAAACTAAAATAACTGTTCGGCTTTGGCCTTTCCGGCCACAGATGATCCACAACAGACCTCATGGCGAGTCCGGACAATCTATTCAGCTCGGCCCATTCGGCCAACCAATCAGTCAATGGAAGCGGACGCTCTGGAACGTTAAATTGTGTCCAGAACAGTTTTTTCACTCCGCGATCTTTTTGATCTTGGAAGTATTCGGCAGCACTCGCCACTAAGTCCAGATATGCGTCCGCAGAACTCCACAGCCAGTCCAAAGGGGCATACCTAGGATCTCCGAACTTCATCCGCAGCATAAAGGGCTTCCCAGCCGCGATATCCCCGGCTTGACGTAGCTCCTCCTTCATCGCTCTCATTGCAGAGCGGGTGTCTTTGGTCGCCATCGTGGCCTTCTCCAGGTCTGTCCTCTTCGCACGATCTTCCTTTTCAAGAAGCTCGTAACGGTCAGCGACATTATTCAATTCCATAGCCATCCTGGCTATTTCCTCCTTGCTTTGGCAGTGAGCAGCCTGTTCGGCTTTCAGCTTCTCGATTGCCTTTAGGGCAGCCGCATAGCTTTTCCTGGCTTGTTCTTTGGCTCGGGCAAGTTCCGCCCGAAGGTTCTCCACGGCCGCAGCTCCATCTGCATTCACACACATGTTATAGATACTGGCATCATGCTCCTCTTCCCATGTGTCACCGGAGGAATCACATACCCTGTGCCTCGTCAAGTCGTTTGTTGACAAGTACGATGTCGACATCTGTCACGTCAAGCTGCCGCTTTAGCTCGGCAAACTCATCAGTCTGGCTGGCCACTGGACCCTCCGCCACCTGCATATTAAGGCGGCACGATTATTCCTAGCACTATGATCTTCTGTGCGCCGTCGTCTTCGACGGCATCCAGAGTCTCAGGGGCTACTATCTACACAGGGCACATCTAAAAATGTGCAGTACTGTCAAAAATGTACATCATTTTGCGTACCTCCAAACCCGTCAGTAGACTCATAACGGCTTCATGCAACCCGCTTTCGGCGGACGAAATCCTTTCAATCACCGCACCCATCATCGTGCGGTCCTCTTCTGGGATAGCCGCTCGCTCTAGCAGACCCCTCAGTACGTCCGACCGCACACCAGACGGTGCCGGACTTTTTTGATTGCTCTCTTCAAGAGCCGGATACTGAGGACTTCGTGTTGGGGATATAACTATTTGTGTAAGCCGCCCAGGAGAGGCCGGGTTACGCAAAGAAGATTCATCATATGAAGCCCAAGATCAACTGTGAAGATGGCGGTTGAACAAAGCGCTTAAAGCCCACAGGCGGCTTAAGGTCCGTAGTGATAAACTGCCGTAATGGCATGACTTTTATTGTAAGGCAGGATTAATTAGTCACCGAGCCGGACACTGGCTATGAGTCGGCCGGGACTCTGCAGGCCGCAGGGCGTCAACCCGTGTATATAAGGGGATGACCCGCCGGCGGCTTAGGGCAAGAAACAACCCATCGAGAGCCGGGCATAGCGTATCTCGCTCCCTGGTCATCGAAACATCAAGCAATACCAACCCAACTAGACGTAGGCCTTACCTTCACCTTAAGGGGCCGAACTAGGATAAACCTCTCGTGACCTTTGTCCTGATTAACCCCTTTAAGCTTCCTAGTTGCAATGGCTCCACGACTAAGTCCTTCCAAGAGGACATCTGCCGTGACAATTCCACGACAGTTGGCGCCCACCATGGGGCCAGCGCACGGTGGATTTGAGTTCTTGAAGGGCAGCTTCGAAGGGCTCAAGGGATACGCAGTCGGCCGGATGACCAAGAGTCGTCGTGGCAAGATCTACATCGACGACGAAGGCTGGGGCCCCGACGCCGGCTCAACTGAGTACGGGTACCGGGTCCCCTTTGGTGGAATTCACGTCTTCATCGGCCGGATTGGTGAGCCGGGCCCTGAGCCAAACAACTGCGCCGACCTCATCGAGACGGCTCAGCATGCGAGACCCGCCCGAGCTCAACCCATCGTGAAGCGTGCCTTCGTGGGTTGCGTCCATGGAGGTGAACTTCCTGAAGGATCCGAAGGTGATGATGAGCCGGTCGTCCTCTCTGACGGCGATTCATCTGACGGCTCAATGGATTCACTGTACCAAGTTGAAGATGGTGTGCTGGGGGGATGTTCCGATGGCAGCACTATTTCGGACCCCTCAGAGTCACCAAGCTGGGCAGGAGTCTTCATGGCTGGCACTCAACCCGGCCAAAATTCTACGGCCTCAGCAGTGATAACGTCCGGGTTAGGAGCAGCCGGGGCAGGAGGCCCTGTGCGCTCACCGGCTAAGGTGCTGATGGATCTCATGGATAAACTTACGGCCCTGTTAACCGCTACAGTCATACCTGCGAACCAATCTGAGCATGAGGCAGAGGTGGCACAGGTTCGTGAGGAGATCGCCAATGCCAAGGAAACCCTAGCAGCTAAGGATACTAGACTGGCGACAGAGCGGGCGGCTTTGGATGTACGGGCACAGCAGCTTCAGGCAGAGGCTTTTCAGCTCACGATGACTCTGAACGCATCTAATGAGGTAATGAGGAGGAGACATCAGAAAACTCAGTCTCGTTTACCTCTGACTTATGACCCTCGGAATCTCTTCGCTACACCCGGAGCTTGCCCAAGTAACCCGCCAGGTGCAAATCAGTTTATGACATCCGGAGCAGTGGGCCCGGTTCAGCCTCAAGTGACGGCGCCTCTTCACGGCAATATGGCACCGCCCCGCTACATACCGATACCACCGGGTCACTTCTCCAACCCCATGGAGAATTTAATTGCAGCATCAGCACGTTTGGCGGCTCTCCCAGTGGATGGTGATGATCCGACAGCAGTGGAGACCCGAAGGATCGGAGAACTTGTCCAGACGGCTCTGGCCCAGTAAGAGACTTATTCTTACAGCCGGGACAGGATTCATTCAACTCCTCCACCCTGGTTAGCTCCGCCTCGTCAAAACCGGAGCCCGAGTTACAGTAGGCACATGGAGTCAGAGGCCCTGACAAGCAACGCTCAGCGCCGGAACCAGCTAGGTGGATATAACCCGGTGCAGGATCGGATACGTCAGGAGGATGAACGGGCTGCTCAGCTAGCGGCTCAGCTAGCAGATCAGCAGGACTTACTGGCTTATCCGATGACTTCTGTTGAGGCGGGAGTTGCTACTAGAACCGGAGGATTTCCCTGTCTAGTATCGGCTCTACGTAACGTACGTCTACCCAAGGATTTCAAGGGGCCTCAAAAGGTGCCGAATTATACAACCGACTTACGGCCTGGGGCGTGGATCGAGAGTTATGAGATGGACATGGATCTACTAGAGGTTAGTGACGCAGCGATGGCTAAATACTTCACCATGATGTTGGACGGAACGGCCCGTTCTTGGTTAAAGGGTTTGCCACCCAACTCCATTAGTTCATGGGCAGAGCTGAAAGCCCGCTTCATCCAGAATTTCAAGGACACTTGCAAGCAGTCTATGTCGATTGTGGACTTGACAAATTGTAAGCAGGAGGAAGGTGAATCCACAACTCATTGGGTACGCTGGGTCAAAGATATAATACATTCATCTGACAAGATGGATGCCGGCTCAGCTGTTCTCATGCTAGAAAAGAATTGCCGCTTTGATCCTCTGAGACAGAAGCTGGGGCGCCTTAAGCGTGATTGCAATGATATGGGGACGCTGATGGCGGCTTTAGTCAAATATGCCGATTCTGATTGTACCAAGGATCCCGCGTCTGATGAAGAAAAGACAGGGAAGGGAAAGAAGAGCGGTAACGGAAAGGGCCAGCAGCATAACCCGATGATCAAGGAGGCAATAAGCGTAAGGCGGACGGTAACCCGGAATTTGTGGCCAATGCACAGGGCAACAATCAGAAACGCAAGGGAAAACCACCTCGGTTTGGCGGGTCAGGTCCATCTCTTGAACAGTTACTCAATGAGCCTTGTCCAAAACACGGCACCCGGGAACGGCCGGTGACTCACTTATGAAAGGATTGTGCAATCATGAAGGCGTTCAATAATTCTAATTTGTTGGATGGCAATCAAGGCCCAGGCGGCGGCTCGGGAGGTGGCAGCTTTCATGGCCCGGGCGGTGGTTCAGGGTCCGGTTTTCAGGGAAACCAGGGTGGTTATAACCTGCAGCAGTCTGATCAAGGAGGTCAACAGCAGCAGCAGTCGGGTTATCAGAGCCATCCAAAGCAGCTAAATAGTGGGCAGTATCACGTGTTCACCACCAGTTTGTGTAAGCGTGATCAGAAAATTCACAAGAGGGCTGTGTACTCTGTTGAGCCGGCAGTCCCTCGTTACTTAAGGTGGTCGGAACAACCCATTATCTGGAGTAGGGAGGATCGCCCTCCCCGGGTTGATAATCTAGGTCAATTGGCACTGGTGGTGGCACCATAGGTCGGTGGTTATAAATTCACTAAGATGCTAATGGATGGAGGTAGCAGCATCAACATCCTCTATTACGAGACCTTTCGGCGCATGGGCTTAACTGACAAGAATTTAAAGACATTCAATACCGTATTCCATGGAGTGGTGCCTGGTAAGTCAGCTTACCCCGTCGATCAGATTGAGATGGAGGTGGCTTTTGGAGACGAGCATGATTCTAGGGCTTAAAAGTTAACCTTTGAGGTGGTCAAAATCAAGAGCCCTTATCACGCTTTGTTTGGACGGCCGGCTTATGCCAAGTTTATGGCGCGGCCGTGTTACGTTTACTTGCAGCTCAATATGCCGGGTTACAAGGGCACCATCATTATGCATGGAAGTCGTAAGGTGGCCTTGGAATGCGAGAAAGGCGATGCGGCTTATGCCGAGTCTGTCTGTGCAGCAGAGGAGCTCAAGTTTTATCAGGATAACGTTGACCCGGCGGACATGACCTCCCTCAAGAAGCCGAGTACGGAACATGACCCGGGCATGAAGTTTAAGTCGGCTGCAGAGACTAAGCTTGTTGATTTTACTCCAGGCGGTTCGTCTAAGCAATTCAGCATCAGCGCCAACTTGGATCCTAAATAGGAAAGCGCGCTCAACGAGTTCATCCGTGAGAACCGGGACATCTTTGCATGGAAGCCTTCTGACATGCCGGGTGTACCGAGAGGACTCGCTGAGCACACTCTTAATATTGATCCGAAGTATAAGCGGTCAGACAGTTTCTGCGGCGATTCAATGAGGAACGACGGAAAGCAATAGGAGAGGAGGTCGCCCGGCTCTTGGCAGATGGGTTCATTGTCGAAGTCTTTCACCCGGAGTGGTTGGCTAACCCGGTGCTCGTGCTCAAGAAAAAACGGCACATGGCGGATGTGTGTGGATTACACAGACTTAACTAGGCTTGTCTGGCTGATCCTTTTGCTCTCCCCTGCATCGATCAAATCATTGATGCTATGGTGGGTTGTGCGCGTTTGAGCTTTTTGGATGCTTACTCTGGTGTCATCATATCAAGATGGCAGTTAAGGACCAGGAGAAGACGGCTTTCATCACTCCGTTTGGAGCCTTCTGCTATGTGTCTATGCCTTTTGGGCTCAAGAGTGCCCAGGCGACTTATCAGCGGTGCGTACAGAATTGTCTCCACAATCAGATTGGGCGTAATGTTCATGCTTATGTGGATTACATAGTGGTGAAGTCCAGAGAAATGGAAACCTTGATATCTGATCTCAGAGAAACCTTTGATAACCTCCGGGTTTACAAGATGATGCTTAACCCAGAGAAGTGTGTACTCGGTGTGCCTGCAGGCGAGCTTTTGGGATTCTTGGTCTCAGACAGGGGCATTGAAGCTAATCCGGAGAAGATCAAAGCGATCACTTCTTTGGCTAAACCGGCTTGTATCAATGATGTTCAGCGATTGGCGGGTCGTGTTGCTGCTTTAAGCCGGTTCATAAGCCGGCTAGGTGAGAAGGCCCTACCGCTGTACCAACTGATGAAGAAGGCAGACACTTTTGTCTGGAGTAATGATGCTAATGCTGCCTTTGAGGATTTGAAGAGGCAGTTATCTGTCCCGCCGGTTCTTGCAGCTCCCATCGACAAAGAGCCCTTGTTGTTATATGTGGCTGCTAATTCACGAGCCGTCAGTGTTGCAATCGTAGTAGAGCGCAAGGAGGTTGGTAAGGAACATCCGGTTCAACGGTCGGTTTATTATGTCAGTGAGGTGCTCATCGAGTCAAAGCAAAGATATCCTCATTGGCAGAAACTTGTTTACGGGGTGTTTATGGCAAGCCGGAAGCTGAAGCAATACTTCCAAGGTCATCCTATCACTGTGGTGAGCTCTGCCCCCTTGGGAGACATTATTCAGAACAGAGAGGCTACAGGACGAGTCGCCAAGTGGGCTATCGAGCTCGGGCCTCATGGTTTGAAGTACGCACCACGCACTGCCATTAAATCTCAAGCCTTGGTGGATTTCATCAATGACTGGACAAAGCTACAGGCACCTGAGGAGAAACCCGATAACACATATTGGAGTATTCACTTTGACGGGTCCAGACAGTTGGAAGGCTCGGGGGCTGGAGTTGTGTTAACTTCCCCTCGAGGTGACAAAATTCTATTATGTGCTCCGGCTTATGTTTCCTTTTACAAACAATGCAGCTGAGTACGAGGCCTTACTCCATGGTCTCCGGATGGCCAAAGAGATGAACTTGAGCCGGGTGAGATGTCTAGGAGACTCAGACCTAGTGGCTCAACAGGTGTTAGGCAAGTGGGACTCTAAAGATCCCCTTATGGCGGCTTACCGTCGTGAAGTTGATGCTATGGCTGGACATTTCAAGGGTTATGTGGTGGAACACATTGATCGAAGGAAGAATGAGGCGGCTGATGCCTTAAGCCGGCTTGGATCTCAGCGTAAGCCGGTGCCGCCTAACACCTTTCTTGATGTTTTGCATAATCCTTCTGTTAAGTTACTTACAGAGGAAGATCTGGAAATACCAGACCCGGAGGCACAGCTGGTGGCGGCTCTCCACGTTATCCCGGATTGGACAGTGCCTTATTTGGCTTACATGACCCGGGGAGAGTTGCCTGAAGATGAGACATTGGCAAGACAAATTGTCCGGCGGTCCAAGTCCATGACAATTTTTAATGGCGAGTTACATCACTGTAGCGTCACTGGAGCATTTCAATGTTGCGTGTCACCTGCGGAGGGTCAGGAGATCCTTCGTGAGATTCATGAAGGCGATTGTGGTCATCATGCCAGTTCAAAGTCTCTGGTGGCCAAAGCTTTCCGTCATGGGTTTTATTGGCTGACGACTCATGCTGATGCAGAAGATCTAGTCAGTAAATGTGACGGATGTCAGAAGTTCTCACGAGGAGCCCATGTGCCGACTCAAGAATTGCGGATGATCCCAATTACTTGGCCATTTGCAGTCTGGGGGCTTGATATGGTCAGGCCTTTCAAAAGGTCTAAGGACAAAAAGACGCACCTCTTGGTGGCGGTTGACAAGTTTACAAAATGGGTTGAGGCGGAGCCGGTCAGTAAGTGTGATGCAGCCACGGTGGTTCAGTTTATGAAAAAGGTGATTTTTCGCTTTGGTTTTCCACACAGCATCATAACTGATAACTGCACTAACCTTTCTAAAGGAGCTACGGAAGAGTTCTGTCAATGAGAACATATCCGGCTTGACGTTTCGGCTATGGCTCATCCTCAATCCAATGGTCAAGCAGAACGAGCTAACCAAGAGATCTTGAAGGGCATCAAGCCCCGGCTCTTGGTCCCTTTGCAGCGGACGCTGGGTTGTTGGGTGGAGGAGTTGCTTTCTGTACTTTGGAGCATCAATACTACACCTAACAGGTCTACGGGTTACACACCTTTCTTTATGGTGTATGGAGCAGAGGCGGTCCTGCCAAGTGACATCCGTCATGACTCACCCCGGGTGACGGCTTATGTTGAGGCGGACAATGAAAAGGCTCGTCAAGATGCACTTGACCTGTTGGATGAAGAGTGAGACTTGGCAATAGCCCGCTCGGCGATTTATCAGCAAGACCTGCGCCGCTACCACAGCCGCCGGGTTAGGTCCAGGACCTTTCAAGAAGGCGACTTAGTGCTCCGACTCATCTAGGATCAGTCTGACATGCACAAGCTATCCCCTCCTTGGGAAGGACCCTTTGTGGTCAGTCAGAATCTGAACAACGGGTCATATTACCTTATTGATGTTCGAGAGCACAAAGACTCACGTAAATCGGAGGAAGAGACCCGTCGGCCGTGGAATATCGCTCATCTCTGGCCTTACTATACTTGAGCCACTGGCTCTAATGTGTATATATTTATATTATGTATATGTTACATAAAGCAATAAAGCAGGCCCTCCGTCCTTTTTTCCACCCCAAAAAAGGTTTTAAGTGTTTTCTTTGTCAGGTGGTGGAAATAACCAAGAGGGAGCGGATCACATCTGATTCCGTCTTTACTTTGGTCCGGCTTATGATCATATCTGAATCTAGCCATGATCATTTGGGGGCTTCCTGTTCAAACATAGGTCGTATACGAACCAAAGAGAACATAGCTGTCGATACCCACTTGATCAGCATACTGCCAAACTCACTTGGGGGCTTCTTGGTCATATTTGAATCATAGCTTAACCCCTTTGGGTCTGACGTGGATCGTATTCGAATCAGCGTCATTAAACAACTCTTATAGTCACTTGGGGGCTTCCTGTTCAAACATAGGTCGTATTCGAACCAAAGAGAACATAGCTGTCGATACCCACTTGATTGGCATCGCCACAGCCACTGGGGGCTATATGATCGCATCCGAATCTTAGCTTAACCCCTTTGGAACGGTTCACTAGTCGTATTCGAATCAGAAGCCTTTGGAATTTTGTTTATTATTCATCATATTTTATAAGTATCAATATTTGGTTATATTGAGACCCTCTTCAAAATACCATAGTGTGGATCACAACCTTCCGGGTGAATATTGGTCCCCCCGGGTTATTAATTACCGGGTGGACCTTTATATGTCAATTTTCAGGGGTTAAATTTGCTCTAAGAAGTAACCATAAGCATCACATGTACATCATTATGATTACATCTACCAAGTTTAATCATAAGTTGGTTTTCCTGTAACATTCTGGGTTATCAGAAGCTTATGTAACTCTCAATGCGATAAGTCGCCAAGGGATTTTGTTTGTCTTCTGTGCAGGGCAATGCAAGGCATTTCTGCAAGGACATAACAGTTACATATAAACTATGAAATACATAATAATGGCGGCTTATGCAAGTCTTAAGGGCCATAAGCATGCGCGAAGGCATGACAAACTCAAAGTATTTTCTGCTCTATTACAAGACTCTCCGAGTCTAAATGATGAGGCATTGTTTTTTCTACAACACATACGCAGGTGATGCCTTGCAATTTACTCTTGGGGTTGACCTGAAGCTTCCGGGTTATCCTTCTCTGCCAGTTGCCTTGTCCTGGAAGGATGATGATGCCCAGTCAATGCCACTCAAGGCTTCAAACTCAGCTTCGTCATCTATTAAACCGGTTGGGTCTACTTCAGGGGCAAAGGTGTGCTTACGAATTGGAGGGATCAGGCTGACGTCATCATAATGCAGCGTGGGGATTCTCAGATTCACCTTATCATAACCCGGCTGATACTTGGAGAGGTCCGTGTCGTTCCCAATTTGAGTGGCCACAGGGCGTATATCCCTTACACAGCTAGTGAAGTCTTTTTGATCAAATGGAGTGCCATCCTCCTTTAAACTGGGATACCCAAGAGCGATGTCGGCCGGGTCTAGCTCTGGTAGCCAGGCTTTGGCCCGGCTCAGAGCGGCTATTGCTCCAGCTCTGGCTTGGGCCCGTCTCAACTCTTGGATCCGCTGAGGAAGTACAGCAAGCCGTCGTAACACATCTTGCAAGAGGTGGGGCAAATCATTGGATAAGGCCACAACGGCCAAAGCACGTTGTGACCCGGTGTACAATTGTTCCACCAAAGTATAGACTGCTTTCAGTTTGACTACCATGTCCTGCTTGAGGGTTGTGCTCCTGGGGCCTGTGTTGTTAAACAAAGAGTAAGCCGGAGGCAATAATTAGCTTAGGCATCAAAGGAAGGATGCCAATATTTGAGGTTCATATAAAGAAACTTACCGAAGATTGCTGAGACCATTCGAGATATCTGACGCTTCAAGCCGGACAGCTCGGTGTTTGCTTTTGCAAGGGATGCTTCGACTATCTCGGCCCGAGTCACCAGAGAGGCCTTCTCATCAGCCCAGGTTTTCTTCTCCGACTCAAAGTTCTTGTTCAACCTCTCTTGTTCAGAGACGCTGGGTTCAAACTTGGAGTTGGCCTTTTGTATTTCATGTTCCTGGGCTGCCAGGTGGCTCTTCAGGTCTGCAATTTCCGACTCAAATTGACTTATGGTGGCCTGCATTGCACCGGATAAAAGTCAAGATTATGATAAATAATGTTAAGTCCCAAGCACTTTGCAATCAAAGATACTTGGCACTTGGGGGCTAATGTATACCGAAGCTTTCTAGATTATTAAGCCGGTCCTGGATATTAAGTCCCAAATACTTTGCAAGCAAAGATACTTGGCACTTTGGGGGCTAATGTGTATTGCAAATTAAAAGTATTGTGTTACATCTGGTTTAAATATTTTACTCTGTAAGCCGGGCAAGCAGCTCTAACAATGTTTTTAAAGTCTACATCATATTCACTAATAGGCAATAGACTTGGGGGCTGGTACAGTAAGTATGATTGAAAATAAGAAAGCATAAGTTGTACCTCAGATTTTTGCTGTATTTGTTTTACCATGTCAATTTCCAGGTCACGGCTGCTTTGCACCTGGTTGATGTAGCCCGAGACGATCTCTCCTATACTCAAATGAGTATAGTCGGTGATATCCTTCTTGGCCTTACGGCGTTCTAGCAGCTCCTCTTTAGCCGAACATTTGGCAAGAACGGTGGGTCGGGCCGGCTCAATGAATTGGGCCTTGAAAAATTCCACTTCTGGATCAGCCGCCTTGACCGGGTTAGGTGCCTCCGGATTAGCAGAACTATCAAGAATATCTTCAGAAGGTGGATCAGAAGTTGGTGCTGCAATATCTTGAGCCGGTTCAAGTGGTGGCTGATGTATGGAAGAGTCGGGAGGAGTTACACCCTGTTTCGGTTCAGTCATCACAGGGTTTTGAGCCGACTCCGCTTTCTTGGTTTTCTTCCTGGGATTAACTTGCATGTTGTGGGCAAAGCAGAGAAATGAGTAAAGGAACATGAAGAAGGAAAAACATAAGGTGGATAAATTGATATTACCTAGGGGCAGTTCTAAAAGCCGGCATGTTTGACTGCATAGACTCGCCGGATGAAGGAGATGTATCCTGATAATTGGAGTCAGATGAATTGAGAGGTTGACGGATTAGACCCGCCAAAGGTAAAAAAGGGGATAAATCGGAGCTAACCTCAGTTCGACGCTTCCGGGTTATGTCAGGCAAGCCGTAGGAGAGCTCTGCGTCCTTGCTGGTCCGGGTCTGCCTCCGGCTTTCAAATTGTTGTTGCTTCAAAAGAAAGTCAGGTTCTTGGTAAGCCAAAGGATGAGAAAATCTTACTTTCCGGGTTACTCTTCGAGTTTTCTGACGCGGCAGAGGCTCGGAGTCGGAGGAGATTATAGTTACCTCTTCTTTGACGGGTTGGCTGTTTCCGGTGTCCTCCTGAAAGAGAAATCATGTCATTGAAATGATGATAAATAGTCAGGGATGTTTAAAAGTTACCTCTTCTTCATTATCATTAGAGTCGTCAAGTTGAAGCATCTCTGAGGCGCTTGTTTTTCTTTTCCTGGAGGTGGTACGCTTGGTGGCTTTTCTATCGGCTTTCTTAGCAGCCCTGGCTTGTTTGGCCGCTTCATGGTCATAATGAACCTTCCAGAAGCTGTCTTTCGCCTGAAGAGAAATTGTGAAAGGTTGTAAGTAAAAGCAAGGTATAAGCATAGTCAAAGGTAAAAACTGCGACTTACTGCAGGGGCCGGGTTTTGTTTGCAGAAAGGCAGTAACCCGAAGGTGTTGCTGGTTACTGTGCCCTCCTTTAACAAAGAGTGAGTGGTAGCCTCCACTACGTCATCTGGTAAGTCATCAGGGCTATGACGCCGAGGGTCATCTTTCTCTCCTGAGTAATCACACATTAATCCGGGGTGGCGGCTTAAGGGAATTATTCTCCAAGCAACCCAGACTCAGACCAGGTCAACACCATCCAAGCCGTTCCCCAAGAGAGCTTTAATCTTCTTGATCTTGGGGGTGAGTGGCAGACATTCAACGGCAGTCAGCTTATCGGCAGCGGGTGAGTAGATTCAAGGCGTAATGCAGGGAAGCCGCGCAGTGGGTTTTCACCTGTCGGATTTCGGGTTCCGGCAGACCCTTAAGGTTCAAACTCTGGGGTGCGCGCAGAGATTGTGCCCTCTACCTCTCCGTCTCGCAAAAGATCTAACTATCGAAAGAACAACACAAAAGACACGGGGTTTATACTGGTTCGGGACACCGATGTGGTGTAATACCCTACTCCAGTGTGGTGGGTGGATTGCCTCTTGGGCTGATGATGATGAACAGTACAAGGGAGAACGGCCTCGCGAGGGCCTGTTCTAGCTGGGACGATGAACTGCTAGGGGAGTTCAGCCGCCCTTCTCTCTCTCTATCTGTGTATTCGACCCTTCTGTTTCTCTTCTCTCTCCGATCGTCCTCTGCTTGCTCGGACTCTCGGTACCTGATGCCTCGACCCTGGGGGTGGCTAGTCCTATTTATAGGCAAGGGCCCTGGGCCTCTTCCCAAATATTGAACGGGAAGGGCACCAACAATTGGCCAATTTGAAGGGGAACATCCAGTACACTTATCCTGACTAAAGTTGGTCCTCGCCTGCCAAAGGTCCTGTGGTGACGCCGTCCTGGGCTCCACGATGACCTCCTTCCCACCATTGGACTGGTCTTGGTCTCGTTGCACCGAAATGGATACCTTTGCTTGATCCTCTCGCCTGCGCTTGCCCCCTTTGCACCAAAGAGGAAAGGGAGGACACTGCGCGGGCTGGCGCCCGCCTGGCGCCCTTGGTCGTCATGGCTTGCGTCATGGGCACCTCGTGAGGTACCCTACCTTGATCTCTCCGCCTCCTCATGAGCCAGCCTGATGAGGCCGCGCTTGAGGAAGCACTGTGTCGTCCGCCCCGCGAGGCTTGGCACCTCGCGAGGGTCTTGGGTCTTGTGTTGATGAAGATGGGTTGTGCTGGGCCCCCTTTGAGCCGCGCCGCAGGCCGCAGGCAGGCAAGTCTGGGGACCCCCGTTCCCAGAACACCGACAGTAGCCCCCGGGCCCAAGGCGCGCCCGGACTTGGCCGTGCCGAGAGGCGAAGGTTCAAGGGCGAAGAGCCGCGGGCCCTAACAGCCTGCGGCCTTGGGCGCCGCGTGGCGGTGGATTGGACGTGAGCGCCTCTGCTTCCCCACGACGCCTCGATGGTCGCGCGGATTCGACAAGTCCCTGCATGCAAATCGTGTCATGATTACCTGTGATCGTGGAGGCCGACGGTTGGCCTTCGCCGGCTACAAGTACGGCACCGCGCGTGCCCTTCTAGTCCATCCCTCCTTGCTTTCTCCTTCACCTTGATTCTTGCTCCGCCTTGCCGTGATGGCTCTGATCCGCCGACTTTCTGCAGCGGAGAAGGGAAAGGCTCTTCAAGAGGGACCAGACTCGCTCCCGCTGAAGAAGCGACCTGCCCTTCGCAGCCGAGACGAGGGAGACCGTCAGGTGGTGTCGAGGCCTTGGTACGAGCGGCCTCTGCCGGGGTTCCCGCTTCCCTTGTTTGCCCACGTCGAGGGCCTCGGAGGGGGCGATGCCGATCCCCGCGGCCGGCGCTGTCGCCGGCGCCGATGGGTCACGAAGGTGTGGGTCGTTCCTCCTGGAGTACATGCCGAGGGCTCCTCCCGCGAGCTCGTGCTCCACGCTGCCATGCCTCCGCGAACTTGGATTCGCTTTCCTCCCTTCTTCGCCTCCGTCTTCCCGCAGGGAAGACTCCTGGAGTTATGGCTGCAGCACGCCGACTGCAGCACCCCCGCGACCGAGGCAGAGGTTGCGGTCCTTGCCTCAGGCGAGGTCTTCATGACTCGCGGCTGGGGCGAGATCGCTCGGGGTTGCAGAGCAAGGGGCGCCCTCACGATCCACCTGGAGTACGATGGCGCTTCGGTGATGTTCTTCAAGGTCTTCGATGCGAACGGGCGCCGGCTGGAGTGCTGCCCCAGGAGAGGTGGACAGGACCCTGCCATGGTGAGGGCTGGGCCCGCCGACCGCTCCCTGGGCGGCTCCACAAGCGATAGAAGCGCGGAGGATCCAGCGATCCCAGTGAGATCTTCGCGACTCCGGAGACGAGCGACGACAACTACGAGCCCGCGAGCCAGCGCCGCTCCCGGAGCAGGGCGGGCTCGCTTGGCCGTCGCTGACTCTGATCTGTATGGGGTTGGCGCCGGTGCCTGACGGCCCACTGTTGATGATGGCATCTCTTGCAGGGGCGCATGTAGATAGTATCCCTTAGGATCTGTTTCCTGCAAGGAATCATACTGCGCCCAATAGGGGCTTGTAAGGTGTCCGTGATCCTTCCTGTTAATATGTGACTTTTGCTATGGAACTGTGCGAGTCGTTAATTCGGTCTTAGCTTAGTCCTTTCATTCGAACCTCGCGAGGGCTTGGTGCTCTGCGTCGACAGGTCCCAGTCCCAAGGCGGCGTCAGCCGTCGCTGGTATGCCAGGTCACGATGCCGTGGTCAAGGCCAGGAGGTGAGCGACCCGGGGTCCGGTAAGATCCTCTGAGTCGCGATGCTCAGGAGGTCCCCTTTGGTGCCCAAGCAGCCGTCGCTCGGTGAGAAAGGGGGGTGACGTCGCTAGTACGGAATTGCGTTAAGTGCGGGGGTGATGCTACGGTAGCCGGTGTTTTCGGGCGGTGACTTATCTTGTTAATCAGGGGTTACTCTTGGTGTATCGCCTGGTCTGCGCGGCAGCAGGAGCGGAGTTGCTTGACGAGGTCCCCGCGTGCCCCTTCCCCCTCGCCTTTGCTCCCCTTTCTGCTCTACGTCCTTGGGTCCCAACCCTCGAGCTGGTCTCAGCCGTCGCTGGTATGCCAGGTCGCGATGCCGTTGACAAGGCCAGAGGGTGAGGGCTGGAGTGCCGGTAGGTGCCCTGAGTCGCGATGCTCAGGCACCCCCCTTTTAACGTGCAAGCGGTTCGCGCGGACGAGGATGAAGAGAGCTCCGCGAGGGCCTCGTCTTGCGTGATTCCCTCAGGGGATCCTGCAAGCTCATCACAGAAGGAGAAAAGGGTTGCCATGATGGCTATCAGTCGGTCGTTACTTGCTCTAGTTGGCGCAGGTGAGGTGCATTTGGGCGCCCATGAGCCAGCGCGGGACTCACGAGGCCCTACCTCTAGGCGGGTTGCGCCTGGAACTGGGTCGTATCTTGAGATGTGTTCCTGCAGATTTGGTTAGATGCCGGCACTCTACGTCCTCGGGTCCCGACCCTCGAGCTTGTCTCAGCCGTCGCTGGTATGCCAGGTCGCGATGCCGTGGACAAGGCCAGAGGGTGTGGGCTGGAGAGCCAGTAAGAGCCCTGAGTCACGATGCTTAGGTACCCCCCCATTAACGTGCAAGTGGTCGACATGGAGAAGAAGAGGTGCCGTGAACAGGCATCAAGTAATCAAGCATGATAGATGAATGCATAGTTGGAAATGAACGCAAGGAAGATACACGCCACTAGGCCTGGCCCGAGCGGCCTGGGAATGATGCAGCCCGTGGGGCGCCCCCAACAAAGCAACCTAATGATCGAAAACTAAAAAGGGATACATGCCATAGGGACGGACCCACGAGGCCTGGGAATGAAGCAGCCCTGGGAGGGCGTTCCCAGCCGGAAATGAAGCTTGAAGGATGTCACCTGGAGTTGTCGCAGATGAAGTGGTGTTGGTGTAGCAGACTCGGTGGGCTGCGGGAGCCGATCCTCACGAGCCCCCAGGACCAGGGGCCTAAGGAGGCTCCGGAGGCGCTGGTGGCTCCTCACAAATCATCTCCATCTCCGCCAGGACTGCAGAACGCCTGTCTTCCTGAGTCTCCATGATGCCCCTCATGAGGCGCTGGTACGCAGCAGCCACGCTCGGCAAGCTGTAAGGCAAGCAAACATAGCTGTGGGGTGGACCTCCACAACGCCCCACTTGTGAGGGCCAGAGGCGCTCCGTCGTGGCGACCCGATTGAGCCCTGGTATGTCGATGCAGACACGCAGCCCACCATCCTCGCGTGGATGGGGAGCCACAGCCGGTAGGCGGCGGCAACCTCTCATGATTCTTGACTCCTGTAGTCCTTGAACGACCTTGTTGATGAACTCCTGCTGGTCTGACCTCCCTTGCCTCGCTCCTTCTTGAGGGAAACGTGCTTCGAAGCACGCCTCCACGTGGTGCCCAAGCGCCTCCCTCGTGACCCTGGCCAGGTCGGGGGCCCTCCAGGTGAGAGCCCCCAAGCCCTGCCTGAGGAGGGCGTCGGGTGCGCTTTCCTATGCAATGGAAGGAGGGTCCCCTTGGGCAGATGCGGGCCTTGAGGGGCCTGCCTCCTGAGGGGCCGGTCCGGATGACGCCTTCTTCTTCTTGGGGGTGGTATCGGGGAGCCTCCTGCTTCTGCGATCTGGGTCTTCTAGCAACGCGTCCTGAAAGGCTCGCTCTAGGGAACACACGGCATCCCTCTCTTCACATGGCACCGTGATGACTCCGCCACTTCCTGGCATCTTGAGGACGTTGTAGCCATGATGAGTTACGGCCATGAACTTGGCCAGCGCCGGGTACCCGAGGATGGCTTTGTACGGCAGGCGGATGTGAGCGACGACAAAGTCGTTGAGCTCGGTGCGGTAGTTGCTGCGGGCCCCGAAGGTGACAGGGAGGCGGACTTGCCCGATCGGGATCGTGGAACCGTCGGTGACTCCGGAGAAAGGCTTGGTTGGCTGAAGCTGGTCATAGGGCACTTGGAGATTGTTGAATGTTTCCACGGACAGGACGTTGAGCCCTGCTCCACCATCGATGAGGGTCCTGGTGACCAGTACGTTGCTGATGACTAGGGAGCAAAGCATCAGGAGGACCCCGGCTGTGGCCGCGCACTTGAGCTGATCCGCTGAGCTGAACGTGATGGTGCACGCCGACCACCTGAGAGGGCACGTTGCTTCGAGCCTGGGGAGGACTACATTCACTTCGTGGGCAAACTGCTTAAAGATGCATTGGGAGGCTGGGGCTTGAGCTCCGCCCAGGATGCAGGCGATTGCGCGCGGCTCCTGGAAGCCCCCAGCTCCCTCGTCTTGGTGGCGGTCCTCGTTCCTCCTTGGCTGAGGCGGCAGTGGGGGGAGGCCTGCATTGCCCTGCAGGTGATCTTCACGAGGCTGATCCCGCCAATCCCCCTCGCGAGGCAGGTCTCGCCAGCGGTCCTCACGAGGTTGATCACGCCCCCCTTGGCGTGGGCCGCGGTCTTCCCAGCGTCCCGGGTTTATTCCTCCTCCTCAGCCGTAGCCCCGGTCAGCGCGGTCGAGTCGACGGTCGATCCTTCCTTCTCGCACGGCACAGAGCTCTTGGCATTCATTGGTGTTGTGGGTGTGGAGGTCGTGGTACACGCAGTATCGGCTGCCCCTGGAGGATTCGGGCAGATCCTTGCCCCGCTTGGTGTCTAGCTCTGCCGCGAGCACGGCAGCCCCCTTGCGCTTCATGTCCTTGGCCTTGGGTTTCTTCTCTTCTGGGTCTGCGGCAGGCAGCTCGAGGAGGGAGAGACGCTCCTCCTCAGCCCTGGCGCACTTGGTCGCCAAGTTGAACAGCTCCAGGGAGGTGCACAGGTCTTCATGCATCGCCAGGTCTTCCTTCATCTTGACGTCGCGCACACCAACGGAAAAGGCCAAGATGATGGCTTCCTCGGACACCTTGGGGATCTTGAGGCACGCGCTATTGAAGCGCTGGATGTACTTTTGTAGGGTCTCTCCGGGTTGTTGCTTGATGCGGCGCATGTCGCTCACGGCAGGTGGCCGGTCGCGAGTACCTTGGAAGTTGGCGATGAAGCGGGTGCGCGTCTGGTCCCAGGAAGAGATCGTGCCCGAGGCCAGGTTTAGGAGCCAGGTACGAGCTCCTTCCTTGAGCGCCATGGGGAACCAGTTCGCCATGACCTTCTTGTCCCCGCTGGCAGCTTTGATGCCCAGCTCGTAGAGCTGGAGGAACTCGGCGGGGTCAGTCGTGCCGTCGTAGCAAGGAGGCAGGTCTGGCTTGAACTTGCCGGGCCACGCAACGCTGCGCAGCTCGGTGGTGTAGGCGCGGCAGCCTACAGTGGCCATGGGAGGCTTCGGTCGAGGGAGAGCTTGGCCTTGAGGGTCCCCATGCGCTGCAGCTTGGAGCAGCGCGGTGTCTTGACGCGCCGGAGCTGGAGCAGGGTCACGGTGAGCCGGAGCAGGGAGCGCCCGGGCGGCCTCTTGCGGTCGAGGGACCTCTTGGCAGCTTCGTTCTTGCTGGGCTGGCACCTGACAGAGCGGGTTCCGCCCAGGGGCCACGCACCTTGGAGCCATGGCGTCTTCTTGGAGAGGAGGTGGCTGGTACGCCCCCGGAGCTTCATGGCCCGTGCGGGGCGGGGTGCGGCGTAGCGGAGCGGACGGCGCAGGAGAGCCCACTGCGGCGCGGACGAGCTCGGCGACGCGGTCGAGCCATTCTTCGTAGATGTCGTCAACGGGACGGTAGCGCGGGAGCTCGTTTGCCGCGATGAGCGCAGCTCGAGCCTCCAAGGGTGCGCGGAGCGCGCGGGACGAAGAGCCAGCTGGCGTGAGCGATGGAGTAGCGGTGCGGCCGTCTTGCCGCACAGACGGGTGCTGAGACGACGCTTGCTGCTCGTTCCCCGCCGGGCCAGTGGCGGCATTGACGGCGGGCGACGGGGAACGACGAGGACGCCCACCGATGGGAGCCGTCTGGGCAACGCGGGAGGCGATGGCGGCCCGGCGCTCGGCGCGGGCCCGACGAGCGTCAGACATGGACGCGACGGTCGGAGGAGAACGAAGCGGTGGAAGGCAAACTCCGGCGCACCCCTACCTGGCGCGCCAAATGTCGGATTTCGGGTCCCGGCAGACCCTTAAGGTTCGAACTCTGGGGTGCGCGCGGAGATTATGCCCTCTACCTCTCCGTCTCGCAAAAGATCTAACTACCGAAAGAACAACACAAAAGACACGGGGTTTATACTGGTTTGGGCCACCGATGTGGTGTAATACCCTACTCCAGTGTGGTGGGTGGATTTCCTCTTGGGCTGATGATGATGAATAGTACAAGGGAGAACGGCCTCACGAGGGCCTGTTCTAGCTGGGACGATGAACTGCTAGGGGAGTTCAGCCGCCCTTCTCTCTCTCTCTGTGTGTGTGTGTGTGTATTCGACCCTTCTGGTTCTCTTCTCTCTCCGATCGTCCTCTGCTTGCTCGGACTCTCGGTACCCGATGCCTCTACCCTGGGGGTGGCTAGTCCTATTTATAGGCAAGGGCCCTGGGCCTCTTCCCAAATATTGAACGGGAAGGGCGCCAACAATTGGCCAATTTGAAGGGGAACATCCAGTACATTTATCTTGACTGAAGTTGGTCCTCGCCTACCAAAGGCCCTGTGGTGACAACGTCCTGGGCTCCATGATGACCTCCTTCCCACCGTTGGACTGGTCTTGGTCTCGTTGCACCAAAATGGATACCTTTGCTTGATCCTCTCGCCTGCGCTTGCCCCCTTTGCACCAAAGAGGACAGGGAGGACACTGCGCGGGCTGGCGCCCGCCTGGCGCCCTTGGTCATCATGGCTTGCGTCATGGGCACCTCCTGAGGTACCCTGCCTTGATCTCTCCGCCTCCTCATGAGCCAGCCTGATGAGGCCGCGCCTGAGGAAGCACCGTGTCGTCCGCCCCGCGAGGCTTGGCCCCTCGCGAGGGTCTTGGGTCTTGTGTTGATGAAGATGGGCCGTGCTGGGCCCCCTTTGAGCCACGCCGCAGGCCGCAAGCAGGCAAGTCTGGGGACCCCCATTCCCAGAACGCCGACATCACCAGCCGGAGAAGAATCCTGGCAGTAGAACCATGTCTGATTCCAGTCCTTTGGATGACTCGTCAATTCAGCATAAGGGAACAGGCAGTCTCTCCGCCTTTGAATCGATATGCCACCAAGTTCCAAACTAGGCCAGTTGGCGCGCTCATTCTGCCGGTTCAGATAGAACAATTCCCTAAACAAAAGTAGGCTGGGCTCTTCTCCAAGACAGACCTCACAGAAAACTTGGAAGTTCCAGATGTTTGACACGGAATTGGGCCCGATGTCTTGAGGTCTTAAGTCAAAGAAATGCAAAACGTCTCTAAAGAATTTCGAACCGGGTGGAGCAAAGCCCCGGCTCATATGATCTGTAAAGACTACTACCTCCCCTTCTTTGGGATGAGGTTTCTACTCGGATGGGTCAGGAGCACGATAAGACATGACCTCCTTCTTGGGCAGATAGACAGACTTCGCAAAATCGGACAATTTGCTTTCCGTGACAATGGATGGGATCCAATTACAGGTCACCAGAGGTTTTGGAGCTTTGAGTGCCATTGTGTAAATCGGAGCCTACAACAAGCAAAAGAAAATTTCCAGTTCAACTATAGCCCGGAGGAAAGTGTTATTGAGTTACTCAGGATGGCGATTTAAGAAGGGGCCTAATGACACATAGGTGATCATGCAAACAGGTTTTCTCAAGTCATTGCGAGTATGAAAGACAATTGAAGTTTTCTTAAGTCGCTAGAGGCAAGTGGTGTCAACAGCCGGTATTATTTTGAACCGGTCATATGAACTACTATGGCTGAAACAGAGTCGACAGACGCATTTTTGGCTAAGTGTGGAACAAACAGGTTTCACAAGTTGAAATTATTATTTTGGATCAAACGGTCATTCAGAAAAGAAAATATTCTAGACCTAAAACCAGTACAGATGAGTTCATAAGTTCTAACAAAGCCTTTGTACAAAGGAAAGGGATCTACTTGCATTCGAAATGAGTGCGAAACAGCTACCGCATCTGTTTTATACCACCTTAAGATCAAAAGAAGGCGGTGGTCGTGAAATCTACGAAGGGTTCATGACGAACAGCGAAGAACACCGAGGAACTCGAAGATCTTAATGTGGATCTGAGGTACAGGGAGGAAGAAACTTACAGATGCATACTTGCTGCGGAGGTTCGTTGCCTTTTTCTAGTCGATTCAGGTCGATGCAGCGGCCAAGGTCGACGAAGATGCGGTGCTCTGCTGTGGCAGTGGCGGCGGCGGAGCTCGAGCAGCAGGGGAGTAGCGAGAGGAAGATGACGCCAGAAGGGGGAGAATGGAAAAGACCTAGGTGTCATGCCTATTTATAAGGGAATACCGACTGAGAAAGTGCGAGAAACGAGGAGGCTAGGCATGATTATCCAGCTACTCCGACGCCTCGATTCTCGGAATGGTCAATAAAGATAAGGATCCGTTGAGATATGACAGAGTAAAATATTTATTTAATGGAATATGACGTGACAGTGGGTCGTGAATCCAGAAGATGATGTCACGGCGGATTATAACCTTTGCACAGACAGAAGACAAAAGGCTTTTCTTAAGGTATTCAAGATTGACATGAGCCGGCTCAAATCAATCTGGGGCCTAATGTTGGGGATATAACTATTTGTGTAAGCCGCCCAGGAGGGGCCGGGTTACGCAAAGAACATTCATCATATGAAGCCCAAGATCAAGTGTGAAGATGGCGGTTCAACAAAGGGCTTAAAGCCCACAGGCGGCTTAAGGCCCGTAGTGATAAACCGTCGTAATGGCATGACTTGTATTGTAAGGCAGGATTAATTAGTCACCGAGCCGGACACTGTCTATGAGCCGGCCGGGACTCTGTAGGCCGCAGGGCATCAACCCGTGTATATAAGGGGACGACCCGCCGGTGGCTTAGGGCAAGAAACAACCCATCGAGAGCCGGGCATAGCGTATCTCGCTTCTTGGTCATCGAAACATCAAGCAGTACCAACCCAACTAGTTGTAGGCCTTACCTTCACCGTAAGGGGGTGAACTAGTATAAACCTCTCGTGTCCTTTGTCCCGATTAACCCCTTTAAGCTTCCTAGTTGCGACGGCTCCACGACTAAGTCCTTGCAAGAGGACATATGCCGTGACAATTCCACGACACTTCGGGTGGCCATATGATTACCTTCTGGAATGCCGGATTAGGAGAAACCCTCCGCGATGACACCTCGGTGTTGCCCGCCTCATGAGGCGGTATGGCAGGGGGAGGCATTTCACTCTCCATCATCTCTGGAAGAAGATCCCCTGAAGACAAGCTCTGCTGAGAAGGTCTAAGATCCGAACTGCAAGATAAATGCTTCGGTTATTTTCCTCAGAAGTAAAGCAAGGTATTTTCATTATTAAGTACCCTTTTACTTACAGCTCGGTGGAGGGCTGATCCCCATGAGGGCATAGTGCGGCCGGGGTATCCCCCGGTGCAGGACCCTCCGACAAAGATTTCTTCCCCCGTTTGGAGACCGTTGTCTCCGGGTCCTCAGAGGCGGTCCTCTTCCTTCCCTGGGGAGAGGAAGTTTCGGTTCCTCCTCCTTGGTTAACCTCCTTCGCGGAGGCGCTAGCCTCCTTGTTCCCCCCTTTATCTTCTCCTGAGGGCGCTTGATAAGGCACGATCTCGAGCATCCTGGTTAGCACGGGATTTGGTGAGGTCTCAGGAAGGGGGGCCGGACACCTGATCAACTTTGCCTTCGCTATCCAATCCTGGTCAAAGAGCGGCTTTTTTAGGGCGACGTTGCGATAAATAAATGGACAATGTGTTCTAACGCGGAGCTACTTACTTGGGTATCTGGGCGATTGCAGCTCAGACCTGCATCCTCAGTGATGTCCGGACACGTTATTTGTGGTCCGAAGAACAATTTGTACATCTCCTCGGGCGTCATGCCGAGGAATTGTTGAATAGCTCATGGTCTCTCCGGGTTGAACTCCCACATGCGGAGGAGACGACGTTTGCAGGGCAGGACTCGGTGAATTAACATGACTTGCATTACCATGATCAGACTGATATCTCTCTCAAGGAGATCTCGGATGCGGCTCTGCAATGTGGGCACATCCTTTACTGATCCCCAGTCCAGCCCCTTGTTGACCCATGACGTTAGTCGTGGCGGGGAACCCGAGCGAAAGGCAGAGGGAGCCACCCACTTGGTACCCCTGGGAGCTGTGATATAAAACCACTCTTGTTGCCATAAGCTGGACTCCTCCTGGAAAGAGCCCTCGGGCCATGGGGCGTCGGCATTTTTGCTTATTACGGCGCCTCCGCACTTTGCGTGCCGCTCCTCAATCATCTTCGGCTCCACTTTGAAGGTCTTGAGCCACAGTCCAAAATGAGGGGTAATATGGAGGAAAGCTTCGCACACGACGATGAACGATGAGATGTGGAGGATAGACTCCGGAGCTAAATCGTGGAAATACAGCCCATAATAGAACATAAGCCCCCTCATGAAGGGATCTGGCGCGAAGCCTAGCCCTCGGAGGAAGTGAGATACGAACACGACGCTCTCACCGGGCTTGGGACTGGGAATAACCTTCCCTTGAGCAGGCAGCCTATGCGGGATTTCGCCGGTCAAGTATCTGGCCTCCCTTAGCTTTATTACGTCTTCCTCCGTGACGGAGGAAGGCATCCACCCACCTTGAAGGTTGGATCCGGACATAATCGGAGGTCCGAAGTGCCTAAACCTGAGTTTTGGGTGTTGGAACTCAAGGCGGGAGGTGGATTCGATTAAGATTGAGAGGAAAAAGAATAGGCCTTGGTCTCTTTATAAAGGGGTTGAATATCAAGCGCCCTCCTCGTGACCGTTTGGGACTTGCCTCCAATCGAGGGGTCATACCAATGGGCCCGATTGGATTACCCACGTCCATGTTGATGAGAATCCCGTAATAAAGGGGACATGATCTCTGCTTCGACAAGACGTGCCAACGAAACCGCCTTGCGAAACACGCTGAGATTGGTTATGAAAAACGATTCGAATAAATACCTGGCTATGGTGATGTCACACTAGGGTTATGTCAGCAGATTAGATTTGTGGAAATATTATTCTGTCTACGGTGGTATGTGGAACTTGTTTTGCAGAGTCGGACACGATCCTCGTGTTCAAAATCTTCTATGAAGTATTCGAAGGAGAAACCCGCCTTGCAATGCCGAAGACAATCTGCGCGCCGGACTCATCGTCATTGAAGCCTGGTTCAGGGGCTACCGAGGGAGTCTTGGATTAGGGGGTATGCGGATAGCCGGACTATATCCTTTGGCCGGACTGTTGGACTATGAATATACAAGATTGAAGACTTCGTCCCGTGTGCAGATGGGACTCTCCTTGGCGTGGAAGGCAAGCTTGGCAGTACGGATATGTAGATCTCCTTCCTTGTAACCGACTCTGTGTAACCTTAGCCCCATCCGCTGTCTATATAAACCAGAGGATTTAGTCCGTAGGACGAAGAACAACAACATACCATAGGCTAGCTTCTAGGGTTTAGCCTCTTTGATCTCGTGGTAGATCAACTCTTGTAATACTCATATCATCAAGATCAATCAAGCAGGAGTAGGGTTTTACCTCCATCGAGAGGGCCCGAACCTGGGTAAAAACATTGTGTCCCCTGTCTCCTGTTACCATCTGCCTAGACAAACAGTTCGGGACCCCCTACCCGAGATCCGCCGGTTTTGAGACCGACATCCGCGTTGACCGGCGACATGATAGTGCGCTTGAGTATAGGGAGTACAAGAGGGGGATTTGGGGGAACTGGAGTAGGAATCAAGATTCCATAGGTGGGGGAGGGGCGGGAGACTGGGGATGAAAAGGTAGCATGAATTTCGAGCACACGCCAATATGCTCTCGGCGCGCAAGCGCACGAAAACACCGGTGGCGCCCACATGTCGGCCTAAGAGTCCTTATTATTTCTTTTTTGGAGAGCCTAGCCTTTTTTTTCCAGGATCTTTTGAGAGCCCGGCCTGAGAGTCCTAATTGACCTATTTGGCATTGCGTTACTACTCGGCCCATATTCAACGACACCTCACTGGCCGAAACAAGTGTACATCATCAAAAAGACACTGAGCTTATTATATAACTTGAAAAAAGGAGATATACTCTGAACACTGGAGAATGGTGATGCCCTCATTTAGCCCACCAGTAGTTCGAGACAATAAACAGTTCAAAACAACGATATATACAACATTCAAACACTGACTAGTGATTACTACTGACATAAACAGCAGGACATGATAGTTCATAAGAAGTCTTGCTACACCACCAAAATGCACCCATCTGCAGCGCTCAGACTCTCGTGATCTAGACGAGAATGACATTCTAAACAGAAGAAACTATTACATAGTAAGAGTGACATAGACGAGGATGACCAAATGACAAGGAATATGCATAACAAAAGAAAGAACTACCCATCTAGAACCGGTAGCAAAGACAACAAAGTCAGTCGAAGAGATGATCCAACACCATCATAATTTGCAGCCCCGCTTCAGCGACCAGTGATCCGGAGACACCAGTACTCCACCCTTACGATGCAACAGCCCAATTACCTATCAACCTGAAGGCTCAAACCACATCACTGCCTGTTGTAATTGATACATCCAAGGATCAAAGTTAATTCGGATGCCTTTGTCATTCTCACCTTCTTTTGGCTACAGGCTATATCATTGACAATCAGGGGAGTTTGCTCCCGAACTCCTAGGGCTCACCGTGTAGACACAGTTTTCTATAGCAAACAGAGCCTCTCTGCCATCAAGGTCCTTGCCAACGGTGATCTCCTGGTTAAACGGATAATTGAGTCCGAGAAACAGAGAGTGTGAACCAAGGTTGTTTACCCGCCTCCAACTAAAAAATCCTAAAGGCCCCAACAAGCTGGTATCCTGCTCATAGACGTAACAGCCACTATCCGGATACTCACGTATTACACGGTGCTTGTATACAGTGGGGTTTTTGCAATATAACTTTTCCGGCTCATGTGTCCGAATGATCATCAGTCTTTTGCCGTCGTCTGATCAAGCGAGGAACCAGTTGTGCTTCCCTGTTTTTGGCAAAGGTGGTGTGATTACAAAGGGCAGTAACTGTAGGGACACTGCATCATATCAAAAAGGACAGGCATTGTTAATATAAGATCAGCATTGTTCAGAGTATGAGTAGGATAATGCAAGAAACAACATTGATATGTCCCTGTTGGAACTGGGAGGAAAATACAGGGAAATGTATACTGGGTTCGAAAATATAGAAGTGCCATGCATGGTTATACTCATGTTATCCCGCAATCGATTCTTCACAGGAAACTACCATGTCATGCATGTTATGTAATCATGTTCTGTCCTCACAAACAAATTCTTCAAGGTAACTAACAGACCATGCATTGTTATATACTCGTGTTCTGTGGGCAAATTTTTTGTGAGGATATTATTCTAGCCATTGATTGCTGAAGGGCGAATATAGGTATGTACACATGGTAAGCATTCCAGGATTTCACTACTTCCAAATATAGAGTTCTCCATATGCACATTTACTTCCCTAATGTATGGTTAGATGAAAACAACAGTGTGGTGCATGTTTCTACATCATGAAAATGAGGAAACTAACATGGCCATTGATACACACTCATATTTAGTAGTAGTATATGGATTACTGTAAAATAAGGATAATATCCATATATTCCTAACCGTTTGATTATTCAGGGTTCAAATTGGCTGTAATGACATGGTCACAATCGCATGAATTAACTCATTCTAAATATAGCTGATTTACGGTGTCTCTAATACATTGTCATAGTTCTATTCAAATTCTGCTCAAACAGGGATATGCCAATCATCACAAAAAGTTCAAACAGTGTCATGGTGTCACCATTAACATGAGAGGAAACAACTTACACGCGCCGTCCCAGCAATACATGGTGCCATCTGCTTTGTCGATTGAGTAGATGATGCCATTGTGTTCAATAGCTTCATCGAAGTGTGTATTAGCTTTGACAATGATCCACTGCGAGCTGAGTTGTCTCCAGCTAAAGAAGGCATCGCCGTAAAGATCGGCGAGTCCGCGGTCGAACAAGGCAATTAGCTTGAAGTCTGCATAATTCGCATGTCGTGTGGGAACTTGGCAGATTACAATCTTCTGCAAAACAAGGTCCGTCCAACTGACGTAGTAATCTAGATGACTTGGACCGCGATGGTAATACTCTATATAATCGAACGGAGGAAGGATAATCTCATGGGAGGTCTGGAAGTTCATGAGCACCAATTTTTTACCGTCTTCTCTGAAGGCAGCCATCCAGTGGGAGTTCATGCCGACCCAGTACATACCTGCCAAGAAGTTTCGGGCGATGGTGATCGGATCGATGTCGAGGGAAATGATGTACGGCGACCCACTACATACCTACAAAGAAGTTTCGGCTAATGGAGATCGGATTGAAGTCGAGGGGCATCATGCACGCCTCCGTATCATGGTGAGACAATCTCGCAAGACCAGATAGCAGCAAGCAGGGTGTCTTGAAAATCTTAGGCCTCGCTTCGACGATGGTCATGTGCATGTCCCTCGAGCATGCAGCCAGCCGCAGGGCGCTCAACATATCCATACACGAACAACAGAGGTCGAGGATGTCATTGGGGAGATTGCTCCAATCGCAGCTCATATGGATGCTGCGCGGTTCGCGTTCGGCCATGGTGGAGTTTGGAAGGGGCTTGATTTACGGGGGAGAAGGATGTCGGTGCTGGAGCGGCTAGCGAGGGAATAGTGGTACTGGGGGAGGCGAGTGAGGCGACGGTACACGGGGGCACAGTGAGATGGAGACGGAGAAGGAGATGGAGATGGAGTGGTGCTATGGGAGCGGAGAGGGAGACGAGGCGAGGCGCCAATGTGCTGTACAGCGGCGGTGACAGACTGCACAGTGCACAGGGTGAGGCTGACTTTGGTAACCCGAACACGCCGCCTGGACTAGTGTCAGGCACAGGGTGTTGTCACTTCACTGTGAGGACCGGATGAATAGTATTTTGACCATCAAGTGTACCATAGTTGTACTACTACTACTAGTAGATACATGAGTGCTCCATTACTGTATAGCGGAAATAGGTCTCCCGTGCTAGCATGCCTGTTCACTTCATCGTTCAGGTATCATCCATTTTGCGAGCAGGACCAAATTCTCGTGCATGCCCAATCAACGCATTGTCGCGATGCATGCAGTGGTCGTTCTGGTGCATCAAGGACGGCATGCAGATCATTCCACACTTGAGAAGAGGAAAAATGGAAAGGTAGAACGCGGCAGCAGAGGAAGAGAACGCTGGCTAACGATGCTGGGAGGGGATCGAGCAGGAAGTTAATGCTCCATGCCTAAAGGTTTTGGGAAAACCTGATTTTCATAAGGTGACTTATACTCACCTAAATGGAGGGAGTATTCCTTAACCAGAGAATGTTGTGTCTCCCACTCACGCGCTCAAAAAAAAACTATGACACATTTTTTTTCTGTTCATAGGTCCCACCTATCAGGAAGGATGGGCACGTACACGAACATGTACGACTCATCAGTCTACCCGCATAGCCTTTTCGTTTAGTCTACCTAGTCGTCTAATCAACTGCCTGCACGTCAATTCTCCCATTTACTTCTCCATCGGGAACTGATTCTCCTCGGCTTCTTCACCTCCCCTTCATCTTCATTTGCATCCAAACCCCACTGCGTTCACATTGTTTTAACCTCTTTAAATAATCATCTACTACTTCAGTTGGACTAGCCATCTAATCCTAATTCTCCAAACCATAGCCCTCCGTTCCAGCGGTTCCAAATGGCGATAGAGATCGAGATGCAGGTTTTTAGTGTCCAACATGTCCTCGTGGAAGGCTCAATGCGCATAATTTCCACTGTCACCGTCCACCCAAGGGTTGTTCGGCAGTGGATCAACAATGTATCCAACTCCCTCGAAAAGGTAGAGACGAGCTTGGGTCATCGGTCTCGATGCAGAGTTGTAGGATCTAGAAGTAGGTGTGTCTAGAGGGGGGGTGATTAGACACTTAGTGCTAAAGTTGCATTTTTTAAGCTTTTTTGGTCTGAGTGGAGTTTTAGGCACAATTTCAACACACACAATACATATCAAGCAAGCATGCAAAGAGTATATGAGCAGCAGAATGTAAAGCATGCAGCTTGCAAGAATGTAAAGGGAAGGGTTTGGAGAATTCAAACGCAATTGGAGACACGGATGTTTTTCCCGTGGTTCGGATAGGTGGTGCTATCCTACATCCACGTTGATGGAGACTTCAACCCACGAAGGGTAATGGTTGCGCGAGTCCATGGAGGGCTCCACCCACGAAGGGTCCATGAAGAAGCAACCTTTTCTATCCCACCATGGCCATCTCCCACGAAGGACTTGCCTCACTAGCGGTAGATCTTCACGAAGTAGGCGATCTCCTTGCCCTTACAAACTCCTTGGTTCAACTCCACAATCTTGTAGGAGGATCCCAAGTGACACCTAGCCAATCTAGGAGACACCACTCTCCAAGAAGTAACAAATGGTGTGTTGATGATGAACTCCTTGCTCTTGTGCTTCAAATGATAGTCTCCCCAACACTCAACTCTCTCTCACAGGATTTGGATTTGGTGGAAAGAAGATTTGAGTGGAAAGCAACTTGGGGAAGGCTAGAGATCAAGATTCATATGGTAGGAATGGAATATCTTGGCCTCAACAGAAGGGTAGGTAGTTCTCTCTCAGAACATATGAGTTGGAAGTGTAGATGTGTTCTGATGGCTCTCTCCACGAATGAAGAGGAGGTGGAGGGGTATATATAGCCTCCACACAAAATCCAATTGTTACACACAATTTACCAATCTCGGTGGGACCGAATCAACAAACTCGGTCGGACCGAAATAGTAAACCTAGTGACCGTTAGAGATTTTCGGTGGGACTGACATGCAACTCGGTAGGACCGATATGGTTAGGGTTAGGGCATAACGTAATCTCGGTGAGACCGATTACACAAACTCGGTGAGACCGATTACACAAACTCGGTGAGACCGATTTGGTAATTAGCTAACCAGAGAGTTGGCCAGGCAAACTCGATGGAACCGATTACTAAACTTGGTCGAACCGATTTTGGTAATGAGTTAACGAGAGAGTTTGCACTGTAATCTCGGTAGTACCGATTGCCTAAACTCGGTGAGACCGATTTTGACAATGGACATACACAATGAGATTGTAATCCCATCTCGGTGAGACCGATATCCCTATTGGTAGAACCGATTTGCTAGGGTTTGGCAGTGGCTTATGACATGTGAAACTCGGTGGCGCCAGATAGAAAGAATCGGTAGGACCGAGTTTGGCTTTGGGTTTAGGTCATATGTGTATGTGGGAAAGTAGCTGAGGGTTTTGGAGCATATCATCAAGCACATGGAGCAAAAGGCTCATTAAGCAACACCTCATCCCTCCTTGATAGTATTGGCTTTTCCTATGGACTCAATGTGATCTTGGATCACTAAAAGTGTAAAATGAAGAGTCTTGAGCTTGAAGCTTTAGCCAATCCTTTGTCCTTAGCATCTTGAAGGAGTTCCCACAACCTTTAGTCCATGCCACTCCATTGTTGAACTTATCTGAAATATACTAGATAAAAGTATTAGTCCAACAAGAGATATGTTGACATTAATTACCAAAACCACCTGGGGAGCACTTGTGCTTTCAATCTCCCTCTTTTTGGTAATTGATGGCAACATACATCAAAGCTTTAGATAAAGATACAAAGAATAGCAAGTAAAGCTTTGGAAGAACATGTAACAAACATAGGCTCCCCCTACATGTATGCAATCACGTGAATACAGAATATAGAAGCATGTGAGAGCATGATCATGACAGAGTAAGCAATGTGTTACATGTATCTTGGCCATATGCATCAGAGCAAAAGATTATTGAGAGAAATACCTTCATGCTTATGAGTCCTTCTTGCAAGCAGTATGTACAAAAGCAAGAATTCCTCATACTCATGATTCTGATGCATATACTTACCTTGTAGTCTTGAGTTGACTTAGGATGGAATGAACCTACATAAACAAGGTTAGATAACACAGGTACATCCACTAGCCAGTGCAAACCAAAAGAAACCACAAGAATACCTAGACTGGGATGACATGTAGAGAGTGAATACAAGGTACCACATTGGATTAGACATGTCCCCAAGAATATAGAATATAGAATGAATTTCAATGATTCTTTCCCTTAGATGTCTTGCTCCCCCTAAATCTGACATGGGATATTGGTAGAAGATAGGGAACAGAAAATCAGAGCTGAAGGATATGAATGAATAAAACTTAATGTAAATGAGCACATATGAACATGTCTTTCCCCCAAAAAGACATGTGGCATCTCTCCTCTTGAACATCAAGCATCTGGGATCCTTGAGTATTCTCTCCCCCTGGAGATCTCTTTCTCCCCCTTAATACTTTCTCTCTTTTTCTGCCTGATGATAAGCTTTGATGTGATCTCTCTCTCCCCCTTTAACATCAATTTCCAAGAAGGTTTTTCTGGAATCTGTCGAATAGGTTTGGTCCTTGAGACTCAACACAAAGCAGTGGATAAAACTGTGATGCTTGTAGAGGACAAGATTCATTGAGTGGAGCTGGATCAGAAGAAATATAGAATAAGTGGCAAACTGTTTTTCCTGTTGCGAAATCGGTGACACCGAGTGGCATGTTTCGGTGATACCGAAGGGATTCGGTTGGACCGAAAATTACAATTCGGTGAAACCCATTTCATCACAGAGAAAACACTTGTCACCTCAGCTCACTAGTCAAATAGGATCTCACAAAGATTTGCAATGAATTAACTAAAGGATTTGCAAGGAATTTGATGCAAAAATATGCAGAATAAGAATCAAAGAAAATGGAAGTTCTAGATGAAGTTTTTTTTGTTTTTTTTTTGTTTGAAAAAGAGGGAAACAAATATGTAAGGGACAAATGCAATGACACACAAAAGAACACAAGAGAACTTCATCTACAGTTGGGCGGTGACATAGTCACCTATGTTAGAGTATATTGACTTAGGAGTCAAGTGAGAACACTTGATCATAGGTCATACTCATCGTTTAAGCTCAAAATGGGGTTACCATTTTTCGTTTAAGCATTTTGATGTATTCTCATCTTGTTGAGTTGCTTTGACTCATGTCTTGGAGTAAAGCTTCTCTAAGATGGAATATCATACCTTGGGTGGTGGTGTGGGTCTTGCTCATGTAGTTGAACTTGTGTGGATGCTCGATGTTGATGTAGCTCATCATGAGTTGGGAGCACCCCTTGGAATTTGAGTTCATCTACCTACATGGGTTAGTTCTTGCAAGGAAAAGCACTTGTAGATCCAAGAATGACAATCATGAATCTCAACATAGAATTTGTCAAAGGATATGTTTGAATGGTTTCGTGCTTCCTTGTCTTCAACCACCGTTGTGTAGAGGCTTGGTGATGTAGAGATTGCTCAAGATGTGAGTGAGTTGCAATCTCATAGAATTAGATTCAACCAAGTACCTACATGGGTTAGATAAAATGCAAGGTACAAATATATCCAAGACATAAGATAGTCATCATAAGAGATATATCAAGGATTAGTCATAAGCTCATGTCTTCCATGTCTCCAATGGAGTTTCTACACCAAGTTCGAAGCATCAATGATATTCAATTCTCCTCTCAACCTGCAAAACACATTCTCATCAAGTGGTTTAGTGAATATATCCGCTAATTGCTTCTCGGTGCGAACATGCTTAAGATCAATGTCACCCTTAGCAATATGATCTCGAATGAAATGATGACGAACTCCAATATGCTTAGTTCGAGAATGTTGCACAGGATTATGACCAATTTTGATAGCACTTTCATTGTCACAAAGCAATGGAACATGTTTCACATAGACCCCATAATCTTTAAGAGTTTGGGTCATCCAAAGTAATTGAGCACAACATGAACCAGCGGCAATGTATTCCGCTTCGGCGGTAGATAAGGATACCGAGTTTTGTTTCTTGGAGGACCAAGACACAAGAGATCTACCAAGAAATTGACAAGTACCCGAAGTGGACTTTCTATAAACCTTGTCTCCGGCATAATCCGAATCGAAATAGCCAACAAGATCAAAAGAGGACCTCTTAGGATACCAAATGCCAAAATTTGGTGTATGGATTAAGTATCTCACTATCCTTTTCACGGCCTTAAGATGACATTCTTTAGGAGCAGCTTGATATCGTGCACACATGCACACACTTAGCATAATATCGGGACGTGAGGCACATAGGTATAACAATGAACCAATCATAGAGCGATAAACCTTTTGATCAACCGCTTCACCATCTTTGGTCAAATAATTATGTCCACTAGTAGGCATGGGTGTAGGCATACCTTTGCATTCTTGCATATTGAACTTCTTGAATAAGTCTTTGGTGTACTTCTTTTGAGAGATAAATGTACCTTCCTTAGTTTGCTTGATTTGCAAACCGAGAAAGAATTTGAGTTCACTCATCATAGACATCTCAAACTTCTTTGACATTAGCTTTCCAAACTTTTCACTAAAAAGAGGGTTAGTTGAACCAAATATAATATCATCAACATAAATTTGGCATACAAATAGTTCTCCATTAACCCTTTTAGTAAGAAGTGTGTAATCAATCTTTCCAATTTCAAAACCACTTGCAATAAGGAACTTGGTCAAGCATTTATACCATGCCCTAGGAGCTTGTTTAAGACCATAAAGAGCTTTGTGAAGTTTGTAAACATGATTAGGTTTCTTAGGATTGACAAAGCCGGGAGGTTGTTTGACATAAACTTCCTCCTCTATTTCACCATTTAGAAAAGCACTATTAATGTCCATTTGGTACAAGGTGATATTATGGTGATTAGCATAGGCAAGTAAGATGCGAATGGACTCAAGTCTAGCAACGGGAGCATATGTCTCACCATAGTCCATACCTTCGAATTGTGTGTATCCTTGGGCGACGAGACGTGCTTTGTTGCGAACCACTTGTCCATCTTCATCTTGCTTGTTCCGAAACACCCATTTGGTACCAATGATGTTGTGGTTGTTGTCGGGCTTCTCAACCAATGTCCAAACTTGGTTTCTCTCAAAGTTGTGTAGCTCTTCATGCATTGCGTTTATCCAATCCGGATCTTCCAATGCTTCTTCGACCTTCATAGGTTCAATGCTAGAGATGAATGAATAGTTTTCACAAAAGTTAGCTAAACGAGTTTTAGAGCGAGTGATTCTCCCAGTTTGGATATCATTGTAGATTTGCTCGACGGGATGATCTTTGGCAATTCTTGCTCGAACTCGTGAAAGCTTTTGCTTGGGTCTTCGTTGAACATCTTCTTCATCTTGTTCTTCTTCTTGGTCTTTTTCATTGTTGGCGTTGTCGTTCTCTTGTCGTGGTGGAGAAGGAGGTTGTTGATGTTCGTCTTGACGCATTTCCTCGTCCCACTTGTGGATGCTTCCGGGTCAATTCTTGGTTCACGTTGTCGTGAAGTAGAAGCTTCCACTTGGACGGACGAGGTACTCTCCTTCACCTCCGTTGGGCGAATTTTGCCAATAGACAAGTCTTGGATTGCTTCTGAAGGGTCTTTGTCTCCTACATCAATTGGCAATTGCTCTACTTGCGAGCCATTAGATTCATCAAACTTCACATCTACCGTTTCTTCAACCTTTCGGGTGAAATTGTTGTAGACACGGTAAGTGTGAGAGTTTGAGCCATAACCAAGTAGGAAACCTTCATGAGATTTAGGAGCAAACTTTGAAAGACGATGCTTATCAAGAATGTAGCACTTTGAGCCGAATACTCGAAAGTATCCAACTTGGGGTTTGTTACTAGTGAGGATCTTGTATGCCGTCTTGCCGAGTAGCTTGTGAAGATACAAGCGATTTGTTGCATGACAAGCCGTCTCAACCGCTTCTGCCCAAAAGTGCTTTGGCGTCTTGTACTCATCAAGCATCATTCTCGCCATTTCGATGAGCGTCCGGTTCTTCCTCTCAACAACTCCATTTTGTTCAGGTGTGTGCGTAGCCGAGAACTCGTGTGAAATCCCTTCTTCGTCAAGAAAGGTGTCCACATTTGCGTTCTTGAACTCCGTTCCGTTGTCACTCCGAACCTTCTTGATCTTCACGTCAAACTGATTTTGGGCCTTCCTAGCGAAGTTTTTGAAGATCTTTAGGACCTGCGATTTATCATCAAGAAAGAACACCCACGTAAATCTTGAAAAATCATCAACTATAACTAGACCAAAAGAATTTCCACCGAGACTCTTGTAGGCATTGGGACCAAAATGATCCATATGAAGTAGCTCCAGTGGCCTTCTTGTGGTCATGATGTTCTTCACGGGATGCCTTCCTCCAACCTGTTTACCTGTTTGACAAGCATTACAAAGTCTATCCTTATCAAATATGACATAGTTAACTCCAAGGATATGATTTCCTTTAATAAGCTTGTCAAGGTTTCTCATGCCAACGTGACCTAGTCGTCTATGCCACAACCAACCTTTTGAGGGTTTAGCAATAAAGCAAGTTTTAGGTTGTGCCTTTTTAGAGAAATTGACAATGTAAAGGTCACCTCTACGTATACCGGTAAAAACCATTTTATGATTGTCTCGGCGAAACACTTGGCAATCTACCTCAGTAAATAGGACATTCAAACCGAAATCAGCAAGTCTAGATACCGAAAGTAAGTTGTAGCCAAGAGATTCAACGAGCATGACATTTTGAATGGAGCTATCGTGTGAGATGGCCACCTTACCAAGGCCAACCACCTTACCCTTTGAGTTATAACCAAAGGTGACATATTTTCGAGGGCCGTCATTTTCGGCAAGCTCACGGAACATCTCTTCATCTCCGGTCATATGATCAGTACATCCACTATCGAGAACCCATTCCTTTCCTCCTGACACATATCCTCGAAGATTTGCCATAAGACCAAAGTGTCTCATTGCATCATCAAGATCGAAGTCACTATCATCATTCTCATCGTAGTATCCATGTTCAACATGATCTTGTGATTCATCATTTCCTAGAGAGAGTGATTCATTAGATAAATGATCATCAAGGTGGTCACTTTTATGAATTCTTATAGATTCGGTTATGATATCACCAATGATTCCAACATTTCCTTTAGAATGCATGAGATTAGTAAGCTTAAATAGACAATCACCAAAACTAGGATCACTAGAGTTCATTTTACTCAAGGCAATAGATTTATGGAGAATTTCATCCAAATTTTTCAAGGAATAATCGGGGAATCGTTCCTCAAGAAATTTCCATATTGTATAGGGACACTTAAGAGTAGGTAAACTAGCAATCAAGTTTTTGGGCAATCCTCTAATGATGAGCTCAACGGTTCTAAGATTGCGAATCATGTCAATATCTTCATCTAGGGTGGGATGCATAGGATCAACATGAGGAGCACAAGGACTAGCAATATACTTGTTCAATTGATATTGATTGAAAATCACAAGCATCTCATTTTTCCACTCATGAAAATACTCTCCATCAAGAATAGGCACTCCATGTCTAAGAATCCCTAAAGTAGACACATCCATCTTCCTCCAATGGTGATTAAACCAAGGCAATGGAGACCAAAGCTCTGATACCACTTGTAGGATCTAGAAGTAGGTGTGTCTAGAGGGGGGGTGATTAGACACTTAGTGCTAAAGTTGCAATTTTTAAGCTTTTTCAGTTTGAGTGGAGTTTTAGGCACAATTTCAACATACACAATACATATCAAGCAAGCATGCAAAGAGTATATGAGCATCGGAATGTAAAGCATGCAACTAGCAAGAATGTAAAGGGAAGGGTTTGGAGAATTCAAACGCAATTGGAGACACGGATGTTTTTCCCGTGGTTCGGATAGGTGGTGCTATCCTACATCCACGTTGATGGAGACTTCAACCCACGAAGGGTAACGGTTGCGCGAGTCCACGGAGGGCTCCACCCACGAAGGGTCCACAAAGAAGCAACCTTGTCTATCCCATCATGGCCATCGCCCACGAAGGACTTGCCTCACTAGCAGTAGATCTTCACGAAGTAGGCGATCTCCTTGCCCTTACAAACTCCTTGGTTCAACTCCACAATCTTGTCGGAGGCTCCCAAGTGACACCTAGCCAATCTAGGAGACACCACTCTCCAAGAAGTAACAAATGGTGTGTTGATGATGAACTCCTTGCTCTTGTGCTTCAAATGATAGTCTCCCCAACACTCAACTCTCTCTCACAGGATTTGGATTTGGCGGAAAGAAGATTTGAGTGGAAAGCAACTTGGGGAAGGCTAGAGATCAAGATTCATATGGTAGGAATGGAATATCTTGGCCTCAACACAAGGGTAGGTAGTTCTCTCTCAGAACATATGAGTTGGAAGTGTAGATGTGTTCTGATGGCTCTCTCCACGAATGAAGAGGAGGTGGAGGGGTATATATAGCCTCCACACAAAATCCAACCATTACACACAATTTACCAATATCGGTGGCCCCGAATAAACAAACTCGGTCGGACCGAAATAGTAAACCTAGTGACCGTTAGAGATTTTCGGTGGGACTGACATGCAACTCGGTAGGACCGATATGGTTAGGGTTAGGGCATAACGTAATCTCGGTGAGACCGACTACACAAACTCGGTGAGACCGATTTGGTAATTAGCTAACCAGAGAGTTGGTCAGGCAAACTCGGTGGAACCGATTACTAAACTCAGTTGGACCGATTTTGGTAATGAATTAACCAGAGAGTTTGCATTGTAATCTCGGTAGTACCGATTGCCTAAACTCAGTGAGACCAATTTTGACAATGGACATACACAGTGAGATTGCATTCCCATCTCGGTGAGACCGAGATCCCTATCGGTAGAACCGATTTGCTAGGCTTTGGCAGTGGCTTATGACATGTGAAACTCGGTGGTGACGGATAGAAAGAATCGGTAGGACCGAGTTTGGCTTTGGGTTTAGGTCATATGTGGATGTGGGAGAGTAGTTGAGGGTTTTGGAGCATATCATCAAGCACATGGAGCAAAAGGCTCATTAAGCAACACCTCATCCCTCCTTAATAGTATTGGCTTTTCCTATGGACTCAATGTGATCTTGGATCACTAAAAGTGTAAAATGAAGAGTCTTGAGCTTGAAGCTTTAGCCAATCCTTTGTCCTTAGCATCTTGAAGGAGTTCCCACAACCTTTAGTCCATGCCACTCCATTTTTGAACTTATCTGAAATATACTAGATAAAAGTATTAGTCCAACAAGAGATATGTTGACATTAATTACCAAAACCACCTGGGGAGCACTTGTGCTTTCAAGAGTACACGGAGCGTGCCCCTGGGAAGATCCAGCATGCCGCCGTCCTTCAGTTGTGCCTCGAAGATGATGTTTTGGTGTACCACATCATACACTCGCCCTCCATACCAGGTGAGCTTCATGATTTCTTGTCTCGGGAGGACGTATACTTTTGTGGGGCAGCCATCAAAGGGGACAAACAGAACCTGGAGTCGTACAACCTTGATTTGAAAAGCAGCGCTGACCTACAAACCAGAATCAAAATTCTTGTAGAAGTTTGTGATAAACAGACACCATCCCTATTCGACGTAGCAAATTTTGTGCTCGGTACAAATCTTCAGAAGGGTGACGAGACGGTGGCATTAAGGTCGTCTGGATGGGAGAATTATCCCTTGACGTACCAGCGGATAAAATATGCTGCCCTCGATGCCCGTGTGAGTTTCGAGATAGCTGCAATGTCCAAAGATCTTGTTGCAAAGCCGTCTCCCACAGAGAATGAGGACAAGAAGAAGAAGAAGAAGAAGAAGAAGAAGAAGAAGAAGAAGAAGAAGAAGAAGAAGAAGAAGAAGAAGAAGAAGAAGAAGAAAGAAGAAGAAGAAGAAGAAGAAGAAGAAGAAGAAGAAGAAGAAGAAGAAGAAGAAGAAGAAGAAGAAGAAGAAGAAGAAGAAGAAGAAGAAGAAGAAGAAGAAGAAGAAGAAGAAGAAGAAGAAGAAGAAGAAGAAGAAGAAGAAGAAGAAGAAGAAGAAGAAGAAGAAGAAGAAGAAGAAGAAGAAGAAGAAGAAGAAGAAGAAGAAGAAGAAGAAGAAGAAAGAAGAAGAAGAAGAAGAAGAAGAAGAAGAAGAAGAAGAAGAAGAAGAAGAAGAAGAAGAAGAAGAAGAAGAAGAAGAAGAAGAAGAAGAAGAAGAAGAAGAAGAAGAAGAAGAAGAAGAAGAAGAAGAAGAAGAAGAAGAAGAAGAAGAAGAAGAAGAAGAAGAAGAAGAAGAAGAAGAAGAAGAAGAAGAAGAAGAAGAAGAAGAAGAAGAAGAAGAAGAAGAAGAAGAAGAAGAAGAAGAAGAAGAAGAAGAAGAAGAAGAAGAGGAAGAAGAAGAAAAGGTTGCACCAGCAGGAGGGCATTATGGATGGATGAACTATTTCCACTCTTGTAAAAAAATTATTCCCTCTGGGTGTATGTTGATATAGATGGACTATTTTGATGGTGTGCATGTCTTTGGAACAGAGTAGTAGCATGGGTCCGCTTGACTATAAGGAACTATTTATCCGCATATATAGCTTTCTCTACTACTCCTTCAAGTGATCGGTATGTAGTGCATGTGCCCGTAGACATGACAGCTTGTCCATGGAAGTTCAACTACCGCGACCATCATGTTTCATCTCGCGATTCCCACGACGCCTCTCCAACCCACGGCACCACGCCCCCCGATGTGCGCCTCACCCCTCTTAGCCGCACTGCCCCTCTACCTTTGTGTGCATGACATGTGAGCCACCTAAAATGCGGCGAGCATCAAGTTTCTACCACAGTCACCCGCGATTCCCACGACGCCGCTCGAACCCATGAAACCACACGTCCCCGACCTGCGGCTCACCCCTCTTGGCCTCACTGCCCCTCTGCCTACGGGAGCATTACATGTGGACCAGCCACCTATCGGGTCCACATGTTATTGACTCAAAGGCAGGTGTAGTAAGGCGCTGAAGCTCAGTCCCGACGGCCCTGAGAGGGAAATGTAACTCCCGCGCCAGGGCTTCTGGTGCTCCCACAGCATGAACTCGTGCCAAACTCGAGATTTGTTTGTTTACTATACATGCACGCAATGGTATAATGGACATTGTAATCTCAACATGTGATGGGGAGCTCTAAATTTGAATTTGAAACTTATAAAATGAAAAGATTCAAAACAAATAAATTGGGAGAGAGGGAGTATATCGTAGGATGTGTCCCATACAAAATAAGTCCCCTGGTTTGTCACCGCAAAGATGCGGTTAGAAAGGAGCACAACGTCTTCCTACTCGTACGACAACAAATCGGCCGCAGACAGCATGGTCCGCCTTTGACCGCCATGTGCAAGGTTCGTTCTATCTTATTCAATCTCACCGTGGTTCCATCGTACCAATTCATGCGGTGGCCCGTTGCATGGCTGATCCCAATGTTGGACAAAGGTTCTACGGGAACGGTGTCACCGTTGTAAATGTTGTGCAAATTGATGTTGGTACCCTCCCGTACATATGCAAGCCAATCTCCACTCGCACCGAGCCTAACCTGTGAAACAGTGGGCAGGGGGAGAATTAGGAAATGGACACGGAAGTAGTCTTTAGAATGCATTTACTACGTGATCAAACTCATCTTACCTACTCATCGGAGGAAATCCGAGTGCCCCTCAACGTCGGCATCTCAAGGGGCGTCAACTTGCAACTACGGCCATGCCGCGCTGGAGAGACCCCCAAGGAAACATCCTCGTGTGTTCCACGGAACATCAAGATGCATTTGTCTGAGTAGTTTATCTTGTGAGAGAAAAGGATGAACGAGGGAAGGCCTCTAGAGATAGAGATGGACACTACTACTACCAATGTGCTGGCCCGTGCGTTGCAATAGATCCAAAGTAGTAGAATAATACTTGTTCACGTGCTTGAAATATAAACACTCTAGTTTTGATATACATGTGTCAGCAGACATGACAGCTTGTCCATGGAAGTTGAACCACAGCGACCATCACGTTTCTTGTTTCTACCACTGCCACACCCACACGCGATTCCCACGACGCCGCTCCAACCCACGGCACGACGTCCCCCGACATGGACATGGATCCTCTGACGTGGCTATCACTGCCTTGCCCTGCCTTTCCTTCGCTGACAGGTGCGACCCACGCTTATGGGTCCCACATGTCAGTGACAGAATGGTAGGATTGTTCCCGTCAGGGGATCCTCATCCCCCCAACGTGCCCCTCATCCCTCTCGGCCCCACCGCTCCTCTGCCTTTGTGTGCATGACATGCGGGCCAGCTGAACTGCGGCGCCATCAACTTTCTACCACATACACACCCGATTGGACGCGGTTTGCCTGATCCGCTGCTGTGCTCCGATCCGTACTCCCACACCATCGAATTTTCATCCAGCGGCTCTGACACATTTCATCCCAGGCATCAATCCTCAGCTGGAGTACTTATGTACTACATGTAGTACCCGCCGGTGTGGCCATCTACACCTCGTAACGCCCCGACGCCCAGCTGTGGCACCCTCGCCACGGCCACGCCACCACCGGCCGGTCCATCTCGAACGAGTGAGTCGCGAACCACGCCACCACCATGAGAATGACATGTGGGCCAGCCGCATTTAAGGTCCGCTTGGCATTGACTCATAGGTCGGGCACTAAGCCACTGAAGTTCAGTCCCGTGGGCCCCGAGAGGGAAATGTAACTCCTGCGGCAGGCCTTGTGATGCTCCCGCAGTACGAGCTCGTGCCAAAACTGGAATTTGTTTCTTACTACTACCAATTAGTACTAGTAAGGTACACGTGCATTGCACGCATGAGATTCTGGTGGTTTGTGCATTATGCTTCTACATGTGGAGCTTTCTGGATTCTAACATGTGGCAAAATCTGGTGGAATGTAAGGTTAGGCAAGTTTGATGAACTTAGGTGAGTGTTTGGTTCATGGAACACCTTAGGCAAGCCACACTAAGGCCCCACATGACATACACACAAAATATGTGGCAAGATTCCCTTAGGCTTGCCAACTTGTGGCTCTCATTTTGAAGAACTAATAACTTTGCCTAAGCTTAGTTGTGGCAAAGTTAGTCATGAAAATTCAGTTCAACCATGGAGTCTTCTAGATTATACATGTGGCAGAATCTGGTGGATGATATCCAACGGCATTGTACCGTCGGATTGGCTTCATCCAACGACCAACTTTCAAAGTTTTTCACACACTATATAGGGGGTATAGATATAGATGTGTCGGTCCGTTGCAATGGATCCAAAGTATATCTATTTAGTGGAGTGCACTCTAAACACATTATCTATTTATTTTTCTCTAACCTTTCGTAGCCATGCAACCAAGCCACATAAGCTTCATGGGTGCCCCCCACATCATATTATTCATACTACGTTGATTGAAAAAAAGATAAATCAACCAAAACAAGATCTTCCCATGTTTTGTTCCTACGATGTTGTGCCGTGCACGTACCTACTAGTTGTATAGTGGTAGTACTAGTAATATAGTATTAGGAGTACAAACTTGGTACTAGTAGGAGTAGTACTAGTACGGAATGCTCCTACGCTATCATCGAGCCCAATCTGACAACAAATTTCTTTGCTTCCGTGCTACAGCTAGATCTTCCCCTCGTTTCTGTTTTCCAACCCAGCGGCGGGCGGGGTGTCGGTTTGCTCAACGGTGGTCCCACATGAAAGTGAAAATGCTAGGCAACACGCCTTCCCTAAGCTATGTGTCATGCTAGACGGGCCGTGTTTTTCTCCCGATTCCCGGTCATGTGGGGGCGCGACGCGAACGCGGCGGGCCTTTTCCTTTTACCAGCAATGTGCCCGTGCGTTGCGACGGATCCAAAGTAGTAGAATAGTAGTATTTGTTCACAAAATTGAAAGAAATCACTATTGTTTTGATATACTCCTAATATATTACTCCCTCCGTACCTAAATATTTGTCTTTTTTGAGATTTCAAATGGACTATCACATACGGATTATAAAGACATATTCTAGTGTTTCTAGCAAGGTGCCCGCGCGTTGCACGAAGTTGATGGAAAAGGTAAGTGCAACTTATAAATTGATGGATGGAGTACTAGTTACAGTGATGCATATAATTAAGCAAAGGGATCGCACATGTCGGTATTGAGTGGAACGAGAATGCAACAGCATAATAAGAATTAAGGCCACGATGATGCGATAGTAGTGGTGGTTACAGAAGGCAAGAAGAAAGATGGATCCACGAACGTACAACCTCCTCCTCCTCAACTTAGTGCACCGGGCCACCGACCGGCGGCTAAGGAGCGGCGGCTTTTGTGGCGAGGTCGAGGTGCTTCTCAGAAAAGGCATCCAAGGCTTCTAGCCGGTTGAGGAAGGCCAACCTCGTAGCGTCCTCACTGGCATTGTAGATACCTATGTACACGATTTGCTCGTACACGTGGATGTGTAGGTCGACGAATTCTTGCAGGGCGAGGCGCCTCGCGGCAAGCGCGACCTCCAGGTGGACATTCTTCGTGGCGTCGGCGGGCAGCCGCAGGGCCACCAGTGCTTGAAAGAGGTTCCGGCCATGGAGGCCGATTAGGGTGGCAGGCAATGAGGAGCCCGGGCGCGCGGGCTGGAGGAGTACGGCGATGTCGTCCGCTAGCTTCTTGATGACGGTGAACTTGTTGCTGGTGTCAATGATCATCTGGTCCATCTGAGAGTCGTAGTTGGCGTCGACGGTGGCCATCCACCAGCCGGTCTCCAACAGCGTCTGGAGACGATCCTCGGCGCCATGCCGTAGGCCGGCATCGTGGACCATCTGGCGCAGCCGCTGGTCGCTCATGCACATTGCCGCCATGGGTCTGGAGTGAGCTCTTTCGCGCTTAGTGTAGGTGCTTAGGCAAATGCTTAGGTGCGTACGATGTGGTAGATGCATTGGAATGGAGGGGCGCCTTTACATGAGGGCAAACTGCGTTGCATTCACATCGTGCAGTCTCTTTTCCCGGACCTCCTCCCATTACTTTCCTCATGCATTAATTGAAGGAGGATGCATTGGCCGTTCAACATATCGGGAACCGCTACTCCCTCCCTCGTCTGCATTAAAGCCGTATCGGGAACTGCGCCACCCGCTGTCAAATCGAATACTCCCTCCGTCTAGGTGAGTATTAAGTCATCTTACGAAAACCACTCGTTTCTTCACATTATATACGTAAAATATATATGGCCAACATCATATAGCCAGCAGTTTAGTTGTCAAAGAATTTCAGGGTGCTTAGTTTTATCAAAGAATTCCAGGGTGCTTAGTTTTATTTGAGGGGTGGGTTGTGCACTTGTGCTGGACACCATTATTGTGACAAGCCTTTTTAATAGTACTATATGCATAATTTGGCAACCAGCGCTCTCTATATGTACCACCTTTTTTTTAATTTCAAGTTTTGCTCCATGGCGCAATCCATCGATACTACTACTGTACAAAAGTGGAGTATATACATTTTTTAAAAGGCTAGAGGGCGGGGCAGTCTAGCTCGGTCGGTTTCACGAGAGGCGAGGGCCTTTGCGATTTGACGGCTCATTACTGCTGTCAAATCGAATAGTACTGCGCCGCCCGCTGCACGCCCGACGCCTCCATTAAATCCCTACGTTAAACCCGCATGCAAATCGAGAATCCTACTCCGGCCACACGTCCGTTCATGAGCGGGCCAAAATTAAACACAACACTGGCCAAGCTCCTCCCGTCCGCCCTCAGTTTAAACGAGGCCAGACACCGGCCAAGCTCCTACCGTCCGCCCTCTATTTACACGAGGCCAGACAGACAGTGGGCAAGAATCGCACCCCTCCGCCGCTTCCCCATCTCCTCCTTCACTATTTTCTCCACTCTTCCGATGGCTTCCGATGAGCCATTCACCGGCATATTACCCGGCTGGGTGGCCCGCCGAGCCCTCCAGATAAGGGCGAGGCCGCTCGGTGCTTCACCAACCTCGCTTGGCCCCACGAAGCCAGTTGCCGCCCCAAGCAAGCGCGTGGTTCAGCAACTCGCCGCTCCAGTTTAGCTCGATGAGGAGTGGCGAGTTGCTCCACGCCGGCACGGCGGCGAGCACGCCAGTACGGGCGCCGTATTTGCCGCGTCGTACCGCGCCACCAGTGTCTGCAGTGGCCGCGCCTCCCGTGTCTGTGGGCGCGCCTCCCGTGCCTACGGCAGCACCATGCAGGCAGAGACAGAAGCCGGGTGCATGGAGAGCGACGAGAAGGTGGCCAGCTTCTCCGTGTCCGTTACCATCATCGAGGAGAAGTAGAACACGGGAGGCCGCCGCCACTTGGGAACCATGAAGGCCACCGCCGAGGTAACGACCGCGGATTCAGGTGGTTTCTTTGCTGCTTCGTTTCTTCCGAGGACCTTCGTCAACCCCGCAAGTGTCTGACGGACATGAGGAAGACAAAGGGATCCGCGGGCGGCCATTTAGAACTAAAATAAGTCTAGATACATCCATTTCTAGGACAAGTATTTCCGGACGGAGGGAGTATTAATTATACAAGAGAGTCGGATTGGCACCTCTTAGTTCATGTAAATGTATTGAAATCCATCATGTTTATATGAAGATCCGGCTTTTTTATACGAAATCCTTCATGCTTATATGAAATCAGTCCGTGTTTGCACGAATTTCATCTGGTTGGTTAGAGTTGTAAAAATGTATGCCGCTTGCGTTTGATGTCGTCCTCCGCTTAAGGAAGCGGGAGGAAATTTGCCGGCTGCCGTTGGAGATGCTCTTTATGCTGGAAATAATAGAGTGACATCCAATCCATTTGAGTTAATTGCCTGTGTGATTGTCCCTCTATAAAAAGTTAATTGCATGTACAGTGTACACGTGACTTGCAGGGTGGCTACAGCTTCGTACAGAAAGTTAAAAAGAAACAAGTCCATCCTTAATCTTGTATTCTAAGTACTCTGTGGGTTCCACTGTCAGTACACTAGCGAAAAAAGTATATATTAAATAAGTAGAGTAATATATAATATAAAAATATAGTTAAAAGACAGAATTCGAACTCATGTCATCGCGTTGAGAGCATCCTGCGCTAACCAGCCCTGCACATTTTTGTTGTAGACCATGCTGGAGATATATCTCCATGTCTACTCTTATATATACTCCATTCATTCCTAAATATTTGTCTTTTTCAGATTTCAAATGGACTACCACATACGGATGTGTATGTAGACATACTTTGGAGTGTAGATTCACTCATTTTGCTCTGTATGTCTTTTCAGGAAGGGGTCAGATTTGTCCTTGATTTATTTATGAGGTATCCAGATGGCACTGCATCGCCAATAAAAGAGGGTAAGATCAAAATTATGGACTAGTTTTTTGAGTAGGTCGGTAAGGTCCGGTCATAGTCACTTGTTGAAATCTCTAAAAAGACAAATACTCCCTCCGTCCGGAAATACTTGTCATCAAAATGGATAAAAGGAAATGTATCTAGAAGTATTTTAGTTTTAGATACATCTCTTTTTATCCATTTTGATTACAAGTATTTTCGGACGGAGGGAGTAGAAAAAGAGTTGGTGATGATCATGTGCGTGCTATCCTGCAATATAGGCCGTCGAATTTATATCTAACGGATAGGAAAGAAACTATGGCAATTTTGCAAAAATATACCCACACATTTCTCCAGGTTCGCAAATAAGGCCTTCCCTCGTTCAACCTTTTCTCTCACAAGATAAACTACTCATACAAATGCATCCTGATGTTCCGTGCAACGCACGGGCAGCTAGCTAATTTCTTTTAAAATAGTTGCTGCGATAATTGGGTTGAAGTGATATATTTTATGTCTGCCCCGAATGATTCAAGATTCGCTAGTAGTAACAAAGAAAAGGTTGCCTTGTTAATTAACAGAAAACAGGGTGAAAACTATCACATGAGGCTAGTAAAAACAAGGCACACTGGGTTCAGCGTCATCATCACTACAGCTGTGCGCGCGCGAGAAGTCTACATATCGAGGGGGCTACCGAGCGAGGCACCGAGACACAATGTTTGAGAGAAACCAATTGACAGATTATGATCAGATCGAGTTTTCACCCTTCTGCTGTCATTGTTGGGGGGAGGGAGAGAAAGACGTATTGAGAGTGTGCGCGGTAGGCACAGAGGCACAACTAGCATGTGTGTGTGTGTGTGTGTGTTTGAAAGAGGAGTAGATAGATTATTATCAAGATCGATGTGCCACCCTACTCCTTCGGTGCCGGGTAGTGTGTGTGTGTGTGTATATTTGAGAGAGAAGCCAGTTGATAGATTAGTATCAAGATTGAGGTGTCACCCTACTCCTTCGATGTTGGGAAGTGTGGGTGTGGGGGGGGGGTAGTGACACTCACATATCTCTACTCTTATAAAAAACAGAGTTGGTGATGATGGTGTTCCTTCCATCCTGCAATATAGGCCATCCGATTTATATCCGATGGACAGGAAGGAAACTATGGCAATTTTGCAAAAAGATACCCACACCCCTCTCCGCATTTGCAAATAAGGCATTCCCTCGTTCATCCTTTTCTCCCACAAGATAAACTTCTCATACAAATGCATCTTGATGTTCCGTGCAACGCGTGGGCATCTTGCTAGTAGGGAGAAGGAGTTTGTGCGACACATATCTAGCTATATTAAGGGATAGGTAGATAGCATATGTGTGAGAGACATTAGTGGCTGTGGGTGGGCGGAATTAAAGGGGTGGGCGTGTTAGACATAGAGAGCGTGTGTGTTTCTGTGTGACAGACTTGTAGGACGGCGTAGAAAGACGAATTTAACCCTGAAGGAGGAAGAGAAATACATGAAGTGCGCGTGTGTGATTCCGATGCCCACAAGGAAATGAGATATGTATGCGTGTGAGGGAGATTGCACAATTCATTCACGTATCACTATCTAGCGATCGTGGACGTGCATCGCTTTAACATAAGTCAATATCTACTTCGTATCGTGGCCAAAGGTACAATATCGATTCAACGCAATAAAGATTGGACACTCACATATCACATTTTTTTATTTAAATAAGCCTTTTTAGTTGTGCATGCCAAAGTTACAATGATGTTTCTTCAAACAACCAATGTAGCTATCATGTACATGCACCATTGTTACTCTTGCATTCATATTCATTAGTCTTGGATGATTTAAGTTTCTATTTTGAAGTAATATATGTAATATTCATATATGAATTCAACGGGTACGCAATTTATGAAATGGAGGATATGTAATCATATGAGGTAACACTTTTAAGTAGCTGACTACAATATCCATTTCTTTTTGTGCGCCTCTACACTAACACGTCAATGCATTATGTTTAAAGTAAATAACCAATGGCACTAAATTATCTATATACACGAGAAATACATAGGCTGAGCGTTTGATCCCTTTATTGTCAACGCGCCACTACACCCGGACGATTGGCCGCGCCCGTGTGAACGTCCAAGTTATCGGCGCATCATCCCGAGTTATTGTCTTTTTCCCTGGGGTGGACTTCACACCAGTTATTAACTGCTGACGCGTGCCCCGTGTACACAGTCTAGCATGACCTTCCCGCTAGCACTGTCCAAAATTAGTTGAAACTGGATACGAACGATCCCGCGGGCGGCAAAATCTCCCGCCTCCTTCTAAAATTTCCGCCACCTTAGTCTTTAGCATGCGAAATCCCCCTTTTGTCCTTGGTGCACGGAGACCAACAGTTACAATACCGCCCTCATCTACATGATAGGTCGGGGCTGCTCATCCACCGGCGTACCATAGCCCATTCACTGCCAGCGGCGTCCACCTCGCCGGATCTGCTTTTGCGGCCGCATCTACCCCTCCCACCTCCCCTAGAAATAAGTAGACTGCTCATCCACCACTGTACCACAGCCCATTCACTGCCGGCCTTGTCCATGGCGCCGGATCTGCTTCACCGGTACTCTGGTCAACCGCAGCGCATCTACAGCGGCTCATTCATACTCCCCACCGGAGACGCTTCGTCCACACCCCTCGGAGCCGCCCCACCGACGGCCTCTGATCCTCTTCGCCGACACCTTCCTCAACCCTACCGGAGCCGCTTCGCCGACACCTTCCTCAATCCTACCGGAGTAGCTTCGCCTATACCATTATCAACCCTACCTGGGCCGCTTTGCCAACTCACAAGTCCACGGCCTCAGATGCGCTTCCTCGCACCCTCATCCAACCTACCGGAGCAGCTTCTGATGCTCCATCCACGGCCGCAGATCTGCATCATCGACACCATCCTTAACCCAACCACCGGAGCAGCTTCTGAGGCCCCGTCCACGGCCACAGATCCGCGTCGTCGACACCATCCTTAACCCAACCACCGGAGCAGCTTCACCTACGCCCTCGTCCACGGCCACCAATCCGCTTCGCCCACACCGTAGTCCACCCTACCGGAGCCGCTCCACAAACACCCTACTCGACGGTTCTAGATCTCCTTACCGGACCCCGACAGCCAGCGCAGCGTCATCACCCTCGATGTTTCTAACCTGATTCCCACCGTCCGGAGAGATGCCAAGCACCCGCCATGGCCTAGGTACTTGTCACCTTTACACCCGTCCAGCATCACCTGCCCGATGTACTACAAATATACTAACCGGTCGTTGTTACCTGCTATGCAGCTGGCAAAAACTACAAGGACGATGTTTCTTCTGGATCTAACATCCTGGCCAACCAAGATCCTGGACTGAGGCATTGCTATGATCTTGTAAGCACGTCTCTCTCTCTTGTATTGTTCTGTGCCTGCCACCGTGCTTTGCTAGGATTTTCGACCAGTGATCCCTTTGTGCAGACAATGATTTCTACTACTGGCTGCTAAATTAGATATGTAGATGTCATACATGATACTACCTCGTACCTCCGTTCCTAAATATAAGTCTTTCTAGAGATTCCACTATAGGCTACATACGGAGCAAAATGAGTGAATCTACACTCGAAAATGCATCTATATACATCTGTATGTGGTCCATACTAAAATCTCTACAAAGACATATATTTAGGAACAGGGGCAGTACATTACACAAAATCGTAGGTGGCACGTAGGAATTCCAGTGCACTACATTAGGCTCCCTTAGAGTGCCTACTAGTCCAGCATACAGAGTCATGGCTAGTTTATGGTACGCACACAATCGTTAATTGGTGGTTTAAATATGCGCAAGGGTTATGCAATGTAGTATCATGTAGAGATGTCTGAAATTAGCCGTGTCAACTTGCAGATAGGGTTACACAATGAAAAAGTACAAGATGTATGTGGCAATTTCATGGAACACCGCAAAAAAAGGAGAGGCAGCGGTGAGCCTATACAGTGTGCTATGGTACGTCACTCCTCCATTGCAATCATCGTGACATGTTATTTGTATGCCAGTTTTATTAGCCAAGTTTCTTAGGGACAGTTATTACGAGTTAACCTGAGAAAATAAGCACCTGTGAATATAAGCTCCATGTAATAAGCCAACCAGTTCTTTTCACTGCGTTTTTAGCTTATCTTTGGTATGATCAGTGGAAAGTCTAGATTGCATTATATTTTTTTCATTTTGCTGCCCATATGGAAATTAATTTGACTTGCAAACATCACAAACTGAGCCCAGTGCAGTAATTAATATGATAGGAAAATACACCATCACTATTTGCTCAAAATGCAAATACAAAGATACCATCTACTTGGCACAATCTACTTTGGTCAATGTTTTCCATAGAGATCCCATTGCCTAATTTAAACGAAGAACGCATGACCCACATTTAAATGAAGAACAATTATTTATTGAAATTCGATGGTCCAAGTGGCTGGTTATTATCGTATAGCAGCACCACCTGAAAGCATCATATAGCAGCAATAGTCTGCAATTCATCATATACCAGCAGCAGCTCATATCAATTCATCATATAGCAGCACCAGGAGCGGCTCATAGCAATTCATCATATAGCAGCAGCAGGAGCAGCTCATCGCAATTCATCATATAGCAGCAGCAGGAGCAGCTTGTAGCAACTCATCATATAGCAGCAGTAGCTCATAGCAACTCATCATATAGCAGCAGCAGCAGCTCATAGCAATTCATCATATAGCAGCAGCAGGAGCAGCTCATAGCAATGCATCATATAGCAGCAGCAGCAGCTCATAGCAATTCATCATATAGCAGCAGCAGGGGCAGCTCATAGCAATGCATCATATAGCAGCAGCAGAAGCAGCTCATAGCAATTCATCGTATAGTGGATCAGAATGAAAATTTGGCAAAAAATCAGAGGAGATCCTAACCTTGTTGGATGAGCTCATCCTTCAACAACACCTCAAGGCCATGGCCTGGGAGGAGGGGAGGGGGAATAAGGTGCCTTCTGCCGTAGTGTGGCATCAGCCGTAGTTGTGCAGCGCCCGCCGGAGTAGTGCGTTGGACGAACCACAGTGGAGCAACTGCTGGAGACCATGAGAATGAGGGGCGGCGCCAGAGGGAGGAGAAGCCAGGGAGATTTGCCCCTACCCGCCGGCCATGTAGCCTAGCTGGACATAGCATCGTCGAGGACCAGGCCAGATGGGACCAGTGGTGATGGCTCGCTGGAGGAACCCTAGTGCTGCAGGAAGGGGATCGAGGTAGAGGGAAAGGGGAGAGGAGATGCAAGCGGGCAGGGCAATGAATGCTTGCGTGTTTGTTTTCACTTGAGGGTCAGGTGTGACACGGGCGTCAGCAGTTGCATTTTGAGTGTAATATAGGCAGACAACAGAGTCATTTCACTATTCCCCTTCCCTTCAATTTTTAGTGAGGTTCTACCCGAAACACCCCCCTCCAAAGCGAAATTAGTTAAGCCCAAGCCCATAACTCAAAAATGACTTCTTTACATCTTTTATGGCTTATTTTGACAATATGCCCTGAAAAGGCGGAATCGAACTGGCCCTTAACCTGCAATTCAATTGTGCGTGCAATGATGAATCACTCCTGCCTGCTATCTGTACATTCGGGCATCATCATACATGGCATAACCTAATACATGTGCATTCCATTGTAGAATCTGGAATATGCATTGTTTATGTTAGTTCATACGTTGCACATGATGTTTAAATGCCCCTTAAATCTGGTCAGTCAAGTGATGGTCTTTAAGCCTCCTTCTTTGCTTCTTTTCTTGATATGTAAGATTTGCTCACACATCTGTTCAATTGCTTGTTTGCATCAGCCAGCCATACTAGGACTGTTTGCTTTGATTACTTGTTGTTCTTGACCTAACACTTTAACAGAGCTTGTCAACGATTTAAACACTAAGGGCTGCTATAGTGGGGCCTTGTCTAACTCATAGGTGACATAAAGGTTTGGTTGTACACTACAGTAGGCTCTCCAAGAGTACCTGGAGATCCAGTTCGAAGATATGCCTAGTTTTTACATAGTGCAGACATAGTAAATGCTCATTTCATTGTGTGCAAGTGCAAGAGATGCGGCATGTTTCATTATGTGGTGTTGTTTTGTTATAATCTCATCCTTTTGTGTTCACAGACTGGAAAGTATGCATATTTATCTTCCAAGGAGACGAGTAACTAGTTTGTGTCACCTTACAGAGGGGGTGCAATGAAGATAAGATTGAGGATTTCCAAGTACAAGATTTTAGAAAGGAGCCTTGCAAGAGAAGTAGGAGCTTCTTCAACCTGCTAAGGTAAGTCACTGTATACAACTCAATAGTTCAATTCCTTGTTTGTTTCAGGCATAGTTAATTTTCTCTTTTCAATTGCTTTATTTGTCCTCAGTTAATGAGATGCCCAAATAATCATGCCTGATGTTCAGTACTTGTATCACTATTAGCTGACATAATTAAAGACCTTACCATTTAATTACACTGCCGAAGTGTGCTTGAAGCTTTGAAGTATATTAACCAACTATTATTGCATGAGGCTCACAATCTAGTTTATACTACGCTAATGATTGCATAGTTTTGCCTGCTGTAGTATGTTTGTATGAAACCCTATGCTGTTCATTATGATCCTTAAGACTTTAATTGAGGCACAGAATGGCCAACTACTTGCTTACTTATACGCAACGTGCTGTCTAAATTTGTAACTTGTCTGTGTTTTCGATTGGGCCCCAACAGCATGCTCCTCTGGTGAGCTAAGAGGGATTTCTGTCGGTGTTCTAGGAACGGGGGTCCCCAGACTTGCCTGCCTGCGGCCCGCGGCGTGGCTCAAGGGGGCCCAGGACGACCCAACTTCATCAACACAAGACCCAAGACCCTCGCGAGGGGCCAAGCCTCGCGGGGCGGATGACACAACACTTCCTCAGGCACAGCCTCGTCAGGTTGGCTCACGAGGAGGCGGAGAAATCAAGGCAGGGTACCTCGCGAGGTGCCCATGACGCAAGCCATGACGACCAAAGGCGCCAGGCGGGCGCCAGCCCGCGCAGCATCCTCTCTTTCCTCTTTGGTGCAAAAGGGGCAAGCGCAGGCGAGAGGATCAAGCAAAGGCATCTATTTCGGTGCAACGAGACCAAGACCAGTCCAACGGTGGGAAGGAGGTCATCGTGCAGCCCAGAACGGCATCACCACAGGGCCTTTGGCAGGCAAGGACCAACTTTAGTCAGGATAAGTGTACCAGATGTTCCCCTTCGAATTGGCCAATTGTTGGCGCCCTTCCCGCTTAATATTTGGGAAGAGGCCCAGGGCCTTTGCCTATAAATAGGGCTAGTCACCCCCAGAGTAGAGGCATCTAGCATCAAGCAATCAGATCAGCATAACCCAGGATCGGAGCAAGCAGAGAGCTAAGAGAGAAAGAAGAGAAGGGCGGGTGAACTCCCCCTAGCAGTTCGTCCCCCTAGCCAGTAGCAGACCCTCGCGAGGCTGTTCTTCTCTGTATTGTTCATCACCACCAGCCCAAGAGGCAATCCATCCACCACAAACTAGAGTAGGGTATTAGACCACAATGGTGGCCCGAACTAGTATAAACTCTATGTTCCTTGTGTTGTTCCTTCGGTAGTTAGATCCTTGCGAGACGGAGGGGTAGAGGGCATAAACACCGCGCGCACCCTAGAGTTCGAACCTTAAGGGTCTGCCGGAACCCGAAATCCGACATTTGGCGCGCCAGGTAGGGGTGCGCCGGAGTCCACCTCTCTACCACTCCGCGTCCCGTCGCACCGCCGTCACCATGTCCGGCGACCAGGCGGGCAACCAAGATCCATGGGCGGCGTGGCCCGCCCGCGCGGAGCCGCCCGCCTTGGACGACCCCGCGCCCTAGGCAGCTCGCGGTCCGCAGGGCGCTGCGGGCCGCGGGCGGCGCGGACAGGCTTCAGCAACCCTTACGCCGCGGCAGGCGCGGTCGGCAGCAAGGGCCTCCAATCATGCCGCCGCCACGACACCGTAGACTCGCCGGGAGCAAGCGAACTCGAGGGCCGCGCTCACGGTGGCCCGAGAGTTGATGCAGTGTAGGCTGCTGGAAGGCGGACGCGACGTGCTGCTGGAGCGGGTTGCCGAACTCCTGGGCTTCGCCGCTTCAGGGGCTCACCCCTTCTGCATCCAGCTTCCATCCCAAGCTCAGGGCGGTACACGCAGGGGCCCCGCGCGCTCCCGCGGGCCTCTGGGCTACCCCAACACCAGCGAGCTCGTCGGCGCTGAGCTGGCAGTAGCGCTACCCTCGCCCCGACGCGTGAGGGAGAGGGGCTCGGTACAGTCCACGGCGCCAGCGGGCAGCCGCGCTACCACACCGCGGTGGGCACGTCAAGCAGCGCTGCATGGCGCGCGGAGCACTACGGCACAACCTTCGGGGTGGCGGCGCCAGAAGAATACGTGCCCCGCATGATGGACCAAGTGCACGCTCACGAAGGCGAACAAGGCTCGCTTCTCAGCCCAAGCTGGGGAGACGAGACACCAGAAGCTGAGCTCTTCCAGGAGCCCCAGGACGGCTCCGTCGGCCACGCTAGAGGCGACAATTATCGGGTACCACTAATCCCTCAGGAGCAGGCATACGCTAATCATGGATCACAGGAGGTGCAGGTCGCCACAGCGAGCATCTGCCCCGCTCCCACAGTGTCCTACCCCTCGGGAGGTGGGCGCAGGGGGCTGCAGGAGAATGGCAGGGACCCTACATCACCACCGCGGCGTTCGGAGCAAGGTGTTCTCAGGAGGTAGGCCCTCTGCTGGGGAGGCGCCTGAGGGCCTGCCCTTGGCGGAGGACCCGTGGTCGTCGGGGGAACCGCTGGCGACCGCTCTACCCCACCGGCGGCGTCCTGGTTTCCGGTCGTCGTTGGTGGCACTAGAGTGTGGCGCAAGGCGGGGCCCTCATCTGGCGATATGAAGCAAGGCCGGTACCTGTGAAGAAGGCCCAGTGCTTGTGAAGCTCGCCGCCCCGTGACACTCTCACGTAATAATGAATGGGGCTGTACAGGCCCCGGAGTCTCAGGGGTGCCGGCCTCAGGCCCTGGGGCTCCCTCCCACGCCCAGTGGACATCACTTAGCTCCGCGCTGGTGAGAAGAAGTCCAAGACTAGATTAGGTGCCGGACGCGTCCATTTTCCTGTTTTCATTGCCTTCTTTTTGGTCGTAACTTCTCCCCTGCTGGATTTAAGTTGGATTCTAATTTGAGATTTGCGTGCGTTCGGGGAAGGGGTGCTTGGTCTCGTTCGAGCTATTTCTCGCGTTCTGGTTACCGCTTCATCACAGGTGCCTCCCCTCGCGAGCCCCTCGCGAGTCGGGCCGGGCCAGGCTCGTGCGCAGCCCAGACTGCCGTTACTGCTCCTTCTCGGGAGGACTTTCCAGTACCTGTGGAGGATATCGCGTTTATAAAAAGGCCTGGAGCCTGTGAAGAAGGCGAATGCCTGTGAAGCTATCGCGTTCATGAAAAGGCCCGGATCCTGTGAAGCTATCGCGTTCAATAAAAGGCCCGGAGCCTGTGAAGAAGGCGAATGCCTGTGAAGCTATCGCGTTTATAAAAACGCCCGGAGCCTGTGAAGAAGGCGAATGCTTGTGAAGCTATCACGTTTATAAAAAGGCCCGGAGCCTGTGAAGAAGGCGAAGGCCTGTGAAGCTATCGCGTTATAAAAAGGCCCGGAGCCTGTGAAGAAGGCGAATGCCTTTGAAGCTATCGCGTTTATAAAAAGGCCCGGAGCCTGTGAAGAAGGCAAATGCCTGTGAAGCTATCGCGTTCATGAAAAGGCCCGGAGCCTGTGAAGAAGGCCAGCGCCTGTGAAGCCTCTCGCTAGCAGCACCTACGCATCCTACGATTTCAACTGGAGAACACTCAGGACACCACATCCTCCCACAAGCTGCCTCGGGGCTTGCGTGAAACAAAGGGCAAAAGACAGGAGCAACACACAGTCAGTCTGACAAATCCCCCAAGGCATCCTCGGGAGCACCTCCCGAGCCGCCGCTGGCATCGCTAGATTCGCCACCGCCACCAGCATCGGCGCCAGCGGCGTCAAGGCCATCCACCACACTGCCTTCGTCGGCAGCCACGATCACGTCGTCGTCATCCAAAGCGAAGGCCTTCACAAGAGCGTCCACGTTGTTTTCCACCCAGTCTGCCAGGTTGCCTCGGACGGCCTGGGGGACTGGGGCGTCAAGGGGGATTCCTGAGCATCGTGACTCAGGAGCCTAACTGGCCCTCTAGCCCCTCATTCCCTAGTTCCGAAAGGCTAGCACTGGGTGAGGTACGCGCGGGGGCGGGCTCTGCAGACGTAGAACGGTAGATCCACCCACATCTCACCACCCTACTTGCTGTTTGCGCGCCAAGGGGGACTCCTGAGCATCGCGACTCAGGAGCCTAACTGGTCCTGTAGCCCCTCATTCCCTAGTTCCGAAAGGCTAGCGCTGGGTGAGGTACGCGCGGGGCCGGGCTCTGCCTACGTAGAACATAAGCAAGTAGGAAGGAAAAGCGTAAACTTCAAGGATCGCCGCCCTACTTGATGTTCGTGCGTCAAGGGGGACTCCTGAGCATCGTGACTAAGGAGCCTAACTTGCCCCGTAGCCCCTCACTCCTTTGGTCCCGTCCTGGTTTCCGGTTGGGGCTAATGCTGGGTGAGGTACGCACGGGGCCGGGCTCTGCCGGCATAGAACGTAAGCAAGTAGGAAGGAAGAGCATAAATTCAAGCAATTTAAAAGCAAATATTACAGTCCATACTGTTATCTCAACACCAAACGCAAGTTTAAACGCCTCCCCGAGGCATGATACATGTGCAGGAATTAACAGCAGAACAGGAGTGGCTTCGCCTCATGGAGCAGCAGGGTCGGCAGCGCCTGGCTTCGGCTTGGTGCTGAAGGCCCGGAACTTCCCCAGCAAAGCCTCCGGGCGACCCTTCATGGCCTCGGCAGCGGCAGCAGCACGCTCGCCGCTCACTGGCTCCAGCAGGCTGTCGAGGTCGACGTTGGGGTCGTGAAGGTAAATGTGGGTGAAGACCCGCGTCAGCGCTGCAGAAGACAGGACACGCGCCTCGGCCTCGGCCGTGGGGCCGAGGCCAAGGGCGACGTCCTCGAGAGCACACACCAGGAAGGGAAGCAACTTGGCGGGGCTGTCCTCGGAGCCAGCCAGCGGGCTCTCCAGGCCGCTGGCGTAGAGCATCTTAAGCGAAGCACGAGCCTTCTCCTCCATGTCTGCGAAGGCCACGCGGTCCTCAGCAAGAACTCGGGCCTTGCCATCCAGTTCGACCTTCGTCGCCTCCAACTCCTTCTCAGCACGCGTAGGCGGTCACGACGTTTCTTGAACTTGGCCTCCTGGACCTCGACAGCCGCCTCACGAGCCTTCACGCCCTCTTCTTGCTCTTAGCGAAGGTGGGCCTCTTTCGCGAGCTGGTCCCGCAGGCCTTGCAGCTCGTTCTCCAGCACCTCACAGCGACCGCGGACGTCAGCCGCCTCCCCCTGGGCCGCGTCACGAGCAGCCTTCGCCTCAAGGGCGGCCTGCTTCTCCTCATCACAAGCCGTTGAGGTCTAGACCAGCGCCGCACGAATCGAAGCGTCGGAACGAACCCATCCTAATGCCAGCTCCAAGCGCCCGGCCACCAAGCGAGAGTCGGCGCCAAGAAGATCCTGCCGGAGCCGGTCCAGCTCTGCGGCAACGCGATCCAAAACGTCAGGAGGAGTCGGAGAAACAGCAGATGGTGGAGTAGGAGGAGAAGGCGACGGCACAACCACAACATCTTGAGGCGAAGCCTGCTGCACCCCCACGACTGTGGTGGCGGCGGCAGGCAAAGGCACCTCGGGAGTCACTTGGGCCATGGGGGCTGGGCTCGCCCCGGCCAGCGCGGCCAGACCTCGCGAGGACAACCGGGCAGGAGAGGCCCGTGCGTCGCAGTCACCTTCCTCCACAGGCAGAGGCGCTGTAGCGGATGGAACCTCAGGAGCCCCCTTCAGCTTCTTCACCGCGGGCGCCAGCCTGCCCAAGAGGCACGGACGTCAAGCCTCAGCAGCAAAGCAAGAAACGAAGACAAGAGTCAAGCACTTACAGGTCGTCGCCGGTGCGCTCAGGCAGCCTCCGGCCAAACTTGAAGCCTGACAGCCGGCTGGAAGGGTCAACCTCGGAAGCGGAAGGCGCGTTTGCGGACCGCCCCGGAGTTGGCGCAGACCCGCGGGGGATCAGCCCGGTCCTGTCCTTCTTCGGGATCGGGGGCGATCTCCCGCTGCCCAGCACGTCATCATCCTCGTCGTTTTCACTCTGAGAGAGGAGGAGAGCGCGGGACCTGCGTCGGGAGAGGGGAGCCCTTGACTCTCCATCAGTCGCCTCGGAGTCAGGCCCTCTGTCCCGCTCCCCACTGCCCTCCTCGTCGCTGGAGTCATCGGAGGACACGTCCACCGGACCCACGGGAGCCTCCGTGGGCACGGGCCCGTCCCTGTTGGAGACAGGCATGGACTCCACCACCTTCTCCCAGTCGTCGCGGAGGAACAAGGGCGTAGGAGCACCCTCCAGCCTCGCCACATCGCCCCCAACCAGAGATTGGAGCACCGCAGCCAGATCTCCATCACCCAAGGCCGCGGGGCTCGGATGAGGCCTCCACATCGGAGGTGAGTACTGCCTAAGCGGAGCCAGCTGGTGCTCCAGGAATTCCCTCAGCAGCTGTCGGATTCCGGGGTTCTAGCAAACCCTTGAGGTTCGAACTCTGGGGTGCGCGCGGAGATCGTGCCCTCTACCTCTCCGTCTCGTAAGGATCTAACTACTGCAAGAACAACACAAGACACACAAGTTTTATACTAGTTCGGGCCACCATTGTGGTGTAATACCCTACTCTATTTTGTGGTGGGAGGATTGCCTCTTGGGCTGATGAGGAAGAACAGTACAAGGGGGAACGGCCTCGCGAGGGCCTGTTCTTGGCTAGGGGATGAACTGCTAGGGGGAGTTCGATCGCCCTTCTCGCTCTCTCTCTAGATGCTAGATTCGATCCTAGCTCATCCCATCTCTCTCCACCCTGGGGGTGGCTAGTCCTATTTATAGGCAAAGGCCCTGGGCCTCTTCCCAAATATTGAGCGGGAAGGGCGCCAACAATTGGCCAATTTGAAGGGGAACATCTGGTACACTTATCCTGACTAAAGTTGGTCTTCGCCTGCCAAAGGCCCTGCGGTGACGCCGTCCTGGGCTCCATGGTGACCTCCTTCCCTTCGTTGGACTGGTGCCTTTGCTTGATCCTCTCGCCTGCGCTTGCCCCCTTTGCACCAAAGAGGAAAGGGAGACGCTGCGCGGGCAGGCGCCCGCCTGGCACCCTTGGTCGTCATGGCTTGCGTCATGGGCACCTCGTGAGGTACCCGCCTTGATCTCTCCGCCTCCTCGCGAGCCAGCCTAAGGAGGCTGTGCTTGAGGAAGCGCCATGTCGTCCGCCTCGCGAGGCTTGGCCCCTCGCGAGGGTCTTGAGCCTTGTGCTGATGAAGATGGCCCACGCTGGGCCCCCATTTGAGCCATGCCGCAGGCCGCAGGCAGGCAAGTCTGGGGACCCCCGTTCCCAGAACGCCGACAACAGTGACGCGTCGGTCAGCTTCGCCGCCGCCAAGCTGGCCGGCCTCAGATCCACGTCCATCCTCTCCAACACCGGCTTCACACGGGGGTCCGTGAGTTCTGCACGGGCCCAATCACTAGAGCTCGTGGGCAGCTCCTTGGGCAAGATCAGCCGCGGGTGAAGATTATCACTAAACTGTTGGCTAACAGGTTACAGAAAGTGATCCTTAAGTTGGTTCATATAAACCAATATGGATTTCTGAAAGAAAGATCAATTCACGATTGTTTGGGCTGGACATATGAGTACCTTCACCAATCTCACAAATCTAAAGATGAAATTGTTGTGCTGAAATTAGACTTTGAAAAGGCTTTTGACACAATTGAGCATCAAGCAATGCTGGATATTTTAAAGGCTAAGGGTTTTGGGGACAAATGGATTTCTTGGATCAAAATGCTCTTCACTTCTGCCTCATCTGCTATTTTGCTTAATGGGGTCCCTGGAAAAAAAAATACTGCCTTAGAGGTGTGAGACAGGGGACCCCCTTTCCCCTCTTCTGTTTGTTCTGGCTGCTGATCTTCTTCAGTCCATTCTCAACAAGCCAATGCACATGGAATTGTTATCTGCCCCCTTACAAGTATAGTCATGTCCTGATTTCCCAATTGTCCAGTATGCTGATGACACCCTGGTTATTCTACAAGCAGATGCCAAGCAACTTCATTGTCTTAAAGCTCTCCTCAATACTTTTGCAGATGCCACTGGACTTAGGGTAAACTATAATAAATCAAGTATGATTCCAATCAATGTGCTAGAGGACAAGATGGAGATTTTGGTTAATACTTTTCATTGCAAAAAGGAATCTTTTCCAATTCAATATTTGGGAACACCTTTAGGTCTTCATAAGCCTACTGTTGAGCAGTGTCTCCCTCTTGTCACAAGGCTTCAAAAGAAACTTCTGGGTTTGTCCTCATTTATGACAATGGCTGGAAGATTATTGTTGGTGAAATCTGTCCTCAATTCTTTGTTGATCTACCTCATGGGATGCCTTGATGTGCCTGTCACAATCAAAATGCAAGCCATAAAGTACTTGAGGCACTGCCTGTGGAGAGGCCCTGATCTAGAGGACCACAGGCCTGCCATGGTAGCATGGAATATTGTGTGTAGACCCAAAAGTCAAGGAGGTTTGGGGGTCATGGATATCTTCATCCAGAATAAAGCTTTGCTGCTTAAGAATCTGCACAAGTTCTATAACAGACACAATACCCCCTGGGTGAACCTAATATGGGAAACATACTATAGCAATGACACCTTGCCTGGTAATAACTGGATTGGATCCTTCTGGTGGAAGGAAAACCTCAAGCTTATTGATAATTACAAATCTTTAGCCAGATGCAACATAGGTGATGGCAAGAGTGCTTTCTTTTGGACTGACCTGTGTCACACTACCTGTCTGCAAGACATGTTCCCTCGTCTCTTCTCTTTTTTGAAAAACAAGACTACAACTGTCCACAGCATTCTTCAAGTAGAATATTTAGAGGATTTATTCCATCTTCCTCTCACTGTGCAAGCTTTCCAAGAATTTGAGGCCATGGAAGAGCTTTGTATTGATCTCAGGGCATCTGACACACTAGATTGCACTGACACTTGGAGCTACATTTGGGGAAATGAACACTTTTCTATGGCTAAAGCATATAAAGTTCTAATGGGAGTAAAAATTGTACCATAGCAGTTCAACTGGATCTGGAATTCCTCATGTCAACCAAAACATAAGGTGTTCTTTTGGAGATTGCTTCATGACAGGCTCAATAGCAGAAACCTTTTGAGAAGGAAAACTTTCCACTTGCCCAATTACAACTGTGTTGTCAACAACTGCCCTCACGAAGAAACTCTTCACCACCTTTTCTGGACATGCCCTTTTGCAGCCCAATGTTGGGATTTTATTTGCCCTTCAAGACAGACAGATGTTTCAATTCTGGAAGCTTTTCTTGATCTCAAGCAGAAATTACATGTGCCTTTCTTCATGGAGATAATCATCCTTGCTTCCTGGGCCATCTGGATCTCAAGGAATAACCTCATCTTCCAACCAATTCAACCTAGCATTCAGAGTTGGAAAGCCATTCTCCTGGAAGAACTAAATCTTTTAAGATTTAGAATTAAGAAGAATTATGCTGCAGCTTATTGTTCCTGGCTTCACACTCTTGTGCTGTAATCCTTGTCCTTATCTTTTCTTTTCTTTTCTCTTTTTTCCTCTTCTCTCTTTGGCTTATCTCAAGCCTTTTTGTATATTGATACCTTGTTCTCTATTATATTAATAAAAATTGCAGTGGGGTTTTGCCCTACTGTGTACAGTAAAAAAAATTACTGTGTAATATAGATTATTGACTCTAGTGCAAGTGGGAGACTGAAGGAAATATGCCCTAGATGCAATAATAAAGTTATTATTTATTTCCTTATATCATGATAAATGTTTATTATTCATTCTAGAATTGTATTAACCGGAAACATGATACATGTGTGAATACATAGACAAACAGAGTGTCACTAGTATGCCTCTACTTGACTAGCTTGTTGATCAAAGATGGTTATGTTTCCTAGCCATAGACATGAGTTGTCATTTGATTAACGGGATCACATAATTAGGAGAATGATGTGATTGACTTGACCCCTTCCGTTAGCTTAGCACACAATCGTTTAGTATTCTGCTATTGCTTTCTTCATGACTTATACATGTTCCTATGACTATGAGATTATGCAACTCCCGTTTACTGGAGGAACACTTTGTGTGCTACCAAACGTCACAACGTAACTTGGTGATTATAAAGCTGCTCTACAGGTGTCTCCAAAGGTACTTGTTGGGTTGGCGTATTTCGAGATTAGGATTTGTCACTCTGATTGTCGGAGAGGTATCTCTGGGCCCACTCGGAAATACACATCACTTAAGCCTTGCAAGCATTGCAAATAATGAGTTAGTTGCGGGATGATGTATTACGAAACGAGAAAAGAGATTTGCCGGTAACGAGATTGAACTAGGTATTGAGATACCGACGATCGAATCCCGGGCAAGTAACATACCGATGACAAAGGGAACAACGTATGTTGTTATGCGGTTTGACCGATAAAGATCTTCGTAGAATATGTGGGAGCCAATATGAGCATCCAGGTTCCGCTATTGGTTATTGACCGGAGACGTGTCTCGGTCATGTCTACATAGTTCTCGAACCCATAGGGTCCGCATGCTTAAAGTTTCGATGACAGTTATGTTATGAGTTTATATGTTTTGATGTACCGAAGGTAGTTCTGAGTCCCGGATGTGATCACGGACATGACGAGGAGTCTCGAAATGGTCGAGACATGAAGACTGATACATTTGATGACTATATTTGGACACCGGAATTGTTCCGGGGGGTTATCGGATATATACCGGAGTACCGGGGGTTACCTGAACCCCCCCGGGGGGTTAATGGGCCTACATCCGGCTTTAGTGGACAAGAGGAGGGGCGGCCAATGCAGGCCGTGCGCCCCCTACCCCTCTAGTCCAAATTGGACAAGGAGGGGGGCGGCGCCCCCTTTCCTTCTTCTCCTCCTCCTTCCCCCCTTCTCCTAATCCAATAAGGAAGGGAGGGAGTCCTACTCCCGGTGGGAGTAGGACTCCTCCTGGCGCGCCCCTCTCCTGGACGTCCGCCTCTCCCCCCTTGCTCCTTTATATACGAGGGCAGGGGGCACCCCATAGACACAACAATTGATCATTGATCTTTTAGCCGTGTGCGGTGCCCCCCTCCACCATAGTCCACCTCGATAATATCGTAGCGGTGCTTAGGCGACGCCCTGCGTCGGTAGAACCTTATTATCGTCACCACGCCGTCATGCTGACGAAACTCTCCCTCAACACTCGGCTGGATCGGAGTTTGAGGGACGTCATCGGGCTGAACGTGTGCTGAACTCGGAGGTGCCGTGCGTTCGGTACTTGATCGGTCAGATCGTGAAGACGTACCACTACATCAACCGCTTTGTGCTAACGCTTCCGCTTTCGGTCTACAAGGGTACGTGGACACACTCTCCCCTCTCGTTGCTATGCATCACCATGATCTTGCGTGTGCGTAGGATTTTTTTAAAATTACTACGTTCCCCAACAGTGATTGTGTCTAGATTGGATCTGGTGGTTCTGGAACTTGCGGCGGCTGGAATTGATTTTCGACGACTTCCCTAGGGTTTTGGAATATTGGGGTATTTATAGAGCAAAGAGGCGGTGCGGGAGGCCATCAAGGTGGGCACAACCCACCTGGGCGCACCTGGGGGCCCAGGCACGCCCTGGTGGGTTGTGCCCCCCTCGGGGCACCCCCGGGTGCTTCTCCGGCCCATTGGGTGTCTTCTGGTCCATAAAAAATTCCACAAAAAGTTTTGTTGCATTTGGACTCCGTTTGGTATTGATTTCCTGTGATATAAAAAACAAGCAGAAAACAGCAACTGGCACTGGGCACTACGTCAATAGGTTAGTACCAGGGGACTACGTCAATAGGTTAGTACCAAAAATGGTATAAAATGATTGTAAAACATCCAAGAATGACAATATAACCGCATGGAACAATAAAAAATTATAGATACGTTGGAGACGTATCAGCATCCCCAAGCTTAATAGGTAAATGATAAAAACAGAATTTTTGATGTGGAACGCTGCCTAACATGTTCATGACATATTATTTTCTTTGTAGCATGGACAGTTGGACTTTTATATGGTTCAAATAAATAGTGTAGTTTTGACATGAGGACTTTAATACTCATGCATATCAACAAGCAACCATGTCTTTCAAAATATCAAAGAAAAAGCAAATTATCCCTAGCCCATTATGCTCAATCATTAATCCATTCATGAAACACACTCGCGTATTAGCTACACCCAATGCTCAACCATGTCTCTTGTGTTGTTCTTTTGGTAGCTTAGATCTTTGCGAGGCGGACGAGTATGGGTAGGTAGGAAGCGTAATCTCCGCGCGCACCCTAGAGTTCGAACCTTAAGGGTCTGCCGGAACCCGAAATCCGACATGCCAGGCAATTCTGGACACGGTTCCTAACAAAGAAAAATCAAATAGTCGACTGTCCGGACGCGGAGGCCCTAGCAGCCTTCAAGCATAATATCCGCGACGAGTGGCTTGCCTGGCACCTGGGACAGGAAAAGCCGAAATCTGTGGCAGCCCTCACAACACTCATGACCCGCTTTTGCGCGGGAGAAGACAGATGGCTAGCTCGTAGCAACAACTTAACCAAGAACCTTGGTAATTCGGATACCAAGGACAAAAGCGGCAGGTCGCGCCGGAACAAGGATACGGCAGTAAATGCCAGATTCCGAGGCTACAAATCCGGTCAGCGGAAAAAGCCATTCAAAAGAAATACTCAGGGCCCGTCCAGTTTGGAACGAATACTCGACCGCTTGTGCCAGATACATGGCACCCCCGAAAAGCCAGCAAATCACACCAACAGGGATTGTTGGGTTTTCAAGCAGGCAGGCAAGTTAAGAGCCGAAAACAGAGACAAGGGGCTGCATAGCGATGACGAGAAGGAGCCCAGGCCGCCGAACAGCAGTGGACAGAAGGGTTCTCCCCCACAAGTGCCGACGGTGAACATGATATATGCAACTCACATTCCCATGTGGGAGCGGAAGCGTGCGCTACGAGACGTATACGCGCTGGAGCCAGTCGCTCCAAAGTTCAACCCATGGTCCTCCTGCCCGATCACCTTTGATCGAAGGGACCATCCCACTAGCGTCCTTCATAGCGGGTTTGCCGCATTGGTTCTTGACCCAATTATCAACGGATTTCATCTCACAAGAGTCCTCATGGACGGCGGCAGCAGCCTGAACCTGCTTTACCAGGATAAAGTGCGGAAAATGGGCATAGATCCCTCGAGGATCAAGCCCACCAAAGCGACCTTTAAAGGCGTCATACCAGGTGTAGAAGCCAACTGTACAGGCTCAGTTATACTTGAAGTGGTCTTCGGATGCCCGGATAATCTCCGAAGCGAGGACTTAATCTTCGACATAGTCCTGTTCCAAAGTGGCTATCACGCACTGCTCGGGCGAATCGCATTCGCAAAGTTCAATGCGGTACCGCACTATGCATACCTCAAGCTCAAGATGCCAGGCCCTCGAGGAGTAATCACAGTCAACGGAAACACCGAACGCTCCCTCCGAACGGAGGAGCACACGGCAGCGCTCGCAGCAGAAGTACAAAGCACCCTCTCTAGGTAGTTCTCCAGAACGGCCCTTAAAAAGCCAAACATTGTCAAGCGCGCCCGGAGTAACCTACAACAAGACCGCCTGACACGTTCCGAGCTAGCGTAGCAACGCGGCCCCAACCCTAGCCCTCGCGATATAGCAAAACCAGTGCTTCGCGTACATAACTAAGCTCTTGAAATACCATGGGCACAAGGGGAGGGGCACCATCACGGCACGACCAAAACACGGCCTAAACCGTACTAGGGGCTGCCGAATTATTTTTAAAATTTTCCTTACTTTCAGGACTCCACACTTCGGACAACCTGTTCGGCAATTCAACTGCCGCACAAACGATACAAGATCCAGGAAAGCAGACAAGCCTTGCCGCATTATGGAACTCCCAGGTGGTCTCTATTATGAGCAGTATACCTGTTTTGAATACAATTCCGCGGCCTGCCCCTGGCCAGGACATGTTAAATAGTCCAATTTCTTTTGCTTATCGCACTATTTGTGTCGTTCTTCTTAGATAGCAGCCTTTCTATAAACAATGCATAGCTTTTGTCTATTTTTTGCATTTTCCTCTTTTTATATATGTCACACCCTGCATTTTGTAACATATCATTTGCATTAATAAAGCATGAAAATTTGGACCAACAAAAACTTTTGCATTATTTGGCTTTTATTTTTGAAGTTGGTTTTCTCTGGGTGGTTTTTCAAGTGCTCTTTATAGTCAACTACTCCACCTTCTATACTTCATCCCCTTGTCCCAAACTTCTGCCCAAAGATCATGCCATGTGTTTAGAGCAATCTAGAATTTTCTTACAAAAATAATTTAGCCAAAAAGTATTTTCAAAAATTAGTTTTCCAAAGACCCCTGGAATGAGGTTTGCACTGAAAGTACTCAATTAAGGGAAGTAAAAATATTTTAAAAATATATTTGACTCCTAATAGATATAGGATACCCAGAAACCACAAAAATATAATTTTGAAAGATATTTGCCTATTTTATTTAAAGGATTTTTCTTAAGGCCAGAAATGGTCTAAAATAGGTTAAAAATATTTAAAAGCTTTAAAAATATTTGAGAAAAATTAGGGAAACTCAATGGACATATATTTTCCATATATATGAGTTTCAACACATGGTTATGATCAAAATATTGGACAAAACCTCCCAAAACCATTTCTGTCCATTTCAAGGATTTGGAATATTTCTACAGGAAATATTTTCATAAAAATCCAAGGAAAATCCAGCAAGTCACAAATGCATATTGTGATCACCTTGCAAATCCCCATGTCAATTAAAGTCATTTTGGTTCACCAAAATGCCCCAAAACCCTCTTTGACCAGAATCAAATTTGATCAAGCTTGTACTACCAACTTTCTCTCCTTAACCCCAACTTTTGTGAGCATGTTCACATGACCAAATGAGGCCACTACACCAAGTGGTGCATCAAGGAGAAGTGATTTGCTCAACTATATCTACACAAGTCTATTTCAGCTCATTTCTAGGGTTTACCAAAGTTGCATTGGCAACATTGCCCAATTAAGCTCGAAATTGGTGGAAGGCCCTAGTTATATGTGTCATTTCACCCTATGGAGTATCATGGCAATTGGAGATCATTTGCTTGCCAAAACCCTTAACAAACACCTTCTGACATTTTGCAAAAACCACTGTTTTGACCCCTTCCACTATTCTTGGTGAGCTCCAATTTTTACCACAACCCCTTCTAGTCCCCTTTCACCTCCAGTAACAATGGCAAGTCCATAGCTCACTTATTGGATGGGTAAAACCCCACTTCCTTTCTCTGGTCAGCCCATTTGCACACTTCTTGTTCCTCTCCCCTCACTCTACTGGCTCTCCAGGGCATCCAATGCCCCTCTCCTCTTCTTTACTCCCCCCTAGACCTGCTAGACACTAGTGGACACGCCCCTACCCTTTAAACAATGCCATGGCAGCCAAAGGCACGCTCTGGAGCACGCTACAGTGCGCTCCCGCACTGTAGCCGCCCTCTACCCGACGCCCCCGACCACCTCGAGCCTCCCCCGCGCGCCTGCTGTTGTGCCTCGACGTCCGTGACACGCTACGCGGTCGGCCCCCTCCTCTCTCCTCCTCCCCGCGCCACCGCGCTAACGTACACCGGCCGCCCGAGCGCGCCAATGGCGCGGCTCACACGCGCGCTGCCCTGTCGCTTCCCCGCTCCCTCTCTTCTTTCCCCTGGGCGTAGTCGACCCCACAAGCACCGTAGACAAGGCGCAACACCCTCCCGAGGCCCGTAGCAACGAGCACGAGCCCGCCGGCGCACGAGCCCACGGTGGACCGCCGTTCGCCTATATAAGGGCCTCCCCGAGCCCTTCTCTCCTTGCCACTTGCCCGCTGCACCACCAAACCCTCCCCCTGCACCCCCAGCTCCTTCCCAGAACCGCCCGAGCTCGAGATCGAGCTCAAGCTCTGCCGCGTCGGCTCGACGGCGTTCGCGAGGTATAGGCCTCCCCCGCTCCTCCTCTGCCCCGATCTGGAACCACCTCCTCCCACTGATCATTTCCCCTCTCTTCCCCGCCTCGTTTGCAGCCGGAATCGACCGGAGCGACCACCACCCGAAGCTCCTCCGCCGCGAGACCTCGTCCCCAGCGACCAGGCATCTCCGGTGACGCTCGCCACCTCCACCCGATCGGCGACGCAGCGCTGAGTCTAGTCGTGCTCTCGCCCGACCTCGCCGTGGCCTACGCCGTCGCTGGTGAGCTCGCCGTCCCCTCTGGCCTAGGGTTGACGACGACGGCCGTGGGACCCGTCCGTCAGCCTCTAACCCTTTTTCTTATGCATGTCATATATCACTTTATTGTTGTTGCAGTGGAATCATGCTGAGGTGGTAGCCACTTTGGTGGGTTACCTCCGTTACTTCCTCGTCGAAACCTACATTATGCATTACCCTACCTCCTTATGAGGGTTATGCCAGTGGGAGTAGATAGGATGCAAAAGTAGTGCTACGCAAAAGGGACGGGAATACGCATGGTGATGGAGGCAAAGTACTTTCAAAGGACTTTTTTTTAAAACCCCGTCGGGTGCCACTTATGCCCGAGGGAGATGATGTGTTGGGTAGCCACTTGATGACGAAGTAGTGTACCAAGGCAAGTGTGTGTGTTGTTTTCAAAAACGGATTGGTTTAAGTTGCGACCGTTATTCCAACCTTACATGCACAACCACTCTACCCTTATGTGGGAAAGGGCATTATTGATTACCTAGGTCGATACTAGCTTGGAGCCCGCATTACTAGTGACGGGGGAGAGTTGGTGCTCTCTCTCGGGACGGGGTCGTGCCAGGTAGGGCGACCATGACTGTCTTTACAGGGCACCGGATACACCGTTGTGTCCCCTCTCGGATGTTACGATCTCGAGCGAGTCTCGTATGATGTACATCGATAGGATACGGAACAACGAGTGGACTCCTTGTTAGTGTCGTCTAGGGAAAGGTAGTGATCGGGCGCTTTCCCCGGGTACTTGAGGTACCGCGGGTCGTGGATGACACGGAAGCTCCCCGGATCTTGTGGGTAAAGTGTGCAACCTCTTCAGAGTGTAAAACTATTCGAATAGCCGTGTCCACGGTCAAGGACAGTTGGGTAACCGCTCTTGGGCTACGTCCACTTGTTTACAAACCAGTGTGTGTGGGAAGAATTACTTGGGTCAAGTCAAGGACTTGACATGATTGAGTTGGGTTGGTGCCCACTCTAACTATGTTGATATCTGTAACATGTCCTCCTGATTACTTGAATTCTCCTGATGCATGTCTTACAACTTGTTGAACATGTCATTGCACTCAAAACTAGCTTTCCGCAAAAAATTACCTATGTCATGCATTATTGTACCTTGAACCAAAACATGGGTTGCTTGCGAGTACATTCAAAGTACTCATTGGCTTGCCACTGGTTATTTTATTGACCAGGCATGGAAGAACAGGAGTTCGAGGAAGAATCCTTTGGAGACGAACTTGCGAACTAGGACGCTTCCCAGTCAGAATGCCTGTAGGCTTAAGGCAGATGGCATGGGTTCTACTTATCAACGAAGATTTCCGCTGCTTGTGTTTCATTTGATGTTCAGCCTCTAAGGCTTTATCTATGTAAGACTTGACCATAATGGTCATAATTTGTGTAAGACGATATGTATGGATGTAAGACTCTTGTTATTCAGCTTCTGTGTGTTCAGTGAGCATTGATCTCTGGGATCACTGTACATGTGCATTCGGTGATCACGACTTATGAGTCGGGGTCCCCACAGAGCTGGTATCAGAGCCATCCTGACTGTAGGAAGCCTTAGTTAGCATGGACGTTAGTTAGCTTGAGACCATCTGAACCTCTCTCCTTTTCTAAGCTTACCCACCCGAGTTATATTTACCTTATTGACCTCTCCCATTCAACCTTTGTAGATGGCTGCCGTACCTGAAGACTTCCTGACCAATGGATTTCCCGTGCTTCTCGAGGATAGCCTCAAGAAGTGCCAGTTCCACCGAACCCCCATTTTCACCTACCATGAGCACTGGATCAATGACACTGAGACGGAGTATCACGTGGAAGTGATCGTGAAGGCCAATGACTCTCCAACAAGCTGGTTCTTCGAGGGACCCCAGATGGCAACACTAGTTCTTGCCGTCGAGACGGCAACCCTCAAGGCACTCACCCGCCTTCGAGACCTTCTTCCAGAGATGGCAGACGAGATGGCAACCTGCTTCTTGCCTTATCGGAAGGAAGGTGAGGATGAGAGCAGTGCACCAGCTCCACCACTAGAAGAAGGACTTCCACTCCGATTCCAGACCTACTTCAGCCTTTGTGCCGATAGTTTGGCACAACACTTGGCCTTGGAATCGATGGAACTCCGAAAGGAACTCCATGAGACCAAGGCACTTCTTCGCCAAGCACAAGAGAAGACGGATAGGATCAAGAAGGAAGGTGCTCCCCCTGGTCAGCCCGCAATCGCATACCGAGGCGGAAGACCCCCAAAGGATGGAGAACCGCCACAGCAGCACCGCATGAGCGCAAAGGAATACCGCAAGCTCTTCGCACCACCGGCAAAGCAACGCCGTGTTGAGCTCCTCCACACCCCCACCCCTTCAAGTGAAGAGGAAAGTTAGGCCACCGATGATGAGGAGGAAGACCCAGAAGAGCCAGACTACGCGACCGAGCATTCCGCCACTTAGGCATCATTCGCAACCCGGATGTGCCCGTGAGTAACCCCTATGGTAGGATAGGTCGTGTACCCCTATGCAAAGTCGAATCCTTGTATTGGTTCTTATGAAACCATGTAGTGTTGCGTTTGCTTTTGGTGTGTTTGATGGATGTCGTGCTTTCCTACGGGAACTTGTAAGCGACTACATCACCCATTTGGATTTTAATGAATGTGTTTGGCCTTTTTGGCTCTTGCATGAAAACAATTAGTGTCATACCAACCCCCTTACTAGGCATCCCATCTACATTGCTTTCCCCATCTTTCCCAATCATGAGACCTTGATCTCTCCAACAGGATGCCTGTTGTAACCCATACTGGTACTTCTACCCAGCAGCAAGGAGCCGTAGAAGGAGCCAGTCAGGATCAAACCCAAGGACAAGCTCCGCCACCACCACCACCTCCAAGCATGGATATGGCTCAACTTCTCCAAGCCTTCCGATAGGAATGCCAAGCCAACACTGCAGCCCTCCAGATGATTGCTCAAGCTGTCAACCGCCAGCCGGCGGGAAACGGCAATGGACGTTCCACATTGGTGGAGTTCAAGAAGCATGCACCACCCACCTTCATCGAGACTGCTGAACCCCTGGATGCAGATGACTGGGTCCGCACCATTGAGGATCTGCTGGAACTAGTCGTATGCACTGAGGACCGTGAAAGGGTGGCATATGCTGCTCACTGTCTCGGGGGAACTGCCAGAGCTTGGTGGGATGGATTCAAGGCCATGCATGCTGAGCGAAACATCACTTGGAATGACTTCAAGGCCGAATTCCGCAAGGCCCACATTCCTTCCGGAATCATGGCCATCAAGAAGCGTGAGTTCCGAGCCCTAAAGCAAGGTAGTAGAACTGTCAAGGAGTACATGCAGAAGTTCAGTGTTCTCTCAAGGTATGCCCCTGAAGATGTCAGCACTGATGCTGCCAAAAAGGAGTGCTTCATGGAAGGCCTTAACCAGACTCTGCAGTACTCGCTTGTTGTGTGTGACTGCCCGACCTTTCCTGATCTGGTGAACAAGGCACTCATGCTTGAAGACAAGCGACGTGCTTTGGATGATACCTGTAAGTGCAAGATGATCAGCAAGGGTAGCTCCAGCAACCAGAAGCCTCGCCCGTGGCAGTCTGCCCCGGTCAGGCCAACCTATCAGCAGCCAAGAGCTCCTACACCCCGCACCAACTATCCACCTCAGCAGTATGCCAACCCCAGGCCAGCTTACAACAACCCCAATAACAATGCCGGCAGGAACAACAACCCCAATCAAGTCACTTGCTTTGGATGTGGTCAGCCAGGGCACTACTCCAAGAATTGCCCCAACAAGAAGCCCGACGCCCCGCGCCCCAATGCGCAGAACCCAGGACAAGGCCATGGAATGTCGCTAAGGAACCAAGCTCCCCGCAACCCGCCCAACAATGGCAAGGGTCGTGTGAATCATGTCACTGCAAAAGAAGCCCAGGAAGACCCGGACGTCGTGCTGGGTATGTTCCTTGTCAACTCAACACCTGCAACTGTCTTGTTTGATTCTGGAGCCACGCATTTATTTGTCACCCAAAAGTTTGCATTAAGAAGTGACATGACCCCTACACCGCTGAATAACCCTATGGTGGTACAAACCCCCGGAGCAGAGATGAGAGCCAAGATAGGATGTAAGGGAGTCGGGATTGTCATTAATGGGGTAGACTTCCAAGCAGACCTTATCATCTTAAGATCACAAGGATTGGGTGTGATCTTAGGAATGAATTGGCTCATCAAGCATCAAGGCTTGTTAGATTGTGCCAACCGGACCGTCACTGTAACCAATGACCAAGGAGTCGAAGTCAAGTTTGCTCCCAACCCCACCTCTGCTTGGGTCAACCGAGTCAACTGTCTGACTGAAGTTGGATTGGAGCAAGTGCCGATAGTATGCGAATACCCCGATGTCTATCCTGATGAGCTACTGAGAATGCCTCCTGACCGAGACATCGAGTTCATCATCGAGCTCAAGCCCGGGGCAGGACCCATCTATAAGAAGCCTTATAGAATGGGATCAGAAGAGTTGGCAGAGTTGAAGAAGCAACTGGAAGAGCAGTTGAGGAAAGGATTTATCCGCCCTAGTGCCTCCCCTTGGGGATCGCCAGTTCTGTTTGTGGCAAAGAAGGATGGTACTATCCGCTTATGCATTGACTACCGCTCCCTCAATGAAGTTACAATCAAGAACAAGTATCCACTTCCCAAAATTGAAGATCTATTTGATCAACTCAATGGGGCCAAGGTGTTATCCAAGATCGACCTCAGATCTGGGTACTACCAGCTGAAAATCAGACCCCAAGATATTCCGAAGACAGCATTTGTAACCAGATATGGCATGTATTAGTGCACGGTCATGTCCTTTGGATTTACCAATGCCCCAGCTTACTTCATGTATCTCATGAATAAGGTCTTCATGGAATATTTGGACAAGTTTGTTGTTGTATTCATTGATGACATTCTTGTCTTCTCGAAGACGGAAGAAGAGCACGAGCAACACTTGAGGATGGTCCTAGACAAGCTTCGAGAGCACCAACTGTATGCCAAGTTCAGCAAGTGTGAATTTTGGCTGCATGAGGTTGGATTCTTGGGTCATGTTTTGACTGAAGAAGGATTGTCGGTCGATCCCGCTAAGATTGAAGCCGTGACTGAATGGCAATCCCCAAGCAATGTGAAAGAAGTCAGAAGCTTCCTCGTACTCGCGGGATATTACCGCAAGTTCGTTGAAGGGTTCTCAAGCATTGCCCGACCCATGACTCAGCTCTTGAAGAAGGACAAGAAGTTTGAATGGACGCCGAAGTGTGAAGAGAGCTTCCAGGAGCTGAAGAAGAGATTGACCACCGCCCCAGTTTTGGCCACACCAGATATACACAAGGAGTTTGTGATATACTATGATGCGTCAAAGACCGGACTGGGAGGTGTTCTGATGCAAGAGGGCAGAGTCGTAGCTTACCTTTCAAGGCAACTACGGCCTCATGAAGAGAACTATGCTACTCATGACCTCAAGTTGGCAGCTGTAGTTCATGCCCTGAAGACATGGCGACATTACCTCATAGGGAAGCGGTGTGAGATATACACAGATCACAAAAGTCTGAAGTATATTTTCACTCAGAAGGAATTGAACATGAGGCAAACAAGATGGCTAGAATTGATCAAGGATTACGATCTCAGTGTTCAATACCACCCTGGAAAGGCTAATGTGGTAGCAGATGCATTAAGCAGAAAGGCTTGTTCCTTGAATGCTATGCTTAAGGGCAGGCTACCCGCCTTGTATGAAGAACTTGAAAGCATCGGGTTGGAACTGGTTGCACCAGGATTCCTAGCCAACCTTGAAGTCAAGCCTACCCTGATGGATGATATCAAGGAAGCTCAAAAAGGACACGAGAGTATTGAAGGCATCAAGAGGAAGATCAAGGTAGGCAAGGCCCCCGGATTCTCAGAGGATGAGCAAGGAATCGTGTGGTTTGGGAATCGCATTTGCGTACCCAACAAGATTGAGCTCAAGAATTTGATCTTGCAAGAAGCTCATGACACCCCGTATTCCATCCACCCCGGAGGAACCAAGATGTATCAAGACCTAAAGGAAAGATTCTGGTGGCATGGCATGAAGAGAGAGATAGCCACTTTCGTCGCTAAGTGTGACATATGCCAAAGGGTCAAAGCTGAACATCAGCGGCCCACTGGATTGTTACAGCCTCTCAAGGTGCCCGAATGGAAATGGGATAAAGTCGGCATGGACTTCATCACTGGATTACCCAGGTCAAATAAGGGACATGACTCCATCTGGGTCATAGTCGACCATTTGACCAAAGTAGCCCATTTCATTCCCGTCCAAACGACTTACAAGGGAAACCAGCTAGCCAGCATCTACATCAACAGAATCGTAAGCCTTCATGGTGTTCCCAGGGAGATTGTGTCAGATCGAGGAACCCGGTTTACTTCAAGGTTCTGGAAAAAGTTCCAAGAGGCCATGGGGACCAAGTTGTCCTTCAGCACTGCTTTCCACCCATAGACCGGAGGTCAGACAGAGCGAGTGAATCAGATACTCGAGGACATGCTCTGAGCCTGTGTCTTAGCACATGGAGCTAGGTGGGAAGATTGCCTCCCTTTTGCTGAATTCTCCTACAACAACAGTTATCACTCTAGCCTCCAGATGGCACCATTTGAGGTGTTGTACGGACGCAAGTGTCGCACACCCCTCAATTGGTCAGAGACCGGGGAAGGGCTAGTCTTTGGGCCCGATATCCTCCGTGAAGTAGAAGAGCAAGTCCGGCTTGTCAGAGAGAGTCTGAAGACCGCCAAGTCAAGGCAGAAGAGTTATGCTGACTCACGTCATAGAGACATGAGCTTCCGAGTTGGAGACCATGTCTATCTCCGGGTCACACCTCTCAAAGGGACACAGCGCTTCCATGTCAAAGGAAAGCTCGCACCAAGATACATCGGCCCCTTCAAGATCACTGACCGGCGAGGAGAAGTAGCTTACCAGTTGGAGCTGCCACCCGAACTATCCGATGTGCACAACGTATTCCACGTGTCACAACTCCGGAAGTGTCTCCAAGCTCCAGACAAGCCTGATCTTTACAAGGACGTCAATCATCAAGCCATTGACCTCCAGCCTGATTTGACTTACCGTGAGAGGCCCATCTGCATTTTGGATGAGGCTGAGCGATGCACTCGGAGCCGCACAATCAAGTACTTCAAGGTCCAGTGGAGCAACCACACTAAAGCGGAAGCAACCTGGGAACGTGAAGACTACCTCAGATCCGAGTTTCCATATCTCTTTAAAGCCTAGTTTAGGAATCTCGGGGACGAGATTCTTGTAAGGGGGGTAGGTCTCTCACACCCTGCATTTTGTAACATATCATTTGCATTAATAAAGCATGAAAATTTGGACCAACAAAAACTTTTGCATTATTTGGCTTTTATTTTTGAAGTTGGTTTTCTCTGGGTGGTTTTTCAAGTGCTCTTCATAGTCAACTACTCCACCTTCTATACTTCATCCCCTTGTCCCAAACTTCTGCCCAAAGATCATGCCATGTGTTTAGAGCAATCTAGAATTTTCTTACAAAAATAATTTGGCCAAAAAGTATTTTCAAAAATTAGTTTTCCAAAAACCCCTGGAATGAGGTTTGCACTGCAAGTACTCAATTAAGGGCAGTAAAACTATTTTAAAAATATATTTGACTCCTAATAGATATAGGATACCCAGAAACCACAAAAATATAATTTTGAAAGATATTTGCCTATTTTATTTAAAGGATTTTTCTTAAGGCCAGAAATGGTCTTAAATAGGTTAAAATTATTTAAAAGCTTTAAAAATATTTGAGAAAAATTAGGGAAACTCAATGGACATATATTTTCCATATATATGAGTTTCAACACATGGTTATGATCAAAATATTGGACAAAACCTCCCAAAACCATTTCTACCCATTTCAAGGATTTGGAATATTTCTACAGGAAGTATTTTCATAAAAATCCAAGGAAAATCCAGCAAGTCACAAATGCATATTGTGATCACCTTGCAAAGCCCCATGTCAATTAAAGTCATTTTGGTTCACCAAAATGCCCCAAAACTCTATCTGACCAGAATCAAATTTGATCAAGCTTGTACTACCAACTTTCTCTCCTTAACCCCAACTTTTGTGAGCATGTTCACATGACCAAATGAGGCCACTACACCAAGTGGTGCATCAAGGAGAAGTGATTTGCTCAACTATATCTACACAAGTCTATTTTTGCTCATTTCTAGGGTTTACCAACGTTGCATTGGCAACTTTGCCCAATTAAGCTCCAAATTGGTGGAAGGCCCTAATTATATGTGTCATTTCACCCTATGGAGTATCATGGCAATTGGAGATCATTTGCTTGCCAAAACCCTTAACAAACACCTTCTGACATTTTGCAAAAACCACTGTTTTGACCCCTTCCACTATTCTTGGTGAGCTCCAATTTTTACCACAACCACTTCTAGTCCCCTTTCACCTCCAGTAACAATGGCAAGTCCATAGCTCACTTATTGGATGGGTAAAACCCCACTTCCTCTCTCTGGTCAGCCCATTTGCACACTTCTTCTTCCTCTCCCCTCACTCTACTGGCTCTCCAGGGCATCCAATGCCCCTCTCCTCTTCTTTACTCCCCCCTAGACCTGCTAGACACTAGTGGACACACCCCTACCCTTTAAACAATGCCATGGCAGCCAAAGGCATGCTCTGGAGCACGCTACAGTGCGCTCCCGCACTGTAGCCGCCCTCTGCCCGACAACCCCGACCACCTCGAGCCTCCCCCGCGCGCCTGCTGTTGTGCCTCGACGTCCGCGACACGCTACGCGGTCGGCCCCCTCCTCTCTCCTCCTCCCCGCGCCTCCGCGCTAACGGACACCGGCCGCCCGAGCGCGCCAATGGCACGGCTCACACGCGCGCTGCCCTGTCGCTTCCCCGCTACCTCTCTTCTTTACCCTGGGCGTAGTCGACCCCCACAAGCACCCTAGACAAGGCGCAGCACCCTCCCGAGGCCCGTAGCAACGAGCACGAGCCCGCCGGCGCACGAGCCCACGGTGGACCGCCGTTCGCCTATATAAGGGCCTCCCCGAGCCCTTCTCTCCTCGCCACTCGCCCGCTGCACCACCAAACCCTTCCCCTGCACCCCCAGCTCCTTCCCAGAACCGCCCGAGCTCGAGATCGAGCTCGAGCTCCGCCGCTTCGGCTCGTCGGCATTCGCAAGGTATAGGCCTCCCCCGCTCCTCCTCTACCCCGATCTGGAACCACCTCCTCCCACTGATCGTTTTCCCTCTCTTCCCCGCCTCGTTTGCAGCCGAAATCGACCGGAGCGACCACCACCCAAAGCTCCTCCACCGCGAGACCTCGTCGCCGGCGACCAGGCATCTCCGGTGACGCCCGCCACCTACACCCGATCTGCGACGCAGCGCTGAGTCTAGCCGTTCTCTCGCCCGACCTCGCCGTGGCCTACGCTGTCGCCGGTAAGCTCGCCGTCCCCTCTGGCCTAGGGTTGACGACGACGGCCGTGGGGCCCGTCCGTCAGCCTCTCGCCCTGACGCCTGGGCCCCGCCCGTCAGGTTTGAAACTGGCGCGCGCGCGTGCACCGGCGCGCTGGGCCGCCTCGCTGGCTGGGCTGCTGCCCTGCGGCTGTTCCGGCCCAGCTGACACAGGGCCTTTTTTCTTTTTTCTTTCTGTCACCTTTTCCAAAAATTCCACAGGATTAAATAATAATCCAAATGCAACAATTCCAGTTCCTAAAATCTTGTAAAAATCCCACCTATTTAATGGTGTAACTTCCATGTATGACCATCAAACTTTTCTGCAGTGTTCAAATTTAAATTCAAATTTGAGCATTTAAATTCCCCTCTAAAAACCCATCTCTCCTACTCTACAACTCCAAATCCAAAACTAAGAATTTTCCCCTTCTTAGTTTTCAACCTAGTATTTTACAAAAATGAGTTGACATTTTTCTGAGCACTTTGGTTTTTCTGTTTTATTATTGCCTTATTTTCTCATTATTATTTTGCGACGATAGATTGCGTTGTTGACGAAGGAATTGGACCAGAAGACTTTGAAGACCCAGAAGACTTTGCTGAGCCAGGCAAGCAGCCCTTTGACCATGTCTATGAAACCCTTTTTCTTATGCATGTCATATATCACTTTATTGTTGTTGCAATGGAATCATGTTGAGGTGGTAGCCACTTTGGTGGGTTACCTCCATTACTTCCTCGTTGAAACCTACATTATGCATGACCCTACCTCCTTATGAGGGTTATGCCGATGGGAGTAGATAGGATGCAAAAGTAGTGCTACGCAAAAGGGACGGGAATATGCATGGTGATGGAGGCAAAGTACTTTCAAAGGACTTTTTTTTGAAAACCCCGTCGGGTGCCACTTATGCCCGAGGGAGATGATGTGTTGGGTAGCCACTTGATGACTAAGTGGTGTACCGAGGTAACTGTGTGTGTTGTTTTCAAAAACGGATTGGTTTAAGTTGCGACCGTTATTTCAACCTTACATGCACAACCACTCTACCCTTATGTGAGAAAGGGCATTATTGATAACCTAGGTCAATACTAGCTTGGAGCCCGCATTACTAGTGACGGGGGAGAGTTGGTGCTCTCTCTCGAGACGGGGTCGTGCCAGGTAGGGCGACCATGACTGTCTTTACAGGGCACCGGATACACCGTTGTGTCCCCTCTCGGATGTTACGATCTCGAGCGAGTCTCGTATGATGTACATCGAGAGGATACGGAACAACGAGTGGACTCCTTGTTAGTGTCGTCTAGGGAAAGGTAGTGATCGGGCGCTTTCCCCGGGTACTTGAGGTACCGCGGGTCGTGGATGACACGGAAGCTCCCCGGATCTTGTGGGTAAAGTGTGCAACCTCTGCAGAGTGTAAAACTATTCGAATAGTCGTGTCCACGGTCAAGGACAGTTGGGTAACCTCTCTTGGGCTACGTCCACTTGTTTACAAACCAGTGTGTGTGGGAAGAATTACTTGGGTCAAGTCAAGGACTTGACATGATTGAGTTGGGTTGGTGCCCACTCTAACTATGTTGATATCTGTAACCTGTCCTCCTGATTACTTGAATTCTCCTGATGCATGTCTTACAAGTTGTTGAACATGTCATTGCACTCAAAACTAGCTTTCCGCAAAAATTTACCTATGTCATGCATTATTGTACCTTGAACCAAAACATGGGTTGCTTGCGAGTACATTCAAAGTACTCATTGGCTTGCCACTGGTTATTTAATTGACCAGGCATGGAAGAACAGGAGTTCGAGGAAGAATCCTTTGGAGACGAACTTGAGAACTAGGACGCTTCCCAGTCAGAATGCCTGTAGGGTTAAGGCAGATGGCATGGGTTCTACTTATCAACGAAGATTTCCGCTGCTTGTGTTTCATTTGATGTTCAGCCCCTAAGGCTTTATCTATGTAAGACTTGACCATAATGGTCATAATTTGTGTAAGACGGTATGTATGGATGTAAGACTCTTGTTATTCAGCTTCTGTGTGTTCAGTGAGCATTGATCTCTGGGATCACTGTACACGTGCATTCGGTGATCATGACTTATGAGTTGGGGTCCCCACAATATATATGTTCATTAATGACATGTGGCACCCGTACACTGTGGTACGACAAATACGCTAGGGGCTTCAGCACCCCTTAATATGGTGTAAGAAGTCCGAACACTTCATAAGTGCGGCACCCCGAACTTATAGCACTATATGCATCGGCTCCGAATCATGATTTGGGTCAATAGTTGGGTTTGCCCGGCTCCTATGTTTTGGTGCCTTACGTTCCGCTATATCGGCTAAGGTAGCACTAGGAGAACCACTGCGATTGTGCCTCAGTTGAGCTGGGCTGAGCACCTCAGTGGAGAAAGCTAAAACTGACTGTCATGATGAGGCGAGAGACCGGTCGCTGTTCGAGAGGTTTTTCGAGTCCCTAAAGACTTATGTCGCTTCGAGCAAGGAGCCGGCTTTGTCCGGCCAAGGCGTGGATAGCGCCCCGAACTCAGTCTTCCGAACTAGGGGCTTCGCCGAAATTTAAAATTATAGAGTTCTATGGCTAAGTGAGAGTGTTCAAGCATTATAGTCTGATTGCCTGGTTCGTTGTGCTGAGCGCCTCCCTTGAAGGACCCAAATATGGGAAAAAGAGCGCTCAGGTTTATCCCGAACACCCCAGCACTAGTGGCATGGGGGCAGAAGCCGACGACTAGCCATCTCTCAATTTTTTATAAACGGCCGCAGAGAAAGTAATATTTTAAATTCAACAAGCATTGCTTAGCGCAAATGAACAAGTTTTCAGCGCACAGGATAAACACGAGCGAGTTCATTCAAAAATTACATCCTTGGTACATTCATCCGCCATAAGGCGGGCATCAGCGAGAACATCCTTGTAATAGTTCTCGGGCTTGCGATGCTCCTTCCCCGGCGGCGGCCCGTCCCTCACAAGCTTCTCACCGTCCAGCTTACCCCAGTGCACCTTTGCACGGGCAAGGGCCCTACGGGCACCTTCAATGCAGACAGAGCGCTTGATGACCTCGAGCCTTGGATAGGCCTCCACCAGCCACCGCACCAGTCCGAAGTAGCTCCCAGCCAGGGCCTCTCCAGGCCATAGCCGAACTATGAAGCCCTTCAGGGCCTGTTCGGCCGCCTTGTGGAGCTCGACCAACTGCTTCAGCTGGTTTCTCAAGGGCACACGGTGTCCAGCCTCAGCGTACTGAGACCAGAACACCTTCTCCGTCGAGCTGCCCTCTTCGGCTCGGTAGAATGCAGCGGCATCGGATATGCTACGGGGAAGATCAGCGAATGCCCCTGGAGAACTCCGGATTCGGGTAAGTAACAAGTAGTTTACTTTTATATGTCTTCTTTGCATAAAGAATGCCTTACCCGCCGCTATCTTTTTCGCCTCCTCCAACTCTTGCAGGGCCTTCTGGGCTTCGGCCTTGGAAGACTCGGCAGTCTTGACGGCCGCGGCGAGCTCGGACGCTCGCGTTTTAGAGTCAAGCTCCAAAGTCTCATGTTTTTTCATGAGAGCCTGAAGCTCTTGCTGCGCCTCGCCGACCTGCGCCTCAAATTTCTCTCGCTCATTGCACTCCGAGGCAGCTCTCTCCTTGGCCTCGGACAGCGCCTGCTTGAGGGTCGCCACCTCAGTCGTGGCCCCTAAAATAAGCATTACAATCCTGTCATTTTTTCCATTACGTCTTTTTATAGACACTTTTTCTATGAGGTATTTCTTACCTTCTTTCTCCTCGAGCTACCGCTTGGCAAGGCCGAGCTCTTGCTCGGTCCGCTCGAGGCCCTGTTTCAGGGCACCCACCTCCGCAGTCAGTGCGGCAGTGGCTAGCAGCGAAGCCTGCATACGTATATTGACTTTTTTTATTAGACTCCTGCGAAAATTGATAGATCCTCTATTCGGCTTTTCTTTCCGAACGCCAAACAGAGCATCAGGGGCTACTATCTATGTGATAACTTTTTACATATTTTTACTTACCTCGAAGCCTATTAGACGGCTAGCACAAGCTTTAGTCAGTCCGCTCTTGGCGGACTGAACCTTCTGGATCACCATACTCATAATAGTACGGTGCCCCTCGTCGATGGAGGCGCCGTTAAGCACCTCCAGCAGATTGTCCGGCACCTCCGGCTGGACGGAGGCTGCCGGCTCAGAAGGCTTGCTCCTCTTAGAAGGAGTTCGCCTACCGTGGTCCGAAACTGTTGAGGATTCCGGCGCGGTGTCCGGATCAAAGCCGGACTTGGAGCCCTAGCGGGTCTTGTCCCCTTTACTCCTGGAGTCCGAGAGGTCACCTCGCGGCTCCTCCAGGACCACCTCCTCTTTCCTCGGAGCTTGTTGCGACGCCACTTCGGCATCGTCCGCCGTGCGAGGGGAGACAACGGGCGGAACTGAATTCACGTCCGATGAATCCAGGGAGCCACTCGACGACTCATCGAGCCCGTCCTTGGGCGGGCTGCATGATTATATTCGACGTTAGGGAAAGCTGTGCAACAAAGGAATATCATGAGTTACTCTGGTATACGAATACTTACGATGCCGCCGGACGCTTGGCCCTGTCCGGCCACTCCTCGTCGTCCTCGTCGGCGTTAGGGGAGTAGTCCGGCGGAGGGGTCTTCCTCCTCTTGGACCCTTCGGCCTCCACCGCTGGGGCGGCCTTCCTTTTCTTTCCTCCCCCCGCTGGAGGGGGAGAGGTTTCTTCTTCCTCCTCCTCGTTTTCACGGGAGGAGAGCGTCTTGGATTCGTCGGATGACGAGTCCGACACCACCATATGACGGGCACTCTTTCGAGTCCCTGTGGCCTTCTTCTTCTTGGCCTTCTTCTCCGGCACCACATAAGGTGCCGGAAACAGCAGCTTCGCTAGGAGAGCAGGGGCTGGGTCTTCGGGCAAGGGAGCCGGACAGTTAATCGGTCCGGACTTCGCCTGCCAAGCCTGTCAAAGGTGAGGGAGTTTAGATCCCGCATAGAGTCAAACTATGGAAAAGCTTAAACATCCTGTAAAAGGTGAAAGTAGCTTACCTCGCTAGCGTGACGCTGCAAGCTGTATCCGCGGTCCTCGGAAGCGGATGCGGGAGCCTCGGCGCCTTTGGTTAGCACCTTCTAGACGTCTTCATACGTCGTGTCGAAGAGCCTGTTAAGGGTTTGGTGCTGCGACGGGTCGAACTCCCACAAATTAATGTCCCGTTGTTGACACGGGAGGATCCGGCGGACGAGCATAACCTGGACTACATTAACAAGCTTGATCGGCTTGTTCACCAGGGACTGGATGCATGTCTGCAGTCCGGTCACCTCTTTTTCGTCGCCCCGGCCCGTCTCTTTCCAGGACATAAGCCGCGTGGGGGGGGGTCCGGATCGGAACTCAGGGGCCGCGATCCACTTCGGATCGCGCGGCTCGGTGATGTAAAACCACCTGGATTGCCACCCCTTCAGGGTCTCCACGAAGGAGCCCTCGAGCCATAGGACGTTGGCCATCTTGCCCGCCATGGCGCCTCCGCACTCCGCCTGGCTGCCGCGCACCACCTTGGGCTTGACGTTGAAGGTCTTGAGCCAGAGGCCGAAATGGGGGCGTATGTGGAGGAAAGCCTCGCACACGACGATAAACGCCGAGATGTTGAGGACGAAGTTCGGGGCCAGATCGTGGAAATCCAGGCCGTAGTAGAACATGAGCCCCCGGACAAATGAGTGGAGTGGGAAACCCAGTCCGCGGTGGAAGTGGGGAAGGAATACTACCCTCTCATGGGGCCTTGGGGTGGGGAGAAGCTGCCCCTCCTCGGGAAGCCGGCGCGTGATGTCTTTGGACATGTATCCGGCCTTCCTTAGCTTTTTGACATGGCCCTCCGTGACGGAGCAGACCATCCACTTGCCTCTCGCTCGGGTGCGCATAAGATGGATAGGCAAAGGAGGGAGAAGGCATAGGTAAAAAGGTGGATCCTTATCCCCTTATATGGGCGGATGCGGCTATGCGTCCCCACCAGCCTAGTAAAACTCGCTTGCCTCCCAAGCGCTGTGATAAATGGTGCGGTTGGGTTACCCACCTCTGTATTGATGAGAATCCCGTAAATGGGGGACACGATCTCTGCTTTGACAAGACGTGCCAAGGAAACTGCCTCGCAAAACGCGCTGAGGTGGAGAAGCGAAAACGATTCGAATAAAGGCTTGGCCGTAGTGTGATGTCACGCTATGGAATACGTTAGCAGATTAGATTAGTGTTAATATTATTCTCTCTACTGCAATATGTGGAAACTTATTTTGCAGAGCCGGACACTATACTTGGTGTTTACAATCTTTTATGAAGAACTTGGAGGAGGAACCCGCCTTGCAATGCCGAAGACAATCTGCGCGCCGGACTCGTCGTCATTGAATCCTGGTTCAGGGGCTACTGAGGGAGTCCTGGATTAGGGGGTGTTCGGGTAGCCGGACTATACCTTCAGCCGGACTCCTTGACAATGAAGATGCAAGATTGAAGACTTCGTCCCGTGTCCGGAAGGGACTTTCCTTGGCGTGGAAGGCAAGCTTGGCGATGCGGATATTTAGATCTCCTATTATTGTAACCGACTTTGTGTGACCCTAACCCTATCCGGTGTCTATATAAACCGGAGGGTTTTAGTCCGTAGGACAACAACACACAACAATCATACCATAGGCTAGCTTCTAGGGTTTAGCCTCCTTGATCTCGTGGTAGATCTACTCTTGTACTACCGATATCATCAATATTAATCAAGAAGGATGTAGGGTTTTACCTCCATCAAGAGGGCTCGAACCTGGGTAAAACATTGTGTCCCTTGTCTCCTGTTACCATCCGCCTAGATGCACAGTTCGGGACCCCCTACCCAAGATCCGCCGGTTTTGACACCGACAGTGGGCGCAGCATACCGTCCAATTCCTCCAAACAGGGGAACTTCCTGAGGAGCAGGAAGAAGCGGAAAAAGTAGCCTGTCGCTCTGCCATGTACCAATTCGTCGATGACGTCCTGTACAGGAAGAGACCAAACGGAGTGAAATTGGAGTGTATCCCTCGAGAGGAAGGACTGGAGCTGTTGGCAGAGATATATGGAGGCATGTGTGGATCCCACATCGGGTCAAGAGCCCTTGCCGGCAAGGCATTCCGGCAAGGTTTCTTTTGGCGCACCGCCCTCCAGGATGCAACAACACTCGTCACCAGGTGTGAGGCGTGTCAGTTCCATTCAAAGAAGCTTCATCAACCAGCTCAAGCCCTTCAAACCATTCCTCTCTCCTGGCCCTTCTCGGTCTGGGGGCTCGACTGTCGGCATTCTGAGAACGGGGGTCCCCAGGCTTGCCTACTTGCGGCCTGCGGCGTGGCTCAAAGGGGGCCCAGCACGGCCCATCTTCATCAACACAGACCCAAGACCCTCGCGAGGGGCCAAGCCTCGCGGGGCGGACGACACGGAGCTTCCTCAGGCGCAGCCTCATCAGGCTGGCTCGCGAGGAGGCGGAGAGATCAAGGTGGGGTACCTCACGAGGTGCCCATGACGCAAGCCATGACGACCAAGGGCGCCAGGCGGGCGCCAGCCCGCGCAGTGTCCTCCCTTTCCTCTTTGGTGCAAAGGGAGCAAGCGCAGGCGGGAGGATCAGGCAAAGGCACCCATTTCGGTGCAACAAGACCAAGACCAGCTCCGCGACAAGGAGGGGGTCACTGTGGAGCCCAAGCCAGCGTCATCACCAGAGCCTTTGGCAGGCGAGGACCAACTTTAGTCAGGATAAGTGTACCAGATGTTCCCCTTCAAACTGGCCAATTGTTGGCGCCCTTCCCGCTCATTATTTGGGAAGAGGCCCAGGGCCTTTGCCTATAAATAGGAATAGCCACCCCCAAGGTAGGGACATCCAGCAACCCGGCAATCAGTTAGATAGGCAGCAGAGAGAGAGAAGGGCGATTGAACTCCTCCTAGCAGTTCATCCCGCAGGCCAAGAACAGACCCTCGCGAGGTTGTTCTTCCTTGTAGTGTTCATCATCATCAGCCCAAGAGGCAATCCACCACACCACACTGGAGTAGGGTATTACACCACATCGGTGGCCCGAACCAGTATAAACTCTCTGTCTCTTGTGTTGTTCTTTTGGTAGCTTACATCTTTGCGAGGCAGGCGAGTACGAGTAGGTAGGAAGCGTAATCTCCGTGTGCACCCCAGAGTTCGAACCTTAAGGGTCTGCCGGAACCCAAAATCCGACATTTGGCGCGCCAGGTAGGGGTGCGCCGGAATCCACCTTCTACCACTTCGTGCCCCGCCGCATCGTCATCACCATGTCCGGCGACTAGGCGGGCAACACAGATCCCTGGGCGGCATGGCCCGCCCGCATAGAGCCGCTTGCCTCGGGCGACCCCGTGCCCCAGGCAGCTCGTGGTCCGCAGGGCGCTGCGGGCCGCAGGCGACGCGGACAGGCTTCGACAACCCTCACACCACGACAGGCTTGATCGGCAGCAAGGGCCTCCAATCACGCCGCGACCACGACACCGTACACTCGCCGAGAGCAGGCGAACTCGAGGGCCGCGCTCACGGTGGCCCGAGAACTGCTGCAATGCAGGCTGCTGGAGCGGGTTGCCGAGCTCCTGGGCTTCGCTGCCTCGGTGGCTCACCCCTTCTGCACCCAGCTCCCGTCTCAAGCCCAGGTTGCACGCGCGAGGGCTCCGCGCGCGCCCGCGGGCTCCAAGGCTACTCCAACGCCAATGAAGCAGTCAGCACCGGATCAGCGGCGGCACTGCCCCCGCCCCCGGTCCGCAAAGAAGAGGGACTCGGTGCGGCCCACGGTCCCGGTGAGCGGCCGCGCTACCACCCCACGGCGGGCGCGTCAAGCAGAGTTGCGTGGGACGCGGAGCACTACGGCGTGGCCTTCGGGATGACGGCGCCGGAGGAATACGTGCCCCACATGGTGAATCAAGGGCACCCTCACAAGGGCGAACAAGGCTCGCTCCTCAGCCCGAGCTGTGGGATGAGGCACCAGAAGCTGAACTCTTCCAGGAACCCAGGGACGGCCCCACCGGCCACGCTGGAGGCAACGATTATCGGGTACCGCTACTTCCTCAGGAGCAGGCATACGCTAATCATGGATCACAGGAGGTGCAGGTCGCCGCAGCAAGCAGCTGCCCCGCTCCCGCAGTCTCCTACCCCTCGGGAGGAGGGCGCAGGGGGCTGCATGAGAGGGGCAGAGATCCGACATCGCCACCGCGGCGTTCGGAGCAAGGCGTTCTCAGGAGGTAGGCCCTCCGCTGGGGAGGTGCCTCAGGGCCTGCCCCTGGCGGCGGACCCGTGGTCGTCGAGGGAACCGCTGGCGACCGCTCTAACCCATCGGCGGCGTCCTGGCTTCCGGTCGTCGTCGATGGCACTAGAGTGTGGCGCAAGGCGGGGCCCTCGTCTGGCGATATGAAGCAAGGCCGGTACCTGTGAAGAAGGCCCAGTGCCTGTGAAGCTTGCCACCCCGTGACACTCTCACGTAATAATGAGTGGGGTTGTACACGCCCCGGAGTCCCAGGGGTGCCGGCCTCAGGCCCTGGGGCTCCCTCCCACGCCCAGTGGCAGCACTTAGCTCCGCGCTGGTGAGAAGATGTCCAAGACTAGATTAGGTGCCAGACGCGGCCTTTTGTCTGCTTCCATTGCTTGGATTGTAATTTTTCCTCGCTGGATTCAAGTTGGATTCGAATTTGAAATTTGCGTGTGTTCGGGGAAGGGGTGCTTAGTCTCGTTCGAGCCGTTTCTCACGTTTCGATTACCACTTCGCCTCAGCTGCCTCCCCTCGCGAGCCCCTCGCGAGCCAGGTCAGGCCTAGCTTGCACGCAGCCCAGACTGCCGCGCCGCGTCCTCCCGGGAGGATTTCCAACGCCTGTGAAGATTATCCTTTGGGAAAAGGCCCAGAGCCTGTGAAGAAGGCGAACGCCTGTGAAGATTATCCTTTGGGAAAAGGCCCAGAGCCTGTGAAGAAGGCGAACGCCAGCGAAGATTATCCTTTGGGAAAAGGCCCAGAGCCTGTGAAGAAGGCGAACGCCTGTGAAGATTATCCTTTGGGAAAAGGCCCAGAGCCTGTGAAGAAGGCGAACGCCTGTGAAGATTATCCTTTGGAAAAGGCCCGGAGCCTGTGAAGATTATCCTTTTTGGAAAAGACCCGGAGCCTGTGAAGAAGGCCAACGCCTGTGAAGCCCGTCGCCCCCAACACTCTTACATCCTACGGATTCGATTAGAGAACACTCGAGACGCCACAACCTCCCGCAGGTTACCTCAGGGCCCGCACAAAACAAAGGTAAACTAGCCAACCACCAGGCGCGGACGCACGGACAGTGCAACGTCTACTAATACGATGAACACAAGATTTACATGAGGGGCTTCCCCTCCCAAAATGCTCTCACAATCGTCAGGCCAAAACGTGAGTTCTATTGATGCAGGGTAAGGAAACAGGGACAATGCATAGTCAGTCGGATAAATCCCCCAATGCGTCCTCAGGGGCACCTCCCGAACCGTGGCTGGCGTCGCTAGACTCGCCATCACTGTCTGCGTCACTGCCAGCGATGTCAGGGCCGTTCACCACGCCGCCCTCGTCAGCAGCCACGATCACGTTGTCGTTATCCGAAGCAAAGGCCCTGAAGAGAGCATCCACATTGACTTCCACCCAGTGCGGCAGGTCGCCTCGGACGGCCTGGGGGACTGGGGCAATGCCGGCGTCGAAGTCGAAGTGGGGATCCATGTTCCGGAGATGACTAAAGACGCGGGAAAAGGCGCGCCCGAGCAGGGCGCGGCTCCTCTCCTCCACCAACTTGTCGGCCCTGACCGACCGCGCCTCCAGCTGCGCTACCACGGCGGTGAAGAACTGAAGATTGCCGGCGTAATTGATTGCGTGCGGCTCGCCAACTGCCGCCTCACAGATGTTGCCCAAGGCTATGTTGGCTCTCTCCTGGAGCGTGGAGAGCATGGGGCCGTGCTCGCGCTCCAGGACCTGCCGCTGGCGTATCTCATCCGCATTCTGGCGTGCGACGGCCTCAGCCTCCTCCACCCGCTGACGAAGACGGAGCACCTCGGCCCGGGAGGTGGTTGTCTCCCCTTGCGCTACCTCAAGCGCGGCCCGAAGAGCATCGGCCTGCCGCGTCGCTTCATCCAGCTTAGTCCTCAGGGCTGCAGTCCTACCCTCAGCCTCGACCCGGATCAACCCCAACTTCCCCTCGAATTGGTTCTCGAGGTCTTGGCGCGCCATCGCCACCCGACGTCCAACCTCCTCCAGGACACGGGCTTCCCGTGCGGTGACATCACCCTCCGCCCGCGTCACCAAGCGCTCCCTCGCCTCCAGCCGTTCGTACTCGCGGGTGCGCTCGGTGGCTTCCAGCGTCAACGCCTCCTCACGCTTCTGGAGCTCTGTTGGGTCACCAGAGGCCACCCTCATCGACGCAAGAGCTGCCTCGCGCAGCTCCGCGTGCTCCTCCAGTGAGTGGCACCAGGCTAGGAGCTCCCGAGCCCGCTCCTCCGCCGCCTCTCGCCGTTGGTTGGCTTCTCGGGCCTCCTCAGCAGCCTGAGATCGGGCCTCACGAGAAGCCTCCAACGACGCCTTCGCCTCTTCATCATCAAGGTCGCGCTGATGACGCGCAAGGGCAATGGCGCCCTCCAGCGCGCGCCTCTCTGCGACCAGGCACAGGCGCTCAGCCTCGAGGCGCACGTCTTCGTCAGTAAGCTCCTCCCCAAGCAAACTCACCGTGTCAGCCGCCCTACGAAGGAATCCTTGACGACGAGCGCGGCGCTCCCGGGCACGCTCTAGCACGTCTTCCTCGCCATCGTCTTCCCCAAGCAAGCGCCGAGGGCCACAAATCAGCGCCCTCCCTCTAGGCAGGGGGCTGGGGGCTGGCGCCCTTGCGACGGCCGGGCGCGCCACGCCAGAAGCCCGGCCAGGAGCTGGCCTGACTCCGGATGAAGGGTGCAGGGATCGCCTCAGCCAGTCATAGTTCAGGACCAGACGAGAAGCCCACGACAGGCTGGCTATGCCACGAGAAGGCCCGTGAGGAAGGATCGCGGGGTACGCAGGACTCCGATGCGCCTCGGGACGATTCACCCCGCCGGTCGCCCTCACCACGAGGGTTGTGCTACTTGGAGCACCTGAGAACGGTGGGGGAGGCAAAGCCAAGGGGGACGGCACCTCAGCCTCCTCCGCGAGCTCGGCCGGAAGGGGCCTGCAGAGCAAGGATCCGTAAATGCAACAGGAGGATCGGGAGCTGGAAAGGGAGAAGGCTTACTCATCAGTGGTGAAGTACTTCCTACGCTTCAGCAGGCGACAAGGGTAGTTGTCGCCTAGGGCCTCCCTTTTCCTCCGGAGGGCCTCAAAGTCCATGCGGAAGCGGCCCAAGAGAAGAGCGCAGGGATCGACCTGCGACGAAGACGGAGCGTCCAGGCGATCCGCGTCAGGAGCGCCCACCTGACGCGTGCTGCCAATCGCCTCGCCAGGAAGCACAGCTGGAGCCTCAGGGGCCTCAGCCCTAGATGCTGGGGGTGGCTGCTCGCCACCCTCAGCCTCAGTAGCACTGGCCCCGGGAGCTGCCCCTTCATGGGCATCACCCAGCACTGTCGCCCTATCGGGGGCTCCCTCGGCCTCTGGCGCCTCATGCCTCCCTGCCCCGCCACTTGAGGAAGAGTCGCCTTGGCCGACTGGAAGGGCAGTCACCACCACTGGGTTCTCGCGAGGCCCCTGGAGGCCGGCGGGGCGCAGCCCCCACTCATCGAAGACAGGCATCTGCTTCACAAAATCGTCCCTGTTCTGGCAGAGGTACAGCAGGGCCCCTCCCTGCTGGATGCTACCCGGGTTGGGGTTACTAGTCAGGGTCAAGAGCACTCTCCTCAGCACCTCAGGCGTCAGATCCTCTTCCTGGAGCCTCATACGATCACCACGCCCACTGAAGGCCCACATCCTACGGGAGTGGCGTTGGAGAGGAGCAATGCGGCGTAACAGGAACTCCTTCACCACCTTAGGCGCTGTCACGCCGATCGACTTCAAGAACGTAAAGCGGCGCCAGACGAAGGTGAGTCGGGGGCTCTCGAGCGTCTCCTGTCCCGAGCCCGAATTGGGGACAGCAAGCGAAGTTGGCTTCGACAGCAGGGGGCTGGGCACCCCGACATCGACGTACAGCCACCACTCGCGGAACTCCGCCGAAGGCGAAGGAATCCCGAAGTCGATCCCTGAGGCCGCTGTCTCAGACGCGGCGGCGAAGCTTACACACGCCGAGCATTGAGTAGGGTCGACGAGGCGCAGAGAGAAGAAGTGGCGCAGCAGGGCGAGCGAAGGAAGGATGCCCATCATTGCCTCGCAAACAAAAGCAAAGACCGAAAGAAGGGTGATGGATTCAGGACCCAGATGCATCATGTGGATCTGGTAGTGGGATAGCACAGCCCTGAAGAAATCGGAAAAGGGGGGAACCAGGCCCGCCCACAGGGCATTAGCAAAATAGTGGACCTCGGTGATTATCCTATCAGTGGGGAAGTGAGACGTGGGCTAGGTCGTCGTCCTCCCGCACTCGTTGAAGATAGTGGCCAGAGCTGAGCTAACCTTGCCTAGGCCCTCTCGATTGAGTATGATCGACCGGCCGACGGTGGGGGCCACCAACGGCGGCGAGCGAGGCGGAGGCATGGGTTTCTTCCCTCTTCCCTTCTTCGTCGGAGCCATGGCAATGGGAAGGAGGAGAGAAGGTTCAAGATTGGGCTGAAAACAGGAGCTGGAGTTCGAGCGGAGGAAGGACGAAGGGCGCACGAACGAAAGGAAGGGAGCGGCTATGTACAACTACGAGTCCGCCTAGCATGGCGCGGAATAAGGGGGCGTGGGGGAACAGTGCCGCCCACGTCCAATCAACCGCCACGCGGCGCACGAGGCCGCAGGCTGTTGGGGCCCGCGGTGCTTCGCCCTTGCCCTTCCGCCTCCCTGCACGGCCAAGTCCGGGCGCGCCTTGGGCCTGGGGGCTACTGTCGGCGTTCTGGGAACGGGGGTCCCCAGGCTTGCCTGCCTACGGCCTGCGGCGTGGCTCAAAGGGGGCCCAGCACGGCCCATCTTCATCAACACAGACCCAAGACCCTCGCGAGGGGCCAAGCCTCGCGGGGCGGACGACACGGAGCTTCCTCAGGCGCAGCCTCATCAGGCTGGCTCGCGAGGAGGCGGAGAGATCAAGGCGGGTTACCTCACGAGGTGCCCATGACGCAAGCCATGACGACCAAGGGCGCCACGCGGGCGCCAGCCCGCGCAGTGTCCCCCCTTTCCTCTTTGGTGCAAAGGGAGCAAGCGCAGGCGGGAGGATCAGGCAAAGGCACCCATTTCGGTGCAACGAGACCAAGACCAGCTCTCCGACAAGGAGGGGGTCACTGTGGAGCCCAAGCCAGCGTCATCACCAGAGCCTTTGGCAGGCGAGGACCAACTTTAGTCAGGATAAGTGTACCAGATGTTCCCCTTCAAACTGGCCAATTGTTGGCGCCCTTCCCGCTCAATATTTGGGAAGAGGCCCAGGGCCTTTGCCTATAAATAGGACTAGCCACCCCCAAGGTAGGGACATCCAGCAACCCGACAATCAGTTAGATAGGCAGCAGAGATAGAGAAGGGCGATTGAACTCCTCCTAGCAGTTCATCCCCCAGGCCAAGAACAGACCCTCGCGAGGATGTTCTTCCTTGTAGTGTTCATCATCATCAGCCCAAGAGGCAATCCACCACACCACACTGGAGTAGGGTATTACACCACATCGGTGGCCCGAACCAGTATAAACTCTGTGTCACTTGTGTTGTTCTTTTGGTAGCTTAGATCTTTGCGAGGCGGGCGAGTATGGGTAGGTAGGAAGCGTAATCTCCGCGCGCACCCCAGAGTTCGAATCTTAAGGGTCTGCCGGAACCCGAAATCCGACATCGACATACTGGGCCCTTTCCCCCATGCTGTCGGGGGCTTTGAGTACTTGTACGTTGCAATCGACAAGTTCACAAAGTGGCCGGAGGTGGAGGCAGTAAGGAAGGTCATAGCTCAGTCAGTCGTCAAGTTCTTCAAGGGGCTGGTATGCCGTTTTGGTGTACCCAACAGGGTCATCACCGACAACGGCACACAGTTCACAAGCCACACCTTCACTCAGTATACTCATGACCTCGGCAGCAAAGTCTGTTTCGCTTCCGTTGCCCACCCACGGAGCAACGGTCAAGCTGAGAGGGCAAATGCTGAAGTGCTGCGATGCTTAAGGACCAAGACCTTTGACAAGCTGCACAAGAGCGGGAGGCGCTGGATTAATAAGTTGCCGACAGTTCTTTGGTCAATCAGGACGACACCAAATCGAGCCACCGGCCAGACACCCTTTGCCCTGGTATACGGGGCAGAAGCAGTTATCCCCACTGAACTCATATACGGGTCACCTCGAGTGCTCGCTTATGATGAGCTTGAGCAAGAGCAACTGCGGCAAGATGACGCACTGCTCCTGAGGAAGATCGTCTTCGGGCGGCTGTGAGAGCAGCACGCTACCAGCAAGCCTTGCGCCGCTACCATAGCCGCAAGGTTCATGCCCGAAGCCTTGAGGAAGGCGACCTTCTCCTTCGGCGCGTTCAATCGGCCAAGAATTCTAACAAGTCGACGCCAAAGTGGGAAGGCCCTTACCAGGTAATACGAGTCACTAGGCCCGGCGCAGTCCGCCTGGAGACCGAAGATGCCGTTCCGGTGAGTAACTCCTGGAACATTGAGCATCTTCGCAAGTTTTACCCGTGAGGCGCGGCTTGTCGGGCCTCCCGGCAAGCCACCTTTTGTACAAGCATTGCCGATGATGCATGTAACCCTTTGTACAAAGCCAGGCGCAGTCCCTGAGCATAAATAAATGAAGCGCTGGCGCCCTAAAGTTATAGCATGCATGCTAGGTCGAGTCTCGTCCTTGGTAAGGGTTGATAGTGCTTGGTGGCGGCTAACCCCTAGCTTAGAGGTCGAGTGTGCGTCCCTTCGCCGTTCTTTTGTCTTCCTTGGTTCGCAGGGCTCATGATATCCTTGCCGGATCACTAAGGATGAAGAAGATAGGAGGGACAGACCAGCATCTAGACCCCGGCAAGCCAGTACTGCCGGGGGCTGCAAGAACAAAGATTCACCCCCGGCAAGCCAAAGTTGCCGGGGGCTACAACTCTAGATAAGTTCTTCATCCCTTATCCTGCATTCCCTTATGGACTGAGGTATGTGAAACCTCGTTTTTCCTAAGAACTACCGTACTCCCTAACTCTAGGCCCTAGGGCTCGTCCCTGGGGCCAGGATTGGTCGTAGTCACGGCAGCAAAAGGAAGAAACGAGGAGCCTGAACCCGCCTCATCCCTGCCTCCGCCAAGAGCGTGAGAAAGGTCGAGTGAGGTGGGGAGACAGCAAGGCCTGTTGCCGGGCAAGGAAATGTTTATCTTAAAGATATCAAGGATTTTCTCCTTGTCGTGGGATCTACCCGCAAACAAATGGCCCGGCAAGCATCCCTTTTTCATTAAAAACATTCCACTCAGGTACAGTCCATAGGAATGAAAAACATGAATGATGGGATTACAAGTTCTAAATTCAGCTAAGGCCCGAAGGCTTACAAACTAAAAAGAGATAAGATGCCCATAATCCCTTCCTTGTCCCTTTCCTCAGGAGGCAGGTCAAGGAGGCAAAAAGGGCAAAAGGGGTGCCTCGGTGAGCTACGGGTGGCAGAAGACACCACGAGAACATCTCGGTGGCTGTCCGGGGGCTGGGTGGTGATGGCGGCGCCGGAAGCAGGGCTCGAAGACGAGGCAGCAGGACGTCAGCACGCGTCGAAGGCGTCGGTGCCCGCGTACTCCGAGTTGACGGCCTTGCCGCCCGCCCTCTTCCTCTTCCGCAGCCTCGCAACGCCAGCCGCCCAAGGAGACGACCCCGAGAATTTCAGGGAGCCGGTGACACGGATGATGGGGACGCCGGTGCCGCACGAGGCGGCGCCCGACACCTAGTCGGACCCGTCATCCGGCCGCCTGCCACCCTCATCGTCGTTGTCGCTGTTCTCCTCGCCACTCCCGCCCGAGGAGGAGTTTTCGCTATCAGAAGTGCTCTCCATGCAGCACCTTGCCCGAGTCCCGAAGCACCCGAAGACCTTGACGGAGAGAAGGCCGCCCTCCATCAGCTTGAAATGGAGAGTGAGCCCCTCTGTCAAGCGGTGGATGTGGGCGAACGTCTTCTGTCCTTGACAAAGATACATCACGTGAGGGGCTGGGAAGTTAGCGCGAACCCGCGTACAGCTGATCCCGCAGCCCCTCATGTGCAGCCGCAGTGATTTGGGAGGATCCAACTCCATCTCCCGCGCGAATGGGGTCGGGAGACGAAGGCGACGACGAGGCGGCCGGCGCAGCCTGACGAAGAACTCACAAGGGTCGTCCCCAACGTGGCCCTCCATGGGAGGAGGAGCTGCTGGCGGAGGCGAGGCCGGCGCGCCACCCCGTCCTCTTCTTCCCCGAGCACCTCGGCCTCGCCCACGGCCTCGCCCACTCCCCCTTCCCCTTGCGGCTGGCTCTGCCACCACAGGTGCAGGAGAAGGAGAGATGCGTTGTCTAGTGGCGACCCGCGTCGCCACCGTTGAAGGACCGGGGTTCCCTCTCTCCATGGCGAATGAGAGGGAGGGGAGCAGAAGCTGAAGAAGGAAGGAGATGAAGGAATGCGGGACGCCATCCCCCTCCCACTCTTTATAAAGGGACGGGGTGGGGGCTCGGCCGCCCCGCTCCGCCAATCAGGACATGGAAGGCGCAGGGAACTAGGACCGACCCGCTGCTCCAGCCCGCGACGGCCCGGTTTCCCGCCTCCACCGATTGCTACCACAAGCACATGGGCGCCACGTGGTGAGCGTGCAGGACCGAGGCGACGGGTGAGGCGACCTCTCCCCACCCCGTGATCAAAGGGAGTGGATGCCTTGAAGACCACGCCTCGGCCATGTCCAGTGAAAGGGCCGCGCCTCCACGCCTCCCTCCATTTATGGGGAAGGCGCGAACCGCCCCCTTTTACTACGACGTGACGCATGCATGCAGTGCTCAGCCCCACGCATGCCGCCCACGTCACGCACGCGTCCCCATGTTGCGCCACGCGCGGGACACATAGGAAGCGCAGCGCGCGAAGAAACTTACCGCGGTAAAAACCGCCCCGCCTGCCCGCGCACCTTTTTTGGGCCTAGCCCAACAACGCGTGCGCTTATGTGTGGCCCAGGCCCGGGGGCTCCTGTCGGTGTACAAAAAGGGGTTTGCACTTTTTGTACCCCTATAACTGTGCACGGGCAGTCTGAGCCGCGAGCGCCACCACGCCAAGCACGGCAAGGGAGGTAAGCCAAGGTAAGGCCAAAGCTGAAGGAAAGCAGAACAACGCCAAGACCACAAAGAGCAAAGGGGACAGAGCAGACCTCCCCCGGCAAGATCCTTGCTGGGGGGCAGCTTTAGCTAGCCTGGCAAGGTCCTTCCCATGGCAGCTCGCCCCCCACTTACGGAGCGAGGTCACCCTTGAGTCCACTGTCCCCATGGGGCAAGGATTCGGGAGACATCCCCGTGGTGGCATGCGGATCTTTGTGAAGACATTCAAGACCAGATACCCATTTCAGAAGATGATAATCCTTGGTGGGATCCCAGCCAAGGAGGACCACAAGGCCCCCGGCAAGAGCCTTGCCAGGGATGACAGCAGGCGCCGCGGCAAGACCCTTGCCGGGGCCGCGGCAAGACCCTTGCCGGGGCCGCAGCAAGGCCCTTGCCAAGGACGTCGTAGGGCCACCATCAGGCCCACACCAGTCACGCCCCCACCGCCGTTCGCATGCAGCTGCCAACCCAACCAGCTGGGCAGGCACCTGCGTGGCGGCAGGCAGATCTTCGTGGAGATCCTCCACTGCGCCACCTCAGCTGCCTACCTGCCTACATGGCGCCACATGCACCGCTGGCCAGGGCGCGTGTCGACGCAAGGGGGAGCGGCGGCAGACGAGACAGGGCTCTCCTCCGCCCCTGATAAAGCAAGGACACATAAGCAAGGCGCATTAAATGCGCCTTGTCATGTAATGCGAAGGATAACCTCGCACTACTGTACCCTTTCCACCTCCTGTGTGCCACTGTGGCAACCCCTTTCCTATAAAAAGGAGGGCCAAGGCGACCGGGAAGAGGATTCGACTTTTTGGAGCTCTCAACGCCCCATAGCTAGCTGAGGAACTCAGATATACAATCCAGCAAAGCAGGAGTAGGGTTTTACGCATCCCTGCGGCCCGAGCCTGGGTAAAGGAACCGTGTGCTATCTGTTTGATCCGCTCTTTTCACAACCCCGCGCCCCGCAACCATAGTAGGGATTCCTGTGATCCCATAGGTGTTGTTTCCCACCGACGGCATCTTTTTTTTCTTAGTACGGCGGTAGCATTATAAGATGATCCGTTAACTAAATTTCAAGGTATAAGTGTTCTCCCTGAGTATGTATCATTGTTATAGTTCTTTGTTTCGAGACACCACGTGATGATCGGATGTGATAGACTCTACGTTCACATAAAACGGGTGCGAGACAGTTTTGCACATGCGGAATACTCGGGTTAAACTTGATGATCCTGGCATGTACAGACATGGACTCAGAACACTGGAGACCGAAATGTTGAAAGTGAATCATATAGTAGATATGATCAACATAGAGATGTTCACCATTGATGACTACTCCATCTCACGTGATGATCGGACATGGTTTAGTTGATTTGGATCACGTATCATTTAGATGACTTGAGGGATGTCTATCTAAGTGGGAGTTCTTAAGTAATCTGATTAATTGAATTTTAATTTATCATGGACTTAGTCTTGTTAGTATTTGCAAATTATGTTGTAGATCAAAAGCTCGCGATGTAGCTCCCTATATTTTTTTATATGTTCCTAGAGAAAAATAAGTTGAAAGATGATAGTAGCAATGATGCGAACTAGGTCCGTGATCTGAGGATTATCCTCATTGCTGCACAGAAGAATTGTGTCCTTGATGCACCGATAGGTGACAAACCTATTGCAGGAACACATGCAGACGTTATGAATTTTTTGCAAGCTCGATATGATGACTACTTGATAGTTTAGTGTGCCATGCTTTACGGCTTAGAACCGGGAATTCAGAAATGTTTTGAACGCACGGAGCATATGAGATGTTCCAAGAGCTGAAATTGGTATTTCAGACTCATGCCCGTGTCGAGAGGTATGAGACCTTTGACAAGTACTTTGCCTACAAGATGGAGGAGAACAGATCAACCAGTGAGCATCTGCTCAAAATGTTTGGGGTACTACAATCACTTGAATCAAGTGGTAGTTAATCTTCCAGATAAGATAGTGATTGACAAAGTTCTCTAGTCACTATCACCAAGCTACTAGAACTTCATGATGAACTATAATGTGCAAGGGATAACGGAAAAGATTTCCAAGCTCTTCGTGATGCTGAAATCGGCGAAGGTAGAAATCAAGAAAGAATATCAAGTGTTGATGGTTAACAAGGCCACTAGTTTCAAGAAAAAGGGCAATGGAAAAGAAAAGGAACTTTAAGAAGAATGACAAACAAGTTTCCACTCCCGTGAAGAAGCCAAAAGCTAGACCTAAGCCTGAAACTAAGTGCTTCTACTGAAAAGGGAATGGTCACTGGAAGCGGAACTACCCCAAATAATTGGTGGATAGGAAGGATGGCAAAGTAAACAAAGGTATATTTGATATACATGTTATTGATGTGTACTTTACTAGTGTTCATAGAAACCCTAGGGTATTTGATACCGGTTCAGTTGCTAAGATTAGTAACTCGAAACAGGAGTTGCAAAATGAACAGAGACTAGTTAAGGGCGAGGTGACGACGTGTGTTGGAAGTGATTCCAAGGTTGACAAGATCACCATTGCACACTCCCTCTACCTTCGGCATTAGTGTTGGACCTAAATAAATGTTATTTGGTGTTTGCGTTGAGCATGAATATGATTGGATCATTTTTATTGTGATACAGTTATTCATTTAAGTCACAGAATAATTGTTGTTCTGTTTACATGAATAAAACCTTCTATGGTCATACACCCAATGTAAATGGTTTATTGAATCTCGATCATAGTGATATACATATTCATAATATTGATGCCAAAAGATGCAAAATTGATAATGATAGTGCAACATATTTGTGGCACTACCGTTTAGGTCATATTGGTGTAAACTGCATGAAGAAACTCCATACGGATTGATTATTGGAATCACTTGATTATGAATCATTTGATACTTGCGAACCATGCCTCATGGGCAAGATGACTAAAACTCCGTTCTCCGGAACAATGGAGCGAGCCAATGACTTATTGGAAATAATACATACCGATGTATGCGATTCGATGAGTGTTGAGGCACGCGGCGGGTATCGTTATTTTCTGACCTTCACAGATGATTTGAGCAGATATGGGTATATCTACTTAGTGAAACACAAGTTTGAAACATTTGAAAAGTTTAAGGAATTTCAGAGTGAAGTGGAGAATAATCGTAACAAGAAAATAAAGTTTCTACGATCTGATCGCGGAGGTGAATATTTGAGTTTCGAGTTTGGCCTTCATTTAAAACAATGTGGAATAGTTTCACAACTCACGCCACCTGGAACACCACAGCGTATGTGTGTGTCCGAATGTCGTAACCGTACTTTATTAGATATGTGCGACTGAGTCTCTTACCGATTTACCACTATCGTTTTGGGGTTATGCATTAGAGACAACTGCATTCACGTTAAAATAGGGTACTGTATAAATCTATTGAGATGACACCATATGAACTGTGGTTTGGCAAGAAACCTAAGCTATCATTTCTTAAAGTTTGGGGTTGCGACACTTATGTCAAAAGGTTTCAGCCTGAAAGGTCGAACCCAAATAGGAGAAGTGCATCTTCATAGGATACCCTAATTAAACAATTGGGTACAACTTCTACCACAGATCCGAAGGCAAGATCTTTGTTGCCGAGAATGGAACCTTTCTAGAGAAGGAGTTTCTCTCGTAAGAAGTGAGTGGGAGGAAAGTAGAACTTGGTGAGGTAATTGTACCTTCTCTCAATTTGGAAAGTAGCTCATCAAAGAAATCCATTCCCCTGATGCCTACACGAACTAGAGAGGAAGCTAATGATGATGATCATGAAACTTTAGATCAAGTTAGTACTAAGCCTCGCAGGTCAACCAGAGCACGATCCGCACCAGAGTGGTACGGTAATCCTATTCCAGAAGTCATGTTACTAGACCATGGCGAACCTACGAACTATGAAGAAGCTATGATGAGCCCAGATTCCGTTAGATGGTTTGAGGCCATGAAATCTGTGATAGGATCCATGTATAAGAACAAAGTGCGGACTTTGGTGGACTTGCCCCATGATCGGCGAGCTATAGAGAATAAATGGATCTTCAAGAAGAGGACTGACGTTGATGGTAATGTTACTGTCTACAAAGCTCGACTTGTCGCAAAAGGTTTTCGACAAGTTCAAGGAGTTGACTATGATGAGTCTTTCTCACCCATAGTGATGCTTAAGTCTATCTGAATCATGTTAGAAATTGCCTCATTTTATGATTATGAAATCTGGCAAATGGACATCAAAACTGCATTCCTTAAATATGATTTCTTAAAGAAGAGTTGTATATGATGCAACTAGAAGGTTTTGTCGATCCTAAAGGTGCTAACAATGTGTGCAAGCTCCAGCGATCCATCTATGGACTGGTGCAAGCATCTCAGAGTTGGAATATATGGTTTGATGAGGTGATCAAAGCATATGGGTTTGTACAGACTTATAGTGATGCATGTATTTACAAGAAAGTTAGTGGGAGCTCTGTAGTATTTCTGATGTTATATGTGGATGACATATTGTTGATTGGAAATGATATAGAATTTCTGGATAGCATAAAAAGGATACTTGAAAAAGAGTTTTTTCAATTAAAGACCTTGGTGAAGCTACTTATATATTGAGCATCAAGATCTATAGAGATAGATCAAGACGCCAAATAGAACTTTCACCAAGCATATACCTTGAGAAAGTTTTGAAGAAATTCAAAATTGGGTCAGTCAAAGAAAGAGTTCTTGTTTGTGTTGCAAGGTGTGAAGTTGAGTAAGACTCAAAGCCCGACCACGACAGAAGATAGAGAGAAAATGAAAGTCATTCCCTATGCCTCAACCATAGGTTCTATACAATATGCCATGCTGTGTACCAGACATGTTGTATGCCTTGCCAATGAGTTTTGGCAAGGGGGTATGATAGTGATCCAGGAGTAGATCACTAGCCAGAGGTCAAAATTATCCTTAGAGGGCTAAGGAAATATTTCTCGATTATGGAGGTGATAAAGAGTTTGTCGTAAAGAGTTACGTCGATGCAAGCTTTTACACCGATCAAGATGACTCTGAGTCTCCATCTGGATACGTATTGTAAGTGGGAGCAATAAGCTAGAGTAGCTCCATACAGAGCATTGTAGACATAGAAATTTGCGAAATACATACGGAACTGAATGTGGCAGACCCATTGACTAAACCTCTCTCACAAGCAAAACATGATCACACCTTAGTACTCTCTGGGTGTTAATCACATAGCGATGTGAACTCTAGTAAACTCTTTGGGTATTGGTCACATGCCAATGTGAACTATGGGTGTTAATCACATGACGATGTGAACTACATCATTGACTCTAGTGCAAATGCGAGACTAAAGGAAATATGCCCTAGAGGTAATAATAAAGCTCTTTTTTATATTTTCTTATTCATGATAAATATTTATTATTCATGCTAGAATTGTATTGATTGGAAACCTTAATTCATGTGTGAATACATAAACAAACACCGTGTCCCTAATAAGCCTCTACTAGACTAGCTCATTGATCAAAGATGGTTAAGGTTTCCTAACCATGGACATGAGTTGTCATTTGATAACGGGATCACATCATTAGGATAATGATGTGATGGACAAGACCCATCCGTTAGCTAAGCGTAATGATCGTTTAGTTTTATTATTGCTATTGCTTTCTTCATGTCAAATACATATTCCTTCGACTATGAGATTATGCAACTCCTGTGTACCTGAGGAATGCCTTATGTGCAATCAAACGTTACAACGTAACTGCGTGATTACAAAGATGCTCTACAGGTATCTCCGAAGGTGTTTGTTGAGTTGGCATAGATCGAGATTGGGATTTGTCACTCCGAGTATTGGAGAGGTATCTCTGGGCCCTCTCGGTAACGCACATCGTAATAAGCCTTGAAAGTTAATGACTAATGATGTATTATAGAACGAGTAAAAGGACTTGCCGGTAACGAGATTGAACTAGGTATATAGATACCGACGATCGAGTCTTGGGCAAGTAACATACCGACAAACAAAGGGAATTACGTATGTTGTCATAACGGTTCGACTGATAAAGATCTTCCTAGAATATGTATGTGCCAATATGAGCATCCAGGTTCTGCTAGTGGTTATTGACCAAAGAGATGTCTCGGTCATGTCTACATAGTTCTCAAACCCGTAGGGTCCTCACGCTAAACGTTTGATGACGATGAAGTATTATATGAGTTATGTGATTTGGTGACCAAATGTTGTCCCGGGTGAGATCACAGACATGACGAGGAGTCTCTAAATGGTCAAGACATAAAGATTGATATACAGGACGATGGTATTCGGACACCGGAAGTGTTCCACAGGGTACTAGGTACATATCGAGTCACCGGAAGGGGTTCCGGACACCCCCGGCAAAAGATATGGGCCTTATGGGCCAAGAGGGGAAACGCACGAGCCACAAGGGGTTGGTGTGCCCCCCATATGGGCTGGCCCAAAAGGAGAAGGAAAGAGGGGAAGGGGAAGGAAAAAGAGGGAATATGATTCCCCTTCCTTCCCTCTCCCCCTCTCTTTCCTTCCCCTCCGGCAGATAAGGAAAGGGGGGCGCCGGCCATAGGAAGGCCCCAAGTAGGATTCGGCCTACTTGCGAGCCTCCTTGGCTGCCTCCCCTCTCCCCCGACTATATATATGTGGGGGGGGCGCCCCTAGCACAGGCCAGACAATTGCCTAGCCGTGTGCGGCGCCCCCCTCCACCGTTTACTACCACGGTCATATCTTCGTAGTGCTTAGGCGAAGCCCTGCGCGGATCACTTCACCATCACCGTCACCACGCCGTCATGTTGATGGACCTCATCTACTTCCTCGACACCTTGCTAGATCATGAAGGCGAGGGACGTCATCGTGTTGAACGTGTGCAGAACTCGGAGGTGCCGTACGTTCGGTGCTTGATCGGTCGGAGCTAGAAGAAGTTCGACTACATCAACCGCGTTGTCCAATGCTTCCGTTTTCGGTCTATGAGGGTACGTAGACACACTGTCCCCTCTCGTTGCTATGCATCTCCTAGATAGATCTTACATGAGCGTAGGAATTTTTTTGAAATTGCATGCTACGTTCCCCAACAGTTCTTACTTGAACAAACCTCCTACTTATGATTAACCCCCTCGCAAGCATCCGCAACTACAAGAAAAGTATTAAGATAAAATCTAACCATAGCATTAAACTTTTGGATCCAAATCTGTCCCTTACGAAGTAGCGCATAAACTAGGGTTTAAGCTTCTCTCACTCTAGCAACCCATCATCTAATAACTACTCCATAATGCATTCCCTTAGGCCCAAATATGGTGAAGTGTCATGTAGTCGACTTTCACATGACACCACTAAGGGAATCACAACATATATATCATCAAAATATCGAACACATATCATGTTCACACGATTACTTGCAACAAGATTTCTCCCGTGACCTCAAAAACGAAGGTAACTACTCACAAATAATAATCATGTTCAAGATTAGAGGGGTATTAAATAGCATAATGGATCTGAACATATAATCTTCCAGCAAATAAATCATATAGTAATCAACTACAAGATGTAACCAACACTACTAGTCACCCACAAGTACCAATCTGAGGTTCTGGTACAAAGATTGAACACAAGAGATGAACTAGGGTTTGAGAGGAGATGGTACTGTTGGAGATGTTGATGGAGATTTCCCTCCCGAAGATGAGAGTGTTGTTGGTGATGATGATGATGATGATGATGATGATGATGATGATGATGATGATGATTTCCCCCTCCAGGAGGGAAGTTCCCCCGGTTGAATCGCTTCGCCGGAGGGCAAAAGTGCTCCTGGCCAAGTTCCACCTCGAGACGGTGGCCCTCCGTCAAGTCCTCTCCTTATTTTTTCTAGGTCAAAATGACTTATATACCAGAAGAGGGGCACCGGAGGTGGGCCGAGGAGGGCACAACCCACCAGGGCGCGCTTGGGTTGCCTGGTGCGCCCAGGTGGGTTGTGCCCACCTGGTGGGCCCTCTCTGGTAGTTATTTGACTCAATATTCTTATATATTCCAAAACAATTCTTCGTAAATTTTCAGCTCATTTGGAGATGTGCGTAATAGGTAACTCTAACGTAGATTGTTCACGTCTAGAATTCCAGCTGTCGGCATTCTCCCTCTTTGTGTAAACCTTGCATATTATGAGAGAAAATGCGTTAGAATCTATTATATAATTAAAACAACAGGCAAACAAAGCATTACATTTGTCCACATAGACTGAGTTATCATGACCGTAAATTTCTAACATTACCGGTCCAGATTTAATGTATGTAGCGTAAAATATATATGTTTATCGACACACAGGTTGACACATCATGTGTCACGTATTAATAGTTCAACATGTCTTTGCTTCGTTAAAAAAAACTCATATGACTTCCTATTATAATGTTAGTCCGAATCAACTAGACTAGGAAACGTTGGTGTATAAAAAAAGGAGGACACTAGCTTACATTTTGGTGTTACATGGTATGGCAACCAAAAAGTAGATCGGCAGACAACTAGGTAAGAGTCCAAGTCGGAAAAAAAAGATTAGGAAGAGTCCGACTATAACAATCCCAACCATAGAAAAAGAAGATGCGTCGGAGCAGAACAAGTACGTGGGCTGAAATAATATGGGATATGATTTCAGCAAATTAATAAATCCAGACTCTTTTTTGCATTAAGGAAAATCTATGTGCAATACTACATTAGCGCTTCACGTTGGACAACAACTCATGGGCAAAGTTTTTTTTCCTCAAACCAAATTAAAAGAGTAGATATGTACGTACTATTTTTTAACTTAGATATGTATGTATATAGCACAGAGCATGGGGAAAACAATTTGACAAAATACTACTTTACACACCTTAAATTACCTCGACCCTTAATTTCAGATATAGACGGATGAGATTTAAAGATTTAACATTACGTACAAGTATTGTGTACTTTTTTTGGTGAATTCTATCACGTGCCAACACACAAGAGAAAATCTATCACGTAGTATATGTCTATATAATGAAAAGGGGCAACCACAATCATGTACAGTACATGAGAAGGAAGACTTGCATGGAAAAAACCTCATGTAACGCACTATGCATGCAATTTTTAAAAAGGGAAGCAAATACAGGCCGGTTTAAAAAGGTGCCCGTGAAGAACTCAATCAAGCCACACCAAACGCACCATATGCATGCGACTTCCGAAGAAAACAAATAGTTGTACATGACAGTCCAAAAAGGTGTCCTAAGGACTCGAATAAGTGGCAAACGCAAGCACGCCGCTCTTGCATGCAACTTTTGAGAAGAAAAAAACGGATACAAGCTATAGAACGTCCGTCTGAAGAACTCAAGTAGTACATAGCATCACATGTGCATGCACACTAAAAGAAACACAAGTATATGCATGCATGCCAGTAAAAAATTATATTTGTATCAGATAAGTAGTACAAAGAATTATATTTAGGAATGGAGTAGAATATAAGATGGACCAGCAATATAACAAACCGTATATGCATGCAGTAAGGAAAACAAGTACATTTATGAAAGAGAAAAAAGTGGATGGATTAGCTCAACTTTACTGTCCGATATATAAATGCATGGAAAGATATATGATATATGCATGGAAAGGACACATGCAACGGCACATGCACCCCTGGCCAGCAACCAATACGCACCTAGGGCATTTCACCTAAAAAACGCACCTTTGCTGCGTATGACTAAAACATACAGAACCGATATCATATGTACATACATGATCTTGCATAAAGGAAGCAAAAATAGGCAAATCTATTAACAAAAATAATAAAGATATACACATATAGACCACATTGGAAGTAAGCATGACGGTCGGCCAAAAAGATTAGCATATATGTTTAAGTGAGCGATGAGACCGTACACTGGGAATGAGTAAATATAGACATATTTAAAACATGGGAAAAAAAATCTTATGCCCAGAAATATTTTTTCAGCAAGAAGTAATCAGCTGTATGATCTAATCCATCGCATAAATGTAATCAACAATCACAGTCGACAACTCAGGTTGTTATTCTGTTTGTTCTTCATCTCTATACTTATCTTTTTGATTCCACAAATGAAATTGTACTCATAAAACATCTTATATGTTGAGCCGACAAATACGTGTTCCATTTGGAGTGAGGATAAAGTTTCCCGTCAAAAATTAATAGGAGTGCGCTAAAAATTGGAGGAATATATGCAACTATCAAGAGCATCATGATGTATAGACGAGAGGGTAATCCAAAATCCCCAATCATAATAGACCCCATATGCACCAATGAAATTATATTTTTTTGGCCATTTATATTTGAAGTGACATCAATGTTAATGTTACAAGACCACTTGCGCCGGCCTGTCGGGCACAAACATAGTCTAGCCTGAAAAATAAATAGCTAGGAATTTACATATACTAGAGGATAGTGGAATAACACTTCAAAGACGAAACTAAAAGACAATCTTGAAAGGGTGCTTAAGCTACACAAATATCTTTGCAAATGTAATGATGAAATAAATCTAAAGATAGTTAGTTGTAGGATAACTATTTTGTAAAATAATGAGTGATAGCCCGTATTATATCTAATTACGGTGCAAGCATGATTATATAAAAATCCAAATAAGCAAGACTAAATGTTGAAATGGCTAAGCCAAGAAGGATATCTTAATTAGACGGGGAAACACAAGCATCTCGAAGCATGGATTAAAGATGGATAAAATAAAAAACAAAGTTTAAGAACATATTTCAAAAAATAAAAAAAGTCCAATAGTTATTTGTTGAGACGTGTGAGTATATCATCTAACTATATTTTTCATATGAATTATATCTCAACGTTGCCGGAAACTAAAACCAAATAACATTTCGAATAGCAGGAAATATCTGTCGAACAAAGAATGTCCTTTTTTTGTACGGGTGCCTTTTGGCTACAATTTTCTATAATCATTGAAAGTGCTTACTCATAATCTACCAAACATCTCAAGGATAATACAGAAAAACATTTAAATTTAATAACATAAAAAATCTAGCCGCGCAAACGCGCGAGTCACACTGCTAGTTACTCCATAAAGCATTATCATGCATAAAAACATTATAAATAACAGTAGGAAAACATGATGCAAAATGGCCGTATCAACCATCATTTAGTCATCTATGATTGCTCACACTCACAACATACATATATGAGCAAAAAGTTTCAACTTGACACATAGAAAGATTGGAGCTTATAGTTTCTGTAGCAATCCGACCTCAGACGGTCAAGTCTCTGTGCATAAGTGTCATCCCTTTGAGCCTGGGTGGCGAACTATAGGATGACCACACGGGTTCCCCGGGATCTCCTTGGACAACACTGGTATATCCCCAGGTGCCCATAATCAATCCACCCAGATGTGTATTAAAGTAGCCACCTTAAGTTAACCATTTATAATAACTCTCACATCTTTCATGAATTATCTCAAACCAATCCACGTCTACGAGCATAGCATAGCAGCATAAGCATAACGTAGTAACACCCAAGGTTTGAATATAAAACAATAGGTTCTACCTCATCAACTACTTCCCAATACCCACATGTTATCAAATCCTAACCATGCAGTGTTTGAGGGTTGAAACTAATGCATAAAAACTGGGTAATAAAGGAATATGATCAAAGTGTTACTTGCCTTGCTGACGATCAAAAAACCCTATGATTCGTAGTAGCAAGCCTCGCACTCTAGAAACTCTATCGTGAACGAACAATAGCATTCATAAGCACTCAAGAATAAGATGCACAGGTAAAATCAAAAAGAAAAGATCTAAACTGAAAGTTCAAGTGAAGAGCCTCGATTTGCAAAAAGAATCAATCGAACCGGAGTTATGAAACTCAAACTACGATAAAAAAGTTCGAATTCAAATCTGCTTGAAACCAAAATTTAAATTGTCAAAACAATGTGCAAGTTGATTATCTGGACAGTGGGGAACAAGACGAAGTTTTGGCGTTGGTTTCACTGGATTTGGATAAACAAGCAAAAAGTAGCGAAGGTTTGAAGATCAGGGACTAATATGCGATAAAAGTAATTACGGATAGGTCCCTGGATGAAAAAAAATAGAAAAAAAATTATGGAACAAACGTTCGCTATTAGGACTAAACGAATGAAATCATTTGTTATAAGAAACTAACGGGTGAAAGTTCATTAAATAACGAACTAAAACTAAAACCGATCTAAACGAAGTAGACCTAAAAAACCGAAAGAACCAGAGAAAATCGAATGTTTTTTTACCGGTCAACGCGGCGCGGGGTCAACGACGAGATCCGGCGGCGGGACGAGACTCTGGCGACGGCGGGGAGGCGGCGACGCGGCGCGGGCGACGACGGCGGAGGGCGGCAGCGGCGGTGGCGGCGATTGTGAGGAGGTTGAGGCGGTCGGTTCCCGGCCTTGTAAACGCGGGGGCGAGGCGGTGGCCCTGTCCAACTTGGTGGAGGGGTCGGGCGGCGCGGGGCGGGGCGTGCCTGGACTCCTCCGGAGTCCGGCGGTGACACGGTGGCGCGACGCGAGGAAGGCGGTGGCGGCCTTCTAGGCCAAGGCACGACTCGGCTAGGACAGCCCGGTTGGGTCGCGCACAGTTTTTTTAAAAAAATCGCCAAAACGGAAAAATTCAAAATAAAAAAATCCTAAAATCCCAAAAACTACTTTCACGGTTCTCTACTAATATTGAGGATAGCATGAACATTCTTTTGGGCTAAAATGCAATTTTAAAAAATGTAATTTCCCCTAATTTACTTGAATAAAAATCTCAAATAAAATTCGAATAAAACAATTTTTTTATTTAAAATTAGATTTCCGTTAATTTCCTCTGTTTTGAAGAAGTCATATTATCTTCTCTCATTATTTTATTTATTTTTGAAATAATCTAAAAAATAATTTCAAATAAAAATCACTTTGATCCAATTTACCAAATTTGAAAAAAATAAATCAAAAATAGATTTTATGAAAACCTCCAACTCTCTTAAATGGTCCTTGAGTTGCTTAAGGCCTCTAGGATCAAATTTTCCAAATAAAACAAATAAAATGCAAAGAGCATGAATGCATGTGATGACCTAAGGATTAACACCCAAATTGAAAATTGGGATGTTACAAACCTACCCACCTTAAGATGAATCTCGCCCTCGAGATTTGGGTTGGCTAGAAAATAGGTGTGGGTGGTCTTTCCGTAGGTCTTCCTCTCGCTCCCAGGTGGCTTCTTCCTCGGTATGGTGGCTCCACTGAACTTTGCAAAACTTGATAACCTTGCTGCATGTAACTCGCCTGGCAAACTCGAGAATCTTGACGGGTTTCTCCTAGTAGGTTAGGTCACTCTCCAACAGAATTGCTTCCAGGGGCACTGTATCTCTTAGAGGAATATTGTCCATCTCTGCATGGCACTTCTTCACCTGGGAAACGTGAAACACATCATGAACTCCTGTCAAACCTTCGGGTAACTCCAACTTGTAGGCCACTCTTCCCATACGCTCCAAAACTCGGTATGGTCCTACAAATCTCGGGGCTAACTTTCCTTTAACTCCAAATCGTTTAACTCCTGGCAGTGGTGACACACGGAGATATGCTCCGTCTCCGATTTCATAGGCTACCTCCTTGCGTTTCGTATCAGCATAACTCTTTTTCCTGGACTGGGCTACCTTCAGTCTATCTCGAATCAACTTAACCTTCTCCTGAGACTCCTTGATTAAATCTGGTCCGAACAACTGACAGTCTCCAACTTCATACCACATCAATGGTGTCCTGCAACTCCTTCCATACAAAGCTTCAAAAGGGGCCATCTTCAAACTAGCTTGGTAACTACTGATGTAAGAGAACTCTGCGTAAGGCAAATTATCATCCCAACTAGATCCATAATCTAGCGCACAAGCTCTCAACATGTCTTCCAGAATCTGATTGACTCTCTCGGTCTGTCCATTTGTCTGTGGATGAAAGGTTGTACTGAACTCTAGTCTGGTACCCAAAGTCTGGTGCAACTGATTCCAAAACTTTGAAGTAAACTGTGTTCCTCTATCTGATATGATGGTCCTCTAAACTCCATGCAGACATACGATCCTGGTCATATATATCTTGGCCAACTTCGTGCTCGTATAAGTGGTTTTCACAGGGATAAAGTGAGCCACTTTGGTCAGGCGATCAACTACTACCGAAATGGAGTCATATCCTGATCTTGTCCTAGGTAACCCGGTGATGAAATCCATGCCAAGTTTATCCCACTTCTATCCAGGTATCGGCATAGGCTGTAGTAATCCTGCTGGCTTCTGATGTTCTGCCTTAACTCTCTGACATACATCACATACCACTACATACTCGACAATATCCTTCTTCATACTTGTCCACCAGAAACGTTCCTTCAAATCCAAATACATCTTGGTGTTTCCAGGGTGAATTGAGTATGGCGAGTCATGAGCTTCCTGAAGTATTAACTTCCTGATCTCTGGGTCATTGGGCACATAAATTTGGTCCTCAAACCATAAAGTTTCGTGTTTGTCCTCATGAAAACCTTTGGCCTTTCCTTTACTCGTCTTCTCCTTTATCTCCGAAATCTCCTTATCATTCTTCTGGGCTTCTCGAATCTTTCCCAACAAGGTGGACTGAACTTCCAATACTGCAACAAAACCTCTCGGGACTATCTCCAAACAAAGTTCCTTGAGATCGCTGGCCAACTCCTGCGGTAATCCTCCAGTTACGAGAGTATTCACATAACTCTTGCGGCTCAAAGCGTCTGCTAAAACATTGGCCTTTCCTGGATGATAGTGCAGCTTCATATCATAATCCTTTATGAGCTCCAACCATCTCATTTGCCTGAGATTCAACTCCTTCTGTGTGAAAATATACTTCAAGCTCTTATGATCCATATAAACATCACAACAGTTTCCAATAAGAAAATGTCTCCAGGTCTTGAGCGCATGTACTACGGCTGCTAACTCCAAATCATGAGTGGCATAATTCAACTCATGAGGTCGAAGCTGTCGTGAGGCATATGAAACAACTCTTCCATCTTGCATGAGTACACCTCCAAGTCCCAGGCGAGAAGGTCGCAATACACTTGGAAATCCTTGCGTATATTCGGAAGAATTAGTAGTGGGGCTGTAACTAAATGTTGCTTCAACTCCTGAAAACTGGCCTCACATGCCTTGGTCCATTTGAACTTGGTGTCCTTCTTCAACAACTCTGTCATGGGCTTTGCAATCTTGGAAAAGTTCGCAATGAATCTCCTATAATATCCCGCGAGTCCTAGAAAACTGCGGATCTCTCCAACTGAGGTGGGCGCCAACCACTCAGTAACAAACTGAACCTTGGTAGGCTCTACTGCTATACCTTCTCCTGATATAACATGTCCATGAAATCCAACTTCTTTCAACCAAAACTCACATTTGTTGAACTTAGCGTATAGCTGATGTTCCCTGAGCTTCTCGAGAACTAAGCGTAAATGTTCCTTGTGTTCTGGACTAGCAACTACACCAAGGCATTCTACTGTTGGATCAACTGAGTGAGCTTCGGTGGGAAGACAAATCTGGGGTCACGTCTCGGAGGCATCTTATAGGTTTAGAGGGGTGAGAACAGAATGGAGTAAGGTCTAAAGAGAGATCACTACCCTTATGCACATGAGACAAGCACATTCATTTCACACCACTCAATTCAAACAAGATCACACAATCGGTCTAAGCTACCATTACAAAATGCTCGGACTATTACTATATACATGGGGGAATACTACTGATAATATGGTGGTCAACTAGAAATTTTGATCGGTGGAGAACTCCATGATATCTGCTCCAGCTTCGTCTTCATAATCATCATCACTATTGGGGTCAGAGTCGGTGTCGTCGATTATGATGTAGTCTTCAGGATGGTTGTCCTCCTCAGGTTCGGGATCTCCCATGAATATTCCTAGCTTCTTCTTTGGGTCTTCATTCTTCTCCAGTAGTACTGCAATTTCTTCTTCATATCCATCGCATGTAGACTTGAGTTCCTCTTCTAGCTCCATGTTCCTGGTCATCACCTTCTTCATGTCTATCATGTTGGCACACATTTGGTTCTCCTGATGACGAATGTGTTGATTTAGCTCCTGTATGTAGGTTGTAATGGATTTGTCCTTCCTGGTGCAAATCATCTCCCATTGCTCATCTCGGTGTCCACATATCCTGTAGATGGTGTCCTTAAGATCCTTGTTGTATACCTCGCCGATGCGTCCCATCGTGATGTGGACGGCCATGCTCTTCCCTAGACTCCAGGTTGGTGCATCAAAGGAAAACTCTATGGGCTCGGTAACTGGTGCGAACGTCCTTCCTGGGACATGTACTCGAATCGGCCAACACTCTTCTTCTGGTAAGGTGGCGGTGTAGGTCCCGATGAAGCTTGGTATTCTGATGCTTAGGTACCTAGTGACTTCCTTCAAGTGTCGTCCAAAAGGTGTGTCCTCATCTGGTTGAGTGAACTTGTTCCTTGGGTCCGCCATCTATAGAGTAGGAAATGGAGAAGAGTCAGAACTGAGTAGAGAAGAGTATCCTGTGGCTTGTCCTAGTGGTCGCATCCTACAGTCAGCGTGTGCTCTGATACCATCTTGTAGCGACCCGACCTCAGACGGTCAAGTCTCTCTACATAAGTGTCATCCCTTTGAGCCTGGGTGGCGAACCATAGGATGATCACATGGGTTCCCCGGGATCTCCTTGGACAACACTGGTATATCCCCAGGTGCCCACAACCAATGCACCCAGATGTGTATTAAAGTAGCCACCTTAAGTTAACCATTAATAATAACTCTCACATCTTTCATGAATTCTCTCAAATCAATCCACGTCTACGAGCATAGCATAGCAGTATAAGCATAACGTAGTAACATCCAAGGTTTGAATATAAGACAATAGGTTCTACCTCATCAACTACTTCCCAATACCCACATGTTATCAAATCCTAACCATGCAGTGTTTGAGGGTTGAAATTAATGCATAAAAATTGGGTAATAAAGGAATATTACCAAAGTGTTACTTGCCTTGCTGACGATCGGAAAACCCTAGAGATTCGTAGTAGCAAGCCTCGCACTCCGGAAACTCTATCGTGAACAAACAATAGCATACATAAGCACTCAAGCATAATATGCAAAGGTAAAACCAAAAAGAAAAGATCTAAACTGAAATTTCAAGTGAATAGCCTCGATTTGCAAAAAGAATCAATCGAATCGGAGTTACGAAACTCAAACTACGATCAAAAGAAGTTCGAATTCAAATCTGCTTGAAACCAAATTTTAAATTGTCAAAACCATGTTCAGGTTGAGTATCTGGACAGAGGGGAACAAGACGAAGACTTTGGCGTTGGTTTCACTGGATTTGGATAAACAAGGAAAAAGTAGCGAAGGTTTGAAGATCAGGGACTAATCTGCGATAAAAGTAATTATGGATAGGTCGCTGGACGAAAATAAGCAGAAAAAAGAAAAATCTACGGAAAGAACGTTCCCTATTTGGAATAATCGAACGAAATCGTTTGTTATAAGAAACTAACGGGTGAACGTTCGTTAAATAACGAACTGAAACTAAAACCGATCTAAATGAAATAAACCTAAAAAAACCAAAAGAACCAGAGAAAACCAATCGACTTTTTTACCGGTCAACGCGGCGGCGGGGTCAATGGCGAGATCCGGCGGTGGCGGGGCGACAGCAGCGCGGCGGGTGACGGTGGCGGAGGACGGCAGCAGCGGCTAGGACGGGTCAGGCGGCACGGGGCGGGGATTGCCCGGACTCCTCCGGAGTCCGGCGGCGACACGGCGGCGCGGATCGAGGAAGGCGGTGGCGGCCTGCTGGGCCAAGGTCGGGCTCGGCTGGGCCGGCCCAGTTGAGTCGCGCACAGTTTAAAAAAAATCGCCGAAACGAAAAAATTCAAAATAAAAATCCATAAATCCCAAAAACAATTTTCACGGCCCTCTACTAATATTTAGGACAACATGAACATTCTTGTGGGCTAAAATGTAATTTCTTAAAATACAATTTTCCCTAATTTACTTGAATAAAAGTCTCAAATAAAATTGGAATAAAACAAATATTTTTTATTTAAAATTAGATTTTCGCTATTTCCTCAGTTTGAAGAAGTCATATTATCTTCTCTCGTTATTTTATTTATTTTTGAAATAATCGAAAAAAACAATTTCAAATTAAAATCACTTTGATCCAATTTACCAAATTTGAAAAAAAAAAATCAAAAATGGATTTTATGAAAACCTCCAACTCTCTCAAATGGTCCTTGAGTTGCTTAAGGCCTCTAGGATCAAATTGTCCAAATAAAAAAATTAAAATGCAAAGAGCATGAATGCATGTGATTACCTAATGATTAATATCCAAATTAAAAATTGGGATGTTACAGTTTCGCCACCCAACTTATTCACCTCAAGGGTGATGTCAACAAAAATAACTCATGATCAATCATATTCAATTGGATATATGCGCCTAGATCTTTCCCCACCACATGGTGCTTGCAAAAGAGAAAATAGAAAAAGGAATAGAGAAGAATACGTTGACTCTTGCATAAAAAGTAAATACATAAAAGTAAAAGATACGCTCTTCGCATAGGGAAGCAGAGGTTGTCATGCACTTTTTTGTTTGTATGCACAATATCTTAATGCAAAAGAACGTCACGTTGTACTGCCCCTTATGATAGCAAACTTTATTATGTAGGCCGTCGCTTTTATTACTTTGCTATCACAAGTTCGTTCAACGCTTATTTTCCCTTACACTAAAAGATCAAACACATTTAGGTGCAATTTTTATTGTCTTTTTGCACCGATGAGAACTTACTTGAAGGATCTTACTCAATCCATAGATAGGTATGGTGGACTCTCAAAACATGAATTTGGGTTTGAGGGAGTCCTGGATTAGGGGGTGTACGGATGGCCGGACTATACCTTCAGCCGGACTCCTGGACTATGAAGATACAAGATTGAAGACTTCGTCCCGTGTCTGGATGGGACTTTCCTTGGCGTGGAAGGCAAGCTTGGCGATGCGGATATTTGGATCTCCTACCATTGTAACCGACTTTGTGTAACCCTAACCCTATCTGGTGTCTATATAAACCGGAGGGTTTTACTCCGTAGGACAACAACTCCAACATACAACAATCATACCATAGGCTAGCTTCTAGGGTTTAGCCTCCTTGATCTTGTTGTAGATCTACTCTTGTACTACCCATATCATCAATATTAATAAAGCAGGACGTAGGGTTTTACCTCCATCGAGAGGGCCCGAACCTGGGTAAAACTTCGTGTCCCTTGCCTCCTGTTACCATCCGCCTAGACGCACAGTTCGGGACCCCCTACCCGAGATCCGCTGGTTTTGACACCGACATTGGTGCGTTCATTGAGAGTTCCTCTGTGTCATCACTTTTAGGCCCGATGTCTCCTTTGATCATCGACGATGATGCGGTCTAGGGTGAGACCTTTCTTCCCAGACAGATCTTCGTCTTCGGCGGCTTCGCACTGCGGGCTAATTCCCTTGGCCATTTGGAGCAGATCGAAAGCTACGCCCCTGGCCATCAGGTCAGGTTTGGAAGTTTGAACTACACGGCTGACATCCGCGGAGACTTGATCTTCGACGGATTCGAGCCACAGCCAAGCGCGCCGCACTGTTTCGATGGGAATGATCTAGCTCTGCCACCGAACAGTGTCCTGGAGGCCGCACGCGCGTCGGCTCCGACCCTTAATTCGGAGCCTGCTGCGCCGATCGAGGATGAGCGGTTGGACGCCACCTCAGGGGCTGCGATCTCAAAGGCGATCGAGCCGAACACCAGCCCCGCACTCTGCATGGCCCGTGACCCCGAGGAGCCGGATTCCTCTCCGGACTCCGAGCCCCCCGTGCCCCTGCCGATCGAACCCGATTGGGCGCCGATAATGGAGTTCACCGCCGCGGACATCTTTCAGCACTCGCCCTTCGGCGACATCCTGAATTCGCTAAATCTCTCTCTTTATCAGGAGAGTCCTGGCCGGACTACGGTCAGCAAGGTTGGGATATGGACGATGAAGAAATTCAAAACCCACCCACCACCCACTTCGTAGCCACTGTCGATGATTTAACCGACGTGCTCGATTTCGACTCCGAAGACATCGACAGTATGGACGACGATGTAGGAGACGAACAAGAACCAGCACCTGTAGGGCGCTGGAAGGCCACCTCGTCATATGACATATATATGGTGGACACTCCAAAAGATGGAGAAGGCGATGGAACAGCGGGGGATGACACTTCTAAGAAACATCCCAAGCGCCGACGTCAGCGGCGCCGCTCTAAATCCCGCCAAAGCGAAAACGGTGATTCCGACACAGGAGATAATACTACTCCGGATAGCGCCGAAGAACACCCCCTCCAGCAAGATTCGGCACAAGAGGATGGAGAAGCCAGCCCTCATGAGAGAGCGGCAGACCGAGAGGTTGAGGATGACAATTATATGCCTCCCTTCGAAGACGAGGCAAGCCTCGACGACGATGAATTCGTCGTGACATCAGATTCCGCCGAACAAGGCAGGCTTTTAGCCACGGCAAGCAGCCTCAAGAAAAGGCAGCAACAGCTTAGAGCTGATCAAGATTTGCTAGCTGACAGATGGACTGAAGTCCTTGCGGCCGAAGAGTATGAACTCGAACGCCCCTCCAAGCGTTACCCAAAACGCAGGCTGCTACCCCGATTAGAGGAGGAAGCACCTACATCACCGGCGCATGACATGGCCGACCGGCCACCTCGTGGCCGTGACAGAGAGGCCTCTAGGCCCTCCACTAAAGCCATGCCCCGACGTCGCTCAAAACATGCTAAGGCACGGGAAAACGCGCCAGACCTGCGAGATATACTGGAGGACAAGGCAAGGCAAACTAGATCGATCTACGGATCACGCGGGCGCCCCACGGCACGTGACGGTGATCTTAACTCCTGTGAGGTGCGTCGCGATATAGCCCAGTACAGAGGCGCCCCACACCCACTATGCTTCACACATGAAGTAATGGATCATAAAATCCCTGAGGGCTTCAAACCCGTAAACATTGAATCATACGATGGCACAACAGATCCTGCGGTATGGATCGAGGACTATCTCCTTCATATCCACATGGCCCGCGGCGATGATCTACACGCCATCAAATACCTCCCGCTCAAACTTAAGGGACTGGCCCGACATTGGCTTAATAGCTTGCCAGCAGATTCAATCGGTTCTTGGGAGGACCTGGAAGCCGCATTCCTCGACAATTTCCAGGGTACATATGTGCGACCACCAGACGCCGATGACCTAAGCCACATAATTCAGCAGCCAGAAGAATCGGCTAGACAATTCTGGACGCGGTTCCTAATGAAGAAAAACCAAATAGTCGACTGTCCGGATGCAGAGGCCCTAGCAGCCTTCAAGCATAATATCCGTGACGAGTGGCCCGCCCGGCACCTGGGACAGGAAAAGCCGAAATCTATGGCAGCCCTTACGACACTCATGACCCGCTTTTGCACGGGAGAAGAGAGTTAGCTAGCTCGCAGCAACAACTTAACCAAGAACCTTGGTAATTCGGATACCAAGGACAAAAGCGGCAGGTCGCGCTGGAACAAGCAAAAGCGTCGCGTTAACAGCGACAGCAACGAGGATACGACAGTAAATGCTGGATTCCAGGGCTACAAATCCGGTCAGCGGAAAAAGCTATTCAAAAGAAATACTCAGGGCCCGTCCAGTTTGGACCGAATACTCGACCGCTTGTGCCAGATACACGGCACCACCGAAAAGCCAGCCAATCACACCAAAAATAGATTGTTGGGAGTTCAAGCAGGCAGGCAAGTTAAATGCCGAAAACAGAGACAAGGGGCTGCATAGCGACGACGAGGAGGAGCCCAGGCCGCCAAACAAAAGTGGACAGAAGAATTTTCCCCCACAAGTGCGGACGGTGAACATGATATACGCAACCCACATTCCCAAAAGGGAGCGGAAGCATGCGTTATGGGACGTATACGCGCTGGAGCCAGTCGCCCCAAAGTTCAACCCATGGTCCTCCTGCCCGATCACCTTCGATCGAAGGGACCACCCCACTAGCATCCGTCATGGTGGGTTCGCCGCATTGGTTCTTGACCCAATCATTGACGGATTTCATCTCACAAGAGTCCTTATGGACGGCGGCGGCAGCCTGAACCTGCTTTACCAGGATATAGTGCGGAAAATGGGCATAGATCCCTCAAGGATCAAGCCCACCAAAACAACCTTTAAAGGCGTCATACCAGGTGTAGAGGCCAACTGTACAGGTTCGGTCACACTTGAAGTGGTCTTCGGATCTCCGGATAACTTCCGAAGCGAGGAGTTAATCTTCGACATAGTCCCGTTCCGCAGTTGCTATCACGCACTGCTCGGGCGAACTGCATTTGCAAAGTTCAATGCGGTACCGCACTATGCATACCTCAAGCTCAAGATGCCAGGCCCTTGAGGAGTAATCACGGTCAACGGAAACACCGAACGCTCCCTCCGAACGGAGGAGCACACAGCAGCGCTCGCATCAGAAGTACAAAGCAGCCTCTCTAGGCAGTTCTCCAGTCCGGCCCTTAAAAAGCCGGACACTGTCAAGCGTGCCCATAGTAACCTACAACAAGACCGCCTGGCACGTTCCAAGCTAGCGTAGCAATGCGGCCCCAACCCTAGCCCTCGCGATATAGCAAAACCAGTGCTTCGCGTACATAACTACGCTCTTGAAATACCATGGGCACAAGGGAAGGGGCATCATCATGGCACGCCCAAAACACGGCTTAAACCATACTAGGGGCTGCCGGATTCTTTTTTAATTTTCTCTTACTTTCAGGACTCCATACTTCGGACGACCTCTTCGGCAATTCAACTGCCGCACAAACGATGCAAGATCCAGGAAAGTAGACAAGCCATAACGCATTATGGAACTCCCAAGTGGTCTCTATTACGAGCAGTATACCTGTTTTGAATACAATTCCGCGGCCTGCCCCTGGCCAGGACTTGTTAAATAGTCCAATTTCTTTTGCTTATCGCACTATTTGTATCATTCTGCTTTGATAGCAGTCTTTCTAAAAACAATGCATAGCTTTTGTCTATTTTCTGCATTACCCTCTTTTTCTATATATGTTTATTAATAACATGTTGCACCCGTACAACGTGGTACGGCAAATACGCCAGGGGCTTCAGTACCCCTTAATATGGTGTGAGAAGACCAAACACTTTCACAAGTGCGGCACCCCGAACTATTAGCACTATATGCATCGGCTCCGAATCATGATTTGGGTCAATAGTTGGGTTTGCCCGGCTCCTATGTTTTGGTGCCTTACGTTCCGCTATATCGGCTAAGGTAGCACTAGGAGAACTACTGCGATTGTGCCCCAGTTGAGCTGGGCTGAGCACCTCAGTGGAGAAAGCTAAAACTGACTGTCATGATGAGGTGAGAGACCGGTCGCTGTTCGAGAGGTTTTTCGAGTCCTTAAATACTTATGCTGCTTCGAGCGAGGAACCGGCTTTGTCCGGCCAAGGCGTGGATAGCGCCCCTAACTCGGTCTTCCAAATACTAGGGGCTTCGCCAAAATTTAAAATTATAGAGTTCTATGGCTAAGTGAGAGTGTTCAAGCATTATAGTCCGATTGCCTTGTTCGTTGTGCTGAGCGCCTCCCTCGACGGACCCAATCATGGGAAAAAGCACGCTCAGGTTTATCCCGAACAGCCCAGCACTAGTGGCATGGGGGCAGAAGCCGACGACTAGCCATCTCTCAATTTTCGATAAACGGCCGCACAGAAAGTAATATTTTAAATTCAACAAGCATTGCTTAGCGCATATGAACAAGTTTTCAGCGCACAGGATAACACGAGCGAGTTCATTCAAAAATTACATCCTTGGTACATTCATCCGCCATAAGGCGGGCACCGGCAAGAACATCCTTGTAATAGTTCTCGGGCTTGCGATGCTCCTTCCCTGGCGGCGGCCCGTCCCTCACAAGATTCTCACCGTCCAGCTTACCCTAGTGCACCTTTGCACGGGCAAGGGCCCTACGGGCACCTTCGATGCAGACGGAGCGCTTGATGACCTCGAGCCTTGGACAGGCCTCCACCAGCCGCCGCACCAGCCTGAAGTACCTCCTAGGCAGGGCCTCTCCAGGCCACAGCCGAACTATGAAGCCCTTCAGGGCCTGTTCGGCCGCCTTAGGGAGCTCGACCAACTGCTTCAGTGGGTCGCTCAAGGGCATAGGGTGTCCGGCCTTAGCGTACTGAGACCAGAACACCTTCTCCATCGAGCTGCCTTCCTCGGCTCGGTAGAATGCGGCGGCATCGGATACGTTGCGGGGAAGATCTGCAAATGCCCCTGGAGAACTCCGGATTTGGGTAAGTAACAAGTAGTTTACTTTTATATGTCTGCTTTGCATAAAGAATGCCTTACCCGCCGCTATCTTTTTCACCGCCTCCAACTCTTGGAGGGCCTTCTGGGATTCGGCCTTGGCAGACTCGGCAGTCTTAAGGGCCGCCGCGAGCTCGGACGCTCACGTCTTCGAGTCAAGCTCCAAACTCTCATGTTTTTTCATGAGATCCTGAAGCTCTTGCTGCACCTCGCGAATCTAGGCCTCAAATTTCTGTCGCTCGGTGCGCTCCACGGCCGCTCTCTTTTCGGCCTCGGACAACGCCTGCTTGAGGGTCGCCACCTCAGTCGTGGCCCCTACAATAAGCAGTATAATCCTGTTATTTTTGCAATTGCATCTTTTTTGTATATATTTTTTCTATAAGGTATCTCTTACCTTCTTTCTCCTCGAGCTGCCGCTTGGCAAGGCCGAGCTCTTGCTCGGTCCGCTCGAGGCCCTTCTTTAGGGCACCCACCTTCGCAGTTAGTGCGGCGGTGGCTAGCAGCGAAGCCTGCATACGCATATTGACCCTTTTTTATTAGACTCCTGCGAAATTTAATATATCCTCTATTCGGCTTTTCTTTCCGAACGCCAAACAGAGCATCAGGGGCTACTGTCTATGCGGTAATATTTTTACATATTTTACTTACCTCGAAGCCTGTTAGAAGGCTGGCACAAGCTTCAGTTAAGCACCTCCAGTAGATTGTACGGCACCTCCGGCTGGACGGCGGCTGCCAGCTCAGAAGGTTTGCTCCTCTTAGAAGGAGTTTGCCTAAAAGCCGGCGCTGTTGAGGATTCCGGCGCGGTCCGGAGTTGTTGAGGATTCCGGCGCGGTGTTCGGCTGAAAGCCGGACTTGGAGCCCTGGGGGGTCTTGTCCCCTTTACTCCAGGAGTCCGGGAGGTCGCCTCGCGGCTCCTCCAGGACCATCTCCTCTTGCCCCGGAGCTTGTCGCGATGCCACTTCGGCGTCGTCCGTAGTGCGGGGGGAGACAGTGGGCGGAACGGAGTTCACATCCGATGAATCCAGGGAGCCGCTTGACGACTCGTCGAGTCCGGCCCGGGGCGGCCTGCATAATTACACTCAACATTAGGGAAGAGCTATGCAAACAACATGGATATTATGAGTTACTCTGGTATCCAAATACTCACGATTTCGCCGGACGCTTGGTCCTGTCCGGCCACTCCTCTTCGTCCTTGTCGGCGTCGGGGGAGTAGTCCGGTGGAGGGGTCTTCCTCTTCCTGGACCCTTCGGCCTCCCATGCTGGGGCGGCCTTCCTCTTCTTTCCTCCCCCCGCTGGAGGGGGAGAGGATTCTTCTTCCTCGTCGTCGTCTTCACGGGAGGAGTGCGTCTCGGATTCGTCGGACGACGAATCCGACACCACCACATGACGAGAACTCTTTCGAGTCCCCATGGCCTTCTTCTTCTTGGCCTTCTTCTCCGGCACCACGTAAGGCGCCGGAGCCAGCAGCTTTGTAAACGAGCGTCTGCTAGGTCTTCGGGCAAAGGAGCCGGACAGTTAATTGGTCCAGACTTCACCTGTCATTCTTGTCAAAGGTAAGGGAGTTTAGATCCCGCATAGAGTCAAACTATGAGAAACAAATGTCCTGTAAAAGGTAAAGCTAACTCACCGCACTAGCTTGACGCTGCGTGCTGAATCCGCGATCTTCGGATGCGGATGCGGGAGCCATGGCGCCTTTGAAAAGCACCTTCCAGGCGTCTTCGTACGTCGTATCGAAGAGCCTATTCAGGGTTTGGTGTTGCGTCGGGTCAAACTCCCACAGATTGAAGTCCCGTTGTTGACACGGGAGGATCCGGCGGACGAGCATAACCTGGACTATATTGACAAGCATGAGTCGCTTGTTCACCAGGGACTGGATGCATGTTTGCAGTCCGGTCACCTCTCCCTCGTCGCCCCATGACATGCTCTTCTCTTTCCAGGACGTGAGCCGCATAGGGGGTCCGGACCGGAACTCAGGGGCTGCGATCCATTCCGGATCGCGCGGCTCGGTGATGTAAAACCACCCTGACTGCCACCCCTTCAGGATCTCCACAAAGGAGCCCTCGAGCCATAAGACGTTGGCCATCTTGCCCGCCATGGGGCCTTCGCACTCCGCTTGGCTGCCGTGCACCACCTTCGGCTTGACGTTGAAAGTCTTGAGCCAAAGGACGAAATGGGGGCGGATGCGGAGGAAGGCCTCGCACACGACGATAAACGCCGAGATGTTGAGGATGAAGTTCGGGGCCAGATCATGGAAATCCAGGCCATAGTAGAACATGAGCCCCCGGACAAATGGGTGGAGAGGAAAGCCCAGTCCGCGGAGGAAGTGGGGAAGGATTACAACCCTCTCATGGGGCTCTGGGGTGGGGAGAAGCTGCCCCTTTTCGGGGAGCTGGTGTGCGATGTCTTTGGACAAGTATCCGGCCTTCCTCAGCTTTTTGACATGGCCCTCCTTGACGGAGGAGACCATCCACTTGCCTCCCGCTCCGGACATTGCTGGAGAAGGTTGAGGTGGGAAGTGCGGGCTTGGGCGCTGGAGCTCGAGTGCACAGAAGATGGATAGGCAAAAGAGGAACAAGGTGTAGGTAAAAAGGTTGATCCTTATCCCCTTATATGGGCGATGCGGCTATGCGTCCCCACCAGCCTAGTAAAACTCACTTGCCTCCCAAGCGCCATGATAAATGGCGCGGTTGGGTTACCCACATCCGTATTGATGAGAATCCCGTAAATGGGGGACACGATCTCTGCTTTGACAAGACGTGCCAAGGAAACCGCCTCGCAAAACGCGCTGAGGTGGAGAAGTGAAAACGATTCGAATAAAGGCTTGGCCGCAGTGTGATGTCACGCTATGGAATACGTCATCAGATTAGATTTGTGTTAATTTTATTCTCTCCATGGCAATATGTGGAAACTTGTTTTGCAGAGCCGGTCACTATTCTTGGTGTTTACAATCTTTTATGAAGAACTTGGAGGAGGAACCCGCCTTGCAATGCCGAAGACAATCTGTGCGCTAAACTTGTCATCGTTGAAGCCTGGTTCAGGGGCTACCGAGGGAGTCCTGGATTAGGGGGTGTCCGGATGGCCGGACTATACCTTCAGCCGGACTCCTGGACTATGAAGATACAAGAATGAAGACTTCGTCCCGTGTCCGGATGGGACTTTCCTGGGCGTGGAAGGCAAGCTTGGCGATGCGGATATTTGGATCTCCTACCATTGTAACCGACTTTGTGTAACCCTAACCCTATCCGTGTCTATATAAACCGGAGGGTTTAGTCCGTAGGACAACAACTCCAACATACAACAATCATACCATAGGCTAGCTTCTAGGGTTTAGCCTCCTTGATCTCGTGGTAGATCTACTCTTGTACTACCCATATCATCAATATTAATCAAGCAGGACGTAGGGTTTTACCTCCATCGAGAGGGCCCGAACCTGGGTAAAACTTCGTGTCCCTTGCCTCCTGTTACCATCCACCTAGACGCACAGTTCGGGACCCCCTACCCGAGATCCACCGGTTTTGACACCGACAGGGTTTAAGGGCTTCGGATGCAGAAGTAGTATCTCTACTTAGTGCTGAGTTTTGGCTAGTAAAGATATTGAGCAAGCACCACATGTTGAAGGATCTATGACAATATAACTTCTATGTGAATATGAACAGACATAAATCATTACATTGTCTTTCTTGTCCAACATCAACAATTTGGCATGAAATATTTAACGGGAGCTCACAATCATAAAAAGATGTCCAGGATAGTATATTTGCATGTGAATATTCTCTTCCCTTATTAATTCTTTCATGAGTTGCATCATTGACTAATGCTATGTTTGACAACTTTCAACAAAATTTACCACTTATACTTTTCCTTATGTGATGTCATTACGTACCATAAGATTAGCATATAATCCTTTTCATTATTTCCCTTTATTTTGATTGGAACATAAGAGTAAAGAAGCAAAAACTTAAACTAAACTTTATTATATAACTCTCAGTCGATTACATAGATAGATGGGTCACGAAACTAGCACTCAAAAATAGATCATACTAAACTTTTATTCAACTAAATCACGAAATAACTAAGATTGAACTAAGCTAGGTAAAGGTAATAAAGATGGTGATACGATACCGGGGCATCTCCCCCAAGCTTGGTACAAGCCAAGGGGAGTGCCCATACCCGTGTACTTGATGTTTTCTTCAACTATGTCGGTATTTCCCCAAAGAGGAAGGGATGATGCAGCACAACAACTGTAGGTATTTCCCTCAGTGATGAGACCAAGGTTATCGAACCAGTAGGAGAACCACGCAACACCACGTAAACAGCTCTTGCACAGAAAGAACAAATACTTGCAACCCGACGTAAGAGAGGGGTTGTCAATCCCTCACGGGTAAAAAGATAGATAAAATTATAGTGGATTGGATAAATAGATCTCGTGGGAACGCGAGATAAAATAAACAAATTAAAATAATAGCAAGGTATTTTTGTATTTTTGGTTTAATAGATCTGAAAATAAAAGCAAATAAAATAGATCGCGAAGGCAAATATAATAAAGAAGAGACCCGGGGGCCGTAGATTTCACTAGTGGCTTCTCTCGAGAGAAATAGCAAACGGTAGGTAAATGAATTACTGTTGGGCAATTGATAGAACTTAAAATAACCAGGACGATATCCATGCAATGATCATTATATAGGCATCACGTCCAAGATTAGTAGACCGACTCCTGCCTGCATCTACTACTATTACTCCACACATCGACAGTTATCCAGCATGCATCTAGTGTATTAAGTTCATGGAAAAATGGAGTAATGGAATAAGAACAATGAAATGATGTAGACAAGATCTATTTATGTAGAAATAGACCCCATCTTGTTATCCTTAATAGCAACGGTACATACGTGTCGGTTCCCCTTCTTTCACTGGGATCAAGCACCGTAAGATCGAGCCCATCACAAAGCACCTCTTCCCATTGCAAGATAAATAGGTCAAGTTGGCCAAACAAAACTTAAACATCGGAGAAGAAATACGAGGCTATAAGAAATCATGCATATAAGAGATCAAAGAAGACTCAAATAATTTTCATCGATAAAAACATAGATCTGATCATAAACACAAAGTTCATCGGATCCCAACAAACACACCGCAAAAGGAGTTACATCATATGGAACTACTCACGCATTATCGAAGAGGCACCAATGAGGATGATGAACCCCTCCGTGATTGAAGGAAATATGCCCTAGATGCAATAATAAAGTTATTATTTATTTCCTTATATCAAGATAAATGTTTATTATTCATGCTAGAATTTTATTAACCGAAACATGATACATGTGTGAATACATAGACAAACAGAGTGTCACTAGTATGCCTCTACTTGACTAGCTTGTTGATCAAAGATGGTTACATTCCTAACCATAGACATGAGTTGTCATTTGATTAACGGGATCACATCATTAGGAGAATGATGTGATTGACTTGACCCATTCCGTTAGCTTAGCACACGACCGTTTAGTATTCTGCTATTACTTTCTTCATGACTTATACATGTTCCTATGACTATGAGATTATGCAACTCCCGTTTACCGGAGGAACACTTTGTGTGCTACCAAACGTCACAACATAACTGGGTGATTATAAAGGTGCTCTACAGGTGTCTCCAAAGGTACTTGTTGGGTTGGCGTATTTTGAGATTAGGATTTGTCACTACGATTGTCGGAGAGGTATCTCTGGGCCCACTCGGTAATGCACATCACTTAAGCCTTGCAAGCATTGCAACTAATGAGTTAGTTGCGGGATGATGTATTACGAAACGAGTAAAGAGACTTGTCGGTAACGAGATTGAACTAGGTATTGAGATACCGACGATCGAATCTCGGGCAAGTAACATACCGATGACAAAGGGAACAACGTATGTTGTTATCAGGTTTGACCGATAAAGATCTTTGTAGAATATGTGGGAGCCAATATGAGCATCCAGGTTCCGCTATTGGTTATTGACCGGAGATGTGTCTCGGTCATGTCTACATAGTTCTCGAACCCGTAGGGTCCGCACGCTTAAAGTTTCAATGACAATTATATTATGAGTTTATATGTTTTGATGTACTGAAGGTAAACCGGAGTCCCGGATGTGATCACGAACATGACAAGGAGTCTCGAAATGGTCAAGACATGAAGATTGATATATTGGACAACTATATTCGGACACTGGAATGGTTCCGGGGGTTATCGAATATATACCGGAGTACTGGGGGTTACCGAAACCCCCCCGGGGGTTTAATGGGCCTACATGGGCCTTAGTGGAGAAGAGGAGGGGCGTCCAGGGTAGGCCGCGCTCCCCCTCCCCCTCTAGTCCAAATTGGACAAGGTGGGGGGCGGCGCCCCTTTTCCTTCTTCTCCTCCTCCTTCCCCCCTTCTCCTAATCCAACAAGGAAGGGAGGTAGTCCTACTCCCGGTGGCAGTAGAACTCATCCTGGCACGCCCCTGTCCTTGCCGGCCGCCTCTCCCCCCTTGCTCCTTTATATACGGGGGCAGGGGCACCCCATAGACATAACAATTGATCATTGATATTTTAGTCGTGTGCGGTGCCCCCCTCCACCATAGTCCACCTCGATAATATCATAGCGGTGCTTAGGCGAAGCCCTGTGTTGGTAGAACATAATTATCATCACCATGCCGTCGTGCTGACAAAACTCTCCCTCAACACTCGACTGGATCGGAGTTCGAGGGACGTCATCGGGCTGAACGTGTGCTGAACTCGGAGGTGTCGTGCGCTTGGTACTTGATCGGTCGGATCATGAAGACGTACGACTACATCAACCGCGTTGTGCTAACGCTTCTGCTTTCGGTCTAGGAGGGTACGTGGACACACTCTCCCCTCTCGTTGCTATGCATCACCATGATTTTGCGTGTGCGTAGGAATTTTTTTGAAATTACTACGTTCCCCAACAGTGGTATCAGAGCCTGGTTTTATGCGTAGATGTCATATGCACGAGTGGAACACAAGTGAGTCGTGGGCGATACAAGTCATACTGCTTACCAGCATGTCATACTTTGGTTCGGTGGTATTGTTGGATGAAGCGGCCCGGACCGACATTACACATACGCTTACGCGAGACTGGTTCTACCGACGTGCTTTGCACACTGGTGGCTGGCGGGTGTCAGTTTCTCCAACTTTAGTTGAACCGAGTCTGGCTAGGCCCGATCCTTGTGAAGGTTAAAATAACACCAACTTGACAAACTATCGTTGTGGTTTTGATGCATAGGTAAGAATGGTTCTTGCTCAAGCCCGTAGCAGCCACGTAAAATTTGCAACAACAAAGTAGAGGACGCCTAACTTGTTTTTGCAGGGCATGTTGTGATGTGATATGGTCAAGGCATGATGCTAAATTTTATTATATGAGATGATCATGTTTTGTAACTGAGTTATCGACAACTGGCAGGAGCCATATGGTTGCCGCTTTATTGTATGCAATGCAATCACCCTGTAATGCTTTACTTTATCACTAAGCGGTAGCGATAGTCCTAGAAGCATAAGATTGGCGAGACGACAACCATGCTACGAAGGAGATCAAGGTGTCGCGCCGGTGACGATGGTGATCATGACGGTGCTTCGGAGATGGAGATCACAAGCACACGATGAGGATGGCCGTATCATATCACTTATATTGATTGCATGTGATGTTTATCTTTTATGCATCTCATCTTGCTTTGGTTGACGGTAGCATTATAAGATGATCTCTCACTAAATTATCAAAGTACAAGTGTCCTCCCTGAGTATGCAACGTTGCCAAAGTTCTTCGTGCTGAGACACCACGTGATGATCGGGTGTAATAGGCTCTACGTTCAAATACAACGGGTGCAAAACAGTTGCACACGCGGAATACTCACGTTAAACTTGACGAGCCTAGCATATAACAGATATGGCCTCGGAACACGAAGACCGAAAGGTCGAGCGTGAATCATATAGTAGATATGATCAACATAGTGATGTTCACCATTGAAACTACTCCATCTCACGTGATGATCGGACATGGTTTAGTTGATTTGGATCACGTGATCACTTAGAGGATTAGAGGATGTCTATCTAAGTGGGAGTTCTTAAGTAATATGATTAATTGAACTTAAATTTATCATGAACTTAGTACCTGATAGTATTCTGCTTGTCTATGTTGATTGTATATAGATGGCCCGTGCTGTTGTTCCGTTGAATTTTAATGCGTTCTTAAGAAAGCAAAGTTGAAAGATGATGGTAGCAATTACACGGACTGGGTCCGTAACTTGAGGATTATCCTCATTGCTGCACAGAAGAATTACGTCCTGGAAGCACCGCTAGGTGCCAGACCTGCTGCAGGAGCAACACCAGATGTTATGAACGTCTGGCAGAGCAAAGCTGATGACTACTCGATAGTTCAGTGTGCCATGTTTTACGGCTTAGAACCGGGACTTCAACGACGTTTTGAACGTCATGGAGCATATGAGATGTTCTAGGAGTTGAAGTTAATATTTCAAGAAAATGCCCGGATTGAGAGATATGAAGTCTCCAATAAGTTCTACAGCTGCAAGATGGAGGAGAATAGTTCTATCAGTGAGCATATACTCAAAATGTCTGGGTATAACAATCACTTGATTCAACTGGGAGTTAATCTTCCAGATGATAGCATCATTGAAAGAATTCTTCAATCACTGCCACCAAGCTACAAGAGCTTCGTGATGAACTATAATATGCAAGGGATGGATACGACGATTCCCGAGCTCTTCGCAATGCTAAAGGCTGCGAAGGTGGAAATCAAGAAGGCGCATCAAGTGTTGATGGTCAACAAGACCTCTAGTTTCAAGAAAAAGGGCAAAGGGAAGAAGAAGGGGAACTTCAAGAAGAACAACAAGTAGGTTGCTGCTCAGGAGAAGAAACCCAAGTCTGGACCTAAGCCTGAGACTGAGTGCTTCTACTGCAAGCAGACTGGACACTGGAAGCGGAACTGCCCCAAGTATTTGGCGGATAAGAAGGATGGCAAGGTGAAAAAAGGTATATGTGATATACATGTTATTGATGTGTACCTTACTAATGCTCGCAGTAGCACCTGGGTATTTGATACTGGTTCTGTTGCTAATATTTGCAACTCGACACAGGGACTACAAATTAAGCGAAGATTGGCTAAGGACGAGTGACGATGCGCGTGGAAAATGGTTCCAAAGTCGATGTGATCGCAGTCGGCATGCTACCTCTACATCTACCTTAGGGATTAGTTTTAGACCTGAATAATTGTTATTTGGTGCCAGCGTTGAGCATGAACATTATATCTGGATCTTGTTTGATGCGAAACAGTCATTTATTTAAATCAGAGAATAATGGTTGTTCTATTTATATGAGAAATATCTTATATGGTCATGCACCCTTAAAGAGTGGTCTATTTTTTGAATCTCGATAGTAGTGATACATATATTCATAATATTGAAGCCAAAAGAATTTCAGAGTGAAGTTGAAAATCTGTCGGCGTTCTGGGAACGGGGGTCCCCAGACTTGCCTGCCTGCGGCCTGCGGCGTGGCTCAAAGGAGGCCCAGCACGGCCCATCTTCATTAACACAAGACCCAAGACCCTCGCGAGGGGCCAAGCCTCGCGGGGCGGACGACGCAGAGCCGCTTCCTCAGGCGCGGCCTCATCAGGCTGGCTCACGAGGAGGCGGAGAGATCAAGGCGGGGTACCTCACGAGGTGCCTATGATGTAAGCCATGACGACCAAGGGCGCCAGGCGGGCGCCAGCCTGCACAGTGTCCTCCCTTTCGTCTTTAGTGCAAAGGGAGAAAGCGCAGGCGAGAGGATCAAGCAAAGGCATCCATTTCGGTGCAACGAGACCAAGACAAGCTCCGCGACAAGGAGGAGGTCATCATGGAGCCCAAGCCAGCGTTATCACCAGAGCCTTTGGCAGGCGAGGACCATTTTTAGTCAGGATAAGTGTACCAGATGTTCCCCTTCAAAATGGCCAGCTGTTGGCGCCTCCCGCTCAATATTTGGGAAGAGGCCCAGGGCCTTTGCCTATAAATAGGAATAGCCACCTCCAGGGAAGGGAGAGAGAGGAATCAAAGTAGAGGAATCAAGATAGAGGCATCGACGAATCGACCGGCAATCGGACAGAGAGAGAGAGAGAGAGAGAGAGAGAGAGAGAGAGAGAGAAGGGCGACTGAACCCCTCTAGCAGTTCATCGCCCTAGCCAAGAACAGACCCTCGCGAGGCTGTTCTTCCTTGTATTGTTCATCCTCATCAGCCCAAGAGGCAATCCACCACACCACACTGGAGTAGGGTATTACACCACATCGATGGCCCGAACCAGTATAAACCTTGTGTCTCTTGTGTTGTTCTATCAGTAGTTTAGATCTTTGCGAGACGGAGAGGTAGAGATCGTAATCTCCGCGTGCACCCCAGAGTTCGAACCTTAAGGGTCTGCCGGAACCCGTGATCCGACATTTGGCACACCAGGTAGGGGTGTGCCGGAATTTGTTCTCCACCGCTCCGCTCTCCTCCGACCGTCGCATCCATGTCCGACGCCCGCCGGGCCCGCACCGAGCGCCGGGCCGCCATCACTTCCCGCGTCGCCCAGACGGCTCCCGTCGGCGGGCATCCCCGTCGTTCCCCATCGCTCGCCGTCAACGTCGCCGCCAGCCCGGTGGGGAACGAGCAACAAGCGTTGTCTCAGCATCCGTCCTTGCGGCAAGATGGCCGTACCGCCACTCCGTCGCTCACACCCGCTGGTTCTTCGTCCCGCGCGCTCCGCGCGTCCTTGGAGGCTCGAGCTGCGCTCATCGCGGCAAACGAGCTCCTGCGCTACCGTCCCATCGACGACGTCTACGAAGAGTGGCTCGACCGCGTCGCCGAGCTCGTCCGCGCCGCAGGGGGCTCTCCTGTGCCGTCCGTTCCGCTTTGCCGCACCCCGTCCCACGCGGGCAACGAAGCTCCTGGGGCGTACCAGTCGCCTCCTCTTCAAGAAGACGCCATGGCTCCAAGGCGCGCGGCCCCTGGCAGGAACCCGCTCCGTCAGGCGCCGGCGCGACAAGAGCAGAGCTGCCAAGAGGTCCCACGCCCGCAAGAAGCTGCCCGGGCGCTCCCTGCTCCAGCACGTCGCGACCCTGCACCTGCTTCCGCGCTTGAAGACCCCGCGCTGCTCCCAGCCGCAGCGCATGGGGACCCGCAAGAACAAGCTCTCCATCACCCAAAGCCGCCCGTGAGCACCGCAGGCTGTCATGCCTACACCACCGAGCTGCGCGGCGTCGCATGGTCCGGCAAGTTCAAGCCAGACCTGCCTCCTCGTTACGACGGCACGACCGACCCAGCAGAGTTCCTCCAGCTCTATGAGCTGGGCATCGAAGCTGCTAGTGGGGACGAGAAGGTCATGGCGAACTGGTTCCCCATGGCGCTCAAGGAAGGAGCTCGCACCTTGCTCCTGAATCTGGCTCCAGGCACGATCTCTTCCTGGGACCAGATGCGCATCCGCTTCATCGCCAACTTCCAAGGTACTCGCGACCGGCTGCCTGCCATGAGCGACATGCGCCGCATCAAGCAACAACCCGGTGAGACACTGCAAAAGTACATCCAGCGCTTCAATAGTGCGTGCCTCAAGATCCCCAGGGTGTCCGAGGAGGCCATCATCTCAGCCTTCTCCGATGGTGTGCGCGACGTCAAAATGAAGGAGGAGCTGACGATGCATGAAGACCTGTGCATCTCCCTGGAGCTGTTCAACTTGGCGACCAAGTGCGCCAGGGCTGAGGAAGGCCGCCTCTCCCTCCTCGAGCTGCCTGCCGCAGACCCATAAGAGAAGAAGCCCAAGGCAAAGGACGTAAAGCGCAACGGGGCTGCCGTGCTCGCGGCAGAGCCAGACACCAAAAGGGGCAAAGATCTGCCTGAATCTTCCAGGGGCAGCCGGTACTGTGTGTACCATGACCTCCACACCCACAACACCAACGAATGCCAAGAACTCCGCACCGTGCGAGAAGGAAGGATCGGCCGTCGTCCCGACCGTGCTGACCGGGGCTACGACCGAGGAGGAGGAAGAAACGCAGGACGCTGGGAAGACCGTGTTCCGCGCCAAGGATGGCGCGATCAACCTCACAAGGATCGCTGGCGAGACCTCCCTCGCGAGGGAGACTGGAGGGATCAGCCTTGTGAGGATCGCCCACAAGGCAACGCAGGCCTCCCTCCACTGCCGCCTCAGCCAAGGAGGAACGAGGACCGCCATCAAGACGAAGGGGCTGGGGGCTTCCAGGAGCCACGCGCAATCGCCTGCATCCTGGGCGGAGCTCAAGCCCCAGCCTCCCAACGCATCTTCAAGCAGTTTGCCCGCGAAGTGAATGTAGTCTTACCCAAGCTCGAAGCAACGCGCCCTCTCAGGTGGTCGGCGTGCACCATCACGTTCAGCTCAGCGGATCAGCTCAAGTGTGGGGCCACAGCCGGAGTCCTCCCAATGCTGTGCTCCCCAGTCATCAGCAACGTACTAGTCACCAGGACCCTCATCGATGGTGGGGCAGGGCTCAACGTCCTATCCGTGGAAACATTCAACAATCTCCAAGTACCCTATGACCAGCTTCAGCCAACCAAGCCTTTCTCCGGGGTCACCGATGGCTCCACGGTCCCGATTGGGCAGGTCCGCCTCCCTGTCCCCTTCGGAGCATGCAACAACTACCGCACCGAGCTCATCAACTTCGACATCGCTCACATCCGCCTGCCGTACAATGCCATCCTCGAGTACCCAACGCTGGCCAAGTTCATGGCCGTAACTCACCATGGCTACAACGTCCTCAAGATGCCTGGAAGCGGCGGAGTCATCACGGTGCCCTGTGAAGAGAAAGATGCGGTGTGTTCCCTTGAACGAGCTTTTCAGGCCGCATCATTAGAAGACCCGAATCGCAGAAGCAGGAGGCTTCCCGAGACCACCCCCAATAAGAAGAAGACATCGTCAGGTTCGTCCCCTCAGGAGGCAAGTCCCTCAGGGCATGTGCCTTCCCAGGGGGATCCTCCCTCCATCGCACAGAAAAGCGCGCCCGGTGCCCTCCTCAGGCAGGGCTCGGGGGCTCTCCCCTGGAGGGCCACCGACCTGGCTAAGGTCACGAGGGAGGCGCTTGGGCACCATGTGGAGGCGTGTTTCAAAGCACGTTTCCCTCAAGAAGGAGCAAAGCAAGGAGGGTCAGACCCTCAGGAGTTCGTCAGCGAAGTCATTCAAGAGCTACAGGAATCGAGAATCATGAGAGGTTGCCGCCGTCTACCGGCTGTGGCTCCCCATCCAGGCGAGGATGGTGGGATGCACGTCTGTATCGACATACCAGGGCTCAACCAAGTTGCCACGATGGAGCGCCTCTGGCCCTCGCAAGTGGGGCGCTGCAGAGGTCCGCCCCACAGCTACGCTCGCATGCCTTACGGCTTGTCGAGCGCGGCTGCTACGTACCAGCGCCTCATGAGGGGCATCATGGAGGCTCAAGAGGAAAGGCGTTCCGCAGCCTTGGTGGAGATGGAGACGATTTCCGAGGAACCACCAGCGCCTCCGGAGCCTCCCGAGGCCCCTGGGCCTGGGGGCTCGTGAGGACCGGCTTCCGCAGCCCACCGAGTCTGCTGCACTAACACCCCTTCATCCTCGACATCTTCAGGTGACATCTTTCGAGTTTCATTTCTAGCTGGGAGCGCCCTCCCAGGGCTGCGTCATTCCCAGGCCGCGTGGGTCCGTCCCTGCGGCATGTATCCCTTTTTATTTCATGTTGGTTAGCTTGCTTTGTTGCGGACGCCCCTCGGGACGCACCATCCCCAAGTCGCTCGGGCCAGGCCCAGCGACATGTATCTCCTTTGCGTTTATTTCCAGCTATGCGTTCACCCACCATGCTTGATTACTTGATGCCTATCCAGGGCACTTCTTCTCCTCCATGTCGACCACTTGCACGTTAAAGGGGGGGTACCTGAGCATCGGGACTCAGGGCTCTTACCGGCGTTCCAGCCCTCACCCTCTGGCCTTGTCCACGACATCGCGACCTGACATACTAGCGACGGCTGAGACCAGCTCGAGGGCCGGGACCCGAGGACGTAGAGTATAGGCATCTAACCCAACTTGCAGGAACACATCACAAGATAAGGCCCAGTGCCAGGCGCAACCCGCCTAGAGGTAGGGCCCCGTGAGTCCCGCGTTGGCTCACGGGTGCCCAGATACACCTCACCTAGCCCTACCGCGCTGGTGATAAACAACTGAGGGTGGCCCCCGGGCCGCATCAACCTCAGGGAGCCCAGAGCTCAGTGTCTAGCCTCATCGCAACGCCTCCCCTCGGGAGAGCCGCGCGAGGGGACTAGGCACGGGAGCTGCGCCAGGGTCACGCCCAGACGTACGCCATCCAGCCAGGCCCCTCGGGCCTGGTTCGTCGCGCGTATCTCCCCGAGCGGAGCCAAGGTATGAAGGCCGTTTGAGCGTCAAGGGAGACCCCTGAGCATCGCGACTCAGGAGCCTAACTGGTCCCGTAGCCCCTCACTCCCTAGTTCCAAAAGGCTAGCACTGGGTGAGGTACGCGCGGGGCCGGGCTCCGCAGACGTAGAACGGTAGTCGCACTTGCATCTCGCCTCCTTATTTGTTGTTTGCGCGTCAAGGGGGACTCCTGAGCATCGCGACTCAGGAGCCTAACTGGTCCCGTAGCCCCTCACTCCCTAGTTCCGAAAGGCTAGCGCTGGGTGAGGTACGCGCGGGGCCGGGCTCCGCAGACGTAGAACGGAAGATCCACCTGCATCACACCTCCCTACTTGTTGTCCGTACGCCAAGGGGGACTCCTGAGCATCGCGACTCAGGAGCCTAACTTGCAACATAGCCCCTCACTCCTTTGGTCCTGTCCTGGTTTCCGGTCGGGGCTAAAGCTGGGTGAGGTACGCGCGGGGCCGGGCTCTGCCGGCGTGGAAAACAAGCAAGTAGGGAGGAAGCACATAAAATTCAAGGAATTTAAATGCAAATATTACAGTCCATACTATCGTCCCAAATACCAAACGCAAGTTTAAACGCCTCCCCGAGGCATGATACACGTGCAAGAATTAAAGGCAAGACAGGAGCAGTGGCGGAGTCGCTTGTCGGCGGTGGAGCAGCGTGAATTGGCTTCGCCTCATGGAGCAGGAGGGCCGGCAGCGCCTTGCTTCGGCTTGGTGCTGAAGGCCCAGAACTTCCCCAGCAGCGCCTCCGCGCGCCCCCTCACGGCCTCGGCAGCAGCGACAACACCCTCGCCGCTCACTGGCTCCAACAGGCTGTCCAGGTCGGCGCTGGGGTCGCGAAGGTAGATGTGGGCGAAGACCCGCGTCAGCACTGTAGAAGACAGGACATGTGCCTCGGCCTCAGCCGTGGGGCCAAGTCCAAGGATGACATCCTCAAGGGAACGAACCAGGAAGGGAAGCAGCTTGGCGGGGCCATCCTCGGCGCCGGCCAGCGGGCTCTCCAGGCCGCTCTCGTAAAGCGTCTTTAGCGAGGCACGGGCCTTCTCCTCCATGTCCGCGAAGGCCACGCGATCCTCGGCAAGAACCCGGGCTTTGTCATCTAGCTCAACCTTTGTCGCCTCCAGCTCCTTCTTCAGCGCGCCTAGACAGTCGCGGTGCTTCTTGAGCTTGGCCTCCCGGCCCTCGATGGCCGCCTCGCGAGCCTTCATGCCTTCTTCTTGCTCCTGGCGATGGCGAGCCTCCTTCGTGAGCTGGTCTCGCAGGCCCTGCAGCTCGTCCTCCAGTGCCATGCAACGACCACGGACTTCGACCACCTCCCCCAGGGCTGCGTCTCGAGCAGCCTTCGCTTCGAGGAGGGCCTCCCTCTCTTCGTCGTAGGCCGTCGAGGCCTGAACCAGCGCCGCCCGAATCGAGGCGTCGGAACGGACCCATCCTGAAGCCAGCTCCAGGCGCCCGGCCGCCAGGCGGGGGTCGGCGCCAAGAAGATCCTGCCACAGCCGGTCCAGTCCAGCAGCGGCACGCTCTAGGACGGCAGGAGGAGTTGGAGAAATAGCAGTCGATGGAACAGGAGGAGAAGGTAGCGCCGGCGAGACCACAACATCCTGAGGCGGAGTCTGCTGCGCCCCAACGACTGTGGTGGCGGCAACAGGCAGAGGCACCTCGGGAGTCACTTGGGCCATGGGGGCTGGGCTCGCCCCAGCCAGCTCAGCCAGGCCTCGCGAGGACGACCGAGCAGGAGAAGCCCGTGCATCACGGTCACCTTCCCCCGGAGGCGGAGGCGTTGCTGCGGATGGGGTCTCGGGAGCCCCCTTCGGCTTCTTCGCCGCGGGCGCCAGCCTATTCAAGAGAAGCGAACATCAAGCCTCAGCAGCAGAACAAGAAACAAAGACAAGGATCAAGCGCTTACGGGTCGTCGCCGGTGAGCTCGGGCAGCCTCCGGACAAATTTGAAGCCTGATAGCTGGCTGGAAGGGTCAACCTCGGGAGCAGAAGGCGCGTCTGCAGGCCGCCTCGGGGCGGGGGCAGACCCACGGGAGATCAGCCCTGTCCTGTCCTTCTTCGGGATCGGGGGCAGGCTCCCGCCGACCTGCTCGTCTCCATCCTCGTCGTCGTCGCTAGAAGAAAGGCGGAGAGTGCAGGCCCTGCACCGGGGGAGGGGAGCCCTTGACTCTCTGTCGGTCGCCTCAGAGTCAGGCCCCTCCCCCCATTCCTCTTCACCCTCTTCTACGCTGGAGCCGCCGTAGGACACGTCCACCAGTCCCTCGGGAGCCTCCGCGGGCACGGGCCCGTCCCTGTTGAAGGCAGGCATGGACTCCACCACCTGCTCCCAATCGTCGCGGAGGAACAAGGGCGTAGGAGCGCCCTCCAACCTCGCCACAGCGCCCCCGGCCAGAGATTGGAGCACCGCGGCCAGATCTTCGCCAACCAAGGCCGCGAGGCTCGGATGAGGCCTCCACATCGGGGGTGAGTACTGCGGAAGCGGAGCCAACTGGTGCTCCAGGAATTCCCTCAGCAGCGACGCGCTGGTCAGCTTTGCCGCCGCCATGCTGGCCGGCCTCAGATGGGCGTCCATCCTCTTCAGCACCGGCTTCGCACGGGGGTCCGTGAGTTCTGCGCGGGCCCAATCACCGGAGCTCATGGGTGGTTCCTTGGGCAAGATCAGTCGCGGGTGAATGCGCCCGGCGTCTGTCAAGACCCATTTGCTCCTGAAGCCCTCGATCCTTTTTCCCGGCTTCGAAATGGCAATGGCGCCACCGTACGCGATAAAGCTCGCGCACGCGGAAGGAGAACCGTGAGAGACCCGGAGGGAGAAGTAGTGGCGCAGCAGGGCCACTGAGGGCTGCACCCCTACGTGAGCCTCGCAGTAATAGGCAAAGATTGTCAAGAGAAGGACGGCGTTGGGGTGGAGATGCAGAGCCTGCAAGTTGTAATGGCGGAGGACAGAGAAGAAGAACTCGGAGAAGGGAGGCACCAGACCAGCAATAATGGAGCTTACAAAGAGAGGATAAAAGGTGCTCCCTCGGCCCTCAGGGGTGGCGGAGCCGGCCTTGAACACCGTCGCCCCGTCGATGCCCTGCGCCGCCGCTATCCGGCGCAACCGGGCAAAGCTTGACTCAGACACGTTTGGCGAATCCAGGGTAGACGAGTACCAAGCTTCGGCTGGGGACTGACGAGGCGCCATGGCTTCTAGGTCACGCGGTCGAAGTAGATCTCGAGATTTGGAGGAAAGAAGGAGAGGCGCAAGAAAGGGGATCTGAGAAGCAACCGAGGAAGCAGAAAAAGCAAAGCCGGGCGGATGCCGCCCCTTTATCAACTCGCGCGATAGCGGAGACGCCCACGTCCCATCAACCGCCACGCGGCGCCCAAGGCTGCAGGCTGTTAGGGCCCGCGGCACTTCGCCCTTGCCCTTTCGCCTCTCGGCACGGCCAAGTCCGGGCGCGCCTTGGGCCCGGGGGCTACTGTCGGTGTTCTGGGAACGGGGGTCCCCAGACTTGCCTGCCTGCGGCCTGCGGCGTGGCTCAAAGGAGGCCCAGCACGGCCCATCTTCATCAACACAAGACCCAAGACCCTCGCGAGGGGCCAAGCCTCGCGGGGCGGACGACGCAGAGCTTCCTCAGGTGCAGCCTCATCAGGCTCGCTCACGAGGAGGCGGAGAGATCAAGGCGGGGTAACTCACGAGGTGCCCATGATGTAAGCCATGATGACCAAGGGCGCCAGGCGGGCGCTAGCCTGCACAGTGTCCTCCCTTTCCTCTTTAGTGCAAAGGGAGCAAGCGCGGGCGAGAGGATCAAGCAAAGGCATCCATTTCGGTGCAACGAGACCAAGACCAGCTCCGCGACAAGGAGGAGGTCATTGTGGAGCCCAAGCCAGCGTCATCACCAGAGCCTTTGGCAGGCGAGGACCAACTTTAGTCAGGATACCAGATGTTCCCCTTCAAAATGGCCAGCTGTTGGCGCCCTTCCTGCTCAATATTTGGGAAGAGGCCCAGGGCCTTTGCCTATAAATAGGACTAGCCACCTCCAGGGTAGGGACAGAGAGGAATCAAAGGAGAGGAATCAAGATAGAGGCATCGAGGAATCGACCGACAATCGGACAGAGAGAGAGAGAGAGAGAAGGGCGACTGAACCCCTCTAGTAGTTCATCGCCATAGCCAAGAACAGACCCTCGCGAGGCTATTCTTCCCTGTATTGTTCATCCTCATCAGCCCAAGAGGCAATCCACCACACCACACTGGAGTAGGGTATTACACCACATCGGTGGCCCGAACCAGTATAAACCTTGTGTCTCTTGTGTTGTTCTTTCAGTAGTGTACATCTTTGCGAGACGGAGAGGTAGAGAGCGTAATCTCCGCGTGCACCCCAGAGTTCGAACCTTAAGGGTCTGCCGGAACCCGTGATCCGACAAAATCATCGTAACAAGAAAATAAGTTTCTATGATCTGATCGTGGAGGAGAATATTTGAGTTACGAGTTTGATCTTCATTTGAAACAATGCGGAATAGTTTTGCAACTCACGCCACCCGGAACACCACAGCGTAATGGTGTGTCCGAACGTCATAATCGTACTTTACGAGATATGGTGCGATCTATGATGTCTCTTACAGATTTACCGCTATCGTTTTGGGGTTATGCTTTAGAGACGGGTGCATTCACGTTAAATAGGACACCATCGAAATCCGTTGAGACGACGCCTTATGAATTGTGCTTTGGTAAGAAACCAAAGTTGTCGATTCTTAAAGGTTGGGGCTGCGATGCTTATGTGAAAAATATTCAACCTGATAAGCTCGAACCCAAATCGGAGAAATGCATCTTCATAGGATACCCAAAAGAGACTGTTGGGTACACCTTCTATCACATATCCGAAGGCAAGACTTTTGTTGCTAAATTTGGAATATTTCAAGAGAAGGAGTTTCTCTCGAAAGAAGTGAGTGGGAGGAAAGTAGAACTTGATGAGGTAACTGTACCTGCTCCCTTATTGGAAAGTAGTTCGTCGCAGAAACCGGTTTCTGCGACACCTACACCAATTAGTGAGGAAGTTAATGATGATAATCATGAAACTTCAGATCAAGTTATTACAGAACCTCGTAGGTCAACCAAAGTAAGATCCGCACCTGAGTGGTATGGTAATCCTATTCTGGAGGTTATGTTACTGGACCATGACGAACCTACGAACTATGAAGAAGCGATGGTGAGCCCAGATTCCGCAAAATGGCTTGAGGCCATGAAATCTGAGATGAGATCCATGTATGAGAACAAAGTGTGGACTTTGGTTGACTTGCCCGATGATCGGCAAGCCATTGAGAATAAATGGATCTTCAAGAAGAATACTGACGCTGACGGTAATGGATTATCTCTAATATTTATGGTACCTGTGATCCACAAGACAAATTGGAGTTTACTAATTGGTTCTCAAACATTCACATGCCTGATAGTATGGACTGGATATTAATGGGAGATTTCAATCTTATGAGAGCACCTTCTGATAGGAACAGACTTGGGGGAGATGTTAATGACATGCTTTTGTTCAATGAGGCTATTAGCAATCAAGGATTAATTGAATTACCTTTACATGGCAGAAAGTTTAGTTGGAGCAACATGCAGCATGATCCTCTGCTGGTCAAATTGGATTGGTTTTTCACTTCTGCCTCCTAGATGACTTCCTTCCCAAACACAATAGTGCTCCCCCTTGCAAAACCTATTTCAGATCATCTGCCATGTGTGATTAAAGTTGGTACTTCCATTCCAAAGTCTAAAGTCTTCAGATTTGAAAACTACTGGCTCCAACATTCAGATTTCAAACAGATAGTGGCAAATGCTTGGAATATCCCAGTGGGCAATCTTGATGCTGTCAAAACCCTGAATGCTAAGTTCAAAAACTTAAGAAGAGCTTTGAAGCTGTGGGCAAAATCCTTATCCTGTCTGAAAACCCAAATTGCAAAGCTAAATGAGTTCATTTTCATGTGGGACCTCTTTGAAGAATTTAGAGAGTTGGATATTCATGAATGGAATTGCAGGGATCTTATTAAAGAGCAGTTGCTTATACTTCTGAAGAACCAGAAGATTTATTGGAAGCAAAGAGGAAAAATCAAAGGAGTGAAGTTTGGAGATGAAAACACAAAGTTTTTTCACACTAAAGCATCAATTAATTATAGACATAATCATATTGCTGTTCTACAAAATGAGGACCAAGTTGAGATATCTGATCATGTTGGCAAAGCTGCAATACTCCTAGACACTTACAAAAAAAAGAATGGGCACATCCCAAAAAACCTCAATGCATTTTGACTTGGCTTCATTGTTTGGGCATAGAGAACACTCAGATATCTTTACTAATCTTGAACTGCATTTTACTGAAGAGGAAATCGATGATGTGGTCAAAAATCTTCCAACAGACAAATCACCAGGCCCAGATGGCTTTAATAATGAATTTCTCAGGTCCTGCTGGGAGATTATCAAGGGAGATGTGCTCAGATTCATTTTTGTTTTTCATTCAGGCCAAATTTCCCTTGAGAGCATTAATACTTCTTTCATTACTCTCATTCCTGAGGGAAGTACTCCATTGACAGCAAATGATTTTAGGCCAATATCCCTTCTTAATTGCTGCCTGAAGATTATCACTAAACTGTTGGCTAACAGGTTGCAGAAAGTGATCCTTAAGTTGGTTCGTATAAACCAATATGGATTTCTGAAAGAAAGATCAATTCATGATTGTTTGGGCTGGACATATGAGTACCTTCACCAATGTCACAAATCTAAAGATGAAATTGTTGTGCTGAAATTAGACTTTGAAAAGGCTTTTGACACAATTGAGCATCAGGCAATGCTAAATATTTTAAAGGCCAAGGGTTTTGGGGACAAATGGATTTCTTGGATCAAAATGCTCTTCACTTATGCCTCATCTGCTATTTTGCTTAATGGGGTCCCTGAAAAAAAAATTACTGCCTTAGAGGTGTGAGACAGGGGGACCCCCTTTCCCCTCTTCTGTTTGTTATGGCTGCTGATCTTCTTCAGTCCATTCTCAACAAGGCAATGCACATGGAATTGTTATCTGCCCCCTTACAAGTATAGTCATGTCCTGATTTCCCAATTGTCCAGTATGCTGATGACACCCTGGTTATTCTACAAGCAGATGCCAAGCAACTTCATTGTCTTAAAGCTCTCCTCAATACTTTTGCAGATGCCACTGGACTTAGGGTAAACTATAATAAATCAAGTATGATTCCAATCAATGTGCCAGAGGACAAGATGGAGATTTTGGTTAATACTTTTCATTGCAAAAAGGAATCTTTTCCAATTCAATATTTGGGAACACATTTAGGTCTTCATAAGCCTACTGTTGAGCAGTGTTTCCCTCTTCTCACAAGGCTTCAAAAGAAACTTCTGGGTTTGTCCTCATTTATGACAATGGCTGGAAGGTTATTGTTGGTGAAATCTGTCCTCAATTCTTTGTTGATCTACCTCATGGGATGCCTTGATATGCCTGTCACAATCAAAATGCAAGCCATAAAGTACTTGAGGCACTGCCTGTGGAGAGGCCCTGATCTAGAGGACCACAGGCCTGCCATGGTAGCATGGAACACTGTGTGTAGACCCAAAAGTCAAGGAGGTTTGGGGGTCATGGATATCTTCATCCAGAATAAAGCTTTGCTGCTTAAGAATCTGCACAAGTTCTATAACAGACACAATACCCCCTGGGTGAACCTAATATGGGAAACATACTATAGCAATGACACCTTGCCTGGTAATAACTGGATTGGATCCTTCTGGTGGAAGGCAAACCTCAAGCTTATTGATAATTACAAATCTTTAGCCAGATGCAACATAGGTGATGGCAAGAGTGCTTTCTTTTGGACTGACCTGTGGCACACTACCTGTCTGCAAGACATGTTCCCTCGTCTCTTCTCTTTTGTGAAAAACAAGACTACAACTATCCACAGCATTCTTCAAGTAGAATATTTAGAGGATTTATTCCATCTTCCTCTCACTATGCAAGCTTTCCAAGAATTTGAGGCCATGGAAGAGCTTTGTATTGATCTCAGGGCATCTGACACACTAGATTGCACTGACACTTGGAGCTACATTTGGGGAAATGAACACTTTTCTGTGGCTAAAGCATACAAAGTTCTAATGGGAGTAAAAATTGTACCACAGCAGTTCAACTGGATCTGGAATTCCTCATGTCAACCAAAACATAAGGTGTTCTTTTGGAGATTGCTTCATGACAGGCTCAATACCAGAAACCTTTTGAGAAGGAAAACTTTCCACTTGCCCAATTACAACTGTGCTGTCAACAACTGCCCTCACGAAGAAATTCTTCACCACCTTTTCTGGACATGCCCTTTTGCAGCCCAATGTTGGGATTTGATTTGCCCTTCAAGACAGACAGATGTTTCAATTCTGGAAGCTTTTCTTGATCTCAAGCAGAAATTACATGTGCCTTTCTTCATGGAGATAATCAACCTTGCTTCCTGGGCCATCTGGATCTCAAGGAATAACCTCATCTTCCTAGCAATTCAACCTAGCATTCAGAGGTGGAAAGCCATTCTCCTGGAAGAACTAAATCTTTTAAGATTTAGAATTAAGAAGAATTATGCTGCAGCTTATTGTTCCTGGCTTGACACTCTTGTGCTGTAATCCTTGTCCTTATCTTTTCTTTTCTTTTCTCTTTTTTCCTCTTCTCTCTTTGGCTTATCTCAAGCCTTTTTGTATATTGATACCTTGTTCTCTATTATATTAATAAAAATTGCAGTGGGGTTTTGCCCTACTGTGTACAGTAAAAAAAATTACTGTGTAATATAGATTATTGACTCTAGTGCAAGTGGGAGACTGAAGGAAATATGCCCTAGATGCAATAATAAAGTTATTATTTATTTCCTTATATCATGATAAATGTTTATTATTCATGCTAGAATTGTATTAACCAGAAACATGATACATGTGTGAATACATAGACAAACAGAGTGTCACTAGTATGCTCTACTTGACTAGCTTGTTGATCAAAGATGGTTATGTTTCCTAGCCATAGACATGAGTTGTCATTTGATTAACGGGATCACATAATTAGGAGAATGATGTGATTGACTTGACCCCTTCCGTTAGCTTAGCACACGATCGTTTAGTATTCTGCTATTGCTTTCTTCATGACTTATACATGTTCCTATGACTATGAGATTATGCAACTCCCGTTTACCGGAGGAACACTTTGTGTGCTACCAAACGTCACAATGTAACTGGGTGATTATAAAGCTGCTCTACAGGTGTCTCCAAAGGTACTAGTTGGGTTGGCGTATTTTGAGATTAGGATTTGTCACTCCGATTGTCGGAGAGGTATCTCTGGGCCCACTCGGTAATACACATCACTTAAGCCTTGCAAGCATTGCAAATAATGAGTTAGTTGCGGGATGATGTATTACGGAACGAGAAAGGAGATTTGCCGGTAACGAGATTGAACTAGGTATTGAGATACCGACGATCGAATCTCGGGCAAGTAACATACCGATGACAAAGGGAACAACGTATGTTGTTATGCGGTTTGACCGATAAAGATCTTCGTAGAATATGTGGGAGCCAATATGAGCATCCAAGTTCCGCTATTGGTTATTGACCGGAGACGTGTCTTGGTCATGTCTACATAGTTCTCGAACCCGTAGGGTCCGCATGCTTAAAGTTTCGATGACAGTTATATTATGAGTTTATATGTTTTGATGTACCGAAGGTAGTTCTGAGTCCCGGATGTGATCACGGACATGAAGAGGAGTCTCGAAATGGTCGAGACATGAAGACTGATACATTTGACGACTATATTAGGACACCGGAATTGTTCCGGGGGGTTATCGGATATATACCGGAGTACCGGGGGTTACCTGAACCCCCCCGGGGGGTTAATGGGCCTACATCGGCCTAAGTGGACAAGAGGAGGGGCGGCCAACGCAGGCCGCGCGCCCCCTACCCCTCTAGTCCGAATTGGACAAGGAGGGGGGCGGCGCCCCCTTTCCTTCTTCTCCTCCTCCTCCTTCCCCTCTTCTCCTAATCCAACAAGGAAGGGAGGAAGTCCTACTCCCGGTGGGAGTAGGACTCCTCCTGGCGTGCCCCTCTCCTGGCCGTCCGCCTCCCCCCCCCTTGCTCCTTTATATACGAGGGCAGGGGCACCCCATAGACACAACAATTGATCATTGATCTTTTAGCCGTGTGCGGTGCCCCCCTCCACCATAGTCCACCTCGATAATATCGTAGCGGTGCTTAGGCGACGCCCTGCGTCGGTAGAACGTTATTATCGTCACCACGCCGTCGTGCTGACGAAACTCTCCCTCAACACTCGGCTGGATCGGAGTTCGAGGGACGTCATCGGGCTGAACGTGTGCTGAACTCGGAGGTGCCGTGCGTTCGGTACTTGATCGGTCAGATCGTGAAGACGTACCACTACATCAACCGCGTTGTGCTAACGCTTCCGCTTTCGGTCTACGATGGTACATGGACACACTGTTCCCTCTCGTTGCTATGCATCACCATGATCTTGTGTGTGCGTATGATTTTTTCTGAAATTACTACGTTCCCCAACAGTGATTGTGTCTAGATTGGATCTGGTGGTTCTGGAACTTGCGGCGGCTGGAATTGATTTTCGACGACTTCCCTAGGGTTTTTGAAATATTGGGGTATTTATAGAGCAAAGAGGCGGTGCGGGAGGCCATCGAGGTGGGCACAACCCACCTAGGCGCACCTGGGGGCCCAGGCACGCCCTGGTGGGTTGTGCCCCCCTCGGGGCACCCCCGGGTGCTTCTCCGGCCCATTGGGTGTCTTCTGGTCCATAAAAAATTCCACAAAAAGTTTTGTTGCATTTGGACTCCGTTTGGTATTGATTTCTTGCGATATAAAAAACAAGCAGAAAACAGCAACTGGCACTGGGCACTACGTCAATAGGTTAGTACCAGGGGACTACGTCAATAGGTTAGTACCAAAAATGGTATAAAATGATTGTAAAACATCCAAGAATGACAATATAACTGCATGGAACAATAAAAAATTATAGATATGTTGGAGACGTATCAGCATCCCCAAGCTTAATAGGTAAATGATAAAAACAGAATTTTTGATGTGGAATGCTGCCTAACATGTTCATGACATATTCTTTTCTTTGTAGCATGGACAGTTGGACTTTTATATGGCTCAAATAAATAGTCTAGTTTTGACATGAGGACTTTAATACTCATGCATATCAACAAGCAACCATGTATTTGAAAATATCAAAGATAAAGCAAATTATCCCTAGCCCATTATGCTCAATCATTAATCCATTCATGAAACACACTCGCGTATTAGCTACACCCAATGCTCAAGTATGATCATAGTGCGCCTTAGTTGGCGCTTTATAAGAGAATATGGAGACTCAAGTAAAATATAAAAAATGCATAAAGTAAAAGAAAGGCCCTTCACGGAGGGAAGTAGGGATTTGTAGAGGTGCGAGAGCTCAAAGCGAAAAACATAGAGATAAAACATTTTGGGTGGCATGCTTTTCCTGTCAACGATAATGACCGAGTAGTTCCCAATACTTTCCATGCTAGATATATCATAGACAGTTCCCAAACAGAAAATAAAGTTTATTCTTTTTCCACCATACTTTCACTTGCCTTCCATGCCAACACTTTCCAAGGAATATATTATTTGATAACATAAAGTAAATTCATTTTTCATTTCGGGACTGGGCATCCCTAATACCTTTGTCGTACTCTCGTGCGATGATAAGTGAATAAACACTCATTGTCAGATTTCGGGTTCCAGCAGACCCTTAAGGTTCGAACTCTGGGGTGCGCGCGGAGATTATGCCCTCTACCTCTCCGTCTCGCAAGGATCTAAACTACCAAAGGAACAGCACAAAGGACGCAGAGTTTATACTGGTTCGGGCCACCGATGTGGTGTAATACCCTACTCCAGTGTGGTGGGTGGATTGCCTCTTGGGCTGATGGTGATGAACAGTACAAAGGAGAACAGCCTCGCGAGGGCGTTTTCTAGCTGGGACGATGAACTGCTAGGGGAGTCCAGCCGCCCTTCTCCCTCTTAGTGTGTCTGTGCCTGTTTTGTCCCAATTCTAGTTGCCTCTACCCTGGGGTGGCTAGTCCTATTTATAGGCAAAGGCTCTAGGCCTCGTCCCAAATATTGAGCGGGAAGGCCGCCAACAATTGGCCAATTCGAAGGGGAACACCCAGTACACTTATCCTGACTAAAGTTGGTCCTCGCCTGCCAAAGGCCCTGTGGTGACGCCGTTCTAGGCTCCACGGTGACCTCCTTCCCACCGTTGGACTGGTCTTGGTCTTGTTGCACCGAAATGGATGCCTTTGCTTGATCCTCTCGCCTGCGCTTGCCCCCTTTGCACCAAAGAGGAAAGGGAGGACGCTGCGAGGTCTGGCGCCCGCCTGGCACCCTTGGTCGTCATGACTTGCGTCATGGGCACCTCGCTTGGTACCCAGCCTTGATCTCTCCGCCTCCTCGTGAGCCAGCCTGACGAGGCCGCGCCTGAGGAAGCACCGTGTCGTCTGCCACGCGAGGCTTGGCTCCTCGCGAGGGTCTTGGGTCCTGTGTTGATGAAGTTGGGCCGTGCTGGGCCACCTTTGAGCCACGCCGCACGCCGCAGGCAGGCAAGTCTGGGGCCCCCCGTTCCCAGAACGCCGACAGTAGCCCCCGGGCCCAAGGCGCACCCGGACTTGGCCGTGTTGAGAGGCGAAAGGGCAAGGGCGAAGCGCCGCGGGCCCTATCAGCCTGCGGCCTTGGGTGCCGCGTGGTGGTTGATTGGACGTGGGCGTCTCCGCAACCGCGCAGGTTAAAGGCGCAGCGTCTGCCCAGGCTTTGCTCTTCTCTTTCTCCTGTCGCTGCCCAGATCCCCTTTCCTGCGCCTCTCCTTCCTTCCTCCAAACTCCCAAATCTGCTCCCCTGTGACCTTGGAAGGCATGGCGCCGCGTCAGCCTCCCGCTGAAGCTTGGTTCTCGCAGGCCCTGGACTCGCCGAATGTCTCGGAGGCGAGCCTTGCCCGGCTGCGCTGGATGGTGGCAGCGTGGGGCATCGACGGAGCGTAGGTGTTCAAGGTCGGCTCCGCCACCCCTGAGGGCCGGGGAAGCACCTTCTACCCTCTCTTTGTAAGCTCCATTACTGCGGGCCTGGTGCCCCCTTTCTCCGACTTCTTCCTCTCTGTCCTCCGCCACTATGACTTGCAAGCTCTGCATCTCCACCCCAACTCCATCCTTCTCCTGGCGATCTTCGCCTACTACTGCGAGGCTCATGTGGGGGTGCAACCTTCAGTGGCCTTGCTGCGCCGCTACTTCTACCTCCGGGTCACCCGTGGTTTCCCTTCTGCATGCGCGAGCTTCGTCGCGTGTGGTGGCGCCATTGCCATCTCGAATCCCGGGAAGAGGATTGAGGGCTTCAGGAGCAAGTGGGTCTTGGTGGACGTCGGGCGCATCCACCCTCACCTGATCCTTCCCATGGAGAAGCCCGTGAGTTCCGGCGACTGGTCTCGGGCGGAGCTCACGGACCCCCGTGCGAAGCCGGTTCTGGAGAAGATGGACGCGGACCTGAAGCCGGCCGGCACGGCGGCGGCGAGGCTGACCGGCGCGTCGCTGCTGAGGGAGTTCCTGGAGCACCAGCTGGCTCCGCTTCGGCGGTACTCACCTCCGATGTGGAGGCCTCATACGAGCCCCGCGGCCTTGGGCGACGAGGATGTGACCGCGGTACTCCAATCCCTGGTCGGGGGCGAGGTGGCACGGTTGGACGGCACGCCTGCGTCCTTGTTCCTTCGCGACGACTGGAAGCAGGTGGTGGAGTCCATGCCCATCTTCAACGGGGATGGGCCCGTGCCCGCGGTGGCTCCCGAGGGACTGGTGGACGTGTCCTCCGGCGACCCCAGCGGAGAGGAGGGTGAAGAGGAGCGGGAGGAGGGCCCTGACTCCGAGGTAACTGACGGAGAGTCGAGGGCTTCCCTCCCCCGGCGCAAGTCCCGTACTCCCCGCCTTTCGTCAAGCGATGATGATGAGGTTGACGATGTGCTGGGTAGCGGGAGCTCGCCCCCGATCCCGAAGAAGGGTAGAACCGGGCTGATCCCCCGTGGGTCCGCTCCGGCTTTAGGGCGGTCCGCCGACTCGCCCTCTGCCCGGCTTTCTGGCTTCAAGTATGGCTGATCCCTCCACCCGGCTTTCTGGCTTCAAGTATGGCTGGAGGTTGCTCGAGTTCTCCAGCGACGACCAGTAAGTGCTTGATCCTTCGTCTTTTGTTTCTTGTTCCACCGCTGGGGCTTGATGTTTGCTTCTCTTTGGATAGGCTGGCGCCCGCGGCGAAGAAGCCAAAGGGGGCTCCCGAGGCCCCATCCGCGGCAATGCGTCCGCCTGCAGGGGAGGTTGACCGTGACACACGGGCTTCTCCTGCCCGGTCATCCTTGCACAGCCTTGCTGAGCTGGCTGGGGCGAGCCCAGCCCCCATGGCCCAGGTGCCTCCTGAGGTGACCCCGCCTGCTGCCGGCACCATGGTCGTTGGGGCGCAGCAGACTCCGCCTCCGGATGCTGTGGTCTCGTCGCCGCTACCTTCTCCTCCCATTCCACCGTCCGCTGCTCCCCCAACTCCTCATGCTGCCTTGGAGCGCGCCGATGCTTCCCCGTCTTCTTCCGCCGTCCTGGAGCCTGCTGTTGCTGAACTGGACCGGCTGCGGCAGGATCTTCTTGGCGCCGACCCTCGCCTGGTGGCTGGGCGCCTGGAACTGGCTTCGGGGTGGATCCGCTCCGACGCCTCGATCCAGGCGGCGCTGGTTCAGGCCTCGACGGCCTGTGACGGAGAGAGGGAGGCCACTCTCGAGGTGAAGGCTGCCCGAGACACGGCCCTGTGAGAGGTGGTTGGAGTCCGTGGTCGCTGCAAGGAGCTGGAGGACGAGCTGCAGGGCCTGCGGGACCAACTCGCGAGGGAGGTCCGCCTTCGCCAGGAGCAGGAAGAAGGCGCGAAGGCTCGCGAGGCGGCCATCGAGGATCGGGAGGCCAAGCTCATGAAGCGCCGCGACCGCCTAGGCGTGCTGAAGAAGGAGCTGGAGGTGACGAAGGCCGAGCTGGACCACAAGGCCCGGGTTCTTGCCGAGGATCGCGTGGCCTTCGCAGACATGGAGAAAGATGCCCGTGCTTCGCTGAAGATGCTCTACGAGAGCCGCCTGGAGAGCCCGCTGGCCGGTGACGAGGATGGACCCGCCAAGCTGCTTCCCTTCCTGGTTCGTGCCCTTGGGGGTGTCGCCCTTGGCCTCGGCCCCACGGCCGAGGCCGAGGCACGAGTCTTGTCCTCTGCTGCGCTGATGCGGGTCTTCGCCCATATCTACCTTCGCGATCCCAGCGCAGACCTCAATGGCCTGTTGGAGCCGGTGAGTGGCGAGGGTGCTGCTGCTGCTGTCGAAGTCGTGAAGGGGCGCGCTGAGGCGCTGCTGGGGAAGTTCTGGGCCTTCAGCACCAAGCCGAAGCAAGGCGCCGCCGGCCCTACTGCTCCATGAAGCGAGGCCACTCCGCACTGCCCCACCGCCGACTAGTGACTCCGCTGCCGCTCCTGTTCTTCTTTTACTTCCTGCACATGCATCACGCCTCGAGGAGGCATTTAAACTTGCGTTTGTTACTGAGACGACAGTATGGACTGTAATATTTGCTTTTAATTTCTTTGAGTTTTATGCTTTTCCTCCCTACTTGCTTGCGTTATACGCCGGCAGAGCCCGACCGCGCGCGTACCTCACCCAGCATTAGCCCTGACCGGAAACCAGGACGGGACCAAAGGAGTGAGGGGCTACGTGACAAGTTAGGCTCCTGAGTCGCGATGCTCAGGAGTCCCCCTTGGCGCACGAACAACAAGTAGGGAAGTGTGATGTAGATGTATCTTCCGTTCTACGTCTGCAGAGCCCGACTCCGCGCGTACCTCACCCAGCATAGCCTTTCGGAACTAAGGAGTGAGGGGCTACGGAGCCAGTTAGGCCCCTAAGTCGCGATGCTCAGGGGTCCCCCTTGACGCGCAAACAACGGGCGATGAGGTGAGATGCGAGTGAGACCACCGTTCTACGTCTGCCGAGCCCGGCCCCGTGCGTACCTCACCCAGCATAGCCTTTCGGAACTAAGGAGTGAGGGGCTACGGGACCAGTTAGGCCCCTGAGTCGCGATGCTCAGGGGTCCCCCTTGACGCGCAAACGGCCTTCATACCATGGCTCCGCTCGGGGAGAGACGCGCGACGAACCAGGCCCGAGGGGCCTGGCTGGGTGGCGTACGCCTGGGCGTGACCCAGTCGTAGCCCCCGTGCCTAGCCCCCTTGCGCGGCGCTCCCGAGGGGAGGCGTTGTGGTGAGGCTAGACACTGAGCTCTGGGCTCCCTGAGGTTGATGCGGCCCGGAGGCCACCCTCAGTTGTTTATCACCAGCGCGGAGCATAGCGCTTCCATATGTGTACGGGCATAGCCGCTCCTCGGCAGTGTCGTCAGCCAACGCGGAGCATGGTGCTTCCACTGGTACGTGGGAGGGGGCTCCCCTCCGGGAGGAGCCCCCGGGGCGTGTATAGCCCCGCCCTGACACGTGGCCGGCACGGTAGGGCTAGGTGAGGTGTATCTGGGCACCCGTGAGCCAGCGCGGGACTCATGGGGCCCTACCTCTAGGCGGGTTGCGCCTGGCACTGGGTCGTATCTTGAGGTGTGTTCCTGCAGATTGGGTTAGATGTCGGCACTCTACGTCCTCGGGTCCCGGCCCTCGAGCTTGTCTCAGCCGTCGCTGGTATGCCAGGTCGCGATGCCGTGGACAAGGCCAGAGGGTGAGGGCTGGAGAGCCAGTAAGAGCCCTGAGTCGCGATGCTCAGGTACCCCCCGTTTAACGTGCAAGTGGTCGACATTGGGAAGAAGAGGTGCCGTGAACAGGCGTCAAGTAATCAAGCATGATAGGCGAATGCATAGTTGGAAATAAACGCAAAGAAGATACACGCCACTAGGCCTGGCCCGAGCGGCCTGGGGATGATGCAACCCGAGGGGCACCCCCAACAAAGCAAGCTAACGATCGAAAACTAAAAAAGGGATACATGCCGCAGGGACGGACCCACGCGGCCTGGGAATGAAGCAGCCCTGGGGGGCGTTCCCAGCCGGAAATGAAGCTTAAAAGATGTCACCTGGGGTTGTCGTGGACGAAGTGGTGTTGGTGTAGCAGACTCAGTGGGCTGCAGGAGCCGATCCTTACGAGCCCCCAGGCCCAGGGGCCTAAGGAGGCTCCGGAGGCGCTAGTGGCTCCTCGCAAATGATCTCCATCTCCGCCAGGACTGCGGAACGCCTGTCTTCCTGAGTCTCCATGATGCCCCTCATGAGGCGCTGGTACGCAGCAGCCATGCTCGGCAAGCCGTAAGGCATCCGAACATAGCTGTGGGGTGGACCTCCACAACGCACCACTTGTAAGGGCCAGAGGCGCTCCGTCGTGGCGACTTGATTGAGCCCTGGTACGTCGATGCAGATGCGCAGCCCACCATCCTCGCCTGGATGGGGGGCCACAGCTGGTAGACGGCGGCAACCTCTCATGATTCTTGACTCCTGTAGTTCTTGAACGGCCTTGTTATCGAACTCCTGCTGGTCTGACTCTCCTTGCCTTGCTCCTTCTTGAGGGAAACGTGCTTTGAAGCACGCCTCCACGTGGTGCCCAAGTGCCTCCCTCGTGACCCCGGCCAGGTCGGTGGCCCTCCAGGTGAGAGCCCCCGAGCCCTGCCTGAGGAGGGCGCAGGGCGCGCTTTCCTATGCGATGGATGGAGGGTCCCCTTGGGTAGACACGGGCCCTGAGGGGCCTGCCTCCTGAGGGGCCGAGCCTGACGATGTCTTCTTCTTCTTGGGGGTAATCTCGGGAAGCCTCCTGCTTCCGCGATCTGGGTCTTCTAGTGACGCGGCCTGAAAGGCTTGCTCCAGGGAACACACTGCATCCTTTTCTTCACACGGCACCGTGATGACTCCGCCACTCCCTGGCATCTTGAGGACGTTGTAGCCATGATGAGTTATGGCCATGAACTTGGCTAGCGCCGGGTACCCTAGGATGGCATTGTACGGCAGGCGGATGTGAGCGACGTCGAAGTCGATGAGCTCGGTGCGGTAGTTGCTGCGAGCCCCGAAGGTGACAGGGAGGCGGACCTGCCCAATCGGGACCGTGGAACCGTCGGTGACTCCGGAGAAAGGCTTGGTTGGCTGAAGCTGGTCATAGGGCACTTGGAGATTGTTGAATGTTTCCACGGACAGGACGTTGAGCCCTGCTCCACCATCGATGAGGGTCCTGGTGAGCAGTACGTTGCCGATGACTGGAGAGCAAAGCATCGGGAGGGCCCTGGCTGTGGCCGCGCAGTTCAGCTGATCCACTGAGCTGAACGTGATGGTGCACACCGACCACCTGAGAGGGCGCGTTACTTCGAGCCTGGGGAGGACTGCATTCACTTCACGGGCAAACTGCTTGAAGATGCGTTGGGAGGCTGGGGCTTGAGCTTTGCCCAGGATGCAGGCGATTGCGCGTGGCTCCTGGAAGCCTCCAGCCCCCTCGTCTTGGTGGCGGTCCTCGTTCCTCCTTGGCCGAGGCGGCAGCGGGGGAAGGCATGCGTTGCCCTGCAGGCGATCCTCACGAGGCTGATCCCTCCAATCCCCCTCGCGAGGCAGGTCCCGTCAGCGGTCCTCGCGAGGTTGATCATGCCACCCTTGGCGCGGGCCGCGATCTTCCCAGCGTCCTGGGGTTCTTCCTCCTCCTCGGCCGTAGCCCCGATCAGCGCGGTCAGGGCATCGGCCGATCCTTCCTTCTCGCACGGCGCGAAGCACTTGGCATTCGTTGGTGTTGTGGGTGTGGAGGTCGTGGTACACGCAGTATCGGCTGCCCCTGGAGGATTCGGGCAGGTCCTTGCCTCGCTTGGTATCAGGTTCTGCCGCGAGCACGGCAGCCCCCTTGCGCTTCACGTCCTTGGCCTTGGGTTTCTTCTCTTCTGGGTCCGCGGCGGGCAGCTCGAGGAGGGAGGGACGCCCCTCCTCTGCCCTGGCGCACTTGGTCGCCAAGTTGAACAGCTCCAGGGAGGTGCACAGGTCTTCATGCATCGCCAGCTCCTCCTTCATCTTGACGTCGCGCACGCTGTCGGACAAGGCTGAGATGATGGCTTCCTCGGACACCTTGGGGATCTTGAGTCACGCGCTGTTGAAGCACTGGATGTACTTTTGCAGGGTCTCTCCGGGTTGTTGCTTGATGCGGCGCATGGCACTCACGGCGGGCGGCCGGTCGCGAGTACCTTGGAAGTTGGCGATGAAGCGGGTGCGCATCTGGTCCCAAGAAGAGATCGTGCCTGGGGCCAGGTTAAGGAGCCAGGTACGAGCCCCTTCCTTGAGCGCCATGGGGAACCAGTTCGCCATGACCTTTTCGTCCCCGCTGGCAGCTTCGATGCCCAGCTCGTAAAGCTGGAGGAACTCGGCGGGGTCGGTCGTGCCGTCATAGCGAGGAGGCAGGTCTGGCTTGAACTTGCCGGGCCACGCAACGCTGCGCAGCTCGGTGGTGTAGGCGCGGCAGCCGGCCGTGGCCATGGGAGGCTTCGGTCGAGGGGGATCTTGGCCTTGAGGGTCCCCATGCGCTGCAGCCGGAAGCAGCGCGGGGTCTTGACGTGCCGGTGGTGGAGCAGGGTCGCGGCGAGCCGGAGCATGAAGCGCTCGGGCAGCCTCTTGCAGTCGAGGGACTTCTTGGCAGCTCCGTTCTTGCTGGGCTGGCGCCTGACGGAGCGGGTTCCGCCCAGGGGCCACGCGCCTTGGAGCCATGGCGTCTTCTTGGAGGGGAGACGGCCGGTACGCCCCCGAGGCTTCATTGCCAGCGCGTAGCGGGGTGCGGCGCAACGGAGCGGACGGTGCAGGAGAGCCCCTGCGGCGCGCACGAGCTCGATGACGCGGTCGAGCCACTCTTCGTAGACGTCGTCGACGGGACGGTAGCGCAGGAGATCGTTTGCCGCGATGAGTGCAGCTCGAGCCTCCAAGGGCGCGCGGAGCGCGTGGGACGAAGAACCAGCTGGCATGAGCGACGGAGTAGCGGTGCGGCCGTCTCGCTGTACGGACGGGTGCTGAGACGACGCTTTCTGCTCGTTCCCCGCCGGGCCGGTGGCGGCGTTGACGGCGGGCGACGGGGAACGACGAGGACGCCCACCGATAGGGGCCGTCTGGGCGGCGCGGGAAGCGATGGCGGCCCGGCGCTCGGCGCGGGCTCGATGGGCGTCAGACATGGATGCGACGGTCGGAGGAGAACGAAGCGGTGGAAGACAAATTACGGCGCACCCCTACCTGGGGCGCCAAATGTCGGATTTCGGGTTCCGGGAGACCCTTAAGGTTCGAACTCTGGGGTGCGCGCGGAGATTATGCCCTCTACCTCTCCGTCTCGCAAGGATCTAAACTACCAAAGGAATAGCACAAAGGACGCAGAGTTTATACTGGTTCGGGCCACCGATGTGGTGTAAAACCCTACTCTAGTGTGGTGGGTGGATTGCCTCTTGGGCTGATGATGATGAACAGTACAAAGGAGAACAGCCTCGCGAGGGTGTGTTCTAGCTGGGACGATGAACTGCTAGGGGAGTCCAGCCACCCTTCTCTCTCTCTCAGTGTGTCTGTGCCTGTTCTGTCCCAATTCTAGTTGCCTCTACCCTGGGGGTGGCTACTCCTATTTATAGGCAAAGGCTCTGGGCCTCGTCCCAAATATTGAGCGGGAAGGGCGCCAACAATTGGCCAATTCGAAGGGGAACACCCAGTACACTTATCCTGACTAAAGTTGGTCCTCGCCTGCCAAAGGCCCTGTGGTGACGCCGTTCTGGGCTCCACGGTGACCTCCTTCCCACCGTTGAACTGGTCTTGGTCCTGTTGCACCGAAATGGATGCCTTTGCTTGATCCTCTCGCCTGCTCTTGCCCCCTTTGCACCAAAGAGGAAAGGGAGGACGCTGCGCGGTCTGGCGCCCGCCTGGCACCCTTGGTCGTCATGGCTTGCATCATGGGCACCTCGCGAGGTACCCTGCCTTGATCTCTCCGCCTCCTCGTGAGCCAGCCTGACGAGGCCGCGCCTGAGGAAGCACCGTGTCGTCCGCCCCGCGAGGCTTGGCTCCTCGCGAGGGTCTTGGGTCCTGTGTTGATGAAGTTGGGCCGTGCTGGGCCCCCTTTGAGCCTCGCTGCAGGCCGCAGGCAGGCAAGTCTGGGGACCCCCGTTCCCAGAACGCCGACACTCATCTTGAGAATAACACATCTAGCATGGGAATATATTAGACACCCCCTACCATTTCATGAGCGGTACTAGCACACAAAAGAGAAGTTTATTTTGAAAACTAGAGATGGCACGTACAAATTTGCTTAGAACGGCAAAAGAATACCACATATAGGTAGGTATGATGGACTCATGTGGCAAAACTGGTTTAAAGGATTTTGGATGCACAAGTAGTGATCATACTTAGTGCAAATGAAGGCTAGCAAAAGATTGAGAAGCAACCAACCAAGAAACAAAAAATCTCATAATCGAGCATTAAGCATAACTAACACCGAATAATGCACCACAGGTAGGATGTAATTTCACTGCATAACTATTGACTTTCGTGCTTGCATAGGGAATCACAAACCTTAACAGCAATATTCTTACTAAATTATAATTACTCATCAACATGACTCACATATGACATCATCATATCTCAAAACTATTACAAAGAATCAAGTTTATTGTGTCCAATGATCTTCATGAAAGTTTTTATTATATCCTCCTTGGATATCTATCACTTTGGGACTAGATTTCATATGTTGCTTTTAATAAGCTCAAACTAATTTAAGTGAAGATCATGAGCATCATATTTCTTTCTCTCAAAATAATTTAAGTGAAGCAAGAGAGAATTTCTTAAAAAAATTACTATCTATCAAATAAATCTATGTGAAGCGTGAGAGCTTTTCTTAAAAAGTAGCAAAGCACACCGTGCTCAAAAAGATATAAGTGAAGCACAGAGAGCAATTCTAACAAGTCATAGCATAATTTTGGCTCTCCGAAATAGGTGTGCCCAGAAAGGATTCATGACTTAAAACAAAAAGGAAAATAAGCAAAGACTCATGTCAAACAAGGCGCTCCAAGAAAAACTCATAATATGTGACGAATAAAAATATAGTTCTGAGTTAAATACCGATGGTCGTTAGAAGAAAGAGGGGATGCCACTCGAGCATCCCCAAGCTTAGTTGCTTTCTTCTCTTTGGATAATAACTTGGGATGCCACGAGCATCCCCAGGCGTAGGCTCTTCTTACTCCTTATTCCTTCATCCATCGTAATATCACCCAAAACCTGAAAACTTCAATCACACAAAACTCAACAAAAGCTTCATGAGATCCGTTAGTATGAGAAAGAAAATCACTACTATAAGTACTTGTAACACCCCGAGACCGACGCTTCAGAAGACTTCCATATTTTCGTGATCATTGTGTGTTTCTTTTGTGCTTGCTCTTTTATTTTTTGCATTACATCATGTCATCATGCCATCATGTCATTTATCTTTGCATCTCAACTCAACTAATAAATTGCATAGATGGTTGATCTATTTAAATCGAGGGAAGGGTCGCTTCTCTTTATAACATATCCTCCCAATATTAGGGAGCTATATTAAAAATATTCCATTAACTTTGGAATCACCATAACACACTTGCAATTTAATTCTCATGCCTTTTGCTTCATGTTTGTTCTCCAAACTTTCTCCATATTTCTTTCTCCATTTATCGAGGCTCCTCCTAAAGTCTCAACATTTTTGGACACTCCTAAATCCTAGAATCCACTGAAACTCCTTTGGCGCAAGTTAAATAATTTTGGGTTTAACTTCGCCAATTTTGCTGGAACCACTTTTGTTGGGTTGGAAACATTCCATAAAGCCTTACAAAAATATCCCACCATTGTATTCTTCTCCATGGCCTATTCTCTTGATTCTTTTTGGTCTCTCTCTATTTTTCTATAAGGAGAATATCAAGAGAGAGGGGAGCAGTGCATAGCCGAAGCCCGCTTAAGGCCCACCTACGGCCTGACCTAGCCGGCCCAAGAGGCCTGCCCGATCTCCTCTAATCCACCCACTCGCTCGACCCCCTCTCCTTCATTCCCCTGCTAGCGCCGCCACTCACACGCACACATCGAGCCAGGGAGAGAAGCTCCATGTGCCCGATCCCCTCGCCGCCTCCACCGTGAGACCCCCACGCCCGACCGCCTCCTCGTTGCCCTTGGTGCCGCGCCACAGAACCTCCCCGTCACCCTCGTCGACGACCAATCGGTGCCTACATGCGAGGGCTGCAGCTCACGCAGGAGAGCTCATGCTCGACCCCGCAACCCTCTGTCGTGCCTCCGCGCGCCCAACCTCCGTCCTGCGCCCGCAACCATGCTCTGGATCGAGAAGAGATCGATCCCGAGCGCCTTCAGCCCGTCCGACCTCCTCTGCCTCACTGGCCTCCAGCATTGACCGATCACCCGCGCAGCCGTATGCGTGAGCTGCTTCTGCTGCAAGGCCCAGCCAGCGCCCTGCCGGCCTGCCTCCGCTCAAGCTGCTGACCATCTCCTGCCGCTGACCACCACCATCGCCTCCTTGCTGCTGGCATCCCGAGGCCCTTGTGTTGTTTTGTGTTGGACCGTCAAGGCCGGCAAGATCCACTACATGGACGCCCAGACCACACCAGGACCGCCAAGCATCGTCTCTGGGATTTTTCCCCACATACCACTACGGTCGTCATCCGCCAAACCCCTTCGGATCACCAAGTTCGACTACCATCGTCGTGAACCGCTTCCGAAATGTGTACCACTACGCCGGAGACCTCGGACCCGTCAAGTACCTCTCCGAAAACGAACGTGTGCCACTACTTCCACTACCGCCGCGAGAACGTCTACTTCCACTACGAACTCGACCCATTCTGAAAATGCACGCTTCGAAGGTATACCGTCGAGACGATGACCCATGGACGAATGCATGTGTGTTGTATGAGCTCGACACATTCTGAAAATGCACGCTTCGAAGGTGCATTGTCGCTTGCATGTTTCTCCTCGTTGCCATGCCATCGTCTCGTGGGAACCCGATAATCGGGAACACCCCACCATCCTTGCTTGACACGCTCCCACCACACTCACTTTTGCACTGGTATCTCCATGAGCTACCCGGAACCGATATGTTGTTGTGGCACCATTTTCGGATTCGTTGCCGTGGCACACTTTCTTTCCACCGCGGTGACAAATGCCTTGTATCATGCACATGCCCACATTCCCATAAAATTGCTTAAAACTTGCATATGTCATCCGCATCATGATAATAACATTTAAAACATTTAAAATTGTTGTTTGCTTTAAATTGCTAAATGACATATGGGGATTTTTCGGAATTGTTATTTGCTATTTCCGGCCTCATTTAAACTTGCCTAAATAGATAGTTTTATTATGCTTCACTTCTTGCCATGCTTAACCACAGTTAATTTTGTTGGGTACATAAACGGGAGAGAGCTAAATAATTGATGTGGTGTTTCGTCAATATGCAACTCGTTGCATATTGTGCTCCACTTGACTTGTAGTATTGTTTGTGCACTTTGCCATGCCATGCCTCTTTAAACCGGACATGCATCATACCTGGTTGCGCATCATGCCATGTTTATGTGATGGTTGTTTACTATGTTGCTTGCTTCTTTCCGGGTTGCTTCTCTGTTAGCTTCGGTTTCGTTCCGGAGTTGTGAAGATTCGTTCGACTACGTCCGTTTGTCTTCTTCATGGACTCTTTCTTCTTCCTTGCGGGATCTCAAGCAAGATGACCATACACTCGAAATCACTTCTATCTTTGATTGCTAGTTGTTCGCTCTTTTGCTATGCCGCGATTTCTACCACTTGCTATATCATGCCTCCCATATTGCCATGTCAAGCCTCTAACCCACTTTTCCTAGCAAACTGTTGTATGTCTATGTTACCGCTTTTGCTCAGCACCTCTTATAGCGTTGCTAGTTGCAGGTGAAGATGAAGTTGGTTCCATGTTGGAACATGGATATTTTGGGATATCACAATATCTCTTATTTAATTAATGCATCTATATACTTGGTAAAGGGTGGAAGGCTCGGCCTTATGCCTGGTGTATTGTTCCACTCTTGCCGCCCTAGTTTCCGTCATACCGGTGTTATGTTCCTTGATTCTGCGTTCCTCACGTGGTTGGGTGATTTATGTGACCCCCTTGACAGTTCGCCTTGAATAAAACTCCTCCAGCTAGGCCCAACCTTGGTTTTACATTTGCCTACCTAAGCCTTTTCCCTTGGGTTTTCGCGAGCACGAGGGTCATCTTTATTTTAACCCCCGGGCCAGTGCTCCTCTGAGTGCTGGTCCAAACTAGAGCCCTTTGCAGCGCCACCTCGGGGAAACTTGAGGCCTGGTTTTAGTTGTACGGATCGCTCATACGTTGTACCCTGAGAACGAGATATGTGCAGCTCCTATTGGGATTTGTCGGCACAGTCGGGTGTTCTTGCTGGTCTTGTTTTACCATTGTCGAAATGTCTTGTAACCGGGATTTTGAGACTGATCGGGTCCTCCCAAGAGAAGGAATATCCTTCGTTGACCGTGAGAGCTTATGATGGGCTAAGTTGGGATACCCCTGCAGGGTATTATCTTTCGAAAGTCATGCCCGCAGTTATGTGGCAGATGGGAATTTGTTAATGTCTGGTTGTAGAGAACTTGATACTTGACTTAACTAAAATACATCAACCGCGTGTGTAGCCGTGATGGCCTCTTTTCGGCGGAGCCCGGGAAGTGAACGCGGTTTGGGTTATGTATGAACGTAAGTAGTTTCAGGATCACTTCTTGACCACTTCTAGCTTCGCGACCGTTGTGTTGCTCCTCTTCTCATTCTTATTCGCATATGTTAGCCACCATATATGCTTAGTGCTTCCTGCAACTCCACCTCATTACCCCATCCTTCCTATAAGCTTAAATAGTCTTGATCTCGCGGGTGTGAGATTGCTGAGTCCTCGTGACTCACAGATTCTACCAAAACAGTTGCAGGTGTCAACGATACCAGTGCAGGTGACGCAACCGAGCTCAAGTGGGAGTTCAACGAGGAACGTGGTCGTTATTATGTTTCTTTCCCTGATGATCAGCAGTGGAGCCCAGTTGGGACGATCGTGGATCTAGCATTTGGGGTTGTCTTCTTTTATTTTGGTTCCGTAGTCAGACCTTGATTGTACTCTGAATGATGTATGTTTAATTTATGTATTGTGTGAAGTGGCGATTGTAAGCCAACTCTCTTTATCCCATTCTTGTTCATTACATGGGATTGTGTGAAGATGACCCTTCTTGCAACAAAACTACAATGCGGTTATACCTCTAAGTTGTGCCTCGACACGTGAGAGATATAGCCGCATCATGGGCGTTACAAGTTGGTAATCAGAGCCATCCCCGACTTAGGAGCCCTTGCTTGATCGAATCGCTGGCGTTGTTGAGTCTAGAAAAAATGTTTTGAGTCTTAGGATTATATATATCGGAGAGTAGGATTGTTTTCACTCCTCGGTCCCTTCGCCGCTCTGGTGAGGCCCTCTGACGTAGAAGTTTTGACTCTACGCTCCTCAAATTTCATGAAAAAAAATTAGGATCACGCGGGTATCTTGGAATCGTTCCGATGGTTTTGTGACGAGAACATTGTTCTTGGTGCCTCCTGACATTTAGGGGTTGTGGCAGTGTCCCAGGGAGTTGAGCTTCGAGGTGTTGTCGTCACAATTTTATCGTTGCAGTTCTGGAATACCTGAGTTTCGCCGACATCGAAAATCTCTTTTATGCAGTTGTTGGTGAGATAACCTTGACGCCACCCAGTACTAGGGCGGGAGTTCGGGAGTATTGCCATAACTCGTATAACGGATGCTTTTCGAAGGTTGAGGTAAACGATTTCCGAAGGTTTCTTGGTTATGTGTTGAAGGATGGATACAGCTAGATGTAGGATTTGCTAGTTTGGGTGAGATATTATGCTTCCCCTGTATCCCCAACACCTGATTGCATAACCAAAAAGTTTCGGAAGTTTATAAGTGGGAATTCAAGTAGCTCCTAAGATATGTTTCCGACAGATGCATGACATGAGATTGGGGTTCGACGTCTAGTGGTCCGCCTTTCCATGGTTGGTTTTACAGTGGTCTCGTTGTGTCTTAAAGAGTCCTTGGCTATGCTGACTCGGGGACGCTTCGTATGTCTAATGGAGACAGAGAGATCCGGGCATTCATGGAGGAAACAGTGGGAAAGCACGATTAAATCGGCTCATGCACAACAGCCACGCCATTCATGGAGGGATTAGTGGGAGGATTAGGCAATTAAATCAGTGGCTAATGCACAATAGCCATGCCATTCATGGAGCGATTAGAGAGACCTGGGCATTTATGGAGGAAACAATGCGAAAGCATGATTAAATCGGCCGATGCACAACAGCCACGCATTCATGGAGGATTAGTGGGAGAATTATGCGATTAAATCGGTGGATGATGCATAACAGTTACAACCATGCCATTCATGGAGGGATTAGTGGGAGAAAATAAATCGACTGATGCACACAGGCACGACATTCATGGAAGGATTTGAACCATCATTGTGTAATTTTTCAGTCGACGGTACTTGATTTTCTCATATCATCTTGACTAAAGAATATTCTGATTATGTTAATTCTCAGACCACTTTTCGAGCAAATATACACACTAACTATAGTCACTTTTAATGTAATTTGTAGGTTTTTTGGCATATTATTGATAAAACACACATAATTTCCCACAAAAAAGACCACACATATAATACATGTGGACTCAATTTTTTTGACAAAAAATTGCAGGCGTCTATTGCCCGACTCTATCACGTTGGACATCAAGGAGACCGTGGTGCAAGACACCTGTTTCAACTACGGCCGGGGCTCCGCCCATTCGTGCTGACACCATCGAGATAGAGGTCGAATCATGGATGGTTACGAACGACTTATCCGATACCTGGAACCCCATCTCGCTCGTTCTGTCAATCACATAACTAGCATCGAGATCACATTTGCTCGCAAAGTTTCCGGGTTTTGCATGGAAACTAGAATTTCATCAACCTGTCACTGTATGACTTCCCTAACTTTCAAAGAAGAACTCCAAAATTCACAGCCAATATGGCATGCATTTACTACAGCCTTAACATGGCTAGCACATTTTTTACTACGTACAATCTTAACAATGTTCATCATCCATTCACCGGGAGGGCCTTGACTTCCTTCACTACTTATAAGTTGAGCCATTTAACTACATTGTCATCTACTTCACAGTAATTGGTGATTTAGTTCGGATAATGCATGCATCAAGTTCGGTAATTGCTGATTTAGTTTGGACGATGCATGCATCAAGTTTAACAGAAATCAATCATGAGGCAACCCAATGAATAAAGCAAAGATCTAAGTATTGTCATATTCGTTTCTAGATCCATAAGATGCCCTCATGATTGATTCATATGGTGGCCTAATTCTTGTTCTAGCGAAGTGTTCCATACCCTTCCTTAGTGGAAACTGAAATTTAATATTGCCTTCTTTCATATCAATCACGGCACCAATAGTATGTAAAAACGGTCTACCAAGAATATGGGACAAGATGGATTGCAATGAATATCAAGAACAATAAAATCTATGGGCACATAATTCCTATTTGCAAGAATAAGAACATCATTAATTCTTCACATAGGTTTTTTAATAGTAGAATCTGCCAAGTACAAATTCAAAGAACATTCTACAATATTTGTAAGACCAAGCACATCACATAAAGATTTCGGAATTGTAGAAACACTAGCACCCAAGTCACATAAAGCAAAACACTCATAATTTTTAATCTTGACTTTGATAGTAGGTTCCCATTCATCATACAATTTTCTAGGAATTGAAACTTCTAATTCCAACTTTTCTTCCAAAGCTTTCATCATAGCATCAACAATATGTTTAGTAAAAGCTTTATTTTATTCATAAGCATGGGGCTGAATTTATCATGGATTATAACAAAGAAATACAATATATGAAAGAGCAACTATCATAATTAAAGTCTTTGTAATCCAAAAGAGTGGGCACATCACTAGTTAAAGTTTTGACCTCTTCAAACCCAGTTTTATCAATTTTCTCAACAGGATTTTCACCCTCTGAATTATCAAAACGCCATCTAGCTAAAGTTGACTCTTCTCCAGTCCCGTTTTCATTAATCTTAATTTTACTAAACAAGGAATCAATAGAAGAAACACCAATCATTTTAAGATCTTCATCAGTTTAATGAAAGCAATCACTACAAAACGTTTTTTTATAAAAATTCTCTTCTAGCTCTAAGCATAGCGGTTATTTTCTTACTTTCATCCATAGAAACATAAAGAGACTTAATTGATTCCTCCACTTTAGGCACAAAAAATTTTATCTTGAGATTAGCTACATCATGAGAAATTATATCAATACTTCTAGACATATCATCAATCTTATTCAGCTTTTCTTCTATTGTAGCATTGAAAACTTTTTGAGTATTGATAAATTATTTAATATTATTCTGAAGATTAGAGGTGTTTCTATTATTATTATAAGAACTTTTACCATAGGAATTACCATAATTATTAGAGGAATTATTAGGGAAAGGCCTAGGATTAAAATTACCTCTATAAGCATTGTTATTGAAATTGCTTGGCGAGATAAAATTCACATCTATGGCATCACTATTTTTCTCAATCAAAGTAGACAAAGGCATATCATTAAAATCAATAGGAGCACTTTTATTAGCAACCAATTTCATAAGAGCATCAACTTTTTCACTCGAAGAAGAAATTTCTTCAACCGAATTAACTTTTTTACTAGTAGGAGCTCTTTTGGTATGACATTGTGAATAATTTTCCATAATATTTTCAAGAAATTTGGTGGCTTCACCCAAAGTAATTTCCCTAAAAGTACCACCCTCGGCGGAATCTAAAAGATTACGAGAAACAAAATTCAACCCTGCATAAATTTTTTGTATGATCATCCAAAGATTTAACCCATGAGTTGGGCAATTCCTTAGCATCAAATTCACCTTTCCCAAGATTGTGCAACATGGTGATGTTCAAGTTGCTTGAAATTCATGATCTAGGTTCTAAGGGAAATAATTTTCATGGGCTGAAAATACTTAGTGATAAAAGCATCCTTGCACTTATCCCAAGAATCGATACTATTGCGAGGCAAAGAAGAAAACCAAAATTTTGCACGATCTCACAAAGAAAACAGAAATAATTTCAACGTCACAACATCATTGTCCACATATTTTTATTTTTCATATCGCATAATTACATGAATGTGTTAAGATGGGATGCGACATCCTCATTAGGAGTATCGGAAAATTGATCTTTCATAGTAAGATTGAGCAAAGCGTTATTAATATCACAAGACTCTGCACTAGTGGCGGGAGGAGCAAACGGAGTGCTAATAAAATCATTGTTGTTGGTATAGGAGAAATCACACAACTTGGTGATCTCTTGAGTCATTGTGACTACGCAACAAGATTGCACTCAAAAACAAACCTGACGAAAAAACAGCGAATGAAAAAGAGGGCGAATAAAACGGCAATTTTTTGTGAAGGGGGGGAGAGGAAAACGAGAGGCAAATTACAAATAATGCAAATTGCAAGGAGATGACATTTGTGATTAGGAACCTGATAGATCTCCATGATGTCTCCCCAGAAACGGCACCAGAAATTCCTTTTGATGTTTGCTTGAACTACGCTGGTATTTCCCCAAAGAGGAAGGGATGATGCAGCACAACAATGGTAGGTATTTCCCTCAGTGATGCGACCAAGGTTATCGAACTAGTAGGAGAACCACGCAACACCACATAAATAGCTCCTGCACAGAAAGAACAAATACTTGCAACCCGACGTAAGAGAGGGGTTGTGAATCCCTCACGGGAACGCGAGATAAAATAAATAAATAAAAATTGCAGCAAGGTATTTTTGTACTTTCGGTTTAATAGATCTGAAAATAATAGCAGATAAAAACAGACCGTGAAGTCAAATATAATAAAGAAGAGACCCAGGGGCCGTAGATTTCACTAGTGCCTTCTCTCGAGAAAAATAGCAAACGGTGGGTAACCGAATTACTGTTGGACAATTGATAGAACTTCAGATAATCATGACGATATCCAGACAATGATCAGTATATAGGCATCACGTCCAAGATTAGTAGACCGACTCCTGCCTGCATCTACTACTATTACTCCACACATTGACCGCTATCCAGCATGCACCTAGTGTATTCAGTTCATGGGAAAACGGAGTAATTCAATAAGAATGATGCAATGATGTACACAAGATCTATTTATGTAGAAATAGATCCCATCTTGTTATCCTTAATAGCAATGATACATACGTGTCGGTTCCCCTTCTGTCACTGGGATCAAGCACCGTAAGATCGAACCCATCACAAAGCACCTCTTCCATTGCAAGATAAATAGATCAATTTGGCCAAAGAAAACCCAAATATCGGAGAAGAAATATGAGGCTATAAGCAATCATGCATATAAGAGATCAAAGGAGACTCAAATAACTTTCATGGATAAAGACATAGATCTGATCATAGACTCAAAGTTCATCGGATCCCAACAAACACACCGCAAAAAGTGTTACATCATATGGGTCTCAAAGAGACCATTGTATTGAGAATCAAAAGAGGGAGAGGAAGCCATCTAGCTAGTAACTATGGACCCGTAGGTCTACAATGAACTACTCACGCATCATCGGAGAGGAACCAATGAGGATGATGAACCCCTCCGTGATGGTGTCTAGATTGGATCTGGTGGTTCTGGAACTTGCGGCGGCTGGAATTGATTTTCGTCGACTCCCCTAGGGTTTCTGGAATATTGGGGTATTTATAGAGCAAAGAGGCGGTGCGGGAGGCCACCGACGTGGGCACAACCCACCTAGGCGCGCCTGGGGGCCCAGGCGCACCCTGGTGGGTTGTGCCCCCCTCGGGGCACCCCCAGGTGCTTCTTCAGCCCATTGGGTGTCTTCTGGTCCATAAAAAATTCCACAAAAAGTTTTGTTGCATTTGGACTCTGTTTGGTACTGATTTCCTATGATGTAAAAAACAAGCAGAAAACAACAACTGGCACTGGGCACTATGTCAATAGGTTAGTACCAAAAAATGATATAAAATGATTATAAAATGATTGTGAAACATCCGAGAATGATAATATAACAACATGGAACCATAAAAAATTATAGATACGTTCGAGACGTATCAGTACTCAAGTCTCCTTCTTTGGTGATGATGATGATGGTGATGGAGTGGTAGAGGAAAACTGATACGTCTCCGTCGTATCTGATGTCTACTACACAACTTGTTCTCGTAGACTCGTGTTGGGCCCCCGAGCGCAGAGTTTTTAGGACAGTAGCAAGTTTCCCTCAAGTGGATGACCTAAGGTTTATCAATCCGTGGGAGGCGTAGGATGAAGATGGTATCTCTCAAACAACCCTGCAACCAAATAACAAAAAGTCTCTTGTGTCACTGATAACCCACAAGTATAGGGGATCGCAACAGTTTTCGAGGGTAGAGTATTCAACCCAAATTTATTGATTTGACACAAGGGGAGCCAAAGAATATTCTCAAGTATTAGCAGCTGAGTTGTCAATTCAACCACACGTGGAAACTTAGTATCTGCAGCAAAGTGTTTAGTAGCAAAGTAATATGATAGTGGTGGTAACGGTAACAAAAGTAAAGGACGCAAAAGTAATGTTTTTGGTATTTTGTAGTGATTGTAACAGTAGCAGCGGGAATGTAAATAAGCGAGAACCAGTATATGGAAAGCTCGTAGGCACCGGATCAGTGATGGATAATTATGCCGGATGCGGTTCATCATTGTCGGTGTACTAGAGTAGGGGTACCCTAGTATCCCGAACTTGTGCACGGGCAGTCGCAGCGTCCCGCGGCAAGGCTTGCCGGGTGACCGCCAAGGTCCTCCGTGGATCCTTTGAAGCCATTCAAGAACAAAGTATCTGAGCCAAGGAGACAAGTCCCCGGCAAGAGGGGCTTGCCGGGAAGGCCACTCAAGGCACAAGACCCCGGCAAGAGGAGCTTGCTGGGAAGGCCAATAAAGGCATCTCAAGGAACTTGCCGCGGTGCGCCACGTGTCCCGGCAGGACCCGGCGAGCGACAAGCTTCCGGATACGACAAGTCAACTACCGCGGCAAGGCGCCTGCCACGGCAAGCCTCCACTCTGTACCTGTGCTCCAGCACACCCACCTACGTGTTGCTCTGGGACCCTTCCTGGCGTACGTGGCGGGAGGCTGTGCAGCCAGGGGTACACTATGGCATGCGGCGCTGACAAGATCGCCATCATGGCGAGCGGTGGCGCCCCTGACGGTCCCTTTTCTGCACCGTCTGGGCGACGTAGATAGGCATTTAATGCCTTTGTCCCCTGCCGTCAGGGTTAGGTATGATACACTGTGTAGGTAGCTGTACCTACCACAACATCTTTCCATTTTTGCCATTACCTACGTTGCCACCTGTTGGAGACCCCTTGAACATATAAAAGGAGGCCCATGCACAACGTAGAAGGAGATCGGACCCCAGGGATCGCTCCAGAGGATGAACAGAAGAAAGCTCGGTCTTGTTAGCTGCTTGAGGGTACTGTAGCACTCAGCGCTCCCGAGCAAGAACTCAATACAAAACAACAAAGCAGCAGTAGGAGTGTTATCTCTCCGGAGAGCTCTGAAGCTGGGTAAAAACCCCTCGTGTGCCTCGCCTCGATCCGCTCTTTGCACGACCTCCGCCCCCCACCGAACTGAGAAGGGGCTCCGTCCCCATAGGTGCTCGAGGATCCAGAATTCCCCGGCAATCATGTAACAGTCATAACATAGGCTGACACAGAACTAGCTCCAATTCATCAATGTAATGTAGGCATGTATTCCGTATATAGTCATACATGTTTATGGAAAAGAACTTGCATGACATGTTTTGTCCTACCCTCCCGTGGCAGCGGGGTCCTATTGGAAACTAAGGGATATTAAGGCCTCCTTTTAATAGAGTACCGGAACAAAGCATTAGCACATAGTGAATACATGAACTCCTCAAACTATGGTCATCACCGAGAAGTATCCTGATTATTGTCACTTCAGGGTTGTCGGATCATAACACATAATAGGTGACTATTGACTTGCAAGATAGGATCGAGAACTAACATATATTCATGAAAACATAATAGGTTCAGATCTGAAATCATGGCACTCGGGCCCTAGTGACAAGCATTAGGCATAGTGAAGTCATAGCAACATCAATCTTAGAACATACTGGATACTAGGGATCAAACCCTAACAAAACTAACTCGATTACATGATAAATCTCATCCAACCCATCACCGTCCAGCAAGCCTACGATGGAATTACTCACGCACGGCGGTGAGCATCATGAAATTGGTGATGGAGGATGGTTGATGATGACGACGACGATGAATCCCCCTCTCCGGAGCCCCGTGCGGACTCCAGATCAGCCCTCCCGAGAGGTTTTAGGGCTTGGCGGCGGCTCCGTATCGTAAAACACGATGATTTCTTCTCTCTGATTTTTTTCTCCCCGAAAGCCAATATATAGAGTTGGAGTTGGCGTCGGAGGGTCTCCAGGGGACCCACGAGGTAGGGGCGCGCCCTAGAAGGGGGGGGGCGCCCCCACCCTCGGAGATAGGGTGTGGTCCCCCTGGTCTTCATCTTTGGCAAGGATTTTTTATTATTTTTTATAAGACATCCCGTGGAGTTTCAGGTCATTCCGAGAACTTCTGTTTTCTGCACATAAAACAGCATCATGGCAATTCTGCTGAAAACAGCGTCAGTCCAGTTTAGTTCCATTCAAATCATACAAGTTAGAGTCCAAAACAAGGGAAAAAGTGTTTGGCAAAGTAGATATGACGGAGACGTATCAACTCCCCCAAGCTTAAACCCTTGCTTGTCCTCAAGCAATTCGGTTGACAAACTGAAAGAGAAAAAGTAAAACTTCTACAAACTCTGTTTGCTCTTGTTGTTGCAAATATGTAAAGCCAGCATTCAAATTTTCAGCAAATATCATAACTAACCACATTTGCAATAATTCTCAGGTCTCACAATTACTCATATCAATAACATAATCAACTAGCGAGCCATTATAATAAATCTCGGATGACAACACTTTCTCAAAACAATCATAATATGATATAACAAGATGGTATCTCGCTAGCCCTTTCTGAGACCGCAAAACATAAATGCAGAGCACCTTTAAAGATCAAGGACTGACTAGACATTGTAATTCATGGTAAAGGAGATCCAATCATAGTCACACCCAATATAAATTAACAGTGATGAATGCAAATGACAGCTGTGCTCTCCAGCTAGTGCTCTTTAATAAGAGGGTGATGACTCAACATAAAAGTAAATAGATAGGCCCTTCGCAGAGGGAAGCAGGGATTTGTAGAGGTGCCAGAGCTCGATTTTGAAATAGAGAATGAATAATATTTTGAGCGGTATACTTTCATTGTCAACATAGCAACTAAGAGATGGCGATATCTTCCATGTCACACACATTATAGGCGGTTCCCAAATAGAATGGTAAAGTTTATACTCCCCCTCCACCAACAAGCATCAATCCATGGCTTGCTCGAAACAACGAGTGCCTCCAACATACATCAGGTCCCAAGGGGAGTTTTGTTTGCAATTAATTTTGATTTAGTTTGCATAAAGCACGGGACTGGGCATCCCGGTGACCAGCCATTTTCTCGTGAGTGAGGAGCAGAGTCCACTCCTCTTGAGAATAACCCGCCTAACATGGAAGATAAGGGCAACCTTGGTTGATATATGAGCTATTCGAGCATACAAAACAGAATGTTTATTTGAAGGTTTAGAGTTTGACACATACAAATTTACTTGGAACGGCAGGTAGATACCGCATATAGGAAGGTATAGTGGACTCATCTGGAATAACTTTGAGGTTTAAGGGATTGGATGCACAAGCAGTATTCCCGCTTAGTACAGGTGAAGGCTAGCAAAAGACTGTGAAGCGACCAACTAGAGAGCGACAACAGCCATGTACATGCATTAAAATTAATAAACATTGAATGCAAGCATGAGTAGGATATAATCCACCATGAACATAAATATCGTGAAGGCTATGTTGATTTGTTTCAACTACATGCGTGAACATGTGCCAAGTCAAGTCACTTAAATCATTCAAAGGAGTATACCACCCCATCATACCACATCATAACCATCTCAATAGCATGTTGGCACACAAGGTAAATCATTATAACTCATAGCTAATCGAGCATGGCACAAGCAACTATGATGTAACATCCCAAAATTCTAAATTTTGGAATGTTATATTAAATAATTAAATTGATTGATTGATGTGTGAATGGTTGTGTGAAATTGAGTGAAATTTGAAATTTTTTTGAAAGTTAAATGAGAGGGAATGAAATGACTTCCCAAACTTTCATCCTTGCATTTGATCTCAGTGAAATTCAAATTCATTTCATCACAATACCCTTGAGTGAAGAAAACATGACTTCTTCTAGAAACAAAAAAAAAAGGTTTTGAAAGATTTTTGAATTTCATTTTTGAAAGCATTTCAAATTTAGAAACTTTATGCAACTCAATGATTTTCATGAGAGAGGATAAAATGACTTCTTCAAAATATAGGAAATATGAGTTGGAAGTATGAAGAAAAGGTTTGAATTTCCAATTCAAAACCATTTGGAAGTTTTTGGGTTTTATTTTCAAATTATTTTTCTCCAAAAATAAAATATATGGAAAATAGGGTAAAATGATTCCCTACATTATAAAAATGGAAAAAAAATAAATTTTAAATCATTTTGGCATTTTAAAGAAATTTTATTTGAATTTTATTTGCAGCAGTAGCACTATTTGTTTTATTAGAATTTGTGTGAATTTTATTTCATCTTGTAAAATAGTTCATATTGTAGGATTTCTTTTTCCGGTCGTTTTGATATATAATACTCCTATATTTTATTTTCATTTTATTTTCTAAAATGATTTTTCTTCAAGAAATCTTTTAAAAAAAAGGAAAGGTATTTTTCTTTTTGGGCCAAATCCGGCCCGATCCGATCTGGATCTTCTCCTTCCTCCAGCACGGGATCTCTTTCCCGATCCACTGTAGCACCACCGGAGCATCACCGGATTCGCGGGATTCGCGAATCTCGTCGCCCCCTCGCTCAAGCCGAGCCCCTCTCCTATATAAGGGCACCTCCTCCGCCCCATTCCCGCCCCTAGAGCCGCCTCTCCTCGCCCCAAGCTGCCGCGCCACCTCGCCGGAGTTCGCCGGACCACCGCCGCCATTGCCGCCCCGCCCCACCACCTCCGGCCATCCCCGCCAACTCCCATCACCACCACTCAAACCCCCTCGCTCCACCTCCCCCGCCCGTCCCCTCACCTCACCCGCAGGACCACCGGAGGACGTCGCCGGAGCTCCACCAGGACCCCATCACCGGACTGCTACAGTAAACCCGGACTGTTCACCTTTTTTTTTTTCGTTCTGTTTTTTTTTCAGAATAGTTCCAAATTTGTAAATTCAATAACTAATTATCTATAATTTATTTTTGAGTGATTCCAACTGTGTTGGATCACAAATTTGTTTAAGCTTATGTTAGTGTTACTGGATTTCAAATTTGAGTAGCTTAAATTTGAATTTGATAAATTTTGTTCAAATTAGTATTTTGGCCATAACTTGAGTTTAAAAATAGATTTTAACTTGATTCTTTTTGCTACTGGTCACTTGTGGTATTGTTTAACTGTAGGATTTAGTTTGGTAATTTTACAGCATTTTAAATTAGGGTTTTATTAGAAACAGTACTGTTTTGCTTATATAGTTGTTTTGGTTATCTAATTATTGTTTTTAATTATTTTAGTTAATTCTTTTTGTAGATTTTTGCTTGTTGTTCTATATTTCTGTTAGACTACAGTAGATAATTTTTTATAGTTATTTATTAGAGTTTAGTTATTGTTTTGTTTTACTATTGTTTAGTTATGAAACTAGGGTAAATAGAATAGTTTTATTAGTTTTAAAAGTAATTTCTTTTGCCACTTCAAGTTACGTTGTCATTGTTTCTGTTATTTGTAAACTAGTTGTTATATTTATTTAGTATAGTTTATTAATGTTTTAATGGATGCTTGGCTGTTATAGTTGTCTTAGTGTTTTGCTAGTTGTTATAGTATTAACTAGATGGTTATAGTAGTTTTATCTTAGTTCTTTTAGCTAGTTATTAAATTAGTAATTTATTTTATGTTATTTTATTAGAGTTATAGTTTCTTTGCTGTAGAAAAGTTATTAGAGTAATTTAGTGATGTTATGTAAGATTTGTGTGAATTGGTCTCCACTAGTTTTCCTTGAAGTTTTCTTTCGAAGTTTTCTTTTGGTTTTTATTTGGTTTTCTTCTTGCTTTTTGATTGTTATTTTGATTGCTAGTATTGTTTGCTAGGACGATTGCTTATATGATTACCATGTTTGACTATATAGATTTACATCGGAGTGACGAATAGTTTTATCAAGTTTCCAAGAGCGTTTATATCTTCATCAACATACCAGGCAAGTTCACTTTGACCATATTTTTCATACCAATGTTTTTATTGCATTTAGTGGCACCATTATTTCAATCCCTCCAGTAGTGATATTGAATTCTTGTAGTTGAGTAGAATGCATGAGGTAGGAACCCATTTTCCTGTTACCAAGCCCGGGACGTTGTTTACTTTTAAAGCTACGCTATAGTAGACGGGGTTGGTATGAGTGCTCGGGAGTGGTGTGAGAATGGAGGATTTTACGTCAAAGACGACAACTTCCTGATGGCACCTGCGAGGACAGCATCTTCGAGACCTCAAGACTTCAAGACTCGAGACAAGACTTCAATACACACTACTGGGTGGACTGGTTGTGAGGCACCCTGGAGTACCCAGTGGATTTGCCTAGTGAGCTGGGTTTTGGCCAGTACTCATGAGGAAAGTTCCACCCAGACTCAAAGAGACGGAAGAATACTTCATGACCAGAAGCTTACCTGTGCAACCGCAAGTCACTATGGGCTCTGGCTTGGTTGACCTTAGTTGTGACTCTGGCTGGGACGGTGCTAGCAGATGTAGAACGACGGTAGGATTGGATGAGCACCGGACAGTGGTCAGAGGAACTCTTCGGAAGACCATGTTTCGGTCATCTTGTTCTCAAACACCATGAAGTGCGAGAACGTAAAAAGAGGGATCGAATCTTGCGGGTAAAGTGTACAAACCTCTGCAGAGGGTTAAAACCTAATCGATTAGCCGTGTCCCCGGTTACGGACAATTTGAGCCTCTGGACTTGGATCTATCTCGGAACTCTCAACACCGGATTGATAACTTAATAGTGGGCAACTTATGATGATTTTGGGCTGTGGGACATCGGTTGGCGGAACCATGTCATGTTAGAAAACTCCGTAGTACAGGCTCCTGATATTCCTTTGTTGTAGGTAAAGTAAAACCAGCTTTTATGCAAAACAAAAACTCAGACCCAGAGCCACAAAGCCATATTGCATATAGAATAGTTTTATCATCAGCTTTCTCTTATTGTGATCTTGCCGGTACATTCAATGTACTGACCTACACGGCTGCAACGTATCATGTTGCAGATATTTTCTTCGACGAGTAAGAGTTACGATACAGGGTTACGGTCTACACTCAACCTGCCGATGGCGTTGATGGGACTCCACACTCGTTTGATTGTTTCCGCTGAGTATTACGAGGTATAAATATCAGTTTTACGTTATTTATACATGTGATTGCACTTTGATATATACATTGATGTACTGTGTGTGCCAGCATACTGATCCAGGAATGGCACAGATACACAGAGGCTTGACCGTCTGAGGTCGGGTCGCTACAGATATGGTATCAGAGCACATGTTGACTGTAGGACGTGACCCTAGAAATCGGAAAGCCGTAGGACAGGAAATCTCTAAAACTTATTTTCAAAAAGATCCATTACTTCTCATCTTTTCTGATTTTATCAAATATCCTCTCTTACCTCAAATAGTTAGAATATACCCCTTTCCCTTTTGACCACACGGAGGATCAACTGAAGCTGCTCCAAGAAGGACAAGATATCGGACAACCGGTGACCATTTCAGAGTAAAGAGGATTTCACCATGGATTAGAAGAGTTGAAGCTACAACAGTTGAAGACTCCGAAGACTTGAAGAATTGGAAAACTCCGAAGATTTATTTGACGCTTAGAAGACCAAAAGCCTTTTATATACTTACGTTAGATGCGACGATTTGTGAGCTGTCATTTGTTTGATGTTTTTCCGACGGCCACAAAATAAAACCCATTTCTTTAAAACTATTGTTTGTATTGTGTGTATCCCTTTCTATCTTCTGGATCTCATCCTAAAACCCTTGGACCCAATAGATGATGAATGAAGAAGGACTAGTATTCTCTGGACCGATGACTCAACGGGAGGTAGAACTATGGATTCAGAATATGGAGGATCACTTCGGGAAAAATTTGATTGCAAGGAAGTATGAGGTTCAATATGCCCTTCAGTATTTTACCGAGAGTGCTGCAACCTGGTGGAAAATGCATCAAGCCATACAAGGATGCAACGGAGCAAAAACTTGGGAGGAATTCAAGAAGACTCTCTTGAGGTCCCGTCTTATCCGGAAGCACTACGATAACCCAAAGAAGAAACCTTGTGCTTGCAAGATTTGCGGAGAAATAGGACACACCCAGGAGGAACACAAGGATGGATGCCCATATTGTGAGGAGAATCACCCAGCCGAAGCATGCCCGACTGGGCAAGTTACTTGTTTCTTGTGTGAAGGAACCACCCACTACCCGGCGCAGTGTCACATTTACCCCACGGTGCAACAAACTATTCAGAAGCAGGAAGAAGGAATGAAAGAAGCCCTCAAGGAAGGTCTAGAAGAACCTGTGATGAAGGAAGATGTTGAAGACCCCGATGGAGAAGGCCTAATCAGATTTTACTCCAATGATTGCTATTCATGTGGAGAAGGAGGACATTTTTCCCAGTATTGTACCAAGGAAAGAGAAGAATATCTCAGAGACTTCCCAACAACAGAAGTGAAGTTTGACCCTCAGGAAATAGAAGCTCTGATCATTATGGAGAAATCCAGGAAGAGAAAACGAAGGCAACCCCAGAACAACCCAATTTTCGCAGAGAAGGACCTGAGTCATATCACTTGTTACAGGTGCAAGGGTTTAGGTCATTACGCTAGTAAATGTCCAGAAAAGAAGCCAAGAATCCAAGGAGCCTACATAATCACAAAGAATCCCCAAGACATGTCGGAAGTCATTTGTTTTCGCTGCAAGGAAGCAGGGCATTATGCTACTAAATGTCCCGACAAGATGAAAACTAGAGCTGAGTAGTTGGAATTTTAATATTGGTAATAAGTGTAGTAGGAAGCAATTTTTTTTTTCATGGGTACGATGAGTTGAACTTATGTGATGGAAGTCTCGGATATTGTAATGGATTGATGAACAAATAAAGTTAAGGTGACATGGTTTCATATGTTGAATTTGTATGAGTTTTTATGAGTTTTTACTCTATGAACAAAGATTTTGGACCAGTTTCGAGGATATGACAAATATGGTCTATGAATGGATTTGTGAATTTCATTTTTAGGGTGGTAGTGCCCTGTGAGAACACCTGACCGATGGTAAGGAAAAATGTATCCCATAGAGTGGAGTTGGACGAATTAAGTCTAAGGATTTTATTTGATATATATTAATTACCTCAAGAGTATGAAGGAATGAAGTAAGATTGGATTTAAAGGTGGTGAAGTTTCGGAATATGGAACAATAGTAGCTCAAATGATGAGTTAAAGTGGTGCAAGTATTGAAGTGGGCCCATAACCTACAGGCCCAGGAATTAATAAGGATCAAGTACTCCCTCGAAGAAGAAATTTTGGAAGAAGCTGTGTTTTCATCAGCATACGTTTCGTAGGAGGTTACGTAAAACCCTGAGAGTTGTGAAGAAACGATAGATGTTTTGTTTGGCTTGCAGAACCAAAGGATTTACCTGAACCCAGCTCGTGGACAAGAGAAATTCTGCCATGCTTGTGAGAATGCCCGAGTGTTAGAAATGCGAGATTCGCTAAACCTTATACAAGGTAATGATTTGGGTGCGGAATGGATTGATCACCATACCGACTTACTCTTGTCATTCGCTCTTGCTATTTGGAATGGTAAATCTGAGTGACTTACCCATAGTAGAGAGACGACGATGTCAAACCTTGTTAAACCATAGAATGGTAGGACGATTTATCCATGTACAGGCAACCGCTGCCAAACGTAGGTTATACGCTGAGATCCAACCCCGACCATTTTCCTGCAGGAGAAACCATGAATTGTCGACCACCATGAGATTTTCGATAGTTGTTTAGTATTGGCGCCAGACCTGTCAGATATTAAGGCCCGGTCTTGGAAGAACCTCACCAGGATGAAAGGACACGTGTTTGAAGAAAAGGTTATGCCCTACCGGAAGAGCCCCAAAGTAGGAGTTACCCCGAGTATATGGGAAGACCGACACCGTCAACTCTAAGGATGGATTACATGAGTTCTGGTGGAAACATAACCCTACTTTTAAGTGTGGTAGCACAGTAGACCATTCTGATCAATGGATTTGCTAGAAGACCCCCAAACCCCTAACCTTTTCTTGCTAGCCTCTTCGAATCTCGAGGACGAGATTCATTTTAAGTGTGGTAGTTTGTAACATCCCAAAATTCTAAATTTTGGAATGTTATATTAAATAATTAAATTGATTGATTGATGTGTGAATGGTTGTGTGAAATTGAGTGAAATTTGAAATTTTTTTGAAAGTTAAATGAGAGGGAATGAAATGACTTCCCAAACTTTCATCCTTGCATTTGATCTCAGTGAAATTCAAATTCATTTCATCACAATACCCTTGAGTGAAGAAAACATGACTTCTTCTAGAAACAAAAAAAAGGTTTTGAAAGATTTTTGAATTTCATTTTTGAAAGCATTTCAAATTTAGAAACTTTATGCAACTCAATGATTTTCATGAGAGAGGATAAAATGACTTCTTCAAAATATAGGAAATATGAGTTGGAAGTATGAAGAAAAGGTTTGAATTTCCAATTCAAAACCATTTGGAAGTTTTTGGGTTTTATTTTCAAATTATTTTTCTCCAAAAATAAAATATATGGAAAATAGGGTAAAATGATTCCCTACATTATAAAAATGGAAAAAAAAATAAATTTTAAATCATTTTGGCATTTTAAAGAAATTTTATTTGAATTTTATTTGCAGCAGTAGCACTATTTGTTTTATTAGAATTTGTGTGAATTTTATTTCATCTTGTAAAATAGTTCATATTGTAGGATTTCTTTTTCCGGTTGTTTTGATATATAATACTCCTATATTTTATTTTCATTTTATTTTCTAAAATGATTTTTCTTCAAGAAATCTTTTAAAAAAAAGGAAAGGTATTTTTCTTTTTGGGCCAAATCCGGCCCGATCCGATCTGGATCTTCTCCTTCCTCCAGCACGGGATCTCTTTCCCGATCCACTGTAGCACCACCGGAGCATCACCGGATTCGCGGGATTCGCGAATCTCGTCGCCCCCTCGCTCAAGCCGAGCCCCTCTCCTATATAAGGGCACCTCCTCCGCCCCATTCCCGCCCCTAGAGCCGCCTCTCCTCGCCCCAAGCTGCCGCGCCACCTCGCCGGAGTTCGCCAGACCACCGCCGCCATTGCCGCCCCGCCCCACCACCTCCGGCCATCCCCGCCAACTCCCATCACCACCACTCAAACCCCCTCGCTCCACCTCCCCCGCCCGTCCCCTCACCTCACCCGCAGGACCACCGGAGGACGTCGCCGGAGCTCCACCAGGACCCCATCACCGGACTGCTACAGTAAACCCGATCTACTGTTCACCTTTTTTTTTCGTTCTGTTTTTTTTTTCAGAATAGTTCCAAATTTGTAAATTCAATAACTAATTATCTATAATTTATTTTTGAGTGATTCCAACTGTGTTGGATCACAAATTTGTTTAAGCTTATGTTAGTGTTTTTGGATTTCAAATTTGAGTAGCTTAAATTTGAATTTGATAAATTTTGTTCAAATTAGTATTTTGGCCATAACTTGAGTTTAAAAATAGATTTTAACTTGATTCTTTTTGCTACTGGTCACTTGTGGTATTGTTTAACTGTAGGATTTAGTTTGGTAATTTTAGAGCATTTTAAATTAGGGTTTTATTAGAAACAGTACTGTTTTGCTTATATAGTTGTTTTGGTTATCTAATTATTGTTTTTAATTATTTTAGTTAATTCTTTTTGTAGATTTTTGCTTGTTGTTCTATATTTCTGTTAGACTACAGTAGATAATTTTTTATAGTTATTTATTAGAGTTTAGTTATTGTTTTGTTTTACTATTGTTTAGTTATGAAACTAGGGTAAATAGAATAGTTTTATTAGTTTTAAAAGTAATTTCTTTTGCCACTTCAAGTTACGTTGTCATTGTTTCTGTTATTTGTAAACTAGTTGTTATATTTATTTAGTATAGTTTATTAATGTTTTAATGGATGCTTGGCTGTTATAGTTGTCTTAGTGTTTTGCTAGTTGTTATAGTATTAACTAGATGGTTATAGTAGTTTTATCTTAGTTCTTTTAGCTAGTTATTAAATTAGTAATTTATTTTATGTTATTTTATTAGAGTTATAGTTTCTTTGCTGTAGAAAAGTTATTAGAGTAATTTAGTGATGTTATGTAAGATTTGTGTGAATTGGTCTCCACTAGTTTTCCTTGAAGTTTTCTTTCGAAGTTTTCTTTTGGTTTTTATTTGGTTTTCTTCTTGCTTTTTGATTGTTATTTTGATTGCTAGTATTGTTTGCTAGGACGATTGCTTATATGATTACCATGTTTGACTATATAGATTTACATCGGAGTGACGAATAGTTTTATCAAGTTTCCAAGAGCGTTTATATCTTCATCAACATACCAGGCAAGTTCACTTTGACCATATTTTTCATACCAATGTTTTTATTGCATTTAGTGGCACCATTATTTCAATCCCTCCAGTAGTGATATTGAATTCTTGTAGTTGAGTAGAATGCATGAGGTAGGAACCCATTTTCCTGTTACCAAGCCCGGGACGTTGTTTACTTTTAAAGCTACGCTATAGTAGACGGGGTTGGTATGAGTGCTCGGGAGTGGTGTGAGAATGGAGGATTTTACGTCAAAGACGACAACTTCCTGATGGCACCTGCGAGGACAGCATCTTCGAGACCTCAAGACTTCAAGACTCGAGACAAGACTTCAATACACACTACTGGGTGGACTGGTTGTGAGGCACCCTGGAGTACCCAGTGGATTTGCCTAGTGAGCTGGGTTTTGGCCAGTACTCATGAGGAAAGTTCCACCCAGACTCAAAGAGACGGAAGAATACTTCATGACCAGAAGCTTACCTGTGCAACCGCAAGTCACTATGGGCTCTGGCTTGGTTGACCTTAGTTGTGACTCTGGCTGGGACGGTGCTAGCAGATGTAGAACGACGGTAGGATTGGATGAGCACCGGACAGTGGTCAGAGGAACTCTTCGGAAGACCATGTTTCGGTCATCTTGTTCTCAAACACCATGAAGTGCGAGAACGTAAAAAGAGGGATCGAATCTTGCGGGTAAAGTGTACAAACCTCTGCAGAGGGTTAAAACCTAATCGATTAGCCGTGTCCCCGGTTACGGACAATTTGAGCCTCTGGACTTGGATCTATCTCGGAACTCTCAACACCGGATTGATAACTTAATAGTGGGCAACTTATGATGATTTTGGGCTGTGGGACATCGGTTGGCGGAACCATGTCATGTTAGAAAACTCCGTAGTACAGGCTCCTGATATTCCTTTGTTGTAGGTAAAGTAAAACCAGCTTTTATGCAAAACAAAAACTCAGACCCAGAGCCACAAAGCCATATTGCATATAGAATAGTTTTATCATCAGCTTTCTCTTATTGTGATCTTGCCGGTACATTCAATGTACTGACCTACACGGCTGCAACGTATCATGTTGCAGATATTTTCTTCGACGAGTAAGAGTTACGATACAGGGTTACGGTCTACACTCAACCTGCCGATGGCGTTGATGGGACTCCACACTCGTTTGATTGTTTCCGCTGAGTATTACGAGGTATATATATCAGTTTTACGTTATTTATACATGTGAGTGCACTTTGATATATACATTGATGTACTGTGTGTGCCAGCATACTGATCCAGGGATGGCACAGATACACAGAGGCTTGACCGTCTGAGGTCGGGTCGCTACATATGATCTCTAATTGTCATTACAAACATGTTTATTCATAATAAGCTGAATCAAGAACGATGAACTCATCATATTTACAAAAACAAAAGAGGCCGAGTTCATACTAGCTTTTCCCATCTCAGTCAGTCCATCATATATCATCATAATTGCCTTTCACTTGCACGACCGAACGGTGTGAATAATAATAAGAGTGTACGTGCATTGGACTAAGCTGGAATCTGCGAGCATTCAATAAACAGAAGAAGACAAGGCAATATGGGCTCTTGGTTAAATCAACAATGATGCAAATAAGAGCCACTTGAACAATTTAATCATGGTCTTCTCCTAGTGACCCCCAAAGAAAAGAAAAGAAATAAAAACAATTTACATGGGAAAGCTCCCAACAAGCAAAAGAAGAACGGGAAATATTTTTGGATTTTCTTTTTAATTACTACTACAGCAAGAAAGTAAACTACTACTATTTTTTTTTCTTAAGGTTTAACAAACACACAAGAAGAAAGCAGGAAAAAGAAAATAAACTAGCATGGATATTACAGTGAAAGGGTATGAGCACTGACATCTAGCAATGAGTGTGTGTGAACATAAATGTAATGTCGGTGAGAAATACGTACTCCCCCAAGCTTAGGCTTTTGGCCTAAGTTGGTCTATTGCCAGGGATGACCTGGCGGATACCCGTAGGTGTAGCTGGGGTCGTACTGCGATCAAGAATAGCTAGGATCATACTGTGATGAAGAAGACTCTGACTGCCACTGGCCGACAGTCATCTCTGGATCCCAAGAATAAACAGATTGTTGTGGAGGCTTATCTTGTGGTTCCGGTTCCGGGGCTGGTGCAGGATTTCGGTAAGCTTGAATGGAAGCCCACGTAACGAGATAGGGTCCAACAAACTTAAAGAAAGAAGGAGCAGGCAACGTAATAGTTTCAGGATGATGTTTATCAAAGAATAATTTATACTTGAGCTTTCCATCCCTGCCCTTAACAAGAAAATCATGTGCTATCATACTCTTATAATCTAGATAAGCACTAGGCAACAATTTTTCTTCTTTCTCATAATGCCTAATAGCAATGTTAAAATGTGCAGCAAGGCGTGAAGCATAAATGCCTCCAAAGATGGGACCCTTAGTACGGTTCATACTTAACCGTCTAGCAATAATTCCTCCCATGCTAATAGTGTTATCGCGGTATAAACCATGGAACAAAATAAAAATATCAGGAACACTAAGGTTCCCATAGTTCCCGCGACCAATCAAGCAACGACTAGCAAATAAGGCAAAATAGCGTAATACAGGAAATTGTATGCTAGTAATTCTTGCATCAGAAACCTTCCTGGTTTCTCCCACAGAGATAAGGTTAACAAATGGTTCCACCTCTTAACGGGGTGGTTCCTCTAAGATACCCTCAGGGGGTATGTTGCAGACTGCGCAAAATTCAGACAATGGCATTTTCTTCACAACGTCATATAAATGAAACTCTACCGAAGGAGGTGATTCCTTAGGGTAAAAGTAGAAGTTTTGCACAAAAGTATTTGTGAGTAAGAGATACTGTGGACGTTGGTCGCGAACGAAGTCGGTGAGGCCAGCATTTTCAATCAATGAATATAAATCCTCATAAATCCCGGCCTGTGTCATGAAATTATCAGAAGGCCATTCACACGGCCGTATCTCCGTGGTACGAGGCAAATTATATTTGGGCCTCTGAGCTTCTTCATTTTGTTTATCCTTTGAGCTTCGGCTCGATGACCTCCTCAAAAGTCTCTTCATTATTTTCTGAAATAATCTGAAATTTTTAGTAACTTCAAACAAAAGTGAACCAACTTCAATAAAACTGATAGCAAATACTCCTACAAATGCCTAGAGCCTATATCAAGTATTAGAACTACTTGGAACCATATAAATTTGACATGCAAGCTCAAGAACATGGTCACCTATGCAGCACAAATTTGCAAAGAATAGAGCACTAGAACAAAAACTAATTGGACCAATGGAGGAGTCACATACCAAAGAACAATCTCCCCAAGCAGTTTTGCGAAAGGTGCTTTGAGCAAGGAGATCGAAAATCACAGCAAAAGTGGCTGGAACTCGTGCTTGAGTTGGTTTTTCGGGTTTGTGTGAGGTAGAGGAAGAAGATGGGTGCTGGGATAAGTGGAGGAGGGCCACCGTGGGCCCACGAGGCAGGGGCGCGCCCAGGGGTGTAGGGCGTGCCCTCCACCCTCGTGGCCAGGTGGCAGCTCCCCCCGCGGTAATTTTTACACAGTAAGTTCTCAAATATTCCCAAAAAAATCATATTAAATTGGCATGTCATTCTGAGGACCTTTATTTTTGGGATATTTTTATATTGCACGGATGAGTCAGGAAACAGACAGAAAAATACCATTTTTACTTTATTTCTACTAAATAACAGTGGGTATAAAGAGGGTACAGGAGATTGTGCTTCTAGTTTCATCCATCTCATGCTCATCAAAAAGAATCCACTAACAAGGTTGATCAAGTCTTGTTAACAAACTCATTCCGATAATCATGAAACCAGAGAAATTTCGAATAACACTAAGTTACCTCAACGGGGATATGCACATCCCCAATAATAAGTATATCATATTTCTTTTTAACAGTAGGAAGAGGAAATTCAAAACCTCCAAATATAATCGACAGAATTTTTCCAATAGAGTTGATACTATGGACTTAAGGTTGTTTCCTCGAAAAGTGTACCGTATGCTCATTACCATTAACATGAAAAGTGGCATTGCCTTTGTTGCAATCAATAACAGCCCCTACAGTATTAAGAAAAGGTCTTCCAAGAATAATAGACATACTATCATCCTCGGGAATATCAAGAATAACAAAGTCTGTTAAAATAGTAACGTTTGCAACCACAACAGGCACATCCTCACAAATACCGATAGGTATAGCAGTTGATTTATCAGCCATTTGCAAAGATATTTCATTAGGTGTCAACTTATTCAAGTCAAGTCTACGATATAAAGAGGGAGGCATAACACTAACATCGGCTCCAAGATCACATAAAGCAGTTTTTATATAATTTCTTTTAATGGAGCAAGGTATAGTAGGTACTCCTAGATCTCCAAGTTTCTTTGGTATTGCACCCTTAAAAGTATAATTAGCAATCATGGTGGAAATTTCAGCTTCCGGTATCTTTCTTTTATTAGTAATGATATCTTTCATATATTTAGCATAAGGATTCGTTTTGAGCACATCAGTCAATTGCATACGCAAAAAGATAGGTCTAATCATTTCAGCAAAGCGCTCAAAATCCTCCTCATCCTTCTTCTTGGATGGTTTGGGAGGAAAAGGCATGGGTTTCTGAACCCAAGGTTCTCGTTCTTTACCATGTTTCCTAGCAACAAAATCTCTCTTATCATAACGTTGATTCTTTGATTGTGGGTTATCAAGATCAACAGCAGGTTCAATTTCTACATCATTATCATTACTAGGTTGAGCATCATCATTAACATTCTCTCTAGGTTCATGTTCATTACCAGATTGTGTTTCAGCATCAGACATAGATATATCATTTGGATTATCAGGTGGTTCAGCAATAGGTTCACTAGAAGTTTGCACGGTTCTATCATTTTTCTTTTTCTTCTTTTTAGAAGAACTAGGAGCATCAATATTATTTCCCTGAGAATCTTGCTTGATTCTCTTAGGGTGGCCTTCAGGATACAAAGGTTCCTGAGTCATTCTACCAGTTCTAGTAGCCACTCTAACAGCATAATCATTTTTCTTACTATTCATTTCATCAAGCACTTCTTTTTGAGCTTTAAGTACTTGTTCTACTTGAGTGGTAACCATAGAAGCATGTTTGCTAACAAGTTTAAGTTCACTCTAATATTAGCTATATAATCACCCAAGTGTCTAATCATATAAGCATCATAATTCAATTGTCTACCAAAATAAGCATTAAAATTTTCTTGTTTGACAATAAAGTTATCAAACTCTTCTAAGCATTGTCTAGCAAACTTATAGTGAGGAATATCACCTTTATCAAATCTATAGAGAGAATTTACCTTTACTACCTGTGTCAGGATATCGGGATCAGGAGGTTCTTCAATAAATAAGGGATTGATATCATATGTTTCTTCAACAGGCGGTAAATTAAGACCATGTATTTCTTCAATAGGAGGTAAATTCTTAACATCTTTAGCTTTAATACCTTTTTCTTTCATAGATTTCTTTGCCTATTGCATATCTTCGGGACTGAGAAATAGATCAGCTCTCTTCTTTGGAGTTGGTTTAGGAATAGGATCATTAATTGGAGCAGAAGCTGGCTCAGGAGGTGCCTAATTATTTTCATTTGTCAACATATTATTCAATAGAATTTCAGCTTCATCTGGTGTTCTTTCCCTGAAAAGAGAACCAACACAACTATCTAGGTAATCTCTGGAAGCATCGGTTAGTACATTATAAAAGATATCAAGTATTTCAGGTTTCTTAAGAGGATGATCAGGCAAAGCATTAAGTAACTTGAGAAGCCTCCCCCAAGCTTGTGGGAGACTCTCTTCTTCAATTTGCACAAAGTTGTATATTTCCTTTAAAGCAGCTTGTTTCTTATGAGCAGGAAAATATTTAGCAAAGAAGTAATAAATCATATCCTGGGGACTACGCACACAACCAGGATCAAGAGAATTGACTTAGCATCACAATTTAATGAGAACGGAAATATTTTGAGTATATAAAAGTAACGCGATCTCTCATCATTAGTAAACAGGGTAGCTACATCATTTAATTTAGTAAGATGTGCCACAACAGTTTCAGATTCATAACCATGGAAAGGATCAGATTCAACCAAAGTAATTATATCAGGATCAACAGAGAATTCATAATCCTAATCGGGAACACAAATAGGTGAAGTAGCAAAAGCAGTGTCAGGCCTCATTTTATCTCTAAGTGATTCCTTGTTCCATTTAATTAATAGCCTTTTAAGTTCACGACTATCTCTGCAAGCTAAAATAGCGGCAGAAGATTCCATATCAAAAACATAACCCTCAGGAATAACAAGCCTCTCTTCGTCATCACTTTCATCATTATAATCAGATTCAATAATTTCTTTCTCTCTAGCCCTAGCAATTTATTCATCAAGAAATTCACTAAGGGGCACAGTAGTATGAGGCACAGAAGTAGTTTCATCATAAGTATCATGCATAGCAGAAGTGGCATCATCAATAACATGCAACATATCGGAACGAATAGCAGAAGCAGGTTTAGGTGTCGCTAGCTTACTCATAACAGAAGGTGAGTCAAGTGCAGAGCTAGATGGCAGTTCCTTACCTCCCCTCGTAGTTGAGGGATAAATTGTTGTCTTAGCGTCTTTCAAGTTCTTCATAGTGTCCAGCAGATATAAATCCCAAATGACTCAAAGAATAGAGTTATGCTCCCCGGCAACGGCGCCAAAAAAAGGTCTTGATAACCCACAAGTATAGGGGATTGCAACAGTTTTCGAGGGTAGAGTATTCAACCCAAATTTATTGATTCAACACAAGGGGAGCCAAAGAATATTCTCAAGTATTAGCAGCTGAGTTGTCAATTCAACCACACCTGGAAACTTAGTATCTGCAGCAAAGTGTTTAGTAGCAAAGTAATATGATAGTGGTGGTAACAGTAACAAAAGTAAAGGATGCAAAAGTAATGTTTTTGGTATTTTGTAGTGATTTTAACAGTAGCAGCGGGAAAGTAAATAAGCGAGAACCAGTATATGGAAAGCTCGTAGGCACCGGATCAGTGATGGATAATTATGCCAGATGCGGTTCATCATGTAACAGTCATAACATAGGGTGACACAGAACTAGCTCCAATTCATCAATGTAATGTAGGCATGTATTCCGTATATAGTCATACATGCTTATGGAAAAGAACTTGCCTGACATCTTTTGTCCTACCCTCCCGTGGCAGGGAGGTCCTATTGGAAACTAAGGGATATTAAGGCCTCCTTTCAATAGAGTACCGGAACAAAGCATTAGCACATAGTGAATACATGAACTCCTCAAACTATGGTCATCACCGAGAAGTATCCCGATTATTGTCACTTCGGGGTTATCGGATCATAACACATAATAGGTGACTATAGACTTGCAAGATAGGATCAAGAACTCACATATATTCATGAAAACATAATAGGTTCAGATCTGAAATCATGGCACTCGGGCCCTAGTGACAAGCATTAAGCATAGCAAAGTCATAGCAACATCAATCTCAGAACATAATGGATACTAGGGATCACACCATAACAAAACTAACTCGATTACATGATAAATATCATCCAACCCATCACCGTCCAGCAAGCCTATGACGGAATTACTCACGCACGGCGGTGGGCATTATGAAATTGGTGATGGAGGATGGTTGATGATGACGACGGCGGCAAATCCCCCTCTCCGGAGCCCCGAACGGACTCCAGATCAGCCCTCACGAGAGGTTTTAGGGCTTGGCGGCGGCTCCATATCGTAAAACGCGATGATTTCTTCTCTCTGATTTTTTTCTCCCCGAAAGCCAATATATAGAGTTGGAGTTGGCGTCGAAGGGTCTCCAGGGGCCCACGAGGTAGGGGGCGCGCCCTAGAAGGGGGGGCGCCCCCACCCTCGTGGACAGGGTGTGGGCCCCCTGGTCTTCATCTTTGGCGATGATTTTTTATTATTTTTTATAAGACATCCCGTGGAGTTTCAGGTCATTTCGAGAACTTTTGTTTTCTGCACATAAAACAACATCATGGCAATTTTGCTGAAAACAGCGTCAGTCCAGGTTAGTTCCATTCAAATCACACAAGTTAGAGTCCAAAACAAGGGCAAAAGTGTTTGGAAAAGTAGATACGACAGAGACCTATCAGTCCCTAACACACCAAATACAATGGTAATTTTTATAGGTGCACTAGTTTGACGAAGAGATGGTAATAAAAGCGTAGTAATGATAGTAGATATTGATTTTTGTAATAGGAACAATAAAAATAGCCAGGTAGTAATTGATAAAGCGGAGCACAAATGGTATTGCAATGCTTGGAAATGAGGCCTAGGATTCTGATAGGTCTCCAACTTATCTATAATTTTTGATTGCTCCATGCTATATTATCTACTGTTTTGGACTATACTGGGCTTTATTTTCCACTTTTATATTACTTTTGGGACTAACCTATTAACCGGAGGCCCAACCCAGAACTGCTGTTTTTTGCCTATTTCAGCATTTTGAAGAAACAGAATATCAAACGGAGTCCAAACAGAATGAAACCTTCGGGAACGTGATTTTCCCATCAGATATGATCCAGGAGACTTGGACCCTTCGTCAAGAAAGAAGAGAGGCGGTCACGAGGGTGGAGGGAGCCCCCCTAGGGCGCGCCCCTGCCTCGTGGGGCCCTTGAAGCTCCACCGATGTACTCCTTCCTCCTATATATACCTACGTACCCCCAAACGATCAGATACGGATCCAAAAACCTAATTTCACCACCGCAACCTTTTGTACCCACGAGATCCCATCTTGGGGCCTGTTCCGGAGCTCCGTCGGAGGGGGCCATCATCAGGGAGGGCTTCTACATCATCATAGCCCCTCCGATGAAGTGTGAGTAGTTTACCTCAGACCTTCGGGTCCATAGTTAGTAGCTAGATGGCTTCTTCTCTCTTTCTGGATCTCAATACAATGTTCTCCCCCTCTCTCGTGGAGATCTATTCGATGTAATCTTCATTTTGCGGTGTGTTTGTGAGACCGATGAAATGTGGGTTTATGATCAAGATTATCTACGAACAATATTTGAATCTTCTCTGAATTATTTTATGTGTGATTGGTTATCTTTGCAAATCTCTTCGAATTATCAGTTTGGTTTGGCCTACTAGATTAGTTTTTCTTGCAATGGGAGAAGTGCTTAGCTTTGGGTTCAATCTTGTGGTGTCCATACCCAGTGACAGTAGGGGCAGCAAGGCACGTATAGTATTGTTGCCATCCTGGATAACAAGATGGGGTATTTATCATATTGCATGAATTTATCCCTCTACATCATGTCATCTTGCTTAAGGCGTTACTCTGTTTTCTTGAACTTAATACTCTAGATGCATGCTGGATAGCGTTCGATGAGTGGAGTAATAGTAGTAGATGTTGGCAGGAGTCGGTCTACTTGTCTCGGACGTGATGCCTATATACATGATCATACCTATATATTCTCATAACTATGCTCAATTCTGTCAATTGCTCAACAGTAATTTGTTCACCCACCGTAGAAATACTTATGCTCTTGAGAGAAGCCACTAGTGAAATCTATGGCCCCCGGGTCTATTCTCATCATATCAATCTCCAATCACTTTATTATTGCTTTGCTTTCTATTTTGCCTTTTATTTTACCTTGCATCTCTATACCAAAAATACCAAAAATATTATCTATCATCTCTATCATATCTCACTCTCGTAAGTGACCATGAAGGGATTGACAACCCCTAATCGCGTTGGTTGCGTTGAGCTATTTGCTTTGTGTAGGTACGAGGGACTCGCGCATAGCCTCGTACTGGATTGATACCTTGGTTCTCAAAAACTGAGGGAAATACTTACGCTACTTTGCTGCATCAAAATCTCCTCTTCGGGGAAATCCAACGAAGTGCTCAAGAGGTAGCAAGAAGAATTTCTAGCACCGTTGCCAAGGAGGTCTACACAAAAGTCAACATACCAAGTACCCATCACAATCCCTTATCTCCCGCACTACATTATTTCCCATTTTCCTCTCGTTTTCCTCTCCCCCACTTCACCCTTGCCATTTTATTCGCCCTCTCTTTTCCGTTTGCCTTTTTCTCGCTTGCCTTTTTGTTTGCTCGTGTGTTGGATTGCTTGTTAGTCTCGATGGCTCTACCTAGATTTGGTGATCCTTCCCTTAAAAGGTTAGAAGAGATCGAAAGCAACGTCAGAAGTTTTATGGTTTTGCAATTTGAGCATAATAGTTTCTTCAGAAACGAGCTTAAGGAACAAAAAAGTTTTATGAGTTATATGAATAAAGAGCTCGATGATATGTCTAAAGAATTTGATCCCATGTATTTCCTTGTTGCAATCCATGCTAAATTCTCCGCATGCTTATAATCAAAATAAAGCGTTTACTAAACATATCGTTGATGCCTTAATGCAATCTTATGAAGAAAAACTTGAGTTGAAAGTTTCTATGCCTAGAAAACTTTATGATGAGTGGGAACCTACTATTAAAATTAAGGTTAAGGATCATGAATTTTATGCTATATGTAATTTGGGTGCTAGTGTCTCCACTATTCGCAAAACTTTGTGCGATTTGCTAGATTTCCATGATTTTGATGATTGCTCTCTAAACTTGCATCTTGCGGATTCCACTATTAAGAAACCTATGGGAAGAATTAATGATGTTCTTATTGTTGCAAATAGGAATTATGTGCCCGTAGATTTTATCGTTCTTGATATAGATTGCAATCCTTCTTGCCCTATTATTCTTGGTAGACCTTTCCTTAGAACGATTGGTGCGATTATTGATATGAAGGAAGGGAATATTAGATTCCAATTTCCTTTAAAAAAGGGCATGGAACACTTCCCTAGGAAGAAAATAAAATTACCACATGAATCTATCACGAGAGCCACTTATGGGTTGCCTACCAAAGATGACAATACCTAAATCTATCCTTGCTTTTATGCCCAGCTAGGGGCGTTAAACGATAGCGCTTGTTGGGAGGCAACCCAATTTTGTTTTAGTTTCTTTGTTTTTGCCTCTGATTAGTAATAAATAATCCATCTACCTTCTGTTTAGATGTGGTTTTATCTTTTAATTAGTACTAGTGCCAAGTTAAACCTATAGGATCTTCTTGGATGATAGTTATTTGATCTTGCTGTAATTTCCAGAAACTTTCTATTCACGAAAACAATTTAAAAATCACCAGAACGTGATAAAATACTGATTCCAATTGCTGCCGGTCAACAAACAAATTGTCTAGGTCTTCCTATTTTGTTAGATGTTTTGGAGTTCCATAAGTTTGCGTTAGTTACAGATTACTACAGACTATTATGTTTTTGATAGATTCTGTTTTTCGTGTGTTGTTTGCTTATTTTGATGAATCTATGGCTAGTAAAATAGTTTATAATACATAGAGAAGTTGGAATATAGTAGGTTTAACACCAATATAAATAAAGAATGATTTCATTACAGTACCTTGAAGTGGTCTTTTGTTTTCTTTCGCTAACAGAGCTCACGAGATTTCTGTTGAGTCTTGTGTTGTGAAGTTTTCAAGTTTTGGGTGAAATATTTTGATGGATTATGGAACAAGGAGTGGAAAGAGCATAAGATGGGGGATGCCCATGGCACCCCCAAGATAATCCAAGGACACCAAAAAGTCAAAGCTTGGGGATGCCCCGGAAGGCATCCCCTCTTTCGTCTACTTCCATCGGTAATTTTACTTGGAAATATATTTTTATTCACCACATGATATGTGTTTTGCTTGGAGCGTCTTGTATGATTTGAGTCTTTGCTTTTTAGTTTACCACAATCATCCTTGCTGTACACACCTTTTGAGAGAGCCATACATAAATTGGAATTTGATAGAATACTCTATGTGCTTCACTTATATCTTTTGAGCTTTATAGTTTTGCTCTAGTGCCTCACTTATATGTTTTAGAGCACGGTGGTGGATTTGTTTTAAAGAAACTATTGATCTCTCATGTTTCACTTAGATTATTTTGAGAGTCTTAAATAGCATGGTAATTTGCTTAATAATAATAATATGCTTGTTATTTAAGATTTATAAAACTTTCTTTTGAGTGTGTTGAATACTAAGAAAGGTTTGATGCTTGATAATTGTTTTGAGATATGGAGGTGATAATATCAAAGTCGTGCTAGTAGAGTAATTGTGAATTTGAGAAGTGCTTGTGTTGAAGTCGGCAAGTCCCGTAGCATGCACGTATGGTAAACATTATGTAACAAATTTGAAACATGAGGTGTTATTTGATTGTCCTCCTTATGAGTGGCGGTCGGGGACGAGCGATGGTCTTTTCCTACCAATCTATCCCCCTAGGAGCATGCGCGTAATGCTTTGGTTTTTGATGACTTGTATATTTTTGCAATAAGTATATGAGTTCTTTATGACTAATGTTGAGTCCATGGATTATACGCACTCTCACCCTTCCATCATTGCTAGCCTCTTTGGTATCGTGCATTGCCCTTTCTCACATTGAGAGTTGGTGCAAACTTCGCCGGTGCATCCAAACCCCGTGATATGATACGCTCTTTCGCACATAAACCTCCTTATATCTTCCACAAAACAGCCACCATACCTACCTATTATGGCATTTCCATAGCCATTCCGAGATATATTGCCATGCAACTTTCCACCATACCGTTCTTCATGACACATTCATCATTGTCATATTGCTAAGCATGATCATGTAGTTGACATAGTATTCGTGGCAAAGCCACCGTTCATAATTCCTTCATACATGTCACTCTTGATTCATTGCGTATCCCGGTACACCGCCAGAGGCATTCATATAGAGTCATACTTTGTTCTAGTATCGAGTTGTAATCATTGAGTTGTAAATAAATAGAAGTGTGATGATCATCATTTTCTAGAGCATTGTCCCAAGTGAGGAATAAAATAAAATAAAAAAGGAGAAAGGCCATAAAAAAAGAGAAGGCCCCAAAAAAAGAAAGAGAAAGAGAGAGAAAAAGAGAGAAGGGACAATGTTACTATCCTTTGCCACACTTGTGCTTCAATGTAGCACCATAATCATCATGATAGAGAGTCTCTTGTTTTGTCACTTTCATATACTAGTGGGAATTTTTCATTATAGAACTTGGCCTGTATATTCCAACGATGGGCTTCCTCAAATGCCCTAGGTCTTCGTGAGCAAGCAAGTTGGATGCACACCCACTTAGTTTCTTTTGTTGAGCTTTCATACATTTATAGCTCTAGTGCATCCGTTGCATGGCAATCCCTACTCCTTGCATTAACATCAATCGATGGGCATCTCCATAGCCCATTGATTAGCCTCGTTGATGTAAGATCTTCTCCTTTTTTTTGTCTTCTCCACATAACCCCCATCATCATATTCTATTCCACCCATAGTGCTATATCCATGGCTCACGCTCATGTATTGCGTGAAGGTTTATGAGTTTGAGATTATTAAAGTATGAAACAATTGCTTGGTTTGTCATCGGGGTTGTGCATGATAAGAGCATTCTTGTGTGACGAAAATGGAGCATGACTAAACTATATGATTTTGTAGGGATAAACTTTCTTTGGCCATGTTACTTTGAGAAGACATAATTGCTTTGTCAGTATGCTTGAAGTATTATTATTTTTATGTCAATATGAACTTTTGTCTTGAATCTTTCAGATCTAAATATTCATACCACAATTAAGAAGATTTACATTGAAATTATGCCAAGTAGCAATCCGCATAAAAAATTCTCTTTTTATCATTTACCTAATCGAGGACGAGCAGGAATTATGCCAAGTAGCAATCCGTATCTATAATTTTTGATTGCTCCATGCTATATTATCTACTGTTTTGGACTATATTGGGCTTTATTTTCCACTTTTATATTACTTTTGGGACTAACCCATTAATCGGAGGCCCAGCCTAGAATTGCTGTTTTTTTGCCTATTTCAGTGTTTCGAAGAAACGGAATATCAAATGGAGTCCAAACGGAATGAAACCTTCGGGAACGTGATTTTCTCATCAGATATGATCCAGGAGACTTGGACCCTCCGTCAATAAAGAAGATAGGCGGTCACGAGGGTGGAGGGCGCGCCCCCCCTCTAGGGCACGCCCCCTACCTCGTGGGCCCCTCGAAGCTCCACCGACGTACTCCTTCCTCCTATATATACCTATGTACCCCGAAACGATCAGATACGGAGCCAAAAACCTAATTCCACCGCCGCAACCTTCTGTACCCACAAGATCCCATCTTGGGGCCTGCTCCGGAGCTCCGCCGGAGGGGGCCATCATCACGGAGGGCTTCTACATCACCATAGCCCCTCCGATAAAGTGTGAGTAGTTTACCTCAGACCTTCGGGTCCATAGTTAGTAGCTAGATGGCTTCTTCTCTCTTTTTGGATCTCAATACAATGTTCTCCCCCTCTCTCGTGGAGATCTATTCGATGTAATCTTATTTTTGCAATGTGTTTGTTGAGACCGATGAATTGTGGGTTTATGATCAAGATTATCTACGAACAATATGTGAATCTTCTCTGAATTCTTTTATGTGTGATTGGTTATCTTTGCAAGTCTCTTTGAATTATCAGTTTTGTTTGGCCTACTAGATTGGTTTTTCTTGCAATGGGAGAAGTGCTTAGCTTTGGGTTCAATCTTGCGGTGTCCTTTCCCAGTGACAGTAGGGGCAGCAAGGCACGTATAGTATTGTTGCCATCGAGGATAATAAGATGGGGTATTTATCATATTGCATGAATTTATCCCTCTACATCATGTCATCTTGCTTAAGGCGTTACTCTGTTTTCTTGAACTTAATAGTCTAGATGCATGCTGGATAGCGGTCGATGAGTGGAGTAATAGTAGTAGATGCAGGCAGGAGTCGGTCTACTTGTCTCGGACGTGATGCCTATATACATGATCATACCTAGATATTCTCATAACTATGCTCAATTCTGTCAATTGCTCAACAGTAATTTGTTCACCCACCGTAGAAATACTTATGCTCTTGAGAGAAGCCACTAGTGAAATATATGGCCCCCGGGTCTATTCTCATGATGTCAATCTCCAATCACTTTATTATTGCTTTGCTTTCTATTTTGCCTTTTATTTTACCTTGCATCTCTATACCAAAAATACCAAAAATATTATCAATCATCTCTATCAGATCTCACTCTCGTAAGTAACCGTGACGGGATTGACAACCCCTAATTGCGTTGGTTGCGTTGAGCTATTTGTTTTGTGTAGGTACAAGGGACTCGCGTGTAGCCTCCTACTGGATTGATACCTTGGTTCTAAAAAACTGAGGGAAATACTTACGCTACTTTGCTGCATCATCTTCTTCTCTTCGGGGAAATCCAATGCGATGCTCAAGAGGTAGCAGGTTCGTACTTTCGCTAGTGTAATCTCTCAACAATGCTAATATAATTGGATCATATAACCATCCCTCGACATGCGATGAAGAATCACTCAAAAGTTATCATCTAGCGGAGAACATAAGAAGAAATTGTTTGTAGGGTACGAAACCACCTCAAAGCTATTCTTTCCGATCAGTCTATCCTAGAGTTCGTACTAAAATAACACCAAGCTATTCTTTCCGATCAATCTAACCAAGAGTTCGTACTAAAATAACACCATATGGTACACATCAACCAACTCTAATGTCACCTAGATACTCCAATGTCACCGCGAGTATCCGTGAGTTGATTATAAGATATGCATCAAACAATTTTAGATTCATAATACTCAATCCGACACAAAGAACCTCAAAGAGTGCCCCAAGACTTGTACCGAAGAAACAAAGACGATAACGTGCATCAAGCCCTATGCATAGATTACCCCAATGTCACCTCGGGAATCCGTGAATTGAGTACCAAAGCACATATCAAGAGAGTCAATATGTTACCCCATTGTCACCATGGGTATGCATAGCAACACATACATCAAGTGTTCTCAAATCCATAAAACTATTCAATCCAATAAGAACGAAATCTCAAAGGGACAACTCAATTCATCACAACAAGATAGAGAGGGGAAAACACCATATGATCCAACTATATTAACAAAGCCCGCGATACATCAAGATTATGCCATCTCAAGAACACGAGAGAGAGAGAGAGATTAAACACATAGCTACTGGTACAAACCCTCAGCCCCGAGGGTGTACTACTCCCTCCTCATCATGGTGGCCATAGGGATGATGAAGATGGCCACCGGTGATGATTTCCCCCTCCGACGGAGTGCCGAAACAAGGTCTAGATTGGTTTTTCATGGCTACAGAGACTTGCAGCGGCAGAATTTCTGATCTATCGACTTCCCTAGGTTTTTTGGAATATTTGGGAATTTATAGGGCGAAGAGTGTCGGGGGTCGTGCGACATATGCCAAAGGATGACTTTTCATGGAGGGGGCTAATAATACGTCACCGGTGCCAGGAAACGGGATAAGGCGCGAACATGCCCGCCGACGAATCTTACCCAGGTTCAGTGATCTCCTAGGAGATAAGACCCCTACTCCTGCTCTGCGGGGTCTCCGCATGATCACTCAAGCAACAATCGTGGCTACAAGTTTGCTCCTTGAGCTGTTTCTCTAGAGGGGGAAGAAGAGTAAGGCTAGCCATAGCTTTCGATCTCTATGCGTGTGTGTGTGGGTGTACTAAGGTCTGAACCCTTTGCATGGGTCCCCTGGGGGTTTATATAGGCCTACCCCCAGGGGTACAATGGTAATCTGGCCGGGGTGTAGGACCCGGCTGTTAGCGTCTATGGTCGCCGGCTTCTCCGCCCGCTGCTGGGGCCCGCTGCTTGGTGGGTCCTGATGGCTGTCTCGTACTTCACCGACAGGCCGCGCCCGTCGCTTGAGGGTCCTGTTGGCTGCTTAGTACTGTGGCAATGCCACTGATGATGTGTGTTTTGTCGGGGGAGGCATGGCTACAATTCCGCCACCTGGCGGTCGTTCACTGTAGCCACTCCCCGTCTCTTCCGATTAGTGGCGCCCAGACTTTGAGGGAGGGGGAGGGCCGCCTGCTAGGAGTCAGCCTCCCCCTGCGCCGACTGGTCTGGGCTCGCCATGTTCTGGCTTCTCATGGACAGGTAGGGCCCGCCTCCTCCGGACCGTACCGACACCCCGTAGTGGGAGCATGGCCTTCTCTGCCATGAGTGATGTCATGGGCTGTGTGGCAACAGTGCCGCGCCAGGTGAGGGATGTCCGCCCGGTACGCTGCACTGCGGCCATGCTCTGCCCGGGATTCGGGGGTGGCAGGCTGCATTGTAGCCACGCCCCGTCTCATCGTAATTATGTGGGTGCTAACATTGAGGGCGTGAGGGGCCGCCTGCTAGGAGCCGGCCTCTCTGGAGGCCGCCTGCTAGGAGTCGGCCCGTCTCATGGCTTTAATCTGAGGACCACCGCCCTCTGGCAGCCGTCCGCTTGGACCAACTGGCCTCGAGAAGGCGGCTCTTTGTCCTTGAGGCTTAAGGGGCGCAGCTGGCCCCGATGAGGCTACCCGTGGTCATTTACTCCGATAGTAGTCCCCGAAGCTGGTGGGGCGCCGCTGCTGAGAAAGCGAGAAGCCTGAGTAGCTTCCTACTCCGGGTGATCTGGTGAACTTGCTCTATCCATCTCCTAAAGCGCTGACTGGTAGGCAGCCGGACGCGACCAGGCGGACCTCCTGATGATTTCAAAATGTTGTGGTGGGAGCCACGTGGCGCACCAGCCAGACGTCAGGCTTTCCACCCACTGCATGTGCGCCACGCGGCGCCAGCCTGTCAAGCCGGCCTACCAGCCCACGCGCGGACGGGACGTCGCCGCAGGCTGGGGCCCGCCACTACCGGGCCTCGGCACGCGTGCAGATCCGGTGCGGCCGAGGCCAACGGTTAGGATTCCGTAGCGTAGTAACCACACACTATTATTGCGCGGTTAAGGCGGGGTCGTGGGTGCAGTTAATCCCATGACCCCCACGTTCTCCCCCTCGGCTTCGCCGCCTGGGCCTATAAGTAGGGGGAGGAGGGGGCGGTAGACGCACGCGCACCCTCCTGTCCCTTCTCCCTTCCTCTTCTCCGCTGCTGCCGTCGCACTCCTGCATCTTGCTGAAGTGTTGTGGCAGTTCACCATTGTCGAGCGCATCTCCCTCGCAGCGTTGCTGCTCCGCCGCGGGTCCGCTCACCCGCCATTGTTCCATGCCTCCGTCGAGCCCAAACCCTCATGGTGCGGGCCGGTGACTGGGACGGCTCGAATGTCCATGAGGACCACATCACCTTCCTCCACCAGACGGGACGGCTGCCTGGCGAGAACTACGTACGGGCATGTCCTCCGCCCGAAACGGAGATCTCGCCGGTGCCGCAGGAAGGCGAGCGCATCGTCTTCCCGTCGCACTTCATCCACGGCCTCGGTGTGCTGGCGAGCGACTTCCTCCGCGCCTTTCTTCACTTCTGTCGCTTCCAGCCGCACCACCTCACAACAAACACCGTGGTGCTGCTGTCCGCCATCATCACCCTCTGCGAGGATTACCTCGTCGTTCTCCCCACCCTCGAGCCCTGGGGGGAGTTCTTCTACACCAAGCTCGGCACTGTCGTCAAGGGGGAGGCGACCCAGTGCGGAGCCTTCGTCGTGGCGTGACTCCGGGTGCCGGGAACTGCTTCCCAGCCATCGGATTGACACAGTCAGTCAAGCTATGGCAAAGATCATACTTCTACGTGAAGAACGTCCATACGGAACAGGACTTCGTCAACCTGCCGGCTTATAAATCCGGCCCGTCGGTTGAGCCCCGCACCAACTGGACCTTCAAGCCGAAGACTCTGTCGGCCGCCTCCACTGCTGCCATCGCCCGTCTCAAGGAGATCACGGAGTCGAAGGGTATCAAGGCGTCGGACCTGCTGACCGCCTTCGTGGTGTGCTGGGTGCTCCCGCTCCAGTTCCGTCCTCACATGATCAGCTGGATGAGCGGGCATCGAGACCCGTGCCGGATGTGCACCAAGGAGATGCCGGACGCGGAGGTGGCCCGTCTGGTGAATTTCATCTCGAACTGCAAACTCTCAGAGGAGGAGTGGCAGTTCGGCAAGCGGCCGTACTCCCACGCAAACCCGTCGCCCGCGGTAAGTCCTTAACTCTTTTTTATTTTTTATTTGATGGGTTCTACTTTTGCCGCCTGATCAGTCGGTCACGGTGCAGATCCTCACGTCCCAGCCAACAGCCGATGCCCTGGAGGAGGGCCAAGAGTACATGCCGGACCGGACCGTGAGTGACATGGACGACCCTGACTTGGGGGCGACCGCGTTGGAGGAGGACGACACCACAGGAGGCGGTGGCGGAGCAGGCGACTTTGGAGGAGGCGGCGTCGAGGAGTGGTCGGATGATGATAAGGAGGAAGACGAGCCACACCGCCTGCACGCCGCCGACAAGGCAGGTGCGAGCTCATCAGCCGCGCCGACCGCGCCAGGCGGGCACATAAGCGTCGGGCTGCCAAGCCGCTGTTTGGCAGCCAGCCGAAGAAGCCGAAGAACCCGGCCGCCGCGACCAGGCGGCAGGAGACCGCCGCAAAGGCGACCCAGTTCCAGAGTACCCCGACGCAACCCCCGACGGTGTCTGTGTAAGTGCTTGACTCTTGCATTTTTCCTTTTGTCTTGCTTGGGAAACTCCTTCTGAATTTCTTCTTGTCTTGCTTGAACAGGGCCCCGTTCTCTCGTGAGCGATTAGCCCCTGCTTCCATCATCGGGGGGGACGGAGGGCTCCGCCAACACCCGATGCATAGACCCGCTCGCCGACCTCCGGGAGGCGACAGAGAAGAATGCGCGGGAGGTGCCTGAGGAGCGGGAGGAGGCGGAACGGCAGAATGTGGCAGCAGCCAAGGCTTGTTTTTTATTCTTGTAATTTTCTCGAATTCTTCCGTCGGGGCGCGCCAGCGCACCCACTTGGTGTAGCCCCCGACTTCCTGGCCGGCTGCTAAGCAGGCGGCTCAGAACTTAAGGTAGGTTCCCAGTGCTAACCTTCTCTTTTCTCTCATGTTGTCCTTGTTGCAGGACTATCACAACATCCGTGCGGCCGCCTTCAACTCCCATGTCCGGGATCTGGCCAAGCGGACTGCTGAACTGGCCGACAGCCGGAGTAAGCACTCCGCTCTTGGTTCTCGCGGGGGCGCGCCAGCGCACCCGCGGGGTGTAGCCCCCAGATTCGAGCCGACTGTTGAGCAGTCCGGTCAGATCTTCCGGCAACCACTTTTCTTTTCCTTTGTTGAATCGCTCAATCCTTAGTCTCGCGGGGGCGCACAAACACACCCGCGGGGTGTAGCCCCCGAGATTCGGGCCGACTGCTGAGCAGTCAGGTCGGATCTTCCGGCAACTACTTCTTCTTTGTTGATTTGCTGATGGTCTTTTCTTTCATGTCTTCTACAGGAGCCAACGCCACCTTACAATAGCAGCTGGGCGAAGCTCACACCGTGTTGCGCACCAAGGAGGAGGAGCACAGCAAGATGGAGCAAGAGCGCGGCCGCCTGGCCAAGCAGTTGGCTGACCAGGTGGACCAGCACGAGGCGGAGCTACAGAATCTCAAGGACGTGGAGGAGGCCCTCCAGGCCGAGTTCGAGACTCAGCGCTCGAACTAGGTTGAAAGGGAGAAGGCCCTGTCAGACGGCTACGGCGAGATCGAGGACATGCTCGATGGTAAGTTGTCCTTCTCTTTCTTCTGCCTACCGACTTATCATATGAGCCGGCTTCCGACTTCATACTTATTTTTCTTCTTGTGCAGAGTATTTCCCTGGTCACGCCGTCACTGCCAGCCAAGCCGTCGAGGCTCACCGTGACGAGCGGAGGCTGGCTGGTGCAAAACTCGCGCCCAACGCCCCTCGGACCCTCGCTGAGCAGTTGCTCGCCGTCCAAGCTCGTCTCTGGCCGGCCCATCGGGCACTCCGTCGTCTGCAGCGTGCCGGAGCCCAGGTGGTCTCCGCCCTCTGGCTAGGTGCCCCATTTCTGCGCACCCCCAGTCGGACCTCTAACTGGTTAGAGGTGGCTATCGGCCGCTTCGAGGCGTGGAAGGGCTCCTCAGCCCGGGCAGGTGCACGGAGGGCCTTGGAGGGCTGAACCTAGCCCAGTTGGCCACTATCTGTACCGAAGCCAGCGAAGAGTTGGCGGCTGCGGTGCCCGAGCTCTATCACCGCGTTGCGGCGATCGCCGAGTACACGGACACCAGCGTCTTCCTCCCCGAACTAAATGAAAAAGGCGCTCAGGCGCCGCCTAACTGGTTCGGGCTGAACCTAGAAGACGGCAAGGACTCGGTGGAGGAGATCGCCTCCAGCGATGAAGGCGGGGAGGCGGAGGACGAGGACGGCAAAGATGATGCGCCAGATGATGCGGACGACAATCGACCTCAGCCTGACCAAGTCTCGACCAATGAACAGCGTGCCGGCAAGCCGACTGCTGTCGGTGCTGACCAGGCTGAGACCAACCAGGCAACCATTCCACCACCCGGAGCCTCGACCTCCGCCGACCCCTCCAATCCGGCTGCTGCTCCTCTGGCCTAGGCGGCCAAGTTATCTTTCTTTCCTGTTTTGTAATCTCTTTGAACAAACTTGTTAGATTTGCGCAGTTCCACCTGCCAGGGGTGTATTCAAACTCCGTTGAATGCTGGCCAAGGGCCTTTTGCTATGTAAATTGTCTTTGCCGATTTCCGACTGGTCTTGCTTTTCTACTCCTTTTGCTTTTTCCTTTGTCGCCTTCCCCTAGCTGCCTTCTTGCTAGCCGAACGGCTGCTCTGCGGTCTGTGGCTGGGTCAAGTACTTGGCCGTTTTTTGGGAAGGCAAGTACTTTAGCCGTTGGTAGAGCGTAGCAAGTTAATTTAGAAACCGGCCGGCCGGCTGCTCAACAGCCGGCCGGTGAGGCGAGGAGTCGGCTTGGCCTATGCGAATGCTTTGATCCTTAGCCATTTTTCGTGTGGGCACTATTTCCTGCCTTTAACTCTTGCCATCCGAACAGTCGCTCTGCGAGCTGCGGCTTATAGCAAGAGAGGGCTTAGGAGCCAGCACACTACTTGTCCGACTGCAGGTAGCATTGACATAGTACAAGGCGGCAAGCCTCCGGGCCGACTGGTGGAACCGGGTGCCAGGTAGAATAATGAAATAACACATTCATAGGCATAGAACTTATCACATAGATAAAAAAGGGTAGCCCCCGGGTACTCCTCGAGGGACCCTATGTCTTAGGGCTTAATACAAAAGGTGGCGTGGTACATACTGAATCAACTGTAAAATCTTCGGAGGAGATTTAATTACCATGGGCGCTTCGATTCCTTGCCGGGGTCATCTCTCTTGCGGGCTCTGGGCTTCTACGAATCGATGAGGTAGTAGGAGTCATTGCCCAAAGCTTCGCTGATGATGAAGGGGCCTTCCCAAGGGGCCGAGAGCTTGTGCTGGCCGACTGTTCGCTGGATCAGCCGGAGCAAAAGGTCTCCCTCTTGGAAGGATCTTGGCTTGACCTTTCGACTGTGGTAGCAGCGCAGACTCTGCTGGTAGATGGCAGACCGGCTGAGTGCTAACAGTCGGCCCTCTTCCAGCAGGTCAAGGTCGTCTTCTCTTGCTTCTTTCGCCTCTGCCTCCGTGTACATGGTGACGCGAGGTGAGTCGAACTCAATGTCAGTTGGGATGACGGGCTCGGCCCCGTATACGAGGAAGAATGGAGTGAAGCCGGTTGATTTGTTTGGAGTGGTGTGGAGGCTTCAGAAGACGGACGGTAGCACATCGATCCAGTAGCCGGCCGAGCACTCCAGTGGCTCGACCAATCGAGGCTTGATGCTGGAGAGGATGAGGCCGTTTGCTCGCTCGACTTGGCCGTTTGACTGCGGATGGGCCACGGACGCTAAGTCCAGTCGGATGCCCTGCGTCACGCAGAAACGGGCCAAGGCTCCCTTGGCAAAGTTCATGCCATTATCGGTGATAATGCTGTTTGGCACACCGTATCGGACAGTGATATCTGCGATGAATGTCACAGCAGTTGGACCATTCAGTTTCTTGATTGGCTTTGCTTCAATCCATTTGGTGAATTTGTCTATGGCGACAAGCAGATGGGTCATGCCGCCGCGTGTTGTCTTGAATTGTCCCACCATGCCCAGCCCCCACACTACAAAAGGCCAGGTAAGGGGGATGGTCTTGAGTGCATAAGCCGGTAGATGTTGCTTGGAGCTGAACTTCTGGCACCGTTTGCAATGCTTGACCAACTCCTTGGCGTCTTCCAAAGCAGTCGGCCAGAAGAAGGCATGGTGGAAAGCCTTGGCCACAAGGGATCTGGAGGCCGCGTGGTGGCCGCACTCGCCTTGGTGGATATCTTTGAGGATTGCTTGACCCTTCTCTGGTTCTACGCAGCATTGGAAGACTCCGGTCACGCTGCGTCTGACAAGCTCTCTATTTACTATCGTGTAGGCTCCTACTCGGCGCTGCACTTGTCGGGCCGAGATCTCATCAGCCGGCAGTTCTCTGGTCACCAGAAACTTGAGGATGGGCTGTGCCCATGATGGTGCTTGAATTTCTTCTACTGCCACTACGACCACTTGTACTAGGGCAGTTGGGGTGGGAGGTGGCGGGTTGGGGTCGGCCACCGCTTGCTGCGTTGTTGAAGTCTTTGGGACGACCGCCACAGCCCCCAGGCCGGGCTGTGAAGTCCCCGGGCTGGGTGCGACTGCTACAGTCCCAGAGCCGGTTTCTACAGCCCCCAGGCCGGGCTGTGAAGTCCCCGGGCCTGGTGCGACTGCTGCAGTCCGAGTGCCGCCTACCGAAGTCCCCGGGCCGGCTACTGAAGCTCTTGAGTCGGATCCGACTACTTCGGGAGCAGCCGACACAAAGATGGACTCGGATTCTAGAGAAGGCTTGATTGACGGCTTGCGGAGGCACTGAAGGGAGACGCCGGCTGGTATTGCTTGACGAGTGGAGCCGATCCGTGCCAGGGTATCAGCTGGCTCGTTTTCGTTCCGTGGCACGTGAAGGAACTTGCACTCCTCAAAATATCCGCTGAGTTGCTGAACGAGGAAGCTCTAACTTGCCATGTTTGCATCCTTGGCATCCCAGTCACCAGACGACTGTTGGACCACAAAGTCAGAGTCGCCGTAGCACAGGATCCGGTGGATGCCGATTTCTTTGGCCAGTCGGAGGCCTTGTACTAGCGCCTCATACTCGGCCACGTTGTTTGAGGCGGCGAAGTGAACTTGCAACGTGTATCTAAGCTTGTCGCCTTTGGGAGAGGTGAGGACAACACCGGCTCCCAAGCCGGTGCACATATTCGAGCCATCAAAGTGCATTCGCCAATGAGTACAGTCCAGAGCTGGCCGCAGGTATTGGGTCTCGGCCCAGTCGACGAGGAAGTCGACCAGTGCTCGGGACTTGATGGCGGTGCGTGGCTGGTAGAAGATGGTGTAGGGGGCCAACTCAATGGCCCATTTGGCCACTCGGCTAGATGCATCTCTGTTGCCTATGATCTCGGCAAGTGGGGCAGTACAGACAACCATGATTGGGTGCTCTTGGAAGTAGGGCTTCAGATTCTTGGCGGCGAAGTGCATGCCATAACACATCTTCTGGTAGTGGGGGTAGTTCTGCTTCGAGGTTGACAGTAGCTCGCTCAAAAAATACACATGCCTCTAGACCGGCTATGCCCTGTCGGCCTCTGGGCGCTCTACCACCCGGCTTGTGGCGACGATGTAGAGGTACATGGGCTCTTTAGCAGTCGGGGCCGCCAGGACAGTCGGGGTGGTCAACATCTTCTTCAGCTGGAGAAAAGCCTCGTCCGCCTTGTCATTCCACTCAAAGTGAGTGGTTTTCTTCATGAGCTGGTACAGGGGAAGGGCCTTCTCGCCCAGCCGACTGATGAAGCGGCTGATGGGTGCCAAGTAGCCGGTGAACTTCTAAACGTCTCAGTCGGGTGGGTCTCTACATCCTCTCGATGACCTTGATCTTCACAGGGTTGCACTCAATGCCATGTTCAGTGACCAGGAAGCCAAGGAGCTGGCCGGCTGGTACTCCGAACACGCACTTCTATGGGTTGAGCTTGCTTTGAAAACGGCGCAGATTGTCGAAGGTTTCCTTGAGATCTTCCAGAAGGGTACCGCGCTTCTCCGGCTTCACCACAATATCGTCTACATAGACGTGGGCATTTATGCCGAGTTGCTTGAGTAGGCACTTCTGCATGAAACGCTGAAACGTGGCACCGGCATTTCTCAAGTCGAATGTCATGGTTAGGTGGCAGAAGGCTCTGAATGGTGTGATGAAGGCGGTCTTCAGGCAGTCGGCAGGGTTCAACTTGATCTGGTGGTAACCTGAGTAGGCATCCAAAAAACTCAGCAGCTCGCATCCGGCTATGGAGTCTATCACTTGGTCAATCCACTGCAAAGCAAACGGATCCTTATGGTAGGCTTTGTTGTGACTGGTGTAATCGATGCACATTCGCCACTTGTTGTTGTTCTTCAGTACAAGGACTGGGTTGGCAAGCCATTTTGGGAAGAAAACTACCATAATGAAGTTGGCTGCCAACAAGCTGGCGATCTCTTCTCCAACGATTATTATTTTCTCTTCCGACAGTTGACGGAGGGGTTGCTTGACTGGCTTGGCATGTGCTCTGACGTGTAGCTTGTGCTTGATACGTCTCCAACGTATCTATAATTTTTGATTGCTCCATGCTATATTATCTACTGTTTTAGACTATATTGGGCTTTATTTTCCACTTTCATATTATTTTCGGGACTAACCTATTAACCGGAGGCCCAACCCAGAATTGCTGTTTTTTTGCCTATTTCAGCGTTTCGGAGAAACATAATATCAAATGGAGTCCAAATGGAATAAAACTTTCAGGAACGTGATTTTCTCACTGAACGTGATCCAGGAGACTTGGACCCTACTCCAACGGACAACAGAGGCGGTCACGAGGGTGGGGGGCGCGCCCCCTGCCTCGTGGGCCCCCTGTTGCTCCACCAATGTACTCCTTCCTCCTATATATACCTACGTACCCCCAAACGATCAGATACGGAGCCAAAAACCTAATCCCACCTCCACAACTTTCTGTATCCACGAGATCCCATCTTGGGGCCTATTCCAGAGCTCCGCCGGAGAGGGCCGTCATCACAGAGGGCTTCTACATCATCATAGCCTCTCTGATGAAGTGTGAGTAGTTCACCTCAGACCTTCGGGTCCATAGTTATTAGCTAGTTGGCTTCTTCTCTCTCTTTGGATCTCAATACAATGTTCTCCCCCTCTCTCGTGGAGATCTATTCGATGTAATCTTCTTTTTGCGTTGTGTTTGTTGAGATCGATGAATTGTGGGTTTATGATCAAGTCTATCTATGAATAATATTTGAATCTTCTCTGAATTCTTTTATGATTGGTTATCTTTGCAAGTCTCTTCGAATTATCAGTTTGGTTTGGCCTACTAGATTGGTTTTTCTTGCCATGGGAGAAGTGCTTAGCTTTGGGTTCAATCTTGCGGTGTCCTTTCCAAGTGACAGAAGGGGCAGCAAGGCACGTATTGTATTGTTGCCATCGAGGATAACAAGATGGGGTTTTTATCATATTGCATGAAATTATCCCTCTACATCATGTCATCTTGCTTAAAGCGTTACTCTATTTTTAACTTAATACTCTAGATGCAAGCTGGATAGCGGTCGATGAGTGGAGTAATAGTAGTAGATGCAGGCAGGAGTCGGTCTACTTGTCTCGGATGTGATGCCTATATACATGATCATACCTAGATATTCTCATAATTATGCTCAATTCTGTCAATTGCTCAATATTAATTTGTTCACCCACCGTAGAATACTTATGCTCTCGAGAGAAGCCACTAGTGAAACCTATGGCCCCCGGGTCTATTCTCATCATATCAATCTCCATCACTTTAATCTTGCTTTGCTTTTTTACTTTGCTTTTTACTTTTCACTTTGCATCTCTATCATCTCTATCAGATCTCACTCTCATAAGTGAAAGTGAAGGGATTGACAACCCCTAATCGCGTTGGTTGCGAGTAGCTACCGTTTTCTGCATGTATGAGGGACTTGAGCATAGCCTCCTATTGGATTGATACCTTGGTTCTCAAAAACTGAGGGAAATACTTACGCTACTTTGCTGCATCATCCTCTCCTCCTCGGGGAAATCCAACGCAGTGCTCAAGAGGTAGCAAGAAGAATTTCTGGCGCCGCTGCCGAGGAGTCTACACAAAAATTCAACATACCAAGTACCCATCACAATCCCTATCTCTCGCATTACATTAGTTGCTATTTGCCTCTCGTTTTCCTCTTCCCCACTTCACCCTTGCCGTTTTATTCGCCCTCTCTTTCCCAATCTACTTCTCTCTTTCCGTTTGCCTTTTTCTCGCTTGCCTTTTGTTTGCTCGTGTGTTGGATTGCTTGTTTGTCGCTATGTCTGAAATTGGGGAAGTTATCGCTGATGTGGGCGATAACAATATCATAGAAAATTCTGATGCTCCTGCTGAAGAACCCCCTACCTATCATACAAAAAGATTTTGAATCGGTAGTGGTAATATTATTGGAAAAGGAGCTATTCAAGATTTCTTTACTTGTGCCGGTGCTGTGCCCTCTATGGGCGGTTCTATTCTCCATAGAACTAGTAGTCTTGCGGACGCTATTGCCATGCTTATTGTTGAACTTGAAAGGCAATTCATGCATATGCACCCATCTATACAAAGAATTTTCTTAGAATTTTCTAATATTGAGCATTCTTCTGTTAAGCATGCCGCTACTATCTTTTTGGCTAATGAATTCAGATTTATAATAAAAGAAGCCAAAGAAATCTTTGTGCACTATAGGGTGGACGCCGGTTGTCCTCCCATAGAATCTATCCTCTTTGATCAAGAAGAATTTATGCGCTTTCAATCTCTTGACTATGTTGCTTTCAATGAAAACCTTAGAAAAAAGGTGCCAATCAATATCTTAATTGATAGAATCTCTGAACTTAATGATGATTTGGCTATTCGAAATAATGAGCTAGGATGCTCTCTTGAGTTTAGGCTCACAAGGTTCTGTCAAAAGAATGCTTATAATGGTGAATTGGTTGTGCAATACGAAGGGCCGAAAGAGGAACCTATACCTCCTAAAATTGATCTTGGGAACTTTTGTCCTATTAAATTTAGCCCTTTTGATTACTTTTGCTTGCCTCAAAGGAAACTTGCTACCGAACGTAGAGAATATGAAATGAGTTTCACCGATCTATCTTATTACTACGGCACTACCTAGATCTATCCTCGCTTTTATGCCTAGCTAGGGGCGTTAAACGATAGCGCTTGTTGGGAGGCAACCCAATTTTATTTTAAGTTTTTTTGTTTTTGTTTCTGTTTAGGAATAAATAACCCATCTACCTTATGTTTAGATGCGGTTTTGTGTTTTAATTAGTGTTTGTGCCAAGTTAAACCTATAGGATCTTCTTGGATGATAGTTATTTGATCTTGCTGTAATTTCCAGAAACTTTCTGTTCACAAAAACAATTGTTTAAAATCACCAGAACGTGATAAAATACTGATTCTAATTGCTGCTGATCAATAAACAAATTGTCTAGGTCTTCCTATTTTCATAGATTTTTTGGAGTTCCAGAAGTTTGCGTTAGTTACAAATTACTACAGACTGTTCTGTTTTTGACAGATTCTGTTTTTCATGTGTTGTTTGCTTATTTTGATGAATCTATGGTTAGTAAAATAGTTTATAATCCATAGATAAGTTGGAATACAGTAGGTTTAACACCAATATAAATAAAGAATGCGTTCATTACAGTACCTTGAAGTGGTTTTTTGTTTTCTTTCTCTAACAGAGCTCACGAGATTTCTGTTGAGTTTTGTGTTGTGAAGTTTTCAAGTTTTGGGTGAAATCTTTTGATGGATTATGGAACAAGGAGTGGCAAGAGCCTAAGCTTGGAGATGCCCATTGCACCCCCAAGATAATCCAAGGACACCAAAAAGTCAAAGCTTGGGGATGCCCCGGAAGGCATCCCCTCTTTCGTCTACTTCCATCGGTAATTTTACTTGGAGCTATATTTTTATTCACCACATGATATGTGTCTTGCTTGGAGCGTCTTGTATTATTTGTGTCTTCGTTTGTTAGTGTGCCACAATCATCCTTGCTGTACACACCTTTTGAGAGAGCCATATATGAATTAAAATTTGATAGAATACTCTATGTGCTTCACTTATATCTTTTGACCTATGTAGTTTTGCTCTATGTGCTTCACTTATATCTTTTGAGCGTTATAATTTTGCTCTATGTGCTTCACTTAGATCTTTTAGAGCACGGTGGTGGATTTGTTTTAAAGAAACTATTGATCTCTGATGCTTCACTTAGATTATTTTGAGAGTCTTAATAGCATGGCAAATTGCTTAATAATAATATGCTTGGTATTCAAGATTTGTGAAACTTTCTTTTGAGTGCGTAGAATACTAAGAAAAGATTTAAGCATGATAATTGTTTTGAGATATGAAGATGGTGATATTAAAGTCATGCTAGTTGAGTAGTTGTGAATTTAAAGAATACTTGCGTTGAAGTTTGTGATTCCCGTAGCATGCACGTATGGTGAACCGTTCTGTGATGAAGTTGGAGCATGATTTATTTATTGATTGTCTTCCTTATGAGTGGCGGTCGGGGACGAGCGATGGTCTTTTCCTACCAATCTATCCCCCTAGGAGCATGAGCGTAATACTTTGCTTTGATAACTTCTAAATTTTTGCAATAAGTATATGAGTTCTTTATGACTAATGTTGAGTCCATGGATTATATGCACTTTTTCCCATCCTTCCACCATTGCTAGCCTCTCTAATACCGTGCACTTTTCGCCGGTATCATACACCCACCATATACCTTCCTCAAAACATACACCATACCTACCTATCATGGCATTTCCATAGCCATTCCGAGATATATTGCCATGCAACTTTCCACCGTTCCGTTTATTATGACACGCTCCATCATTGTCATATTGCTAGCATGATCATGTAGTTGACATCGTATTTGTGGCAAAGCCACCATTCATAATTGTTTCATACATGTCACTCTTGATTCATTGCATATCCCGGTACACCGCCGGAGGCATTCATATAGAGTCATATTTTGTTATAAGTATCGAGTTGTAATTGTTGAGTTGTAAGAAAAATAAAAGTGTGATGATCATCATTTTTAGAGCATTGTCCCAAGTGAGGAAAGGATGAGGGAGACTATGATTCCCCCACAAGTCGGGATGAGACTCCGGACGAAAAATAAAAATAAAAAAAGAGAGAAAAGAGGCCATAAAAAAGAAAAGGCCCAAATAAAAAAATGAGAGAAAAAGAGAGAAGGGACAATGTTACTATCCTTTTACCACACTTGTGCTTCAAAGTAGGACCATGATCTTCATGATTGAGAGTCTCCTATGATATCACTTTCATATACTAGTGGGAATTTTTCATTATAGAACTTGGCTTGTATGTTCCAATGATGGGCTTCCTCAAATTGCCCTAGGTCTTCGTGAGCAAGCGAGTTGAATGCACACCCACTTAGTTTCTTTTGTTGAGCTTTCATATACTTACAGCTCTAGTGCATCCATTGCATGGCAATCCCTACTCACTCACATTGATATCTATTAATGGGTGAGGGAGTCCTGGATTAGGGGGTGTCCGGGTAGCCGGACTATACCTTCAGCCGGACTCCTGGACTATGAAGATACAAGATTGAAGACTTCGTCACATGTCCGGATGGGACTTTCCTTCGCGTGGAAGGCAAGCTTGGCGATGCAGATATTTGGATCTCCTACCATTGTAACCGACTTTGTGTAACCCTAACCCTATCCGGTGTCTATATAAACCGGAGGGGTTTTAGTCCGTAGGACAACAACTCCAACATACAACAATCATACCATAGGCTAGCTTCTAGGGTTTAGCCTCCTTGATCTCGTGGTAGTTCTACTCTTGTACTACCCATATCATCAATATTAATCAAGCAGGACGTAGGGTTTTACCTCCATCGAGAGGGCCCAAACCTGGGTAAAACTTCGTGTCCCTTGTCTCCTGTTACCATCCACCTAGACGCACAGTTTGGGACCCCCTACCCGAGATCCGCTGGTTTTGACACCGATATTGGTGCTTTCATTGAGAGTTCCTCTATGTCGTCACTTTTAGGCCCGATGGTTCCTTTGTTCATCAACAATGATGCGGTCCAGGGTGAGACTTTTCTCCCAGGACAGATCTTCGTCTTCGGCGGCTTCGCACTGCGGGCTAATTCGCTTGGCCATCTGGAGCAGATCGAAAGCTACGCCCCTAGCCATCAGGTCAGGTTTGGAAGTTTGAACTACACGACTGACATCCGCGGGGACTTGATCTTCGACGGATTCGAGCCACAGCCAAGCGCGCCGCACTGTTTTGATGGGCATGATCTAGCTCTGCCGCCGAACAGTGTTCTGGAGGCCGCACGCGCGTCGGCTCCGACCCTTAAATCGGAGCCTGCTGCGCCTATCGAGGATGAGCGGTTGGACGCCACCTCAGGGGCTGCGATCTCAAAGGCGATCGAGCCAAACACCAGCCCTAAACTCTGCATGGCCCGTGACCCCAAGGAGCCGGATTCCTCTCCGGACTCCGAGCCCCCCGCGCCCCTACCGATCGAATCCGATTGGGCGCCGATAATGGAGTTCACCGCCGCGGACATCTTTCAGCACTTGCCCTTCGGCAACATCCTGAATTCGCTAAAATCTCTCTCTTTATCAGGAGAGTCTGGCCGGACTACGGTCAGCAAGGTTGGGATACGGACGATGAAGAAATTCAAAACCCACCCACCACCCACTTCGTAGCCACTGTCGATGATTTAACCGATGTGCTCGATTTCGACTCCGAAGACATCGACGGTATGGACGACGATGCAAGAGACGAACAAGAACCAACACCTGTAGGGCGCTAGAAGGCCACCTCGTCATATGACATATATATGGTGGGCACTCCAAAAGATGGAGAAGGCGATGGAACAGCGGGGGATGACACTTCTAAGAAACATCCCAAGCGCCGATGTCAGCGGCACCGCTCTAAATCCCGCCAAAGCAAAAACGGTGATTCCGGCACAGGAGATATTACTACTCCGGATAGCGCCGAAGAACACCCCCTCTAGCAAGATTCGGCACAGGAGGATGGAGAAGCCAGCCCTCATGAGAGAGCGGCAGACCGAGAGGTTGAGGATGACAATTATATGCCTCCCTGCGAAGACGAGGCAAGCCTCGACGACGACGAATTCGTCGTGCCATCGGATCCCGCTGAACAAGAGTGTTTTAAATGCAGGCTTTTAGCCATGGCAAGCAGCCTCAAGAAAAAGCAGCAACAACTTAGAGCTGATCAATATTTGCTAGCTGATAGATGGACTGAAGTCCTTGCGGCCGAAGAGTATGAACTCGAACGCCCCTCCAAGCGTTACCCAAAACGCAGGCTGCTACCCCGATTAGAGGAGGAAGCACCTACATAACCAGCGCATGACATGGCCGACCGGCCACCTCGGGGCCGTGACAGAGAGGCCTCTAGGCCCTCCACTAAAGCCATGCCCCGACGCCGCTCAAAACATGCTAAGGCATGGGAAAACACGCCAAACCTGCGAGATATACTGGAGGAGAAGGCAAGGCAAACAAGATCGATCTATGGATCATGCGGGCGCCCCACGGCACGTGACGGTGATCTTCACTCCGGATACAATAAATCTGGTCGGGCCGAACACAATAGACAAAGCTCCTGTGAGCTGCGTCGTGATATAGCCCAGTACAGAGGCGCCGCACACCCACTATGCTTCACAGATGAAGTAATGGATCATAAAATCCGTGAGGGCTTCAAACCCGTAAACATTGAATCATACGATGGCACAACAGATCCTGCTGTATGGATCGAGGACTATCTCCTTCATATCCACATGGCCCGCGTCGATGATCTACACGCCATCAAATACCTCCCACTCAAACTTAAGGGACCGGCCCGGCATTGGCTTAACAGCTTGCCAGCAGATTCAATCAGTTCTTGGGAGGACCTGGAAGCCGCATTCCTCGACAATTTCCAGGGTACCTATGTGCAACCACCGGACGTCGATGACCTAAGCCACATAATTCAGCAGCCAGAAGAATCGGCCAGGCAATTCTGGACGCGGTTCCTAACAAAGAAAAACCAAATAGTCGACAGTCCGGACGCAGAGGCCCTAGCGGCCTTCAAGCATAATATCCGTGAGGAGTGGCTCGCCCGGCACCTGGGACAGGAAAAGCCGAAATCTATGGCAGCCCTTAAGACACTCATGACCCGCTTTTGCGCGGGAGAAGACAGCTGGCTAGCTCGCAGCAACAACTTAACCAAGAACCTTGGTAATTCGGATACCAAGGACAAAAGCGGCAGGTCGCGCTGGAACAAGCAAAAGCGCCACGTTAACACCGACAACAACGAGGATACGGCAGTAAATGCCGGATTCCGAGGCTACAAATCCGGTCAGCGGAAAAAGCCTTTCAAAAGAAATACTCAGGGCCCGTCCAGTTTGGACCGAATACTCGACCGCTTGTGCCAGATACATGGCACCCCCAAAAAGCCAGCCAATCACACCAACAGAGATTGTTGGGTGTTCAAGCAGGCAGGCAAGTTAAATGCCGAAAACAGAGACAAGGGGCTGCATAGCGACGACGAGGAGGAGCCCAGGCCGCCGAACAACAGTGGACAGAAGAGTTTTCCCCCACAAGTGCGGACGGTGAACATGATATACGCAACCCACATTCCCAAAAGGGAGCGAATTGTGCGTTACGGGATGTATACGCGTTGGAGCTAGTCGCCCCAAAGTTCAACCCATGCTCCTCCTGCCCGATCACCTTCGATCGAAGGGACCACCCCACTAGCATCCGTCATGGTGGGTTCGCCGCATTGGTTCTTGACCCAATCATTGACGGATTTCATCTCACAAGAGTCCTTATGGACGGCGGCAGCAGCCTGAACCTGCTTTACCAGGATATAGTGTGGAAAATGGGCATAGATCCCTCGAGGATCAAGCCCACCAAACCGACCTTTAAAGGCGTCATACCAGGTGTAGAGGCCAACTGTACAGGTTCGGTCACAGTTGAAGTGGTCTTCAGATCTCCGGATAACTTCCGAAGCAAGGAGTTAATCTTCGACATAGTCCCGTTCCGCAGTGGCTATCACGCACTGCTTAGGCGAACCGCATTCGCAAAGTTCAATGCGGTACCGCACTATGCATATCTCAAGCTCAAGATGCCAGGCCCTCGAGGAGTAATCATGGTCAACGGAAACACCGAACGCTCCCTCCGAACGGAGGAGCACACAGCAGCGCTCATAGCAGAAGTACAAAGCAGCCTCTCTAGGCAGTTCTCTAGTCCAGCCCTTAAAAAGCCAGACACTGTCAAGCGCGCCCGGAGTAACCTGCAACAAGACTGCCTGGCACGTCCCGAGCTAGCGTAGCAGTGAGGCCCCAACCCTAGCCCTCGCGATATAGCAAAACTAGTGCTTCGCGTATATAACTACGCTCTTGAAATACCATGGGCACAAGGGAAGGGGCATCATCACGGCATGCCCAAAACACGGCTTAAACCATACTAGGGGCTGCCGGATTCTTTTTTAATTTTCTCTTACTTTCAGGACTCCATACTTTGGATGACCTGTTCGGCAATTCAACTGCCGCACAAACGATGCAAGATCCAGGAAAGCAGACAAGCCATGCCGCATTATGGAACTCCCAGGTGGTCTCTATTACGAGCAGTATACCTGTTTTGAATACAATTCCGCGGCCCGCCCCTGGCCAGGACATGTGAAATAGTCCAATTTCTTTTGCCTATCGCACTATTTGTATCGTTCTGCTTTGATAGCAGTCTTTCTATAAACAATGCATAGCTTTTGTTTATTTTCTGCATTACCCTCTTTTTCTATATATATTTATTAATAACATGTTGCACCCGTACAACGTGGTACAACAAATACGCCAGGGGCTTCAGTACCCCTTAATATGGTGTGAGAAGACCGAACACTTTCACAAGTGCGGCACCGCGGACCTATAGCACTATATGCATCGGCTCCGAATTATGATTTGGGTCAATAGTTGGGTTTGCCCGGCTCCTATGTTTTGGTGCCTTACGTTCCGCTATATCGATTAAGGTAGCACTAGGAGAACTACTGCGATTGTGCCCCAGTTGAGCTGGGCTGAGCACCTCAGTAGAGAAAGCTAAAACTGACTGTCATGATGAGGCGAGAGACCGGTCACTATTCGAGAGGTTTTTCGAGTCCTTAAAGACTTATGCCGCTTCGAGCAAGGAACCGGCTTTGTGCGGCCAAGGTGTGGATAGTGCCCCTAACTCGGTCTTCCGAATACTAGGGGCTTCGCCGAAATTTAAAATTATAGAGTTCTTTGGCTAAGTGAGAGTGTTCAAGTATTATAGTCTGATTGCCTTGTTCGTTGTGCTGAGCGCCTCCCTCGACGGACCCAATCATGGGAAAAAGAGCGCTCAGGTTTATCCCGAACACCCCAGCACTAGTGGCATGGGGGCAGAAGCCAACGACTGGCCATCTCTCAATTTTTGATAAGCGGCCGCACAGAAAGTAATATTTTAAATTCAACAAGCATTGCTTAGCGCATATGAACAAGTTTTCAGCGCACAGGATAACACGAGCGAGTTCATTCAAAAATTACATCCTTGGTACATTCATCCGCCATAAGGCGGGCACCAGCAAGAACATCCTTGTAATAGTTCTTGGGCTTGCGATGCTCCTTCCCCAGCGGCGGCCCGTCCCTCACAAGCTTCTCACCGTCCAGCTTACCCCAGTGCACCTTTTCACGGGCAAGGGCCCTACGGGCACCTTCGATGCAGACGGAGCGCTTGATGACGGTGAGAAGTAGCTCCCAGGTAGGGCCTCTCTAGGCCACAGCCGAACTATGAAGCCCTTCAGGGCCTGTTCGGCCGCCTTGTGGAGCTCGACCAGCTGCTTCAGCTGGTCGCTCAAGGGCACAGGGTGTCCGGCCTCATCGTACTGAGACCAGAACACCTTCTCCGTCGAGCTCCCTCCCTCGGCTCGGAAGAATGCGGCGGCATCGGATACACTGCGGGGAAGATTTGCGAATGCCCCTGGAGAACTCCGGATTTGGGTAAGTAACAAGTAGTTTACTTTTATATGTCTGCTTTGCATAAAGAATGCCTTACCCGCCGCTATCTTTTTCACCGCCTCCAACTCTTGGAGGGCCTTCTGGGATTCGGCCTTGGCAGACTCGGCAGTCTTAAGGGCCGCCGCGAGCTCAGACGCTCGTGTCTTCGAGTCAGGCTCCAAACTCTCATGTTTTTTCATGAGAGCCTGAAGCTCTTGCTGCACCTCGCCAATCTGGGCCTCAAATTTCTCTCGCTCGGTGCGCTCCGTGGCCGCTCTCTTTTCGGCCTCGGACAGCGCCTGCTTGAGGGTCACCACCTCAGTCGTGGCCCCTACAATAAGCAGTATAATCCTGTTATTTTTGCAATTGCATCTTTTTTGTATATATTTTTTCTGTAAGGTATCTCTTACCTTCTTTCTCCTCGAGCTGCCGCTTGGCAATGCCGAGATCTTGCTCGGTCCGCTCGAGGCCCTTCTTCAGGGCACCCACCTCCGCAGTCAGTTCGGCGGTGGCTAGCAGCAAAGCCTGCATACGCATATTGACCCTTTTTTATTAGACTCCTGCGAAATTTAATAGATCCTCTATTCGGCTTTTCTTTCCGAACGTCAAATAGAGCATCAGGGGCTACTGTCTATGTGGTAATATTTTTACATATTTTACTTACCTTGAAGCCTGTTAGAAGGCTGGCACAAGCTTCAGTCAGTCCGCTCTTGGCGGACTGAACCTTCCGGATCACCGTACTCATAATAGTACGGTGCTCCTCGTCGATGGAGGCGCCGTTAAGCACCTCCAGCAGATTGTTCGGCACCTCCGGCTGGACGGAGGCTGCCGGCTCAGAAGGCTTGCTCCTCTTAGAAGGAGTTCGCCTACCGCGGTCCGGAACTGTTGAGGATTCCGGCGCGGTGTCCGGCTCAAAGCCGGACTTGGAGCCCTGGGGGGTCTTGTCCCCTCTACTCCTGGAGTCCGGGAGGTCGCCTCGTGGCTCCTCCAGGACCATCTCCTCTTGCCCCGGAGCTTGTCGCGACGTCACTTCGGCGTCGTCCGCAGTGCGGGGGGAGACAGCGGGCGGAATGGAGTTCACGTCCGATGAATCCAGGGAGCCGCTCGACGACTACATAATTACATTCGACATTAGGGAAGAGCTGTGCAACAACAGGGATATTATGAGTTACTTTGGTATCCAAATACTCACGATTTCGCCGGACGCTTGGTCCTGTCGGACCACTCCTCTTCGTCCTCGTCGGCGTCGGGGGAATAGTCCGGTGGAGGGGTCTTCCTCTTCCTGGACCCTTCGGCCTCCCCTGCTGGGGCGGCCTTCCTCTTCTTTCCTCCCCCTGTTGGAGGGGGAGAGGATTCTTCTTCCTCCTCCTCGTCTTCACGGGAGGAGTGCGTCTCGGATTCGTCGAACGACGAATCTGACACCACCACATGACGGGAACCCTTTTGAGTCCCCGTGGCCTTCTTCTTCTTGGCCTTCTTCTCCGGCACCACATAAGGTGCCGGAGCCAGCAGCTTCGATAAACGAGCGTCTGCTGGGTCTTCGGGCAAAGGAGCCAGACAGTCGATCTGTCCGGACTTCACCTGCCATGCCTGTTAAAGGTAAAGGGGGTTTAGATCCCGCATAGAGTCAAACTATGAGAAACAGATGTCCTGTAAAAGGTAAAAATAACTTACCTCGTCAGCGTGACGTTGTGAGCTGAATCCGAGGTCCTCGTAAGCGGACGCGGGAGCCTCGGCGCCTTTGAACAACACCTTCCAGACATCTTCGTACGTCGTGTCGAAGAGCCTGCTCAGGGTTGGGTGCTGCACCGGGTTGAACTCCCACAGATTGAAGACCCGCTGTTGACACGGGAGGATCCGGCGGACGAGCATAACCTGGACTACATTGACAAGCCTTAGTTGCTTGTTCACCAGGGTTTGGATGCATTTTTGCAGTCCGGTCACCTCTTCTTTGTAGCCCCACGATAGGCCCGTCTCTTTCCAGGACGTGAGCTGCGTGGGGGGTCCGGACCGGAACTCAGGGGCTGCGATCCATTCCGGATCGCGCGGCTCGGTGATGTAAAACCACCTTGATTGCCACCCCTTCAGGGTCTCCACAAAGGATCCCTCGAGCCATAGGACGTTGGCCATCTTGCCCGCCATGGCGCCTCCGCATTCCGCCTGGTTGCCGCACACCACCTTTAGCTTGACATTGAAGGTCTTGAGCCAGAGGCCGAAATGGGGGCGGATGCAGAGGAAGGCCTCGCACACGATGATAAACGCCGAGATGTTGAGGATGAAGTTCGGGGCCAGATGGTGGAAATCCAGGCCATAGTAGAACATGAGCCCCCGGACAAATGGGTGGAGAGGAAAGCCCAGTCCGCGGAGGAAGTGGGGAAGAAATACAACCCTCTCATGGGGCTCTGGGGTGGGGAGATGTTGCCCCTTTTCGGGGAGCCGGTGCGCGATGTCTTTGGACAAGTATGTCGCCTTGCTCAGCTTTTTGACATGGACCTACGTGACGGAGGAGACCATCCACTTCCCTCCTGCTCCGGACATTGTTGGAGAAGGTTGAGGTGGGAAGTGCGGGCTTGGGCGTTGGAGCTCGAGTGCGCAGAAGATGGATAGGCAAAGGAGGAAGAAGGCATTGGTAAAAAGGTGGATCCTTATCCCCTTATATGGGCGGATGCGGCTATGCGTCCCCACCAGCCTAGTAAAACTCGCTTGCCTCCCAAGCGTCGTGATAAATGGCGCGGTTGGGTTACCCACGTCCGTATTGATGAGAATCCCGTAAATGGGGGACACGATCTCTGCTTTGACAAGACGTGCCAAGGAAACCGCCTCGCAAAACGCCCTGAGGTGGAGAAGTGAAAACGATTCGAATAAAGGCTTGCCCGTAGTGTGATGTCACGCTACGGAATACGTCAGCAGATTAGATTTGTGTTAATTTTATTCTCTCTATGGCAATATGTGGAAACTTATTTTGCAGAGCCGGACACTATCCTTGGTGTTTACAATATTTTATGAGGAACTTGGAGGAGGAACCCGCCTTGCAATGCCGAAGACAAACTGCGCGCCGGATTCGTCGCCATTGAAGCCTGGTTCAGGGGCTACTGAGGGAGTCCTGGATTAGGGGGTGTCCGGGTAGCCGGACTATACCTTCAGCCGGACTCCTAGACTATGAAGATACAAGATTAAAGACTTCGTCCCGTGTCCAAATGGGACTTTCCTTGGCACGGAAGGCAAGCTTGGCGATGCGGATATTTGGATCTCCTACCATTGTAACCGACTTTGTGTAACCCTAACCCTATCCGGTGTCTATATAAACCGGAGGGGTTTTAGTCCGTAGGACAACAACTCCAACATACAACAATCATACCATAGGCTAGCTTCTAGGCTTTAGCCTCCTTGATCTCATGGTAGATCTACTCTTGTACTACCCATATCATCAATATTAATCAAGCAGGACGTAGGGTTTTACCTCCATCGAGAGGGCCCGAACATGGGTAAAACTTCATGTTCCTTATCTCCTGTTACCATCCGCCTAGACGCACAGTTCGGGACCACCTACCCGTGATCCGCCGGTTTTGACCCCCTACCCAATGATGGGCTTCCTCAAATTGCCCTAGGTCTTCGTGAGCAAGCGAGTTGGATGCACACCCACTTAGTTTCTTTTGTTGAGCTTTCATATACTTATAGCTCTAGTGCATCCATTGCATGGCAATCCCTACCCACTCACATTGATATCTATTAATGGGCATCTCCATAGCCCGTTGATACGCCTAGTTGATGTGAGACTATCTTCCCCTCTTTTTGTCTTCTCCACAACCACTATTCTATTCCACATATAGTGTTGTATCCATGGCTCGCGCTCATGTATTGCGTGAAGATTGAAAAAGTTTTGAAAATGATAAAGTATGAAACAACTGCTTGGCTTGTCATCGGGGTTGTGCATGATTAAAATACTTTGTGTGGTGAAGATAGAGCATAGCCAGACTATATGATTTTGTAGGGATAACTTTCTTTGGCCATGTTATTTTGAGAAGACATGATTGCTTTGTTAGTATGCTTCAAGTATTATTATTTTTATGTCAACATAAACTTTTGTCTTGAATCTTTTGGATCTGAATATTCATACCACAATTAATAAGATTTACATTGAAATTATGCCAAGTAGCACTCCTCCATCAAAAATTCTCTTTTTATCATTTACCTACTCGAGGACGAGCAGGAATTAAGCTTGGGGATGCCTGATACGTCTCCAACGTATCTATAATTTTTGATTGCTCCATGCTATATTATCTACTGTTTTGGACTATATTGGGCTTTATTTTCCAGTTTATATTATTTTTGGGACTAACCTATTAACCGGAGGCCCAGTCCAGAATTGCTGTTTTTTGCCTATTTCAGTGTTTCGGAGAAACGGAATATCAAACGGAGTCCAAACGGAATAAAACCTTCGGGAACGTGATTTTCTCACCGAACGTGATCCAGGAGACTTGGACCCTACTCCAAGGGACAAGAGAGGCGGTCACGAGGGTGGGGGGCGCGCCCCCCTCCTAGGGCGCGCCCGCCTGCCTCATGGGCCCCCTGTTGCTCCACCAACGTACTCCTTCCTCCTATATATACCTACGTACCCCCAAACGATCAGATACGGAGCCAAAAACCTAATTCCACCGCCACAACTTCCTGTATCCACGAGATCCCATCTTGGGGCCTGTTCCGGAGCTCCGCCGGAGAGGGACGTCATCACAGAGGGCTTCTACATCATCATAGCCTCTCCGATGAAGTGTGAGTAGTTCACCTCAGACCTTCGGGTCCATAGTTATTAGCTAGTTGGCTTCTTCTCTCTCTTTGGATCTCAATACAATGTTCTCCCCCTCTCTCATGGATATCTATTCGATGTAATCTTCTTTTTGCGGTGTGTTTGTTGAGACCGATGAATTGTGGGTTTATGATCAAGTATATCTATGAATAATATTTGAATCTTCTCTGAATTCTTTTATGTATGATTGGTTATCTTTGCAAGTATCTTCGAATTATTAGTTTGGTTTGGCCTACTAGATTGGTTTTTCTTGCCATGGGAGAAGTGCTTAGCTTTGGGTTCAATCTTGCGGTGTCCTTTCCCAGCGAGAGAAGGGGCCACAAGGCACGTATTGTATTGTTGCCATCGAGGATAACAAGATGGGGTTTTTATCATATTGCATGAAACTATCCCTCTACATCATGTCATCTTGCTTAAAGCGTTACTCTATTTTAACTTAATACTCTAGATGCATGCTAGATAGCGGTCGATGAGTGGAGTAATAGTAGTAGATGCAGGCAGGAGTCGGTCTACTTGTCTCGGACGTGATGCCTATATACATGATCATACCTAGATATTCTCATAACTATGCTCAATTTTGTCAATTGCTCAATAGTAATTTGTTCACCCACCGTAGAATACTTATGCTCTCGAGAGAAGCCACTAGTGAAACCTATGGCCCCCGGGTCTATTCTCATCATATCAATATCCATTACTTTAATCTTTCTTTGCTTTTTTACTTTGCTTTTTTACTTTTCAATTTGCATCTCTATACCAAAAATACCAAAAATATATCTATCATCTCTATCAGATCTCACTCTCGTAAGTGACCGTGAAGGGATTGACAACCCCTAATCGCGTTGGTTGCGAGTAGCTATCCTTTTGTGTGCAGGTACGAGGGACTTGAGCGTAGCCTCCTACTGGATTGATAGCTTGGTTCTCAAAAACTGAGGGAAATACTTACGCTACTTTGCTGCATCATCCTCTCCTCTTCGGGGAAATCCAACGCAGTGCTCAAGAGGTAGCAGTGCTTGGCGAAATCCGTTGGAACACCCGGTGGCATGTCCTTGGTAGACCATGCAAAGATGTCTCGATTCTCACAGAGGAAATCGATGAGCTCGCTTTCCTATTTGCTATCGAGGTTGGCACCTATGATAGTGTGCCTCTTCGGGTGCTCTGGGTCCAAGGGAATCTTCTTTGTCTCTTTGGCCGGTTGGAAGGAGCCCTGGGTCTCTGACTCTTTGGGCTCTGGTGACATGTCCGGTTGCTTGCGGGCCATGGCCACCACCTGGTCCAGGATCTTCTTTTCAGTGGCAATCACAATGGACTCGGCCAACTAACTACTGGCTGCAGCACATGCGGATTACTTCTCGTAGTCCCCGGCTATTGTGATAATACCCTTGGTTCCAGGCATCTTCAGCTTGAGGTAGGCATAATGAGGTACCGCCAAGAATCTGGCTAGGGCTTGCCGGCCTAGGAGTACATGATAAGGGCTTTCCAGGTCAACGACCTCAAACCAGATTGCTTCTCAGCGGAAGTGATTCTTCTCTCCAAAGATGACATCTATCTTGACCTTTTGTCGATTGGTGAGCAGGACAAGCCGGGCACAATGCCATGAAACACAGTCCGACTGGGCAACAACTGCTTCTCTTTGATGTTCAACTTCTCCATGGTATCACGGTAGAGGATGTTGATGCTGCTACCACCATCTATCAGAATCTGAGAAAAACGAGCAGCTCACCTCTCCGTAGCGAGGGTAGCATCCAACACCAAGGCATAGGAACTCGGAGAAGGCATCACTTGCGGGTGGTCTGCACGGCTCCAGCAGACAGACTTCTTAGAGCAGTGCATGAACTCTGGGGCAGTTGAGGCAACGACGTTTACTTCTCGGTGTTGTTGACGTCGGTTGCGCCTATCAACAGCCATGCTAGTGAAGACGACATAGGCTTCATGTTCTTTAGAGAATTCATCTTGGATTGCACCGACTGCTGGACGGGCGGCCGACTGCTGAGGAGGCGGAGCCAGCAGGCGGAGGAGGCAGTCCTTCTCCCTTGGCGATGCGGACGAGCCAGTGGCATTTTTGGGTTATATGGTTGGACGACTTAACACCACTATGGTACTTGCAGGGAGCATCAAGGGTCTGCTAAGAGGAGAAAGCGGGCAACCAAGCTGGCTTGCCGCCCTTCTGATGCTTGGGGTCGGGTTGTCCTTCAGGCTGCTGGTCTTCGGCTGTTGCCACCTGCCGGCTGGTGGAAGCCGGCTGGGGGGCTTTGCGCTTGTTGTCGTTCGGCTGCTAGCACCGATTGTTGTCTCCAGTCGGCGTCCGAGGAGCCAGAGGGAGCACCTTCCCAGAAGCATCCACTCGGAGCTCCGACTTCCTGGAGGACTCGGCAGTGGCGTACTTGTCTACTATGATCAGCAGCTCGTCGAGTGTAGCCAGCTCATCACAGAGGATTCGGTGCTTGAGTAAGGTGCCCTCTCGGCACCCGATAGTGAAGTACTCTATGGCTTGTACCTCGTGCACTCCTTGGCAGGAGTTGCGCAGTTCAGCCCATCGTGTCACGTAGTCGCGGGTCAACTCATCAGGGCCTTGGACGCACAGCGAGAGCTGGCGGGGCTTGGGCGGCCGCTTGTAGGTGCTGGTGAAGTTGCGAATGAAGACTTCAATGAAATCTACCCCGTTGTCGATGTTGCGGGGGTTGAGGATGTTTAACCATGTCCGGGCCATGCCCTGGAGCATGACTGGACCATACTTCACAACAACACGCTTGTTGTCGTCTCTATGCTGAAGGCTGTGGAGTAGTCAACCAACCAATCTTCCGGCTTTACGGAGCTGTTGTACTTGATTGGGCGTGTCTCTTGGGAGCGAAAACCCTTTGGGGAAGGGCTCGTCGCGGATGCAGGGGCCGAAACATGGCGGTCCCATCGCGTCTTCTTCTTCTAGTGCCAGGGATCGAGCAAGGCGGTCGATCCGGTGGCGTGCATCATTCTCTCTGACTCCTCGGCGGCCCAGCCAGGCACCGAGTGTCGGGTGCTCAGCATGCGGCGGGGAGGCGTGCCTCTCCCTGCGAGGAAGAGGAGGCGGCGAATAATCGTCCCGTCGTTCCACTGCTTGTGGGCGGCCATCTTGGTCGCGCTCAAAGGTGAGGCATGTGCGGCTGCGGCTGGCAGTCGGCTCTTGGTCTCGTCTGTACGGACGCCACCAGTCGTCGTCCGGGAGGTCGCGCCTTGCTCTAGGCGGCGGGGGGGGGGGGGGGGGGGGGTTCCCAACCCGTTGGCCGGGTTCTTCTACGCGGCAGCCGGCTTGTTGAGGAGCTGCTGGATGCGCTCCGCCATGCAGCGTCGCTCGTCACCCTCCAAGTCATCCGTCTCGTCTGCTGCCGCCTGGACAGCTCGTATGTTCTCCATGGGCATCGCGTAGACAGGGCGGTCTACTACGAACATGCTGGCGACGGCAGCGCCACGCTGTCGGACCGAGCATACGCGGCTGGGCCCGCCAGCAACCGGCGTGCCGCAAACACCGCGGTCGATCTCGCACTGGTAGGCTTCGAAGAGGTGTCTCATGGTGGCCAACCTCTTGGCATTCTCGATGAGCGAGACGTGGTGGGCTTCTAGCATCTCGGCGTCGGCGCCTGCCATGATGGGAGTGGACAGGTCCCGCATTGCCGCTTGCAACGGGTCTTGAGCAGCGTCATCAGGGGCTCCGTCGTGTCTGATGATGAGAACCTCCGTGACGGTGCCGCCGCTGCTGTCGGCGCGAGGGAGCGGGTCGTCGATGATCACCATGTTGGTGGGGAAGGCGTCGAGGGATGTCGTGTTGGAGTCGACAAGCATCGGGTCGGTGGAGCCGATCGACTCTAGGTCGGAGACTGGCTCGTTGGCGATGTCGAGCTCGCCCAGGAGGTCGAGGAGGCAGCTCTCGGAGCTGGCTGCTACCACGTCGGGCGCGGGATCATCGGGGAGGCGGATCTCGCCGCCGGCGAGCTCAGAGCCATGCAGCGCGTCGGCGCAAACGCAATCAGGCGTCCAAGGCTGGCTGTGCTCGCTAGGGAGGAACAAGATTCCCGTCCAGAATAGATCTTCGGACGACGGTGCACCTAGCCCCACGATGGGCGCCAAAGGTCGGGGGTGTCGTGCGACATATGCCAAAGGATGGCTTATCATGGAGGGGGATAATAATACATCGCCGGTGCCAGCAAACGGGATAAGGCGCAAACATGCCCGCCGCTGAATCTTACCCAGGTTCGGGGCTCTCCTAGGAGATAACACCCCTACTCCTACTCTGCGGGGTCTCCGCATGATCACTCAAGCAACAATGATGGCTACAAGCTTGCTCCTTGAATTGTTTCTCTAGAGGGGGAAGAAGAGCAAGGCTAGCCGTAGCTTACGCTCTCTATGCGTGTATGTGTGTGGGTGGACTAAGGTCTGAACCCTTTGCATGGGTGTCCTGGGGGGTTTATATAGGCCTACCCCCCAAGGGTAGAATGGTAATTTGGCCAGGTGTAGGACCCGACTGTCAACATCTATGGTCGCCGGCTTCTCCGCCGGCCGCTGGGGCCCGCCGTCTGGTGGGTCCCTCCGGCTGTCTCATACTTCACCGACAGGCCACGCCCGCCGCTTGCGGGTCCTGTTGGCTGCTTAGTACTGTGGCACTGCCACTGATGATGTGTGCTTTGTCGGGGGAGGCGTGGCTATAGTTCCGCCGCCAGGCGGTCGTTCTCTGTAGCCACTCCCCGTCTCTTCTGATTAGCGCTGCCCAGACTTTGAGGGAGGGGGCGCCTGCTGGGAATCGGCCTCCCCCTGCACCGACTGGTCTGGGCTCACCGCCTTCCGGCTTCTCACGGACAGGTAGGGCCCGCCGCCTGCGGGCCGTACCGACAGCCCGTAGTGGGAGCATGGCCTTCTCTGCCATGAGTGATGCCATGGGCTGTGTGGCAATAGTGCCGCACCAGGCGAGGGATGTCCGCCTGGTATGCTGCACTATGGCCACGCTCTGCCCGGGATTCGGGGGTGGCAGGCTGCACTGTAGCCACGCCCCATCTCGTCATAATTATGTGGGTGTTAACTTTGAGGGCATGAGGTGCCGCCTGCTAGGAGCCTGTCGGCGTTCTGGGAATGGGGGTCCCTAGACTTGCCTGCCTGCGGCCTGCGGCGTGGCTCAAAGGGGGGCCCAGCACGGCCCATCTTCATCAACACAGACCCAACAGCCTCGTGAGGGGCCAAGACTCGCGGGGCAGACGACACGGATCTTCCTCAAGCACGGCCTCATCAGGCTGGCTCACGAGGAATGGGAGAGATCAAGGCGGGGTACATCACGAGGTGCCCGTGACGCAAGCCATGACGACCAAGGGCGCCTGGCGGGCGCCAGCCCGCGCAGTGTCCTCCTTTCCTCTTTGGTGCAAAGGGAGCAAGCGCAGGTGAGAGCATCAAGCAAAGGCACCCGTTTCGGTGCAACGAGACCAAGACCAGCCCAACGGCAGGGAGAAAGTCATTGTGGAGCCCAAGCCAGCGTCACCACCAGACCCTTTGGCAGGTGAGGACCAACTTTAGTCAGGATAAGTGTACCAGATGTTCCCCTTCAAAATGGCCAATTGTTGGCGCCCTTCCTGCTCAATACTTGGGAAGAGGCCCAGGGCCTTTGCCTATAAATAGGACTAGCCACCCCTAGGGTAGAGGCAATCGGACAATCCAGAAACAAGCTAGGATCGGATCGAGTAGCATCACAGAGAGAGAGAGAAGGGTGACTGAACTCCTCCTAGCAGTTCATCGCCCCAGCAAAGAACAAACCATCGCGAGGCTGTTCTTCCTTGTATTGCTCATCATCATCAGCCCAAGAGGCAATCCACCACACCACAAACTAGAGTAGGGTATTACACCACAATGGTGGCCCAAACTAGTATAAACCCTGTGTCTCTTGTGCCGTTCTTTCCATAGCTTAGATCTTAGCGAGGCGGTGGGGTGTAGGTAGGTAGAAGGCGAAATCTCCGCGCGCACCCCAGTGTTCGAACCTCAAGGGTCTGCCGGAACCCGAAATCCGACATTTGGCGCACCAGGTAGGGGTGCGCTAGAATTCGTCTTCCACCGCCCCGTTCTCCTCCGACCATCGCGTCCATGTCTGACGCTCGTCGGGCCCGCGCCGAGCGCCGAGCCGCTCTCGCTTTCCGCGTCGCCCAAACGGCTCCTGTCGGCGGGCATCCTCGTTGTTCCCCATCACCTGCTGTCAACGCCGCCATCGGCCCGGCGGGAAACGAGCAGCAAGCATCGTCTCAGCATCCGTCCGTGCGGCAAGACGGCCGCACCGCTACTCCCTCGCTCACCCCAGCTGATTCTTCGTCCCGCGTGCTCCACGCACCCATGGAGGCTCGAGCTGCGCTCATCGCGGCAAACGAGCTCCTGCACTACCGTCCCGTCGACGACGTCTACGAAGAATGGCTCGACCGCGTCGCCGAGCTCGTCCGCGCCGCAGGGGCTCTCCTGCACCGTCCTTTCCCCTGCACCGCACCCTGCGCTGCACGGGCGACGAAGCTCCGGGGGCGCCCCAGCCGCCTCCTCCTCAAGAAGGCGCCCTGGCTCCAAGTCACGTGGCCCCTGGGCGGAACCCGCTCCGTCAGGTGTCAGCGCGGCAAGAGCAGAGCTGCCAAGAAGTCCCTCGCCCGCAAGAAGCTGCCCGGGCGCTCCCTGCTCCAGCACGTCGCGACCATTCTCCTGCTCCCGCACGTCAAGACCCCGCGCTGCTCCCAGCTGTAGCGCATGGGGACCTGCAAGACCAAGCTCTCTGTCACCCAAGGCCTCCCGTGGCCACAGCAGGCTGCCGTGCCTTCACCACCTAGCTACGCAACGTCACGTGGCCCGGCAAGTTCAAGCCAGACCTGCCTCCTCGTTACGACGGCACGGCCGACCCTGCGGAGTTCCTCCAGCTCTATGAGCTGGGCATCAAAGCTGCCAACGGAGACGAGAAGGTCATGGCGAACTGGTTTCCCATGGCGCTCAAGGACGGGGCCCGCACCTCGCTCCTGAACCTGGCTCCAAGCACGATCTCCTCCTGGGACGAGATGCGCACCCGCTTCATCGCCAACTTCCAAGGTACTCGCGACCGGCCACCCGCCGTGAGCGACATGCACCACATCAAGCAACAACCCGGAGAGACCCTGCAGAAGTACATCCAGCGCTTCAACAACGCATGCCTCAAGATTCCCAAGGTGACCGAGGAGGCCATCATCTCAGCCTTCTCCGACGACGTGCGCGACGTCAAGATGAAGGAGGAGCTGGCTATGCATGAAGACCTGTGCACTTCCTTGGAGCTGTTCAACTTGGCAACCAAGTGCGCCAGGGCTGAGGAAGGGCGTCTCTCCCTCCTCGAGCTGCGTGCCGCAGACCCAGAAGAGAAGAAGCCCAAGGCCAAGGATGTGAAGCGCAAGGGGGCTGCCATGCTCGCGGCAGAATCAGACACCAAATGGGGCAGAGATCAGCCCGAGTTTTCCAAGGGCAGTCGATACTGTGTGTACCACGACCTCCACACCCACAACACCAACGAATGTCAAGAGCTCCGAGCCGTGCGAGAAGGAAGGATCGGCCGTCGTCCCGACCGCGGTGACCGGGGCTACGGTCGAGGAGGAGGAAGGAACGCATGATGCTAGGAAGACCGCGGCCCGCGCCAAGGATGGAGCGATCGACCTCGCGAGGACCGCTGGCAAGACCCGCCTCGCGAGGGAGACTAGAGGGATCAGCCTCGCGAGGATCGCCCGCAAGGCAACGCAGGCCTCCCTCCGCTGCCGCCGCAGCCAAGGAGAAACGAGGACCGCCATCAGGACGAGGGGGCTGGGGGCTTCCAGGAGCCACGCGCAATCGCCTGCATCCTGGGCGGGGCTCAAGCCCCAGCCTCTCAGCGCATCTTCAAGCAGTTTGCCCGCGAAGTAAATGCAGTCCTCCCCAAGCTCGAAGCCACGTGCCCTCTCAGGTGGTCGGCGTGCGCCATCACGTTCAGCTCAGTGGATTAGCTCAAGTGTGCGGCCACAGCCGGAGTCCTCCCGATGCTTTGTTCCCCAATCATCAGCAATGTGCTGGTCACCAGGACCCTCATCGATGGCGGGGCAGGGCTCAACGTCCTGTCCGTGGAAACATTCAACAATCTCCAAGTGCCCTACAACCAGCTTCAGCCAACCAAGCCTTTCTCCGGAGTCACCGACGGCTCCACGGTCCCGATTGGGCAGGTCCGCCTCCCTGTCACCTTCGGGGCACGCGACAACTACCGCACCGAGCTCATCGACTTCGACGTCGCTCACATTCGCCTGCCGTACAACTCCATCCTTGGGTACCCAGCGCTGGCCAAGTTCATGGATGTAACTCACCACAGCTACAACGTCCTCAAGATGCCAGGAAGTGGCGGAGTCATCACGGTGCCCTGTGAAGAGAAGGACGCGGTGTGTTCCCTGGAACGAGCCTTTCAGGCCGCATCACTGGAAGACCCGGATCGCGGAAGCAGGAGGCTTCCCGAGACCACCCCCAAGAAGAAGAAGACATCGTCCGGCCCGGCCCCTCAGGAGGCAGGACTCTCAGGGCCCGGGCCTGCCCAGGGGGAACCTCCTTCCATCGCATAGGAAAGCGCGCCCGGCGCCCTCCTCAGGCAGGGCTCGGGGGCTCTCCCCTGGAGGGCCACCGACCTGGCTAAAGTCACGAGGGAGGCGCTTGGGCACCACATGGAGGCGTGTTTCGAAGCACATTTCCCTCAAGAAGGAGTAAGGCAAGGAGGGCCAGACCCTCAGGAGTTCGTCAGCAAGACCATTCAGGAGCTACAGGAGTCAAGGGTCATGAGAGGCAGCCGCCGCCAACCAGCTGTGGCTCCCCATCCAGGCAAGGATGGTGGGCTGCGCGTCTGCATCGACATACCAGGGCTCAATCGAGTCGCCTCTCTGGCCCTCGCGAGTGGGGCGCTGCGAAGGTCCACCCCACAGCTACATTCGCATGCCTTACGGCTTGCCGAACGCGGCTGCCACGTACCAGCGCCTCATGAGGGGCATCATGGAGGCTCAAGAAGCCAGGCGTTCCGCAGCCTTGGCGGAGATGGAGATGGTCCGCGAGGAGCCACCAGCGCCTCCGGAGCCTCCCGGGGCCCCTGGGCCTGGGGGCTCGTGAGGATCGGCTTCCACAGCCCACCGAGTCTACTACACCAACACTCCTTCATCCTCAACATCATCAGGTGACATCTTTCAAGTTTCATTTCTAGCTGGGAGCGCCCCCCAGGGGTGCATTATCCCCAGGCCGCGTGGGCCCGTCCCTGCGGCATGTATCCCTTTTATTTCATGTTGTTAGCTTACTTTGTTGGGGGCGCCCCTCAGGCTGCATCATCCCCAAGTCGCTCGGGCCTGACCCAGTGATGACCGCCTTCCCAGCATCTATTTGAATGAATCCACTCCTTCGCGGCTAATGTGTTTGACCTAGTTGCCCGCTCAACTGACGCCAACTGACGGAGCTGCTCCCAAAACGGCACGACGCTTGCGCATGGGTCCGTCCCTGCAACGCCGACAAACCTGAATGGCTGAGCTCTGGCCGCGGCAGCCTCGCATGGCGCCACCTCGTCAAGCCTTCAGTGCCTCATCGCCCCTTGGAAGCAACCAATGGCTGACTGTCAATTGTCATGGCAACCCCTCGTTCTTTCTATGATGGGTCTACAGGATCTCCTAAAGGAGCTGCATCAGGCGAGGCCCTTGCGATGCCTCCTTCACTCTCATCCGCGCGAATCGCTTGCACGTTAAAGGGGGGGTGTGCCTGAGCATCGCGACTCAGGGCTCCTACTGGCTCTCCAGCCCTCACCCTCTGGCCTTGTCCACGGCATCGCGACCTGGCATACCAGCGACGGCTGAAACTTGCTCGAGGGCCGGGACCCGAGGACGTAGAGCAAAAAGGGGAGCAAAGGCGAGAGGGGAGGGACACGCGAGGACCTCGCCGAGCAACCTCACGCCTGCCGATGCACGGACCCGGCGACACACCAGGGAGCGGTCCCTGATTCTGGGGATAAGTCACCACCCGGAAGCACCAGCTACCGTGGCACCGTCCCCGCACCTAATGCAATCCCGTTCTATCGAAGCTGCTCTCCTTTCTCACCAAACGACGGCTGCTTGAGCGCCAAAGGGGACCTCCTGAGCATCGCGACTCAGGGGCTCTTACCGGACCCCGGGTCGCTCACCTCCTGGCCTTGACCACGACATCGCGACCTGGCATACCAGCGACGGCTGAAGCCGCCTTGGGACTGGGACCTGTCGGCGCAGAGCACCAAGCCCTCGTGAGGTTCGAAAGGGAGAACTGAGCTAAGACGGAATGAGCAACTCGCACAATTCTACGACAAGGGTTATATTAACAAACAGGATCACATGCACCTTACAAGCCCCCATGGGAGGCGTCTTTGATTCCTCGCAAGGAACATATCCTAAAAGGACGCTAACTACACGCGCCCCTAAAAAAGACAACATCATCAATAGTGGGCCGTCAAGCACCGGCGCCAACCCCATCCAGATCAGAGTCACTGACGCCCTGACAAGCCCGCCCTGCTCCAGGAGCGGCGCCGGCTCGGGGGCTCGTAGCTGTCGTCGCTCGTCTCCAGAGTCGCGAAGAGCTTGCCGGAGTCGCTAGATCCTCCGACGTCTCCGGCGCCTGAGGAGACGCCAAGGGAGCGGTCGGCGGGCCCAGTCCTCGCCTAGCAGGGTCCCGACCACCTCTCCCGGGGCAGCACTCCAGCCGGCGCCCGTTCGCATCGAAGACCTTAAAGAACATCACTGAAGCACCGTCGTACTCCAAGTGGATCACGAAGGCGCCTCTTGTCCTGCAAACCCGGGCGATTTCGCCCCAGCCTCGAGTCATGAAGACCTCGCCCGGGGCAACGACCGCGACCTCTGCTTCGGTCGCGAGGGTGCTGCAGCTGGCGTGCTGCAGCCAAAGCTCCAGGAGTTCTCCCTGCGGGATCATGGAGGCGAAGAAGGGAGGAAGGTGAATCCAAGACTGAGGAGGCATGGTGGCGTGGAGCATGAACTCTCGGGAGGAGCCCTTGGTGTGGACCCCAGGGGGGACGACCCACACCTTCGTGACCCGTCGGCGCCGACGGCGGCGCCGCCCGTGGCGATCGGCATCGGCTCCTTCAGATCCCTCGATGTGGGCATACAAGGGAAGTGGGAACCCCAGCGGTGGCCGCTCGCACCAGGGCCCCAACACCACCTGATGGGCCCCCTTGTCCCAGCGGCAGAGGGTGAGCCGTTTCTTCGGCGGGAGCGGGTCTGGTTCCTCTCGGGGGGCCTTTCCCTTCTCTGCCGCCGAGAACCGGCGGATCGGAGCCATCGCAGCAAGACGGAGCAAGGACCGGGAAGAAGGAGAAGCAAGAAGAGATGGACTCGAAGGGCGCGTGGCGTTCCGTACTTATGGCCGGCGAAGGCCAACCGCCGACGTCCGCGATCGCAGGTAATCATGACCCGCTTTGCATGCAGGGACTTGTCCAATCCGTGCAGTTGCCGAGGCGTCGTGGGGAAGTGGAGACGCCAATGTCCAATCAACCGCCACATGGCGCCCAAGGCCGTAAGCTGTTAGGGCCCGCGGCGCTTCGCCCTTGCCCTTTCGCCTCCCTGCAGGGCCAAGTCCGGGCGCGCCCTGGGCCCGGGGGCTACTGTCGGCGTTCTGGGAACGGGGGTCCCCAGACTTGCCTGCCTGCGGCCTGCGGCGTGGCTCAAAGGGGGGCCCAGCATGGCCCATCTTCATCAACACAGACCCAAGACCCTCGCGAGGGGCCAAGCCTCGCGGGGCGGACGACACAAAGCTTCCTCAGGCACGGCCTCATCATGCTGGCTCGCGAGGAGGCGGAGAGATCAAGGCGGGGTACCTCACAAGGTGCCCGTGACGCAAACCATGACGACCAAGGGCGCCAGGCGGGCGCCAGCCCGCGCAGTGTCCTCCTTTCCTCTTTGGTGCAAAGGGAGCAAGCGCAGGCGAGACCATCAAGAAATGCCACCCGTTTCGGTGCAACAAGACCAAGACCATCCCAACAGCAGGGAGGAAGTCATTGTGGAGCCCAAGCCAGCGTCAGCACCAGAGCCTATGGCAGGCGAGGACCTACTTTAGTCAGGATAAGTGTACCAGATGTTCCCCTTCAAAATGGCCAATTGTTGGCACCCTTCCTGCTCAATATTTGGGAAGAGGCCCAGGGCCTTTTCCTATAAATAGGACTAGCCACCCCCAAGGTAGAGGCAATCGGCCAATCCAGAAACAAGCTGGGATCGGATCGATTAGCATCACACAGAGAGAGAGAGAGAGAAGGGTGACTAAACTCCTCCTAGCAGTTCATCGCACCAGCCAAGAACAGACCCTCGCGAGGCTCTTTTTCCTTGTATTGCTCATCATCATCAGCCCAAGAGGCAATCCACCACACCACAAACTAGAGTAGGGTATTACACCACATTGGTGGCCCGAACTAGTATAAACCCTGTGTCTCTTGTGCTGTTCTTTCCATAGCTTAGATCTTAGCGAGGCGGTGGGGTGCAGGTAGGTAGAAGGCGAAATCTCCACGCGCACTCCAGTTTTCGAACCTCAAGGGTCTGCCGGAACCCGAAATCCGACAGAGCCGGCCTCTCTGGAGGCCGCCTGCTAGGAGTCAGCCCGTCTCATGGCTTTCTTCTGAAGACCGCCGCCCTTTGGAAGTTGGCCGCATGGACCAGCCGACCCCGAGAAGGCGGCTCTTCGTCCTTGAGGCTTGAGGGTCCTAGCTAGCCCCGATGTCTCAAATCGCCATGGGGAGCAAATGAGGCTACCCGTGGTTGTTTACTCTGACAAAGAGGCGGTGCGGGAGGCCACCAAGGTGGGCACAACCCACCAGGGCGCGACTGGCCCTCCAGGCGCGCCCCGATGGGTTGTGCCCCCCTCGGCCACCCCTCTGGTAGTTCTTTGGCCCAAGTTGTGTCTTTTGGTCCATAAAGATTCTTCAAAAAGTTTCGCTGCATTTGGACTCTGTTTGGTATTGATTTTCTGTGATGTAAAAAACAAGCAAGAAACAACTGGCACTAGGCACTATGTCAATAGGTTAGTCCCAAAAGATGATATAAAGTTGCTATAAAATGATTGTAAAACATCCAAGAATGTTAGTATAACAACATGAATACTTCATAAATTATTGATACGTTGGAGACGTATCAGCATCCCCAAGCTTAATTCCTACTCGTCCTTGCGTATGTAAGTGATAAAAGAAATTATTTTTGAAGTGTGAATGCCTGCAAGGTGCATAACTTTGATCAATGATAATTTCAATCACTTTTCCTAGCATCATAACAACAACTCTTTCTCATAAAACTCATCATGTTAAAGTAGCAACCAATTCACATGTTAAGGTTCAAACAATGAATTCTCTTGAAACTCAACAACCTATATTCTTAGTCACCAAACAATTGCAATTCAACTTATTCAACAGAGTCTAAGTAAGAGATCCACATACTCAATCATCATGTAGACTTCTATGATTACTAGTACTCAAAGCATATTCTTAGAACAAATGGCATCCATCTAACACAAAGAAAGATAGGGGCTTAATGTTTCGCCTCCCAACTCATTTATCATAGAGATAATTGTCAACAATAATAATTCATGAGAAAATATATTTGAATGGTCATATGTGCGTAGATCTTTCCCCACCACGTGATGCTTGCCAACTAGAGAATAATTGAAGTTGAAATGAGAATGCATACTATTGACTCTTGCATAAAAGTAAACAATGAAAAGTAAAAGATAGGCCCTTTGTAGAGGGAAGCAGAGGTTGTCATGCGCTTTTTATTTGTATGCCCAAGCTTTTAATGCAAAGGAACGTCACGCTATATTGCCCCTTATGGTATCAACCTTTATTATGCAGTCTATCACTTTTCTTACTTTGCCATCACAAATCCATACTACGCTCAATTTCCCCTTATAGTAAAAGATCAAACATATGTAGGAGCAAGTATTGCTTTATGCACCAATGACAACTTACTTGAAAGATCTTATTCAATCCATAGGTAGGTATGGTGGACAGTCATGGCAAGAAACTGGGTTTAAGGGTTTTTGGATGCACAAGTAGTATCTATACTTATTACAAATTTAGGGCTAGCAAAAGATCCTAGGAAAACACCATATGTTGGAGGATATCCATGTCAATATAACTTCTATGCAAATATACACAACAATAACTCATTACGTTGTCTTCCTTGTCCAACTTCAACTAATGTGCTCAAGTTGAAAATAATTAATGGGTATTCACAATGAAAGAAGATGTCCAAGATAATATATTTACACGTGAAAGTTCTCTTCCTTAAACTAATCATTAATGAATTGCTGGTATGACCAATATTGTGATTGTCAAGCTTCAAAAGATTTCACTTTCTAAACCCAATGTGAAGCTACTACTAGGAATGATATGAACATATAATTTCAAATTCATGATATTCAATTCATTCAACAATTTACTCTTAGGATATAAGTGAAGCACAAGAGTAAATGACAAACTACTCCAAAAAGATATAAGTGAAGATCAAGCGAGTAGTTAAGTACCCGGGTAGTTATTTGAGGACTCTCTTTTATTTAAAAAACTTTCAAATCTAAGTATCTTATTAAAACAGAAAACTAAACAAAACAAAATGACATTCCAAGAATAGCACACATCATGTGAAGAAGCAAAAACTTAGGCTCAACCGATACTAACCGATAATTGTGGAAGAAGGAAGGTGGGATGCCTACCGGGGCAACCCCAAGCTTAGATGCTTGAGGCTTCTTGGAATTTTATCTTGGGATGCATTAGGCATCCCCAAGCTTGAGCTTTTGTGTCTCCTTAATTCCCTTTATATCACGGTTTCCCTAAATCTTAAAAACTTCATCCAAACAAAACTCAACAAGAACTCGTGAGATAAGTTAGTATAAATCAATGCAAAAACCTTATCATTCTCTACTGTAGCAAATCACTAAAATTATTAGTTAACATTGCATACTAAATGCCTCTGCATATTTAATACTCCTATCCTCAAACAGAATCATTAAACAGGCAAACATATGCAAACAATACAAACATAACAGCAATCTATCAAAACAGGATAGTCTGTAAAGAATGAAAGAATAGTCATACTACTGTAACTCCAAAATTTCTGAAAATTTACCACACTGTAGAATAATTATCATAGCTTGTTGTGCAAAAAATATTCAACATTTTATCACCTTCAGACTTTTCTTGGGAATTTTTGCAACAGCATTAAACTTTCTGTTTTGAAACAACAACAAATAGACTCGCAAAATAAGCATGGTAAAGGCTATCCTTGAGATTTTTGTTGAAATAAAAGATGCAAAACATTATTCTAAATAGCATCAAGCAAATGCAAATAAAAGAAAATGATGGTCCAAGTGAAACTCATATCATGTGACGAATGAAAATATAGTTCCAAGCTTAGTTGCTTGGATCTTCCTTGAATATTATATTGGGGGTGCCTTGGGCATCCCCAAGCTTAGGGTCTTGTCACTCCTTATTCCCTTCATATCGATATCTCACCCAAAACTTGAAAACTTCAATCACACAAAACTTACGAACTTCGTGAGATAGGTTAGTATGATAAAGAGCAAACCATTCACTTCGGTAGTGTCAAAGACAAGATTCATAATTGTTCTCACACAATAACTACTGTAACTTATCGGTTCCACAATTTATATTGAGCAATATAAGCCATAGAAATTAAGACACAAGCAAACTATGCATTGAAAACAGAATCTGTCAAAAACAGAAGATTCTGTAATGATCTGGACAACTACCATACTTCTGCTACTCCAAAAATTCTGAAAATTTTGGACAACATAGATATTTTGTATATCAATCATTTGTACAAAATTCAGAATTTATCGTGTTCCGGTGAATTTAAGCAATTCTGTTACTGGAAGAAAAAGTTTCTATTTTTGCACAGAATCAAGTCAACTATCATCCACACTATCCCAAAGGCTTTACTTGGCAATTTATTGAAATAAAATCTATAAAACATGATTACTACAGTAGCTTAATCATATGAACACGCAAAAACAGTAGGTAAAAGTGTTGGGTTGTCTCCCAACAAACGCTTTTCTTTTATGCCTTTTTAGCTAGGCATGGTGATTTCTACGATGCCCACATAAAAGATAGGAATTGAAACATAACAAGAGCATCATGAAGCATATGACTAGCACATTTAAGCCTAACCCACTTCCTATGCATAGGGATTTTGTGAACAAATAATTCATGGGAAGAAGAATCATCTAGAATAGGAAGGTAAAACAAGCACTACTTCAAAACTTTCAACACATAGAGAGGAAACTTGATATTTAGAGACATTATAACCGAGAAATTTTTATGCCCTCTCAGACCATCAAAGTTTTTGACCGTCGGATCTCTTGTATGAATATTTTTCTGGCCGTCCAATTAACTTTGGGATGGAAGTATCTAGGGTAGCTACTCCCATAACAAATTCCGCCTTATATGGTTAACTGGGCCAATCTGGGCTTTCTGATTGCACTTGTTGCTTGGTTCCCCCGTAGGGGTAGTTGGAACGTCTCCTTGCGCTCTCTCCCTATTGCAAAAGAATCCCAGGAGGCGGCGATCGCACCAAGCAGGCAGACAATGACATCTCAACGGAGGCCCTCGTGTTGGATCCCAAGCCATGGATCTTCGTCATCACGCTGGTGGTAATCACACCCCTTTCTCCTCCTGACCACTCCTCTTCATCGTGACCTGGATGGATCCTAGGTGCCCCGCCGCCACCCATCGTTGATGTCCTTATGGCCGTTGTAGTATCCCCTCTCGGTCCTCATGTTATTACCGTCCGCCGCTCGTTCGACCCCTCGGCTTCATCTCTTATCTCGCGAACCTGGGACGAGACCCTAGCCATGCCCTAGCGGCGGAGCATCTTCCATTGCAATGGGCATCTGCATTGTTGCAAGTTGCAACCGTCATATCTGGACAGCCCAAGCTTAAAAGTACAACGCCCGCATCATGGAGCTCAAGTCATAGGGCCATTGTTGGCCATGTTTAGACTGATTATGGCCGCCTGAGCCCACACTGAGGTGTTGACGATAACAGGCGCGACAGTCAGTCACAGAAGAAGGAAATGAAACCCAATGAAGGGATCCTATAAGTACATGGTACGCATCATGTCAGGAACATTTCTTTTGAAAAATCACATACAAAGGTTATCTTTTTAATTCTTGATGTTTAATTAGTTTAGAGGATAAATTTTGTAGTTCTGGACTTTGCTTGAACTCTGCTCTTTTGCTACATAGGTGGATCCTAGATGCTCTTTCATTTTTGCTCACTTCCTAAACTAAGCCTTTCATAAAGGGGCACAGTTAACAACTTAACACGGCTAATTGAATTGCAAGGTCCCAAGGTCTGGGCCAGTAGAATTGTTCTTATCTGCTTAGTAAACTACATAATCATTACATTAGTAGTTGTTATAGGCATATCTATATCAACTATTGCCATTGAAATGTCTAACTAATGGCATAGCATTATTCTTATCAGTTTTTGTTAAAAAGAGTCGCTTGCAGCTTTCTTTCGGGTAATGCCGGGGATGTAATACTACTAGCTAGAGTATAGTTTAATTACTGTTACTACCTAATTTGGCCAATCATACAATTATAGTTAGTTCTACCATACAATAATCAAACATTTATATAGGAGAGTACATATACTCCTGTCTGGAAGTTATTTTGAAAATGAACCCAAGACTCCTTGAGCATAATTGCTTTCTTCTGAAGTTGATGGAGGCATATACAGTTGTTGATTTTGGTAATTTTTTCTTTGTTAATTGATTATTTTACTTTGACATGATTATTATCCGCAAGGGGTTAGTTAGGCCATCTCTAAGATTGCAAGGGAGCTAATACAACAACCTTACACAAAATATATGACACAACTCTTTAGGTTATCATGCTTGGCTCTGGATACTGCGATGTTTTTAATTTCATGTGGTAAATTAACTATTCTGAGAATCAAAACTGCAGACCTTGTCATCAAAAAAAGGTGTTTTCGTCAATGCAAGCAGTGGGTTGAAGTTTATCTGGAACATGGCATTGTGGCACATGGTGCACTATCCTCTTCATCATGTTTGAGGGTGCCATTACGATATATGCATTCACCTACACCATTTACTTCATCTTAAATGTCCAATGAATTGGTATAATCCATATATTACCGATATCTACAGTTTGGCAACTTTGGAAAAATGTTAGGCTACACTTCTGTAATATAGCTCTTCCTCCATACTTCTATGGGTAATATATGTGAACAAGTTTAATTGTTGGGCTAAAACATTTCAGTTGATTGTAACTGCTTCAGCATACACAAAAACATGTCATATGCTACTTCAATCCTATGTGGGATTTTATTAATGTTGTTGTAGCTTGGAATTGTTTACTTAAGTCTCGTGATGCTACCATCCATTTCTGCATTTGGCGAATACGTGCCTATAGTAGTACAAATACAATCTCCTCAAATGTCAGCTTTTGATGTTCCCCTACGGTCTACCCTATGGGTAACTTATTGTTATAAGCAATCTCTATATCAAAGATTAGTCTCTCACCCGGATGCCAAAAAAATCACATTCTCCCCTTTATATATATACATAACAGAGTGGTTTAAGTGCACGACATTTGAATTATATAGATTGATTTTATATATCCATACATTTCTTTACTTGATCTATCAAAGGATCAAGGCTTTTTAGGGATGGAGACGGGTCCGCCTCTATCCACGAAGAGAAAATTACAAGAGGATGACTCTAAAGCATCGACCAGTTAGTATATTTTTCAGCTTTGTGGACGGATGTGATGTTCTGGTATTTATCCATATCTGTCTGAGTTACAAGAGGATGACTCTAAAGCATCAACCAGTTAGTCAATCTCTTTCCTTTGAGTTATTTTTTTGTACAAAACCTAGATCTCAAGCTTTCAACCTTGTTCCGTTTCATGCATAAATTCTGGTTTGCTTTTGTCAAAGAACAATTTTTATTATAAGTTATATTTCAAACTTCCAACATTGTTCAACTTCATGGATAAATTCAAGTTTGGTTTTATTATAGAATTATTCTCTTGTAGGTTAGATTTCAAAGCTTTAAAAATTGCTCAATTTTATGCATAAATTCATGTACTAATCAAAACCGAGTCCAAGAAGAGCTTCGATAGTCTGGTCAAAGATCACCCTATTCCATTGCTCCTCAGGTGTAACGACTATTACATCATGCTATTTATTTTGCCTTTATGTTTAATTGTTTTGAAATAGAACAGAATATGCCTATTTATTTTTTGGAGATACCTACCATTTTATTGTAAAATATACGGGCGCAGCAACGCGTGCCATCAATGATCTAGTTATTGAGATATGTAAAAGCATATGTTCCTCTCTCATAATAATTTTTAGTAGCATCATGAATGAATTCAATAATATAACTATCACATAAAGCATTCTTTTCATGATCCACAAGCATAGAATTTTTGTTACTTTCCACATAAGCAAATTTATCCTCATGAGTAGTAGTGGGAGCAAACTCAACAAAATAACCATCATGGGATTGAAAATTAAAATCATGATGACAAGTTTCATGGTTAACATTATTCTTTATAACATACATGTCATCACCATAATCATCATAGATAGCAACTTTTTTCTAACCATCGATTGAAACCTCTTCCAAAATAGTGGATTCATCACTAAATAAAGTCATGACCTCTCCAAATCCACTTTCATAATTATTGTAATAAGATTCAACACCCTCCAAAATAGTGGGATCATTAGTACCTAGAGTTGACACTCTTCCAAAACCCACTTTCATCAATATAATTGTCACAACCTAGCTAGTCATGCATTAGAGTGTTGCATCATGTCTAATTTTCATCAGAAACTTGAAATGGGGAAGACAGAACCCCCAGCACCCCCCTGAATTGAACTAAGGTTTACTAAAAATATTTTCAATGAACCTGAAATGCCCTTCTAAAAAGTTCACCCTCTTTGTCTTGGGTTAGAACCTCTGACAAAATTGGTGCACAATTTTCTAGGTCAACAGAAGGTCATTGAATTAAATCATATGTAAGTTGCATTTGGGCATTTAAATGCTAGTAAATATTTTAGATGCTCAAATAATTCTGAAAATAAGTGTGGGCTATTGGAAATATTGTAAACAGAGCCCCTGATTATTTTCCGCATTTTTGGAAGTGCCTAGCTATTTTTATAAAGCCTCAAACCTACAGAAAAATACAAAACAGAAATTAAAGGAAGGCAGAGACTTACCTGGCCGCAGCCCAACAGCCAGCCCACCTGGCGGCCCAGCACTGTGCTGGCCCATGCCAGCCAGCTGCTTCGTCCCCGCCAGGCAGGCAGAGAGCTGACGCCGGTGAGTGCGAGCTCGCCATGGTGCCAGCAGCTTGCCGCTTCGCGCGCCTGGACGCTGGTCAGGCTCCACGTCGCTGCCTCGACCCCGTGGACACCTCATTCGCCCCCTACCTCTCTCCCTCGCTCTCTCGCACCATGGCCGACGCCCCTGCCGCCGCACCGCCGATGTAGTCGCGTTCTCCGTCGTCCCCGTGCCGCGCCACCGTGTCTGTTCGCCCCGCCGTCATCGACTACATCGAGCAGGCCGAGCCCCGAGCGCTCGCACGCCCTGCAACACTTCCACCGACCTCGTCTTCGTCAACCACCTCCGGAGATCCCCTTTGACGTCGCCACCGCATCAGCTCGTCCCCGACCGCGCCGTCCGTCTCTGCGTGACCGCCATGATCTCCGCTACCTGCCCATCCTCTCTGTTTGCCCTTTCGTGCACCGTAGCAGCTGCACGAAGCATCACCGCACGCGCCACCGCCGAGCTCGTCGCCGATGTGTCTCCGGCTAACCACTGGCCACGCCACCTTGTTCACTAACTTCACCGCATCCCCAGGAGGCCGTAGCACCACTCCACGCACCTCGCCGTGCCTCGTAGCCTCAGGTTCATCCTCACCCAACTCCAGCGACCGCCTAGCTCGTCGCCGGCGACGTTCCCGGCCACCCCGAGCTCAGCCACCACCACCAAACGTCGCGGCATGCTCCCAGCTACCCGTAGATGGTCTCCACCGTCCATTTGGCCGCCGGAACGTGCTAACGCACTCTCACCGCCGCGTCTGGCCTCGCCGGCGGCTAAACGCCGGTGGGTTTGACCGTTGACCTTGACTGGGTGGGCCCAAGTTGACTCACCTGAGACTATGACAAGTGGGACCCCCTGCTATGTAACCAGATTAGTTTTAACTAATTTTAGTTAGTTTAATTAACTATTGACACGCGGGACCCACTGGCCAGGTTGACCTGGACGGCCCCGTTGACCACTGACGTCACCCTGACACAATGCTGACGCATTAATTCAATTACTGGAATTATTCTTATATAGGAAGTTCTAGAAATTGTTGCAAACTTCAAAAATTCATAGAAAATAATCTGTAACTCCAAATGAAAAGATTTATATATGAAATTTGATCAGAAAAATCCAATCTTTCCATCTGTACTAGTTTCATGCATGTCATAACACTTTAACCTTGCTGTTTAGGCGAAACAAGCTAATGCACCTATATCACTTATTATTTTGGGTGATCATTTGAATCTTTGGTTCAAATGGACTCAAACCATTCTGTTCCAAGTTGCATTAGACTTATCACACACCATTTTGCCATGTCATTGCATGCATCATATTGTTGCATATTGCCATGTGGTGATTGTGTTTCGTTGTGTTCTTTGTGGTAGGTTCTGCCTCCGAGGATATTCACGAGTATCCAACTAAAGGGCAGTATCCCACTACCACTCCGTCAAGCAAGAAACCCATTGATCATTTCCATACAAACCCATGCTCTCGCTTCTGCTCTTGTTTATTGCATTAAGACAACGCCATTCAAACTGCTGTGTGCTGCGGTAGTTGAACCCACTTCCTTTGCATGACCTGTCATTGCCACAGTAACTAGATGAAACCCACTAGCATGTGTAGAAGTTGATTGAGCCATATTTGTGTTTCCTACCATGCTATGCTTGCTACGCTTAGAGTTGTGTCAGGTCTGGCTCATCGGGGTGATGAACTAGAGTGAAAGGTTGTGTCGGTAAGGAGAGTGAAGGTGTTGAACATGTTTTGGTAAAGGTATCGATGAGATGCCATGTAGGAGTACATGGTGGGTTGTTTCATTGAGGCCGTCCCTAAGAACTGAGATCTGTGTGTGTGATTTAAGATTCAGCTACTACCATGTATTGGGCCCGAAACCAATGGACCCTCTCGACTTATTAACCACTCTTGTACTCAGTCCGGGAGTTGCAAGTATTTTCTGGTGTTTGTAGTATGATGGGGGCCGCACGCAGTGCTGACCATAGGGGTGAGCTGTGTTGCGGTAGGCACGTGGCCCGGTGTACTGATTCGCACGTTTGGTGTCTCGGGAACCCTGCACACATTGTTTGGGGCCATTAGTGGAAACCTCGGCCGGACTCCCTGCGGATGGAACCCGAATAGGAGATAAACCTGGACTAGGGACTCGTGTGTTTAGTCAGGTCGTGGCTGACACCCTCGCTGGGCTTCTGCTTGAAGGTTGCCGAGTACACGTTGTGTAGCGGCGATAAGTGGTGAGAGCGTGTGTGAAGAAGTACACCCCTGCAGGGTATAAAACTATTCGAATAGCCGCGTCCGCGGTAAAGGACTACTTGGTCACCTATGCAGTTCATAGACAAGTAAATGGATACTACTAAAAGCCTCAAGATAAGTGTGAGTACCGCGGATGGCCCTCTCGTAGGTTGACGAGAGAGGATCCACGGTGGAGTATTGTGTTGGTGATTAGTGGACTCCTGTGCGACAAATGTTTTACAGGTTGTGTCTATCGTAGGATAGCTTAGCCATGAGTCAAAGCTAGCTTGCTGCAATAACTCCACTACCTTCTTGAGAATGTGCATGTATAATAGGATTCTGTTGTAAGACTTGCTGAGTACCTCCGTACTCATGTTGCTTTAATTAATGTTTTCAGATGACAACACCGCCCCCTCCGATGGGTTCTATGTAGACCTCGACGTTGACGAGTGACTAGCCACCCAGGTGGTGATCCAAGACTTGTGAAGGGTCGATGTAGATAGACAGGCTTCGTCAAGCCTTCTTTCTTTCTAGCGTATGTACTCAGACTAGTTTGCTTCCGCATGTGCTTGTATGTTTGTATGACTTGAGTGTCAGGTCGTGAGACCCCTACCTGTATGAATATGTTATGTAAGGCTCCTCGGAGCCTTTTAAATAAAGTACTTTAGTTGTAGAGTTTTGTTGTGATGCCATGTTGTATGTACTCATATCGGGCATACTGTGTGTATGATTGAAATGCTTGGTATGAGTGGGATCCGACAAACTAGTGGTTTATCCTTGGCAGCCTCTCATATGGGGAAATGTAGTCTAGTGCTTCCTGAGCGATAGTAGTCCGCTACAGTCCAGTTCATCGGAGTCCTGCTAGCCCAACACTACTGCTCTGGACACTTGACTGGCCGGCATGTGATTCACTTCGTTCCTATGTCTGTCCCTTCAGGGAAATGTCACGCGGTGACATCCGGAGTCCTGCCTAGCCTGCTACAGCCCGGGTAACCGGAGTCCTGTTAGCCCAGTGCTACAGCCCCGAGTCATATGTTGATGACCGACATGCTTGATGTGATTCATGTGTGCCTGTCCCCATGGGTTAGTGCCGCTTTGGGTTCATGACTAGCCATGTCGGCACGGGTTCTCTGTCATATGGATGCTAGCGACACCATCATATACGTGAGCCAAAAGGCGCAAACGGTCCCGGGCCATGGTAAGGCGACACCCGTGGGTGTACCGTGCATGAGGCCGCAAAGTAATATGAGGTGTTACCGGCGGGGTCGATCTGACTTGGAATCGGGGTCCTGACAATAATCATCATAAATAGGAGGCGTGCTTTCATCATAATAAATTTTCTCATCAAATATAGCATCCCCAAGCTTATGGCTTTGCATATCATTAGCATCATGGATATTCAAAGAATTCATACTAACAGTAGTGCAATCATGCTCATCATTCGAAGTTTGTATGCCCAACATTTTATTGAATTCTTCTTCTATCAATTGGTCACAGTTTTGTTTTCCATCATTTTCAAGGAAGACATGATAAAGATGAATAATATGAGGCTGACTCAATTCCATTTCTTATGTAGTTTTCTTCTATAAATGAAATAGTGACAAAACAAGAAACTAAAAGATTCAATTGCAAGATCTAAATATATACCTTCAAGCACTCACCTCCCTGGCAACGGTGCCAAAAAAGTGCTTGATGTCTACTACACTACTTGTTCTTGTAGACTCGAGTTGGGCCCCCAAGTTTAGGTTAAATATGCTTTGCGGAAAGCCAAATTTTCCCTACAACAAAGGAATAAATTTTATTTAACTATCATGGTAGTTGTTAAACATTGAGAATGGTAAACCCCATCTCAATCCCAATTAAAAGTAATTAAATAACCCAATCAAATTTTATACTTAAGAGTGATGAGATCCACATGATAATCCAAGAACCAGATACTCAAGATGTCCATAACCGGGGACATGGCTAACCATGATCAGTTTGTACACTCTGCAGAGGTTTGCGCACTTTTCCCCACAAGACTCGATCTCCTCCGTTGGATTTCTCGCACTACATGGTGTTTGAGAAACGGATGACCGAGACACAGTCTTTCAGAAGCGTTAACTCTTTACTCTAGGTAAACACTACCACCTACATCCCCTACATCTGCTAGCCTACCACTGAAAGAGGTCACACAACATACTCAACTATGCTAGAGCCCATAATGGCTTCTAGCTGCACACGGAAGTTTCTAGCATGAATAATCTCATGATCCCTTTGAGCCTGGGTGGCAGTCCATAGGAGAATCACACGGTACCCCGGGATTTCCAAAAATACGGGCAATCACTGGGTTCCTCAGGTGCCTCAATCCACCTAGATGTGTATTCAAGTTGCCACCTTAAGTTAACCATTACTTAACAATACTCACATCTGTCATGAATACTCTCAAACCCAAACCACGTCTACGAGCATAGCATAGCAATATAAGCAACGTAGAAGTAACTCCGATAGGTTTGATAATAAACAGGTGAATAGGTACAACCTCATCTACTTCCCAAACCCACAATTTAAATTAGGTCCTAACCATGCAATTGTTTGTGGATTGATCTAATGTAATAAAACTGGGTGGCAAAGAGGTATGATCAAAGTGTTATTTGCCTTGCTGATGATCCGTGAAACCTAGAGACTCGTAGTAGCACGCTTCACACTCTGGGTACTCTATCGCAAACAAACAAACATACAATAAGCAATCAAGCAACAACGCATGGGTAAAACTCAAATAAGAGATCTAACCAGAAAGTTCAACTTAAGAACTCCGGTTTGCAAAAAGAATCGAATTAAACGAAGCAACGAAACTCAAACTGCAAAAGAAACAAGCTTGGTTTACTTATCTGGACTAAAGTAATTTTTTATAGTAGCGAACTCTTGTTTAAGTTGGTTAAAGAGAAAGAGGGTTTCGAGACGTAACTCTAGGTGCTTGAATTACCTGATTCCGATAAACGAGAGAAAAGATAAACTAAAACGAAAATCAGATCAGAAATCGCGATCGAAAATAATCACGAAAAAATCCGAGAAAAAGAAAAACTGATGAACAGACTAACGAACGAACGTTCGCTGTCTGCGGCTAAACGTTGAAAATTGTTCGTTAAAATGAACGAACGTACAGGTGTTCGCTAAATAAATAAACCAAGGAAAACCGTCGAACTGATCTAAAAAAATGACCTAGGGTTTATAAAAAAACCAAACGGTTTTAAAAGAAAACCGTCGGCGGGTACCTCGAGTTCGGTGGGATTCCGGCGAGACGGCGGCGGCGGCGGTGCGACTACGGTGTGGCGGCGCGCCTAGTGGGCGGCGGTGGCGGGCTGGCGCGGGCGGCGGCTAGGGTTTCGGCAGCGGCGGGTGGGCTATTGGGTTACGGGGCTCGGCTGGCGCGGCTTATAAAGCCCCCCGGGCGGAGTCCCGCTCGGGTACGGCCCGGATTCGGTTTCTCTTTTTTTAATTATTCCGTGTAGAAAAATGAATAAAAGAAATACTAAACGGACTCCAAAAATCCTGAAATAAATTTTCCCCGTCCTCTAAAAATCTACCGGACAAGGTGAACATTTACTTGGGACTCTAATGCAGTTTTGGAAAACGCATATTTTTCCTAATTCAAATAAAATAGCGATAAAACTCCGAATAAAAATCTTACTTGATTTTAACATTAAATCTCCAATATTTCAATATTTTGAGGAAGTCATTTTATCCTCTCTCTTTTATTTTAATAAAAGAAATATTTGAAGAGAAAATAATTAAAATTAGACGATCCTCTTTTCCAAATTCGAGAAAACTCGAATATGAAAATAACGAAATTCCCAACTCTCTCCGTGGGTCCTTGAGTTGCGTAGAATTTTTAGGATCAAGCCAAAATGCAATAAAATATGATATGAAATGATGATCTAATGTATAACATTCCAAATTGAAAATTTGGGATGTTATAAACCTACCCCCCTTAAGACGAATCTCGCCCTCAAGATTCGGGTGGGCAAGAAAACAGGTGCGGGTGATCCTTCCGTAGGTCTTCCTCTCGTTCCCAAGTGGCTTCATCTTCGGTATGGTGGCTCCACTGAACCTTGCAAAACTTAATAACCTTGCTGCGTGTAACTCGGCTGGCAAACTCGAGAATCTTGACTGGTTTCTCCTCGTAGGTCAAATTGCTATCCAACTGTATTGCTTCCAGCGGCACTGTATCTCTCAGAGGGATATCAGCCATCTCTGCGTGGCACTTCTTCAACTGAGAAACATGGAACACGTCATGAACTCCTGACAATCCTTCAGGCAACTCCAACTTGTAAGCAACTTCTCCCATACGTTCCAAAACACGGTAAGGTCCTACAAAACGTGGTGCTAACTTTCCCTTAACTCCAAAACGCTTCACTCCTCGAAGTGGGGATACACAAAGATACAGTCTGTCTCCAACTTCGTAAACTATCTCCTTGCATTTAGAATCCGCATAACTCTTCTGCCTGGACTGGGCTACCTTCAGTCTATCGTGAATCAGCTTAAACTTCTCTTCAGACACTTTAATCAAGTCTGGTCCAAACAACTGGCGATCTCCGACTTCATCCCACAACAAAGGTGTTCTCCACCTCCTTCCGTAGAATGCTTCGAAAGGGGCCATCTTCAAACTGGCTTGATAGCTGTTGTTGTAAGAGAACTCTGCATACAGCAAATTTTCGTCCCAACTATATCCATAGTCTAGCGCACATGTCCTCCAGAATCTGGTTGACTCTCTCAGTTTGTCCATCTGTCTGCGGGTGAAAAGCTATACAGAACTCTAGCCTGGTTCCCAAAGCTCCATGCAACTGATTCCAAAACTTTGAGGTAAACTGGGTTCCTCTATCTGATACAATGGTCCTCGGAACTCCATGCAGACATATGATCCTGGTCATGTGTATCTTTGCCAACTTAGCACTGGTGTAAGTGGTCTTCACTGGGATGAAATGAGCTACCTTCATCAAACGATCGACTACAACCCATATCGAGTCATAGCCGGAACGAGTCCTGGGCAATCCCGTGATAAAGTCCATGCCTTGCTTATCCCACTTCCATTCGGGTATCGGCAATGGTTGTAGCAATCCTGCTGGCTTCTGATGCTCTGCCTTCACTCTCTGACATACATCACAAACTGCTACATACTCCGCAATATCCTTCTTCATTCTGTTCCACCAGAAACTGTCCTTCAGATCCAAATACATCTTAGTATTTTCTGGGTGAATCGAATATGGCGAACAATGGGCCTCTTGCAGAATCAACTTCCTGATCTCCGGATCATTTGGCACATATACGCGGTGCTCAAACCATAAGGTATCGTGCTCGTCCTCACGAAATCCTTTAGCCTTTCCTTTGCTCATCCTTTCCTTAATCTCGGCAATCTCCTTGTCCGTCTTCTGAGCTTCTCTGATCTTATCCATCAACGTATATCGAATCTCCAATGCTGCTACATAGCCTCTCGGAACTATCTCCAAACTGTTGGGGAACGCAGTAATTTCAAAAATTTTCCTACGCACACGCAAGATCATGGTGATGCATAGCAACGAGAGGGGAGAGTGTTTGTCTACGTACCCTCGTAGACCGAAGCGGAAGCGTTGACACAACGTAGAGGAAGTAGTCGTACGTTCTCCTCGCGATCCAACCGATCTAAGCACCGAATGTACGGCACCTCCGAGTTCTGCACACGTTCAGCTCGATGACGATCCCCGGGCTCCGATCCAGCAAAGCGTCGGGGAAGAGTTCCGTCAGCACGACGGCGTGGTGACGATCTTGATGTGTTACCGGCGCAGGGCTTCGCCTAAGCACTGCAACGATATGATCGAGGTGGAATTTGGTGGAAGGGGGCACCGCACACGGCTAAGGAACGATCCGTAGATCAACTTGTGTGTCTTTGGGGTGCCCCCTGCCCCCGTATATAAAGGATCCAAGGGGGAGGGGCTGGCCGGCCAGGTTTGGTGCGCCAGGAGAGTCCTACTCCCTCTGGGAGTAGGATTCCCCCCCCCCCCCAATCCTAGTTGGACTAGGATTGCTCCAAGGGGGAGAGAGAGAGAGAGGGGGCGCCCCACTTCTCCTAGTCCTAATAGGACTAGGGAAGGGGGGAGGCGCGCAGCCCCTAGGGCTGCCCTCTCACCTTTCCTCCAAGGCCCATGTTGGCCCATTATGCTTCCGGGGGGTTCCGGTAACCCTCCCGGTATTCCGGTAAAATCCTGATTTCACCCGGAATGCATCCGATGTCCAAACATAGGCTTCCAATATATAATTCTTTATGTCTCGACCATTTCGAGACTCCTCGTCACGTCCCCGATCTCATCCGGGACTCCGAACTCCTTCGGTACATCAAAACTCATAAACTCATAATATAACTGTCATCGAAACCTTAAGCGTGCGGACCCTACGGGTTCGAGAACAATGTAGACATGACCGAGACATGTCTCCAATCAATAACCAATAGCGGGACCTGGATGCCCATATTGGCTCCTACATATTCTACGAAGATCTTTATCGGTCAGACCGCATAACAACATACGTTTGTTCCCTTTGTCATCGGTATGTTACTTGCCCGAGATTCGATCGTCGGTATCCAATACCTAGTTCAATCTCGTTACCGGCAAGTCTCTTTTCTCGTTCCGTAATACATCATCTCGCAACTAACTCATTGGTTGCAATGCTTGCAAGGCTTATGTGATGTGTATTACCGAGAAGGCCCTGAGATACCTCTCCGACAATTGGAGTGACAAATCCTAATCTCGAAATACGCCAACCCAACATGTACCTTCGGAGACACCTGTAGAGCACCTTTATAATCACCCAGTTACGTTGTGACGTTTGGTAGCACACAAAGTGTTCCTACGGTAAACGGGAGTTGCATAATCTCATAGTTAAAGGAACATGTATAAGTCATGGATAAAAGCAATAGCAACATACTAAACGATCGGGTGCTATGCTAATGGAATGGGTCATGTCAATCAGATCATTCAACTAATGATGTGATCTCGTTAATCAAATAACAACTCTTTGTTCATGGCCAGGAAACATAACCATCTTTGATTAATGAGCTAGTCAAGTAGAGGCATACTAGTGACACTCTGCTTGTTTATGTATTCACACATGTATTATGTTTCCAGTTAATACAATTATAGCATGAATAATAAACATTTATCATGATATAAGGAAATAAATAATAACTTTATTATTGCCTCTAGGGCATATTTCCTTCAGTCTCCCACTTGCACTAGAGTCAATAATCTAGATTACAAAGTAATGATTCTAACACCCATGGAGTCTCGGTGCTGATCATGTTTTGCTCGTGGAAGAGGCTTAGTCAACGGGTCTGCAATATTCAGCTCCGTATGTATCTTGCATATCTCTATGTCTCCCACCTGGACCAAATCCCGGATGGAGTTGAAGCGTCTCTTGATGTGTTTGGTTCTTTTGTGAAATCTGGATTCCTTTGCCAAGGCAATTGCACCAGTATTGTCACAAAAGATTTTCATTGGACCCGATACGCTAGGTACAACACCTAGATCGGATATGAACTCTTTCATCCAGACTCCTTCATTAGCTGCTTCCGAAGCGGCTATGTACTCAGCTTCACATGTAGATCCCGCCACGACGCTTTGTTTTGAACTGCACTAACTGACAGCTCCACCGTTTAATGTAAATACGTATCCGGTTTGCGATTTAGAATCGTCCGGATCAGTGTCAAAGCTTGCATCGACATAACCGTTTACGACGAGCTCTTTGTCACCTCCATAAATGAGAATCATATCCTTAGTCCTTCTTAAGTACTTAAGGATGTTCTTGACCGCTGTCCAGTGATCCATTCCTGGATTACTTTGGTACCTTCCTGCTAAACTCACAGCAAGGCACACATCAGGTCTGGTACACAGCATTGCATACATGATAGAGCCTATGGCTGAAGCATAGGGAACAATTTTCATTTCCTCTCTATCTTCTGCGGTGGTCGGGCATTGAGTCTTACTCAACTTCACACCCTGTGCCACAGGCAAGAACCCTTTCTTTGCCTGATCCATTTTGAACTTTTTCAAAACTTTGTCAAGGTATGTGCTTTGTGAAAGTCCTATTAAGCGTTTTGATCTATCTCTATAGATCTTAATGCCCAATATATAAGCAGCTTCACCGAGGTCTTTCATTGAAAAACTCTTATTCAAGTATCCCTTTATGCTATCCAGAAATTCTATATTATTTCCGATCAGCAATATGTCATCCACATATAATATCAGAAATGCTACAGAGATCCCACTCACTTTCTTGTAAATACAGGCTTCTCCAAAAGTCTGTATAAATCCATATGCTTTGATCACACTATCAAAGCGTTTATTCCAACTCCGAGAAGCTTGCACCAGTCCATAAATGGATCGCTGGAGCTTGCACACTTTGTTAGCTCCCTTCGGATCGACAAAACCTTCTGGTTGCATCATATACAACTCTTCTTCCAGAAATCCATTCAGGAATGCAGTTTTGACATCCATTTGCCAAATTTCATAATCATAAAATGCGGCAATTGCTAACATGATTCGGACAGACTTAAGCATCGCTACGGGTGAGAAAGTCTCATCGTAGTCAATTCCTTGAACTTGTCGAAAACCCTTTGCAACAAGTCGAGCTTTATAGACAGTAACATTACCATCAGCGTCAGTCTTCTTCTTAAAAATCCATTTATTCTCAATTGCTTGCCGATCATCGGGCAAGTCAACCAAAGTCCACACTTTGTTTTCATACATGGATCCCATCTCAGATTTCATGGCCTCAAGCCACTTTGCGGAATCTGGGCTCACCATCGCTTCTTCATAGTTCGTAGGTTCACCATGGTCTAGTAACATGACTTCCAAAATAGGATTACCGTACCACTCTGGTGCGGATCTTACTCTGGTTGATCTACGAAGTTCAGTAGAAACTTGATCTGAAGTTTCATGATCATTATCATTAGCTTCTTCCCTATTTGATGTAGGTGTCACAGAAACAGATTTCTGTGATGTACTACTTCTCAATAAGGGAGTAGATACTGTTATCTCATCAAGTTCTACTTTCCTCCCACTCACTTCTTTCGAGATAAACTCCTTCTCTAGAAAGTTTCCGATTTTAGCAACAAAAATTTTGCCTTCGGATCTGTGATAGAAGGTATACCCAATAGTCTCCTTTGGGTATCCTATGAAGACACATTTTTCCGATTTGGGTTCGAGCTTATCAGGTTGAAGCTTTTTCACATAAGCATCGCAGCCCCAAACTTTAAGAAATGACAACTTTGGTTTCTTGCCAAACCACAGTTCATAAGGTGTCGTCTCAACGGATTTTGATGGTGCCCTATTTAACGTGAATGCGGCCGTCTCTAGAGCATAACCCCAAAAAGATAGCGGTAAATCGGTAAGAGACATCATAGATCGCACCATATCCAGTAAAGTACGATTACGACGTTCGGACACACCATTACGTTGTGGTGTTCCGGGTGGCGTGAGTTGCGAAACTATTCCGCATTGTTTCAAATGTAGACCAAACTCGTAACTCAAATATTCTCCTCCACGATCAGATCGTAGAAACTTTATTTTCTTGTTACGATGATTTTCCACTTCACTCTGAAATTCTTTGAACTTTTCAAATGTTTCAGACTTGTGTTTCATTAAGTAGATATACCCATATCTGCTTAAATCATCAGTGAAGGTGAGAAAATAACGATATCCGCCACGAGCCTCAACATTCATTGGACCACATACATCAGTATGTATGATTTCCAATAAATCTGTTGCTCTCTCCACAGTACCGGAGAACGGTGTTTTAGTCATCTTGCCCATAAGGCACGGCTCGCAAGTGCCAAGTGATTCATAATCAAGTGACTCCAAAAGTCCATCAGTATGGAGTTTCTTCATGCGCTTTACGCCGATATGACCTAAACGGCAGTGCCACAAATAAGTTGCACTATCATTATTAACTCTGCATCTTTTGGCTTCAACATTATGAATATGTGTGTTACTACTATCGAGATTAAGTAAGAACAAACCACTCTTTAATGGCGCATGACCATAAAAGATATTACTCATATAAATAGAACAACCATTATTCTCTGATTTAAATGAATAACCGTCTCGCATCAAACAAGATCCAGATATAATGTTCATGCTCAACGCTGGTACTAAATAACAATTATTTAGATCTAATATTAATCCCGAAGGTAGATGTAGAGGTAGCGTGCCGACCGCGATCACATCGACTTTGGAACCATTTCCCACGCGCATCGTCACCTCGTCCTTAGCCAATCTTCGCTTAATCCGTAGCCCCTGTTTTGAGTTGCAAATATTAGCAACAGAACCAGTATCAAATACCCAGGTGCTACTGCGAGAATTAGTAAGGTACACATCAATAACATGTATATCACATATACCTTTGTTAACCTTGCCATCCTTCTTATCCGCCAAATACTTGGGGCAGTTCCGCTTCCAGTGACCAGTCTGCTTGCAATAGAAGCACTCAGTTTCAGGCTTAGGTCCAGACTTGGGTTTCTTCTCTTGAGTAGCAACTTGCTTGCTGTTCTTTTTGAAGTTCCCCTTTTTCTTCCCTTTGCCCTTTTTCTTGAAACTAGTGGTTTTGTTAACCATCAACACTTGATGCTCCTTTTTGATTTCTACCTCCGCGGCTTTTAGCATCGCGAAGAGCTCGGGCATAGTTTTGGTCATCCCTTGCATATTATAGTTCATCACGAAGCTCTTGTAGCTTGGTGGCAGTGATTGGAGAATTCTGTCAATGACGCAATCATCCGGAAGATTAACTCCCAGTTGAATCAAGTGATTGTTATACCCAGACATTCTGAGTATATGCTCACTGACAGAACCATTCTCCTCCATTTTACAGCTATAGAACTTATTGGAGACTTCATATCTCTCAATCCGGGCATTTGCTTGAAATATTAACTTCAACTCCTGGAACATCTCATATGCTCCATGGTGTTCAAAACGTCGTTGAAGTCCCGGTTCTAAGCCGTAAAGCATGGCACACTGAACTATAGAGTAGTCATCAGCTTTGCTTTGCCAGACGTTCATAACATCTGGCGTAGCTCTTGCACCAGGCCTGGCACCTAGCGGTGCTTCCAGGACGTAATTCTTCTGTGCAGCAATGAGGATAATCCTCAAGTTACGGACCCAGTCCGTGTAATTGCTACCATCATCTTTCAACTTTGCTTTCTCAAGGAACGCATTAAAATTCAACGGAACAACAGCACGAGCCATCTATCTACACAACATAGACAAGCAAGATACTATCAGGTACTAAGTTCATGATAAATTAAAGTTCAATTAATCATATTACTTAAGAACTCCCACTTAGATAGACATCTCTCTAATCCTCTAAGTGATCACGTGATCCAAATCAACTAAACCATGTCCGATCATCACGTGAGATGGAGTAGTTTCAATGGTGAACATCATTTATGTTGATCATATCTACTATATGATTCACGCTCAACCTTTCGGTCTCTGTGTTCCGAGGCCATATCTGTATATGCTAGGCTCGTCAAGTTAAACCTGAGTATTCCGCGTGTGCAACTGTTTTGCACCCGTTGTATTTGAACGTAGAGCCTATCACACCCGATCATCACGTGGTGTCTCAGCACGAAGAACTTTCGCAACGGTGCATACTCAGGGAGAACACTCCTTGATAATTTAGTGAGAGATCATCTTATAATGCTACCGTCAATCAAAGCAAGATAAGATGCATAAAAAGGATAAACATCACATGCAATCAATATAAGTGATATGATATGGCCATCATCATCTTGTGCTTGTGATCTCCATCTTCGAAGCACCGTCATGATCACCATCGTCACCGGCGCGACACCTTGATCTTCATCGCAGCATCGTTGTCGTCTCGCTAATCTTATGCTTCTACGACTATCACTACCGTTTAGCAATAAAGTAAAGCATTACATCGCGATTGCATTGCATACAATAAAGCGACAACCATATGGCTCCTGCCAGTTGCCGATAACTCGGTTACAAAACATGATCATCTCATACAATAAAATTTAGCATCACGTCTTGACCATATCACATCACAACATGCCCTGCAAAAACAAGTTAGACGTTCTCTACTTTGTTGTTGCAAGTTTTACGTGGCTGCTACGGGCTTTAAGCAAGACCTCATCTTACCTACGCATCAAAACCACAACGATAGTTTGTCAAATAGACTCCGTTTTAACCTTCTCAAGGACCGGGCGTAGCCACACTCGGTTCAACTAAAGTTGGAGAGACAGTCTTCCGCAAGCCATCTCTGTGCAAAGCACGTCGAGGGAACCGGTCTCGCGTAAGCGTACGCGTAAGGTTGGTCCGGATCGTCTCATCCAACAATACCGCTGAACCAAAGTATGACATGCTGGTAGGCAGTATGACTTGTATCGTCCACAACTCACTTGTGTTCTACTCGTGCAAATAACATCAACCATAAAACCTAGGCTCGGATGCCACTGTTGGGGAATGCAGTAATTTCAAAAAATTTCCTACGCACACGCAAGATCATGGTGATGCATAGCAACGAGAGGGGAGAGTGTTTGTCTACGTACCCTCGTAGACCGAAGCGGAAGCGTTGACACAACGTAGAGGAAGTAGTCGTACGTTCTCCTCGCGATCCAACCGATCTAAGCACCGAATGTACGGCACCTCCGAGTTCTGCACACGTTCAGCTCGATGACGATCCCCGGGCTCCGATCCAGCAAAGCGTCGGGGAAGAGTTCCGTCAGCACGACGGCGTGGTGACGATCTTGATGTGTTACCGGCGCAGGGCTTCGCCTAAGCACTGCAACGATATGATCGAGGTGGAATTTGGTGGAAGGGGGCACCGCACACGGCTAAGGAACGATCCGTAGATCAACTTGTGTGTCTTTGGGGTGCCCCCTGCCCCCGTATATAAAGGATCCAAGGGGGAGGGGCTGGCCGGCCAGGTTTGGTGCGCCAGGAGAGTCCTACTCCCTCTGGGAGTAGGATTCCCCCCCCCCAATCCTAGTTGGACTAGGATTGCTCCAAGGGGGAGAGAGAGAGAGGGGGCGCCCCACTTCTCCTAGTCCTAATAGGACTAGGGAAGGGGGGAGGCGCGCAGCCCCTAGGGCTGCCCTCTCACCTTTCCTCCAAGGCCCATGTTGGCCCATTATGCTTCCGGGGGGTTCCGGTAACCCTCCCGGTATTCCGGTAAAATCCTGATTTCACCCGGAATGCATCCGATGTCCAAACATAGGCTTCCAATATATAATTCTTTATGTCTCGACCATTTCGAGACTCCTCGTCACGTCCCCGATCTCATCCGGGACTCCGAACTCCTTCGGTACATCAAAACTCATAAACTCATAATATAACTGTCATCGAAACCTTAAGCGTGCGGACCCTACGGGTTCGAGAACCATGTAGACATGACCGAGACATGTCTCCAATCAATAACCAATAGCGGGACCTGGATGCCCATATTGGCTCCTACATATTCTACGAAGATCTTTATCGGTCAGACCGCATAACAACATACGTTTGTTCCCTTTGTCATCGGTATGTTACTTGCCCGAGATTCGATCGTCGGTATCCAATACCTAGTTCAATCTCGTTACCGGCAAGTCTCTTTTCTCGTTCCGTAATACATCATCTCGCAACTAACTCATTGGTTGCAATGCTTGCAAGGCTTATGTGATGTGTATTACCGAGAAGGCCCTGAGATACCTCTCCGACAATTGGAGTGACAAATCCTAATCTCGAAATACGCCAACCCAACATGTACCTTCGGAGACACCTGTAGAGCACCTTTATAATCACCCAGTTACGTTGTGACGTTTGGTAGCACACAAAGTATTCCTACGGTAAACGGGAGTTGCATAATCTCATAGTTAAAGGAACATGTATAAGTCATGGATAAAAGCAATAGCAACATACTAAACGATCGGGTGCTATGCTAATGGAATGGGTCATGTCAATCAGATCATTCAACTAATGATGTGATCTCGTTAATCAAATAACAACTCTTTGTTCATGGCCAGGAAACATAACCATCTTTGATTAATGAGCTAGTCAAGTAGAGGCATACTAGTGACACTCTGCTTGTTTATGTATTCACACATGTATTATGTTTCCAGTTAATACAATTATAGCATGAATAATAAACATTTATCATGATATAAGGAAATAAATAATAACTTTATTATTGCCTCTAGGGCATATTTCCTTCAGTCTCCCACTTGCACTAGAGTCAATAATCTAGATTACAAAGTAATGATTCTAACACCCATGGAGTCTCGGTGCTGATCATGTTTTGCTCGTGGAAGAGGCTTAGTCAACGGGTCTGCAATATTCAGCTCCGTATGTATCTTGCATATCTCTATGTCTCCCACCTGGACCAAATCCCGGATGGAGTTGAAGCGTCTCTTGATGTGTTTGGTTCTTTTGTGAAATCTGGATTCCTTTGCCAAGGCAATTGCACCAGTATTGTCACAAAAGATTTTCATTGGACCCGATACGCTAGGTACAACACCTAGATCGGATATGAACTCTTTCATCCAGACTCCTTCATTAGCTGCTTCCGAAGCGGCTATGTACTCAGCTTCACATGTAGATCCCGCCACGACGCTTTGTTTTGAACTGCACTAACTGACAGCTCCACCGTTTAATGTAAATACGTATCCGGTTTGCGATTTAGAATCGTCCGGATCAGTGTCAAAGCTTGCATCGACATAACCGTTTACGACGAGCTCTTTGTCACCTCCATAAATGAGAATCATATCCTTAGTCCTTCTTAAGTACTTAAGGATGTTCTTGACCGCTGTCCAGTGATCCATTCCTGGATTACTTTGGTACCTTCCTGCTAAACTCACAGCAAGGCACAGTGGTTTCCGATGAGAAAATGTCTCCAAGTCTTCAACGCATGCACTACGGCGGCTAACTCCAAATCATGTGTAGCATAATTTAAGGTTTAAGCTGTCGTGAGGCATATGAAACAACTCTTCCCTCTTGCATAAGTACGGCTCCAAGTCCTCGATGAGAAGCGTCGCAATATACTTCATAATCCTTGCGTTGATCTGGCAGAATCAACACTGGTGATCTAACTAAGCGTTTCTTCAACTCCTGAAAACTGGCCTCACATTCCTTAGTCCAATTGAACTTGGTGTCCTTCTTTAACAACTCCGTCATAGGCTTTGCAATCTTCGAGAAATTCTCAATGAATCTTCGGTTGTATCCTGTGAGTCTAAGAAAACTCCGGATTTCTCCAACTGACGTGGGTGCTTCCCAATTTGTCACAGTGATAACTTTGCTGGGGTCTACTGCTATTCCTTCTCCGGATATAATATGTACAAGGAATCCAACTTCCTTCAACCAAAACTCACACTTGCTGAACTTGGCGTATAGCTGATGTTCTCTGAGCTTCCCAAGTACCAAACGCAAATGCTCCTTATGTTCCTCTTCGTTCTTCGAGTAGACCAGAATATCATCAATGAACACCATGACGAACTTATCCAAAAACTCCATAAACACTTTGTTCATCATGTTCATAAAATAGGCAGGTGCGTTAGTCAGGCCAAATGACATAATGGTATACTCATATAGCTCGTACCTCGTGGTAAAAGCTGTCTTAGGTATATCCTGCTCTCGAATCTTCAGCTGGTGGTACCCTGATCACAGAACGATCTTAGAAAACACTTTAGCTCCTTGCAGGTGATCGAACAAATCGTTGATCATTGGCAGTGGGTACTTGTTCTTGATCATCACCTCATTCAATCCTCGATAATCAACAACCATCCTCAATGATTCATCCTTCTTCTCCACTAGAAGTACTGGTGATCCCCAAGGTGACGAACTTGGGCGAATATAGACCTTATCCAGTAACTCTTTAATCTGCTTCTTAACTTCCTCCAAATCCTTTGCGGGCATTCTGTACGGTCTCTTAGATATTGGCCCTGTGCCTGGCAAAATCTCGATCAAAAACTCAATATCTCTATCTGGTGGCATGCCTGGCAACTCTTCTGGAAATACATCCGCAAAATCCTTCACCACTGGTACTTCCTCCTGTACAACTCCTGATAAGGAATTCACTTGAGTCCTATTCGGCACATGCCGGATACATACTTGATCCTTCTTCCTTCTGGGTGGTGAGCATAATCGACTTACTGGCGCAGTCAATGTTCCCTCCATACTTCAATAACCAATCCAAGCCTAATATCACATCCAATCGTTGTGACTCCAATACTATTAGGTCCGAGGGAAACATGTAGTTACCAATCCTTAACGGTAACCGATCACACCATAGGCTAGCCATATACTCTGTTCCTGGCGAGGTTACTAACATGGGTGACCTAAGGGCTTGGGTTGGTAGTTTAAACTTATCCACAAATCTCCTTGATATGTATGAATGCGATGCACCAGTATCAAAAAGTACGACTGCAGTAAATGACTAACCAAAAACTTACCTATTACTGCATCGGGTTGGGCTTCAACCTCCTCCATGTTAACGTGGTTCACTTGTCCCCTGGTGAAAGGGTTGGGCTTCTTCCCAGAACTTCCATTGTTCTTTCCATTCTTAGCTTCTGGACATTCATTGGTGTAATGTCCGGTCTTCTGGCACTTGCAGCAAGTAATGTGGCTTAGATCTTTCTTGGCGGGTGTTGCCGGGTTGGAACGGTTCTGTCCGTTGCTTCCTCCATTGCCATTCCCGTTCTTGGCGCCACTATGGTTGTGCGAACTTCCTCCAGTGCGATTGTGACCTCCACGGTTATGCTGAAGGGTTCCTCCCGAGTTCGGGGTAAAACGGGGTCTCTGCTGGGCTCCAGAATTATACTTCCCTTGTCCATACTTCCTCTTGCAGGTGTCAATCTGCTGCTGCTTCCCTTCAATCATGAGAGCTCTATCTACCAACTCCTGGTAGTTATTAAAATTTGCCACCATCAACTGCATGCTCAGCTCATCATTCAGCCCTTCCCGAAACTTCTCCTGTTTGGATGCATCCGTAGCAACGTCATCTGGGGCATAACGTGCTAGCTTACTAAAGTCATCCACATACTGGCCAACGGTGCGTCCTCCTTGGCGTAAGTTGTGAAACTCGCGCTTCTTCATGTCCATAGCTCCTGCTGATACATGGGTAGTGCGAAAAGCTTGCTAAAATTGGTCCCATGTCACAGTGTCAATGGGGTAAGTGACTATGAAATTCTCCCACCATGATGCTGCGGGTCCATCAAGCTGATGTGCGGCAAAACGCACTCTTTTCCGCATATGTGCATCCGGCAGTAGTCAACTCCCTTTCAATCTTGCGGAGCCAATCATCTGCAACGATCGGCTCGGTGCTACTGGAGAACATCGGCGGATTCAGCCTAAGAAAACGGGCTAAGTAATCAACTGGTGGTGGTGGGGTGGGTTGTTGTTTTTGTTGTTGTTGTTCCCCTGGTTCTGATTCTGGACTAGTATTTGCATCAATGCATTATGCTGCTGGATCAACTAAGTGAGCTCCGGTGGGAAAGCAAATCCATTGTCGCGTCTCGGAGGCATCTGCTGGGTTTAGAAAAGGTGAGAAAACAGAGTAGAATGAGGTCTAGGGGGAAAACACTACCCATATGCACATGAGACAAAACACAAACATATCACTCAGTCAATCAAGCAAGGGCATACAATCAGTCTAGAACTATCGTTGCAAAAGTGCTCGGACTATACTATATACATGGTGAAATACTACTACTGATATGGTGGTCGACTAGAAAAATTGATCGGTTGAAGACTCCATGATATCTGCTCCAGCTTCATCAACATAGTCATCATCGCTATCGTTAGGGTCCGAGTCAGTGTCGTCGATGATGATGTAGTTCTTCGGGCAAGTGGAACCGTCATCTTCTCCTCCTGGCGCGGGATCTCCCATGAATACTCTGATCTTCCTTGTCAGGTCGTCATTCTTCTCTACTAGTACGACAATTTCCTCCATATAATCCTCGCGTGTAGCCTTGAGTTCTTCCTCCAGCTCCGTGATCTTGGCCATCGCCTTCTTCAAATCTGTCATCCTGAGCACATCTGGTTCTCCTAGCGTCTAATGTGTTGGTTTAACTCCTGGATGAAAGCTGCAATCGATCTATCCTTCCTGGTGCTGATCATCTCCCATTGCTCATCTCGGCGCCCAAAAATCTGATATATAGTATCCTTGAGATCATTGCGGTAAACATCTCCAATGTGTCCCATGGTAATGTGGGCTGCCATACTCTTTCCTAGACTCCAGGTTGGTGCATCAAAGGAAAACTCTATGGGCTCAGTGACTGGCGTAAATGTCCTTCCTGGAACTTGAACTTGGATAATCCAGCGCTCCTCTTCTGGTAAAGTGGCATTGTAAGTCCCTGTGAAGCTTGGTATTCCAATGTTCAGGTATCTAGTGAATCAATATGATACCCCATTATCCTCTCTCTTTTATTTTAATAAAAGAAATATTTGAAGAGAAAATAATTAAAATCAAACGATCTTATTTTCCAAATTCGAGAAAACTCGAATATGAAAATAACGAAATTCTCAACTCTCTCCGTGGGTCCTTGAGTTGCGTAGAATTTCTAGGATCAAGCCAAAATACAATAAAATATGATATGCAATGATGATCTAATGTATAACATTCAAAATTGAAAATTTGGGATGTTACAGATCCATACTTTTGCTAGTGCAATCTCTCAACAATGCTAATATAGTTGGATCATATGACCATCCCTCAATGTGCGATGAAGAATCACTCCAAAGTTCCCATCCCGCAGAGAACATAAGAAGAAATTGTTTGTATGGTACGAAACCACCTCAAAGCTATTCTTTCTGATCAATCTATCCTGGAGTTCGTACTAAAATAACACCAAGCTATTCTTTTTGATCGATCTAACCAAGAGTTCGTACTAAAATAACACCATATGATACACATCAACCAACTCTAATGTCACCTAGATACTCCAATGTCACTGCGAGTATCCCTGAGTTGATTATAAGATATGCATAAAACAATTTCAGATTCATAGTACTCAATCCACCACAAAGAACCTCAAAGAGTGCCCCAAGATTTCTATTGGAGAAACAAAGACGAGACCGTGCATCAATCCCTATACATAGATTACCCCAACGCCACCTCGGGAATTCGCGAATTGAGTGCCAAAACACATATCAAGTGAATCAATATGATACCCCATTGTCACTATGGGTATTCATAGCAAGACATACATCAAGTGTTCTCAAATCCATAAAAGTATTCAATCCGATAAGAACAAAATCTCAAAGGGAAAACTCAGTTCATCACAACAAGATAGAGAGGGGAAAAGACCATATGATCCAACTATATTAACAAATCCCGCGATACATCAAGACTGTGCAATCTCAAGAACACAAGAGAGAGAGAGAGAGAGATTAAACAAGTAGCTGCTGGTACAAATCTTCAGCCACGATGGTGGACTACTCCCTCATCATCATGGTGGCCATAGGGATGATGAAGATGGTCGCCGGTGATGATTTCCCCTCCGATGGAGTGCCGGAACGAGGTCTAGATTGGTTTTTCATGGCTACATAGGCTTGCGGTAGTGGAACTTCTGATCTATCAACTCCCCTAGGGTTTTTGGAATATTTGGAAATTTATAGGGCGAAGAGGCGGTGCGGGAGGCCACAAAGGTGGGCAAAACCCACGAGGGCGCGCGTGGGCCCCCAAGCGCGCCCGGGTAGGTTGTGCCCCTCTCGAGGCGCCCCTCTGGTACTTCTTTGGCCCAAGTTGTGTCTCCTGGTCCATAAAAGTTTTCCAAAAAGTTTCACTGCGTTTGGACTCTATTTGGTATTGATTTTCTGCGATGTAAGAAACAAGCAAAAAACAACAACTGGCACTAGGCACTATTGAAGGAAATATGCCCTAGAGGCAATAATAAAGTTGTTATTTATATTTCCTTATTTAAAATAATAATGAGGCTAGCCAACTCACATCCACGGACCTCCCCCGATTGGGGCTTCGTTGGCCGTCCGATCTGCCTTCTAGCATGCCTGAGACGTTGGATCTTCACAGCAGTTAAAATCAATTTTCACCTCGCGGTCAATTTTTGATGGCCAATGACGAGTGGGCTTGCGTTGGAAGCTCGTTGGCTGGCTTCATTATCACCGCGTGCACAAGGTTTCGGCCAATCCGCTCCACGCGCCTCGCAGCCAATCCCTTCCCTTCCCTCGACTCGTCCCACTCCCACGCGAGCCGCCAGACAAACTCTAGCCTCTTTCCCCTCGACCCCCACAACCTCGCGTCACCATGGGAGCCTCGCCGACGCCCGCTATTCCTCCTCCCTCGTCTCTGTTCGACACGGAGGACTAGCTCACCCCACACCTTTTCTCCACCCATGACCTAGGGTTGGGGAGGCCCGGTGTTCTCGCTGGGGTGAAGGAGCAGGGGAGGGCCGGGAGGCCGACGGTGGGGGAACAGCGAGGCCGGCGGATGGAGCAGCGAGGCCCAGACTCTAGGCCTTGTACACATTGCGGGATGGAGAAGAGGCCGATGTGGGGCGCAAGGATTAGAGGGGCAAGAAAGGTGGGGGTGGGGCTTTCATCTCCTCTCTTCTAATCACGACTCTTGCGGCCTCATCACTGGTGCTTGCTTGGCTGGCGTATGGGGCGGCGGCGGGGACGTTCGCCCTCCACACGAACTCGAAGCTGAGTCTAGCTGACGAGCCCCGTGGTTGGTTTCTCCTACAAGCTCCTGATCCCCTTTTGCTCATTCTCTTCCTCTCCTCATATCTTTCTCTGTTGTTTGTGTTCCTTGGGTTTGCAGCGATTGTGTGAAGAAAATGTACGTGGGTGAGTTATTTCTTCTTGTGTGAGAGTCTCTCCCATGCCGGTATATTGATTCCTTGATCATCTGTTCATGAAGCGATGTAGGCTAGTTGGTAGTGTAGCAGCCTGCACACACGACAGGAGCAGTAGCCATGTCCATGGGCATTGCTTGCGGAGCCGCGGTCAAGTCACAGGGTACCACAATTGAGAAAATAACTTTCCTTCTCGTGAGGTACAATTATCGATTGATCCTGATTTAGGAAGAATGCAGCTTTTAAGTCAAACTAAATATATCATGTAACCATGCTTCCTACATTTCGGTGGATTAGCACATCTGTATTTGTGTTATTAGGCTAGAAGATGGTGGAATACTAGACGAGAATGCTTTCTGCAATGATTTTATCAATTCGGCTCATAGTATTGGTGCTTGCTTGTATGAGGATCTGATTTGCATTGTCTCTCTTAGATATCAAACAATACATATCCTACAAATCCAAGATTCAGGCAGCCTTGTTGAGGTACGAACAATTGTGCATTTTGTCGGAAGATGACAAACTATTTCTTCACTCACATGGCCAGGTACATGCAAATCTTTGTGCTTTTCAAGATTGTTGGGTCTGCAGTCTCTACATGGGCTACATTCATTTTCTCATATGTGTTTCTACCGGTTCGCCGCAGCTACCTATTAGCCTTTTTTGATGTACCTTTATTAACATGTTATCAGTTATATGATCACTTTTAGAGCATGTGTGCAACATACCACATGGTTTAGTGAGACGTACTAATATCATTATAAATCTCAGGTTTACTATCGAATTCTTGAATTTTTACTTGAGATCCTTTTGTTCATCTCCTCTAATTGTTGTCTGAAAATAGTCTAGTTTTACCCACATCATTTCTATAAACCAAGTAGCCTTTGGAGGCTGTAGAAAACCTTCATTCTGCAGTCTGTCATCCTTGAACAAGACTAATTGGAAATTGTCTGATATTGAACTTGTGAAGTACGAAATTGATAATGGAGTTTATTCTTGCAGGCCGCACAACGGATTTATTTTCTTCCCGGTATCAAGCAACTGTTGCCATCATTTATTATCCACTTGACTTGGAATGAGGAACCTGAATAGGCTTTGGTTACCTACTTAGCTATCTTGCACGCCATTCATTTATTTGCTATATGATCTTGATCTGTTCTTTGCATTCTTACTTGATTGGTTATTCCCAGATTAATCTCAATATTTTGAATGCTCAAGTATTCTTAAAATCATCTCTAACTTATTGCATTCACTGCTGAAATTTTCACACTCCATGTCATTATTGTGTATAGTGAATCTTGCATCTTTGGAATTGTTGAAACAAACTTATGCTTAATTGCTTACGCCCCTTTCTTTCTTGGTCGTGTGGTCTTTGTTGTGAATGAAAAAAATGTTTTGTCTTGACTTGTTTGAAATAGTATTTTTTTTATTTGCAGAGGGTCCAACATCTGAAGAAGAAATTTTATTTTCACTTTTAAGACTATGTGGATCTTATCATATGGAAGGTACCTAATATATATACATTCAATACTAGCTTTATTGAATCACAATAGTATTGTGGAAACATAGTTTGTTGGTTCTGAACTTTTGCGGCGCATAAATTTTAGCTTTCAGGAATTATGATATTGGCCATTTCCACTGAACAATAGAAGGACACATGTAAGGACATATAGAAACTGAAGTTAGGATATAGTGTGAGAATAGTACACCGATTTAGTGAGGCAAGTACTGGCTTGTTTTGCCATCCCTGTGATGAAATCATTTCCTTAAATTGTAACTTATGGTCGGACGGGGATTGTTATTTCACCTGAATATTTGATTATGCTTCTAAGTTATGGGAAATAGATAGAGCAAGAGGAAATGGGTTGTTGTTAGGTGGGACCTTGCCATAGTTGCCTTGGTTTCGGCATCGAAGCTCGAATCTATATGGCTAGCCTTCCATGGTTAGATCGAGGGTCCCAAGCTGCAGGTGAGCTCTTCTTTTCACCTGCAGGTTATGAGTTATCTCCACCTCAATGAGATTTAGTTTGCGCACTAACGACTATATGTTGTGTAATGTTTGGAGTGGTCTTCTTCCATATTTCTCCAGTTCAGTCGTGTATTTCTTTGCGGCCATGTTGACTTCAATATTCCCTGATTCTCACATGTTGGTTGCGACTTCTTTGTTTATTTATACTATTCTGCGAACTACCATCATGGCAGCTTGCTGAAAATAGTGTTGTCGGATTGTAGCCATTATTGGTACTACTTAAGTGCTTATCAGTTAACTTAGCTGAGCTCTACGGGGCAGCCAAATGACTATTGGGTGATTTATTTGCAGTAAATTATAGCGTTACTTTGATTGATTCTAGGATCTGCTTGAGCATAACTTTGCCACTTCTCAGATTAATCTATTCAGTAGTAGAATGTTGGAATAAAGTATTAGACAGATAGTTTGTTCATCCAAGTCTCCACTTGCTCCCATTTCCTCCAAGTTCATATGCAATCAGGAACAACCACCGAAAATCTTTGGTTTACTGTTTTTTCTCTGGATTCCTACCAGTGCCTAGCGTCAGTATTATTTAGAGTTTTCGATAATTTATTCAGTGGAGCGTAATTCTGCCTTTCATCTGATGTTCTTGTGTCACAATAAAGTATGGTATAAAAGATAATTCAATTAACAAAAAGATTGTGATGGCACCAGTTCCTACATGGACAACTAGTTGACTTGACTATGTGCTAGAATTTAGTTCAAAATGCACCAGTTCTTACATGGACAACCATTTGACTGAACTATGTGTGAGAACTTAAGTTTCCTTCATGGTACTGAACGACAGCCTAATGATGTGATTCCAGGAAGGGAAGGATGTAGTCGCAAAGTCCAAGATTGGTTCTAGAAAGACCTTTGCCTACCTTCTCCCGCTATTGCAAGAGCTGCTGAAGTTGTGCAAAGAAGGGCGTATACAGAAATCTGCACCAAATGCCTTAATCCTGGTGCCAACTCGCGACTTATGCCAGCAGGTATCCGACTTTTGTTTCTTTGCAAGATATTTTGTATGTATAGGAAACTGCTTGAGAGACGCTTAACCCAGCCATGGTTAATTGGACATATAAATGAGTGTAAAACTGAGAGTAGCCGCCACCATTGAGAATGGTTGGCATCTACATTATTTGTAGATTTGGTGTTTGGTTGATTTGACATACAAAATGAGTGTAAATTTCATGAGCATGATAAATGGTCCATGTAAATTTAAACAAAGTCGTATGAGGTACTTATTAATATCTGAACATGCCACTCTCTGAATTCTGGAATGACCAGACATAATCTTTTGTTTGTCATGTATGCCATCACTAAGTGTCGGTGTACAAAAATAGGGGGACATTTTTGTACCCCTTTACCTGTGCACGGGCAGTCAGAGCCGCGCCCACGGCCACATCAAGCAGAACAAGGGAGGTGAGCCAAGGTAAGACTGAAGCCCAAGACGATCAAAGCAACGCCAAAGCCAAGACCACAAAGAGCAGAGGGACGAAGCAGGTTCCCCCGGCAAGACCCTTGCCGTGCGGCCTCAGCGGCCCCGGCAAGACCCTTGTTGGGAAGCTCACCCCACGCCAACAGAGCAAGCCACCCTTGAGCCCATGGCCCCCGGCGCCATCATCAACGTGGGGCCAGAGCTCGGGAAGGCACATCTGTGGTGGCATGCAGATCTTTGTGAAGACATATTCAAGATCATAAGAGAATTGCAAGACGACGATTCTCGGCAAGATCCTTGCAGAGGAAGACCACCGGACCCCTGGCAAGATCCTTGCCAGGGACGACTGCACGCCGCGGCAAGGCCCTTGTCGGGGCCCCCGGCAAGGCCCTCGCCACGGACGCCAGCAGAGCCACCTCCAAACTCGCACCAATAAAGCTTCCACCGCCTTTCACATGCAGCTGCCAGCCCAACCAGCTGTGCGGGCACCTGCGTGGCAACATGCAGCTCCCAGGCCAACTCATCAAGTACCTGCGTGGCAGCATGCAGATCTTCGTAGGGGCTCCGCTGTCACGCCACCTCAGCTGCCTGACTGCCTACATGGCGCCACGCACCCCACTGGCCAGGGCACATGTGAAGACGAGGAGGAGCGGCGATGGACGGGATGGGCCTCACCCCCGTCCCCGAGAAAGCAAGGGGACACCTAAGCTATGCATTAAATGCGTCTTGTCCTGTAATACGAGCGATAAGCTCAGAGCACTATACGCCTTTCCACCTCCTATGTGTCACTGTGGCAGCCCCTTCCAACTATAAAAGAAGGACCATGGCATACTGGAGAGGGATTCGGCTCTTTCGAACCATACGCTGACCACAGCTAGTTTGAGAGCTCAAGAACTCTCAGAAATATACCCACCAAAGCAGGACTAGGGTTTTACGCATCCTCGCGGCCCGAACCTGGGTAAATGATCCTTGTGCTGTCTACTAGCCCTGCTCTCCTTGCAACCCTGCGCCCCGGCAACTGTAGTAGGGATTCTTGTGATCCCATAGGTGTCGTTCCACACCGACACTAAGTGTTGTAGTTACGCTGGTTATAGTAATCTGACACTTTATATGAAAGGTGTGAAAGTTAAAGGTCTGCAAAATACTATGCTAAACTCTTATTTGTGGGTCAAGTTAAAGATCCCATGTTAGTTTGCTTGGTTTATGTTTAGAAGGGACAATGTAATATTGGTTAACTCAAGTTTTTATATATTCTTTTTACTGCTTTGTTATTTATCAACTGAGGCATGATTGTTATGTGCGCTTCTTACTGAAGATGATCCTGGTGTTATTTATTTGAGAAAAGAAAGGGACGGCTCGATGTGCACTTATTAGTTGAATCGGGTTATATATCATCATATCCGCACACACAATTTTTTCTCTAGCTATTTACCAGTATAGTCTCCTGTTGTTAGATGATGAACTAATGTTATTTTATGCCAAGAAGTTAAATTTGTGTACACCTTCTCATGGTCCAGTACTCCAGTATTTGTGTGTAATACCCATTAACACAGAGCATAGTATGATTGCCTTTTACCCGTTTAGTGAGCCTGTTACCAGTTAACCAACTGCTCCTCCTTCGGATTCGTGGCATGGCTTAATGGCGGCGTCAACTCGAGAAACTCATGTAGGATTAATATAACCAACGCCAATGCCGCTTCTATTAGACAATGATATGCTAAACATGCCATCAAATGGTCCAATTTTCTTAGGATAAATAGTTGATGATTAATTTTCTTGGATATGGAAGCTACAGACCTATTCTGAGAAAAATAAAGGCATCCTTCACAACAGTGTTTTTCTTCTCAAATTATGAAACCTCAAACAATAGTGAGATATAACCGAAGCTTCCATCGAGTCATTTATTAGAATTATGCTCCAGCTAATTTAGAAACTGTGTGATTTATAAATCCAGTTTACTATTCATTGGCCCATGTTGTCATTCTCCTATAGATGTTCCCAAATGGCTATTCGTAGATTCATACAAGATACGACTTTGTGTGCACTGAAATAGCAGCAACCTTTGCCCCTCTGTCTTATTTCTTTGTACATTTGACTCATACATGCAGCCAGCATGTCCATGTGATCTAAATGAATTTTCCCTATACAGTTTTATGTTGTGATGTCTTTGATTTTTGTCTCTTATCTAGATTTACATAGAGAAGCCTGGTCAGTGCTGAACAATTTTGTGTTCTTTCCTATTGATGGCCTTTAGGTATATTTTATTTTTAGAATAATTATGAAACGAGGTCACTCATACTGATCTTGCTCTTCGAGTCTGGTGATAGGATGCTAGGTCAAGAATGCAGGATGAGCGAAAGAAAATTATGAATGACTTTATCTCTCTGGGCATTTGGAGCATATGAAGGGAGCAAGACAACAGGCTTTGATAGTGTCTTCATGTCATTCCAGAGGGTGATCGATCCCGATATTAGGCAGTGGGTTGGTGGGAGCTTGGGTCCTTTGATTACCCCCTAGGTTTTTCGGTATCTGCTAGGGTTTCCGGAGAGCCATCTTTTTCCAATCCTGTAAAGACTCCACTCTGTAACATATGCAATCCTACGCATGGTTTGAAAAAAGAATGATTTTGAAACTAGGTTTAGAGGAGTGAAACGAGATTATTCTCTTTATGGGACATTTGATGGTGGTGCCCCAAGTCCAAGGCGAAGTTGATGGTGGTACCTCAAGTTCACAGCGATGGACTTCTGAAGCTTTGCTGACTTGCCGTAGCTTTGGTGGCAGGGGTAGGCACAACAAAAACGGTATATATGTGTATTGACGCAAGTTCGTTACACTTGTGAGAATGCCTCAAAATGCAAAAGGTGAAGATAATAAATCTTGTCACAAGTACCATAGTGTAAGTCACTGCTAAATTCTCTTTTTATGAAAGACAAACCTTTGTGTTACACGAATAAGAACAAATTATGCATGCTCTACTATATATTTTCAAAGACAAATTCTCCTTGATTTTTCATCTAAATGTGTTTGAATTGCTTTCCTAAGTGGTTGCTAAAACATAATTTTACTACCAAAGACAAACATTTTCAAAACACTCTTGGTTTGACATGACATTGCGCCATTTGGCGCAATGAGTAATCTGTTTGTAGAAAACAAGCATCTGTTCATTTTCTATACGAAGGATTAGAATGGTACTATTAAACTCAAATATTTATGTACATATGTTTGTAAACAACAAGCTGTCGTTTGTTTTTTTATACGAAAGGGTTAGAATTGTTACCGTACATGCTTGGCCACATATAAACCTATTAATACATGGAATTTTTCTCAAAGCACATATGGTGTTGAGTGGGTGTCTGCGCCATTTGGCACCGAAAGTCCTTTTTTTTCAATGCACATATACATTAATTGACATTTTTTAGAAACACTACTTAAGACAAAATCAAAGGCCTCCTTAGCTGGTTTTATAGATGGTGTTAGGTATATTACGTTCTCAAGCAAAAAGATGTGTATTTTTATAATATAAATGAATATAAATTCTTACCATGTGTGCTTGCTCAAACGGAGGATTACTGAAAATATACACATATTTTCAACGCGCCGTGGTCTTGAATGGGACTCTATACTACCAAACTAAAATGTATAGGTACATCTTATTGTAGACAACAAGACTTCATTCTTTTTTTCATTGAAGGGGGTTAAATTTGTTACCATATGTGCTTGCCCACAACTCAACTAGCACATGTGCTTGCCCACAACTCGACTAACTAAGACATGGATTTTCTTTTCAACATGAACAAGGATTCAGCGGGTCTTTGTGCCATTTGGCGAACGCGTCAACACATGATCTACGATGCCTAAAAATGGCACGGGAGGAGTAAAATTCGCTACAGAAAAGAGGGAAAATGCAAGATCCGGATAAATGACATCTAAATCCATGCATGCAGAGAAATCCAAAATAGAAGGAAAGGGGAAATCTCATCAGAAACTTCTCTCACCCAACTGAGGAACTGAGAAAGAAAAGGGGATAAATAGGCTTGATGGATGCAGCTCGTGTCGCTTCATATTCTACTCCTAACTGGGCTAGGTAGCATATGGGCCTTCCTAATCCTATGCCTCCATATACACAACACAAAGAGGGTTTTTTCATGCACATGGAAAACAAAACTTTGGTACAAACACTGCTGAAAAATATATCCTTAACTGGTCTATACATCTTATACAAATATGTTTTTTTGAAACTCAGATTTCTCATTGTGATAACCATATTTTCAACTAAAAAAATGCTTCCTTAACTGATCTATACATGTTATGCAAATATGATTTTTTTTGCAAACTTAGATTTCACAGCATGATAAACATATTTTCAATATAGCATGATTTAACACACGGGCTTTCTACTACCACTATTGAATTTGTCCTTGCAAAATGAAACTATTTTCATCAACAACATGTCTTTAGCGGGTCTCTGCGCCATTTGGCGCAATGGGTCAACTAGTATCATGATAAATTTTCTTATTCATGCTAGAAATGTATTAACCGAAAAGTTAGTACATGTGTGAATACATAGACAAACAGAGTGTCCCTAGTATGCCTCTACTTGACTAGCTCGTTAATCAAAGATGGTTAAGTTTCTTGACCATAAACATGTGTTGTCATTTGATGAATGGGATCACATCATTAGAGAATGATGTGATGGACAAGACCCATCTGTTAGCTTAGCATAATGATCGTTAATTTTTATTGCTATTGCTTTCTTCATGACTTATACATATTCCTCTGACTATGAGATTATGCAACTCCCGAATACCAGAGGAACACCTTGTGTGCTATCAAACGTCACAACATAACTGGGTGATTATAAATATGCTCTACAGGTGTCTCCGAAGGTGTTTGTTGGGTTGGCATAGATCGCGATTAAGATTTGTCACTCCGAGTATCGGAGAGGTATCTCTAGGCCTTCTCGGTAATGAACATCACTATAAGCCTTGCAAGCAATGTGACTAATGAGTTAGTTGCGGGATGATGCAATACGAAACAAGTAAACAGACTTGCGTGTAACGAGATTGAACTAGGTATAATGATACCGACGATCGAATCTCGGGCAAGTAACATACCAATGACAAAGGGAATGATGTATGTTGTCATGCGATTTGACCGATAAAGATCTTTGTAGAATATGTAGGAACCAACATGAGCATCCAGGTTCCGCTATTGGTTATTGACCGGCGATGTATCTCAGTCATGTCTACATAGTTCTCGAACCCGTAGGGTCTGCACGCTTAACGTTCAATGACGATTTGTATTATGAGTTATGTGTTTTGGTGACCGAAGTTTGTTCGGAGTCCTGGATGAGATCACTGACATGATTTGGAGTCTCGAAATGGTTGAGAGGTAAAGATTCATATATTGGAAGGTAGTATTCGGACATCGGAATGGTTTCTGGTTTGGGTATTTTACCGGAGTACCGAGAGGTTACCGGAACCCCCCGGGGAAGTATTGGGCCCACATGGGCCCTAAGAGAGAGAGGGAAGCCCGCGGGGGGGGGGGGGGGTGGGGGGTGGGGGGGGGTGGCGCGCGCCCCCTCCTAGGGAGTCCGAATAGGACAAAGAGGAGGGGGCGCTGCCCCCCTTTCCTCTCCCTCTCCCTCTCCTTCTTTTTCCCTCCGGTGAAGAAAGGAAAAAGGGGGTGAATCCTACTCCTAGTAGGACTCCCCCACCCCATGGTGCGCGCCTCCTAGTCGGCCTCCTCATCCTTCCCCACTTTATATACGGGGGCAGGCGCAGCCCAAAGGCACATCAATTGTTCTCTTAGCCGTGTGTGGTGCCCCCTCCACAGTTTACTCCTCCGGTCATAACGTCGTAGTGCTTAGCCGAAGCTCTGCGCGGATTACATCACCATCACCGTGACCATGCCATCGTGCTGATGGAACTCTCCCTTGACCCTCTGCTGGATCAAGAGTTCGAGTGACGTCATCGAGTTGAACGTGTGCCGAACTCAGAGGTGCCGTACGTTCGGTACTAAGATCGGTTGGATCGTGAAGACATTCGACTACACCAACCGCGTTAACCTAATGCTTCCGCTTTTGGTCTACGAGGGTACGTGGACACACTCTCCCCCTCTCGTTGCTATGCATCTCCTAGATAGATCTTGCGTGAACGTAGATTTTTTTTTTGAAATTGCATGCTACATTCCACAACAACTATGTCAATAGGTTAGTCCCAAAAAATTATATGAAGTTGCTATAAAATGATTGTAAAACATCCAACAATGATAATATAACAGCATGAATGCTTCATAAATTATAGATACATTGGAGGCATATCAGTATCTACTTTAACTAACGCTTTTCCTCTTGTTTTCGACTCTAATTTGCATGATTTGAATGAAACTAACCCGGACTGACGCTGTTTTCAGCAGAACTACCATGGTGTTGTTTTTGTGCAGAAATAAAAGTTCTCAGATTGGAAGGAAACTTTTTGGAGAATTATTTCATAATATATACAAATACTGGAGACAAGAACCATCGTTGATGAAAAATCGTTGTGGTTTTGATGCTTAGGTAAGAACGGTTCTTGCTAGAAGCCCGTAGCAGCCACGTAAAACTTGCAACAACAAAGTAGAGGACGTCTAACTTGTTTTTGCGTGGCATGTTGTGATGTGATATGGTCAAGACATGATGAGATATAAGTTGTTTTATGAGATGATCATGTTTTTTGAAAGTTATCAGCAACTGGCAGGAGCCTTATGGTTGTCTCTTTATTGTATGAAATACAATCGCCATGTAATTGCTTTACTTTATCACTATGCGGTAGTGATAGTTGTAGAAGAAATAGTTGGCATGATGACAACGACGCTGCGACGGAGATCAAGGTGTCAAGCCGGTGATGATGGAGATCATGACGGTGCTTTGGATATGGAGATCAACGGCACAAGATGATGATGGCCATATCATGTTACATATTTTGATTGCATGTGATGTTTATCTTTTATGCATCTTATTTTGCTTAGTACGGCGGTAGCATTATAAGATTCCCTCACTAAATATCAAGGTATAAGTGTTCTCCCTAAGTATGCACCGTTGCTATATATAGTTCGTCGTGCCGAGACACCACGTGATGATCAAGTGTGATAAGCTCTATGTTCACATACAACGGCTGCAAGCCAGTTTTGCACGTGCAGAATACTCGGGTTAAACTTGAAGAGCCTATCATATGCAGATATGGCCTCGAAACACTGAGACCGAAAGGTCGAACGTGAATCCTATAGTAGATATGATCAACATAGAGATGTTCACCTTTAAGAACTACTCCATCTCACGTGATGATCGGACATGGTTTAGTTGATATGGATCACGTGATCATTTAGATGACTAGAGGGATGTCTATCTAAGTGGGAGTTCTTAAGTAATATGATTAATTGAACTTTAATTTATCATGAACTTAGTCCTGATAGTTTTTTGCATATCTATGTTGTTGTAGATCAATGGCCTGTGCTACTATTCCCTTGAATTTTAATGCGTTCCAAGAGAAAGCTACGTTGAAAGATGATTGTAGCAACTACACGAAATAGGTCCATAACTTGAGGATTATCCTCATTGCTGCACAGAAGAATTACGTCCTGGAAGCACCGCTAGGTGCAAGGCCCGCTGCAGGAGCAACTCCGGACGTTATGAACGTCTGGCAGACTAAAGCTGATGAATACTCAATAGTTCAGTGTGCCATGCTTTACGGCTTAGAATCGAGACTTCAAAGACGTTTCAAACGTCATGGAGCATATGAGATGTTCCAGGAGTTGAAGTTAATATTTCAAGGAAATGCCCAAGTTGAGAGATATGAAGTCTCCAACAAGTTCTATAGATGCAAAATGGAGGAGAATAGTTCTGTCAGTGAACACATACTTAGAATGTCTGGGTACCATAACCACTTGACTCAGCTGGGAGTTAATCTTCCTGACGATAGTGTCATTGACAGAGTTTTTCAATCACTGCCACCAAGCTATAAAGGCTTCATGATGAACTATAACATGTAAGGGATGGAAAAGGCAATTCCCGAGCTCTTCGCGATGCTTAAGGCTGCGGAGGTAGAAATCAAGAAGGAGCATCAAGTGTTGATGGTTAACAAGACCACTAGTTTCAAGAAAAAGGGCAAAGGGAAGAAGGGGAACTTCAAGAATAATTGCAAGAAAGTTGCTACTCCCGGGAAGAAGCACAAGTCTGGACCTAAGCCTGAAACTGAGTGCTTCTACTCCAAAGGGACTGGTCACTGGAAGTGGAACTGCCCCAAGTATTTGGCGAATAAGAAGGATGGCAAAGTGAAAGGTATATTTGATATACATGTTATTCATGTATACCTTACTAATGCTCGTAGTAGCGCCTGGGTATTTGATATTGGTTCTGTTGCTCATATTTGCAACTCAAAACAGGGGCTACGGATTAAACAAAGATTGGCTAAGGACGAGGTGACGATATGCGTCGGAAATGGTTCCAAGGTCGATGTGATCGCCGTCGGCATGCTACCTCTACATCTACCTTCGAGATTAGTTTTAGACCTGAATAATTGTTATTCGGTGCCAGCATTGAGCATGAACATTATATTCGGATCTTGTTTGATGCGAGATGGTTATTCATTTAAATCAAAGAATAATGGTTGTTCTATTTATATGAGTCATATCTTTTATGGTCATGCACCATTGATGAGTGGTCTATTTTTGTTGAATCTCGATCGTAGTGATACACATATTCATAATATTGAAGCCAAAAGATGCAAAGTTAATAATGATAGTGCAACTTATTTGTGGCACTGTCGTTTGGGTCAAATTGGTGTAAACCGCATGAAGAAACTCCATGCTGATGGGCTTTTGGAATCACTTGATGCTTGCGAACCATGCCTCATGGATAAGATGACTAATACTCTGTTCTCCAGAACAATGGAGCAAGCAACTGACTTATTGGAAATAATACATACTGATGTATGCGGTCTGATGAGTGTTTAGGCTCGTGGTGAGTATCATTATTTTGTGACCTTCATAGATGATTTTAGTAGATATGGGTATATCTACTTAATGAAACATAAGTCTGAAACATTTGAAAAGTTCAAAGAATTACATAATGAAGTGGAAAATCATCGTACCAAGAAAATAAAGTTTCTACGATCTGATCGTGGAGGTGAATATTTGAGTTACGAGTTTGGTCTTCATTTGAAACAGTGTGGAATAATTTCACAACTCACGCCACCCGGAACACCACAGCGTAATGATGTGTCCGAACGTCGTAACCATAATTTATTAGATATGGTGTGATCTATGATATCTCTTACCGATTTACCGCTATCATTCCGGGGTTATGCTTTAGAGACGGATGCATTCACGTTAAATAGGGCACCATCTAAATCCGTTGAGACGACACTATATGAATTGTGGTTTGGCAAGAAACATAAGCTGTCGTTTCTTAAAGTTTGGGGCTGCGATGCTTATGTGAAGAAGCTTCAACCTGATAAGCTCGAACCCAAATCGGAGAAATGTGTCTTCATAGGATACCCAAAGGAAAATGTTGGGTACATCTTCTATCATAGATCTGAAGGCAAGATATTCATTGCTGAGAATGGATCCTTTCTAGAGAAGGAGTTTATCTCCAAAGAAGTGAGTGGGAGGAAAGTAGAACTTGATGAGGTAATTGTACCTTCTCCCGAATTGGAAAGTAGTTCATCATAGAAATCAGTTCCAGTGATTCCTACACCAATTAGTGAGGAAGCTAATGATGATGATCATGAAACTTCAGATCAAGTTACTATGGAACCTTGTAGGTCAACCTGGAAGTCATGTTACTAGACCATGATGAACCTACGAACTATGAGGAAGCGATGATGAGCCAAGATTCCGCAAAATGGCTTGAGGCCATGAAATCTGAGATGGGATCCATGTATGATAACAAAGTGTGGACTTTTGTTGACTTGCCCGATGATCGTCAAGCCATAGAGAATAAATGGATCTTCAAGAAGAAGACTGACACTGACGGTAATGTTACTGTCTACAAAGCTCGAATTGTTGCGAAAGGTTTTCGACAAGTTCAAGGAGTTGACTCAGATGAGACCTTCTCACCCGTAGCTATGCTTAAGTCTGTCTGAATCATGTTAGCAATTGCCGCATTTTATGATTATGAAATTTGGCAAATGGATGTCAAAACTGCATTCCTTAATGGATTTCTTAAAGAAGAGTTGTATATGATGCAACCAGAAGGTTTTGCCGATCCTAAAGGTGCTAACAAGTGTGCAAGCTCCAGCGATCCATTTATGGACTGGTGCAAGCCTCTCGAAGTTGCAATATATGCTTTGATAGTGTGATTAAAGCATCTGGTTTTATACAGACTTTTGGAGAAGCCTGTATTTGCAAGGAAGTGAGTGGGAGCTCTGTAGCATTTCTAATATTATATGTGGATGACATATTGTTGATTGGAAATAATACAAAATTTCTGGATAGCATAAAAGGATACTTGAATCAGAATTTTTCAATGAAAGACCTCGGTGAAGCTGCTTATATATTGGGCATTAAGATCTATAGAGATAGACCAAGATGCTTAATTGGACTTTCACAAAGCACATACCTTGATAAAGTTTGGAAGAATTTCAAAATGTGTAAGGCAAAGAAATGGTTCTTGCCTGTGTTACAAGGTGTGAAATTGAGCCAGACTCAATGCCGGACCACTACAGAAGATAGAGAGAAAATGAAAGACATTCCCTATTTAGGGAGTCCTGGATTAAGGGGTCCTCAGGCGTCCGGACTATGATACGTAGGCCGAACTGATGGGCTGTGAAGATACAAGGCTGAAGACTCTCTCTCGTGTCTGGATGGGACTCTCCTTGGCGTGGAAGGCAAGCTTGGCGCCCTGATATGAAGATTCCTTTCTTTGTAACCGACTTTGTACAACCCTGGTCCCCTCCGATGTCTATATAAACCGGATGTCTTAGTCCGTAGAGGCAAAGATAATCATAGTCATATAGGCTAGACTTTTAGGGTTTTAGCAATTACGATCTTGAGGTAGATCAACTCTTGTAATACTCATATTCATTAAGATCAATCAAGCAGGAAGTAGGGTATTACCTCCATAGAGAGGGCCCGAACCTGGGTAAACATTGTGTCCCCCGTCTCCTGTTACCATCAACCTTAGACGCACAGTTCGGGACCCCCTACCCGAGATCCGCCAGTTTTGACACCGATATTGGTGCTTTCATTGAGAGTTCCGCTAGGTCATCTTCAAGAGGTTCGATGGCCCTGTGAATCATCTACAACAATGTTGTCCAGGGGGAAGTCTTCCTCCCCGGACAGATCTTCATATTCGGCGGCTTCGCACTGCGGGCCAACTCGCTTGGCCATCTAGAGCAAATCGATAGGTACGCCCCTGGCCATCAGTTCAGATTTGGAAGCTTGAACTACGTCACTGATATCCGCGGAGACTTGATATTCGATGGATTCGAGCCCACGGCAGCCGCTCCCTGCCATCGCGCTGAACATGACTTAAATCTGTCATCGGATCACACCTAGGAGATAGCGCCTATAACTGTTCTGGCCCTAGATCCGGAGCAGATCGCGCCGTCCAACCCCGCCACGGAAGCCGCAGACTCAGCAGCGTTGGAGCCGCACACAGACCCAACCTCGGGTGAAATTTGTGGCACCGGAGCCTCGGACTCGTTTCCGACTACAGGTTCCGAACCACGTGCGCCTGTGTACGTCGAGCCTGATCGGACATCGACCGTCGAATTCAGCTCCGCGGACATCTTCCGGCACTCACCTTTAGGTGATGTGCTAAATTCATTGAGAACACTCTCCTTAGCTGGGACTCACAGCCGAACTATATCCAGTTCAAACTGGAGGATGATGACGGAGAATTTCACTTCCCACCCACCGCCCACTTCATAGCCATTGTCGAAGACTTAACCGACACGCTCAACTACGGCTCCGAAGACATCGACGGTATGGACGATGATGCTGAAGAGGATCAGGGCCAAAATCCGCCGTTCATCGGGCGCTGGACGGCCACTTCTTCGTACGATGTGTACATGGTGGATACACCTAAAGAGAACAATGGCGATAACGAGAAGGATCCAGTCGAGCATAAACCTCATGAGATACAGCCAAAACGCCGACGGTGCCGCTCTAAGTCACGCCGTGGAAAAGATAGCGATATCGGCACAAGAGAAACCAATACTCCGGACGATGCCGAAGACAAGCAATACCCCGTTGAGCCAACCTCCGAACAGGACAAACGGGAGGACGGGCGAGTCAGCCTTGATGAACAGGCCGTAAACGAAGACTCGGAGGATAGTAATTATCTTCCACTCTCCGAGGATGAGGTGAGCCTCGGCAATGAGGATTTCATCGTTCCTGAGGAACCTCTCGAGCAGGAGGGATTTAAGCACCAGCTAATAGCCACTGTGAGGAGCCTGAAAAAGAAGCAGCAACAGCTTCAAGCTGATCAAGACCTGCTCAACGACAGATGGACTAATGCCCCAGTAGCCGAAGAACACGGCCTCGATTGCCCAACTAAAAATTACCCAAAGCGCAAATTGTTACCCCTATTCAATGACAAGGCGTTGGAACCTGTACCATCAGCGCGTAATGCGGTTGGCCGACCACCACATGGCCGGGATAAAGCGGCACCACAAGCCAAACACCAGCCCATCCTACCTCACCGTAGAGGCAGAGATAAAACAGCTCGGGGATATACATATGACCTGCGGCAGGACCTAAAGAACAAAACGGGTCAGACCAGATCGCGTGCCCTGACGCGCGACGACAGACATTTTGCCGGACATGACAAACATAACCACGCCCGGGCCGAAAATCGCAGACAGACTACATCTGAACTACGTCGCGACTTGGCCCGATACAGAGGCACCGCACACTCCCTTTGCTTCACTGACGAAGTAATGGAGCATGAATTCCTAGAAGTGTTTAAACTCGTGAATACCGAATCATATGATGGAATAACAGATCCCGTGGTATGGATTGAGGATTTTCTTCTCCATCTTTATATGGCCCATGGTGATGACCTTCACACCATCAAATACCTCCCGCTAAAACTCAAAGGGCCAGCTCGACACTAGTTAAACAGTCTGCCTGAAAACTCTATTGGCAGCTGGGAGCACTTGGAAGACGCCTTCCGCGATAACTTCCAAGGTACATACATACAACCTCCACATCCTGATGACTTAAGTCACATAGTTCAACAGCCTGGAGAGTCAGCCAGGAAATTTTGGACCAGGTTCCTAACTAACAAGAAACAGATTGTCGACTGTTCGGATGCCAAAGCCCTAGCGGCCTTTAAACATAGCATCCGCGACGAATGGCTCGCCCATCACCTCGGCCAAGAAAAGTCAAAGTCCATGGCAGCCCTCATGGCACTCATGACCCGTTTTTGTGCAGGCAAGGATAGTTGGCTAGCCCGTAACAATAACACTCCAAGTGAAGCCGGCACCTCTGAGACCAAAAACAGCACCGACAAGCCCCGACGCAACAGGCACAAGCGTTGAAGCAACGGTGACAATATCGACGACACGACAGTCAACGCCAGATTCAGTGGCTCCAAGTCCGGCCAACGGAAGAAGCAATATAAAAGAAACAATACGGGCCCATCCAGCTTGGACCGCATACTCGATCGTCCATGCCAGATCCATGGCACCCTAGACAAACCAGCCAATCATACCAACAGATACTGTTGGGTTTTTAAACAGGCCGACAAATTAAATGTCGAAAACCAGGAGAAGGGGTCGCAAAGCAAGGACGATGACGAGGAGTCCCGTCCGCCAAACACAGGGGGAGAGAAGAAGTCCCCCCAAGTTAAAACAATGAACATGATATATGCTGCCCATATCGCTAAGAGGGAGCGCAAACGCGCGCTCAGGGACGTCTACGCGATGGAGCCAGTCGCCCCAAAGTTCAACCCATGGTCTTCCTGTCCGATCACTTTCGATCGCAGGGACCATCCGACCAGTATCTGTCATGGCGGTTCAGCCGCACTGGTCCTCGACCCAATCATTGATGGATTCCATCTCACGCGTGTCCTCATGGATGGTGGCAGCAGCTTGAACCTGCTCTATCAGGATACAGTGCACAAAATGGGCATTAATCCCTCAAGGATCAAGCCCACAAAGACTACCTTTAAAGGAGTCATACCAGGCGTAGAGGCCCGCTGTACGGGCTCAATCGCACTAGAGGTTGTCTTCGGATTTCCGGACAACTTCCAAAGCGAAGAGTTGATCTTCGATATCGTCCCCTTCCGAAGTGGCTATCACGCACTGCTGGGACGAAACGCATTTGCTCGATTCAACGCGGTGCCACACTATGCTTATCTCAAGCTCAAGATGCCCGTACCACGCGGCGTCATAACAGTCAATGGAAACACAGAACGCTCCCTCCGTACCGAGGAGCACACCGCTGCTTTAGCAGCAGAAGTAAAGAGCGACCTTTTCAAGCAGAACCTTAATTCAGCGAGCAAGCTCCCGGACACTATCAAACAAGTCCGGACTACTCTGCAGCAGGACAACCCAGCTCGTCAAGAGCTCAACTAGCAATTTGGCCTCTGTCCCAGTCCCGACCAAGTGGTGGCGTTCGTACCGCGCGTACATAATTATGCACTCAAAATACCATGGGCATAGACGGAGGCATAACTAGATCGTGATCCATAATACGGCTCGACCACCCTAGACACACATACTTTCACTTTTTCTTTTTTTCCTTTTCAGGTTTCTTTTCCACAGGCCTTTCCTGACGGCCTGATCACCGGTCCTTTCGGAAGGATAGATACACCAAGACGGCAAGAAGCACTGACGTATAAGGGAATTCCTAGGTGGTCTCTTTAACGATCACTCTACGTGTTTTTAGGACCCGCATGCAGCTCTCCCTTGGTTGTGGCATATAAAATAGCCTGTTGCTTATTGCATTACTTATACAAATACGCTTTGACGTATTAATCAAACTATAATGGACACAGTTTGTGGCCCAACTTCTGCGACACTAGCTTACTACCCCCTTTTTTTTATAATCTTATCAAGTCGCACCCGTACACTTTGGTATGCATTAATCCTCCAGGGGCTTCATTGCACCCCATAATACGACAACAAAGTCCGAACACTTTTTTACAGTATAGTTCGACATCCCGAATTTAGCATTACATGCATTGGCTCCGAATCATGTCTTTGGTCAATAGTTGGGTTGCCCGGCTCATGTGCTTACTACCTTACGTTCCGCTATATCGGCTAGGGTAGTAAAGGGAAAACTACTGCGATTGTGTCATGCTTCATCCAGATGAGCACCTTAGTAGAGAAAGCCAAAAACTGACTGTCATGATGCGGCGTGAGCCGGTCAGTTCTTCGGAGGTTTCAAATCTTTAGCGATTTTTTCTGCATTATGCGATGAATCGGTTCTTACCAGATCAGGTGTTTACAACACCCTAGTTCGGATTAAATGCTAACTAGGGGCTGTTGAGGGAGTCTTGGACTAAGGGGTCCTCGGGCGTCCGGCCTGTTGGACATGGGCGGGACTAATGGGCTGTGAAGATACAAGACCGAAGACTCTCTCTCCTGCCCGGATAGGACTCTCCTTGGCGTGGAAGGCAAGCTTGGCGACCACATATGAAGATTTCTTTCTCTGTAACCGACTTTGTACAACCCTAGTCCCCTCCGGTGTCTATATAAACCGGAGGGCTTAGTCCGGATAGGGAGATAGTCATACAGGCTAGACTTCTAAGGTTTTAGCCATTACGATCTCGTGGTAGATCAACTCTTGTAATACTCATATTCATCAAGATCAATCAAGCAGGAAGTAGGGTATTACCTCCATAGAGAGTGCCCAAACCTGGGTAAACATTGTGTCCCCCGTCTCCTGTTACCGTCGACCTTAGACGCACAGTTCGGGACCCCCTACCCGAGATCCGCCGGTTTTGACTCCGTTATTGGTGCTTTCATTGAGAGTTCCACTGTGCCATCCCCAAAAGGTTTTTGATGGCTCCTTCGATCATCAACAATGATGCCGTCCAAGGGGAAACCTTCCTCCCCGGACAGATCTTCGTGTTCGGCGGCTTTGCACTGCGGGCCAACTTGCTTGGCCATCTGGAGCAGATCGATAGCTACGCCCCTGGCCATCAGGTCGAATTTGGGAGCTTGAACTACGGCGCGGATATCCGTGGAGACTTGATCTTCGATGGCTTTGAGACCACAATAGCCGCTCCCTGTCCCTACGGTGAACATGACTTAAATCTGTCACCGGTCTCTACCCAGGAAATTGCACCTGTAACTACCCCGGCCCTAGATCTGGAGCAGATCACGACATCCGAGGACGGGAAGCTCAACCCCGCCATGGAAGCCACAGATTCCACGATGTCGGAGCCGCGCATAGACCTAACCTCCAACGACATCTGTGTCTCCGGGACCTAGGACTCATTTCCGGTGATATGTTCCGAACCATGTGCGTCTGCTTATGTCGGGCCGGATCGGTCATCGATCGCCGAATTCAGCGCAGCGGACATCTTCCGGCACTCGCCTCTAGGCGACGTGCTGAACTCATTAAAAAATATGTCTTTAGCGGGGGACTCACAGCCGACCTATTTCTGGTTCGGACTGGAGGCTCATGATGGGGAATTTCGCTTCCCACCCGCCACCCACTACATAGCCACTGTCAAAGACTTAACCGACATACTCGATTATGGCTCCGAAGACATCGACGGTATGGACGACGATGCCGATGAGGAGCATGGCCAAAACCCGCCGTTTACCGGACGCTGGACGGCCACTTCTTCACATGACGTATACATGGTGGATACACCCAAAGAGAACAACGACGTAAGACACAACCAAAGTGCCAGTGTATACATGGAGGGTAAGGAAAAACCAGTTGAGGATGAGCCTCCTAAGACACAACCAAAGTGTCGGCGTGAGCGGCGCCGCTCTAAATCCCGTCGCAGCAAGGACAGCAACACCGGAACAGGAGACGATCACACTCCGGATGGTGCCGAACACAAAGAAGATCCCGACGAACAAACAGCCGAATAGGACGATCGGGGAGATGGGCAAGTCAGTCCTGATGAACAGGCCATAAACTACGACTCAGAAGGCAGCACTTATCTTCCACCCTTCGAGGATGAGTTGAGACTTGATAACGAGGATTTTATCGTGCCTGAGGAACCTCTCGAGCAAGAGCGCTTTAAGCGCCACCTAGTAGCCACTGCGAGGAGCCTGAAAAAGAAGCAGCAGCAGCTTCAAGCTAATCAAGATCTGCTAAATGATAGATGGACTGATGTCCTGACAGCCGAAGAATACAACCTTAAGCGACCAGCCAAAAGTTACCCTAAGCACAAATTGCTTCCTCAGTTCAATTACAAGGCGTCGGAGCCCATACCATCATCGCGCAATGCGGCTGACCGACCACCACGCGGTCGGGATAAAGCGGCAGCTCAAGCCGAACACCAGACCGCCCCGCCCTACCGTAAAGGCAGGGACAAAACAGCTCGGGGTTACACATATGACCTTCGGCAGGACTTGGATAGTATAGCAGGACACACAAGACCGATCTATGGATTGGGAGGACGTGCCTCGACATGCGGCGACGGCTACCTATTCGGGCGTGACAAACCTAGCCATGCCCGGGCCGAAAACTGCAGACGGACTCCATCGGAACTGCGTTGCGATACGGCCCGATATAGAGGCGCCCCACACCCTCTCTGCTTCACTGACGAAGTAATGGATCATGAATTCCCAGAAGGGTTTAAACCCGTAAACATCGAATCATACGATGGAACAACCGATCCCACGGTATGGATCGAGGATTTTATTCTCCACATCCATATGGCCCGCGGAGATGATCTTCACGCCATCAAATACCTCCCACTAAAACTCAAATGGCCAGCTCGGCACTAGTTAAACAGTCTACCTGAAAATTCTATTGGCAGCTGGGAGGACTTGGAAGAAGCTTTCCTTGACAACTTCCAAGGTACATATGTCCGGCCACCAGACACCGATGACTTAAGTCATATAGTCCAACAGCCCGGAGAGTCAGCCAGGAAATTTTGACAAGGTTCCTAACTAAAAAGAACCAGATCGTCGACTGTCTGGATGCCGAAGCCCTAGCGGCCTTTAAACATAGCGTTTGTGACGAATAGCTCGCCCGTCACCTCGAAAAGGAAAAGCCGATGTCCATGGCAGCCCTTACGACACTCATGACCCTTTTTTGTGCGGGAGAAGACAGCTGGCTCGCTCGTAGAAGCAACAACGCCAGCGGTCCGGGCACTTCCAAAGTCTGAGACGGCAATGGCAAGCCACAGCGCAGCAAGCACAAACATCGCAATGATAACAAAAGAACGTGCGGCACACCGGTCAACGTCGGATTTAGTAGTCCCAAACTCGGTCAATGGAAAAAGCCCTTCAAGGAAAATAGAGATTGACCATCCAATTTAGACAGGATATTGGATCGACCCTGCCAGATTCATGGCCACCCCGACAAACCAGCTAATCATACCAACAGAAGCTGTTGGGTCTTTAAGGAGGCCGGCAAGCTCAACGCCGAACACAAGGGGAGGAGGCCGCCCGGTGATGGCGACGACGAAGAGACTCACCAATCAAATACCGGGGGTCAGAAGCAATTTCCCCCGGAAGTAAAAACAGTGAATATGGTATACGTGACACACAACTCTACATGGGAGCAGGAGAAGCACTCCCTCCGGACTAAAAATTATACTGCAGCAACATCAGCTAAAGTACAAAGCGGTCTCATGAAACCGCACACCTTGCTGGCCATTAAGCCACCAGTCTCCATTCAACAGGACCGACCAATTCCAGAGCGGACCTAGCAGTTCGGCTTCCGCCGCCCACCTCATACACCTGCTAAATCCGTATCGCGCATACAAAACTATGCACTTAAGATACCCTGGGCATCGGTGAAAGCACAATACGGACGAGCCTGCAAGCACTCCCATAACCTTTTTTTAATTACTTTTTCTCTTTCATTATCCTTTACCATAGGTGACGCAAAGGCCAATCATCTCAATGGACTACATCGGAGTTCGGATTCATACACTCACCTAAGGGTTATTTCCGTCAAGGAATCAAATCACCGAGGACAGGTGGCGCAGACGTGCGACTGGAGGTCCAAACTAACGTTTTGTAGACCGCACTCTTTATTTCGAGCCTGTAATGTGCCTTTTTCCTCCGCCTTCGACCCCGAGCATGTCAAATAGCCGGGGTTGCGGGTTTGTTATCTATAAAATAAATATTGGCATATCACTCAGGTCCCAGTAAATATAATCCGCTTCCAGCACCCGCCTTTTTCAAAAAACTGAATTCGGCTCCTGTGGTTGTTTCACACATATACCACGGCATCACTTGCTAGGGCCTCTGTATGGGAATAAATGAGTTGCCGACAAGTCTGAACATCTTTCTAGCGTACTTCGGCGTCGCGAGTTTGGCCTTATATGCATCAGTTCTGAATCATGTATTGGGTCAATAGTTTGGTTGCCCGGCTCCTTTGTTTGCTACCTTACGTTCCACTCTATCGGCTAGGGTAGTAAAGGGAGAACTACTACGATTGTGCTTCCAGTTCATCTGGTCAAGCACCTCAGTAGAGAAAGCCGAAAACTGACTGTCATGACGCGACGAGAGTTGGTCAACCACTCGAGGACTTATTGGAATCTTTCGCGATTCCCTCCGTATTATACGAAGGACCTTTTTCTTCAGGGCATATATATAAAGCACCATATCGGAATAAGTCGTGTACATACCAGGGGCTATATCGTAGTCCCCCCATAAAACTCCTACGGCTAAGTGAAAGTGTTAACGCCCTATAGTCCGATTTCCTAGTTCACCGCATTGACACCTCCTTATTGGACCAAGACGTTGGGTTAAGAGTGACCAAATGCTTTTCTGAACACCCCCGTACTTTATACGAGGGGGCTGAAGCCGACGACTGGAAAACTTCCAGCATAATACAAAAACGGCCACACAGGAGGAACAAAAGTTTTAGGCATAACTACAAAAAATAGCCTTATTATAAATATAGCCTTTTACAAATTTCCATACATTTCACTCGAATATCTTGTTTTTCGAGCATTGACCCTCTATCAAGCGGGCACCCTCCAGGACATCCTCGAAATAATGCTCTGGTGCGTGACGGTCCTTGCCTTTGGGTGGACACCTCGTGGCCACATCTGTGGCCTTCATCTTCACCCAATATGTGTTGACACGGGCAAAGGCCATCCGTCCACCTTCAATGCACGCCGACCGCTTAACGACGTCGATACGCGACAGCGCATCAGCAAGTTACCGCACCAAACCAAAGTAACTATTCGGAATTGGCTCGTTCAGCCACAGCCCAGCCACGACGTCCTTCACGGTAGAGCCGGATAGTCTATGGAGTTCGGCCCATTGGGTCATCTGTTCTTCAGCAACAACGGGCGTTCTGATGCACCAAACTGCGACTAGAAAAGCTTCCCCGTTGCATACCCTTCTTGCGCTTGGTAAAACTGCGCCGCATCGGAACCACTCTTCGGCAGGTCCAATAACGCGTCAGGAGAACTCCACACCTGATTAAGTGCAGCATAATTCGGATCGCCGAACTTAGTTTGCAATAAAAAGGGCTTACCAGCCGCGACCTCCCCAGCTTGTCGGATCTCCTCCCGGGCCGCTCTAGATTCTGACCACGCCTCTTTCGCCTTACATAAGGCCTTATCAAGACCAACCGTTTTGGCTTTACTATCCTTCTCAAGGATTTCACAGCGGCTAGCGGCGTCCTTTAGCTCACGCGTCATCGTGGATATTCTCTCCTCGCATTGACGCTGAACAGCCTGTTCGACCTTTAACTCGGTAGAGGCCTTTTCGGCAACCGCATTATTAATCCGGGCTTGCTCTTTAGCACGGGCCGGCTCAGCCCGAAGGATCTCGACCGCGGCGGCACCATCTGCAGTTATGCATATCACAATTCTTAGCGTCATGATCAAATACAGGAACGCGCATGTAATGACAACACCTGAGACATACCTTGCACCTCGTCAAGCCGCCTGTTAATAAGAGCAAGGTCATCGTTCGCTACATCAAGCTTCCACTGCAGCTCAGCAACCTCCATAGTCCAGGCAGCCACCCCTGGGAGGCCAATTAATCATTATTTCCTGGGCATATCTTATTGATCCTCTGATCGCCCCCCTGGGAGGCCAATCAGAGTCTCAGGGGCTACTATCTATGCACAGGCACAGTTTGTAAATAAAACACACTCAAAGATTTTTTCAGTACAAACCTCGAAGCCTCATAACAGGCTCGCGCGGGCTTCGTTCAATCCGCTTTTCGCGGACAGAACCTTTTCAACCACCATACCCATCAAGGTACGATGTTCCTCCAAGACGGACGCTTGTCGCAGCATGCTTGTCAATATATTCGGTGCTTATGGACCTACAGAAGCTGCCATAGGAGTACGGCAGCTCCCTTCAAAGGGATCCGTATATCTGTCCCCAGAGACGTCTCCGGCTGTAGACTGGACAGTCCGGGGCCTTTATTGTTGGCCCCGGATCCTGGGCTACCAAAGTATCGCCTTCGGGTAGTGTCTTCATCACCCCTCGCGCCACTTGATCAAGGGAGACCCTCTGGGATGACACCTCAAAGTCATCCGCCTTATTGGGTGGGGTGACCAGAAGAGGTGTCTCGCTTTCCATAATCTCCGGAAGAAGATCTCCCGAGGAAGAGGATTGGTGAAGAAGACTATTTGCCGAGCTGCAAAAGCATATATTCTAGATGTTACCTTGGTAACAACAAAGGGACAGGATATGTTTAAAAAGCACCCTTGTTCACTCAGCTAGAGGCATGTCCTCATCATGGGACTGTGCGAAGACGCCGTCCTTCAAGCCCGAGCCGCCCGACTGGGGCACTTTGCCTTGCCTATGTGATTTTCTCTCCCAGTCTTCGGAGGTAGCTCTTTTCTTGCCATGGGACGGAGAGACGTTGACTCCTCCTTCACTTTTGTCCTCGGACGTTGGAATTCTGATTTCCCCAGACACAATGTCCGGTATATCTTAAGGATGGGGGCCGCCCCTGGCCTTCCCACCTTTTGCCTTGTCCTCCTCCACGGGCATCTGGTATGGTGCCGGGGCCAGCATCCTTGTTAATGTGGGATCCGCTGGGTCTTCAGGGAGGGGGGCCGAAAATCTAATTTGCTCCGCTTTCTTTACCCAGCCCCGAAAAATGGCAGTTTGCCCAGTAACATATTTTAGCATGCTTAAACTACAAAGTGTTTGGGAGTTGAGCGCTTACCGAGGTATCCAGATGGTTGCATTTGAGGCCGATGTCCTCGGTGGTGTCCGGGCACTGTTTTCGTTTCCCAAAAAACAACTTCCACATCCCTTTGTGCATAGTGCCAAAGAAGAGTTGGAGGGTTCGTGGTGCTTCTGGATTGAAGTCCCACATGCTAAGAGGCCTACGCTGGCATGGCAGGGTTCGGCGGACTAGCATTACTTGGATCACGTTGGCAAGATCGATGTGCCTCTCAAGGGGGGTTCAGATGCGGCTTTGTAGAGTCTGTACTTCATCAACTACTCCCCAGTCCGGCCCCTTATTAATCCATGATGCAAGCTATAATGGAGGGCCCGAACGGAACGCAGGTATGGCTGCCCACTTGGTACCACAGGGTTCTGTGATATAAAACCACTCCCGCTGCCATTGGTTGGAAGTTTCAGTGAAAGAACCTTTTGGCCAAAGAGCATTGGTAAGCTTGCTCACTACAGCGCCACCGCACTCCGCCTGTTTCCCGTCGACCACCGTCGGCCTCACACTAAAGGTCTTAAGCCATAAGCCGAAGTGTGGGGGAATTCGGAGGAAGGCCTCACACCTAATTATGAATGCCGAAACGTGAAGGAAAGAATATGAGGCTAGATCGTGAAAATCTAGTCCATAATAAAACATGAGCCCCGGACGAAGGGGTTGAGCGCAAACCCTAACCCTCGGAGGAAGTGAGAGATGAATATGACCTTCTCGCCAGATCTGGGAGTCGGAATAACCTGTCCTTGAACAAGATGCCTGTGGGGGATCTCCGCTGTCAGGTATCTGGCTGCCCGAAGCTTCACAATATCCTCCTCTGTAACAGAGGAGGCCAACCATCGGCCCAGCAGGCTGGGTCCGGACATGACTGGGAAGCTTGAAGCAATGGACTCGAGCCTTGGGTGCTAGAACTCGAGGTTGGGGAGGCTGAGGAGAAGCTTGGCGTAAATAAAGATGGCCCTTTGCGCCTTTATAAAGGCACCGGGTATCAAACGCCTCCTCCTATACCTGTAAACCTGCCTATTCCTAAGGAATTTTTCTGATGGAACGGTTGGGTTACCCACGCTCGTATTAATGAGAATCCCGCAATACGGGGACATGATCTCTGCTTTGACAAGACATACCAATGAAAACCTCGCCTCGAAACATGGAATGGAAGGGCAGGAAACGGTTCGAAATAATGACCGGGCAAGCGTGATGTCATGTTACGAAAAGTTGTCTGTAGATGGGACTCATGAAAATATTATACTCTCTACGGCTGTGTGTGTGGTACTTGTGTTGCAGATCCAGACACGCTCGTTGCGTCCGAAGACTATCTTGGAGTATTCGGAAAGGAGAACCCGCCTTGAAATGCCGAAGACAATCTGCGCACCGGACACCTCATCATTGAAGCCTGGTTCAGGGGCTACTGAGGGAGTCCTGGACTAAGGGGTCCTCGAGCGTCCGACCTGTTGGACATGGGCCGGACTAATGGGCTGTGAAGATACAAGATCAAAGACTCTCTCCCGTGTCCGGATAGGACTCTCCTTGGTGTGGAAGGCAAGCTTGGCGACCACATATGAAGATTCCTTTCTCTGTAACCGACTTTGTACAACCCTAGTCCCCTCCGGTGTCTATATAAACCAGAGGGCTTAGTCCGGATAGGGAGATAGTCATATAGGCTAGACTTCTAGGGTTTTAGCCATTACGATCTCGTGGTAGATCAACTCTTGTAATACTCATACTCATCAAGATCAATCAAGCAGGAAGTAGGGTATTACCTCCATCGAGAGGGCCCGAACCTGGGTAAACATTGTGTTCCCCGTCTCCTATTACCATCGACCTTAGATGCACAGTTCGGCACCCCCTACCCAAGATCCGCCAGTTTTGACACCGATAGCTGCGCCTACATTTTTATTGTCGAACTCTTATGGCTAAGTGAGGGTGATAAAGCCACATAGTCTGATTGCCTGGTTCGTTGTGCTAAACACCTCCTTCAAGGACGAAAATTTTGGATCAAGAGTGTTTAGATTCCATCCCGAAGATCCCCATACTACCTATGTGGGGGCTGAAGCCGACGACTGGCCAACCCTCAGATTTATTAAAAACGGCCGCACAGGAGGTAAAGTTTTAAAATAACAAGCATTATATTACATATCAGCTTTGTTTCACCATACAAGACATGATAACATGAATGTATTCATTCAAAGATAATGTCCTTCGCACATTGCTCGACCACAGTGCGGGATCCCTCTAGGACATCATCAAAATAACATTCTGGCATGCGGTGCTCCTTGCCAGCGGGCGGCCCCTCGGTCGCGAGCTTGACTGTGTTCATCTTCGCCCAGTGCACCTTGACGCGGGCGAAGGCCATCCGCGCGCCCTCGATGCAGACCGACCGCTTGATGACGTCAAGCTGAGGGCAGGCATTCACCAGCCGCTTCACGAGCCCGAAGTAGCTATTGGGTATAGCTTCGGCAGGCCACAATCGGATTATTAAATCCTTCATGGCCAGTTCGGCCACCCTATGCAGTTTGACCAGCTATTCTAGCTGGTCGCTAAAGGGCACCGGATGTTTTGGCGCAAGGTATTGCGACCAGAACAGCTTCTCCGTCGAGCTCCCCTCTTCGGCTCGGAAGAACTCTGCAGCATCGACTACACTGCGCGGCAAATCCGCAAACGCTCCTGGAGAACTCCAAACCCGTGTTAGTAAGAGATACCTCTTCTTCACATATTTGCTCTGCATAATGAAGGCCTTACCCGCCGCAATCTTCTTGGCTTCTTGAATCTCCTAGACAGCACCCTGGGCTTCAACCCGGGCATCTTGTGCGCTTTGGCGACCCTTGGCGATTTCGGTCTCTTGATCCGCAATACTGCGCTCCAAGGACTCGCATTTCTTCATGGCGTCCTGGAGCTCTTGATGGACCTCACCGAACCTGGCCTCGTGCTTTTCGCGGGCGGCTTGTTCCTTGGCTGCTCTCTCCTCGACCTCGGGCAGCGCCTTCTTGAGGGTCTCCACCTCAGTCGCCGCTCCTAAAAATACCATGACACTATAGTCAACATAAATCATCAATCCTTTCTGATATACGCCAGGTCATGACATACCTTGCTTATCCTCCAGTTGCTTTCTTGCTTGGCCAAGCTCCTCCTCGGCCCGCTCCAGCCTCTGCTTCAGTCCAGAGACTTCGACAGCATGAGAAGTCGCGGCCAACAGCGACGCTTTCTTGTTCACATAGACATATATGGTTAGTCTCAATGTTTTAAATAGCCAGCTATAGCTCCGCTATAGCCCGCTATATAGCCTTTTCACTAGCGTGCCGCTAAATGGTCCCATGTACAAATAGCCCGCTATAGCCTGCTATAGCCCGCTATAGCTCTGCTATAGCTGATTTTGAGGTCCGCCGCTATTTGGCAATAGCACGCTATTTAAAACATTGGTTAGTCTCCTACGAAAACTATTTGATCCTCTGTTCGGCTCTTCTTTTCAAACAACGGACAAGAGTCTTAGGGGCTACTTTCTATACTGTGACTTTATTTTTACATAATTGAGGCGCTTACCTCAAAGCCTGTCAGCAGGCTGGTGTAGGCTTCGGCCAATCCGCTCTTAACGGACTAAACCTTCTCAACCACCGTACCCATAAGGATACGGTGTTCCTAAAAATGGAAGCACCTCGCAGTGCTTCCAGTAGAGTATCTGGTGCCTCTGGTTGGACAGAGGTCACCGGTGGAACAAGCGCACCTCCTTCTTTTGAAGGAGGCTGCTCGCCTGAATCCGGAGCCGCACTGGCTTCCGGAATGGTATTCGGCTGAGGGTCGCACTGGATACGGCCCCCATCGCTAGTCTCCATGGGGATTTGCTCCCCCATGTGTCCGGCGGCCGAGGTTTCACCCTCTAGCGCTGCCCTGATGGCCTCCTGCATCTCTCCCTAGCCTGGGGTCCTGCGGGACAACACCTCGATGTCATCCATGGCCTTGGGAGAGGAGGCCGCCGGAAGGGACCCGCTGTCCATCACCTTCGGGTCCAGCGAATTCCCTGAAGATGCGGATCGCTCGAGGTCGGAACGAGCCGGACTGCAAGTGCATGATTCAACACGTTGAAACTATGAACTAAAGAGGCTGAATACATGGATGTGTCAGGGTCTTTGAGTACTCACGATTTGGCCCGGGGCTTATCTCGGGGGGCGCAATTCTGGGATAATTTTGATGTCCCACGTGGAGTTATCCGCTTCCCTTTCTTGGACGCCTCTGCCTCCGGATTTGTGGAGGCCGCCCTCTTCTTCCTTACCCCCTTAGGGGGGAGTTGTTTTCTTCCTCCTCCTCGTTGTCATCTTTGGCGGTGGAGGAGTGAGTCTCGGTGTCTTCGGACATCACGTCCGAAGCACCCTTGCGGCGGAGGCCACTTCTGCCCCCCTTGGCCTTCTTCTCCGGCATCTGGTAAAGCGCCAGGACCAGCATCTTTGTCAGGAGCGGGATGGCTAGTTCCTCGGGCAGCGGAGTCGGACATTGAATCCGCTCCGCCCTCTTTATCCAGCCCTAGAAAAATAAACGGTGATGTTTAGGTGTCTTCCCTGAACAAGCAAGTAAAGGATACACCTTGAAACGTGAAAGACTTACCGCACTGGCGGGATGGGCCAGGGCATGCCCACGGTCCTCGGTTGTCTCCGGCGGCGTCTCGTTGCCCTTGAAGAGCATCTTCCAGATATCTTCATGCGTAGTTCCGTAGAACCGTTGCAAGATCTGGTGCTCGGCTGGATCGAACTCCCATAAATGACAAGTCCGGCTCTGACATGGAAGGATCCGGCGAACCAGCATCACCTGGATCACATTGACTAGCTTGATGTTCTTGTCCACCATGCTCTGGATGCGCGTTTGCAGCGCTGTCAGCTCATCCGACGAAGACCAATTCAGGCCATTCTCTAGCCAGGAGGTAAGCCACATTGGGGCTCCGGACTTGAATTCGGGAGCCACGGCCCAGGTGGCGTCGTGGGGCTCTGTGACATAGAACCATAGTTGCTTCCACCCTTTGACTGTCTCCACAAAGGTACCTTTGGGCCATGTGACGTTGGGCATCTTGCTCACCATGGCACCTCCGCACTCTGCGTGTTGGCCATCCACCACCTTTGGCTTCACGTTGAAGATCTTAAGCCACAGTTCGAAGTGAGGTGGAATGCAGAGGAAGGCCTTGCACACGACAATAAATGCCGAGATGTTGAGGAAAGAGTTTGGGGCTAGATCATGGAAATTTAGCCCGTAATAGAACATGAGTCCACGGACGAAAGGGTGGAGAGGAAATCCAAGCCCGCGGGCGAAGTGGGGGATGAACACCACCCTCTCATAGGGCTTCGGGGTAGGGACGATCTGCCCCTTGGCCAGAAGCCGGTGGGCGATTTCTTTGGCCAGGTACCCAGCCTCCCGAAGCTTGGTGATGTCCTTCTCCTTGACGGAGGAGGCCATCCACTTGCCTTGCACTCCAGATCCGGACATGGTCGAGTGCTTTCTTGAGGCAGAAAGGATGAGGACTTAAGCGCTGGAGCTCAAGAAAGGGAGGGAAGAGAGAGAAGGCGTGGGTGAAGGAAAGGAATCCTTATCTCCTTATAAGGGTAGTGAATATCAAGCGCCTCCCCATTCGCCTTAAAACTCGCCTGTTCCCAAGGGCTGTGCAAATGGCACGGTTGGATTATCCACGCCCGTATTGATGAGAATCCCGTAATAATGGGACATGATCTCTGCTACGACAAGACATGCCAATAGAAACCGTATCTTGAAATGCGAAGCGGCAAGAATAAAAACGGTTCGAAATAATAACCAGGTAGGGACGTGATATCACGTTACAAAAAAGTTGTCAGTGGATTGGACTCGTGAAATATTATACTCACTACGGTGGTGTGTGGTACTTGTTTTGCAGAGCCGGACACGTTCGTTGTGTTCGAAGACTCTGTTGGAGTATTCGGAGAAGGAACCCACCTTGCAATGTCGAAGACAATCTGCGCGCCGGACACCTCGTTATTGAAGCTTGGTTCAGGGGCTACTGAGGGATTCCTAGATTAAGGGGTCCTCGGGCATCCGGACTATGGTACGTAGGCCAGACTAATGGGTCGTGCATATACAAGGCTGAAGATTCTCTCCCGTGTTTGGATGGGACTCTCCTTGGCGTGGAAGGCAAGCTTGGCGCCCTGATATGAAGATTCCTTTCTCTGTAACCGACTTTGTGCAACCCTAGTCCCCTTCGGTGTCTATATAAACCAGAGGGCTTAGTCCGTAGAGGCAAGGATAATCATAGTCATACAGGCTAGACTTTTAGGGTTTTAGCCATTACGATCTCGAGGTATATCAACTCTTGTAATACTCATATTCACCAAGATCAGTCAAGTAGGAAGTAGGGTATTACCTTCATAGAGAGGGCCCGAACCTGGGTAAATATTGTGTTCCCCGTCTCCTGTTACCATCAACCTTAGAGGCATAGTTTGGGACCCCCTACCTGAGATCTGCCGGTTTTGACACCTACACCTATGCCTGAGCCATAGGTTCTATCATGTATGCAATGTTATGTACTAGACCTGATGTGTGCCTTGCTATAAGTTTAGCAGGGAGGTACCAAAGTAATCCAGGAGTGGATCACTGGACAGCAGTCAAGAACATCCTGAAATACCTGAAAAGGACTAAGGATATGTTTCTCGTTTATGGAGGTGACAAAGAGCTTGTCGTAAATGGTTACATCGATGCAAGCTTTGACACTGATCCGGATGACTCTAAGTCACAAACCGGATATGTATTTATATTGAATGCTGGAGCTGTCAGTTGGTGCAGTTCCAAGCAGAGCGTCATGGTAGGATCTATGTGTGAAGTGCGGTACATAGCTGCTTCGGAAGCAGCAAATGAAGGAGTTTGTATTAAGGAGTTCATATCTGATCTAGGTGTAATACCTAGTGCATTGGGTCCAATGAAAATCTTTTGTGACAATACTGGAGCAATAGCCTTGGCGAACAAATCCAGATTTCACAAGAGAACCAAACACATCAAGAGACGCTTCAATTTCATCTGTGATCAAGTCAAGGAGGGAGATAGAGAGATTTGCAAAAAACATACGGATCTGAATGCTTCAGACCCGTTGACTAAGCCTCTTCCACGAGCATAGCATGATCAGCACCAACACTCCATGGGTGTTAGAATCATTACTATGTCATCTAGATTATTGGCTCTAGTGCAAGTGGGAGACTGAAGGAAATATGCCCTAGAGGCAATAATAAAGTTGTTATTTATATTTCCTTATATCATGATAAATGTTTATTATTCATGCTAGAATTGTATTAACCCGAAACTTAGTACATGTGTGAATACATAGACAAACAGAGTGTCCCTAGTATGCCTCTACTTGACTAGCTCGTTAATCAGAGATGATTAAGTTTCTTGACCATATACATGTGTTGTCATGTGATGAATGGGATCACATCATTAGAGAATGATGTGATGGACAAGACCCATATATTAGCTTAACATAATGATCGTTAAGTTTTATTGCTATTGCTTTCTTCATGACTGATACATATATCTCTGACTATGAGATTATGCAACTCCCGAATACCGGAGGAACACCTTGTGTGCTATCAAACATCACAACATAACTGGGTGATTATAAAGATGCTCTACAGGTGTCTCCTAAGGTGTTTGTTGGGTTGGCATAGATCGAGATTAGGATTTGTCACCCCGAGTATCAGAGAGGTATCTCTGGGCCCTCTCGGTAATGTACATCACTATAAGCCTTGCAAGCAATGCGACTAATGAGTTAGTTGCGGGATGATGCATTATGGAACGAGTAAAGAGACTTGCTGGTAAGGAGATTCAACTAGGTATAATGATACCGACCATGGAATCTCAGGCAAGTAACATACCGATGACAAAGCGAGTGACGTATGTTGCCATGCGGTTTGACCGATAAAGATCTCCGTAGAATATATAGGAACCAATATGAGAATCCAGGTTCCGCTATTGGTTATTGACCGGTGATGTGTCTAAGTCATGTCCACAAAGTTCTCGAACCCGTAGGGTCCGCACGCTTAACGTTCGATGACGATTTGTATTATGAGTTATGTGTTTTGGTGACCGAAGTTTGTCCGGAGTCCCGGGTGAGATCACGGAAATGACGAGGAGTCTTGAAGTGGTCGAGAGGTAAAGATTCATATATTGGAAGGTAGTATTCGGACATCGGGATGGTTTAGAGCGGTTCAGGTATTTTACGGGAGTACCGAGGGGTTACCGTAACCCCCCGGGGAAGTATTGGGCCTACATGGGCCCTAAGGGAGAGAAAGGGACGCCAGCGGGGGGGTGGCGCATGCCCCCTCCTAGGGAGTCCGAATAGGACAAGGAGGAGGGGGCGCAACCCCCCTTTACTCTCCCTCTTCCTCTCCTTCCTTTTCCCTCCGGTGAAGAAAGGAAGAGGGGGGGTGAATCCTACTCCTAGTAGGACTCCCCCATGGCGCACGCCTCCTGGTTGGCCTCCTCCTCCTCCCCTTCTTTATATATGGGGAAAGTGGGCACCCCAAAGGCACATCAATTGTTCTCTTAGCCGTGTGGTGTGCCCTCCTCCATAGTTTACTCCTCCGGTCATAACGCCGTAGTGCTTAGGCGAAGCCCTGCGCGGATCACATCACCATCACCGTCACCACACTGTCGTGCTAACGGAACGCTCCCTCCACCCTCTGCTGGATCAAGAGTTCGAGGGACATAATCGAGATGAACGTGAGCTTAACTTGAAGGTGCCGTACGTTCGGTACTAAGATCGGTTGGATCGTGAAGACGTTCGACTACATCAACCGCATTAACCTAACACTTCCGCTTTCGGTCTATGAGGGTACATGGACACACTCTCCCCCTCTTGTTGCTATGTATCTCCTAGATAGATCTTGCATGAGCATAGGATTTTTTTTATAGAAATTGGATGCTATGTTCCCCAACAACTATGTCAATAGGTTAGTCCCAAAAAATGATATAAAGTTGCTATAATATGATTGTAAAACATCCAACAATGATAATATAACAGCATGAATGCTTCATAAATTATAGACATGTTGGAGACATGTCAGTATCTACTTTTCCTAACACTTTTCCTCTTGTTTTGGACTCTAATTTGCATGATTTGAATTAAACTAACCCGGACTGACACTGTTTTCAGCAGAACTACCATGGTGTTATTTTTGTGTGCAGAGATAAAAGTTCTCGGATTGGAACGAAACTTTTTGGATAATCATTTCATAATATATAAAAATACCGGAGACAAGAACCACCAGAGGGGGCCCCTGGTTGAGCACAACCCACTAGGGTGCCCCACCACCTCCAGGCGCGCCCAGGTGGGTTGTGCCCACCGATTGGCACCACAAACCCTAATTCCAACTCCTTAAAATCCTGTATTTGGAGAGAAAAATGAGGGAGGAAATTTTATCGTGTTTCACGATATGGAGCCGCCGTCACCTCCTGTTTTTCATTGGGAGGCCAAATCGGGAGTCTGTTTGGGGCTCCGGAAGGGGGATCTTCGATCTTCGTCATCACCAACCCTCCTTCATAGCCAATCATATATGCTCCCCACCGGGAGTGAGTAATTCCTTCGTAGGCTCGCTGGTCGGTGAGGAGTTGGATGAGATTCATCATGTAATCGAGTTAGTTTTGCTAGGGCTTTATCCCTAGTGTCGGTGTCAAAACCGGCGGATCTCGGGTAGGGGGTCCCGAACTGTGCGTCTAGGCGGATGGTAACAGGAGACTGGGGACACGATGTTTTTACCCAGGTCCGGGCCCTCTCGATGGAGGTAAAACCCTACTCCTGCTTGATTGATCTTGATGATATGGGTATTACAAGAGTTGATCTACCACGAGATCAGAGAGGCTAAACCCTAGAAGCTAGCCTATGGTATGATTGTTGTTTCTACGGACTAAACCCTCCGGTTTATATAGACACCGGAGGGGGCTAGGGTTACACAGAGTCGGTTACAAGCAAGGAGATCTACTTATCCATATTGCCAAGCTTGCCTTCCACGCCAAGGAGAGTTCCATCCGGACACGGGACGAAGTCTTCAATCTTGTATCTTCATAGTCCAAGAGTCCGACCAAAGATTATAGTCCGGCTATCCGGATACCCCCTTATCTAGGACTCCCTCTGTAGCCCCCGAACCAGGATTCAATGACGATGAGTCCGGCGCGCAGATTGTCTTCGGCATTGCAAGGCGGGTTCTTCTTCAAACCCTGAGTACCTGTTAAATAGTGTCTGGCTTCTTGTAAATGTTGCGCTTCTTGGCTTCTGTGTCCAATAATGGCCATCTTCCATGTGTCAAGCGAATGTGAGGAGCCAGGGCGTTTTTTTATTTACCACCCCAGCCGTGTGAATGAACTGTCTATTTAAAGGGACGAGGATTCTCAGATCCAAACCACACCATCCTCCCTCATCAAGCATTCATTGGAGCGCGCCTGAAGAAATCCATCCCAGCATGGCCGGCCAGCGCAGCTCCTCCTCTCGCTCCCGCAGCCCCAAGCCTGGAGATTGGGAGAGGTGTTCCGTCCCACACAACCAATTGGTGAAGCTTCAGACCCAGGGATTTCTCCCTGCAGCGTATATGGTCCCGGTTCGAGCCAGGCTCGCCACCTATTATGGCGGGGAGCAAGAGGAGAGCTTTCCCAACCCCTCTAAGGGAGAGCGGGTATGCCTTGTCCCTTATTTGTTAAGGGGACTCAGATTTCCAATCCATCCGTTTCTCCGAGGGCTCCTGGAGTTCTATGGCCTCCAGTTGCACAACCTCACCCCTGCCTCCATACTGCACATCGCGGGTTATGTAGCCCTTTGCGAGCAGTTCTTGGGCTGCGAAGCTCATTTCGCACTGTGGAAGAAGTTGTTCTGCCTTGTGGCCCGTACACAGAGGGGATCAATATATCAAGTGGGCGGAGCCGAAGTATGGCGCATCGCCGGGACCGGATACCTACCCGAAACCACGAAGAAGGCGTCCCAAGACTGGCCTTCAGAGTGGTTTTATATGGAGGACGTCCCTCTTCCGGATCCTATTCGGATCGGCCTTCCCAAGTTTGATAATGCTCCTTTGAAGAAGCGCCTGAGCTGGCGACCACGGAGCCCTCAGGAGGAAGATGATAGAGACGTTCTTTACCTGATGGGCCGGATAAAGGTATTGGCTCAATCAGGACTGGCCATAACCGAGGTTACGGCAATATGCATTATGCGGCGGTATAGCCGCTTCAATATCGAGGCCACCCTATGTGGGATTTCAATGGGGAAGATGACGCCACCCGCTGCGGTCGCAAGGGGCCGGACTTAGCCGCTGCCCAAGCAAAAATCTTGTCCGGTCTGTACAAGGGAGAGGAAGAGGAATTCCTCCGCATCAAGCCACAGGATGGATTTTCCATGTACAATCCTCCGAGCTGGGTAGGCCGCCACTTTTTATGCCCGCCCGTTCCATATTTCCACAGTTAAATATTTCACCTTGCAAATTCATTGCAGGAGCTGCACAAGGCTGTAAGGGAGATCAACAAACCACCTCCACAACCAGAGGATCCTGAGCGGTCCCTCGACCCGGGCCTCAAAGAGGATCCGGACATATTCGTGGAGCTGATTGACAGGGTATTCTACCAATTGAGCTGTGATGACGCCTTGGTGGCCATCACAGCCGACTACCCTGGGCTACTCCCAGCTTTGTAGGTGAATGAGACCAAAGTCGCAACCTTTTGAAAGGTTTTGCTTTTACACACTTCACTTACCGTATAGAAACAGTGTTTTATAGGGAAGGCCCTCGGGACGCCGCGCCGAGCCCGCGGCGACTAGCCAACAAGGGGCTTTGAGGCCGGACAGGTTAAAAAGGAAAGCAGTCCGGACGGAGACTCCGGCGCAGAGGTATGATGCAACACCTCACTCCATGGTTGTCGTCTTTAAAAACATAATAACGCCCATGTTTCCTAGAAGGAAGAACGCTCGCCGGACTATATTCGGAGAGGTCACCGATCACGCCTCAACTAGTCGGGCTCCAGGGCCGGACACAGAAGCGGAAGCAGACACGAGGCGCACGCCGGATGCTCCTCCGACAGAGGATGCGGATAAAATATCCACCACAAATTCCGAAGTGGAGAGCGCCATGAACCACAGGCGTCGCTGAGCCGTACTCCGGGACGCTTGTTTCTCCCAAGAGGCGTTTGACACCTTCAACTCAGAAGACACGTACATCCGTGCTGCTCAAAATGGTCTAGCCAGAGCCACGGACCAGTATGTAAAGGATATACGGGTAAGAAAATTTGATGATTATACATAGTAGTAGCCCCTGAGACTTGAAACAGTTAGAATAACTGATTTAAGGATCATTTATTATGCAGGTTCTTACAGGGAAGAATACCCAATTGTCTCATGAGCTTGAAGAGTGCAAGGCCCAGCTACGGGCCGCAGCTGCCACAGTGAAGGAGTCTGAGAAGGCCTCGTCTCGTAACACTTTTTTCAAAGAATGATAGGTACCATATAGAGTGCGACATACCCGCAAATCTGACAATAAATATTGCAGATGACGCCAGATTGAATCCGGATGAGCAACACGTCATACACCGGCTAAACGCTGGCAATCGTGCGCTTAGAAAGGTTACGCAGGAGTAAAAGAATCTCCAGGATGCCAATACACAGCTGAGCGTGGAACTAAAGGATGTTCGTGCCCAGCTGTCGGATTCCGGGAAGGAGAATACGCGGCTTCGACATGGCATTTTTAGTAAGTGCTTGAGCGAACTTTGAAAAAGAGTTCGGCGAAGAAGCCAGCTAACAGAATTATGTCTGTAGGTATGCTGACAGGTCGTCCCGCAGATGAGATGCCCGGGTCTGCAGGTGATCTTCTACCAGAGCTCTCACAACTGCATGAACAAGTTCGGCGGGTGATGCAAGGCATTGCCCAGGCCTTGTGGCCATCTTTCTCCCTGCCCGAAGGCCTTGGAGAGCTTGCGGAGAAGCTCATGGGAGCGCGACGGCGCTTCCAATTATGGAAGATATCGGCCTGCCGTCAAGGTGCCAGGGAAGCCTGGGCCATGGTGAAGGCGCGGTATACCAAGGCTGACCCAAACCACATGGCCAAAGTCGGACCTGTGGGGCCTGATGGGAAAGAGATCCCCGTTAGCATAGTTTATGGGCAAGTAGAATTAGCCGCAAAGTATTCCCAACAGGATTGTAGACTAGACAGCCAATTGGATGGTATAGAAGAGGAATTTGGTCAGTTTAGTGACTATGTATTTGAAATGACATGTAAAATGCCTTCTAGCCGGATTGTAAACCATTTGTTATGGCGGACCTTTTTTGCTTCAACCTCTGGACCCGATAGTCCGGAGTGTTTCCGAATACCCTCTCAGTTATATAAGAACCGGGGCATGCGTGGAAACCAGGCGTAGGGGTCATTGGTGCTTGAACAGACAAGTACCCAACTAGTTATGTTATATTACATGGGTAGTAAGAAACATCTTCCAGTTAGAATAGTTCCGTTAAGGGTTCCTTTCCCTGGGTACGCATGCCCTAAAGTGCATGTCCGGACTGCGAAAAGAGACGCAGGCAAAAACATCTGGGGGCGGATATGGAAATTAAATAAAAATCATCTTTTGTTCACCGACCGAATATTCCCTTAAGAACGCTAGCTTTCGGCTTCACCCAGTCTGAGGTACACATCTCGCTGACCCAGCAGTAACAATCGCAGAGGTGCTCCCCTTATGCCCTAGCCGAATTAACAGGAACGTAGGGCATAAGTACAAGAGCCAGGCAACCCAGCTTGGCCAAAACTTAAGTCATATCGATGCATATAATGGCGAAGAAAAGGTACATGCAGAAGAGTAACACATGTGCGGGGCATGAAGCCCAGATAGACAATTCAGCTTCTGTGTAAGAAGCCCCCAGGTATAGTGAGCGCGGTTAGCACGTCAGTAGTGTGCAAGCAAGGCAAAAGTTGGCCTTTAAGGGCCTCGAGAAAGAAAAAGGGAGAAAGACAAAAGGAAAAGATAGATAATGTACATGCAAAAAATGGACAGAGGAAGGAGACGAACTTAGAGTCCGGCACTAGGCGTAGAATCTTCGGAGCCTGGCTGCATTCCATGGGTTCAGCTCAAGTCGGTTATCCGATGCATCCCGCAGACGGTACGCTCCACCGGTCAGAACTTGGTCAATAATGAAGCGACCTTCCCATTTGGGCTCGAGCTTGGTCTTTTTCTTCTCCGGCAGGCATAGAACTAGTTCGCCAACGTTATAAGTTTTGGCCCATACTTCTCTGCTTTGGTCTTCGAGCCTGTTGCTGATTAAATGCGGAACGGGCTTTTGTCACGTCGCGCTCCTCCTCCAGGGTGTCCAGATTGTCCTGCCGATTGAGCTCGGCTTCTCTTTCTTCGTACATGCGCACTCGAGGTGAGTCATGAATTATGTCACAGGGCAGAACCGCCTCTGCGCCGCACACCATAAAGAAAGGTGTGTATCCGGTAGTACGATTCGGCGTGGTCCGCAGCCCCCAGAGTACGGAGTCAAGCTCCTCTACCCAGTGCGTGTTAGATTCCTTTAAGGACCGCACTAATCTGGGTTTGATGCCGCTCATGATAAGACCATTTGCTCGCTCAACTTGACCGTTGGTTTGTGGATGATAGACGGAAGCGTAATCGAGCTTGATGCCCATGTTGCTGCACCAAAGTTTTACCTCGTCGGCCGTGAAGTTCGTGCCGTTGTCAATGATGATGCTGTGGGGGACGCCATAACAGTGTACAACCCCGGATATGATGTCTATCACTGGTCCTGATTCGGCCGTTTTAACAGCTTTGGCTTCTATCCATTTGGTGAATTTGTACACCATGACCAGTAAGTATTTTTTCTTGTGGGTTCCCCCTTTAAGGGGTCCGACCATGTCAAGCCCCCAGACCGCGAAGGGCCAGGTAATGGGGATTGTTTGGAGGGCGGAGGGTGGCATATGGCTTTGGTTTGCGAAAAGTTGGCAACCGACGCAGCGTTGGACCAAGTCTTGTGCATCTGCCCGGGCCGTTGGCTAATAAAAACCTGTACGGAAGGCCTTGCTTACAAGGGCCCGGGCTGTGGCGTGGTGGCCGCCAAGTCTGGCGTGAATTTCTGCCAAAACCTTCCGCCCTACCTCCTCGGAGATGCACCTTTGAAGGACTCCGGTAGTGCTTTTCTTATACAACTCTCCCTCATGGACCATGTAAGCTTTAGACCACCGTACTATGCAACGTGCCTCATTTTGGTCCTTGGGAAGTTCCTGCCTAGTTAGGTAGGCCAGGAATGGTTCTGTCCACGGGGCGATGATGGCCATTATTACATGGGCAGAAGGTGTTATTTCGGTGGCAGAGCCTCCGATTATGTCGTAGTGTTCGGTATCGGGTAGTGTGGCCGGGTCCGGACTATTGTTAATGGTGTCCCCTTCCCATACCACGGATGGCTTAAACAACCTCTCCAAGAAGATGTTGGGTGGGACCGCATCGCGTTTTGCGCCAATGTGGGCGAGGATATCCGCTGCTTGATTGTTTTCCCGAGCCACATGGTGGAATTCGAGCCCCTTGACCCGAGCTGACATCTTGAGGACGGCGTTGCGATAGGCCGCCATTTTCGGATCCTTGGTGTCGAAGTCTCCATTTATTTGGGATATTGCAAGGTTTGAATCCCCACGCACCTCCAGGCGTCGAATGCCCATGGAAACTGCCATCTGGAGACCATGTAACAGGGCCTCGTATTCAGCTGCATTGTTGGAGTCTGTGTACAGTATTTGGAGTACATACTTCACTGTATCTCCGGTAGGAGACGTCAGGACGACGCCAGCCCCCAGACCGGCCAACATTTTAGAGCCATCGAAGTGCATAATCCAATTGGAGTATGCGCCGTACTCTTTAGGGAGTTCGACTTATGTCCATTCGGCGACAAAATTGGCCAATACCTGCGACTTAATAGCTCGCCTCGGTTTATATGTTATGTCGAATGGAAGGAGCTCAATGGCCCATTTAGCATTCCGGCCTGTGGCGTCGTGGTTGTTCATTATGTCGTTGAGTGGTACTTCCGAGGCCACTGTAATTGAACACTCTTGAAAGTAGTGTCGTAGTTTTCGGGATGCCATGAATACCGCATACGCTATCTTTTGATAATGCGGGTACCGTGATTTGCATGGAGTGAGGACGGTGGATACACAATATACCGGCTTTTGTAGGGGGAATTTATGTCCGTCCGCTTCTCGTTCGACGACGAGCACTGCGCTTACGACTTGATGAGTCGCCGCTATGTATAGCAGCATTGGTTCACCGATGTTAGGTGCGGCCAGGATTGGGTTAGTTGCCAGTATGGCTTTTATTTCTTCCAATCCGGTTGTGGCAGCATCCGTCCACTCGAAGTGTTCGGTGCGGCGAAGGAGGCGATAAAGGGGTAATGCCTTTTCTCCTAAGTGGGAGATAAAGCGGCTTAGAGCTGCCACGCATCCGGTTAATTTCTGGATTTGTTTGAGGTCCGTTGGGATAGCCAACTGTGACAGAGCTCGGATTTTGGTCGGATTTGCTTCAATTCCTCTACTGGAGACAATGAAGCCTAGGAGCTTTCCGGCTGGTACACTGAAAACGCATTTTTCTGGATTTAACTTGATGTCGTATGTTCGGAGGTTGTCAAATGTGAGCCTCAAGTCATCTATTAGAGAGTCGACGTGTTTGGTTTTGACGACCACATCATCTATGTATGCCTCCACTATTTTGCCGATTTGTTTCTCCAGACACGTCTGAATCATGCGCTGATATGTTGCACCGGCGTTTTTGAGCCCAAAATGCATTGTATTGAAACAGAAAGGGCCGTATGGTGTGATGAATGCCGTTGCAGCTTGGTCGGACTCCGCCATCTTGATTTGGTGGTAGCCGGAGTATGCGTCGAGGAAACACAATGAATCGTGTCCTGCGGTAGCATCGATAATTTGATCGATGCGGGGGAGGGGGAAGGGATCGTTTGGGCAGGCCTTGTTGAGGTCCTTGAAATCGACGCATAGGCGCCAGGATTTGTCCTTCTTTGGTACCATCACCACGTTTTCTAGCCAGTCCGGATGTTTTATTTCTCCGATGAATCCAGCCTCCAATAACTTGGCTAGTTCCTCTCCCATAACTTGTGTCGGATTTTGGATTCCGGCAGACCCTTAAGGTTCGGACTCTGGGGTGCGCACGGAGATTATGCCCTCTACCTCTCCGTCTCGCAAAGATCTAAACTACTGAAAGAACAACACAAGAGACACAAGGTTTATACTAGTTCGGGCCACCGATGTGGTGTAATACCCTACTCCAGTGTGGTGTGGTGGATTGCCTCTTGGGCTGATGATGATGAACAATACAAGGAAGAACAGCCTCCCGAGGGTCTGTTCTTGGCCTGGGGGATGAACTGCTAGGAGGAGTTCGATCGCCCTTCTCTCTCTGATGCCTATCTAACTGATTGTCGGGTTGCTAGGTAGTCCGATCTTCCTAGATGCCTCTACCCTGGGGGTGGCTAGTCCTATTTATAGGCAAAGGCCCTGGGCCTCTTCCCAAATATTGAGCGGGAAGGGCGCCAACAATTGGCCATTTTGAAGGGGAACATCTGGTACACTTATCCTGACTAAAGTTGGTCCTCGCCTGTCAAAGGCTCTGGTGATGACGCTGGCTTGGGCTCCACAATGACCTCCTCCTTGTCGCGGAGCTGGTCTTGGTCTCGTTGCACCGAAATGGATGCCTTTGCTTGATCCTCTCGCCTGCGCTTGCCCCCTTTGCACCAAAGAGGAAAGGGAGACACTGTGCGGGCTGGCGCCCGCCTGGCACCCTTGGTCGTGATGGCTTGCGTCATAGGCACCTCGTGAGGTATCCCGCCTTGATCTCTCCGCCTCCTCGTGAGCCAGCCTGACGAGGCCGTGCCTGAGAAAGCGCCGTGTCGTCCGTCCCGTGAGGCTTGGACCCTCGCGAGGGTCTTTGGTCTCGTGTTGATGAAGATGGGCCGTGCTGGGCCCCCTTTCGAGCCACGCCGTAGGCAGGCAAGTCTGGGGACCCCCGTTCCCAGAACGCCGACAGTAGCCCTCGGGCCCAAGGCGCACCCGGACTTGGCCGTGCCGAGAGGCGAAAGGGCAAGGGCGAAGCGCCGCGGGCCCTAACAGCCTGCGGCCTTGGGCGTCGCGTGGCGGTTGACTAGACGTGGGCGCCTCCGCTCTTGCGCGAGTTGATAAGGGAGCGGCATCCGCCCGGCTTTGCTTTTTCCGCTTCCTTGGTTGCTGCTCAGACCCCCTTTCTTGCGCCTCTCCTTCCTTCCTTCAAATCTGTAGATCTACTTCGACTGCGTGACCTAGAAGCCATGGCGCCTCGTCTGTCCCCGGCCGAAGCTTGGTACTCGCCTGCCCTGGACTTGCCAAATGTGTCGGTGAGCCTTGCGCGGCTGCGCTGAATGGCGGCGGCGCAGGGCATCGACGGGGGCAAGTGTTCAAGGTTGGCTCCGCCACCCCTGAGGGCCGAGGGAGCACCTTCTATCCTCTCTTTGTAAGCTCCATCACTGCTGGTCTGGTGCCTCCCTTCTCCGAGTTCTTTTTCTCTGTCCTCCGCCACTACAACTTGCAGGCTCTGCATCTCCACCCCAACTCCGTCCTTCTCTTGGCAATCTTTGCCTATTACTGCGAGGCTCACGTAGGGGTGCAGCCCTCAGTGGCCCTACTGCGCCACTACTTCTCCCTCCGGGTCTCTCGCGGTTCTCCTTCCGTGTGCGCGAGCTTTATCACGTACGGTGGCGCCATTGCCATTTCGAACCCAGGGAAGAGGATCGAGGGCTTCAGGAGCAAATGGGTCTTGACAGACGCGGGGCGCATTCACCCGCGGCTGATCCTGCCCAAGGAGCCGCCCACGAGCTCCGGTGATTGGGCCCGTGCAGAACTCACGGACCCCCGTGCGAAGCCGGTGCTAGAGAAGATGGACGCGGATCTGAGGCCGGCTAGCCTGGCGGCAGCAAAGCTTACCGGCGCTTCGCTGCTGAGGGAGTTCCTCGAGCACCAGCTGGCTCTGCTGCGGCAGTACTCACCCCGATGTGGAGGCCTCATCCGAGCCCCGCGGCCTTGGGCGGCGAAGATCTGGCTGCAGTGCTCCAATCTCTGGCCGGGGGCGATGTAGCGAGGTTGGAGGGTGCTCCTGCACCCTTGTTCCTCCGCGACGATTGGGGGTAGGTGGTGGAGTCCATGCCAGCCTTCAACAAGGACGGGCCCGTGCCCGCGGAGGCTCCCGAGGGACTGGTGGATGTGTCCTCCAACGACTCCAGCAAAGAGGAGGGCGGAGAGGAGCAGGGAAAGGGGCCTGACTCTGAGGTGACTGACGGAGAGTCGACGGCTCCCCTCTCCCGGCGCAGGCCCCGCACTCTCCGCCTTTCGTCAAGCGATGATGATGAGGACGATGACGTGCTGGGTAGTGGGAGCTCGCACTTGATCCCGAAGAAGGACAGGACCGGGCTGATCCCCCGTGGGTCCGCCCCGGTTCCGGGGCGATCCGCAGACGCGCCTTCTGCTTCTGAGGTTGATCCCTCCAGCCGGCTCTCAGGCTTCAAGTTTGGCCGGAGGCTACCCGAGCTCACCGGCGACGACCCGTAAGCGCTTGATCCTTGTCCTTTATTTCTTGTTCGGCTGCTAAGGCTTGATGTTCGCTTCTCTTGAATAGGCTGGCGCCCGCGGCGAAGAAGCCGAAGGGGGCTCCCGAGGCCCCATCCGGGGCAACGCCTCCGCCTGCTGGGGAAGGTGATCGTGACGCACGGGCTTCTCCTGCCCGGTCGTCCTCGCGAGGCCTGGCTGAGCTGGCTAGGGCGAGCCCAGCCCCCACGGCCCAAGTGACTCCCGAGGTGCCTCTGCCTGCTGCCGCCACCACAGTCGTTGAGGCGCAGCAGACTCCGCCTCAGGATGTCGTGGTCTCGCCGCCGCTACCTTCTCCCCCCGTTCCACCGACCGCTGTTTCTCCAACACCTCCTGCCGTCTTGGAGCGTGCTGCTGCTGGACTGGACCGGCTGCGACAGGATCTTCTCGGCGCCGACCCCCGCCTGGCGGCCGGGCGCCTAGAGCTGGCTTCTGGATGGGTTCGCTCCGACGCCTCGATTCGGGCGGCGCTGGTTCACGCCTCGGCGGCCTGCGATGAAGAGAGGGAGGCCGTCCTCGACGCGAAGGCTGCTCGAGATGCAACCCTGGGGGAGGTGGTCGAAGTCCGTGGGTGTTGCAAGGCGCTGGAGGACGAGCTGCAGGGTCTGCGGGACCAGCTCACGAAGGAGGCTCGCCATCGCCAGGAGCAAGAAGAAAGCGTGAAAGCTCGCGAGGCGGCCATCGAAGGCCTGGAGGCCAAGCTCAAAAAGCGCCGCGACCGTCTGGGCGCGCTGAAGAAGGAGCTGGAGGCGACGAAGGTCGAGCTGGATGGCAAGGCCCAGGTTCTTGCCGAGGATCATGTGGCCTTTGCAGACATGGAGAAGGAGGCTCGTGCTTTGCTGAAAACTCTTTACAAGAGTGGCCTGGAGAGCCCGCTGGCCGGCGCCGAGGACGGCCTCGCCAAGCTGCTTCCCTTCCTGGTTCGTGCCCTTGGGGATGTCGCCCTTGGCCTTGGCCCCACGGCCGAGGCCGAGGCGCGTGTCCTGTCTTCTGCTGCTCTTACGCGGGTCTTCGCCCACATCTACCTAAGCGATCCCAGCGCCGACCTCAACGGTCTGTTGGAGCCGGTGAGTGGCGAGGTTGCTGCCGCCCCTGTCGAAGCCGTGAAGGGGCGCGCAGAGGCGCTGCAGGGGAAGTTCTGGGCCTTCAGCACCAAGCCGAAGCAAGGCGCTGCCGGCCCTGCTGCTTTATGAGACGAAGCCACTCCGCGCTGCTCCACCGCCGACAAGTGACTCCGCTACCGCTCATGTTCTCCTTTTAATTCCTGCACATGCATCACGCCTCGGGGAGCTATTTAAACTTGCGTTTGGTACTGAGACGACAGTATGGACTATAATATTTGCTTTTAAATTCCTTGAGTTTTATGCTTTTCCTCCCTACTTGCTTGTGTTCTACGCCGGCAGAGCCCGGCCACGCGCGTACCTCACCCAGCATTAGCCCCGACCGGAACCCAGGACAGGACCAAAGGAGTGAGGGGCTACGTGACAAGTTAGGCTCCTGAGTCGCGATGCTGAGGAGTCCCCCTTGGTGCACGAACAACAAGTAGGGAAGTGTGATGTAGGTGTATCTTCCATTCTACGTTTGCAGAGCCCGACTCCGTGCGTACCTCACCCAGCATAGCCTTTCGGAACGAAGGAGTGAGGGGCTACGGGGCCAGTTAGGCTCCTGAGTCGCGATGCTCAGGAGTCCCCCTTGATGCGCAAACAACAAGCGATGAGGTGAGATGCAAGCGAGACTACCATTCTACATCTGCAGAGCCCGGCCCCGCGTGTACCTCACCCAGCATAGCCTTTCGGAACTAAGGAGTGAGGGGCTACGGGACCAGTTAGGCCCATGAGTCGCGATGCTCAGGGGTCCCCCTTGATGCTCAAACGGCCTTCATACCTTGGCTTCGCTCGGGGAGAGGCGCGCGAGGAACCAGGCCTGAGGGGCCTGGCTAGGTGGCGTACGTCTGGGCGTGACCCAGGCGTAGCCCCCGTGCCTAGCCCCCTCGCGCAGTGCTCCCGAGGGGAGGCGTTGCGATGAGGCTTGACGTTGAGCTCTGGGCTCCTTCAGGTTGATGCGGCCCGGAGGCCACCCTCAGTTGTTTATCACCAGCACGGAGCATAGCGCTTCCGTATGTCTATGGGCATAGTCGCTCCTCGGTAGTGTCGTCAGCCAGCGTGGAGCATGGTGCTTCCACTGGTACGTGGGAGGGGGATCCTCTCCGGGAGGAGCCCCCGGGGCGTGTACAGCCCCGCCCTGACATGTGGCCGGCACGGTAGGGCTAGGTGAGGTGTATCTGGGCACCCGTGAGCCAGCGCGGGACTCACGGGGCCCTACCTCTAGGCGGGTTGCGCCTGGCATTGGGCCGTATTTTGTGATGTGTTCCTGCAAATTTGGTTAGATGCCGGCACTCTACGTCCTCGGGTCCCGGCCCTCGAGCTTGTCTCAGCGGTCGCTGGTATGCCAGGTCGCGATGCCATGGACAAGGCCAGAGGGTGAGGGCTGGAGAGCCAGTAAGAGCCCTGAGTCGCGATGCTCGGGTACCCCCCCTTTAACGTGCAAGTGGTCGACATGGAGAAGAAGAGGTGCCGTGGACAGACATCAAGTAATCAAGCATGATAGGCGAATGCATAGCTGGAAATAAACACAAGGGAGATACACGCCACTGGGCCTGGCCCGAGCGGCCTGGGGATGATGCAGCCCGAGGGGCGCCCCCAACGAAGCAAGCTAGTGACCGAGAAAAAAGGGACACATGCCGCTGGGACGGACCCACGCGGCCTGGGAATGATGCAACCCTGGGAGGGCGTTCCCAGCCGGAAATGAAGCTTGAAAGATGTCACCTGAAGATGTCGAGGACTAAGTGGTGTTGGTGCAGCGGACTCGGTAGGCTGCGGAAGCTGATCCTCACGAGCCTCCAGGCCCAGGGACATCAGGAGGCTCTGGGGGCGCTGGTGGCTCCTCGCGAATCATCTCCATCTCCGCCAGGACTGCGGAACGCCTATCTTCCTGAGTTTCCATGATGCTCCTCATGAGGCGCTGGTACGCAGCAGCCACGCTCGGCAAGCCGTAAGGCATGCGAACGTAGCTATGGGTTGGACCTCCACAATGTCCCACTTGCGAGGGCCAGAGGCGTTCCGTCGTGGCGACCTGATAGATCCCTGGTACGTCGATGCAGACACGCAGCCCACCATCGTCGCCTGGATGGGGAGCCACAATCGGTGAACGGCGGCAACCTCTCATGATTCTTGACTCCTGTAGTTCTTGAACGGCCTTGTCGACGAACTCCTGTTGATCTGACCTTCCTTGCCTCGCTCCTTCTTGAGGGAAACGTGCTTCGAAGCACGCCTCCACGTGGTGCCCAAGCGCCTCCCTCGTGACCTTGGCCAGGTCGGTGGCCCTCCAGGTGAGAGCCCCCGAGCCCTGCCTGAGGAGGGCGCCAAGCGCGCTTTCCTATGCGATGGAAGGAGGGTCCCCTTGGGCAGACGTTGGCCCTGGGGGGGCCGCCTCCTGAGGGGCCGGTCCGGACAATGCCTTCTTCTTCTTGGGGGTGGTCTTGGGAAGCCTCCTGCTTCCACGATCTGGGTCTTCTAGTGACGCGGCCTGAAAGGCTCGCTCCAGGGAACACACTGCATCCTTCTCTTCACATGGCACCGTGATGAGTCCGCCACTTCCTGGCATCTTGAGGACGTTCTAGCCATGATGAGTTACGGCCATGAACTTGGCCGACGCTGGGTACCTGAGGATGGCGTTGTACGGCAGGCGGATGTGGGCGACGTCGAAGTCGATGAGCTCGGTGCGGTAGTTGCTGCGGGCCCCGAAGGTGACATGGAGGCGGACCTGCCCGATCGGGATCGTGGAACCGTCGGTGACTCCAGACAAAGGCCTGGTTGGCTGAAGCTGGTCATAGGGCACTTGGAGATTGTTGAATGTTTCCACGGACAGGACGTTGAGCCCTGCTCCACCATCGATGAGGGTCCTAGTGACCAGTACGTTGCTGATGACTGGGGAGCAAAGCATCGGGAGGACCCCAGCTGTGGCCGCGCACTTGAGCTGATCCGCTGAGCTGAACGTGATGGCGCACGCCGACCACTTGAGAGGGCGCGTTGCTTCGAGCCTGGGGAGGACTGCATTCACTTCGCGGGCAAACTGCTTGAAGATGCGTTGGGAGGCTGGGGCTTGAGCTCCGCCCAGGATGCAGGCGATTGCGCGCTGCTCCTGGAAGCCCCCAGCCCCCTCGTCTTGATGGCGGTCCTCGTTCCTCCTTGGCTGAGGCGGCAGTGGAGGGAGGCCTGCGTTGCCCTGCAGGCGATCCTCACGAGGCTGATCCCTCCAGTCCCCCTCGCGAGGTAGGTCTCGCCAGCGGTCCTCGCAACGTTGATCACGCCATCCTCGGCGCGGGCCGCGGTCTTCCCAGCGTCCTGCGTTTCTTCCTCCTCCTCGGCCATAGCCCCGGTCAGCGCGGTCAGGACGACAGCCGAACCTTCCTTCTCGCACGGCGCGGAGCTCTTGGCATACATTGGTGTTGTGGGTGTGGAGGTCGTGGTACACACAGTACCGGCTGCCCTTGGAGGACTTGGGCAGATCCTTGCCCCGCTTGGTATCCGGTTCCACCGCGAGCACGGCAGCCCCCTTGCGCTTCACGTCCTTGGCCTTGGGCTTCTTCTCTTTTGGGTCTGCGGCGGGCAGCTCGAGGAGGGAGAGGCGCCCTTCCTCAGCCCTGGCGCACTTGGTCGCCAAGTTGAGCAGCTCCAGGGAGGTGCACAGGTCTTCATGCATCTCCAGCTCCTCCTTCATCTTGACGTCGCGCACACCATCGGAGAAGGCCGAGATGATGGCTTCCTCGGACACCTTGGGGATCTTGAGGCACGCACTGTTGAAGCGCTGGATGTACTTTTGCAGGGTCTCTCCGGGTTGTTGCTTGATGCGGCGCATGTCGCTCACGGCGGGCGGCCGGTCGCGAGTGCCTTGGAAGATGGCGATGAAGCGGGTGCGCATCTGGTCCCAGGAAGAGATCATGCCTGGGGCTAGGTTCAGGAGCCAGGTGCGAGCTCCTTCCTTGAGCGCCATGGGGAACCAGTTCGCCATGACCTTTTCATCCCCGCCGGCAGCTTCGATGCCCAGCTCATAGAGCTGGAGGAACTCTGCAGGGTCGGTCGTGCCGTCGTAACGAGGAGGCAGGTCTGGCTTGAACTTGTCAGGCCATGCGACGCTGCGCAGCTCGGTGGTGTAGGCACGGTAGCCAGCAGTGGCCACGGGAGGCTTTGGCCGAGGGAGAGCTTGGCCTTGCGGGTCCCCATGTGTTGCAGCTGGGAGCAGCGCGGGGTCTTGACGTGCCGGAGTTGGAGCAGGGTCACGACGAGCCGGAGCAGGGAGCGCGCGGGCAGCCCCTTGCGGTCGAGGGACTTCTTGGCAGCTCCGTTCTTGCTGGGCTGGCACCTGACGGAGCGGGTTCCGCCCAGGGGCCATGCGCCTTGGAGCCATGGCGTCTTCTTGGAGAGGAGGTGGCTGGTACGCCCCCGGAGCTTCATTGCCCGCGCGGGGCGGGGTGCGGCACAGCGGAGCGAACGGCGCAGGAGAGCCCCCTACGGCGCGGACGAGCTCGGCGACGCGGTCGAGCCACTCTTCGTAGACATTGTCGATGGGACGGTAGCGCAGGAGCTCGTTTGCCGTGATGAGCGCAGCTCGAGCCTCCAAGGGTGCATGGAGCGCGCGGGACGAAGAGCTAGCTGGTGTGAGCGATGGAGTAGCGGTGCGGCCGTCTTGCTGCACGGACGGATGCTGAGATGACGCTTTCTGCTCGTTCCCCGCCGGGCCGGTGGCGGCATTGATGGCAGGCGACGGGGAACGATGAGGACGCCCACCGACGGGAGTCGTCTGGGCGACGCGGGAAGCGATGGCGGCCCGGCGCTCGGCGCGGGCCCGACGAGCGTCAGACATGGACGCGACGGCTGGAGAAGAACGGAGCGGTGGAAGACAAATCCCGGTGCACCCCTACCTGGTGCGCCAAATGTCGGATTTCGGGTTCCGGCAGACCCTTAAGGTTCGGACTCTGGGGTGCGCGCGGAGATTATGCCCTCTACCTCTCCGTCTCGCAAAGATCTAAACTACTGAAAGAACAACACAAGAGACACAAGGTTTATACTGGTTCGGGCCACCGATGTGGTGTAATACCCTACTCCAGTGTGGTGTGGTGGATTGCCTCTTGGGCTGATGATGATGAACAATACAAGGAAGAACAGCCTCGCGAGGGTCTGTTCTTGGCCTGGGGGATGAACTGCTAGGAGGAGTTCGATCGCCCTTCTCTCTCTTTGATGCCTATCTAACTGATTGTCGGGTTGCTAGGTAGTCCGATCTTCCTAGATGCCTCTACCCTGGGGGTGGCTAGTCCTATTTATAGGCAAAGGCCCTGGGCCTCTTCCCAAATATTGAGCGGGAAGGGCGCCAACAATTGGCCATTTTGAAGGGGAACATCTGGTACACTTATCCTGACTAAAGTTGGTCCTCGCCTGTCAAAGGCTCTGGTGATGACGCTGGCTTGGGCTCCATGATGAACTCCTCCTTGTCACGGAGCTGGTCTTGGTCTCGTTGCACCAAAATGGATGCCTTTGCTTGATCCTCGCGCCTGCACTTGCCCCCTTTGCACCAAAGAGGAAAGGGAGACATTATGCGGGCTGGCGCCCGCCTGGCACCCTTGGTCGTCATGGCTTGCGTCATAGGCACCTCGTGAGGTGCCCCGCCTTGATCTCTCCGCCTCCTCGTGAGCCAGCCTGACGAGGCCGTGCCTGAGGAAGCGTCATGTCGTCCGCCCAGCGAGGCTTGGCCCCTCGCGAGGGTCTTGGGTCTCGTGTTGATGAAGATGGACCGTGTTGGGCCCCCTTTCGAGCCACGCCGCAGGCCGCAGGCAGGCAAGTCTGGGGACCCCCGTTCCCAGAACGCCGACAGCTTGTCTCTTGGGTTTAGAGAAACACCGAAGAGTTTGCTTGACCGGCTTTAATCCTTTTAGGATATTAAGGTTGTGTTCGGCCAGCCTGCATGGGATTCCTAGCATATCTGAAGGATGCCAGGCGAATATGTCCCAATTCTTGCGCAGGAACTCTCGGAGTGCGACGTCCACGGTGGGGTTTAACTGTGTCCCGATGGAGGCTGTTTTTGTAGCGTCCGTTGGGTGGACTTGGAATTTGACTATTTCATCCGCTGGTTCAAAAGAGGTGGACTTGGATCTTTTCTCAAGTATCACATCGTCCCTATCCACTATGGAGCGTAGCGCAGTTAATTCCTCGGCCGCAAGGGCTTCAGATAATGCCTCGAGGGCCAACAAGACTGTTTTGTTTTCGGCTTGAAGGGCTGTGTCCGGATCACTAGCAAGAGTGATGATTCCATTGGGCCCAGGCATTTTGAGCTTCATGTGCCCATAATGGGCTATGGCTTGGAAGATTGTGAATGCCTCCCGCCCTAAAAGGGCGTGGTATCCGCTACTGAACGGGGCCACTTGGAATGTAATTTCTTCGGACCTATAGTTCTCCGACGTGCTGAATACTACATCTAGTGTGGTTTTCTCAGCGCAGCGTGCTTCTCGACTGGGGATGATTCCCCTGAAGGTTGTGCTGCTTTGCTCAATGCGGTTCCAGTCTATTTCCATTTTTTGAAGAGTTTCCTCATAGATGAGGTTTAATCCACTGCTGACGTCCATGAGTACTTTGATGAGTCGAAAGCCGTCCACGATTGGACTGAGGACCAGTGCAGCTAGTGCCTAGGCTGTTCGGAATTTAGGTTTGTCACTGGCATTGAAGGTGATAGCCGTATCACTCCATGGATTTATTGCTGCCACGTGGCAGATTTCGGCAGGGCTGCGGAGTGTTCGCTTGCGCCTATTATTTGATGCGAAGGTCTCGAAGACTGTTAATGTCATATTTTTATCCCCGGGATGCTGCTCTATGGCCTCTGGGATGAGAAGGTCCTCGCCACTTTTGGCCACCTGCCGGAGTATCCAACATGCTCTAAGGCTATGTGTTGGTATGGTACCTGCTGTACTATGAATTTTGCAGGGTCCGTTGAGCCATCCCTCCAATACGGTTCCATGCCCTGTAGAGGGTTTTTGCTTTTTTGTAGTTAACTCGAGTGTCTTGTGATAGTGCACCCTTTTACTTCAGACTGGGTGTGTATTCGGGGCCGGATTATCCCAAAATTTTGTTTCGATTTTCCAGGCGCTTTCCATTGCACAGTACTTTCGTACTATGGACGCCAAGTCAGCAAAGCGTGATATGTCACGGCGACGTATGGCGTTAAGGATTCCCTTGTCCGTGCAATTATTGCAGAAGAATGAGACTGCGTCTTCCTCACGACAGTCCTTAACCTTGTTCATCACAAGGAGGAATCTGGCCCAATAATGATGTACTGTTTCCTGGGGCTCTTGCCTGATGTTGGAAAGATCGCTTATGTTTGGGTGGGTGGGATTAAGTTCAGATCTGAGACCCAGGGACCGAGAAGTTTCCAATATTGGAAGTTCGGATTCCAGGATGTTGCCTGATAAGTCTGGCCCGCTGCCTGACTCTAGGTTCAGGGCTTTGGTGATGTCCTCCCGTAAACGGGCGTCCGACTCGGAGTGCTCAGGAATCCAGACATAGTTAGTCCTCAAGATAGATGAAGAATCGCCGCATTATTCCTCCACTACCGCGATATGATGGGTGACCGGTGGAGAGTTAATCTCCCTTTGATCGGGTTTAAGCCCAATCCGATAATAGTCCATAGCGACTCCCAAGGCGGCGATGCGATCCAAGAGCTCGTTCAGGGAAGAGAGATCTATTGGATCCATCTGCTCAGCGAGTTCCGAGTTGACGTGGAGGCTGTTTTCGATGACCCGAGAGGTCAATGTTGGTGCAGCAGACGAAGAGGCGGTCATGATAAAACCGCCTAGCTGGAGAGTTTGACCGACAGCCAAGGCTCCCCCTGCGGTAATGTTGTCTTTAAGGACGAGATGAGACACCCTTCCCTGCGGTGACGACACAGTGGAACTCTCAATGAAAGCACCAATGTCGGTGTCAAAACTGGTGGATCTCGGGTAGGGGGTCCCGAACTGTGCGTCTAGGCGGATGGTAACAGGAGACAGGGGACACGATGTTTTTATCCAGGTTCGGGCCCTCTCGATGGAGGTAAAACCCTACTCCTGCTTGATTGATGTTGATGATATGGGTATTACAAGAGTTGATCTACCACGAGATCAGAGAGGCTAAACCCTAGAAGCTAGCCTATGGTACGATTGTTGTTTCTACGGACTAAACCCTCCGGTTTATATAGACACCGGAGGGGGCTAGGGTTACACAGAGTCGGTTACAAGGATGGAGATCTACATATCCATATTGCCAAGCTTACCTTCGACGACAAGGAGAGTTCCATCCGGACACGGGACGAAGTCTTCAATCTTGTATCTTCATAGTCCAACAATCCGGCCAAAGGTTATAGTCCGGCTGTTAGGATACCCCCTTATCCAGGACTCCCTCACCTAGTATCTATTATGTTCTGAGATTGATGTTGTTATGACTTTTCCATGCTTAATGCTTATCACTTTGGGCCCGGGTGCCATGATTTCAGATCTGAACCATTTGTGTTTTCACCATTATATCTATGTTCTAGATCCGATCTTGCAAGTCATATTCACCTATTACGTGTTATGATCCGTAAATCCCAGTGTGACAGTAATTGGGATACTTTCTGGTGATGACCGTTGTTTGAGGGGCTCATGTATTCACTATGTGTTAACACTTTGTTATGGTTCTCTATTAAAAGGAGGCCTTAATATCCCTTAGTTTCCTTATGGACCCCGTTTCCATGGGAGGGTAGGACAAAAGATGTCATGCAAGTTCTTTCCATAATCACGTATGATTATTTACAGAATACATGCCTACATTATATGTATGAACTGGAGCTAGTTTTGTATCGCCCTAGGTTATGATTGTTATATGATGAATATCATTCAATGAATCCACCGATCCAATGTCTATGAATTTTCCACATATTGCTCTTGCTAAGTTACTACTGCTGCTGTTACTGTTACAACTACTACAAAATCATTGCTATCACTGTTACCGTTACTACTGCTGTTACAACTACTATCAAAACTATCATACTACTATGCTACTGATCACTTTGCTACAGATATTTAATCTCCAGGTGTGGTTGAATTGACAACTCAACTGCTAATACTTGCAAATATTCTTTGGCTCCCCTTGTGTCGAATCTATTATTTTGGGTTGAATACTCTACCCTCGAAAACTGTTGCGATCCCCTATACTTGTGGGTTATCAAGACCTTTTTTTGGCGCCGTTGCCAGGGAACATAGCTATATTTGTTGAGTCACTTGGGATTACTATTTATTTATCACTATGAAGAATCTGAAGGATACTAAAACCAAGATCGTTCCCTCTATTACGAGGGGAGGTAAGGAACTTCCATCAGACTCTTCACTTGATTCACCTTTTGTTTTGAGTAGACTAGCAACACCACCACATGTTATTAATCCTGATATGTAGCAAGTTATTGATGATGCTACTTCTATTATGGATAAGACTCATGATGATGCTAGTACCTTGCTTGATGATAATGTGCCACTAGGTGAATTTCTTGATGAACAACTTGCAAGAGCCAAAGATATTGAGAATGCTCAAACGGATGAAATTATGGAAATGGATGAAGTACTTGAAACTGAAAATATTGAAACACCTATTAGACCAAGCTCTCCTAGATATGAATTGCCTAAGATATCGAAAGGTTATGTTATGGATGAGGAGATAGCTAGAGACTTTCTTGCTCCCAGTGACAGGGATGATCTTAAGAAATTACTATGCAAACTGAAAGAAAAAAATTTAATGCTAGAATGAAATGTGATCCTAAGTTTGCTACTTCACCTACCTTTGTTGATGATAAGGATTATGAATTCTTTGTCGACCCAGAGTTAATTACTTTGGTTGAATCTGATCCTTTCCATGGTTATGAAACTAAGACTGTTGTGGACACCTTACTAAATTAAATGATATAACCACCCTATTTGCTCATGATGAGAAAATTTGTAACTATTATATCCTCATTTTAGTTCTCATTAAAGGGTGATGCTAAGATACGGTACAATACTCTTGCTCCTGGTTGTGTGCGTAGTCCCGGGGATATGATTTATTACTTCTCTGAAAAATATTTTCCTGCTCATAAGAAACAAGCTGCCTTACAGGAAATATTTAACTTTGTGCAAATTGAAGAAGAGAGTCTCCCACAAGTTTGGGGGAGGCTTCTCCAATTCACTACTACAGGATGCTGCTAACGCGACACTACGATCAGAGACCCTTTGACGAAACTGTGTGCGATGCATTAATCACAAACAGGGATGTAAAAAACCGTCAAAAAAGGTGCAAAACATTTGCGATGGTGGAGCCATCAAAAACGGTTCAGATTTTAGTTGCGTGTGCGATTCAAGGCACACGGTTAACCCGTTCGAACTATTTGCGATGAGACAGAACAACAGAAACGGGCAGCCATATCAATGTGTGTGTGATATACGGCATACAGTTCGCTCTGATGAACCATTTGCTATTAGGGACTGCAACATAAATGGTTAGCCAGATCAAGGTGTGTGTGATATAGGGCATACAGTTCACTCGGATGAACTGTTTTTGATTAGCAAACACAACAGAAACGGTTCAACTTAACAAGATGTGTGTGATACATGGCAAACAGCCGACTCGGATGAACTATTTGCGATGAGAAACTACAACACAGACGGCTAATACAGTTAGTTCGTGTGCGATATTGTGTGTACAAAAAACTTTGAAAAATGCAAACTAGTTGCTTGCGGTGGCTAGGAGTATCGCACACGATGCAACTGCGAGTACTCTTGTGCGATGGTTAGTAGTTTACACATATGTTTCCTTATGTTAACATTTTGTGATAAATAACACGTGGCACCGGATACGGTATTCGGGTTGTGTGTGTGCTCCACTTAGTCTTCCCGCGCTCTAGCGAATGCTTCCCGCGCTCCACATGGGTGAATTGTAAAATCCATGCCTATTCCCTCACCGGTTTCCCGCCACCAGCTAACGGCTTGCTACATATAACCCAGGCGGCACCGCACCGCCGCGACACTCTGCGAAGATCTAGTCCTCACCCATCTACCATTAGTTATTCCAAAAATGGCAGGCAACGACCAAAGCTTCGACGTCGACGCCTACGTGTGTTACATCTTCGGTGAGGAGACGAGCCGGAGCAGGTCGGGGGGCAAGAGCTTCATCGGCCGGTGTAGGCACCATGGCCCATCGGCAGCGATATCGGCGTCACAGTCCTTGGGAGCACAATCGACATATTGCAGAGGAGGTGTGATGAGCAGTTTGCCATCCATCATGCAAAAGATCCAGAGCTGCTCAGCGGCATGATCGACAACCCACCCGAAGAGCCACCGTCACTAGTGCTCATCGAGAGCCTGATGCCCCGCAAGGAATGGGCAGAGGACCTCTGTGATTCAGTGAAGACAAAGGCAGGCTGTGGCTTCATCATTGCCCGCAGCGGCCGTGTCAACCTTGATCCCGATGATGTGGTGGCCAGGCTCGAGCGCATCCTTGGCGGAGTTGACATTCCCGACGAAGTAGAACATCGCCAACGTGATATCTTGAGGATGCAGGTGATCGATGGAATTTGCTACCAGGCCAGAGACATGGAAATGGAGCGGTTCCGCGGAGTTGTCATGCGCGCGATTGCACGCTGTCAAGCTCGTCTGGAAGAGGCCCAGCAGCCCCAAGAGCCTCCCAGCACCAGCAGCTCCGTAGGCAGAGGCGGGTCGGGACACTTGGAGTGAACAGCCGCAAGGGTGCTATGCTGATCATTTAGTCCAAGAAGACCATCATCAGAAGGCCGCCAGCTCAGGCTTTCAGCTTATATTTTATTATAATTGTATGCATATGTAGGTCGTGTGTGTTCTGGGCCTTGCCGCATGTGGCATTTTAAATTATCCTGAATATGTAAGACAATTATTAAGAATTATTAACCGTTGCCATTGTAACTTTGCCTCAACGGCGAGAAGAGCGGGTGCAGGGATGCCAGAGCGGAGCGCGCCGTGGCCGCCTCAACGGCGAGCAACCACGTGGTCAGCCTTCTGCCATCAATAAATTTTTACCTTGTTTCTTGTCACATTGCTGATTACAACGCAATAAGTAATTGCAAATCTGTTCACACCTATCAAACTAATATGTGTTCACACTTAGCACCGGGCTATAAAAAGTACCCACTCAAAAATTACTTCACAGTTCCTCTCCTCATCACCCACAAAACTGGTTTTTTCTATCAAGTCGTTCCGCCATGACCGGTAGGAGGAGTTTAGGGTGGAGATATAACCAGGCAACAAAGACCAAGGCCGCGGAAGCACTAGAGAGGTTCTGCTGCGAAGCCACAGCAGAGATGTCCCGGCGCGCCGCGGAGCCCTCGAACGAGCTCTCATGGGAACGCGAGGGCTCTCACAAGCGCATCCGCGGTGTCGGCAATCGCGACGAGCCAGCATTCCTGAAGTCCTTCACCGGTGATGATGACATTCTCGCTGGCATCACTACGCAGCAGGAGCTAGTTGACGGCTTGATGAAGCTGCTCAAGATCAGTGATGCGTCGGTTGACAAGGCGACTGGCCTCATCGAGCAACTCATGGGTGACAATGCGAAGCTCCTCAAGTTGGTCGCCAAGAAGAAGGAGGAGGCCGCCGGCTGGAAGATGTTGTTGGGGAACGTTGCAGAAAATTAAATTTTTTCCTACGGTTTCACCAAGATCCATCTATGAGTTCATCTAAGCAACGAGTCATAGGAGAGAGATTGCATCCACATACCACTTTGTAGATCGCGAGCGGAAGCGTTCAACGAACGGGGATGAGGTAGTCGTACACGACGTAATCCAAATCACCGGAGATCCTAGCACCGAACGGACGGCACCTCCGCGTTCAACACACGTATGGTCAGCGTAACGTCTCCTTCTTCTTGATCCAGCAAGGCAAAGGAGAGGTTGAGGAAGATGGCTCCAGCAGCAGCACGACGGCGTGGTGATGGTGGAGCTGCAGTACTCCGGCAGGGCTTCGCCGAGCTCTACGAAGGAGGAGGAGATGTTGGAGAGGGAGAGGGAGGCGCCAGGGCAAAGGGGGTGCGGCTGCCCCCCTTCCCCTCCCTCCTTTATATAGGCCCCATGGGGGGGCGCCGGCCCTAGGAGATGCAATCTCCTAGGGGGCGGCGGCCAAGGGGTGGGGGGCTTGCCCCCCAAGCAAGGGGGCGCACCCCTTTAGGGTTTGCCCACCCTAGGCGCATGGGCCCCTTGGGGCTGGTTCGCCTTGGCCCATGTAGGCCAAGGCGCACCCCTAGAGCCCATGTGGCCCCCCGAGGCAGGTGGCCCCACCCGGTGGACCCCCCGGGACCCTCCTGTGGTCCCGGTACAATACCGATAACCCCGAAACTTGTCCCGATGGCCAAAACAGCACTTCCTATATATAATTCTTTACCTCCGGACCATTCCGAAACTCCTCATGACGTCCGGGATCTCATCCGGGACTCCGAACAACATTCGGGTTACCGCATATACATATCTTCACAACCCTAGCATCACCGAACCTTAAGTGTGTAGACCCTACGGGTTCGGGAGACATGCAGACATGACCGAGACGGCTCTCGGGCAATAACCAACAGCGGGATCTGGATACCCATGTTGGCTCCCACATGCTCCACGAAGATCTCATCGGATGAACCACGATGTCGAGGATTCAATTAATCCCGTATACGATTCCCTTTGTCAATCGGTATTTTACTTGCCCAAGATTCGATCGTCGGTATCCCAATACCTCGTTCAATCTCGTTACCGGCAAGTCACTTTACTCGTACCGTAATGCATGATCCCATGATCAAACACTTTGATCACATTGAGCTCATTATGATGATGCATTACTGAGTGGGCCCGGTGATACCTCTCCGTCAAGCGGAGTGACAAATCCCAGTCTCGATCCGTGTCAACCCAACATACACTTTCGGAGATACTCGTAGTATACCTTTATAGTCACCCAGTTACGTTGTGACGTTTGGCACACCCAAAGCACTCCTACGGTATCCGGGAGTTACACGATCTCATGGTCTAAGGAAAGGATACTTGACATTGGAAAACTCTAGCAAACGAACTATGTGATCTTATGCTATGTTTAGGATTGGGTCTCGTCCATCACATCATTCTCCTAATGATGTGATCTCGTTATCAATGACATCCAATATCCATAGTCAGGAAACCATGACTATCTATCGATCAACGAGCTAGTCAACTAGAGGCTTACTAGGGACATGTTGTTGTCTGTTATTCACACATGTATTACGATTTCCGGATAACACAATTATAGTACGAATAAAGACAATTATCATGAACAAGGAAATATAATAATAATGCTTTTATTATTGCCTCTAGGGCATATTTCCAACAGATGTTGCATGAGCAGAGTAGTGCCTCGGAGATGATGCTGAAAGCGATCATCGAGGGACTGATGGGTGGCTTGAGGAAGCTCTAGATCGAGCGCGAGCAGGAGGTGGAGGAATCTGTGGCTGCTTTCCAGCAAAGTCGTGAGGAATTGAAGAAGGAGCTGGAGGATTTCGCCGCCTGGCGATCCATCAACGAGTAGAGACAGTAGCGACCCAGACCATTGTCTGCAATTTCCTTCTTCTCTTGCCCTCGTGTCTTCCAGGCTTTGCCGCATGTGGCATTTTAAATTATCCGGTATATGTAAGACAATTATTATCTGCGCCATTGTTAATTTGTCTTTGTATTATCCGTTGCCATTTTATTTGTGGTTGTATTATCCGTTGCCCTATGTGGCAATTTAAATTAGGGCGGAATACGAGTTGAAAACACGAACAAAGCAAATGCTGCCATGGGATCAAAAACAAACACCCTCCGTCCAGGTGCTTTCATTAACCCATGAGAAGTGGTGAGCAAGGCGGGTGGCGGCTGGTGCATGGAGGTCAAAGAGCTTGCTTCCTGGTGAGCATGGGCGGCCTTGCTGCTTGCATGTGTCCCATCGAGCCTGCGAGGTGGACAGGATGCACGCTTCCCATCGAGCCTGCGCGGCGGACTGCTCGCACGCGTGTCGAGCCTGCATGGCGGACTTCTCGCGCTCGTCCCGTCTAATCAAACAGCTGCACACACGCCTCCGAGTATAGTTAATTTCGACACGGTTAATATAATACAGCCGTTTGCGATATTAATGTGTCAGCTTTTTGTTTCAAAAAGGACTTCGTTGGCTACTAATGTGTACGCCTCTTCTCAAACTGGACGATTTTTTACCACGGCATATATGTGCCATGTCATGAAACCATGCCAAGTTTCATGTTTTTTGGGTGACTTTTTGATTTACTGGGATTTAAAAACCAAGATTCTCAATGTTTCAGGATGATGACAAGTTTGTAATTCATTCCCATTCCTTAAATGAGACCTAAACATGCACCCGATGACACATGTACGATTTCCCACCCACTTTGCTTCACTGGAGCATGTGCTTGTAGTTCAAATTTGTATTATGGACTACAATAAATGTGTAGAAAACTTAGTAATTAGTAATACATATATAATGGCCAAACGAAACCTGAACAGTTTCAAATTTTAGCCCGACACTCCTGTTATTCTATGTTGCCTGTAGAAAACAAAGTTCAAGGCAAGAAGAGGCAGCGATTATCGTTTCGCCCACAAGAGGGGCATGTTTCCCTACCGGAACCACGAGGGTTGCGACAGGCTCCGGTTTGTAAGAGGCTTGTAATATAGCTTTGCCCAAATTGGACAATTATATGTACCATGTAGTGACACCATGCCAAGTTTCATGATTTCCTGGTGAGTTTTGGATCTACAGAGATTTAAAAACCAAGATTCGCAATGTTTGTGGCCAAGCCAGGACGGCGAGAAGGTTGAATTCGTTCTCATTTGTTCCATGGGACCTAAACATGCACCCCAAGGAAACATGTACGTTTTTTCTAGCCATTTTGGTGAACGGGAGCATGTATTTGTAGTTCGGATTTGAATTATGGACATTAAATGCCTAGAAAACTCAATTAATGAATAAAAAGGTCAAACGAACACTGAATAATTTCAAAGTTCAGCGCGAATCTCCCGTTGTTTCGTGTCGCGTGTATAAGAAAATACAAGGCTAGAAGAGGGAGTGATTATCGTTTGGCCCACAAGGGGACACGTTTCCCTATTGAAACCACGAGGGTTCTTGCGACAGGCTCCGGTTTGTAAGAGGTTTGTAATAAAGCTTGGCCCAAATTGGCCATGTTTCTAACTCGACATATATGTGCCATGACGTGACACCATGCCACCTTTGATGACTTTCTGGTGAGTTTTGGATTTATGGGGACTTCAAAACCGAGATTCAAAATGTTTGAGGATGAGCCCGGACACTGGTACGGTTGTAATTCGTTCCCATTCCTGGCATGGGACCTAAACATGCACCCAAGGACACATGTATAAATTTTCTAGCCATTTTGGTAAACTGGAGCATGTATTTGTAGTTCAGATTTGAATTATGAACATTAAATGCCTAGGAAACTCAATTAGTGTATAAAAAGGCCAAACAAACCCTGAATAAGTTTAATTTTCAGCACGGATATCTTGTCGTTCCATGTTGCCCATGGAAAAAAATACAAGGCGAAAAGAGGTAGTGATTACGTTTCGCCCACAAGGGGAACACGTTTCCCTATCGGAACCATGAGGCTTCTTTGAGAGAAGCTCCGGTTTTTGTAAGAGGTTTTTAATAAAGCTTGGCCCAAAGTGGACAATGTTTTTACCACGACATATATGTGCCATGATGTGACACCATGCCACCTTTGATGACTTTCTGGTGAGTTTACGATTTATGGGGATTTAAAAACCGAGATTCCAAATGTTTGAGGACGAGCCAGGACGCGGGTACGGTTGTAATTCGTTCCCATTCCTGGCATGGGACCTAAACATGCACCCAAGGACACATGTACAAATTTTCTAGCCATTTTGGTGCACTGGAGCATGTATTTGAAGTTCAGATTTGAATTATGGACATTAAATGCCTAGGAAACTCAATTAGTGTATAAAAAGGCCAAATGAACCCTGAATAAGTTTAAATTTCAGCATGGATATCCTGTCGTTCCATGTTTCCCATAGAAGAAAATACAAGGCGAAAAGAGCCCGTGATTACGTTTCGCCCACAAGGGGGACACATTTCCCTATCGGAACCACGAGGCTTCTTTGAGAGAAGCTCCGGTTTTGTAAGAGGCTTGTAATAAAACTTGCGCTACAATGGACGAAAAAAATTCCTCGACATATAAGTGCCATGTCGTGACACCATGCCAGGTTTCATGATTTTCGACTTAGTTTTGGATTTACGATATTTAAAAACCGAGATTCTTCTCACAAAATGTTTTCAAATAGCACACGGTTCACTCACGAAAGCCGATATTCAATGAAAACTTCATGGAAACCATATTTTAAAGTTTCATAAAAATCTGAAAAAATGTGGGATGTTAAGAAGGTGATGTTTTATTGCGACACAAAATTTCAAGTTGAAAAACATTACGAGATGTGAGCTATGAAGAAGACAAATTCAGCCCTAAATAGTGACATTACTATTTAGCACTATTCAACGCTGATTTTGTCTTTTTTCATAGCTCACATCTCGTCATGTATTTCAACTTGAAATTTTGTGTGGCAATAAAACATCATCCTCTTAACATCCCGCATTTTTTCATTTTTTTTGAAATTTCAAATCATCTTTTTCTCGTGGTTTTCACCGGTTTCCACTGAATGTTGGTTTTCGTATGATACCCCCCCCCCCCGCCCCCTCCTGCGCGCGCGATCTGTGTCATGCGTTCTGATTGGCCAGAACCCAAGCCCCGCGGATCATATGTTTGCACTGTTGGATGCTCCTAGATCAAACGGCAACCCTGAGCCCTTTCGACAGCACTTGTAGTACATGGGTAAGCACTGTGCCCATGCGTCATGTAGCTCGTGCTTCCTTCTCTACTAGGTTTTCATTCAAAATAGGCTACAGTTTCTCGCCATCCTCTCATCGGTTTCCCGCCTCTTCTCCCAGCGTTTTCCCGCTACTAGTGTCAGTGCTCATTGAAGGCTAGCGGCGACACACTGGCCATGTGAAATAACCCACACAGTTTTTGAAAAGCACAAATGTGTGTGATAGGAGGGAGTAGGTCCAATAGGGTGACCATCATGTAACGCCTTAAAGGCAAGGAGGCAATTCTTATCAGCAAGGGTCGGCTTCCCATCCGCTAGCCTAGTCGAATAGAACGCAGAAGTTAAGCGTGCTCGGGTTGGAGTAGTCCAAGGATGGGTGACCCAGTGGGAAGTTGCATATCTCAAGCTTCATTTAAATGCCATGAGACGGTCATTATAGAGATATACTATATCTCTATAGTGACCTATCACGGCAATTATATAAACCTTGGGATCCTTGTTTTGCTAATTTGTAGACTATGTTTTTATGGGTTATTTTTTGATTTAAAAAATTAAAGAATGATTGACTGGACCTGTCATGGCGATTATATAAACCTACTATGTTTTATGGGTTATTTTTTCCTCTAAAAAAATTAAAGAATGATTGACTTGACCTGTCATGGTGATTATATAAATCTTTTTCAGGTTGCATGCAGGGTATAGGGGGCAGGGTGTTCTTCTCGAGCATATCTCCCTTGTGCGGCTTATAGACGCGGCACATATCTGTGCGCTCCCTGAGGTATATATATTATCCTTTACCTACAATTAGAGGGCCTCACACAATCTATCCCTTTGACCCAACAACGAGAAGGGTTTAACCATGATGGTTTCCTATTGATACTAGTAAGGTACACGTGCATTGCATGCATGAGATTTGGTAACCAAATTATGAATAAATACCACACTATAGCATGTAAGCTTTGAGTCATATATGCATGATGTAGATGTTTGTTTAATTCTTATAGTTCATCTCATCCAAAATCAATTAGTTTTATAAAAAAATATTTTAAGATTCATGGAATTGTGCATTGTAAAGTTAAAAACAAAAAGTGACAATTCATTTAGGAAAAAAAGTATGGGCAATTAAGATATGGAAGATTCTAGAGAACAAAGGAGAAGTGCTTGTGTTTTGAGGTTTGTGCATTATGCTTAAGTTCAACCATGGAGTCTTCTAGATTGTACATGTGGCATAATCTTGTGGAATGTAGATGATATCCAATGGCCAGTAGTGCTTGGATTTGCTATCTCTGTACCGTTGGATTGGCTTCATCCAATGACCAACTTTCAAAGTCATTCACACACTATAAAGGTGTATAGATATAGATGTATAGATATATATAGATGTGTCCCATGCTAGACAAAATAAAGTTTGAACGCAAGCGTGGGACGACCCCCCCCCCCCCCGCCGCCGCCTCAAAGTTGGGAAACTAACATCGTACGTATTGAACCAGGCTTGGAGTCGGGTACGGTGTTCGGTTTGTAATGTAGTTGGTGGCCCATCGAAGTTGTGCATTTGGGATTTAAACACATCATACACCACCGTACCCATACATATTTTTAGGCCGCATGCAGGTATACGGGGTCTTCTGATCGACCACGTCTCCCTTCTGCATTTTTTTGTGACGACACGCATATCTGTGGGCTCCCCGAGTGTGTATATATCATCCCTTTGACCGATAATGAGGGGTATGTGTTGGCCATGAATGGATTCCTCCTAGTTCGTGTTAGGACCGGTCACCATCACATGTCGCTCAACCAAAGCTCGAGCTCATGCGTTGTCAGGATTCCCTCCCACATGCTCGGATTACTGGGTTCGATCTACATCAAACCCTGTGTATCTCGTCCTTAACTACCTTGCCTTCATGGTTGTTGTTTGTATCGAGAGGTAGGCACCACATCTAAATTGTACATTATTATATATTTAAAACACACATCACCCCTTCCCAACGTACATCATTTTGGGCCGCGTGCAAGAGGTGCTAGTTTTGTGGTCCCTCTCATGCGATTTTTATGATGGTTCAATCTATTGTCCCAAGCGGTTTATCGACAACAACAACTGTCATTTGACCAAACGATAGATTCATTGGTCCATCTTATGGTAGGTCATGGCGACATGCATGTATGACCAAAGTATCGATCATTACGTGCATCCGCCCCATTGACACGAAGTGGGAGGTGGTGGGCCAAGCATCCTAGCTAGGTACGAAGTTATCATTATATATATATATATATATCCAAGGGTGCTTTCGGGTTTGCAAGGCAGGTGCCACCAAAGTTATGTGTTGTGTATTTAAAGTTTTAAACATCCCCAACATTCCTACATATACTTGGCCACTTCCAGGTGGTTCTTGACTTCTGGCCCCTCTCATCGATCTTCAGCGACGCGTCCAACTGTGGGCCCGCGTGGTCAAAGTTATCCATTGGAATTTGGAACATCACAGACCACCCTTTTCAATCATATATATTTGGGCCACATGCTGGTGTGGCTGTCTTTTGACCCTCTCTAACGTTATTTTTTGCTACAAAGACTCTGATCACGCTCAACGGACACGGGTATAATATCTTAACCGTGTGCGATACAAGTGCGTTCTGAATCACCACACATGCGCAAGCGTGAGCAAATTAAGGTGGAAGTAACTGTGTGCGATGCAAGTGTGCTGAAATCACCACGACCGCGCAAGTGCGGGCAAAGGGGTGGACGTACTGGCTCAACCGTGTGCGATGCAAGTGCGCTGAAATCACCACGACCGCGCAAGCGCGAGCAAAGGGTGGAGGTAATGGCTTAACCGTGTGCGATGCAAGTACGCTGTAAAACCACCACCAGTGCAAGCTAAAGGCGGGTAAGTTTATTTGAAAATTAGGACAAACTGTGTGCGATTGACCAGCTAGCAAGAAATATAAAAAAACAAACTACCTGCCTTGAGCGTTGCAAAAATTGGTGGTTCCGCGCCACTTTTCCTTCTTATCCACTCATACACGTCGGTGCTATACAAACGGTTTTTAACCCCTTTCTTCGACGGCGTTCGGAACCGACACCTAGTGGGTGTGGGCGATAGGGGGTTCTTCCCACAGGACCCAGAAACCGTCGGTGATATGCCCTCCTGGCACACACACGCTCGGCAAAATGAGGTCGTGTGCGATCGGCGATCAACCAAATACGGTTATACATACAATAGTGCTAAAAAATACAATTATACAGGCGAAATCGTTTCCCGTCGTAAGTACGTCCCACACAGTCAGCCCCGCTAAACGTTTCCGTTCGTATATACATCCCACACAGTCACTCCAAGGAAAACGTTTCCGCAAGGTGGCGTAACACAAATAGTTTTCAAGAGAATGTCATGTGTGATTGTTCATTGATCCAACAAGGTTTATTCCTAGAAACTGTGTGCGTTGCCTAAGGCCATCGCCCACGGTGTTTTCTCAATAACCATTTGCAATAGGAAAACCCAACTAGTGGGCTAATTGCCCTGTTATTAATAATCCATTTACTAATCTAATTGACATTCATATTAAGCACATAATATATTCCATTTCCATATTAAGGAAGCAGGATTTCATAATTGAAATACATCAGAGTACAACATGATATAGCTTCAGCACTCAGCTACCCCATTACACAACTGCACCAGCAGCAAGTTTCGCATGCAACATCTAGAACCTTTCAAAATTAGCATCCTAGACGGTGCATAGAGAGATGCATCTCATCTGGAAAATTGCTGAAGCGGAAGGCGAATATTGAGCCTTCATTCATGTTGAAGGTCTTTGCAACTTTAGGCCAGTGCCTGTGGATGATTGACCGTCCATCCTTCGACCTCTTCAGGAACACTTCAATATTGAACCGTGGGTGTTGTATGAAAACTTTCCTCACCTCCTGACCACAGAGGTGGTTTGAGAGGTAATCATCAGTGAAGCCTGAAAGCAAGGATGTGCATAAATATCTTCTATATATTGGAAATGGGGCAAAGGAATAAAAAAGGCAAGGTATAATAGTTAGTACCATCTTGTAAACCTCAGTGCTTCCCATTGTTTCCCAGCAACACATATAAGGCAGTTAGTCATCAGGTTAAGTAAGGGTTCACATGCTATCAGTAAAGTATGTTGATGATAAATAAGCACATTGCAGATTCATCAGATTAATTCAAGTCACATGGAAAATCCATTTGTCGGTGTACTAGAGTAGGGGTACCCTAGTATCCCGAACTTGTGCACGGGCAGCCGCAACACCCCGCGACAATGCTCGACGGGTGACCGCCAAGGTCCTCCGTGGTCCCTTTGGAGCCATTCAAGAACAAAGTATTCAAGCCAAGGAGACAAGGCCCCGGCAAGAGGAGCTTGCCGGGAAGACCACTCAAGGCACAAGACCCCGGCAAGAGGAGCTTGCCGGGAAGGCCAACCAAGGCATCCCAAGGAACTTGCCGCGACGCGCCACGCGTCCCGGCGGGGCCCGGTGAGCAGCAAGCTTCCGGACGCGACGAGACGACGACTGCGGCAAGGCGTTTGCCGCGGCATGCTACCACTCCGTGCCCACGCTCCAGTACATCCACCAACGTGTCGCTCTGGGACCCTTCCAGGCGTACGTGGCGGGAGGCTGTGCAGCCATCGGTACGCGGTGGCAAGCGGCGCTGACAAGATTACCATCGTGGCCAACGGTGGCATCCCTGACGGTCCCTTTTCTGCACTGTTTGGGCGACGCAGATGGGCATTTAATGCCCTTGTCCCCTGCCATCAGGGTTAGGTATGATACACTATACAGGTAGCTGTACCAACCGCAGCACCTTTCCATTTGAGCATATAAAAGGAGGCCCATGCGCAACGTAGAAGGGGAGGAAACAGAAAAACACTCACGCTCGGTCTCGTTAGCTACCGGTGTGTACTGTAGCACTCAGCGCTCCCGAGCAAGAACTCAATACAAACCACAATGTAGGAGCAGGGTATTACGCGATCGTTGCGGCCCGAACCTGGGTAAACTGCTCGTGTGCTTCGCCTCGATCTACTCTTCGTGCGATCTCCGCCCCCCGCCGAACCGAAAGGGGCCCGGTCCGCCGGTCCCCATAGGTGCTCGTGGATCAGTTTCTCCGACATCTTTGGCGCGCCGGGTAGGGGGCGTCGAGGTTGTGTGAACCTGATCCAGCGTTCACACGAGCTAGATCTTCATCATCTTCATCGACATGCCGCCGAAGAAGAAGGCTTCGGAGGCGGCTGCTCCGTCCGCGACAAACCCACCACCGCCGAAGCAAACGGCTGGTGGGGTAGACGACGGCGGAGGAACGGGCGTCGGGGAGGAAGCTCGTCGTGGTACTCACGGTACCATACACTCACTGGACCCAGATCGAGCTGGTGGATCTTGGGATGCTCAAGACCAGCATGCACGCTAACATGCTGGCACGAGCGAGGCACGGTCGCCTGGACGGGATACTGCTCCTTCTAACATAATTAGAAGTCCGAGCATATCCCGCTCCTCACACCGTTCGCCACCGCTACCCGCCACTCCAGCAGAAGCTTTGGCGCGAGCTCAACTGCTCCTAGACTACCCTCCAACGGTGGACAAGATCGACGACTGGAGGGCCACCATTCAGAGTCTCATCGGCTTTGCCAACGGCGACACTCCACGGCAGCCGAGTTCATCGCAGCCGCGGCAAGTCAGCCAGGCACGAGCCGATGGCGACAAGACCGGTGGGGGTGCGACAACCGTGCACTCTCTGCCCCGAAGGCCAAGATCGCCGACTCGCCGCATCCACCTCGACGGCGACTCCACCGCGTCATCAGATCCGCGAACTCGTCGCGATCAGCGTCAAGTTCTTCACGAACGACAGCAAGAAGACGCTCGTACTCGCATCGAGCGCCGAAGAGAAGCGCGGCGTCAATCAGACCAACGCGTTGGGCCCTCTGTCGACATGCATGCGCCAGGGGAACCAGGCGACCTGTCGTACGCGGTAGGTTGCCCTGTGTTTACCCGTGAGCTGCGGCAAGTCCAGTGGCCCAGCACGAAGAATTTCAAGCCAGACGTACCTAAGAAGTACGACGGCAAGTTGCATCCGTCGGAGTTCCTCAGCATCTACACCATCGCGGTGCAGGCTGCCGGGGGCGGGATGATAAGATCCTTGCCAACTACTTCCCGCTGGTGCTCAAACCCAACGTCAGGTCCTGGCTCATGCACTTGCCGGACAACTCCATATCTTCCTGGGCAGACCTATGCCATCAGTTTGTCGGTGCCTTTACAGGCGGCCACAAACCTCATGGCCAGGAGAGTGACCTTCATCTGCTTGCCCAAAAGTAAGGAGAGCCCCTGCGCAAGTACATCTAGAGATTTAGCCATGTACAACGCAACATCCCAAATGTCCACCCTGCCGCAGTCATCAGCGCGTTCCATCAGAACGTGCGTAACCGCAAGATGCGGGAGGAGATGGCGATGTGCAAGATCAGAGACGTCAGTGAGCTGTATGCCCTGGACGACAAGTGTGCACGTACTGAGGAAGGGAGGAAACTCCCCGGAGAGAATACAGGAGCAGGAGGATCTGACAGCAGGGATACAGCCCCGGCAAAGAAAAACCGGCGGCGGAATAACAGGAAGAGGAAAGGCAAAGATGTGCTAGTTGTCGAGCAGTCCGGCAAGGAAGGCGGCGCCAAGAAAGCCAAAGCTGGTAGCTCCGCAAGGAGGTTGCCGCATGCGCCAACTGCCAGGCTGTGGCGCTCGCCGACAAGCAGGACGGCACCAACAAACAGTACCGTAAGATCCACCGCACCAAGGGCCATGACCTCCAGAGCTGCAAGAAGGTCGAGCAGCTTGTCGAGCTGCAAAAGGCCGAATACGAGCGTCGCGACAAGGAGAAAGCCCAAGGAGGTGCTGGAGGATCCGGCATGTAGCGCCCTGGCCGGGAAGGACGCCGCGGCAAAGCCAAGCAGCGGCAAGGAGACAGACCTCCCCGCGACCGCGACAAGGATGAAGATGACGACGACGAAGACATGGATGATGTCGAGACCAGTGAGCAGGAGTTCCTGAAAGCCATAGAGGTCTTGTGTGTTGACAGCGGTGCTTCTCTGCATACTTCACACCGCCAACTCAAATAGTGGGTGCGGGAAGTCAATGCGGCAGAACCACCCGTCGAGTCACGCAAGCTTCTGAATGGTCCAGCACGCCTATCATCTTTGATATTGAGGACCACCCTGATTGCACAACTGCGGTCGGGTGCTTGCCGATGTTGGTTTTACCAACTATCCGCAACCTCAAGGTCACTAAGATGCTAGTTGACGGCGGGGCCGGCTTGAACCTGATCTCCTCCGCTGTGCTCAGGAAACTCCAGGTCCCTGACAGCGAGCTCGAAGAGACCGGCACATTCCAAGGAATCAACCCGGGAAGGAGCAAGCCGAAGGGGAAGATCACGTTGCCGGTGACATTTGGCAGCGAGTTGAACTTCAGAACTGAGAGGATCACTTTTGACGTTGCCGATTTTCCATTGCCTTACAATGGGATTCTCGGCCGTCCAGCGCTCGCCAAGTTCATGGCAGCCTCTCACTATGCATATAACATGTTGTAGATGCCAGGCCCGATAAGTGGCATCTCTGTCCCTGGCGACAAGAAGGATGCTCTTATCTGTGTCGACAAGATCTACCGGGAAGCGGCAGCCGCAACGGATAGCAAGTCACTTGCCGCTGAAGCTCCCGGGGGGAAGAAGAAGACCAAGTCCGACAAGAATTCTGATGCCCACTCCGGCAAGCGCACCTCCTCGGAATGCTGCGCTACCATCGAGGACGCACCATAGAGCTCCACCGGCAAGTGTAAGAAGACAATGGCAGCTCCGCCAGAGACCAAGAAGGTGTCCGCCAAGGAGGACGGCACTGGTGGTACCTTCACCATCAGTGCCACTTTCGACCCTAAATAGGAAAGCGCGCTCATTACTTTCCTGCGGGCGAACGTCGATGTGTTTGCGTGGCAACCGTCTGACATCCCCGGTGTTCCCAGGAAAGTAATTGAGCACCACCTTGCCGTATGTCCTCATGCGCGGACCGTCAAGCAGAAAGTCAGGAAGCAAGCAGTGGAGCGGCAAGAATTCATCGCAGAAGAGATCAAGAAGTTGGAAGCAGCAGGCCTTGTCAGAGGAGTGCTCCATCCTACGTGGTTGGCCAATCCTGTAGTCGTGCGCAAGGCAAACGGGAAATGGAGGCTTTGTATCGACTTTACCGATGTTAACAAAGCTTGTCCCAAAGACCCATTTCCCTTGCCGCGCATTGACCAGATTGTTGACTCCACGGCTGGATGTGACTTGCTTTCATTTCTTGACGCATACTCAGGATACCATCAGATCTTCATGGCAGAAGAGGATGAGGAGAAGACCGCATTCATCACTCCATGTGGCACGTACTATTTCATACGGATGCCTTTCGGTTTAAAGAATGCTGGTTCAACATTCGCAAGAGTAGTCCATACCGCTTTTGAGCCACAAATACACAGAAATGTGGAAGCCTACATGGATGACATAGTGGTCAAGAGCAAGGACAAGGCAACTCCGATTCAAGATTTAGAAGAGACTTTTGCAAATCTACGCAAGATCAGCCTCAAGCTCAACCCCGAGAAGTGTGTGTTTGGAGTCCCTTCCGGCAAGCTTCTCGGGTTCTTCGTGTCTCAGCGGGGAATTGAAGCCAATCCCGACAAGATCAAGGCCATTGAGCAGATTGAAGCACCAAAGCACGTCAAGGATGTACGAAGACTTGCCGGTTGCGTGGCAGCTCTCAGCAGGTTTATCTCTAAGTCTGCTGAGCGCGCCCTGCCGTTTTTCAAAATATTGAAAAAGGCAGGTCCAATGAAATGGACTCCGGAAGCGGAGGCTGCGCTGCAGGACTTGAAGAGATACCTGTCCTCCACTCCAATACTTGTCACAACTAAACCACAAGAGAAGTTGCTGCTGTATCTGGCGGCAACCAATCAAGTGGTTAGTGCTGCGTTAGTAGCGGAGAGGGAGGCAGATGATGAGCCAGCAACCCCGGCAGGCGCATCCAGCGACAAGCAGGGGGCTTCCTCGACAAGCTCTGGTCCCGACAAAGATTGATCTGCGCAAGCGCGTGAGGAGATACAGAAGAGAATGGTGCAGCGCCCAGTTTACTTTGTCAGTTCCCTTCTGCAGGGGGCTAGGTCAAGGTACTCTGGTGTGCAGAAATTGCTTTTCGGCCTTCTCATGGCCTCGAGAAAGCAGCGCCATTACTTCCAAGCACATGAGATCACAGTTGTCACTCGTTTTCCGCTGAAGAGGATACTGCAGAATCCAGAAGCGACAGGCAGGATTGTTGAGTGGGCACTGGAACTGTCAAGCTTTGGCCTCAAGTTTGAGAGAACTTCAACTATCCAAAGCAGAGCATTGGCAGAATTCATAGCAGAGTGGACGCCAACACCAGATGAAGAAATTCCAGAAACGAGCATCCCCGTCAAGGAAGCGAGTAAAGAGTGGCTGATGTACTTTGATGGCGCCTTCTCGCTGCAAGGCGCTGGTGCTGGCGTGCTGCTTGTCGCACCCACCGGAGAGCACCTCAAGTACATAGTCCAGATGCACTTTCCCAAGGAGCAAGCAACAAACAATACTGCAGAGTATGAAGGTTTGCTTGCCAGTCTCAGGATCGCGGCAGACCTTGGGATCAAGAAGCTCATTGTCAGGGGTGACTCGCAGCTTGTCGTCCGCCAAGTGAATAAGAGTTATCAAAGTCCATTGATGGAAGCCTACGTTGATGAAGTGAGAAAGCTAGAAGAGCGCTTTGTCGGCCTACAGATGGAACATGTTCCAAGAGCTCAGAACGACATTGCCGATGGCCTGTCAAAGTGCGCGGCACTTAAGTTACCTATGGAACCAGGGATCTTTGTGCTCAAGCTGACTCAACCGTTTGTAATGCCATCAACTGGGCAGAGCAAGAAGAGGAATTTGATTTCTGGTGACTATTTTCCGGCAGAGCTTCCCGAAGCTGGCGCCAAGAAGGTCCCCAAGATCAACACCAAGAGTGCTGGGGAGCAGTCTGCTCCGGCAAACCACAGGGTTTGTTCCGTTGAAGCAGCCGCTCCCGACAAGTTTTGCTCCGGCAAGCTTGCCGGGGAACGTCAAGCTCCGGCTGAGCCGCAAGTTCTCACTGTAGAAGCGGATGTTCCCACAGCAGCAGACGTGCCTTTAGTCCTTGTTGTCGAGCCGCAAGCTCCAGCATGGGCACAACAGATTGTCCGTTTCCTTCAGACAGGAGAACTTCCCGAAGAGCAAGAAGAAGCGGAAAGAGTAGCCCGGCAGTCAAGTATGTACCAGTTTGTCGACAACACACTGTATAGAAGAAGACTCAACGGTGTGAAATTGAAGTGTATTCACAGGGAAGACGGACAAAAGCTGTTGGCAGAGATACATGGAGGCATATGTGGTCACCACATTGGCGCAAGAGCACTTGCCGGCAAAGCATTCCGTCAAGGTTTCTTTTGGTCGACGGCCCTCCAGGATGCAACTGCACAAGTAACCAAATGTGAAGCGTGCCAGTTCCATTCCAAGCAGATATACCAGCCAGCTCAAGCTCTCCAGACGATCCCTTTATCCTGGCCATTTTCGGTCTGGGGGCTCGACATCCTCGGCCCCTTCCCCCGAGCAGTCGGGGGCTTTGAGTACTTGTACGTTGCAATCGGCAAGTTCACAAAGTGGACCGAAGTGGAAGCAGTGAGGAAGGTGACAGCACAGTCAGCAGTCAAGTTCTTCAGGTCGATTGTTTGCCGCTTCGGGACCCCTAACAGGATCATCACCGACAACGGTACGCAATTCACGAGCCGCACCTTCATGCAGTACGTCCAAGATCTTGGCACCAAGGTCTTGTTCGCTTCTGTTGCTCACCCCAGAAGCAACGGTCAAGCGGAGAGGGAAAATGCTGAAGTGTTGCGTGGGCTCAAGACCGGGACTTTCGACAGGATGCACAGGTGCGGAAGAAACTGGATTGAGGAGATGCCGGTGGTTCTTTGGTCGATCAGGATGACGCCAAATCGAGCCACTGGCCAGACACCTTTCGCTCTAGTCTATGGAGCAGAGGGAGTTCTCCCCACGGAACTCGTATACGGGTCACCTCGAGTGCTCGCTTATGATGAGCTTGAGCAAGAGCAGCTGCGACAAGATGACGCGCTGCTCCTTGTGGAGGACCGTCTTCAGGCTGCTGTACGAGCTGCTCGCTACCAGCAAGCTTTGCGCCGCTACCATAGCCGCAAAGTTAACGCCAGAAGTCTCGAGGAAGGTGACCTTGTTCTTCGGCGTGTTCAGTCCGCCAAGAATTCCAACAAGTTGACGCCGAAGTGGGAAGGCCCTTACCGGGTGAAACGAGTCACTAGGCCTGGCGTTGTCCGCCTTGAGACCGAAGATGGCATTCCGGTGAGGAACTCCTGGAACATTGAGCATCTTCATAAGTTTTACCCGTAAGGCGCGGTTGCCGGACCCTGTTCCGACAACCACCTTTTGCACAAGTCTTGCCACTGTTGCATGTAATCCTTTGTACAAAGCCAGGCGCAGACCCTGTGCATAAATAAAGCTCATGTGCTCCGCACATCTTGTCAATTTCATGCTTTTTATTTTTTGCATGGGTTATCTGACACTTTGTGCAGCGCCAACCCCCGGTAAGCAATAACGAGCCATCAGGCTCCATATCTTTATTTTCTCTTCTTTCTTTTTTCTCAAGAAAAGGAAGGTTCCCTCGCCCACAAGTTTGCCGGGGGGTTGAGGAGAAGATAATAGTATGGACCAGGCGTCGTTCAAGAAATTTTCGTCTTGCCGGAAAGCAAATAACAGAAAAGCTAAGTTGCTAAAGTTTGAGCAATCAGATTTTTAAAATTTTTAAGTTATCTTCCTTGAACGACCATGCTTTGTATGGAAAACCTGTGCGCGGAGGAACCAGCTCGTGGCTAGTTGCGCCCTTACTTTGTTTCGAGTCCGCTCAACAACTTAAGCGTGCTGCGACTAGAGTCGTGCCCTTACTTTGTTTCGAGTCCGCTCAACAAACTTAAGTGAGCTGCGACTAGTTGCGACAAGGTTTCTTGTCGGTAACAGCACCGCCAGCGGGCTGCTGACGTCCCGCACTCAGCGCTCGCGGCTGAGGTGCCTGAGCCGGCAAGTTCCCTAAAAGCATAGGGCAAAAACATACAAAGGAAGGAATCAAGTAAAGGAAATAACATTGCAATCACTACCCAAAATAGAGTTATATTACAAGATAGCTTGTCGCGGCTCTAATAGATTTTTTCATAACATGACCAACAGCGACAAGAAAAGAAGAAAACGGGCGGCCTAGTCTACACGATCGCCCTCAACCCTCTTGATCTCGCTCACCTTGTCCACAACGGCTGCGACAAGGGCCTTGAGCGCCTCCAGATCAGCTTCCTGCGGCAGGGTCTTGCGCGACTCGTCGGCCAGCTGCTTTGGGATCCTCTCCCGGAGTCGCTGTAGGGGCGTCGCCACGCCTTTGAAGAACAAGGTGATCCTGGCGCTGGATTGGAGGTTCTCATCGGAGGGATACCTGAGATCCTCCATCCCCAGTTGCGCCAGCTCCCTGTCAATATCTGCGGCAGCATTCACAAGACTCTCCGTCCAGTGCTCCACAGTCTCCCTAAAAGTGTTCTGGGTGACAGCAATACTCTCCAGCAGCGCCTCGTCGGCCTTGATCTCCTCCTTCAAGTCCACCTCCCACTCCCTGGCACCGTCCAGCGTCTTAGTCAAAGTGGCCAGCTTCAACTCAAGATCTGCGTTGGATTCCTTAGCGGCGCTGAGCTCATTGTCCTTCTCGGCGAGGCGGGCCTGCAGCTCTGAGTGGCTGTAGGCGTCCTTCTCCCGCTCACGCTTGAGCGCGGCAAGCTCCTCGCCGCTCGCCTTGAGATCGGCCTCCAGCTGCGCCACCTTCATCTCCAGCTCCTTCTTGGCGGCCTCGGCAGCTGCAGCAGCGTCCTCCGCTTGCATGATAGCTCCGCCGAGTGTTCGCTCACGCGCGGCAAGCTCCTCCTCGTGGCTATCAAGGTTGACCTTCCACTGCGCCAGCACGCCCTCTTGCATAGACAGCTTCTCAGCGGCAAGCCGCTGCTGCTCTTTGACGTCAGCCTTCTCGAGGAGGAAGGCCTTCTGCTCCTCGGCGAGCTGCTCCCGCTCCTCCGCCAGGGACCGGAGAGCTGCCTGGTTGATACCTCGGAGCTCCTCCGCGCGCCTCTCAATGTCTGCTCCTGCCTTTGCGACAAGCGCCTCGCGGGATTCCAGCTTGGCTTGCCGAGCGCGGTAGAGCGACAACAGCTTCCGCAGCAGCCGCTCCTTCTCGGGCTCGCCGCTGCTGCTGCTTGGCGCGTCAACCAACGTCAGCCCAGCGGAGGCGAGAACCTCTACGTCGAAGCTTTCTCCTTCGACCGGCGCCCTGGACCTTGACGCCCAGGGGAGGTTGATGAAGACGCCATCGCCGGCCTTCAAGTAGACGCCTGGCTGGGGCTCTTCGGAGCCTGGCGCTGCGGCAGCGGCGGAAGGGTCGGCGGTCGGCGTAGCGCCTGGCGCTCCTGAGGCCTCAGGGCCGTCAGTGCGATCGCCAGACTCCTCGCCAGCTGCTGCGGCGGCAGCCTTGGCGGCCTCTTCACCGGCGGGATCATCAGCGTCGGCCGCTTCTTCGGTGGCAGCAGCGTCGTCGACAACAACCTCGGTCTCCATCGGCTCCGTAGCAGATGGGTCTGACGGCCGGAAATGGAAGAAAAGTCAAGCAAATATCCAAAAAGAAGATCAAACGAAGAAGAACCCAAGGGAAGTTTCGAAGCAAGAGGTTTACCTGTACCGGGCTCTGAAGTTGTGGTCTCCGCCACTGGGGGGCCGCTGGTGCTGTCCCTTGCCGGAGACCTCTCCCTTGCCGGAGAACTCCCCCTTGCCGGAGAGCTCTCCCTTGTCGGAGGATTCTCCCTTGCCGGAGAACTCTCCCTTGGCGGTGTAATCGAAGCAGATGGCATGTCAGGGACGGTCTCAGGACGCTCCTGGTGGGGCTGCTCTGCTCCTACACAAACCAACAGTCAGATATCAGCAAACAAAGAGTATCCATGTGTGCCTAACAGCGGGAAGCAAACCATATACTTACGCTGGGGGCTGCGCTGGGGGCTGCTCTGAAAAACAGTTGCCGGGTCCGACAAGGATGTCTCGGACGCGCCCCCCGCTGTCGCGGTGGGTTCGTCCTCGATGATAATCAACAGGACCTTGGCTCTCTTTGCCGCTCTCTGAGCTAGAGTCCTAAAAAGGAATAAGTTCAGAGTAAAGCAAATGAGATACAAGGCAAAACAGCAAGAATCGAAGAAATACAAGTACAACATGAATCTTACTCTTCTTCTTCCTCGTCGGAGCTAAGCGTGGAGAAGTCAAAGCCTGGCTCACCTCCGGCGCGAGGAGGCGGAGGAGTAGGTTCCCTTGGCCGCTTGGCGGGAGCAGTGATGGTGGCCTGAGAAGACCCCGCTCCAGCTGCCGCAGCCGCGTGAGATGCGGTGCGTGTCGTGCGGTGCGGCGGTTGTCGACTCGTCTGCTGCTCCGCTACGTCCCCGGCCTTGCGAAGACGCCTTCTTGGTGGAGCCGGGGGCTCTGCTTGTGGCAAGCTGCCCGAAGATGAGGAGGAAGAGGAGTCGATTTGCAACGAGCCGCTCGTATCCTCGGCGGGCTCGCCCGGCCCGACGTCATGTCCGGCAGGCTCTTCCCCGCCGGCAAGCCCCTCCCACTCGGCAAGGCTTGCCGCCTCCGCTGCCTCTGCCTCCTCCACGGTGAACCCAAACTCGCCCGCGGCTGCGGCTGCCGCCGCCTCTTCCAGCCTAGTGGCGATACGCTTCACCTCCTCGTCGGTGGTGTCCCGGGTGCGGCCTCTCTGCTCATCAGGGCGGATCGGCGTTTCTACCAAGCCATCGAAGAACGCTTGCACGACGTCGTCTGCAGGCTCTAGCCAAGCTGGGTCAATTCCATGCGAGTCCCACAGCGGCATCATTGCACGAATGCGGCTGAGCGAGGAGTTGTTGCACAGCGGAACAACGCCCCTCGGCAACCTGAACACTTCGGGATGCTGAGGGTCGTACTTGAAGAGCTCCTGGAGCATCGCATTGAGCTCCAGAACAGTGAAGTTGATGTTGAGGCCCGGACGCAGCCTCATGATATCTGCCGCATTCTTGAACTCCCAGGCGGGTCTTCTCCTCTTCTGCAGGGGGGCGATGCGGCGGCGAAGGAAATATGCGCCAACATCGCCTACAGTGAGTCCGGCAAGCCCGAGGCGTTGGATCCGGGCGACGGCAATCTTCAGCCTGTCGTCTTCTGGGGCCACGTTGCTCCAATCGCTGCCGCGCACTACTGGAGTTTGGCGCCGGGCGGTAAACGGCTGCGGGTCCTCCTCCAGCACCAGTCTGCTCTCCATTCCTCCCACTTGCTGCGGAACTCCCCCTCCAGATAAGCGTCCTTCTTGCCGTCTTTTGAGATCCAGGCGATTCCGCTGGATAAAGGCTCTCCTTTCTCAACCCAGGGCGTAAAGAAGTGGCGAAAAAGAGCTACATTTGGATGGACTCCGACAAAGTTTTCGCAGAGATGTGTGAAAACTGCCATGGTCAGGACAACATTGGGGGTGAAGTCAAGGAGGCGGTGCCCGTAGGTGTTCATAATATGACAGAAAAACTCAGAGAAAGGCGGGCAGAGCCCGCAGTAGAAGAACAAGGCGAAGAAGGGGTATCTAGTTGGAGCCATTTTCCAAGCGGCGGCTGGAAGTACCTTCGTGCGCGGGTGTGCCCGCGTCTCCGTCGACCAGAAGAGGTAGTAGTACTCCCTCAGGTCCCTCGCGGTAATCTTGGGGGGGGGGGAATTGCCCGCTCCTTCCGCAGCGCCGCGAGCCGCTGCGCCTCGGCCGACTTCACGACCTTCCCCTTATCGGCTTTCGGAGCCATGGCGGAGGTGGTGAGGGAGGTCGACGGCGTTGGTGGTGCTGGTGGCGATGGGGGGCGGAGCGCTGCTCGCTTTCGGCTTTGGGAAGAAGGGGAGTGGAGGAGATTTTCGAGGATGGAATAGCAACGGGCGGATGGGTGAACTGTCCCTGTTTCCCCTGCTTATAAGGGGGGAGGGGGCGGACGTTCCGCCTTTCCGAATAAAGAAACCACCCACGATCTCTCCCACGACACCGCAATCAACGCGTGCCGTTCGGGGAGGGCGCGGTGGATACGGAGAAAGATACGGCGTAACCCAGGCCGCGCGTGCCCGTGCCCAGCTTTGGCCCTGGCCCAACAACGCTCGGCACCGTGTATGGCCCAGGCCCGGGGGCTCCTGTCGGTGTACTGGAGTAGGGGTACCCTAGTATCCCGAACTTGTGCACGGGCAGCCGCAACACCCTGCAGCAAGGCTCGACGGGTGACCGCCAAGGTCCTCCGTGGTCCCTTTGGAGCCATTCAAGAACAAAGTTTTCAAGCCAAGGAGACAAGGCCCCGGCAAGAGGAGCTTGCCGGGAAGACCACTCATGGCACAAGACCTCGGCAAGAGGAGCTTGTCGGGAAGGCCAACCAAGGCATCCCAAGGAACTTGCCGCGACGCGCCACGCGTCCCGGCGGGGCCCGGTGAGCAGCAAGCTTCCGGACGCGACGAGACGACGACCGCAACAAGGCGTTTGCCGCGGCAGGCTACCACTCCGTGCCCACGCTCCAGTACATCCACCAATGTGTCGCTCTGGGACCCTTCCAGGCGTACGTGGCGGGTGGTTGTGCAGCCATCGGTACGCGGTGGCAAGCGGCGCTGACAAGATTACCATCGTGGCGAGCGGTGGCGTCCCTGACGGTCCCTTTTCTGCACTGTTTGGGCGACGCAGATGGGCATTTAATGCCCTTGTCCCCTGCCGTCAGGGTTAGGTATGATACACTGTACAAGTAGCTGTACCAACCGCAACACCTTTCCATTTTTGCCCTTGTCTACATTGCCACCTGTCGGTGACCCCTTGAGCATATAAAAGGAGGCCCATGCACAACGTAGAAGGGGAGGAAACAGAAAAACACTCACGCTCGGTCTCGTTAGCTGCTGGTGTGTACTGTAGCACTCAGCGCTCCCGAGCAAGAACTCAATACAAACCACAATGCAGGAGTAGGGTATTACGCGATCAGTGCGGCCCGAACCTGGGTAAACTGCTCGTGTGCTTCGCCTCAATCTGCTCTTCGTGCGATCTCCGCCCCCCACCGAACCGAAAGGGGCCCGGTCCGCCGGTCCCCATAGGTGCTCGTGGATCAGTTTCCCCGACACCATTTATCCAAACCAAGCATGATTAAGAACTAGGAAATATAGCACTTGTATATGTTTCTCATGTATTAAGTGCAGCCAAATTCTATTTATTCCTCACATGGTATACAATAACAGAATGCAGCCACAAGAATTGAAAATTGCATTGCAAAATTGAACCAAGCAGTTAACTAAACACCACAACAAATGAACCAAACGTTAACTGAGCACCACATTGCACAATATAACATACTCCTAATAGAAGATCAGACAATTAATGTGAGGATCGAGAAGAGGTTGATTAGACACTAAGTGCCAAAAGTTGTTGTTTTTAATATTCTTAAGTTTAGGTGGAGGTTTAAGCACAAGTTTAATGAACACAATACATATCAAGAAAGCATGCGATGAGTATATGAGTAGCGGAAAGTAAAGCATGCAACTTGCAAGAATGTAAAGGGAAGGGTTTGGAGTATTCAAACGCAATTGGAGACACGGATGTTTTGGTGTGGTTCCGATAGGTGGTGCTATCGTACATCCACGTTGATGGAGACTTCAACCCACGGAGGGTAACGGTTGCGTGAGTCCACGGAGGGCTCCACCCACGAAGGGTCCACGAAGAAGCAACCTTGTCTATTCCATCATGGTCGTCGCCCACAAAAGGACTTGCCTCACTAGCGGTAGATCTTCACGAAGTAGGCGATCTCCTTGCCCTTACAAACTCCTTGGTTCAACTCCACAATCTTGTCAGAGGCTCCCAAATGACACCTAGCCAATCTAGGAGACACCACTCTCCGAGAAGTAACAAATGGTGTGTCGATGATGAACTCCTTGCTCTTGTGCTTCAAATGATAGTCTCCCCAACACTCAACTCTCTCTCACAGGATTTGGATTTGGTGGAAAGAAGATTTGAGTGGAAAGCAACTTGGGGAAGGCTAGAGATCAAGATTCATATGGTAGGAATGGAATATCTTGAGCTCAACACAAGGGTAGGTGGTTCTCTCTCAGATAATGTGTATTGGAAGTGAAGATCTGTTCTGATGGCTCTCTCCACGAATGAAGAGTGGGTGGAGGGGTATATATAGCCTCCACACAAAATCTAACCGTTACACACAATCTGCCAAACTCGGTGGGACCGAATCGTTAAACTCGGTCGGACCGATTCAGCAAACCTAGTGACCGTTAGGATTTTCGGTGGGACTGAGATGCAACTCGGTAGGACCGACATGGTTAGGGTTTGGGCATAACGTAATCTCGGTGTGACCGATTACACAAACTCGGTGGGACCGATTTTGGTAATAAGCTAACCAAGAGTTGGTCAGGCAAACTCGGTAAGACCGATTACACAAACTCGGTGGGACCGATTTTGGTAATGAGCTAACCAGAGGTTTTGCATTGTAATCTCGGTAGGACCGATTGCTCAAACTCGGTGAGACCGATTTTGGAAATGAACATACACAGTGAGATTACATTCCCATCTCGGTGAGACCGAGATCCCTATCGGTGAAACCAATTTGCTAGGGTTTGTGGCAGTGGCTATGACATGTGAAACTCGGTGGCGCCGGATAGAAAGAATCGGTGGGGCCGAGTTTTACTTTTGGTTTAGGTCATATGTGGATATGGAAAGGTAGTTGAGGATTTTGGAGCATATCACTAAGCACATGAAGCAAGAGGCTCATTAAGCAACACCTCATCCCTCCTTGATAGTATTGGCTTTTCCTGTAGACTCAATGTGATCTTGGATCACTAAAATAGAGAATGTAGAGTCTTGATCTTGAAGCTTGAGCCAATCCTTTCTCCTTAGCATATTGAAGGGGTTCCACATCCTTTAGTCCATGCCACTCCATTGTTGAACTTATCTGAAACATACTAGGTAAAAGTGTTAGTGCAACAAGAGATATGTTGACATTAATTACCAAAACCACCCAGGGAGCACTTGTGCTTTCAATCTCCCCCTTTTTGGTAATTGATGACAACATACATCAAAGCTTTAGATAAAGATATAGAGAATAGCAAGTAAAGCTTTGGAAAGACATGTAACATGCATAGGCTCCCCCTACATGTATGCAATCATGTGAATATGGAACATAGGAGCATGTGAATGCACAAACATGACAGAGTAAACAATGTGTTACATGTATCTTGGCTATATGCATCAGAGCAAATGATGTGACTATGAGAAAAGTACCTTCATGCTTATGAGTCCTTCTTGCAAACAGTATGTACATCAGCAAGAATTTCTCACTCACATGACAGTGATGCATATACTTACCTTGTGGTCCTGACTTGGCTTAGGATGGGATGAACCTACGCAAACAAGGTTAGATAACACAGATACACCTACTAACCAGAGCAAACAAAAAGGAACCACAATAGAACCAAGACTAGGATGACATGCAGAGTGAGTACTAAGTACTACATTGGATATAGACATGTCCCCAAAGGTAAAGATATGCAATAAAATCAGAGATTTCCTTCCCTTAGATGTCTTGCTCCCCCTGAATCTAACATGAGATATTGGGAAAGATAGGGAACAGAAAGTCAGAGCAATAGAAAATGATCAACAGAGCTTGATCTAAAGCAAGCAAACAAACATGTCTTTCCCCTTTTAAAGACATGTGACATCTCTCCTCTTGAACACCAAGCATCTGTGGCATTGATGATATTACTTTCTCTCCCCCTGAGTATTCTCTCTTTCTCCCCCTATAGGAAGGATTAAGCTTTGATGTGATCTCTCTCTCCCCCCTTTGACATCAATTTCCAAGAAGGGACTTCTGGACATGTGATACGAGTGGGTTGGTCCTGGAGTCACAGAGCAAAGCAGCATGTGTAACATGATGCTGGTAGAGGACAAGAATCATTGAGTGGAGCTGGAGCAAATAGAAATCAGAAATAAGTGGCAAGTTGGTTTTCCTGTGATGAAATCGGTGACTCCAAGTTGTGTGCTTCGGTTGCACCGAAAGATTTTGGTTAGACCGAAGAGAACAAACCGGTGTGAACGAGTTCAACAGAGTGAACCCACTTGTCACCTTAGCTCACTAGACTAGTAGAATCTCACAAAGATTTACAAGGAATTAACTGAGAGATTTGCAATGAATTGGATGCAGAAAATGTAGAACAAAAAGGAAAGAAAAGAAACTAAAAGTTCTAGATGAAGTTGTTTTTTTAAAGGGGAAACAAATATGCAAGGAACAAATGCAATAACACAGAAAAGAAAACACAAGAGAACTTCATCTAGAGTTGGGCGGTGACAAAGTCACCTATGTTAGAGTATATTGACTTGGGAGTCAAGTGAGAGCACTTGATCATATGTCATACTCATCGTTTAAGCTCAAAATGGGGTTACCATTTTTCGTTTAAGCATCTTGATGTATTCACATCTTGTTGAGTTGCTTTGACTCATGTCTTGGAGTAAAGCTTCTCTAAGATGGAATAACATACCTTGGGTGGTGTGTGGGTCTTGCTCATGTAGTTGAACTTGTGTGGGTTGCTCAAGGTTGATGTAGTTCATCAAGAGTTGCGAGCACCACTTGGAGTTTGAGTTCATCTACCTACATGGGTTAGTCTTGCAAGGAACAGCACTTGTGTATCCAAAATGACTATCATGAAACTCAACATAGAATTTGTCAAAGGATATGTTTGAATGGTTTCGTGCTTCCTTGTCTTCAACCACCATTGTGTAGAGACTTGGTGATGTAGAGATTGCTCAAGATGTGAGTGAGTTGTAATCTCATAGAATTAGATTCAACCAAGTACCTACACGGGTTAGATAACATGCAAGGTGCAAATATATCCAAGACATATGAATAGCTTCATAAGAGAAATATCAAGGATTAGTCATAGGCTCATGCCTCACATGTATCAAATGGAGTTCCTACTCCAAGTTTGAAGCATCAATGATGTTCAATTCACCTCTTAACCTGCAAAACACTTTCTCATCAAGTGGTTTAGTGAATATATCCGCCAATTGCTTATCGGTGCGAACATGCTTAAGGTTAATGTCCCCTTTGGCAACATGATCTCGAATGAAATGATGACGAACTTCAATATGCTTAGTTCGAGAGTGTTGCACGGGATTGTGAGCAATCTTAATAGCACTTTCATTGTCCCATAGCAATGGAACATGTTTCACATATATCCCATAATCTTTAAGAGTTTGGGTATCCAGAGTAACTGAGCACAACATGAACCAGTGGCAATGTATTCCGCTTCGGCGGTGGATAAGGATACCGAGTTTTGTTTCTTGGAAGACCAAGACACAAGAGATCTACCAAGGAATTGACAAGTACCCAAAGTGGACTTTCTATCAACCTTGTCTCCGGCATAGTCCGAATCGGAGTAGCCAATAAGATCAAAAGAGGACCTCTTAGGATACCAAATGCCAAAATTTGGTGTATAGATTAAGTATCTCACTATCCTTTTCACAGCCTTAATGTGACGCCCCCGATTCAATCGTACACTAATCATGCACGCAAATGTGTACGATCAAGATCAGGGATTCACGGGAAGATATCACAACACAACTCTACAAATAAAATAAGTCATACAAGCATCATAATACAAGCCAGGGGCCTCGAGGGATCGAATACAAGTGCTCGATCATAGACGAGTCAGCGGAAGCAACAAAATCTGAGTACAGACATAAGTTAAACAAGTTTGCCTTAAGAAGGCTAGCACAAATAGGGATACAGATCGAACGAGGCGCAGGCCTCCTGCCCGGGATCCTCCTAACTACTCCTGGTCGTCGCCAGCGGGCTGCACGTAGTAGTAGGCACCTCCGGTGTAGTAGGAGTCGTCGTAGACGGTGGCGTCTTGGTCCTGGGCTCCAACATCTGGTTGCGGCAACCGGGTAGAAGGGAAAGGGGAAAAAGGGGGATAAAAGCAACCGTGAGTACTCATCCAAAGTACTCGCAAGCAAGGAGCTACACTACATATGCATGGGTATATGTGTAAAGGGCCATATCAGTGGACTGAACTGCAGAATGCCAGAATAAGAGGGGGATAGCTAGTCTTATCGAAGACTACGCTTCTGGTCGCCTCCGTCTTGTAGCATATAGAAGAGAGTAGACTGAAGTTCTCCAAGTAGCATCGTATAGCATAATCCTACTCGGCGATCCCCTCCTCGATGCCCTGTTGGGGAGCAATCACCGGGTTGTATCTGGCACTTGGAAGGGTGTGTTTTATTAAGTATCCGGTTCTAGTTGTCATAAGGTCAAGGTACAACTCCAGGTCGTCCTTTTACTGAGGGACACGGCTATTCGAATAGATAAACTTCCCTGCAGGGGTGCACCACATAGCCCAACACGCTTGATCCCATTTGGCCGGACACACTTTTCTGGGTCATGCCCGGCCTCGAAAGATCAACACGTCGCAGCCCCACCTAGGCACAACAGAGAGGTCAGCACGCCAGTCTAAACCTAAGCGTGCAGGGGTCTGGGCCCATCGCCCTAAGCACACCTGCACGTTGCGTACGCGGCCGGAGAGCAAACCTAGCAACCTCCATTACAAAGGAAGTCACATTACATGGTCCAACCCGACGCGCGCCGCTCAGTCGCTGACGTCACGAAGTGCTTCGGCTGATACCACGACGTCGGGATACCCATAACTACTCCCGCGTAGGTGGTTAGTGCGTATAGACCAAATGGCCAGACTCAGATCAACTACCCAGATCTCGTTAAGCGTGTTAAGTATCCGCGAACGCCGACTAGGGCCAGACCCACCTCTCTCCTAGGTGGTCTGAACCTGCCCTGTCGCTCCGCCACAAAGTAACAGTCGGGGGCCGTCGGGAACCCAGGCCCACCTCTACCGGGATGGAGCCACCTGCCCCTTCAGCCCCCATCTCCGAACAGTATCACAGGTAATGTAACAGTGTAAAGTATATAGTATATGCCTGTGATCACCCCCGAGTGATCACGGCCCGATAGTATAGCATGGCAGACGGACAAGAGTGTAGGGGCACTGATGGAACACTAGCATCCTATACTAAGCAAGTAGGATTGCAGGTAAAGGTATCAACAGCAGTATCAAAGACAGGCTATGCATCAGGATAGGAATAACGAAAGCAGTAACATGCTATGCTACTCTAATGTAAGCAGTATAGAGGAGAGTAGGCGATATCTGGTGATCAAGGGGGGGGCTTGCCTGGTTGTTCAGACAAGAAGGAGGGGTCGTCGGTGACGTAGTCGACCACCGAGGCATCAACATCGTCACGGGGTCTACCGGAGAGAAGAGGGGGGAGAAAACATTAAGTAATAGAGCAATCAAATGTAACACGAAGCAAGACGTGGCAATATGCAGTGCTAGGGGTGACCTATCGTAGTGGTAGGTGATACCGGTGAAGGGGGGAAAACATCCGGGGAAGTATCCCCGGTGTTTCGCGTTTTCGTGCAGAGGTGCCGGAGGGGGAAAGTTGCGAGTTGGATATGTTAGGGATGCGTGGCGGACGAACGGGCTGCGTATCCGGATTCGTCTCATCGTTCTGAGCAACTTTCATGTATAAAGTTTTTCCATCTGAGCTACGGTTTATTTTCTATTAATTTTAAAAGATTTAAATCATTTTCAGAATTTATTTAATTAATTTAATACAACATTATCCAGAACAGTGCATGCTGACGTCAGCATGACATCAGCAGTCAACAGAGGTGTTGACTGGTCAACTCACGTGTGGGTCCCGGCTGTCATTGATTGTTTAGTTAATTAGGACTTAAATAAACTAACTAGTTAATTAGATTAATTAAACAGGATTAATTAACTTAATTAATTAATTAATTTAATTATTACTTAATTAATTAATAAATTAATTATACTTTTTATTTATTATATTTTTTTAAACGTTTTGGCGGCGGGGCCCCGCATGTCATTGGCACAGGGAGCCATAGCGGGTGTGGGGGGGTTCACGGGCGTCGGGCGCAGGCGCAGCCCGTATGGGCGCGGGTGTGCGGGCATTGCGGGGCGAAACCCCCGACCTGGCGCAGCAGGGCGCCGGCGGCCACGGTCCGGCCAGGGGAGATGCCTGAGACGGGGCGTCGGCAGAGAGGGGAGCGCCCGCGGCAGGCGGTGTAGTACCGGGGTGAGGGGGCGCGAGACGGATTGGGGGTCACGGGTGCCAGGTCGCCGGAGCAGGGGAGGCCAGGAGGAGGCCAAGGCAGGCGCGACCGGGCCGGTGCAGGGCAGCACGGCGATGCGGGACCCAAACGGCGAGGACGCGCGGTGAGCGGCCTCCGCAGCGGAACAGCAGCAGCAGGGCTGCACGGCGGAAGGAGAGCGGCGGCAGGGGGCGGCCAAGGCGAATCCGGCGGGGCGCGCGTGTGCGAGGACAGGGGGAGAGGAGGCCGGGGGCCTCACCGCGGATCCGTGGGGTCTAGGCAGCGGTGGGCGAGGAGGAGGGCGGAGACGACGCGACGCAGGGGATGCAGTCCGGCGGGGAAGGGCTCCGGCGATGGCGGAGCATTCCGGCGAGTCGAGGAGTGTGGCGCCCGGATAACTAGGCTACAGTAATCCGATGTTAATGATGACACGTCACCTTAGTTACTGCTCGTAATCTCGCGTTAGTTCGAAGCGGATTCAAATTCAAATTTGAATTAAAGTTAAAACAGTTAAAGTTTTCAAAAGTCAGAACTAAAATGTTCAATGTGTTGGAAATATTCCCTAACTAATTGTCATGTAGAAACCATGTTTTTTTATATAAGGCCTATATATTTAAAATGAGCAAAAATAGAAAAGAAATAAAAATAAAAAGAGAAAGAAAAACAAAACAGAAAAAAAAACAAATGTGGGGCAACCCCCCCCCCCCGGCCCAACTGGGCCACGGCCCAACAGGCCACCAGGCCGCCAGGTTGGCCCACCTCACTCCCCTTATCCACCCCACCGAAACCCTAGCAACTACCGCACCCCCACTCCCCCACTCGCTCCCTCCCGCACGCCTCTCTCCCCTTCCCAGTCTGGATCGGGGCAGAGGGCCCCGACCCCCCGTCCGACGCCACCCCCCCGTTTGCCGGACCTCCCCGGGGAACTGCCCGTCCCCGAATCTCCCTCGCCGGCTCCGATGCCCCGCCACCTCGCCGATGGATGGATGCCGCGCCGCCCACCGTCGACGGTCACCGTCCCCCTCCCGTGTCATCGCCCAGCCCCGAGCCGGCGCCCCGCCACCTCGTCACCGTCGTCGCCTCACCTCGCCCCCGAGCCGTCCCCAACGCCCGCCTGTGCGCCGCCCCGTCCCCTCCGCCCCAGGTCTGGAACTGGGCCTCGGCCTCAACGCCGCCGCCGTTCGGAGCCCCCTCGCCGGAACCCCGACGCCGCCAGACCGCTGCATCGTCCCCTCCCCGCCGGCTTCCCCGCGCCTCCCCAGCGAACACCTGCAGCGGGGGTGAGCTCTCCCGGTCCCTTCCCCCGTTCCCATCTCCTCGTTCCCGCGGTCGCCTCGCACCATGCGCCCACAGCCGCGCCGGCCGCGCCCTGTCCACGCCCACCCAGCATCGCTGCTCGCCGCTCGCAGCCACCACCGCCGCCACTGCCGCGACGACTCCAGCCTTGCCCCTCCCGCTCGTCTGACCGTCCGTGCATGGCCTCGGTGCCCGCCGGCGCTCATCGGGCGCCTGTGCACGAGCACAGACGCGAACATGACTGGTGCTAATGACAGACAGGCCCTAGCCCCTGTGTACGAAAATAATAATAATAATTGTGTAAAAAGAAAATTGTTAGTAATCAATTAATTAATTAACTTAATTAATGTAGCTTAATTAGCTAATTAATTTGTAATTAGCTTGTTGTGTCAATGGAAGCAGGACCCCACCACTAACCAGACTGATTTAAACAAATTTTTAAAACACATGTGACACTGGCAGATGGGCCCCATTGAACCTGTTGACTGGTCAACTTTGACCCAGTCAACACTGAATGTACTGCTGACTGGACCAACTGACTGGGTAGTTTACTTAGTCAACTATCCCCACCTGTCAGCCTCAGGTGCACACTTCTGGGTACACTTCATGTGTACCCATAGCATTTAAATATTAATTTAATTTCGAATTAAATAAAATCAGAAATTAGAAAATCATTTAAAACTTTGAAAATTAATATAAAATAATCCATAACTCGGATGAAAATACTTTCTACATGGAAGTTGCTCAGAACGACGAGACGAATCCGGATACGCAGTCCGTTCGCCCAACACACATCCCTAGCATAGCAAACATGCAACTTTCCCCCTTCGGTTCATCTGCCTGAAAACGCGGAACACCGGGGATACTTTCCCGGATGTTTCCCCCCCTTCGCCGGTATCACCTACCACTACGTTAGGTCACCCATAGCACCGCATATTGCCGCGTCTTGTTTTGTGTTACTTTTGATTGCTCTGTTATTTATTGTGTTTCCCCTCCGTTACTTCTTTCTGGTAGACTCTGAGACTGGTGCCGAGGTTCGTGTGTTCGACTACACCGAAGATGACCCCTCCTTCTTGCCAGAGCAACCAGGCAAGCCCCCCCCCTTGATCACCCGATATCGCCTACTCTCCTCTATACTGCTTGCATTAGAGTAGTGTAGCATGTTACTGCTTTCGTTATTCCTATCCTGATGCATAGCCTGTCCTTGTTACTACTGTTGATACCTTTACCTGCAATCCTACCTGCTTAGTTTAGGATGCTAGTTTACCATCAGTGGCCCTACATTCTTGTCCGTCTGCTGTGCTATACTATCGGGCCGTGATCACTTGGGAGGTGATCACGGATATATACTATACTTTAAACATGATACATGTGGTGACCAAAGTCGGGTTGGCTCGAGGAGTACCAGCAAGTGATTCACGGATTGGGGGCTGAAAGGACCTTTGTCCCGACGGCCCTCTGTGTGGATCTTTGTGGCGGAGCGGCAGGGCGGTTCGGGGCTACCTCGGTGAGAGGTGAGCCTGGCCCTGTTGGCGTTCGCGGATACTTAACACGCTTAACGAGATATGGGTATTTGATCTGAGTCTGGCCATTTGGTCTATACGCACTAACCAACTACGCGGGAAAGATATGGGCACTCGGCGTCATGGTATCAGCCGAAGCACTTCTTGACATCAGCGACTGAGCGGCGTGCGCCAGATTGGGCCGCGTAATGTGACTTCCGTTGTACTGGAGGTTGCTAGGTCTGCTTCCGGCCGCGTTCGCAACATGCAGGCGTGCTCAGGGCGATGGGCCCAGACCCCTGCGCGCTTAGGTTTAGACCGGCGTGCTGACCGCTCTGTTGTGCATAGGTGGGGCTGCGACGTGTTGATCTTCCGAGGCCGGGCATGACCCAGGAAAGTGTGTCCGGCCAAATGGGATCAAGCGTGTTGGGTTATGTGGTGCACCCCTACAGGGAAGTTAATCTATTCGAATAGTCGTGTCCCTCGGTAAAAGGACGACCCGGAGTTGTACCTTGACCTTATGACAACTAGAACCGGATACTTAATAAAACACACCCTTCCAAGTGCCAGATACAACCCGGTGATCACTCTCTAACAGGGCATCGAGGAGGGGATCGCCGGGTAGGATTATGCTATGCGATGCTATTTGGAGGACTCCAGTCTACTCTCTTCTATATGCTGCAAGACGGAGGCGACCAGAAGCGTAGTCTTCGATAAGACTAGCTACCCCCCTCTTATTCTGGCATTCTGCAGTTCAGTCCACTGATATGGCCCTTTACACATATATCCATGCATATGTAGTGTAGCTCCTTGCTTGCGAGTACTTTGGATGAGTACTCACGGTTGCTTTTCTCCCCCTTTTCCCCTTTTCCCTTCTACCCGGTTGCCGCAACTAGATGATGGAGCCCAGGATCCAGACGCCACCGTCGACGACGACTCCTGCTACTCTGGAGGTGCCTACTACTACGTGCAGCCCACTGACGACGACCAGGAGTAGTTAGGAGGATCCCAGGTAGGAGGCCTGCGCCTCGTTCGATCTGTAGCCCAGTTTGTGCTAGCCTTCTTAAGGCAAACTTGTTTAACTTATGTCTGTACTCAGATATTGTTGCTTCCGCTGACTCGTCTATGATCGAGCACTTGTATTCGAGCCCTCAAGGCCCCTGGCTTGTATTATGATGCTTGTATGACTTACTTATGTTTTAGAGTTGTGTTGTGATATCTTCCCGTGAGTCCCTGATCTTGATCGTACACGTTTGCGTGCATGATTAGTGTACGATTGAATCAGGGGTGTCACAAGTTGGTATCAGAGCCGACTGCCTGTAGGAATCCCCCTTCCACACTCGTTGGCCGAAGTCGAGTCTAGACATTGCAAAAACTTTTACTAACATGGCTGTGTGCCTTACGGGCCCACGTCGCCATTGGGTGGTACTAGGATCTTTTACTCCTCGACCTTTACTCTGGGACTCTGATCTCTCTTCTATTCGGGTTAAATGATTTTGCTTAAATCTAACTCTAGGTTCTCGTTACCACTTCCTGCCGGAGAGCCCTTTCATTACGGAGGACCGACTGCTTCAACAGAAGATTCTGACAATACTCTCCGATATTCTCTCGAGACCTTGTGCCTGTTGCTTTTGCAATTCCCTACCACCGAAATATCCCTATGGATAAATACTTACACCTGTCATGCTTACTTTTATTCCCAGTCGATCTTGTTATTACAAGGTACTCCGAGAATCCTTTGAGCTTACTGCCTTGCTGTTCCTTGTCACCTGAATACCCCTACGGATAATTCTCGCACTTATCGAGTATCCGCTCATTCCCCGTTGTTCATGTGTTTCGCTAAAGACTTCAAAATATCATTCGATCTTTCGAAAATCCCGAGCAGCCTATTGCTCTTGAAATTCTCGCTTGCTTGCATTATGGTTAATTCCATAAGTTTCGTAATCTTATTGGCCTCCCTTGTCTTTATCATTTTAAGTCCATTGATTCAATATGTTGAGGATGCTCGCATTCCTCAGTCGAATCCTAGGATTCATCCTTCTGGCTCAGACGTCATTTGGATATGAGCTGGTTCTTGACCAATCAATGCCTTGATCGTTAGTGCTTCCAAGTCTGTTGAACTTATTTATTTTCGATCAGAACGATTGCTTCTGATCCCTTGATCTGGAGATCATAAAATTTCTATGCATTAAGCTTTGAATTAGTCAGTTGTTTCTATAACCCGATGCCTTGGCATTCCTTCTTCCTTTGGTTGAGTACCGATACTCACATCAGCCCCGTTGTGGATCGCCTTACCCATTGCCGGGTTATTATCCGACAATGTCCTTCACAACCAAAATTCTTGTGAGTTCTTTACCTGATACATAATGCCCTTGGTAAATGGTATCATCTGCTTGGCCAACCATGCCCTGCTTTCGAGCTGGTCGTATTTACTATTGAAGCTTGTGGTATATGTTTCCACGATACCCTGACGGTTTGAACCTATACCTTCCTTTATATGTGTGAACTCGGAAGTTTTCACGAGTCATACTCATCTGGTATTTCACCAGCTAAAACTTTCAACACTAATGCCTTTATCAAAGCGAAAAGTGAATGGAAGGTTATACATTGAAGAAGTGGGAGTCGACCTTGAACTTTGTGTTCATGCCCATGGACACGATGTAGATCTTATCATTAAAGCTTTTCTTAAATTAATTATTCCCTTGGTATAAGTTCATCTTATCTCTGGGATCTGGCCTTTTGCAATCGTGGTTCCGACCATGTTCTCCTTTAAATAACATTTCTCGTGCAAGTTTAAGCATTTGTCTTCTGCAGCGCAATACCCTAGTGCAATCTCTACTTTGATCTGTCGCCGAGCATTACCCCCTGGTATCTCGATATTATCATGGAACTGCATAATCTCTTATGAGTTCTTCATCAGGTATTACATTCTCACGGACTACAATTTTTCACGGGCTCTGAGTTATGAAACACTTAGGGACACCGAGAACAGAATTGAGTCTGCACTGCGATTCAACGAGGATTAGAGATCTTCATCGCTTACAAGTTTAATACTCCATCATGTCCGTCCTAGCCTGAACGGATACATCATTATCGTGCTAATTTTAATCATCAGCATTCTGAGCTCTTCAAGGATATCAACTGAATTCATGATGAGAAATACCATCCTTGCCCCCGATAATTTGTGTTATCATCGGCCACTTTATTGCCTTCCCTCCGACACAAACTTGTTCATGTTTTGTGTTATACTTTGAGTTCCTTGCTATCCAGCATTTGTCCTTCTTTACCTTGGAATATTACCACCTTTTATGTCAAGAATGTCGTGGTAATTTTACCACCTCTTGAGAATTCTTGATATAGTAATATCTCTCGCCATTTGCGTTCTTTTGTTGGTCTCCGTGTTGTTTCTAACCGAAATATCGACAGATGGTCTGTGATGTGTAAATTCTAAACTTCTAGCAACCCTATTGCTTTGAAGTTAATGGTCAGCCGTTCAGTCTTAGACTATTGGTTATCGAATCACCATTTTAACATTAATCATGCTACCTAAGCCCCTATTTTGGGCGCACCTTTCAATCACTGTTTAACAGTGTATGTTTTCCTCGAGCATATCTCACTATATCATTTGATCTGACAAATGCTATCTCCTTGTTCACATAATTGTGGAAATCCATCCTTTGGAATTCTTGATAATTGTTGCTGAGTCCATCAGCCACCTCATCATCCTCTCCTTGGGTTACTGATGAACTCTTGTTTTGGAACTCGCTTCCATAGTTCAATTCGCGAGAATCTTACATTGTCATCTCGACAAATTGTGTTGCACCTTTCTTCTCAGGCATCGTAAGTCTGAGTTATCCCGACACCAATCAAATCTGAATGTCGGTCAGATATGATGGTTGGAACATACTTCCAAGAGTTGTAATGTTGGTCTTTTATGACCCGTGAAGGTGATGGCATGCCAAGCACACCTGGCCGGATGACCTGTTGTTATAGTTTCCTTATTAGCAAGGTTATCCATTCTTCCATGAGAAAATTGTAAGACTTATTCTACAAGTTATTCCTAATGGATCCTTCCTATATCCAAAGTCTGACCTTTGCTTGCAGACCATGTCAATACTATCTCGAAGCATGTCTGTGGTAATCCGATTTTCAATAAGAGCATTTGAAGCACAATGCTAAACTTTCTTTATCATTTATCCTAACACCATTGTATGGGTAATGTAATGAAAATTCCCTCCGCTACTAAAGAGTTTTCTACATGGTATCCTGTCTTGGATATCATACTCTGATTGTCCTTGGGATGGATATATCCTTGAAAAATGTGTTTAAACACATTTTCCTTTCCATTGTTGTTAACCTTTCTTGCGATTAATATGATCTAACCAGTAATAATTCCTTGCTCATGTAAAGGTGTACAACTCTGTCAGTAAGACCCTGTTACTATTGTTGATGACATCCCGGTAACCACCGATGGATGGGAACTTTGCCTATTGGTCCGCCTCGTTTCAACGAGCAGGAAAATGGTTCTCTTCGTCCCTCGCCCTTGGTACCAACGTTGTTGCCGACATAACTGACATGGTACTCTCTGACATGCCTTGCTATCATGACCGTGCAAGATGTCACTGCTCCTATTAAAAAAATAAAAAAACCACATGGTGGGCCCATAACCCACAGTTCCACAGGATCGAAACCTGACTGGCATGTACACCCCCTATTCCCAAAGTTATTTCTCGCGCGTGGCCTCGTATGTAATCACGGGCCACCGTCCTAGTGATCTATTCTGGTATCAGACGCAATACTTACTCTCGCTACTCTGAACCCCTTCCTCACTCTGGTTCAGACTTCGAGCAACTATCTATCCGCTTGGAACCTCTTATTGTACCTTTGTACCTTACTCTCGATGTATTTTATATGTTCAACTCGAGAGATACTCTTATGCTCATTCATGGGTTAACCCCCAGATTGTTCCCCTCATAAGCATTCTGTCGTAGCCGAGCTGCCCCTTACCTATTCGTAAGTACGTTGGAGTTCCCGAAGAAAAGGAAGACTTCACCATGATGACCTGAAGCAGAGAAATGAAGACAACAATGTAATGGATTGACCTCTTCGAGAAGAGCAACCAAGACCGAGAAGATTCGTTAGAATTTCGTAACCAAACCTTTCCCCCTTAGACGCCCTCTTAAATCTCGGGACGAGATTTCTTGTAGTGGAGGAGAATTGTGACGCCCGGATAACTAGGCTACAGTAATCCCATGTTAATGATGACACGTCACCTCAGTTACTGCTCGTAATCTCGCGTTAGTTTGAAGCGGATTCAAATTCAAATTTGAATTAAAGTTAAAACAGTTAAAGTTTTCAAAAGTCAGAACTAAAATGTTCAGTGTGTTGGAAATATTCCCTAACTAATTGTCATGTAGAAACCATGTTTTTTATATAAGGCCTATATATTTAAAATGAGCAAAAATAGAAAAGAAATAAAAATAAAAAGAGAAAGAAAAACAAAAAAACAAATGTGGGGCAACCCCCCCGGCCCAACTGGGCCACGGCCCAGCAGGCCACCAGGCCGCCAGGCCGGCCCACCTCACTCCCCTTATCCACCCCACCGAAACCCTAGCAACTACCGCACCCCCACTCCCCCCACTCGCTCCCTCCCGCGCGCCTCTCTCCCTTTCCCAGTCTGGATCGGGGCAGAGGGCCCCGACCCCCCGTCCGACGCCGCCTGACGCCACCCCCCCCCCCCGTTTGCCGGACCTCCCCGGGGAACTGCCCGTCCCCGACTCTCCCTCGCCGGCTCCGACGCCCCGCCACCTCCCCGATGGATGGATGCCGCGCCGCCTACCGTCGACGGTCACCGTCCCCCTCCCGTGTCATCGCCCAGCCCCGAGCCGGCGCCCCGCCATCTCGTCACCGTCGTAGCCTCACCTCGCCCCAAGCCGTCCCCAACGCCCGTCTGTGCGCCGCCCCGTCCCCTCCGCCCCAGGTCTGGAACTGGGGCTCGGCCTCAACGCCGCCGCCGTTCGGAGCCCCCTCGCCGGAACCCCGACGCCGCCGGACCGCTGCATCGTCCCCTCCCCGTCGGCTTCCCCGCGCCTCCCCAGCGAACACCTGCAGCGGGGGTGAGCTCTCCCGGTCCCTTCCCCGTTCCCATCTCCTCGTTCCCGCGGTCGCCGCGCACCATGCGCCCACAGCCGCGCCGGCCGCGCCCTGTCCACGCCCACCCCGCATCGCTGCTCGCCGCTCGCGGCCACCACCGCCACCACTGCCGCGACGCCTCCAGCCTTGCCCCTTCCGCTCGTCTGACCGTCCGTGCGTGGCCTCGGTGCCCGCCGGCGCTCGTTGTGCGCCTGTGCACGAGCACAGACGCGAACTTGACTGGTGCCAATGATAGACAGGCCCTAGCCCGTGTGTACGAAAATAATAATAATAATTGTGTAAAAAGAAAATTGTTAGTAATCAGTTAATTAATTAACTTAATTAATGTAGCTTAATTAGCTAATTAATTTGTAATTAGCTTGATGTGTCAATGGAAGCAGGACCCCACCACTAACCAGACTGATTTAAACAAATTGTTAAAACACATGTGACACTGGCAGATGGGCCCCATTGAACCTGTTGACTGGTCAACTTTGACCCAGTCAGCGCTGACTGTACTGCTGACTGGACCTACTGACTGGGTAGTTGACTTAGTCAACTATCCCCACCTGTCAGCCTCAGGTGCACACTTCTGGGTACACTTCATGTGTACCCATAGCATTTAAATACTAATTTAGTTTCGAATTAAATAAAATCAGAAATTAGAAAATCATTTAAAACTTTGAAAATTAATATAAAATAATCCGTAACTCGGATGAAAATACTTTCTACATGAAAGTTGCTCAGAACAACGAGACGAATCCGGATACGCAGTCCGTTCGCCCACCACACATCCCTAGCATAGCAAAGATGCAACTTTCCCCCTCCGGTTCATCTGCCTGAAAACGCGGAACACCGGGGATACTTTCCCGGATGTTTCTCACCCTTCGCCGGTATCACCTACCACTACGTTAGGTCACCCCTAGCACCGCATATTGCCGCGTCTTGCTTTGTGTTACTTTTGATTGCTCTGTTATTTATTGTGTTCCCCCTCCGTTACTTCTTTCTGGTAGACTCTGAGACCGGTGCCGAGGTCCGTGTTTTCGACTACACCGAAGATGACCCCTCCTTCTTGCCAGAGCAACCAGGCAAGCCCCCCCCTTGATCACCAGATATCGCCTACTCTCCTCTATGCTGCTTGCATTAGAGTAGTGTAGCATGTTACTGCTTTCGGTATTCCTATCCTGATGCATAGCCTGTCCTTGTTACTACTGTTGATACCTTTACCTGCATTCCTACCTGCTTAGTTTAGGATGCTAGTTTACCATCAGTGGCCCTACATTCTTTTCCATCTGCTGTGCTATACTATCGGGCCGTGATCACTTGGGAGGTGATCACGGATATATACTATACTTTAAACATGATACATGTGGTGACCAAAGTCGGGTTGGCTCGAGGAGTACCCGCGAGTGATTCACGGATTGGGGGCTGAAAGGACCTTTGTCCCGACGGCCCTCTGTGTGGATCTTTGTGGCGGAGCGGCAGGGCGGTTCGGGGCTACCTGGGTGAGAGGTGAGCTTGGCCTTGTTGGCGTTCGCGGATACTTAACACGCTTAACGAGATCTGGGTATTTGATCTGAGTCTGGCCATTTGGTCTGTACACACTAACCAACTACGCGGGAAAGATAAGGGCACTCGGCGTCGTGGTATCAGCCGAAGCACTTCTTGACGTCAGCGACTGAGCGGCGCGCGCCAGATTGGGCCGAGTAATGTGACTTCCGTTGTACTGGAGGTTGCTAGGTCTGCTTCCGGCCGCTTTCGCAACGTGCAGGCGTGCTCAGGGCGATGGGCCCAGACCCCTGCGTGCTTAGGTTTAGACTGGCGTGCTGAGCGCTCTGTTGTGCCTAGGTGGTGCTGCGACATGTTGATCTTCCGAGGCCGGGCATGACCCTGGAAAGTGTGTCCGGCCAAATGGGATCAAGCGTGTTGGGTTATGTGGTGCACCCCTGCAGGGAAGTTAATCTATTCGAATAGCCGTGTCCCTCGGTAAAAGGATGACCCGGAGTTGTACCTTGACCTTATGACAACTAGAACCGGATACTTAATAAAACACACCCTTCCAAGTGCCAGATACAACCCGGTGATCGCTCTCTAACAGGGCATCGAGGAGGGGATCGCCGGGTAGGATTATGCTATGCGATGCTATTTGGAGGACTCCAGTCTACTCTCTTCTATATGCTGCAAGACGGAGGCGACCATAAGCGTAGTCTTCGATAAGACTAGCTACCCCCCTCTTATTCTGGCATTCTGCAGTTCAGTCCACTAATATGGCCCTTTACACATATATCCATGCATATGTAGTGTAGCTCCTTGCTTGCGAGTACTTTGGATGAGTAATCACGGTTGCTTTTCTCCCCCTTTTCCCCTTTTCCCTTCTACCCGGTTGCTGCAACCAGATGATGGAGCCCAGGATCCAGACGCCACCGTCGACGACGACTCCTGCTACTCTGGAGGTGCCTACTACTACGTGCAGCCCGCTGACGACGACCATGAGTAGTTAGGAGGATCCCAGGCAGGAGGCATGCGCCTCGTTCGATCTATAGCCCAGTTTGTGCTAGCCTTCTTAAGGCAAACTTGTTTAACTTATGTCTTTACTCAGATATTGTTGCTTCCGCTGACTCGTCTATGATCGAGCACTTGTATTCGAGCCCTCGAGGCCCCTAGCTTGTATTATGATGCTTGTATGACTTATTTATGTTTTAGAGTTGTGTTGTGATATCTTCCCGTGAGTCGCTGATCTTGATCGTACACGTTTGCATTCATGATTAGTGTACGATTGAATCGGGGGTGTCACAAGGAGGAAGACGACGAGGACGAGGCGGAGGGGATCCGGCGGCGTCGGGCAACGAGGTGCGGCGTCGAGGTGGCAGGGCGGTGGGGAGGTCCATCGGGAGGTGAGGTGAGGGGGGACGGAGCCGACAAGGGGTGCCGGCATGGTGCGGGGCGACGGGCGGCGGCGAAGGGGCCATAGGCCCCGATCCAGATCGGGACGGGGGAAAAGAGATCGTGGGGGGGGGGAGTGGGCGAGCGTGGGGGGTTAGTGGCTAGGGTTTGGTTCGATGGGAGGGATAAGGAGGCCCGGCCGGGCCTGGTGGGCCGGCCGGTGGGGAGGCCAGCTGGGCCGTTCGGCCCAGCGTGGGGGGTGTTTCTGCTTCTTTTTTTGGTTAGTTTTGTTTTCTGTTATTATTTCTTTTCTTTAATTTATTTTCTTTTACTGTTTTAATTCAACTTAAAATATTTTAGAATTTTCTAAACATGTGTTTTCTTCACAACAATTACCTACGTAAAATTTGGCACTAACCGAACATTTTTATTTTAATGTTTGAAAACTTTTATAGTTTGACTCTAATTTAATTTTGAATTTTGAATCGGTGTCAAACTAACGCGAGATGAGCGACAGTAACGGAGGTGACGTGGTGTCATTAGTAGAGGTTACTGTAGCTTGAGTATTCGGGCGTCACAATTCTCCTCCACTACAAGAAATCTCGTCCCGAGATTTAAGAGGGGAGTAATGGGGAAAGTCCTGGTTACGATATTCTAACGGATCTTCTCCAAGAAGTTAATCCCTTTCGTTGATGTCTTCAATCCTTTATTCCAATGCATCATGGTAAACTTGTCATCATTTCTTCGGGAACTCCATCGTACTTACGGAGGATAAGGGGCAGCTCAGCTACAACAGCATGCTTTTGAGGGAAACAATCTGGGGTTAACCCAAGAATGAGTATAAGATTTTTTTTCTCGAGTTGAACATATGAAATACATCGAGAGTAAGGTACGAAGGTACAATAAGAGGTTCCAAGCGGATAGATAGTTGCTCGAAGTCTGAATCAGAGTGAGAAAGGGGTTCAGAGTAGCGAGAGTAAGTATTGCGTCTGATACCAGAATAGATCACTAGAACGGTGGCCCGTGATTACATACGAGGACACGCGCGATGAATAACTTTGGGAATAGGGGGTGTACAGGACAGTCAGGTTTCGATCCCGTGGGACTGTGGGTTATGGGCCCACCATGTGGTTAAAAGTAGGAAGGGCGTTGACATCTTGCACGGTCATGTAAGCAAGGCATGTCAGGGGTTAGTCTGCCAGTTATGTCGACAACAACATCGGTACCAAGGGCGAGGGACGAAGAGAACCATTTTCCTGCTCGTTGAAACGAGGCGGGCCAGTAGGCAAAGTTCTCGTCCATCGGCGGTTGCCAAATGTCGTCAACAGAAGTAGCGGGGTCTGACTGATAAGGTGGTACACCGAGGTGTTTTCGTAAGCAGGAAAATATTACTGCTTAGATCATATAAACCTCAAGAAAGGTTAAACCAAACAATGGAAAGGATAATATGATTATCAAATTAATCAGAACAATGGAAAGAAAAATGTGTTTAAACACATATATCAGGGTTATATCCTCCCCAAAGTCAAGCAGAGGATGATATCCAAGACAGGATATAAAGTAGAAAACCATTTAGGTAAGGCGGGAAGGAACCTCATGATATTACCCATACATCGGTGTTTGGATAATTGAGCAGGAAACATTTAGCATTAGGCTTCAAATGTTCTTGTTTGAAATTCGAAGTACCACAGACATGCTTCGAGATAGCCTTGACATGGTCTTCAAGCAAAGGTCAGACGTTGGATACACGAAGGATCCATCAGGAACAACTTGTAGAATAAGTTCTACAATTTCCTCATGGAAGAATGGACAACCTTGCTAAAAGGAAAATTATAACAATAGGTCCTCCGGTCAGGTGCACTAGGCATGACATCACCTTACCGAGTCATATAAAGAACAATGTTATAACTCTCGGAAATATGTCCCAACCATCATATCTGTCCGAGGTTTAGATCCGATTGGTGTCAGGATACCTCCGACTTAGGATGCCTGAGAAGAAAAAGGTGCAACGCGAATTGACGAGATGACAATGTAAGATTCTCGGGAAATGAACTATGGGAGCGAGTTCCAAAACAAGAGTTCATCGTCAAACCAAGGAGGGGATGAGGAGGTGGCTGATGGGCTCAGCGACAATTCATCGAGAATTCCAAACGGATGGATTTCCACAATAATGTGAACAATAAGATGACACTTGTCAATTCAATTGACATTATGTTGTATGCTCGAGTAAAACATACACCATTAATCATTAGTTGAAAGGTGTGCCCAAAATATGACCTTGGGCAGCAAGATCAATGTTAGAGTGACGATTTAATAACCAACAGTCTAAGAACGAACTGTCGATCATTAACTTCGAAGCAATATGATTGCTAGAAGTACAGAACTCAAGCAGCATTGTTAGCATATTGGTATCCCGGTTAAAAACAACACGGGGACCAAGGAAGAATGGTGATGGTGAGAAGTATCGTCACACCGAAAATTTCTAAGAGGTGGAGCAATCCTCACGACATTCTTGACATAAAAGATGGTAATACTCCAAGGTAGAACATAACATAAGTTGGATAGCAAAAAACTCAAGGTACAACACAAAACACGAACAAGTTTGTGTTGAGCGGAAGGCAATAAAGTGGTCAAAGATAACACTAACCATCGGGGGCAAGGATAGTATTTATCATCATGAACTCAATTGATATCCTGGAAGAGCTCATAAGGTCGATGATGACCACGACACATTTGTCGAGAGATTTCATGAAGATGTAATCAATCAGCGATGACATCAGGTCAAAGGAATGATGAAGCGGAAGGTTATTGGAACCATGGGTAGGACACAAACTTGAAATCAAGCTTGTTGTTGAAGGAAACTGATATGACGAAGAAGATCGACGTAAGCTTAGCTCATCATCGAAAGTTGTGCTCCGGGATTAAGGACCAGGTAGCACAGTTAAAATTTAGCTCGATAATGATATAGCCGATCAGGCTTGGAATGACTTGAAGGGTTATTAAACTCATAGGCAACGAAGATTACTTAGAGTTATCGAACTAGAGTGCAGAATCGGTTCTCTTACCGGTGTTCTTGAGCGACCAACTCAGAACCCATGAAAAATTGGAATCGGTGAGAAATAATAGTTGATGGTGGCTCATAAGATGCAACACCGTTCTTAGATATACTCGAGATACCAGAGGGTAATACTCGACGACAGATCAAAGTAGAGGTTGTACTAGGCAGATGCTCTGCAGAAGACAAGTGCTTAAACTTGCACGAGAAATGGTATTTAAAGGAGAACAAGGTCGGAATCCACGATCATAAAGGATCGAACCACGGATACAAGATGAACTTATAACATGGGGGTAATTATTTTTACGAGCAACTTCCATGATCAGGTATACATTGTGTCCATAGGCATGAACACAGGGTTCAATGTCGACTCCCACTTATTGAACGCATAGCCTTTCATTCACCTCTCGTATTTTGAAAATGACATTAGTTGTTAAAAGTTTTTACCTGGTGCAATACCAGATAGGTATGACCCGTGAAATCTTTCGGGTTCACACAGATTAAGGAAGGCATAGGGTCAACCCATCGGGGCATCTTAGGAGTATATACCACACATTTCAAGAATAAAGAACGCAACTCGATAGTAGAGTATGCTTGAGAAAGCAAATTATACAATTTACCAAAGGCATTATGTATTCGAGGAAAGGCTCACAAGCTTATTCAATATGAAGGACACTGTCGGATAAAATCCAACAAGGAATCGATGGTCCACAAGGGATCTGATGTGAGCATCGGTACTCAACCAAAGGAAGAAGAATGCACGGGCATCATATTATAGAACATCTGAATAATTCGATGGTTAGATAACAAAGGAATTACGATTTCCAAAACAAAGGATCAGAAGCCATCGCTCTGATCGAGGATGGATAAGTTGGATAGACAAGAGGCACAATTGACGACAAATAGTTTGGTCGAGAACCAGCTCATGTTTAAAAATGAGGTCTGAGCCGGAAAGATAATTTAGAAGGGTCGATAGATGATTGTGTGCATTCGCACACAGGTTGAATCAATAGGATCAAAATGACGATGTCAAAAGATACTAGTGAATATTGCCAGATATTTGGGAAGCATCCATAATGCAAGTAGACAAGTATTTGCAGAGCAATAAAGCTGCTAAGGATTTTCGAAGGATTGAATAGTATTTCAAAGACTCTTGTGAAACACCTGAACAACTGGGGATGCGCGGATACTCGTAAAGTGCGAGAAATTATTCTCAGGGGTATTCAGGTGGCAAAGAACTACAAGGCAGTAGGCACAAGGTATTCTCGGAACAAATAAGAAGAAATTTAGGGTATCTGGTAATAACAAAATCAACGAGGAATGACTGTATGAACGACAATATAGGTAGTTACACCTAAGGATTTATCGGTGTTAGGGTTTGCAACGACGAAGGGCACAAGGGTCTCGAGAAAACTTTAGAGAGTATACAATAACAGAATGCAGCCACAACAATTGAACATCGCATTGCAGAATTGAACCAAACAGTTAACTAAACACCACAACAAAACGTTAACTGAGCACCACATTGCATGATAGAAGATCAGACAGTTAACCTAACCAAGCATGCTTAACAACTTGGAAATATTGCACCCTGAAGAATTGAACATCACATTTGCAGAATTGATCCAAGCAGTTAACTGAACACCACATTGCACGACATATAGAACATAGTCACTATAGTAGAAGATTGCATGGTATAAGTAGATAGCACAATTCACTAGAATTTGTTAAGGAAAGGCAGTAGCTAGCAAACTGAACATGGGTCCATATAGTGAGCTAATAAGACAAGCTACTCATTGTCGGAGATATCGATGACGATTGGCTCCGTGGACATGGAAGAGGGTGAGGCCTCCGCATTGTGGGTGCCCTCGTTGTAGTGGTGAGTTGCATGAGCCGCTCTGGGCACCAACCTGCTGGCTCTCGAGATGAGGTAAGCATGTGCACGCTGAGAAAACACCTCGTAGTCTTCGTCGAAGGCACCGACGGTGGCCTCGAGAAAACGCCACGAACTGTCGTTTAAAGCAGCCAACCGCGTCGCGGCGTTGTTGCGCGAGGCATCAATGGTGGCCTGGACGGCGAGGTGCTCCTCCAAGATCTGGGTGTCGGCACGAATGGCAGCCATCGCGACCTCATCCATGCGTGTGGCCGCGATTTGCTTCTCCGCTGCCAAATGCTCCTTGAGATCCTGGCTATACTACGTGCACCATGGCTTAGGTCGATGCTTATTTGGTGGAGGGTCGGTTATTTGGGTGGAAGGTGTCGCGCTCGCTCCGGCGGTTGGGGCATGTGGGATGTGGAAGGAGGAGGAGGATGGGGGTCGGGTGTGGATTACCTGCCTGGATAGGCGAGGCCGAGCAGCATGCAGGAGGGTCGCCGGCGAGGAGGCGGCGCTGCAAGCAAGGAGTGAAGGTTTCTACTTGGAAAGGAAGGCAGAAACAGGGGAAATGTGGCTTTTGGTAAGCGGGAGGGGCGGGGAGGTAGGTATTTCCGTGTAAGCCGAAAATTTGGAATCGCTTCAGGGAAAAAACTAGCGCGGAAAGTGTCATCAGACATGATCCCTTATTCAGAGTGGGTCGTGGACTGTAGCCGTCGCACCTTCTCGAGTAAGCTGTATACGTCCTATACTTCGACGGTGCTCCAAGATATTTTGTGGTGCATCTTACACGGTTGGTTATAATAAACTGTGTGGGATCTACTTGATTTTTTTTCTTGATTTGAATTACATAATGGGGTCACAGCGGCCATGGACGGTGTTTGAATTGCTAGACCTTTTATCTGCAGTGAACATGCAACTATATGTGTGTCTTAAAAGAATTAGAATTATCCAGGGCTCGTTTGGACATTTTTATGCATTAAGTGAGTTTTCAATGCATTTATGTGCATAATTCAAATTTGAACTACATGCACATGCTCCAATGCATATAATTTGGTTGAAAAATAAAATCTTTGTCCTTGGGTGAATGCTTAGCTCCCATGCAAGAAATGGGAATGAATGTCAAACACCCTACCACCGTCACTCGGCCGCAAACATTGAGATACCTTGTTTTTAAATTCTAGTAAATCCAAAACTCGTCTGAAATTCATGAAACTTGGCATGCTATCATGGAGCGGCATCCAGGTTTGGGTATATGCTTCTCACAAACCAGAGCTTCTCACAACAAGCATGACGGTTTCGGTAGCGAACGCCCCACCTTTGGGGACGAAACAATATCCATTGCCTTTTATTTCTTTCAAAAAAATTCTCGTGTCAACATAGAACAAGAGGAGTGTCGTGTCAATTTTTGGGATTTTTCGGGGTTCGTTTGGACATTTTTATGCATTAACTGAGGTTTCAATGCATTTATGTGCATAATTCAAATTTGAACTACATGCACATGCTCTAATGCATATAAATTGGTTGAAAATTCAAATATGTGTCCTTGGTTGCATGCTTAGGTCCCATGCCAGAAATGGGAATGAATGTCAAACACCCTGCCACAGTCACTCGGCCGCAAACATTGAGATACCTGTTTTTTAAATTCAAGTAAATCCGAAGCTCATCTGAAATTCATGAAACTTGGCATGCCATCATGGAGCGGCATCAACATGCCGTATTAATTTTTTTGTCCCATTTGGGGCAGGTTTGGGGATATGCTTCTCACAACAAGCCGGATGGTTTTAGTAGGGAACGCTCCACCTTTGGGGACGAAATGATATCCATTGCCTCTTATTGCTTTCAATTTTTTTTCTCGTGTCAACATAGAACAGCAGGAGTGTTGTCTCAATTTTTGGGATTCTCGGGGTTCGTTTGGACATTTTTATGCATTAATTGAGTTTTCAATGCATTTATGTGAATAATTAAAATTTGAACTACATGCACATGCTCTAATGCATATAAATTGGTTGAAAATTCAAATATGTGTCCTTGGGTGCATGCTTAGGTCCCATGCAAAAAATGGGAATGAATGTCAAACACCCTGCCACGGTCATTCGGACGCAAACTGTTGGGGAACGTAGTATTTCAAAAAAAATCCTACAATCATGCAAGATCTATCTAGGAGAAGCATAGCAACGAGCGGCAGAGTGTGTCCACGTACCCTCGTAGACCGAAAGCAAAAGCGTTAAGTAACGCGGTTGATGTAGTCGAACGTCTTCGCGATCCAACCGATCAAGTACCGAACGCATGGCACCTCCGCGATCTGCACGCGTACAGCTCGAAGATGTCCCTCGTACACTTGATCCAGCTGAGGCCGAGGGAGAGTTTCGTCAGCAAGACGGTGTGGTGACGGTGATGATGAAGTTACCGGCGCAGGGCTTCGCCTAAGCACTGCAACGATATGACCGAGGTGTGTTTCTGTGGAGGGGGGCACCGCACATGGCTAAATTTTTTGTCAATTTGTGTGTTCTAGGGTGCCCCCTGCCTCCGTATATAAAGGAGCAAGGGGGAGTCCGACCGGCCCTATAGGGCGCGCCCAAGGGGCGCAATCCTACTCCTAGTAGGAGTTGGATCCTCCCTTTCCAAGTCCTACAAGGAGAAGAAGGAAGGAAAGGGGAAGGAGAAGGAAGGAGGGGGCGCCGCCCCTCCCCCTAGTCCAATTCATACTAGGCCCATGGGGGGCGCGCGACCAGCCCTTGGCTGCTCCCTCTCTCTCTCTCTCTTAAGGCCCGTAAGTTCCCCGGTGGTTCTGATAACCCTTTCGGCACTCCGATAAATACCCGATACACGTCGGAACTATTATGGTGTCCAAATATAATCATCCAATATATCAATCTTTATGTCTCGACCATTTTGAGACTCCTCGTCATATCCGTGATCTCATCCGGGACTTCGAACTACCTTCGGTACATCAAAACACATAAACTCATAATACCGATCGCCATTGAACGTTAAGCGTGCGGACCCTATGGGTTCGAGGACTATGTATACATGACCAAGACTCATCTCTGATCAATAACGAATAGCGGACCTGGATGCTCATATTGGCTCCTACATATTCTACGAGAATCTTTATCGGTCAAACCGCATAACAACATACGTTGTTCCCTTTGTCATCGGTATGTTATTTGCCCAAGTTTCGATCGTCGGTATCATCATACCTAGTTCAATCTCGTTATCGGCAAGTCTGTTTACTTGTTCCGTAGTGCATCATCCCGCAACTAACTCATTAGTCACATTGCTTGCAAGGCTTATAGTGATGTGCATTACCGAGAGGGCCCAGAGATACCTCTCCGACAATCGGAGTGACAAATCCTAATCTTGATCTATGCCACCTCAACAAACACCATCGGAGACACCTTTAGAGCATCTTTATAATCACCCAGTTACGTTGTGACGTTTCATAGCACACTAAGTGTTCCTCTGGTATTCGGGAGTTGCATAATCTCATAGTCATAGGAACACGTATAAGTCATGAAGAAAGCAATAGCAATAAACTAAACGAACATAGTGCTAAGCTAACGTATGGGTCTTGTCCATCACATCATTCTCTAATGATGTGATCCCGTTCATCAAATGACAACACATGTCTATGGCTAGAAAACTTAACCATCTTTGAATAAAGAGCTAGTCTAGTAGAGGCATACTAGGGACACTCTGTTTGTCTATGTATTCACACATGTACTAAGTTTCCGGTTAATACAATTCTAGCATGAATAATAAACATTTATCATGATATAAGGAAATATAAATAACAACTTTATTATTGCCTCTAGGGCATATTTCCTTCAGTCTCCCACTTGCACTAGAGTCAATAATCTAGTTCACATCGCCATGTGATTTAACACCAATAGTTCACATGTTTATGTGATTAACACCCATAGGGTTTACTAGAGTTAATAATCTAGTTCACATCGCTTATGTGATTAACACCCAAGAGTAATAAGGTGTGATCATGTTTTGCTTGTGAGAGAAGTTTTAGTCTACGGGTCTGCCACATTCAGATCCGTAAGTATTTTGCAAATTTCTATGTCTACAATGCTCTGCACGCAGCTACTCTAGCTAAGTGCTCCCACTTTCAATATGTATCCAGATTGAGACACAGAGTCATCTAGATCGGTGTAAAAGCTTGCATCGACGTAACTCTTTACGACGAACTCTTTGTCACCTCCATAACCGAGAAATATTTCCTTATTCCACTAAGGATAATTTTGACCATTGTCCAATGATCCACTCCTGGAACACTATTGTACCCTCTTGCCAAACTCATGGTGAGGTACACAATAGGTCTAGTACACAGCATAGCATACTTTATAGAACCTGTGACTGAGGCATAGGGAATGACTTTTCATTCTTTTTCTATTTTCTGTTGTGGTCGGGTTTTGAGTCTTTACTCAAATTTACACCTTGCAACACAGGCAAGAACTCCTTCTTTGACTGTTCCATTTTGAACTACTTCAAAATCTTGTCAAGGTATGTACTCATTGAAAAAACTTATCAAGTGTCTTGATCTATCACTATAGATCTTGATGCCCAATATGTAAGCAGCTTTACCGAGGTCTTTCTTTGAAAAAATCCTTTCAAACACTCCTTTCTGCTTTCCAGAAAAATTATACATTATTTCCGATCAACAATATGTCATTCACATATACTTATCAGAAAGGTTGTAGTGCTCCCACTCGCTTTCTTATAAATACAGGCATCACCGCAAGTCTGTATAAAACTATATGCTTTGATCACACTATCAAAGCGTATATTCCAACTCTGAGATGCTTGCACCAGTCCATAAATGGATCACTGGAGCTTGCACACTTTGTTAGCACCTTTAGGATTGACAAAACCTTCTGGTTGCATCATATACAACTCTTCTTTAATGAATCCATTAAGGAATGTAGTTTTGATATCCATTTGCCAGATTTCATAAAATGTGACAATTACTAACATGATTCGAACAGACTTAAGCATCGATATGAGTGAGAAAATCTCATCGTAGTCAACACCTTGAACTTGTTGAAAACCTTTTTGCGAGAATTCGAGCTTTGTAGATAGTAACACTACTATCAGCATCGGTCTTCCTCTTGAAGATCTATTTATTTTCTATGGCTTGCCGATCATCAGGCAAGTCAACCAAAGTCCACACTTTGTTCTCATACATGGATCCCATCTCAGATTTCATGGCCTCAAGCCATTTCGCGGAATCTGGGCTCATCATTGCTTCTTCATAGTTCGTAGGTTCGTCATGGTCAAGTAACATGACTTCCAGAACAGGATTACCGTACCACTCTGGTGCGGATCTTACTTTGGTTGACCTACGAGGTTCGGCAGCAACTTGATAAGAAGTTTCATGATCATCATCATTAGCTTCCTCACTAATTGGTGTAGGAATCACTGGAACTGATTTCTATGATGTACTACTTTCCAATAAGGGAGCAGGTACAATTACCTCATCAAGTTGTACTTTCCCCCCACTCACTTCTTTTGAGAGAAAATCCTTCTCTAGAAAGGATCCACTTTTAGCAACAAAGATCTTGCTTTCGGATCTGTGATAGAAGGTGTACCCAACAGTTTCTTTTGGGTATCCTATGAAGATGCACTTCTCTGTTTTCGGTTTGAGCTTATTAGGCTGAAACTTTTTCACATAAGAATCGCAACCCCAAACTTTTAGAAACGACAGCTTAGGTTTCTTGCTAAACCACAGTTCATACGGTGTAGTCTCAACGGATTTTTAGACGGTGCCCTATTTAACGTGAATGCAGTTGTCTCTAATGCATAACCCCAAAACGATAGTGGTAAATCGGTAAGAGACATCATAGATTGCACCATATCTAGAAAAGTGCGGTTACGACGTTCGGACACACCATTACGTTGTGGTGTTCTAGGTGGCGTGAGTTATGAAACTATTCCGCACTGTTTCAAATGAAGACCAAACTCGTAACTCAAATATTCACCTCCACGATCAGATCGTAGAAACTTTATTTTCTTGTTACAATGATTTTCCACTTCAATCTGAAATTCTTTGAAATTTTCAAATGTTTTAGACTTATGTTTCATCAAGTAGATATACCCATATCTGCTCAAATCATCTTTGAAGGTAAGAAAATAACGATACCCGCCGCGAGCAGCAACACTCATCGGACCGCATACATCAGTATGTATTATTTCCAACAAGTCTGTTGCTCGCTCCATTGTTCCGGAGAAAGGAGTCTTAGTCATCTTGCCCATGAGGCATGGTTTGTAAGCATCAAGTGATACATAATCAAGTGATTCCAAAAGCCCATCAGCATGCAGTTGCTTCATGCGCTTTACACCAATATGACCTAAACGGCAGTGCCACAAATATGTTGCACTATCATTATCAACTTTGCATCTTTTGGCATCAATATTATGAATATGTGTATCATTGCGATCGAGATTCAATAAACCATTTATATTAAGTGTATGACCATAGAAGGTTTTATTCATGTAAACAGAACAACAATTATTCTTTGACTCAAATGAATAACTGTATTGCAATAATCATGATCCAATCATATTCATGCTCAACGCAAACACCAAATAACATTTATTTTGGTCCAACACTAATCTTGAAGGTAGAGGGAGTGTGCGATGGTGATCTTATCAACCTTGGAATCATTTCCAACACACATCGTCACTTTGCCCATAACTAGTCTGTGTTCATTCTGCAACTCATGTTTTTAGTTACTACTCTTAGCAACTAAACCAGTATCAAATACTAAGGGGTTGCTATAAACACTAGTAAAGTACACATCAATAACATGTATATCAAATATACTTTTGTTCACTTTGCCATCCTCCTTATCCACCAAGTATCTAGGGCAGTTCCACTTCCAGTGACCATTTCCTTTGCAGTAGAAGCACTCAGTTCCAGGCTTGGTCTAGCTTTGGGCTTCTTCATGGGAGAAGCAACTTGCTTGCTATTCTTCTTTGAAGTTCCTCTTTCTTTCCCTTTTCCCTTTTCTTGAAACTAGTGGTCTTATTAACCATCAACACTTGATGCTATTTCTTGATTTCTACCTTCGCCGAATTCAGCATCGCGAAGAGCTTGGGAATTACTTTCGTCATCCCTTGCATATTATAGTTCATCACTAAGTTCTAGTAACTTGGTGATAGTGACTAGGGAACTTTGTCAATTACTATCTTATCTGGAACATTAACTCCCACTTGATTCAAGCAATTGTAGTACCCAGACAATCTGAGCACATGCTCACTGGTTGAGCTATTCTCGTCCATGTTGTAGGCAAAGTACTGTCAGAGGTCTCATACCTCTTGACTCGGGAATGAGTCTGAAACACCAATTTCAACTCTTGGAACATCTCAAATGCTCCATGGCGTTTCAAAACATTTCTGAAGTCCCGGTTCTAAGCTATAAAGCATGGTGCACTAAACTATCAAGTAGTCATCATACCGAGCTTGTCAAACGTTCATAATGTCTGCATTTGCTCCTGCAATAGTTATGTCACCTAGCAGTGCATCAAGGACATAATTCTTCTGTGCAGCAATGAGGATAATCCTCAGATCACGGACCAATTCCGCATCATTGCTACTATCATCTTTCAACTTATTTTCTCTAGGAACATATCAAAAATAAACTGGAAGCTACATCGCAAGCTATTGATCTACAACGTAGATATGAAAATACTATCAGGACTAAGTTCATGATAAATTAAAGTTCAATTAATCATATTACTTAAGAACTCCCACTTAGATAGACATCCCTCGAGTCATCTAAATGATCACGTGATCCATATCAACTAAACCATGTCCGATCATCACCTGAGATGGAGTAGTTTTCAATGGTGAACATCACTATGTTGATCATATCTACTATATGATTCACGCTCGATCTTTCAGTCTCAGTGTTCTGAGGCCATATCTGCATATGCTAGGCTCGTCAAGTTTAACCCGAGTATTCTGCGTGTGCAAAACTGGCTTCCACCCGTTGTATGTGAACGTAGAGCTTATCACACCTGATCATCACGTGGTGTCTCTGCACGACGAACTGTAGCAACGGTGCATACTCAGGGAGAACACTTATACCTTGAAATTTAGTGAGAGCTCATCTTATAATGCTACTGCCGTACTAAGCAAAATAAGATGCATAAAGGATGAACATCACATGCAATCAATATAAGTGATATGATATGGCCATCATCATCTTGTGCCTTTGATCTCCATCGCCAAAGCACCGTCATGATCACCATCGTCACCAGCTTGACACCATGAACTCCATCCAAGCATCATTGTCATCTCGCCAACCATCGTCAGGGCATGTTGTGACTATCGCTACCGCTTAGTGATAAAGTAAAGCAATTACATGGCGATTGCATTTCATACAATAAAGAAACAACCATATGGCTCCTGCCAGTTGCCGATAACTGTGTTACAAAACATGATCATCTCATACAACAATTTATATAATCATGTCTTGACCATATCACATCACAACATGTCCTGCAAAAACAAGTTAGACGTCCTCTACTTTGTTGTTACAAGTTTTACGTGGCTGCTATGGGCTTAGCAAGAACCGTTCATACCTACGCATCAAAACCACAATGATTTTTCATCAAGTTTGTTGCTTTAACCTTCAACAAGGACCGGGCGTAGTCACACTCGATTCAACTAAAGTTGGAGAAACAGACACCCACTAGCCACCTATATGCAAAGCATGGCGATAGAACCAGTCTCATGAACGCGGTCATGTAATGTCGACCTGAGCCGCTTCATCGAACAATACCGCCGAATCAAAGTATGACATGCTGGTAAGAAATATGACTATTATCGCCCACAACTCTTTGTGTTCTACTCGTGCATATAACTTCTAAGCATAGACCTGGCTCGGATGCCACTGTTGAGGAACGTAGTATTTCACAAAAAAGCCTACGATCACGCAAGATCTATCTAGGAGAAGAATATCAACGAGCGGGAGAGTGTGTCCACGTACCCTCGTAGAATGAAAGCGGAAGCGTTAAGTAACGCGGTTGATGTAGTCGAACATCTTCGCGATCCAACCGATCAAGTATCAAACGCACGGCACCTCCACGATCTGCACACGTACAGCTCGATGAAGTCCCTCGTACTCTTGATCCAGCTGAGGCCGAGGGAGAGTTTCGTAAGCACGACGGCGTGGTGACGGTGATGACGAAGTTACCGGCGCAGGGCTTCGCCTAAGCACTGCAACGATATGACCGAGGTGTGTTTCTGTGGAGGGGGGCACCGCACACGCCTAAAACAATTGTCAACTTGTGTGTTCTAGGGTGCCCCCTGCCCCCGTATATGAAGGAGCAAGGGGAGGGCGACTGGCCCTATAGGGCGCGCCCAAGGGGGGCAATCCTACTCCTAGTAGGAGTTGGACCCCCCTTTTCCTAGTGCTACTAGGAGAAGAAGGAAGGAGAGGGGAAGCAGAAGGAAGGAGGGGGCGCCGCCCTCCCCCTAGTGCAATTCAGACTAGGCCCATGGGGGGCGCGCGGCCAGCCCTTGGCTGCTCCCTCTCTCTCTCTTAAGGCCCAATAAGGCCTATAACTTCATTGGTGGTTCCGATAACCCTTCCGGCACTCCGATAAATACCCTATACACCTCGGAACTATTCCGGTGTCCGAACATAGATATCCAATATATCAATATTTATGTCTCGACCATTTCGAGACTCCTCGTCATGTCCGTGATCTCATCCGGGACTCCGAACTACCTTCGGTACATCAAATCACATAAACTCATAATACTGATCGCCATCGAACGTTAAGCGTGCGGACCCTACGGATTCGGGAACTATGTAGACATGACCGAGACTCATCTCCGGCCAATAACCATTAGCGGAACCTGGATGCTCATATTGGCTACTACATATTCTACAAAGATCCTTATCGGTCAAACCGCATAACAACATACGTTGTTCCCTTTGCCATCGGTATGTTACTTGCCCGAGATTCCATCATCGGTATCATCATACCTAGTTCAATCTCGTTACCAGCAAGTCTCTTTACTTTTTCCATAGTGCATCATCCCGCAACTAACTCATTAGTCACATTGCTTGCAAGGCTTATAGTGATGTGCATTACCGAGAGGGCCCAGAGATACCTCTCCGACAATCGGAGTGACAAATCCTATTCTCGATCTATGCCAACTCAACAAACACCATCGGATACACCTGTACAGCATCTTTATAATCACCCAGTTATGTTCTGACGTTTGATAGCACACTAAGTGCTCCTCCGATATTCGGGAGTTGCATAATCTCATAGTCATAGGAACATGTATAAGTCATGAATAAAGCAAGAGCAACAAACTAAAAGATCATAGTGCTAAGCTAACGGATGGGTCTTGTCCATCACGTCATTCTCTAATGATGTGATCCCGTTCATGAAATGACAACACATGTCTATGGCTAGGAAACTTAACCATCTTTTATGAACGAGCTAGTTTAGTAGAGGCATACTAGGGACACTTTGTTTGTCTATGTATTCACACATGTACTATGTTTTCGGTTAATACAATCCTAGCATGAGTAATAAACATTTATCATGATATAAGGAAATATATATAACAACTTTATTATTGCCTCTAGGGCATATTTCCTTCACAAACATTGAGATACTTGGTTTTTAATTTCTAGTAAATCCAAAGCTCGTCCGAAATTCAAGAAACTTGGCATGCTATCATGGAGTGGCATCAACATGTCGTTGTAAATTTTTTGTCCCATTTGGGGCAGGTTTGGGGATATGCTTCTCACAAACCAGAGCTTCTCGCAACAAGATTGATGGTTTCGGTAGGGAACGTACCACCTTTCGGGACGAAATGATAACCATTGCCTTTTATTGCTTTCAAAAATTTTCTCATGTCAACATAGAGAAACAGGAGTATTGTGTCAATTTTTGGGATTTTTTGGGCTTCGTTTGGACATTTTTATGCATTAATTGAGTTTTCAATGCATTTATGTGCATAATTCAAATTTGATCTACATGCACATGCTCTAATGCATATAAATTGGTTCAAAATTCAAATCTGTGTCCTTGGGTACATGCTTAGGTCCCATGCAACAAATTGGAATGAATTTCAAACACCAGGGCACCGTTGATTGCTGGCAAAACGTCGAGATACTTTTTTTTAGTTCTAGTAAATCCAAAACTCGTCTGAAATTCATGAAACTTGGCATGCTTTCATGGAATGGCACCCGATACGCTGTGGTATTTTTCGTGTTCATTTTGAGAGAAGGCGCACTCGAATAACAGCCAACAAAGGCATTTTGAAAAAATAGCTGCCACTTTACTATCTCAAACGGTTGTATAATTCAAATCGTGTGTGTTCTGTTAACCATTCACGTCACGCCATGTGTCTTTGTTTTAATGGCTATATGAGGTGTCATGCGGACAGCTACTTGACCTTGACTAAACGGGAGGCGTGCGAGCGGAGTCTAGTGTGCAGGCCGACCGAGAGGTGTGCAAGCTGTCCTCCAATGCGCAGGCTCACCGGGAAGCCTGCGAGTTGTACACTGCGCAAGCTCACTGGGAAGCAAGACCTTTGACTTCCATGGCCGTGCACCTTCCTCTCCATTAATGGCGCCTGAGCCGATGTTTAATACGGGCGGCCTTACTGTTCGCCTCCCATTCCCCTCCCTCTCGTAGACCTCCACCAACGCCATGGCACAGAATGATCATCTGCCACTAGTCTTCAAGTTTGGTGAAGTCGACTCTGAGCCAGAGGAGATAGAAAATAAGGAGGAATGGGGCCTCATGGACATGGCCCAGAACGAGCTGGCCGCGGCGGTTGCTACCCCCGCTCCCGTCCCAGCTCCCATCCCCGCGCTCGCGCCAGGGACCATCCCCGTAGCATTGACGGGCTAGTCGCCGAGCACTATCGCAGAGCTGGAAGCTGCGGGCATCAGCGAGGTGTCCATGGACCCACGCGAGCTGGTGTACATGCCAGCGCCAGTGCTCGTGCCCGTGCGCGCCCCTCCACCCACTGTGGAGCCGACCCTCGTGTATTTGGTTGCACCCGCCGCGCCCGTGCCCCTGCCCGTGCGCACCCCTCCACCCACCGTGGCGCCAGTCACCGTGTGTTTGGCTGCACCCGCCGCACCCATGCTCGTGCTTGCGCCGCCCTCAGCAGCATGGGACCGCTGCCGTTAACCGCTACCTCTCACCAGCACCAGTTGCCGTCCTTCGGCGCCCCGCCCGTCGATCGCGCGACGACATGATGTTTGATTTACAAGTGAAGAAGATTTTTTGCTGCCTTGAAGACTTCAATGACGGTGTCCCGGAGGACGACAACGACAACGACGGCGTGGCACGCCGCCTCCGCCACTACCGGAAATAGTTTTTTTGGGGTTTAATACTGTATCTCGAATTCTTTATCATATGAATATAAATTCGCAGTGTGACTGAATGAAAGATATGGTTTGAACGAACTTGCGTTTTTATCTCTTAATGTATAGACTTCTCAAATGATTTTCTTTTGAAAAAACGTCAATGGTTTTTAAATATAAAACACTCATCGCAAACATTTTAGTTAGAACACCCGTATGCAAACCGACAGCTTCCCCAGGAAGCCAAGGGAAAATGCGCCGAGCAGGATTTCAGCATCCGTTCAACGCAAACGGTTGTTCTGCATGACCCATGTGCAACCACTTAGAAACAATTGGGTAAGGTTTGCATCTGTCATTTTGGGTATATTGCCATTTGTCAAACTGGAAAGATTGACATTTGTTTATCTAGTAATATTGCCATTTTCGAACCTTTTAACACTATGATTTCTCAAAATATGCAGCTAAAAATCACTAGCACTATCTTATTTTTGCAACTAAAATCACTAGCACTGTTCATATGGACACCACTAGCAGGCGTGAGTTGATGGACGCATATGCAAATGTACCATTGTTTACATACAACAAGTCATCAACCCACAATGACAATGAGGATACACGTTCGATTATAGATCATTTCCAACAAAACATTCTAGTAAAGTAAAGTTTTTCTCACACAACAAATAACAAAAGCGATGAAATGAACTTCAGCTCAACCACTCGTCATCGTTGGAAACGCTTGCTTTGAACCAGAAGTGATCTATGGGTAGGGCCAGCTACTATCAATCTCGAGACCAACGCAGGACTAATCATCCAGGCTGAAGCGGCCTAAGTCAGGACCCATATTGGGATGGTAGGGAAGCATAGAAATGTCCGAGGTATATATACAGTTGCTTCTCATAAATGGTAGTAACGTTGTGTCAACAGCAGCTGGATCGCCTTCCACCATCATTGGATAGTTTTGCCCAAGGAAGAGCGAGTTTCCTCCAAGACTTTCAATACTGAACCAGGGAGAAGGTGTTGGCGCTAGTACACTAGTATCCACCCCGAATACCCTGCAATGGATGTTGGAATAGGTCCGGAGCGTGCGACCATGCGAGACAGCACCTGCTTCCTTAGTAACATTAGCAGTGCCCTATATACAGACAAGAAGAGGTGATCCATCAGAATAAGTTGTCAGGCGCCACTGAGTATATGGGTCCTCCTCATCCTCATGCTCGTGATCATCAGCATCATCATCTCCCCTTGGTTATAAAAATTTTCAAGTATAGGTGGTGGAATGTTCACAGGACCATGGAAACACAAGAAGGTTAATTAGTAAAGGGAAACTAGCTAACCCTCATACATGTCGATGAAACAATTATAATTACGGTGGAAGACAAACGTACCGAAAGCATCATGATTCCATGCAAAAATAGTGCCACGAGTGGTGGCAGCAAACACAAGACCCTCGTACTGAATTGCATCACAGTACTCATCCGTGTACAGAAATTGATTTTTGAGCAATATCCATCGAGGCGTGGAGGTAAGGAAGGAACCAAGCTTGTCGAAGATAGCAACAACTTCATAGTTCGTGTAATCCCAAGAGCGGCTGGGAACTCGACAAATTTCTATCTTCCGTAGACGATAGTCACCATGATCGTATTTGAACTCACATAGAATACCGGTGTACTCAACCTCTGGGCAGTCTGAGATTTTTGGAAGTGGAACCCGGTGACGAGTGTACACATTCACAAGTTTCCACTCGCAGTTGTACCCAATATAAACAACCCAATCTCCATTTGCGCCTACCCAAGCCTTACCCTCAAGCGATGGCATCTTAACATCACACGTATCATAATCAAGCGGCATCAACTTGCACAAGGCAAGGCTTCCGTCGTCCCCACGCCAGTCAGCAGGGTCACGGCGAACAAGATAGGGGATATCAAACCGCTCCTGGACCCTTGGGTTCCTTGTTATGATGTTATTACGTGAGTCGAGAATAGTCTTGAATGAACCTGCCATGCTAGCTGAGGTGATGACGTCGCACCTATCAATGAGTTCCTCCACCACATCATCTTTCAGATCGGGAAAGAATAACGGGGTCATTTTTGGCCTGTTCCCTCCATGGAGAAGATGATCGAACAATGGCAGAAGGAAGGGTGAAGGCAAATGGAGGGAGGAAGAGTGTGCGAAAGCAGTTCCAAATCGAGAGGGAAAGGCGAAGAGGTGGTGGACGGTTGCCACGATACAAGAAGAGGCTAGTGGGGTGCGAACGGTTGCCACAGAGGTCATACACTGACGACAAGGCCGAGTGAACCGCATGTCATACATCGCACACACCTTGATTTGGCTGACCATTTCTTTTGTGTTGCCTAATCACAAACAGTTCATCCGAGTGAACCGTATGTTGTACATCACACACACCTTCATCTGGCTAACCATTTCTGTTCTCTCGTCTCAACACAAACAGTTGATCTGAGTGAACCGCATGTCGTATATCGCACACACCTTGATCTGGCTGACCGTTTCTTTTGTGTTGCCTAATCACAAATAGTTCATCCGAGTGAACTGTATGTTGTATATCGCACACACCTCCATCTTGCTGACCGTTTGTTTTGTTCTTCCTCATCGCAAACAGTTAATTGAACTGAACCATATGCCCTGCATCGCACACGCAACTAAAATCTGAACCGTGTTTGATGCATCCGTCATCGCAAATGTTTTGCACCTTTTTTGACGGGTTTTTTACACCACCGTTTGCGATTATTGCATCGTACACAGTTTTGTCGAAGGGTCTTTGATCGTAGTGTCGTGTTAGCAGCATCCTATCATAGTGATCATACACGCATATTGTTATTGGACCGTGCGCGATCTTGGGCACTCCCTCCCCGCATCAATTCCTTTACCCAAATTTTAGTCACCGCCATACTTCAACCGTCGCCCACACTCCTCCAGCACCGACCTTATAGTAAAATTGCAGTAGCCGAGGCATTTGAACTGTTGCCCTCCCTCGTCCACCACCATCTCCACCCACCATTACTAAAATTTTCAGTAGTCGTGGCGTATCCTCAAACACCAACCCCTGCCCCCCTCCACAGTCCCCCACCCCCCTCCCCCCTCGAACCCTAGCTCGCGGCCGGCGCCACCGCCAACCCTTGTCGGTCTGCCTGTTCCTCCTAGCTTAGATAATAAAGTTCAGGTTACCAGCGATTCCCATACCGTCGCCCCACTCCCCTGAGTTTTGAGATGAGGCATGTGGTGTCCCTGCCCTCCAGATCCACATCCCCTGCTCCAGAATGTCGCAGCCTAAGCTCGACCACATATCCCGGGGAGCCCGATGAGTGTTCAGCCAAGAAGAGGTTTATCATGGCCTCTCCGGCGGACATTGGTGAGGTGGCAGCCATTCACCCCGACTTGTCGATCCCGGAGCAACACGTCACCGTGGAAGCCAGTGAAGACGTTGACTATGTTTCCATGGCGAAGGCTTCATGTTAGCGGGCTAGCGTATTACTGTATCTCGGGGAAGCTGGCTACGACATCAAACTCGTCCACACCGACGGCTTCACACGGGCCATGTCACAGGTTAAGTGGTCCGTCCCCAAGCCCTCTGGTTCAACCGCCGTTGATCTCTTCGACGGCCCTGATGCTGATCTCCTCCGCCAAGCGGTCAAGGATTTGCGAGCTTTATATGCCATCAAGCCCATTTTGTCATTTCTGAAGGACATGTTCTACGGCAGCGGCTTGGGATCCTCAATTGCCAAGTCAGATTTTATCAACCACGAGCACGAGGAGGGCACCCATGAAGGTTCTTCCAAGGTGAAATCGTTCATCTGTGACATCATAGAGCGCACCATCGGTCTATGCTCTTCCAACTGGAAGGATCCCATCCATGAAATGTGAGGCAACATTCTATCAGATAATCTTACCTTTTCTAGCTTGCCAACCCGTACCCTTTGTTTTAGTACCATTTGTCGTGCAATGCTTTAACTGTGCCTTTTTTAATTATTTCAGTTATGCAAAAATGTATTGTTCAATAGGGCTATGTGATGTTTAAGTACGAATTGTCCACTTCAGTTCCACGAATGGCTATATTTGGTTGTTTATAGTGAGTAGATGCCTTGTTTATCTGTATTTGGTTGTTAGGTTGGTTGGAGTGAGCATTTTTCTAGTTATCGAGCAGATGCCTTGTTTATTTGTATTTGGTTCTTAGTTTGGTTGCAGTGAGCATTTGTCCAGTTATCAAGCAGATGCCTTGTTTATCTGTATTTGGTTGTTAGGTTGCTTTTTTAGCATTTCCCAATTATCAAGCAGTTGCCTTGTGAGGGAGTCCTAGATTAGGGGGTGTCCGGATAGCCGGACTATACCTTTAGCCGGACTCCTGGACTATGAAGATACAAGATTGAAGACTTTGTCCCGTGTCCGGAAGGGACTTTCCTTGGCGTGGAAGGCAAGCTTGGCGATGCGGATATTTAGATCTCCTACCATTGTAACCGACTTTGTGTAACCCTAACCCTCTCCTGTGTCTATATAAACCGGAGGGCTTTAGTCCGTAGGACAACATACAACAATCATACCATAGGCTAGCTTCTAGGGTTTAGCCTCCTTGATCTCGGGGTATATCTACTCTTGTACTACCCATATCATCAATATTAATCAAGCAGGACGTAGGGTTTTACCTCCATCGAGAGGGCCCAAACCTGGGTAAAACTTCGTGTCCCTTGTCTCCTGTTACCATCCGCCTAGACGCACAGTTCGGGACCCCCTACCCGAGATCCGCCGGTTTTGACACCGACACCTTGTTTATTTGTATTTGGTTGTTAGGTTGCTTTTCTTTTAGCATTTGTCCAGTTATCAAGCAGATGCCTTGTTTATCTTTATCTGCTTGTTAGGTTGGTTGCAGTGAGCATTTGTCTTGTTTTCAAGCATATGCCATGTTTATATGTACTTGCTTGTTAGGTTGGTTGCAGTGAGACATTGGTGCTTTCACTGAGAGTTCCTCTGTGTCGTCGCTTTTAGGCCCGATGGCTCCTCCGATCATCAATAACGATGCAGTCCAGGGTGAGACTTTTCTCCCCGGACAGATCTTCGTCTTCGGCGGCTTCGCGCTGCGGGCCAATTCGCTTGGCCATCTGGAGCAGATCGAAAGCTACGCCCCTGGCCATCATGTCAGATTTGGAAGTTTAAACTACACGGCTGACGTCCGCGGGGACTTGATCTTCGATGGATTTGGGCCACATCCAACCGCGCCACACTGTCGCGATGGGCATGATCTAGCTCTGCCGCCGAACAGTGCCCTGGAGGCCGCGCACGCATCGGTTCCGACCCTTGATTCGGAACCAACTACACCGATCGAGGACGAGTGGTTGGACGCCGCCTCCGGGGCTACGATCCCAATGGCGATCGAGCCGAACACCAGCCCCGCACTCCGCAAGGCCCTTGACTCCATGGGGCCGGACTCCTCTCCGGACTCCAAGCCCTCCGCGCCCCTGCCGATCGAATCCGGCTGGGCGCCGATCATTGAGTTTACCGCCGCGGACATCTTTTAGCACTCGCCCTTTGGCGATATTCTGAAGTAATTAAAGTCTCTCTCTTTATCAGGAGAGCCCTGGCCGAACTGCGGTCAGCAAGGTTGGGATACGGACGATGAAGAAATTCAAAGCCCACCCACCACCCACTTTGTAGCCACTGTCGACGATTTAACCAACATTGAAAAGCCACCTCGTAGTATGACATATACATGGTGGATACACCAAAAGAAGGAGATGGCGATGGAACAGCGGGGGATGACCCCTCCAAGAAACAGGCTAAGCGCCGGCGTCAGCGGCGCCGCTCTAAATCCCGCCAAAGAAAAAACGGTGATTCGGGCACAAGAGATAATAATACTCCGGATAGCACCGAAGAACACCCCCTCCAGCAAGATTCAGCGTAGGAGGATGGAGAAGCCAGCCCTCACGAGAGAGCGGCGGACAGAGAGGTCGAGGATGATAATTATATGCCTCCCTCCGAAGACGAGGCAAGCCTCGACGACGACGAATTCATCTTGAAAGAGGATTCCGTCAAACAAAAGCGTTTCAAACGCAGGCTTATGGCCACGGCAAGCAGCCTTAAGAAAAAACAGCAACAGCTTAGAGCTGATCAAGATTTGCTAGCCGACAGATGGACTGAAGTCCTTGCGGCCGAAGAGTATGAACTCGAACGCCCCTCCAAGAGCTACCCCAAGCGCAGGCTGCTACCCCGATTAGACGAGGAAGCAACTAAACCTACATCACCAGCGCATGATACGGCCGATCGGCCACCTCGTGGCCGCGACAGAGAGGCCTCTCGGCCCTCCACTCAAGCCGCACCCCGGCGCCGTTCAAAACATTTTAAGGCATGGGAAAATGTGCCAGACCTGCGAGATATATTGGAGGACAAGGCAAAGCAAACAAGATCGATCTATGGATCGCGCGGACGCCCCACGGCACGTGACGGTCATCGTCACTCCGGATATAATAAATCCGGCCGGGCCGGACACAATAGACAAAGCTCATTTGAGCTGCGTCGTGATATAGCCCAATACAGAGGCGCCGCACACCCCCTATGCTTCACAGATGAAGTAATGAATCATCAAATCCTTGAGGGTTTCAAACCCGTGAACATCGAATCATACGATGGCACAACAGATCCCGCGGTATGGATCAAGGATTATCTCCTTCATATCCACATGGCCCGCGGCGACGATCTACACGCCATCAAATACCTCCCACTCAAACTCAAGGGACCAGCTCTGTCGGATCGTGGGTTCCGGCAGACCCTTAAGGTTCGAACTCTGGGGTGCGCGCGGAGATTCTGCCCTCTACCCCTCCGTCTCGCAAGGATCTAAACTACCAAAGGAACAACACAAAAGACACAGAGTTTATACTAGTTCGGGCCACCGGTGTGGTCTAATACCCTACTCCAGTGTGGTGGGTGGATTGCCTCTTGGGCTGATGAAGATGAAAAGTACACGGGTGAACAGCCTCGCGAGGGCGTGTTCTAGCTGGGACGATGAACTGCAAGGGGAGTTCATCCGCCCTTCTCTCTATCTCTCCTTGCTCCGATCCCGGATCCTTTGTCCCTCTACCCTGGGGGTGGCTAGTCCTATTTATAGGCAAAGGCCTTGGGCCTCTCCCCAAATATTGAGCGGGAAGGGCGCCAACAATTGGCCAATTCGAAGGGGAACATACAGTACACTTATCCTGACCAAAGTTGGTCTTCGCCTGCCAAAGGCCCTGTGGTGACGCCGCTCTGGGCTCCACGATGAGCTCATTCCCACCGTTGGACTGGTCTTGGTCTCGTTGCATCGAAATGGATGCCTTTGCTTGATCCTCTTGCCTGCGCTTTCCCCCTTTGCACCAAAGAGGAAAGGGGAGGACACTATGCGGTCTGGTGCCCGCCTGGCACCCTTGGTCGTCATGGCTTGCGTCATGGGCACCTCGCGAGGTACCCTGCCTTGATATCTCCGCCTCCTCATGAGCCGGCCTGAGGAGGCCGCGCCCGAGGAAGCGTTGCATCGTCCTCCCCGCGAGGCTTGGCCCCTCGCGAGTGTCTCGAGTCTTGCATTGATGAAGGTGGGCCGTACTGGGCCTCCATTCGAGCCACGCCGCGGGCCGCAGGCAGGCAAGTCTGGGGACCCCCGTTCCCAGAACGCCGACAGTAGCCCCCGGGCCCAAGGCGCGCCCGGACTTGGCCGTGCCGAGAGGCGAAAGGGCAAGGGCGAAGCGCCACGGGCCCTAACAGCCTGCGGCCTCGGGTGCCGCGTGGCAGTTTGACAGGACGTGGGCGTCTCCTTCCCCACGACGCCTCGACGATCACGCGGATTGGACAAGTCCCTGCATGCAAATCGTGTCATGATTACCTGTGATCGTGGAGGCCGACGGTTGGCCTCCGCTGGCTATAAGTACGGCACCACGCGTGCCCTCCCAGTCCATCTCTTCTTGTTTTCTCCTTCGCCTTGATTCTTGCTCCCTCTTGGCGCGATGGCCCCGGTTCGCCGGTTTTCTGCGGCGGAGAAGGGAAAAGCTCTCCAAGAAGTGCTAGTCCCGCTCTCGCCGAAGAAGCGACTTGCTCCTCGCAGCCGAGTCGAAGGAGATCACCAGGTGGTATCAAGGCCTTGGTACGAGCGTCCTCCGCCGGGGTTTCCGCTTCCCTTGTTTGCCCACGCCGAGGGCCTCGGAGGGGGCGATGTCGATCCCAGCAGCATGCGCCGTCGCCGCTGGGTCACGAAGGTGTTGGTCGTTCCGCCTGGAGTCCATGCCGAGGGCTCCTCCCGCGAGCTCGTGCTCCATGCCGCCATGCCTCCGCGAACTTGGATTCGTTTTCCTTCCTTCTTCGCCTCCGTCTTCCCACAGGGAAGACTCCTTGAGTTGTGGCTGCAGCACGCCGACTGCAGCACCCCCGCGACCGAGGCAGAGGTCGCGATGCTCGCCTCGGGCGAGGTCTTCATGACTCGTGGCTGGGGCGAGATCGCTCGGGGCTGCAGAGCAAGGGGCGCCCTCACGATCCACCTGGAGTACGATGGCGCTTCGGTGATGTTCTTCAAGGTCTTCGACGCAAGCGGGCGCCGGCTTGAGTGCTGCCCCAGGAGGGGTGGCCTGGACCTCGCGAAGGCGACGGCTGGGCCCACCAACCGTCCCCTGGACAGCTCTACAAGCGGCGGAAGCGCCGGAAGATCCAGCGACTCCAGCGAGGTCTTCGCGACTCCGGAGACGAGCGACGACAGCTACGAGCCCGTGAGCCAGCGCCGCTCCCGGAGCAGGGCGGGCTTGCTCGGGCGCCGCCGACTCTGATCTGGATGGGGTTGGCACCGGTGCCAGACGGCCCAATGTTGGTGATGGCGTCGCCTGCTGGGGCGCATGGAGAGAGCACCCCTTAGGATCCGTTTCCTGCAAGGAATCATACTGCGCCCCGTGGGGGCTTGTAAGGTGCATGTGATCCTTTCTGTAAATGCATGACTTTTGCTATGGAACCGTGCGGGTCGCTAATTCCGTCGTAGCTTAGTCTTCCCTTTCGAACCTCACGAGGGCTTGGTGCTCTGCGCCGACAGGTCCAAGTCCCAAGGCGGCATCAGCCGTCGCTGGTATGCCAGGTCGCGATGCCGTGGTCAAGGCCAGGAGGTGAGCGACCCGGGGTCCGGTAAGAGCCCCTAAGTCACGATGCTCAGGAGGTCCCCTTTGGCGCCCAAGCAGCCGTCGCTTGATGAGAAAGGGAAACGACGTCGCTGGTACAGAATTGCATTGGGTGCGGGGGTAGTGCCATGGTAGTCAGTGCTTTGGATGGTGACTTATCTGGAGTATCAGGGGTCGTCCCCAGCGTGTAGTTAGAACGGAGTTGCTCGGCGTGGTCCTCGCGTGTCCCTTCTCCCTCGCCTCTGCTCCCCTTTCTGCTCTACGTCCTCGGGTCCCGACCCTCGAGCTTGTCTCAGCCATCGCTGGTATGCCAGGTCGCGATGCCGTGGACAAGGCCAGAGGGTGAGGGATGGAGAGCCGGTAAGAGCACTGAGTCGCGATGCTTAGGCACCCCCCCTTTAACGCGCAAGTGGTTTGCGCGGGCGAGGGTGAAGAAGACTCCGTGAGGGCCTCGGTTAGCGCAACTCCCTCCAAGGATCATGCAGACTCATCACAGAAAGAAGAAGGGGCTGCCTTGACAGTCATTAGTCGACCGTTAGTCGCTTAAAAGCTCGCTGGTTGGGGTAGGCGAGGTGTATCTGGGCACCCGTGAGCCAGCGCGGGACTCACAAGGCCCTACCTCTAGGCGGGTTGCGCTTGGCACTGGGCCATATCTTGAGATGTGCTCCTGCAAAGTTTGGTTAGATGCCGGCACTCTACGTCCTCGGGTCCCGGCCCTCGAGCTTGTCTCAGCCGTCGCTGGTATGCCAGGTCGCGATGCCATGGACAAGGCCAGAGGGTGAGGGCTGGAGAGCCGGTAAGAGCCCTGAGTCGCGATGCTCAGGCACCCCCCCCCTTTAACATGCAAGTGGTCGACATGGAGAAGAAAAGTTGTAGTGGACAGGCATCAAGTGATCAAGCATGATAGGCGAATGCATAGTTGGAAATAAACGCAAGGGAGATACACGCCGCTGGGCCTAGCCCAAGCGGCTTGGGGATGATGCAGCCCGAGGGGCGCCCCCAACAAAGCAAGCTTACGATTGAAAACTAAAAAGGGATACACGCCGCAAGGACGGACCCACGCGGCCTGGGAGTAATGCAGCCCTAGGAGGGCGCTCCCAGCTGGGAATGAAGCTTGAAAGATGTCACCTGAAGATGTTGACGATGAAATGGCGTTGGTGCGGCAGACTCGGTGGGCTGCGGGAGGAGACCCTCACGAGCCCCCAGGACCTGGGGCCTCGGGAGGCTCCGGAGGCGCTGGTGGCTCCTCGCGAATCATCTCCATCTCCGCTAGGACTGCGGATCACCTGTCTTCCTGAGTCTCCATGATGCCCCTCATGAGGCGCTGGTACGCAGCAGCCACGCTCGGCAAGCCGTAGGGCATGCGAACATAGTTGTGGGGTGGACCTCCGCAATGCCTCACTTGTGAGAGCCAGAGGCGCTCTGTCGTGGCGACTCGATTGAGCCCTGGTACGTCGATGTAGACACGCAGCCCACCATCCTTGCCTGGATGGGGAGCCACAGCCGGTAAGCGGCGACAACCTCTCATGATTCTCGGCTCCTGTAGTTCTGGAATGTCCTGGTTAACGAACTCCTGCTGGTCTGACTCTGCTTGCTTCGCTCCTTCTTGAGGGAAACGTGCGTCGAAGCACGCCTCCACGTGGTGCCCAAGCGCCTCCCTCGTGACCCTGGCTAGGTCAGTGGCCCTCAAGGTGAGAGCCCCCGATCCCTGCCTGAGGAGGGCACTAGGCGCGCTTTCCTACGCGATGGAAGGAGGGTCCCCCTGGGCAGGCTCGGGCCCTGAGGGTCCTGCCTCCTGAAAGGCAAAGCCTGACGACGTCTTCTTCTTCTTGGGTGTGGTCTCGGGAAGCCTCCTGCTCCCGCGATCTAGGTCTTCTAGCGACGCGGCCTGAAAGGCTCGCTCCAGGGAACACACTGCATCCCTCTCTTCAACTGGCACCGTGATGACGCCGCCACTCCCTGGCATCTTGAGGACATTGTAGCCATGGTGAGTTACGGACATGAATTTGGCCAGCGCTGGATATCTGAGGATGGCGTTGTACGGCAGGCGGATGTGAGCGACGTCAAAGTCGATGAGCTCGGTGCGATAATTTCTGCGGGTCACGAAGGTGTTAGGGAGGCGGACCTGCCCGATCGGGATCGTTGAACCGTCGGTGACTCCGGAGAAAGGCTTGGTTGGCTGATGCTGGTCATAGGGCACTTGGAGGTTGTCGAATGTTTCCACGGACAGGACGTTGAGCCCTGCTCCACCATCGACAAGGGTCCCGATGACCAGCACGTTGTTGATGATTGGGGAGCAAAGTATCGGGAGGACCCCGGCTGTGGCCGCGCACTTGAGCTGATTTGCTGAGCTGAACATGGTGGTGCACGCCGACCACTTGAGGGGGCGCGTTCCTTCGAGCTTGGGAAGGACTGCGTTGACTTCACGGGCAAACTGCTTGAAGATGCGCTGGGAGGCCGGGGCTTGAGCTCCGCCTAGGATGCAGGCGATCGCGCGCAGCTCTTGGAAGCCCCCAGCCCCCTCGTCTTGATGGCGGTCTTCGTTCCTCCTTGGCTGAGGCGGCAGCGGAGGGAGGCCCGCGTTGCCTTGAGGCCAGCGGAGGGAGGCGGCAACGGGAGGATCCAGCGGACGAGCATAACCTGGACTACATTGACAAGCTTGATCTGCTTGTTCACCAGGGTTTGGATGCATTTTTGCAGTCCGGTTACCTCTCCTTTATTGCCCCACGACAGGTCCGTCTCTTTCCAAGACGTGAGCCACGTAGGGGGTCCGGACCGGAACTCGGGGGCTGCGACCCACTCAGGGTCGCGCGGCTCGGTGATGTAAAACCACCCCGATTGCCACCCCTTCAGGGTTTCCACAAACGAGCCCTCGAGCCATAGGATGTTGGCTATCTTGCCCGCCATGGCACCTCCGCACTCCGCCTAGTTGTCGCGCACCACCTTAGGCTTGACGTTGAAAGTCTTGAGCCATAGGCCGAAATGGAGGCGGATGCAGAGGAAAGCCTCACACACGACGATAAACGCCGAGATGTTGAGCACAAAGTTCGGGGCCAGATCGTGGAAATCTAGGCCATAGTAGAACATGAGCCCCCGGACGAACGGGTGGAGAGGAAAGCCCAGTCCGCGGAGGAAATGGGGAAGGAATACTACCCTCTCATGGGGCCTTGGGGTGGAGAGGAGCTGCCCCTCTTCGGGAAGCCGGTGCGCGATGTCGTTTGACAAGTATCCGGCTTTCCTCAGTTTTTTGACGTGTCCCTCCATAACGGAGGAGACCATCCACTTGCCTCCCGCTCCGGACATGACTGGAGAAGGTTGAGGTGGGAAGTGCGGGCTTGGGCGTTGGAGCTCGAGTGCGCGGAAGATGGATAGGCAAAGGAGGAAGAAGGCGTAGGTAAAAAGGTGGATCCTTATCCCTTTATATGGGCGGATGCGGCTAAGCGTCCCCACCAGCCTAGTAAAACACGCTTATCTCCCAAGCGCCGTGATAAATGGCGCGGTTGGGTTACCCACGTCCGTATTGATGAGAATCCCGTAAATGAGGGGACACGATCTCTACTTTGACAAGACGTGCCAAGGAAACCGCCTCGCGAAATGTGCTGAGGTGGGGGAGTAAAAACGATTCGAATAAAGACTTGGCCGCAGTGTGATGTCACGCTACGGAATATGTCAGCAGATTAGATTTGTGTAAATATTATTCTCTCTATGGCAATATGTGGAAACTTATTTTGCAGGGTCGGACACTGTCTTTTGTGTTCAAAATCTTCTATGAAGTACTTGGAGGAGGAACCCGCCTTGCAATGCCGAAGACAATCTGCGCGCCGGACTCGTCGTCATTGAAGCCTGGTTCAGGGGCTACTGAGGGAGTCCTGGATTAGGGGGTGTCCGGATAGCTGGACTATACCTTCAGCCGGACTCCTGGACTATGAAGATACAAGATTGAAGACTTCGTCCCGTGTCCGAAAGGGACTTTCCTTGGCGTGGAAGGCAAGCTTGGTGATGCGGATATTTAGATCTCCTACCATTGTAACCGACTTTGTGTAACCCTAACCCTCTCCGGTGTCCACATAAACCGGAGGGCTTTAGTCCGTAAGACAACATACAACAATCATACCATAGGCTAGCTTCTAGGGTTTAGCCTCCTTGATCTCGGGGTAGATCTACTCTTGTACTACCCATATCATCAATATTAATCAAGCAGGACATAGGGACACCATCGAGAGGGCCCGAACCTGGGTAAAACTTCGTGTCCCTTGTCTCCTGTTACCATCCGCCTAGACGCACAGTTCGGGACCCCCTACCCGAGATCCGCCGGTTTTGACACCGACACCTTGTTTATTTGTATTTGGTTGTTAGGTTGCTTTTCTTTTAGCATTTGTCCAGTTATCAAGCAGATGCCTTGTTTATCTTTATCTGCTTGTTAGGTTGGTTGCAGTGAGCATTTGTCTTGTTTTCAAGCATATGCCATGTTTATATGTACTTGCTTGTTAGGTTGGTTGCAGTGAGACTCTGTCCAGTTTCAATGGCTATATTTGTTTGTTATACAGGTCATTTATGCCTTGTTTATTTCAGTCATTCACAATGTGTTGTATGTGCAAGTTGGAACTGTGCCGCTCGACTACATCAATACCAGTTTGAACGGCTATATTTGGTTCCAGTTATTCCTGGTGTAGTTAACACATGCCCTTAATTTCAACTTTACACATTTATCCAGTGTGATGTTTAAGCATTACCTACGTTCTATTCATTTTCAACAATACCAGTTTGATTTGCAATATTTGATGGCTGTTAAGCCTGTTTTCGGTAACATTGCCTTCCATTTTATATCTGCTTTAACAGCATGCTAAAACCAACACATTCAAGCTATCATTTGGAGATGAGGTTGTTTACCTTTGCTATATTTGTTTGATGTTAAGGTTGTTGTACTTATCATGCCTTTCCACTACTTATGCAGGACAACAACGGGAGTGGCCACCATTTTCTGCCGAGGTTAGCTTCATCCCTCGACTTGTACTCTCCTCGTCGTTCCATAATGTAGTGCATATAGATCGAGGCCTGGACACTTGTTAGCTTGTAATATTAACTTGTTGCTTGTAGGTACATATGCCCTTGCCAAGGATCCACGCATCGACCCTTTTTGCGTATGGGGCAATGAGATATTGTTGAACATGCATCAAGTGAGGAAACTGATAAGGATTATTAGCAAAAAGATACGAATGGTGGTAAGCAAATTCTTTGTTTATGATCTATCCAACACAACAGTGAGTTGTAGGATGGTAACTACAAACTCTGCAACCTTCTCTTTTTACTGCACATAATGAGTTATTAGACAACAATGTCTGAATCTTTTTCGTTCCTAGTAGTTCCCGAAGCAGTTCACTCAAGATTACCTCGCAAAGTACATGATTGGTGGACACACAATGAAGGTTAAAGTATTTCATCCAGACTACAATGATCATCAAGAAGTCGTAATGAAGACAATGAAGGATGGACGGGCACCCATCACAAGGGGTTGGCCTAGAGTCGTGCGCGCATTACGCATGGAGGAGGGCACAATATGGGCATTCCGCTTCACCTTCTCCAGCAACCAGAATGTCTTTCTCCTCTCTCTTTACAGTCTTTAGTACAATTGTGGTTCACATTCTTAACTTGGTGCTTCTGTAGTTCTTCAGTATATGTACATGTGCATTGAATTATGCATTTGTGGTTGAACCTATATTTGTAATAAACATGGTTGGATATGAAATAAGTGATTGCCTACTTTCAAATTCAAAACATGTGATTCTTAAATTAGGGATTAATTAGGGATTACAGTGCATACAGTTTGCGGAAGCGAAACTTCTGCGATAGACATGGAGATCAAAAATATTTCTAGGATCCACTACGTGTGCGATCAATCTCCACTGCACACACGAATTTCTCTTGAAAACTGTTTGCGTTAGGCCACCTTGCGCAAACGTTTATCACATAAAAACTGTGTGTGATGGACAGCCTTTGCCACATAGTTTCTTCTACGCACCATGTGTGATGCTTTCAATAGCGCAAACGATAAAGTTGTTAATATCGTGTGCAATGGAAACACTATCACAAGCGATTTAGCGGGAAAAATTGTGTGTGATGTACCTGTGAACGGAAATGTTTTCCTTGGAGCGACTGTGTGGGATGTACATACGAACAGAAACGTTTAGTGGGGATTGACTGTGTGGGATGTACTTGCGACCGGAAATATTTTCGCCTGTATAATTGTATTTTTAGCTCTACTGTACGTATTTTCGTATTTGAGCGCTCGCCGGTCGCACACGACCTCATTTTGTCGAGAGTGTGTGCCAGGAGGGCATATCCCCGACGGTTTCTGGGTCGTGTGGGAAGGACCCCCCTATCGCCCACACTCACTTGGCGACGGTTCCAAATGCCATCGCAGAAAGGGGTTAAAAACAATTTGTATAGCACTGACGCGTACCAGCGATTGCTTAATGCTCTGCCTGATCATCCTCTTAAGAAAAATGAAATACTTGATATCTTCTATAATGGACTAACCGATGCTTGTAGGGACTTCCTAAATAGTTGTGCTGGTTGTGTTTTCAGGGAACAAACTGTTGAACAAGCTGAGGAATTATTGAATAACATATTGAAAATTTATGATGATTGGACTCTTCCTGAACCACCGCCTAAACCAACTCCGAAGAAGAGGGGTATCTTATATCTTAGTCTTGAAGATATGGAAGAGGCAAAGAAAAGTATGAAAGAAAAAGGTATTAAAGCAGAGGATCTCAAAAATTTACCTCCTATTGAAGAAATACATGGACTTGATACACCACCACCAAAGGTAGTAGAGGTAAACTATTTGATGAAATTTGATGAAAGTGACAACCCTTATAACATGCATCCTAGTCAATGCCTTTATGAGTTTGATAACTACATTAGAAAACAAGATCACTTAAATGAAAATGTTATGAAGCAATTGAAATACAACTCTGATATGATTGCTCGCTTGAGTGACTTGTTATTTAGAATCTCTAATGATGTTAGAGGTGAAGGAAAACATGCCTCTATGGTTCATACTCAGTTAGAACAAGTTGCTAAATCTCAAAGAGAATTGCTTGATGAAATGAACAATAATATAAATGATCATGTTGTTAGAGTAATGACTAAAGGAGGTAGAATGACTCAGGAACCACTTTATCCCGAAGGAGACCCTAAAAGAATTGAACAAGAATCTCAAGGAATTAATATTGATGCACCTAGTCCTTCTAGAGAGAAAAAGAAAAATGATAGGACTTTGCATACCTCCGGCGAACCTGAAATAGAAAAATCTCCTGAAGATAATAACGATCTCTCTATCTCTGATGCTGAAACTCAATCTGGTAATGAACATTCACCTAGTGATAATGAAAAAGATAATGATGATGTTCATGAAGAGACTCAACCAAACAATGATAAAGAACCAGATAATGATGTCGAGATAGAACCTGTTGTTGATCTTGATAAACCACAACCTAAAAATAAAATATATGATAAAAAAAGACTTTGTGGCTAGAATACATGGTAAAGAGAGAGAACCATGGGTTCAGAAAACCATGCCATTTCCACCTAAACCAACTAAGAAAAAAGATGATGAATAATTTGAACGCTTTGCTGAAATGCTTAGGCTAGTATTTTTGCGCACTCGCTTGACTGGTATTTTAAAGATGGCCCCTTATGCAAAATACATGAAAGACATCATCACTAATAAAATAAAAATACCAGAAGCTGAAATCTCCACCATGCTTGCTAATTATTCTTTTAAAGATGGAGTACCTAAAAAACTTGGAGATCCGAGAATACCAACTATACCTTACTCCATCAAAAGAAATTATGCTAAAACTTGGAGTACGTGTTTCCACCGACATTATATTCATGATCACACATTTTATTCCAGTTGTCGGTGTCCACACTTTTTCATTGTATTTTTCATGCTAGATTTATTTTTTTCTCGCTTTCTTCTTGTGTGTTTGAAAAACTTTGAGAAAACCCAAAAATATTTCTAGCTTCTTTTCAGTTTTTCTTTCTAGTTTAATTAGTTGAAGTATTAAAAGAAAACACAAGGATTTCTCTATTCTTCTTCTTGCTTGTTGGGAGCTTTTCCGTGTAAATAGTTTTTCTCATTTTTGTTTTTCTTTCTTTAATTTTGCTTTCCTCAAGAAAAACTAAAAACACAAAAAATATTTCAGTGTGTTTCTCTGAAATTCTTTTCTTTTTATTGAGTCATACCAAGGAGAAGACCATGATGAAAATGTTGAGTGTCTCTTATATGCATTACTGTTTATCTAACAAGAGCCCAAATTGCTCTGTCTTCTCCTTTTGAATAACAGATTCTAGCTTAGTTCACGACACTCTTGCACTATTATTATTTTCATATCATTCGGTCATGCAAGTGAAAGGCAATAATGACGATATTTGATGAACTGGCTATGGCAGAGAGAAACGGGTATGAACTCAACTTGTTCTGTTTTTTAATAAGTTTAACCTAGTATCCATGATTCACCGTATTATGATCAAACATGTTTGCAATGAGAATTAGAGATTATAGTTTCTCATGCCATGCTTATGTAGCTCGGAGTGGATAATGATTTATCTTGAATGTTAATGTTGTGTTAAAATGATTGTGATGTGATATGGTGATGTGGTATCCTCCTCTGAATGTTTCAAGTGACTTGACTTGACACATGTTCATTCATGTAGTTGAATCAAAACCAACATAGACTCTACGATATTTATGTTCATGGTGTCCTTATCCTACTCATGATAGTATCCAATGTTCATTATTTATAATGCATGTTCATGACCGTTTTTGCTCCCTAGCTGGACGCTTTTCAACATATTTGCTAGCCTTCGCCTATACTAAGCGGGAATACTGCTTGTGCATCAAAATCCTAAAACCCAAGTTATTCAGATGAGTCCACCATATCTACCAATATGCGGCATTACCCTGCCGTTTGATAACCCACAAGTATAGGGGATCAATTGTAGCCTCTTTAGATAAGTAAGAGTGTCGAAGCCAACGAGGAGCTAAAGGTAGAACAAATATTCCCTCAAGTTCTATCGACCACCGATACAACTCTACGCACGCTTAACGTTCGCTTTACCTAGAAAAAGTATGAAACTAGAAGTACTTTGTAGGTGTTGTTGGATAAGTTTGCAAGATAATAAAAAGCGCATAAATAAAAAGTAGGGGCTGTTTAGATAAAGACATAACTAAATTAGTTTTAGTAAAGAGCTTTTTGTCATGAGAAAGTTATTTGTCCCTGGGCAATCAATAACTAGACCGGTAATCACTATTGCAATTTTATTTGAGGGAGAGGCATAAGTTAACATACTTTCCCTTCTTGGATCATATGCACTTATGATTGGAACTCTAGCAAGCATCCGCAACTACTAAAGATCATTAAGGTAAAACCCAGCCATAGCATTAAAGCATCAAGTCCTCTTTATCCCATACGCAACAACCTACTTACTCGAGTCTATGCTTCTGTCACTCACGCCACCCACCATAAGCAAATCATGAACGTATTGCAACACCCTAGAGCGGGAATCCCTCATGCTTGCGCGACACGTAGAGCACCATAGGACAGCACCAATAATAAAACATGCAACTCAAACCAATCACGATCATAAATTAACCCATAGGACAAAACGGATCTACTCAAACATCATAGGATAGAAATACATCATTGGGAAATAATATATAGCGTTGAGCACCTTGTTTAAGTAGAGATTACATGTAACACCCCGGATGTAACTTGCCATATTTGTCACTCCAACTCTTGCCATTTTCGGCAATGCGATATGATGTTCCCTCCGTGGTTGGGTTTTCCTTCTTTTGCATTTTGTCCTTGTCATGCATTTCATGTCATGTCATCACGTGCATCTCATCTTGCATACGTGTGTTGGGGAACGTAGTAATTTCAAAAAATTTCCTACGCGCACGCAAGATCATGGTGATGCATAGCAACGAGAGGGGAGAGTGTTGTCTACGTACCCTCGTAGACCGAAGCGGAAGCGTTGACACAACGTAGAGGAAGTAGTCGTACGTTCTCCTCGCGATCCAACCGATCACAACACCGTTACTCCGGCACCTCCGAGTTCTTGGCACACGTTCAGCTCGATGACGATCCCCGGGCTCCGATCCAGCAAAGCGTCGAGGAAGAGTTCCGTCAGCACGACGGCGTGGTGACGATCTTGATGTGTTACCGGCGCAGGGCTTCGCCTAAGCACTGCAACGATATGATCGAGGTGGAATTTGGTGGAAGGGGGCACCGCACACGGCTAAGGAACGATCCGTAGATCAACTTGTGTCATGGGGTGCCCCTTGCCTCAGTATATAAAGGATGGAGGAGGAGGAGGCCGGCCAAGCCAATTGGTGCGGCCAAGATATGGAGTCCTACTAGGACTCCAAGTCCTAGTAGGAGTTCACCAAGAGGGGAGGAAGGGAGAAGGAATAGGAGGAGAAGGAGAGGTGGCCGGCCCCCTTTTCCCTAGTCCAATTCGGACTAGAGGGGAGGGGGGCGCAGCAGCCTTTTTTCCTTTTCCCACTAAAGCCCATCAAGGCCCATTACTTCTCCCGTAATCCCGTAACTCCCCGGTACCTCCGAAAATACCCGAACCACTCAGAACCCTTCCGATGTCCGAATATAGTCGTCCAATATATCGATCTTTACGTCTCGACCATTTCGAGACTCCTCGTCATGTCCCCGATCTCATCCGGGACTCCGAACTCCTTCGGTACATCAAAACTCATAAACTCATAATATAACTGTCATCGAAACCTTAAGCGTGCGGACCCTACGGTTCGAGAACAATGTAGACATGACCGAGACACGTCTCCGGTCAATAACCAATAGCGGGACCTGGATGCCCATATTGGCTCCTACATATTCTACGAAGATCTTTATCGGTCAGACCGCATAACAACATACGTCGTTCCCTTTGTCATCGGTATGTTACTTGCCCGAGATTCGATCGTCGGTATCCAATACCTAGTTCAATCTCGTTACCGGCAAGTCTCTTTACTCGTTCCATAATACATCATCTCGCAACTAACACATTAGTTGCAATGCTTGCAAGGCTTATGTGATGTGCATTACCGAGAGGGCCCAGAGATACCTCTCCGACAATCGGAGTGACAAATCCTAATCTCGAAATACGCCAACCCAACATGTACCTTCGGAGACACCTGCAGAGCACCTTTATAATCACCCAGTTACGTTGTGACGTTTGGTAGCACACAAAGTGTTCCTACGGTAAACGGGAGTTGCATAATCTCATAGTTAAAGGAACATGTATAAGTCATGGATAAAAGCAATAGCAACATACTAAACGATCGGGTGCTATGCTAATGGAATGGGTCATGTCAATCAGATCATTCAACTAATGATGTGATCTCGTTAATCAAATAACAACTCTTTGTTCATGGTCAGGAAACATAACCATCTTTGATTAATGAGCTAGTCAAGTAGAGGCATACTAGTGACACTCTGTTTGTCTATGTATTCACACATGTATCATGTTTCCAGTTAATACAATTCTAGCATGAATAATAAACATTTATCATGATATAAGGAAATAAATAATAACTTTATTATTGCCTCTAGGGCATATTTCCTTCAGTCTCCCACTTGCACTAGAGTCAATAATCTAGTTCACATCGCCATGTGATTTACCAGCAATAGTTCACATCACCATGTGATTAACACCCATAGTTCACATCGATATGTGACCAACACCCAAAGGGTTTACTAGAGTCAGTAATCTAGTTCACATCGCTTATGTGATTAACACCCAAAGAGTACTAAGGTGTGATCATGTTTTGCTTGTGAGATAATTTTAGTCCACGGGTCTGTCACATTCAGATCCTTAAGTATTTTGCAAATTTCTATGTCAACAATACTCTGCACGGAGCTACTTTAGCTAATTGCTCCCACTTTCAATATGTATCTAGATTGAGACTTAGAGTCATCTAGATTAGTGTCAAAACTTGCATCGACGTAATCTTTTACGATGAACCTTTTGTCACCTCCATAATCGAGAAACATATCCTTATTCCATTAAGGATAATTTTGACCGCTGTCCAGTGATCTACTCCTAGATCACTTTTGTACTCCCTTGCCAAACTCAGTGGTAGGGTATGCAATAGATCTGGTACACAGCATGGCATACTTCATAGAGCCTATGGCTGAGGCATAGGGAATGACTTTCATTCTCTTTCTATCTTCTGCCGTGGTCGGGCTTTGAGTCTTACTCAATTTCACACCTTGTAACACATGCAAGAACTCTTTCTTTGACTGTTCCATTTTGAACTACTTCAAAATCTTGTCAAGGTATGTACTCATTGAAAAAACTTATCAAGCGTCTTGATCTATCTCTATAGATTTTGATGCTCAATATGTAAGCAGCTTCATCGAGGTCTTTCTTTGAAAAACTCCTTTCAAACACTCATTTATGCTTTGCAGAATAATTCTACATTATTTCCGATCAACAATATGTCATTCACATATACTTATCAGAAATGCTGTAGTGCTCCCACTCACTTTCTTGTAAATACAGGCTTCACCGCAAGTCTGTATAAAACTATATGCTTTGATCAACTTATCAAAGTGTATATTCCAACTCCGAGATGCTTACACCAGTCCATAGATGGACCGCTGGAGCTTGCATATTTTGTTAGCACCTTTAGGATTGACAAAACCTTCTGGTTGCATCATATACAACTCTTCTTTAATAAATCTATTAAGGAATGCAGTTTTGTTTATCCATTTGCCAGATTTCATAAAATGCGGCAATTGCTAATATGATTCGGACAGACTTAAGCATAGATACGAGTGAGAAACTCTCATCGTAGTCAACACTTTGAACTTGTCGAAAACCTTTTGCGACAATTCTAGCTTTGTAGATAGTAACACTACTATCAGCGTCCGTCTTCCTCTTGAAGATCCATTTATATTCTATGGCTTGCCGATCACCGGGCAAATCCATCAAAGTCCATACTTTTGTTCTCATACATGGATCATATCTCAGATTTCATGGCCTCAAACCATTTCGCGGAATCTAGGCTCATCATCGCTTCCTCATAGTTCGCAAGTTCATCATGGTCTAGTAACATGACTTCCAGAACAGGATTACCGTACCACTCTGGTGCGGATCTCACTCTGGTTTACCTACGAGATTCGGTAGTAACTTGATCTAAAGTTACATGATCATCATCATTAGCTTCCTCACTAATTGGTGTAGTAGTCACAAGAACAGATTTTTGTGATGAACTACTTTCCAATAAGGGAGAAGGTACAATTACCTTATCAAGTTTTCTACTTTCCTCCCACTCACTTGTTTCGAGAGAAACTCCTTCTCTGGAAAGGATCCATTCTCAGCAACGAATATCTTGCCTTCGGATCTGTGATAGAAGGTGTACCCAACTGTCTTCTTTGGGTATCCTATGAAGACACATTTCTCCGGTTTGGGTTTGAGCTTATCATGATGAAACCTTTTCTTATAAGCATCGCAACCCCAAACTTTAAGAAACGACAACTTTGGTTTCTTGACAAACCATAGTTCATATTGTGTCGTCTCAACGGACTTTAGATGATGCCCCTTTTAAACGTGAATGCAGCTGTCTCTAATGCATGATCCCAAAACGATATTGGTAAATCGGTAAGAAACATCATAGATTGCACTATATCCAATAAAGTACGGTTATGACGTTCGGACACACCATTATGCTGTGGTGTTCCAGGTGGCATGAATTTGTGAAACTATTCCACACGGTTTTAACTGAAGGCCAAAACTCGTAACTCAAATATTTTACCTCTGCGATCATATCGTAGAAACTTTTTATTTTCTTGTTACGATGATTATCCACTTCACTCTGAAATTCTTTGAACTTTTCAAACGTTTCAGACTTATGTTTCATTAAGTAGATATACCCATATCTGCTTAAATCATCTGTGAAGTTCTGAAAATAATGATACTTGTCGCGAGCCTTAATATTCATCGGACCACATACATCAGTATGTATGATTTCCAACAAATCTGTTGCTTGCTCCATTGTTCCGAAGAACGGCGTTTTAGTCATCTTGCCCAAGAGGCATGGTTCGCAAGCATCAAGTGATTCATAATCAAGTGATTCCAAAATCCCATCAGCATGGAGTTTCTTCATGCGCTTTACACCAATATGACCTAAACGGCAGTGCCACAAATAGGTTGCACTATCATTATTTACTTCGCATCTTTTGGTTTCAATATTATGAATATGTGTATCACTACGATCGAGATCCAATGAACTATTTTCATTGGTGTGTATGACCATAGAAGGTTTTATTCATGTAAACAGAACAACAATTGTTCTCTAACTTAAATGAATAACTGTATTGCAATTAACATGATCAAATCATATTCATGCTCAACGCAAACACCAAATAACACTTATTTAGTTTCAACACTAATCCCGAAAGTATAGGGAGTGTGTGATGATGATCATATCAATCTTGGAACCACTTCCAACACACATCGTCACCTTGCCCTTTAACTAGTCTTTGTTCATTCTGCAACTCCCGTTTCGAGTTACTAATTTTAGCAACTGAACTAGTACCAAATACTGAGGGGTTGCTATGAACACTAGTAAAGTACACATCAATAACATGTATATCAAATATACTTATGTTCACTTTGCCATCCTTCTTATCCGCCAATCACTTGGGGTAGTTCCGCTTCCAGTGACCAGTCCCTTTGCAGTAGAAGCACTTAGTCTCAGGCTTAGGACCAGACTTGGGCTTTTTCACTTGAGCAGCAACTTGCTTGTCGTTCTTCTTGAAGTTCCCCTTCTTTCCTTTTGCCCTTTTATTGAAACTAGTGATCTTGTCAACCATCAACACTTGATGTTTTTCTTTGATTTCTACCTTCGCCGATTTTAGCATCGCGAAGAGCTTGTGAATATTTTCCGTTATCCCTTGCATATTATAGTTCATCACGAAGTTCTACTAACTTGGTGATGGTGACTAGAGAATTCTGTCAATCACTATTTTATCTGGAAGATTAACTCCCACTTGATTCAAGCGATTGTAGTACTCAGACTATCTGAGCACATGCTCACTAGTTGAGCGATTCTCCTCCATCTTTTAGCTATAGAACTTGTTGGAGACTTCATATCTCTCAACTCGGGTATTTGCTTGAAATATTAACTTCAACTCCTGGAACATCTCATATGGTCCATGACGTTCAAAACGTCTTTGAAGTCCCGATTCTAAGCCGTTAAGCATGGTGCACTAAACTATTAAGTAGTCATCATATTGAGCAAAACGTTCATAACGTCTGCATCTGCTCCTGCAATAGGTCCGTCACCCAGCGGTGCATCAAGGACATAATTCTTCTGTGCAGCAATGAGGATAAACCTCAGATCATGGATCCAATCCGCATCATTGCTACTAACATCTTTTCAACACAATTTTCTCTAGGAACATATCGAAATAAACACAGGGAAGCAACAATGCGAGCTATTGATCTACAACATAGATATGCTAATACTACCAGGACTAATGTTCATGATAATATTAAAGTTCAATTAATCATATTACTTAAGAACTCCCACTTAGATAGACATCCCTCTAATCCTCTAAGTGATCACGTGATCCAAATCAACTAAACCATGTCCGATCATCACGTGAGATGGAGTAGTTTCAATGGTGAACATCACTATGTTGATCATATCTACTATATGATTCACGCTCGACCTTTCGGTCTTCGTGTTCCGAGGCCATATCTGTTATATGCTAGGCTCGTCAAGTTAAACCTGAGTATTCCGCGTGTGCAACTGTTTTACACCCGTTGTATTTGAACGTAGAGCCTATCACACCCGATCATCACGTGGTGTCTCAGCACGAAGAACTTTTGCAACGGTGCATACTCAGGGAGAACACTTCTTGATAATTTAGTGAGAGATCATCTTATAATGCTACCGTCAATCAAAGCAAGATAAGATGCATAAAAGATAAACATCACATGCAATCAATATAAGTGATATGATATGGCCATCATCATCTCGTGCTTGTGATCTCCATCTTCGAAGCACCGTCATGATCACCATCGTCATCGGCGCGACACCTTGATCTCCATCGTAGCATCGTTGTCGTCTCGCCAATCTTATGCTTCCACGACTATCACTACCGCTTAGTAATAAAGTAAAGCATTACATCGCGATTGCATTGCATACAATAAAGCGACAACCATATGGCTCCTGCCAGTTGCCGATAACTCGGTTACAAAACATGATCATCTCATACAATAAAATTTAGCATCATGTCTTGACCATATCACATCACAACATGCCCTGCAAAAACAAGTTAGACGTCCTCTACTTTGTTGTTGCAAGTTTTACGTGGCTGCTATGGGCTTAAGCAAGAACTCATCTTACCTACGCATCAAAACCACAACGATAGTTTGTCAAATAGACTCCGTTTTAACCTTCTCAAGGACCGGGCGTAGCCACACTCGGTTCAACTAAAATTGGAGAGACAGTCTTCTGCAAGCCATCTATGTGCAAAGCACGTCGAGGGAACCGGTCTCGCGTAAGAGTACGCGTAAGGTTGGTCCGGATCGTCTCGTCCAACAATACCGCTGAACCAAAGTATGACATGTTGGTAGGCAGTATGACTTGTATCGTCCACAACTCACTTGTGTTCTACTCGTGCAAATAACATCAAACCATAAAAACCTAGGCTCGGATGCCACTGTTGGGGAACGTAGTAATTTCAAAAATTTCGTACGCACACGCAAGATCATGGTGATGCATAGCAACGGGAGGGGAGAGTGTTGTCTACGTACCCTCGTAGACCGAAGCGGAAGCGTTGACACAACGTAGAGGAAGTAGTCGTACGTTCTCCTCGCGATCCAACCGATCACAGCACCATTACTCCGGCACCTCCGAGTTCTTGGCACACGTTCAGCTCGATGACGATCCCCGGGCTCCGATCCAGCAAAGCGTCGAGGAAGAGTTCCGTCAGCACGACGGCGTGGTGACGATCTTGATGTGTTACCGGCGCAGGGCTTCGCCTAAGCACTGCAACGATATGATCGAGGTGGAATTTGGTGGAAGGGGGCACCGCACACGGCTAAGAAACGATCCGTAGATCAACTTGTGTCATGGGGTGCCCCTTGCCTCAGTATATAAAGGATGGAGGGGGAGGAGGCCGGCCAAGCCAATTGGTGCGGCCAAGATATGGAGTCCTACTAGGACTCCAAGTCCTAGTAGGAGTCCACCAAGAGGGGAGGAAGGGAGAAGGAATAGGAGGAGAAGGAGAGGTGGCCGGCCCCCTTTTCCCTAGTCCAATTCGGACTAGAGGGGAGGGGGGGCGCAGCAGCCTTTTTTCCTTTTCCCACTAAAGCCCATCAAGGCCCATTACTTCTCCCGTAATCCCGTAACTCCCCGGTACCTCCGAAAATACCCGAACCACTCAGAACCCTTCCGATGTCCGAATATAGTCGTACAATATATCGATCTTTACGTCTCGACCATTTCGAGACTCCTCGTCATGTCCCCGATCTCATCCGGTACTCCGAACTCCTTCGGTACATCAAAACTCATAAACTCATAATATAACTGTCATCGAAACCTTAAGCGTGCGGACCCTACGGTTCGAGAACAATGTAGACATGACCGAGACACGTCTCCGGTCAATAACCAATAGCGGGACCTGGATGCCCATATTGGCTCCTACATATTCTACGAAGATCTTTATCGGTCAGACCGCATAACAACATACGTCGTTCCCTTTGTCATCGGTATGTTACTTGCCCGAGATTCGATCGTCGGTATCCAATACCTAGTTCAATCTCGTTACCGGCAAGTCTCTTTACTCGTTGCATAATACATCATCTCGCAACTAACACATTAGTTGCAATGCTTGCAAGGCTTATGTGATGTGCATTACCGAGAGGGCCCAGAGATACCTCTCCGACAATCGGAGTGACAAATCCTAATCTCGAAATACGCCAACCCAACATGTACCTTCGGAGACACCTGCAGAGCACCTTTATAATCATCCAGTTACGTTGTGACGTTTGGTAGCACACAAAGTGTTCCTACGGTAAACGGGAGTTGCATAATCTCATAGTTAAAGGAACATGTATAAGTCATGGATAAAAGCAATAGCAACATACTAAACGATCGGGTGCTATGCTAATGGAATGGGTCATGTCAATCAGATCATTCAACTAATGATGTGATCTTGTTAATCAAATAACAACTCTTTGTTCATGGTCAGGAAACATAACCATCTTTGATTAATGAGCTAGTCAAGTAGAGGCATACTAGTGACACTCTGTTTGTCTATGTATTCACACATGTATCATGTTTCCAGTTAATACAATTCTAGCATGAATAATAAACATTTATCATGATATAAGGAAATAAATAATAACTTTATTATTGCCTCTAGGGCATATTTCCTTCAACGTGTTCGTTTCATGAATCCGAGCATTTTCCCCGTTTTCCGTGTTGCAATCCGGCGCTCCTACGTCCTCCGACGTCCCCTTTTACCTTTTTCCATGAGCGGGTATCAAACTTTCTCGGAATGGACCGAGGTTTGCCAAGCGGCCTTGGTATAGCACCGGTAGACCGCCTGTCAAGTTTCAGGTCATTCGGAGGTCGTTTGATACTCCAACGGTTAACCGGGTAGCCGCAAAAGCCTCTTTTGTGTGCAGCCCAACACCCCCTTCAAAGTGGCCCAAAACCCATGCAAACCCCCTCCATGTTCTCGGCCATTCGATCACGATCGTGTGGGTGAAAACCGCACTCCATTTGGAGCCTCCTAGCTCCTCCTACCTATAAATATGTGTCTCTCCCCGAAATTTCGGGCAGATGAAACCCTAGCCCTCTCCCTCCTCGCGCCGCCGGACATGTCCGCCCGGCGGCCGGACGCGTCCACCACCACCAGCCACGTCGCATCGGCCAATCGTGGCGCGACACATCAGCTCCGCCGCCGCCTCGTCCAATCGCAAGTCGCCACCTCACCCGCGCCCGCATCCTCTCTCTCCTCCCCACCGCCGCCGCGGCCCGCCTAGGCCCGCGCGGGGCCCTCCCCGGCTCGGGTCGCCGCCGTTGCCGCGCCGCGGGCCCCGAGCTGCGCGCCCACGCCCTGCCGCCTTTGCGCGCTGCGCCGCCGTTGCCGGACTGCGCCGTCACCGCGCCGTCCTCGCTTCGCCACCGCCCTCACCAGCGCTTGCCGCCACTCCCGCGAGCGCCCGCCGCCGCCGCTCTGCCGCCGCGCTGCCAAGCCCCGTCGCCGCCGCCTCGCGGGCCCCGAGCCCCGCGCCATTGCCGGAGCCGCCGCCTCCTCTCGCCGCTCCGCCGCCCGTTCGCCGGCGCCGCCTCACCGCCCGCGTCCCACGCCGTCCGGACCAGCCGGCCGCCGGATCCCGCGCCTCCTCCGAGGTCCATCGCCCCACCTCCTCACGCCGGCGAGCCGCCCTCCGCCGGAACTCCACCGCGCCCTCGCCGGAGCCTTCTCCGGTGAGATCTCGTCGGGGTGGACGAGATCCATCCATCCCTCCATCCAAACGGCCGGATCCGTCCCGATCCGCTCCGTCCCGGATCCCTCCGTCCCGCGTTGACTTTCGCGGAGGTGAATTTCTGCCAAGTCCCTTTCTCTGTATCAATTTGTGCCATGTTCAACGCATCATAGCTTGATGCATACTGCTCCGTTTCGTGCGTGTAATATGTCAATTTGTTAGTCTCGATGAGTACATCATTTCATCTCATCGCATCATTTTCATTTGAGCTCATCTTGATGCCCGAAATGCTGTTAGAAGAGGGCTAAGTGATGTTAGTTTCAGATATGTTTCAGTAGATGCACTTTTGTCATTTTTGCCATGATTGATGTGTGCATCCTATGAAGTTGAGTCCTACATGTGTTTTGTAATATGCCATGCCATATTTACAGGGGTGTATGCCATGTATTTTTGTGATCTTTGTGGTGACTAGAACAAGCATGCAAACTAGGGATCATATTGTTGCTGATTTCAGGACTTAGTAATTTTATTAAGTTATTCCTGCTGTTATTTTTATGCCATGTGTTCATGTTGTTTCAGAGAGATCTATGCCTCTTTGAGGATGATCAGTAAGGGTGTTTTGAACATATGGATTTTCTCTATCCATTCATGCCCTTGTTTGTAATTATGGAGTGCTATAGCATGTCTTAATCTTGCTCTACGTTTGCTATAAAGTGTTACTGGCAGATTGTTTACATGTTATTCGATTTTGCCAAGCTTGTTGTATTTGATCTTTGCATGCTATGATGTTGTTCTTGCCATGTGTAGCTTTTATGACATGTCTTCTTGATGAATTTATGCTTAGTTTATCATGCAATGCTCTGTAGTGAGTGCATCGAGCTCGTAAACATGCCTACTTGCTATCTGTTTTTTTTGACATGTCCAGTTTTCTGCTAAGTCTGAAACCTGTATCAAAACTTGCTTATTTGACATGGGTGCTATTATATTTTCTTGTCCTTTTTGGCTCATGGTCAGTAAGGGACTTTTGTTATATTCTTTTAGTAGATTCATGCCATGCCTTATTTTGCTATGTCCTGTTCCTGTAGTATGTTGTTTCCTTGCTCTAAACATGTCATCCTGATGTTAACTTCTGGCATGATAGTATTTTCACAAAGTCTGTGAACCTATTATCTTTTGCACTTTGGGCATGCTTGTTTGAACCTGTTGTGCTGTGATTTAGCCGTAGCTCAGTGTTCTTTGTCGAGCATCTTGAGTAGATCACTGTCATATGCTTTGCTGGTACGTTTGGGTGCAGTAGCTTAATTTCTTATTGCTTGCTAAGTAGCATCATGCTGTTAATGGCGGAATCTTGTCATTCTTGTTTTGCTTGTCATTCGCAAACCGTGCATCCGATTCCGGTGATCTTTATATCGATTTCAACCGAAATCACCTCACCTTTCTAGTGGCATACTTGATTTGCCAAGATTATGCCTTGTTCATCTTTGTCCTTCCGGAGCACGCATATGCATTGCATATCACATCTCGCATATCATGCCATGTTTGGCATCATGTTGCTTGCGCATTGCATCGTGGTTGATAGTTGTTCCTTTGCTTGTGTTCTTGTTTTGGGTAGAGCCGGGAGACGAGTACGTGACCGAGGAACCTGTTGAGAACGCTTACAAGGATCAAGCTTTTGACAACTCTGAGAACCTTGCAGGCAAGATGACCATACCCTCGAAATCACTTCTATCTTTGCTTGCTAGTTTGCTCGCTCTTTTGCTATGCCTATGCTGTGATACCTACCACTTGCTCATCATGCCTCCCATATTGTCAAACCAAGCCTCTAACCCACCTTGTCCTAGCAAACCGTTGTTTGGCTATGTTACCGCTTTGCTCAGCCCCTCTTATAGCGTTGTTAGTTGCAGGTGAAGATGAAGTTTGTTCCTTGTTGGAACATGGAGATGTTGTTCCTTGTTGGAACATGTTTACTTGTTGGGATATCACAATATCTCTTATATTATTAATGCATCTATACACTTGGTAAAGGGTGGAAGGCTCGGCCTTATGCCTGGTGTTTTGTTCCACTCTTGCCGCCCTAGTTTCCGTCATACCGGTGTTATGTTCCCGGATTTTGCGTCCCTAACGCGGTCGGGTGATTTATGGGACCCCCTTGATAGTTCGCTTTGAATAAGACTTTTCCAGCAACGCCCAACATTGGTTTTACCATTTGTCAACCACCTATCCCTTTCCCTTGGGTCGGCCAGCCCGAGGGTCATCTTTATTTAGCCCCCCCGGGCCAATGCTTGTCTAAGTGTTGGCCCGAAACGAGTAGACTGCGGGGCCACCTTGGGGAAACTTGAGGATTGGTTTTACTCGTAGGATGTCTCATCCGGTGTTGCCCTGAGAACGAGATATGTGCAGCTCCTATCGGGATGTCGGCGCATCGGGTGGCTTTGCTGGTCTTGTTTTATTACTGTCGAAATGTCTTGTAGCCGGGATTCCGAGACTGATCGGGTCTTCCCGGGGAGAAGGAATTCGTTGATCGCGAGAGCTTATCATGGGCTAAGTTGGGACACCCCTGCAGGGTTTTGAACTTTCGAAAGTCGTGCCCGCGGTTATGTGGCAGATGGGAATTTGTTAATGTCCGGTTGTAGAAAACCCGAAGTTGATCTTAATTAAAATACACCAACAGCGTGTGTAACCGTGATGGTCTCTTCTCGGCGGAGTCCGGGAAGTGAACACGGTGTTGGAGTTATGCTTGACGTAAGTAGTTTCATGATCACTTCTTGATCATAGTTGTTCGACTGTGCTTTTGCCTTCTCTTCTCGCTCTCATTTGCGTATGTTAGACACCAGATATGCTAGTCGCTTGCTACAGCTCCAACTCACTACCCTGTCCTACCTTTAAGCTTAAATAGTCTTGATCTCGCGGGTGTGAGATTGCTGAGTCCCCGTGACTCACAGATACTTCCAAAACCAGTTTGCAGGTGCCGATGAAACCGTGCAGGTGACGCACCCGAGCTCAAGGAGGAGCTCGATGAAGATCTTGTTCATTGTGTTGTTTCGTTTCAGTTGATCAGTAGTGGAGCCCAGTCGGGACGATCGGGGATCTGTGTGGCATTTGGGGTAGTCTTCTTTTATTTTGGTTCCGTAGTCAGACCTTGATTGTATCTGTATGATGTAATGCTTTACTCATGTATTGTGTGAAGTGGCGATTGTAAGCCAACTATGTATCTCTTTCCCTTATGTATTACATGGGTTGTGTGAAGATTACCTCACTTGCGACATTGCTTTCAATGCAGTTATGCCTTTAAGTCGTGCTTCGACACGTGGGAGATATAGCTGCATCGAGGGCGTTACATTACAGCGGTTAAAAGAGGGGTTACACTGCTGCATAGAGGGGGCAAGAGTTGGTGATGATGGCGGTGAAGTTGTTGGTGTAGATTGCGGTGATGATGATGGCTCCGGCGGTGTTCCGGCGCCACTGGGAGCGAGGGGGAGGGAGCCACCCTCCTTCTTATTCTTCCTTGACCTTCTCCCTAGATGGGAGAAGTGTTTCCCCTTTGGTCCATGGCCTCCATGGCATGGGAGGGGTGAGAGACCCTCGGAGATTGGATCTATCTCTCTGTTTATGTGCTCTAGATTCTGCCCTTTCACCGTTTCTTTTATAATCGGAGATCCGTAACTCCTATTGGGCTGGATTTTAGAGACGATCCCTATCCAGATATTAGCTTTCTTGCGGAAAAAGAAGGGCTCCAACCGCCTTATGGGGTGGCCACGAGGGCCCAGGGCGCGCCTGACCCCCTGGGGCGCGCCCCCCTGCCTCGTGGTCCCCTCGGCATCGTATCGCGTTGATTCTTCTTCCCAAAAATCACATATATTCCAAAAAAATATCCGTATGTTTTTATCCTGTTTGGACTCCGATTGATATGGATTTTTTGCGAAACCAAAAACATGCAACAAACAGGAACTGGCACTGGGCACTGGATCAATATGTTAGTCCTAAAAATAGTATAAAAAGTTGCCAAAAGTAGACGAAAGTTGTAGAATATTGGCATAGAACAATCAAAAATTATAGATAAGATGGAGACGTATCACCGTTCTAAGTAAACTTGCATGTGCCACCTCTAAAAACTTCAAATAAACATTTGTTTTTGTGTGCCTAGATTGTTCATAGAGCGACCAGGGGTAATCGGTATCTTCCATGCTAAGTGGGTTATTCATGATGAGTGTTTATTCACTCGTCCTTGCACGAGAGGGGCGGTAATAGGGATTTCCAGTCCCAAATTCAAAAATTGCAAATAATTAAACAAAACTCCCCCAGGATTGTTGTTGGTATGGATGGTACCCGTGGATTCGGCTAGCCATGGAGTATGTTTGTTGGTGGAGGGGGAGTAAACCTTTACTTTTATCGCTTGGGAACCGCCACTAATGTGTTTAGGATGGAAGATATTGATAACTCTTGGTCGTGACGTAAACACGAAGGGTGCATTTCCCAAAATTTCATTTATCTTTGTTTAAAAAACTTTGAGCTCTCACACCTCTGCAGATCCCTACTTCCCTCTAAGAAGGTACTATATATTTAATGTTATGTTGAGTCATCACCTTCTCAAATAGGAGCCGGATCTGAGAGCACTATTGTCATCCTCATGCATTGTATATAGTTAATGTTGGATGCGTCATGACTGGATCGTTTCTACCATGAATTACAATGTTTAGTCATGACTTGAACTTTGGAGGTGCTCTGCATTTATGTTTTGCGGTGTCAGAAAGGGCTAGCGAGATACCATTGTTGTCATATTATATAATGATTGTTTTAAGTGTTGGCATTTGAGATATCATATTATTGCTCGCTAGTTGATTATGCCATTGATATGAGTTAATATAATTTTTAAGAGTTATTATTGATATGGTTAGTCATGATACTAGCTGAAAACTTGGGTGCTACTTAAGCTTATTTATGTAAACAAGAGCAAAAGAGTTTGTAAAATTTTTTCTTTTGCACTTTCAGTTTATCAACTGAATTGCTTGAGGACAAGCAAAGGTTTAAACTTGGGGGAGTTGATATGTCTCTGTCGTATCTACTTTTCCTAACACTTTTGCTCTTGTTTTGGACTCTAGTTTTCATGATTTGACTGAATCTAACCCGGACCGACGTTGTTTTCAGCAGAACTACCATGGTGTTGTTTTTGTGCAGAAATAAAAGTTCTCGGATTGGAACGAAACCTTTTGGAGAATCATTTTAGAATATATAAAAAATACTGGAGCCAGGAACCACCGGAGGCTAGCAATGATGGAATGGTGAGAGTGCGTATAATCCATGGACTCACATTAGTCATAAAGAACTCATATAGTTATTGCAAAAGTTTATTAGCCATCAAAGCAAAGTATTATTACGCATGCCCCTAGGGGGATAGATTGGTAGGAAAAGACCATCGATCGTCCCCGACCGCCACTCATAAGGAAAGCACTCAAAGAACACAGCATGCTTCAAATTTGTCACACAATGTTTACCATACGTGCATGCTACGGGACTTGAAAACCTCAACACAAGTATTTCTCAATTTCACAATTACTCAACTAGCACGACTTTAATATCACCACCTTTATATCGCAAAACTATTGCAAGGAATCAAACATATCATATTCAGTGATCTACAAGTTTTATGTAGGATTTTATGACTAACCATGTGAATGACCAATTCTTGTCATCTCTCTAAATAGATATAAGTGAAGCAAGAGATTTTAATTCTTTCTAAAAAAGATATGCCCACTCTCTAACAAATATAAGTGAAGTCAAAGAGCATTCTACAAATGGCGGTTTTCTATGTGAAGAGAAACAGGCAATCCAAACTTCAAATGATATAAGTGAAGCACATGAAGCATTCTATAACTCAACCAAGGACTATCTCATACCAGCATGGTGCATAAAAGAAAAGTGAAAACTAAATGCAAAAGACGCTCCAAGATTTGCACATATCGCATGAACGAAACGTATCCGAAAACATACCGATACTTGTTGAAGAAAGATGGGATGCCTTCCGGGGCATCCCCAAGATTAGACGCTTGAGTCTCCTTGAATATTTACTTGGGGTCCCTTGGTAATCCCCAAGCTTGAGCTCTTGCCTCACCTCCTTATCCTCATATCGAGACATCCTCGATCTTTGAACACTTCATCCACACAAAACTCAACAGAAAACTCGGTAAGATCCGTTAGTGTAATAAAGCAAATCACTACTCTAAGTACTGTTGCAAACCAATTCATATTTTGTTTTTGCATTGTAGCTACTGTAATATAACTTTTCCATGGCTTAATCCACTAATAGAAATTGATAGTTTCATCAAAACAAGCAAACTATGCTCAAAAACAGAATCTGTCTTAAACAGCACAGTCTGTAATAATTTGAACATTAACCATACTTCTGGTACTCCAAAAATTCTGAAATAATTAGGAAAAATAAAAAATTTGTATAGAAAGACAATGCAAAAAGTTTCAGAACCATTTGACATTCCAGTAAATATGTAAAATCACGCACTACAGCCAAAGTTTCTGTCCTGCACCGTACAAACCAACAAGCGTTGTAAACATCCTAAAGGCAAACCTTGGCACATTATTTTTATTATACAATGGAATTGTACAAGGGGATAATTATTTTTTCTGAAAAGTTTCTGTAATCAAGGATCACAAAGTTTCCATGGGCATGAAAAAAGTTCAATGCTAGCTCCCATTTTAACAATGCTCATCTTTCTCACTTTCGCTTTTCTTTTTGAAAAATTTTTAGGTTCCCCTCTTTATTTTTTTTGTTTTTAAACTTTATAAAAGCACTCAACAGAAATAAATGACTCTCTAAAACTTTTGGGTTGTCTCCCTGACAGCGCTTTCTTTAAAGCCATTAAGCTAGGCATATAGTGCTGAAGTAATGAATCCACCCGGATCCCAAGGTATATCAAAGCCAATTTTAATTAACAATGATTTGTGATTTAGTAGTTGCTACCTCTTGAGCACTGCGTTGGTTTTCCCCGAAGAGGAGAGGATGATGCAGCAAAGTAGCGTAAGTATTTCCCTCAGTTTTTGAGAACCAAGGTATCAATCTAGTAGGAGGCTATGCTCAAGTCCCTCGTACCTGCACAAAACAATAGCTCCTCGCAACCAACACGATTAGGGGTTGTCAATCCCTTCACGGTCACTTACGAGAGTGAGATCTGATAGAGATGATAGATAATATTTTTGGTATTTTTGGTATAGATATGCAAAGTGAAAAGTAAAAAGCAAAGCAAAATTAAAGTGATGGAGATTGATATGATGAGAATAGACCCGGGGGCCATAGGTTTCACTAGTGGCTTCTCTCAAGAACATAAGTATTCTACGGTGGGTGAACAAATTACTGTTGAGCAATTGACAGAATTGAGCATAGTTATGAGAATATCTAGGTATGATCATGTATATAGGCATCATGTCCGAGACAAGTAGACCGACTCCTGCCTGCATCTACTACTATTACTCACTCATCGACCGCTATCCAGCATGCATCTAGAGTATTAAGTTAAAAACAGAGTAACGCCTTAAGCAAGATGACATGATGTAGAGGGATAGTTTCATGCAATATGATAAAAAAACCATCTTGTTATCCTTGATGGCAACAATACAATACGTGCCTGTCTGCCCCTTCTGTCACTGGGAAAGGACACCGCAAGATTGAACCCAACGCTAAGCACTTCTCCCACGGCAAGAAAAACCAATCTAGTAGGCCAAACCAAGCTGATAATTCGAAGAGACTTGCAAAGATAACCAATCATACATAAAAGAATTCAGAGAAGATTCAAATATTGTTCATAGATAGACTTGATCATAAACCCACAATTCATCAGTCTCAACAAACACACTCCAAAAAGAAGATTACATCGAATAGATCTCCACGAGAGAGGGGGAGAACATTGTATTGAGATCCAAAAAGAGAGAAGAAGCCAACTAGCTAATAACTACGGACCCGAAGGTCTGAGGTGAACTACTCACACTTCATCGGAGGGGCTAGGATGATGTAGAAGCCCTCCGTGATGACAGCCCTCTCCGACGGAGCTCCGGAACAGGCCCCAAGATGGGATCTCGTGGATACAGAAGGTTGCGGCGGTGGAATTATGTTTTTGGCTCCGTATCTGATCGTTTGGGGGTACGTAGGTATATATAGGAGGAAGGAGTGTGTCGGTGGAGCACTGAGGGGCCCATGAGGCAGGGGCGCGCCCTAGGGGGGTGCGCGCCCCCCACCCTCGTGACCGCCTCTTTGACTCCTTGGAGTAGGGTCCAAGTCTCCTGGATCACGTTGAGTGAGAAAATCACGTTCCCGAAGATTTTATTCCGTTTGGACTCCGTTTGATATTCTGTTTCTCCGAAACTCTGAAATAGGCAAAAAACAGCAATTCTGGGCTAGGCCTCCGGTTAATAGGTTAGTCCCAAAATAATATAAAAGTGGAAAATAAATCCCAATATAGTCCAAAACAGTAGATAATATAGCATGGAGCAATCAAAAATTATAGATACGTTGGAGACGTATCAGGCATCCCCAAGCTTAATTCCTGCTCGTCCTCGAGTGGGTAAATGATAAAAAGAGAATTTTTGATGTGGAGTGCTACTTGGCATAATTTCAATGTAAATCTTATTAATTGTGGTATGAAAAAAAAATACTTCAACCAAACCAACAAAGCAATTATGTCTTCTCAAAGTAACATGGCCAAAGAAAGTTCATCCCTACAAAATCATATAGTTTAGTCATGCTCCATTTTTGTCACACAAGAATGCTCTCATCATGCACAACCCCGATGACAAGCCAAGCAATTGTTTCATACTTTAATAATCTCAAACTCATAAACTTTCACGCAATACATGAGCGCGAGCCATGGATATAGCACTATGGGTGGAATAGAATATAATGATGGGGGTTATGTGGTGAAGACAAAAAAGGAGAAGATCTCACATCAACGAGGCTAATCAATGGGCTATGGAGATGCCCACCGATTTGTTGGAAATATGCCCTAGAGGCAATAATAAATTAGTTATTATTATATTCCCTTGTTCGTGATAATCGTTTATTATCCATGCTAGAATTGTATTGATAGGAAACTCAGATACATGTGCGGATACATAGACAACACCATGTCCCTAGTAAGCCTCTAGTTGACTAGCTCGTTGATCAATATATGGTTATGGTTTCCTGACCATGGACATTGGATGTCGTTGATAACGGGATCACATCATTAGGAGAATGATGTGATGGACAAGACCCAATCCTAAGCCTAGCACAAGATCGTGTAGTTCGTATGCTAAAGCTTTTCTAATGTCAAGTATCATTTTCGTAGACCATGAGATTGTGCAACTCCCGGATATCGTAGGAATGCTTTGGGTGTACCAAACGTCACAACGTAACTGGGTGGCTATAAAGGTACACTACGGGTATCTCCGAAAGTGTCTGTTGGGTAGGCACGAATCGAGACTGGGATTTGTCACTCCGTGTGACAAAGAGGTATCTCTGGGCCCACTCGGTAGGACATCATCATAATGTGCACAATGTGACCAAGGAGTTGATCACGGGATGATGTGTTACGGAACGAGTAAAGAGACTTGCCGGTAACGAGATTGAACAAGGTATCGGATACGGACGATCGATTCTCGGGCAAGTACAATACCGCTGGACAAAGGGAATTGTATACGGGATTGATTGAATCCTCGACATCGTGGTTCATCCGATGAGATCATCGTGGAACATGTGGGAGCCAACATGGGTATCTAGATCCCGCTGTTGGTTATTGGCCGGAGAGTTGTCTCGGTCATGTCTGCATGGTTCCCGAACCCGTAGGGTCTACACACTTAAGGTTCGATGACGCTAGAGTTGTTATGGGAAATAGTATGTGGTTACCGAAGGTTGTTCGGAGTCCCGGATGAGATCCCGTACATGACGAGGAGCTCCGGAATGGTCCGGAGGTGAAGATCGGTATATTGGACGAAGGGTATTGGAGTCCGAAATTGTTTTGGGGGTACCAGGTGATGACCAGCGTGTCCGAAAGGGGTTTCGGAGGCCCCGGCAAGCGTAGGGGGGCCTTATGGGCCAAGCGGAGAGGGCACATCAGCCCACAAAGGGGCTGAGCGCCCCTCCCACCCCATCTCACGTAACCAGGAGAGGTGGGGGCGCCACCCCTAGGGCAGCCGCCTCTCCCGGCTTGGGGGGCAAGTTTCCTAGGGGGTGGGTGCGCCCAAACCCATCTAGGGTTTCCCCTGTGGCCGCCGCCCCTCCCCTAGGGAACCCTAGGGCGCCTCCCCCTCCTCCCTTTCCCCTATATATAGTGAGGGGGAGAGAGAGCAGCCGCACCCTTCCCCTGGCGCAACCCTCTCCCTTCTCCAACACATCGTCCTCCTCCGTAGTGCTTGGCGAAGCCCTGCCGGAGAACCACGAGCTCCATCACCACCATGCCGTCGTGCTGTCGGAGTTTTCCCTCAACTTCTCCTCTCCCCTTGCTGGATCAAGAAGGAGGAGACGTCCCCGGGCTGTACGTGTGTTGAACGCGGAGGTGCCATCCGTTCGGCACTAGGATCATCGGTGATTTGCATCACGACGAGTACGACTCCATCAACCACGTTCACTTAAACGCTTCCGCTTAGCGGTCTACAAGGGTATGTAGATGCACTCTACTTCCCCTCGTTGCTAGATTACTCCATAGATTGATCTTGGTGATGCGTAGAAAATTTTGAATTTCTGCTACGATCCCCAACACGATTGATGTTAATGCAATGAGTAGGGATTGCCATGCAACGGATGCACTAGATCTATAAATGTATGAAAGCTCAACAAAAGAAACTATGTGGGTGTGCATCCAACTTGCTTGGTCACGAAGACCTAGGACACTTGAGGAGGCCCATCATTGTAATATACAAGCCAGGTTCTATAATGAAAAAATCCCACTAGTATATGAAAGTGACAAAACAAGAGACTCTCTATTATGAAGATTATGGTGCTACTTTGAATCACAAGCATGAAAAAAGGATAGTAGTATTGCCCCTTTTTATTTATTTATATTTTTTTGGGCCTTCTTTCTTTTTCTTTGGCCTTTCTCTTTTTTTTGGGACAATACTCTATTAAATGATGATCATCACACTTCTATTTATTTACAACTCAATGATTACAACTCGATACTAGAACAAAGTATGACTCTATATGAATGCCTCCGGCGGTATACCGGGATATGCAATGAATCAAGAGTGACCAGTATGAAAGAATTATGAATGGTGGCTTTGCCACAAATACTATGTCAACTACATGATCATGCTAAGCAATATGACAATGATATATATATGTCATGAAGAACGGAATGGTGGAAAGTTGCATGGCAATATATCTCGGAATGGCTATGGAAATGCCATAATAGGTAGGTATGGTGGCTGTTTTGAGGAAGATATAGGGAGGTTTATGTGTGAAAGAGCGTATCATATCACGGGGTTTGGATGCACCGGTGAAGTTTGCACCAAATCTCAATGTGAGAAAGGGCAATGCACGGTAGCGAAGAGGTTAGCAATGATGGAAGGGTGAGAGTGTGTATAATCCATGGACTCAACATTAGTCATAAAGAACTCATATACTTATTGCAAAAATCTACAAGCCATCAAAAACCAAAGCATTACGCGCATGCTTCTAGGGGGGTAGATTGGTAGGAAAAGACCATCGCTCGTCCCCGACCGCCACTCATAAGGAGGACAATCAAATAACACCTCATGTTTCAAATTTGTTACATAACGTTTACCATACGTGCATGCTACGGGACTTGCAAAAATTTTTTTTGAGATCCATGGCAAACCGAATGACACCATGGTTGGGACGACCTCGTTCGTCGCAGCATCTCTACAATCAGCCGGGACATCAGCTATGAGCCGGGACTTGCAAACTTTAAATCAAGCACTTCTCAAATTCACAATTACTCTACTAGCATGACTTTGATATTATCACCTCCATATCTCAAAACAATTATCAGCCATCCAACTTTTGTTAGTATTCAACGCACTCAAAAGAAAGGTTTACAAATCTTGAATACCAAGTATTTTATTATTAAGCAAATTACCATGCTATTAAGACTCTCAAAATAATCTAAGTGAAGCAATGAGAGATCGATAGTTTCTATAAAACAAATCCACCACCATGCTCTAAAAGATATAAGTGAAGCACTAGAGCAAAACTATCAAGCTCAAAAGATATAAGTGAAGCACATAGCGCAAAACTATCAAGCTCAAAAGATATAAGTGAAGCACATAGAGTATTCTATTAAATTCCAATTCATGTATGGCTCTCTCAAAAGGTGTGTACAGCAAGGATGATTGTGGCACACTAACAAACAAAGACACAAAAAATACAAGACGCTCCAAGCAAAACACATATCATGTGGTGAATAAAAATGTAGCTCCAAGTAAAATTACCGATGGAAGTAGACGAAAGAGGGGATGCCTTCTGTGGCATCCCCAAGCTTTGACTTTTTGGTGTCCTTGGATTATCTTGGGGGTGACATGGGCATCCCCAAGCTTAGGCTCTTTCCACTCCTTGTTCCATAATCCATCAAAAGAATTTACCCAAAACTTGAAAACTTCACAATACAAAACTCAACAGAAATCTCGTGAGCTCCGTTTGCGAAAGAAAACAAAAGACCACTTCAAAGTACTGTAATGAACTCATTGTTTATTTATATTGGTGTTAAACCTACTTTATTCCAACTTCTCTTTGGATTATAAACTGTTTTACTAGCCATAAATTCATCAAAATAAGCAAACAACACAGGAAAAACAGAATTTGCCAAAAACAGAACAGTCTGTAGTAATCTGTAACTAACGCAAACTTCTGGAACTCCAAAATATCTACCAAAATAGGTCGACCTAGACAATTTGTTTATTGATCAGCAGCAATTGGAATCAGTATTTTATCACGTTCGGATGATTTTTAACAATTGTTTTCGTGAATAGAAAGTTTTTGGAAATTACAGCAAGATCAAATAACTATCATCCAAGAAGATCCTATAGGTTTAACTTGGCAGAAACACTAATTAAAACACAAAACCACATCTAAACAGAAGGTAGATGGATTATTTATTCCTAAACAGAATCAAAAACAAAAAACTTAAAATTAAATTGGGTTGCCTCCCAACAAGCGCTATCGTTTAACGCCCCTAGCTAGGCATAAAAGCGAGGATAGATCTAGGTATTGCCATCTTTGGTAGGCAATCCATAAGTGGCTCTCATAATAGATTCATATGGCAATTTTATTTTCTTTCTAGGGAAGTGTTCCATGCCCTTTTTTAATGGAAATTGAAATCTAATATTCCCTTCCTTCATATCAATAATTGCACCAACCGTCCTAAGGAAAGGTCTACCGAGAATAATAGGGCAAGAAGGATTGCAATCTATATCAAGAACGATAAAATCTACGGGCACATAATTCCTATTTGCAACAATAAGAACATCATTAATTCTATCAGCATTCTGGGAACGGGGGTCCACAGACTTGCCTGCCTGCGTCCTGCGGCGTGGCTCAAATGGGGGCCCAGCGTGGCCCATCTTCGTCAACACAAGGCTCAAGACCCTCGCGAGGGGCCAAGCCTCGCGAGGCGGACGACATGGCGCTTCCTCAAGCACGGCCTCCTCAGGCTGGCTCGCAAGGAGGCGGAAAGATCAAGGCGGGTACCTCACGAGGTGCCCATGACGCAAGCCATGACGACCAAGGATGCCAGGCGGGCGCCAGCCCGCGCAGCGTCTCCCTTTCCTCTTCGGTGCAAAGGGGGCAAGCGTAGGCGAGAGGATCAAGCAAAGGCACCCATTTTGGTGCAACGAGACCAAGACCAGTCCAACGGTGGGAAGGAGGTCACCATGGAGCCCAGGACGGCGTCACCACAGGGCCTTTGGCAGGCGAAGACCAACTTTAGTCAGGATAAGTGTACCAGATGTTCCCCTTCAAATTGGCCAATTGTTGGCACCCTTCACGCTCAATATTTGGGAAGAGGCCCAGGGCCTTTGCCTATAAATAGGACTAGGCACCCCCAGGGTAGAGGGGAACGGAATCTGATTCAGCACCTAGAGCAAGTAGAGAGAGAGAGAAAGAGAAGGGCGATCGAACTCCCCCTAGCAGTTCATCCCCTAGCCAAGAACATACCCTCGCGAGGCTGTTCTTCCTTGTATTGTTATTCCTCATCAGCCCAAGAGGCAATCCACCCACCACACTAGAGTAGGGTATTACACCACAATGGTGGCCCGAACCAGTATAAACCCTGTGTCTCTTGTGTTGTTCTTCTAGTAGTTAGATCCTTACGAGACGGAGAGGTAGTGGGCACGATCTCCGCGCGCACCCCAGAGTTCGAACCTTAAGGGTCTGCCGGAACCCATGATCCGACAAATTCTTCCCATAGGTTTCTTAATACTGGAATCCGCAAGATGCAAGTTTAGAGAGCAATCATCAAAATCACGGAAATCTAGAAAATCACACAAGGTTTTCGGGATAGTAGAGACACTAGCACCCAAATCACACAAAGCATAAAACTCATGATATTTAATTTTAATTTTAATAGTAGGTTCCCACTCTTCATAGAGTTTTCTAGGGATAGAAACTTTCAACTCAAGTTTCTCTTCATAAGATTGCATCAAGGCATCAACGATATGTTCGGTGAAGGCTTTATTTTGACTATACGCATGAGGAGAATTTAGCACGGATTGCAACAAGGAAATACAATCAATTAAAGAGAAACTTTCATAATTAAATTCCTTGAAATCCAATATAGTGGGTTTAGCAACATCTAGATTTTTATTTCTTTCAATCCCACGTTTATCAATTTCTTCATCAAGATCAAAATACTCCGAATTTTAAGAACGCCTTCTAGGTAAAGGAAGATCATATTCAGTTTCATCAAGATTCATGTTGCAAAACAAAGATTTAATCGGGGACACATCAATAACTTTTAGATCTTCATCTTGATTTTCATAAGAATTCGGTTTAGCGGCCATCTTATTGACTAAGGTAGCTTGCATATCCGAAATTTCAGCAGTCATCTTTTCAAGACGAGCAATTTGGGATCTTATACCATCAAATTCTTTAGACATGTCATCGAGCTCTTTATTCATATAACTCATAAAAAAATTTGTTCCTTAAGCTCGTTTCTAAAGAAATTATTATGATCAAATTGCAAAACCATAAGCTTCCTGACGTTTTTTTCGATCTCCTCTAACCTTTTAAGGTGAAGATCACCAAATCTCAGTAGAGCCATCGCGACAAACAAGCAATCCAACACACGAGAAAACAAAAGGAAAGTGAGAAAAAAGGCAACGGAAAAAGAGAGGAGGAGATTGGGAAAGAGAGGGCAAATAAAACGGCAAGGGTGAAGAGGGGGAGAGGAAAACGAGAGGCAAATGGCAAGTAATGTAATGCCGGAGATAGGGATTGTGATGGGTACTTGGTATGTTGACTTTTGCGCAAACACCCTGGCAACGGCGCCAGAAATTCTTCTTGCTACCTCTTGAGCACTGTGTTGGTTTTCCCCGAAGAGGAGAGGATGATGCAGCAAAGTAGCATAAGTATTTCCCTCAGTTTTTAAGAACCAAGGTATCAATCCAGTAGGAGGCTACGCTCAAGTCCCTCGTACCTGCACAAAACAATAGCTCCTCACAACCAACGCGATTAGGGGTTGTCAATCCCTTCACGGTCACTTACGAGAGTGAGATCTGATAGAGATGACAGATAATATTTTTGGTATTTTTGGTATAGATATGCAAAGTGAAAAGTAAAAAAGCAAAGTAAAAAAGCAAAGCAAAATTAAAGTGATGGAGATTGATTTGATGAGAGTAGACCCGGGGGCCATAGGTTTCACTAGTGGCTTCTCTCAAGAGCATAAGTATTCTACGGTGGGTGAACAAATTACTGTTGAGCAATTGATATAATTGAGCATAGTTATGAGAATATCTAGGTATGATCATGTATATAGGCATCACGTCCGAGACAAGTAGACCGACTCCTGCCTGCATGTACTACTATTACTCCACTCATCGACAGCTATCCAGCATGCATCTAGAGTATTAACTTAAAAACAGAGTAACGCCTTAAGCAAGATGACATGTTGTAGACGGATAGTTTCATGCAATATGATAAAAACCCCATCTTGTTATCGTCAATTTCTTGCAATTTTATCGTATAAACAGTTTCTTGCATAGTATAAACAGTTTCTTGCAATTTTATCGTGTGGGAAACATAGAGAGGTGGAGATATAGTTCCTCTCTCATAATAATTGCAAGTAGGAGCAGCAAGCACATGCATATTATATCTATCAAAATCATCATGTGTAGTAATGAAACACAACCCATCTGTCGGTGTACAAAAAGAGGGGTACACTATTTGTACCCCTATAACTGTGCACGGGCAGTCTGAGCCACGGGCACCACCACGCCAAGCAAGGCAAGGGAGGTGAGCCAAGGTAAGGCCAAAACCCAAGAGAACTAGAGCAACGCCAAGGCCAAGACCACGAAGAGCAAAGGGGATGAAGCGGACTCCCCCGGCAAGATCCTTGCCGGGGGCAGTTTTAGCAAACCCGGCAAGACCCCTGCCATGGCAATTCGCCCCACGCCTATGGAGCGAGTCACCCTTGAGTCCACTTCCCCCATGGGGCAAGGATTCGGGAGACATCCCCGTGGTGGCATGCAGATCTTTGTGAAGACATTCAAGATCAGGCACGCACTATGGTAGATGACAACCCTTGGCGGGATCCCAGACAAGGAGGACCACAAGGCCACCGGCAAGCGCCTTGCCGGGGATGATAGCAGGCGCCTCGGCAAGACCCTTGTCGGGGCCCCGGCAAGACCCTTGCCGAGGACACCCACAGGGCCACCATCAGGCCCACGCTGATTAAACCCCCACCGCCGTGCGCATGCAGCTGCCGACCCAACCAGCTGGGCAGGCACCTGCGTGGCGGCATGCAGATGTTCGTGGAGACCCACCACTGCACCACCTCAGCTGCCTGCCTACCTACATGGCATCTCAGGCATCGCTGGCCAGGGCACGTGTAGACACACGAAGGAGCGGCGACGGACAAGACAGGTCTCTCCCCCGTCCCCGATAAAGCAAGACACATTAAAATGCGCCTTGTCATGTAATGCGAGGGATAACCTCGCATCACTCCCTTTCCACCTCCTGTGTGCCACCATGGCAACCCCTTTTCCTATAAAAGGAGGCCCGAGGCGACCAGGAGAAGGATTCGGCTTTTTGGAGCTCCTCATGCCCCATAGCTAGCTCAAGAACACATATATACAATCCACCAAAGCAGGAGTAGGGTTTTACGCATCCTTGCGGCCCGAACCTGGGTAAACGAGCCGTGTGCTATCTGTTTGATTCGCACTTCTCACGACCCCGCGCCCCGCAACCGTAGTAGGGATTCTTGTGATCCCATAGGTGTCGTTCCAAAACACCGACACCATCCATATAATCCTTAATAAGGGCAAACTTCTCCGATATAGTGTAGTCGGGAGAATTCAAAAGGATAATAGGACTATCATGCGTGGGTGCAATAGCAACAATTTCATGTTTAACATAAGGAACTATAGCAATATCATCTCCATAAGCATAATTCATATTGGCATCTTGCCCACAAGCATAGCAAGCATCATCAAAAAGGGATATTTCAAAAGAATCAATGGGATCATAACAATCATCATAGCAATCATCCTTTGGTAAGCATGAAGGGAAATTAAAAAATGTATGAGTTGAAGAGTTACTCTCATTAGAAGGTGGGAATGGGTAGATAATCCACTCTTCCTCCTTTTGTTCTTCACTCTCCTCATCATATTTTTCATCCAATGAGCTCACAGTTTCATCAATTTCTTCTTCCATAGACTCCTGCAAAATATTAGTCTCTTCTTGGACAGCAGAGACTCTCCCAATAAAATCATTAACATCAGAATTGAATTCATAATTCTCATAGCAATATATAAGGATAGCTAAATTTTCAGGTCTATAAACTGAATCATCAAATTTTTCACACTCTTTAAACAAAGATTCAATTTCATAAGCACCCATAAAAGCAACGAATTCTTCTATTTGTTCCACATCATATAATCATATATACCATTAGCATAAGAAGCCAACCTTTTATCATCATTAAATTTGCACAAAAAGGGAAGGTGTGGAGCCTTCATCCTAGAGCAACAAGTATAATCATATCTCAAGCATAGTTCTCGAGCATACCAATGCAACATATGGATTTGATCCCATAATAGTTTCCCTTTTTGAGTCAAGCGATAACCCTAAAGTATTCACGTTGATCCAACGTGTCTCCCATTTCATAATTGAATGGTGTTTTCTCAGGATTATGAAAGTAGTACATAATATCTTTCACATAATGAGCATCGAGGGTTTTAGGAGGTTCCCCATCTCCATGATTAGAAAGTAAACCTAATTTTTTTGGTATTTCATGTTCCATATCCGTAACTAAAGATAGAGAACAACTAAGAACAGCAAATAAAAATTACTTAGTGATAAAGCAAACAAGCACACACGAGAATATTCACCCCACTCTATGACTTCTCGGCAACAGCGCCAGAAAAAGGTCTTGATAACCCACAAGTATAGGGGGTCAATTGTAGCTTCTTTCGATAAGTAAGAGTGTCGAACCCAATGAGGATCTAAAGGTAGAACAAATATTGCTTCAAGTTCTATCGACCACCGATACAACACTACACACGCTTAACGTTCGCTTTACATAGAACAAGTATGAAACTACAAGTACTTTGTAGGTGTTGTTGGATAAGTTTTCAAGATAATAAAGAGCGCGTAAATAAAAAGTAGGGGATGTTTAGATAAAGACACAACTAAATTAGTTTTAGTAAAGACCTTTTTGTCATGAGAAAGTTATTTGTCCCTAGGCAATCGATAACTAGACCGGTAATCACTATTGCAATTTTATTTGAGGGAGAGGCATAGGCTAACATACTTTCTCTTCTTGGATCATAAGAACTTATGATTGGAACTCTAGCAAGCATGCGCAACTACTAAATATCATTAAGGTAAAACCCAACCATAGCATTAAAGCATCAAGTCCTCTTTATCCCATATGCAACAACCTACTTACTCGGGTCTGTGCTTCTGTCACTCACGCCACCCACCATAAGCAAATCATGAACATATTGCAACGCCCTACAGCAGGAATCCCTCACGCTTGCGTGACGCGGAGAGCACCGTAGGATAGCACCACTAATAAAACATGCAACTCAAACCAATCACGATCATCAGTTAACCCATATGACAAAATGGATCTACTCAAACATCATAGGATAGCCATACATCATTGGGAAATAATATATAGTGTTGAGCACCATGTTTAAGTAGAGATTACAGCGGGTAAAAGAGGGGTTACACCGCTGCATAGAGGGGGGAAGTGTTGGTGATGATTTCGGTGAAGTTGTTGGTGTAGATTGCGGTGATGATGATGGCTCCGGCGGCGTTCCGGCGCCACTGGAAGCGAGGGGGAGAGAGTCCCCCCTCCTTCTTCTTCTTCTTCCTTGACCTTCTCCATAGATGGGAGAAGGGTTTCCCCTCTGTTCCATGCCCTCCATGGCACGGGAGGGGCAAGAGCTCCTCCGAGATTGGATCTATCTCTCTGTCTCTCTCTGTTTATGCGCTCTGGATTCTGCCCTTTCACTGTTTCTTTTATAACCGGAGATCCATAACTCCGATTGGGCTGAATTTTGGACACGATCTCTATCCGGATATTAGCTTTCTTGCGGCGAAAGAAGGGCTCCAACTGCCTTACGAGGTGTCCACGAGGGCCCAGGGTGCGCCTGACCCCCTGTTGGTGCCCCCTGCCTCGTGGTCCCCTCGGGCATTGTATCTCGTTGATTCTTCTTCCCAAAAATCAGTTCTTATCCTATTTGGACTCCGTTTGATATGGATTTTCCGCGAAACCAAAAACATGCAACAAACAGGAACTGGCACTGGGCACTGGATCAATATGTTAGTCCCAAAAATAGTATAAAAAGTTGCCAAAAGTATATGAAAGTTGTAGAATATTGTCATGGAACAATCAAAAATTATAGATACGATGGAGACGTATCACCGTTCTAAGTAAACTTGCATGTGCCACCTCTAAAAACTTCAAATAAACATCTGTTTTTGTGTGCCTGGATTGTTCATAGAGCGACAAGGGGTAATCGGTATCTTCCATGCTAAGTGCGTTATTCATGATGAGTGTTTATTCACTCGTCCTTGCACGAGAGGCGCGGTAATAGGGATTTCCAGTGCCGAATTCAGAAATTGCAAATAATTGAACAAAACTCCCCTAGGATTGTTGTTGGTATGGACGGTACCCATGGATTCGGCTAGCCGTGGAGTGTATTTGTTGGTGGAGGGGGAGTAAATCTTTACTTTTATCGCTTGGGAATGCCACTAATGTGTTTAGCATGGAAGATATTGATAACTCTTGGTCGTGACGTAAACACGAAGGGTGCATTTCCCAAAATTTCATTTATCTTTGTTTTAAAAACTTTGAGCTCTCGCACCTCTGCAAATCCCTGCTTCCCTCTGCGAAGGTACTATATATTTAATTTTATGTTGAGTCATCACCTTCTCAAATAGGAGTCGGATCTGAGAGCACTATTGTCATCCTCATGCATTGTATATAGTTAATGTTGGATGCATCATGACTGGATCTTTTCTACCATGAATTACAATGTTTAGTCACGACTTGAACTTTGGAGGTGCTCTGCATTTATGTTTTGCGGTCTCAGAATGGGCTAGCGAGATACCACTGTTGTCATATTATATAATGATTGTTTTGACAAAGTGTTGGCATTTGAGATATCGTATTATTGCTCGCTAGTTTATTATGCCATTGATATGAGTTAATATAATTTTTAAGAGTTATTGCTGATATGGTCAGTCATTATACTAGCTGAAAACATGGGTGCTACTTAAGCTTATTTATGTAAACAAGAGCAAAAGAGTTCGTAAAAGTTTTTCTTTTGCACTTTCAGTTTATCAACTGAATTGCTTGACAACAAGCAAAGGTTTAAACTCGGGGGAGTTGATATGTCTCTGTCTTATCTACTTTTCCTAACGCTTTTGCTCTCGTTTTGGACTCTAGTTTGCATGATTTGAATGAAACTAACCCGGACCGACGCTGTTTTCAGCGGAACTACCATGGTGTTGTTTTTGTGTAGATATAGAAGTTCTCGGATTGGAACGAAACCTTTTGGAGAATCATTTTAGAATATATAAAAAATACTGGAGCCAACAACCACCGAAGGGGGGGGCTGGTTGAGCACAACCCACCAGGGCGCGCCACCCCCTCCACACGCGCCCAGGTGGGTTGTGCCCACCTTGTGGCCCCGCAGACCCTAATTCCAAGTCCTTAAATACCCATATTCAGAGAAAAATGAGGGAGGGAGTTTTATCGCATTTCATGATACGGAGCTGCCGCCACCTCCTGTTCTTCATCGGGAGGCCAGATGTGGAGTCCGTTCAGGGCTCCGAAGAGGGGGATCTTCGATCCTCGTCATCACCAACCCTCCTTCATCGCCAATTCCATGATGCTCCCCACCGGATGTGAGTAATTCCTTCATAGGCTCGCTGGTCGGTGTGGAGTTGGATGAGATTCATCATGTAATCATGTTAGTTTTGTTAGGGCTTGATCCCTAGTATCCATTATGTTCTGAGATTGATGTTGTTATGACTTTGCCATGCTTAATGCTTGTCACTTTGGGCCCGGGTGCCATGATTTCAGATCTGATCAGTTTTTGTTTTCACCATTATATGTATGTTCTAGATCCGATCTTGCAAGTCATATTTACCTATTACGTATTATGATCCATAAACCCCAGTGTGATAGTAATTGGAATACTTTCCGGTGATGACCGTAGTTTAAGGAGCTCATGTATTCACTATGTGTTAATGCTTTGTTCCGGTTCTCTATTATATGGAGGCCTTAATATCCCTTAGTTTCCTTATGGACCCCGCTGCCACGTGAGGGTAGGACTAAAGATGTCATGCATGTTCTTTCCATAAGCACGTATGACTATTTACTGAATACATGCCTACATTATATTTATGAAGTGGAGCTAGTTTTGTATCGCCCTAGGTTATGACTGTAATATGATGAATATCATCCAACAAATCCACCGACCCAACGCCTACGAATTTTCCACATATTGCTCTTGCTAAGTTACTACTGCTGTTGTTACTGTTACAACTGCTACAAAATCATTGCTACCAGTGTTACCGTTACTTCTACTACTACAACTACTATCAAAACTATCATACTACTGTGCTACTGATCACTTTGCTGCAGATATTTAATCTCCAGGTGTGGTTGAATTGACAACTCAACTGCTAATACTTGCAAATATTCTTTGGCTCCCCTTGTGTTGAATCTATAAATTTGGGTTGAATACTCTACCCTCGGAAACTGTTGCGATCCCCTATACTTGTGGGTTATCACAAACTTGTCCTCGAGCTTCCATCGCAACGGTTCACCATTATAAGAGGAAGCGTGAGTTTCCTTAGTCCTGCGGCTAAACTCATACCTTTAAATCTTGCTTCACACTCAAAAACTTGGTTTTGAAGATCATAGATTTGGCTTCGTAGAAAATTGATTTGCTCGTGTAAGGTGAAGACGATGTCCTTCATAGACTGGCCATCCTCCTTGTGGTCACGGGTGAATTCCGTGATCATAAGGTGATTGACACTAAGTCCACGCTCCGCCATCCCTTGGCACTTGAAGATCTCCTACTCCACCGCCTCGAGCCTAACCTCCACGCGTCCCGTCTTCTTGGGCCCTTGAACATCCCGGATGTGGAGCACCCCCTCACCCATCTCAACGGATTGAGGGCGCTTCAATACCTCCGGTAGGTAGGGGTTGATGACCTTTTTGAAGAACTTGTCCTTAGAGGAGCTTGGGGTAGCCATGGCGATCTAGATCTGTTAGAAAAACAACACGAAACAAGAATAGAGGATTTCTCCGTGATACGGTGGTCAAATTGTTTGGGTATATATATATAAAGATTTTTTATCTTGGGAAACAAGTACATAGAAGGAAAATGAAGTCGGGAAGGTGCCCGAGGGGCCGACTACCCACCAGGGTGCGCCAGGTGGGGCAGGCGCGCCCTGGTGCGTTGTGGGCACCTGGGTTGCCTTCCCCATTGTTTCTTTTTTATTTTATTTTTTTAATATTCCAAAACTGACAGAAAATATTTTTGCAGAATTGTTGGAGTCCATTTACTTACCATATCACATACCTCTTCCTTTTCACGGTTCTAGAGTGTTCTGGAAGGTTTCTTTTATGTGTTCCTCCGGTGTCATGGTTTGAATAATATTAGCTTCAACATTAATAGGCGTACCTAAAATATAGTGCTTAATTCTTTGCCCATTAACCACCTTCGGATTAGTGCCTTCGGCATTATTGATCTTTATTGCTCTACAATGGTAAAATTCTTTGATGATATATGGCTCTTCCCATTTGGAGAGTAGTTTACATGCAAAAAATATGAAACGAGAATTATATAATAGAACATATTCACCAACTTTGAATTCCCGCTTTTGGATTCTTTTGGCATGCCATCTTTTAACTTTTTCTTTGAATAGTTTGGCATTTTCATAAGCTTGGGTTCTCCATTCATCTAGTGAGCTAATATCAAATAATCTCTTTTCACTGGCAAGTTTGAAGTCATAATTGAGATCTTTAATTAGCCAATATGCTTTATGTTCTAACTCAAGAGGCAAATGACAAGCTTTTCCATAAACCATTTTGTATGGAGACATACCCATAGGATTTTTATATGCAGTTCTATAGGCCCATAATGCATCATCAAGTTTTTTGGACCAATTCTTCCTAGATCTATTAACAGTCTTTTGCAAAATTAATTTAATCTCTCTATTACTCAATTCTACTTGACCACTAGATTGTGGATGATATGGAGATGCAATTCTATGATTAACATCATACTTAGCAAGCATTTTACGAAAAGCACCATGAATAAAATGTGAACCACCATCAGTCATTAAATATCTAGGGACTCCAAACCTCGGAAAAATAACTTCTTTAAGCATCTTAATAGAGGTGTTATGATCAGCACTACTAGTTGGAATAGCTTCTACCCACTTAGTAACGTAATCAACAGCAACTAAAATATGTGTATACCCATTAGAGGAAGGAAACGATCCTATATAATCAAAGCCCCAAACATTAAATGGTTCAACAACAAGTGAATAGTTCATAGGCATTTCTTGACGTCTACTAATATTACCAATTCTTTGACATTCATCACAAGATAAGACAAACTTACGGGCATCTTTGAAAAGAGTAGGCCAATAAAAACCAGACTGTAATACCTTGTGCATAGTTCTGTCTCCCGCATGATGCCCTCCTGTTCATGCTCAGGTATATAACATCTAATAACACCATCTACTCCTTCTTTATAAATATGTGGGTCATCCCAAAAGTAATGTCTTAAGTCATAGAAGAATTTTTTCTTTGGTTCATAAGTGAAACTAGGTGGTATTAATTTAGCAACGATATAATTAGCATAGTCAGCATACCAAGGAGTATTATGAAAAGCATTTCTTACAGCTAGTTGTTCATCAGGAAAGCTATCATCAATAGGTAGTGGGTCATCAAGAATATTTTCTAACCTAGAAAAGTTACCAACTACGTGGTTCTCAGCTCCTTTCCTATCAGTAATATGCAAGTTAAATTTTTTGTAGCAAGAGAACCCACCTAATGAGTCTAGGTTTAGCATCTTTCTTTTCCATAATATATTTAATAGCAGCATGATTAGTGTGAAGAATTACTTTGGAATCAACAATGTAAGATCTGAATTTATCACAAGCAGACACAACTGCTAAAAATTATTTTTTCAGTAGTAGCATAATTTCTTTTGGCACTGCCTAGAGTTTTACTACCATAATGGATAACATTTAATTTTTTATCAATTCTTTGTCCTAGAACAGCACCAACATCATAACCACTAGCATCACACATAATTTCAAAAGGCAAGTTCCAATCAGGTGGTTAAACAATAGTTGCAGAAGTTAAGGCTTTCTTAAGTGTTTCAAAGGCTTCTACACAATCATCATTAAAAATGGGACATCCTTTTGTAAAAGATTAGTAAGAGGCCTAGAAATTTTGGAGAAGTCTTTAATAAACCTCCTATAGAAACCAGCATGACCAAGGAAACTACGAATACATTTAATGTCTTTAGGACATGGCATTTTCTCAATTGCGTCAACTTTAGCTTTATCCACCTCAATACCTCGCTCATAAATTTTATGCCCCAAGACAATACCTTCATTCACCATAAAGTGGCACTTCTCCCAATTCAAGAGAAGATTAGTTTGTTCACATCTCTGCAGAACTCGATCAAGGTTGCTTAAGAAATCATCAAAAGAAGTTTCGTAAACAGAGAAATCATCCATGAAAACCTCAACAATCTTTTCAAAAAAGTCAACAAATATAGCAGTCATACATCTTTGAAAGGTAGCAGGTGCATTACATAAACCATAAGGCATATGTTTGTAAGCATAAGTTCCAAAAGGGCAAGTAAAAGTGGGTTTCTCTTGATCAGGTTGCGATACAGGTATTTAAGAAAAACCAGAATATCCATCAAGAAAACAAAAGTGTGTCTGTGTGTGTGTGTGCTTATATAGTCTTTCTAGCATTTGATCAATAAAAGGCAGAGGGTAATGATCCTTTCTAGTACCTTTATTTAATTTTATGAAATCAATTACCATTCTATAGCCAGTAACAATTTGTTGTGCAATGAGTTCATTTTTATCATTAGGAACAACAGTGATACCTCCTTTCTTAGGGACACAATGAATAGGACTTACCCTTCTACTATCAGCTATGGGATAGATTATACCTGCTTCCAAAAGCTTTAGTGTTTCAGTTCTTACCACTTCTTTCATATTAGGATTCAACCATCGTTGATGATCAGCAATGGGTTTAGCATCAGGCTGCATATTAATCTTGTGTTGACAGAGAGTGGGACTAATGCCCATAAGATCATCAAGAGTATATGCAATAGAAGCACGGTGCTTCTTCAGAATATCTTTTTCTCATCAAGATAAGCGTACTTCAGAGTATCAGGCAATTGCTTTAATTTAAACATAGGATCACCTTTCGGTGGAGGAGGACCTCCTAGAATTTCAATAGGCAAATTGTGTTTAAGGATAGGTTTTTGTTCAAATAATATTTTATCTATTACATTTCTTTCATGCAAGTACATATCATTTTCATGGTCTAGCAAATATTTTTCTAGTGCATCAGTAGGAGGTACGACAATAGAAGCAAGACCAATTATTTCATCCTCACTAGGCAATTCTTTATTATGAGGTTGTCTTCGAAATTTAGAGAAATTAAAATCATGAGACACTTCACCAAAATTAACACTGATAGTTTCTTCCTCACAATCTATATTAGCATTGACAGTGTTCAAGAAAGGCCTACAAAAGATATTGCGACAAAATTCATCTTGTGGGGAATCAATGACTAGAAAACCAGTAGGGTATTTTATTTTCCCACACAAGACTTCAACATCTCTAACTGTTGGAAATATGCCCTAGAGGCAATAATAAAATGGTTATTATTATATTTCCTTGTTCATGATAATTGTCTATTGTTCATGCTATAATTGTGTTATTCGGAAATCGTAGTACATGTGTGAATACATAGACCACAACATGTCCCTAGTGAACCTCTAGTTGACTAGCTCGTTGTTCAATAGATGGTTATGGTTTCCTGACCATGGACATTGGATGTCGTTGATAACGGGATCACATCATTAGGAGAATGATGTGATGGACAAGACCCAATCCTAAGCATAGCACAAGATCGTGTAGTTCGTCTGCTAAAGCTTTTCTAATGTCAAGTATCATTTCCTTAGATCATGGGATTGTGCAACTCTCGGATACCGTAGGAATGCTTTGGGTGTGCCAAACATCACAAAGTAACTGGGTGGCTATAAAGGCACACTACGGGTATCTCCGAAAGTGTCTATTGAGTTGGCACGAATCGAGACTAGGATTTGTCACTCCATGTGACGGAGAGGTATCTCTGGGCCCACTCGGTAAGACATCATCATAATGAGCTCAATGTGACCAAGGAGTTGATCACGGGATGATGTCTTACGGAACGAGTAAAGAGACTTGCCGGTAACGAGATTGAACAAGGTATAGGGATACCGATTATTGAATCTCGGGCAAGTATCATACCGATAGACAAAGGGAATTGTATACGGGATTGATTGAATCACCGACATTGTGGTTCATCTGATGATATCATCGTGGAACATGTGGGATCCAACATGGGTATCCAGATCCAGCTGTTAGCTATTGGCCGGAGAGATGTCTCGGTCATGTCTGCATGATTCCCGAACCCGTAGGGTCTACACACTTAAGGTTCGGTGACGCTAGAGTTATTATGGGAAATAGTATGCAGTTACCGAATGTTGTTCGGAGTCCCGGATGAGATCCCGGATGTCACGAGGAGTACCGGAATGGTCCGAGGTGAAGATTTATATATGGGAGTCATCATACGGTCACTGGAATTGTTCGAGGGGTTATCGGTATTGTACCGGGACCACCAAAGGGGTTCCGGGGGTCCACTGGGAGGGTCCCCCTGCCCCGGAGGGCCCTATGGGATGTATGTGCAAGGGAACCAGCCCCTAAGTGGGCTAGGCGCCATCCCCCTAGGGCCCATGCGCCTAGGGTTGGGGGGACCCTAAAGGGGGCGTCCCCCTTGGCTTGGGGGGCAAGCCCCCTCCCCCTTGGCCGTCGCCCCCCTCTTGTTCCATCTAGAGGGGGCCGTCCCCCTTCGCCCTATAAATAGAGGGGTGGAGGGAGGGAAGCAGTACCACATCCAAGGCGCATCCCTCCCTCTCCCCAACACCTCCTCCTCCTCCGTTGAGCTTGGCGAAGCCCTGCCGGAGAACTGCGAGCTCCACCACCACGTCGTCGTGCTGCCGGAGCTCTTCCCCAACTTCTCCTTCCCCCTTGCTGGATCAAGAAGGAGGAGACGTCCCCGGGCTTTACGTGTGTTGAATGCGGAGGTGCCGTTGTTCGGCGCTTAGATCGGAGCCAACCGCGATCTGAATCGCTGCAAGTACGACTCCTTCATCCGCGTTCTTGTGACACTTTTGTGTCACGATCTTCAAGGGTATGAAGATGCACTCCCCTCTCTCTCGTTGCTAGCCTCTCCATAGATTGATCTTGGTGATGCGTAGAAATTTTGTAATTTCTGCAACGATCCCCAACAATGGCATCATGAGCTAGGTCTATGCGTAGTTTCTATGCATGAGTAGAACACAAGTTGTTGTGGGCGTCTATTTTGTCAATTTACTTTCCGATACTAGTCTTATCTTGATTCGGCGGCATCATGGGATGAAGCGGCCCGAACCGACCTTACACGTACGCTTACGTGATACAAGTTCCACCGACTGACATGCACTAGTTGCATAAGGTGGCTAGCGGGTGTCTGTCTCTCCCACTTTAGTCGGATCGGATTCGATGAAAAGGGTCCTTATGAAGAGTAAATAGAAATTGGCATATCACGTTGTGGTTTTGGCGTAGGTAAGAAACGTTCTTGCTAAGAAACCTATAGCAACCACATAAAAATTTGCAACAACAATTAGAGGACGTCTAACTTGTTTTTGCAGCATATGTCGTGTGATGTGATATGGCCAAAAGGATGTGATGAATGATATATGTGATGTATGAGATTGATCATGTTCTTGTAATAGGAATCATGACTTACATGTCGATGAGTATGACAACCGGCAGGAGCCATAGGAGTTTTCTTAATTTATTTATGACCTGTGTGTCAACAAAAACTTCATGTAATTACTTTACTTTATTGCTAAACCGTTAGCCATAGTAGTAGAAGTAATGGTTGGTGAGACAACTTCATGAAGACACGATGATGGATATCATGGTGTCATGCCCGTGACGACGATGACCATGGCGCCCCGAAGATGGAGATCAAAAGGAGCAAAACGATATTGGCCATATCATGTCACTATTTGATTGCATGTGATGTTTATCATGTTTTTACATCTTATTTGCTTAGAACGGCGGTAGCATAAATAAGATGATCCCTCATTAAAATATCAAGAATTCTGTTCCCCCTAACTATGCACCATTGCTAAGGTCCGTTGTTCCGAAGCACCACGTGATGATCGGGTGTGATAGGTTCTAATGTTCGCATACAACGGGTGTAGGCCAGATTTACACACGCAATACACTTAGGTTGACTTGACGAGCCTAGCATGTACAGACATGGCCTCGAAACACGAAAGACTAAAAGGTCGAACATCAGTCGTATAGAAGATACGATCAACATAAAGATGTTCACTGATGATGACAAGTCCGTCTCACGTGATGATCGGACACGGCCTAGTTGACTCGGATCATGTATCACTTACATGACTAGAGCGATGTCTATCTGAGTGGGAGTTCATTAAATAATTTGATTAGATGAACTTAATTGTCATGAACATAGTCTAAAAACTTTGCAATATGTCTTGTAGATCAAATGGCCCACGCCAATGTTGCCCTCAACTTCAATGTGTTCCTAGAGAAAAGCAATCTGAAAGACGATGGTAGCAACTACACGGACTGGGTCCGTAACCTCAGGATTATCCTCATAGCTGCCAAGAAAGCATATGTTCTTGAAGCACCGCTAGGTGATGCACCTGTTTTCCCAGCAACTCAAGACGTTATGAACGCCTGGCAGTCGCGTAGTGATGATTACTCCCTGGTTCAGTGCGGCATGCTTTACAGCTTAAAACCGGGGCTCCAAAAGCGTTTTGAGCAGCACGGAGCATATGAGATGTTCCAAGAGCTGAAAATGGTTTTCCAAGCTCATGCCCGGGTCGAGAGATATGAAGTCTCCGACAAGTTCTACAGTTGTAAGATGGAGGAGAATAGTTATGTCAGCAAGCACATACTCAAAATGTCTGGGTTACACAACCGCTTATCTCAGCTGGGAGTTAATCTCCGGGATGACGCGGTCATTGACAGAATCCTTCAATCGCTCCCACCTAGCTACAAGAGCTTTGTGATGAATTTCAATATGCAGGGGATGGAGAAAACCATTCCTGGGGTATATTCAATGCTGAAATCAGCACAGGTGGAGATCAAAAAGGAACATCAAGTGTTCATGGTCAATAAAACCACTAGTTTCAAGAAAGGCAAGGGTAAGAAGAACTTCAAGAAGGACGGCAAGGGAGTTGCCGCGCCCGGTAAGCCAGTTGCCGGGAAGAAGCCAAAGCATGGACCCAAGCCTAAGACTGAGTGCTTTTATTGCAAGGGAAACGGTCACTGGAAGCGGAACTACCCCAAGTACTTAGCGGATAAGAAGGCCGGCAATACCAAAGGTATATATGATATACATGTTATTGATGTGTACCTTACCAGCACTTGTGGTAGCTCCTGGGTATTTGATACCGGTGCGGTTGCTCATATTTGTAACTCAAAATAGGAGCTGCGGAATAAGCGGAGACTAGCGAACGACGAGGTGACGATGCATGTCGGGAATGGTTCCAAGGTCGATGTGATCGCCGTCGGCACGCTACCTCTACATTTACCTACGGGATTAGTTTTAACCTCAATAATTGTTATTTAGTGCTAGCTTTGAGCATGGACATTGTATCTGGATCTCGCTTAATGCGAGATGGCTACTCATTTAAATCTGAGAATAATGGTTGTTCTATTTATATGAGAGACATGTTTTATGGTCATGCCCCACTGGTCAATGGTTTATTCTTAGTTAATCTCGAACGTGATGTTACACATATTCATAGTGTGAACGCCAAAAGATGTAAGGTTGATAATGGTAGTCCCACATACCTGTGGCACTGCCGCCTTGGTCACATTGGTGTCAAACGCATGAAGAAACTCCATGCAGATGGACTTTTGGAATCTCTTTATTATGAATCATTTGACACATGTGAACCATGCCTCATGGGCAAAATGACCAAGACTCCATTCTCCGGAACAATGGAGCGAGCAACCAACTTATTGGAAATCATACATACTGATGTGTGCGGTCCCATGATCGTTGAGGCTCACGGTGGCTATCGTTATGTTCTCACCCTCACAGATGACTTAAGTAGATATGGGTATGTCTACTTGATGAAACACAAGTGTCGGTGTCAAAACCGGCGGATCTCGGGTAGGGGGTCCCGAACTGCACGTCTAGGCGGATGGTAATAGGAGACAAGGGTCATGATGTTTTACCCAGGTTCGGGCCCTCTTGATGGAGGTAAAACCCTACGTCCTGCTTGATTAATATTGATGATATGGGTAGTACAAGAGTAGATCTACCACGATATCAAGGAGGCTAAACCCTAGAAGCTAGCCTATGGTATGATTGTTGTTCTGTCCTACGGACTAAAACCCTCCGGTTTATATAGACACCGGAGAGGGTTAGGGTTACATAGAGTCGATTACAATGGTAGGAGATCTACATATCCGTATCGCCAAGCTTGCCTTCCACGCCAAGGAAAGTCCCTTCTGAACACGGGACGAAGTCTTCAATCTTGTATCTTCATAGTACAGGAGTCCGGCTGAAGGTATAGTCCGTCTATCCGGACACCCCCTAATCCAGAACTCCCTCGATAGCCCCTGAACCAGGCTTCAATGACGACGAGTCCGGCGCGCAGATTGTCTTCGGCATTGCAAGGCGGGTTCCTCCTCCAAGTACTTCATAGAAGATTTTGAACACAAAAGATAGTGTCCGGCTCTGCAAAATAAGTTTCCACATATTCCATAGAGAGAATAATATTTACACAAATCTAATCTGCTGACGTATTCCGTAGCGTGGCATCACACTACGGCCAAGCCTTTATTCGAATCGTTTTTACTCCCCCACCTCAGCGTGTTTTGCGAGGTGGTTTCCTTGGCACGTCCTGTCCAAGCAGAGACCGTGTCCCCTTTATTTACGGGATTCTCATCAATACGGACATGGGTAACCCAACCGCGCCATTGATTACGGTGCTTGGGAGATAAGCGAAATTTATCAGGCTGGTGGGGACGCATAGCCGCATCCGCCCATATAAGGGGATAAGGATCCACCTTTTTACCTACGCCTTCTTCCTCCTTTGCCTATCTGTCTTCTGCGCACTCGAGCTCTAGTGCCCAAGCCCGCACTCCCCACCTCGACCTTCTCCAGCCATGTCCGGAGCGGGAGGCAAGTGGATGGTCTCCTCCGTCACGGAGGGACACATCAAAAAACTGAGGAAGGCCGGATACTTGTCCAACGACATCGCGCACCGGCTTCCCGAAGGGGGGCAGCTCCTTCCCACCCCAAGGCCCCATGAGAAGGTAGTGTTCCTTCCCCACTTCCTCCGCGGACTGGGCTTTCCTCTCCACCCATTCGTCCGGGGACTCACGTTCTACTACGGCCTGGATTTCCATGATCTGGCCCTGAACTTCATCCTCAACATCTCGGCGTTTATCGTCGTGTGCGAGGCTTTCCTCTGCATCCGCCCCCATTTCGGTCTATGGCTCAAGACTTTCAACGTCAAGCCGAAGGTGGTGCGCGGCAGCCAGGCGGAGTGCGGAGGCGCCATGGCGGGCAAGATGCCCAACGTTCTATGGCTCGAGGGCTCCTTTGTGGAGACCCTGAAGGGGTGGCAATCGGGGTGGTTTTACATCGCCGAGCCGCGCGACCCTGAGTGGAAAGAGACGGGCCTGTCATGGGGCAGCAAAGAAGAGGTGACTGGACTGCAAAAATACCTCAAACCCTGGTGAACAAGCAGCTCAAGCTTGTCAACGTAGTCCAGGTTATGCTCATCCACCGGATCCTCAATTGTCAAGAACGGGCCTTCAATCTGTGGGAGTTCGACTCGGCGCAACACCGAACTCTGAACAGGCTCTTCGACACAACGTACGAAGATGCCTGGAAGGTGCTTTTCAAGGGCGCCGAGGCTCCCGCATCCGCTTCAGAGGATCGTGGATTTAGCGCGTAGCGTCATGCTAGTGCGGTAAGCCATTTGTACCTTTTACAGGGTATTAGTTTTTCATAGTTTGACTCTATGCGGGATCTAAGCTCCCTTACCTTTGACAGGATTGGCAGGCGAAGTCCGGACAGATCGACTGTCCGACTCCTTTGCCCGAAGACCCAGCCGATGCTCGCTTAGCGAAGCTGCTGGTTCCGGCACCCTATGCGGTGCCGGAGAAGAAGGCCAAGAAGAAGGCCACAGGGACTCGAAAGAGTGCCCGGCGCCTGGAGGTGTCGGATTCATCATCTGACGACTCCGAGACGCACTCCTCCCATGAAAACGAGGAGGAGGAAGAAGAAAACTCACCCCCCCCCAGCGGAGGGAGGAAAGAAGAGGAAGGCCGCCCCGACCGGGGAGGCCGAAGGGTCCAAGAAGGGGAAGACCCTTCCTTCGGGCTACTCCACCAACGCCGACGACGGTGAAGAGGAGTGGCAACACAGGGCCAAGCACCCGGCGGGATCATAAGTGTTCGGACACCAGAGTAACTCATAGTGTTCCTTTATTGCACAGCTTTCCCTTATGTCGAATATATCTATGCAGTCCGCCCAAGGCCGGGCTCGACGAGTCATCGAGCGGCTCCCTGGATTCGTCGGACGTGAATTCACTTCCGCCCGCTACCTACCCCCGCCCTGCGGACGATGCCGAGGTGGCATCCCAATGGATTCCAAGCCAGGGGAGGGTGGTCCTGGAGGAGCCGCACGGTGACCCCCCGGACTCCAGGTGTAAAGGGGATAGATCCCCCCTGGGCTCCAAGTCCGGCCCTAGGCCGGACACTGCTCCGGAACCTTCAAAGGTTCCAGAGTCCGGCGGGCGACCTCCTTCCAAGAGGAGCAAGCCCACCGAGCCAGTGACCCCCGTCCAACCAGAGGCGCCGGACAATTTGTTGGAGGTGCTTAAGGGCGCCTCCATCGACGAGGGGCACCGCACCATTATGAGTGCGGTGGTCCAGAAGGTTCAGTCCACCAAGAGCGGACTGACTGAAGCTTGCGCCAGCCTTTTAACAGGCTTTGAGGTAAGTAAAGAATGTGTAAAAATATTACAGCATAGACAGTAGCCCCTGATGCACTATTTGGCGTTCGGGAAGAAAAGCCGAATAGAGGATCAAAATAAAATTCGCAACAGTCTAACAAAAAGGAGTCAATATGTGTATGCAGGCTTCTCTGCTGGCGTCCGCCGCACTGACTGCGGAAGTGGACACGCTAAGGCAGAACCTCGAGCAGTCCGAGCAAGAGCTCGGGCTTACCAAGAAGCAGCTCGAGGACAAGGAAGGTAAGAAATACTTTGTTTAAATATATATAAAAAGGTGCAATTGCAAAAAAATGACAGGATTATCGTGGCTATTGTAGGGGCCACGTCTGACGTGGAGACCCTTAAGCAAGCGCTGTCCGAGGCCGAGAAGAGGGCGGCCACGGAGCGCACCGAGCGGGAGAAGTATGAGGCCCAGATTGGCGAGGTGCGGCAAGAGCTCCAGGCTCTCATGAAAAAACATGACATTTTGGAGCTTGACTCAAAGACGCGAGCGTCCGAGCTCGCGGCGGCAATTGAAAATGCCAAGTCTGCCAAGGCCGAATCCCAGAAGGCCCTCCAGGAGTTGGATGCGGTGAAAAAGATAGCGGCGGGTAAGGCATTCTTTATGCAAAGCAAACATGTAAGAGTGAGTTACTTGTTACTTACCCGAATCCGGAGCTCTCCAGGAGCATTCGCAGATCTACCCCGTAGCGTGTCCGATGCCGCCGCATTGTACCGAGCCGAGGAGGGCAGCTCCACGGAGAAGGTGTTCTGGTCTTAGTATGCTGAGGCCATACACCCTGTGCCCCTAAGCGACCAGCTGAAGCAACTGGTCGAGCTCCACAAGGCGGCCGAACAGGCCATGAAGGGCTTAATAGTTTGGTTGTGGCCTGGAGAGGTGTAGGATCGAAAGTATGTCTAGAGGGGGGGATTAGACTACTTGACCAAATAAAAACTTAACCTTTTCCCAATTTTAGTTCTTGGCAGATTGTAGCAACTTTTAGGACAAGTCAAGCAATCATCACACAATTCAAGCAAGCATGCAAAGAGTATATGAGCAGCGGAAAGTAAAGCATGCAACTTGCAAGAATGTAAAGGGAAGGGTTTCGAGAATTCAAACGCTATTGGAGACACGGATGTTTTTCCCGTGGTTCGGATAGGTGGTGCTATCCTACATACACGTTGATTGAGACTTCAACCCACGAAGGGTAACGGTTGCGCGAGTCCACGGAGGGCTCCACCCACGAAGGGTCCACGAAGAAGCAACCTTGTCTATCCCACCATGGCCATCGCCCACGAAGGACTTGCCTCACTAGCGGTAGATCTTCACGAAGTAGGCGATCTCCTTGCCCTTACAAACTCCTTGGTTCAACTCCACAATCTTGTCGGAAGCTCCCAAGTGACACCTAGTCAATCTAGGAGACACCACTCTCCAAGAAGTAACAAATGGTGTGTTGATGATGAACTCCTTGCTCTTGTGCTTCAAATGATAGTCTCCCCAACACTCAACTCTCTCTTATAGGATTTGGATTTGGTAGAAAGAAGATTTGAGTGGAAAGCAACTTGGGGAAGGCTAGAGATCAAGATTCATATGGTAGGAATGGAATATCTTGGCCTCAACACAAGGGTAGGTAGTTCTCTCTCAGAACATATGAGTTGGAAGTGTAGATGTGTTCTGATGGCTCTCTCCACGAATGAAGAGGAGGTGGAGGGGTATATATAGCCTCCACATAAAATCCAACCGTTACACACAATTTACCAATCTCGGTGGGACCGAATCAACAAACTCGGTCGGACCAAAATAGTAAACCTAGTGACCGTTAGAGATTTTCGGTGGGACTGACATGCAACTCGGTAGGACCGATATGGTTAGGGTTAGGGCATAACGTAATCTCGGTGAGACCGATTACACAAACTCGGTGAGACCAATTTGGTAATAGGCTATCTAGAGAGTTGGTCAGGTAAACTCGGTGGGACCGATTTGCTCTTTCGGTGAGACCAAAAAGTTACAAAAGGGAAACAGAGAGTTTACATTGCAATCTCAGTGGGACTGATCTGCTCTTTTGGTGAGACAGAAAAGTTACGAAAAGGAAACAGAGAAATTGCAATCCCATCTCGGTAAGACCGGGATCCCTATCGGTAGAACCGATTTGCTAGGGTTTGGCACTGGCTTATGACATGTGAAACTCGGTGGCGCCGGATAGAAAGAATCGGTAGGACCGAGTTTGGCTTTGGGTTTAGGTCATTTGTGGATATGGGAAAGTAGCTGAGGATTTGGAGCATATCATTAAGCACATGAAGCAAAAGGCTCATTAAGCAACACCTCATCCCTCCTTGATAGTATTGGCTTTTCCTATGGACTCAATGTGATCTTGGATCACTAAAATGTAAAATGAAGAGTCTTGAGGTTTTGAGCTTGAGCCAATCCTTTGTCCTTAGCATTTTGAGGGTTCCACTTTCACCATCCGTGCCATGCCAATCATTGAGCTTTCCTGAAATAATTGTCTTGAAATAGCATTAGCTCAATGAGCTATATGTTGTTATGAATTACCAAAACCACCTAGGGATAGTTGCACTTTCAATCTCCCCCTTTTTGGTAATTGATGACAACATATAGATAAAAGCTTCGACAAATGATAATAAGAATGAATTATATCGTCGCTTTGAGAAGTATGTGATAAGTAAGAGCTCCCCCTAAATTTGTGCATATTTAAAATTTGCTTTGGGCTGCAAATGCACAAAGAGTTAGAATTATGGGTTACTCTTCCATGTCACATACATCTTGGTGGAGCGCTCAAAATGATAATAACGAAATACATGCACTCATCACCAAGGAAAAGTGAATGAACACATAAGATAGATAAGATATATCAAGCACGCATAAGTGTGGCTTATGATCAAACACATGATCATCAATGTCTCACAAGCATATCAAAGTGTCTCGACCAAAAGCAAACAATGTGTGAAAAACCACCAAATAAAGCAAGAGAGAAAAACAACACTCTCTCTCTCGAAGCCTATGATCTATACCTTTTTCTCCCCCTTTGGCAACAAGTTACCAAAAAGTTCCTAGAAAATGCATAGTGCTAAATCAACACTCAGGCTAGATCTTCTGGTGGTGGTGGAGTTTGGATCACTCCAAGGACGAAGGCTTCTGTAGACGTGGTTGGAGTTGGAGCTGAAGTAGATGCTGGAGCTGGTTGGGCTGGTGTTGTGGCTGGAGCTGAGGCGGTGGCTCTTGTGTCAGGAACTGGCACTGGAGACGACCTCGGACCTCGTGGCACTCTGGCAAATGCATCGGTGGTAGTCTTCCCTTTCCTCTCCTGCATATCATCTTGAAGTTGCTCCACTACAGACTGAATCTCTGTCACTTTGACATCCAAGTCATAGAACTTTTGTTCTACGATCCTCTCTAAGCTCTCCTGATTCTTATTAAGGGTGGCCAGTCCTTTCTCTATCCTTAGGGTGGATGCAATCAAGTAACAGAGCTGCTCTTGTTTGGTTTTCAAGAAATATTCAGATGCCTCCTCTTGAGTTGGCATCCTTGCAGCTTTCTCCTTCCTTGCCTTCTCCTTCTGTGCTTGTGCATGGGCTGAAGATGGTTCATCCTTGTTCATCACAACTTCATTATCTTCAAAATCTTGATGAATAGGCAAATGCTCCTTGTCCAAGAGGTATATGCCTGTACCCATCTTGGAGTTAATCAACTCCTGGATCTGAGGGGCATATCCACAGCTCCTCTTCTGGTCTGCTTCAGTCCTCTTGATTGTTTCTACCATGAGGCTCATGACTTTGAATTTTTGTGGCACATCAAATATATGAAGGAGGTTGATTGCATGGCCTCTGATCATCTTGTGATCACCTGACTTGGGCAACAAGGTGTGCCTCAGTATCCAATTGATGGTTGGCAATCCTGACAGAAGATAATGTACTGATCCAAACTTGAAAGTGTCAAGTGCCTTGTTTGGGATCTCTTTGTACATATTTGACATAGAGTTGTGGTCCATCTTCTTCTTGGCATAAATGTCTAGGTCATCCTCATGCTCCTATCGGGCATTGATAAGCTGTGCCCACTCAGCAACTGTTGATTGGTACCTCATACCTTCAGACATCCATACAATTCTGCCATCTGGATAAAAATGTGATGTGGAGTAAAACTGCATGATCAGCTCCTCATTCCACTTTGTGAGCTTATGCCCAACAAAGTCAGCTACTCCACATGCTTTGAAGCTGTCTTGCACTCCAGGGTAGTGCTCTTCATTGTCCTTGATGTACTCCCAGTCGACCCATCTCATATCACACACAATGGGCTTCTTATCAAGCAACACTGTCTCATAGAAGTCCTGCTGTTCCTTAGTGTGGAACATGTAGTCAACAGCAGTCCTCCTCCTGGTAGCATATGGATCCTCTGCTCTCCACTTTCTCAGTCCTGAGTCTCTTCTGATCTTCATATCCTCAGCCACAGGATGAGCATCATTGTGGTCTGGGATCTTGGGCTTCAATTTTCTGAGAACTTGGCCTTCCTCTTCTTCTGCAATGTTAGGCACAGGGGCCTTGTTCTTCTCAGCTGCTGGGATGCTCCTTGTATTTCTCTTTGGAGCTGTCTTGGCCTTTGATGCTGCCTTGGGCTTAGATGCAGTAGCCCCTGATTTGATAGCATCACCCATTAGCTTGGGTGCCTTAGGTGCTGGTGCAGCAACCTCTTCTTCTTCTTCTTCCTCATCAGAAGAATGTTGTTCAAATTCAGCCATGGGATCAACTTTCTTGCACCATCATCCTATTTTCCTTTCCTTCTTCCCTTCAGCAGCAACTGTCTCTTTGGGTGCAGGCTTCTCAGGAATCTTTGTTGAGGCTCTGGCCTTTGGCATGGGCTGCCTGCCTGCTGGCCTTTTGACCTTTAAGCCTGGCTTGGTGCTCTGTCTTGAGCCATGCTCTTTCTTGAGCTCAACTTTCTTGGAAGTGGCTTCCTCTTATGCCACATAGTCCTCATCCACTGATTCTGAGGTTCTCTTCTTCCTATGTCTGGTGGCAGCTTTTGGCAGATTGCTGGGAGTGCTCCTGCTACCTTCATCTGAAGAACTGGAGGGACTATTGCCCTCACTCATCTGCACTGGCTATTCTGACAAGTTCTGGCTATCACTCTGGTCTGACATGATGAACAAGCTGACTGCTGACCCTGTGAATAGTTTATAGATGAGGTAGAGTGGATGAGCATCACAAAATGCAGAGATTTTTGCAAAAGAATGATTCAAAAACATAGTTTTAGTTTCCCACAGAAATCATTTCGGATCTACCGATTTTTAAACTTGGTGATACCGAAGCAGTTTTTGGAACCTAAACTGGTGAACTCGGTCAGACCGAGTCACAGTTCGGTGGCACCGAGACTGCTAGGGTTTCACAAAGTTCCAAAATCGGTCACACCGATTAGCAATACTCGGTCAGACCGAGTCTCACTTGTGCAATGGCATAAGCCAAATCGGTGGGACCGAGTTTTTCAACTCGACGGGTCCGAGATGGTTTCGGCGGAAACCTAACCCTAAAATTTAAGAATCAAACCTATTCTACGGATTCATTTACTGGAAAGGAGTTTATCAAACGTGGCTAGAATCAATATGATCACAATGTGCTAGGAATCGGATGGGGGAATTGTAACACCCCGGATGTAACTTGCCATATTTGTAACTCCAACTCTTGCCATTTTCGGCTATGTGATATGATATTCCCTCCGTGGTTGGGTTTTCCTTATTTTGCATTTGTTGTTGTCATGCATTTTATATCATGTCATCATGTGCATCGCATTCGCATACGTGCTCGTCTCATGAAACCGAGCATTTTCCCCGTTGTCCGTTTTGCAATCCGGCGCTCCTATGTTCCCTGGCGTCCCCTTTTACCTTTCTCCGTGAGCGGGTATTAAACCTTCTTGGAATGGACCGATGTTTGTCAAGCGGCCTTGGTATAACACCGGTAGACCGCCTGTCAAGTTTCGGGTCATTCGGAGGTCGTTTGATACTCCAACGGTTAACCGGGTAACCGTGAAGGCCTCGTCTGTGTTGCAGCCCAAAACCCCTCCAAAACAGCCCAATAACACATCTAAGACACTCCCATGTCCATCGCCGTTCGATCATGATCGCGTGGCCGAAAACCGCACTCCATTTGGAGCTTCCTAGCCCCCTCTACCTATAAATATAGCCCCTCTCCCGAGATTTGCGGATGAATCCACCCCTAAACCCTAGCCCCGCTCCCTCTCCACCGCCGGACGTGTCCGGATCCGGCCGGACACCGTCCGCCCGCCGCCCCGCAGCCAACGGGAGGGCGCCACGTGGCGCGCCGCCGCCGTCCCCGCGCCGGCCCGCTCGGCCCGCCGCGAGCCCCCGCGGGCCCGAGCGCCCCGCGCCCCTCGGCTCGCCCCGCGCCGCCCGCCTCCCGCCTTCGCGCCGCCGCCAGGCGCCGACCCCGCCGTCGCCGACCTCGCCGCCGTCCGCCAACGGGTCCCGCGCCCCCGCCCGCCGGCGTCCTCCTCCTCCTTGCTCCGGCCGCCGCGGCCCGCGACTACGGTCAGATCCGCCGCCCGCCTCGGTGTAACGCCCTCGATGCGGCTATATCTCCCACGTGTCGAGGCACGACGGATACAGCTGGTTGTAGGATTTGCTAGTTTGGGTGAGATATTATGCTTCCCCTGTATCCCCAACACCTGATTGCATAACCAGAAAATTTCGGGAGTTTATATGTGGGAATTCATGTAGCCTTAGTATTTCTTCCGCAGATATTTGGTTTGTGATTGGGTAATCCTTACCAAGTATTTGTTCACCTCCGTACCTTATTGATTTTATTTCTTACCATGCTCTAAGTGGCTTCTCAGCTTTGGAAGTGTGATGATTTACATTGGAATTCATTCGTTCATTCTCGTTCGAATGTTAATTGTGAAGACTATATGTTGCAATTTCGTTCCTTTGATTCAGCTTCAATATATCTCTGTCAAGATGCTAATGGATGTCACCCTCTTCAGGATGGCTCCACCAACGCGCCAGAATCCGGAACGCAATGATGGAGATCAGGCTAACCCTCCGCCTCCACCTCCGCCTCCGGAAGCTTGGCAAGCCTTGATGACTGCTACAAATGCCAATGCTCAGATTCTGATTCAGCTCTTGCAAGATCGCAACCAAGGGCAAGCTAATCAAGAGAATCAAGGCCAAGGCAACAATCAGCCGCACTTTGCTTCACTGAACCAGTTCCTTGCTAATCAGCCAAAGACCTTCAGCTACTGTGTCGAGGCCACAGACACAGATGATTGGCTCGTGGACATAAGCAAACATTTCGAGTGCAGCAATGTGAGACCTGAGGACTTTGTCAAGTTTGCCTCTTTTCAACTCAAAGATCAAGCTGCTGAGTGGTTCCAGCAATACAAAGATTCCAGAGGAGGTCGTGTGATCACTTGGGATGATTTCCGTCGTGATTTCAAAGCGCACCACATTCTAGAAAGTGTTGTTGAGCTGAAGCGTGAGGAATTCCGCAATCTCAAGCAAGGCAACATGACTGTCTATCAATACAACACTCAGTTCCACAAGCTTTCTCGTTTTGCAAGGCAAGACATCCCTGATGAGAAGAGTATGATCTACCAGTTCAGGCGTGGTCTCAGAGAAGATCTGCAGCTTGCTCTCGTGCTTTTTGAGCCATTAAAGTATGATGAATTCTACAACATGGCACTGAAACAAGAGGCTGCTCAGCTCAAGTGTGAGGCATCTAAGAAGAGAGTCAGAGACGCAGTTCAGTCTTCTTCTTCCTCACTTGTGGCAGCTAAGCAACAGAAGTTCTGGTTGCCTCCTCCTCCTCCGTTCCGTCAGCCTTATCAGCAGAAGAACTCAAGTGGCCGTGGATCTTCCCACCCACCCAACCCTGGTTATCAGAACAAGTCTCAGAATCAAGCTCCAAGGCCAAGTGCTCCTTACCATCGTCCGCTCTCAGAGGTGACTTGTAACAAATGCCAGCAGAAGGGTCACTATGCGAACAAGTGCTTCAACCAGAGGCGCCTTCCGCCTCCTCCTCCTGTGAAATCTTCCAGCAATGCAGTGGTTAAGCATAATTCCAAGTATGCCAAGGTGAACATGTTGAATGCAGCTCAAGCAGAGGATTCTTCTGAAGTGATCATGGGTAATCTTCCTGTTAATGATATTCCTGCAAAAGTCTTATTTGATACTGGTGCATCACATTGTTTCATCTCAAAGCCTTTTGCATCGATGCATGAATTGCCTATCCAAGGTTTGCCTAAATCCTTATCAGTTGTCTCTCCGGCTAAATGCATGAATGCAAGTTATATGGTTCCGGATGTCTCTATCAAGATGGGTGACTATAAATTTCTATCTTCTCCAATGGTGCTTGGTGATTCTGATATTGATCTTATTCTCGGGATGGACTGGCTTTCTAAGCACAAGGCTCAGCTTGAGTGTGCTGCCAGGGAAATCAAATTGACTCACACTTCGAACGATGTGATCATCTATGCTTCTCGTGATGATACCATTCGGTTGTTTTCTCTCAATGAGATGGGTGAAATGGAGGCTATCTCTCAGATTCCAGTTGTTTGTGAGTACCAAGATGTTTTTCCAGAAGAGCTTCCGGGTATGCCTCCCCGCAGGCCAGTTGAATTCGTTATTGAGCTTGAGCCTGGCACGGAACCCGTTTGCAAACGTCCTTACAAGCTTGGACCAGATGAGCTCAAGGAATTGAAGATTCAACTCGATAAACAAGAACGTCTGGGTCTGATCAGACCGAGTTCTTCTCCTTGGGGTTGTGGTGTTCTTTTTGTCAAGAAGAAGGATGGCACGGACCGACTTTGCGTCGATTACCGTCCATTGAACAAGAAGACTATCAAGAACAAGTACCCACTTCCCAACATCAATGAGCTATTTGAGCAACTCAAAGGTGCTAAGGTGTTCTCCAAGCTTGACCTTCGTATGGGTTATCATCAGATTCGCATTCGTGAAGAAGATATTCCCAAGACAGCATTCAGAACAAGCTTTGGTTCTTATGAATATACTGTCATGTCTTTCGGCCTTGTCAATGCTCCTCCGTATTTCACTCGATTGATGAATTTCATCTTCAACCCCTACATCAACGAATTTGTCTTGGTCTATCTCGATGATATTTTGGTCTTCTCCAAGAATAAGAAGGATCATGCCGAACATTTGCGATTGGTACTCGACAAGCTCAGAGAGTATCAATTATATGCGAAGTTCTCCAAATGTGAATTTTGGCTTGATGAAGTTCTTTATCTTGGTCATATCATCTCTGCCAAGGGCATCGCTGTTAATCCAGAGAGGGTGTCTGCAGTTTTGAATTGGAATCCTCCTCAAAATGTCAAGCAGCTTCGCAGTTTTCTTGGACTTGCAAGCTATTGCAGAAGATTCGTTGAGAATTTCTCCAAGATTGCCAAGCCTCTTTCCAACCTCCTCCAGAAGCATGTGAAATATGTCTGGTCTCCTGAGTGTGACGTTGCTTTCAACACTCTCAAAGAGAAACTTGTCACTGCTCCAGTTCTGACTCCTCCTGATGAATCCAAGCCTTATGAAGTATTCTGTGATGCTTCTCTCCAGGGCCTCGGTGCTGTGTTAATGCAAGAGAAGAAGGTTGTTGCCTATACCTCTCGCCAGTTGAAGCCCAATGAAAGGAACTACCCCACTCACGATCTTGAGTTAGCGGCAGTTGTCCACGCACTAATAACATGGAGACATCTCCTGTTGGGAAGGAAAGTGGACATATTCACAGATCACAAGAGCCTCAAGTATATCTTCACTCAGCCTCATCTCAACCTCAGGCAAACTCGATGGGTCGAAATGATTCAAGAGTATAATCCGAGTATTGAATATACTCCAGGCAAGGCTAATGTGGTTGCAGACGCTTTGAGCAGAAAGGCTTACTGCAACAGCTTAATCCTCAAGCCTTTCCAACCGGATCTTTGTGAAGCTTTTCGCAAGTTGAATCTCCAAGTTGTTCCTCAAGGTGTTCTTGCCAACCTAATTGTCTCACCTACTTTGGAAGATCAGATTCGTGAGGCACAATTGTTGGATACCATGGTGAAGAAGGTGAAACATGGTATTGAAAAGAGCATCCCCAAATACAAGTGCTATCGAGTTGATGACAGAGATACTCTTTTCTTCGAGGACCGGATCGTGGTTCCAAAGGGTGATCTTCGTAAAGTCATTATGAACGAAGCGCACAATTCTCTTCTGTCTATTCATCCTGGAAGTTCAAAGATGTACCATGACCTCAAGCAGTCGTATTGGTGGACTCGAATGAAGCGAGAAATTGCTCAATTCGTGAATGAGTGTGATGTCTGCAGAAGGGTGAAAGCAGAACACCAACGACCAGCTGGTCTTCTCCAACCTCTTGCTATTCCAGAATGGAAGTTTGATCATATCGAAATGGACTTCGTGACTGGTTTTCCTAAGTCTAAGCGTGGAAATGATGATATCTTCGTCGTCATCGACAAGCTCACCAAAGTGGCTCATTTTCTTCCTATCAAAGAGTCTATCACAGCAGCGCAGCTGGCAGAGCTCTACACCTCCAGAATTGTCTCCTTGCATGGCATTCCGCAATTGATCTCTTCAGACCGTGGCAGCATCTTTACCTCCAAGTTTTGGGATTCTTTTCAGTCGGCCATGGGTACCAATATTCGATTCAGCACAGCGTTCCACCCTCAGACTAGTGGACAAGTCGAGCGTGTCAACCAAATTCTTGAAGATATGCTCAGAGCCTGTGTTATCTCTTTCGGCATGAAGTGGGAGGATTGTCTTCCTTATGCTGAATTCTCTTACAACAACAGCTTTCAAGCCAGTTCGGGCAAAGCCCCATTCGAGATTCTCTATGGCAGAAAGTGCCGTACTCCTCTTAACTGGTCTGAAACCGGTGAACGTCAATTGCTCGGAAATGATTTGATCTCAGAGGCTGAGGCCATGTGCAAGGTGATTCGTGAGAACCTCAAAGCAGCGCAGTCGCGCCAGAAGAGCTATTACGACAGCAAACACCATGATGTGGCATTCGAGATCGGAGACCATGTCTACCTCCGCGTCTCGCCAATGAAAGGAACTCGTCGCTTCGGTATCAAGGGGAAACTTGCTCCCAGATACGTCGGCCCCTTCAAGATCATCGGCAAACGAGGCGATCTAGCCTATCAACTTGAGCTCCCCTCCAACTTTGCAAATGTGCACGATGTCTTCCACGTGTCACAGCTTCGCAAGTGCTTCAAGACGCCTGAGCGCACCATCAACTTCGAAGAGATTGATCTTCAAGAAGCTTTGTCGTATCATGAGCATCCAGTTGCTATTCTTGAAACAACTGAGCGCAAGACTCGCAACAAGTCAATCAAATTCCTCAAAGTGAAATGGTCACATCATTCATACCGACAGGCCACCTGGGAGCGTGAAGACCACCTACGTTCCGAGTATCCGGAGTTCTTTCAGTCCTAGATCTCGGGACGAGATCCTCTCGTAGTGGTGGTGTGTTGTAACGCCCCCGATGTAACTTGCCATATTTGTAATCCAACTCTTGCCATTTCCGGCTATGTGTTATGATATTCCCCCGTGGTTGGGTTCTCTTCGTTTTGCATTTTTGGTCATGTCATGCATTTCATATCATGTCATCATGTGCATCGCATTCGCATACGCATTCGTCTCATAAATCCGAGCATCTTTCCCGTTGTCCGTTTTGCAATCCGGCGCTCCTATGTCTCCCGGCGTCCCTTTTTACATTTCTTCGTGAGCGGGTATTAAACATTCTCGGAATGGACCGAGGTTTGACATGTGGCCTCGGTATAGCACCGGTAGACCGCCTGTCAAGTTTCGGGTCAATCGGAGTTCGTTTGGTACTCCAACGGTTAACCGGGTAACCGTGAAGGCCTCGTGTGTGTTGCAGCCCAACACCCCTTCAAAACAGCCCAATTACCCATCTAAGTCACTCCCATGTCCTCCGCTGTTCGATCACGATCGCGTGGGCGAAAACCACACTCCATTTGGAGCTCCCTAGCTCTTTCTGTCTATAAAAACGTCTCCCCCGTCTAAATCTGAGAAAAACCACCTCCTAACCCTAGCCGTCGCCTCGTAATCCGCGCCAACAGTGCCCCGCCGCCACTGTTCATCCCCGCCGCCACTGTTCACGCCAGCGCCGCCGCCTCGGGCCAATCGGGCCGCGCCACGCGCCCCCCCCCCCCCCCCCGCGCCCACTTCGCCGCCGGCCCGCGGGGCCCAGGGCAGGCCCGCCCGGGCCCGCGCGCGCCGCCCCGCGCCCCGGCCTGCTCCGCGCCGCCCGCCTCCGCGCTCCTGCTCCGCGCCGCCGCCTCCGCCTCCAGCGCCGGTCGCCGCGCCTCGACGCCGGTCGCCGCCGCTGCCTCGACGCCGGCTCGCCCCGCGCCTCCTTCCTCCGCCGCCCGCCGGCGCCAGATCCGGCCAGGCCCGGCCGGATCCGGCCGGCCCCGCCCCGCCGCGCGCCCGCCTCGCCGCGCCTCGCCGCCGTCGCCGTCGCCGGCCCCACCTCGGCTTCCGCGCCCGGCTGGGTTGACCTTTACCTCCTCCCCGAAAACTCTAAGTCATTTATTTTTTCATCATCATCATCGCATTTTCGACATGCCATAACTTTGCATCTGTAGCTCCGATTCGCTCGTATAATATGTCATTTTGTTCGTCTCGAAGAGTAGATCATTTTGTTCCATTGCATCATTTTAATTTGAAGCCATCTTGATGCCCTAAATGCTGTTAGAAGAGGGCTAGTTGATGTTTATTGCTGGATCTTATCTGAACATGCACTTTTGTCATTTTTGCCATGATTGATGTGTACCTCCTATGAGGTCGAGCTATATATGTGTTTTGTAATATGCCATGTTACCTTTCCAGGGAATTTTGCTATGTATTTTTGTGATGCTTGAGGTGACTAGAAATTGCATGCAAAGTAGGGATGATGATATTGCTGTTTTCAGAGATTTAGTGATTTCACTAAGTCCCTGACTTTTGTTATTATCATGCCATGTGTTCTTGTTGTTTCCAAGAGATCCATGCATAATTTGAGTATGGTCAGTAAGGGAGTTTTGAGCTTAATCCATCCATGCCCTTGTTTGCATTTATGGAGTGCCATAGCTTGAGTCAATCGAGCTCTACTTTTGCTTCAAAATGTTGCTGGCAGATTGTTTACATGTTATTCGATTTTGCCAAGCTTGGTGTAGTTGATCCTTGCATGATATGATGTTTTTCTTGCCATGTATAGTTACTATGCCATGTCTTCTTGATGTATGTATGCTTAGTTTATTATGAGATGCTCTGTAGTGAGTGCATCGAGCTCACGAACATGCCTAGTCGTTAACAGTTTTCTGCCATGTCCAGTTTTCTGCTAAGTCTGAAACCTGTAACGAAACTTGCTTAATTGACATGGGTGTAATCATATTTTCTGATCCTTTTTGGCTTATGGTCAGTAAGGGACTTTTGTCAAGGGCTATGAGTAGATTCATGCCATTTCTTACTTTGCTATGTTCTGAACCTGTAGCATGTTGTTTCGTTGCTCTGAACATGTCATCCTGATGTCGTTTTCCTGACTTGTTGTTATTTCACTAAGTCTGGGAATCTGTTATAAGTTGCACTTTTGCCATGCTTGTTTGAACCTGTTATGATGTGAATTAGCCGAAGCTCAGTGTTCATCTTTTTTCGTGCATCTTGAGTAGATTACTGTCATATGCTTTGTTGCCATGTTTGGGTGCAGTAGCTTAATTATTTGTTGCTTGCTAAGTAGCATCATGCTGTTTATGGCAGATTCGTGTCATTCTTGTTTTGCTTGCCATTTGCAAACCGTGCATCCGATTCCGGTGATCTTTACATCGATTTCAACCGAAATCACCTCATCTATCCAGTGGCATGCTTGGTTTGCCAAAATTATGCCCTGTTCATCCTTGTCCTCCCGGAGCATGGATACGCATTGCATATCTCCTCTCGCATATCATGCCATGTTTTGCATCATGTTGTTTGCGCATTGCATCGTGTTTGATATTGGTTCCTTTGCTTGTTCTCTTGTCTTGGGTAGAGCCGGGAGACGAGTACGTGAACGAGGAACCTGTTGAGAACGTTTACGAGGACCAAGCTTTCGACAACTCTGAGAACCTTGCAGGCAAGATGACCATACCCTCGAAATCACTTCTATCTTTGCTAGCTAGATTGCTCGCTCTTTTGCTATGCCCATGCTGCGATACCTACCACTTGCTATATCATGCCTCCTATATTGCCATGTCAGCCCCTAACCATCCATGTCCTAGCAAACCGTTGTTTGGCTATGTTACTGCTTTGCTCAGCCCCTCTTATAGCGTTGTTAGTTGCAGGTGAAGATGAAGTTTGTTCCTCGTTGGAACATGGACTTGTTGTTCCTTGTTGGAATATGTTTACTTGTTGGGATATCACAATACTTCTTATTTAATTAAATGCATCTATATACTTGGTAAAGGGTGGAAGGCTCGGCCTTATGCCTGGTGTTTTGTTCCACTCTTGCCACCCTAGTTTCCGTCATACCGGTGTTATGTTCCCGGAGTTTGCGTTCCTTACACGGTTGGGTGATTTATGGGACCCCCTTGACAGTTCGCTTTGAATAAGACTTTTCCAGCAAGGCCCAACATTGGTTTTACCATTCGCCACCTAGCCTTTTTCCCTTGGGTTCTGCAGACTCAAGGGTCATCTTTATTTTAACCCCCGGGCCAGTTCTCCTTCGATTGCTGGTCCAAACCGTCAGCCGCCGGTGGCCACCAGGGGCAACTCTGGGTTCGCCTACCGGAAGTTTGGACAATCCGGATGTGCCCTGAGACCGAGATATGTGCAGCTCCTATCAGGATTTGTCGGCACAATCGGGCGGCTTTGCTGGACTTGTTTTATTGCTGTTGAAATGTCTTGTAGTCCGGGATTCCGAGATTGATCGGGTCTTCCCGGTAGAAGGAATATCCTTCGTTGACCGTGAGAGCTTATCATGGGCTAAGTTGGGACACCCCTGCAGGGTATTATCTTTCGAAAGTCGTGCCCGCGGTTATGAGGCAGATGGGAATTTGTTGATGTCCGGTTGTAGAAAACCCGAAGTTGACCTTAACTATAACACATCAACCGCGTGTGTAACCGTGATGGTCTCTTCTCGGCGGGGTCCGGGAAGTGAACACGGTTGTTGGAGTTATGCCTGACGTAGGTTGTTCAGGATCACTTCTTGATCATTTCTAGCTTCTCGACCGTGCTTTTCCTTCTCCTCTCGCTCTCTTTTGCGCGGTAGCCACCATATGCTAGTCGCTTGCTGCAGCTCCACCTCACTATCCTTTTCCCACCTTTAAGCTTAAATAGTCTTGATCTCGCGGGTGTGAGATTGCTGAGTCCCCGTGGCTCACAGATATTATCACCTCAGTTGCAGGTACCAACGATGTCAGTGCTGATGACGCGACCGAGCTCACTTGGGAGTTCGATGAGGAACGTGGCCGTTACTATGTTTCTTTTCCAGATGATCAGTAGTGGAGCCCAGTTGGGTGATCCGGGGATCTGTTTAGCATTTGGGGTAGTCTTCTTTCATTTTGGCGCCGTAGTCGGACCTTGAGTGTATTCTGCTTGATGGATGTTATTTATGTAATTGTGTGAAGTGGCGATTGTAAGCCAACTATGTATCTTTCCCCTTTATTTATTACATGGATTGTGTGAAGATTACCTCACTTGCGACATTGCTTTCAATGCGGTTATGCCTCTAAGTCGTGCCTCGACACGTGGGAGATATAGCCGCATCGAGGGCGTTACACTCGGGACACGCGCCGTCAAACCCTAGGTGAGATTCGGCTAAGTCCTTTTCTGCGGATATTTTGTTACGTGTTCTTCGCCTCATAACTTTGCACCCGTGGCTCCGTTTTGGGCGTATAATATGTCAAATTGTTCGCCTCGATGAGTGCATCATTTAATCTCATTGCGTCATTTCCATTTGAGCTCATATTGATGCCCGAAATGCTGTTGGAAGAGGGCTATGTGATGTTAGTTTTAGATCTGTTTGAGAACATGCACTTTTGTCATTTTTGCCATGATTGATGTGTGCACCCTATGAAGTTGAATCCTACATGTGTTTTGTAATATGCCATGCTATCTTTCCAGAGGTGTATGCCATGTATTTTTGTGATCTTTGTGGTGACTAGCACAAGCATGCAAACTAGGGTACTTAATGTTGCTGATTTCAGAGACGTAGTATTTTCACTAAGTCATGTTCTTGCTGTTATTTTTATGCCATGTGTTCATGTTGTTTCAGAGAGATCTATGCCTCTTTTGAGCATGATCAGTAAGAGTGTTTTGAGCATATGGATTTTCTCTATCCATCCATGCTTTGTTTGTAATTATGGAGTGCCATAGATTGAGTCATTCGAGCTCTACTTTTGCTATAAAATGTTACTGGCAGATTGTTTACATGTTATTCGAATTTGCCAAGCCCGTTGTAGTTGATAATTGCATGCTATGAGGTTATTCTTGCCATGTCTAGCTTCTATGCCATGTCTTCTTGATGGATGAATGCTTTGTTTATCATTTAATTCTCTGTAGTGAGTGCATCGAGCTCGTAAACATGCCTACTTGTTATCTGTTTTTGACATGTCCAGTTTTCTTCTAAGTCTGAAACCTGTAACGAAACTTGCTTATTTGACATGGGTGTTCTTATATTTTCTGATCCTTTTTGGCTCATGGTCAGTAAGGGACTTTTGTTAAATGATTTGAGTAGATTCATGCCATTCCTTATTTGGCTATGTCCTGTTCCTGTAGCATGTTGTTTGCTTGCTCTAAACATGTTATCCTGATGTTAATTTCTGGCATGTTATTTTCACTAAGTCTGTGAACCTGTTATCGTTTGCACTTTTGCCATGCTTGTTTGAACCTGTTATGATGTGATTTAGCCTTAGCTCAGTGTTCATCTTTTGTCAGGATTCTTGAGTAGTTCACATTCATATGCTTTGTTGATATGTTTGGGTGCAGTAGCTTAATTTCTTGTTGCTTGCTAAGTAGCATCATGCTGTTAATGGCAGAATCTTGTCATTCTTGTTTTGATTGTCATTTGCAAACCGTGCATCCGATTCCGGTGATCTTTATATCGATTTCAACCGAAATCACCTCATCTTTCCAGAGGCATACTTGGTTTGCCAAGATTATGCCTTGTTCATCTTTTCCCTTCCGGAGCACGCATATGCATTGCATATCACATCTCGCATATCATGCCATGTTTTGCATCATGTTGCTTGCGCATTGCATCGTGGTTGATAGTTGTTCCTTTTGCTTGTGCTCTTGTTTTGGGTAGAGCCGGGAGACGAGTACGTGAACGAGGAACCTGTTGAGAACGCTTTCGAGGATCAAGCTTTCGACAACTCTGAGAACCTTGCAGGCAAGATGACCATACCCTCGAAATCACTTCTATATTTGCTTGCTAGATGCTCGCTCTTTTGCTATGCCTATGCTGCGATACCTACCACTTGCTATATCATGCCACCCATATTGCCAAGACAGCCTCTAACCATCCATGTCCTAGCAAACCGTTGATTGGCTATGTTACCGCTTTGCTCAGCCCCTCTTATAGCGTTGCTAGTTGCGGGTGAAGATGAAGTTTGTTCCTTGTCGCAACATGGACTTGTTGTTCCTTGTTGGAACAGGTTTACTTGTTGGGATATCACAATACCTCTTACTTAATTAATGCATCTATATACTTGGTAAAGGGTGGAAGGCTCGGCCTTATGCCTGGTGTTTTGTTCCACTCTTGCCACCCTAGTTTCCGTCATACCGGTGTTATGTTCCTTGATTTTGCGTTCCTTACACAGTTGGTTGATTTATGGGACCCCCTTGACAGTTCGCTTTGAATAAGACTCCTCCAGCAAGGCCCAACATTGGTTTTACCATTTGCTACCTAAGCCTTTTTCCCTTGGGTTCTGCAGACTCAAGGGTCATCTTTATTTTAACCCCCCCCCCACCGGGCCAGTTCTCCTTCGATTGCTGGTCCAAACTAGAGCCCTTTGCAGCGCCACCTCGGGGCAACTCGAGACTTGGTTTTAGTTGTACGGACTGCTCATCCGGATGTGCCCTGAGACCGAGATATGTGCAGCTCCTATCAGGATTTGTCGGCACAATCGGGCGGCTTTGCTGGATTTGTTTTATTACTGTCGAAATGTCTTGTAGTCCGGGATTCCGAGACTGATCGAGTCTTCCCGGTAGAAGGAATATCCTTCGTTGACCATGAGAGCTTATAATGGGCTAAGTTGGGACACCCCTACAGGGTATTATCTTTCGAAAGCCGTGCCCGCGGTTATGAGACAGATGGGAATTTGTTAATGTCCGGTTGTAGAAAACCCGAAGTTGGCCTTAATTAAAACACATCAAACGCATGTGTAACCGTGATGGTCTCTTCTCGGCGGAGTCCGGGAAGTGAACACGATGTTGGAGTTATGTTTGACGTAGGTTGTTCTAGGATCACTTCTTGATCATAGTTCATCGACCGTGCTTTGCCTTCTCTTCTCGCTCTCATTTGCGTTGTTAGCCACCATATATGCTAGTCGCTTGCTGCAGCTCCACCTCACTACCCTATCCTTACCTTTAAGCTTAAATAGTCTTGATCTCGCGGGTGTGAGATTGCTGAGTCCCCGTGACTCACAGATTCTACCAAAACAGTTGCAGGTGCCGACGATGCCAGTGCAGATGATTCAACCTTGCTCAAGTGGGAGTTCGACGAAGAACGTGGTCGTTACTATGTGTCTTTTCCTGATGATCAGTAGTGGAGCCCAGTTGGGGTGATTCGGGGATCTGTGTAGCTTTTGGGGTAGTCTTCTTTCATTTTGGTTCCGTAGTCGGACCTTGAGTGTAATCTGGATGATGAATGTTTATTTATGTATTGTGTGAAGTGGCGACTGTAAGCCAACTATGTATCTCTTTCCCTTATGTATTACATGGGTTGTGTGAAAATTACCTCACTTGCGACATTGCTTTCAATGCGGTTATGCCTCTAAGTCGTGCTTCGACACGTGGGAGATATAGCCGCATCGAGGGCGTTACAGGAATAGCACAAAGATCGAGTCCATACCCTAGTTCGGCGGAGACTCGCTACGGCGGCAACGGCAGGGTTGAATCCCGTTGACGGTGACGGAGACCAGCGACTGGAGGCGGCTGGCAGCGAGGAGACTATCTGGATACCACGTAGGCAGAGCGAGCTATCGCGCGGGCGAAAGGGTTCGGAGAAATTTCCAAATTTTTTGCCCGTGTCTATATATATCCCGACCCTATCGGTGTGACCGAGTGGAACAACTCGGTGGCACCGAGATGCAAAACTGTATACAGTTACTGCAACTCGGTGTGACCGAATGGTTCAAATCGGTTGCACCGAGATCGAAAACATAGATCAACTTAATGATCTCGGTAAGACCGAAAGTGGGGTATCGGTCAGACCGAGAATCACAAAGAGGTTTTGGAAGTTTAAGTCTATGACGAATCGGGGACTCTGAGTGCTCCTCACACAGAGTGGTTCAAATCTGACTTGATCAATTTTGTGATGTAGCATGAATAGAGTTTGAGACGAGAAAAGCATAGATAGCTAGAGAAGGTTCTTAGGCATTCTTGTCCATCCACTTGGCAAAAGAAAAATAAAGCCAAACAATCAAAACAACAAGTGGATGTCCTCGAATGAATAAAATATGAAACCAACATGCTCACACAATAAAATGGCAATTGAAATATGTGACAAAGCATGCACAACCAATTCTAGCATCTATCAAGCAATTGGCGATGACTAGGTCATCTATATATGAGTATATTGACTTAGGAGTCAAATGAGAACATTTGATCATAGGTCATACTCATCGTTTAAGCTCAAGTGGGTTTACCACTTTTACATAAAGCATTGTTGTGTTCACATCATTAGAGTTGCTTTAGCTCAAGTCTTAGAGTAAAGCTCCCCCTAGATGTGATATCCCCCCGAAGAGGGATGAACTAACCTTGGGTTTTGTCGATGATGACTTCATGTAGATGTTGAAGATGTGGATGCTCAATGTTGATGTAGATCACTTGAAGCAATCCTTTTGAGTGAATTGCACTTTAAATACCTACATGGGTTAGTCCCACAAGGAACAAGCAAGGATATCCATAGACATAGAGTGATGCACACACAAGATGATGTCTATGAAAGCTTTTAGGTTACCTTGTCCCTTGACTTACCAACAAGAGGGTTTGTGACTCCTTGAACTAGTGCAAGATGTGGAAGTTGATTGCACTTGTTCTTGACAAAATGATAAGAGTGAAGTATGTTGGCGGAGTCACCCTCAAGAACTCTCTAGTTCTTCTTCTTTTGGATCCACACCATCTTGATGGGAATCCTTGGAGTTGTAGTCGTACTTGATGAAGTGGAACTTGAAGTAGTCTTGGGAATCCACTTGACTAAGGTCTTAGGAGCTTCTTCAAATGCATCAATTTCCTCTTGAAGCTTGTCTTTGCCTTTTTGCTTGTAGTCTTGTGGTGGAAGATCATCTTGAGTTTGTGTCCCCTTGAAAGAAGTAGGATCATACTTCTCTTGTTGTGGAACAAACTTTGTCTTGGGGTATTGATCTTCTTTCCATTCAACTCTATTGGCATTGAACTTTCATTCAAAGCCAACACCTTGATTTTTCCGGTGCCTTCCTTGCTTGCGTACAATTTCCTCGAATTGCTTACTACCGACAAGGCTTTTGTACACTCCTTTCTCTATGATTCCCTTCAATAAGCTATTTTCTTGCTCAAGTGTAACTTGGCTAAGAGAATCATTAGTGGAATCAAGAGAACTACTAGAAGCAACAATATTGGATTTAACATGATCATTGTTACTACTAGAGGAAGAATCTTTCTTGTTCTTGTTACTAGACTTGACTTGAGGCATGTAGGTGGATAAGAGTAAACGCTTGGCAATGTAAGAAGAACTTTTCTTGCGGAGATCATCATTGATTGCCTTTAAAAACTCATGCTCTTGCTCAATATTGAGCTTTTCAAAGCGTAACTTCTCATGAGCTCTTAAAAGTTCTCGATGATCTTCGAAGATAGTTTCATGAGCTAACTTAAGAGTGTTTAGTTCTTTAGTTAGGGCCTCAATTTTCTCCTTATCATTGTCATTCATTTTATCTTGATTAGCATGATTAATTGACGTTTCATCATAGTATTCAGCACTGGAGTTGTCAACAAGTAAATCATCATCACCTAACAAGTCATCTTCATCACTATTAAAATCAACATACTCAGGGTGAGTTACCTTAGGACCTTTGGCCATGAAGCATCTTCCAATTCCTTCATTTGGTGAGTCAAATGTGTCGTAGGAGTTGGTTGACACAAGTTCTAGACCGGCAACACCTTCATCTTGAGTATATTCGGAATCGGAGTCATAACTTCTCTCGGAGTGGTTGTCGGAGTCGGAGCCGGATACCCATTCACCAACATGAGCTTGATGTCTTCGTTTCGTGTAGCTCCTTGATAATTTTTCCTTTCTTTTCGAATCCTTGCTTCTCCGTGAGTATCTTTGTTCATAACGATCATCTCTACTCCTTCTCTCTCTTGATGGTGATTCTTCTCTTTTGCTTCTTCTTTTTGGAGAATCCTCTCTTCTTTTGTAGGGAGCCGTACACTCATTGGAATAGTGTCCGGGTCTTCCACAATTGTAGCAGTTTCGCTCTCGACTAGAAGATCTTTTGTCATTGTAGGACCTTGACTTGGAGCTTCTATCTTTGCTTCTACTCTTGTAGAACGTGTTGAAGTTCTTCACCATTAAGCTCAATTCTTCATTGAAGTTTTGTTTCTCACTTGATGATGTGGTGGCTTCACATGAGGCTTTGTAGGCACCACTTGATTTGTTGTGAAGTTCCTCTTTATCCTTGAGCGACATCTCATGAGCAACAATTCTTCCAATGACCTCCGTTGGCTTGAGATCTTTGTAATTGGGCATCATTTGGATCAATGTGCACACGGTATCATATTTTCCATCCAAGGCTCTTAGGATCTTCTTGATGATGAATCTACTGGTCATCTCTTCACTCCCTAAGCCAGCAATCTCGTTTGTGATGAGAGCAAGCCTAGAGTACATTTCAGCGACACCTTCACCATCCTTCATTTTGAACTTGTCAAGTTGACTTTGAAGCACATCCAATTTGGATTCCTTGACGGAGTCGGTACCTTCGTGCATATCAATCAAAGTATCCCAAATTTCCTTTGCATTCTCAAGATGGCTGATTTTGTTGAATTCTTCGGGGCACAATCCGTTGAAGAGAATATCACAAGCTTGAGCGTTGTATTGTAGCATCTTCAACTCATCCGCGGTAGCTTCACGGTTTGGTTCTTTCCCATCAAAGAAGTCACCTTGCAAACCAACACACACAATAGCCCAAACGGCGGGGTTATGTCCAAGAATATGCATTTTCATTTTATGCTTCCAACTAGCAAAATTAGTACCATCAAAGTAAGGACCTCTACGGTGATAATTTCCCTCGCTAGATGCCATACTCTCCTAGGTTGTGAAACCAAGGCTATGACCACCAAAAGCTATGGAAATCAAAGCAAATGGATACCAAAGCTCTGATACCACTTGTAGGATCAGAAGTATGTCTAGAGGGGGGGTGATTAGACTACTTGACCAAATAAAAACTTAACCTTTTCCCAATTTTAGTTCTTGGCATATTGTAGCAACTTTTAGGACAAGTCAAGCAATCATCACACAATTCAAGCAAGCATGCAAAGAGTATATGAGCAGCGGAAAGTAAAGCATGCAACTTGCAAGAATGTAAAGGGAAGGGTTTGGAGAATTGAAACGCTATTGGAGACACGGATGTTTTTCCCGTGGTTCGGATAGGTGGTGTTATCCTACATCCACGTTGATGGAGACTTCAACCCACGAAGGGTAACGGTTGCGCGAGTCCATGGAGGGCTCCACCCACGAAGGGTCCACGAAGAAGCAACCTTGTCTATCCCACCATGGCCATCGCCCACGAAGGACTTGCCTCACTAGCGGTAGATCTTCACGAAGTAGGCAATCTCCTTGCCCTTACAAACTCCTTGGTTCAACTCCACAATCTTGTCGGAGGCTCCCAAGTGACACCTAGCCAATCTAGGAGACACCACTCTCCAAGAAGTAACAAATGGTGTGTTGATGATAAACTCCTTGCTCTTGTGCTTCAAATGATAGTCTCCCCAACACTCAACTCTCTCTCATAGGATTTGGATTTGGTAGAAAGAAGATTTGAGTGGAAAGCAACTTGGGGAAGGCTAGAGATCAAGATTCATATCGTAGGAATGGAATATCTTGGCCTCAACACAAGGGTAGGTAGTTCTCTCTCAGAACATATGAGTTGGAAGTGTAGATGTGTTCTGATGGCTCTCTCCACGAATGAAGAGTAGGTGGAGGGGTATATATAGTCTCCACACAAAATCCAACCATTACAAACAATTTACCAATCTCGGTGGGACCGAATCAACAAACTCGGTCGGACCGAAATAGTAAACCTAGTGACCGTTAGAGATTTTTGGTGGGACTGACATGCAACTCGGTAGGACCGATATGGTTAGGGTTAGGGCATAACGTAATCTCGGTGAGACCGATTACACAAACTCGGTGAGACCGATTTGGTAATAGGTTGTCCAGAGAGTTGGTCAGGTAAACTCGGTGGGACCGATTTGCTCTTTCGGTGAGACCGAAAAGTTACAAAAGGGAAACAGAGAGTTTACATTGCAATCTCGCTGGGACCGATCCGCTCTTTCGGTGAGACCGAAAAGTTACGAAAAGGAAACAGAGAAATTGCAATCCCATCTCGGTAAGACCGGGATCCCTATCAGTAGAACCGATTTGCTAGGGTTTGGCACTGGCTTATGACATGTGAAACTCGGTGGCGCCGGATAGAAAGAATCGGTAGGACCGAGTTTGGCTTTGGGTTTAGGTCATTTGTGGATATGGGAAAGTAGCTGAGGATTTTGGAGCATATCATTAAGCATTAACACATGAAGCAAAAGGCTCATTAAGCAACACCTCATCCCTCCTTGATAGTATTGGCTTTTCCTATGGACTCAATGTGATCTTGGGTCACTAAAATGTAAAATGAAGAGTCTTGAGCTTTTGAGCTTGAGCCAATCCTTTGTCCTTAGCATTTTGAGGGTTCCACTTTCACCATCCGTGGCATGCCAATCATTGAGCTTTCCTGAAATAATTGTCTTGAAATAGCATTAGCTCAATGAGCTGTATGTTGTTATGAATTACCAAAAACCCCTAGGGATAGTTGCACTTTCAAGAGGCTCTGCCTGGGAGCTACTTCGGGCTGGTGCGGCGACAGGTGGAGGCCTGTCCAAGGCTCGAAGTTATCAAGCGCTCCGTCTGCATCGAAGGTGCCCGTAGGGCCCTTGCCCGCGCTAAGGTGCACTGGGGCAAGCTGGATGCTGAGAAGCTTGTGAAGGACGGGCCACCGCCGGGGAAAGAGCATCGCAAGCCCGAGAATTATTATAAGGACGTTCTGAAGGTTGCCCGCCTTATGGCGGATGAATGTTCTAGGGATGTAAATTTTTGAGTAAAACTCGCTCGTTTTGTCCTGGGCGCTGAAAACTTGTTCATATGCGCTAAGCAATGCTTTTTGAATTTAAAATATTACCTTCTGTGCGGCGGTTTATCAAATTTGAGAGATGGCGAGTCGTCGGCTTCTGCCCCCGTGCCGCTAGTGCTGGGGTGTTCGGGATAAACCTGAGCGCTCTTTTTCCCATGTTTGGGTCCTTCGAGGGAGGCGCTCAACACAACGAACAAGGCAATCGGACTATAATGCTTGAACACTCTCACTTAGCCATAGAATTCTATAATTTTAAATTTCGGCGAAGCCCCTGATATTCGGAAGACCGAGTTCGGGGCGCTATCCACGCCTTGGCCGGACAGAGCCGACTCCTCGCTCTAAGCGGCATAAGTCTTTAGGGACTCGAAAAACCTCTCGAACTGCGACCAGCTCTCGCTTCATCATGACACTCAGTTTTAGCTTTCTCTACTGAGGTGCTTAGCCCAGCTCAACTGGGGCACAATCGCAGTAGTTCTCCTAGTGCTACCTTAGTCGATATAGCGGAACGTAAGGCACCAAAACATAGGAGCCGGGCAAACCCAACTATTGACCCAAGACATGATTCGGAGCCGATGCATATAATGCTATAAGTTCGGGGTGCCGCACTTGTTAAAGTGTTCGGACTTCTCACACCATATTGAGGGGTACTAAAGCCCCTGGCGTATTTGGCCGTACCAAAGTGTACGGGTGCAACATGTCGTTAATTAACATATATTTGTAAAAAAAGATTAATGCAAAATTAGACAAAAGCTATGCATTGTTTATTAAAAAAGGCTGCGATCAAGGCAGAACGATACAAATAATGCGATAAGCAAAAGGGACTATTTAACATGTCCGTTCCAGGGGCAGGCTGCGGAATGGTATGCGAAACAAGTACACTGCTCGTGATAGAGACCACCTGGGAGTTCCGTTAATGCGGCGTGGCTTGTCTGCTTCCCTGGTTCTTGCATTGTTTGTGCGGCAATTGTACTGCCGGACAGGCCTTCCGAAGAATGGAGTCCTGAAAGTAAGAGAAATTAAAAAATCGGCAACCCCTAGTTCGGTTTAAGCCGTGTTTCGGGCGTGCCGTGATGGTGCCCCTCCCCCTATACCCATGGTATTTCTAGAGCGTAGTTATGTACGCGAATCACTGGTGTCGAATTTTGGCGAGGGCTGGGGTTGGGGCCGCATTGCTACGCCTGCTCAGAACGTGCCAGGCGGTCTTGTTGTAGGTTACTTCGGGCGTGCTTGACGGTGTCCGGACACTTAATGGCCGGACTAGAGAACTGCCTGGAGAGGCTGCTTTGTACTTTCGCTGCAAGGGCCGTTGTGTGCTCCTCCGTTCGGAGGGAGCGTTCGGTGTTTCCATTGACCGTAATTACTCCTCGAGGGCCTGGCATCTTGAGCTTGAGGTATGCGTAGTGCGGTACCGCATTGAACTTGGCGAATGCGGTTCGCCCGAGCAGTGCGTGATAGCCACTGCGGAACGGGACTATGTCGAAGATTAACTCCTCGCTTCGGAAATTATCCGGAGATCCGAAGACCACTTCGAGTGTAACTGAGCCCGTACAATTGGCCTCTACACCTGGTATGACACCTTTAAAGGTCATTTTGGTGGGCTTAATCCTCGGTGGATCTATGCCCATTTTCCGCACTGTATCCTGGTAAAGCAGGTTCGGGCTACTGCCGCCGTCCATAAGGACTCTAGTGAGATGAAATGCGTCAATGACTGGGTCGAGAACCAATGCGGCGAATCCGCCATGATGGATGCTAGTGGGGTGGTCCCTTCGGTCAAAGGTGATCGGGCAGGAGAACCATGGGTTGAACTTCGGGGTGACTGGCTCCATCGCGTATACGTCCGTAAACGCGCGCTTCCGCTCCCTCTTGGGGATGTGGGTTGCGTATATCATGTTCACCGTCCGCACTTGTGGGGGAAAACCCTTTTGTCCACTGTTGTTCGGCGGCTGGGGCTCTTCATCATCATCGCTATGCAGCCCCTTGTCTTTATTTTCGGCATTTAACTTGCCTGCCTGCTTGAACACCCAACAATCCCTGTTGGTGTGATTGGCTGGCCTTTCGGGGTGCCATGTATCTGGCACAAGCGGTCGAGTATTCGGTCCAGACTGGACGGGCCCTGAGTATTTCTTTTGAATGGCTTTTTCCGCTGACCGGATTTATAGCCTTTGTATCCGGCATTAACTGTCGTATCCTCAGCATTGTCGCCGTTAATGCGGCGCTTCTGCTTGTTGCGATGCGACCTGCCACTATTGTCTCTGGTATCCGAATTACCAGGGTTCTTGGTCATATTGTTGCTACGAGCAAGCCAGCTGTCCTCTCCCGTGCAAAAGCGGGTCATGAGTGTCGTGAGTGCTGCCATAGATTTCGGCTTTTCCTGTCCAAGGTGCCGGGCAAGCCACTCGTCACGGATATTGTGCTTGAAGGCTGCTAGGGCCTCTGCGTCCAGACAGTCGACTATTTGATTTTTCTTTGTTAGGAACCGTGTCCAGAATTGTCTGGCCGATTCCTCTGGCTGCTGAATTATGTGGCTTAGGTCATCGGCGTCTGGTGGTCGCACATAAGTGCCCTGGAAATTGTCAAGGAATGCGGCTTCCAGGTCCTCCCAACAGCTGATTGATTTTGCTGGCAAGCTATTAAGCTAATGTCGAGCTGGTCCTTTAAGCTTGAGTGGGAGGTATTTGATGGCATGTAGATCGTCGCCACGGTCCATGTGGATATGAAGGAGATAGTCCTCGATCCATACCGCAGGATCTGTTGTGCCATCATATGATTCGATGTTTACGGGTTTGAAACCCTCGGGGATTTGATGATCCATTACTTCATCTGTGAAGCATAGTGGGTGTGTGGCGCCTCTGTACTGGGCTATATCACGACGTAGCTCAAATGAGCTTTGTCTGTTGTGTTCGGCCCTACCGGATTTGCTGTATCCAGCGTGACGGTTATCGTCTCGAGTCGTGGGGCGCCCACGCGATCCGTAGATCGATCATGTTTGCCTTGCCTTGTCCTCCAATATATCGCGCAGGTCTGGCGCATTTTCCCGTGCCTTGGTATGTTTTGAGCGGCGCCGGGTGCGGCTTGAGTGGAGGTCCGAGAGGCCTCTCTGTCGCGGCCACGAGGTGGCCGGTCGGCCGTATTATGTGCTGGTGATGCAGGTTTAGGTGCTTCCTCCTCTGATCGGGGTAGCTACGTGCGCTTGGGGTAGCTCTTGGAGGGGCGTTTGAGTTCATACTCTTCGGCCGCAAGGACTTCAGTCCATTTGTCGGCTAGCAAATCTTGATCAGCTCTAAGTTGTTGCTGTTTTTTCTTGAGGCTGCTTGCCGTGGCCATAAGCCTGCGTTGAAAACGCTCTTGCTCAACGGGATCCTCTGGCACGACGAATTCATCGTCGTCGAGGCTTGCCTCATCTTTGGAGGGAGGCATATAATTATCGTCCCCGACCTCTCTGTCTGCCGCTCTCTCATGAGGGCTGGCTTCTCCATCCTCCTGTGCTGAATCTTGCTGGAGGGGGTTTTCTTCGGCACTCTCCGGAGTATTATTATCTCCCGTGCTGGAATCACCGTTTTTGCTTTGGTGGGATTTTGAGCGGCGCCGCTAACGCCGGCGCTTGGGCTGTTTCTTGGAGGGGTCATCCTTCGCTGTTCCATCGCCATCTCCTTCTTTTGGGGTGTCCACTATATATATGTCATATGACGAGGTGGCTTTCCAGTGCCCCATAGGCGCTGGTTCTTGATCGTCTCCTGCATCGGCGCCCATACCGTCGATGTCTTCGGAGTCGAAGTCGAGCATGTCGGTTAGATCGTCGACAGTGGCTACAAAGTGGGTGGTGGGTGGGCTTTGAATTTCTTCATCATCCGTATCCCAACCTTGCTGACCGTAATCTGGCCAGGGCTCTCCAGATAAAGAGAGAGACTTTAGTGATTTCAGGATATCGCCGAAGGGCGAGTGCGGAAAGATGTCCGCGGCAGTAAACTCCATGATCGGCGCCCAATCGGATTCGATCGGCAGGGGCGCGGAGGCCTCGGAGTCCAGAGAGAAGTTCGGCTCCTTGGAGTCACGAGCCTCACGGAGCGCGGGGCTGGTGCTCAGCTCGATCGCCGTTGGAATCGCAGCCCCCGAGGCGGCGTCCAACCACCCATCCTCAATTGGCGCTGTTGGCTCCGAATTAAGGGTCGAAGCCGATGCGGGTGCGGCCTCCAGGGCACTGTTCGACGGCAGAGCTAGATCATGCCCATCGTGACAGCGCGGCGCGCTTGGCAGTGGCTCGAATCCGTCGAAGATCAAGTCCCCGCGGATGTCAGATTTATAGTTTAAGCTTCCAAATCTGACCTAATGGCCAGGGGCAAAGCTTTCGATCTGCTCCAGATGGCCAAGCAAATTGGCCCAAAGTGCGAAGCCGCCGAAGACGAAGATATGTCCGGGGAGAAAGGTCTCACCCTGGACTGCATCGCTGTTGATGATCGGAGGAGCCATCGAGCCTAAAAGTGACAACACAGAGGAACTCTCAATGAAAGCACCAATGTTGTGTCAAAACCGGCGGATCTCGGGTAGGGGGTCCCGAACTGCGCGTCTAGGCGGATGGTAACAGGAGACAAGGGACACAATGTTTTACCCAGGTTCGGGCCCTCTTGATGGAGGTAAAACCCTATGTCCTGCTTGATTAATATTGATGATATGGGTAGTACAAGAGTAGATCTACCACGAGATCAAGGAGGCTAAACCCTAGAAGCTAGCCTATGGTATGATTGTTGTTCTGTCCTACGGACTAAAACCCTCCGGTTTATATAGACACCGGAGAGGGTTAGGGTTACATAGAGTCGGTTACAATGGTAGGAGATCTACATATCCGTATCGCCAAGCTTGCCTTCCACGCCAAGGAAAGTCCCTTTCGGACACGGGACGAAGTATTCAATCTTGTATCTTCATACTCTAGGAGTCCGGCTGAAGCTATAGTCCGGCTATCCGGACACCCCCTAATCCAGGACTCCCTCAACAAGTCTAAGACCTTTGAAAAGTTCAAGGAATTTCAGAGTGAGGTTGAGAATCAACGTGACAGGAAAATAAAGTCCTTGCGATCAGATCGCGGGGGAGAATAGTTGAGTCATGAATTTGGCACGCACTTAAGGAAATGTGGAATTGTTTCACAACTCACGCCGCCTAGAACACCTCGGTGTAATGGTGTGTCCGAACATCGTAATCGCAGTCTGTTGGACATGGTGCGATCTATGATGTCTCTTACCGACCTACCACTATCATTTTGGGGATATGCTTTAGAGACTGCCGCATTCACTTTAAATAGGGCTCCGTCGAAATCCATTGAGACGACACTGTATGAGTTATGGTTTGGGAAGAAACCTAAGCTGTCGTTTCTAAAAGTTTGGAGATGCGATGCTTATGTCAAGAAACTTCAACCTGAAAATCTCGAACCCAAGTCAGAAAAATGTGTCTTCATAGGATACCCTAAGGAAACTATTGGGTATTCCTTCTACCTCAGATCCGAAGGCAAGATCTTTGTTGCCAAGAATGGATCCTTTCTGGAGAAAGAGTTTCTCTCGAAAGAAGTAAGTGGGAGGAAAGTGGAACTTGATGAAGTACTGCCTCTTGAACCAGAAAGTAGCGTAGCTCAAGAAAATGTTTCTGTGGTGCCTGCACCGACTAGAGAGGAAGTTAATGATGATGATCAAGGAACTTCGAATCAAGTTACTACTGAACTCCGTAGGTCTACAAGGGCACGTTCCGCACCAGAGTGGTACAGCAAACCTGTCCAGGAAATCATGTTGTTAGACAATGGTGAACCTTCGAACTATGAAGAAGCGATGGCGGGCCCGGATTCCAACAAATGGCTTGAAGCCATGAAATCCGAGATAGGATCCATGTATGAAAACGAAGTATGGACTTTGACTGACTTGCCCGATGATTGGCGAGCCATAGAGAATAAATGGATCTTTAAGAAGAAGACGGACGCGGATGGCAATGTGACCATATATAAAGCTCGGCTTGTCGCTAAGGGTTATCGACAAGTTCAAGGGGTTCACTATGATGAGACCTTCTCACATGTAGCGACGCTGAAGTCCGTCTGAATCATGTTAGCAATTGCCACATTCTATGATTATGAGATATGGCAAATGGACGTCAAAACGGCATTCCTTAATGGTTTCATTAAGGAAGAATTGTATATGATGCAGCCGAATGGTTTTGTCGACCCTAAGAATGCTGACAAGGTATGCAAGCTCCAACGCTCAATCTATGGGCTGGTGCAAGCATCTCGGAGTTGGAACATTCGCTTTGGTGAGATGATCAAAGCGTTTGGGTTTACGCAGATTTATGGAGAAGCCTGTGTTTACAAGAAAGTGAGTGGGAGCTCTGTAGCATTTCTGATATTATATGTGGATGACATACTATTGACGGGAAATGATATAGAACTCTTGGAAAGCATAAAGGCCTACTTGAATAAGTGTTTTCGATGAAGGACCTTGGAGAAGCTGCTTATATATTAGGCATCAAGATCTATAGAGATAGATCGAGACGCCTCATTGGTCTTTCACAAAGCACGTACCTTGACAAGATATTGAAGAAGTTCAATATGGATCAGTCCAAGAAGGGGTTCTTGCCTGTGTTGCAAGGTGTGAGATTGAGCACGGCTCAATGCCTGACCACGGTAGAAGATAGAGAACAGATGAGTGTTATCCCCTATGCCTCGGCCATAGGGTCTATTATGTATGCCATGTTGTGTACCAGAGCTGATGTAAACCTTGCGTAAGTTTGGTAGGAAGGTACCAAAGTAATCTGCATGGAACACTGGACAGCGGTCAAGAATATCCTGAAGTACCTAAAAAGGACTAAGGATATGTTTCTCGTTTATGGAGGTGACGAAGAGCTCGTCGTAAAGGGTTACTTCGATGCTAGCTTCGACACAGATTTGGATGACTCTAAGTCACAAACCGGATACGTGTATATTTTGAATGGTGGGGCAGTCAGCTGGTGCAGTTGCAAGCAAAGTGTCGTGGCGGGATCTACATGTGAAGCGGAGTACATGGCAGCCTCGGAGGCAGCACATGAAGCAATCTGGATGAAGGAGTTCATTACCGACCTAGGAGATATTCCCAATGCATCGGGCCCGATGGCTCTCTTCTGTGACAATGCTGGAGCTATTTCCCTGGCCAAGGAGCCCAGGTTTCACAAGAAGACCAGGCATATCAAGCGACGCTTCAACTCCATTTGTGAAAATGTTCAAGATGGAGACATAGATATTTGTAAAGTGCATACAGACCTGGATGTCGCAGATCCGTCGACTAAACCTCTTCCATGAGCAAAACATGATCAACACCAGAACTCTATGGGTGTTCGATTCACCACAATGTAACTAGATTATTGACTCTAGTGCAAGTGGGAGACTGTTGGAAATATGCCCTAGAGGCAATAATAAAATGGTTATTATTATATTTCCTTGTTCATGATAATTGTCTATTGTTCATGCTATAATTGTGTTATTCGGAAATCGTAATACATGTGTGAATACATAGACAACAACATGTCCCTAGTGAGCCTCTAGTTGACTAGCTCGTTGTTCAATAGATGGTTACGGTTTCCTGACCATGGACATTAGATGTCATTGATAACGGGATCACATCATTAGGAGAATGATGTGATGGACAAGACCAAATCCTAAGCATAGCACAAGATCGTGTAGTTCGTCTGCTAAAGCTTTTCTAATGTCAAGTATCATTTCCTTAGACCATGAGATTGTGCAACTCCCAGATACCATAGGAATACTTTGGGTGTGCCAAATGTCACAACGTAACTGGGTGGCTATAAAGGCACACTATGGGTATCTCCAAAAGTGTCTGTTGAGTTGGCACGAATCAAGACTGGGATTTGTCACTCCGTGTGACGGAGAGGTATCTCTGGGCCCACTCGGTAAGACATCATCATAATGAGCTCAATGTGACCAAGGAGTTGATCACGGGATGATGTGTTACGGAACTAGTATAGAGACTTGCCGGTAACGAGATTGAACAAGGTATAGGGATACCGACGATCGAATCTCGGGCAAGTATCATACCGATAGACAAAGGGGATTGTATACGGGATTGATTCAATCCCCGACATCGTGGTTCATCCGATGAGATCATCGTGGAACATGTGGGAACCAACATGGGTATCCATATCCCGTTGTTGGTTATTGGCCGGAGAGATGTCTCGGTCATGTCTGCATGATTCCCGAACCCGTAGGGTCTACACACTTAAGGTTCGGTGACTCTAGAGTTGTTATGGGAAATAGTATGCAGTTACCAAATGTTGTTCGGAGTCCCGGATGAGACCCCGGACGTCACTAGGAGTCCCGGAATGGTCTGGAGGTGAAGATTTATATATGGGAAGTCATCATACGGTCACCGAAATTGTTCGGGGGGTTATCGATATTGTACCGGGACCACCAAAGGGGTTTTGAGGGTCCACCGAGAGGGTCCACTTGCCCCGGAGGGCCCTATGGGCTGTATGTGGAAGGTAACCAGCCCCTAAGTGGGTTGGGCGCCATCCCCCCTAGGGCCCATGTGCCTAGGGTTAGGGGGAACCCTAAAGGGGGTGTCTTGCTTGGCTTGGGGGGCAAGCCCCCTCCCCCTTGGCCGCCGCCCCCCCTCTAGATCCATCTGGAGGGGGGCGGCCCCCTTCCCCTTCACCCTATAAATAGAGGGGTGGAGAGAGGGCAGCAGTACCACATCCAAGGCGCAGCCGTCCCTCTCCCCAACACCTCCTCCTCCTCCGTTGAGCTTGGTGAAGCCCTGCCGAAGAACTACGAGCTCCACCACCACGCCGTCGTGCTGCCGGAGCTCTTTCCCAACTTCTCCTTCCCCTTGATGGATCAAGAAGGAGGAGACGTCCCCGGGCTGTACGTGTGTTGAACGTGGAGGTGCCATTGTTTGGCGCTTAGATCGGAGCCAACCGCGATCTGAATCGCTGCGAGTACGACTCCTTCATCCGTGTTCTTGTAACTGTTCCGTGTCACGATCTTCAAGGGTACGAAGATGCACTCCCCTCTCTATCGTTGCTAGTCTCTTCATAGATTGATCTTGGTGATGCGTAGAAGTTTTTTAATTTCTGCAACGATCCCCAACACTAACAATCCCAAGTGGTGTGACGGTATCTCTATTTGCAAGTTTAATTGTAACATCTATGTCTTCGATTTCATCGGGTGTTATATCATTCATAATTTCTTGGTATAAGGTAAAAGGAATAGCACTCACCCTAGCACCCAAATCACATAAACCATGATAGCAATGATCTCCTATTTTAACTGAGACAACAGGCATGCCAACAACAGGCTTATTCTTATCTTTAGCGTCGGGTTTGGCAATTATAGCTGCTTCATCACAGAAATAAATAACATGCCCATCAATATTTTTTACCAAGAGATCTTTAACAAAAGCAACACTAGGTTCTACTTTAATTTGTTCATAGAGTTTAGGTGCTTTAATATTAATTTTGTGAACCACTGTTGACACCTTAGCGTGTTCCTTTATCCTAATAGGGAAATATGTTTTTTCAATATAAGTTGTAGGAACAACTGGATCAACATTATAAATGGTAGTTTCATCTTTAACTAAAACCAGTTCTTTAATAGGGGGATGATATTTAAACCACTTCTCCTTAGGGAGATCAACATGAGTAGCAAATGATTCACAAAAGAGGCTACTATCTCAGAGTCAAGTCCATACTTAGTGCTAAACTTCTGAAAAGCATCGGTATTCATAAAATATTTAACACAATCAAACTCAAGCTTAATACCTGACCCTTTAACTTCGTCGAGTTCCCAAATGTGACGCCCCGATTCAATCGTACACTAATCATCCACGCAAATGTGTACGATCAAGATCAGGGACTCACGGGAAGATATCACAAAACAACTCTAAAAACATAAATAAGTCATACAAGCATCATAATACAAGCCAGGGGCCTCGAGGGCTCGAATACAAGTGCTCGATCATAGACGAATTAGTGGAAGCAACAATATCTGAGTACAGGAATACGTTAAACAAGTTTGCCTTAAGAAGGCTAGCACAAACTGGGATACATATCGAAAGAGGCGCAGGCCTCCTGCCTGGGATCCTCCTAACTACTCCTGGTCGTCGTCAGCGGGCTGCACGTAGTAGTAGGCACCTCCGGTGTAGTAGGAGTTGTCGTCAACGGTGGCGTCTGGCTCCTGGACTCCATCGTCTGGTCGCAGCAATCGGGTAAAGAAAAGGGGAAAAGGGTGAACAAGGCAACCGTGAGTACTCATCCAAAGTACTCGCAAGCAAGGAGCTACACTACATATGCATGGTTATATGTGTAAAGGGGCATATCGGTGGACTGAACTACAGAATGCCAGAATAAGAGGGGGATAGCTAATCCTGTCGAAGACTACGCTTCAGGCCACCTCCATCTTGCAACATATAGAAGAGAGTAGATTGAAGTCCTCCAAGTAGCATCGCATAGCATAATCCTACCCGGCGATCCCCTCCTCGTCGCCCTGCTAGAGAGCGATCATCGGGTTGTATCTGGCACTTGGAAGGGTGTGTTTTATTAAGTATCCGGTTCTGGTTGTCATACGGTCAAGGTACAACTCCAAGTTGTCATGTTACCGAAGATCATGGCTATTCGAATGGATTAACTTCCCTGCAGGGGTGCGCCACATAACCCAACACGTTCGATCCCATTTGGCCGGACACACTTTTCAGGGTCATACCGGCCGCGAAAGATCAACACGTCGCAGCCCCACCTAGGCACAACAGAGAGGTCAGCATGCCGGTCTAAACCTAAGCGCACAGGGGTCTGGGCCCATCGCCCTTAGCAAACCTGCACGTTGCGAGGGCCGCCGGAAGCAGAACTAGCCCCCTTAATAAAAGAGCAGGCTTACGTTCCAATCCAGAGCGCGCCGCTCAGTTGCTGACGTCACAAAGTGCTTCGGCTGATACCACGACGTCGAGTACCCATAACTGTTCCCGCGTAGTTGGTTAGTGCGTATAGGCCAGTAGACAGACTTAGATCAAATACCAAGAACTCGTTAAGCGTGTTATTTTGAAATAACCGCAAATGCCGACCAGGGCCAGGCCCACCTCTCTACGCCACAAAGATCCACTCGCGGGTACTCCTACGAGCCGACCCGACTTTAGTCACCACAGGTATCATGTGTAGTATATAAGTATATACCCGTGATCACCTCCCGAGTGATCACGGCCCAATAGTATAGCATGGCAGACGGACAAGAATGTAGGGCCACAGATGGAGTACTAGCATCCTATACTAAGCAGGTAGGATTGCAGGTAAAGGTAACAACAGTAGTAGCAAGGACAGGTTATGCATCAGGATAGGATTAACCGAAAGCAGTAACATGCTAAAGTACTCTAATGCAAGCAGTAGAGAGTAGAGTAGGTGATATCTGGTGATCAGGGTCGGCTTGCCTGATTGCTCTGGCAAGAAGGAGGGGTCGTCAACATCGTAGTCGTACTAGGTAGCAGCGGCGTCGGTCTCGGTGTCTAGCGAGAGAAGAGGGGTAAGAAACAATAAATACAATGCAAACAAATGCATGACGATGCATGACATGACAAAGCGCGATGCTAGGCGTGCCCTAACGCGGTATGAGGTGATACCGGTGGGGAAACATCCGGGAGAGCATCCCCGGTGTTTCACGTTTTCGGTCAGATTAAACAGAGGGGGAAAGTTGCGTGTTCGCTATGCTAGGTATGTGTGGCGGACGAACGAGCTGCATATCTGGATTCGTCTCGTCGTTCTGAGCAACTTTCATGTACAAGGTTTTTCCATCCGAGTTACGGATTATTTTATATGATTTTCTAAAGATTTAATCATTTTCTGATTTTAATTATTTATTTAAATCCAACATTATCGAGAACCGTGAATGATGACGCAAGCATGACAATAGAGTGATGTCAGCAGGTCAACTGGTCGGTTGACCAGTCAAACCAAACAGGTGGTTCCAGTGGGACCCACATGTCATTGTCACATGCATTAACAGAGTTTTAAAACTAACTAAATGGGTTAATTAGCAGGTGGGGCCCAGTAGTCAGTGAGAGATTAGGGTTTCAATTAGCTAAACTATTTAATTAACTAATTATTCTTTTTATTTATTTTGTTTACTGAGGTGGGGCCTATATTTTAGTGAGACAGGGGCGGCCCAGTCAGCAGTGGACCCAAGTCAACTGGTCAAAGGGGGGCCCTGGGCCCACCAATCAGTGGCCCAAGGCGGTGCCACGTGGGTGCCAGCTCGGCTCCCGCCGGAGACGCGCCGGAGCTAACTCCGGCGACCATTCCAACGGCGGAGCGATCGGGAGAGCTGCGGGATTCTTCCACATAGCACCATTTTGGGCGCGGCCAAGCTCGTTTGAACGGCAAGACGACGGCGGCGCGGTCTGTGACGGTGGCAGAGGCTGCGGTGGCCGGAGACGAGCAGTACGACGTCGCTGGCGGCGGGGTTTTTCGGGCGAGCAACGGCAACGGCGATGCGTTGCGCTATTGGGAAAACTGAAGGGCGGGGCGAGGCCTACGTGCGTGCGCTAGCACAACGGCACGAGCCCGGGACCAAAAGGTCACCGGATGGCTGCCGGCGACGAGCGCGGGCGGCGACGCGTACGGGAGCTTGATGGAAACAGAGCTACGGCGAGCTAGCGGGTGAATGGAGAGGTTGGGGAGGATCTATGGGGCGTGGTGAGTGCAACTGGCACGGGCTCGTGACCATTTGGTCACCGGAGACTCGTCGGCGACGAGATCCGTGGCGGAGCGTTCGGGAGCTACGATGACAGCTATCTAGGGCACGCGAGAGAGAGGGTAGGAAGTGGGGGCTCACCGAGTGGCACACACGGTGGCCCTTGGGGGTTTAGTAGCTGCAGGGGCGTCGCCGGAGTTGGTGAAGAGCGGCGGCGTAGCTTGTCGGAGCAGAGGAGGAAGACGGCGGCGTCGTGGGCATTGCGGTGCTCCGAACTCCAACGGGGTGCACTGGTCGAAGCAGCGGAAGACGGCGGCCCTTGGAGACAAAGTGGGGCTGCGAGGTGGGCATGATGGTCGTGGCTAGGCCGGAGCCATGGCGGCGGTCGTGCTCGGATGCGAAGGGGAACGAGAGGCAGCGAGGTGGATCTGTGAGGAGAGGGAGGCGCAGGGACCGAGAGGGCGAGCGGGGGCCAGTGGGAGATGGATCGAGGAGGCGAGTGCGTGGCGATCTTATCCCCTCCTCGACGGCGGCGAGGGGGTCAGGAGGGGACGCGCCCCTGTTCCGACCCGGGTTGGGGGAACAGGGGAAGGGGACGAGGCAGGGGGAGCCGGGCCGGGTGTGGCCAGCTGGGCCAGGTGGGCCGGCCGGCCTGTGAGCTAGCTAGTTGGGCCTTTCGGTCCAGGGGAGGGGGTTTCTTCCTTTTTTATTTTGTCTTCTGCTTTTGTATTTTCTTTTCTTTTATTTCTTTTCCTTTTCTGTTTTATTTAGTTTAGGGCATTTAGGTATTTTGTAAAATTGTGTCCTCTACACCATAATTACCTATGCCATTTTTGGCACTGTCCGAACATTTTTGTTTCAAATTTTAAAAACTTTTATTGTTTGCTGTTTTTTTGAATTAATTTTTGAATCGGTTTGAACTAACGAAAGTTTAGCAACAGTAATCAAAGATGACATGGCATCATTAGGAGAGTTTTACTGTAGCCTAATTATCCGGGCGTTACAAATCTCCTCCACTACAATAAATCTCGTCCCGAGATTTAGGAGGTAGAAGAAAACATTGTGGGGTATTCTTCACGTAGGCGATCCTCGCGTTCCCAAGTGGCTTCATCTTCAGAATGGTGCGACCACTCGACTTTGAGGAACTTGATCACCTTCTGACGTGTGCGGCGTTCAGCTTGGTTGAGAATGCGGACCGGATGCTCTTTATAGGAGAGGTCCTGTTGCAATTCGAGCACTTCATGATCCACTGCTCTGATTGGGTCCTTGAAGCAACGGCGGATTTGTGACACGTGGAACACATCGTGAACCTCAGATAGGTTCGACGGAAGCTCCAGTTGATATGCCACTTTTCCACGCCTTTCCAGTATAGTGAATGGGCCGATATAGCGAGGAGCTAGCTTTCCCTTGATCCCGAAGCTGTGTGCACCCTTCATTGGTGTGACTCGAAGATAAGCCTTTTCGCCAGGTTGATAGACCATGTCTTTATGTTTACGGTCATACTGACTCTTCTGACGTGACTGAGCAGTCTTGAGATTCTCACGAATAATGTGGACTTGTTCTTCGGCATGTTGGATAATATCCGAACCGAAGAGTGGACGTTCCCCAGTTTCTGACCAGTTCAGAGGGGTTCAGCACTTTCGTCCATATAACACTCTGAAGGGGCCCATCTTCAGACTAGCTTGATAGCTATTATTATAAGAGAACTCGGCATACGGGAAAGATTCCTCCCATTTCTTGCCGAAGGAAATAACACAAGCTCGAAGCATGTCTTCGAGAACTTGGTTGACACGTTCAACTTGCCCTTACGACTGAGGGTGAAATGCAGTACTGAATGACAGATGAGTTCCCATAGCTTCTTGGAAACTTGCCCAGAATCTTGAAGTGAATAAGCTGCCACGGTCTGAGCTGATAACCAATGGAATACCGTGAAGTGAAACAATTCTGGACATGTAGAGAGTTGCAAGCTGACAAGCCGTGATCATTTCCTTCACTGCCAGAAAATGTGCAACTTTAGAAGGCCGGTCAATGACGACAAGAATAGCATCATTACCTTTCTGCGATTTGGGAAATCCAGTGAAGAAGTCCATCTCGACATGGTCCCATTTGCATTCAGGAATAGAGATAGGTTGCAGAGTTTCAGTAGGCCTTTGATGTTCTGCTTTGATACGACGGCAAACGTCAAACTCAGCAACATAACGAGCAATGTCTTGCTTCATATTAGACCACCAAAATCTCTGATGGATGTCTTGGTACATCTTTGTACTACCAGGATGGATACATAGAGGTGTATCATGAGCTTCTTTCATAACTTTGTGAGTCATATTCAGGTTTTTCTCCTTACATGGCACCACTAGGCGGCCTTTAAGTACAAGGCGCCATCATCAGCAATAGTGAAGAATGAGGGCTTTCCTTCTGTGAGGTAGCACTTAATCTTGTGGGCTTCAGAGTCATATCCCTGTATTGTCTTGATGGAGCTCAAGAGATTTGGTTCGGCAGCCAGGGTATTGAGGGAAAACCCTGGGAAACAACACGGAGGTTCATCTTGCGAAACTCCTTAGGGGGGAGCGAGTGCACCCGGAGGAACAATATGGAGGTTCAGTTTTCTGAATTCTTCAACAAGCGAGGGCTGAACTTTGTGAACTTGGAGGTGGTTGCAGTAAGACTTGCGGCTCAAGGCATCTGCCATTACATTAGCCTTGCCTGGTGTATAGGAAATACCCAAGTCAAAGTCTGCTACAATCTCCATCCATCTCTGCTGACGGAGGTTCAGGTCTGGCTGAGTAAACAGATACTTCAGACTTTGGTGGTCAGTGAAGATCTCGCAACGATTACCGAGAAGGTAATGTCTCCACTGCTTTAGTGCATGAATGACAGCAGCAAGCTCGAGGTCGTGAACTGGGTAGTTATCTTCATGAGGGCGCAATCGCCGAGAGGCATAAGTAATAACTTTGCGGTCTTGCATTAGGACACAGCCTAATCCTTGACGGGAAGCGTCGTAGTAAATGACGAAATCCTTCTTAGTATCAGGTGGAGCTAGCACTGGGGCAGAAGTCAACTTGTCTTTGAGTGCCTGGAAGCTTTCCTGACATTTGTCTGTCCATTGGAACTTGGCGCCCTTATGCAACAGGTTAGTCAGAGGCCTGGCGATCTTGGAGAAGTTCTCAACGAATCGACGACAATAGCTGGCGAGACCGAGAAAACTTCTAACTTGCTTGACATTCTTTGGAGGAGTCCAATCAAGAATAGCCTGAAATCGTTCAGGGTTAATGGCAATACCATCCTTAGAGATGACATGCCCAATATAGGTTACTTCGGGTAGCCAGAATTCACATTTGGAGAACTTGGCATATAGCTGATGCTCTCGTAGCTTTTCCAGCACAAGACGAAGATGTTCAGCATGGTCTTATTCGTTCTTGGAAAATACCAGGATATCATCCAGATAAACCACGACAAACTTGTCGAGGTAATCCATGAATATATAGTTCATCAGACGAGATAAGGTGGCTGGAGCATTGGTTAAGCCGAATGACATGACAGTGTACTCGTATAAACCATATTGAGTCACAAAGGCGGTCTTTGGGATATCCTCTTCACTAACACGGATCTGGTGGTAACCCAACCTCAAGTTGAGTTTAGAGAACACTGATGAACCAGCCAGTTGATCATACAGATCATTGATCCGAGGAAGAGGATATTTGTTCTGAATGGTAGCTTGGTTAATAGGTCGGTAGTCTTGTACCAGTCGGTTTGTCCCATCCTTCTTCTTGACAAAGAGAGAAGGTGATACCAAAGGAGAGCAACTTGGGCGAATGAAACCACTTCGAAGAGATTTGTCAATTTCCTCCTTAAGCTTAAGGAGTTCATGCGGCGGCATCTTGTAGGGCCGCTTGGCTATAGGAGTGGCGCCTGGTTTCAAGTCGATGACGAATTCGACAACTCTAGCAGGGGGAATCCCTCGAAGTTCTTCAGGAAAGACATCTTGGAATTCGCGAACGACGGGAATGTTTTCAATGCCCTCGAGTGGTGCAACATTCAATGCATTCAATGCATAGAGCCTTGCCTCGGCATTCTGAACCAGACGAGCATTGTAGCTTAGTATTTCATCAGAAGGGTGTAGCATATGGACGGTCTTAGTGGCGCAAACTATAGAAGAAGTATGCGCTTTTAACCAATTCATTCCCAGAATGAGATCAATGCTACAGGACTTCAGTACGATGGGAGAGACAAGGAATTCCAGTCCTTCGATTTCAACGGGGACGTCGTTGCAAATCATGGAGGTTCGACATTGGCCCATAGGGGTGTGTACTAATAGTGAAGCATTCATGTCTTCGCTTTTAATGTCATGCATGAATGCAAAATCTTCTGACATGAATGAATGCAATGCACTTGTATCAAATAAAACGAATGCTGGTACCGAATTTACGAGGAGTGTACCCATCACAGTAGCAGGCTGGTCTTGAACTTCGTTCAGATCAACGTGGTTGGCATGAACACGACCATAAGACTTGGCATTGTTGTTGCGGGGCTGGTTGTTTCCACGGCCAGCTGCGGGAAGGGCCAGTTGATTCCGATTCTGATTGCAATCCCTAGCACGGTGACTTGGTTGACCACACTTGTAGCACAGACCATTATTGGGAGTGGGAACAGGAGCTCCGGGTGGTGGAGCTGGAAGTCTTGGTTGCCTAGAAGGTGGGGGAGGCAGACGTGGTGCAGCATAGGACTGCCTTGGGGCAGGTGCAGTTGGTTGGTACATGCCGTTGGGAATCCATATCTTACGCTTCTGCGAGGGCGGGCCCGAAGATGAGCCCGTGTCACGGTTGCGCCTATGAGAGCTCTGGTATTCCTGCAGAACAGTTTCGACATTGATAGCTTTGTTCACCAAGGTGGCGAAATCAGTAAAGTCATGCACTAGAAGTCCGAGCTTGACGTCAGCTTAAAGGCCGTCACGGAACTTCTCCTGTCTGCGTGCATCAGTTGCAATGTCCTCTTAAGCATAGCGAGACAAGTCCAGAAACTCCCGCTGATAATCTTCAACAGTTTTGTTGCCTTGGGTGAGGTTGCGGAACTCACGCTTCTTCTGGTCCATGACTCCCTAAGGAATGAAGCAGGCACGGAAAGAAGCTTGGAAGTCTGTCCAGGTGATGATTGTTCCAGCTGGCAGAGTACGCCTGTGGCTGTCGCACCATTGAGCTACGAGTCCCTTCAGGAAGAAGGAAGCAAAGGTGACATAGCTGGCAAGGGCTACATCAGCAGACTCCATCTCATAGGTGATGTCATGGAGCCAGTCATCAGCATCCAGAGGCTGAGTTGAGCTACGGTACACAGTTGGGTTCAGGCGCATGAAATCCTGCAGAGTTACTGGGGTTGGCTGCTGGTTCATATTGGGGCGAGGAAACTGAGCCATCATATTCTCCATGAACTGGTGATTCATCTCAAGTTGTTGGATCATATCAGCCATGTACTCAGGCGGTGGTGGGGCGTTGCCACCACGACCACGACCACCTGGTCTAACCATCCTGCTAATATATAACAGGGGTAGCTCAGCATTGGAAAATTTGCAAAGACAAGAATCAATCATGATGAAACATGCATAATGAAAGCAGCACGATAGATACTACATAGTAGTCGACATATCTTACAAAAGGGATCATGCATAGAGTTCGGTACGTAGAGTTCAGTACATAGACTAAGACATCATAGGCGGCACGCAGGCTCGCGGCGAATGCATCTAATACTACTAAGCAAGACTACATCAGTCCCAAGAGGTACTATGGAGGTAGCTGTAGCCTGAAAGCTGGTGGTGTTGCATCGGGAAATCCACGTTAGCAACCTGGGGTCCGCGGATAGTTCAGTGCAGAGCCCAACGCTCAAGAGGAAACAGTGGACCAAGTGGCGGAGAGTAGCCTCCCACATCTGGCCAGCCGACACCCTGGGGCATCACGGTCCTGGCTGGGTAGATCGCCGAACGCGACAGCTCTCTATATACGACAAAGGGGTGCAACATCGTCAGATCATGGTAAAGGTGCTGACGGGTGGTGTACAACTCGTGGTGAAGAGCTCGGTTAGCTCGATCCAGCCCATCAGCATGCAGAACCAGGTTCTGATGGTAGAAGGGCTCTCGGGTGATAGTGGAGTAGGCAGCAGTGTAGTAACCCTCCGCACCAACATCGGATGCGATAGCAATGTGCCTGAAGGGGGAGGTGTCCAACTCCCGATACTCTCTACAAAGGCGTGTCAGAGCAGCATAAGCAGCATCGTGAACTGCCATATCGATGGTCACTCCAACACCATGAGCGGTGTGCAGCACATTGGTGGAGTCATACTCCCGAGAGTAGAGGTGGACGATGGCACGGTACTGCTCCTGGTTAAAGTCCTGATACTCCTCGAAGACAGTGTACTCGGGGTGCCAGTGATAACCCAGATAGGTCATCATCTTAGCTAGCACGGTAGGTGACCCCGAGGTACCAATGGTCGTCGTGTGGCGCACGACCTGCCTCGTGGGTTCCATCTAAAAGCAAAGATGTTTCAAAGGAGTCAAATGACAGTGTGGAAATTATTCAAAATACTATTCTAAGGAATAACTATGGCTTTTATCCAACTTTGGGGTGAATGTCCTCACGGGGTCCTAGTGTTAGAGTTAGTAAATTCGTTTAACCCGAGTAGAACAGAGTTCAGAGTCCCAGAGTAAAGGTCGAGGAGTAAAAGATCCTAGTACCACCCAATGGCGACGTGGGCCCGTAAGACACACAGCCATGTTAGTAAAAAGTTTTTGCAATGTCTAGACTCGACTTCGGCCAAGGAGTGTGGAAGGGGGATTCCTACAGGCAGTCGGCTCTGATACCAACTTGTGACACCCCGATTCAATCGTACACTAATCATGCACGCAAATGTGTACGATCAAGATCAGGGACTCACGGGAAGATATCACAACACAACTCTAAAAACATAAATAAGTCATACAAGCATCATAATACAAGACCGAGGGCTCGAATACAATGCTCGATCATAGACGAGTCAGCGGAAGCAACAACATTTGAATACAGACATAAGTTAAACAAGTTTGCCTTAAGAAGCCTAGCACAAACTGGGATACATATCGAAAGAGGCGCAGGCCTCCTGCCTGGGATCCTCCTAACTACTCCAGGTCGTCGTCAGCGGGCTGCACGTAGTAGTAGGCACCTCCGGTGTAGTAGGAGTTGTCGTCAATGGTGGCGTCTGGCTCCTGGACTCCATCGTATGGTCGCAGCAATCGGGTAAAGAAAAGGGGAGAAGGGGGAACAAGGCAACCATGAGTACTCATCCAAAGTACTCGCAAGAAAGTAGCTACACTACATATGCATGGTTATATGTGTAAAGGGGCATATCGGTGGACTGAACTGCAGAATGCCAGAATAAGAGGGGGATAGCTAATCCTGTCGAAGACTACGCTTTAGGCCACCTCCATCTTGCAGCATATAGAAGAGAGTAGACTGAAGTCCTCCAAGTAGCATCGCATAGCACAATCCTACCCGGCGATCCCCTCCCCGTCGCCCTGTTAGAGAGCGATCACCGGGTTGTATCTGGAACTTGGAAGGGTGTGTTTTATTAAGTATCCAGTTATAGTTGTCATAAGGTCAAGGTACAACTCCAAGTTGTCTTGTTACCGAAGATCACGGCTATTCGAATAGATTAACTTCCCTGCAGGGGTGCACCACATAACCCAACACGCTTGATCCCATTTGGTCGGACACACTTTTCTGGGTCATGCCTAGCCGCGGAAGATCAACACGTTGCAGCCCTGTCGGATTTCGGGTTCTGGCAGACCCTTGAGGTTCGAACTCTGGGGTGCGCGCGAAGATTATGCCCTCTACCTCTCCGTCCCGCAAAGATCTAACTATAGAAAGAACAACACGAAAGACACAGGGTTTATACTAGTTTGGGCCACCATTGTTGTGTAATACCCTACTCTAGTTTGTGGTTGGTGGATTGCCTCTTGGGCCGATGATGATAAATGATACAAGGAAGAACAGCCTCGCGAGGGCCTGTTCTTGGCGAGGGGGATGAACTGTTAGGACGAGTTCAGCCGCCCTTCTCTCTCTCTCTCTCTCTCTCTCTCTCTCTCTCTCTCTCTCTCTCTCGCCCTCTGCTTGCTCGGATTCTGGGTACCCCTTTCCTGGGGGTGGCTAGTCCTATTTATAGGCAAAGGCCCTGGGCCTCTTCCCAAATATTGAGCGGGAAGGGCGCCAACAATTGGCCAATTCGAAGGGGAAAATCCAGTACACTTATGCTGACCAAAGTTGGTCCTCGCCTGCCAAAGGCCCTGTGGTGACGCCGTTCTGGGCTCCATGATGACCTCCTTCCCACCGTTGGACTGGTCTTGGTCTCGTTGCACCGAAATGGATGCCTTTGCTTGATCATCTCGCCTGCGCTTACCCCCTTTGCACCAAAGACGAAAGGGAGGACACTGCGCGGGCTGGCGCCCGCCTGGCGCCCTTGGTCGTCATGGCTTGCGTCATGGGCACCTCGTGAGGTACCCTGCATTGATCTCTCCGCCTCCTCATGAGCCAGCCTGATGAGGCCGCGCCTGAGGAAGCACCGTGTCGTCCGCCCCGCGAGGCTTGGCCCCTCGCGAGGGTCTTGGGTCTTGTGTTGATGAAGATGGGCCGTGTTGGGCCCCCTTTGAGCCACGCCGTAGGCCGCAGGCAGGCAAGTCTGGGGACCCCCGTTCCCAAAACGCCGACAGTAGCCCCCGAGCCCAAGGCGCGCATGGACATGGCCATGCCGAGGAGCGAAAGGGCAAGGGCGAAGCGCTGCGGGCCCTAACAGTCTGCGGCCTTGGGCGCCGCGTGGCAGTTTGATTGGACGTGGGCGTCTCCGCTTCCCCATGACACCTTGGCAACTGTGTGACTTGACTAGTCCCTGCATGCATAGATACGGGTCATTATTACCTACGATCGTGGTGCTCGGCGGTTGGTCTTTTCTGGCTATAAGTACGGGGCCGCGTGAGCTCCGCCAGTCCGCCCCTTCCTGCTTCTCTTCTTCTTCTCCTTGGCCACTCGCCGCTCTCATGGCTCCGAAGAGGTTATCAGCCGCAGAGAAGGGAAAGGCCAGTCGGGCAGGGCCCGACTCCCCCCCGGCCAAGCGCGGCCGGGGTCGTCCCCGCAAGCATCCGGCGGTCCCCATTGCGGCTTCCCATGGCCACAGGGGTGGTTCCCCGCGTGGTGGTGAGCGCTCGGCTGCCAAGGGGAGGCAGGTCGTGACTGCGCGGCCCCCCAGGCCGCGCTTTCGCTCGGTGGAGGTGCTTCCGGAGTTCGTCGTGTGGCCGGCGGACCCGACAAACACCTGGCTCCAGCTCCCCCGCTTCTTCATCAGCGAGCTGCCGGCCAGCGCCCGATGCGGCTTCTGGCTCCAGGCTGATGGTTGTTGCTGCAGGGCCTCCTGGGTTTCGCTTGAAGTCTCCCCTTCCGGAAACGGGGCCCTAACTCGTGGCTGGCAAAGGTTTGCCCGCGCGCGCGGCCTGAGTCAGCGGTGCAACCTGCACTTCAAGTTCGATGGCGACGCCACCCTCTACGTGAGGGTGTTTGGGGAAGATGGTCGCCGCGCTGGATGCTGCCCCGAGGGCGACGACCGCGGCCAGGGGCCCGGCCCCGACGACGATGGAGGAGACAGCGCCCGCGCGGATGGTGGCGCTTGATGCTCCCCAAGCTTCACCAACTCTTCAGGCGACTCCTCCAGCGGTGGCCGCGGCCAGCCCCCACGCCACCGCGCTTGCTTGGGGGCGGCGATTCGTCTGCCCGTCACTGCGCCCCGGTGAAGCGCGAGAGGGAGTTCGCCTGAGCCCTGGAGGCATTCCGGGTCGCCTCGGCTGGCCGGAGCGAGGCGAGCCATGCCGGGCTCGTCCTTTCTTTTCCTTTTGTTTCCTGTGTAAAAGAGAACAGCTGCATGTAGCCCCGTGGGGGCGTGTTGGAGGTTATTGCTGTTAACAACTACCTTGATTTAGCTTTCGCGCTTTTCAGTTGTGTGCCTGCACGTAAATAGTTCCCGGCCCCAGCCATGGGGGGGGCGACCGACCCAGGCCCTGTGTCCGTGTCGCGGTGCCCGAGGGGCACGGACTGGAGGGGTGCTCCCGTAATGGACCCGGGTCGTGAAACCTTAGAACGAGTAGAACAGGAACCCTCGCGAGGGCGTTTGGCTGCTCCCCCTCGCGAGACTTTTTGCAAGAGGAATGAAAATGGGGGAGTGAAAATCAACGAAATGTAAACCAATGACGGCAATAATTTCAATAAAACTTCAACTGCGAACAAAGCGAACCAACTGCGGAAAGCAAATGAAAAAGCCGCATCCGGCACTTAATCTAGTCTTCGACGTCTTCTCACCAGCGCGGAGCTAAGTGCTGCCACTGGGCGTGGGAGGGAGCCCCAGGGCCTGAGGCCGGCGCTCCTGAGACTCCGGGGCGTGTACAGCCCCACTCATTATTACGTGAGAGTGTCACGGGCGGCGAGCTTCACAGGCATTGGCCTTCTTCACAGGCTCCGGGCCTTTCTTCTTGGGGGTAATGAGCTTCACAGGCACTTGCCTTCCTCACAGGCTCTGGGCCTTTTCCAAAAAGGGTTAATCTTCACAGGCGTTCGCCTTCTTCACAGGCTCCGGACCTTTTCCAAAAAGGATTGATCTTCACAGGCGTTCGCCTTTGAGGGAGTCCTAGATTAGGGGGTGTTCGGATAGCCGGACTATACCTTCAGCCGGACTCCATGACTATGAAGATACAAGATTGAAGACTTCGTCCCGTGTCCGGAAGGATCTTTTCTTGGCGTGGAAGGCAAGCTAGGCGTGCGGATATTCGAGATCTCCTACCATTGTAACCGACTCTGTGTAACCTTAACCCTATCCGGTGTCTATATAAACCGGAGGGTTGTAGTCCGTAGGACAACCATCATCATACACAATCATACCATAGGCTAGCTTCTAGGGTTTAGCCTCCTTGATCTCGTGGTAGATCCACTCTTGTACTACCCATATCATCAATATTAATCTAGCAGGAGTAGGGTTTTACCTCCACTGAGAGGGCCCGAACCTGGGTAAAATAAAGTGTCCCTTGTCTCCTGTTACCATCCGACCTTGACGCACAGTTCAGGACCCCCCTACCCGAGATCCGCCAGTTTTGACACCGACATTGGTGCTTTCATTGAGAGTTCCTCTGTGTCGTCGCTTCTAGGCCCGATGGCTCCTTTGATCATCAACAACGATGAGGTCCAGGGTGAGACTTTCCTCCCCGGACAAATCTTCGTCTTTGGCGGCTTCGCTCTGCGGGCCAATTCTCTTGGTCATCTGGAGTAGATCGAAAGCTACGCCCCTGGCCATCAAGTCAGGTTTGGAAGCTTAAAGTACATGGCCGATATCCGTGGAGACTTGATCTTCGACGGGTTCGAGCCACAGCCAAGCGCGCCGCGCTATTTCGAGGGGCATGATATAGCTCTGCCTCCGAATAGTACCCCGGAGGCCGCACACGCTCCGGCCCCGATCCTTGACTCGGAGCCCGCTGCGTTCTCTGAGGATGAACAGTTGGACGTCACCTCGGGGCTGCGATCTCAAAGGCGATCGAGCCGAACGCCAGCCCCGTACTCCGCACGGCCCAGAACTCCAAGGAGCCGGACTCTTCTCCGAACTCCGAGCTTTCCGTGCCCCCGCCGATCAAATCTGATTGGGCGCCTGTAATGGAGTTCACCGCCGCGGACATCTTTCAGTGCTCACCTTTCGGTGATATCCTGAATTCTCTCAAGTCTCTCTCTTTATCAGGAGAGCCCAGGCCAGACTATGGTCTGCGAGGTTGGGATTCGGACAACGAAGAAACTCAAAGCCCACCCACCACCCACTTAATAGCCACTGTCGACGATTTAACCGACATGCTTGACTTCGGCTCCGAAGACTTCAACGGTATGGACGACGAAGGAGGAGACGAACAAGAACCAGCACCCATAGGGCGCTAGACCGCCACCTCGTCATATGACATATATATGGTGGATGCTCCAAAGGATGCGGATGGCGATGGAACAGCGGAAGACGACAACTTGAAAAAACCGCCAAAACGCCGGCGCCAACGGCGCCGCTCTAAATCCCACCACAGCAGAAATGGTGATTCCGGCACGGGAGATAATACTACCCCGGACAGCGGCGAAGAACACCAGAACCAGCAAGATTTGGCGCAGGAAGATGGAAAAGCCAGCCCTCAGGAGAGAGCGGCAGAGCAAGAGGTTGAGGATGATAACTACATGCCTCCCTCCGAAGACGAGGCAAGCCTCGGCGACGACGAATTCGTCGTACCATCAGACCCCGCCGAACAAAAGCGTTTTCAACGCAGGCTTCTAGCCACGGCCAATAGCCTAAAGAAAAAGCAGCAACAGCTTAGAGCTGATCAAGATTCGCTAGCTGATAGATGGACTGGAGTCCTTGCGGCCGAAGAGTATGAACTTGGGCGCCCCTCCAAAAATTATCCTAAGCGCAGGCCGCTACCCCAATCAGAGGGGGAAGCATATGACATGGCAGACCGGCCACCCCGTGGCCGCGACAGAGAGGCTTGTCGAACCCTTAAGCAAGCCATGCCCCGGGGCCGTTCAAGTAAGGCACGGGAAAACGAGCCAGACCTGCGAGACGTACTGGAGCATAAAGCAAAGCAAACAAGATCGATCTATGGATCGCGCGGACGCCCAACGACACGTGATGATCTTCACTCCGGACATAATAAATCCGGCCGGGCCGAACACAGCAGGCACAGCTCTTCCGAGCTACGTCGTGACATAGCCCAGTACAGGGGCGCCGCACACCCACTATGCTTCACAGACGAAGTAATGGATCATAAAATCCCAGAGGGTTTTAAACCCATCAATATCGAGTTGTACGATGGTACGACAGATCCGGTAGTATGGATTGAGGATTATCTCCTTCACATCCACATGGCACGTGGCGATGATCTGCACGCCATCAAATACCTACCCCGGCACAGGCTTAACAGCCTACCAGCGGACTCAATCGGTTCTTGGGAGGACCTGGAAGCCGCATTCCTCGACAACTTTCAGGGGACCTATGTGCGGCCACCGGACGCCGACGACCTAACCCACATAATTCAGCAGCCAGAAGAATCGTCCAGGCAATTCTGGACACGGTTTCTAACAAAGAAAAATCAGATAGTCGATTGTCCGGACGCAGAGGCCCTAGCAGCCTTCAAACATAACATCCGCGACGAGTGGCTTGCCCGGCACCTGGGACAGGAAAAGCCGAAAACCATGGCAGCCCTCACGACACTCATGACCCGCTTTTGCGCGGGCGAAGATAGCTGGCTAGCTCGCAGCAACAACTTATCGAAGAAGCCCGGTAATTCGGATACCATGGACAAAAGTGGCAGGTCACGTCGAAATAATTAAAAGCGCCGCGTTAGCAGCGACAGCAATGAGGATACGGCAGTTAATGCCGGATTCAGAGGCTATAAATCCGGTCAGCGGAAAAAGCCATTTAAAAAGAATACCCAGGGCTCGTCCAGTTTGGACCGGATACTCGACCGCTCGTGCCAGATTCATGGCACCCCCGAAAGGCCAGCCAATCACACCAACAGGGATTGTTGGGTGTTCAAGCAGGCAGGCAAGTTAAGAACCGAACACAAGGACAAGGGGCTGAACAACGACGACGAGGAGGAGCCCAGGCCGCCGAACAACAATGGACAGAAAGGGTTTCCCCCACAAGTGCGGACGATGAACATGATATACGTGACCCACATTCCCAAGCGGGAGAGGAAGCGTGCGCTACGGGACGTATACGCGATGGAGCCAGTCGCCCCAAAGTTCAACCCATGGTCCTCCTGCCCGAACACTTTCGATCGAAGGGACCACCCCACTAGCGTCCGTCACGGCGGTTTTGCCGCACTGGTCCTCGACCCAATCGTGGACGGATTTCATCTCACAAGAGTCCTCATGGACGGCGGCAGTAGCCTGAACATGCTTTATCAGGATACAGTGCGTAAAATGGGCATAGATCCATCAAGGATCAAGCCCACAAGGACGACCTTTAAAGGCGTCATACCAGGTGTAGAGGCCAATTGCACAGGCTCGATAACACTTGATGTGGTCTTCGGATCTCCGGATAACTTCCGAAGCGAAGAGTTAATCTTTGATATGGTGCCATTCCGCAGTGGCTATCACGCCCTGCTCGGACGAACCGTGTTCGGTAAATTCAATGTGGTGCCGCACTACGCATATCTCAAGCTCAAGATGCCAGGCCCTCGAGGAGTAATTACGGTCAGCGGAAACACAGAACGCTCCATCCATAGGGAGGAGCACACGGCGGCCCTAGCAGCGGAAGTACAAAGCAGCCTTTCAAGGCAACTCTCCAGTCCGGCCGTTAAAAAACCGGACAATGCAAAGCGCGCCCGGAGTAACCTGCAACAAGACCACCTGGCACGATCAGAGCAAGCGTAGCAATACGGCCCCGACCCCAGCCATCGCAACATAGCGGAGCAAGTACCTCGAGTACACAATTACGCCCTTAAAATTACATGGGCACAGGGGGAGGGGCACATTAACGGCATGCCTACAACACGGCGTCAAACGTACTAGGGGCTGCCGGATTTTTCTTTTTTACTTTTTTTTACTTTCAGGACTCCATACTCTGGATAACCTGTTCGGCATTGTTGCCGCACAGACGATGCAAGATCCAGGAAAGCAGACAAAGCTACGCCGCATTCCGGAACTCTCAGGTGGTCTCTATTTCGAGCGATATATCTGTTTTTAAATTCCGCGGCCTGCGCCTGGTCAGGACATGTTAAATAGTCTAATATCTTTTTTGCTTATCGCACTACTTGTATCGTTCGGCTTTGATAAATAGCCTCTTTATAAACAATGCATAGCTTTTTGTCTATTTTTTGCATTATCCCCTTTGAATATATGTGTTTATTACATAACATGATCGCACCCGTACACCATGGTACGGCAAACCACGCCAGGGGCTTCATTACCCTTTTATCTGGTGTGAGAAGTCCGTACACTTTCACAACTGCGGCACCCCAAACTTATAGCACTATATGCATCGGCTCCGAGTCATGATTTTGGTCACATGTTGGGTTTGCCCGGCTCCTATGTTTTGTTGCCTTACGTTCCGCTTTATCGGCTAAGGTAGCACTAGGAGAACCACTGCGATTGTGCCCCAGATCAGGTGGGTTGAGCACCTCAGTGGAGAAAGCTAAAACAAACTGTCATGATAAGGCGTGAGACCGGTCGCTGTTCAAGAGGTTTTTCGAGTCCTTAAAGGCTTATGCCGCTTTGAGCGAGGAGTTGGCTATGTCCGGCCAAAGGCATGGATAGCGCCCCGAATTCGGCCTTCCGAACTAGGGGCTTCGCCGAAATTTAAAATTATAACGTTCTATGGCTAAGTGAGAGTGTTCAAGCATTATAGTCCGATTGCCTGGTTCGTTGTGCTGAGCGCCTCCCTCGAAGGACCCAACTATGGGAACAAGAGCCCTCATGTTTATCCCGAACACCCCAGCACTAGTGGCACGGGGGCAGAAGCCGACGACTGGCCATCTCTCAAATTTTTGATAAACGGCCGCACAGAAAAATAATATTTTAAATTAAATAAGCATTGCTTTGCGCATATGAACAAGTTTTCAGCGCACAGGATACAAACGAGCGAGTTCACTCAAATATTACATCTTTAGTACATTCATCCGTGACAAGGCGGGCTCCGGCAAGAACTTCCTTGTAGTAGTTCTCAGGCTTGCGATGCTCCTTCCCCTGCGGTGGCCCATCCTTCACCAGCTTCTCTCCGTCCAGCTTACCCCAGTGTACCTTTACACGGGCAAGGGCCCTTCGGGCACCTTCAATGCAGACGAAGCGCTTGATGACCTCAAGCCGTGGACAGGCCTCCACCAGCCACCGCACTAGCCCGAAATAGCTCCCAGGCAGGGCCTCTCCAGGCCACAGCCGAACTAGTAAGCCCTTCATGGCCTGTTCGGCCGCCTTGTGGAGCTCGACCAGCTGTTTCAGCTGATCGCTTAAAGGCACAGGGTGTCCGGCCTCAGAATACTGAGACTAGAACACACTCTCCGTAGAGTTGCCCTCTTCAGCTCGGTAGAACGTGGCGGCGGCGGATACGCTGCGGGGAAGATCGGTGAACGCCCCTGGAGAACTCCGGATTCGGGTAAGTGATAGGTAGTTTACTTTTATATTCCTACTTTGCATTGAGAATGCCTTACCCGTTGCTATCTTTTTCACCTCCTCCAACTCTTGGAGGGCCTTTTGGGCTTCGGCCTTGGCACTCTTGGCGGTCTCGACGGCCGACGCGAGCTCGGATGCTTGCGTTTTTGACTCAAGCTCCAAACCCTCATGTTTTGTCATGAGAGCTTGCAGCTCTTGCTGCACCTCGTCGACCTGAACCCCAAGCCTTTCTCGCTCGGCGCGCTCCTCGGCCGTTTTCTTTTCGGCCTCTGCCAGCGCCTGCTTCAGGGTTGCCACCTCGGTTGCGGCCCCTACAATAAGCAGTACAATCATGTTATTTCTTTCTGCAATCAAGCCTCTCTATAGGCACCTTTCTTTTTATTATTATTTTTTCAGGGTATTTCTTACCTTCCTTCTCCTCGAGCTGCCGTTTGGCAAGGCCGAGCTCTTGCTCGGTCTGCCCGAGGTCCTTTTTAAGGACATCCACCTGCGCAGTCAGTGCGGCGGTGGACAGCAGTGAAGCCTGCATACGCATATTTGACCTTTTTTGTTAGACTCCTGCGAACATTACTAGATCCTCTATCCGGCTTTTCTTTCCGAACACTGAACAGAGCATCAGGGGCTACTGTCTATGCGGTAAATAATTTGACATATTTTTACTTACCTCGAAGCCTGTTAGAAGGCTAGCGCAAGCTTCATTCAGTCCGCTCTTGGCAGACTGAATCCTTTGGATCACCGTACTCATAACAGTACGGTGCTCCTCATCGATGGCAGCGCCCTTAAGCACCTCCAGGAGATTGTCCGGCGCCTCCGGTTGGACGGAGGCCGCCGGCTCAGACGGCTTACTCCTCTTGGAAGGAGTTTGCCCACCGAGGACCGGGACTGTCGAGTCCGGCGCGGTGTCCGGCACAAAGCCGGACTTGGAGCCCTGGGGGGTTTCATCCCCTTTACTCCTGGGGTCTGGAGGATTGCCTTGTGGCTCCTCTAGGACCATCTCCTCCTGCCCCGAAGCTTGGCGGGGCGCCACTTCGGCGTCGTCCGCCCCGCGGGGGGAGACCGCGGGCGGAACAGAGTTCACGTCCGACGAATCCAGGGAGCCGCTCGACGAATCGTCGAGTCCGGCCCGGGGCGGGCTGCATAAATTACATTCGATATTAGGGAAAGCCGCGCATTAAAAGAATATCATGAGTCACTCTGGTATGTAAACACTTACGATGTCGCCGGACGCTTGGTTCGGTCCAGCCACTCCTCTCCGCCCTCTTCGGCGTCGTGGGAGTAGTCCGGCGGAGGGGTTTTCCTTTTCCTCGACCCCTCAGCCTCCCCTGTTGGGGCAGCCTTCTTCCTCTTTGCTCCCCTCGCTGGGGGGGAGAGCTTCCTTGTTCCTCCTCCTCATTTTCATGAGAGGAGAGCGTTGTGTACTCGTCAGATGACGAGACCAACACCACCATGTTGCGGGAACTTTTTCGAGTCCCGGTGGTTTTCTTCTTCTTGGCCTTCCTCTCCGGCACCACGTAAGGTGCCGGAGCCATCAGCTTCACCAAGAGAGCTGGGGCCGGGTCTTCGGGCAGAGGAGCCGGACAGTTAATTGGTCCGGATACCTCCTGCCAAGCCTGTCAAAGGTAAAGGGAGTTTAGATCCCGCATAGAGTTAATCTATGTAGAAGAGCTTAACGAACCTGTCAAAGGTATAGATAGCTTACCTCGCTAGCGTTACGCTGCGAGCTGTATCCGCGATCCTCGGAGGCGGATGTGGGGGACTCGGCGCCTTTGGTCAGCACCTTCCAGACGTCTTCATACGTCGTGTCGAAGAGCCTACTGAGGGTTTGGTGCTGCGCCGGGTCGAATTCCCACAAAGTAAAATCCCGTTCTTGGCACGGGAGGATTAGGCGGACGAGCATGACCTGGACTATATTGGCAAGCCGGATTGGCTTGTTCACCAGGGACTGGATGCACGTTAGCAACCCAGTCAGTTCTTCCTCGTTGCCCCACGACAGGCCTGTCTCTTTCCAGGACATGAGCCGCGTGGGGGATCCGGATCTGAACTCAGGGGCCGCGACCCATTTCGGATCGCGGGGCTCGGTGATGTAAAACCACCCGGCCTGCCACCCCTTTAGGGACTCCATGAGGGAGCCATCGAACCAGAGGACGTTGGCTATCTTGCCAACCATAGCGCCTCCGCACTCCGCCTGGGTGCCGGACACCACCTTGGGCTTGACGTTGAAGGTCTTGAGCCAGAGGCCGAAGTGGGGGCGGATGCGGAGAAAGGCCTCACACACGACGATAAACGCCGAGATGTTGAGAACAAAGTTCGGGGCCAGATCGTGGAAATCCAGGCCGTAGTAGAACATGAGCCCCCAGACAAATGGGTGAAGTGGAAAGCCCAGTCTGTGGAGGAAGTGGGGAAGAAAAACTACCCTCTCATGGGGCCTTGGGGTAGGAAGAAGCTGCCCCTTATCAGGAAGCCGATGCGGGATGTCCTTGGACAAGTATCCGGCTTTCCTTAACCTTTTTACTTGAGCCTCCGTAACGGAGGAGACCATCCACTTGCCTCCCGCTCCGGAAAATGTTGGAGAAGGTTGAGGAAGGAAGAGCGGACTTGGGCGCTGGAGCTTGAGTTCGCAAGAGATGGATTGGCAAAGGAGGAAGAACGCGTAGGTTAAAAAGGTGAGTCCTTATCCCTTTATATAAGCAGGTACGGTTAGGCGTCGCCACCTACCTAATAAAACTCACTTGCCTCCCAAACGCCGTGGTAAATGGCGTGGTTGGGTTACCCACGTCCGTATTAATGAGAATCCTGTTAAAGGAGGCACATGATCTCTGCTTTGACAAGACGTGCCAAGGAAACCGCCTCGCTAAACAAGCTGAGGTGGAACAATGAAAGCAACTTATATAGAAGGCTTGGTCGCAGTGTCATGACGCACTACGGAATACGTCAGCAGATTTGATTTGTGTTAATGTTATTCTCTATATGGCAATATGTGGAAACTTATTTTGCAGAGACGGACACTATTTTTTTGTGTTTATAATCTTCTTGAAGAACTTGGAGGAGGAACCCGCCTTGCAATGCCGAAGACAATCTGCGCGCCGGACTCGTCATCATTGAAGCCTGGTTCAGGGGCTACTAAGGGAGTCCTGGATTAGGGGGTGTTCGGATAGCCGGACTATACCTACGGCCGTACTCCATGACTATGAAGATACAAGATTGAAGACTTCGTCCCGTGTCCGGAAGGATCTTTTCTTGGCGTGGAAGGCAAGCTAGGCGTGCAGATATTCGAGATCTCCTACCATTGTAACCGACTCTGTGTAACCCTAACCCTATCCGGTGTCTATATAAACCGGAGGGTTGTAGTCCGTAGGACAACCATCATCACCATAGGCTAGCTTCTAGGGTTTAGCCTCCTTGATCTCGTGGTAGATCCACTCTTGTACTACCCATATCATCAATATTAATCTAGCAGGAGTAGGGTTTTACCTCCACCGAGAGGGCCCGAACCTGGGTAAAATAAAGTGTCCCTTGTCTCCTGTTACCATCCGACCTTGACGCATAGTTCGAGACCCCCCTACCCGATATCCGCCGGTTTTGACACCGACAGCCTTCTTCACAGGCTCTGGGCCTTTTCCAAAAAGGATTGATCTTCACAGGCGTTCGCCTTCTTCACAGGCTCCGGGCCTTTTCCAAAAAGGATTGATCTTCACAGGCATTCGCCTTCTTCACAGGCTCCGGGCCTTTTCCAAAAAGGATTGATCTTCACGGGTGTTCGCCTTCTTCACAGGCTCTGGGCCTTTTAGGGGTAGAACCTCCAGAGGTGTTGGATGTTCCACGCGTTCTAGATTGGCTCCCCTTCCTGAGTCTCCAAGCGCACGGAACCTGGCCTGGAAACATGAACAACCTTGAACGGGCCCTCCCACATGGGAGAGAGCTTGTGTAGCCCTTCCCTGGAGAGAACCCATCTGAGCATGAGATCTCCTACCTCGAGGGTCCTGGGACGGATGCTGCGGCAGTGATATCGTCGGAGTGCCTGCTGGTACCTCGCCGCTTGCAGCGCGGCTTCTCGATGGCGTTCCTCCCCCAGCACGAGGTCCATCCCCCGCATGGTGTCCTGTTGCGCCTCATCGAACGCTAGGACCCGCGCGGAGCAATGTCTGACCTCGTGAGGGAGGACTGCTTCGGCTCCGGAGACCAGGAAGAACGGGGTCTCCCCGGTTGGCTTGGTCGCGGTCGTGCGGATGGACCACAACACGGACTGGAGCTCCTCGTACCAACCACTGCCGCAGGCCTCCAGCTTCTTCTTGAATGTCCTTGTCTTGAGGCCCCTCAGGACCTCCGCGTTGGCTCGTTCAGCCTGGCCATTGCTTCGCGGGTGCGCCACCGAAGCGTAGCATATCTGCGTTCCAAGGTTAGCACAGTATGTTTTGAAGAGGTTACTGGTGAACTGCGAACCGTTGTCTGTGATGATGCGGTTCGGCACCCCGAACCGGCTCATGATGCCCCTGATGAACCTGACCGCAGAACCCGCGGGGATGGTGCGGACAGCCTCCACTTCTGCCCACATGGTGAATTTGTCGATGGCAACGTAGAGGTAGCAGTAGCCCCCTGGCGCCCGAGGGAACGGGCCCAGAATGTCCAGCCCCCAAACTGCAAATGGCCATGAAAGGGGTATAGTCTGCAAGCCTTCCGCCGGTTGATGGATCTGTTTGGCGTGAAATTGCCAGGCTTCACAAGCCTTCACCAGCTCGACAGCGTCGTTGAGTGCGGTGGGCCAATAGAACCCGCTGCGGAACGCTTTGCCGACGAGGGTCCATGATGACGAGTGATGCCCACAGTCCCCGCCCTGTATGTCCTCCAACAATTCCTTCCCTTGCTCCCTGGAAATGCAGCGCAGGGATACGTCGTTTGGCCGCTTCCAGTAGAGCTCTCCGTCCCTGAGGCAGTATGCCGTGGCTTGTCGCGCCACACGCTCCGCTTCTTCCTCCTGCTCCGGCAGGTCCCCTTGTGTTAAATAACTCCGGAGTTCCGTGATCCAGCATTCCTCCTGAGGTTCCATAGTCAGGAGCAGGCGTGCCCCTGAGGCAGGGCCGCAGGCCGGGGCTCCTGAGGCAGGTGGCTGGGGGAGTTCCTCCCGAGGCTGAGCAGTGTTTGAAAACGACGGCTGGGCTGAGGGCTTGAAGAGTCGTTCTTCAAAGACGCCAGGCTCCTGAGGCAACCGCCTGGACGCCCGTCTGGCGATGTCATCGGCTTCCTGATTGGTGCCACGGGGCACATGCCTCAATTCCAGCCCCCAGAACTACTTCTCCATCCTGCGGACCTCCGTTAGATAGGCCTCCATGTGCTCATCCCTTGGTTCATACACCTTGTTGGAGAAGTTGACAAGGAGCTGCAAATCGCCCTTGACGGTGAGGCACTTCACCCCCAGAGCTGCTGCGGCCTTCAACCCCGCTATCAGACCCTCATATTCCGCTATGTTGTTCAAGACCTTTTCGCCTTGCTGGAAACAGAGCTATACGGTGTAGTAGAGCTTGTCCTGAGTGGGTGATATCAGCACCGCACCTGCCCCGGCGCCGTGCCTGGAGAACCCCCCATCGAAGTACACGACCCAGCCTTCCAGCGCCTCACTCCCTGGGGAGAGGGACCGATCCTCGTTGTTCTCGAGGCCGGGTGCCTCCGTTCATTCTGCCACGAAATCCGCTAACGCTGCTCCTTTGATGACCCTGGTCATGCTAAACTCGAGCTGGAACGCCTGCAGTTCTATGTTCCACTCGACGACCCGTCCGGCTGAGTTAGGGCTCCTGAGCACCCTCTCCAAGGGGTATGACGAGATGACCTTGATGGGATGCCCTTGGAAGTAGTGATGCAGCTTGCGCGAGGCCACCAGTAGTGCGAGGAGGAGCTTCTGAGAAATGGGGTACCGTGCCCTCGCGTCCCGCAACACCGTGCTGACAAAGTAGACTGGGTGCTCAACAAGGCCGAGAGCATTAGTGTTCGCAGCGCCCTCCGGAGGCAAGGGCGCTTCGCGAGGTGATGTGGCCTCGGGAGGTCGTCCGTCCAGGTGAGTGGCCTCTCCTGCTTCCGGTGCACTCTTCGGCGGCTGATCTTCCTCAGCCGTAGTTACGTCTCCCGTGGGCCTTCCTTGTTCTTGCCTTGCCTTTTCTCGGGCTGCTGATGTGGCTCTAATTTGGCGCTCTTCCCTAACCGCCACCAGGGCTGCGCTGGCAGAGTAGGGAGTGGTGGCGAGGTAGAGCAGCAGGGGCTCTCGAGGACGCGGAGCCACCATGACTGGGGGACTGGTTAGGTACCTCTTGAGATCTTGAAACGCCTTATCTGCCTCTTCAGTCCATTCAAAAGGCCCCTTCTTCTTCATTAGTTGGAAGAAAGGTAGTGCTCACTCCCCCAGTTTGGAGATGAAGCGCCCTAGCGCGGTCACGCGTCCGGTGAGCTTCTCCATTTCTTTGAGGGTTTTCGGCGGGCTCATGTCCTCGACCGCCTTGACCTTCTCCGGGTTAGCCTCGATGCCCCGATGGGACACGAGGAAGCCCAAGAGCTTGCCTGAGGGGACTCCGAACACACACTTCTCTGGGTTGAGCCGCAGGTTCACTGCGTCGAGGCTCGCGAAGGTCTCCTCCAGGTCTTGTATTAGGGTCTTGGCCTCCCGAGATTTCACCACAATGTCGTCAACGTAAGCTTCGACATTCTTCCCGAGCTGCGGGCCCAAGGTGATGTGCATCAGCCGCTGAAAGGTCGCCCCTGCGTTACGCAGCCCAAATGGCATGCATGTATAGCAGTACACCCCGCATGGGGTTAAGAAGGCGGTATTCTCGACGCCTTCTACCGCCATCTTGATCTGGTGGTACCCAGAGAAGGCGTCCAGGAAGCAGAGCAGGTCGCACTCCGTGGTGGATTCGACGATCTGATCGATGTGGGGGAGCGGGAACGGATCTTGCGGGCATGCCTTGTTGAGGTTGGTGAAGTCGACACACATGCGTTCCTTTCCCCTTCTTGGGCACGAAGACAGGGTTGGCCAACCAATCCGGGTATCGGACCTCGCGAATGACCCCAGTGGCCTCCAACTTGCGGGTTTCTTGGACGATGAAGGCTTGCTTCTCTGCGGACTGCCGCCTGGCTTTCTGCTTCACGGGGCGCACGTTCGGGCACACGTTGAGGTGATGCTTGATGACGCTCCGGGGGATCCCTACCAACTGATCAGGCTCCCAAGCGAACACCTTCTTATTTGCGCGCAGGAAACTAATCAGAGCTTCCTCCTGCTCAGGCTCGAGGTTGGCGCCTATGGTGAAAGTGGCACTGGAGGACCCGTCTTCGTCGATAGGTATCTGCTTGGTTTCTGCCTTGTCCTGGGTGAACAACTGCCTCTTCTTGGCTGGCGCAGCCCCCTTGGGCTCGGGTGTCCCCGCGTCGGCTGGCTGCGCCGAGGCCGCCGTCTTGAAGGCGAGCTTGAGTACCCGCAGGGCATCCTCGGTGTCCCCGTGCACGGTGAGGACACCGCTGCTCCCGGGCATCTTCATGAGGTTGTACGCCGGGTGCGTGGCTGCCATGAACTGGGCTAGCGCTGGGTAGCCGAGGATGGCGTTGTAAGGAAGGCTGATGGGGGCGATGTCGAAGTCGACCATTTCCGTGCGGAAGTTGTCGTAGGTGCCGAAGGTTACTGGGAGCCGGATCTGTCCCAAGGAGGTGGACGACCCGCCCCCAACACCCAAGAAAGACCGACTGGGTTGCAGCCGCTCCAGGGGTATGCAGAGGAGGTTGAAGGTCTCAACCGAAAGCATGCTGAGGCCGGCGCCGCCGTCGACGAGGCTTTTGGTGACAGCCACCTGGCAGGTGGTGGGGGTGCACAACATGGGGAGCGCGCCCGAGCCAGCCAAGTTGGCGGGGTGGTCCTCCGAGCTGAAGGCCAGACCGACCTCGCGCGCCACTTGGTCCGTGGGAGACCCCTGCCGTGCGGAAACGGCGCCGACCCGGCGGATAAACGGCTTGACGTGGCGACTTGTGGGCGGCGCCTGCGAGCCGCCCAGGAGGGCCACAACAACCGGGGGTGTTGATGTAGCGGTGCGGTCATCTTGCCGCACAGGCAGATGCTGGGATGACGCTTGATGCTCGTTCCCCGCCAGGCCGGTGGCGGCGTTGGTGGCGGGCGACAGGGAACAACGAGGACGCCCACCGACGGGGGCCGCATGGGCGACGCGGGCTCGACGAGCGTCGAACATGGACGCGACGGTTGGAGGAGAACGAAGCGGTGGAAGAAAAATTTCGGCGCACCCCTGCCTGGCGCGCAAAATGTCGGATTTCGGGTTCCGGTAGACCCTTGAGGTTCGAACTCTGGGGTGCGCGCGGAGATTATGCCCTCTACCTCTCCGTCCCGCAAAGATCTAACTATAGAAAGAACAACACGAAAGACACAGGGTTTATACTAGTTCCGGCCACCATTGTGGTGTAATACCCTACTCTAGTTTGTGGTGGGTGGATTGCCTCTTGGGCTGATGATGATGAATGATACAAGGAAGAACAGCCTCGCGAGGGTCTGTTCTTGGCGAGGGGGATGAACTGTTAGGAGGAGTTCAGCCGCCCTTCTCTCTCTCTCTCTCTCTCTCTCTCTCTCTCTCTCTCTCTCTCTCTCTCTCTCTCTCTCTCTCTCTCTCTCTCTCTCTCTCTTGCCCTCTGCTTGCTCGGATTCTGGGTACCCCCTTTCCTGGGGGTGGCTAGTCCTATTTATAGGCAAAGGTGTAGGATCGGAAGTATGTCTAGAGGGGGGTGATTAGACTACTTGACCAAATAAAATCTTAACCTTTTCCCAATTTTAGTTCTTGGCAGATTTTAGCAACTTTAGGACTAGTCAAGCAATCATCACACAATTCAAGCAAGCATGCAAAGAGTATATAGGCAGCGGAAAGTAAAGCATGCAACTTGCAAGAATGTAAAGGGAAGGGTTTGGAGAATTCAAACGCTATTGGAGACACGGATGTTTTTCCGTGGTTCGGATAGGTGGTGCTATCCTACATCCATGTTAGTGGAGACTTCAACCCAAGATTGGTAACGGTTACACGAGTCCACGGAGGGCTCCACCCACGAAGGGTCCACGAAGTAGCAACCTTGTCTATCCCACCATGGCCATCGCCCACGAAGGACTTGCCTCACTAGCGGTAGATCTTCACGAAGTAGGCGATCTCCTTGCCCTTACAAACTTCTTGGTTCAACTCCACAATCTTGTCGGAGGCTCCCAAGTGACACCTAGCCAATCTAGGAGACACCACTCTCCAAGAAGTAACAAATGGTGTGTTGATGATGAACTCCTTGCTCTTGTGCTTCAAATGATAGTCTCCCCAACACTCAACTCTCTCTCACAGGATTTGGATTTGGTGGAAAGAATATTTGAGTGGAAAGCAACTTGGGGAAGGCTAGAGATGAAGGTTCATGTGGTAGGAATGGAATATCTTGGTCTCAACACATGAGTAGGTGGTTCTCTCTCAGAACATATGAGTTGGAAGTGTAGATGTGTTCTGATGGCTCTCTCCACGAATGAAGAGGAGGTGGAGGGGTATATATAGCCTCCACTTAAAATCCAACCGTTACACACAATTTACCAATCTCGGTGGGACCGAATCAACAAACTCGGTCGGACCGAAAAGGTAAACCTAGTGACCGTTTGAGTTTTTCGGTGGGACTGACATGCATCTCGGTAGGACCGATATGGTTAGGGTTTGGGCATAACGTAATCTCGGTGAGACCGATTACACAAACTCGGTGAGACCGATTTGGTAATTAGCTAACCAGAGAGTTGGTCAGGCAAACTCGATGGGACCGATTTGCTCTTTTAGTGAGACCGAAAACTTACAAAAGGGAAACACAGAGTTTGCATTGCAATCTCGGTGGGACCGATCCGCTCTTTCAGTGAGACCGAAAAGTTACGAAAAGGAAACAGAGAGATTGCAATCCCATCTCGGTGAGACCGAGATCCCTATCAGTGAAACCGATTTGCTAGGGTTTCGGCAGTGGCTTATGACATATGAAGACTCGGTGGCGCCGGATAGAAAGAATCGGTATGACCGAGTTTGGCTTAGGGTTTAGGTCATATGTGGATATGGGAAAGTAGTTGAGGATTTTGGAGCATATCATTAAGCACATAAGGCAAAGAGCTCATTAAGCAACACCTCATCCCTCCTTGATAGTATTGGCTTTTCCTATGGACTCAATGTGATCTTGGATCACTAAAATATAAAATGAAGAGTCTTGAGCTTTTGAGCTTGAGCCAATCCTTTGTCCTTAGTATTTTGAGGGTTCCACTTTCACCATTCATGCCATGCCAATCATTGAGCTTTCCTGAAATAGTTATCTTGGAATATCATTAGCTCAATGAGCTATATGTTGTTATGAATTACCAAAACCACCTAGGGATAGTTGCACTTTCAAAAGGCCCTGGGTCTCTTCCCAAATATTGAGCGGGAAGGGCGCCAACAATTGGCCAATTCGAAGGGGAACATCCAGTACACTTATCCTGACCAAAGTTGGTCCTCGCCTGCCAAAGGCCCTGTCGTGACGCCGTTCTGGGCTCCACGATGACCTCCTTCCCACTGTTGGACTGGTCTTGGTCTCGTTGCACCGAAATGGATGCCTTTGCTTGATCCTCTCGCCTGCGCTTGCCCCCTTTGCACCAAAGAGGAAAGGGAGGACACTGCGCGGGCCGGCGCCCGCCTGGCGCCCTTGGTCGTCATGGCTTGCGTCATGGGCACCTCGTGAGGTACCCTGCCTTGATCTCTCCGCCTCCTCATGAGCCAGCCTGATGAGGCCGCGCCTGAGGAAGCACCGTGTCGTCCGCCACGCGAGGCTTGGCCCCTCGCGAGGGTCTTGGGTCTTGTGTTGATGAAGATGGGTTGTGCTGGGCCCCCTTTGAGCCACGCCGCAGGCCGCAGGCAGGCAAGTCTGGGGACCCCCGTTCCCAGAATGCCGACAAGCCCCACCTAGGCACAACAGAGAGGTCAGCACGTCGGTCTAAACCTAAGCGCACAGGGGTTTGGGCCCATCGCACTTAGCACACATGCACGTTGCGAGGGCGGCCGGAAGCAGAACTAGCCCCCTTAATACAAGAGCAGGCTTACGTTCAAATCCGGCGCGCGTCGCTCAGTTGCTGACATCACGAAGTGCTTCGGCTGATACCACGACGTTGAGTGCCCATAACTGTTCTCGCGTAGTTGGTTAGTGCGTATAGGCCAGTAGCCAGACTTAGATCAAATACCAAGAACTCGTTAAGTGTGTTATTTTGAAATAACCGCAAACGCCACCAGGGCCAGGCCCACCTCTCTCCTAGGTGGTATCAACCTGCCCTGTCGCTCCGCCACAAAGATCCACTCGTGGGTACTCCTACGAGCCGACCCGACTTTAGTCACCACATGTATCATGTGTAGTATATAAGTATATACCCGTGATCACCTCCCGAGTGATCACGGCCCGATAGTATAGCATGGCAGACGGACAAGAATGTAGGGCCACAGATGGAATACTAGCATCCTATACTAAGCAGGTAGGATTGCAGGTAAAGGTAACAACAGTAGTAGCAAGGACAGGCTATGCATCAGGATAGGATTAACCGAAAGCAATAACATGCTACAGTACTCCATGCAACCAGTAGAGAGTAGAGTAAGCGATATCTGGTGATCAAGGGGGGGGCTTGCCTAATTGCTCTGGCAAGAATGAGGGGTCGTCAACACCGTAGTCGTACTGGGTAGCAGCGGCGTCTGTATCGGTGTCTAGCGAGAGAAGAGGGGGAAGAAACCATAAATACAATGCAAACAAATGCATAACGATGCATGACATGACAAAGCACGATGCTAGGCATGCCCTAACGCGGTATGAGGTGATACCAGTGGGGAAACATCCGGGAAATATCCCCGATGTTTCGCGTTTTCGGTCACATGAAACAAAGGGGCGAAGTTGCATGTTTGCTATGCTAGGGATGCGTGGCGGACGAACGGGATGCATATCCGGATTCGTCTCGTCGTTCTGAGCAACTTACATGTACAAAGTTTTTCCATCCGAGTTATGGATTATTTTATATGATTTTCTAATGATTTAATCATTTTCTGATTTTAATTATTTATTTAAATGCAATATTATCCAGAACAGTGAATGATGACGCAAGCATGACATCAAAGTGATGTTAGCAGGTCAACTGGTCGGTTGACCAGTCAAACCAGACAGGTTGGTCCAGTGGGACCCACATGTCATTGTCAGATGCATTAACAGAGTTTTAAAACTAACTAAATGGGTTCATTAGCAGGTGGGGCCCAGTAGTCAGTGAGAGATTAGGGTTTCAATTAGCTAAACTATTTAATTAACTATTATTCTTTTTATTTATTTCGCTTACTAAGGTGGGTCCTAGAGGTCAGTGAGACAGGGGCGGCCCAGTCAGCAGTTGATCCAAGTCAACTGGTCAAAGGGGGGGGCCCTGGGCCTACCAGTCAGTGGCCCAAGGCGGTGCCACGTGGGTGCCAACTCGGCACCCGCCGGAGACGTGCCTGAGCTAACTCCGGCGACCATTCCAACGGCGGAGCGATCGGGAGAGCTGCGGGATTCTTCCACACCGCACCATTTTGGGCGCGACCAGGCTCGTTCGAACGGCAAGAAGATGGCGGAGCAATCTGTGATGGTGGCGGAGGCTGCGGTGGCCGGAGACGAGCAGTACGACGTCGCCGGCGGCGGGGTGTTTTGGGCGAGCAACGGCAACGGCGATGCATCGCGCTATTGGGCAAACTGAAGGACGGGGTGAGGCCTACGTGCGTGCGCGAGCACAATGGCACGAGCCTGGGACCAAAGGGTCACCGAACAGCTGCCGGCGACGAGCGTGGGCGGCGACGCGTACGGGAGCTTGATGGAAACAGAGCTACGGCAAGCTAGCGGGCAAATGGAGAGGCTGGGGAGGATCTATGGGGCGTGGTGAGTGCAACTGGCACGGGCCCGTGACCATTTGGTCACCGGAGACTCGTCGGCGACGAGATCCGCGGTGGAGCATTCGGGAGCTATGGTGACAGCTATCTAGGGCGCGCGAGAGAGAGGGGAGGAAGAGGGGGCTCACCGAGCGGCACACACGGTGGCCCTTGGGGGTTTAGTAGATGCAGGGGCATCGCCGGAGTTGGTGAAGAGCGGCGGCGTAGCTTGTCGGAGCGAAGGAGGAAGACGGCGACGTTGTGGGCGTTGCGGTGGCTCCGGGCTCCAACGGGGTGCACCGGTCGAAGCAGCGGACGACGGCGGCCCTTGGAGACACAGTGGGGCGGCAAGGTGGGGACGATGGCCGTGGCTAGGCCGGAGCCATGGCGGCGGTGGCGCTCGGATGCGAAGGGGAACGAGAGGCGGCGAAGTGGATCTGAGGGGAGAGGGAGGAGCAGGGACCGAGAGGGCGAGCGGGACGAGTGGGAGATGGGATCGAGGAGGCGAGTGCGTGGCGGTCTTATCCCCTCCTCGACGCCGGCGAGGGGGTCAGGCGGGGACACGCCCCTGTTCCGACCCAGGTCAGGGGAACAAGGGAAGGGGACGAGGCAGGGGAAGCCGGGCCGGGTGTGGCCAGCTGGGCCAGGTGGGCCGGCCGGCCTGTGAGCTGGCTAGCTAGGCCTTTTGGTCCAGGGGGAGGGGGTTTTTCCTTTTTTTTTCTTTTGTCTTCTGCTTTTGTATTTTCGTTTCATTCATTTATTTTCCTTTTCTGTTTGATTTAGTTTAGTGCATTTAGGTATTTTGTAAAATTGTGTCCTCTACACCATAATTACCTATGCCATTTTTGGCACTGTCCGAACATTTTTGTTTCAACTTTTAAAAACTTTTGTGGTTTGCCATTTTTTGAATTAATTTTTGAATCGGTTTGAACTAACGAAAGTTTAGCAACACTAATCAAAGATGACATGGCATCATTAGGAGAGTTTTACTGTAGCCTAATTATCTGGGCGTTACACCAATCTTCAGAGTTGCGTTTAATTATTTCCAAAAGATCCCACCTCAATTCAATAGTCCTCTTCATAAAAGAACCAATACAAGAAGTATCGAGCATGGATTGATCATCACAAGAAAGTCGACCATAAAAATTCTGAATAATAATGTGAGTATCATTAAAATTATCAACGCCTAGCTAAAAGGCTTCAAAGAAAAGTGCTTGTTGGGACACAACCCAATATTTTAATTTTATTTTTTTATGAGAATATGCAATTATACTTCTGTTATGATTGTGTTTTAGTGTTTTAATTAGTGTTTGTGCTAAGTAAGACCTTTGGGATGATTTGGAAGATTCTTGATTTGATTCTGTGAAAAAATAGAAACTTTTGCGTCCAGTAGAAGAATTTTGAAAATTCACTGGAGCTTGATAAAATTCTGAATATTTTACGCTTTGTTGATATACAAATGCCCACATTGTCCTAATGTTTTATAATTTTTGGAGTTACAGAAGTTTGGCTAAAGTTCAGATTACTACAAACTATTCTGTTTTTGACAGATTCTATTTTCAATGTGTTCTTTGCTTATTTTGATGAGTCTATGGGTTGTATCAGGGGGTATGAACCATAGTGAAGTTAGAATACAGTAGATATAATGCAAATATAAAATTGGAATGAGTTTACAACAGTACCTAAAAGTGGTGATTTGCCTTATTATACTAACGGATCTCACGAGTTTTCTGTTGTGAAGTTTTCAAGTTTTGGGTGATGTTTTGATGGACTACGGAATAAGGAGTGGAAAGAGCCTAAGCTTGGGGATGCTCATGGCACCCCAAGGTAATATTCAAGGACAGCCAAGCATCTAAGCTTGGGGATGCCCCGGATGGCATCCCCAAGGTAATATTCAAGGACAACCAAGCGTCCATCGCTAAATTACTTGAGGCTATATTTTTATTCACCACATGATATAGTTTTTTCTTGGAGCGTCTTGTGTTATATGAGTCTTTGCTTTGTTTGCTTTTTAGTTTGCCACAATCATCCTTGTTGGATACACCTTTTGAGAGGGACACACATTAATCGTGAATTTGTTAGAATACTCTATGTGCTTCACTTATATGTTTTGAGCTAGGTGGTTGCTCTAGTGCTTCACTTATATCTTTTGAGAGCACGACGGTGGTTATATTTTAAAGAAATTGATGAAATCTCATGCTTCACTTATATCATTTTGAGAGTCTTATAAATAGTATGGCAATTTGCTTGGGTTACGAATTTAGTCCTAATATGATGGGTATTCAAGAGGGGTGTAATAAAAACTTTCATGAAGATCATTGAATGTACGAGAATTTTGATTCCTTGCAATTGTTTTGCGATATAAATATGGTGATATTAGAGTCATGGTAGTGAGTAATTATGGTTTAGTAAAAACATTTGTGTTAGGGTTTGTGATTCCGAAGCATGTGAAGGAAATATGCGCTAGAGGCAATACTAAAGTTATTATTTATTTCCTTATATCATGATAAATGTTTATTATTCATGCTAGAATTGTATTAACTGGAAACTTTATACATGTGTGAATACATAGACAAACAAAATGTCACTAGTATGCCTCTACTTGATGCTACCTCTTGAGCACTGCATTGGATTTCCCCGAAGAGGAGATGATGATGCAGCAAAGTAGCATAAGTATTTCCCTCAGTTTTTGAGAACCAAGGTATCAATCCAGTAGGAGGCTACGCGCGAGTCCCTCGTACCTACACAAAACAAATAGCTCAACGCAACCAACGCGATTAGGGGTTGTCAATCCCTTCACGGTCACTTACGAGAGTGAGATCTGATAGAGATGATAGATAATATTTTTGATATTTTTGATATAAAGATGCAAGGTAAAAAGTAAAAGGCAAATCAAAAACCAAAGCAATAATAAAGTGATGGAGATTGATATGATGAGAATAGACCCGGGGCCATAGATTTCACTAGTGGCTTCTCTCGAGAGCATAAGTATTCTACGGTGGGTGAACAAATTACTGTTGAGCAATTGACAGAATTGAGCATAATTATGAGAATATCTAGGTATGATCATGTATATAGGCATCACGTCCCAGACAAGTAGACCGACTCCTGCTTGCATCTACTACTATTACTCCACTCATCGACCGCTATCCAGCATGCATCTAGAGTATTAAGTTAAAAACAGAGTAACGCCTTAAGCAAGATGACATGATGTAGAGGGATAGTTTCATGCAATATGATAAAAACTCCATCTTGTTATCCTCGATGGCAACAGTACTATACGTGCCTTGCTGCCCCTTTTATCACTGGGAAAGGACACCGCAAGATTGAACCCAAAGCTAAGCACTTCTCCCATCGTAAGAAAAACCAATCTAGTAGGCCAAACCAAACTGATAATTCGAAGAGACTTGCAAAGATAACCAATCATACATAAAAGAATTCAGAGAAGATTCAAATATTATTCATGATAGACTTGATCATAAACCCACAATTCATCGGTATCAACAAACACACCACAAAAAGAAGATTACATCGAATAGATCTCCACGAGAGAGGGGGAGAACATTGTATTGAGATCCAAAAAGAGAGAACAAGCCATCTAGCTACTAACTATGGACCCGAAGGTTTGAGGTAAACTACTCACACTTCATCGGAGGGGCTATGATGATGTAGAAGCCCTCCGTGATGATGGCCCCCTCCGACGGAGCTCCGGAACAGGCCCCAAGATGGGATCTCGTGGGTACAGAAGGTTGCGGCGGTGGAATTAGGTTTTTGGCTCCTATTCTGATCGTTTTGGGGTACGTAGGTAAATATAGGAGGAAGGAGTACGTCGGTGGAGCTTCGAGGGGCCCACGAGGCAGGGGGCGCGCCCTAGTGTTGGGGAACGTAGTAATTTCAAAAAAAATCCTACGCACACACAAGATCATGGTGATGCATAACAACGAGAGGGGAGAGTGTTGTCTACGTACCCTCGTAGACCGATAGCGGAAGCGTTATGACAACGCGGTTGACGTAGTCGTACGTCTTCACGGCCCGACCGATCAAGCACCGGAACTACGGCACCTCCGAGTTCTAGCACACGTTCAGCTTGATGACGATCCCCGGACTCCGATCCAGCAAAGTGTCGGGGATGAGTTCCGTCAGCACGACGGCATGGTGACGATCTTGATGTTCTACCGTCACAGGGCTTCGCCTAATCACCGCTACAATATTATCGAGGATTATGGTGTAGGGGGGCACCGCACACGGCTAAGAGAACGATCACGAAGATCAACTTGTGTCTTGAGGTGCCCCCTGCCCCCGTATATAAAGGAGCAAGGGGGGAGGCCGGCCGGCCCTAGCAGGGCGCGCCAGGAGGAGGAGTCCTCCTCCTAGTAGGAGTAGGACTCCCCTCTTTCCTACTCCTACTAGGAGGGGGAAAGGAAGGGGGGAGGGAGAAGGAAAGGGGGGCGCCGCCCCCCCCCCCCTCTCCTAGTCCTATTTGGACCAGAGGGAGAGGGGGCGGACGGCCCACCCTGGCCGCCCCTCTCTCTCTCTCTCCACTAAGGCCCATTAGGCCCATACTTCTCCCGGGGGGTTCCGGTAACCCTCCAGCACTCCGGTTTTCTCCGAAATCACCTGGAACACTTCCGGTGTCCGAATATAGTTGTCCAATATATCAATCTTGATGTCTCGACCATTTCGAGACTCCTCGTCATGTCCGTGATCACATCCGGGACTCCGAACAACCTTCGGTACATCAAAACATATAAACTCATAATGAAACTGTCATCGTAACGTTAAGCGTGCGGACCCTACGGGTTCGAGAACAATGTAGACATGACCGAGACACGTCTCCGGTCAATAATCAATAGCGGAACCTAGATGCTCATATTGGCTCCCACATATTCTACGAAGATCTTTATCGGTCAGACCGCATAACAACATACGTTGTTCCCTTTGTCATCAGTATGTTACTTCTCCGAGATTCGATCGTCGGTATCTTAATACCTAGTTCAATATCGTTACCGGCAAGTCTCTTTACTCGTTCCGTAATACATCATCTCGCAACTAACTCATTAGTTGCATTACTTGCAAGGCTTAAGTGATGTGCATTACCAAGAAGGCCGAGAGATACCTCTCCGACAATCTAGTGACAAATCCTAATCTCGAAAACGCCAACCCAACATGTACCTTTGGAGACACCTGTAGAGTACCTTTATAATCACCCAGTTACGTTGTGATGTTTGGTAGCACACAAAGTGTTCCTCCGGCAAACGGGAGTTGCATAATCTCATAGTCATAGGAACATGTATAAGTCATGAAGAAAGCAATAACAACATACTAAACGATCGGGTGCTAAGCTAATGGAATGGGTCATGTCAATCACATCATTCTCCTAATGATGTGATCCCGTTAATCAAATGACAACACATGTCTATGGTTAGGAAACATAACCATCTTCGATTAACAAGCTAGTCAAGTAGAGGCATACTAGTGACGTTTAGTTTTTTCTATGTATTCACACAAGTATTATGTTTCCGGTTAATACAATTCTAGCATGAATAATAAACATTTATCATGATATAAGGAGATAAATAATAACTTTATTATTGCCTCTAGGGCATATTTCCTTCAGTCTCTCACTTGCACTAGAGTCAATAATCTAGATTACACAGTAATGATTCTAACACCCATGGAGCTTTGGTGCTGATCATGTTTTGCTCGTGGAAGAGGCTTAGTCAACGAGTCTGCTACATTCAGATCCGTATGTATCTTGCAAATCTCTATGTCTCCCACCTGTACTAGATCCCGGATGGAATTGAAGCGTCTCTTGATATGCTTGGTTCTCTTGTGAAATCTGGATTCCTTTGCCAAGGCAATTGCACCAGTATTGTCACAAAAGATTTTCATTGGACCCGATGCACTAGGTATGACACCTAGATCGGATATGAACTCCTTCATCCAGACTCCTTCGTTTGCTGATTTTGAAGCAGCTATATACTCCGCTTCACATGTAGATCCCGCAACGACGCTTTGTTTAGAACTGCACCAACTGACAGCTCCACCGTTTAATGTAAACACGTATCCGGTTTGCGATTTAGAATCGTCCGGACCAGTGTCAAAGCTTGCATCAACGTAACCATTTACGATGAGCTCTTTGTCACCTCCATATACGAGAAACATATCCTTAGTCCTTTTCAGGTACTTCAGGATGTTCTTGACCGCTGTCCAGTGATCCACTCCTGCATTACTTTGGTACCTCCCTGCTAGACTTATAGCAAGGCACACATCAGGTCTGGTACACAACATTGCATACATGATAGAGCCTATGGCTGAAGCATAGGGAACATCTTTCATTTTCTCTCTATCTTCTGCAGTGGTCGGGCATTGAGTCTTACTCAATTTCACACCTTGTAACACAGGCAAGAATCCTTTCTTTGCCTGATCCATTTTGAACTTCTTCAAAACTTTGTCAAGGTATGTGCTTTGTGAAAGTCCAATTAAGCGTCTTGATCTATCTCTATAGATCTTAATGCCCAATATGTAAGCAGCTTCACCGAGGTCTTTCATTGAAAAACTCTTATTCAAGTATCCCTTTATGCTATCCAGAAATTCTATATCATTTCCGATTAGTAATATGTCATCCACATATAATATCAGAAATGCTACAGAGCTCCCACTCACTTTCTTGTAAATACAGGCTTCTCCAAAAGTCTGTATAAAACCAAATGCTTTGATCACACTATCAAATCGTTTATTCCAACTCCGAGAGGCTTGCACCAGTCCATAAATGGATCGCTGGAGCTTGCACACTTTGTTAGCTCCCTTTGGATCGACAAAACCTTCCAGCTGCATCATATACAACTCTTCTTCCAGAAATCCATTCAGGAATGCAGCTTTGACGTCCATCTGCCAAATTTCATAATCATAAAATGCGGCAATTGCTAACATGATTCGGACAGACTTAAGCATCGCTACAGGTGAGAAGGTATCATCTAGTCAATCCCTTGAACTTGTCGAAAACCTTTTGCGACAAGTCGAGCTTTGTAAACAGTAACATTACCGTCAGCGTCAGTCTTCTTCTTGAAGATCCATTTATTCTCAATTGCTTGCCGATCATTGGGAAAGTCAACCAAAGTCCACACTTTGTTTTCATACATGGATCCCATCTCGGATTTCATGGCTTCAAGCCATTTTGCGGAATCTGGGCTCACCATCGCTTCTTCATAGTTAGTAGGTTCGCCATGATCTAGTAGCATGACTTCCAGAACAGGATTACCGTATCACTCTGGTGCGGATCTTACTCTGGTTGATCTACGAGGTTCAGTAGTGACTTGTTCTGAAGTTTCATGATCATTATCATTAGCTTCCTCACTAATTGGTGTAGGTGTCACAGAAATCGGTTTCTGCGATGTACTACTTTCCAATAAGGGAGCAGGTACAGTTACCTCATCAAGTTCTACTTTCCTCCCACTCACTTCTTTCGAGAGAAACTCCTTCTCTAGAAAGGATCCATTCTTAGCAACAAATGTCTTGCCTTAGGATTTGTGATAGAAGGTGTACCCAACAGTCTCCTTTCGGTATCCTATGAAGACACATTTCTCCGATTTGGGTTCGAGCTTATCAGGTTGAAGGTTTTTCACATAAGCATCGCAGCCCCAAACTTTCAGAAAAGATAACTTTGGTTTCTTGCTAAACCATAGTTCATAAGGCGTCGTCTCAACGAATTTTGATGGTGCCCTATTTAACGTGAATGCGGCTGTCTCTAAAGCATAACCCCAAAACGATAGCGGTAAATCTGTAAGAGACATCATAGATCGCACCATATCAAGTAAAGTACGATTACGACGTTCGGACACAGCGTTACGCTGTGGTGTTCCGGGTGGCGTGAGTTGCGAAACTATTCCGCATTGTTTCAAATGTAGACCAAACTCGTAACTCAAATATTCTCCTCCACGATCAGATCATAGAAACTTTATTTTCTTGTTACGATGATTTTCAACTTCACTCTAAAATTCTTTGAACTTTTCAAATGTTTCAGACTTATGTTTCATTAAGTAGATATACCCATATCTGCTTAAATCATCTGTGAAAGTGAGAAAATAACGATATCCGCCACGAGCTTCAACATTCATTGGACCACATACATCTGTATGTATGATTTCCAACAAATCTGTTGCTCTCTCCATAGTACCGGAGAACGGCATTTTAGTCATCTTGCCCATGAGGCACGGTTCGCAAGTACCAAGTGATTCATAATCAAGTGGTTCCAAAAGTCCATCAGTATGGAGTTTCTTCATGCGCTTTACACTGATATGACCTAAACGGTAGTGCCACAAATAAGTTGCACTATCATTATCAACTCTGCATCTTTTGGCTTCAACATTATGAATATGTGTATCACTACTTTCGAGATTCATCAAAAATAGACCACTCTTCAAGGGTGCATGACCATAAAAGATATTACTCATATAAATAGAACAACCATTATTCTCTGATTTAAATGAATAACCGTCTCGCATCAAACAAGATCCAGATATAATGTTCATGCTCAACGCTGGCACCAAATAACAATTATTTAGGTCTAAAATTAATCCTGAAGGTAGATGTAGAGGTAGCGTGCCGACCGCGATCACATCGACTTTGGAACCTTTCCCACTCGCATCGTCACCTCGTCCTTTGCCAGTGTTCGCTTAATCCGTAGTCCCTGTTTCGAGTTGCAAATATTAGCAACAGAACCAGTATCAAATACCCAGGTGCTACTGCGAGCTCTAGTAAGGTACACATCAATAACATGTATATCACATATACATTTGTTCACCTTGCCATCCTTCTTATCCGCCAAATACTTGGGGCAGTTCCGCTTCCAGTGACCAGTCTGCTTGCAGTAGAAGCACTCAGTTTCAGGCTTAGGTCCAGATTTGGGTTTCTTCTACTGAGCAGCAACTTGCTTGTTGTTCTTCTTGAAGTTCCCCTTCTTATTCCCTTTGCCCTTTTTCTTGAAACTAGTGGTCTTGTTAACCATCAACACTTGATGCTCCTTCTTGATTTCTACCTCCGCAGCTTTTAGCATTGCGAAGAGCTCGGGAATTGTCTTATCCATCCCTTGCATATTATAGTTCATCACGAAGCTCTTGTAGCTAGGTGGAAGTGATTGGAGAATTCTGTCAATGACGCAATCATCCGGAAGATTAACTCCTAGTTGAATCAAGTGATTATTATACCCAGACATTTTGAGTATATGCTCACTGACAGAACTGTTCTCCTCCATCTTGCAGCCATAGAACTTATTGGAGACTTCATATCTCTCAATTCGGGCATTTGCTTGAAATATTAACTTCAACTCCTGGAACATCTCATATGCTCCATGACGTTCAAAACATCGTTGAAGACCCGATTCTAAGCCGTAAAGGATGGCACATTGAACTATCGAGTAGTCATCAGCTTTGCTCTGCCAGACGTTCTTAACGTCGTCAGTTGCATCAGCAGCAGGCCTAGCACCTAGCGGTGCTTCCAGGACGTAACTCTTCTGTGCAGCAATGAGGATAATCCTCAAGTTACGGACCCAGTCCGTGTAATTGCTACCATCATCTTTCAACTTTGCTTTCTCAAGGAACGCATTAAAATTCAACGGAACAACAGCACGGGCCATCTATCTACAATCAAACATAAACAAGCAAGATACTATCAGGTACTAAGTTCATGATAAATTTAAGTTCAATTAATCATATTACTTAAGAACTCCCACTTAGAAAAACATCCCTCTAATCTTCTAAGTGATCACGTGATCCAAATCAACTAAACCATAACCGATCATCACGTGAAATGGAGTAGTTTTCAATGGTGAACATCACTATGTTGATCATATCTACTATATGATTCACGCTCGACCTTTCGGTCTCAGTGTTCCGAGGCCATATCTGCATATGCTAGGCTCGTCAAGTTTAACCTGAGTATTCTGCGTGTGCAAAACTGGCTTGCACCCGTTGTAGATGGACGTAGAGCTTATCACACCCGATCATCACGTGGTGTCTGGGCACGACGAACTTTGGCAACGGTGCATACTCAGGGAGAACACTTTTATCTTGAAATTTAGTGAGAGATCATCTTATAATGCTACCGTCAAACAAAGCAAGATAAGATGCATAAAAGATAAACATCACATGCAATCAATATAAGTGATTTGCTATGGCCATCATCATCTTGTGCTTGTGATCTCCATCTCCGAAGCATCGTCATGATCACCATCGTCACCGGCGCGACACCTTGATCTCCATCGTAGCATCGTTGTCGTCTCGCCAAACTTATGCTTCTACAACTATCGCTACCGCTTAGTGATAAAGTAAAGCATTACAGGGCGATTGCATTGCATACAATAAAGCGACAACCATATGGCTCCTGCCAGTTGCCGATAACTCGGTTACAAAACATGATCATCTGATACAATAAAATTTAGCATCATGTCTTGACCATATCACATAACAACATGCCCTGCAAAAACAAGTTAGACGTCCTCTACTTTGTTTGTTGCAAGTTTTATGTGGCTGCTATGGGCTTAAGCAAGAACCAATCTTACCTACGCATCAAAACCACAATGATAGTTTGTCAAGTTGGTGATGTTTTAACCTTCGCAAGGACCGGGCGTAGCCACACTCGGTTCAACTAAAGTTGGAGAAACTGACACCTGCCAGCCACCTGTGTGCAAAGCACGTCGGTAGAACTAGTCTCGCGTAAGCGTACGCGTAATGTCGGTCCGGGCCGCTTCATCCAACAATACCGCCGAACCAAAGTATGACATGCTGGTAAGCAGTATAACTTATATTGCCCACAACTCACTTGTGTTCTACTCGTGCATATAACATCAACACATAAAACCTAGGCTCGGATGCCACTGTTGGGGAACGTAGTAATTTCAAAAAAATTCCTACGCACACGCAAGATCATGGTGATGCATAGCAACGAGAAGGGAGAGTGTTGTCCACGTACCCTCGTAGACCGATAGCGGAAGCGTTATGACAACGCGGTTGATGTAGTCGTACGTCTTCACGGCCCGACCGATCAAGCACCGAAACTACGGCACCTCCGAGTTCTAGCACACGTTCAGCTTGATGACGATCCCCGGACTCCGATCCTGCAAAGTGTTGGGGATGAGTTCTGTCAGCACGACGGCGTGGTGACGATCTTGATGTTCTACCGTCGCAGGGCTTCGCCTAAGCACCACTACAATATTATCGAGGATTATGGTGGAGGGGGGCACCGCACACGGCTAAGAGAACGATCATGAAGATCAACTTGTGTCTTGAGGTGCCCCCTGCCCTCGTATATAAAGGAGCAAGGGGGAAGGCCGGCCGGCCCTAGCAGGGCGCGCCAGGAGGAGTCCTCCTCCTAGTAGGAGTAGGACTCCCCTCTTTCCTACTCCTACTAGGAGGGGGAAAGGAAGGGGGAGAGGGAGAAGGAAAGGGGGCGCCGACCCCCCCTCTCCTAGTCCAATTCGGACCATAGGGGGAGGGGCGTGCAACCCACCCTGGCCGCCCCTCTCTCTCCACTAAGGCCCATTAGGCCCATACTTCTCCCGGGGGGTTCCGGTAACCCTCCGGCACTTCGGTTTTCTCCGAAATCACCTGGAACACTCCCGGTGTCCGAATATAGTCGTCCAATATATCAATATTTATGTCTCGACCATTTCGAGACTCCTCGTCATGTCCGTGATCACATCCGGGACTCCGAACATCCTTCGGTACATCAAAACATATAAACTCATAATGAAATTGTCATCGTAACGTTAAGCGTGCGGACCCTACGGGTTCGAGAACAATGTATATATGACTGAGACACGTCTCCGGTCAATAACCAATAGCGGAACCTGGATGCTCATATTGGCTCCCACATATTCTACGAAGATCTTTATCGGTCAGACCACATAACAACATACGTTGTTCCCTTTGTCATCGGTATGTTACTTGCCCGAGATTCGATCGTCGGTATCTTAATACCTAGTTCAATCTCGTTACCGGCAAGTCTCTTTACTCGTTCCGTAATACATCATCTCACAACTAAATCATTAGTTGCATTGCTTGCAAGGCTTAAGTGATGTGCGTTACCGAGAAGGCCTAGAGATACCTCCCCAATAATCGGAGTGACAAATCCTAATCTCGAAATACGCCAACCCAACATGTACCTTGGGAGACACCTGTAGAGTACCTTTATAATCACCCAGTTACGTTGTGACGTTTGGTAGCACACAAAGTGTTCCTCCGGCAAACGGGAGTTGCATAATCTCATAGTCATAGGAACATGTATAAGTCATGAAGAAAGCAATAGCAACATACTAAACGATCGGGTGCTAAGCTAATGGAATGGGTCATGTCAATCACATCATTCTCCTAATGATGTGATCCCGTTTATCAAATGACAACACATGTCTATGGTTAGGAAACATAACCATCTTCGATTAACGAGCTAGTCAAGTAGAGGCATACTAGTGACGTTTAGTTTTGTCTATGTATTCATACAAGTATTATGTTTCCGGTTAATACAATTCTAGCATGAATAATAAACATTTATCATGATATAAGGAAATAAATAATAACTTTATTATTGCCTCTAGGGCATATTTCCTTCACCTAGGGGGCGCCCTCCACCCTCGTGACCGCCTCGTGGCTTTCTTGATAGAGGGTCCAAGTCTCCTGGATCATATCTGATGAGAAAATCACGTTCCCGAAGGTTTCATTCCGTTTGGACTCCGTTTGATATTCCATTTCTTCGAAACATTGAAATAGGCAAAAAACAGCAATTATGGGTTGGGCCTCCGGTTAATAGGTTAGTCCCAAAAATAATATAAAAGTGGAAAATAAAGCCCAATATAGTCCAAAACAGTAGATAATATAGCATGGAGCAATAAAAAATTATAGATACGTTGGAGACGTATCAGGCATCCCCAAGCTTAATTCATGCTCGTCCTCGAGTAGGTAAATGATAAAAGGAGAATTTATGATGCGGAGTGCTACTTGGCATAATTTCAATGTAAATCTTCTAAATTGTGGTATGAATATTCAGATCCGAAAGATTCAAGACAAGAGTTCATATTGACATAAAAATAATAATACTTCAAGCATACTAACTAAGCAATTATGTCTTTTCAAAATAACATGGCCAAAGAAAGTTCATCCCTACAAAATCATATAGTTTAGTCATGCTCCATTTTTGTCACACAAGAATGCTCTCATCATGCACAACCCCGATGACAAGCCAAGCAATTGTTTCATACTTTAATAATCTCAAACTTATAAACCTTCACGCAATACATGAGCGCGAGCCATGGATATAGCACTATGGGTGGAATAGAATATGATGATGGGGGTTATGTGGAGAAGACAAAAAAGGAGAAAATCTCACATCAACGAGGATAATCAACGGGCTATGGAGATGCCCACCGATTAATGTTAATGCAAGGAGTAGGGATTGCCATGCAACGGATGCACTAGAGCTATAAATATATGAAAGCTCAACAAAAGAAACTAAGTGGGTGTGCATCCAACTTGCTTGCTCACGAAGACCTAGGGCATTTGAGGAAGCCCGTCGTTGGAATATACAAGCCAAGTTCTATAATGAAAAATTCCCACTAGTATATGAAAATGACAAAGCAAGAGACTCTCTATTATGAAGATTATGGTGCTACTTTGAAGCACAAGTGTGGAAAAAAGGATAGTAGTGTTGCCCCTTTTTATTTTATATATTTTTTATTTTTTTGGGCCTTTTTTCTTTGGCCTTTTTTTTATTTGGGACAATACTCTATTAAATGATGATCATCACACTTCTATTTATTTACAACTCAATATTACAACTCGATACTAGAACAAAGTATGACTCTATATGAATGCCTCCGGCGGTGTACCGGGATATGCAATGAATCAAGAGTGACATGTATGAAAGAATTATGAACAGTGGCTTTGCCACGAATACTATGTCAACTACATGATCATGCTAGCAATATGACAATGATGAATGAGTCATGAAGAATGATATGGTGGAAAGTTGCATGACAATATATCTCGGTATGGCTATGGAAATGCCATAATAGGTAGGTATGGTGGTTGTTTTGAGGAAGATATAAGGAGGTTTATGAAAGAGCGTATCATATCACGGGGTTTGGATGCACCGGCGAAGTTTGCACCAACTCTCAATGTGAGAAAGGGCAATGCACGGTATCGAAGAGGCTAGCAATGATGGAAGGGTGAGAGTGCGTATAATCCATGGACTCAACATTAGTCATAAAGAACTCATATACTTATTGCAAAAATCTACAGGTCATGAAAAACCAAAGCATTACGCGCATGCTCCTAGGGGGATAGATTGGTAGGAAAAGACCATCGCTCGTCCCCGACCGCCACTCATAAGGAGGACAATCAAACTTCAACTCAAGCATTTCTCAAATTCACAACTACTCAACTAGCACAACTTTGATATTATCACCTCCATATCTCAAAACAATTATCAAGTATCAAACTTTTCTTAGTATTCAACGCACTCAAAAGAAAGTTTTACAAATCTTGAATACCAAGCATATTATTATTAAGCAAATTACCATGCTATTTAAGACTCTCAAAATAATCTAAGTGAAGCATGAGAGATCAATAGTTTCTTTAAAACAAATCCACCACCGTGCTCTAAAAGATATAAGTGAAGAACTAGAGCAGAACTATATAACTCAAAAGATATAAGTGAAGCACATAGAGTATTCTATCAAATTCCAATTCATGTATGGCTCTCTCAAAAGGTGTGTACAGCAAGGATGATTGTGGCACACTAACAAACAAAGACACAAATAATACAAGACGCTCCAAGCAAAACACATATCATGTGGTGAATAAAAATATAGCTCCAAGTAAAATTACCGATGGAAGTAGACGAAAGAGGGGATGGCTTCCGGGGCATCCCCAAGCTTTGACTTTTTGGTGTCCCTGGATTATCTTGGGGGTGCCATGGGCATCCCCAAGCTTAGGCTCTTGCCACTCCTTGTTCCATAATCCATCAAAAGATTTCACCCAAAACTTGAAAACTTCACAACACAAAACTCAACAGAAATCTCGTGAGCTCCGTTAGCGAAAGAAAACAAAAGACCACTTCAAGGTACTGTAATGAACTCATTCTTTATTTGTATTGGTGTTAAACCTACTGTATTCCAACTTCTCTATGGATTATAAACTATTTTACTAGCCATAGATTCATTAAAATAAGCAAACAACACGCGAAAAACAGAATCTGTCAAAAACAGAACAGTCTGTAGTAATCTGTAACTAACGCAAACTTCTGGAACTCCAAAAAATCTACCAAAATAGGACGACCTAGAAAATTTGTTTATTGATGATCAGCAATTGTAATCAGTAGTTTATCACGTTCTGGTGATTTTTAACAATTGTTTTCGTGAACAGAAAGTTTCTGGAAATTACACCAAGATCAAATAACTATCATCCAAGAAGATCCTATAGGTTTAACTTGGCACAAACACTAATTAAAAGATTAAACCACATCTAAACAGAAGGTAGATAGATTATTTATTCCTAAACAGAAGCAAAAAAAAATTGGGTTGCCTCCCAACAAGCGCTATCGTTTAACGCCCCTAGCTAGGCATAAAAGCAAGGATAGATCTAGGTATTGCCATCTTTGGTAGGCAACTCTTCAATGAGGCATCTAACTTCTTTAGAGATTTCTTTCTTTTTATTAATTATCAAACTTTTGGGCACAAAATCGAAAAATTCATTTGTAGCAAATGGTTCCTTAATGATAGCAAAAATATTGGGATGAATACTTATAGATTTAAGATCCGCAGTTTCCTTGCTAGAGGATTCACCCATACTCTTAGGAACATACATAAGATTGGCATTTTTAGTAGGTGGACTTGGAGTATTTTTTTTTTGGAAGAAAAAGCGGTTCCCAAGTTGGTAATGATACCCTCAAGTTTATCAATTTTGGTGGAATCTTGATTTATTCTCTAATTAACTATGGGTTCCTTCTCCTTAATATTTTTCAAAGTCACCCCCACCTTAGATCCATATTGGGTAATTTGATTGTGGATCTTTTTACCTAGATTTTCAATTAATTCAATGGTAGCAACTTTATTTTCAATAATTTCAAGTCTTTCCATTACATGCTCCAAAGTTAACATAGTTCCATTAACCAAAAGAGGTGGTGAGCCAAATAAATCTATCATAGCATTGTAAGAATCAAAAGTGTGGCTACCCAAGAAATTCCCTCCGGTAATGGTATAAAGGATATATCTATACCAAGGATTAGCACCTACATAAAAAATGCGAAGAAGAACTAAAGTAGATTGCTTCCTGGTAGATCTATTTTGAGCATTGCAAATTCTATACCAAGCATCTTTTAAATTTTCTCCTTCCCTTTGTTTAAAATTTAGAACTTCGTTCTCGGGAGACAATGGGGAAGATATAAGACTAGCCATCACGGCAAGCAAGCGAGAAAGAGGCAAACAGAAAAGAGAGGGCGAATAAAACGGCAAGGGTGAAGTGGGGGAGTGGAAAACGAGAGGCAAATGGCAAATAATGTAGTGCGAGAGATAAGGAATTGTGATGGGTACTTGGTATGTTGACTTTTGCGTAGACCCCCCCCCCCCCCCGGCAACGGCGCCAGAAATTCTTCTTGCTACCTCTTGAGCACTGCGTTGGATTTCCCCGAAGAGGAGAGGATGATGCAGCAAAGTAGCGTAAGTATTTCCCTCAGTTTTTGAGAACCAAGGTATCAATCTAGTAGGAGGCTACGCGCGAGTCCCTCGTACCTACACAAAACAAATAGCTCAACGCAACCAACGCGATTAGGGGTTGTCAATCCCTTCATGGTCACTTACGAGAGTGAGATCTCATAGAGATGATAGATAATATTTTTGATATTTTTGATGTAAAGATGCAAGGTAAAAAGTAAAAGGCAAAGTAAAAAAGCAAAGCAATAATAAAGTGATGGAGATTGATATGATGAGAATAGACCCGGGGCCATAGATTTCACTAGTGGCTTCTCTCGAGAGCATAAGTATTCTACGGTGGGTGAACAAATTACTATTGAGCAATTGACAGAATTGAGCATAATTATGAGAATATCTAGGTATGATCATGTATATAGGCATCACGTCCGAGACAAGTAGACCGACTCCTGCCTGCATCTACTACTATTACTCCACTCATCGATAGCTATCCAGCATGCATCTAGAGTATTAAGTTAAAAACAGAGTAACGCCTTAAGCAAGATGACATGATGTAGAGGGATAGTTTCATGCAATATGATAAAAACCCCATCTTGTTATCCTCGATGGCAACAATACTATATGTGCCTTGCTGCCCCTTCTGTCACTGGAAAAGGACACCGCAAGATTGAACCCAAAGCTAAGCACTTCTCCCATTGCAAGAAAAACCAATCTAGTAGGCCAAACCAAACTGATAATTCGAAGAGACTTGAAAAGATAACCAATCATACATAAAAGAATTCAGAGAAGATTCAAATATTATTCATAGATAGACTTGACCATAAACCCACAATTCATCAGTCTCAACAAACACACCGCAAAAAGAAGATTACATTGAATAGATCTCCACGAGAGAGGGGGAGAACATTGTATTGAGATCCAAAAAGAGAGAAGAAGCCATCTAGCTACTAACTATGGACCCGAAGGTCTAAGGTAAACTACTCACACTTCATCAGAGGGGCTATGATGATGTAGAAGCCCTCCGTGATGATGGCCCCCTCCGTCAGAGCTCCGGAACAGGCCCCAAGATGGGATCTCGTGGGTACAGAAGGTTGCGGCGGTGGAATTAGGTTTTTGGCTCCTATTCTCATCGTTTGGGGGTACGTAGGTATATATAGGAGGAAGGAGTACACTGGTGGAGCTTCGAGGGGCCCACGAGGCAGGGTGCGCGCCCTAGGGGGGCGCCCTCCACCCTTGTGACCGCCTCGTGGCTTTCTTCACCGAGGGTCCAAGTCTCCTGGATCATATCTGATGAGAAAATCACGTTCCCGAAGGTTTCATTCCGTTTGGACTCCGTTTGATATTTCGTTTCTTCTAAACACTGAAATAGGTAAAAAAAACAGCAATTCTGGGTTGGGCCTCCGGTTAATAGGTTAGTCTCAAAAATAATATAAAAATGGAAAATAAAGCCCAATATAGTCCAAAACAGTAGATAATATAGCATGGAGCAATCAAAAATTACAGATACGTTGGAGACGTATCACTTGACTAGCTCGTTGAATCAAAGATGGTTAAGTTTCCTAGCCATATACATGAGTTGTCATTTGATTAACGGGATCACATCATTAGAGAATGACGTGATTGACTTGACCCATTCCGTTATCTTAGCACTTGATCGTTTAGTATGTTGCTATTGCTTTCTTCATGACTTATACATGTTCCTATGACTATGAGATTATGCAACTCCCGAATACCGGAGGAACACTTTGTGTGCTACCAAACGTCACAACATAACTGGGTGATTATAAAGGTGCTCTACAGGTGTCTCCGATGGTACTTGTTGAGTTGGCATAGATCGAGATTAGGATTTGTCACTCCGATTGTCGGAAAGGTATCTCTGGGCCCTCTCAGTAATGCACATCACTATAAGCCTTGCAAGCATTCTAACTAATGAGTTAGTTGCGGGATGATGCATTACAAAACGAGTAAAGAGACTTGTCGGTAACGAGATTGAGCTATGTATTGAGATACCAACGATCGAATCTCGGGCAAGTAACATACCGATGACAAAGGGAACAACGTATGTTGTTATGCGGTTTGACCGATGAAGATCTTCGTAGAATATGTAGGAACCAATATGAGCATCTAGGTTCCGCTATTGGTTATTGACCGGAGACGTGTCTCGGTCATGTCTACATAGTTCTCGAACCCGTAGGGTCCGCACGCTTAAAGATCTGTGACGATTTGTATTATGAGTTTATGTGATTTGATGTACCAAAGGTAGTTTGGAGTCCCGGATGAGATCGGAGACATGATGAGGAGTCTCGAAATGGTCGAGACATAAAGATCGATATATTGGACGACTATATTCGGACATCGGAAAGGTTCCGAGTGATTCGGGTATTTCCGGGGGTACCGGGGAGTTACGGGAATACGAGGAAGAATCAATGGGCCTCATGGGCCAAGTGGTGGAAGAGAGGAGGCAGGGCGCGCGTCCCCCTAGCCCAAACCGAATTGGACTAGGGGGACGCCCCCCCTTTCCTCCTTTTCCTCCCTCTCCTTCCTTCTCCTTCTCCTCCTTCCTTTCCTCCTCCTAGTAGGAGTAGGAAAGGGGAGTCCTACTCCTACTAGGAGGAGGACTCCTCCTCCTGGCGCGCCCTACAGGGGCCGGCCGACCTCTCTCCTTGCTCCTTTATATATGGGGGCAGGGGGCACCCTAGGACACACAAGTTGATCTGTTGATCTCTTCCAGCCGTGTGCAGTGGCCCCCTTCACCATAATCCACCCCGATCATATCATAGCAATGCTTAGGCAAAGCCTTGCGTTGGTAGCATCATCATCACCATCATCACGCTGTCGTGCTGACGAAACTCTCCGGCGAAGCTTTGCTGGATCGGAGCTCGTGGGACGTCATCGAGCTGAACGTATGCTGAATTCAGAGGTGCCGTGCGTTCGGTACTTGGATCGGTCGGATCGTGAAGACGTACGACTACATCAACTGCGTTGTGCTAACGCTTCTGCTTTCGGTCTACGAGGGTAGGTGGACACACTCTCCCCTCCCGTTGCTATGCATCACCATGATCCTATGTGTGCGTAGGATTCTTTTTGAAATTACTATGTTCCCCAATAGCATACACGTATGGTCTCTCATTATGCTATGAAATTGGAGCTTGATTTATTATTGATTGTCATCCTTTGCCTGGAGGTCGGGAGCGCGCGATGGTTAAATCCTACCAACTTCTCCCCTAGGAGCATGCGTTGTAGTACTTTGCTTCGAGGGCTAATAAACTTTCACAATAAGTATGTGAGTTCTTTATGACTAATTAATGTGAGTCCATGGATTATACGCACTCTCACCTTTTCGCATTTTGCTAGCCTGTTCGGTACCGTGCATTGCCCTTTCTCACCTTGAGTTGTGGTGCAAACTTCGCCGGTGCATCCAAACCCCATAATACGATACGCTCTTTCACACATAAGCCACCTTATATCTTCCTCGAACCAACCACCATACCTACCTATTATGGCATTTCCATAGCCATTCCGACATATACTGCCAGCAATTTCCACTGTTTCGTTTTATTATGACACATATCATCATTGTCATATTGCTTTGCATGATCATATAGTTGGCATAGTATTTGTGGCTTGGCCCCCGTTCATATTTTTTATACATTTCACGCTAGATCATTGCACATCCGGGTACACCGACAGAGGAATTCATATAGAGTCATATTTTTGTTCTAGTATCGAGTTGTAATTCTTGAGTTGTAAGTAAATAAAAGTCTGATGATCATTATTATTAGAGCATTGTCCCATGTGAGGAAAGGATGGTGGAGACTATGATTCCCTCACAAGTTGGGATGAGACTCCGGAAAAAAATAAAAAAGAGGCCAAAGAGCCCAAAATAAAAAAAGAGGCCAAAGGGCCCAAAAAGAAAAAATGAAAAATAAAAAATGAGAGAAAAAGAGAAAAGGGACAATGTTACTATCCTTTTCCACACTTGTGCTTCAAACTAGCACCATGTTCTTCATGATAGAGAGTCTCCTATCTTGTCACTTTCATATACTACTAGTGGGAATTTTTCATTACAGAACTTGGCTTGTATATTCTTTTTTTTCGTGAATACGCAAAGATTGTGTATCATTGTATTGATAGGAGGGGTGAAAAATACATAGGGTGAGTGCTACAACGGCCACGCGTACACAAGCTGGCACGAGCACAAGTAGCAGGAGCAGATGGGGTAGGGGCTGCTCATCCCCGATACATCGAGCTATAGCCTCTCTCTCAGAGATCATCGTCGCCAAGCCGTTGGCGCCGGCGCTAGCCCAAAGGCGAGCGTCTTCCTGAATAGACCAAAGCAAGCTAGCGATGGAGGGGTGCAGCTGGTCGAAGACGCACCCATTCCGGTGCTTCTAGATAGCCCAGGCGGTGAGGGCAATGATGGAGTTTAGACCCTTCCGTAGAGCAGCGGGCGATGTGGAGCACGCATTGATCCACCAATCCGCGAAAGGCGTGTCCGGGGCCGGGATCGTAGCGGTTGATCTGCACCAAGATAGAACCTCGTGCCAAATTTGGCGGGAGAAGGGGCAAGCAGTGAATAGATGGTGCATGTCCTCGGTGGCCTGGTCACAGAGCATGCGCAGGGGCTTGTATATTTCAATGATGGGCTTCCTCAAATGCCCTAGCTCTTCATGAGCAAGCAAGTTGGATGCACACCCACTTAGTTTTCTTTTGATCTTTCATACACTTATATAGTGCATCTGTTGCATGCCAGTCCCTACTCCTTACATTGACATCAATTGATGGGCATCTCCATAGCCCGTTGATTAGCCTCGTCAATGTGAGACTTTGTCCTTTTTTGTCTTCTCCACACAACCTCCAACATCATATTCTATTCCACCCATAGTGCTATATCCATGGCTCACGCTCATGTATTGCCTGAGAGTTGAAAAAGCTAAAGCGCGTTAAAAAGTATGAACCAATTGCTTGGCTAACACCACAGGTGTGCATGATAAATACCTTGTGTTAAGAAGATGGAGCATAGCAAGACTATATGGTTTTGTAGGGATAACTTTCTTTAGCCATTATATTTTGAAACGACATGATTGCTTTTTAGTATGATTGAAGTATTATTGTTTTTATGTCAATATTAAACTTTTCTTTTGAATCTTATGGATCTGAATATTCATGCCACATAAATAAAGATTACAGGATAAACATGTTAGGTAGCATTCCACATCAAAAATTTCTATTTTTATCATTTACCTACTCGAGGACGAGCAGGAATTAAGCTTAGGATGCTTGACACGTCTCCAACTTATCTACAATTTTTATTGTTCCATGCTATTATATTATCAATCTTGGATGTTTTATATGCATTATTATACTATTTTATATCATTTTTTGGGACTAACCTATTAACCTTGTGCCAAGTGCCAGTTGTTGTTGTTTTTCCTTGTTTTTGCCTTTACAGAAAATCAATACCAAACGGAGTCCAAATGGAATGAAACTTTTTGACGATTTTTCGTGAAAAACAAGACACCCTAGAAGCATCGGGAGGAGGCCAGAGGATCCACGAGGTGGCCACAAGCTTGTAGGACACGCCCCCCGGGGGGCGCCCACCAAGCTTGTGGGCCCCTCATATCCCCTCTTACCCTAATTCTTCTTCTATAAATACCCAAATATACTCCGTATACCAGAGGGCACACGAAAAATACTTTTCCGCCGCTGCAAGTTTTTGTTCTCGCGAGATCCCATCTGGAGGCCTTTTCCGGTATTCTATCGGAGGGGGATTCGACCACGGAGGGCTTCTACATCAACCTTGTTGCCCTTCCGATGATGTGTGAGTAGTTTACCACAGACCTACGGGTCCATAGCTAGTAGCTAGATGGCTTCTTCTATCTCTTTGATCTTCAATACAATGTTCTCCTCGATGTTCTTGGAGATCTATCCGATGTAATCTTCTTTTGCGGTGCTTTTGTTGAGATCCGATGAATTGTGAGTTTATGATCAGATTATCTATGAATATTATTTGAGTCTTCTCCGAACTCTTTTATGCATGATTAAGATAGTTTTGTATTTATCTCCGATCTATTGAGTTGGTTTGACCAACTAGATTGATTTTTCTTGCAATAGGAGAGGTGCTTTGTAATGGGTTCAATCTTGCGGTGCTTATTCCTAGTGACAGAAAGGGAAATGACATGTATTTGTATTGTTTCCATTAAGGATAAAAAGATGTGGGTTGTTCATATTGATTGGATCTATCCATCTACATCAAGTCATCTTGCTTAAAGTGTTACTCCCTTCTTGTTAACTTAATACACTAGATGCATGCTGGATAGCGGTCGATGTGTGGAGTAATAGTAGTAGATGCAGGCAGCAGTTGGTATACTTGTCACGGACGTGATGCCTATATTCATGATCATTGCCTTAGATATCGTCATAACTATGCGCTTTTCTATCAATTGCTCAACAGTAATTTGTTTACCTACCGTATTGAAAGATCGTGGATGTCGCCTAGAGGGAGGGGTGAATAGGCGCTTTAAAATAATTACGGTTGAGGCTTGAACAAATGCGGAATAAACCTAGCGGTTAATTTGTCAAGCACAAAACCTACAACAACTAGGCTCACCTATGTGCACCAACAACTTATGATAAGCAAGAAAAACTACTTAGGCGATAGCAAGATATATGACAAGAAACAATATGGCTATCACAAAGTAAAGTGCATAAGTAAAGGGCTCGGGTAAGAGTTAACCGAGGCACGCGGAGACGACGATGTATCCCGAAGTTCACACCCTTGCGGATGCTAATCTCCGTTTGGAGCGGTGTGGAGGCACAATGCTCCCCAAGAAGCCACTAGGGCCACCGTAATCTCCTCACGCCCTCGCACAATGCAAGATGCCGTGATTCCACTAAGGGACCCTTGAGGGCGGTCACCGAACCCGTACAAATGGCAACCCTTGGGGGCGGTCACCGAACCCGTACACTTTGGCAACCCTTGGGGGCGGTCACCGGTACCCGTCAAATTGCTCGGGGCGATCTCCACAACCTAATTGGAGACCCCGACGCTTGCCCGGAGCTTTACACCACAATGATTGAGCTCCGAACACCACCAACCGTCTAGGGCGCCAAGGCACCCAAGAGGAACAAGCTCTAGGGTGCCCAAACACCCAAGAGTAATAAGCTTCTCAAACTTCACTTCCACGTATCACCGTGGAGAACTCAAACCAATGCACCAAATGCAATGGCAAGGGCACACGGAGTGCCCAAGTCCTTCTCTCCCAAATCCCACCAAAGCAACTAATGCAAGGGACGAAAATGAGAGGAAGAACAAGAAGGAGAACACCAAGAACTCCAAGAACTAGATCCAAGGGGTTCCCCTCACATAGAGGAGAAAGTGATTGGTGGAAATGTGGATCTAGATCTCCTCTCTCTTTTCCCTCAAAAACTAGCAAGAATCCATGGAGGGATTGAGAGTTAGCAAGCTCGTAGAAGGTCAACAATGGGGGAAGAACACGAGCTAAAAGGATGAGGTTCATTGGGGAAGAAGACCCCCTTTTATAGGTGGGGAAAAATCCAACCGTTATGCTCACAGCCCGCACCAAGCGGTACTACCGCTCGTCCTCACGGTACTACCGCTCGACCTCACGGTACTACCGCTCTACCTCACGGTACTACCGCAAATGGTAGCGGTACTACTGCTTGCGAGCGGTACTAAAAAATTACATCCGGGCCTACTTCCGGAGGACTTGGGGCGAGTTTTTGGTCCGGAGCGGTACTACCGCTGTAGGAGCCACGGTAGTACTGCTCTGGAGCGGTAGTAAAAAATTACATCCGCTCCAAATCGCGGTAGTAGCGCAGCAGCCTTTTCAGAACACCAAAACTGCCATAACTTTTGCAAACGAACTCCGAATTCGATGAAACCAAGTTTGTTGGAAAGCTAACGACATTTCCTAACACAATCTTGATAGAAATATCAATAAGAAGCAAATGAGAAAAGGCCTAAAAGAAAATGGTGAGAACCCTTCCTCGGATAAGACCGATAAAACGTCCAACACCGAAAACATCATAGAAGACGCATGCGAACTCCCTTTTCGATGAACTCAAGCTTGTCATCAAGATGACCATAAGCTCTAACACTCACAATGAGAACCAAACAAGAACCAAGAAACATGACGCAAGGATGCAATGGTTTGAGCTCTCGACGAATGATACGATCAAGCTATTCACTTGAGAGCCCCCCTTGATAGTACGGCTATCGATCCTATAACCCGGTCTCCCAACTACCACCATGAGACCGGTAAAATAGAAAACATATCAAGGGCAAACCTTTGCCTTGCACATGATCCACTTGGGCTAGATGATGACGATCTTGTCCTCCTCAAGATGGACCACCTTTCTTGATTGCGTTGGGTCGATGGAGACTAGATGATTGCTCCCCCATACTCCACTATGGGTGAGCCACTCTTTGGCACATCTTCACAAGTCCATTGACACCAAATGGATGGCAAGCTTCAAGCACTTGATGTCTTCGTGATGCTCCACTTGAACTTGCACATGACAATCTTGACTAGATGATTGCTCCCCCATACTCCACTATGGGTGAGCCACTCTTTGGCACATCTTCACAAGTCCATTGACACCAAATGGATGGCAAGCTTCAAGCACTTGATGTCTTCGTGATGCTCCACTTGAACTTGCACATGACAATCTTGATGACGATCACCACTTGATGCCATCCTCTCCATGGGTTGAGGGATATCTTCCTCTTGACGCAAGCCCATGAACACGTACCTAACCCCACATAGAACTCTCACATAGACCATGGGTTAGTACACAAAGCACAATGGACAATGCTTACTATACCATGGGATCACTTGACCCCTCTCGGTACATCTTCTACGCTTTGTGAGTTGATCAACTTGATTCACTCTTGACTTAGTCTTGATTAACCTTGAATCTTTCCAACTCTCTTCATTTGGATGATGTCTTGAAGGTAAACATGAATGATCACACAATCTTCTTCTTCAAGACATGCTTGCAATAAGCTCAACACTCACATGACCAATCTTAGAATAATTCCTTAATAGCACCTTGGTAAACTCATAAACTCCTTGAAACCAACACATGGACTTCAAGAAATGCCTATGGACAAATCCTTCAAATATAACTCAAGGCAACCATTAGTCCATAGAGATTGTCATTAATTACCAAAACCAAACATGGGGGCACCGCATGTTCTTTCAATCTCCCCCATTTTGGTAATTGATGACAATCACTTTCAAGAGAGTTTATATAAGGAATTATGCATCACCATGCAATGCAACAACCAATAATGCATGCGAATGAGATGCAAACGCTAAGGAAACATAAACCAAAGCTTCTCCACAAAACTCTCTGAAACTTCTCCCCCATTGGCATCGATTGCCAAAATGGGCGAAAAGCTTAGAGGGCCAATATAGATTGTGGTCCTCCATAAATTGCGTATTTCTCAACAAGAGAGTGGAATGCAATACACATATCCAACTGCCAATACTTGGAGGAGGACAAACTATATTGAGGCCCAAAGATTGCAATAGAAAGATATGCCACAAAGACATAACAAAGAGAGAAACAAGGAAACAAGCAATCATAGGATACCAATTGAAGCAAGCTATGAAAATATACCAATTGGACCAACTAGACCAATGATCCTACATGCAACATGAATAAAAGATATTATGATAAGAGCAAAGAAGTGTTCTAAGGAAACTAGAGTAGCTCCCCATGATTTGTGCACACATAAGAATTTTTGTATTTGGATACAAAGTGCACAAAATAGGATCATAGCTCCCCCAAAATCAATAGAAACTTACAACAAGTGCAAGAGAGCATATAGGAAACTAAGCCTAGTACTTGCAACAAACACATGGTTGAGCAACAAATGAAAGAGGCAACTTAAGAATGGGCTCAACCAAAATGATGTGTGTGAGTCAAGGCAATGCACTTGACAAGACTAATGTACGGATGAGCATTAAGCATCAATAAAGTCTTGAAAGAATGAGGCACACGGTGCAAGGCCTATCATTCCCACACACAACTAGCAAATGGGTTCACAAGCTTACTAATAAGCATATAAAGAACCTATGCTTGTGACAACCCGCGGTGAAGATAGAAGAAGAAAGCCTCATCAAGACGAGGGATACCAATTAAGATGGCAAAAGCCTCGTAAAGATGAGCATGAGGAAAATAATCTTCACCACACAAGAGTGCATCAAGATGCAACGAGATACGACACGCACTCAAGGCAAACGCTTTCACGGAGCCACCAAAGAAATAACGAAAGAGAGACAAGGTGGACGTGAAAGGAAGGATATCATCTAGAGATATAATTTCTCCCAAGTGTATAAGGTTCTAGGTAGATGAAATCATGATGATATATATCTACAAAGAAGGATGTACACCCGAAATAGTTACAACATGAAGGAACAAGATATCCAAAAGGAAGTCATACATACACCAATAAGATATTTGCTTGAGAGCATAGCACATGGCTAGATATGGTCTTATTTTATACAAATGAATTCCAACCACACGAACATCAAAGACATCACAACTAGCAACAAGACATCATTGTTGGGATGCTTTGAGAAAGGAAACAAGTATTACAAGAAAGAATGGATAACATGCCATTATACAACCTACACAAAGTTGATGCAAGAAATGTGTGCATGAAGTATATGAAGATACTTGTTACCGAGATAACATTGGAAGGATGTAGTAGATACCAATTGAAGGTACAAAGTAGTTCATTGATCACCCTAGCTTGACTCTAATAAGCACATGGTGAAAACACCTTCCTTGTGAGTGAGCCGATCATCCAATGCATCTCCACTTGTTCCTAGAACAACAACACAAACAAAATGATACCCAAACTCATTGGGACCAAAGAGTTAGAAACACCAATATACATAGGACAAACTCCACATAAATATGTGCATATAGAGAAGGAAATGAATTTTATGCACATCTCATCCAATTTGAGACTTGGTAGAGTTCCCCCTATCTATTGGGTCAAAGAAAGGAAGCATGCCAAAGAAACTACAATAAGTAAATATGCATGCTCAAGACTTTCAAGAACCAAGACCAAATGACAAAGAAATACCAAGCGAAGAAAAGATACCAAATGAATAAATCATCACTTGGAGGATATCCATAAAAGATACATCAAGGAATGAGATATCCATTGATACACTCAAAAAGAAAGATGTCAAACTCCCAAAAGAGAGAATGGTTCCAAACAAACCAAGCCCTCTACAAAGTTTCATGATGGCACAAAGTACCAAAAAGAAACGGCTTGCCTTCCACAAACACACACTTGATAAGGATCACAAGATGAGTGTTTTATAGAGAATAGGATAGCTCCCCCAATACTAGTGCATTATAGAGAATTTGCATTTGAATACAAAATGCACGAGGTGGGATCACCACTTTCACTATATCTAGAAAACACTAGATAAGGTCAAGAAATTACAAGATCCACAAGTGGTATGGAATACAATGGGAGTTGGCACAATCCTAGGCAAGAGATAAAGCAAAAAAAAGCAAAGGCCAATGTAAAGATGATCAATAATTTCTACCACACATAAGTGAGTACCAATTGTCAAAAGACAAGAAGTATTTGGAAATAATTCTCGGTGGTAGATAGCAAGGATATCCGACATCATCTTGGCACCAAACAAAAAGCAAATTACAACTTGTAGAGCTAACATGCCACCTAGGAACAAGATAATTTACAATATCAATTCTAGGTGACAATATCTCCAATGTACACATTTTCTAGGCTAGTAATATACACATAGCATATTACTCCCCCATAATGTGATACCAATTAAAGATAAACAAGAGGCAAAATAACGATCCAACAAGAGATAATTAATGGACAATTTAGAATTTGAATTTCTCATGAGAAGACATACCACATAGCGACTAGATAATCTTGAAATATCAATACTAGAAGGTATTCCTCATGTACACACATTTATAGGATTGTGAGGTGCACAAAGCACATCACTCCCCCACAATGGGATATTCCATTAATCTCTCACAAGAGCCAACTAAGATAAGAACAAGATGCAAAAGGCTCAACGCATAACACACACGTACATGATGTGCAAACCAACACACACATACTTGATTGGTCAAGATAATCAAGTTGGAAGCACAACATATACAAACACATGCAAGGAACGAAACCAAACATGCAAAGGGGTAAGTAACTATCAATGTAAACACTTTAAGCACGAGTTACCGCAAGGAGGAACATTGGATATAAGATAGAAACTTGATAATCCGAATGACTTGGCTTGAGACAATTAGAATGATGAAGTCCCCTTAATTCTTCATAAAGTAGCCAAGTCTCCAATGCCCTCCATCAAGACCTATTGATCAAGTTTGAGCTAGTTGGTCCCCAACCAAGTTGGGTCCTAAGAGGTTAGTCACAATAGGCTTGGCTACCCAAATGGTTCTTTGCTTCAAACCACTTTGAGTACCAACAAACTTGGCAAACACATTGCCAACCTTATCCATCCCAAGAGAATAGACATCATCAATAACAATTGGGTTGGATAAGTTACCACTAGTGCATGAAGAAGCTAGGTGACCTTTCTCACGACATAGATAGCAACGTCTACTCTTCATTTTCTTCTCACTTGATTTCTCAACAAGAGAAGCATGAACTTGAGTCTTCTTGGGAAGTGGCCTTTCTTCAACTTGTGGTTGAGCATGAGATTGAACTTGTGGCCTCTTCCCTTGTTGCTTGTCATTAACGGACTTCTTCTTCAATGGGCAAGATCTAACATGATGCCCTTCAATTTTGCACTTGAAGCAAACAATCTTGGCCGAATTCTTGACTTGTTCTTGGCCCTTCTTCTTGTTCTTCATGGACTTCTTCTTCTTGTTGGAGTTGAATCCAAGTCCACTTTTGTCATTGAGGGATTTTTGCACACTCAAGATATTGTTGAGTGTGGATTTCCCTTCATGACACTTTTCCAAGTCTTTCCTCAAAGAAGTGACTTGGGCCTTGAGCTCTTTGATTTCCTCTACATGGTTAGTCTCAACACAAGTACTAAAGGAAGTATAAGCTTCATCATTAGAGCAACAAGGCAAGGAAAGCAATTCATCACAAGATGTACCAACATTATGAGTAGATGAATTACAAGGACTAGCACATGGTAATATAGCGTTTTGACTAGAGGTAGTGCTAGTATCCACATGAGGCTCACTAGATGTTACCTTAGCGATCATGGCCTCATGAGCTATCTTTAACACATTATGAGATACTAGAAGATCATCATGAGAGCTTGAGAGCTTTTCATGGCTTTCCTCCAATTTCTCATAATTGCTAGATAGAAACTCAAGTTGAGCCCGAAGCTCAACATTATCCTTTGGATGCTTCACAAGAGATAGAGTTAGTAGCACAAGCATCATCATTAACAACAAGAGGAGAAGACGACTTGGCAAGCTCTTTTGAATATGAAGCTTTAAGTTGAGCATGAGACTCGGTGAGTTTGATGAGCTCATTCTTAATGACCCTTGAGCCATTTTCGAGGTGCTCAAAGTCCTCAAGGAGTTTAGCATGCGCAACTTCAAGCCCCTCATTTTTAGTTTCAAAATCATTTGCCACCTCAAGAGCTCTATCACGAGATTCCCTCACTCTAGATAATTCTAGTGCAAAGGTCTCCTCAAGAGATTCCTTGGTGGTTTGTTCAAGTTCAAGAGCTTGGGAGAGGTCCGCAATCTCATTAGCGTAATCACGCTCATGACCTTCCATTTTATCAATGGTGACCTCATGCTCCTCAAGACGAGATTCCAACTCATCAATATATTTCTTGCCCTCAATGGCAATGGACATGATTTCCATGAAGTTGGAACGAGCAATTTTATTTTTATGAAGAGCTTTAAAAATCATTTCCCCCTTAATTTTTAAGGAGGCCACATTATCATCCTCTACATCATCATTAGCATCAACATCATCATGAGACATATATGGGTCCAAGGTAGTAGATACCTTTGACGCCTTGGCCATCAGGCAAAATGCAATAGATGATGATGTAGGATCCCTCGAAGCATCGTTCAAGACCACATCTTGTTCCATGGAGTGTTGGGTTTCCTCTACATTGTTAGCACAACAATTCGAGGAAATACATATATTTTTATCATGGCAACAAGACACGGCAAGCATATCATCATGAGATTTGAGCAAGCAATTTCTACATGACATGCAAGGACTAATAACACGAGCATGTGAAACATGTAAGGTGCTCGAAGTGTTAAATTCCAAACAAGGACCATTGCAATAAGATAGTGATGAAGAATCATCCACAATAAGCATACTATCATCATTGCAATGACCAACACTACTCACCATATCATTACCTTGTGGCAAACCACATGTAGGTGAAGTAGAAGAGGTTGAGAAGACTATACGGCCGGATGTGGAGGGAGAACAATCATCCCCACAAGACTTGGGCACGCCATATTTGTCTTGAAGCTTTGTCCACAACTCATGAGCATCCCGAAATGGCATGAGTTGAAATATAACTACATTGCTCAAAGCATCAAAAAGCACATTAGAAGCTTGAGCATTGAGATAAGAGTTTTTCTCATCCTCTAATGATAATCTTTGTGGATCCATTGGAGGAGAAAAACCCATATCTACAATTCGCTCTAAATTTGGGTCCATGACCCTAAAGAGATTAAGCATGCGAATTACCCAAACATCAAAATTTGTGCCATCGAAACTAAGAGTGTCAGAGAATCCTAAACCCCTAGTCGACATCCTTACTCTCTAGGTGGTTAAACCCTATAAAGAGAGACGAGGCTCTGATACCAATTGAAAGATCGTGGATGTCGCCTAGAGGGGGGGTGAATAGGCGCTTTAAAATAATTACGGTTGAGGCTTGAACAAATGCGGAATAAACCTAGCGGTTAATTTGTCAAGCACAAAACCTACAACAACTAGGCTCACCTATGTGCACCAACAACTTATGATAAGCAAGAAAAACTCCTTAGGCGATAGCAAGATATATGACAAGAAACAATATGGCTATCACAAAGTAAAGTGCATAAGTAAAGGGCTCGGGTAAGAGTTAACCGAGGCACGCGGAGACGACGATGTATCCCGAAGTTCACACCCTTGAGGATGCTAATCTCCGTTTGGAGCGGTGTGGAGGCACAATGCTCCCCAAGAAGCCACTAGGGCCACCGTAATCTCCTCACGCCCTCGCACAATGCAAGATGCCGTGATTCCACTAAGGGACCCTTGAGGGCGGTCACCGAACCCGTACAAATGGCAACCCTTGGGGGCGGTCACCGAACCCGTACACTTTGGCAACCCTTGGGGGCGGTCACGGGTACCCGTCAAATTGCTTGGGGCGATCTCCACAACCTAATTGGAGACCCCGACGCTTGCCCGGAGCTTTACACCACAATGATTGAGCTCCGAACACCACCAACCGTCTAGGGCGCCAAGGCACCCAAGAGGAACAAGCTCTAGGGTGCCCAAACACCCAAGAGTAATAAGCTTCTCAAACTTCACTTCCATGTATCACCATGGAGAACTCAAACCGATGCACCAAATGCAATGGCAAGGGCACACGGAGTGCCCAAGTCCTTCTCTCCCAAATCCCACCAAAGCAACTAATGCAAGGGAGGAAAATGAGAGGAAGAACAAGAAGGAGAACACCAAGAACTCCAAGAACTAGATCCAAGGGGTTCCCCTCACATAGAGGAGAAAGTGATTGGTGGAAATGTGGATCTAGATCTCCTCTCTCTTTTCCCTCAAAAACTAGCAAGAGTCCATGGAGGGATTGAGAGTTAGCAAGCTCGTAGAAGGTCAACAATGGGGGAAGAACACGAGCTAAAAGGATGAGGTTCATTGGGGAAGAAGACCCCCTTTTATAGGTGGGGAAAAATCCAACCGTTATGCTCACAGCCCGCACCAAGTGGTACTACCGCTCGTCCTCACGGTACTACCGCTCGACCTCACGGTACTACCGCTCTACCTCACGGTACTACCGCAAATGGTAGCGGTACTACTGCTTGCGAGCGGTACTAAAAAATTACATCCGGGCCTACTTCTGGAGGACTTGGGGCGAGTTTTTGGTCCGGAGCGGTACTACCGCTGTAGGAGCCACGGTAGTACTGCTCTGGAGCGGTAGTAAAAAATTACATCCGCTCCAAATCGCGGTAGTACCGCAGCAGCCTTTTCAGAACACCAAAACTGCCATAACTTTTGCAAACGAACTCCGAATTCGATGAAACCAAGTTTGTTGGAAAGCTAACGACATTTCCTAACACAATCTTGATAGAAATATCAATAAGAAGCAAATGAGAAAAGGCCTAAAAGAAAATGGTGAGAACCCTTCCTCGGATAAGACCGATAAAACGTCCAACACCGAAAACATCATAGAAGACGCATGCGAACTCCGTTTTCGATGAACTCAAGCTTGTCATCAAGATGACCATAAGCTCTAACACTCACAATGAGAACCAAACAAGAACCAAGAAACATGACGCAAGGATGCAATGGTTTGAGCTCTCGACGAATGATACGATCAAGCTATTCACTTGAGAGCCCCCCTTGATAGTACGGCTATCGATCCTATAACCCGGTCTCCCAACTACCACCATGAGACCGGTAAAATAGAAAACATATCAAGGGCAAACCTTTGCCTTGCACATGATCCACTTGGGCTAGATGATGACGATCTTGTCCTCCTCAAGATGGACCACCTTTCTTGATTGCGTTGGGTCGATGGAGACTAGATGATTGCTCCCCCATACTCCACTATGGGTGAGCCACTCTTTGGCACATCTTCACAAGTCCATTGACACCAAATGGATGGCAAGCTTCAAGCACTTGATGTCTTCGTGATGCTCCACTTGAACTTGCACATGACAATCTTGATGACGATCACCACTTGATGTCATCCTCTCCATGGGTTGAGGGATATCTTCCTCTTGACGCAAGCCCATGAACACGTACCTAACGCCACATAGAACTCTCACATAGACCATGGGTTAGTACACAAAGCGCAATGGACAATGCTTACTATACCATGGGATCACTTAACCCCTCTCGGTACATCTTCTACGCTTTGTGAGTTGATCAACTTGATTCACTCTTGACTTAGTCTTGATTAACCTTGAATCTTTCCAACTCTCTTCATTTGGATGATGTCTTGAAGGTAAACATGAATGATCACACAATCTTCTTCTTCAAGACATGCTTGCAATAAGCTCAACACTCACATGACCAATCTTAGAATAATTCCTTAATAGCACCTTGGTCAACTCATAAACTCCTTGAAACCAACACATGGACTTCAAGAAATGCCTATGGACAAATCCTTCAAATATAACTCAAGGCAACCATTAGTCCATAGAGATTGTCATTTATTACCAAAACCAAACATGGGGGCACCGCATGTTCTTTCACGTATGCTTTCTTTCAAGAGAGAAGCCTCTAGTAAAAATTATGGCCTCGAGTCTATTTTTATCATATTATTTTTAGGTCTATAAAATAGAAAACACAAAAATATCTTTCTACAGTTTATTTACTTTTATCTTATTTTGCACTTTACTTATCTTTTATATCTATCACTATCAGATCTCATCCTTACAAGTAACCGTGAAGGGATTTACAACCCTTTTATCGCGTTGGGTGCAAGTATTTGTTTGTTTGTGTAGGTTCAACCATTGGTGACTTATTTGCTCCTCCTACTGGATTGGTATTTTGGTTCTCAACTGAGGAAAATATTTATCTCTACTTTGCTACATCACCCTTTGCGCTTCAAGGAAAAAACCAACACAAGCTCAAGAAGCAGCATCTGTCTACAGAACAACAACATATATACTTATAACAACATGATGCATAACCAAATTAACATCCGATTACATAACTGACTACACATAACATTTGCAGACCTCAATAAACAATTTACATGCATAATAAGCTAGGAGAAACGGCCATCAAATCATCTACTTCTTGTGACGCCACTGCTCTACTTGTGGCTCAATCCCTCGTCGTCTTCAGGAAGGAGGTACTTCCTCATGTCAACGATTCGCCTGTATATTTTATAGCACGTGTACGCGTCCCTGGCCATGTACTTGACGTCATCTTCATCCAGTCTCTGCACCCAGGCATTGTGCTAGGCAACCTTGTTCTTATACGATTGTGAGGTGGGAATTGTGTAAAGAAATCCTCTAAAATAATAATAATGAGCACACATGCTAGATGGAATAAGACGTGTGCTAGTAGCTCGTACCTAGAAACTGGCCCAATCCAACCATTAATGGCATGCACCAACTCGTACCTACCAACACAGACGCTCCAGTGCAGAAATTAATGGCATTATACGTGTCTCTCGCAATCCATGCCAATGCTTCCAGTCTCTTCCCCCATCGGTTTCCCGCCACCAGAGAGTGGCTAGCTCTATAAGACCCAGGCGACAACACACCGTAGCGACACTATGTGCAAATATAGTCCATACCCATCTACCATATTCCAAGCATGCCAGGCAACCGAAGCGTTGACGTCGGCCCCTTCATCGATTACATCTTCGACGAGGAGAACGAGTAGGAGCAGGTAGGAGAGCAAGGGCATCATCGGCCAGTGCAGGTGCGATGGCCCATCGGTAGCGGTATCGCTATGCCGTTCCTTCGGGGCACAATGGACGTATTGTAGAGGAACTGTGAAGAGAAGTTTTCCATCCACAACGCAAAAGATCCGGAGCTGCTAGGCGGCATGATCGACGACCCACCCAAAGAGCCATCGTCACCGGTGCCCATCGAGAGCCTCATGCCCCGCCAGGAATGGGTAGATGCCTTCTCCACTTCAGTTTTGCGAAATCCTATCTGCCACCTCGTCATTGCCGTCGGCGGCCGTGTCATCCTCGATCCCGACAAAGTGGTGGCCAGGCTCGAGTGCGTCATTGGCAGAGATGACGTCCCCAGCGAAGTAGAGCTACACCAACATGGAATCTTGGGGATGTAGGTCGTGATGGAATTTGCTACTAGTGAAAAGACCCGGAGATGGAGCCGTGCCGCGAGAGCGTCATGCGTGCAATTGCACGCTATCAAGCTCTACTAGACGACGCCTAGCAGCCCCCACGGGTGGAGATGAGCACCATGGCCGCGGGTTTGGACACTCAGAATGAACGGCCGCAAGGGTGCTACTAATCATGGAGTCCGAGAAAACCGTCGTCGGAAGGCCGCCAGCGCAACCATTTAGCCTATTTTATTATAGTTGTGTCGAAATGTTGCTTATCGACATTTTAAGTTGTTGATCATATGTAAAAGCGACAAATTTTGCCCCTAATTTATAGGAAGTACCAACGTTTGTTTGAGCATTTCTGTCTTTTAAATTCAATTCTAGTCAGCCGTCTGGCACCCGTGGGTAAGCACTACACTCGTCGCGCTAGCTCGTGCTTCTTTCTTTTCTAAGTTTTTCATATTAATGGTGTTATATATCCAAACAAGCTAACGTTTCCGGCCACTCTCCAAGCGGTTTCCCGCAACTCCCTCCATCGGTTTCCAACCACCAACGTCAGTGGGCATAAAATGCTAGGGGGCGACACACAGGCCATACCGCAGTATCCCATTCCAAGCATGTCAATCCGCATAACGCCACCCCATCATCAATCTCCTCAACGAGGAGAACGAGCTGGAACAGGCAAGAGAGCAAGAACGAGACATCTTCGTCAAATGTCTGCAGTCATCTTCGTCGCAACACAGAGCAAGATTAGCAACCCGTTGCCGCGCAAGAGCACTATAGCGCCACCGAGCAACGGCGGCGGAGCACCGCATTGACTGAGCGGCGCCATACCACCATCCCAGTGAGCCGCCCCGCCGCGCCGATGAAGTGCCAATGTTGATCCCTCGCGTAGCTGACGACCACCACAACGTTGCACGCGAACCCGCCTTTCGCGGTTGCGATGAGCCGAAGACACCCCCGCCATCATCTGCCGCACGGGCTTTGCCCGACAACCTCGTCTAATGGCGGCGAGAAGGGGAGAAAGGATGGAGAGGGTGGCGGCGGCTAGGGTTTGACCACTCGCCTGTGCCGCTCAAGTTTGATATGAGAATTGGACAGAGATTTAAAACGTATATCCAAGATTTAGAAAACACAGAACAGCCGATTACTAAAAGACATTTCTAATCTATATACTTTGCTCTTTTGGCCCTGCTTCATCTTTTTCGGAGTACAACAGATCCTGCTCCATTTGCGTGCTGAAATTAGGTTCGGCGCACCCCAAAGAAAAAGAAACAGGTTCGGCGGAGTCGACAGCGACGCAAGCCCGGTATTCTTTTCTGCAAATCCCGAGCCTAATGAAACCGGAGCACGAGAGAACAAACAAACAAAGCTCCCCCCACTAAACACACGGCCCCACCACCTATTTACACCCACTTCTGGGCTTCTGCCAAGCCCCGTAAATCGTAATCACCTCCCGACTTTCCCCTCTTCCTTCCACCCCACTCGCACCACCACCTTCCCCCACACATCAATCGCAAACCCCCGCAAGTACCACGTCTCCGAAAATCCAAAACCATTCCTCCCCACCCACCCCGACCTCGCTCCCCCCCGCGGCGACGGCGGCCATGACGACCGGATCCAACGCCGACCACTACGGCCCGCCCTCCTACCCGCAGCGCCGCCCGCACTACGGGGGCGCCCCGCCCTCCTACGGCTCCTCGGCCTCCTTCCGCGGCTGCTGCTGCTGCATCTTCATGCTCGTCATCTTCCTCGCCCTCCTCGCTCTCGCCGTCGCGCTCGTCGTCGTCCTCGCCGTCAAGCCCCGCAAGCCCCAGTTCGACCTCAACCAGGTCGCCGTCCAGTACCTCCTCGTCGCCCCGCCGTCCCCGGCCGCGTCCGCCTCGCCGAACGTCGCCGCGGCCCCCGCCGCCGCCTACCTCTCCCTCAACATCACGCTCCTCTTCACCGCCGTGAACCCCAACAAGGTGGGCATCCGCTACGCCGCCACGGCGTTCGACGTCATGTACCACGGGGTGCCGCTCGGGGTGGCGGCCGTGCCCGGGTTCGAGCAGCCCGCGCACAGCACCCGCCTGCTGCAGACCCGCGTCATCGTCGACCGCTTCAACGTCCTCCAGTCCGACGCCCAGGACCTCATCCGCGACGCCGCGCTCAACGACCGCGTCGAGTTCCGCATCACCGGCGACGTCGCCGCCAAGATCCTCGTGCTCGGCTTCTCCTCCCCCAAAGTCCAGGTAAAATTTTACCTCCCACCCCCGGAACCAAACCTTTTTTGTTGGCTTCCCTTCCTCCGCAAGCGCTGGGCTGATCGAAAGGGACTCGTGAACAAAACCTGCAGGTGTCGGTGGACTGCGCGATCGACATCAGCCCCAAGAGGCAGTCGGTGACATACAAGCAATGCGGCGTGGACGGGCTAAGCGTGTAGGCAGCAAGCGAACCGAGCCAACCTCGCCGCCGCCGCCGCAACACCGCAGAAGCGGAAGCTACTGGTATTAATCTAGTGGGGATAGATATATGTGGACGGGAATCTGTACGTCGATTCTACTAGTCTCTAATCTCGGGTTTTGATTCCTTTACTGCGCGTGGGGCCGGGTAAATTTTGAGCTCTCACCTCTCCTCGCCTTAGTAGGTTGAGGTTACCACTGATTCTTGTGAATTATTGCTGGATGCCATTAGCAGTGAGTATATAAATCAGTCGCCATGGTTCTTCTCCCATGGCCGTTGCTTAGGAGCAAAGGGAAGCGGTGCGGGTTAAAGGTGAGGGGCGAGTGGAATCTGACCTGACCGAACCCTTTTCCGCTCGCTGCTCCTTGTTGTCCGCGTCCGTAGAATGGTTTCCCTTCGCGTGTTTGTTCGCTTGGGGCGGGCGGGAGTCGGTGGGGAACTGCGCTGTCCGACGCCCGTGCTCTGCTTCAGCCGGTAGTGGAGGAGGTGCCGGGTGCGCCATGGAAACGCGAGCAGGAGCCGACGAGCTCGTTCGGTTGGTTTCCTGCTTCCATGGTGCCATTTCGTCGTGGTGGGGGCCAGACCGTCAAAGGCAGCTGTACGGTTACTTCCTTGGAGCGTGCGATGGGCAGCTTGGCATTGCGTGGAAAAAGTTTGCTTGAAGTTGAAATTTGACGTTCCATTCCGTGCGACCCTTGTCGACAGGAATATATGTGTTTTCAGTACTAAAAAATGGTGGGATCTAAAGCCGACCGGATATTAAACCTTGTTAAACTAGGGGATGAAGATGGGTTTTTCTGACAAACGAATCTCAGTTTGCACATGGCATGGCATGGTTTTTGTGATTCTGTGCGAGACTTCCAGTCATCAGTGTGTTGATGCACGAGCTTGTCGTGCCATCGAATTGCATTTTCTCCCCTCTATTGGTGGTTGGGGAAAAGGATTGTCCTACATTCGTGTATTAAATTTGTTGTCACGTCTTCAAGTTTCATCAAAAGTTGTAATACTATAATAGCACTGTGTGCCTGTTACAAGTTGTTCATCAGACTTATCACGGATATCCTACAGATCACTAGTCCTATCGAGATGAGTACGAGTAACGATTAAGCCAGTAGATCGAACCTCACTTCGCTTGACCAGACCACCCAAGTCGCTGCATCACATCCGCCGATTGCGGGCAGTGAGAGCTTTCGTGGTTGGTACAACACAACAAAATATACAACGCGGCAGCCCGTCGTGATCCTGGAATCCGATCTCCGGACCAGCCTTTTGTCTCGTGTTCTTTCTTGCGTTGAGTTGCCTTGACGTTTTGCCTTTTATTTTGGTGTATAGCGACCACCATTCTTGACCCAACAAGGACTCGCGAGCCACCGCCGTAGCCTCGCCGTTTCCTACGCGCGCCGCTACGTACGTGACGTCGCCCTGGATCTGGACAGAGACCGACGTGTGTGTCTTAATCATCGTCGGCTCCATCTCCTGGATCCTTTGCCTTCGTGTTACTGCGGCCGGCTAGATGCGTTAGTGCAATTCCTTTGCTTTTCTAGCTGTACTCGAGTTACGAGGGGTGCATTGACGCGGAACTGCGGACTGTGCTGTTGGAAGTGGTCAATGTGGATCCCTCCGCGCGTCAGCATGCCAGGCAGAGTACAGGAAACGGAGTTCTGAACGCTACCGGCCGATATGAAAACGGGCATTTCCGGAGAACCGTTTGTTGGGACCTGGGTGGGACCCGATAGACGGAAATGTACCGGCGCTCCAGATGGAAATCTAGCCGGCCGACAGGCTTTCCTTAAGAGAATCCGATATAAATACTGTTACTAGTACTAGTAAGCGTGCAGGTGCGTTGCACGTCTTGATTCTCGATGTCGTTGAGCAGGTGAAAATCGATTCCTTAGCTCGCAATCATCCTCCATGAGAATTATACTCAACCTCCAAACTGGTTGACTTAGTACCAAAAAGATCTCTTTCCTCCTTCACAAGAAAAGCTCTTCTCCTCTTGTCGGCGTCGCCGCTAGTCCGTCCCATCTGCTATGGCCTCTAGGCCATGGAGGTGCGGAGGATCTCGGCCCCCCGCCGGTGTGTGTGTGTGTGTGGGGGGGGGGGGGGGTTCTCATTCTTGTTAGAGTCCGCATCTTGGTTGGGGTTGTGTGGCGACGGCGATGTACCTTAGTAGGAATATTGTCTCCCACATTCTATCCCCGTCCTGATGGTGCGTCTAGCATCGTCGGTGGGCGCGTGAAGGTTTGTCTCCATCAGATCTTGCGAGATTCGGTCGATGTCGGTCTTCGATGGATCTATCTTGATTTGGTCTCCATTCATCTTCGTTTAGGTGTTTACAGGTTTGATCCTTCTGATCTATGACTTTTTTCATCGGCGATGGTTGCTACTCTGGTGTGTTGGTCTTATGGGGCCTCAGCGCGACCACTTCCCGACTATATACTCGCTAAAAATTCTACATCACAGGTGATCATGACAAAAATTGAATGAACTTTGTACGCTTGAGCCATAACACAGTAAAACTTAGTTAAATCAATCTATTATATACAGATATGGGCAAGAGAGCATACAATATTACCAATGATTCACTACGGATGGTACCGTGCACATGCTATGAGATCTCTGCCATCACCGTAACCTTCACCAAAATGTCACAATTAAATATAATAAAGATAATGGGTACAACAGAAACTATTAAGACAAATATGGTAGCAATCATGGACATCATTAAACCCCAGTTAGGGCTTTTTGGTTGCCTCTCAATTTTATGATCTTCTATGTAATTCTTTACATTGTGGCATGATGCATGAAGAAAACATTCCTTCAGTACATGTACCTGCTTAATCCAACTCCAGGGGCGAAGTAGGAGCAGCAGCTGTACATACTTTAGCATACAAAGAAATCTGATACCTGACTATCTTGGTTTAGTGTGAATGTGTGATCACCAATGTCTTGATAATCTGCAATACAAGAAAGAATAGTATCATTATGTTTAATAATAGCAAGCACAATCCATCAGATTGGAGTTCCAAGTATGAACAAGGGCTATATAACATATCCTTATTTTTTGGCCTATCCTCGTCATTCTGTATAAAATCCAGTACCACAAAAACTACAAATAGAAACTCAGCCAGGATTAGGTTGGAAGCTCCAGATTTTTGCAGTTCTTCTCAAATTTTCAATACATGATGGGAATATTAGTTTGAACAATTTACCGCTATTGTCTGGGCTCATGACTAAGAAATGACAGACCACAGGCGATGGATGGGCGCGCTGCCGTTGCCTTACACATTTGATTGCCAATGCTCTAAGAATCTAAATTTGACATAACGATAAAAAATGCAGATCACCTAGTTTGTTCTGCACAAGTGAACATAGAGTGCTTGTTACCAAACTCTAGTTAGGTTGCTTTTAGCAAAACATAATATAATAAACCTAAAAATACAGGAAAGGTACTTGGACTGTGGAGTTTGATGTTGCAACCCATCGCTACCCTGATGTAAAATAAGAAAAGTCTCTTGCAATCCTGCTATATACCATCAGAAGGGGCATCACAGGTAAATGATCTAATGAAAATCACATGACAGCATCACATGCTCGGTCATGGAATAGATTGCGCCAACTCCGTGCAAGCCACACTGTTTAGCTCCAAAATGATAGCGAGACAACACGTGGAACACCAATTGAATGGTTTGTCGATTCATGTCCAGAGAATTCAGACATAATAATCAAGGAACATGACTGACATTCCTAGATATCCGCCCGAAGAAATCCTTTGTAATGTCAGATGGATATCTGGCTTGAAGCGCACATTAAAGGTGGATGCAAGTGACTTGTGGAAAGAACATAAACTATTATGGTAATTGCTAAGCTAAACTTAGCTAACTTCATCATCCACTATCCAAACTGCACAATATACAATAAAATTGACTACAATGCTAGAATAGTACGTCATGTAACATATTTCAGTACAGAGGGAATAAATGGATCTTCAATAATCATTCTAGTTGGTACGTATTCAAACTGATCAGAATTGCAAGTAAAATTGAATTAGAAATCACCAGGGCCGTGGGCGGCATAGCTGCCGGTGTCATGGACGGCGCGGCTACAAGAGCAAAGGAAAAAATAGAGCACACCATTGATGGATGTTGTACCATCGAGGGTCATCTGACATAGGCTCGACTTGTGTATAGACAGCCTTGAGCAGGTATGTGACCCGGAAGCCGCAGATTTGGCCCCGTCTTCAGTAATGACATCGTACAGCTCCTCCTTATGCTGGATTAGATGCACGGTTGCATTGGACGAAATGCTGGAAACACACAAGAAAGCAGCATTGAGAACTGTTGACCAAATAATCTTGACAAGAGATGCGGTCTAGTGTGCAGTATATAACAATCTAATTCTAAGAAAAAAAGGAATTCGGTTTTACTGTCCATTTCATAGTAAGAGTACACAAACACTATAATGCTAGGAAATGTGTCCAGCGACATATCAAGCAGCACAACAAAATATCAATCTTGTTGGGAATAAAAAAGAAGATGTCATGTGAGGAAGAGCATCCACAGGTTCTTCAAGTACTTGAAACACACTTGTATAAAAATAGACCTAGAGTCCAGCATGGCTCCTATTGGTGGGCAAAGAAATAATCATTCCCAAATATGTGATTTGAGTACCAATCCAAGTAATATGTATGGAGTTGCCTTAGCCGGCAAGAAACAGTCAAAGCGTACACTGCTCTGCCAAACAATTTGCAGCATGGTCATGTCCTAACCGGCTTGGAAGAAACTGCCGCGCATCGCCATGCGCATCTGCCATATGAAGCTTGTCAGGGGTTGAATGGATGCATCTTGGATGAGGTGACTGCCCGCTCGTAAATCACCGGAAAAGATGTCATTTTACAAAACAATTCAAAGTACGGATCTGTCAGACTGGGAGCATGTGCTAAATGGAGAAATCGGTTGGAGTTGAACGAATCAGCAGGCTAAAGGCAAAAGCAAACTCACCTAGGGATTGAGGTTCCTCACCACCATCTGTCTGCCTGCGGCAGGCGAGAAGCGAGTAGATCGCGGTGCGGCTGTGGTTGCGATGGGACGGACTCGGCGGCGAGCAATTCTCGGGCGCTGCGACGAATGACGCCGACAACAGCGGCAGCCGTTCGGCTGGTACGTCGGCACCGGTGCGTCAAGGACGCTAGAGGAAGGGGGGAGGCCGTGGCGTGGGGCACTGGAGGGAGGGAGTCCAGGAGAATGCCATCGGCGGGAGAACCTGTGACGCCCCCGATTCAATCGTACACTAATCATGCACGCAAATGTGTACGATCAAGATCAGGAACTCACGGGAAGATATCACAACACAACTCTATAAATAAAAATAAGTCATACAAGCACCATAATACAAGCCAGGGGCCTCGAGGGCTCGAATACAAGTGCTCGATCATAGACGAGTCAGCGGAAGCAACAATATCTGAGTACAGACATAAGTTAAACAAGTTTGCCTTAAGAAGGCTAGCATAAACTGGGATACAGATCGAACGAGGCGCAGGCCTCCTGCCTGGGATCCTCCTAACTACTCCTGGTCGTCGTCAGCGGGCTGCACGTAGTAGTAGGCACCTCCAGGGTAGTAGGAGTCGTCGTCGACGGTGTCGTCTGGATCCTGGGCTCCATCATCTGGTCGCAGCAATCGGGTAGAAGGGAAAGGGGAAAAGAGGGAGAAAAGCAATCGTGAGTACTCATCCAAAGTACTCGCAAGCAAGGAGCTACACTACATATGCATGGGTATATGTGTAAAGGGCAATATCGGTGGACTGAACTGCAGAATGCCAGAATGAGAGGGGGATAGCTAATCCTGTTGAAGACTACGCTTCTGGCAGCCTCCGTCTTGCAGCATATAGAAGAGAGTAGACTGAAGTCCTCCAAGTAGCATCGCATAGCATAACCCTACCCGGCGATCCCCTCCTCGTTGCCCTGTTAGAGAGCGATCACCGGGTTATATCTGGCACTTGGAAGGGTGTGTTTTATTAAGTATCCGGTTCTACTTGTCATAAGGTCAAGGTACAACTCCGGGTCGTCCTTTTACCGAGGGACACGGCTATTCGAATAGATTAACTTCCCTGTAGGGGTGCACCACATAGCCCAACACGCTTGATCCCATTTGGCCGGACACACTTTCCTGGGTCATGCCCGGCCTCGGAATATCAACACGTCGCATCCCCATCTAGGCACAACAGAGAGGTCAGCACGCCGGTCTAAACCTAAGCGCGCAGGGGTCTGGGCCCATCGCCCTGAGCACACCTGCACGTTGCGAACGCGGCCGCAAGCAGATCTAGCCCCCTTAATACAAGAGCGAGCTTACGATCCAATGCGGCGCGCGCCACTCAGTCCCTGACGTCACGAAGGCTTCGGCTGATACCACGACGTCGGGATACCCATAACTACTCCGGCGTAGATGGTTAGTGCGTATAGACCAAATGGCCAGACTCAGATCAAATACCCAGATCTCGTTAAGCGTGTTAAGTATCCGCGAATGCCGGCAGGGCCAGGCCCACCTCTCTCCTAGGTGTTCTCAAACCTGCCCTGTCGCTCCGCCACAAAGTAACAGTCAAGGGCCGTCGGGAACCCAGGCCCACCACTACCTGGGTGGAACCACCTGCCCCTTCAGCCCCCAACTCCGAACAGTATCACAGGTAATGTAATAGTGTAAAGTATAGTATATGCCCGCGATCACTTCTCGAAGTGATCACGGCCCAGTAGTATAGCATGGCAGACGGACAAGAGTGTAGAGCCACTGATGGAACACTAGCATCCTATACTAAGCAAGTAGGATTGCAGGTAAAGGTATCAACAGCAGTATCAAAGACAGGCTATGCATCAGGATAGGAATAACGAAAGCAGTAACATGCTACACTACTCTAATGCAAGCAGTATAGAGGAGAGTAGGCGATATCTGGTGATCAAGGGGGGGGGCTTGCCTGGTTGCTCTGGCAAGAGAGAGGGATCGTCAACTCCGTAGTCGAACGGGGCAGCAGCAGCGTCGGTCTCGGTGTCTAGCGAGAGAAGAGGGGGGAGAAACAATAAATATTTAAGCAAGCAGATGCATAGTGATGCATGACATGACAAGTAACGGCGTTAAAGGTGCCCTAACGCGGTATGGGATGATACAGGTGAAGGGGGGAACATCCGGGGAGGTATCCCCGGGGTTCCGTGTTTTCGGGCAGAGGAGCTGGAGGGGGAAAGTTGCGAGTTTGATATGTTAGGAATGTGTGGCGGACGAACGGGCTGCGTATCCGGATTCGTCTCGTCGTTGTGAGCAACTATCATGTTGAAAATATTTTAATCCGAGTTACGGATTAAAATATATGATTTTCTAAAGATTTTATTAATTTCTGGCATTTAATTAATTATTTAAATTAATTCGAAAATGAATTAATGACATCAGCATGATGTCATGCTGACGTCAGCAGTCAATAGAGTTGACTGGGTCAAACTGACATGTGGGTCCAGTGGGACCCACCTGTCATACACTGATTATATTAATTAGGTCTTAGTTAAACTAGTTACTATTTAATTAAACTAACTAGTTAATTAGATTAATTAAACATGATTAATTAACATAATTAATTCACTTATTGATTAATTATTTAATGTAATTATTAATTAATTAATTATTTTTAATTCTTTTTTTAAATAAAGTTCTGGGGCGTGGGCCCCAGGTGTCATTGGCCCAAGGGGGGTTTAACGGGCGCCGGTTGCGGGGCAGAGCCCGAGCGGGTCGGGCGCTACGGGCATCCGCCCGTTTGGGCGCCCGCCTACGCCAGTGAAAGGCGCCGGGACGCCGACGGCTGCGGCAACCGCAACAGCGAGCGTGGCGACTGGCCGGCAGCGGTGGCTGAGGCCGGGCAAGGGGAGCAGGGGCGTGCGGGCGCCGGCGAGCAGGGGCGCGGCCAAGCACGGATGTGTGCGCGCAGTAACGGCGCGTGGCCAGGGGGCGGATGCAGGCGGCACGGTAGGGGCAGCGGGAGCAGTGCGGCGCCAGGGCGGTGCACGGATGGGGGGCACGGTGAGCGCGCATCGGGCGCGGCGAGCGAACGACGTGGGTACGGCTGGGCGAAGGCCAGCGCGAGGCGCGTCGGGGTTGTGGGGCCGCGATGCAGGACGAGCGCACGCGGGGCAGGAACAGAGAGGGAGTGCGGGCGGCGATGCTCACGTGCGAGTAGAGACCAGGGGGGCGGCGAGGCCTGGTGGAGCCGACGAGGAAGAGACGGGGATGGGCAGTCCGGCGGGGAGGTTCGACGAACGGCCGGGCGGCGAGGCGACGCCGGCGGGATCGGGGGCGGGGGCGGGGGCGTGGTCGAGGCGGAGGGCGAAGACGAGCGGCGGGGTAGCGGGAGGCACCGGGCGGCGGCGTCACGGCAAAGGGGGCGGCGGCGGTGAGGTGGCGACGTAGGGGGGCGAGGCGCCGGGGCGATGGCGTCGGGGCCGCCGGGTTCGATCCCCTCTAGATCGGGACCGAGAGGTGGGGGACGAGGGAGAGTGGGGGGATCGTGGGGGTGGTTGGGCTAGGGTTTCCCAGGGGTGGGGGTTAAGTGGGAGGGCGAGCGGGCCGGTTGGGCCAAGTGGCAAGCTGGGCCACGGCCCAACAGCAATGGGGCTGTTGTTTCATTCTTTTTTGTGTGTGTGTGTTTGTTTTCTGTTTTTGTTCTTTTCCTTTTCTTTATTTTCTTTTCTGTTTTCTCTCATTTTCTAAATATTCCAGTTTTGGAAAAATATATAGGTTGCACCTAATTTAGTAAACTTAATTATGTCACATCCTGATCATTTTAGTTTTGATATTTGAAAGCTTTTATTGTTTGACCTTAATTTGAATTTGAATTCGAGCGAGATTTGAATCATCGTGAAACTACCAATAGAAATCGTGGTAACGTGGCATCGTTAGCAGAGGCTTACTGTAGCTTAGATATCCGGGCGTCACAATTCTCCTCCACTACAAGAAATCTCGTCCCGAGATTTAGGAGCGGGAGTAAGGCGGGAGGGATCTGGTTACGAAATGCTAACGGATCTTCTCAGTCTTGGTTGCTCTTCTCGAAGAGGTCGATCCATTACATTGATGCCTTCAGTCCTTTGCTTCAGGTCATCATGATGAAGTCATCGTCCTTTCTTCGGGGGTTCCATCGTACTTACGAAAGAATAAGGGGGGTATTCCGGGAGAACGAACCTCTACAAGGTTGACTATCTGGTCGATAACATCGGGGAAGGTGGCAGAAAGTAACCCTCGAATTGAAACTTAAGAAAATATCGAGAGCAAGGTAATGTGGTTTCATGGGAAGTTTCGAGCGAGCAGGAGACCGTTCGATGCCTGAAACAGGGCGTGAAAGGGGCTCAAAGCAATCGGGAATAAGTATTGCGTCCGGTAACAGATTTGATGATCCCTCGGAAGGTGGCTCGTGAAATACATACGAGGCCACATGCGAGGAACAACCTTGGGAATAGGGGGTGCAGGAGAGTCAGGTTTCGATCCTGTGGAACTCTGGGTTATGGGCCCACCATGTGGTTCAAAAGTAGTAAGGACGCCGACATATTGCACGGTCATGGTAGCAAGGCATGGCAGAGGATAGCCTGTCAGTTATGTTGGCAACAACGTTGGTACCAAGGGCGAGGGGCGAAGAGAGCCATTCTCCTGCTCGTTGAAACGAGGCGGACCAATAGGCAAAGTTCTCGTCCATCGGTGGTTACCGGAATGCCATCAACAAAAGCAACAGGGTCTTACTAACACGGTTGTACACCAAGGTGTTTACATAAGCAGAAGAATATTACTGCCTAGATTATATAGATCACAAGAAAGGTCAAACAAACCAATGAAAAGGAAAATGTGGTCATTAGGTTAAACAGAACAATGGAAAAGGAAAATGTGTTTAAACACATATTTCAGGGGTATATCCTTCGCTAAGGACAAACAGAGCATGATAGCCATGACAGGATATAACGTAGAAAACCCTTTAGGAAAGGGGAGAGAAATTTCATAAATTACCCATACAACGGTGTTTGGATAATTGATAAAGAGAATTTAGCATTGTTCTTAAGATGCTCTTATTGGAAATCGGAGTACCGCAGACATGCTTCGAGATAGCATTGACATGTTCATCAAGTAAGGGTCAGATTTTTGGACACACAAAGGATCCATCAGGAACAACTTATAGAATAAGTCTTATGATTTCCTCATGGAAGAATCGCTAACCTTGATAAAAATGAAACTAGTTCATTCGGCCACGTGTGCTAGGCATGACATCACCATTAGACTCAGGATGTCAGGTTTCCTCTCCTTGACATCTGTTTGGTGTCAGGATACCTCAGACTCAGGATGCCTGAGAAGAAAAGGTGCAACACAATTGACGAGACGACATTGTAAGATTCTCGGGAAATGTACTATGGTAGCGAGTTCCGAAACAAGAGTTCACCATTAAAACCAAGGAGAGGATGGAGAGGTGGCTGATGAACTCAGCGACAATTCATTGAGATTTTCAAAAGATGGATTTCCACAACTATGTGAACAAGGAGATAACATTAGCCATATTAAATGACTTAATGATGTATGCTGGAGGAAAACATACACAATTAAACATGGGTTGAAAGGTGCACTCGAAATATGGGTTGGGTTGCACGCCCAACGTCGGAATGGCGATTGAGCAACCAACACACTAAATTGTAATTATTGTCCAATAACTCTGAAGCAATAGGGTTGCTAGAGATATTAAATTTGCACAATAGAGCTCACTCAACACGGGGACCAAGAAAAGAATGGTGATGGTGAGAAGCATCACTGTATCACAAATTCTTAAGAGGTGGTGTAATTCTCACAACATTGATGACATAAGAGATGGTAGTGTTCCGAGTAAAGAAGAACAATTGCTGGATGGCAGGGAAATCAAGGTATAACACCAAACACGAACAAGCTGTGTTGGTGGGAAGGCAATAAAGTGGTCGATGATAATAAAATTCATCGAGGGCAAGGATGGTAGTTCTCATCATGAATTCAATTGATATCCAGGAAGGAGTCAAGATGTTGATGATGATCACGACAAATTTTGTCGAGATATTTCCTGAAGATGTAATCGATCAGCGAGGACTTCAAGTCAAAGGAATGATGAAGCAAGAGGTTATTGGAACCACAGTTAAGACACAAACTCGAAATCAAGCTTGTTCTCCAAAGCAAAATGATATGATGAGGAAAGATCGACGTAAGCTTAGCTCATCGTCAAAAATTTGTGCTCTGGGAAGAAGGGCCAGGTAGCACAGTTAAAATCGGCATGACAAGGATACAGCCAAACAGGCTAGGAATGCCGTGATTGAGTTCAAACTCGTAAGTAATGAAGGTTACCAAGAGTTTCTTAATCGCGATGCGGACTCGAGTAGGTTATCGATGTCTTTGAGTGTTTAACAACTCAGAGCCCGTGAAAAATTGGAATCAATGATAATGTAGCACTTGATGAAGAACTCATAAGAAGTTATGCAGTTCCGTGATAATCTTGAGATACCAGGGGGTAATACTCAAGGGTAGATCAAAGTAAAGGTTGGACTGGTGTATTGATCCACAAAAGACAAGTGCTTAAACTTGCCCGAGAAATGGGATCAAAGAAGAACATATGGTCGGAACCATGATTGCAAATGATCAATTCACCGAAATCAAAGGGTATTATATCAAGGAAATAGCTATTATTACAAGAAGCTTCCAAGATAGGATATACATCGTGTCAATGGGCATGAACACAAAGTTCAAGGTCGACTCCCACTTCTTCAATGTATAACCTTCCATTCACTTCTCGCTTTGATAAAGGCATTAGTGTTTAAAGTTTTACCTGGTGAGATACCAGATGAGTATGACTCGTGAAAACTTTCGAGTTCACACATATTAAGGAAGGCATAGGTTCAACCCATCAGGCTATCACGGAAACATATACCACAAGCTTCAATAGTAAATAACACAAGCTCGATAGTAGAGCATGGTTGACAAAGCAGAGGATACCATTTACCAAAGGCATTAAGTATCCGAGGGAAGGCTCACAAGGTTATTGAATATGAAGGGCGATGTCGGATAAAATCCATTGAAGGATATGCCGGTCCATAACAGAGCTGATGTGAGCATTGGCACTCAACCAGAGGAAGTAACAATGCAAGGGCATTGGATTATAGAAACAACTGACTAATCCAGAGCTCAAATGCAACGGAATTATGATTTTCAAATCAAGGGATCAGAAGCAATGTTTTGATTAAGGATGGATAAGTAGAATAGCCTTAAGGGTACAACCGACGGCGATTGGGTTGGTAGAGAACCAGCTCATGTTTAAAATGACGTCTAAGCCGGAAAGATAATTTAAAAGGATCAACTTATGATTGCGTGCATTCGCACTCATGTTGAATCAAAAGGATCAAAATGTCGATCACAAAGTATTATAATGGATATTGCTTGACATATGGAGGTAACCATTATGCAAGCAGGTAAAGAAGACCAAGAGCAATAGGCTACTGAGGATTTCAGAAGATCGGATGGCATTTCGAAGAATTTTGCGTAACACCTGAACAATTGGGGATGAACGAATCCCCGGTAAGTGTGAGGAATTATTCATAAATGTATTCATGAGGAAAAGGAGCTGCAAGGCAGCAGACACAAAGGATTCTCGGAACATCCGAAGTATTTTAGGGTATCTTGTAATAACAAAACAAGTGGAAATGAAGTTATGGACGGCAGGTGTATGTAGCCTTCCATGGGATTTATCGGTGGTATGGAATTGCAACGGCGAAGGGCACAAGGGTCTCGGGGAAACATCAGAGAGTATCTTCAAAATTTTCTGCTGCAACAGGCGGTCATCTGGACTGAAGGGGCTCTCTGGGAGAACTATTTACGAGAACCTAGACTCAGAGTTAGTAAAATTATTTAACCCGAATAGAAGAGAGTTCAGAGTCCCAGAGTAAAGGTCGAGGAATAAAAGATCCTACTACCACCCAATGGCGACGTGGGCCCATGGGCCGCACAGCCATGTTAGTAAAAGTTTTGCAATGTCTAGACTCGACTTCGGCCAAGGAGTGTGGAAGGGGGATTCCTACAGGCAGTCGGCTCTGATACCAACTTGTGACGCCCCCGATTCAATCGTACACTAATCATGCACGCAAATGTGTACGATCAAGATCAGGAACTCACGGGAAAATATCACAACACAACTCTATAAATAAAAATAAGTCATACAAGCATCATAATACAAGCCAGGGGCCTCGAGGGCTCGAATACAAGTGCTCGATCATAGACGATTCAGCGGAAGCAACAATATCTGAGTACAGACATAAGTTAAACAAGTTTGCCTTAAGAAGGCTAGCATAAACTGGGATACAGATCGAACGAGGCGCAGGCCTCCTGCCTGGGATCCTCCTAACTACTCCTGGTCGTCGTCAGCGGGCTGGACGTAGTAGTAGGCACCTCCAGGGTAGTAGGAGTCGTCGTCGACGATGTCGTCTGGATCCTGGGCTCCATCATCTGGTCGCAGCAATCGGGTAGAAGGGAAAGGGGAAAAGAGGGAGAAAAGCAACCGTGAGTACTCATCCAAAGTACTCGCAAGCAAGGAGCTACACTACATATGCATGGGTATATGTGTAAAGGGCAATATCGGTGGACTGAACTGCAGAATGCCAGAATGAGAGGGGGATAGCTAATCCTGTCGAAGACTACGCTTCTGGCAGCCTCCGTCTTGCAGCATATAGAAGAGAGTAGACTGAAGTCCTCCAAGTAGCATCGCATAGCATAACCCTACCCGGCGATCCCCTCCTCGTTGCCCTGTTAGAGAGCGATCACCGGGTTATATCTGGCACTTGGAAGGGTGTGTTTTATTAAGTATCCGGTTCTACTTGTCATAAGGTCAAGGTACAACTCCGGGTCGTCCTTTTACCGAGGGACACGGCTATTTGAATAGATTAACTTCCCTGTAGGGGTGCACCACATAGCCCAACACGCTTGATCCCATTTGGCCGGACACACTTTCCTGGGTCATGCCCGGCCTCGGAAGATCAACACGTCGCAGCCTCACCTAGGCACAACAGAGAGGTCAGCACGCCGGTCTAAACCTAAGCGCGCAGGAGTCTGGACCCATCGTCCTGAGCACACCTGCACGTTGCGAACGCGGCCGGAAGCAGATCTAGCCCCCTTAATACAAGAGCGAGCTTACGATCCAATGCGGCGCGCGCCACTCAGTCGCTGACGTCACGAAGGCTTCGACTGATACCACGACGTCGGGATACCCATAACTACTCCCGCGTAGATGGTTAGTGCGTATAGACCAAATGGCAAGACTCAGATCAAATACCCAGATCTCGTTAAGCGTGTTAAGTATCCGCGAATGCCGACAGGGCCAGGCCCACCTCTCTCCTAGGTGGTCTCAAACCTGCCCTGCCGCTCCGCCACAAAGTAACAGTCAGGGGCCGTCGGGAACCCAGGCCCACCACTACCTGGGTGGAACCACCTGCCCCTTCAGCCCCCAACTCCGAACAGTATCACAGGTAATGTAACAGTGTAAAGTATAGTATATGCCCGCGATCACTTCTCGAAGTGATCACGGCCCAGTAGTATAGCATGGCAGATGGACAAGAGTGTAGAGCCACTCATGGAACACTAGCATCCTATACTAAGCAAGTAGGATTGCAGGTAAAGGTATCAACAGCAGTATCAAAGACAGGCTATGCATCAGGATAGGAATAACGAAAGCAGTAACATGCTACACTACTCTAACGCAAGCAGTATAGAGGAGAGTAGGCGATATCTGGTGATCAAGGGGGGGCTTGCCTGGTTGCTCTGGCAAGAGAGAGGGATCGTCAACTCCTTAGTCGAACGGGGCAGCAGCAGCGTTGGTCTTGGTGTCTAGAGAGAGAAGAGGGGGGAGAAACAATAAATATTTAAGCAAGCAGATGCATAGTGATGCATGACATGACAAGTAACGGCGTTAGAGGAGCCCTAACGCGGTATGGGATGATACCGGTGAAGGGGGGAACATCCGGGGAGGTATCCCCGGGGTTCCGTGTTTTCGGGCAGAGGAGCTGGAGGGGGAAAGTTGCGAGTTTGATATGTTAGGAATGTGTGGCGGACGAACGGGCTGCCTATCCGGGTTCGTCTCGTCGTTCTGAGAAACTATCATGTTGAAAATATTTTAATCCGAGTTACGGATTAAAAGATATGATTTTCTAAAGATTTTATTAATTTATGGCATTTAATTAATTATTTAAATTAATTCGAAAATGAATTAATGACATAAGCATGATGTCATGCTGACGTCAGCAGTCAACAGAGTTGACTGGGTCAAACTGACATGTGGGTCCAGTGGGACCCACCTGTCATACACTGATTAGATTAATTAGGTCTTAGTTAAACTAGTTACTATTTAATTAAACTAACTAGTTAATTAGATTAATTAAACATGATTAATTAACATAATTAATTCACTTATTGATTAATTAATCATTGTAATTATTAATTAATTCTTTTTAATTCTTTTTTTAATAAAGTTCTGGGGCGTGGGCCCCAGGTGTCATTGGCCCTTGGGGGGTTTAACGGGCGCCGGTTGCGGGGCAGAGCCGGAGCGGGTCGGGCGCTACGGGCATCCGCCCGTTTGGGCGCCCGCCTACGCCAGTGAAAGGCGTCGGGACGCCGACGGCTGCGGCAACCGCAACAGCGAGCGTGGCGACTGGCCGGCAGCAGTGGCTGAGGCCGGGCGAGGGGAGCAGGGGCGTGCGGGCGCCGGCGAGCCGGGGCGCGGCCAAGCACGGATGTGTGCGCGCAGCAACGTCGCGTGGTCAGGGGGCGGATGCAGGCGGCACGGTAGGGGCAGCGGGAGCAGTGCGGCGCCAGGGCGGTGCACGGATGGGGGGGCACGGTGAGCGCGCATCGGGCGCGGCGAGCGGACGACGTGGGTACGGCTGGGCGAAGGCCAGCGCGGGGCGCGTCGGGGTTGCGGGGCCGCGACGCAGGACGAGCGCACGCGGGGCAGGAACAGAGAGGGAGTGCGGGCGGCGATGCTCACACCGATTGATTCAGCCATCACACGCTCAGATTAGGCACCGATGTCTGTTATTCAGTTCGAGTGCTTTCTCTAAGTGCCCAAGCACACTTTGGCATCATTAGCAGATTATTTATTTCGCCCGCTTCGGAAAAGAAGAAGAAGACCCACCGATCGAACGCATTTTTTGTACAAAGTTCGGTAGTGTACACTCACACTCATATGGTCATTGGTTCGCCTTTAGGCCGTGTTATTTTTTCCTATACTTTTCCCATTTCCTCTTTGCTGGTGGAGGCAACTCTGCCCATTTCTTCCCTCTTTCCTCTTCCACCAACGCACAGCAATCTGCGAGAGGCAAAAAAGGGTACTAGCGTCATGTGGATAAAAAGATGGTCTTGTCTCTTTTTTATTTTTTTTGCGAGGAAGATGGTCTTGTCATTGTCTCTGCTTAAATGAAGTACTCATGGCGTTCCTTTGGCACTTGGCAGTGACTGGGAAGTGGGAACTAGTGCCAGATAAGAGCATCTTCAGCCACGGACCTTTAATGCGATTCCTCAAACGTCCACGGACAAGCCCGGTGTCCCTTTTGATTCCCTGTTTCTTCATCCGCGCAGTCACAATCCTCATTTTCTTTCTCATATGTCCGGTCATTTACACATGATTGGTAAAAATAAAGAAAAATAAAGAAAAAAATGAATAAAGAAACAAAAAAGATGGTCCGGGGTGGGGACGCGTCCTACATGGCGGGCTGACCGGGCGTGTCCTCGAGCCCTTGTATCCTCTCCATATTTGAGATGGATATGAGGGTTCGCGGACAGCCCGAGCATATAGAGATGATATGAGGGGTCCGGTTGGGTCACGTTTTTCCTTCTCACTCCTGTCCGCTCACAGACCGGACGCGCCCGCGGGCGTATAAGGGATGGTTTAAGGCGTCCGGCTGTAGAAATTCCAATTTTTTTAAAAAAAGTACTAGTAAATAGAAAACTGAGTGTTCGGTGTCAGTGGAATGAAACGGTATAAATATACACCATGTGTCAATTAATTTTGAAGTAGTACTATATCAGTGTGGTGTTTTTGCTCAAATTGACATACGACACGTACGTATATCGTCTACGAAATGCATGCTCCCTCTCTTATAATTTATAGGGCGTGCGCGTATCCCTAGGTCGTTAATTTGACCAACCTAATATAAATCATATATTACACAAAATATACTAATATAAACTTCAGATGTTCTATTTTAAAACGGTATAAATTTTGTATTATATAGTTTATATTAAGGTGATAAAATTGACAACCTAGATATACGCGCAGGACTTGTAAACAGAAACGGAGGGGGTATTTGCATCTGGATCGGTTCTCTCTCTCTGTCTTCTTCTGTCGGTTGTGCATCCAGTAATAGTCGGTTGTGCATCCAGTGATAGCCCTTGGTGATAACCCGCTCCCCGCTTCCCGCTCCCACCTCTAGCACCTTCACGCCGGTGGCCACCCCGGCCTGGCGAAGGCCACTCTGGCCCCACCGTCCACCCGAGGCCATGTCCTCCCCTCCCCTCCTCGACCTTGGGGCTCTCGCGCAACATCCGGTAGATGGAGTCGAGCCCTTCCTCCGACGGCTCTGTCGACTCCCCGCCCGCCTCCTACCGCGAGATCTTCTGCCGGTCACCTGCGCTCCCCGGCCGCCTCCATGGGAGGCTCCAGCCTTGCGCCGCCGCCTTCCGCACCCTTGCCGCCCCCGTGCGCCCCGCCATCCGCTCCGAGATCCGCTAGGTTGTTTCTCCCTTCAGAAGTGCTACCGAACCCCTATACCGAGACGCGTGGATACATTGGAGGGGTCGTCTACTTCAACTCTAGATCGGCGGATCGTTTGAAGAAATTGTTACCGGGATGTATAACCTTGCTGCGGGATCATCGCGCTACACCAACTCTTCTTCTTCTACTTCCTCTACTTCGGTTGCATAGACTAGCGACTAAAATTACGATTACCCGTAACCTCATAGTGATCTTGGACTATTCGCGTGCGTAAAATTTCGTTGCATAGCATAGCATGTCCCTGCAGGATTTGGATCGGCAAGTGAAGTGAATCACATGTGGTCATCATGATTCGCCGAAAGAAAAAAAGACAAGTCGCCATCCATTGGGTTCTCTTCAGGGTTTTTTACAGTAGACTCTATGTATCGTGCACTCACGTATTCTGAGGTACCGGTGAGTAATAACCAAAAAATTTGGAAAGCGAAGGTACCACTTAAAATTAAAATATTCATGTGGTATCTCCGCAGGGGAGTTGTGCTAACAAAAGACAACCTCGCACGACGCAACTGGTCAGGAAGTAAGAAGTGTTGTTTTTGTACTCATGACGAGACAATTAAACACCTCTTTTTTCACTGTAAGTTTGCGTGTTCTACGTGGTCAGCCATCCAAATAGCGTCAAATTTGTATCCGCCCACAAGTGTTGCCAATATTTTTGGTCATTGGTACGGTATTTCAAATGCATACAAAACGCTAATAAGGGTGGGAGCGTATGCCTTACTATGGTCGCTTTGGCTATGTAGAAATGATGTTGTTTTTAATGACAAAACTGTTTCTTCTTTGTAGGTTATTTTCCGTTGTACGCACTCGCTTCGTACGTGGTGTACGCTACAACGAGCGGAGTACCAACCGCTATTCAAGGTGATGTGTACGCTGTTGGAGCAGGTGGCTATGGAGATTTTTACCCAACATGGATAGCAACATAATCTTCGGCTCGGTCCAGCATCTTTTTCGACATAGGCTTAGTGTCGGTCTATGGACTCTACTGTTGCCGAATTGTCGGTCTTTTATCTTTCTGTTTATCAGACTACTGCTGTTTGGTTGTGTGCATCCTAATTATGCAGAGGTCGGATGATACTCTTAATGCTTTGTATCACTTTGATGCTACATTTTAAGATAATAAAAGCGTCCTTTATCGAAAAATTAGGTCCTCTTCAGAGCGTGCACGAATCCTCCGCACAGAACACCTCGAGGTGTCTGGGCACGGGCGCCGCCCCCACCGTGAGCGACCCCTCCAGAACCTGCACCACCTGCCCCATGGTCGGCCTCATCGCCTCGCTCTGCTGTATGCACCAGCACGCGACGCTGCACGCCCGGCCCAGCTCCACCACGTCCGCGTCCCCCGCCAGCCTCTCGTCCAAGAGCGCGACAAACTGCCCCTCGCTGACCTTGGTGGCCGCCCAGAGCGGGAAGTGCCCCGCGCCGCGGCCGCCGGCGTCCCGGTTCCTCCGCCCGGAGACGAGCTCCAGCAGCGTCATGCCGTAGCTGTACACGTCTGCCTTGGGCGTGATGGGCAGGCCCAGGACCCACTCCGGCGCCAGGTACCCCACCGTGCCCCGCGCCGTGGTAAGCGCGTGGCTGAAGTCCCGCCCGATGAGCTTCGCCATGCCGAAGTCGGCCACCTTGGGGCGGAAGGCCGCGTCCAGGAGTATGTTCTCCGGCTTCACGTCGCAGTGCACGATGCGCTCCTGGCACTGCTCGTGGAGGTAGGCGAGGCCCCTGGCGACGCCGGCCATGATCCCGAACCTGGTGCCCCAGTCCAGCAGCCCGAAGCTCGGGCCGGCCATGGCGGAGGCCAAGGAGCCGTTGGGCATGTAGTCGTACACCAGCAGCCGCTCGCGCCTCGTCGCGCAGAACCCGCGAAGGCGTACGAGATTGACGTGGTGGATCGTCCCCAGGGTCCTCACCTCGGCGCGGAACTGCTTCTCCCCCTGCGCCGATCCCTCGAGCCTCTTGACGGCCACCGCTGTGTGGACACCGTCACGGAGAGTCCCTTTGTACACGGAGCCAAAGCTCCCCATGCCCAGCTTCTGGGAGAAGTTGTCCGTGCACCGCGCCAGATAGCCGTGGCTGAACACCAGAAGAGAGCCGTCGTGCCGCACAGTATTCGCGCCACGTCGCCTCCAGCAAACGAAGACGAACAAGCAGAGTATCGTGAGAAAAGATACCGAAGACGCGACCAGGATGACGTCGCGTTCATTTGTTGACGCGCCGCCATGGTTACCGGTGGCAGTAAGATCGGCGGCGGCGACTCGGAGGAACAGAGTGGACGAGCCGGCTTCGCCGTGGGTGACCTGCTGAATGTTCCTGAGATCACCACCCCACACCATGCAACCACCGCTGTATGCATACGCCGTGCAAGAGCAGTTTCTCAAGCACGCCGACGCGCAATCTCCGGAGCTACCTGCCGCGGAGAAATAACTGCTCGGCAGCTTGACATTTTCCACCGGAAGGAACCCATCGGTCGACGTGCCGTTGCTGCAGTGCAAGCTCGTCTTCCTCGCGCAGCCACCGCTCCAGTCCCCCGGCGACGCGGCGTCGAACGCCGGCAAGCACCGGCAGTACTGCGAGCTGGCCACGTCGCACAGGCCGAAGGGCCCGCACACGGAATACACGTCGCACGGCGACGTGGGGGTCGCCCAGTGGAGCAGCCACTGCCCGGACTCGCTGGACCAGTCGAACATGGTGAGCTGCCCGTGCGGGCTCATCACCATCCTCGACAGGGTAGATGGGTTGACCACCTCAAAGGAGAAGCTGACCTCCTCATCGTTGTTGACGGAGTTGTACTTGTACCTAGCCGACATGCCCATCTCCGGCACGGAGGCGAAGCGCTGGCCGCTCGAAGCGCCGACGCGGTAGTACACGGTCGTGCCGTTCCACGAGAAGGTGTACTGGCCGGACCCGGACGGGTCAACCCAGTCCATGTACAATCCCGTGGATGGGTCGACGGCGCTCCTCCATGACACGAGCGCCTGGTACGCGCCGCTGCTCTTGTTCAGCCCGACCCAGCCGCCCGGCATGAGCGTGTCGGTCGGGTGCTCGAAGCTCTGCCACATGACCTCCGACGAGTTGCCCGGCTGCCGGCCCCGCAGAACGAGGTTCCCGCTGTCGAGGAGCGCCGCCACGACGGGCCCGTTGCTCGTACGTGCGTGAATGATCGACGACCAGATTTGGTTCTGGTTCAGGAGGAGGACGAGGTTGCCGTCCGGAGCTAGCGTCAGCTCCGAGGACGATGGGTCGGAGACAGGGCGGTCCCTGTTCATCACCCAAATGACGGTCTGCACCGGGATCTGCTTGTACCATATGCCGACGTAGTAGCTGGAGTCGCCGGCCGGGGAGAAGAAGCCCAGCTCAAACTTGCCTCCCTCCGAGACCAGCGTCCGGTTCCCGGTGAGGGATTCTCCCACGGAAAGCGAGTCGGAGGCTGCCGCGGCGGCAGAGGAGCTCAGGCACTCGAGCAAGAGGAGCAGACCGAGTTTGCACCGAGAGCCCATGCCCGGCCACTGTCGGCCGGAGTAAATGACGAGAACCGCTGTTAACCTTCGGACCTGAAGTCTGAACTGCACCAGTGGTACTCCAGCTAGTAAGTGCTCTTCATTGACAGGTGGTGGCGTGGTGCTGTGTTGTGCTGCACGGGCAGGGTCATACGGGAGTGTGCACAAGATGACCAAAGACCAGCCACGGTAGTGCATAGACCGGCTCTTCTTTGGCGGGCCTGGCTATCTTCAGAGCCAGTTCTTTTGAGCTATGCCGTGGTAATAAGCTCATGTGAGAATAAGCTCCACATAAGCTCTTGTGAGAGTAAGCTCCAGATAATAAGCTAGTCAGTTTTTTTTCATATCTGTTTTGTCAGCTTGTCTATCGTATGGTCAGAGAAAAGTCTGTAATGCTCTTGGACTATATATTTTTCAAATTAAATGATATGATTCTTTATCATTTTGATACCCATATGAATATAAATTCCACTTACAAACACTACCATATGCCAGTACTTTCATCTGTATTATTTATCATGTCAATAGAAAGGAGGACGCCGATATCCATCACACGTGTAGTATATTAGATATCCGCCCACACACCGTGTGTGGCGTGAGCACGAGGCAGCTACACGGCCTGTGTATGGACGGACATTAGAATTGCCCACACGTGTGGGCGCAGCTACTTCGTGCCACACACCCAACAAGTACTACTCATCTTCACCTCGCGCGTGTGGCACGAAGCAAGAATGCCGACACGTCCTAGCACAGCTACGTTAGGTACCCGGGGATGGCAATTTAGTTGCCATCCGGGATGGCAGATGTAGTTATTCGGGATGGCAAGTGTAGTTGTAAAAGCATGGCTCTATCTGTTTTGGTTAACTATACTTGTCATGTCTAATTTATGGTAGTTGTCGCGTGTAATCAAACCGTAGTTGCCGTGTGTGATTAACTACTTGTCACATATGGTCAAACAGTAGTTGACATGTGTGTTTACCTAGTTGTCACGTGTGGTCCAACCATAGTTGACATGTATGGTTAATCACAGTTGCCATGTGTGTTTATCTGGTTGCCACGTACGCGCAACTGCAGTTGCCGTCTAGCAACGAATTATAGTTGCCATGTGTGTTTACCTAGTTGCCACGTTCGCGTACTACAGTTGCCATCCACAACGTAGAAGTGTCGTGTGGGCGAAAAGGCAGTTCGCCCACACGCGCATGAACTAGGTGGTAGCTGTGTGGGCAGAAACTAGTTCGCCCACACACGCGGCTGGCAAACAGCGTGGTGCGAGGCGTGTGGGCAAACTCTTCAACGCGCACACACCAGCCCCGTCCTACGTGGCACACCAAATCCACCTTTTCGTGTCAAGATTCGTGCAAACTGCATTGGACGACGATCCAGGTGTGTGGGCGAGTTGGAGAAGTGCCACACGTGTGGATGTTAGTGTTTTTGAAAAAAGAATTGAAAGAATTAATATGTAGTACAAACAACAATTAGATATTGCTTTCAATGCAAATACAATGATATCAACCAGATGGCAACAATCGTGTACTTATACTTGGCACAATCAGCACATCCATATCAAAATTAGTTCTGCCACATATGAGCAACACCTCGTAGCAAATCAAGATGAAAACAACATACATCAGCAATAGCTCATAGCAAATCTACATGAAAATTCTACAAAATCAAAATCAGAGGAGCTACTAGCTGATGCTTGGGCTCACGGCCAGGGAGGAGGGGAGGGGGAGCGGGGGTCCTTTGCCGGAGTAGCACGTCGGCCGGAGTGGGCGCCGTCCACCGGAGTGGAGCCCTGGCGAGATCATCCTCGTCTTTGTACTCCACGCTTCGTTTCAAAAACAATTTTTTTTGCACAATAGCTACATGTCAACCGCCTCAATTTTGAATTTGGGGTCAATTGATGGAAGAAACAGTCGGAGGGGAGGAAGAAACCCGTCGGCGAGGGAGGAAGAAGTTCGTTGGGCAGGCTAACTAATATCTCTACTCCTAATGGAGGAGTTGGTAGCCTGGTACACCGTTTTTTTCTCGTCCCACCCCTCCCATTGGTTTTACCTCTTTATACAAATAATGGAAAAAACATTCCATAACTCTTCCCACCCCCGGTCTTGATCTTTTCTCTAGGATCCTTAGGGACGCCCCCGCCGTCGCCCTCATGGATCCCGACGGACGCCCGCCGTAGCCACCGCGGATCCCCACGGATGCCTCCACAGGGCGTGATCTCGCTCACCCTCGGGGATCCTGCCCTGGTGGGGGCCTCCGAGGGAGGAAGCCGACGAGCACAAGGCGCTACTAGCAAGGCGTCCAAAGAGAGGCATGATGTGCAGGGCACAGGGAATCCGCCGATGACATATGTGGCTTCTCCTATGCCTGTTGCCACTGTTGTTGCAGCGGCGGCAGTGGATCCGAGTCGCACATGTTGGGATTGAATGATAGATGGCGTGAGGCAGCTGGATGTGAGTCCCACTCCCAACTCGAGGGTTCGACCTTCTCAATCCCCGGCTGCGGCAGATGCGGAGCTCCAAAGTGACGGTGAACTCCTCGGTGTCGTACTGCCCCCACACAAGCACCATCAGGTCTACAAGCTCTAGCCCCTCGTCTCGACATCATCCATGTAATCATATCTCACTCCATTATGCAATCTTTTTTCTAACTCTTGGAGCTTGGACATCTGAAATTCTTTCTTTGGGAGCATATATTTTTCAGATTGTTTCATCTTATCTTAGTTTATTGACATCAAAATCGGTTACCTTTCTTAATCATTGGTTGGACTAACTTACTCACAAGCTTTTAGGAGATCTTTCATGAGTAATCACTTAGGCTATAGTTTTTCCTTTTCTTTCTTTGTAGATCTTGTCATTCCCGGAAAAATAACAACGTGCACTGCATCATATTAACCACTTGATATTACACTGATCAGTATATAGCAATTGCAATGCAAGAAACTGAAGGAATATGCCCTAGAGGCAATAATAAAGTTGTTATTTTTATATTTCCTTATTCATGATAAAGGTTTGTTATTCATGCTAGAATTGTATTGATTGAAACTTAGATACATGTGTGGATACATAAACAAATACCCTGTCCCTAGTGAGCCTCTAGTAGACTAGCTCGTTGATCAAAGATGGTTAAGGTTTCCTAACCATAGACATGTGTTGTCACTTGATAACACATCACATCATTAGGAGAATGATGTGATGAACAAGAACCATCCGTTAGCTTAGCATATGATCGTTCAGTTTATTGCTAATGCTTTCTTGAATGTCAAATACATGTTCCTTCGATCATGAGATCATGCAACTCCCGGATACCGGAGGAATACCTTGTGTCGTGGATTTGTCACGGCAGATGTCCTTAGTGTCAGGACTTAGTCATGAGGCCAACACATCTATGTGGTAGCTTGAGAGGGGTTGAGTGGGACGAGAGACGCGAGGCGGATTAACACACAAGACAAGGGTTTAGACAGCTTCGGGCCCCGGGAAACATCATCCGGTAATAGCCCTACATGGTGTTTGTGGCTAGGTCTCATTATGCTCATGAGGGAGTTGTTGTATAAGCCGGCTCCCCTTTTCTTGTGTCTAGCCTTAGAGATTATTCTCCCCCCTCTTGGGGTGCCCTGCCCCTCCTTATATAAGTTAGAGGGGTGGGTTACATGTGGAGTCCTTGTAGGATTAGGACTAGTCTATCTTCTATTACAAGTTGGATACAAGTCCGGGTCTTGCTTCCTCGTAAAGGAAATATTCCTCGTGCCTTTCCTCTTAAGCCGGCCCACCATAACGTGAGCCGGCCTTCTGGGCCTTGGGCCTTGTCGTCCATCTGACCCGCCCGCTGGATTACTAATGAGTCGCCAAGATCGGGCGGGTTACCCGTGAGTCGCCAAGCTCTGGGCGGGTCACGAGTGAGTCGCCACGCTCCAGCCGGGTCATACATCCGGCGGGTTACACCACGGGGTATATCCCCGACACCTTGTGTGCTATCAAATGTCACAACGTAACTGGGTGATCACAAAGATGCTCTACCGGTATCTCCGAAGGTGTCTGTTGAGTTGGCATGGATTGAGATTGGAATTTGTCACTCCGAGTATCGAAGAGGTATCTCTAGGCCCTCTCGGTAATAAACATCATAATAAGATTGCAAAAAAAATGACTAAGGAGTTAGTTATGAGATGATGTATTAGACAATGAGTAAAGAGACTTGCCAGTAATGAGATTAAACTAGGTATGGAGATACCGACGATCGAATCTCGGGCAAGTAACATACCGACAGACAAAGGGAATTCCGTATGTTTTCATTACGGTTCGACCGATAAAGATCTTCATAGAATATGTAGGAACCAATAGGGCATCCAGGTTCCGCCATTGGTTATTGACCGGAGAGGTGTCTCGGTCATGTCTACATAGTTCTCCAACCCATAGGGTCCGCACGCTTAACGTTCGTTGACGATATAGTGTTATATGAGTTATATGATTTGGTGACTGAATGTTGTTCGGAGTCCTGGATGAGATCACAAACATTACGAGGAGCTCCTGAATGGTCCGGAGGTAAAGATTGATATATAGGACGATACTATTTGGACACCGGAAGAGTTTCAGAGTGCACCGGTTAGTCATCGGATCGCCGGAAGGGGTTCCGGACACCCCCGGGAGGTCTATGGGCCTAATGGGCCAAGGGGAGGGACACACCAGCCCACAAGGGGGCTGGCGCGCCCTCTCCCTGGCCTTCGGCCCTAGGGGAAGGAAAGGGGGAGGGTTGGCCCCTCCCGTCTTTCCCTCCTCGTGAGAGAAAGAAAGGGGGGCGCCACCTCCCCCTGCCTTCCTCCAATACACAAACATGTAAGGGGCCAACTTGGCATGGCTGCCCCCCTCTCCCCCACCTATATATATATATATGTAGGAGGGGGTGTGAGGGAGTCCTGAATTAGGGGGTGTTCGGATAGCCGGACTATACCTTCAGCCGGACTCCTGGACTATGAAGATACAAGATTGAAGACTTCGTCCCGTGTCCGGAGGGGACTTTCCTTGGCGTGGAAGGCAAGCTTGGCGATGCGGATATTCAGATCTCCTACCATTGTAACCGACTTTGTGTAACCCTAACCCTCTCCGGTGTCTATATAAACCGGAGGGTTTTAGTCTGTAGGACAGAACGTCAACATACAACAATCATACCATAGGCTAGCTTCTAGGTTTTAGCCTCCTTGATCTCGTGGTAGATCTACTCTTGCACTACCCATATCATCAATATTAATCAAGCAGGACGTAGGGTTTTACCTCCATCAAGAGGGCCCGAACCTGGGTAAAACATTGTGTCCCTCGTCTCTTGTTACCATCCGCCTAGACGCACAGTTCGGGACCCCTACCCGAGATCCGCCGGTTTTGACACCGACATTGGTGCTTTCATTGAGAGTTCCTCTGTGTCGTCGCTTTTAGGCCCGATGGCTCCTTTGATCATCAACAACGATGCGGTCCAGGGTGAGACTTTTCTCCCCAGACAGATCTTCGTCTTCGGCGACTTCGCACTGTGGGCCAATTCGCTTGGCCACCTGGAGCAGATCGAAAGCTACGCCCCTGGCCATCAGGTCAGATTTGGAAGTTTAAACTACACGGCAGACGTCCGCGAAGACTTGATCTTCGACGGATTCGAGCCACAGCCAAGCGCGCCGCACTGTCTCGATGAGCATGATCTAGCTCTGCCGCCGAATAGTGCCCTGGAGGCTGCACACGCTCCGGTTCTGACCCTTAATTCGGAGCCTGCTGCGCCAATCGAGGATGAGTGGTTGGACGCCGCCTCGGGGGCTGTGATCTCAAAGGCGATCAAGCCAAACAGCAGCCCCGCACTCCGCAAGGCCTGTGACTCCGAGGGCCCGGATTCCTCTCCGGACTCCAAGCCCTCCGCGCGCCTGCCGATCGAATCCGATTGGGCGCCGATCCTGGAGTTCACCGCTACAGACATCTTTTAGCACTCGCCCTTCGGCGAGATTATGAAATCGCTAAAGTCTCTCTCTTTATCAGGAGAGCCCTGGCCGGACTACGGTCAGCAAGGTTGGGACACGGACGATGAAGAAATTCAAAGCCCACCCACCACCCACTTCGTAGCCACTGTCGACGACTTAACCGACATGCTCGACTTCGACTCCGAAGACATCGACGGTATGGACGACGATGCAGGAGACGACCAAGAACCAGCACCTGTAGGGCGCTGGAAGGCCATTGTCGGCATTCTGGGAACGGGGGTCCCCAGACTTGCCTGCCTGTGGCCTGCGGCGTGGCTCAAATGGGGGCCCAGCGTGGCCCATCTTCATCAGCACAAGGCTCAAGACCCTCGCGAGGGGCCAAGCCTCGCGAGGCGGACGACATGGCGCTTCCTCAAGCACGGCCTCCTTAGGCTGGCTCGCGAGGAGGCAGAGAGATCAAGGCGGGTACCTCACGAGGTGCCCATGACGCAAGCCATGACGACCAAGGGTGCCAGGAGGGCACCATCCCGCGCAGCATCTCCCTTTCCTCTTTGGTGCAAAGGGCAAGCGCAGGTGAGAGGATCAAGCAAAGGCACCCATTTCGGTGCAACGAGACCAAGACCAGTCCAACGGTGGGAAGGAGGTCACCATGGAGCCCAGGACGGCGTCACCATAGGGCCTTTGGCAGGCGAAGACCAACTTTAGTCAGGATAAGTGTACCAGATGTTCCCCTTCGAATTGGCCAATTGTTGGCGCCCTTCCCGCTCAATATTTGGGAAGAGGCCCAGGGCCTTTGCCTATAAATATGACTAGCCATCCCCAGAGTAGAGGCAGCCAGAAAAGAGGCATCTAGAGAGAGAGAGAGAAGGGCGATCGAACTCCCCCTAGCAGTTCATCCCCTAGCCAAGAACAGACCCTCGCGAGGCTGTTCTTCCTTGTACTGTTCTTCATCATCAGCCCAAGAGGCAATCCACCCACCACAAACTAGAGTAGGGTATTACACCACAACGGTGGCCCGAACTAGTATAAACTCTGTGTCTCTTGTGTTGTTCTTGCAGTAGTTAGATCCTTACGAGACGGAGAGGTAGAGGGCACGATCTCCGCGCGCACCCCAGAGTTCGAACCTTAAGGGTCTGCCGGAACCCGTGATCCGACATTTGGCGTGCCAAGTAGGGGTGCGCCGGAATCTGCCTTCCACCGCTCCGTCCTCCCCCGGCTGCCGCATCCATGTACGGCGCCCATCGAGCTCGCGTCACGCCAGCGGCCCTCGCTGGTGGGCGTCCTCGCCGTCCCCCGTCGCACGCCGTCAACACCACCACCGGCCCAGCGGGAGGCGAGCAGAAAGCACCACCCCGGCGTCTGCCTATGCGACAGGGTGACCGCACCGCGACATCGACGCTTCCGGTCGTTGGGGCCCTCCTGGGCGGCTCGCAGGCGCCACCCACAAGCCGCCACGTCAAGCCGTTTGCCCGCCAGATCGGCGCCGTTTCCGCGCGGCAGGGGGCTCCCCCGGACCGGGCGGTGCGCAAGGTTGGTCTGACCTTCAGCTCGGAGGACCACCCCGCTAACTTGGCCGGCTCGGGCGCGCTCCCCCCGTTATGCACCCCCACCGTCTGCCAGGTGGCCGTCACCAGAACCCTCGTCGATGGCGGCGCGGGCCTCAGCGTGCTCTCGGTCGAGACCTTCAACCTCCTCTGCGTACCCCGGGAGCGGCTGCAACCCAGCCGATCCTTCTCGGGCGTCGGGGGCGAGTCGTCCGACTCCTTGGGACAGATCCGGCTCTCGGTAACCTTTGGCACCTACGACAACTTCCGCACGGAGATGGTCGACTTCGACATCGCCCCCATCAGCCTCCCTTACAACGCCATCCTCGGCTACCCGACACTGGCTCAGTTCATGGCCGCCACACACCCGGCGTACAACCTCATGAAGATGCCCGGGAGCAACAGTACCCTCACCGTGCACGGAGACACCAGGGACGCCCTGTGAGTACTCAAGCTCGCCTTCAAGACGGCGGCATCGGCACAGCCCGCCGACGCGGGGACCCCTGAGCCCAAGGGGGCTGCGCCCACCAAGAAGAAGCAGTTGTTCACCCAGGACAAGGCAGAAACCAAGCAGATACCCGTCGACGAGGACGGGTCCTCCAGCGCCACTTTCACCATTGGCGCCAACCTGGGGCCTGAGCAGGAGGAGGCCCTGGTCAAGTTCCTGCGTGCAAACAAGAAAGTGTTTGCTTGGGAGCCCGATCAGTTGGCAGGGATCCCCAGGGACGTCATCGAGCACCACCTCAACGTGTGCCCAAATGTGCGCCCTGTGAAGCAGAAGGCCAGGCGGCAGTCCGCAGAGAAGCAGGCCTTCATCGTCCAAGAGACCCGCAAGTTAGAAGCCGCTGGAGTCATTCGCGAGGTCCGGTACCCAGATTGGTTGGCCAACCATGTCGTTGTGCCCAAGAAAGGGGGGAAGGAACGCATGTGTGTCGACTTCACCAACCTCAACAAGGCATGCCCGCAAGATCCGTTCCCGCTCCCTCGCATCGATCAGATTGTCGATTCCACCGCCTAGTGCGACCAGCTGTGCTTTTTGGATGCCTTCTCCGGATATCACCAGATCAAGATGGCGGTAGAAGACGTTGAGAAGACCGCCTTCTTGACCCCGTGCGGGGTATACTGCTATACATGCATGCCATTTGGACTGCGCAACGCAGGGGCAACTTTTCAGCGGCTGATGCACATCACCTTGGGCCCGCAGCTCGGGAAGAATGTTGAAGCATACGTTGATGACATTGTGGTGAAATCTCGAGAGGCCAGGACCCTGATACAAGACCTGGAGGAGACCTTCGCGAGCCTCGACGCAGTGAACCTGCGGCTCAACCCGGAGAAATGTGTGTTTGGCGTTCCCTCGGGCAAGCTTTTGGGATTCCTCGTGTCTCACCATGGCATCGAGGCCAACCCTGAGAGGGTCAATGCGGTCGAGGACATGAGTCCGCCAAAGACCCTCAGAGAAATGCAGAAGCTCACGGGGCGTGTGACCGCACTAGGGCGCTTCATCTCCAAATTGGGGGAACGAGCGCTGCCTTTCTTTCAGCTGATGAAGAAGAAGGGGCCCTTTGAATGGACTGAAGAGGCAGATAAGGCATTTCGGGATCTCAAGAGGTACCTAACCAGTCCCCCAGTCATGGTGGCCCCGCGTCCTCAAGAGCCCCTGCTGCTCTACCTCGCTGCCACCCCCTACTCCGCCAGCGCGGCCTTGGTGGCGGTTAGGGAGGAGCGCCAGGTCAAGACCGCAGCGGCAGCCCGAGGCAAGGAAAAAAGGGAACAAGGAAAGCCCGAGGAAGCCAAAACCACAGATGAGTAGGATCAACCGCCGAAGAACGCACCAGAGACAGGAGAGGCCACACGCCCGGATGGTCCACCTCCCGAGGTCACGTCGTCCTGTGAGGTGCCCTCACCTCCCGAGGGCGCCGCGACCCAAGATGCTCTCAGTCTTGTTGAGCACCCGGTCTACTTCGCTAGCACGGTGCTACGGGACGCGAGGGCACGATACCCGATGCCTCTGAAGCTCCTCCTCGCGCTACTAGTGGCCTCACGCAAGTTGCGTCACTACTTCCAAGCTCACCCGATCAAGGTCGTCTCATCGTACCCCCTGGAGAGGGTGCTCAAGAGCCCTAACTCAGCCGGAAGGGTCGCTGAATGGAACATAGGGTTGCAGGCATTTCAGCTTGAGTTCAGCACAACTAGGGTCATCAAAGGAGCCGCATTGGCGGATTTCATGGCAGAATGGACAGAGGCGCCAGGCCTCAAGGACAACGAGGATCGTTCCCTCTCCCCAGGGAGCGAGGCGCTAGAAGGCTGGGTCATGTACTTCGACGGGGCATTCTCCAGGCACGACGCGGGGGCCGGTGCTGTGCTGATATCACCCACTCAGGATAAGCTTTACTATGCAGTGCAACTCTGTTTCCAGCAGGGAGAAAAGGTCTCCAACAACATAGCAGAATATGAGGGACTGATAGCCGGGTTGAAGGCCGCAGCGGCCCTGGGAGTGAAGCGCCTCACCGTCAAAGGCGACTCGCAGCTCTTAGTCAACTTCTCCAATAAGGTGTACGAGCCGAAGGACGAGCATATGGAGGCCTACCTGGCGGAGGTCCGCAGGATTGAAAAGCAGTTCTGGGGGCTGGAGCTGAAGCACGTGCCCCGTGGCACCAACCAGGAAGCTAACGACATAGCCGGACGGGTGTCCAGGCGGCTGCCGCAGGAGCCCGACGTCTTCGAAGAGCGGCTCTTCAAGCCTTCAGCGCAGCCAACGCTATCAAGCACGGCTCAGCCTCGAGAGGAGCTCCCTCAGCCGCCAGCCTCGGGAGCCCCGGCCTGCGGACCGCCCTCAGGAGCACGCTTGCTCCTGACGATGGAACCTCAGGAAGGATGCTGGATCACAGAGCTCCGAAATTACCTGACACATGGGGCCCTGCCAGAGAAGGAGGAGGAAGCAGAACGTGTGGCGCGGCAGGCCACGGCATACTGCATCAGGGATGGAGAACTTTACCGGAAGCGACCCAACGACGTATCTCCGCGCTGCATCTCCAGGGAGCAAGGAAAGGAACTACTGGGGGACATACACGACGGAGACTGCGGGCACCACACATCGTCACGGACCCTTGTCGGGAAAGCGTTCCGCAGTGGGTTCTATTGGCCCACTGCGCTGAGCGACGCGATCGAATTGGTAAAGTCTTGTGAGGCCTGCCAGTTCCATTCCAAGCAGATCCATCAACCAGCGGGGGGCCTGCAGACTATACCCCTCTCGTGGCCATTCGCAGTTTGGGGGTTGGACATTCTGGGCCCGTTCCCTCGGGCGCCAGGGGGCTACCGTTACCTCTACGTCGCCATTGACAAGTTCACCAAGTGGGCAGAGGTGGAGGCTGTCCGTACCATCCCCGCGGGCTCCGCGGTCAAGTTCATCAGGGGTATCATGAGCCGGTTCGGGGTGCCGAACCGCATCATCACTGACAATGGTTCGCAGTTCACCAGTAATCTCTTCAAAACATACTGTGCTAACCTTGGAACGCAGATATGCTACGCTTCGGTGGCACACCCGCGAAGCAATGGGCAAGCCGAACGAGCCAACGCTGGGGTCCTGAGAGGCCTCAAGACCAGAACGTTCAAGAAGAAGCTGGAGGCCTACGGTAGGGGTTGGTACGACGAGCTCCAATCCGTGTTGTGGTCCATCCGCACAACCACGACCAAACCAACCGGGGAAACCCCGTTCTTCCTGGTCTACGGAGCCGAAGCAGTCCTTCCTCACGAGGTCAGGCGTCGCTCCGCGCGGGTCCTGGCGTTCGACGAGGCGCAACAGGACGCCATGCGGAGGATGGACCTCGTGCTGGGGGAGGAACGCCGTCGGGAAGCCGCGCTACGAGCGGCAAGGTACCAACAGGCGCTAAGACGATATCACTGCCTCAACATCCGCCCCAGGACCCTCAAGGTAGGAGACCTCGTACTCAGGCGGGTCCTCTCCAGGGAAGGGCTGCACAAGCTCTCTCCCATGTGGGAGGGCCCGTTCAAGGTTGTTCATGTTTCCAGGCCTGGCTCCGTGCGCTTGGAAACTCAAGAGGGGGAGCCGATCCAGAATGCGTGGAACATCCAGCACCTCCTGAGGTTCTACCCCTAAAAGGCCCAGAGCCTGTGAAGAAGGCGAACGCCTGTGAAGATCGTCTCTTTTTGGAAAAGGCCCTGAGCCTGTGAAGAAGGCGAATGCCTGTGAAGATCGTCTCTTTTTGGAAAAGGCCCTGAGCCTGTGAAGAAGGCGAACGCCTGTGAAGATCGTCTCTTTTTGGAAAAGGCCCAGAGCCTGTGAAGAAGGTGAATGCCTGTGAAGCTTATTACCTCTAAGGGAAAAGGCCCAGAGCCTGTGAAGAAGGCGAACGCCTGTGAATCTTATTACCTCTAAGGGAAAAGTCCCAGAGTCTGTGAAGAAGGCGAATGCCTGTGAAGCTTATTACCTCTAAGGAGAAAGGCCCAGAGCCTGTGAAGAAGGCCAATGCCTGTGAAGCTCGCCGCCCCGTGACACTCTCACATAATAATGAGTGGGGCTGTACCCGCCCCGGAGTCTCAGGAGCGCCGGCCTCAGGCCCTGGGGCTCCCTCCCACGCCCAGTGGCAGCACTTAGCTCCGCGCTGGTGAGAAGACGTCGAAGACTAGACTAGGTGCCGGACGCGGCTTTTTCATTTGCTTTCCGCATTTGACGTGTTTCACTTGCATCTGAAGTCTTATCGAAACTATCGCCGTTGTTGATTTGTGGTTTGTCGATTTTCGCTCCTCGTTTTGATTTTCTCTCATGAAAGGCCTCGCGAGGGATGGGACTCGAACGCCCTCGCGAGCGTTTCTGCTTTAGCCGCTTAAAGGTTTCACGGCCCGGGCTCTCTACAGGAGCACCCCTCTGGTCCGTGCCCCTCGGGCACCGCGACATGCACACAGGGCCTGGGTCGGTCGCCCCCCGGCTGGGGCCGCAAACTACCTACGCGAGGGCAAATAGTTGAGAAGCGCAACAACAAAATCAAGGCAATGGCTACAATGGCAATGATTCTCAACACGCCCCCACGGGGCTCCATGCAGCTGTCTTGTCTTACACAGGGAGCAAAAGGAAAAGGAAAGGGCGAGCCCGGCGCGGCCCGCCTCACATCGGCCTGTTGAGGCGACACCGGATGCCTCCGGAGCTCAGGCGGACTCCCTCTCATGCTTCACCAGGGCGCGGTGACGGGCGGATGAACAGCCACCCCCCAAGCAAGCGCGGCGGCGAGGGGGCTGGCTGTGGCCGCCGCTGGAGTTGCCGCCCGAAGAAGAGTTGGTGTAGCTTGGGGAGCATCGGGCGCCGCCATCAGAGTGGGTGCTGTCTCCTCCATCGTCGTCGGAGCGAGGCCCCTGGCCGCGGTCGTCGTCCTCGGGGCAGCATCCTGTGCGGCGACCATCTTCCCCAAACACCCTCACGTAGAGGGTGCCATCACCGTCGAACTTGAAATGCAGGGTGCACCGTTGGCCCAGGCCGCACGCGCGGGCAAATGTTTGCCAGCCGCGGGTCAGGGCCCCATTCCCAGAAGGGGAGACCTCGAGCGAAACCCAGGAGGCCCTACTGCAGCAACCGTCAGCCTGAAGCCAGAAGCCGCACCGGGCGCTGGCCGGCAGCTCGCTGATGAAGAAGCGAGGGAGCTGGAGCCAGGTGTTGGTCGGGTCCGCCGACCACACGACGAACTCCGGCAGCACCTCCGCCGAGCGAAAGCGCGGCCTGGGGGGCCGTGCAGCCACAGCCTGCCTCCCCTTGGCAGCCGAGCGCTCACCACCACGCGGAGAACCACCCCCGTGCCCACGGGGAGCCACAGCGGGGACCGCGGGATGCTTGCGGGGAAGACCCCTGCCGCGCTTGGCCGGAGGGGAGTCGGGCCCCGCCCGACTAGCCTTCCCCTTCTCCGTGGCTGAGAACCTCTTCGGAGCCATGCGAGCGGCGGCAGCGAAGGAGAGGAAGAAGAAGAGAAGCGGGAAGGGGTGGACTGGCGGAGCTTGTGCGGCCTCGCACTTATAGCCGAAAGAGGCCAACCGTCGAGCACCACGATCGCAGGTAATAATGACCCATATCTACGCATGCAGGGACTAGTCAAGTCACGTAGTTGCCAAGGCGCCGTGGGGAAGCGGAGACGCCCACGTCCTGTCAAACCGCCACGCGGTGCCCAAGGCCGCAGGCTGTTAGGGCCCGCGGCGCTTCGCCCTTGCTCTTTCGCCTCTCGGCACGGCCAAGTCCATGCGCGCCTTGGGCCCGGGGGCTACTGTCGGCGTTCTGGGAACGGGGGTCCCCAGACTTGCCTGCCTGCGGCTTGCGGCGTGGCTCAAATGGGGGCCCAGCGTGGCCCATCTTCATCAGCACAAGGCTCAAGACCCTCGCGAGGGGCCAAGCCTCGCGAGGCGGACGACATGGCGCTTCCTCAAGCACGGCCTCCTTAGGCTGGCTCGTGAGGAGGCGGAGAGATCAAGGCGGGTACCTCACGAGGTGCCCATGACGCAAGCCATGACGACCAAGGGTGCCAGGCGGGCGCCAGCCCGCGCAGCATCTCCCTTTCCTCTTTGGTGCAAAGGGGGCAAGCGCAGGCGAGAGGATCAAGCAAAGGCACCCATTTTGGTGCAACGAGACCAAGACCAGTCCAACGGTGGGAAGGAGGTCACCATGGAGCCCAGGACGGCGTCACCATAGGGCCTTTGGCAGGCGAAGACCAACTTTAGTCAGGATAAGTGTACCAGATGTTCCACTTCGAATTGGCCAATTGTTGGCGCCCTTCCCGCTCAATATTTGGGAAGGGGCCCAGGGCCTTTGCCTATAAATAGGACTAGCCATCCCCAGAGTAGAGGCAGCCAGAAAAGAGGCATCTAGAGAGAGAGAGAGAAGGGCGATCGAACTCCCCCTAGCAGTTCATCCCCTAGCCAAGAACAGACCCTCGCGAGGCTGTTCTTCCTTGTACTGTTCTTCATCATCAGCCCAAGAGGCAATCCACCCACCACAAACTAGAGTAGGGTATTACACCACAACGGTGGACCGAACTAGTATAAAATCTGTGTCTCTTGTGTTGTTCTTGCAGTAGTTAGATCCTTACGAGACGGAGAGGTAGAGGGCACGATCTCCGCGCGCACCCCAGAGTTCGAACCTTAAGGGTCTGCCGGAACCCGTGATCCAACAACCACCTCGTCATATGCCATATATATGGTGGACACTCCAAAAGATGGAGAAGGCGACGGAACAGCGGGGGATGACACATCCAAGAAACACCCCAAGCGCCGGCGTCAGCGGCGCCGCTCTAAATCCCAAAGCAAAAACGGTGATTCTGGCACGGGAGATAATAATACTCCGGATAGCGCCGAAGAGCACCCCCTCCAGCAAAATTCAGCACAGGAGGACGGAGAAGCCAGCCCTCGCGAGAGAGAGGCAGACAGAGAGGTTGAGGATGATAATTACATGCCTCCCTCCGAAAACGAGGCAAGCCTCGACGACGACGAATTCGTCGTGCCAGAGGATCCCGCCGAACAAGAGCGTTTTAAACGCAGGCTAATGGCCATGGCAAGCAGCCTCAAGAAAAAGCAGCAACAACTTAGAGCTGATCAAGATTTGCTAGCTGACAGATGGACTGAAGTCCTTGAGGCCGAAGAGTATGAACTCGAACGCCCCTCCAAGAGTTACCCAAAGCGCAGGCTGCTACCCCGATTAGAAGAGGAAGCACCTACATCACTAGCGCATGACATGGCCGACCGACCACGTCGTGGCCGCGACAGGGAGGCCTTTCGGCCCTCCACTCAAGCCGTGCCCCGGCGCCGCTTAAAACATACTAAGGCATGGGAAAATGCGCCTGACCTGCGAGAGATACTGGAGGACAAGGCAAGACAAACAAGATCGATCTATGGATCGTGTGGGCGCCCTACGACACGTGACGGGGATCGTCACTCCGGACATAATAAATCCGGCCGGGCCGAACACAGTAGACAAAGCTCATTCGAGATGCATCGTGATATAGCCCAATACAGAGGCGCCGCACACCCACTATGCTTCACAGATGAAGTAATGGATCATAAAATCCCTGAGGGTTTCAAACCCGTCAACATCGAATCATATGATGGCACAACAGATCCGGCGGTATGGATCGAGGATTATCTCCTTCATATCCACATGGCCCGCGGCGATGATCTACACGCCATCAAATACCTCCCACTCAAACTTAAGGGACCAGCCCGGCATTGGCTTAACAGCTTGCCAGCAGATTCGGTCAGTTCTTGGGAGGACCTGGAAGCCGCATTCCTCAACAATTTCCAGGGTACCTATGTGCGACCACCGGACGCTGATGACCTAAGCCACATAATTCAGCAGCCAGAGGAATCGGCCAGGCAATTCTAGACACGGTTCCTAACAAAGACAGCTGGCTAGCTCGCAGCAACAACTTAACCAAAAACCTTGGTAATTTGGATACCAAGGACAAAAGTGGCAGGTCGCGCTGGAACAAGCAAAAACGCCGCGTTAACAGTGATAGCAACGAGGATACGACAGTCAATGCCGGATTTCGAGGCTACAAATTCGGTCAGCGAAAAAAGCCATTCAAAAGAAATATTCAGGGCCCGTCCAGTTTGGACCGAATACTCGACCGCTTGTGCCAGATACATGGCACCCCCGAAAGGCCAGCCAATCACACCAACAGGGATTGTTGGGTGTTCAAGCAGGCAGGCAAGTTAAATGTCGATAATAGAGACAAGGGGCTGCGTAGCGACGACGAGTAGGAGCCCAGGCCGCCGAACAACAGTGGACAGAAGGGTTTTCCCCCGCAAGTGCGGACGGTGAACATGATATACGCAACCCACATCCCCAAGAGGGAGCGGAAGCGTGCATTACGGGACGTATATGCACTGGAGCCAGTCGCCCCAAAGTTCAACCCATGGTCCTCCTGCCCGATCACTTTTGATCGAAGGGACCACCCGACTAGCATCCGTCATGGCGGGTTCGCCGCATTGGTTTTAGACCCAATTATTGACGGATTTCATCTCACAAGAGTCCTTATGGACGGCGACAGCAGCCTGAACCTGCTTTACCAGGACACAGTGTGGAAAATGGGCATAGATCCCTCGAGGATTAAACCCACCAAAATGACCTTTAAAGGCGTCATACCAGGTGTAGAGGCCAACTGTACAGGCTCAGTCACACTTGAAGTGGTCTTCGGTTCTCCGGATAACTTCCGAAGCGAGGAGTTAATCTTCGATATAGTCCCATTCCGCAGTGGCTATCACGCACTGCTCGGACAAACCACATTCGCAAAGTTCAATGCGGTACCGCATTATGCATACCTCAAGCTCAAGATGCCAGGCCCTCGAGGAGTAATCACGGTCAACGGAAACACCGAACGCTCTCTTCAAACGGAGGAGCATACGGCAGCGCTCGCAGCAGAAATACAAAGCAGCCTCTCCAGGAAATTCTCCAGTTCGGCCTTCAAAAAGCCGGACACTGTCAAGCGCGCCCGGAGTAACCTACAACAGGACCGCTTGGCACATTCTGAGCAGGCGTAGCAATGCGGCCCCAACCCCAGCCCTCGCGAAATAGCAAAACCAGTGCTTCGCGTATATAACTACACTCTTAAAGTACCATGGGCGCAGGGGAAGGGGCACCATCACGGCACGCCCAGAACATGGCTTAAACCATACTAGGGGCTGCGAACTCTTTCTTTATTTTCTCTTACTTTCAGGACTCCATACTTCGGATGACCTGTTCGGCAATTCAACTGCCGCACAAACGATGCAAGAACCAGGGAAGCAGACAAGCCATGCCGCATCATGGAACTCCCAGGTGGTCTCTATTACGAGCAGTATACCTGTTTTAAATACAATTCCGCGGCCTACCCCTGGACAGGACATGTTAAATAGTCCAATTTCTTTTGCTTATCGCACTACTTGTATCGTTCTGCTTGGATAGCAGCCTTCTTATAAACAATGCATAGCTTTTTGTCTATCTTTTGCATTACTCTCTTATATATATATATATATATATATATATATGTTCACTAATGACATGTTGCACCCGTACACTGTGGTACGACAAATACGCCAGGGGCTCCAGTACCCCTCAATATGGTGTGAAAAGTCCAAACACTTTCACAAGTGCGGCACCCCGAACTTATAGCATTATATGCATCGGCTCCGAATCATGATTTGGGTCAATAGTTGGGTTTGCCCGGCTCCTATGTTTTGGTGCCTTACGTTCCGCTATATCGGCTAAGGTAGCACTAGGAGAACTTCTGCGATTGTGCCCCAGTTGAGCTGGGCTGAGCACCTCAGTAGAGAAGGCTAAAACTGACTGTCATGATAAGGCAAGAGACTGGTCGCTGTTCGAGAGGTTTTTCGGGTCCTTAAAGACTTATGCCGCTTAGAGCGAAGAACCGGATTCTGTCCGGCCAAGGCGTGGATAGTGCCCCGAACTCGGTCTTCTGAATACTAGGGGCTTCGCTGAAATTTAAAATTATAGAGTTCTATGGCTAAGTGAGAGTGTTCAAGCATTATAGTCCGATTGCCTTGTTTGTTGTGCTGAGCGCCTCCCTCGAAGGACCCAAACATGGGAAAAAGAGCGCTCAGGTTTACCCCGAATACCCCAACACTAGTGGCATGGGGGCAGAAGCCAACGACTGGCCATCTCTCAATTTTCGATAAACGGCCACAGAGAAAGTAATATTTTAAATTCAACAAGCATTGCTTAGCGCAAATGAACAAGTTTTCAACGCACAGGATAATACGAGCGAGTTCATTCAAAAATTACATCCTTGGTACATTCATCCGCCACAAGGCGGGCACCCTTCAGAACGTCCTTATAATAGTTCTCGGGTTTGCGATGCTCCTTCCCCGGCGGAGGCCCGTCCTTCACAAGCTTCTCGCCGTCCAGCTTGCCCCAGTGCACCTTAGCATGGGCAAGGGCCCTCCAGGCTCCTTCGATGCAGACGGAGCGCTTGTTGACCTCGAGCCTTGGACATGCCTCCACCAGTCGCCGCACCAGTCCGAAGTAGCTCCCAAGCAGGGCCTCTCCAGGCCACAGCCGAACTATTAAACCCTTAATGGCCTGTTCGGACGCCTTGTGGAGCTCGACCAGCTGCTTCAGCTGGTCGCTCAAGGGCACAGGGTGTCCGGCCTCAGCATACTGAGACCAGAACACCTTCTCCGTCGAGCTGCCTTCTTCGGCTCGATAGAATACGGCGGCATTGGATACGCTACGGGGAAGATCTGCGAACGCCCCTGGAGAGCTCCGGATTCGGGTAAGTAACAAGTAGCTTACTTTTATATGTCTGCTTTGCATAAAGAATGCCTTACCCGCCGCTATCTTTTTCACCGCATCCAATTCCTAGAGGGCCTTCTGGGCTTCGGCCTTGGTAGTCTCGATGGCCGCGGCGAGCTCGGACGCTCGCGTCTTCGAGTCAAGCTCCAAACTCTCATGTTTTGTCATGAGAGCCTGAAGCTCTTGCTGCGCCTCGCCGGCCTGCGCCTCAAATTTCTCCCGCTCGGTGCGCTCTGAAGCCGCTCTCTTCTCGGCCTCGGACAGCGCCTGCTTGAGGGTCGCCACCTCAGTTGTGGCCCCTGCAATAAGTAGCATAATCCTGTCATTTTTTGCAATTGCATCTTTTTATATATTTTTATAAGGTATCTCTTACCTTCTTTCTCCTCGAGCTGCCGCTTGGCCAGGCCGAGCTCTTGCTCGGACCGCTCGAGACCCTGCTTCAGGGTGCCTACCTCCGCAGTTAGTGCGGCGGTCGCAAGCAGCGAAGCCTGCGTACGCATATTGACTCTTTTTTGTTAGACTCCTGCGAAATTTATTTGATCCTCTATTCGGCTTTTCTTTCCGAACGCCAAACAGAGCATCAGGGGCTACTGTCTATGCGGTAATAGTTTTACATATTCTTACTTACCTCGAAGCCTGTTAGAAGGCTGGCACAAGCTTCAGTCAGTCCGCTCTTGGCGGACTGAACCTTCTGGATCACCGTACTCATAATAGTACGGTGCTCCTCGTTGATGGAGGCGCCGTTAAGCACCTCCAGCAGATTGTCCGGCACCTCCGGTTGGACGGAGCCCGCTGGTTCAGAAGGCTTGCTCCTCTTAGAAGGAGTTCGCCTACCGTGGTCCGGAACCGTTGAAGATTCCGACGCGGTGTCCGGCTCAAAGCCGGACTTGGAGCCCTGGGGGGTCTTGTCCCCTTTACTCCCGGAGTTCGGAAGGTCTCCTCGTGGCTCCTCCAGGACCACCTCCTCTTGACCCGGAGCTTGTCGCGACGCCACTTCGGCGTCGTCCGCAGTGCGAGGGGAGGCAGCGGGCGGAACTGAGTTCACGTCCGATGAATCCAGGGAACCACTCGACGACTCGTCGAGCCCGGCCTTGGGCGGACTGCATAATTACATTTGACATAAGGAACAACCGTGCAACAAGGAATGCTATGAGTTACTCTGGTATCCGAATACCTACGACCCCGCCGGGCGCCTGGCCCTTTGCGGCCAGTCCTCTTCGCCCTCGTCGGCATCGGAGGAGTAGTTCGGAGGAAGGGTCTTCCCCTTCTTGGACCCTTCGGCCTCCCCTGTTGGGGCGGCCTTCCTCTTCTTTCCTCCCCCCGCTGGAGGGGGAGAGGTTTCTTCTTCCTCCTCCTCGTTTTCACGGGAGGAGCGCGTCTGGAATTTGTTGGATGAAGAATCCGACACCTCCTGGTGCCGGGAACTCTTTCGAGTCCCCGTGGACTTCTTCTCGGCCTTCTTCTCCGGCACCACGTAAGGTGCCGGAGCTAGCAGCTTTGATAATTAACGAGCATCTGCTGGGTCTTCGGGCAAAGGGGCCAGACAGTTGACCTGTCCAGACTTCGCCTGCCACTCCTGTCAAAGGTAAGGGAGTTTAGATCCCGCATAGAGTCAAACTATGAGAAACAGATTTCCTGTAAAAGGTAGAGATAACTCACCGCACTAGCTGGACGCTGCGTGCTGAATCCGCGGTCCTCGGACGCGGATGCGGGAGCTTCGGCGCCCTTGAATAGCACCTTCCAGGCATCTTCGTACGTCGTGTCAAAGAGCCTGCTCAAGGTTTGGTGCTGCGTCAGATCGAACTCCCACAGAGTGAAGGCCCGTTGTTGACACGGGAGGATCCGGCTGACGAGCATGACCTGGACTATATTGACAAACTTGAGCCGCTTGTTCACCAGGGATTGGATGCATGTTTGCAGTCCGGTCACCTCTTCCTCGTTGCCCCACGACAGGCCCGTCTCTTTCCAGGACGTGAGCCGCGTGGGGGGTCCGGATCGGAACTCGGGGGCTGCGACCCATTCAGGGTCGCGCGGCTCGGTGAAGTAAAACCACCCCGACTGCCACCCCTTTAGGGTCTCCACAAAGGAGCCCTCGAGCCATAGGACGTTGGCCATCTTGCCCGCCATGGCGCCTCCGCACTCCGCCTGGCTGCCGCGCACCACCTTCGGCGTGACGTTGAAAGTCTTGAGCCAAAGGATGAAATGGGGACGGATGCGGAGGAAAGCCTCACACACGACGATAAACGCCGAGATGTTGAGGACAAAGTTCGGGGCCAGATCGTGGAAATCTAGGCCATAGTAGAACATGAGCTCCCAGACAAATGGGTGGAGAGGAAAACCCAGTCCGCGGAGGAAATGGGGGAGGAATACAACCCTCTCATGGGGCCTTGGAGAGGGGAGAAGCTGCCCCTTTTCGGGAAGCCGGTGCGCAATGTCATTGGACAAGTATCCGGCCTTCCTTAGCTTTTTGACATGGCCCTCCGTAACGGAGGAGACCATCCACTTGCCTCCCGCTCCGGACATGGCTGGAAAAGGTTGAGGTGGGAAGTGCGGACTTGGGCGCTGGAGCTCGGGTGCGCAGGAGATGGATAGGCAGAGGAGGAAGAAGGCGTAGGTAAAAAGGTGGATCCTTATCCCCTTATATGGGCGGATGCGGCTATGCGTCCCCACCAGCCTGGTAAAACTCGCTTATCTCCCAAGCGCCGTGATAAATGGCGCGGTTGGGTTACCCACGTCCGTATTGATGAGAATCCAGTAAATGGGGGACACGATCTCTGCTTCGACAAGACGTGCCAAGGAAACCGCCTCGCAAAATGCGCTGAGGAGGGGAAACAAAAACAATTCAAATAAAGGCTTGGCCGTAGTGTGATGTCATGCTACGGAATACGTCAGCAGATTAGATTTGTGTTAATATTATTCTCTCTATGGCAATATGTGGAAACTTATTTTGTAGAGCCGGACACCACCCTTGGTGTTTACAAACTTTTATGAAGAACTTGGAGGAGGAACCCACCTTGCAATGCCGAAGACAATCTGTGCGCCGGACTCGTCATCATTGAAGCCTGGTTCAGGGGCTACTGAGGGAGTCCTGGATTAGGGGGTGTTCGGATAGCCGGACTATACCTTCAGCCGGACTCCTGGACTATGAAGATACAAGATTGAAGACTTCGTCCCATGTCCGGAGAGGACTTTCCTTGGCGTGGAAGGCAAGCTTCGCGATGCGGATATTCAGATCTCCTACCATTGTAACCGACTTTGTGTAACCCTAACCCTCTCCAGTGTCTATATAAACCAGAGGGTTTTAGTCCGTAGGACAGAACCTCAACATACAACAATCATACCATAGGCTAGCTTCTAGGGTTTAGCCTCCTTGATCTCGTGGTAGATCTACTCTTGTACTACCCATATCATCAATATTAATCAAGCAGGACGTAGGGTTTTACCTCCATCAAGAGGGCCCGAACCTGGGTAAAACATTGTGTCCCTCGTCTCTTGTTACCATCCGCCTAGACGCACAGTTCGGTACCCCCTACCCGAGATCCGCTGGTTTTGACACCGACAGGGTGCCACACATAACACGACAATCTCTTAGCCGTGTGCGGCGCCCCTCTCCACAGTTTCGTCCCTCGGTCATATTTTCGTAGTGCTTAGGTGAAGCCCTGCGGAGATAGCATCACCATCACTGTCACCACACCGTCCTGCTGCCGGAACTCATCTACTACTTCGCTCGTCTTGTTGGATCAAGAAGGCAAGGACGTCACCGAGCTGAACGTGTGTTGAACGCGGAGGTGTCGTACGTTCGGTACTTGATCGGTTGGATCGTGAAGAAGTTCGACTACATCAACCGCGTTACTAAATGCTTCCGCTTACGGTCTACGAGGCTACGTAGACACACTCTGCCCTCTCGTTGCTATGTATCTCCATGGATAGATCTTGCGTGAGCGTAGATTTTTTTTGTTTTCCATGCAACGTTCCCCAACAGTGGCATCCGAGCCAGGTCTATGCGTAGATGATATGCACAAGTAGAACACAAAGAGTTGTGGGCGGTGATAGTCATACTGCTTACCACCAACTTCTTATTTTGATTCAGCGGTATTATGGGATGAAGCGGCCCGGACCAACCTTACATGTCCACGCAAATGAGACCGGTTCCACCGACTAACATGCAACTTGTTTTGCATAAAGGTGGCTAGCAAGTGTCTGTTTCTCCTACTTTAGTTGAATCGAATTTGACTACGACCAGTCCTTGAAGAAGGTGCAAACAGCAAACTTGATAAGTCATCATTGTGGGTTTTGTGTAGTTAAGAACGGTTCTTGTTAGAAGCCCGTAGCAGCCACGTAAAACTTGCAACAACAAAGTAGAGGACGTCTAACTTGTTTTGCAAGGCAAGTTGTGATGTGATATGGTCAAGACGTGATGTGATATACGTTGTTGTATGAGATGATCATGTTTTGTAATACCGACAACCGACAGGATCCTTAGGGTTGTCTCTTAATTATTGTATGAAATGCAAGCACCATGTAATTGCTTTACTTTATCGCTATGCATTAGCAATAGTTGTAGAAGCAAGAGTTGGTGAGATGATCACAACACAACGATGGAGATCAAGGTGTCGAGCTGGTGACGATGGAGATCATGACGATGCTTTCGAGTTGGAGATCAAAAGCACAAGATGATTGAGGGAGTCCTGGATTAGGGGGTGTCCGGATAGCCGGACAATACCTTCAGCCGGATTCCAGGACTATGAAGATACAAGATTGAAGACTTCGTCCCGTGTCCGGAAGGGACTTTCCTCGGCGTGGAAGGCAAGCTTGGCAATACGGATATGTAGATCTCTTCCCATTGTAACCGACTCTGTGTAACCCTAACCCTCTCCGGTGCCTATATAAACCGGAGGGTTTTAGTCCGTAGGACAACACATAACAATCATACCATAGGCTAGCTTCTAGGGTTTAGCCTCCTTGATCCGTGGTAGATCTACTCTTGTACTACCCATATCATCAATATTAATCAAGCAGGATGTAGGGTTTTACCTCCATCGAGAGGGCCCGAACCTGGGTAAAACATCGTGTCCCTTGTCTCCTGTTACCATCCGCCTAGACGCACAGTTCGGGACCCCCTACCCGAGAGCCACCGGTTTTGACACCAACATTGGTGCTTTTATTGAGAGTTCCTCTGTGCCGTCGCAATCAGGAAGGATGCCTCTCCCCGTCTTTAAAGATGGCACTGTCGCCAAGGGAGCTTTGGCTGTCGGCCAAACTCTCCGGCTAGGTGGTTTTCTTATGACCGCCTGTTCGGCTGCTACGCCGACGATGACCTCTCGGGTCATCAAAAGCAATCTTCATGTCAGCTCGGAGCTCGCCGAGCAGTTAGATCCAATAGAGCTCTCTTCCATGAACGAGCTCTTGGATCGCATCGCCGCCCTGGGGGTCGCTACGGATTACGACCAGGTTGGGCCTAAACCCGATCTAAGAGTAATTAACTCTCCCCAAGTCACCCATCATGTTGCCGTGGTAGAGGAGCAGTGCGGCGACCCTTCATCTATCTTAAGGACTAACTACGTCCGGATTCCCGATCCCTCCAAGCCGGATATCCGTGGAGGGAAGGATATAATTCAAGACCTGAACTTAGAATCAGGCGACGGGCTAGATTCATTGGACAACATCCAAGAGCCCAAACTTCAGAGTTCGGAAACTCCTTGGCCTCTGAGTCTCAGATTGGGTGAGGTTTCAGATTTAATCACACCCGCCCACCCGAACATAAGCGATCTATCCCAAATCAGGCAACAGCCCGAAGAAACAGTACATCATTACTGGGCCAGATTCCTCTTGGTTATGAACAGGATAAAGGAGTGCCACGAGGAAGACGCAATCTCAATCTTCTGCAATAATTGCACGAACAAGGGAATCCTCAACGCCATAAGTCGTCGTGATATTACACGCTTTGCTGACTTGGCGTCCATAGTACAAAAGTACTGTGCGATGGAAAGCGCCTGGAAAACCGAAATAAAATTTTGGGATAATCTGGCCCTAAAAAGAAACCCCGTCCGAAATAAAAGGGTGCATCATCGACATACACCCGGGTTAAACACCAAAAAACAAAAACCCTCTACAAGGCATAGAACCCTACTGGAAGGATGGCTTGGACCCTGTAAAATTCACAGTACAGAGGGCGCCACGCCAACTCATAGCCTTAGAGCATGTTGGATACTCCGGCAGGTGGCCAAAATTGGCGAAGATCTCCTAATTCCGGAGGCCGCAGAAAGCCACCCCAGGGTCACCAGTACAGTCTTAACAGTCTTCGAGACTTTCACATCAAATAATATGTGAAAAAGAACACTCCGCAGCCTCGCCGAAGTCTACCAAGTAGCAACAATAAACCCATGGAGTGACACGGCTATTACTTTTAATGCCAGTGATGAACCTAAATTCCGAACAGCCCGAGCACCAGCCGCACTGGTCCTCAGTCCAATAGTGGACGACTTTCGCCTCACCAAGGTACTCATGGATGGAGGTAGCGGATTGAACCTCATTTGCGAGGAAACCCTTCAAAAAATGGAAATAGACTGGAACCGCATTGAGCGAAGCAGCACAACCTTTAGAGGAATAATCCCCAGCCGGGAAGCGCGTTGTACAGGAAAAATCACACTAGACATGGTGTTCGGCACGCCGGATAATTACAGGTCCAAAGAGGTCACGTTTCAGGTGGCCCCGTTCAGTAGCGGATACCACGCTCTGCTAGGGCGCGAAGCGTTTACAATCTTCCAAGCAATACCCCATTACGGGTACATGAAGCTCAAGATGCCCGGGCCGAACGGAATTATCACTCTCGCTAGTGATCCGGACATAGCACTCCGCGCCGAAAATAAGACAGCCGCACTGGCCCTTGAGGCACTATCCGAAGCCCTAGCGGCTGAGGAACTGACTGTGTTGCGCTCCACGGTGAATAAGAATGATGTGATACTCGACAAAAGATCCAAGTCCACTTCCTTTAAACCAGCAGACGAAATAGTCAAATTCCAGGTCCATCCAATGGACCCCAACAAGACAGCTTCCATCGGGGCACAATTAAACCCTGATGTAGACGCCGCACTGCGAGAATTCCTACGGGAGAACTGGGACATTTTTGCCTGGCACCCTTCAGACATGCCAGGAATCCCACGCAGGCTAGCCGAACACAGCTTAAATATCCTAAAAGGATCCAAACCTGTCAAACAAGCTTTTCGGTGTTTCTCCGAACCTAAGAGACAGGCCATGGGAGAGGAGCTAGCCAAGCTATTGGAGGCCGGATTCATCAGAGATATAAAACATCCGGACTGGCTAGCAAACCTGGTGATGGTACCAAAGAAGGATAAATCCTGGCGCCTGTGCGTTGATTTTAAAGAACTTAACAAGGCTTGCCCAAAGGATCCCTTCCCCCTCCCCCGCATCAATCAAATTATCGACGCTACCACAGGACACGATTCGTTGTGTTTCCTCGATGCATACTCCGGCTATCATCAAATTAAGATGGCAGAGTTAGACCAAGCCACAACGGCATTCAGCACACCATACGGCCCATTCTGCTTCAATACAATGCCCTTCGGGCTCAAGAACGCCGGCGCAACATATCAGCGCATGATTCAGACATGTCTGGCAAACCAGATCGGCAAAACAGTGGAGGCATACGTAGATGATGTGGTCGTAAAAACAAGCATGTCGGAACTCTAGTAGACGACTTGAGGCTCACATTTGATAATCTCCGAGCATATGACATCAAGCTCAACCCGGAAAAATGCGTTTTCGGCGTTCCAGCCAGAAAGCTCTTGGGCTTCATTGTATCCGGTAGAGGAATTGAAGCAAATCTAGCCAAGATCCAAGCTCTATCACAATTGGATATCCCAAAGGACCTCAAACAAATACAAAATTAACAGGATGCGTGGCGGCTCTAAGCCGCTTTATCTCCCGCCTGGGAGAAAAGGCACTACCTCTCTACCGCCTCCTTCGGCACACCGAACACTTCGAGTGGACGGATGCCGCCACGGCTGGACTCGACAAAATAAAGGCCATATTGGCAACAAACCCAGTCCTGGCCGCACCAAACATTGGCGAACCAATGCTATTGTACATTGCAGCAACCCATCAGGTTGTAAGCGCAGTGCTCGTTGTCGAACGAGAAACGGACGGACACAAATTCTCCCTTCGAAAGCCGGTCTACTATGTGTCCACTGTCCTCACTCCATGCGAATCACGGTACCCGCATTATCAAAAGATTGCATACGCGGTATTCATGGCATCCCGGAAGCTGCGACACTACTTTCAAGAGTGTTCGATAACAGTAGCCTCTGAAGTACCACTACACGATATTATAAACAACCACGACGCAACGGGCCGGATTGCAAAATGGGCCATTGAGCTCCTCCCATTTGACATAACTTATAAGCCACGACGAGCTATTAAGTTGCAAGTTTTGGCCGACTTCGTCACAGAATGGACGGAGGCCGAACTCCTTAAAGAGTACGACACATATTCAAACTGGATCATGCATTTCGACGGCTCTAAAACGTTGGCCGGTCTAGGGGCTAGCATCGTTTTGACGTCCCCCATGGGAGACACAGTTCAATACGTACTCCAGATTATGTACACAGACTCCAACAATGCAGCCGAATATGAGGCCCTTTTACGTGGTCTCCGGATGGCAGTATCCATGGGCATTCAACGCCTAGAGGTGCGAGGGGATTCGAACCTCGCAATATCCCAAATAAATGGAGACTTCGATGCCAAGGATCCAAAAATGGCAGCTTATCGCAACGCCATCCTAAAAATGTCAGCTCGGTTCGAAGGGCTCGAATTTCATCATATAGCCCGGGAGAACAATCAGGCGGCAGATGTCCTGGCACGCATTGGCGCAAAACGCGATGCAGTCCCCCCCAACATCTTCTTGGAAAGGCTGTTCAAGCCATCCGTAGTATGGGAAGGGGAATCCGGCAATAACATGCCGGACTCAACCGCACTGCCTGATGCCGAACAATCTGACACAATCGGAGGCTCTGGCAATGAAGTCGCACCTTCAGCCCATGTAATAATGGCCATCATCGCCCCGTGGACATAACCATTCCTAGCCTACCTTACTAGGTAGGAACTCCCAGAGGACCAAAACGAGGCACGCTGCATAGTGCGGAGATCTAAAGCCTATAAAGTCCATGAGGGAGAGCTTTATAAGAAAAGCACTACCGGAGTCCTTCAAAGTTGCATCTCCGAAGAAGAAGGGCGGAACTTGCTGGCTGAAATTCATGCCGGACTCGGTGGTCATCACGCTGCAGCTCGGTCCCTTGTAAGCAAGGCTTTTATTGGCCGACGGCCCGGGCAGACGCTCAGGACTTAGTCCAATGATGCGTCGGTTGCCAGCTTTTTGCAAACCAAAGCCATATGCCACCCATCGCCCTCCAAACTATCCCCATAACTTGGCCCTTTGCGGTCTGGGGGCTTGACATGGTGGGACCCCTTAAAGGTGGAACCCACAAGAAAAAATACTTACTGGTCATGGTGGATAAGTTCACCAAATGGATAGAAGCCAAGCCTGTTAAGACGGCCGAATCCGGACCGGTGATAGACTTCATATCTGGGGTCGTACACCGTTATGGCGTCCCCCACAGCATCATCACTAATAACGGCACGAACGTTACGGCCGATGAGGTAAAACTCTGGTGCAAAAACATGGGCATCAAGCTCGATTATGCTTCCGTCTATCACCCACAAACTAAGGGACAGGTCGAACGTGCAAATGGTCTTATCATGAGCGGCATCAGACCCAGATTAGTGCGATCCCTTAAGGAATCTAACACGCACTGGGTAGAGGAGCTCGACTCTGTACTCTGGGGGCTGCAGACCACACCGAATCGCACCACCGGATACACACCATTCTTCATGGTGTACGGCGCATAGGCAGTTTTGCCGTGCGACATAATTCATGACTCGCCTCGAGTGCGCATGCACGAAGAAAGAGAAGCCGAGCTCGATCGGCAGGACAGTTTGGACGCCTTGGAGGAGGAGCGCGATGTGGCAAAAGCCCATTCCGCATTCTATCAACAGCAGGCTCAAAGATATCAAAGCAGAGAAGTACGGGCCAAAAATTACAACGTTGGCGAATTAGTTCTACGCCTACCGGACAAGAAAAAGGAGAAACTCAAGCCCAAGTGGAAAGGTCCCTTCATCATTGACCAAGTCCTGACTGGTGGAGCGTACCGCCCGCGAGACGCATCGGATAACCGACTCGAGCCGAACCCATGGAACGCAGCCCGTCTCCGAAGATTCTATGCCTAGCGCCGGACTCTGTGTTCGTCTCCTTCCTCTGTCCATTTTTTATACTTTCTGTCTTACATTTTTCTCCTTCTCCCCTTACTTTCTATTATAGCCGTTAAAGGCTCAATAAGTGACGCGCTACCCGCGGTCATTAAACCTGGGGGCTTCTTTCAACAGAAGCTTATTCATATGGGCTTCATGCCCAACACATGTGTCACACTTCCGCATGTACCTTTATTCACCATTATATGCATGGATATGACTTCAGTTTTGGCCAAGCTGGGTTGCCTGGCTCCTGTGCTTACCCCTACGTTCCTGATTATTCGGCTAGGTGGTAAAGGGAGCACCTCTGCGATTGTTACTGCCGGGTGAGCCGGATGTGTACCTCAGACTGGGTGAAGCTAAAAGCTAGCGTTCTTAAGGGAATATTCGGTCGGTGAACTAAAGATGATCTTTTCACTTAATTATTTATGCGCCCCCAGATGATTTTTTCTGCGTCCCTTTTCGCAGCATGGACATGCACTTTAGGGCATGCCTCCCAGGGAAAGGAACCCCTAACGGAACGATTCTCCCTGGAAGATGTTTCTTACTAACCATGTAATATAACATAACTAGTTGGGCACTTGTCTGTTCAAGCACTAATGACCCCTACGCCTGGTCTCCACGCATACCCCGGTTCTTACATAACCGTATGGGTATTCGGAGACACTTCGGACCGTCAGGTCCCGAGGTTGAAGCGAAAAGGTCGGCCATGACAAACGATCTACAATCCGGCTAGAAGACATTACACATGTCAATTAAAATTACATAGTCATTCTGACTGATTGTATTCCTCTTCAATACCATCTAACAGGCTGTCTAATTTACAGTCCTGCTGGGAATACTTTGCGGCCAATTCTACTTGGCCGTATACTAAGCTTACAGGGATCTCCTTCCCATCCGGCCCCACAGGTCCGTGTTGGAAATATGCCCTAGAGGCAATAATAAAAGCATTATTATTATATTTCCTTATTCATGATAATTGTCTTTATTCATGCTATAATTGTGTTAACCGGAAATCGTAATACATGTGTGAATAACAGACAACAATATGTCCCTAGTGAGCCTCTAGTTGACTAGCACGTTGATCGAAAGATAGTCATGGTTTCCTGACTATGGACATTGGATGTCATCGATAATGGGATCACATCATTAGGAGAATGATGTGATGGACAAGACCCAATCCTAAACATAGCATAAGATCGAATAGTTCGTTTGCTAAGAGTTTTCCAATGTCAAGTATCCTTTCCTTAGACCATGAGATCGTGTAAATCCCGGATACCGTAGGAGTGCTTTGGGTGTGCCAAACGTCACAACGTAACTGGGTGACTATAAAGGTATGCTACGGGTATCTCTGAAAGTGTCTGTTGGGTTGACATGGATCGAGACTGGGATTTGTCACTCCGCTTGACGGAGAGGTATCACCGGGCCCTCTCGGTAATGCATCATCACAATGAGCTCAATGTGATCAAAGTGTTTGATCACGGGATCATGCATTACGGTACGAGAAAAGTGACTTGCCGGTAACGAGATTGAACGAGGTATTGGGATACCGACGATCGAATCTCGGGCAAGTAAAATACCGATTGACAAAGGGAATTGTATACGGGATTAATTGAATCCTTGACATCGTGGTTCATCCGATGAGATCATCGTGGAGCATGTGGGAGCCAACATGGGTATCCAGATCCCGCTGTTGGTTATTGCCCGAGAGCCGTCTCGGTCATGTCTGCATGTCTCCCGAACCCGTAGGGTCTACACACTTAAGGTTCGGTGACGCTAGGGTTGTAGGGATATGTATGTGCAGTAACCCGAATGTTGTTCGGAGTCCCGGATGAGATCCCGGATGTCACGAGGAGTTTCGGAATGGTCCGGAGGTAAAGATTTATATATGGAAAGTCATCATACGGACATCGGGACAAGTTTCGGGGTTATCGGTATTGTACCGGGACCACCGGAGGGTCCCCGGGGGTCCACCGGGTGGGGCCACCTATCCCGGAGGGCCCCATGGGCTGTATGAGGGAGGGAACCAGCCCATAGTGGGCTGGTGCACCTCCCCCCCATGGGCCCATGCGCCTAGGGTTTGGGGGAGGGAAAAACCCTAAAGGGGCGCCCCCCTTGCTTGGGGGGCAAGCCCCCCTTCCCTGGCCGCCGCCCCCCCTAGGAGATCTCTTCTCCTAGGGCCGGCGCCCCCCCCAAGGGGTTATATAAAGGGGGGAGGGGAGAGGGGGCTTATTACCCATTGCCCTGGCGCCTCCCTCTCCCTCTCCAACACCTCCTCCTCCTCCATTGAGCACGGCGAAGCCCTGCCGGAGTACTGCAGTTCCACCATCACCACGCCGTCGTGCTGCTGCTGGAACCTTCTTCCCCAACCTCTCCTTTGCCTTGCTGGATCAAGAAGGAGGAGACGTCACACTTTCCGTACGTGTGTTGAACGCGGAGGTGCCGTCCGTTCGGCACTAGATCATCGGTGAATTGGATCACGGCAAGTACGACTACCTCATCCACGTTCACTCGAACGCTTCCGTTGCGATCTACAAAGTGGTATGTAGATGCTATCTAATCTGAATACTCGTTGCTAGATGAACTCATAGATGGATCTTGGTGAAACCGTAGAAAAAATTTTAATTTTCTGCAACGTTCCCCAACAGTGGCATCATGAGCTAGGTCTATGCGTAGTTCTTCTTGCGCGAGTAGAACACAATTTGTTGTGGGCATAGATGTTGTCAACTCTTCTTGCCGCTACTAGTCTTATCTTGCTTCAGCGGTATTGTGGGATGAAGCGGCCCGGACCAACCTTACACGTACGCTTACGTGAGACCGGTTCCACCGACGAACATGCACTAGTTGCATAAGGTGGCTGGCGGGTGTCTGTCTCTCCTACTTTAGTTGGAGCGGATTCGATGAAAAGGGTCCTTATGAAGGGTAAATAGAAGTTGACAAATCACGTTGTGGTGGTTTTAACGTAGGTAAGAAAACGTTCTTGCTAGAACCCTAATTCAGCCACGTAAAACTTGCAACAACAATTAGAGGACGTCTAACTTGTTTTTGCAGCAAGTGCTATGTGATATGATATGGCCAAAGTTGTGATGTATGATGAATGATCTATATGTGATGTATGAGATGTTCATGCTATTGTAATAGGAATCACGACTTGCATGTCTATGAGTATGACAACCGGCAGGAGCCATAGGAGTTGTCTTTATTTTTTGTATGACCTGCATGTCATTGAGAATCGCCATGTAAATTACTTTACTTTATTGCTAAACACGTTAGCCATAGTAGTAGAAGTAATAGTTGGCGAGCAACTTCGTGGAGACACGATGATGAAGATCATGATGATGAAGATCATGGTGTCAAGCCGGTGACAAGATGATCATGGAGCCCCAAGATGGAGATCGAAGGAGCTATGTGATATTGGCCATATCATGTCACGTTTATTATTTGATTGCATGTGATGTTTATCATGTTTTGCATCTTGTTTACTTAGAACGACGGTAGTAAATAAGATGATCCCTCATAATAATTTCAAGAAAGTGTTCACCCTAACTGTGCACCGTTGCGACAGTTCGTTGTTTCGAAGCACCACGTGATGATCGGGTGTGATAGATTCTAACGTTCACATACAACAGGTGTAAGACAGATTTACACACGCAAAACACTTAGGTTGACTTGATGAGCCTAGCATGTACAGACATGGCCTCGGAACACGGAAGACCGAAAGGTCGAGCATGAGTCGTATAGAAGATACGATCAACATGAAGATGTTCACCGATGTTGACTAGTCCGTCTCACGTGATGATCGGACACGGCCTAGTTGACTCGGATCATGTAATACTTAGATGACTGGAAGAGGGATGTCTATCTAAGTGGGAGTTCATTAAATAATTTGATTAAATGAACTTTATTATCATGAACTTAGTCTAAATCTTTACAATATGTCTTGTAGATCAAATGGCCAACGTAGTCCTCAACTTCAACGCGTTCCTAGAGAAAACCAAGCTGAAAGACGATGGTAGCAACTATACGGACTGGGTCCGGAACCTGAGGATCATCCTCATAGCTGCCAAGAAAGATTATGTCCTACGAGCACCGCTGGGTGACGCACCTGTTCTCCCTGCACAACAAGACGTTATGAACGCTTGGCAATCTCGATGCGATGATTACTCCCTCGTTCAGTGCGGCATGCTTTACAGCCTAGAGCCGGGGCTCCAAAAGCGTTTTGAGAGACATGGAGCATATGAGATGTTCGAAGAGCTGAAAATGGTTTTCCAAGCTCATGCCCGGGTCGAGAGATATGAGATCTCCAACAAATTCTTTAGCTGTAAGATGGAGGAAAATAGCTCTGTCAGTGAGCACATACTCAGAATGTCTGGGTTGCACAACCGCTTGACTCAACTGGAAGTTAATCTTCCGGAAGAAGTGGTCATTGACAGAATCCTCCAGTCGCTTCCACCTAGCTACAAGAGCTTTGTGATGAACTACAATATGCAGGGGATGGTAAAGACCATTCCTGAGGTGTATGCTATGCTGAAATCAGCAGAGGTAGAAATCAAGAAGGAGCATCAAGTGTTGATGGTGAATAAAACCACTAAGTTCAAGAAGGGCAAGGGTAAAAAGAACTTCAAGAAGGACGGCAAGGAAGTTGCCGCGCCCGGTAAGCAAGTTGCCGGGAAGAAGCCAAAGAATGGACCCAAGCCCGAAACTGAGTGCTTTTATTGCAAGGGAAGTGGTCACTGGAAGCGAAACTGCCCCAAATACTTAGCGGACAAGAAGGCCGGCAAAACCAAAGGTATATGTGATATACATGTAATTGATGTGTACCTTACCAGTACTCGTAGTAGCTCTTGGGTATTTGATACCGGTGCAGTTGCTCACATTTGTAACTCAAAGCAGGAGCTATGGAATAAACGGAGACTGGCGAAGGACGAGGTGACGATGCGCGTCGGGAATGGTTCCAAGGTCGATGTGATCGCCGTCGGCACGCTGCCTCTACATTTACCTACGGGATTAGTTTTAAACCTCAATAATTGTTATTTAGTGCCAAGTTTGAGCATGAACATTGTATCTGGATCTCGCTTAATTCGAGATGGCTACTCATTTAAATCCGAGAATAATGGTTGTTCTATTTATATGAGAGATATGTTTTATGGTCATGCTCCGATGGTTAATGGTTTGTTCCTGATGAATCTCGTACGTGATGACACACATATTCATAGTGTGAGTACCAAAAGAGTTAAAGTTGATAACAATAGTCCCACATATTTGTGGCACTGCCGCCTTGGTCACATAGGTGTCAAACGCATGAAGAAGCTCCATGCAGATGGACTTTTAGAGTCTCTTGATTATGAATCATTTGACACATGCGAACCATGCCTCATGGGTAAAATGACCAAGACTCCGTTCTCAGGAACAATGGAGCGAGCAACCAATTTATTGGAAATCATACATACCGATGTGTGTGGTCCAATGAGTGTTGAGGCTCGCGGAGGCTATCGTTATGTTCTCACCCTCACTGATGACTTGAGTAGATATGGGTATATCTACTTAATGAAACACAAGTCTGAGACCTTTGAAAAGTTCAAGGAATTTCAGAGTGAGGTTGAAAATCAACGTGATAGAAAGATCAAGTTTCTACGATCAGATCGTGGAGGAGAATACTTGAGTCACGAATTTGGCACACACTTAAGAAAATGTGGAATAGTTTCACAACTCACGCCGCCTGGAACACCTCAGCGTAATGGTGTGTCCGAACATCGTAATCGCACTCTATTAGATATGGTGCGATCTATGATGTCTCTTACCGACTTACCGCTATCTTTTTGGGGCTATGCTTTAGAGACTGCTGCATTCACTTTAAATAGGGCACCGTCGAAATCCGTTGAGATGACACCGTATGAATTATGGTTTGGGAAGAAACCTAAGCTGTCGTTTCTAAAAGTTTGGGGATGCGATGCTTATGTGAAGAAACTTCAACCTGAAAAGCTCGAGCCCAAGTCGGAAAAATGCGTCTTCATAGGATACCCTAAAGAAACTGTTGGGTATACCTTCTACCTCAGATCCGAAGGCAAGATCTTTGTTGCCAAGAATGGATCCTTTCTGGAGAAAGAGTTTCTCTCGAAAGAAGTAAGTGGGAGGAAAGTAGAACTTGATGAAGTGTTACCTCTTGAACCGGAGAATGGCGAAACTCAGGAAAACGTTTCTGAGGTGCCTGCACCGACTAGAGAGGAAATTAATGATGATGATCAAGATGCTTCTGATCAAGCTCCTACTGAAATTCGAAGGTCCACAAGGACACGTTCCGCACCAGAATGGTACGGCAACCCTGTCTTGGAAATCATGTTGTTAGACAACGGTGAACCTTCGAACTATGAGGAAGCAATGGCGGGCCCGGATTCCGACAAATGGCTGGAAGCCATGAAATCCGAGATAGGATCCATGTATGAAAACGAAGTATGGACTTTGACTGACTTGCCCGTTGAACGGCGAGCCATAGAAAATAAATGGATCTTTAAGAAGAAGACAGACGCGGATGGTAATGTGACCATCTATAAAGCTCGGCTTGTCGCTAAGGGTTATCGACAAGTTCAAGGAATTGACTACGATGAGACTTTCTCACCGGTAGCGAAGCTGAAGTCCGTCCGAATCATGTTAGCAATTGCCGCATACTATGATTATGAGATATGGCAAATGGACGTCAAAACGGCATTCCTTAATGGTTTCCTTAAGGAAGAATTGTATATGATGCAGCCGGAAGGTTTTGTCGATCCTAAGAATGCTGACAAGGTGTGCAAGCTCCAACGCTCGATCTATGGGCTGGTGCAAGCATCTCGGAGTTGGAACATTCGCTTTGATGAGATGATCAAAGCGTTTGGGTTTACACAGACTTATAGAGAAGCCTGTGTTTACAAGAAAGTGAGTGGGAGCTCTGTAGCATTTCTCATATTATATGTAGACGACATACTTTTGATGGGAAATGATATAGAACTCTTGGACAGCATTAAGGCCTATTTGAATAAAAGTTTTTCAATGAAGGACCTTGGAGAAGCTGCTTATATATTAGGCATCAAGATCTATAGAGATAGATCGAGACGCCTCATAGGTCTTTCACAAAGCACATACCTTGATAAAATATTGAAGAAGTTCAATATGGATCAATCTAAGAAAGGGTTCTTACCTGTGTTACAAGGTGTGAAATTGAGCTCAGCTCAATGTCCGACCACGGCAGAAGATATAGAAGAGATGAGTGTCATCCCCTATGCCTCAGCCATAGGTTCTATTATGTATGCCATGCTGTGTACCAGACCTGATGTAAACCTTGCCGTAAATTTGGTAGGTAGGTACCAAAGTAATCCCGGCAAGGAACACTGGACAGCGGTCAAGAATATCCTGAAGTACCTGAAAAGGACTAAGGAAATGTTTCTCGTTTATGGAGGTGACGAAGAGCTCGTCGTAAAGGGTTACGTCGACGCTAGCTTCGACACAGATCTGGATGACTCTAAGTCACAAACCGGATACGTGTATATTTTGAATGGTGGGGCAGTAAGCTGGTGTAGTTGCAAGCAAAGCGTCGTGGCGGGATCTACATGTGAAGCGGAGTACATGGCAGCCTCGGAGGCAGCACATGAAGCAATTTGGGTGAAGGAGTTCATCACCGACCTCGGAGTCATACCCAATGCGTCGGGGCCAATCAAGCTCTTCTGTGACAACACTGGAGCCATTGCACTTGCAAAGGAGCCCAGGTTTCACAAGAAGACCAGGCACATCAAGCGTCGCTTCAACTCCATTCGTGAAAATGTTCAAGATGGAGACATAGAAATTTGTAAAGTGCACACGGATCTGAATGTCGCAGATCCGTTGACTAAACCTCTCCCTAAGGCAAAACATGATCAGCACCAGAACTCTATGGGTGTTCGATTCATCACAATGTAACTAGATTATTGACTCTAGTGCAAGTGGGAGACTGTTGGAAATATGCCCTAGAGGCAATAATAAAAGCATTATTATTATATTTCCTTATTCATGATAATTGTCTTTATTCATGCTATAATTGTGTTAACCGGAAATCGTAATACATGTGTGAATAACAGACAACAATATGTCCCTAGTGAGCCTCTAGTTGAGTAGCACGTTGATCGAAAGATAGTCATGGTTTCCTGACTATGGACATTGGATGTCATCGATAACGGGATCACATCATTAGGAGAATGATGTGATGGACAAGACCCAATCCTAAACATAGCATAAGATCGCATAGTTCGTTTGCTAAGAGTTTTCCAATGTCAAGTATCCTTTCCTTAGACCATGAGATCGTGTAACTCCCGGATACCGTAGGAGTGCTTTGGGTGTGCCAAACGTCACAACGTAACTGGGTGACTATAAAGGTATGCTACGGGTATCTCTGAAAGTGTCTGTTGGGTTGACATGGATCGAGACTGGGATTTGTCACTCCGCTTGACGGAGAGGTATCACCGGGCCCTCTCGGTAATGCATCATCACAATGAGCTCAATGTGATCAAAGTGTTTGATCACGGGATCATGCATTACGGTACGAGAAAAGTGACTTGCCGGTAACGAGATTGAACGAGGTATTGGGATACCGACAATCGAATCTCGGGCAAGTAAAATACCGATTGACAAAGGGAATTGTATACGGGATTAATTGAATCCTTGACATCGTGGTTCATCCGATGAGATCATCGTGGAGAATGTGGGAGCCAACATGGGTATCCAGATCCCGCTGTTGGTTATTGCCCGAGAGCCGTCTCGGTCATGTCTGCATGTCTCCCGAACCCGTAGGGTCTACACACTTAAGGTTCGGTGACGCTAGGGTTGTAGGGATATGTATGTGCAGTAACCCGAATGTTGTTCGGAGTCCCGGATGAGATCCCGGATGTCACGAGGAGTTTCGGAATGGTCCGGAGGTAAAGATTTATATATGGAAAGTCATCATACGGACATCGGGACAAGTTTCGGGGTTATCGGTATTGTACCGGGACCACCGGAGGGTCCCCGGGGGTCCACCGGGTGGGGCCACCTATCCCGGAGGGCCCCATGGGCTGTATGAGCGAGGGAACCAGCCCATAGTGGGCTGGTGCGCCTCCCCCCCATGGGCCCATGCGCCTAGGGTTTGGGGGAGGGAAAAACCCTAAAGGGGGCGCCCCCCTTGCTTGGGGGGCAAGCCCCCCTTCCCTGGCTGCCGCCCCCCATAGGAGATCTCTTCTCCTAGGGCCGGCGCCCCCCCCAAGGGGTTATATAAAGGGGGAAGGGGAGAGGGGGCTGATTACCCATTGCCCTGGCGCCTCCCTCTCCCTCTCCAACACCTCCTCCTCCTCCATTGAGCACGGCGAAGCCCTGCCGGAGTACTGCAGTTCCACCATCACCATGCCGTCGTGCTGCTGCTGGAACCTTCTTCCCCAACCTCTCCTTTGCCTTGCTGGATCAAGAAGGAGGAGACGTCATGCTTTCCATACGTGTGTTGAACGCGGAGGTGCCGTCCGTTCGGCACTAGATCATCGGTGAATTGGATCACGGCAAGTACGACTACCTCATCCACGTTCACTCGAACGCTTCCGTTGCGATCTACAAAGTGGTATGTAGATGCTATCTAATCTGAATACTCGTTGCTAGATGAACTCATAGATGGATCTTGGTGAAACCGTAGAAATTTTTTTAATTTTCTGCAACGTTCCCCAATAGTCCGACCTCGGCCATGTAGTTTGGGTCAGCCTTTGTGTATCATGTCTTTACCATGGCCTAGGCCTCCCTAGCACCTTGACGGCAGGCCGATATCTTCCATAATTGGAAGCGCTGCCGCACTCCCTTAAGCTTCTCTGCAAGCTCTCCAAGGCCTTCAGGCATGGAGACGGAGGGCCACAAGGCCTGGGCAATGCCTTGCATCACCCGCCGAACTCGCTCGTGTAGTTGCGAGAGCTCGGGAAGAAGGTCACCCGTAGAACCGGGCATATCCTCTGCCGGACGACCTGTTAGCATACCTACAGACATTACTTTGTTATTCGACTTCCTCGCCGAACTCCTTTTCAAAGTTCGTTTAAGCACTTACTAAATATGCCGTGTCGAAGCCGCTGATTCTCCTTAACGGAGTCTGACAGCTGGGCACGACCATCTTTCAGTTCAACACCCAGCTTGGTGTTGGCGTCCTAAAGATCATTCTTCTCCCGCCTCACCTTTGTCAGCACGCTCTCGCCAGTCTTTAGCTGGCGTAGGAGTTGTTGCTTTTCCGGACCTAGTCCGACGCCATCTGCAATTTCATTTGTCAGATTTGCACATATGCCGCACTTCACGCTTATCTTTTTGAAGCATATATTACCAGAGGGGGTCTCCTCGGGCCCCCCCTGTCGCGGCCAGTGCGGCCTCAAGTTGGGCTTGGCACTCTTTTAACTCCTGGGACAATTGGGTATTCTTCTCTGAAAGAACCTGCATATTACATGATCCTTAAATCAGTTATTCTCACTGCTTCAAGTCTCGAGGGCTACTGGTATATATAACCATTAAAATTTTCTCACCCGTATGTCTTTTACATATTGCTCCGTGGCTCTGGCTAGACCATTCTGAGCGGCACAGAGATATGCATCTCTCGAATTGAAGGCGTCCAACGCCTCTTAGGAGAAACAGGCGTCGCGAAGAACTGTCCGGCGACGCCTGTGGTTCATGGCACTCTCCACCTCGGAATGGGTGGCAGACAGCTTGTCCGCGTCCTCTGTCGTAGGAGCGTCCGGTGCGCACCTCGTGTTCGCCTCCGCCTCCGGTCCGGGCTTTGGAGCCTGGCTGGTGGAGCCGCGATTGGCAACCTCTCCGGATATAGTCCGGCGAGGTCTCTTTGTCCTGAACAGAGCACAAGTGTTAATATGCCTTGAAGGAATAACACCTGGGAATAAGAAGGCGCGTATAACTTTGCGCCGGCGCCTCAGTCCGGACTTCACTTCTTTTCATCCCATGGGGCCCCACTGCCCCTTGTTGTCTAGTCGCCGCAGGCTCGGCCTCCTGCCTCGAGAATCTCCCCTGCAAAATACGGTTGTTGTCAGGAAACTGAAAACATGCAAGGATGGATTCCTTTTCGAGGTGCTGGGACTCCGGTCTCAGTTACCTGGGAGGCCGGGAGTAGCCCTGGGTAATCGGCCGTAATGGCCACCAGGCTATTGTCCCTGCTCAGCTGATAAAACACCCCGTCAATCAGCTCCACGGACAGGTCCGGAACCTCTTCGGAGGCTGGATCGAGGGACCGTTCTGGATCCTCGGGCTGCGGGGGAGGGCTGTTTATTTCCTTTACTTCCTGGCGCAGTTCCTGCGTTGAAATCATCAGATTATATAACTAATGATGGGAATATAAAACGGATGGGCAAGTAAAATTGTCCACTTACCCAACTCGGAGGATTGTACATAGTAAATCCACCCTGAGGGTTGATGCGGAGAAATTCCTCCTCTTCTCCCTAGTACAAAGCGGACAAGATCTTTATTAGAGCGACAGCCGAGTCTGGCCCCTTGCGGCCGTGATGGGTGGTGTCATCCTCCCCGTTAAAGTTCCACATGGGGTGGCCTCTATACTGAAGCGGTTGCACCCCCCACATGATGCATATGGCCATGACTCGGGTCATGGTTAGTCCGGAATGAGCTAGCAATCTTATCCGGCCCATCAGGTAAAGGACGTCCTTGTCACTTTTTTCTGAGAGCTCCGTGGACACCAGCTTAGGCGGTTCTTCAGGGGAGCACTGTTGAACTCAGGGAGGCCGATCCGAACAGGATCCGGCAGCGGGACATCCTCTATATAAAACCATTCCGAAGGCCAGTCCTCGAACGCCTTCTTTGGGGTTCCGGATAAATATCCAGTCCCGGCGATGCGCCGCACTTCGGCTCCGCCCACTTGATATATTGACCCCTCCTGAGAGCAGGGCACCAGGCAGAATAGCCTCTTCCACAGCGCGAAGTGAGCCTCAACACCCAAGAACAACTCGCAAAGGGCTACGAAGCCCGCGATATGCAATATGGAGGCAAGCGTGAGGTTGTGCAGCTGGAGGCCATAGAACTCCAGAAGCCCCCGAAGAAACGGATGAATTGGAAATCCGATTCCTCTTATTAGATATGGGACAAGGCATACCCGCTTTCCTTTGGAGGGATTGGGGGCGCTCTCCGCTTGCTCTCCGCCATTATAGGTGGCAAGTCCGGCTCGAACCGGGACCATATAGGTCGGGGGGAGGAATCCCTTGGTCTGGAGCGACACTAGCTCGCTATGCGGGATGGAGCATCTCTCCCAGTCTCCAGGCTTAGGACTGGAAGGGCGAGAGGAGGAGTTGCGACGGCTGGCCATGGTGGAATGGACCTTTGTTGGATGCGCTCTGATGAATACTCGAGGAAGGGAGAAGGTGTCGTTTGGATCTAAATCCCCATCCCTTTAAATAGGCGGCTCATTTACGCGGCTAGGGGTGTGAATGTAAAAACACCTAGACTTTTCGTATTCGTTTGACACGTGGAAGGCGGCCATTATTGGGCGTAGAAGCCAAGGAGCGCTACATTCACAAGAAACAGGACATTATTCAACAGGTACACGGAATCTGGAAGAGAACCCGCCTTGCAATGCCGAAGACAATCTGCGCGCCGGACTCGTCGTCATTGAAGCCTGGTTCGGGGCTACTGAGGGAGTCCTGGATTAGGGGGTGTCCGGATAGCCGGACTATACCTTCAGCCGGACTCCAGGACTATGAAGATACAAGATTGAAGACTTCGTCCCGTGTCCGGAAGGGACTTTCCTTGGCGTGGAAGGCAAGCTTGGCAATACGGATATGTAGATCTCCTCCCATTGTAACCGACTCTGTGTAAACCTAGCCCTCTCCGGTGCCTATATAAACCGGAGGGTTTTAGTCTGTAGGACAACACATAACAATCATACCATAGGCTAGCTTCTAGGGTTTAGCCTCCTTGATCTCGTGGTAGATCTACTCTTGTACTACCCATATCATCAATATTAATCAAGCAGGACGTAGGGTTTTACCTCCATCGAGAGGGCCCGAACCTGGGTAAAACATCGTGTCCCTTGTCTCCTGTTACCATCCGCCTAGACGCACAGTTCGGGACCCCCTACCCGAGATCCGCCGGTTTTGACATTGACAATGATGATGGCCATATCATGTCACATATTTTGATTGCATGTGATGTTTATCCTTTATGCGTCTTATTTTGCTTAGAACGATGGTAGAATTATAAGATGATCCCTTCACTAAATTTCAAGATGAAGGTGTTCTCCCCGAGTATGCACCATTGCCAAAGTTCATCGTTTCGAAGCACCTCGTGATGATCGGGTGTGATAGACTCTACGTTCACGAACAACGGGTGTAAGGCAGTTTTGCACATGCAGAATACTTGGGTTAAACATGACGAGCCTAGCATGTACAGACATGGTCTCAGAACACTGGAGACCAAAGGGCCGAATGTGAATCATATAGTAGATATGACCAACATAGAGATGTTCACCATTGATGACTACCCCATCTCACGTGATGATCGTACATGGGTTAGTTGATTTGGATCATGTATCACTTAGATAACTGATACGTCTCCAACGTATCTACAATTTTTGATTGTTCCATGCTGTTTTATTATCAATCTTGGATGTTTTATAATCATTATATAGTCATTTTATATCATTTTTTGGTACTAACCTATCGACATAGTGCCAAGTGCCAGTTGCTGTTTTTTCCATGTTTTTTACATTGTAGGAAATCAATATCAGACGGAGTCTAAATGCAACAAAACTTCACGATGATTTTTTATGGACCAAAAGGAAGAAGTTGGGCCCTGGTTGCACTCCACGAGAGTCCCGAGGAGGGGACAACCCACCAAGGTGCGCCCTGGTGGGTTGTGCACACCTCGGGTGCCCCTCGGACCGCCTCTTTGCTCTATAGATACCCCAAAATACCAGAACCCTAGGGGAGTCGACAAAATATTCATCCAGCCACCGCAGAGTCCAGAACCACCAGATCCAATCTAGGCACCATCTCGGATGGGGTTCATCGCCTCCATTGGTGCCTCTCTGATGATGCGTGAGTAGTTCTTTGTAGACCTTCGGGTCCGTAGTTAGTAGCTAGATGGCTTTCTCTCTCTTGCCGAATTTCTCAATACAATGGTCTCTTGGAGATCCATATGATGTAACTCTTTTTGCGGTGTGTTTGTTGGGATCTGATGAACTTCGAGTTTATGATCAGTTATATCTTTTTATATCCATGAAAGTTATTTGAGTTTCTTTGATCTCTTATATGCATGATCTCTTATAGCCTCGTATATCTTCTCCGATATTTGGGTTTTGTTTGGCCAACTTGATCTATTTATCTTGCAATGGGAAGATATGCCCAGTAGTGGGTTTGATCTTACGGTGCTTGATCCCAGTGACAGAAAGGGAACCGACATGTATGTATTGTTGCTACTAAGGATAGAAAGCTGGGATCTTTATCTACGCAATAGATAAATGGATCTTGTCTACATCATGTCATTGTTCTTATTGCATTACTCCGTTTTTCCATGAACTTAATACACTAGATGCATGCTGGATAGCGGTCGATGTGTGGAGTAACAGTAGTAGATGCAGGCAGGAGCCGGTCTACTAATCTTGGACGTGATGCCTATGTAATGATCATTGCCTGGATATCGTCATAATTATTTGAAGTTCTATCAATTGCCCAACAGTAATTTGTTTACCCACCGTTTGCTATCTTTCTCGAGAGAAGCCACTAGTGAAACCTACGGCCCGCGGGTCTTCTTCCTCATGTATTTGCTCGTGATCCACTTTTCCTTTGCATTTTTATTCAGATCTATTAAACCAAAAATACAAAAATACTTTGCTGCACTTTATTTTATTTGCGATCTATTATTTCAATCTATTACCAATTTCTGCATCGTTACCCGAAAGGGATTGACAACCCCTTTAACACGTCGGGTTGCGAGGTGTTATTATTTGTGTGCAGGTGTTGTTTACGTTGTGTTGCTTGGTTCTCCTACTGGTTCAATAACCTTGGTTTCTTCACTGGGGGAAGTACCTACCGTCGCTGTGCTGCATCATCCCTTCCTCCTTGGGGAAATACCGACGTAGTCCTAGCAGACAGGAGCTTTTCTGACGCTATAGTCAGAGAGCGATCAATAAATTGAGGGATGTTTATTTGAGTGGGAGTTCATTTGTAATTTGATTAATTGAACTTAATTTATCATGAACTTAGTCTTAATAGTTTTGCATATCTATGTTGTAGATCAATGGCCCGTGCAACTGTTCCCCTAAATTTTAATGCGTTCCTAGAGAAAGCTAAGTTGAAAGATGATGGCAGCAACTACACGGACTGGGTCCGTAACTTGAGGATTATACTCATTGCTGCACAGAAGAATTATGTCCTTGATGCACCGCTAGGTGATAGACCTGCTGCAGGAGCTACTGCAGATGTTATGCACATCTGGTAGGCTTGATCTGATGACTACTCAATAGTTCAGTGTGCCATGCTTTACGGCTTAGAACCGGGACTTCAAAGGCGTTTTGAACATCATGGAGCATATGAGATGTTCCAAGAGTTGAAGTTAATATTTCAAGAAAATACCCAGGTTGAGAGATATGAAGTATCGAACAAGTTCTATAGCTGCAAGATGGAGGAGAATAGTTCTGTCAGTGAACACATACTCAAAATGTCTGGGGTATTATAACCACTTAACTCAGCTGGGAGTTGAACTTACAGTCATTGTTGAGGAAATCGTTAACAGGTAGCTGATCGATTGGTTAGTGAGTAGGGGATTAATCGGCTAATCGGCAAGTTAATCGGCCATTTAATCAATTAATCGGATGATTTTTCGGTTTATCGGCTACTCGGTGACCCTATCAGTAGGGATTAATCGGCAAGTTAACTGGTTAATCGGATGAATTCTTGAACATGGCTTCCAGTTGATAGTGTTATTGACATAGTTCTTCAATCACCACCACCAAGCTACAAAGGCTTCGTGATGAACTATAATATGCAAGGGGCTGACGAAAATGATTCCCGAGATCTTCGCGATGCTTAAGGCCGCGAAGGTAGAAATCAAGAAGGAGCATCAAGTGTTGATGGTTAACAAGACCACTAGTTTCAAGAAAAAGGGCAAGGGAAAGAAAGGGAAGTTCAAAAAGAACGGCAAGCAAGTTGTCACTCCCGGGAAGAAGCCCAAAGCTGGACCCAAGCCTGAAACTGAGTGCTTTTACTGCAAAGGGAATGGTCACTGGAAGCATAACTGCCCCAGATACTTGGCAGATAAGAAGGATGGCAAAGTGAACAAAGGTATATTTGATATACATATTATTGACGTGTACCTTACTAATGCTCGTAGTAGCACCTGGGTATTTGATACTAGTTCGGTTGCTCATATTTGTAACTCGAAACAAGAGCTGCGGAATAAATGAAGATTGGCTAAGGACGAGGTGACGATGCGCGTCAGGAATGGTTCCAAGGTCGATGTGATCGCCGTCGGCATGCTACCTCTACATCTACCTTCGGTATTAATTTTAGACCTCAATAATTGTTATTTGGTGCTAGCGTTGAGCATGAACATTATATCTGGATCTTTTTATTGCGAGATGGTTATTCATTTAAATCAGAAAATAATGGTTGTTCTATTTATATGAGTAATATCTTTTAATGTCATGCACCCTTGATGAATGGTCTATTCTTGTTGAATCTCGATCGTAGTGATACATGTATTCATAATATTGATGCCAAAAGATGCAAAGTTGATAATGATAGTGCAACATACTTGTGGCACTGCCATTTAGGTCATGGTGTAAAGTGCATGAAGAAACTGCATGTGGATGGACTTTTGGAATCACTTGATTATGAATCATTTGATACTTGCGAACCATGCCTCATGGGCAAGATGACTAAAACTCTGTTCTCAGGAACAATGGAGCGAGCTAATGACTTATTGGAAATAATACATACCGATGTATGTGGTCCGATGAGTGTTGAAGCACGCGGCGGGTATCGTTATTTTCTGACCTTCACAGATGATTTGAGTAGGTATGGGTATATGTACTTGATGAAACACAAGTCTGAAACATTTGAAAAGTTCAAGGAATTTCAGAGTGAAGTGGAGAATCATCGTAACAAGAAAATAAAGTTTCTATGACCTGATCGCGGAGGCGAATATTTGAGTTACGACTTTGGCCTTTATTTAAAACAATGTGGAATTGTTTCACAACTCACACCACCTGGAACACCACAGCGTAATGGTGTGTCTGAATGTCATAACCGTACTTTATTAGATATGGTGCGCTCTATGATGTCTCTTACCGATTTATCACAATCGTTTCGGGGTTATGCATTAGAGATAGCCGTATTCACGTTAAATAGGGCACCGTCTAAATCTATTGAGACGATGCCGTATGAACTGTGGTTTGGCAAGAAACCTAAGCTGTCATTTCTTAAAGTTTGGGGATCCGACACTTATGTCAAAAGGCTATAGTTTGATAAGCTCGAACACAAATCGAAGAAGTGTGTCTTCATAGGACACCCTAAGGAAACAATTGGGTACACCTTCTACCACAGATCCGAAGGCAAGATCTTTGTTGCTAAGTATGGATCCTTTCTAGAGAAGGAGTTTCTCTCGAAAGAAGTGAGTGGGAGGAAAGTAGAACTTGATGAGGTAATTGTACCTTCTCTCGAATTGGAAAGTAGCACACCAGAGAAACAGTTCCCGTGATGCCTACACCAATTAGAGAGCAATCTAATGATGATGATCATGAAACTTCAGATCAAGTTACTACTAGACCTCGTAGGTCATCCAGAACATGCTCCGCACCAGAGTGGTACGATAATCCTGTTCTGGAAGTTATGTTATTAGACCACGGCGAACCTACGAACTATGAAGAAGATATGATGAGACAAGATTCTGATAAATGGCTTGAGGCCATGAAATCTAAGATAGGATCCATGTATGACAACCAAGTGTGGACTTTGGTGGACTTGCCCGATGATCGGCAAGCCATTGAAAATAAATGGATCTTCAAGAAAAAGACTGGCGCTGATGGTAATGTTACTGTCTACAAAGCTCGACTTGTCGCAAAAGGTTTTCTACAAGTTAAAGGAGTTGCCTACGATGAGACTTTCTCACCCGTAGCGATGCTTAAGTCTGTCCGAATCATGTTAGCAATTGCCGCATTTTATAATTACAAAATCTGGCAAATGGACGTCAAAACCGCATTCCTTAATGGATTTCTTAAAGAAGAGTTGTATATGATGCAACCAGAAGGTTTTCTCGATCCTAAAGGTGCTAACACAAGTGTGCAAGCTCCAGCGATCCATTTATGGACTGGTGCAAGTATCTCGGAGTTGGAATATACGCTTTGATGAGGTGATCAAATCATATGGTTTTATACAGACTTATGGTGAAGCCTGTATTTACAAGAAAGTGAGTGGGAGCTCTATAACATTTCTGATATTATATGTTGATGACATATTATTGATTGGAAATGATATAGAATTTCTGGATAGCATAAAAGGATACTTGAGTAAGAATTTTTCAATGAAATACCTCGGTGAAGCTACTTATATATTGGGCATCAAGATCTATAGGGATAAATCGAGACACTTGATAGGCCTTTCACAAAGCACATACCTTGATAAATTTTTGAAGAAGTTCAAAATGGACCAGTCAAAGAAAGGGTTCTTGCCGGTGTTACAAGGTGTGAAATTGAGTCAGACTCAAAGCACGACCACTGCATAAGATAGAGAGAAAATGAAAGTCATTCCCTATGCCTCAGCCATAGGTTCTATCATGTATGCTATGCTGTGTGCTAGACCTGATGTGTGCCTTGCCATAAATTTGGCAGGGAGGTACCAAAGTAATCCAGGAGTGGATCACTGGACAGCGGTCAAGAACATCCTGAAGTACCTGAAAAGGACCAAGGATATGTTTTTCGTTTATGGAGGTGACGAAGAGCTCGTCATAAATGTTTATGTCGATGCTAGCTTCGACACTGATCCGGATGACTATAAGTCACAGACCGGATACATATTTATATTGAATGGTGGAGCTGTCAGTTGGTGCAGTTCCAAGCAGAGTGTCGTGGTGAGATCTACCTGTGAAGTGGAATACATAGCTGCTTCAAAAGCAGCACATGAAGGAGTCTGGATGAAGGAGTTCATATCCGATCTGGGTGTAATACCCAGTGCATCGGGTCCAATGAAAATCTTTTGTGAAAGCACTGGAGCAATTGCCTTAGCGAAGGAATCCAGGTTTCACAAGAGAACCAAACACATCAAGAGACGCTTCAACTCCATTCATGAAAAGGTCAAGGATGGAGACATAGATATTTGCAAAATACATACGGATCTAAATGTAGCAGACCCGTTGACTAAGCCTCTTCCGCGAGCAAAACATTATCAACACCAAGACTCCATGGGTGTTAGATTCATTACAATGTAATCTAGATTATTGACTCTAGTGCAAGTGGGAGACTGAAGGAAATAATAAAGTTGTTATTTTATATTTCCTTATTCATGATAAAGGTTTATTATTCATGCTAGATATGTATTGATTGGAAACTTAAATACATGTGTGGATACATAAACAAATACCGTGTCCCTAGTGAGCCTCTACTAGACTAGCTTGTTAATCAAAGATGGTTAAGGTTTCTTAACCATAGACATGTGTTGTCACTTGATAACGGGATCACATCATTAGGAGAATGATGTGATGGACAAGACCCATCCTTTAGCTTAGTATTTGATCGTTCAGTTTATTGCTACTGCTTTCTTGAATATCAAATACATGTTCCTTCGACCATGAGATCATGCAACTCCCAAATACCGGGGGAATACCTTGTGTGCTATCAAACATCAGAACGTAACTGGGTGATCATAAAGATGCTCTACAGGTATCTTTGAAAGTGTCTGTTGAGTTGGCATGGATCGAGATTGGAATTTGTCACTTCGAGTATCAGAGACGTATCTTTGGGCTCTCTCGGTAATACACATCATAGTAAGCTTGCAAGCAAAATGACTAAGGAGTTAGTTACGAGATGATGCATTATAGAATGAGCAAAGAGACTTGCCGATAACGAGATTGAACTAGGTATGGAGATACCGACGATCGAATCTCGGGCAAGTAACATACCGACAGACAAAGGGAATTACATATGTTGTCATTACGGTTCGACCGATAAAGATCTTCGTAGAATATGCAGGAACCAATATGAGCATCCAGGTTCCGCTATTGGTTATTGACTGTAGAGGTGTCTCTACATAGTTCTCGAACCCGTAGGGTCCGCACGCTTAACGTTCGTTGACGATATAGTGTTATATGAGTTATATGATTTGGTGATCGAATGTTGTTCAGAGTGCCGGATGAGATCACAGACATGACAAGGAGCTTCAGAATGGTCCGAAGGTAAATATTGATATATAGGACGATACTATTTGGACACCGGAAGAGTTTCGGAGTGCACCAGGTAGTCATTGGATCGTCAGAAGTGGTTCCGAACACCCCCGGGAGGTCTATGGGCCTAATGGGCCAAGGGGAGGGACACACCAGCCCACAAGGGGGCTGGCGCATCCTCTCCCTGGCTGCCGGACCAAGTTTAAGGAAAGGGGGAGGGTTGGCCCCTCCCGCCTTTCCCTTCTCATGATAGAAAGGAAAGGGGAGGCGCCACCTCCCCCTGCCTTCCTCCCGTACACAAACATGGAAGGGGGGCGCGGCTAGGGGCAGGAGCCCAAGTGGGATTTGGCCTCACTTGGCCTGGTTGCCTCCTCTCTCCCCCCACCTATATATATGTGGGAGGGGGCGCCACACATAACCACGACAATCTCTGTGTGCGGCGCCCCTCTCCACAGTTTCCTCCCTCAGTCATATTTTCGTAGTGCTTAGGCGAAGCCCTGCGGAGATAGCATCACCATCACCGTCACCATGTTGTCGTGCTGCCATAACTCATCTACTACTTCGCTCGTCTTGCTGGATTAAGAAGGCGACGACGTCACCGAGCTAAACGTGTGCTGAACCCGAAGGTGTCGTACGTTCGGTACTTGATCGGTTGGATCGCAAAGAAGTTCGACTACATCAACCGCGTTAATAAACGCTTTCGCTTACGGTCTACGAGGGTACGTAGACACAGTCTCCCCTCTCGTTGCTATGTATCTCCATGGATAGATCTTGTGTGAGGGTAGAATTTTTTTGTTTTGCATGCAACGTTCCCCAACAGAAACACCATTGTATTCAACATTGTATTTTGTGAAAATACACTCATGGTCGATGAGGGAGTCCTGGATTAGGGGGTATCCGGACAGCCGGACTATATCCTTTGGCCGGACTGTTGGACTATGAAGATACAAGATTGAAGACTTCGTCCCGTGTCCGGATGGGACTCTCCTTGGCGTGGAAGGCAAGCTTGGCAATATGGATATGTAGATCTCCTTCCTTGTAACCGACTCTGTGTAACCCTAGCCCCCTCCGGTGTCTATATAAACCGGATGGTTTAGTCCGTAGGACCAAGAACAACAATCATACCATAGGCTAGCTTCTAGGGTTTAACCTCTCTGATCTCGTGGTAGATCAACTCTTGTAATACTCATATCATCAAGATCAATCAAGCAGGAGTAGGGTTTTACCTCCATCGAGAGGGCCCGAACCTGGGTAAAAACACCGTGTCCCCTGTCTCCTGTTACCATCCGCCCAGACGCACAGTTCGGGACCCCCTACCCGAGATCCACCGGTTTTGACACCGACATTGGTGCTTTCATTGAGAGTTCCTCTGTGTCATCATCGTTAGGCTTGATGGCTCCTTCAATCATCCATAGCGATGCAGTCCAGGGTGAGACTTTTCTCCCTGGACAGATCTTTGTATTCGGCGGCTTCGCACTACAGGCCAACTGGCTTGGCCATCTGGAGCAGATCGAGAGTTATGCCCCTGGCACCAGGTCAGGTTTGGAAGCTTAAACTACACGGCCGACATCCATGGAGACTTGATCTTCGACGGATTCGAGCCCCTGCCAAGTGCGTCGCACGGTCACAATGAGCATGATTTAACTCTTCGTCGGACAGTGTTCAGGAGATTGCACCTGCAATCGCTCCGACCCTCAATTCGGAGCCAATCGCGCCATCCATGGACGGGTGGCTAGACCCCGCCATGGAGGCCGCAGTCTCAGCGGCGATCGAGCCGAATACCAACCTTACCCTTCACGAGAGCCGTGACTCCAAACTGCCGGATTCTTCTCCGGCCACGGACTCCGAACCGCCTGCGCCCGTGCCTATCGAATCCGACTGGGCGCCGATCATGGAGTTCACCTCCACGGATATCTTTCGGCACTCGCCCTTCAGCGACATACTAGACTCATTAAGGTCCCTCCCCTTGTCAGGAGAAACCTGGCCGAACTATGTCCGGCAGGATTGGGATGCGAATGACAAAGAAATTCGCTGCCGACCCACCACCCACTTAATAGCCACTGTCGACAATCTGACCGACATGCTCGACTTCGACTCCGAAGACATCGACGGTATGGACGACGATGCAGGAGACGAACAGGAACCACTGCCCACAGGGCACCAGACAGCCACCTCATCCCATGATGTATACATGGTGGACACACCCAAAGAAAACGATGACGAGGAACGGAAGGACGTAGAAAGGGATCGTTCCCTCGAGAAGCAGTCAAAGCGGCGGCGTAAACGCCGCTCAAAATCCCGCCTCGGCAAAAACAACGATCATATAGGCCCAGCGATAGAGCAGGGTGAGCCAGCGGACGACGAACACGGCATTGAACAACCGTCCGACGATGGCAACACGGAGAATCAAACCGAACAACCCGTCTCCGGCGAAGATAACAGTCCGGATGACATCACACTGGACAAGCTCCTGGAGCAGAAGAATCTCCATCAAAGGCTCGTCACCACTGCGCGGAGTCTGAAAAAGCAGAAGCGAAAGCTCAAGGCTGCAGAAGATACACACAGAATCAGATGGAGTAAAGTACTCAACACCGCAGAAAAGTACGGCGATAGTCGCCATACAAAGAGCTACCCGAAGCGAAAGCTACTACCAGAATTCGATGATGAGGCCTTAGAGCCCCCACAATCAAAAAACAAAACAGCCATCCGGTCGGATAGACGACCTCGTGGCCAACATAGAGCGGCAAACGACGCCGCACACAAGCCAGTATGCGATCCACGTGAGGACTCACATCAAAAGGTCGGCGCAACCAGATCCATCTACGGGCCAAGAAAGCGTGCTCCAGCACGCAATACAACACAATAACAATCCGAACACCACGGCACACCCAAATACAGGGGTGCCGCACACCCCTTATGTTTCACCGATGAGGTGCTGGACCATGAATTTCCAGAGGGATTCAAACCCGTAAACATAGAGGCATACGACGGAACGACAGACCCTGGGGTCTAGATTGAGGATTACATCCTCCATATCCACATGGCTCGAGGAGACGATCTCCATCCCATCAAGTACTTACCCCTCAAGCTCAAAGGGCCAGCTCGGCACTGGCTTAAAAGCCTCCCCGAAAACACCATTGGAAGTTGGGAAGAGCTCGAGGACGCTTTTCAGGAAAATTTTCAAGGGACCTATGTCCGACCTCCGGATGCAGACGATTTAAGACATATAACTCAGCAGCCCGGAGAGTCAGCCCGAAAGCTTTGGAACAGGTTTCTCACTAAAAAGAACCAAATAGTCGACTGCCCGGACGCCGAAGCCTTAGGAGCTTTCAAGCACAGCATCTGAGACGAATGGCTTGCCAGACACCTCGGCCAAGAAAAGCCAAGAACAATGGCAGCATTAACAAGCCTCATGACCTGCTTTTGCGCGGGCGAGGACAATTGGTTAGCCCGATGTAGCACCAGTGACCCAAGTACATCCGAAGTCAGGGACGGAAACGGGAAGCCGCGACGCAGCAAAAACAAGCGCCAGAATAAAGAAGACAGCCCGAAGAGCACGACGGTAAACGCCGGATTCAGAAGCTCTCGGCCAGGTCAGCAAAAGCTGCCCTCCAAAGGCAACAGAGATGAACTGTCCAGCCTAAACAAGATTCTGGACAAACTTTGTTAGATCCACAGCAACCCCAACAAACCTGCAAATCATACCCATAAAGAATGTTGGGTCTTCAAGCAGTCCGGCAAGCTCAACGCCGAACACAAGGGGCAGGATACACCAAGCGAAGACGAGGACGAGCCTCGCAAGCAAAGCACTGGGAATAGAAGAAATTCCCACCAGAAGTCAAAACAGTAAACGTGTTACACGTGATAAAGAAAAACAACGCGACACTCATAGAGACACGTGCCCCAGGGCCTATCACCACGGAGTTCCGCCACTGGTCGTCCCAACCGATCACCTTCGACCATCGGGATTACTCGGCAACTATCCGACATGCAGGATGGGCTGCCTTGGTGTTAGACCCGATAATTGACGGATACCACTTCACACGAGTCCTGATGGACGGCGACAGTAGTTTAAACCTGATATATCAGGACACAGTTCGCAAAATGGGGATAGACCCAACAAAAATAAGCCACAGAAATACTACCTTTAAAGGAGTAACACCAGGCCCAAAAGCCCGTTGCATGGGCTCCCTGCTACTAGAAGTCATATTCGGCTTTCCCGATAACTTCCGCAGCGAAAAGTTAACCTTCCACATCGCTCCGTTTCAAAGTGGCTATCAAGCACTACTCGGACGCGAAGCTTTCGCTCGCTTTAATGCAATACCGCATTACGCTTCTCTCATACTTAAGATGCCCGGTCCACGTGGCATCATTACAGTAAATGGAAATATTGAGCGCTCCTTGTGCACGAAAGACCGTGCGGCTTCTTTGGCAGCCGCACACTAAATGGCCTCACCAGCTAGAACATCTGACAGGTTGTTAAGACCACGGACACGGTTAGATGAGTCCGGCATAGCTATATAAGTGACACATGTTCGATGGCTATACCCCTATAACAATACAAGGGGCTCAACGCGTGTAAACAAGCGAAAATCAGGCTCAATTTTACTCATCTTGAACTGTACTTGGTTTATTTAGTACAACCTAACTTTTGCACGACAACTTTTCAGCTAAGTTCCTCTCTTTTACAGATGACCATCGTGCTACACCCGTCCAAGATACGGCACAACGGAGACACAGGCGCAGACGTGCAGCAGGGACTCGTTCCAAGGATTCTCTTTAGATTAAGACCCTGCGTAAACCTTTTTTACTATCTCTTGTTGATACACATCCCCCGGATTCCCAGTACAACAGAGATGGATGCTGACGTATTGGCATGTGGCCACGTCAGAATATTGCACGTACCTGGACACCAGGGGCTTATTACAAAGGGCACTGCTTAGCCCGGTTTACATCATAAAGACTGAATACCTTAGGGAGTGTTCGGCGTCGTGAGTTTGGCCTTATATGCATCAGCTCCGAATCATGTCTTTGGTCAAATGTTGGGTTTGCCCGGCTCCTGCATTTTGCTACCTTACGTTCTGCTCTATCGGCTAAGGCGGCACCAGGAGAACTACTGCGCCCTGGTTCATCCAGACGAGCACCTCAGTAGAGAAAGCCGAAAACTAACTGTCATGATATAGCGTGAGACTGGTCAACCACTCAATGACCTAGCGGAATCTTCGGGATTCCTCTGCCTTAAGGAAGGGCCGATTCCCGGCCAGGCATGTACGCGCCCCGAATTCGGATGAGCGCGGAGCCACCAGGGGCTATATAGTAGCCCCACTGTCAAACTCCTATGGCTAAGTGAAAGTGTTAAAGCATTATAGTCCGATTGATTAGTTCGCTGCGCCATCACCTCCTTAATGGACCAAGAAGTTGGATCAAGTGTGAACATGCGTCTTTTGCGAGCACCCCTCACATTATATGCGTGGGGGCTGAAGCCGAAGATTGCAATCTTTCAGGTTATATACATACATACATAAACGGCCGCACAGGAGGTATTATAATTCTTGTAGGCACAAGTATAAAATAGCCTTCATAATTTAGTAAAAACATTGATTTTCAATGGGAATACATGTCATTAGAACATAATATTCTTCGAGCACTGCGCCTCTATGGGGCGAGCGCCCTCAAGAACTTCTCGAAAGTAGTGCTCGGCAGGTACTCGGCTCTCGTCCGAATCCTGGGCTGCAATGGCGGTGGCCTCCATCTCTGCCCAGTATGTATTCACACGGGCAAGGGCCATCCATGCACCCTCTATGCACGCCGACCTCTTCATCGCGTTGATATGCGGCACTGCACCAAGGAATTGCTGCAACAAACTAAAATAAATGTTCGGCTTTGGCCTTTCCGGCCACAGATGATCCACAATAGACCTCATGACGAGTCCGGACAATCTATTCAGCTCGGCCCATCCGGCCAACCGATCAGTCAATGGAAGCGGACGCTCTGGAACGTGAAATTGTGACCAGAACAGCTTTTCCACTTCGCGATCTTTTTTATCTCAGAAGTAGTCGGCCGCATCGGCAGCACTCGCCGCTAAATCCAGATATGCATCCGCAGAACTCCACAGCCGGTCCAAAGGAGCGTACTTAGGATCTCCGAACTTCATCCACAGCATAAAGGGCTTCTAGCCGCGATATCCCCGGCTTGACGCAACTCCTCCTTCATCGCTCTCATTGCAGAGCGGGTGTCTTTGGCTGCCAATGTGGCCTTCTCCAGGTCTATCCTCTTCGCTTGATCTTACTTTTCAAGAAGCTTGCAACGGTCAGCGGCATTCTTCAATTCCACAACCATTCTGGCTATTTCCTCCTTGCTTTGGTAGTGAGCAGCCTGTTCGGCTTTCAGCTCCTCGATTGCCTTTAGGCAACCGCATCGCTTTTCCTGGCTTGTTCTTTGGATCGGGCAAGTTCCGCCCAGAGGTTCTCCACGGCCGCAGCTCCATCTGCATTCAAAAACATGTTATAGATACTGGCATCATGCTCCTCTTATCATGTGTCACGGGAGAAATTACATACCCTGTGCCTCGTCAAGCCGCTTGTTGACAAGTACGATGTCGGCGTCTGCCACATCAAGCTGCCGCTTTAGATCGGCAAACTCATCAGTCTGGCTGGCCACCGGACCCTCAGCCACTTGCATATCAAGGCGACGCGATTATTCCTGGGACTATGATCCTCTGTGCGCGGTCGTCTTCGACGGCACCCAGAGTCTCAGGGGCTACTATCTACACAGGGCACATCTAAAAATGTGCGGTACTATCAAAAATGTACATCATTTTGCATACCTCAAAACCCGTCAGTAGACTCATAACAGCTTCATGCAACCCGCTTTCGGCAGAAGAAATTCTTTCAATCACCGCACCCATCAACGTGCGGTGCTCTTCTGAGATAGCCGCTCGCTCTAGCAGATCCCTCAGTACCTCCAACCGCACACCAGACGGTGTTGGACTCTTTCGATTGCTCTCTTCAAGAGCTGGATACTGAGGGCTTCGGGTGGCCATATGACTACCTTCTGTCCTTGCCGGATTAGGAGAAACCCTCCGTGACGACACCTCGGGGTCGCCTGCCTCATGAGGTGGTATGGCAGGGGGAGGCATTTCGCTCTCCATCATCTCTGGAAGAAGATCCCCCGAAGACGAGCTCTGCTGAGAAGGGCTAAGGTCCGAACTGCAAGATAAATGCTTTGGTTATTTTCCTCAGAAGTAATGCAAGTTTTTCTCATTATTAAGTACCCTTTTACTTACAGCTCGGTGGAGGGCTGATCCCCTTGAGGGCATAGTGCGGCCGGGGTATCCCCCGGCACAGGACCCTCTGGCAAAGATTTCTTCCCCCGTTTGGAGACCATCGTCTCCGGGTCCTCAGAGGCGGTCCTCTTCTTTCCCTGGGGAGAAGAAGTTTCGATTCCTCCCCTTCGGCTAACCTCCTTCGCGGAGGCGGTAGCCTCCTTGTTCCCCCCTTTATCTTCTCCTCAAGGCGCTTGATAAGGCGCGATCTCCAGCATCCTGGTTAACACGGGGTCGGTTGAGGTCTCAGGGAGGGGGGCCGGACACCTGATCAACTTTTCCTTCGCTATCCAATCCTGGTCAAAGAGCGGCTTTTTAGGGCGACACTGTGATAAATAAATGGACAGTGTGTTCGGATGCGGGGCTACTTACTTGGGTATCCGAGCGTTTGCAGCCCAGACCTGCATCCTCAGTGGTCTCCGGACACATTATTTGTGGTCCGAAGAACAATTTTTACATCTCCTCGGGCGTCATGCCAAGGAAGTGCTAAAGAGCTCGCGGTCCCTACGGATTGAAGTCCGACAGGCGGAGGAGACGACATTTGCAGGGTAGGACTCGGCGAATTAACATGACTTGCATCACCATGACCAGACTAACGTCTCTCTCAAGGAGATCTCGGATGCGGCTCTGTAATGTGGGCACATCCTTTACTGCCCCCCAGTCCAGCCCCTTGTTGACCCATGACGTTAATCGTGGCGGGGGACCTGAGCGAAAGACAGGGGGAGCCACCCACTTGGTACCCCTGGGAGATGTGATATCAAACCACTCTTGTTGCCATAAACTAGGCACCTACTGGAAAGGTCCCTCGGGCCATGGGGCGTCGGCGTTTTTGCTTATTACGGCGCCTCCGCACTCTGCGTGCTGCCCCTCGATCATCTTCGGCTCCACTTTGAAGGTCTTGAGCCATAGTCCGAAGTGTGGGGTAATATGGAGCAAGGCTTCGCGCACGACGATGAACGATGAGATGTGGAGGATAGACTCCGGAGCTAAATCGTGGAAGTCCAGCCCATAATAGAACATAAGACCCCTCACGAAGGGATCTGGCGCGAAGCCTAGCCCTCGGAGGAAGTGAGATACGAACACGACGCTCTCACCGGGCTTAGGAGTGGGAATAACCTGCCCTTGAGCAGGTAGCCTATGCGGGATTTCGCCGGTCAAGTATCTGGCCTCCCTTAGCTTTATTACGTCTTCCTCCGAGATGGAGGAAGGCATCCACCGACCTTGAAGGTTGGATCCAGACATAATCAGAGGTCCGAAGCACATGAACCTAAACTTTGGGTGTTGGAACTCAAGGCAGGAGGCGGATTCGATTAAAATCGAGAAGAAAAAGAACAGGCCTTGGTATCTTTATAAAGAAGTTGAATACCAAGAGCCCTCCTCGTGACCGTTTGGGACTTACCTTCAATCGAGGGTCATGTCAACAGGCACGATTGGGTTACCCACGTCCGTGTTGATGAGAATCCCGTAATAAAGGGAACACGATCTCTGCTTCGACAAGACGTGCCGAGGAAACCGCCTCATGGAACGCGCTGAGATCGGTTATAAAAAATGATTCAAGACCTGGCTGTGGTGTGATGTCACACTACGGGGTACGTCAGCAGATTAGATTTGTGGAAAATATTATTCTCTCCACGGTTGTATGTGGAACTTGTTTTGCAGAGCCGGACACGATCCTCGTGTTCAAAATCTTTTATGAAGTATTCAGAGGAGGAACCTGCCTTGCAATGCCGAAGACAATCTGCGCGCCAGACTCATCGTCATTGAAGCCTGGTTCAGGGGCTACTGAGGGAGTCCTGGATTAGGGGATATCCGGACAGCCGGACTATATCCTTTGGCCGGACTGTTGGACTATGAAGATACAAGATTGAAGACTTCGCCCCGTGTCCGGATGGGACTCTCCTTGGCGTGGAAGGCAAGCTTGGCAATACGGATATGTAGATCTCCTTCCTTGTAACCGACTCTGTGTATCCCTAGCCCCCTCCGGTGTCTATATAAACCGGAGGGTTTAGTCCGTTGGACCAAGAACAACAATCATATCATAGGCTAGCTTCTAGGGTTTAGCCTCTCTGATCTTGTGGTAGATCAACTCTTGTAATACTCATATCATCAAGATCAATCAAGCAGGAGTAGGGTTTTACCTCCATCGAGAGGGCCCGAACCTGGGTAAAAACATCGTGTCCACTGTCTCCTGTTACCATCCGCCTAGACGCACAGTTCGGACCCCCTACCCGAGATCCGCCGGTTTTGACACTCAGTCGACTCAAGTGGAACAAAAACACCATTGTATTTAGCATGTCCTCCCACCTTTGCCTTATTTACTATTGACATAATTATCTCCATAGCAAAACATGAATGTATTAGAGCCAGGTTAACTACCCATAAGCAACATCGGCTAGATATGACATAATTAAAGCAAAAACCTCAAGCATAGCATACTACTACGACAATAAGAATGGTTAACATGGAAATAACACAAGCAAGTAACTATTCATGTTGGGAAAGGTAGGCAAGGTAACATAATTGTGACAAAATCAGGTTGTGCAAAAGGATAGGCATCGAAGAACCACTACAACATCATTACACAAATACAAGCATGGTGTCAGTTCTGTATCTGGTGGATCTCGGGTAGGGGGTCCCAAGATGTGGATCTTGGATAAATGGGGAACAGGGGACTAAATGGGGAACATGGGACGAAGGAGACGATGTTTACCCAGGTTCGGGGCCTCTCGAAGAGGTAAACCCCTATGTCTTTCTTGATTATATTGAAGTGTATATGTGGTTACAGAGTCGTTCTACCATGAGATCAGATGAACTAAATCCTAGGTGAGTAGGATGATGGTTCTTCTTCTATGATGTATGACATAATGATCTATCGACTAGCCTGGCGTCGGCTTGTATAATGTACCAGAGGCCTAGGATAACAAGAGTGCTAGTCGGATACACCGGTGGAGAGGAGTCCTTGTCTTGATAACCAAGTCTTGTGGAATCTTCCTCGTATATGTCATGGGCTGCTCGAAGTGGCCCATTAGTGAACCACCATGGGGGTCCTCGGCCAGACCCACTGGTTGAGAGACGACGTGGTGAGTACCCCCTAGTCCAGGACACCGTCGGTAGCCCCCTGAACCGGTCTTTAAGTTGGGACACTCCTTGGTTCTTTCGATCTATTCTTCGTCTTCGGCAGTCGATCTTGAAAGTTGGTTCAACAAATCTTCCTATCTTCGATCTTGAGGATCGTCGAGGTGTATCCCAAGAGTTCACATGTCGGGCATCCGAGGAGCCCCTTTAAGTTCTTAGACTTTTATCAATGTCATGTTATTTTTATGCCACACATCGAGTTTGAAGTTTCTCCCGTGTGGTGGTGTCCTCTTGCAGCCGAACTCCAACACCGAACTACATTCGGGGTGTCTTTTTTGCAGCCGACCTCCAGCGCCGGTCGGCATCCGAGGTGTCATAATTTACCTCGGTCTTGAAAACGTTGAAGTATTTCAGTCGAGCTTAATGCCGGAAATGCCCTCTATGGAGCCAGCCACTTGCATCCGAGCTTTATGCAGGACTGCTTCTGAGGTGGTGCACCACCTCGACCGTGGTCTTAATTTTTGCGGATTTTTTTCTTGATTGGTGCAATTTATTCTCTGCCGAGATGTATACCCACTAGACCTCAAGGTGTGTGTCGGCCTAAAATCCGAGATGCACCTGAAGGAAAACATAAAATCGCTGATCCCAGTAGCCCCCGAGACTCAGGTCGATTTGCGAAATCGACCTGAGGATCAATTCCTAGCTCGGCAGCATACGTAAGAATGGAAACGCGGTGTGCATAGTCCTGAAGACTCAGGTAGGGTGTGGTCGACCAATCTGACGATCGTAATCTCCCCAGAAACTAGTTTGCACTTTGTAAGTTTTCTACATTGAATCGTCAATGCAGTAGCCTCCGAGCCACTGGTCGGGTGGAAACACCAGATTAAGGGCTCGATGCAACCCGTTAATGGCTTTTAAGTGAGAAGCACGGAGCCCAGTAGCCCTCGAGCCTTAATGTGTGCACCGGTGGCTGAATTAAGGATCGATGTCCGCTTGACAGTAAATTTTGTTGTGTCTAACACAGACTTCTCGGAAAGAGAATAAAGATCTCTTAAAGGAGCTAGAGCTAGCGAAAGCCGAGCTCGCCAAGGTCGGCCCCAAGAGGCTTAATAGATAGGAAATCACTGCTAATAGGGAATTATGAGAGCGTTATGTCAGCTGCTCAGTTGTCTCAGCAAGATTGTGCCCTTGACTCTTTAAAAGATGGGTTGTAGTAAATTGACTTTACTCTGAATTTATGATTTTATGTATCCAAGTACTTTACATCATTAATACTCGGATCTGCATTGTACAAAACTTTGTTGACTGACCATCGTCTTCAACCTCCTCGGCTAGTAGCCAGGGAGTGTTTGTCCTACTTTATAAAGCCTTTATGAGAGCAAAGATTTATGGCAAACAAGGCAATCCGGCCATACGGTTTTATAAACAAAGTTACATGGAGAGATATGTTATATTACTTTTTAATGTAAGAAACATCTTCTGGGAAAATAGTTCCTTTATAAGTTCCTTTTCCCAGGTTATCATGTTGACCATGATCGTCAAACCTCAACTCCGATCAATGCGGGAGGAAAATATTGAGGATTTAGTTTGGGAAAAGTTCCCTAACTTTGTGGTCTTTAGTGAACCTAAATTTTCATTTCCGTCGTTGCTGACCAATTATATTCTTAAGATGGCTAGCTTTTGGCTTCACCCAGTCTGAGGTACTCACCCGGACGACCCGGAAGTAACAATCACAGAGGTGCTCCCTTTACCCCCGTGTCGAACTATCGGGAACGTAGGGGGTAAGCACAGGAGTCAGGTAACCTAGATAGCTTGGCCAAAATCTTAAGTCAAATTTGATGCATATTTATGGCTTTATAACGGTGATTACGAAATGCGACACTTGTATACTGAATACAAACACTAATGATATATGCTCATTTTGACTCCGTTGCGACCGTTTATCATTTTGAAAGTGGCCCATCATCGGCATCTACCCCTTTGTAGATGCTACACAGGGTGTTTTCGCAGTAACACGATAACCCTTAGCCGATGTCTCTATGCTCGGAGGCGGTTGTGTTAGCGGAAACGAGGCAATCAAATATGCAGGCTTTATAACTTTCACTTAGTCATAGGTGAGGGAGTCCTGGATTAAGGGGTCCTCGGGTCGTCGGCCCATTGCTTGTGGGACGGACTGATGGGCTACTGTGAAGCCGAACTAGGGCGTGGACCCGTGACCGGACAGAAGATCTTTGAAGTTGTGGTGTGCCTCTAAGTCAAGATTAGCATGATCTTTCCTTTGTTGTAACCGATTGCATGTAACCCTAACCCTCCTGGTGTCTATATAAATCAGAGGTTTTTAGTTTTTAGGGCTAGAGCAACATCCTTCACCCCATCAACCTAGGGTTTAGCTCTCCTGATCTCGTGGTAGATTAACTCTGTAAACATATCATACACATCAAATATGATCAAGCAGGACGTAGGGTTTTACCTCTTCAAGAGGGCCCGAACCTGGGTAAACACCGTGTCATCGTCCCTTGTTCCCCATTGATCCTAGATCCACAACTCGGTACCCCCACCCAAGATCCACCGGTTTTGACACCAACAATAGGAGCGTAAAGTTGGGAGGCTAGTTACTAGCCCCCAGTTAGTATTCGGCATCAGCCGAGGTCAATCCATTAACACTTCGGCCAATTTTATGAAAGGCCCGTCGTTTAACACAGGGTAACCTCTATCGATCTATTGTTTGACACAGTCGTAGGAACGCTGACTAGTTTACGCCCATTGTGACAGTCAGTTTTTGGCTTTCTTCACTGAGGCACTTAACCATTCAAGCTGGAAGCACAATCGCATTGGTTCTCCCTTTGCGCACCTAGCCGAACAAAGCGGAATATGTAGGAGGCAATCATAGGAAGCGAGCAACCCAACTATTGACCGAAGACACAATTCGAAACTAATGCGTATAAAGCAATATCCAAGAACATTTTGCTGAGGACTCCTAGGAGTACCTTGGTATTTGTTGGGTTCGACTCTAGTCGCAGCCCCCTTGCCCCGCGTTGATATTACCGACCCTTTATAGGCATCCAACATTGTACTATGGGAGTTATGTGGGAGACACACAGTATCCCCCGAGACTCAGGTTGGGTGCGGCTGACCAACCCGAGGATTGAATCTCCTCAGGAGCTAGTCCAGATGTCATGTGTGTTTCGCCAACGCCGAGGTGTAGGTCGGCAGGAAAGATGTCGAGCTGTGGGTCAAAAAATATCTCCCGAGCTGAATTATTACGTAGGGCACCTCGGTCATGAGGATGTCCCTTTTCTTGAAAGAAAAACATACAAATACCTTAAAAGTGCCATAAGCTCAAAAACTCAAAAAAACTTATGTAAATATTTGATATCCAAAATAAATCAAGTTTTTGGTGCCAATCCAAAAATTGGTCTTAACATAAATTTTCCCCTCTCATGCTTTTACATGACACATCCGATCTCTAAACTTCAAAGCCTTCGGCTTCAACCTCCATATCCTGAAGGAGGGGTGCTTCTCGTTAGGTCAGTTCAGCGAACTAAACTTGAGTGGCTTGAGAGAAACCAGGATATCCGGCTATTGGCCACACGCTCGAGTTGATAAAGGAGTGGTAGAAGAAGACATTGCAACGACTTAGAGGAAAAACACTTATTATAAAACGACTTATATAGATTTTAAGAGCTCCCAGTTAACCTAGGAAAAGAAGTGTTTTTAACAAACAACGCTTTTAACAAAATAATTTTAACATAAATATAATGCTTGGTCGAACCAAACATAAAATTAAGAATTGAGGAAATTTGAGCATGAAAGCGACTTAGCTGGTTAGTGTACTTGGTGTTGATGAAGAGGTCCGAGCCTTGTGGCGGGACAAAGACGTAGTCCTCGGTCTGGCCGAGGTCAAAGCCCCCAAGCCCGAGGTGACCGAGCGAGGAGCTCGGCTTGACAAAGTGGTGACGCAGCATGATAGCACAATCGATGCGGTGAGGCGAAGCCCTCGTCCAGCTAACGTGATGAAGCTGGTCGACAAGTGACGCCGAAGTCTCCGGAGTAGGTTGGTGAAGAGATGGCGAAGCCCCTGATCCAGCCGAGGTGACGGAACAGGTCGGTAAGGTGATGTTGTAGCCGCCATGCCAGCCAAGGTGTCGAAGCAGGTCGGCGTGGTGGACATCGGCTTGAAGAAGCCATGGCGGGGCCATGCCGACGCAGATTGTAACTTGTGACACGGTCAATGCTGGCTTGATGAATTGACCGAGCGGCGATGCGGGCGCGCCCGACCCGTGCAATCTGTGGGGCGGCGATGTTGGTGATAGTTTAGCCTCCGCGATGCCGAACTATTGGTCGGCTCGCCAAGATGATGATCTGATGAGGTTGACCCTGGCTCAATGAAGCGACGACCTGTCTGGTGCAGGTCGGCAGTTGTGGAGCCACGTGGTCGAGTTGGTTCAAAACTGGCGTGATGGTGAAGATTACCTCGGAAAAGGCTCAAAATTTATGGGCATGTGTTTAAGAATAACACACAATACCCTAGAAAGAAGTTCCTCCAAAAAGGTTGCCAATATCCCATTCATGAAGAAAGATGAACTCGGGCCGAATGCATATTCGCGCAGAAAATTGATCCGAAAATAGATCCAGTCATCGGAAGTTTCTCAGCGTTTGAATGGTCGGATCAAGCTGAAATTTTGAGGGGTGGTAGATATACGAATTCCGCAGCCGATGAACGGTTGGATCTTTTAAATGATGTACGAGCTGGACATTGGACTCCTCGCCCTAAACTCGTCCAGATTCCCGTCCAGATTCAACAGGGTTCCAGTATATCGGAGATCGCCAGAGATTCCTCCATCGAAGCGCGACAAAATTTTACAGGGTTGTTGTAGACTAAATTCCGGACAATTCCATCGAAGCAATCTTCAAAATGACACTCGCGGAGGCGGTGACAGCGAGTACAAGTTTGCTGTCCAGAAAAACAGCACGGTCGCTCGAGGGTAATGTGACGTTGAGCCCCCGAGCTCCATGGATGATTCCTCCATGATCTTGATAGAGATCAGAGTTGACGTTGATGAAGGCCCTTGTTCGAACATGACGATCTGACGTGGAGCTCAGACCTCGTTCGAGCCAAGGTGACTAGTCGAGCCGGTGATGAAGATGCCGACGTCGCAGTTGATCTGCAGGCGAGCCATTGATCCTTCGTCAATCTCACAGCGGAACTCTCAATGAAAGCACCATTGTTGGTTCTATATCCGGTGGATCTCAGATAGGGTGTCCCGAGCTGTGGATCTTGAATCAATGGGGAACAGGAGACGAAGGATACGATGTTTACCTAGGTTCGGGCCCTCTCAAAGAGGTAAAACCCTACATCCTGCTTGATTATATTGAAGTTAATATGATGGTTACAGAGTCGATCTACCACGAGATCGGATGAACTAAACCCTAGGTGAGTAGGATGATGGTTCTTCTTCTATGATGTATGACATAATTATCTATCGACTAGTCTGGACTTGGCTTATATAATGTACCAGAGGCCTAGGATAACAATAGTCCTAGTCGGATACGACGGTGGAGAGGAGTCTTGATCACCAAGTCTTATGGAATCTTCCTCATGTATGTCATAGGCTGCCCGAAGTGGCCCATTAGTGAACCGCCATGGGGGTCCTCGACTCCTCGGCCCGATCCACTGGTCGGGAGATGACGTGGTGAGTACCCCTAGTCCAGGACACCGTCACATGGGGGAGAAGTACATGATTCAACATTATTAAGGTGAGTTGCTTGCTCGATGGCTTAGTAGCCTGGTACTAGTCCTAGTCAGTGGAAGTAGTGTTGTACTCAACGTTAAAATCCAGGTCTATCAAGAAGAAGAAATCATAGGCCAAGAGAATACCACATACATACAGATACATTGCGATGCACAATCAAGAACACTACATGTCATGTCATTTGAGGTGATGAAAGGTAAACTAAACTAAGACAATCATTTTAAATGAGAAGGAATATTTGATATATATTCATTCCAATATTTCTGATGTTAAATAATAATGTTTACTATGGTCTATCCCTAAACAACGAGTTATGTTTTTAACATGCACGAGAATGGCATATTTGGAATCCATGCATTTTATTAAACACTATATTTTAATTAGGATTTGATGATTTAAACAATTTCAACCCATTTTGATCATTTGAGGTGAGTCCACATATAAATTTATGAAGTCCATGCCAATTTTTCACACACGTTGAGAATGGCATTTGGGGTTCATTGAAAAAGTTTTGGGGTTTTGCCCTTTAAAACGAGGAGGGTTGGAATTATCCTTCTTTTCAGACTAAAATGAATGAAAATATGCTTCTTAGATGTTCACCATGCACAAATCAATTTCTAATAAAAGTGCTGTCGGTGTCAAAACCGGCGGATCTCGGGTAGGGGGTCCCGATCTGTGCATCAAGGTCGGATGGTAACAGGAGACAAGGGACACTTTATTTTACCCAGGTTCGGGCCCTCTCGATGGAGGTAAAACCCTACTCCTGCTAGATTAATATTGATGATATGGGTAGTACAAGAGTAGATCTACCACGAGATCAAGGAGGCTAAACCCTAGAAGCTAACCTATGGGTATGATGATGGTTATGATGTGTTCGTCCTACGGACTACAACCCTCCGGTTTATATAGGCACCGGATAGGGTTAGGGTTACACAGAGTCGGTTACATTGGCAGGAGATCTTGAATATCCGCACGCCTAGCTTGCCTTCCACGCCAAGGAAAGAACCTTCCGTACACGGGACGAAGTCTTCAATCTTGTATCTTCATAGTCCTGGAGTCCGGCTGAAGATATAGTTCGGCTATCCGAACACCCCCTAATCCAGGACTCCCTCAGTAGCCCCTGAACCAGGCTTCAATGACGACGAGTCCGGCGCGCAAATTGTCTTCGGCATTGCAAGGCGGGTTCCTCCTCCAATTTCTTTAAGAAGATAATAAACACCAAAAAATAGTGTCCGGCTCTGCAAAACAAGTTTCCACGTATTGCCATATAGAGAATAATACAAACACAAATCAAATCTGCTGACGTATTCCGCAGTGCGTCATAACACCGCGACCAAGCCTTCTGTATGGATTATTTTTTGTTGCAGCACGTTCAACGAGGCGGTTTCCTTGGCACGTCTTGTCGAAGCAGAGATCGTGTGCCCCTTTTAACGGGATTCTCATTAATGCGGACGTGGGTAACCCAACCGCGCCATTTACCACGGCGTGTGAGCGGCAAGCGAGTTTTATTAGGCAGGTGGGGACGCATAACGGCATCAACCTATATAAGGGGATAAAGATCCACCTCTTTCACCTACGCCTTCTTCCTCCTTTGCCCATCCATCTCCTGCGCACTCAAGCTCCAACGCCCAAGTTCGCTCTTTCTTCCCCAACCTGCTCCAGCGATGTCCGGAGCGGGTGGCAAGTGGATGGCTTCCTCCGTTACGGAGGGTCAAATCAAAAAGCTTAGGAAGGCCGGATATCTGTCCAAGGACATCCCGCACCGGCTTCCCGAGGCGGGGCAACTTCTTCCCACCCCAAGGCCCCATGAGAGGGTAGTTTTTCTCCCCCATTTCCTCCGTGGACTGGGTTTTCCACTTCACCCTTTTGTCCGGGGGCTCATGTTCTACTACGGCCTGGACTTCCACGATATGGCCCCGAACTTTATCCTCAATATCTCGGCGTTTATCATCGTGTGTGAGGCCTTTCTCCGCATCCGCCCCCACTTCGGCCTCTGGCTCCAGACCTTCAACATCAAGCCCAAGGTGGTGTCCGGCACCCAGGTGGAGTGCAGAGGTGCTATGGCCGGCAAAATGGCCAATGCACTCTGGTTCAATGGCTCCTTTGTGGAGTCCTTAAAGGGGTGGCAGGCAGGGTGGTTTTACATCACCGAGCCGCGTGACTCGAAATGGGTCGTGGCCCCTAAGTTCCGATCCGGACCCCCCACGCGGCTCATGTCCTGGAAAGAGACGGGCCTATCATGGGGCAACAAAGAAGAAGTGACCGGACTGCAAACTTGCATCCGGTCCCTGATGAACAAGCCCATCCGGCATGTCAACATCATCCAGGTCATGTTCGTTCGCCGGATCCTCCTGTGACAAGAACGGGAGTTCACTTTGTGGGAATTCGACCCGGCGCAGCACCAAACCCTCAATAGGCTCTTCGACACGACGTATGAAGACGTCTGGAGGGTGCTAACCAAAGGCGTCGAGTGCCCCACATCCGCTTCCAAGGACCGCGGATACAGCTCGCAGCGCAACGCTGGCGAGGTAGGCTATTTATACCTTTCACAGGTTCGTTAAGCTTTTCTACATAGATTAACTCTATGTGGGATCTAAAAACTCCCTTTGCCTTTGACAGGCGTGGCTGAAGATAGCCGGACCAATCAACTGTCCGGCTCCTCTGCCCGAAGACCCAGCCCCAGCTCTCTTAGAGAAGCTGCTGGCTCCGGCGCCCTATGTGGTGCCGGAGAAGAAGGTCAAGAAGAAGAAGACCATCGGGACTCGAAAGAGTGCCCGCAATGTGGTGGTGTCGAGCTCGTCATCTGGCGAGTCTGCGACACCCTCCTCTCGTGAAAACGAGGAGGAGGAACAAGGAAGCTCTCCCCCTCCAGCGAGGGGAGCGAAAAAGAAGAAGGCCGCCCCAACAGGGGAGGCCGAGGGGTCGAGGAAAAGGAAGACCCCTCCCCCGGACTGCTCCCCCAACGCCGAAGAGGGCGGAAAGGAGTGGCCGGACAGAACCAAGCGTCCGGCGACATCCTAAGTATTCACATACCAGAATGACTCATAGTATCTTCAAGTGCATAGCTTACCCTAACGTCGAATGCTATTTGCGCAGCCCGCCTCGAGCCGCACTCGATGATTCATCGAGCGGCTCCCTGGATTCGTCGGACGTGAACTCTGTCCCGCCCGCAGTCTCCCCCAGCGGGGCGGACGACGCCGAAGCGGTTTCCCGCCGAACAGGGCAGGAGGAGGTGGTCCTGGAGGAGCCGCAAGGCAATCCTCAGGACCCCAGGAGTAAAGGGGATGAAACCCCCCAGGGCTCCCAGTCCGGCTTTGTGCCGGACACCGCGCCGGACTTAACCGTCCTGGCTCGCGGTGTGCGAACTCCTTCCAAGAAGAGTAAGCCGTCTGAGCCGGCGACCTCTGTCCAACCAGAGGCGCCGGATAGTCTGTTGGAGGCGCTTGAAGGCGCCACCATCGACGAGGAGCACCGTATTGTTATGAGTGCGGTGGTCCAAAGGGTTCAGTCCGCCAAGAGCGGACTGAATGAAGCTTGCGCTAGCCTTCTAACAGGCTTCTAGGTAAGCAAAAAATATGCTAAATTCATTACCGCATAGACAGTAGCCCCTGATACTCTGTTCGGTGTTCGAAAAAAAAAGCCGAATAGAGGATCCAACAATTTTCGCAGGAGTCTAATAAAAAGTCTAATATGCGTATGCAGGTTTCCCTGCTGTCCACCGCCGCACTGACTGCGCAGGTGGAAGTCCTGAAAAAGGACCTCGAGCGGTCCGAGCAAGAGCTCGGCCTTGCCAAAAGGCAGCTCGTGGAAAAGGAAGGTAAGAAATACCCCTTAGAAGAAAAAATAGGGTGCCTATAGAGAGGCTTGATTGCAAAAAGAAATAACAGGATTGTACTGCTTATTGTAGGGGCCACAACCGAGGTGGCAACCCTGAAGCAGGCGCTGGCTGAGGCCGAGGAGAAAGCGGCCGTGGAGCGCGCCGAGCGAGAAAAGCTTGGGGTCCAAGTCGGCGAGATGCAGCAAGAGCTGCAAGCTCTCATGAAGAAACATGAGGGTTTGGAGCTTGAGGCAAAAACGCAAGCATCCGAGCTCGCGTCGGTTGTTAAGACCACCAAGAGTGCCAAGGCCGAAGCCCAAAAGGCCCTCCAAGAGTTGGAGGATGTGAAAAAGATAGCAGCGGGTAAGGCATTCTTAATGCAAAGTAGGAATATAAAGGTGAAATACCTATTACTTACCCGAATCCGGAGTTCTCCAGGGGCGTTCTTCGATCTTCCCCGCAGCGCATCCGACGCCGCCGCATTCTACCTTGCTGAAGAGGACAGCTCGACGGAGAGTGTGTTCTGGTCTCAGTATTCTGAGGCCGGACACCCTTTGCCCTTAAGCGATCAGCTGAAGCAGCTGGCCGAGCTCCACAAGGCGGCCGAACAGGCCATGAAGGGCTTACTAGTTCGGCTGTGGCCTGGAGAGGCCCTGCCTGGGAGCTACTTCAGGCTGGTGCGGCGGCTGGTGGAGGCCTGTCCACGGCTTGAGGTCATCAAGCGCTCCGTCTGCATAGAAGGTGCCCGGAGGGCCCTTGCCCGTGTAAGGGTACACTGGGGCAAGCTGGACGGAGAGAAGCTGGTGAATGACGGGCCGCCGCAGGGGAAGGAGCATCGCAAGCCCGAGAACTACTACAAGGAAGTTCTCGCTGGAGCTCACCTTGTCGCGGATGAGTGTGCCAAAGATGTAATATTTCAATGAACTCGCTCGTTTGTATCCTGTGCGCTGAAAATTTGTTCATATGCGCTTAAGCAATGCTTTCTGAATTTAAAATATTATTTTCTGTGCGGCCGTTTATCAATAACTGAGAGATGGCGAGTCGTCGGCTTCTGCCCCCATGCAACTAGTGCTGGGGTGTTCGGGATAAACCTGAGGGCTCTTGTTCCCATAGTTGGGTCCTTCGAGGGAGGCGCTCAGCACAGCGAACCAGGCAATCGGACTATAATGCTTGAACACTCTCACTTAGCCATATAACGTTATAATTTTAAATTTCGGCGAAGCCCCTAGTTCGGAAGGCTGAATTCGAGGCACTATCCACGCCTTTAGCCGGACTTAACCAGCTCTCCGCTCGAAGCGGCATAAGCCTTTAGGGACTCGAAAAACCTCTCGAACAGCATCGGTCTCGCGCCTTATCATGACAGTCTGTTTAGCTTTCTCCACTGAGGTGCTCATCCACCTGATCAGGGGCACAATCGCAGTGGTTCTCCTAGTGCTACCTTAGCCGATAGAGCGGAACGTAAGGCACCAAAACATAGGAGCCGGGCAAACCCAACATATGACCAAAATCATGACTCGGAGCCGATGCATATAATGCTATAAGTTCGGGGTGCCGCACTTGTGAAAGTGGACGGACTTCTCACACCAGATAGAAGGGTAATAAAGCCCCTGGCGTGGTTTGCCGTACCATGGTGTACGGGTGCGATCATGTTATTTGAGTAAACATATGTATATTAAAAGAAGATAATGCAAAAAATAGACGAAAAGCTATGCATTATTTATGAGGAGGCTGTTTATTCAAGCCGAACGATACAAGTAGTGCGGAAAAAAAAATTTAGACTATTTAGAAACAGATATATCGCTCGAAATAGAGACTACCTGAGAGTTCCATGATGCGGCGTTGTTTTGTCTACTTTCCTGGGTCATGTATCGTCTGTGCGGCAGCGAGGCCGAACACTGTATCCAGAGTATGGAGTCCTGAAAGAAAAGAAGAACCCGGTAGCCCCTAGTACGTTTGACGCCGTATTGTTGGCATGCCGTTTTATCTGCCCCTTCCCCTATACCCATGGAATTGTAAGGGCGTAATTGTGTACTCGAGGTACTAGCTCCGCTATGTAGCGATGGCTGGGGTTGGGGACGTATTGCTATGCGTGCTCTGAACGCGCCAGTCGGTCTTGCTGCGGGTTACTTCGGGCGCGTTTTGCTTTGTCCTGCTTTGTAGCGGCTGGACTCGAGAGCTGCCTTAACAGGCTGCTTTGTACCTCTGCTGCAAGGGCCGCCGTGTGTTCCTCCGTACGGACGGACCGTTCGGTGTTTCCACTGACCGTGATTACACCTCGAGGGCCTGGCATCTTGAGCTTGAGATATGCGTAGTGCGGCACCGCATTGAATTTAGCGAATGTGGTTCGTCCAAGCAGAGCATGATAGCCACTGCTGAACGGAACTATGTCGAAGATTAACTCCTCGCTTCGGAAGTTGTCCGGAGATCCGAAGACCACATCAAGTGTTATGGAGCCTATGCAATTGGCCTCTACACCTGGGATGACGCCTTTAAAGGTCGTCCTTGTGGGCTTGATCCTTGATGGATCTATGCCCATTTTCCGCACTGTATCCTGGTAGAGCAGGTTCAGGCTACTGCCGCTGTCCATGAGGACTCTTGTAAGGTGAAATCCGTCAACGATTGGGTCAAGAACCAATGCGGCGAAACCGCCGTGACGGATGCTAGTGGGGTGGTCCCTTCGATCGAAGGTGATCGGGCAAGTGGACCATGGGTTGAACTTTGGGGCGACTGGCTCCATCGCGTATACATCCCGTAGCGCACGCTTCCTCTCCCGCTTGGGAATATGAGTCGCGTATATCATGTTCACCATCCGCACTTGTGGGGGAAACCCCTTCTGTCCGTTGTTGTTTGGCGGCTTGGGCTCCTCTTCGTCATCGCTGTCTAGCCCCTTGTTTTTGTGTTCGGCTCTTAACTTGCCTGCCTGCTTGAACACCCAACAATCCCTGTTGGTGTGATTGGCTGGCCTTTCGGGGGTGCCGTGAATCTGGCACGAGCGGTCGAGTATTCGGTCCAAACTGGACGGGCCCTGGGTATTCTTTTTGAATGGCTTTTTCCGTTGACCGGATTTATGGCCTCTGAATCCGGCGTTTACTGCCGTATCTTCATTGTTGTCGCTGCTGACGCGGCGTTTCTGTTTATTCCGTCGCGACCTGCCACTTTTTTCCTTGGTATCTGAATTACCTTGCTTCTTCGATAAGTTGTTGCTGCGAGCTAGCCAGCTATCTTCGCCCGCGCAAAAGCGGGTCATGAGTGTCGTGAGGGCTGCCATGGATTTCGGCTTTTCCTGTCCCAGGTGCCGGGCAAGCCACTCGTCACAGATGTTATGCTTGAAGGCTGCTAAGGCCTCTGCATCCGGACAATCGACTATCTGATTTTTCTTTGTTAGGAACCGTGTCCAGAATTGCCTGGCCGATTCTTCTGGCTGCTGGATTATGTGGCTTAGGTCGTCGGCGTCCGGTGGCCGTACGTAGGTCCCCTGGAAGTTGTCGAGGAATGCGGCCTCCAGGTCCTCCCAAGAGCCGATCGAATCTGCGGGGAGGCTGTTAAGCCAGTGCCGGGCTGGCCCCTTAAGCTTAATGGGTAAATATTTGATGGCGTGCAAATCATCGCCACGTGCCATGTGGATGTGGAGGAGGTAGTCCTCAATCCATACTGCCGGATCGGTCGTACCATCGTACGACTCGATGTTGACGGGTTTAAAACCCTCTGGGATTCTATGATCCATTACTTCGTCTGTGAAGCATAGTGGGTGTGCGCCGCCCCTGTACTGGGCTATGTCTCGACACAGTTCGGAGGAGTTGTGCCTGTTGTGTTCGGCCCGGCCGGATTTATTGTGTCCGGAGTGAAAACTATCACGTGCCGTCGGGCGTCCGCGCGATCCATAGATCAATCTTGTTTGCCTTGCTTTGTCCTCCAGGACGTCTCGCAGGTCTGGTTCGTGTTCCCGTGCCTTGGTAAAGCGGCTGCGGGGCATGGCTTGTTTGGATGTTCGACAGGCTTCTCTGTCACGGCCGCGAGGTGGCCGATCTACCATGTCTTGGGCTTCCTCCTCTGATTGGGGTAGCGGCCTGCGCTTAGGATAGTTTTTGGAGGGGCGTCCGAGCTCGTGCTCTTCGGCCGCAAGGACTTCAGTCCATCTGTCAGCTAGCAAATCTTGATCAGCTCTAAGCTGTTGCTGCTTTTTCTTTAGGCTGTTCGCCGTGGCTAAAAGCCTGCGTTGAAAGCGCTCTTGTTCGGCGGGGTCTGATGGTACGATGAATTCATCATTGCCGAGGCTTGCCTCGTCTTCGGAGGGAGGCATGTAGTTATCGTCCTCAACCTCTCGCTCTGCCGCTCTCTCATGAGGGCGGTCTTCTCCATCTTCCTGTGCCGAGTCCTGCTGGTTCTGGTGTTCTTCGGCGCTGTCCGGGTTAGTATTATCTCCCGTGCCGGAATCACCGTTTCTGCTGTGGTGGGATTTGGAGCGGCGCCGCTGACGTCGGTGTTTTGGAGACTTTTTCGAAGTGCCATCCTCCGCTGTTCCATCGCCATCTCCATCTTTTGGAGCATCCACCATGTATATGTCGTATGACGAGGTGGTGGTCCAGCACCCTACAGGTGCTGGTTCTTGCTCGTCTCCTCCTTCGTCGTCCATACCGTCGAAGTCTTCGGAGCTGAAGTCGAGCATGTCGGATATATCGTCGACAATGGCTATTAAGTGGGCGGTGGGTGGGCTTTGAATTTCTTCGTCGTCCGAATCCCAACCTCGCAGGCCATAGTTCGGCCCGGGCTCTCCTAACAAAGAGAGAGACTTGAGAGAATTCAGAATATCACCAAAAGGTGAATACTGAAAGATGTCCGCGGCGGTGAACTCCATTACAGGCGCCCAATCTGATTCGATCGGCGGGGGCACGGACGACCCGAAGTTCGGAGAAGAGTCCGGCTCCTTGGATTCACAGGCCATGCGGAGTGCGGGGCTCGCGTTCGGCTCAATGGCCTTTAAGATCGCAGCCCCCGAGGTGACGTCCAACCGTTCATCTTCAAAGAACGCAGCGGGCTCCGAATCAAGGATCGGGGCCGGAGCGTATGCGGCCTCCAGGACACTGTTCGGAGGCAGAGCTATATCATGCCCCTCGAGATAGTGCGGCGCGCTTGGCTGTGGATCGAATCCGTCGAAGATCAAGTCTCCGCGGATATCTGCCGTGTAGTTTAGGCTTCCAAACCTGACTTGATGGCCAGGGGTGTAGCTCTCGATCTGCTCCAGATGACCAAGCGAGTTGGCCCGCAGAGCGAAGTCGCCGAAGACGAAGATCTGTCCGGGGAGAAAAGTCTCACCCTGGACCTCATCGTTGTTGATGATCAAAGGATCCATCGGGCCTAAAGGCGACGACATAGAGGAACTCTCGATGAAAGCACCAATGTCGGTGTCAAAACCGGCGGATCTCGGGTAGGGGGTCCCGATCTGTGCGTCAAGGTCGGATGGTAACAGGAGACAAGGGACACTTTATTTTACCCAGGTTCGGGCCCTATCGATGGAGGTAAACCCTACTCCTGCTAGATTAATATTGATGATATGGGTAGTACAAGAGTAGATCTACCACGAGATCAAGGAGGCTAAACCCTAGAAGCTAACATATGGGTATGATGATGGTTATGATGTGTTCGTCCTACGGACTACAACCCTCCGGTTTATATCGGCACTGGATAGGGTTAGGGTTACACAGAGTCGGTTACATTGGCAGGAGATCTTGAATATCCGCACGCCTAGCTTGCCTTCCACGCCAAGGAAAGAACCTTCCGGACACGGGACGAAGTCTTCAATCTTGTATCTTCATAGTCCTGGAGTCCGGCTAAAGATATAGTTCGGCTATCCGAACATCCCCTAATCCAGGACTCCCTCAAGTGCCAATCATTGTTTGTTACAATGCTATGAGCATTTGATTGTGCTAATCCCAAGCCATGTGATATTTTGGCAACTCTTATTTTTTCATAAAAAGTATAAAATATTAGTCATAGTCATGAAAATTAGTTCCACACATGGCTTTCATGGAGTTGGCAACGTTTCTTGATTTTTACATGATTAGTATTACATAGAATTGATTTTTTTTCATTTTTAAGCGAAACAGGTGGGTAAAATGAGAGACCTATTATCTTTGGCAAAATATTTCCTTTCTAGTCCATCCAACCTATTCATTCATGATTGTGCTTCACTAGTGGAACTTGAGCGAGTGTTGATCGAGACACCATGCTAGGACATTGCTCCACACGAACAACTAATATTGCATTGTAATATGGATCATAGAGCAAATCATTTGAAAGAAGTATTAGCTCCAAGAGATCATGTGCTTCCACAATGAGAACCAAAACTCAAATAAATACTTTCGTTTGACTGTAAGTTTGGGAAAAGGGCATATCTAAATAATATTTGAGTTTTGTGGCTATCGGTGAAGATGTCCTACACAACAGGCTCATCTTCGGTGGTTTGGGTGCTCCAGATCCTCTCGGCATGAGATGAGGAGCTTAAAAAAAAGCCTCATCCTCATATTTAGTTAGTACTCGTGACGATTGATGCTTTGGGCATTCGCCTCCCTCCTTTGAGGTGTTATCGTGGAGTTTCTTTCCCTTTCCCCACACGAGGATCCTAAATTATGGGTGAAAATCCAAGCTATGTTTCCTGGGAGCAGGTGACAATACGTCATGGCCTCCTCGGACACGTCGTTTTGGAGGGTCGACTTACACATGTAGTGTGGGGTGATAACCCACAAGTATAGGGGATCGCAATAGTTTTCAAGGGAAGAGTATTCAACCCAAATTTAATGATTCGACACAAGGGGAGCAAAAGAATATTCTCAAGTATTAGAAGTTGAGTTGTCAATTAAACCACACCTGAAAGACTTAATATCTGCAGCAAAGTATTTAGTAGCAAAGTAGTACGGAAGTAACGGTAACGGTGGCAAAAGTAACAGTAGCGGTTTTGTAGCAATTGTAACAGTGGCAACGGAAAAGTGTAGCAAAGATCAATATGTGAAAAGCTCGTAGGAAATGGATCAGTGATGGACAATTATTTTGGATGACATTCATCATGCAACAATTATAACCTAGGGTGACGTAGAACTAGCTCCAATTCATCAATATAATGTAGGCATGTATTCCGAATATAGTCATACGTGCTTATGGAAAAGAACTTGCGTGACATCTTTTGTCCTACCCTCCCATGGCAGGGGGGTCCTAATGGAAACTAAGGGATATTAAGGCCTCGGAATAAAGCATTAGCACTTAGTGAATACATGAACTCCTCAAACTACGGTAATCACCGGAAAGAATCCCAATTATTGTCACCTTGGGGTAAGCAGATCATAACTCATAATAGGTGTCTACAACTTGCAAGATCAGATCAAGAACACACATATATTCATGGAAACATAAAGGGTTCAGATTGAAATTCATGGCACTCGGGCCCTAGTGACAAGCATTAAGCATAGCAAAGTCATAGCAACATCAATCTCAGAACATAGTGGACACTAGGGATCAAACCCTAACAAAACTAACTCGATTACATGATAAATCTCATCCAACCCATCACCGACCAGCGAGCCTACGAAGGAATTACTCACTCCCGGCAGTGAGGATCATGGAATTGGCGATGGAGGAAGGTTGGTGATGATGATGGCGACGGATTTCCCTCTCTGGAGCCCAAAACAGACTCCAGTTCAGCCCTCCCGAGGAAAAATGGGAGGTGGCAGCGACTCTGTATCGTAAAATGTGATGAGTCCTTCTCTCTGATTTTTTTCTCCCCGAACGTGAATATATGGAGTTGGAGTTGAGGTCGGTGGAGGTCCAAGCGACCCACAAGGCAGGGGGCGCGCCCTAGGGATGGGGGCGCATCCCCCACCCTTGTGGACACCTGGTGGGTTCCCTCTGGTTGATTCTTTCACCAATATTTTTTATTTATTCCAAAATTATTCTCCATAAATTTCTAGGTCATTCCGAGAACTTCCATTTCTACACAAAAATAACACCAAGGCAATTCTGCTGAAAACAACATCAGCTCGGGTAAGTTCCATTCAAATCATGCAAATTAGAGTCCAAAACAAGGGGAAAAGAGTTTGGAAAAGTAGATACGATGGAGACGTATCAACTCCCCAAGCTTAACCCATTGCTTGTCCTCAAGCAATTCAGTTGACAAACCGAAAGTGATAAAGAATTTTTTTTACAAACTTTGTTTGATCTTTTGTTGCAAATATGTATAGCCAGCATTCAAGTTTTCAGCAAAGATTATAACTAACCATATTCATAATAACATTTAGGTCTCACATTTACTCATATCAATGACATAATAAACTAGCGAGCAACAATAATAAATCTCGGATGACAACATTTTTCCAAAACAATCATGATATGATATAACAAAATGGTATCTCACTAGCCCTTTCTGAGACCATAAAACATAAATGCAGAGCACCCCTGAAGATCAAGGACTAACTAAACATTGTAATTCATGGTAAAAGAGATCCAGTCATAGTCATACTCAATATCAATTAATAACAATGCATGTAAATGACAGTGGTGCTCTCTAACTGGTGCTTTTTATAAGAGGATGATGACTCAGCAATAAAAGTAAATAGATAGGCCCTTCGCAGAGGGAAGCAGGGATTTGCAAAGGTGCCAGAGCTCGAGCTTTTTGAAACAGAGATGAATGATGTTTTGAGCGGTATGCTTTCATTGTCAACATAACAACCAAGAGATCTCGGTATCTTCCATGCTAAATACATTATAGGCGGTTCCCAAACATAATGGTAAAGTTCTTACTCCCCCTCCACCAACAAGCATACTCCACGGCTAGTCCGAAACAACGGGTACCGTCCATACCAACAACAGTCCTGGGGGAGTTTTGTTTGAAATTATATTTTGATTTGATTTGAGCAAGGAACTGGTCATCCCGATTACCAGCCACTTTTTCGTGAATGACAAGTGAATCAACACCCATCATGAGAATAACCCACCTAGTATGGAAGATACTGACAGCCCCCAATCTCTACATGAGTGATTCGGGCATACAAAACAGATTATTATTTGAAGGTTTAGAGTTTGGCACATGCAAATTTACTTGGAACGGCACGTAAATACCGCATATAGATAGGTATGGTGGACTCATATTGTCGGTGTACAAAAGTAGGGGTCCCTTTTTGCACCCCTTTACTTGTGCGAGGGTAGTCGTAGCCCCACGCCCCTGGCCACGCTTGGCGGGGCAGAGGAAGCAAAGGCACAAGATGACTAGACCAACGCCAAGCCGGAAACACAAAGAGCAGGAGGGCGAGGTGGACTCCCCCGGCAAGGCCCTTGCTGGGGCAGCCTCCACAGCCCCGGCAAGAGCCTTGTCGGGGCAACTTGCCCAACGCCAATAGGGCTACCACCATTGAGCATGAGAGTTCAGACGCCCTCAACCACATTGGAACCAAAGCTCGGGAGGTGCCTCCGTGGTGGCATGCAGATCTTTGTGAAGAGCAAGAACGTGCAAGATCAGATGAGATCAGAAGACGGAGATCCTCGGCGAGATCCTTGCCAAGGGTACCCACGAGCCCCCCCGGCAAGACCCTTGCCGGGGACGCCCACGACGCCGCGGCAAGACCCTTGCCAGGGCCCCGACAAGACCCTTGACAAAGACATCCACAGGGCCGCAGCCAGGCCCACATCTGCCAAGACTCCGCCGCCGTTCCCATACAGCTGCCAGCCCACCAACTAGGCGAGCACCTGTGTGGCGACGTGCGGCTTCTAGGCCAACTCAGCGAGCACCTGCGTGGTGGCATGCAGATCTTTGTGAAGGCTCTGCCACCGAACCAAATCAGCAGCCAGCCAGCCAGCGTGGCACTACCCGCGTCGTCAGTTTGGACGCGCGTCGAAGCCAGGCAAGTCATCAATAGCTGGGACGAGCTTCCTTGTCGTCCCTGATAAAGCAACAAGGGCACGTCGGCAGCGCATTAAATGTGTTTGTCCTATGGTGCCAGAGGATAGACTTGACCACTGTATAGCTTTCCACCTCCTATGTGCCATTGTGACAACCCCTTTGTCTATAAAAGGAGGCCCACGGCATACTGGGAGAGGATTCAGATCTTTTGGACGATGCACGCACTGTAGCTAGTTCAAGAGCTCAAGAACACTCAAATATACACCAAAGCAGGACTAGGGTATTACGCGTCCTCGCGGCCCAAACCTGGGTAAACGATCCTTGTGCTGGCTTCTAGACCCGCTCTTTGCACAACCCCCCGCCCGCCAACCGTAGAAGGGATTCCAGTGATCCCATAGGTGTCGTTTCCCCTGACATATTTGGCGCGCCAGGTAGGGGTGGCGTAGTTGTGAAAATCTGGTCTAGTTGGCGCAGCAGCTTCATCGTGGTCGTCGCTTCAAGGAAGAAGACGGCCGAAGGAGCGGCATCATTTGCGGATGCAGTGAATGCTCGCGCAGCAACAAAAAAGCTAAGTCATACAGAACTTTGAGTAATTCTTTTATGTATAAGGTTATTTTCCTCTTGGTATGAGAAACCTGCATGCAATGGGGGCCTTCCGCTATTAGTGTTGAAAATATGCCCTAGAGGCAATAATAAAGTGGTCATTATTATATTTCCTTGTTCATGATAACTATCTATTGTTCATGCTATAATTGTGTTATCCGGAAATCGTAATACATGTGTGAATACATAGACCACAACATGTCCCTAGTGAGCCTGTAGTTGACTAGCTCGTTAATCAATAGATGGTTACGGTTTCCTGACCATGGACATTGGATGTCGTTGATAACAGGATCACATCGTTAGGAGAATGATGTGATGGACAAGACCCAATCCTAAGCATAGCACAAGATTGTGTAATTCGTCTGCTAAAGCTTTTCTAATGTCAAGTATCATTTCCTTAGACCATGAGATTGTGCAACTCCCGGATACTGTAGGAATGCTTTGGGTGTGCCAAACGTCACAACATAACTGGGTGGTTATAAAGACACACTACGGGTATCTCCGAAAGTGTCTGTTGGGTTGGCACAATCGAGACTGGGATTTGTCACTCCGTGTGACGGACAGGTATCTCTGGGCCCACTTGGTAATGCGTCATCATAATGAGCTCAATGTGACTAAGGAGTTGGTCACGGGATCATGCGTTACGGAATGAGTAAAGAGACTTGCCGGTAACGAGATTGAACGAGGTATAGGGATACCGACGATCGAATCTCGGGCAAGTAACATACCGATGGACAAAAGGGAATTGTATACAGGATTGATTGAATCCTCGACATCGTGGTTCATCCGATGAGATCATCGTGGAACATGTGGGAGCCAACATGGTTATCCAGATTCCGCTGTTGGTTATTGGCCGAAGAGATGTCTCGGTCATGCCTACATGGTTCCCGAGCCCGTAGGGTCTACACACTTAAGGTTCGGTGACACTAGAGTTGTTATGGGAAATAGTATGTGATTACTGAAGGTTGTTCGGAGTCCCGGATGAGATCTTGGACGTCACGAGGTGTTCCGAAATGGTCCGGAGGTGAAGATTTATATATGGGAAGTCCTCATACAGTCACCAGAAGTGTTTGGGGGTTTATCGGTATTGTACCGGGACCACCGAAAAGGTTTCGGGGGTCCACCGGGAGGGTCCACCTGCCCCGGAGGGCCCTATGGGCTGAATATGGAGGGGAACCATCCCGTAGGTGGGCTGGGCGCCAAACCCCCGTAGGGCCCATGCGCCTAGGGTTGGGGGGGGAACCCTAAAGGGGGCGCCCCCTTGGCTTGGGGGGCAAGCCTCCCGCCTTGGCCTCCGCCCCCCTCTAGATCCATATGGAGGGGGGCAGCCCCCCTCTCCCTTGCCCCTATAAATGGAGGGAAGGTGGGAGGGCTGCCGCGCCCTTCCCCTGGCGCAGCCATCCCCCTCTCAAACATCTCCTCCTCCTCCGTAGTGCTTGGCGAAGCCCTGCCAGAGAACTTCAAGCTCCACCACCACGCCATCGTGCTGCCGGAGCTCTTCCCCAACTTCTCCTTCCCCCTTGCTGGATTGAGAAGGAGGAGACGTCCCCGTGCTGTAGGTGTGTTGAACGCAGAGGCGCCGTTGTTCGGCGCTTAGATCGGAATCGACCGCGATCTGAATCGCTGCGTGTACGACTCCACCAACCACGTTCTTGTAACGCTTCCGCATCGCGATCTTCAAGGGTATGAAGATGCACTCCCCTCTCTCTCTCATTGCTAGTCTCTCCATAGATTGATCTTGGTGATGCGTAGAATTTTTTTGATTTCTGCAATGATCCCCAACAGTGGCATCATGAGCTAGGTCTATGCGTAGTTTCTATGCACGAGTAGAACACAAGTTGTTGTGGGCGTTGATTTTGTCAATTTACTTGCCGTTACTAGTCTTATCTTGATTCGGCGGCATCGTGGGATGAAGCGGCCCGGACCTACCTTACACGTACGCTTACGTGAGATAGGTTCCACCGACTGACATGCACTAGTTGCATAAGGTGGCTAGCAGGTGTCTGTCTCTCCCACTTTAGTCGGATCGGATTCGATGAAAAGGGTCCTTACACTATGACGATAATTGTGACAAAACCATCATCATAGATGTGGTGGGCTCCTACTTCTATGACAAAAAATCATGACAGAAAATGGGCTTTTCATCCTGGGCGGGCCGGAGACGCAGCTGCATGACATTCTTTGGGCTGTCCATGACGGAAAAAACCATGGTAGAAGCGAGGGCGAGGAAAATTTCGGGGAGTTCCCGGTTACGGTGGGAGGTCGGGGGCCAAGCGATGCGCGTTTCTCTCATACACGTACGTGCGTGTGTGCGAGGCGTTGGCTCTAACTGAACTCGAGCGAGGCGTTGGGATCTAACTGAACCCGAGCGATCGATCGATGGCTGTTAACTGAACCCGATCGAGCGATTCCTTCGCTACTGCTGCTAACTGAAGCCGATCGATGCTGCCTCTGGGATGAACAGTGAGCATTGCGCGCGGGGGGGGGGGTGGATGAACAGTGAGCGGTGGCGTTGCCTCTGGATGAACATTACCTCGTGGTGTGGTGGAGGGCTGGATGAACAATAGACGGTGGAGGGGTGCCCGTGGAGGGGTGATTGAACAGGACCCCGTGGTGTAGAGGGTTGAATGAACAGTAGACGTTGGAGGGGTGCCCGTGGAGGGGTGGTTGAACAGGACCCCGTGGTGTGGAGGGCTGGATGAACAGTAGACGGTGGAGGGGTGCCCGTGGAGGGGTGGTTGAACAGTAGCCGGTGGAGTAGCGCGCGGTGGAGGCTGGATGAACGGGAGCCCGTGGAGGCTGGAGGAGGTCGACGGTAGCCCGTGGAGGCTGGAGGAGGTTGACGGTGGAGATGAACAGTATCCCGTGGAGTCCTGTTTTGCGGTACGCCACACCCCTCCCGATGAACAGGACCCCCGTTTCAACCGTAGGAGGTCCGTTTTGTCCGTTTTGCGGTACGCCACACCCCTCCTGATCAACAAGACCCCCGTTTCGACCGTAGGAGGTCCGTTTTGCGGTACGCCACACCCCTCCCGATCAACAGGACCCCCGTTTCGACCGTAGGAGGTCCATTTCCTCAGTTTTGCGGTACGCCAGACCCCTCCCGATGAACAGGATCCCGTTTCGAACGTGGCCGGTCGAACACAAGGCCGTTTCCTCCGTTCTGCAGTACGCCAGGCCTCGTTTCCATCGCATGTTCCATCCAAGCCCTCCCAATGAACACAACCACGCATTCCGTTCGACCCAGCCGGTTGGCTCCCATACGTTCCGTTGCCTCCCGATGAACACGACGCATTCCGTTGCCTCCCCATGAACACGGCGACGACGCTGTTTCTCCTTTCCGACCCAGCCATGTCAACGAGCCCTCGTCGTACGTATGCGCGAGTAGGCGTTCAAGACCCCCCGTATGTACACATACGTGGTCGTATTTTCTTTCTTGCACCCTGGCCGCTGTACGTATGTGTACATGCTATGTGCGTGCCTCTACATCCACCACTATATATGTACGTACACGTTCGCGACCAGAATGACAACGCTACGTACGCTTCAACCAGGTGGGTCCTGACTATCAGGCACTTCCTTGCTTGCGAAGATGTAGCTGGTGGGTCCCAGCAGTCAGGGGGCGAATCGTTTTTTTTTGCCCGGACCCACTTCCTTGCATGCGAAGATGTAGCTGGTGGGTCCCAACAGTTAGGGGCAAACGTTTTTTTTGAGAAATACGGTGGCCCGTCCGGTGGGTCCTCGCTGTCAGGTGGAGGAATAATTATTTTCCACATAATAAGGAGGCACTTCCTTGCTGCGGCCGTGGACCCAGCTGTCAGCCTTTCCATGTACAGTCCACGTCCGATGGAAGCCGTTCCTTGACCACGTTGACCACGCCGCGCCGAGAGCACCAGGGCGGTGGACGACGACGAGACCTAGGAAGGGGACGACGCGGAGCCGGGGAAGACGCGGCAGTGGATGCCCACGCGTAGAGGAGTACGAGGGTTCACTGGTTCGCTGCGGTGTGAGGCTGGTGTCGCCGCAGAATAACAGGGGGTGTGGGTGAGTAGAGGGATCGCCTGGCCAGCGGTGGGATTAGTAGGGGCGGTGAGGCCTCCGCCGCATCGCAGCCGGCCACGGGAGGCGGGAGCACGAGGCACGACCGGTGCTGGTTTGGGCGGCTGGAGCAAGAAGACCAGAGGTTGAAGAAGCACTACGGCCATTGGATGGACATCGTATGGTCACTGGAGCTAGAATCGTGCATATTGACTAAGTTGACAAAGCCCTCCGTCCCTGTCAACTTAGTAGGCCCACAAGTTAGCCTGCCACTATATTGGGTCCCAGCTAACAGGGGGAGTATTCATTTTTTTGTGTGTAATAAGGAGGCACTACCTTGCGTGCGAAGGTATAGCTGGTGGGTCCTAACTGTCAGCGGCGGTAACGTTTTTTCGCGAAATACAGAGGCCCTTTTGGTGGGTCCCTGATGTGAGGTGGAGGAATCATTATTTTGCGCGTAATAAGGAGGCATTTCCTTGCGTGCGGCCATGGACCCAGCTGTCGGCCTCTCCACATACAATCCACTTCAGATGCATGTCGGTCGTTGACCACGTTGACCAGGCCGCGCCGAGAGCACCAGGGCGGTGGACGACGGCGAGGCCTAGGAAGGGAATGACACGGAGGCAGGGAAGACTCGACAGTTGTTTCCCACACGGAGGGGTGTACTACTGTACGAGGGTTTACTGGTTCGTCTGCCGTCGCCGGAGAATAACAGCAGGTGTGGGTGAGTAGAGGGATGGCTAGGCCAGCGATGGGAGTACGGTGGGGCGGTGAGGCCTGCGCGGCAGCATAGCCGGCCGCGGGGAGGAGGGAGCAGGCAGTCCCACCGGCGCTTGTTTGAGCGAGTGGAGCAGGAAGAGCAGAGATTGAAGAAGCACGACGGCCGTTGGATGGACATCGTACGGTCACTGGAGCTAGAATCGTTCATATTGACTAAGTTGACAAAGCCCTCCATCCCCGTCAATTTAGTAGGCCCACAAGTCAGCCTGCCACCATGGTGGGTCCCAGCTAGCAGGGGGAGTATTCATTTTTCTGTGCGTAATAAGGAGGCACTTCCGGTGGATCCAAGCTGACAGCGGGGGGAACGGTTTTTTTGCGAAATACGATGGTCCGTCCGGTGGGTCCCAGCAGTCAGGGCAAACGTTTTTTCGCAAAATACGATGGCCCTTCCGGTGGGTCCCAGTAGTCAGGGGGCAAACGTTTTTTCCGCGAAATACCGGTGGCCCATCCGGTGGGTCCCTGTTGTTAGGTGGAGGAATAATTATTTTACGCGTAATAAGGAGGCACTTCCTTGCGGCTGCCATGGACCCGGCTGCCAGCCTCTCTAGGTACAGTACTCTTCCGATGGAAGTCGATCGTTGACCACATTGACCACGCCGCGCCGAGAGCACCATGGCAGTGGACGACGGCGAGGCCTAGGAAGGGGATGACGCAAAGCCGGGGAAGACGCGACAGTGGATGCCCATGCGGAGAGGAGTACGAGGGTTCACTGGTTCGGCTGCAGTGTGAGGCTGTAGTCGCCGCAGAATAACAGGGGGAGTGGGTGAGTGGAGGGATGGCATGGCCAGCGGTAGGAGTAGTATGGGGACGGTGAGGCCTCCGCGGTAGCACGGCCGGCCACGGGAGGCAGGAGCATGCGGCACGACCGCCGCTGCTTTGGGCGGCTGGGGCAAGAAGACCAGAGGTTGAAGAAGCACTACGGCCGTTGGATAGACATCGTTGACCACGCCGCGCCGAGAGCACCAGGGCAGTGGACGACGGCGAGGCCTACGAAGGGAACGACACGGAGCTGGGGAAGACATGGCAGTGGCTGCCCACGCGGTGGAGAGTACGAGGGTTGACTGGTTCGGCTGCCGTCGCCGAAAAATAACAGGAGGTGTGGGTGAGTAGAGGGATAGACAGGCCAGGGATGCGAGTATGATGGGGCCGTGAGGCCTGCCCGGCAGCACTGCCAACCACGGGAGGCGGGAGCAGGCGGTTCCGACGGCGCTGGTTTGGGCAGCTGGGGCAGGAAGATCAGAGACTGAAGAAGCACGATTGCCGCTAGATTAACATCTAACGGTCTGACGCTGGTAGAGTCGATTGTTGACTAAGTTTCTTTTTTGAGAAACCTTGTGTACGCATGAACTTAGTAGGCCCACAAGTCAGCCTCCAAATCTGTGGCAGACAACATAAAGCCCATTTGCTATTTTTTATAATTTGCAGCCCATTTGCTAATTCTTAAGTAATTTATTACAGCCCATTTCTGCCCAGGACCACGGTCAAAAAGTTCAACCTTATTTTTCATATTTCGGTGGAGTCCGAACTGTTGTAATCCCGAAATGATAAACATTTTTTTAAGAACTTATTGATTTGCCAAAAAAATTGTTTTGTGTTTGTAAGCAAATAAGACGTGGGACAATTGAGTTGGTTTACGGGAAAACCAGTGGTAAAAAAATCAGCGCTGGGTGGGAAAAAATGAACAAAAATAAGGATGTAAATATGAAAAGGGAATTTTATGTGTTCTCAATGTAATGATATGTGTATCTGAACTAGTAAAGCTATAGGTAGAGATTAGAAAACGGATGTAGGACATGCGTTTCAAGAGGAAAATAGAACTGGGCTGTGTGTTTGATTCAGTAAAAAAATTGCCTGCGGATGTTGTAAGACAAAATATAACTAACGCTGGCGGGCCAGAGGCCAGTAGATACCTACTGGATCTTTGTGCCTCGTTGTCGTCATGGGTTGGGCCTGTTAAAAACAAAACCAACCCTGGGCAGTCTACAGCCCAGTTGAAATTTGCTCGACCTGAAAAAACAATATACGTGCTCAATAAACGAGAGAATTCTGCAAGTACAAACTGATAACTTGGATGCAGCACGGATATTGTTTTTTTAGCATGATAATAAGTGCATGCACTTGTTTCGAAAAAATTGGAGAACTAGGAATTCGAACGGCGGGTGCTTATGCTGCCCATCAAATAAAAATTAGGTGCCTGAAAATTCGTTTCGAAACAAATGATTCAGCTTTATATCCACGTCGACCCTCGGCATGATGGTTGGAAGCAAATGCAAGTTCATACCAAAAGATCGTTAACAACAATACCAACTTGCGGACGACAAGGTAGTACAACTACCAATACCAAACTAACTTATAATCTTTTTACTCCTGGCCCTAGTGTTCGTCTGGTAGAAAATCTTGTAGAGGACCGGCTCCCGCTCCTTCTCTTGCTACAGGTCCCCGAGGTGGTACTGGTGCATCACCCAGTTGGTCCTCTGCTGGTCAAAGTTCATGTTGGTGTGCAGCACCAGAACCTTTTTTGCTGCCCGTCTGCCGCCCGTTGACCGTCACCGGCAAGGTATTGCCGGTCTTGTGTCACATCACGTGCATGCCGCACTCCGACTGTATCTTGCGATGCGTCCACGTGCCCCTTTTGAACGCTCTGGAATTGCGCAGGAAGAAATGCTTCCTTAGGCCACTCAGTGTGATACTTGCAGTATTGTGGAATACATGTTTTATTGTACTTAGTTGGCATTTTCATAACATCTTTGGCATGTTGCAGTCACTTGTTTGACTTTTTATTAACTGTCAAATTGTAATTGCTTCACCAGGTCTGCGTCTAAAAAGAAAAATAGAGCTATAAACAAAGGAATATGTTTGTGCCAGTAGACGGCCGATCGGTGTCTTACTCGGAAGTTTCTCAGGTTGGGTGTAGCATATGCCGTGCTCGCTGTCGTTGGTCGGTATGAACAAATCGATGAGAGACTGAAATCTCGCGCTGTCAACACTCACTTTGGCCTCAAGGTGCTCGATCAGCTCCTGATCCATGGGATCGAACTTGACGCCAGCCGGCAGCACCGGCCAATCCTTCTTCGACTTGCATTGGTAATTCCAGTTATATGGTACTCAATGTATGATCAATCGACTGTTTTAAGTGAATGATGGAAGATTTCGACAGATAAGTGGTACTCCAAATCTGAAGTCCAGAATACCCGAACACGCCGCCGGGATTCTTGTGTCACCTCACGCGCAGCGTGTTGTCACGTCAATTCAATGTGTGGACATGATGAATAATTTGACCGACGTATACTAGTACTGTTACTGTACTACTTACTAGTCGTATTTAGTGTCACAATTTATACATAGGTTTAACTAACAAGTACGCACTTGAAGCCTAACTGATATATATATATATATATCTGAATTCTCTCATTTCTTAAATTAAATTTGGTTAATATTTATTAACCCCATAAAAAAGAAATAATAAAGGCCATTTCTTCTAAAAAAAATAGAATAGTGAGACGTATTAAAACGCAATTTGCGTTCTGAATAAAACAATTTAGCAGTCTGACACACTTACGTCCTTGCAAAGTAAATAATTATTATTGTAGTCGTAACCGTAGAATAGGATCCTAATCAAAATAAATACATTTGGTTCAGGCGCTATTAGCATGGTAAGAATATATATATATATATATATATATATATATATATATATATATATATATATATATATATATATATATATATATATATATATATATATATATAGGGCTGGACTATTCTGTTACCGGTAACAGAATATTATTCTGTTACCCTCGCCCCCTATAAGGCGTGACGCGTCCACGACCGACCCAGCCCCAATCCGACTCGCTTCCTACCGCCGGAGGCAGCCGTCGCGGGCGAGTGAGCGACGGCGGCAGCCGGAGCGAGGGAGCCCGCGGCGCCGTGATTGGCCGGCGCCGGATCCGCCACCGCCTCCTCGTTCCTTCTGTCGCCGGATCCATCGTCGGAGCCGTCATCCCCGCCTCCTGCCTCCCTCCGTCGCCGGATCCATCGTCGGAGCCGTCATCCCCGCCTCCTGCCTCCCTCCGTCGCCGGGTCTCCTTCTCCGCGGCAGTTATCCCCGCAAGGTGCTTCCTCTACGAACCTCTTCGCCAGACGTCCACCACAAGCAGGAGCTGCATCAATGGCGCCGCCTCCCAAGAACATGCCAATACGCCGACCACGAGAGGAAGAAGAAGAAGTCAGTCCACTGGAGGTAATGTCTGCTTCCCACGTTTGTGTCAGTACATCAGTTCATCAGTCCTGCTATGAAGAAGAACCTGATAGTACATTGCAAATGCTTGATCAATTCATTACACCCCTGCCACTTGATGCACAATTTGGATGTCGAGGTTACTGTCAGTACCTCTAATATTATAGCTTCAGTTCAAAACCAAAAAACATAAACTTGTGCATCAGTCCAAGGAGCGGCTAGGCTTTATATAAGGTTCAGCTAGCACTGCAAGTTGTATGATGTTATTTCTAATAGTACATGCCGTGTAGTTGCGTCAGTTCGAACCAGTGAAAGAATGTTGTTGAAAAAATATACACATGTTACACAGTAAGTTCAATGATACGTAAACTAGGAGTACTTCTAGTGTAGTTGCATAAGTTATAGATGAACAAAAGAGAAGACATGCATCAGTTATATATATATGCATATCCATACATCTCTGAAGATCAATGTTCAGTTTACAAGCAGTGCTAAAAAACAGTACATCAGTACATCAGTGTTGAGCATGTACGGTTATACTGTTCGAGTGAAAACGAAACCAGATACAAAATAGAGAACAACAGTTTAAATAACAACCAGCGATGCAAGTTCAACTTGTACATTGCCTTCAGTGCATTACATGTTACCCAGAAAAGATTAATCCCAAAACTGTTGAATGTCATTGCAGAAGCGAGCAAGGCGGCACACGCAGCGAGCGTTTGATGAGCCAAGCAGATATGGGGCACCACCTCGTTGGGTAACACTAGAAATACCACCTGGATACTTCAACAATACAGGCAGATTTCAAGATACACCGGAATCATCAGAAGCACGGACAAGTTCTTCTATGCAGCAAACACCAATATCAGGGAATACAAGCTTTGTCACTCATGGGTTGCAACAAGGCCAACAATATCCCCAACAACAAATGTTTTCCTTCCCTAGCGCATGCAGAAAGCCAAGGACAGGAAGCCGTGGATGGGTTGCAACAAGGCTTCCACCAGTCGCTCCATCAACATCAATCATCCGTGCTGCAAAAGCAGTTGCGACGGGAAGACCAGGGCAAAAAGACAGAAATTTTGGCCACTCTAGCATGTTCAAAAGTACAAGATATGAGCCATATAGACAGGAGCAACATCACAACGAATCTGAGGAGAGACGTCCATACAATGAGAGACGGAGATCTTCGTCATCGTTGCTCCCTCCAAGAGATGCATTTCTGCATGTGCCAAGGGTGACACCACCGGCGCCCATAAACCAGGGAGAACAACAAACACCAGAGGCAGCGCAGAGCTATACACATGTAAGTATCCATATAGAAAGAAAACAATACAAGCACAGTCCATACCATGGTGCTGTGACCACCCCATCTAACATTTTTTTGTCACTGTTGTGTGCAGCCACCTGACATTGAAGCTTATGTTCTGCCAAGGCTAGAGATGAGGTTTGAAACTTTCGGAGAAACTAAGAACTTCTACAACGTATATGCGAAGCACGCTAGTTTTGCTGTCAGGGAAGGCCCCAAGTTTAAGACCAGAGCCTACCTTTATTGCACGTGCCATGGAGTTTATGAATCAAAGGTGTCTGAAGCAAATAGACAGCAAAACAAAATGACAACCAGGACTAACTGCAGGGCTAAAATGAGGCTGAAGATTGAAAAGGATGGAACACTTGTCGTAAAAGAGATAGTCTGGGAACACAACCACAGGCTACAGCTCACTCCGTAAATGCTTGTCTTCTTGCACTCCCACAAAAACTTTGACAAAACAATCTTGGAGTATGTCAAGTACCTGCAGTTCAAAGGCATTGAACACACGCAAATCATGAGCATTCTGGGCGGTGATGACCCTGGTAGCTACTTCCTCGAAATGAATGCCAAAGACCTGATTAACCTGTAAATACAAACTTGTTCTCCTCCCATAAACCGCCTACGTCTTTTTTCCTCTGTCAGTACAAACATATCAAGCAACGCATGACCTGACGCCAGTTCAACATGCATTTTTCAATGAACTTTTTATATGCAGGAAAGCAAAGAATTCAACGATTGATGATGTCGATGATGTCCTAAAGACTGTCAACTTCTTTAGGGAGATGAAAGCTATAAACAGGGAATTCTTCTGTGACATGCAACTCGATGAGTCCGACAGAGTTAAGAACATATTATGGGCGAACGCAAGCTGCCGAGGGGCCTATCAGGACTTTGGTGACTGCGTAACATTTGACACCACATACAAGACCAACAAGTACAATATGCCACTTGGGGTGTTTGTCGGTACTAACAACCACTTTTAGACTACATTCTTTGGTTTCGCCCTGATAAGAGATGAGGATGCAGAATCATTCAGATGGTTGTTCAAGACGTTTTTAAGGTGCATGAGAGGGAAGGCTCCTACATGCATCCTCACAGGTACAACCGCAAAAACCACCCCCAACCACCACCACCACCCCCTACCCCCAAAAAAAATAAAAGGAAAATAACACGGTAAAAATGTTGTGTTAGTTCTATTTGTATATATCCACCACCATATGCTGACCACTCCACATCTCTTTTCTCATTACCAGACCAGTGCCCGGCAATGGCTTTGGCGATACCAAAAGTTTTCAAGAACATAGTATACAAGCTGTGCCGCTGGCACATTATGAAGAAGTACAGGGAACACCTTGCATGCCTGTACTACCTGCATGAAGACTTTAAGGAAGAATTCACATCAATCCTCAACTGGCCGCTCATGCCAACTGAGTTTGAGGATGCCTGGAAAGGACTCATCGATAAGTACAACCTCCATGATGATGCCACGATGATGGCCATGTGGAACGAGCGTGAGAAATGGATATCAGCCTACTTCAAAGAAATTTTCTGCGCCAAAATGACATCCACACAGCGAAGTGAGAGCATGAACTATGTGCTCAATAAGAACTTTGAAAGTGAGAGACAAAACCTACACCGGTTTGTCAGCCAGGTAAACTCCTGCGTCAAAACCAGGAGGCAGACAGAGAACTAGGAGACAATGGGTAACCGGGTATAGCTCTATCACTTGTCGTAAGACAAAAAATTACATGCTTACTAAAGTAAAAACTTTATTAGAAGTTTTTCCTGTGAGAAAACTAACAATTTGTTCATCATTCTTGCATCTGCAGAAGGAACAAAACACGCTGACCTTCTATGGGTTTGACACCCAGATGGCAAAGCTGTACACGCGAGCTGTGTACAGCGAGATCAGAGATAGGCTAAAACTGAGCACTCTCTTCACGGCGATAGAGACGGAAGAGCCCACAAAGTACCTAGTGCGCTACAACCACCCGCAAAAACTATCTGTGTGGGCTCAGCACGCGTTCCAGGTGGTTGCAGACCCCGTGGGAGAAACATATGAGTGTGAGTGCAGGCTATGGGACCACACAGGTGAGGACTACAAAAAACATGTTACATACTGTACTACTTTTTTTGCAAAGTTTTTGTTCGAATGAAATGACAAAAAACATGCACCTCTTCCAAAAACAAATATAGGTCTTTTCTGCGTGCATGTCCTGTGCATGATGCAGACAATTAAGGCTCAAAGCGTTCCAGAGAAATACATACTCAGGAGATACACCAAACGCCCGAACATCCAGCCAACATTTGACAGAAATGACTTGAGGACAGTAGCGTCAAACAAGGCATCCCAATACTGCATTGAAAGCTCACTACTGACACTGAACATGAGGGTGCATAGAAAAAGCTTGAGAAGTCAAGAGCAAATGGCAAGGACGCGGGTCGTCATGGACAAACTTGAACAAGAACTCAATGCCATGCATTCTGCTGAAAATGGAGGTGTCGCGGACAATGAAGCCATTGAGCAGGATATTGCTACAATGTTGTCCAAGATGAACCATATGGGAGCTATTGACCCGTTTGAGAACGAGGAAGAGGAGCAGCAGCAACCGGAGCTTGCCCGTGTGGACACTCAAGAGCACCGACAAACTCACATGCGAGATCATGAGCTTGATGGTGCATTACAAACGACATGACAATAGCACATCCTACCAGCGGCAGCAGGAAAGGGTGATTAAACCCCTAATATTCTCAAACACAAAGGGGAGGAAGAGCAAGTCGCAAGAAGCAGCCAAAAAGCCACCACGCCCCATCAAGCGCGTGGAATTTGGCCCGGACGGCAAACCCCTCGGGGTAAGGGCATGCGGATTCTGCAACGTCGTGAGCAACCATAACTACCGCACATGCCCACTCCGCACAGATGCCACTGTCAACAAGAATAAGTAGATTGGAGCCACCCAGCTTTCTACCAATGGAGACAACACACGTAACAGCTACACTTGCCGCAAGTGTGGCGGAACTGACGGACATAATGCCCGCACGTGCAAAGTGGGCAAGGAGGTCAGTGGAGCTCAACATAAACAGGGCAAGGTACAGAGTTCCAAGCAATCAAATGAAGACGATGAATAAGAAGAGTTTGATGAGAATGACGGCCAATCAGACGAAGACAATGAAGATGACAGTGTCGGGGGTGAGGAAACTGAAACTGACGATGAAGCTGCCAAGGCTCAACCTGGAAAGAGCACCGACAAGGCACAACATTCGGGGACAGTTAGGAGAAGCTCAAGACTGAACAATACATAGTGGTTATCCTGCTGCGTCAACTAAAAAATAACCTTGTAGTCTCAGTTAAATCAGCACACAATGAGGAAAGCATTTCACAAAACACTGTCGTTTACCAAACCATTTGATAATCATTTTGAATGCAGTCACAAAATACGTTTGAAAAAACTTATCTGGATATATCAGACGCAAAAGGCTACTGTGAACCAGTAACTCAGGAAAAAAACATGTGAAGGAAAATTTTAAACTCTTGTAGCATATCAGTACTGATAACTCTCAGTCGCTAGTACAAGGCAGAGTACACATCAGTACTGATATAATTTCTGATTTGTGCCCGCTGAAGCAGTGACATTATTATTTAAACCATTTGATAATCCTTTTGAATGCAGTCAAAAATAAAATTGAAAAACTTATCTTGATATATCTGACGCAAAACTATGCCTGCTCCTACCAGTCCCAATTCAGAAAGACCATCAGTACATAAAAATAATTACATCAAGCAAAAAGCGAATATAATACATCCTGTACTGGTGAAAATCTAATTTATCTGTAAAAAATACTCATAGGTTATCTTGATATAAACAATCCTGTAAAAAAATACGAAAATTGTTTTAAAAAAACATTAGCACCACACATAGTATCGCTGGTATTTGGTACGTTCAATTACACTTCAATCACCAGTCCGAGTACGACAGTAGAGGAGTTCAGACCTCCACCAACACCGACGCTGACATGTGCAAGTGGGATAAGCAGCTGATAAGTACAGTTTGACTATATGAATCGGTGCCACAGTAAAATGCCATCATCACCACCGCAAAGACGTGCAAGTGGGGTTTTGCAGGTCATAAGTACAGCTAGACAAGACTAGTCAGTTCAACAGTAAAAACCATTCAACTTGGACGGTTAGTTCTTCCACGCCACCACCCACGCCACCCACTGGGCGGTTGCCACGACGAAGTGCAAACGGCGACCCCCACGACCACGCCTCCCACACACCACCGTCGGCGCACTGCAAAAATACCCCATTGTCTTCCATCTCTCCCTCGTTCCCACAAACCACCATTGCACTACACACAAACCTCCAACGGCTCTCTCCAAAGCCCACAATCGCTGGAGGAAGGCCATGGCGCAGGAACCGTCCGCCAAGCGTCATCATGCCGAGACGTCGGACAAGGGGAGCAACCTCGTCGACATTAACGTCCCCGACGAGAAGCGCGACTACACCAGAACGCTCAAAGGGGTTGAGCTCCACGGCAAGGAGACGCTAGAGATCGTCTGCACCAGCGGACCAGACAAGGCCGACGAGGTGATCTCCAGGCTCTGGAGGAAGCTTGGCGGCAGGATTCGTAGGATCATCGGCATTGGTGTGCACTACACCAACGAAGATGAACCTCCCCAGATGGCGGCAGTCCTGCAGTTGTGCGTCGACGAACTCTGCTTGGTGTACCACATCGCAGCGGCCACAAAATGGTGAGCAATCCTACTCATTTGCCCTGCATATGGTTTATCTGTTTTATTAGTACTGTATCCTGAAAATTTAATCACACTTGTTTCCCAACTAGATGTACTAGTGTGGTTTGTGAAAAGTGGATGCACTACTGCATTTTCTCAAGTAGATATACCATAAATGTATTTTTGAACCTGATACACTAGATTACTATTTGGAAAATCTTGCGGAAGATTAAATTCCAAAGTTGACCGACTAGTGTAGTTTCTGGAGTTGATACAGTAGAGTAGTCTATGTACTCAATGTATTAAAAAAGATATTTCTGAACTTGATGTAGTGAAGTATTTTTTGAATTTGATGTAATGTTATTTTCGTAAGAAAATAAACTAAGGACTTGGTGAAGCACTGGTTCCGTGTTATCCTATTTCAACAAAAAACTAGTACCAATGTGGGACATACAACATTGACTCAAACTATGTATAATCCAAGAAGAAGAATAACATGATGTACTTAATTTAATTTTAGAACTTTCTTTACTAGTTTTTGAAGTACATTCATCCATTGTTTATCCTACATAAACAACTACTTCATGGATTCATCACTTGTAAAACAAAACAAAAATGGATAATTCAAACATCAAAGTAATGCTAATATTCAAAATGTCTCTGCCCTTGCAGGCCCAAGCGCCTGACCGACATGCTGCAGCATGACAAGTTGTTCACATTTGTCGGTTTCAGCATTGAAAGCGACAAAGAGAAGCTGAAGTTGTCCGGTATGGAGATCAACCCCAACAAGTTCATCGACATTCATCGCAAGTGCAGAGTTCCATACACCGGAAAAGAGTACGACTCCTTGACTGATGTTGCAGCCAGCGTCATCCACCCATTCTACAAAGGCATGAAGAACAAGATCAACACGCAGGAAGACTACAAACTGTGGGGGACAAGCGAGCTGCCAGACAACCTCATCGAGTACGCAGGAGTAGATGCATACGCCGCGTATAAGTCATGGTTCATGATCGACTACATCACAGATGGTTCGGAATTTGCGAAAGAGCGGGAGGCTAACAACTTCTATGACCACCCCTATTGCCCCTTTACGGGATGAAGATACATCAGAGCCTGCCCTCGTTTTACTTCCGCTTGTGCTTGCCTTTTATCTTGTTGTTTAAAATTAGTAGTTTGCTCTTGTTGGGTTGAACCAGTATGATTATGTCGTGCTTGTCATGTTTGAACAAGTTTAGTTATGTCATCAAGTACAATGTTTTGCTTATCTCATTATATAAGTTTGGTTTGGTAGCTTTGTATGTTGTTAATCCATCATTTCAAAATTGAAAAAGTAGCTTCTGAATGGAACGTTGTCGTTGCTCTAAAGTACTAGTTGTGATGCAACTAATCACACAGCGTTGTTCCATGTCAGTACAACTCAGTACACTTGATCGGACATTACATACTTACTACAATAAAAAGTACAAAGAAGCATCAGTCCGTAAGCGCTACTATGAATGCACTATCAGTACAACTCAGTCTACACGCAAGTACCATAGTTCTGAAAATGACACCAGAAGACACTTGAGAATAATCGCAAAAACAAACACAAAAAAGAAGGCAAAAAACTCAAATGAAAAAGATTACACTCACACAAAACTGACAAGAACTAGAACAAAAAGTATGAGTCCAAGTTACTGGAGGAGTCAAGTACTAGATTCAAACAAAACAAAAAAATTAACCGCCCAAGGTCAGGAGCAGGCCCTGACAATGCTAGATACTTGAACTCGAGCCCGTGGGCGAATCCCTAGTAATCCGCACAATGCAGGACCCGTCGACCAGGGCCCACAGGTCAAGAGAGAGATCGAGCGCCGTGTATAAGCACTCAGGTAAGTGTTCAGAGGAGTTCGACTGGTGAGCGTCGGCTGTGCTTATAAACAGGTTCGGAGCCCCCTCGACTAGCGAGGCGGGACTAAACCCAGAGCGCACACGCACGACGCACTTCACAGGCGCGCGAACGAGCTATCTGGGCCGGAAAACGGCCCAATAGCCTCTACATCGTCAACAAAACACCCCACCAAATAAGCCCAGCTATACAAACCAGAGGGCGGGACAAAGAATTATAAACCACAAGAAAAATGTTTGTCAATTAACCTCTACAAGAAAAAAGGAAAAAAATATGATACGAAAAATGAACCTCTAAAAAGAACAAAACTTAATAGCCTTTCTGTTAAATGTACATAATTTAAAAAACAGAATTAAATATTACTTTCAAGTTCAACTACTAAAACTAAAAAAGTTCAAAACATATAATGTTTGTCAATTATGCTAAAATTCTTATTTATATAAAAACTGACAAGTTCAACTACTAAAACTAAAAAAGTTCAAAACATATAATGTTTGTCAATTATGCTAAAAATCTTGTTTATATAAAAACTGACAAGTTCAACTACTAAAAATCTAAAAGTTCAAACATATAATGTTTGTCAATTATGCTAAATTTCTTATTTATTTAAAAACTGACAAGTTCAACCACTAAAATTCAAAAAGTTCAAATAGAATTTATTTGTCAATTCTGCTAAATTTATTATTTATATATAATCTGTCCACACCACAATGAACGATCTGCTCGTAAAATAACCTCAAACCCCCACCCCAACCTAAGTTATAAAAAAAATCAGTTGAAACATACATACAACATCAGTACTAAAACAACAGGATCAGTCAGGCCACTCGCACCACTGTGACATAAAATTTCAAACCCATGCGCTGTTTGAAATTACAATTCAGTTCACACAGTACTAAAACATAAGTGCAGTAAAAATGAGAATACAAAAACTATAAAGACCTAACTTAGGTTTGTACAGATGAAAATAAAATAAGTACAAGTTTCGAGCAATAACTCCCAGGGCACTGAAAAAATGTTTTGACATACACTAGTGTATAAAGGCTTCAATAGAAAAACAATACTTAAACATCCACACGGAAAAACATCACAGATCCATACGTCACCTAAACAGTGCAAAATGCCATCATCACAACCACAGAGACGTGCAAGTGGGATTTAGCAGATTGTAAGTACAGCTTGACAAGACTAATTAGTGCACCAGTTAAAAACATTTGTCTTGGACGGTTAGTTCTTCCAGGCCACCACCCGCGCCACCCACTGGGCGGTTGCCACGACGCACTGCAAACGGCGACCCCCACGACCACTACACACACGCCCCCGACGAACCGCCTCCCACACACCACCGTCGACGCACTGCAAAAAAACCCCATTGTATTCCATCTCTCCATCGTTCCCACATAGCACCATTGCTGCTTCCATTTCCAAACACACAAACCTCCAGCGGCTCTCTCCAAAGCCCACAGTCGCCGCAGGAAGGCCATGGCGGAGGAACCGTCCGCCAAGCATCATCATGCCGAGACGTCGGACAAGAGGAGCAACCTCGTCGACATTAACGTCCCCGGCGAGAAGCGCGACTACACCAGAACGCTCAAAGGGGTTGAGCTCCACGGCAAGGAGACGCTGGAGATCGTCTGCACCAGCGAACCAGAAAAGGCCGACGAGGTGATGAGCAGGCTCAGGATGAAGGGCGACCGCTTGTATCCGAGCTTCATCGGAGTTGATGTGAAGTACACCGACGAGGAAAAACCTCCACAGATGGCGGCAGTCCTGCAGTTGTGCGTCGAGGAACTCTGCTTGGTGTACCACATCGCAGCAGCCACAAAATGGTGAGCAATCCTACTCATTTGCCCTGCATATGGTTTATCTGTTTTATTAGTACTGTATCCTGAAAATTTAATCACACTTGTTTCCCAACTAGATGTACTAGTGTGGTTTGTGAAAAGTGGATGCACTACTGCATTTTCTCAAGTAGATATACTATAAAATGTATTTTTGAACTAGTACTGTTCATTCATCTGTTTTACCAGTACTAGTCACTAAAAACTTAATTAAAAATTGTTTCCCAACTAGATGAACTACTATAATCTATGAAGTGGATACACGATTACATGTTTATCAAGTTAAATGCATTTCTGAAACTGTGAAGTGGATTGTTTCACCAGATTAGCATCTGAAAAAAAGTTTATAGCATTCTGAACTTTATGCACCAAATTAATTTCTGAACTTGATGAACTAGCATAGATTCTGATCTTGATGCACTAGTATAGTTTATGGAATTGATGTATTAAAAGATCTTTGGTGAAGTGGTATAGGTCCATATCTTGATGCACATGTTTCTCAAACTATATTTTGGACTTGATATTGAATTAATGCACAAAGATGTATCAAGCACTGGTATAGGTCTTTTATTCAACAAAATAGAAAACTAAACTTGAATCAAGCAACACATCTATCATTGACTCTGGTAAAATGATTCTCTAATTTGGTGAAGCATTTGGTAAAGCAAAGAAGATAGCAAAAAAGAAAAAATAACACGGTGTACTAGTTTCTGAACTATATTCATGCATGACTCATAATATATAAGCATCTGCCTCATGGATTATCACTTGTAAAACAAAAAAAAGCAGAAGAATTAAATCCTCAAAAAAGAAGACTAATCTATAAATGTGTGTCTCCCCCATTGCAGGCCCAAGCGCCTCAAAGACTTCCTGTGGGAGGAGAAATTGTACACATTTGTTGGTTTCAGCATTGGAGGTGACAAGCGGATGCTGCAGGAGTCTGGTTTCGAAATCAACCCCAACAACTTCATCGACATGCAGCGCAAGTGGAAAGATCCAAAGACCAGCAAATACTACGACTCCTTGGCCGATGTTGCAGGCGGCGTCATCCACCCATTCTACGAAGGCATGAAGAAGAAGATGAACAGGGCAGACCACAAACTATGGGGGAACAGCCCGCTGCCAGACAACCTCATCACGTACGCAGGAATAGATGCGTACGCAACGTACAAGTCATGGAAGACAATCGACAACATTGTGACAGGTTGGGATATTTCAAAAGAGCAGGAGGCTGACCCCTACTACCACTCCAACTTCATGGATGAAGATGCATGAAAGTCTACATTTGTTATGTTGAACCAGCTACCTTATGCTGTGTGTGTCCTTAGTATTGTTGTTTCAGATTTGTAGTTTGCTTTCGTTATGTTGAACCAGCTACCTTATGCTATGTGTGTCAGGGTTTGAACAAGTTTGCCTATGTCTATCAAGTACATCGTTTGCTTATGTCGTCCAACAAGTTTGCTAGCTTCCTATTTTGTTCATCCATCATTTGAAGTTGAAGTGGGTTGAAGTTGAACCTTGATGGCTGCCACGCAGCACTAGTCATGGAGAAAAAAATAACACATGAATATTTTCGCAAAAACAAAAAAAAGTGGCAGACTAACTAAGGACAAAAGCAAATAGTAGCCTTCGACGCTCAGTACAACTTAGACATGAACGGTAGTACTATCACGCTGAAAAAAAATCAGTTTTTAGTTTCAGACGAACACTAAAAAGACTAAGTTTCAGCCGAGGACAACATTCAGCACTAAAAAGCATCGTGGTAAAAAGTAGTTAGAAATTCACTAAGTACTGCATCAGGAAAAGCAAAGAAACACCAGTGTGTATTTCCTAGTCGCTAGCATCCTAGGACTGAAAAGTTCTGGTACACTTGAACACACGATACGTTCACTGTACAAATATATAAAAAGGAACGGGAAGCTTCAGTTCGCATTCCTTAAAACAGTGACATACTAAAAATTAATAGTGGCAATACAACTGAAATCTCAGTACAACTTAGTCTATACATCAAGTGCTAGGATTATACCAAACATTGCCTGGAGAAGAACCACAGCCTAGAAAAAAAGAAGGCCAAAAACTAAATCAAAAAAAATAAGTTCGACAAAAGAGAAAAATCACAAGAAACACAACAGAAGACATACTAGCATCAAACAACACAAACAATAAATAATTAATCAAAAGTACTAGCACAATTGGAATCTCAGTACAACTAAGTTTATTCGGTAAGTGCTCTGATGATACCAATTAATGCATTGAGAAAGAAAATAGTTTTGAACTTAATAGGAATATGTCTTAAACGTAGCTAATTTAAACCAGTACTTTAACTCTTACTATCAAGTTCAACTACTAAAGTTCAAGAAGTTCAAAAAGAAATTTGGCACTAAAATTTTGAAAGCCTTACGCTGAATGAGACTTCAAATCAGTACTAATAGAACTATATCATAAGTACAAGAAAACGAGAGTACAGAAACCATAAAGGTCCAAGTTAGGATGGAATCACATAAAAAAATTGTTTTCAGTTCAACTACTATATAAGTCTTCAGTACAAAAAAAACTTAACCAAAACGAATTCCCGATGAAACATTGTGCCACACTTAAAACACAACACAAAATATACTAGTTATTACATAGTACTCGACAAGACATAAAACACTACAAAAAAGAGCCTACAATGTTTTCAAGAGATATATCACACAACTATCCAATTCACTATGCAAATGATGACCATTTATCCTATGCATCAGGAGCCAAAGCCTGAACCTCCTTGGGAAGCTCCGTCACCATAAGATGGTTATTACGGTTGAACACAACTCTATACAGATCCTCACTGTCGGGGATATACCCCGCGGCGTAAACCGGCCGGAAGTTAACCCGGCCGGACTTGGCGGTTTATCTGAAGACCCGCCCTGACCTTAGCGGTTTACAAGCAACCCGTTTGGTCGTTATGACTCACTGGTAACCCGGCGGGCGGATCAGACGGATGACAAGGCCCAAGGCCCAGAAGGCCGGTTCAACTATGGTGGGCCGGTTTAAGAGGAAAGGAATATTTGCCTTACAAGGAGTTAAGGCCAGGACTTGTATCCGGTTTGTATTAGAGATAGACTAGTCCTAATTCTAATAGGACTCCACATGTAAACCGCCCCTTCAACATATATAAGGAGGGGCAGGGCTCCCCAAAGAGGGACAGGCTACAAGCAAGAAACAATCTCTAGGGCTAGACACAAAGAGCCGGTTTATGGCGTCTCCCTCATGATGATAATGAGACCTAGCCTCAAACAGCATGTAGGGTTTTTACCGGATGATGTTTCCCGGGGCCCGAAGCTGTCTAAATCCTCGTCTTGCGTGTTGATCCGCCCTGCGTCTCTCGTCCCACTCAACCCCTCTCAAGCTACCACATAGATGCGTTGGCCTCGTGACTAAGTCCTGACACTAAGGACATCTGCCGTGACAAAACCACGACAGTTGGCGCCCACCGTGGGGCTTGCGCACGGTGGTGTTGAGTTCTTGGAGGGATCTCCCATGGAACGAGAAGGTTGCAAATTTTCGGATGAAGAAGAGCCAGTTTGAAAAGATTTGCGTCAGCTTTGAGTTTATTAGTCCAGATTCATAGTCTGTGAGATTTAAAGTTCAAGAAAATTATGGTTGTGATCTGTTTGCTGCCGCAAGTTGCCGAGAAAAGAAGTCACAACTCGACCAACATCATCGTCCTCTATGGCCTGTTTCCCCCCAGCGGGTCAAGTTTCCGTCGGTAAACCGCCAAACCAGCTGGCAATGTACGCAGATTCGCTTCAAGTCCCGAGAAGTTGTCTGTCAACAGCAAAAATTGTGTGGTCGCCGTACTTTTGTCGGATTCATGGCAAGGTGCAGCTGGTGCACACGACCTCTACGAGGAAGAACGAGCCGGCCGCAATTGATATGAAGACAAATTATAGAGCCAATTATTATGAGATTGGGCTGAAGCGTGGAGAGCTCATGTATTAAAGGATATATAGGGATGAACAGTCGGATACAGAGTTGAAAAGGAAGAAAAGGTCTACGACCCGGAGCAGATACCGCCACGAACCGGGATTCTACAGCGGCAACTTGACATCGCGAGCTGCTCCGGCCGGTTTATGCCGCCTTGCCGGGTCACCCCCGAGGCCTCAGACTGATTATGCTACTGTCGCCGGCCTTTGCCTCTGCTCTTCTCTATCCTGTCAGCTCCGCCTCCGCTGCACTCTGGGCTGGTCATGCCAAACCGCCTTGGCCTCGTGTTTTTCTGCCAACCGCACCGTGAACCGCCGACGGCCAGGGAGCCAGCCTGATCTGAACCGCCCTCTGCCGCGGCCTCCTTCTGAGCTGATGTTCTGACGCGCCGTTGTCCGCTGCAGCCTCCTTCGGAACACGGTCGTGGATTCATTGAACCGGCCACAACTCGGAAGCAGATGCCTCCGGGCTTGGACTCCTCTTGCGATTCGCTCCGTCGGACCACTGCGCCTCCGATGTCGCTGGTTTGCGCCTCAAACTCGCGGACCTCCGCCGTCGCCGCGGTCGCCATAGACCATCGTCCGCCTCAACGACTGCTTCTGCGGCCTCCGTCGTCGTCGCCTCCGCGTTCAAGCCGGCGCATGGCCATACTGAGTCGCCGGCCGCCAAGCCCTACGAGTCGTTGTCTGCTTCAACCTCCGTGGCCGGCGAGCTGTTTCTTCATCTTCAGATCGGCTTTATGCCTCTTCTGCTGCCTCAAGCCGCAGGTGGGCGGTCGGTGCTGCCGCTTGAGATTCACCTTACCTACAGTCCTACACCTCCGCTGAGTTGTCCCAGCCGGATCACCTCCGCCTTGCGCTACCGGGCAGGTGTTGAACCGCCACCTCCGCTGCTGCAGTGTTCTGACGCCTGACGCGTGCGCCGCTCCGAGCAAAAACCGGCCCCGAGTCAACCGTATGCTCAACCCGTGAGACAGCGGTTCCGGAGCTCCTGACGTTAAGCCGCTGTCATTCTTTGCCGGTTTGTTTGTGGGCAGTTTTGTTCGACCCGCCAGCGCCTCTCCGCCGTTCTCCGAGTCACCTCTGGCCTCACCTGCGGTTCAGCGCAGCCGCGCCAGACCGTCGTTGCGCCTTCTGCCCGCGCTACTCCCGCCGGGTTGGCTTCTGGTTCACCACATCAGCGCCGCCTCTGCAATTGGCTGAGTTGCTCACAGCGCGCTAAACCGCCGTCGGTCTCAGAGGCCTCGAACGTATGTGTGATTCCACGCCGGGTCACTGGCCTGTGTAAAAAGAAGTGGGAGCCGGTTTGAAAAAAACCCGCATGCAGGCGCATGCACATCCACAGAGAAAGGGACGGGACAAAAAATCTGTGTGCATGCAAAAAGCAATCCAGGAAACATTACTCAATGAGGTTGTCAAACGTGTCCAGCGATTTCAAAAGATCGGACAAAGTTCAAAGTATATCTGAGAATACTTTTCGTCCGACTATATCATCCACTGTCCATGCCCGCGTTTGTCTGACAAGTCGCCAGGTGCTATCTTTTTTATATTTGATTAGCGCATATTAATTTGTTTGAAAACAGTTACTCTGTCTTTCAATATATTTTATGCAGGGAAAAGTCCACTACAAAAGTGGCATCGTACTAAGGACAGGAGGCTCGCACCGGTTTAAATGTCGTGGTGAACTCTAGCACCTTCACCGACTACCGCTGCCGCGCCCGAATTTTGCGGCCGTTTTTCGTCGTCCGTCTATCGCGGCCTGGTCTACATCAACTAGCTGGGACTGCGTCCGCGATTGACTCTCCGTCCACGCCGGCTTACGATGCCTGCGGCCGACTCTCGGTTTACGACGCCCGTGGCCGACCCTCAGTCCGCGCCGGTTTACAACGCCCGCGGCTGACCCTCCGCCCGCGCCGGTTTATGACGCCCGCGATTGACTCACCCGTCCGCATCGGCTTACAACACCGCGGCCGGTTCATCTGTCCGAGACACCTCTAATATTGTGGACGTCTTTACCGTCCGTCTCTCGCGGCCTGGTCTACATCAACACACTGGACCGCACCTGTCTGCATGAGCTGTTTATTGGGTATGAGCAAGTCACAGCTTGGGTAGCCCGGTTTTTCTTTCAAATTGGAGACAAATTATCATCAACCGCCATTTGCAATGGATGGTTCAATGGGCAGGCGCACAAGTCGCCGCCACTACAGTTTTGATTAACTTCAAATCGCCAGTTGGAAGGAACCATTGGCCGAGTTGCTGACACGGCCCATATGGGATCATTTACAACCCGCCGCAGTCACCTCAACCTTCTATGGATTCACATCGTGCTATCAACGCCAATGATATACAAGTTATGCCGGTTTATATCACGGTCAAATATGAAGAGTCTCAAGCCAACTCCTCGAGTCACCTTTGAGACTCGAGGGCTACGATGACATGACTCAGCAATTCTTGCCAGTTTCAGCCGGTTTAAGAACCCCAGGATGATGGAGGGAAAGATAACCCGATCCCGGAGGCTACTGTTATATTGATGAAAATTTAAAGGCCGTCAAAAAATTTCCGGCTTAGAAAGTATATGACAGTTACAAAATCCCGGCTCAATGAAGAAGTTTCGGATCATCAGAAAGGATTCCGGTTTGAAATCTGGCTGAAGGGAAGTCAGTCTCACTGAAGCTCTCAAATATCCGGTTTACAATCCGGTTCAAGGGAAATCTGTTCTCCCACAAAGCTTTGAAGCTCTCAATATCCGGTTTAAAATCCCGGTTCAAGAAGAATTTATCTCTTGCAAAAAGTTAAAAATTACCGAAGAAGACCTGCTGCCATGATGCACGGTTCAAACATGGGTATCCTGCCTTATTGGCCTGACATATTATTGATCACATGGGGGCTTCTGCTTCATAAAGCGGGGTCTCTGTTCTTTTTATATCATGTGTGGTTACATGGAGTTGTCTGTTTTAAAGCGGCCTCCGGTTTACCCCTTGCAAAAAATTATGAATGTCACTTGGGGGCTCGGTCATGTCTGAACCGATGCAATACCTTTTGATAGGCGAAAGCCATCAGGTCACTTGGGGGCTCGGTCGTGTCCGAACCGATGCAACACCTTTTGATCGGCGAAAGCCACCAGATCACTTGGGGACACGGTCAAGTCTGAACCAGTCACGCCTCTTGATCAGCCTAAAGGCCTTAGAGTCACTTGGGGGCTTGGTCGAACCCGAACCATTGCCATGCCACTTGACCGGCGTAATGCCACGATTTCATTTGGGGACCTGGCTGACTTGAATCATAGCTACACCTATTGGGAGCTTGGTCGTGTCTGACCATGGTAACACCATCTGATCGGCTCAGTAAAGCCCTCTTTTTGCAAACGGTTTTTATCATTGCCTTTGCTTCAATATCTTTTCTTGATAAAATTGCTTTTTTGTTTTGGTTGCGTTTTTAAACCGACCACATTTTACACCGGTTCAAACAACCAAATTGGTGGAACACGGTCCATTTTTAGACCGGAGATTATCTACCTGGTTTGATTTTCTGTTACCATCCTATTATGGAGTAAACCGGTGTTTATCAACCCGGCTCGGCTTTCAACTACAAGTTGTCAGTACACGATCAAATTATAATCCGGCGATTATTAACCCGGTCTGGTTCGACTACAAGTCGCCAGTATTATATATGGATAATCCGGTGTCTATCATAACCCGGTACGGTTTTATAATAAATCGGCACAATATGGAAGGAGTTATCAGTACTCAAAATTTGGGTTATTACCCCTATTACAAAAAGTTGGTCAACCAACTATGTGATTCAATGTCACAGGTATGATATATTTCATATTTGATTATTCTTAAATGCAGCCTTTGTTATAAACCTGGGTTATATGTTGGGCATTATGACCCGTGCGGCAGTAAACCGCCAGGACACTTTAAACTTGTTATACGCGGAAACAGGTTGAATAAGGTATGATGATAAATTATCCGGTGTTTATTAAACCGGCCTAGCTTTCGATTATAAATCGCCAGTCTATGATGAGAAATTGTCCGGTGTTTATTAAACCGGCCTGGCTTTGGACTATAAGTCGACAGTATATATTTGGATTGCGCCATTGGAGTTATGCGCTTATAAATCATTGGGTTATTCAAATAGCCAAACTTGGCTGAATTTTTATTATGGTATTGAATGAATAATGTTTTCATACCGGAGTATATTATTCAAATAGCCAACATGGCTGGATTTTTATTATGGTTATCAACATTATGATTAAGGTTTTCAAAGTCGCTTTAGCGCAATGGTTATCATTTTCTACAATTGAAGGAATAGTCCCGAGTCGCTGCAGGCTTACAACCCGGCACTTGGGGGCTACATTATTCAAAGTTGAGATTATATCAAATATGCAAGTCTCATGCCGCTGCAAGCATGCACCATGACACTTGGGGGCTAATGCAAAGTCATTTTTGCTCATCTTATTGAAGACCCAACTCATCACATCGTAATGAGCTGGCCCTTGGGGGCTCCCAATTGCTCCTTTCAACAATTCAAGGCACAAAGCTTTTTATCAATTACATTGAAGGGTCCACTGCTCAGTTGGTAAAGCACAAGGCTCTTAACCTTGTGGACGTGAATTCAAGCCCCATGATGGGGGTTACATCATATGATGTTATTTTCATTGAAGTATACATCAAAGTCCTAGCTCGATATTATCTTACTAAGCCGACCCTTGGGGGCTACACGTGGCTGTTCAAAGTTTACAAGATTATATTTACAAAGTCCCTGCTGATTATTACATAATGACCTGGCCCTTGGGGGCTACATTGGTTGAAGTTTTATGGGCATCAGTCAATTACAAGTCCCAGGTTGCTGCAAGCATGACAACCTGGCACTTGGGGGCTATAGGTATTATATTATTATCGAAGAAATATTTTCAAATTTTCTGTTTGAGCAAACTAGATTGACCCGACGTCACCAATCATTATGACCCTGTGGCTGCAACCCGGTGTCATCAATAATCATAAACCGCTGTTGGCAACAATCATGAACCGGTGTCTGCAACAATCATGACCCGGAATTATCAGTTTTTATAACCCGACAGTTTTTGGCAACGATAAACCGGCAAGTTCTGCATCTTCAAACCGGTTGAATATCAGATGAGTATTTCAAGATCAATATTTCTTAAACCGGCGCTTTGAAAGCCGACTCAAGTGGATTATTCTTCACAATATATTTTCTATGAGAAACCAATGTCAGCAAGTTGATTATGAAGCTGGCCTATTAAACCAGATTTTCTAGAAGGAGGAAATGACAAGGACTTAAGGACGATCAGGTGCCGGTTTACAAAAATTCTTAACCCGGAGCACAACCTGTCAAATTTGTTCTGGTGTTTATTTGCAGCATAAGTTTACCATGGATAAATCCAAGCTAAACTTGGGGGCTAATGTCGGGGATATACCCCGCGGCGTAAACCGGCCGGAAGTTAACCCGGCCGGACTTGGCGGTTTATCTGAAGACCCGCCCTGACCTTAGCGGTTTACAAGCAACCCGTTTGGTCGTTATGACTCACTGGTAACCCGGCGGGCGGATCAGACGGATGACAAGGCCCAAGGCCCAGAAGGCCGGTTCAACTATGGTGGGCCGGTTTAAGAGGAAAGGAATATTTGCCTTACAAGGAGTTAAGGCCAGGACTTGTATCCGGTTTGTATTAGAGATAGACTAGTCCTAATTCTAATAGGACTCCACATGTAAACCGCCCCTTCAACATATATAAGGAGGGGCAGGGCTCCCCAAAGAGGGACAGGCTACAAGCAAGAAACAATCTCTAGGGCTAGACACAAAGAGCCGGTTTACGGCGTTCCCTCGTGATGATAATGAGACCTAGCCTCAAACAGCATGTAGGGTTTTTACCGGATGATGTTTCCCGGGGCCCGAAGCTGTCTAAATCCTCGTCTTGCGTGTTGATCCGCCCTGCGTCTCTCGTCCCACTCAACCCCTCTCAAGCTACCACATAGATGCGTTGGCCTCGCGACTAAGTCCTGACACTAAGGACATCTGCCGTGACAAAACCACGACACTCACCGTTCCAATCAACAATGCGTGGCTGCAAAACAATAAAACAAATTATCAAAAATCATGACACATAAAAAAAAAGGATGCACAATAAGCCAAAAACAGAAAGTGAAAAGCTCAACAAGAAACCCATGTCATTATCTCGAATGTTCTCAACGATCTTTACACCATCATAGCATCCCGCATACTTCAGAGTATAATGGCCACATTCATTCGGCCCTTGAAGTGGAACCTTGACAAACATTGGTTTCTTTGCAAACAGCTCCCAATTGGGCTGCTTGCTCGCATTGTACTGAGCATCACGATACATAGCCTTCATTACTTTGACCAGTCTAGAAATCTGTAAAAAAACAAAACAACCCACACAGTTTTAGGTCTCAGAAACAGCAGAAACAAAGATGCAGAAATATTAATCCAGTACAGATAATAAATGTCACTCACAATCTTCTCGCAGTCTTTGTGATAGGTGTTCTTCGAAGGACGGCGCTTCTTCGGATAAGGTAAAGAGTCAAGGATGTCAACGCTACTTCGGTACCGATTCATGACATATAAGGAATAGTGGCTCACTTTCTTATCCTTTGATAAAACCATAGGCTTGAATAGAGGCATCATGATCTAAAAACAAATGACCAAAAAAGAGATGTTAAATATTCAAAGTAAAAACTAGCATCACAACAAACAAATAAAAACCAAAAATCAGCTAGTAGATCTCACAAGGTCGGCACTGAGCAAGTCTTCATTAGCTTTAACATAGCTCTTGAAATCTCTCGTTGCACTCTCCACATTAAACACTTTATTTTCATCCTCGTAAAACAAACAGTCAAGCACAACCTGCAAAAAAGCCAAAATAGAAAATAGACAGCGGAAAAAGAATCAACAAGCAAAAGTATTATTAAAAATCGTAAAAACAATAGACAGACTTGTTCAACATAAAGAAACCGATCTGATTGATTACCGTGATGAAATATGGACTCAGCAATATCCTTTTCCCAGATACGAAATCAGCATTTCTATCGGGATCTTGCTTCCAATCATCAATGAGGAAGTCAATTACATCACCCTCCATCATTTGCCCAGGTGAAAAAACTTGGGAAAACTTTGTTTTTGCCACTCTAGTTTTTGCCAACTTTGCTTATGCCACTCTAGAATTTGACATCTCACTTTTGCCACTCTTAGCTTTTGACAATACATCATAAATGCCATTCCGTGGCAAAAACGATAATTTTTCATTTCACTTTTGCCACTCTTAGCTTTTGACATGTATCACAATTGCCACTCTAAAACTTCTGCTTTTGCCACGGAATGGCAAAAATGATATATTGTCAAAAGCTAAGAGTGGCAAAAGTGAAATGTCAAATTCTAGAGTGGCATAAGCAAAGTTGGCAAAAACTAGAGCGGCAAAAACAAAGTTTTCCCAAAAAACTTCCCAGATGCGATTCCCAGTGAAGTTAGTTACGTTTCCATCAGGCTGAGGTATCATTGAGAATGTATTCCTGCAGCACACACAAGAACAAAAAGAAGGAGAAGCAAGATAAGGCATTCATTGCAGTTCGAGTTGTATAAAAAGGAACAGTTCAGGCCATATTTATCTAGCAGTTACAAACAACAAAAGAAAAGGAAGAGGAAAAAATAATGAGATATACTCACTCGCCATACTTCTCACGCCATTCATTACTAAGCAATTGATTATACAACCTGCGAGCCTTGTCCAGGTGAGGGAATTTATAAGGGTGAAGCTGCTGCACAGGGGAGCAAAACTTTATAGGAGCTCTGGGCGCACGCTTCGTGCTTACAACATTGCCAGAATCCAAAGCGGGATCTTTCCTAGCACCACCAGCTCTACGAGCCACTATTCCAGCAAGGGGAGATAAACCTTTGGCAGCAGCGCTCCTCGTGACTCTTCCAACGCCAGCAATCTTGTCAAACACATCATCATCACTCTCTATCAATTCCACAATGGGATTCTTGGGTGTAGTAGGGCTATCTGCACAAGCAGCCGTAAAACCTCTTAGAGCTCCCAACCGCCCCTTCATAACACCAGATCTTGTCTTTTCGGGAGAACGCCCCTGGCTAAGATCAATAGCTACGCGCTCGAGCTCCAAGAACTGGCTACCAAATAACCTGTAGTCAGCCTCACCAAGATCCAGCCACTCACCTGAAAAAAAACAAGACCACACAAAGCGTAAGTTCAAATACATATTTCATGAAAGTACTAATAGAGAAGTACAAGCTGCAAAAAAAATTACAAAAGTCCATGCACACGTACAGGGTTCGATGCCAAACAAACCCCGGAAGTCAACATCAAACACATCGCTAGTTGCGCAGGTATACAGCAAAGTCTTCCTAATGTCCAAAATGTCTTCATGGCTGTAATCGGCCATTTCAATTACACCATCCTCCCGGCAATAATAGGTCTTGCAGTTTTGTAGCATAAAGAATCCACAATCATGCCTGTAAACAAAGGAAAAATCAAAAAAATGGTACAACACAAAATCCAAAAAATACAGGAACAACATCCTCCAGCAACAAAAACAACCAGCAAAAATCATTATAAACGGATACTCACGTGTTTTCCTGCTGAGGCACCCGCACAAACTCGCAAGAGAAATCATCAATATGCGCCGGTGAGAACGGTTTGGCCCTGTCTACACTGGACTCCCTCCAAAGCTTCTTTATATTATCTGTCATATTCCTTAAGAATCTAACTGCATCACCCCAGGTTTCATCACGGAGTGAATCAAGACACTCGAAACAACGGAACTTCAAATTCAGAACAACCAAGCACCAATGCCCAGATACTTCACTAGGCTTCATGGTAGCCACAAATGACGGCGGATCAAATGTAGGGAAAAGAAGCTGGAAAAAAAATCGCAGAGGAAAAATGAATTTACCAACCAATAAAATAAAAGAGGGAAATTGAAATTCATAAGTACAAACAAAAAATCAAATAATCATAAAGAAATTATATCCACCGCCCAAAATTGAGGAACAATCATATCAGTTCAATTCCCTTGCAACAATAAGTACATCTTTAATAAAAGAAGCACAGATCAAGTTCATTCCCCACACCTCCCAAAACTGCAAAGAAAACATGACAATTCTAGTTAATGAGTACAAAAAGTCCAAGTTCACCTACTTGGTCAAAACCATCAGCACCTGATCTTGTGAACTAATTTAGCACATTGGAATCAATATTTCCATCACGGGTCTTGGTCTGTTGTACAAAAAGAACAACAATAGTTAGAAAATTGGCAAAACAAGTTATCATCCTATTTACAAAAAAGCAAAATACTGACCGTCACCCATCTGGGAACTATCAACTTGTCAGTGTCTCGGTACTTCTGACATAGAGAATATAAAACAACATCAGCACTGTCTGAGTTGAGCATGCCAGTGGGGACAAACGCTTTAGCAATAGAACCAACACTGGCATCACATTCTTTATTTTGAAACATCGGCTTGTGACTAGAAAAACACAAAAGATTACATGAATTGAAACTACCGCAACAACAACAATAATCACACTAGAGAAAGAAAAAGAGACAAAAAATGGTACGGGCAAAATCCCAAACTAACCATTTCGTACGGTTCGTGCGCAACCTCGTAACAGCGAAGAAAAACGTATCAACCTTAACAACATTACCACTTTCTGCTTGCAGAAAATGATGAAAAATAATAAGTTCAACAACTACAAGAGAACATGTCCAAAATGCCAAAATTGAGAAGTACACCCCATTTACAAGTCCTTGCCTGGACTATCAGGGTTTGACGACGACGGTAGTTCCTGTGATGAGACCATTATGCCTCCAGTTTCAGGGTTTGACGATGGGACATCTTGAGAGGACACCAATATTGATGCGCTTTCAGGGTCTGTAGAAAGAAAATCCTGGGACGACAAGAGCGCCTCCTGCGTCAAGGGGTCAAAAGAAATTGACAGAAGTAAATCATCATCCTCGGATGGCACCTCCTCCATGCTAGAAGCATATTACAATGCATCACCGTAATCAAGACCTCCAGGCGGGAAATTCTCCGGCGGCAAATCTTCACAACCAGAAACATTTTCATTCCCAGCAATACCAACACCAGGAGATTTGGCATCAAGTATGCTGGCAGCACCAGCATCCTCATCAGCAACTTTGGTACCAACATTGCACCCACTAGTCAATGGAACATCATGAGCATCATCTCCACCACTAAGGACAACCTCACGCTCAACAATAGTAATCTAATGAAAATAAAAATTCAGAAAAAAGTAAATAATATGAACAAAACTAATAATAAAAAATAAGCTACCAATAGGTGCACAGAAAAATAAACCTTGGAAGCATTCACAGCAACATCATCGAACTTGCTACTGCTAACATTCAAACCGACATCACCAACAGGCAAACAAGGCTCATCGCCAACAATAGGACCCTGATTCAAATGTAATGAGACAAAAAAACAATGCTATTATGAGCAACAATAAACGGTGTGGGATAGAAAAATGAACAAGCAAGACACATCGGTGCGCATGAAAATTTAAGAAAATATTAATAAACACAATGAAAATAAAAATAACCTTGCACTTATCAGTAGATAGATCATTAACTCCACCGTCAACAGCAGCCTCAACATTATGACTGGTCTCCTGCTTGAAAAGAAAAATTAATAAACAGATGTAGATCAGGAAGTTCAACTACAATACTGACAGCAGAACAACATAGTAAAAACATACAAACAATGAGGACTGACTCACATCAACAACAGGGTGTTGCGAGCCAACATCGTTCGTACGCTAATCAGAAACATTAGCCTCAGTACCATCATCAGCCCTGCTTTCAGTGCCAACAGCCTCATCGTGATCAATCTGCATGAAAGAAAATTATTAATAAATAGATGAACATGAGGAAGTTCAACTACAACACTGACATCAGGGCAACAACATAAAAATTGCAAAACACCAAGGACTGACTCACATCAACATCAGCACACTCAAAGCCAACATCATTCGTTTCGTGGTCAAAAACATTAGCCTCAGTACCATCACCAGCCCTGCTGTCGGTGGCAGCAGCCTCATCCTTCTCAAACTGCTTGATAACAACATTTGCACTTTCTTCATATGGCTTGCAGCAAGAGTTTTGCATAGTTCTGAAACGCTTCATGTTGTTCAACAGGCGAACCAAGAGTTTAGCGGCACCGTCGCGCATATCACTGATTAAAATTCTCTCCATCTCAATGTAGTCAACAGATTCCTCGGCGTTAAATTGATGACCTTCAGGAAGGATACCATTGATACAGCTCAAACGCTCAACTGTCGTTGGGACCTTTCGCAGCTCAGAACACACATTACTTAAGATATGCTCAGCGCGCTCCAACGCTGAAACAACAACATCAATACCAAAACCCTGCCTCAGTGAAGCACTAGCATTACTAGGGCCAGGGGGCATAACCAGCACCCTCAACACCACGGCCATCCCTCAAATCATCGGGCAGAGATGAAAACTTCAGAACCTGAGACGACGGCATCTCCAGGACTGGCCGTTTATACACTCAAAAAAACAACCTCCTCTTGAGTTTTCCACTACAAACAAAAGGGAAAAATAGTTAATCAATCAACGCAACACATAGAGAAAAATAAATCATGATATTAACAGATTTAAAATCAACACCACTAATAAAACTTTAACTGTCATTGCCAATTTGTTAGTATTTACCAACAGGCCAGTTGAACAAAGTTATTCAATTCAACCAAACACGAAACAACAGTACTAAAAATCCATACCTAAACCATACAAAATATAAACAGACAACTCTACAGTACACATGTCCACTACAACAAAAAATAGCTATACCTAAAAATAAAAAAAGGTCTGCAAGAGACAAAACAAACAAAACTCACCGGAAGCTTCCCAAACACCCAAGTCTTTGGATCTGCGTTGCCTTTTTTATCAAATCTGCATCAACCAGATCAGAAAGCTTGGCAGGATCCATGTAACATATGCGGGGGACTCGCATGTCAGGCTCCGCAGTTTTGCCACGGATAAGGCAGTCAAGGTACATTAGTACAGGCCCTATGGCACAGCCTGTGATTGCCTTCCCCATGGTATGACCACTTTGGTACTTGGCAACAGCCCTTCTAAGCTCATCAACCATCAGCTGGCAATAATCCATATTAGCCATGTCCTCAAAGACGAGACCCTCAAACATTGTTGCCTCTCTGGAAACACGCGGGGCAGATCCAGGCAACACAACCTTCATAAACACAATAATGAAGAACACTTTCAGAGCAAGGTCATCTTTGCTAGGATCCTTGACGAGCACCTTGAGCTTATTCCTCAAATCCTTTGTCTTGATATCTTTATCCCTGCTAATGTCAAGTTCCGATCTTAACTTCATCAGAGCGTCATCATATCCGTCCTCCGACGGCCTTGGCGCAGAATGACCACCACGAGGGAAACTAAATAATTGTTGTATACCATCGCTAGTGATGCGAAGCTTCTTATTAGCCTCACCCATGTCAAGAGTCATTGTATCACAATCTATCCTCAGGTACAAAACTCCCATCAGAGGGCGGGAAATGTTAGACTTCACCCTCCACCTGAAGATAGAACCAAAACCAGATGCATGAACCCTAGCCACATGCCGACTCTCAAGCAATTTAGCACAATCTTCAACCTCTCTCAACGAACATCGCACAGTTAAGTTCAATTTCCGTTGGTCACCTTCATCCAAGGCAACTTTTCCGGCATTGCCTCCTACCGGCTTGACCAGACTCATGACGCTAACAGGCTGTAAATGAAAACAAAAAAGCCACACCTTAAAAAATGAATATAGAAAACAACAAAAGCATATGAATGCAAGTAAAAAGAAAAAGAAAAGATTGCACAAGTTCAACTATTAAAACAACATCAGTACCACCCCTCAATTGATGCAAACAATGATCAGCCTAACCTGGCCGCAATACCAGCCGAAACACAATTAAATCATTGCAAGTACAACTAGTAAGTCACATGCAGTACAAAACACAAACCACTGCAAACAATGAATATAGAAAACAAAACAAGCATACGAATGTAAGTAAAAAAAAGATTGCACAAGTTCAACTATTAAAACAACATCAGTACCACCCTCAATTAATCAATACAATGACAAGCCTCACCTGGCCAGCATGCCACCCCAAACACAAATTAAATCATTACAATTACAATTAGTAAGTCACATGCACAACAAAACACATACCACTGCAAACAATGAATATAGGAAACAAAACAAGCATATGAAGGCAAGTAAAACAAAGAAAAGTTTGCACAAGTTCAACTATTAAAACAACATAAGTACCACAATCAAAATAGATGCAAAACAATGACCAGCCTCACCTGGCCAGCATACCAGCCCAAACACAATTAAATCATTGCAAGTACAACTAGCAAGACACATGCAGTACAAAAACACATACCACTGCAAATTCATCTTCTGAATCAACTTCAATATCATCTTCTTCAGATGCAGAATCTTCAGCTTCAACACAAGCACGCTTCTTCACACCTTTGTTCACTTTTGCAGGATGAACTTTACGCTTCTTATTTTCTTTCAACAAAGACCGCTCTTGAAGAGGAGACGAAGAAGGCTTCTTATTTGTCAAACCTCGTGGACTCCGACGAACATAGGAGCCACCAAGTTTGCTTGGACCAATTTTCACAGCAAAACTATCCGCATCAGCTTTGCTATTACCAGGTTGGGAAACAGCTTTCACACGTGGACTACGCCTCTGTGTGCCATCAGGAATTCGATCTGACATCTTCCTCTTCAAAACAACTTTCTTCTCCTTAACTCCATCACGATCAAACACTTGCGTCAAACGAGTTTGCATCAAGTTTGTCTTCACAGGCATGTCACTTCCATGAGATCCGACATGAACAGTTGAAAAACCCGCGTCACCACCTTCGTCGCCTACACATTTAGGAGCTTGAGCAACATCAACATCACTTTCTGGCACACAGGCAGCCTTTTAACGCCGTTCCAATTCCTTTCTCTTCTGGAATTCATACTTCTTCTTTCTTATCCTTTCATCCTCGAGCTGTAACTGCATAGGAACATCCTCAGCTTGGGTAACAGGATCAGTGCCATCAACACTTTGAGACTGAGTAACAGACAACTGCAAGCTGCCACCACCATCATCAACGTTAAGTGAATACATTCCATCATTAATATCTTTAACAACATCAGCAATGTCCTCTGGAACACCATGGCTGTCATTAACTGCATAAACCAATAACATAACCACGCACATAAAAAATTAAAACACAATTAACATTGCAGACACAAAAGATAAATAAAGCGCATTGCATCAGACACAAAACAAAACGGAACAACTGATGTAACTAAGCATATATATGCATTAAAGGCTGATAAAAATAGAGAAAATATAAGGGAAACACCAGCAACATTCGCAGGTTCTTCTAGAGGATTTGGTGTCTCAAAAATAACATTCACAAGATCTTGAAAGCGTTCTGATTTGTCAGAATCAGGAGGCACCGGCACTCCAACATCTGCAACAACATCATAATTAGCAAAAAAAGTACAAGAACAATCAATCAGTTCAACTATGTGAACACTACAAGTTCACCGAATAAAACAAATATGAACCCACCACTTGCAGAACAAACTTCAGAAAACACAACTCTTTCAACACCATACTAGTTCTTCATTGACTACTACAACCTATTCAAATGCCAGGACAACAGTTCAAAATACACATGGTGATAAGTACTACATCCTGTCTGCACGTTGCATCAACTGCCAAAACCATACACGCCATACAATCCAGGACAAAATTAACACATATCAAAATACATACAACTTATAAAGTCGATAAGACAACAACTGTACAACATAAAAACCAGATCTATTAAAACATCATCCAAAATAAAGGGAAAATCACCTGCATTCAATTTGTCCGGACTGGATGATGTACCCATTGTGATCTATAGTCCTAAAATCGGCCGAACCAGATCTGCAAGACACATGAACAAAAATTAGGGATTTGAACTATTTCAGAAACGAAGCACGCCATACAAAAGCAAAACTCGTACCAGCAAACACAAAATCCGCCACGCAATCCAGTATCACTGCTGCCAAACGCTCGTTCAACAGCAAAGGAACCCTAGCGAGTGCAGCCTGGGACAGCAAAGAGAGGAAGAGATTAGAAATAGAGAGAAAATCTGAACATAAGAGGATGCAAGCAAAGTTAATGCAGAGCAAAAATAACAAAAAAGAGCCACCCGGACCTCCACCCCTGGGGTTGAGCCCTCCGGCCGACGCTCCCGCGGCGAAACAGGAGAAATAACTCCCGCTCCGAGAAGAGAAGAAGAGGGGAACGAAGACGGAATCGATTTGGGGACGGTAGAGGAGCGGAACGGGGAAGATAGGAGGTTAAAAGGTGAGTGGGAGGGTTAAAAGATGACTGGGAGAAAACGAACGCCTAAAGCCCACAACCGTGGCGAAGCCCACTATCTCTAGCCAGTTATAAAAGATAATACCAAAAATCAAATACAAATAAATTTTTTTAATATAGATGGTGAAAACAAATGGCTAAAGTACAAATAATAACTCACAACAGTACAAAAAAATTTATCAAAAAAGTACAAATGAAAAAACAATTCATAACGGAGAAATTTTTCCCCTAAAAAATAAAGATAAGATAATGGGGCAAGTCATGCTACGGACTCGCCTCCGCATGCGACGCTGCGGCACGCCGCGTCGTCGCTTGCTACGGCTCGTTCCTGGCTCGGCCTCGCCGGGATGGGGGAGGGGGGTCCCGACCCCCCTCCCCCCCGGCTCGGCCTCGTGCTAACGCGGCAGTGCGCTCGTTCGACAGGCGCAGTGCGTTTATTCTGTTTCCTCCCACCCCACCCCACGCACCCACACCCCTAAGATAGATAATGGGGCAAAGTCCATACAAGGAAGATGTGTCAGTACAACTATGCCCCTCGGTACGGTTCGGTGCGGGGGCAAGTCATGTTTCCCCCACGCACCCACACCCCTAAAAAGATAGAAAACGTGGTTATTCTGTTTCCCACACACCCACACCCCTAAGATAAGATAATGGGGCAAGTCATGCTACGGACTCGCCTCCGCATGCGACGCCGCGGCACACCGCGTCGTCGCCTGCTACGGCTCGTTCCTGGCGGGACCCCCCCTCCCCCCCGGCTCGGCCTCGCGCTAACGCGGCAGTGCGCTCGTTTGACAGGCGCAATGCGGTTATTCTGTTTCCCCCACCCCACCCCACGCACCCACACCCCTAAGATAGATAATGGGGCAAAGTCCATACAAGGAAGATGTGTCAGTACAACTATGCCCATCGGTACGGTTCGGTGCGGGGGCAAGTCATGTTTCCCCACGCACCCACACCCCTAAAAAGATAGAAAACGCGGTTATTCTGTTTCCCCACGCACCCACACCCCTAAGATAAGATAATGGGGCAAGTCATGCTACGGACTCGCCTCCGCATGCGACGCCGCGGCACGCCGCGTCGTGGCCTGCTACGGCTCGTTCCTGGCTCGGCCTCGCCGGGATGGGGGAGGGAGGGTCCCGACCCCCCTCCCCCCCGGCTCGGCCTCGCGCTAACGCAGCAGTGCGCTCGTTTGACAGGTGCAGTGCGGTTATTCTGTTTCCCCCCACCCCACCCCACGCACCCACACCCCTAAGATAGATAATGGGACAAAGTCCGTACAAGGAAGATGTGTCAGTACAACTATGCCCCTCGGTACGGTTCGGTGTGGGGGCAAGTCATGTTTCCCGCATGCACCCACACACCTAAAAAGATAGAAAACGCGGTTATTCTGTTTCCCCACGCACCCACACCCCTAAGAGAAGATAATGGGGCAAGTCATGCTACGGACTCGCCTCCGCATGCGACGCCACGGCATGCCGTGTCGTCGCCTGCTACGGCTCGTTCCTGGCTCGGCCTCACCGGGATGGGGGAGGGGGGTCCCGACCCCCTCCCCCCGGCTCGGCCTCGCGCTAACGCGGCAGTGCGCTCGTTTGACAGGCGCGGTGCGGTTATTCTGTTTCCCCCCACCCCACCCCAAGCACCCACACCCCTAAGATAGATAATGGGGCAAAGTCCATACAAGGAAGATGTGTTAGTACAACTATGCCCCTCGGTATGGTTCGGTGCGGGGGCAAGTCATGTTTCCCCCTCGCACCAACACCCCTAAAAAGATAGAAAACGCGGTTATTCTGTTTCCCCACGCACCCACACCCCTAAGATAAGATAATGGGACAAGTCATGCTACGGACTCGCCTCCGCATGCGACGCCGCGGCACGCCGCGTCGTCGCCTGCTACGGCTCGTTCCTGGCTCGGCCTCGCCGGGATGGGGAAGGGGGGGTCCCGACCCCCCTCCCCCCCGGCTCGGCCTCGCGCTAACGCAGCAGTGCGCTCGTTCGACAGGCGCAGTGCGGTTATTCTGTTTCCCCCCACCCCAACCCACGCACCCACACCCCTAAGATAGATAATGGGGCAAAGTCCGTACAAGGAAGATGTGTCAGTACAACTATGCCCCTCGGTACGGTTCGGTGCGGGGGCAAGTCATGTTTCCCCCATGCATCCACACACCTAAAAAGATAGAAAACGCGGTTATTCTGTTTCCCCACGCACCCACACCCCTAAGAGAAGATAATGGGGCAAGTCATGCTACGGACTCGCCTCCGCATGCGACACCACGGCACCCCGTGTCGTCGCCTGCTACCGCTCCTTCCTGCCTCGGCCTCACCGAGATGGGGGAGGGGGGTACCGACCCCCTCCTCCCGGCTCGGCCTCGCGCTAACGCGGCAGTGCGCTCGTTTGACAGGCGCAGTGCGGTTATTCTGTTTCCCCCCACCCCACCCCACGCACCCACACCCCTAAGATAGATAATGGGGCAAAGTCCATAAAAGGAAGATGTGTTAGTACAACTATGCCCCTCGGTATGGTTCGGTGCGGGGGCAAGTCATGTTTCCCCCACGCACCCACACCCCTAAAAAGATAGAAAACGCGGTTATTCTGTTTCCCCACGCACCCACACCCCTAAGATAAGATAATGGGGCAAGTCATGCTACGGACTCGCCTCCGCATGCGACGCCGTGGCACGCCGCGTTGTCGCCTGCTACGGCTCGTTCCTGGCTCGGCCTCGCCGGGATGGGGGAGGGGGGGTCCCGACCCCCCCCCCCCCCGGCTCGGCCTCGCGCTAACGCGGCAGTGCACTCGTTTGACAGGCGCAATGCGGTTATTCTGTTTCCCCCACCCCACCCCACGCACCCACACCCCTAAGATAGATAATGGGGCAAAGTCCATACAAGGAAGATGTGTCAGTACAACTATGCCCCTCGGTACGGTTCGGTGCGGGGGCAAGTCATGTTTCCCCCACGCACCCACACCCCTAAAAAGATAGAAAACGCGGTTATTCTGTTTCCCCACGCACCCACACCCCTAAGATAAGATAATGGGGCAAGGCATGCTACGGACTCGCCTCCGCATGCGACGCCGTGGCACGCCGCGTCGTCGCCTGCTACCGCTCGTTCCTGGCTCGGCCTCACCGGGATGGGGGAGGGGGGGTCCCGACCCCCCTCCCCCCCGGCTCGGCCTCGCGCTAACGCGGCAGTGCGCTCGTTTGACAGGCGCAGTGCGGTTATTCTGTTTACCCCCACCCCACCCCACGCACCCACACCCCTAAGATAGATAATGGGGCAAAGTCCATACAAGGAAGATGTGTCAGTACAACTATGCCCCTCGGTACGGTTCGGTGCGGGGGCAAGTCATGTTTCCCCCACGCACCCACACCCCTAAAAAGATAGAAAACGCGGTTATTCTGTTTCCCCACGCACCCACACCCCTGAGATAACATAATGGGCAAGTCATGCTACGGACTCGCCTCCGCATGCGACGCCGCGGCACGCCGCGTCGTTGCCTGCTACCGCTCGTTCCTGGCTCGGCCTCGCCGGGATGGGGGAGGGGGGGTCCCGACCCCCCCTCCCCCCCGGCTCGGCCTCGCGCTAACGCGGCAGTGCGCTCGTTTGACAGGTGCAGTGCGGTTATTCTGTTTACCCCCACCCCACCCCACGCACCCACACCCCTAAGATAGATAATGGGGCAAAGTCCATACAAGGAAGATGTGTCAGTACAACTATGCCCCTCGGTACGGTTCGGTGCGGGGGCAAGTCATGTTTCCCCCACGCACCCACACCCCTAAAAAGATAGAAAACGCGGTTATTCTGTTTCCCCACGCACCCACACCCCTAAGATAAGATAATGGGGCAAGTCATGCTACGGACTCGCCTCCGCATGCGACGCCGCGGCACGCCGCGTCGTCGCCTGCTACGGCTCGTTCCTGGCTCGGCCTCACCGGGATGGGAGAGGGGGGGTCCCGACCCCCCTCCCCCTGGCTCGGCCTCGCGCTAACGCGGCAGTGCGCTCGTTTGACAGGCGCAGTGCAGTTATTCTGTTTCCCCCCACCCCACCCCACGCACCCACACCCCTAAGATAGATAATGGGGCAAAGTCTATACAAGGAAGATGTGTCAGTAAAACTATGCCCCTCGGTACGGTTCGGTGCGGGGGCAAGTCATGTTTCCCCCACACACCCACACCCCTAAAAAGATAGAAAACACGGTTATTCTGTTTCCCCACGCACCCACACCCCTAAGATAAGAAAATGGGGCAGGTCATGTTACGGACTCGCCTCCGGATGCGACGCCGCGGCACGCCGCGTCGTTGCCAGCTACGGCTCGTTCCTGGCTCGGCCTCACCGGGATGGGGGAGGGGGGTCCCGACCCCCCTCCCCCCCGGCTCGGCCTCGCGCTAATGCGGCAGTGCGCTCGTTTGACAGGCGCAGTGCGGTTATTCTGTTTCCCCCCACCCCACCCCACGCACCTACACCCCTAAGATAGATAATGGGGCAAAGTCCATACAAGGAAGATGTGTCGGTACAACTATGCCCCTCGGTACGGTTCGGTGCGGGGGCAAGTCATGTTTCCCCCACGCACCCACACCCCTAAAAAGATAGAAAATGCGGCTATTATGTTTCCCCACGCACCCACACCCCTAAGATAAGATAATGGGGCAAGTCATGTTACGGACTCGCCTCCGCATGCGACGCCGCGGCACGCCGCGTCGTCGCCTGCTACGGCTCGTTCCTGGCTCGGCCTCGCCGGGATGGGGGAGGGGGTTGTCCCGAGCCCCCTCCCCCATGGCTCGGCCTCGCGCTAACGCGGCAGTGCGCTCGTTTGACAGGCGCAGTGCGGTTATTCTGTTTCCCCCCAGCCCACCCCACGCACCCACACCCCTAAGATAGATAATGGGGCAAAGTCCATACAAGGAAGATGTTTCAGTACAACCATGCACCTCGGTACGGTTTGGTGCGCGGGCAAGTCATGTTTCCCCCACGCACCCACACCCCTAAAAATATAGAAAACACGGTTATTCTGTTTCCCCACGCACCCACACCCCTAAGATAAGATAATGGGGCAAGTCATGCTACGGACTCGCCTCCGGATGCGACGCCACGGCACGCCGTGTCGTCGCCTGCTACGGCTCGTTCCTGGCTCGGCCTCACCGGGATGGGGGAGGGGGGTCCCGACCCCCTCCCCCCGGCTCGGCCTCGCGCTAACGCGGCAGTGCGCTCGTTTGACAGGCGCGGTGCGGTTATTCTATTTCCCCCCACCCCACCCCAAGCACCCACACCCCTAAGATAGATAATGGGGCAAAGTCCATACAAGGAAGATGTGTTAGTACAACTATGCCCCTCGGTATGGTTCGGTGCGGGGGCAAGTCATGTTTCCCCCACGCACCAACACCCCTAAAAAGATAGAAAACGCGGTTATTCTGTTTCCCCACGCACCCACACCCCTAAGATAAGATAATGGGGCAAGTCATGCTACGGACTCGCCTCCGCATGCGACGCCGCGGCACGCCGCGTCGTCGCCTGCTACGGCTCGTTCCTGGCTCGGCCTCGCCGCGATGGGGAAGGGGGGGTACCGACCCCCCTCCCCCCCGGCTCGGCCTCGCGCTAACGCAGCAGTGCGCTCGTTCGACAGGCGCAGTGCGGTTATTCTGTTTCCCCCCACCCCAACCCACGCACCCACACCCCTAAGATAGATAATGGGGCAAAGTCCGTACAAGGAAGATGTGTCAGTACAACTATGCCCCTCGGTACGGTTCGGTGCGGGGGCAAGTCATGTTTCCCCCATGAACCCACACACCTAAAAAGATAGAAAACGCGATTATTCTGTTTCCCCACGCACCCACACCCCTAAGAGAAGATAATGGGGCAAGTCATGCTACGGACTCGCCTCCGCATGCGACACCACGGCACCCCGTGTCGTCGCCTGCTACCGCTCGTTCCTGCCTCGGCCTCACCGAGATGGGGGAGGGGGGTACCGACCCCCTCCTCCCGGCTCGGCCTCGCGCTAACGCGGCAGTGCGCTCGTTTGACAGGCGCAGTGCGGTTATTCTGTTTCCCCCCACCCCACCCCACGCACCCACACCCCTAAGATAGATAATGGGGCAAAGTCCGTACAAGGAAGATGTGTCAGTACAACTATGCCCCTCGGTATGGTTCGGTGCGGGGGCAAGTCATGTTTCCCCCATGAACCCACACACCTAAAAAGATAGAAAACGCGGTTATTCTGTTTCCCCACGCACCCACACCCCTGAGATAACATAATGGGGCAAGTCATGCTACGGACTCGCCTCCGCATGCGACGCCGCGGCACGCCGCGTCGTCGCCTGCTACGGCTCGTTCCTGGCTCGGCCTCGCCGGGATGGGGGAGGGAGGGTCCCGACCCCCCTCCCCCCCGGCTCGGCCTCGCGCTAACGCAGCAGTGCGCTCGTTCGACAGGCGCAGTGCGTTTATTCTGTTTCCCCCCACCCCAACCCACGCACCCACACCCCTAAGATAGATAATGGGGCAAAGTCCGTACAAGGAAGATGTGTCAGTACAACTATGCCCCTCGGTACGGTTCGGTGCGGGGGCAAGTCATGTTTCCCCCATGAACACACACACCTAAAAAGATAGAAAACGCGGTTATTCTGTTTCCCCACGCACCCACACCCCTAAGAGAAGATAATGGGGCAAGTCATGCTACGGACTCGCCTCCGCATGCGACACCACGGCACCCCGTGTCGTCGCCTGCTACCGCTCGTTCCTGCCTCGGCCTCACCGAGATGGGGGAGGGGGGGTACCGACCCCCTCCTCCCGGCTCGGCCTCGCGCTAACGCGGCAGTGCGCTCGTTTGACAGGCGCAGTGCGGTTATTCTGTTTCCCCCCACCCCATCCCACGCACCCACACCCCTAAGATAGATAATGGGGCAAAGTCCATAAAAGGAAGATGTGTTAGTACAACTATGCCCCTCGGTATGGTTCGGTGCGGGGCAAGTCATGTTTCCCCCACGCACCCACACCCCTAAAAAGATAGAAAACGCGGTTATTCTGTTTCCCCACGCACCCACACCCCTAAGATAAGATAATGGGGCAAGTCATGCTACGGACTCGCCTCCGCATGCGACGCCGCGGCACGCCGCGTTGTCGCCTGCTACGGCTCGTTCCTGGCTCGGCCTCGCCGGGATGGGGGAGGGGGGGTCCCGACCCCCCCCCCCACCGGCTCGGCCTCGCGCTAACGCGGCAGTGCACTCGTTTGACAGGCGCAATGCGGTTATTCTGTTTCCCACACCCCACCCCATGCACCCACACCCCTAAGATAGATAATGGGGCAAAGTCCATACAAGGAAGATGTGTCAGTACAACTATGCCCCTCGGTACGGTTCGGTGCGGGGGCAAGTCATGTTTCCCCCACGCACCCACACCCCTAAAAAGATAGAAAACGTGGTTATAATGTTTCCCCACGCACCCACACCCCTAAGATAAGATAATGGGGCAAGGCATGCTACGGACTCGCCTCCGCATGCGACGCCGCGGCACGCCGCGTCGTCGCCTGCTACCGCTCGTTCCTGGCTCGGCCTCACCGAGATGGGGAGGGGGGGTCCCGACCCCCCTCCCCCCCGGCTCGGCCTCGCGCTAACGCGGCAGTGCGCTCGTTTGACAGGCGCAGTGCGGTTATTCTGTTTACCCCCACCCCACCCCACGCACCCACACCCCTAAGATAGATAATGGGGCAAAGTCCATACAAGGAAGATGTGTCAGTACAACTATGCCCCTCGGTACGGTTCGGTGCGGGGGCAAGTCATGTTTCCCCAACGCACCCACACCCCTAAAAAGATAGAAAACGCGGTTATTCTGTTTCCCCACGCACCCACACCCCTGAGATAACATAATGGGGCAAGTCATGCTACGGACTCGCCTCCGCATGCGACGCCGCGGCACGCCGCGTCGTCGCCTGCTACCGCTCGTTCCTGGCTCGGCCTCGCCGGGATGGGGGAGGGGGGTCCCGACCCCCCTCCCCCCCCGGCTCGGCCTCGCGCTAACGCGGCAGTGCGCTCGTTTGACAGGTGCAGTGCGGTTATTCTGTTTACCCCCACCCCACCCCACGCACCCACACCCCTAAGATAGATAATGGGGCAAAGTCCATACAAGGAAGATGTGTCAGTACAACTATGCCCCTCGGTATGGTTCGGTGCGGGGGCAAGTCATGTTTCCCCCATGAACCCACACACCTAAAAAGATAGAAAACGAGGTTATTCTGTTTCCCCACGCACCCACACCCCTGAGATAACATAATGGGGCAAGTCATGCTACGGACTCGCCTCCGCATGCGACGCCGCGGCACGCCGCGTCGTCGCCTGCTATGGCTCGTTCCTGGCTCGGCCTCGCCGGGATGGGGGAGGGAGGGTCCCGACCCCCCTCCCCCCCGGCTCGGCCTCGCGCTAACGCAGCAGTGCGCTCGTTCGACAGGCGCAGTGCGGTTATTCTGTTTCCCCCCACCCCAACCCACGCACCCACACCCCTAAGATAGATAATGGGGCAAAGTCCGTACAAGGAAGATGTGTCAGTACAACTATGCCCCTCGGTACGGTTCGGTGCGGGGGCAAGTCATGTTTCCCCCACGCACCCACACCCCTAAAAAGATAGAAAACGCGGTTATTCTGTTTCCCCACGCACCCACACCCCTAAGATAAGATAATGGGGCAAGTCATGCTACGGACTCGCCTCCGCATGCGACGCCGCGGCACGCCGCGTTGTCGCCTGCTACGGCTCGTTCCTGGCTCGGCCTCGCCGGGATGGGGGAGGGGGGGTCCCGACCCCCCCCCCCCCACCGGCTCGGCCTCGCGCTAACGCGGCAGTGCACTCGTTTGACAAGCGCAATGCGGTTATTCTGTTTCCCACACCCCACCCCATGCACCCACACCCCTAAGATAGATAATGGGGCAAAGTCCATACAAGGAAGATGTGTCAGTACAACTATGCCCCTCGGTACGGTTCGGTGCGGGGGCAAGTCATGTTTCCCCCACGCACCCACACCCCTAAAAAGATAGAAAACGTGGCTATTCTGTTTCCCCACGCACCCACACCCCTAAGATAAGATAATGGGGCAAGGCATGCTACGGACTCGCCTCCGCATGCGACGCCGCGGCACGCCGCGTCGTCGCCTGCTACCGCTCGTTCCTGGCTCGGCCTCACCGAGATGGGGGAGGGGGGGTCCCGACCCCCCTCCCCCCCGGCTCGGCCTCGCGCTAACGCGGCAGTGCGCTCGTTTGACAGGCGCAGTGCGGTTATTCTGTTTACCCCCACCCCACCCCACGCACCCACACCCCTAAGATAGATAATGGGGCAAAGTCCATACAAGGAAGATGTGTCAGTACAACTATGCCCCTCGGTACGGTTCGGTGCGGGGGCAAGTCATGTTTCCCCAACGCACCCACACCCCTAAAAAGATAGAAAACGCGGTTATTCTGTTTCCCCACGCACCCACACCCCTGAGATAACATAATGGGGCAAGTCATGCTACGGACTCGCCTCCGCATGCGACGCCGCGGCACGCCGCGTCGTCGCCTGCTACCGCTCGTTCCTGGCTCGGCCTCGCCGGGATGGGGGAGGGGGGGTCCCGACCCCCCTCCCCCCCCCCGGCTCGGCCTCGCGCTAACGCGGCAGTGCGCTCGTTTGACAGGTGCAGTGCGGTTATTCTGTTTACCCCCACCCCACCCCACGCACCCACACCCCTAAGATAGATAATGGGGCAAAGTCCATACAAGGAAGATGTGTCAGTACAACTATGCCCCTCGGTATGGTTCGGTGCGGGGGCAAGTCATGTTTCCCCCATGAACCCACACACCTAAAAAGATAGAAAACGAGGTTATTCTGTTTCCCCACGCACCCACACCCCTGAGATAACATAATGGGGCAAGTCATGCTACGGACTCGCCTCCGCATGCGACGCCGCGGCACGCCGCGTCGTCGCCTGCTATGGCTCGTTCCTGGCTCGGCCTCGCCGGGATGGGGGAGGGAGGGTCCCGACCCCCCTCCCCCCCGGCTCGGCCTCGCGCTAACGCAGCAGTGCGCTCGTTCGACAGGCGCAGTGCGGTTATTCTGTTTCCCCCCACCCCAACCCACGCACCCACACCCCTAAGATAGATAATGGGGCAAAGTCCGTACAAGGAAGATGTGTCAGTACAACTATGCCCCTCGGTACGGTTCGGTGCGGGGGCAAGTCATGTTTCCCCCACGCACCCACACCCCTAAAAAGATAGAAAACGCGGTTATTCTGTTTCCCCACGCACCCACACCCCTAAGATAAGATAATGGGGCAAGTCATGCTACGGACTCGCCTCCGCATGCGACGCCGCGGCACGCCGCGTCGTCGCCTGCTACGGCTCGTTCCTGGCTCGGCCTCACCGGGATGGGGGAGGGGGGGTCCCGACCCCCCTCCCCCCGGCTCGGCCTCGCGCTAACGCGGCAGTGCGCTCGTTTGACAGGCGCAGTGCAGTTATTCTGTTTCCTCCCACCCCACCCCACGCACCCACACCCCTAAGATAGATAATGGGGCAAAGTCTATACAAGGAAGATGTGTCAGTAAAACTATGCCCCTCGGTACGGTTCGGTGCGGGGGCAAGTCATGTTTCCCCCACGCACCCACACCCCTAAAAAGATAGAAAACACGGTTATTCTGTTTCCCCACGCACCCACACCCCTAAGATAAGAAAATGGGGCAGGTCATGTTACGGACTCGCCTCCGGATGCGACGCCGCGGCACGCCGCGTCGTTGCCAGCTACGGCTCGTTCCTGGCTCGGCCTCACCGGGATGGGGGAGGGGGGTCCCGACCCCCCTCCCCCCCGGCTCGGCCTCGCGCTAATGCGGCAGTGCGCTCGTTTGACAGGCGCAGTGCGGTTATTCTGTTTCCCCCCACCCCACCCCACGCACCCACACCCCTAAGATAGATAATGGGGCAAAGTCCATACAAGGAAGATGTGTCGGTACAACTATGCCCCTCGGTACGGTTCGGTGCGGGGGCAAGTCATGTTTCCCCCACGCACCCACACCCCTAAAAAGATAGAAAATGCGGCTATTATGTTTCCCCACGCACCCACACCCCTAAGATAAGATAATGGGGCAAGTCATGTTACGGACTCGCCTCCGCATGCGACGCCGCGACACGCCGCGTCGTCGCCTGCTACGGCTCGTTCCTGGCTCGGCCTCGCCGGGATGGGGAGGGGGGGTCCCGAGCCCCCTCCCCCATGGCTCGGCCTCGCGCTAACGCGGCAGTGCGCTCGTTTGACAGGCGCAGTGCGGTTATTCTGTTTCCCCCAGCCCACCCCACGCACCCACACCCCTAAGATAGATAATGGGGCAAAGTCTATACAAGGAAGATGTTTCAGTACAACCATGCACCTCGGTACGATTTGGTGCGGGGGCAAGTCATGTTTCCCCCACGCACCCACACCCCTAAAAATATAGAAAACGCGGTTATTCTGTTTTCCCACGCACCCACACCCCTAAGATAAGATAATGGGGCAAGTCATGTTACGGACTCGCCTCTGCATGCGACGCCGCGGCACGCCGCGTCGTAGCCTGCTACGGCCCGTTCCTTGCTCGGCCTCGCCGGGATGGGGGAGGGGGGGTCCCGACCCCCCTCTCCCCGGCTCGGCCTCGCGCTAACGCGGCAGTGCGCTCGTTTGACAGGCGCAGTGCGGTTATTCTGTTTCCCCCCACCCCACCCCACTCACCCACACCCCTAAGATAGATAATGGGGCAAAGTCCATACAAGGAAGATGTGTCAGTACAACTATGCCCCTCGGTACGGTTCGGTGCGGGGGCAAGTCATGTTTCCCCCACGCACCCACACCCCTAAAAAGATAGAAAACGCGGTTATTCTGTTTTCCCACGCACCCACACCCCTAAGATAAGATAATGGGGCAAGTCATGTTACGGACTCGCCTCCGCATGCGACGCCGCGGCACGCCGCGTCGTCGCCTACTACGGCTCGTTCCTGGCTCGGCCTCGCCCGGATGGGGAAGGAGGGTCCCGACCCCCCCTCCCCCTGGCTCGGCCTCGCGCTAACGCGGCAGTGCGCTCGTTTGACAGGCGCAGTGCGGTTATTCTGTTTCCCCCCACCCCACACCACGCACCCACACCCACTAAGATAGATAATGGGGCAAAGGCCATACAAGGAAGATGTGTCAGTACAACTATGCCCCTCGGTACGGTTCGGTGCGGGGGCAAGTCATGCCACAGTGCTATATTCAAACAAACAAAAAAAAGAAAAAATTGGCAGCACAAGGACAAAAAAGTACCAGTCCAAGTTACTGGTGTAGTCAAGTACTAGATCCAAAAAAACAAAAAGAAATTGACCGCCCAAGGACAGGCGCAGGCCCTGACAAATGCTAGATACTTGAACTCGAGCCCGTGGGCGAATCCCTAGTAATCCGCATACCCGCAGGGCCTGCCGTCCAGGGCCCACAGGTCAAGAGAGAGAGAGAGAGAGAGAGAGAGAGAGAGAGAGAGAGAGAGAGAGAGAGAGAGAGAGAGAGAGCCGTGTATAAGCGCTCAGGTAAGTGTTCAGAGGAGTTCGACTGGTGAGTGTCGGCTGCGCTTATAAACAAGTCTAAAGCCCCCTCGACTAGCGAGGTGGGACTAAACACATAGCTCACGCGCACGCCGTGCTGCACAGCCGCGCGGGAGAAGCTATCCGGGCCGAATACAACGACCCAGGCCGATGGCCCAACAATTTACTTCGCCCCATTATAAAAATCCAGTAGATCACGCACGACAAAAAATAAAAAATGAAAATAATTAAAAAAACTCACAAGAAAAATCAGTTAATAAACAAAAATATTGTGAAAAAGTTCAAACACATCTTAATGGTAAGAAGTATATATATATATATATATATATATATATATATATATATATATATATATAAGACTGTAAATAAAAATTTCAGAAACGAATTTACAAAAAAGTTCAACTACTACAATTCATAATGTTCAAGTACAAAAATAAAAATAAAGTATTGTGCAGCGAAGATTAATTTTTTTTATTTTATAAAATACCAAAACTATCACTATTCATCTATAAAAAAGAAAAAAAAAACGTGCTCCAAAATTCATGAAAAAAAGAAAGAAAAAATATTATACAATAAAGAAATTTGATTGGTAATTGACACCCTAAAATAGAGTAGTACTAGCATTAACAGAATGTAAGTTCAGCAAACTCAATAACAAAAAATAGGGTTCTAAAAAAATCATCAGCGTATAGCACCGTCTCCGAGTTATGAACATGAAAAATATACCAGCCAAAACTAAGGATGTCCATCAGTTATAACTAGTTCCATACCATTCTGATAAAACCATACAATTCAACCATCTCACATGCAAATGTTTTAAAAGAAAAAATACTGCAACATAATCAACCATACACAAATCTCAAAGCCGGCGTCATTTGCCACATTTAAACCTACAACACATAAATTCTGAACGTCAGAGAGTCGTCTTCTCTCAAGAACACAACCATAACCACATCACCATCCTCAAATCCAGACTCAGCCGCAAACTCCTTCCACCCAGTACTTAGGTTGATGCAACCATCAAAGTCGATGTGGTAGGCAACATCCATCAACTGATACCCATTCTTGTCTGAAGTCTCCATCTTCAGAACACCGGGACTAGGAGCAACAATCCTGATCTTGCGTGACATTTTCTGCAAATGGACATGGGAGTACAAAACAAAATGAACACCTGACATAACTGAATTTTTACACAGATATAGGAACGATTTGCATAACAAACTAAAATGGAAAAAATCTGAAACAAAACAATAACACAAAACTAACTAGACATGTGAACTGACTAAACTGAAAAATATACATATCAATACACCTATAGTAAAAACATCTATTCATAAACAGATCAGGGATTATACAAAAAATGGTTTAAATACTGTTAAGTAATGAACAAATACACACAGAAATCCCTACTGTTAAAATCCAACAAAACCAAATTAAAAAAATATAGACAAGCTATTCATAAGACAAAACTGCAGATCCAGTCCATGGGTTTCGAACAGAAACCAACAAGAAAGTAGAAAACAAAATGAATAGAAACACATACCCATGATTCCTTCAAGTCACCATCCGTCAGGCGACAAACATAGGGTGTACGAGACCCATGGTTGCCGTACAGCAAACAAGAAAGTTGCCCACGCCGCTGAGCCTGAGTGAGCTCCAAACCAGACTCGTACACACAGCCGTCAGCTATGCGCGCCATCTTTACCAGGCATCCGCATGAACAATCCTCCATCGAACACACATGAACAGAGAAAAAGGCAACGAAGAGAAGAGAGGGGAACCTAGATCTGATTCTGGAAGAATGAATAAAAGGGAGGGGGAAGACTTGGCCACACACCACACATAGTTGGATAACGTTTATAGTCAGGGACACTCGCAGATTATAAAAATAATAAATAGGCAGATGGGCAGCCAGCTGGTAGGAAATAGTTATTACACAAGCCATCCAACATTTGACCGCAAATCAGTTCAACTTTAGAAAACCAAGCAGTTCAAAGGTGCACATGTTGAACATATGCAGACAAAACAACACATTCAGAGACAAAAACAAAGTTGAATTCATTTAGTCATTCGAACATCTGCTCCCTCACAACAAAAATCTTAAAAACATAATATTCACTACTTCAGTCATAACGATCAAAGAAACGACGCCATTTTGCCCTGGTGGATGGATGTGGAGCCGTGGCTGCTCTCGCCCTAGCCCAACTAATGATCTGAATATGGTTCCTTCCCCTGCCCTCTGGGAAAAGAAGCTCCAATTCATTGGAGTTGCAAGTATCCATCACCTCACGCGCAAGTCGTCTGTTGAACTCTGCCTCCAGTTCCTCCTCGGCAGCATGTCGCGCCATCTGCCTGCGCCTGCGCCTCCTCCTCCTCTGCTCCGCTACTGCAGCCCTAACATCTATGGCGTCCCCCTCCTCCTCTGTAACCTCTCCCAGCTCAGGATCCATCTCCCTTTTCTTTGGTTGCAGCTCGTAGAATGAAACTGACAGAGGGCTCGGGCTTTATAATCAAAGTGCAGAGCCATCGGTGCGGCTCCCATGTCAACACACAGTAACAAAACTTTGACACGGCAGCAATCCAACTACACATACGGGCGTCAATTCAAAACAACACTAAGAAACACGCAACTTAATTACACAGTTTGACCAGATTACCCGAAATCGCAGCTTACAGTCAGCCGCCATACACAACCTCCGCCAACGACAAAACAACATGGGAATTCGGGGTAGAAACAACTCAAAAAAGCAAAATTGACAACGCAAATCTTTTCATACAGTCCTTATATCTCTCCCTGCAACACCAATTCGAAAGTAAAACAACAGAAAAAGAAGAACGAATTTCCATGGCGGGCGTGGAAAACGACCAAGAACACAAAAACTTGTAATCATAAATTACAGATGAAAAAAATCTCAAAAAACTATAACATACCGATAATTCTCACATCAAAAACGACAAACACGACGTAAATTGAGGCCGACGAACACCACAGTAAACACTGACGCCCAAAATCACGTCCGCCGCCAAAATGCCCACGCCGTCACCTCCGGTGACTACAGATCGCAAAACTCATCCAGCTGAGCGCGCGGACGTGCGGAACCCCTTACATGTCTCCTCTGGCAACGAATGGCCCGCGACATCGCGCCGGGGAACGACCGGAAGCTCCACGTTGCATCCCCTGTTTCAGTCCGTCGTGCACGCAGGAAGATCAGTTCTTGTTCAAAAACACATAAGTCCAAACTGCGAACCACGTCAGTTCAAAAAGGATAACAGAATAGCCCAGATGTATATATATATAGAGAGAGAGGGGAGAGGGGACAACACTATTCTAATATATATAGAGAGAGAACAGCACTATTCTAATCCCAGGCTCACAGCCAGCCCTATATACCTATATAGGGCGATCGGGTTGTTCCGAAACTCCCGAACGCACCACTACTGTACCTCCCCATGCCCCCACTACCTCGTCGATTCGATAACCTCCCCCACGCCCCCACTCCTTCTCTGATCCAGGCACCAATCATCGCCGGCACCGACCCGCCCCCGCCCCGGGGCCCGGCCGCCGCCCCGCTCATGCCTCGGGAACCGGCCGCCGCGTCGCCATTGCCCTAGATCATGCTGCCGCCGCAGCTTCCCTCCCCGGATCGGACGCCGCTGCCGTCACCCTCCAGGGATCACGCCGTAGTCACCGCCACCGCCTCCCTCCCTCGCGCCATCACCGTCCACCACCGCAAGCTACCGCTGCAGTCCATCGCTAACTACTGCTACAGTCCATCGCTGGCTCACACGGGGGAGGCGATGCTGCTCTGGTTACCTCTGCATCACCGGCTGCCGCCGCGAACGGCGTCTGGACGCCACCATGGACTGCCCCCTGGCGCCGCCCCAGCCCGTACGCACTACTTCCTTAGGGCAACCCTCCTCCACGCGGGTGACTGGCCACTCGTGCCCGTGCCACCGTTCATCACGCCCCCGTGATCTGCTGCCTAGCTCGCTACCTCATCCCCGCGCGTCTGTCGCCCTGTCCTTCTCCAGCCTCTGAGGACGAACGCTTAGGCATCCTGCCGCTGCATCATAAATTGGACTGCTCCAGGGCCAACATCTTCCCTGTGCGCTCCAGACACCTTTGCGGCCGGTCAAGTTCTTGGCGAGAGGCGGATGTGGCCACCTGCTCTTTTCTGTAGTTGCTCTTGCACACTGCAACACCTATTGGTCATCTCCACTTAGCTAGTTTGTGTGCCTGGGTTGCAACCCATTAGGTTGCTACACGAACCAGTGGTGTTTTTCAGTAAATGATTTCAGCAGGTGTTCGTACTACCCACATAAATCCTCTCATTTTATTCCAAAAAATAATGAATGTAAAGTTGAAGTTTTACAAGCAGCTGGAACACTCTACATACTACACCATAATTCTATATAGTCTGAATCTATCTATCCATCTGTTTGATTTTTGTGTGTGTGTAGATGCCGCATGTTCTGAATTTTGAATCTTATCTCCTTTAGTACTCCTCGCCGCCACCACTTCGCCTCCTCCCGGTGGTGCCCCTCGCCCCACGCCTGGAACGAGCCGTTGACCACCAGAAGGCGGTGTGTGTTCATGCTCCGCTGACCACCCGGCCGCACCCCTGTACGTGGAGGATGCTTTTGGTCTTCAGTTTGGAAAGGCTGAACTTCTGAAGCAACCGTATTGGGAAAACACACCCACCATCTTCGTATTGACCAAATCCAACATCAACAAAATTAAGGAGACTACAAAGATATTAATGTGAACCAGTGTGCATTATATAGGAATCTCCTTGTAGTACTTCTCTTCCGATACATGTACAAAACTCATGTTTTCCTGTAGTACTGACCTTGCTATACATGTACAAAATTGATGCAGGGAAGAACATCATATGGAGTACGGGCTCCATTCAACTAATTTAAAAAAAAAACATATGTATACAGAGAAGTTTCGATGTCGCTGCATAGTGGAAATCTAGAAAAAACAGGATGAGGAAGGACGCAGCCAAGTCTGATGTGTTCTCCTGTTGATGAAGTAATTCAAGGAGCAGGTGGTTTCATTCGTATGAAGAACCAACAATAAAATCTTCATCCCCATGTTTGCTTCTTGTTTTATTTCAAGCTGGCACTAACCATTGGCATTTTTTGTCTGATGCTCCACGTCTTGTAAGTGTCCACTAAAAAATAGAATTTTATGCAATACCAGCAAACATTAAGTGCGAACTTCTCCGTTTACATTCATCTAAAGAAGTACGTATTTTTTAAAAGTAATCTGGAAGTCAAACGATTATAGTCTAGAGAGTTCAATCATTGGATTTTGGGAAGAATTCATCTTACTGATAAATAATGAATAGAGAAAAAAATACAAAAAAGGTTTGGGTCAGTACTAAATAGGTTAGGAGTTGTTTGGAGTTGGTGTAGTGTTGGAGTGTTACTACTACTTGGTTCACTTCCATTTAAAGGGTCTTGCTTGAAGATATCTTTGAAGCCATAAACACAGTTGTCTTGATTTTAAATAGGGGTCATGGGTTGAGCTATTAAGCTGAACTTGTTGTTACGCCTCTGAACATCTACCTCTTTCCTGCAGGTGTTGATCCTGGTGCTTGTCGCCATTCATGAAGAAAGATAGTCGGTCTTTGAACGGGTGAGTGATCTTGCTGTTGCTGGGATGCTATTCAACATGGGGATTTGATCTCCCTTGAGGTGCAGTGTAGCGAGATATATGCCGCTGCCACTTGTGGATTTATTGTTGAGATGGTCGCTCAAGCTCAATATTGATTAGTCCTTCCCCTAGATCTTGCCCTACATGCTCTGTAGGTCATCAGTAAGAACAAAAAGTATGCCTCTAAGCTGCCTGTGTTTATTCCACAAAATAAATTAGTATGGCTGCACACGGTTGACTGTTCTTGACCAGTTTTTGTAGTAATTTGTATGGCTGACAAATTTCAGCAGTAATTAACATGGCTTCAGTCCACCGTGTCTGATTTTCAGCAGGCCAACTTGATTAATGCTAGTGCAACTCATCTTCAAAAGTGTACATGGACGCAGTGTGAAATTTGTTCCTGCTGTTGTTGTTTAGATAGATCACACTAGAACATTTTGTACGAACCACTTACCCAAGTGAGAGAGATAGGTTTCTTCGTAGTTCATCTATTTCCCGGCAAAAGCAGAAAGTGTAACGCCATTTGTTCCCTGTGTGAATAAATTTGTGTTCCTATGTGAAGTAATGTTTTGTTCCTGGACTAAGAACATTCTGTCCTAGTGTGGATAATATTTTATTCATATGTGAATTACCTTTCCTAAAAAACCATATTGATTGAGAACTAAAAAGGGCATGCTTTTTTAATATTCTAGAAGTTCAACGAGTTCCACTCAGAAAGTTCAAAAGACATTGTTTTTTTAGGGAGAACGCATCCTGCGTAGATGATGCATATGGAATAAAAAAATCATTCATCAGGCAGCAATACAGAGATAAAGTTTATTTTGTTGTGGTCGCTCACTCCCATTTCTAGAAAAAGCCTAGAGGTTCAAATATAAGATATGAAAAGTTCAATGTTTTGTTGTGGTCGTTGACAATGGTTTAAATTTTTATTTGTGAAGGTCAAATTGTTGTGTTCGAGAATGTCAAGTGTATCATGTGTATCCCAACAAGTTCAAACTATTTAAACATGCAACGAAAAACATGGGAGATTTGCGATTTCTAGAACTTGAAGTGACAAATAAATTTAAAAGAGCACAAACAAAATTTAAGTCTACAAAATTCATTTCAAAACAAAATTACAACATGTGAGCATTAGTGTGTGGGTGTGTGTTCTATTATGTGTGTGTAACTTTGCACAAAAATAAACTCTAGAAGTTCACGCAACCCCAAAAATCCTATAAGATAAAAGACAAAAGAGTAGACAATTTTTTCCGTCTGTGAAACTAAACTAAGAAGTTCAAATTTAAGATACATAGCAGGTCAAAGTTTATAAAAAAATCATAAATTTTTGTATCTAAAGAAAAGCAAGAAGTTCAAATTAACATAACACATGACTTTGATGTTTTTTTACAAAAAAGAACATTGTTTTACGGTTTCAAAAAAATGGAAAAAAGCATTTCAAATAAACCGAGAAGTCCAAATTGTAAAAATAGAGAAGTTCGATATTTATACAAAACACAGGTTTTATTTCGTTACTAAAGAATAAAATTAAAGAAGTTCAAATGAAAAAAAAAGGAGTAGTTTGATGTTTACGGAAAACTCAAATTCTTTCCATTTCTAGGAAACTTCTCTCTTGAAAATTTTTCAGTATGAGGTTCAATTTTAAAAAATATTTGATGCTTATTTGAAAACATATTTTTTTCCAAGAATAAGATTAAGAAGTTCAATTTAAAATAGCATAGAAGTTCGAAGTATATATAAAAAACTCAGACTTGTTGCAAGAAGTTTACATGCGCCTCCGTGCACGGTTCAGAATTTAAATTGCGGGACGTCCAACCTCCAATTACATGTTTTAAAATGGCAAAAGGTGACGTCCGACCTTCAATTGCGTGTAATTCGGCGTATACACAAAAATGCGACAAAAGTTCATAGTGAAAATAACAATAAGTTAAAGTACTGCAAGGATTGCATTTCTGGTAAGAAATAAAAGTATAAAAAAATAAAAGCTCAAAAGGTTTGTTGAAAGAAGTTCAAGTGGTCTGTCCGGTGAAGTTCAAATTTTTTTACGAGAGAGGTTTACTTTGTATTTCCATGTTCGAAAACACAAAAACAAATTGTTTTCTTTTGCGTTTTAAAATAATTCTCTCAATACACAAAGAAATCCAGTTATTATTTGATAGCAATTTAATTTCAAAAAAGAAAATAAAAAATTTAAATTATGAAAATGGAAAAAGTTAATGTACTACATGGTGTGTGTTTAATATGAAAAAAGGAATAAAAAGGCAAGGTTTTCCTCGTTATTAAAGAATGGAAACAAGAAGTTCAAAAATTAAATAACAAAGAAGTTCAACTTTTAATAATAAAGCGCTTCAAAATTTCATAAAAAGATTAAGAAATAAAACTAGGAAGTCTATATTAAAAAGATGGAGAAGTTCGATGATTATAGAAAAACTCAGATTTTCCTCATTATTAAAGAATGGAAACAAGAAGTTCAAAAAGTTAAATAACGAGACGTTCAACTTTTAATAATAGAGCGCTTCAAAATTTCGTAAAAAGGTTTAAGAAATAAAACCACGAAGTTCATATTACAAAGATGGAGAAGTTCGATGATTATAGAAAACTCAGATTTTCCTTGTTATTTAATAATGAAAACAAGAAGTTCAAAAATAAAATAACAAGAAGTTCAACTTTTAAAAATAGAGCGCTTCAAAATTCATAAAAAGGGATTAAGAAAATCAGATTAAAAATTCATAAAAAAACTCAGATATTTTCACGTAACCGAGAGAAGTTCAGTTTGACAACTGCCAGAAGGTCACGTACCACACGGTGCGCATTTTGTATTAAAAAGAATAAAAAACAAAGTGTAATTTTTTTGTTGTTATTAGTTCAAGTCCTCCGTCGGAGGAAGTTAAAAAAATTATTGTGAGAGAGGTTTGTACAAAAGGAATATCATTTATGTAACAAGGACGAATGGATGAGAAATTATAAACGAAAATACATCACAGAAGTTCAACGTGAAAACAGCAGGAAGTTCGACTACTATAGTGAATGAATTTCAGATGAAAATCTTTTAAGATCGTCGTGAGTATGAAAAAACGATCAACACGGAAAAGTTGCGTGTTTACATCAGCTTCCCACCGGTATATTAGTTGCTCAATTCCGGCGAGTGTTCCGGTGAGTGGATGGATAGCTACGGGCAAAAAAAGCACGTAAAAAACAGAGTGAAGTTCAAGTAGACATACCGAGAAGTTCAGGTTCTTCACGCGGTGCATTTTCGAAGAATCTGTTTCGCGATAAAGGCAGAACGCATGATCTCTCTGTTTTTGAAATTACTTAAAAAACGGCTAGGAATCAGAGACAACGATCAACATGAAAAAGTTTCACATTTTCCGTAGCTTTTCAACGGTATATTATTTGCCCCATTCCGATAAAGTTTTTAGAAATTACGGAAAAAATACGTTTTTAGCCATTTTCAAAACTGACATAAAAGCGTAATGAATTAGGAGAAACAATATATACAAAAAAGTTTCGTATTTCTTCGGACTTTCCAACGCCATATCATTTGGTGCATTTGGACACACGGTTAAAAATTTAGCTCGAAAATACGAACTCGGTGGAACTTGTACCATTTTTTAAATTACTTTTAAACCATCCAAAATTAGGAAACCTTGTAACATGAAAAAGTAGCGCATTTTCATAAGCTTTCCAAGGCCTTATTATTTGCCTCAATTGGATTAGTCGTTTAGAAATGGCATTAAAAATACAAACTCGGGTGTTCCGTTTGCGAAATTCTACGCTTTTCCGAATTACTCTTTAACCATAGGGAATTAGAGAAAACTTTCAACATGTGGAAGGAGCGGTTTTGCAGCAGCTTTCCAACGCCATATTATTTGCCTCATTTTGATAAACGGTTTAAAAATGTGATCGAAAATACGATTCACATTTTTTGTTCGAAGAAAAAACGGTTTTCAAAACTGCTCTTAAACCGCTTACATTTTGCCAAAAATTTAACTTGGGTCATCATACTGGTGTCCATAGCTTTCCAACGGTATATAGCAAGCTCCATTTGGACACCTTTTAGCTGAAGTTCAACCTAGCACACGGGGAAGGTGAGGCGCGTTATTCGGGAAATTCATGTTGTGATGAGAATATTATTCTGATCCCGTGATCAGAATAGTGTGTGTATATATATGGCTTCTGCACAGCATCTCCATCATCATTATCAGTACATCCTACGTAGGTGAGTTAGGATGCACTTGATCCCAGGAAGGTATCTATCCTTCAAACCAGAGGAGTGCTTCAAACTAACAACAGTACATAATATCCAACAAAAGAGGGTCGTGCTACAGCAACAGAATACATGGCTCAGTCTAGATATCAGCACGAATCAAGTTGTGCATATTTGCTGTTGGCATGAACCACATCGCCGCATGTCGGGTTTGCAAAAAGCCATCCATCGCATTGAAGCTTGATGCCTTTCACACACTGAAGATTATCTGGCAACAAGCTGTGTCGATGAATCTCTGGATATGGTGATTCATGAAACCCATGGTATGATGTGTAAACACATCCCCCCTCGCAAATGGAAGTTGCATAACACAGTAATCATCACTGGTGATATGATCGATTATTGGTTGAATGATCGGATAGTTGAGCCCGAGGAACAAGGAGTGGTTATTGAGGCTGTAAACCCGCCTCCAGTTGAATACGCCTGGCCCAACGAAGCTGGGATCTTTCTCGAACACGAAGCAGCCATAGCCATCAATGTCACGAACGCCCCAAGCATTGTACTGCATGTGGTTTGATGTAATGGTTTGGTCAATTTGGTACGTGCGAATGAGCATCAAATGACCGCCGTCAGCCAAACGAGCGATAAACCACCACCCATCGGCTAGTATGATTCCAGGTCCTAGAATCATGAAGGCCAGCGCATTTGCGTCTGCTGCAACAATTCAAATTGGAGACCAAAAGGATAAAAATAAACCATCTTGTTCAGAGTATGTGTGGAATTAAGATTACTATAACAGTGACACATATCATAAATAGAGAATTGCAATGCCATGGTCATAATCATACCCCAAGTTAAAAAAATAAGCCAATGGCTTTCATATTCTAGCAATATGTCATGGTTCAAACATCATGTAACAATGAGAGGAAAACAACTATGACAGCGCCTACTCATATTCTACTATAGCACTTACTACTACTGTTCTCATATCAACTCTAAGCAATAACATGCATTGTTATAAAAATCTTGTAAACGAGAGTAACATATATCAATCATGATGTTATGCTCATAATATGTATTCTAACAATCATTAGATGCTAATTGTTCTCATATCAACTCTAACAATAACATGTGTGGTCATAAAAATCTAGGAAATGAGAGGAACATATAGCAATGATGTGGTTATAGACATGCTATGCATTCTAAATTCGTAACAAATGAACATGTAGCCGTATTCATAAGGTAAAGATGAGATGAGATAGAACAATTACACGATGATAGATTCCACCAGTATAGGTAGCCAATATGCGCATCGACCGCGTAAACGATGCCATCGTGCACTATAGCATCAGACAGAAATGTTGCCTCAACAGGATTGATCATGAGCCATAACCATGTATGGCGACCGGATTCCAGATAGACTAATCCCATGTTGAACAAGGCAACGAGCTTGTAATCCATGTAGTCTTCTGATGGAGTGGGCACTTTGCAGATTACAACTTTCTGCAAACAGAGGTCGAGCCAAAAGCTTGACAAGTCTCGTGCGTAGTAGGCAGGAGTGTCCGGCGGTCTGCGAGGCTCGATGGCGGCGGTATCCGACGATGGAAGGGTGATCTCTCGTTGGGTGTAGATATCCATGAGACGCCACGGACTACCGGTGTGGTGGATGAGGATGATCCAGTTGGCCTTCATGCCCGCCCAGTAGTGGCCGCGCATGAAGGACAGGTGGACGGGTAGTGGTAGCATGTCAATGGGCACCACGACAACCTCCGTAGGATCGTCAAGTCGGTGTCTGGGCCACCTGCGAGGATCGGGCATCAACAAGCAGGGTGTCTTGAAAAGAGCCGGCCGGTTGCAGACGAGTAGACGGTACAAAGACACCGAGCATGCGGCCAGACGGATGGTGCTGAGTTGGTCCATACGACTACAGATCCGCTCCAAGAGAACATTGGGGAGGGAATTCCAATCGCAGCTCTGCGTGTCAGTCGGTTCTTGAAAGTGCAACTATCCCTGGGTGGTTTTGGTAATTCCTAACAACATATAGCTCATTGAGCTAACATTATTCCAAGATTTATATTTCAGGAAAAGCTCAATGAACGACATGGCATGGATGAGGAAAGTGAATCCCTCAAAATTCTAAGGACAAAAAGTTTGGCTCAAGCTTGAAGCTCAAGACTCTACATTTTATATTTTAGTGATCCAAGATCACATTGAGTCTATAGGAAAAGCCAATACTATCAAGGAGGGATGAGGTGTTGCTTAATGAGTTTCTTGCTCTTCAGTGCTTAGTGATATGCTCCAAAATCCTCAACTACCTTCCCAGATCCACATATGACCTAAAACAAAAGTCAAACTTGGCCCCACCGATTCTTTCTATCCGGCGCCACCGAGTTTCAAATGACATAGCCACTGCCACAAACCCTAGGCAAATCGGTCTCACCGATAGGGATCTCGGTCTCACCGAGATGGGATTGTAATCTCTCTGTTTCCCTTCGTAACGTTTTGGTCTTACCGAGATGAGCGATCGGTCCCACCGAGATTGCAATGTAAACTCTCTGTTTCCCTTTTGTAACATTTCGGTCTCACCGAGATGAGCGAATCGGTCCCACCGAGTTTACCTGACCAACTCTCTGGTTAGCTTATTACCAAAATCGGTCCCACCGAATTTGTGTAATCGTTCACACCGAGATTACGTTATGCCCTAACCCTAACCATATCGGTCCAACCGAGTTGCATCTCAGTCCCACCGAAAATCCTAACGGTCACTAGGTTTGTTGAATCGGTCCGACCGAGTTTAACTATTCGGTCCCACCGAGTTTGGCAAATTGTGTGTAATGGTTAGATTTTGTGTGTAGGCTATATATACCCCTCCACCCACTCTTCATTCGTGGAGAGAGCCCTTAGAAAATACCTACACTTCCAATACACATTTTCTGAGAGAGAACCACCTACACTTGTGTTGAGGTTAAGATATTCTATTCCTACCATATGAATCTTGATCTCTAGCCTTCCCCAAGTTGCTTTCCACTCAAATCTTCTTTCCACCAAATCCAAATCCTGTGAGAGAGAGTTGAGTGTTGGGGAGACTATCATTTGAAGCACAAGAGCAAGGAGTTCATCATCAACACACCATTTGTTACTTATTGGAGAGTGGTGTCTCCTAGATTGGCTAGTTGTCACTTGGGAGCCTCCGACAAGATTGTGGAGTTGAACCAAGGAGTTTGTAAGGGCAAGGCGATTGCCTACTTCGTGAAGATCTATCGCTAGTGAGGCAAGTCCTTCGTGGGCGACGGCCATGATGGAATAGACAAGGTTGCTTCTTCATGGACCCTTCGTGGGTGGAGCCCTCCATGGACTCGCGCAACCGTTACCCTCCGTGGGTTGAAGTATCCATCAATGTGGATGTACGATAGCACCACCTATCGGAACCACGACAAAAACATCCGTGTCTCTAATTGCGTTTGAATCCTCCAAACCCTTCCCTTTACATTCTTGCAAGTTGCATGCTTTACTTTCCGCTACTCATATACTCTTTTGCATGCTTGCTTGAATTGCGTGGAGATTGCTTGACTTGTGCTAAGATAGCTAAAATCTGCCAAGAACTAAAATTGGGAAAAGGCTAGATTTTTATTTGGTCAAGTAGTCTAATCACCCCCCTCTAGACATACTTTCGATCCTACAAGTGGTATCAGAGCTTTGGTCTCCATTTGCTTTGATTTCCATAGCTTTCGGTGGTCATAGCCTTGGTTTCACAACCTAGGAGAGTATGGCGTCTAGCGAGGAAAATTATCACCGTAGAGGTCCTTACTTTGATGGTACTAATTTTGCTAGTTGGAAGCATAAGATGAAAATGCATATTCTTGGACATAACCCCGCCGTTTGGGCTATTGTGTGTATTGGCTTGCAAGGTGAATTCTTTGATGGGAAAGAACCAAACCGTGAAGCTACCACGGAAGAGTTGAAGATGCTGCAATACAACGCTCAAGCTTGTGATATCCTCTTCAACGGATTGTGCCCTGAAGAATTCAAAAAAATCAGCCGTCTTGAGAATGCAAAGGAAATTTGGGATACTTTGATTGATATGCACGAAGGTACCGACTCCGTCAAGGAATCCAAATTGGATGTGCTTCAAAGTCAACTTGACAAGTTCAAAATGAAGGATGGTGAAGGTGTCGCTGAAATGTACTCTAGGCTTGCTCTTATCACAAATGAGATTGCCGGCTTAGGGAGTGAAGAGATGACCGATAGATTCATCATCAAGAAGATCCTAAGAGCCTTGGATGGAAAATATGATACCATGTGCACATTGATCCAAATGATGCCAAGTTACAAAGATCTCAAGCCAACGGAAGTCATCGGAAGAATTGTTGCTCATGAGATGTCACTCAAGGATAAAGAGGAACTTCACAACAAATCAAGTGGTGCTTACAAAGCCTCATGTGAAGCCCCCACATCATCGAGTGAGAAACAAACCTTCAATGAAGAATTGAGCTTAATGGTGAAGAACTTCAACAAGTTCTACAAGAGTAGAAGCAAAGAGAGAAGCTCCAAGTCAAGGTCCTACAATGACAAAAGATCTTCTAGTCGAGAGCGAAACTGCTATAATTGTGGAAGGCCCGGACACTATTCCAATGAGTGTATGGCTCCCTAGAAGAGAAGAGAAGATTCACCCAAGAGAAGAAGTAGAAGAGAAGAATCGCCATCTAGAGAAAGAAGGAGTAGAGATGATCGTTATGAACGAAGACCCTCATGGAGAAGCAAGGATTCGGAAAGAAAGGACAAGTCATCAAGGAGCTACACAAAACGAAGACATCAAGCTCATGTTGGTGAATGGGTATCCGGCTCCTGCTCCAACAACCACTCCGAGAGAAGCTATCACTCCGACTCCGAATATACTCAAGATGAAGGTGTTGCCGGTCTAGCACTTGTGACAACCAACTCCTACGACATATTCGACTCACCAAATGAAGGAGTTGGAACATGCTTCATGGCTAAAGGCCCAAAGGTATCACACCCCAAGTATGTTGATTTCAATAGTGATGAAGATGACTTGTTAGGTGATGATGACTTACTTCTTGACAACTCTAGTGATGAATACTATGATGAAACGTCAATTAATCATGCTAATCAAGATAAAATGAATGACAATGATAAGGAGAAGATTGAGTTTCTAACTAAAGAACTAAACACTCTTAAGTTAGCTCATGAAACTATCTTAGGAGATCATCGAGAAATTTTAAGGACTCGTGAGAAATTATGCTTTGAAAAGCTCAACCTTGAGCAAGAGCATGAGTTCTTAAAAGCAATCAATGATGATCTTCATAAGAAAAGTTCTTCTTACATTGCCAAGCATTTACTCTTATCCACTTACATGCCTCAAGTCAAGTCTAGTAACAAGAACAAGAAAGATTCTTCCTCTAGTAGTAACAATAATCATGCTAAATCCAGTATTGTTGCTTCTAGTAGTTATCTTGATTCCACTAATGATTCTTTTAGCCAAGTTACACTTGAGCAAGAAAATAGCTTATTGAAGAGAATTATAGAGAAAGGTGTTTACAAGAGCCTTGCCGGAAGTAAGCAATTCGAGGAAATTGTACGCAAGCAAGGAAGGCACCGGAAGAATCAAGGTGTTGGTTTTGAACGAAAGTTCAATGCCAATGGAGGTGAGTGGGAAGAAGATCAATACCCCAAGACGAAGTTTGTTCCTCAACAAGAGAAGTATTATCCTACTTCTTTCAAAGGGACACAAGCTCAAGATGATCTTCCACCACAAGACCACAAGCAAAAAGGCAAGGACAAGCTTCAAGAGGAAATTGATGCATTTGAAGAAGCTCCTAAGGCCTTGGTCAAGTGGGTTCCCAATACTACTTCAAGTTCCACTTCATTAGGTACAACTACAACTCCGAGGATTCCCATCAAGATGGTGTGGATCCCGAAGAAGAAGAACTAGAGAGTTCTTGAGGGTGACTCCGCCAACATACTTCACTCTTATCATCTTGGCAAGAACAAGTGCAATCAACTTCCACATCTTGCACTAGTTCAAGGAGTCACAAACCCTCTTGTTGGTATGACAAGGGACAAGGTAACCTAAAAGCTTTCATAGACATCATCTTGTGTGTGCATCACTTTATGTCTATGGATATTCTTGTTTGTTCCTTGTGGGACTAACCCGTGTAGGTATTGAAAGTGCAACTCACTCCAATGGATAGCTCCAAATGATCTACATCAACATTGAGCATCCACATCTTCAACATCTACATGAAGTCATCATTGACAAAACCCAAGGTTAGTTCATCCCTCTTAGGGGGGATCTCACATCTAGGGGGAGCTTTACTCTAAGAATTGAGCTAAAGCAACTCTAATGGTGTGAACACAACAATGCTTTATGTAAAAGTGGTAACCCCACTTGTGCTTAAACGATGAGTATAACCTATGATCAAATGTTCTCATTTGACTCCTAAGTCAATATACTCATATATAGATGACCTAGTCATCGCAAATTGTTTGATAGATGCTATAATTGGTTGCGCATGCTTTGCCACATATTTGAATTGCCATTTTATTGTGTGAGCATGTTGGTTGCATATTTCACTCATTCGAGGACGTCCACTTGTTGTTTTGATTGATTGGTTTCTTTTTCTTTGGCCAAGTGGATGGACAAGAATGCCTAAGAACCTTATCTAGCTATTTATGCTTTTCTCGTCTCAAACTCTATTCATGCTACATCACAAAATTTGATCAAGTCAGATTCGAACCACTCTGTGTGAGGAGCACTCGGAGTCCCCGATTCATCATAGTCTTAAACTTCCAAAACTTCTTTGTGTGTTTTGGTCTGACCGATTCCTCCATTTCGGTCATACCGAGATCACTAAGTCGACCTAGGTTTTCAATCTCGGTGCAACCGATTTGAACTTTTCGGTCACACCGAGTTGCTATAACTGTCAATAGTTATGCATCTCGGTGCCACCGAGTTGTTCCACTCGGTCACACCGACAGGGTCGAGCTATATATACTCACAGGCAAAATTTTGGAAATTTCTCCGAAACCCCTTCGCCCGCGCATAGCTCGCTCTGCCTCCTGGGTCTCCGGATCGTCCTCCTCGTCGCCAGCCGCCTCCTGTCGCTGGTCTCCGCCGCCGTCAACGGAATTCTTCCCCGCCGTTGCCGCCGTAGCGAGTTCATCACCGAACTAGGGTATGGACTCGATCACAGTGCTATCCCCGTCCGATTCCTAGCACATTGTGTTCATTATGATTCTTACCACGATTGAAACGCTTCTATCCAGTCAAAACACTCCGTAGATTAGAGTTGAATCGAAAATTTAGGGTTAGGTTTCCGCCGAAACCATCTCGGACCCACCGGGTTGCAGAACTCGGTTCTACCGATTCGGCCAAGGCCATTGCACATGAGGTTCTCGGTCTGACCGAGAATTGCAAATCGGTGTGACGGAGTTCAGGACTTTGTGAAACCCTAGCAGTCTCGGTGCCACCGAACTCTGACTCGATCTGACCGAGTTCACTAGTTTTGGGTCCAACAGCTGCTTCGGTATCACCGAGTTTGCAAATCGGTTGATCCGAAATGCTTTCTGTGGAAAACTAAAACTAAGTTTTGACTCATTCTTTTGCAAAAAATCTCTATATTTTGTGATGCTCATCCACTCTATCTCATCTACAATCTATTCACAGGGTCAGCAGTTAGTGTTTGCAACATGTCTGACTAGAGTGACAGCCAGAACAAGTCAGAGGCGCAGGTGCACATGAGTGAGGGCACTAGTCCCTCTAGCAGCTCATATGAGGGTAGCAGAAGCACCCCAAGCAATTTGCCAAAGGTTGCCACTAGAGCAAGCAAGAAAAGAACTTCAGAATCTGAGGATGAAGATTATGTGGCAGAGGAAGAGGAAGCCACATCAAAGAAGAAAGTGCTGAAAAAGGAAATGGCTCAGCTGCAGCCACAAAGTCAGGTATGCAGAAGAAGGCACCTGCAAGGAGAGTTCCCACTTCCAAACCTAGGAAAGTTGCCACTGGAGAAACCATAAAGTTTACCATTGAGTCAGAAGAGGAAGCTGTTGGCCAAGATAAGAAGAAAAAGAGAGTCAGAACCACTACTGCCAGAGTTCTTGGCAAACCCTCTATGAGGAGAGATTCAGAAGAGGAAGAAGAAGAAGAGGTTGCTGCACCAGCACCTAAGGCCGAGAAGCTTATGGGTGATGCTATCAGGACAGGGGCTGCTTCATCAAAGCCCAAAGAAGCACCCAAAGCTGCCTCCAAACCCAAGACTGCACCAAAGAGAAATACTAGAAACATATCTGCTGCTGAGAAGAACAAGGCCCCGGTGCGTGAGACTGTTGCAGAAGAAGAAGATGAAGAGCATGTTCTGAGAAAATTGAAGCCAAAAATTCCAGACCACAATGATGCTCATCCTGTGGCTGAGAACATGAAGCTCAGAAGAGACTCAGGGTTGAGGGTATGGAGAGAGTCAGATCCATATGCCACCAGGAGAAGGACTGCTGTTGATTATGGTTTCCACACCAAGGAACAACAAGATTTCTATGAGACAGTGCTACTGGACAAGAAACCTATAGTGTGTGACATGAGGTGGGTCGACTGGACCTACATGAAGGAGAATGAAGAACACTATCCTGGAGTGTATGACAGCTTCAGTGCTTGTGGAGTTGCAGACTTTGTTGGGCAGAAGCTCACAAAGTGGAATGAGGAGCTCATAATGCAATTCTACTCCACAACACACTTCTATCTAGATGGCAGGATAGTATGGATGTCTGAAGGTACAAGGTACCACTCAACTATTGAGGAATGGGCAAATCTGATCAATGCTCCCAAGGAATAAGAAGATGACTTGGATGTCTATGCCAAGAATAAGATGGATCAGAACTCTATGGCAAACATGTACAAGGAGATTCCTGAAGATGATCTTGAGACTCACCAGTTTGGGTCAGTAAAACACTTGTTGTCAGGGCTGCCTACAATCAATTGGATCCTTAGGCACACTCTCTTGCCCAAGTCTGGTGATCACAGAATGATTAGAGGCCATGCAATAAATTTGCTACACATATTTGATGTGCCACATAAATTCAAGGTCATGAGCCTCATGGTTGAGACTATCAAGAGGACATCAGCTGACCAGAAAAGAAGTTGTGGATATGCCCCATAGATTCAGGAGTTGATTAACTCAAAGATGGGCATAGGAAAATATCTGTTGGATAAGGAACACTTTGTTCTCTATCCCGACTTTGAGGACAATCAAGTTGTGATGAATGAGAATGAACCATCATCAGTACAAGCTCAAGAGAAGAAGGAGAAAGCAAAGAAAGAGAAGGTTGCCAAGATGCCTACTCAAGAGGAGGCATCTGAGTACTTTTTGAAAAGCAAGCAGGACCAGCGTGGTTATTTGATAGCATCAACGCTAAGGATTGAGAAGGGGTTGGCCACCCTAACTCAAAACCAGGAGAGCCTGGAAAGAATCATGGAACAAAAATTCTATGATTTAGATGTTAAAGTAACTGAGATTCAGTCAGTTGTGGAGCAGCTACAGGATAATATGCAGGAGAGGAAGGGCAGAACAACCACTGATGCATTTGCCAGAGTGCCTCGAGCTCAGAGATCATCTGCAGAGCCAGTAACAGACACCAGAGTCACTTCATCTGCACCAGCTACAGCTCCAGCGCAACCAGCTCCAGCACCAAATCCTTCAGCTCCATCCACATCAACTGAAGTCTTTGTCCAAGGAGCCATCTCTACGCCACCAACTGAAGACCAAGCCTGAGAGACAACATAGTACTATGCATTTTCTAGGAACTTTTTGGTAACTTGTTGCCAAAGGGGGAGAAAAATTTATAGATCATAGGCTGAGAGAGAGAGAGAGAGAGAATTTGCTTTTGTTCTCTCTTGTCTTCTTGGTTGAACTTTGTTTGCTTTTGATTGCTTGAGATACTATGCTATTATCTATGAGACATTGATGATCATGTGGTTGATCATAAGCTACACTCATGCTTGTTAGATGATATTATCTTACTTATCCTTATATGATCATTCACTTTGGTTGGTGATGAGTGCATGTATTTAATTCTTATCATTTTGAGCGCTCCACCAAGATGTATGTGACATGGAAGAGTAACCCATGATCCTAACTCATTGTGCATTTGCAGTCCAAAGCAAATCTTAAGATATGTGACATGGGGGAGCTCTTGCTTTTCACATACTTCTCAAAGCGACAATATCTTTCACTCTTATTATCATTTGTCGAAGCTTTGATCTATATGTTGTCATCAATTACCAAAAAGGGGGAGATTGAAAGTGCAACTATCCCTGGGTGGTTTTGGTAATTCCTAACAACATATAGCTCATTGAGCTAACATTATTCCAAGATTTATATTTCAGGAAAAGCTCAATGAATGGCATGGCATGGATGAGGAAAGTGGATCCCTCAAAATTCTAAGGACAAAAAGTTTGGCTCAAGCTTGAAGCTCAAGACTCTACATTTTATATTTTAGTGATCCAAGATCACATTGAGTCTATAGGAAAAGCCAATACTATCAAGGAGGGATGAGGTGTTGCTTAATGAGTTTCTTGCTCTTCAGTGCTTAGTGATATGCTCCAAAATCCTCAACTACCTTCCCACATCCACATATGACCTAAACCAAAAGTCAAACTCGGCCCCACCGATTCTTTCTATCCGGCGCCACCGAGTTTCAAATGTCATAGCCACTGCCACAAACCCTAGGCAAATCGGTCTTACCGATAGGGATCTCGGTCTCACCGAGATGGGATTGTAATCTCTCTGTTTCCCTTCGTAACGTTTCGGTCTTACCGAGATGAGCGATCGGTCCCACCGAGATTGCAATGTAAACTCTCTGTTTCCCTTTTGTAACATTTCGGTCTCACCGAGATGAGTGAATCGGTCCCATCGAGTTTACCTGACCAACTCTCTGGTTAGCTTATTACCAAAATCGGTCTCACCGAGTTTGTGTAATCGGTCACACCGAGATTACGTTATGCCCTAACCCTAACCATATCGGTCCTACCGAGTTGCATCTCAGCCCACCGAAAATCCTAACGGTCACTAGGTTTGCTGAATCGGTCCGACCGAGTTTAACTATTCGGTCCCACCGAGTTTGGAAAATTGTGTGTAACGGTTAGATTTTGTGTGGAGGCTATATATACCCCTCCACCCACTCTTCATTTGTGGAGAGAGCCCTCAGAACATACCTACACTTCCAATACACATTTGCTGAGAGAGAACCACCTACACTTGTGTTGAGGTCAAGATATTCCATTCCTACCATATGAATCTTGATCTCTAGCCTTCCCCAAGTTGCTTTCCACTCAAATATTCTTTCCACCAAATCCAAATCCTGTGAGAGAGAGTTGAGAGTTGGGGAGACTATCATTTGAAGCACAAGAGCAAGGAGTTCATCATCAACACACCATTTGTTACTTCTTGGAGAGTGATGTCTCCTAGATTGGCTAGGTGTCACTTGGGAGCCTCCGACAAGATTGTGGAGTTGAACCAAGGAGTTTGTAAGGGCAAGGAGATCGCCTACTACGGGAAGATCTACCGCTAGTGAGACAAGTCCTTCGTGGGCGACGGCCGTGATGGAATAGACAAGGTTGCTTCTTCGTGGACCCTTCGTGGGTGGAGCCCTCCATGGACTCACGCAACCGTTACCCTCCGTGGGTTGAAGTCTCCATCAACGTGGATGTACGATAGCAGCACCTATCGGAACCACGACAAAAACATCCGTGTCTCCAATTGCGTTTGAATCCTCCAAACCCTTCCCTTTACATTCTTGCAAGTTGCATGCTTTACTTTCCGCTGCTCATATACTCTTTTGCATGCTTGCTTGAATTGTGTGGAGATTGCTTGACTTGTGCTAAGATAGCTAAAATCTACCAAGAACTAAAATTGGGAAAAGGCTAGATTTTTATTTGGTCAAGTAGTCTAATCACCCCCCTCTAGACATACTTTCGATCCTACAGTTCTGCCATTGGGGTTTTCGGTGCCTGCGAGCCAGCGGGGAAGTGGATTCAGGCGGGCGAGCGAAGAAGCTTCTCCTCGTGTGGCCGAGCAGTGAGCGGGGGGGGGGGGGTATGGTACGCGCGAGCTACCAAGGAAGATGGCACGGGCCGGCGAGCAGTGAGCGGGGGTAAATGGTGTGCGGCCGACGATGGGGAAGAGAGGAGGAAGAAGAAGATACGAGGAAGAAGAGTGGAAGACGGGGAAGAAAGTACATTCAATCTCAATTATACTAGTACTACTAACAGGATATACCGTCCTTCAGAGTGTAAATATTTACACCGATGACATGTGGGTCTACCACAACAGGGCCCATATGTCAGTTGATGGAGGACAGAGGTGCGTAGGCGTATTTGCGGAAGCATGCTCTACTGGCAAACATGATGGCAGTACCGGGTAAGGCTGATTTAGTAACACCAACACGCTGGTTCAGCTTATTAATTATGTGTCCCATCTGCTGCAGCGTGTATTGTCACTTCACTGCGAAGACTACTTGAATAGTTCTCTCTGACCGAGATGGGGAATAATGGATCGCGAGGACTTCCTTTCTACAGTATCCCTATGCCTCTATGCTCACTTCACTCATTTTGCTCCGTACCTAGTCACTTGTTGAAATCTGTAGAAAGACAAATACTCCGTATTTGGGAACAAAGGGAGGCTTTTACTCCGTACTATTTGGGAACAGAGGGAGTATCACCATATGGAGGGAACAGAGGAAGCTTGAAATATGAACATGTCAATGGGAGGGAATAAGCCCCATGCATGCATGCAACATGCAACACTCACACGTACACATGGACGCATGCAACACTCACGCACCCATGCGGCACACAACACACGACACAACACACACGCACACGCTCAAGTGCTCAACCTACTCCCTACGTCCGTGACAGACTGTACATTTAGAGATTTACACATTGACCAGGGCATAATTAACGCCCAAAAGTAGTAGACTTATGTGTGCATGCGACCATTGAGATAACAAGATTAAATGAAGGCCGTTGCATGCTGTAATTAAGGATAGACATGTAGCCTATACCTACAACACAAGTTGGTGCATTAGTCAATCAATATCGATTTAGATTAAAGGCTAAATGCATTGGAAGTGTAGATGTACATCATGTACTACACTCTTTGCTTTATAGCCGACGTACACTCTTTGTTGGAAGACCGAGGGAGGACACGTGCATGCACTCACATACACAACCAGGGCGGTTCGCGCGCAAGGGTTGGACTCGTGTCGCGCCTGCGTATAGTTTTGTTTAACTGATTTCTTTGCTCTACCAACTGACAGGTGGGACCCAGAAACCTGGTGACAATTTAACCAGTCAACAAAGTGCCACGTCGACTATGTGGCCGGTCAGTAGGGTGCAATACGGTGCTCTACGATGAGCTAGTGATCGTATAATCGCCGCAAATCTATATATAGTGACCGTAAAGAGCATATTGTTACATACGTTGACCGCCAGTGTATTTTTCTCGTTTCAAATTAAGCCATATTAATCGGAAAGGACGCAGTATGGACTACTACTAGTACTAGTACTACTTTGATGTGTCCCGTCAACTCACCGAACGAGGAGAAGCTTGCTTACTACGCCTCTCCCTCGCCCACGCGCGCGGTGGTTCACAGGATGAGGAGAGGGTTTTGACTATAGCACCCTCTCCCTCTCCCTCGCCCTCGCCCTCGCGGTGGACGTGCAGCAGTTCAATCGGTGTCGGATTGCCAGAAGCATATTATATTGTAGTATCATCATTGTTGGACCTTCCAAAGAGGCGAAGAGCCAAGTGCAAGGTTCACACGAGTACGAACTATTGAACCTCCCGAAGAGGCAAAGAGCCAAGCGCAAGGTTTTATAGGAGTTGTCGTCCTAGTAGGAGTGTACTACAACTATAGCGAACGATGCTACTGTATGATGCCGCCACGTCACGTATATCCAAAGCTGTGCCACCTTTTTTCTCAAAGAGCGTGTTGGAGCCCGTGCAACAACCACACAAGTTGCACGTACACATAACACATTTACTAGTAATAAATTCTAAAGGACAAATGCCAGTATGCCACACAAGTTCATCTCCAATTCATGTGATAAATTTGTGCACGACTAGTCTACATATATTCACAGCGCTACCGTTCACAATTACCGTACTCCACTTACACGTTATGGATGGGATACATGTCCTCCTCCAGGTTCCAGTCCCAGGTGTTCTTCATGGATGGCACGATCCATAGCGGTGGGCAACGGGAATCATTGTCGCAGCTTTCTAGTCCGGTTCCACATGATGGGGACTCATCCAAGCTGAAGCGGCATAAATCAGGGATAGCGTGTCCCAGCATGTCGTTCATCCGGTGGTGCACACTAAAGACACAACCATGCTTCATGAACGGCAGGCCTTCCGTGTCATGCACGGAAGGTGGCATCCGCTTAAGAATGGGGTAGCTGTCCCCGATGAAAAGCAAGTACTCTCCAAGAGTGTTCCTCGGCACCCACGTAGCATCACGGGGGTCGAACTCGGCGCCATTCATCTGGTACACGCGGCATCCCAGATCTGGGCAGATGGTGACGTACATAGTCAAGGTCCATGCATAATAATGTTGTGCTCAAATATGGCGGTCAGTAATACTGTGCAGCAAATAGTACTACTCCGGTATAGAGGAAGTTAAATAACCGGCTTATTATATATAGCCACTCTTGGCTACATGGATGAGATAGTAAGACATGGAAAAACAAAAATGGTGGCAGCTAGTGGGTTCAAGTCTTCAAGGGCCTAGCTAGCTATACGCGTCCTCCAAGGTAAAAAGTACTCCTACTAGTACTGCAAAGTATAGTACTAGTACAACAATGAAAGAGAAGGCGAGAGGGTTAAAAAATGGAATACCTGGGTAGATGGTGACGGTCCGATCGTGGTAGATTGTGTGACCATGTTGCACATTAGTGGTACCATGGGTAACGACTGCTAAGATAGTCGATCCCAATATGCAAAAGTCAGCTACAAGGTTCCAGGTTAGACCGAATCGCGGATGCAAATGCACATCCAGGATCGGCGATCTTATTTTGATCGGGGGATGACTGGTCCCTGCAAAATAATGGAGTACCGTTAGGGATGCAAATGATGGTTTGTGCATTCCGTTTGTAATCTCCCGTACCGTAGGATGGCAACCAGATGAAACAAGTCCCCTGGCTTGTCACCACGAAGATGCGGCCTAGATGGCGCACGGCATCTTCGAACGTGTAGGGGTACAAATCTGCTGCCGCCAACATGCGCCAGCCACTGCCGTTACTGCCTCTTGCATTGATGGCAATCCTTATGTCGAACACCGCGATGAGATAGTAATCGTCGTAGCCGTGTCGCTTTGTCGGCGGGTCCGCAATTGCTATCTTCTTCAATCTCATGTAGGCATCATCATACGTATTCTTGCCCAGCCAGTCCGGAAGGCCGATCCCAATGGTGGAGAAGGGGTCTACCGGAACGGCCGCACTGCCGTCGATGTTGTGCAAAATGATGGTGGTATCCAGCCGGAGGTATGCAAGCCAATCTTCGTTGGCACCGACCCAGACCTATATATAAGACGGTGGGCAGCGGAGAAATTACGGGGTGGAAATGGAATAACTAAGTACTACATGGCATAACACTAACACCGGCTCCAAGATCACACAAAGCAGTTTTAACATAGTTTCTTTTAATGGAGCATGGTATAGTTAGTACTCCTGGATCTCCTAGTTTCTTAGGTATTCCACCCTTGAATGTGTAATTAGCAAGCATGGTGGAAATTTCAGCTTCCGGTATCTTTCTCTTATTTGTAACAATATCCTTCATATACTTAGCATAAGGATTCATTTTGAGCATATCAGTTAATCGCATACGCAAAAAGATAGGTCTAATCATTTCAGCAAAGCGCTCAAAATCCTCATCATCCTTTTTCTTGGATGGTTTGGGAGGAAAAGGCATGGGTTTCTGAACCCATGGTTCTTTTTCTTTACCGTGCTTCCTAGCAACAAAGTCTCTCTTATCATAACGTTGATTCTTTGATTGTGGGTTATCAAGATCAACAGCATGTTTAGTTTCTATAACATTATCATTACTAGGTTGAGCATCATCATGAACATCTTCGTTTACATTTTCATTAGGTTCATGTTCATTACCAGATTGTGTTTCAACATCAAAAGTAGAAATATCATTTGGATTCTCAGGTGTTTCAGCAATAGGTTCACTAGAAGCATGCAAAGTCCTATCATTTTTCTTTTTCTTCCTTTTAGAAGGACTAGGTGCATCTATATTATTTCTATGAGAATCTTGTTCAATTCTCTTAGGGTGACCTTCAGGATACAAAGGTTCCTGAGTCATTTTACTAGTTCTAGTAGCCACTCTAACAGCATAGTCATTTTTCTTACTATTCAATTCATTGAGCAAATCATTCTGAGCCTTAAGTACTTGCTCTACTTGAGTGGTAACCATAGAAGCATGTTTACTAATGAGTTTAAGTTCACCTTTAACTCTAGACATATAATCACCCAAGTGTTCAAGCATGTCAGAATTGTATTTCAATTATCTACCAAAATAAGCATTGAAGTTTTCTTGTTTGACAATAAAATTATCAAACTCTTCTAAACATTGGCTAGCAAGCTTAGTAGGAGGGATTTCAGCTTTATCAAATCTATAGAGAGAATTTACCTTTACTACCTGTGTCAGGTTATCAAGACCATGAGTTTCTTCAATAGGTGATGGATTAAGATCATATATTTCTTCAACATGCGGTAAATTTAGACCATGTATTTCTTCAATAGGAGGTAAATTCTTAACATCTTCAGCTTTAATACCTTTTTCTTTCATAGATTTCTTTGCCTCTTGCATATCTTCAGGACTGAGAAACAGAAAACCTCTCTTCTTCGGAGTTGCTTTAGGAATACGCTTAGGAATTGGCTCAGGAGCTGGCTCAGAAAGTGTCCAATTATTTTCATTTGTCAACATATTATTCAATAGAATTTCAGCTTCATCTGGTGTTCTTTCCGTGAAAACAGAACCAGCACAACTATCCAAGTAATCTCTGGAAGCATCGGTTAGTCCATTATAAAAGATATCAAGTATTTCATTTTTCTTAAGCGGATGATCAGGCAAAGCATTAAGTAATTGGAGAAGCCTCCCCCAAGCTTGTGGGAGACTCTCTTCTTCAATTTGCACAAAATTATATATATTCCTTAAAGCAGCTCGTTTCTTATGAGCAGGGAAATATTTAGCAGAGAAGTAATAAATCATATCCTGGGGACTACGCACACAACCAGGATCAAGAAAATTAAACCATATCTTAGCATCACCCTTTAATGAGAACGGAAATATTTTAAGGATGTAAAGGTAACGAGTTCTCTCATCATTAGTGAACAGGGTGGCTATATCACTCAACTTAGTAAGATGTGCCACAACGGTTTCAGATTCATAGCCATAAAAAGGATCAGATTCAACCAAAGTAATTATCTCGGGATCAACAGAGAATTCATAATCCCTATCAGTAACACAGATAGGTGAAGTAGCAAAAGCAGGGTCGGGTTTCATTCTAGCATTAAGAGATCACTGCTTCCATTTAGCTAATAGCTTCTTAAGATCACTTCTATCATTCCAAGCTAAAATGGCTCTAGCAGATTCTTCATCCAAAACATAACCCTCCGGTACAACAGGTAATTCATATTTATTAGGGGGAGAGTCTTCATCATCGCTATCTTCAAAATTATCAGTTTCAATAATTTCATTCTCTCTAGCCCTAGCAAGTTGTTCATCAAGAAATTCACCAAGTGGCACAGTAGTATCAAGCATAGAAGTAGTTTCATCATAAGTATCATGCATAGCAGAAGTGGCATCATCAATAACATGTGACATATCGGAACAGATAGCGGAAGCAGGTTTAGGTGTCGCAATTTTACTCAAAATAGAAGGTGAATCAAGTGCAGAGCTAGATGGCAGCTCCTTACCTCCCCTCGTAGTTGAGGGATAAATTGTTGTTTTTGCGTCTTTCAAGTTCTTCATAGTGACCAGTAGATAAAAATCCCAAGTGACTCAAAGAATAGAGCTATGCTCCCCGGCAATGGTGCCAGAAAATAGTCTTGATAACCCACAAGTATAGGGGATCGCAACAGTTTTCGACGGTAGAGTATTCAACCCAAATTTATTGATTCGACACAAGGGGAGCCAAAGAATATTCTCAAGTATTGGAACTTGAGTTGTCAATTCAACCACACCTGGATAATTTAGTATCTGCAGCAAAGTATTTAGTAGCAAAGTAATATGGAAGTAACGGTAACGGTAGCAAAGTAATATTTTTGGGTTTTTGTAGTGATTGTAACAGTAGCAACGGAAAAGTAAATAAGCGAGGAACAATATGTGAAAAGCTCGTAGGCATTGGATCGGTAATGGAGAATTATGCCTGATGTGGTTCATCATGTAACAGTCATAACATAGGGTGACACAGAACTAGCTCCAATTCTGTAACGCCCCGGATCCGATGCGCCAGGTGTCCGCCAGTTATTCGCCGTCCTTGCCATGTCATTTGCTTGCGTGTTGCATCTTGCAATGTCATCATCTGCATTGCATCATCATATTTTTCGAAACTTGCATCCGTCCGGGTTCTCCGAGTTCTCTCCCTTGTCCGTTCTGAGACCAACCACACTAGCACGCGCCCGCGGCATGTCCGAATATTATTTTATAAGTGGCATAAAAATGTTCTCGGAATGGGTTGAAAGTTGGCATGCGGTGTTGTTTTGTTGTAGGTAGGCCGCCTGCCAAGTTTCATCGCATTCGGAGTCCGTTTGATAGTCCAACCGTTAAACATATAGCGGTACCGTTGCCGGTACCTTCGTCGGACGTTTTCGGTCTCCGGAAACAGTTGCCGGGCTGCACTCCTCTCCTCTCATCTCAGCCCAACCTCTCTTCACAGCCCATTAGCCACCTATCTAGCCCCCTCCTCTCCGGGTCGTCCGATCGGGATCGAACGGCTCCGGAACGGCCTCAAACCCACCAAACCCTAGCCCCTACCCTATTTAAGCACACCCACATGCCATTTTTGGCCTTCTCCCTTCTCCACCTCGAAATCCGCGCCCCAATCATCAACCAGCCGCCTCCCACCTCCTCCCCTCGAATTCCGGTGCCGGCCGACCCTGCCCCGCCACTTGGCACCGCCGCCATGCCTCTGGGGCCAATCCCAGCATGCCACCTCAGCCCCAACGCCCGCGCCAGCCAATCCCCATGCGCCATCTGTCCTCCCCACATCGTCCCCGCGCCTCCACCGCGCCAGGCCCGCCCGAGGCCCATCGGCGGCCCGCGCCAGGGCCGAACCGGGCTCGCCGCCGCCCGCCGCCACCTGGTCCCGAGCGCCTCCCGCTCCGGAGCCCCGCCGCCCGACCTCACCAGCGCCTCCGCCCCGCTGCCCATCTACCCCGCCGCCTTGCCACCGCCCGCGAGCACCGCGCCGGTGCCGCCGCCGTCCCGGTGAGCTCGCGCCTTCCCGTCGCCCTCTCCATCTTGCTTCCCTCTCTCTCTCAGATCTCTCTCTCTCTCCCTCTCTCTCTCTGCAAGTCGCCGCCGTCCCCGTTGTTCCGCCGTCGCCGGTGGCCTCCCCGTCGCCGGGAACGAGACCCCGGGGCCGGATCCACCGCATCCATGGCCGTCTCCGGCCTCGCCGGCCCTGCCGAAGCCTACCGCCGCCGCCATGGTCCTCTGCTCGTGCGAGCGCGAGACGAGGACGACGTCCAGGCCGCCCCCTCGCCCTGGTGGGCCTCGCTCAGCCTCAGGCCCAGCATCCCGGCCTACCTCCTCCTCTCCACCAACCCGGGCCAAGGCCCATGGTGAGCACCAGATCCGCTGCGCCCCCCCTTCCACTGTTGGCCCAAGCGTAGATTCGGCCCGTAGATGTTTTTTTTAGTTCTGCGATTTTAGCATTATCCAGAGATTGCAGTTTTACAGATTAGTCCCTAGACTTCATGCATTTAATCACCCAGGAACCGTGCATCGGATTAAAATGATTTATATACGAAACTTGCTTAAAATTTTGTGTAGATTGATAATTTGCAACTTTCATCTATGTTTAAAATGTTTAAAATGATGTTTGTTTAAATTTGCTCAAATGCCATGTTAAAATGATTTATTTCATAAGTAAATAACCGTAACTCGGAATTTAATAATTTATATATGTAAATGGGGTAGAAAAATGCATAGAATAACTTGGTTCACTTTATTTTCCTGTTTAACAACAATAAAATATGCTTTAGGGCAGAACAGTACCAAACCTAATATAGGCATATGAGGAGTTTCCGGACTTGTTATTTTGTTGTTCCGGCCTCATTTAAACTTGCCTAAATAGTTAGTTTAATTATGCTTCACCTCTTGCCATGTTAATCAACATTTAACATTGTTGGGTACATAAAAAAGAGAGAACTAAAGATGTGGTGTTTAGTCAATATGCAACTCGTTGCATATTGAGCTCCACTTAATTTGTAGTGTTGGTTGTTGCACTTTGCCATGCCATGCCTCATTAAACCGGACATGCATCATACTTGGTTGTGCATCATTCCATGCTTATGTGGTGGTTGTTTACCATGTTGTTTGCTCTTTTCCGGTGTTGCCTCTTCGGGTTGGTTCCGATAACGTTGCGATTGTGAGGATTCGTTCGACTACGTCCGTTTGTCTTCTTCATGGTCTCGTTCTTCTTCCTTGCGGGATCTCAGGCAAGATGACCATTCCCTCGAAATCACTTCTATCTTTGCTTGCTAGATTGCTCGCTCTTTTGCTATGCCTATGCTGCGATACCTACCACTTGCTTATCATGCCTCCCATATTGTTAAACCAAGCCTCTAACCCACCTTGTCCTAGCAAACCGTTGTTTGGCTATGTTACTGCTTTGCTCAGCCCCTCTTATAGCGTTGTTAGTTGCAGGTGAAGATGAAGCTTGTTCCTTGTTGGAACATGGAGATGTTGTTCCTTGTTGGTACATGTTTACTTGTTGGGATATCACAATATATCTTATTTAATTAATGCATATATATACTTGGTAAAGGGTGGAAGGCTCGGCCTTATGCCTGGTGTTTTGTTCCACTCTTGCCGCCCTAGTTTCCGTCATATCGGTGTTATGTTCCCGGATTTTGCGTCCCTAACGCGGTCGGGTGATTTATGGGACCCCCTTGACAGTTCGCTTTGAATAAGACTTTTCCAGCAAGGCCCAACCTTGGTTTTACCATTTGCCTACCACCTATCCCTTTTATCTTGGGTATGATCAACCCGAGGGTCATCTTTATTTAGCCCCCCGGGCCAATGCTTGTCTAAGTGTTGGTCCAAACTAGAGCACCGTGCGGGACCGTCCCTTGGCAACTTGGGTTATGTTGGTTCCTGTACGCTTCGCTTATCCGGTGTTGCCCTAAGAACGAGATATGTGCAACTCCTATCAGGATGTCGGCGCATCGGGCGGTTTTGCTGGACTTGTTTTATTACTGTCGAAATGTCTTGTAGCCGGGATTCCGAGACTGATCGGGTCTTCCCGGGGAGAAGGAATATCCTTCGTTGATCGCGAGAGCTTATCATGGGCTAAGTTGGGACACCCCTGCAGGGTTTTGAACTTTCGAAAGCCGTGCCCGCGGTTATGTGGCAGATGGGAATTTGTTAATGTCCGGTTGTAGAAAACCCGAAGTTGATCTTAACTAAAATACACCAACCGCGTGTGTAACCGTGATGGTCTCTTCTCGGCAGGGTCCGGGAAGTGAACACGGTGTTGGAGTTATGTCTGACGTAAGTAGTTCAGGATCACTTATTGATCATAGTTGTTCGACCGTGCTTTGCCTTCACTTCTCGCTCTCATTTCCGTATGTTAGCCACCATATATGCTAGTCGCTTGCTGCAGCTCCACCTCATACCTTTTACCCCTACCCATAAGCTTAAATAGTCTTGATCTCGCGGGTGTGAGATTGCTGAGTCCCCGTGACTCACCAGATACTTCCAATACCAGTTTGCAGGTGCCGATGAGACCGTGCAGGTGACACACCCGAGCTCAAGGAGGAGTTCGATGGAGATCTTGTGTTTTGTGTTGTTTCGTTCTAGTCGATCAGTAGTGGAGCCCAGTTGGGGTCGATCGTGGACCTTTGTCGCTTTTGGGGTTTCTTCTCTTATTTTGGCTCCGTAGTCGGGCCCTGATTGTAACTGTATGATGTAATGATTTATTCATGTATTTGTGTGAAGTGGCGATTGTAAGCCAACTATGTATCTCTGTCCCTTATGTATTACATGGGTTGTGTGAAGATTACCTCACTTGCGACATTGCTTTCAATGCGGTTATGCCTCTAAGTCGTGCTTCGACACGTGGGAGATATAGCCGCATAGAGGGCGTTACAAGTTGGTAATCAGAGCCTTCCCCGACCTTAGGAGCCCCCACTGATTGATCGTTTTTAGCGGCCGAGTTGTGTCTAGAAAAATGTTTTGAGTCATTTAGGAATTATATATCGGAGAGTTTAGGAATTCTTTTACGTCCCAGTCTCCTCACCGCTCTGGTAAGGCATCCTGACGTAGAGTTTTGACTTTTCTCTTCTCAAATTTCACTAAAAAAAAATTTAGGATCACGCGGGTATATTACAATCGTTCCGATGGTTTTATGATGACAACATTGTCTTGGTTGCCTCCTGACATTTAGGGGTTGTGGCAGTGTCCCGGGGAGTTGAGCTCCGAGGTGTTGTCGTCATAATCTTATCGTTGCGGTTTTGGAATACCTGAGTTTAGTACGCCGACATCGAAAATCTCTTTTGTACAGTTGTTGGTGAGATAACCCTGATAGCCCAGTACTGAGGCGAGTGCGGGAGTATTGCCATGACTCGTATAACGGATGCTTTTCGAAGGTTGAGGTAGATGATTTCCGAGGATTTCTTGGTTATGTGTTGAAGGATGGATACAGCTGGATCTAGGTATTGTTAGTTTGGGTGATATATTTTGTGTCCCCTGTATCCCCAACACCCGATTGCATAACCAGAAAGTTTCGGGAGTTTATAAGTGGGAATTCAAGTATCACGTAGGGATTCTTTCCAACAGACACATGATATGATATGGGATCTATCATATGTTTGTTTCCGGCTTACTATACAAGCCAATCCTTTGTTTTGTTTTGTTTTGTGGTATTCGAGTTGCTTCGAAGTCAAATGTGGATTCCATACCTTCCCTAAATGGTGTTCTCATATTGCTATGTGAATACTAATCCTTCTTGATCATCGAGGTTGTCATGTCAATTCTTTTCCAACCGGTGTGTCCCTCTTCAAGTGGATTCGATCACTTCAACATTCGCAAGATCAATTATCAGTTTTTTTTCTCAATGGTGTTTGCTTCATCCGTCCCAAGTTGTCTTTGTTTTCCCGCCCTCCCACCCTTATTTTCTTCAAGGACTCAGATTTCTCAATCAAGTATCCATTTTACTCTTGTGAAGCCTCTCCATTCTTCTCCTTCATGTTCTTACCCGGTGTTTCTCATGAAGATACTAACGGAGCTTCAAGTTCATCATTCGTCATTCTTTCTTCTACGGTGGATTCAATTCAAGCTTTCGGTGTTGATCATATTCCTTTTCTTATTTCAAGTGCTTTCTTATGCCGGTGCATCTCTTAATCATCCACTTCTCGCTATTCATTTGTTCCGGTGTGCTGAAGATATCTCAGAAGATTCAAGTTTTCATTCTCATTTCACTCAAGTTCTTTTGAGGATGCTATCTCATTCAAGCCATTTAATTCAGCCGGTGCAATATCCCTTTCAAGCAATCACTTCAACGGTGTGTCTTTTGAGTGGGCCCTAACCCATAGGTCTTTTTCCAGGATCTTACCTTACTCTTCTATTTTCCCGAAGCTATTCCCAAATTCTTTTCAAAGTTTGACGTAAGAATGAATTTTCATCAGTCATATGTCTTTCTCCAAGATCTTTCAAATTCTTTTCATTATTGGTTCAACCTTTCTAATTTTTCATTCCGGAGTGCCTCAACAATTCTTGGTGTTTCTCATCATCATTCTCAACATTTGAAGACCGAAGAAGAGTTCCTCTTAAATCCTTACCCGTTCTTACCAAGTTGTGTGGTTCTAGCTTGTTGCCATTCTCTCATAATTGTTTTCGATTGTGAGAATAATTTTCACCCATCCGGAGCATTTCAGGAGTCTTTTCAGTTTGATTCTTCGGAGCCCATCATCTCAGAATTATTCATTCTGAGCTTCGTCTATCATTCTCCAAATCATACCGGTGCATCATTCAAGTATACTCTAATCAGTTCATGATCTCTTCGTTCTCATGTATCTAAATCCTGGCAAGCATCTTCGTTCATTTGCTTACTCTTCCCGGTGTTTCTTTATCTTTTCTTCGTTCATTTTCAATTCTTACGGTGGTTCGTTGAAGATCCTTCTTCCTTTGTTATCATATAGATTCATTCGTTCTTTCCAATCCTACCGGTGGTTCGTGGAAGACCTTCCCAAGGTTGTGCTTTACCCATCTTGATCCTTCTAGGAGAATAAGTGGTATGCCAAGTCCATTGCTTGTCATCAATTTAAATTGGTGAAGAATACGCATAACACAATTCTTGTTCTTGTTTCATCCAAGTGATTAATTCCTTATTCCGGAGATTCGTCAAAATTCTTGATTTCAATTGTTTCATCTTGTCTTCCTCAGAGTTCCAAGCTCTCGCAATTATATCACCACGGAGATCCATCTAATCATTGCAAGGTTTCACCTTGTGTTTTCAACTTCTCTTTCTTTTATCATCCTTTTCTTACCGGAGTTCTTCATGGAGGCTCTACATGGTGCTTCGTCGAGGATTCTTTTCATTATTCAATTGTTCTTCAAGATTTCTCTCGGAATTAAGATCCGCCAAGCTATACTCTAAAATAAACATGGTGTTCCAACACATGTTTTGTCTTGAGGAGTTCAAGTATTCTTCATCTTGTATTCCAAAGTGCAATTCTTTCAACCGTATCATTCGAGGTGGTATTATGTCATTCTTGATAAATTTGAGTTCATGTCTCAGGATTCACATGTTGTTAAGAATGAGATATTTAAATCCACCATTTTCTCTTCGTTCAAGGGATCTTTTCAACCAATCCAATCTCTTCATTGGAGTTATCTTGGGATATATTTCACCTAAAGCCTTCCATTGGGAATGTTGCTAATTATGGTGCTTATAAATGACCCAAGTTCTTCATTTGCCCTTCCGGTGATTTAGCTTTCTCGTCTCCTTGTTGATATCAATCCAATTTTTTGTTCCCGTGAGTGGCAGGTCGTCACCTCATATTTTGAGATGTTTGTCATAAGCCCACTACAAGCTTATTAGTTTCGTTGTTGGTTTTCCAACAACTCCGTCCTATTCTTCTTCCTTAGGGTGTTTTCCAAACTCATTTGTGGTAGAAGTTGTCTTCTCCATTCCTTTATTCCAATGATCTATCTTCTATTTTTCTTCCGGAGGCATTGTGATGTTGCTCTCGTCGACCCATCATCTTGTTTTGCCAAGATCATGTTCTTTCCTTGCTTATCGAATTAACCGGAGTGTTGTGGCTATCATTCCTCTTTTAACCGGAGTCTCATCCAAGTGCTTTCATTTTGCCAAGTTCAAATTCTATTCCTCCAGTTCCAACCGGAGTGTAATATCACCTCTTCAATATCGTATCACCTTATCAAGCTTTCATCTCTTTTCTACCGGAGTGCTGTCCAAAATTCTGTCATTCTTGTTCCTTGACTATCTCATTATACCGAGGTGGTCATATTCTTTTCGTTCGTGAAGCTCTTTTTCCATGTCTTTCAAACAACAAGGATATCATATGTTCCTTGTTCCTCTTTGCTAACGGAGTGTTTGCAATCTCGTTCATTCTCCATGGTATTCTTTCTTTCAATTTGTTAAACCTCTCAAGGTTCTTTGGTTTCACTCGTCTGTCAAAGAAGCAACTTAGCTTTATCTCTTCTCTTTCTCTTCCGTTTTCTCCTCCGGTGCCATCCTAGATCTCGGGACGAGATCCTCTCGTAGTGGTGGAGTGTTCTAACGCCCCGGATCCGATGCGCCAGGTGTCCGCCAGTTATTCGCCGTCCTTGCCCTGTCATTTGCTTGCGTGTCGCATATTGCCATGTCATCATCCGCATTGCATCATCATATTTTTCGAAACTTGCATCCGTCCGGGTTCTCCGAGTTCTCTCCCTTGTCCGTTCTGAGACCAACCACACTAGCACGCGCCCGCGGCATGTCCGAATATTATTTTATAAGTGGCATAAAAATGTTCTCGGAATGGGTTGAAAGTTGGCATGCGGTGTTGTTTTGTTGTAGGTAGGCCGCCTGCCAAGTTTCATTGCATTCGGAGTCCGTTTGATAGCCCAACCGTTAAACATATAGCGGTACCGTTGCCGGTACCTTCGTCGGACGTTTTCGGTCTCCGGAAACAGTTGCCGGGCTGCACTCCTCTCCTCTCATCTCAGCCCAACCTCTCTTCACAGCCCATTAGCCACCTATCTAGCCCCCTCCGCTCCGGGTCATCCGATCAGGATCGAACGGCTCCGGAACGGCCTCAAACCCACCAAACCCTAGCCCCTACCCTATTTAAGCACACCCACATGCCATTTTTGGCCTTCTCCCTTCTCCACCTCGAAATCCGCGCCCCAATCATCAACCAGCCGCCTCCCACCTCCTCCCCTCGAATTCCGGTGCCGGCCGACCCTGCCCCGCCACTTGGCACCGCCGCCATGCCCCTGGGGCCAATCCCAGCATGCCACCTCAGCCCCAACGCCCGCGCCAGCCAATCCCCGTGCGCCATCTGTCCTCCCCACGTCGTCCCCGCGCCTCCACCGCGCCAGGCCCGCCCGAGGCCCATCGGCGGCCCGCCCCAGGGCCGAACTGGGCTCGCCGCCGCCCGCCGCCGCCTGGTCCCGAGCGCCTCCCGCTCCGGAGCCCCGCCGCCCGACCTCACCAGCGCCTCCGCCCCGCTGCCCCTCTACCCCGCCGCCTCGCCACCGCCCGCGAGCACCGCGCCGGTGCCGCCGCCGTCCCGGTGAGCTCGCGCCTCCCCGTCGCCCTCTCCATCTTGCTTCCCTCTCTCTCTCAGATCTCTCTCTCTCTCCCTCTCTCTCTGCAGGTCGCCGCCGTCCCCGTTGTTCCGCCGTCGCCGGTGGCCTCGCCGTCGCCGGGAACGAGACCCCGGGGCCGGATCCACCGCATCCATGGCCGTCTCCGGCCTCGCCGGCCCTGCCGAAGCCTACCGCCGCCGCCATGGTCCTCTGCTCGTGCGAGCGCGAGACGAGGACGACGTCCAGGCCGCCCCCTCGCCCTGGTGGGCCTCGCTCAGCCTCAGGCCCAGCATCCCGGCCTGCCTCCTCCTCTCCACCAACCCGGGCCAAGGCCCATGGTGAGCACCAGATCCGCTGCGCCCCCCCTTCCACTGTTGGCCCAAGCGTAGATTCGGCCCGTAGATGTTTTTTTTTCAGTTCTGCGATTTTAGCATTATCCAGAGATTGCAGTTTTACAGATTAGTCCCTAGACTTCATGCATTTAATCACCCAGGAACCGTGCATCGGATTAAAATGATTTATATACGAAACTTGCTTAAAATTTTGTGTAGATTGATAATTTGCAACTTTCTTCTATGTTTAAAATGTTTAAAATGATGTTTGTTTAAATTTGCTCAAATGCCATGTTAAAATGATTTATTTCATAAGTAAATAATCGTAACTCGGAATTTAATAATTTATATATGTAAATGGGGTAGAAAAATGCATAGAATAACTTGGTTCACTTTATTTTCCTGTTTAACAACAATAAAATATGCTTTAGGGCAGAACAGTACCAAACCTAATATAGGCATATGAGGAGTTTCTGGACTTGTTATTTTGTTGTCCGGCCTCATTTAAACTTGCCTAAATAGTTAGTTTAATTATGCTTCACCTCTTGCCATGTTAATCAACATTTAACATTGTTGGGTACATAAAAAAGAGAGAACTAAATAATTGATGTGGTGTTTAGTCAATATGCAACTCGTTGCATATTGAGCTCCACTTAATTTGTAGTGTTGGTTGTTGCACTTTGCCATGCCATGCCTCATTAAACCGGACATGCATCATACTTGGTTGTGCATCATTCCATGCTTATGTGGTGGTTGTTTACCATGTTGTTTGCTCTTTTCCGGTGTTGCCTCTTCGGGTTGGTTCCGATAACGTTGCGATTGTGAGGATTTGTTCGACTACGTCCGTTTGTCTTCTTCATGGTCTCGTTCTTCTTCCTTGCGGGATCTCAGGCAAGATGACCATTCCCTCGAAATCACTTCTATCTTTGCTTGCTAGATTGCTCGCTCTTTTGCTATGCCTATGCTGCGATACCTACCACTTGCTTATCATGCCTCCCATATTGTTAAACCAAGCCTCTAACCCACCTTGTCCTAGCAAACCGTTGTTTGGCTATGTTACTGCTTTGCTCAGCCCCTCTTATAGCGTTGTTAGTTGCAGGTGAAGATGAAGCTTGTTCCTTGTTGGAACATGGAGATGTTGTTCCTTGTTGGTACATGTTTACTTGTTGGGATATCACAATATATCTTATTTAATTAATGCATATATATACTTGGTAAAGGGTGGAAGGCTCGGCCTTATGCCTGGTGTTTTGTTCCACTCTTGCCGCCCTAGTTTCCGTCATATCGGTGTTATGTTCCCGGATTTTGCGTCCCTAACGCGGTCGGGTGATTTATGGGACCCCCTTGACAGTTCGCTTTGAATAAGACTTTTCCAGCAAGGCCCAACCTTGGTTTTACCATTTGCCTACCACCTATCCCTTTTCTCTTGGGTCTGATCAACCCGAGGGTCATCTTTATTTAGCCCCCCGGGCCAATGCTTGTCTAAGTGTTGGTCCAAACTAGAGCACCGTGCGGGACCGTCCCTTGGCAACTTGGGTTATGTTGGTTCCTGTACGCTTCGCTTATTCGGTGTTGCCCTGAGAACGAGATATGTGCAGCTCCTATCAGGATGTCGGCGCATCGGGCGGTTTTGCTGGACTTGTTTTATTACTGTCGAAATGTCTTGTAGCCGGGATTCCGAGACTGATCGGGTCTTCCCGGGGAGAAGGAATATCCTTCGTTGATCGCGAGAGCTTATCATGGGCTAAGTTGGGACACCCCTGCAGGGTTTTGAACTTTCGAAAGCCGTGCCCGCGGTTATGTGGCAGATGGGAATTTGTTAATGTCCGGTTGTAGAAAACCCGAAGTTGATCTTAACTAAAATACACCAACCGCGTGTGTAACCGTGATGGTCTCTTCTCGGCAGGGTCCGGGAAGTGAACACGGTGTTGGAGTTATGTCTGACGTAAGTAGTTCAGGATCACTTATTGATCATAGTTGTTCGACCGTGCTTTGCCTTCTCTTCTCGCTCTCATTTGCGTATGTTAGCCACCATATATGCTAGTCGCTTGCTGCAGCTCCACCTCATACCTTTTACCCCTACCCATAAGCTTAAATAGTCTTGATCTCGCGGGTGTGAGATTGCTGAGTCCCCGTGACTCACCAGATACTTCCAATACCAGTTTGCAGGTGCCGATGAGACCGTGCAGGTGACACACCCGAGCTCAAGGAGGAGTTCGATGGAGATCTTGTGTTTTGTGTTGTTTCGTTCTAGTCGATCAGTAGTGGAGCCCAGTTGGGGTCGATCGTGGACCTTTGTCGCTTTTGGGGTTTCTTCTCTTATTTTGGCTCCGTAGTCGGGCCCTGATTGTAACTGTATGATGTAATGCTTTATTCATGTATTTGTGTGAAGTGGCGATTGTAAGCCAACTATGTATCTCTGTCCCTTATGTATTACATGGGTTGTGTGAAGATTACCTCACTTGCGACATTGCTTTTAATGCGGTTATGCCTCTAAGTCGTGCTTCGACACGTGGGAGATATAGCCGCATAGAGGGCGTTACAAATTCATCAATGTAATGTAGGCATGTATTCCGAATATAGTCATACGTGCTTGTGGAAAAGAACTTGCATAACATCTTCTGTCCTACCCTCCCGTGCCAGTGGGGTCCTAGCGGAAACAAAGGGATATTAAGGCCTCCTTTTAATAGAGTACCGGACCAAAGCATTAACACATAGTGAATACATGAACTCCTCAAAGTACGGTCATCACCGGGAGTGGTCCCGATTATTGTCACTTCGGGGTTGCCGGATCATAACACATAGTAGGTGACTATAGACTTGCAAGATAGGATCAAGAACTCACATATATTCATGAAAACATAATAGGTTCAGATCTGAAATCATGGCGCTCGGGCCCTAGTGACAAGCATTGAGCATAGCAAAGTCATAGCAACATCAATCTCAGAACATAGTGGATACTAGGGATCAAACCCTAAGAAAACTAACTCAGTTACATGATAGATATCATCCAACCCATCACCGTCCAGCAAGCCTACGATGGAATTACTCACGCACGGCGGTGAGCATCATGAAATTAGTGATGGAGGATGGTTGATGATGACGACGGCGACGAATTCCCCTCTCCGGAGCCCCGAACGGACTCCAGATCAGCCCTCCCGAGAGGTTTTAGGGCTTGGCGGTGGCTCCGTATCGTAAAACGCGACGAATCCTTCTCCCTGATTTTTTTTCTCCCCGAACACGAATATATGGAGTTGGAGTTGAGGTCGGTGGAGCGTCAGGGGGCCCACGAGGCAGGGGGTAGGCGCGCCCCCACCCTCGTGGACAGGTGGAGGCCCCTGATACGTCCATTTTGCATCATGCTTTTATATTGATATTTATTGCATTATGGGCTGTTACTACACGTTATGTTACAATACTTATGCCTATTCTCTCTTATTTTACAAGGTTTACACAAGGAGGGAGAATGCCGGCAGCTGGAATTCTGGGCTGGAAAAGGAGCAAGTATTAGAGACCTATTCTGCACAACGCCAAAAGTCCTGAAACTCCACGAAAGTCATTGTTGAAAATAATAAAAAATATTGAGCAGAAGAAGTACACCAGAGGGGGACCCACCTGGCCACGAGGGTGGGGGGCGCGGGGCGCGCCCCCTACCTCGTGGCCCCCCTGTTGGCTCTCTGATGGCCATCTTCTGCTATATGAGGTCTTTTGTCATGGAAAAAATCACAAGCAACCTTTCGGGACCAGACTCCGCCGCCACGAGGCGGAACCTTGGCGGAACCAATCTAGGGCTCCGGCAGAGCTGTTGCCGGGGACACTTCCCTCCGGGAGGGGGAAATCATCGCCATCGTCATCACCAACGCTCCTCTCATCAGGAGAGGGCAATCTTCATCAACATCTTCACCAGCACCATCTCCTCTCAAAACCCTAGTTCATCTCTTATATCCAATTCTTGTCTCCAAGTCCGGGATTCGTACTAGTAGCTTGTTAGTAGTGTTGATTACTCTTTGTAGTTGATGCTAGTTAGTTTATTTGGTGGAAGATCATATGTTCAGATCCTTTATGCATATTAATACCCCTCTGATTATGAACATGAATATGCTTTGTGAGTAGTTACGTTTGTTCCTGAGGACATGGGAGAAGTCTTGCTATTAGTAGTCATGTGAATTTGGTATTCGTTCGATATTTTGATGAGATGTATGTTGTCTAGCCTCTAGTGGTGTTATGTGAACGTCGACTACATAACACTTCACCATTATTTGTGCCTAGAGGAAGGCATTGGGAAGTAATAAGTAGATGATGGGTTGCTAGAGTGACAGAAGCTTAAACCCTAGTTTATGCGTTGCTTCGTAAGGGGCTGATTTGGATCCATATGTTTCATGCTATGGTTAGGTTTACCTTAATACTTTTGTTGTAGTTGCGGATGCTTGCAATAGAGGTTAATCATAAGTGGGATGCTTGTTCAAGTAAGAACAGCACCCAAGCACCGGTCCACCCACATATCAAATTATCAAAGTACCAAACGTGAATCATATGAACGTGATGAAAACTAGTTTGACGATATTCCCATGTGTCCTCGGGAGCGCTTTTCTTTATATAAGAGTTTGTCCAGGCTTGTCCTTTGCTATAAAAAGGATTGGGCCACCTTGCTGCACTTTATTTACTTTTGTTACTTGTTGCTCATTACAAATTAGCTTATCACAAAACTATTTGTTACCACTTATTTCAGTACTTGCAGAGAATACCTTGCTGAAAACCGCTTATCATTTCCTTCTGCTCCTCGTTGGGTTCGACACTCTTACTTATCGAAAGGACTATGATAGATCCCCTATACTTGTGGGTCATCAAGACTCTTTTCTGGCGCCGTTGCCGGGGAGTGAAGCGCCTTTGGTAGGTGGAACTTGGTAATTGTATATATCTTGTTCATCGTGATCGCAATTATATATATAATTTTTGGCCTCGCGAAGGAGAAAGCATCGCTCAAGCTTGGAGGAGGCTTAAATCAATGTTATATTCATGCCCCAATCATGAGCTCTCAAGAGAAATAATTCTTCAAAAAATTTATGCTCGACTTTCTCATAATAATCAAACCATGCTCGATACTTCTTGTGCTGGCTCTTTTATGATGAAGACTATTGAATTCAAATGGAATTTATTAGATATAATTAAACGCAACTCTGAATATTGGGATCTCGACGAAGGTAAGGAGTCAGGTATGACACCTAAGTTTGATTGTGTTAAATCTTTTATGGATACCGATGTTTTCCGTAAATTTAGCACTAAATATGGACTTGACTCTGAGATAGTAGCTTCGTTCTGTGAATCTTTGCTACTTATGTTGATCTCCCCAAGGAGAAGTGGTTTAAATATCATCCTCCCATAGAAGTAAAGGTAGCTGCACCTACTAAAGTTGAAGAAAAGACTGTCACTTATAATGATCCTATTGTTCCTGCTTCTTATGTTGAGAAACCACCTTTCCCTGTTAGAATAAAGGATCGTGCTAAAGCTACAACTGTGGTTCGTAAAAGCAATATTAGAACTTATACACCTCCTGAGCAAGTCAAAGTTGATCCTAATATTGCTATTGTTAAAGATCTCTTGGCTGATAATATTGATGGGCATGTTATTTATTTCTGCGGTGAAACTGCTAGAATTGCTAAACCTTGTGCTAAAGATAGACATAGACCTGTGGTAGGCGTGCATGTTATTTCTGTTAAAATAGGAGATCATTGTTATCATGGCTTATGTGATATGGGTGCTAGTGTTGCTGCAATACCTTATGACTTATATAAAGAAATTGTCACATCCCTAGTTCGGGTAATGCTTAGTGCTTGCATTAGAGTGTTGCATCATGTTTAAATTCTATTTAAATTGAAATGGGGATTGATCAAACCCTAGCACCTAAAAGAAATCAAATAGGTTCAAATAAAACCTTTTTCAAAGAACCCAAAATGCCTTTGAAAATGTTCATGATTTTTGTCAAAGGTGAAAACCTCTGCCAAAAATGATGCTAATATTTTGAGGCCATTCTGGATAATTGAATTAATTCTTAAAGTATTTGAATTGGGGCATTTAATTGCTATACATATTATTAAATGCTCCAACAATTCTGAAAATAGCTAAGGGCCTCTGTAATAATTCATTTAATGCCCATAATTATTTTCAGGATTTATTAAAATGATTTGGGCTATAAAACTAAATCAAAACAAAATAACAAAAATAGAAAACAGAAACTAAATTTTAAAAGAGAGAGAGGAACTACCTGGGCTCACCTAGCCGGCCCAGCTGGCCCAGCCCACCTGGCACCTCCTGTCGCCTTCCTCCTGCCAGTAGGAGCAGCTGCGTGCTCGCACGCGCGCGGCCGAGGAGGCCAGCTCCTCCCTGCCTGCCTGCCCCACCCCGACGCATCTGGACGTCGCCACGCGACCCCCTGGACTCCCTCGACCGCTCCCCTCTCTCCCTGCCTCGCCTCTCTCGCTCTCTCTCCCGAAGCCGAGCGAGCTCGTCGCCGCCGACAAGCACCGCCGTGGCCACAACCACTGCCTCGCCCCGCCGATGCTCTCAGAGGCTCCGCCGCAACCTCTTCTCCCTCTTCGCCGAGCTACACGACCAAGGACGGCCCCAAGACGACGCATGTGGCCTCCTTCCCCGGCCACAGCCGCCGGATGCCGCCGTCCGATTAGCCGTCTCCGACGCCTCCCCGAGTCTGCTGAGCTCCGCTTCGACCCCGCTGTGAGCTCCGCCACGGTTTCCCCCTCTTCCCCGCTTCATTTGATCGCCGTAGCCGTCGCACCCTTGATGACCGAGCTGCGGCGCCGCCTGAGCTCACCGGCGACGAGGCACCGGTGACCAAATGGTCCCGTGAATATGCCAGTTGGCCTTGCGAGCTCTTGTAGAGCCCGTAGATACTAACTGCTAGCTCCTCCGTGCGCTGCGTCGTCGGTTTCATTGACGTCCGAACTCCGGCCGCCGCCGCGAGCCCTGCTCCGGCGAGCTCCGCCGTCCCCGCGACCTCCCCTATGCCCAGATGGATGCGGTCGAGCACGGGCTGCCGATTGGTAGTCCCCGCGCGCCTTTCCGCCGCCTGTAGCGCATTCCGGCGAAGCACCGCCGCGCGGTTTGGTCGCCGCCGGCCAACTCCGGCGAGGCTGACGTGGCGCCGTCATTAGGGGTTAATCACCCCGCTAACTGAACCATGTTACACTGACAGTGGGCCCTGCTGCCTAATTAAGCCACTAGTTAGATTTAAGTTAGATTAATTAACAAAACCAGCGGACCCACGCGTCAGGGCTGACTTGCTGACGTGGCCGTTGACCAGGCCCCACCTGTCATTGACACTGAACAGCTCTGTGTCACTGACCAGTGGACCCCAGCCGTCAGGTTTGACCTGGGCTGGCGCCTTTGACCTGCTGACGTCACCCCGACGTCATGCTGACGTAGTATTACATTTTCTGGATTTATTTTTATACAGGAAATTCCAGAAAATAGTACTAACTTCTAAATTTCATAGAAATTCAACCGTAGCTCCAAATGCAAAGATTTATATATGAAAAATGATCAGAAAAATCCAATCTATCCATCTATATCATTTTCATGCATGTTAGAACACTTTAACCTTGCTGTTTAGGTGAAACAAGGTAAAGCACTAATATGACCTCTTAAAATGGGTTTGCATTTGAATATTTGGTTCAAATGGACTCATCTCAATCTGTTCTAGCTTGCATTAGCCAAAACACATTCATATTGCCATGTCATAGCATGCATCATCTTGTGCATTGCATTGATTGTATTTCTTTCTGTGTTGCCGGTATTGTCCCCTCTCGATAGACGTGGATCCGACGACGTGATCGATGACACCGATGAAGAACTATATTATCTTCAGAAGTGCCAGGCAAGCAAAAACCCCTTGTTCATTCCGATACAATCCCACTCTCTCGCTCCTGCTCTCTTTTACTGCATTAGGACAACAACGTTTCAACTGTTACTTGCTGCGGTAGTTGAACCCCTTTATCCTCTGCATGACCTGTCATTGCCACAGTAAATAGATGAAACCCACTAGCATGAGTAGGAGTTGTTTGAGCCCTGATGTGCCTACTCATTCATGCTTGTTTGTCATGCCTGCTACTGCTTAGAGTTGAGTCGGGTCTGATTCATCGGGAATGAATTGGAATGTGGTGAACATGTCCTCATGATGAGAGCTAAGTGTGTGAACACGATTTGGTAAAGGTAGCGGTGAGAGGCCATGTAGGAGTACATGGTGGGTTGTCTCATTGCAGCTGTCCTCAGGAACTGAGTTCTGTGTTTGTGATCCATGAACAGTTACTACCACACATTGGGCTCCGGGCGCTCCAAGCCCTCTCGACTTATTAATCAACCCGATCTCTGTCCAGGAGTTGCAACTAGTTTCTGGTGTTTGTAGGTAGTGTTAGTAGTCTACCAAGTGGCACCCGGTACAGGTGGGCTTGGGACAGACTAGGCACAGTGGCACGGTGTACCAAGTGGCACCCGGTTGGTGGGCTTGGGAACCCTGCTCACATCGTTTGGGGCCGTGAGCGACACCCCGGCCGGATCTCCTTGCGGATGGAACCCGAATAGGCGATAAACCTGGACGAGAGACTTGTGTGATTAGTCAGGTCGTGGCCGACTCCCTCGCCCGGCTTCCGCTTGAAGGTTGCCGAGGTACATGACGTGTACAGGGCGATAAGTGGCGAGAGCGTGTGTGAAGAAGTACACCCCTGCAGGGTTATCATTATCTATTCGAATAGCCGGATTCCTCGGATATGGAAACTTGGACCCCTTGCATAGTTCATAGACAAGTGAAAGTGGATACTCTAAAATGCACAAGATAAGCGTGAGTGCTATGGATGGCGTTCTCGTAGGGAGACGGGAGCGGATCCATAGTGGTGTATTGATATGGTGAATATGTGGACTCGTGTGCGCCATTTCAAAAGAGTTACTTGCAGTCGTAGTTCAGGATAGCCACCGAGTCAAAGCTGGCTTGCTGCAGTCAAACTCCACCACCCCCTTTTGATACTGATGCATATGTAGTTAGATCTGATGTAAGTCTTGCTGGGTACATTTGTACTCACGTTTGCCTATTTTATGTTTTTGCAGAGAGACTTCAGTCTCGCTAGTAGTACCGCTTGGACTTCGACGTTTAGCTTGTTACCTCAGCTACGATCTTGTGCCCTCGGCAGGATCTAGTGGATAGTCAGGCTTCCAGCCTTTTTCATTTGTAGATGTCTGTACTCAGACATGTTTAGCTTCCGCATGTGCTTTGCCTTGTATGCTCTGAATGTTGGGTCATGAGACCCATGCTTGTAATATCTCGCTCCTCGGAGCCTAATGAATAAATACTTGAGTCGTAGAGTCTTGTTGTGATGCCATGTTGTATCTACACATATCGAGCATATTGTGTGTATGATTGAAATGCTTGCTATGTGTGGGATCCGACTATCTAGTTGTTTATCCTTGGCAGCCTATTATATGGGGAAATGTAGTCTAGTGCTTCTGAGCGATAGTAGTCCGCTACAGCCCGGATCACCGGAGTCCTGCTAGCCCAGCACTACTGCTCGGAATACTTGACTGGCCGGCATGTGAATCACTTCGTTCCTGTGTCTGTCCCTTCGGGGAAATGTCACGCGGTGACTTCCGGAGTCCTGCCTAGCCTGCTACAGCCCGGGTTACCGGAGCCCTGTTAGCCCAGTGCTACAGCCCGGATTCACACGTTGATGACCGACATGCTCGATGTGTTTCATGTATGCCTGTCCTCATAGGTTAGCGCCGCTTTGGGTTCACGACTAGCCATGTCGGCCCGGGTTCTCTGTCATACGGATGCTAGCGACACTATCATATACGTGAGCCAAAAGACGCAAACGGTCCCGGGCCAGGTAAGGTGGCACCCTTGGGAGAACCGTGCGTGAGGCCGCAAGGTGATATGATGTGTTACACGCTGGATCGATGTGGCTTAGGATCGGGGTCCTGACAGAAATTATGCATGATATTGCACCCGCTGTAATAGAAGATATTGATGTCACAATTAAACTTGCCAATAGAGATACTATTTCAACGATAGGAATTGTTAGAGATGTTGAAGTCTTGTCTGGGAAAACTAAATATCCTGTTGATTTTCTTGTTCTTGGTTCCCCACAAGATAGCTTTTGTCCCATTATATTTGGTAGACCCTTCTTGAACGCTGTCAATGCTAGAATAGACTGCGAAAAGAATGTTGTTACTATTGGTTTGGGTGATATGTCTCATGAGTTTAATTTCTCTAAATTTAGTAGACTACACCGTGAAGAAGAATTGCCTAGTAAGGATGAAATTATTGATCTTGCTTCTATTGCCGTACCTCCTAGTGATCCTTTAGAACAATATTTGCTAGACCATGAAAATGATATGTTTATGAATGAAAGAAGGGAAATAGATGAGGTATTCTTTAAGCAGGAACCTATTCTGAAACACAATTTGCCTGTTGAAATCCTAGGGGATCCTCCTCCACCCAAGGGTGATCCCATGTTTGAGCTTAAACCGTTACCTGATACTCTTAAGTATGCTTATCTTGATGAAAAGAAGATATATCCTGTTATTATTAGTGCTAACCTTTCAGAGCATGAAGAAGAGAGATTATTGAAAACTCTGAAGAAGCACTGTGCTGCTATTGGATATACTCTTGATGATCTTAAGGGCATTAGTCCCACTCTATGTCAACATAAAATAAATTTGGAGAAAGATGCAAAACCAGTTATTGATCATCAACGACGACTGAATCCTAAAATGAAAGAAGTGGTAAGAAAGGAAATACTAAAGCTCCTTGAGGCAGGTATAATTTATCCCGTCGTTAATAGTCAATGGGTAAGTCTTGTCCATTGTGTCCCTAAGAAGGGAGGTATGACTGTCGTCCCTAATGATAAAGATGAATTGATTCCGCAAAGAATTATCATAGGTTATAGGATGGTAATTGATTTCCGCAAATTAAATAAGGCTACTAAAAAAGATCATTACCCCTTACCTTTTATCGATCAAATGCTAGAAATATTATCCAAACATACACATTTTTGCTTTCTAGATGGTTATTCTGGTTTCTCTCAAATACCTGTGTCAGCCAATGATCAATCAAAGACCACTTTTACATGCCCTTTTGGTACTTTTGCTTATAGACGTATGCCATTTGGTTTATGTAATGCACCCGCTACCTTTCAAAGATGCATGATGGCTATATTCTCTGACTTTTGTGAAAAGATCTGTGAGGTTTTCATGGACGACTTTTCCGTCTATGGATCTTCTTTTGATGATTGCTTGAGCAACCTTGATCGAGTTTTGCAGAGATGTGAAGAAACTAATCTTGTCTTGAATTGGGAAAAGTGCCACTTTATGGTTAATGAAGGTATTGTCTTGGGGCACAAAGTTTCTGAAAGAGCTATTGAAGTTGATAAAGCCAAGGTTGATGCTATTGAAAAGATGCCATGTCCCAAGGACATCAAAGGTATAAGAAGTTTCCTTGGTCACGCCGATTTTTATAGGAGGTTCATTAAGGACTTCTCAAAAATTTCTCGGCCTCTGACCAATTTATTACAAAAAGACATACCATTTGTCTTTGATGATGATTGTGTAGAAGCATTTGAAATACTTAAGAAAGCATTGATCTCTGCACCTATTGTTCAGCCACCTGATTGGAATTTACCCTTTGAAATTATGTGTGATGCTAGTGATTATGTTGTAGGTGTGGTTCTAGGGCAAAGAGTTGATAAGAAATTAAATGTTATTCAATATGCTACTAAAACTCTAGACAATGCTCAAAGAAATTATGCTACTACTGAAAAAGAATTCTTAGTAGTTGTATTTGCTTGTGATAAGTTCACGGATCATGCTGCTATTAAATATCTTATGCAAAAGAAAGATGCTAAACCTAGACTTATTAGATGGGTTCTCTTGCTACAAGAATTTGATTTGCATATTGTTGATAGAAAGGGAGCTGAGAACCCCGTTGCAGACAACTTGTCTAGGTTAGAAAATTTTCTTGATGACCCACTACCTATTGATGATAGCTTTCCTGATGAGCAATTAAATGTCATAAATGCCTCTCCTAGTACTCCCGTGTATGCTGATTATGCCAATTACATTGTTGCTAAATTTATACCACCTAGTTTCACATACTGGCAAAAGAAAAAGTTTTTCTATGATTTGAGACATTACTTTTGGGATGACTCACATCTTTATAAAGAAGGAGTAGATGGTGTTATTAGACGTTGTGTACCTGAGCATGAACAGGAACAGATCCAACGCAAGTGTCATTCCGAAGCTTATGGAGGACACCACGCTGGAGATAGAACTGCGCATAAGGTATTGTAATCCGGTTTTTATTGGCCTACTCTCTTCAAGGATGCCCGTAAGTTTGTCTTGTCTTGTGATGAATGTCAAAGAATTGGTAATATTAGTAGACGTCAAGAAATGCCCATGAACTATTCACTTGTTATTGAACCATTTGATGTTTGGGGCTTTGATTATATGGGACCTTTTCCTGCCTCTAATGGATATACACATATTTTAGTTGTTGTTGATTACGTTATTGAGTGGGTAGAAGCTATTCCAACTAGTAGTGTTGATAATAACACTTCTATTAAAATGCTTAAAGAAGTTATTTTTCTAAGGTTTGGAGTCCCTAGATATTTAATGACTGATGGTGGTTCACATTTTATTCATGGAGCTTTCCGAAAAATGCTTGCTAAATATGACGCCAATCATAGAATTGCATCTCCTTTTCACCCACAGTCTAGTGGTCAAGTAGAATTGAGTAATAGAGAGCTCAAATTAATTTTGCAAAAGACTGTCAATAGATCTAGAAAGAATTGGTCCAAGAAAGTTGATGATGCATTATGGGCCTACAGAACTGCATATAAAAATCCTATGGGTATGTATCCGCATAAAATGGTTTATGGAAAAGCATGCCACTTACCTCTCGAACTAGAACATAAGGCATATTGGGCTGTTAAAGAGCTCAACTATGATTTCAAACTTGCCGGTGAGAAGAGGTTATTTGACATTAGCTCACTTGATGAATGGAGAACCCAATCTTATGAAAATGCCAAATTGTTCAAAGAAAACTTTAAAAGATGGCATGACAAAAGGATACAAAAGCATGAGTTTAATGTAGGTGATTATGTATTGCTATACAACTCTCGTTTAAGATTTTTTGCAGGAAAACTTCTCTCTAAATGGGAAGGCCCATATGTTATCGAGGAGGTTTACCGTTCCAGTGCCATAAAAATCAACAACTTCGAAGGCACAAATCCGAAGGTGGTGAACGGTCAAAGAATCAAACATTATATCTCAGGTAATCCTATAAATGTTGAAACCATTGTTATTGAAACCGTAACCTCGAAGGAATACATAAGGGACACTTTCCGGAACGTTTCAGACTTCAAAAAGGAATAGGTATGTGGTACGGTAAGTAAACCGACTCCAAAACAGCTTTTATGGCAATATTTCTCCATTTTGGAATATTTAGAAAAATAGAAAAATAAGAAGCAGTCCGGGAAGGACACAGGGCTCCACGAGGGTGGAGGGTGCGCCCTAACCCTCTGGGAGCGCCCCCTACCTCGTGGGCACCTCGTGTGCCTTCCGGACTCCGTTTTCTTGCACGATACGTATTTTCGTCGGTAAAAATTCATTATATATTCTCCCGAAGGTTTTGACTCCCGTATCACGCAATTATCCTCTGTTCTTGTTTCGAGCTGTCTCCTGTCAGGGTTGTCCAGGCCAGGCATCATGTCGTCCCCCTCCTCCAACAATGGTGACAACGATGCTTGGCTGATGAAGATAGAGTTGAAGAGGGAAGAACCCATGGAGATCAACAAGGATGAAGGGATCAAGAAGGCCACAGAGGACCAAGTTCCAGCAACAGAAGACATCCTTCAACTTGATCATAATCTTCTTACCCCAACTGAGATCGAAGCTTTCAAGATGATTGAGCTAGCTCATATACAGAACAAGTATCTCACAAGTGAAAATATTTTGTTGAAGGAGCATATTGTTGCACTCAAGGGCATTATCCGCGAGATGGAGGACCTCTTACGCTCGATGTGCGAATATCCATCATCACCACCATCCTCTTCACCAGCAAAGGAGATATAATCACATGGGTATGGGCACTCCCCTTGTCAACTGCCAAGCTTGGGGGAGGTGCCCCGGTATCGTATCACCATCACACTTCTATCTTTACCGTTTTTCTTAGTTCGATCATTTTAGTAGTATCTTGATCTAGTAGAATAAAGTTTATGGCATGTTCTAGTTTTGAGTTTTGCTTTATGATCTCTCTATGTAATCGAGTCCGTGAGCTATATATAATAAAGATTAGTGTGAGTTAAGGGCTTGATTATTTTGCCGTGATCTTGGGTGAATAAAAGAAAAGAGAAAAGAATAAAAAGAAACAGAGAGTTGATATTGATCTTATTGAGAGTAATGGCTTCACATAAAAAGAGTATGATGATTAAAAGTTGTTGGGAGTTGGCAAACATAGTTTTGGTCATCGTTTCAATTAATAGGAAGTAATAAAGGAAGAGAGGTTCCACATATAAATATATTATCATTGACATCTTTTATGATTGGGAGCACTCATTAAAATATGACATGCTAAAGAGTTGATGTTGGACAAGGAAGACAACCTAATGGGTTATGTTTTCTTATCTCTGAGATAAAGTATGTTGTCATGGATCATCCAACATGTTGAGCTTCCCTTTCCCCCTCATGCTAGCCAAATTCTTAGCACCAAGTAGAGATACTACTTGTGCTTCCAAAAACCCTTAAACTAGTTTTGCCATGAGAGTCCACCATACCTACCTATGGATTGAGTAAGATCCTTCAAGTAAGTTGTCATCGGTGCAAGTAATAAAAATTTCTCTCTAAATATGTATGACTTATTAGTGTGGGAGAAAATAAGCTTTATACGATCTTGTGATGTGGAAGAAATAAAAGCGACGGACTGCATAATAAAAGTTCATATCACAAGGGGAAATATAAAGTGTCGTTCTTTCGCATTAAGATTTTGTGCATCCAACCATAAAAGCGCATGGCAACCTTTGCTTCCTCTACGAAGGGCCTATCTTTTATTATTATCTTCTACCTTATGCAAGAGTCATGGTGATCTTCACCTTTCATTTTTACATTTTATCCTTTGGCAAGCACAGTGTGTTGGAAAGATCCTGATAGATATATCTAATTGGATGTAGGGGAGCATGAGTTATTATTGTTGACATTACGCATGAGGTAAAAGGTTGGGAGGCGAAACTATAAGCCCCTATCTTTCTCTGTGTCCGATTAAAACTCCGTAACCACAAGTATTGCGTGAGTGTTAGCAATTATGAAAGACTAAATGATAGTTGAGTATGTGGACTTGCTATAAAGGTCTGGCATAGACTCTTTCTGATGTTATGATAAATTGCAATTGCTTCAATGACTGAGATTACAGTTTGTTGGTTCTCAATAAAGTTTATGATTCGTACTTTTGCATTGTGAATAGATTATTACTTGAGCATAAGAAATCATATGACAGTATTCATATAAGTTGCTGTTATGAGAATAATCATGATGCCCTCATGTCCGTATTTTATTTTATCGACACCTATACCCCTAAACATGGGGACATATTTATCGTTATCGGCTTCCGCTTGAGGACAAGCGAGGTCTAAGCTTGGGGGAGTTGATACGTCCATTTTGCTGTCAGGACCCCGATTCTAAGTCACACCGATCTAGCATGTAACACATCATATCACTTTGCGGCCTCACGCACGGTATTCCCACGGGTGCCACCTTACCTGGCCCGGGACCGTTTGCGCCTTTTGGCTCACGTATATGATAGTGTCGCTAGCATCCATATGACAAAGAACCCGGGCCGACATGGCTAGTCGTGAACCCAAAGCGGCGCTAACCTATGAGGACAGGCATACATGAATCACATCGAGCATGTCGGTCATCAACGTGTGAATCCGGGCTGTAGCACTGGGCTAACAGGACTCCGGATGTCACCGCGTGACATTTCCCCGAAGGGACAGACACAGGAACGAAGTGAATCACATGCCGGCCAGTCAAGTGTTCCGAGCAGTAGTGCTGGGCTAGCAGGACTCCGGTGAACCGGGCTGTAGCGGACTACTATCGCTCCGGAGCACTAGACTACATTTCCCCATATGATAGGCTACCAAGGATAAACAACTAGATAGTCGGATCCCACTCATACCAAGCATTTCAATCATACACACAATATGCCCGATATGAGTAAATACAACATGGCATCACAACATAACTCTACGACTCAAAATATTTATTCATTAGGCTCCGAAGAGCGAGATATTACAAACATGGGTCTCATGACCCAACAATCAAAGCATACAAGTCAAAGCACATGCGGAAGCTTAACATGTCTGGGTACAGACATCTACAAATGAAAAGGCTGAGAAGCCTGACTATCTACCAGATCCTGCCGAGGGCACAAGATCGTAGCTGAGGTAACAAGCTAAACGTCGAAGTCCAAGCGATACTACTAGCGAGACTGAAGTCTCTCTGCAAAAACATAAAATAGGCAAACGTGAGTACAAATGTACCCAGCAAGACTTACATCAGAACTATCTACATATGCATCAGTATCAAAAGGGGGTGGTGGAGTTTTAACTGCAGCAAGCCAGCTTTGATTCGGTGGCTATCCTGAACTACGACTGCAAGTAACTCTTTGAGGTGGCGCACACGAGTCCACATATTCACCATATCAATACACCACTATGGATCCGCTCCCGTCTCCCTACGAGAACGCCGTCCATAGCACTCACGCTTATCTTGCGCATTTTAGAGTATCCACTTTCACTTGTCTATGAACTATGCAAGGGGTCCAAGTTTCCATATCCGAGGAATCCGGCTATTCGAATAGATGATGTTAACCCTGCAGGGGTGTACTTCTTCACACACGCTCTCGCCACTTACCGCCCTGTACACGTCATGTACCTCGGCAACCTTCAAGCGGAAGCCGGGCGAGGGTGTCGGCCACAGCCTACCTAAACACTCAAGTCTCTAGTCCAGGTTTATCGCCTATTCGGGTTCCATCCATGAGGAGATCCGGCCGGAGTTTCGCTCACAGCCCCAAACGATGTGTACAGGGTTCCCGGAACACCAAACGGGCGCCCGGTACACCGTGCCACGTGCCTACCGCAACACAGCCCACCCCTACGGTCAGCGCTGCGTGCGGCCCCCAGCATACTACAAACACCAGAAACTACTTGCAACTCCTGGACAAAGGACAAGGGTGATCAAGAAGCCGAGAGAGTCAATTAAGGATCCCAATGTGTGGTAGTAGCTGTTCATGGATCACAAACACAGAACTCAGTTCCTGAGGACGGCTTCAATGAGACAACCCACCATGTACTCCTACATGGCCTCTCACCAATACCTTTACCAAATCGTGTTCACACACTTAGTTCACACACAATAGGACATGTTCATCACCATTCCAATTCATTCCCGATGAATCAGACCCGACTCAACTCTAAGCAGTAGCAGGCATGACAAACAAGCATGAATGAGTAGGCACAACATGGGCTCAAACAACTCCTACTCATGCTAGTGGGTTTCATCTATTTACTATGGAATGACAGGTCATGCAGAGGATAAAGGGGTTCAGCTACCGCAGCATGTAACAGTTGAATCGTTGTTGTCCTAATGCAGTAAAAGAGAGCAGGGCGAGAGAGTGGGATTTTATCGGAATGAACAAGGGGGTTTTGCTTGCCTGGCACTTCTGAAGATAATATAGTTCTTCATCAGTGTCATCGATCTCATCGTCGGCACATCGTCTATCGAGAGGGGACAAACACCGGCAACTGAGAAAGAACACAATCAATGCAATGCGACAATATGATGCATGATCATGACATGGCAACATGATGTGATTTGAGCTAATGCAGCTAGCAACCAGATTAAATGAAGTTGATTTGAATCCAGGATTCAAATACAAACTCCATATGTGGATATTTAAATGCCATTATATGATTTGTGCTAAGCAGCAACTATAAGTTGTTCTAACATGCATGAAAATGGTACAGATGGATTCCTTGAATTTTTCTGATAATTTTTCATATATAAATTATTTCATTCTGGGCTATAGATTATTTTCTATGATTTTTCAAAGTTTTGGATATTTTCTGAATTAAATAAATCATTTAAGATTTAATTAAATTCCAGAAAAGATTACTGCGTCAGCCAGACATCAGCATGACGTCAGCAGGTCGACTGGGCTGACCAGGTCAAACCTGACGCTGGGACCCACAAGTCAGTGTCATTAGTTTAACTAAAACAGATAATGCTAATCCTAATTAATTAGCAGGGCCGGGCCCCACCTGTCATTGAGCCAGAGGGGTCAACTGGGCCCAGCCGGAGTCAACTTGGTCAGCGGGGTCAACTCGCCGGCGGCTCGTCGCCGGCGAGGCCAGGCGCGGCGGCGAGCGTTGGAAACGCGCTACAGGGCACGGGCGAGGCTGTTCTTGGGCTTGTTGGAAAGCCCTTGCAGTCGCGCATCTAATGGTGGCGGTGGCCGGGCCAGTAGTGGCCGGAGTCATCGCCGGCGACGACTTTGGCGGCAGCCGGAGCTCGGGTGTCGACGGAATCGACGACACGGCGCACGGAAGGACCAACGGTTTGCACGGACATGCTCTACGAGAGCGCACGAACCCAACGGAGGCACGCACGGGACCATTTGGTCACCGGAGCCTCGTCGGCGATGTGCTCAGGCGGCGGCGGTTCTCGGTCGTCAGTGAAGTGGCAGCTACGGCATGCAAACAAGTCAACAGAGAGGGGGATTCGAGGGAGAGGCTCACGGCGGTTGCAGCGGTGCAGACGGCGAGCTCGGAGGAGGACCGGGGTGGTCGGGGCGGTGAGGTGGATCTCCGGTGACCGAGGAGGAAGAAGGGGTCAGGGACGGTGCTTGGAGGCGTCCGGCGTCGCTTGAGTCGGTGGGGAGGACGAAGACGTCGTGGCGGAGCTCGTGGACACGTCGAGGGGGCGAGGGGAAGGCGGTGGCCGCGGTGGTGGCGAGTGGCGACGGCGGCGGCGCTCGGGCGCGAGAGGGAGAGGAAGCAGAGGAGGGAGAGGGGCACGAGGGAGAGTGAGAGAGGTCCAGGGGAAGGTCGGGGCGATGCACGTGGCGCTCGGGGCCGATTCCAGCAGCGGTAAGCAAGCAGGAGGTGGCCGGACGCGTGCTCGCGCGCGCCGGCCACGCGCTCGTCCTCCTGGCAAGGGGAAGACGACAGGGAGGAGCCCCTGGTGGGCTGGGCCGGTGGCTGGGCCGGCCACTTGGGCTGCCAGGTAAGTGGCCAGGTGGGCTTCTCTCTCTCTCTGGTTTTCTGTTTTCTACAGTTTCTATTTTATTTTGTCTGTTTTGATTTAGTAACAGTACTAAACCATTTGATAAAAATGCTGAAAATAATTATGTGGCTAGAACTAATATATACCAAACCACATAAAATGTTCCAGAATTATTAGACATATATTAATTATATAAAATATATATGTCCAAAGTAAATAGTTAATTAATTAATTCAAAGGCCCAAAAATAAATGTTTCTGAGATACCAAAAATATTGGTTTGACTTTTACCTCTTGCCAATATTTTCAGAGACTAAGAGGAACATTTTCTTGGACTTCGTTGAAGAGATTTAATGTTGATCATTTTTTTTAAATGTTTCTGAGGCTTTGAAAATTCCCTCAATTCAAATTTCAATTGAAGTTAAACATGATGCAACAACCAAGCTAAACCAAGGCCAGGGCAAAGCTAGGGATGTGACAACTCACCCCCACTAAACAAGAATCTCGTCCCGAGATTCAAGACGTGAGGTAAGAAGAAAGGGGGTTACAACTATCATGGTCTTCTCGATCCAACTGCCCTTCTCGAAGAAGTATCTTCATTGCATCGTATTGATCTTGACGTCTTTGCTTTAGAGAGTTTCATCGACACGGTGACAACGGAAAGGAACTCTACTAGGATTGATCTTCTCAAAGATCGAACTATACAATTCCGACTCGCAGAATGAAATACTGAAACATCTCGAGTTGAGACACAAAAACACATCGCGAATGATGGAAATGAGCATATGACAAGGTTTAGATAAGTAGCGTAATTCCCACACCTAGGAGGGTGGTGAACGGTGTCAACGTAGCGAGGAGTTGGGTTGCCATGACACCACAACGAGACACCTTAAGGAAGGTGACTCACAGAAATATTCCCTTAAGTGGCAAAAAGAATTACTTTTGATCCATAGATCATTGAAATTTTTCATACCAGCCTAAGGCAATCACAACGATCGTTTGAAGGAGCTCGAAGAAATGGCATACTCGGACTAAGATGGACGATGTGGACTACCTTGTTGAAGACAACGCAATGAATGATTTGCTTGCGCGTGCCCTCAAGAACTTGAGCATTTCCATATTCATCAAGGTTCTACCAACATCCGCGTCGAGGATCCTGGCATCACATTTTACTACCTTGACGAATAGTGATGGACAATGCAGATGCATAGAAAGACACCACTTTCCCAGATTTCACCTTAGCGAGGCCAAGGGAACGAAATCTGGATGATCGACCGAGAGACATTTAGCACTCCGCTTCTAATGTTCTCCTTGATGTACTAGGTACCACGATCAATGCTTAAAAGCATCAACATGGCCATCAAGTAAAGGTCGGACTTCGGGAGCAAAAAAATCCATAAGGAACAACTATTAGAATAAATTCTACGAGATCCTTATGGGGAAGTGGCCATCTTTCTCAATCAAGATACTACAATAATAACCCTTCCGGTTGGGTGTGTTGGCCACAACATCCACTTTACCGGGTATAGAGAGGCCAATATTATAGTCCTTGAGAACGTTCCAACCATCATATCCGCCTGAGATTCAGATCTGGTTGGTGTCAGGATATTCCAGACTCATCAAGTCTAGAAAGAAAATGAAAGTTTGCAACACAAATCGACGAGATGACGTTGCGAGATTCTCGGGAAAATGAACTACGATAGCAAGCTCCAAAACATGAGCGGGTTTTTGCTACACACATGTGAACACACTGTCCTAGACAAGCGTGACCACGTGGCAGTCTTATAATCAAACACTACCGAGTTCAGGTGGGGAACCATCATCGAGGATAACGAAGTCCTAGTATAAGTCATGATTCTTAAGAAGAAACTTCTTCACCTTGAACAAATCAATCAGTGGCTTGGTGTGCTAGGAACACATATGGAGTGGAGGTAATTAATCTACCAAACCATAGAATACTTTGCACGTGTGCATGACTGATTTGGGATGATTCCAAGGAATACAAAACAAACCTTTCTCAAACTCACGACGGCAACTTGCACCAAGTGCACGTGAATTAGAGGAAGTATCTGCTTTCATCCAAACATATACTTCATGAAGGAAACACGAAGACAATGCTTATAAAGCTTCCAATACTAGTGTAGCGTTCCACATGAATCATGGGGGAGACAAAATGCTGCTGATGGGCTCAACAACAACTCATCGGAATTTCCATATCACTGGACTTCCACCATCATGTGAACACGGTGATAGCATTGGTCAGACCAAATGATATAATGGTGTATGCTCGAGGGATCAACCACGGGTAAGACAACATTACGAACATCGTTGGTACTGATTTGACTTGATGATAGCCCATACTCAAATCAAAGATTGGATAAGACAATAGGTTCAACAACTGACCACGAGGGTCAATCGAGGAAGATATCATCTTTCTTCAACACACACACACAAGGATATCCATTAGAGATGAACTAGATGGATTAAGCTTTTATCTTCCAACTCTCCAAGTTGTTGTTTAGCTCAACCAACTAGCTCAAAGGTATCCAACACAGATCCTTGGAGAAGGGGTGGTTTGCACGAAACCATCTTGATCACGAGCTCAACATAACGGTCAGGGAACAACCTGGTAATACTTCCGAGAAGATCTTCGGAAAATCACGAACCACCGATATGATGCTAAACTCGAGATCAATCTTGCTTCTCAGGGCAAGATGATATGATTAAAAGAGTGAGGGGTTGACACAATCCTAACTCATTGATCGAGGAGTGCACCAAAGTAAGGACTAGGTAGCACGGTCAATCTTAGGATGACGATTAAATAACCAGCACGCTAAGAATGAGAATATTGTCCTTTAACTACCAAGCAACACAGTTGCTAGGAGTATTGATTTCACACCACACGATTCACTTGTCGGCATTCCGGTTACGATAACACGAAACCGAGGAATGAATAATGATGGTGATAAGTATTACTGCGTCAAGAATTCATAAGAGGTGGTGCAATTCTCATGACACTCTTGACATAAAGATGGTAACACTCCAAGGTAGAGCAGAGCAGAAGCTGGATTGGCATTTTGATCTGCGGGATACAATTACTTTGACCCAATCCTAGAAATGGATGAGGCACTGGAGTTTGTTTCTCCTAGTCATTCTGGAATAGAATGGCTGGACGGACCATAAGAATAATAGGCATCGATAACACGAATGCTCAACTACTCTTGACCGACAATTGACAGACGAAGGTCAGAAACAACTAAGGAGAACAACTCGAAGGAACATATTGTTTTCTGAGTTGTGGATGCATGGGCTAGTATGTCGAACCAAGTCCAACATATTTCTTCCAGATAATCCATGCAGAAAGGTAGAACTGGCAGAGTCACAATTATGAATGGAGAACTCCTCAAGAGTACTCTGTTTGTGAGCTTTTGGTTCAAAAGAACTCTTGCCAAGGATGGTTCATGGTATTTGGAAGAAGGAATTACCACGGACCTCGATGACTATCGCAAAGGTTACTAATGTCCTAAGGGAACTAGCAAATACTATCAACATGAAGTAGGGTGAATCTCGGGTTCAAAACCCAGGAATAGAATGCCTACTACTAAGTGGCATCACGGGATGCTTTCGAGAATGGTGGCCAGAATCATCACACCGAGAACACATAGCATTGCTAGATTACTAGATGAACCCCTAAGACACCTAGGGTCATAATAATAGTTCCAACATATATGTCAAGGCAACGGAGTACCTCAATAGACCGATTAGTGTGCTTATTCCGACCAAAAGGACATCGGGAACTGAGAGAAAGATTTTGCAAATGCATCGGATTATTTAGAAACCTAGGATGACTCGGACAGCATAACGGCTGTAAATGCTCAAAAATGATTTGAGACAACCTGCAAAAATGGTGGCATAGCCACTCAACATCACAATATCAACGTTCTGAGGCCAGTTATGAACATATGGAAGTAGTAGGAACTGAACTGAGGTTTAAACCAACAATCTTAGGCAACTACGGTTTAGTAACACGTCATCCTGATAGATAGATGAGAAGCCTATTTCTTAAACCCCGTAGAAGAGAAGAGGATGACTCAGATCAGAAGGGCATGAGGTATAAGGAGTAAAAAGAGCCTTACGTTCCCTTCCACAATCAATTCCCTTACATAACTAAAGCATTTCTAGACACAACTTCGACCATTTTGGCTTGGTAATCCTACAGGCAGTCAGGCTCTGATACCAACGCTGTCAGGACCCCGATTCTAAGTCACACCGATCTAGCATGTAACACATCATATCACTTTGCGGCCTCACGCACGGTATTCCCACGGGTGCCACCTTACCTGGCCCGGGACCGTTTGCGCCTTTTGGCTCACGTATATGATAGTGTCGCTAGCATCCATATGACAAAGAACCCGGGCCGACATGGCTAGTCGTGAACCCAAAGCGGCGCTAACCTATGAGGACAGGCATACATGAATCACATCGAGCATGTCGGTCATCAACGTGTGAATCCGGGCTGTAGCACTGGGCTAACAGGACTCCGGATGTCACCGCGTGACATTTCCCCGAAGGGACAGACACAGGAACGAAGTGAATCACATGCCGGCCAGTCAAGTGTTCCGAGCAGTAGTGCTGGGCTAGCAGGACTCCGGTGAACCGGGCTGTAGCGGACTACTATCGCTCCGGAGCACTAGACTACATTTCCCCATATGATAGGCTGCCAAGGATAAACAACTAGATAGTCGGATCCCACTCATACCAAGCATTTCAATCATACACACAATATGCCCGATATGAGTAAATACAACATGGCATCACAACATAACTCTACGACTCAAAATATTTATTCATTAGGCTCCGAAGAGCGAGATATTACAAACATGGGTCTCATGACCCAACAATCAAAGCATACAAGTCAAAGCACATGCGGAAGCTTAACATGTCTGGGTACAGACATCTACAAATGAAAAGGCTGAGAAGCCTGACTATCTACCAGATCCTGCCGAGGGCACAAGATCGTAGCTGAGGTAACAAGCTAAACGTCGAAGTCCAAGCGATACTACTAGCGAGACTGAAGTCTCTCTGCAAAAACATAAAATAGGCAAACGTGAGTACAAATGTACCCAGCAAGACTTACATCAGAACTATCTACATATGCATCAGTATCAAAAGGGGGTGGTGGAGTTTTAACTGCAGCAAGCCAGCTTTGATTCGGTGGCTATCCTGAACTACGACTGCAAGTAACTCTTTGAGGTGGCGCACACGAGTCCACATATTCACCATATCAATACACCACTATGGATCCGCTCCCGTCTCCCTACGAGAACGCCGTCCATAGCACTCACGCTTATCTTGCGCATTTTAGAGTATCCACTTTCACTTGTCTATGAACTATGCAAGGGGTCCAAGTTTCCATATCCGAGGAATCCGGCTATTCGAATAGATGATGTTAACCCTGCAGGGGTGTACTTCTTCACACACGCTCTCGCCACTTACCGCCCTGTACACGTCATGTACCTCGGCAACCTTCAAGCGGAAGCCGGGCGAGGGTGTCGGCCACAGCCTACCTAAACACTCAAGTCTCTAGTCCAGGTTTATCGCCTATTCGGGTTCCATCCATGAGGAGATCCGGCCGGAGTTTCGCTCACAGCCCCAAACGATGTGTACAGGGTTCCCGGAACACCAAACGGGCGCCCGGTACACCGTGCCACGTGCCTACCGCAACACAGCCCACCCCTACGGTCAGCGCTGCGTGCGGCCCCCAGCATACTACAAACACCAGAAACTACTTGCAACTCCTGGACAGAGGACAAGGGTGATCAAGAAGCCGAGAGAGTCAATTAAGGATCCCAATGTGTGGTAGTAGCTGTTCATGGATCACAAACACAGAACTCAGTTCCTGAGGACGGCTTCAATGAGACAACCCACCATGTACTCCTACATGGCCTCTCACCAATACCTTTACCAAATCGTGTTCACACACTTAGTTCACACACAATAGGACATGTTCATCACCATTCCAATTCATTCCCGATGAATCAGACCCGACTCAACTCTAAGCAGTAGCAGGCATGACAAACAAGCATGAATGAGTAGGCACAACATGGGCTCAAACAACTCCTACTCATGCTAGTGGGTTTCATCTATTTACTATGGAATGACAGGTCATGCAGAGGATAAAGGGGTTCAGCTACCGCAGCATGTAACAGTTGAATCGTTGTTGTCCTAATGCAGTAAAAGAGAGCAGGGCGAGAGAGTGGGATTTTATCGGAATGAACAAGGGGGTTTTGCTTGCCTGGCACTTCTGAAGATAATATAGTTCTTCATCAGTGTCATCGATCTCATCGTCGGCACATCGTCTATCGAGAGGGGACAAACACCGGCAACTGAGAAAGAACACAATCAATGCAATGCGACAATATGATGCATGATCATGACATGGCAACATGATGTGATTTGAGCTAATGCAGCTAGCAACCAGATTAAATGAAGTTGATTTGAATCCAGGATTCAAATACAAACTCCATATGTGGATATTTAAATGCCATTATATGATTTGTGCTAAGCAGCAACTATAAGTTGTTCTAACATGCATGAAAATGGTACAGATGGATTCCTTGAATTTTTCTGATAATTTTTCATATATAAATTATTTCATTCTGAGCTATAGATTATTTTCTATGATTTTTCAAAGTTTTGGATATTTTCTGAATTAAATAAATCATTTAAGATTTAATTAAATTCCAGAAAAGATTACTGCGTCAGCCTGACATCAGCATGACGTCAGCAGGTCGACTGGGCTGACCAGGTCAAACCTGACGCTGGGACCCACAAGTCAGTGTCATTAGTTTAACTAAAACAGATAATGCTAATCCTAATTAATTAGCAGGGCCGGGCCCCACCTGTCATTGAGCCAGAGGGGTCAACTGGGCCCAGCCGGAGTCAACTTGGTCAGCGGGGTCAACTCGCCGGCGGCTCGTCGCCGGCGAGGCCAGGCGCGGCGGCGAGCGTTGGAAACGCGCTACAGGGCACGGGCGAGGCTGTTCTTGGGCTTGTTGGAAAGCCCTTGCAGTCGCGCATCTAATGGTGGCGGTGGCCGGGCCAGTAGTGGCCGGAGTCATCGCCGGCGACGACTTTGGCGGCAGCCGGAGCTCGGGTGTCGACGGAATCGACGACACGGCGCACGGAAGGACCAACGGTTTGCACGGACATGCTCTACGAGAGCGCACGAACCCAACGGAGGCACGCACGGGACCATTTGGTCACCGGAGCCTCGTCGGCGATGTGCTCAGGCGGCGGCGGTTCTCGGTCGTCAGTGAAGTGGCAGCTACGGCATGCAAACAAGTCAACAGAGAGGGGGATTCGAGGGAGAGGCTCACGGCGGTTGCAGCGGTGCAGACGGCGAGCTCGGAGGAGGACCGGGGTGGTCGGGGCGGTGAGGTGGATCTCCGGTGACCGAGGAGGAAGAAGGGGTCAGGGACGGTGCTTGGAGGCGTCCGGCGTCGCTTGAGTCGGTGGGGAGGACGAAGACGTCGTGGCGGAGCTCGTGGACACGTCGAGGGGGCGAGGGGAAGGCGGTGGCCGCGGTGGTGGCGAGTGGCGACGGCGGCGGCGCTCGGGCGCGAGAGGGAGAGGAAGCAGAGGAGGGAGAGGGGCACGAGGGAGAGTGAGAGAGGTCCAGGGGAAGGTCGGGGCGATGCACGTGGCGCTCGGGGCCGATTCCAGCAGCGGTAAGCAAGCAGGAGGTGGCCGGACGCGTGCTCGCGCGCGCCGGCCACGCGCTCGTCCTCCTGGCAAGGGGAAGACGACAGGGAGGAGCCCCTGGTGGGCTGGGCCGGTGGCTGGGCCGGCCACTTGGGCTGCCAGGTAAGTGGCCAGGTGGGCTTCTCTCTCTCTCTCTGGTTTTCTGTTTTCTACAGTTTCTATTTTATTTTGTCTGTTTTGATTTAGTAACAGTACTAAACCATTTGATAAAAATGCTGAAAATAATTATGTGGCTAGAACTAATATATACCAAACCACATAAAATGTTCCAGAATTATTAGACATATATTAATTATATAAAATATATATGTCCAAAGTAAATAGTTAATTAATTAATTCAAAGGCCCAAAAATAAATGTTTCTGAGATACCAAAAATATTGGTTTGACTTTTACCTCTTGCCAATATTTTCAGAGACTAAGAGGAACATTTTCTTGGACTTCGTTGAAGAGATTTAATGTTGATCATTTTTTTTAAATGTTTCTGAGGCTTTGAAAATTCCCTCAATTCAAATTTCAATTGAAGTTAAACATGATGCAACAACCAAGCTAAACCAAGGCCAGGGCAAAGCTAGGGATGTGACATTTGCATCATGCTTTTATATAGATAATTATTGCATTATGGGCTGTTACTACGCGTTATGTTACAATACTTATGCATATTCTCTCTTATTTTACAAGGTTTACACAAGGAGGGAGAATGCCGGCAGCTGGAATTCTGGGCTGGAAAAGGAGCAAATATTAGAGACTTATTCTGCACAACTCCAAAAGTCCTGAAACTCCACGAAAGTCATTTTTGGAAATAATAAAAAATATTGAGCAGAAGAAGTACACCAGAGGGGGACCCACCTGGCCACGAGGGTGGGGGCGCGCCCCTTGCCTCGTGGGCCCCCTGTTGGCTCTCCGATGGCCATCTTCTGCTATATGAGGTCTTTCGTCAAGGAAAAAATCAGAAGCAACCTTTCGGGACGAGACTCCGCCGCCATGAGGCGGAACCTTGGCGGAACCAATCTAGGGCTCTGACAGAGCTATTCTGCCGGGACACTTCCCTCCGGGAGGGGGAAATCATCGCCATTGTCATCACCAACGCTCCTCTCATCGGGAGAGGGCAATCTTCATCAACATCTTCACCATCACTATCTCCTCTCAAAACCCTAGTTCATCTCTTGTATCCAATTCTTGTCTCCAAGTCCGGGATTGGTACTAGTAGGTTGCTAGTAGTGTTGATTACTCTTTGTAGTTGATGCTAGTTGGTTTATTTGGTGGAAGATCATATGTTCAGATCCTTTATGCATATTAATACCCCTCTGATTATGAACATGAATATGCTTTGTGAGTAGTTACGTTTGTTCCTGAGGACATGGGAGAAGTCTTGCTATTAGTAGTCATGTGAATTTGGTATTCGTTCGATATTTTGATGAGATGTATGTTGTCTAGCCTCTAGTGGTGTTATGTGAACGTCGACTACATAACACTTCACCATTATTTGTGCCTAGAGGAAGGCATTGGGAAGTAATAAGTAGATGATGGGTTGCTAGAGTGACAGAAGCTTAAACCCTAGTTTATGCGTTGCTTCGTAAGGGGCTGATTTGGATCCATATGTTTCATGCTATGGTTAGGTTTACCTTAATACTTTTGTTGTAGTTGCGGATGCTTGCAATAGAGGTTAATCATAAGTGGGATGCTTGTTCAAGTAAGAACAGCACCCAAGCACTGGTCCACCCACATATCAAATTATCAAAGTACCAAACGTGAATCATATGAACGTGATGAAAACTAGCTTGACGATATTCCCATGTGTCCTCGGGAGCGCTTTTCTTTATATGAGAGTTTGTCCAGGCTTGTCCTTTGCTACAAAACGGATTGGGCCACCTTGTTGCACTTTATTTAGTTTTGTTACTTGTTGCTCATTACAAATTACCTTATCACAAAACTATCTGTTACCACTTATTTCAGTACTTGCAGAGAATACCTTGCTGAAAACCGCTTATCATTTCCTTCTGCTCCTCGTTGGGTTCGACACTCTTACTTATCAAAAGGACTACGATAGATCCCCTATACTTGTTGGTCATCAGCCCCCCTGACGTGGATTCTTCTTCCAGTATTTTTAATATTTTCCAAAAATAAGTTCCATGGAAAGTGTGCTGAAAACAGCGTCAGTCCAGGTTAGTTCCATTCAAATCATGCAAGTTAGAGTCAAAAACAAGGGCAAAAGTGTTTGGAAAAGTAGATATGTCGGAGACGTATCAGGAGTCGACGAAAATCAGTTACAGCCTCCGCAAGTTCCAGAAACACCAGATCATGCCCATTGGTGCCTCTCCGATGATGCGTGAGTAGTTCATTGTAGACCTACGGGTCCGTAGTTAGTAGCTAGATAGCTTCCTCTCTCTCTTTTGATTCTCAATACAATTGTCTCTTTGAGATCCATATGATATAACTTTTTTTTGCGGTGTGTTTGTTGGGATCCGATGAACTTTGAGTTTATGACCAGATCTATGTTTTTATCCATGAAAGTTATTCGAGTCTTCCTTGATCTCTTATATGCATGATTTCTTATAGCCTCGTATTTCTTCTCCGATATTTGGGTTTTGTTTGGCCAACTTGATCTATTTATCTTGCAATGGGAAGAGGTGCTTTGTGATGGGTTCGATCTTACGGTGCTTGATCCCAGTGACAGAGGGGAACCGACACATATGTATCGTTGCTATTAAGGATAACAAGATGGGGTCTATTTCTACATAAATAGATCTTGTCTACATCACGTCATCGTTCTTATTGCATTACTCCATTTTTCCATGAACTTAATACACTAGATGCATGCTAGATAGCGGTCGATGTGTGGATTAATAGTAGTAGATGCAGGCCGGAGTCAGTCTACTAATCTTGGACGCGATGCCTATATAATGATCATTGCCTGGATATCGTCATGCTTATTTGAAGTTTTATCAATTGCCCAACAGTAATTCGTTTACCCACCATTTGCTATTTTTCTCGAGAGAAGCCACTAGTGAAATCTACGGCCCCCGGGTCTCTTCTTTATTGTTTTTTCCTTCGCAATCTGTTTTTATTTGCTTTTATTTTCAGATCTATTAATCCAAAAATGCAAAAATATTTTGCTGCACTTTATTTTATTCGTGATCTATTTATTCAATCTATTACAACTTTTTCCCATCTACTTGCCAATTTCTGGCGTCGTTGCCCGAAAGGGATTGACAACCCCTTTACTACGTCGGGTTGCGAGTATTTGTTATTTATGCGCAGGTGCTGTTCACGTAGTTTTGCGTGGTGCTCCTACTGGTTCGATAACCTTGGTCTCATCACTCAGGGAAATACCCACCGTTGTTGTGCTGCATCATCCCTTCCTCTTTGGGGAAATACAGACGTAGTTCAAGCCGCATCAAACGGAATTTCTGGCGCCGTTGCCGGGGAGACATCATCAACTTCTACCAGGTTCCTAATCACAAATCTCATCTCCTTACAATTTACATTATTTTTTATTTGCCTCTCGTTTTCCTCTCCCCCACTTCACAAAAATTTGTCGTTTTATTCGCCCTCTTTTTCATTCGCCGTTTTCTCGTCAGATCTATTTTTGAGTGCAATCTTGTTGCGTAGTCACAATGACTCAGGAGAACACAAAGTCGTGTTATTTCTCCAATACCAACAACAATGATTTTATTAGCACTCCGATTGCTCCTCCCGCCACTAGTGCGAAGTCTTGTGATATTAATCCCGCTTTGCTGGATCTTGTTATGAAAGATCAATTTTCTGGTACTCCTAATGAGGATGCCGCGTCCCATCTTAAGACATTCGTGGAATTATGCGATACACAAAAGAAAAGGATGTGGACAATGATGTTGTGAAGTTGAAATTATTTCCGTTTTCTATGCGAAATCGTGTAAAAATTTGGTTTTCTTATTTGCATCTCAATAGTATCAATTCTTGGGATAAGTGCAAGGATGCTTTCATTAATAAATATTTTCCGCCATTTCCCTTATAACCCAGATCATGAATTTCAAGCAACTTGAACATGAGCATGTTGCACAATCTTGGGAAAGGATGAAGTTGATGCTAAGGAATTGCCCAACTCATGGGTTAAATCTTTGGAGGATCATACAAAAAATTTATGCAGGGTTGAATTTTGTTTCTAGAAATATTTAGATTCCGCCGCAGGTAGTACTTTTATGGAAATTACTTTGGTGAAGCTAGTAAATTTCTAGACAATATTATGGCAAATTATTCACAATGGTATACCGAAAGAGCTCCTACTAGTAAAAAAGTTAATTCAGTTGAAAAAATTCTTCTTTGAGTGAAAAAGTTGATGCTCTTATGAAATTGGTTGCTAATAAAAGTGCTCCTATTGATTTTAATGATGTGCCCTTGTATACTTTGATTGAGAAAAATAGTGATGCCATAGATGTGAATTTTATTTCGCGAAACAATTTCAATAACAATGCTTATGGAGGTAATTTTCATCCTAGGCCTTTTCCTAGTAATTCCTCTAATAATTTTGGTAATTCCTATGGTAATCCTTCTTATAATAATAATAGGAACACCTCTCATCTTGAGAATAATATTAAAGAATTTATCAATACTCAAAAGGTTTTCAATGCTACGATAGAAGAAAAGATGAATAAGATTGATGATTTGTCTAGAAGTATTGATAGAATTTCTCATGATGTAGAAAATATCAAGATGAAAATTTGTATGCCTAAGGTTTAGGAATCAATTAAAGCTCTTTATGTTTCTATGGATGAAAGTAAGAAAAGAACCCCTATGCTTAGAGCTAGAAGAGAATTTTTGGAAAAAGCGTTTTCTAGTGATTGCTTTCATAAAAGTGATGGAGATCTTAAAATGATTGGTGTTTCTCCTATTGATTCTTTGTTTAGTAAAATTAAGATTGATGGAAAAGGGACTGGAGAAGAGTCAACTTTAGTTAGAAGGCGTCCGATAATTCGAAGGGTGAAAATCTTGTTGAGAAAATTGATAAAAGTGGGTTTGAAGAGGTCAAAACTTTAACTAGTGATGTGCCCACACTTTTGGATTAAAAAGACTTTAATTATGATAGTTGATCTTTGAGTGAGTGTATTTCTTTGTTGCAATCCATGATAAATTCACCCCATGCTTATGAACAAAATAAAGCTTTTACTAAACATATTGTTGATGCTATGATGAAAGCTTTGGAAGAAAAGTTGGAATTAGAAGTTTCAATTCCTAGAAAATTACATGATGAATGGGAACCTACTATCAAAGTCAAGATTAAAAATTACGAGTGTTTTGCTTTATGTGATTTGGGTGCTAGTGTTTCTACAATTCAGAAATCTTTATGTGATGTGCATGGTCTTACCGATATTGAAGAATGTTATTTGAATTTGCACTTGGCGGATTCTACTATTAAACCAATGGGAAGAATTAATGATGTTCTTATTCTTGCAAATAGGAATTATGTGCCCATAGATTTTATTGTTCTTGATACTGATTTCAATCTGTCTTGTCCATTTATTCTTGGTAGACCGTTTTTACGCACTATTGGTGCCGTGATTGATATGAAAGAAGGCAATATTAAATTTCAATTCCCACTAAGGAAGGGTATGGAACACTTACCTAGAACAAAAATTAGGCCACCATATGAATCAATCACGAGGGCATCATATGGATCGAGAAACAAAGATGACAATACTTAGATCCTTGCTTTATGCCTAGCTAGGGGCTTAAAATGGTAACACTTGTTGGGAGGCAACCCAACTTGTATCTTTTTGCTTTTTGGTTTTCTTGTTGTTTTCAATAAAATACCCATTTATGCCTCTGGTTAGAAGTGTTTTTGTGGTTGAAATTAGTGTTTGTGCCAAGCAAAGCCTTTGGGGTCATGTTGGGTGATAGTTGATTTGATCTTGTTGAAAAACAGAAACTTTTGCACCCAGAAAAATAATTTTAATAAATCATAGAAACGTGATTTTGCTTTGAATGTTTTAGACAATATTGATATACAAATTTCCCACGTTGTCCTAAGTTTTCAGAATTTTTGGAGTTACAGAAGTATTCGAAGTCCCCTGATTGCTACAGACTGTTCTGCTTTTGACAGATTCTGTTTTCTTTGCGTTGTGTTCTTGTTTTGATGATTCTATGGTTTTCTCTGAAGAGTTTTTGCCATAGAAAAGTTATAATACAATAGATATAGTGCAAAAATAAAATATGAATGGGTTTGCAACAATACTTATAGTAGTGATTTGCTTTCTTATACTAACGGATCTCACAAAGGTTTTGTTGAGTTTTTTGTGATTGAAGTTTTTAAGTTTTGGGTGATATTACGATGGATGAAGGAATAAGGAGTAAGAAGAGCCTAAGCTTGGGGACGCCCATGGCATCCCAAGCTATTATCCAAAGAGAAGCAAGCAACTAAGCTTGGGGATGCCCGAGTGGCATCCCCTCTTTCTTCTAACAACCATCGGTATTTTACTCGAAGCTATATTTTTATTCGTCACATATTCTGAGTTTAGCTTGGAGCGTCTTGTATGATATGAGTATTTGCTTGTTTTGCTTTTTACTTTAAGTCTTGAATCCTTGCTGGACACACCTATTTGAGAGAGCCAAAATTATGTTATGACTTGTTAGAGTTGCTCTCTATGCTTCACTTAAATCTTTAGGAGCTATGGAATTGCTCTAGTGCTTCACTTATATCTTTTTGAGCACTGTGTGCTTTAGTATTTTTGAAGAAATGCTCTCATGTTTCACTTAGATTTATTTGGGAGTTAGTAATCTTTTTTAAGAAATCCCCTCTTGCTTCACTTAGATTATTTTGAGAGAAAGAATTGTGATGCTCATGTTCTTCACTTATATTTGTTTGAGCATATTAAAAAAACATATGAAACTAGTCCCAGTGTGATAGATATCCAAGGAGGATATAATAAAAACTTTCATGAAGATCATTGGACAAAATAAACTTGATTCTTTGTAATAGTTCTGAGATATGATGATGTGATATGTGTCATGTTGATGAGTAATTATGCTTTAGTAAAAATATTGGTGTTAAGGTTTGTGATTCCCTATGTAAGCACGAAAGTCAATAGTTATGCAATGAAATTACATCCTACTTGTGGTGCATTATTCGGTGTTAATCATGTTCAATGCTCGCTTATGAGAGTTTTCGTTTCTTGGTTGGTCGCTTCTCAATCTTTTGCTAGCCTTCATTTTGCACTAAGTACGATCACTACTTGTGCATCCAAAATCCTTTAAACCAGTTTTGCCATATGAGTCCACTATACCTACCTATATGCGGTATTCCCGTGCCGTTCTAAGCAAATTTGCATGTGCCATCTCTAATTTTAAAAATAAACTTCTCTTTTGTGTGCTCGTACCGCTCATGAAACAGTAGGGGGTGGCTAATATATTTCCATGCTAGATGTGTTATTCTCACGATGAATGTTTATTCACTTGTCATTGCACGAGAGTACGGCAAAGGTATTAGGAATGCCCAGTCCCGAAATGAAAAATAAATTTACTTTATGTTGTAAAATAATAAATTCCTTGGAAAGTGTTGGTATGGAAGGCACCCGTGGATACGGTTAGCCATGAAAAGTGAAAGTAGGGTGGAAAAAGGAATAAACTTTATTTTCTGTTTGGGAACCGCCTATGATATATCTAGCATGGAAAGTATTGGGAACTACTCGATCATTTTCGTTGACAGGAAAAGCATGCCTCCCAAAATGTTTTTATCTATCTTTTTTGCTTTGATCTCTGGCACCTCTACAAATCCCTACTTCCCTTTGCGAAGGGCCTTTCTTTTACTTTATGCAATTTTTATTTTTACTTGAGTCTCCATCTTCTCTTATAAAGCACCAACTAGGGGGCACTATGATCATACTTGAGCACTGGGTGTAGCTAATATGCGAGTGTGTTTCATGAATGGATCAATGATTGAGCATAATGGGCTAGGGATAACTTGCTTTAGTGTTGATATTTTGAAAGACATGGTTGCTTGTTGATATGCTTGAGTATTAAAGTCCTCATGTCAAAACTAATCTATTGTTTTGAACCATATAAAAGTCCAAATGTCCATGCTACAAAGAAAAGAATATGTGATGAACATGTTAGGCAACATTCCACATCAAAAATTCTGTTTTTATCATTTACCTACTCGAGGGCGAGTAGAAATTAAGCTTGGGGATGCTGATACGTCTCCAATGTATCTATAATTTTTTATTGTTACATGTTGTTATATTGTTATTCTTGGATGTTTTACAATCATTTTATATCATTTTTTGGTACTAACCTATTGACATAGTGCCCGGTGCGAGTTGCTGTTTTCTGCATGTTTTTACATCGCAGGAAATCAATACCAAACAGAGTCCAAACATAGCGAAACTTTTTTTGGATTTTTTGGACCAGAGGACATCTAGTAGGCCAAAGAAGTACCGAAGAGGGAGTCCGAGCCCAGGCGCGCCCTGGTGGGTTGTGCCCACCTCGGTGGCCTCCCGCACCGCCTCCTTGCTTTATAAATACCCCAATATTCCAGAAACCCCAGGGGGTCATCGAAAATCAATTCCAGTCATCGCAAGTTCCAAAAAGACCAGATCCAATCTAGACACCATCGCGGAGGGGTTCATCATGCCCATTGGTGCCTCTCCGATGATGCGTGAGTAGTTCATTGTAGACCTACGTGTCCGTAGTTAGTAGCCAGATGGATTCCTCTCTCTCTTTTCATTCTCAATACAATGGTCTCTTGGAGATCCATATGATGTAAAAAAATTGTGGTGTGTTTGTTGTGATCCGATGAACTTTGAGTTTATGATCAGATCTATGTTTTTATCCATGAAAGTTATTTGAGTCTTCTTTGATCCCTTACATGCATGATTTCTTATGGCCTCGTATTTCTTCTCTGATATTTGGGTTTTGTTTGGCCAACTTGATCTATTTATCTTGCAATGGGAAGAGGTGCTTTGTGATGGGTTTGATCTTACGGTGCTTGATCCCAGTGACAGAAGGGGAACCGACACGTATGTATCGTTGCTATTAAGGATAACAAGATGGGGTCTATTTCTACATAAATAGATCTTGTCTACATCATGTCATCATTCTTATTGCATTACTCCGTTTTTCCATGAACTTAATCACTAGATGCATGCTGGATAGCAGCCGATGTGTGGAGTGATAGTAGTAGATGCAGGCAGGAGTCGGTCTACTAATCTTGGACGTGATGTCTATATGATGATTATTGCCTGGATATCATCATGATTGTTTGAAGTTTTATCAATTGCCCAACAGTAATTCGTTTACCCACCGTTTGCTATTTTTCCGAGAGAAGCCACTAGTGAAATCTACGACCCTTGGGTCTCTTCTTTATTATATTTGCCTTCACAATCTATTTTTATTTGCTTTTATTTTCAGATCTATTAATCCAAAAATACAAAAATACTTTACTTTAGTTTATTTTATTTGTGATCAATTTATTCAATATATTACAACTTTCTCCCGTCTACTTGCCAATTTCTGGCGCTGTTGCTCGAAAGGGATTGACAACCCCTTTAATATGTCGGGTTGTGAGTATTTGTTATTATGTGCAGGTGTTGTTCATGTAGTGTTGCATGGTTCCCCTACTGGTTTGATAACCTTGGTCTGATCACTGAGGGAAATACCTACCGTTGATGTGCTGCATCATCCCTTCCTCTTTGGGGAAATACCGACGTAGTTCAAGCCGCATCAACCAACAACTGGAATGAGAGTGTGAACATGAATGTAATGTCGGTGAGAAATACGTACTCCCCCAAGCTTAGGCTTTTGGCCTAAGTTGGTCTACTCCCATGGATCAAAGTAGCCCTCTCCTGGGTACTGAGGGGGGTCCTGAGGGTTCCACTGGTTAGCGAGCTCCTGTGGCTCCCACTGATAAATAGACCCCTCATACAGACCAGGTGATGGTTCTGGCTCAGGAACTGGTGATCGCGTCCGCTCCCAATATGCATAAATGTCCTCGGGCAAAATGAGGTAACTGCCTGAACGAATATCGAACAAAGAAGGTGCGGGCAAAGTAATAATCTGACAAGTCTTCTGGCTGAATACCAGGTTATAGATGAGTCTCTTGTCCTTAACATCGCCAAAAAAATCATGTGCTACCATACTGTCATAGTCTAAGTATCTAGTGGGTAGCAACATCTCCTCTTCCTCATCGTGCCTAATGGGTATCTCGAAGCATCTAGCAAGGCGGGAGGCATAGATACCTCCAAAGATAGGACCCCTCGATCGATTTAAACTCAACCGTCGAGCAACAGTAGCGCCCAAACTAAAAGTTCTACCACAAAGTAGAGCATGGCGTAAAATAGCGAGGTCAGGGGCACTAAGGCCTCCACTCTCTCCACGGCCAATTAAACATCTCCCAACAAATAATGAGTAATAGCGTAAAACAGGAAAAATGTAAACTAGCCACTCTTGCTTCTGACACTTCTCTCCTTTCCCCTACGGTAACTTCATCAATAAAGTCTTCCACATCTCTAGGACGTGGCTCATTGACGTGGCCCTCATAAGGCAATTTGCAAACCTCACAAAAATCATAAAGCGTCATCTCCTTATGCTCATCATATAAATGAAACTCTGCCGTGGATGGTGATTTCCTAGCATGAAAGTAAAAAATTTGTACAAAGGTATTAGTGAGAAGGAGGTATTGATCACACTTATCGTGGAGGAAGTCGGTGATGCCTGCATTATCAACCAAATAATAGAAATCCTCATAAATTCCGGCCGCCCCCAAGAATGCATCACTTTGCCATTCACACGGTCGAACCTCCGCGGTGCGAGGAAGGTTATACTTGGGCTTCTTCTTCTCTTCATTTTCATTTTCCTTTGAACCCCGGCTTGAAGAGCCTCTCAACCATATTTTCATCATTTCTTTCCTCTGAAATTTTTAGTGACTCGAAATAAAAGTGAACCAAACTCAACAACATTGATAGCAAATACTCCTACAAGTGTCTAGAGGTTATATCTTGCATCAAAACTACTTTGGACCATATAAATTTGACATGCAAGCTCAAGAACAAGGTCACCACGGCAGCAAAAATTTGCAATATATAAAGCACTAGAACAAAAACTAATTGGACCATTGGAGGAGCCACATACCGAAGAACAATCCCCCAAAACAGTTATGCAAATGGAGCTTTGCAAAAGGAGATCGAAAATGGCAGCAAGATGAGCTAGAACACGGGTTTGAGCAACATGATGATTTTTTCTGGAGGAAGACGAAGTGGATGGGTGTTGGAATAAATGAGGGGGGCCCACAAGGCAGGGGGCGTGCCCAGGGTGTAGGGCGCACCCTCCATCCTTGTGGTTCACTGGTGCAGCCGCCTGGTGTGTTCCCAATGCCAGAAATTCTCAAATATTCTATAAAAAATCATACTAAATTTTCAGGGCATTTGGAGAACCTTTATTTTTGGGACATTTTCTTATTGCACGGATAATTCAGAAATAGACGGATAATACTATTTTTGCTTTATTTATTCTAAATAACATAAAGTAAAAAGTGGGTATAGAAAGTTGTGCTTTCTAGATTCATCCATCTCATGCCCATCAAAAGGAATCCATTGACAAGGTTGATCAAGTCTTATTAACAAACTCCTTCTGAATGACATGAAACCGAAGAATTTTTGAATAACACTAAGTTACCTCAACGGGGATATGCATGTCCCCAACAATAAGTATATCATATTTCTTTTTGACTGTAGGAAGAGGGAATTCAAAACCTCCAATAGTAATAGTTGAAAATTTTCCAATGGAATTGATACTATTCACTTGAGGTTGTTTCTTCTAGAAGTGTACCATATGCTCATTACCATTAACATGAAAAGTGACATTGCCTTTGTTGCAATCAATAACAGCCCCTGCAGTATTCAAAAAAGGGTCTACCAAGGATGATCGACATACTGTCATCCTCGGGAATATCAAAAATAACAAAGTCCATTAAGATAGTAATGTTTGCAACCACAACAGGCACATCCTCGCAAATACCGATGGGTATAGCAGTTGATTTATCAGCCATTTGCAAAGAAATTTCAGTAGGTGACAACTTATTCAATTCAAGTCTATGATATAAAGAGAAAGGCATAACACTAACACCGGCTCCCAGATCACATAAAGCAGTTTTAACATAATTTCTTTTAATGGAGCATGGTATAGTTGGTATTCCCGGGTCTCCTAGTTTTTTGGTATTCCACCCTTAAAAGTGTAATTAGCAAGCATGGTGGAAATTTCAGCTTCCAGTATCTTTCTTTTATTTGTAACAATATCTTTCATATACTCAGCATAAGGAGGCATTTTTAGAATATTAGTCAAACGCATACGCAAAAAGACAGGTCTAAGCATTTCAACAAAGCACTCAAAATCCTCACCATCCTTTTTCTTGGATGGTTTAGGAGCAAAGGGCATGGGCTTCTGAACCCATGGTTCTCTTTCTTTATCGTGCTTCTTAGCAATGAAGTCTCTCTTATCATAACATTTATTCTTAGGTTGCGGGTTATCAAGATGAACAACAGGTTCAATCTCCACATCATTATCATTACTAGGTTGAGCATCGACATGAACATCATCATTAACATTATCACTGGGTTGATGTTCATCACCTGATTGTGTCTCAGCATCAGAGATAGAAATATCATTGGGATTTTCAGGTGTGTCTATAACAGGTTCCCTAGAAGCATGCAAAGTCCTATCAAATTTCCCTTTCTTTTTATTACTAGGAGGACTAGGTGCATTAGTATTAATTCTCTGAGAATCTTGCTCAATTCTTTTCGGATGGCCTTTAGGATACAAAGGTTCCTGGGTCATCTTACCACCTCTAGTCATAACCCTAACAGCATTATCATTGTTCTTACTATTCAACTGATTGAGCAAATCATCATGTGCCTTGAGTACTTGTTCTACGTGAGTTTTAACCATGGAAGCATGTTTACTGATAAGCTTAAGATCATTAATAGTTCTACACATATAATCACCCAAGCGTTCAAGCATAAAAGCATTACGTTTCAATTGTCTACTAACATAAGCATTGAAGTTTTCTTGTTAAACAATAAAGTTATCAAATTCATCCAAGCATTGACTAGCAGAATTATTATAAGGAATATCACCTTCATCAAATCTATAGAGAGAATTTACCTCTACTACCTGTGTCAGAACATTAAGACCATGTATTTCTTCAATAGGTGGTAAATTCTTAACAGCTTCAGCTTTAATACCTTTTTCCTTCATAGATTTCTTTGCCTCTTGCATATCTTCAGGACTGAGAGATAGAATACCTCTTTTCTTTGGAGTTGGCTTAGGAGTTGGTTCAGGAAGTTTCCAATCATTATCATTACTCAATATATTATTCAATAGCAATTCAGCTTGCTCAACAGTTCATTCCCTGGAAACACAACCAGCACAACTATCTAGGTGGTCCCTAGAAGCATCGCTTAGTCCATTGTAAAATGTATCAACTATGTCATTTTTCTTGAGAGGATGATCAGGCAAAGCATTAAGTAATTGGAGAAGCCTCCCCCAAGCTTGTGGGAGACTCTCTTCTTCAAATTGCACAAAATCAAATATTTCCATTAAAGCAGCTTGTTTCTTATGAGCAGGGAAATATTTTTCAGAGAAGTAATATATCATATCCTGGGGACTACGCACACAACTAGGAGCAAGAGTATTAAACCATAACTTATCATCACCCTTTAACGAGAAAGGAAACAATTTAAGAATATAGTAATAGCGATTTTTTTCCTCATGAGCAAATAGGGTGGCTATATCATTCAATTTAGTAAGATGTGCCACAACAGTTTCAGATTCATAACCATGGAAAAGATCAGATTCAACCAAAGTAATTAACTCAGGATCAACAGATAATTCATAATCCTTATCAGTAACAAAGATAGGTGAAGTACCAAACTTAGGATCATATTGCATTCTAGCATTCAAAGATTTTTCTTTCCACTTGCATAATAATTTCTTAAGATCATCTCTATCCTTACAATCAAGAAAGTCCCTACCTACCTCTCCATCCATAACATAACCCTCAAGTATAACAGGAAGTTCATATCTAGGAGAGCTAGTCTTATCAGGTGCTTCAAAGTTTTTAGTTTCAATAATTTCATCAGTTTTAGAAATATCATCATCTTCAGCATAATCAATAGTTCTAACTCTAGCAAGGTGTTCAGCAAGTAATTCACCCAGTGGCACAGTTTTATCAAGCAAAGTAGTAGCATCATAAGCATCATTCATAGCAGAAGTGGCATCATCAATAACATGTGACATATCAAAATCAATAGCAGGTGTAGGTGTCGCAAGCTTACTCAAAACAAAAGGTGAATCAAGTGCAGAGCTAGATGGCAGTTCCTTACCTCCCCTCGTAGTAGAGGGATATATCTTGGTTTTGGTATCTTTCAAATTCTTCATAATGATCAACAAATATAAATCCCAAGTGACTCGGAGAATAGAGCTATGATCCCCGGTAACGGCACCAAAAAAGGTCTTGATAACCCACAAGTATAGGGGATTGCAACAATTTTCGAGGGTAGAGTATTGAACCCAAATTTACTGATTCGACACAAGGGGAGCCAAAGAATATTCTCAAGTATTAGCAGCTGAGTTGTCAATTCAACCACACCTGAAAGACTTAATATCTGCAGCAAAGTATTTGGTAGCAAAGTAGTATGGAAGTAACGGTAACGGTGGCAAAAGTAATAGTAGCAGTTTTGTAGCAATTGTAACAGTGGCAAAGGAAAAGTAACATAGCAAAGATCAATATGTGAAAAGCTCGTAGGAAATGGATCAGTGATGGATAATTATGTCGGATGACATTCATCATGCAACAATTATAACCTAGGGTGACGTAGAACTAGTTCCAATTCATCAATATAATGTAGGCATATATTCCGAATATAGTCATACGTGCTTATGGAAAATAACTTGCATGACATCTTTTGTCCTACCCTCCCGTGGCAGCAGGGTCCTAATGGAAACTAAGGGATATTAAGGCCTCCTTTAATAGAGAACCAAAACAAAGCATTAGCACTTAGTGAATACATGAACTCCTCAAACTAGGGTAATCACCGGAAAGAATCCCAATTATTGTCACCTTGGGGTATGCGGATCATAACTCGTAATAGGTGTCTACAACTTGCAAGATCGGATCAAGAACACACATATATTCATGGAAATATAAAGGGCTCAGATCTGAATTCATGGCACTCGGGCCCTAGTTACAAGCATTAAGCATAGCAAAGTCATAGCAACATCAATCTCAGAACATAGTGGATACTAGGGATCAAACCCTAACAAAAGTAACTCGATTACATGATAAATCTCATCCAACCCATCACCGACCAGCGAGCCTATGAAGGAATTACTCACTCCCAGCGGTGAGCATTATGGAATTGGCGATGGAGGAAGGTTGGTGATGATGATGGCGACGGATTCCCCTCTCCGGAGCCCAAAACAGACTCCAGATCAGCCTTCCCGAGGAAGAACGGGAGGCGGCGGCGGCTCCATATCGTAAAACGCAATGAATCATTCTCTCTTATTTTTTTTCTCCTCGAACATGAATATATGGAGTTGGAGTTCAGGTCGGTGGAGGTCCAGGGGACCCACAAGGCAGGGGGCGCGCCCTAGGGGGGTGTCCCCCACCCTTGTGGACAGCTGGTGGGTCCCCTCTGGTTGATTCTTTCGCCAATATTTTTTATTTATTCCAAAAACATTCCCCGTAAATTTCCAGGTCATTCCGAGAACTTTTATTTCTGCACAAAAATAACACCAAGGCAATTCTGCTGAAAACAGTGTCAGTCTGGGTTAGTTCCATTCAAATCATGCAAATTAGAGTCCAAAACAAGGGCAAAAGAATTTGGAAAAGTAGATATGATGGAGATGTATCATGGGGTTCCCTCGCTGTCAAGGGCGGTGGACGCTGAGGCAGTGACTCTTAGATGGTTGATGTGCGCTGAGGTAACAACCTCATAGAACACTACGAAGACCGCTCTATGCCATGCCTGCAGCTTAGCATTGCTCCCGTGGTGACCTTGAGCAGTAAATATGCAGGGTCGTCAACTGGGTTGACGCGTCACAATGAGGATGATTGGATGGTATGCCAGGAGCGATGATTGAGGGATTCCTGGACTAAGGGGTTCTCGAGCATCCGGCCTGCTATCCATGGGCCAAACTGATGGGCTGTGAAGACTGAAGACCATACTCGTGTCCAGATTGGACTTTCCTTGGCGTGGGAGGCAAGCTAGGCGACCAGCTGTGAAGATTCCTTCTTATGTAACCGACCTCGTGTAACCCTAGATCTCTCCGGTGTCTATATAAACGGGAGAGCATAGTCCGGATAGGGGACATTCATTACCATATACACATAGGCTAGGCTTCTAGGGTTTAGCATTAATTACGATCTCATGGTAGATCAACTCTTGTAACACTCATATTCATCAAGATCAATCAAGCAGGAAGTAGGGTATTACCTCCATAGAGAGGGCCCGAACCTGGGTAAACGTCGTGTCCCCCGTCTCCTGTTACCATCGATCCTAGGCGCACAGTTCGGGACCCCCTACCCGAGATCCGCCGGTTTTGACACCGACATTGGTGCTTTCATTGAGAGTTCCACTGTACCATCGTCAAAAGGTTTGATGGCCCTGAGGGAGTCCTAGATTAGGGGGTGTTCGGATAGCCGGACTATACCTTCTGTCGGACTCCTGGACTATGAAGATACAAGATTGAAGACTTCGTTCCGTGCCCGGAGGGGACTTTCCTTGGCGTGGAAGGCAAGCTTGGCGATGCGGATATTCAGATCTCCTACCATTGTAACCGACTTTGTGTAACCCTAACCCTCTCCGGTGTCTATATAAACCGGAGGGTTTTAGTCCGTAGGACAGAACCCCAACATACAACAATCATACCATAGGCTAGCTTCTAGGGTTTAGCCTCCTTGATCTCGTGGTAGATCTACTCTTGTACTACCCATATCATCAATATTAATCAAGCAGGATGTAGGGTTTTACCGCCATCAAGAGGGCCCGAACCTTGGTAAAACATTGTGTCCCTCGTCTCCTGTTACCATCCGCCTAGACGCACAGTTCGGGACCCCCTACCCGAGATCCGCCGGTTTTGACACCGACATTGGTGCTTTCATTGAGAGTTCCTCTGTGTCGTCGCTTTTAGGCCCAATGGCTCCTTTGATCATCAGCAATGATGCGGTCCAGGGTGAGACTTTTCTCCCCGGACAGATCTTCGTCTTCGGCAGCTTTGCACTGCGGGCCAATTCGCTTGGCCACCTGGAGCAGATCGAAAGCTACGCCCCTGGCCATCAGGTCAGATTTGGAAGTTTAAACTACACGGCTGATATCCGCGGGGACTTGATCTTCGACAGATTCGAGCCACAGCCAAGCGCGCCGCACTGTCTCGATGGGCATGATCTAGCTCTGCCGCCGAACAGTGTCCTGGAGGCCGCACGCGCATTGGTTCCGACCCTTAATTCGGAGCCTACTGCGTCGATCGAGGATGAGTGGTTGGACGCCACCTCGGGGGCTGCGATCTCAAAGGCGATCGAGCCGAACGCCAGCCCCGCACCCCGCAAGGCCCGTGACTCCGAGGGGCCGGATTCCTCTCCGGACTCCGAGCCCTCCGCACGCCCCCCGATCGAATCCGATTGGGCGCCGATCATGGAGTTCATCACCGAGGACATCTTTCAGCACTCGCCCTTTTGGCGACATTCTGAAGTCACTAAAGTCTCTCTCTTTATCAGGAGAGCCTTGGTCGGACTACGGTCAGCAAGGTTGGGATACAGACGATGAAGAAATTCAAAGCCCACCCACCACCCATTTGGTAGCCACCGTCGATAATTTAAACGACGTGCTCAACTACGACTCTGAAGACATCGCCGGTATGGACGACGATGCAGGAGACGCATATGAACCAACGCCTATAGGGCATGGGACAGCCACCTCATCTCATGATGTGTACATGGTGGATACACCCAAAGGAAGCAACAACGAGGAACACGGGGAGGCAACGAGGGATCGACCTCTCGAAAAGCAATCAAAGCGGCGGCATAAACGCCGCCCCAAGCCCCGCCTCGACACAGACCCTGCCATAGAGCAGGACGAGCCGGCAGACGACGAGCATGCATTAGAGAAACCGTCCGAACAGGCCAACTCAGATAAAGAAACCGAACAGCCCGTCCCCGGCAAAAATGGCATTCCGGACGACCTTACGCCGGATAAGCCCACGGAGCAGAAGAACCTCCACAGAAGGCTCGTTACAACCGCACGTAGCCTGAAAAAGTAGAAGCGGAAGCTAAAAACCGCGGAAGATGCACTCAGAATCAGATGGAGCAAACTAATCAATACCACAGACAAATACAGCGACAGTCGCCGCACTTAAGCCGGCGTGCGACCCACTTAAGGATTCGCATCAAAAAGATGGCCCAGCCAGGTCCATTTATGGGCCAAGAAAGCAAGCTCTCATAAGCAATGCAATAAAGCCAGTATCCGAATCCGGCACACACAAATACAGGGGCGCCGCACACCCCCTATGTTTCACCGATGAGGTCCTGGATTATGAATTTCCAGCGGGATTCAAACCCGTAAACATAGAGGCATACGACGGAACAACAGACCCTAGAGTCTGGATCGAGGATTATATCCTCCACATACATATGGCCAGAGGAGATGACCTCCACGCCATAAAATATTTACCCCTCAAGCTTAAAGGGCCAGCCCGGCATTGGCTCAAAAGCCTTCCTGAAGACACAATTGGAAGTTGGGAAGAGCTCGAGGACGCTTTCCGAGGAAATTTTCAAGGGACCTATGTCTGCCCTCCGGACGCAGACGATCTCAGTCACATAACTCAACATCCCGGAGAGTCAGCTCGACAATTCTGGAACATATTTCTTACTAAAAAGAATCAGATAGTCGACTGTCCGGATGCTGAAGCCCTAGCAGCTTTTAGGCACAACGTCCGAGACGAATGGCTCGCCAGACACCTCGGCCAAGAAAAGCCAAGAACAATGGCCGCATTGACAAGCCTCATGACCCGCTTTTGCGCAGGTGAGGACAGTTGGTTGGCAAGATGTAGCACCAGTGATCCAAGTACATCCGAAACTAGGGATGGAAACGGAAAACCGCGACGCAACAAGGATCGTCGTCGGACTAAGGAAAACAGTTCGAAGAGCACGGCAGTCAACGCCGGATTCAAAAGCTCACGGCAGAATCAAAAAAAGTCGCCCCTCCAGGATAGCAGAGATGATTTATCGAACCTAAACAAAATCCTTGACAGGATATGTCAAATACACAGTACTCCCGGGAAGCCTGCTAACCATACCCACAGAGACTTTTGCGTCTTCAAACAATCCGGCAGACTCAACGCCGAACACAAGGGGCTCGACACACCAAGCGAAGATGATGACGAACCCCAAAAGCAGAGCACCAGGAAAAAAGAATTTTCCAAAAGAAGTAAAAATAGTAAACTTACTTCACATTACAAAATGTGCAGCACCCATAAAGGTACGCGCCATACGGCCTATCCCAAAGGAGTCTCGCCACTGGTTGTCAAAACCAATCATCTTCGATCATCTGGACTATTCTAGAAGCATCAGGAACGCAGGCTGGACTGCCTTGGTACTCGATCCAATAATTGACGGACTCCAGTTTACAAATGTCTTGATGGACGGCGGCAGTGGTCTAAACCTGATATATTAGGATACAATCCGCCACATGGGGATAGACCCAAAAAGAATTCGCCACAGCAAAACCTCCTTTCAAGGGGTAATGCCAGGTTCGGACACCCATTGCATGGGTTTTCTCCGGCTCGAAGTTATATTCGGCTCTACCGGTAACTTCCGCCGCGAAAAGCTAACTTTCCACATTGTCCCATTCTCAAGTCGCTATCAAGCATTGCTGGGACGCGAAGCTTTCGCCTGCTTTAACGCAATACCGCATTATGCATCTCTTACGCTTACGATGCCCGGTCCATGAGGCATCATCTCCTTCAAGGGGAAGCATTGAGTGCGCCTCCCCCGAGAGGAGGATTGTGCGGCCGCCTTAACAGCCCCACAATAAAACGGCTTCACCAGCCAAAACATCTGAACAGGTCATCAAGACCACGAACGCGGATAGTCGAGTCCGGCACCCAAGTATCATTCATAAAGGCTTAGTGACCATATACCCCTGCCCTAGGGGCTCCACACATATAAAATAAGAGTCAATAAAGCTCAATTTTACATATTTTACTTTATGTCGGATTTCGGGTTCCGGCAGACCCTTAAGGTTCGAACTCCGGGGTGCGCGCGGAGATTCTGCCCTCTACCTCTCCGTCTCGCAAGGATCTAAACTACCAAAGGAACAACACAACAAACACAAAGTTTATACTGGTTCGGGCCACCGATGTGGTCTAATACCCTACTCCAGTGTGGTGGGTGGATTGCCTCTTGGGCTGATGATGATGAACAGTACAAAGGAGAACAGCCTCGCGAGGGTGTGTTCTGGCTGGGACGATGAACTGCTAGGGGAGATCAGCCGCCCTTCTCTCTGTGTGTGTGTGTCTGTACCTATTCTGTCTAATTCTCACTTGCCTCTACCCTGGGGGTGGCTAGTCCTATTTATAGGCAAAGGCCCTGGGCCTCTTCCCAAATATTGAGCGGGAAGGGCGCCAACAATTGGCCAAATTCGAAGGGGAACATACAGTACTCTTATCCTGACTAAAGTCCTCGCCTGCCAAAGGCCCTGTGGTGACGCCGTCCTGGGCTCCACGATGACCCCCTTCCCACCGTTGGACTGGTCTTGGTCTTGTTGCACCGAAATGGATGCCTTTGCTTGATCCTCTCGCCTGCTCTTGCCCCCTTTGCACCAAAGAGGAAAGGGAGGACACTACACGGGCTGGCGCCCGCCCGGCGCCCTTGGTCGTCATGGCTTGCGTCATGGGCACCTCGCGAGGTACCCTGCCTTGATCTCTCCGCCTCCTCGTGAGCCATCCTAGCGAGGCTGCGCCTGAGGAAGCACCGTGTCGTCCGCCCCGCGAGGCTTGGCCCCTCGTGAGGGTCTTGAGTCTTGTGTTGGTGAAGTTGGGCCTTGTTGGGCCTCCTTTGAGCCACGTTGCAGGCCGCAGGCAGGCAAGTCTGGGGACCCCCGTTCCCAGAATGCCGACAGTAGCCCCCGGGCCCAAGGCGCGCCCGGACTTGGCCGTGCCGAGAGGCGAAAGGGCAAGAGCGAAGCGCCGTGGGCCCTAATGGCCGGCGGCCTTGGGCGCCGCGTGGCGGTTTGGTAGGACGTGGGCGTCTCCGCTTCCCCACGACGCCTTGGCGACTGCATGACTTGACTAGTCCCTACATGCATAGGTGCGGGTCATTATTACCTACGATCGTGGTGCTCGACGGTTGGCCTTTTTCGGCTATAAGTACGGGGCCGCGTGAGCTTCGCCAGACCGCCCTTCGTGCTTCTCTTCTTCTACTTCTCCTTAGCCACTCGCCGCTCACATGGCTCCAAAGAGGTTCTCAGCCGCGGAGAAGGGGAAGGCCAGTCGGGCGGGGCCCGACTCCCCCCCCCCCCCGGCCAAGCGCGGACAGGGTCGTCCCTGCAAGCATCCCGCGGTCCCCATTGCGGCTCCCCGCAGCCACAGGGATGGTTCCCCGCGGGGTGGTGAGTGCTCGGCTGCCAAGGTGAGGCAGGCCGTGACTGTGCGGCCCCCCAGGCCATCCTTTTGCTCGGCGGAGGTGCTGCCGGAGTTCGTCGTGTGGTCGGCGGACCCGACCAGCACCTGGCTCCAGCTCCCCCGCTTCTTCATCAACGAGCTGCCGGCCAGCGCCCGGTGCGGCTTCTGGCTCCAGGCTGACGGTTGTTGCAGCAGGGCCTCCTGGGTTTCACTTTAAGTCTCCCCTTCTGGGAATGGGGCCCTGACCCGCGGCTGGCAAACGTTTGCCCGCGCGCGCGGCCTGGGTCAGTGGTGCACCCTGCACTTCAAGTTCGACGACGACAGCACCCTCTATGTGAGGGTGTTTGGGGAAGATGGTCGCCGCACGGGATGGTGCCCCGAGGGCGACGACCGTGGCCAGGGGCCTTGCCCCGACGACGATGGAGGAGACAACGCCCACTCTGATGGCGGCGCTTGATGCTCCCCAAGCTCCACCAACTCTTCTTCAGGCGGCTCCTCCAGCGGTGGCCGCAGCCAGCCCCCACGCCGTCGCGCCTGCTTGGGGGGTGGCTGTTCATCCGCTCGTCGCCACGTCCCGCTGAAGCGCGAGAGGGAGTCCGCCTGAGCCCCGGAGGCGTCCCGGGTTGCCTCGGCTGGCCGGACCGAGGCGTGTCGCGTCTGGATCGTCCTTTATGTCCCTTTTGTTTCCTGTGTAAAAGAGAACAGATGCATGGTGCCCTGTGGGGGCGTGTTTGGAAGTTTTTACTGTTAACAACTACCTTGATTTAGCTTTCGCGCTTTCTAGATGCGTGTCCGCATGTAAATAGTTCCCGGCCCCAGCCGTGGGGTCGACCGACCCAGGCCCTGTGTGTGTGTCGTGGTGCCCGAGGGGCACGGACCGGAGGGGTGCTCCCGAGATGGACCCGGGTCGTGAAACCTCAGAACGAGCAGGACAGGAACCCTCGCGAGGGCACTCGGCCGCTCCCCCTCGCGATACTTATTGCAGGAGGAATCAAAACGGGGGAGTGAAAATCGGCGAAATGTAAACCAATGATGGCAATAATTCCAATAAAACTTCAACTGCGAACAAAGCGAACCAACTGCGGAAAGCAAATGAAAAATCCGCATCCGGCACCTAGTCTAGTCTTCGACGTCTTCTCACCAGCGCGGAGCTAAGTGCTGCCACTGGGCATGGGAGGGAGCCCCAGGGCCTGAGGCCGGCGCTCCTGAGACTCCGGGGCGTGTACAGCCCCACTCATTATTACGTGAGAGTGTCACGGGCGGCGAGCTTCATAGGCATTGGCCTTCTTCACAGGCTCCGGACCTTTCTTCTTAGGGTAACGAGCTTCATAGGCGTTCGCCTTCCTCACAGGCTCTGGGCCTTTTCCAAAAAGGGATTAATCTTCACAGGCATTTGCCTTCTTCACAGGCTCAGGGCCTTTTCCAAAAAAGGATTAATCTTCATAGGCGTTCTCCTTCTTCACAGGCTCTGGGCCTTCATGGGTAGAACCTCCGGAGGTGTTGGATGTTCCACGCGTTCTGGATCGGCTCCCCTTCCTGGGTCTCCAAGCGCACGGAGCCTGGCCTGGAAACATGAACAACCTTGAACGGGGCCTCCCACATGGGAGAGAGCTTGTGCAGCCATTCCCTGGAGAGGACCCGTCTGAGCATGAGGTCTCCTACCTCGAGGGTCCTAGGGCGGATGTTGCGGCAGTGATATCGCCGCAGCGCCTGCTGGTACCTCGCCGCTCACAGCGCAACTTCTCGGCGGCGTTCCTCCCCCAGCATGAGGTCCACCCCCCGCATGGCGTCCTGTTGCGCCTCATCGAACGCTAGGACCCGCGCGGAGCCATGTGTGACCTCGTGAGGGAGGACTGCTTCAGCTCCGTAGACCAGGAAGAATGGGGTCTCCCCGGTTGGCTTGGTCGCGTTTGTGCGGATGGACCACAACACGGACTGGAGCTCATCGTACCAACCTCTGTCGCAGGCCTCCAGCTTCTTCTTGAATGTCCTTGTCTTGAGGCCCCTCAGGGCCTCCGCATTGGCTCGTTCAGCTTGGCCGTTGCTCCGCGGGTGCACCACCGAAGCATAGCATATCTGCGTTCCAAGGTTAGCACAGTATGTTTTGAAGAGGTTACTGGTGAACTGCGAACCGTTGTCTGTGATGATGCGGTTTGGCACCCCGAATCGGCTCACGATGCCCCGGATGAACCTGACCGCGGAACCCGCGGGGATGGTGCGGACGGCCTCCACTTCTGCCCACTTGGTGAATTTGTCTATGGCGACGTAGAGGTAGCAGTAGCCCCCTGGCGCCTGAGGGAATGGGCCCAGAATGTCCTGCCCCCAAACTGCAAATGGCCATGAAAGGGGTATAGTCTGCAAGCCTCCTGCCGGCTGATGGATCTGTTTGGCATGAAATTGGCAAGCCTCACAAGCTTTCACCAGCTCGACAGCATCGTTGAGTGCGGTGGGCCAATAGAACCTGCTGCGGAATGCTTTGCCGATGAGGGTCCGCGATGACGAGTGATGCCCGCAGTCCCCGCCGTGTATGTCTTCCAGCAGTTCCTTCCCTTGCTCCCTGGAAATGCAGCGCAGGGATACGTCGTTCGGACGTCTCCGGTAGAGCTCTCCATCCCTGATGCAGTATGCCGTGGCTTGCCGCGCCACGCGCTCTGCTTCTCCCTCTTGCTCCGGCAGGGCCCCTGTGTTAAATAACTCCAGAGTTCAGTGATCCAGCATTCCTCGTGAGGTTCCATAGTCAGGAGCAGGCGTGCCCCTGAGGCGGGGCCGCAGGCCGGGGCTCCTGAGGCCGGTGGCTGAGGGAGTTCCGCCCGAGGCTGGGCGGTGCTTGACAACGACGGCTGGGCTGAGGGCTTGAAGAGCCGCTCTTCAAATACGCCAGGCTCCTGAGGCAGCCGCCTGGACGCCCGTCTGGCGATGTCGTCGGCTTCCTGATTGGTACCACGGGGCACATGCTTTAATTCCAGCCCCCAGAACTGCTTCTCCATCCTGCGGACCTCCGCTAGATAGGCCTCCATGTGCTCATCCCTTGGTTCGTACACCTTGTTGGAGAAGTTGACAAGGAGCTGCGAATCACCATTGATGGTGAGGCGCTTCACCCCCAAAGCTGCCGCTGCCTTCAACCCTGCTATCAAACCCTCATATTCCGCTATGTTGTTCGAGACCTTTTCGCCTTGCTGGAAACAGAGCTGTACGGCATAGCAGAGCTTGTCTTGAGTGGGCGATATCAGCACCACTCCTGCCCCGGCGCCATGCTTGGAGAACGCCCCATCGAAGTACACGACCCAACCTTCCGGTGCCTCACTCCGCGGGGAGAGGGACCGATCCTCGTTGTTCTCGAGGCCGGGTGCTTCAGCCCATTCTGCTACGAAGTCTGCTAGCACTGCCCCTTTGATGACCCTGGTCGCGCTAAACTCGAGCTGGAACGCTTGCAGCTCTATGTTCCACTCGGCGACCCGTCCAGCCGAGTTAGGGCTCCTGAGCACTCTCTCCAAGGGGTATGATGAGACAACCTTGATGGGATGCCCTTGGAAGTAGTGCCGCAGCTTGCGCGAGGCCACCAGTAGTGCGAGGAGGAGCTTCTGGGGCATGGGGTACCGTGCCCTCGCGTCTCGCAACACTGTGCTGACAAAGTAGACTGGGTGCTCAACAAGGCCGAGAGTATCAGTGTTCGCGACGCCCTCCGAAGGCAAGGGCGCTTCGCGAGGTGATGTGGCCTCGGGAGGCCGTCCGTCCTGAGGAGAGGCCTCTTCTGTCCCAGGTGCACCCTTCAACGGCCGATCTTCCTCGGCTGTAGTTACGTCTCCCGTGGGCCTCCCTTGTTCCTTCCTTGCCTTGTCTCGGGTGGTTGACGTGGCTCTGATTTGGCGCTCTTCTCTAACCGCCACCAGGGCTGCGCTGGCGGAGTAGGGAGTGGCAGCAAGGTAGAGCAGCAAGGGCTCTTGAGGACGTGGGGCCACCATGACTGGAGGACTGGTTAGGTACCTCTTGAGGTCTTGAAACGCCTTATCTGCCTCTTCGGTCCATTCAAATGGTCCCTTCTTCTTCATCAGCTGGAAGAAAGGCAGTGCTCGCTCCCCCAGTTTGGAGATGAAGCACCCTAGCGCGGTCACGCGTCCGGTGAGCTTCTGCATTTCTCTGAGGGTTTTCGGCGGGCTCATGTCCTCGACCGCCTTGACCTTCTCCGGGTTAGCCTCGATGCCCCGATGGGACACGAGAAAGCCCAAGAGCTTGCCTGAGGGGACTCCGAACACACACTTCTCTGGGTTGAGCCGCAGGTTCACTGCGTCGAGGCTCGCGAAGGTCTCCTCCAGGTCCTGTATCAGGGTCTTGGCCTCCCGAGATTTCACCACGATGTCGTCGACGTAGGCTTCGACATTCTTCCCGAGCTGCTGGCCCAAGGCGATGTGCATCAGCCGCTGAAAGGTTGCCCCCACGTTACGCAACCCAAATAGCATGCATGTATAGCTGCTGGCCCAAGGCGGTCTTCTCGACGTCTTCCACCGCCATCTTGATCTGGTGATACCCAGAGAAGGCATCCAGGAAGCAGAGCAGGTCGCACTCCGCGGTGGAATCGACGATCTGATCGATGCGGGGGAGCGGGAACGGATCTTGCGGGCATGCCTTGTTGAGGTTGGTGAAGTCGACACACATGCGTTCCTTTTCCCCCTTCTTGGGCACAACGACCGGGTTGGCCAACCAATCCGGGTATCGGACCTCGCGAATGACCCCAGCGGCCTCCAACTTGCGGGTTTCTTGGACGATGAAGGCCTGCTTCTCTGCGGACTGCCGCCTGGCTTTCTGCTTCACGGGGCGCATGTTTGGGCACACGTTGAGGTGATGCTCGATGACGCTCCGGGGGATCCCCACCAACTGATCAGGCTCCCAAGCGAATACCTCCTTATTTGCGCGCAGGAACCTGATCAGGGCTTCCTCTTGCTCAGGCTCCAGATTGGCGCCTATGGTGAAAGTGGCACTGGAGGACCCATCTTCGTCGACAGGTATCTGCTTGGTTTTTTCTTTGTCCTGGGTGAACAACTGCCTCTTCTTGGTAGGCGCAGCCCCCTTGGGTTCGGGGGTCTCCGCGTCGGATGGCTGTGCCGAGGCCGCTGCCTTGTAGGCGAGCTTGAGTACCCGCAGGGCATCTCAGGTGTCCCCAGGCACAGTGAGGACACCGCTGCTCCCGGGCATCTTCATGAGGTTGTACGCCGGGTGCGTGGCGGCCATGAACTGGGCCAGCGCCGGGTAGCCGACGATGGCGTTGTAAGGAAGGCCGATGGGGGCGATGTCGAAGTCGATCATTTCCGTGCGAAAGTTGTCGTAGGTGCCGAAGGTTACCGGGAGCCGGATCTGTCCCAGGGAGCTGGATGACCCGCCCCCGACGCCCAAGAAAGACCGACTGGGTTGCAGTCGCTCCAGGGTATGCGGAGGAGGTTGAAGGTCTCAACCGAAAGCATGCTGAGGCCGGCACCGCCGTCGACGAGGGTTCTGGTGACAGCCACCTGGCAAATAGTGGGGGTGCACAACATGGGGAGCGCGCCCGAGCCGGCCAAGTTGGCGGGATGGTCCTCCGAGCTGAAGGCCAGACCGGCCTCGCGCGCCACTTGGTCCATGGGAGCCCCCTGCCGTGCGGAGACGGCGCCGACCCGGCGGACAAACGGCTTGACATGGCGACTTGTGGGCGGCGCCTGCGAGCCGCCCAGAAGGGCCGCGACGACTGGGGGTGTTGATTTAGCGGCGCGGTTATCTTGCCGCACATGCAGATTCTGGGACAACGCTTGCTGCTCGTTCCCCGCCGGGCCGGTGGCGGCATTGACGGCGGGCGACGGGGAACGACGAGAATGCCCACCGACGGGAGCCGTCTCGGCGACACGGGAGGCGACGGCGGCCCGGCGCTTGGCGCGGGTCCGACGAGCGTTAGGCATGGACGCGACGGTCGGAGGAGAACGAAACGGTGGAAGACAAATTCCGGCGCACCCCTACCTGGCGCGCCAAATGTCGGATTTCGGGTTCCGGCAGACCCTTAAGGTTCGAACTCCGGGGTGCGCGTGGAGATTCTGCCCTCTACCTCTCCGTCTCGCAAGGATCTAAACTACCAAAGGAACAACACAACAGACACAAAGTTTATACTGGTTCGGGCCACCGATGTGGTGTAATACCCTACTCCAGTGTGGTGGGTGGATTGCCTCTTGGGCTGATGATGATGAACAGTACAAAGGAGAACATCCTTGCGAGGGTGTGTTCTGGCTGGGACGATGAACTGCTAGGGGAGTTCAGCCGCCCTTCTCTCTCTCTGTGTTTGTACCTGTTTTGTCTAATTCTCACTTGCCTCTACCCTGGGGGTGGCTAGTCCTATTTATAGGCAAAGGCCCTGGGCCTCTTCCCAAATATTGAGCGGGAAGGGCGCCAACAATTGGCCAAATTCGAAGGGGAACATACAATACTCTTATCCTGACTAAAGTCGGTCCTCGCCTGCCAAAGGCCCTGTGGTGACGCCGTCCTGGGCTCCACGATGACCCCCTTCCCACCGTTGGACTGGTCTTGGTCTTGTTGCACCGAAATGGATGCCTTTGCTTGATCCTCTCGCCTGCGCTTGCCCCCTTTGCACCAAAGAGGAAAGGGAGGACACTGCGCGGGCTGGCGCCCGCCCGGCGCCCTTGGTCGTCATGGCTTGCGTCATGGGCACCTCGCGAGGTACCCTGCCTTGATCTCTCCGCCTCCTCGTGAGCCATCCTGGCGAGGCTGCGCCTGAGGAAGCACCGTGTCATCCGCCCCGCGAGGCTTGGCCCCTCGCGAGGGTCTTGAGTCTTGTGTTGATGAAGTTGGGCTGTGCTGGGCCTCCTTTGAGCCACGCCGCAGGCCGCAGGCAGGCAAGTCTGGGGACCCCCGTTCCCAGAATGCCGACACTTTATACTTTGTTTATTGAATGTAACTTTTGTTCGGCACGACCTTTTTTCAACTTAGTTCCTCTCTTTTACAGATGAATATCGTGTTGCGCCTGTCCAGGATACGGCACAACGGAGACACAGGCGCAGACGTGCAGCAGGGACCCATTACAAGGATTCTTTTCAGATTAAGACCCTGCGTAAACCTTTTTTACTATCTCTTGTTGATACACATCCCCTGGTCTCTGTAGTATAACCAAGGAGGAGGCTGGCGTCTTGGCATGTGGCCACGTCAGAATTTCTGCGCGTACCTGGACACTAGGGGCTTATACCTAAGAGCGTTGCCTCGCTCGCTCTCATAAAGACCGAATACCTTAGGGAGTGTTCGGCGTCGCGAGTTTGGCCTTATATGCATCAGCTCCGAATCATGTCTTTGGTCAAATGTTGGGTTGCCCGGCTCCTGTGTTCGGCCGCCTTACGTTCCGCTCTATCGGCTAAGGCGGCGCCAGGAGAACTACTGCGATTGTGCCCTGGTTCGGCCGGGCGAGCACCTCGGTAGAGAAAGCCGAAAACTGACTGTCATGATATAGCGCGAGACTGGTCAACCACTCGATGACTCACCGGAATCTATAGGACTTCTCGGCATTAACGAAGGGTCGTTTCCCGGCCAGGCACATATGCGCCCCGACTTCGGGCGAGCGCAGGTGCCATCAGGGGCTATTTAAGTAGCCTCACTGTCAAGCTCCTATGGCTAAGTGAAAGTGTTAAAGCATTATAGTCTGGTTGCCTAGCTCGCTGCGCTATCACCTCCTTTGTAGGACCAAGACGTTGGATTAAGTGTGAAAATGCGTCTTCTGCGAGCACCCCCGCAATATGTGCATGGGGGCTGAAGCCAACGACTGCCATCTTTCAGATTATATATATATATTTTTTAAACGGCCGCACAGGAGGTGTTACAATACTTGCAGGCACAAGTATAAAAAGTTCCTACAATTTATCAAACTACCGCCTTACAATGGCACATGCTATTCGAACATAGCATCCTTCGAGCACTGCGTCTCTATTACACAAGCGCCTTCAAGGACTTCCTGAAAATAGTGCTCGGAGGTACTCGGCTTTTGTCCGAATCCCGGGATGCAACAATGGTGGTCTCCATCTCCGCCTAGTATGTCTTGACACGGGCAAGAGCCATCCGTGCGCCCTCTATGCATGCTGACCTCTTCATTGCATTGATACGTGGCACCGCACCAAGGAGTTGTTGCACCAAGCTGAAATAACTCTTCAGCTCGGATCTCCCCGGCCACAAATGACTCATGACGCACTCCATGGCGAGTCCAGACAACCTATTCAGCTCGGCCCATTCGGCCAGACGATCGGCCACTAACAGTGGACGCTCTGGATTGTGGAACTGCGACCAAAAGAGTTTCTTCACTTCGCGATCTCTTTGATCTCGAAAGTGTTCGGTCGCATCAGCAGCACTTGCCGCCAAATCCTGATAGGTGTCCGTCGTACTCCATAGCCGGTCCAACGGAGCATGCTTAGGATCACAAAACTTCCTCCGCAGCATAAAGGGCTTTCCAGCCGCGATCTCTCCGGCTTCACGAAGCTCCTCCCTCGCAGCTCTCATCGCAGAGCGAGCATCCTTGGCATCGGCAACGGCTTTCTTCAAGTCCGTCTGTTCTGCCCGATCTTGTTTTTCCAGAAGCTTGCAACGGTCAGCAGCGCTCTTTAGCTTCACAGCCATCTCGGCCATCTGTTTCTTGCTTCGGCAGTGAGCAGCCTGTTCGGCTCTCAGCTCTTCAAAGGCCTTCTCGGCAGCCGCATCACTTTTTCTGGCTTGTTCCTTAGCTCGGGCAAGTTCCGCCCAAAGACTCTCCACGGCGGCCGCACCATCTGCGTCAAGCACACACATTGTAAGATACTGGCATAAAGCTCCTCTTACCAGGTGCCGCCTGAGGAATATCACACCTTGAGCCTCATCAAGCCGCTTGTTGATGAGCGCGATGTCGGCATCTGCCACGTCAAGTTGCCGCTTTAGCTCGGCAAAATCATCAGTCCGGCTGGATTCCGGACACTTCGCCACCTACATTCAAAGGCGACATTTTAGACCTGGGATTATGATCCTCTGCGCGCCATCACTTTTGACAACGCACAGAGTCTCAGGGGCTACTATCTACACAGGGTGCATTTTGTTTATGCGCAACTTACAAAAGTGTACATTATCTAACGTACCTCAAAGCCCGTCAGTAAACTTCTGACGGCCTCATGCAATCCGCTTTCCGTGGACGAAATCCTTTCAATCACCGCACCCATCAATGCACGGTGCTCCTTTGAGATAGAAGCTCGCCCCAGCAGATTCATCAGCTCCTCCGGCCGAGCACCAGATGGTGCCGGACTTGTCCTATGGCCTCTTTCGCAGGCCGGACGCGGAGAACCTTGGGGGGCCAGGTACCTATCTTCTGCCCCTGCCGGATTCGGAGAAACCCTCCGCGACGACACCTCAGGGTCGCCCACCTCGCTAGGTGGTGCGGCAGGGGGAGGCATTCCGCTCTCCATCATCTCTGGAAAAAGGTCCCCCGAAGACGAGCTCTGCTGAGAAGGGCTGAGGTCCGAACTACAAGGTAAAATTTCGGTTAATCTTCTCAGATATAAAGCAGGGATTTCTCTCTCAAAAATATAATCTTCCTCTACTTACGGCTCACTGGAGGGCTGGTCCCCTTGAGGGCATAGTTCGGCCGAGGTATCCCCCGGCGTAGGACCCTCTGACAAGGATTTTTCCCCCCGCTTTGAGGCCATGGTCTCCGGGTCTTAAGAGGCGGTCCTTTTCTTCCCCGGAGGAGAGGAATTTTTGGTTCCTTCCCTCCGAACAGCCTCCTTCGAGGAGGCCGTAGTTCCCTTGTCCCCTCCTTCACTTTCCTTCAAAGGCACAATCTTCAACATCCTGACTAAGACGGGATCCGGCCTGGTCTCAGGGAGGGGAGCCGGACACCTTATCAGCTTTGCTTTCGCTATCCACTCATGTTTAAAGGGACAGCTCTTTTAGGGGCAAGTTTATGACAAATGTATGGATAGCGAGTCCGGGCACAAGGCTACTTACTTGAGTATCCGGGTGATTGCAGCTCAGACCTGCGTCCTGGGTCAAATCCGGACACATTGCTTGTGATCCGAAGAACAGTTTATACATCTCCGCGGGCGTTGCGCCCATAAAATGCTGGCGAGCTCGTGGTCCCTCCGGATTGAACTCCCATAGACGAAGGGAGCGGCGTTTGCCGGGCAATGTTCGGCGGATCAGCATGACTTGCGTCACTTTGACCAAGATGAGACCTCCTTCTAAGAGATCCCTGATGCGGCCCCGCAACAAAGACACGTCCTGGGATGGCCCCCAATCCAGGCCTTTATTGACCCACGACCCCAGCTGCTTTGGGGGACCCGAGCGAAAGGCAGGCGGCGCAACCCACTTGGTGCCCCTGGGAGCGGTGATGTAGAACCACTCTCGTTGACACAAGTCGAGCTCCTCTTGAAAAGGGCCCTCGGGCCATGGAGCATCGGCTTTCTTGCTTATAACAGCGCCTCCGCACTCTGCGTGCCGTCCCTCAATCATCTTCGGCTCTACCTTAAAGGTCTTGAGCCATAATCCGAAGTGAGGAGTAACATGGAGGAACGCTTCACACACGACGATGAATAAGGAAACATGGAGGATGGACTCTGGAGCTAAGTCATGAAACTCCAGCCCATAATAGAACATCAGCCCCCTCACGAAGGGATCCATTGGGAAGCCTAACCCCCGAAGGAAGTGAGACACGAACACCACGCTCTCACCAGGCTGGGGACTGGGAATGGCCTTCCCTTGAGCAGGTAACCGGTGCGAAATTTCGCCGGTCAAGAACTTGGCCTCTCTCAACTTTAGCACGTCCTCCTCCGTGACAGAGGAGGGCACCCATCGGCCTCGAAGGTCGGAACCGGACATTGCCGAAGGTCCAAAGCGCCTGGAATCTGGAGCCTAGAGTGTTGGAACTTGAGGTGACGGGCGAACTCGTTTGAGATTGAAAAGGATCAAGGCCTTGGTCTCTTTATAAGAGGTTGAATACCAAGAGCCCTCCCCGTAACCATTTGGGACTCGCCTTTAATCGAGAAAACATACTAACGGGCACGATTGGGTTACCCACGTCCGTATTGATGAGAATCCCGTAAATAAAGGGGACACGATAGGGTTACCCACGTCAGCAGATTAGATTTGTGTTAATATTATTCTCTCTATGGCAATATGTGGAAACTTATTTTGCAGAGCCGGACACTACCCTTGGTGTTTACAAACTTTTATGAAGAACTTGGAGGAGGAACCCGCCTTGCAATGATGAAGACAATCTGCGCGCCGGACTCGTCGTCATTGTAGCCTGGTTCAGGGGCTACTGAGGGAGTCCTGGATTAGGGGGTGTTCGGATAGCCGGACTATACCTTCTGCCGGACTCCTGGACTATGAAGATACAAGATTGAAGACATCGTCCCGTGTCCGGAGGGGACTTTCCTTGGCGTGGAAGGCAAGCTTGGCGATGCGGATATTCAGATCTCCTACCATTGTAACCGACTTTGTGTAACCCTAACCCTCTCCGGTGTCTATATAAACCGGAGGGTTTTAGTCCGTAGGACAGAACCCCAACATACAACAATCATACCATAGGCTAGCTTCTAGGGTTTAGCCTCCTTGATCTCGTGGTAGATCTACTCTTGTACTACCCATATCATCAATATTAATCAAGCAGGACGTAGGGTTTTACCTCCATCAAGAGGGCCCGAACCTGGGTAAAACATTGTGTCCCTCGTCTCCTGTTACCATCCGCCTAGACGCAAAGTTCGGGACCCCCTACCCGAGATCCGCCGGTTTTGACACCGACAGGCCCCTTCAATCATCGATGGTGACGTTGTCCAGGGAGAAACCTTTCTCCATGGACAGATCTTCGTGTTCGGCGGCTTCGTACTGTGGGCCAACTTGCTTGGCCATCTGGAGCAGATCGACAGCTACGCCCCTGGCCATCAGGTCAGATTCAGAAGCTTGAACTACGTTGCAGACATTCGTGGATACTTGATCTTCGACGGATTCGAGACCGCGGCAATCACTCCCCGCTGCCCAGATGGACATGGCTTAAACCTGTCATCGGGCCGCATCCAGGAGAATGCTCCTGCAGCAACTCTGGCCTTAGATCCGGAGCAGATCAAGTCCCCCGAAGATGGGAAGCTCAACCCCATCGTGGGGGCTACCGATTCTGCGGTGTTGGAGCCGCTCGCAGATTCCGCTGCGTACGGCATCTGCATCAACGGAACCCCGGACTCTTCTCCGGTGTCGAGTTCCGAACCCTGTGAGCCTTGGGATACCGAACTCGATCGGTTATCGATCTTCAAGTTCAGCGTCGCAGATGTCTTCCAACACTCGCCCATGGGCGACCTACTAAACTCATTAAAAAACCTATCCCTGGCAGATGGCTCGTCACTGAACTATGTTCGGTTCGAACTTACGGCGGATGACGGAGAATTTTGCTCCCCGCCCGCCACCCACTTCATAGCCACCGTCGAGGACCCAACCAACATGCCTGACCCCCACTCTGAACACAACGCTGGTATGGACGACAATGAGGGGCAGGACCAAAGCCTCCTACCCGCTAGACACGGGATGGCCACTTCCTGGTATGACGTGTGTATGATAGACACACCCGACGACGCTCTCGACGATGACAAGGAGGATCCAGTCGAGAATAAACCTCCTGGTACACAGTCCGAACACCAGCACCCACGGCGCCGCTCCAAGCCACATCGCCCAAGAGAAAACACTGCTAGCACCAAAAAAGACAACACTCCGAACAATGAAGACCCTGTTGAGGTAGAATCCGAACAGGAGGAACAGGAAAGCGGGCAAGACAACCCTGATGAACAGGCCACATATGAAGACTCGGAGGACAGTAATTATCTCCCACCCTCTGAGGAAGAGGAGATCCTCGACAACGAGGATTTTATAGTGCCTAAGGAACCTCTCGAGCAGGAGCATTTCAAACGTCGGCTTACAGCCACCGCAAGGAGCCTAAGGAAGAAGCAGCTGCAACTTCAAGCAAGCCAAGATTTGCTCAATGATAGATGGACCGAGGTCTTGGCCGCCGAGGAATACGGCCTTAGTAGCCCAGACAAAAGCCACCCAAAGGGTAGGTCGCTCCCTCAATACGATGGCAGGGCGCTGGAGCCCACACCACCATCGAACAATGCGATGGGCCGGCCACAGTTCGGTCCAAACAAAGCAGCAGCCCAAAAAGAGCAACATACCAACCCATCCGGCCGTCAAATCAAGAGTAAAACAACTCAAGGGAACACCCGTGACATCAACCGAGACCCGGAGGATAGAGGAGGGCGTACAAGATCGATGTACAGATCACGGAGATACACCCCGACCGACTATGATGGTCACCCATTCGGACACTACAGAGCCAACCATGCCTAGTCCAAACTCCGTAAGCGGAGTCCACTGGAGGTACTTCATAGTGTGGCCCAACATAGAGGAGCCACACACCCTCTCTACTTCACCGACGAGGTAATGGAGCATGAACTCCCAGACGGGTTCAAACCCATTAACATCGAATCATACGACGGACAGATCCCGCGGTATGGATCGAGGATTACCTCCTCCATATTCACATGGCTCGCGGGGACAACCTTCACGCCATTAAATACATACCTCTCAAGCTTAAGGGGCCAGCTCGCTACTGCTAAACAGTTTACCAGAAAATTCTATTGGTAGCTGGGAAGACTTGGAAGACGCCTTTCGAGACAACTTCCAAGGAACATATGTCCGGCCTCTAGATGCCGATGACTTAAGTCATATTGTCCAGCAGCCCAGCAAGTCAGTCAGGGAGCTCTGGACTAGGTTCTTAGTCAAAAAGAACCAAATTGTCGATTGTCCGGACACAGAAGCCCTCGCAGCCTTCAAACACGGCGTCTGGGATGAATGGCTAGCGCGCCACCTCGGCCACGAAGGACCCAAGTCCATGACAGCCCTTACCGCTCTAATGACTCGCTTTTGTGCGGGAGAAGACAACTGGCTCGCTCGTAAAAGCAACAACGCCAGCGACCCGGGCACTTCCAAAATTCGAGACGGCAATGGTAAGCCACGACAAACCAAACACAACAGTCGCAGTAATACATGCGACACAGCGGTGAACGCCGGATTTCACAATTCAAAGCCCGGTCAACGGAAGAAGCCATTAAAGGCAAACCAGGATGGACCATCCACCCTTGACAGGATATTGGACCGACCTTGTCAGATTCACGGTCACCCTAATAAGGCCAGCTAATCACACCAACAGAAACTATTGGGTCCTCAAGCAGGCAGGCAAGCTCAACGCCGATCACAAGGGTAGGAGGCCACCAGGCGACAGAGACGACGGGTCGGCTCGCCAGCTAAACACCAGGGGCCAGAAACACTTCCCCTCTAAAGCCCGACCACTCCCAGAACGGAAATAGCAGTTCAGCTTCCGCCGCCCACCCACTGTACTGGCAAAGTTCACACCACGCGTACATCACTATGCACTCAAGATACCATGGGCATCGGCGGAAGCACAATATGGACAACCCGGCAAGAAGCCCCGTAACGTTCTTATCCGTCTTTCTTATGTTTCTGTATCATTTCTTAAAAACAGGTGACCATCAGGACAACATCTACATCAGACTCTCTCGAAGTTCGGATCCGCATACTCACCTACGGGGCCACTCCCGTTAAGGATTCCCCTCCCCGAGGACGGGTGGCGCAGACGTGCGACAGGAGGTCCAAGATAAGTCTTTGTAGACCGCACTCTTTCTTTTGAGCCTGTACCATGCCCTTCTCCTCTGTTCCCAACCCCGAGCATGTCAAATAGCTGGGTTGTGGTTTTTACTCTTTATATATATTTATCATTGCATATTGCTCTACTCCCAGTAAACTTTATCCGAACTAATCTTTTATGCTCTTTCTATAATAAGTCCGGCCGTAACGGCTGCATTACAAGACGCACCTCGGCATAACTTGCCAGGGGCCCGGTATGGGAACAAACGAGTCGCCAGTAAAAGTCCGAACAGCTTTATAGCGTACTTCGGCGTCGCAAGTTTGGCCTTATATGCATCAGCTCCGAATCATTGTCTTTGGTCAATAGTTGGGTTGCCTAGCTCCTTTGCTTGCTACCCTACGTTCCGTTCTATCGGCTAGGGTAGTAAAGGGAGAACTACTGCGATTGTGCCCTGGCCTAGATCGGATGAGCACCTCAGTAGAGAAAGCCGAAAACTGACTGTCATGATGCGGCGAGAGCTGGTCAACCACTTGACGACTTATGCGAATCTTTAGTGATTCTCCGTGTCACACGAGGGATCTTTTTTAGATCAACATATGTAAGGCACTATGCACCGTATACATACCAGGGGCTATGTGATACGTCTCCGTCGTACCTATAATTTTTTATTGTTCCATGCCAAATATTCTACAACTTTCATATACTTTTGGCAACTTTTTATAATATTTTTGGGACTAACATATTGATCTAGTGCCCAGTGCCAGTTCCTGTTTGTTGCATGTTTTGTGTTTCGTAGAAACCCCATATCAAACGGAGTCCAAACGGGATAAAAACGGACGGAGAATTATTCTGGAATATTTGTGATTTTTGGGAAGTAAAATCAACGCGAGACGGTGCCCGAGGTGGCCACGAGGGTGGGGCCCATGCCCACTCCAGGCAGGCGCGCCCCTGACCCTCATGGGCCATCCATAAGGCGGTTGATGCCCTTCTTCGGCCGTAAGAAAGCTATTTTTTGGAAAAAGATCTGGGCATAGGTTTCAATCCAATCGGAGTTACGGATCTCCATATATACACGAAACGGTGAAAGGGCAACAGACGAGAATGCAGAAACAAAGAGAGACAGAGAGACAGGTCCAATCTCGGAGGGGCTCTCGCCCCTCCCATGCCATGGAGGCCAAGGACCAGAGGGGAAACCCTTCTCCCATCTAGGGAGGAGGTCAAGGAAGAAGAGGAAGAAGGGGGGCCCTCTCCCCCTCTCCTCCGGTGGCGCCGGAACGCTGTCGTGGCCACCATCATCATCACCGCGATCTTCACCAACACCTCCATCACCTTCCCCCCTCTATCTACAGCGGTCCACTCTCCCGCAACCCGATGTACCCTCTACTTGAACATGGTGCTTTATGCTTCATATTATTATCCAATGATGTGTTGCCATCCTATGATGTCTGAGTAGATTTTCGTTGTCCTGTCGGTGGTTGATGAATTGCTATGATTGATTTAATTTGCTTGTGGTTATGTTGCTATCCTTTGGTGCCCATCATATGAGCGCGCACGTGGATCACACCATAGGGTTAGTTGTATGTTGATAGGACTATGTATTGGAGGGTGATACGTCTCCAACGTATCTATAATTTTTTATTGCTCCATGCTATATTATCTACTATTTTGGACTATATTGGGCTTTATTTTCCACTTTTATATTATTTTTGGGACTAACCTATTAACCGGAGGCCCAGCCTAGAATTGCTGTTTTTTGCCTATTTCAGTGTTTCGAAGAAACGGAATATCAAACGGAGTCCAAACGGAATGAAACCTTTGGGAACGTGATTTTCTCATCAGATCAGATCCAGGAGACTTGGACCCTCCGTCAAGAAAGCCACGAGGCGGTCACGAGGGTGGGGGGTGCCCCCCTAGGGCGCGCCCCCCTACCTCGTGGGCCCCTCGAAGCTCCACCGACGTACTCCTTCCTCCTATATATACCTACGTACCACCAAACGATCAGATACGGAGCCAAAAACCTAATTCCACTGCCGCAACCTTCTGTACCCACGAGATCCCATCTTGGGGCCTGTTTTGGAGCTCCGCGGTGTGTTTGTTGAGACCGATGAATTGTGGGTTTATGATCAAGTCTATATATGAATAATATTTGAATCTTCTCTGAATTCTTTTATGTATGATTGGTTATCTTTGCAAGTCTCTTCGAATTATCAGTTTGGTTTGGCCTACTAGATTGGTTTTTCTTGCAATGGCGGAAGTGCTTAGCTTTGGGTTCAATCTTGCGGTTTCCTTTACCAGTGACAGAAGGGGCAGCAAGGCACGTATTGTATTGTTGCCATCGAGGATAACAAGATGGGGTTTTTATCATATTGCATGAAACTATCCCTCTACATCATGTCATCTTGTAAGGCGTTACTCTATTTTTAACTTAATACTCTAGATGCATGCTGGATAGCGGTCGATGAGTGGAGTAATAGTAGTAGATGCAGGCAGGAGTCGGTCTACTTGTCTCGGACGTGATGCCTATATACATGTTCATACCTAGATATTCTCATAACTATGCTCAATTCTGTCAATTGCTCAACAGTAATTTGTTCACCCACCGTAGAATACTTATTGTAACATCCCAAATTTTCAATTTGGAATGTTATACATTAGATCATCATTGCATATCATATTTTATTTTATTTTGTTTTTTATCCTAGAAATTCTACGCAACTGAAGGACCCACGGAGAGAGTTGGGGATTTCGTTATTTTCATATTTGAGTTTTCTCAAATTTTGAGAATAGGATCATTTCATTTTAATTATTTTATCTTCGATTATTTCTTTTATATAAATATGAGAGAGGGAATAAAATGACTTTCCCAAAATAAAGAAATCTTGAGGATTTGATAATAAAATCAAATAAGATTTTATTTCAGAGTTTTTCTGTATTTTATTTGAATTTAGGAAAATGTGCGTCTTTTCAAAATTGCATTTAGGCCCCAAATAAATGTTCATCTTGTCCGGCCTGATTTTAGAAGTCGGAAAAAAATTATTTCGGGAGTTTTGGAGTCCGTTTAGTATTTCTTTTGTTTGTTTTTCTGCGCGAAAGTTATTTAAAAAAACGCGAACCGACTACGAGCCGTGTTCGGCCTGGACTTTGTCCGGCCGGGCTTTTAAATAGCGCCGACCCCGAGCCCCAAGCCCACACCGCGCCAAACCCTAACCCTAGCCGCGCCCAGCCGCCGCTGGACCCCTCCGCCGCCGGCGAGGTTAACCCGCTGCCCGCTGCTGGTTTTTCCTAGAAAACCATTCGGTTTTCCGTCGGTTTTCGTTCGGTTTTTTTTTGTTTTTGTTTTTTTCTTATTAGATCGGTTTTTTTGTTTAGGTTAATTAGCGAGCGTTCACTCGTTCGTTCGTTTTAACGAACGCGTTCATCGTTTAGATCCACATAACGGATGTTCGTTCATTAATCTGTTCATCGTTTTTCTTTTTCTTGGATTTTCGGCGATTATATCTGATCGCGATTTCTGATCCGATTTTCGTTTTAGTATAACTTTTCGCTCGTTTATCGGAATCAGGCGATTCAAGCGCCTGGAGTTTCGCTTCGAAACCCTCTTTCCGTTTAACCAACTCAAACAAGTTTTTGCTTCTATAAATTTTGACTTAGGTCCAGATTAGTAAACAAAGTTTGTTTGTTTCGCCGTTTGACTTTCGTTGCTTTGTTTGATTTGATTCTTTTTGCAAACCGGAGTTCTTAAGTTGAAATTTCTGGTTAGATCTCTTATTTGAGTTTTTCCTGTGCATTAGATGAGTACTTATTGTATGTTTGCTTGTTTGTTTGCGATAGAGTACCCGGAGTGCGCCGCCTGTTACTTCGAATCTCTAGGTTTCACGGATCATCAGCAAGGCAAGTAACACTTTGATCATACCTCCTTACTATCCAGTTTTATTGCATTAGGTCAATCCTCAAACATTGCATGATTAGGATCTAATTAAACTGTGGGATGGGAAGTAGTTGGGGTAGTACCTATTACATGTTTATTATCAAACCTTTGGGAGTTACTTCTGTGTCTGCTTATCATGCCATGCTATGCTAGTAGACGTGGATTGGGTGAGTGATATCCATGACAGATGTGAGATTGTTAAATTAATGGTTTATTTAAGGTGGCAACTTAAACACACATCTGGGTGGATTGAGGTACCTGGGTATTCCAGGAGTCATCTGTTTCTCAAACAACATGTAGTGAGAGAATTCCAACGGAGGAGATCGAGTCTTGTGGGGAAAAGTGCGCAAACCTCTGCAGAGTGTATAAACTAATCATGATTAGCCGTGTCCCCGGTTATGGACATCTTGAGTATCTAGTACTTGGATTATCATGTGAATCTCATCAAGTTACTTTAATTAACTTTGTTGGGTTTTAATGATGATGCTTAATTGGGACTGAGAGGGTGTCTACACTCTCAATGTTTAACAACCACCATGATAGTTAAATAAATTTATTCCTTTGTAGTAGGGAAAAATTGGCTTTACGCAAAAACTGTAACCATAGAGCTTTCCACCAGCCATATATGCATGTAGTATAGCTTATTTCTTCCATTACTCTCTATGTGTTACATTGCCAGCATATTCCATGTGCTGACCCGTTTTCGGGCTGCAACGTTCATGTTGCAGACTTTTCACACAACCAGTAAGGTGCCTTTAGGTCGTGGTTCTATACTTAGTGATGCCGTTGGAGTTGATGGACTCGCTTATCTTTCAAGCCTTCCGCTGTTGTCGTTATTAGATGGCCTTAAGCCATATTTATTGTAATAAGTTCCCTTTTGAGACATTCTATGTAATAAGTGTGTGATTGCTACTCTGTTATAAATCCTTCAAGTACTGTGCATGTCAGCATTACTGATCCAGGGATGACACTGATGCACAGAGATCAGACTGTTTGAGGTCTGGTCGCTACAAAGATGGTATCAGAGCACACGCTGACTGTAGGACACGACCACTAAGCTAAAGCCCTAGATCACTACTCTCTTCCCATTTCTGACTCCTCATATTTTCTACTCTTTTAGGATGGCGGATGCACGGAACAAGTTCAAGCAACCAGATGAAGATACACCCTTTTGACGCCACCTGAAGGAAGTCACTAAGTACCTGAACATCGGAGTACCAAGCTTCACCGGGACCTAAAATGCCACTTTACCCGAGGAGGAGCGCTAGATGATTCAAGTTCAAGTTCCAGGAAGGACGTTCGCGCCAGTCACTGAGCCCATAGAGTTTACCTTTGATGCACCAACTTGGAGCCTAGGAAAGAGCATGGCAGCCCACATCACCATGGGACGCATTGGAGAAGTTTACCGCAATGATCTCAAGGATACTATCTATTAGATTTGTGGGCGCCGAGATGAGCATTGGGAGATGATCAGCACTAGGAAGGACCGATTAGTTGCAGCTTTCATCTAGGAGTTAAACTAGCACATTCGACACCAGGAGAACCAGATGTGCGCAGGCATGATAGATCTAAAGAAGGCAATGACAAGAATCACAGAGCTGGAGGAAGAACTCAAGGCCACACGCAAAGATTATATGGAGGAAATCAAAGTATTAGTAGAGAAGAATGATGACCTGACCAGGAAGCTAGGAGTCTTCATGGGAGATCCCGCGCCAGGAGGAGGAGATGACGATTCCACTTGCCCTGGGAACTACATCATCATCGATGACACCGACTCGGATCCAGACAACAGCGATGATGACTATGCTGATGAAGCTGGAGCTGATATCATGGAGTCTTCATCCGAGCAGTTTTTCTAGTAGACCACCATAACAGTAGTAGTATTCCACCATGTATATAGCATAGTCCAAGCACTTTTATAACGATAGTTCTAGACCGATTGTATGCCTTGTTTGATTGAATGGAGTGATTTTGTGTGCATTTGCCTCATGTGCATTGGGTAGTGTTTTCTCTATAGACCTCAATCTATTCTTAATTCTCATCTTTTCTAAACCCTCAGATGCCTTTGAGACGTGACAATGGATTTGCTTTTCCACTGGAGCTCACTCAGTTCATCCAGCAGCAGAATGCCTTGATGCAGTTGCTAGTCCAGAACCAGAATCAGGGGAACAACAACAACAACCCACCACCGCCACCACCTGTTGATCACTTAGCCCGTTTTCTTAGGCTGAATCCACCGGTGTTCTCCAGTAACACCAAGCCGATTGTTGCAGATGATTGGCTCCGTAAGACAGGAAGGGAATTGACCACAGCAGGATGCACAGATGCGGAAAAGGTGAAATTTGCCGCCCATCAGCTTGAAGGACCCGCAGCAGCATGGTGGGAGAATTTCACAGCCACTTACCCTGTAGACACTGTCACATGGGATTAGTTTTAGCAGGCTTTCTGTACTGCCCATGTTTCAGCAGGAGCTATGGCCATGAAGAAGCATGAGTTTCGCAACTTGCGCCAAGGAGGACGCACAGTTGGCCAGTATGTGGATGATTTTAGTAAGCTAGCACGTTATGCTCCAGATGACGTTGCTACGAATGCAGCTAAGCAGGAGAAGTTTCTGGAAGGATTGAATGATGAGCTGAGCATGCAGTTGATGGTAGGAAGCTTCAAAAACTACCAGGAGTTGGTAGATCGCGCTCTTATGATTGAAGGGAAGCAGCAGTAGATTGAGAACCGCAAGAGGAAGTACGGACAGGGGAAGTACAATTCTGGAGCTCAGCAGAAGCCGCGTTTTACCCCAAAACCGGGAGGACCTTTTCAGCATATCCATGGAGGAGGCTCGCATAATCATAATGGCCCCATGAATGGTAATGGGAATGGAGGAAGCAACAGCCAGAACCGTACCAACCCATCAACCCTAGCCAAGAGAGACCTGAGCCAAGTCACTTGCTTCAAGTGCCAGAAGACCGGGCATTACGCCAACGAATGTACTGAATCCCAGAATGGAAATGGCAATGGAAGCTCTGGGAAGAAGCCAAACCCTTTCAACAGGGGACAGGTGAACCACGTTAACGTGGAGGAGGTTGAAGCTTAGCCTGATGCAGTAATAGGTAAGTTTTTGGTTAAGTCATTTACTGCACTCGTTCTTTTTGATACTGGTGCATCGCATTCATACATCTCAAGGGGATTTGTGGATAAGTATAAATTGCCAACCCAAGCCCTTAGGTCACCCATGTTAGTAACCTTGCCTGGAGCAGAGTATATGGCTAGTCTATGGTGTGATCGGTTACCATTAAGGATTGGTAACTATGTGTTTCCCTCGGACCTAATAGTATTGGAATCTCAAGGATTGGATGTGATATTAAGCATGGATTGGTTATCAAAGTATGAAGGGAACATTGAATGCGCCGGTAAGTCAATTTTGCTTACGACGCCAGAAGGAAGAAGGATCAAGTATGTAACCCGGCATGCGCCGAAGAGGACTCAAGTAAATTCCTTATCAGGAGTTGTGCAGGAGGAAGTACCCGTGGTAAAGGATTTCCCTGACGTATTTCCAGAGGAGTTGCCAGGCATGTCACCGGATAGATATATTGAGTTTTTGATTGAGCTTTTGCCAGGCACAGGGCCAATATCGAAGAGACCATACAGGATGCCCGCAAAAGATTTGGAAGAGATTAAGAAGCAGATTAAGGAGTTACTGGATAAAGGTTATATTCGCCCAAGTTCTTCGCCCTGGGGGTCACCAGTACTTCTAGTGGAGAAGAAGGATGGATCGTTAAGGATGGTTGTTGATTATTGTGGATTGAATGAACTAACAATCAAGAACAAGTACCCACTACTGATGATCAATGATCTGTTTGATCGATTGCAAGGAGCTAAGGTATTTTAAGATCGATCTGTGATCGGGGTACCATCAGTTGAATATTCGAGAACAGGATATACCTAAGACAGCTTTTACCACAAGGTATGGGTTGTATGAGTATACCGTTATGTCATTTGGTCTGACTAACGCACCTGCCTATTTTATGAACATGATGAACAAGGTGTTTATGGAGTTTTTGGACAAGTTCGTTGTAGTGTTCATTGATGATATTCTGGTTTACTCAAAGAATGAAGAGGAACATAAGGAGCATTTGTGATTGGTACTTGAGAAGCTCAGAGAACATCAGTTATATGCCAAGTTCAGCAAATGCGAGTTTTGGTTGAAGGAAGTAGGATTCCTCGGACACGTTATATCCGGAGAAGGAATATCAGTTGATCCCACCAAGGTTGTCACCGTGACCAATTGGGAAGCACCAACAACAGCTGGAGAGATCCGGAGTTTTCTTGGACTCGCAGGATACTACCGGAGATTCATTGAGAATTTCTGAATATTGCAAAACCCATGACGGAGTTATTGAAGAAGGATACCAAGTTCAATTAGACGGAGGAATGTGAGGCTAGTTTCCAGGAGTTGAAGAAACATTTGGTTACCTCACCAGTTTGATTCTGCCAGATCAGAACAAGGATTATGAAGTGTATTGTGACGCTTCACGTCGAGGACTTGGAGCCGTGCTTATGCAGGTGGGAAGAGTTGTTTCGTATGCTTCACGATAGCTGAAACCTCATGAGTTGAATTATGCTACGCATGATTTGGAGTTAGCAGCCGTAGTGCATGCATTAAAGACTTGGAGACATTTTCTCATTGGAAATCATTGTGAAGTGTACACGGATCACAAGAGCTTGAAGTATTTTTCACGCAAAAGGAGCTAAACCTCAGGCAAAGAAGATGGTTGGAGCTCATCAAGGATGATGATATGAGATTGCATTATCATCCCGGAAAGGCTAACGTAGTAGCCGATGCACTGAGCCGTAAGAGCCATGTCAATACACTAGTGACCGGAGATTTACCAAAGGAGTTAGCCGAGGATCTTCGTGAGCTATGTTTGGAGATAGTTCCGAGAGGCTATGTAGCAGCATTGGAGATTCAGTCACCTTTGATGGATAAGATCAGAGAAGCTCAGAAGACTGACAAGGAGATTGCCTCTATAAAGGAGAAAATGAGCAAGGGAAAGGCTAAGGGATTTCGTGAGGATGAGCACGATATCCTATGGTTTGAAGACCATGTTTATGTGCCAAATCACCTGGAGATCAGGAAGTTAATTCTGCAAGAGGCCCATGATTCACCATGTTCGATTCACCCAGGAAATACCAAGATGTATTTGGACTTGAAGGATACTTTTTGGTGGACCGGAATGAAGAAAGATATTGCGGAGTATGTAGCAGTTTGTGATGTATGTCAAAGAGTAAAGGCAGAGCATCAGAAGCCAGTAGGATTGCTACAGCCATTGCCGATACCCGAATGGAAGTGGGATAAGCTAGGCATGGATTTTATCATGGGATTACCCAGGACCCATTCAGGCTATGACTCGATTTGGGTTGTAGTTGATCGATTAACGAAGGTAGCTCATTTCATCCCGGTAAAGACCACTTACACTAGTGCTAAGTTGGCAAAGATATACATGACCAGGATCGTATGTCTGCATGGAGTTCCGAGGAGTATCGTATGAGATAGAGGAACCCAGTTTACCTCAAAGTTCTGGAATCAGTTGCACGAAACTTTGGGTACCAGGCTAGAGTTCAGCACCGCTTTTCATCTACAGACAGATGGACAAACCGAGAGAGTCAATCAGATTTTGGAGGATATGCTGAGAGCTTGTGCGCTAGATTACGGATCTAGTTGGGACGACAATTTGCCATATGCAGAGTTCTCTTACAACAACAGCTATCAATCTAGTTTAAAGATGGCCCCTTTCGAAGCCTTGTACGGAAGGAGGTGCAGGACCCCGTTTTCATGGGATGAAGTTGGAGACCGCCAGTTGTTTGGACCGGATTTGATTAAAGCGTCTGAACAGAAGGTGAAGTTGATTCGTGATAGGCTCAAGGTAGCCCAGTCCAGGCAGAAGAGCTACGCAGATTCTAAATGCAAGGAGATAGTTTACGAAGTCGGAGACCGAGTTTATCTTCGAGTATCTCCACTTCGGGGAGTTAAGCTCTTTGGAGTTAAGGGAAAGTTAGCGCACGTTTTGTAGGACCATACCGAGTTTTGGAGCGTATGGGAGAAGTGGCCTACAAGTAGGAATTGCCCGAAGGATTGTCAGGAGTTCACGATGTGTTCCACGTTTCCCAGTTAAATAAGTGCCACGCGGAGATGGCTGATATACCACTGAGAGATACAATGCCGTTGGAAGCAATTCAGTTGGATAGTGATTTGACCTATGAAGAGAAACCAGTTAAGATTCTTGAGTATGCCAGCCGAGTCACCCGCAGCAAGGTTATCAAGTTTTGTAAAGTTCAGTGGAGCCACCACACCGAGGATGAAGCCACCTGGGAGCGAGAGGAAGATTTGTTGAAAGACCACCCTCACCTATTTTCTAGCCAACCCGAATCTCGAGGGCGAGATTCATCTTAAGGGGGGTAGGTTTGTAACATCCCAAATTTTCAATTTGGAATGTTATACATTAGACCATCATTGCATATCATATTTTATTTGCTTTTGTTTTTATCCTAGAAATACTACACAACTCAAGGACCCACGGAGAGAGTTGGGGATTTCGTTATTTTCATATTTGAGTTTTCTCAAATTTTGAGAATAGGATCATTTGATTTTAATTATTTTATGTTCGATTCTTTCTTTTATATAAATATGAGAGAGGGAATAAAATGACTTTCCCAAAATAAAGAAATATTGAGGATTTAATAATAAAATCAAATAAGATTTTATTTCGGAGTTTTTCGGTATTTCATTTGAATTTAGGAAAAATATGCGTTTTTCAAAATTGCATTTAGGCCCCAAATAAATGTTCATCTTGTCCGGCTTGATTTGAGAAGTCGGGAAAATTTATTTCGGGATTTTTGGAGTCCGTTTAATATTTCTTTTGTTTGTTTTTCTATGTGAAAGTTATTTAAAAAAACGCGAACCGACTACGGGCCGTGTTCGGCCTGGATCTGTCCGGCCGGGCCTTTAAATAGCGCCGACCCCGAGCCCCAAGCCCACCCCGCGCCAAACCCTAACACTAGCCGTGCCCAGCCGCCGCCGCCGCGCGCCGCTGCCGCCGCCCGTCCGCCCCGCGCCGCTGCCGGACCCCGCCGCCGCCGACGAGGTTAACCCGCCGCCCGCTGCCTGTTTTTCCTAGAAACCGTTCGGTTTTCCGCCGGTTTTCGTTCGGTTTTTTTTGTTTTCGTTTTTTTCTTATTAGATCGGTTTTTCGGTTTAGGTTAATTAGCGAGCGTTCGCTCATTCGTTCGTTTTAACGAACACGTTCATCGTTTAGATCCAGATAACGAACGTCCGTTCATTAATCTATTCGTCGTTTTTCTTTTTCTCGGATTTTCCACGATTATATCTGATCGTGATTTCTGATCCGATTTTCGTTTTAGTATAACTTTTCGCTCGTTTATCGGAATCAGACGATTCAAGCGCCTGGAGTTTCGTCCCGAAACCCTCTTTCCGTTTAACCAACTCAAACAAGTTTTTTGCTTCTGTAAAATTTGACTTAGGTCCAGATTAGTAAATGAAGTTTGTTTCTTTCGCCGTTTGACTTTCGTTGCTTCGTTTGATTTGATTCTTTTTGCAAACCGGAGTTCTTAAGTTGAACTTTCTGGTTAGATCTCTTATTTGAGTTTTCCCTGTGCATTAGATGAGTACTTATTGTATGTTTGCTTGTTTGTTTGCGATAGAGTACCCAGAGTGCGCCGCCTATTACTTCGAATCTCTAGGTTTTGCGGATCATCAGCAGGGCAAATAACACTTTGATCATACCTCCTTACTATCCAGTTTTATTGCATTAGGTCAATCCTCAAACATTGCATGATTAGGATCTAATTAAACTGTAGGATGGGAAGTAGTTGAGGTAGTACCTATTACCTGTTTATTATCAAACCTTTGGGAGTTACTTCTGCGTTTGCTTATCATGCCATGCTATGCTAGTAGACGTGGATTGGGTGAGTGATATCCATGACAGATGTGAGATTGTTAAATTAATGGTTTATTTAAGGTGGCAACTTAAACACACATCTGGGTGGATTGAGGTACCTGGGTATTCCAGGATTGCCTGTGTTTTTCTTTATGGACCACCACCCAGACTCAAAGTGATCATGAGATTATTCATACTAGAAACTTCCATGTGCAGCCACAAGCTACTATGGGCTCTAGCATAGTTGACTAAGTCGTGTGAACTCTTACAGTGGTAGACTAGCAGATGTAGGGGATGTAGGTTGGTACGGTCTACCCGATCGTAAGGTGCTAGCGCTTCTGAAAGACTATGTCTTGGTCATCCATTTCTCAAACAACATGTAGTGCGAGAATTCCAACGGAGGAGATCGAGTCTTGTGGGGAAAAGTGCGCAAACCTCTGCAGAGTGTACAAACTAATCATGATTAGCCGTGTCCCCGGTTATGGACATCTTGAGTATCTAGTACTTGGATTATCATGTGAATCTCATCAAGTTACTTTAATTAACTTTGTTGGGTTTTAATGATGATGCTTAATTGGGACTGAGAGGGTGTCTACACTCTCAATGTTTAACAACCACCATGATAGTTAAATAAATTTATTCCTTTGTAGTAGGGAAAAATTGGCTTTACGCAAAAACTATAACCATAGAGCTTTCCACCAGCCATATATGCATGTAGTATAGCTTATTTCTTCCATTACTCTCTATGTGTTACATTGCCAGCATATTCCATGTGCTGACCCGTTTTCGGGCTGCAACTTTCATGTTGCAGACTTTTCAGACGACGAGTAAGGTGCCTTTAGGTCGTGGTTCTATACTCAGTGATGTTGTTGGAGTTGATGGACTCGCTTATCTTCCAAGCCTTCCGCTGTTATCATTATTAGATGGCCTTAAGCAATATTTATTGTAATAAGTTCTCTTTTGAGACATTCGATGTAATAAGTGTGTGATTGCTACTCTGTCATAAATCCTTCAAGTATTGTGCGTGTCAGCATTACTGATCCAGGGATGACACTGATGCACAGAGATCAGACTGTTTGAGGTCTGGTCGCTACACTTATGCTCTTGAGAGAATCCACTAGTGAAACCTATGGCCCTCGGGTCTATTCTCATCATATCAATCTCTATCACTTTATTATTGCTTTGATCTTTACTTTGCCTTTTATTTTACTTTGCATCTTTATATCAAAAATACCAAAAAAATATTATCTATCAGATCTCACTCTCGTAAGTGACCGTGAAGGGATTGACAACCCTAATCGCGTTGGTTGCGTTGAGCTACTTGTTTTGTTTAGGTACGAGGGACTCGCACGTAGCCTCCTACTGGATTGATACCTTGGTTCTCAAAAAATGAGGGAAATACTTACGCTACTTTGCCGCATCATCCTCTCCTCTTCGGGGAAATCCAACGCAGTGCTCAAGAGGTAGCAAGAAGAATTTTTTGCACCATTGCCGAGGAGGTCTACACAAAAGTCAACATACCAAGTACCTATCACAATTCCTTATCTCTCGCACTACATTATTTGCCATTTGCCTCTCGTTTTCCTCTCCCCCACTTCACCCTTGTCGTTTTATTTGCCCTCTCTTTTCCGTTTGCCTTTTTCTCGCTTGCCTTTTGTTTGCTCGTGTGTTGGTTTGCTTGCTTGTCGCGATGGCTCAAGATAATACCAAATTATGTGACTTTACCAATACCAACAATAATGATTTCCTTAGCACTCCGATTGCTCCTCTTACCAATATTGAATCTTGTGAAATCAATACTGCTTTGTTGAATCTTGTTATGAAAGATCAATTCGCCGGACTTCCTAGTGAAGATGCCACTACTCATCTGAATAGCTTCGTTGATTTATGTGATATGCAAAAGAATAAAGATGTCGATAATGATATTGTTAAATTGAAGCTATTTCCTTTTTCGCTTAGAGATCATGCTAAAGCTTGGTTTTCATCTTTGCCTAAAAATAGTATTGATTCTTGGAACAAGTGCAAAGATGCTTTTATCTCTAAGTATTTTCCTCCCGCTAAGATCATCTCTCTTAGAAACGATATTATGAATTTTAAGCAACTTGATCATGAACATGTTGTACAAGCTTGCGAGAGAATGAAATTAATGATACGTAATTGCCCTACTCATGGTTTGAATTTGTGGATGATTATAAAAAAATTATGCCAGATTGAATTTTGCTTCTAGAAATCTTTTAGATTCGGCCGCGGGAGGCACTTTTATGGAAATCACTTTAGGAGATGCTACTAAACTCCTAGATAATATTATGGTTAATTATTCTCAATGGCACACTGAAAGATCCACTAATAAAAAAGTGCATGCGATAGAAGAAATTAATGTTTTGAGTGGAAAGATGGATGAACTTATGAAATTATTTGCTACTAAGAGTGTTTCTTCTGATCCTAATGATATGCCTTTGTATACTTTGATTGAGAATAATAATGAATCTATGGATGTGAATTTTGTTGGTAGGAATAATTTTGGTAAGAACGTGCATAGAGGGAATTTTAATCCTAGGCCTTATCCTAGTAATCCTTCTAATAATTATGGAAATTCCTACAACAACTCTTATGGAAATTTTAATAAGATTTCCTCTTAATTTGATAATATTGTTAAAGAGTTTATGAATTCACAAAAGAATTTCAATGCTTTGCTTGAAGAGAAATTGCTTAAAGTTGATAATTTGGCTAGGAACGTTGATAGAATTTCTCTTGAAGTTGATTCTTTAAATCGTAGATCTATTCCTCCTAAGCATGATATCAGTGAGTCTCTCAAAGCCATGAGAATTTCCATTGATGAGTGCAAGGAAAGAACCGCTAGGATGCGTGCTACGAAAGATGCCTTTATTAAAGCTTGTTCTTCCAATTCCTATGAAAATCAAGATGAAGATCTAAAAGTTATTGATGTGTCCCCTATTAAATCTTTGTTTTGCAATATGAATCTTGATGAAACTGAATATGATCTTCCTTTACCTAGAAGGAGTTCCAAAAATTCGGAGTATTTAGATCTTGATGATGAAATTGATAAGAGTGGGATTGAAAGAAACAAAACCCTAGATGTTGCTAAACCCACTATATTGGATTTTAAGGAATTTAATTATGAAATTTTCTCTTTAATTGATTGTATTTCCTTGTTGCAATCCATGCTAAATTCTCCTCATGCTTACAGTCAAAATAAAGCCTTTACCGAACATATCGTTGATACCTTTATGCAATCTTATGAAGAAAAACTTGAGTTGAAAGTTTATATCCCTAGAAAACTTTATGATGAGTGGGAACCTACTATTAAAATTAAAATTAAAGATCATGAGTTTTATGTTTTGTGTGATTTGGGTGCTAGTGTCTCCACTATTCCCAAGACTTCGTATGATTTGCTAGATTTCCGTGATTTTGATGATTGCTCTCTAAACTTGCATCTTGCGGATTCCACTATTAAGAAACCTATGGAAATAATTAATGATGTTCTTATTGTTGTAAATAGGAATTATGTGACCATTGATTTTATCATTCTTGATATAGATTGCAATCCTTCTTGCCCTATTATTCTCGGTAGATCTTTCCTTAGAACAATTGGTGCAATTATTGATATGAAGGAAGGGAATATTAGATTTCAATTCCCATTAAAAAATGGCATGGAACACTTCCCTAGGAAGAAAATAAAATTACCATATGAATCTATAATGAGAGACACTTATGGATTGCCTACCAAAGATGGCAATACCTAGATCTATCCTTGCTTTTATGCCTAGCTAGGGGCGTTAAACTATAGCGCTTGTTGGGAGGCAACCCAATTTTATTTTAAGTTTTTTTTGTTTTTGCTTCTGTTTAGGAATAAATAATCCATCTACCTTAAGTTCAGATGTGGTTTTATGTTTCAGTTAGTGTTTGTGCCAAGTTAGACCTATAGGATATTCTTGGATGATAGTTACTCCCTCCGTCATAGTTTAGAAGGCACAGTTAAATTTGCATGCGTTTTCACAATAGACAAGGTTTAGGGCGCATTGCATTTATTTCTAGTAGCTAATTAGTACTCCGATATACTATTTCTATATGCATACGTAGTGTGAATGCTATTTTTTAGCCCATCTCACAACCAATAGATAACCACCTAGGTCCCAGATAATTTTCAAGCGCGCCTTCTAAACCGTGACGGAGGGAGTATTTGATCTTGCTGTAATTTCCAGAAACTTTCTGTTCACGAAAACAGTTGTTAAAAATCACAAGAACGTGATAAAATACTGGTTCCAATTGCTGCTGATCAATAAACAAATTGTATAGGTCGTACTATTTTGGTAGATTTTTTGGTGTTCCAGAAATTTGCATTAGTTACAGATTACTACAGACTGTTCTGTTTTTGACAGATTCTGTTTTTTGTGTGTTGTTTGCTTATTTTAATGAATCTATGGCTAGTAAAATAGTTTATAATACATAGAGAAGTTGGAATACAGTAGATTTAACACAAATACAAATAAATAATGAGTTCATTACAGTACCTTGAAGTGGTCTTTTGTTTTCTTTCGCTAACGGAGCTCACGAGATTTCTCTTGAGTTTTGTGTTGTGAAGTTTTCAAGTATTGGGTGAAATCTTTTGATGGATTACGGAACAAGGAGTGGCAAGAGCCTAAGATTGGGGATGACCATGGAACCCCCAAGATAATCCAAGGACACCAAAAATTCAAAGCTTGGGGATGCCCCGGAAGGCATCCCCTCTTTCGTCTACTTCCATCGGTAATTTAACTTGGAGCTATATTTTTATTCACCACATGATATGTGTTTTGCTTGGAGCGTCTTGTATGATTTGAGTCTTTATTTTTTAGTTTACCACAATCATCCTTGCTGTACACACCTTTTGAGAGAGCCATACATAAATTGGAATTTGATAGAATACTCTATGTGCTTCACTTATATCTTTTGAGCTTTATAGTTTTGCTCTAGTACCTCACTTATATCTTTTAGAGCACGGTGGTGGATTTGTTTTATAGAAACTATTGATCTCTCATGCATCACTTAGATTATTTTGATAGTCTTAATTAGCATGGTAATTTGCTTAATAATAATAATATGCTTGGTATTCAAGATTTGTAAAAACTTTCTTTTGAGTGCGTTGAATACTAAGAAAAGGTTGATGCTTGATAATTGTTTTGAGATATGAAGATGGTGATATTATTGTCATGCTAGTTGAGTAGTTGTGAATTTGAGAAATACTTGTGTTAAAGTTTGTGATTCCCGTAGCATGCACGTATGGTGAACCGTTATGTGATGAAGTCAGAGCATGATTTATTTATTGATTGTCTTATGAGTGGCGGTCAGGGACGAGCGATGGTCTTTTCCTACCAATCTATCCCCTAGGAGCATGCGTGTAATACTTTGCTTTGATAACTTCTAGATTTTTGCAATAAGTATATGAGTTCTTTATGACTAATGTTGAGTCCATGGATTATACGCATTTTTCTCATCCTTCCACCATTGCTAGCCTCTCTAATACCGCGCACCTTTTGCCGGTATCATACACCCACCATATACCTTCCTCAAAACAGCCACCATACCTACCTATCATGGCATTTCCATAGCCATTCCGAGATATATTGCCATGCAACTTTCCACCGTTCCGTTTATTATGACACGCTCCATCATTGTCATATTGCTAGCATGATCATGTAGTGGACATCATATTTGTGGCAAAGCCACCGTTCATAATTCTTTCATACATGTCACTCTTGATTCATTGCATATCCCGGTACACCGCCGGAGCCATTCATATAGAGTCATATTTTGTTCTAAGTATCAAGTTGTAATTGTTGAGTTGTAAGAAAAATAAAAGTGTGATAATCATCATTTTTAGAGCATTGTCCCAAGTGAGGAAAGGATGATGGAGACTATGATTCCCCCACAAGTCGGGATGAGACTCTGGACGAAAAATAAAAAAAAATAAAAAGAGGCCATAAAAAAATAAAAGGCCCAAATAAAAAATGAGAGAAAAAGAGAGAAGGGACAATGTTACTATCATTTTACCACACTTGTGCTTCAAAGTAGCACCATGATCTTCATGATAGAGAGTCTCTCATTTTGTCACTTTCATATACTAGTGGGAATTTCTCATTATAGAACTTGGCTTGTATATTCCAATGATGGGCTTCCTCAAAATGCCCTAGGTCTTTGTGAGCAAGCGAGTTGGATGCACACCCACTTAGTTTCCTTTGTTGAGCTTTCATATACTTATAGCTCTAGTGCATCCTTTGCATGGCAATCCCTACTCACTCACATTGATATCTATTTATGGGCATCTCCATAGCCCGTTGATATGCCTAGTTGATGTGAGACTACCTTCCCCTCTTTTTGTCTTCTCCACAATCACCATTCTATTCCACATATAGTGCTATATCCATGGCTCACGCTCATGTATTGCGTAAAGATCGAAAAAGTTTTGAAAATGTCAAACGTATGAAACAATTGCTTGGCTTGTCATCGGGGTTGTGCATGATTTAAATACTTTGTGTGGTGAAGATAGAGCATAGCCAGACTATATGATTTTGTGGGATAACTTTCTTTGGCCATGTTATTTTGAGAAGACATAATTGCTTTGTTAGTATGCTTGAAGTATTATTATTTTTATGTCAACATGAACTTTTGTCTTGAATCTTTCGGATCTGAATATTCATACCACAATTAAGAAGATTTACATTGAAATTATGCCAAGTAGCACTCCGCATCAAAAATTCTCTTTTTATCATTTACCTACTCGAGAACGAGCGGGAATTAAGCTTGGAGATGCCTGATACGTCTCCAACATATCTATAATTTTCGATTGCTCCATGCTATATTATCTACTGTTTTGGACTATATTGGGCTTTATTTTCCACGTTTATATTATTTTTGGGACTAGCCTATTAACCGGAGGCCCAGCCCAGAATTGCTGTTTTTTGCCTATTTCAGTGTTTTGAAGAAACGGAATATCAAACGGAGTCCAAACGGAATGAAACCTTTGGGACCGTGATTTTCTCATCAGATAAGATCCAAGAGACTTGGACCCTCCGTCAAGAAAGCCACGAGGCGGTCACGAGGGTGGAGGGCACGCCCCCTGCCTCGTGGGCCCCTCGAAGCTCCACCGACGTACTCCTTCCTCCTACATATACCTACGTACCCCCAAACGATCAGATACGGAGCCAAAAACCTAATTCCACCGCCGCAACCTTCTGTACCTACGAGATCCCATCTTGGGGCCTATTCTGGAGCTCCGCCGGAGAGGGCCGTCATCACGGAGGGCTTCTACATCATCATAGCCCCTCCGATGAAGTGTGAGTAGTTTACCTCAGACCTTCGGGTCCATAGTTAGTAGCTAGATGGCTTCTTCTCTCTTTTTGGATCTCAATACAATGTTCTCCCCCTCTCTCGTGGAGATCTATTCGATGTAATCTTCTTTTTGCGGTGTGTTTGTTGAGACCAATGAATTGTGGGTTTATGATCAAGTCTATCTATGAACAATATTTGAATCTTCTCCGAATTCTTTTATGTATTATTGGTTATCTTTGAAAGTCTCTTCGAATTATCAGTTTGATTTGGCCTACTAGATTGGTTTTTCTTGCAATGGGAGAAGTGCTTAGCTTTGGGTTCAATCTTGTGGTGTCCTTTCCCAATGACAGAAGGGGCAGCAAGGCACGTATTGTATTGTTGCCATCGAGGATAACAAGATGGGGTTTTTATCATATTGCATGAAACTATCCCTCTACATCATGTCATCTTGCTTAAGGCGTTACTCTGTTTTTAACTTAATACTCTAGATGCATGCTGGATAGCGGTCGATGAGTGGAGTAATAGTAGTAGATGCAGGCAGGAGTCTGTCTACTTGTCTCGGACGTGATGCCTATATACATGATCATACCTAGATATTCTCATAACTATGCTCAATTCTGTTAATTTCTCAATAGTAATTTGTTCACCCACCGTAGAATACTTATGCTCTCGAGAGAAGCCACTAGTGAAACCTATGGCCCCCGGGTCTATTCTCATCATATCAATATCTATCACTTTATTATCGATTTTCTCTTTACTTTGCCTTTTATTTTACTTTGCATCTTTATATCAAAAATACCAAAAAAATATTATCTATCAGATCTCACTCTCGTAAGTGACCGTGAAGGGATTGACAACCCTTAATCGCGTTGGTTGCGTTGAGCTATTTGTTTTGTGTAGGTACGAGGGACTCGCGTGTAGCCTCCTACTGGATTGATACCTTGGTTCTAAAAAACTGAGGGAAATACTTACGCTACTTTGCTGCATCATCCTCTCCTCTTTGGGGAAATCCAACGCAGTGCTCAAGAGGTAGCAGAGGGCAAGAGTGACAGAAGCTTCAGCCTAGCATAGAAATTGATGCATACGGGATTGAAGGGGGACCAATATATCTTAATGCTATGGTTGGGTTTTACCTTAATGAATGTTAGTAGTTGCGGATGCTTGCTAATAGTTCCAATCATAAGTGCATAGAATTCCAAGTAAGGGATGACATGCTTGCAGTGGCCTCTCCCACATAAAACTTGCTATCGGTCTAGTAAAGTAGTCAATTGCTTAGGGACGATTTCGCAACTCCTACCACCACTTTTCCACACTCGCTATATTTACTTTACTTGTGTTTTTATCTAAGAAGCCCCTAGTTTTATTTTCGTGCTCTTTATTTTCTTGCAAACCTATCGAAAAACACCTACAAACTACTTCTAGTTTCATACTTGTTTCCGGTAAAGCGAACGTTAAGCGTGCGTAGAGTTGTATCGGTGGTAGATAGAACTTGAGGGAATATTTGTTCTACCTTTAGCTCCTCGTTGGGTTCGACACTCTTACTTATCGAAAGAGGCTACAATTGATCCCCTATACTTGTGGGTTATCAAGACCTTTTTCTGGCGCCGTTGCCAGGGAGTCATAGCGTGGGGTGAATATTCTCGTGTGTGCTTGTTTGCTTTATCACTAAGTAATTTTTATTTGCTGTTCTTAGTTGTTCTCTATCTTTAGTTATGGATATGGAACACGAAATACCAAAAAAAATTAGGTGTACTTGCTACTCATGGAGATGAGGAACCTCCTAAAACCCTCGATGCTCGTTATGTGACAGAAATTATGTACTACTTTGATAATCCTAAGAAAATCCCATTCAATTTGGTAATGGGAGTAACGTTGGATCAACATGAATACTTTAGGGATTATCGCTCGACACAAAAAGGGAAACTATTATGGTATCAAATTTATATATTGAAGTGGTATGCTCGGCAAGTATGCTTGAGTTATGATTATACATGTTGCTCTAGGATGAAGGCTCCACACCTTCCCTTTTCATGCAAATTTGATGATAATGAAACCTTGGCTTCTTATGCTAGAGGTATATATGATTACTATGATGTGGAACAAATAGAAGAATTTGTTGCTTTTAAGGGTGCTTATGAAATTGAATCTTTGTTTGAAAAGTATGAAGCTTTTGATGATGATGTTTATAGGCCTAAAAATTTAGCTATCCTAAAATATTGCTATGATAATTATGAATATAATTCCTATATTGATGCGCTTATTGAGCAAGTCTCCGCTGTCCAAGAAGAGAATAATATTTTGCAGGAATCTATGGAAGAAGAAATTGATGAAACTGTGAGCTAATTGGATGAAAAAGATGAGGAGGAGAGTGAAGAACAAAAGGAGGAAGAGCGGATTGATCACCCGTGCCCACCTTCTAATGAGAGTAACTCTTCAACGCATACATTGTTTAATTCCCCTTCGTGCTTACCGAAGGATGATTGCTATGATGACTATGATCCCTTTGATTCTTTTGAAATATCCCTTTTTGATGATGCTTGCTATGCTTGTGGCCAAGATGCCAATATGAATTATGCTTATGGAGATGAACTTTCTATAGTTCCTTATGTTATGAATTAAATTGTTGCTATTGCACCCACGCATGATAGTCCTATTATCTTTTTGAATTCTCCCGACTACACTATATTGGAGAAGCTTGCACTTATTAAGGATTATATTGATGGGTTGCCTTTTACTACTACACATGATGATTTTGATGAGTATAATATGCATGTGCTTGCTGCTCCTACTTGCAATTATTATGAGAGAGGAACTATATCTCCACCTCTCTATGTTTCCCACATGACAAATTTGCAAGAAACTTTTTATACTATGCATTGGCCTTTACTATGTATGCATGAATTGTTCTTTTATGACATGCCGATGCATAGGAAGAGAGTTAGACTTCGTCATTACTTGATATATGTTGCTTCGTGCTCACTACTAAATGCCAAAGCATTGCTAATTAAAATTTGCTTTGATATACCTTGGGATCCGGGTGGATTCACTACTTGAGCACTATATGCCTAGCTTAATGGCTTTAAAGAAAGCGCTGCCAGGGAGACAACCCAGAAGTTTTATAGAGTCATTTATTTCTATTGAGTGATTTTATATAGTTTAAAAACAAAATAAAATAAAGAGGGGAACCCAAAACTTTTTCAAAAATGAAAGTGAAAGTGAGAAATACAAGCATTGTTGAAGTGGGAGAGCTCCTTGAACTTTGTCCATGCTCACGGCAACATTGTGAATCTTGATTACAGAAACTTTTCAGCAAAAATAATTATCCCCTTGTACAATTCCATTGTATTATAAAAATAATGTGCCAAGGTTTGCTTTTAGGATGTTTACGATGCTTGTTGGTTTGTACGGTGCAGGATAGAAACTTTGGCTGTAGTGCACGATTTTTATTTTTTTATTGGAACGTCAAATGGTTCTGATTCTTTTTGCACAGTCTTTCTATACATTTTTTTTATTTTTCCTAATATTGGCAGAATTTTTCAAGTACCAGAAGTATGTTTAATATTCAGATTATTACAGACTATTCTGTTTTAGACAGATTCTGTTTTTGATGCATAGTTTGCTAGTTTTGATGAAACTATTGATTTATATCAGTGGATTAAGCCATGGAAAAGCTATATTACAGTAGACACAATGCAAAAACAAAAAATTAATTGGTTTTCAACAGTACTTAGAGTAGTGATTTGCTTTATTATACTAACGGATCTTACCGAGTTTTCTGTTGAAGTTTTGTGTGGATGAAATGTTCGATGATCGAGGAGGTCTCGATGTGAGAAGAAGGAAGAGAGGCAAGAGCTCAAGCTTGGGGATGCCCAAGGAACACCAAGTAAATATTCAAGGAGACTCAAGCGTCTAAGCTTGGGGATGCCCCGGAAGGCATCCCCTCTTTCTTCAACAAGTATCGGTATGTTTTGGGATTCGTTTCGTTCATGCGATATGTGCAAATCTTGGAGCGTCTTTTGCATTTAGTTTTCTTTTTCCTTCTATGAACCATGCTGGTATGAGATAGTCCTTGGTTGATTTATAGAATGCTCTTTGCACTTCCCTTATATTCTTTGAGTATGGCTTTATAGAATGCTTCATGTGCTTCACTTATATCGTTTGAAGTTTGGATTGCCAGTTTCTCTTCACTTAGACAACCGCCGTTTGTAGAATGCTCTTTTGCTTCACTTATATTTGTTAGAGCATGGGAATATATTTTGTAGAAAGAATTAAACTCTCTTGCTTCACTTATATCTATTTAGAGAGATGACAGGAATTGGTCATTCACATGGTTAGTCATAAAATCCTACATAAAACTTGTAGATCACTGAATATGATATGTTTGATTCCTTGCAATAGTTTTGCGATATTAGAGTCGTGCTAGTTGAGTAATTGTGAAATTGAGGAATACTTGTGTTGAGGTTTGCAAGTCCCGTAGCATGCACATATGGTGAACCTTTATGTAACGAAGTCGGAGCATGAGGTGTTCTTTCATTGCTTTTCTTATGAGTGGCGGTCGGGGACGAGCGATGGTCTTTTCCTACCAATCTATCCACCTAGGGGCAGGCGTAGTAGTACTTTGCTTCGAGGGCTAATAAACTTTTGTAATAAGTATATGAGTTCTTTATGACTAATGTGAGTCCATGGATTATACGCACTCTCATCCTTCCATCATTGCTAGCCTCTTCGGTACCGTGCATTGCCCTTTCTCACCTCGAGAGTTGGTGCAACCTTTGCCGGTGCATCCAAACCCCATGATACGATACGCTCTATCACACATAAGCCTAATTATATCTTCCTCAAAACAGCCACCATACCTACCTATCATGGCATTTCCATAGCCATTCCGAGATATATTTCCATGCAACTTCCATCATCATCATATACATGACTTGAGCATTTATTGTCATATTGCTTTGCATGATCGTAACATAGCTAGCATGATGTTTTCATGGCTTGTCCATTTTTTGTTGTCATTGCTACGCTAGATCATTGCACATCCCGGTACACCGCCGGAGGCATTCATATAGAGTCATATCTTTGTTCTAGACATCGAGTTGTAATATTGAGTTGTAAGTAAATAAAAGTGTGATGATCATCATTATTAGAACATTGTCCCATGTGAGGTTATCAAAATAAAAGAGGCCAAAGAAGCCCAAATAAAAAAAGAGGCCAAAGAAGCCCACAAAAAGAAAGAGAAAAAAATGAGAGAAAAAGAGAGAAGGGGCAATGTTACTAACCTTTTACCACACTTGTGCTTCAAAGTAGCACCATGTTCTTTACATAGAGAGTCTCTTGAGTAATCACTTTCATATACTAGTGGGAATTTTCATTATAGAACTTGGCTTGTATATTCCAACGATGGGCTTCCTCAAATGCCCTAGTTCTTCATGAGCAAGCAAGTTGGATGCACACCCACTTAGTTCCAGTTTGAGCTTTCATACACTTATAGCTCTAGTGCATCCGTTGCATGGCAATCCCTACTCCTCACATTGACATCAATTGATGGGCATCTCCATAGCCCGTTGATTAGCTGCATCGATGTGAGACTTTCTCCTTTTTTGTCTTCTCCATATAACCCTCATCATCATATTATATTCCACCTATAGTGCTATGTCCATGGCTTGCGCTCATGTATTGCGTGAGGGTTGAAAAAGCTGAAGTGCATTAAAAAGTATGAACCAATTGCTCGGCTTGTCATCGGGGTTGTGCATGACTTGAATGCTTTGTGTGGTGAAGATGGAGCATAGCCAGACTATATGATTTTGTAGAGATGAGCTTTCTTTGGCTATGTTATTTCGATAAGACATAATTGCTTGGTTGGTATGCTTGAAGTATTATTGTTTTTATGTCAAATGATAGACTATTGCTTTGAATCACTCGTGTCTTAATATTCATGCCATGATTAGATACATGATCAAGATTATGCTAGGTAGCATTCCACATCAAAAATTATCTTTTTTTATCATTTACCTACTCGAGGATGAGCAGGAATTAAGCTTGGGGATGCTGATACGTCTCTGTCATATCTATAATTTTTTATTGTTCCATGCCAATATTCTACAACTTTCATATACTTTTGGCAACTTTTTGTACTATTTTTGGGACTAACATATTGATCCAGTGCCCAGTGTCAGTTCCTTTTTGTTGCATGTTTTATGTTTCGAGTCCAAATGGGATAAAAACGGACGGAGAATTATTTTGGAATATTTGTGATTTTTGGGAAGTAAAATCAACGCGAGACGGTGCCCGAGGTGGCCACGAGGGTGGGGCCCACGCCCACTCCAGGCAGGCGCGCCCCTGACCCTCGTGGGCCACCCGTAAGGCGATTGATGCCCTTCTTCGGCTGCAAAAAAGCTAATTTTTTGAAAAAGATCTAGGTGAAGGTTTCGATCCAATCGGAGTTACGGATCTCCATATATACACGAAACGATGAAAGGGCAGCAGACGAGAACGCAGAAACAGAGAGAGATAGAGAGACAGATACAATCTCGGAGGGGCTCTCGCCCCTCCCATGCCATGGAGGCCAAGGACCAGAGGGGAAACCCTTCTCCCATCTAGGGAGGAGGTCAAGGAAGAAGAGGAAGAAGGGGGCCCCTCTCCCCCTCTCCTCAGGTGGCGCCGGAACGCTGCCGTGGCCACCATCATCATCACCGTGATCTTTACCAACACCTCCATCACCTTCCCCCCTCTATCTACAGCGGTCCACTCTCCCACAACCCGTTGTACCCTCTACTTGAACATGGTGCTTTATGCTTCATATTATTATCCAATGATGTGTTGCCATCCTATGATGTATGAGTAGATATTCGTTGTCCTATCGGTGGTTGATGAATTGATATGATTGATTTAATTTGCGTGTGGTTATGTTGTTGTCCTTTGGTGCCCATCATATGAGCACGTGCGTGGATCACACCATAGGGTTAGTTGTATGTTGATAGGACTATGTATTGGAGGGCAAGAGTGACAGAAGCTTCAGCCTAGCATAGAAATTAATGCATACGGGATTGAAGGGGGACCAATATATCTTAACGCTATGGTTGGGTTTTACCTTAATGAACGTTAGTAGTTGCGGATGCTTGCTAATAGTTCCAATCATAAGTGCATAGAATTCCAAGTAAGGGATGACATGCTTGCAGTGGCCTCTCCCACATAAAACTTGCTATTGGTCTAGTAAAGTAGTCAATTGCTTAGGGACAATTTCGCAACTCCTACCACCACTTTTCCACACTCGCTATATTTACTTTAGTTGTGTTTTTATCTAAGAAGCCCCTAGTTTTATTTTCGTGCTCTTTACTTTCTTGCAAACCTATCCAAAAACACCTACAAAGTACTTCTAGTTTCATACTTGTTTCCGGTAAAGCGAACATTAAGCGTGCGTAGAGTTGTATCGGTGGTCGATAGAACTTGAGGGAATATTTGTTCTACCTTTAGCTCCTCGTTGGGTTCGACACTCTTACTTATCGAAAGAGGCCATGATTGATCCCCTATACTTGTGGGTTATCACTATGTCGTAGCCCCACCATAAAACTCCTATGGCTAAGTGAAAGTGTTCACACTCTATAGTCCGGTTGCCTGGTTTGCTGCATTATCACCTCGTTTATGCACCAATACGTTGGATAAAGAGTGATTAAATGATTTTCTGAACACCTCCGTACTTTCTACGAGGGGGCTGAAGCCTACGACTGGAAAACTTTCAGATTATACTAAAACGGCCACAGAGGAGGAATTCAAGCTTTTGAGCAAAAAATAAATAGATTAACTATAAAGGTGTCTGTTATATCATTATATAAGTCACTCGAACATTATATCTTTCGAGCATTGACTGTCTATTAGGCGGGCGGCATCTAAGACATCTTCAAAATAGTGCTCCGGCTCATTATGGTCCTGGCCCTTGGGTGGACTCCTCGCCGCAACATCAATGTCCTTCATCTTTCCCCAAAATGTTTTGACTCGGGCAAAGGCCATCCGTGCACCCTCAATGCACGTCGACTGCTTCACAGCATCGATATGTGGCACCGCGTCAACAAGCCGTCGCACCATGCCGAAATAACTACTCGGAATAGGCTCACTTGGCCACAACTGGATTATGACATTCTTCATGGCGTCGCCAAATATCCTATGAAGCTCGGCCCACTGGGACATCCGCTCATTGAGCAACAGAGGGCGCTTCGACGCGCCGAACTGCGACTAGAAAAGCTTGTTCGTTGCATACCCCTCTTGTACGTGGTAAAATCGTGCCGCATCGGAAGAACTCTTCGGCAAGTCCAAAAATTCAGCTGGAGAACTCCAGACCTGGTTTAGCTAAGCATAGTCTGGATCGCCAAACTTGGTCTGAAGCAAAAAGGGCTTCCCGGCCGCTATCTCCTTAGCCTGCCGAATCTCTTCACGAGCTGCCCTAGATTCAGATCGAGCTTCACTCGCCTCTCGTACGGCCTTATCAAGATCAACCATTTTTGCTTTATTCTCCTTCTCAAGGAATTCACATCGGCTGGCAGTATTCTTCAATTCAAGCGCCAGTGCGGATACTTTCTCCTCACTTTGGCGCCGAGCTGCTTGTTCGGCTCTTAGATCAGTCGATGCCTTCTCGGCAGCCGCATCACTACGCCAGGCCTGCTCCTTGGCCCTGGCTAGCTCCGCCCGAAGAGCTTCAACGGCGGCAACACCATCTGCAATCATGCACATTTAATGTAAACCCTTTCCGGCATCAGGCCTACATTACAAGAACATTGGTGTAAGGAATTCTCGACATATATACCTTGCGAGTCATCAAGACGCCTGTTGATCAATGCAATGTCATCTTCCGCAATATCCAGCTTTCACTGCAGTTCGGCCACACCCGTATTTCGGGTAGCCTCAGGAGGGGAGGCAGCCTGTATTCCAAGTTAAATCAAGGTTAGCAACTGGGCATATCTTTTTGATCCTCCGATCGCTTTCTGTCGGAAGGCAATCCAAGTCTCAGGGGCTACTGCATATACAACAGGTGCATTCTGTCAATATTATTCAATTGGCAAAACTACATCACAAACCTCAAAACCCCTTAGGAGGCTCGTGAAGGCCTCGTTCAACCCGCTCTTCACGGATAGAACCTTTTCGACCACCATAACCATCAAGGCACGGTGTTCCTCCGAAACGGACGCTTGTCGCAGCATGTCCGTCAGCATTTCTGGCGCTTCTGGGTCTTTGGAAGCCGCTGGCAGAGTGCGGTATTCCTTTGAAGGAATCCGCCCACTCACCCCCAGGATCGTCTTCGGCTCTAAACCGGATAGAGCGGGGCTGCCATGCTTGATTCCCGAACTCTGAGTGACAGAGGCACCACCTTCAGGTAATGCCCTCTTTGTTTCCTACACTGCTTGTCGACCAGGAGGACCCCTCGGGACGATACCTCAGAATCATCTGCCCTGTTGGGCGAGAGAGCCGGAGAAGGCGTGTCACTCTCCATCATCTCTAGAAGAAGGTCTCCCGAGGAGGAGGAGGATTGGGAAACCTCGGGCGTTAACCTACGAGGACATACGTATGTCGGAAGATTACTTCAGTAATAAGAAAGGAAGGAGATATGGTTTAAGTACCCTGCTGCACTTACGGTTTGGCCAGAGGTTTATCCTCATCATAAAGCTCCACGTCAACATCGCTTTCCCGGCCCAAGCCGCCCGTCGATGGCGTTTTCCCTTTCTTGGAAGGTTTCCCCTCCTGACCTTTAGAAGCGGCCCTTTTCTTGCCATGGAAGGCCTCCTCTGCACCTTTGCCCTCGGGCAAGAGGGTTTCGATTTCCCCGAACACAACGTCTGACCTGGTATGGTGTCGGAGTCAGCATCCTCGTTAGCAGGGCGTTCGCGGAGTCTTCGGGAAGGGGCGCCGGACACCGGATCAACAACGCTTTCTTTATCCAGTCCTGTGAAGGGACGAATGGTTCGATATCTTACCAAGGGATACTCGAATAAAGGGTGTGCGGAGATCGAATACTTACCGCGGTGTCCAGATGGTTGCAGTCAAGGCCAACATCTTCGGTGGTGTCCGTCCATTGCTCTCGTTCCCCGAAAGATAATTGCCACATTCCCTCGTGCGTAGTGCCGAGGAAGTGCTGAAGAGTCCGCCGTCCTTCGGGATTAAACTCCCACATACAGAGAGGCCGCCGCTGACATGGCAGGGTCCGGCGGACTAGCATTACTTGAATGACGTTCACAAGACCGATGCCCTTCTCGGTAAGGCTTCAGACGTGACCTTGCAGGGTCTGCACTTCATTGACAGATCCCCAGTCCAGTCCCTTACTGATCCATGAAGCAAGATGAATTGGAGGGCCGGGTCAGAACGCAGGCGTAGCCGCCCACTTGGAGCCCCGTGGCTCGTTGATGTAAAACCACCGCTGCTACCATAGGTCGGAAGACTTGGCGAAAGATCCTTCAAACCAAACCGTGCTGGCAAGCTTGCCTATTGTGACGCTGCCGCACTCTGCTTGCTCCTCCTCTGTCACCTGCGGCCTCACGTCAAAGGTCTTGAGCCACAAACCAAAGTGCGGAGGAGTCCGGAGGAAGGCCTCACATGTAACGATAAATGTCGAGATGTGGAGAATAGAGTCCGGGGCCAGATCGTGAAAGTCTAGCCCATAGTAAAACATGAGCCCTCGGACGAAGGGATTAAGCGCGAACCCCAACCCATGGAGGTAGTGGGACACAAACACTACCCTCTCGCCGGATTTGGGGGTAGGACGACCTTCCCCTGTGCAGGGAGCCGATGGAGGATTTCCGGGGTCAGATACCTCGTTGCGTGGAGCTTCGCAATATCCTCCTCTATGACAAAAGAAGCCACCCACCGGCCTGGACGGCTGGATCCGGACATGATTGGGGCTGGTGGCGATGAGAACCCGAGGGTTGGAACTTGGGGTGGCTAGGGTTGAGGAAGAAGCGAGCGCAAAGGAAGAAGACGAGTCTGGGACCCTATATAAAGGCCCCAAGTACTATGCGTATCCACCTGGGTCTCGAAACTTACCAATCTCCAAAGAGTTGTACCCGAGGGACGGTTGGGTTACCCACGCCTGCATTAATGAAAATCCTGTGAAAAAGGGGAACACGATCTCTGCCTTGGCAAGACAAGCCAGTAAAACCGCGTCCCGAGACGTCGGGCGACATGGCCGCCAACGGTTGGAAATAGTGACTGGGCAGGCGTGATGTCATAAATAATCATCAATAAATTAGGCTCGTATATTTTCTGCAACTATGTATACAGGTCTGGATACATCTACTACATCCAAAGACTATCTTGGAGTTCGGAGAGAGGGGAACCCGCCTTGCAATGCCGAAGACAATCTGCGCGCTGGACTCCTTGTCATTGAAGCCAGGTTCAGGGGCTACTCAGTGATTCCTGGACTAAGGGGTCCTCGAGCGTCCGACCTGCTATCCATGGGCCGAAATGATGGGCTGTTGAGGGAGTCCTGGATTAGGGGGTGTTCGGATAGCCGGACTATACCAGCCGGACTCCAGGACTATGAAGATACAAGATTGAAGACTTCGTCCCGTGTCCGGAAGGATCTGTCCTTGGCGTGGAAGGCAAGCTAGGCGTGCAGATATTCAAGATCTCCTACCATTGTAACCGACTCTGTGTAACCCTAACCCTATCCGGTGTCTATATAAACCAGAGGGTTGTAGTCCGTAGGACAACCATCATCATACACAATCATACCATAGGCTAGCTTCTAGGGTTTAGCCTCCTTGATCTCGTGGTAGATCTACTCTTGTACTACCCATATCATCAATATTAATCTAGCAGGAGTAGGGTTTTACCTCCATCGAGAGGGCCCGAACCTGGGTAAAACAAAGTGTCCCTTGTCTCATGTTACCATCCGACCTTGACGCACAGTTCGGGACCCCCTACCCGAGATCCGCCGGTTTTGACACCGACATTGGTGCTTTCATTGAGAGTTCCTCTGTGTCGTCGCTTTTAGGCCCGATGGCTCCTTTGATCATCAACAACGATGAGGTCCAGGGTGAGACTTTCCTCCCCGGACAAATCTTCGTCTTCGGCGGCTTCGCTCTGCGGGCCAACTCGCTTGGTCGTCTGGAGCAGATCGAAAGCTACGCCCCTGGCCATCAAGTCAGGTTTGGAAGCTTAAAATACACGGCAGATATCCGCGGAGACATGATCTTCGACGGGTTCGAGCCACAGCCAAGCGCGCCGCACTACCTCGAGGGGCATGATATAGCTCTGCCTCCGAATAGTGCCCTGGAGGCCGCACACGCACCGGCCCTGATCCTCGACTCAGAGCCCGCTGCGTTCTTTGAGGATGAACGGTTGGACGTCACCTCGGGGGCTGCGATCTTGAAGGTGATCGAGCCAAACGCCAGCCCCGCACTCCACACGGCCCATGACTCCAAGGAGTCGGATTCTTCTCCGAACTCCGGGCCTCCCGTGCCCCTGCCGATCGAATGCGATTGGGCGCCTATAATGGAGTTCACCGCCGCGGACATCTTTCAGCACTCACCTTTCGGTGATATCCTGAATTCTCTCAAGTCTCTCTCTCTATCAGGAGAGCCCAGGCCGGACTATGGTCTGCGAGGTTGGGATTCGGATGACGAAGAAATTCAAAGCCCACCCACCACCCACTTAATAGCCACTGTCGATGATTTAACCGACATACTTGACTTCGGCTCCGAAGACTTCGACGGTATGGACGACGAAGGAGGAGACGAACAAGAACCAACACCTGTAGGGCGCTGGACCGCCACCTCGTCATATGACATATATATGGTGGACGCTCCAAAGGATGGAGATGGCGATGGAACAGCGGAGGATGACACCTCGAAAAAATAGCCAAAACGCCGGTGTCAACGGCGCCGCTCTAAATCCCGCCATAGCAGAAACGGTGATTCCGGCACGGGAGATAATACTACCCCGGATAGCGCCGAAGAACACCAAATCCAGCAAGATTCGGCATAGGAAGATGGAGAAGCCAGCCCTCATGAGAGAGCGGCAGAGCGAGAGGTTGAGGATGATAACTACATGCCTCCCTCCGAAGACGAGGCAAGCCTCGACGACGATGAATTCGTCGTACCATCAGACCCCGCCGAACAAGAGCGTTTCAAATGAAGGCTTCTAGCCACGGCGAATAGCCTAAAGAAAAAGCAGCAACAGCTTAGAGCTGATCAAGATTTGCTAGCTGACAGATGGACTGAAGTCCTTGCGGCCGAAGAGTATGAACTCGAGCGCCCCTCCAAAAATTATCCTAAGCGCAGGCCGCTACCCCAATCAGAGGGGGAAGCACCTACATTACCAATGCATGACATGGCAGACCGGCCACCTCGCGGCCGCGACAGAGAGGCCTATCGAACCTCTAAACAAGCCATGCCCCGGTGCCGCTCAACTAAGGCACGGGAAAATGAGCCAGACCTGCGAGACGTACTGGAGGATAAAGCAAGGCAAACAAGATCGATCTATGGATCGCGCAGACGCTCGACGACATGTGATGATGATCTTCACTCCGGACACAGTAAATCCGGCCGGGCCGAACACAACAGGCATAGCTCTTCCGAGTTGCGTCGTGACATAGCCCAGTACAGGGGCGCCGCACACCCACTATGCTTCACAGATGAAGTAATGGATCATAAAATCCCAGAGGGTTTCAAACCCGTCAACATCGAGTCGTACGATGGTACGACAGATCCGGCAGTATGGATTGAGGATTATCTCCTTCACATCCACATGGCACGTGGCGACGATCTACACGCCATCAAATATCTCCCCCTCAAGCTCAAAGGACCAGCCCGGCACTGGCTTAACAGCCTACCAGCGGACTCAATCGGTTCTTGGGAGGACCTGGAAGCCGCATTCCTCGACAACTTCCAGGGGACCTATGTGCGGCCACCGGACGCCGACGACCTAAGCCACATAATTCATCAGCCAGAAGAATCGGCCAGGTAATTCTGGACACGGTTCCTAACAAAGAAAAATCAGATAGTCGATTGTCCGGACGCAGAGGCCCTAGCAGCCTTCAAACATAACATCCGCGACGAATGGCTTGCCCGGCACCTGGGACAGGAAAAGCCGAAATCTATGGCAGCCCTCACGACACTCATGACCCGCTTTTGCGCGGGCGAAGATAGCTGACTAGCTCGCAGCAACAACTTATCAAAGAACCCTGGTAATTCGGATACCAAGGACAAAAGTGGCAGGACACGTCGAAACAAGCAAAAGCGCCGCGTTAGCAGCGACAGCAATGAGGATACGGCAGTAAACGCCGGATTCAGAGGCTATAAATCCGGTCAGCGGAAAAAGCCATTTAAAAAGAATACCCAGGGCCCGTCCAGTTTGGACCGGATACTCGACCGCTCGTGCCAGATTCATGGCACCCCCGAAAGGCCAGCCAATCACACCAACAGGGATTGTTGGGTGTTCAAGCAGGCAGGCAAGTTAAGAGCCGAACACAAAGACAAGGGGCTGCATAGCAACGATGAGGAGGAGCCCAGGCCGCCGAACAACAATGGACAGAAGGGGTTTCACCCACAAGTGCGGACGGTGAACATGATATACGCGACCCACATTCCCAAGAGGGAGCGAAAGCGTGCGCTACGGGACGTATACGCGATGGAGCCAGTCGCCCCAAAGTTCAACCCATGGTCCTCCTGCCCGATCACTTTTGATCGAATGGACCACCCCACTAGCATCCGTCACGGCGGTTTTGCCGCATTGGTCCTTGACCCAATCATTGACGGATTTCATCCCACAAGAGTCCTCATGGACGGCGGCAGTAGCCTGAACCTGCTTTACCAGGATACAGTGCGGAAAATGGGCATAGATCCATCAAGGATCAAGCCCACAAGGACGACCTTTAAAGGCGTCATACCAGGTGTAGAGGCCAATTACACAGGCTCTGTAACACTCGATGTGGTCTTCGGATCTCCGGATAACTTCCGAAGCGAAGAGTTAATCTTCAATATAGTCTCGTTCCGCAGTGGCTATCACGCCCTGCTCGGACGAACCGCATTCGCTAAATTCAATGCGGTGCCGCACTACGCATATCTCAAGCTCAAGATGCCAGGCCCTCGAGGAGTAATTACGGTCAACAGAAACACTGAACGCTCCCTCCGTACGGAGGAGCACACGGCGGCCCTTGCAGCGGAAGTACAAAGCAGCCTTTCAAGGCAACTCTCCAGTCCAGCCGTTAAAAAGCCGGACAATGCAAAGCGCGCCTGGAGTAACCTGCAACAAGACCGCCTGGCACGTTCGGAGCAAGCGTAGCAATACGGCCCCAACCCCAGCCATCGCAACATAGCGGAGCTAGTACCTCGAGTACACAATTACGCCCTTGAAATTCCATGGGCATAGGGGGAGGGGCACATTAACGGCATGCTTACAATACGGCGTCAAACATACTAGGGGCTGCCGGATTTTTTGTTTACTTTTTACTTTCAGGACTCCACACTTTGGATAACCTGTTCGGCTTTGCTGCCGCACAGACGATGCAAGACCCAGGGAAGCAGACAAAGCTACGCCGCATTATGGAACACTCAGGTGGTCTCTATTTCGAGCGATATATCTGTTTCTAAATTCCGCGGCCTGCCCTTGGTCATGACATGTTAAATAGTCCAATATCTTTTGCTTATCGCACTACTTGTATCGTTCGGCTTTGATAAATAGCCTCTCTATAAACAATGCATAGCTTTTCGCCTATTTTTTGCGTTGTCCTCTTTTAATATATATGTTCATTAAATAAACATGATCGCAACCGTACACCATGGTACGGCAAAACACGCCAGGGGCTTCATTACCCTTCTATCTGGTGTGAGAAGTCCGTACACTTTCACAAGTGCGGCACCCCGAACTTATAGCACTATATGCATCGGCTCCGAATCATGATTTTGGTCACATGTTGGGTTTGCCCGGCTCCTATGTTTTGGTGCCTTACGTTCCGCTATATCAGCTAAGGTAGCACTAGGAGAACCACTGCGATTGTGCCCCGGTTCAGCTGGGTTAAGCACCTCAGTGGAGAAAGCTAAAACAGACTGTCATGATAAGGCATGAGACCGGTTGCTGTTCGAGAGGTTTTTCGAGTCCTTAAAGACTTATGCCGCTTCGAGCGAGGAGATGGCTATGTCCGGCCAAAGGCGTGGATAGCGCCCCAAATTCGGCCTTCCGAACTAGGGGCTTCGCCGAAATTTAAAATTATAACGTTCTATGGCTAAGTGAGAGTGTTCAAGCATTATAGTCTGATTGCCTGGTTCGTTGTGCTGAGCGCCTCCCTCAAAGGACCCAACTATGGGAAAAAGAGCCCTCAGGTTTATCCCGAACACCCCAGCACTAGTGGCATGGGGGCAGAAGCCGACGACTGGCCATGTCTCAATTTTTGATAAATGGCCGCACAGAAAATAATATTTTAAATTCAATAAGCATTGCTTAGCGCATATGAACAAGTTTTCAGCGCACAAGATACAAACGAGCGATTTCATTCAAATACTACATCTTTAGTACATTCATCCACGACAAGGCGGGCTCCGGCAAGAACTTCCTTATAGTAGTTCTTGGGCTTGCGATGCTCCTTCCCCGGCGGCGGCCCATCCTTCACCAGCTTCTCTCCGTGCAGCTTACCCCAGTGTACCCTTACACGGGCAAGGGCCCTCCGGGCACCTTCAATGCAGGCGGAGCGCTTGATGACCTCAAGTCGTGGACAGGTCTCCACCAGCTGCCGCACTAGCCCGAAATAGCTCCCAGGCAGGGCCTCTCCAGGCCACAACCGAACTAGTAAGCCCTTCATGGCCTGTTCGGCCGCCTTGTGGAGCTCGACCAGCTATTTCAGCTGGTTGCTCAAAGGCACAGGGTGTCCGGCCTCAGAATACTGAGACCAGAACACACTCTCCGTCGAGCTGCCCTCTTCAGCTCGGTAGAACGCGGCAGCGGCGGATACGTCGTGGGGAAGATCGGCGAACGCCCCTGGAGAACTCCGGATTCGGGTAAGTAACAGGTAGTTTACTTTTATATTCCTACTTTGCATTAAGAATGCCTTACCTGTTAATATCTTTTTCACCTCCTCCAACTCTTGGAGGGCCTTTTGGGCTTCGGCCTTGGCACTCTTGGCGGTCTCAAGGGCCGACGCGAGCTCGGATGCTTGCGCTTTTGACTCAAGCTCCAAACTCTCATGTTTTTTCATGAGAGCTTGCAGCTCTTGCTGCACCTCGCCGACCTGAACCCCAAGCCTTTCTCGCTCGGCGCACTCCTCGGCCGTTTTCTTTCCGGCCTCAACCAGCGCCTGCTTCAGGATTGCCACCTCAGTTGTGGCCCCTACAATAAGCAGTACAATCCTGTTATTTCTTTCGGCAGTCAAGCCTCTCTATAGGCACCTTTTTTTTCTTTTTTTAGGGTATTTCTTACCTTCTTTCCCCTCGAGCTACCGTTTGGCAAGGCCGAGCTCTTGCTCGGTCCGCCCGACGTCCTTTTTAAGGACATCCACCTGCGCAGTCAGTGTGGCGGTGGACAGCAGCGAAGCCTGCATATGCATATTTGACTTTTTGTTGTTAGACTCCTGCGAAAATTACTAGATCCTCTATTCGGCTTTTCTTTCCGAACACCGAACAGAGCATCAGGGGCTGCTGTCTATGCGGTAATAATTTGACATATTTTTACTTACCTCGAAGCCTGTTAGAAGGCTAGCGCAAGCTTCAGTCAGTCCGCTCTTGGCGGACTGAACTCTTTGGATCACCGTACTCAAAACAGTACGGTGCTCCTCGTCGATGGCGGCGCCCTCAAGCACCTCCAGCAGATTGTCCGGTGCCTCTGGTTGGACGGAGGTCGCCGGCTCAGACGGCTTACTCCTCTCGGAAGGAGTTCGCCCACCGCGGACCTGGACTGTCGAGTCCGGCGCGGTGTCCGGCACAAAGCCGGACTTGGAGGCATGGGGGGTTTCATCCCCTTTACTCCTGGGGTCCGGAGGATTGCCTTGTGGCTCCTCCAGGACTATCTCCTCCTGCCCTGGAGCTTGGCGGGACGCCACTTCGGCGTCGTCCGCCCTGCAGGGGGAGACAGCGGGCGGAACAGAGTTCACTTCCGACGAATCCAGGGAGCCGCTCGACGAATCGTCGAGTTCGGCCCGGGGCGGGCTGCATAAATTACGAGAAATATTAGGGAAAGCCGCGCATTAAAAGAATATCATGAGTCACTCTGGTATATAAGTACTTACGATTTTGCCGGACGCTTGGTTCTGTCCGGCCACTCCTCTCCGCCCTCTTCGGCGTCGTGGGAGTAGTCCGGCGGAGGGGTCTTCCTTTTCCTCGACCCCTCGGCCTCCCCCGTTGGGGTGGCCTTCTTATTCTTTTCTCCCCCCGCTGGGGGGGAGAGCTTTCTTATTCCTCCTCCTCGTTTTCACGAGAGGAGAGCATTGCGGACTCGTCAGATGACGAGTCCGACACCACCATATTGTGGGAACTCTTTCGAGTCCCGGTGGTTTTCTTCTTCTTGGTCTTCTTCTCCGGCACCACGTAAGGTGCCGGAGTCAACAGCTTCACTAGGAGAGCTGGGGCCGGGTCTTCGAGCAGGGGAGCCGGACAGTTAATTGGTCCGGATATCGCCCGCCAAGCCTGTCAAAGGCAAAGGGAGTTTAGATCCCGCATAGAGTTAATCTATGAAAAAGAGCTCAACGAACCTGTCAAAGGTATTGATAGCTTACCTCGCTGGCGTGACGCTGCGAGCTGTATCCGCGGTCGTCGGAAGCAGATGTGGGGGACTCGGCGCCTTGGGTCAGCACCTTCCAGACGTCTTCATACGTCGTGTCGAAGAGCCTACTAAGGGTTTGGTGCTGCGCCGGGTCGAATTCCCACAAAGTAAAATCCCGTTGTTGGCACGGGAGGATCCGGCGAACGAGCATGACCTGGATCACATTGATCAGCCGGATTGGCCTGTTCACCAGGGACTGGATGCACGTTTGCAACCCAGTCACTTCTTCCTCGTTGCCCCACGACAGGCCCGTCTCTTTCCAGGACATGAGCCACGTGGGGGGTCCGAATCTGAATCCGGGGGCTGCGACCCATTTTGAATCGCGCGGCTCAGTGATGTAAAACCACCCGGCTTGCCACCCCTTTAGGGACTCCACAAGGGAGCCCTCGAACCAGAGGACGTTGGCTATCTTGCCAGCCATAGCGCCTCCGCACTCCGCTTGGCTGCCGCGCACCACCTTGGGCTTGACGTTGAAAGTCTTGAGACAAAGGCCGAAATGGGGGCGGATGCGGAGGAAGGCCTCACACACAACGATAAACACCGAGATGTTGAGGACGAAGTTCGGGGCCAGATCATGGAAATCCAGGCCGTAGTAGAACATGAGCCCCCGGACAAATGGGTGAAGTGGAAAGCCCAGTCCGCGGAGGAAGTGGGGAAGAAAAACTACCCTCTCATGGGGCCCTGGGGTAGGAAGAAGCTGCCAATGAGGGATGTCCTTGGACAAGTATCCGGCTTTCCTTAGCTTTTTTACTTGGGCCTCCGTAACGGAGGAGGCCATCCACTTGCCTCCCGCTCCGGACATTGTTGGAGAAGGTTGAGGAAGGAAGAGCGGACTTGGGCGCTGGAGCTTGAGTGCGCGAGAGATGGATTGGCAAAGGAGGAAGAAAGCATAGGTAAAAAGGTGAATCCTTATCCCTTTATACAGGCGGGTGCGGTTAGGCATCCCCACCTACCTAATAAAACTCACTTGCCTCCCAAGCGCCGTGGTAAATGGCGCGGTTGGGTTACCCACGTCCGTATTGATGAGAATCCCATTAAAAGGGGCACACGATCTCTGCTTTGACAAGACGTGCCAAGGAAATCGCCTCGCTAAACACGCTGAGGTGGAACAATGAAAACAATTTATATAAAGAGCTTGGCCGCAGTGTTATGACGCACTGCGGAATACGTCAGCAGATTTGATTTGTGTTAATATTATTCTCTATATGGCAATATGTGGAAACTTATTTTGCAAAACCGGACACTATTTTTGGTGTTTACAATCTTCTTGAAGAACTTGGAGGAGGAACCCGCCTTGCAATGCCGAAGACAATCTGCGCGCCGGACTCGTCGTCATTGAAGCCTGGTTCAGGGGCTACTGAGGGAGTCCTGGATTAGGGGGTGTTCGGATAGCCGGACTATACCTTCAGCCGGACTCCAGGACTATGAAGATACAAGATTGAAGACTTCGTCCCGTGTCCGGATGGATCTTTCCTTGGCGTGGAAGGCAAGCTAGGCGTGCGGATATTCAAGATCTCCTACCATTGTAACCGACTCTGTGTAACCCTAACCCTATCTGGTGTCTATATAAACCGGAGGGTTGTAGTCCGTAGGACAACCATCATCATACACAATCATACCATAGGCTAGCTTCTAGGGTTTAGCCTCCTTGATCTCGTGGTAGATCTACTCTTGTACTACCCATATCATCAATATTAATCTAGCAGGAGTAGGGTTTTACCTCCATCGAGAGGGCCCGAACCTGGGTAAAACAAAGTGTCCCTCGTCTCCTGTTACCATCCGACCTTGACGCACAGTTCGGGACCCCCTACCCGAGATCCGCCGGTTTTGACACCGACAGCTGTGAAGACCGAAGACCATACTCGTGTCCGGATTGGACTTTCCTTGGCGTGGAAGGCAAGCTAGGCGACCAGCTGCGAAGATTCCCTCTTATGTAACCGACCCCCTGTAACCCTAGATCTCTCTGGTGTCTATATAAACCGGAGAGCATAGTCCGGAAAGGGGACATTCATTACCATATACACGTAGGCTAGGCTTCTAGGGTTTAGCCATTACGATATCGTGGTAGATCAACTCTTGTAACACTCATTGATGCGTCCATTTTGCATCATGCTTTTATATCGATATTTATTGCATTATGGGCTGTTATTTCACATTATCTCACAATACTTATGGCTATTCTCTCTTATTTTACAAGGTTTACATAAGGAGGGAGAATGCCGGCAGCTGGAATTCTAGGCTGGAAAAGGAGCAAATATTAGAGACCTATTTTGCGCAACTCCAAAAGTCCTGAAACTCCACGGAAGTTATTTTCAGAATATATAAAAAATATCCAGCGGAAGAAGTTCACCAGAGGGGGCCCCACCTGGTCACAAGGGTGGGGGGCGTGCCCTACCCCCCTGGGCGCGCCCCCCTACCTCGTGGGCCCCCTGTTGGCCCCCTGTTGGCCCTCCAATGCCCATCTTCTGCTATATGAGGTCATTCGTCGAGGAAAAATTAATAAGCAACCTTTCGGGACGAGACTCCGCCGCCATGAGGCGGAACCTTGGCGGAACCAATCTAGGGCTCCAGCAGAGCTGTTCTGCCGGGGACACTTCCCTCCGGGAGGGGGAAATCATCGCCATAGTCATCACCAACGCTCCTCCCATCGGGAGAGGGCAATCTCCATCAACATCTTCACCAGCACCATCTCATCTCAAAACCCTAGCTCATCTCTTGTATCCAATTCTTGTCTCCAAGTCCGGGATTGGTACTAGTAGGTTGCTAGTAGTGTTAATTACTCCTTGTAGTTGATGCTAGTTGGTTTATTTGGTGGAAGATCATATGTTCAGATCCATTATGCATATTAATACCCCTCTGATTATGAACATGAATATGCTTTGTGAGTAGTTACGTTTGTTCCTGAGGACATAGGAGAAGTCTTGCTATTAGTAGTCATGTGAATTTGGTATCCGTTTGATATTTTGATGAGATGTATGTTGTCTAGCCTCTAGTGGTGTTATGTGAACGTCGACTACATAACACTTCACAATTATTTGGGCCTAGAGGAAGGCGTTGGGAAGTAATAACTAGATGATGGGTTGCTAGAGTAACAGAAGCTTAAACCCTAGTTTATGTGTTGCTTCGTAAGGGGCTGATTTGGATCCACATGTTTCATGCTATGGTTAGGTTTACCTTAATACTTTTGTTGTAGTTGCAGATGCTTGCAATAGAGGTTAATCATAAGTGGGATTCTTGTTCAAGTAAGAACAGCACCCAAGCACCGGTCCACCCACATATCAAATTATCAAAGTACCGAACGCGAATCATATGAACGTGATGAAAACTAGCTTGACGATATTCCCATGTGTCCTCGGGAGCGCTTCTCCTTATATAAGAGTTTGTCCAGGCTTGTCCTTGCTACAAAAAGGATTTGGCCACCTTGCTGCACTTTATTTACTTTTGTTACTTGTTGCTCGTTACAAATTATCCTATCACAAAACTATCTGTTACCACTTATTTCAGTACTTGCAGAGAATACCTTGCTGAAAACCGCTTATCATTTCCTTCTGCTCCTCGTTGGGTTCGACACTCTTACTTATCGAAAGGACTATGATAGATCCCCAATACTTGTGGGTCATCAAGACTCTTTTCTGGCGCTGTTCCCGGGGATTGAAGCGCCTTTGGTAGGTGGAATTTGGTAAGGAAAAATTTATATAGTGTGCCGAAATTTACTATCACTTGTTACTATGGAAAGTAATCCTCTGAGGGGCTTGTTCAGGGTATCTTCACCCCGACCAGTAGAGCAAAGAGTTGCTCCTAAACCTACTGAACCTACTGAAAATGAAAATGTTCCCTTTGAATTTTCTTCGGGTATGATAGAAAAACTGCTAGTTAATCCTTTTACAGGAGATGGAACAAAGCATCCTGATGAGCACTTAATATATGTGGATGAAGTTTGTGGATTATTTAAGCTTGCAGGTATACCCGATGATGTTGGTAAGAAGAAGGTCTTCCCTTTATCTTTGAAGGGAGACGCATTGACATGGTATAGGCTATGTGATGATACAAGATCATGGAACTATAGAAGATTGAAATTGGAATTTCATGAAAAGTATTATCCTATGCATCTTGTTCATCGTGATCGCAATTATATATATAATTTTTGGCCTCGCGAAAGATAAAGCATCGCTCAAGCTTGGGGGAGGCTTAAATCAATGTTATATTCATGCCCCAATCATGAGCTCCCAAGAGAAACAATTATTCAAAACTTTTATGCTCGGCTTTCTGAAAATAACCGCACCATGCTCGATATTTCTTGTGCTGGCTCTTTTATGATGAAGACTATTGAATTTAAATGGGATTTATTGGATAGAATTAAAGGCAACTCTGAAGATTGGGATCTCGACGAAGGTAAGGAGTCAGGTATGACACCTAAGTTTGATTGTGTTAAATCTTTTATGGATACCGATATTTTCCGTAAGTTTAGCACTAAATATGGACTTGACTCTGAGATAGTAGCTTCTTTCTGTGAATCTTTTGCTACTTATGTTTATCTCCCTAAGGAGAAGTGGTTTAAATATCATCCTCCCATAGAATTAAAAGTAGTTGCACCAATTAAAGTTGAAGAAAAGACTGTCACTTATAATGATCCTATTGTTCCTACTTCCTATGTTGAGAAACCACCTTTCCCTGTTAGAATAAAGGATCATGCTAAAGCTTCAACTGTGGTTCGTAAAAGCAATATTAGAACTTATACACCTCCTGAGCAAGTTAAAGTCGAACCTAATATTGCTATTGTTAAAGATCTCTTGGCTGATAATATTGATGGGCATGTTATTCAATTCTGCGGTGAAACTGCTAGAATTGCTAAACCTTGTGCTAAAGATAAACATAGACATGTGGTAGGCGTGCCTGTTATTTCTGTTAAAATAGGAGATCATTGTTATCATGGCTTATGTGATATGTGTGCTAGTGCTAGTGTTATACCGCATACTTTATATGAAGAAATTAAGCATGAAATTGCACCCGCTGAAATAGAAGGAATTGATGTTACAATTAAACTTGCCAATAGAGATACTATATCAGCAATGGGAATTGTTAGAGATGTTGAAGTCTTGTGTGGAAAAACTAAATATCCTGCTGATTTTCTTGTTCTTGGTTTCCCACAAGATAGCTTTTGTCCCATTATATTTGGTAGACCCTTCTTGAACACTGTCAATGCTAAGATAGACTGTGAAAAGAATGTTGTTACTATTGGCTTGGATAATATGATTCATGAGTTTAATTTCTCTAAATTTAGTAAACAACACCGTGAAGAAGAATTACCTAGTAAGGACGAAATTATTGGTCTTGCTTCTATTGTCGTACCTCCTAGTGATCCTTTAGAACAATATTTGCTAGACCATGAAAATGATATGTTTATGAATGAAAGAAGGGAGATAGATGAAGTATTCTTTAAATAGGAACCTATTCTGAAACACAATTTTCCTGTTGAAATCCTAGGGGATCCTCCTCTACCTAAGGGTGATCCCGTGTTTGAGCTTAAACTGTTGCCTGATAATCTTAAATATGCTTATCTTGATGAAAAGAAGATATATCCTGTCATTATTAGTGCTAACCTTTCAGAGCATGAAGAAGAAAGATTATTAAAAACTCTGAAGAAGCATCGTGCTGCTATTGGATATACTCTTGATGATCTTAAGGGCATTAGTCCCACTCTATGTCAACATAAAATAAATTTAGAAGCAGATGCCAAACCAGTTCGTGATCCTCAAAGACGTCTGAATACTAAAATGAAAGAAGTGGTGAGAAAAGAAACACTAAAGCTTCTGGAGCCAGGTATAATTTATCCCGTTGCCGATAGTCAGTGGGTAAGTCATGTCCATTGTGTCCCTAAGAAGGGAGGTATTACTGTAGTTCCTAATGATAAAGATGAATTGATCCCGCAAAGAACTATTACAGGTTATAGGATGGTAATTGATTTCCGCAAATTAAATAAGGCTACTAAGAAAGATCATTACCCCTTACCTTTTATTGATCAAATGCTAGAAAGATTATGCAAATATACACATTATTGCTTTCTAGATGGTTATTCTGGTTTCTCTCAAATACCTGTGTCGGCTAAAGATCAATCAAAGACTACTTTTACATGCCCTTTTGGTACTTTTTCTTATAGACGTATGCATTTTGGTTTATGTAATGCACCTGCTACCTTTCAAAGATGCATGATGGCTATATTCTCTGACTTTTGTGAAAAGTTTTGTGAGGTTTTCATGGACGACTTTTCCATCTATGGATCGTCTTTTGATGATTGCTTGAGCAATCTTGATCGAGTTTTGCAGAGATGTGAAGAAACTAACCTTGTCTTGAATTGGGAAAAGTGCCACTTTATGGTTAATGAAGATATTGTCTTGGGGCATAAAGTTTCTGAAAGAGGTATTGAAGTTGATAAAGCCAAGTTTGATGCTATTGAAAAGATGCCATGTCCCAAGGACATCAAAGGTATAAGAAGTTTCCTTGGTCACGCCGGATTTTATAGGAGGTTCATTAAGGACTTCTCAAAAATTTCTCGGCCTCTGACCAATTTATTACAAAAATATATACCATTTGTCTTTGATGATGATTGTGTAGAAGCATTTGAAATACTCAAGAAAGCATTGATCTCTGCACCTGTTGTTCAGCCACCTGATTGGAATTTACCCTTTGAAATTATGTGTGATGCTAGTGATTATGATGTAGGTGTTGTTCTAGGGCAAAGAGTTGAAAAGAAATTAAATGTTATCCATTATGCTAGTAAGACTCTAGACAATGCTCAAAGAAATTATGCTACTACTGAAAAAGAACTTTTAGCAGCTCTATTTGCTTGTGATAAGTTCAGACCTTATATTGTTGATTCTAAAGTAACTATTCACACTGATCACGCTGCTATTAAATATCTTATGGAAAAGAAAGATGCTAAACCTAGACTTATTAGATGGGTTCTCTTGCTACAAGAATTTGATTTGCATATTGTTGATAGAAAGGGAGCTGAGAACCCCTTTGCAGACAACTTGTCTAGGTTAGAAAATGTTCTTGATGACCCACTACCTATTGATGATAGCTTTCCTAATGAACAATTAAATGTCATAAGTACTTCTCGTAATACTCCATGGTATGCTGATTATGCTAATTATATTGTTGCTAAATTTATACCACCTAGCTTCACATACCAGCAAAAGAAAAAGTTCTTCTATGATTTGAGACATTACTTTTGGGATGACCCACATCTTTATAAAGAAGGAGTAGATGGTGTTATTAGACGTTGTGTACCTGAGCATGAACAGGAACATATCCTACGCAAGTGTCACTCCGAAGCTTATGCAGGACATCACGCGGCAGATATAACTGCACATAAGGTATTGCAATCCGGTTTTTATTGGCCTACTCTCTTCAAGGATGCCTGTAAGTTTGTCTTGTCATGTGATGAATGTCAAAAAATTGGTAATATTACTAGACGTCAAGAAATGCCTATGAATTATTCACTTGTTATTGAACCATTTGATGTTTGGGGCTTTGATTATATGGAACCTTTTCCTGCCTCTAATGGATATACACATATCTAGTTGTTGTTGATTACGTTACTAAGTGGGTAGAAGCTATTCCAACTAGTAGTGCCGATCATAACACTTCTATTAAAATGCTTAAGGAAGTTATTTTTACGAGGTTTGGGGTCCCTAGATATTTAATGACTGATGGTGGTTCACACTTTATTCATGGTGCTTTCCGTAAAATGCTTGCTAAGTATGATGTTAACCATAGAATTGCATCTCCTTATCACCCGCAGTCTAGTGGTCAAGTAGAATTGAGTAATAGAGAGCTCAAATTAATTTTGCAAAAGACTGTCAATAGGTCTAGAAATGAAAATGCCAAGTTGTTTAAAGAAAAAGTCAAAAGATGGCATGACAAAAGAATACAAAAGCGTGAGTTTAACGTAGGTGATTATGTATTGCTATACAACTCTCTTTTAAGATTTTTTGCAGGAAAACATCTCTCTAAATGGGAAGGCCCCTACGTTATTGAGCAGGTCTATCGTTCCGGTGCCATAAAAATCAACAACTTCGAAGGCACAAATCAGAAGGTGGTAAACGATCAAAGAATCAAACATTATATCTCAGGTAATCCCATAAATGTTGAAACCAATATTATTGAAACCTTAACCCCAGAGGAATACATAAGAGACATTTCCAGAACGTTTCAAACTCCGAAAAGGAATAGGTATGTGGTACGGTAAGTAAACCGACTCCAAAACAGTTTTTAAGGCAATATTTCTCCGTTTTGGAATATTTAGAAAAATAGAAAAATAGGTAGCAGTCCAGGAAGGACACGAGGGCCCCACGAGTTTGGAGGGCGCGGCCTACCCCCCTGGGCGCGCCCCCTACCTCGTGAGCACCTCGTGTGCCTTCCGGACTCCGTTTTCTTGCAAGGATACGTATTTTGTCGGTAAAAATTCACTATATATACTCCTGAAGGTTTTGACTCCTGTATCACGCAAATATCCTCTGTTTTTGTTTCGAGCTGTTGCTGCTGCAGATTAGATCAACATGTCGTCTCAAGATTCAGAGGAGGATTGCCCAGTTTCTTACCGGCCTTTAGATAAAAACATATTCAAGGATACCTATCCATATATATGGTATCCTGATGAGGAAGATGAAGATGAACCAGTCCCCCCTCGTTTCAAGCAAGAAAGCAAAGAGGCATTATGCAAAAGGATAATAAAGCTTGAGATAGAGAATGATGAGTTGAGAATTGATAATTTCACCCTCCGACGCAAGTTGGAGAAAGAGAAGGGCAAGACCACCACTACTTCACCTCCAACCTCTTCACCAACAACAAAGGAGATATAATCACATGGGTATGGGCACTCCCCTTGGCAACTACCAAGCTTGGGGGAGGTGCCCCGGTATCGTATCACCATCACACTCCTATCTTTACCGTTTTTCTTAGTTTGATCCTATTAGTAGTATCTAGATCTAGTAGAATAAAGTTTATGGCATGATCTAGTTTTCAGTTTTGCTTTATGATCTCTCTTTGTAATTGAGTCCGTGAGCTATATAATAAAGATTAGTGTTGAGTCAAGGGCTTGATTTTCTTGTTATGATCTTGAGTTGATAAAAGAAAAGAGAAAAAGAATAAAAAGAAACAAAAGTTCATATTGATCTTATTGAGAGTAATGACTTCACATAGAAAGAGTATGATGATTAAAAGTTGTTGGGAGTTGGCAGACATAGCTTTGGTCATTGTTGCAATTAATAGGAAGTAATAAGGAAAGAGAGGTTTCACATATAAATATACTATTATTGACATCTTTTATGGTTGGGAGCACTCATTAAAATATGACATGCTAAAGAGTTGATGTTGGACAAGGAAGACAACCTGATGAGTTATGTTTTCTTATATCTGAGATAAAGTATGTTGTCATGGATCCTCCAACATGTTGAGCTTGCCTTTCCCCCTCTTGCTAGCCAAATTCTCAGCACCAAGTAGAGATACTACTTGTGCCTCCAAAACCCTTAAACCAGTTTTGCCATGAGAGTCCGCCATATCTACCTATGGATTGAGTAAGATCCTTCAAGTAAGTTGTCATCGGTGCAAAGCAATAAAAATTGCTCTAAATATGCATGATTGATTAGTGTGGGATAAATAAGCTTTATACGATCTTGTGATGTGGAAGTAATAAAAGCGACGGACTGCATAATAAAGGTTCATATCACAAGGGGCAATATAAAGTGGCGTTCTTTCGCATTAAGATTTTGTGCATCCAACCATAAAAGCGCATGGCAACCTCTGCTTCCCTCTGCGAAGGGCCTATCTTTTATTATTATCTTATACCTTATGCAAGAGTCATGGTGATCTTCACCTTTCCTTTTTCATTTTATCCTTTGGCAAGCATAGTATGTTGGAAAGATCCTGATATATGTACCTAACTGGATGTAGGGGAGCATGAGTTATTATTGTTGACATTACCCTTGAGGTAAAATGTTGTGGGGCGAAACTATAAGCCCCTATCTTTCTCTGTGTCCGATTAAAACTCCGTAACCACAAGTATTGCGTGAGTGTTAGCAATTATGAAGGACTAGATGATAGTTGAGTATGTGGACTTGCTTTTAAGCTCTGACATAGACTCTTTCTGATGTTAAGATAAATTGCAATTGCTTCAATGACTGAGATTATAGTCTGTTGGTTCTCAATAAAGTTTCTGATTCATGCTTTTGCATTGTGAATAGATCATCACTTGAACATAAGTAATCATATGACAATATCTATATATGTTGTTGTTATGAGAATAATCATGATGCCTTCATGTCTGTATTTTATTTTTATCGACACCTCTACCTCTAAACATGGGGACATATTTATCGTTATCGGCTTTCCCTTGAGGACAAGCGAGGTCTAAGCTTGGGGGAGTTGATACGTCCATTTTGCATCATGCTTTTATATCGATATTTATTGCATTATGGGCTGTTATTTCACATTATGTCACAATACTTATGGCTATTCTCTCTTATTTTACAAGGTTTACATAAGGAGGGAGAATGCCGGCAGCTGGAATTCTGGGCTGGAAAAGGAGCAAATATTAGAGACCTATTATGCGCAACTCCAAAAGTCCTGAAACTCCACGGAAGTTATTTTCAGAAAATATAAAAAATATCCAGCGGAAGAAGTTCACCAAAGGGGGCCCCACCTGGTCACGAGGGTGGGGGGCGCGCCCTACCCCCCTGGGCGCCCCCCCTACCTCGTGGGCCCCCTATTGGCCCTCCGATGCCCATCTTCTGTTATATGAGGTCTTTCATCGAGGAAAAATTGATAAGAAACCTTTCGGGATGAGACTCCGCCGCCATGAGGCGAAACCTTGGCGGAACCAATCTAGGGCTTCGGCAGAGTTGTTCTGCCGGGGACACTTCCCTCCGGGAGGGGGAAATCATCACCATTGTCATCACCAACGCTCCTCCCATCGGGAGAGGGCAATCTCCATCAACATCTTCACCAGCACCATCTAATCTCAAAACCCTAGTTCATCTCTTATATCCAATTCTTGTCTCCAAGTCCGGGATTGGTACTAGTAGGTTGCTAGTAGTGTTAATTACTCCTTGTAGTTGATGCTAGTTGGTTTATTTGGTGGAAGATCATACGTTCAGATCCATTATGTATATTAATACCCCTCTGATTATGAACATGAATATGCTTTGTGAGTAGTTACATTTGTTCCTGAGGACATGGGAGAAGTCTTGCTATTAGTAGTCATGTGAATTTGGTACTCGTTCGATATTTTGATGAGATGTATGTTGTCTAGCCTCTAGTGGTGTTATGTGAACGTCGACTACATAACACTTCACCATTATTTGGTCCTAGAGGAAGGCATTGGGAAGTAATAACTAGATGATGGGTTGCTAGAGTGACAAAAGCTTAAACCCTAGTTTATGCGTTGCTTCGTAAGGGGCTGATTTGGATCCACATGTTTCATGCTATGGTTAGGTTTACCTTAATACTTTTGTTGTAGTTGCGGATGCTTGCAATAGAGGTTAATCATAAGTGGGATGCTTGTTCAAGTAAGAACATCACCCAAGCACCGGTCCACCCACATATCAAATTATCAAAGTACCAAACGCGAATCATATGAACGTGATGAAAACTAGCTTGATGATATTCCCATGTGTCCTCGGGAGCCTTTTTCCTTATATAAGAGTTTGTCCAGGCTTGTCCTTTGGTAAAAAAAGGATTGGGCCACCTTGCTGCACTTTATTTACTTTTGTTACTTGTTGCTCGTTACAAATTATCCTATCACAAAACTATCTGTTACCACTTATTTCAGTACTTGCAGAGAATACCTTGCTAAAAACCGCTTATCATTTCCTTCTGCTCCTCGTTGGATTCGACACTCTTACTTATCAAAAGGACTACGATAGATGCCGTATACTTGTAGGTCATCACTCATATTCATCAAGATCAATCAAGCAGGAACTAGGGTATTACCTCCATAGAGAGGGCCCGAACCTGGGTAAACATCGTGTCCCCCGTCTCCTGTTACCATCGATCCTAGACGCACAGTTCGGGACCCCCTACCCGAGATCCGCTGGTTTTGACACCGACAGTGATCACCTAAATGGTGCAACGGTTGAGATATGAGAGGTGGTGGTCCTGTGCAGTTCGGTTGTGGGCAATTGAATCATGTACCGTTTATGGCTCGAGGATGAGCGGTGGTACATCGGTGTCGGTGTCAAAACCGACGGATCTCGGGTAGGGGGTCCCGAACTGTGCATCTAAGGCGGATGGTAACAGGAGGCGGGGGACACGATGTTTACCCAGGTTCGGGCCCTCTTGATGGAGGTAATACCCTACTTCCTACTTGATTGATCTTGATGATATGAGTATTACAAGAGTTGATCTACCACGAGATCGTAGAGGCTAAACCCTAGAAGCTAGCCTATGGTATGATTGTTGTTGTCCTACAGACTAAACCCTCCGGTTTATATAGACACCGGAGGGGGCTAGGGTTACATAGAGTCGGTTACAAGGAAGGAGGTCTACATATCCGTATTGCCAAGCTTGCCTTCCACGCCAAGGAGAGTCCCATCCGGACACGGGACGAAGTCTTCAATCTTGTATCTTCATAGTCCAACAGTCCGGCCAAAGGATATAGTCTGGCTGTCTGGATACCCCCTAATCCAGGACTACCTCAGTAGCCCCTGAACCAGGCTTCAATGACGATGAGTCCGGCGCGCAGATTGTCTTTGGCATTGCAAGGCAGGTTCCTCCTCCGAATACTCCATAGAAGATTTTAAACACAAGGATAGTGTCCGGCTCTGCAAAACAAATTCCACGTACCACCACAGAGAGAATAATGCTTCCACAAATTTATTCTGCTGACACACTCGGTAGCATGACATCACACCACGGCCCGGTCATTATTCAAACCGTTTTTCTCAACCAACCTCGGCGCATATTGCGAGGCAGTTTCCTTGGCACGTCTTGTCGAAGCAGAGAACGTGTCCCCTTATCACGGGATTCTCATCAATACGGACGTGGGTAACCCAACCGCGCTATCAATTACGGCGCTTGGGGAATAAGCGAGTTTACTAGGCAGGTGGGGGCGTACAGTTTCGTCCGCCCTTATAAAGGGATAAGGGTTCACCTTTTTCACCCACACCTTCTTCCTCCTCGCTCATCCATTCTCACGCACTCGAGCTCCAACACCCAAGTCTGCGTCTTTCTCCTCAAACCATTCTAATCATGTCTGGAGCGGGAGGCAAGTGGATGAAATCCTCCGTCACGGAGGAGGACATCAAAAAGCTGCGGGGAGCCGGATACTTGGTCGCGGATATTGCGCACCGGCTGCCCAATGCGGGGCAGATCGTCCCTACCCCGGAATCTCATGAGAGGGTAGTTTTCCTCACCCACTTCGTCCGTGGACTGGGATTTCCCCTCCACCCGTTCGTCCGCGGCCTCATGTTCTACTACGGGCTGGATTTCCATGATCTGGCCCCAAACTTCATCCTCAACATCTCGGCGTTTATCGTCGTGTGCGAGGCCTTCCTTCGCATTCGGCCCCACTTCGGCCTGTGGCTGAAGACCTTCAATGTTAAACCAAAGGTAGTAGGCGGCCAGCAAGCGGAATGCGGAGGCGCCATGGTGGGCAAAATGCCCAACGTCACATGGCTCGAGGGATCCTATGTGGATACCATAAAGGGGTGGCAATCGGGATGGTTCTACATCACCGAGCCGCGCGACACCAACTGGGTGGCGGCCCCCGAGTCCGGATCTGGAATCCCCATGCGGCTCACCTCCTGGAAAGAGAAGGGCATGTCCTAGGGTAACCCGGTAGAGCTGACCGGACTCCAGACCTGCATCAAGAACATGATGAACAAGAAAATCAAGCTCGTCAACGTGGTCCAGGTCATGCTCTTCCGCCGGATCCTCCCGTGTCAACAACGGGCATTCAATTTGTGGGAGTTCAACCCGGCCAAGCACCAGACTCCGCGCGAGCTCTTTGACACGACGCACAAAGACGTCTGGAAGGTGCTGTTCAAGGGCGCCGAGGTGCCTCCTTCCCTTACCGAAGACCGCGGACTCAGCGCACAGCGCCACGCTAGTTCGGTACGTTCTTCATACCTTAAAGGGTATTTATTTTCCCAGTTTAATCAAGTGCGGGATCTAAGCTTCCATGCCTTTAATAGGACTGGGTGGAGACAGCGGAGCAGATTGACTGTCCAGCCCCCCTGCCCAAAGACCCAGCAGACGCTCTCCTAATGGAGATGCTGGTTCCGGCACCTTATGAGGTGCCGAAGAAGAAGACCAAGAGGACCACGGGGACCCGAAAGGGTCTCCGGCGCGCGGTCGTGTCGGACTCATCGTCCGAACACTCCGAGGCGCACTCCTCCCACGAAAACGAGGAGGAGGAGGAAAGTTCTCCCCTCCCAACCCAGGGAGATAAGAAAAGGAAGGCCGTCCCAACCGGGGAGGCCGAAGGGTCCAAAAAGAAGAGGACCCTCCTTCCGGACTGCTCCACGTCCGCCGCCTACAGCGACGACGAGTGGTTGCCCAGGGACAAGCCCCTGGCGAAGTCGTAAGTATTCGGATACTAGAGCAATTCATGGTATGCTTTTGTTGCACTGCTTCTCCATACGCCGAATATGATTATGCAGTCCGTCCCGAGCCCGTATCGAGATATCTTCGTCGGACGGTTCTTTGGACCCGTCGGATACGAGTAGCGGTTCTCTTTCGACCGCCTCCACCCCTCGCCCTACGGACAACATTGAGGTGTTGTCTCAGAAGGCAACGGGCCGAGGGGAGGTAGTCCTGGAGGCGCCTCAAGGTGACCTTCCGGACCCTGGGCGCAAAGGGAGCAAGACTCCCATGGGCTCCAAGTTCGGACCCCAGCCGAACACTGCACCGGAGCCTCCTGTGGTTCCGGACTCCGGCAGGCGACCCCCTGTTAAGAGGGGCAAGCCGCCCGTGCTGGTGACCTCTGTCCATCCAGAGGCACCGGACAACTTGCTGGAAGTGCTTTGCAGTGCTTCCATTGACGAAGAGCACCGCACTATCATGAGTGCGGTGATCGAGAAGGTTCAGTCCATCAAAAACGGACTGAATGAAGCTTGTGCTAGCCTCCTAACAGGCTTTCAGGTAAGTAATTAAATTATAGGAAAATATTACCGCGTAGATAGTAGCCCCTGATGCTCTGTTTGGCGTTCGCGAAGAAAGGCCGAGTAGAGGATCAAATAATGACTCAGGAGTCTAATCAGAATATGTCTGAGGGAGTCCTGGATTAGGGGGTGTTCGGATAGCCGAACTATATCTTCAGCCGGACTCCAGGACTATGAAGATACAAGATTGAAGACTTCGTCCCGTGTCCGGAAGGTTCTTTCCTTGGCGTGGAAGGCAAGCTAGGCGTGCGGATATTCAAGATCTCCTACCAATGTAACCGACTCTGTGTAACCCTAACCCTATCCGGTGCCTATATAAACCGGAGGGTTGTAGTCCGTAGGACGAACACATCATAACCATCATCATACCCATAGGCTAGCTTCTAGGGTTTAGCCTCCTTGATCTCGTGGTAGATCTACTCTTGTACTACCCATATCATCAATATTAATCTAGCAGGAGTAGGGTTTTACCTCCATCGAGAGGGCCCGAACCTGGGTAAAATAAAGCGTCCCTTGTCTCCTGTTACCATCCGACCTTGACGCACAGATCGGGACCCCCTACCCGAGATCCGCCGATTTTGACACTGACATTGGTGCTTTCATTAAGAGTTCCTCTGTGCCGTCACGATCAGGAAGGATGCCTTTTCCCGTCTTTAAAGACGGCGCCGTCACTAAGGGAGCTTTGGCTATCGGCCAACCCCTCCAGCTGGGTGGTTTTCTCATGACCGCCCGTTCGGCCATTACGCCGACGGTGACCTCTCGGGTCATCGAAAACAATCTCCGCGTCAGCTCGGAATTGGCCGAGCAGCCAGATCCGGTGGAGCTCTCCTCCATAAACGAGCTCCTGGATCGCATCGCCGCCTTGGGGGTCGCTACAAACTACGACCAAGTTGGGCCTAAACCCGATCTAAGGGAAATCAACTCTCCCCAAGCCACCCATCATGTTGCTGTGGTGGAAACACAATGCGGTGACCCTTCATCAATCTTAAGGACCAGTTATGTCCGAATTCCGGAACCCTCCATGCCGGATATCCACGAAGGGGAGGATACAACCCAAGACCTGGTCTTGGAACCAGGCAAACCGGAAAACATACAGGACTCCGGATCTCGGAATCCGGAGGTCGTTCGGCCTCCGAACAGCAAACCGGGCGAAATATCAGATCTAATGAATTCCGCCCGTCCGATCTTAAGCGATCTCTCCCAAATCAAGCAGATGCCCGAAGAAACAGTACATCATTACTGGGCCAGATTCCTCCTGCTTATGAACAGGATAAAGGACTGCCACGAGGGAGACGCGATTTCAATCTTCTACAGTAACTGCACGGACAAGGGGATACTCAACGCCATAAGTCGTCGTAATATTACGCGCTTTGCTGACTTGGCGTCCATAGTACAAAAATACTGTGCGATGGAAGGTGCTCGGAAAACCGAAATTAAATTTTGGGACAATCCGGCCTTGAATAGCAATCCCGTCCGAATCAAAAGGGCGCACTATAGCAAAGCACCCGGATTAAATAAAAAATCAAAACCCTCTAGGGGGCACGGAACCGTGCTAGAAAGGTGGCTCGATGGACCCTGCAAGATTCATAGTACATAGGATGCCACCCCAACTCACAGCCTCAGGGCATGTTGGATACTCCGGCAGGTGGCCAAAATTGGCGAGGACCTCCTAAATCCAGAGGTCGAAGGAAACCAGCCCGAGAATTTCAGTACCGTTCTCACAATCTCCGAGACTTTCGCATCAAATAACATGCGAAAAAGAACACTTCGCAGCCTCGCCGAAGTCTACCAAGTAGCGACCATAAATCCATGGAGCAATACTGCCATCACCTTCAATACGAGCGATGAACCTAAATTCCGAACAGCCAGAGCACCAGCCGCATTGGTTCTTGGTCCCATAGTGGACGGTTGTCGCCTCGCAAAGGTACTTATGGACGGAGGCAGCGGATTGAACCTCATCTATGAGGAAACCCTCCAAAAGATGGAAATAGACTGGAACCGCATTGAGCGAAGCAGCACAACCTTTAGAGGAATAATCCCCAGTCAGGAAGCGCGCTGCACCGGAAAGATCACACCAGATGTGGTATTCGGCACGCCGGATAATTACAGGTCCGAACAAATCACGTTCCAGGTGGCCCCGTTCAGAAGCGGATATCACGCTATATTAGGACGAGAGGCATTCACAGTTTTCCAAGCCATACCCCATTACGGGTACATGAAGCTTAAGATGCCTGGGCCAAACGGAATTATCACTCTCGCTAGTGATCCGGACATAGCACTCCGCGCCGAAAACAAGACAGCCGCATTGGCCCTCGAGGCACTATCTGAAGCCTTAGCGGCCGAAGAGCTGACGGCGCTGCGATCCACGGTTAGCAGGGATGATGTGATACTCGATAAGAGATCCAAATCCACATCCTTCAAACCAGCGGACGAAATAGTCAAATTCCAGGTCCACCCAACGGACCCGAATAAAACAGCCTCCATCGGGGCACAACTGAGCCCTGATGTAAACGCCGCACTGCGCGAGTTCCTACGAGAGAACTGGGATATTTTCACTTGGCACCCCTCAGATATGCCAGGAATCCCACGCAGGCTGGCCGAGCACAGCTTAAATATCCAGAAAGGATTCAAACCTGTCAAACAAACCCTTCGGCGTTTCTCCGAACCAAAGAGACAGGCCATGGGAGAGGATCTAGCCAAATTATTGGAGGCCGGATTCATTAGAGATATCAAACACCCGGACTGGCTAGCAAACCTGGTAATGGTACCAAAGAAGGACAAATCCTGGCGCCTGTGTGTCGACTTCAAAGACCTTAATAAGGCCTGCCCAAAGGATCCCTTTCCCCTCCCTCGAATTGATCAAATCATCGATGCCACCGCAGGACACGATTCCCTGTGTTTCCTCGACGCATACTCCGGTTACCATCAAATAAAGATGGCAGAATCCGACCAAGCTGCAACAGCATTCATCACGCCGTACGGCCCATTCTGCTTCAACACAATGCCCTTTGGGCTCAAAAACGCCGGCGCGACATATCAGCGCATGATTCAAACATGTCTGGCAAACCAGATCGGCAAAACAGTGGAGGCGTACGTAGATGATGTGGTCGTTAAATCAAGACACGTCAAATCTCTAGTAGACGACTTGAGACTTACATTCGACAACCTGCGAAAATACGACATCAAGCTCAATCCGGAAAAATGTGTTTTCGGCGTCCCAGCCGGAAAGCTCCTGGGCTTCATTGTATTCGGCAGAGGAATTGAAGCAAATCCAGCTAAAATCCGAGCTCTGTCACAATTGGATGTCCCAAAAGATCTCAAGCAAATTCAGAAACTCACCGGATGCGTGGCGGCCTTAAGCCGCTTCATCTCCCGCTTGGGAGAAAAGGCACTAACCCTTTACCGCCTCCTTAGGCGCACCGAACACTTCGAGTGGACGAACGCTGCCACGGCCGGACTTGAGGAAATAAAGGCCATCTTGGCAACAAACCCCGTCCTGGCCGCGCCGAATACCGGCGAACCCATGCTATTGTACATTGCCGCAACCCATCAAGTTGTTAGCGCAGTACTCATCGTCGAACGGATAACGGACGGACATAAATTACCCCTACGTGTCCACTGTCCTCACACCATGCAAATCACGGTACCCGCATTATCAAAAAATCGCATACGCGGTATTCATGGCATCCCGGAAGCTACGACACTACTTTCAAGAGTGTTCTATTACAGTAGCCTTGGAAGTACCACTCAACGATATTATCAACAACCGCGATGCAACAGGCCGGATAGCAAAATGGGCCATAGAGCTCCTCCCGTTCGATATAACCTACAAACCACGGCGAGCAATTAAATCGCAAGTCCTAGCCGACTTCGTCGCCGAATGGACAGAGGCCGAACTCCCTAAAGAGTACGGCACGTACTCAAACTGGATCATGCATTTCGACGGCTCCAAAATGCTGGCCGGACTGGGGGCTGGCGTCGTTTTGACGTCCCCTACAGGAGATACAGTCCAATATGTACTCCAAATTATGTACACGGACTCCAACAATGCAGCCGAATACGAGGCCCTTCTACATGGCCTCCGGATGGCGGTATCCATGGGCATTCAACGCCTGGAAGTACGCGGGGACTCAAACCTCGCGATATCCCAAATAAATGGCGACTTCGACGCCAAAGACCCAAAACTGGCAGCTTATCGCAATGCCGTACTAAAAATGTCAGCTCGGTTCGAGGGACTGGAGTTCCATCACATAGCCCGAGAAAATAATCAGGCAGCGGACGTCCTGGCACACATTGGAGCAAAACAAGATGCAGTCCCCCCCAACATCTTCTTAGAAAGATTATTCAAACCATCCATAACATGGGAGGGGGAACCCTCGGATAATAGCCCGGGCATAACCGCACAACCCAATGCCGAACAATCAGACATAATCGGCGGCCCCACCACCGAAATTACACCCTCCGCCCACGCAATAATGGCGGTCATCGCCCCGTGGACAGAACCATTCCTAGCCTACCTTACTAGGCAGGAAGTCCCCGAGGACCAAAACAAGGCACACTGCATAGTGCGGCGATCTAAAGCCTATAAAGTCCACGAGGGAGAGCTATATAAGAAAAGCACTACAGGAGTCCTTCAAAGGTGTATCTCCGAAGAGGAAGGGCGGAGTCTGTTGGCTGAAATTCATGCCGGACTCGATGGCCATCACGCCGCGGCTCGGTCCCTTGTAAGCAAGGCTTTCCGTACTGGCTTCTATTGGCCGACGGCTAGAGCAGACGCTCAAGACCTAGTCAAACGGTGCGTCGGTTGCCAGCTCTTTGCCAACCAAAGCCATATGCTACCCAACGCCCTCCGAACTATCCCCATCACTTGGCCTTTCGCGGTCTGGGGGCTCGATATGGTGGGACCCCTTAAAGGCGGAACCCACAAGAAAAAATACTTATTGGTCATGGTGGATAAATTCACCAAATGGATAGAAGCCAAGCTTGTCAAGACGGCTGAATCCGGACCTGTGATAGACTTCGTATCCGGGGTCGTACACCGTTATGGTGTCCCCCACAGCATTATCACCGATAACGGCACAAACTTCACCTATGATGAAGTAAAGTTGTGGTGCAAAAACATGGGCATTAAGCTCGACTACGCTTCTGTCTATCACCCACAAACTAACGGTCAGGTCAAACGTGCAAATGGTCTCATCATGAGCGGCATCAAACCCAGACTAGTGCGGTCCCTCAAGGAATCTGATATGCACTGGGTAGAGGAGCTCGACTCCGTACTCTGGGGGCTGCGAACCACGCCAAATCGTACCACCGGATTCACGCCATTCTTTTTGGTGTACGGCGCTGAGGCGATTCTGCCCTGCGACATAATTCATGACTCACCTCGAGTGCGCATGTATGAAGAAAGAGAAGCCAAGCTTGATCGGCAGGACAACATGGACGCCTTAGAGGAAGAGCGTGACGTGGCTAAGGCCCGTTCCGTATTCTATCAACAGCAAGCTCGAAGATATCAAAGCAGAGAAGTATGGGCCAAAAATTACAACGTTGGTGAACTAGTTCTGCGCCTGCCGGATAAGCAAAAGAACAAACTCAAGCCCAAATGGGAAGGTCCATTCATAATCGACCAAGTCCTAACTGGTGGAGCGTACCGCCTGCAAGATGCGTCGGACAACCGACTCGAGCCGAACCCATGGAGCGCCACACGTCTCCGAAGATTCTATACCTAGCGCCGGACTCTGTGTTTGTCTCCTTCCTCTGTCCATTATTTACATTTATACCTTTTTTTTACTTTGTCTACTACTCTTTTCTTTTCTAGCCCGTAAAAGGCTCATTATATGACGCGCTATCCGCGCTCCTTAAACCTGGGGGCTTCTTTAACAGAAGCTTATCTATATGGGTTTCACACCCAACGCATGCGTCAGACTTCCGCATGCACCTTTTCTTCGCCATTATATGCATCGATATGACTTAAGTTTTGGCCAAGCTGGGTTGCCTGGCTCCTGTGCTTACCCCTACGTTCCCGATTGTTCGGCTACGCGGTAAAGGGAGCACCTCTGCGATTGTTACTGCCGGATAAGCCGAATGTGTACCTCAGACTGGGTGAAGCCGAAAGCTAGCGTTCTTAAGGGAATATTCGGTCGGTGAACTAAAGATGAACCTTTTTATTTTATACATGCCCCCATATGATCTTCTGCATTTGCAGTCCGGACGTGCACTTTAGGGCACGCCACCCCAGTGAAAGGAACCCTTAACGGAACTATTCTCTCTGGAAGATGTTTATTACTAACCATGTAATATAACATAACCAGTTGGGCACTTGTCTGATAAAGCACTAATGACCCCTACGCCTGGTCTCCATGCATACCCCGGCTTTTATATAGCCGTTATGGTATTCGGACACACTCGGGACCGTCAGGTCCCGAGGTCGAAGCAAAAAGGTCAGCAACGACAAACGATGTACAATTCGGCTAGAAGGCATTACACATGTCAATTATAAATTACATAGTCATCTTGACTGATCGTATTCCTCCTCTATACCATCTAACAGGCTGTCTAATTTACAGTCCTGCTGGGAATACTTTGCGGCCAGCTCTACCTGGCCATACACCAAGCTCACAGGGATCTCCTTCCCGTCAGGCCCCACTGGTCCGACCTCGGCCATGTGATTGGGGTCAGACTTCGTAAAGCGGGTCTTCACCATGGCCCAGGCCTCCCTTGCGCCTTGTCGGCAGGCTGATATCTTCCACAACCGGATGCGCCGCCGAGCTCCCGTCAGCTTCTCCGCAAGCTCTCCAAGGCCCTCGGGCGTGGAGTGGGCAGGCCATAAGGCCCGGGCAACCCCTTGCATTGCCTGCCGAATTCGTTCGTGCAGTTGCAGGAGTTCGGGGAGAAGGTCACCCGTAGAACCGGGCATCTCCTCTGCAGGACGACCTGTGAGCGTACCTACAGACATAATTCTGTTATTCGTATTCCTCGCCGAACTCCTTTTTTTTCAAAGGGTTCGCTCAAGCACTTAATAAATATGCCGCGTCGAAGACGCTGATTCTCCTTCATGGAGTCAGATAGCTGGCCACGAACGTCTTTCAGTTCAACATCCAGCTTGGTGTTGGCATCCTGAAGATCATTCTTCTCTCGCCTCACCCTTGTCAACGTACTCTCGCCAGCCTTTAACTGGCGTAAGAGTTGTTGCCTCTCCGGATCTAGTCCGGCACCATCTGTAACATTAATTGTCAGATTCGCACATAAGCCGCACAATACTAATCTCTCAAAGTATATCATACCTGAGGGGGTCCCTTTGGGCTCCCCTGTTGCGGCTAGTGCAGCCTCTAGTTGGGCCTTGCACTTTTCCAGCTCCTGGGACAACAAGGTGTTCTTCTCAGTAAGAACCTACATATTATATGATCCTTAAATCAGTTAGTTTAACTGTTTCAAGTCTCGGGGGCTACTGGTATATATATATAAATTTTCTTACCCGTATGTCTTTTACATACTGCTCCGTGGCTCTGGCTAAACCATCTTGAGCAGCACGAAGGTACGCATCTCCCGAATTGAAGGCGTTTAAGGCCTCTCGGGAGAAACAAGCGTCGCGTAGAACTGTCCGGCGACGCCTATGGTTCATGGCGCTCTCCACTTCTGAATTTATGGTAGATAGCCGGTCCGCGTCCTCTGTTGGAGGAGCGTCCGGCGCAAGCCTGGTGTTTGTCCCCGCCTCCGGACCAGACGTTGGGGCCTGGCTGGTAGAGGCGCGGTTGGCGGCCCCTCCGGATATAGTTCGGCGAGGCCTCTTCGTCCTGGAAACAGTACGGATGTTAACATGCCCTGACAGAATAACGCCAGGAAGACAGAGGGCGCGTTATACCTTTGTGCCGAACTCTCAGTCCGGACTTCATCCCTTTTTACCCCACGGGGCCCGGCAGCTCCTCGTTGGCTAGCCGCCGCAGGTTCGGCCTCCCTCCTCGGAAATCTCCCCTGTAAAATACGGTTGTCGTCAGAAACACCGGAATATGTAAGGACGGAATCTCTCTTGCGGGAATAAACACTCCGTTTTCTGTCACCTGGGAGGCCGGGATTAACCCGGGATAATCAGCCGTAATGGCCACCAAGGTATTATCTTTGTTTAACTGGTGCAACACCCCGTCGATGAGCTCCACCGATATGTCCGGATCCTCTTCGGAGTCCGAATCAAGGGACCGTTCTGGGTCCTCAGGCTGTGGAGGGCAGCTGTTGATATCCTTTACCTCCTGTCGAAGCTCCTGCATTCAAATCACCAGATTACGTATCTAGTCATGGGAGCATTAAATAAGCGGGCAAGTGCAATTGTTCACTTACCCAACTTGGAGGTTCATACATAGTGAATCTGGCCCGCGGGTTGACGCGGAGGAAGTCCTCCTTTTCTCCCTTGTACAAAGATGTTAGAATCTTTACTAGAGCGGCAGCTGTGTCTGGCCCCTGGCGGCCGTAACGGGTGGCGTCATCCTCCCCGTTGAAATCCCACATGGGGTGACTCCTATATTGAAGCGGCTGCACCCCCCCGCATAATACATGCGGCCATGACTCCAATCATGGTTAGTCCGGAATGAGCCAACAGTCTTATCCGGCCCATCAGGTAAAGAATGTCTCTGTTGCTTTCTCTCTGAGAGCTCCGCGGACGCCAACTTAAGCGTTTCTTTAAGGGAGCTATGTTGAACTCAGGGAGGCCGACCCGGACAGGGTCCGGCAGCGGGACGTCGTCTATGTAGAACCATTCTAAAGGCCAGTCCTCGGACGCCTTCTGTGGGGTTCCGGATAGGTATCCGGTCCCGGCGATGCGCCATATTTCGGCTCCGCCCACTTGGTATATAGACCCCTTCTGAGAACGGGGCACCAAGCAGAACAACCTCTTCCACAGTGCAAAATGAGCCTCGACGCCTAAAAATAGCTCGCAAAGGGCAACGAAGCCTGCAATATGTAGCACGGAGCCAGGCGTGAGGTTGTGCAGCTGGAGGCCGTAGAACTCTAGAAGCCCGCGGAGGAATGGATGAATTGGAAATCCCAGACCCCTTAATAAATAAGGGACAAGGCACACCTGAAGGAAATATGCCCTAGAGGCAATAATAAAGTTATTATTTATTTCCTTATATCATGATAAATGTTTATTATTCATGCTAGAATTGTATTAACCGGAAACATAATACATGTGTGAATACATAGACAAACAGAGTGTCACTAGTATGCCTCTACTTGACTAGCTCGTTAATCAAAGATGGTTATGTTTCCTAACCATGAACAAAGAGTTGTTATTTGATTAACGCGATCACATCATTAGTTGAATGATCTGATTGACATGACCCATTCCATTAGCTTAGCACCCGATCGTTTAGTATGTTGCTATTGCTTTTATCCATGACTTATACATGTTCCTATGACTATGAGATTATGCAACTCCCGTTTACCGTAGGAACACTTTGTGTGCTACCAAACGTCACAACGTAACTGGGTGATTATAAAGGTGTTCTACAGGTGTCTCCGAAAGTATTTGTTTGGTTGGCGTATTTCAAGATTAGGATTTGTCACTCCGAATGTCGGAGAGGTATCTCAGGGCCTTCTCGGTAATGCACATCACATAAGCCTTGCAAGCATTGCAACTAATGAGTTAGTTGTGGGATGATGTATTACGGAACGAGTAAAGAGACTTGCCGGTAACGAGATTGAACTAGGTATTGGATACCGACGATCGAATCTCGGGCAAGTAACATACCGATGACAAAAGGAACGACGTATGTTGTTATGCGGTCTGACCGATAAAGATCTTCGTAGAATATGTAGGAGCCAATATGGGCATCCAGGTCCCGCTATTGGTTATTGACCGGAGAGGTGTCTCGGTCATGTCTACATTGTTCTCGAACCGTAGGGTCCGCACGCTTAAGGTTACGATGACAGTTATTATGATTTTATGCATTTTGATGTACCGAAGGAGTTCGGAGTCCCGGATGTGATCACGGACATGACGAGGAGTCTCGGAATGGTCGAGACATAAAGATTCATATATTGGAAGCCTACATTTGGACATCGGAATGGTTACGAGTGAAATCGGCATTTTACCAGAGTACCGGGGGGTTACCGGAACCCCCCCCCCCCGGGGGTTAATGGGCCCATATGGGCCTTAAGGGAAAAGAGGAGGGGCGGCCAGGGCAGGCCGCACGCCCCCTCCCCCCCTAGTCCGAATAGGACAAGGAAGGGGGGGCGGCGCCCCCCTTTTTCCTTTCCCCCTCTCTCCTTCCTTCTCCTACAAGGCAAGGGAGAGGAGTCCTACTCCCGGTGGGAGTAGGACTCCTCCTGGCGCACCCCTAGGGGGCCGGCCGCGCCTCCCCCTCCCCTCCTTTATATATGGGGGCAGGGGGGCACCCTAGGACACACAAGTTGATCCTTGAGATCGTTCTTTAGCCGTGTGCGGTGCCCCCCTCCACCATATTCCACCTCGGTCATATTGTCGCAGTGTTTAGGCGAAGCCCTGCGTCGGTAGTTCGTCAAGATCGTCACCACGCCGTCGTGCTGACGGAACTCATCCCCGGAGGTTTTGCTGGATCGAGACCCGGGGACGTCATCAAGCTGTACGTGTGTCAAGAACTCGGAGGCGCCGGAGTAACGGCGCTTGGATCGGTCGGATCGCGAGGAGGACGTACGACTACTTCCTCTATGTTGTGTCAACGCTTCCGCTTCGGTCTACGAGGGTACGTAGACAACACTCTCCCCTCTCGTTGCTATGCATCACCATGATCTTGCGTGTGCGTAGGAAATTTTTTGAAATTACTACGTTCCCCAACAACACCCACTCTCCTTTAGAAGGATTGGGGGTGCTCTCCGCTTGCTTGCCGCCGTTGTAGGTGGCGAGTCCGGCTCGGACCGGGACCATATATGCTTGGGGAAGGAATCCTTTGGCCTGCAGTGACACTAGCTCGCTGTGTGGGATGGTGCAACTCTCCCAGTCTCCGGATTTGGGGCTGGAGGAGCGAGGGGAGGAGCTACGACGGCTGGCCATGTTGGAATGGACCTTTGCTGGAGACGCTCTGATGATAACTCGCGGGGAGAAGAAGATGTGGTTTGGATCTAGATCCCCATCCCGTTAAATAGGCGGCTCGTTTATATGACCAAGGGTGTGAATATAAAAACACCCTCGGGCTTTTCGCATTCGTTCAACATGTGGAAGACGGAAATTATTGGGCACCGAGACCGAGGAGCGCTACGGACATTATGCATACAGGTACACACGATTCGGAGGGGGAACCCGCCTTGCAATGCCGAAGACAAATTTGCGCGCTGGACTCGACGTCATTGAAGCCTGGTTCGGGGGCTACTGAGGGAGTCCTGGATTAGGGGGTGTTCGGATAGCCGAACTATATCTTCAGCCGGACTCCAGGACTATGAAGATACAAGATTGAAGACTTCGTCCCGTGTCCGGAAGGTTCTTTCCTTGGCGTGGAAGGCAAGCTAGGCGTGCAGATATTCAAGATCTCCTACCAATGTAACCGACTCTGTGTAACCCTAACCCTATCCGGTGCCTATATAAACCGGAGGGTTGTAGTCCGTAGGACGAACACATCATAACCATCATCATACCCATAGGCTAGCTTCTAGGGTTTAGCCTCCTTGATCTCGTGGTAGATCTACTCTTGTACTACCCATATCATCAATATTAATCTAGCAGGAGTAGGGTTTTACCTCCATCGAGAGGGCCCGAACCTGGGTAAAATAAAGCGTCCCTTGTCTCCTGTTACCATCCGACCTTGACGCACAGATTGGGACCCCCTACCCGAGATCCGCCGGTTTTGACACCGACAATGTCTATTTGCATATGCAGGCTTCACTGCTGGCCGCTGCCGCACGTATTGCGGAGGTCGCTGCGCTGAAGCAGGACCTTGAGCGGTCCAAGGAAGAGCTCGGCCTTATCCAGAGGCAGCTCGAAGAGAACAAAGGTAAGCAATACCTTGTCTATTTATTAGAAAGAAATATGGTTGTAAAATAAGAGAATCATCATGAATTTGCCAGGGGCCACGACCGAAGTGACGACCCTGAAGAAGGCGCTGTCCGAGGCTGAAAACAAAGCGGCCCAGGAGCGCACCGAGCGAGAAAAACAAGAGGCCCGAGTAGGCGAGGTATAGCAAGAGCTCCAGGCTCTCGTCAAGAAGCACGAGGCCTTGGAGCTTGACTCTAAGACGCGAGAGTCCGAGCTTGCAAAGGCGCTCGACAGCGCGAAACATGCCAAGGCCGAAGCCCAAAAGGCCCTCCAGGAAGTTGAGGCGGTTAAGAAGATAGCGGCAGGTAAGGCATTCATTATGCAAAGCAAGTATGTGAAAGAAAATTTCTTTTTACTTACCCGAGTTCGGAGCTCTCCAGGAGCGTTCGCAGATCTGCCCTGCAGTGTGTCTGATGCCGCGGAGTTCTACCGGGCCAAGGAGGGGAGATCGACGGAGAAGTTGTTCTGGTCTCAGTATACTGGGACTGAACACCCGATGCCCTTAAGAGACCAGCTAAAGCAACTGGTCGAGCTCCACAAGGCGGCCGAACATGCCATGAAGGGCCTTATAGTCCGGATGTGGCCTGGCGATCCCCTGCCCAACAGCTCCTTCAGTCTGGTGAGGCGGCTTATGGATGCCTGCCCCCGGCTGGAAGTCATCAAGTGGTCAGTCTGCATCGAAGGTGCACGCAGGGCTTTTGCCCGTGCGAAGGTGCACTGGGCGAAGATGGACGCCGAGAAGCCGCTGAAGGAGGGGCCACCGTAGGGCAAGGAGCATCGCCACCCCGAAATGTATTATGAAGGTGTCCTAAAGGGTGCCCGCCTTGTGGCGGAGGAGTGTACCAAAGATGTAATTTTTGAATGAACTTGCTCATGTGATCCTGTAATATGAAAACTAGTTCATTTGCGCTATGCAACACTTTTTGAATTTAAAATATTACCTTATGTGTGGTCGTTTATAAAATCTGAGAGTTGGCCAGTCGTCGGCTTCTGCCCCCATGCAGCTAGTGCTGGGGTGTTCGGGATAAATCTGAGCACTCTTTTTCCCATTTTTGGGTCCTTCGAGGGAGGTGCTCAGCGCAACGAACCAGGCAATCGAACTATAATGCTTTATCACTCTCACTTAGCCATAGAAGTCTACAATTTTAAATTTTGGCGAAGCCCCTAGTATTCGGAAGGCCAAATTTGGGGCGCTATATACGCCTAAGTCGGACAAGGCCGACTCCTCGCCCAAAGCAGAAAAAGTATTTAGGGACTTGAGACCTCTCAAACAGCGACCAGCTCTCGCCTCATCATGACAGTAAGTTTTGGCTTTCTCTACTGAGGTGCTCGTCTGGAAGAACCGGGACACAATCGCAGTAGTTCTCCCAGTGCTACCTTAGCCGATATAGCGGAATGTAAGGTACCAAAACATGGGAGCCGGGCAAACCCAACTATTGACCCAAGACATGATTCGGAGCTGATGCATATAATGCTATAAGTTCGGGGTGCCACACTGTCGAAAGTGTTCGGACTTCTCACGCCGATGGTTGGGGTAAACGAAAGCCCCTGGCGTACTGGCCGTACCAGAATGTACGGGTGCTGATTGTTGTAAATAAACATATGTAAAAAAAAAATGCAATAATAGACTAATGTTGTGCATTGTTTTTTAACGAATACGTCGAAGCGTACTGATACAAGTAGTGCAATAAGCAAAAAATAGGACTATTTGACATGTCCTATCCAAGGGCAAGCTGCGGACTAGTATTTAAAGCAGGTATTTCGCTCGTTATCAGAGACCACCTGGGGATTCCATTGTACGACGTAGCTTCCTGCCTCCTTGATTGTTGTATTATGTGTCCGGCAATCGCACTACCGGATGGGGCTTCCAGAGAGTAATGTCCTGAAAGAGAAAAAATGATAAAGGTATCCAGCCCCTAGGGCGGTTGAGCCGCACTATGGGACATGCCATTGTCGTGCCCTCGCCTATGTCCATGGTATTTCCAATGCGTAATTATGTACGCGCGGCACAGATTTATCCGTTTGACTAGGACTATTGTGGGGACCGAATTGCTAGGCGAGCTCTGAACGTGCCACGCGATCCTGTTGTAGGTTACTCTGGACTCGTTTGACCGTGTCCGGGGCCTTTATCGCCGAATTGGTGGATTGCCTTAAGAGGCTACTTTGTGCTTCTGCTGCGAGGGCCGCAGTGTGCTCCTTCGTGCGGAGCGAGCGCTCTGTGTTTCCATTGACTGTTATGACCCCCTAGGTCCTGGCATCTTGAGCTTGAGGTATACGTAGTGTGGTACCGCATTGAATCTTGCAAATGTGGTTCGCCCAAGCAGTGCGTGATAGCCGCTGCGGAACGGGACGATACCGAAGATTAACTCCTCGCTTCGGAAGTTGTCCGGAGATCCGAAGACCACTTCCAGTGTGATTGAGCCCATGCAATGGGCCTCTACACCTGGGATGACGCCTTTAAAGGTCGTTTTTGTGGGTTTGATCATCGAGGGGTCTATACCCATTTTACGCACTGTATCCTGATAGAGCAGGTTCAGGCTGCTGCTGCCATCCATAAGGACTCTAGTGAGGTGAAATCCGTCAATGATGGGGTCTAAGACCAATGCGGCAGATCCGCCATGACAGATACTAGTGGGGTGGTCCCTGCGATTGAAGGTGATCGGACAAGAGGACCATGGGTTGAACTTTGGGGCGACGGGCTCCATCGCATAGACGCCCCTGAGTGCACTCTTCTGTTTCCTCTTGGGGATGTGGGTTGCGTATATAATGTTCACCGTCCTCACTTGTGGGGGGAACCTCTTCTGTCCTCTAGTGTTCGGCGGCCGGGGCTCCTCCTCGTCATCACTATGCAGCCCCTTGTCCTTGTTTTCAGCATTTAACTTGCCGGCCTGCTTGAACACCCAACATTCTATGTTGGTGTGGTTGGCTGGCTTATCAGGGGTGCCGTGTATTTGACACGAGCGATCGAGTATGCGGTCCAAACTAGACAGGCCCGGAGTACTTCTTTTGAATGCCTTTTTCCGCTGACCGGATTTAGAGCCACTGAATCCGGCATTGACTGTCGTATCCTCGGCGTTATCGCCGTTGTTGCGGCGCCTGTGTCTGCTATGACGTGGTCTGTCGTTACTATCCTTGGTATCCGAAGTGCCAAGGTTCCTTGATATGTTGTTGCTGCGAGCCAGCCAGCTATCCTCTCCTACGCAAAAGCGGGTCATGAGTGTCGTGAGGGCTGCCATAGACTTCAACTTCTCCTGGCCGAGGTGCCGGGCGAGCCACTCGTCACGGATGTTATGCTTAAATGCCGCTAAGGCCTCTGCATCTGGACAGTTGACAATTTGATTTTTCTTGGTTAGGAACCGTGCCCAGAATTGCCTGGCTGATTCTCCCGGCTGCTGAGTTGTATGGCTCAAGTCATCGGCATCCAGTGGTTGCACATAAGTGCCCTGGAAGTTGTCAAGGAATGCATCTTCTAGATCCTCCCAACAGCCAATGGAGTCTGCTGGCAAGCTATTGAGCCAATGCCGAGCTGGTCCTTTGAGTTTTAGTGGGAGGTACTTGATGGCATGTAGATCATCACCGCGGGCCATGTGGATGTGGAGGAGGAAATTCTCGATCCATACCGCAAGATCTGTTGTATCATCATATGATTCGATATTTACGGGTTAAAAACCCTCTGGGAATTCATGATCCATTACTTCGTCAGTGAAGCAAAGGGGGTGTGCGGCGCCTCTGTGCTGGGCTATATTACGACGCAGTTCATATGAGTCTTGTCTGCTGTGTTCGGCCCGACCGGATTAACTTTTAATGTATCCGGCGTGACAGTCATCGTCCCGCGTAGATGTGTGCCCCCGCGATCCGTAGATCGATCTTGCGTGTTTTGCCCTGTCTTCCAATACGTCTCGCAGGTCCCGCGTGTTGCCCCGTGCCTTGGTATTTTTGTTTGAGTGGTGGCGGGGTGCAGGCTCAGCTTCAGGCTGTAATGCCTCTCTGTCTCGGCCACGAGGTGGCCGATCAGCCGCATCATACACTGGTGATGTAGGTTTCAATGCTCAAGTCGGGGTAGCAACCTGCGCTTGGGGTAACCCTTGGAGGGGCGTTCGAGTTCATATTCCTCGGCCGCAAGGACTTCAGTCCATCTATCTGCTAGCAAATCTTGATCAGCTCGAAGTTGTTGTTGCTTTTTCTTCAGGCTATTTGTTGTGGCTATAAGTCGGCGCTTAAAGTGTTCCTGTTCGCTGGGATCCTCAGGCACGACAAATTCTTCGTCGCCGATGCTCACCTCGTCTTCGGAGAGAGGCATGTAATTGTCATCCTCCTCTTCTCCGTCTGCTGCCCGCTTAGGAGGGCTGGCTTGTTCATCCTCCTGCTCTAAATCTTGCTGGAGGGGATTGTCGTCGTCTTCGGCACTCTCCGGAGTGTTATTGTCTCTTGTGCCGGTATCACTACTTTTGCTATGGCGAGACTTAGAGCGGCGCCACTGACGTCGGCGCTTGGGTTGCTTCTTGGAGGGGTCATCCTCCGTTGTCTTTGTTGGAAATATGCCCTAGAGGCAATAATAAAAGCATTATTATTATATTTCCTTGTTCATGATAAATGTCTTTTATTCATGCTATAATTGTGTTATCCGGAAATCGTAATACATGTGTGAATACATAGACACCAACATGTCCATAGTAAGCCTCTAGTTGACTAGCTCGTTGATCAACAGATAGTCATGCTTTCCTGACTATGGACATTGGATGTCATTGATAATGAGATCACATCATTAGGAGAATGATGTGATGGACAAGACCCAATCCTAAGCATAAGCACAAAGATCGTATAATTCGTTTGCTAGAGCTTTTTCAATGTCAAGTATCTTTTCCTTAGACCATGAGATCGTGTAACTCCCGGATACCGTAGGAGTGCTTTGGGTATGCCAAACGTCACAACGTAACTGGGTGACTATAAAGGTATACTACGGGTATCTCCGAAAGTGTCTGTTGGGTTGACACGGATCGAGACTGGGATTTGTCACTCCGTATGACGGAGAGGTATCACCGGGCCCACTCAGTAATGCATCATCATAATGAGCTCAATGTGATCAAAGTGTTTGATCATGGGATCATGCATTACGGTACGAGTAAAGTGACTTGCCGGTAATGAGATTGAACGAGGTATTGGGATACCGACGATCGAATCTCGGGCAAGTAAAATACTGATTGACAAAGGGAATTGAATACGGGACTGATTGAATACTCGACATCGTGGTTCATCCGATGAGATCATCGAGGAGTATGTGGGAGCCAACATGGGTATCCAGATCCCGCTGTTGGTTATTGGCCAGAGAGGTGTCTCGGTCATGTCTGCATGTCTCCCGAACCCGTAGGGTCTACACTTAAGGTTCGGTGACGCTAGGGTTGTAGAGATATGAGTATGCAGTAATCCGAAAGTTGTTCGGAGTCCCGGATGAGATCCCGGATGTCACCAGGAGTTCCGGATTGGTCCGGAGGTGAAGAATTATATATAGGAAGTGCAGTTTCGGCCATCGGGAGTGATTCGGGGGTCACCGGTATTGTACTGGGACCACCGAATGGGTCCCGGGGGTCCATCGGGTGGGGCCACCCATCCCGGAGGGCCCCATGGGCTGAAGTGGGAGGGGGAACCAGCCCTTAGTGGGCTAGTGCGCCCCCCTAGGCCCACCCCCTGCGCCTAGGGTTGGAACCCTAGGGTGGGGGGGGGGCGCCCCACTTGCCTTGGGGGGTACTCCACCCCCCTGGCCGCCGCCCCCCTGGAGATGGGATCTCCAGGGCCGGCGCCCCTCCCAGGGGGCCTATATAAAAGGAGGGGGAGGGAGGGGCAGCCGCACCCTTGACCCCTGGCGCCTCCCTCTCCCCTGTCACACCTCTCCCTCTCGCGCAGACGCTCGGCGAAGCCCTGTTGCAAGTGACAACTGCATCCACCACCACGCCGTCGTGCTGCTGGATCTTCATCAACCTCTCCTTCCCCCATGCTGGATCAAGAAGGAGGAGATGTCATCCGCTCCGTACGTGTGTTGAACGCGGAGGTGCCGTCCGTTCGGCACTCGGTCATCGGTGATTTGGATCACGGCGAGTACGACTCCATCATCCACGTTCTAGTGAACGCTTCCGCTCGCGATCTACAAAGGTATGTAGATGCATCCGATCACTCGTTGCTAGATGAACTCATAGATGGATCTTGGTGAAACCGTAGGAAATTTTTTGTTTTCTGCAATGTTCCCCAACAGTGGCATCATGAGCTAGGTCTATGCGTAGTTCCTTTTGCACGAGTAGAACACAATTGTTGTGGGCGTAGATGTTGTCAACTTTCTTGCCGCTACTAGTCTTATTTTGCTTCAGCGGTATTGTGGGATGAAGCGGCCCGAACCAACCTTACACGTACGCTTACGTGAGACCGGTTCCACCAACTGACATGCACTAGTTGCATAAGGTGGCTGGCGGGTGTCTGTCTCTCCCACTTTAGTTGGAGCGGATTCGACGAAAAGGGTCCTTATGAAGGGTAAATAGAAGTTGACAAATCACGTTGTGGCTTTTACGTAGGTAAGAAAACGTTCTTGCTAGAACCCTAATGCAGCCACGTAAAACTTGCAACAACAATTAGAGGACGTCTAACTTGTTTTTGCAGCAAGGGCTTTGTGATATGATATGGCCAAAGTTATGATGAATGATGAATGATATATATGTGATGTATGAGATCATGTTCATGTAATAGGAATGACGACTTGCATGTCGATGAATATGACAACCGGCAGGAGCCATAGGAGTTGTCATTATTTTTTATGACCTGCGTGTCAATGGAAACGCCATGTAAATTACTTTACTTTATTGCTAAACGTGTTAGCCATAGTAGTAGCAGTAATAGTTGGCGAGCAACTTCATGGAGACACGATGATGGAGATCATGATGATGGAGATCATGGTGTCATGCCGGTGACAAGATGATCATGGAGCCCCAAGATGGAGATCAAAGGAGCTATGTGATATTGGCCATATCATGTCACTATTATTATTTGATTGCATGTGATGTTTATCATGTTTTGCATCTTGTTTACTTAGAACGATGGTAGTAAATAAGATGATCCCTCATAATAAATTTCAAGAAAGTGTTCCCCCTAACTGTGCGCCGTTGCGACAGTTCGTTGTTTCGAAGCACCACGTGATGATCGGGTGTGATAGATTCCAATGTTCACATACAACGGGTGTAAGACAGATTTACACATGCAAACACTTAGGTTGACTTGACGAGCCTAGCATGTACAGACATGGCCTCGGAACACGGAGGACCGAAAGGTCGAGCATGAGTCGTATAGAAGATACGATCAACATGGAGATGTTCACCGATGATGACTAGTCCGTCTCACGTGATGATCGGACACGGCCTAGTCGAGTCGGATCATGTATTCACTTAGATGACTAGAGGGATGTCTAATCTGAGTGGGAGTTCATTAAATAATTTGATTAGATGAACTTAATTATCATGAACTTAGTCTAAATAAACTTTGCAATATGTCTTGTAGATCAAATGGCCCAAGCTAATGTCAACATGAACTTCAACGCGTTCCTAGAGAAAACCAAGCTGAAAGATGATGGAAGCAACTATACGGACTAGGTCCAGAACCTGAGGATCATCCTCATAGCTGCCAGGAAACAATATGTCCTAGAAGCACCGCTAGGTGAAGCACCCATCCCAGAGAACCAAGACATTATGAATGCTTGGCAGCAGCATGCTGATGATTACTCCCTCGTTCAGTGCGGCATGCTTTACAGCTTAGAACCGGGGCTCCAAAAGCGTTTTGAGCATCACGTAGTATATGAGATGTTCGTGGAGCTGAAACTAGTTTTCCAAGCTCATGCCCGGGTCGAGAGATATGAAGTCTCCGACAAGTTCTACAGTTGTAAGATGGAGGAAAATAGTTCTGTCAGTGAACACATACTCAAGATGTCTGGGTTGCACAACCGCTTGACTCAGCTGGAGATTAACCTCCCAGACGAGGCGGTCATTGACAGAATCCTTCAGTCGCTCCCACCTAGCTATAAGAGCTTTGTGATGAACTACAATATGCAGGGGATGGTAAAGACCATTCCTGAGGTATTTGCTATGCTGAAATCAGCAGAGGTTGAAATCAAAAAAGGAACATCAAGTGTTGATGGTCAATAAAACCACTAAGTTCAAGAAAGGCAAGGGTAAGAAGAACTTCAAGAAGGACGGCAAGGATATTGCCGCGCCCGGTAAGCCAGTTGCCGGGAAGAAGTCAAAGCATGGACCCAAGCCTGAGACTGAGTGCTTTTATTGCAAAGGGAAGGGTCACTGGAAGCGGAACTGCCCCAAATACTTAGCGGACAAGAAGGCCGGCAACACTAAAGGTATATGTGATATACATGTAATTGATGTGTACCTTACCAGTGCTCGTAGTAGCTCCTGGGTATTTGATACCGGTGTCGTTGCTCATATTTGTAACTCAAAACAGGAGCTGCGGAATAAGCGGAGACTGGCGAAGGACGAGGTGACGATGCGCGTCGGGAATGGTTCCAAGGTCGATGTGATCGCCGTCGGCACGCTACCTCTACATTTACCTACGGGATTAGTTTTAAACCTCAATAATTGTTATTTAGTGCCAAGTTTGAGCATGAACATTGTATCTGGATCTCGTTTAATGCGAGATGGCTACTCATTTAAATCCGAGAATAATGGTTGTTCTATTTATATGAGTGATATGTTTTATGGTCATGCTCCGATGGTCAATGGTTTATTCTTAATGAATCTCGTGCGTGATAATACACATATTCATAGTGTGAATACCAAAAGGTGTAAAGTTGATAACGATAGTCCCACATACTTGTGGCACTGCCGCCTTGGTCACATTGGTGTCAAGCGCATGAAGAAGCTCCATGCTGATGGACTTTTAGAGTCTCTCGATTATGAATCATTTGACACATGCGAACCATGCCTCATGGGCAAAATGACCAAGACGCCGTTCTCCGGAACAATGGAGCGAGCAACCAACTTATTGGAAATCATACATACTGATGTGTGCGGTCCAATGAGTGTTGAGGCTCGCGGAGGATATCGTTATGTTCTCACTCTCACGGATGACTTGAGTAGATATGGGTATGTCTACTTGATGAAACACAAGTCTGAGACCTTTGAAAGGTTCAAGGAATTTCAGAATGAGGTAGAGAATCAACGTGACCGAAAAATAAAGTTCTTACGATCAGATCGTGGAGGAGAATATTTAAGTCACGAATTTGGCACACACTTAAGGAAATGTGGAATCGTTTCACAACTCATGCCGCCTGGAACACCTCAACGTAATGGTGTGTCCGAACGTCGTAATCGCACTATATTGGATATGGTGCGGTCTATGATGTCTCTTACAGATTTACCGCTATCATTTTGGGGATACGCTCTAGAGACAGCCGCATTCACTTTAAATAGGGCACCGTCTAAATCCGTTGAGACGACACCGTATGAATTATGGTTTGGGAAGAAACCTAAGCTGTCGTTTCTAAAAGTTTGGGGATGCGATGCTTATGTCAAGAAACTTCAACCTGAAAAGCTCGAACCCAAGTCGGAAAAATGCGTCTTCATAGGATACCCTAAAGAAACTGTTGGGTATACCTTCTACCTCAGATCCGAAGGCAAGATCTTTGTTGCCAAGAATGGATCCTTTCTAGAGAAAGAGTTTCTCTCGAAAGAAGTAAGTGGGAGGAAAGTAGAACTTGATGAAGTGTTACCTCTTGAACCGGAAAATGGCGAAGCTCAAGAAAACGTTTCTGAGGTGCCTGCACCGACTGGAGAGGAAATTAATGATGATGATCTAGATGCTTCTGATCAAGCTCCTACTGAAATTCGAAGGTCCACAAGGACACGTTCCGCACCAGAGTGGTACGGCAACCCTGTCTTAGAAATCATGTTGTTAGACAACGGTGAACCTTCGAACTATGAGGAAGCAATGGCGGGCCCGGATTCCGACAAATGGCTGGAGGCCATGAAATCCGAGATAGGATCCATGTATGAAAACGAAGTATGGACTTTGACTGTCTTGCCCGTTGAACGGCGAGCCATAGAAAATAAATGGATCTTTAAGAAGAAGACAGACGCGGATGGTAATGTGACCATCTATAAAGCTCGGCTTGTCGCTAAGGGTTATCGACAAGTTCAAGGGGTTGACTACGATGAGACTTTCTCACCAGTAGCGAAGCTGAAGTCCGTCCGAATCATGTTAGCAATTGCCGCATACTATGATTATGAGATATGGCAAATGGACGTTAAAACGGCATTCCTTAACGGTTATCTTAAGGAAGAACTGTATATGATGCAGCCGGAAGGTTTTGTCGACCCTAAGAATGCTAACAAGGTATGCAAGCTCCAGCGATCCATTTATGGGCTGGTGCAAGCATCTCGGAGTTGGAACATTTGCTTTGATGAGATGATCAAAGCGTTTGGGTTTACGCAGACTTATGGAGAAGCCTGTGTTTACAAGAAAGTGAGTGGGAGCTCTGTAGCATTTCTCATATTATATGTAGATGACATACTTTTGATGGGAAATGATATAGAACTTCTGGACAGCATAAAGGCCTATTTGAATAAGAGTTTTTCAATGAAGGACCTTGGAGAAGCTGCTTATATATTAGGCATCAAGATCTATAGAGATAGATCAAGACGCCTCATAGGTCTTTCACAAAGCACATACCTTGAAAAGATATTGAAGAAGTTCAATATGGATCAGTCCAAGAAAGGGTTCTTGCCTGTATTGCAAGGTGTGAAATTGAGCGCAGCTCAATGCCCGACCACGGTAGAAGATATAGAAGAGATGAGTGTCATCCCCTATGCCTCGGCCATAGGGTCTATTATGTATGCCATGCTGTGTACCAGACCTGATGTAAACCTTGCCGTAAGTTTGGTAGGAAGGTACCAAAGTAATCCCGGCAAGGAACACTGGACAACGGTCAAGAATATCCTGAAGTACCTGAAAAGGACTAAGGACATGTTTCTCGTTTATGGAGGTGACGAAGAGCTCGTCGTAAAGGGTTACGTCGACGCTAGCTTCGATACAGATCTGGATGACTCTAAGTCACAAACCGGATACGTGTATATGTTGAATGGTGGAGCAGTAAGCTGGTGCAGTTGCAAGCAGAGCGTCGTGGCCGGATCTACATGTGAAGCGGAGTACATGGCAGCCTCGGAGGCAGCGCATGAAGCAATTTGGGTGAAGGAGTTCATCACCGACCTAGGAGTCATACCCAATGCGTCGGGGCCAATCAAACTCTTCTGTGACAACACTGGAGCTATTGCTCTTGCCAAGGAGCCCAGGTTTCACAAGAAGACCAAGCACATCAAGCGTCGCTTCAACTCCATTCGTGAAAATGTTCAAAATGGAGACATAGAAATTTGTAAAGTGCATACGGATCTGAATGTCGCAGATCCGTTGACTAAACCTCTCCCTAGAGCAAAACATGATCAACACCAGAACTCTATGGGTGTTAGATTCATCACAATGTAACTAGATTATTGACTCTAGTGCAAGTGGGAGACTGTTGGAAATATGCCCTAGAGGCAATAATAAAAGCATTATTATTATATTTCCTTGTTCATGATAATTGTCTTTTATTCATGCTATAATTGTGTTATCCGGAAATCGTAATACATGTGTGAATACATAGACACCAACATGTCCCTAGTAAGCCTCTAGTTGACTAGCTCGTTGATCAACAGATAGTCATGGTTTCCTGACTATGGACATTGGATGTCATTGATAACGAGATCACATCATTAGGAGAATGATGTGATGGACAAGACCCAATCCTAAGCATAAGCACAAAGATCGTATAATTCGTTTGCTAGAGCTTTTCCAATGTCAAGTATCTTTTCCTTAGACCATGAGATCGTGTAACTCCCGGATACCGTAGGAGTGCTTTGGGTATGCCAAACATCACAACGTAACTGGGTGACTATAAAGGTATACTACGGGTATCTCCGAAAGTGTCTGTTGGGTTGACACGGATCGAGACTGGGTTTTGTCACTCCGTATGACGGAGAGGTATCACCGGGCCCACTCAGTAATGCATCATCATAATGAGCTCAATGTGATCAAAGTGTTTGATCACGAGATCATGCATTACGGTACGAGTAAAGTGACTTGCCGGTAACGAGATTGAACGAGGTATTGGGATACCGACGATCGAATCTCGGGCAAGTAAAATACCGATCGACAAAGGGAATTGAATATGGGATTGATTGAATCCTCGACATCGTGGTTCATCCGATGAGATCATCGAGGAGTATGTGGGAGCCAACATGGGTATCCAGATCCCGTTATTGGTTATTGGCCAGAGAGGTGTCTCGGTCATGTCTGCATGTCTCCCGAACCCATAGGGTCTACACACTTAAGGTTCGGTGACGCTAGGGTTGTAGAGATATGAGTATGCAGTAATCTGAAAGTCGTTCGGAGTCCCGGATGAGATCCCGGACGTCACGAGGAGTTCCGGATTGGTCCGGAGGTGAAGAATTATATATTGGAAATGCAGTTTCGGCCATCGGGAGTGATTCGGGGGTCACCGGTATTGTACCGGGACCCATTCGGGTCCACCGGGTGGGGCCACCCATCCCGGAGGGCCCCATGGGCTGAAGTGGGAGGGGGAACCAGCCCTTAGTGGGCTGGTGCGCCCCCTAGGCCCACCCCCTGCGCCTAGGGTTGGAACCCTAGGGTGGGGGGGGGGGGGCGCCCCACTTGCCTTGGGGGGTACTCCACCCCCCTGGCCGCCGCCCCCCTGGAGATGGGATCTCCAGGGCCGGCGCCCCTCCCAGGGGGCCTATATAAAAGGAGGGGGAGGGAGGGGCAGCCGCACCCTTGACCCCTGGCGCCTCCCTCTCCCCTGTCACACCTCTCCCTCTCGCGCAGACGCTCGGCGAAGCCCTGCTGCAAGTGACAACTGCATCCACCACCACGCCGTCGTGCTGCTGGATCTTCATCAACCTCTCCTTCCCCCTTGCTGGATCAAGAAGGAGGAGACGTCATCCGCTCCGTACGTGTGTTGAACGCGGAGGTGCCGTCCGTTCGGCACTCGGTCATCGGTGATTTGGATCACGGCGAGTACGACTCCATCATCCATGTTCTAGTGAACGCTTCCGCTCGCGATCTACAAAGGTATGTAGATGCATCCGATCACTCGTTGCTAGATGAACTCATAGATGGATCTTGGTGAAAACGTAGGAAAATTTTTGTTTTCTGCAACGTTCCCCAACAGTGGCATCATGAGCTAGGTCTTACAGTGACGGCACAGTGGAACTCTCAATGAAAGCACCAATGTCGGTGTCAAAACCGGCGGATCTCGGGTAGGGGGTCCCGAACTATGCATCTAAGGCGGATGGTAACAGGAGGCGGGGGACACGATGTTTACCCAGATTCGGGCCCTCTCGATGGAGGTAATACCCTACTTCCTACTTGATTGATCTTGATGATATGAGTATTACAAGAGTTGATCTATCACGAGATCGTAGAGGCTAAACCCTAGAAGTTAGCCTATGGTATGATTGTTGTTGTCCTACGGACTAAACCCTCCGGTTTATATAGACGCCGGAGGAGGCTAGGGTTACACAGAGTCGGTTACAAGGAGGGAGATCTACATATCCGTATTGCCAAGCTTGCCTTCCACGCCAAGGAGAGTCCCATCCGGACACGAGACGAAGTCTTCAATCATAGTCCAACAGTCCGGCCAAAGGATATAGTCCGGCTGTCCGGATACCCCCTAATCCAGGACTCCCTCAGTCGGCATGGCGTCATGGGTTCTATAGGTCACAACAACCTCGAGAATTCAGCAACATTGAGAACATTTGCCTTATGTTGTGTAGATGGTGGGATTATCCTTGATGCTTGATGTTGGTTAGTGGCGTGCGCGTGACCAAAATTGATTTTGGCACTAGGGCTTGTGAAGCGCTGTTTTCTTCACTTTCGCAGGAGCGCCCTGGGTACGCTCTCTCATAATTGTCATGACTTTTTCTCTCTCACAATAATGAGATGTTAGCTTGGTTGTAGGTGCCCTCGCAAAAAAAAGAAGATTGGTTGTAGGTGTATCTTTAGTTAGCGTCTTCTAGTATAATTTTTTCTGTGAGTGTTCGCGATTAACTAGGCAACAGTCTTGCTCTTAATTAATGTGTTTTAAATAGAGAAAGTGTTTCTTGATTTTAATTTATAAAAATGATTTTTACGAAAAAAATGATACGGAGTATTTGATTAATTCTTTACATGCCCTCGAAGAATTAATCAGCTTCGCGAAACAGACCCTTCATGTGGACGAGGAAGGCAGACAAACGAAGCATTGCTTGCCCGGCCACGCCGTGAGCGCCTGAGCGGTGAAGCAGCTCCTCGGCGGGTCCGAACTCCAACAGTATAGAAATCCGAAAATCGCCGCGTCGCCAGGGCCATCCGCGGCGAGCCTTTGACTTCCCCCCACCCCATCTTCAGTATAGAACCAAAACAACCCGCTGATCCGAACCGCCGAGTCCCGCCCCCTCCCGATCCGGCGACGATGGAGGGCGGCGCCGACGCCTTCGGGTCCTCGACCGCGCCGCTGGCCTGGCACGACTTCCTCGAGCGCATGCGCCAGCCTTCCGCCGCCGAATTCGTCAAGTCCATAAAGGGGTCAGCGCCCCTCCCCTCCGCCCCCGCTCCCCCCCCCCCCCCCCCCCCCCAAATTCCGTGCTGGGCCCATACGCTCGATTCAGTTCGTGATGTAGAGATCCGGGGTGTTGGTTTGGTGCAATCGCTTCCTCCCTGCGCGATGCGCGTAGGTTCAATCAGTTAGATGAGTCATTTTGCAGTCGTTTAGTGGGAATTTGGTACACCCTGAGTGCGGATCCAAGGGGATTCTGCTGCTGTGTCAGTTTGTTTAGAGAGCTTATTAAACCTACGATTGCCAACCATCGTTTATGTAATTTCGAGCTGGGGTTCAATGGCATTCCGGTTTGCCCTGCAGCATAGTGTCGATATATCAATCGGGCAATGTAACAAAGCTTTCTAGAAACTTGCATGATCAGTGCGCGCCCCTACCTAAGTGTGTACGTGAGCTTAGCTTGATAGTTACTAGGTTTAAGTGAAATAGCTACTTTGGGTGCAGTGCATGAAATCTACTGTGATTATTATTCTGTGTTTGAAGATAAGTCTCCCACACTTACTTAGAGATAGATGAAGGCTGGGTTTTCCCGCAATTTGTGCTACAAGTAGCATCAGCAACCAGGGTCGAATCCTGAGCTCCAACTGTTGCGAGGATCCTTTAGTCAGAAACTGATCAATGCCTTTGTTTTTCTCTCCATATGCTGCTAACAAGACTAGAAGCCCCCTATCAGTGAATTAATGCCGCATGAACTTGTGGTAATAATGGTTCTTCTATATGCAAGCAAAAATATACTGTGGGGCCTCACCACCCCCAACTAGATTCAGTACCAGTGTTTAGTTAGTACTCCCTCCGTTCCAAATTACTCGTCATGGTTTTAGTTCAAATTTGAACTAAAACCACGACGAGTAATTTGGAACGGAGGGAGTACTTGCTATTTAGGCAGGTTTTCATGTAAACAATATGAAATTAATGTAGTTATATGTTGTATACAGCTTTATCATGACGTTCTCAAACAGAGAACCTGATCCAGAGAGAGATAGTGCAGCCGTTCAAGAGTTCCTTGAAAATATGGAAGGTGCTTTCAGAGCTCACACTCCTTGGGCTGGCAGTTCTGAAGAAGAACTAGAGAGTGCCGGTGAGGTAATTCGCTTAATATGTTGCCCTGTTAATACAACTACATCTCCAGAGGGATAAGGATTAGCATTGCATTCAAAACCTTTATCTTCATGTTGATTGCAAAATTTCTGGAATCCTCATAAACAAAATACTGTTCTTCATTTTGGCTTTTGGTTGATGCAATTTAAGTATCCTGTAAGTATCTATACTTTTTGACATGGCTGGACTAAGACTTTGACTAGGTTTGTCAGAATGTGATTTCTTTTTCTTGTTTTGTTGTCTTGCTTTTTTATTTTTGCTGATGTTTTGATATATATGGCGCTTCTAATCTATTTTATGATCCACATGATTGCATAGCTTTGTCACATTATCAAAGTCATATATGGCACTCCGGCCCTGATGCATAATGGCAATCTATTTTATGATCATAGTGGAATATCATTTTGAATGTTCGACAAGCAATCTGTCATCCTTAGCAATAACTTATATCTAGACTTTAGGAGTGATGACTAATATTTTGCATAATGGTATATGGATATGGGAGTGAAATGTTTTATTCTTGGACAGGCCATGTTTTCACTGGAATTGTTTGTGGTTTATCTTTTCATGTTAGCACTCTCAAAATCTCAATAACCGGCTGCATGTCTGACATATAGATTATAAATAACCATTTTTGCTCAGGCTTTACTGTGTAAGAACACTGAGAATTTTGTCATTTCATTTCTTCTGAACAAAAAGTGTTTGATGTCATACTTTCTTGCAGCAGTGAAGTTTACGTTAGTCATGTGAGTACTACTAGCAGTGTTGAATGCCAAGTATTAATATATTCTACTATAGCCATGCTGCTGTCCTAATAACTTGTAGTTGAGGCTCAATATGGTAAATCTTTGTATCTCTAGGTGCCATTACTTTAGTTGCTAACAATTTTGTCATGCTGATCTGGCACACATACTAGTTTGTTCTTAGACTATTTATTCTTTCTAGCATATAACATTTGTTGTCATTTCTTGTTCTGTGCTTCTAGGGCCTCGAGAAGTATGTTATGACAAAGCTGTATAATCGGGTATTTGCTTCAGTCCCAGAAGATGTGAAGAGCGACGAAGAGCTTTTTGAGAAGATTTCTCTACTACAGCAGTTTATACGTCCTGAAAACTTGGATATAAAACCAGAATATCAGAATGAAACATCATGGCTGGTATAAAATTTAACCTCCCTATTTTCTCAAAAATTCCGTATACCGGATGTTGTGTTACTGCACATGTTGATAGCTGTGTTTACAGATGATTGTTTTCAAGCTGAAATTGAGCTATGGTACGATCGTGATGAGTAGGCCGTAGAGCAAAACGTTGGACCTACCTATGCTAAGCATGCCATTCTTCCTACTCATTACACTTTACTATTTATCATTTATGCCACTCTTGACATCGCCGCTGCCAAATGCCAATTACCCTTCTCAGGGAGAGTAGTTAAAATCACTGTTAGTTTTAAAACAAACATAAATTTTCATGTTGCATTGTAGAGCATTTATGACTTAGAGCTGACAGACACATAACGGTGAAGCCATTTGGGACCCAACGACTGTTCCAATTGCATGCATTTTATGGCCCACTCGTCATATACATGGTCACCATTAATTTCTTCTTCTTTTATACAGCTTGCGCAAAAGGAGCTACAGAAGATAAACATGTATAAGGCTCCAAGGGATAAGCTTGCTTGCATCCTGAACTGTTGTAAAGTCATCAATAACTTACTTATGAATGCTTCTCATATGTCACATGATAACCCCCCTGGAGCTGACGAATTTCTTCCAGTCCTCATCTATGTCACCATAAAGGTATGGTTCACTGCTTGTGCTAGGACATGTTGATTGTTTTGTAAGATATTTCTAGAAGTCCATCTTTTGTAAAATGAAGTGTCTATTGTTAGCAGTACTATGTTTTTGTTTCAAGCGTCAACACGGCTTTGCCTATAGGTAGACATGGCTCAACTTCGATATACGTTGAAAAATAGCTGCAAATTGTAACTGATGGTGTGATTTATTTGTTATGTCATATACATGCTTCTTCAGTATAGGTGTCAGTGCACTGTGTGGCCTAGCTTTGTTATTTCTCTTCGGAACTTTTTTATTGTATCATTGTACCTATCTAGTCTAATGTAGCCTTCATATTTTGTCATCCTGATAGCAAGCTTGTGGTGTGACGTATTTGACTATTGTTGCTTGTATTGAACCTACTAGACTTCCTTACATCTGCGCCCTCCTGGCTCAGCCTGTCAAGGTTTCATCTGGTAACTTTAAAATGGTAATCAGCAAAGATGCCCTTGTGCCATGCGCTGCTGCTTTATTAGTTTTATTTATTTATTATCTGGATTAGTGTGGGATGACCCTTTTTTGTTGTTTGCTTACAAAACACACCTGTAGATTTATACTAAATTACTAAATTGGGGTAGCCTTCATGAATTAAGTAGTTTCTGTTCTTAATGCAGGCTAATCCTCCGCAGTTACACTCAAATCTTTTATACATACAAAGATACAGGTGCCAATCACGACTGGTGTCAGAGGCTCAATATTTTTTTACAAACCTCCTATCTGCCGAGTCTTTCATTTGGAACATTGAGGCGGAATCATTATCCATGGATGAACGAGATTTCCAAAAGAAGATGGATTTGGCAAGGGAACGCTTGTTAGGATTATCAGTTAGCTCAGAGAACCAGGAGAATCAGACCAATCTTGATGTGGGGGAGCATAGATCACAAGCACTAAAAGCCAGTGGAAATTCCGATGTCAACCTACACTTGAAAGATCATGTCCAAGGTCCAGTTCAGGACATGAAAAGGGAAAGTGATGTGAGCAGTAAATCAGTTGAGCGGGTGCAATCTATCTCTGATTTAGAGAAGAAGGGAGCTACAGAGCTTGTCAAGGATGACGACGTGAGCAAAATATTCCAGGAATACCCATTTCTATTTGCCCGTGCTGGTGATCTGACAGTTGCTGATGTAGATAACCTTTTAAACTCTTACAAGCAACTAGTACTTAAGTACGTTGCACTCTCTAAGGGCATGGGCGTCGCCCCTGAAACGCCTCTTGTTCAGAGCAAGCAAACCGTACCAGATCTTCAGATATCCGAGGAGCCTGAGAATGTGAAGAATGTTGTAAATAGTTGCGACAGCACTGAAGAAAGCAGCAAGATTCATGAGGACATTAAAAATGAAATTCCTGACTCAGAAGTCAGGAACATTAGTACGCAACAAGTTGCTGTTGATCCAAGTGGTGATCAGAAGACACTAAAAGATGAATCATCAGATCAGCCAGAGCATGTGTGAGCTGCCGGTCTGGTTAAGCCGGTGAAATACAGTGAAAGCACTGCCTTCTGTAGTCCGTTCTTATATCAAGAGGTGATAAGGGGCCGCGGAACAGAATGCATATTTCCCCTGAGCAGATATGCCGCGGTCCTTGATGCCACAGTTGTACATGCTGGAAACTAGAAAGCAGATATTGGGTACCAAGGCAGATGGAAATTCATTCTGCTGAAGCTAGATCCAGATCCAAACATTTGTTGATTGATCCTTGGGGCTCTTGATTTTGTTGTCAGTTGGACTTTGTGGTGACTGCCATTTTTGTAAACTGTTACTGTGTAACTAGAATTTCCATAAGGGCAGGTCGTGCTAATATTCAGAGTAATTTATGTACCTGAATGTGGTCTCTTAATCAGCGCATCCAGTCATATCTTACCAGCCCGGGGTGATGACCTCTTTTACTTCCAAAGAGAACTATTGCCATCATCTTATAAGATTTTCAAGGCAATAATGACTACATTTTGTTCGATTCAGTTGCGGGGTATAAACCCAAGCACCTCCACGGAAGACACGGAACCAGGTAACATAGTACAGTATTATTTTCAGCTTCATAATTATATGAAATTATCGAGTGGTTTAGTGTGTCTCGAGTAAAATAAAGAAAAAAAAATATAGTGAAGAACCATTGTCTTCAGTAACTTCACGGGCTTCACTGCACATTGAGTAGTTGTGTCGATTACTATCAGGAATAAAGAGATCTACCATGGGAACCATCGGGATCTACAAAAGGTTTCCGGCATTATTTTTGCCTTTTCGCTTTTGTTTTCCCCATGAATTTCTTTAGTGGCGTCCTGCCAGTCCTCATTAGAATACGGAGGAATAAGAGATGTACGTGTTGATCCCGCGTCATAGGTTTAGCTGTCCAGAACATGCTGTGTTCCCGATTCGCTCCAATGTCAAACTCATCCACCACAGATTTAAAGACCTTTTTTTAATAGGTAAAAAAAAGACCTACAGTGGACACATATAATGTATTCTAGTTCGGTTTTACCATCGCGGAGGTCAACAGTGAATACCGCCTTTGCTAGAGCACTCGACATCAAGCATCTCTGAAGCAATATATAACGTAGGTGGAGTATTTTTCTTGCTGCTGTATTTTTGGTCATCAGCTGTTAGGGTTCACCGGCGTACTGATCCTAAATTCTGGTGGCCGGTGATAAAGTAATTAGATTCTTAGACACCGAGATCATGTGCAGTCGTACAGCTGCTTCTTAGACACCTACTCGCTTAGCTAGCTAAAACTCAGGTGCATGGAGGCGACTGAAGGTTGGTACTCCGACAAAGCACACAGAAATTCGAGCCGAAAAGGACCCGTATTGATGGCGTTGCCGTACACAAACACCTGCAGCGAACTAGGCAAGACCTGCGTAGTACTGCTTCCACACCGCAACTGGTCATGCCGTGTCACTCTGCTTAAGGGCGAGAGGGTGTGAACACCGAACAGACTTAACACTGGATGACCAGCTGGAGTAAGTGGGAAAGGGCAAACAGCTAATGGGAGCGCTGGAATCTTAGCTAGATCATCCTCAAAAAGAAAAAAAAAGGAATCTTAGCTATAGATCGAAAGCATTGGATTATCATCTTTACAATACCAAAAAACCCAGAGTTGCAGAGTTACAGACCAGGACCAGTACAGCTTAGCTAAGCTCCTGTGAGTGAGCTGTTCTGCTTAAACACCAAGCCTCCGCACGAGACACAAAGCACGTTCTTCGGAGCACTTTCTCGATTAAACTAAACTAATTGTAATGATCAACAACAAAAAAATGGAAGCAAAACGGAACAAATCCAACAGGTATCCAATGCAGCCAGTCTCACTCATCAACCCATGCAGACATACACAGTGTAGTAGTAGCAGTATTACTGACGTCTAGCCAAATAAACACACAAAACATATAGTAGTATATATTGTATTATGTTCTTACTAAATGAACGAAAGAATCTACGGAAGCACACTTGGAGTGGACCTAGCTAGAGCCTAGTAGTAGAGAGGATCCATGCATGCACCTAGCTAGCTTCCATGGGAGAAAGAAAAAACCAATGATCAATGGCGATCGACTCATGGATGCGCGTATCAATGTCGATCCATTGCAGACGGTGCGTGTAACACTCTAGCAGAAGCTCCACAGCCTCATCATCTCGCCGTCCTCCTCGGGCTCCTCCCAGGTCGACGAGAAGGGCGTGGCGTGACCGGCGGCGATGAGGTCCATGAGCTTGGGGGACGCGAACGCGTCCAGCTCCGTCCACAGCTCGTCGTGATCTCCCGCCGGCGAGCCAGCGCTGGCCGCGGCGGACACCGAAGACGTGGCGTGCTCCTGGACGTCGGCGCTCCCCAGCGTTGTGGACACTGAGACCGAGGTCGGCGTCGTCGCCTCGGCGCTGGAAGAGCAGCTGTCGTCCACGACGATCCTGGTGGCCTCGAAGGCCGCTGCCGCAGCGGCGGCGGCGCGTTGGATGGACCTCGGGGACAGGTCGTCGGCGTGCCGATCGGCGGGACGCGAATGCGGCGACGAGGGTGAGGCGGAGGAAGACGAGGGGAAGTTGAGGACGGCGTCGGAGCCCTTGAGGCAGAGGAGCGCGGCGTCGTAGGCGCGCGCGGCGGCCTCCGGGGTGGCGTAGGAGCCGAGCCAGATCCGGCGCTTCTGGTGCGGCGCCCTGATCTCCGACACCCACGACCCCCAGCTCCGCATCCGCACCCCCTTGTACTGCCTCACCGCCATTGCCGGCTGCCTAGTCCCGCCGCCGCACAGCGCCGCCGCGGCACCCCCACCACCGCTGTCTGCCATAGCCGCCGCAGCGTCGCACCTGCTAGTGCCGCCGCCCGGGTGGTTCTTGACCATTTTCCACGCGCTACAGCTCCCTGCTGCTGAGATGAGATCTTGCTGCCACACCACACTGGTGCGTACTTATAGGGAGGGACGCGGTGTGTGAACTGAACGCTGCTAGTGAGTTCGATCGTGGGAAAGGGGGCAGTGTCACTCTCGCGCACGCAAAGTCACCACGTACTACGTACGTAGGAGGATGTACGTACGTGCGTGGTCCTAGACTCTAGTAGTGGAGAAAGGGTTCGCGCTATTCTACACTGCTTAACTTGCATTTGGAAGACTCCTTACTTAACTGTTTTCGATCGAGTGACCAAGACCAAGGCTGGCTAGATCGCAGCAAATGTACGACGCCTACGTGTGATGTACTTACTATCGACTTTGCCCTTGCCTGGGCAGGCTTGTTTGAGAAGGAGCGTATAGGCAGATCTCGTGGGAGAATGTGTAGTTTGTGGCTTGCCTTCCTGGACGCTTCGGCTGTACTAGTATTAATTGTGGCGAGAAAAGAAAAAAAAAAGAAACGAAAACAGGGTACGTCGACATGCATGGGCAGCTGCCAAACTTGCGTGATGCTGTCGGAAAACCTATAATTAAAGCCACTGAAAGAGCTGTAAAACCAGATCTATCTCATCAGCTGCCATCGTGCCATTTCGTTTCAGTACAATGAACGGGGAAAAGCCCTACATAATATCTATTATTATTATTATGCAAGCAAGAGTTTAGCTGCCTAACGAAAAGTATACAATGCTCAATTATTCGTTAGATTTCAGATGTTGATCTGTGTGCCTCGTATTATGCACTGTACACGGGTATTTCTTATTAAGATCTGCGGCCATGCATATATAATTCGAACGTACGTACGTCATGGGCTCATGGGCATGACAGATTATCTCCACTGCTGCAGCTGCGCCCCACGTTATAATTAAGTAACGGCAGACGGTTAGATGTGCTCTTAAAAAAGCGCGTACCTCCGAGAGAGTCGTCGCGCCCAAGCAAGTCCAAAGGCGCCCGTACATCCATGCATGGAGAGTGAGAGGTCAGATCATCGACCAGGCATGAGAAAAGCCATGCGAGACGATCAAGTGCGTGCCTCTGCGCATCTCGGTGTAAAGATCGGCGCGGGCATCGGAAAAGGCCCCGATGCCCTCCACGGCAAGTGATCAGGCTGATAATTGCGCTGCTGCATTCCCTGATTAGGAAAGCGGTAACGTTCCTCTCCGACTGATACCCAATTATCCATCATCATCATGTAGGGAACGAACGGCATTACTGTGTGGTCTGTGGACCCAATGTTTTCTTGCAACGCAAATGACTTGCCGGCGTAACATCTCGGTTACTCGGCGTAGCATCTGTGGACCCATCGGGCAGTACCCAGTGCCTGACGCGGATCAAGAAAAATATACTTCCTCATATTCATATTAATCATCCCTGATTTATATCAATGAGAGTACCAGTGCTGGTATTCGTCGCTAGGTGGTCTACGGACCTGAATGTAAATTTTACTTCTAGTGTTATTCATGCTATATACCTTGACCGTTGATGGATAGATCAGGAGTTTTCTTGCAAAAAAAAGGAGAGTGCCATGTAAAAAACACGAAATTTAAGCTGAGCAGTGAACTGCGTGATCAAACGGTGGAAACTAGTAGTCGATCTCCTTATGTTGTTGTTGCTGCAGCAAGTAACATCTGCCAACAAAAGTTAAGGTAAGCTTTATGTTCAGTTTGGCTTTTCTACGTATCTTATGGTGTACTCCATGCATCCATGAAACTGCCTAGCATACATAGGCTTTGATCAAACCTAGCTGCTACCGTGCTCAGGCTTTACCAAACCTGTCCTGTATTTGGAGCAAGCGTAAATTGCGTAAAAGACCACCACAGTTAGGGTTAGTGTTGCTCATAACCACCACTTACCTAACATTTTACTGAAAACCGCCACTATTTGGGCAGGCCATTGCACATAACCCATACACTAGTTTCAAGTGCGGATTAGCGATTCTAACAATGAATGGAACGGACTAGCTTTGGTCGGAACAAACCATACACAAAACTCTGGATTCCTTTCCAACGAAATAGAGATCTCAACGAAATACTCCCTCCGTCCGATAATATATGACTGTCTTACATTAGGGGACAGATGGAGTAATAAATGGCCTGCTGAGAGACTAACAAAATTTCATACCAAATTGATCAACAATTTAGCAAAATTTCAGTATTCAAGTTTGAAGATTTAAAATTCGGCTGAAAATGCAAATTTCTAATAATACATATAACACTTACCAAAAAACTATACAGGTCTCATGACTGGAAGTAAAGAATTGGTTATCATGTTTGTGAGAATCGCCAATCAACACTAAGTATCAAACTAGAGTGTTAAGTTAAAACGGCGGACCTCAGAGTTTTTTCCCCTACGCCAAGGCTAGGGTTTGTCTCCTCTCTGGCGATCCCATCGCCCGAGAGTCCTCCTACCGATCGACGAACTCCCGACGTAGGGTTTGCATGATCTCGCTCGGAGCCCCTCACCCCGGTGGGTCGGGTGACGCCCCTCCAAGAGACGATGGATCCGGTGGCCGATGCTCTGTCCGGAACCAGTAGTGGCGGCGGCGGCGGCGCCAGGGCTTCAGATCTTGGTGATTTCATGGAACAACTCCACCTGGAAGATGCATACTTTGATGATTTGGTGATTGAAGAGGACGATCCGGCGGTTAACGAAGGCGTACGCTGGTTAGCCCTTGCTAGGGTTCATACGGCAAAAACCTTCAGCCCGACGGCGTTCTACAAGGATATGCGTGCTGCTTGGAACACGGCGAAGCCCGTGAGGTTCAGACCCGTCGGTCCAAACGTCTTCGTAGTGCAGGCAGAGTGCCTTGGCGATTGGGAACGTATGGTTGATCAAGGGCCATGGCTCTTCAGGAATATGGTGGTGCTCATGGCACCGTATGATGGGTTCACGAAGGTGGAGGAGGTGCCGGTGCTGTCTATGCCGATTTGGCTCCAAATTCACAAGCTACCCGAGGGCTTTTGTAAGAAGAACATAGTGGAATCCTTGTTAAGGAACTCCGGTGAAATCCTGGAGATGAGGCTGAACGGGAACACACGTGGTGATTATGTGAGGGTTAGGGTTCGGCATGATATCCAAAAACCCCTCACCAAGTTTGTTAGCATTGTCAAAGGAAAGGAGAGGCAAGTGTTCTTAGTTCGCTATGAAAAATTAGCTCGGTTGTGCAGCGTATGTGGTCTTATTGGGCACGATTCTAAGGAGTGTGGCTCCGGGGTTCATGAGGAGAAAGATAAGAAATTTGGACCCTGGCTTTATGCCGATGGGCCGAACAAAATCAGGCAGGATGAGGCTAGTCATAGCACTGAGCAGAAGCAGTATCTGCGTTCGTCAGTAAAGGAAAAGGAAGTGGCCAAGACTATGGACCCAGATTTAGCTGACACGGCGTCTAGTCCATCGAAGCATGGTACCAGTAGAATGCAGGTGGATCCAGCGGCTCGGTAAAGGTTGGCCATGGAGCTGGAAGTTGGGGAGGAACGAAACAAGACCGACCTGGGTTCATTGGCGCTAACGCAGGGCCTGGGGGAAGATGGAGGAGAGCAGTCTTCTCCAACAAGCAGTTCAAACAGCAAGAGAGCAAAGGTTAACTCACCGGTTGTGTCTGAAGAGAAATCGGCGGCCTCCTGCGAGGAGGACCACCGGGTCCAATGAGTACCCTAGTTTGGAACTGCTGGGGTGGGGGGGGACTGCCGGACAGTTCGTGAGGTTTTGGCCCTCTCAAAAGCCAATTCCCCGGGGCTGATTTTTCTGTCAGAAACTCGTCAAGCCTCAAGTAAAATGGAGAAATCGAAGTGGAGATTGCAAATGAAAGTTTTTGCTGGTGTGTCAAGTGATGGCCTCAGTGGGGGGCTAGCATTGTATTGGGATGAAAATCTGCAAGTAACGATGTTGGACTCTTGTGCACGTTATATAGATGTGAGAATTGTGGATGTAGCTAATGACAAGACATGGAGAACTACTTTTGTGTATGGAGAACCACGGGTGGACCACCGTCATCGCATGTGGAGTGCCCTCTCAAATCTTCGAGCGGTGTCGTCAGATCCGTGGCTGGTATGTGGGGACTTCAACGAGGCGATGTGGCAACATGAACACTTTTCTCGGTCGCAACGTTCTGAAAATCAAATGCTTCTTTTCCGTGATTGTTTTGAGTTATGCGAGCTCATGGACTTGGGATTCTCAGGAACCCCGTTCACATATGATAACGGGCAGATGGGTGATCGGAATGTGCGGGTAAGGCTGGACAGGGCATGCGCGGACGAGGCGTTGCGGGACTTGTTTCCCTTTGTGCAAGTCACACACCTTGCTACATCCTGCTCAGATTATGTTTCGCTGATGATACGGCTCGCACATGAGGAGCCAATGCGTACAAAAATCAGCCCGAGATATGAGATGATGTGGGAGCGGCATCCTGGGCTAGGAGATGTGATTGCTCGGTGCGGTGCGGGATGCTATGAAAGAGATGATGCTTAAGCTACAGGCTTGGAGCAAGGAGAAGTTTGGCCATGTGATTATAGAGATTGAAAAACTTCGGTCTGAGTTGGCGGACATGCAACTTCATGGCGCGGCTAGAGACGCCATTCGTCAGAAAATGTACAAACTGGATGAGCTGTTGTATCGGGAGGAAATGCTCTGGCTGCAGCGTTCACGAATCACATGGCTTAAGGAGGGGGAGAGAAATACCTCTTACCTTCACCGGCGCAGTATGGCGGGCACGCCGGAACCATATCCAGCGCCTACGGCGAGCCGACGAGACATGGTGCTCGGCCCCCTCCGATATGGAGTTGATGGCTACGTCGTACTTCAAGGAAGTGTTTACTAAGGACCCGACCCTGTCTTCGGAGTCAGTCCTTGAGAATATATTGCCCAAAGTATCCCAACAGATGAATGACATGTTATGTGCACCTTTTTCTGAGGAGGAGGTGGCCAATGCGCTTTTCCAGATTGGTCCACTGAAGGCGCCAGGTACAGATGGCTTCCCGGCTCGTTTCTATCAACGTAACTGGGCGGTACTGAAAGATGAAATCACGGCGACGGTGTTGGAGTTCTTCAAAACAGGAATCATGCCAGAGGGTGTGAATGATACCGCTATTGTGCTGATTCCAAAAGTGCCTTTCCCTAAAGAACTAAAGGATTTTCGGCCAATAAGTTTGTGCAATGTGATTTACAAAATGGTGTCCAAATGTTTGGTGAATCACCTTCGACCTCTCTTGGCAGACCTCATCTCCGAAAACCAGAGTGCCTTCATTCCAGGGAGGCTGATTTCCGATAATTCTATCATAGCTTTTGAATGCATTCATCATATCCAATCCATTAAGCACAATAGTCCTGCGGCATGTGCCTATAAGCTGGACCTGTCAAAGGCTTATGATCGTGTGGTTTGGGATTTTCTCGAGAAGGCCCTAGTTAAGTGGGGTTTTTCTAGCATCTGGATAAGCTGGATTATGGCATGCATTAAATCGGTAAAATATTCGGTGAAGCTCAACGGAAAATTACTTGAGGTGTTCTCCCCTTCGCGGGGCCTGCGACAAGGTGATCCATTGTCTCCTTTTCTCTTCCTTTTTGTTGCTGATGCTTTGTCTGGTCTTATCTCCAAGTCTGTCGCGGATGGTGACTTGCGGGGTGTGAGTATTTGTCGGGGTGCACCAATCATATCCCACTTGCTTTTTGCGGACGACACAATGTTGCTCTTTGAGGCGTCTGGCCAGCAAGCTAGCATTGTCAAAGGTTTGTTGAACACATATACTGCAGCAACGGGTCAACTTATCAAACCAGAGAAGTGTTCCATCCTGTTTTCGAAAAACTGTGATGCGGCGGTGGCGGATGAGGTGAAGGGCCTTTTGGATATATCTCAGCAGGTGTTCGAACCAAAATACTTGGGGTTACTGGTTCCTGAGGGGAGAATGCATAAAGGAATATTTGAAACATTACAGGAGCGCTTGCGGAAGCGATTAATAGATTGGAGCGAACAGTATATGTCTGTGGGCAATAAGGAAATCCTCATCAAAGCGGTGGTGCAAGCCATCCCGACGTATGTTATGAGCGTCTTCAAGTTGCCTGCCTCTGTTTGTGATGAGTTAACACGGATGATGCGACAGTATTGATGGGGGTGGAGAATGGAAAAAGGAAGATGGCATGGCTAAGCTGGGGAAAAAATGATGCTTCCTAAGGCTATGGGAGGCATGGGTTTTCACGATATGAGAGCTTTTAACCAGGCCTTGCTCGCAAAGCAGGCTTGGCGTCAGTTGGACTGCCCACAAAGCTTATGTGCGAGACTACTCAGAGCTAAGTATTTCCCCCACGGAAATCTTCTAGACACGGTGTTCCCGGCTACTTCTTCTGCGGTTTGGAAGGGAATTGTCCATGGTCTTGAGTTTGTGAAGAAAGGTATTATTTGGCGTGTGGGGGATGGTTCGTTAATCAAAACTTGGAGAGATGCTTGGATTCCACGAGGCCACAGTTTGCGTCTGGTTACGCCGAAAGGTAATTGCCGTCTCCATTGGGTAGCAGATTTTATTGATGAGCACGGTGCTTGGAAGGAGCAACTCTTGAGGGAACACTTTTGGGATCTGGATGTTCGTGAGATTTTGAAAATACGCACCTCGCCGAGAAACGGGCAAGACTTCCTAGCTTGGTTCCCAGAAAGGAACGGACAGTTCACGGTCCGGAGTGCTTACCGTTTGGCCACGCTAGGCAAGGCCCAGGAGATGGTGGGAGCATCCAGTGCTCACCCATCGGGACAGCGGCCCGTTTGGTGTTGTATTTGGAATGCCAGAGTGCCACTTAAAATGAAAATCTTAGCCTGGGAGGTAATCTCTGGGGCTCTGGCTACTAATGCATGCAAGAAATATCGTCACGTATCAAAGAGAGATTCTTGCTCCTTATGTGCGAAGGAAGAGGATACCAGTTTCCATGCGCTCGTTGCATGCGATTATGCTCGTGAGGTGTGGGCGCAGATGGGGGAGGTATGGAAGCTACCCCGTCACGAAGAGTTGCTAGACACGGGGAAAGATTGGTTGCTAAATGTCCTTGTAAATTGTGATGCTTTCATGAGGGACTGTGTGATCATGTTGCTTTGGCGTTTATGGACGCTCCGGAATGACTTAACCCATGGGACGGAGGTGCGACCGATTCCGTCTACGGTGTTGTATCTACAGATCTACATGCAATCGCTGGACCTTGCCAGGAGGTTCTCGACGGACGAGATCATTAAGGGCAAAATGCCAATGGTGCAGGAGGAACGAGTGGTCGCGAAGGCGGTGCCGCAGCCCCTTCCTTGGCCGCCACCTCCGTCGGGCCAAGTTTCTTTGTCAGTCGACTGGTCTTTCTCTCAGGCGGATGGGTCAGCTGCAGCGGATATGAAACTACGGAGCATGATGGGAGTGTTATCTTTGCTTCTTATCGATACATCTTCAATTGCAACGAGGCACTCGAGGCGGAACTACACGCGCTAATGCAAGGCATGGCGATCGCGATCCCGCATTATGAGCAACCTATCATCGTACAATCGGACTCCTCGACGGCCCTCTCCGCCTTGTTTGGTACTAGTTTAACGAGATCTGCCTATGGGCATCTTGTTAATGAGATTCGTCATCTTATGGTAGATAGATCTTTCATTCCTCTGAAAATTAGTCGTATGCAAAATAGGGTAGCAGATTGTCTGGCTATGTACAGTCGTACGGAACTGTCACGGATATGGACCAGCCCACATCGTCCAGTATAGAAGCAGGCCGACAGGAACGAGACGGGCCCAAGATGAGCCCAAGTGAGGTCACGTGTGGTGCGCGTGCGTGAGCTGGCTGCGTCCAGATTCCAGTAGCTTGGCTATGTATTAGGAAAAGGGGCCACAGTAGAGATAAGAAGAAAAGAACTGAGTTGTAAACTCTATTTTCCCCTCTCTGTCTGCTACCCCGTATCTTCAATCCTTCTTATTCTGAGATGAATGGATCTAAACTCTACTTGGTGTGCTGCCAGTTGTAGTTTGATCGTAACACAGGAACGTGCCACTGCTGTATGGCTGGATCGAGGACCACCGTGTATGGAGAAACTATTGTCTCTCAATTGTAACCCTATGATTGTGGAATAAAACTCTATCACCATCGCAAAAAAAGTCAAAACGGCGGAATTGCGGGCTTGAGAAGTACCAAGAACGCGGCAGCAATGTGCATGCGTCCGGTGCAATTTTCAACGGCCGGTCTTTCCTCTGAAAAGAATATCAACAGAGCATCTCAAGGCCGCCGCCCCTGCCTACTACTTTCGTCTCCTCTCCATCCCCTCCCTTCCCCTCCGCCGCCCCCGCGCGGGCGACCGAGGGGCTCTAACCCTAGCCGCCGAGTCACCGCTCCTTCCTCTCCCTCCTCTCCGTCGCTGCCGGTGGTCGGCGCCGTGCAAAGCCTGTGCATGCGACGGCCACGGCGGAGGCACTCCTCTCTCTCGCGGGTCATAGGGTGACGCGGGGCGCCCTGGCTCGAGGGTGTGCCCCCGATCTAGACTGCGGCGGCGCCGATCTAGTTCATGACGACGCAGATCTGGACTACGGCGGTGTGGCGGCCGGACGACGTTCTAATGGCAGCTATGGTGGCAGTGTTGGCGACGGCGATGGCTGTGGCGTGGCGGTGTCGGAGGCGGTGCGGGCCGCGGGTGCGGCAGCCGGCCCTGTTCGAGTGGCGGCGGCGACGGCAGCGCGCCATCTACCTTTGGATCGGCGTCAGCAGCGTGGAGGGCCTGGTGGTCACGTCGGCGGCACCTCCGATTAGATCTGTTCTGACCGGTGCAACCGACGGTGGTGGTCATTTCTTTCGTCAGAGGTGGCCGGCCTATGGCTGGGTGGTCGGATCTCGAGATTCATCTAGTCTCGGTACGAGTCGGGGAGACATAGTTGAGCCATTGGCGGGCGATGGCGGCGTTTTGCGCCGTTACCTTGATGAAGGCATCGTCGTGTAACTGTTGTCGATCCACTCGTGCTGCTTCGGGGGAAACCCTAGGATCTGGTCTTCCAGATCGGACGATGGCTGTACTATGGTGTCGTTTCTTTTTTGGGGGCATCGTTTGTGGAGCATCGCTGGAAGACAGAGGCAGGAGGTGGAGCGGCTTCGTCTTGCACGGAGCTTCGGTGGAGCTGTCAAGTCATGCCTGACCGACAGGTGCTACGATGAGTCATGCCGGGTTGGCAGATACTATGCACGACGGATCTTCTAGAGTCTTCGCGTCTGGACGGACGAGCGCAGGGCGGTGGCGCCGTTGGGCGCCGTGGTGGTGTCGACGGATGTCTGGCATGGCAAGGATGATGAGGATCTCTCTCCTGAAGATGGGTCAGTGGTCCGGTGATGATGGCGGCTTCTAAAACGTATGCATGTGGTGTGCGCTTTAGGTAGGCTGCACCGGCTATTGGTCCCAATACGTTATGTGCAGGAATCGGCAACGACACCGGTTTTAGATATGAGGAGTGAGAGCACTCCACATTATCGAGTTTATAGGTGTGAGTGGTGGCTTCAGGTGAATTGATGTACGTTTTTGTCAGACTTTTATGAAATAATTAACAAAGATGATTGCATGCATCAATTGATGCAGAGACAAGGGTTTAACCTCCTTTTCTAAAAAAACAGAACATCTCAATGTGGATCCGCAGCTGTGGAGAACTCATTTACATAAGCTTTTCTTCATTCGTTTTGAACAACAGGTACATTTGAAGGCAATGGAAACCATGCCCTTTCCGTGATCAGTGGGCGTCAATCAATTAGTTTCCATCTCTGCATGATGGCAAGAAAGAAGAAGAGGGGACACGTATACTGTGCCCGCAGTGGGCTCCGCTCAACCATACGTGCTGCTGTGCAAAAGGGAGAAAGGCAGCGTGCGCACGCATATGCGGCTAAGTTAGCTGGGCGATTTCCATCACGAGCTTTGATCCTGCGTCTCGACGGAGAAAATGGAGAGGATCCTTGGTGCCACGCCCGTGTGTAACTTGCTTGGCACGGAAGTAAGCTGCGGCCTGCGGCAGGCGCCTTCATCGAGTGGGCGGGCTCGTCGACTCTTCCGCTTTTTAATGTGCTTTTCTCCGGAGGAAGGAAGGCTTCGCATATGCGGCAGAGGATCGGATCGAACCGAGGGAGTGCCGGTGCCAGTGACTCATGAGTCATCACCATGCTACAGCATACTACAAGCTCTGCTGCACTGCGCCAGATCGTCGTTCCTCGCACGGCTCAGCTCGGAATCATCTCATTCCTTTTCTTTTTGCCATAGGGAATCATCTCATCCTGGTCGTTTGCATGTTCATAGTGCGCTAAAGTTTCTCTTAAAATGCGTATATTACAGCTTGGAAGGCCGCATCAGGTGCTCTTTCACTGATCAAAACAAGTTATACCGACACACTGGTACTACTGATTGTTGCCGGGTGTGCAGCCGGAAGAGGGAAGATTCTTACCATGCCCTCAAGCATGATTGGTGTGGCAGACGATGCGAGAGTTATGGCCATTGCCAACTGATGATGTGCTACTAGATAATGTTAAAGAGTGGCTACCGCATGTGATAATAAGGTTTGTTATGGTCATTCTACTTATATGAAGAATTTGGCAACTTCACAGTGATGTTGTGCATGACAAGGAAGTGCCATCAGTTGATGTTACTATGGAATTTCTGAATAGTTATTATAAGTCTCTTGATCTAGCCAGGAATTATAGTATGGAAGAAATATTAAAAAGGAAGATGTTGGCACGGGAGGAGGTTATTCCTATTGGTATTCAGCAGGCCGCGGCTCCTGTACGTTGGCCACCACCTCTAGAAAATTGGGTTGCTGTGTGTTGATGGATCTTTCTCAGCTCCTGATGGCAAGGCAGGTGCTGGTATGATCTTATGTTATAATGATGGATCTCCCGATCCCCTCTGCCTTCCCTCCCGCCGCCGCCGGATCCCGGCTGGGAAAATCCCGCGCGGGGGGATGATGGCGGGCGGGGCGTCCCTCCGTCGCGGCTTGGAGGCGTGGCTTTGACGATGGATCTTGAGCGGGCGCCTCGGGATGACGTGTGCGTGCGCCGGTCACGCAGCACTGTGACCTCCTCTACCTTTGGTTGTCTTCATCGTCGGTCCAAAGGGATCTAGTCGGTCGGTGTTGCCTCGCTGTGGCTTTTCGGCGCCGAATGATACGTCTCGAACGTATCTATAATTTTTTATTGTTCCATGCTATTATATTATCCATCTTGGATGTTTTATATGCATTAATATGCTATTTTTATTATTTTTGAGACTAACCTATTAACCTAGTGTCCAGTGCCAATTGTTGTTTTTTCCTTGTTTTTGTCTTTTGCAGAAAATCAATACCAAACGAAACGGAACTTTTTGAGGATTTTTCTTGGACCAGAAGACAACCACGAAGTTTCAGGAGGAGACCAGAAGACCCACGAGGGGGGCACAAGCCCTACGACGCCCCCTAGGCTTGTGCCCCCCTGGCTCTCCTAACCCTAATCTCTCCTCTATAAATACTCAAATATTCCCCTTACGTTAGAGGGCACACCAAAATACTTTTCCGTCGCCGCAAACTTCTGTTCTCGTGAGATCCCATATTAGGGCATTTTCTGGTACTCCGCCGGAGGGGGATTCGATCATGGAGGGCCTCTACACCAACCTTGCTGCCCTTCCGATGATGTGTGAGTAGTTTACCACAGACTTACGGGTCCATAGCTAGTAGCTAGATGGCTTCTTCTTTCTCTTTGATCTTCAATACAATGTTCTCCTCGATGTTCTTGAAGATCTATTCGATGTAATATTCTTTTGCGGTTCGTTTGTTGAGATCCGATGAATTGTGGATTTATGATCAGACTATCTATGAATATCATTTGAGTCTTCTCTGAACTCTTTATTGCATGATTAAGATAGCTTTGTATTTCTCTCTGATCTATCAACTTGGTTCGGCCAACTATATTGGTTTTTCTTGCAATGGGAGAGGTGCTTTGTGACCAGTTCAATATTGCGGTGTCCTCACCCAGTGACAGTAGGGGTAGCGAGGCACGTATTTGTATTGTTGCCATTAAGGATGAAAAGATGGAGTTTTACCATATTGATTGGATCTATCCCTCTATATCATGTCATCTTGCTTAAAGCGTTCTCTGTTCTTGACTTCTTGTTAACTTAATACACTAGATGCATGCTGGATAGCGGTCGATGTGTGGAGTAATAGTGGTAGATCCAGAATCGTTTTGGTCTACTTTTCACGGACGTGATGCCTATATTCATGATCATTGCCTTAGATATCGTCATAACTATGCACTTTTCTATCAATTGCTCAACAGTAATTTGTTTACCCACCTTATGCTTTCTTTAAGAGAGAAGCCTCTAGTGAAAGCTATGCCCCCCGGGTCTATTTCCTACCATATTATTTTCAAATCTATAAAATCAAAAATCCCAAAAATACCTTGCTGCAATTTATTTATATTTACTTTATTTTACACGTTCACTTATCTTTTATACCTATCTCTATCAGATCTCACTCTTGCTAGTAATCGTGAAGGGATTGACAACCCTTTTTTGCGTTGTGTGCAAGTGTTTGTTAGTTTGTGTAAGTGAATCTATTGGGGACTTTCTTGTGCCTCCTATTGGGTTGATACCTGTTGGGGAACGTAGTAACTTCAAAAATTTCCTACGCACACGCAAGATCATGGTGATGCATAGCAACGAGAGGGGAGAGTGTTGACCACGTACCCTCGTAGACCGAAAGCGGAAGCGTTAGCACAACGCGGTTGATGTAGTCGTACGTCTTCACGATCCGACCGATCAAGTACCGAACGCACAACACTTCAGAGTTCAGCACACGTTCAACTTGATGACGTCCCTCGAACTCCAATCCAGCCGAGTGTTGAGGGAGAGTTTCGTCAGCACGACAACATGGTGACGATGATGATGTTCTACCGACGCAGGGCTTCGCCTAAGCACCGCTACAGTATTATCGAGGTGGACTATGGTGGAGGGGGGCACCGCACACGGCTAAAAGATCAAACGATCAATTGTTGTGTCTCTAGGGTGCCCCCTGCCCCTGTATATGAAGGAGCAAGGGGGGGGGGTGCGGCCGGCCAGGAGAGAGCGCGTGCAAGGAGGAGTCCTACTCCCATGGGGAGTAGGACTCCCCCCTTTCCTAGTTGGATTAGGACTTGGGAGGGGGAAAGAGGAGGGAGAGAGGAAGGAAGGGGGGCGCCGCCCCCCTCTCCTTGTCCTATTCGGACTAGGGGGAGGGGCGCGCGGCCCAGCCCTGGCCGCCTCTCCTCTTCTCCGTAATGGCCCACTAAGGCCCATTAACCCCCGGGGGGTTCCGGTAACCCCTCCGGTACTCCGGTAAAATCCCGATTTCACCCGGAACACTTCCGACATCCAAACATAGGCTTCCAATATACCAATCTTCATGTATCGAGCATTTCGAGACTCCTCGTCATGTCCGTGATCACATCCGGGACTCCGAACAACCTTCGGTACATCAAAACATATAAACTCATAATATAACTCTCATCGAAACGTTAAGCTTGCGGACCCTACGGGTTCGAGAACTATGTAGACATGACCGAGAAACGTCTCCAGTCAATAACCAATAGCGGAACCTGGATGCTCATATTGGCTCCCACATGTTCTACGAAAATCTTTATCGTTCAGACTGCATAACAACATACGTTGTTCCCTTTGTCATCGGTATGTTACTTGCCCGAGATTCGATCGTCGGTATCTCAATACCTAGTTCAATCTCGTTACTGGCAAGTCTCTTTACTCGTTCTGTAATACATCATCCTGCAACTAACTCATTAGTTGCAATGCTTGCAAGGCTTAAGTGATGTGCATTACCGAGAGGGCCCAGAGATACCTCTCCGACAATCGGAGTGACAAATCCTAATCTTGAAATACGCCAACCCAAGAAGTACCTTCGGAGACACCTATAGAGCACCTTTATAATCACCCAGTTACGTTGTGACGTTTGGTAGCACACAAAGTGTTCCTCCGGTAAACGGGAGTTGCATAATCTCATAGTCATAGGAACATGTATAAGTCATGAAGAAAGCAATAGCAACATACTAAACGATCGGGTGCTAAGCTAACGGAATGGGTCAAGTCAATCACATCATTCTCCTAATGATGTAATCCCGTTAATCAAATGACAACCCATGTCAATGGCTAGGAAACTTAACCATCTTTGATCAACGCGCTAGTCAAGTAGAGGCATACTAGTGACACTCTGTTTGTCTATGTATTCACACATGTATTATGTTTCCGGTTAATACAATTCTAGCATGAATAATAAACATTTATCATGATATAAGGAAATAAATAATAACTTTATTATTGCCTCTAGGGCATATTTCCTTTAGTCTCCCACTTGCACTAGAGTCAATAATCTAGATTACACAGTAATGATTCTAACACCCATGGAGCCTTGGCGTTGATCATGTTTTGCTCGTGGAAGAGGCTTAGTCAAGGGTCTGCAACATTCAGATATGTATTTATCTTGCAAATTTCTATTTCTCCCACTTGGACTAAATCCTGGATGGAATTGAAGTGTCTCTTGATGTGCTTGGTTCTCTTGTGAAATATGGATTCCTTCGCCAAGGCAATTGCACCAGTATTGTCACAAATGATTTTCATTGGACCTGATGCACTAGGTATGACACCTAGATCAGATATGAACTCCTTCATCCAGACTCCTTCATTTGCTGCTTCCGAAGCAACTATGTACTCCGCTTCACACATAGATCCCGCCACGACACTTTCTTTAGAACTGCACCAACTGACAGCTCCTCTGTTTAATGTAAACACGTATCCGGTTTGCGATTTAGAATCGTCCGGATCAGTGTCTGATGTCTACTACACAACCTTCTCCTTGTAGACGTTGTTGGGCCTCCAAGTGCAGAGGTTTGTAGGATAGTAGCAAATTTCCCTCAAGTGGATGACCTAAGGTTTATCAATCCATAGGAGGCGTAGGTTGAAGATGGTATCTCTCAAGCAACCCTGCAACCAAATAACAAAGAGTCTCTTGTGTCCCCAACACACCCAATACAATGGTAAATTGTATAGGTGCACTAGTTCGGTGAAGAGATGGTGATACAAGTGCAATATGGATGGTAGATATAGGTTTTTGTAAACTGAAAACATAAAAACAGCAAGGTAGCAAGCGGTAAAAGTGAGCGTAAACGGTATTGCAATGATAGGAAACAAGGCCTAGGGTTCATACTTTCACTAGTGCAAGTTCTCTCAACAATAATAACATAATTGGATCATATAACTATCCATCAACATGCAACAAAGAGTCACTCCAAAGACATTAATAGCAGAGAATAAACGAAGAGATTATGGTAGGGTACGAAACCACCTCAAAGTTATTCTTTCCAATCAATCCATTGGGCTATTCCTATAAGTGTCACAAACAGCCCTAGAGTTCATACTAGAATAACACCTTAAGATACAAATCAACCAAAACCCTAATGTCACCTAGATACTCCAGTGTCACCTCAAGTATCCGTGGGTATGATTATACGATATGCATCACACAATCTCAGATTCATCTATTCAATCCAACACAAAGTACTTCAAAGAGTGCCCAAAGTTTCTACCGGAGAATCACGACGAAAACGTGTGCCAATCCCTATGCATAGGTTCATGGGCGGAACCCGCAAGTTGATCACCAAAACATACATCAAGTGGCACGTGATATCCCATTGTCACCATAGATACGCACGACAAGACATACATCAAGTGTTCTCAAATCTTTAAAGACTCAATCCGATAAGATTACTTCAAGGGGAAAACTCAATCCATTACAAGAGAGTAGAGGGGGAGAAGAAACATAAGATCCAAATATAATAGCAAAGCTCGCGATACATCAAGATTGTGCCAAATCAAGAACACGAGAGAGAGAGAGAGACAGATCAAACACATAGCTACTGGTACATACCCTCAGCCCCGAGGGTGAACTACTCCCTCCTCGTCATGCAGAGCGCCGGGATGATGAAGAGGGCCACCGGTGAGGGTTCCCCCTCCGACAGGGTGCCGGAACAGGGTCCCGATTGACTTTTGGTGGCTACAGAGGCTTGCGGCGGCGGAACTCCCGATCTAATATCTGTTCTGGAAGTTTTACGATACGTAGGTATATATGGGTGCAGGAGGTATGTCGGTGGAGCTGCGGGGGCCCCACGAGGCAGGGGGCGCGCCCTAGGGGGGTGGGCGCGCCTCCCACCTGAAGGAAATATGCCCTAGAGGCCATAATAAAGTTATTATTTATTTCCTTACATATCATGATAAATGTTTATTATTCATGCTAGAATTGTATTAACCGGAAACATAATACATGTGTGAATACATAGACAAACAGAGTGTCACTAGTATGCCTCTACCTGACTAGCTCTTTAATCAAAGATGGTTATGTTTCCGAACCATGAACAAAGAGTTGTTATTTGATTAACGAGGTCACATCATTAGTTGAATGATCTGATTGACATGACCCATTCCATTAGCATAGCACCCGATCGTTTAGTATGTTGCTATTGCTTTTATCCATGACTTATACATGTTCCTATGACTATGAGATTATGCAACTCCCGTTTGCCAGAGGAACACTTTGGGTGCTACCAAACGTCACAACGTAACTGGGTGATTATAAAGGAGTACTACAAGTGTCACCAAAGGTAGATGTTAGGTTGGCATATTTCGAGATTAGGATTTGTCACTCCGATCGTCGGAGAGGTATCTCTGGGCCCTCTCGGTAATGCACATCACATAAGCCTTGCAAGCATTGCAACTAATGAGTTAGTTGCGGGATGATGTATTACGGAACGAGTAAAGAGACTTGCCGGTAACGAGATTGAACTAGGTATTGGATACCGACGATCGAATCTCGGGCAAGTAACATACCGATGACAAAGGGAACAACGTATGTTGTTATGCGGTCTGACCGATAAAGATCTTCGTAGAATATGTAGGAGCCAATATGGGCATCCAGGTCCCGCTATTGGATATTGACCGGAGACGTGTCTCGGTCATGTCTACATTGTTCTCGAACCGTAGGGTCCGCACGCTTAACGTTACGATGACAGTTATTATGAGTTTATGCATTTTGATGTACCGAAGGAGTTCGGAGTCCCGGATGTGATCACGGACATGACGAGGAGTCTCGAAATGGTCGAGATGTAATGAATGATATATTGGAAGCCTATGTTTGGACATCGGATGTGTTCCAGGTGAAATCAGGATTTTACCGGAATACCGGGAGGGTTACCGGAACCCCCCGGGAGCATAATGGGCCAACATGGGCCTTGGTGGAGAGGAGAGAGGGCTGCCCTCATGGGCTGCGCGCCTCCCCCCTTCCCCTAGTCCTATTAGGACTAGGAGAGGTGGCCGGCCCCTCTCTCTCTCTCTCTCTCCCCCTTGGAGAATCCTAGTCCAACTAGGATTGGGGGGGGGGGAATCCTACTCCCAGAGGGAGTAGGACTCTCCTGGCGCGCCAGGCTTGGCCGGCCAGCCCCTCCCCCTTGGCTCCTTTATATACGGGGGCAGGGAGCACCCCATAGACACACAATTGATCATTGAGATCTTTCCTTAGCCGTGTGCGGTGCCCCCTTCCACCAAATTCCACCTCGGTCATATCGTTACAGTGCTTAGGCGAAGCCCTGCGCCGGTAACACATCAAGATCATCACCACACCGTCGTGCTGACGGAACTCTTCCCCGACGCTTTGCTGGATCGGAGCCCGGGGATCGTCATCGAGCTGAACGTGTGCCAAGAACTCGGAGGTGCCGGAGTAACGGTGCTGTGATCGGTTGGATTGCGAGGAGAACGTACGACTACTTCCTCTACGTTGCGTCAACGCTTACGCTTCGGTCTACGAGGGTACGTAGACAACACTCTCCCCTCTCGTTGCTATGCATCACCATGATCTTGCGTGTGCGTAGGAAATTTTTTGAAATTACTACGTTCCCCAACAGTGGTATCAGAGCCTAGGTTTTTATGGTTTGATGTTATTTGCACGAGTAGAACACAAGTGAGTTGTGGACGATACAAGTCATACTGCCTACCAGCATGTCATACTTTGGTTCAGCGGTATTGTTGGACGAGACGATCCGGATCAACCTTACGCGTACGCTTACGCGAGACCGGTTCCCTCGACGTGCTTTGCACATAGATGGCTTGCGGAAGACTGTCTCTCCAACTTTAGTGGAACCGAGTGTGGCTACGCCCGGTCCTTGAGAAGGTTAAAACGGAGTCTATTTGACAAACTATCGTTGTGGTTTTGATGCGTAGGTAAGATGAGTTCTTGCTTAAGCCCGTAGCAACCACGTAAAATTTGCAACAAACAAAGTAGAGGACGTCTAACTTGTTTTTGCAGGGCATGTTGTGATGTGATATGATCAAGACATGATGCTAAATTTTATTGTATGAGATGATCATGTTTTGTAACTGAGTTATCGGCAACTGGCAGGAGCCATATGGTTGTCGCTTTATTGTATGCAATGCAATCGCGATGTAATGCTTTACTTTATTACTAAGCGGTAGTGATAGTCGTGGAAGCATAAGATTGGCGAGACGACAACGATGCTACGATGAAGATCAAGGTGTCGCGCCGGTGACGATGGTGATCATGACGGTGCTTCGGAGATGGAGATCACAAGCACAAGATGATGATGACCATATCATATCACTTATATTGATTGCATGTGATGTTTATCTTTTTATGCTTCTTATCTTGCTTTGATTGACGGTAGCATTATAAGATGATCTCTCACTAAATTATCAAGAAGTGTTCTCCCTGAGTATGCACCGTTGCAAAAGTTCTTCGTGCTGAGACACCACGTGATGATCGGGTGTGATAGGCTCTACGTTCAAATACAACGGGTGCAAAACAGTTGCACACGCGGAATACTCAGGTTATACTTGACGAGCTATGCATATAAGATATGACCTCGGAACACGGAGACCGAAAGGTCGAGCGTGAATCATATAGTAGATATGATCAACATAATGATGTTCACCATTGAAACTACTCCATCTCACGTGATGATCGGACATGGTTTAGTTGATTTGGATCACGTGATCACTTAGAGGATTAGAGAGATGTCTATCTAAGTGGGAGTTCTTAAGTAATATGATTAATTGAACTTAAATTTATCATGAACTTAGTCCTGGTAGTATTAGCATATCTATGTTGTAGATCAATAGCTCGCATTGTTGCTTCCCTGTGTTTATTTTGATATGTTCCTAGAGAAAAATTGTGTTGAAAAATGTTAGTAGCAATGATGCGGATTGGATCCGTGATCTGAGGTTTATCCTCATTGATGCACAGAAGAATTATGTCCTTGATGCACCGCTAGGTGACGGACCTATTGCAGGAGCAGATGCAGACGTTATGAACGTTTTGCTAGCTCAATATGATGACTACTTAATAGTTTAGTGCACCATGCTTAACGGCTTAGAATCGGGACTTCAAAGACGTTTTGAACGTCATGGACCATATGAGATGTTCCAGGAGTTGAAGTTAATATTTCAAGCAAATACCCGAGTTGAGAGATATGAAGTCTCCAACAAGTTCTATAGCTAAAAGATGGAGGAGAATCGCTCAACTAGTGAGCATGTGCTCAGATTGTCTGGATACTACAATCACTTGAATCAAGTGGGAGTTAATCTTCCAGATAAGATAGTGATTGACAGAATTCTCTAGTCACCATCACCAAGTTAGTAGAACTTCGTGATGAACTATAATATGCAAGGGATAACGGAAAATATTCCCAAGCTCTTCGCGGTGCTAAAATCGGCGAAGGTAGAAATCAAAGAAAATCATCAACTGTTGATGGTTGACAAGATCACTAGTTTCAAGAAAAGGGCAAAAGGAAAGAAGGGGAACTTCAAGAAGAACGGCAAGCAAGTTGCTGCTCAAGTGAAAAAGCCCAAGTCTGGTCCTAAGCCTGAGACTAAGTGCTTCTACTGCAAAGGGACTGGTCACTGGAAGCGGAACTACCCCAAGTGATTGGCGGATAAAAAGGATGGCAAAGTGAACATAAGTATATTTGATATACATGTTATTGATGTGTATTTTACTAGTGTTCATAGCAACCCCTCAGTATTTGGTACTAGTTCAAGTTGCTAAGATTAGTAACTCGAAACGGGAGTTGCAGAATGAACAAAGACTAGTTAAAGAGCAAGGTGACGATGTGTGTTGGAAGTGGTTCCAAGATTGATATGATCATCATCACACATTCCCTATACTTTCGGGATTAGTGTTGAAACTAAATAAGTGTTATTTGGTGTTTGCGTTGAGCATGAATATGATTTGATCATGTTTATTGCAATACAGCTATTCATTTAAGTAAGAGAATAAATTGTTGTTCTGTTTACATGAATAAAACCTTCTATGGTTATACACACCAACGAAATGGTTTGTTGGATCTCGATCATAGTGATACACATATTCATAATATTGAAGCCAAAAGATGCAAAGTTAATAATGATAGTGCAACTTATTTGTGGCACTGCAGTTTAGGTCATATTGGTGTAAAGCGCATGCTGATGGGATTTTGGAATCACTTGATGCTTGCGAACCATGCCTCTTGGGCAAGATGGCTAAAACGCCGTTCTCCGGAACAATGGAGCAAGCGACAGATTTGTTGGAAATCATACATACTGATGTATATGGTCTGATGAAAATTAAGGCTCGCGACAAGTATCATTATTTTCTGACCTTCACAGATGTTTTGAGCAGATATGGGTATATCTACTTGATGAAACATAAGTCTGAAATGTTTGAAAAGTTCAAAGAATTTCAGAGTGAAGTGGAAAATCATCGTGACAAGAAAATAAAGTTTCTACGATCTGATCGCGGAGACGAATATTTGAGTTACGAGTTTGGTCTTCAGTTAAAACAAATGTGAAATAGTTTCACTACTCACGCCACCTGGAACACCACAGCATAATGGTGCGTCCGAACGTCATAACCGTACTTTATTGGATATAGTACAATCTATGATGTCTCTTACCGATCTACCACTATCGTTTTTGGGGTTATGCATTAAAGACAGCTGCATTCACGTTAAAAAGGGCACCATCTAAGTCCGTTGAGACGACACAATATGAACTGTGGTTTAGCAAGAAACCAAAGTTGTCGTTTCTTAAAGTTTGGGGTTGTGATGCTTATATGAAAAAGCTTCATCCTGATAAGCTCAAACCCAAATTGGAGAAATATGTCTTCATAGGATACCCAAAGGAAATTGTTGGGTACACCTTCTATCACAGATCCAAAGGCAAGACATTTGTTGCTAAGAATGGATCCTTTCTAGAGAAGGAGTTTCTCTCGAAAGAAGTGAGTGGGAGGAAAGTAGAACTTGATAAGGTAATTGTACCTTCTCCCTTATTGGAAAGTAGTTCATCACAGAAATCTGTTCCTGTGACTACTACACCAATTAGTGAGGAAGCTAATGATGATGATCATGTAACTTCAGATCAAGTTACTACCGAATCTCGTAGGTAAACCAGAGTGAGATCCGCACCAGAGTGGTACGGTAATCCTGTTCTGGAAATCATGTTACTAGACCATGACGAACTTGCGAACTATGAGGAAGCGATGATGAGCCCAGATTCCGCGAAATGGTTAGAGACCATGAAATCTGAGATATGATCCATGTATGAGAACAAAGTATGGAGTTTGATGGATTTGCCCGATGATCGGCAAGCCATAGAAAATAAATGGATCTTCAAGAGGAAGACGGACACTGATAGTAGTGTTACTATCTACAAAGCTAGAATTGTCGCAAAAGGTTTTCGACAAGTTCAAGGTGTTGACTACGATGAGAGTTTCTCACTCGTATCTATGCTTAAGTCTGTCCGAATCATGTTAGCAATTGCCGCATTTTATGAAATCCGGCAAATGGATAAACAAAACTACATTCCTTAATGGATTTATTAAAGAAGAGTTGTATACGATGCAACTAGAAGGTTTTGTCGATCCTGAAGGTGTTAACAAAATATGCAAGCTCCAGCGATCCATCTATGGACTGGTGCAAGCATCTCGGAGTTGGAATATACGCTTTGATAAGTTGATCAAAGCATATAGTTTTATACAGACTTGCGGTGAAGCCTGTATTTACAAGAAAGTGAGTGGGAGCACTACAACATTTCTGATAAGTATATGTAAATGACATATTATTGATCGGAAATAATGTAGAATTATTCTGTGAAGCATAAAGGAGTATTTGAAAGGAGTTTTTCGAAGAAGGACCTCGGTGAAGCTGCTTACATATTGAGCATCAAGATCTATAGAGATAGATCAAGACGCTTGATAAGTTTTTCAATAAGTACATACCTTGAAAGAATTTTGAAGTAGTTCAAAATGGAACAGTCAAAGAAAGAGTTCTTGCCTGTATTACAAGGTGTGAAATTGAGTAAAACTCAAAGCCCGACCATGGCAGATGATAGAAAGAGAATGAAAGTCATTCCCTATGCCTCAGCCATAGGCTCTATGAAGTATGCCATGCTGTGTACCAGATCTATTGCATACCCTACCACTGAGTTTGGCAAGGGAGTACAATAGTGATCTAGGAGTAGATCACTGGACAGCGGTCAAAATTATCCTTAATGGAATAAGGATATGTTTCTCGATTATGGAGGTGACAAAAGGTTGTTCGTAAAAGATTACGTTGATGCAAGTTTTGACACTAATCTAGATGACTCTAAGTCTCAATCTAGATACATATTGAAAGTAGGAGCAATTAGCTAAAGTAGCTCCGTACAGAGTATTATTGACATAGAAATTTGCAAAATACTTACGGATCTGAATGTGACAGACCCGTGGACTAAAATTATCTCACAAGCAAAACATGATCACACCTTAGTACTCTTTGGGTGTTAATCACATAAGCGATGTGAACTAGATTACTGACTCTAGTAAACCCTTTGGGTGTTGGTCACATATCGGTGTGAACTATGGGTGTTAATCACATGGTGATGTGAACTATTGCTGGTAAATCACATGGCGATGTGAACTAGATTATTGACTCTAGTGCAAGTGGGAGACTGAAGGAAATATGCCCTAGAGGCAATAATAAAGTTATTATTTATTTCCTTACATATCATGATAAATGTTTATTATTCATGCTAGAATTGTATTAACCGGAAACATAATACATGTGTGAATACATAGACAAACAGAGTGTCACTAGTATGCCTCTGCCTGACTAGCTCTTTAATCAAAGATGGTTATGTTTCCGAACCATGAACAAAGAGTTGTTATTTGATTAACGAGGTCACATCATTAGTTGAATGATCTGATTGACATGACCCACTCCATTAGCATAGCACCCGATCGTTTAGTATGTTGCTATTGCTTTTATCCATGACTTATACATGTTCCTATGACTATGAGATTATGCAACTCCCGTTTGCCGGAGGAACACTTTGGGTGCTACCAAACGTCACAACGTAACTGGGTGATTATAAAGGAGTACTACAGGTGTCACCAAAGGTAGATGTTAGGTTGGCATATTTCGAGATTAGGATTTGTCACTTCGATCGTCGGAGAGGTATCTCTGGGCCCTCTCGGTAATGCACATCACATAAGCCTTGCAAGCATTGCAACTAATGAGTTAGTTGTGGGATGATGTATTACGGAACGAGTAAAGAGACTTGCCGGTAACGAGATTGAACTAGGTATTGGATACCGACGATCGAATCTCGGGCAAGTAACATACCGATGACAAAGGGAACAACGTATGTTGTTATGCGGTCTGACCGATAAAGATCTTCGTAGAATATGTAGGAGCCAATATGGGCATCCAGGTCCCGCTATTGGATATTGACCGGAGACGTGTCTCGGTCATGTCTACATTGTTCTCGAACCGTAGGGTCCGCACGCTTAACGTTACGATGACAGTTATTATGAGTTTATGCATTTTGATGTACCGAAGGAGTTCGGAGTCCCGGATGTGATCACGGACATGACGAGGAGTCTCGAAATGGTCGAGACGTAAAGAATGATATATTGGAAGCCTATGTTTGGACATCGGATGTGTTCCAGGTGAAATCAGGATTTTACCGGAATACCTGGAGGGTTACCGGAACCCCCCGGGAGCATAATGGGCCAACATGGGCCTTGGTGGAGAGGAGAGAGGGCTGCCCTCATGGGCTGCACACCTCCCCCCTTCCCCTAGTCCTATTAGGACTAGGAGAGGTGGCCGGCCCCTCTCTCTCTCTCTCTCTCTCTCTCTCTCTCTCTCTCTCTCCCCCTTGGAGAATCCTAGTCCAACTAGGATTTGGGGGGGGGAATCCTACTCCCAGAGGGAGTAAGACTCTCCTGGCGCGCCAGGCTTGGCTGGCCAGCCCCTCCCCCTTGGCTCCTTTATATACGGGGGCAGGGAGCACCCCATAGACACACAATTGATCATTGAGATCTTTCCTTAGCCGTGTGCGGTGCCCCCTTCCACCAAATTCCACCTCGGTCATATCGTTACAGTGCTTAGGCGAAGCCCTGCGCCGGTAACACATCAAGATCGTCACCACGCCGTCGTGCTGTCGGAACTCTTCCCCGACGCTTTGCTGGATTGGAGCCCGGGGATCGTCATCGAGCTGAACGTGTGCCAAGAACTCGGAGGTGCCGGAGTAACGGTGCTGTGATCGGTTGGATTGCGAGGAGAACGTACGACTACTTCCTCTATGTTGCGTCAACGCTTCCACTTCGGTCTACGAGGGTACGTAGACAACACTCTCCCCTCTCGTTGCTATGCATCACCATGATCTTGCGTGTGCGTAGGAAATTTTTTGAAATTACTACGTTCCCCAACACCACCCTCGTGGCCAGCTCCCGTATCTTCTGACGTAGAGTCCAAGTCTATCTGGTAGGTTTCCTTCCAAAAATAACTTCTCCAGTTGATTTCGTTCCGTTTTGACTTCGTCTGATATTCCTTTTCCTCGAAACACTGAAATAGGCATAAAACAGCAAATCTGGGTTGGGCCTCCGGTTAATAGGTTAGTCTCAAAAATAATATAAAAGTGGATAATAAAGCCCAATATTGCCTAAAACAGTAGATAATATAGCATGGAGCAATCAAAAATTATAGATACGTTGGAGATGTATCAAGCATCCCCAAGCTTAATTCCTGCTCGTCCTCGAGTAGGTAAATGGTAAAAAAGATAATTTTTGATGTGGAATGCTGGGTGGCATAATTTCATTGTAATTCTTCTCAATTGTGATATGAATATTCAGATCCGAAAGATTCAAGACAAAAGTTCATATTAACATAAAAATAATAATACTTCAAGCATACTAATAAAGCAATTATGTCTTCTCAAAATAACATGGCCAAAGAAAGTTATCCCTACAAAATCATATAGTATGGCTATGCTCCATCTTGACCAAACAAAGTATTTAAATCATGCACAACCCCGATGACAAGCCAAGCAATTGTGTCATACTTTAACATTTTCAAAACTTTTTCAATCTTCACGCAATACATGAGCGTGAGCCATGGATATAGCACTATATGTGGAATAGAATGGTGGTTGTGGAGAAGACAAAAAGAGGGGAAGATAGTCTCACATCAACTAGGCGTATCAACGGGCTATGAAGATGCCCATCAATAGATATCAATGTGAGTGAGTAGGGATTGCCATGCAACGGATGCACTAGAGCTATAAGTATATGAAAGCTCAACAAAAGAAACTAAGTGGGTGTGCATCCAACTCACTTGCTCACGAAGACCAGGGCAATTTGAGGAAGCCCATCATTGGAATATACAAGCCAAGTTCTATAATGAAAAATTCCCACTAGTATATGAAAGTGATATCATAGGAGACTCTCTATCATGAAGATCTTGGTGCTAATTTGAAGCACAAGTGGTAGAAGGATAGTAACATTGTCCCTTCTCTCTTTTTCTCTCATTTTTTTGGGCCTTTTTTTGGCCTTTCTCTTTTTTTTATTCGTCCGGAGTCTCATCCCGACTTGTGGGGGAATCATAGTCTCCATCATTCTTTCCTCACTTGGGACAATGCTCTAAAAATGATGATTGAGGGAGTCCTGGATTAGGGGGTGTTCGGATAGCCGAACTATATCTTCAGCCGGACTCCAGGACCATGAAGATACAAGATTAAAGACTTCGTCCCGTGTCCGGAAGGTTCTTTCCTTGGCGTGGAAGGCAAGCTAGGCGTGCGGATATTCAAGATCTCCTACCAATGTAACCGACTCTGTGTAACCCTAACCCTATCCGGTGCCTATATAAACCGGAGGGTTGTAGTCCGTAGGACGAACACATCATAACCATCATCATACCCATAGGCTAGCTTCTAGGGTTTAGCCTCCTTGATCTCGTGGTAGATCTACTCTTGTACTACCCATATCATCAATATTAATCTAGCAGGAGTAGGGTTTTACCTCCATCGAGAGGGCCCGAACCTGGGTAAAATAAAGTGTCCCTTGTCTCTTGTTACCATCCGACCTTGACGCACAGATCGGGACCCCCTACCCGAGATCCGCCGGTTTTGACACCAACATTGGTGCTTTCATTGAGAGTTCCTCTGTGTCGTCGCCTTTAGGCCCGATGGCTCCTTTGATCATCAACAACGATGAGGTCCAGGGTGAGACTTTTCTCCCCGGACAGATCTTCATCTTCGGCGGCTTCGCTCTACGGGCCAACTCGCTTGGCCATCTGGAGCAGATCGAAAGCCACGCCCCTGGCCATCAAGCCAGGTGGGGAAGCTTAAACTACATGGCAGATACCCTCGGAGACCTGATCTTCGACGGATTCAAGCCACATCCAAGCGCGCCGCACTATCTCGAGGGGCATGATATAGCTCTGCCTCCGAACAGTGTCCTGGAGGCCGCATACGCTCCGGCCCTGATCCTCGATCCGGAGCCCGCTGCGTTCTTTGAGGATGAACGGTTGGACGTCACCTAGGGGGCTGCGATCTTAAAAGCCATTGAGCCAAACGCAAGCCCCGCACTCCGCATGGCACATGACTCCAAGGAGCCGGACTCTTCTTCGAACTCCGAACCTCCCGCGCCCCTGCCAATCGAATCAGATTGGGCGCCGGTAATGGAGTTCACCGTCGCGGACATCTTTCAGTATTTGCCTTTCGGTGATATTCTGAAATCTCTCAAGTCTCTCTCTTTTTCAGGAGAGCCCAGGCCGAACTGTGGCCTGCGAGGTTGGGATTCGGACGATGAAGAAATTCAAAGCCCACCCACCAACCACTTAATAGCCACTATCGACGATTTAACCGACATGCTCGACTTCGGCTCCGAAGACTTCGACGGTATGGACGACAAAGACGGAGACGAACGGGAACCAGCGCCCATAGGGCACTGGACCTCCACCCCACTTAATGACGTATTCATGGTGGATACACCCGAAAAAACTCACAATGAGGAAGAAGGGGGCGAAAAGAAGGGTAAACCCTCCGAAAAGCACTCAAAGCGGCGACGTAAACGCCGAGAGAAGCCCCGCCTCGATCAAGACCCAGCCATAGAGCAGGACGAGCCGGCAGATGACGAACGCATCCCAGAACAGCCGTCCGAACAGGGTAACACAGGCAGAGAGGACGAACAGTCCTCCCCCAGTCATAACAGAACTCCGGACGATACCACGCCGGATAAAATCATGGAGCAGAAGAATCTCCAAGAAAGGCTCGTCGCCACACCACGAAGCCTGAAGAAGCAGAAGCAAAAGCTAAAGACGGCGGAAGATGCACTCAAAACAAGATGGAGCAAAGTAATCAAGACCGCAGACAAATACGGCGGCAGCCGCCGCACCAAAAGCTATCCGAAGAGAAAGCTACTGCCCGAATTCGACCAGGAGGCCCTAGAGCCCCCAAACTCGAAAAACAAAAAGGCTACACGGTCGAATAAACAACCTCTCGGCCACTACAATACGGCAAACGGCGTCGCACTCAATGCGGCATGCGACGCAATCAAAGACTCGCATCATGGCCCAGCCAGGTCCATTTACGGGCCAAGAAAGCAAGCTCTCGCAAGCAATGCAAAAAATCCACCATCAGAATCCGGCACACCCAAATATAGGGGTGCCGCACACCCTCTATGTTTCAACAATGAGGTCCTGGAATATGAATTCCCAGAGGGATTTAAACCCGTTAACATAGAGGCGTACGATGGAACAACAGACCCGGGAGTCTGGATCGAGGATTATATCCTCCACATACATATGGCTAGAGGAGATGATCTCCACGCCATAAAATATTTACCCCTTAAGCTCAAAGGGCCAGCCCGGCACTGGCTTAAAAGCCTTCCCGAAAACACAATTGGAAGTTGGGAAGAGCTCGAGGACGCTTTCCGAGCAAATTTTCAAGGGACCTACGTCCGTCCCCCGGACGCAGACGACCTCAGTCACATAACTCAGCAATCCGGAGAATCAGCTCGGCAGTTCTGGAACAGATTCCTCACTAAAAAGAATCAAATAGTGGATTGTCCGGACGTCGAAGCCCTAGCGGCTTTCAGGCACAATGTTCGGGACGAATGGCTCGCCAGACACCTCGGCCAGGAAAAGCCAAGAACAATGGCCGCACTCACAAGCCTCATGACCCGCTTTTGCGCAGGAGAGGACAGCTGGTTGGCACGATGCAGCCCCAGCAACCCAAGTACATCAGAAATCAGGGATGGAAACGGGAAACCACGGCGATACAAGGACCTTCGCCGAATCAAAAGAAAAAGTCCGAAGAGCACGACAGTCAATGCCGGATTCAAAGGCTCACGGCAAAATCAGACAAAATCACCCCCTCAGGATAATAGGGAAGATCCGTCCAGTCTAAAGAGAATCATGGAAAGGATATGTCAGATACACAGTACTCCTGGAAAGCCTGCTAATCATACCCACAGAGACTGTTGGGTTTTCAAACAATCCGAAAGGCTTAACGCCGAACACAAGGGGCTCGACACACCAAGTGAGGAAGAGGACGAACCCCAAAAGCGGAACACCAGGAAGCAAAAGAACTTCCCGCAAGAAGTCAAAACAGTGAACTCACTTCATATAACAAGGCATGAGGCACCCATAAAGGTCCGCACATTCAAGCCTATTCCTCAGGAGTCTGGCCACTGGTCACTAAAGCCAATCATTTTTTATCAGCTAGATTATTCTCGCAATATCAAACACGCAGGCCGGACTGCCCTGACGCTTAATCCAATAATAGACGGATTCCATTTTACCAACGTCCTTATGGACGGTGGCAGTGGATTAAATCTGATATATCAGGATACAATTCACCGCATGGGCATAAACCCAGCACGAATCCGTCACAGTAAAACCTCCTTTCAAGGAGTAGCACCAGGCCCGGACACCCACTGTATGGGTTTTCTCCGGCTTGTGGTCATATTTGGCTCTGCCAATAACTTTCGTCGCGAAAAGCTTATCTTCCACATAGTCCCGTTTTCTAGTGGCTATCAAGCACTAATGGGACGCGGAGCTTTCGCTCGCTTTAACGCAATACCGCATTATGCATCCCTCACGCTAAAGATGCCCGGTCCTCGAGGCATCATCTCTTTAAAGGGAGCATACTAAACTACATCTCCTCCAAACGGAGGATTGTGCGGCCACTTAAATGGCCGCCCAACAAAATGGCCTCGCCAGCCAAAAGACTTTTTCGATGTAAGTCACAAAAGGCCGCGGACCCGGACTCAATGAGTTCGGCACAAGCCCATTTTCATTATAGGCTTGGTACGCCTCACCAGGGGCTGTACGCAGAGACAATAAAACTCGACCGTATCTATTTCTCACTTCACATTTTATTTATTATTCTTTTTGATCCGCATGACCCAATTTTCAATTTAGTTCTTCCCCTTTACAGATGAACGTCGTACGGCGCCCGTCCAGGACACGGCACAGCGGAGACACAGGTGCAGACGTGCAGTAGGGACCCGCCCCAAAGGATTCTTCTTAGATTAAGACCCTGCGTAAACCTTTTTTACTGTCTCTTACTGCTATACATCCCCTGGTTTACCTCACTATAACCATGGAGGAGACTGGCGTTTTGGCATGTGGCCACGCCAGAATTCTTGCTTGTACCTGGACACAAGGGGCTTTTTTCTTTTTCAAGGGTGTCGTTTCACACGCACCCACAAAGACCGAACACCTTAGGGAGTGTTCGGCGTCGCGAGTTTTGGCACTATATGCATCAGCTCCGAGTCATGATTTTGGTCACATGTTGGGTTGCCTTACGTTCCGTTCTGTCGGCTAAGGTTGCACCAGGAGAACTACTACGATTGTGCCCCAGTTCGTCCGGGTGAGCACCTCAGTAGGGAAAGCCGAAAACCGACTGTCATGATGTAGCGCGAGACTGGTCGCCACTCGATGACTTATATGAATTTATCGAATTCCTCCGTTTTGACGAAGGGCTGCTTCCCGGTCAGGCACATATGCGTCCCGAATTCGGGTAAACGCAGTCGCCATTAAAGGGCTACCTAAAGAGTCCCACTGTCAAGCTCCTATGGCTAAGTGAAAGTGTTAAAGCATTATAGTCCGGTTGCCTAGCCCGCGGCGCTATCACCTCCTTTGTAGGACCAAGACGTTGGGTTAAGTGTGAAAATGCGTTCTTCGCGCGCACCCCCGCACTATGTGCGTGGGGGCTGAAGCCAACGACTGCAATCTTTCAGAATTTATATATTAAAATGGCCGCACAGGAGGTGTTATTAATACTTGAAGGCACAAGTCTAAATTACGCCATTACAATTTATAAAAATATTGATCTACGATTACATATGCTGTCATAAAACAGCATCTTTCGAACACTGCCTCTCTATTATACGAGCGCCCGCGAGGACTTCCTCAAAATAGTGCTCGGAAGGAATTCGGCTTTTATCCGAATCACGGGACGCAACAACGGTGGGCTCCATATCTGCCCAGTATGTCTTGACACGGGCAAGAGCCAGCCGCGCGCCCTCTATGCAAGCGGACCTCTTTAGAGCTTCAATCCGAGGCACCACGTCAAGAAATTGCTGCACCAAACTGAAATAGCTTCTCGGCTTCGATCTCCCCGGACACAGGTGGTCCATGGCATACTTCATGGCGAGTCCGGACAACCTATTCAGCTCGGCCCATTGGGCCAGGCGATCATCCACTGATAATGGACACTCTGGATTAGTGAACTGCGACCAGAAGAGCTTTTCCACTTCATGATCTTTCTTATCTTGAAAGTACCTGGTCGCATCGGCGGCACTAGCCGACAAATCCAGATAGGTGTCCTCCACGCTCCACGCTCGGTCCAACGGGGCGAACTTCGGATCACAGAATTTTCTCCGCAGTAGGAAGGGCTTTCCATCCGCAATTAGTCCGGCTTGACGCAGCTCTTCCCTTGATGCTCTCATACCAGAGCGGGCGTCCTTGGCGTCGGTGACGGCCTTCTCTAAATCCGTCTGCCGGGCTCGACCTTCCTCTTCAAGAAGTTTGCAACGGTCAGTAGCACTTTTCAACTTCACGTCTATATCAGCCATCTCCTCCTTGCTTCGGCAATGGGAAGCCTGTTCGGCTTTTAGCTCTTCACGGGCTCTTCCGGCAGCCGCATCGCTTTTTCTGGCTTGTTCCTTTGCTTTGGCGAGCTCGGCCCTAAGTCCTTCTACGGCCGCCGCACCATCTGCATCAAGCATACACAAGGTAAGATACTGACATAAAGCTCCTCTTACTAACAATCGCCAAATAAACTCAATACCTTGAGCATCATCAAGCCGCTTGTTAACAAGCACGATGTCGGCTTCTGCCTCATCGAGTTGCCGTTTCATTTCGGCAAAATCTCGAGTCCGGCTCGACTCCGGACAACCTGCCACCTACATACAAAGGTGCCACTTAAAGGACCTGGAATTAAGATCCTCTGCGCGCCGCTAATCTTTGCGGCACACAGAGTCTCAGGGGCTACTATCTATACAAGGCGCATGTTATTATGCGCAATTAACACTAATGTTCGTTATTCAAAACGTACCTCAAGGCCCGCCAGTAAACTCTTGACGGCCTTGTTCAGTCCGCTTTCCGCGGATGAAATCTTTTCAATCACCGTGTGCATCAACGCACGATGCTCCTCTGAAATAGAGGCTCGGCCCAGCAGAACCTTCAGCTTCTCCGACCGAACACCAGATGGTGCCGGACTCGTCCCATGGCCTTCTTCGGAGGCCGGACAAGGTGAACCCCGGGGGGCCGCATGATCACCTTCTGCCTCTGGCAGATTCCGAGAAATCCTCTGCGACGACACTTCGGCGTCACCCGCCTTGCTAGGCGATGAAGGAGGAGGCGTTCCGCTCTCCATCATCTCCGGAAGAAGGTCCCCCGATGACGAGCTCTGCCGAGAAGGGTCGAGGTCCGAACTACAAGGTAAGGTTTCGGTTAAAACTTCTCAGATATAAATTAAGGATTTCTCTTAAAAGAATGACTCTCTTTCTACTTACGGCTCGTTGGAGGGCTGCTCCTTTTGAGGATTTAGTTCGGCCGAGGGGCTCCCCGGCGTCGGGTCCTCTGACGCGGATTCTTTCCCCCGCTTTGGAGCTACGGCTCCCGGGTCGTCAGAGGCGGCCCTTTTCTTCCCCTTTGGAGAGGAGTTGTTGATTCCCCCCTTTGGGATGGCCCCTTTCGAAGAGGCCACGGTTTCCTTGTCCGCCCCTTCATTTTCCTCTCGAGGCACCACCTCCAACATCCTGACCAGCACAGGATCTAGCCTGGTCTCGAGAAGGGGAGCTGGACACCGGACCAGCTTCGCCTTCGATATCCACTCCTGCGTAAAAAGGAGAAGTACTGTTAAAAAATAAGTCAATTGTACGGACAGAAGGTCCGGGCGCAAGGTCACCTACTTCTGTATCCGGGCGGTTGCGGCTTAAACCAGCATCCTCGGTCAAATCTGGACTCACTCCTTGTGGTCCAAAGAACAGTCTATACATCTCCATAGGCGTCACGCCCTTGAAATTTCGGAGAACTCGCGGCCCCTCTGGGTTGAACTCCCACAGGCGGAGGGGGCGACGTTGGCCGGGCAGTGTCCGGCAAATCAGCATAACTTGTGTCACCTTGACCAGGTTGAGGTCTCCTTTTAGGAGATCCTTTATGCGGCCCGGCAACAGAGGAATGTCTTCAGGCAAGCCCCGATCTAACCCTGTGTTGATCCACGATGTTAAACGTGGTGGGGGCCCGAGCGAAAGGCGGGAGGCGCTACCCAAGTGGTGCCCCGAGGAGAGGTGATGTAGAACCACTCCTGTTGCCATAAGCCGAGCTCCTCTTGAAAAGTGCCCTCGGGCCATGGAGCATCGGTATTCCTTTTTATAACAGCACCTCCGCACTCTACGTGACGCCCCTCGATTATCTTCGGTTCTACCTTGAAGGTCTTGAGCCATACTCCGAAGTGAGGAGTGATATGGAGAAACGCTTCACACACAACAATGAAGGAGGAGATATGGAGGATGGACTCCGGAGCTAGGTCATGGAATTCCAGCCCATAATAAAACATCAGCCCCCTTACGAAAGGATCCGTTGGGAAGCCTAATCCCCGAAGGAAGTGGGAGATGAATACTACGCTCTCACCAGGCTGAGGGCTTGGGATCGCTTGTCCTTGAGCAGGCAACCTGTGCGGGATCTCGCTGGTCAGGAACCTAGCCTCCCTCAACCTTGATACGTCCTCCTCCGTAACGGAGGAGGGCATCCATTGGCCTTGAAGGTCGGAGCCGGACATTGTCGATGGTCCGGTGCACCTAGAATCTAAAAGCCTGCGGTGTTGGAACTCGAGGCTATGGGCGAGCTTGTTTTGAGAACACAAGAGGGGAGCAAGGTCTAGGTCTTTTTATAAGAGGCAGAATATCAAGAGCCCTCCCCGTAACCGTCTTGGACTAGCCTTTAATCAAGGCAGGACGTGCTTAACGGGCACGGTTGGGTTACCCACGTCCGTATTAATGAGAATCCCGTTAAAAGGGGCACACGATCTCTGCTTCGACAAGACGTGCCAAGGAAACCGCCTCGTTGAACGTGCTGCGATGGAACAACAAAAAATAATCCATACAGAAGGCTTGGTCGCAGTGTTATGACGCACTGCGGAATACGTCAGCAGATTTGATTTGTGTTTGTATTATTCTCTATATGGCAATACGTGGAAACTTGTTTTGCAGAGCCGGACACTATTTTTTTGGTGTTTATTATCTTCTTGAAGAATTTGGAGGAGGAACCCGCCTTGCAATGCCGAAGACAATTTGCGCGCCGGACTCGTCGTCATTGAAGCCTGGTTCAGGGGCTACTGAGGGAGTCCTGGATTAGGGGGTGTTCGGATAGCTGAACTATATCTTCAGCCGGACTCCAGGACCATGAAGATACAAGATTGAAGACTTCGTCCCGTGTCCGGAAGGTTCTTTCCTTGGTGTGGAAGGCAAGCTAGGCGTGCGGATATTCAAGATCTCCTACCAATGTAACCGACTCTGTGTAACCCTAACCCTATCCGGTGCCTATATAAACCGGAGGGTTGTAGTCCGTAGGACGAACACATCATAACCATCATGATACCCATAGGCTAGCTTCTAGGGTTTAGCCTCCTTGATCTCGTGGTAGATCTACTCTTGTACTACCCATATCATCAATATTAATCTAGCAGGAGTAGGGTTTTACCTCCATCGAGAGGGCCCGAACCTGGGTAAAATAAAGTGTCCCTTGTCTCCTGTTACCATCCGACCTTGACGCACATATCGGGACCCCCTACCCGAGATCCGCCGGTTTTGACACCGACAATGATCATCACACTTTTATTTTTCTTACAACTCAACAATTACAACTCGATACTTGGAACAAGATATGACTCTATATGAATGCCTCCGGCGGTGTACCGGGATATGCAATGAATCAAGAGTGACATGTATGAAAGAATTATGAATGGTGGCTTTGCCACAAATACGATGTCAACTACATGATCATATAAAGCAATATGACAATGATGGAGCGTGTCATAATAAACGGAACGGTGGTAAGTTGCATGGCAATATATCTCGGAATGGCTATGGAAATGCCATGATAGGTAGGTATGGTGGCTGTTTTGAGGAAGGTATATGGTGGATGTATGATATCGGTGAAAAGTGCGCGGTATTAGAGAGGCTAGCAATGGTGGAAGGATGGGAAAAAATGCATATAATCCATGGACTCAACATTAGTCATAAAGAACTCATATACTTATTGCAAAAATCTAGAAGTTATCAAAGCAAAGTATTACGCGCATGCTCCTAGGGGGATAGATTGGTAGGAAAAGACCATCACTTGTCCCCGACCGCCACTCATAAGGAAGACAATCAATAAACACCTCATGCTCCGACTTCGTTACATAACGGTTCACCATACGTGCATGCTACGGGAATCACAAACTTCAACGCAAGTATTCTTTAAATTCACAACTACTCAACTAGCATGACTCTAATATTATCACCTCCATATCTCAAAACAATTATCATGCTTCAATCTTTTCTTAGTATTCAACACACTCATGAGAATTTTTCTTTTATTAGTCTTGTATGCCTAGCATATTAGAATTAAGCACATTAACATGCTATTTAAGACTCTCAAAATAATCTAAGTGAAGCATGCGAGTTCATCTATTTCTTCAAAGTACAACTACCACCATGCTCTAAAAGATATAAGTGAAGCACTAGAGCAAACAACAAACTACTCTGAAAGATATAAGTGAAGATCAATGAGTAGTCGAATAATTATGCAACTATGTGAAGACTCTCCTATTTAAGAATTTTAGATCTTGGTACTTTATTCAAACAGCAAGCAAAGCTAAATAAAAATAAAATGACGCTCCAAGCAAAATACATACCATGTGGTGAATAAAAATATAGCTCCAAGTAAAATACCGATGGAAGTAGACGAAAGAGGGGATGCCTTCCGGGGCATCCCCAAGATTAGACACTTGGTTATCCTTGAATATTACCTTGGGGTGCCTTTTGCATCCCCAAGATTAGGCTCTTTCCACTCCTTATTCCATATTCCATCGAATCTTTACCCAAAACTTGAAAACTTCACAACGCAAAACTTAACAGAAAACCCGTGAGCTCCGTTAGTGAAAGAAAACAAAACACCACTTGATGGTACTGTAATTAACTCATTCTTTATTTATATTGGTTTTAAACCTACTGTATTACAACTTCTCTATGGTTTATAAACTACCCATAGAGTCATCAAACTAAGCAAGCAACACAATGAAAACAGAATCTGTCAAAAACAAGAACAGTCTGTAGTAATCTGTAACTAACGCAAACTTCTGGAACTCCAAAAATTATAAAATAAATTGGTGGACCTGAGGAATTTGTCTAGTAATCATCTGCAAAAAGAATCAACTAAATATCACTCTCCATTAAAAAGTTCTAGCTAATCTCGTGAGTGCCAAAGTTTCTGTTTTTTTACAGCATGATCATAAAGACTTCACCCAAGTCTTCTCAAAGGTTCTACTTGGCACAAACACTAATTAAAACATAAAACCACATCTAAACAGAAGCTAGATGGATTATTTATTCCTAAACAGAACCAAAAAGTAATAAACTAAAATAAAATTGGGTTGCCTCCCAACAATCGCTATCGATTAACGCCCCTAGCTAGGCATGATGATTTCAATGATGCTCACATAAAAGATAAGAATTGAAACATAAAGGGAGCATCATGAAGAATATGACTAGCACATTTAAGTCTAACCCACTTCCTATGCATAGGGATTTTGTGAGCAAACAACTTATGGGAACAATAATCAACTTGCATAGGAAGGTAAAACAAGCATAACTTCAAAACTTTAAGCACATAGAGAGGAAACTTGATATTATTGCAACTCCTATAAGCATATGTTCCTCCCGCATAATAATTTTCAGTAGCATCATGAACGAATTCAACAATATAACCAGCACCTAAAGCATTCTTTTCATGATCTACAAGCAAAGAAAATTTACTACTCTCCACATAAGCAAGATTCTTCTCATGAATAATAGTGGGAGCAAACTCAATAAAATAACTATCAAATGATTGAAAATTAAGATCAAGATGAAAAGTTTCATGGTTACCATTATTCTTTATGGCATAGGTGTCATCACAATAATCATCATAGATAGGAGGCATGCTTTCATCATAGTAAATTTGCTCATTAAACCTTGGGGGACAAAAATATCATCTTCATCAAACATAACTTCCCCAAGCTTGTGTCTTTGCATATCATTAGCATCATGGATATTCAAGGAATTCATACTAACAATATTGCAATCATGCTCATCATTCACATATTATATGCCAAGCATTCTATGTAATTCTTCTTCTAGTACTTTGGCATAATTTTCTTTTCCATCATACTCACAAAAGATATTAAAAATATGAAGCGTATGAGATAAACTCAATTCCATTTTTGGTAGTTTTCTTCTATAAACTAAACTAGTGCTAAAACAAGAAAGAAAAAGATTCGATTGCAAGATCTAAAGATATACCTTCACTTACCTAGCCTCCCCGGCAACGGCGCCAGAAAAGAGCTTGATGTCTACTACACAACCTTCTCCTTGTAGAAGTTGTTGGGCCTGCAAGTGCAGAGGTTTGTAGGACAGTAGCAAATTTCCCTCAAGTGGATGACCTAAGGTTTATCAATCCGTAGGAGGCATAGGTTGAAGATGGTCTCTCTCAAGCAACCCTGCAACCAAATAACAAAGAGTCTCTTGTGTCCCCAACACACCCAATACAATGGTAAATTGTTGTAACACCCTCGATGCGCCTATATCTCCCACGTGTCGAAGCACGACTTAGAGGCATAACCGCATTGAAAGCAATGTCGCAAGTGAGGTAATCTTCACACAACCCATGTAATACATAAGGGAAAGAGATACATAGTTGGCTTACAATCGCCACTTCACACAATACATGAGTAAAGCATTACATCATACAGATACAATCAAGGTCCGACTACGGAACCAAAATAAAAGAAGACTACCCCAAATGCTACACAGATCCCCGATCGTCCCAACTGGGCTCCACTACTGATCAACTGAAATGAAACAACACATTGAACAAGATCTTCATCGAGCTCCTCCTTGAGCTCGGGTGCGTCACCTGCACGGTTTCATCGGCACCTGCAAACTGGTTTTGGAAGTATCTGTGAGCCACGGGGACTCAGCAATCTCACACCCGCGAGATCAAGACTATTTAAGCTTATGGGTAGGATAAGGTAGTGAGGTGGAGCTGCAGCAAGCGACTAGCATATCTGGTGTCCAACATACGCAAATGAGAGCGAGAAGAGAAGGCAAAAGCACGGTCGAACAACTATGATCAAGAAGTGATCCTAGAACAACCTACGTCAAGCATAACTCCAACACCGTGTTCACTTCCCGAACTCCGCCGAGAAGAGACCATCACGGTTACACACGCGGTTGATGTATTTTAATTAAGATCAACTTCAGGTTTTCTACAACCGGACATTAACAAATTCCCATCTGCCTCATAACCGTGGGCACTGCTTTCGAAAGATAATACCCTGCAGGGGTGTCCCAACTTAGCCCATTATAAGCTCTCGCGATCAATGAAGGATATTCCTTCTCCCCGGGAAGACCCGATCAGTCTCGGAATCCCGGCTACAAGACATTTCGACAATAATAAAACAAGACCAGCAAGACCTCCCGATGCACCGACATCCTGATAGGAGCTGCACATATCTTGTTCTCAGGGCAACACTGGATGAACACTACGTACGGCAACCGACGATACCCCAAGTTGCCTAGGGGCGACATCGCAAGTGGCTCTAGTTTGGACCAACACTTAGACAAGCATTGGCCCGGGGGGCTAAATAAAGATGACCCACGAGAGAGCGACTCCCAAGGGAAAAGTAGGTGGTGGTGAGGCAAATATAAAACCAATGTTGGGCCTTGCTGGAAAAGCTTTATTCAAAGCGAACTGTCAAGGGGGTCCCATAAATCACCCAACCGCGTTAGGGACGCAAAATCCGGGAACATAATACCGATATGACGGAAACTAGGGCGGCAAGAGTGGAACAAAACACCAGGCATAAGGCCGAGCCTTCCATCCTTTACCAAGTATATAGATGCATTAATAATATAAAAGGTATTGTGATATCCCAACAAGTAAACATGTTCCAATCAAGGAACAACATCTCCATGTTCCAACAAGGAACAAACTTCATCTTCACCTACAACTAACAACGCTATAAGAGGGGCTGAGCAAAGCGATAACATAGCCAAACAATGGTTTGCTAGGACAAGGTGGGTTAGAGGCTTGGTTTGACAATATGGGAAGCATGATAAGCAAGTGGTAGGTATCGCAGCATAGGCATAGCAAAAGAGCGAGCAACTAGCAAGCAAAGATAGAAGTGATTTCAAGGGTATGGTCATCTTGCCTGAGATCCCGCAAGGAAGAAGAACGAGTCCATGAAGGAGACAAACGGACGAAGTCAAACGAATCCTCACAACTCCGGAACGAAACCGAAGCTAACGAGAGAAGCAACCCGGAAACAAACAAACAACATAGTAAACAACCACCACATACACATGGCACGATGCACAAACAAGAATGATGCATGTCCGGTTTAATGATGCATGGCATGGCAAATGCAACAAACAAAACTACATGTTATGTGGAGCTCAATATGCAATGAGTTGCATATTGACGAAACACCACATTCGATTATTTGGTTCTCTCTTCTTTATGTACCCAACAATGTTAAATGTAATTAAACATGGCAAGGGGTGAAGCATAAGTAAACTAACTATTTAGGCAAGTTTAAATGAGGCCGGAACAACAAACAACAAGTCCGGAAAATCCTCATGTGCGTATTTGAATTTGGTACTGTTCTGCCTAAAATCATATTTTATTGTTTTTAAACAGTAAAACAAAGTACACCATGATAAACTAGGCATTTTTCCACCCCATTTACATATACAATTTATTTAAAACCGAGCTACGGTTTAATAGTTATGAATTAAAGCATTTTAACATGGCATTTAAGCAAATTTAATCAAACATCATTTTAAACATTTTAAACATGGATGAGAGTTGCATATTATGAAACTACACAAAATTCTAAGCAACTTTCATATATTAGGTTTTTACATGTGATGCACCATTTGTGAGATATTATATGCATGTTGCTTGGGGGGGGTTTCTGCAAAATAGTAGTCTCTGGACAATTAGACAAATTCACAGCAGCGGGAAAAAAATAGTCACGGGCCAAATCTGCTGGAACTGGGCCGGACTGGAGCTACAGGAACTTGGGAGGCTCACCATGGGCTCTTGGCCCGGTCGGTGGAGGAGGTGGAGGCAGGCCGCGGGGCGCATGCTGGGCCTTGGCGCGCCAGAGGGACTTGGCGGTCCAGCGTGCGAAGCAGAGGGGCGAGCGGCTCGAGTTGCTGCTGCTCGTTTCTGAAGAACAGAAACAACAGCAGGTTCAGGGCGACGGACGGCGAGACCGGCTGCCGGCGACGTGGGACTTGGGGCTCCGGCGAGCTGAGAAGTCCGGCAACGACGGGGATGAACGGGACCCGACGGATCTGGTGCAAAGGAGGTCGAGGAGGGCCGAGGCGAGGCGCTGGCGTTCTCCTCTGCTCGATACAGAGCAAGCAGAGGCTGGCGGAACAAGCTTCAGGCGCAGGGGAGGAGCAAGGGACGGGCCTGGCCGGAGAGGAGACTGGTGGCGTGACGCGAGGGGACGCGAGCTCCATGGCAGAGGGAGCGATGACGTGTCTGCTCCCCTGCTCGAGATCGAGCGAGGACGAGGGAAGCAGAGGAGGTCCCTGGCGGCGGGGCTTGGCGAGATCGGCGTCGAGGAAGGAGCTCCGGAGTGGAGGAAGATCTCCACGGCGTCCATGGCGGGGCTGACGCAAGGAGCGGCGACGGCACCAGGAACTAGGCGACTCCGGCGACGCAGAGGTGGGGGACGCCTAGACCCGTGCGACAGCGCCATGGGGAGGATCCGGTGCTGCATTCCTGGTTCACAGAGAGGGAGAGGGAGAGCTGAGAGCTTCACCGAAGAAAAGAGAAAGGGGAAAAAAGGGAGCAGGGGTGTCGAGGACAACCTGCTGGTGGTGTCCACGAGCTGCAGCGGCAGTCGGGCAGAGGCAAGGCGGTGGTGGCGAGATCCGGGCGCGGGGGTTCCGTTCCCGGCGCCGGAATGGAGGGGGGGCGCACCGGCGAGGAGAGGAGCGCTCGGGCGCTGCTGCTTCTTGGTGGTGGAGCGCCGGGCAGGGGCCGAGGTGCCCGGTGGTTGGATGGAAGGAATTGGGTGGTGGCTGAAACAGGATGGAGGTGGTTAGCTAGTTGTGGATCCCAATGGAGAGAGCGGCGGCGGGGAGGGACAAACCTCCTAGGTTTTAGGGTTAGGCTAGATTAGGTATGAGGTTGGTCTATAAATAGGGAAAGGGGGAGGATGTGGATCATCCGATCAAAATCGGACGGTCCTAGAAAAATAGGATAGGAAGCCCAAATAAGAAAACGGGGATGTTTTATAGATGTTAGGGGATAAACCGGATCCGACGGTGACGACTGCCCGGATCGGGTTCGGAGAAGTTTCGGACGAGCAAGCGAGGGGGTCTAAGAGAGGTGATGAAGGCAAAGGGAGAAACGACAACAACGAGCGAATGCAAGTTTGAAAAAAACAATGGCGACAACGAAGTGCCGATGCAATGCGAATGATGCGATGATGAAATGCAACAAACAAAATAAAACACACGACAACAACGAAGAACAAGGAAGGCATCTGAAGCGTCGGTCTCGGGGCGTTACAACACTCCACCACTACGAGAGGATCTCATCCCGAGATCTAGGATGGCACCGGAGAGAAACGGAAGAGGAAGAGAAAGGTAAAACTAAGTTGCTTCTTTGACCAACGACTGAAACCGATGAACCTTGAGAGGTTGAAAAGTTGAAAGAAAGAACACAACGAAGTTGAACGAACTTGAAAACACTCCGTTAGATAAGAGGAACATGGGATACGACGAGAACCAAGAGGTTAAGTGACGAGGTAAATATTGAAACCACTCCGGTTAAAACAAGATAGAGAAGGAATAAGAATGACATGATTTGGGCAGCACTCCGACTGAAAATGGAAGGGATTTGAACATGATCTTGACAAGATGAGAGGATACTTGCTGAAATTAACAACACACTGCCTTTGGAATTGAAAGAATGGCACAAGGGTTAAGAAACATTTCAGACCGCACTCCGGTTGAGAAGGGGGGAAAAACTTGATAAGGTGAGAGAACTTGAAGATATGACAACAACACTCCGGTTAAATGGATAAGCAAAAAGGAAAGAACATGATCCTCACAATTCGAGATGAAGAGTGAAGAGAGCAACATCACAATGCTTCCGGAACAAAAGAATAGTAGATAGATTGTTGGGATAAAGGAACGGAGAAGAAAATGACAACTTCTGCCATAAATAAGCTTATAAAAGCATCTTTAGGAGAAGGGTCGAACGGAGTTGTTGGAAAAGCAACAACAACAAAAGAGTAGGCTTGATGTGGGCTTATGGAAAAACTTCTCAAAACTATGAGGTGAGCTTCTGCCACCAACGTAAACAAATGATTGGATTGATATCAACAAGGAGACGAGAAACTTATTTCACCGGGAGGACAAATGAAGAACTTGGGTCATTTATAAGCACCATAAAAAGCAACAATCCTTAGGGAAAGCTTTAGGTGAAATATAACCCAAGATAACTCCAATGAAGATATTGATGGATTTAAATACCTCATTCTTGAGAACATGTGAATCATGAAGCACGAGGAGAAATTGCCAAGGATGACATAACACAAACTCAAAAAAATAAGGTAGAAAGAATTGCACTTCGAAATGCAAGATGAAGAATACTTGAACTCCTCAAAACAAAACATGTGTTGAGCACCATCTTTATTTTAGAGTGTAGCTTGGCGGATCTTAACTCCGAGAGAAATCTTGAAGAACAATTGAATAATGAAAAGAATCCTTGACGAACCACCATGCATAGCCTCCATGAAGAACTCAGGTAATAGAAGGATGATAGAAAAAAAGAAGTTGAAAGACCAAGGTGAAGTCTTGCAACGATTTAGATGGAGCTTCAGGACGATATAATGAGAAAACTTTGAGCTCCGGAAAGAAAAGATGAACAACATATAATTGAGAAATGATATCATGAACAACTCCGAAATAAGGAATTAAATCACCTTGAGGAAAACAAGAATAAGATTTATTGTATGTTTATCCTTCATCAAATTAAATTGATGACAAGCAACGGATTTGGCATACTACTTATTCTCGTAGAAAAGATCAAGAGAGATATAGCACAAACTTGAGAAAATTCTTCAACGATCCGCCGGTAGGATTTGGAAAGAATGAATGAATTGATATGATAACCAAGGAAGAGAACTCTTGAACGAACCACCGTAAGAATCGGAAATGAAAGTAGCGAAGGCACAATTCACCGGGAAGAATTAGAAAACGAATAAAGATACTTGACAGAATTTAGATACGTGAGAACAAGAGATCATGAATCGATTCGAGGATATTTGAACGATCCACCGGTAAGATCTGGAGAACGAGAGCTGAAATTTGGAATTGAATAATTCTGAGATGATGGGCTCCGGAGAATCAAACTGAAAATACTTCTGAAATGCTCCGGATGGGTGAAAAGAATTCTCACAATCGAAAACAATTATGAGAGGATGGCATTAACTTGAACTACACAACTTTGGAAGAACGGGTAAGGATTTAAGAGGAACTCTTCTTGGGTCTTCAAATGCTGAGAATGACGAGGAGAAACACCACCAAATTGTTGAGAAACTCCAGAAGGATTAAAAGAGGAAAGGTTGAGCCAAAGATGAAAAGAGTTTGAGAGATTTTGGAGAAAGACATATGACGGATGAAAATTCATTCTTACTTGAAACTTGGAAAAGAATTTGGGAATAGCTCCGGAAAAATTAGAAGAGTCAGGTAAGATCCTGGGAAAAGACCTGTGGGTTAGGGCCCACTCAAAAGAAACACCATTGAACGATTGCTTGAAAAGAGAGATTGCACCGGTTGAATTAAATAACTTGAATAAGATAACAATCTCAAAATAGTAAGAATTGATGCAGAGTGAAAAACACGAATCTTCAGAGATATCTTCAGCACTTCGGAACAAATGAATAGCGAGAAGTGGATGATTAAGAGGTGCACCAGTACGAGAAAGCATTTGAAACGAGGAAAAGATATGCTCGACAAAGCTTGAATTGAATCCACCGGAGAAGAAAGAGAACGAATAATGATGAAGTTAAGGCTCCGTTAGTATCTTCCTGAGAATCACCGGATAAGAACATTGACGGAAAAGAATGGAGAGACTTCTCACAAATAAAAGAATACTTGATCGAGAAATATGAGTCCCAAAAGGGTGGGAGGGCGGGAAAACAAAGACAACTTAGGACGGATGAAACGAACAATATTGGGAAAAACCAAGAGGTGATCTTGCGGATGTTGAAATGATCGGATCCACTTGAAGTGAAACACGCCGGTTGGAAAGGATTGAAAAGACAAACTTGATGAACAAGAAGGATTAGTATTCACATAGCAATATGAGAACACCGTTTAGGAAAGGTATGGATCAACACTTGACATCGAAGCAACTCGAATACCACAAATAAAACAACACAAAGGATTTGACTTGCAGAATAAGCCGGAACAAATACATATGATAGAGATTTACCCAATCCCATATCATGCATCCGTCGGAAAGATATTCTAGGAGCTACTTGAATTCCCACCTATAAACTCCCGAAACTTTCTGGTTATGCTATCTGGTGTTAGGAATACAGGGGACACAAAATATATCACCCAAACTAACAATACCTAGATCCAGCTGTATCCATCCTTTAACACATAACCAAGAAACCTTCGGAAATCTTTTACCTCGACCTTCGAAAAGCATCCGTTATACGAGTTATGGCAATACTCCCGCACTCGCCTCAGTACTGGGCTATCAGGGTTATCTCACCAACAACTGTACAAAAGAGATTTTTGATGTCGGCGTACTAAACTCAGGTATTCCAGAACTGCAACGATAAAATTATGACGACAACACCTCAGAGCTCAACTCCCCGGGACACTTCCACTAAACCCCCACTGACAGGAGGCACCAAGACAATGTTGCCATCACAAAACCATCAGAACGATTCTAAGATACCCGCGTGATCCTAAATTTTTTTAGTGAAATTTGAGAAGAGAAGAGTCAAAACTCTACGTCAGGATGCCTTACCAGAGCGATGAGGAGACTGGGAAGTAAAAAGAATTCCTAAACTCTCCGATACATAATTCCTAAACGACTCAAAACATTTTTCTAGACACAATTCGGCCGCTAAAAACGATCAATCAGTGGGGGCTCCTAAGGTCGGGGAAGGCTCTGATTACCAACTTGTAACGCCCTCGATGCGGCTATATCTCCCATGTGTCGAAGCATGACTTAGAGGCATAACCACATTGAAAGCAATGTCGCAAGTGAGGTAATCTTCACACAACCCATGTAATACATAAGGGAAAGAGATACATAGTTGGCTTACAATCGCCACTTCACACAATACATGAGTAAAGCATTACATCATACAGATACAATCAAGGTCCGACTACGGAACCAAAATAAAAGAAGACTACCCCAAATGCTACACAGATCCCCGATCGTCCCAACTGGGCTCCACTACTGATCAACTGAAATGAAACAACACAATGAACAAGATCTTCATCGAGCTCCTCCTTGAGCTCGGGTGCGTCACCTGCACGGTTTCATCGGCACCTGCAAACTGGTTTTGGAAGTATCTGTGAGCCACGGGGACTCAGCAATCTCACACCCGCGAGATCAAGACTATTTAAGCTTATGGGTAGGATAAGGTAGTGAGGTGGAGCTGCAGCAAGCGACTAGCATATCTGGTGTCCAACATACGCAAATGAGAGCGAGAAGAGAAGGCAAAAGCACGGTCGAACAACTATGATCAAGAAGTGATCCTAGAACAACCTACGTCAAGCATAACTCCAACACCGTGTTCACTTCCCGAACTCCGCCGAGAAGAGACCATCACGGTTACACACGCGGTTGATGTATTTTAATTAAGATCAACTTCAGGTTTTCTACAACCGGACATTAACAAATTCCCATCTGCCTCATAACCGCGGGCACTGCTTTCGAAAGATAATACCCTGCAGGGGTGTCCCAACTTAGCCCATTATAAGCTCTTGCGATCAACGAAGGATATTCCTTCTCCCCGGGAAGACCCGACCAGTCTCGGAATCCCGGCTACAAGACATTTCGACAATAATAAAACAAGACCAGCAAGACCTCCCGATGCACCGACATCCTGATAGGAGCTGCACATATCTCGTTCTCAGGGCAACACTGGATGAACACTACGTACGGCAACCGACGATACCCCAAGTTGCCTAGGGGCGGCATCGCAAGTGGCTCTAGTTTGGACCAACACTTAGACAAGCATTGGCCCGGGGGGCTAAATAAAGATGACCCACGAGAGAGCGACTCCCAAGGGAAAAGTAGGTGGTGGTGAGGCAAATATAAAACCAATGTTGGGCCTTGCTGGAAAAGCTTTATTCAAAGCGAACTGTCAAGGGGGTCCCATAAATCACCCAACCGCGTTAGGGACGCAAAATCCGGGAACATAATACCGATATGACGGAAACTAGGGCGGCAAGAGTGGAACAAAACACCAGGCATAAGGCCGAGCCTTCCATCCTTTACCAAGTATATAGATATTAATATTATAAAAGGTATTGTGATATCCCAACAAGTAAACATGTTCCAATCAAGGAACAACATCTCCATGTTCCAACAAGGAACAAACTTCATCTTCACCTACAACTAACAACGCTATAAGAGGGGCTGAGCAAAGCGATAACATAGCCAAACAACGGTTTGCTAGGACAAGGTGGGTTAGAGGCTTGGTTTGACAATATGGGAAGCATGATAAGCAAGTGGTAGGTATCGCAGCATAGGCATAGCAAAAGAGCGAGCAACTAGCAAGCAAAGATAGAAGTGATTTCAAGGGTATGGTCATCTTGCCTGAGATCCCGCAAGGAAGAAGAACGAGTCCATGAAGGAGACAAACGGACGAAGTCAAACGAATCCTCACAACTCCGGAACGAAACCGAAGCTAACGAGAGAAGCAACCCGGAAACAAACAAACAACATAGTTGAAAGGATATCTATATATCCCTTGTGTTTTGTGTGTTAGATATCAATACTTAAGATTTACCTAATCTTGTGATGATGCATTTCAGGTCTAATACAGTTGACACACATCACGTTGGGTCAAAAGTTGTTGGAAGCAAATCTGTTTTCTCTGCAGGAATTAAAACCAGGAAAACCGGATTATCCGGCCCCAGGCAGGGGACGGATGATCCGCCCCCCCAGAAGTTTTCCAACGACCCACAAGGCGCGGCTCTCTGTATAGGGGGCGGATATTTTGCCGGATATTTGCCCCGGATTATTCAGGGGGCAATTTTCCTAAAACCGGATAATCCGCCCCTCACTTAGGGCGGATAATCCGCCCCCCAGATTCCAGCAAACGGCTAGTTTTTGGAGAGGGGTATTTATACCCCCTCCTTCTTCTTCCTTGTTCTCTCGACCAGCACAAGAAAAGGACCCCTAGCTGACCCCTCAAATCCATGAGATCTCCCCAACCTCCCACTCAAACTTGTTGATCTTTGGAGGATTGAAGGAGAAGGCCGAGATCTACTACTTCACCGAAGGAATTTCATTTCCCCTCTCATTTGCTTGAGGATTTAGTGGTTGGGATTTCCATTGGGAAAACCTAACCACCATTGTTGTATTTGATTACTTGCTTGAGTTGTTGAGCAGGTGTAGGTGCTTGAGAGCCCCCAATTAAGTTGTGGGTGGTGCCTCACGCGGTTGTAAAGGTCCGGTGTCCACCTCGTTGAAGGACCCATAGTGGAAGGTGGATTGAGCCTTGGGGTTGGCCTTTGTGGTGACCCTTGTGGCAAGATTCATCAGAGAAGAAGGTGAGCCTGTTGTGGCGTTGAGCTTTGCACGTTGGCAAAGCTCACACCTCTCCAACGAGACGTACTCCTTTGGGAGGAACTCGGGAATAACCTCGTCTCCGCGTGCTTCCATTTCGGTTACTTCTTTCCTTATTTACCTTGTTGTTTACTTTGTTTAGCTTCCGCTTTGCTAGCTTGTCACATAGGAGTTTCACCCTAGTAGCACATCTAGTGAATTGTCTATGTTGTCAAGCCTAATTTGAAAAAGTATTAAAATTTGGAATAGCACCTATTCACCCCCCCCCTCTAGGTGCCGGCATCGATCCTTTCAATTGGTTTCAGAGCCTTGTCTCTTAATTCGGGCTTAACCGCCTAAGAGATGCCGGACAACGTTGATAAAGTGATAGGAGCTACCGAGATGGTTTCCGTGGCCGATTTCAACACATTGAAATCGACCATGGAAACTTATCAAGAAGAGATGCGCAAGTCTATGACAAAACTCTTCGAACAAATAGCTTCTATCACTCCATCATCGTCACCTCCCCCAACCACCGAAACCCCTCTCAAACCTCAACCCGAAGGTTCTCCTCAAGGGGACCTTGGGGATGAGAAAGTAGAGGTGGACGGGGACAAGAAGGAGGAGGATGAAAATGCCGACAAAGATAATGCCTCCACCTCCGATAAGGATAAGAGGGTTCCACCGGTCTATGGAAATGTTCCATTTCAATATTCCGCGGATCCCCCTATTCCTCACCCTCACGTAAATCTTAGAGGCGATCCTCCTAAGCTTGATACTATTATGTTTGCCAATTGGCAATTCTTAATGACATCTCATTTGAATAGTGCTTGCATAGATCTCATGAGGATCATAAACGAAGGGTTCTATTGCAATGACCCAAGCAGGCCATCAAGGAGAGAGTTGGTGGATAAGCAACTCAATGCAATTGCTATTCACATGATCCACGTTGCCGTGGGTGAGAAGCACTTGCCTCTCGTCCAACATCTCTCCACCGCCAAAGAAGCTTGGGATGCTCTCACGGAGACCTTCATCGGCAATGCAAGCATGAGAAGGAACCGCTATGAAGCTTTGAGCAATCAAGCCGAGGGGTTCTTCATGCAAGAAGGTGAAGATCATGAAGACATGTACCGGAGACTCAAGGCCATTGCTTCCGCCTTCAAGTCTCTTGGGGCCGAGCATATTAATGATGCTTGGATCAAGAGAAAGTATGTGAGCTCCCTCATGCCCTTTGAGCCCACCGACTTGAAGTCTCTCCAAGGGAGGTATAACTATCACGAGATGTCTTCCAATGAGGTGATGCAAGAAATGCAAGCATTTAAGGTCGCCGCCAAGAACGCCGAGGACTCTCGTGCCCGTGCCATTGGCATGAGCAAGGGAACCTCACCCGCCTTGAAGGCCAAGGTGGTGGACCAACAAGAAGAAAAAGACTTTGTGGACAAGTCTTCCACCATGTCCGACGATGAAAAGTTCAAGACTTATAATGAGTACCTTGCTCTTGCGGCAAGAACACTTTGGAAGAGTCCCAATAAGGCCAAGCTCGAGCTAGAGAAAAGAGCAAACACCTCCAAGGATGGCGGCAAGGCAAGATCTTGCTTCAATTGCCAAGACCGCTATCACTTTGTCAAGGATTGTCCCTTTGAAAATAGGGAAGACCATGGAGGCAAGCTTATACGCAAGGAAGCCTCCAAGACCATCAAGAAGAAGCCCCACTTCAACAAGAAAGGGCCAAGGAAAATGGTGTTGGTGGCCGAAGAAGAATATTCCTCCGGAAGTGAAGATGAAGGAGAAGAAACGAGTGCCATGGCCGCCGTTGCCATTGCATCATCATCATCCCCTACTTCACTCTTCGACTCCCCCAATGAGAATGCTCCAACCCAAGCCATGTGTCTCATGGCCAAGAGCTCCGAGGTACCCTCACATTCTTCTCCTAAGGCTATGCTTGATATTAATGATCCTACTAGTCTTGAGGTTAAGAAAGAAATTGTTGCCTTCGAAACCTATCGTGCTAACTTGCAAGGAGAAGACAAGAAGCAATTTGAGGGCATTTTGAGTCTCTATCATGAGGCTCTTGATCTCCTTGACAAAAAGGGGGAAATTGAGAGAGAAGATGCTAATGAGAAATCCTCTCTCATAATTGCTCTAGATGAAGAGAATGATCTTCGTCTTGCTCTAGAGGAGAAACTCAAGGGCCTTGAAGAGGTTCAAAATAAAATTGTCTCTCAAATCATTAAAGAGCGTGATCTTGAACATGCAAAATATAAAGCTCTTAAGAAAGAAAAGATTGAATTTGGTGTTGATCTTGCTAGACTACATGATGAGTTGGAGAAGCTTGAAAAGGCTCACAAGGCCTTGGAGAGTGAATACTCCAACTTACTCAAGTCACAAGAACAACTTCAAATTCAATTGACTAAAAGTGACAAACCTAGCACCTCTACTATTCCTTGTGAACATGAAAATATTCTTGAGGAAAATGCTAGGTTGAAGGAAGAGCTTGCCAAGGCTTCCATTTCCCAAAGTGAGAAGAGGCTTGAAAAGCCTCATGTTGGGAAGGAAGGTCTAGGCTATGTGGCTAAGGCCAAGAAGAGGAAAAACAAGAAAAAGAAGAAGACCAACCCCGCACCAAGCAAGAAGGATACCATTGAGGGTGGTGAGGCTACTAGGAGCAACACCACTCCCAATGATTTTGCGGGAAAAGCTAACCCTCACTATGTTCTCTATTGTGATTACTATGGTGATGTTTATGCTAAATATGTTGGTCCCTATGATGGGTTAATTGAATGGTCTATTTGGGTTCCTAAGACCCTTGTTACTAACAAAAGAGGACCCATTGCAACATGGGTACCTAAAACAAAGCAATGATCTCTTGTAGGGCTATGCTTCCGGTGGATCTAAATGGATACTTGATAGTGGCTGCACAAGTCATATGACCGGAAGCAAGGAGATCATGACGGAGTTGAACACAACGCTAAATCTTTCAAATGTCACTTATGGAGACAAGTCTTCATCCAAGGTATTAGGTCTTGGCAAGGTGGTGATAACACCGGACATCAAGCTTGTTGATGTCATGCTTGTCAAGACCATGGGCTATAACCTGTTGTCGGTTAGAGCACTTTCTTATATGGGCTTTTCCGCATTCTTTCATAAAAATACTGTGGTACTCATGTGGAGCAATACTCTAAAAGTCGCTTTCACAGGGCACGTTGAAAATGAGTTGTATGTGGTTGACTTTGCAAAAGTCACCACTACAACTCCAATGTGTCTCTTTGGAAAGACGGACATGGGTTGGCTATGGCACCGCCGACTAGCCCATGTCAACATGAGGACTTTGCAAAGTCTCCACACGGGTGGCCACATCCTTGGACTAAAAGAAAATGTTTCCTTTGCCAAAGATCGTCTTTGTAGGCCTTGCGTGGAAGGGAAGATGCATGACATACACCATAGGAGAAAGACCATCATTTCATCCAAGGATATTCTGGAGCTTCTTCATGTTGATTTATTTGGAGCTATCCATGATGAAAGTCTTGGTGGGAAGAAATATTGTTTGGTGATTGTTGATGATTATTCAAGATATACTTGGGTGTTCTTTTTCAAGCTCAAGAGTGAAACTCAACAATGTGTCATTGACTTCTCCAATGAAGTGCAACGCCAAAACAATAAGAAGATCAAGATCATTAGAAGTGACAATGGCTCCGAATTCAAGAACTACACCCTAAATGAGTTTCTTAGTGTGGAGGGAATTCGTCATCAATATTCCGCGGCCTATACTCCACAACAAAATGGTGTAGCCGAAAGGAAGAACCGGACTTTATTGGATATGGCTAGGACCATGCTTGCGGAGTTTAACTCTCCAAAAAGCTTTTGGGCAGAAGCCGTGTCCACCGCATGTCATTCATCCAACCGGCTCTACTTTCGCAAACAATTGAACAAGACTCCTTATGAAATCTTCACCGGTAACAAGCCTACAATCTCCTACTTCCGTGTATTTGGTTGTAAGTGTTACTATCTTCTCAAAGGAGTTCGCTTGGCTAAATTTCAATCCAAAGCTTTAGAGGGTAAATTTGTTGGTTATGGTGCCGAGTCCCACACTTATAGAGTCTACGACGTATCCTCACGGATTGTTGTAGAAACTTGTAGTGTGGAATTCGTGGAATCTAATGACTCCCAAGTGGAGCTAGGTGATGCTTGTGTTGTAGATGATGTAATACCTCAAGATGCCATAGGAAGAATGGGAGTCGGTCTCCACCGCCCCATTGAGGTACCCCTTATGGTAGATCGAGAAGAACTATGCTCTACTCAAGTGGAGCCATCATCTTCACATGCTCAGCCTGCTCCAACAAGAGAAGAATCAAGCACACCATCCAAAGAACAAGAACCAAACCCTCAACAACCTGATCAGATTTGTGGCGCAGGAGCGGATAATCCGCCCCCATCCCAGGCCGGATTATCCGGTTTGATTTTTCCTGCAACTCAACATGTTTCTGGGGCAGAATCTGATCAAGGCCAAGATCAACCTTTTCTCTCTAATCATGAGGGTGAGCATACTGATGATCAAGGCCAAGAGAACAGTCAAGATGGGGACTCAAACGATCAAGATGATCAAGAGATTTATCCTCGCAACAATGAGGAAATCGAAGCCCGTCGTCTTGCCAAGATGAGAAGAGCTTTGAAGCAAATTGATAGAAACCTTGATAATGTTGCCGAAGATCTAGCTTACAAAAGAACAACTAGAAGACAACTTGCCAACTTTAGTGAACATCATGCTCACATTTCCATGGTTGAACCCAAGAAAGTTGGTGATGCTATTGAAGACAAGGATTGGCTAGAAGCAATGCATGATGAATTACATAACTTCGAGCGCAACAAGGTTTGGAAGTTAGTAGAGAAACCCAAGGAGTGCCGCAATGTTATAGGCACTAAGTGGATCTTCAAGAACAAGCAAGATGAGCATGGCAATGTGGTGAGGAACAAAGCAAGATTAGTGGCTCAAGGGTTTTCACAAGTGGAAGGAGTTGACTTTGATGAAACCTATGCTCCAGTGGCTCGCCTTGATTCCATCCGAGTTGGTATATGTGAAGCAACCCCCGGGGTTCGAGGACCTCAACTTTCCTAACCATGTCTATAAGCTTGACAAGGCTCTCTATGGTCTCAAACAAGCACCTCGTGCTTGGTATGAGCATCTAAGGGAACTTTTGCTAGACCGTGGGTTTGAGGTTGGGAAAATTGATTCCACTCTTTTTACTAAGAGGGTTAAAGGGGAGCTTTTCATATGCCAACTATATGTGGATGATATTATCTTTGGCTCTACTAACAAAGCTTTTAATGATGAATTCTCAAAGCTTATGACCGATAGGTTCGAGATGTCCATGATGGGTGAGATGAAGTTCTTCCTTGGATTTGAAATCAAGCAACTTATTGGAGGAACTTTCATCAATCAAGCGAAATATACCCAAGACATGCTCAAGAGGTTCAATATGAAAGATGCAAAGGGCAAAGCAACTCCAATAGGTGTTAAGACGCATCTCAAGCTCAACCCGGATGGTAAAGATGTCGATCAAAAACTCTATCGTTCTATGATTGGTTCTTTGCTTTATCTTTGTGCATCTAGACCAGATATTGTGTTGAGTGTAGGGGTGTGTGCAAGGTATCAAGCGGCTCCTAAGGAAAGCCACTTAGCGGCCGTCCATAGAATCTTTCGATATTTGGTTCATACCTCAAAGTTTGGTCTATGGTACCCCAAAGGCTCAAGTTTTGGTCTTATTGGTTACACGGATTCCGATTGGGCCGGTGATGAAGATGATAGGAAGTCCACTTCCGGGGCTTGCCAATTTCTTGGTAGGTCCTTGGTGAGTTGGTCATCCAAGAAGCAGAATTGCATATCCCTTTCCACCGCCGAAGCCGAGTATGTTGCCGCCGCAAGTGGATGCACTCAATTGTTATGGATGAGGCAAACTTTAAAGGAATTTGGTGTCAATTGTGACAAAGTGCCCCTTTTATGCGACAATGAAAGTGCTATCAAGATTGCCTATAATCCGGTGCAACATTCAAGAACCAAGCACATTGAGATTCGTCATCACTTCATTCGGGATCATGTTGCAAGAGGTGATATTGAGCTAGCATATGTGCCAACCAAGGATCAACTTGCCGATATTTTCACCAAGCCTCTTGATGAAGCAAGATTCACCTATTTGAGGAATGAGCTAAATATCGTTGATTCAAGGAGCTTGACTTGAGCATCTTGCATACTCACCTATATCTTGTCTCTATATCTCGTTTAGATGTAGGCATGGAAATAGGGGGAGTGCGGTCCTAATCCATGGGGCTATCCCTCCCCCCCATTATGCCAACATTAAGTAATCATTCATGTCTCTATCTTCACTAGTTGAAATATGAGCCTAAAATGATGAGTATGTTGGTTGGGACCCAAGATACATCTTCGCGGTTATCCAACTAGCACTTCACTCATATATGGTGGCCTAGGCCACCGACCTCTCCCTAAGTGAAGAGTTGGTATTGTTTTTGTACTTCTTGCCTCTTCGCCTTTCTTTGTGTTAATTTGCCTCTTGCAAGATTGAGTTTGAAGTACCTATATCAGTGTGGAAATCTTACCCAAGCCTTTCTCTCACCTAAAAACTGTCTATCTTTGCACACAAGTCGTTTTTGTATCTCGGGAGACTTTGTTACAGCAAACCGGATTTTTCTGGTGAAAACCGGAAAATCCGGGGGCGGATAATCCGCCCCAAGTTGGGACCGGATAATCCGCCCTGGCGGTTTCGCAAGCTCAAAAGGAGAGGTCAGGGTGGGGGAGCCAATCGTGCTCTCCCTTCCACCCCCGACCTCTCCCCATTAGATCCGCCGCCGGCTGCTGTTCCAAGGCCTCCCCGGAGCTCCTCCACCCACCGGATTGTCCGGAGGATTGGGATCTCCTTCTCCTCCTCATCGGGCTTCATCTCCTCCAAGTGGTTTCCTCAATGGACGAGGGTAACTCCTCCGGTGCTCCGAAGAAGCGTCCTAGGGCAAGATACTTCCGTCAGAATGAAGAGGGGGTTATGGTTGATGAGCAGGTACTGAGGCAAAAGCAGCAAGCAGCCAAGAGGGCAGCCGAGAAAGAAAGGCAAGAGCAGCAACAAAAGAGGGCTGCAAGCAGAAAGAAGAAAGGGAAAGAGACCCGGGTAAATTACAAGACCATGGATTTGACTGAATATTGCACATTCAGACAGAGAGACTGGTATGATCGCATTCCTCGTGACACTGAGATTGAGGATTCAAGCTTTTGGTGCAAGGAACAACTCTTCATCTACAAGGACATCTACCACTCCATGAAAGTGCGTCCAATGCAACCTATTTCTGCCAAATACCTCAAGTCCAAGGACTACTTTGATGACGCAGTTTTCATCATCAAACAAATGGGTCTTACCAAGCTTATGGAGTTCCAGTGTGACTATAATGTGCATCTTGTCCAGCAGTTCTTTTCCACTTTGGTAATGAAGGGAGATGATTCTCACACTCTCAAGTGGATGAGTGGCATGACACCTTGTGAAGCCAACTTCTACGACTTCGCAGAAGTTTTGGGCTATGACTTCAATGGCACCACTCCATGTGGTATTCGTGTGCACTCTCCGGGAAGAACTGACAAGGTGAGGCTAGCTGATTTGTATGGTCCTGATGGCAAAATTGGCTACAACCAAGGTTTCCTCCCTCCGTATGAGCAGCTGGTCCGTATCTTTAGGGAAAACATTGCTCCAAGTGGCGGGAACAATGATGCCATTCGCAAGTCACTTGTGGACCTCCTTTGCCTTGCTCATGAGATTGCTCAAAATGAATACCCCGACAAGGATTTCTCGTTGGATGTGATGGACTTTCTCTTCAATGAGATCTATGATGCTATGGTTTCTCGACTCACCATCCCCTATGCACCATACATCATGGCTCTTATCAAGCACACCCTCAATGATGATGATCTCAGTGATGATGACGATGTGGTGCACAAATTCAAGAAGCCCTATATGATTCCACCCAAGACCACTCCTGCTCGGTCAGACACTTTTATGGCTGATGCTCGCCGCTCTAGCTCTCAGTCTCAGCCCAAGAAGCCACAGACTTTGTCCTCTACTGCCACAGAAGTGAAGAAGCTGAGTTGGTTTCAGCGCAATGTGCTTTGCATGAAGGTGGACATTCACAAGGAGCAGTACAATGCTTACAAAGACCGCCTCAACATTGCTCACACTCAGCAGCTGATTCTTCACCATGTCACCAATGCCACAGGCTCTCCTCCAAAGGCCCCGGTCCCTACAGAATATCATAGGTGGAACACCGAGCAAGTCCCATGGCACAGGATGGAGAGGCATCTCTATGATGATCAGGAAGCTTCTCCACCACCAGCTGACACTGATAATGACGAAGACTATGATGTCAGTGCTTCTGAGGAGCGTGAGGAGTCGGAGTGATCTCATGGGACGTAGCATCGCTCTTCCTCTCCTTTTTGGAGTTAATGCCAAAGGGGGAGAAGAGTTCTATTAGGGTCTACGATTGGATTTGCATGGGTTGGACACAAGCTTGTTTGATTTGTCTTTGCCGTCTTTGCCTCTTATAGCTTGTGTCCTTAAAAACTTTTTACTATCTTGTTCTTATTGTGAACTATCCATATTGTGCTACTCTGTGTTTATGCTAGCTATGAGACAAGGAGACCTATGGTTATCTATGTGATATGGATTATCAACTATGGTTTCATGATATCTTTATGGAATTGATCATCCAATGGTAATATTCATGAGCACTATTTGAGAACACCTTTAGATCATGGTGATGGTATGATCTCTCTACTCTTATACTCATCTCAAATATGTGCTTATTTATCTCCTTGTTATCTCATTTGATTTTAATCTTGTTCATTGCTCTTCTATTTGTATAGCAAGCCCTATGTGTTGAGCATTTGTATTCAAATGCAAAATTATTCGATGCACACATATAGGGGGAGCCCTTTTATCTCTAAGGAACCTGTTTTAAAGTTTTTGTGATAATTTGTTATGCAAATCTAAGTATTGTCATCTAACACCAAAAAGGGGGAGATTGAAAGGACATCTATATATCCCTTGTGTTTTGTGTGTTAGATATCAATACTTAAGATTTACCTAATCTTGTGATGATGCATTTCAGGTCTAATACAGTTGACACACATCACGTTGGGTCAAAAGTTGTTGGAAGCAAATCTGTTTTCTCTGCAGGAATTAAAACCAGGAAAACCGGATTATCCGGCCCCAGGCAGGGGACGGATGATCCGCCCCCCCAGAAGTTTTCCAACGACCCACAAGGCGCGGCTCTCTGTATAGGGGGCGGATATTTTGCCGGATATTTGCCCCGGATTATTCAGGGGGCAATTTTCCTAAAACTGGATAATCCGCCCCTCACTTAGGGCGGATAATCCGCCCCCCAGATTCCAGCAAACGGCTAGTTTTTGGAGAGGGGTATTTATACCCCCTCCTTCTTCTTCCTTGTTCTCTCGACCAGCACAAGAAAAGGACCCCTAGCTGACCCCTCAAATCCATGAGATCTCCCCAACCTCCCACTCAAACTTGTTGATCTTTGGAGGATTGAAGGAGAAGGCCGAGATCTACTACTTCACCGAAGGAATTTCATTTCCCCTCTCATTTGCTTGAGGATTTAGTGGTTGGGATTTCCATTGGGAAAACCTAACCACCATTGTTGTATTTGATTACTTGCTTGAGTTGTTGAGCAGGTGTAGGTGCTTGAGAGCCCCCAATTAAGTTGTGGGTGGTGCCTCACGCGGTTGTAAAGGTCCGGTGTCCACCTCGTTGAAGGACCCATAGTGGAAGGTGGATTGAGCCTTGGGGTTGGCCTTTGTGGTGACCCTTGTGGCAAGATTCATCGGAGAAGAAGGTGAGCCTGTTGTGGCGTTGAGCTTTGCACGTTGGCAAAGCTCACACCTCTCCAACGAGACGTACTCCTTTGGGAGGAACTCGGGAATAACCTCGTCTCCGCGTGCTTCCATTTCGGTTACTTCTTTCCTTATTTACCTTGTTGTTTACTTTGTTTAGCTTCCGCTTTGCTAGCTTGTCACATAGGAGTTTCACCCTAGTAGCACATCTAGTGAATTGTCTATGTTGTCAAGCCTAATTTGAAAAAGTATTAAAATTTGGAATAGCACCTATTCACCCCCCCCCCCTCTAGGTGCCGGCATCGATCCTTTCAATAGTAAACAACCACCACATACACATGGCACGATGCACAAACAAGAATGATGCATGTCCGGTTTAATGATGCATGGCATGGCAAATGCAACAAACAAAACTACAAGTTATGTGGAGCTCAATATGCAACGAGTTGCATATTGACGAAACACCACATTCGATTATTTGGTTCTCTCTTCTTTATGTACCCAACAATGTTAAATGTAATTAAACATGGCAAGGGGTGAAGCATAAGTAAACTAACTATTTAGGCAAGTTTAAATGAGGCCGGAACAACAAACAACAAGTCCGGAAAATCCTCATGTGCGTATTTGAATTTGGTACTGTTCTGCCTAAAATCATATTTTATTGTTTTTAAACAGTAAAACAAAGTACACCATGATAAACTAGGCATTTTTCCACCCCATTTACATATACAATTTATTTAAAACCGAGCTACGGTTTAATAGTTATGAATTAAAGCATTTTAACATGGCATTTAAGCAAATTTAATCAAACATCATTTTAAACATTTTAAACATGGATGAGAGTTGCATATTATGAAACTACACAAAATTCTAAGCAACTTTCATATATTAGGTTTTTACATGTGATGCACCATTTGTGAGATATTATATGCATGTTGCTTGGGGGGGTTTTCTGCAAAACAGCAGTCTCTGGACAATTAGACAAATTCGCAGCAGCGGGAAAAAAATAGTCACGGGCCAAATCTGCTGGAACTGGGCCGGACTGGAGCTACAGGAACTTGGGAGGCTCACCATGGGCTCTTGGCCCGGTCGGTGGAGGAGGTGGAGGCAGGCCGCGGGGCGCATGCTGGGCCTTGGCGCGCCAGAGGGACTTGGCGGTCCAGCGTGCGAAGCAGAGGGGCGAGCGGCTCGAGTTGCTGCTGCTCGTTTCTGAAGAACAGAAACAACAGCAGGTTCAGGGCGACGGACGGCGAGACCGGCTGCCGGCGACGTGGGACTTGGGCGCGAGGTCTTGGGGCTCCGGCGAGCTGAGAAGTCCGGCAACGACGGGGATGAACGGGACCCGACGGATCCGGTGCGAAGGAGGTCGAGGAGGGCAGAGGCGAGGCGCTGGCGTTCTCCTCTGATCGATACAGAGCAAGCAGAGGCCGGCGGAACAAGCTTCGGGCGCAGGGAAGGAGCAAGGGACGGGCCTGGCCGGAGAGGAGACCGGCGGCGCGACACGAGGGGACGCGAGCTCCATGGCAGAGGGAGCGATGACGTGCCTGCTCCCCTGCTCGAGATCAAGCGAGGACGAGGGAAGCAGAGGAGGTCCCTGGCGGCGGGGCTTGGCGAGATCGGCGTCGAGGAAGGAGCTCCGGAGTGGAGGAAGATCTCCACGGCGTCCATGGCGGGGCTGACGCAGGGAGCGGCGACGGCACCAGGAACTAGGCGACTCCGGCAACTCAGAGGTGGGGGACGCCTAGACCCGTGCGACAGTGCCATGGGGAGGATCCGGTGGTGCGTTCCTGGTTCACAGAGAGGGAGAGGGAGAGCTGAGAGCTTCACCAAAGAAAAGAGAAAGGGGAAAAAGGGAGCAAGGGTGTCGAGGACAGCCTGCTGGTGGTGTCCACGAGCTGCAGCGGCAGTCGGGCAGAGGCAAGGCGGTGGTGGTGAGATCCGGGCGCGGGGGTTCCGTTCCCGGCGCCGGAATGGAGGGGGGCGCACCGGCGAGGAGAGGAGCGCTCGGGCGCTGCTGCTTCTTGGTGGTGGAGCGCCGGGCAAGGGCCGAGGTGCCCGGTGGTTGGATGGAAGGAATTGGGTGGTGGCTGAAACAGGATGGAGGTGGTTGGCTGGTTGTGGATCCCGATGGAGAGAGCGGCGGCGGGGAGGGACAAACCTCCTAGGTTTTAGGGTTAGGCTAGATTAGGTATGAGGTTGGTCTATAAATAGGGAAAGGGGGAGGATGTGGATCATCCGATCAAAATCGGATGGTCCTAGAAAAATAGGATTGGAAGCCCAAATAAGAAAACGAGGATGTTTTATAGATGTTAGGGGATAAACCGGATCCGACGGTGACGACTGCCCGGATCGGGTTCGGAGAAGTTTCGGACAAGCAAGCGAGGGGGTCTAAGAGAGGTGATGAAGGCAAAGGGAGAAACGACAACGACGAGCGAATGCAAGTTTGAAAAAAACAATGGCGACAACGAAGTGCCGATGCAATGCGAATGATGCGGTGATGAAATGCAACAAACAAAATAAAACACACGACAACAACGAAGAACAAGGAAGGCATCTGAAGCGTCGGTCTCGAGGCGTTACAATTGTATAGGTGCACTAGTTCGGCGAAGAGATGGTGATACAAGTGCAATATGGATGGTAGATATAGGTTTTTGTAAACTGAAAACATAAAAACAGCAAGGTAGCAAGCGGTAAAAGTGAGCATAAATGGTATTGCAATGATAGGAAACAAGGCCTAGGGTTCATACTTTCACTAGTGCAAGTTCTCTCAACAATAATAACATAATTGGATCATATAACTATCCCTCAACATGCAACAAAGAGTCACTCCAAAGACACTAATAGTGGAGAATAAACGAAGAGATTATGGTAGGGTACGAAACCACCTCAAAGTTATTCTTTCCAATCAATCCATTGGGCTATTCCTATAAGTGTCACAAACAGCCCTAGAGTTCGTACTAGAATAACACCTTAAGATACAAATCAACCAAAACCCTAATGTCACCTAGATACTCCAATGTCACCTCAAGTAGTGGGTATGATTATACGATATGCATCACACAATCTCAGATTCGTCTATTCAATCCAACACAAAGTACTTCAAAGAGTGCCCAAACTTTCTACCGGAGAATCACGACGAAAACGTGTGCCAACCCCTATGCATAGGTTCATGGGCGGAACCCGCAAGTTGATCACCAAAACATACATCAAGTGGCACGTGATATCCCATTGTCACCATAGATACGCACAGCAAGACATACATCAAGTGTTCTCAAATCTTTAAAGACTCAATCCGATAAGATTACTTCAAGGGGAAAACTCAATCCATTACAAGAGAGTAGACGGGAAGAAAAAACAGAAGATCCAAATATAATAGCAAAGCTCGCGATACATCAAGATTGTGCCGAATCACGAACACGAGAGAGAGAGAGAGAGGGATCAAACACATAGCTACTGGTACATACCATCAGCCCCGAGGGTGAACTACTCCCTTCTCGCCATGGAGAGCGCCGGGATGATGAAGAAGGCCACCAGTGAGGGTTCCCCCCTCCGGCAGGGTGCCGGAACAGGGTCCCGATTGACTTTTGGTGGCTACAGAGGCTTGCGGCGGCGAAACTCCTGATCTAATCTCTGTTCTGGAAATTTTATGATACGTAGGTATATTGTAGCGACCAGACCTCAAACAGCCTGACCTTTGTGCTCAGGTGTCATCCCTGGATCAGTAATGATGACACCACACAATACTTCGAAGGATTTATAACAGAGTAGCAATCACACACTTATTACATTGATGTCTCAAAGAGAACTTATTACAATAAATATGGCTTAAGGCCATCTAATAAAGATAACAACAGAAGGCTTGGAAGATAAGTGAGTCCATCAACTCCAACGGCATCAGTGAGTATTAAACCACGACCTAAAAGGCACCTTACTCGTCGTCTGAAAAGTCTGCAACATGAAACGTTGCAGCCCGAAACGGGTCAGCACATGGAATATGCTGGCAATGTAACACATAGAGAGTAATGAAAGAATAAACTATACTACATGCATATATGGCTGGTGGAAAGCTCTATGGTTACAGTTTTGCGTAAAGCCAATTTTTCCCTACTGCAAAGGAATAAATTTATTTAACTATCATGGTGGTTGTTAAACATTGAGAATGGTTGACAGCATCCTCAATCCCAGTTAGAGTAATTATCAAATAAAACCCAACAACATTAATTTAGATTAACATGATGAGATTCACATGATATCCAAGTACTAGATACTCAAAATGTCTATAACCGGGGACACGGCTAACCATGATTAGTTTGTACACTCTGCAGAGGTTTGCACACTTTTCCCCACAAGACTCGATCGCCTCCGTTTGCTTTCTCGCACTACATGGTGTTTGAGAAACGGATGACCGAGATACAGTCTTTCAGAAGCGCTAGCACCTTACGATGGATAGACCGGTACACCTACTTTCCCCTACATCTGCTAGTCTACCCTGTAAGAGTTAGCACGACTTAATCAACTATGCTAGAGCCCATAATGGCTTGTGGCTGCACACGGAAGTTTCTAGTATGAATAATCTCATGATCCCTTTGAGCCTGGGTGGCGGTCCAAAAAGAAACAGGCAATCCTGAAATACCCAGGTACCTCAATCCACCCAGATGTGCGTATAAGTTGCCACCTTAGATAAACCATTAATTCACAACTCACATCTGTCATGGATATCACTCACCCAATCCATGTCTACTAGCATAGCATAGCATAATAAGCAAACGTAGAAGTAACTCCCAAAGGTTTCATAATAAAGCAGGTAATAGGTACTACCTCATCTACTTCCCATCCCACAATTTAAATAGATCCTAATCATGCAATGTTTGAGGATTGATCTAATGCAATAAAATGGGTAGTAAAAGAGGTATGATCAAAGTGTTACTTGCCTTGCTGATGATCCGCGAAACCTAGAGATTCGAAGTAACAGGCGGCTCACTCCGGGTGTTCTATCGCAGAAAAACAAACAAGCATACAATAAGTACTCATCTAATGCACAGGTAAAACTCAAATAAGAGATCTAACTAGAAAGTTCAACTTAAGAACTCCGGTTTGCAAAAAGAATCAAATCGAACGAAGCAACGAAAGTCAAACGGCGAAAGAAAACAACTTTGTTCTACAAATTTGGACCTAAGTCAAATTTTACAGTAGCAAAAACTTGTTTAAGTTGATTAATCGGAAAGAGGGTTTCGAGACGAAACTCCAGGCGCTTGAATCGTCTGATTCCGATAAACGAGCGAAAAGTTATACTAAAACAAAATCGGATCAGAAATCGCGATCAGAAAATAACCGCAGAAAATCCGAGAAAAAAACGACGAACGGATTAACGAACGAACGTTCGTTAATTTACCTAAACCAAAAAAATAATAAAATAAATAAATAAAAAAACCAAAAAAACCGACGGAAAACCGACCGGTTTTCTTAAAAAAACGGGCACGGATTTCGAGGCGGCGAACCTCGACGAGCGTGCGGCGGGGCAGCGGCTCCGGCGGCGGCGGGCGGCGGGCGACGGCGTCGCGGCGCGGCGGCGGCGGCACGGGCAACGAGGCGGCGGCGGCGGCTGGCGGCGCGGGTGCGGGGGCTGGGGCTGGCTAGGGTTCCCCCCGGGGTGGGCCGGCTTATAAAGCCCCTACGGGCCGGGAGTCCTAGTCGGACACGGCCCGTAGGTCGGTTCGTTTTTTTTTTAATAATTGCGCTCGGAAGAAAAATAAAAAGAAATACTAAATGGACTCCAAAAATTCTGAAATAAATTTTTACGGGCTTCTAAAATCAAGCCCGACAAAGTGGACATTTATTTGGGCCCTAAATGCAGTTTTGAAAAATGCATATTTTTCCTAAATTCAAATAAAATATCAAAAAACTCCGAAATAATTCTTATTTGATTTTAATATTAAATCCTCAATATTTCTATATTTTGGGAAAGTCATTTTATTCCCTCTCTCATATTTTGTAATAGAAATGTTGGATGATAAAATAAATCAAATCAAATGATCCTATTTTCAAAATTTGAGAAAACTCAAATATGAAGATAACGAAACCCCCAACTCTCTTCATGGGTCCTTGAGTTGCGTAGAATTTCTAGGATCAAAACCAAAAGCAAATAAAATATGATATGCATGATGATCTAATGTATAACATTCCAAATTGAAAATTTGGGATGTTACAAACCTACCCCCCTTAAGATGAATCTCGCCCTCGAGATTCGGGTTGGCTAGAAAATAGGTGAGGGTGGTCCTTGAGCAAATCTTCCTCTCGCTCCCAGGTGGCTTCCTCCTCCGTGTGGTGGCTCCACTGAACCTTACAGAAATTGATAACTTTGGTGCGAGTGACTCGACTGGCAAACTCGAGAATCTTAACTGGTTTCTCCTCATAGGTCAAATTGTTATCCAACCGAATTGCTTCCAAAGGAACTGTATCTCTCAAAGGTATGTCAGCCATCTCCGTGTGACACTTCTTCAACTGAGAAACGTGGAATACATCATGAACTCCTGACAATCCTTCGGGCAATTCCAACTTGTAGGCCACTTCTCCCATACGCTCCAAAACTCGATATGGTCCTACAAATCGTGGCGCTAACTTTCCCTTAACTCCAAAACGCTTAATTCCTCGAAGTGGAGATGCTCGAAGATAAACTCTGTCTTCGACTTCGTAAACTGTCTCCTTGCATTTAGAATCCGCGTAGCTCTTCTGCCTGGACTGGGCTACCTTGAGCCTATCGCGAATCAACTTCACTTTCTGTTCAGAATCCTTAACCAATTCAGGTCCAAACAACTGGCGGTCCCCAACTTCGTCCCATGATAACGGTGTCCTGCACCTCCTTCCATACAAAGCTTCGAAAGGGGCCATCTTCAAACTGGTTTGGTAACTGTTGTTGTAAGAGAACTCTGCATATGGCAAATTGTCGTCCCAACTAGATCCGTAATCTAGCGCACAAGCTCTCAGCATATCTTCCAAAATCTGATTGACTCTCTCGGTCTGTCCATCTGTCTGCAGATGAAAAGCTGTACTGAACTCTAGCCTGGTACCCAAAGTCTCATGCAACTGCTTCCAGAACTTTGAGGTAAACTGGGTTCCTCTATCTGATACGATACTCCTCGGAACTCCATGCATACATACGATCCTGGTCATGTATATCTTCGCCAAGTTAGCACTGGTGTAGGTGGTCTTTACTGGGATGAAATGAGCTACCTTCATCAATCGATCAACTACAACCCAGATTGAGTCGTAGCCGGAACGAGTCCTTGGTAATCCCATGATAAAATCCATGCCTAGCTTATCCCACTTCCATTCGGGTATCGGTAATGGCTGCAACAGTCCTGCTGGCTTCTGATGCTCTGCCTTTACTCTCTGACATACATCACAAACTACTACATACTCCGCAATATCCTTCTTCATTTCGGTCCACCAGAAAGTATCCTTCAAATCCAAATAAATCTTGGTATTTCCTGGGTGAATCGAATAGGGTGACTCATGTGCCTCCTGCAGAATCAACTTCCTGATCTCGGGGTCATTGGGCACATAGACACGGTCTTCAAACCATAGGGTATCGTTCTCATCCTCACGAAATCCCTTAGCTTTTCCTTCGTTCATTTTCTCCTTTATAGAAGCAATCTCCTTGTCAGTCTTCTGAGCTTCTATGATTCTAACCATCAAAGTTGACTGAATCTCCAATGCTGCTACATAGCCTCTCGGAACTATTTCCAAACATAGCTCACGAAGATCCTCGGCTAACTCCTTTGGTATTTCCCCTGTCATCAGTGTATTGACATGGCTCTTTCGGCTCAATGCATCAGCTACTACATTAGCCTTTCCGGGATGATAATGCAATCTCATATCATAATCCTTGATGAGTTCCAACCATCTCCTTTGTCTGAGATTCAACTCCTTCTGCGTGAAAAAGTACTTCAAACTCTTGTGATCCGTGTACACCTCACAATGATTTCCAATGAGGAAATGTCTCCATGTCTTCAATGCATGCACTACGGCTGCTAACTCCAAATCGTGCGTGGCATAATTCAATTCGTGCGGCTTCAGTTGTCGTGAAGCATACGAAACAACTCTCCCCTCCTGCATAAGCATAGCTCCAAGTCCTCGACGTGAAGCGTCGCAGTACACCTCATAATCCTTGGTCTGATCTGGCAAAATCAACACTGGTGAGGTAACCAAACGTTTCTTCAATTCCTGGAAACTAGCCTCACACTCCTCAGTCCATATGAACTTAGTATCCTTCTTCAGCAACTCCGTCATAGGCTTTGCAATCTTTGAGAAGTTCTCAATAAATCTCCGGTAGTATCCTGCGAGTCCAAGAAAACTCCGGATCTCTCCAACTGTTGTTGGTGCCTCCCAATTGGTCACAGTGATAACCTTTGTGGGATCAACTGCTATTCCTTCTCTGGATATAACGTGTCCGAGGAATCCTACTTCCTTCAACCAAAACTCACATTTGCTGAACTTGGCATATAGCTGATGTTCTCTGAGCTTCTCAAGTACCAACCGCAAATGTTCTTTATGCTCCTCTTCATTCCTCGAATAAACCAGAATATCATCAATGAACACCACGAAGAACTTATCCAAAAACTCCATAAACACTTTGTTCATCATGTTCATAAAATAGGCAGGTGCCTTAGTCAGACCAAATGACATAACGGTATACTCATACAGTCCATATCTTGTGGTGAATGTTGTCTTAGGTATGTCCTGCTCTCTAATCTTCAACTGATGGTACCCCGATCGCAAATCGATCTTGGAAAACACTTTAGCCCCTTGCAACCGGTCAAACAGATCATTGATCAGTGGGAGTGGGTACTTGTTCTTGATCGTTACCTCGTTCAATCCGCGGTAATCAACAACCATTCTTAACGATCCATCCTTCTTCTCCACTAGAAGTACTGGTGATCCCCAAGGCGAAGAACTTGGGCGAATGTAACCTTTATCCAGTAACTCCTTAATTTGCTTCTTAATCTCCACCAAATCCTGTGCGGGCATCCTGTATGGTCTCTTCGATATTGGCCCTGTGCCTGGCAAAAGCTCAATCAAAAACTCAATATCTCTATCCGGTGGCATGCCTGGCAACTCTTCTGGAAATACGTCAGGGAAATCCTTTACCACTGGTACTTCCTCCTGCACAATTCCTGATAAGGAATTTACTTGTGTCCTGTTTGGCGCATGCCAGGATACATACTTGATCATTCTTCCTTCTGGCGTTGTGAGAAAGATTGTCTTACTGGCACAATCGATGTTTCCTCCATACATCGACAACCAATCCATATCGAGAATTACATCCAAACCTTGGGATTCCAGAATAATTAAATCCATTGGGAAAACATGCCTTCCTATACTTAATGGCACTTGAAAGCATCCTTGTCTGGCCATGTACTCTGCTCCTGGTGAGCTTACTAGCATAGGTGTTTTAAGAACCCTAGAGGGTAGGCTATACTTTACCACAAATCCCCTTGATATGTATGAATGCGATGCACCAGTATCAAAAAGAACGAGTGCAGTAAATGACTTAACCAAAAACTTACCAATTACTGCATCAGGCTGAGCTTCAACCTCCTCCACATCAACGTGGTTCACCTGTCCCTTGTTGAAAGGGTTTGACTTCTTTCCAGAGCTTCCACTGCCATTCTGGCCTTCAGTACATTCATTGGCATAATGTCCGGTCTTGGAACACTTGAAACAGGTGACTTTGCTCAGATCTCTCTTGGCTGGGGTTGATGGGGTGGTGCGGTTCTGGCCGTTGCTTCCTCCATTCACATTACCATTCTTGGAGCCATTATGGTTGTGCGAGCTACCTCCTCCATGGGTATGCTGAAAGTGAACTCCTGCTTTAGGGCTAAGACGGGGCTTCTGCTGAGCTCCTGAGTTATACTTCCCTTGTCCATACTTCCTCTTGCGGTTTTCAATCTGCTGCTGCTTCCCCTCAATCATAAGACCACGATCTACCAACTCCTGGTAGTTGTTGAAACTTGCTACCATCAACTGCATACTCAGCTCGTCATTCAGTCCTTCCAGAAACTTCTCCTGCTTAGCTGCATCCGTAGCAACGTCATCTGGGGCATAACGTGCTAGCTTACTAAAGTCATCCACATACTGGCCAACTGTCCGTCCCCCTTGGCGCAAGTTGCGAAACTCACGCTTCTTCATGGCCATAGCTCCCGCTGAAACATGGGCTGTACGAAAAGCTTGTTGAAACTGATCCCATGTGACAGTGTCTACAGGGTAAGTGGCTGTAAAATTCTCCCACCATGCTGTTGCGGGTCCTTCAAGCTGATGTGCGGCAAAGTTCACCTTTTCCTCATCTGTACATCCTGCAGTGGTCAACTCCCTCCCTGTCTTGCGGAGCCAATCATCTGCTACAATCGACTCGGTGCTACTGGAAAACACCGGCGGATTCAGCCTAAGAAAACGGGTCAAGTTATCAACTGGTGGTGGTGGTGGTGAGTTGTTGTGTTGTTGTTGTTGTTGTTGTTGTTGTTGTTGTTGTTGTTGTTGTTGTTGTTGTTGTTGTTGTTGTTGTTGTTGTTGTTGTTGTTGTTGTTGTTGTTGTTGTTGTTGTTGTTGTTGTTGTTGTTGTTGTTGTTGTTGTTGTTGTTGTTGTTGTTGTTGTTGTTGTTGTTGTTGTTGTTGTTGTTGTTGTTGTTGTTGTTGTTGTTGTTGTTGTTGTTGTTGTTGTTGTTGTTGTTGTTGTTGTTCTGGTTCTGGACTAACAACTGCATCAAAGCATTCTGCTGCTGGATCAACTGGGTGAGCTCCGGTGGGAAAGCAAATCCATTGTCACGTCTCGGAGGCATCTGAGGTTTAGAAAAGATGAGAATTAAGAATAGAATGAGGTCTAAAGAGAAAACACTACCCAAATGCACATGAGACAAATGCACACAAAATCACTTCATTCAATCAAACAAGGGCATACAATCGGTCTAGAACTATCGCAAAAGTGTGTGGACTATAATATGTACATGGGGAAATACTACTACTGTTATGGTAGTCTACTAGAAAAACTGCTCCGATGAGGACTCCATGATATCTGCTCCAGCTTCGTCTTCGAAATCATCATCACTAGGATCGGAATCGGTGCCGTCGATGATGATGTAGTTATCTGGACAGGTGCAATCTTCATCTTCTCCTCCGGGTGCTGAATTCCTCATGAGTTCTTCAATCTTCTCCTTAAGATCGCCGTTTTGTCTCACTAGAGCTACAATATCATCCATGTAGTCCTTGCGAGTGGCCTTCAGTTCTCCCTCTAGCTCAATAATCTTGGCTTTTGCCTTCTTCAACTCCATCATGTCTGCGCACATCTGGTTCTCCTGGCGTCGAATGTGCTGGTTTAACTCCTGGATGAAAGCTGCAATGGATCTATCCTTCTTGGTGCTAACTATCTCCCATTGTTCATCTCGGCGTCCGAAAATCTGGTAAATAGTGTCCTTGAGGTCTTCTTGGTAAACTTCTCCAATGCGTCCCATGGTGATGTGAGCTGCCATGCTCTTTCCCAGACTCCATGTTGGTGCATTGAATACACACTCTATGGGCTTCGTGATTGGCGCGAACGTCCTTCCTGGAACTAGAGCTTGAATCTTCCAACGCTCCTCCTCGGGTAAAGTGGCGTTGTAGGTCCCGGTGAAGCTTGGTATACCAATGTTCAGGTACTTGGTGACTTCCTTCATGTGTCGTCCAAAAGGTGTATCTTCATCCGGCTGGGTGAACTTGATCCTCGCTTCCGTCATCCTAAAAGAGTAGAAAAGATGAGGAGTCAGAAATGAGAAGAGAGTAGTGAACTGGGCTTTAGCTTAGTGGTCGTGTCCTACAGTCAGCGTGTGCTCTGATACCATCTCTGTAGCGACCAGACCTCAAACAGTCTGACCTCTGTGCTCAGGTGTCATCCCTGGATCAGTAATGCTGACACCACACAGTACTTTGAAGGATTTATAACAGAGTAGCAATCACACACTTATTACATCGATATCTCAAAGAGAACTTATTACAATAAATATGGCTTAAGGCCATCTAATAAAGATAACAGCGGAAGGCTTGGAAGATAAGTGAGTCCATCAACTCCAACGGCATCACTGAGTATAGAACCACGACCTAAAAGGCACCTTACTCGTCGTCTGAAAAGTCTGCAACATGAAATGTTGCAGCCCAAAACGGGTCAGCACATGGAATATGCTGGCAATGTAACACATAGAGAGTAATGAAAGAATAAACTATACTACATGCATATATGGCTGGTGGAAAGCTCTATGGTTACAATTTTGCGTAAAGCCAATTTTTCCCTACTGCAAAGGAATAACTTTATTTAACTATCATGGTGGTTGTTAAACATTGAGAATGGTTGACAGCATCCTCAATCCCAGTTAGAGTAATTATCAAATAAAACCCAACAACATTAATTTAGAGTAACATGATGAGATTCACATGATATCCAAGTACTAGATACTCAAAACGTCCATAACCGGGGACACGGCTAACCATGATTAGTTTGTACACTCTGCAGAGGTTTGCGCACTTTTCCCCACAAGAGTCGATCGCCTCCGTTTGCTTTCTCGCACTACATGGTATTTGAGAAATGGATGACCGAGACACAGTCTTTCAGAAGCGCTAGCACCTTACGATGGATAGACCGATACACCTACTTTCCCCTACATCTGCTAGTCTACCCTGTAAGAGTTCGCATGACTTAATCAACTATGCCAGAGCCCATAATGGCTTGTGGCTGCACACGGAAGTTTCTAGTATGAATAATCTCATGATCCCTTTGAGCCTGGGTGGCGGTCCAAAAAGAAACAGGCAATCCTGGAATACCCAGGTGCCTCAATCCACCCAAATGTGTGTTTAAGTTGCCACCTTAGATAAACCATTAATTCACAACTCACATCTGTCATGGATATCACTCACCCAATCAATGTCGACTAGCATAGCATAGCATAATAAGCAAACGTAGAAGTAACTCCCAAAGGTTTCATAATAAAGCAGGTAATAGGTACTACCTCATCTACTTCCCATCCCACAATTTAATTAGATCCTAATCATGCAATGTTTGAGGATTGATCTAATGCAATAAAATGGATAGTAAAAGAGGTATGATCAAAGTGTTACTTGCCTTGCTGATGATCCACGAAACCTAGAGATTCGAAGTAACAGGCGGCGCACTCCGGGTGTTCTATCGCAGACAAACAAACAAGCATACAGTAAATACTCATCTAATGCACAGGTAAAACTCAAATAAGAGATCTAACCACAAAGTTCAACTTAAGAACTCCGATTTGCAAAAAGAATCAAATCGAACGAAGCAACGAAAGTCAAACGGGGAAAGAAAACAACTTCGTTCTACAAATCTGGACCTAAGTCCAATTTTACAGTAGCAAAAACTTGTTTAAGTTGATTAATTGGAAAGACGGTTTCGAGACGAAACTCCAGGCGCTTGAATCGCCTAATTCCGATAAACAAGCGAAAAGTTATACTAAAACGAAAATCGGATCAGAAATCGCGATTAGAAAATAACCGCGGAAAATCCGAGAAAAAGAAAAACGACGAACGGATTAACGAACGAACGTTCGTTAATTTACCTAAACCAAAAAAATAATAAAATAAATAAATAAATAACCGAAAAAACCCGACGGAAAACCGATCGGTTTTCTTAAAAAAACCATGCACGGATTTCGAGGCGGCGAACCTCGGCGAGCGTGCGGCGGGGTGGCGGCTCCGGCGACGGTGCGTTGGGGCGGTGGCGGCGCGGGTGTGGGGGTTGGGGCTGGCTAGGGTTCCCCCCGGGGTGGGCCGGCTTATAAAGCCCCTACGGGCCGGGAGTCCTAGTCGGACACGGCCCGTAGGTCGGTTCGTTTTTTTAAATAATTGTGCCCGGAAGAAAAATAAAAAGAAATACTAAACGGACTCCAAAAATTCCGAAATAAATTTTCCCGGGCTTCTAAAATCAAACCCGACAAAGTGGACATTTATTTGGGCCCTAAATGCAATTTTGAAAAAACGCATATTTTTCCTAAATTCAAATAAAATATCGAAAAACTCCGAAATAATTCTTATTTGATTTTATTATTAAATCCTCAATATTTATATATTTTGGGAAAGTCATTTTATTCCCTCTCTCATATTTTGTAATAGAAGTATTGGATGATAAAATAAATCAAATCAAATGATCCTATTTTCAAAATTTGAGAAAACTCAAATATGAAGATAACGAAACCCCCAACTCTCTCCGTGGGTCCTTGAGTTGCGTAGAATTTCTAGGATCAAAACCAAAAGCAAATAAATATGATATGCATGATGATCTAATGTATAACATTCCAAATTGAAAATTTGGGATGTTACATATATATGGGTGCAGGAGGTACGTCGGTGGAGCTGCGGGGGGCCCACGAGGCAAGGGGCGCGCCCCCACCCTCGTGGCCAGCTCTCGTATCTTCTGACATAGAGTCCAAGTCTATCCGGTAGGTTTCCTTCCAAAAATAACTTCTCCAGTTGATTTTGTTCCGTTTTGACTCCGTCTGATATTCCTTTTCCTCGAAACACTGAAATAGGCATAAAACAACAAATTTGGGCTGGGCCTCCGGTTAATAGGTTAGTCCCAAAAATAAAATAAAAGTGGATAATAAAGCCCAATATTTCCTAAAACAGTAGATAATATAGCATGGAGCAATCAAAAATTATAGATACGTTGGAGACGTATCAGTGTCAAAGCTTGCATCAACGTAACCATTTACGATGAGCTCTTTGTCACCTCCATAAACGAGAAACATATCCTTAGTAATTTTCAGGTATTTCAGGATGTTCTTGACCGCTGTCCAGCGATCCACTCCTGGATTACTTTGGTACCTCCCTGCTAAACTTATAGCAAGGCACACATCAGGTCTGGTACACAGCATTGCATACATGATAGAGCCTATGGCTGAAGCATAGGGAACATCTTTCATCTTCTCTCTATCTTCTACAGTGGTCGAGCATTGAGTCTTACTCAACTTAACACCTTGTAACATAGGCAAGAACCCTTTCTTTGCTTGATCCATTTTGAACTTCTTCAAAACTTTGTCAAGGTATGTGCTTTGTGAAAGTCCAATTAAGCGTCTTGATCTATCTCTATACATCTTGATGCCCAATATATAAGCAGCTTCACCGAGGTCTTTCATTGGAAAACTCTTATTCAAGTATCCCTTTATGCTATCCAGAAATTCTATATCATTTCCAATCAACAATATGTCATCCACATATAATATCTGAAATGCTACAGAGCTCCCACTCACTTTCTTGTAAATACAGGCTTCTCCAAAAGTCTATACAAAACCAAATGCTTTGATCACACTATCAAAGTGTCTATTCCAACTCCGAGAGGCTTGCACCAGTCCATAAATGGATCGCTGGAGCTTGCACACTTTGTTAGCTCCCTTTGGATCGACAAAACCTTCCGGTTGCATCATATACAACTCTTCTTCCAGAAATCCATTCAGGAATACAATTTTGACATGCATTTGCCAAATTTCATAATCATAAAATGCGGCAATCGCTAACATGATTCGGACAGACTTAAGCACCGCTACGGGTGAGAAGGTCTCATCGTAGTCAATCCCTTGAACTTGTCAAAAACCTTTCGCAACAAGTCGAGCTTTATAGACAGTAACATTTCCGTCAGCGTCAGTCTTCTTCTTGAAGATCCATTTATTCTCAATTGCTTGCCGATCATCGGGCAAGTCAACCAAAGTCCATCCTTTGTTCTCATACATGGATCCCATCTCAGATTTCATGGCCTCAAGCCATTTTGCGGAATCTGGGCTCACCATCGCTTCTTCATAGTTCGTAGGTTCGTCATGGTCTAGTAACATAACTTCCAGAAAAGGATTCCGTACCACTCTGGTGCGGATCTTACTCTGGTTGACCTACGAGGTTCAGTAACAACTTGATCTGAAGTTTCATGATCATCATCATTAACTTCTTCACTAATTGGTGTAGGTGTCGCAGAAACCGGTTTCTGCGATGAACTACTTTCCAATAAGGGAGCAGGTACAGTTACCTCATCAAGTTCTACTTTCCTCCCACTCACTTCTTTCGAGAGAAACTCCTTCTCTGAAAAAACTCCGAATTTAGCAACTAAAGTCTTGCCTTCGGATCTGTGATAGAAGGTGTACCCAACAGTCTCTTTTGGGTATCCTATGAAGAGACATTTCTCCGATTTGGGTTCGAGCTTATCAGGTTGAAGCTTTTTCACATAAGCATCGCAGCCCCAAACTTTCAGAAACGACAACTTTGGTTTCTTGCCAAACCATAGTTCATAAGGCGTCGTCTCAACGGATTCCGATGGTGCCCTATTTAACGTGAATGCGGTCGTCTCTAAAGCATAGTCCCAAAACGATAGCGGTAAATCAGTAAGAGACATCATAGATCGCACCATATCTAGTAAAGTACGATTACGACGTTCGGACACACCATTACGCTGTGGTGTTTCGGGTGGCGTGAGTAGCGAAGCTATTCCGCATTGTTTCAAATGTAGACCAAACTCGTAACTCAAATATTCTCCTCCACGATCCGATCATAGAAACTTTATTTTCTTATTACGATGATTTTCAACTTCACTCTGAAATTCTTTGAACTTTTCAAATGTTTCAGACTTATGTTTCATTAAGTAGATATACCCATATCTGCTTAAATCATCTCTGAAGGTGAGAAAATAACGATATCCGCCACGAGCCTCAACATTCATTGGACCACATACATCTGTATGTATGATCTCCAACAAATCTGTTGCTCTCTCCATAGTTTCGGAGAACGGCGTTTTAGTCATCTTACCCATGAGGCACGGTTCACAAGTACCAAGTGATTCATAATCAAGTGGTTCCAAAAGTCCATCAGTATGGAGTTTCTTCATGCGCTTTACACCGATATGACCTAAACGGCAGTGCCACAAATAAGTTGCACTATCATTATCAACTCTGCATCTTTTGGCTTCAATATTATGAATATGTGTATCACACTATCGAGATTCAACAAAAATAGACCACTCTTCAAGGGTGCATGACCATAAAAGATATTACTCATATAAATAGAACAACCATTATTCTCTGATTTAAATGAATAACCATCTCGCATCAAACAAGATCCAGATCTAATGTTCATGCTCAACGCTCGCACCAAATAACAATTATTTAGGTCCAATACTAATCCCGAAGGTAGATGTAGAGGTAGCATGCCGACCGCGATCACATCGACTTTGGAACCATTTCCCACGCGCATCGTCACCTCGTCCTTAGCCAATCTTCGCTTAATCCGTAGCCCCTGTTTTGAGTTGCAAATATTAGCAACAGAACCAGTATCAAATACCCAGGTGCTACTGCAGGCATTAGTAAGGTACACATCAATAACATGTATATCACATATACCTTTGTTCACCTTGCTATCCTTCTTATCCGCCAAATACTTGGGGCAGTTCCGCTTCCAGTGACCAGTCTGCTTGCAGTAGAAGCACTCAGTCTCAGGCTTAGGTCCAGACTTGGGTTTCTTCTCGTGAGCAGCAACTTGCTTGCTGTTCTTCTTGAAGTTCCTCTTCTTCTTCCCTTTGCCCTTTTTCTTGAAACTGGTGGTCTTATTGACCATCAACACTTGATGCTCCTTCTTGATTTCTACCTCCGCAACCTTTAGCATTGCGAAGAGCTCGGGAATTGTCTTATCCATCCCTTGCATGTTATAGTTCATCACGAAGCTCTTGCAGCTTGGTGGCAGTGATTGGAGAATTCTGTCAATGACGCTATCATCCGGAAGATTAACTCCGAGTTGAATCAAGTGATTATTATACCCAGACATTTTGAGTATATGCTCACTGACAGAAATATTCTCCTCCATCTTGCAGCTGTAGAACTTATTGGAGACTTCATATCTCTCAATCCGGGCATTTGCTTGAAACATTAACTTCAACTCCTGGAACATCTCATATGCTCCATGACGTTCAAAACGTCGTTGAAGTCCTGGTTCTAAGCCGTAAAGCATGGCACATTGAACTATCGAGTAGTCATCAGCTTTGCTCTGCCAGACGTTCTTAACGTCGTCAGTTGCATCAGCAGCACGCCTGGCACCCAGCGGTGCTTCCAGGATGTAATTGTTCTGTGCAGCAATGAGGATAATCCTCAAGTTACGAACCCAGTCCGTGTAATTGCTACCATCATCTTTCAACTTTGCTTTCTCAAGGAACGCATTAAAATTCAACGGAACAACAACACGGGCCATCTATCTACAATCAACATAGACAAGCAAGATACTATCAGGTACTAAGTTCATGATAAATTTAAGTTCAATTAATCATATTACTTAAGAACTCTCACTTAGATAGACATCCCTCTAATCCTCTAAGTGATCACGTGATTCAAATCAACTAAACCATGTCCGATCATCACGTGAGATGGAGTAGTTTCAATGGTGAACATCACTATGTTGATCATATCTACTATATGATTCACGCTCGACATTTCGGTCTCCGTGTTCCGAGGCCATATCTGTTATATGCTAGGCTCGTCAAGTTTAACCCGAGTATTCCGCGTGTGCAACTGTTTTGCACCCGTTGTATTTGAACGTAGAGCCTATCACACCCGATCATCACGTGGTGTCTCAGCACGAAGAACTTTCGCAACGGTGCATACTCAGGGAGAACACTTATACTTTGATAGTGAGGGATCATCTTATAATGCTACCGTCAATCAAAGCAAGATAAGATGCATAAAATATAAACATCACATGCAATCAATATAAGTGATATGATATGGCCATCATCATCTTGTGCTTGTGATCTCCATCTCCAAAGCATCGTCATGATCACCATCGTCACCGACGCGACACCTTGATCTCCATCGTAGCATCGTTGTCGTCTCGCCAATCTTATGCTTCTACGACTATCGCTACCGCTTAGTGATAAAGTAAAGCATTACAGGGCGATTGCATTGCATACAACAAAGTGACAACCATATGGCTCCTACCAGTTGCCGATAAGTCGGTTACAAAACATGATCATCTCATACAATAAAATTTAGCATCATGTCTTGACCATATCACATCACAACATGCCCTGCAAAAACAAGTTAGACGTCCTCTACTTTGTTGTTGCAAGTTTTACGTGGCCGCTACTGGGCTTAGCAAGAACCTTTCTTACCTACGCATCGATACCACAATGATAGTTTGTCAAGTTGGTGTTGTTTTAACCTTCGCAAGGACCGGGCGTAGCCACACTCGATTCAACTAAAGTTGGAGAAACTGACACCCGCCAGCCACCAGTGTGCAAAGCACGTCGGTAGAACCAGTCTCGCATAAGCGTACGCGTAATGTCGGTCCGGGCCGCTTCATCCATCAATACCGCCGAACCAAAGTATGACATGCTGGTTAGCAGTATGACTTTTATCGCCCACAACTCACTTGTGTTATACTCAGCATATGACATCTACGCATAAAACCTGCCTCGGATGCCACTTTTGGGGAACGTAGTAATTTCAAAAATTTCCTACGCACACGCAAGATCATGGTGATGCATAGCAACGAGAGGGGAGAGTGTTGTCCACGTACCCTCGTAGACCAAAAGCGGAAGCGTTAGCACAACGCGGTTGATGTAGTCGTACGTCTTCACGATCTGACCGATCAAGTACCGGACGCACGGCACCTCCGAGTTCAGCACACGTTCAGCCCGATGACGTCCCTCGAACTTCGATCCAGCCGAGTGTTGAGGGAGAGTTTCGTCAGCACGACGGCGTGGTGACGATGATGATGTTCTACCGATGCAGGGCTTCGCCTAAGCACCGATACAGTATTATCGAGGTGGACTATGGTGGAGGGGGCACCGCACACGGCTAAAAGATCAAACGATCAATTGTTGTGTCTCTAGGGTGCCCCCTGCCCCCGTATATAAAGGAGCAAGGGGGGGTGCGGCCGGCCAGGAGAGAGGGCGCGCCAGGAGGAGTCCTACTCCCATCGGGAGTAGGACTCCCCCATTTCCTAGTTGGATTAGGACTTGGGAGGGGGAAAGAGGAGAGAGAGAGAGGAAGGAGGGGGGCGCCGCCTCCCTCTCCTTGTCCTATTCGGACTAGGGGGGAGGGGCGCACGGCCCAGCCTTGGACGCCTCTCATATTCTCCTTGAAGGCCCACTAAGGCCCATTAACCCCCGGGGGGTTCGAGTAACCCCTCCGGTACTCCGGTAAAATCCCGATTTCACGCGGAACACTTCCGACATCCAAACATAGGCTTCCAATATATCAATCTTCATGTCTCGACCATTTCGAGACTCCTCGTCATGTCCATGATCACATCCGGGACTCCGAACAACCTTCGGTACATTAAAACATATAAACTCATAATATAACTCTCATCGAAACGTTAAGCGTGCGGACCCTACGGGTTCGAGAACTCTGTAGACATGACCGAGACACGTCTCTGGTCAATAACCAATAGCGGAACCTGGATGCTCATATTGGCTCCCACATATTCTACGAAGATCTTTATCGGTCAGACCGCATAACAACATACGTTGTTCCCTTTGTCATCGGTATGTTACTTGCCCGAGATTCGATCGTCGGTATCTCAATACCTAGTTCAATCTCGTTACCGGCAAGTCTCTTTACTCGTTCTGTAATACATCATCCCGTAACTAACTCATTAGTTGCAATGCTTGCAAGGCTTAAGTGATGTGCATTACCGAGAGGGCCCAGAGATACCTCTTCGACAATGGGAGTGACAAATCCTAATCTCGAAATACGCGAACCCAACAAGTACCTTCGGAGACACCTGTAGAGCACCTTTATAATCGCCCAGTTAAGTTGTGATGTTTGGTAGCACACAAAGTGTTCCTCCGGTAAACGGGAGTTGCATAATCTCATAGTCATAGGAACATGTATAAGTCATGAACAAAGCAATAGCAACATACTAAACGATCGGGTGCTAAGCTAACGAAATGGGTCAAGTCAATCACATCATTCTCCTAATGATGTGATCCCGTTAATCAAATGACAACCCGTGTCAATGGCTAGGAAACTTAACCATCTTTGATCAACGAGCTAGTCAAGTAGAGGCATACTAGTGACACTCTGTTTGTCTATGTATTCACACATGTATTATGTTTCCGGTTAATACAATTCTAGCATGAATAATAAACATTTATCATGATATAAGGAAATAAATAATAACTTTATTATTGCCTCTAGGGCATATTTCCTTCAATACCTTGGTTCTTAACTGAGGGAAATACTTATCTCTACTTTGTTGCATCACCCTTTCCTCTTCAAGGGAAAAATCAACGCAACCTCAAGAAGTAGCAGTGGATCAAGTGGAGGAGGAGATGGTGGCCTAGCTGCTGAAGTGGGTGAGGATGCCACCATCATCAGCAGCGCCAGTGGGTGTCATTTTCCTTGTTGGTTGCGATGGTGGGGGCGTCCCTCGCTCCATTGTTTCCGGGGGAAACCTCAGATCTGGAGGAGGCTACCATTGACAGCGGCGCCCGTGGGCGTCGTAGCCCTCGTTGGAGGTGTTGAGGGGCCTCCTGGATTGGATGATGGCGATGTCTTCGTCGTCACCCCCGTGGGGGAATGTGACGCCCCCGATTCAATCGTACACTAATCATGCACGCAAATGTGTACGATCAAGATCAGGGACTCACGGGAAGATATCACAACACAACTCTAAAACATAAATAAGTCATACAAGCATCATAATACAAGCCAGGGGCCTCGAGGGCTCGAATACAAGTGCTCGATCATAGACGAGTCAGCGAAAGCAACAATATCTGAGTACAGACATAAGTTAAACAAGTTTGCCTTAAGAAGGCTAGCACAAACTGGGATACAGATCAAAAGAGGCGCATGCCTCCTTCCTGGGATCCTCCTAACTACTCCTGGTTGTCGTCAGCGGGCTGCACGTAGTAGTAGGCACCTCCAGTGTAGTAGGAGTCATCGTCGAAGGTGGCGTCTGGATCCTGGGCTCCATCGTCTGGTTGCAGCAATCGGGTAGACAAATGGGAAAAAGGGGGAACAAGGCAATCGTAAGTACTCATCCAAAGTACTCGCAAGCAAGGAGCTACACTACATATGCATGGATATATGTGTAAAGGGACCATATCGGTGGACTGAACTGCAGAATGCCAGAATAAGAGGGGGATAGCTAATCCTGTCAAAGACTACGCTTCTGGCAGTCTCCGTCTTGCAACATATAGAAGAGAGTAGACGGAAGTCCTCGAAGTAGCATCGCATAGCATAATCCTACCCGGCGATCCCCTCCTCGATGCCCTGTTAGAGAGCGATCACCGGGTTGTATTTGGCACTTGAAAGGGTGTGTTTTATTAAGTATCCGGTTCTAGTTGTCATAAGGTCAAGGTACAACTCCAAGTCGTCCTGTTACCGAAGATCACGTCTATTCGAATAGATTAACTTCCCTGGAGGGGTGCACCACATAGCCCAACACGCTTGATCCCATTTGGTCGGACACACTTTTCGGGGTCATTCCCGGCCGCGGAAGATCAACACATCGCAGCCCCACCTAGGCACAACAGAGAGGTCAGCACGTTAGTCTAAACCTAAGCGCATAGGGGTCTGGGCCCATCGCCCTTAGCACACCTGCACGTTGCGTACGCGGCCGGAAGCATACCTAGCCCCCTTAATACAAGCGTGAGCTTACGGTCCAATGCGGCGCGCGCCGCTCAGTCGCTGACGTCACGAAGGCTTCGGATGATACCACGACGTCGAGTGCCCATAACTTTCCCACGTAGTTGGTTAGTGCGTATAAGCCAGTAGCCAGACTCAGATCGAATACCAAGATCTCGTTAAGCGTGTTAAGTATCCGCGAACGCCGAACAGGGCCATGCCCAGCTCTCTCCTAGGTGGTCTCAACCTGCCCTGTCGCTCCGCCACAAAGTACAGTCGGGGGCCGTCGGGAACCCAGGCCCACCACTACCTGGGTGGAACCACCTGCCCCTTCAGCCCCCATCTCCGAACAGTATCACAGGTAATGTAATAGTGTAAAGTATATAGTATATGCCTGTGATCACCTCCCGAAGTGATCACGGCCAAGTAGTATAGCATGGCAGACGGACAAGAATGTAGGGCCACTGATGGAAAACTAGCATCCTATACTAAGCGGTAGGATAGCAGGTAAGGGTAACAACTATAGCAACAATGACAGGCTATGCAGTAGAATAGGATTAACAGAAAGCAGTAACATGCTACACTACTCTAATGCAAGCAGTAGAGAAGAATAGGCGATATCTGGTGATCAAGGGGGGGCGGCTTGCTTGGTTGTTCAGACAAGAAGGAGGGGTCGTCGGTGACGTAGTCGACCACAGGGGCATCAACATCGTCACGGGGTCTACCGAAGAGAAGAGGGGGGAGAAACAGTAAATACATAGCAAGCAAGTGCATAACAAGACAACAGGCAGAGCTAGACGTGTTCTAACGCAGTATGAGGTGATACCGGTGAAAGGGGGAAACATCCGGGAAAGTATCCCCGGTGTTTCGCGTTTTCAGGCAAAGGAGCCGGAGGGGGGAAAGTTGCAAGTTCGATAGGTTAGGGATGTGTGGCGGACGAACGGGTTGCGTAGCCGGGTTGACCTAGTAGGACGCCGGGGTGGGCCGGCCTGGCTGGGACATGACCCTGTTGGGCCGGGGTCTGCTGGGTCGGAGCCCGGGGGTTCTTTTGTTTTCTGTTTTCTTTTCTTTATCTATTTTCTTTTCTATTTTATTATTTTAATTTTTGTTTTATAAAATATAAATACAACTCCTAAATTAATGTTACAACTTATTCTAGTGCCCCAAAAAGTTTGTCACCTAAATAAAATAGTTTGCATTATTATAATTTTTTAAAGGCATTTAATTAATTGTCATAGATGTTGTTTTATTTACTTTAGAGCCTTTAAACATTTTATAAAAGTGTGGTTTCTCCGCTAGTATTATCCATGATCTATTTGACACATTTTGAACATTTTAGTTTTAATGTTTGAAAACTTTTATTGTTTGCCGGATTTTGAATTTGAATTTGAATCGGCTTCGAGTTTATCAACAGTAAGTGAGGTGACGTGGCACCATTAGCAGAGGTTTACTGTAGCTTGATTATCCGGGCGTCACAGGGAATCATCTTTGATGACATTCAACGGCTGGACGGACAAGTGGGCGGCTTGGTGGTTGGGCGTCGGTAGGTGGTGGATGATAATCCCCAAGTGCAGGGAATCATCGTAGCAATTTCCAAAGGTGGAAGTGATAAGTATGGAGTGTCGAACCCTCAAGGAGTTAAAGGTAAGATCAATATTTTCTCAAGCCCTATCTGCCACTGATATGACTCTACGTACACCGAACGTTTGCTTCCAACTAGAAACGAGAAATGAAACTATGTTGTGGGTATGAAGAGGATAACTTTGCATGGTATCGGAGAGCTAAAATATATAAGTAGGTGTTGTTATCATAAAGTTAGAATATATTACTAAATATTATAAATAGCGAGCATGGAATATGATGGGTCGGTCTGCGGAATTATCCTAGGCAATTGTTAACAAGACCAGTAGTCGTCATTGCAATTTCATATGAGGGAGAGGCATAAGGTAACATACTTTCTATTCTTGGATCATATGCACTTATGATTGGAACTCTAGCAAGCATCCGCAACTACTAAAGATCGTTAAGGTAAAACCCAACCATAGCATTAAAGCATCAAGTCCCCTTTATCCCATACGCCACAACCCCCTTACTCGGGTTTATGCTTCTGTCACTCAAGCAACCCACTATAAGCGAATCATGAACGTATTGCAACACCCTACAGCGGGAATCCCTCACGCTTGCGCGACATGGAGGGCACAATAGGACAGCACCAAAATAAAATATACAACTCGTACCAATCTAGATCATCAATCAACCCAAAGACAAAGGATATCTACTCAAAACATCATAGGATGGCAACACATCATTGGATCATAATATGTGGCATAAAGCACCATGTTCAAGTAGGGATTACAGCAGGGTGCGGGAGGGTGGACCGCGTAAAAGAGATGAGGATGGTGATGTTGATGAAGACGATCACCGCGGCGATGATTCCCCTCACGATGGCACTCCGGCGCCACCGAGAGAGAGGAGGAGAGGTTCTCCCCCTTGTGCTTCCTCCTCCATGGCCTCCCCCCTAGACGGGGAGAGGTTCTCCCTCTGGTCCTTGGACTTCATGGCGATGATGGCCCCTCCGGGATCCTCCCCCATGGCCTCCGGTGATGATGGCCCCCTCCGGCAGGGTGCCAAAGAGGGCCTAGATTGATTTCTCATGGCTACAGAGGCTTGCGGCGGTGGCACTTCCAATCTAGGTTATTTTCCGAAGGTTTCTATATTTATAGGAGAGGATGGCGTCGAGAACAAGTCAGGGGGGGTCCCCGAGGCGGCCACGAGATAGGGGGGGCGCGCCCCAGGGGGGTGGGCGCGCCCCCACCCTCGTGGGGCCCACGGGACTCCCCTCTGGTAGATTTTTGTTCCAGTATTTTTTATATTTTCCAAAAAAATTCTCCGTTGATTTTCATCGCATTCCGAGAACTTTTATTTCTGCACAAAAACAACACCACGGTAGTTCTGCTGAAAACAGCGTCAGTCCGGGTTAGTTCTAATCAAATCATACTAAAATCATATAAAACTATTGTAAACATGGCATGAATACTTCATAAATTATAGATACGTTGGAGACGTATCAGTTGAGCGGTGCTTCATCCTACACATCGATGGCGACGGATCTCGGCGGCGTGGCGCAGTGGAGACTCGGCGTCCGATGGGTGGCGATGGACTCGTGCAGGAGGACGACGCTATCTGGCATCATGGTGGCGTCGATGGCAGAGAGGCCTGGCAAGGTCGATGCATCAGTATCTTCTCTGAGGATGGATCGATGGATGAAGGAGGTGACGGCCCTTGCAGCGTGCGTATGTGGTGCCCACTGAAAGTGCGCCAGACCGGTGTGTAAGCCAGTCCACGTATTGTGGTTTGGATGGGGCATCCGACATTAGATGTTAGGTGTTGGTGTGATGTCTGTTTGGTATTAGGCTCGGATATTCGGCACCCCTTCATCACGGGAATAGAAGTAGCGACAGGTGTTGCCAAGATGGTAGCTTCACGCTTGCGGATGTATTACCTTGTAAGGGCTTTATGAATAATTAATCAAATGGTTGCATGCATCGCCCAGATGCAGAGGCCGGAGGTACGTCCTCCTTTTCAAAAAAAATGACGGATCTATTATCTTTGCTGCTTACCGTGTTATATTCAATTGCAATGAGGCGCTCGAGGCGAAGATACATGCAATAATGCAGGGGATGACCCTTGCTTCACAACATACTTATCGACCAGTTAGGGTGCAATCTGATTCCTATATATACTGCACTTTCGATCCTCTCTGATGATAGTATGTCCCGACCGGCCTATGGTCATCTAGTAGCAGAAATTAAATCTTTGATGGATGATAGGGAGTTTGTTCCACACAAAATTAATAGGACTAAAAATAGGGTAGCAGATTGTATGATATATAGCCGTACCGAGTCATGTACTGCGGTATGGATGAGCAGATGTCCTCCATGTTATGAGAATTTCCTCTCGATTGTAACCTTGTGACTTTAGAATAAAACTCCCGTATTATTCACACTTTTTATTTTTATTAGAAAAAGTCTAAGACAAACCTCGAAATTGTAGATGGAAGCTAAATTGAATCCTTAACTCCCAATCCTTAAAATGAGCACATCGAACCCTCCGATACCGGTCTATTTTAAATCTTGAGAACAATTAGCCGGTATTCGCTGACGTGGCAAGTAAAACCCTTGGATCATTGACTAGATCGTGCGTTCCTCCGTTCGTTATGATCGTTGCGTTCCGGGGGTTTCCTTTTCTTTCTTTCTTTCTTTGTTTTCTTTTGTTTTTTTATTTCTTTACCGGTTTTCTTCGTTATAGTGTGGTTCTTCTATTTCTTTTTCGGTTATCTCCGGGTTTTTGTTTTATTTTTAATTTCTTTTTTGCAACGATTTTTCTCCGGTTTTCTTGTTTTCTTATTTCTTTTTTGTTTCTTTCTCAGTCTTCTCCGGGGTTTTATCAAAACACAAGTCTACTTTTTCCGTATACATTAGGTACATTTTTCAATACCCTTTTAACTGTTTTCAAATACACAACTAACATTTCTTTAAATATATGTTATGATGCCAATTTCCTTTTTTTATACACATTGTATATTTATCGTACACATCAGGAACATTATTTTTCAAATATATGTTTTTTGATGTCTACTTCTTACATACATGGTCTACATTTTTTGTATACATCAGGAACATTGTTTTATAAATGTTTAATATTTTTAAATACATCATTGACATTCTTCCAAAAAATGTTCCTTTCTTAGATAAATATTCAGAATTGCAAAAAAAATCGCGGTTCGAAAAAATGTTCGGAACTTTAAATTTTTTTCTCGTTCCAAAAAAAATTCAAAATTTAAAAAATGTTCCCAATTCTTCAAAAAATGTTATAGTATGAAATTTTTTTCAAGACTTTGAAAAACTGTACAAATTCCAAAATATTCTCGTTTTAAGGAAATGGTCAGAAATTTGGAAAATTGTTTGGGTTTTAAAAATTGTTCGCTACGACACCTCCAGTATTTAACAATTGTCCATGTTTTGAAATATGTTATCTATTTTTTTAAGTTTAAAAAACGTTTGTGTTGTAATGTTCACGAATTTGAAAAAATGTTCAATACAGTACATCCTAGGTTTTCAAAAATTGTTCGTGTTTCGAAAAATATTGTTATTTCAAAATGTTCAAAAATTCAAATAAATGTTCTAGATTTTGGAAAAAGTTAGAGTTTAAACTTTTTGCTCACAAGTTCTCAAAATATACGCTTTCGAAAAACATTCACTTTTTAAACAGAATGCTTCACATTTGTTTTCAGGATCTGGTGCTGCTGTTAGCTTATATTAATATGTCACGCTGCCTAACGAGACACCAGCGCATTAACTCTTCTGGCTACCATCCAGAGTTTGTTCGAATCCTTGCAGTTTCTTTTTGTTTCGTTTTAACTGGTGCGAATTGGTGGTACAATATTCACCAACGGGCCAGCCCATCGCGGCTCCATGTGCGCTAAACGATGGCAATTTGCCAAAAAACACTCCCTCACTGCAGCCAAAAGTCACGTTTCGACTTGCCACGTCAACAACCCCTCTTCGGGTACACTCTCAATGTTCAAAATAGATCAGGATCGAGATTTTGGTGTGCTGATTTCGGAGATTACGAGTTCAGGGTTCGATTTAGCTTTCATCTACAAGTTTAACATTTGTTTTGAACTTTTTCCGTAATTTTTCAAAAACCAAACGTAAAGTTGATCAACATACGAAGGGAGCTCCTATACAGTGCTGCAGGCGCCCGTTAACGATCCGGCGCCTGCAGCGCTGCTAGCATGGGCCGGCCCACTAGCGTGCTGCCATAGTTTTTTTTTGATTTTTTTGTTACGAAAGCGAAAATATGAAATCAAAAAAGGTTTACAGATTTGAAGAAAAAAGGTTCATACATTTGAAAAAAAAGTTCATATCTTTAAAAAAGGTTCATCAATTTTGAAAAAAGTTCATCAATTTAAAAAAAAGTTCATCCAATTTAGTAACTGTTCATTATTTTTTAATAAAAGTTCATCAAATTTGAAAAAAGTTCATAGAAATTCAAAAAAAGTTCATGTATTTTTAGGAAAAAATCATTGAACTGAAAAAAAAAGTTCATAAATAAAAAAAAGTTCATCCATTTTCAAAAAGATGTTCATCAAATTTCAAAAAGGTGCATCGATATTCAAAAACGTTCATCAATTTGAAAAAAAACTTTTGAAATTTTTAAAAAGTTCATAGATATTCAAAAAGTTCATAGAATTTTCAAAAAAGAAAATGTCAACCCGCGCCTAGATGGGCCGGCTCATTTACGGACGCCACAGGTGCCAGTTAACAAAAATGCACGTCAACTGGGGCCTGTGGAGCCAAATAGGAAATGCCACATACGAAGGGCGAATAGTCAGCTTTCCCAACTGGGCCGACTGCGTCGGGCCATCGAGCGTTGTAATGACCCTAATTTGTGCCTTTAGCGCCCAGGCAGGCCGCGACCCAGCTAGCTCGTTTGCTTGCTCGCTCATTATTAAAAAACAGTATAATACAGCTAGCTAGGAGCCTCCACAGCATTTTAAGCCTCTCAGCCGTCGGATCACCCTAACGTGCGATATAGATGAGCTCTCGATCGTCTCCAGGTCATTCGCGGGCTGCTGCTCCGCAGAACGACCGTCCGTTTCTGTCCGTAATCGGGCCATCAAAGGCCCAGATCCAGTCGAAATCCTTCCACGCGCACGGGCCACAAGTCGTCCAGCGGTATTCCCTCGTCTGCTCATTTTCTGTTCCTTCCTCTGCGCCGCTGCCGTTCCTTCTTCCGCGAGGCGCCGCCGCCATTCTCCGTCCCGTCGGAAGCTTCTGCTGTGTGTCTGCCTCCGCAACGGTGCCCTCCACTCACCCTGTATTCATTCTCCTTAGGCCTCTTTTTTGATTTTTTTTGATTTTAAATGGCTTGTCTTGGAGTGTTCCTACATGGCGGCTGCTGTGGCCGCCCACGCCGTCGGCATCCATCGCCGGTTGTCCTCCTCCTGCATCGGCCTCCATGCCCTTGCCGCTGTACCGTGCGTCCCTCCCCATTAGGTAATTGATGCTGAAACTGCCGTGTAATTATCCTGATAAAGGTCCAGTATCTACCTGTATGCCTCTATCTATTTTGTGAATTCCCCTGACACCGATCACTGAAAGACACATGGAGATGTAGACATTAATATCGAGTAGGCTGTTATGTGTGTTCAATTGTTAGACTGGTATTGCCACTTTACTATCTAAGAAAGCTAATTGGAACTAAGCTTGTTTAGGTTGCAAGATAATTACCGGTTGAAATCACTTTCCTAGGCAATTAATAGATATACGGCATTGATCAAACAAATGAGAAGCAAGCCAGCAACGGCCCAGTACTCGAGTAGAGATTTTGATATGCTTGATTGGGCCACTTATTTTAGCAAATCATTGTTGGTATAAGAGGATAATTTACTATGATTCAGTTGCCAAGGAGGCTCTGATCTACAGTTGAAGTGATGAATAAATTCTGGAACTTTGGACAAGAAGCATCTTTAACAAAAGGAGAAGATCTGCTAATATGCTAATAATACACCCCATTTAAATAGATTGTGTTTTCTATATTACGTCTGCATTTCTTATTTGGTGCAAGTACTTTCATCAGCATGCTATTTTTTCATCAGCTCAAGTTAGTCTGAAGAATTAGTAGTTCAGTACTATCTGCCAGTCTATATATTTTGATATTTTTCAGTAGCACCAACTTTTTACATGCTCTTTGCTGGAAGTATGAAATGCATAACGCACATTATTTTCCTCTTTGCTGGAAGTATGAAATGCATAACGCACATTATTTTCTTAAGATTAGTGCTCAAGTTGCAGGATTATGGACGCACATTTCTTTCTTTTGTTGACCATAGAACATGACTTATCTTTATTTTGTCTCCTAATCCCGAGGCTTTGAGCTCCCTGGAAGCTATTTCTATGGATTAGTGCTGAAGTTGCAGGATTATGGACACACATTTCTTTTTTTTTTGTTGACCATAGAACATGACTTATCTTTATTTTGTCTCCTAATCTCGAGGCTTTGAGCTCCCTGGAAGCTATTTCTATGGTGAAAAGAGTGAGAAGTCAGCTCTTTGAGACATGGAACAAACATTGATTATTTGAAGATCATATTCTTTGGGAAACCAATAATAGTTATGTCAATTTGCATCGATTATTATGTGAGAAACCCCAATCTGTCAAATTTAGGAATCGTACACAATGGGATCTCTCTATGGTCGGTGGAGCTTTATCGCAATCACTGTGAGGTGAATTTATGACTTTCAGTTCCAGAGATCACCTTTCTATTTATCGTGAGCTAATAGGGAAATGCTACAGAAAGTTGATTATGTCATTCATGTTAATTTCATTTCTTTCTTCATTTCCTTAAATTATTATACATGTCCAGTCTCAACTCTACAATCATTTCTTCAAGCATACAGTTTTAGGAGATGCTGTTTGAAAGATTGCTTCTATTTTTGTGGTTGTTGATTGCAGAATGCTGCTCACTATAGGTAGACAAGAATGCTGTTTTTCCTTTTTAGGAGTTCTTGGGTATTATGACTTGCTGTTGTACCGACACTCCATTGTCATACATGAGATGTATGGAGCGGATGAACATATAAATATTCCGGCAGAAGATAGCACCAAGTTTGATTGCTCCAAGTGGTACAAATAACTAGACTTTTTCAGATATTTCCATAACTCTTCTGTTAAGATGCACTATTGTTTTGTTAAGATGCACTCCCTCTGTACACTAATGTAAGACCTTTTTGCAATTCAAATTGAACCGCAAAAACTTTCTGTATTAGTGTACAGAGGTAGTACTTAAGATGGCGGGCACGGCAACGCGCACTTTTATGGTCTAGTCCATATATACAGTATCTTTTGCTCGCTCTCTTGCTCGGTCAAATTTGTTTGTTTGACCAGTTGACCCAATATGTCATTGTTAGAGTTGTGTTGAATATTGTGTACAAGGTAGGTTACAGTTGGACTAGGAGTTGTATTGTGTTTACATAGGATGTGGAGTCGTGTCCAAATAGGACACTTGTATCCTAGGACTCTCATATATAGTGGGGGTAGATACACGATGTAACCTATGCCAACATAATAGCACCGGAATGCAGGGGAAGCCGGCGGCATGTGCCGGCGTCCAGGGCGACCGGGTGCGGTATTGTGACGGTGTCACGGGGAGGAGCGCCCGTAGTCAAGCCCCGGGGATGTAGCCATATCGGTAAACCTCATTAACAAATCTCGGTGCCGTGCTCATGTGATTGCTTGATCCTCGGATGATCGACGGTATGCCTCGGATTTATTCTAACAAGTGGTATCATGAGCTAGGTTGTTTGAAGGCTGTGGATTGTTGATTTATAGGAAGGATTGAGTTTGAGATGCAGCCAGCTGCGGTGTGGTTCTCGACAAGATTGGAAGAAGCAATCGGAAGCACCGTGCAACGCAGATAACGACGCAGATGCGGGCGTATAGATCGAGTCGACCTCAGCGAGTCAGCGGGGCTAGGCGGTGCGTCCTGGAGCACATGCGTGTTCATGGCCGGGAATGCATGGGCAGAGCCCACGTGGGACTGTCACGGCGGAGTGCCGAGCAGGAAAGAGGCTGAGGACTCGATGGTAGCCAGCGTAGGCGTGGCACAGCGTATACGGGATTTGTTTTGGACTAAAAGAGGACTGAGTCCTCGTATCCGACGCGGACAGTGACAAAAGCAGCAGATCGATTGAGCGGAGGAAAAGTTCATCGTTGTGGGCATCCATCGGAATTAGCAGGAGACATTAACATGCAACACTAGCATCGGAAGTTGAGTACCAGGGAGCTACACACGTGAAGACCAGAAGGTTGTTTTTGGTTGGAATTTGCTAGTAGTACAGATTTGCTTGTGTACTTGGGCATCACGTGAGAGGAAAGCTCGGATAATTTTTGGCAGCGTTAGTCGTACAAAGAATCATGATGTTATCGGACATTATGTTTGAGGTGGAGAAGTTCACGGAACTGAAAACCTTGGGTTACGACAGACAGGGTGAAAAATTTGTTGGCACAACAAGGATGCTTGAAGGCGTTGCGAGAAGTCATGTCAGCTAAGATGAAAGTGTCATGTGATGGATGAGAATTCGCGGAAGATGATTTGGGAGCCTCGAGCGTGTCATGCAGTCGAACGAGTTCGGCTGGGTCGGACTAGGCAGTCTGACGGATCGACGCAAGTCGGTTGGTACAGAAGACGGTGGTGGGATCGGCGACGACGACATATGAGCGTGATGCTGATGGTGACCGACTTCTGGGGCGTGGAAACATGTGGCGCAGACCCGAGGGTTTGTGTGGCTTCGACAAGACTGTGGCGCGGGGTTGATTCAAGGTAGTGTACACATGGAGCTTGGAGTCAACGGGGCGCGGGGTGGCACGTACAACCACCATGGAGTCATGTTGAAGGTGGAGCTAGATTGAGGGGCTATGATGTAAGGATCCAGAGAATCGAAGCCTATTCAGCGGGGACAAGCGAGTGACATGCAGTTCGGACTGGGCCCAGTGGTCTGATGGAAGCGTGGAACTTGTCATCGGTCGGCGATGATCGATTGTACTCTGCAGTGGGGATTGAGTGGTGTGGGTTCGCAGCCCTTGAGACTCGACCGGGACAGCGGAGGCTCGACGCGGTAATAGCGGCGAGGCGTGCGGTATGTACGGGACATGAGACGGGCCAGGGCTCTGGTGGTCATACATGTGGTGAGACAACTGCGAATTTGACTCGGGATGATTACAAGCAATGGTGAAATTCCTTAAAGTTTCAGACAGACGATCAAGAAAGGAGCGGTGATGTTGAGTTCAGGTAACTCTTATGTGTGACACCCAATATGTGAGTTGTTCACTTTCAGGCAGGTCAGTGATCAGTGTGTGATGGCGTTGGACTGATACTCTGAAAGTTGGGAGCGCAAACTAGAGTAATAGAAACTTAACTTTGCTCGAGTGTTGACTGTGGTCAAGAAAAGAAGGAACTACAAGTTGCAGGTGGAGTCATATGGAGTCTTTGGAGTAGCAGCGGTACTCATGGGATAAGCTCAAGTCCAATGTACATGGAAGTTTGACGCATTGACGAATTCAAGGTGGTGGAGAATATTCGCCAAGGTGGAGTTTGTTAGAGTTGTGTCGAATATTGTGTACAAGGTAGGTTACAGTTGGACTAGGAGTTGTATTGTGTTTACATAGGATGTGGAGTCGTGTCCAAATAGGACACTTGTATCCTAGGCCTCTCATATATAACGGGGATAGACACACGATGTAACCCATGCCAACATAATAGCACCGGAACACAGGGGAAGTCGGCGGCATGTGCCGGCGTCCAGTGCGACCGGGTGCGGTATTGTGACGGTGTCATGGGGAGGAGCGCCCGTAGTCAAGCCCCGGGGATGTAGCCATATCGGGGAACCTCGTTAACAAATTTCGGTGCCGTGCTCATGTGATTGCTTGATCCTCGGATGATCGACGGTATGCCTCGGATTTATTCTAACAGTCATTGAGCGCTAATATTTTTTTGTGGCAACCGCTAATGAGTTGAAATTCAACCAATAACTTTTGACCAGTTGACCACCATGGATTGACCATTAACTTTCTGAAAATTTCATGCGCTCGAAAATAGTCAAGTATTAAAAAAGCTTTTTTGTGCTTGATTTTTTTCTTGATTTGAAAAGGTTTGATGTAAGGAAGATTCAAGAATCTCGAAAACATTCATGGATTTGAAAATTACTTAGCAGATTTGAAAAAAAAAATCATGAAGTTAAAAATAGTTCACGGATATGGAAAATTTCACAAATTTGAAAAATGTTCCAGATATGAAAATTCGCATATTTCGGAAAAGTTCATGATGTTGAGGAAAGTTCGTGGGTTTGAAGAAAGTTCAAGAATTTGAAAAAAATTCATGGATCCAAAAATTTCATGACTTAAAAAAACTTCATAGATTTGAAAAGTTCATGAATTTTAAAACTTTCAGAAATTTGAAAATTTTCTTGTATTTGAAAAAGTTCATTATTTTATAAAAAATTCATGGATTATAAAATGGTCACGGGTTTGAAAAATATTTGTATATTTGAAAAAAGTGTCATGGGATTAAAAAAAGTTGATGAATTCAAAAAATGTTGAAAAAATTCAAAATATTTGTTAATACGAAAAATGTTAATTATTGAAAAATAAATTAAATTTGTTAAAAATAAAACAAAACAAGAACAAAAAAATCTAGAAAGGAAAAAAAGAAAAGAAGTCCATATATTGTGCTGAAACTACACACAAGCAAGAAACGCTGGTTCAAATTTAAAAAAAAAACGTTGGTTCAGTATTTATAGGCCATCCCAGTTAATCGTGGGGTGTACATTGTGTATGATTTTCCATTTAATGGATGCTATAGGCGCCAAATAGGATTTGCTATAGCCAGTACTGTAGCATTCAGTTTCTTCTTCTTCTTCTTCTTCTTCTTCTTCTTCTTCTTCTTCTTCTTTTTCTTGTTTAATTCGTTTATGAAATAATTTTTTTCTAAACTATGAAAATTATTTTGAAATGCAATCATTTTTCAGATTAGTGAACATTTAGGGAAACACAGATATTTATTGAAAAGTTTTTTAAAAACGTATTTATTTTTCTTTATACATGAACAAAATTTGAAAAGTCCAGCATTTTTGGAAAAACTCAAAATTCTGTGTAAATTTTGAAATTGAGAATAATTTTGAAAACACACGTATTTTTGGAATTTGCAGTCATTTTCATCAATTGATGAAGAAATTGCGGAAATGGCAATGCTTTTTAAAATTCTGGATAACTTTTGAAAAAACAAATATTACTTGAAATTCTGAACAATTTTCGTAAATGCAAACTATTTTGATATATGAATAATATTAAAAAACATTATTGGAATTCAGAAAAAAATTGAAACTTGAATATTTTTTGAAACATCACAAACATCTTTTGAAAATTCGGAAGAATTTTTTAGAATTAAGAGTCAACAAAAGCTAGTAAAAAGAAAACCAAATCCTTCGAGAGGGTTCCCAAAATCGGACAGCTAAATGGGGCGACCCATCTAGCTGACTCATGTGCTAAGCCCCCAACTTTGAGTCAAAGCACGTCAAATCGGGATTGCATTGGCACTCGATCACGAACGTTGCAATGTTGTGCCCGTGCCAAAAGAGCTCGACAGCCTTAAATCTTCTCTTTCTGGGCACCCCTAAAAACACCTGAATACCTATTAATTTTTCTAAAAAATATATGCACTAGTCTCTACTCCTAATGTCTCAGTTCGTACGTGGTTTCGTTCGCTCGTACCCTTCCCCTCCCATCGAACGAGAGGCCACCCCTCGATCCCATCCCACTTTCACCGATTATTTTTTTTAATATTTTTATTAACCAAGACAATCCCAAATAAACCCCACAAAGGCCAAACAATATTAACCGATGGCATCCTTTCCAAACAATATTAACATTTCCAAATAATACTTTCCATACACAACAGGAATCAAATATTAACCGAGGGCATCCTTTCCAAACAATATTAACCTTTCCAAATAATAAAAAAAATGACCAAGGAACAGTAGGGCAACAACCCTACTGTATGTCATTTTCATTTATAAAATAAAAAGGTACAAAAGTCTTTACAATGGTTGTTGGGGGTACAACCAGAATAATAAAAGAAATACAATTAGAAGGATGGGAAAACTAAATTATTGGGATTAAATGTTATCAATCCAAGATGTCATGCCATCTTTCAGAGATGGTTTAGCTCTCATCATGGTAATTCTAAATGATCTGATGAAATCATATTTGCATTCATAAATTGAGCAAGGTATCTCCTCAAATATCCTTCCATTTCTTTGATTCCAAATACCCCAACAAACCACTATCATAGTCTCCATAAAATGTTTGATTTTATATCTGTGATTGGCATCCATGATCATATTGTGTATGTCCAAATCTGAATTCCATTCCATTCCAATATCCCACCAGAAACCTTGACTAAATGGGCAAGTGAATAGGAGATGCATTCTGTCTTCCATGTCTTCAGCATTGCATAACACACAAGTAGTGGAATCTAGATGCATACTCTTTCTGGTTAAAAGGTCACATGTGTTTATCCTGTCATTAAGCATAAGCCAGCAGAAAAATTTATGTTTAGGAAGGCAGCATGATTTCCATATCCATTTAAATGTATCAGCAGCATCTTCTCCCCTCATAAGGTGTTGATAAATCATCTTGGTCATGCTCTTGTTGTTGCTCCAATTGAAATCCCAACTGTCATTCTATTGGATGTGCCTGATATTATTTAACTCATCAGAAAGTTGATGAAATTGTTGATGTGCTTGAATGGATAGGGGTAGCTGGAATAAACTATACAAATTATCCATATCCTTGGCAGCCTTGATAGTTATATTTTCTTTATAGGTAAAAGAATGTAATTCAGGGAACTTTATCTTTCCAAATAATACTTTCCATACACAACAGGAATCAAATATTAACCGATGACATCCTTTCCAAACAATATTATCCTTTCCAAATAATACTTTCCATACACAACAGGAATCAAATATTAATCGATGGCATCCTTTCCAAACAATATTAACCTTTCCAATTAATATTTTCCATACACAACAGGAATCAAATATTAGCCGATGGCATCCTTTCCAAACAATATTATCCTTTCCAAATAATACTTTCCATACACAACAGGAATCAAATTGCATCGCAATCGCAAACAGATATACAACGTCAATCAATCTTTTCGTTCTTTCTATCTTACACCTCTAATGCCCAAAAATAAAGCGACCAATCATACTCTGTCCATCTCACGCCTTCCATATACAACAAGAAACCAATTTTCAAAACGTTTCTGAGCGGGACGGGCGAGGCCTGTTTCTCCATGCTTCTAGGTCTCGGTTTGGGATCCTACCAGTTTGCCATTGCAGCGGGTGGGCGAGGCCTGTTTCTTTCAAAGTTCGCCATCGGAGCAGGAGGCACCGGTGCCACCACGGCTGCAAGCAACAGGTTAGCACCTACTGTTGTTCGACCGAGTTTAAACCACAGGGCAGTAAGTTGTGCACGCTTCACAATTTGCAACTTTTACCTTTGTTGGTGAGTGCCGCAACTGTTCTTATGTAGTAGCCCCAACTGTTCATTATAGCTCCAGCGATGCACACATGGCCTTCTTATGTACGAGCGAGGCATCGAGCTATTAGATTTAAGGAAGAAAATGGTATTAGAATCGTTGTAAAAGAGGTAAATCTCTGCGTTTAGAATCTATACTCCCGTTCTTGATATGGTGAAATGCAAAGCTTCGATTGTCACAATTTTTATAGATGGCAGAGTGAGGGTGTAAATCACTTTTTAGTAAATCACCGATTTTGTTCTACAATGCCATATGGAGATATACAGTAGTTCTCAACTGTTTCCTAAGAACTCTTTCCTCAAATAGTATGCAAGGAGATGAAAAGGTTACTGCCCTGTTCCGATGAGCTCACAGATTTTAATGTGGACCATTAAAACTCCTTGAGATTCTTGCTAGACGTTGACTTCATCGTTTCTAAAATATCTTCCAGATTTTGATGTTTGTCTCTTGAATGAACTAGGAACCCAAGTAGTGATGCCTCGTTGGAGTATTGGTGAGCATGTGATCGGTTTTCTGCATGTTTTGTAACCTGATGAGTGCATTCAACAACATAAATCACTTCAGTACCAGAGGAAAATCAGCAGAACTAAAAACTATTTAAAAGCAGGAAGGAATAAATCCAACATTTGTTGCATATATATGTTTAGTTATCACAAATACTGAGGGTTTAATCTCTGGCACTTCCTTAGTGCTGAGTCATGGGCTTTCCAAATAGTTGATGTTAATGGGTCTAAGATATTGTAGGTTAGAGTATGTTAAATATAGTAGACGGTACTTGTTGATCTGTTTTTCCAATGATAGTTGTCTGTGACTGTGATGTCTTCAAATGACTTGACTCCTAATGTCTCAGTTCGTACGTGGTTTCGTTCGCTCGTACCCTTCCCCTCCCATCGAACGAGAGGCCACCCCTCGATCCCATCCCACTTCCACCGATTATTTTTTTAATATTTTTATTAACCAAGACAATCCCAAATAAACCCCACAAAGGCCAAACAATATTAACCGATGGCATCCTTTCCAAACAATATTAACCTTTTCAAATAATACATTCCATACACAACAGGAATCAAATATTAACCGAGGGCATCCTTTCCAAACAATATTAACCTTTCCAAATAATACTTTTCATACACAACATGAATCAAATATTAACCGATGACATCCTTTCCAAACAATATTATCCTTTCCAAATAATACTTTCCATACACAACAGGAATCAAATATTAATCGATGGCATCCTTTCCAAACAATATTAACCTTTCCAATTAATACTTTCCATACACAACAGGAATCAAATATTAACCGATGGCATCCTTTCCAAACAATATTATCCTTTCCAAATAATACTTTCCATACACACCAGGAATCAAATTGCACCGCAATCGCAAACAGATATACAACGTCAATCAATCTTTTCGTTCTTTCCATCTTACACCTCTAATGCCCAAAAATAAAGCGACCAATCATACTCTGTCCATCTCACGCCTTCCATATACAACAACAAACCAATTTTCAAAAGTTTCCGAGCGGGACGGGCGAGGCCTGTTTCTCCATGCTTCTAGGTCTCGGTTTGGGATCCTACCAGTTTGCCATTGCAGCGGGTGGGCGAGGCCTATTTCTTTCAAAGTTTGCCATCGGAGCAGGAGGCACCGGTGCCGCCGCGGCTGCGAGCAACAGGTTAGCACCTACTGCTGTTCGACCGAGTTTAAACCACAGGGCAGTAAGTTGTGCATGCTTCACAATTTGCAACTTTTACCTTTGTTGGTGAGTGCCGCAACTGTTCTTATGTAGTAGCCCCAACTGTTCATTATAGCTCCAGCGATGCACACATGGCCTTCTTATGTACGAGCGAGGCATCGAGCTGTTAGATTTAAGGAAGAAAATGGTATTAGAATCGCTGTAAAAGAGGTAAATCTCTGCGTTTAGAATCTATACTCCCGTTCTTGATATGGTGAAATGCAAAGCTTCGATTGTCACAATTTTTATAGATGGCAGAGTGAGGGTGTAAATCACTTTTTAGTAAATCACCGATTTTGTTCTACAATGCCATATGGAGATATACAGTAGTTCTCAACTGTTTCCTAAGAACTCTTTCCTCAAATAGTATGCAAGGAGATGAAAAGGTTACTGCCCTGTTCCGATGAGCTCACAGATTTTAATGTGGACCATTAAAACTCCTTGAGATTCTTGCTAGACGTTGACTTCATCGTTTCTAAAATATCTTCCAGATTTTGATGTTTGTCTCTTGAATGAACTAGGAACCCAAGTAGTGATGCCTCGTTGGAGTATTGGTGAGCATGTGATCGGTTTTCTGCATGTTTTGTAACCTGATGAGTGCATTCAACAACATAAATCACTTCAGTACCAGAGGAAAATCAGCAGAACTAAAAACTATTTAAAAGCAGGAAGGAATAAATCCAACATTTGTTGCATATATATGTTTAGTTATCACAAATACTGAGGGTTTAATCTCTGGCACTTCCTTAGTGCTGAGTCATGGGCTTTCCAAATAGTTGATGTTAATGGGTCTAAGATATTGTAGGTTAGAGTATGTTAAATATAGTAGACGGTACTTGTTGATCTGTTTTTCCAATGATAGTTGTCTGTGACTGTGATGTCTTCAAATGACTTGACTCCTAATGTCTCAGTTCGTACGTGGTTTCGTTCGCTCGTACCCTTCCCCTCCCATCGAACGAGAGGCCACCCCTCGATCCCATCCCACTTCCACCGATTATTTTTTTAATATTTTTATTAACCAAGACAATCCCAAATAAACCCCACAAAGGCCAAACAATATTAACCGATGGCATCCTTTCCAAACAATATTAACCTTTTCAAATAATACATTCCATACACAACAGGAATCAAATATTAACCGAGGGCATCCTTTCCAAACAATATTAACCTTTCCAAATAATACTTTTCATACACAACATGAATCAAATATTAACCGATGACATCCTTTCCAAACAATATTATCCTTTCCAAATAATACTTTCCATACACAACAGGAATCAAATATTAATCGATGGCATCCTTTCCAAACAATATTAACCTTTCCAATTAATACTTTCCATACACAACAGGAATCAAATATTAACCGATGGCATCCTTTCCAAACAATATTATCCTTTCCAAATAATACTTTCCATACACACCAGGAATCAAATTGCACCGCAATCGCAAACAGATATACAACGTCAATCAATCTTTTCGTTCTTTCCATCTTACACCTCTAATGCCCAAAAATAAAGCGACCAATCATACTCTGTCCATCTCACGCCTTCCATATACAACAACAAACCAATTTTCAAAAGTTTCCGAGCGGGACGGGCGAGGCCTGTTTCTCCATGCTTCTAGGTCTCGGTTTGGGATCCTACCAGTTTGCCATTGCAGCGGGTGGGCGAGGCCTATTTCTTTCAAAGTTTGCCATCGGAGCAGGAGGCACCGGTGCCGCCGCGGCTGCGAGCAACAGGTTAGCACCTACTGCTGTTCGACCGAGTTTAAACCACAGGGCAGTAAGTTGTGCATGCTTCACAATTTGCAACTTTTACCTTTGTTGGTGAGTGCCGCAACTGTTCTTATGTAGTAGCCCCAACTGTTCATTATAGCTCCAGCGATGCACACATGGCCTTCTTATGTACGAGCGAGGCATCGAGCTGTTAGATTTAAGGAAGAAAATGGTATTAGAATCGCTGTAAAAGAGGTAAATCTCTGCGTTTAGAATCTATACTCCCGTTCTTGATATGGTGAAATGCAAAGCTTCGATTGTCACAATTTTTATAGATGGCAGAGTGAGGGTGTAAATCACTTTTTAGTAAATCACCGGTTTTGTTCTACAATGCCATATGGAGATATACAGTAGTTCTCAACTGTTTTCTAAGAACTCTTTCCTCAAATAGTATGCAAGGGGATGAAAAGGTTACTGCCCTGTTCCGGTGAGCTCACAGATTTTAATGTGGCCCATTAAAACTCCTTGAGCTTCTTGTTGGATGTCGACTTCATCGTTTCTAAAATATCTTCCAGATTTTGATGTTTGTCTCTTGAATGAACTAGGAACCCAGGTAGTGGTGCCTCGTTGGAGTATTGGTGAGCATGTGATCGGTTTTCTGCATGTTTTGTAACCTGATGAGTGCATTCAACAACATAAATCACTTCAGTACCAGAGGAAAATCATCAAAACTAAAAACTATTTAAAAGCAGGAAGGAATAAATCCAACATTTGTTGCATATATATGTTTAGTTATCACAAATACTGAGGGTTTAATCTCTGGCGCTTCCTTAGTGCTGAGTCATGGGCTTTCCAAATAGTTGATGTTAATGGGTCTAAGATATTGTAGGTTAGAGTATGTTAAATATAGTAGACGGTACTTGTTGATCTGTTTTTCCAATGATAGTTGTCTGTGACAGTGATGTCCTCAAATGACTTGACCCCGTTTGGTTCTCGGTGGGAAAGGGTGAATCTTTATAAGCAACACCGACAGCGACAAATGGAGGCAACAAATAACTTCCAAAGCAGGCACAGGCATTGTTATTTATTTATTTTTACTATGTTATTTATTTCCCTTAAGCAGAATAACTCTGGTTGCTTGATCATGACCGGAGACTATCTTTGGTATTAGAACTACACTTACCCAATGGGTTATTTGCATCTCAAGTTAAATTAGTCACTGTTAGTTCTTCGATAATTGATGGTACAGATGGGCAAAGCAGCAATTATATACCACACTGGATTAATGGTACAGGTGGTGAAAGCAGCAATGATATACCACACTGGATTGATGTTACAGATTGGACCCAAATACCTCCCTGATTTTTTTTCAAAGGGTGCGGTACTGGACCACCACACAATATCGAAACTACATCTTTATATTATTTATCATATGTGGAGGTCTCTGTATAGTCTCTTATTTCACCTTAATTGAATTTTATAATCCTTACTTTTCAATACATATCTGGACATTGGTGCGACAGAATGTAAACATAAAAATATAGAATTCTTGTTGAGATTAATATGCAGCTTTATTACATCCAGGGACAGGGTCTTGGAGAATTTTCATCCGCTTGGTTATTTTCTCACGCCGTGCCCGTAAAAAAAATTAGACTTTCAGCGACCAGATTTGTAGCTTCCGTAATGGGGAGTGTGAATGTGTATCCATGATGTCGGATTTCGGGTTCCGGCAGACCCTTGAGGTTCGAACTCTGGGGTGCGCACGGAGATTACACCTTCTACCTACTCGTACCCCTCCGCCTCGCAAAGATCTAAGCTATGGAAAACACAGCACAAGAGGCACAGGGTTTATACTGGTTCAGGCCAACGTTGTGGTGTAATACCCTACTCTAGTGCGGTGTGGTGGATTGCCTCTTGGGCTGACGATGATGAACAATACAAGGAAGAACAGCCTCACGAGGGTCTGTTCTTGGCCGGGGCGATGAACTGCTAGGAGGAGTTCAGTCGCCCTTCTCTCTCTTTTTCTCTCTGATCTGATTGCTGATCGATCCCCCCTACCCTGGGGGTGGCTAGTCCTATTTATAGGCAAGGGCCCTGGGCCTCTTCCCAAATATTGAGCGGGAAGGGCGCCAACAGTTGGCCATTTTGAAGGGGAACGTATGGTACACTTATCCTGACTAAAGTTGGTCCTCGCCTGCCAAAGGCTCTGGTGATGACGCCGGCTTGGGCTCCACAATGACTTCTTGCTTGTCGCGGAGCTGGTCTTGGTCTCGTTGCACCGAAATGGGTGCCTTTGCTTGATACCCCTGCCAGCGCTTGCTCCCTTTGCACCAAAGAGGAAAGGGAGGACACTGCGCGGGCTGGCGCCCGCCTGGCGCCCTTGGTCGTCATGGCTTGCGTCGCGGGCACCTTGTGAGGTACCCCGCCTTGATCTCTCCGCCTCCTCGTGAGCCAGCCTGATGAGGCCGTGCCTGAGGAAGCTCCGTGTCGTCTGCCCCGTGAGGCTCGGCCCCTCGCGAGGGTCTTGGGTCTGTGTTGATGAAGATGGGTCGTGCTGGGTCCCCTTTGAGCCACGCCGCAGGCCGCAGGCAGGCAAGTCTAGGGACCCCCGTTCCCAGAACGCCGATAGTAGCCCCCGGGCCCAAGGCGCGCCCGTACTTGATCGTGCAGCAAGGCGAAAGGGCAAGGGCGAAGCGCCGCGGGCCCTAACAGCCTGCGGCCTTGGGCCTCGTGTGGCGGTTGATTGAGCGTGGGCGTCTGCACTTCCCCACGACGCCTCGGCAACTACGCGGATTGGACAAGTCCCTGCATGCAAAGCGGGTCATGATTACCTGTGATCGTGGGGGTCGGCGGTTGGCCTTCGCCGACCATAAATACGGAACGGCATGCGCCCTTCCAGTCCATCTCTTCTTGCTTCTCCTTCTTCCCGGTCCTCACTCCGTCTTGCTGCAATAGCTCCGTCGAGGAGGTTCTCGGCCGCAGAGAAGGGGAAGGCTCACCAGGTTGAGCCCGCCTCTCCCCCGCCCAAGCGTGGACGCGAGCGCCCCCGCAAACATCCTGTGGCCACCACGGCAGCTCCCCGCGGCCGTGGAGATGGTTTCCAGCATGGCGTCGGGCGGACAGTCGCGGTCGGGGGGCGCGCCTTGGTCGCGCCTCCCCCTAGGCCGCGCTTGCACGCTGCGGAGGTGCTGCCGGAGTTCGTCGTGTGGTCGGCGGAGCCGACCAGCGCCCGGCTTCAACTCCCTCGCTTCCTCCTCGGTGAACTCCCGGCTGGCGCCCTGGCGGCCTCTGGCTTCAGGCAGACGGCTGCTGCAGCCGGGCCTCGTGGGCTTCACTGGAGGTCTCCTCATCCGGGAGCCTGGCCTTGAACCGTGGTTGGCAGACGTTTGCCCGCGCGCGTGGCCTGAGCCATCGGTGCACCCTGCACTTCAAGTTTGACGGCGATGCTACCCTCTACGTGAGGGTATTTGAGGAAGATGGTCGCCGCGCAGGGTGCTGCCCTGAGGACGACGACCGCGGCCGGGGACCCAGCCCCGGCGACGACGGAGAGGACAGCGCTCGCGTGGTCGGCGGCGCGCAGGGTTCCTCAAGCTTCTCCGGTTCTTCTTCAGGCAGCGACTCTTCTAGCAGTGGTCGCGGCCAGCCCCCATGCCGCCGCGCCTGCTTGGAAGATGGTGGCGTGTCTGCCCGCCGTCGCGCCTCGGTGAAGCGCGAGAGGGAGTCTGCTTGAGCCCCAGAGGCGGCTCGAGTCTTCTCTGCAGGCTGGTGTGGGGCGAGCTGCGCCCGATTCGCTCTTCCTTTTCCTTTTTCCTGCGTAAAAATAAAAGACAGTAGCGTGGAGCCCCGCGGGGGCGTGTTTTGGGTTATTGCTGTTAGTCACCGCTTTGCTTTTGTTATCGTGTTTTCTGGCTGCGCGCCCGCGAGTGGATAGTTCCCGGCTCCTGCTGTAGTGGGGGGGCGACCGACCCAGGCCCTGTGTTCATGTCGCGGTGCCCGTGGGGCACGGACCGGAGGGGTGCTCCTGTAATGGGCCTAGGTCGCGGAGACCCTGAGTGACTAGGACAGAAACACTCGCGAGGGGCGCTCGGCTGCTCCCCCTCGCGAGGCTTTGCACAAGAGAAATCGAGTCAAGAGAGTGAAAAGGCGAAGAACCATAAGTCAGGGTCGGCAACAGCTTCAATAAAACTTTGGAAAGCAAAATGAAAAAACCAACCGCGGAAAGCAAATGAACCACTCAACTGCGGAAAGCAAATGAAAAAGTCGCGTCCGGGACCTAATCTAGTCTTCGACGTCTTCTCACCAGCGCGGAGCTAAGTGCTGCCACTGGGCGTGGGAGGGAGCCCCAGGGCCTGAGGCCGGCGCTCCTGAGACTCCGGGGCGTGTACAGCCCCAACTCATTATTACGTGAGCGTGTCACGGGCGGCGAGCTTCACAGGCGTTGGCCTTCTTCACAGGCTCCGGGCCTTTCTTGGGAGAAGCGAGCTTCACGGGCATTTGCCCTCTTCACAGGCTCCAGGCCTTTTCCAAAACGCGACGGCTTCACAGGCGTTCGCCCTCTTCACAGGCTCTGGGCCTTTTCCAAAAAGGATAATCTTCACATGCGTTCGCCTTCTTCACAGGCTCTGGGCCTTTTCCAAAAAGGATAGTCTTCACAGGCGTTCGCCTTCTTCACAGGCTCTGGGCCTTTTCCAAAAAGGATAGTCTTCACAGGCTCTGGGCCTTTTCCAAAAAGGATAGTCTTCACAGGCTCTGGGCCTTTTCCAAAAAGGATAGTCTTCATAGGCGTTCACCTTCTTCACGTGCTCTGGGCCTTTTCCAAAAAGGATAGTCTTCACAGGCGTTCGCCTTCTTCACAGGCTCTGGGCCTTTTTAGGGGTAGAACCTCCGGAGGTGCTGGATGTTCCACGCGTTTGGGACCGGCACCCCCTCCTGAGTCTCCAAGCGTGCGGAGCCAGGCCTGGAAACATGAACAACCTTGAACGGGCCCTCCCACATGGGAGAGAGCTTGTGCAGTCCCTCCCTGGAGAGGACCCGCCTAAGCACGAGGTCTCCTACCTCAAGAGTTCTGGGGCAGATGTGGCGGCAATGATATCGTCCCAGTGCTTGTTGGTACCTCGCCGCCTGCAGTGCGGCTTCTCGGCGACGTTCCTCCCCCAGCACGAGGTCCATCCCCCGCATGGCATCCTGCTGCGCCTCGTCAAACGCCAGGACCCGCGTGGAGCAACGTCTAACCTCGTGAGGGAGGACCGCCTCGGCTCCGTTGACTAGGAAGAAGGGGGTCTGTAACGCCCTCGATGCGGCTATACCTCCCACGTGTCGAAGCACGACTTAGAGGCATAGCCGCATTGGAAAGCAATGTCGCAAGTGAGGTAATCTTCACACAACATAAGGGAAAGAGATACATAGTTGGCTTACAATCGCCACTTCACACAATTACATGAATAAAGCATTACATCAACCAGATACAATCAAGGTCCGACTACGGAACCAAAATAAGAGAAGACTACCCCAAATGCTACACAGATCCCCGATCGTCCCGACTGGGCTCCACTACTGAACAACTGAAGCGAAACAACACAATGAACAAGATCTTCATCGAGATCCTCCTTGAGCTCGGGTGCGTCACCTGCACGGTTTCATCGGCACCTGCAAACTGGTTTTGGAAGTATCTGTGAGTCACGGGGACTCAGCAATCTCACACCCGTGAGATCAAGACTATTTAAGCTTATAGGTAGGGTAAAAGGTATGAGGTAGAGCTGCAGCAAGTGACTAGCATATCTGGTGGCTAACATACGCAAATGAGAGCGAGAAGAGAAGGCAAAAGCACGGTCGAACAACTATGATCAAGAAGTGATCCTGAAACTACTTACGTCAAGCATAACTCCAACACCGTGTTCACTTCCCGGACTTCGCCGAGAAGAGACCATCACGGTTACACACGCGGTTGATGTATTTTAATTAAGATCAACTTCGGGTTTTCTACAACCGGACATTAACAAATTCCCATCTGCCCATAACCGCGGGCACGGCTTTCGAAAGTTCAAACCCTGCAGGGGTGTCCCAACTTAGCCCATGATAAGCTCTCGCGATCAACGAAGGATATTCCTTCTCCCCGGGAAGACCCGATCAGTCTCGGAATCCCGGCTACAAGACATTTCGACAGTAATAAAACAAAACCAGCAAAGCCACCCGGATGTGCCGACAAATCCTGATAGGAGCTGCACATATCTCGGTCTCAGGGCACACCGGATGAGCAAGACGTCGGGTTGGTATAGACCCTGATTGCCCAGGGGGGCGCCGGACATCGCTCGGTTTGGACCAGCACTCGAAGGAGAACTGGCCCGGGGGGGCTAAAATAAAGATGACCCTCGGGCTCCGGAAACCCAAGGGAAATAAAAGGGCATAGGTGAGGCAAATGGTAAAACCAATGTTGGGCCTTGCTGGAGGAGTCTTATTCAAAGCGAACTGTCAAGGGGGTCCCATAAATCACCCGACCGCGTTAGGGACGCAAAATCCGGGAACATAATACCGATATGACGTAAACTAGGGCGGCAAGAGTGGAACAAAACACCAGGCATAAGGCCGAGCCTTCCACCCTTTACCAAGTATATAGATGCATTAATTAAATAAGATATATTGTGATATCCCAACAAGTAAACATGTTCCAACAAGGAACAACATCTCCATGTTCCAACAAGGAACAAACTTCATCTTCACCTGCAACTAACAACGCTATAAGAGGGGCTGAGCAAGGAGGTAACATAGCCAAACAACGGTTTGCTAGGACAAGGTGGGTTAGAGGCTTGACATGGCAACATGGGAGGCATGATAAGCAAGTGGTAGGCATCGAAGCATAGGCATAGCAAAAGAGCGAGCATCTAGCAAGCAAAGATAGAAGTGATTTCGAGGGTATGGTCATCTTGCCTGAAATCCCGCAAGGAAGAAGAACGAGTCCAAGAAGAAGACAAACGAACGTAGTCGAACGGATCCTCACAACTCCGGAACGAAACCGAAGCTAACGAGAGAAGCAACCCGGAAAGAAACAAACAACATGGTAAACAATCACCACATAAACATGGCATGATGCACAATCAAGTATGATGCATGTCCGGTTTAATGAAGCATGGCATGGCAAAGTGCACAAACAATACTACAAATTAAGTGGAGCTCAATATGCAACGAGTGGCATATTGATGAAACACCACAACAATTATTTAGTTTTCTCTCGTTATGGTACCCAACAATATCAAATGTTATTAAACATGGCAAGGGTGAAGCATAAATAAAACTAACTATTTAGGCAAGTTTAAATGAGGCCGGAAACAACAAACAACAAATCCGGAAAATCCTCATGTCCATATTTTAGATTTGGTATTGTTCTGTCCTAAAGCATATTTTAGAGTTGTTAAACATGCAAAGCAAGTACACCATGTTAAACTAGGCATTTTTCTACCCCTTTTACATATAAAGTTTATTAAATTCTGAGTTACGGTTATTTAGTTATGGAATAAATCATTTAACATGGCATTTAGCAAAATAAATGCAAACAACAATTTTAGGCATTTTAAATGTTGTTATCATGATGCAGATGACATGAGCAAGTTTTATGCAATATTTATGAAAATGTTGATAAAAGCATTTTATGAAGCATTTGTCATCGTGGCGGAAAGAAAGTGTGCCACGGCAACGAATCCAAAAATGGTGCCACGGCAACATATCGGTTCCGGTAGCTCACGGAGATACCGGTGCAAAAAGAAAAGTGTCGAGAGCGTGACATGCGATAGAAGGTGGGGTGATCCCGGTTACCGGGTTCCCACGTGTCGGTGGCATGGCAAAAGAGGGGCATCGCAACCGACAATTCGATCACGGTGCAAACACGGACATCTCATACACACATGCATTTGGCGGTCGTCTCGGCTGTTATACCTTCGAAGCGTGCATTTTCAGGGCGAAACGAGTTCAAAGCGGTGTAGATGGAAGTAGACGTTCTCGCAACGGTCGTAGTGGAAGTAGTTGTACACGTTCGTTTCGAAGAGGCACTTGACGAATCCCACATCTTCGGGGCGACGGTAGTGGAAGTAATGGAAGTAGTGGTTCACGGACGTCGTGGAAGTAGTCGTTCACGGCGACGGTAGAGGTACTCGCGATCTTGGAGACGGTAGTGGTACATCTCGTAGTGGAACTTGGCGCTTGAGGTTCGAATACCGGGTCGGACGTGCAGCCATTCATAGTCAAACTTGGCGTATCCGGGTCGAGTACTTGGCGAGTCCGCACGTAGAGGTACTTGCAGCGTTCTTGCTGGTCCAAAAGAAGCAAGGCAGGAGGCCGGCGGCAGCGACTTGGCACCATCACCATGTAGTCGTACCCGACGACCGGAGGTTTTGGTGCAGCGTGGTGGGCGAGGAAGAGGCCACGAAGCTCTTCCCAAGAGGCCACGGAGGCTGCCGGCAGGTGGAGCAGCCATGCGCGCGGAGCGCCGGTGAGGGCCATGGGGAGCCAGTTGGCCATGACCCTATCATCACCTCCAGCTTCGAGGATGGCCTCCTCGTACGCCAGCAAGAAGGCCAGCGGATCAGCCACGCCGCTGTAGCACGGCGGCGTCATCGGCTTGAACTTGTCCGGCCACCGTGCCCGTTGCAGGGCTGGGGCCAGGGCTCGGAGCCCCCTGGCCCCCGCGCTGGCGCCGGCGGCCGGAGCGAGCGACGCGCTACTCATCGGGAGGCAGGTCGTGGCGGTGGCGGAAGGAAAAACTCCGGCGCACCCCTACCTGGTGCGCAAAATGTCGGATTTCGGGTTCCGGCAGACCCTTGAGGTTCGAACTCTGGGGTGCGCACGGAGATTACGCCTTCTACCTACTCGTACCCCTCCGCCTCGCAAAGATCTAAGCTATGGTAAAACACAACACAAGAGACACAGGGTTTATACTGGTTCGGGCACCGTTGTGGTGTAATACCCTACTCCAGTGTGGCGTGGTGGATTGCCTCTTAGGCTGACGATGATGAACAATACAAGGAAGAACAGCCTCGCGAGGGTCTGTTCTTGGCCGGGGCGATGAACTGATAGGAGGAGTTCAGTCGCCCTTCTCTCTCTTTTTCTCTCTGACCTGATTGCTGATCGATTCCCCCTACCCTGGGGGTGGCTAGTCCTATTTATAGGCAAGGGCCCTGGGCCTCTTCCCAAATATTGAGCGGGAAGGGAGCCAACAGTTGGTCATTTTGAAGGAGAACATATGGTACACTTATCCTGACTAAAGTTGGTCCTCGCCTGCCAAAGGCTCTGGTGATGACGCCGGCTTGGGCTCCACAATGACTTCTTCCTTGTCGCGGAGCTGGTCTTGGTCTCGTTGCACCGAAATGGGTGCCTTTGCTTGATACCCCTGCCAGCGCTTGCTCCCTTTGCACCAAAGAGGAAAGGGAGGACACTGCGCGGGCTGGCGCCCGCCTGGCGCCATTGGTCGTCATGGCTTGCGTCACGGGCACCTCGTGAGGTACCCCGGCTTGATCTCTCCGCCTCCTCGTGAGCCAGCCTGATGAGGCCGTGCCTGAGGAAGCTCCGTGTCGTCCGCCCCGCGAGGCTCGGCCCCTCGCGAGGGTCTTGGGTCTGTGTTGATGAAGATGGGTCGTGCTGGGCCCCCTTTGAGCCACGCCGCAGGCCGCAGACAGGCAAGTGTGGGGACCCCCGTTCCCAGAACGCCGACACATGGGGTCTATAAGAATACGCAAATTCAAAAAGAATACATTCAGAATAGTCAAAACTGAAAATTGTGCATTGAACTGACCCTTTCTGCAAGGCTATGGCTGTCAGTTGCTTGACCCCTTCTTGCCCTCACATGGATGAAACCTTGCTTTGGTGGTGGAGGATTTTGATCAACAACCTTAGTAGCATTTCTTGAATCAGCTTCAGCATCTTTTCTGAAACTACCACTCTCATCATTGGATTTATGTGCCTTGAAAAACTTTGCTTCTGTATCAGTCTGCACATTAAGGTTCCAGTGAATTAGCGATTAGGACAGATGGGAGAAAGAACAATGATCACTTGCTCTCTGCATAAGCTGTGCTGTGGGCATTTTTCTTTATTACTAGAATATAACAAAAATATTGTAAACCACCTTCTGGCCTGCCAAATGAAACAACTATTAAACTGTCAATCGGCATAGCACAGCTTTTATAAGGGGAACAAAAATGGCACCACTAAAATCAAATATCACATATGACAATAATGATAGCTTGCAGACCATCACGAATATGATGCCTGCGAAAATATCACAGTAGGTTATCAATTATCATGTTTATACTCAATCTATATTGTACTCACTGGACGATTTATACTCCCTCTTCAGTTATAAAAAACACAGTACTCTGTATTCCCGAGTAGTCTCATTGCAAACAATAATATTACACGAAAATATCACAAATATATTAACTTTGATCTCTGTTACTAATTAGGAAGAAGGTCATTTCTGCTGAAACCACAATGACAATGTCAATACACTGCAAATGCCAGTGAACCTGTAATCCCAGTCCACGTCGTCGGATGAGTGGAGGAAGGGGATGGGAGGGGGCGGCGGTGGGAGAGAGGGAGCCGGTTGTGCTTGCATCTGATCGCCGTCGGCGTGGACTGGCCGTAGTAGGCGTGGGCGGGGACGCCGGCGTGGGCGCGCACGAAGTGCTCAGGGCGGTCAGCGCGTACCCCGCCTCCGATTGCCGTCGGCTGTGTGCTCGGAGAAGACGCCGCGGGAGGCGAGCAGACGGAGGAGACGCTCGAGGACGGACGGGTCCGGGTGGCCCGTCGGGAGCAACTCCGCGGCCGAGGAGAGGAGTGGACTGGCCGCTGCCTGATCTCTCGATCTGCCACTTCTCTTTTCTGATGAGAACAGGGGAGGGGATGAGAGGGCGCGACAGTGGGAGGTGAGGGCGGAGGCCAGCGACCAGCGGGGGTGAGGGCGGAGGCCGGCGGCCGGCGGCGATGCGGGGAAGAGGAGGGCGACACGGGCAGGGGAGTGGATGACGTTCAGAGAGTGGACTGGCTGTGGAGTCAGTGGCGTAGCCACAGGGGTGGCCAGGGTGATCCATGGACCAACCCGGGATGCGGCCCATTACCTCACTACAATATGTGAAAAAAGAGTTGGGTCAAGGCCCAAGTCCAACAAGTCACGAACAGGATCACGTCTGCACGATCAGATCGTTCGTTTCCTCTCCTTTTTAGCTCGTACGATCCTCTGAATTTTTTTCTCGTCGCACGCTGAACCGCTGGAAGACTCGGACCGACGCAGGGCGACACAAGATTGACCAATCTCAAAGATACAGAAGCCCTAGCGTCTAGCAAGGCGGTGATCGCCAACTGGTGAGCCGGCGACCCGCGGCCAACCGGCCGGCGGCACTAGCAAGACTATGCACCAGAGCCCGGAGGCCGCGCACAGCGCCGCATCGGTTAAGTAAGGAGCTCCACTTCTCCACGGACTTCACATCTCTTCTAATTCCAAGTATGATTTCCAAATCCCTTAGGTAAAATATAATCTCACCTTTATAGTTTGAACAAGTTTAGCCGTGAGTGCAAACTTTAAAGTTTTTCGCAACTTGGAATTGACAAGTTGAGCTCAATGATTACATGAGTTCATTTGAACTGACAATTGGTAAACTGAAATCCCTTTTATTGTATAATTGTTGCAAAATGAAGAGAACCGAAGACATTGCATCACATACATTAAGTGATATGCTTTCCTCAGAGTAAATGAGAATGTTATAATCAAGACTTTCCTGACAAATAAGGTGTGTTATTCCGACAAATAAGGTGTGTTATTTTCTTTTGGGCAAATTTAGGACCTAAACCATGATTTTTCGTGTGCTTTGCAAGACCCTATTAATATGCGCTTTTGGCAAATCATATACCAGTATGTGGATATTTTGCATTCGTGGTACAAAAAAATGATGTCCATTGGACCACCCTGACCTAAAGTCCTAGCTACGCCACTGTGTGAAGGGATAATCCTCAGCTCCGTCGCCACCTGCCAACAGCTTCTCGAGGAAAATTCTTTTTTTAGATAGCTTGCCAGACATGGTTTTTAGTTGAATCGTCACTTTATATGTATATATTGTCAATTTGTCATTTTTAGTGGACTTCAATTTTTATACAATTGTGATCGTGTTATATTGTCTCTACCTATGAAATTTAGCATACATTATATTTATATAACTTCACCAAAATATTTCAGAAGCCCGTGGCAACGCACGGGCATTCTATTAGTATATATAGTGTATGGCATCTACATATACCTGGATAACAAAATTTATAAGGAAACTAACAGATTGTCAAGCATTTGAGCCCAAAACTAGGAGCAGTTATCATGTACCTGGCCTGCTTGGATTGCCTCGAAAAAACCTCGTCTGCTTGGCGTGGAACGCCGTTTTTATTCCATCCTGCACCACCCGACCTTGCCGAGTGGCCCTCCTCATAGCCCAATTGGGAAATGCAACAGGCCTGCAGCGCAGAACACGCACGGGACGGCGTCTCCCGTCCCCTTTTTTTAATCGAATATACTCCCATCCTCAATTATGATCGGGTAGAGCACAGGCTGATCGCCTGATCGTGCGGACGGCGCGGCACGGGCGCGCGGCGGGGATGGGGGAGCGGCCGGCCGTGACGGGCAGCACGGCGCAAGCAATCAGGCGGCGTCCATCCTTCGCCCCGTCTTTTCTCTTACTTGGCAGCAGGCGTCCGAGGCTCTGTTTCCGTTCCAAAGCCGCAGGTTAATGTCTGATTGATAATTTGATCTGCTCATGTGCTTCCGCTCTTATAATTAGATACACTCGCTCTTCTCATGCCCAATTGTATAGTTAGCTCAAGTGCTAAACTCATGTACATCTATCGCTGTAGGCGTCGCCTTCTTTCCATGTTTCCATTTATCGTTTCAATGCATCAAGGAATGTACTCTCTCCGTTCATATATATCACAAATATAGGACGTTCTAACTTTTTTCTGAATCGGATGTATATAGATATGTTTTAGTGTGTTTGTTCACTCATTTCAGTCCGTATGTCGTCAATATTGAAATACCCAAAACATCTTATATTTGTGAACGGAGGGAGTAGTTTATAAGTTTTCTTATCATTTTGCTATTTCTATCATCTATATATCTCAGATGTTGCCACTTATTCTTTTTTTTTTCAGGAAAGATGTTTCCACTTCTATATGATGATGAATTTCAAGTTATGGTCAATTCTCCGAACCTAAGACATTATGGTCAGTTTTGTGTTCCATCTGCTATATGTTATAAAATTTACATAATATGGTGCTAAACCATTTATACACATAAAAAACAAGGCTTTTGTAGGACAAGTAACTATGTCTAGGGGGGAGGGGGGAGGGGGGCGGGGGAGCTGGATCCTCTGATGTACGTCCCACTGACGTGTGGGGCCGGGGCCACATGCCAGTGGACGCCACGGAACGTCAGGCGATCCGCGTCCGAGGGGGGGGAGTAGCCTTTTAATTTTCTTGGTAGATTTTATGCTTTTCTATAGTAGTACTAATGAGCACCGTACCCGGGTGGGCCTGGTGTGCCGTGGCACACCCAAAATTATGAGATTTTTTTGTATCATATCATGTTTCAGCCCAAATTGAAGTGAGTCCAAGCCCAACCGGCATTCTCCCCATCATGTGAGCGAGCGAGAGCGACGTGACCTAATCCGGGTGATGCTAGTTAACGAGCGCTCCTTCGGGAGCCTCGCAACGATCAGCGCCATTGGCGCGCTCTCAGCCATTCGCCACGTGTCGCGCTCTGGGCGCTCCCTTCGGATTTTTTTTCCGCACGCGTTTTCGGCTTTTTAAACGGCTTTTTCCCTTTTTTTCGACGTTTTGGTTTTCCACCGGTCTTCCTTAGCTTTTCGATAAATAATTTAAATTATTTTTTGCGCGAAAAAACACGTTTTTTTTTTCTTTCGCGAGAGTCATGGTTTTGCTTCCGCGATAGGCACGGTTTTGCTTTCGCGAGAGTCACGGCCGTGCCTCTCGAAAACGAAAAAAACGCGTTTTCTGTTTTTTTGCCTTTCGCGCGAGTCACGGTTTTGCTTCCGCGAGAGGCACGTGTGTTCTTTTGCGAGAGTCACGGCCGTGCCTGTCGGAAACGAAAAAAACGCGTTTTCTCCTTTTTTTTACCTTTCGCGAGAGTTACGGTTTTGCTTTCGCGAGAGGCACAATTGTGCTTTAGCGAGAGTCACGGCCGTGCCTCTCGAAAACGAAAAAAATACGTTTTCTATTTTTTTTTCTTTCGCGAGAGTCACGGTTTTGCTTCCGCGAGAGGCGCGGTTGTGCTTTCGCGAGAGTCACGGCCGTGCCTCTCGGAAACAAAAAAACGCGTTTTTTTCCTTTCGCGAGAATCATGGCCGTGCCCCGTGGGAACGAAAAAAAACGTGTTTTCTCTTTTTTTTCCTTTCGCGAGAGTCGCGGTTTTGCTTCCGTGAGAGGCACGGTTGTGATTTCGTGAGAGGCATGGGCGTGCCTCTTTCGGAAGGGGAAAAACCCGTGCTTCCGGTTCGACTTTTTCGTCCGGTTTTTCTCGTGAAAAAAAAAGTTCGTCAAAACCTATCAACATGGGATCTAGTTTTGAAGATCTCGACGCGAGGAATCCAACGGTGAAAGCGGTTCGAGATTTGGACGCACGGTTTGAGAGGTAAAACGTTTTGCATAAACGGATCTACAAAAAAGGGAAAACTCCCTGGTTGCGACAAGTGGCGCGTTGCATGTGCGCCACTTGTCGCGATCAGGGGAGTTGGAGTGATCTTTGCAACGAGTACTCCTCAACTAGTTATTTCGACCAAATCCCTCTCAAGCTCGGCCGCTTCCCTACGAGGATGCACACGTGCCCCCGCTCGGTGCTCATCCACTCATCCGCTCGTCCGCCCATTGGAATTTGAAGTAGCGTCGGCCGTCGAAGCTCCTTCCCATCGGAACTGACCGCCGGAGCCAGCTAGCAAGCGTCACGAGCCGCTGACCTGGACCAGACGACCACTGCTGCTCTGGAGGAGCTTCTCCAGCCGGCACCTCTCGTCCTAGCTGGTAAGTCTAGTCATGCATCTCACAAAGATCTTGGTGATGACCACTATGCAATCCTAGCTGATGAGTCTAGTCATGCATCTCACAGAGATCAACTTTCTCTCTGCATACATTTTGTTGATAAATCGGGAAGAGGGTGTGAGGGGTTCCTTGGAGTTGTTCATGTTGCAAGTACAACTTTGCTTAAAGATCATCATTATTCCTAGTCAAATACGTGGGCAAGGATATCATGGGGCTAGAAACATGAAATGGGAGATTAAAGGATTGATGACATTGATCATGAAAGAGTCACCCTCTGCTTATTACATCCATTGCTTGTACACCAACTTCAATTGACTCTTATTTCCATGGCAAAGGAAAATGAACCATGCACATCGTTTTTTGATCATGTTTCTTACCTGCTCAATATTGTTGGAGTTCCTTGTAAGCATCATGACATGCCTCGAGATGCTAGAGCTCAAAATGTCTTGGAAGCACTAGAAATGGGTGAGGTTGAAAATGGAAGTGGGTTAAATCAAGAGATGGGACTAGCTAGACTCGGTGATACCCGATGAGGTTCTCATTTTCAAATAATTGTGCACACTGTTAGCATGTATCCATAACCCTTGAAGTACTTGATACTATTGGAGAAGATCCTTTACAAAAAGGTGAATGGACAAGAATACATGGAGGTACTCTTGCCTTTGTATCATTTGACTTTGTTTTCAATCTTCACTTGATGCTAGTTATTCTGGGCTAAACAAATGAGTTGTCCAAATCTTTGCAAAAGAGAGATCAAGATATCGTTGATGCAATGACACTTGTTAGTTTGGCAAAGAGTAGAATGCAACGTATGCGGGCTCGTGGATGGGAAGAATTTCTTGCAAAGAAGACCTTATTTTGCAACAAACATGACATTGAAGTTCCTTAGTTGGAGGATACTTATGTGGCTCATGGAAGATCACACTGATATTATCAAGTACAAAGAAATGATGGTCGTTATAGAATAGAAGTATATCTTGGTATCGTTCACCAAATCATTCAAGAGCTTGACAATTGGTTTGATGAGGTTAATATGGAGTTGCTTATTTGCATGTTGGCTTTGAATTCTCTCAATTCATTTGCTTCTTATGATGAACTCAAGGCAATGAGACTTGCCGAATTCTATCCCATGGACATATCAAGCACGGTTTTGGAAAGGCTTGAATTCCAACTTGCCAATTTTATTGGTGATATGAGACAAGATGATAGGTTTAGATATACAAGTAATATTGGTGAGTTCTTTATTATGCTTGTTGAAACAAAGAAGCATGTTCTTTATAATTTGCTCTACTTACTCATCAAATTGATATTGATTTACCGGTGGCGACGATGAGTTTTCAAAGAATATTTTCAGCGAGGACTAGTATGAGTGATGATCGCTTGAATGATAGCTTAGTGACATTCATTGAACGAGATGTGTTCTTGAAAGTAAGTGAAGATGACATAGTTGATGCTTTCATGGCAATGCAACAACGTAGAGTTACCTAGTGTTGTAATTTTCTACTTGTGTATCTTTCATGTAAGACAACTCGTATTGTAATTGAGCACATTTGGAATATATTTCCTGAACTAAATTGCCGTGGGACTAGAATTGAGCTATTTATGTTATTCTTTTGCCATATACTGCATGACACTTGGATTTGGTAGATTTTTTTTGTTGGAGTGTGCACACTCTCCATTTTATTCCTGGGTCCGCCACTGCACCCTACATATGCAAGTCTAGAGTACAGGTAGTGGAAAGTAAAGACATGCAAGTGCAAAGTAAAGGAGGTCGAGTTGAGAGAATCACAAACACAATTGGCTTGGTGAAGATTTTTCCCGGGGTTCAGATAGTTGGCGCTATCTTACATCCACATTGATGGAGACTTCAGTTCACGGACCTAAGATGACAAGGATCCCGGTTGCAAAATTGCACGGAAGAAAATAAGGTCCACGAAGGACTCACCCATGAAGGGTCCATGAAGGAGTAACCACACAAATTCCACCATGGTGTACACCCACGAAGAAGTAGCCTCACTAAGGTAGATCTTTACGAAGTAGGCGATCACCAAGGCCATTCAAATTTCTTGAGTTCTCCACAAACTTTGAAGACTTCCAAGTAACACCTAGCCGATATAGGAGGCGCACCCTCCAAAAGTAAAAAGATAGAGGTTGCTTGATGATGGACTCCTTTCTCTTGTGTTCAAAAGATAGTGTCCTCAACATCCAAATTCTCTCAAGTTAATGGCTTTGGATTTTGAGAAGTAGGAGTGGAAAACAAGAGGGGACTAGATCACAAAGGGTTTGATTGGATAGTTGGAGTGAGTTCTCCCTCAAAAAATATGATGGGAGTAGAGTTTGCTTCAGTCAGTTCGACCATTCTCAACTTTAAAGCTGCCCCTATTAAAGAAAGCAACTTTTGTCCTCATCAAACCCTTCCAAAAGGGTGAGTCATTCGGTTATGTTGTAACTTAAGGTAAAGTCTTCGAGTGTAGATATTTGTTACACAATAACTGAATCCACACCCCATCTTTCTCCGAATCTAAGCAAGCATTTATTCTTAATCTCAAGATACTCTATGCCTAGCCCTCCTTGTTCTGGGTCTACACAATATATCCCACCCCGCAAGGCAATACTTGGCCTTATGTTCAACACCCTGCCAAAAAAAATCTAGAATGATAGAAATCTAGCCTTTTCCGCACCCTTATCGAGCCTTCGAAGAATGAGAGCATGAAGATGCAAACTCATAAGCATCGAATTCACAATGATCAGTCGCCCGTCGTACGACATCAGTTTACTTTTCCGACAACTTAGCTTCTTTTCAAATCTGTACTCAATAAATTGCCACGCTTTATTAGTAAGTTTACGATGGTGAATTGGTATGCCGAGATAAGTAAACGGAATCTTACCGGTCTGAGAACCGAACTACTGCTTGTAATTGTTCTCTTCTTCTTTGGCGCGTCCAAAGTAAAACAATTCAATCTTATGAAAATTAATTTTGAGACCTGATAGTTGCTCAAAGAGACATAGCACCAATATCATATTCACCGCCTTATCCATATCATGCTTCATAAAGATGACTATGTCGTCGGGATATTGTAGAATGACCCCCCACCCTCCACTGGATGTGGCCCTCCTCCTTGGCCTGGCAAATAAGGATTGCCAACATATCAATAACAATATTGACAAGTATTGGGGACAAATGATCGCCCTACCGCAAACCTTTCCGAGTCTGAAAAAAGTGATTGATATCATCATTCACCTTTGTCGGCGTTCTGGGAACGGGGGTCCCCAGACTTGCCTGCCTGCGGCCTGCGGCGTGGCTCGGATGGAGGCCCAGCGTGGCCCATCTGCATCAACACAAGGCTCAAGACCCTCGCGAGGGGCCAAGCCTCGCGAGGCGGACGACATGGCGCTTCCTCAAGCACGGCCTCCTTAGGCTGGCTCGCGAGGAGGCGGAGAGATCAAGGCGGGGTACCTCGCGAGGTGCCCGTGACGCAAGCCATGACGATCGAGGGTGCCAGGCGGGCGCCAGCCCGCGCAGCGTCCCCCTTTCCTCTTTGGTGCAAAGGGGGCAAGCGCAGGCAAGAGGATCAAGCAAAGGCACCCATTCCGGTGCAACGAGACCAAGACCAGTCCAACGGTGGGAAGGAGGTCACCATGGAGCCTAGGACGGCGTCACCACAGGGCCTTTGGCAGGCGAAGACCAACTTTAGTCAGGATAAGTGTACCGGATGTTCCCCTTCAAAATTGGCCAATTGTTGGCGCCCTTCCCGCTCAATATTTGGGAAGAGGCCCAGGGCCTTTGCCTATAAATAGGACTAGCCACCCACAGGATAGAGCGGGGAATCCAGCATCTAGAGAGAGAAAAGGGCGATCGAACTCCCCCTAGCAGTTCATCCCCTAGCCAAGAACAGACCCTCGCGAGGTCGTTCTTCCTTGTACTGTTCTTCCTCATCAGCCCAAGAGGCAATCCACCCACCAAACTAGAGTAGGGTATTACACCACAATGGTGGCCCGAACTAGTATAAATCTTGTGTCTCTTGTGTTGTTCTTGCAGTAGTTTAGATCCTTACGAGACGGAGAGGTAGTGGGCACGATCTCCGCGCGCACCCCAGAGTTCGAACCTTAAGGGTCTGCCGGAACCCGTGATCCGACATTTGGCGCGCCAGGTAGGGGTGCGCCGGAATCTGCCTTCCGCTGCTTCGTTCTCCCCCAGCTGCCGCATCCATGTACGGCGCGCGACGAGCTCGCGCCACACCAGCGGCCCTCGCTGGTGGACGTCCTCGCCGTTCCCCGTCGCCCGCCGTCAACACCGCCACCGGCCCGACGGGAGGCGAGCAGCAAGCACCACCCCGGCACCTGTCTATGCGACCGGGCTGCCGCACCACAACGTAGACGCTCCCGGTCGTCGCGGCCCTCTTGGGCGGCTCACAGGCGCCACCAACGAGCCGCCACGTCAAGCCGTTTGCCCGCCAGATGGGCGTCGTTTCCGCACGGCAGGGGGCTCCCACGGACCGGGCGACGCGCGAGGTTGGCCTGACCTTCAGCTCGGAGGACCACCCCGCTAACTTGGCCGGCTCGGGCGCGCTCCCCCTGTTGTGCACCCCCACCATCTGCCAAGTGGCCGTCACCAGAACCCTCTTCGATGGCGGCGCGGGCCTCAGCGTGCTTTCGGTCGAGACCTTCAACCTCCTCCGCATACCCCAGGAGAGGCTGCAACCCAGCCGATCCTTCTCAGGCGTCGGGGGCGGGTCGTCCGACTCCTTGGGACAGATCCGGCTCCCGGTGACCTTCGGCACCTACGACAACTTCCGCACGGAGATGGTCGACTTCGACATCGCCCCCATCGTCCTCCCTTACAACGCTATCCTCGGCTACCCGGCACTGGCTCAGTTCATGGCCGCCACACACCCGGCATACAACCTCATGAAGATGCCCGGGAGCAACGGTACCCTCACCGTGCACGGAGACACCGGGGACGCCCTGCGAGTACTCAAGCTCGCCTTCAAGACGGCGGCATCGGCACAGCCCGCCGACATGGGGACCCCTGAGCCCAAGGGGGCTGCGCCTACCAAGAAGAAGCAGTTGTTCACCCAGGACAAGGCGGAAACCAAGCAGATACTCGTCGACGAGGACGGGTCCTCCAGCGCCACTTTCACCATTGGCGCCAACCTGGGGCCTGAGCAGGAGGAGGCCCTGGTCAAGTTCCTGCGTGCAAACAAGAAAGTGTTTGCTTGGGAGCCTGATCAGTTGGCAGGGATCCCCAGGGACGTCATCAAGCACCACCTCAACGTGTGCCCAAATGTGCGCCCCGTGAAGCAGAAGGCCAGGCGGCAGTCCGCAGAGAAGCAGGCCGTCATCGTCCAAGAGACCCGCAAGTTGGAAGCCGCTGGAGTCATTCGCGAGGTCCGGTACCCAGATTGGTTGGCCAACCCTGTCATTGTGCCCAAGAAAGGAGGGAAGGAACGCATGTGTGTCGACTTCACCAACCTCAATAAGGCATGCCCGCAAGATCCGTTCCCGCTCCCTCGCATCGACCAGATCGTCGATTCCACCGCTGAGTGCGACCTGTTGTGCTTCTTGGATGCCTTCTTCGGATATCACCAGATCAAGATGGCGATAGAAGACGTTGAGAAGACCGCCTTCTTGACCCCGTGCGGGGTGTACTGCTATACATGCATGCCATTTGGACTACGCAACGCAGGGGCAACCTTTCAGCGGCTGATGCACATCACCTTGGGCCCGCAGCTCGGGAAGAATGTTGAAGCATACGTCGATGACATTGTGGTGAAATCTCGAGAGGCCCGGACCCTGATACAAGACCTGGAGGAGACCTTCGCGAGCCTCGACGCAGTGAACCTGCGGCTCAACCCGGAGAAATGTGTGTCTGGCGTTTCCTCGGGCAAACTTTTGGGATTCCTCGTGTCTCACCGTGGCATCGAGGCCAACCCCGAGAAGGTCAAGGCGGTCGAGGACATGAGTCCGCCAAAGACCCTCAGAGAAATGCAGAAGCTCACTGGGCGTGTGACCGCGCTAGGGCGCTTCATCTCCAAGTTGGGGGAACGAGCGCTGCCTTTCTTTCAGCTTATGAAGAAAAAGGGGCCCTTTGAATGGACTGAAGAGGCAGATAAGGCGTTTCAAGATCTCAAGAGGTACCTAACCAGTCCCCCAGTCATGGTGGCTCCGCGCCCTCAGGAGCCTCTGCTACTTTACCTTGCCGCCACCCCCTACTCTGCCAGTGCAGCACTGGTGGCGGTTAGGGAGGAGCGCCAGGCCAAGACCATGGCGGCAGCCCGAGGTCAGATGAGACGGGAACAGGGGAAGCTCGAGGGAGCCAAAACTACAGATGGAGAGAGTCAGCTGCCGAGGGACGCACCAGAGACAGGAGAGGCGGCATACCCGGATGGTTCGCCTCCCGAGGCCACAACATCTCGTGAGGTGCCTTTACCTCCCGAGGGCGCCGCGACCCAAGACGCTCTCAGCCTTGTTGAACACCCGGTCTACTTCGTTAGCACGGTGCTACGGGACGCGAGGGCACGATACCCGATGCCCCAGAAGCTCCTCCTCGCGCTGCTGGTGGCCTCGCGCAAGCTGCGTCACTACTTCCAAGCTCACCCGATCAAGGTCGTCTCATCGTACCCCCTGGAGAGGGTGCGCAGGAGCCCTAACTCAGCCGGAAGGGTCATTGAGTGGAACATAGAGTTGCAAGCGTTTCAGCTTGAGTTCAGCACCACTAGGGTCATCAAAGGAGCAGCATTGGCGGATTTCGTGGCGGAATGGACGGAGGCGCCAGGCCTCAAGGACAACGAGGATCGTTCCCTCTCCCCAGGGAGCGAGGCGCCAGAAGGCTGGGTCATGTACTTTGACGGGGCATTCTCCAGGCACGGCGCGGGGGCTGGTGTCGTACTGCTATCACCCACTCAGGATAAGCTTTGCTATGCAGTACAACTCTGTTTCCAGCAAGGAGAAAATGTCTCCAACAACATAGCAGAATATGAGGGACTGATAGCCGGGTTGAAGGCCGCAGCGGCCCTGGGAGTGAAGCGCCTCACCGTCAAAGGCGACTCGCAGCTCCTAGTCAACTTCTCCAATAAGGTATACGAGCCGAAGGATGAACACATGGAGGCTTACCTAGCAGAGGTCCACAGGATGGAAAAACAGTTTTGGGGGTTGGAGCTGAAGCACGTGCCACGTGGCACCAACCAAGAAGCTGACGACATAGCCGGACGGGCGTCCAGGCGGCTGCCGCAGGAGCCAGGCGTCTTCGAAGAACGGCTCTTCAAACCTTCAGCGCAACCAACGCTATCAAGCACAGCTCAGCCTCGAGAGGAGCTCCCTCAGCCGCCAGCCTCGGGAGCCCCGGCCTGCGGACCGCCCTCAGGAGCACGTTTGCTCCTGACGATGGAACCTCAGGAGGAACGCTGGATCACCGAGCTCCGGGATTACCTAACACGTGGGGCCCTGCCAGAGAAGGAGGAGGAAGCGGAACGTGTGGCGCGGCAGGCCACAGCGTACTGCATCAGAGACGGAGAACTCTACCGGAAGCGACCCAACGACGTATCTCTGTGCTGCATCTCCAGGGAGCAAGGAAGGGAACTACTGGGGGACATACACGGCGGGGACTGCGGACACCACTCATCATCGCGAACCCTCGTCGGCAAAGCATTCCGTAGTGGGTTCTATTGGCCCACCGCGCTCAACGACGCGATCGAATTGGTAAAGGCTTGTGAGGCCTGCCAGTTCCATTCCAAGCAGATCCATCAACCAGCGGGGAGCCTGTAGACTATACCCCTCTCGTGGCCATTCGCAGTTTGGGGGTTGGATATTCTAGGCCCGTTCCCTCGGGCGCCAGGGGGCTACCGTTACCTCTACGTCGCCATTGACAAGTTCACCAAGTGGGCAGAGGTGGAGGCTGTCCGTACCATCCCCACAGGCTCCGCGGTCAAGTTCATCAGGGGTATCGTGAGCCGGTTCGGGGTGCCGAACCGCATCATCACAGACAACGGTTCGCAGTTCACCAGTAATCTCTTCAAAACATACTGTGCTAACCTTGGAACGCAGATATGCTACGCTTCGGTGGCACACCCGCGAAGCAATGGGCAAGCCGAACGAGCCAACGCGGAGGTCCTGAGAGGCCTCAAGACCAGGACGTTCAAGAAGAAGCTGGAGGCCTGCGGCAGGGGTTGGTACGATGAGCTCCAATCCGTGTTGTGGTCCATCCGCACAACCGCGACCAAACCAACCGGGGAAACTCCGTTCTTCCTGGTCTACGGAGCCGAAGCAGTCCTTCCTCACGAGGTCAGGCGTCGCTCCGCGCGGGTCCTGGCGTTCGACGAGGCGCAGCAGGACGCCATGCGGGGGATGGACCTCGTGCTGGGGTAGGAACGCCGCCGGGAAGCAGCGCTGCGAGCGGCAAGGTACCAACAGGCGCTACGACGATATCACTGCCGCAACATCCGCCCCAGGACCCTCGAGGTAGGAGACCTCGTACTCAGGCGGGTCCTCTCCAGGGAAGGGCTGCACAAGCTCTCTCCCATGTGGGAGGGCCCATTCAAGGTTGTTCATGTTTCCAGGCCTGGCTCCGTGCGCTTGGAGACTCAAGAGGGGGAGCCGATCCAGAACGCGTGGAACATCCAGCACCTCCGAAGGTTCTACCCCTAAAAGGCCCTGAGCCTGTGAAGAAGGCGAACGCCTGTGAAGATCTTCTCTTTTTGGAAAAGGCCCTGAGCCTGTGAAGAAGGCGAACGCCTGTGAAGATCTTCTCTTTTTGGAAAAGGCCCTGAGCCTGTGAAGAAGGCGAACGCCTGTGAAGATCTTCTCTTTTTGGAAAAGGCCCTAAGCCTGTGAAAAAGGCGAACACCTGTGAAGATCTTCTCTTTTTGGAAAAGGCCCTGAGCCTGTGAAGAAGGCGAATGCCTATGAAGATCGCCCCTCTTGGGAAAGGCCCAGAGCCTGTGAAGAAGGCGAATGCCTGTGAAGCTCATTACCTCTAAGGGAAAAGGCCCGGAGCCTGTGAAGAAGGCGAATGCCTGTGAAGCTCATTACCTCTAAGGGAAAAGGCCCGGAGCTTGTGAAGAAGGCGAATGCCTGTGAAGCTCATCACCTCTAAGGGAAAAGGCCCAGAGCCCGTGAAGAAGGCGAATGCCTGTGAAGCTTATTACCTCTAAGGAAAAAGGCCCGGAGCCTGTGAAGAAGGCCAATGCCTGTGAAGCTCGCCGTCCCGTGACACTCTCACGTAATAATGAGTGGGGCTGTACACGCCCCGGAGTCTCAGGAGCGCCGGCCTCAGGCCCTGGGGCTCCCTCCCACGCCCAGTGGCAACACTTAGCTCCGCGCTGGTGAGAAGACGTCGAAGACTAGACTAGGTGCCGGACGCGGCTTTTTCATTTGCTTTCCGCATTTGGCGTGTTTTACTTGCATTTGAAGTCTTATCAAAATTATCGCCGTTGTTGATTTGTGGTTTGTCGATTTTCTCTCATGAAGGCCTCGCGAGGGATGGGGCTCGAACGCCCTCGCGAGCGTTTCTGCTCTAGCCGTTTAAAGGTTTCACGGTCCGGGCTCTCTACAGGAGCACCCCTCTGGTCCGTGCCCCTCGGGCACCGCGACATGCACACAGGGCCTGGGTCGGTCGCCCCCCGGCTGGGGCCGTAAACTACCTACGCGAGGGCAAATAGTTGCGAAACGCGACAACAAAATCAAGGTAATGGCTACAACGGCAATGATTCTTAAACACGCCCCCACGGGGCTCCACGCAGCTGTCTTATCTTACACAGGGAGCAAAAGGAAAAGGAAAGGGCGAGCCCGGCGCGGCCCGCCCCGCATCGGCCTACTGAGGCGACACCGGATGCCTCAAGAGCTCAGGCGGACTCCCTCTCGCGCTTCACCGGAGCGCGACGACGGGCGGATGAACAGCCACCCCCCAAGCAGGCGCGGAGGCGAGGGGGCTGGCTGCAGCCACCGCTGGAGGAGCCGCCTGAAGGGGAGTAGGCGAAGCTTGGGGAGCCTCGGGCGCCGGGCCGCCAGCAGAGCGGGCGCTGTCTCCTTCGTCGTCGTCCTCAGGGAAGCATCCTGCGCGGCGACCATCTTCCCCAAACACCCTCACGTAGAGGGTGCTGTCGCCGTCGAACTTGAAGTGCAGAGTGCACCGCTCGCCCAAGCCGCGCGCGCGGGCAAACGTTTGCCAGCCGCGGGCCAGGGCCCCATTCCCAGAAGGGGAGACCTCGAGCAAGACCCAAGAGGCCCTACTGCAGCAGCCGTCAGCCTGGAGCCAGAAGCCGCACCGGGCGCCGGCCGGCAGCTCGCTGATGAAGAAGCGAGGGAGCTGGAGCCAGGTGCTGGTCGGGTCCGCCGACCACACGACGAACTCCGGCAGCACCTAAGCGCGGCCTGCCTCCCCATGGCAGCCGAGCGCTCACCACCACGCGGAGAATCACCCCTGTGCTCACGGGGAGCCACCGCGGGGACCGCGGGATGCTTGCGGGGACGACCCCGGCCGCGCTTGGCCGGAGGGGAGTCGGGCCCCGCCCGACTAGCCTTCCCCTTCTCCGCAGCTGAGAACCTCTTCGGAGCCATGCGAGCGGCGACGGCGAAGGAGAGGAAGAGGAAGAGAAGCGGGAAGGGATGGACTGGCGGAGCTTGTGCGGCCTCGCACTTATAGCCGGAAGAGGCCAACCGTCAAGCACCACGATCGCAGGTACCGTATCTATGCATGCAGGGACTAGTCAAGTCACGCAGTTGCCGAGGCGTCGTGGGGAAGTGGAGACGCCCACGTCCTGTCAAACCGCCATGTGGCGCCCAAGGCCGCAGGTTGTTAGGGCCCGCGGCGCTTCGACCTTGCCCTTTCGCCTCTCGGCACGGCCAAGTCCGTGCGCGCCTTGGGCCCGGGGGCTACTGTCGGCGTTCTGGGAACGGGGGTCCCCAGACTTGCCTGCCTGCGGCCTGCGGCGTGGCTCGGATGGAGGCCCAGCGTGGCACATCTGCATCAACACAAGGCTCAAGACCCTCGCGAGGGGCCAAGCCTTGCGAGGCGGACGACATGGCGCTTCCTCAAGCACGGCCTCCTTAGGCTGGCTCGCGAGGAGGCGGAGAGATCAAGGCGGGGTACCTCGCGAGGTGCCCGTGACGCAAGCCATGACGATCGAGGATGCCAGGCGGGCGCCAGCCCGCGCAGCGTCCCCCTTTCCTCTTTGGTGCAAAGGGGGCAAGCGCAGGCAAGAGGATCAAGCAAAGGCACCCATTCCGGTGCAACGAGACCAAGACCAGTCCAACGGTGGGAAGGAGGTCACCATGGAGCCTAGGACGGCGTCACCACAGGGCCTTTGGCAGGCGAAGACCAACTTTAGTCAGGATAAGTGTACCGGATGTTCCCCTTCAAAATTGGCCAATTGTTGGCGCCCTTCCCGCTCAATATTTGGGAAGAGGCCCAGGGCCTTTGCCTATAAATAGGACTAGCCACCCACAGGATAGAGCGGGGAATCCAGCATCTAGAGAGAGAAAAGGGCGATCGAACTCCCCCTAGCAGTTCATCCCCTAGCCAAGAACAGACCCTCGCGAGGTCGTTCTTCCTTGTACTGTTCTTCCTCATCAGCCCAAGAGGCAATCCACCCACCAAACTAGAGTAGGGTATTACACCATAATGGTGGCCCGAACTAGTATAAATCTTGTGTCTCTTGTGTTGTTCTTGCAGTAGTTTAGATCCTTACGAGACGGAGAGGTAGTGGGCACGATCTCCGCGCGCACCCCAGAGTTCGAACCTTAAGGGTCTGCCGGAACCCGTGATCCGACAACCTTGACCTCCATGCTATTTCCTTGAACAAAAGTCTGAACCTGCTTCCTCCAAGCAGGGTCAAAACCCTTCATTCATAAAGCCTGTTGCAATAAAGGCCAATTAACTTTATCGTAAACCTTCTTAAAATCCACTTTGAAGATAACTCCGCCAAGTCTCTTCAAATGAATTTCTTGCAAAACAACCAACCCTTCTGGAATGTGTTGCTTAGGCATGAAGGCAGTTTGTGTAGGTCAAACAACAATATGGGCAATCATGGTTAGTCGGTTTGTACCCACTTTGATAAAAATCTTAAAACTAACATTAAACATGCAAATCAGCCTAATTTGCTCAATCCGCACTGCCTCTTCCTTCTTAGCGAGCAAGGTAATTATCCTGAAATTGAACTTAAACAACTGAAACTCGCCGTTAAACAAATACTGAAACATGGGTAAAAGGTCACCTTTAATCAAAGCTTCACTGTGCATATAGAATGCGACTCTACGGTCTACGCTGCCTGTAATAGTGTGGACAAGTAAGTGAGTTTGGTATCTTGACACATGGAAGTGAGACATGGGAACCTATTGTCGCATTGCATTAGTTTATGAGTAACAAGTGCCGAACTTCAGAAAACAAATGCACGAAGTTCAAACAAAAGATGAATTGGAGCAAGTTGGCGTCTATTGTAAGAGATGCTCGCACATTGCCAGATGTTGGTTGGAGGAAGAGCAGAGAGTTGGTGACATGTCGTGACGCGATACCCACTGGTTAATTTTGCTTATAATTATTATTTTCTTATGATTATGATAAGCCTGGTCCCTTACCATGTAGCATGCGACATCAGCAATAGTGGCCAGAAACATCGAACTACTCCAGCTCAACTGTTGGGGTTACCCGGACTCAGTGCTGGTCTAATAGAATTAATCACCCCTTCTTAGGATACTGTTGATCAGGCATCGTCTGAGTCATAAATAAATAAGAGGGCAACTTGGTTCCATTGCTGGCAAATACAGTTTCCTTACCGTGTGTGGGCGGTATACTAGGAGTGCTTGCTTCACTTGATTTTGGATCACTAGAAATGTATTGGTTTCTTAAATGTATTTGGTTTCTTTACGCACCTATACGTCAGTTGCCTGAATTTTTGTGTTGTTGTCGTCAGTCAATTTTCATTACTTGCTTAAATTACTCTCCTTCATCTTCCTTTAATTACTCCCCATGACGGCATTACTTGCTTCAACTTGTTTCTGTCTAGCAACTGTGCATTACAAAACTATCCTCTTAATATATTATCCATCTCCACCCAATTTGTGACTAAACAGGCCATGTCCAGGTAACACATTCACATTGTCCAATGCTCAACTTTCAGTTTGGCTGGCATGGTGATGTTCAGGCCCCTCCGATACTGTGTTCCAGAAAACGTTGTGTCGTTACTTGCTTGGGGACGCGCTATATGAAAAAGCGAGGAAACCACGGCTCTGGAAACCAAGGCATGAAACACGAATACATACATGAGATTGGAATCTTTCTTTGGCTTTGTCAGGTGAATACCTTTGTCTTAACTCACAATAGCTCACATGGAATGGATGCAGAAACAAAGCTGATCTACTATGCTGACACCGTGATCTATTATGCTGACACAGTGATGCAGAAACAAAGCTGATCTATTGTGCTCACATGAGATGGATGCAGAAACAGATCATGTGCTCCCCGTCCCAAAAAAGATGCTTGGTCAAGTCTTGTGTTCTCACTAGTGATGAGCTATTTCTTTTTCAGGAACTAGAACATTGATCAGTGTGTTGCACATTTTTGTAACACACAACTGCAGTGTGATGCACATTTTTGTGACGCGCAATGGCAGATGCTTTGTTTTGGTTTGCTCTGGGTTTTCAATTCAGAAACGGCTAGTGCTTGTACTTGTAGGACAAACCAAGATCTTCTGACATGACTCACCTTACATCTTTCAGATTTGTTTTTTAAGCTCCAATTTCTCTTAACGTGTCCTAATCAAGGATATCTTTTATGTTTGGTAGTGTGACTGTATCCCTATCCCACCCGGAACCGAATCCCGGGTTCGACGTCCTGTGTATCTTCAGAATGTGTGCCATCGCAAGATGGAATGTCTTTTTTGTTATAGGCAACACACCCAGTGATAGTGAGGCGCCAATAATAACTTCATTATTGTTGAAGTTCCACAACTCCGGTAGATGTTCAAGTGGTGTGTGTACATGTCTATGTTGCCGTGTTTCTAGAAAAATAGCCGTAGAAAATTGTGAAGAATTCACTGGCCTAGCAGCGGTACGGGTTTAAAAGCTCAATCTTCTTTCTTTTAAGAAACATTTTTTGTGTTCAATTTGACAAACTCTGTGACGACTTTACATGGCTTATCTTAATTGGACTCCAACTTCGACCACCATTTTTGTGATAGAGACCTTGATTAAAACAAGAAAGACGGCCTAAAGGTGTGGCCAAAAGGATGAGATGACAAATGGAAGTGAAATGAGATTACTATTAAAAACAAACTTGACCTTTTGCTTTCTGTCTAGAGCTCTTAGAATTTGAAACTGAAAAATTTGGAGGGACTACAACACTCAGACTAGACCATCATTTTTGGGTAACTTTTAATGTTAATTTGGTGTTAAGGAAATGCTGAATTACGCGCTCAAACCATAATATAGGTTACACCTAAATATCTAATGCATTGCTAAAAAAGACATCGAGCCACTTTTTGATGACGAACTAGTTTAGCATGTTGCTGCTACAAAGGCCAAAAACTCGTCAGAATATAAAACAGTTTGCTTGCCACTACTAATTATAATTGGGGGTGGCTAATTAACAACTCTATGATTACTTATTAGTCTCTGCACCTACCGTGTAAACTAATGAGAGTTTGCATCATGACATTAACGTTCGGATTTCAGAAATGCGTGCAAAGAGGCTCTGAACTTTGACCAGATGTAGTTTTCAGCTGAGAGGGTATGAGACGCACTAGCTTCAACTACTGTTTGTTTCTCTTATGTTGTTTTCAAACGTAGCAGTACTGTTTGTGGTTTCACCAAATTTTGGATCCATCCTCCATGGTTCTCCAGGCTGACTGAAAGGTTTGTATTTCTGAACCCCGAACAATGTTATACTTCCTCCATTCCTAAATATAAGGTGTATTATTTTTCCAGAAAGTCAAACTTGTCTAACATTGACCAAGTTTATAGAAAAAAATATCAATGTCTAGAATACCAAATCATTGTCACTAGATTCACCATGAAATATATTTTCATATTTTATATAGTTAGTACTATAAATATTTATATATTTTGCTATAAATTTGGTCAAACATAGACAATGTTTGACTTTTTGAAAAACTAATACACCTTATATTTAGGAACGGAGGGAGTAAATAGCTAGCGGTAGCTGTACTATAGCTTGGTTGTGGTTTTTTCTGGACCCACATCGCTGAGCGATGGTCAAATGTTCCGTCGTAGTAGTGAATGCCCCGCTATAGTTTCAAAATGCTCTGGTAGTTGTCTTACATTATAGCTAACGATAGCTCTGCTATTTGGTGTAGCTACTTTTGCAAAACAACATGCAACACATCACCTATGTTGAATGGCTCATGTCGTATGCACATCTAATAATTTTCTGTTTCAATATTAAACTGTGATTAGTAATGGCTAGCAATAGCTTTCAAGAACTTATCCACGACCTTGCCATGAATCTGTGAGAATCGCGATATAGAACCTTGAGAGGGATGTAAATTTCAAGTAAATTCATGCCGTTCTTATCAAAGTTCTTATTCCCTCCATACCAAAATAAGTGTTGTGCTTTTAATTCAAATTTGAACTAAAATCACGACACTTATTTTGAAATGGAGACAGCACATGGAATATCTACCATGTTCCATACAGATCAGCTCCGAGAATCTGAGCGAGTAGATACAATCGATATCTGGAGACAAGAATGCAGGGAGGAAGCAGGCTAAGTTCAGGTAGCATCAGCAACACGATGATTGTCAATGCAAGTTGATGAGGCAACCGTTGAATTCCTAGGCTGCTCCCACGGCCACGACCAATCATCCACCTCTCGCACACCATCACGCAACATCATTAGAAACTAACACAAGACAAAGCCAACCTTTTGCGGCAAATGCTAGTTAATTAGCAGCTAACCACCGCTGCTGATGGCACCGCCCATCGTGCAAACGTTATCACCATTTGATTCCCAATGGCCTACTCATCCACGCCACGACAAAAAGCAACTTTATCGCGGTCGCCCGGGGTGATTAGCTAACATTATCGTGTGTTCAAAGAAGTAATGTAGCCAGGGGATCATGCCTAAGTATATGCCTGGGGTTTATGCTTAGGGAATATACCTCTATATTTGTAATGTTTTGTGTAGATGAGACAGAAGATGGGGTTAGTGCTCGTGTTGGGAAACCGGAAGAGGGTGCCTGATCTGTCGGGCTTGTTGTCGCCCCGTGAGTTTGGGAGCCGGGGACGGAATTGGAATGGAAGGTTGGGGAGAAGAGGGTCTCAGGTGGCTGAATTAGGGATGGGAATATATGTTCTTGTCCTTCAAATAGATTGGGGATTTGTATCCTGGTCTTTGATTTCTGAAGATATAAAGGGAATCGATGGAACCATGTAAGAGTGACAGTTTCTATGTATAAATAATTAGTAAGGGATTTCATTCCTAAATCATTCCCAATGAAACCATGAAAAATTTAGCAGATGGTAGATGCATCTTGTAGCACAATATGTAAATACGGCGGCAATAGCTAAGGATGGGCTCGGCAGATTTCACCTACATATGCGAATCAACTTGTGGTTGGATTGGACGGTTAGGAGGACAGTGGTATCACCAGCCAACCAGAATTCAAGTCATAGACTTGACATTGGTGCTTGCATTTTTACCAAAAAGGTTTTTGCCCCGCTTTATATATAAAGCACCAATCATCACGCACCCAGTACAAACACACATCACCGCAACACACACACCCAGGGCAAGATACATAGGCGCTGAGCGCATCAACACCACCCCTAGCACTACCACCACGAAGAGATGAAGCTACATATGATGAACCATGACCCGCTTTATATATAAAGCACCAATCATCAAGCACCCAGTACAAACACACATCACCGCAACACACACACCTAGGGCAAGATACATAGGCGCTGAGCGCATCAACACCACTCCTAGCACTACCACCACGAAGAGATGAAGCTACATATGACGAACCATGTGCTCCAAGGCGGCGCCTTCAGGAAGGGTACGACACCGGAGTGCCGCCACCGCCCGATCCAAGGATCAGAGTTTCCCCTGGAGCCGCATGACGGGCAATGAGAGCCGCGACGACGCTTTCAAGAAGGGAACGATCTTCGCCGCCGCCGGTCCTTCCGAAGATAGAACAGGTTTTCACCTCGCCCAACATTCAACGCCACCGAACACCACACCCCGGCAACCACGCCGCCCACACGGCCATGGTGACCGGGCAACACCAAGGCACGGGCTCTGCCTAAGAGCACCGTGCTACCACCACTAGGGCCGCCCCACCGGCATCCAAGACCTTGACACCACCTCACTCGAGACCCGTTGCAACCCCAACGAAAGAGACGAGCGGAAAGGAGATGTTCGTCAGTGCTCACATTTTCCTGGTTATTTTAGACTTCCCAGTGATGTTCGTCAGTGGAAAGAGATGTCTCGAAGATACACGTAGAGATAGGATATGTGTGTGTGCGCGTTTATAAGAGTGAGTGTATGTTCATGTATGTGAGGGACTTCACTGTGTTAAAAAAAGAGATTTCACCCTATAGATGTCCATATGTAGCACTGCCATAGTTAGCCAGCTTTACCCTAGCAATTCAGTCAATCCTGCTTAACCTTGAGAGCAGGCATGGACTAATTTAGGATTGTTCTTCCCAATAGCTTGTCGCAAGATGACGTCCACAAGCTGCCGCCGGAGAAGCAGTATCATACCCCGCGTCAACATCAGAGCCATTTTAGTTCTCCGAGATTCTTCCTAGGCTTAGTCAGCCAGAGCAAGGGCCAAGAGCACGGCGCCTTTCTCTATTGCCACCATCCCCCCCCAAACAAAACTTCGTTTCGTGACCGAAGCAAACGGGGTCGCCATCGCCCCTGAGGCCATGATTAGCGCCGCAACAGACACCGTAGCACTTTTCGGGAGCGGAGACCCGATCTCACCATTAGTCGCTCGCCTCACCTCACCGGAGCCCCTCTCGCCGGCCGGCGCGCCAATAGCAGGCTCGCGCCGTACGTAATTAGGCTCTTGCGTACGTACGATCCGGTAAAAACTCGGTATCTGCGGTATCTGGTAGTATTACTTGTGAAGATGTCTCGGTCGCCGTCCGGAGTACGGACGGCGATGGCTCCGGCCGGAGCTAGCTTAGGCTTAGCTAGCGTTGCCGTTTAACTAATGGCGGACACGCAGCGTAGGCTACGTACGTACGTACTTCGGAGCGTGGACGAGGCCAATGGATCCCCGCGGAGCCTTGCATGGAGCCACATGTCGATCGGCAAGGGAGTTTGACAAGGTTTGGGCTTAGAAAAATGGAGGTGATGGTCTGGCTTGTAGATGCTAGTATGCTGCTACTGGTGGTTAACTAGGACTGCCGGCCGATGCTGGCTCTTTCTAATGAGGCGCCAAATTTAAGTAGTAAGTTGACCGCTGGTTTTTCATTGCTGTTTTGACATGGAAGATTCCAAAGCAACATGGTGATGACAAGTGAAACTCTGTGTGATATTTTACACGGAGGCGTTATGCTCTAGGTAGATCTCCTCCAATGATCCGGGTGAGTTTGTCTAGGTGCTTAGATAATTTAATTAGTTTCTCAATTATTGCTTAGGTTAATAGTGGCCCATGGCTGATAAAAAAGCTGTTCATGAGCAAGTTGCTTGGGACTTCAAGTTGTTAGTCTAACTTAACCAAATGCAAACACCAGCGTTTGTTTCTTCGTCCTTAGTGGTAAGGCAAGGAAATAAAATCATCAAATGTATGTACAATAGCTTGAGGAAATTGAAACTATTTCTTCTGAAGAAATTCAAACTTAAATATTTTCACGCGAACAACCTGCAAGTGGACTCCAACTTTAGCCTACTTAGAACGATTGTTCTACGGTGTTCGAGTCAAAAAGGCACAAGAAACCATCATTACTTCTTTTTTTGAACCGGGCTTAGCCCCTTTCCATTACCGAGATAACGGAAATACAACGTTTTCAGAGCTGCAACGAGACGGGAAAGAGGGAAAGCGAGTTCGATAAGAAACCATTGTTCTAATTTTTATTCTCTTTTACTGAGTTCAGTCACCAAATTAAGTTGGGCCGTCTAATGGAATCCAGCAGATGAGACATCACTAGGAACAAATTAGTGCTCACTCAGTTAGAAAGCTAGCTTCACTACTCAAGTTTGTTTGGGAGAATCTTTTTGGTTAAGTTGTAGCCTACAACTCATCAGTGCACAGATGCAATCAGAACAAACAAATTAGTAGTTGTATCCAACAGTAAAGACAAGAAGAGAAAAGAAACATGGACAAGAACAAACGTAGTGTACAGTATTAATCATTATTATTGCCTTAGTGATGACAAAATAGGGCAAAACCATATGAGTGGTGATGCGGACAGATGGCATTGCTAAAAAAAAAGATCGACTTCAGAGTGATTGGGGATGGCTAACTGGAGCGATCGATTAACTACATCGTTCGAAGTTCATTCTCACAAAATTTGCTTTTCATGATGTATCGACTTAGGGTTATTCCATCCCGAGCTCATATACATCCTATGAATAGTAAATTCAAAATAAATACTAGAAAAAATGTTTTTTTGTGGTGAAAGATGCTTGAGTGCGTGATGTTTCTTCTAAATTTCAGAGCATTCAGACATCTAAGTAGCTCTCGGCAAAAGAAAAAAAATCAGGCCTGAACATTACAAAAGAGTAAACTTTTTCATAGACCCCAAATTTTTCTTTTTGTTGAGAGCTACTCGGATGTCCAAATGCTCTGAAATTTGACACGAACATCAAAGCATCTTTCACCACAAAAAAATGAAAATTTTGAGTTGGTTTAGTATTTTAAACGAATTTACTATTCACTCTCGGGCTCATCCGAGCCCGGGAGCCAAAACGCCGCGATCTTTCTTACATAAATGAATGAAAATACCGCAACATCCAAAATTTGGTGTTTCCAGTACTTTAGGACAGTTAGGGCATCTCCGCGGCCCCTCAAACCGCCCCATCTGTACGGACCACGTCGTCCGGACGTGTTTTGCCATCCAACACAGTTCTGTATCCATCCGTTGGCCGGCACGTACATCCCTTTCCCCGCAAACCGGAAGCAAACCAACGGAGGGGGGCTTTGCAGGCGTCCGGACAGTTACCAGGCACACACCCAACAATCATGGCCCACCCACATCCCTCTCCCTTGCCGGCGCCCTTTCCCGCCCCAAGGGGTTAGTGTCATATTCATGCGGGCCCAGAGCGGACACGACTTCTCACTGGAGTCGGCAATGAAGCGGCACGCCGACAGATAGCGTCGCCCGCGCCGCTTCCCGGTGCATGCGCCCTCTCTCTACATTCAAACGAGACCCATCCGTCCGCCTCCCTCCATTAAATATGAGTGGTTGCCAGGAACCTACTCTGGTGGCCGCATGTGAACACCATCCATCTATCCGTTTGCCGGCCACCCTTAACCGCCACGCTGCTTGGCATGGCATCCGCCCGCTATTTAAATGCCAGGCCCGGCAACAACTGCATCCAACCTCCTCTGCTCCCTATCTCCTCTCGGCAGCACACCCGTTGTGGCCTCGAGCTCCAAAGTCCTGTGGGAGAGCCTCTGGGACAAACAAAAGAAGGAGATTGCCGACATTGCGGCCAGCTAGCAAGCTGGCAGATGAACGAGCTCTCCATAGGCCAGCGCCACGGACCAGCCAATGGAAGAGGCGGTCGACGATGAGCCGGCCAGCATCACCATGGGCATGGCGCGGGCACACTATACCGACATGGTGTTGGAAGAGCGGGAGGCCATGTTCTGGCAGGCGCAGGCCGACCAGAGGTACAACCTCTGCCTCCTTGATGAGCACTTGCACGTGGAGGAGCAACTCGTCGACACGAGCATCATGTCAGACGTGGACGTGGACGAGGAGGCGTTGCTCCTCTCTCCTACCGCGCGGCCGACGACATCCGCCGCGAGCGATAGCAGCACCGTGTCCTGTAGGCAGAAAAAGAAGCCACCTTTGCGGAGATCGATGGTGGTGACGAAATTTTATGATGGCACAGACACTGTCACCTGCTCCGCGTCGGCCGCGCCCGCCACCATGACGAAGAAGCCGACATGTTTGTGGCCGTTGTCGGTAGCCAGGAAGAGTAGAACACGGGAGCCACTACTCTTCCCCTCCTGGTGAAGCTAAGCTCGGTAGGCTCATCATCGTCAACCAATTAGCTGATTGCCCACTTCACGGAGGCGGAGCTTCATTTTCCAGGGCTCATGGCCGGCCGACGAACTACCGGACATCGGGAAGGCATGTCATAGGAAATGGGCGCCGACGATTATTTAGACTAGGTTAGAATAGTGTTTAGTTGAGATATATCGGAAATGTAATGCATGTGCTTCGGTTTAGATAAAAATCATCTGGTTTTCAGTAAAAGTTATCCAAGTTTGAATGAAAATCGTCCACTTTGGTTAAATTTGCATCAAATTTGTTTATTTTTGTTAAATTCTGATCGAAATGTCTACGGACATTTGCGACTACGGTTGGATGGTCGGCTCCCACATCAATATCCGTGGACTGGTCCCCACCGTTCCGTGGACAGATACTGTATCTGGTTTAATGGTCAGCGTTGGAGATGCCCTTACATTAGTAAGGATGGTTCTGGTGGTGGGTGTGAGTTCTTCAAGCTATACCATATTTAAGAAAATCTTTAGAAGTTCCCACCCTGATAAAAAAATAGAGTTTAATATTTAAGCCTAACCCACTTCCTATGCATAGAGATTTTGTGAGAAAACAATTCATGGGAACAAGAATCATCTAGCACAGGAAAGCAAAACAAGCAAAACTTCAAGATTTTCAACACATATAGAGGAAACTTGATATTATTGCAATATGTAAAAGCATATGTTCCTCTCTCATAGTAATTTTTAGTAGCATCATGAATGAATCCAACAATATAACTATCACATAAAGCATTCCTTTCATGATCCATAAGTAATATAATTTTTATTCCTCTCCACACAAGCAAAATTATTCTCATGAATAGTCATGCGAGCAAACTCAACAAAATAACTATCATGTGATACTTGATTGGCATAATCCAAATGAACATTAAAATCACGATGACAAGTTGCATGGTTATCATTACTCTTTATAGCATACATGTCATCACCATAATCATAATAGATAGCAACTTCGTTGTCATAATCAATTGAAACCTCTTAAAAACTAGTGGAATCATCATTAAATAAAGTCATGACCTCTCCAAATCCACTTTCATAATTATTACAATAATATTCAACACCCTCCAAAATAGTGGGATCATTACTTCCTAGAGTTGACACTCTTCCAAACCCACTTTCATCATTATAATCATCATAAATAGGAGGCATGCAGTCACCATAATAAATTTTCTCATCAAAACTCGGGGGACTAAAAAGTATCATCCTCATAAAATATAGCATCCCCAAACTTATGGCTTTGCATATCATTAACATCATGGTATTCAATGAATCCATACTAGCAACATTGCAATCATGCTCATCATTCAAAGATTTTATGCCAAACATTTTGTTGAATTCTTCTTCTATCAATTGAGCACAATTTTCCGATCCACCATTTTCAAGAAAGACATGATAAAGACGAAGAATATGGGGCAACCTCAATTCCATTTTTTTATAGTTTTCTTTTATAAACCAAACTAGTGATAAAACAAGAAACTAAAAGATTCAATTGCAAGATCTAAAGATATACCTTCAAGCACTCACCTCCCCGGCAACGGCGCCAGAAAAAAGCTTGATGTCTATTACACAACTTATTCTTGTAGACTCGTGTTGGGCGTCCAAGCGCAGAGTTTTGTAGGACAGTAGCAATTTTCCCTCATGTGGATGACCTAAGCTTTATAAATCTGTGGGAGGCGTAGGATGAAGATGGTGTATCTCAAACAACCCTGCAACCAAATACTAGAATTCTCTTGTGTCCCCAACACACTCAATACAATGACAACTTGTATAGGTGCACTAGTTCGTGAAGAGATGGTGATACAAGTGTAGTATGGATAGTAGATATAAGTTTTTGTAATCTGAAAATAAAAAAACAGCAAGGTAGCAAGTGATAAAAGGGGCACAGATAGTATGCAATGTTTGAAAACAAGGCCTAGGGTTCATACTTTCACAAGTGCAATCTCTCAACAGTGCTAACATAATTGAATCATATAACAACCCCTCAACGCGCAACACTGAATCACTCCAAAGATCTTATCTAGCAGAGAACATAAGATGAAATTGTTGTAGGGTACGAAACCACCTCAAAGTTATCCTTTCTAATCAATCTATTGAGTTATTTCTATAAGTGTCACAAATAGCCCTAAAGTTCGTACTAAAATAACACCATATGATACACATCAACCAACTCTAATGTCACCTAGATACTCCAATGTCACCGCAAGTATCCGTGAGTTGATTATTCGACATGCATCAAACAACTTCAGATTCATAATATTCAATCCAACACAAAGAACTTCAAAGAGTGCCCCAAGATTTCTACCGGAGAAAGTAGGACAAAAACGTGCATCAGCCTCTATGCCTAGATTACCCCCAATGTCACCACGGGAATACACAAGTTGAGTGCAAAAAACATATATCAAGTGAATCAATAGAACACCCCATTGCCCCCACGGGTATCCACGTTCAAGACATACATCAAGTGTTCTCAAATCCAAAAAGTATTCAACTCGATAATAGTGAAACCTCAAAGGTAAAAACTCAATTAATCACAACAAGACAGAGAGAGAGAGAGAGAGAGAGGAAGAAACACCATATGATCCAACTATATTAATAAAGCCCGCGATACATCAAGATCGTGCCAAATCAAGAACACGAGAGAAAGAGGGAGATCAAACACATAGCTACTGGTACATACCCTCTGCCCTGAGGGCGATCTACTCCCTCCTTGTCATGGAGACCGCCGGGATGATGAAGATGGCTTCCGGTGATGATTTCCCCCTTCGGCAGGGTGCCGGAACAGGGCTCCGGATGGGATCTCTTTGGTGTAGAGGCTTGCGGTGGTGGAGTCGAGGTTCTAGGGTTATTTCTGGTGGTTTCCCTATTTATAAGAATTTCCAGAGCTGGAATCACGCGAAAAGGAGCTAAGATGGGCCCACAAGCCACCAGGCCACAGCCACCCCCCTGGGTGCACCCTGGTGGCTTGCGGGGGCCTCGTGGCTCTTCTGGTCCTCCCACGAAGTTTAGAGGGTCTCTTTTGTTCCCAAAAAAAGTTGCCAAAAAGTTTCGCTACATTTGGACTTCATTTGATATGGATTTTCTAGAAAACCCAAAACAAGGAGAAAACAACAACTGGCACTAGGCACTAGGTCAATATGTTAGTCCATGAAAATCGTATAAAAGTGCACCGAAACCATATAAAATATATTGTAAATATGGCATGAATACTTCATAAATTATAGATACATTGGAGACGTATCATGGAGTGTGAGGACAAGTTCCATATCGTAACAGTTTGTGCAAGAGAAATTTATGACCATCCTCCCTTCTCTTGGACTTCAGTGAGGCCGCTCATATGGGGACACAAAGTAGTTTTCTCTTTCGAGCTATCTTGATTGAAAACTTTAGCAATAAAAATATTTTTAGTTAAGCTAATATCGTATAGCCTAGGTTATGTTTAATTAAAAGGTATACCACCTATCTACCAATCTCCCCAAAATCTAGTATTCTTTCTATTTCCAACAATCCTAGTGCAATACAAGTCTAAATTCTTCCTAATATATCTACAAGGCCAAACCAAAACTAGAAACTAGCAAGTTTTCGCTTAACACAAGTAACCCAATGATTTATAACGTATGTGTTTAGCACAATAGTTTCCCATGCTCCTTGTGTGTTTTCCACTCTTGTTTTGGCCATGGCCTTGACTCGTTATGTCTAAATTGAGTACCCTATGTCCACCATGTTCCTTAGGTCAGAACCCTCTTCGGTAAATTGTATTTCCTCTAGTTATGATATTCTTTCCAAAGAAATTTAACCTTGAAAGAGATCAATCTATTTCTAACTACTACAAGGAGTTTGTAAAAGAGAACCATAGAGGCATGTTGAACAAGTAAGGTCGTATTAATTTAATAGCCCCCAACCCTAGGGACATCATTTATCCTTAACATCATCCACATACTTTTTCTCAATCTTGTTTTTAGCATTTTCCAAGTTATATATTTTTTATCATCACCAGGATACCTCGTAGGAAGATTACCAAGTTGACAAGTGAAAAAACTCTTGTATTCTTCAACTTTAGTAATAGCTTATCCAAACAAAAAAAATCTCATGTTTACAAAAAATAATGATTAATCTAGGCATTTACTCAAATGCATGTAAGATTATTTTTAAATTTTGCACACTAGCAAAGTCATCTTGCACTAATGAAATACTGTCATTTGCATACTGTAGCATGTTGATACCCCTTAAGTTTCATATTCCAAAATACCTTTGAACAATTTGCAATGACTTGATTTTCTTGGAGCAAAGCTAGAGTATTAGCTTGTAAATCAAATAACAAAGGCGATAAGGAATCTCATTGTCTCAAGCCTTTGGAGGTAGGGGAATATGGTGTGACTATATTATTAACTTTGATACATGCATGACACATTTCCTTATTTTTACATACCCCCCCCCCCCCCAAATTTATCACTAAAACCTTCGAGTTATAAAAATTGTGAAATAATTAAAGGCCATTTAATTCGCATATACTTTTCCAAATCTGCTTTGAAATTTAAGGCATATTTATGATGTATAATGCAGCACCAACACCCCTTCCATTGTGTACCTCCCTTGTACAAAGGCCATTTGTAGAGGAGGGGGTTACAATTAAAAATACTGAGTTATGCCTATTAATAAAGATATCTATAAAGATCTTAGAGCTAACATCTAACAATCTATTGGACTAGATTTTTGAATCTTCTTAGCACAACTGCACTTAGGAACAAGTGTTATCCATGCACATGGAGCTTACAAATAATTGGCTCACTTGTCAAAATCATCTACTAGGATTTAAGAACACACATAACAAGATCCCAACATTTACGGTAAAACTTAGATCAAGGAGATTTATTGTGCCCATCTATTTCCCATCTTCCTATTCCAAAACTAGAATAATATGTTTCCTCCTGCGACAATAAGCTTATGCATTGTACTCACGACCTTCTTTAGTCTCCCCCCCCCCCCACACACACACAACAATGTTGTAACCATTTAAATTCCTACGGTTTTAGAAGTCTGCTGAATTGGTTTACGAGCTCCTTCTATTCCACTCTCTGTGATTTTATTAAGCCAAAGTTACCACATTATTTATGCAAATAATCTAGTTTCCTTGAAATGTTGCCTTTAGTCTCTCATACATATGTCACTTCCACACCTTCACTTCCTTTCTTAAATTTGTAGGCCGAGCGTGCCATTTATCTAGGTTGGATTCTATTAATGTAGGGTCACGCCTGATTTCGTAGACAATTTCAGTGAGGTTGTCTCTTAAAAAAACAAGCATTTTCAAACTTAAATAAAGAATGATTCTGGACTAAATGGTCATAGACCAAGAGCAAAGGTGTGCGATAAGAAATCTACTCTTCTAAAGAAGAAACCAAAATTAAAGGGTATTTATTTTCTCAATTAGGACAAATGAAAATCCTATCTAATTTTTAATTGGTAGGATTTGCTAAATTGTTCCCATGGATATTGTTCCTTCCAATTATGGGGATTCGTTAAGCTCAACTTGTTTTATAACGACACTAAAAAAACTCCAATGTCTTGGTTATGTGTTTGTGTTTCAAAAAGTTACCTTATGATGAATATAGCGTCATGGATAGGACCACACAAAAATCAAGTTGGGTAAAAGAGAAATGACGAGTCTCCAGTTTAATTGATGGTTAGGTAATCGAGTTGTGAAGGATGCTGCCCTACATTTTTTAGCTCTTAACGATTATTAGAGGTAGTCGAGACCTAAGTTGTTTCCTCTTGAAAATGGATAGAAGTGCACGATCTATCCTAAAGTCTAGACATATGGTTTAGAGAGTTGTGTTATATCGTACCACTGACTAAATTAGAGAATTTTTGGAGATCTATTCCACGCTTCATTTTCTTTCAAAAATTGAAGCTTCAGTGATCTCAACGTCACATTTTGTGTGCAACCACAAGAGTTCACCCTCGCAAGTTTGCTCTCCCTAGCCCCGTCCTTTCCAAAATCCCATATGACTCATTATCTGACATGGAGGAAAGTGGCGAGTACTTGGTGGTCCCGACATGCAGGTTTCAGTTTGTGGGTCCACCATCTCTTTGTTGTCTAAGAAGTTCCGAGGAAGCTTCCATCAATCAGAAATGTAAGCTTCAAATTTGGGTGTGTATATACATAAAAACGTTCTCGATGGACATGCACATGGTAAAAGTCCGTGGTTGGCCGCATGAGCAAACCTGTATCTTCTGCAACACAGAATCGGAAACAGTGAACATGGGTGGTAACGTAGCAAGACATGAAGGAGAAAGTGCATAGGTTGGTTTCCAGCAGCACAATTATATGAGCGCTATGGAATTTTGGAACGAACAAAATCTATGCATTTTCGAGTAAACCATTTGCGATACTTTTGGTAGCTTTCCTGGCCGAAGAGATAGATCCACAAAGGTTGTTTTAAAATTTCGTAAGCGAGCTCTAGACTTGATAATTAAACACCCAACTGGCACACTGTTTGTGGAGTGATTCTTAAGGGAATAAAAATCTTCACCTGCCAGCTGGCATTTAGTGTGCATGAAAAAGGAGCATGGTGGCTTAGGAATGATATTAATATTTATTTATTTAAGTAACTGATCAAGAGGTATATCAAAGACAGGGGCAAAATCTCGAGAACTATTGTGCATAAGAAATATCTCAGGAATACCTCAAATCATTTCACTTGTAAAGCCCAAAACACCTCTAGATTCTCGCAAGGGTTCGTGTGGGTTTTCGAGGCAGTGAAGTTAGGTTATAGATGGGTTGTGGGGTGGAAAAATAAATCTTGTTTTGGGAAGAGACTTGGTTTGGTCCCCATATTCTATTAAGTTCCGCCCCTCATATACTATATATCACCACCAATGTGTGAATTTAGCTGAGGTCTAGGATGGTCAGAACATTAAGTTGACATTTAGGAGAGACCCCCCCCCCCCTCTAAGCTCATGGAATCCTCATACTGCCTTGAGCATATTATCAAAGGGATCTCCTAGTCTAGTGCTAAGTATGTCCTCATTTGGCAGTATGACTCTAAAGGGGTTTACACTACTAGCTCTTTGTAATACATTATACATTTTACGGGGGTGCATGTTGGGAAATATAGTAGAAAAAAATTGGCCTACGAACACCTAGGAACAATATGAAGGTGCATAGAGGACTGTATCATGATCATTACCAACTCCGAGTAGTAGCGGAAGTAGACGAGTCGGTGTAAATCATACTTGGAGTCCCTTGTACCGCTGATGAAAGATCCCGTGAACCACCCTCGAACGGTCCCTCAAACCAAATACCGAAAACACGGCCTCTCTACAATTTGCAAGAGTACGGTCTTCACGATCCGGCAATGCTTCCCGTCCATAACTAATCGCTGCCGGAGACTTACAGGAGAAGCTTAGAGACACACGGGGCTTCTAATTATGAGGATTAGAGGAACTAAGACTGGCTCTAATTTTCTCAATTATACCTAGTAGTATTGGACTAGAGGAGGCTCCAAAAGTTATGTATCAATTGTGGACAATACCTCAAGTATATATAGGTTAGAGGGGGAGGAGAGGTAAGCCACCAAGGAGGGATTTTCCCTCCTTGGGGCGCCGGCCAAGGTCAACTCCTCCCCCACTCCAATTCGCCCCCACAAGGAGGAGGGGGGACTTCCTATTGGACCAAGGTGGCCCAATACTCCTTCCACCACTTGGCCTTTTAAGACCAGTTGATATTAAGTTAAATATAAAAGCTCTCTAACAATTACTAGAGCATTACATATATAATTTAACACCTCCGGAAACATTTTACACCTATATATTATTTATCGGTAATACCCAGTATTGCCTGATAAACTCTGAAACCCTTCCGGTGACCCCGAAACGCTTCTGGTTCCTCTCGAAACTATTCCGAGTATTAATGAAAAAATTCCAAAAATAAATCCTCGATGCTCTCGTCCTACTAATACTCGGAAGAACATGATTACCTTAAGCTTGTAACCCTGTAGGTTCGGTAAATCATAGATATGAACAAAACCTCTTTGTTCAATGACCGAAAGCGGAATCGTGGACGTCCATATCGATCCCTATGATTACACGAATGACATTCGAGTGAACCTTTGGTTATCATGTGATGTTCCCTTTGTTGCGATACTTTACAAAACCCGAGGTGAGATATATTGGTATCCACTTGAGTCATACACATGCTCACTATACCGGTATCCTTGTTACCAATTTTGTTCTTCTTTCTCGTCGTCGTGTTCCTGCATCCCCGTGATGTAGTCACCTGTGTCTGGCCATATGATGATGGATGTCGTTACACTGAGAAGGCCGTAAGAATATCTCTCCATCGTCAGAGGAGCAAATTCCACTCTCGAGCTATCGTGTCCCTTGTCAAACTTCCCGTTGAACCTATAAGTTGTTATTATGATCACCAAGTTACTGATAACGCTTGAGCAACCCTAAAGCTCATTGCATGGTAAGAAGTGACTACGATACTTTCATGGTCTAAGGAACTAAAATCACAAGTTAACAATCCGTGTTATAACAATTGACTTATGACGATATTAGCGCAAAGTATAACAAACAAGTTCTGGGTCGATTCAATATGATCATTCTTCTAACGTCACACTCTCAATGTTGTTTTGAGAGTACCGTTACACTTAACGATATCTCAAGATCCGAAAAACGTGATCACCAACAACACTTGAGCTACTAGGAATCTTATTTTACCGTTTATCGTTCTACACGTGCATATGAGTTTTCCACTAAATCGCATATTCCAGGATCATAGCAGTTATAACATAGAATATAAACTCTATATCATGACCTGAGATACAATAATACAATATTATTGCCTCTAGGGTATACTCCCAACAACGCAACCTATCTACATCCCCTCTATATGGTCTATGACTGTGCCACCCGGAGTAAACGTTTTCCTGTAGTTGCTGGCTCATAACAAGCTTGTGATGAAAGACAACCTAAGGAAAGAAGTCTTGAAAAATCACTTGTTCTTTGATTGTGTTGGCTAGGCTAACCTGGCAGCTTGTTGTTACCTTCTTTAACATCCCACTAGGACATGATTACATATTTGTAGCTAAATATTGTCCTGCTAGACAAAATCAAGTTGCACTTTAACTCCATTTGTGCCTATGTTCTTTGGTGCATTTGGAGACTAGGATTGCACATGTTTTTGATAATGCTATGATAACCCACAAGTATAGGGGATCAATTGTAGCCTCTTTCGATAAGTAAGAGTGTCGAACCCAACGAGGAGATAAAGGTAGAACAAATATTCCCTCAAGTTCTATCGACCACCGATACAACTCTACGCACGCTTAACGTTCACTTTACCTAGAAAAAGTATGAAACTAGAAGTGTTTTGTGGGTGTAACGGGATAGGTTTGCAAGATAATAAAGAGCACGTAAATAAAAACTAGGGGCTGTTTAGATAAAGACACAATAAAGTTAGTATAGCGAGTGTGGAAAAGTGGTGGTAGGAGTTGCGAAATTGTCCCTAAGCAATTGACTACTTTACTAGACCGATAGCGAGTTTTATGTGGGACAGGCCACTGCTAGCATGTCATCCCTGACTTGGAATTCTATGAACTTATGATTGGAACTATTAGCAAGCGTCCGCAACTACTAACGTTCATTAAGGTAAAACCCAAACACAACATTAAGATATATTGGTCCCCCTTTGTAGCGACCCGACCTCAGATGGTCAAGTCTCTGTGCTCCGGTGTCATCCCTGGATCAGTAATGCTGACACCACACAGTACTTCGAAGGATTTATAGCAGAGTAGCAATCACACACTTATTACATCGGTGTCTCAAAGAGAACTTATTACAATAAATATGGCTTAAGGCCATCTAATAACGATAACAGCGGAAGACTTAGAAGATAAGTGAGTCCATCAACTCCAATGGCATCATTGAGTATAGAACCACGACCTAAAAGCACCTTACTCGTCGTCTGAAAAGTCTGCAACATGAAAGTTGCAGCCCGAAAACGGGTCAGCACATGGAATATGCTGGCAATGTAACACATAGAGAAATAATGAATGATAAGCCTATACTACATGCATATATGGCTGGTGGAAAAGCTCTATGGTTATAGTTTTGCGTAAAGCCAATTTTTCCCTACTGCAAAGGAATAGATTTTATTTAACTATCATGGTGGTTGTAACATCGAGAATGGTTGACAGAATTCCGATCCCAATTAAGTGAACAATTATAACCCAACAATATTAATTAGAAGTAACATGATGAGATTCACATGATATTCAAGTACTAGATACTCAAGATGTCCATAACCGGGGACACGGCTAATCATGATTAGTTTGTACACTCTGCAGAGGTTTGCGCACTTTTCTCCACAAGACTCGATCGCCTCCGTTGGTTTTCTCGCACTGCATGGTGTTTGAGAAACGGATGACCGAGACATAGTCTTTCAGAAGGCTAGCACCTTACGTTTGGATAGACCGGTACACCTACTTTCCCCTACATCTGCTAGTCTACCCTGTAAGAGTTCGCACGACTTAGTCAACTACGCCAGAGCCCATAATGGCTTGTGGCTGCACACGGAAGTTACTAGCATGAATGATCTTATAATCCCTTTGAGCCTGGGTGGCGGTCCAAAAGAAAACAGGCAAGTCCTGATAGAAACCAGGTGCCTCAATCCACCCAGATGTGTATTTAAGTTGCCACCTTAAGTAAACCATTAAAATTAACAAACTCACATCTGTCATGGATATCACTCACCCAATCCACGTCTACTAGCATAGCATGACATAATAAGCAAACGTAGAAGTAACTCCCAAAGGTTTCATAAGTAAAACAGGTGATAGGTACTACCTCATCTACTTCCCATCCCACAATTAATTAGATCCTAATCATGCAGTGTTTGAGGATTGATCTAATGCAATAAAACTGGGTAGTAGAAAAGGTATGATCAAAGTGTTACTTGCCTTGCTGAGGATCCGCGAAACCTAGAGCTTCGAAATAACAAGCGGCGCACTCCGGGTGATCTATCGCAGACAAACAACAAGCATACAATAAGTACTCATCTAATGCACAGGTAAAACTCGAATAAAAGATCTAACCAGAAAGTTCAACTTAAGAACTCCGGTTGCAAAAAGAATCGAATCGAACAAAGCAACGGAAAACAAACGGCGAAAGAAAACAACTCGGTTCTAGCAATTTGAATCTAGGTCAAATTTTACCATAGCAAAACTTTGTTTAAGTTGATTATTCGGAACGACGGTTTTGAAACGAAACTCCAGGCGCTTGAATCACCTGATTCCGATAAATGAGCGAGAAGATAAACTAGAACGAAGATCGGATCGGAGATCGCGATCGCGGAATAAATCCGACGAGAAGAAAAAGAAGAACGGTTGAACGAACGGACGTTCGTTAACCTAGAAGAATCCGGTGATCACGTTCGTTAGAACGAACGGTCCGGCGAACGGTCTCGAGGCAACTAAATCAGAAAAGAAAACGAATCCGATCTAGGGTTTCGGAAAAGAAAACCGAACGAAAAACCGATCTATAAATCCGGAACGGTTTAGCGAAGAACCGGAAAGAAAAACGAATCGGAAGAGAAGAAAAGAATCAGAACGATTAGAAGAAAACGATCCGATGAAAGAGAAAGAGACGCGGCGCGGCTACCTCCGGCGAACGGCGGCGTTGGGCGGCGACGGCGAGGTGCGGCGGCGGCGCTGGCGGCGGTGGCGAACGGCGGCGGCAGCGGGTGAGGGGCGCGGGTGTGAGGCGCGGGTGAGGCTTGGGGCTTTGGGTTTGATGGTTTAGAGGGGGGGTGTGGGGCTATTTATATTGGGGGAGGGGAGGGGTTTACTTGGAGGAGGGATCAAGAATTAGACTAGGAATAGGAAAGAAAAGGGAAGGAAAGATCTAGAAATAAAAACGGAATAACGAAAGTAGGACCAAAGTCCTACTAGGACTTTCCTAAAAGCAACGGCGGCGGCGGCTCCTGCGCCTGGGGCGCGCGCGCGGGGTGGCCTCCTGGCAGGCCGGCTGGCTTGGGCCTTTGGCCCAAGGCGCTGCAGAATTTTTTTTTAAAAAAATTCGCGAGCAGAAAAACACAGAAAAAATATCTAACGGGCTCCAAAATTAATAAAATAAAATTTCCCCGACTCCTAAAAATGAGTCGAACAAAATGAACTTTTCTCCGGGCCAAAAATGCAATTTTTGAAAACGCGCATTTTTCCCTATCCAAATAAAATGCAAAATAACTCCGACAAACCAATGATCCCTTTCTTTCAAAATTTGAGAGAACTCAAATATGAAAATAATGAAATCTCCAACTCTCTCCGAGGGTCCTTGAGTTGCGTGAAATTTCTAGGATCGACCAAAATGCAAGAAAATATGATATGCATGATGATCTAATGTATAACATTCCAAATTGAAAATTTGGGATGTTACAAACCTACCCCCCTTAAGATGAATCTCGTCGTCGAGATTCGGGTTGGCTAGAAAATAGGTGAGGGTGGTCCTTGAGCAAATCTTCTTCTCGCTCCCAGGTGGCTTCATCCTCTGAGTGGTGGTTCCACTGAACTTTGCAAAACTTGATAACCTTGCTGCGGGTAACTCTGCTGGCATACTCGAGAATCTTGACTGGTTTCTCTTCATACGTTAAGTCATCCTTTAACTGAATCGCTTCAAGCGGCACTGTATCTCTTAGTGGTACCTCCGCCATTTCGGCGTGACATTTCTTTAGCTGAGAAACATGGAATACATCATGAACTCCTGACAGTCCCTCTGGTAATTCCAATTTATAAGCGACTTCTCCCATGCGTTGCAAAATCTTGTACGGTCCAACGAAACGCGGTGCTAACTTTCCCTTAACTCCAAAGCGCTTAACTCCTCGAAGTGGGGATACTCGAAGATAAACTCTGTCTCCAGTTTCGTAAACTGTCTCCTTGCGCTTAGAATCCGCGTAGCTCTTCTGCCTGGATTGGGCTACCTTGAGCCAATCATGAATCAACTTAACTTTCCGTTCAGACTCCTTGACCAGATCTGGTCCAAAGAACTGACGGTCTCCAACTTCGTCCCATGACAACGGTGTCCTGCACCTCCTTCCGTATAAAGCTTCGAAAGGTGCCATTTTCAAATTGGTTTGGTAACTGTTGTTATAAGAAAACTCCGCATATGGCAAGTTATCGTCCCAACTAGATCCATAATCTAGTGCACAAGCTCTCAATATATCTTCCAAAATCTGATTGACTCTCTCAGTCTGTCCATCCGTCTATGGGTGAAAAGCTGTGCTGAACTCTAGTCTGGTTCCCAAAGTTTCATGCAACTGATTCCAAAACTTTGAGGTAAATTGGGTTCCTCTATCTGATACGATACTCCTCGGAACTCCATGCAAACAAATGATCCTAGTCATGTATATCTTTGCCAACTTAGCACTGGTGTAAGTGGTCTTAACTGGGATGAAATGTGCTACCTTCGTCAAACGATCAACTACTACCCATATCGAGTCATAGCCTGCTTTCGTCCTGGGTAGTCCTGTGATAAAATCCATGCCTATCTTATCCCACTTCCATTCGGGTATCGGCAATGGTTGTAACAATCCGGATGGCTTCTGATGTTCTGCCTTCACTCTATGACACACATCACAAACTGCTACATATGTTGCAATATCCTTCTTCATTCTGGTCCACCAGAATGTTTCCTTCAAATCCAAATACATCTTGGTATTTCCTGGGTGAATCGAATAGGGTGAATCATGTGCCTCTTGCAGAATCAACTTCCTGATCTCCGGGTCATTGGGCACATAAACACGGTCCTCAAACCATAGGGTATCGTATTCATCCTCACGAAGTCCCTTTGCTTTTCCTACACTCATTTTCTTCTTTATATCTGCAATCTCCTTGTCAGATTTCTGAGCTTCTCTGATTTTATCCATCAATGTCGATTGAATCTCCAATGCTGCTACATAGCCTCTCGGAACTATTCCCAAACATAGCTCACGAAGATCCTCGGCTAACTCCTTTGGTATTTCTCCCGTCATCAATGTATTGACATGGCTCTTACGGCTCAATGCGTCAGCTACTACATTAGCCTTTCCTGGATGGTAATGCAATATCATATCATAATCCTTGATGAGCTCCAACCATCTCCTTTGTCTGAGGTTCAACTCCTTCTGCGCGAAAATATACTTCAAACTCTTGTGATCCGTGTACACCTCACAGTGATTTCCAATGAGGAAATGTCTCCATGTCTTCAATGCATGCACTACGGCTGCTAACTCCAAATCATGCGTAGCATAATTTAGTTCATGAGGTTTTAGTTGTCGTGAGGCATACGAAAAAACTCTTCCTTCCTGCATAAGTACTGCTCCAAGTCCTCGACGTGAAGCGTCGCAATACACCTCATAATCCTTGGTCTAATCTGGCAAAATCAACACTGGTGAGGAAACCAATCGTTTCTTCAACTCCTGAAAACTGGCCTCACATTCCTCAGTCCAATTGAACTTAGTATCCTTCTTCAACAATTCAGTCATAGGCTTTGCGATCTTTGAGAAATTTTCAATGAATCTCCGGTAGTATCCTGCGAGTCCAAGAAAACTCCGGATTTCTCCAACTGCCGTGGGTGCTTCCCATTCGGTTACGGTCTCAACCTTGGTGGGGTCAACTGCTATACCTTCTCCAGATATAACATGTCCAAGAAATCCAACTTCCTTCAACCAAAACTCACATTTGCTGAACTTGGCGTATAACTGATGTTCCCTTAGCTTCTCCAAAACCAAACGCAAATGTTCCTTATGCTCTTCTTCATTCTTCGAGAAAATCAGAATGTCGTCAATGAACACTACGACGAACTTATCCAAAAACTCCATAAATACTTTGTTCATCAGGTTCATAAAATAGGCAGGTGCGTTAGTCAATCCAAATGACATAACGGTATACTCATACAATCCGTATCTCGTGGTAAAAGCTGTCTTGGGTATGTCCTGCTCTCGTATCTTCAATTGATGGTACCCTGATCGCAAATCGATCTTGGAAAACACTTTAGCTCCTTGCAAACGATCAAACAGATCATTAATCATTGGCAGTGGGTACTTGTTCTTGATGGTTACTGCATTCAATCCACGGTAATCAACAACCATCCTTAATGATCCATCCTTCTTCTCCACTAGAAGTACGGGTGATCCCCAAGGCGAAGAACTTGGGCGAATATAACTTTTTTCCAGTAACTCCTTAATCTGCTTCTTGATTTCCGCCAAATCTTGAGCTGGCATCCTGTACGGTCTCTTCGATATTGGCCCAGTGCCTGGCAAAAGCTCAATAAAAACTCAATGTCTCTATCCGGTGGCATGCCTGGCAATTCCTCAGGAAACACATCAGGATAATCCTTAACCACTGGTACTTCCTCCTGTACGACTCCTGATAAAGAATTTAATTGTGTCCTGTTGGGCGCATGTCGAGATACATACTTGATTCTTCTTCCTTCGGGTGTTGTGAGTAAAATTGTCTTACTGGCACATTCAATGTTCCCTTCATACTTTGACAACCAATCCATGCCTAATATCACATCCAATCCTTGAGATTCCAATACTATTAGGTCCGAGGGTTTAGAAAAGATGAGAATTAATAATAGAATGAGGTCTAAAGAGAAAACACTACCCAATGCACATGAGACAAAATCACACAAAATCACTTCATTCAATTCAAACAAGGGCTTACAAACGGTCTAGAACTATCGCAAAAGTGCGTGGACTATAATGTTTACATGGAGGGAATAATGCTACTAATATATGGTGGTCATCTATTAATTTGAATCGGTGGAAGACTCCATGATGTCTGCTCCAGCTTCGTCTTCAAAGTCGGGTTCACTTGGATCCGAATCGGTGTCGTCGATGATGATGTAGTTGCTTGGGCATGCGACGTAGTTGTCTTCATTCTTGAATGCTAATCTCCCCTTGAGTTCTTCAATCTCCTGCTTAAGATCAACATTGTGTCTTGCTAGAGCTACGATCTCGTCCATGTAGTCCTTGCGTGTACCCTTCAGTTCTCCTTCTAGCTTGATGATCCTTGCCTTTGCATTCTTCAACTCTATCATATCGTTGCACATCTGGTTCTCTTGGCGTCGAATGTGCTGGTTTAACTCCTGGATGAAAGCTGCAATGGATCTATCCTTCTTGATGCTGACTATCTCCCATTCTTCATCTCGGCGTCCGCAAATCTGGTAGATAGTGTCCTTGAGGTCTTCTTGATAAACTTCTCCAATGCGTCCCATGGTGATGTGAGCTGCCATCCTCTTTCCCAGACTCCAGGTTGGTGCACTGAAAACACTATCTATGGGCTTCGTGTTTGGCGCGAATGTCCTTCCCGGAACGTGAGCTTGAATCTTCCGGCGCTCCTCTTCAGGCAGAGTGGCGTTGAAGGTCCCGGTGAAGCTTGGTAGTCCAATGTTGAGGTACTTGGTGACTTCCTTCAGGTGAAATCCAAAAGGTGTGCCATTCATCCGGTTGCGCGTACTTGATCTTCGCGTCCGTCATCCTAAAAGAGTAGAAAAGATGAGGAGTTAGAAAATGAGAGGAGAATAGTGATCTATGGCTTTAACTTAGTGGTCGTGTCCTACAGTCAGCGTGTGCTCTGATACCATCTCTGTAGCGACCCGACCTCAGATGGTCAAGTCTCTGTGCTCCGGTGTCATCCCTGGATCAGTAATGCTGACACCACACAGTACTTCGAAGGATTTATAGCAGAGTAGCAATCACACACTTATTACATCGGTGTCTCAAAGAGAACTTATTACAATAAATATGGCTTAAGGCCATCTAATAACGATAACAGCGGAAGACTTGGAAGATAAGTGAGTTCATCAACTCCAACGGCATCACTGAGTATAGAACCACGACCTAAAAGAACCTTACTCGTCGTCTGAAAAGTCTGCAACATGAAAGTTGCAGCCCGAAAACGGGTCTGCACATGGAATATGCTGGCAATATAACACATAGAGAAATGATGAATGATAAGCCTATACTACATGCATATATGGCTGGTGGAAAAGCTCTATGGTTACAGTTTTGCGTAAAGCCAATTTTTCCCTACTGCAAAGGAATAGATTTTATTTAACTATCATGGTGGTTGTAACATCGAGAATGGTTGACAGCATTCCGATCCCAATTAAGTGAACAATTATAAACCAACAATATTAATTAGAAGTAACATGGTGAGATTCACATGATATTCAAGTACTAGATACTCAAGATGTCCATAACCGGGGACACGGCTAATCATGATTAGTTTGTACACTCTGCAGAGGTTTGCGCATTTTTCCCCACAAGACTCGATCGCCTCCGTTGGTTTTCTCGCACTGCATGGTGTTTGAGAAACGGATGACCGAGACATAGTCTTTCAGAAGGCTAGCACCTTACGTTTGGATAGACCGGTACACCTACTTTCCCCTACATCTGCTAGTCTACCCTGTAAGAGTTCGCACGACTTAGTCAACTACGCCAGAGCCCATAATGGCTTGTGGCTGCACACGGAAGTTACTAGCATGAATGATCTTATGATCCCTTTGAGCCTGGGTGGCGGTCCAAAAGAAAACAGGCAAGTCCTGATAGAAACCAGGTGCCTCAATCCACGCAGATGTGTATTTAAGTTGCCACCTTAAGTAAACCATTAAAATTAACAAACTCACATCTGTCATGGATATCACTAACCCAATCCACGTCTACTAGCATAGCATGGCATAATAAGCAAACGTAGAAGTAACTCCCAAAGGTTTCATAAGTAAAACAGGTGATAGGTACTACCTCATCTACTTCCCATCCCACAATTAATTAGATCCTAATCATGTAGTGTTTGAGGATTGATCTAATGCAATAAAACTGGGTAGTAGAAAAGGTATGATCAAAGTGTTACTTGCCTTGCTGAGGATCCGCGAAACCTAGAGCTTCGAAATAACAAGCGGCGCACTCCGGGTGATCTATCGCAGACAAACAACAAGCATACAATAAGTACTCATCTAATGCACAGGTAAAACTCGAATAAAAGATCTAACCAGAAAGTTCAACTTAAGAACTCCGGTTGCAAAAAGAATCGAATCGAACAAAGCAACGGAAAACAAACGGCGAAAGAAAACAACTCGGTTCTAGCAATTTGAATCTAGGTCAAATTTTACCATAGCAAAACTTTGTTTAAGTTGATTATTTGGAACGGCAGTTTCGAAACGAAACTCCAGGCGCTTGAATCACCTGATTCTGATAAACGAGCGAGAAGATAAACTAGAACGAAGATCGGATCGGAGATCGCGATCGCGGAATAAATCTGACGAGAAGAAAAGAAGAACGGTTGAACGAACGGACGTTCGTTAACCTAGAAGAATCCGGTGATCACGTTCGTTAGAACGAACGGTCCGGCGAAAGGTCTCGAGGCAACTAAATCAGAAAAGAAAACGAATCCGATCTAGGGTTTCGGAAAAGAAAACCGAACGAAAAACCGATCTACAAATCCGGAACGGTTTAGCGAAGAACCGGAAAGAAAAACGAATCGGAAGATCAGAAAAGAATCGGAACGATTAGAAGAAAACGATCCGATGAAAGAGAAAGAGACGCGGCGCGGCTACCTCCGGCGAACAGCGGCGTTGGGCGGCGACGGCGAGGTGCGCCGGTGGCGGTGGCAAGGTGCGGCGGCGGCGCTGGCGGCGGCGGCGGCGGCGGCGGGTGAGGGGCGCGGGTGTGAGGCGCGGGTGAGGCTTGGGGCTTTGGGTTTGATGGTTTAGAGGGGGGGTGTGGGGGTATTTATATTGGGGGAGGGGAGGGGTTTACTTGGAGGAGGGATCAAGAATTAGACTAGGAATAGGAAAGAAAAGGGAAGGAAAGATCTAGAAACAAAAACGGAATAACGAAAGTAGGACCAAAGTCCTACTAGGACTTTCCTAAAAGCAACGGCGGCGGCGGCTCCTGCGCCTGGGGCGCACGCGCGCGCGGTGGCCTCCTGGCCGGCCGGCTGGCTTGGGCCTTTGGCCCAAGGCGCTGCAGAATTTTTTTTTAAAAATTCGCGAGCAGAAAAACACAGAAAAAAATATATCTAACGGGCTCCAAAATTAATAAAATAAATTTTTCCCGACTCCTAAAAATGAGTCGAACAAAATGAACTTTTCTCTGGGCCAAAAATGCAATCTTTGAAAACGCGCATTTTTCCCTATCCAAATAAAATGCAAAATAACTCCGACAAACCAATGATCCCTTTCTTTCAAAATTTGAGAGAACTCAAATATGAAAATAACGAAATCTCCAACTCTCTCCGAGGGTACTTGAGTTGCGTGAAATTTCTAGGATCGACCAAAATGCAAGAAAATATGATATGCATGATGATCTAATGTATAACATTCCAAATTGAAAATTTGGGATGTTACACCCTTCACTCCCATATGCATCAATTTCTATGCTAGGTAGAAGCTTCTGTCACTCTTGCCCTCCAATACATAGTCCTATCAACATACAACTAACCCTATGGTGTGATCCACGTGCGCGCTCATATGATGGGCACCAAAGGACAGCAACATAACCACAAGCAAATTAAATAAATCATAGTAATTCACCAATCACCGATAGGACAACGAAAATCTACTCAGACATCATAGGATGGCAACACATCATTGGATAATAATATGAAGCATAAAGCACCATGTTCAAGTAGAGGGTACAGCGGGTTGCGGGAGAGTGGACCGCTGTAGATAGAGGGGGGAAGGTGATGGAGATGTTGGTGAAGATGGCGGAGGTGTTGGTGAAGATCGCGGTGATGATGATGGTGGCCCCGGCAGCGTTCCGGCGCCACCGGAAGCGAGGGGGAGAGGGGGCCCCCTTCTTCTTATTCTTCTTCTTCTTCCTTGACCTCCTCCCTAGATGGGAGAAGGGTTTCCCCTCTCGTCCTTGGCCTCCATGGCATGGGAAGGGTGAGAGCCCCTCCGAGATTGGATCTGTCTCTTTGTCTCTCTCTGTTTTTTGCGCTCTCGGATTCTGCCCTTTCATATTTCTTATATATCCGGAGATCTGTAACTCCGATTGGATTGAAACCTTCGCCCAGATTTTCTCCGAAAATTAGCTTTCTTGCGGCCAAAGAAGAGCAGTAACCGCCTTATGGGGGGCACGAGGGTCAGGGGCGCGCCCCCTGCCTCGTGGCCCCCTCGGGCATCGTCTCGCGTTGATTCTTCTTCCCATATTTCACAAATATTCTAAAAATATTCTCTGTCCGTTTTTATCCCATTTGGACTCAGTTTGATATGGGTTTTCTGCGAAACATAAAACATGCAACAAACAAGAACTGACACTGGGCACTGGATCAATATGTTAGTCCCAAAAATAATATAAAAAGTTGCCAAAACTATATGAAAGTTGTAGAATATTGGCATGGAACAATAAAAAATTATAGATCGACGGAGACGTATCAGCATCCCCAAGCTTAATTCCCGCTCGTCCTCGAGTAGGTAAATGATAAAAAAGATAATTTTTGATGTGGAATGCTACCTAGCATAATCTTGATCACATAATCTAATCATGGCATGAATATTAAGACATGAGTGATTCAAAGCAATAGTCTATCATTCGACATTAAGACAATAATACTTCAAGCATACTATACAAGCAATTATGTCTTATCAAAATAACATAGCCAAAGAAAGCTCATCCCTACAAAATCATGTAGTCCGGCTATGCTCCATCTTCACCACACAAAGCACTCAAATCATGCACAACCCCGATGACAAGCCGAGCAATTAGTTCATACTTTTTAACACGCTTCAGCCTTTTCAACCCTCACACAATACATGACCGCAAGCCATGGACATAACACTATGGATGGAATAGAATATGATGATGGAGGTTTGTGTGAGAAGACAAAAAAGGAGAAAGTCTCACATCGACGCGGCTAATCAACGGGCTATGGAGATGCGCATCAATTGATGTCAATGTGAGGAGTAGGGATTGCCATGCAACGAATGCTCTAGAGCTATAAGTATATGAAAGCTCAAACTGAAACTAAGTGGGTGTGCATCCAACTTGCTTGCTCATGAAGACCTCGGGCATTTGAGGAAGCCCATCATCGGAATATACAAGTCAAGTTCTATAATGAAAATTCCCACTAGTATATAAAAGTGATAACTCAAGAGACTCTCTATATGAAGAACAAGGTGCTACTCTGAAGCACAAGTGTGGTAAAAGGATAGTAACATTACCCCTTCTCTCTTTTTCTCTCATTTATTTTCTTTTTTTCTTTTTTTTGTTTTGGTGGGCTTCTTTGGCCTCTCTTTTTTTGGGCTTCTTTGGCCTCTTTTATTTATTTTTAAAGTCCGGAGTCTCATCCTGACTTGTGGGGGAATCATAGTCTCCATCATCCTTTCCTCACTGGGGCAATGCTCTAATAATGATGATCATCACACTTTTATTTACTTACAGCTCAATGTCTAGAACAACGTATGACTCTATATGAATGCCTCTGGCGGTGTACCGGGATGTGCAATGATCTAGCGTAGCAAAGGTACCAAAATATCATGCTAGCTATCTTACGATCATGCAAAGCAACATGACAATAAATTCTCAAGTCATGTATATGATGAAGATGGAAGTTGCATGGCAATATATCTCGGAATGGCTACGGAAATGCCATGATAGGTAGGTATGGTGGCTGTTTTGAGGAAAATACAAGGAGGCTTATGTGTGATAGAGTGTATCATATCACGGGGTTTGGATGCACCGGCGAAGTTTGCACCAACTCTCGAGGTGAGAAAGGGCAATGCACGGTACCATAGAGGCTAGCAAATTGCGAAAAGGTAAGAGTGCATATAATCCATGGACTCACATTGGTCATAAAGAACTCATATACTTATTACAAAAGTTTATTAGCCCTCGAAGCAAAGTACTACTACGCATGCCCCTAGGGGGATAGATTGGTAGGAAAAGACCATCGCTCGTCCCCGACGGCCACTCATAAGGAAGACAATCAATAAATACCTCATGCTCCAACTTCGTTACATAACGGTTCACCATACGTGCATGCTATGGGACTTGCAAACCTCAACACAAGTATTTCTCAATTTCACAATTACTCAACTAGCACGACTCTAATATCACCACCTTTATACCCATAACTATTGCAAGGAATCAAACATATCATATTCAGTGATCTACAAGTTTTATGTAGGATTTTATGACTAACCATGTGAATGACCAGTTCCTGCCATCTCTCTAAATAGATATAAGTGAAGCAAGAGAGTTTAATTCTTTCTACAAAAGGTATGCCCACGTTATAACAAATATAAGTGAAGCAAAAGAGCATTCTACAAATGGCGGTTTTCTATGTGAAGAGAAACAGGCAATCATAACTTCAAATGATATAAGTGAAGCACATGAAGCATTCTATAAAGCCATACTCAAAATATATAAGTGAAGTGCAATGAGCATTCTATAAATCAACCAAGGACTATCTCATACCAGCATGGTGCATAAAATAAAGTGAAAACTAAATGCAAAAGACGCTCCAAGATTTGCACATATCACATGAATGAAACGAATCCAAAAACATACCGATACTTGTTGAAGAAAGATGGGATGCCTTCCGGGGCATCCCCAAGCTTAGACGCTTCAGTCTCCTTGAATATTTACTTGGGGTGCCTTAAGCATCCCAAACTTGAGATCTTGTCTCTCCTCCTTCTCCTCATATCGAGACATCCTCGATCTTCGAACACTTCATCCACACAAAACTTCAACAGAAAACTCGGTAAGATCCGTTAGTATAATAAAGCAAATCACTACTCTAAGTACTATTGCAAACCAATTCATATTTTGTTTTTGCATTGTAGCTAATGTAATATAACTTCTCCATGGCTTAATCCACTGATAATAATTGATAGTTTCATCAAAACAAGCAAACTATGCATCAAAAACAGAATCTGTCTTAAACAGAGTAGTCTGTAGTAATCTGAACATTCACCACACTTCTGGTACTCCAAAAATTCTACCAAAATTAGGAAAAATAAACAATCTGTATAGCAAGATAGTGCAAAACGTTTCAGAACCGTTTGACATTCCAGTAAAAAAATTAAAATTGCGCACTACAGCCAAAGTTTATGTCCTGCACCACACAAACCAACAAGCATTGTAAACATCCTAAAGGCAAACCTTGGCACATTATTTTTATTATACAAACTTCATAAAAGCACACAATAGAAAGAAATGACTCTCTAAAACTTCCGAGTTGTCTCCCTGGCAGCGCTTTCTTTAAAGCCATTAAGCTAGGCATATATTGCTCAAGTAATGGATCCACCCGGATCCCAAGGTATATCAAAGACAATTTTAATTAACAAAGATTTGTGATTTAGTAGTGAGCACAAAGTAACATATATCATGTAACAACGAAGTCTAACTCTCTTCCTATGCATCGGCATGTCATAAAAGAACAATTCATGCACACAAAGTAAAGGCCAATGCATAGTATAAACAGTTTCTTGCAATTTTATCATGTTGAAAACATAGAGAGGTGGAGATATAGTTCCTCTCTCATAATAATTGCAAGTAGGAGCAGCAAGCACATGCATATTATATTCATCAAAATCATCATGTGCAACAGTAAAAGGCAACCCATCAATATAATCCTTAATAAGTGCAAATTTCTCCGATATAGTGGGGTCAGAAGAATTCAAAAAGATAATAGGATTATCATGCGTGGGTGCAATAGCAACAATTTCATGTTTAACATAAGGAACTATAGCAAGTTCATCTCCATAAGCATAATTCATATTGGCATCTTGGCCACAAGCATAGCAAGCATCATCAAAAAGGGATATTTCAAGAGAATCAACGGGATCATAACAATCATCATAGTAATCATCCTTCGGTAAGCACGAAGGGAAATTAAACAATGTATGGGATAAAGAGTTACTCTCATTAGAAGGTGGGCACAGGTGATCAATTCACTCTTCCTCCTTTTGTTCTTCGCTCTCCTCCTCATCTTTTTCATCCAATGAGCTCACAGTTTCATCAATTTCTTCTTCCATAGACTCCTGCAAAATATTAGTCTCTTCTCGGACAGCAGAGGAGTCCTCAGTATATGGTTTAACATAGGCATTAGAAGCATAATTATCATAACAATATTTAAGTATGGCAAAATTTTCAGATTTGTAAAGAGTAGCATCATACTTTCCAATCAAAGAAGCAATTTCATAAGCACCCTTAAAAGCAACAAATTCTTCAATTTGTTGAACATCATATAATTATAAACACCCTTAGCATATGAAGATACGATTCCATTATCACTAAACTCACATTGGTAGGGAAGGTGTTTCTTAGGGTCTTCAGAACAACACGTAAAATCATATATTTCACATAAATTCCAAGCATAGCATCACAAACGATGAATTTGATCCAGTAAAAGTTTCCCTTTTTGAGATAAGCGGTGTCACACATAACAAGCATGCTCATCTAAAGATTTGCCCTCAACTAAGCTAGTTGGGGTTTTAGCATGAGCACAAAGGGATCGAAGATGATCCAAGTAAAAAGCTTCAGGAGTGTGATAGATTTTGGGTGGTTCTTCAACCATTGGTGTAGCACGTAAAACTAATTTTTTGGTATTTTGTGTTTCCTACCCATAACTAAACATAGAAAACAACTTAGAACAGCAAATAAAAATTACTTAGTGATAAAGCAAACAAGCACAAACGAGAATATTCACCCCACGCTATTGCTCCCCGGCAACGGCGCTAGAAAAGGGTCTTGATAACCCACAAGTATAGGGGATCAATTGTAGCCTCTTTCGATGAGTAAGAGTGTCGAACCCAATGAGGAGATAAAGGTGGAACAAATATTCCCTCAAGTTCTATCGACCACCGATACAACTCTACGCATGCTTAACGTCCGCTTTACCTAGAACAAGTAAGAAACTAGAAGTGTTTTGTAGGTGTAATGGGATAGGTTTGCAAGATAATAAAGAGCACGTAAATAAAAACTAGGGGCTGTTTAGATAAAGACACAATAAAGTTAGTATAGCGAGTGTGGAAATGTGGTGGTAGGAGTTGCGAAATTGTCCCTAAGCAATTGACTACTTTACTAGACCGATAGCAAGTTTTATCTGGGAGAGGCCACTGCTAGCATGTCATCCCTGACTTGGAATTCTATGAACTTATGATTGGAACTATTAGCAAGCGTCCGCAACTACTAATGTTCATTAAGGTAAAACCCAACCATAGCATTAAGATATGTTGGTCCCCCTTCAATCCCGTATGCATCAATTTCTATGCTAGGTAGAAGCTTCTGTCACTCTTGCCCTCCAATACATAGTCCTATCAACATACAACTAACCCTATGGTGTGATCCACGCGCGCGCTCATATGATGGGCACCGAAGGACAGCAACATAACCACAAGCAAATTAAATCAATCATAGTAATTCACCAATCACCAATAGGACAACGAAAATCTACTCAGACATTATAGGATGGCAACACATCATTGGATAATAATACGAAGCATAAAACACCATGTTCAAGTAGAGGGTACAGCGGGTTGTGGGAGAGTGGACCGCTGTAGATAGATGGGGGAAGGTGATGGGGATGTTGGTGAAGATGGCGGAGGTGTTGGTGTAGATTACGGTGATGATGATGGCCCCGACGGCGTTCCGGCGCCATCGGAGGAGAGGGGGAGAGGGGCCCCTTCTTCTTCTTCTTCATTGACCTCCTCCCTAGATGGGAGAAGGGTTTCCTCTCTGGTCCTTGGCCTCCATGGCATGGGAGGGGCGAGAGCCCCTCCGAGATTGGATCTGTCTGTCTGTCTCTCTCTGTTTCTGCGCTCTGGGATTCTGCCCTTTCACCGTTTCTTATATATCCAGAGATCCATAACTCCGATTGGATTGAAACCTTCGCCCAGATTTTTCTCCAAAAATTAGCTTTCTTGCGGCCAAAGAAGAGCAGTAACCTCCTTATGGGGGGGGCCACGAGGGTCAGGGGCGCGCCCAGGGGGGTGGGCGGGCGTCCTGCCTCGTGACCCCTCGGGCATCGTCTCGCGTTGATTCTTCTTCCCATATTTCACAAATATTCCAAAAATATTCTCCGTCCGTTTTTATCCCGTTTGGACTCCGTTCGATATGGGTTTTCTACGAAACATAAAACATGCAACAAACAGGAACTGACACTGGGCACTGGATCAATATGTTAGTCCCAAAAATAATATAAAAAGTTGCCCAAAGTATATGAAAGTTGTAGAATATTGGCATGGAACAATCAAAAAATATAGATATGACGGAGACGTATCATGCTATTTGGTATAATATTAAGCAGTTATGGTGGTTGATCTTTGTGAACTAAAAAATGGCTTATCCAGTTCAAGGATCAATACTTGGTGAAGGTGGAAGCATTCTCCCAAATATTTTCTACTCAAATCAGACATCCAAACTCACTGTTGGTGGGGTGAATGACCTGGAAGATAGCGCATAAGGTGTCTTAGCCATGCTCTTTTGTCCAAGCTTTCCTCGACAGGTGCAATGTAGGCTAGGAACCCTAGCTTTCCTCCTGATTCTCCAAGAGCAGGCAATGATATGAAGCTAACCATGCGCAACCCAGTCACTCTGCTGGAGCTGGTGCACTCTCCAAACCAGTTGCCCCTGAAAATATTCAAGACTGACTCATCTCTAAATGTTGAAGTTGGGTGCAAGCTCCTGCTGAAGACCTGTGTTGGGGAATGTAGTATTTCAAAAAAAAAATCCTACGATCACGCAAGATCTATCTACGAGAAGCATAGCAACGAGCGGGGAGAGTGTGTCATGTACCCTCGTAGACCGAAAGCGGAAGCGTTTAGTAACGCGGTTGATGTAGTTGAACGTCTTCGCGATCCAACCGATCCAAGTACCGAACGCACGGCACCTCCGCGATCTGCACACGTTCAGCTTGGTGACGTCCCTCGTACTCTTGATCCAGCTGAGGTTGAGGGAGAGTTTCGTCAGCACGACGGCATGGTGACAGTGATGATGAAGTTACCGATGGAGGGCTTCGCTTAAGCACTACGACGATATGAGCCAGGTGTGTAACTGTGGAGGGGGGCACCGCACACGGCTAAGACAAATCTTGGAGTGCCTTTGGGGTGCCCCCTGCCCATGTATATAAAGGAGGGGAGGAGGGGAGGGCCGACCCTCTCTATGGCGCGCCCCAAGGTGCATTCCTAGTCCTAGTAGGAGTAGGTTTCCCCCTTCCCTAGTTGGAGTAGGAGAAGAAGGGAATGAGGAGGAGGGGAGAAGGAAGGAGGGGGCGCCACCCCCTCCTAGTCCAATTTGGACTAGCCCATGGGGGGGCAGCCATCCCTTGAGGCCCTTCTCTCCTTTCCCGTATGGCCCATTAAGGCCCACTACTTCCCTCGGCGAATTCCCGTAACTCTCCGGTACACCAAAAAATACCCGAACCACTCAGAACCTTTCCGATGTCCGCATATAGCCTTACAATATATCGATCTTAATGTCTCAAACATTTCGAGACTCCTCGTCATGTCCATGATCTCATCTGGGATTCCGAACAAACTTTGGTACATCAAAACACATAAACTCATAATACCGATCATCATCGAACGTTAAGCGTGCGGACCCTACGGGTTCGAGAACTATGTAGACATGACCGAGACTCATCTCAGGTCAATAACAAATAGCGAAACCTGGATGCTCATATTGGTTCCTACATATTCTACGAATATCTTTATCGGTCAAACCGCATAACAACATACATTGTTCTGTTTGTCATCGGCATGTTACTTGCGCGAGAATCGATCGTCGGTATCATCATACCTAGTTCAATCTCGTTACCTACAAGTCTCTTTAATCATTCCGTAATGCATCATCCCGTGACTAACTCATTAGTCACATTGCTTGCAAGGCTTATAGTGATGTGCATTACCGAGAGCGCCCAGAGATACCTCTCCGATACACGGAGTGACAAATCCTAATCTCGATCTATGCCAACTCAACAAACACCATCGGAGACACCTTTAGAGCATCTTTATAATCACCCAGTTACGTTGAGACGTTTGATACCACACAAGGTGTTCCTCCGGTGTTCGGGAGTTGCATAATCTCATAGTCAGAGGAACATGTATAAGTCATGAAGAAAGCAGTAGCAATAAAACTGAACAATCAACATGCTAAGCTAACGGATGGGTCTTGTCCATCACATCATTCTCTAATGATGTGATCCCGTTCATCAAATGACAACACATGTCTATGGTTTGGAAACTTAACCATCTTTGATTAACGAGCTAGTCAAGTAGAGGCATACTAGGGACACTCTGTTTTGTCTATGTATTCACACATGTACTAAGTTTCCGGTTAATACAATTCTAGCATGAATAATAAACATTTATCATGATATAAGGAAATATAAATAACAACTTTATTATTGCCTCTAGGGCATATTTCCTTCAGTCTCCCACTTGCACTAGAGTCAATAATCTAGTTCACATCACCATGTGATTTAACACCAATAGTTCACATCACCATGTGATTAGTTCACATCGCCATGTGACTAATACCCAAAGGGTTTTACTAGAGTCAATAATCTAGTTCACATCGCTATGTGATTAACACCCAAAGAGTACTAAGGTGTGATCATGTTTTGCTTGTGAGAGAAGTTTAGTCTACGGGTCTGCAACATTCAGATCCGTATGTATTTTGCAGATGTCTACAATACTCTGCACGGAGCCACTCTAGCTAATTGCTCCCACTTTCAACATGTATCTAGATCGAGACTTAGAGTCATCCAGATCGGTGTCAAAGCTTGCATCGACGTAACTCTTTATGACGAACTCTTTGTCGCCTCCATAACCGAGAAACATTTCCTTATTCTACTAAGGATAATTTTGACCACTGTCTAGTGATCCACTCTTGGATCACTATTGTACCCCCTTTCCAAACTCATGGCAAGGTACATAATATGTCTAGTACACAACATAGAATACTTTGTAGAACCTATGGCTGAGGCATAGGAAATGACTTTCATTCTCTTTCTATTTTTTGTCGTGGTCGGGATTTGAGTCTTACTCAACTTTACACCTTGCAATGCAGGTAAGAACTCCTTCTTTGACTGTTCCATTTTGAACTACTTCAAAATCTTGTCAAGGTATATACTCATTGAAAAATCTTATCAAGCGTCTTGATCTATAGATCTTGATGCTCAATATGTAAGCAGCTTCACCGAGGTCTTTCTTTGAAAAACTCCTTTCAAACACTCCTTTATGCTTTCCAGAAAATTCTACATCATTTCCGATCAACAATATGTCATTCACATATACTTATCAGAAAGGTTGTAGTGCTCCCACTCACTTTCTTGTAAATACAAGCTTTACTGCAAGTCTATATAAAACTATATGCTTTGATCAACTCATCAAAGCGTATATTTCAACTCCAAGATGCTTGCATCAGTCCATAAATGGATCGCTGGAGCTTGCACACTTTGTTAGCACCTTTTGGATCGACAAAACCTTCTGGTTGGATCATATACAACTCTTCTTTAAGATATCCATTAAGGAATGCAGTTTTGACATCCATTTGCCAAATTTCATAATCATAAAATGCGGCAATTTCTAACATGATTCGGACAGACTTAAGCATCGATACGAGTGAGAAAATCTCATTGTAGTCAACATCTTGAACTTGTCAAAAACCCTTTTTGACAAGTCGAGCTTTGTAGATAGTAACACTACTATCAGTGTCCGTCTTCCTCTTGAAGATCCATTTATTCTCAATGGCTTGCTGATCATCGGGCAAGTCCACCAAAGTCCACACTTTGTTCTCATACATGGATTCTATCTCAGATTTCATGGCCTCAAGCCATCTGTCGGAATCTGGGCTCATCATCGCTTCCTCATAGTTCGTAGGTTCATCATGTTCTAGTAACATGACTCCCAGAACAGTATTACCGTACCACTCTGGTGCGGATCGTACTCTGGTTGACCTACGAGGTTTGGTAGTAACTTGATCTTAAGTTTCATGATCATCATCATTAATTTCCTCACTAATTGGTGTAGGCATCACTGGAACTGATTTCAGTGATGAGCTACTTTCCAATTCGAGAGAAGGTACAATTACCTCATCAAGTTCTAATTTCCTCCCACTCACTTCTTTCAAGAGAGACTCCTTCTCTAGAAAGGATCCATTCTTAGCAAGAAAGATCTTGCCTTCGGATCTGTGATAGAAGATGTACCCAATAGTCTCCTTTGGGTATCCTCTGAAGACGCATTTCTCCGATTTGGGTTCGAGCTTATCAGGTTGAAACTTTTTCACATAAGCATCGCAGCCCTAAACTTTAAGAAACGACAACTTAGGTTTCTTGCCAAACCACAGTTCATATGGTGTCGTCTCAACGGATTTAGATGGTGCCCTATTTAACGTGAATGCAGCTATCTTTAATGCATAACCCCAAAATGATAGTGATAAATCGGTAAGAGGCATCATAGATTGCACCATATCTAATAAAGTACGGTTATGACGTTCGGACACACCATTATGTTGTGGTGTTCCAGGTGGCGTGAGTTGCGAAACTATTCCACATCGTTTCAAATGAAGACCAAACTCGTAACTCAAATATTCGTCTCCGCGATCAGATCGTAGAAACTTTATTTTCTTGTTATGATGATATTCCACTTCACTCTGAAATTCTTTGAACTTTTCAAATGTTTCAGACTTATGTTTCATCAAGTAGATATACCTATATCTTTTCAAATCATCTGTGAAGGTCAGAAAATAACGATACCCGCCGCGAGCCTCAACACTCATCGGACCGCATACATCAGTATGTATTATTTCTAATAAGTCAGTTGCTCGCTCCATTGTTCCGGAGAACGGAGTCTTAGTCATCTTGCCCATGAGGCATGGTTCGCAAGCATCAAGTAATTCATAATCAAGTGATTCCAAAAGTCCATCCGCATGGAGTTTCTTCATGTGCTTTACACCAATATGACCTAAACGACAGTGCCACATATAAGTTGCATTATCATCATTAACTTTGCATCTTTTGGCTTCAATATTATGAATATGTGTATCACTACGATCGAGATTCAGTAAACCATTTATATTGAGTGTATGACCATTGAAGGTTTTATTCATGTAAATAGAACAACAATTATTCTTTGACTTAAATGAATAACCATATTGCAATAAACATGATCCAATCATATTCATGCTCAACGCAAACACCAAATAACATTTATTTTAGGTTCAACATTAATCCTGAAGGTAAAGGGAGTGTGCGCTGGTGATCTTATCAACCTTGGAATCACTTCCAACTCACATCATCACCTCGCCCTTAACTAGTCTCTATTTATTTTGCAACTCCCGTTTCGAGTTACTACTCTTAGCAACTGAACCATTATCAAATACCGAGGGGTTGCTATAAACACTAGTAAAGTACACATCAATAACATGTATATCAAATATACCTTTGTTCACTTTGCCATCCTTATTATCCGCCAAGTATCTAGGGCAGGTCCACTTCCAATGACCATTTCCTTTGTAGTAGAAGCACTCAGTTTCAGGCTTGGGTCTAGCTTTGGGCTTCTTCATGGGAGTGGCAACTTACTTGCCATTTTTCTTGAAGTTCCCTTTCTTTCCCTTGCCGTTTTACTTGAAACTAGTGGTCTTGTCAACCATCAATACTTGATGCTTTTCTTGACTTCTACCTTCGCTGATTTCAGCATCGCGAAGAGCTCAGGAATTGTCTTGTTCATCCCTTGCATATTATAGTTCATCACGAAGTCTACTAACTTGGTGATAGTGACTAGAAAACTTTGCCAATCACTATATTATCTGGAAGATTAACTCCCACTTGATTCTAGCAATTGTAGTACTCAGACATTCTGAGCACATGCTCACTGGTTGAGCTATTCTCCTCCATCTTGTAGGCAAAGTACTTGTCAGAGGTCTCATACCTCTTGACATGGGCATGAGACTGAAATATTAATTTCATCTCTTGGAACATCTCATATGCTTCGTGGAATTTCAAAACGTTTTTGAAGTCCCAGCTCTAAGCCATAAAGCATGGTGCACTAAACTATCAAGTAGTCATCATACCGAGCTTTGCCAAACGTTCATAACGTCTGCATATGCTCCTGTAATAGGTCTTTCACCTAGCGGTGCACCAAGGACATAATTCTTATGTGCAACAATGAGGATAATCCTCATATCACGGACCTAGTTCGCATCATTGCTACTATCATTTTTCGACATAGTTTTTCTCTAGGAACATATCAAAAATAAACGGGGAGCTACATCGCGAGCTATTGATCTACAACATAGTTATGCAACTACTACCAGGACTAAGTTCATGATAAATTAAAGTTCAATTAATCATATTACTTAAGAACTCCCACTTAGATAGACATCCCTCTAATCATCTAAGTGATCACGTGGTCCATATCAACTAAACCATGTCCGATCATCACGTGAGATGGAGTAGTTTTCAATGGTGAACATCACTATGTTGATCATATCTACTATATGATTCATGCTCGACCTTTCGGTCTCAGTGTTCCGAGGCTATATCTGCATATGCTAGGCTCGTCAAGTTTAAGCCGAGTATTCTGCGTGTGCAAAACTGGCTTGCACGCGTTGTATGTGAACGTAGATCTTATGACACCCGATCATCACGTGGTGTCTCGGCACGACGAACTGTAGCAACGGTGCATACTCAGGGAGAACATTTATACCTTGAAATTTAGTGAGAGATCATCTTATAATGCTACCATCGTACTAAGAAAAATAAGATGCATAAAGGATAAACATCACATGCAATCAATATAAGTGATATGATATGGCCATCATCATTTTGTGCCTTTGATCTCCATCTCCAAAGCACCGTCATGATCACCATCGTCACCGACTTGACACCTTGATCTCCATCGAAGCATCGTTGTCGTCTCGCCAACTATTGCTTCTACGACTATCGCTACCGCTTAGTGATAAAGTAAAACAATTACATGGCGATTGCATTTCATCCAATAAAGAGACAACCATATGGCTCCTGCCAGTTGCCGATAACTGTGTTACAAAACATGATCATCTCATACAACGATTTATATAATCACATCTTGACCATATCACATCACAACATGCCCTGCAAAAACAAGTTAGACATCCTCTACTTTGTTGTTGCAAGTTTTACGTGGCTGCTACGGGCTTAGCAAGAACCGTTCTTACCTACGCATCAAAACCACAACGATTTTTCGTCAAGTTTGCTGTTTTAACCTTCAATAAGGATCGGGCATAGTCACACTCGATTCAACTAAAGTTGGAGAAACAGACACCCACTAGCCACCTGTGTGCGAAGCACGTCGGTAGAACCAGTCTCGCGTAAGCGTACGCGTAATGTCGGTCTGAGCCACTTCATCCAACAATACCGCCGACTGAAAGTATGGCATGTTGGTAAGCAGTATGACTATTGTCGCCCACAACTCTTTGTGTTCTACTCGTGCATATAACATCTACGCATAGACCTGGCTCGGATTCCACTGTTGGGGAACATAGTATTTCAAAAAAAATCCTACGATCACGCAAGATCTATCTACAAGAAGCATAGCAATGAGCGGGGAGAGTGTGTCCACCCACCCTCGTACACCGAAAGTGGAATCGTTTAGTAACGCGGTTGATGTAGTCGAACTTCTTCGCGATCCAACCGATCCAAGTAACGAACACACGGCACCTCCGCGATCTGCACACGTCCAGCTCGGTGACGTCCCTCGTAGTCTTGATCGAGCTGAGGTCGAGGGAGAGTTTCGTCAGCACCACGGCGTGGTGACGGTGATGATGAAGTTACCGAGCAGGGCTTCGCCTAAGCACTACGACGATATGACCGAGGTGTGTAACTGTGGAGGGGGCACCGCACACGGCTAAGAAAAATCTTGGAGTGACTTTGGGGTGCCCCCTGCCCACGTATATAAAGGAGAGGAGGAGGGGAGGGTCGACCCTCTCTATGGTGCACCCCAAGGGGGATTCCTACTCATAGTAGGAGTAGGTTTCCCCCCTTCCCTAGTTGGAGTAGGAGAAGAAGGGAAGGAGGAGGAGGGGAGAAGGAAGGAGGGGGGTGCCGCCCCCTCCTAGTCCAATTCGGACCAGCCCATGGGGGGCGCGCAGCCACCTCTTGAGGCCCTTCTCTCCTTTCCCGTATGGCCCATTAAGGCCCACTACTTCCCCCGGCGAATTCCCGCAACTCTCCGGTACTCTGAAAAATACCCGAACCACTCAGAACCTTTCCGATGTCCGAGTATATCGTTCCAATATATCGATCTTTATGTCTCGAACATTTAGAGACTCCTCGTCATGTCTGTGATCTCATCCGGGACTCCGAACAAACTCCGGTACATCAAAACAAATAAACTCATAATACCGATCGTCATCGAACGTTAAGCGTGCGGACCCTGCGGATTCGAGAACTATGTAGACATGAACGAGACTCATCTCCAGTCAATAACCAATAGCGGAACCTGGATGCTCATATTGGTTCCTACATATTCTACAAAGATCTTTATCGGTCAAACCGCATAACAACATACGTTGTTCCCTTTGTCATCGGTATGTTAGTTGCCCGAGATTCAATCGTTAGTATCATCATACCTAGTTCAATCTCATTACCGACAAGTCTATTTACTCGTTCCGTAATGCATCATCCCGTGACTAACTCATTAGTCACTTTGCTTGCAAGGCTTATAGTGATGTGCATTACCGAGAGGGCCCAGAGATACCTCTCCGATACACGGAGTGACAAATCCAAATCTCGATCTATGCCAACTCAACAAACACCATCGGAGACACCTGTAGAGCATCTTTATAATCACCCAGTTACGTTGTGATGTTTGATAGCACACAAGGTGTTCCTTCGGTATTCGGGGGTTGCATAATCTCATAGTCAGAGGAACATGTATAAGTCATGAAGAAAGCAGTAGCAATAAAACTGAACGATCAACATGCTAAGCTAACGGATGGGTCTTGTCCATCACATCATTCTCTCGTTCATCAAATGACAACACATGTCTCTGGTTAGGAAACTTAGCCATCTTTGATTAACGAGCTAGTCAAGTAGAGGCATACTAGGGACACTGTTTTATCTATGTATTCACACATGTACTAAGTTTCCGGTTAATACAATTCTAGCATGAATAATAAAAATTTATCATGATATAAGGAAATATAAATAACAACTTTATTATTGCCTCCAGGGCATATTTCCTTCAACCTGATCCGCTATATTGTTAGCTTTCTATCTTCTCCTCGCACTAAAACTTGTATGAGATTGCTACTATGTATTTTTGTTTGTTTGTTGCAAACCGAGACAAGTTGTTGAGAACAAGGCTGAACTTTGTTTTTACGGAACTCTATTAGAGCATCTACAACCGGACTTTGCAAATCCGGCCCCTCAAACGCCCACGGACGTGCCCGGGCACGTCCGCGGACACTGACCGGTCACGCCTCAAATAATGCAATCGGCATCCGGATACCTCAGATTAGAAACCTCAAATCCGTATTATTACATGCAACGTAGTGATCTTTAAGTGGCCATGTCCGGCGGCCAAATGTGCTCCCCAGAGTATTGGCCCAGTTGCCGTCAAGGTAGAGTAGGGCATGGGACACGAGCCAGCTCACGGGACTCAAGGCGGCGGCGTCTCCATGCCTTACTCTTCCTTGTAGGAGCTTGGAATCTGTTGGGTACCGGTGGACGTCATATCGATGATGGATCTGTCCTGGGACGAGCCGCCGACGTCCACCATGATGCGGTTGCGGCGCTTGGACTGCTGCACCATACGGGGCGCCGGAGAATGCGACTCCGCCTCGCCGACGTCTACCGCCGCGAAGGCCGTCGCCGCCTTCCGCGCCCGCTGCCTCGCACAGCGGGCACGCCATGCCATGTTCTTGTCGGACGAGGCCCATGGTGCGTCCCGATGCTCGGTGCGCCAACAGAGGGGTTGCATGTTGGCCACCACGTTCGGACGCCAGACGGACCGGACCGCCTCCGGCAAGGCAGCGACGACACATCTAGCACCGGATCTATGCGCCATTTGGGCGGACGCAATGGATTCCCGGTAGAAGGAGTTCAAGCGCTACTCGGCACGGGACTCCTCCCGGAAATGGCAGGGCGTAAGCCAGACGACCATCTCCTCCTCGGGGCCGTGTGGAATGAGCTCGGGGTCGATGGATTTAGAGGTGAAGGACTCGGATCCACTGCCCGCCATGCCAGAGACTGCCCGAGACCGCCATAGATGAGCTTGGGTGGTGGAGGGGAGTGGAGTGAAGTGGCTAGGGTTTGGTCTGGCGAGCGGATGGGGAGGAATGTATGTGGGGTCGGGTAGGCTAGCGTTGGCTGGGTTCGATGTGACGGGCATGCCGGGCGCCCCCATATCAACCCCATATTTAGGCTGGATATAAGGAGTGTCGGTCAGTCCAGGCGTTTGAGGCGTCTGTCTGGATCGAAATTTCGTGACCGGTGAATGACCAGGCGGCCCGCGCAGGCGTTTGAGAAGGGTTTGGGATGTCCGGTTGTAGATGCTCTGACTAATGGTTTTTGATGATCTATCAAACCCCAGTAGAGGTTGGCCTTTGTAGACGGGTCATGGTTGGCTTGTGTAAAATTATTGGGTACCATGTGCGGAGTTTGTTTTTCTTTAATCATCATTGACCATTATCTTTTTCTTTTAAAATTTATTATTATAGAATGAAAATCTAATATAAACCAGATTTCCGCTTCCCGGTGAATTACTAAAAAAACAGATTCTCATTGTTTCTTCTTTGCAAAAATATAAAATTCTCAGTCTCTCTCTTGTTTTTTTTAGAATGATTCTCATTCTCTTCTTGCTTAATGCAACCAGTAGAGTGCTTGCCTCGTTGCTCAAAAAAGAATTAACGATCCATGTGATTTAACGAGAAAAACAAACTCCGCCCATGGCACACAATATTTTAGGCCCAGTTGGGAGGCTAGAACCTGCTGCTCAAGCTAGTGCCGGTTTTGCTGAGTCCCGGCGCCCAGGATAGGACACCCTCCTCCATGACTATAAATAAGCGAGCTCCCGTGTCCTTCTGTACTTGTAAAATCCGTGCTCCCTGCCCACCGCTCTCCCCTCTGCTCCCACGCGCCAAAACATTCCAACGTGGAGACAGCAAGTACAGCGAGACAACGAGGAAGCCATGGACGTGACCATGGAGGACGTGGTCGGGGATCTCGAGATCTCCGGCTATAGCTCCATCTCCACCTCCCCGTCCTCCTCCCTTGACGACGGCATGGGGCTGTACGGGTGGAATGCGCTCTCCCCGGTCGCCGACTGGGGCCAGTTCTGCTCCGACGACGGCGGCCACGACCTCCACGGTCTGATCGAGTCCATGCTCTGCGATGACGCTCTCATCGGCAAGCCCGACGAGCACCCAACCATGTTCACGGTCGGCCCCTGCTACTCCAACGCCTCCGAGCCGAGCAGCACCACCACGACGAACCCAGGCACGCCCGTGCAGCACGACGACACGCCGGACTGCAATCCCGAGAAGGGCCTCCGGCTGCTGCACCTCCTCATGGCCGCCGCCGAGGCGCTCTCCGGCCCGCACAAGAGCCGGGAGCTGGCACGGGTGATATTGGTTCGGCTCAAGGAGATGGTCTCCAGCACCAGCGGCAACGCCGGCGCGTCCAACATGGAGCGCCTCGCCGCGCACTTCACCGATGCGCTCCAGGGGCTCCTCGATGGGTCCCACTCCGTCGCTGGGACCAGCAGGCAGGCCGCTATAGCCGCATCCCACCACCACAGCACCGGCGACGTGTTGACGGCATTCCAGATGCTCCAGGACATGTCGCCGTACATGAAGTTCGGCCACTTCACCGCGAACCAGGCGATCCTGGAGGCGGTGGCGGGCGACCGGCGCGTCCACATCGTGGATTACGACCTCGCCGAGGGCATCCAGTGGGCGTCCCTGATGCAGGCCATGACGTCACGACCGGACGGCGTGTCGCCTCCGCACCTGCGCATCACCGCCATCACGCGGAGTGGCGGGGGCGGCGCGCGGGCAGTCCAGGAGGCCGGACGGCGCCTCGCGGCCTTCGCGGGGTCCATCGGGCAGCCCTTCTCGTTCGGACATTGCCGTCTGGACTCGGACGAGAGGTTCCGGCCGGCGACGGTCAGGATGGTCAAGGGGGAGACGCTCGTGGCCAACTGCATACTCCACCAAGCCGCGGCGACGACCACCGTCAGACGGCCCACCGGCTCGGTGGCGTCGTTCTTGACCGGCATGGCCTCTCTCGGGGCCAAGGTGGTGACGGTGGTGGAGGAGGAAGGGGAAGCAGAGAAGAACGAGGAGGAGGCGAGCGACGCCGCGGCGGGAGGCTTCGTGGGCCGGTTCATGGAGGAGCTACACCGGTACTCAGCGGTGTGGGACTCGCTGGAGGCCGGTTTCCCGACGCAGAGCCGGGTGCGCGGCCTCGTAGAGCGGGTCATCCTCGCCCCGAACATCGCCGGCGCCGTGAGCCGCGCGTACCGAGGGACGGACGGAGAGGGTAGGCGCGGGTGGGGCGAGTGGATGCGCGGGAGCGGGTTCGAGATGGTGCCGCTGAGCTGCTTCAACCACAGCCAGGCCAGGCTGCTCCTCGGGCTGTTCAACGACGGGTACACGGTGGAGGAGACGAGACCGAACAAGATCGTGCTCGGCTGGAAGGCCCGGCGGCTGCTGTCGGCCTCCGTGTGGGCGCCGCCGCCACTGTCGGTGCCATCGTCGCCAGCAGGAGGGGTGTGCCAGCCCATGGGGATGGCGCCGGCCAGCGGCGGCTTTGGCCGGACGGAGTACGACTACGTTGACTCGTTCCTCGTGGAGCCTGCTTACGCGCTAGTCTGAACTCTGAACTTTGCAAGCAGGTTTTGCTTAGTCGATCATAGTTGGGGTAGTCAGTTTTAGCTCGAATCGTCGTGTAAAATATTCACATGTAAAAAATCTAGTTGCTATGTTAGTGTAGTTCCCGTTCGTGTGTCAAAAACTGTCAATTGCAAGACGTTGAGAGTTGCTAAATCTAGGCCCAATCTACTTCTACTGATTGGCTTCTGACGTATCGGTAGAAATCTGAGTTAGAACATATCAGTGAAAGTCCATTCTGATCTGTGATCCGAATATGACTGGCTGTGACTGTGATGTAGAAACATAATATGACTGACTGAATCTTATCCATGGAAGATCGTGTCGTGCTGTAACTCCTTAAGCTTGCTTGGTGTTCTCACTTGCTTTGGCTGACAGAGCTTTTATCCTGAGAAAATCAGAGACAGGGACGATGATCCTTTCGTTGTCTACACTAATTTCTCATCACTTCACACAGGAACTGCACAACAAGCAATCTCAAGGTCACCAGAAATTGACTTTGTCCTGACAATATATATACACAAGCAACATTATAAATAACAAAACAAAAACTATTTTGTTATGCCTTGAAAGACTATTTAAACATAGAACATTTTGTCTGGTGGCCAACTTTTTGGCCTGCAGATGAGTTTCCGTGACACCCACTAATGCATTTTAAATACCGCTGTATGTAACCTGTATAAATTCAAGACTTGGGAAAATCCCCTTCTACCCCCTCCCAATTCGGATTGGGCTTGGGGGGGCGCCCCCTCCCTTCCTCCTTTCCCCTCATTTTCACTAAAGCCCATTAAGGCTCATATACCTTCCGGGGGTTTCGATAACCTCCCGGTGCTCCGGTATTATCCCGATCTCACCCGGAACCATTCCGGTATTCAAATATAGTCGTCCAATATATCGATCTTTACGTCTCGACCATTTTGAGACTCCTCGTCATGTCTGTGATCACATCCGGGACTCTGAACTACCTTCGGTACATCAAAACACATAAACTCATAATATAACCGTCATCGAACTTTAAGAGTGCGGACCCTATGGGTTCGAGAACTATGTAGACATGACCGAGACACGTCTCCAGTCAGTAACCAATAGCGGAACCTGGATGCTCATATTGGCTCCCACATATTCTACAAAGATCTTTATCGGTCAAACCGCATAACAACATACGTTGTTCCCTTTGTCATCGGTATGTTACTTGCCCGAGATTCGATCGTCGGTATCTCAATACCTAGTTCAATCTCATTACCGGCAAGTCTCTTTAATTGTTCCGTAATACATCATCCGGCAACTAACTCATTAGTTACAATGCTTGCAAGGCTTATAGTGATGTGCATTACCGAGTGGGCCCAGAGATACCTCTCCGACAATCGGAGTGACAAATCCTAATCTCGAAATACGCCAACCCAACAAGTACCATCGGAGACACCTGTAGAGCACCTTTATAATCACCCAGTTACGTTGTGCCGTTTGGTAGCACACAAAGTGTTCCTCCGGTAAAATGGAGTTGCATAATCTCATAGTCATAGGAACATGTATAAGTCATGAATAAAGGAATAGCAGAATACTAAACGATCAAGTGCTAAGCTAACTGAGGGAGTCCTGGATTAGGGGGTGTTCGGATAGCCGAACTATATCTTCAGCCGGACTCCAGGACTATGAAGATACAAGATTGAAGACTTCGTCCCGTGTCCGGAAGGTTCTTTCCTTGGCGTGGAAGGCAAGCTAGGCGTGCGGATATTCAAGATCTCCTACCAATGTAACCGACTTTGTGTAACCCTAACCCTATCCGGTGCTTATATAAACCGGAGGGTTGTAGTCCGTAGGACGAACACATCATAACCATCATCATACCCATAGGCTAGCTTCTAGGGTTTAGCCTCCTTGATCTCGTGGTAGATCTACTCTTGTACTACCCATATCATCAATATTAATCTAGCAGGAGTAGGGTTTTACCTCCATCGAGAGGGCCCGAACCTGGGTAAAATAAAGTGTCCCTTGTCTCCTGTTACCATCCGACCTTGACGCACAGATCGGGACCCCCTACCCGAGATCCGTCGGTTTTGACACCGACATTGGTGCTTTCATTGAGAGCTCCTCTGTGTCGTCGCCTTTAGGCCCGATGGCTCCTTTGATCATCAACAACGATGAGGTCCAGGGTGAGACTTTTCTCCCCGGACAGATCTTCATCTTCGGCGGCTTCGCTCTACGGGCCAACTCGCTTGGCCATCTGGAGCACATCGAAAGCCACGCCCCTGGCCATCAAGCCAGGTGGGGAAGCTTAAACTACACGGCAGATACCCTCGGAGACCTGATCTTCGATGGATTCAAGCCACAGCCAAGCGCGCCGCACTATCTCGAGGGGCACGATTAGCTCTGCCTCCGAACAGTGTCCTGGAGGCCGCATACGCTCCGGCCCCGATCCTCGATCCGGAGCCCGCTGCGTTCTTTGAGGATGAACGGTTGGACGTCACCTCGGGGGCTGCGATCTTAAAAGCCATTGAGCCAAACGCAAGCCCCACACTCCGCATGGCACATGACTCCAAGGAGCCGGACTCTTCTCCGAACTCCAAACCGCCCGCGCCCCTGCCAATCGAATCAGATTGGGCGCCGGTAATGGAGCTCACCGCCGCGGACATCTTTCAGTATTCGCCTTTCGGTGATATTCTGAAATCTCTCAAGTCTCTCTCTTTTTCAGGAGAGCCCAGGCCGAACTGTGGCCTGCGAGGTTGGGATTCGGACGACGAAAAAATTCAAAGCCCACCCACCACCCACTTAATAGCCAATGTCGACGATTTAACCGACATGCTCGACTTCGGCTCCGAAGACTTCGACGGTATGGACGACGAAGACGGAGACGAACAGGAACCAGCGCCCATAGGGCACTGGACCTCCACCCCACTTAATGACGTATTCATGGTGGATACACCTGAAAAAACTCACAATGAGGAAGAAGGGGGCGAAAAGAAGGGTAAACCCTCCGAAAAGCACTCAAAGCGGCGACGTAAACGCCGAGCGAAGCCCCGCCTCGATCAAGACCCAGCCATAGAGCAGGACGAGCCGACAGATGACGAACGCATCCCAGAACAGCCGTCCGAACAGGGTAACACGGGCAGAGAGGACGAACAGTCCTCCCCCGGTCATAACAGAACTCCGGACGATACCACGCCGGATAAAATCATGGAGCAGAAGAATCTCCGAGAAAGGCTCGTCGCCACAGCATGAAGCCTGAAGAAGTAGAAGCAAAAGCTAAAGACGGCGGAAGATGCACTCAAAACAAGATGGAGCAAAGTAATCAAGACCGCAGACAAATACGGTGGCAGCCGCCGCACCAAAAGCTATCCGAAGAGAAAGCTACTGCCCAAATTCGACCAGGAGGCCCTAGAGCCCCCAAACTCGAAAAACAAAAAGGCTACACGGTCGAATAAACGACCTCTCGGCCACTACAATACGGCAAACGGCGCCGCACTCAATGCGGCATGCGACACAATCAAAGATTCGCATCATGGCCCAGCCAGGTCCATTTACGGGCCAAGAAAGCAAGCTCTCATAAGCAATGCAAAAAATCCACCATCAGAATCCGGCACACCCAAATATAGGGGTGCCGCACACCCTCTATGTTTCACCGATGAGGTCCTGGAATATGAATTCCCAGAGGGATTTAAACCCGTTAACATAGAGGCGTACGATGGAACAACAGACCCGGGAGTCTGGATCGAGGATTATATCCTCCACATACATATGGCTAGAGGAGATGATCTCCACGCCATAAAATATTTACCCCTTAAGCTTAAAGGGCCAGCCCGGCACTGGCTTAAAAGCCTTCCCGAAAACACAATTGGAAGTTGGGAAGAGCTCGAGGACGCTTTCCGAGCAAATTTTCAAGGGACCTACGTCCGTCCCCTGGACGCAGACGACCTCAGTCACATAACTCAGCAATCCGGAGAATCAGCTCGGCAGTTCTGAAACAGATTCCTCACTAAAAAGAATCAAATAGTGGATTGTCCGGACGCCGAAGCCCTAGCGGCTTTCAGGCACAATGTCCGAGACGAATGGCTCGCCAGACACCTCGGCCAGGAAAAGCCAAGAACAATGGCCGCACTCACAAGCCTCATGACCCGCTTTTGCGCAGGAGAGGACAGCTGGTTGGCACGATGCAGCCCCAGCGACCCAAGTACATCAGAAATCAGGGATGGAAACGGGAAACCACGGCGATACAAGGACCTTCGCCGAATCAAAAGAAAAAGTCCGAAGAGCACGACAGTCAATGCCGGATTCAAAGGCTCACGGCAAAATCAGACAAAATCACCCCCTCAGGATAATAGGGAAGATCCGTCCAGTCTAAAGAGAATCATGGACAGGATATGTCAGATACACAGTACTCCTGGAAAGCCTGCTAATCATACCCACAGAGACTGTTGGGTTTTCAAACAATCCGGAAGGCTTAACGCCGAACACAAGGGGCTCGACACACCAAGTGAGGAAGAGGACGAACCCCAAAAGAAGAACACCAGGAAGCAAAAGAACTTCCCGCAAGAAGTCAAAACAGTGAACTCACTTCACATAACAAGGCATGAGGCACCCATAAAGGTCCGCACATTCAACCCTATCCCTCAGGAGTCTGGCCACTGGTCACTAAAGCCAATCTTTTTTGATCAGCTAGATTATTCTTGCAATATCAAACACGCAGGCCGGACTGCCCTGATGCTTAATCCAATAATAGACGGATTCCAGTTTACCAACGTCCTTATGGACGGTGGCAGTGGACTAAATCTGATATATCAGGATACAATTCACCGCATGGGCAGAAACCCAGCACGAATCCGTCACAGTAAAACCTCCTTTCAAGGAGTAGCACCAGGCCCGGACACCCACTGTATGGGTTTTCTCCGGCTTGTGGTCATATTTGGCTCTGCCAATAACTTTCGTCGCAAAAAGCTTATCTTCCACATAGTTCCGTTTTCAAGTCGCTATCAAGCACTAATGGGACGCGGAACTTTCGCTCGCTTTAACGCAATACCGCATTATGCATCCCTCACGCTAAAGATGTCCGGTCCTCGAGGCATCATCTCTTTAAAGGGAGCATACTAAACTACATCTCCTCCAAACGGAGGATTGTGCAGCCGCTTAAACGGCCGCCCAACAAAATGGCCTCGCCAGCCAAAAGACTTTTTCGATGTAAGTCACAAAAGGCCGCGGACCCGGACTCAATGAGTCCGGCACAAGCCCATTTTCGTTATAGGCTTGGTACGCCTCACCAGGGGCTGTACGCAGAGACAATAAAACTCGACCGTATCTATTTCTCACTTCACATTTTATTTATTATTCTTTTTGATCCGCACGACCCATTTTTCAATTTAGTTCTTCCCTTTTACAGATGAACGTCGTACGGCGCCCGTTCAGGACACGGCACAGCGGAGACACAGGCGCAGACGTGCAGTAGGGACCCGCCCCAAAGGATTCTTCTTAGATTAAGACCCTGCGTAAACCTTTTTTACTGTCTCTTGCTGCTATACATCCCCTGGTTTACCTCACTATAACCATGGAGGAGACTGGCGTTTTGGCATGTGGCGACGCCAGAATTTTTGCTCGTACCTGGACACAAGGGGCTTTTTTCTTTTTCAAGGGTGTCGTTTCACACGCACCCACAAAGACCGAACACCTTAGGGAGTGTTCGGCGTCGCGAGTTTTGGCACTATATGCATCAGCTCCGAGTCATGATTTTGGTCACATGTTGGGTTGCCCGGCTCCTGAGTTCGGCCACCTTACGTTCCGTTCTGTCGGCTAAGGTTGCACCAGGAGAACTACTGCGATAGTGCCCCGGTTCGGCCGGGTGAGCACCTCAGTAGAGAAAGCCGAAAACCGACTGTCATGATGTAGCGCGAGACTGGTCGCCACTCGATGACTTAAAGGAATTTATCGAATCCCTCCGTTTTGACGAAGGGCCGCTTCCCGGTCAGGCACATATGCGTCCCGAATTCGGGTAAACGCAGTCGCCATTAAAGGGCTACCTAAAGAGTCCCACTGTCAAGCTCCTATGGCTAAGTGAAAGTGTTAAAGCATTATAGTCCGGTTGCCTAGCCCGCGGCACTATCACCTCCTTTGTAGGACCAAGACGTTAGGTTAAGTGTGAAAATGCGTTCTCCGCGCGCACCCCCGCACTATGTGCGTGGGGGCTGAAGCCAACGACTGCAATCTTTCAGAATTTATATATTAAAACGGCCGCACAGGAGGTGATTAATACTTGAAGGCACAAGTCTAAATTACACCATTACAATTTATAAAAATATTGATCTACGATTACATATGCTGTCATAAAATAGCATCTTTCGAACACTGCGTCTCTATTATACGAGCGCCCACGAGGACTTCCTCAAAATAGTGCTCGGAAGAAATTCGGCTTTTATCCGAATCACGGGACGCAACAACGGTGGGCTCCATATCTGCCCAGTATGTCTTGACACGGGCAAGAGCCAGCCGCGCGCCCTCTGTGCAAGCGGACCTCTTTAGAGCTTCAATCCGAGGCACCACGTCAAGAAATTGCTGCACCAAACTGAAATAGCTTCTCGGCTTCGATCTCCCCGGACACATGCGGTCCATGGCATACTTCATGGCGAGTCCGGACAACCTATTCAGCTCGGCCCATTGGGCCAGGCGATCATCCACTGATAGTGGACGCTCTGGATTAGTGAACTGCGACCAAAAGAGCTTTTCCACTTCATGATCTTTCTTATCTTGAAAGTGTTGGAAATATGCCCTAGAGGCAATAATAAAAGCACTATTGTTATATTTCCTTGTTCATGATAATTGTCTTTATTCGTGCTATAATTGTGTTATCCGGAAATCGTAATACATGTGTGAATAACAGACAACAAACATGTCCCTAGTGGGCCTCTAGTTGACTAGCTCGTTGATCGACAGATAGTCATGGTTTCCTGACTATGGACATTGGATGTCATTGATAACGAGATCACATCATTAGGAGAATGATGTGATGGACAAGACCCAATCCTAAACATAGCATAAGATCGCTTAGTTCGTTTGCTAGAGTTTTCCAATGTCAAGTATCCTTTCCTTAGACCATGAGATCGTGTAACTCCCGGATACCGTAGGAGTGCTTTGGGTGTGCCAAACGTCACAACGTAACTGGGTGACTATAAAGGTATACTACGGGTATCTCTGAAAGTGTCTGTTGGGTTGACATGGATCGAGACTGGGATTTGTCACTCCGCTTGACGGAGAGGTATCACCGGGCCCTCTCGGTAATGCATCATCATAATGAGCTCAATGTGATCAAAGTGTTTGATCACGGGATCATGCATTACGGTACGAGAAAAGTGACTTGCCGGTAACGAGATTGAACGAGGTATTGGGATACCGACGATCGAATCTCGGGCAAGTAAAATACCGATTGACAAAGGGAATCGTATACAGGATTAATTGAATCCTCGACATCGTGGTTCATCCGATAAGATCATCGTGGAGCATGTGGGAGCCAACATGGGTATCCAGATCCCGCTATTGGTTATTGCCCGAGAGCCGTCTCGGTCATGTCTGCATGTCTCCCGAACCCGTAGGGTCTACACACTTAAGGTTCGGTGATGCTAGGGTTGTGAAGATATGTATATGCAGTAACCCGAATGTTGTTCGGAGTCCCGGATGAGATCCCGGACGTCACGAGGAGTTCCGGAATGGTCCAGAGGTAAAGAATTATATATAGGAAGTGCTATTTCGGCCATCGGGACAAGTTTCGGTGTTATCGGTATTGTACCGGGACCACCGGAGGGGTCCCGGGGGTCCACCAGGTGGGGCCACCTGCCCCGGTGGGCCACATGGGCCTTAGGGGGTGCGCCTTGGCCTGCATGGGCCAAGGGGAACCAGCCCCAAAGGGGCCCATGCGCCTAGGGTTCCAAAAGGGAGGAGTCCTAGTGGTGGAAGGCACCTCCTAGATGGCTTGGGGGGAGGGAAACCTCCCTGGCCGCCGCCCCCCTTGGGAGATCAGATCTCCCAGGGCTGGCGCCCCCCCAGAGGCCTATATATAAAGGGGGGAGGGGAGGGGGCTGCGCACCCTATGCCCTGGCGCCTCCCTCTCCCTCTCCAACACATCCTCCTCCTCCGTAAGAGCTCGGCGAAGCCCTGTCGGAGTACTGCAGCTCCACCATCACCACGCCGTCGTGCTGTTGCTGGAGTCTTCTTCCCCAACCTCTCCTTTGCCTTGCTGGATCAAGAAGAAGGAGACGTTACGCTGACCATACGTGTGTTGAACGCGGAGGTGCCGTGCTTTCGGTGCTAGGATCTCCGGTGATTTGGATCACGGTGTGTACGACTACTTCATCCCCGTTCGTTGAATGCTTCCGCTCACGATCTACAAAGTGGTATGTAGATGAAATCTCTCTCTCCCATGACTCGTTGCTAGATGAACTCATAGATGGATCTTGGTGAAACCGTAGGAAATTTTTTGATTTTCTGCAACGTTCCCCAACAGTGGCATCATGAGCTAGGTCTATGTGTAGTTCTCTATTGCACGAGTAGAACACAATTTGTTGTGGGCGTAGATGTTGTCAACTCTTCTTGCCGCTACTAGTCTTATCTTGCTTCAGCGGTATTGTGGGATGAAGCGGCCCGGACCAACCTTACACGTACGCTTACGTGAGACCGGTTCCACCGACTAACATGCACTAGTTGCATAAGGTGGCTGGCGGGTGTCTGTCTCTCCCACTTTAGTTGGAGCGGATTCGATGAAAAGGTTCCTTATGAAGGGTAAATAGAAGTTGACAAATCACGTTGTGGTTTTAACGTAGGTAAGAAAACGTTCTTGCTAGAACCCTAATTCAGCCACGTAAAACTTGCAACAACAATTAGAGAACGTCTAACTTGTTTTTGCAGCAAGTGCTTTGTGATATGATATGGCCAAAGTTGTGATGAATGATGAATGATCTATATGTGATGTATGAGATGTTCATGCTATTGTAATAGGAATCACGACTTGCATGTCGATGAGTATGACAACCGGCAGGAGCCATAGGAGTTGTCTTTATTTTTTGTATGACCTGCGTGTCATTGAGAAATGCCATGTAAATTACTTTACTTTATTGCTATACGCGTTAGCCATAGTAGTAGAAGTAATAGTTGGCGAGCAACTTCATGGAGACACGATGATGAAGATCATGATGATGAAGATCATGGTGTCAAGCCGGTGACAAGATGATCATGGAGCCCCAAGATGGAGATCGAAGGAGCTATGTGATATTGGCCATATCATGTCACGTTTATTATTTGATTGCATGTGATGTTTATCATGTTTTGCATCTTGTTTACTTAGAACGACGGTAGTAAATAAGATGATCCCTCATAATAATTTCAAGAAAGTGTTCTCCCTAACTGTGCACCGTTGCGACAGTTCGTTGTTTCGAAGCACCACGTGATGATCGGGTGTGATAGATTCTAACGTTCACATACAACGGGTGTAAGACAGATTTACACACGCGAAACACTTAGGTTGACTTGACGAGCCTAGCATGTACAGACATGGCCTCGGAACACAGAAGACCGAAAGGTCGAGCATGAGTCGTATAGAAGATACGATCAACATGAAGATGTTCACCGATGTTGACTAGTCCATCTCACGTGATGATCGGACACGGCCTAGTTGACTCGGATCATGTAATACTTAGATGACTAGAAGAGGGATGTCTATCTAAGTGGGAGTTCATTAAATAATTTGATTAAATGAACTTTATTATCATGAACTTAGTCTAAATATTTACAATATGTCTTGTAGATCAAATGGCCAACGTAGTCCTCAACTTCAACGCGTTCCTAGAGAAAACCAAGCTGAAAGACGATGGTAGCAACTATACGGACTGGGTCCGGAACCTGAGGATCATCCTCATAGCTGCCAAGAAAGATTATGTCCTATGAGCACCGCTGGGTGACGCACCTATTCTCCCTGCAGAACAAGACGTTATGAACGCTTGGCAGTCACGCTACGATGATTACTCCCTCGTTCAGTGCGGCATACTTTACAGCTTAGAGCCGGGGCTCCAAAAGCGTTTTGAGAGACATGGAGCATATGAGATGTTCGAAGAGCTGAAAATGGTTTTCCAAGCTCATGCCCGGGTCGAGAGATATGAAGTCTCCAAAAAATTCTTTAGCTGTAAGATGGAGGAAAATGGCTCTGTCAGTGAACACATACTCAAAATGTCTAGGTTGCACAACCGCTTGACTCAACTGGAAGTTAATCTCTCGGATGAAGCGGTCATTGACAGAATCCTCCAGTCGCTTCCACCTAGCTACAAGAGCTTTGTGATGAACTACAATATGCAGGGAATGGTAAAGACCATTCCTGAGGTATATGCTATGCTGAAATCAGCAGAGGTAGAAATCAAGAAGGAGCATCAAGTGTTGATGGTGAATAAAACCACTAAGTTCAAGAAGGGCAAGGGTAAAAAGAACTTCAAGAAGGACGGCAAGGAAGTTGCCGCGCCCGGTAAGCAAGTTGCCGGGAAGAAGCCAAAGCATGGACCCAAGCCCGAGACTGAGTGTTTTTATTGCAAGGGAAGTGGTCACTGGAAGCGGAACTGCCCCAAATACTTAGCGGAAAAGAAGGCCGGCAAAACCAAAGGTATATGTGATATACATGTAATTGATGTGTACCTTACCAGTACTCGTAGTAGCTCTTGGGTATTTGATACCGGTGCAGTTGCTCACATTTGTAACTCAAAACAGGAGCTGCGGAATAAACGGAGACTGGCGAAGGACGAGGTGACGATGCGCGTCGGGAATGGTTCCAAGGTCGATGTGATCGCCGTCGGCACGCTACCTCTACATTTACCTACGGGATTAGTTTTAAACCTCAATAATTGTTATTTAGTGCCAAGTTTGAGCATGAACATTGTGTCTGGATCTCGTTTAATTCGAGATGGCTACTCATTTAAATCCGAGAATAATGGTTGTTCTATTTTTATGAGAGATATGTTTTATGGTCATGCTCCGATGGTTAATGGTTTATTCTTAATGAATCTCGTACGTGATGATACACATATTCATAGTGTGAATACCAAAAGAGTTAAAGTTGATAACAATAGTCCCACATATTTGTGGCACTGCCGCCTTGGTCACATAGGTGTCAAACGCACGAAGAAGCTCCATGCAGATGGACTTTTAGAGTCTCTTGATTATGAATCATTTGACACGTGCGAACCATGCCTCATGGGTAAAATGACCAAGACTCCATTCTCAGGAACAATGGAGCGAGCAACCAACTTATTGGAAATCATACATACCGATGTGTGCGGTCCAATGAGTGTTGAGGCTCGCGGTGGCTATCGTTATGTTCTCACCCTCACTGATGACCTGAGTAGATATGGGTATGTCTACTTAATGAAACACAAGTCTGAGACCTTTGAAAAGTTCAAGGAATTTCAGAGTGAGGTTGAAAATCAACGTGATAGAAAGATCAAGTATCTATGATCAGATCGTGGAGGAGAATACTTGAGTCATGAATTTGGCACACACTTAAGAAAATGTGGAATAGTTTCACAACTCACGCCGCCTGGAACACCTCAGCGTAATGGTGTGTCCGAACGTCATAATCGCACTCTATTAGATATGGTGCGATCTATGATGTCTCTTACCGACTTACCGCTATCTTTTTGGGGCTATGCTTTAGAGACTGCCGCATTCACTTTAAATAGGGCTCCGTCGAAATCCGTTGAGACGACATCGTATGAATTATGGTTTGGGAAGAAACCTAAGCTGTCATTTCTAAAAGTTTGGGGATGCGATGCTTATGTCAAGAAACTTCAACCTGAAAAGCTCGAACCCAAGTCGGAAAAATGCGTCTTCATAGGATACCCTAAAGAAACTATTGGGTATACCTTCTACCTCAGATCCGAAGGCAAGATCTTTGTTGCCAAGAATGGATCCTTTCTAGAGAAAGAGTTTCTCTCGAAAGAAGTAAGTGGGAGGAAAGTAGAACTTGATGAAGTGTTACCTCTTGAACCGGAAAATGGCGAAACTCAAGAAAACGTTTCTGAGGTGCCTGCACCGACTAGAGAGGAAATTAATGATGATGATCAAGATACTTCTAATCAAGCTCCTACTGAAATTCGAAGGTCCACAAGGACACGTTCCGCACCAGAGTGGTACGGCAACCCTGTCTTGGAAATCATGTTGTTAGACAACGGTGAACCTTCGAACTATGAGGAAGCAATGGCGGGCCCGGATTCCGACAAATGGCTGGAAGCCATGAAATCCGAGATAGGATCCATGTATGAAAACAAAGTATGGACCTTGACTGACTTGCCCATTGAGCGGCGAGCCATAGAAAATAAATGGATCTTTAAGAAGAAGACAGACGCGGATGGTAATGTGACCATCTATAAAGCTCGGCTTGTCGCTAAGGGTTATCGACAAGTTCAAGGGGTTGACTACGATGAGACTTTCTCACCGGTAGCGAAGCTGAAGTCCGTCCGAATCATGTTAGCAATTGCCGCATTCTATGATTATGAAATATGGCAAATGGACGTCAAAACGGCATTCCTTAATGGTTTCCTTAAGGAAGAATTGTATATGATGCAGCCGGAAGGTTTTGTCGATCCTAAGAATGCTGACAAGGTGTGCAAGATCCAACACTCGATTTATGGGGTGGTGCAAGCATCTCGGAGTTGGAACATTCGTTTTGATGAGATGATCAAAGCGTTTGGGTTTACGCAGACTTATGGAGAAGCCTGTGTTTACAACAAAGTGAGTGGGAGCTCTGTAGCATTTCTCATATTATATGTAGACGACATACTTTTGATGGGAAATGATATAGAACTCTTGGATAGCATTAAGGCCTACTTGAATAAAAGTTTTTCAATGAAGGACCTTGGAGAAGCTGCTTATATATTAGGCATCAAGATCTATAGAGATAGATCGAGACGCCTCATAGGTCTTTCACAAAGCACATACCTTGATAAGATATTGAAGAAGTTCAATATGGATCAATCTAAGAAGGGGTTCTTACCTGTGTTACAAGGTGTGAAATTGAGCTCAGCTCAATGTCCGACCACGGCAAAAGATATAGAAGAGATGAGTGTCATCCCCTATGCCTCAGCCATAGGTTCTATTATGTATGCCACGCTGTGTACCAGACCTGATGTAAACCTTGCCGTAAGTTTGGTAGGAAGGTATTAAAGCAATCCCGGCAAGGAACACTGGACAGCGGTCAAGAATATCCTGAAGTACCTGAAAAGGACCAAGGAAATGTTTCTCGTTTATGGAGGTGACGAAGAGCTCGTCGTAAAAGGTTACGTCGACGCTAGCTTCGACACAGATCTGGATGACTCTAAGTCACAAACCGAATACGTGTATATTTTGAATGGTGGGGCAGTAAGCTGGTGCAGTTGCAAGCAAAGCGTCGTGGCGGGATCTACATGTGAAGCGGAGTACATGGCAGCCTCGGAGGCAGCGCATGAAGCAATTTGGGTGAAGGAGTTCATCACTGACCTCGGAGTCATACCCAATGCGCCGGGGCCAATCAAGCTCTTTTGTGACAACACTGGAGCTATTGCACTTGCAAAGGAGCCCAGGTTTCACAAGAAGACCAGGCACATCAAGCGTCGCTTCAACTCCATTCGTGAAAATGTTCAAGATGGAGACATAGAAATTTGTAAAGTGCACACGGATCTGAATGTCGCAGATCCATTGACTAAACCTCTCCCTAAGGCAAAACATGATCAGCACCAGAACTCTATGGGTGTTCGATTCATCACAATGTAACTAGATTATTGACTCTAGTGCAAGTGGGAGACTGTTGGAAATATGCCCTAGAGGCAATAATAAAAGCATTATTGTTATATTTCCTTGTTCATGATAATTGTCTTTATTCGTGCTATAATTGTGTTATCCGGAAATCTTAATACATGTGTGAATAACAGACAACAAACATGTCCCTAGTGGGCCTCTAGTTGACTAGCTCGTTGATCGACAGATAGTCATGGTTTCCTGACTATGGACATTGGATGTCATTGATAACGAGATCACATCATTAGGAGAATGATGTGATGGACAAGACCCAATCCTAAACATAGCATAAGATCGCTTAGTTCGTTTGCTAGAGTTTTCCAATGTCAAGTATCCTTTCCTTAGACCATGAGATCGTGTAACTCCCGGATACCGTAGGAGTGCTTTGGGTGTGCCAAACGTCACAACGTAACTGGGTGACTATAAAGGTATACTACGGGTATCTCTGAAAGTGTCTGTTGGGTTGACATGGATCGAGACTGGGATTTGTCACTCCGCTTGACGGAGAGGTATCACCGGGCCCTCTCGGTAATGCATCGTCATAATGAGCTCAATGTGATCAAAGTGTTTGATCACGGGATCATGCATTACGGTACGAGAAAAGTGACTTGCCGGTAACGAGATTGAACGAGGTATTGGGATACCGACGATCGAATCTCGGGCAAGTAAAATACCGATTGACAAAGGGAATCGTATACAGGATTAATTGAATCCTCGACATCGTGGTTCATCCGATAAGATCATCGTAGAGCATGTGGGAGCCAACATGGGTATCCAGATCCCGCTGTTGGTTATTTCCCGAGAGCCCTCTCGGTCATGTCTGCATGTCTCCCGAACCCGTAGGGTCTACACACTTAAGGTTCGGTGACGCTAGGGTTGTGAAGATATGTATATGCAGTAACCTGAATGTTGTTCGGAGTCCCGGATGAGATCTCGGACGTCACGAGGAGTTCCGGAATGGTCCGGAGGTAAAGAATTATATATAGGAAGTGCTATTTCGGCCATCGGGACAAGTTTCGGTGTTATCGGTATTGTACCGGGACCACCGGAGGGGTCCCGGGGGTCCACCAGGTGGGGCCACCTGCCCCGGTGGGCCACATGGGCCTTAGGGGGTGCGCCTTGGCCTGCATGGGCCAAGGGGAACCAGCCCCAAAGGGGCCCATGCGCCTAGGGTTCCAAAAGGGAGGAGTCCTAGTGGTGGAAGGCACCTCCTAGATGGCTTGGGGGGAGGGAAACCTCCCTGGCCGCCGCCCCCCTTGGGAGATCAGATCTCCCAGGGCCGGCGCCCCCCCAGAGGCCTATATATAAAGGGGGGAGGGGAGGGGGGATGCGCACCCTATGCCCTGGCGCCTCCCTCTCCCTCTCCAACACATCCTCCTCCTCCGTAAGAGCTCGGCGAAGCCCTGTCGGAGTACTACAGCTCCACCATCACCACGCCGTCGTGCTGTTGCTGGAGTCTTCTTCCCCAACCTCTCCTTTGCCTTGCTGGATCAAGAAGAAGGAGACGTTATGCTGACCGTACGTGTGTTGAACGCGAAGGTGTCGTGCTTTCGGTGCTAGGATCTCCGGTGATTTGGATCACGGTGTGTACGACTACTTCATCCCCGTTTGTTGAACGCTTTCGCTCGCGATCTACAAAGTGGTATGTAGATGCAATCTCTCTCTCCCATGACTCGTTGCTAGATGAACTCATAGATGGATCTTGGTGAAACCGTAGGAAAAATTTTGATTTTCTGCAACGTTCCCCAACAGAAAGTACCTGGTCGCATCAGCGGCACTAGCCGACAAATCCAGATAGGTGTCCTCCATGCTCCACGCTCGGTCCAACGGGGCGAACTTCGGATCACAGAATTTTCTCCGCAGCATGAAGGGCTTTCCATCCGCAATTAGTCCGGCTTAACGCAGCTCCTCCCTTGACGCTCTCATACCAGAGTGGGCGTCCTTGGCGTCGGCGACGGCCTTCTCTAAATCCGTCTGCCGATCTCGACCTTCCTCTTCAAGAAGTTTACAACGGTCAGTAGCACTTTTCAACTTCAAGGCTATATCAGCCATCTCCTCCTTGCTTCGGCAATGGGAAGCCTGTTCGGCTTTTAGCTCTTCACGGGCTCTTCCGGCAGCCGCATCGCTTTTTCTGGCTTGTTCCTTTGCTTTGGCAAGCTCGGCCCTAATTCCTTCTACGGCCGCCGCACCATCTGCATCAAGCATACACAAGGTAAGATATTGACATAAAGCTCCTCTTACTAACAATCGCCAAATAAACTCAATACCTTGAGCATCATCAAGCCGCTTGTTAACAAGCACGATGTCGGCTTCTACCTCATCGAGTTGCCGTTTCATTTCGGCAAAATCTCGAGTCCGGCTCGACTCCGGACAACCTGCCACCTACATACAAAGGTGCCACTTAAAGGACCTGGGATTAAGATCCTCTGCGCGCCGCTAATCTTTGCGGCACACAGAGTCTCAGGGGCTACTATCTATACAGGGCGCATGTTATTATGCGCAATTAACACTAATGTTCGTTATTCAAAACGTACCTCAAGGCCCGCCAGTAAACTCTTGACGGCCTTGTTCAGTCCGCTTTCCGCGGATGAAATCTTTTCAATCACCGTGTGCATCAACACACGATGCTCCTCTGAAACAGAGGCTCGGCCCAGCAGAACCTTCAGCTCCTCCGACCGAACACCAGATGGTGCTGGACTCATCCCATGGCCTTCTTCGAAGGCCGGACACGGAGAACCCCGGGGGGCCGCATGATCACCTTCTGCCTCTGGCAGATTCGGAGAAATCCTCTGCGACGACACTTCGGCGCCGCCCGCCTTGCTAGGCGATGAAGGAGGAGGCGTTTCGCTCTCCATCATCTCCGGAAGAAGATCCCCCGATGACGAGCTCTGCTGAGAAGGGTCGAGGTCCGAACTACAAGGTAAGGTTTCGGTTAAAACTTCTCAGATATAAATTAAGGATTTCTCTTAAAAGAATGACTCTCTTTCTACTTACGGCTCGTTGGAGGGCTGCTCCTTTTGAGGATTTAGTTCGGCCGAGGGGCTCCCCGGCGTCGGGTCCTCTGACGTGGATTCTTTCCCCCGCTTTGGAGCTACGGCTCCCGGGTCGTCAGAGGCGGCCCTTTTCTTCCCCTTTGGAGAGGAGTTGTCGATTCCCCCCTTTGGGATGGCCCCTTTCGAAGAGGCCACGGTTTCCTTGTCCGCCCCTTCATTTTCCTCCAGAGGCGCCACCTCCAACATCCTGACTAGCACATGATCTAGCCTGGTCTCGGGAAGGGGAGCCGGACACCGGACCAGCTTCGCCTTCGCTATCCACTCCTGCGTAAAAAGGAGAAGTACTGTTAAAAAATAAGTCAATTGTACGGATAGAAGGTCCGGGCGCAAGGTCACCTACTTCTGTATCCGGGCGGTTGCGGCTTAAACCAGCATCCTCGGTCAAATCCGGACTCACTCTTTGTGGTCCGAAGAACAGTCTATACATCTCTGTAGGCGTCACGCCCATGAAATTTCGGAGAACTCGCGGCCCCTCTGGGTTGAACTCCCACAAGCGGAGGGGGCGACGTTGGTCGGGCAATATCCGGCGAATCAGCATAACTTGTGTCACCTTGACCAGGTTGAGGAGATCCTTTATGCGGCCCTGCAACAGAGGAACGTCTTTGGGCAAGCCCCGATCTAACCCTGTGTTGATCCACGATGTTAAACGTGGTGGGGGGGCCGACCGAAAGGCGGGAGGCGCTACCCAAGTGGTGCCCCGAGGAGAGGTGATGTAGAACCACTCCTGTTGCCATAAGCCGAGCTCCTCTTGAAAAGTGCCCTCGGGCCATGGAGCATCGGTATTCCTTTTTATAATAGCACCTCCGCACTCTATGTGACGCCCCTCGATTATCTTCGGTTCTACCTTGAAGGTCTTGAGCCATAATCCGAAGTGAGGAGTGATATGGAGAAACGCTTCACACACAACAATGAAGGGGGAGATATGGAGGATGGACTCCGGAGCTAGGTCATGGAATTCCAGCCCATAATAAAACATCAGCACCCTTACGAAAGGATCCGTTGGGAAGCCTAATCCCCGAAGGAAGTGGGAGATGAATACTACGCTCTCACCAGGCTGAGGGCTTGGGATCGCTTGTCCTTGAGCAGGCAACCTGTGCGGGATCTCGCTGGTCAGGAACCTAGCCTCCCTCAACCTTTATACGTCCTCCTCCGTAACGGAGGAGGGCATCCATTGGCCTTGAAGGCCGGAGCCGGACATTGTCGATGGTCCGGTGCGCCTAGAATCTAAAAGCCTGGGGTGTTGGAACTCGAGGCTATGGGCGAGCTTGTTTTGAGAACATAAGAGGGGAGCAAGGTCTCGGTCTCTTTATAAGAGGCAGAATATCAAGAGCCCTCCCCGTAACCGTCTTGGACTAGCCTTTAATCAAGGCAGGACGTGCTTAACGGGCACGGTTGGGTTACCCACGTCCGCATTAATGAGAATCCCGTTAAAGGGGGCACACAATCTCTGCTTCGACAAGACGTGCCAAGGAAACCGCCTCGTTGAACGTGTTGCGGTGGAACAACAAAAAATAATCCATACAGAAGGCTTGGTCGCAGTGTTATGACGCACTGCGGAATACGTCAGCAGATTTGATTTGTGTTTGTATTATTCTCTATATGGCAATACGTGGAAACTTGTTTTGCAGAGCCGGACACTATTTTTTGGTGTTTATTATCTTCTTGAAGAATTTGGAGGAGGAACCCGCCTTGCAGTGTCGAAGACAATTTGCGCGTCGGACTCGTCGTCATTGAAGCCAGGTTCAGGGGCTACTGAGGGAGTCCTGGATTAGGGGGTGTTCGGATAACCGAACTATATCTTCAGCCGGACTCTAGGACTATGAAGATACAAGATTGAAGACTTCGTCCCGTGTCCGGAAGGTTCTTTCCTTGGCGTGGAAGGCAAGCTAGGCGTGCGGATATTCAAGATCTCCTACCAATGTAACCGACTTTGTGTAACCCTAACCCTATCCGGTGCTTATATAAACCGGAGGGTTGTAGTCCGTAGGACGAACACATCATAACCATCATCATAACCATAGGCTAGCTTCTAGGGTTTAGCCTCCTTGATCTCGTGGTAGATCTACTCTTGTACTACCCATATCATCAATATTAATCTAGCAGGAGTAGGGTTTTACCTCCATCGAGAGGGCCCGAACTTGGGTAAAATAAAGTGTCCCTTGTCTCCTGTTACCATCCGACCTTGACGCACAGATCGGGACCCCCTACCCGAGATCCGCCGGTTTTGACACCGACACTAACGGAATGGGTCAAGTCAATCACATCATTCTCCTAATGATGTGATCCCGTTAATCAAATGACAACTCGTGTCTATGGCTAGGAAACATAACCATCTTTGATCAACGAGCTAGTCAAGTAGAGGCATACTAGTGACACTCTGTTTGTCTATGTATTCACACAAGTATTATGTTTCCGATTAATACAATTCTAGCATGGATAATAAACATTTATCATGATATAAGGAAATAAATAATAACTTTATTATTGCCTCTAGGGCATATTTCCTTCAAAAGCACCATGTTCAAGTAGAGGGTACAGCGGGTTGCGAGAGAGTGGACCGTTGTAGATAGAGGGGGGGAGGTGATGGAGATGTTGGTGAAGATGGCGAAGGTGTTGGTGAGGATCGCGGTGATGATGATGGTGTCCACGGCAGCGTTCCGGCGCAACCGGAAGCGAGGGGGAGAGGGTCCCCCTTCTTCTTCTTCCTTGACCTCCTCCCTAGATGGGAGAAGGGTTTCCCCTCTGGTCCTTCGCCTCCATGGCATGGGAGGGGCGAGAGCCCCTCCGAGATTGGATCTGTCTCTCTGTCTCTCTTTGTTTCTGCGCTCTGGTATTCTTCCCTTTCACCGTTTCTTATATATCCGGAGATCCGTAACTCCGATTGGATTGAAACCTTTGATGTGGAATGCTACCTAGCATAATCTTGATCATGTATCTAATCATGGCATGAATATTAAGACACGAGTGACATAAAAACAATAATACTTCAAGCCTACTAATAAAGCAATCATGTCTTTTCAAAATAACATGGCCAAAGAAAGTTATCCCTACAAAATCATATAGTCTGGCTATGCTCCATCTTCACCACACAAAATATTCACTTCATGCACAACCCTGATGACAAGCCGAGCAATTGGTTCATACTTTTTAACGCGCTTCAGCTTTTTCAACCCTCACGCAATACATGAGCGCAAGCCATGGACATAGCACTATAGGTGGAATAGAATATGATGATGGGGGTTATGTGGAGAAGACAAAAAGGAGAAAGTCTCACATCGACGCGGCTAATCAACGGGCTATGGATATGCCCATCAATTGATGTCATTGTGAGGAGTAGGGATTGCTATGCAACGGATGCACTAAGAGTTATAAGTGTATGAAAGCTCAAACTGAAAACTAAGTGGGTGTGCATCCAACTTGCTTGCTCATGAAGACCTCGGGCATTTGAGGAAGCCCATCATCGGAATATACAAGCCAAGTTCTATAATGAAAATTCCCACTGGTATATGATAGTGATAACTCAAGAGACTCTCTATATGAAGAACATGGTGCTACTTTGAAGCACAAGTGTGGTAAAAGGATAGTAATGTTGCCCCCCTTTTTTGCGGGCTTCTTTGGCCCCCTTTTTCTTATTTAGGCTTCTTTGTCCTCTCTTTTTTTAGGGGGCAATGCTCTAATAATGATGATCATCACACTTTTATTTACTTACAACTCAATATTACAACTCGATACTAGAACAAAGATATGACTCTATATGAATGCCTCCAGCGGTGTACCGGGATGTGCAATGATCTAGCGTAGCAATGACATCAAAAAATGGACAAGCCATGAAAACATCATGCTAGCTATCTTACGATCATGCAAAGCAATATGACAATAAATGCTCAAGTCATGTATATGATGATGATGGAAGTTGCATGGCAATATATCTCGAAATGGCTATGGAAATGCCATGATAGGTAGGTATGGTGGCTGTTTTAAGGAAGATATAATGAGGCTTATGTGTGATTGAGCGTATCGTATCACGGGGTTTGGATGCACCGGCGAAGTTTGACTAACTCTTGAGGTGAGAAAGAGCAATGCACGGTACCGAAGAGGTTAGCAATGATGGAAGGGTGAAAGTGCATATAATCCATGGACTCACATTAGTCATAAAGAACTCATATACTTATTGCAAAAGTTTATTAGCCCTCGAAGCAAAGTACTACTACGCATGCCCCTAGGGGGATAGATTGGTAGGAAAAGACCATCGCTCGTCCCCGATCGCCACTCATAAGGAAGACGATCAATAAATAAATCATGCTACGACTTCGTTACATAACGGTTCACCATACGTGCATGCTACGGGAATCACAAACCTCCACACAAGTATTTCTACTAATCCACAACTACCCACTAGCATGACTCTAATATCACCATCTTCATATCGCAAAACTATTGCAAGGAATCAAACATATCATATTCGGTGATCTGCAAGTTTTATGTAGGATTTTATGACTAACCATGTGAATGACCAATTCCTGTCATCTCTCTAAATAGATATAAGTGAAGCAAGAGAGTTTAATTCTTTCTACAAAAGATATGCCAACGCTCTAACAAATATAAGTGAAGCAAAATAGCATTCTACAAATGGAGGTTTTCTATGTGAAGAGAAACAGGCAATCCAAACTTCAAATGATATAAGTGAAGCACATGAAGCATTCTATAAAGCCATACTCAAAAGATATAAGTGAAGCGCAATGAGCATTCTATAAAGCAACCAAGGACTATCTCATACCAGCATGGTGCATAAAAGAAAAAGTGAAAACTAAATGCAAAATACACTCCAAGATTTGCACATATCACATGAATGAAACGAATCCGAAAACATACCGATACTTGTTGAAGAAAGAGGGGATGCCTTCCAGGGCATCCCCAAGCTTAGACGCTTGAGTCTCCTTGAATATTTACTTGGGGTGCCTTGGGCATCCCCAAGCTTGAGCTATTGCCTCTCTTCCTTCTTTTCACATCGATACCTTCTCGATCATCGAACACTTCATCCACACAAAACTTCAACAGAAAACTCGGTAAGATCCGTTAGTATAATAAAGCAAATCAATACTCTAAGTACTGTTGCAAACCAATTAATATTTTGTTTTTGCATTATATATACTGTAGTATAACTTTTCCACGGCTTAATCCACTGATAGGAATTGATAGTTTCATCATAACAAGCAAACTATGCATCAAAAACAGAATCTGTCAAAAATAGAACAGTCTGTAGCAATCTGAACATTCACCATACTTCTGATACTTGAAAAATTCTGAAAAAATTAGGAAAAATAAACAATTTGTATAGAAAGACAGTGCAAAAAGTTTCAGAACCATTTGATATTCCCGTAAAAAATGTAAAATCACGCACTACAGCCAAAGTTTCTGTCATGCACCGTACAAACCAACAAGCATTGTAAAGATCCTAAAGGCAAACCTTGGCACATTATTTTTATAATACAATGGAATTGTACAAGGGGAAAATTATTTTTGTTGAAAAGTTTCTATAATTAATATTCACAAAGTTTCCATGGGCATGAACAAAGTTCAAGAACGTCCCCCACTTTCACAATGCTCGTCTATCACACTTTCTGTCGTGGTTTTGTCACGGCAGATGTCCTAGGGAAAGAACTTAGTCGTGGAGCCATCACGACGGGTTAGCTTAAAGGGGTTAAAGCGGACAAGGTACACAGAGAGTTTATACTGGTTTGGCCCCTTGCGGTGAAGGTAAAAGCCTACGATCCAGTTGTTGTGGGATTGCTTGGGTTTCGATGACCACGGAGCGAATACACTTTTCCTGAGTCTCGAGTTGTTGTCTCTTGTCCTAAACCGCCGTCGGGTCGTCCCTTATATACATGGGTTGATGCCCGTCGGTTTACAGAATCCCGAGGCCAGCTCATAAACGTGCCCGGCTCAGTCTCTGCTCTTTCTATCTTACAACACAAGTTTACATATCAATGCCGGTTTATATCTATGGGCCTTTAAACCGGTTTTGGGCCCTGGGCCTTCATAAAGTGTCACTGTCTTGTCTTCATGGGCTTCAGGTATAGCGAACCACAATGGGGTTAACCCGGCCTCTCCTAGCCGGTTTACGCCCAGTGGTAATATCCCCAACATTAGGCCCCAGATTGATTTGAACGGGTTCATGTCAATCCTCAATACTTAAGAAAAATTCTTCTTCGGCACCTTCACATAGTCTTGTAAACCGCCGTGACGTCACCTTCCAGGACCATGATAAATCGCCATGACGTCATCTGTTATTAAAAACTGCGTATAACCCACCTTTATTAATGGGCCTCCGACAATCGAGGCAACAGAGCTGTCACATATCCCATTTTTCAGGCTCCTCGATTCTCACGCCTGCCTTTATCCATTCACCTTATAAATAGGCCGAGGTGTCCCTTTCACTTTTTCCCCCTCGTGCCTCTTCGTGTCATCTTCTTCCTCGAGTCGACCGACCTTCGAGCTCTGTCGCCGCCGTCGTCCATTGCATCTGCCTCAACAACGGCCGCTGCATCAACCTGACTGTACCAGAGAAACGCGGCAATCCTCCGCTGCTTACCCAGCACCAGTAAGTTCCTTTTCTCCTTACCCCAGATCCACCATTAGGGTTTGGTGTTCCTCATAGCTTTTCAAGGTTCTTGAAGCTGTTCTTCCTTGTTCCTCTTCCGTGATACCGATGGCTAGTTAGATCTGATTCTTCCAGTGCCCTTGTAGTTTAAACTCCTTTTTCCTTTGTTAAGAGATCTGCTTTATATCAAACTCACCTGACCTTACTGAACCCTTTGAGCACTTGGAATTAGGTCAGAATATATTTTGATTTTCCACCGCACGACAGATCTGAAATTACCATACCAAGTTGTGAAACTTTTTTTCCTTTACTTACCCATCTTTAGACTTGTATCTTCAATACCAGACTAGGCGGTTTAATCTCATAGAAATAAAATGATGACCCAGTAGATACCATTAGTCCCTGTTGAACCGCCAATGCATTCGTTATTGTACCGTCTTCATTGTCATACTCCGGTTTATCAGTGACAAACTCCGGTTTAACATTATGCTTATACCCTTGCACCGCTTTATAGTTGTCCATTGTGAATCCTAAACTGGTAATCATCATATTTCAGCTTCTCATAGCAATGGCTAAGCAAGTCTATGAATGCAACTGGGTGCCTTCTCGGGTCACCGAAGATCAGTTAAACAAATGCGTTGCAACGGGCGCTTTAGCCAAAAAAGATGTCATCCATTGGAGGGTCCCTGACCCGGAAAATCCTCCTACACCCAAGGACGGAGAGGTAGTCGTGTTTGCTGACCATCTGGGTCGAGGTTTTAGCCCTCCCGGTTCAAAATTCTTCCGAGATGTACTGGCCAGTTTTCAGCTTCACCCTCAAGACATCGGTCCAAATTATGTGACCAATATCTGCCACTTCCAAGTCTTCTGTGAGGCTCATCTATAGGAGGAACCTACAGTTGAACTGTTTAGGGATTTCTTTCACTTAAACCGTCGCACAGAGTTCACGGATGGACCCAATACAGAATTGGGCAGAATGGCGGTTCAGAAAAGGAAGGAAGTTACTTTCCCTCATCCCAAGCTCCACAGCCACCCCAAAGAGTGGAACCAGACTTTGGTGTTACTGCAAAGATACATCTCCAACTGATGAGAACCCCTTGCCGGGTTATCGCCCTCACCGCCTTAGCAACCCACATCCTTTTCCTCATAGGTTGACTGCAAAGGAAAGAGCCAACTATGCCCCACAACTATCAAAGCTTAGAGCCTTCATGGCAAATGGGTTAACAGGTGTTGACTTGGCTCGTTGTTGGATAAGTTGGAGTATTCTGCCCTTAAGCCGGCGCCCCAGTTTAATGTGTGAATACACAGGGAGCTTGAAGGATTCTCGATGACACATTGATATTCAACTGACAGAGGCTGAAGTTACTGAGGCTGTCAAGAAAATGCTAATCAAACCGAAGGCCGTCTGTGGCCAGACCAGACTAAGTCCTTTATGCACCCTTCAACAAACCGCCAGCTGTAAGAATCATATAACCTCTTTGTCTTAAGTTGCTCCTTTCAAAATATTCTCTGAAAGTTTGACCATTTCTGACAGGGTGATGATCCGTTCTGGAATAAGAAGCCACAAGACAAACCTACGAAACTGCAAGACAAACCGGCAAAGCCTCTTCGCCCAAAGACTAAGGTTGTTAAGAAACCTGCCAAGAAAAGGACCACTGCATCCTCCGAGCTAAATGCTGATGACGATGTGGGTAACCCGGAATCAGAAGTAGAACTTGACTCTCTTGGTTCATTTTTTGTACACCTCATTGACAATGACTATTATCAGGACGTAGCAGAAGGCAGTCAAGCTGATGACGTAGAGGTAATCATTCTTTCCTCCGATTCAAATCCTCTGCCAACACCAAAAATCCGTCGAGCAAACCATAAAGTAAAATTTTCTCACCCCCTTGCTTACTTGGACCCAAAATTTCTTTTGAAGACGCAGCAGCACGAGGCTCGCCGCACAACCCGGCACAGCGGCCAGGTAGTTACCTCCGTGGTTTACCAAACACTCCGGTTCGGAAACGCCGATCAGAGGTCTCTTATACCCTTGACACTTCATGCCCCAAAGCGGGTTGTTTCCGTCAGCCTCTTAACCCGTCTAATTCAAATTATCAGGGTACTTCCCACTCATCGTCTGGCGAGTCGTCAGCCACAAAGCTTCCACCCCTCAAAACAGTTCTTGGGTGAGATATACACTTGTTTTTATCCTTGATGTATTATTTTTATATACTGCACTGATCCTCATGTTTATTTTTCTCAGCGCCAAGCCCAGACCCAGCAAGAAGGCTCGGTTGAATAAACCGGCTGATGATAACATGGTTGTTGAACCGGAAAAGACTCCAGATCCCGAAGAGACCGATGATGACACCATGCTTAATGATCCACCGCCTCAAGACCATGACTTGTTTACTAAACAAGCAGAAATTGACACTACAAGCCATGCTGACAAAACGACCAGCCCAGTCCGTCCTGATGACAAATCGCCCAATTTAGCTAAGGCTACCGACCAACTGCCAACTCCCATGAAAGCTGCTAATGATAAAGAGGATGGTGTCATGATTACTGGTATTGGCCATACCACTCGAGGCAATCCTGTCGCTTTATCAAAGCATACTGCCAATGACGAGCTCTCTGCTATTGGCAAAGGCAAATGGAACGCCGATTTGTCAAGCTATGCCCATCTCAATGCTCAAGACCTTCACTCTGGCTTCTTGAACCGTTTGTACACCAGCCGTGACTATGAAGGTAAATTTGATGAAAGAGCGATATGAGGTAACTAATGCTCAACTCTGCTTAACTATCTTTCTTGTAGATTCCAAATATCAACTCTAGTAGCCCCCAAGTGACGGTTTATGATATCAATCTGAACCGGGACTTAGCAATAACCTATCATGCTTAGCCTCCAGGAACCGGGTTATTACTTTAAGATGAACCGGTATTATAGAAGCACAATATTGTATCTTTCACTGATGTAGCCCCCAAGGACCGGTTTAACTTTGTAAAGATGAACCAGGACTGTTAAAAGACTTCCCAAATCAGTACTTTGAGCAAACATACATTAGCCCCCAAGTGCCAAGAGTAATACTTGTATTGTGCTTGGGACTTGTAAAAAATTTCCGAGAACCAGCAAATATGCATTAGCCCCCAAGTATCGAGTACATAACTTGTTATGTGCTTGGTAATTCAAACATGTAGCACTAACTCATTATACTTCTGTCTTGTTATAGGCTGAACTGAGCAAAAAAAAGCTCAAACCACTGATCTGCAAGAGAACATTAAATCCCAGCAAGCGGAAACCACCAAGGCAAAGGATGAGCTGACTAGCGCTTTAGCCGCTATGGAAAAGCTAAAGGGGAGTTTCAACAAAGAGCGTGCAGATTGGAACACGGAAAAATCCGCTTTGCAGAAAAGAGCCGAGGACGCAGAAGCAACTCTCAAACCGGTGGTAGATGAGCTGACTGGCGTAAAGCGACAGATACATGCTATGACTGCTGCTGTGTTCGGTAAGCATCCTTGCTTTATACTTTCAACATATCTTTCCATGCATTGCCCGTTTACTGACGTTTGTAATGATGCAGGAACTCGCATCCATCATCTGGGCTCTGATTTACAGAAAGAAGCTGAAGGCTGCCTATACGCTGATAGAGCAATTGTATACCGGCGCGCAACGAATCATTTGCACCGCTTCTCACAATAAGCCGCTCCCGGCGTAAATCAAGGATACCTTAGACAGGCTATCTATGCTGCCTGCCCGGGTAGAAGAGCTAAAGAGATCTGCTGCAAGGGTTGGCGCTTTGACTGCACTAACCCGGGCAAAAGCATGGGTGCCTGATCTTGATCCGGCGGACGTCATTAAAGGCTACCCAATCTTAAAAGAAGACGGATCAAAGTTTGGCACTGAAGATCTCCGCGCCATAAACCGGGAAGTTCGTCCACTGGCTTGTCAACTTGCTGAAGAGGCTGATCTTTCATTTTACCAAGCGAGCTATGACACCAACAAGTTGCTGCACCAACTCTTGAAGCTCAAAACCTGATCCCTCCAATCCGTAAGCACACTTATGCCCCTGACATTGAACCGTCCACCCTTATAAGCGACGAAGCTGTGTTCCAATCATTAACTGGGATCGACTGGACAACTGTTGACTTCCAGCCGCTAGGTAGAGACGAAGAAGATGAACCGGTGCAAGATGATACGCAGCCGTCGGGTCAAGCTGGTGACCAACCATAATCCGGAGGCCGATTTATTCGTCCACGAGCTGCAATACTTATTTGAGAAATAATGATCTTGTTGGGCACTGAAACGCCTTGTAATAGGCTAGTTAAAAACACTTGGTCTGTTATGCCTTCGTGCATATTTATCTGCGACTGATGTTTGCTAATCCGCCATGCTTAAGATATGATGTTCATAATCCATAGCATTTTATTCAAGCTATCCTTGCAGATAAAAAGCTTAAAGCGCCCTGGCGGTTTACCACCGGGCGGGTCATAATGCCCAAATATATATATAACCAAGGTTTATAACCAAAGTTGTAAAAAGATAACCAAATATGGAAATATGTGATACCTGTGACCTTGAGTCATAATGTTGGCTGACCAACTTTGTAGTTAGGGTAATAATCCTAATTCAGAGTATAAGTAACTCCTGTTATATGATGCCTGTTTACAATAAAACCGTTCCGGGTTGTGATAAACACCGGTTTATTCAATACTAGTGACTTTGAGTCAAAACCAGACCGGGTTTAAGAAACTCCGGGTTATAAATGAGTATGTACTGACAACTTGTAGTTGACAGCCCAATCGGGTTGATGAACACCGGTTTATCAAAAAACATCATAAACCTTATCAAAAGAGAGAAAACTTAACAAAAAGCAAATGAAACCCTTGTAGTCGAGGCTTTTCATGGGCTGTCAGGCCCCAAATTCGAGGCTTTTCATGGGCTGCCAGGCCACTGAGTTAAACCATTTCACAAAGCCTTTTAAGATGGTCCTCAATCCTTAACCAATCATTGTTTTAACTTGACAAGTTCAGGGTCTTATTAGAGTAACTTGTCAAAGTTCGAAGGGTCGTACCAGGTTTACGTGGGCGGAGTGACTTATTTAAATAGGCAGGATAACCCGGGGTTTTAGGTGTATACACCAGGCTTCCAAGCCATGGCTTGATAGCCTATTACAAGTGTAGATTCTTTGTTCATTTCGACAGCAAAGAATCCCCAAGTAACATTTTGAGCTGTGCTCAACGGGTGCCTATGTTTGAGTTGTTGTTTTGCAACACTCTCTTTGGCCCCGGATTGAGTTGGCTTTGAGACGATCAAGACGTGTGACTATGGTTCGGATACGACCAAGCCCCCAAGTGATGTTGTGGCATTGCACCGATCAAGAGGTGTAGCTATGGTTCGGATACGACCAAGCCCCCAAGTGATGTTGTATAAAGCTTTGGTAAGCTGAATCAAGGTGTAAACCGGACGCCGCTTTATAAATAGAAGCTCCATGTAACCACACATGATGTAAGAAAAACAATAGATACCCCGCTTTAGCTGAGGTTCTAGTTTATTATATTGATCATAATATATACATTGTCATAACTATGTACATAAGCAGAGCCTATGGCTCAAGTATAGTAAGGCCGAAGATGAGCGATATTCCACGGCCGTTGGGTCTCCTCCTCCGATTTATGTGAGTCTTTGCACTCTCAAACATCTATAATGTAGTATGACCCGTTATGCAGATTCTTGCTGACCACAAAAGGTCCTTCCCAAGGTGGGGATAACTTGTGCATATCCGTCTGGTCCTGGATGAGTCGGAGCACCAAATCGCCTTCTTGAAAGGTTCTGGTCCTAACCCGACGGCTGTGATATCGACGGAGATCTTGCTGATAAATCGCCGAACGGGCTGCTGCCATGTCACGTTCCTCATCTAACAGGTCAAGCGCTTCCTGCCGTGCCTTCTCATTGTCAGCTTCAACATAAGCCGCCACACGAGGCGAATCATGACGGAAATCACTTGGGAGGACTGCCTCCGCTCCATAAACCATGAAGAACGGTGTGTAACATGTAGATCTGTTGGGTGTAGTATTGATGCTCCATAACAAAGAAGGTAACTCCTCAACCCAACAACCCGGCGTCTGTTGCAAAGGAACCATAAGTCGGGGTTTGATGCCTCTCAAGATCTCCTGATTGGCCCTCTCCGCTTGACCATTGGACTGGGGGTGAGCCACTGATGATACGTCAAGCCGGATGTGCTCACGTTGACAGAACTCCTTCATAGCCCCCTTTGACAGATTGGTACCATTGTCTGTTATAATGCTGTGTGGAAAGCCAAACCGGAAGATCACCTTTTTGATGAATTGAACCGCCATAGCTGCATCACACTTGCTGACTGGCTCTGCCTCCACCCACTTGGTGAATTTATCAACCGCCACCAAAAGGTGGGTCTTCTTATCCTTGGATCTCTTAACGGGTCCAACCATATCGAGCCCCCAAGTCGCAAACGGCCAAGTAATTGGAATCATCCTCAACTCTTGAGCCGGCACATGAGCCCCTCGTGAGAACTTTTGACAGCCATCACACCTTTTGACTAAGTCCTAGGCATCAGCATGAGCCGTCAACCAATAGAAACCATGACGAAACGCCTTGGCCACCAGCGATTTTGAACCAGCGTGGTGACCACAGTCTCCTTCGTGGATCTCACGCAAAATTTCACGGCCTTCTTCAGGGTATACACAGCGTTGAAACGCCCCTGTCACACTGCAATGATGTAACTCTCCGTTAATGATTGTCATGGACTTGGACCGTCGGATTATCTGCGTGGCCGAAGTTTCGTCTTCTGGTAACTCGCCCCGGTTCATGTACGCCAAATATGGAACCGTCCAATCCGGAATAACATGAAGAGCCGCCACCAACTAAGCCTCCGGAACAGGAACAGCCGAATCCTCTTCACCAGGGAGCTTAACAGACGGATTATGCAGCACATCCAGGAAGACATTAGGTGGAACCGGTTTACGTTGGGAACCCAAACGACTTAAAGCGTCCGCCGCTTCATTCTTCCGCCGGTCCACATGATCCACCTGATAACCTTTGAAGTGACCTGCAACAATATCCACCTCACGACGATATGTTGCCATGAGTGGGTCCTTGGAATCCCAAGTGTCGGACACTTGTTAAGCCACCAGGTCCGAATCACCAAAGCACTTAACTTGGCTTAGGTTCATCTCCTTAGCCATCCGAAGACTGTGGAGTAAGGCATCATATTCAGCTGCATTATTAATGCAAGGGAACATAAATGTAGAGCATAACAAAACTTATCACCTCGTGGGGAAGTTAATACGACTCTGGCCCACGAGCCCTCCAATTGTCTGGACCCATCAAATGAATAGTCCAATAAGTATGATCCGGCTTCTCTTTTGGCGCTTGTAGTTCTGTCCAATCATCGATGAAATCCACAAGTGCCTGAGATTTGATCGCCGTTCGAGGTATGTATCTCAACCCGTGAGGCCCGAGCTCGATAGCCCACTTAGCAATCCGGCCAGTTGCTTCCCTGTTCTGGATTATATCCCCCAAAGGAGCAGAACTGACCACCGTGATGGGATGACCTTGGAAATATTGCTTAAGCTTCCGGCTTGCCATGAAAACTCCATACACCAACTTCTGCCAATGCGGGTACCTCTACTTGGACTCAATAAGTACCTCACTGATATAATAAACCGGCCGTTGAACCGGATACTCTTTGCCGGCCTCCTTGCGCTCCACCACAATAGCCACGCTAACAGCCTGGGCGTTAGCTGCCACATATAGCAACAATGGCTTTTGTCAACCGGAGCAGCAAGAACCGGTGGATTAGCCAGCTGCCGCTTTAAGTCCTCAAATGCTTCATTAGCGGCGTCACTCCAGACGAAGTTATCTGTTTTCTTCAGCATCTGATACAAAGGGATGGCCTTCTCGCCAATGCGACTGATAAACCGGCTCAACGCGGCAATCCGGCCTGCCAGGCGTTGAACATCATTGATACACTTCGATTTGGCCAAAGAGGTGATGGCTTTAATCTTTTCCGGATTAGCTTCAATGCCCCTGTTAGACACCAAAAAGCCCAAGAGCTTTCCTGCCGGTACACCAAAAACACACTTGGCCGGATTAAGCATCATTTTATAAACCCGCAGGTTATCAAATGTCTCCTTCAAATCATCTATCAACGTCTCCTTCTGTCTAGATTTTACCACAATATCATCCACATAAGCATGAACATTGCGGCCGATCTGATCATGAAGACAATTCTGCACACACCGCTGATAAGTCGCCTGGGCACTCTTGAGCCCAAAGGGCATAGACACATAACAGAAGGCTCCAAAAGGAGTTATGAAGGCTGTCTTCTCCTGGTCCTTAACTGCCATTTTGATATGATGATAACCAGAATATGCATCCAGAAAGCTCAAACGCTCGCAACCCGTCATAGCATCAATGATTTGATCAATACGCGGGAGATCAAAAGGATCTGCTGGGCAAGCCTTGTTGAGATCTGTATAGTCCACACACATACGCCAAGTGCCGTTCTTCTTAAGTACTAGCACCGGATTAGCCAACCACTCAGGATGAAACACTTCGACGATAAACCCAGCCGCCAAGAGCCTGGCAACTTCTTCTCCAATAGCCTTGCGTCTTTCTTCATTGAACCGATGAAGAAATTGCTTGACCGGTTTATACTTGGGATCAACATTAAGAATGTGCTCAGTGAGTTCTCTCGGTACACCTGGCATGTCAGAAGGCTTCCACGCAAAGATGTCCCGATTCTCACGGATGAACTCGATGAGCGCGCTTTCCTATTTCGGATCCAAGTTAGCGCTAATGCTAAACTGTTTGGATGAATCGCCAGGCACGAAATCAACAAGCTTTGTCTCATCAGCCGATTTAAACTTCAGGGCCGGTTCATGCTCTGTAGTTGGCTTCTTCAACGAAGTCATATCTACCGGATCAACATTGTCTTTGTAAAACTTCAACTCTTCTGTTGCACAAACCGACTCAGCATAAGTCGCATCACCTTCTTCACACTCCAAAGCGATCTTGTGGCTCGCATGTACTGTTATAGTTCCCTTGTGACCCGGCATCTTGAGCTGCAGATAGACATAACAAGGCCGAGCCATAAACTTAGCATAAGCTGGTCGTCCAAACAGGGCATGATACGGGCTCTTAATTTTCACCACTTCAAAGGTCAATGTTTCTGATCTCGAGTCATGCTCATCTCCGAAAGCCACCTCCAGAGCTATTTTACCAACAGGATATGCTGATTTACCAGGCACCACACCATGGAACGCCGTATTGGACGGTTTAAGATTTTTATCTGTTAACCCCGCGACGGAAAGTTTCGTAATAAAGGATATTGATACTAATCCCCCCATCCATGAGTACCTTAGTGAACTTATAACCTCCCACCTGAGGCGCCACCACCAATGCCAGATGACCCGGATTGTCAACCCGGGGTGGATGATCCTCTCTACTCCACACGATCGGCTGCTCAGACCAGTGCAAGTAATGGGGCACCGCTGGTTCAACGGAGTTCACTGCCCTCTTATGAAGCTTCTGATCGCGCTTGCACAAGCTAGTGGTGAAGACATGATACTGCCCACTATTCAACTGCTTTGGGTTGCTCTGATAACCCGATTGCTGCTGTTGCTGCTGATTGCCCTGATGATTATAACCGCCTTGGTTGCCCTGATTGCCTTGATTGTTATATCCACCCTGATTACCGTGGAAGCTTGAACTGAAATTACCACCACCATAACCCGGCCCATGAGATCTGGGGCCTGAACCGCCACCCGGTCCATGATCATAGCGAAAGAGATCAGAATTTTTGAACTCCTGCATGGTATAACAATCCTTCCAAAGATGCGTGGACGGTGTCTCCTTCATTCTGTGCTTCGGGCAAGGCTGGTTCAACAGATAAGACAAGCGGTCTGGGTTAGGACTTGGCCCTCCACCACGCTGGGGTGGTTTACACTTACGCCGCTGTCCTTTGTCATGTGTGTTGGTATTAGCCATAAAGTCTAAGCTGTGGTCTGCCTTACGCTTGCCGCCGTTTCCATGACCCGCGGGTTATGCTGTTGCCCCTTGGCGTTGCCGCTCCTCTTTCCCTTCCCTGTCTTATCATCGTCAGACTCGAGATCCTTGGTACTATCAGAGTCGGCATACTTCACCTGAGCAGCCATGAGAGTTCCCATGTCATTACAATGACGTTTGAGCCGTCCCAACTTCAACTTCAAGGGTTCAAACCGGTAATTGCCTTCCAATGTTAAAACTATGGTATCAACGTTGATGTGGTCCGATGAATGCAAAATCTCCGAAACCCGGCGCACCCAAGGGGTTGTTGATTCTCCTTCCTCCTGGACACAGGCAGCGAAGTCCACAATTGACATGGGCTGCTTGCATGTATCCTTGAAATTCTGGATAAACCAGGCTCTCAACTCGGCCCATGACCTAATAGAATTAGCCGGTAAGCTCTTCAGCCAAGTGCGGGTCGTCCCCTCTAGCATCATGGTGAAGTATTTAGCACACGCCGCATCGTCCACATCCAGCATCTCCATTGCCATCTCATAGCTTTCTACCCATGTCTCAGGGGATAAATCGGCGGTGTAATTCGGCACTTTGCGCGGGCCTTTGAAATCCTTGGGCAGGCGCACGTTGCGCAGCGCTGGGATGAGACACGGTACTCCCAAAGAGCTAGAAGTAACTCCTGGCTCCACTGACGTGGCTGGACGAACCAGAGTAACTTGACGGGCTTCATGTTGCGCCGCTAACTCGGCCTCTCTACGTGCCCGAGCTCGGTCCACCACATCCTGAGCATCACCAGCACCACCCGCCGGGTTATGGCCATGGGGCGGATCATGGTTTCGCGCATTTCTTGACACGACCGGTTCATCCATACGCCTGCTGTAACTCCGGCTTGGGCAGGGAGTAGAATGGATCCTCTCGCGACTATATGAATAAGCCTCCTGCTGAACCAAAGCTGTCTGAAGAAGCTCCCTGACCCGACGCGTCTCGACTGCCACCGGAGACTCGCCTTTGATCGGGAAGGCCGCCAGCCGTGAAGCGGCAGTGACAATGTTGTCCAACGAGTTAGAGTAATGACCCGGTGGTGTTGGGACATGCTGTGTCACAATGTTGTTCTAGCGAGGCGGATCCACCAAACGTGGCTGAACCGGCGCCCCCGCTCCAGGTGCCTCCGCCCGGTTTACCACCGGCGGGTTACTGGTCCCTGCTCCTGGGGTATTAAAGAGGTTCCTAACTTCATAAACCGGCGGCAGGCGAGATCGGTACCTCCTCTTCAGGACATCGTTCGACGCACTCTGATCCAGCATAAGCCAGTAAGCTTGTGCATCCAATGCGGCCCGTTCCGCCGTCATCCTGGTATCCTCAGCTGCCAAGTCGGCTTTGGCCTGGGTGATATGATCTTTCACCTTCGCAATTTCCGCATTATGTGCGTCTTGGTCCGCCGGGTTGACCTCCGCCATCAGCGTTGCCAAAGCGTCAAATAAATCAGATAAAACCTGAGCCGGCGGTCGCACAGGGCCTCCTGCCCCGGCCGCTGTCGCTGCTGTTGATCCGGAAATCATCGCCGTTGTGGTCGAAGAGTGGAGCGCTGGTTGTGTACCGGCCATGAAGATCGCAACCCGGTTTGGCAGATCAAAGGGGTCCGAAATACTGTCGCCATCGGAACAGCCCTCGATCCGGCCATCTTGCAACTGATACAACGACTCGGTCTCTCCGGTCGATGACTCGTCGCCAGAATAAACGACGGTTTCACCACCAGATTCCAATCTATCCTCATATTCCCCTCCGTGGATGACTCCCACGAAGGCACGCTTCATGATAGGCTTAAACCGGGCAGGTCTCGCACGCTGAGCCATTTCGACAAGGTCGGTGCAGATGTCCGGATCAGGGCCCGGTTCGCCGATCTTGCCAATGAAAACGTGTATGCCACCGAAGGGGACCCGTACCCGTACTCGATTGAGCCGTCATCGTCAATGTAGAGCTTGCCGCGACGACTCTTGGTCATCCGGCCCACAGCGTAGCCCTTGAGTCCTTCGAAGCTGCCCTCTAAGAACTGGAAACCATCATGCGATAGCCCCACGATGGGCGCCAACTGTCGTGGTTTGTTCACGACAGATGTCCTAGGGAAAGGACTTAGTCGTGGAGCCATCGCGATGGGTTAGCTTAAAGGGGTTAAAGCGGACAAGGGACGCAGGGAGTTTATACTGGTTCGGCCCCTTGAGGTGAAGGTAAAAGCCTACGATCCAGTTGTTGTGGGATTGCTTGGGTTTCGATGACCAGGGAGTGAATACGCTTTTCCTGAGTCTCGAGTTGTTGTCTCTTGTCCTAAACCGCCGCCGGGTCATCCCCTTATATACATGGGTTGACGCCCCTCGGTTTACAGAATCCCAAGGCCGGCTCATAAACGTGTCCGGCTCGGTCTATGCTCTTTCTATCTTACAACACAAGTTTACATATCAATGTCGGTTTATATATACGGGCCTTTAAACCGGTTTTGGGCCTGGGCCTTCATAAAGTGTCACCGTCTTGTCTTCATGGGCTTCAGGTATAGCGAACCACTATGGGGTTAACTCGGCCTCTCCTGACCGGTTTACGCCCAGTGGTAATATCCCCAACACTTTCACTTCTCTTTTTGAAAAGTTTTGGGTTCCCCTCTTTATTTTATTTTGTTTTTAAACTATATAAAAGCACACAACAGAAATAAATGACTCTCTAAAACTTCTGGGTTGTCTCCCTGCCAGCGCTTTCTTTAAAGCCATTAAGCTAGGCATATAGTGCTCAAGTAGTGAATCCACCCGGATCCCAAGGTATATCAAAGCCAATTTTAATTAGCAATGATTTGGCATTTAGTAGTGAGCACAAAGCAACATATATCAAGCAATGACGAAGTCTAACTCTCTTCCTATGCATCGGCATGTCATAAAAGAATTCATGCACACATAGTAAAGGCCAATGCATAGTATAAACAATTTCTTGCAATTTTACCATGTTGGAAACATGGAGAGGTGGAGATATAGTTCCTCTCTCATAATAATTGCAAGTAGGAGCAGCAAGCACATGCATATTATATCTATCAAAATCGTCATGTGCAACGGTAAAAGGCAACCCATCAATATAATCCTTAATAAGGGCAAACTTCTCCGATATAGTATAATCGGGAGAATTCAAAAAGATAATAGGACTATCATGTGTGGGTGCAATAGCAACAATTTCATGTTTAACATAAGGAACTATAGCAAGTTCATCTTCATAAGCATAATTCATATTGGCATCTTGGCCACAAGCATAGCAAGCATCATCAAAAAGGGATATTTCAAGAGAATCAATGGGATCATAACAATCATCATAGCAATCATCCTTCGGTAAGCATGAAGGGAAATTAAACAATGTATGAGTTGAAGAGTTACTCTCATTAGAAGGTGGGCATGGGTAGCTAATCCGCTCTTCCTCCTTTTGTTCTTCGCTCTCCTCCTCATCTTTTTCTCCAATGAGCTCACAGTTTCATCAATTTCTTCTTCCATAGATTCCTGCCAAATATTAGTCTCTTCTTGGACAGCGGAGACTTTCTCAATAAATGCATCAATATCGGAATTGAATTCATAATTCTCATAGCAATATTTATGGATAGCTAAATTTTTAGGTCTATAAACAACATCATAAAGATTTTCGAATTCTTTGAACATAGATTCAATTTCATAAGCACCCATAAAAGCAACAGATTCTTCTATTTGTTCCACATCATAGTAATTATATATACCATTAGCATAAGAAGCTAAGGTTTTATTATCATTAAATTTGCATGAAAAGGGAAGGTGTGGAGACTTCATCCTAGAGCAACAAGTATAATCATATCTCAAGCATACTTGCCGAGCATACCACTTCAACATATAAATTTGATCCCATAATAGTTTCCCTTTTTGAGTCAAGCGATAATCCCTAAAGTATTCACGTTGGTCCAACGTGTCTCCCATTACATAATTGAATGAGGTTTTCTCAGGATTATCAAAGTGGTACATAATATTTTTCACATAATGATCATCGAGGGTTTTAGGAGGTTCCCCGTCTCCATGAGTAGCAAGTACACCCAATTTTTTTGGTATTTCGTGTTCCATATCCATAACTAAAGATAAAGAACAACTAAGAACAGCAAATAAAAATTACTTAGTGATAAAGCAAACAAGCACACACGAGAATATTCACCCCACGCTATGACTCTCCAGCAACGGCGCCAGAAAAAGGTCTTGATAACCCACAAGTATAGGGGATCAATTGTAGCCTCTTTCGATAAGTAAGAGTGTCGAACCCAACGAGGAGCTAAAGGTAGAACAAATATTCCCTCAAGTTCTATCGACCACCGATACAACTCTATGCACGTTTAACGTTCGCTTTAGCTAGAACAAGTATGAAACTAGAAGTACTTTGTAGGTGTTGTTGGATAGGTTTGCAAGATAATAAAGAGCGCGTAAGTAAAAAGTAGGGGATGTTTAGATAAAGACACAATAAAGTAAATATAGCGAGTGTGGAAAAGTGGTGGTAGGAGTTGTGAATTTGTCCCTTAAGCAATTGACTGCTTTACTAGACCGATAGCAAGTTTTATGTGGGAGAGGCCACTGCTAGCATGTCATCCCTGACTTGGAATTCTATGCACTTATGATTGGAACTATTAGCAAGCGTCCGCAACTACTAACGTTCATTAAGGTAAAAACACAACCATATCATTAAGATAAATTGCCCCCCCCCTTCAATCCCGTATGCATCAATTTCTATGCTAGGTTGAAGCTTCTGTCACTCTTGCCCTCCAATACATAGTCCTATCAACATACAACTAACCCTAAGGTGTGATCCACGCGCACGCTCATATGATGGGCACCAAAGGACAGCAACATAACCACAAGCAAATTAAATCAATCATAGTAATTCATCAACCACTGATAGGACAACAAAAATCTACTCAGACATCATAGGATGGCAATACATCATTGGATAATAATACGAAGCATAAAGCACCATGTTCAAGTAGAGGGTACAGCGGGTTGCGGGAGAGTGGACCGCTGTAGATAGAGGGGGGAAGGTGATGGAGATGTTGGTGAAGATGGCGGAGGTGTTGGTGAAGATCGCGGTGATGATGATGGTGGCCACGGCAGCGTTCCGGCGCCACCGGAAGCGAGGGGGAGAGGGGGCCCCTTCTTCTTCTTCTTCTTCTTCTTCCTTGACCTCCTCCCTAGATGGGAGAAGGGTTTCCCCTCTGGTCCTTCGCCTCCATGGCATGGGAGGGGCGAGAGCCCCTCCGAGATTGGATCTGTCTCTCTGTCTCTCTTTGTTTCTGCGCTCTGGTATTCTTCCCTTTCACCGTTTCTTATATATCCGGAGATCCGTAACTCCGATTGGATTGAAACCTTCGCCAAGATTTTTTTCCCGAAAATTAGCTTTCTTGCGGCCAAAGAAGAGCAGCAACTGCCTTACGGGTGGCCCACGAGGGTCGGGGGCGCGCCCCCTGCCTCGTGGCCACCCCGGGCACCGTCTCACGTTGATTCTTCTTCCCATATTCTCCAAATATTCCAAAAATATTCTCCGACCGTTTTTTATCCCGTTTGGATTCCGTTTGATGTGGGTGCGAAACACAAAACATGCAACAAACAGGAACTGGCACTGGGCACTGGATCAATATGCTAGTCCCAAAAATAGTATAAAAAGTTGCCAAAAGTATATGGAAGTTGTATAATATTGGCATGGAACAATAAAAAATTATAGATACGACGGAGACGTATCATTCCCCCATAAGTCGGGATGAGACTCCGGACGAAAAAAAAGAGGCCAAATGAAAAAAAAGAGAAGGCCCAAATAAAAAAAGAGAAAATGAAAAAAAATAAGAGAAAAATAGAGAAGGGACAATGTTACTATCCTTTTTCCACACTTGTGCTTCAAAGTAGCACCATGATCTTGATGATAGAGAGTCTCTTATTTTGTCACTTTCATATACTAGTGGGAATTTTTCATTATAGAACTTGGCTTGTATATTTTAATGATGGGCTTCCTCAAATGCCCTAGGTCTTCGTGAGCAAGCAAGTTGGATGCACACCCACTTAGTTTCTTTTGTTGAGCTTTCATACATTTATAGCTCTAAGTGCATCTGTTGCATGGCAATCCATACTCCTTGCATTGACATCAATCGATGGGCATCTTCATATCCCGTTGATTAGCCGCGTCAATGTGAGACTTTCTCCCTTTTTGTCTTCTCACACAACCTCAATCATTATATTTTATTCCACCCATAATGTTATGTCCATGGCTCACGCTCATATATTGCGTAAAAGTTGAAAGAGTTTGAAAAGGCTAAGTATGAAACAATTGCTTGGCTTGTCATTGGGGTTCTGCATGATGAGAGCATTTTGTGTGACGAAAATGAAGCATGGCCAAACTATATGATTTTGTAGGCATAAGCTTTCTTTGGCTATGTTATTTTGATAAGACATAATTGCTTGGTTAGCATGCTTGAAGTATTATTATTTTTATGTTAACATTAAACTTTTATCTTGAATCTTTCGGATCTGAACATTCATCCACAATAAACAAAATTACATTGAAGAATATGCTAGAAAGCATTCCACATCAAAAATTCTGTTTTTATCATTTACCTACTCGAGGACGAGCAGGAATTAAGCTCAGGGATGCTTGATACGTCTCCAACGCATCTATAATTTTTTATTGTTCCATGCTATTATATATTCTGTTTTGGATGTTTAATGGGCTTTATTATACACTTTTATATTATTTTTGAGACTAACCTACTTACCCAAGGCCCAATGCAAATTGCTGTTTTTTTGCCTATTTCAGTGTTCCGCAGAAAAGGAATATCAAACGGAATCCAAACGGAATGAAACCTTCGGAAACGTGATTTTTGAAACAAACATGATCCAGAGGACTTGGAGTGGACGTCAAGAAACAATCCACGAGGCCACGAGGCAGGGAGGCGCGCCCCCACCCTCGTGGGCCCCTCGTGGCTCCACCGACCTATTTCTTCGTCCTATATATACCTACGTACCCTGAAACCAACCAGGAGCACCACAAAACCCTATTTCCACTGCCGCAACCTTCTGTACCCGTGAGATCCCATCTTGGGGCCTTTTCTGGCGCTCCGCCGGAGGGGGCATCGATCATGGAGGGCTTCTATATCAACACCATAGCCTCTCTGATGATATGTGAGTAGTTTACCATAGACCTTCGGGTCCATAGTTATTAGCTAGACGGCTTCTTCTCTCTCTTTGGATCTCAATACAAAGTTCTCCTTGATCTTCTTGGAGATCTATTTGATTTAACTCTTGTTGCGGTGTGTTTGTCGAGATCCGATGAATTGTGGGTTTATGATCATGATTATCTATGAACAATATTTGAATCTTCTCTGAATTCATTTATGTATGATTGGTTATCTTTGCAAGTCTCTTCGAATTATCAGTTTGGTTTGGCCTACTAGGTTGATCTTTCTTGCAATGGGAGAAGTGCTTAGCTTTGGGTTCAATCTTGCGTTGCTCGATCCCAGTGACAGAAAGGGAAACAGTATGTATTGTATTGTTGCCATCGAGGATAAAAAGATGGGGTTTATATCATATTGCTTGAATTTATCCCTCTACATCATGTCATCTTGCCTAATGCGTTACTCTATTCTTATGAACTTAATACTCTAGATGCATGCTGGATAGCGGTAGATGTGTGGAGTAATAGTAGTAGATGCAGGCAGGAGTCGGTCTACTTGTTGCGGACGTGATGCCTATATACATGATCATGCCTAGATATTCTCATAACTATGCTCAATTCTATCAATTGCTCGACAGTAATTTGTTCACCCACCGTAATACTTATGCTATCTTGAGAGAAGCCACTAGTGAAACCTATGGCCCCCGGGTCTATTTCCATTATATAAGTTTCCAATCTATTTTTACTTTGCAATCTTTATTTTCAATCTTTATCATAAAAATACCAAAAATATTATCATCTCTATCAGATCTCACTTTTGCAAGTGGCCGTGAAGGGATTGACAACCCCTTTATCGCGTTGGTTGCAAGGTTCTTATTTGTTTGTGTAGGTACGAGGGACTTGCGTGTGGCCTCCTACTGGACTGATACCTTGGTTCTCAAAAACTGAGGGAAATACTTACGCTACTTTGCTGTATCACCCTTTCCTCTTCAAGGGAAAACCAATGCATGCTCAAGAGGTAGCACTATGTCAAATGAACTCGGTGGCGCCGAATAGAACAAATCGATGGGGCCGAGTTTGACTTTTGGTTCTAGACATATGTGGATATGAGAAAGTGGTTGAGGGTTTTTGGAGCATATCACTAAGCATTTTAACCAAGAAGCTATTAAGCAACACCTCATCCCCTTTTAATATTATTGGCTTTCCTAAGGACTCAATGTGATCTTGGATCACTAAAATGAAAATGTAGAGCCTTAAGCTTGAGCCAATATGTGTCCTTAGCATTTTGAGGGGTCCACATTCCTAATCCATGTCATGTCAATCATTGAACTTCCTGAAATGATCATCTTGGAATAGCATTAGTTCAATGAGCTATATGTTGTTAGTAATTACCAAAACCACCCAGGGATAGTTGCACTTTCAACCGGCAAGCCAAGCAGAGATTTCTCCCTGGCCTGATTCTGAGCAATCTCATATTCGTCGAATCCAAAAATTGATATGGGGAAGCCGTTGTTGGCCGGACCCACCAAATTTGGACGGGTAGGTCGGCAGAAGGTGACACCTGGCGCCACCGGACACACAACAATGGATCTGGCACCAAGCGAGGCGTGGAGGTACAACGTCGGTGGTGCGATGAGGTAGAGAGAAACAACGCAGGGGAAGCAACAGCGACAAGCGACGCCGGCAAGCAAGGACTAGAAGAGCGCATATCCGAGTTGTCGGGGCTGTAGCTGTCGGGACGTCGACGACCGAATGAATTGGAAGGGGAGCAGCTACCGGATCTCGTGGCCGGTGCTGCATCGGCAGAGGACACCGGCAAGCCACGGACACTAGAGAACGAGGGTCCAAAGGCCGCCAGGGCCGAGGGGTCGCCAGCAAATACCCACTTTAAGGCGCCGCAAGAACACCACAACACCAGGTCGTCGCGCCGCGAAAGGCAGCCGTCGTCGGGGAATCAACCACCCTTGCCTCAACAATTACCACGCCGGAGCCGTCACTAAAGCACGAGGGAGGTGGGTGCCGCCAGAGACAAGGGCCTCCTAGACGAGGAAGACCCGTGACCGGCCACAGCACCCGCGTCCACCCCAACCAGCCGCGACACCAGCAGCGAGCTGGGCTACGCCCAACGGGAGGGAGAGGGCTGTGGAGGATACCTTCATGCCACGGCCAAGCTGCAACATCAGCCGTGCCGGCCAGGGGAGGGGCAGCCAAATGAACATGCGCGAGATTGGATCTTGCGGGGAAGGGTACGCCGCGCTTGAGATGGGAGGCCCCGTCGTGCCTGCGTAGCGGGGAAGAGGCTGCCGGGGGAGGCCGCCGGCTGTCTGGGACCGAGTCTGGAGGGGAGGCGTGGAGGGGGGCGGGGGGGGGGGGGCAGCTAGGCGATGAGGAGGAGAAACAGACCCGCCACCGCCATCCCAGGACCCGGCACGGCTTCACCAGCCGGCCCTCCAACGGCGTTGACGTGGGGGCGGGCCAGCGACGACGACGAGGGGCGTCTAAACAGGCACAATCCACCTATAGATAAAGCTCAGTGCCATGTACGTGTGCTTCAGTCGATAAGATATTGATACGGGTGAGTTGGCATAGCGATAGGAATGAGGTAGTACTTATGACAGAGGCGCTCTAGCTTGACTCTAATCGGTATTTCGTGCTACTACCTCCATCCTGGTTTATTAGTCCCCTTCAAATTTTGTCCTAAATTTTGACATTTTGGACGACGATAAGTGCCACACGTGTGGGCGTTAGGGGGGCTGCCCACACATTTTGTGTGGTGTATAAGAGGAATAGCCCACACACCCATGTGTGGGCAAAAAAAGTAATGCCCACACATCTTTTTTTTCCTCCCGATCCCTCTCACACGCGTGCGTGTGGGCGAAATAGATACCGTCCCGTACGTCAGGCCTCGTACCTCGTGGTCCCGCACGCTCGCGTGACAGTCACCGCGCGTCCCGCAGTTGCCATGGTCCAGACCCTCGTCAATGTTCGTTTAACTGCAGTTGCCATGTCGCTGAACTTCGGTTGCCATGTCGGACAACTACAGTTGCCATGGTTGCTCAACTGCAGTTGCCATGTATGGTCTGATCTACTGCAATTGCCATGATTTTCAAAACTTTAGGAGTTGCCACCCGCTAAACACTAGGCAGTTGCCATGTAGCACTGCAAGAAGGCATGGCAAAAAAATATGATCGGGTAAAAAAGAGAGTTGCCATGTGCTCACAAGCACGCTAGGGCAGTTGCCATGTAGAAGAAAGAGTTGACATCTGCTTACGTGCACGCTACGGCAGTTGTCATGTACCATGCAAAAACACATGGCAACTCGGGTAAAAAGAGTTGCCATCTGCTTACAAGCAAAGCTAGGGCAGTTGTTATATACCTGCAGAAACACATGACAACTGCCAGCTTTGGGTGTGGGCTAGGAGACGGGCGTGTGGGCGAAGTGATAAACGCCCACACACCAGCCCCCTCTGCGTGCGTGAAACTAGTGTGTGGACAAATTACTAAACGCCCACACACCAACCCCCGTGTGGTGAAAAAAGGACGTGTGGGCGACCGGATGAATGCCCACACACCAACTTAGTCCTACGTGGCACATAAAAACTATTAGAATGCGCCAAGATTCGTGCAAAATTGGTTGGACGAGAATCCATGCGTGTGGGCGAGTTGTCAGACGCCCACATATGTGGGCGTTAACATTTTCGTTGATTTAACTAACAAAATATTGATGCATGTAACCGAAAATAGTATCATTGGAAGCTATGTTCAAATACGAATCAAATGACCTAGTTTTTATGACATGCATTATTATTTTCTAAGTTAAATTTATGATTAAAATTTGACACGAAATACTAACCAAGACGGAGGTAGTAATTGCCAACATGCAACTATCACCGTCACCATCACCGTCACCGTCTGGAACACTAACAGCAATCAAACCACGGGAGGCATGATCACAGTATCCACACTGGCGATGCAGGCAGACGGCGCCGGCCAGTGTACCGCGGCAGGCATATTCCTCTCCATCGATTGCACGCAGGTGGCACCTGCGATGCACGTAGACGACGACGCCGTGGCAGTGTACGTGTACCGCGGGCGGCATATTCTCTCCGTCGATCGATCAGACACCGCAACTTCCCGTCGCGTGTCGGATCTTTTCCTCTCGACAGGCGGTGGGGTCCGTCCCGCCCGCTGCGCGCGGCGGCAGCATCTCGCCACCCAATCCGCACCCAAATCTCGCGTCGGCGTCCCTCGGAAAAGCAGCCGCCGCACGCCACTTCGCGTCTCGGCCAGCCGCCGGTGCGGGAGAGCAAGGATCAAGGGCGGGTCTCAGCTCAGCTCAGCTCGCGGCCTTCACCCGAACCCCCCTCCCCGCTGCTCCCCCTACCATGCGCGTCTCCGACCGCGACGACCTCCCGAGTACCGCGCCCAGCTCCCAGCTCAAGACCCCAGATGGCGAGCCGCGACAAGGTCAGCTGCCCCACGGCCGCGGCCACGCTGCCCCTCGACCGCCTCCTGGCCTCGCTCGCCGCCAACGCGGAGCAGCTCGGGAAGAGGTGGGAGATCGCCGTCCGCGACCGGAGGGCCAGAGCGGCCGAGCGGAGGATGGAGGCGGACACGGCCCCGCCGGTGCAGCTGCACACGCCGCTCTTCTACGCCACCTGCGCCCTCGGCGGGGTCCTCAGCACCGGCCTCACCCACCTCGCAGTCACGCCGCTCGACCTCGTCAAGTGCAATATGCAGGTCTCTCAAACAGAAAGAGGCTCCCTTGCTGCTCCTGTCCAAGCTTCCCACTCCCCTAGTACTAATGTCTGACGAGAATTGCTCTTCTCAGGTTGACCCTACCAAGTACAGGGACATCTCGTCTGGCTTCGGTGTGCTGCTCCAAGAGCAAGGTCTTGGTGGATTCTTCAAAGGCTGGATGGCCACGCTGGTTGGGTATAGTAGCCAGGGAGCCTGCAAGTTTGGTTTCTACGAGTACTTCAAGAAGTGCTACTCGGACATTGCTGGCCCCGAGAATGCTGACAGGTTGAAGACCGTCATCTACCTTGCTGCATCGGCGTCGGCTGAGGTAATTGCAGATTTAGCCCTCTGCCCCATGGAAGCCGTCAAGGTTCGGATCCAGACGCAGCCGGGATTCGCTCGATGCCTAACCGATGGGCTGCCGAAGCTTGTCCGGTCCGAAGGTGCCTTTGGGTATAGATACTGCTTGTCCTGTATTGATTTTGTTACCATTAGTTCTATTCAAGATACTGCAGAACGCTCTTTTAACACCATGTGTTCATTTCAGGCTTTACAAGGGGATAGTTCCTCTTTGGGGCCGCCAAATTCCTTGTGAGTCGAATTCATTACAAGTTATATTTTCCTTTGTAATTGCATGCCAATGGTTGAATAGTACATGGCCAAACAATAGCAGTAGCGCTGAACATTTGAATACCAGAATCTTCGTTTAGCTCGTTTCCGACACAAACAATTTTAGAGATTCTTTGGTGTTAAAGGCTAGAAATTTCATGGGGGCATAGAGCTGGGGCTGACATGATTCCAGGATGCTCATGAAACTGAGTTAGCCATTTACCACTGCTGCTTTTCTATAGACTATACAAGTTTGACACTACTTAATTTCTGTAATTTAGACCTAGTTTGCAGCCCTTCCTCAACCATGAAAAGCCTAGTTGATTTTATTGTTTCCTACTATGAAATGTGCAATCCAGATCATATATAGCTGTCACAACAATTGATTTTTATTATTAGCATAAAGACGACTTTTAACCCTAAACTCTAGTTTACAAGTGATTCCAGCTAACATGGATGCCATGCGTTTGCCACATTATTAAACAAATCAATAGAGAGAGAACATATGGAGAAATATGACATGCGACATGCGGAATAGTGAGAGCACTATGTGGTTTTAACCCAAACCATACCCATCCGGCCATTGTGAGCTGATTTGTTTGATGACATGGCAGTTATATAGTAGCAATGTGGCAGACACGTGGGATAAAAATATATGGAAAGCACGATACTAGTTGCCAAATTACCAAGCGAAGAAAGATAATTTTGTTGAATATGGTGCTCATGGATGAAGTACTTGATTGTTCAACATGACAATGAAACAGTTTTTGCAGCCATCTTATATCCTTTATGAAGGTGTGTGCTCTGATCTGTTTTTCCATTACCTTTGCAGACACCATGATGAAATTTGCTTGCTTTGAAACCATTGTTGAGATGGTGTACAAGCATGTTGTCCCAAAACCAAAAGATCAATGCAGTAAACCACTCCAGCTAGCAGTGAGTTTTGCAGGGGGATACATTGCTGGAGTCCTGTGTGCTGCTGTCTCTCATCCCGCAGACAACCTGGTGTCTTTTCTCAACAACGCAAAGGGAGCCACTGTGGCAGATGTAAGTTGCAAGTCCTATCCCAGTAAGTAATTAAAATGCTCAGAACTGTTAACTACATAGCATACAGCCATCTGGCTGTCAGACGGTATTAAATCGTGGTATCAATATTCAAATTTTGAACTGTTTTGATCAATTAATTGAGCTTCCAGGCTATAACAACCATTGGGCTGTGGGGCCTTTTCACTCGTGGCCTTCCGCTCCGTATTATCATGGTGGGCACTCTTACTGGAGCGCAATGGGCAACATACGACGCGTTTAAAGTATTTGTTGGGCTGTAAGTATCTCTTGCTGTGTATTACATGCATCTCTCACATCATCAACAATTTATGCTGCAATACCAAATTTTCTCATGGTTGCTTGTGATTAATTCTCCAGACCAACCACTGGAGGAGTCAGCTCTAGTTGTCATGCTGCCACTACTTTTCACCGAGTAGATCATGAGAAGCAGAACTGACCGCACCGGGGAAGGTCTTGTGCTGAGCTATCTGTAACTGGAGCAGATGTATAAACCGGCACCCCGGGAGCTGCTCTGGTTCTTGCAAGAGCTCCAGCATCGGAGGATGAAGTGTTAAATGTACACTGTGACGATTTCTTTTAGCTGGTTAGGAGATTTCACTTTCAAGGGGTTTTTGTTTGTTGCTACCCCTTGGACGTTGGAGAACTTACAAGGAACGAAACAAAGCTTCAGAGATTGATTTGTCTGCTGCATTGGTGTAATCATCTGAATATATTTTGCACATTGCCCGTGTTGGCCTGGCCTGTTTATGCAGCCTGCATAATCGAAAGAATTAACCATAAGAATTGAATAACTGATTAAGTATCCAGAATGTGGCAACCTCAACTATCTGAACCTAACTTTGTACTACTATAAAAAATCCCACCACGAAATCACTGACTCAAACCACTGCAAAACGTGCCCAAATTTGCCATTGTGATGTTATCCCTGTAGTTTTCATGGCTACCAGAATGTAGCAACCTCGACTATCTGAACCTAACTTCGGATAAGGAATAACCATGAAATCACCAATTCTCAAACCACTAAAAAGTTAGCCTGAATTTGCCATTAGAGATGTAATCCCTATACAGTAGTTTTCATGGCCATTGGAGATGTAATCCCTATACAGTAGTTTTCATGGCTAGCGCTTACACAAGTATTTTTATGACTTACAGGTAAAGTTTGCGTCAGGTTATAGGTAACAATCGTGTAGCTTTTAGCAAAAGGTAGGCTTCAGTTTGTGCTTTCGGTTACACCCAAACGAAAGCACTAAAGCAGAACTAAACAGATTAACAAGAGCATTTATTGCGAACCACTTCATGAACAGGTTGGAACATGATCATAAATCACATTTGTAACGGACAAGTATACTTCGAACAGCATTCTGCTTGCCCAGGAATATAACAATTTCACAATCGTCTACCAAAGGGATAACGTCCAAAAACGAAGTTACAAAGATGACAACACAAACAAGATAAAATGCTTTGCTTGAAAGCACACTTAAATAATTTAATCTGTTTACAGTACAGTAGAATTTCAGACAACAATGTAGCACATATGGCAAACATACTGGTTTGGATAAAGCAAGTGTTCAAAATTTGTAGCCTGGTCTCTCTGGCCGGCACTCGGATCACCTACTGCTGAGGTCCAGGGTAGCCTTGCATCGGAGGGCGTGGCGGAGGTGCTCCAGGAGTAAAGTTAGCCATTGGACCACCAGAAGGAGGTGGAGGTGGTATTGAACGCGGAGGACCATTTGCAAGCGGAGGTGGAGGGGGTGGAGGTTGAAGACCGCTCATTGGTGGTGGCGGGATCCTAGGAGGCATTCCCATAGGTGCATTCGGCGGAGGTGGTGGCAAAGCCTGTGGCTGGGATGGTGGCCTTGGTGGAGCACCAGGAGGGCCTCCTGTCCCATTTGGGACAGTACCAGGAGCTGCTGGTTGTCTGTTAATCTCTGGTGGTCTTGGCTTGAAGTATAGTTGCAGCTGTCGTAAAAAAAAATGTGAAAGTTGTGAAAACAATATTGCTTATAAAGGCAGCTAAATGAAACGGCAAAAACCTGCATAGAAAAACTCACAATGTACGACTTCTTGTCCGGATCCCAATACGAGAAAAACTTGTCTGTTGATTTGTCAATCTCTGTGCTTGGTATCTGCAAATAACAAATAGTATTAAGTGCATACACATTGGCTAATGGGTCTGATGCAGCAGAACTTTGCAAGAGATGCACCTTAAAGCCAATGACTTCGTAGGGCTCCGCTGCAAAAAGCAGATATTGGTACCTCTTATCCCAAGATTGGATTTTCTGTAAAACAATAGTAGTACATTAGCAAATGGAAAATTATCAACAGTAAAGCAACATATATCAGGCTGATGATGCTCACAGATTAGCCCAGGGCCCTTTAATACCTGTTCATATGATGCCATGAAACGGTGCCTTGGCTTGCTATTATCTTCGATTTCAGGATACTCAATCTGAAAACAGAATGCCAAAATTTGTCACTCCACTACCCAGTGTACATGGTTGTTTAGATGCTCATAACAGGAGAAATCAATAAGAGAAACTGGCTGATCATATAGCTATTTGTCACTATTCTGAATGTGTTAACTCTCAGTAAGGCTACTTTCGCAAAAGATAAGCTTCTAGATAGCATTGTAAAATTGGTTTACCAAAGGGAGGCAAGTAAAATTGTAGAAAGAACATACTAGTATATATGAATAAACTAAAAGTTGGAAACGAACCTAACTTAACTGGTATCACTATAAGACCTTGCCATTTGTAATTCAGATGCCTACATGACATGACAAATGACATGGAATGAAAAATGACAAAACAGTGTCTCTAGATACATGAAGATGGTAAACGAACTTATTTGATCATGTAAAATCCTCTATTGACCAACTCTGAGAACAAGATGTACAAACACGATAAATACTAACCTCAAAGAGAAATGAGTGTTGCTTCGTGTCGGGATCATACTGTTTAGTTACTGTATATCCAGGTCTGCCAATCTTAACTGCAAAGCAAAGAAACATAGTTATAACTTGTGAGGATAGTTGCCAAGATAACACAATTATAGGTGCGGAAAACAAAATAGCATAGCTGTACTACCAAATTGAAACAGAATACAAGGGTCTAAATAGCTAATAAAAAACAACACCCTTGATGTTTGAACATTTCGGGAATCGGTAGAACAAAATAAGGCCTAGCTTCTGATAGATTTGTCTGCCCTGTGAACAACTTCTTTTGGAAACTGCTGTACCACAGAAAGTTATCAGAAGTATCCAGTATTCCGGGCATGAATGCTTATGCCACATAGCCATTAGTTCAGCAACATCAAACAGCATATCACTAATATTTAAATAGTCCACAGCGGCTTTTCAAGGCTGTTTTAGGTGTATCCTCTTTATCTAGATTTGGAGACAACCAAGCACCCCAAGATCAACCTCATAGATACTTGGGCTCCCTTTAACTCGAGGGATATTTATTGTCGGAACAGGGTATTTACTTTTCATTGTTGCCTTATTGATGTTCAGTAGTTAAAGACACGCCTAAACCGTGGATAAAAATGAAGATTACTACTGTGAAGTTAATGTTCACATTCTGTTATCCAACAAAACACTCTAATTTGGCCGTCCCACTCTCATACCTAAAATTATCAGAACACAAAGCAAGGTACAAGATTGTTAGTTGACGGGGCAAATTTGACACACAGGGACATTCATCCATCCTGCAACAGCCTCAACCATTGTGCTTGCAACACTGAATACCCAAATAAACGTTATAAATTTCACATCGAGATGAAACTTGAAATACCACCAAGATCTTCAAAAAGATCTGATATATCATTGCCTCGCTCAAAACGTCAAATTCATTCATTAGTCATTACAGAAGTAAAGAGATCCAAGGTTATATGCAACTTGGTATTTCACACTAAGTACTCTGAACAAACCTGGGGCAATGACATTACTGAAATCGATAAAAAAACATAGAACAAGCATCTGCATAACTAAAATAGATGGCCCTACATAGTGGAACGATGCAAAGTCACGGCAGCTTATGAGAAGCTTAATTCTACTAGTAGTAAACTGCTCCGGCAAAAAGAAAGAGAGGGAAGTAATTCTTTACGCACCAGACTTGCGGGGCGCGAGCTTGCGCTTGTTTGGCTGGGGCTGCGCGGGCGCGTCCTTGGCCTCGCGGGCGGCACGCTTGGCGAGGTTGGTCTGGTGCCGCTTCCCCTGCGTGTGCGCGAGGTAGTTCCCCTCGTTGTTGTGGAGCGTCAGGCAGAGCTTGCACTCATAGCTTGACACACGAGAAAACGAGCGGAATCAGCGGCCAGAGCCATGCGAATCGAGAGCACGAAGAATCTAGGGTTTTGCGGGCGGGGGGGATTACCTGCCGAGATGGTTTCGCATGAAGTAGGGGTCCTTGGCGAGGTCGATGGTCTCGAGCGCGAGGCGGCGCAGGCGCTCCCGCCGGTCGATGGCCTCATTCTGGGCGGTGGCGGCGCCGCCGCTGCCGGGCTTGGAGCCCCACTCGCGGTCCATGGCGTCTGCTCGGCTTGGCCGCCTCTCGAGGGTCGAATCGCCAGACCTCCGGCTTCGGTTCGATAGTGTTTGTTGCGGCTCTGGTCGGCTTTACCGACCCAAACCCAACTTACCGACCCGCACTCAAATGTGTGGTGAGCGTGGCACGACATCTTGCCTGGATGGGCTTTACATGGGCTTTTGTCTGTTTGTAAAAGAAACAAACCCAAACAACACGACTATAAAAATTTTAAACGTATATTCGGTGCACTTGAAGCTTATGTGCGACGCCCGATGTTCAAAATTTATGATAAAATTTCTCTGTATTTTTGGAAATAAAATATGGCCATGTTATATATCTACTATGCCATAAATTTGAAGTTATAAATTCAACTCACGGCTTAAAAATAAAGACAAGTTATGCTATGAATAGTGGTTAGTTTAAATTGGCTATGGATTGAGCCATTAACATTGCCACTTTTTTAGGGTAACATTGCCACTGTTGAATTTGTTTTTTCTGTCTCTCAAGCTCTGAGTTGAGTATGCAATTGAAATTCTATCAAATATTAGATGCATACTATGTGTGTTATACTGAGTAATTTCATACTCCCTCCATTTCAAAATAGATTACCCAACTTTGTACTAACTTTGAAGTTAGTACAAAGTTGGGTCATCTATTTTGGAAGGGAGGGAGTATATATTTTTACAACTTATAACATGAGTTTTTATGCTGGGTGCATTGAATGCACAATAACTTATGATAAAATGGTCGATCAATGTAATTTTTGTCTCCATAGTCTGCAACAGCACCTCCAATGAATGCTAGAAGAGCCCTCTGTTGGCTCGACATGTTTGTTGCCTGATGCAAAAAGCCAAACTCCCCCTTCACTGAGTGTTGTTACCAATAAATTTTTCTGTTTCTTTCACTCCACAAAAAACCATACAGTACGAAATAACCCCGTGGCTGGTTTGTCTCCACCTGCTGCTGACGTGGCTCATGTCAACGGCGGGTTTGACCTGGGTGGGGCCCTCTTGTCAGGTGAGGCTGAGAATAGAGCTGCCTGTGTCGCTTCGTTTTGGAAAAAAAATCCCCATTTCTCTCTTGTTTGTCGCCGACGATGGAACCATCGGGGCAGCACTGATTAGAGATGAGCCACAATGCTCAGAGTGGTGGCGGCAGCGGTGGCGCATCCCGATGAATCTCCCCCGATCTGCTGCTTCTCCCACGGCATATGTCATGTCCCCGTCCCCAAACCCTAGCTCAATGTCGAGCGGCGGCGGCCCGAGGCGGATGCGGAACATGCGTGTGCCCATTGATTGGACATCCTTGTGGACGCAAACCAGGAGCAAGTTTGCTTTGGAAATGGGCCGAGCCGGACACCAAACAGACATATTTTAAGGTTGCGGGCGCGCGTTTGTCCATTTGGATCAAAACCAATAGCTCCAGACAAGATGGGGTCATTCGTAGGAGTTGGCCCAAGCGTCGGGCGTCTTCTATTTGGCGCTTGAGGCGCCTGTTACATGCCATTTTTGCAAAACGCGTGCATGAAGCATACCACCCCTACTGCAATGTGGGTTGGCCTATTTCGCTTCTTTTTACGGTTTAAAATGAAAAAAATGAGCGCACCAAGGAGAATTGAACCCGGGATCTGACCTACTCGATAATCAGCACAAACCACCCGACCACCAATCCTGACATGTTAACTTCTCCCTTCCCTTCCTCTTCTTCTTTCTTTTCTTTTTCTTTTTTCCTTTCTTTCTTTTCTTTATGCTTTCCCTTTTTCTTGTTTTTTTGTTCGTTTTTTATTTTCTTAAATTTCATGAACTTTTTTCTAAAATCCATGAACTTTCTCCAAATTTGTGAACTATTTCAGAATTGATAAACTTTTTCATAATCGTTGAACTTTTTTAAAATTGAATGAACATTTTTAAAATTGATGATTTTTTTCAAATTTGTGAACTTTTTCCAAACTTGATGAATTTTTTCACAATAGATTTTTTTTTCAAATTCGGCGATCTTTTTTTATATCAGTGAACTTTTTGCAAAATTGTGAACTTTTTTCAGAATCGATGAACTTTCTTCAAAATCAATGAACTTTTTTTCAAACTCACGAAACTTTTTTCAAATTCATGATTTGTTTTTGATTTTGTGAAATTTTTCAAAATTTTTGAACTTTTTTCAACACATGATTTTTTTGCATGTTCATGAACTTTGCTTTTGAAATCGGTGAACTATCAAATTTTGGTTCACATTAGAAAAAACATGTTTTGTGCAATAAATAGCGCGTCTGGCGTTGTTCTTAAGTGGTCCGCGATGTAAATAGCCAGTATCATGTAGTATCTCGAGTGGTTAGCCTAACGCTACATGAGGCCGATGATGCGATATCGAGCCCTCATGAATGAACAATTTTTGTGATTTTTTTTAGCGCCCGTTGCGTTCCATGGCACAGAAGGCGTTCAGTAGCCTAGAGCGCGCCCGCTCCCTCAAGATTTTTTCTTTGGCACGTGTTTTTGGCTTTTTAAATGATTTTTTTTTTTGCATTTCGGTTTTCCACCGGTCTTTCTTAGCTGTTCGATCAAGAAAAAAAATTTAGAAAAAAAAATTGCATGAAAAAATGCGCTTTTTAAAGAGATACATTTTCTGTTTTTGTGAGAGGCACGGTTTTACTTCTTGAAAACAAGAAACACGTTTTTTTTATATTACGAGAGGCACGATTTTGCTTGTGAGAGGCGCTCTTTTCTTTTTCGAGAATCCTGAGGGGCGCTCCTAAGTGCCGTTTACGAATTGTCCTGTCAGACGGTGGCCGATTTTGATCACGGTCTGCCCCGGCCCGCTTTGGATCGGATCGGCTGGCAACCTGGCTTAGACGGCGCACTTGTAGATCTCCCCGCAGCAGTTTTTCCTTTTTTTCCTCGAACAAAACCCAACACTAGTAAGGTCACCAGCCTAAACGCTTCGCCGCCATTTGTTTTCGATTTGCGCCCTCTACTCCTCCAGTCCGCGTGAAGGTTGCGGGAGCCATGGATTCGACGGAAGCCCTGCCGGACGACGCGCTCGCAAACATCCTCCGCCGCCTCCCGGCATCCGACCTCGCCGCGTCCCGCTGCGTGCGCAAGGCGTGGTGCGCCGTCGTCGACGCCCACCGGCTGTTGCTTCCGCACTTTCTCCCGCGCGCGGTGCGCGGCCTCTTCGTCAACTACATCGACTACGACCGCCCGCGCTTCTTCACCCACCCCTCGACGGAGCGGCCCACAATCAACGGCGATCTTGGCTTCTTGCCCGGGTACACCTGGGATTTCGAGCCAATTGTGGATCACTGCAACGGCCTCCTTATCTACGGCAGTGAGTGGAGGGGTTTCTTCGTGGTCAACCCTGCCACGAGACGGTGGGAGCGTCTCCCACGCCTTGAAGCCAAGAATTACAACACGTACCTCGTGTTTGATCCTGCCGTGTCACCGCATTATCAAATGTTCGCGATTCCGCAGGTGCCCGAGAAAGTTGTTCCAGCCCAACCACAACCAGTGCCCGACAAGAAGCCACCAACACCCTTCTGCCCCGCTGAGTTTTTCTCATTGTTTGAAGATGCGCCAGAAGTACTCACCAAGGACTTGGAAGAGGACTGCGAAGATGGGCCATCGGAATTGTCACCCGAACAAACCATTGAAGAGGACATATCCGCACCGTCGCCTGTTGAGGTTCCAGAAGACTCACTAATTGAGGATCCAGAAGACTTGGTGGAATTTCCACCATCCTCATGGATGCTAGACGTGTTTTCATCTAGTACAAAAGAATGGCAAAAGAGGTTGTTTGTCCGTGAAGGTGAGGCTTTGGACACGGTGGCTACTATACGGCTGGATAGATTGGAACCAACATTTTGGGGGCCGAGGTGGCGCTACGGTGTCTACTGGCGAGGAGCACTCTATGTGCATTGTCGTGGTGCATTTGTTGCAAGGTATACGTCGTAAAAAGGCTTACAAAGCTCCCTTAATTTTGAACTCTAGCATTAGTAGTGGCTTTCTCAGGGGATGTGTCGACGCAAACATTGCATCATATCTAGCACTGATAATGTTCTTATTTGCAGGTTATCCTTAAAGGATGGGAAGTACCAACTAGTGAAAACACCAATAGATATCGAGGAAAGCAAGCGTGCACAACCTTGTCTGGGGAAATCAGAAAAAGGGGTTTACTTTGCAACAATTCAAGATGAATATCTATTTCGGGTTTGGATTTTAAATGAATCATGTTGTCAGATATCTTGGGCATTGAAGCATCACATTGATCTTAATCCATGGGCAACGATATATTTGAACCAGCCTAAGGGAATTGACAAAACTTGGTTCTTATATGGTGATAATAATGAAGATGGAACCAATGGGGATGAGAATTTTGAATGGAACTCCGATGACGATAACGTTCTGAATATTGAAGATGATTATGAACCTTTCTACAGCCATGTTTCTATCCTCGGATTTCACCCCTACAAAGAGATTGTTTTCCTAGAGGTATCATCATTCAGAGTAGTGGCTTATCATCTGAATAGCTCAAAAGTCCAGTACCTGGGCAGATTACGCCCAAAGGATTATTATCAGTCATCTACAAATGGCATATACGAATCGTTTCTGTACACCCCTTGCATGATTGGGGAGCTTTCAGAACGTGCTTGAGATTATTCCTTCACTGGTTCGGTTGGGATGTGGAGATTTAGGTGGAGGGACAGGGGTCAAGATTGCAAGGAGCCAGAAGTTTAATCAGATTGATGGGGGTTTTGTTTTTGGAAAGAGCTCGAAGCATAGAAGTGAGAATTTCAAAGAATTTGCTAGAAAATAGGATAACCAAATTCGACAGAACTTACTCAGAATTTCCATTTTGTAATCTTCCTTCTTGGTTATTTTGTGCACCTGATCATCTTATGAGTACATTCATCATTTGGGCAAGCGGTGATATTTTACGTACTTTTTATGCAGTTGATTGAGTTAATTGTTTCTTCGTCTACGGTTTAAATACCAGGACATGTTCTTCTTTCATGTCTATTTTTGGCCACTCTCTTTGTTCACTTTTAAACATGCACAAGTAGATATGTGCGTGCCACTGAAATCTGAATCCTAGTCAAATTCTGCACCCTACTGAAATCTATGGTGATGTGTAGCTGTTGTTTTTTACTTATGCTAATTATTAATTGATTAGGCCCAACTTTGGACTAACTGCTGCATACCTGGCAACAATGTTAATGAATCATGAAGCCTGTTAGTGGATTAGTGTGTGCAGTTCATGTCGTGTATGTCAGTTTCGTAAATTAGTCTCTGAACTTGGTTTGGATGAAGCTTAAGTTTTATATTTAGTTCCAAAACCGGGACTATCCAATGTCTACATTACCCTGAATTGTCAAAATAGGCTTAAATATGCAATTTTTCTTCAATGGTTCTACACAAATTTGGGCAAAAGGAGCAGTCATAACAGAAACCTATGCCGTGCATTGAGACAATTGCTTTGTACACATGAATAATATCATTGCGCCCATGTTTGCTTTTGGTTTTGTTTGGGTATAGCGGAATGTGATTCATTTCTATGTCCTTCATTGGTGGAAGGTGTAAGCTAGTTAGCTCAACATTTTCACTGTGGATCTTTTTGCTCTGCAATCTGAACAGGCAAAGGCCGGCCTGACAATGGAGCATCAACAGCAAACTGGGTAAAGTTCTTCCGTTGACATGACTTTCATCTTGCTTATTTTCTTCAGGCTATCAAAATTGTAAGAACATCATTATGCATCCTACTGAAATCTTCGGTTGACATTTAGCATCCGTGGCCAGCCTGAGGCAGTTCAGTAGTTGCACTGTTCTTTTGATGAAAGCCAGCCGGTGACGAATTGCAAGTATTTGGTTTGTATACAACTTGTATGAATATTATTTCCAAATTAGCTATAACACATCTTTGTTGTACACATGAACTTATTAGCAAATTTTCACAAAAGAACATGGAAATATATATTCATTTTTGAATAGTCAAAAAACGATAGCCCTTGAATACACCAAACCAAGTAAGCTGCAATCCAAGGAAAACAATCGAAAGATAGGCGTCCTAAATGGCTCTAGCTAGTCTTGATGTACAAACTCCCTCGAGGGCTTTTCCAGCTGCTTCATCACTACCCCCCACCCTGCATGCGTCGGGTGCATGGCACCCCAGTAGAAAAATTTGCTAGACTTGTCACAAACACACGGTAAAGAAGCTCCGATGACTCGCTTTGTTGTCTGCAGTTGCTCCACATTAGCCGCAACACCTTCTTGATATAAGTATTGATCTGCATATATACATGAAATGTTAGCAATTCAGATATGCCGACGAGCAGATAAATGTTGGATTAGTCATTGATCTGCTGCTAGCTACTTACATCGTTGGGGGTAGCCAAGCCAGGCCAGTCACGCTGGCGCTTGCGTAGTAGTCGCTGCCCGAGATAGCCATGAGTGCCACGGAGGGACTGAGTTGCTGCTCTGAAAATGTCCCATCTTGAACCATCTTCGTAAAAGTGTCCACCTGCTTGGCGAGGTTGGGTATCCTCTGCGTCGACGTCGTATCGAACACACCAGAGTCACCATAAGCGGTCATGAGAATATTCAATTACAAACAATTTGTTTGAGCAAATGATTAGGCATCATTGAGTATCTGTTGTTTAGCCAGGTAAAAATATGTGGAGGTTCTCCATATATCTTTTAAATCTTACTGGACAAAACAAACTCGTATAATAGGAAGGCACGATCAACTACGTTGTTACAAAAACCTAGACAAACTCAAACTTATTAGTGTTAGGTCACTTCTTCCATCTTATTCCAGCAAGACAATATCAGCTACAGTCTTAGGAATTATAAATCCACCTAAGCATATCAGAGTTGCATAAACTGAATGCTAATACCAAAATAAATACTTTGGAGTGACTGTTCTAGAAAGGAAACATCAACTATGGTCTTAAATAAACTGAAGCCAGCAAAATCTTGTGTAAATCTCAATGCAGATACCAAAATACTTGAGTGAGTGTTTGTTTTTTCCATAAGATACCATCTTATCATATTAGAGTCAAAGTAATTCCCATAAATATGATATAGATATTTACACCATCAACAATGGTTAGAAATCTCAAGGTGACTGATTCACACTACATCTTACAGCAAGACATGAGATGTAGAGATATAGTCCCTCAAGGGAGGGATGTGGAGTTATAATGTGGTAAGGAAAAAAAAGCTCTACCAATACACAATTTGGAGGGTGAACAGACATGCTATGTTTACCAAGAAAGCTATCTAAGCGAAGCATTACCACAGATGGATATTATGGGGCTGACAACAGTTCATCTATAGTCTACTACACAGAAAAAAGACAGATAAAAAGTCGTACATACTATAGAATTAACAGAGTAATCATAATAAGAATTACTTAAATTATGTATTCACCTTAATATTACCAAAGAGACGTTCCAAAACCAGCACAATTCATGCACTAATTATCCCTCCTCGATGCCCTTCTAGGTGCATGGCAAAGCCACATCTGATGAACAAAACAATGTATTCCCGGGACAATGGAAAATTCACAAACTCGGTTTTTACCATAAGTACAAAAAATAACTATGTCTTTAGCTCCTTACATATTGCACTAATAAATCAGAAGCATCAGCATTGTTACCATCATTGACAGCTCACAGACACTATAGTACAGGAACACCATAATATGTCATGACGCAGCACCTCTTGGAAGTGCAATTAGGATATTCTTATGGCAGGAAACTTAAATAAATACATGTGCAATATAGTACAGAGAATTCCCCAAATAAATTTCAATGTTTAGGCAGACCAACTTTCAAATATAAGATACTAAGTGGTCCACAGAAAGTAAATAGCTGATGCACTTTCAATCAGTAGTCAGTTTGTATGGTACATGCATGCCAAGATTCACATTTGTCATCAGCCAATGATGCTTTGGAATTTTTGTAGTGGTAAAATTTAGTAAAATCACCATTCAGTGATGCTTTGGAATTTTTGTGGTGGTAAATTCAGTAAAAAGCACGGAGCAGTTCACCATGATGGAGCTCATCTCCGAGGTCGTGGTGGCCGTTGTACGTAGTCACCGTGGTGGTGTAGTCCGTCGTAGAGATGGCGTCGGCGACATCATCATGGTCCAAGCCTGGATCAACATATAGGAACATGAAAAGATGCTTAGTTCTTGTAGACATATTAACAAACAGATGGAGGGCATGAAGTAGCAATATCAAAGAGTACAATACATGTGTATTTCGGTCAAGGTTTCTCTGCACTTAACTTGACACCACATGACCATTTTATCATAAAAGGAATTCAATTTGCAGATTGATACACTCACATTATGCAAGACCTTGTGCTTTGCTATGAGAAAAAGACAGAATCTCCTGAGATGAGGAGCAGTAGGCACTGCAAAGAGAGAAGCTGCTGCAGATGAGACACAGAGAGAGGACCTCCGCCCCGACCGCGTCTTCTTCGCGGGCACCACCGCTGCCCCACACCGAGCTGTGCGGCGCGCCCCCATCATCCCGGGTTGCATCGCCGCCGATGGGCGCCTTCCCTAGGAATAGGTTGGTGGAGATAACGTCGTGGTACTGCTCCATCTGCCGCTGCCGCCGCTGTGCGTCTCCCCTAGAAGAGAGGTTGAAGAAGAGGGCGGCATGGTGCTGCACCGCCGCCGCCGCACTTGCAAGCAAGCAGCTGCTAGAGAGCGATCCGTTGAGTATGTGTTACGTATATTGGACCTGCTTTCTAGTTTTTTTTTTATAATTAAGGTCCATGATTCATCTTTGTACCTCATATATACGTGTCTTGCACGAAAAGCACTACATCATGCAATTCATAGTATTTTACATGGTATCAGGCTTTTAGTTCTAAACCCTAGCCTTCCACTGCCTCCGCCGCCGTCGCGCCTCCTCCCGTGCCGCCGTCGTTGCTGCCGTCACCACGCAGCCGCCGCCCGTGCGCGCCTCCCGCATCGGCTGCTGCCGCCGCCGCCTCCCGTGCCGCCGCCGCCCGTGCGTACGTGCGCGTCTCCGCTACGGTCCTATTAGCCATCAATCTCAAGTGTGCGTGTCTTGCATAGCCAGCAGATCGATCAAGTCAAGGCTAGCTAACTAGCTTTGCTAGTCAACTACGTCTCCCTGGATTGTTTCTGGTGTGCGTGGTTAGCTACGGCTGCTGCGTACGTGCGCGTTTCCGCGAAAAGTATTTGTTGGACCCGCCGCTAGTTGTGTACGTGCGCGTCTCCGCTAGCCGCCTGACCTGCCGCCAGTCGCCTGACCCGCGCCGTTCGCGCCGTCAACCACCACCCCCCGAGTCGCCACCCGAGCCGCTAGCTGCCACTGCATCTCTCGCAAACGTGCCACTCCTCGCAGCCGTGCAACTCCCGAGCCGTCCCACTCGCGCCATGTCGTCCGTCATCCCTGTGCCGCATCCGCCGGCGCATCAGGCGTACTATGCAGCTCCACAACCCTATGGAGGGTACCCACCGCCGCAGCTGAGCGCCGGCTACGACCCCCCCCCCCCCCCCCGGTGCCATCGCCGCCCTCGCCGGCCCTGCAACCGGTGAGGGAGTCCTGGACTAAGGGGTCCTTGGGCGCCCGGCCTGTTGTCCAATGGGTTGTGAAGACATGAAGGCCGAAGACTGTACCCGTGTTCGGATTGGATTCTCCTTGTCGTGGAGGGTAAGCTTGGTGACCGACTATGAAGATTACTTTTTATGTAACCGACTCTATGTAACCTTAGATTCCCCTCCCCGGTGTCTATAAACCGGAGGGGTTAGTTCGGAAAGCATATATTCATTACCATAGTCATATAGGCTAGACTTTTAGGGTTTAGCCATTACGATCTCGTGGTAGATCAACTCTTGTAATACTCATACTCATCAAGATCAATCAATCAGGAAGTAGGGTATTACCTCCATAGAGAGGGCCCGAACCTGGGTAAACATCGTATCCCCCGTCTCCTGTTACCATCGATCCTAGACGCACAGTTCGGGACCCCCTACCCGAGATCCGCCGGTTTTGACACCGACATTGGTGCTTTCATTGAGAGTTCTACTGTGCCGTCGACGAAAGGCTCGATGGCTCGCCTTGTCCTTAAAGACAACATCATCGCCGGGGGAGCTCTGGCCCCAAGCCAAACCCTCCGGCTGGGCGGCTTTACTATGATCGCCCGTTCGGCCATTGAGCCGACGATGGGCCATCGAAAACCCCTTTCGCATCAACTCCGAGCGCTCCAAGTAGATGGATCCGGCAGAGTTTTCGTCCTTGAACGAACTCCTAGATCGCATCGCTGCTTTGGAAATCGCCACAGATTACGATCGGATTGGGCCTAAAACCGATCAAGGAGAAATCAAAACCCCACCGGTCACCCACCAGATTGCGGTAGTCGAGGAGCAGGACGGCGAGTCTTCTTCTATATCGAAGACGGACTATGTTCGGATCGCCGATCAGGAAGAGCCGGATATTCACCCGCGAAAGGATGCGACCAACCCTCCGAACATAGAATCGGACGACGGTCCTAAACAATCAGAAGATATTCCGGAACCCGGACTGTCAAGCCCGGAAGGTCGTCAGACTCCGGATAATCGGTTAGGTCGGGGTTCGGATTTAATTCCACCCACCCACCCGGACATAGACGCTCTCAGGAGCATAAAACAACAGTCTCAGGAAACGGTCCACCACTTCTGGGCCAGATTCCTCCTTGTCAAGGACAAGGTAAAAGATTGTCGTGACGAGGACGCAATATCAGCGTTCTGCAACAATTGCGCGGACGAAGGAATCCTCAACGTCATCAATCACCGCCGCATACTGAAATTCGCTGACTTAACAACCATCGTACAAAAGTATAGCGCGATGAAGAGCGCCTGGAAAACTCAGGCAGCTCGCTGGGAATCATCAGTCCCAACTCAGCTCCCCCTACAGGCGAAAAGGGCGCACCCTCGTAGCACGCCTAGTCCAACGGTCAAGAAACACAAAACCGCTATGCGGCACGGCACCGTTCTGGAGGGGTGGCTTGATGGCCCATGCAAAATACATACAACACCAGATACTGTGGCAACCCACAGCCTTAGAGCATGTTGGATACTACGATAGGTAGCCAAGAGCGGCGAGGACATCCTTATCAAGGACGCCCCAGAACAACATCCCCCAGAAGACGACGACTCAAGAGTATTGACGGTCTTTGAGACATTCGCTTCAAACAACAAGTGCAAAAGGGCACTTCGCGAGCTCGCCGAAGTCTGCCAAATTGCTGCAATAAACCCCTGGAACGACACGGCTATAACATTCAACGCCAGTGACGAACCAAAGTACAGAACAGTACGAGCGCCAGCCGCGTTAGTCCTCAGTCTCATCGTGGACGGGTTTCGACTCACCAAGGTCCTCATGGACAGCGGCAGCGAACTAAACCTCATTTATGAGGACACACTCCATAAAATGAAAATAGACAGGAGCCGCATCAAGCAAAGTAACACAACCTTCCGAGGAATTATTCCCAGTTGGGAGGCGCGGTGCGCGGGCAAAATCACACTTGACGTAGTATTCGGCACGCCGGAGAACTATCGGTCTGAAGAAATAACTTTCCAAGTGGCCCCTTTCAGCAGCGGATATCACGCCCTGTTGGGGCGGGATGCTTTTACACGCTTCCAGGCCATACCCCATTACGGGTATATGAAGCTCAAAATGCCCGGACCAAATGGTATAATCACTCTCGCCAGTGATCCGGACATAGCACTCCGCGCCAAAAACAAAACCGCATCCCTGGCCCTGGAGGCGCTATCTGAAGCCCTCGCGGCCGAAGAGTTAACCGCACTACGCTCCACTGTGGACAGGGACGACGTGATTCTCGACAAACGCCCCAAATCCACCTCCTTCAAACCAGCAGAAGAAATAGTCAAATTCCAGGTTAACCCAACGGACCCCAAGAAGACAGCATCTATCGGAGCTCAACTGAACCCAACAGTTGACACCGCACTACGAGAATTCCCGCGCGAAAACTGGGACACATTCGCCTGGCACCCTTCAGATATGCCAGGGATCCCACGCGAGCTGGCCGAACACAGCCTCAATATATTGAAGGGATTTAAACCGGTTAAGCAAACACTGCAGCGCTTTTCTGAACCCAAGCGACAAGCCATGGGGGAGGAGCTGGCCAAACTCATCGAGGCCGGATTCATTAGAGAAATCAAACATCCGGACTGGCTGGCAAACCTGGTGATGGTATCAAAGAAGGACAAATCCTGGCGCATGTGTGTCGATTTCAAAGACCTCAACAAGGCTTGCCCTAAGGACCCCCTCCCCCTCCCCCGCATTGATCAAATCATTGACGCCACCGCAGGACACGACTCACTGTGTTTCCTCGATGCATATTCCCGGATACCATCAAATCAAAATGAAGGAGTCCGATCAAGCCGCAACAACATTTATCACCCCATATGGGCCATTTTGCTTCAACGCCATGCCCTTCGGGCTCAAGAACGCTGGCGCCACATACCAACGCATGATTCAAACAGGCCTGGAGAAACAGATCGGCAAAACGGTAGAAGCTTACATCGATGACGTCATCATCAAAACTAGGCATGTCGAAACACTAATAGATGACTTACGTCTTACATTCGACAACCTCCGGGCATATGACATTAAGCTCAACCCAGAAAAGTGTGTCTTCGGCGTCCCCGCTGGAAAACTGCTGGGCTTCATCATTTCCAATAGAGGAATCGAAGCAAATCCGGCTAAAATCCGAGCTCTGTCATAGTTGGCTACACCAACAGACCTCAAACGGGTCCAAAAACTAGCGGGATGCGTGGCAGCACTAAGCCGCTTTATCTCCAGATTACGAGAAAAGGCACTACCACTCTATCGCCTCTTACGGCGCACTAATAACTTCGAATGGACAGATGCTACCTCTTGAGCTTGCGTTGGTTTTCCCCGAAGAGGAGAGGATGATGCAACAGAGTAGCGTAAGTATTTCCCTCAGTTTTTGAGAACCAAGGTATCAATCCAGTAGGAGGCCACGCTCAAGTCCCTCGTACCTGCACAAAACGATAGCTACTCGCAACCAACGCGATTAGGGGTTGTCAATCCCTTCACGGTCACTTACGAGAGTGAGAACTGATAGATAATGTTTTTGGTATTTTTGATATACACTAGTATAAAAGGGGGCAACGGTTCAGGCCGGGGCAGCCCATTAGTCCCGGTTCAGACAAGAACCGGGACCAATGGGGGCATTGGTCCCGGTTCGTGAGCCCAGGGGGCCGGCCGGGCCACGTGGGCCATTGGTCTCGGTTTGTCTGTACCTTTTGGTCCCGGTTGGTGGGACGAACCGGGACCAATGGGCCTGGCTCCTGGCCCACCACCATTGGTCCCGGTTGGTGGCCTGAACCGGGACCAAAGGATCCCCTTTAGTCCCGGTTCATGCCACGAACCGGGACCAATAGTGCTGCCTATATATACCCTCGCCCGCGAGCAGAGCACTCCAGTGCTCTGTTTTTTCTGGGCCGGCGAGGGAGGTGTTTGTGGTGCTCTAGCTCACCTCCTATGCACATGAGGTGTTCGATGAAATTCCCGAGCCACACTAGTTAAGCTTTCTCCTCTCGAAGCTCGACCTCAAAGCTCCATTTTCCTCAAAGCTCCATTTTCCTCACGCCCCACCCCCGTCTTCACCGCCGTCGATCACCCGCGCCGATCTCATCACCGGCACCACCGTGGTGAGCCTCTTGTTCTTATCTTCTTTCTGAAAGGAAAATATTGTTACTTGTATGTTTAGATAGATACTTGTATCATTTTCTTACTTTTATTATTGCATCTTATATAGTGCGATGGTTTTGGTATCCGCCCTCGTCGGCCCTCGTCCTGTCTATGATTCGGATGTGGTATATACATTAATCTTTATAACTATTGGTTCATTTATTGTTTATGAAAATTATGCGGACCAACGTGACATAGATTTTATTTGTCTAGGATGTATGTGAACCGGAAATTCCAACCGACCCTATTGTCGAGAGGTTAAATTTAGTTGAAGAAGAAAACAATTTCTTGAAGAAAAAAATAAAAAAAATTGAGGAGGAGAAGATGATATTGGAGTTGCATGTTGCGGATGTCGTCGATGATCACAAGATCAAGATGGATGCAATGCGCTTGAAGATTAGAAAGATTAGAAAATATGCCATTCATACCGAGGCTTGGTATCATTATGCCGTTGGATCAATTGTTACCTTGGTTGCGATTATGATCGCCTTTGTTTTCGCATTAAAATGTTTTACATAGTTTCAATGTATGGTTTAATTAATTAGATGCTCTGGAGAGCTATATGTTGTTAGATGAGAACTATGTATGTACTTTGCTTTTAATGCATGTGATGATGAACTTCTATTAATTTGGACACTTAATTATATATAATGCACGCAGATGAACCAGCAATGGATGTACGGTGACAGACACACCTCCGAGTACATTAAGGGCGTGCATGAGTTTCTCGATGCGGCTGAGGCAAACAAGCAGAATGGTTTTATGTGTTGTCCATGCCCTGATTGTGGGAATATGAAGTCTTACTCTGACTGGAAAATCCTTCACACCCACCTGCTTTACAAGGGTTTCATGCCACACTATAATGTTTGGACGAGGCACGGAGAAATAGGGGTTATGATGGAAGACGACGAAGAAGAAGAGTACGATGACAACTACGTGCCCCCTAAATACCATGATGCTGCAATGGGGGGAGCTGGTGAAGATCAAGAGGAACCAGACGATGTGCCCAATGATGCTGCAACAGGTGAAGGTGCTGAAGATCAAGAGGAACCAGACGATGTGCCCGATGATGATGATCTCCGCCGGGTCATTGTCGATGCAAGGACGCAATGTGAAAGTCAAAAGGAGAAGCTGAAGTTCGATCGCATGTTAGAGGATCACAAAAAAGGGTTGTACCCCAATTGCGAAGATGGCAACACAAAGCTCGGTACCGTACTGGAATTGCTGCAGTGGAAGGCAGAGAATGTGTGCCTGACAAAGAATTTGAGAAGCTACTGAAAATATTGAAGAAGAAGCTTCCAAAGGATAACGAATTGCCCGACAGTACATATGCAGCAAAGAAGGTCATATGCCCTCTAGGATTGGAGGTGGAGAAGATACATGCATGCCCTAATGACTGCATCCTATACCGCGGTGCATACAAGGATCTGAACGCATGCCCGGTATGCGGTGCATTGCGGTATAAGATCAGACGAGATGACCCTGGTGATGTTCACGGCGAGCCCCGCAGGAAGAGGGTTCCTGCGAAGGTGATGTGGTATGCTCCTATAATACCACGGTTGAAACGTCTGTTCAGAAACGGAAAGCATGCCAAGTCGATGCGATGGCACAGTGAGGACCATAAGAAAGACAGGAAGTTGAGAGCACTCGCTGACGGGTCGCAATGGAGAAAAATCATGAGAAAGTACTGGGATGAGTTTGCAAAGGACCCAAGGAACGTATGGTTTGCTTTAAGCGCGGATGGCGTTAATCCTTTCGGGGAGCAGAGCAGCAATCACAGCACCTGGCCGGTCACTCTATGTATGTATAACCTTCCTCCTTGGATGTGCATGAAGCGGAAGTTCATTATGATGCCAATTCTCATCCAAGGCCCTAAGCAACCCGGCAACGACATTGATGTGTACCTATGGCCATTAGTTGAAGAACTTTTACAGCTGTGGAATGGAAACGGTGTACGTACATGGGATGAGCACGGACAGGAGGAATTTAACCTAAAGGCGTTGCTGTTCGTGACCATCAACGATTGGCCCGCTCTCAGTAACCTTTCAGGACAGACAAACAAAGGATACCACGCATGCACACACTGTTTAGATGACACTGAAAGTATATACCTGGACAAATGCAGGAAGAATGTGTACCCGGGCCATCGTCGATTTCTTCCGACCAACCATCAATGTCGAAAGAAAGGCAAGCATTTCAAAGGCGAGGCAGATCACCGGAAGAAGCCCGCCATGCGTACCGGTGATCACGTACTTGCTATGGTCAATGATTTACACGTAATCTTTGGAAAGGGTCCCGGCGCAGTAGCTGTTCCCAATGACGCTGAGGGACACACACCCATGTGGAAGAAGAAATCTATATTTTGGGACCTACCCTACTGGAAAGACCTAGAGGTCCGCTCTTCAATCGACGTGATGCACGTGACGAAGAACCTTTGCGTGAACCTGCTAGGCTTCTTGGGCGTGTATGGAAAGACAAAAGATACACCTGAGGCACGGGAGGACCTGCAACGTTTGCACGAAAAAGACGGCATGCCTCAGAAGTAGTATGAAGGTCCTGCCAGCTACGCTCTTACGAAAGATGAGAAACAAATCTTCTTTGAATGCCTGCTCAGTATGAAGGTCCCGACTGGCTTCTCATCGAATATAAAGGGAATAATAAATATCCCAGAGAAAAAGTTCCAGAACCTAAAGTCTCATGACCGCCACGTGATTATGACGCAACTGCTTCCGGTTGCATTGAGGGGGCTTCTACCGCCATTGTGAAGCTATGTGCATTTCTCAATGCAATCTCTCAGAAGGTGATCGATCCAGAAATGGTACCAAGGCTAAGGTGTGATGTGGCGCAATGTCTTGTCAGTTTCGAGCTGGTGTTCCCACCATCCTTCTTCAATATCATGACGCATGTCCTAGTTCATCTAGTCGACGAGATTGTCGTTCTGGGGCCCGTATTTCTACACAATATGTTCCCCTTTGAGAGGTTCATGGGAGTCCTAAAGAAATATGTCCGTAACCGCGCTAGGCCAGAAGGAAGCATCTCCATGGGCCATCAAACAGAGGATGTCATCGGGTTTTGTGTTGACTTCATTCCTGGCCTTAAGAAGATAGGTCTCCCTAAATCGCGGTATGAGGGGAGACTGACTGGAAAAGGCACGCTAGGAGTAGACTCAATAATATGCAGGGACGGGCATTCTTGGTCTCAAGCACACTACACAGTTCTACAGAACTCTACCTTGGTGACCCCGTATGTTGATGAACACAAGAACAGTCTGCGCTCCAAACACCCGGAGCAGTGCGACGACTGGATTACATGTGAACACATTAGGACTTTCAGCAGTTGGTTGGAAGCACGTCTCAGAGGTGACAACACTGTTTGTGATGAGTTGTACTTGTTATCTAGGGGACCATCTTTGACTGTATTGATTTACAAAGGATACGAGATAAATGGGAATACATTTTACACGATTGACCAAGATCAAAAGAGCACCAACCAAAACAGCGGTGTCCGCTTTGATGCAACAACCGAGAAGGGAAAGGACACATATTATGGTTACATAGTGGACATATGGGAACTTGACTACGGACAAGATTTTAAGGTCCCTTTGTTTAAGTGCAAATGGGTCAATCTGTCAGGAGGCGGGGTACATGTAGACCCACAGTATGGAATGACAATAGTGGATCTGAAAAATCTTGGGTACACTGACGAACCGTTCGTCCTAGCCAATGATGTGGCACAGGTTATCTATGTGAAGGACATGTCTACCAGACCGAGAAAAAGAAAAGATAAGGAAATGAATACATCATACGATGAGCCAAAGCGCCACATAGTTCTTTCAGGAAAAAGGGATATCCTGGGAGTGGAGGGCAAGACAGACATGTCTGAAGATTATGAAAGGTTTCATGAAATTCCCCCCCTTCAATGTCAAGGCTGACCCAAGCATCCTGATAAACGATGAAGATTATCCATGGTTACGGTGCAATAAGCAAATGACAAAAGCGAAGAAAAAGTGAAGACTTTCTCCCACAACTATTATGATGATACCATGCCAAATTTGTAACAGACGAGCATGCTATGCCAACTTTTTCAGAGTTCATTTGAAACTATGAATTTAGGTCGAATTTTCTCTATAGGTGCATCTATGTTCATTTTTTTAGTAAAGTTAATCACAAACTTGTGATTCACACAAATTTCAAAGAATTCAAATTTTAACTATTCAAATTTGAGTTTATAATTTTTCTAAAACAAATGGCACTAACAGAAAGTTTATAATTTTGCTGACCTAAAAGCAAAAAGAATAAAAAAAATAAAGCAAAAAACAAAAGAAAAATGCCTATAATATTTGTTATGACTAACTAAAATTACCAAATTGAGTATAATGATAAAACACAGTAATATTAAATAGCAGGAAAAACAATGACTCAAAAATCAATTTTTATTGTAAAGTTATACATAAACTAGTGACATAAAATAAAAAAGAAATCACTACAAAACTATAAGTTTTTAGTTCTAAGTAGAAATGAAAAAAAAGCAAAAAAAAATGCCACCAACTGGGCCACCACAGCCTGAATACGACTAGAAACCCAACCATGGGCCAGGATTCAGGCCCGCAGCAGGCCCAGTAGGCCCACAGGCATTGCAGTGATAGATTAGGCCCGAAAGCCTGCAGTTGAGAGGAGCTCGAGAGGGTGGGCGCAGCAGCGCTTATAAACCACTCCCGAGCCCTCTCAACTAGCGAGGTGGGACTAAACTTTTGGGCGCGGGGCAGCACAAGGCCATTGGTCCCGGTTGGTGGGACGAACCGGGACCAAAGGGGTGCATTGGTACCGGTTCGTGACACCAACCGGGACCAATGCCCCCCTTTAGTCCCGGTTGGTGCCACCAACCGGGACCAAAGGCCGCCGCTTCCCGCCCTTTGGGCTGCTGAAAAGAGGCCTTTGGTCCCGGTTGGTGGCACCAACCGGGACTAAAGAGGGGCATTGGTCCCGGTTGGTGTCACGAACCGGGACCAAAGGCCTGGGTATATAAGTAGCACTTAGGAAAATTTGACGAACTCATCCCCAGTTGCCCCCCGGCCCGCCCGACGACGCCGAGCACATCGACGCCGCCAGGCTGCCCCGACGCCGTCCGCCGCCCCGTCGCCCCCGACCGCGCCGTCGCCGTCGCCCGTGCCTCGCCGTCGCCGTCGCCGACGTCGTCCCCGAGCCCGCGCACCCCTGCCCTCGCCCCCGAGCGCGCGCGCCTCCGCCGTCCCCGAGCCTTCCTCGTCGCCGACGCCACCTCGCGGTGAGCGCCGCCCCGTTCCCCTGCTCCTCCCCCTGTACTGGCCGCCGACGCCGCCGCGCGCCCCTACCCTTCGCTGTTGCCGCCCCTGCGCGCCCTTAATTTTTTTAGTTAATTTTTTTTCATATGTGTATGTATATTGTGTATGTGTATGTATAATGTATATGTGTATGTGTATGTATATGTGTATGTATATGTCTATGTATAATGTATATGTGTATGTATATGTGTATGTGGTTAGTTTAATTTTTTTTGTTCATAGAAATTTTGTTCATATATATATATAAAGTTTTTTGTTCATAGAAAGTTTTTTGTTCATATATAGAAAGTTAGAAGAAAATTTAGAATATGCTAAAATTTAGAAGAAAAAGAAGGATAGGAAAGAAGAAAATAAGAAGGGGAAGAAAGAAGAAGAGGAGAGGAAGAAGAGGAGAAATAAATAAGAAGAGGAAAAAAGAAGAAAAAGAAGAGGAGAAGAAGAAAGGAATAGAGGAGAAGAAAAAAAATAGAAATTTCTATTTTTTTCTTCTTCTCCTCTATTCCTTTCTTCTTCTCCTCTTTTTTTTCTTCTTTTTTTCTTCGATCTTCTCCTCTATTCCTTTCTTCTTCTCCTCTCTATTCCCTCTCCCGATAACTTCAACACGAGGGGGGGGGGTCGATATACCCCTCGGATAACTTTGACATGAGGGGCGGTCGATATATATACCCCCTCTCGACTGTGATAATAACTTATACCGCGGGAGCACCCCCCGACCCTCTCGCTCGACCAAAACTCTCGAGGACACCCAAACCCTAGAAAAAAACAATGTCGGTCTCCTACCCCCTCCCGCTGCGCCCCTACCCGACAAACTCTCTCGAGGCCACCCCAAACCCTTGAAGCGTTGTCGAGGCCACCCCAAACCCTAGAGAAGCAGCGTCGAGGCCACTAATTAATATATATGATTCCTTACTATGATTAGCTAGCTAGTTCTACGTTTGCCACTAATATATCCATTTGTCATGTTTGAATAATAATTGCCATGCTGTAAATATTTGTAGAAACTATGGACACCACCCGAGACGAAGCAAACGAAGCGATGTTGAGGGACATAATCGCAGAAGGAAGTGATGCCGTCTCGTTGTATCTCAACGACACCGATGGTACTCTGGAAGGAGAGGGTGAAGAAACTGGCTCTGGTGACCTAATGCCGGTGCAAGAAGAAGAACATGAGGACGGCTCCGGTGACCCAATGCTGGTGCAAGAAGGAGACCGTGATGACGGCTCCGGTGACCGAACCGAGTCCGGCCAGGTATATATATTAGTTAAGCCTGTGCTGACTAGCTAATTGATGCATTCATTGTTTTGGTATGTACACATATTAATTAAGTCTTTGCTCTTTTTTCTAGCCCTTCGGATCGAGCACAACTGAGGTAAAGAGACGAGGCCCGAAGAAAAAGTTGAGCCCGGATGAAAGGTTTGAGATCATAGCAATCGCGCCCGACGGCCAACCTATTGAACCCATCCGAACAAAGAAGGCATTTGTTGCTCAGTGCGGGGTTCTGGTTAGGGACAAGATCCCGATCAGCATCCAGCAATGGTTCAAGCCGGCTACAGAAGACCCTGAGGTGTCTTACATCAATGATATGCAGAAAAATGATCTTTGGACTGAGCTGAAGACAAATTTCACCCTACTGCCAGAGGATGATCCGGAGAAGCCAGTTGAGCAATTAATCAAGTCTTTTGCTCTTAAGAGGATGGCAGACCTATTCAGGAGGTGGAAGAATGACCTGAATAGGTTTGTCGAGAAAAAAGAGACACCAGAATTCAAGGGCATATATGAGAAGATCAGAGATGACTGGCCTGCATTTGTGGCCTACAAGACATCGGAAAAGAGTAAGAAGATGTCGGCGACAAACAAGAAAAATGCTGCGAAGAAGAAGCTTCACCATCGCACGGGGTCAGGTGGCTACCTCGTAGCCCGGCCTAAGTGGGCCAAGGCTGAGAATGATCTGCTTGCAAAAGGGATCGAACTAGAGACAATGAGCTGGCCAGACCGTTGCCGGACTTGGTTCTTCGGGGCTGGCGGAACCTTGGACCCTGTAACAGGGAAGTGCATTTGGACGGATGAGCAACTTGACATACCCTTGAAGAAGCTTCGGTACTATATCGCTGCAGCGCAGAAAGGGACGTTCCTTCCAGATAGAGAGAACGACGAGCTCACAAAGGCCCTCGGAAATCCTGAGCACCCTGGACGGACACGAGGCACGCCAGGCTCCATTCCGTGGAAGGCTGGGTTTCCGGACGCAGGCGGTTACGAAAGCAGGAGAGAAGGAATAAAGTGCAGCAGCCCGAACTGCAGGCGCTTAAAGAAAGGGTACTCAGGATAGAGGAACGAGAAGCAAATCGCAGCAAACGAATTGCCGAAGCTTCCCCTGAAGCTACCCCGCCATCTCAGCGGAGAAGCAGCGTGGCTTCCACCGAGCTGCTTCAGCCGGAGCTTGTCTTTACGGCTCCTGCCAGCTATCTCGTGGATGCTATCACGGAGGCTCAAATTTGCCACCTTATGACGCAATGGATGAATATGAAGGTCAAGGCGGTTGTTGGCTCTGTTTTTCCTAATGAACCCGACGCAACAATTCACTGCCAGCCGATTCCCGAAGGATATGCTAAGGTTTTGGTGGATGAAATAACGGAGGGATTTGAGGACCTCCCGCTTGACCACCCTACCGAAGAAGGGGAGACTCGGCTGGGTTCTGCTCTTAAGACTCCATGCCTATGGCGGAAGGAGCTCATCAACCTTCCAAACTGGACGCCTCCGCCTCCTCCTCCTCCTCCGGCGAGTCAGGGCACTCCGCCTCCTCCTCCGGCGAGTGGCGATCAGGGCCCTCGGCCGGCTCCTTCTCCGGCGCATGTGTAGGATCGGAAGTATGTCTAGAGGGGGGTGATTAGACTACTTGACCAAATAAAAACTTAGCCTTTTCCCAATTTTAGTTCTTGGCAGATTTTAGCAATTTTAGGATAGGTCCAGCAATCATCACACAATTCAAGCAAGCATGCAAAGAGTATATAGCAGCGTAAAGTAAAGCATGCAACTTGCAAGAATGTAAAGGGAAGGGTTTGGAGAATTCAAACGCAATTGGAGACACGGATGTTTTTCCCGTGGTTCGGATAGGTGGTGCTATCCTACATCCACGTTGATGGAGACTTCAACCCACGAAGGGTAACGGTTGCGCGAGTCCACGGAGGGCTCCACCCACGAAGGGTCCACGAAGAAGCAACCTTGTCTATCCCACCATGGCCATCGCCCACGAAGGACTTGCCTCACTAGCGGTAGATCTTCACGAAGTAGGCGATCTCCTTGCCCTTACAAACTCCTTGGTTCAACTCCACAATCTTGTCGGAGGCTCCCAAGTGACACCTAGCCAATCTAGGAGACACCACTCTCCAAGAAGTAACAAATGGTGTGTTGATGATGAACTCCTTGCTCTTGTGCTTCAAATGATAGTCTCCCCAACACTCAACTCTCTATCATAGGATTTGGATTTGGTAGAAAGAAGATTTGAGTGGAAAGCAACTTGGGGAAGGCTAGAGATCAAGATTCATATGGTAGGAATGGAATATCTTGGTCTCAACACATGAGTAGGTGGTTCTCTCTCAGAACATATGAGTTGGAAGTGTAGATGTGTCATGATGGCTCTCTCCACGAATGAAGAGGAGGTGGGGGGGGGGTATATATAGCCTCCACACAAAATCCAACCGTTACACACAATTTTCCAATCTCGGTGGGACCGAATCAACAAACTCGGTCGGACCGAAAAGGTAAACCTAGTGACCGTTAGAGATTTTCGGTGGGACTGACATGCAACTCGGTAGGACCGATATGGTTAGGGTTAGGGCATAACATAATCTCGGTGAGACCGATTACACAAACTCGGTGAGACCGATTTGGTAATTAGCTAACGAGAGAGTTGGTCAGGTAAACTCGGTGGGACCGATTTGCTCTTTCGGTGAGACCGAAAAGTTACAAAGGGGAAACAGAGAGTTTACATTGCAATCTCGGTGGGACCTATTTGCTCTTTCGGTGAGATCGAAAAGTTACAAAAGGGAAACATAGAGATTGCAACCCCATCTCGGTGAGACCGAGATCCCTATCGGTAGAACCGATTTGCTAGGGTTTGGCAGTGGCTTATGACAAGTGAAACTCGGTGGCGCCGGATGGAAAGAATCAGTAGGACCGAGTTTGGCTTGGAGTTTAGGTCATTTGTGGATATGGAAAAGTAGCTGAGGATTTTGGAGCATATCATTAAGCACATAAAGCAAAAGGCTCATTAAGCAACACCTCATCCCTCCTTAATAGTATTGGCTTTTCCTATGGACTCAATGTGATCTTGGATCACTAAAAGTGTAAAATGAAGAGTCTTGAGCTTGAAGCTTTAGCCAATCCTTTGTCCTTAGCATTTTGAGGGTTCCACTTTCACCATCCATGCCATGCCAATCATTGAGCTTTCGTGAAATAATTATCTTGGAATAGCATTATCTCAATGAGCTATATGTTGTTATGAATTACCAAAACCACCTAGGGATGGTTGCACTTCCAATCTCCCCCTTTTTGGTAATTGATGACAACATATAGATCAAAGCTTCGACAAATGATAATAAGAATGAATTATATTGTCGCTTTGAGAAGTATGTGATAAGTAAGAGCTCCCCCTAAATTTGTGCATATTTAAAATTTGCTTTGGACTGCAAATGCACATAGAGGTAGAATTATGGGTTACTCTTCCATGTCACATACATCTTGGTGGAGCGCTCAAAATGATAATAATGAAATACATGCACTCATCACCAAGGAAAAGTGAATGACCACATAAGATAGATAAGATATATCAAGCATGCATAAGTGTAGCTTATGATCAAACACATGATCATCAATGTCTCACAAGCATAACAAAGTATCTCGACCAAAAGCAAAAAATGTTTGAAAAACCACCAAATAAAGCAAGAGAGAAAAACAGCACTCTCTCTCTCTCGAAGCCTATGATCTATACATTTTTCTCCCCCTTTGGCAACAAGTTACCAAAAAGTTCCTAGAAAATGCATAGTGCTAGATCGACACTCAGGCTTGATCTTCTGGTGGTGGTGGAGTCCTGATAACTCCAAGGATGAAGGCTTCCGTAGACGTGGTTGGAGTTGGAGCTGAAGTAGATGCTGGAGTTGGTTGGGCTGGTGCTGTGGCTGGAGCTGAGGCGGTGGCTCTTGTGTCAGGAACTGGCACTGCAGACGACCTCGGGCCTCGTGGCACTCTAGCAAATGCATCAGTGGTAGTCTTCCCTTTCCTCTCCTGCATGTCATCTTGCAGTTGCTCCACTGCAGTCTGAATTTTTGTCACCTTGATATCCAAGTCATAGAACTTTTGTTCTACGATTCTCTCTAAGCTTGCCTGGTTCTGAGTCAGGGTAGCTAGTCCTTTCTCAATCCTCAGGGTGGATGCAATCAGGTAGCTGAGCTGCTCTTTCTTGTTCTTCAAGAAGTACTCAGATGCCTCTTCTTGAGTTGGCATCTTGGCAGCTTTCTCCTTCCTTGCCTTCTCCTTCTTAGCTTGTGCCTGGACTGATGATGGTTCATTTTCATGCATCACAACTTGGTTGTCCTTGAAATCTGGATGGATAGGCAAATGTTCCTTGTCCAACAAGTATGTGTCTGTGCCCATTCTTGAGTTGATCAACATCTGGATCTGAGGGGCATATCCACAGCTCCTCTTCTGATCTGCTGCAGTCCTCTTGATAGTTTCTACTATGAGGCTCATGACCTTAAACTTCTAAGGCACATCAAAGATATGTAGCAGGTTGATGGCATGACCTCTGATCATCCCGTGAGCTCCAGACTTGGGCAAAAGTGTGTGCCTAAGGATCCAGTTGATCGTAGGCAGTCCTGACAACAGGTGTTTCACAGACCCAAACTGGTGAGTGTCAAGATCTTCTACAGGAATTTCCTTGTACATATTTGCCATAGAGTTGTGATCCATCTTCTTCTTGGCATAGACATCCAAGTCATCTTCATTCTCTTCTGGGGCATTGATCAACCTTGCCCATTCCTCAACAGTTGAATGGTACCTTGTACCTTCAGACATCCATGTGATCCTTCCATCTGGGTAGAAGTGTGCTGTGGAGTAGAATTGCATAATCAACTCCTCAGTCCACTTTGTGAGCTTCTGCCCAACAAAGTCAGCTACTCCACAAGCTCTGAAGCTATCTTGCACTCCAGGGTAGTGCTCTTCATTTTCCTTGATATATTCCCAGTCGACCCATCTCATGTCACAAACAATGGGCTTCTTGTCCAACAAGACTGTCTCATAGAAGTCCTGCTGTTCCTTAGTGTGGAACCTGTAGTCAACAGCAGTCCTTCTCCTGGTACCATATGGATCCTCTGCTCTCCATTTTCTTAGCCCAGAGTCTCTTCTGATCTTCATGTCCTCAGCCGCAGGATGAGCATCATTGTGGTCTGGGATCTTGGGCTTCAACTTTCTCAGCACTTGGCCTTCCTCTTCTTCAACAGCTTCAGGCACTGGGGCCTTGTTCTTCTTAGCAGCTGGTATGCTCCTTGTATTTCTCTTTGGTTTTGGCTTTGGAGCTGGCTTGGCTTTGGATGCAGCCTTGGGGGCTTCCTTGGGCTTAGATGCAGCTGCCCCTGTTCTTATAGCATCACCCATCAGCTTGGGTGCCTTGGGTGCTGGTGCAACATCCTCTTCTTCTTCTTCTTCATCATCAGAAGAATGCTGTTCAAATTCAGCCATGGGATCAACTTTCTTGCACCATCTGCCTCTTTTCCTTTCTTTCTTTGTTTCAGCTGCAACTGGCTCTTTGGGTGCAGGCTTCTTAGGAATCTTTGTTGAGGCTCTGGCCTTTGGCATGGGCTGCCTGCCTGCTGGCCTTTTGACCTTTAAGCCTGGTTTGTTGCTTTGTCTTGAGCCATGCTCTTTCTTGAGTTCAACTTTCTTGGAAGTTGCTTCCTCCTCTGCCACATAGTCCTCATCCTCTGATTATGAGGTTCTCTTCTTCCTTTGTCTTGTGGCAGCTTTTGGCAGGTTGCTGGGGGTACTCCTGCTGCCTTCATCTGAAGAGCTGGAGGGACTAGTGCCCTCACTCATCTGCATTGGCTGCTCTGACAGGTTCTGGCTATCACTCTGGTCTGACATGTTGAACAAGCTGACTCTGACCCTGTGAATAGTTTATAGATGAGATAGAGTGGATGAGCATCACAAAATGCAGAGTTTTTTGCAAAAGAATGATTCAAAAACTTGGTTTTAGTTTCCCACAGAAAGCATTTTGGATCTACCGATTTTTAAACTCGGTGATACCGAAGCAGTTTTTGGAACCTAAACTAGTGAACTCGGTTGGACCGAGTCACAGTTCGGTGGCACCGAGACTGCTAGGGTTTCACAAAGTTCCAAAATCGGTCACACCGATTAGCAATACTCGGTCAGACCGAGTTTTACTTGTGCAATGGCATAAGCCAAATCGGTGGGACCGAGTTTTTCAACTCGGTGGGTCCGAGATGATTTCGGCGGAAACCTAACCCTAAAATTTTCGGATCAAACCTATTCTATTGAGTTCATTGACTGGATAGGAGTTTATCAAACGTGGCAAGAATACATCTGATCACAATGTGCTAGGAATCGGATTGGAGAATAGCACAAAGATCGAGTCCATACCCTAGTTCGGCGGATACTCGCTACGGCGGCAACGGCGGGGTTGATTCCCGTTGACGGCGACGGAGGCCAGCGACTGGAGGCGGCTGGCGGCGAGAAGATGATCCAGAGACCATGTAGGCAGAGCGAGCTATCGCGCGGGCGAAGGGGTTCGGAGAAATTTCCAAATTTTTGCCCGTGTCTATATATAGCCCGACCCTGTCGGTGTGACCGAGTGGAACAACTCGTTGGCACCGAGATGCAAAACTGTATACAGTTATTGCAACTCGGTGTGACCGAATGGTTCAAATCGGTTGCACCGAGATCGAAAACATAGATCAACTTAATGATCTCAGTAAGACCGAAAGTGGGGTATTGGTCAGACCGAGAATCACAGAGGTTTTGAAAGTTTAAGTCTATGACGAATCGGGGACTCCGAGTGCTCCTCACACAGAGTGGTTCGAATCTGACTTGATCAATTTTGTGACGTAGCATGAATAGAGTTTGAGACGAGAAAAACATAGATAGCTAGAGAAGGTTCTTAGGCATTCTAGTCCATCCACTTGGCAAAAGAAAAATAAAGCCAAACAATCAAAACAACAAGTGGATGTCCTCGAATGAGTAAAATATGCAACCAACATGCTCACACAATAAAATGGCAATTGAAATATGTGACAAAGCATGCACAACCAATTCTAGCATCTATCAAGCAATTGGCGATGACTAGGTCATCTATATATGAGTATATTGACATAGGAGTCAAATGAAAACATTTGATCATAGGTCATACTCATCGTTTAAGCTCAAGTGGGGTTACCACTTTTACATAAAGCATTGTTGTGTTCACATCATTAGAGTTGCTTTAACTCAAGTCTTAGAGTAAAGCTCCCCCTAGATGTGATATCCCCCCTAAGAGGGATGAACTAACCTTGGGTTTTGTCGATGATGACTTCATGTAGATGTTGAAGATGTGGATGCTCAATGTAGATCACTTGGAGCTATCCTTTTGAGTGAATTGCACTTTCAATACCCCTACATGGGTTAGTCCCACAAGGAACAAATAAGGATATCCATAGACATAGAGTGATGTACACACAAGATGATGTCTATGAAGGCTTTTAGGTTACCTTGTCCCTTGTCTTACCAACAAGAGGGTTTGTGACTCCTTGAACTAGTGCAAGATGTGGAAGTTGATTGCACTTGTTCTTGCCAAAATGATAAGAGTGAAGTATGTTGGCGGAGTCACCCTCAAAAACTCTCTAGTTCTTCTTCTTTTGGATCCACACCATCTTGATGGGAATCCTTGGAGTTGTAGTCGTACTTGATGAAGTGGAACTTGAAGTAGTCTTGGGAATCCACTTGACTAAGGTCTTAGGAGCTTCTTCAAATGCATCAATTTCCTCTTGAAGCTTGTCCTTGCCTTTTTGCTTGTAGTCTTGTGGTGGAAGATCATCTTGAGTTTGTGTCCCCTTGAAAGAAGTAGGATCATACTTCTCTTGTTGAGGAACAAACTTTGTCTTGGGGTATTGATCTTCTTCCCACTCAACTCCATTGGCATTGAAGTTTCGTTCAAAACCAACACCTTGATTCTTCCGGTGCCTTCCTTGCTTGCGTACAATCTCCTCGAATTGCTTACTTCCGGCAAGGCTTTTGTACACTCCTTTCTCTATGATTCCCTTCAATAAGCTATTTTCTTGCTCAAGAGTAACTTGGCTAAGAGAATCGTTTGTGGAATCAAGAGAACTACTAGAAGCAACAATATTGGATTTAACATGATCATTGTTACTACTAGAGGAAGAATCTTTCTTGTTCTTGTTATTAGACTTGACTTGAGGCATGTAAGTGGATAAGAGTAAACGCTTGGCAATGTAAGAAGAACTTTTCTTGCGGAGATCATCATTGATTGCCTTTAAAAACTCATGCTCTTGCTCAAGATTTAGCTTTTCAAAGCGTAGCTTCTCATGAGCTCTTAAAAGTTCTCGATGATCTTCGAAGATAGTTTCATGAGCTAACTTAAGAGTGTTTAGTTCTTTAGTTAGAGCCTCAATTTTCTCCTTATCATTGTCATTCATTTTATCTTGATTAATTAATGTTTCATCATAGTATTCATCACTAGAGTTGTCAACAAGTAAATCATCATCACCTAACAAGTCATCCTCATCACTATTGAAATCAACATACTTAGGGTGAGTTACCTTAGGACCTTTGGCCATGAAGCATCTTCCAATTCCTTCATTTGGTGAGTCAAATATGTTGAAGGAGTTGGTTGACACAAGTGCTAGACCGGCAACACCTTCATCTTGAGTATATTCGGAATTGGAGTGATAACTTCTCTCGGAGTGGTTGTCGGAGTCAGAGCCGGATACCCATTCACCAACATGAGCTCGATGTCTTCGTTTTGTGTAGCTCCTTGATGATTTTTCCTTTCTTTCCGAATCCTTGCTCCTCCGTGAGTATCTTCGTTCATAATGATCATCTCTACTCCTTCTCTCTCTTGATGGTGATTCTTCTCTTTTGCCTCTTCTTTTTGGAGAATCTTCTCTTCTTTTGTAGGGAGCCGTACACTCATTGGAATAGTGTCCGGGTCTTCCACAATTGTAGCAGTTTTGCTCTCGACTAGAAAATCTTTTGTCATTGTAGGACCTTGACTTGGAGCTTCTATCTTTGCTTCTACTCTTGTAGAACTTGTTGAAGTTCTTCACCATTAGGCTCAATTCTTCGTTGAAGTTTTGTTTCTCACTTGATGATGTGGGTACTTCACATGAGGCTTTGTAGGCACCACTTGATTTGTTGTGAAGTTCCTCTTTATCCTTGAGCGACATCTCATGAGCAACAATTCTTCTAATGACCTCTGTTGGCTTGAGATCTTTGTAATTGGGCATCATTTGGATCAATGTGCACACGGTATCATATTTTCCATCCAAGGCTCTTAGGATCTTCTTGATGATGAATCTGTCGGTCATCTCTTCACTTCCTAAGCCAGCAATCTCGTTTGTGATGAGAGCAAGCCTAGAGTACATTTCAGTGACACCTTCACCATCCTTCATTTTGAACTTGTCAAGTTGACTTTGAAGCACATCCAATTTGGATTCCTTGACGGAGTCGGTACCTTCGTGCATATCAATCAAAGTATCCCAAATTTCCTTTGCATTCTCAAGACGGCTGACTTTGTTGAATTCTTCGGGGCATAATCCGTTGAAGAGAATATCACAAGCTTGAGCGTTGTATTGTAGCATCTTCAACTCATCCGCGGTAGCTTCACGGTTTGGTTCCTTCCCGTCGAAGAAATCACCTTGCAAACCAACACACACAATAGCCCAAATGGCGGGGTTATGTCCAAGAATATGCATTTTCATTTTATGCTTCCAACTAGCAAAACTAGTACCATCAAAGTAAGGACCTCTACGGTGATAATTTCCCTCGCTAGACGCCATACTCTCCTAGGTTGTGAAACCAAGGCTATGACCACCAAAAGCTATGGAAATCAAAGCAAATGGAGACCAAAGCTCTGATACCACTTGTAGGATCGGAAGTATGTCTAGAGGGGGGGGGGTGATTAGACTACTTGACCAAATAAAAACTTAGCCTTTTCCCAATTTTAGTTCTTGGCAGATTTTAGCAATTTTAGGATAGGTCAAGCAATCATCACACAATTCAAGCAAGCATGCAAAGAGTATATAACAGCGGAAAGTAAAGCATGCAACTTGCAAGAATGTAAAGGGAAGGGTTTGGAGAATTCAAACGCAATTGGAGACACGGATGTTTTTCCCGTAGTTCGGATAGGTGGTGCTATCCTACATCCACGTTGATGGAGACTTCAACCCACGAAGGGTAACGGTTGCGCGAGTCCACGGAGGGCTCCACCCATGAAGGGTCCACGAAGAAGCAACCTTGTCTATCCCACCATGGCCATCGCCCACGAAGGACTTGCCTCACTAGCGGTAGATCTTCACGAAGTAGGCGATCTCCTTGCCCTTACAAACTCCTTGGTTCAACTCCACAATCTTGTCGGAGGCTCCCAAGTGACACCTAGCCAATCTAGGAGACACCACTCTCCAAGAAGTAACAAATGGTGTGTTGATGATGAACTCCTTTCTCTTGTGCTTCAAATGATAGTCTCCCCAACACTCAACTCTCTCTCATATGATTTGGATTTGGTAGAAAGAAGATTTGAGTGGAAAGCAACTTGGGGAAGGCTAGAGATCAAGATTCATATGGTAGGAATGGAATATCTTGGTCTCAACACATGAGTAGGTGGTTCTCTCTCAGAACATATGAGTTGGAAGTGTAGATGTGTTCTGATGGCTCTCTCCATGAATGAAGAGGAGGTGGAGGGGTATATATAGCCTCCACACAAAATCCAACCGTTACACACAATTTACCAATCTCAGTGGGACCGAATCAACAAACTCGGTCGGACCGAAAAGGTAAACCTAGTGACCGTTAGAGATTTTCGGTGGGACTGACATGCAACTCGGTAGGACCGATATGGTTAGGGTTAGGGCATAACATAATCTCGGTGAGACCGATTACACAAACTTGGTGAGACCGATTTGGTAATTAGCTAACCAGAGAGTTGGTCAGGTAAACTCGGTGGGACCGATTTGCTCTTTCGGTGAGACCGAAAAGTTACAAAGGGGAAACAGAGAGTTTACATTGCAATCTCGGTGGGACCGATTTGCTCTTTCGGTGAGACTGGAAAGTTACAAAAGGGAAACAGAGAGATTGCAACCCCATCTCGGTGAGACTGAGATCCCTATCGGTAGAACCGATTTGCTAGGGTTTGGCAGTGGCTTATGACAAGTGAAACTCGGTGGCGCCGGATGGAAAGAATCGGTAGGACCGAGTTTGGCTTGGAGTTTAGGTCATTTGTGGATATGGAAAAGTAGCCGAGGATTTTGGAGCATATCATTAAGCACATAAAGCAAAAGGCTCATTAAGCAACACCTCATCCCTCCTTGATAGTATTGGCTTTTCCTATGGACTCAATGTGATCTTGGATCACTAAAAGTGTAAAAATGAAGAGTCTTGAGCTTGAAGCTTTAGCCAATCCTTTGTCCTTAGCATTTTGAGGGTTCCACTTTCACCATCCATGCCATGCCAATCATTGAGCTTTCCTGAAATAATTATCTTGGAATAGCATTAGCTCAATGAGCTATATGTTGTTATGAATTACCAAAACCACCTAGGGATAGTTGCACTTTCAGCGTGGCGGCACTCCGCCTCCTTCTCCGCCTGCGCCGGCGCGCCCGAGCAGCCAGCCTACTCATTCTCCGCCTCGTCAGCAAGGGCGGAAGAGACCCGCCGCCGCTCCGGCAGCTGCTCCGGCGCGTCGTAGTTCTTCTCCTCCGCCTCTTAAGCAAGTCAAGAAGACTGCCGCTCCGTCTGCTCTGCCGGCGTCTAGCAGTACAGCTAGAGGCGGAAGAAAATACAAATTCGGTCCTTCTCTGAAGACTCCAGAGAAGTTACCATACGAGATGAGGCCGGAGGAGAACGCAAGGATCGCGCGAACTGTTTCAAGGGTTGAAAGCACAGAGACATCCACCTCCGAAGGAGAAGGTAGATTCGGTGAAAGTGAAGCGCACTCTGGCTGCCCTGGAAAAACCACCCAAGTCTCCGCCGAAAGGCAACTATGAGCGCATTATTGCAAAGACATGGGCCAAAGCGTCGCGGTCAGGAAGTACAGTCAGTGATCAAAGGCTGAAAGAACGACAAGTAGCTGGGAAACAAATTGCCCAGCTCGGCGAACAAGCAAAGCAATCGTGCCCCCCGCTCAAGGTGCCTAGCGTCGATCCGAGGATGGCGCCCGGTTATACCAATCTTGACGATTACCTGCCCGACGATGTAGATTATGATTTCCTGGACGTGCAGATACACAGATACGAGTACGGGAAGCCTCTCGTCAAAGATGAAAGATCTCTAACAACGATGATGCGAAGATTGCATGATTGGTACATGAAAACCTGCAGAGAGTCTGGGGGGAGGAATACTTTGTATATGAGAGTTAAACCGGAGCATGACCTCGTTGGAATTGAACTGTTGCATGTTCCATTTGAGGAGTTCTATCAGTTTTTCAATCAATTGGCCCTCGATAAAGCAACGGTCACCTGCTACTGTCTGTAAGTACTACTACTTCTGTCATTAAGTCTCTCTATATAGCTCAGCTCTTTCATTGCATGTATTTATAATTATCCTCACTATATTATGCAGATTGAAGATCGCCGAATTGAAGAAAAGACAAATCGGTGATATTGGGTTCATTAACACAAATCTCATAGATGCAGTTTAGGTTAAAGATCATGCCGCAGAAACCGAGGCCAACTTGCTACGATCATTCAAAAAAAATGAAGACAAAGATATAATACTCTTTCCTTACAACTTCAAGTGAGTGTTGTCTTGTGCATATTCGGTTTCCCTTATATATTAGTCCAGGTTATAGTAATGTAATTGATGATTTATGCATGCGTGCGCAGTTTCCACTATATTCTCCTGGAGATTAGGCTTGAGAAGGGAGTAGTAACTGTCTTGGACTCGAGATGAAAAGATCCCCAGGAGTATGCGGACATGACTGAAATCCTCAAGAAGTAAGTTAAATCGATCATTATCCACCATATCAGCAAATTTGTTCATTTCCTGATATCAAGTAATTGTTTTCTTTTGTCTGGCAGTGTTTGGAGAAAATTCAGCACAAAACCCCCGGGACTCCTGAAGGAGCTGGAATTTAGATACCCGAAAGTAAGTACTATAGTACCATGTTCCGCGCGTCTCCTAGCTATTGATTCAACCGCTAGTTCCATCAATATCATTTGGCATTCTTGCTTATCTATTTGATTGACCTCTATTTCTTGTAAAGTGGTTGTGGCAGGAACAAGGGAATGATTTCTGTGGATACTACGTCTGCGAGTCCATCCGCCACACGACCTGTGAGCGGGGTGGGTACTCTGAGAAACAATATGAAGTGCGTAAGAAATAATATTCACAATTTTTGTTTATTACCATCATTTGTGTTGAGTTTCATTCATTCATATATATATATGTATTGACCAACGAAAAAAATAGCGCGCTATAATGACGCTATAGCGCCGTTATAGCGTATTCAGAAGGAAACGCTATATTTTAGCAAATTCAGCCGCTATGGCGCTATTCACGTAATTAGCGCGCTACATGGCGTTATAACGTTGTAGCGTGTAGCGTTATAGCGTTCAAATGATGAAAAATATCAGAAAAATAGGGAAGCACAGGTTTGTTTTGTGGTTATTGCACAGTAGATGTAGGCTTGGTGCTCAGTGTTCAGAGTTAATATATGTTGAATAGATTGACTACAGTTTGACATTCAGTTTAAAATTTGTGCTTCCTATCTCGCTAGATTATGTCTCTCTATGATGGTGTCTTAAGGTACTGAAATACTTTATTTGTGGATATATTGGCATTTTTTGCAAACGCTATTTTGGAATATAGCACGCTATTAGCGTGCTATAACTTGTGTAGCATTTTGAGATGGGGCTCGCTATATTTTGTAGCGAGCTATTTTTTTCGTTGGTATTGACCCCCTTCTTCAAATTAGATGTTTCGGCAGCGGGATGAACTCCTAAAACCAGATCGCATGTGAGAAATTCAAGAGGAATTGGCGGCATTCTTTCTTGACCACGTGATCGCTGAAGACGGAGAATACTATGTGGACCATGCGTCCATAATTTAAGAGATTATATTTGTAAAAGATAATTATTGTATATATGTAGCCGGTAGTGTCGGACGATAGATATACGAGAACTTGTTGTTCGACCAATCTCTCGGAGAAGGAGAGGTGGTCGATATCACTCCTCTCTGTATGCATATATGTTCATGACGATCTTCTGTTTCCTTCATTTGCTTACTAGCTAGTTAGCATGCCTAGTCCTCTCTATACGTATGTATAGTACGTAGCGTCGACCAAGCATGAACATAAGAGAGGACACTTCTCTCTATTAATTAGCTATCTAACACAATATATGAAATACCTAAATTAACCCCCCAAAACCCCCAAACCCCCCTTTTAAAACAACCAAAACCCCCAGCCACAGAAATGCTGACGCGTGGAGGTCTATTGGTCCCGGTTGGTGCCACCAACCGGGACCAAAGGCCCTCCTGCCTTGGCTCGGCGCGCAGGCCACGTGGAGGCCCATCTGTCCCGGTTCTGGTTTGAGCCGGGACTAAAGGGTGAGGGTATTAGTAACGACCCTTTAGTCCCTGTTCGGGAACCGGGACTAAAGGCCCTTACGAACTGGGACAAAAGGCCGGTTTTCTACTAGTGATAGAGATGCAAAATGAAAAGTAAAAAGCAAAGTAAAAAGCAAAGCAATATTAAAGTGATGGATATTGATATGATGAGAATAGACCCGGGGGCCATAGGGTTCACTAGTGGCTTATCTCAAGAGCATAAGTATTCTACGGTGGGTGAACAAATTACTATTGAGCAATTGACAGAATTGAGCATAGTTATGAGAATATCTAGGCATGATCATGTATATAGGCATCACGTCCGTGACAAGTAGACCGAAACGATTCTGCATCTACTACTATTACTCCACTCATCGACCGCTATCCAGCATGCATCTAGAGTATTAAGTTAGAAACAGAGTAACGCTTTAAGCAAGATGACATGATGTAGAGAGATAAATTCATGCAATATGAAATAAACCCCATCTTGTTATCCTCGATGGCAACGATGCAATACGTGCCTTGCTGCCCCTTCTGTCACTGGGAAATGACACCGCAAGATCGAACCCAAAGCTAAGCACTTCTCCCATGGCAAGAAAAACCAATCTAGTAGGCCAAACCAAACTGATAATTCGAAGTGACTTGCAAAGATAACCAATCATACATAAAAGAATTCAGAGAAGATTCAAATATTATTCATAGATAGACTTGATCATAAACCCACAATTCATCAGTCTCAACAAACACACTGCAAAAAGAAGATTACAACGAATAGATCTCCACGAGAGAGGGGGAGAACTTTGTATTGAGATCCAAAAAGAGAGAAGAAGCCATCTAGCTACTAACTATGGACCCGAAGGTCTGAGGTAAACTACTCACACTTCATCGGAGAGGCTATGATGATGTAGAAGCCCTCCATGATGACGGCCCTCTCCGGTGGAGCTCCGGAACAGGCCCCAAGATGGGATCTCGTGGATACAGAAAGTTGCGGCGGTGGAATTAGGTTTTTGGCTCCTGTTTTGATCGTTTGGGGGTACGTAGGTATATATAGGAGGAAGGAGTACATCGGAGGAGCACCGAGGTGCCCACGAGGCAGGGGGCGCGCCCTGTATGGGGGGGCGCGCCCCCACCCTCGTGACCGCCTCCAGTACTTCTTGGAGTAGGGTCCAAGTCTCTTGGATCACGTTCGGTGAGAAAATCACGTCCCCGAAGATTTTATTCCGTTTGGACTCCGTTTGATATTCTGTTTTTCCGAAACTCTGAAATAGGCAAAAAACAACAATTCTGGGCTGGGCCTCCGGTTAATAGGTTAGTCCCAAAAATAATATAAAAGTGGAAAATAAAGCCCAATATAGTCCAAAACAGTAGATAATATAGCATGGAGCAATGAAAAACTATAGATACGTTGGAGACGTATCAGGCATCCCCAAGCTTAATTCCTGCTCGTCCTCGAGTAGGTAAATGATAAAAAGAGAATTTTTGATGCGGAGTGCTACTTGGCATAATTTCAATGCAAATCCTCTTAATTGTGCTATGAATATTCAGATTCGAAAGATTCAAGACAAAGGTTTATATTGACATAGAAAATAATAATACTTCAAGCATACTAATAAAGCAATTATGTCTTCTCAAAATAACATGGCCAAAGAAAGTTATCCCTACAAAATCATATAGTCTGGCTATGATCCATCTTCACCACACAAAGTATTTAAATCATGCACAACCCCGATGAGAAGCCAAGCAATTGTTTCATACTTTAAGATTTTCAAAACTTTTTCAATCTTCACGCAATACATGAGCGTGAGCCATGGATATAACACTATATGTGAAATAGAATGGTGGTTGTGGAGAAGACAAAAAGAGGGGAAGATAGTCTCACATCAACTAGGCGTATCAACGGGCTATGGCGATGCCCATTAATAGATATCAATGTGAGTGAGTAGGGATTGCCATGCAACGGATGCACTGGAGCTATAAGTATATGAAAGCTCATCAAAAGAAACTAAGTGGGTGTGCATCCAACTCCTTGCTCATGAAGACCTAGGGCAATTTGAGGAAGCCCATCATTGGAATATACAAGCCAAGTTCTATAATGAAAAATTTCCACTAGTATACGAAAGTGATATAGTGAGAGACTCTCTATCATGAAGATCTTGGTACTACTTTGAAGCACAAGTGTGGTAAAAGGATAGTAACATTGTCCCTTCTCTCTTTTTCTCTCATTTTTTTATTTGGGCCTTTTCACTTTTTTTATGGACTCTTTTTATTTTTTTTATTTTTCGTCCGGAGTCTCATCCCGACTTGTGGGGGAATCATAGTCTCCATCATTCTTTCCTCACTTGGGACAATGCTCTAAAAATGATGATCATCACACTTTTAATTTTCTTACAACTCAACAATTGCAACTCGATACTTAGAACAAGATATGACTCTATATGAATGCCTCCGACGGTGTACCGGGATATGCAATGAATCAAGAGTGACATGTATGAAAGAATTATGAATGGTGGCTTTGCCACAAATACAATGTCACTACATGATCATGCTAGCAATATGACAATGATGGAGCGTGTCATAATATACGGAACGGTGGAAAGTTGCATGGCAATATATCTCGGAATGGCTATGGAAATTCCATGATAGGTAGGTATGGTGGCTGTTTTGAGGAAGGTATATGGTGGGTGTATGATACCGGCGAAAAGTGCGCGGTATTAGAGAGGCTAGCAATGGTGGAAGGATGGGAAAAAGTGCATATAATCCATGGACTCAACATTAGTCATAAAGAACTCATATACTTATTGCAAAAATTTAGAAGTTTATCAAAGCAAAGTATTACGTGCATGCTCCTAGGGGGATAGATTGGTAGGAAAAGACCATCGCTCGTCCCCGACCACCACTCATAAGGAAGACAATCAATAAACACCTCATGCTCCGACTTCGTTACATAACGGTTCACCATACATGCATGCTACGGGAATCACAAACTTCAACGCAAGTATTCTTTAAATTCATAACTACTTAACTAGCATGACTCTAATATTATCACCTCTATATCTCAAAACAATTATCATGTTTCAATCTTCTCTTAGTATTCAACGCACTCAAAAAGAAAGTTTCACAAATCTTGCATACCAAGCATATTATTATTAAGCAATTTACCATGCTATTAAGGCTCTCAAAATGATATAAGTGAAGCATGAGAGATCAATAGTTTCTCTAAAAGAAATCCACCACCGTGCTCTAAAAGATCTAAGTGAAGCACAGAGAGTAAGATTATCACATTCAAAAGATATAAGTGAAGCACATAGAGCAAAACTACATAGCTCAAAAGATATAAGTGAATCACAAAGAGTATTATATCAAACTTTAATTCATATATGGCTCTCTCAAAGGTGTGTACAACAAGGATGATTGTGGCACACTATCAAACAAAGACACAAATAATACAAGACACTCCAAGCAAAACACATATCATGTTGGTGAATAAAAATATAGCTCCAAGTAAAATACCGATAGAAGTGGACGAAAGAGGGGATGCCTTCCGGGGCATCCCCAAGCTTTGACTTTTGGTGTCCTTGGATTATCTTGGGGGTGCCATGGGAATCCCCAAGCTTAGGCTCTTGCCACTCCTTGTTTCATAATCCATCAAAAGATTTCACCCAAAACTTGAAAACTTCACAACACAAAACTCAATAGAAATCTCGTGAGCTCCGTTAGAGAAAGAAAACATAAAACCACTTCAAAGTACTGTAATAAAATCATTCTTTATTTATATTTGTGTTAAACCTACTGTATTCCAACTTATCTATGGATTATAAACTATTTTACTAGCCATAGATTCATCAAAATAAGCAAACAACACACGAAAATCAGAATCTGTCAAAAGCAGAACAGTCTGTAGTAATCTGTAACTAACACAAACTTCTGGAACTCCAAAAAATCTAACAAAATTAGGAGACCTAGATTTTTTTTATTGATCAGCAGCAATTGGAATCAGTATTTTATCACGTTTTGATGATTTTTAATAATTCGGGCACTGAGCGCAAAGTTTCTGGAAATTACAGCAAGATCAAATAACTATCATCCAAGAAGATCCAATAGGTCTAGCTTGGCACAAACACTAATTAAAACACAAAACCACATCCAAACAGAAGGTATATGGGTTATTTATTCCCTAACAGAAGAAAAACACAAAAAATAAAAAATAAAATTGGGTTGCCTCCCAACAAGCGCTATCGTTTAACGCCCTTAGCTAGGCATAAAAGCGAGGATATATTTTAGGTATTGCCATCTTTGGTAGGCAATCCATAGGTGGTTATCATGATAGTTTCATATGGAAATCTTATTTCCTTTCTAGGAAATTGTTCCATGCCCTTTTTTAATGGAAATTGAAATCTAATATTCCCTTCCTTCATATCAATAATCGCACCAACCGTTCTAAGGAAAGGTCTACCAAGAATAATAGGGCAAGAAGGATTGCAATCTATATCAAGAACAATGAAATATACGGGCACATAATTCCTATTTGCAATAATAAGAACATCATTAATCCTTCCCATAGGTTTCTTAATAGTGGAATCCGCAAGATGCAAGTTTAGAGAGCAATCATCAAAGTCATGGAAATCTAGCAAATCACACAAAGTTTGGGGGATAGTGGAGACACTAGCACCCAAATCACACAAAGCATAAAACTCATGATCTTTAATTTTAATTTTAATAGTTGGTTCCCACTCATCATAGAGTTTTCTAGGGATAGAAACTTTCAACTCAAGTTTTTCTTCATAAGATTGCATCAAGGCATCAACATTATGTTCGGTAAAGGCTTTCTTTTGACTATAAGCACGAGGAGAATTTAGCACGGATTGCAACAAGGAAATACAATCAATCAAAGAGCAACTTTCATAATTAAATTCCTTGAAATCCAATATAGTGGGTTTAGCAACATCTAGGGTTTTATTTCTTTCAATCCCACTTTCGTCAATTTCATCATAAAGATCAAAATACTCTGAATTTTTAGAATGCCTTCTAGGTAAAGGAAGATCATATTCAGTTTCATCAAGATTCATATTGCAAAACAAAGATTTGATAGGGGACACATCAATAACTTTTAGATCTTCATCTTGATTTTCACAGGAATTGGAAGAACACGCTTTAATAAAGGCATCTTTGGAAGCACGCATCCTAGCGGTTCTTTCCTTGCACTCATCAATGGAAATTATCATGGCTTTGAGAGACTCATTGATATCATGCTTAGGAGGAATAGATCTAAGCTTTAAAGAATCAACCTCAAGAGAAATTCTATCAACGTTCCTAGCCAAATCATCAACTTTAAACAATTTCTCCTCAAGCAAAGCCTTAAATTCTTTTGTGAATTCATAAACTATTTAACACTACTCTCAAATTCAGAGGGCATATTATTGAAATTTCCAAAAGAGTTGTTGTAGAAATTTCCATAATTATTAGAAGGATTACTAGGATAAGGCCTAGAATTAAAATTCCCTCTATACGCGTTGTTACCAAAATTATTCCTACCAACAAAATTCACATCCTTAGATTCATTATTATTCTCAATCAAAGTAGACAAATGCATATCATTAGGATAAGAAGAAACACTCTTAGTAGCAAATAATTTCATAAGTTCATCCATCTTTCCACTCAAAACATTGATTTCTTCTATAGCATGCACCTTTTTATTAGTGGATCTTTCAGTGTGCCATTGAGAATAATTAACCATAATATTATCTAGGAGTTTAGTAGCATCTCCTAAAGTGATTTCCATAAAAGTGCCTCCCGTGGCCGAATCTAAAAGATTTCTAGAAGCAAAATTCAATCCGGCATAAATTTGTTGTATAATCATGCACAAATTCAAACCATGAGTAGGGCAATTACGTATCATTAATTTCATTCTCTCCCAAGCTTGTGCAACATGTTCATGATCAAGTTGCTTAAAATTCATAATGTCGTTTCTAAGAGAGATGATCTTAGCAGGAGGAAAATACTTAGAGATAAAAGCATCTTTGCACTTGTTCCAAGAATCAATACTATTTTTAGGCAAAGATGAAAACCAAGCTTTAGCACGATCTCTAAGCGAAAAAGGAAATAGCTTCAATTTAACGACATCATTATCAACATCTTTTTTCTTTTGCATATCACATAAATCAATGAAGCTATTCAGATGAGTAGCGGCATCTTCACTAGGAAGGCCGGCGAATTGATCTTTCATAACAAGATTCAACAAAGCAGTATTGATTTCACAAGATTCAGTATTGGAAAGAGGAGCAATTGGAGTGCTAAGGAAATCATTATTATTGGTATTGGTGAAGTCACACAATTTGGTAGTATCTTGAGCCATCGCGACAAACAAGCGATCCACACACGAGCAAACAAAGGCAAGCGAGGAAAAGGCAAACGGAAAGAGAGGAGGAGAAGGAGAAGGAGATTGGTAAAGAGAGGGCGAATAAAACGACAAGGGTGAAGTGGGGGAGAGGAAAACGAGAGGCAAATGGCAACTAATGTAATGCGAGAGATAGGGATTGTGATGGGTACTTGGTATGTTGACTTTTTTGCGTAGACTCCCGGGCAACGGCGCCGGAAATTATTCTTGCTACCTCTTGAGCTTGCGTTGGTTTTCCCCGAAGAGGAGAGGATGATGCAGCAGAGTAGCGTAAGTATTTCCCTCAGTTTTTAAGAACCAAGGTATCAATCCAGTAGGAGGACACGCTCAAGTCCCTCGTACCTGCACAAAACGATAGCTACTCGCAACCAACACGATTAGGGGTTGTCAATCCCTTCACGGTCACTTACGAGAGTGAGAACTGATAGATAATGTTTTTGGTATTTTTGATATAGAGATGCAAAGTGAAAAGTAAAAAGCAAAGCAATATTAAAGTGATGGAGATTGATATGATGAGAATAGACCCGGGGGCCATAGGGTTCACTAGTGGCTTCTCTCGAGAGCATAAGTATTCTACGGTGGGTGAACAAATTATTGTTGAGCAATTGACAGAATTGAGCATAGTTATGAGAATATCTAGGCATGATCATGTATATAGGCATCACGTCCGTGACAAGTAGACCGAGACGATCCTGCATCTACTACTATTACTCCACTCATCGACCGCTATCCAACATGCATCTAGAGTATTAAGTTAGAAACAGAGTAACGCTTTAAGCAAGATGACATGATGTAGAGAGATAAATTCATGCAATATGAAATAAACCCCATCTTGTTATCCTCGATGGCAACGATGCAATACGTGCCTTGCTGCCCCTTCTGTCACTGGGAAAGGACACCGCAAGATCGAACCCAAAGCTAAGCACTTCTCCCATGGCAAGAAAAACCAATCTAGTAGGCCAAACCAAACTGATAATTCGAAGTGACTTGCAAAGATAACCAATCATACATAAAAGAATTCAGAGAAGATTCAAATATTATTCATAGATAGACTTGATCATAAACCCACAATTCATCGGTCTCAACAAACACACCGCAAAAAGAAGATTACATCGAATAGATCTCCACGAGAGAGGGGGATAACTTTGTATTGAGATCCAAAAAGAGAGAAGAAGCCATCTAGCTACTAACTATGGACCCGAAGGTCTGAGCTAAACTACTTACACTTCATCGGAGAGGCTATGATAATGTAGAAGCCCTCCGTGATGACGGCTCTCTCCGGCGGAGCTCCGGAACAGGCCCCAAGATGGGATCTCGTGGATACAGAAAGTTGCGACGGTGGAATTAGGTTTTTGGCTCCTGTTTTGATCGTTTGGGGGTACGTAGATATATATAGGAGGAAGGAGTACATCAGAGGAGCACCGAGGGCCCCACGAGGCAGGGGGCACGCCCTGTAGGTGGGGGGGGGGGGCGCCCCCCACCCTCGTGACCGCCTCCGGTACTTCTTGGAGTAGGGTCCAAGTCTCCTGGATCACCTTTGGTGAGAAAATCACGTTCCCGAAGATTTTATTCTGTTTGGACTCCGTTTGATATTCTGGTTCTCCGAAACTCTGAAATAGGCAAAAAACAGCAATTCTGGGCTGGGCCTCCGGTTAATAGGTTTATCCCAAAAATAATATAAAAGTGGAAAATAAAGCCCAATATAGTCCAAAACAGTAGATAATATAGCATGGAGCAATCAAAAATTATAGATACGTTGGAGACGTATCAACAGACGCGGCGACTGCCGGGCTGGAGAAAATAAAGGCCCTCCTAGCGAGCAACCCAATCCTGGCCGCACCAAACACTGGCGAGCCCATGTTGTTATACATATCGGCAACACATCAGGTGGTGAGCGCCGTGCTCGTCGTCGAAGGAGAACAGGACGGACACAAATTTCCGCTCCAAAAACCAGTATACTACGTATCAACTGTCTTCACACCGTGCAAATCTCGGTACCCCACTACCAAAAGATAGCATACACGGTCTTCATGGCATCCCGCAAGCTAAGATACTACTTCCAGGAGTGTTCCATCACGGTGGCTTCTGAGGTCCCACTCAATGACATAATAAACAACCGCGATGCCATGGGACGGATCGCCAAATGGGCCATAGAGCTACTTCCGTTCGACATAACATACAAGCCACGACGAGCCAACAAATCCCAAGTACTGGCCGACTCCATCGCCGAATGGACAGAGGCCGAACTCCCTTAAGAGTACGACACATATTCCAATTGGGTTATGTATTTTGACGGCTCCAAAATGTTGGCAGGGTGGGAGCGGGAGTCGTGTTAACATCCCCCACTGGAGACGTCGTCCAGTATGTACTCCAGATATTATACACAGACTCTAACAACGTAGCCGAATACGTGGCCCTACTGCATGGTCTTCGGATGGCCGTATCCATGGGCATACAACGCCTGGAGGTGCGCGGGGACTCGAACCTCGCCATATCTCAAATAAACGGCGACTTTGACGCCAAAGATCCAAAGATGGCACCTTACAATGATGTCCTATTAAAAATGTCGGCTTGGTTCGAGGGGCTTGAATTTCATCACGTCGCCCGAGAAAGTAACCAGGCGGCGGACGTCCTTGCTCGCATCGGTGCTAAGCGCGACCCCGTCCCACCCAACATCTTCCTGGAAAGGATTTTTAAGCCATCTGTGGTGTGGCAAGGGGAGGGCGGCAATAATAGCCCAGATCCGAATACAACTCCAAATCCCGAACACACCGATAGTATCGGGGGCTCAGCCACCGAAATAACACCGTCGGCCCATCTCATTATGGCAGTCATTGCTCCATGGACCGAACCTTTCTTGGCCTACATTAATAGGAAGGAGCTCGCCGAAGACCAGAATGAGGCTTGCCGCATTGCCCGGCGCTCGAAGGCCTACAAGGTTCACGACGAAGAGCTCTACAAGAAAAGTACTACTGGAGTACTTCAAAGATGTATCTCCGAAGAAGAGGGGCGGCAACTTCTAGCAGAAATTCACGCCGGTCTTGGTGGACACCACGCCGCAGCTCGGGCTCTCGTTAGCAAGGCCTTCTGTACTGGGTTTTATTGGCTGACAACCCGAGCAGACGCACAGGACGTCGTCCAATGCTGCGTCAGATGCCAACTCTTCACCAACCAAAGCCATATGCCCCCAACTGCCTTACAGACTATCCCCATCACTTGGCCTTTCGCGGTCTGGGGATTGGATATGGTTGGACCCCTTAAAGTGGGAAGCCATAAGAAAAAATATCTGCTGGTTATGGTGGACAAATTCACTAAGTGGATAGATGCTAAACCGGTCAAACGGCTAAGTCCGGCCCGGTGATAGACTTCATATCCCGGGTTGTGCACCATTATGGTGTCCCACACAACATCATCACTGACAACGACTCTAATTTCACAGCCGACGAGGTAAAAACCTGGTGTACTAATCTGGGCATCAAACTCGATTACGCCTCTGTCTACCACCCACAAACCAACGGTCAAGTCGAACGAGCAATGGTCTTATTATGAGCGGCATCAAGCCCAGACTAGTGCGGTCTCTGAAAGAATCAGAAAAGCACTAGGTTGAGGAGCTTGACTCCGTACTCTCGGGGCTGCGGACCACGCCCAACCGTACTACCGGATACACACCTTCATGGTGTATGGCGCAGAGGCCGTATTGTTGGGGAACGTAGTAATTTCAAAAAAATTCCTACGCACACACATGATCATGGTGATGTATAACAATGAGAGGGGAGAGTGTGTCCATGTACCCTCATAGACCGAAAGCGGAAGCGTTAGCACAACGCGGTTGATGTATTCGTACGTCTTCACGATCCGACCGATCAAGTACCGAACGTACGACACCTCCGAGTTCAGCACACGTTCAGCTCGATGACGTCCCTCGAACTCTGATCCAGCCGAGCTTTGAGGGAGAGTTTCGTCAGCACAACGACATGGTTACGGTGATGATGATGCTACCGACGCAGGGCTTCGCCTAAGCACCGCTATGATATTATCGAGGTGGAATATGGTGGAGGGGGGCACCGCACACGACTAAGAGATCAAGAGATCAATTGTTGTGTCTATGGGGTGTGCCCCTCCTCTGTATATAAAGGGGGGAGGAGGAGAGGGCCGGCCAAGGGGAGGAGGCACGCCAAAGGGGGGCAATCCTACTCCAAGTAGGATTCCCCCCTCTTTCCTAGTCCAAGTAGGAGAGGGGAAGGAAGGGGAGGAGAAGAAGAAGGAAAGGGGGGGGGGGTCCGGCCCCTAGTCCAATTCGGTTTGGGCTAGGGGGCCGCGCGCCCCTAGCTGGCCGCCTCTCCTCTTCCACCACTTGGGCCAATGAGGCCCAATAACCCCCGGGGGGTTCCGGAAACCCCCCGGTACTCCGGTATGTGTCCGAAACTACCCGAAACCATTCCGGTGTCCGAACATAGTCATCCAATATATCGATCTTTATGTCTCGACCATTTTGAGACTCCTCGTCATGTCCGTAATCATATCTGGGACTCCGAACTACCTTCGGTACATCAAATCACAAAACTCATAATACCGATCGTCATCTAACTTTAAGCGTGCGGACCCTACGGGTTCGAGAACTATGTAGACATGACCGAGACACGTCTCCGGTCAATAACCAATAGTGGAACCTGGATGCTCATATTGGCTCCTACATATTCTATGAAGATCTTTATCGGTCAAACCGCATAACAACATATGGTGTTCCCTTTGTCATCGGTATGTTACTTGCCCGGTGTTCAATCACATCATTCTCCTAATGATGTGATCCCGTTAATCAAATGACAACTCATGTCTATGGTCAGGAAACATAACCATCATCTGAGAAGTCTGCAACATAATAAGTTACATCCCAAAACGAGTCAGCACATGGAATATGCTGGCAATATAACACAGTAGAGCATGAACAGAATAATGCTATCACTACATGCATATTTGGCTGGTGGAAAGCTCTATGGTTATAGTTTTGCGAAAAGCCAATTTTTTCCTACAACAACGGAATAAATTTTTATTTTAACTATCATGGTAGTTGAAACATCATTGAGAAGGTTCCTCCAACACAATCCCAATTAAAGTAGTTATCAACCCAACATATTAAATTAGAGTGATGAGATACATATGATAATCCAAGTACTAGATACTCAAGATGTCCATAACCGGGGACACGGCTAACCATGATTAGATTGTACACTCTGCAGAGGTTTGCGCACTTTTCCCCACAAGCCTCGATCACCTCCGTTGAATTTCTCGCACTACATGGTGTTTGAGAAACGGATGACCGAGACACAGTCTTTCAGAAGCATTAACTCTAACCCCGGGTAGACAGTACCAACCTACATCCCTCTACATTTGCTAGCCTACCACTGGAAGAGGACATGCAACTTACTGAACTATGCTGGAGCCCATAATAGCTTGTGGCTGCACACGGGAGTTTCTAGCATGAAATATCTCAGTTCCCTTTAAGCCTGGGTGGCGGACCTTAGGATTATCACACGGGTACTCCAGGATATCCTAGGACAACACTGGATTCTCCAGGTGCCCGACAAGCAATCCACCCAGATGTGTATTAAAGTTGCCACCTTAAGTTGAACCATTAATTAGCAATCTCACATCTGTCATGGATTCACTCACCCAAACCACGTCTACGAGCATAGCGTAGCAATATAAGCAATACGTAGAAGTAACTCCCAAGGGTTTGATAATAACAGTGCAATAGGGTCTACCTCATCAACTAATCCCCAATACCCACATGTTAATCACATCCTAATCATGCAATGTTTGAGGATTGGAGCTAATGCATAAAAACTGGGTATGAAAAGAGTATGATCAATGTGTTACTTGCCTTGCTGACGATCCGCAAAACCTAGAGACTCGTAGTAGCACGCTTCGCACTCCGGGAATTCTATCGCAAACAAACAATAGCATACATAAGCAATCGATCAAAGATGCAAGGGTAAATCTCAAATAAGAAGATTTAACCAGAAAGTTCAACTTAAGAACTCCGGTTTGCAAAAAGAATCAAATCAAACGGAGCAACGAAACTCAAACTGCGAAAGAAACAAGATTCGATTACTAATCTGGACTAAAGTCAAATTTTACAGTACCAAAATCTTGTTCAAGTTAGTTAAACAGAAAGAGGGCTTCGAGACGAAGATCTAGGCGCTTGAATCGCCTGATTCCGATAAATGAGCGAAAAGATAAACTAAAACAAAAATCGAATCAGAAATCGTGATCGAAAATAATCGCGAAAAATCCGAGAAAAAGAAAACTGACGAACAGGCTAACGAACGAACGTTCGTTGTCCGTGGCTAACGGGCGAAAACCGTTCGTTAAAACGAACGTATGGACGAACGTCCGCTAAACAAACTAAACCGAGAAAACCGGCGAACCGAAGAAAAAACGTAACTAGGGTTTTTTAAAAAAATAAACCGACGGTTTTTACCTAAACCGAAAAAAGCCGAATAGCGAGATCGGATTGGCGGCGGCGGCTCCGGTGTCTTCCGCGGCGGCGCGGCGAGGCGGGGCAGCGCGGGGTGGTGCAGCGCGGCGGCGGGGAAGTGTGGCGGCGACGCTAGGCGACGCTGGCGGTGGCAGCTGCTGCTACTGCTTGCGGCGGCGGCGGTGGTGGTGATTTGGGGGTGGGGGCGGCGGCTTATAAAGGGGAGGGGGAGGGAGGAGTCCCGGGCGGCGACGGCGGCGGTTGCCGAGTCCTGGCCGGACTCGGGCACGACGGAGGCGGTCGCGCGGCGCGGGCCGGCGGCCTGGCTCGGCTGGCCCTTGGCCCAGTCGGGCGCGAGAGAAGTTTTTTTAAACAGATTCCGCCAAAAATAAATTCTAGAAAAATAAAAAAAAAATCTAAAAATGCCAAGACAAATTTCCACCGTCTAAATAAAATATTTAGAACAAGATGAACATTTGCTTGGCCCTAAAATGCAATGTTGAAAACATGCAATTTTTCCTATGCAATAAAATAGCAATAAAATCCGAATGAAATAAATATTTGATTTTAATATTTTTCCTCCAATATTTCATTTATTTTGGAGAAGTCATATTATCTCCTCTCATATATTTTAATTTGAAATATTTCCGGAGAGAAAAATAATAAAACAAATAATCCTCGTTTCAATATTTGATAAAATTCAAATATGAAAACAGTGAAATCCCCAACTCTCTCCGAGGGTCCTTGAGTTGCTTAGAATTTCGAGGATCACGAAATGAAATGCAACAAAAAATATGATATGCATGAATGATCTATGTATAACATTCCAAATTGAAAATTTGGGATGTTACACATATGAACTCCTTCATCCAGACTCCTTCATTTGCTGCTTTAGAAGCAGCTATGTACTCCGCTTCACACGTAGATCCCGTCATGATGCTTTGGTTAGAACTACACGAACTGACAGTTCCACCGTTCAATATAAACACGTATCCGGTTTGCGATTTAGAATCGTCTGGATCAGTGTCAAAGCTTGCATCAACATAACCATTTACGATGAGCTCTTTGTCACCTCCATAAACGAGAAACATATCCTTAGTCCTTTTCAGGTATTTCAGGATGTTCTTGACCGCTGTCCAGTGATCCACTCCTGGATTACTTTGGTACCTCCCTGCTAAACTAATAGCAAGGCACACATCAGGTCTGGTACACAACATTGCATACATGATAGAGCCTATGGCTGAAGCATAGGGAACATCTTTCATTTTCTCTCTATTTTCTCAGTGGTCGGGCATTGAGTCTTACTCAACTTCACACCTTGTAACACAGGCAAGAACCCTTTCTTTGCTTGATCCATTTTGAACTTCTTCAAAACTTTGTCAAGGTATGTGCTTTGTGAAAGTCCAATTAAGCGTCTTGATCTATCTCTATAGATCTTGATGCCCAATATGTAAGCAGCTTCACCGAGGTCCTTCATTGAAAAACTCTTATTCAAGTATCCTTTTATGCTATCCAGAAACTCTATACTATTTCCAATCAACAATATGTCTTCCACATATAAGAATAGAAATGCTACAGAGCTCCCACTCACTTTCTTGTAAATACAGGCTTCTCCAAAAGTCTGTAAAAACCATATGCTTTGATCACACAATCAAAACGTTTATTCCAACTCCGAGAGGCTTGCACCAGTCCATAAATAGATCGCTGGAGCTTGCACACTTTGTTAGCTCCCTTTGGATCGACAAAACCTTCCGGTTGCATCATATACAACTCTTCTTCCAGAAATCCATTCAGGAATGCAGTTTTGACATCCATTTGCCAAATTTCATAATCATAAAATGTGGCAATTGCTAACATGATTCGGACGGACTTAAGCATCGCTACGGGTGAGAAGGTCTCATCGTAGTCAATCCCTTGAACTTGTCGAAAACCTTTCGCAACAAGTCGAGCTTTATAGACAGTAACATTACCATCAGTGTCAGTCTTCTTCTTGAAGATCTATTTATTCTCAATGGCTTGCCGATCATCAGGAAAGTCAACCAAAGTCCATACTTTGTTCTCATACATGGATCCCATCTCAGATTTCATGGCCTCAAGCCATCTTGCGGAATCAGGGCTCACCATCGCTTCTTCATAGTTCGTAGGTTCGTCATGGTCTAGTAACATGACCTCTAGAACAGGATTACCGTACCACTCTGGTGCAAATCTCACTCTGGTTGACCTACGAGGTTCGGTAGTAACTTGATTTGAAGCTTCATGATCATCATCATTAGCTTCCTCACTAATTGGTATAGGAGTCACAGGAACCGGTTTCTGTGATGAACTACTTTCCAATAAGGGAGCAGGTACAATTACCTCATCAAGTTCTACTTTCCTCCCACTCACTTCTTCCGAGAGAAACTCCTTCTCTAGAAAGGATCCATTCTTGGCAACGAATGTCTTGCCTTCGGATCTGTGATAGAAGGTGTACCCAACAGTTTCCTTTGGGTATCCTATGAAGACACATTTCTCCGATTTGGGTTCGAGCTTATCAGGTTGAAGCTTTTTCACATAAGCATCATAGCCCCAAACTTTAAGAAACGACAACTTTGGTTTCTTGCCAAACCACAGTTCATAAGGCGTTCTCTCAACGGATTTCGATGGTGCCCTATTTAATGTGAATGCAGCCGTCTCTAAAGCATAACCCCAAAACGATAGCGGTAAATCAGTAAGAGACATCATAGATCGCACCATATCTAGTAAAGTACGATTACGACGTTCGGACACACCATTACGCTGTGGCGTTCCAGGTGGCGTGAGTTGTGAGACTATTCCGCATTGTTTCAAATGTAGACCAAACTCGTAACTCAAATATTCTCCTCCACGATCAGATCGTAGAAACTTTATTTTCTTGTTACGATGATTTTCAACTTCACTCTGAAATTCTTTGAACTTTTCAAATGTTTTAGACTTATGTTTCATTAAGTAGATATACCCATATCTGCTTAAATCATCTGTCAAGGTGAGAAAATAACGATACCCGCCACGAGCCTCAACATTCATTGGACCACATACATCAGTATGTATGTTCTCCAACAAATCAGTTGCTCGCTCCATAGTTCCAGAGAACGGCGTTTTAGTCATATTGCCCATGAGGCACGGTTCGCAAGTACCAAGTGATTCATAATCAAGTGATTCCAAAAGTCCATCAGTATGGAGTTTCTTCATGCGCTTTACACCAATATGACCCAACCGACAGTGCCACAAATAAGTTGCACTATCATTATCAACTCTGCATCTTTTGGCTTCCACATTATGAATATGTGTGTTACTACTTTCGAGATTCAACAAGAATAGACCACTCTTCAAGGGTGCATGACCATAAAAGATATTACTCATATAAATAGAACAACCATTATTCTCAGATTTAAATGAATAACCTTCTCGCATCAAACAAGATCCAAATATAATGTTCATGCTCAACGCTGGCACCAAATAACAATTATTTAGGTCTAAAACTAATCCCGAAGGTAGATGTAGTGGTAGCATGCCAACGGCGATCACTTCAACTTTGGAACCATTTCCCATGCGCATCGTCACCTCGTCCTTAGCGAGTCTTCGCCTAATCCGTAGTCCCTGTTTTGAGTTGCAAATATTAGCAACAGAACCAGTATCAAATACTCAGGTGCTACTGCGAGCTCTGGGAAGGTACACATCAATAACATGTATATTACATATACCTTTGTTCACCTTGCCATCCTTCTTATCCGCCAAATACTTGGGGCAGTTCCGCTTCTAGTGACCAGTCTGTTTGCAGTAGAAGCACTCAGTCTCAGGCTTAGGTCCAGACTTGGGTTTCTTCTCTTTAGTAGCAACTTGTTTGCTGTTCTTCTTGAAGTTCCCCTTCTTCCCTTTGCCCTTTTTCTTGAAACTGGTGGTCTTATTGACCATCAACACTTGATGCTCCTTCTTGATTTCTACCTTCGCAGCCTTTAGCATTGCGAAGAGCTTGGGAATAGTCCTATCCATCCCTTGCATATTATAGTTCATCACGAAGCTCTTGTAGCTTGGTGGCAGCGATTGAAGAATTCTGTCAATGACACTATCATCCGGAAGATTAACTCCCAGTTGAATCAAGTGATTGTTATACCCAGACATTTTGAGTATATATTCACTGACAGAACTATTCTCCTCCATCTTACAGCTATAGAACTTATTGGAGACTTCATATCTCTCAATCCGGGCATTTGCTTGAAATATTAACTTCAACTCCTGGGACATCTCATATGCTTCATGACGTTCAAAACGTCGTTGAAGTCCCGGTTCTAAGCCGTAAAGCATGGCACACTGAACTATTGAGTAGTCATCAGCTTTGCTTTGCCAGACGTTATTAACATCGTCAGTTGCATCTGCAGCAGGCCTGGCACCCAGCGGTGCTTCCAGGACGTAATTCTTCTGTGCAGCAATTAGGATAATCCTAAAGTTACGAACCCAGTCCATGTAATTGCTACCATCATCTTTCTACTTTGCTTTCTCAAGGAACGCATTAAAATTCAACGGAACAACAACACGGGCCATCTATCTACAATCAACATAGACAAGAAAAATACTATCAGGTACTAAGTTCATGATAAATTTAAGTTCAATTAATCATATTACTTAAGAACTCCCACTTAGATAGACATCCCTCTAATCATCTAAGTGATCACGTGATCCATATCAACTAAACCATGTCCGATCATCACGTGAGATGGAGTAGTATTCAATGGTGAACATCACTATGTTGATCATATCTACTATATGATTCACGCTTGACCTTTCGGTCTCAGTGTTCTGAGGCCATATCTGCATATGCTAGGCCCGTCAAGTTTAACCTGAGTATTCTGCGTGCGCAAAACTGGCTTGCACCCGTTGTAGATTAACGTAGAGCTTATCACACCCGATCATCACGTGGTATCTCGGCACGACGAACTTTGGCAACGGTGCATACTCAGGGAGAACACTTTTATCTTGAAATTTAGTGAGAGATCATCTTATAATGCCACCGTCAATCAAAGAAAAATAAGATGCATAAAAGATAAACATGACATGCAATCAATATAAGTGATATGATATGGCCATCATCATATTGTGCTTGTGATCTCCATCTCCGAAGCACCGTCATGATCACCATCGTCATCGGCGCGACACCTTGATCTCCATCGTAGCATCATTTGTCGTCTTGCCAACTATTGCTTCTACGACTATCGCTACCGCTTAGTGATAAAGTAAAGCATTACAGGGCGATTGCATTGCATACAATAAAGAGACAACCATATGGGTCCTGCCAGTTGTCGATAACTCGGTTACAAAACATGATCATCTCATACAATAAAATATAGCATCATGCCTTGACCATATCACATCACAACATGCCCTGCAAAAACAAGTTAGATGTCCTCTACTTTGTTGTTGCAAATTTTACGTGGCTGCTACGGGCTGAGCAAGAACCTTTCTTACCTACGCTTCAAAACCACAACGATAGTTCGTCAAGTTAGTGCTATTTTAACCTTCTCAAGGACCGGGCATAGCCACACTCGGTTCAACTAAAACTGGAGAAACTGACACCCGCCAGCCACCTGTGTGCAAAGCACGTCGGTAGAACCAGTCTCGCGTAAGCGTACGCGCAATGTCGGTCCGGGCCGCTTCATCCAACAATACCGCCGAACCAAAGTATGACATGCTGGTAAGTAGTATGACTTGTATCGCCCACAACTCACTTGTGTTCTACTCGTGCATATAACATCTACGCATAAAACCTGGCTTGGATGCCACTGTTGGGGAACGTAGTAATTTCAAAAAAATTCCTACGCACACACATGATCATGGTGATGCATAGCAACGAGAGGGGAGAGTGTGTCCACGTACCCTCATAGACCGAAAGCGGAAGCGTTAGCACAACGCGGTTGATGTAGTCGTACGTCTTCACGATCCGACCAATCAAGTACCGAGCGTACGACACCTCCGAGTTCAGCACACGTTCAGCTCGATGACGTCCCTCGAACTCCGATCCACCCGAGCTTTGAGGGAGAGTTTCATCAGCACGACGGCGTGGTGACGATGACGATGATGCTACCGATGCAGGGCTTGGCCTAAGCACCGCTATGATATTATCGAGGTGGAATATGGTGGAGGGGGGCACCGCACACGGCTAAGAGATCAAGAGATCAATTGTTGTGTCTATGGGGTGCCCCCTCCTCCGTATATAAGGGGGGGGGAGGAGGAGAGGGCCGGCCAAGGGGAGGAGGCGCGCCCAAGGGGGGAAATCCTACTCCAAGTAGGATTCCCCCCTCTTTCCTAGTCCAAGTAGGAGAGGGGAAGGAAGTGGAGGAGAAGAAGAAGGAAGGGGGGGGGGGCTAGTCCAATTTGGTTTGGGCTAGGGGGACCGCGCGCCCCTAGCTGGCCGCCTCTCCTCTTCCACCACTTGGGCCCATGAGGCCCAATAACCCCCCGGGGGGTTCCGGTAACCCCCTGGTACTCCGTTATGTGTCCGAAACTACCCGAAACTATTCCGGTGTCCGAACATAGTCGTCCAGTATATCGATCTTTATGTCTCGACTATTTCAAGACTCCTTGTCATGTCCGTGATCATATCCGGGACTCCGAACTACCTTCGGTACATCAAATCACAAAACTCATAATACCGATTGTCATCTAACTTTAAGCGTGCGGACCCTACGGGTTCGAGAACTATGTAGACATGAGTGAGACACGTCTCCAGTCAATAACCAATAGCGGAACCTCGATGCTCATATTGACTCCTACATATTCTACGAAGATCTTTGTCGGTCAAACCGCATAACAACATATGTTGTTCCTTTTGTCATCGGTATGTTACTTGCCCGAGATTCGATCGTTGGTATCTCAATACCTAGTTCAATCTCGTTACCGACAAGTCTCTTTACTCGTTTCGTAATACATCATCTCGTAACTAACTCATTAGTCACAGTGCTTGCAAGGCTTATAGTGATGTGCATTACCAAGAGGGCCTAGAGATACCTCTCCGACTATCGGAGTGACAAATCCTAATCTCGAAATATGCCAACCCAACAAGTACCTTCGGAGACACCTGTAGAGCACCTTTATTATCACCTAGTTACGTTGTGACGTTTGGTAGCACACAAAGTGTTCCTCCGGTAAATGGGAGTTGCATAATCTCACAGTCATAGGAACATGTATAAGTCATGAAGAAAGCAATAGCAACATACTAAACAATCAAGTGCTATGCTAACGGAATGGTTCAAGTCAATCACATCATTCTCCTAATGATGTGATCCCGTTAATCAAATGACAACTCATGTCTATGGTCTGGAAACATAACCATCTTTGATTAACGAGCTAGTCAAGTAGAGGCATACTAGTGACACTCTGTTTGTCTATGTATTCGCACATGTATCACGTTTCCGGTTAATACAATTCTAGCATGAATAATAAACATTTATCATGATATATGGAAATAAATAATAACTTTATTATTGCCTCTAGGGCATATTTCCTTCACGTATTGCCCTGCGATATTATTCATGAATCACATCGAGTGCGTATGTACGAAGAGAGAGAAGCCGAGCTTGATCGGCTGGAAAACCTAGATGCCCTGGAGGAGGAACGCGACATCGCAAAAGCCCGTTCAACATCTTACGAATAGCAGGCTCGAAGATATCAAAGCAGAGAAGTACGGGCCAAGACTTACAACGTTGGCGAACTCGTTCTACGCCTGCCGGAGAAGAAAAAGGACAAACTCGAGCCCAAGTGGGAGGGTCCCTTCATAATTGACGACGTTCTCAACGGAGGAGCATACCGTCTTCGCGATGCATCAGACAATCGCCTCAAGCCGAACCCATGGAACACGGCGAGACTATGAAGATTCTATGCCTAGCACCAAACCCATTGTTCGTCTCCTCCTCCCCTGTAGTTTCCATTACTTTTTCTCTCTTTTCCGACCACTTTCTTATTTTTCGCTTTAAAGCTTTGGTACGTCTAGACCGCACACCATTGACACATACATCTTTAAATATGTACGCCACTTGTACCTGGGGGCTTCTTGGATAGAAGTTCTTATCATTCTTTGAGCATCAAGCTCTTCACATATGAGTTTTTCCATATGTACCTTTTCTTTGCCACTATATGCATCGATATGACTTAAGTTTTGGCCAAGCTGGGTTGCCTGGCTCCTGTGCTTATGCCCTACGTTCCCGTTAGTTCGGCTAAGGCATAAAGGGAGCACCTCTGCGATTGTTACTGCCGGGTCATCCGGATGTATACCTTAGACTGTGTGAAGCCGAAAGCTAGTGTTCTTAAGAGAATATTTAGTCGGTGAATTAAAGATGTTTTTAAAACTCACTCCATTGTGCACCCCAAAAGTTATACAAACCGTGATGCTCACATCACAAGTCGGACATGTACATTAAATGCATGCAAACCCAGGGAAGGGAACCCTTAACGGAACTATTCTCTGTGGAAGATGTTTCTTAAGATATCAATGTAATATAACATAGCTAGCGGGATACAACTTGTCTGTTCAAGCAACTATGACCCCTACGCCTAGTTTTCCAGGCATACCCCGGCCTATTCAGCTGCGACGGTATTCGGAAACACTCCGCACCTTCGGGTCCGTAGGCTGAAGAGAAAAGGTCTGCCATGACAAATGATATACAATTCAGCTAGAGTTCCACATAATGAGGAAAGTACACAGTCACTTGGGCTCGAACACTTCCTCCTCTACACCTTCCAACAGGCAGTCTAACTTACAATCCTGTTGGGAATATTTAGCGGCCGCCTCTACTTGGTCATATACTAAACTAACGGGAATTTCTTCCCCATTTGACCTTAACGGTCCAACCCGGGCCATGTGATTTGGATCGAGCTTGGTATATCGTGTTTTCACCATGGCCCAGGCCTCCCGTGCACCCTCTGGGCAGGCCGATATCTTCCATAATCGGATACGCTGCCGCGCTCCCTTGAACAGCTCTACGAGCTCCTCCATACTTCCTGGAGGGGAGGCGGATGGCCATAAGGCCTTGGCAATGCTCCGCATGGCCAGCCGGGCATGCTCGTGAACTTGCGACAGTCGTTGCAGCAGATCACTCGATGATCCGGACACCTCCTCTTCAGGACGACCCATCAATATACCTGCAAACATGACTATATCAGTCCCATTTATCTCTGAACTACTTAAAAAATAGTTCGGACACATACTGAAGATGCCGCCCCACAGCTTCTTGTTCTCCTTCACGGAATCGACTAGTTGGGCTCAAACATCTTTCAACTCTTCACCCAATGTAGTGTTGGAATCCTGTAGCTTGTTTTTCTCGTCTCTGACGCGGGTCAGCACACGCTCACCTGTGGCGTGTTGCCTTCTCGCCTCCTTTTCTCCCTCTTGGGCGATCTTCAACTCTCTTCAAGTTGATCCGGCGACCCTATTATGCGATCAACAACAGCATTAGCACAATTGGTACACAATTATTGTTCCTCGGTGGAGGGGAACATTACTAGAAGACGACTTCTTGGCGTTTTCCAGTTCGACAGTAGCAGCATTTAGCTGCGCCCGGCACTGCTCTAGCTCTTGGCCTAGCAAGCAATTCTTCTCTGTAAGGACCTGGTCGTACAACGATCCTTAAATCAGTTGTGCCAACTGCTTTCAGTCTCGGGGGCTACGGGCATATGGTTATCCTTTTTTTGACAAAGAAAACTTACCTGCACATCTGTAAGATACTGCTTCATGGCTCTTCTAAGCCCATCTCGAGCAGCTCGGATGTATGCGTCACCCGAGCTAAAGGCATTAAAAGCCTCCTCCAAGAACTTGGGGTCTCGCAAGACAGCCCTGCAGCACCGATGGTTCATGGCACTCTCTACCTCCGAGTTGGTGAAGGACATATTTTCTGAATTCTCGGCCGAAGGGCAGTCCGGCGCTGTTCCTGCACCGGCCCCAGTCTTCCCGATTGGATCTAAATCCCGGTTGTCGAGAACACCACCGACCGGGCCCCCGGACACAGTTCGGCGAACCTTCTTCCTGTAACCAAACAAACACACGAGTCACAGTCGGATGCGGCCGCTGAAAAGCATGTTTATCCGTACCTTCCCGATGAAGGTTTGGCTGTGTCTTCACCCGTCTTCCTCTTCGAAGGCTTGCCCGGCGCGGGAGCCGATCTCTTCGGAATCGCCGAACGTCTCCCCTGTGAAGCACGATACAGTGCGGTGGGTGAGGCAGAATAAGAGCACTCTTTTAGAGAGGGTGTGTCTTGATTATTTACATGTGAAGCAGGAAGAAGGCCAGGGTAGTCAGCGGTGATGGCCACTTCTGTGCTGTCATGGCTTGTCTGGTAAAACACTCCCTCCGCAAGCACCGCGAATATATCCGGATCCTCTTCAAACCCAGGATCTAGCTCCCGGTTGTGGATCTCCGGCTGTGGGGCAGGACTATGAAGTCCTTCGGTGACCTTCCGCCAGTGCTGTCATAACAAACAGACTTGAGATTTGTCAAAAGTAATCCGGAAGTGGAATGAGTGGAACAGAGGGGTTGAGGCTTACCCAACTAGGAGGATCATACATAGAATATCCATCTCTGCGCTTAATGCGAGGAAACTCCTCTTCCTCCCCTTTAAACAGCTCGACCAATATTTTGGCCAGAGCGGCGGGGGTATCCGGACCCTTCCTGCCATAGAGGGAGGCGTCACCTCTCCGTTATAGTGCCACATGGGCAGCCCTCTGTATTGTAGCGGCTGAACCCCCCAAACTATGGAGGTCGCCATTACCTTGATTATTGTGAGTCCGGACTGAGCGAGCATCTTTATCTTGCTCGTGAGCTGGCGAACTTCTACGCTGTCATCCTCTTCAAGGCTCCGGGGACGCCAACTGTGGCGTTTCTTCAGCGGAACGCTCACAAATTCAGGAAGACCCTTTCGAACTGGGTCAGGAAGCGCTATGTCCTCGATATAGAACCATTCGGAAGGCCATTCTTCGGGTGCCTTCCTTGGTGTGCCGGACGGATATCCGGTATCGGCGATACGCCATACTTCGGCTTCGCCGACTTCAAATATTGACCCCTCATGATTACGCGGGACAAGACAGAACAGCTTCCTCCACAGCTTGAAATGAGCCTCGATGCCCAAGAATAATTCGCATAAAGCGACATAACCCGCAATGTGCAGAATGGAGGCAAGGGTGAAGTTGTGCAGTTGGAGGCCATAGTATTCCAGAAGCCCTCGGAGGAACGGATGGATGGGAAATCCAACACCCCTTAGCAGGTAGGGGATGAAACATACTTGCTCTCCCCGGATGGATTGGGAAAGTCCTCTGCCTGAGTCTCAGCGTTGAAGGAATCTAGCCCCGCTCGAACCGGAACTTGATCTACGGGGGGAAGAAATCCCTGCGTCTGCAACTTCGTCAATTGACTGTGGGACACTGAAACCTCTCCCACTCGCCTTTCTCTGGGCCGAAACGGGTGGAGGAGCTGGGGGCGCTAGCCATGCTGGAATGGTTTCTCCTAAACAGTTTCCGGGGTTTTCCTCTGCGTGGTGCCAAATGGATCTAGGTGAAGGAAATATGCCCTAGAGGCAATAATAAAGTTATTATTTATTTCCTTATATCATGATTGTTTATTATTCATGCTAGAATTGTTTTAGCCAGAAACATGATATATGTGTGAATACATAGACAAACAGAGTGTCACTAGTATGCCTCTACTTGACTAGCTCGTTAATCAAAGATAGTTATGTTTCCTGGCCATAGACATGAGTTGTCATTTGATTAATAGGATCACATCATTAGGAGAATGATGTGATTGACTTGACCCATTATTTTAGCTTAGCACTTGATCGTTTAGTATGTTGCTATTGCTTTCTTCATGACTTATACATGTTCCTATGACTATGAGATTATGCAACTCCCGTTTACCGGAGGAACACTTTGTGTGCTACCAAACGTCACAACATAACTGGGTGATTATAAAGGTGCTCTATAGGTGTCTCCGAAGGTACTTGTTGAGTTGGCGTATTTTGAGGTTATGATTTGTCACTCTAATTGTCGGAGAGGTATCTCTGGGCCGACTCGGTAATGCACATCACTATAAGCCTTGCAAGCATTGCAACTAATGAGTTAGTTGCGGGATGATGTATTACAGAACGAGTAAAGAGACTTGCCGGTAACGAGATTGAACTAGGTATTGAGATACCCACGATCGATCTCGGCCAAGTAACATACCGATGACAAAGGGAACAACGTATGTTGTTATGCGGTTTGACCGATAAAGATCTTCGTAGAATATGTGGGAGCCAATATGAGCATTCAGGTTAAGCTATTGGTTATTGACCAGAGACGTGTCTCAGTCATGTCTACATAGTTCTCGAACCCGTACGGTCCGCACGCTTAAAGTTTGATGACGGTTATATTATGAGTTTATGTGTTTTGATGTACCGAAGGTAGTTCGGAGTCCCGGATGTGATCACGGACATGACGAGTAATCTCGAAATGGTTGGGACATAAAGATCGATATTGGACGACTATATTTGGACACTGGAATGGTTCCGGGTGAGATCGAGGTAATACCCGAGCACTGGGAGGTTATTGGAACACCCCGGGAGGTATATGGGCCTTAAGGGGCTTTAGTGGAACGGAGGGGAAAGGAGCAAAGGAGGGGGATCCCCCCAAGCCCAATCTGAATTGGGAAGGGGGACGGCCCCCTTTCCTTCCTCCCTCCTTCCTCTTCCTTCCCTCTCCCTCTCCAAATAGGAAAAGGAGGAGTCCTACTCCCGGTGGGAGTAGGACTCCCCCCTTGGGCACACCTCCTCCCCTTGGCTGACCCTCTCCTCCCCCTTTATATACGGAGGAGGGGGGCACCCCATAGACACAACAATTGATCTCTTGGATCTCTTAGCCGTGTGCGGTGCCCCCTCCACCATAATCCACCTTGATAATATCGTAGCAGTGCTTAGGCGAAGCCTTGCGTCGGTAGAACATCATCATCGTCACCACGCCGGCATGCTGACGGAACTCTCCCTCAAAGCTCGGCTGGATCAGAGTTCGAGGGACGTCATCGAGTTGAACGTGTGCTGAACTTGGAGGTGCCGTGCGTTCGGTACTTGATCGGTCGAATCGTGAAGACGTACGACTACATCAACCGCGTTGTGCTAACGCTTCCGCTTTTGGTCTACGAGGGTACGTGGACACACTCTCCCCTCTCGTTGCTATGCATCACCATGATCTTGCATGTGCGTAGGATTATTTTTGAAATTACTACGTTCCCCAACAATGGCATCCGAGCCTGGTTTTATGCGTAGGTGTTATATGCACGAGTAGAACACAAGTGAGTTGTGGGCGATACAAGTCATACTGCTTACCAGCATGTCATACTTTGGTTCGGCGGCATTGTTGGATGAAGCGGCCCGGACCAACATTACGCGTACGCCTGTGCGAGACTGGTTCTACCGACGTGCTTTGCACATAGGTGGCTGGCGGGTGTCAGTTTCTCCAACTTTAGTTGAACCGAGTGTGGCTACGCCCGGTCCTTGAGAAGGTTAAAACAACACTAACTTGACGAACTATCGTTGTGGTTTTCATGCGTAGGTAAGAACGGTTCTTGCTCAGCCCGTAGCAGCCATCCAAAACTTGCAAAAACAAAGTAGAGGACGTCTAACTTGTTTTTGTAGAGCATGTTGTGATGTGATATGGTCAAGACATGATGCTATATTTTATTGTATGAGATGATCATGTTTTGTAACCGAGTTATTGGCAACTGCCAGGAGCCATATGGTTGTCGCTTTATTGTATGCAATGCAATCGCCCTGTAATGCTTTACTTTATCACTAAGCGGTAGCGATAGTCATAGAAGCAATAGTTGGCGAGAGGACAACGATGCTATGATGGAGATCAAGGTTTCGCGCCGGTGACAATGGTGATCATGACGGTGCTTCGGAGATGGAGATCACAAGCACAAGATGATGATGGCCATATCATATCACTTATATTGATTGCATGTGATGTTTATCTTTTATGCACTTATTTTTCTTAGATCGACGGTAGCATTATAAGATGATCTCTCACTAAATTTCAAGATAAAAGTGTTCTCCCTGAGTATGCACCGTTGCCAAAGTTCGTCGTGCCGAGACACCATGTGATGATCGGGTGTGATAAGCTCTACGTTCATTTACAACGGGTGCAAGCCAGTTTTGCACACGCAGAATACTCGGGTTAAACTTGACGAGCCTAGCATATGCAGATATGGCCTCGAAACACTGAGACCGAAAGGTCGAGCGTGAATCATATAGTAGATATGATCAACATAGTGATGTTCTCCATTGAAAACTACTCCATCTCACGTGATGATCAGACATGGTTTAGTTGATTTGGATCACGTGATCACTTAGATGATTAGAGGGATGTCTATCTAAGTGGGAGTTCTTAAGTAATATGATTAATTGAACTTTAAATTTATCATGTACTTAGTCCTGGTAGTACTAGCATATCTATGTTGTAGATCAATAGCTCGCGTTTAGCTCCCCTGTTTCAGTTTTGATATGTTCCTAGAGAAAACTAAGTTGAAAGATGTTAGTAGCAATGATGCGGATTGGATCCGTGATCTGAGGATTATCCTCATTACTGCACAGAAGAATTATGTCCTTGATGCAACGCTAGGTGACAGACCTATTGCAGGAGCAGATGCAAACGTTATGAACGTTTGACAAAGCTTGGTATGATAACTACTTGATAGTTTAGTGCACCATGCTTTACGGCTTAGAATCTGGGTTTCAAAGACGTTTTTGAAACGCCACGGAGCATATGAGATGTTCCTAGAGTTGAAGTTAGTATTTCAGACTCATGCCCATGTCGAAAGGTATGAGACCTTTGACAAGTACTTTGCCTACAAGATGGAGGAGACTTGCTCAGCTAGTGAGCATGTGCTCAGAATGTCTGAGTACCACAATCACTTGAGTCAAGTGGGAGTTAATCTTCCAGATAAGATAGTGATTGACAGAGTTCTCTAGTCACCATCACCAAGTTACTAGAACTTCGTGATGAACTATAATATGCAAGGGATAACGGAAACGATTCCCAAGCTCTTCGTGATGCTAAAATCGACGAAGGTAGAAATCAAGAAGAGCATCAAGTGTTGATGGTTGACAAAACCACTAGTTTCAAGAAAAGGGCAAAGGGAAGAAGGGGAACTTCAAGAAGAACGGCAAGCAAGTTGCTGCTCAAGTGAAGAAACCCAAGTCTGGACCTAAGCCTGAGACTGAGTGCTTCTACTGCAAAGGGATTGGTCACTGGAAGCGGAACTGCCCCAAGTATTTGGCGGATAAGAAGGATGGCAAAGTGAACAAAGGTATATTGGATATAAATGTTATTGATGTGTACTTTACTAGTGTTTATAGCAACGCCTCGGTATTTGATACTGGTTCAGCTGTTAAGAGTAGTAACTCCAAACGGGAGTTGCAGAATGAACAGAGACTAGTTAAGGGTGAAGTGAGATGTGTGTAGGAAGTGGTTCCAAGATTGATATGACTATCATCGCGCACTCCCTATATTTTCGGGATTAGTGTTGAACCTAAATAAGTGTTATTTGGTGTTTGCGTTGAGCATGAATATGATTTGATCATGTTTATTGCAATACGGTTATTCATTTAACTTAGAGAATAATTGTTGTTCTGTTTACATGAATAAAACCTTCTATGGTCATACACCCAATGAAAATGGTTTGTTGGATCTCGATCGTAGTGATACACATATTCATAATATTGAAGCCAAAAGATGCAAAGTTAATAATGATAGTGCACCTTATTTGTGGCACTGTCGTTTAGGTCATGTTGGTGTAAAGCGCATGGAGAAACTCCATGCCGATGGGATTTTCGAATCACTTGATTATGAATCACTTGATGCTTGCCAACCATGCCTTATGGGCAAGATGACTAAGACTCCGTTCTCCGGAACGATGGAGCGAGCAACTTACTTATTAAAAATAATACATACTGATGTATGCGATCCGATGAGTGTTGAGGCTCATGGCGGGTATCATGATTTTCTGACTTTCACAGATGATTTGAGCAGATATGGGTATATCTACTTGATGAAACATAAGTCTGAAAAATTTGAAAAGTTCATATAATTTCAGAGTCAAGTGGAAAATCGTTGTAACAAGAAAATAAACTTTCTACGATCTGATCATGGAGGAGAATATTTGAGTTACGAGTTTGGCCTTCATTTGAAACAATGCGGAATAGTTTCGCAACTCACGCCACCTGGAACACCAGAGTGTAATGGTGTGTCCGAACATCGTAACCGTACTTTATTAGATATGGTGCAATCTATGATGCCTCTTACCGATTTATCACTGTCGTTTTGGGGTTATGTGATACGTCTCCGTCGTATCTACTTTTCCAAACACTTTTGCCCTTGTTTTGGACTCTAACTTGTATGATTTGAATGGAACTAACCCGGACTAACACTGTTTTCAGCAGAATTGCCATGATGTTGTTTTATGTGCAGAAAACAGAAGTTCTTGGAATGACCTGAAACTCCATGGGATGTCTTATAAAAAATAATAAAAAATCCTCGCCAAAGATGAAGACCAGGGGGCCCACACCCTGTCCACGAGGGTGGGGGGCGCCCCCCCTTAGGGCGCGCCCCCTACCTCGTGGGTCCCCTGGAGACCCTCCGACGCCAACTCCAACTCTATATATTGGCTTTCGCGGAGAAAAAAATAAGAGAGAAGAAATCACCGTGTTTTACGATACGGAGTCGCCGCCAAGCCCTAAAACCTCTCGGGAGGGCTGATCTGGAGTCCGTTCGGGGCTCCGGAGGGGGGGATTCGTCGCCGTCGTCATCATCAACCATCCTCCATCACCAATTTCATGATGCTCACCGCCGTGCGTGAGTAATTCCATCATAGGCTTGCTGGACGGTGATGGGTTGGATGAGAGTTATCATGTAATCGAGTTAGTTTTGTTAGGGTTTGATCCCTAGTATCCATTATGTTCTGAGATTGATGTTGCTATGACTTTGCTATGCTTAATGCTTGTCACTAGGGCCAGAGTGCCATGATTTCAGATCTGAACCTATTATGTTTTCATCAATATATGTGAGTTCTTGATCCTATCTTGCAAGTCTATAGTCACCTACTATGTGTTATGATCCGGCAACCCCGAAGTGACAATAATTGGGACCACTCCCGGTGATGACCATAGTTTGAGGAGTTCATGTATCCACTAGGTGCTAATGCTTTGTTCCGATTCTCTATTAAAAGGAGGCCTTAATATCCCTTAGTTTCCAATAGGACCCCGCTGCCACGGGAGGGTAGGACAAAAGATGTCATGCAAGTTCTTTTCCATAAGCACGTATGACTATATACGGAATACATGCCTACATTACATTGATGAATTGGAGCTAGTTCTGTGGCACCCTATGTTATGACTGTTACATGATGAACCGCATCCGGCATAATTATCCATTACTGATCCAGTGCCTACGAGTTTTCCATATACTGGTTCTCGCTTATTTACTTTCCCGCTGCTACTATTACAATCACTACATAATACTAAAAACATTACTTTTGCTGTCTTTACTTTTGTTGCCGCTACCATCACTATCATATTACTTTGCTACTAAACACTTTGCTGCAGATACTAAGTTTCTAGGTGTGGTTGAATTGACAACTCAACTGCTAATACTTGAGAATATTCTTTGGCACCCCTTGTGTCGAATCAATAAATTTGGGTTGAATACTCTACCCTCGAAAGCTGTTCCGATCCCCTATACTTGTGGGTTATCAAGACTAATTTCTGGCGCCGTTGCCGGGGAGCATAGCTCTATTCTTTGAGTCACTTGGGATTTATATCTGCTGGACACTATGAAGAACTTGAAAGACGCTAAGACAACAGTTTATCCCTCAACTTCGAGGGGAGGTAACGAACTGCCATCTAGCCTTGCACTTGATTCACCTTCTGTTATGAGTAAGCTTGCGACACCTAAACTTGCTTCTGCTATTCATTTCGATATGTCGCATGTTATTGATTATGCCACTTCTGCTATGCATGATACTTATGATGAAACTGCTTCTATGCCTGATACTACTGTGCCCCTTAGTGAATTTCTTGATGAACAAATTGCTAGGGCTAGAGAAAAAAATTTATTGAATCTGAATACAATGATGAAAGTGATGATGAAAATATGCCTGTTATTCCTGAGGGTTATGTTTTTGATATGGAATCTTCTGCCGCTATCTTAGCTTGTAAAGATAGATATGAGCTCAATAGGTTATTAGTTAAATGGAACAAAGAATCACTTAGAGATAAAATGAAACCTGACCCTACTTTTGCTACTTCACCTATCTGTGTTCCTAATAAGGATTATGAATTCTCTATTGATCCAGATATAATTACTTTGGTTGAATTTGATCCTTTTTATGGCTATGAATCTGAAACTGTTGTGGCACATCTTACTAAATTAAATGATATAGCCGCCCTGTTCACTAATGATGAGAGATCGCGTTGCTTCTATATACTCAAAATATTTCCGTTCTCGTTAAATGGTGAAGCAAAGATATGGTTTAGTTCTCTTGATCCTGGTTGTGTGCATAGTCCCGAGGATATGATTTATTACTTCTCTGCTAAATATTTCCTTGCTCATAAGAAACAAGCTGCTTTAAAGGAAATATACAACTTTGTGCAAATCGAAGAAGAGAGTCTCCCACAAGCTTGGGGGAGGCTTCTCAAGTTACTTAATTCTTTGCCTGATCATCCTCTTAAGAAACCTAAAATACTTGATAACTTTTATAATGGACTAACCGATGCTTCCAGAGATTACCTGGATAGTTGTGCTGGTTCTCTTTTCAGGGAAAGAACACCAGATGAAGCTGAAATTCTATTGAATAATATGTTGACAAATGAAAATAATTGGGCACCTCCTGAGCCAGCTCCTGGTCCAATTAATGAGCCTATTCCTAAACCAACTCCGAAGAAGAGAGGTGTTCTATTTCTCAGTCCCGAAGATATGCAAGAGGCAAAGAAATCTATGAAAGAAAAAGGTATTAAAGCTGAAGATGTTAAGAATTTACCTCCTATTGAAGAAATACATGGTCTTAATTCACCGCCTGTCGAAGAAACATATGATCTCAATCACTTGTTTACTGAAGAACCCCCTGATCCCGATATCCCGACACAGGTAGTAAAGGTAAATTCTCTCTATAGATTTGATGAAGGTGATATCCCTCACTATAAGTCTGCTAGGCAATGCTTTGAAGAGTTTAATAACTTCATTGTCAAACAAGAAAATTTTAATGCTTATTTCGGTAGACAATTGAATTACGATTCCGATATGATTAAATGCTTGGGTGATTATATGGATAATATTAGAGGTGAACTTAAACTTGTTAGCAAACATGCTTCTATGGTTACCACTCAAGTAGAACAAGTACTTAAAGCTCAAAAAGAAGTGCTTGATGAAATGAATAGTAAGAAAAATGATTATGCTGTTAGAGTGGCTACTAGAACTGGTAGAATGACTCAGGAACCTTTGTATCCTGAAGGCCACCCTAAGAGAATCGAGCAAGATTCTCAGAGAAATAATATTGATGTTCCTAGTTCTTCTAAAAAGAAGAAAAAGAAAAATGATAGAACTGTGCAAACTTCTAGTGAACCTATTGCTGAACCACCTGATAATCCAAATGATATCTCTATGTCTGATGCTGAAACACAATCCGGTAATGAACATGAACCTAATGAAAATGTTAATGATGATGTTCATGATGATGCTCAACCTAGTAATGATAATGATGTAGAAATTGAGCCTGCTGTTGATCTTGATAACCCACAATCAAAGAATCAACGTTACGATAAGAGAGACTTTGTTGCTAGGAAACATGGTAAAGAAAGAGAACCTTGGGTTCAGAAACCCATGCCCTTTCCTCCCAAACCATCCAAGAAAAATGATGATGAGGATTTTGAGTGCTTTGCTGAAATGATTAGACCTATCTTTTTGCGTATGCGATTGACTGATGTGCTCAAAATGAATCCTTATGCTAAATATATGAAAGATGTCATCACTAATAAAAGAAAGATACCGGAAGCTGAAATTTCCACCATGCTTGCTAATTATACTTTTAAGGGTGGAATACCAAAGAAACTTGGAGATCCCGGAGTACCTACTATACCTTGCTCCATTAAAAGAAATTATATTAAAACTGCTTTATGTGATCTTGGAGCAGGTGTTAGTGTTATGCCTCTCTATTTATATCGTAGACTTGACTTGAATAAGTTGACACCTGCTGAAATATCTTTGCAAATGGCTGATAAATCAACTGCTATACCTGTCGATATTTGTGAGGATGTGCCTGTTGTAGTTGCAAACGTTACTATTTTAATAGACTTTGTTATTCTCGATATTCCCGAGGATGATAGTATGTCTATTATTCTTGGAAGACCTTTTCTTAATACCGTAGGGGCTGTTATTGATTGCAACAAAGGCAATGTCACTTTTCATGTTAATGGCAATGAGCATACGGTACACTTTCCGAGGAAACAACCTCAAGTTCATAGTATCAAATCCATTGGATAAATTCCATCGATTATAATTGGAGGTTTTGAATTCCCTCTTCCTACTATCAAAAATAAATATGATATACTTATTATTGGGGATGTGCATATCCCCGTTGAGGTAACTTAGTGTTATTCGAAATTTCTCCGGTTTCATGATTATCGGAATGGGTTTGTTAACAGACTTGATCAACCTTGTTAGTGGATTCTTTTTGATAAGCATGAGATGGATGAAACTAGAAGCACAACCTTCTGTACCCTCTTTATATTCTCTGTTCTTTAGTAGAAATAAAGTAAAAATAGTATTTTTCTGTCTGTTTCCTGACTTATCCGTGCAATATAAAAATATCCCAAAAATAAAAGTCCTCAGAATGCCATGCCAATTTAATATGATTTTTTCGGGAATATTTGAGGATTTAGGCCCCGTTCGGAAGTACGCAAGCTTCCCAAAATAGCTGGCTTCCAGCTTCTCGCGTGGCCTCTATCTTCTCGCTGGAGCTGCGATGCGTTCGGCTCGCGTGAGCATCTGTATGTGGCACTTTGGGGTGGCAATCCCATGTAATTTCAAGGAGCTCAGAAAACGTTTCGTGTATGTGGCACTTCGGGGTGGCAATCCCATGTAATTTTGAGCTGTGTGATACTGTGAGCAAGAGAAAACGTTTCGATTGCATCGCACTTCGGGGTGGCATTCCATGTAATTTCCAGGAACTCCAACTTCTCATTTTCACGAAGCTGGGCTGCCGCTGCTCCTTGTCTCCGCGAAAAATACACAGGCTCAATCCTCGTCTCCGCGAAGCGGGATTCTCGAAGCTAGCGCGCTTGGCTGACTTCACATAGCTATTTCTGGAAGTTGGATCCTGGAGACGATCCGAACGGGGCCTTACTGTGCAAAAATTACCACGGGAGGAGCTGCCACCTGGCCACGAGGGTGGAGGGCGCGCCCCCTGCCTCATGGGCCCACGGTGGCCCTCCTCCACTTATCCTAGCACCCATCTTCTTCCGCTGCCTCACACAAACCCAAAAAAAACCAACTCAAGCACGAGTTCCAGCCACTTTTGCTGTGATTTTCGATCTCCTTGCTCAAAGCACCTCTCGCAAAATTGCTTGGGGAGATTGTTCCTTGGAATGTGACTCCTCCATTGGTCCAATTAGTTTTTGTTCTAGTGCTCTATTCTTTGCAAATTTGTGCTGCATAGTTGACCATGTTCTTGAGCTTGCATGTCAAATTTATATGGTTCCAAGTAGTTATAATGCTTGATATAGGCTCTAGGCACTTGTAGGAGTAGTTGCTATCAGTTTTATTGAAGTTGGTTCACTTTTGTTTGAAGTTACTAAAAATTTCAGAATTTTTCAGAGAAAAACAATATGCTTAGGAAGATGTTCCAAGGTGGTTCTTCTAAGAAGCAAGGACCCAGGATTGCTATGCGTGATGCTGACGAGGCACCACCAAGAGACGCTCTAGTTCGGCCTTGCGAATGGCCGTCGGAAAATTTTATGGATCGTGTGGGAATTAAAGAAGAATTCAAAGCATATTTGCACAATGCCGGTCTTGAGGATTTTGAGGCTGACAAATGCCCCCAATATCATGATCTCACAAGTTTGTTTGGGAGGAGGTTTGAGTATTCATCTTCGCGTAATTCTCCTTCAGTCATGTTTGATCTTTATGACAAATCTTATACCATGGAGTTAGAGGATTTCACTTTTGCCTGGAAACTTCCATCATGGGGTAGTATTAGGGATCCCCGAAATCTGAATTTAGAAACTTTCTTGCTAGTATAACTGTAGGGGAATCTAGAGATATAACGCAAGCTACCATAGGGAGCATTCACTTTCCTGCTATACATTATTTTGCTCTCTTCATAGGTAGATGCATAAATGCTAAAGATGAAGCATGTCACATGTGTGTCCCTGACCTCAGCATTCTTAGGAGTGCTGTGTTCCCGCTTAGCTAATTTTCTTGAGATAGACATTCGTGAGGGTGATACGGAGTTGCCTCCTGCATATTTAGATTATAACTCTATGGCTTCACACCAGTTTGTCGAGAGGCCTGAATCACCTCTCTTGTATCGTTTAATTTTTAACAAACGGCACGTTGTTCGTATTACTCTCCCTGCTCTTGCCTTCTTTGATTCTCAGGCAAAATGAAGATATACTTTTACCAGAGAGGAGGCAGATGAGAACGAGAGGAGGCAGATGAGAACGAGAGGAGGGCGGAAGCAGCACGACTCCACGATGTAGCTCAGCAGGCGATAACTGCTGTATCACAGTACGACCCCAGCTACACCTACGGTTATCCGCCAGGCTATCCCTGGCAATAAACCAACTTAGGCCAAAAGCCTAAGCTTGGGGGAGTACGTATTTCTCACCGACATTTCATTTATGTTCACACACACTAATTGCTAGATGTCGGTGCTCATACTCTTTCACTGTAATATCCATGCTAGTTTATTTTCTTTTTCTTGCTTTCTTCTTGTGTGTTTGTTAAACCTTAAGAAAAACAAAAAAATTGGTAGTAGTTTACTTTCTTGCTGTAGTAGTAATTAAAAAGAAAACCCAAAAATATTTCCCGTTCTTCTTTTGCTTGTTGGGAGCTTTCCCGTGTAAATAGTTTTTATTTCTTTTCTTTTCTTTGGGGGTCAGTAGGAGAAGACCATAATTAAACTATTGAAGTGGCTCTTATATGCATTATTGTTGATTTAACCAAGAGCCCATATTGCCTTGTCTTCTCCTGTTTATTGAATGCTCGCAGATTCCAGCTTGGTCCAATGTACGTGCACTCCTATTATTATTCACCTCGTTCGGTCGTGCAAGTGAAAGGCAATTATGATGATATATGATGGACCGACTGAGATAACAAAAGCTGGTATGAACTTGACCTCTTTTGTTTTTGTAAATATGATGAGTTCGTCGTTCTCGATTAAGCTTATTATGAATAAACATGTTTGCAATGACAATTAGAGATCATAGTTGCTTGTGCCATGCTTGATTAGCTATGATTTATAATGATTTACCTTGCGTGCCAACATGCTATTGAGATGGTTATGACGTGGTATGATGGGGTGGTATCCTCCTTTGAATGATTTAAGTGACTTGACTTGGCACATGTTCACGCATGTAGTTGAAACAAATCAACATAGCCTTCACGATATTTATGTTCATGGTGGATTATATCCTACTCATGCTTGCATCCAATGTTTATTAATTTTAATGCATGTACATGGCTGTTGTCGCTCTCTAGTTGGTCGCTTCCCAGTCTTTTGCTAGCCTTCACTTGTACTAAGCGGGAGTACTGCTTGTGCATCCAATCCCTTAAACCCCAAAGTTATTCCAGATGAGTCCACTATACCTTCCTATATGTGGTATCTACCTGCCGTTCCAAGTAAGTTTGTATGTGCCAAACTCTAAACCCTCAAATAAACATTCTGTTTTGTATGCTCGAACAACTCATGTATCAACCAAGGCTGCCCTTATCTTCCATGTTAGGCGGGTTATTCTCAAGAGGAGTGGACTCCGCTCCTCACTCACGAGAAAATGGCTGGTCACCGGGATGCCCAGTCCCATGCTTTATGCAAACTAAATCAAAATTAATTGCAAACAAAACTCCCCCTGGGACTTGATGTATGTTGGAGGCACTCGTTGTTTCGAGCAAGCCATGGATTGATGCTTGTTGGTGGAGGGGGAGTATAAACTTTACCATTCTGTTTGGGAACCGCCTATAATGTGTGTGACATGGAAGATATCGCCATCTCTTAGTTGCTATGTTGACAATGAAAGTATACCGCTCAAAATATAACTTATCTCTATTTCAAAACTGAGCTCTGGCACCTCTACAAATCCCTGCTTCCCTCTGCGAAGGGCCCATCTATTTACTTTTATGTTGAGTCATCACCCTCTTATTAAAAAGCACTAGCTGGAGAGCACAACTGTCATTTGCATTCATCACTATTAATTTATATTGGGTATGACTATGATTGGATCTCTTTTACCATGAATTACAATGTCTAGTCAGCCCTTGATCTTTAAAGGTGCTCTGCATTTATGTTTTGCGGTCTCAGAAAGGGCTAGCGAGACACCAACTTGTTATATCATATTATGATTGTTTTGAGAAAGTGTTGTCATCCGAGATTTATTATTATGGCTCGCTAGTTGATTATGCTATTGATATGAGTAATTGTGAGACTTGAGAATTATTGCAAATGTGGTTAGTTATGATATATGCTGAAAACTTGAATGCTGGCTTTACATATTTGCAACAACAAGAGCAAACAGAGTTTGTAAAAGTTTTTCTTTTTCTCTTTCAGTTTGTCAACTGAATTGCTTGAGGACAAGCAAGGGTTTAAGCTTGGGGGAGTTGATACGTCTCCGTCATATCTACTTTTCCAAACACTTTTGCCCTTGTTTTGGACTCTAACTTAGTATGATTTGAATGGAACTAACCCGGACTGACCTGTTTTGAGCAGAATTGCCATGATGTTGTTTTATGTGCAGAAAACAAAAGTTCTCGGAATGACCTGAAACTACATGGGATGTCTTATAAAAAATAAATAAAAAATCCTTGCCAAAGATGAAGACCAGGGGGCCCACACCCTGTCCACGAGGGTGGGGGCGCCCCCTTAGGGCATGCCCCCTACCTCGTGGGCCCCCTAGAGACCCTCCGACGCCAACTCCAACTCTATATATTGGCTTTCGGGGAGAAAAAAAATAAGAGAGAAGAAATCATCGCGTTTTACGATACGGAGCCGCCGCCAAGCCCTAAAACCTCTCGGGAGGGCTGATCTCGAGTCCGTTCGGGGCTCCGGAGAGGGGGATTCGTCGCCGTCGTCATCATCAACCATCCTCCATCACCAATTTCATGATGCTCACCGCTGTGCGTGAGTAATTCCATCGTAGGCTTGCTGGACGGTGATGGGTTGGATGAGATTTATCATGTAATCGAGTTAGTTTTGTTAGGGTTTGATCCCTAGTATCCACTATGTTCTGAGATTGATGTTGCTATGACTTTGCTATGCTTAATGCTTGTCACTAGGGCCCGAGTGCCATGATTTCAGATATGTACCTATTATGTTTTCATGAATATATGTGAGTTCTTGATCCTATCTTGCAAGTCTATAGTCACCTACTATGTGTTATGATCCGGCAACCCCGAAGTGACAATAATCGGGACCACTCCCGGTGATGACCATAGTTTGACGAGTTCATGTATTCACTATGTGCTAATGCTTTGTTCCGGTTCTCTATTAAAAGGAGGCCTTAATATCCCTTAGTTTCCAATAGGACCCCGCTGCCACGGGAGGGTAGGACAAAAGATGTCATGCAAGTTCTTTTCCATAAGCACTTATGACTATATACGGAATACATGCCTACATTACATTGATGAAGTGGAGCTTGTTCTGTGTCACCCTATGTTATGACTGTTACATGATGAACCGCATTCGGCATAATTATCCATTAATGATCCGATGCCTACAAGTTTTCCATATACTGGTTCTCGCTTATTTACTTTCCCGCTGCTACTGTTACAATCACTACAAAATACCAAAAACATTACTTTTGTTATCTTTACTTTTGTTGCCGCTACCACCACTATCATATTACTTTGCTACTAAACACTTTGCTGTAGATACTAAGTTTCTAGGTGTGGTTGAATTGATAACTCAACTGCTAATACTTGAGAATATTCTTTGGCTCCCCTTGTGTCGAATCAATAAATTTGGGTTAAATACTCTACCCTCGAAAGCTGTTGCGATCCTCTGTACTTGTGGGTTATCATTATGCATTAGAGACAGCTGCATTCTCATTAAATAGGGCACCATCTAAATCCGTTGAGACGACACCATATGAACTGTGGTTTGGCAAGAAACCAAAGTTGTCGTTTCTTAAAGTTTGGGGTTGCGATGCTTATGTGAAAAAGTTCCATCCTGATAAGCTCAAACCCAAATCGGAGAAATGTGTCTTCATAGGATACCCAAAGAAGATAGTTGGGTACACCTTCTATCATAGATCTGAAGGCAAGACATTCGTTGCTAAGAATGGATCCTTTCTAGAGAAGGAGTTTCTCTCAAAAGAAGTGAGTGGGAGGAAAGTAGAACTTGATGAGGTAACTGTAGCTGCTCCCTTATTGGAAAGTAGTCCATCACAGAAATCTGTTCCTGTGACTCCTACATCAATTAGTGAGGAAGCTAATGATGATGATCATGTAACTTCAGATCAAGTTACTACCGAACCTCGTAGGTCAACCAGAGTGAGATCCGCACCAGAGTGGTACGGTAATCCTATTCTGGAGGTCATGTTACTTGACCATGACGAAACTATGAACTATGAGGAAGCGATGATGAACCCAGATTCCGGGAAAGGGCTTGAAGCCATGAAATCTGTGATAGGATCCATGTATGAGAACAAAGTGTGGACTTTGGTGGACTTGCCCGATGATCGGCAAGCCATAGAAAATAAATGGATCTTCAAGAGGAAGACGGACGCTGATAGTAGTGTTACTATCTACAAAGCTAGACTTGTCAAAAAAGGTTTTGACAAAGTTCAAGGTGTTGACTACGATGAGATTTTCTCACTCGTAGCGATGCTTAAGGCTGTCCGAATCATGTTAGCAAATTGCCACATTTTATGAAATCTGGCAAATGGATGTCAAAACTACATTCCTTAATGAATTTCTTATATAAGAGTTGTATATGATGCAACCAGAAGGTTTTTGTCAATCCTAAAGGTGCTAACAAAATGTGCAAGCTCCAGCAATCCATCTATGGACTGATGCAAGCATCTCGGAGTTGGAATATACGCTTTGATGAGTTGATCAAAGCATATTGTTTTATACAGACTTGTGGTGAAGCCTGTATTTACAAGAAAGTGAGTGGGAGCACCACATCATTTCTGATAAATATATGTGAATGACATATTGTTGATCAGAAATAATGTAGAATTATTCTGCAAAGCATAAAGGAGTGTTTGAAAGGAGTTTTTTCAAAGAAAGACCTCGGTGAAGCTGGTTACATATTGAGCATCAAGATCTATAGAGATAGATCAAGACGCTTGATAAGTTTTTCCAATGAGTACATACCTTGACAAGTTTTTTTTGAAGTAGTTCAAAATAGAACAGTCAAAGAAAGAGTTCTTGCCTGTGTTACAAGGTGTGAAATTGAGTAAGACTCAAAACCCGACCACGGCAGAAAATAGAAAGAGAATGAAAAGTCATTCCCTATGCCTCAGTCATAGATTCTATAAAGTATGCTATGCTGTGTACCAAACCTATTGTGTACCTCACCAAGAGTTAGGCAAGAGGGTACAATAGTGATCTAGGAGTAGATCACTGGACAGCGGTAAAAAATTGTCCTTAGTGGAATAAGGAAATATTTTTCGGTTATGGAGGTGATAAAGAGTTCGTCGTAAAGAGCTACATCGATGCAAGCTTTGACACCGATCTGGATGACTCTAAGTCTTGATCTAGATACATATTGAAAGTGGGAGCTATTAGCTAGAGTAGCTCCGTGTAGAGCATTGTAGACATAGAAATTTTCAAACTACTTGCGGATCTGAATGTGACAGACCCGTTGACTAAAATTGTTTCACAAGCAAAACATGATCACACCTTAGTACTCTTTGGGTGTTAATCACATAGTGATGTGAACTAGATTACTGACTCTAGTAAACCCTTTGGGTGTTGGTCACATATCGATGTGAACTATTGGTGTTAACCACATAAAGATGTGAACTATTGATGTTAAATCACATGGCGATGTGAAGAAGATTATTGACTCTAGTGCAAGTGGGAGACTGAACGAAATGTGCCCTAGAGGCAATACTAAAGTTATTATTTATTTCCTTATATCAAGATAAATATTTATTATTCATGCTTTAATTGTATTAACCGGAAACATGATACATGTGTGAATACATAGACAAACAGAGTGTCACTAGTATGCCTCTACTTGACTAGCTCATTAATCAAAGATGGTTATGTTTCCTAGCCATAGACATGAGTTGTCATTTGATTAACATGATCACATCATTAGGAGAATGATGTGATTGACTTGACCCATTCCGTTAGCTTAGCACTTGATCGTTTAGTATGTTGCTATTGCTTTCTTCATGACTTATACATGTTCCTATGACTATGGGATTATGCAACTCCCGTTTACCGGAGGAACACTTTGTGTGCTACCAAACGTCACAACGTAACTGGGTGATTATAAAGGATCTCTACAGGTGTCTCCGAAGGTACATGTTGGGTTGGCGTATTTCGAGATTAGGATTTGTCACTCCGATTGTCGGAGAGGTATCTCTGGGCCCTCTCGGTAATGCACATCACATAAGCCTTGCAAGCATTGCAACTAATGAGTTACTTGCAAGATGATGTATTACGGAACGAGTAAAGAGACTTGCCGGTAACGAGATTGAACTAGGTATTGAGATACCAACGATTGAATCTCGGGCAAGTAACATATCGATGACAAAGGGAACAACGTATGTTGTTATGCGGTTTGACCGATAAAGATCTTCGTAGAATATGTGGGAGCCAATATGAGCATTCAGGTTAAGCTATTGGTTATTGACTGGAGACGTGTCTCGGTCACGTCTACATAGTTCTCGAACCCGTAGGGTCCGCACGCTTAAAGTTCGATGACGGTTATATTATGAGTTTATGTGTTTTGATGTACCAAAGGTAGTTCGGAGTCCCGAATGTGATCACGGACATGACGAGGAGTCTCGAAATGGTCGAGACATAAAGATCGATATATCGGACGACTATATTTGGACACCAGAATGGTTCCAGGTGAGAACGGGGTAATACCAGAGCACCGGGAGGTTATCAGAACCCCCCGGGAGGTATATGGGCCTTAATGGGCTTTAGTGGAAAGGAGGGGAAAGGAGCAATGGAGCCCCCCAAGCCCAATCCGAATTGGGAAGGGGGTCGATCCCCTTTCCTTCCTCCCTCCTTCCTCTTCCTTCCCTCTCCCTCTCCAAATAGGAAAAGGAGGAGTCCTACTCCCGGTGGGAGTAGGACTCCCCCCTTGGGCGCGCCTCCTCCCCTTGGCTGGCCCTCTTCTCCCCCTTTATATACGGAGGAGGGGGGCACCCCATAGACACAACAATTGATTTCTTGGATCTCTTAGCCGTGTGCGGTGCCCCCCTCCACCATAATCCACCTCGATAATATCGTAGCAGTGCTTAGGCGAAGCCCTGCATCGGTAGAACATCATCATCGTCACCACGCCGTTGTGCTGACGGAACTCTCCCTCAAAGCTCGGCTGGATCGGAGTTCGAGGGACGTCATCGAGTTGAACATGTGATGAAATCGGAGGTGCTATGCGTTCGGTACTTGATCGGTCGGATCGTGAAGACGTACGACTACATCAACCGTGTTGTGCTAACGCTTCTGCTTTCGGTCTACGAGGGTACGTGGACACACTCTCCCCTCTCGTTGCTATGCATCACCATGATCTTGCATGTGCGTAGGATTATTTTTTTGAAATTACTACGTTCCCCAACACTAGGATCCAATATCTTTAATAGGCGCTCTTCCTTGCATGGACGGGGTGTTATCTGTCAAAATACCCTGACATTCCGCCTTCGCTCGACACGTGGAAGGCGAAGTTATTTAACGCGCAGAAGCCAAGGGGATCGACATTGTATCGATGGCCTAATACATTACTTGGCGATCATTGGAGGAGGAACCCGCCTTGTAATGCCGAACACCTCACTATTGAAGACTGGTTCGGGGGCTACTGAGGGGGTCCTAGACTAAGGGGTCCTCGGGCGTCCGACCTGTTGTCCAATGGGCCGGACTGATGGGCTGTGAAGACATGAAGGCCGAAGACTGTACCCGTGTCCGGATTGAACTCTCCTTGGCGTGGAGTGCAAGCTTAGCGACCGACTATGAAGATTCCTTCTTATGTAACCGACTCTATGTAACCCTAGATTCCCTCCTGGTGTCTATATAAACCAAAGGGGTTAGTCCGGAAAGCATATATTCATTACCATAGTCATATAGGCTAGACTTCTAGGGTTTAGACATTACGATCTCGTGTTAGATCAATCCTTGTAATACTCACATTCATCAAGATCAATCAAGCAGGAAGTAGGGTATTACCTCCATATAGAGGGCCCGAACCTGGGTAAACATCGTATCCCCCGTCTCCTGTTACCATCGATCCTAGATGCACAGTTCAGGACCCCCTACCCGAGATCCGCCGGTTTTGACACCGACAACCGGCGCCCATCGCCGCGCTGCACACCGCGCCTACGCCTAACAACTACACTAGAGGCGATGATTGATACATGGACACCGGTGCTACGGCTCACATGTTTGCTCATCCTGGTAACCTTGCCTCCTTCACTCCTGTCTCTACCGACCGCCGCATCATTGCCGGCGACGGTTCCACACTTCCTATCACACACATTGGGCACACTTATTTTCCTTCTAGTTCTAATCCATTATCTTTGTCTAACATACTTGTGTCACCTCATCTTATTAAGAATCTCATTTCTGTTCATTGTTTCACTCATGAAAATCCTATTACCATTGAATTTGACGAGCTTGGTTTTTGTGTCAAAGACGCTCGAACTAGGATGGTACTTCACCGATGTGACATCCCCGACGAGCTCTATCTGGTGCACTCGCATTCATCCACCACCACCGCACCGGTTGCTCTCTCCCCTGGCGTCGATCTCTAGCACGCTCGCTTGGGTCATCCCAACCCGTCACACTTCGTCATATTCTTAGGAGTTTCTGTTTCAGTTGCAATAAGATCAAGGATCACACTTGTCATGCCTGTCGAGTCGGCAAACATGTTCGCCTGCCATTTAATAATTCCACCACCATTGCTTATTTTCCTTTTCAGTTGATTCATAGCGATGTGTGGACCTCTCCGGTTCCCAGTAACTCGGGTTATTTATATTATCTGATCATTCTTGATGATTATTCTCATTATGTGTGGACTTTTCCTTTGCGCAGAAAGTCGGATGCACTCCCTACCTTGACGGCTTTTTACTCCTATGTCCGCACGCAGTTTGGGCATCCCATCCTTGCGCTTCAGAAGGACAATGGAAAAGAGTTCGACAACCTCGCTTTCCCCACCTTTTAGTCGCATCACGGAACAATTTTCCGTCTCACATGCCCGTACACTTCACAGCAAAACGGTCGAGCCGAACGCGTCCTTTGCACTCTAAATGACTGCGTTCGCACGCTCCTATTTCATGCCAACGTGCCGCCTCGTTTCTGGCCGGACGCACTCGCCACTGCATCACTTCTCCTTAACATTAGACCCTGCCGCCCACGATGGAACTACACACCTCATCGTCTTCTCTTTGGTACGCCCCCGTCTTATGACAACTTGCGTATTTTTGGGTGCCTTTGCTATCCCAGCACTCCCGACACTGCTTCTCACAAGCTTGCACCTTGATCTGTCGCTTGCATCTTCATCGGCTACCCCTCTAACTCTAAGGGATATCGGTGCTATGATCCCGTCTCCCATCACGTGTTCACCTCCCGGCATGTTTACTTTGATGAGCATGTATTTCCGTTTCAGCAGGTATCCCCGGCTTTCCTCCTGTCACTTGTGACGCGGGAGCCTCGATGCCCCTTCCGGGAGGTTTGCGCACCGCCCTTGGCCTGCCCCTGGCTTTGAGGCACTCCCCCGCATGTAGCGCCTTCACCAGCCGCAGAACTGGCGCCACCGGTGCCCCCGACGTTGGCGCCCACGGCCCCCACTGCTCCCTCGGCGCCAGCGGCCCTCGCGCCCCCGGCGCCCCTCGGCACCCCCGGTCTCCTCGGCACCCCCGGCCCCCTCGGCGCCCCCGGCATCCTCGGCGCCCCCGGCCCCCTCGGTACCCCTGGCGCCTGTGGCCGGTCCGGGCACCCGCACCCGTACGGGTGTCTTTTTCCCGAGCTCTCACTACGCCTCGGATGACTATGTCCATGCGGCGTCCACCTCTGAGCCGTCGCCGTTGCCGTCCTCCGTTTGAGCCGCTCTTCGTGACCCACTCTGGATGGCTGCGATGTAAGAGGAGTTTGACGCCCTGTTGCGCAACTGGACGTGGCATCTTGTTCCCCGTCCCCGGCATGCCAACGTGATTACCGGGAAGTGGGTCTTAAAACACAAGCTCCGTCCTGATGGTACCCTTGATCGCTATAAAGCGTGCTGTGTCGTTCGTTGCTTCCGACAGCGTGCTGGCATCGACTTCACCGACACCTTTGCTCCGGTCGTCAAGCCTGGCATGATACACATGGTTCTCCACCTTGCGGTCTCCCGTGCTTGGCCGGTGCACCAGATGGATGTCTCCAACACCTTCCTCCATGGTCACCTCGAGGAGCAGGTCTTCTGCCAGTAGCCCACCGAGTTTGTCGACCCGGCGCTTACCGACCACGTGTGCCTGCTTTCGCGGTCCTTGTACGGACTCAAGCAGGCTCCGCACGCTTGGTACCAGCGCATCGCGGCGTTTCTCCACCAGCTTGGGTTCCGCTCTACCCGCTCGGACACCTCGCTCTTCGTCTATCATCAGGGCTCTGACACGGCCTACTTGCTACTCTATGTCGACGACATCATCCTGACGGCATGTATGGCTAGTCTCCTCAGACAGCTCATGGCTCGTATTCGCGCTGAGTTCGCCATCAAGGACATGGGTCCTTTGCACTACTTCCTCGGTGTCGAGGTGGTGCGCCGTCCGGATGGCTTCTTCCTTCATCAGCGGAAGTATGCTCACGAGCTCCTGGAGCGCGCCGGCATGCTTAACTGCAAGCCCGCCGCTACGCCTGTTGATACGAAGGCCAAGCTTTCTACCACGGATGGTTCTCCTGCTTCAGATGCTGCTTTCTATCGACCTATCGTTGGTGCTCTCCAGTAACCCACTCTGAATCGACCGGAGATCCAGTATGCCATGCAGCAGGTGTGTCTTCATATGCATGCTCTTCGAGACATTCATTGGTGCTACCTCTTGAGTATGCGTTGGTTTTCCCTTGAAGAGAAAAGGGTGATGCAGCAAAGTAGCGTAAGTATTTTCCTCAGTTTTTGAGAACCAAGGTATCAATCCAGTAGGAGGTTACACAAAAGTTGCCTCATACCTACACAAACAAATAAGAACCTTGCAACCAACGCGATAAAGGGGTTGTCAATCCCTTCACGGCCACTTGCAAAAGTGAGATCTGATAGAGATAATAAGATAAATATTTTTGGTATTTTTATGATATAAATTGGAAAAGTAAAGATTGCAAAATAAAATACGGAAGAAATAGTAAATTGATAGGAAAATAATATGATGGAAGATAGACCCTAGGGCCATAGGTTTCACTAGTGGCTTCTCTCAAGATAGCATAATTTACGGTGGGTGAACGAATTACTGCCGAGCAATTGATAGAAAAGCGCATAGTTATGATAATATCTAGGCATGATCATGTATATAGGAATCACGTCCGCGACAAGTAGACCGAAACGATTCTGCATCTACTACTATTACTCCACACATCGACCGCTATCCAGCATGCATCTAGAGTATTAAGTTCATAAGAACAGAGTAACGCATTAGGCAAGATGACATGATGTAGAGGGATAAACTCAAGAAATATGATATAAATCCCATCTTTTTATCCTCGATGGTAACAATACAATACATGCCTTGCTGCCCCCGCTGTCACTAGGAAAGGACACCGCAAGATTGAACCCAAAGCTAAGCACTTCTCCCATTGCAAGAAAGATCAATCTAGTAGGCCAAACCAAACTGATAATTCGAAGAGACTCGCAAAGATAATTAAATCATACATATAAGAATTCAGAGAAGAACCAAATATTGTTCATAGATATTCTTGATCATAAACCCACAATTAATTGGATCTCGACAAACACACCGCAAAAAGAATTACATCGAATAGATCTCCAAGATGATCGAGGAGAGCTTTGTATTGAGATCCAAAGAGAGAGAAGAAGCCACCTAGCTAATAACTATCGACCCGAAGGTCTGTGGTAAACTACTCACACATCATCAGAGAGGCTATGGTGTTGATGTAGAAGCCCTCCATGATCGACTTCCCCTCCGGCGGAGCGCCGATAAAGGCCCCAAGATGGGATCTCACGGGTACAGAAGGTTGCCGCGGTGGAAATAGGGTTTCATGGTGCTCTCGGATGTTTTCAGGGTATATGGGTCTATATAGGTGAAAGAAGTAGGTCGGTGGAGCCACGAGGGCTCCACGAGGGTGGGGGGCACCTCCCTGCCTCGTTGCTTCCTTGACGTCCACTCCAAGTCTCCTGGATTGCGTTTGTTCCAAAAATAACTCTCCCGAAGGTTTCATTCCGTTTGGATTCCATTTGATATTCCTTTTCTGCGAAACACTGAAATAGGAAAAAAACAACAATTTGCACTGGGCCTTCGGTTAATAGGTTAGTCCCAAAAATAATATAAAAGTACATAATAAAGCCCATTAAACATCCAAAACAGATAATATAACATCATGGAACAATAAAAAATTATAGATACGTTGGAGACGTATCAAGCATCCCCAAGCTTAATTCCTGCTCGTCCTCGAGTACGTAAATGATAAAAACAGAATTTTTGATGTGGAATGCTACCTAGCATAATTCTCAATGTAATTTTCTTTATTGTGGCATGAATGTTCAGATCCGAAAGATTCAAGACAAAATTTTAATATTGCCATAAAAATTGTAATACTTCAAGCATACTAACTAAGCAATTATGTCTTCTCAAAATAACATGGCCAAAGAAAGCTTATCCCTACAAAATCATATAGTTTGGCTATGCTTCATTTTCGTCACACAAAAATTCTCTCATCATGCATAATCCCGATGACAAGCCAAGCAATTGTTTCATACTTTAGTAATCTCAAGCTTTTTTCAACTTCCGCGCAATACATGAGCGTGAGCCATGGACATAGCACTATGGGTGGAATAGAGTATAATGATGGGGGATGTGTGGAGAAGACAAAAAGGAAGAAAGTTTCACATTGACGCGGCTAATCAACATGCTAGGGAGATGCCCATCAATCGATGTCAATGCAAGGAGTAGGGATTGCCATGCAACGGATGCACTAGAGCTATAAATGTATGGAAGCTCAACAAAAGAAACTAAGTGGGTGTGCATCCAACTTGCTTGCGCACGAAGACCTAGGGCATTTGAGGAAGCCCATTGTTGGAATATACAGGCCAAGTTCTATAATGAAAAATTCCCACTAGTATATGAAAGTGACAAAATAAGAGACTCTCTATCATAAAGATCATGGTGCTACTTTGAAGCACAAGTGTGGAAAAAAGGATAGTAGCATTGTGCCTTTTATTTATTTTCTCTTCCTTTTTTGGGCCTTTCCCTTTTTTCTTCTTTTTTTCTCTTTTTTTATTTGGGACAATGCTCTATTAATGATGATCATCACACTTCTATTTATTTACAACTCAATGATTACAACTCAATACTTAGAACAAAATATGACTCTATATGAGTGCCTCCGGCGGTGTACTGGGATGTGCAATGAATCAAGAGTGACATGTATGATAAATTATGCATGGTGGCTTTGCCACAAATACGATGTCAACTACATGATCATGCAAGGCAATATGACAATGATGAAGCGTGTCATAGTAAATGAAACAGTAGAAAGTTGCATGGCAATATATCTCGTAATGGCTATGGAAATGCCATAATAGGTAGGTATGGTGGCTGTTTTGAGGAAGATATAAGGAGGTTTATCTATGATAGAGCGCATCGTATCATGGGGTTTGGATGCACCAACGAAGTTTGCACCAACTCTCAAGGTGAGAAAGGGCAACGCACGACACCGAAGAGGCTAGCAATGATGGAGAGGTGAGAGTATGTATAATCCATGGACTCAACATTAGTCATAAACAACTCACGTACTTATTGAAAAAATCTACAAGTCATCAAAAACCAAGCACTACGCGCATGCTCCTAGGGGGATATATTGGTAAAAAGACCATCGCTCGTCCCCGACCGCCACTCATAAGGATGACAATCAAAGAACACCTCATGTTTCAAATTTGTCACACAACGTTTACCATACGCGCATGCTACGGGACTTGCAAACTTCAACACAAGTATTTCTCAAATTTACAACTACTCAACTAGCACGACTCTAATATTACCACCTTCATATCTCAAAAACAATCATCAAGAATCAAACTTCTCATAGTATTAAATGCACTTTATATGGAAGTTTTTATTATACCCATCTTTGGATGCCTATCATATTAGGACTAATTTTATAGCCAAAGCAAATTACCATGCTGTTCTAAAAGACTCTCAAAATAATATAAGTGAAGCATGAGAGGTCAATAATTTCTATAAAATAAAACCACCATCGTGCTCTAAAAGATATAAGTGAAGGACTAGAGCAAAATTATCTAGCTCAAAAGATATAAGTGAAGCACATAGAGTATTCTAATAAATTCCGGTTCATGTGTGTCTCTCCAAAAGGTGTGTACAGCAAGGATGATTGTGGTAAACTAAAAAGAAAAGACTCAAATCATACAAGACGCTACAAGCAAAACACATATCATGTGGTGAATAAAAAATATAGCCTCAAGTAATGTTATCGATGAACGAAGAAGAAAGAGGGGATGCCTTCCAGGGCATCCCCAAGCTTAGGCTTTTGGTTGTCCTTGAATTTTACCTTGGGGTGCCTTGGGCATCCCCAAGCTTAGGCTCTTGCCACTCCTTATTCCATAATCCATCAAATCTTTACCCAAAACTTGAAAACTTCACAACACAAAACTCAACAGAAAATCTCATGAGCTCCGTTAGTATAAAAAACAAATCACCACTTTAAGGTACTATAATGAACTCATTATTTATTTATATTGGTGTTAAACCTACTGTATTCCAAGCTCTCTATGGTTCATACCACCCGATACTAGCCATAGATTCATCAAAATAAGCAATCAACACACGAAAAACAGAATCTGTCAAAAACAGAACAGTCTGTAGCAATCATATTTGTTAGCTTCTGGAACTCCAAAAAATCTGAAAAACTAGGACAACCTGGAAAATGTTTATATTGATCTACTGCAAAACGAATTGGCAATTTATCACGTTCTGGTGAATGTTAACAATTATTTTCGTGAGCGCAAAGTTTCTGTCTTTTTCAGCAAGATCAAACAACTATCACCCAAGAAGATCCTATTGGTTCTACTTGGCACAAACACTAATTAAAACATAGAAACACATCTAAATAGAAGCTAGATGAATTATTTATTACTAAACAGAAACAAAAAGCAAGAAACAAAAATAAAATTGGGTTGCCTCCCAACAAGCGCTATCGTTTAACGCCCCTAGCTAGGCATAAAGGAAAGAATAGATCTAGGTATTATCATCTTTTGTATGCAATCCATAAGTGGCTCTCATAATAGATTTATAAGGTAATTTAATTTTCTTTCTAGGAAAGTGTTCCATGCCTTTCCTTAACGGAAATTGGAATATAATATTTCCTTCTTTCATATCAATAATTGCACCAATCATTCTAAGGAAAGGTCTACCAAGAATAATAGGACATGTAGGATTGCAATCTATATCAAGAAAGATGAAATCTACGGGCACATAATTCCTATTTGCAACAATAAGAACATCATTAATCCTTCCCATAGGTTTCTTAATGGTGGAGTCCACAAGGTGCAAATTTAAAGAACATAAAGTGACTGTGAAGGGATTGACAACCCCTAATCGCGTTGGTTGCGAGTAGCTATCGTTTTGTGCAGGTACGAGGGACTTCAGCGTGGCCTCCTACTGGATTGATACCTTGGTTCTCAAGAACTGAGGGAAATACTTACGCTACTCTGCTGCATCATCCTCTCCTCTTCGGGGAAAACCAACGCAGTGCTCAAGAGGTAGCAAGAAGAATTTCTGGCGCCGTTGCCGGGGAGTCTACGCAAAAAGTCAATATACCAAGTACTCATCACAATCCCTATCTCTCGCATTACATTAGTTGCCATTTGCCTCTCGTTTTCCTCTCCCCACTTCACCCTTGCTGTTTTATTTGCCCTCTCTTTCCCAATCTCCTTCTCCTTCTCCTTCTCTTTTTCCGTTTGCCATTTTCTCGTTTGCCTTTTGTTTGCTCTTGTGTTGGATTGCTTGTTTGTCGCGATGGCTCAAGATACTACTAAATTGTGTGACTTCACCAATACCAATAATAATGATTTCCTTAGCACTCCGATTGCTCCTCTTGCCAATACTGAATCTTGTGAAATCAATACTGCTTTGTTGAATCTTGTTATGAAAGATCAGTTCGCCGGCCTTCCTAGTGAAAATGCCGCTACTCATCTTAATAGGTTCGTCGATTTATGTGATATGCAAAAGAAAAAAGATGTCGATAATGATGTCGTTAAATTGAAGCTATTTCCTTTTTCGCTTAGAGATCGTGCTAAAGCTTGGTTTTCGTCTTTGCCTAAAAATAGTATTGATTCTTGGAACAAGTGCAAAGATGCTTTTATCTCTAAGTATTTTCCTCCCGCTAAGATCATCGCTTTTAGAAACGACATTATGAATTTTAAGCAACTTGATCATGAACATGTTGCACAAGCTTGGGAGAGAATGAATTAATGCTACGTAATTGCCCTACTCATGGTCTGAATTTGTGGATGATTATACGAAATTTCTATGCTGGATTGAATTTTGCTTCTAGAAATCTTTTAGATTCGGCCGCGGGAGGCATTTTTATGGAAATCACTTTAGGAGATGCTACTAAAATCCTAGATAATATTATGGTTAATTATTCTCAATGGCACAATGAAAGATCCACTAATAAAAAAGTGCATGCAATAGAAGAAATTAATGTTTTGAGTGGAAATATGGATGAACTTATGAAATTATTTGCTGCTAAGAGTGTTTCTTCTGATCCTAATGATATGCCTTTGTCTACCTTGATTGAGAATAATAATTAATCTATGGATGTGAATTTTGTTGGTAGGAATAATTTTGGTAACAACGCGTATAGAGGGAATTTTAATCCTAGGCCATATCCTAGTAATCCTTCTAATAATTATGGAAATTCGTACAACAACTCTTATGGAAATTTTAATAAGATGCCCTTTGAATTTGAGAATAGTGTTAAAGAGTTTATGAATTCACAAAAGAATTTTAATGCTTTGCTTGAGGAGAAATTGCTTAAAGTTGATGATTTGGCTAGGAACGTTGATAGAATTTCTCTTGAGGTTGATTGTTTAAAGCTTAGATCTATTCCTCCTAAGCATGATATCAATGAGTCTCTCAAAGCCATGAGAATTTCCATTGATGAGTGCAAGGAAAGAACCACTAGGATGCGTGCTTCCAAAGATGCCTTTATTAAAGCGTGTTCTTCCAATTCCTATGAAATTCAAGATGAAGATATAAAAGTTATTGATGTGTCCCCTATCAAATCTTTGTTTTGCAATATGAATCTTGATGAACCTGAATATGATCTTCCTTTACCTAGAAGGCGTTCTAAAAATTCAGAGTATTTAGACCTTTATGATGAAATTGATGAAAGTGGGATTGAAAGAAATAAAACCCTAGATGTTGCTAAACCCACTATATTGGATTTCAAGGAATTTAATTATGAAAGTTGCTCTTTGATTGATTGTATTTCCTTGTTGCAATCCGTGCTAAATTCTCCTCATGCTTATAGTCAAAAGAAAGCCTTTACCGAACATATTGTTGATGCCTTGATGCAATCCTATGAAGAAAAACTTGAGTTGAAAGTTTCTATCCCTAGAAAACTCTATTATGAGTGGGAACCAACTATTAAAATTAAAATTAAAATTAAAGATCACGAGTTTTATGCTTTGTGTGATTTGGGTGCTAGTGTCTCCACTATCCCCAAAACTTTGTGTGATTTGCTAGATTTCCATGACTTTGATGATTGCTCTCTAAACTTGCATCTTGCGGATTCCACTATTAAGAAACCTATGGGAAGAATTAATGATGTTCTTATTGTTGCAAATAGGAATTATGTGCCCGTAGATTTTATTGTTCTTGATATAGATTGCAATCCTTCTTGCCCTATTATTCTTGGTAGACCTTTCCTTAGAACGGTTGGTGCAATTATTGATATGAAGGAAGGGAATATTAGATTTTAATTTCCATTAAAAAAGGGCATAGAACATTTTCCTAGAAATAAAATAAAATTTCCATATGAAATTATCATGAGAGCCACTTATGGATTGCCTACCAAAGATGGCAATACCTAAATCTATCCTCGCTTTTATGCCTAGCTAGGGGCGTTAAACGATAGCGCTTGTTGGGAGGCAACCCAATTTTATTTTGAGTTTTTTGTTTTTGCTTCTGTTTAGGAATAAATAATCCATCTACCTTCTGTTTAGATGTGGTTTTGTGTTTTAATTAGTGTTTGTTCCAAGTTAGACCTATAGGATCTTCTTGGTTGATAGTTATTTGATCTTGCTGTAATTTCCAGAAACTTTCTGTTCACGAAAACAATTGTTAAACATCACCCGAACGTGATAAAATACTGATTCCAATTGCTGCTGATCAATAAACTAATTTTCTAGGTCGTCCTATTTTGGTAGATTTTTTGGAGTTCCAGAAGTTTGCGTTAGTTACAGATTACTACAGACTGTTCTGTTTTTGACAGATTCTGTTTGTCGTGTGTTATTTTGATGAATCTATGGCTAGTAAAATAGTTTATAATCCATAGAGAAATTGGAATACAGTAGGCTTAACACCAATATTAATAAATAATGAATTCATTACAGTACCTTGAAGTGGTTTTATGTTTTCTTTCTCTAACGGAGGTCACGAGATTTCTATTGAGTTTTGTGTTGTGAAGTTTTGAAGTTTTGGGTGAAATCTCTTGATGGATTATGGAACAAGGAGTGGCAAGAGCCTAAGCTTGGGGATGCCCATGGAACCCCCAAGATAATCCAAGGAAACCAAAAAGTCAAAGCTTGGGGATGCCCCGGAAGGCATCCCCTCTTTCGTCTACTTCCATCGGTAATTTTACATGGAGCTATATTTTTATTCACCACATGTTATGTGTTTTGCTTGGAGCGTCTTGTATTATTTGTGTATTTGTTTGTTTGTGTGACACAATCATCCTTTCTGTACACACCTTTTGAGAGAGTCATATATGAATTAAAATTTGATAGAATACTCTATGTGCTTCACTTATATCTTTTGAGCTATGTAGTTTTGCTCTTTGTGCTTCACTTATATCTTTTGAGCGTTATAATTTTGCTCTATGTGCTTCACTTAGATCATTTAGAGCACGGTGGTGGATTTGTTTTAAAGAAACTATTGATCTCTCATGCTTCACTTAGATCATTTTGAGAGTCTTAATAGCATGGTAAATTGCTTAATAATAATATGCTTGGTATTCAAGATTTGTGAAACTTTATTTTGAGTGCGTTGAATACTAAGAAAAGATTGAAGCATGATAATTGTTTTGAGATATGAAGGTGATAATATTATAGTCATGCTAGTTGAGTAGTTGTGAATTTAAAGAATACTTGCGTTGAAGTTTTTGATTCCCGTAGCATGCACGTATGGTGAACCGTTATGTGATCAAGTCGGAGCATGATTTATTTATTGATTGTCTTCCTTATGAGTGGCAGTCGGGGACGAGCGATGGTCTTTTCCTACCAATCTATCCCCCTAGGAGCATGCGCGTAATACTTTGCTTTGATAACTTCTAGATTTTTGCAATAAGTATATGAGTTCTTTATGACTAATGATGAGTCCATGGATTATATGCACTTTTTCCCATCCTTCCACCATTGCTAGCCTCTCTAATACCGCACACTTTTCGCCGGTATCATACACCCACCAAATACCTTCCTCAAAACAGCCACCATACCTACCTATTATGACATCTCCATAGCCATTCCGAGATATATTGCCATGCAACTTTCCACTGTTCCGTTTATTATGACACGCTCCATCATTGTCATATTGCTAGGATGATCATGTAGTTGACATCGTATTTGTGGCTGTCAGCGTCAAAACCGGCGGATCTCGGGTAGGGGGTCCCGAATTGTGCGTCTAGGCGGATGGTAACAGGAGACAAGGGACACAATGTTTTACCAAGGTTTGGGCCCTCTTGATGGAGGTAAAACCCTACGTCCTGCTTGATTAATATTGATGATATGGGTAGTACAAGAGTAGATCTACCACGAGATCAAGGAGGCTAAACCCTAGAAGCTAGCCTATGGTATGATTGTTGTATATTGGAGTTGTCGTCCTACGGACTAAAACCCTCCGGTTTATATAGACACCGGATAGGGTTAGGGTTACACAAAGTCGGTTACAATAATAGGAGATCTAAATATCCGCATCGCCAAGCTTGCCTTCCACGCCAAGGAAAGTCCCTTCCGGACACGGGGCGAAGTCTTCAATCTTGTATCTTCATAGTCCTGGAGTCCGGCTGAAGGTATAGTTCGGATGGCCGAACACCCCCTAATCTCGAACTCCCTCAGTAGCCCCTGAACCAGGCTTCAATGACGACGAGTCCGGCGCGCAGATTGTCTTCGGCATTGCAAGGCGGGTTCCTCCTCCAAGTTCTTCGTAAACGATTGTAAACACCAAGAATAGTGTCTGGCTCTGCAAAATAAGTTTCCACATATTGCCATAGAGAGAATAATATTAACACTAATCTAATCTGCTGACGTATTCCATAGCGTGACATCACACTACGGCCAAGCCTTTATTCGAATCATTTTCACTTCTCCACCTCAGCGCGTTTTGCGGGGCGGTTTCCTTGACACGTCTTGTCAAAGCAAAGATCGTGTCCCCCATTTACGGGATTCTCATCAATACAGACGTGAGTAACCCAACCGCACCATTTTTCACGGCGCTTGGGAGGCAAGCGAGTTTTACTAGGCTGGTGGGGACGCATAGCCGCATCCGCGCATATAAGGGGATAAGGATCCACCTTTTTACCTACGCCTTCTTCTTTGCCTATCCATCTTCTGCGCACCCGAGCTCCAGCGCTCAAGCCCGCACTTCCCACCTCAACCTTCTCCAGCAATGTCCGGAGCGGGAGGCAAGTGGATGGTCTCCTCCGTCACGGAGGGCCATGTCAAAAAGCTGAGGAAGGCCGGATACTTTTCCAAAGACATCGCGCACCGGCTTCCTGAAAAGGGGCAGCTTCTCCCCACCCCAGAGCCCCATGAGAGGGTCGTATTCCTTCCCCACTTCCTCCGCGGACTGGGCTTTCCACTCCACCCATTTGTCCGGGGGCTCATGTTCTACTATGGCCTGGATTTCCATGATCTGGCCCCGAACTTCATCCTCAACATCTCGGTGTTTATCGTCGTGTGTGAGGCTTTCCTCCGCGTCCGCCCCCATTTCGGCCTTTGGCTCAAGACTTTCAACGTCAAGCCAAAGGTGGTGCGCGGCAGCCAAGCGGAGTGCGGAGGTGCCATGGCGGGCAAGATGGCCAACGTCCTATGGCCCGAGGGCTCCTTTGTGGAGACCTTGAAGGGGTGGCAATCAGGGTGGTTTTACATCACCGAGCCACGCGATCCGGAATGGATCGCATCCCCTGATTTCCGATCCGGTCCCCCTACGCGGCTCACGTCCTGGAAAGAGACGAGCCTGTCATGGGGTGACGAAGTAGAGGTGACCGGATTGCAGACATGCATCCAGTCCCTGGTGAACAAGCAGCTCAAGCTTGTCAATATAATCCAGGTCATGCTCGTCCGCCGGATTCTCCCGTGTCAACAACGGGCTTTCACACCGTGGGAGTTCTATCCAGCGCAGCACCAAACCTTGAGCAGGCTCTTCGACACGACTACGAAGATCCCTGGAAGGTGTTGTTCAAGGGCGCCGAAGCTCCCGCATCCTCATCCGAGGACCGCGGATTCAGCACGCAGCGCACAGCCAGCATGGTGAGTTATCTGTACCTTTTACAGGACATTTGTTTCTTATAGTTTGACTCTATGCGGGATCTGAACTCCCTTACCTTTGACGGGAATGGCAGGTGAAGTTCGGACCAATTAACTGCCTGTCTCCTTTGCCCGAAGACCCAGCAGACGCTCGTTTATCGAAGCTGCTGGCTCCGGCGCCTTACGTGGTGCTGGAGAAGTAGGCCAAGAAGAATAAGGCCACGGGGACTCGAAAGAGTTGTCGTCATGTGGTGGTGTCGGATTCGTCGTCCGACGAGTCCGAGACGCACTCCACCCATGAAGACGAGGAGGAGGAAGAAGAGACCTCTCCCCCTCCAGCGGGGGGAGGAAAGAAGAGGAAGGCCGCCCCAATTGGGGAGGCCGAAGGGTCCAAGAAGGGGAAAACCCTTCCGCCGGACTACTCCCCTGACGCCGACAAAGGCGAAGAGGAGTGGACACAAAGGGCCAGGCGCCCGGCGGGATCGTAAGTATTCGGATACTAGAGTAACTCATAATATCCCTGTCGTTTGCACAACTCTTCCCTAATGTCGAATGTAATTATGCAGGCCGCCCCGGGCCGGACTCGATGAGTCGTCGAGCGGCTCCTTGGATTCATCGGACGTGAACTCAGTTCCGCTCGCTGTCTCCCCCCGCACTGCGGACGACGCCGAAGTGGCGTCGCAACAAGCTCTGGGGCAAGAGGATGTGGACCTGGAGGACCGCGAGGCGACCTCCCGGACTCTAGGAGTAAAGGGGACAAGACCCCCCAGGGCTCCAAGTCCGGCTTTGAGCCGGACACCACGCCAGAATCCTCAAAAGTTCCAGACCGAGGTAGGTGAACTCCTTCTAAGAGGAGCAAGCCTTCTGAGCCGGCAGCCTCTGTCCAGCCGGAGGTGCCGGACAATCTGCTGGAGGTGCTTAAGGGCGCCTCCATCGACGAGGAGCACCGTACTATTATGAGTACGGTGATCCAGAAGGTTCAGTCCGCCAAGAGCGGACTGACTGAAGCTTGCGCTTGCCTTTTAACAGGCTTCGAGGTAAGTAAAAATATGTAAAAATATTACCGTATAGACAGTAGCCCCTGATGCTCTATTTAGCGTTCGGAAAGAAAAGCTGAATAGAGGATCAAATAATTTTGCAGGAGTCTAAAAAATGAGTCAATATGCATATGCAGGCTTCGCTGCTTGCTACCGCTGCACTGACTACGGAGGTAGGTACCCTGAAGCAGGGTCTCGAGCGGACCGAGCAAGAGCTCGGCCTTGCCAAGCGGCAGCTCGAGGAGAAAGAAGGTAAGAGATACCTTATAGAAAAATATATATAAAAAGATACAATTGCGATAAATTTACAGGATTGTACTGCTTATTGTAGGGTCCACGACTGAGGTGGCGACCCTCAAGCAGGCGTTGTCCGAGGCCGAGAAGAGAGCGGCCTCGGAGCGCAATGAGCGGGAGAAATTTGAGGGGCAGGTCGGCAAGGCGCAGCAAGAGCTTCAGGCTCTGATGAAAAAACATGAGAGTTTGGAGCTTGACTCTAAAACGCGAGCATCCGAGCTCGCCGCGGCCGTCAAGACTGCCGAGTCTGCCAAGGACGAAGCCTAGAAGGCCCTCCAAGAGTTGGAGGAGGTGAAAAAGATAGCGGCGGGTAAGGCATTCTTTATGCAAAGTAGACATATAAAAGTAAACTACTTGTTACTTACCCGAATCCGGAGTTCTCTAGGGGCATTCGCAGATCTTCCCCGCAGCATATCCGATGCCGCCGCATTCTACCGAGCTGAAGAGGGCAGCTCGAAGGAGAAGGTGTTCTGGTCTCAGTACACTGAGGCCGAACACCCTGTGCCCTTGAGCGACCAGCTGAAGCAGCTGGTCGAGCTCCACAAGGCGGCCGAACAAGCCATGAAGGGCTTCATAGTTCGGCTGTGGCCTAGAGAGGCCCTGCCTGGGAGCTACTTCGGACTGGTGTGGCGGCTGGTGGAGGCCTGTCCAAGGCTCGAGGTCATCAAGCGCTCTGTCTGCATTGATGGTGCCCGTAGGGCCCTTGCCCGTGCAAAGGTGCACTGGGGTAAGCTGGATGGTGAGAAGCTTGTGAGGGACGGGCCGCCGCCGGGGAAGGAGCATCGCAAGCCCGAGAACTATTACAAGGATGTTCTCGCTGGTGCCCTCCTTATGGCGGATGAATGTACCAAGGATGTAAATTTTTAATGAACTCGCTCGTGTTTATCCTGTGCGCTGAAAACTTGTTCATATGCGCTAAGCAATGCTTGTTGAATTTAAAATATTGTTTTCTGTGCGGCCGTTTATCAAAAAATTGAGAGATGGCCAGTCGTCGGCTTCCGCCCCCATGCCACTAGTGCTGGGGTGTTCGGGATAAACCTAAGTGATGTTTTTCCCATGTTTGGGTCCTTCGAGGGAGGCGCTCAGCACAACGAACAAGGCAATCGGACTATAATGCCTGAACACTCTCACCTAGCCATAGAACTTTATAATTTTAAATTTCGGCGAAGCCCCTAGTATTCGGAAGACCGAGTTCGGGGCGCTATCCACGCCTTGGCCGGACAAAATCCGGTTCCTTGCTCTAAGCGGCATAGGTCTTTAAGGACCCGAAAAACCTCTCGAACAGCGACCGATCTCCTGCCTTATCATGACAGTCAGTTTTAGCTTTCTCTACTGAGGTGCTCCGCACAATCACAGTAGTTCTCCTAGTGCTACCTTAGCCGATATAGCGGAACGTAAGGCACCAAAACATAGGAGCCGGGCAAACCCAACTATTGACCCAAATCATGATTCGGAGCCGATGCATATAGTGCTATAAGTTCGGGGTGCCGCACTTATGAAGTGTTCGGACTTCTTACACCATATTAAGGGGTACTGAAGCCCCTAGCGTATTTGCCGTACCACAGTGTACGGGTGTCACATGTCATTAATGAACATATATATATATATATATATATAAAGAGGAAAATGCAAAAAATAGACAAAAACTATGCATTGTTTATAGAAAGGCTGCTATCTAAGCAGAACGATACAAATAGTGCGATAAGCAAAAGAAATTGGACTATTTAACATGTCCTGGCCAGGGGCAGGCCGCGGAATTGTATTCAAAACAGGTATACTGCTTGTAATAGAGACCACCTGGGAGTTCCATAATGCGGCATGGCTTGTCTGTTTTCCTGGATCTTGTATCGTTTGTGCGGCAGTTGAATTGCCGAACAGGTTGTCCGAAGTGTGGAGTCCTGAAAGTAAGAAAAAATTTAAAAAAGAATTCGGCAGCCCCTAGTACGGTTTAGGCCGTGTTTTGGGCGTGCCGTGATGGTGCCCTTCCCCTTGTGCCCATGGTACTTCAAGAGCGTAGTTATGTACGCGAAGCACTGGTTTTGCTATATCGCGAGGGCTAGGGTTGGGGCCACATTGCTACACTAGCTCGGAACGTGCTCGGCGGTCTTGTTGTAGGTTACTCCGGGCGCACTTGACAATGTTCGGCTTTTTAAGGGCCGGACTGGAGAACTGCCTAGAGAGGCTGCTTTGTACTTCTGCTGCGAGCGCTGCCGTGTGCTCCTCCGTTCGGAGGGAGCGTTCGGTGTTTCCGTTGACCGTGATTACTCCTCGAGGGCCTGGCATCTTGAGCTTGAGGTATGCATAGTCCGGTACCGCATTGAACTTTGCAAATGCGGTTCGCCCGAGCAGTGCGTGATAGCCACTGCGGAACATGACTATGTCGAAGATTAACTCCTCGCTTCGGAAATTATTCGGGGATCCGAAGACCACTTCAAGTGTAACTGAGCCTGTATAGTTGGCTTCTACACCTGGTATGACGCCTTTAAAGGTTGTTTTGGTGGGCTTGATCCTCGAGGGATCTATGCCCATTTTCTGCATTGTATCCTGGTAAAGCAGGTTCAGGCTGCTGCCTCCGTCCATGAGGACTCTTGTGAGATGAAATCCGTCGATAATTGGGTCAAGAACCAATGCGGCAAACCCGCCATGACGGATGCTTGTGGGATGGTCCCTTCGATCAAAGGTGATCGGGCAGGAAGACCATGGGTTGAACTTTGGAGCGACTGGCTCCAGCGCGTATACATCTCGTAGCGCACGCTTCCGCTCCATCTTGGGAATGTAGGTTGCGTATATCATGTTCACCGTCCGCACTTGTGGGGGAAAACCCTTCTGTCCACTACTGTTCGGTGGCCTGGGCTCCTCCTTGTCATCGCTATGTAGCCCCTTGTCTCTGTTTTCGGCTCTTAACTCGCCTGCCTGCTTGAACACCCAACAATCCCTGTTGGTGTGATTTGCTGGCTTTTCGGGGGTGCCATGTATCTGGCACAAGCGGTCGAGTATTCGGTCCAAACTGGACGGGCCCTGAGTATTTCTTTTGAATGGCTTTTTCCGCTGACCGGATTTGTAGCCTCGGAATCCGGCATTTACTGCTGTATCCTCGTTGCTGTCGCTGTTAACGCGGCGCTTTTGCTTGTTCCGGCGCGACCTGCCGCTTTTGTCCTTGGTATCCGAATTACCAAGGTTCTTGGTTAAGTTGTTGCTGCAAGCTAGCCAGCTGTCTTCTCCCGCGCAGAAGCGGGTCATGAGTGTCGTGAGGGCTGCCATGGATTTCGGCTTTTCCTGTCCGAGGTGCCGGGCAAGCCACTCGTCGCAGATATTATGCTTGAAGGCTGCTAGGGCGTCTGCGTCCGGACGTTCGACTATTTGATTTTTCTTTGTTAGGAACCGTGTCCAGAATTGCCTGGCCGATTCCTTTGGCTCCTGGATTATGTGGCTTAGGTCATCGGCGTCCGGTGGTCGCACATAAGTGCCCTGGAAGTTGTCAAGGAATGCGGCTTCCAGGTCCTCCCAAGAACTGATTGAGTCTGTTGGCAAGCTGTTGAGATAATGCCGGGCCGGTCCCTTAAGTTTGAGTGGGAGGTATTTGATGGCATGTAGATCATCACCGTGGGCCATGTGGATATGAAGGAGATAATCCTCGATCCATACCGCAGGATCTGTTGTGCCATCGTATGATTCGATGTTTACGGGTTTGAAGCCCTCAGGGATTTTATGATCCATTACTTCATCTGTGAAGCACAGTGGGTGTGCGGCGCCTTTGTACTGGGCTATATCACGACGCAACTCAAAGGAGCTTTGTCCATTGTGTTCGGCCCGGCCGGAATTATTGTATCCGGAGTGACGATCGCCGTCATGTGCCGTGGGACGCCCGCGTGATCCGTAGATCGATCTTGTTTGCCTTGCCTTATCCTCCAGTATATCTCGCAGGTCTGGCGTGTTTTCCCGTGCCTTAGCATATTTTGAGCGGCGTCGGGGCATGACTTGAGTGGAGGGCTTAGAGGCCTCTCTTTCACGGCCACGAGGTGGCCGGTCGGCCATGTCATGCGCTGGTGATGTAGGTGCTTCCTCCTCTAATCGGGGTAGCAGCCTGCGCTTTGGGTAACGCTTGGAGGGGCGTTTGAGCTCATACTCTTCGGCCGCAAGGACTTCAGTCCATCTGTTAGCTAGCAAATCTTGATCAGCTCTAAGCTGTTGCTGCTTTTTCTTGAGGCTGCTTGCTGTGGCTAAAAGCCTGCGTTTGTAACGCTCTTGTTCGGCGGGGTCTAATGGTACGACGAATTCGTCGTCGTCAAGGCTTGCCTCGTCTTCGGAGGGAGGCATATAGTTATCGTCCTCAACCTCTCGGTCTGCCGCTCCCTCATGAGGGCTGGCTTCTCCATCTTCCTGTGCCGAATCTTGCTGGAGGGGGTGTTCTTCGGTGCTATCCGGAGTAGTATTATCTCCGGTGCCGGAATCACCGTTTTTTGCTTTGGCGAGATTTAGAACGGCGCCGCTGACGCCGACGCTTGGGATGTTTCTTAGAGGTGTCATCCCCCGCTTTTCCATTGACATCTCCCTCTTTTGGAGTGTCCACCATATATATGTCATATGACGAGGTGGACTTCCAGCGCCCTACAGGTGCTGGTTCCTGTTCGTCTCCTGCATCGTCGTCCATACCGTCGATGTCTTCGGAGTTGAAGTCGAGCATGTCGGTTAAATCGTCGACAGTGGCTACAAAGTGGGTGGTGGGTGGGCTTTGAATTTCTTCATCATCCGTATCCCATCCTTGCTGACCATAGTCCGGCCAGGGCTCTCCTGATAAAGAGAGAGACTTTAGTGAGTTCAGGATGTCGCCGAAGGGCGAGTGCTGAAAGATGTCCGCGGCGGTGAACTCCATGATCGGCGCCCAATCGGATTCGATCGGCAGGGGCGCGGGGGGTTCGGAGTCCGGAGAGGAATCCGGGTCCTCGGAGTCACGGGTCATGCAGAGTGCGGGGCTGGTGTTCGGCTTGATCGCCTTTGAGATCGCAGCCCCTGAGGTGGCGTCCAACCGCTCATCCTCGATCGGCGCCGCAGGCTCCGAATTAAGGGTCGGAACTGACGCGCGTGCGGCCTCCAGGACACTGTTCGGCGGCAGAGCTAGATCATGCCCGTCGAGACAGTGCGGCGCGCTTGGCTGTGGCTCGAATCCGTCAAAGATCAAGTCCCCGTGGATGTCAGGCGTGTAGTTCAAACTTCCAAACCTGACCTGATGGCCAGGGGCGTAGCTTTCGATCTGCTCCAGGCGGCCAAACGAATTGGCCCGCAGTGCGAAGCCGCCGAAGACGAAGATCTGTTCGGGGAGAAAAGTCTCACCCTAGACCTCATCGTCGTTGATGATCAAAGGAGCCATCAGGCCTAAAAGTGACAACACAGAGGAACTCTCAATGAAAGCACCAATGTCGGTGTCAAAATCGGCGGATCTCGGGTAGGGGGTCCCGAACTATGCGTCTAGGCGGATGGTAACAGGAGACAAGGGACACAATGTTTTACCCAGGTTCGGGCCCCCTTGATGGAGGTAAAACCCTACGTCCTGCTTGATTAATATTGATGATATGGGTAGTACAAGAGTAGATCTACCATGAGATCAAGGAGGCTAAACCCTAGAAGCTAGCCTATGGTATGATTGTTGTATATTGGAGTTGTCGTCCTACGGACTAAAACCCTCCGGTTTATATAGACACCGGATAGGGTTAGGGTTACACAAAGTCGGTTACAATAATAGGAGATCTAAATATCCGCATCACCAAGCTTGCCTTCCACGCCAAGGAAAGTCCCTTCCGGACACGGGACAAAGTCTTCAATCTTGTATCTTCATAGTCCTGGAGTCCGGCTGAGGGTATAGTTCGGATGGCCGAACACCCCCTAATCCCGGACTCCCTCAGTGGCAAAGCCACCTTTCATAATTCTTTCATACATGTCACTCTTGATTCATTGCATATCCCGGTACACCGCCGGAGGCATTCATGTAGATTCATATCTTGTTCTAAGTATCGAGTTGTAATTGTTGAGTTGTAAGAAAAATAAAAGTGTGATGATCATCATTTTTTAGAGCATTGTCCCAAGTGAGGAAAGGATGATGGAGACTATGATTCCCCCACAAGTCGGGATGAGACTCCGGACGAAAAAAAGAGGCCATAAAAAAGAAAAGGCCCAAATAAAAAAATGAGAGAAAAAGAGAGAAGGGACAATGTTACCATCCTTTTACCACACTTGTGCTTCAAAGTAGCACCAAGATCTTCATGATAGAGAGTCTCTCATTTTGTCACTTTCATATACTAGTGGGAATTTTTCATTATAGAACTTGGCTTGTATATTCCAATGATAGGCTTCCTCAAAATGCCCTAGGTCTTCGTGAGCAAGCGAGTTGGATGCACACCCACTTAGTTTCTTTTGTTGAGCTTTCATATACTTATAGCTCTAGTGCATCCGTTGCATGGCAATCCCTACTCACTCACATTGATATCTATTAATGGGCATCTCCATAGCCCGTTGATACGCCTAGTTGATGCGAGATTATCTTCCCCTCTTTTTGTCTTCTCCACAACCACCATTCTATTCCACATATAGTGCTATATCCATGGCTCACGCTCATGTATTGCGTGAAGATCGGATAAGTTTTGAAAATGTTAAAGTATGAAACAATTGCTTGGCTTGTCATCGGGGTTGTGCATGATTTAAATACTTTGTGTGGTGAAGATAGAGCATATCCAGACTATATGATTTTGTAGGGATAACTTTCTTTGGCCATGTTATTTTGAGAATACATAATTGCTTTATTAGTATGCTTGAAGTATTATTATTTTTATGTCAATATAAACTTTTGCCTTGAATCTTTCGAATCTGAATATTCATACCACGATTAAGAAGATTTGCATTGAAAGTATACCAAGTAGCACTCCGCATCAAAAATTCTCTTTTTATTATTTACCTACTCGAGGACGAGCAGGAATTAAGCTTGGGGATGCCTGATACGTCTCCAACGTATCTATAATTTTTGATTGCTCCATTCTATATTATCTACTGTTTTGGACTATATTGCGCTTTATTTTCCACTTTTATATTATTTTTGGGACTAACCTATTAACCGGAGGCCCAACCCAGAATTGCTGTTTTTTTGCCTATTTCAGTGTTTTAAAGAAACAAAATATCAAACGGAATAAAACCTTCGGGAACGTGATTTTCTCATCGGACGTGATCTAGGAGACTTGGACCCTACTCCAAGGGAGCCAAGAGGCGGTCATGAGGGTGGGGGGCGCTCCCCCCTGGCTCGTGGGCCCCTCGAAGCTCCACCGACGTACTCCTTCCTCCTATATATACCTACGTACCCCAAACGATCAGAAGCGGAGCCAAAAACCTAATTCCACCGCCACAACTTTCTGTATCCACGAGATCCCATCTTGGGGCATGTTCCGGAGCTCCGTCGGAGAGGGCCGTCAGCACGGAGGGCTTCTACATTATCATAGCCCCTCCGATGAAGTGTGAGTAGTTTACCTCAGACCTTCGGGTCCATAGTTAGTAGCTAGATGGCTTCTTCTCTCTTTTTGGATCTCAATACAATGTTCTCCCCCTCTCCCGTGGAGATCTATTCAATGTAATCTTCTTTTTGCGGTGTGTTTGTTGAGACCGATGAATTGTGGGTTTATGATCAAGTCTATCTATGAATAATATTTGAATCTTCTCTGAATTCTTTTATATATGATTGGTTATCTTTGCAAGTCTCTTCGAATTATCAGTTTGGTTTGGTCTACCAGATTGGTTTTTCTTGCCATTGGAGAAGTGCTTAGCTTTGGGTTCGATCTTGCGGTGTCCTTTCCCAGTGACAGAAGGGGCAGCAAGGCACGTATTGCATCGTTTCCATCGAGGATAACAAGATGGGGTTTATTTCATATTGCATGAATTTATCTCTCTACATCATGTCATCTTGCTTAAAGCATTACTCTGTTTTTAACTTAATACTCTAGATGCATGCTGGATAGCGGTTGATGAGTGGAGTAATAGTAGTAGATGCAGGCAGGAGTCGGTCTATTTGTCTCAGACGTGATGCCTATATACATGATCATACCTAGATATTCTCATAACTATGCTCAATTCTGTCAATTGCTCAACAGTAATTTGTTCGCCCACCATAGAATGCTTATGCTCTTGAGAGAAGCCACTAGTGAAACCTATGGCCCCCGGGTCTATTCTCATCATATCAATATCCATCACGTAAATCTTGCTTTGTTTCTTACTTTGCCTTTTACTTTTTTTACTTTGCATCTCTATATCAAAAATACCAAAAATATTATCTATCATCTCTATCAGATCTCAGTCTCGCAAGTGACTCTGAAGGGATTGACAACCCCTAATCGCGTTGGTTGCGAGTAGCTATCGTTTTGTGAAGGTACGAGGGACTTGAGCGTGGCCTCCTACTGGATTGATACCTTGGTTCTCAAAAACTGAAGCAAATACTTACGCTACTTTGCTGCATCATCCTCTCCTCTTCGGGGAAAACTAACGCAGTGCTCAAGAGGTAGCATCAGCTTCAAAATTTCCTTCACATCCTTCATGCACTATCTCCACATCTGGAGAAGCAATGAGCTTCATCTTGATCTCCTTAATAATCATAGATGATAGGCCATGAAAATTGTTCCTCAAATGACTACTCATCGCTCGACAATGACATGGCTTAGATTTAAATCAACCACAAGAGCCAGAGCTTCCGAGCAAGCCTTCGCTTCAAGGATCTCATGATCCACCAATCCATCATAGCTTTGGACTGAAGCACCCATAAACTTGCCCCTATCATCCCTGCATATCGCTGAACATGCTTCTGTAATACCACTCTAGGATACAACAATATCTACATTGATTTTCATAACTCCCTCAGGTGGTTTAATCAATATCCTGCCTCTGTTGCGTGACACCAGCTTTCAACTGCTTCTGTTGCGGCACCAAGTTAAGATCATCTATATACTTATTTATAAACGCCACTGTGGACAGTGTACTCTGAAAAACTTGCTCATGTCTGGCCTTCCCCTCGCCCACCAAATTTCCCACAAATCGACTACTCCTTCCTTCCATCTATATAGGGCCTAATGCGTTTTTCAAGGTCACATTTGACTATTGATAAGATTAATAATACATGAGATGTATAATGTGAAAATTATACCATTGGAAGCTCCTTTCATGTATGAATTTGACCGTACGCTTTGTGTAACTTGCATATCATATATTATTGCTCTAACACTTGGTCAAAATTAGCCTCGAAAAACACATTAGGCCTTATATAGATGGAAGGAGGGAGTAGCATATTTGCAAATTACTTTTTAGTCATAGATTCCTGGAGAGTTGTCAACGATAGTCGTGCCTCATTTAATATGCAAGCAATCATATGTTCCAGGAACAGATCATCAACTAGTGCCCATATACACTTCGACATTCTGCACTCCACTAAAGCATGCTTCCAAGAATCAACATCGCTGTAACACATTATGCATGCCTCTGACTCTGAAATATGTCTGTTTGCAAGCATTTCTTCAGTTGGGATCGAGTTCTTCGCTAACCTCCAAGCAAAGTGCTTTATCCATGTCGGGACTACCGCTCTCCATAAATGCTTCCACTATTTCTGATATGCTAGTCTATCCGAACTTGCTTACCTTCCCTCGAGCCAATCTACTCTCCTCCTTTTTGTGTGTGATAAAAGTCTATATGCTGAACGAACACTAAAACATCCTAATTTTTTCATAGTGCCATGCCCATTGATTCGCCCCCACATGTGAACTCAGTGGTATACTAAACACAACATGAGCATCCATCGGTTGCATATATTGCTGAATAATCTCTCTATTCCAGCTTCTTGAAGGTGCATCAATGAATTCAGAAACTAATCCTGGAGGGTGTGGAAGCCTTGGTTCATTGCTCGCATCAGATTATCCTATGGGAGCCAATTATTGTTCCAGATTTGTGTATTTACTCCATTACCAATACGTCGAATTAGTCCTTGCTTCAACACACCCAGCCTTGCATGAATGCCACGCCAAATCTGTGACGGGTGACTTCCCAATTCTGAATGTAGAACATCTGTTGATGGGAAATAGACCGCTTTTAGGATCTTAGCACTTAGCGTTTCCGGCTCAGTGATAATCCTCGAGCCTTGCTTTGCAAGCATCACAAGGTTGAACATCTCGGTGTCCCGGAATCCAAGACCTCCCATGTATTTTGGCATCGTCATGTCCTCCCAAGATACCCAAGAAGTCCTTCTCTTTCCATCCTTGCAACCCCAAAAGAATTTTCTCAGCATCTTGTCAATCTCTAGACATAGACCCCGTGGCAGCAGAAAACATGTCATAGAATATGTCGGAATAGCCTGTGGTACCGACTTGATGAGGACCTCTTTTCCTGCTGATGCCATACAATTTCCTATCCATCCTTGGATCTTCATCCACAATCTATTCTTTAAGTATTTGAAGCTACCATTTTTTGACCTTCCCACATATGTTCATTCAGAGTCTTGTTGGGAATAGTCAAAATATTTTTAATACTTCCTATTACTCCTTTAGAACACCCATTTACAAAGAAAATCGATGATTTCTACAAATATACTCTCTGGCCCGATGCATCACAATACTCTTGTATCGTATCCTAATAATAGTTGAAAGACTCATCATTACCTTTGGGCATCAACAAGCTATCATCAGCAAAAAGGAGGTGGTTCACCGGTGGGGCAGTCGGTGCAACTACCACTCCTTTGACATTGTCATTTATACCTTTAGCTTTGAGAATACATGAAAAACCTTCCACTGCCAGCTGAAAAAGATAAGGTGAAATTGGGTCACCCTACCTTAAACCTCTTGTTGGTTGGAATTCCTCAAGCCTCCCACCATTCAGCAACACAGAAAAGGATACTAATGTAACTCCCTTCATAACTTTCTCCACAAATCTAGGATGAAGGCCAATTTTCAACATGATCGCTCTCAAATAATCCCAGTCGACTCGGTCATAAGCCTTCATCATATCAAGTTTTAGAGCACAATGAGAATTCTTCTTACTCCGTGAACGCTCAAGCATTCATAAGAAGCAATTATATTGTCTGTGATTAACCTTCCTGGGACGAATGCTGATTGCTCTTTTGATATAATCTCTGGTAAAATCTTTTTCAGCCGGTTTGCATGCACTTCAGATTTAATCTTAAAGACGACATTGCACAAACTAATCGGTCGAAATTGAGTAAAAAAGGTTGGATTTTGTACCTTAGGGATAAGAACGATGAACGTTTTGTTTATAACCTCCGGAGACTCGGCACCATTAAGCACTCTCAACACCATCTCAGTGATCTCATCACCACATAAACCCCAATTGCGCTGAAAAAAATGTGCTGGGAATCCATCTGGACCTAGAGCTTTGGTTGGAAACATTTCAAACATGGCTTCTTTTACTTCGCTTGAGTTATAAGTATCACTCAACATCTCATTCATATCAGCTGAAACTCTACAAGGTATATGTGACAACACCTCCTCCATCCCTACGGTCCCTTCTGAAGTGTACATGTTTTTATAAAAATATGTCACCATCCCTCCAAGTTCAATTTCAATGTTACACATAGAGCCATCTGGACGGGCCAATTGTTCTTCTGTTATTTCTCCTCCTTACCGAATGTTGGGATCTACAGTAGGGTGCGTCGACTGCAAATTAAAATTTTCCTACGCGCAGAACAACCAAGAACATGCCACGGGAGATGGATCACAGATCGTTACCACTAGACGCGCAGTGCCGTGCAGCGGAAGAGGAGTTGGAGTAGTGCGTCCGCGTGGATCGTCTCCTCCTCGTCTGATCTCCCTCGAACAGCCAGTCGCCGGATCCCACGTACAAGTTCGCCGGAGCGGCGCAGGTGCACCGCCTCTAACGGTATCCGCACGTGCAGGAGGAACACCGTGTGGCGGACTGCTAGGTCCGATCACACAGTCAGCAATGAGTGGAGGTGTCTATTCGCATCACATGCAAATCCTAGTGACAGCGCTGAAGCGATCAACACAAATGAGTGTGCCGCACCTCCACTACATATAGGCATCTGTCGCGGGCTCAACTCTTGGGCCTCGCACAGATCCTGAAGCCCATAAGTCTACTCGGCCTCAATCCGAATATAGCTCGGATCACATCCGATCAGTGTCCTCGGATCCGGCCTCGTAGGTTCCTGACCTTAAGCGCGCGACCCCTTAGGTTCAAGCCGGCTTGGTCGCAGTTCGGATCACCTCCGAACTGCGCGGTTGGTAGCGGCCTCTAGCAAGGCGTGCCGACCACCAAGCAGACTATGAAGCTGGTTAGGTGAACCTGTACATCATACTTCCATTCCTTTTGCCACACGATATATGTTGTCAGGCTCAAGGCGAGTCTGTCATCCTTGTGCTAGCCCGACCTCTTTATCGTTCTAGTGATGCTGACCACAAACTGGATTATCTCATAATCCATGTCGCATGGCCATGCTTATCTTGGTCGGATCACACAAGGGGCCCCAGAGTATATCTCTCCTGATCGGAGGGGCAAATCCCATCTTGCTCGACCATGTCTCGCAGCATGGGTCTGGACAAGCCCGAAACCTACCTTTGTAACTACCCAGTCACGGAGTAGCGTTTGGTTGGCCCAAAGCAGGCCTGTCACCATCCCGAGTACATGTGCCAGCTCAGGTCTTAGGACATAGAACGTATGTTGTACTAGAGACTCACAGATGACATATCGCTGCGTCTCATAGTTGGGTCTGTCCGACTCGGACCTTATCTCGACTCGGATCCAACTACGTCGAATCCGACCAGATCCTTCCAAGTCCATATTATCCAGTTAGCATCCAATGCTCCATGGCTAGTGAGACCAAGCCATCGACCGTGTCATATGCTAGTCTAGTTGGCTGCGCGTCCACACAACCCTTTCGACTAGGGACCTTTTAGGACAGTCATCATACAATGCATAGTCCCACAAACAAGTCACGTACTTGCTGATACACATCATTGATAATGTCCAAGGACTATCTTTATTTATAAACACATAGCAAATATCATCATACATGATTGCCTCTAGGGCATATCTCCAACACCGAACACCTCTGATGAAAAAACTTTGTATTCCCATCACGCTCCGCCAACCATAGGATCCTGGACCTCTGACGCCTCTAGGGCATAGCTCTTCTCTATAAATGAGCTCTATTATTTTTTGTCAATCTTCTTCTCCTCATAAGAAGGCCCTGGCGATTCGGCAAAGCCCGATGTTCACCAAGCTCTCTCTTTCAGCATTCGCAACTCTGACCGAAGATGACCAAATGATTGCTGCCCCATAGCTCCATCCATCCATCCATAGTATCCATTTTTTCCTTTATTTCACCAAGATTTTTTGCCTTTTCAGTACTGTCCCATGTCCTCTCTACCATTGGAGCAAACTCACCATGAGCTTCCCACATTTGTTCATACCAAAACGGTCTCTTCAGGGCAATTCTTCTATTTGTTGCATCTAACTCGTTCATCAATAAAATTGGTGAGTGATTCGACTTTTTTTTCCACAAGGTGTCTCACTGATGCATATGGAAAGATCGAACTCCATTCAGCCGTGGCAAGCGCATGATCCAACCTGATCCGACAGTAGTGACCACCAGCAACCTTCTTCTCGAACGTCCAATCGACACCCACATAGCCAAGATCACCCAGTCCCGCAAACCTATTTTTACCGGTGCCGGGATGTACTGGTGGTCCTCCCACCAATAGGATGTTGCCAACTCAAAAGCAGTATTTTTGTATTCCACTATTTTCTTCATTTAAGGCACCGTATTTGATCAGATGGGCCCACCCACGTGACACCAGCCATGCCACACCCACGTGACTTCATCATTGTCCCACGTTACAGGTACGACCGAGGCATATCTCTCACTTCACAAGTCTAAATACAGAACATGTCATTTTTCAATCGATCAAGTTCTCTCACTTTAAACTTATTTGAATTTTTTGTAAAGTAGATTTGAATTTGAGAAAAAAGAACATTTCAATTAATTCCAAAAACTAATTTCAATTCATTTAGAAAAAAGATCTCACTCCTTTTCAAAATACTAATTTCTCTCACTTTGTTTAAGAAACTGGTTTTAATTATTTCAGTTTCATATTTCCCAAAAGAGTGAAATAATTTATTTTCAACTTACGTAGAGCGGATTTTTTTTCTTAAAAAGATATTTTAATCCTTTCATAAATATATTTCAAAAAAGAGTGAAGCTTTTGTATTTCGGAAGTGTTGCATAAACAATTTTAATTTTTTTACAAAGTGATTTCATTTATTCCAATTCTAATTTCATTTTTCACAACAAGTGAAATTGGTTATTTCAACCATCAAAGAACTGATTTCAATTCTTCAAAAATATGATTTCAATTCTTTCAAAAACAAATATATTTACAAAAGACTGAAACTTAGCATTTCAAAAGGGTCGCATGAACATTTTTGATATTTTACGAAGTTATTTCAGTTATTGCCTTTCCAATGTCAGTTTTCATAACTAGTGAAACATATTTTTTTCAATGGTCAAAGAACTGATTCAATTCTTCGAAAAGTAGATTTCAATACTTTCAAAAACAATTTTCACTCAGCGTGTAGAAGCTATTTCAAAAATGTGTTAAACTATTTCACTAGTTTCAAGGGGAAAATGGCAATAGTTCTAGAAATATCCGAAACCATTTTAAACTTGATTTCACACAATCAAATAACAAAACAATGAAACTAATTATTTCAAATGGTTCCTTTACACGGTGATTTCAGCTATTCCAACTCCATAGTTCTCAAAAAGAGTGAAATTAATTTTTTTTCAAGAATGAAACAAAGAGTTTCAGTTATATATATTTCAATGAAGTACATTTCATATATAGTTGAAAACGAAATAAGAAGTTACACATGATAAATATCAGTTATATACATTTCAAGGAAGTAAATTTCATATATTTCACAGAAATTAGTTTCACAACTTGCAACAACACATTGGAATATAAATTTCGTATATATTGCACAGCTCAACTATACAAAAATACATAGATATAACTTGATGTCACAGAAATTGGAGGAGGAGGGGAGGCCCACGATCTGGTAAAGAAACAAGGAATGTTTAAATCAGGAAAAATAAAACCAAAATCATGAAGTGAATATGGAGAGAGCTTAGGGAAGATGGGATTCATGACTCACCAGATCGGGTGGCGGCCAGGCTTGGAGTCGTCGGCTCTGGCGACCCCCATGCCCGGTGACCCGTCATGGTGCCCGTGCTGCATGGATCCACCAACGGCGAGCATGGCTGCAGGGGCAAGGATGCTGTTGGATGGGATTGGGGTGGGCGGGATCGAGGAACCTCGTCGGAGCAGGTATCCCCAACGACCACGAAAGTGGATCCGTCATTTGCCGGCGTGATCTGGCCTCGCTCCTCGCCAGCGTCGTGGTAGCGGCGTGGCCGGCCTTGTGCGTGTCACCCCGCGGTAGGTGCCGACAGCGGAAGCGGATCTGGTGCCGGATATTAGTGGAGAAGGTAGATCTTGTGGCGGCCATATCCTGGAGGAATCGGTGACCGACATGGGAAAGAGACAACAACGTAGGGATATCCTCTCATGTGGGGTCCACCACATATTGCTGTTGTATAGATCTTGTATGCTGGAATGGTGGGTGGAAATAGAAATCGTGTGGGGTCTAGCTGCACGAATCCAGAAGCACCTAGGAACGGTGGATTTCTCACTGGTAGATCCATGAACCGGTAAATTTACTTATTCGCACCAGTCCGCACACGTCCACTGCTTCCCTGAAGCCCGCCATCTATGCAACATCACATTCATTCGGGCCATACTACTCTTCACGATTGAGAATCTCATTAAAATCACCAATGCAAGACCATGGTAGAGTTGATTCTCCCCTCAGAAAACTCATCATATCCCAAGTTCTGCCTTAATGTTCTATTCCCCTCACCATAAAAAAATGTCATCCTCCATTCATCCTTTCATGGTTCTTTCACCCAAGAATCAACATGGTAGTTCGAATTTTTTTTATAGTGAGATTTATACCATCTTTCCAGAAAATTCCTATTCCTCCGCTCCTCCAACTACTAGCAAACACATATCCTCGTTTGAAGCCCAACAAAGATGTTAGGACCTCCACCGCTATTTTGCAATTTGTGTTTCCAATAGACACCACCGACGGCGGACACACCTGAATGAGCTCCCAGAGCTCACAAACTGTCGAGGGGTCGCCAATCCCCCGATAGTTCCAGAACAAAGTTCTCATTGGGTATCGCGGCCCTCCTCAAGGGAAGCCGCTTCATTTGTACACTCCATGTCAACCACGTCACCATCACCAGTCTGCCTTCTCCTTTTAATAATGGGCACCTTGCCTGGTGTTGATTGCACCCCCGCTCCATCTTGAGACGTTCCACTACCACCGTCCTCCAGTAGTAAAACAGTCCCAGTGACCTTACCAACCGGATCAGGAATTTGATGCCCCTTAATGTCAACTTGGTAGTCAGCATTAACCAACCGCTTCCTTGCTGTCATGTTTGTCCACCATAGCAGGGGGTCAGCCCTTGGCTCACGTCCACCCCCTCCATGGCTCCAACCTCCTCTTCCTCTAGCATCAGGACCCCTCTCTCTCCACTTCCTCTAGCATCATGACCCCCTCTCTCTCCACTTCCTCTCCCTCCTCCCCTTGCAGAATTATGACTTGGTATTGTTACATCAAAATTACACATAAGCCAGGGACCCCAATCACACTCACCCGGATCATGATCTCCATCACCACACTCCCCCACAAGGTGTCCCATTAGCTCATAGAAATAGCAATAATCCGGGAGCTTCTCATAATAAACATATTATTTCTTCCTCTCTTTTAAAGTTGCGGCACAAATCTCACAAGAGGGACCTACACATCCAGGAGCACCCTCGCCCTTAGATACTTCAAGGTGTTAGTAAAGACTTCATTCACTATCAGCGTAAACGGAGGACCACCAACCTTCCTAGCCACTTTCTCAGCTAGTTCTTTTCTTCTCATAAGTCCATTAGGGACTCCTTCAATTCTAGCCCACACTGAATCTTATCAAGCCTATAATCATTCACATTGCTAAAGCCATCATACTCTTGTAAAATAACCGCTGCATTACAGAGCAATCATAGGCCTCCGTCCATCACCCTTCGCCAATCGCCCAAGCAACTGAAGTGTGGAATAAGAAGATTTGCACCTTTTGGCTTGAAAAAAATTTGTTGCGTTATCGACCATGCCATACAAATTGAATTAAACAAAGCCGAGTGACTGAATTGCCTTGTTGTGTGAACCTTAAAGATTGCAAGCCATCTGACTTCATTGATCAGATCTTCAAGTTCTTCAGATAAGTCTAGATCAGTTTCCTCCTCCCCATGTAGATTCAGGCCCTCAAATCGATATTCAAGGTTTGGGATAGGACCCCAAGCATGCTCCTCCCGACCCACTTCCTCGTGACCCCCACTGCCTTCTACTCCATCATCTCCCTTCTGCTCCGTCAGCCTCTCTGCCTGGCTGTTTTCTCTATTGTCCTTCTTCTCTCCAGCTGGCATCTCCCCGTTCTTCGCAATATCCTCTTCTTGCCTGATTACCACGGGCCGTGTTCGGCCATGAAAAGCGTTCGATATATTCTCTGCCTCTCCTAGACTCATGTCCCCACGAGAAAGCCTCGCTGGACCATGAGGAATTTGGGTACTCCGGTGCAGCCGCCCCGGAGGATGAGAAACCCTGATTTGGGGACAGGTACGATGCGGAACGCTTTCTGCCCGGCCCGACGCTACTCGGGTTGTGGCGGCGTGTTTCGTTTGAGGCCTGGGGGCCGCACACCTGGCCTGGACTCTCCCTGGACCCTACCTGCTATTTGTTTGGATGGTGTCCTAGAAAATGAAACATCTGCCTGGCCTAGGAGTCCATGCAACGTGATTATACTGGTCAAGATTTAAAAAATAAAAGAAAGAAACATGCTTTACCCAGGCATTCTATTTCTTCCGCCTGGCCAGCTGCGTGCCTGCCGTTGATAGCGAGCCATAAACACTATGACCCAAAGTGTAAAATTTATCTAAGTGCTAAAGGACAAACTGGTCACCCAGGGAAGGAACCAAATACCCACGCTAAAGACAAACCGGCCACTTAGGAAAGCAACCGAACACCCGTGCCCAGGTGAGGGAGTCCTGGATTAGGGGGTGTCCGGATAGCCGGACTATAACCTTTGGCCGGACTCTTGGACTATGAAGATTCAAGATCGAAGACTCCGTCCCGTGTCCGGATGGGAGTTTCCTTGGCGTGGAAGGCAAGCTTGGCGACATAGATATGAAGATCTCCTTCCGTTGTAACCGACTCTGTGTAACCCTAGCCCTCTCCGGTGTCTATATAAACCGGGGGTTTTAGTCCATAGGACGAAGAACAACAATCATACCATAGGCTAGCTTCTAGTGTTTAGCCTCTCTGATCTCGTGGTAGATCTACTCTTGTACTACCCATATCATCAATATCAATCAAGCAGGAGTAGGGTTTTACCTCCATCGAGAGGGCCCGAACCTGGGTAAAAACATTGTGACCCTTGTCTCCTGTTACCATCCACCTAGACGCACAGTTCGGGACCCCCTACCCGAGATCCGCCGGTTTTGACACCGACATTGGTGCTTTCATTAAGAGTTCCTCTGTGTCGTCAGCTTTAGGCCCGATGGCTCCTCCGGTCATCAACAACGATGCCGTCCAGGGTGAGACTTTTCCCCCCGGACAAATCTTCGTATTCGGCGGCTTTGCACAGCGGGCCAACTCGCTTGGCCATCTTGAGCAGACTGAAAGCTACGCCCCTGGCCATCAGGTCAGATTTGGAAGCTTGAACTACATGGCTGACATCCGCGGAGACTTGATCTTCGACGGATTCGAGCCGCAGCCAGGCGCGCCGCACTGTCACGATAGGCATGACTTAACTCTGTTGCCGAACAGTGCCCTGGAGGCCGTGCCCGCATCAGCCCCGACCCTTAGTTCGGTGCCAACTGCGCTGATCGAGGACGAGTGGCTGGACCCCGCCTCGGGGGCTGCAATCTCTACGGTGATTGAGCCAAACACCAGCCTTGTCCTTTGCGAGGCTCGTGACTCCAAGGTGCCGGACTCCTCTATGGACTCCGAACCCTCCGCGCCCCTGCCAATCGAATCCGATTGGGCGCCGATCATGGAATTCACCGCCGCAGATATCTTTCAGCACTCGCCCTTCAGCCACCTTCTGAATTCACTAAGGTCTCTCTCTTTGTCAGGAGAGTCCTAGCCGGATTATGATCGGCAGGATTGGGATGCGGATGACGAAGAAATTCGACACCCACCCACCACCCACTGCGTAGCCACTGTCGACGATTTAACCGACATGCTGGACTTTGACTCCGAAGACATTGATACGTCTCCAACGTATCTATAATTTTTGATTGCTCCATGCTACTTTATCTACTGTTTTGGACTATATTGGGCTCTATTTTCCACTTTTATATTATTTTTGGGACTAACCTATTAACCGGAGGCCCAGCCCATAATTGCTGCTTTTTCCTATTTCAGTATTTCGAGGAAACAGAATATCAAACGGAGTCCAAACGGAATGAAACCTTCGGGAACGTGATCTTCTCACCAAACGTGATCCAGGAGACTTGGACCCTACTCCAAGAAGTTTCCAGGGAGGTCACGAGGGTGGAGGGCGCGCCCCCCTGCCTCGTGGGCCCCTCGGAGCTCCACCACGTGCTCCTTCCTCCTATATATACCTACGTACCCCCATTAGACCAGAGACAGACCCAAAAACCTAATTCCACCGCCGCAACTTCCTGTATCCACGAGATCCCATCTTGGGGCCTGTTCCGGAGCTCCGCCGGAGAGGGCATCCATCACGGAGGGCTTCTACATCAACACCATAGCCCTTCCGATGAAGTGTGACTAGTTTACTTCAGACCTTCGGGTCCATAGCTAGTAGCTAGATGGCTTCTTCTCTCTTTTTGGATCTCAATACAATGTTCTCCCCCTCTCTCATGGAGATCTATTCGATGTAATCTTCTTTTTGCGGTGTGTTTGTTGAGACCGATGAATTGTGGGTTTATGATCCAACTTATCTATGAATAATATTTGAATCTTCTCTGAATTCTTTTATGTATGAGTGAGTTATCTTTGCAAGTCTCTTCGAATTATCCGTTTGATTTGGCCAACTAGATTGGTAGTTCTTGCAATGGGAGAAGTGCTTAGCTTTGGGTTCAATCTTGTGGTGTCCTTACTCAGTGACAAAAAGAGTTGCAAGGCACGTATTATATTGTTGCCATCGAGGATAACAAGATGGGGTATTTATCATATTGCATGAATTTATTCCTCTACATCATGTCATCTTGCTTAAGGCGTTACTCTGTTTTTAACTGAATACTCTAGATGCATGCTGGATAGCGGTCGATGAGTGGAGTAATAGTAGTAGATGCAAGCAGGAGTCAGTCTACTTGTCACGGACGTGATGCCTATATACATGATCATACCTAGATAACCTCATAACTATGCTCAATTCTATCAATTGCTCAACAGTAATTTGTTCACCCACCGTAGAATATCTATGCTCTTGAGAGAAGCCACTAGTGAAACCTATGGCCCCCGGGTCTATTCTCATCATATTAATCTCCTTTACTTTATTTTACTTGTTTTGCTTTTACTTTTAACTTTGCATCCTTATACCAAAAATACCAAAAATATTATCTCTATCAGATCTCACTCTCGTAAGTGACCGTGAAGGGATTGACAACCCCTAAGCGTTGGTTGCGAGTTGCTACCGTTTTGTGCAGGTACGAGGGACTTGCACGTGACCTCTTATTGGATCGATACCTTGGTTCTCAAAAACTGAGGGAAATACTTACGCTACTGTGCTGCATCACCCCCTCCTCTTCGGAGAAAACCAACGCTAGCTCGAGACGTAGCAAGAAGGATTTCTGGCGCCGTTGCCGGGGATGCCTACGCAAAAGTCAACATACCAAGTACCCATCACAATCTCGATCTCTTGCATTACATTATTTGCCATTTGCCTCTCGTTTTCCTCTCCCCCACTTCACCCTTGCCGTTTTATTCGCCCTCTCTTTCCCAATCTCCTCCTCTTTTTCCCTTTGCCTTTTGTTTGCTCGTGTGTTAGTTTGCTTACCTGTTACTATGTCGAATTCCTTATCTTCTCCGTTATCTCCCGAGAATGAAGTGCTAAATTTTAAACAAAGGGAGGGAGAAAATCTGAAAGATGCTTGGTATAGAATTTGCAATGCTCAAAATAGATCTACCAGGAAGCAATCTACTTCAGTCTTTCTTCGCAATTTTTATGTAGGTGCTAATCCTTGGTATAGATATATCCTTGATACCATTACCGGAGGGAATTTTTTGGGTAGCCATACTTTTGATTCCTATAATGCTTTAATAGATTTATTTGGCTCACCTCCTCTTTTGGTTAATGGAACTGTGTTAACCTTGGAGCATGTTATGCAAAGGCTTGAAATTATTGAAAACAAAGTTGCTACCATTGAATCCATTGAAAATCTAGATAAAAAGATTCATAATCAAATTACTCAATATGGATCTAAGGTAGGAATGACTTTGAAAAATATTAAGGAGAAGGAACCCATGGTTAATGAAAAAATAAATCTAGACTCTACTCGAATCGATAAACTTGACGGTATCATTACCAACTTGGGAACTGCTTTTTCTTCTGTAAAAAGTACTCCTAGTCCTCCCACTAAAATTGCCAATTTTATGTATGTTCCTAAAAATAAGGGTGAATCATCTAGTAAGGAAAATGCGGATCTTAAATCTATAAGTATTCACCCCGATCTTTTTATAATCATTAAGGAACCATTTGCCACGAATGAATTTTTCGATCTTATGCCTAAAAGTTTGATAATCACTAGAAAGAAAGAAAATTCTAAAGGAGGTGGATGCCTCATTGAAGGATTTCCTCCCAAAGATGGCAATACCTAGATCTATCCTTACTTTTATGCCTAGCTAGGGGCGTTAGACGATAGTGCTTGTTGGAAGGCAACCCAATTTTATTTTGTGTTTTTTGTTTTTGGTTCTGTTTAGGAATAAATAATCCATCTAGATTCTGTTTATATGTGTTTTTATCTTTTAACTAGTGTTTGTGCCAAGTTCAACCTTTTAGATCTTCTTGGAAGACAGTTATTTGATCTTGCTGTAATTTCCAGAATCTTTGCGCTCAGTGCCCGAATTGTTAAAAATCACCAGAACGTGATAAAATAGTGATTCCAATTTATGCTGATCAATAAACAAATTTCCCAGGTCTTCTAATTTTGGTAGAATTTTTCGGGTTCAAGAAGTTTGCATTAGTAACAGATTACTACAGACTGTTCTGTTTTTGACAGATTCTGTTTTGCATGTGTTGTTTGCTTATTTTGATGAATCTATGGCTAGTAAAATAGTTTATAAACCATAGAGAAGTTGGAATACAGTAGGTTTAACACCAATACAAATAAAGAACAAGTTCACTACAGTAACTTAAAGTAGTCTTTTGTTTTCTTTCTCTAACAGAGCTCACGAGATTTCTATTGAGTTTTGTGTTGTGAAGTTCTGAAGTTTTGGGTGAATTCTTTTGATGGATTATGGAACAAGGAGTGGCAAGAGCCTAAGCTTGGGGGTGCCCATGGCACCCCCAAGATAATCCAAGGACACCAAAAAGTCAAAGCTTGGGGATGCCCCGGAAGGCATCCCCTCTTTCGTCCACTTCCATCGGTAATTTACTTGGAGCTACATTTTTATTCACCACATGATATGTGTTTTGCTTGGAGCGTCTTGTATTATTTGTCTCTTTGCTTGTTAGTCTACCACAATCATCCTTGCTGTACACACCTTTTGAGAGAGCCATGCATGAATTGAAATTTGTTAGAATACTCTATGTGCTTCACTTATATCTTTTGAGCTTGATAGTTTACTCTATGTGCTTCACTTATATCTTTTTGAGCGTGATAATTTCTGCACTAGTGCTTCACTTAGATCTTTTAGAGCACGGTGGTGGATTGTTTTAAAGAAACTTGATCTCTCATGCTTCACTTATATTATTTTGAGAGCCATTAATAGCATGGTAATTTGCTTAATGTTAATATACTTGGTATTCAAGATATGTGAAACTTTCTTTTTAGTGGGTTGAATACTAAGATAAGTTTGATGCTTGATAATTGTTTTGAGATATGGAGGTGATAATATCATAGTCATGCTAGTTGAGTAGTTGTGAATTTGAGAAATACTTGTGTTGAGGTTAGCAAGTCCCGTAGCATGCACGTATGGTTAAAGTTGTGTAACAAATTTGAAGCATGAAATGTACCTGGCTTGTGCATCCTTATGTGTGGCGGTCGGGGACGAGCGATGGTATTTTCCTACCAATCTATCCCCCTAGGAGCATGCGCGTAGTACTTGATTTCTGATGACTTCTAAATTTTTGCAATAAGTATATGAGTTATTTTGACTAATGTTGAGTCCATGGATTATACGCACTTTTACCTTTCCGCCATTTGCTAGCCTCTTCGGTACCGTGCATTGCTCTTTCTCACATTGAGAGTTGGTGCAAACTTCGCCGGTGCATCCAAACCCCGTGATATGATACGCTCTTTCACACATAAACCTCCCTATATCTTCCTCAAAACAGCCACCATACCTACCTATCATGGCATTTCCATAGCCATTCCGAGATATATTGCCATGCAACTTCCACCACCATCATCATCATCATGACATGCTTTACTTTTGTCATATTGCCATTGCATGATCTTGTAGTTGACATCGTATTTGTGGCAAAGCCACCATGCATTATTTTTCATACATGTCACTCATGATTCATTGCACCATCCCGGTACACCATCGGAGGCATTCATAATAGAGTCATATCTAGTTCTAGTATCGAGTTGTAATCATTATGTTGTAATAAATAGGAGTGTGATGATCATCATTACTAGAGCATTGCCCAAACCAAAAAAAAGAGAAAGGCCAAAAAGAAAAAAAAGGAAAGGCCCAAAAAAAGAGAAAATAAAAAGGGCAATGCTACTATCTCTTTTTCCACACTTGTGCTTCAAAGTAGCACCTTGTTCTTCATGTAGTGAGTCTTATATATTGTGCTTCAAAGTAGCACCATGATTTTCATATAGTGAGTCTCATAAGTTGTCTTATTCATACTAGTGGGAATTTTTCATTATAGAACTTGGCTTGTATATTCCAACGATGGGCTTCCTCAAAATGCCCTAGGTCTTCATGAGCAAGCAAGCTGGATGCACACCCACTAGTTTTCTTTTGTTGAGCATTCTTAGCTCTAGTGCATCCGTTGCATGGCAATCCCTACTCCTTGCATTAACATCAATCGATGGGCATCTCCATAGCTCATTGATTAGCCTCGTTGATGTGAGACTTTCTCCTTTTTTGTCTTCTCCACACAATCCCCATCATCATATTCTATACCACCCATAGTGTTATGTCCATGGCTCGCGCTCATGTATTGCGTGAAGGTTGAAAAAGTTTGAGATTATTTGAGTATGAAACAATTGCTTGGCTTGTCATCGGGGGTATAGAAGTTGGGAACATCTTTGTGTGACGAAAATGAAGCATAGCCTAACTATATGATTTTGTAGGGATGAACTTCCTTTGGCCATGTTATTTTGAGATGACATAATTGTTTGATTAGTATGCTTGAAGTATTATCATTTTTATGTCAATATGAACTTTTGTCTTGAACCTTTCGGATCTGAATATTCATACCATGATTAAGAAGATTTACATTGAAATTATGCCAAAGTATCACTCCGCATAAAAAATTCTCTTTTTATCATTTACCTACTCGAGGACAAGCAGGAATTAAGCTTGGGGATGCGTGATACGTCTCCAACGTATCTATAATTTTTTATTGCTCCATGCTACTTTATCTACTATTTTGGACTATATTGGGCTTTATTTTCCACTTTTATATTATTTTTGGGACTAACCTATTAACCGAGGCCCAGCCCAGAATTGCTGTTTTTTGCCTATTTCAGCATTTCGAGGAAACAGAATATCAAACGTAGTCCAAACGGAATGAAACCTTCGGGAACGTGATCTTCTCACCAAACGTGATCCAGGAGACTTGGACCCTACTCCAAGAAGTTTCCAGGGAGGTCACGAGGGTGGAGGGCGCGCCCCCCTGGGCGCGCCTCTGCCTCGTGGGCCCCTCAGAGCTCCACCGATGTGCTCCTTCCTCCTATATATACCTACGTACCCCCATTAGACCAGAGACGGAGCCAAAAACCTAATTCCACCGCCGCAACTTCCTGTATCCACGAGATCCCATCTTGGGGCCTGTTCCAGAGCTCCGCCGGAGAGGGCATCCATCATGGAGGGTTTCTACATCAACACCATAGCCCTTCCGATGAAGTGTGAGTAGTTTACTTCAGACCTTCGGATCCATAGCTAGTAGCTAGATGGCTTCTTCTCTCTTTTTGGATCTCAATACAATGCTCTCCCCCTCTCTCATGGAGATCTATTCGATGTAATCTTCTTTTTGCGGTGTGTTTGTTGAGACCGATGAATTGTGGGTTTATGATCCAACTTATCTATGAATAATATTTGAATCTCCTCTGAATTCTTTTATGTATGATTGAGTTATCTTTGCAAGTCTCTTCGAATTATCCGTTTGGTTTGGCCAACTAGATTGGTAGTTCTTGCAATGGGAGAAGTGCTTAGCTTTGGGTTCAATCTTGCGGTGTCCTTACTCAGTGACAGAAAGTGTTGCAAGGCACGTATTGTATTGTTGCCATAGAGGATAACAATATGGGGTATTTATCATATTGCATGAATTTATTCCTCTACATCATGTCATCTTGCTTAAGGCGTTACTCTGTTTTTAACTTAATACTCTAGATGCATGCTGGATAGTGGTCGATGAGTGGAGTAATAGTAGTAGATGCAGGCAGGAGTCGGTCTACTTGTCACGGACGTGATGCCTATATACATGATCATACCTAGATAACCTCATAACTATGCTCAATTCTATCAATTGCTCATCAGTAATTTGTTAACCCACCGTTGAATATCTATGCTCTTGAGAGAAGCCACTGGTGAAACCTATGGCCCCCGGGTCTATTCTCATCATATCAATCTCCATTACTTTATTTTACTTGTTCTGCTTTTACTTTTCACTTTGCATCCTTATACCAAAAATACCAAAAATATTATCTCTATCAGGTCTCACTCTCGTAAGTGACCGTGAAGGGATTGACAACCCCTAAGCGTTGGTTGCGAGTTGCTACCGTTTTGTGCAGGTACGAGGGACTTGTGCGTGACCTCCTACTGGATTGATACCTTGGTTCTCAAAAACTGAGGGAAATACTTACGCTACTATGCTGCATCACCCCCTCCTCTTCGGGGAAAACCAATGCTAGCTCGAGACGTAGCAGACATCAACGGTATGGACAACGATGTAGGAGACGAACAGGAACCAGCGCCTATAGGGCACTGGACAACCACCTCATCTCATGATGTATACATGGTAGACACACCTAAAGGAAGCGACAACGAGGAACAAAGGGACACAATGAGGGATCGTTCCCTCGAAAAGCAGTCAAAGCGGCGACGTAAGCGCCGCTCCAAGCCCCGCCTCGACAGAGACAGCAGCCATACGGACCCAGCCACAGAGCAGGGCGAATCGGCGGTCGACGAACATGCCATCAAGCAACCGTCCGAATAAAACAACTCGGATAAACAAACCGCACAACCCGTCCTCGGCGAAGATAACAGTCTGGACGACCTCACACCGGACAAGTTCCTAGAACAGGAAAACCTCCACAAAAGGCTCGCCGCCACGGCACGTAGCCTGAAAAAGTAGAAGCGGAAGCTCAAAACCGCGGAGGACGCTCTCCGAATCAGATGGAGCAAAGTACTCAACACCGCAGACAAATACGGTGATAGTCGCCACACAAAGAGCTACCCGAAGCAAAAGCTACTGCCCGAATTTGATGAGGAGGCCCTAGAGCCCCCAAAATCAAAAAATAAGGAAGCCACCCGGTCGGATAGACGACCCCATGGCCAACATAGAACGACATGTGGCGCCGCACAAAAACCAACACGCGATCCACTCAAGGATTCACATCAAAAGGATGGCCCAGCCAGGTCTCTCTACGGGCCAAGAAAGCAAGCTCTAGTAAGCAATGCGACGCAACAAATATCCGAACAACACGGCACACCCAAATACAGGGGTGCCGCACACCCCCTCTGTTTCACCGATGAGGTGCTGGACCATGAATTTCCAGCGGGATTTAAGCCCATAAACATAGAGGCGTACGACGGAACAAGAGACCCTGGAGTCTGGATTGAGGATTATATCCTCCACATACACATGGCCAGAGGAGATGACCTCCATGCCATAAAATACTTACCCCTCAAGCTCAAAGGGCCAGCCCGAGATTGGCTTAAAGGCCTTCCTGAAAACACCATTGGAAGTTGGGAAGAGCTCGAGGAAGCTTTTCGGGCAAATTTTCAAGGAACCTATGTCCGACCTCCGGATGCAGACGATTTAAGTCATATAACTCAACAGCCCGTAGAGTCAGCCCGGAAACTCTGGAACAGATTTCTTACTAAAAAGAACCAGATAGTCGACTGTCCGGACGCCGAAGCCTTAGCAGCTTTCAAACATAGCGTTCGAGGCGAATGTCTCGCCAGACACCTCGGCCAAGAAAAGCCAAGAACAATGGCCGCATTAACAAGCCTCATGACCCGCTTTTGCGCGGGAGGGGACAACTGGTTGGCAAGATGCAGCACCAGCGACCCAAGTACATCCGAAGTCAGGGATGGAAACGGGAAACCACGACACAGCAAGGAACAACGCCGAAATAAGGAAAGCAACTCGAAGAGCACGTCAGTCAACGCCGGTTTCAAAAGCTCTCGGTAGAATCAGAAAAAGCTGCCCCTCAAGGATAACAGGGATAAGCTATCCAACCTAAACAAAATCTTGGATAAGATATGTCAAATCCACAGCACCCCCGGGAAGCCTGCAAACCATACCCACAGAGAATGTTGGGTCTTCAAGCAATTCGGCCAACTCAACGCCGAACACAAGGGGCTCGACACACCAAGTGAGGACGATGACGAACCCCACAAGCAGAGCACCGGGAAACAAAATAATTTCCCACACGATGTCAAAACAGTAAACTTACTTCACGTGACAAAAGGGAAAAATAGAGTGGCGCCTATACGGCCTACCCCAAAGGAGTCTCGTCACTGCTGTTAAAACCAATTACCTTCGACCATCAGGATTACTCTAGAAGTACCCGGAACGCAGGTTGGACTGCCTTAGTGTTAGATCCAATAATCGACGGACTCCACTTTACACAAGTCCCGATGGACGGCGGCAGTGGTCTAAACCTGCTATATCAGGACACGGTCCGCAAAATGGGGTTGGACCCAAATTTTTTTTGCCATAGCAACACTTCCTTTCAAGGAGTAACGCCAGGCCCGGAGGCCCATTGCACAGGTTCTATCCCGCTAGAAGTTATGTTCGGCTCTACCGGTAACTTCTGCCGCGAAAAGCTAACCTTCCACATCGCCCCATTTTCAAGTAGCTATCAAGCACTCCTGAGGCGCGAGGCTTTCGACCGCTTTAACGCGATACCGCATTATGTCGGTGTTCTGGGAACGGGGGTCCCCAGACTAGCCTGCCTGCGGCCTACGGCGTGGCTCGAATGAAGGCCCAGCGTGGCCCATCTGCATCAACACAAGGCTCAAGACCCTCGCGAGGGGCCAAGCCTCGCGAGGCGGACGACACGGCGCTTCCTCAAGTACGACCTCCTTAGGCTGGCTCGCGAGGAGGCGGAGAGATCAAGGCGGGGTACCTCGCGAGGTACCCATGACGCAAGCCATGACGATCGAGGGTGCCAGGCGGGCGCCAGCCCGCGCAGCGTCCCCCTTTCCTCTTTGGTGCAAAGGGAGCAAGCGCAGGCGAGAGGATCAAGCAAAGGCACCCATTTCGGTGCAACGAGACCAAGACCAGTCCAAGGGTGGGAAGGAGGTCACCATGGAGCCTAGGACGGCGTCACCACAGGGCCTTTGGCAGGCGAAGACCAACTTTAGTCAGGATAAGTGTACCCGATGTTCCCCTTCAAATTGGCCAATTGTTGGCGCCCTTCCCGCTCAATATTTGGGAAGAGGCCCAGGGCCTTTGCCTATAAATAGGACTAGCCACCCACAGGGTAGGGGAGAGCCGAACCAGCATCTAAAGCAAGAAGAGAGAGAGAGAGAAAGAGAAGGGCGGTCGAACTCCCCCTAGCAGTTCATCCCCTAGCCAAGAACAGACCCTCGCGAGGTCGTTCTTCCTTGTACTGTTCTTCCTCATCAGCCCAAGAGGCAATCCACCCGCCACAAACTAGAGTAGGGTATTACACCACAATGGTGGCCCGAACTAGTATAAACCTCGTGTCTCTTGTGTTGTTCTTGCAGTAGTTAGATCCTTACGAGACGGAGAGTAGTGGGCACGATCTCCGCGTGCACCCCAGAGTTCGAACCTTAAGGGTCTGCCGGAACCCTGAATCCGACATTTGGCGCGCCAGGTAGGGGTGCGCCGGAATCTGCCTTCCCATCGCTCCGTCTCCCGTTCCGCCGTCGTCACCATGTCCGGCGACCAGGCGGGGAACCAAGGCCCATGGGCGGCATGGCCCATCTGCGCGGAGCCTCCCGCTCCGGGCGACCCCGCGCCGCAGGCAGCTCGCGGTCCGCAGGGCGCTGTGGGCCGCGGGCGACGCGGGCAAGCTTCTGCGACCCTCACACCGCGACAGGCGCGGTCGGCAGCGAGGGCATCCAATCACGCCGCAACTACGACACCGTACACCCGCCGGGAACAGGCGAACTCAAGGGCCGCGCTCACAATAGCACGGGAGCTGCTGCAGTGCAGGCTATTGGAGGGCGGCCGCGACGTGCTGCTGGAGCGGGTCGCCGAGCTCCTGGGCTTCGCCGCTTCGGGGGCTCACCCCTTCTGCGTCCAGCTTCCACCTCAAGCTCAGGGCGGCGCATGAGGGGGCCCCGCGCACCCGCGCGGGCCTCAAGACTACCCCAGCACCGGCGAATCCGTCGGCACCAGACTGGCGGTGGTGCTACCCCCGCCCCCGACGCGCGAAGTAGAGGGGCTCAGTGCGGCCCACGGCGCCAGCGGCCAACCGCGCTACCACCCCGCGGTGGGCATGACAAGCAACGCCGCATGGCGCATGGAGCACTACAGCACAGCATTCGGGGTGGCGGCGCCAGAGGAATACGTGCCCCACATGATGGACCAAGGGCACGCTCACGGGGGCGAACAAGGCTCACTCTTCAGCCCCAGCTGGGAGGACGAGATGCCAGAGGCCGAGCCCCTCCAGGAACCCCAGGACCGCTCCGTCGGTCACACTGGAGGCAACGACTATCGGGTACCACTAATTCCTCAAGAGCAGGCATACGCTAATCATGGGTCACAGGAGATGCAGGTCGCCGCAACAAGCAGCTGCCCCGCTCCTGCGTTCTCCTAACCCTCGGGAGGAGGACGCAGGGGGCTGCAGGAAAGGGGCAGAGACCCTACATCACCACCGCGGCGTTCGGAGCAAGGCGTTCTTAGAAGATAGGCCCTCTGCTGGGGAGGCGCCCGAGGGCCTGCCCCTGGCGGAGGACCCATGGTCGTCGGGGGAACCGCTGGCGACCGCTCTACCCCACCAGCGGCGTCCTGGTTTCCGGTCGTCGTTGGTGGCACTAGAGTGTGGCGCAAGGCGGGGCCCTTGTCTGGCGATATGAAGCAAGGCCGGTTTCTGTGAAGAAGGCCCAGTGCCTGTGAAGCTCGCCGCCCCGTGACACTCTCACGTAATAATGAGTGGGGCTGTACACGCCCCGGAGTCTCAGGGGTGCCGGCCTCAGGCCCTGGGGCTCCCTCCCACTCCCAGTGGACAACACTTAGCTCCACGCTGGTGAGAAGACGTCGAAGACTAGATTAGGTGCCGGACGCGGCCTTTTTGTTTGCTTTCATTGCCTTCCTCCTTTGGTTGTAACCTTTTTCCCCTGCTGGATTTAGGTTGAATTCGAATTTGAGCTTTGCGTGCGTTCGGGGAAGGGGTGCTTGGTCTTGTTTGAATCGTTTCCCGCGTTCTGGTCACCATCTCACCACAGCTGCCTCCCCTCACGAGCTCCTCGCGAGCCGGGCCAGGCCTAGCTTGAGCACGGCCCAGACTGCCGCTGCCGCTCCCTCGCGAGGTGACGTTTGGTGCTTGCGGAGATCGTTTTCTCATGAAGGCCCTGAGCCTGTGAAGAAGGCGAACGCCTGTGAACCCATCCCTCTCGGGAGAAGGCCCTGAGCCTGTGAAGAAGGCGAACGCCTGTGAAGCCATCCCTCTCGGGAGAAGGCCCTGAGCCTGTGAAGAAGGCGGACGCCTGTGATGCCATCCCTCTCGGGAGAAGGCCCAGAGCCTGTGAAGAAGGCGAACGCCTGTGAAGCCATCCCGCTCGGGAGAAGGCCTAGAGCCTGTGAAGAAGGCAAATGCCTGTGAAGACGTTTCGCTCGAGGAGAAGGCCCAGAGCTTGTGAAGAAGGCAAATGCCTGTGAAGACGTCTCACTCGAGGAGAAGGCCCAGAGCCTGTGAAGAAGGCAAATGCCTGTGAAGATGTCTCGCTCGAGGAGAAGGCCCAGAGCCTGTGAAGAAGGCAAATGCCTGTGAAGACGTCTCGCTCGAGGAGAAGGCCCAAAGCCTGTGAAGAAGGCAAATGCCTGTAAAGACGTCTCGCTCGAGGAGAAGGCCTAGAGCCTGTGAAGAAGGCAAATGCCTGTGAAGACGTCTCGCTCGAGAAAAGGCCCGGAGCCTGCGAGGACGGCCCACGCCTGTGGGGTTCCCTGTCAGCAACGACCCCGCCTCCCGAGGTTTCAACTACCCAGCACCCGAGACGTGACGCCCTCCAGAAGGCAGCTCCGGAGCCAGCAAGGAACAAGGGAGAACCAGCCTACCGTTGGACACGCGTACGATTTACTCACTGCAGATACATTAGATACGAGTTCATACACGAGGGGCTTCCCCTCCCAAAATGCTCTCACGACCGTCGGGCCAAACGCCTGAGTTCTATCTATGCAGGGTAAAAAGACGAGGATGGTACATGGTCAATCTGACAAATCCCCCAATGCATCCTCGGAGGCGCCTCCCGAGCTATCGCTGGCGTCGCTGGGTTCGCCTTCGTCGTCTGCGCCACCATCGACGGCGTTGGGGTCATCCACCGCGCCACCTTCGTCGGCGCCCACGATCACGTCGTCGTCATCCAAAGTGAAGGCCCGGACGAGAGCATCTACGTTGCTCTCCACCCATTCAGCCAGGTCACCTCGAACGGCCTGGGGGACTGGGGCGATGGCAGCGTCGAAGTCGAAGTGGGGATCCATGTTCCGAAGATGGCTGAAGACGCGGGAGAAGCCGCGCCCGAACAGCGCGCGGCTCCTCTCCTCCACCAACCTCTCGGCTTTGACTGACCGTGCCTCCAGCTGTGTCACCACGATGGTGAAGAACTGCAGGTTGCCGGCATAGTTAATCGTGTGCGGCTCGCCCACGGCAGCCTCACAGATGTTGCCTAGGGCAATGTTAGCCCTCTCCCTGAGCTTGGTGAGCATGGGGCCGTGCTCGTGCTCCAGGACTTGCCGCTGGCGTATCTCGTCGGCATTCTGACGCTCGACGGCCACGGCCTCTTCCACACGCTGGCGAAGGCGGAGCACCTCGGCTTGGGAGGTGGCCAGCTCCTTCTGCGCCGCCTCAAGGGCGACCCGGGAGGCGTCCGCTTGTCGCGTCGCCTCATCCCGTTGGACCCTCAAGGCGGCGGTTCTACCCTCAGCTTCGACTCGGATCATCCCCAGCTTCCCCTCGAACTCACGCTCGAGGCCTTGGCGCGCTGTCGCCACCCGACGGCAAACCTCTTCCAGGACACGCGTTTCTCGCGCGGCGACATCATTTTGCGCCTGCGTCACTAGGCGCTCCCTCGTCTCCAGCTGCTCGTGCTCGCGAGCGCGTTCGGCGGCCTCCAGCACCAACGCTTCCTCGCGCTTCCGAAGCTCAACCGGGTCGCTAGAAGCCACCTCCATCGATGCAAGGGCTGCCTCGCGCAGCTCCGCTTGCTCCTCCAACGAGCGACACCAGGCCAAGAGCTCCCGAGCCTGTTCTTCTGCTGCTCCTCACCGTCGGTCTGCTCCTCGGGCCTCCTCAATGGCCTGAGACCGAGCCGCCAGGGAAGCCTCCAGCCACGCCTTCGCTCCTTCGTCATCAAGGTCGCGCTGACGACGCGCGAGGGCAGCGGCGGCCTCCAGCTCACGCCGCTCTATGGCCAGTCGCAGGCCCTCGGCTTCCAGGCGCGCGTCTTCCTCAGCGAGCTCCTGCCCAAGCAGGTCTACAGCGCCACTCGCCCTCCGAAGGAATTCGTGGCGACGGGCACGACGCTCCCGAGCGCGCTCAAGCACGTCTGCCACGCCATCATCCACCCCAAGCGGGCGTCGAGGACCCCGGATCATCGCCCCGGCCCCGGGCAGGGGGCTGGGGGCTGGCGCCTTCACGACGGCCGGCCGCGCCGCATCAGAAGCCTGACCTGAGTCCAACCTGACCTCAGGAGAAGGGCCCCGGAGGTGCCTCAGCCGGTCGCAGCCCGCGACCAGACGGGAAGCCCACGGCAGGCTGCCTATGTCGAGGGAAGGCCCGCGGAAGGAGATCGCGGGAACGGGAGAGTCGCCGCGCGCTATGCGGCGGTCCGAGCCGTCACCTGCCCAAACCACAACGGCAGTGCTGCTCGAGACACCCAGGGGTGGCGGAGGAGACGGAGTCAAGGAAGGCGTCGACTCGGCGGCTTCATCGAGCTCAGTAGCCAGAGGCCTGTAGAGCAAGGATCAGCGGATGCGGCAAGCAGGATAAGGAACAGAAAAGGAGAAGGCTTACTCATCGACAACAAAGTACTTCCGACGCTTCAGCAAGCAGCAAGGGAAGTCGTCGCCTAGGGCCTCCCTTTTTCTCCGGAGGGCCTCAAAGTCCACACGGAAACGGCCCAGGAGAGATGCACAGGAATCATCCTGTGAAGAGGACGGAGCGCCAAGGCCACTTGCCTCGGGGGCGCATGCCTGATACGCACGGGCAGTTGCCTCGTCAGAGATCACAGCCGGGGGCTCAGGCGCCTCGGCCTCAAGCATTGGAGGCGGCAGCGCCTCACCCGTGGCCTCGGCAGCGCGGACCTCGTGAGCTGCCCCATCAAGAGCATCGCCAGGTGCGGTCACATCGTCCGCGGCTCCCTCGACCCCCACTGTCTCCTGCCTCCCTGCGCCACCACTCGAGGAGTATTCACCCAGGCCGATCGGAAGGGAAATCACCACCACAGGGTTCTCGCGAGGCCCCTGGAGGCCGATAGGGCGTAGCGCCCACTCGTCGAAGGGGGGCATCTGCCTCACGAAGTCATCCCTGTTGTGGCAGAGGTACAGCAAGGCTCCCCCCTGCCGGACACCCCCGGGGTTGGGATCGCCTGTCAGGACCAAGAGCACCTTCCTCAGCACCTCGGGCGTCAGGTCTTCTCCCTGAAGCCTCATGCGGTCACCATGCCCGCTGAAGGCCCACATTCGACGAGAATGGCGTTGGAGAGGGGCAATGCGACGCAATAGGAACTCTTTCACCACTTTGGGCACCGTTATGCCAAGCTTCTTCAGGGAAATGAAGCGGTGCCAGACGAAGGCGAGCCGGGGACTTACGGGCGTCTCCTCGCCCCAGCCTGAATTAGGCACAACAGGCGATGTCGGCTTCACGAGTCAGGGGCTGGGTACCCTGACATCAATGTACAACCACCGCTCGCGGAACCCGGCTGAAGGCAGAGGGAGGTTGAAGTCGATACCAGAGGCTGCGGTCTCGGGCGAAGCTACGAAGCTCACGCATGCCGAGCATTGCGTGGGGTCGACAAGATGCAAGGAGAAGAAGTGGCGCAGCAGGGCAACAGAAGGAGGGATGCCCACCATCGCCTCACAAACAAAAGCAAAGACTGAAAGGAGAGCAATGGACTCAGGACCCAGATGCATCATGTGGATCTGATAATGATCGAGGATGGCGTTGAAGAAATCGGAGAAGGGAGGCACCAAACCCGCCCACAAGGCATCGGCAAAGTAATGGACCTCGGTGATTATCCTATCAGTGGGGAGGTGACACGTAGGCCACGCCGTCGTCCTCCCACACTCGTTGAAGGCGATGGCCAGAGCCGGACTGAGCTTGCCCAGGCATTCCAGGTTGAGTATGATTGAGCGGCCGACAGCAGGCGCCACCGGCGGCAGCGGGCGAGATGGAGCCGCAGGCTTCTCCCCCTTCCCTTTCTTTGGAGCCATGGCGGCGGGCGGTAGAGAGGGGATGCGAGACGGGATTGGAAGCAAGGGTCAGAGTTCGGAGGGAGGAAGAGCGGGAGACGGTCAAGCAACAGGGAAGAGGGCGGCTGTGTACAACTGTGGGGCAACCTAGCGCGGCACAGAATAAGGGAGCGTGGGTAAACAGTGCCGCCCACGTCCAATCAACCGCCATGCGGCGCCCGAGGCCGCAGGCTGTTAGGGCCCGCGACGCTTCGCCCTTGCCCTTTCACCTCTCGGCACGGCCAAGTCCATGCGCACCTCGGGCCCGGGGGCTACTGTCGGCGTTCTGGGAACGGGGGTCCCCAGACTTGCCTGCCTATGGCCTGCGGCGTGGCTCGAATGAAGGCCCAGCGTGGCCCATCTGCATCAACACAAGGCTCAAGACCCTCGCGAGGGGCCAAGCCTCGCGAGGCGGACGACACGGCGCTTCCTCAAGCACGGCCTCCTTAGGCTGGCTCGCGAGGAGGCGGAGAGATCAAGGCGGGTACCTCGCGAGGTACCCATGACGCAAGCCATGACGATCGAGGGTGCCAGGAGGGCGCCAGCCCGCGTAGCGTCCCCCTTTCTTCTTTGGTGCAAAGGGAGCAAGCGCAGGCAAGAGGATCAAGCAAAGGCACCCATTTCGGTGCAACGAGACCAAGACCAGTCCAACGGTGGGAAGGAGGTCACCATGGAGCCCAGGACGGCGTCACCACAGGGCCTTTGGCAGGCGAAGACCAACTTTAGTCAGGATAAGTGTACCCGATGTTCCCCTTCAAATTGGCCAATTGTTGGCGCCCTTCCCGCTCAATATTTGGGAAGAGGCCCAGGGCCTTTGCCTATAAATAGGACTAGCCACCCACAGGGTAGGGGAGAGCCGAACCAGCATCTAGAGCAAGAAGAGAGAGAGAGAGAGAGAGAGAGAGAGAGAGAGAGAAGGGCGGTCGAACTCCCCCTAGCAGTTCATCCCCTAGCCAAGAACAGACCCTCGCGAGGTCGTTCTTCCTTGTACTATTCTTCCTCATCAGCCCAAGAGGCAATCCACCCGCCACAAACTAGAGTAGGGTATTACACCACAATGGTGGCCCGAACTAGTATAAACCTCGTGTCTCTTGTGTTGTTCTTGCAGTAGTTAGATCCTTACGAGACGGAGAGGTAGTGGGCACGATCTCCGTGCGCACCCCAGAGTTCGAACCTTAAGGGTCTGCCGGAACCCTGAATCCGACATTCTTTTTTGATTAAGACCCTGCATAAACCTTTTTTACTGTCTCTTGTTGACACACATCCCCCGGATTCTCAGTATAGCCGAGGAGGAGGCTGGCGTCTTGGCATGTGGCCACGTCAGAATTCTGCACGTACCTGGACATCAGGGGCTTATTACCAAGGGCGCTATTCCGCCCATTTTTATAAAAGACCAAATACCTTAGGGAGTGTTCGGCGTCGTGAGTTTGGCCTTATATGCATCAGCTCCGAATCATGTCTTTGGTCAAATGTTGGGTTTGCACGACTCCTGTGTTCTGCTGCCTTACATTCCGCTCTATCGGCTAAGGCGGCACCAGGAGAACTACTGCGATTGTGCCTCGGTTCAGCCAGGCGAGCACCTCAGTAGAGAAAGGCGAAAACTGACTGTCATGATATAGCGCGAGACTGGTCAACCACTCGATGACCCGCCAGAATCTTTAGGATTCCTCCGTATTAAAGAAGGGCCGTTTCCCGGCCAGGCACACACGCGCCCTGAATTTGGGTGAGCACGGTGCCCCTAGGGGCTATGTAGTAGCCCCACTGTCAAACTCCTATGGCTAAGTGAAAGTGATAAAGCATTATAGTCCGGTTGCCTAGTTCGCTGCGCTACCACCTCCTTAATGGGACCAAGACGTTGGATCAAGTGTGAAAATGCGCCTTCTACGAACACCCCCGCATTATATGCGTGGGGGCTGAAGCCAAAGACTGCCTTCTTTCAGGTTATATACACATATACATTAACGGCCGCACATGAGGTATTTTAATTCTTCAAGGCACAAGTATAAAAAAGCTATTACATTCCATCAAAATATTGTTTTATAATAATACATGTCATTCGAACATAGTATCCTTCGAGCACCGCGTCTCTATTAAACGAGTGCCTTGCAGAACTTCCTGAAAATAGTGCTCGGAAGGTACTCGGCTTCCGTCCGAGTCTTGGGACGCAACAGTGGTGGCCTTCATCTCCGCCCAGTATGTCTTGACACGGGTAAGGGCCATCCGCGCACCCTCTATGCATGCCGACCTCTTCATGGCATTGATACGCGACACTGCACCAAGGAACTGCTGCACCAAGCTAAAAATAACTGTCCGGCTTTGGCCTTCCCGGCCACAGATGATCTACGACATCCTTCATGGCGAGTCCGGACAACCTATTCAGTTCGGCCCATTCGGCTAAACGATCGGTCAATGCAAGTGGACGCTCCGGATTGTTGAACTATGACCAAAAGAGCTTTTCCACTTTGCCATCTTCCTGATCTCGGAAATGTTCGGCCGCATCAGCGGCACTCGCAGCTAAATCCAGATAGTCGTCCGCCGAATTCCACATCCGGTCCAACGGAGCATACTTAGGATCTGCGAACTTCATCCGCAGCATAAAGGGCTTTCCAGCCGCGATATCTCCGGCCTGACGCAGCTCCTCCTTCATCGCTCTCATCGCAGAACGAGCATCCTTGGCCACAGTAATGGCCTTCTCTAGGTCTGTCCGCTCTGCCTGATCTTCTTTCTCAAGAAGTTCGCAGCGGTCAGCAGCGGTCTTCAACTTCGCAGCCATCTCGGCCATTTCCTTTTTGCTTTGGCAATGAGCAGCCTGTTCGGCTTTCAACTCCTCAACCGCCTTTAGAGCAGCCGCATCACTTTTTCTGGCTTGCTCCTTGGCTTGGGCAAGCTCCGCTCGAAGGTCCTCCACAGCGGCAGCCCCATCTGCATCAAGTGTAGATACTCTAAGATACTGGCGTCAAGCTCCTCTTACTAGGTGTCTCCGGAGAGATTACATACCTTGTGCCTCGTCGAGCCGCTTGTTGACAAGAGCGATGTCGGCATCTGCCACGTCAAGTTGCTGCTTTAGTTCGGCAAATTCATCAGTCCGGCTATCCGCCGGACACTTCGCCACCTACACAGGAAAGGCGACATATTACACCTGGGATTATGATCCTCTGTGCGCCGTCACTTTTGACAACGCACAGAGTCTCAGGGGCTACTATCTACACAGGGCGCATCTTATATATGCAGAACTGTCAAAAGGTACATCATTTCGCGTAACTCAAAACCTGTCAGTAAACTCCTGACGGCCTCGTGCAACCCGCTCTCCGCGGATGAAATCCTTTTAATCACCATACCCATCAATGTACGGTGTTCTTCTGAGATAGACGCTCGCCCGAGCAGATCCTTCAGCTCCTCCGGCTGTGCACCGGACGGTGCCGGACTCGTTCGATGGCCTTTTTCAAAGGCTGGATACGGAGGGCTTCGGGGGGCCATATGACTGCCTTCCAGCCCTGCCGGATTCGGAGAAACCCTCCATGACGACACCTCAGGGCCGCCTGCCTCGTGAGGCGGTACGTCAAGGGGAGGCGTTCCGCTCTCCATCATCTCCGGAAGAAGATCCCCCGAAGATGAGCTCTGCTGAGAAGGGCTGAGATCCGAACTACAAGGTAAAATTTCGGTTATTTCCCTCAAGAATAAAACAGGGGTGTCTCTGACTTTAAACTCCCCTCTCTACTTACGGCTTGGTGGAGGGCTGATCCCCTTGGGGGCACAGTACGGCCGAGGTATCCCCCGGCGCAGGACCCTCTGGCGAAGATTTCTTCCGCCGCTTTGAGACCATGGTCTCCGGGTGTTCAGAGGCGGTCCTTTTCTTCCCCTGGGTAGAGGAATTTTTGATTCCTCCTTTCCCAACAGACTCCTTCGAGGAGGCGGTAGCTCCCTTGTCCCCCTCCTTGTTCTCTTCCAAAGGCACGATCTCCAGCATCCTGGTCAACACGGGATCCGGCGAGGCCTCAGGAAGGGGGGCCGGACACCTGATTAACTTCGCCTTCGCTACCCACTCCTGTTTCAAAGACAACTCTTTTAAGAGTGATTTTGTGATGAATGAACGGATGGTGTGTCTGGAAACAGGGCTACTTACTTGAGTATCCGGACGATTGCAGCTTAGTCTTGCGTCCTCCGTAGAATCCGGACACATTGCTTGTGATCCGAAGAACAATTTGTACATCTCCACCGGCGTCATGCCGAGAAAGTGTTGGAGAGCTCGCGGTCCCTCCGGGTTGAACTCCCATAGACGGAGAGGGCGACGTTTGCAAGGCAGGACTCGGCGAATTAACATAACCTGCGTCACCACGACCAGACTGATGTATCTTTCTAGGAGATCTCGGGTGCGGCCTTGCAATAGGGGCACGTCTTTTGCCGGCCCCCAGTCCAGCCCCTTATTAACCCATGATGCTAGTCGGGGCGGGGGACCCGAGCGGAAAACAAGCGGCGCCACCCACTTGGTGCCCCTGGGAGCGGTGATATAGAACCACTCTTGTTGCCATAAGCTGAACTCCTCCTGAAAAGAGCCCTCGGGCCATGGAGCATCATCATTCTTGCTTATAACAGCGCCTCCGCACTCTGCGTGTTGTCCCTCGATCATCTTCGGCTCTACTTTAAAGGTCTTAAGCCACAGTCTGAAGTGAGGAGTAATGCGGAGGAAGGCTTCGCACACGACGATACATGATGAGATGTGGAGGATGGACTCCGGAGCTAAGTCGTGAAATTCCAGCCCATAATAAAACATGAGCCCCTCACGAAGGGATCCGTCACGAAGCCGAGCCCCCGGAGGAAGTGAGACACGAATACCACACTCTCACCGGGCTCAGGAGTAGGAGTAACCTGCCCTTGAGCAGGCAGCCTATGCGAGATTTTGCCGGTCAAGAACTTGGCTTCTCTCAGCTTTAGCACGTCCTCCTTCGTAACGGAGGAAGGCGTCCATAGGCCTTGAAGGTCGGATCCGGACATCGTCGAAGGTCCAAAGCGCCTAAAATCTAGGGCTTTGGGTGTTGGAACTCGAGGCGAAGGGCGAAATCGATTGAGATCAAAAGAAAGGAGTAAGGCCTTGGTCTCTTTATAAGAGGTTGAATACCAAGAGCCCTCCCCGTGACCGTTTGAGACTCGCCTTTGATCGAGGAAACGTACCAACGGGCATGATTGGGTTACCCACGTCCATATTGATGAGAATCCCTTAAATAAAGGAGGACACGATCTCTGCTTCGATAAGACGTGCCAAGGAAACCGCCTCGCTAAACGCGCTGAGGTGGGGTAGTAAAACGATTTGAATAAAGACTTGGCCATGGCGTGATGTCACACTACGGAGTACGTCAGCAGATTAGATTTGTGTAAATATTATTCTCTTTATGGCAATATGTGGAACTTATTTTGCAGAGCTGGACACTATCCTTGTGTTCAAAATCTTCTATGAAATATTCGGAGGAGGAACCCGCCTTGCAATGCCGAAGACAATTTGCGCGCCGGACTCGTCGTCATTGAAGCCTGGTTCAGGGGCTACTGAGGGAGTCCTGGATTAGGGGGTGTCCGGATAGCCGGACTATAACCTTTGGCCGGACTCTTGGACTATGAAGATACAAGATTGAAGACTTCGTCCCGTGTCCGGATGGGACTTTCCTTGGCGTGGAAGGCAAGCTTGGCGATATAGATATGAAGATCTCCTTCCGTTGTAACCGACTCTGTGTAACCCTAGCCCTCTTCGATGTCTATATAAACCGGAGGGTTTTAGTCCATAGGACGAAGAACAACAATCATACCATAGGCTAGCTTCTAGGGTTTAGCCTCTCTGATCTCGTGGTAGATCTACTCTTGTACTACCCATATCATCAATATTAATCAAGCAGGAGTAGGGTTTTACCTCCATCGAGAGGGCCCGAACCTGGGTAAAAACATTGTGTCCCTTGTCTCCTATTACCATCCGCCTAGACGCACAGTTCGGGACCCCCTACCCGAGATCCGCCGGTTTTGACACCGACACCAGGCTTGCCTGGCCAGGCAAAAAAGGTCCCCCACTCAGGCTCCACTCATGCATCATTTTTTTTTCAGGCACAACGTTTAGGACTCTAACCTTCTCTCATCTTTCTGTTTGGACTGGAAGAACGAAGAAAGGGATGGAGCGAGAGATTTGGAGTGGGCAGACCGAGCCCCATTCAAATATTTCCATGGCCTCAACGGTAAATCTCAATGAATATGGAGAAAAGAAAGTTAAAAAAAACTTCTAGATTGGCATGTACGAGGCAACCAAGTAGATGAGGACACATGTCAACCTGCAGAGGGCCAATGCCCTGGCGCGGCGGCATGCCGCGCCCATGCATACATCAATATTGTTTTTTTATTTCAAGGAGAGAAGGGATGGCAGTGCGTTTGAGGTTGAGCTCGTCACGTAGAACTATAAGTCCTTGTACTCTTTGGTCCTTGTATGTCGAGCTGGTGTACAAATAGATCAAAAAACATGATCAATTCATGTACATGAAAACTCAATCAATTGCATTACAGTTCTAGAATCTCGATGTAATTTTATTATGCTTTGTACTTCTCGCGAGCCTTTATAAAGATCCGAGTTCTTGTCACAAAAGAAAAAGAATCCATCGTCAAATTCACAACATGATCATCACACGAACCCAATAAACAAGCAAACCATAAACTGATACACCTTGCTAATATAAAACCAGCAAATCAAATGGGACACTACACACTTCCTCTAGTCCAACGGGTAAGGGATCGTGGCGATGTGGTTGTGCGCAACGGTCCCGATCCACAGCCTCCGGTCCACCTCCCTCACCTCGCTCACCAGCTTCATCACCTCGCCGCCCCGGTCCTCGAGCACCTCCACGACGTTCCCCTCGCCGTCGAGGAGCGCGAGAAGCGTGTACATCTTCATGCTCACCATCTTCCCCAGCGTCTTCATCGACACCGGGATCTTGAAGTAGGCGGTCCGCAGCCACGGCCACCGCGCGAACACCTCCTGCGTCGGCGTCCGGCAGCAGTCGATCGCCACCCAGAACTGCCCCTTGCTGTTCAGGCGCACGTTGTCGGGGAACCCAGGCAGGTTCGCGAACACCTCCACCTGGCCCGCTCTTGGACCTTCCAGCCAGTACCTCATGATCCTAGTGTGCATGAGCCGTCATCAGTTCCTGGATCTCTCGAGCTGGATCATACTGAAAACCTGAGTTTATCTCACCTGCAGTTTGTTGTCTCGGAGAAGAGGAGAAATTGCTGGTCCTGTGATATCTGCACGCCGTTTGGGAAGACCAGCCCGTGGAGCACGACATGAACGGCACCGGTTTCTCGGTCATACCTCAGCAGCTTCCCCGTGCCTTCTCCTTCCAGCAAAATGTTCAAATGGTCCCTGCATGATCAATAATTTGTCAAAAACAAATCTCAAGAACTGAAAAAGGAGATCGGCAGCAGCACTCCGCTCACTTTCTGCTGTATCTCGTGCTCGTGTCGGTGAAGAATATCGAGCCGTTCATGTGGATGTCAAGGTCGTTGGCGAAGTGGACAGGGTCCCCGCCGGCCTCCCTCGCCAGGGAGGTCGCCACGCCGCCGCTTTCGCCGACGGCCATGAGCCCATAGTACGCGTCAGCGATGAAGAGCTCGCCGGTCTCCCTGTGGAACCTCAGCCCGAGAGGCCGGCCGCACCAGTTCTCCTTCCCGTGCTGCTTCTTCGTCGTCGACTCCACTCCGTTAGCACAAACTTTCTCCGACCTTTTTTTTCCGAAAAAAAAACTATTTTAGTCTGCACACACACACACACAGGTAAGCTATGGGTTTTTCTGCAGTATAAGCCAATACCAGTCAGGATTCATGACGGCGAACGTCTCCCACCCGGCCTTGTCACCCATCCACCGCACGACGCGGCCGTCGGCGAGCCCGGCGTAGGGCCCGCGGCCCTGGCGGTCGAACTCGATGGACTCCGGCCCGAACACCTCGTTGACGAACTCGAGCCTGCCAAGTCTCAGCCGGCTGCCGTTGTCCCTCGGCCAGCGCTGCATGACCTCCCTGTACGGCGCCAGCTCGTGCTTCACCGGCCGGTAGTCGATCCCGGCCAGCGGGCCGAGGTGGAACGGGTCCATGAGGACCAGGGCCAGCGCCAGGGCCGCGATGAAGAGGTGCGGGTACTGCACGATGCCATCGCGTACTGCGGCTCCCTGCCGCCGCGGTTTCTTCTCTTCCATGGAGGCAGAGGACAGTGGTTCTGGTTTGCATGCAGACGAAAAAAGCGCGGGCAACGTGATCTTAAATTCTTAATGGATTTGCCCCGAAAATGTATTCCGACGTGCACGGGAGTTGCATGAGCCAGCTAGCGTGACAATATTATCCCGACATGCACGGAGGTTGCATGGGTCGGTGTGATCGTTTGGGAGTAGGTGTATTTCGGTTCAGAACAGCTAAGGGGATATGGCCCTTTTGGAATTTGGGACTTGCATGCCTTCGTTGCTTGGATAGTGATGCAAGATGTACAGGTCAACAAGCATAAAGTGATCCAGGAGGATACCGAGCCAATTATCATGCATGACCTGATCTGGTGAGGATCAGGATACAGGGAGAGAAGAGCAAACTTTGGAGGAGAAAGAAGCAGAAGAGCAAGGGAGAAGTCAAGAAATCAGTCTCATTCGTGATAATGATTTAGTTATTGACAGTTGTTATAGAGGTAATTGTAAGAGGGTTAGAGGGAGAGATAATTGGCGTAATACGGTGCATGCAGGGTCGGTCCTACGTTTCGGAAGGCCCTAGGGCAACGACATGGGTCCCTTAAGTGTTTAAAATTTTAAATCGCTTTCTTTCTTTCTTTTCTTCTTCTTCTTTTTTAAGCACCCGACAAATGCTTAAGGCCTTGTACAATGCTAGGTGTTTAGAAAAACAAACTATTTTTTTTGAAGCACCGGCGCCTATTTCTACAGGAGAGACGCCTAATTAAGCGTATGTCCTGTACAAATAAATACCGATACTGAAAGAAAGCCTGGTTTATTTCTCCAAGGCCTTGTACAATGCAAGGTGCTTAGGAGAGGTGCTTACAAAAATAAACTGGATTTTTCTCAAGCACGGGTGCTTATTTCTACAGGAGAGATGTCTAATTAAGCGTCTGCCATGTATAAATAAGCACCGATGCTTAAGAAAAGTCTGATTTATTTCTTCAAGCATCTCTACTAAGCACCTTGCGTTGTACAAAGCCTTAGACAACATTGTTTTTTTACGGGTCTTAGACAACATTGTAAGGCGGGCTAATGTTTTAAAATTATGAAGAAAAAAGAATACAAAGAATGAGAAATTTATACATTAAAACCCTAGGCATGAATAGGACACAAAAAATTATAATGGATGAATACGTACTTGTGACGGACTAAATTAGAATTTATATCATCAAAACCCTAATCATGTACACTGAAATTGGGGGATGGATCATGGATGAATACGTAGCTGCGCTTTTTTGAAAGACCGGACGAACTCGCTACCGTCGGATGCTGGATAGCCGGGTCGCAGGCACAGGCGGACGGCACAACAGTAGGTTGCTGGCCTGCCACACGCAATGGCAACAACGAACAAGGCATCCCTGATCCTGAATCCCGAGCGGTCAAGGCGCCGAGCAACCTTTAAAGACGAACAGAAGAACAAACAGACTTAATTCATTGATTGAGCTTACAACATTCGGACGTAAATCGAAGGCCGCACGTTCGAAAAAAGATAGTAAGTCCCATAAGAGGGTGAAGTGTTCTAAATCTCGTATTGTTTCTTCATGAATGGAATGTTTTTTAATAGCAAAGGTCTTCGTAACTTAGTTAAACATTTATTCATTGCGGAATGTAATAGAGAATACAATTTAGAATTTTTTGGCCATCTCGAAATAGGGAGACATGATTTCTTAGTAAGTCTGCTTAACCGTCTTTCTGGCGGGATAGACTTTACTTGGGTTTCACGACCGCCTAGAGGTCGTTCTGGGGGCATTTTGCGTGGCGTAAATACAGGGACTATGGATGTGTTGGCTAGTTCGGATGGTGAGTTTCACGTTAAAATCCATATTCGCAACAAGGCCAACAACTTCACATGTACCCTCGTCGCCATGTATGGGGCAGCCCAAGATGAGTTCAAGGCCGATTTCCTCCGTGAATTGGTTAATCCGGCGAAAGATAATCCCTATCCCATTCTTATAGGTGGGGATTTCAATTTGCTTCGATTTCCAAATGAGAAAAGCCGCGGTAGGTTTGATAATCATTGGCCTTTCCTTTTTAATGATGTCATCGACAGTCTAGAGCTGCGAGAGGTTTCCATGATTGGAAGACAATTCACTTGACCAAACGGTCTTCCCGAGCCGACATATGAGAAACTAGATCGCGTTTTAATGGATACCGACTGGGAATCTAAATTTCCTATGGTGTCTGTTCGTGCTCTACCTCGTATCGAGGCTATATCAGACCACGCACCCATTCTCCTAACTACTGGGTTGCCACGACCACAACATAGACGTATGTTCAAGTTTGAACTTGGATGGTTGCTTCAGGATGGCTTCCATGACATGGTCAAGGAGGTGTGGGAGCAACTAGTGGCCGGGCCTACCCCAATACAGATGGAATAACAAATGCGTGCATTACGTAAATTCCTTGGTGGTTGGGCTAGGCATACGGTGGGTATCCTCAAAAAGGAAAAGCTTCGGCTTTCATCTATCATTGATTAATTAGAAGCTTTGGCAGAGGCTAGACCTTTATCTGAGCATTAAATCGAGATCAAGAATCATTCGAATGCACAAATAGCTAACATGTTGCGTGAAGAGGAACTCAAATGGTACCAACATTCCAACTCTCAATTTATCCTGAAAGGTGATTCGGAGACTAGATATTTCCATGGAGTCGCCAATGGCAGACACCGAAAGAAAATTATTCATTCCCTACAATAGGATGAGGGCGCGATTAAGGGGCATGAGAAACTTAAGTCTTATATCACTAATTATTATAAAAATTTGTTTGGAGCGCCAGAGGAAGGAAACTTCACGATGGATGAGTCCCGAACAGATGACATCCCCCATGTCTCTGATGAGGAAAATGACCTTCTAACGGCCCCATACTCCAAGGAGGAAGTTAGAAAGGCGGTTTTCCTAATGGGGCATAAAAAGCCCCGGGCCCGGATGGTTTTCCCGTTGAGTTCTATTATAACTTCTGGGAAGTCATCAAACGGGATCTCCTACTTTTGTTTAGCGACCTACATGCTGACCAACTAGAATTATTTCGCTTAAACTTTGGTGAGATTATTTTATTACATAAGGTTAATGAGGCTGGAAGGATACAACAATATAGAACTATTTGCCTCCTTAATGTTAGTCTTAAAATATTCATGAAGGTTGCGACTATTAGGCTAAATTCGGTTGCTGAACATGTGGTTCAGCCTTCACATACAACTTTTATGCAAGGTAGACACATCCTAGATGGAGTTGTTATCCTTCATGAAACAATCCATGAATTACACCGGAAAAAGTTGTATGGGATGGTACTCAAAATAGACTTTGAAAAGGCTTATGGCAAAGTCAAGTGGCCCTTTCTTCAACAGTCTCTCAGAAAGAAAGGATTTTCCACAGAGTGGTGTGCTATGGTCCATAGCTTCATTTCTGGAGGTAGTGTTGCCATTAAGGTCAATGATGACGTCGGACACTATTTCCAAACGAAGAAGGGATTGCGGCAAGCTGACTCGTTATTGCCCATGCTATTCAATATAGTGGCGGATATGCTAGCGGTCATGATTGAGCGTGCCAAGGTTGATGGCCAAATTGATGGGGTAGTAAATCATCTAGTTGACGATGGTCTCTCTATACTTCAATATGCCGATGATATGATTCTCTTCATGGATCATGACCTCGAGAAAGCAAGAAATCTGAAACTGATTTTATCAGCATTCGAGCAACTCTCGGATCTTAAGATCAATTTTCATAAAAGTGAATTGTTTTGCTTTGGCGAGGCTCAAGACGAGGCCCACCTATACGTTGAACTATTCAGATGCAGGTTAGGCCAATTTCCTATCACTTATTTGGGGATACCGATACATTATCGGAGACTCACAAATGTTGAATGGAAACACGTCAAGGAGAGACTTCAAAAAAGACTTAGCACTTGGAAAGGTAAATTTTTGTCTGTGGGTGGAAGATTGGTCCTCATAAATTCAGTACTAAGTAATATGGTACTATATATGATTTCCTTCTTTCAGTTGCCGAAAGGAGTTTTACATAGATTGGATTACTTCCGATCAAGATTCTTTTGGCAAGGAGATAGTGAGAGAAAGAAATATCGGCTGGCTAAATGGAGTGTGGTTTGTCGTCCCAAAGACCAAGGCGGGTTAGGCATTCATGACCTTGACAGCCTGTTTGGTAAACACTTGGGTAGGGGAATGAGAGTTTGCACAAGGGTGTTTATGGAGGGATTAGACATGGGAAGTAGATTTTACTCCCATTTCTTTGTTTGGCATATGATGGGAATTCACATGGGATAAAATTCTGCTCACGAATTAACAGGGGTACCCCCTGGGAAGAAATCGGTGGGAATTGGCTTCCACAACTCCCATTCCCCTTCCCACTTAAACTCCCATTCCCTCTAATCAAACAGTGGACTTTTAATCTCCTCACCCCTCAACTCCCATTCCCCATCTCTAATTCCCCACACACAATGAGGTTAAGAACAGGGCCCTCCTCGGCAAATGGTTGTTTAAATTACTAACTAACGGAAGATGGTGTATGGCAAACCCTCCTAAGAAGGAATTACGTGGTTTCCAAGGTGGTATCCCAAATACATTGGAAGCCTAGGGATTCCCACTTTTGGGTGGGTCTAATGGCTACGAAGATATATTTCTTCTGCTATGGATCCTTCTCGATTAAAGACGGCTCAGAAATTAGATTCTGGGAGGACAAGTGGCTAGGAAGTGCCACACTCCAGGAACAATATCCGGCTCTATACAACATTGTGCGCCACAAGGGTGATACTATCGCCACGGTGATGGAATCATTTCCGCCGAATGTGACATTCATAGGAGATTTAATTGGACCCAGACTACAATCGCGGAACATTCTGCTTCAGCGGTTGTCCATGGTGCAATTGTCACATGGGTCTGATGTATTTCGATGGAATCTCCATGGGAATGGAAAATTCTCAGCGGAGTCTATGTATAGAGCGTTAATCCAATCTGATGTGCCAGTTGTTAATAACAAGAAGACCGGGAAGATGAAGGTACCTCTTAAGAATAAAATCTTTGCATGGTATCTTCCTCGCGGAGTAATTCTTACTAAAGATAACCTTATTAAGAGGAATTTGCATGGAAGTCAGCAATGTGTCTTTTGTCACCATGAGGGCACAATAAAATATTTATTCTTCTAATGCAAATTAGTTTGTTCTATATGGTCAGTCATCCAAATAGCTTCTAACTTGTATCCTCCCTATAATGTTGCTAATGTATTTGGCAACTGGTTACATGGGATTGATCACAAGTTTAGAACTCTTCTCAGGGTGGGAGCGCTTGCCATTATTTGTTGACTTTGGCTATGTTGAAATGATAAGGTTTTTAACGATAAAAGTACTTCTCTATTGCAGGTTATCTACAGATGTACCAAGACTCTTCGTTTATGGTCCTCTCTACAATGCGTGGAGTATCGAGACCTTTTTATGAAGGTGTGTACACGATTGGAGCATACGGCGTGGGATACTTTTACCCAACATGGGTGGCAGCATGATCTTAGGATTGGCCCCCCTTCGCTTTAGGCATTATACAGATTCTAAATTTTATTTGTATTTCGCCTTTTTATTTTTCATTTGTCTGAGAGGACTTTATTTTGCTGTGTGCATCTTAGTTATGCAAAGGCCGGGTATAATACTTAAATCTTTTAAGTAATAAAGTGCCCCTTTTCGAAAAAAAAGAAGAACAAACTGACGAAGTGAAGCGAAACAGATTTTTGTTGAGAAATCTCGCCACTTTATTACTCAATAATAATGTTCATTGGTACACGGCTCGGGTCATGAGGGGTGCCCAACAAACATGTCTTCCTAAGCCTAGATTACAGGCCGACTTGGCGAGATTATGACCTTTGAAATTGTGGTTCCTACGCTCATGAACAAAAGAATAGAAAGTAAAGCTATTGCTACCATCTATTATTTCATGTACAATCGCTGAATGAAGGCCTCTTGTTCCAGAGTTAATATCCTTCACCACACCCAAGCTATCCGATGAAACCATCACTCTCTGGATGTTTAGATCATCTGCGAGCGCCAATGCTTCTCTGCAAGCAAAATTTTCAAGTATCATCGGGTCAATGATGGCTCGAACCAGAACCGCCGAAGACCCAAGGTATAACCCTGTGTGGTCTTGGCAAACGACGGCAACTGCTCCTCCTCGTTTGTTGCGCAGAATCGCTGCATATACGTTCATCTTCACCACTCCCACTTGTGTTGCTATCCATGAATTGGGAGAGTTATGTTGGGCAGCACCTGGGACTTGCCTCGGCGCAACAGGGACCAGCCGACTCAGCTCATTTATGTACTCTGCCATGAAAGATGATGTTTGCTGAGGAGATTGAAAGATTCCTTTGTGTATTGCTTTCCTCCTTGCGTACCCTATAGCCCAAAATGTGATAACCATTGATGTAAACGAGCAATTATCCAAAGTTTCACTTAACTCGAAAAGCCAATTCTTTGCCCGTGGCTCCACATTATCTACCATATTTTATACTAGCTCCGGCTCCGCAAGAGCCCATGTACTCCTTGCCATGGTGCATGATATAAGCACATGGTGCCATGAGTCCTGCACCCCACACAATGGGCATGCATCCCTGGTTGCCATGTTCCTCATATTTTTTTGACCGTATCCAGTAGGAAAGACTCCTACTGTGTTAATATATTAAAATAAGGGGCACTGTAAAAAGGTGAGTATTTACATGGGGGGGGGGGGAAGAAGCTTGAACATTTTGGATCAAGCAGAAAAGTAGAAAAAAAGACAAATAAGATCTAAGGTTTTAGGGTAGCGAGTTTACAAAGTTGAGAATAAAGGACTTTTGGTTCTCCTTGACCCTGTGTTGCAGCAGCTGAAAGTCTTTCTTGAATCTGCCTAGACAGGAGCTGAAGGACATGTCCCATCTAAAATCAGAATTTTCCTATGGCGGCTCACTCGACACTCCTTACCAACAACAGACGTGATGAACATGTTCCTCATATTCATCATGTCTGTTGTTGGTAAGGAGTGTCGAGTGAGCCGCCATAGGAAAATTCTGATTTTAGATGGGACTGAAAGTCACCAAAGCTTCGTCCAGTCTTTCTCTTCTCGTTCGTTGCTCGATGAGCCAGCACACTCATGCATCCAGCCTTCCCTCATAAATTTTGTGTTGACCAGAAATCTATAGGCTGAACTTACTGTAAACATGCCCTTTTTGTCATGGTTCCAACCCCAGAAATCCATTGTGTTCCTAGTGCAAACCGGAATCTTGAGGATTACCTCGGCATCAATGGGCAAAAAGACTCCCCGAACTAACTGAGAGTCCCAAGCTGCCATCGCCGGTAAGAGCATATCAGAAACCTTCTCCGGAGGGTTCGGTACTAGCGAGGTAATTGGGCAAAGACGTTGACAACCCACAAGTATAGGGGATTGTAACAGTTTTCGAGGGTAGAGTATTCAACCCAAATTTATAGATTCGACACAAGGGGAGCCAAACAATATTTGCAAGTATTAGCAACTGAGTTTTCAATTCAATCACACCTGGAGATTAATTATCTGCAAACAAAGTGATCAGTAGCACAGTAATACGATAGCTTTGATAGTAGTGGTAGCAGCAATAGTAACGGTAACAGTGATAGTAATAGTTTTGTAGCAGTGAAAATATTAACAACAGTAGTAGTAACTTAGCAAGATCAATATGTACGAAAATCGTAGGCATTGGATCGGTGATTTGTTGGATGATATTCATCATGTGACAGTTACAACCTAGGGCGATACGACACTAGCTCCAGTTCATAAATATAGTGTCGGCATGCATTCCATAAATAGTCATACGTGCTTATGAAAAGAACTTGTATGACATCTTTTGTCCTACCCTCTGGTGGCAGCGGGGTCCATAAGGAAACATTTGGATATTAAGGCCTCCTTTTAATAGAGTACTGGAACAAAGCATTAGCACATAGCGAATACATGAGCTCCTCGAATTACGGTCATCACCGGAAAGTATCCCGCATATTGTCACTACAGGGTTTACGGATCATAACACGTAATAGGCGACTATGACTTGCAAGATCGGATCTAGAACATAGATATAATGGTGATAACATAAATGGTTCAGATCTGAATTCATGGCACCCGGGCCCAAAGTGTCAAGCATTAAGCATAGCAGAGTCATAACAACATCAATCTCAGAATATAGTGGATACTAGGGATCAAGCCCTAACAAACTAACTCGATTACATGATGAATCTCATCCAACACCTCACCGACCAGCGAGCCTACGAAGGTATTACTCACTCCCGGTGGAGAGTGATACGTATCCAACGTATCTATAATTTTTTATTGTTTCATGCTATTATATTATCTGTTTTGGATGTTTAATGGGCTTTATTATGAACTTTTATATTATTTTTGGGACTAACCTATTAACCGAAGGCCCAGTGCAAATTGCTGTTTTTTTGCCTATTTCAGTGTCTCGCAGAAAAGGAATATCAAACAGAATCCAAATGGAATGAAACCCTCAAGAGGATCGTTTTTGGAACAAAGGCAATCCAGGAGACTTGGAGTGGACGTCAAGGAAGCAACGAGGCGGCCACAAGGTAGGAGGGCGCGTCCAGGGGGGTAGGCAAGCCCCCCACCCTTGTGGGCCCCTCGTGGCTCCACCGACCTACTTCTTTCGCCTATGTATACTCATATACCTTGAAAATATCGAGGAGCACCACGAAACCCTATTTCCACCGCCGCAACCTTCTGTACCCGTGAGATCCCATCTTGGGGCCTTTTCCGGCGCTCCACCGGAGGGGGAATCGATCACGGAGGGCTTCTACATCAAGACCATAGCCTCTCCGATGATGTGTGAGTAGTTTACCACAGACCTTAGGGTCCATAGGTATTAGCTAGATGGCTTCTTCTCTCTCTTTGGATATCAATACAAAGTTCTCCTCGATTCTCTTGGAGATCTATTCAATGTAATTCTTTTTGCGGTGTGTTCGTCGAGATCCGATGAATTGTGTGTTTATGATCAAGATTATCTATGAACAATATTTGATTCTTCTATGAATTCTTATATGCATGATTTAATATCTTTGCAAGTCTCTTCGAATTATTAGTTTGGTTTGGCCTACTAGATTGATCTTTCTTGCAATGGGAGAAGTGCTTAGCTTTGGGGTCAATCTTGTGGTGTCCTTTCCTAGTGCCAGAAGGGGCAGCAAGGCACGTATTGTATTGTTGCCATTGAGGATAGAAAGATGGGGCTTATATCATATTGCTTGAGTTTATCCCTCTACATCATGTCATCTTGCCTAATGCGTTACTCTGTTCTTATGAACTTAATACTCTAGATGCATGCTGGACAGCGGTCGATGTGTGGAGTAATAGTAGTAGATGCAGAATCGTTTCGGTCTACTTGTCACGGACGTGATGCCTATATACATGATCATGCCTAGATATTCTCATAACTATGCACTTTTCTATCAATTGCTCGACAGTGATTTGTTCAACCACTGTAGATTATGCTATCTTGAGAGAAGCCACTAGTGAAATCTATGGCCCCCGTCTATGTTCCATCATATTAATCTCCCGCGAACTTGATATTTCTGTCGCCGTTTATTTTTCAATCTATACAACAAAAATGCCAAAAATATTTATATTATTATCTTTATCAGATCTCACTTTTGCAAGTGGCCGTGAAGGGACTGACAACCCCTTTATCGCGTTGGTTGCAAGGTTCTTGATTGTTTTTGCAGGTATGAGGGATTTGCGTGTAGTATCCTACTGAATTGATACCTAGGTTCTGAAAAACCGAGGGAAATACTTACGCTACTTTGCTGCATCACCCTTTCCTATTCAAGGGAAAACCAACGCATGCTCAAGAGGTAGAAAGAAGGATTTCTGGCGCCGTTGCCGGGGAGATCTACGCACAAGTCAAGACATACCAAGTACCCATCACAAAATCTTCTCCCTTGTATTACATTATTTTCCATTCGCCTCTCGTTTTCCTCTCCCCCACTACACCTTTGTCGTTTTATTCGCCCATTTTTTCCGTCCGTCTCTTTTCGCTTGCTTCTTGTGTGTCCGTGTGTTAGATCATTTGTTTCGTCATCATGGCTAGTCCTTCTATCATTGTTAGTACTCCCGATCATGAATTTCTTTATTTTAAACAAAGGGAGGGAGAAAATCTAAAAGATGCTTGGCATAGAATTCACAATGCTCAGAATAGATCTACTAGGAAGCAATCTACTTCCGTTCTTCTTCGCAATTTTTATGTAGGCATCACTCCTTGGAAAAGATATATTCTTGATACCATTACCGGAGGGAATTTCTTGGGTAGCCATACTTTTGATTCTTATAATGCTATGTTAGATTTGTTTGGCCCACCACCTCTTTTGGTTAATGGAACTATTTTAACTTTGGAACATGTGATGCAAAGGCTTGAAATTATTGAAAATAAAGTTGCCACTTAGAGTTGATTGAAAATTTGGATAAACGGATCCACAACCAATTTACCCAATACGAATCTAAGGTAGGAGTTGCTCTTACATTTTTTAAAGAAAAGGAACCCATAGTTAACGAAAAGATAGATCATGATTCCACAAGAATTGATAAACTTGAGGATATTATTACCAACTTAGGGTCTGCCTTTTCTTCCGTGAAAAATACCCCAAATCCTCCTACTACTAAAGTTGCCAAGTTTATGTATGTGCGTGAAAATAAAGGTGAATCTTCTAGTAAGGAAAATGCGGATCTCAAATCAATAAGTGTTCACCCCAACTTTTTCGCTATCATTAAAGAACCTTTTGCTACAAATGAATTTCTTGATTTCTTGCCTAGGAGTTTGATCATTAATAAAAAGAAGGAAACTCCTAAGGGCTATAAGTGTTCTATTGAAGAATTGCCAACCAAAGATGATAATACCTAGATCTATTCTTGTTTTTATGCCTAGCTAGGGGCGTTAAACGGTAGCGCTTGTTGGGAGGCAACCCAATCTTATTTTTGTTTCTTGCTTTTTGTTTCCGTTTAGTAATAAATAATTCATATAGCTTCTGTTTAGATGTGTTTTTATATTTTAATTAGTGTTTATGCCAAGTAGAACCAATAGGATCTTCTTGGGTGATAGTTGTTTGATCTTGCTGAAAAAGACAGAAACTTTATGCTCACGAAAATAATTGTTAAAATTCACCAGAACGTGATAAATTGCCAACTATTTTTGCAGTAGATCAATATTCAAATTATCCAGGTTGTCCTAGTTTTTCAGAGTGTTTGGAGTTCCATAAGTATTCGAATAAATCTGATTGCTACAGACTGTTATGTTTTTGACAGATTCTGTTTTTCGTGTGTTGTTTGCTTATTTTGATGAATCTATGGCTAGTATCGGGGGGTATGAATCATAGAGAAGTTGGAATAAAGTAGGTTTAACACCAATATAAATAAATAATGAGTTCATTACAGTACCTTAAGGTGGTGGTTTGTTTTCTTATATTAACGGAGCTCATGAGATTTTCTGTTGAGTTTTGTGTTGTGAAGTTTTCAAGTTTTGGGTAAAGATTTGATGTATTTTGGAACAAGGGGTGGCAAGAGCCTAAGCTTGGGGATGACCAAATCACCCCAAGGTAAAATTCAAGGACAACCAAAATCCTAAGCTTGCGGGGCATCTCCTCTTTCGTCTTCGTCTGTCGGTAACTTTACTTGAGGCTATATTTTTATTCACCACATGATATGTGTTTTGCTTGGAGCGTCTTGTATGATTTGAGTATTTGCTTTTTAGTTTGCCACAATCATCCTTGCTGTACACCTTTTGGAGAGACACACATGAATCGGGATTTATTAGAATACTCTGTGTGCTTCACTTATATCTTTTGAGCTAGATAATTTCGCTCTAGTGCTTCACTTATATCTTTTTAGAGCACGGTGGTGGTTTTATTTTATAGAAATTATTGATCTCTCATGCTTCAATTATATTATTTTGAGATTCTTATAAAACAGCATGGTAATTTGCTTTGGCTATAAAATTAGTCCTAATATGATGAGCATCCAAGATGGGTATAATAAAAACTATCATATAAAGTGCATTGAATACTATGAGAAGTTTGATTCTTTATGACTGCTTTGAGATATATATGAAGATGGTGATATTAGAGTCATGCTAGTTGAGTAGTTGTGAATTTGAGAAATACTTTGTTCTAAAGTTTGTGATTCCCGTAGCATGCACGTATGGTGAACCGTTATGTGATGAAGTCAGAGCAGGATTTATTTATTGATTGTATTCCTTATGAGTGGCGGTCGGGGACGAGCGATGGTATTTTCCTACCAATCTATCCCCCTAGGAGCATGCGCGTAGTACTTCGTTTCGATAACTAATAGATTTTTGCAATAAGTATGTGAGTTCTTTATGACTAATGTTGAGTCCATGGATTATACGCACTCTCACCCTTCCACCATTGCTAGCTTCTCTAATACTGCGCATCTTTCGCCGGTATCATACACCCACCATATATACCTTCATCAAAACAGCCACCATACCTACCTATTATGGCATTTCCATAGCCATTCCGAGATAAATTGCCATGCAACTTTCCACCGTTCCGTTTGTTATGACACGTTTCATCATTGTCATATTGCTTTGCATGATCATGTAGTTGACATCGTATTTGTGGCAAAGCCACCTTTATAATTCTTTCATACATGTCACTCTTGATTCATTGCATATCCCGGTACACCGCCGGAGGCATTCACATAGAGTCATATTTTGTTCTAAGTATTGAGTTGTAATTCTTGAGTTGTTTTTTAGAAAAGAAGGAATCATCCCTGGCCTCTGCATCCAGGTGATGCATGCCGCCATATTATTTATTATTCACAAAGACCTTACAAAGTAATACAACAGTAAGCCTAAGGCCACCATCTAGACGACACCTCTCGCTACTCCTATCCCCTTGATGAAGGCGTGCCGAATGTCCGGGCCAAATACCAAACAGACATCGCACGAAAGCCTAACATCTAACGCCGGATGCCCCATCCAAGCCACATAGGCAGGACTGGGTGACACTCCGGTCCGGCGCACTCTCAGTGAGTACCACACGCACACACTGCAAAGGACCGTCACCTCCATCTTTCCTCGATCCATCCTCAAAGCATGTACTGACACATCGACCTTGTCAGGCCTCTCTGCCATCGACGCCACCACGATGCCAGTCAACGTCGACCTCCTGCGCGTGTCCCTTGCCACACATCTGACGCCAAGCCTCCACTGCTCCATGCCGTCGAGAACCTCCACCATGAATATGTAGAAAGAAACACCGCTCCACCGCAGCTGCCATCCGCTGGTCCCTCGAGCCTGAGTGCATCTCCAAGAATGCCACCCCCAAGGGGGTAACGACACATGAATGTCGCCATCATCCGATCAACTGATCTAGGGTTTCCCTCGGAGGTTTTGGGTGGGGTTGGGAGATTCACCTCGATGATGCCTTCATGAAGGAAACGATGATAAGAGCATCGTCATCACCGGCTCCGGCCAATGACCAAAGACCAAGTTTTCACCCGGATTCATTCCAAGAAATCCACCCGACAACCTGTGCACTGTCTCGACCGCCTTCAAAGCCCCAGATCTAGCCTCCTAGATACGGCGACCAACCGTGACAGTAGTGCCACCGTAGGAGCCCTGGCGCACCAGCCACTGCCTGAATGCGCCACCACTGGAGCCTGGGAGGAGGGCTCCCACCCCACCTCGCCAAACCGCGAGAGCCGCCGGGATGGATCCCGCACGCTCATCACCGTCTCTGATCTGAACCAATCCGTGGCCAAACCACGAGATCGCCGATGCAGATCCTCCTTGGATAGGGACTGCACCACGCCATGCCGCCGGGATAAGGCTGAGCTTCACCCGCCGCCACCTTCCAGGGCCGCCGCCCCGGGATCCAGCCGCCGCCGACAAGACGCGCCGCCCACGTGCATCAGGCCGGAGGAGCCCCCCCGATTCAGATCTGGACCGAGAAGCTGACCGCATCCGCCCCGCGCCGGCATGCCTTGCCTGGCCGCGAATCTGCAGCCACCCGCGCCTCCGGGCCAGAGAGCCGCCATCCGGCCGCCCCGGACGCATCCGCGCCTCGCCGCCCTGCATGGCTGCGCGTATCTGCGTGAGGGCGCTGTCCCACGCCAGCCCACACCGCGCCGAAGGGAGGAGGGCCCGCCGCCACCGACGCCGGCCGGGCTTTGCTTGGCTGCGCGAGCCGGCGGCGGCGGGGAGGGGGAGGGGACGGGGAAGGGTTGGAGGCGGCGGCGCGTGGGTTCGCCCCCCCCCCCCGCTCGCGGGAGCGGGCTGGGCGACGTACTTTGGTTTCTACCAAGGCGGTTAGGCTAGTGAATAGAACTCTGACTCTTTTTAATGGGGGAGAATTTCACTTCCCCAACCTCGGCACCAACTAGGGATGCATACGGCCATTTTAGTATGAGTACCAAGATAAACATGGTCCTCAAAATTTTTTAAATGAGTATCAAGATATTTTTTGTTGAGTGGTTCCACCACACACCAAACTTGATCCACAATAAATGGGAGAAAACCCCTGTGCATCACCTGTCAATTCTAGGAATTGAACTCGGGTCGTTAGGCTGCACAACCGCATGCCCAACCACTAAGCCAAGGCTCTCTTTGCAATTCTTGAGTTGTAAGTAAATAAAAGTGTGATGATCATCATTATTAGAGCATTGTCCCAAGTGAGGAAAGGATGATGGAGACTATGATTCCCCCACAAGTTGGGATGAGACTCCGGACAAAAAAAAGAGGCCATAAAAAAAGAGAAAAAGGCCAAAACAAACAAAAATAAAAAATGAGAGAAAAAGAGAGAAGGGACAATGTTACTATCCTTTTTCCACACTTGTGCTTCAAAGTAGCACCGTGATCTTCATGATAGAGAGTCTCCTATGTTGTCACTTTCATTTACTAGTGGGAATTTTACATTATAGAACTTGGCTTGTATATTCCAATGATGGGTTTCCTAAAAATGCCCTAGGTCTTCGTGAGGAAGCGAGTTGGATGCACACCCACTTAGTTTCTTTTGTTGAGCTTTCATACACTTATAGCTCTAGTGCATCCGTTGCATGGCAATCCCTACTCACTCACATTGATATCTATTGATGGGCATATCCATAGCCCGTTGATACGCCTAGTTGATATGAGACTATCTTCTACTTTTTGTCTTCTCCACAACCAGCATTCTAGTCCACATATAGTGCTATCTCCATGGCTTACGCTCATGTATTGCGTGAAAATTGAAAAAGTTTGAGAACATCAAAAGTATGAAACAATTGCTTGGCTTGTCATACTATATGATTTAAATATTCAATGTGATGAAGATGGAGCATAGCCATACTATATGATTTTGTAGGGATAACTTTCTTTGGCCATGTTATTTTGAGAAGACATGATTGCTTTGTTAGTATGCTTGAAGTATTATTATTTTTATGTCAATATTAAAATTTTGTCTTGAATCTTTCGGATCTGAACATAAGCCACAATAAAGAGAATTACATTGAGAATTATGCTAGGTAGCATTCCACGTCAAAAGTTCTATTTTTATCATTTACCTACTCGAGGACGAGCAGGAATTAAGCATGGGGATGCTTGATATGTCTCCAACGTATCTATAATTTTTTATTGTTCCATGCTATTGTATTATCCGTTTTAGATGTTTAATGGGCTTTATTATGCACTTTTATATTATTTTTGGGACTAACCTATTAACCGAAGGCCCGGTGCAAATTGTTGTTTTTTTGCCTACTTCAGTGTTTCGCAGAAAAGGAATATCAAACAGAATCCAAACGGAATGAAACCTTCGCGAGGATCGTTTTTGGAACAAATGCAATCCAGAAGACTTGGAGTGGACGTCAAGGAAGCAACGAGTTGGCCACGAGGTAGGAGGGCGCGCCCAGGGGGGTAGGCGTGCTCCCACCCTCATGGGCCCCTCGTGGCTCCACCGACCTACTTCTTTCGCCTATATATCTATACACCTATATAGTGTGCGAATAACTTTGAAAGTTGGTCGTTGGATGAAGCCAATATGACGGTACAGAGATGGAAAATCCGAGCACTACTGGCGTTGGATATCATCTACGTTGCTCCAGATTCTGCCACATGCATGTACAATCTAGAAGACTCCATGGTTGAACTTAAGCATAATGCACAAACCTCAAACACACAAGCACTTCTCCTTTGTTCTCTAGAATCTTCCATATCTTAATTGCCCAAACCTTTTTTTCTAAATGAATTGTCACTTTTTGTTTTTACCTTTACAATGCACAATTCCATGATTCTTAAAATAGATTTTTTTATAAAACTAATTGATTTTGCATGAGATGAACTATAAGAATTAAACGAACATCTACATCATGCATATATGACTCAAATCTTACATGCTATAGTGTGGTATTTATTCATAATTTGGTTACCAAATCTCATGCGTGCAATGCACGTATACCTTACTAGTACTCATATACCCTGAAAACATCGAGGAGCACCACGAAACCCTATTTCCACCGCCGCAACCTTGTGTACCCGTGAGATCCCATCTTGGGGCCTTTTCCGGCGCTCCGCCGGAGGGGGGATCGGTCATGGAGGGCTTCAAATCAACACCATAGCCTCTCCGATGATGTGTGAGTAGTTTACCATAGACCTTCGGGTCCATAGTTATTAGCTAGATGGCTTCTTCTCTCTCTTTGGATCTCAATACAAAGTTCTCCTCGATTCTCTTGGAGATCTATTCGATGTAATTCTTTTTGCGGTGTGTTTGTCGAGATCCGATGAATTGTGGGTTTATGACAAAGATTATCTATGAACAATATTTGATTCTTCTCTGAATTCTTATATGCATGATTTAATATCTTTGCAAGTCTCTTCGAATTATCAGTTTAGTTTGGCCTACTAGATTGATCTTTCTTGCAATGGGAGAAGTGCTTAGCTTTGGGTTCAATCTTGCGGTGTCCTTTCCCAGTGACAGCAGGGGCAGCAAGGCATGTATTGTATTGTTGCCATCGAGGATAAAAAAGATGGGGCTTATATCATATTGCTTGAGTTTATCCCTCTACATCATGTCATCTTGCCTAATGTGTTACTCTTTTCTTATGAACTTAATACTCTAGACGCATGCTGGATAGCGGTCGATGTGTTGAGTAATAGTAGTAGATGCAGAATCGTTTCGGCTACTTGTCACGGAGATGATGCCTATATACATGATCATGCCTAGATATTCTCATAACTATGCACTTTCCTATCAATTGCTCGACAGTAATTTGTTCACCCACCGTAGATTATGCTATCTTGAGAGAAGCCACTAGTGTAACATATGCCCCTCGGGTCTATCTTCCATCATATTAATCTCCCGCCAACTAGCTATTTCTGTTGCCGTTTATTTTGCAATCTTTACTTTTCAATCTATGCAACAAAAATGCCAAAAATATTTATCTTATTATCTTTATCAGATCTCACTTTTGCAAGTGGCCGTGAAGGGACTGACAACCCCTTTATCACGTTCCTTGCAAGGTTCTTGATTGTTTGTGCACGTACGAGGGATTTGCTTGTAGTCTCGTACTGGATTGATACCTTGGTTCTCAAAAACTGAGGGAAATACTTACGCTACTTTGCTGCATCACCCTTTCCTCTTCAATGGAAAACCAACGCATGCTCAAGAGATAGCAGAGAGCATCATTGAATTGGTGATGGAGGAGGGTTGGTGATGACGAAGACAAAATATTCCCCTCTCCGGAGCCCCAAACGGACTCCAGATCTGGCCTCCCGTTGAAGAACGGGAGGTGATGGCGGCGTTGTATCATGATATGGGATAATTCTTTATCCCTCATTTTTTCTTCGAAAATAGGATTTTATAGTGTCGGAGCTAGGGTCCTCGGGGCCACCAGGTGGGCATAACCCACCTGGGCGTGCAGGGGGCGCGCCCTGATGGGCTGTGCTCACCCAGGGCCCCCCTCCGGTTGTTCTTGTCTCCAGTATTTTTCTTTATTTATGTAAAAGATCCTCGCAAAGTTTCGTTCCAATCCGAGAACTTTCATTTCTGCACAAAAACAACACCATGGTAGTTCTGCTGAAAACGTCGTTAGTCCGGGTTAGTTTCATTCATATCATGCAAATTAGAGTCCAAGACAAGAGGAAAAGCGTTAGGAAAAGTAGATACAACGGAGACGTATCAACTCCCCCAATCTTAAACCTTTGCTTGTCCTCAAGCAATTCAGTTGATAAATTGAAAGTGAAAAAGAAAAACTTGTATGAACTCTTTTGCTCTTGTTTACATAAATAAGCTTAAGTAGCACCCAGGTTTTCAGCAAAGATCATGACTAACCATGTCAACAATAACTCTGGAAATTATATTAACTCATATCAATAACATAAACAACTAGAGAGAAATAATAAGATATCTCAAATATTAACACTTTGTCAAAACAACCATGATATATTATGACAATAGTGGTATCTCGCTAGCCCTTTCCGAGACCGCAAAACATAAATGCGGAGCACCTCCAAAGTTCAAGCAATGACTAAATATTGTAATTCATGGTAGAAAAGATCCAGTCATGATGCACCCAACATTAGCTACACACAATGCATGAGGATGACAATAGTGCTCTCAGGCTCTGGCGCTTATTTGAGAAGGTGATGACACAACATAAAAGTAAATAGATAGTCCCTTCGCAGAGGGAAACAGTGATTTGAAGTGGTGCCAGAGCTCAATGATACGTCTCCAATGTATCTATAATTTATGAAATATTCATGTTGTTATATTATCATTCTTGGATGTTTTACAATCATTTTATAGCAAGTTTATATCATTTTTGGGACTAACCTATTGATCCAGTGCCCAGTGCGAGTTGCTGTTTTTTGCTTATTTTTTACATTGCAGGAAATCAATATCAAACGGAGTCCAAACACCGCGAAACTTTTTGTGGATTTTTTATGGACCAGAAGACATCCAACGGGCTAGATCAGCACCTAGGGGTGCCTCAAGGGGGGTAAAACCCACCAGGGTGCGCCTGGGGGCCCAGACGCGCCCAGGTGGGTTGTGCCCACCTCGGTGGCCTCCCGCACCCCTCTTCACCCTATAAATCGTCAAATATTCCAAAACCCCTCGGGGTAACCCTAGATCAGAAGTTCCACCGCCACAAGGCTCTGTAGCCACGAGAAATCAATCTAGACCCTGTTTCGGCACCCTGCCGGATGGGGGAATCATCACCGGTGGCCATCTTCATCATCCCGGTGGCCACCACGATTAGGAGGGAGTAGTCCACCCGCGGCTGAGGGTTGTACCAGTAGCTATGTGTTTAATCTCTCTCTCTCTCTCTCGTGTTCTTGATGGCACGATCTTGATGTATAGGGGGCTTTGTTAATATAGTTGGATCATATGGTGTTTTCCCCTCTCTATCTTGTTGTGATGAATTGAGTTTTCCCTTTGAGATTTCGTTTTATCAGATTGAATATTTTTATGGATTTGAGAGCACTTGGTATATGTCTTGCATATGAATACCCGTGGTGACAATGGGGTATTATTTTGATTCACTTGATATATGTTTTGGCACTCAACTCACGAATTCCCGAGGTGACACTGGGGTAATCTACGCATAGGGGTTGATGCACGTTCTTGTCTTTGTTTCTCCGGTAGAAATCTTGGGGCACTCTTTGAGGTTCTTTGTGTTGGATTGAGTATTATGAATCTGAAATCATTGGGTGTTATTTTAGTACGAACTCTTGGATAGATCGATCGGAAAGAATAGCTTCGAGGTGGTTTCACACCCTACAAACGATTTCTACTCATGTTCTCTGCTAGATAGGAACTTTGGAGTGATTCTTCATTGCACTTTGTGGGATGGTCATATGATCCAATTATATTAGCACTGTTGAGATATTGCACTAGAGAAAGTATGGACCCTAGGCCTCATTTTTAAGAATTGCAATACCGTTTGTGCTCCGTTTTATCAATTGCTGCCTTGCTGTTTTTTATTGTTACTATTACAAAAATCAATATCTACTATCGTTACTACACTTGTATCACCATCTCTTCATCGAACTAGTGCACTTATAAAATTTGCCATTGTATTTGGTGTGTTGGGTTCACAAGAGGCTTTTTATTATTTGGTTGTAGGGTTGTTTGAGAGAGAGCATCTTCATCCTATGCCTCCCACGGATTGATAAACCTTAGGTCGTCCACTTGAGGGAAAATTGCTACTGTCCTACAAAACTCTGCGGTTGGAGGCCCAACACAAGTCTACAAGAACAAGTTGTGTAGTAGACATTACTCAAGTTTTTAAAACAAAGGTAAATGAAATTTTGAGAAATGCACCCTTCTTCTTTACTTCGCGACCATTAGTTATTGGTATCTTCCATGCTAAACACATTAGCGGCAGTTCCCAAGCGATAGAAGTAAAGGTTTACTCCCCCTCCACCAACAGTCAAACTCCACGGCTTGTCCGAAACAACGGGTGCCTCCCATACCAACAACAATCCTGGGGGAGTTCTCTTTAATTATTTGCAATTTGAGTTCGGGATTGGGAACCCCTATTACCTCCCCTCTCGTGCAAGGACGAGTGAATAAACAATCACCATGAGAATAACCCGCTTAGCATGGAAGATACTGGCTACCTCCTGCCACTCTATGAACAATCCAGTCACACAAAAAGGATATTTATTTGAAGTTTTTAGAGGTGGCACATGCAAATTTACTTAGGACGGAAGGGTAATACTGTCGGTGTTCTGGGAACGGGGGTCCCCAGACTTGCCTGCCTGCGGCCTGCGGCGTGGCTCAAAGGAGGCCCAACACGGCCCGTCTTCATCAACACAAGACCCAAGACCCTCGCGAGGGACCAAGCCTCGCGGGGCGGACAACACGGCGCTTCCTCAGGCGCGGCCTCGTTAGGCTGGCTCACGAGGAGGCAGGGTACCTCACGAGGTGCCCATGACGCAAGCCAAGACGACCAAGGGCGCCAGGCGGGCGCCAGCCTGCGCAGTGTCCTCCCTTTATTGTTTGGTGCAAAGGGGGCAAGCGCAGGCGAGAGGATCAAGCAAAGGCATCCATTTCGGTGCAACGAGACCAAGACTAGTCCAGCGGTGGGAAGGAGGTCATCGTGGAGCCCAGGACGGCGTCACCACAGGGCCTTTGGCAGGCGAGGACCAACTTTAGTCAGGATAAGTGTACTGTATGTTCCCCTTCAAATTGGCCGATTGTTGGCGCCCTTCCCGCTCAATATTTGGGAAGAGGCCCAGGGCCTTTGCCTATAAATAGGACTAGCCACCCCCAGGGTAGAGGCATCTGGTATCCAGAATCCGAACAAGGAGAGAGAGAGAGAGAGAGAGAGAGAGAGAGAGAAGGGCGGCTGAACTCCCCTAGCAGTTCATCGTCCCAGCTAGAACACACCCTCGCGAGGCTGTTCTCCCTTGTACTGTTCATCATCATAAGCCCAAGAGGCAATCCACCCACCACACTGGAGTAGGGTATTACACCACATCGGTGGCCCGAACCAGTATAAACTCTGTGTCTTTTGTGTTGTTCTTTTGGTAGTTTAGATCCTTGCGAGACGTAGAGGTAGAGGGCATAATCTCCGCGCGCACCCCAGAGTTCGAACCTTAAGGGTCTGCCAGAACCCGAAATTCGACATTTGGCGTGCCAGGTAGGGGTGCGCCTGAATTTGTCTTCCACCACTTCGTTCTCCGCCGACCGTCGCGTCCATGTCTGACGCTCGTCGGGCCCGCGCCGAGCGCCGGGCCACCATCGCTTCCCGCGTTGCCCAGATGGCCCCCGTCGGTGGGCGTCCTCGTCGTTCCCCGTCGACCGCCGTCAACGCCGCCACCGGCCTGGTGGGGAACGAGCAGCAAGCGTCGTCTCAGCACCCGTCCGTGCGGCGAGACGGCCGCACCGCTACTCCGTCGCTCACGCCAGCTGGCTCTTCGTCCCACGCGCTCCGCGCATCCTTGGAGGGTCGAGCTGCACTCATCGCGGCAAACGAGCTCCTGTGCTACCGTCCCGTCGACGACGTCTACAAAGAGTGGCTCGACCGCGTCGCCGAGCTCATCCGCGCCACAGGGGGCTCTCTTGCACCGTCCGCTCCGCTGCGCCGCACCCCGCCACACGCTGGCAATGAAGTTCCGGGGGCGTACCAGCCGCCTCCCCTCCAAGAAGACGCCGTGGCCCCAAGGCGCGTGGCCCCTGGGCGGAACCCGCTTCGTCAGGCACCAGCCCAGCAAGAACGGAGCTGCCAAGAAGTCCCTCGACCGCAAGAGGCTGCCCGAGCGCTTCCTGCTCCAGCTCGCAGCGACCCTGCTCCAGCTCCGGCACGTCAAGACCCCGCGCTACTTCCGGCTGCAGCGCATGGGGACCCTCAAGGCCAAGCTCCCCCTCGACCGAAGCCTCCCGTGGCCACGGCCGGCTGCCGCGCCTACACCACCGAGCTGCGCAGCGTTGCGTGGCCCGGCATGTTCAAGCCAGACCTGCCTCCTCGCTACGACGGCACGACTGACCCCGCCGAGTTCCTCCAGCTTTACGAGCCGGGCATTGAAGCTGCCAACGGGGACGAAAAGGTCATGGCGAACTGGTTCCCCATGGCGCTCAAGGAAGGGGCTCGTAACTGGCTCCTGAACCTGGCCCCAGGCACGATCTCTTCCTGGGACCAGATGTGCACCGGCTTCATCGCCAACTTCCAAGGTACTCGCGAGCGGCCGCCCGCCGTGAGCGACATGCGCCGCATCAAGCAACAACCCGGAGAGACCCTGCAAAAGTACATCCAGCGCTTCAACAGCGCGCGTCTCAAGATCCCCAAGGTGTCCGAGGAAGCCATCATCTCAGCCTTCTCCGACGGTGTGCGCGACGTCAAGATGAAGGAGGAGCTGGCGATGCATGAAGACCTGTGCACCTCCCTGGAGCTGTTCAACTTGGCGACCAAGTGCGCCAGGGCTGAGGAGGGGTGTCTCTCCCTCCTCGAGCTGCCTGCCGCGGACCCAGAAGAGAAGAAACCCAAGGCCAAGGATGTGAAGCGCAAGGGGGCTGCCGTGCTCGTAGCAGAGCCTGATACCAAGCGGGGCAAGGATCTGCCCGAATCCTCCAGGGGCAGCCGATACTGCGTGTACCACGACCTCCACACCCACAACACCAATGAATGCCAAGAGCTCCACGCCGTGCGAGAAGGAAGGATCGGCCGACGCCGTGACCGCGCTGACCGAGGCTACGACCGAGGAGGAGGAAGAAACCCAGGACGCTGGGAAGATCGCGGCCCTCACCAAGGGTGGCGTGATCAACCTCGCGAGGACCGCTGGCGGGACCTGCCTCGCGAGGGGGATTGGAGGGATCGGCCTCGTGAGGATCACCTGTAGGGCAACGCAGGCCTTTCCCCGCTGCCGCCTCAGCCAAGGAGGAACAAGGACCGCCACCAAGACAAGGGAGCTGGGGGCTTCCAGGAGCCGCGCGCAATCGCCTGCATCCTGGGCGGAGCTCAAGCCCCAGCCTCCCAACGCATCTTCAAGAAGTTTGCCCGCGAAGTGAATGCAGTCCTCCCCAGGCTCGAAGCAACGCGCCCTCTCAGGTGGTCGGCGTGCACCATCACGTTCAGCTCAGCGGATCAGCTCAAGTGCGCGGCCACGGCCGGGGTCCTCCCGATGCTTTGCTCTCGAGTCATCAGCAACGTACTGGTCACCAGGACCCTCATCGACGGTGGAGCAGGGCTCAATGTCCTGTCCGTGGAAACATTCAACAATCTTCAAGTGCCCTATGACCAGCTTCAACCAACCAAGCCCTTCTCCGGAGTCACCAACGGTTCCACGATCCCGATCGGGCAGGTCCGCCTCCCTGTCACCTTCGGGGCCCGCAACAACTACCGCACCGAGCTCATCGACTTCGACGTCGCTCACATCCGCCTGCCGTACAACGCCATCCTCGGGTACCCGGCGCTGGCCAAGTTCATGGCCGTAACTCATCATGGCTACAAATACCTCAAGATGCCAGGAAGTGGCGGAGTCATCACGGTGCCGTGTGAAGAAAAGGATGCAGTGTGTTCCCTGGAGCGAGCCTTTCAGGCCGCGTCACTAGAAGACCCAGATCGTGGAAGCAGGAGGCTTCCCGAGATCACCCCCAAGAAGAAGAAGACATCGTCAGGCTCAGCCCCTCAAGAGGCAGGCCCCTCAGGGCCCGTGTCTGCCCAAGGGGACCCTCCATCCATCGCATAGGAAAGCGCGCCCGGCGCCCTCCTCAGGCAGGGCTCGGGGGCTCTCACCTGGAGGGCCACCGACCTGACTAGGGTCACGAGGGAGGCGCTTGGGCTCCACGTGGAGGCGTGCCTCGAAGCACATTTCCCTCAAGAAGGAGCAAGGCAAGGAAGGTCATACCAGCAGGAGTTCGTTAACAAGGCCGTTCAAGAACTACAAGAGTCAAGAATCATGAGAGGTTTCCGCCGTCTACCAGCTGTGGCCCCCCATCCAGGCGAGGATGGTGGGCTGCGCATTTGCATCGACGTACCAGGGCTCAATCAAGTCGCCACGACGGAGCGCCTCTGGCCCTCACAAGTGGGGCGTTGTGGAGGTCCACCCCACAGCTATGTTAGCATGCCTTACGGCTTGCCGAGCGTGGCTGCTGCGTACCAGCGCCTCATGAGGGGCATCATGGAGACTCAGGAAGACAGGCGTTCCGCAGTCCTGGCGAAGATGGAGATGATTCGCGAGGAGCCACCAGCGCCTCCTTAGGCCCCTGGGCCTGGGGGCTCGTGAGGATCGGCTCCCGCAGCCCACCGAGTCTGCTACACCAACACCACTTCATCCGCGACAACTCCAGGTGACATCTTTCAAGCTTCATTTCCGGCTGGGAACGCCCCCCAGGGCTGCTTCATTCCCAGGCCGCGTGGGTCCGTCCCTGCGGCATGTATCCCTTTTTAGTTTTCGATCATTAGCTTGCTTTGTTGGGGGCGCCCCTCGGGCTGCATCATCCCCAGGCCGCTCGGGCCAGGCCTAGTGGCTTGTATCTTCCTTGCGTTTATTTCCAACTACGCATTCGCCTATCATGCTTGATTACTTGACGCCTGTTCACGGCACCTCTTCTTCTCAATGTCGACCACTTGCACGTTAAAGGGGGGTACCTGAGCATCGCGACTGAGGGCTCTTACTGGCTCTCCAGCCCTCACCCTATGGCCTTGTCCATGGCATCGCGACCTGGCATACCAGCGACGGCTGAGACAAGCTCAAGGGACGGGACCCGAGGACGTAGAGTGCCGGCATCTAACCCAATCTGCAGGAACACATCTCAAGATACGGACCAGTGCCAGGCGCAACCCGCCTAGAGGTAGGGCTCCGAAAGTCCTGCGCTGGCACACGGGCGCCCAAGTACACCTCACCTGCGCCAACTAGAGCAACTAACGACCGACTAATAGCCATCGTGGCAACCTCTTCCTCCTTCTGTGGTGAGCTTGCAGGATCCCCTGAGGGAATTGCGCAAGCCGAGGCCCTCGCGGAGCTCTCTTCATCCTCGTGCGCGTGAACCGCTTGCACGTTAAAGGGGGGGCGCCTAAGCATCGCGACTCAGGGCTCCTACTGGCTCTCCAGCCCTCACCCTCTGGCCTTGCCCACGGCATCGCGACCTGGCATACCAGCGACGGCTGAGACCAGCTCAAGGGCCGGGACCCGAGGACGTAGAGCACAAAGGGGAGCAAAGGCGAGGGGGAAGGGGCACGCGGGGACCTCGTCAAGCGACTCCGCTCCAGCTGCCGCGCAGACCCGGCGATACACCAAGAGTAACCCCTGATTAACAAGATAAGTCACCGCCCGAAAACACTGGCTACTGTAGCATCACCCCCGCACCTAACGCAATTCCGTACTAGCGACGTCACCCCCCTTTATCACCGAGCGATGGCTGCTTGGGCGCCAAAGGGGACCTCCTGAGCATCGTGACTCAGGGGCTCTTACCGGACCCCGGGTCGCTCACCTCCTGGCCTTGACCACGGCATCGCGACCTGGCATACCAGCGACGGCTGACGCCGCCTTGGGACTGGGACCTGTCGACGCAGAGCACCAAGCCCTCGCGAGGTTCGAAAGGGAAGACTAAGCTACGACGGAACTAACGACTCACACAGTTCCATAGCAAAAGTCGCATATTAACAAGAAGGATCACAGACACCTTACAAGCCCCCATTGGGCGCAGTATGATTCCTTGAAGGAAACGGATCCTAAGGGATGCTATCTACACGCGCCCCTGCAAACGATGCCATCATCAACAGTGGGCCGTCAGGCACCGGCGCCAACCCCATCCAGATCAGAGTCGACGGCGGCCGAGCGAGCCAGCCCTGCTCCGAGAGCGGCGCTGGCTCGCGGGATCGTAGTGGTCGTCGCTCATCTCCGGGGTCGCGAAGATCTCGCTGGGATCGCTGGATCCTCCGGCGCTTCCGTCGCTTGTGGAGCTGCCCAGGGAGCGGTCGGCGGGCCCAGCCCTCACCATGGCAGGGTCCAGGCCACCTCTCCTAGGGCAGCACTCCAGCCAGCGCCCGTGTGCGTCGAAGACCTTGAAGAACATCACCAAAGCGCCATCATACTCCAGGTGGATCGTGAGGGCGCTCCTTGCTCTGCAACCCCGAGCGATCTCGCCCCAGCCATGAGTCATGAATACCTCCCCCGAGGCAAGGATCGCGACCTCTGCCTCGGTCGCGGGGGTGCTGGAGTCGGCGTGCTGCAGCCGTAACTCCACGAGTCTTCCCTGTGGGAAGACGGAGGCGAAGAAGGGAGGAAAGCGAATCCAAGTTCGCAGAGGCATGGCGGCGTGGAGCACGAGCTCGCGGGAGGGGCCCTCGGCATGGACTCCAGGTGGAACGACCCACACCTTCGTGACCCGGCGGTGCCGGCGACGGCGCCGGCCACGGGGATCGACATCGCCCCCTCCGAGGCCCTCGACATGGGCAAACAAGGGAAGCGGAAACCCCGACGGAGGCCGCTCGTACCAAGGCCTTGACACCACCTGGCGGTCTCCTTCGTCTCGGCTATGAAGGGCAAGTCGCTTCTTTGGCGGGAGCGGGTCTGGCCCTTCTTGAAGAGCCTTGCCCTTCTCCGCTGCAGAAAACCGGCGAATCGGAACCATCACGTCAAGAAGGAGCAAGAATCAAGGCGAAGGAGAAAGCAAGGAGAGACGGACTGGCGGAGCTCACGCGGCCCCGTACTTATAGCCGGCAAAGGCCAACCGTCGAGCACCATGATCGTAGGTAATAATGACCCGTATCCATGCATGCAGGGACTAGTCAAGTCACGCAGTTGCCAAGGCATCGTGGGGAAGCGGAGACGCCCACATCCTATAAAAGCGCCATGCAGCGCCCAAGGCCGCAGGCTGTTAGGGCCCGCGGCGCTTCGCCCTTGCCCTTTCACCTCTCGGCATGGCCAAGTCCGGGCGCACCTTGGGCCCGGGGGCTACTGTCGGCGTTCTAGGAACGGGGGTCCCCAGACTTGCCTGCCTACGGCCTGCGGCGTGGCTCAAAGGAGGCCCAGCAAGGCTCGTCTTCATCAACACAAGACCCAAGACCCTCGCGAGGGGCCAAGCCTCGCGGGGCGGACGACACGACGCTTCCTCAGGCGCGGCCTCGTCAGGCTGGCTCACGAGGAGGCGGAGAGATCAAGGCAGGGTACCTCACGAGGTGCCCATGACGCAAGCCATGACAACCAAGGGCGCCAGGCGGGCGCCAGCCCGCGCAGTGTCCTCCCTTTCCTCTTTGGTGCAAAGGGGGCAAGCGCAGGCGAGAGGATCAAGCAAAGGCATCCATTTTGGTGCAACGAGACCAAGACCAGTCCAACGGTGGGAAGGAGGTCATCGTGGAGCCCAGGACGGCGTCACCACAGGGCCTTTGGCAGGCGAGGACCAACTTTAGTCAGGATAAGTGTATTGTATGTTCCCCTTCAAATTGGCCGATTGTTGGCGCCCTTCCCGCTCAATATTTGGGAAGAGGCCCAGGGCCTTTGCCTATAAATAGGACTAGCCACCCCCAGGGTAGAGGCATCTTGTATCCAGAATCCGAGCAAGGAGAGAGAGAGAGAGAGAGAGAGAGAGAGAGAGAGAGAGAGAGAGAAGGGCGGCTAAACTCCCCTAGCAGTTCATCGTCCCAGCTAGGACACGCCCTCGCGAGGCTGTTATCCCTTGTACTGTTCATCATCATCAGCCCAAGAGGCAATCCACCCACCACACTGGAGTAGGGTATTACACCACATCGGTGGCCCGAACCAGTATAAATTCTGTGTCTTTTGTGTTGTTCTTTTGGTAGTTTAGATCCTTGCGAGATGGAGAGGTAGAGGGCATAATCTCCGCGCGCACCCAGAGTTCGAACCTTAAGGGTCTGCCGGAACCCGAAATCCGACAAATACCGCATATAGGTAGATATGGTGGACTCATCTAGAATGACTTGGTTTTAAGGAATTTGATGCACAAGCAGAATTCCCACTTAGTACAGGCAAAGGCTAGCAAATAGGTCGAGAAGCGGCCAGCTAGAGCGAAAACGGTCATGAACATGCATTATGCATAAGTTGTTGGGGAATGTAGCATGCAATTTCAAAAATTTCCTATGCTCACGCAAGATCTATCTAGGAGATTCATAGCAACGAGAGGGGGAGAGTGTGTCCATGTACCCTCATAGACTGAAAGCAGAAGCATTTGACAATACGGTTGATGTAGTCGAACTTCTTCTCGTTCCGACCGATCAAGCACCGAACGTACGACACCTCCGAGTTCTACACATGTTCAGCTCGATGACGTCCCTCAAACTCTTGATCCAGCAAAGCGTCGAGGGAGAGTTCCGTCAGCACGACGGCATGGTGACGGTGATGGTGAAGTGATCCGCGCAGGGCTTCACCTAAGCACTACATGAATATGACCGGAGGCGTAAACTGTGGAAGGGGGCGCCGCACATGTCTAACAATGTTTGTTGTGTGTTCTAGCTGTGCCCCCCTTCATATATATAGGTTGGAGGGGAGGAGAGGCAGCCAAGGGGACGCCCCAAGTAGGAGGAATCCTACTTGGGCACCTCCCAATTGGGCCTCTCCCCTTTCCTATTCCTATTCGGAGTAGGAAGGGAAGAGGGGGAAGGGGGAATCCTATTCCATTTTTCATTTCCTCCTTTCCCTTTCCTTTTCCAATTTGGCCAGTCCATATGGGAGGGGTGCACCAGCCCCTTTGTGGCTGGTGTGTTTCCCCTCTTGGCCCATAAGGCCAGTATCTTTTGCCGGGGTGCCCAGAACCCCTTCCGGTGACCCGATAAGTACCTGGTGCATCCCAAAACACTTCCGATGTCCGAATACCATCGTCCTATATATCAATATTTACCTCTTGACCATTTCGAGACTCCTCGTCACGTCTGTGATCCCATCTGGGACTTCGAACAACATTCGGTCACCACATAACTTGTATAATACAAAATCATCATCGAACGTTAAGCGTGCGGACCCTACGGGTTTGAGTACTATGTAGACATGACCGAGACATCTCTCCGGTCAATAACCAACAGCGGAACCTGGATTCTCATATTGTCTCCCACATATTCTACAAAGATCTTTATTGGTCGAACCGTAATGAAAACATACGTTACTCCCTTTGTCATCGGTATGTTACTTGCCCGAGATTCAATCGTCGGTATCTTCATACCTAGTGGAATCTTATTACCGGCAAGTCTATTTACTCATTCCATAATACATCATCCCATAACTAACTCATTAGTCACATTGCTTGCAAGGCTTATTATGATGTGCATTACCGAGAGGGCCCAGAGATACCTCTCCGATACTCGGAGTGACAAATCCTAATCTCGATCTATGCCAACCCAACAAACACCTTCGGAGATACCTATAGAGCATCTTTATAATCACCCAGTTACGTTGTGACGTTTGATAGCACACAAGGTATTCCTCCGGTATCCGGGAGTTGCATAATCTCATAGTCGAAGGAATATGTATTTGACATGAAGAAACCAATAGCAATAAAACTGAACGATCAATACGCTATGCTAACGGATGGGTCTTGTCCATCACATCATTCTACTAATGATGTCATCCCGTTCATCAAATGACAACACATGTCTATGGTTAGGAAACTTAACCATCTTTGTATAACGAGCTGGTCTAGTAGAGGCTTACTAGGGACACGACATTTTGTCTATGTATCCACATGTATCAAGTTTCTGATTAATACAATTCTAGCATGAATAATAAAAATTTATCATGATATAAGGAAATATAAAATAACAACTTTATTATTGCCTCTAGGGCATATTTCATTCATAAGTAACATTGGATACTGGCATGAGTAGGATACGAACACCATGAACAAAAATATCATAGAGGCTATGTTGGTTTTGATTCAACTACATGCATGAACATGTGCCAAGTCAAGCCACTCGAACATTCATAGGAGGATACCATATCATCATACTACATAACAATCATTTTAACGAAATGTTGGCATACAAGATAAATCATTATCCACTCCTAGCTACTTAAGCATGGCATGCGAAACTATAATTTCTAATTGTCATTGCAAACATGTTTGATCATAATATGGTGAATCATGGATACTAGGTTAAACATATTTACAAAAATAGAACAAGTTGAGTTCATACCCGTTTCTCTCTGCCATAGCCAGTTCATCAAATATCGTCATTATTGCCTTTCACTTGCATGACGGAACGATTTGAAATTAATAATAGTGCAAGAGTGTCGTGAACTAAGCTAGAATATGGGCTTTTTGTTAGATCAACAATAATGCATATGAGAGCCACTCAACATTTTCATCGTGGTCTTCTCCTCGGTATGACATAATAGAAAGAGAAAGAAATTCAGAGAAACACACTGAAATATTTTTGGAGTTTTTGGTTTTTCTTACACAAGCAAATAAAAGGGAAAAGCAAAAAACGAGAAAAACTATTTACACGGGAAAGCTCCCAACAAGTAAAAGAACAATAAGGAAATCTTTTTGGGTTTTATTTTTAGTACTACAACAATTTAAATTAGGAAGAAAAACCGAAAAGAAGCAGGAAATATATTATTGGATTTTCTCAAAGTTTTTCAAAAACACAAGAAGAAAGCGAGAAAATAAATTTAGCATGGATAATACAATGAAAGAGTGTGGACACCGACAAATGAAATGAAATGCGTGATCATGAATGTAATGTCGATGGAAATACGTACTTCCCCAAGCTTAGGCTTTTGGCCTAACTTGGTAGTCAGTAAGTAGCCTGTATAATGGTCGGAGTGATAGCTCACGGAGGCTCTCGGTGCGGATGCCTCAGCCTGCCATGCAGCCACAACTGCCATGTTATGGGCTCGGGCCTCGCTCTCAAGAACAAAATATCTTTCCCTACTATGAACATCAAAGAGAGCAGGTGCTGGCAAATATGTGTCCACAACGGAACTTTTATTAAACAAAAGTTTATAAGTGAAATTGTGGGGTTCACCACTAAGGATCTTATGACGTTTCATAGCATCAAAGTCTAAGTATTGCGTGGGTACAATAGGGTCATAAGGCCAAGGTGAAACACCCAACTCTCTTGCTAAGCGTGTGGCATAAATTCCACCATCAAAATATCAACTACTAGCGTTATGTTGCAACCTGATACGTCTCCAACGTATCTATAATTTTTGATTGTTCCATGCTATTATATTTTCTATTTTTGATGTTTAATGGGCTTTAACATGCTCTTTTATATTATTTTTGGGACTAACCTATTAACCGAAGGCCCAGTGCAAATTGCTGTTTTTTTTGCCTATTTCAGTGTTTCGCAGAAAAGGAATATCAAACGAAATCCAAACGGAACGAAACCTTTGCGAGGATCTTTTTTGGAACAAACGCAATCTAGGAGACTTGGAGTGGAAGTCAGGGAAGCAAAGAGGCGGCCACGAGGCAGGAGGGCATGCCCAGGGGGTAGGCATGCACCCCACCCTTGTGGGCCCCTCATAGCTCCACTGAACTACTTCTTTCGCCTATATATACTCTTATACCCTGAAAACATCCAGGGGAGCCATGAAACCACTTTTCCACTGCCGCAACCTTCTATAGCCATGAGATCCCATCTTGGGGCCTTTTTCGATGATCTGCCGGAGGGGGATTCGATCACGGAGGGCTTCTACATCAACACCATAGCCTCTCCGATGATGTGTGAGTAGTTTACCACAAACCTTAGGGTCCATAGTTATTAGCTAGATGGCTTCTTCTCTCTCTTTGGATCTCAATACAAAGTTCTCCTCGATGTTCTTCGAGATCTATTTGATGTAATACTCTTTTGCGGTGTGTTTGCCAAGATCCGATGAGTTGTGGGTTTATGAAGTTGATTATCTATGAATATTATTTGGTTCTTCTTTGAATTCTTATATGCATGATTTGATATATTTGCAAGTCTCTTCGAATTATCGGTTTAGTTTGGAGTACTAGATTGATCTTCCTTGCAATGGGAGAAGCGCTTAGCTTTGGGTTCAATCTTGCGGTGCTCGATCCCAATGATAGAAAGGGAAATGACATGTATTGTATTGTTGCCATCGAGGATAAAAAGATGGGGTTTATATATATTGCTTGAGTTTATCCCTCTACATCATGTCATCTTGCCTAATGCGTTACTCCGTTCTTATGAACTTAATACTCTAGATGCATGCTGGATAGCGGTCGATGTGTGGAGTAATAGTAGTAGATGCAGAATCGTTTCGGTGTACTTGACACAGACGTGATGCCTATATTCATGATCATTGCCTTAGTATCATCATAACTATGCAATTTTCTATCAATTGCTCCACAGCAATTTGTTCACCCACCGTAATATATGCTATCTTGAGAGAAGCCACTAGTGAAACCCTCTGTTGGAAAAGGCAATGCCTAGGAGACGCTTAGGCATGCCTAGGCGCTAGGCGATGGCCAGACGCCTCGCCTAGGGCATAAATGGAAGTCTAGGCAGGGCAAGCAAGGAATTATCTACCCAAGTGAAGAATCATGTCATATTGCACTGGTATAACAAATGGGCCATATTCCAATGGGAGTAGGTGGAAATTAACATATTATTTGCCCTAAATTAATATCTGCACACATATAATATTCGCAAATACATCCTGATTGTAAAACTATATTACTGCTTACACTGCGCCTAGGGCGCTTAAGCACCGCCTAGGCACTAGGCGAAGGCCAACCGCCTCGCTTACGCCAACCGCTTTTCCAACCTTGAAACCTGTGGCCCCCGAGTCTATTTTACATCATATTAGTTCATCATCCACTTGCCAATTTCTGTTGCCGTTTATATTGCGATCTTTACTTTCCAATCTATACAACAAAAATACCAAAAATATTTATCTTATTATCTTTATCAGATCTCACTTTTGCAAGTGGCCGTGAAGGGATTGACAACCCCTTTATCGCGTTGGTTGTAAGGTTCTTGATTTTTTGTGCAGATACTAGGCGGTTTGCGTGTAGTCTCCTACTTTTAAGAGTTTATGGATCCTCATCCCCTTGCTAATATTTTTAAGAGATCCAATTATGATGAACCAATTGCTAGTGAGTTGTGTGCACTAGATTATCTTTATGAGGTTTTGCTTGAAATCCATGAATCTGGAAATTGTGATGAAGTACTTTATGAAGTGATTCATGGTAGATCTTTGAATGAAAAGAATGATTGCAATGATGGTATTATAAATTCTATTAATGTTAGTTGTGCTAATAATATGCAAAACCCTAAGCTTGGGGATGCTAGTTTTGCTATATCCTCTACTTGTTGCAACGATCATGATTGGAGTGATTCTTCTTATGATCTTGAAAATTTATTTAAGCCTCATGATGAATACGAGATTGATAATAATGTTTGCAATAATATTGAAAGTGGGTTTGGAAGAGTGTCAACTTTAGATCCCACATATTTGGAGAATGTTCAATCTTATGAAATTTTTGATAAAAGTGGGTTTGGAGAGGTCATGACTTTAGCTAATGTTAATCCCTCTATTTTGGAAGAGTGTCAACTTTGCATGCATGTGGATCGTGTTGAAAATATTTTTTGTGATAGATATATTGTTGAATCTAAGTATGATCCTACATGTAATTATTATGAGAGAGGAAAATATGGTTGTAGAAATTTTCATGTCACTAAATTTCCTCTCGTTATGTTGAGATTGCTATTGTTTCTTTCCGCTTCCTTGCATATGCTAGTTTTTGCTTCCCTTGATAACTTGTTTGCCTATAAGATGCCTATGCATAGGAAGTATGTTAGACTTAGATGTGTTTGTCATGTGTTTTAAGATGCTCTCTTTGTGCTTTAAATCTTGTCTTTGATGTGAGCATCATTAAAATTCTTAATGCCTAGCTAGGGGCGTTAAACGATAGCGCTAGTTGGGAGGCAACCCAATGTTATTTTTGTTCCTTGCTTTTTGTTTCTGTTTAGTAATAAATAATCCATCTAGCCTCTCTTTAGATGTGTTTTTATGTTTTAATTAGTATTTGTGCCAAGTAGAACTTTGGGAAGACTTGGGTGAAGTCTTTGTGATCTTGCTGTAAAAAACAGAAACCTTAGCGCTCACGAGATTAGCTGCTATTTTTACTTGAGAGTAATTTTAGGTTGATTATTTTTGAAGAAGATTAATAGTTAAATTCCTCACGTCCACCAATTTATTTCAGAATTTTTAGAGTTCCATAAGTATACGTTTGATACAAATTACTACAGACTGTTCTCTTTTTGACAGATTCTGTTTTTCGTGTGTTGTTTGCTTATTTTGATGAATCTATGGCTAGTATCGGTGGGGGGGGGGGGGTATGAACCATAGAGAAGTTGGAATACAGCAGGTTTAACACCAATATATATAAATAATGAGTTCATTAAAGACCTTAAGGTGGTGGTTTGTTTTCTTATACTAACGGAGCTCATGAGATTTTCTGTTTGAGTTTTGTGTTGTGAAATTTTCAAGTTTTTGGGTAAATATTTGATGGATTACGGAACAAGGAGTGGCAAGAGACTAAGCTTGGGGATGCCCAAGGAATCCCAAGGTAAAATTCAAGAACAACCAAAAGCCTAAGCTTGGGGATGCCCCGGAAGGCATCCCCTCTTTCGTCTTCAAGTATCGGTAACTTTACTTGAGGCTATATTTTTATTCACCACATGATATGTGTTTTGCTTGGAGCGTCTTGTATGATTTGATTCTTTTCTTTTTAGTTTACCACAATCATACTTTCTGTACACACCTTTTGGGAGAGACACACATGAATCGGAATTTATTAGAATACTCTATGTGCTTCACTTATATCTTTTGAGCTAGATAAATTTTGCTCTAGTGCTTCACTTATACCTTTTTAGAGCACGATGGTGGTTTTATTTTATAGAAATTATTGATCTCTCATGCTTAACTTATATTATTTTGAGAGTCTTTTAGAACAGCATGGTAATTTCCTTTGTCTATAAAATTAGTCCTAATATGATAGGCATCCAAGATGGGTATAATAAAAACTTCCATATAGAGTGCATTGAATACTATGATAAGTTTGATACTTGATAGTTGTTTTGAGATATAAAGGTGGTAATGTTAGAGTCATGCTAGTTGGGTAATTGTGGAATTGAGAAATACTTGTGTTGAGGATTGCAAGTCCCGTAGCATGCACGTATGGTAAACCTTGTGTGACAAATTTGAAGCATGGGGTGTTCTTTGATTGCTTTCCTTATGAGTGGCGGTCGGGGATGAGCGATGGTCTTTTCCTACCAATCTATCCCTCTAGGAGCATGCGCATAGTACTTAGTTTTGATGACTTGTAGATTTTTGCAATAAGTATGTGAGTTCTTTATGACTAATGTTGAGTCCATGGATTATACGCACTCTCACCCTTCCATCATTGCTAGCCTCTTCGGTACCATGCATTGCCCTTTCTCACCTCGAGAGTTGGTGCAAACCTCGCTGGTGCATCCAAACCTCGTGATATGATACGCTCTATCACACATAAGCCTCCTTATATCTTCCTCAAAACAGCCACCATACCTACCTATTATGGCATTTGCATAGCCATTCCGAGATATATTGCCATGCAACTTTCCATCGTTCCGTTTATTATGACATGCTCCATCATTGTCATATTGCTTTGCATGATCATGTAGTTGACATCGTATTTGTGGCAAAGCCACCTTCATAATTCTTTCATACATGTCGCTCTTGATTCATTGCATATCCCCGTACACCGCCGGAGGCATTCACATAGAGTCATATTTTGTTCTAAGTATCGAGTTGTAATTCTCGAGTTGTAAATAAATAGAAGTGTGATGATTTTCATTATTAGAGCATTGTCCCTTGTTAGGAAAGGATGATGGAGACTGTGTTTCCCCCACAAGTCGGGATGAGACTCCGGACAAAAAAAGAGAGGCCAAAGAAGCCCAAATAAAAGAAACAGGCCAAAGAAGCCCAAAAAAAATGAAAAAAATGAGAGAAAAAGAGAGAAGGGACAATTTTACTATCCTTTTTCCACACCTGTGCTTCAAAATAGCACCATGATCTTCATGATAGAGAGTTTCTTATTTTGTCACTTTCATATACTAGTGGGAATTTTTCATTATAGAACTTGGCTTGTATATTCCAATGATGGGCTTCCTCAAAATGCCCTAGGTCTTCGTGGGCAAGCAAGTTGGATGCACACCCACTTAGTTTCTTTTGATGATCTTTCATATATTTATAGCTCTAGTGCATCCGTTGCATGGCAATCCCTACTCCTCGCATTGACATCAATTGATGGGCATCTTCATAGCCCGTTGATTAGCCGCGTCAATGTGAGACTTCCTCCCTTTTTGTCTTCTCACATAACCCCCATCTTCATATGCTATTCCACCAATAGTGCTATGTCCATAGCTTGCGCTCATATATTGCGTAAAAGTTGAAAGAGTTTGAAAAGGCTAAGTATGAAACAATTTCTTGGCTTGTCATCGGGGTTGTGCATGATGGGAGCATTTTGTGTGACGAAAATGAAGCATGGCCAAACTATATGATTTTGTAGGGATAGGCTTTCTTTGGCTATGTTATTTTGATAAGACATAATTGCTTGGTTAGCATGCTTGAAGTATTATTATTTTTATGTCAATATTAAAACTTTGTCTAGAATCTTTTGGATCTAAACATTCATGCCACAATAAAGATAATTGCATTGAAAATTATGTTAGGTAGCATTCCACATCAAAAATTCCGTTTTATCATTTACCTACTCAAGGACGAGCAAGAATTAAGCTTGGGGTGCTTGATACGTCTCCAACGTATCTATAATTTTTTATTGTTTCATGCTATTATATTAAATTTTTTCGATGTTTAATGGGCTTTAATATGCTCTTTTGTATTATTTTTGGGACTAACCTATTAACCGAAGGCCCAGTGCAAATTGCTATTTTTTTGCCTATTTCAGTGTTTTGCAGAAAAGGAATATCAAACGGAATCCAAACGGAACGAAACCTTCGCGAGGATCTTTTTTGGAACAAACACAATCTAGGAGACTTGGAGTGGAACTCAAGGAAGCAACAAGGCGGCCACGAGGCAGGAGGGCGCGCCCCCACCCTCGTGGGCCCCTCGTAGATTGGCTGACCTACTTATTTTGCCTATATATACACTTTTATACCCTGAAAACATCCAGGGGAGCCACGAAACCACTTTTCCACTGCCACAACCTTCTGTACCCGTGAGATCCCATCTTGGGGCCTTTTCCGGCGATCTGCCGAAGGGGGATTTGATCACGGAGGGCTTCTACATCAACACCATAGCCTCTCTAATGATGTGTGAGTAGTTTACCACAGACCTTCGGGTCCATAGTTATTAGCTAGATGGCTTCTTCTCTCTCTTTGGATCTCAATACAAAGTTCTCCTCGATGTTCTTGGAGATGTTTTCGATGTAATACTCTTTTGCGCTGTGTTTGCCGAGATCCGATGAATTGTGGGTTTATGAACTTGATTATCTATGAATATTATTTGGTTCTTCTCTGAATTCTTATATGCATGATTTGATATCTGTGCAAGTCTATTCGAATTATCGGTTTAGTTTGGCCTACTAGGTTGATCTTTCTTGCAATGGGGGAAGTGCTTAGCTTTGGGTTCAATCTTGCGGTGCTCGATCCCAGTGACAAAAAGGGAAACGACACGTATTCTATTATTGCATCGAGGATAAAAAGATGGGGTTTATATCATATTGCTTGAGTTTATCCCTCTACATCATGTCATCTTGCCTAATGCGTTACTCCGTTCTTATTAACTTAATACTCTAGATGCATGCTGGATAGCGGTCGAGGTGTGGAGCAATAGTAGTAGATGCAGAATCATTTTGGTCTACTTGACACGGACGTGATGCCTATATTCATGATCATTGCCTTATATATCATCATAACTATGCACTTTTCTATTAATTGCTCGGTAGTAATTTGTTCACCCTATCGGCGTTCTGGGAACGGGGGTCCCCAGATTTGCCTGTCTGCGGCCTGCAGCGTGGCTGTGCTAGCAGGCCTGTACGACCCATCTTCATCAACAAGTCATTCAAGACCCTCGCGAGGGGCCAAGCCTCGTGAGGCGGACGACACAAGACCTCCTCAGGAGCGGCCTCGCCAGGCAGGCTCGCGAGGGGCGGAGAGATCAAGGAAAGGCAAACCTCGCGAGGTTCTCGTGATGTGAGACATGACAGGCGGGCGCCAGCGCGCGCTGTGTCCTTGATTCCTCTTTGGTGCTAAGGGGGAAAGCGCAGGCGCGCAGTACCGAGGCATCCAGCAAAGGTTTCCATATCGGTGCAACGTGACCAAGACCAGCAGGACGACAAGATGGAGGTCACCATGGAGCCCAAGACGGCGTCACCACCAGAGCCTTTTGCAGGCGAAGACTACTTTTGTCAGGATAAGCTGTACTAGCTGTCCCCTTTCAAATTGGCCGTTGTTGGCTCCCTTCCCGCTCAATATTTGGGGAGAGGACCAGGGCCTCTATAAATAGGACTAGCCACCACAGTAGGAGGAGGGGAACTACTCTCGAACTCATTCAAAGGCATCTCGCCTAATCCTTAGCCACACACCGTGCACAAGAACACCCCAACCTCAGGAGGCTGTTCTTCCCCATGTACTGTTCATCATCAGCCCAAGAGGCAATCCACAACCACCACACTGGAGTAGGGTATTACACCACAACGATGGCCTGAACCAGTATAAATCTTGTGTCCCTCGTGTTGTGAGTTCGTCGAGTCCATTCTTGAGATCTTAGCTAGTTAGGACGCGGATCGGTAGGGAGGAAATCTTCGCACGCACCCCAGTGTTTGAACCTTAAGGGTTTTGCCGGAACCCGTGAACCTACATTTGGCGCGCCAGGTAGGGGTGCGCCGAAGCTTCCTTCCATCACTCTGCGCCCTGTTGCTCCGCCGTCTCCATGGAGGACGCTCGCGGCGCTCGTGTTGAGCGTCGGGCTGCCCTCTCCGCTCACGTTGCTCAGACGGCTCCCGTCGGCGGGCCACCTTGTCGTTCCCCATCGCCTGCCGCCAATGCCACCACAGGCCCGGCGGGGAACGAGCTGCAAGCATCCTCGCTGCACCCCTCGGTGCGGCGGGACGGCCGCACCACCACTCCATCGCTGACCCCGACCAGTTCTTCGTCCCACGGACGTCGTGCTCCCATGGACGCGTGAGTCGCACTCCTCATGGCGCACGAGCTCCTGTGCTACCGCCCAGTCGACACCTCTACGAGGACTGGCTCGACCGCATCGCCGAGCTCGTCCGCGCCGTAGGGGGCTCCCCTGCGCCATCCCTCTCTCTGCCTCGCCCTCCGCCAGCCACGGGCGACGTGGCTCACGGAGCACCTCCACCACCTCTGCATCAAGACGGCGCCCTGGCGCCAAGGCGCGCGGCCCCGCGGCACGACCCACTACGTCCGGCACCCGCGCGTGAAGAGAGAAACTGTGAAGAAGTCCCTCCTCCGCAAGAAAACATCCCGCCACTCCTCACACCGCCGCGCTAGGACCGTTTGCTACGGCAAGACCGCGCGCCGCTTGCAGCGGCTGTGCACGGACCCCATCAAGGCCAAGCTCCACCTCCAAGACGGGCCCCGGTGACCATGGCCGTCTGCCGCGCCTTCACCCCTAAGCTGCGTAGGGTCGCCTGGTCGGGCAAGTTCAAGCCCGATCTGCCTCCTCGCTACGACGGCACCCCCGACCCCGCGGAGTTCTTGCAGCTCTACGAGCTGACAATCGAGGCGGCCAACGGCGACGAGAAAGTCATGGCGAATTGGTTTCCCATGGCTCTCAAGGATGGTGCCTGCTCCTGGCTCCTGAACCTGCCCAGGCTCGATCTCCTCCTGGGATGAGATGCGCAACCGTTTAGTTGCCAACCTCCAGGGCACTCGCGACCGCCCGCCGGTCGCGGGTGACCTGCGCCGCGTCAAGCAACAACTAGGAGAGACCCTCCAGAAGTACATCCAGCGCTTCAACAACGTCCGCCTCAAGATCCCCAAGGTGACGGACGAGGCCATCATCTCCGTGTTCTTTGATGGCGTCCGTGACATCAAGATGAAGGAAGAGCTCTCTATCCACGAGGAGCTGTGCACTTCTCTGGAGTTGTTCAACCTGGCAACCAAGTGCGCAAGAGCTGAGGAGGGGTGCCTCTCCCTCCTTGAGATCCCGACTGCAGACCCGGAGGAGAAGAAAGCCAAGGCCAAGGACGTGAAGCGCAAGGGAGCAGTCGTGCTCGCGGCGGAACCGGACACCAAGCATGGCAGAGACCAGCCCGAGTCATCCAAGAGCAGCCGACTGTTCTGCGCCTTCCATAACCTGAATACCCACAACACTAGCGACTGTCAAGAGCTTAGAGCCATTCGATAAGGGCGCTTCGGTCGACACCCCGAGTGCGGGGACCGAGGCTACGGCCGAGGAGGAGGACGTGGTGGCGGACGCTGGGACGACCGTGGCCCTCGCCAGGAGTGGCGCGACCGGCCTCGTGAGGACCGCTGGTAGGATCAGCCTTGTGAGGGCGCCTGGAGGGATCAGCCTCGTGAGGATCGTTCCCAGGGCAACGCCGGTCTCCCTCCGCTGCCGCCACCGCCAAGAAGGAATGACGACCACCATCAAGACGAGGGGGCTGGGGGCTTCCAGGAACCACGTGCTATCGCCTGCATCTTAGGCGGAGCTCAAGCCCCAGCCTCGCAGCGTATCTTCAAACAATTTGCTCGGGAAGTGAATGCAGTCCTCCCCAAGCTCGAGGCCACGCGCTCGCTCAGATGGTCCCTGTTCCCCATCACGTTCAGTTCGGCGGATCAGCTCAAGTGCGAAGCCACCGCTGGCGCCCTCCCGATGCTTTGCTCCCCAGTTATCAGCAACGTGCAAGTTACCAAGACACTCATTGACGATGGCGCAGGGCTCAACGTCCTGTCCATCAGCACGTTCGACAACCTCCAAGTGCCATATGACCAGCTTCAGCCTACCAAGCCTTTCTCAGGAGTGACCGACGGTTCCACCACACCGATAGGGCAGGTCCGCCTGCCTGTCAACTTCGGAGAACGCAAGAACTACCGCATCGAGCTCATTGACTTCGACATCGCGCACATCCATCTGTCGTACAATGCCATCCTCGGATATCCAGCCCTGGCCAAGTTCATGGCGGTGACCCATCATGGCTACAATGTTCTCAAGATGCCGGTAAGCGGAGGAATCATCACGGTCCCGTGCGAAGAAAGAGATGCGGTGTGCTCCCTCGAGCGTGCCTTCCAAGCTACAGCAATTGATGACCCCGACAGCAAGGGAGAGCACCCTCCTGAGGCCAACCCCAAGAAGAAGAAGAAGCTGCACCACGCGGGGTCTCAGGCGAGCGGTGCCCCGTCAGGATCGGCGCCCTGACCTGGGGTGCCTCCCTCCATTGCACAGGAAAGCGCGCCCAGCACCCCTCTCGGGCAGGGCTCGGGGGCTCTCTTCTGGAGGGCCTCAGACTTTTCAAACATCACGAGGGAGGCGCTCGGGCACCACTTGGAGGCGTGCTTCATGGCACGTTTCCCTTAGGGGGACACAGGGCAAGGAGGGCCCACCGTTCAGGAGTTCATCACCAAGACCACTCAGGAGCTGCAAGACGCAAGGGCCATGCGCGGCGGCCACCGCTCACCAGGCGCAGCTCCCCATCCAGGCGAGGATGCCGGGCTGCGCATCTGCATCGATGTCCCAGGGCTCAACAGGGCCGCTTCTCAGGAGCTTTTCTGGCCTTTGCACGTGGGATGCTGTGAGGGGCCACCTCACAGCTACGTTCACATGCCTTTTGGCCTGCCGAGCGTGGTGACCGCCTATCAGCTCAGGAAGCCAGGCACCATGTCGTGCTGACGGAAATGGAGATAGTCCTCAAGGAACCACCTGAGCCCCCAGAGCCTCCCGAGGCTCAGGGCCCTGGTGGCTCGTGAGGAGCAATCCCTTCGTCGCGTACCTTCAGCTACCCCAACTCTCCTTCATCAACAGAACCAGGTGACATTTTCCAAGTTTATTTAGCTGGGAGCGCCCTCAGGGCTGCATTATTCCCAGGCCGCGTGGGTCCGCCCCTATGGCATGTATCCCTTTCTTATGTATTTAGTTTACCTAGCTGGGGGCGCCCCTCGGGCTGCATCATCCCCAAGCCGCTCGGGCCTCACCTAGTGGCATGTATCTCCCATGCATTTACTTAAGCCAGTATGATTTCCATGCTTAATCTACCTATGATTATTACCTGCTCGATCGCCACCCACGATGGGAACCGCGCGCCGGCCGTTTTTCTTCAGTATCCTTCGCGTGGGTAGGATAAGCACGACATTTGTGCTCGGGCCCGTCCCTGCAGTGTCGATAAATCCAGCGGCTGAGCTCTGTCTGGCGGGCCGGCCCCATTCACATCACCTCCTGGGGCCGTTGGTGCTTGACCCTCTCACGCGATTGTTTGACAACCTCAGGAGATTCGTTCGGTGCAGGTTGTTTGACAACCTCGTAGGACCAGCACAGCGAACAAGAACCAAGACCAGGCACAACCCTCCTGGAGGTAGGGCCTCGTGAGTCCCGCGCTGGCTCATGAGTGCCCAGATACACCTCGTCTAGCCCTGCTGTGCAAGCCACATGTCAGGGAGGGGTTGTACACACCCCGAGGGCTCTCCGCAGAGGGAGCCCCTCTACCACGCACAAGTGGAAGCACCATGCTTCGCACTGGCCGTCGACATTGCCGAGGAGCGGCTATGCCCGTGCACAAGCGGAAGCACTATGCTCTGCGCTGGTGATAAACAACTGAGGGCGGCCTCATGGTCGTACCAACCTCAGGGAGCCCTAGAGCTCAGTGTCCGGCCTCACCGCAACACCTCCCCTCCGTAGAGACGCGCGAGGGGGCAGGGCACGGGGGCCGCGCTCGGGTCACGCCCAAGCGTATGCCACCCAACCAGGTCTCCCGGACCTGGTCATCGCGCGCCCCTCCCGAGCCGGGCCTCGGCGAGGGCAAAGGTATGGAGATTGTTTGCATGTCAAGGGGGACTCCTGAGCATCGCGACTCAGGAGCCTAACTGGTCAGTAGCCCCTCACCCCTTGGTCCGTCCTGGTCTCCGGTCGGCCCAACGGCGGTTGAGGTATGCGCGGGGCCGGGACCTACTGACGTAGAACATTAACCTATATTCGCGTATCCTCCCTATAAGCTGTTTGCGCGTCAAAGGGGACTCCTGAGCATCGCGACTCAGGAGCCTAACTGGTCACGTAGCCCCTCACTCCTTGGTCCGTCCTGGTCTCCGGTCAGCCCAACGGCGGTTGAGGTATGTGCAGGGCCAGGCTCTGCTGACGCAGAACACGAAGCAAATAGGAAGAAAAATCGCAAAATCTCGAAGCAAATATTACAAGACATATTGTTCTCACAATATCAAACGGAAGTTTAACGCCTCCACGAGGCCTGATGCATGCTGCTGGAATGAAACAGGAAAGCAGCCGCAGGTCACTCCTGGACACCACCATCACCCACAAGAGGTGCTCCTTCCTTGGTAGCATCGCCTTCACCTGCACAGTCGGCCAAAGGCGCGAGAGCGAAGCCGCGGAACTTCTTCAGCAGGGTCTCCACCTGGCCCTTCACAGCGGTAGCAGCACCCGCACAACGCTCCTCATCTACAGGCTCCAGTAGCTCGTCAAGGCGGGCGGAGGGATCGCGAAGGTAAAGGTGGCTGAAGACCCGCGTAAGTGCGGCCGAGGAAAGGACGTGTGCCTCGTCCTCTGCCATGGGGTCGATGCCGGCCACGACCTCCTCAAGCACGTCAACCAAGTAGGGAAGAAGCTTGGTGGGGCCATCCTCGTCGGTGGACAGTGGCCTCTCCAAGCCCTTCTTGTAGAGCGCCTTCAGCGCCAGGCGAGACCTCTTCTCGAGAAGCGCGAAGGCCTCGCGGTCTTCGGCCAGGACCTTCGCCTTGACGTCAAGGTCGACCTCCTTCTCCTTCACCTTTCGCTCCAGCTCCTCTAGCCGGTCGCGCTCCGCGGCCTGCGCCTTCGCCAACTCCCCCAGCTCGGTGTTGCGGTCCCTGATGGCGTCCTCCCGGGCCCTCATATCCTTCTCCTTCGCTTGGCAGCCACGGGTTTCTTTGGCGTGCTGGTCACGTAGACTCTTTAGCTCGTCCTCCAGCACTCGGCAGCGGTCGCGAGCGGCCTTGGCGTCCTTCAGCGCCGCCTCACGATCGGCTGCAGGTTGTGCGGTGGCCCGCTTCTCCTCCTCGGAGGCCGTCGCGACATGGTTCAGTGTCGCTCGAACTGCCGATTTGGAGTGAAGCCAGCCAGAGGCCAGCTCAAGGCGCCCGGCTACCAGGCGCGGGTCCGCACCCAGGAGGTCTTCCCGCAACTGGGCCATCTCCGAAAGGACACGCTCCAAGACGGTGGAGGAAGCAGAAGAATTTGGGGCCAGAGGTGCAGTAGGAGGAGGAGGCGACGTCATTACCAGATCTTGGGAGATCAAGGGCTCCAGAGCCTTTGGGACCTCATCAGCCGAGCCAGGCACCGGCACTTCCAGAGCCAGCAGGGCCACGGGGGCTGACTCCTCCAGACGATGCTCCTCTTGGCCCCGCGAGGGCGACCGGGCCGGGGAGGTGCAAGTGTTGTCACCTCCTTTCTCCGTAGAAGGGGGCACGGCCACTGCATCCTCCTTCCTTTTCTTCGCTGAAGACATCGACCTGATCAACCAAGGGTGAACGTCAGAAAATAGCAAGTACAAGTAGGAACAAGATGAAGCTCGAAGCACTTACTGATCCACCGCGACATAGTCCACCTTCCGCTTGGGGAGCCTGAAACCCGAAAGCTTCGGAGCCTGAGGAGAGGGCACACGGGCTTAAGGAGCAGAAGACGGCGCAGCGGAGGGGCCGGGGGTGGCTCCAGGCGGTGTCAAGGCGGAGGCAACATCTCGAGAGACCAGCGACGATCTGCCCCTTGTCGAGATGAGAGGAAGCTCCCCCTCCTCCTGGCGGGTGTCGACCTCGGCGTCGTCTGGCAGGGCGCGGAGGATGTCGGCCTTGCTCAAGTCTCCCATTTCCTCGGGGGTCGCCTCCGAGTCCACCTCCTCTTCTTCCTCCCCACGGGACTCGTCAGAAGACAGCTCCACCGGCTTCGGTGCCGCAGGGCCTCCATAGGGCGTGGGCGGCACCAGTCCACGCGCGTCAAAAGGTCGGCCTGGAGGACACGATTGGCTCCCAATCCTTGCGGTGGAACAAAGGAACGAAAGCGCTCGGCAGGTACTCCTGGTGATCCCCAACCAAGAGGCGCAGGACAGCAGTCAGCTCATCGTCAGGAAGGGCCTCCGGCCTTAGGCGAACCTTGTCTTCTTCATTTCCAAGCCTCCACAAAGGGCGCACACGCGCCTAAAGTGGAGCAACGTGCAGCATCAAGAATTCCCTCAGGAGCATGGCCCCCGTCAAGGGAAAACCAACGCATGCTCAATAGGTAGAACAATCTACGTGCAACAATAGCTCCAAGGTTATAACTTTTGTCACCGGTGAGAGCGGTGCGTATGTGGCTCAAGTCTGGAGCATAAAGTGTACTAGAATCTTGTTTACCTACAATACATTTTCCATTAAATAATGCAAAGTACTGGATTGAGGGAAAATGAATGTTCTTTATTCTACCCTGCGTCACTCCCCTAGTCTCACCATAGCAAAGACTAGTCAAGAATATCTCAAACTCAGATCTTGGTGGTTCATCAAGTGAACCCTAGAATGGGATTTTGCAGCAGTAGGCAAATCTCTCTAGAGATATGGTAACTGGATTTTCATACAGTTTAAATGACATTCTAGACTCACGGGGATGGAATTTAAATCCTTTGGTAAATGATTCAGCGAGAGTGAGGTGCTAGTTGCACTTATCTAAAATGTAGGGACTGAGCTCGGCATTGTGAACATATTGCTCAAATTCTTCCTTAATGTCCACACGCACCATATAATCGTTGCATGGCCATAAGCATGTTTGGTTGGCGGCATCTCGTATGGAACTTTCACGAACTCCTTCCAAAGAGGTTCACCATATTCACGTACAATTTTCTGAAAAATTTTGGCCACAAAAATTTGTTAAAAAAACTTCACAAGATTGAAAGCAACTACTCATAGGGATGCATGGAGGCCATAGCAAGCATTCAAACTACTTAGGACTCTAAGAATTCAACAAGCAAGCTCATCTACAGCAACACAAAGAGTAAATAATTATTCAAAATATAAACCACTAAAGCAAAAACTAATTGGACCAATGGAGGAGTCACATACCAAGCAACAATCCCCCGAAACAGTTTCGGAAACAGAGCTTTGAGCAAAGAGATAAAAATCCGCGGGTTCGCGAGCAAGAACACGAGAGAGAGAGAGAGAGAGAGAGAGAGAGAGGGAGAGAGAGAGAGAGAGAGGGAGGGAGAGCAACAGTGATTTTTTTCTGGAGGTAGGTGGTGATGTGGGATGAAGAGATAAGTGAGGGGGCCACATGGGGACCACAACCCACCAGGGCACGCCAGGACCCCCAGGCGTGCCCAGGTGGGTTGTGCCCACCTGGAGCACCTCCCTATGATGTTATTTGCACCATAAGTTCTTAAATATTCAGAAAAAAACCATATTAAATTTTCAAAGCATTCTAAGAACTTTTATTTTTGGGTCATTTTTTATTACATGGAAAACTCTAAAAACAGGCAAGGCATGGCATGGCATTTTATTTTATTTAACTAATAAAAACAAAAAACAAAAGGTATGGGCACAAGGTAGTGCTCACCAAATTCATCAACTTCATACCTCTAAAAAATGATCAATTAATAAGGTTGATCAAGTCTTATTAACAACCATTTTCGATTAGCATGAAACCGAAGAACTTCCGTAAATCACTAAGTTACCTCAATAGGCATATGAATGTTCCCAACAATAAGCATTTCAGATTTCTTTTTAACAGTAGGTAGAGGTAGTTGAAAACTTCCAATAGTGATTGTCGGAGATTTTTCAATAACATTAATAACATTCACTTGGAATTGTTTTTCGGAAAGTGCATCGTATGCTCATTACCATTGATATGAAAAGTGATCTTGCTTTTATTGCAATCCATAATAGCCCCTACAGTATTCAAGAAGGGTCTACGAAGGATAATCAACATGTTGTCGTCCTCGGGCATCTCAAGTATAACAAAGTCAGTCAAAATAGTAACATTAGCAACAACAACGGGCACATCCTCACAAATACCGATAGGTATGGCAGTTGATTTGTCAGGCATTTGCAAAGATATTTTAGTAGGTGTGATTTTATTCAAATCAAGTCTTTTATATAAAGATAAAGGCATGACACTAACACCAGCTCCCAAATGACATAAAGCAGTTTTCAAATAATTTCTTTTGATGGAGCAAGGTATAGTTGGTATTCCCGGATCTCCAAGTTTTTTAGGTACTCCATCTTTAAAAGTATAATCAGCAAGCATGGTGGAGATTTCAGCTTCTGGTATTTTTATCTTACTGGTGATGATGTCTTTCATGGACTTTGCATAAGGAGGCATTTTTAAGATATCAGTCAAGCGAGTAAGCAAAAAGACTTGCCTCGGCATTTCAACAAAGCGTTCAAATTATTCATCATGTTTCTTTTTAAACCCATGGTTCTCTTTCCTTACCGTGTTTTCTAGCAATAAAGTCTCTTTTATCATATCTTTTATTCTTGGGTCGTGGGTTATCAAGATCAACTGCTGGTTCTATCTCAACATCATTGTCGGGTTCTTTATTATTTGTTTGATTTTCTTCCCTAACCACATCATTATCTTTTTCATTATAAGAAGGTGAGTGTTCACGACCAGGTTGAGTTTCAACATCAGAGATAGAAACTTGATTATCATTATCTAGAGGTTTTTCTACTTCAGGTTCACTAGAGGCATGCAAAGTCCTACCATTTTTCTTCTTCTTTTTCTTTTTAGAAGGACTATGTGCATCAGTGTTAACCCTTTGAGAGTCTTGTTCAATTCTTTTTGGGTGTCCCTCAGGATAAAGTGGTTCTTGAGTCATCCTACCTCCTCTAGTCATTACTCTAACAGCATGATCATTGATATTATTATTCATTTCATCTAACAACTCCCTTTGAGATTTAGCAACTTGTTCTAACCAAGTTTGAACCATAGAAGCAAGCTTCCCCACACCTCTAACATCAGTTGAGATTCTAAATAACAAGTCACTCAAGCGAGCAATCATATCAGAATTGTATTTCAATTGTTTCATAACATTTGCATTAAAGTGATCTTTCTTTCTAATGTAATTTTCAAACTCATAAAGGCATTGGCTAGGGTGCATATTGTGAGGTTATCATTACCATTGAATTTCACTAGAGAATTTACCTCTACCACCTTAGGTGGTGGTGGTGTAACAAGCCCATGTATTTCTTCAATAGGAGGTAAAATTTTGACATCCTCAACATTAATACCTTTTTCTCTCATAGATTTCTTTGCCTCTCTCATATCTTCAGGACTGAGATATAAGATACCCCTCTTCTTCGGAGTGGGTTTAAGCGGTGGTTCAGGAAGAGTCCAATTATCATAATTTTTCAATATGTTATTCAATAATTCTTAAGCTCGCCTAATAGTTCATTCCCTGAAAACACAACCAGCACAACTATCTAGGAAATCCCTAGAAGCATCAGTTAGTCCATTATAGAAGATATCAAATAGTTCATTTTTCTTAAGAGGATGACCAGGCAAAGCATTAAGCAATTGGAGAAGCCTCCTCCAAGCTTGTGGGAGACTCTCTTCTTCAGTTTGCACAAAGTTAAATATTTCCTGTAAGGCAGCTTGTTTCTTATGAGCAGGGAAATATTTTTTAGAGAAGTAATAAATCATGTCCTGGTGACTACGCACACAACCAAGAGCAAGAGTATTGTACCAAGCTTTAGCATCACCCTTTAATGAGAACAGAAATAATTTGAGAATATAATAATAGCAAATTTTCTCATCATGAGCAAAAAGGGTGGCTATGTCATTCAACTTAGTAAGATGTGCCACAACAATTTCACTTTCATAACCATGGAAAGGATCAGATTCAACCAAAGTAATCAACTCTGCGTCAACAGAGAATTCATAATCCTTATAATCAACAAAGATAGGTGAAGTAGCAAACTGAGGATCACATTTCATTTTAGCATTCAAAGTCTTTTCTTTATACTTGCATGATAATTTTTCTAGATCATCTCTATCCTTACAAGAAAGAGTATCCCTAGTTGCCTCCTCATCCATAACATAACCTTTCGGTACCTTTGGCAATTCTTACCTAGGAGGGCTAGTTCTAATAGGTGTTTCAAGATTTTCAGTTCCAAGCTCTTCATCAGTTTCAACATTCTCAAAAGCTTTAGTTCTAGCAAGTTGTTCATCAAGAAATTCACCTAGTGGCACATTATCATCAAGCAAGGTAGCATCATCATAAATATCATTCATAATAGAAGTAGCATCATCAATAACTTGCGACATATCAGTATTAATAGCATGTGGTGGTGTTGCAAGTCTACCTATAACAGAAGGTGAATCAAGTGCAGAGCTAGATGGTAGTTCCTTACCTCCCCTCGTCTTAGAGGGAAAATCTTAGTCTTAGCGTCCTTCAGATTCTTCATAGTAGTATTTGATAATAATCCCAAGTGACTCCACAAATATAGCTATGCTCGCTGGCAACGGCGCCAAAAAAGGTCTTGATAACCCACAAGTATAGGGGATCGCAACAGTTTTCGAGGGTAGAGTATTCAACCCAAATTTATAGATTCGACACAAGGGCAACCAAAGAATATTTGCAAGTATTAGCAACTGACTTGTCAATTCAATCACACCTGGAGATTAATTATCTGCAGCAAAGTGATCGGTAGCACAGTAATATGATAGCTTTGATAGTAGTGGTAGCAGCAACAGTAACAGTACTAGTAACAGTAACAGTGATAGTAATAGTTTTGTTGTAGTGACAATAGTAACAGCAGAAGTAGTAACTTAGCAAGATCAATATGTAGGAAAATCATAGGCATTGGATTGGCAATTTGTTGGATGATATTCATCATGTGACAGTTACAACCTAGGGTGATACGACACTAGCTCCAGTTCATAAATATAATGTAGGCATGCATTCTGTAAATAGTCATACGTGCTTATGAAAATAACTTGTATGACATCTTTTGTCCTACCCTCCCGTGGCAGCGGGGTCCATAAGGAAACTAAGGGGGTATTAAGGTCTCCTTTTAATAGAGTACCAGAACAAAGCATTAGCACATAGCGAATACATGGACTCCTCAAATTACAGTCATCACCGGAAAGTATCCCGCATATTGTCACTACAGGATTTACGGATCATAACATGTAATAGGTGACTATGACTTGCAAGATCAGATCTAGAACATAGATATAATGGTGATAACATAAACGGTTCAGATTTGAATTCATGGCACCTGGGCCCAAAGTGTCAAGCATTAAGCATAGCAAAGTCATAACAACATCAATCTCAGAACATAGTGGATACTTGGGATCAAGCCCTAACAAACTAACTCGATTACATGATGAATCTCATCCAACTCCTCACCGACCAGCGAGCCTACGAAGGAATTACTCACTCCCGGTGGAGAGCATCATGGAATTGGTGATGGAGGAGGGTTGGTGATGACGAAGATCGAAGATTCCCCTCTCCGGAGCCCCAAACGGACTCCAGATCTGGCCTCCCGTTGAAGAACGAGAGGTAACAGTGGCTCCGTATCGTGAAACAATATAATTCTTCCTCCCTCATTTTTTCTCTGAATATAGGATTTTATAGCATCGGAGCTAGGGTCTGCGGGGCCAGCAGGTGGGCATAACCCACCTGGGCGCACCTGGAGGGGGGCGCGCCCTGGTGGGTTGTGCTCACCCAGGGGGCCCCGTGCGGTGGTTCTTGGGATCTAGTATTTTTCTTTATTTATATAAAAAATCCTCGCAAAGTGTCGTTCCAATCTGAGAACTTTTATTTCTACACAAAAACAACACCATGGTAGTTCTGATGAAAACAACGTCAGTCCGGGTTAGTTTCATTCAAATCATGCAAATTAGAGTCCAAAACAAGAGGAAAAGCATTACGAAAAGTAGATACGACGGAGACGTATCAGACGCTTCCTTGGGAATCCATTTATCATCCCAAATATTCGTCGATCATCCATTCCCGATTCTTTGTATGATTCCCTATTAATGTATCTCCTTACCCTCTTGTATTGCTCTCCAGATCTGAGATGGTCTGGGCCCAACTTCTCCATTGAGGAAATTTGTACCCGAAAAATACACGGATTTAAGAATCCTAGCACTCAATGAGGGTGGTTCTTGGAGCACTCTCCAAGCCTGTCTTGCAAGTAGTGCAAGATTAAATAGCTCGAAATCATGTAACCCCAGTCCTCCTAGATATTTAGGTCTCGTCATAACTTCCCAAGACACCCATGCTAGTTTCCTCTTGCCCCGTTTGCACCCCCACCAGAACCTCCAAATGATTGATTTTAACTGATCGCATAAGCCTCTAGGGAGCTTAAAATAGGACACTGAATATACTGGGATGGCCTGGGTAACAGATTTTATAAGCACCTCCTTGCCCCCTGAAGATAAGCACTTTCCCATTCAACCTTTCACCTTGTCCCACACTCGGTCACTAAGGTATTTGAAAGTTCCCATCTTTGAGTGACCCACGTCAATTGGCATGCAAAGATATCTATCGCTTAAAGATTCATTGGGTACATGTAAGCAACCCTTGACTGAATCCCTGACTATTCCCAGGCACCCTTTGGTGAAAAAGATTGAAGATTTGTCCCTATTTATCCTCTGTCCTGAAGCAAGACAGTATGTATCCAGTAGGTTTGAACCTTTTCAGCTCCATCAACACTCAGCTTAAAAAACAGCAGGCTATCATCCGCGAATAAAAGATGGTTCACCAATGGAGCCGTTGTAGCCACCTTAATGCCGCAAAGCTGAGATGATTCATTCTGAGACTTCAAAAGGCACAAAAGGCCCTCTGCTGCTAGCAAGAAGAGGTATGGGGAGATAGGATCTCCCTGCCGAATTCCTCGTTTTGGTTTAAATTCCTCCAATTGGCTCCCATTAGATAAAATTGAGAAGGAGACTGGGCTAACCATATTCATGATGACTGAGATCCATGGTTCAACAAACCCTAGTTTCCTCATTATGGCTTCCAGATAACTCCATTCTACTCCGTCGTATGCCTTCATCATGTCCAGTTTCAAGGCTTAATGGTTATTTGATTTTGACCTGTTACTCTTCCAAAAATGCAAACACTCATAAGTTGATATATTGTTATATGTAATAAGCCTTCTTGGCACAAACCCTGACTGTTCATCCAAGATAATCCCTAGAAGAATATCCTTCAAATGATTTGCGAGAACCTTTGAAGCTATTTTATAGAAGACGTTGCATAATCTGATCGGGAGAAATTGGGACAGGAGAATGGGGTTAGGTACCTTTGGAATCAGAACCAACATAGTGTCATTCACACAAGCAGGGCTCTCCACCCCACGAACGATGCCCAAAACTGCCCTCGTGACGGCTGCTCCACATATGTCCCAATGGCATTGGAAAAATGCACTAGGTATCCATCTGGCCCGGGGGCCTTTGTTGGAAACATCTGGAAAAGTGCACACTTTACCTCCTTTTTCTGTGTATGACGCCATCAGTTTTTCATTCATGCCCGCTGTCACCTTACTCGACACGTGCTACAGTACTTCGTTCACTCCTTGAACTAAGTGTATAGATTTTTATAGTATTCGAGCACGAGTAGGTGCATCTGTGTTAGGTCATCCGGCAACTGTCCATCATGCTTCTGCAATGCTTTTATCAAGTTCTTATGGCGTCGGATTGAGGCTCTGAGATGGAAAAAATGTGTGTTCGAGTCACCCTCCGATAACCATTGCACTCTCAACCTTCGCCGCTGATACGTCTTTGTCGTATCTATAATTTTTGATTGTTTCATGCCAATATTATACAACTTTTATAAACTTTTGGAAACATTTTATATGATTTATTTTGACTAAAATATTGATCCAGTGCCCAGTGTCAGTTCCTGTTTGTTGCATGTTTTTTTGTTTCGCGGAAAATCCATATCAAACAAAGCCCAAACGCGATAAAAATTTACGGAGAATTATTTTGGAATATATGTGATTTTTGGGACTTGGAATCAACGCTAATGGAGGCCCATGACCTCTACAACCCACCAGGGCGCGCCAGGCACCCCCTGGCGCACCCAGGTGTCTTGTGCCTACCCTGTAAGGTGGTTGGGGCCCTTCTTCTGGCGCAATAAATATAATTTATGGAAAAAATCGTGTAAATGTTTTAGCGCAATTGGAGTTATGGATCTCCGGGAATTTAAGAAACCGTGAAGGGCCAGATCTGGGGAACACAAAATAGAAGAGAACAGAGAGGGAGCTCCAATCTCGGAGGGGCTCCCACCCCTCTGCCGCCATGGAGGACATGGACTAGAGGGGGAACTCTCCTCCCATCTAGGGGGAATCCAAGGAATAAGAAGAAGGAGGGGGCTCTTTCTGCCCCTCCCCCCCGGTTGTGCCGGAACGCCGCCGGGGCAAGGATCGTGACGGCGATCTACATCAACAATCTTGATACCGTCAACACCAACTCTCTCCCCCTCTATGCAGCGATGTAACACCCCTTCTCCCCGCTGTAATCACTACTTAAACACGGTGCTCAACTCCATATATTATCTCCCAATGATATTTGGCTATCCTATGATGTTTGAGTAGATCCATTTTATCCTGTGGGTTAATCGTGATCTTGGTTGGTATGATTGTATATTTTATTTATGGTGGTGTCCAACAGTGCCCCCCATCTCGCGCAAACGTGTGGGGCCCCTGCTGTAGGCTGTTGCAGTATGTTCATTGTTTGCTTATTGTCAGTGTTGCGGGGGATGACAATAGCCTAGATGCGGATAAGTGGGTTATGGCGTATGGGAGTAAAGAGGACTTGATACTTAGTGCTACGGTTGGGTTTCATGGCCTTAATGATCTTTAGTAGTTCTGGATGCTTGCTAGGGGTCCAATCATAAGTGCATATGATCCAAGTAGAGAAAGTATGTTAGTTCATGCCTCTCCCTCATATAAAATTACAAGAATGATTACCGGTACTTGTTATTGATTGCCTAGGGACAAACGACTTTCTTGTTGACAAAAGATATCCACTTTTATTACCTTGCAATTTATTCGTAGTTTTATTCTCCCAAAGTACTCGTAGTTTTATTCTTGCAAAATAGTTTCATACGTGTTCTAGGTAAAGCAAACGTCAAGTGTGCATAGAGTTGTATCGGTGGTCGATAGAACTTGAGGGAATATTTGTTCTACCTTTAGCTCCTCATTGGGTTTGGCACTCTTATTTATCGAAGAAGGCTACAAATGATCCCCTATACTTGTGGGTTATCAAGACCTTTTTCTGGCGCCGTTGTCGGGGAGCAATAGCGGGGTGAATATTCTCGTGTGTGCTTGTTTGCTTTATCACTAAGTAGTTTTTATTTTCTGTTCTAAGTTGTTCTATATCTTTAGTTATGGATATGGAACACGAAACACCAAAAAATTAGTGGTACTTGCTACTCATGGAGATGGGGAACCTCCTAAAACCTTCGATGCTCGTTATGTGAAAAATATTATGCACTACTTTGATAATCCTGAGAAAACCCCATTCAACATGATAATGGGAGACTGATACATCTCCATCGTATATATAATTTTTGATTGTTTCGTGCCAATATTATAATACTTTCACATATTTTTGGCAACTTTTTATAGGTTTAATTGGACTAACCTATTGATCCAGTGCCCAGTGCCAGTTCCTGTTTTTTTGCATGTTTTTGTATCGCAGAAAGTCCATATCAATCGAAATCCAAATGCAATAAAATATTGCGGAGAATTACTTTGGAGTATATGTGATTTTTGGGAGTTGGAATCACCGCAAACGGAGGCCCACACAACCCACAAGACACCAGGGCACGCCAGAGGAGCCTGGCTCATGGTGGTGGGTTGTGCTCACCTCGTATGTCAGTTGGAGCTCTACTTCGGGCGCAAGGAAGCTTATATCCGGAAAAAATCGTGTTAAAATCTCAGCGCAATCGGAGTTACGGATCTCCCAGAATATAAGAAACAGTTTTCGGCCAGATTAGGGGAGCGCGAAACAGAAGGGAGCAGAGAGGGAGATCCAATCTCATAGGGGCTCCCGCCCCTCCGCTGCCATGGAGGCCATGGACTAGAGGGGAAACTCTCCTCCCATCTAGGGGGAGGCCAAGGAAGAAGAAGACGGAAGGGGGCTCTCTCCACCTCTCTCTCTCGGTGGCACCGGAGTGCCACCGGGGCTAGGATCGTGATGGCGATCTGTATCAACAATTTTGCTACCATCAACACCAACTTTCCCCCCCTCTATGCAGCAGTGTAACACCCCTTCTCCCCGCTGTAATCTCTACTTAAACATGGTGCTCAACTCCATATATTATTTCGCAATGATCTATGGTTATCCTATGATGTTTGAGTAGATCTGTTTTATCCTGTGGGTTAATCGTGATCTTGGTTGGTATGATTGTATATTTTCTTTATGGTGCTATCCTACGGTGCCCTCAATCTCACGCAAACATGAGGGGCCCCGCTGTAGGGTGTTGCAATATGTTCATGGTTTGCTTATTGCCGGTGTTGCGGGGGTGACAGCAGCCTAAACGCGGATAAGTAGGTTATGATGTATGGGAGTAAAGAGGACTTGATACTTAATGCTATGGTTGGGTTTCATGACCTTAATGATATTTAGTAGTTGCGGATTGATGTCGCTTGAAGCTATGTCGGTATTTCCCCAAAGAGGAAGGGATGATGCAGTAGAGCGGCGATAGGTATTTCCCTCAGATATGAAACCAAGGTTATCAAACCAATAGGAGAACCAAGCAACACAACGTAATCAGCCCCTGCACACAAATAACAACCACTCGCAACCCATGTGTTAAAGGGGTTGTCAACCCCTTCGGGTAACGGCACCCGAAACAGTGCACGGACGGGATAAAGCTTTGTAGTAAATTGATCGATAGAACGCCAAATAAAATAAATAAGAATAAATTGCAGCAAGGTATTTTTGTATTTTTAGTTTAATAGATCTGAAAATAAATGCAAGAGAAAAGTAGATCGCAAAGGCAAATATATGAGAAAGAAGACCCAGGGGCCATAGGTTTCACTAGTGGCTTCTCTCGAGAAAAATAGCAAACGGTGGGTAAACAAATTACTGTTGGGCAATTGATAGAACTTCAAATAATTATGACGATATCCAGGCAGTGATCATTATATAGGCATGTAAGTGCATCTAGTGCCCCTTAGTGATTTTGGTGTATTGAAGACTTATAGGTTAAGGGACTGATGCATTTGTGAGTGTACACAAGTCTATAAGTCTATGAGGAGTTTGATATTTACAGAGAAAGTCGACCCCTAAAAATGAATGCCTTCAAATGAAGACTTTCTGCAGACTTAGAAAGTGAAGAAATTGGTGTGACCGTGAAGACTTGATATTCGTGTGAGGAATATGAAGTGTGAAGACTCTTGTGTTCGTAGTTTCATTTTCTCTTTCTTGAGTAATAGGAAACACCGTACTGTTAAAGGGGGTCGAGGAAAAACTAAGGAAAAGTTCCCATGTGATGCTCATCTCAAAATCCTAAACCTACCAATCCTTTAGAGTGAAGCCATTGGAAATCTCATGCAGTTCAGTCAATTTCTTCAACGACAGAGACAAAGTTCTTCTGGTCTCTGAGGAATTTTTTCTGACTGAGAGTTAGGAATTCACCAGTGCGGATTGCCTACAAGTGAGGAACATGATATCCCTGAGGAATTTGAACCTCAAATTTTCGACCGTTGCTGTGCTATGTGCCAGCTTGTCGGCGTTCTGGGAACGGGGGTCCCCAGACTTGCCTGCCTGCGGCCTGCAGCGTGGCTCAAATGGGGCCCAGTGTGGCCCATCTTCATCAGCACAAGGCTCAAGACCCTCGCGAGGGGCCATGCCTCGCGAGGCGGACGACATGGCGCTTCCTCAAGCATGGCCCCCTTAGGCTGGCTCGCGAGGAGGCGGAGAGATCAAGGCGGGTACCTCATGAGGTGCCCATGACGCAAGCCGTGACGACCAAGGGTGACAGGCGGGCGCCAGTCCGCGCAGCGTCTCCCTTTCCTCTTTGGTGCAAAGGGGGCAAGCGCAGGCGAGGGGGATCAAGCAAAGGCACCCACTTCGGTGCAACGAGACCAGGACCAGTCCAACGGTGGGAAGGAGGTCACCATGGAGCCCAGGACGGCGTCACCACAGGGCCTTTGGCAGGCGAAGACCAACTTTAGTCAGGATAAGTGTACCAGATGTTCCCCTTCAAATGGGCCAATTGTTGGCGCCCTTCCCGCTCAATATTTGGGAAGAGGCTCAGGGCCTTTGCCTATAAATAGGACTAGCCACCCCCAGGGTAGAGGCATCTAATCCAGCTTCTAGAGAGAGAGAGAGAGAGAGAGAGAGAGAGAGAGAGAGAGAAGGGCGATAGAACCCCACTAGTAGTTCATCCCCTAGCCAAGAACAGACCCTCGCGAGGTTGTTCCCCCTTGTATTGTTCTTCATCATCAGCCCAAGAGGCAATCCTCCCGCCACAAACTAGAGTAGGGTATTACACCACAACGGTGGCCCGAACTAGTATAAACTCTATGTTTCTTGTGTTGTTCTTGCATTAGTTGGATCCTTACGAGACGGAGAGGTAGAGGGCACGATCCCCGCGCACCCCAGAGTTCGAACCTTAAGGGTCTGCCGGAACCCGTGATCCGACATTTGGCGCGCCAGGTAGGGGGTGCGCCGGAATCTGCCTTCCACCGCTCCGTCCTCTCCCAGCTACCGCATCCATGTACGGCACACGTCGAGCTCGCATCACGCTAGTGGCCCTCGCTGGCGAACATCCTCGCCATTCCCCGTCGCCCGCCGTCTACACCGCCACCGACCCGGCGGGAGGCGAGTAGCGAGCACCACCCCGGCGTCTGCCTATGCGACAGGGCGACTGCACCACGACGTCGACGCTCCCGGTTGTCGCGGCCCTCCTGGGCGGCTCACAGGCGCCACCCACGAGCCGCCACATCAAGCCATTTGCCCGCCAGATCGGCGCCGTTTCCGCGCGGCAGGGGGCTCCCCCGGGCCGGGCGGCGCGTGAGGTTGATCTGACCTTCAGCACGGAGGACCACCCCGCTAACTTGGCCGGCTCGGGCGCGCTCCCCCTGTTGTGCGCCCCCACCATCTGCCAGGTGGCCGTCACCAGAACCCTCGTTGATGGCGGCGCGGGCCTCAGCGTGCTCTCGGTCGAGACCTTCAACCTCCTCTGCATACCCCGGGAGCGGCTGCAACCCAGCCGATCCTTTTCGGGCGTCGGGGGCAGGTTGTCCGACTCCTCGGGACAGATCCGGCTCCCGGTAACCTTCGGCACCTACGACAACTTCCGCATGGAGATGGTCGACTTCGACATCGCCCCCATCGGCCTCCCTTACAACGCCATCCTCGGCTACCCGGCACTGGCTCAGTTCATGGCCGCCACGCACCCGGCGTACAACCTCATGAAGATGCCGGGGAGCAACGGTACCCTCACCGTGCACGGAGACACCGGGGACGCCCTGCGAGTACTCAAGCTCACCTTCAAGACGGCGGCATCGGCGCAGCCCGCCGACGCAGGGACCCCTGAGCCCAAGGGGGCTGCGCCTACCAGGAAGAAGAAGTTGTTCACCCAGGACAAGGCAGAAACCAACCAGATACCCGTCGACGAGGACGGGTCCTCCAGCGCCACTTTCACCATTGGCGCCAACCTGGGGCCTGAGCAGGAGGAGGCCCTGGTCAAGTTCCTGCGTGCAAACAAGAAAGTGTTTGCTTGGGAGCCCGATCAGTTGGCAGGGATCCCCAGGGACGTCATCGAGCACCACCTCAACGTGTGCCCAAATGTGCACCCCGTGAAGCAGAAGGCCAGGCGGCAGTCCGCAGAGAAGCAGGCCTTCATCGTCCAAGAGACCCGCAAGTTAGAAGCCGCTGGAGTCATTCGCGAGGTCCGGTACCCAGATTGGTTGGCCAACCCTGTCGTTGTGCCCAAGAAAGGGGGGAAGGAGCGCATGTGTGTCGACTTCACCAACCACAACAAGGCATGCCCGCAAGATCCGTTCCCGGTCCCTCGCATCGACCAGATCGTCGATTCCACCGCCGAGTGCGACTTGCTGTGCTTTTTGGATGCCTTCTCCGGATATCACTAGATCAAGATGGCGATAGAAGGCGTTGAGAAGACCGCCTTCTTGACCCCGTGCGGGGTATACTGCTATACATGCATGCCCTTTGGACTGCGCAACGCAGGGGCAACTTTTCAGCGGCTGATGCACATCACCTTGGGACTGCGGCTCGGGAAGAATGTTGAAGCATACGTTGATGACATTGTGGTGAAATCTCGAGAGGCCAGGACCCTGATACAAGACCTGGAGGAGACCTTCGCGAGCCTCGACGCGGTGAACCTGCGGCTCAACCCGGAGAAATGTGTGTTTGGCGTTCCCTCGGGCAAGCTTTTGGGATTCCTCGTATCTCACCGTGGCATCGAGGCCAACCCCGAGAAGGTCAAGGCAGTCGAGGACATGAGCCCGCCAAAGACCCTCAGAGAAATGTAGAAGCTCACTAGGCGTGTGACCGCATTAGGGCGCTTCATCTCCAAATTGGGGGAACAAGCGCTGCCTTTCTTTAAGCTGATGAAGAAAAAGGGGCCCTTTGAATGGACTGAAGAGGCAGATAAGGCGTTTCAGGATCTCAAGAGGTACCTAACCAGTCCCCCAGTCATGGTAGCTCCGCGTCCTCAAGAGCCCCTGCTGCTCTACCTCGCTGCCACCCCCTACTCCGCCAGCGCGGCCTTGGTGGCGGTTAGGGAGGAGCGCCAGGTCAAGACCGCAGCGGCAGCCCAAGGCAAGGCAAAAAGGGAACAAGGAAAGCCCGAGGAAGCCAAAACCGCAGATGAGGAGGATCGACCGCCAAAGAACGCACCAGAGACAGAAGAGGCCGCACGCCCGGATGGTCCGCCTCCCGAGGTCACGTCGTCCTGTGAGGTGCCCTCACCTCCCGAGGGTGCCGCGACCCAAGATGCTCTCAGCCTTGTTGAGCACCCGGTCTACTTTGTTAGCACGGTGCTACGGGACGCGAGGGCACGATACCCGATGCCTCAGAAGCTCCTCCTCGCGCTGCTAGTGGCCTCGCGCCAGCTGCGTCACTACTTCCAAGCTCACCCGATCAAGGTCGTCTCATCGTACCCCCTGGAGAGGGTGCTCAGGAGCCCTAACTCGGCCGGAAGGGTCGCTGAATGGAACATAGAGTTGCAGGCGTTTCAGCTCGAGTTCAGCACAACTAGGGTCATCAAAGGAGCCGCGTTGGCGGATTTCATGGCGGAATGGACAGAGGCGCCAGGCTTGAAGGACAACGAGGATCGTTCCCTCTCCCCAGGGAGCGAGGCGCCAGAAGGCTGGGTCATGTACTTCGACGGGGCATTCTCCAGGCACGGCGCGGGGGCTGGTGCGGTGCTGATATCACCCACTCAAGATAAGCTCTACTATGCAGTACAACTCTGTTTCCAGCAAGGAGAAAAGGTCTCCAACAACATAGCAGAATATGAGGGACTGATAGCCGGGTTGAAGGCCGCAGCGGCCCTGGGAGTGAAGCGCCTCACCGTCAAAGGCGACTCGCACCTCCTAGTCAACTTCTATATGAGCCGAAGGACGAGCATATGGAGGCCTACCTGGCGGAGGTCCGCAGGATTGAAAAGAAGTTCTGGGGGCTGGAGCTGAAGCACGTGCCCCGTGGCACCAACCAGGAAGCTGATGACATAGCCGTACGGGCGTCCAGGCGGCTGCCGCAGGAGCCCGGTGTCTTCGAAGAGCGGCACTTCAAGCCTTCAGCGCAGCCAACGCTATCAAGCACGGCTCAGCCTCGAGAGGAGCTCCCTCAGCCGCCAGCCTCGGGAGCCCCGGCCTGCGGACCGCCCTCAGGAGCACGTTTGCTCCTGACGATGGAACCTCAGGAGGAGTGCTGGATCACAAAGCTCCGGAATTACCTGACACATGGGGCCCTGCCAGAGAAGGAGGAGGAAGCAGAACATGTGGCGCGGCAGGCCACGTGTAACGCCTTCGATGCGGCTATATCTCCCACGTGTCGAAGCACGACTTAGAGGCATAACCGCATTGAAAGCAATGTCGCAAGTGAGGTAATCTTCACACAACCCATGTAATACATAAGGGAAAGAGATACATAGTTGGCTTACAGTCGCCACTTCACACAATACATAAATAAACATCCATCATCCAGATTACACTCAAGGTCCGACTACGGAACCAAAATGAAAGAAGACTACCCCAAATGCTACACAGATCCCCGATCGTCCCAACTAGGCTCCACTACTGATCATCAGGAAAAGACACATAGTAACAACCACGTTCCTCGTCGAACTCCCACTTGAGCTCGGATGCGTCATCTGCACTGGCATCGTTGGCACCTGCAACTGTTTTGGTAGAATCTGTGAGTCACGGGGACTCAGCAATCTCACACCCACGAGATCAAGACTATTTAAGCTTAAAGGTAGGATAGGGTTGAGAGGTGGAGCTGCGGCAAGCGACTAGCATATATGGTGGCTACATTCGCAAAAGAGAGCGAGAAGAGAAGCAAAGCACGGTCGTGAAGCTAGAAGTGATCCTAGAACAACCTACGTCAAACATAACTCCAACACCGTGTTCACTTCCCGGACTCCGCCGAGAAGAGACCATCACGGTTACACACGCGGTTGATGTGTTTTAATTAAGGTCAACTTCGGGTTTTCTACAGCCGGACACTAACAAATTCCCATCTGCCTCATAACCGCGGGCACGGCTTTCGAAAGATAATACCCTGCAGGGGTGTCCCAACTTAGCCCATTATAAGCTCTCACGGTCAACGAAGGATATTACTTCTACCGGGAAGACCCGATCAGTCTCGGAATCCCAGACTACAAGACATTTCAACAGTAATAAAACAAGTCCAGCAAGACCACCCGACTGTGCCGACAAATCCCGATAGGAGCTGCACATATCTTGTTCTCAGGGCACACCGGATAAGCTGAGCGTACCGGTACCAACATAACCCAAGTTGCCAAGGGACGGTCCCGCACGGTGCTCTAGTTTGGACCTGCACTCAGAGGAGCACTGGCCCGGGGGTTAAAATAAAGATGACCCTCGGGCTCGCGAAAACCCGGGGGAAAAAGGCTTAGGTGGCAAATGGTAAAACCAAAGTTGGGCCTTGCTGGAGGAGTCTTATTCAAAGCAAACTGTCAAGGGGGTCCCATAAATCACCCAACCGTGTAAGGAACGCAAAATCAAGGAACATAACACCGGTATGACGGAAACTAGGGTGGCAAGAGTGGAACAAAACACCAGGCATAAGGCCGAGCCTTCCACCCTTTACCAAGTATATAGATGCATTAATTAAATAAGAGATATTGTGATATCCCAAAATAATCATGTTCCAACATGGAACAAACTTCATCTTCACCTGCAACTAGCAACGCTATAAGAGGGGCTGAGCAAAGCGGTAACATAGCCAATCAACAGTTTGCTAGGACATGGTGGGTTAGAGGTTTGACATGGCAATATGGGTGGCATGATATAGCAAGTGGTAGGTATCGCAACATAGGCATAGCAAAAGAGCGAGCATCTAGCAAGCAAAGATAGAAGTGATTTCGAGGGTATGGTCATCTTGCCTACAAGGTTCTCATAGTTGTCGAAGGCTTGATCCTCGTAAGCGTTCTCAACAGGTTCCTCGTTCACGTACTCGTCTCCCGGCTCTACCCAAACAAGAACACAAGCAAAGGAACAACTATCAACCACGATGCAATGCGCAAGCAACATGATGCAAAACATGGCATGATATGCAAGATGTGGTATGCAATGCATATGCGTGCTCCGGAAGGAAAAGATGAACAAGGCATAGTCTTGGCAAACCAAGTATGCCACTGGAAAGGTGATGTGAATTCGGTTGAAATCGATATAAAGATCACCGGAATCGGATGCACGGTTTGCAAATGACAAGCAAAACAAGAATGACATATTTCTGCGTTTAACAGCATGATGCCACTTAGCATGCAACAAGAAATTAAGCTACTGCACCCAAAAATATCAGCAAAGCATATGACAGCGAACTACTCAAGATGCTTGACAAAAGATGGGCACTGAGCTACAGCTAAATCACACCATAACAGGTTCAAAAAAGCATAGCAAAAGTGCAAAAGATAACAGGTTCACAGACTTAGTGAAAATACTATCATGCCAGAAATTAACATCAGGATGACATGTTTAGAGCAAGGAAACAACATTCTACAGAAACAGGACATAGCAAAATATGGCAAGGCATGAATCTACTCAAAACATAAAACAAAAGTCCCTTACTGACCATGAGCCAAAAAGGACCAGAAAATATAGTAGCACCCATGTCAATTAAGCAAGTTTCGTTACAGGTTTCAGACTTACCAGAAAAACTGGACATGTCAAAAACAGACAACAAGTAGGCATGTTTACGAGCTCGATGCACTCACTACAGAGCATTGCATGATAAACTAAGCATACAACCACCAAGAAGACATGGCATAAAAGCTAGACATGGCAAGAACAATATCATAGCATGCAAAGAACAACTACAACAAGCTTGGCAAAATCGAATAACATGTAAACAATCTGCCAGGAAACATTTTATAGCAAAAGTAGAGCTCGATTGACTCAAGCTATGACACTCCATAATTACAAACAAAGGCATGGATGGATAGAGCACATTCATATGTTCAAAATATCCTTACTGATCATGCTCAAAAGCGGCATAGATCTCTCTAAAACAACATGAACACATGGCATAAAAATAACAGCAGGAAATAACTTAGTGAAATTACTAAGTCTCTGAAATCAGCAACATTATGATCCCTAGTTTGCATGCTTGTGCTAGTCACCACAGAGATCACAATAATACATGGCATACATCCCTGTAAATATAGCATGTCATGTTACAAAACACATGTAGGACTCAACTTCATAGGGTGCACACATCAATCATGGCAAAAATGACAAAAGTGCATGTTCTGGTAATAATCTGGAACTAACATCACATAGCCCTCTTCTAACAGCATTTCGGGCATCAAGATGAGCTCTAATGAACATGATGCAATGAGATGAAATGATGTACTCATCGAGGCGAACAATTCTATATGCTACACGCCCAAAACGGAGCCACGGGTACAGAGTTATGACACGATGAACATGCAACAAATAACTGAAAGAAAAAATGACTTAGGCGATTTCACCACCTCGCGGACTCCGGATCTTGGGTTCTTGGCACGGGCTCCGAGGCGACGGCGCGAGCTCGCCGGAGACCTGCCGGAGAGGAGGGAGGACGGTCGGGGAAGACGGATCCGGGCCGGACCTCACCGGATCCGGCCGGATCCCGTCGAGGGACGGTGCGGGGACGCGGGCGACGGAGCACGGGCCGGGGCGGCGAGGTCGGACGGCGGCCGGGAGGAGCAGCCGCTGGCGGGCGGCGGCGCGGGCGGCCAGCGCATGCGGGGACAGGCGCGGGCGCGCGGGAGCGAGCGCGGTGGCGGACGGGCTTCGGGGGCCCGCGGCGGGCCTGGCGGGCCGACGGCGGGGACGGCGCGGGGAGGCCACGTGGCGACGCGCGGTTGGCCGGGCGGCGGCGGCGACTTCGTCCGGCTCGGACCGGACGTGTCCGGCGGCGGAGAGGAGCGGGGCTAGGGTTAGGGTAGGAATTGATCCGGGATTTCGGGGGAGGAGGTGTTTTTATAGGTAGAAGGAGATAGGAAGCTCCAAATTGAGCACGGTTTGCGGCCACACGATCGTGATCGAACGGCGATGGACATGGGAGTGACTTAGATGGGTTATTGGGCTGATTTGGAGGGGTTTTGGGCTGCAACCCAAAAGAGGCTTTCACGGTTACCCGGTTAACCGTTGGAGTATCAAACGACCTCCAAATGACCCAAAATTTGACAGGCGGTTTACCGGTGCTATACCAAGGCCGCTTGACAAACCTCGGTCCATTCCGAGAAAATTTAATACCCGCTCACGGAAAAAGGTAAAAGGGGACACCGGGGAACATAGGAGCGCCGGATTGCAAAACGGACAACGGGGAAAATGCTCGGATTCATGAAACGAACACGTATGCGAATGCGATGCACATGATGACATGACAAGAAATTCATGACAAGGACAAAATGCAAATTGAAGGGAAACCCAACCACGGAGGGAATATCATAACACATTGCCGAAAATGGCAAGAGTTGGAATTACAAATATGGCAAGTTACATCCGGGGTGTTACAACACTCCACCACTACGAGAGGATCTCGTCCCGAGATCTAGGACTGGAAGAACTTCGGATATTCGGAACGGAGGTGGTCCTCGCACTCCCAGGTGGCTTCTCGGTCTGAATGGTGTGACCACTTCACTTTCAGGAATTTGATGGACTTGTTGCGAGTCTTGCGCTCAGTTTCTTCAAGAATGGCAACGGGATGCTCATGATAAGACAAATCTTCTTGAAGATCAATCTCTTCGAAGTTGATGGTGCGCTCAGGCGTCTTGAAGCACTTGCGAAGCTGTGACACGTGGAAGACATCGTGCACATTTGGAAAGTTGGGGGGAAGCTCAAGTTGATAGGCGAGATCGCCTCGTTTGCCGATAATCTTGAAAGGACCGACGTATCTAGGGGCAAGTTTCCCTTTGATACCGAAGCGACGAGTGCCTTTCATTGGAGAGACGCGGAGGTAGACATGGTCTCCGATCTCGAAAGCCAAATCACGGTGTTTGCTATCGTAATAGCTCTTCTGGCGCGATTGAGCGGTTTTGAGATTCTCACGAATGACTTTACACATATCTTCAGCCTCTGTGATCAAGTCGTTGCCAAGAAGTTGGCGTTCGCCCGTCTCTGACCAATTGAGAGGAGTACGACACTTTCTGCCATATAGAATCTCGAGTGGGGCTTTTCCCGAGCTCGCTTGAAAGCTGTTGTTGTAAGAGAACTCAGCATATGGAAGACAATCCTCCCACTTGATGCCGAAAGAGATAACACAAGCCCTGAGCATATCTTCAAGAATTTGGTTGACACGCTCGACTTGTCCACTAGTTTGAGGATGGAAAGCTGTGCTGAAGCAAATGTTTGTGCCCATGGCCTTCTGAAAAGAATCCCGAAACTTGGATGTAAAGATGCTTCCACGATCTGAAGATATCAATTGTGGAATGCCATGCAAGGAGACAATTCTGGAGGTGTAGAGCTCTGCCAGCTGCGCTACTGTGATAGACTCTTTGATAGGAAGAAAATGAGCCACTTTAGTGAGCTTGTCGATGACGACGAAGATAGCATCATTTCCATGCTTGGACTTAGGAAAACCAGTCACGAAGTCCATTTCGATATGATCAAACTTCCATTCTGGAATAGCAAGAGGTTGGAGTAGACCAGCTGGTCGTTGGTGTTCTGCTTTCACCCTTCGACAGACATCACATTCATTCACGAATTGAGCAATTTCTCGCTTCATTCGAGTCCACCAATACGACTGCTTGAGGTCATGGTACATCTTTGTACTTCCAGGATGAATGGATAGGAGTGAATTGTGCGCCTCGTTCATAATGACTTTCCGTAGATCACCCTTTGGAACCACAATCCGGTCCTCGAAGAAAAGAGTATCTTTGTCATCAACGCGATAGCACTTGTATTTGGAAATGCCCTTGTCAATACCACGTTTCACCTTCTTCACCATGGTATCCAGCAGTTGTGCCTCACGAATTTGATCTTCCAAAGTAGGAGAGACTATGAGGTTGGCAAGAAAACCTTGAGGAACAACTTGGATATTCAACTTGCGGAAAGCTTCACAAAGATCCGGTTGAAAGGGCTTGAGGATTAAGCTGTTGCAATAAGCCTTCCTGCTCAAAGCGTCTGCAATCACATTGGCCTTGCCTGGAGTATATTCAATACTCGGATTATACTCTTGAATCATTTCGACCCATCGAGTTTGCCTGAGGTTGAGGTTGGGCTGAGTGAATATGTACTTGAGACTCTTGTGATCGGTGAATATATCCACTTTCCTTCCCAACAGGAGATGTCTCCATGTTATCAATGCATGGACAACTGCCGCCAACTCAAGATCATGAGTGGGGTAGTTCTTTTCGTTGGGCTTCAACTGACGAGAGGTATAGGCCACAACCTTCTTCTCTTGCATTAATACAACACCGAGACCTTGAAGAGAAGCATCACAGAAAACTTCATAAGGCTTGGATTCGTCAGGAGGAGTCAAAACTGGAGCAGTGACGAGTTTCTCTTTGATAGCGTTGAAAGCAACATCACACTCAGGAGACCAGACGTACTTCACATGCTTCTGGAGGAGGTTGGAAAGAGGCTTTGCAATCTTTGAGAAATTCTCAACAAATCTTCGGCAATAGCTTGCAAGTCCAAGAAAACTGTGAAGCTGCTTGACATTCTGAGGAGGTTCCCAATTCAAAACTGCAGACACCCTCTCGGGATTAATAGCAATGCCCTTGGCAGAGATGATATGCCAAAGGTAAAGAACTTCATCAAGCCAGAATTCACATTTGGAGAACTTCGCATAGAATTGATACTCTCTGAGCTTGTCGAGCACCAATCGCAAATGTTTGGCATGATCCTTCTTATTCTTGGAGAAGACCAATATATCATCGAGATAGACCAAGACAAATTCATTGGTGTAGGGGTTGAAGATGAAGTTCATCATTCGAGAGAAAGTTGGAGGAGCATTGACAAGGCCGAAAGACATGACAGTATATTCATAAGAACCAAAGCTTGTTCTGAATGCTGTCTTGGGAATATCTTCTTCACGAATGCGAATCTGATGATAACCCATACGAAGGTCAAGCTCGGAGAACACTTTAGCACCTTTAAGTTGCTTGAATAGCTCATTGATGTTGGGAAGTGGGTACTTGTTCTTGATTGTCTTCTTGTTCAATGGACGGTAATCGACGCAAAGTCGGTCTGTGCCATCCTTCTTCTGGACAAAAAGAACACCACAACCCCAAGGAGAAGAACTCGGTCTAATCAGACCCAGACGCTCTTGTTCATCGAGTTGTTTCTTCAATTCCTTCAACTCTTTTGGCCCAAGCTTGTATGGACGCTTGCAAACGGGTTCCGTGCCAGGCTCAAGATCAATAACGAATTCAACTGGCCGGTGAGGAGGCATACCCGGAAGCTCTTCTGGAAAGACATCTTGGTACTCACAAACGACTGGAATCTGAGAGATAGCATCCAATTCGCCCTTCTCATTGAGAGAAAACAACCGAATCGTTTCATCGCGAGCGGCATAGATGATCACATCGTCAGAAGAGTGAGTCAATTGAATTTCCCTGGTAGCACAATCAAGCTGAGCCTTGTGCTTAGAAAGCCAGTCCATCCCGAGAATTAGATCAATATCAGAGTCACCAAGAACAATTGGTTTAGCCAGAAATCTATAGTCGCCCATCTTGATAGAAACATCTGGAATCATCATGGTAGCCCTCATATGCTTGGCCGGAGAAACAACCCCCATGGGTTTACCCAACATTTCCGAAGTGAAATCATGCTTTGAAACGAATGATCTTGACATGAAACAATGCGATGCACCAGTATCAAGTAAGACTTTTGCAGGAATATCATTAACAAGAAGGTTACCCATGATCACTTCTGATGAATCCTTCGCTTGAGCTGCATTCAACATGTTCACCTTAGCATGCTTAGGATTATGCTTCACCACTGCATTGCTGGAAGATCTCACAGGAGGAGGAGGCGGAAGGCGCTTTTGGTTGAAGCACTTGTTCGCATAGTGACCCTTTTGCTGACATTTGTTGCAAGTCACCTCTGAGAGCGGACGATGATAAGGAGCATGTGGCCTTGGAGCTTGGTTCTGAGACTTGTTCTGATAGCCAGGGTTGGGTGGGTGGGAAGATCCACGACCACCTGAGTTCTTCTGCTGATAAGGCTGACGGAACGGAGGAGGAGGAGGCAACCAGAACTTCTGTTGCTTGGCCGCCACTAGTGAGGAAGAAGAGGACTGAACTGCGTCCCTGACTCTCTTCTTAGATGCCTCACACTTGAGCTGAGCAGCTTCTTGTTTCAGTGCCATGTTGTAGAATTCATCATACTTTAACGGCTCAAAAAGCACGAGAGCTAGTTGCAGATCTTCTCTGAGGCCACGCCTGAACTGGTAAATCATGCTCTTCTCATCAGGGATGTCTTGCTTCGCAAAACAAGAGAGCTTCTGGAACTGAGTGTTGTATTGATACACAGACATGTTGCCTTGCTAGAGATTGCGGAACTCCTCACGCTTACTCTCAACAACACTTTCTGGAATGTGATGAGCTTTGAAGTCACGGCGGAAATCATCCCAGGTAATCACACGACCTCCTCTGGAATCTTTGTATTGTTGGAACCACTCAGCAGCTTGATCCTTGAGTTGAAAAGAGGCAAATTTGACAAAATCCTCAGGTCTGACATTGCTACATTCGAAGTGCTTGTTGATGTCCACGAGCCAATCATCGGCGTCTGTGACCTCGACACAGTAGCTGAAAGTCTTTGGCTGATTTGCAAGGAACTGATTGAGGGTAGCAAAGTGCGGCTGATTGTTGCCTTGGCCTTGATTTCCTTGATTACCTTGCCCTTGGTTGCGATCTTGCAAGAGCTGAATCAGAATCTGAGCATTGGCATTGGTGGCTGTCATCAAGGCTTGCCATGCCTCCAGAGGTGGAGGTGGTGGCGGAGGGTTAGCCTGACTTCCTTCATTGCGTTCCGGATTCTGACGCGTTGGTGGAGCCATCCTGAAGAGGGTGACATCCATTAGCATCTTGAAAGACATATATTCAAGCTGAATCAAAGGATCGAAATTGCAACATATAGTCTTCACAATAAACATCCGAATAAGAATGAACGAATGAATTCCAAAGTAAAGCATCACACTTCCATAAGCTGAGAAGCCATTTAGATAAAGGTATGGAAACACCATCTGCCTTCGAAACAACTCGAATATAAAAACTGAAAACAAAACAAAGGATTGGCTTGTAGAATAAGCCGAAACAAACATATGATAGATCCCATATCGTATCATGTGTCTGTTGGAAAGATATCCTACAAGATACTTGAATTCCCACTTATAAACTCCCGAAACTTTCTGGTTATGCAATCAGGTGTTGGGTATACAGGGGACACAAAATATATCACCCAAACTAACAATACCTAGATCTAGCTGTATCCATCCTTCAACACATAACCAAGAAACCCTCGGAAATGGTCTACCTCAACCTTCGAAAAAACATCCGTTATACGAGTTATGGCAATACTCTCGTACTCGCCTCAGTACTGGGCTATCAGGGTTATCTCACCAACAACTGTACAAAAGAGATTTTCGATGTCGGCGTACTAAACTCAGGTATTCCAGAACTGCAATGATAAAATTATGACGACAACACCTCGGAGCTCAACTCCTCGGGACACTTCCACTAAACCCCTGCTGACAGGAGGCACCAAGACAATGTTGTCATCACAAAACCATCGGAACGATTCTAAGATACCCGCGTGATCCTAAATTTTTTAGTGAAATTTGAGAAGAGAAGAGTCAAAACTCTACGTCAGGATGCCTTACCAGAGCGATGAGGAGACTGGGAAGTAAAAAGAATTCCTAAACTCTCCGATACATAATTCCTAAATGACTCAAAACATTTTTCTAGACACAACTCGGCCGCTAAAAACGATCAATCAGTGGGGGCTCCTAAGGTCGGGGATGGCTCTGATTACCAACTTGTAACGCCCTCGATGCGGCTATATCTCCCACGTGTCGAAGCACGACTTAGAGGCATAACCGAATTGAAAGCAATGTCGCAAGTGAGGTAATCTTCACACAACCCATGTATTACATAAGGGAAAGAGATACATAGTTGGCTTACAGTCGCCACTTCACACAATACATAAATAAACATCCATCATCCAGATTACACTCAAGGTCCGACTACGGAACCAAAATGAAAGAAGACTACCCCAAATGCTACACAGATCCCCGATCGTCCCAACTGGGCTCCACTACTGATCATCAGGAAAAGACACATAGTAACGACCACGTTCCTCATCGAACTCCCACTTGAGCTCGGATGTGTCATCTGCACTAGCATCGTTGGCACCTGCAACTGTTTTGTTAGAATCCGTGAGTCACGGGGACTCAGCAATCTCACACCCGCGAGATCAAGACTATTTAAGCTTAAAGGTAGGATAGGGTTGAGAGGTGGAGCTGCGGCAAGCGACTAGCATATATGGTGGCTACATTCGCAAAAGAGAGCGAGAAGAGAAGCAAAGCACGGTCGTGAAGCTAGAAGTGATCAAGAAGTGATCCTAGAACAACCTACGTCAAACATAACTCCAACACCGTGTTCACTTCCCGGACTCCGCCGAGAAGAGACAATCACGGTTACACACGCGGTTGATGTGTTTTAATTAAGGTCAACTTCTGGTTTTCTACAACCGGAGACTAACAAATTCCCATCTGCCTCATAACCGCGGGCACGGCTTTCGAAAGATAATACCCTGCAGGGGTGTCCCAACTTAGCCCATTATAAGCTCTCACGGTCAACGAAGGATATTACTTCTACCGGGAAGACCCGATCAGTCTCGGAATCCCGGACTACAAGACATTTCGACAGTAATAAAACAAGTCCAGCACGACCACCCGACTGTGCCGACAAATCCTGATAGGAGCTGCACATATCTCGTTCTCAGGGCACACCGGATAAGCTAAGCGTACCGGTACCAACATAACCCAAGTTGCCAAGGGACGGTCCCGCACGGTGCTCTAGTTTGCACCAGCACTCAGAGGAGCACTGGCCCGGGGGTTAAAATAAAGATGACCCTCGGGCTCGCGAAAACCCAGGGGAAAAAGGCTTAGGTGGCAAATGGTAAAACCAAAGTTGGGCCTTGCTGGAGGAGTCTTATTCAAAGGGAACTGTCAAGGGGGTCCTATAAATCACCCAACCGTGTAAGGAACGCCAAATCAAGGAACATAACACCGGTATGACGGAAACTAGGGTGGCAAGAGTGGAACAAAACACCAGGCATAAGGCCGAGCCTTCCACCCTTTATCAAGTATATAGATGCATTAATTAAATAAGAGATATTGTGATATCCCAAAATAATCATGTTCCAACATGGAACAAACTTCATCTTCACCTGCAACTAGCAACGCTATAAGAGGGGCTGAGCAAAGCGGTAACATAGCCAATCAACGGTTTGCTAGGACATGGTGGGTTAGAGGTTTGACATGGCAATATGGGTGGCATGATATAGCAAGTGGTAGGTATCGCAACATAGGCATAGCAAAAGAGCGAGCATCTAGCAAGCAAAGATAGAAGTGATTTCGAGGGTATGGTCATCTTGCCTACAAGGTTCTCATAGTTGTCGAAGGCTTGATCCTCGTAAGCGTTCTCAACAGGTTCCTCGTTCACATACTCGTCTCCCGGCTCTACCCAAACAAGAACACAAGCAAAGGAACAACTATCAACCACGATGCAATGCGCAAGCAACAAGATGCAAAACATGGCATGATATGCAAGATGTGGTATGCAATGCATATGCGTGCTCCGGAAAAAAAAGATGAACAAGGCATAGTGTTGGCAAACCAAGTTTGCCACTGGAAAGGTGATGTGAATTCGGTTGAAATCGATATAAAGATCACCGGAATCGGATGCACGGTTTGCAAATGACAAGCAAAACAAGAATGACATATTTGTGCGTTTAACAGCATGATGCCACTTAGCATGCAACAAGAAATTAAGCTACTGCACCCAAACATATCAGAAAAGTATATGACAGCGAACTACTCAAGATGCTTGACAAAAGATGAACACTGAGATACGGCTAAATCACAGCATAACAGGTTCAAACAAGCATGGCAAAAGTGCAAAAGATAACAGGTTCACAGACTTGGTGAAAATACTATCATGCCAGAAATTAACATCATGATGACATGTTTCGAGCAAGGAAAAAACATGCTACAGAAACAGGACATAGCAAATATGGCATGTCATGAATCTAGTCAAAACATAGAACAAAAGTCCCTTACTGACCATGAGCCAAAAAGGAGCAGAAAATATAATAGCACCCATGTCAATTAAGCAAGTTTCGTTACAGGTTTCAGACTACAGAAAAACTGGACATGTAAAAAACAGATAGCAAGTAGGCATGTTTACGAGCTCGATGGACTCACTACAGAGCATTGCATGATAAACTAAGCATACACCCACCAAGAAGACATGGCATAAAAGCTAGACATGGCAAGAACAACATCATAGCATGCAAAGAACAACTACAACAAGCTTGGCAAAATCGAATAACATGTAAACAATCTGCCAGGAAACATTTTATAGCAAAAGTAGAGCTCGATTCACTCAAGCTATGACACTCCATAATTACAAAAAAAGGCATGGATTGATAGAGCACATTCATATGTTCAACACATCCTTACTGATCATGCTCAAAAGAGGTATATATCTCTCTAAAACAACATGAACACATGGCATAAAAATAACAGCAGGAAATAACTTAGTGAAATTACTAAGTCTCTCAAATCAGCAACATTATGATCCCTAGTTTGCATGTTTGTTCTAGTCACCACAAAGATCACAAAAATACATGGCATACATCCCTGGAAATATAGCATGGCATATTACAAAACACAAGTGGGACTCAACTTCATAGGGTGCACACATCAATCATGGCAAAAATGACAAAAGTGCATGTTCTGATAATAATCTGGAACTAACATCACATAGCCCTCTTCTAACAGCATTTCGGGCATCAAGATGAGCTCGAATGAAAATGATACAATGAGATGAAATGATGTACTCATCGAGGCGAACAATTCTATATGCTACACGCCCAAAACGAAACCACGGGTACATAGTTATGACACGATGAACATGCAACAAATAACTGAAAGAAAAAATGACTGGCGATTTCACCACCTCGCGGACTCCGGATCTAGGGTTCTTGGCACGGGCTCCGAGGTGACGGCGCGAGCTCGCCGGAGACCTGCCGGAGAGGAGGGAGGACGGTCGGGGAAGACGGATCCAGGCCGGACCTCACAGGATCCGGCCGGATACCGTCGAGGGACGGCGCGGGGACGCGGGCGACGGAGCACGGGCCGGGGCGGCGAGGTCGGACGGAGGCGGGGAGGAGCAGCCGCGGGCGGGCGGCGGCGCGGTCGCCGGCGGGGGCGGCCGACGCGTGCGGGGACAGGCGCGGGCGCGTGGGGGCTAGTGCGGCGGCGGACGGGCTTCGGGGGCCCGCGGTGGGCCTGGCGGGCCGGCGGCGGGGATGGCGCGGGGAGGCCATGTGGCGACGCGCGGTTGGCCGGGCGGCGGCGGCGACTTCGTCCAGCTCGGACCGGACGTGTCCGGCGGCGGAGACGAGCGGGGCTAGGGTTAGGGTAGGAATTGATCCGGCATTTCGGGGGAGGAGGTGTTTTTATAGGTAGAAGGAGCTAGGAAGCTCCAAATTGAGCATGGTTTGCGGCCACACGATCGTGATCGAACGGCGATGGACATGGGAGTGACTTAGATGGGCTATTGGGCTGATTTGGAGGGGTTTTGGGCTGCAACCCAAAATAGGCTTTCACGGTTACCCGGTTAACCGTTGGAGTATCAAACGACCTCTGAATGACCCGAAACTTGACAAGCGGTCTACCGGTGCTATACCAAGGCCGCTTTACAAACCTCGGTCCATTCCGAGAAAGTTTAATACCCGCTCACGGAAAAAGGTAAAAGGGGACGCCGGGGAACATAGGAGCGCCGGATTGCAAAACGGACAACGGGGAAAATGCTCGGATTCATGAAACGAACACGTATGCGAATGCGATGCACATGATGACATGACAAGAAATGCATGACAAGGACAAAATGCAAAATGAAGGGAAACCCAACCACGAAGGGAATATCATAGCACATTGCCGAAAATGGCAAGAGTTGGAATTACAAATATGGCAAGTTACATACGGGGTGTTACACCATGGCATACTGCATCAGAGACGGAGAACTCTACCGGAAGCGACCCAACGACGTATCTCTGCGCTGCATCTCTAGGAAGCAAGGAAGGGAACTACTGGGGGACATACACGGCGGAGACTGCGGACACCACTCATCATCACGGACCCTCGTCGACAAAGCATTCTGCAGTGGGTTCTATTGGCCCACTGCGCTCAACGACTCAATTGAATTAGTAAAGGCTTGTGAGGCCTGCCAGTTCCATTCCGTAGTGGGTTCTATTGGCCCACCGCGCTCAACTAGCAGGGAGCCTGCAGACTATACCCCTCTCGTGGCCATTCGCAGTTTGGGGGTTGGATATTCTGTGCCCGTTCCCCCGGGCGCCAGGGGGCTACCGTTACCTCTACATCGCCATCGACAAGTTCACCAAGTGGGCAGAGGTGGAGGCTGTCCGTACCATCCCCGCGGGCTCCGCGGTCAAGTTCATCAGGGGTATCATGAGCCGGTTCGGGGTGCCGAACCGCATCATCACAGACAACGGTTCGCAGTTCACCAGTAATCTCTTCAAAACATATTGTGCTAACCTTGGAACGCAGATATGCTACGCTTCGGTGGCACACCCGCGAAGCAATGGGCAAGCCGAACGAGCCAACGCGGAGGTCCTGAGAGGCCTCAAGACCAGAACGTTCAAGAAGAAGCTGGAGGCCTGAGGCAGGGGTTGGTACGACGAGCTCCAATCCGTGTTGTGGTCCATCCGCACAACTGCGACCAAACCAACCGGGGAAACCCCGTTCTTCCTGGTCTACGGAGCCGAAGCAGTCCTTCCTCACGAGGTCAGGCGTCGCTCCGCGAGGGTCCTGGCGTTCGACGAGGCGCAGCAGGACGCCATGCGGGGGATGGACCTCGTGCTGGGGGAGGAACGCCGCCGGGAAGCCGCGCTGTGAGCGGCAAGGTACCAACAGACGCTACGACGATATCACTGCCGCAACATCCGCCCCAGGACCCTCGAGATTGGAGACCGAGTACTCAGGCGGGTCCTCTCCAGGGAAGGGCTGCACAAGCTCTCTCCCATGTGGGAGGGCCCGTTCAAGGTTGTTCATGTTTCCAGGCCTGGCTCCGTGCGCTTGGAGACTCAAGAGGGGGAGCCGATCCAGAACGCGTGGAACATCCAGCACCTCCGGAGGTTCTACCCCTAAAAGGCCCTGAGCCTGTGAAGAAGGCGAACGCCTGTGAAGATCATCTCTTTTTGGAAAATGCCCTGAGCCTGTGAAGAAGGCGAACGCCTGTGAAGATCGTCTTTTTTGGAAAAGGCCCTGAGCCTGTGAAGAAGGCGAACGCCTGTGAAGATCGTCTCTTTTTGGGAAAGGCCCTGAGCCTATGAAGAAGGTGAATGCCTGTGAAGATCGTCTCTTTTTGGAAAAGGCCCAGAGCCTGTGAAGAAGGCGAATGCCTGTGAAGCTCATTACCTCTAAGGAGAAAGGCCCAGAGCCGTGAAGAAGGCGAATGCCTGTGAAGCTCATTACCTCTAAGGAGAAAGGCCCAGAGCCTGTGAAGAAGGCGAATGCCTGTGAAGCTCATTACCTCTAAGGAGAAAGGCCGGGAGCCTGTGAAGAAGGCCAATGCCTGTGAAGCTTGCCGCCCCGTGACACTCTCACGTAATAATGAGTGGGGCTGTACACGCCCCGGAGTCTCAGGAGCGCCGGCCTCAGGCCCTGGGGCTCCCTCCCACGCCCAGTGGCAGCACTTAGCTCCACGCTGGTGAGAAGACGTCGAAGACTAGACTTGGTGCCGGACACGGCTTTTCCATTTGCTTTCCGCATTTGACGTGTTTTACTTGCATCTGAAGTCTTATCGGAACTATCACCGTTGTTGATTTGTGGTTTGTCGGTTTTCGCTCCTCGTTTTGATTTTCTCTCATGAAAGGCCTCGCGAGGGATGGGACTCGAACGCCCTCGCGAGCGTTTCTGCTTTAGCCGCTTAAAGGTTTTCACGGCCCGGGCTCTCTACAGGAGCACCCCTCTGGTCCGTGCCCCTCGGGCACCGCGACATGCACACAGGGCCTAGGTCGGTCGCCCCCCGGCTGGGGCCGCAAACTACCTACGCGAGGGCAAATAGTTGAGAAGCGCAACAACAAAACAAGGTAATGGCTACAACGGCAATGATTCTCAACACGCCCCCACGGGGCTCCATGCAGCTGTCTTATCTTACACAAGGAGCAAAAGGAAAAGGAAAGGGCGAACCCGGCGCGGCCCGCCTCACGTCGGCCTACAGAGGCGGCACCGGATGCCTCCGAAGCTTAGGCGGACTCCCTCTCGCGCTTCACCGGGGCGCGACAATGGGCGGATGAACAGCCAGCCCCCAAGCAAGCGCGGCGGCGAGGGGCCTGGCTGCGGCCGCCACTGGAGGAATCGCCCGGAGAAGAGTTGGCGGGGCTTGGGGAGCATCGGGCGCCGCCATCAGAGTGGGCGCTGTCTCCTCCGTCGTCGTCGGAGCGAGGCCCCTGGCCGCGGTCGTCGTCCTCGGGGCAGCATCCTGAGCGGCGACCATCTTCCCCAAACACCCTCACGTAGAGGGTGCCGTCGCCGTCGAACTTGAAGTGCAGGGTGCACCGTTGGCCCAGGCCGCGCGCGCGAGCAAATGTTTGCCAGCCACGGGTCAGGGCCCCATTCCCAGAAGGGGAGACCTCGAGCGAAACCCAGGAGGCCCTACTGCAGCAACCGTCAGCCCGAAGCCAGAAGCCGCACCGGGCATTGGCCGGCAGCTCGCTGATGAAGAAGCGAGGGAGCTGGAGCCAGGTGTTGGTCGGGTCCGCCGACCACACGACGAACTCCGGCAGCACCTTCGCAGAGCGAAAGCGCGGCCTGGGGGGCCGCGCAGCCACAGCCAGCCTCCCTTGGCAGCCGAGCACTCACCACCACGCGGAGAACCACCCCTGTGCCCACGGGGAGCCACGGCGGGGACCATGGGATGCTTGTGGGGACGACCCCGGCCGCGCTTGGCCGGAGGGGAGTCGGGCCCCGCCCGACTAGCCTTCCCCTTCTCCGTGGCTGAGAACCACTTCGGAGCCATGCGAGCGGCGGCGGCGAAGGAGAGGAAGAAGAAGAGAAGCGGGAAGGGGTGGACTGGCGGAGCTTGTGCGGCCTCGCACTTATAGCCGGAAGAGGCCAACCGTCGAGCACCACGATCACAGGTAATAATGACCCGTATCTATGCATGCAGGGACTAGTCAAGTCACGCAGTTGCCAAGGCGTCGTGGGGAAGTGGAGACGCCCACGTCCTGTCAAACCGCCACGCGGCGCCCAAGGCCGCAGGCTGTTAGGGCCCGCGGCGCTTTGCCCTTGCCCTTTCGCCTCTCGGCACAGCCATGTCCATGCGCGCCTTGGGCCCGGGGTCTACTGTCGGCGTTCTGGGAACGGGGGTCCCCAGACTTGCCTGCCTGCGGCCTGCGGTGTGGCTCAAATGGGGGCCCAGTGTGGCCCATCTTCATCAGCACAAGGCTCAAGACCCTCGCGAGGGGCCAAGCCTCGCGAGGCGGACGGCACGGCGCTTCCTCAAGCACGGCCTCCTTAGGCTGGCTCGCGAGGAGGTGGAGAGATCAAGGCGGGTACCTCACGAGGTGCCCATGACGCAAGCCCTGACGACCAAGGGTGCCAGGCGGGCGCTAGTCCGCGCAGCGTCTCCCTTTCCTCTTTGGTGCAAAGGGGGCAAGCGCAGGCGAGGGGGGGTCAAGCAAAGGCACCCATTTCGATGCAACGAGACCAGGACCAGTCCAACGGTGGGAAGGAGGTCACCATGGAGTCCAGGACGGCGTCACCACAGGGCCTTTGGCAGGCGAAGACCAACTTTAGTCAGGACAAGTGTACCATATGTTCCCCTTCAAATGGGCCAATTGTTCGCGCCCTTCCCGCTCAATATTTGGGAAAAGGCCCAGGGCCTTTGCCTATAAATAGGACTAGCCACCCCCAGGGTAGAGGCATCTGATCCAGCATCTAGAGAGAGAGAGAAGGGTGATAGAACCCCCCTAGCAGTTCATCCCCTAGCCAAGAACAGACCCTCGCGAGGCTGTTCCCCCTTGTATTGTTCTTCATCATCAGCCCAAGAGGCAATCCACCCGCCACAAACTAGAGTAGGGTATTACACCACAACGGTGGCCCGAACTAGTATAAACTCTGTGTTTCTTGTGTTGTTCTTGTAGTAGTTGGATCCTTACGAGACGGAGAGGTAGAGGGCACGATGCCGCGCACCCCAGAGTTTGAACCTTAAGGGTCTGCCGGAACCCGTGATCCGACACAGCTGTCCCAAAATGTCTTATCGACCTAACAGTCATATCATTGAAGGGCAGTTATGTCTTATCATGTCGGGCTGCTCCCTAGGCTACAAATAGATGCCCCCTACAACCACTAGCTCGTTGGCTACTCTGAGAGAAACTGACACTTGTCATTAAAGCATCCCATCCTTTGAGGACTTTGAGCAAAAATCATCAAGTGAGGAAAACCCAAACCCTAACACCTTAAAACCCAAAGTGATTGAGCATCACTGAAGAGATTGTTTCTGTGTGGATCCGATGCTTGTTACCTTTGAAGACTGTGCATCTTCCAGATGGTTAGGCGTCAAGGTCTAGAGCATCCAAGGGGAAATTGTGGATCATCGAGTGACTGAGTTTGTGAAGGTTTGGAAGTCACCTAAAGACTTACCACGAGTGATTGGGCGAGGTCTGTGTGACCTTAGCTCAAGGAGAATACGGTGAGGACTGTGTGTCCTCAGGTTTAAATACCTAGCCGCTCCAACCAGACGTACAATTGTCACAGCAGTTGGAACTAGTCTACCAAATCATTGTCTTCACCAAGCCTACTGGTTCTATTTCCTCAACCCTTCCATTTCCTCATTACTATGTTGTGTATTTGACCGTTACTGTTTGAATACTTTGACTGAAGTCTTTCCCAATTTCCTCAGTTCAAATTCTTCAGTCAGTTTGTCTTCAGCCTGCTTATCCTATGTTTACACTTTCTATACTCTATGTTTTTTCATTTCATCATCATGACTGTGCTTCTGTTTTGTTATGTTTACATCTAAGCACTTATTCCGCTGCTAGGGGTTCTTCGCTTAGGAATTTCCTCACCCTGACATTCCTCGGTGGAGAATTAAAAAAACGCCTATTCACCCCCCTCTAGTCGACTTAACACACTTTCAATTGGTATCAGAGCAAGGTACTCCCTTGTTTTCTATGATTTTGGTTTAACCGCCTAGAGTTTTAGTTACGTCGACCGCAGGTATGATCAAGGTCTCTATTGGATGTCCTACCTTCGATTGGACAGACTACCCCTACTGGAAGAATAAGATGCGCATGCATCTTGAGGCAATTGACAACGATCTCTGGTACGTTGTGGAAAATGGTGTCCCCTGTGTCACTCCTACCATCAACGCCACTGGCGTGAAGAGATTTAAGAAACTCGAATCTCAAGCGAGGAACATCATATGTGGCCATCTGAGCAAAGGGCAGTATGGCAGAGTGAGTGCTTTGGAGACAAGAAAACTTATCTAGGATGTGCTGTCCAAGGTCAATGAAGGAGTCTCAACACAGTGTGACTCTCGAGTTGACATTCTTTGCAATCTCTTCAACTGCTTCGAAAGACTCGACAATGAAAATGTTCAGCAAACCTTCGATCGCCTCACTGACATCTCTAATGAGCTTCAAGCACTTGGTGCCACTAACATCACCGACCATGAGGTGGTGAAGAAATTGCTAAGATCAATTGATTCCTCATTTGACACTCTGGCGTTGATGATACAATAACGTGGAGACTACAAGTCGCTTGATCCCGCTGGTATCCTCGAGAGGCTAAACACTCATGAGTTCCAGCTTGCTGAGAAGAGAGATCTCTATGGACTGAGATATGGAAGATCACACGCTCTGAAGGCCAAGGCAGTGTCTGAATCTGAAGGTGAGGATTCATGCTCATGAGGAAATTCCAGAAGTTCTCAAGGCATGGTCGTTTTGGAAAATCCTCAAGAAGTGATGACATAAGATCTGATTCCTCATCCCGTGACTACAAGAAGAGACTGTGTCACAAATGCAAGAAACCTGGTCACTACATTCAAGACTGTCCTCAGTGGGAAAAGGAATCAAAGAAGAAGAAATACAAGGATTACAGTTCTGATGACTCAAAGAAGAAGAAGAAATCTTCAAAGTCCTCATCATCAAAATCCTTGAAGTCTTCGTCTCACAAGAAGAGCAGCTCCAAGAAGGCTCGGGCATTCATTGGCAAGGAAATGGACTCTGAGTCTGAATCTGAGGAAAATGAGGAAGAGGAGACATCTGAGGAGCCAGAATCTGGTGTGGCGAGCCTAGCCCTCGCTATTGCATTCGTTAGCAAGTCCATCTTCAACTCTGAGGAAAGTGGCTTCCACAACAAGGTTGATGACGACGATGATGACTATGCTCCCACCTATTGCTTCATGGAAAAGGGTGCAAAGGTACTCAAATATCCCTCCTCTGAATCAAGTGAGGATGAATCTGATGAAAACCTCAAGCCTAGCTACTCTAAACTTGCTAAGATTGCCGTGAAACAACAAAAGGCTTTTGAAAAGGTTCAAAACATGCTAGACAAAAGTGATGATATGTTAGGTGAAGAAATGGATCGCACTAAAATCTTGACTGAAAATCTTCAGAGACTTCAGTCCAAGTTTGACAATCTTTAGAGTCATCCTAACACTCTCTTATTTGATCATGAGAAGCTTTCTTATGAATTTCTTCAAAGAAAGCAAGATCTTGAGAAGCGAAGGGTGAGTTATGAAGATCTTCAGAAGGAGCGTGATTCATTACTTGCTCAACAAATCAGCTGCTCAGGAAGAATTCATCCCTCCATGCTTGAAGTGCATTGAAGGTGAATCTGCTAATTCTTCATCTGAAAGTTCAAGTGCTTCTATTGCTGCAAATTGTTCACCTATCTCTGCTATCACTAATTCCTCATATGAGGATATTTCTAGTATCACTGACAATGCAGGGCTGAAGGAATTGTATATGACAGGCATGTACAAAAGCCTCAAAGGGGCATCAAGATTTTTGTGATGTGCTTAAAAAGCAGTTCCTCAACAGGAATCCTAGGAAAGAGGGTGTTGCCTTTGAGAGGAAACTCAATGCTGATGGAACATACTAGAAGCCTGAGAAGTACCCCAAAACCTCATGGGTTGCTTCAAAGGGACCTCCAGTAGATCCATCTACTCTATCTGGCTTTACATGTGAATATCCTCATTATTCTGATGAGTCATTTGACTCCAACTATAATTTGTTCAAAAATCAGAATGGTGAAGTATTTGCTACATATGTTGGCACTAACTGCAGGAACGGTTCCCCTATGAATAGAATCTGGGTTCCCAAAAGGTGCGTTGAAAGTCTTCAGGTGAATGTCATCATGACATCACCTGGGAAGAACAGGAACCCAAGATCCAATTCTTCATATGGACCAAATTCTTCATATGGATCCAAGTCCTCATACGGACCAAATTCCTCACATGGATCAAATTCCTCAAAAGGATCAAAGTCCTCATATGAACATCATCATGCTAACACTTCTGTTTCATAGGGAAGAACCAAGGGCTATGAATATGTGCACAATTCTTCAAATCACAATGTTGATAAATCCTTCAAGAGTTTCTCTACTTATTCATATGCTTACCCTAACCCCTTTTATGTGAAACAAAGTGGATCGACATCTATGCCACCTTTCTCTTATGGATCTCGCAGAATGATGAACTCTTTGCCACCCCTCCAGATGTGGGTGGTGAATAAAAATAACTAATCTCTTATGCAGGATCAGGTCTCTAGACGAACTTAAACGTCTGAAGAATTTGCTGGAGGCCTGAATAATGCTTGGAAGGACGCAAGCTAATCATGAATAAATGAATTTTCATTTCTCATGTCCTCATACTGCTTTATCTGTTCTCTTGCTTGATGTAATTGATCTGATGAATTTGATGTCATATTCTTCACTGATAAAGTATATGAGTTCGTAAGCTGTACTAATTCATCTGCAGGATGATCAACCCAAAGCCACTGAGTGGGTCCTCGATAGTGGATGTACAAATCACATGACTGGTGACAAGAACTTATAGATAGACGCTCCCTTATCTCCATCGCATCTGAAGCATATCACCTACGCTGACAAAGGAAAAAGGCAAGGTATTGTGTCTAGGTAAGGTTGCGATCTCAAAGGATCGACACATGGACAAAGTCATGCTTGTCGAGTCCTTAGGATTCAACCTCATGCCAGTCTCCGTGATTTGTGATCTTGATATGGTTGTTATCTTTGGCAAGTATCATTGTGTTGTGATCATGGAAGCTGACCATTCCAAAGTCTTTGAAGGCTTCAGGAGAGGATATCTGTATATTGTTGATTTCTCTACAGGACCACGGTCTGCTATATGTCTACTTGCAAAAGCTTCAGAAGGCTGGCTATGGCATCGAAAACTCGGTTATGCTGGCATGAGGAATTTGCACACGCTCGCGAAGAAGAAGCATGTCATTGGCATTGAGAATGTCAAATTCCTCAAGGATCACCTATGCGGAGCCTGTGAAGCTGGAAAGATGACCAAGGCCAAGCATCCCTCGAAGACTATCATGACTACCACTCGTCCATTTGAATTGCTTCACATGGATCTCTTTGGTCCTAACCATTATTCTGCATTCACCAATGAAGCATCTCTATATGGCTTTGTTATTGTTGATGATTACTCTCGGTATACATGGGTACATATCGTCACTTACAAACATGAAGTGCAGGAAGTCTTCAAACGATTTTACTTAAGAGCTTCCACCAACTTTGGTGTGAAGATCAAGCACATCAGAAGTGACAATGTAACTGAGTTCAAGAACACTGGTCTTGATGACTATGTTGATGAACTTGGTATTACTCATGAGTTATCTGCTCCTTATACACCTCAGCAGAATGGCATCATGGAGCATAAGAACAGGACTCTTGTTGAGATGGCTCGCACTATACTTGATGAGTACAAGACACCTCATCATTTCTGGATTAAGGCAATTGACATTGCTTGCCACATCATCAACAGGGTATATCTTCACAAATTGTTCAAAAAGACAGCATATGAACTCGTCACTGACAAGAAACCCAATGTGAGTTATTTCAAAGTCTTCGGTGCTAAATGTTGGATTAGATATCCTCATCACAATTCTAAATTTGCACCGAAAGCACATGAAGGTTTTATGCTTGGTTACGGAAAGGACTCGCACACCTACAAAGTCTTCAACAACGTTCACCACAAAGTTGTTGAAACTGTAGATGTGCGGTTCGATGAAACTAATGGCTCGCAAAGAGAGCACCTACCTCATGTGCTAGATGAAAAATCACCTAAGGAAACTATCAAGTTCAAGGCTACTGAGGATGTCATTCCTACCAAAGAATCTGCTGAAGAAGTCATTCCAGATCGTGAAGATCATCATGCTGGTGCACCTGAAGAAAATGGTTCTGAAGAAAATGCTGATCAAATTCCTCGTCGTCAACCCGCACATCCTCGAGTTGCAAATGAAGTGCAGATTGAGAAAATCATCAGTGACATCACTGCACTAGGTCCTCTCACATGCTCAAAAGCTTCACATTTATCTAACTTTTGTGGGCACTTTGCTTTCGTCTCTATCATAGAGCCCACTAAGGTAGATGAAGCATTTCTGGAGCCTGAGTGGATTCAAGCTATGCAAGAGGAATTACATTAGTTCGAGCTCAACAATGTCTGGGAACTTGTCAAGCGAGCAGACCCTCGCAAGCACAATATCATCGGCACAAAATGGATCTACCACAACAAGAAAGATGAAAATGGCATTGTGGTGAGGAATAAGGCACAGCTTGTAGCTCAAGGCTACACACAGGTTGAAGGAATTGATTTTGACGAAACTTTTGCACCTGTTGCTAGACTTTAAGCTATTCGCATATTACTTGCTTATGCTAACCATCACAATATCATCTTATATCAAATGGATGTGAAAAGTGCATTCCACAATGGTAAGCTTGAGGAAGAAGTATATGTTGCTCAACCCCCAGGTTTTGAAGATCCAAAGCATCGTGACAAAGTCTTCAGACTCAATAAGGCCCTCTATGGCCTCAAGTAGGCCCTCGGGCATGGTATGATACTTCGAAGGAATTCCTCATGAAGAAAGGCTTCAAACCTGGATCACTTGACCCAACTCTTTTCACCAAAACTTATGACGATGAATTATTTGTGTGCCAAATATATGTTGATGACATCATCTTTGGCTGTACTGACCAACATTACAGTGATGAATTTTCCTATATGACGAGTGAAGAATATCAAATGTCTGTGATGGGAGAATTGAAATTCTTCTTAGGTCTTCAGATTCGTCAATAGCGCAACGGCATCTTCATATCTCAGGAGAAATACCTCAAGGATGTATTGAGGAAATTCGGCATGCAAGATTGCAAAGGCGTCAAAATCCCTATGCCGACAAATGCCCATCTATGCATTGATGAAAATGGTATTGACTTCGATCAAAAGGTATACCGCTCCATGATTGGCTCTTTATTGTATTTATGTGCATCTAGGCCAGGCATTATGCTTAGTGTATGCATGTGTGCCCGCTTTCAAGCTACACCGAAGGAATCACACCATAAGGCTGTGAAGCATATTCTTCGATATCTAGCTCACACTCCAACACTTGGACTATGGTATCCAAAGGGCTTGGCTTTTGATCTCATTGGATATTCAGACTCTGACTATGTCGGTGATCGTGTGGACCGCAAGTCAACATCTGGCACATGCCATTTCCTCGGACGATCCTTGGTCTGTTGGTCCTCGAAGAAACAGAACTGCGTATCACTTTCTACTGCTGAAGCTAAGTACATTGCTGCTGGTTCGTGCTGTGCTCAATTGCCGTGGATGAAGCAAACCCTCAAGGACTACGGCATCAATGTGAAGAATGTGCCACTCTATTGTGACAATGAGAGTGCCATCAAGATTGCTCATAACCCAGTCCAGCACTCGAAGACAAAGCACATTCATATTCGTCATCATTTTCTTCATGATCATGTGTTGAAGGGCGACGTCTCCATCGAGCACGTGAAGACTGAAGAACAGCTAGCCAATATCTTCACAAAGCCCTTGGATGAGAAGAGATTTAGCAAGTTGCGCTGTGAGCTAAATATCTTAGAATCTTCGAGTGTCCTTTGAAAAGGACACACATCCTAACACTTATGCAAATTGATGACTTAGATGTGCAACACACGAAGTAACTTTTTCTTCAATCAATGAAGACTAACACCCTAAGTGTGAAGAAATTAACAAAGAATTTGATTCTGAGAGCCCTACGACAATTGTACGCGGCGTCTGAAATCAGCATTCTTATACGGTGGGTTACACCACCAACAAAAGTTGAAAATCTTCAATTTGAGTTTTTCTTTAGTTGAAATTCCTCACTTGTTCAATTTCTTCAACTTTCAATGTCTTCACTCTTTCCGTTGTTTTTCTTCATTGACTATATATATATATATATATATATATATATATATATATATATATATATATATATATATATATATATATATATATATATGAGTTTATGTCCTCTACAACATTCACTTATTGCGATTTCTTCATGTTGCTCTTTTCTAAGTGAATGTGATCGGACCCTTCCCTCTCTATGCTATACTCAACCCAGTCTATTCACAAATTCTTCATGTGCGTTCTATTTGAAACCCGTTCAAAATCTTCACTGTGTCCTTGTCAGCTGAAAAAATTGCGAATGAAATGATTAAAATATTCTAATCCGAATTTTCGGTTGTTGCCGCTCAAACCGTCTCACATCCCACGATATGATTATATTATTCACCCACAATCTCACACGATCTCCACCTCTCTGTATGTGGGTGACACATGCCACAAGGATGAGAAGGGTCAGGGGCACGTTCGTCCATTTTCCTCAGGCGAGCGGTTTTCACCTCAGCTATATATACCCCTCACCCTCCTCGGACTATTTTTACTACGCTCGACCTCACTCCCTCGCTCGAGCTCTCAAAACCTAGCGTCGCTGCTACTTCCATCGTCGCCGGTGAGGAAGAGCTTGGCTGCCTCGACCTCGTCGCCGTCGTACTCGCGCCGGCCGCGGATTTCTTCACTCCGCCACTGCCGTAGCTGTCTTCCTCAACCAATTTAGGGCGTGGAAGATCTGGACAGACGAACTTCTAAATCTACACCTTTCAGTTCGTCATGTTCATCTTCAAGGTTAATTAAAAGTTATTTTTACTGCCCTTTCTGATTCTGATGATTTCCATAAAATCCTCAAAAGGTGTTTATTCCTCAACCTCCACACTTTAAACACCTCACACAAACATCTATTCTTGATTTGTTTCTCTAAGCAACATTTTTCTTCAAGATTCCTCAGTTGTGTGGATTTTCAATCTATACAACTCTGGAACCTAAGTCAAAGAACGCTTAGTGAAATTCCTCAAGACACCTCTGGTAAAATTCCTCAAACTTGTTCTTTTTGCAAAAACTCCCGAGAACGCATATGACCTCTCCAAATTCTTCGCACCTATACTCTGTTCACACGTACACATGTCCGCTGCTGAATCACTAGGTTCTCATCAACTTAGCTCATTTACAACATTCCTCAAAGAAAACTGCATACCTCGTGAGAGAACTCAATTGTTCAAAATCCTCAGCTGAAGAAAATGGCTGACGGCAATAAACCTCATAATGGAGGGAAGAAATTGGAAGTCACCACTGCTTTTGAAATTCCTGAAGATATCTATGCTGGATACTGCACACCCCCTCAAGAAACAAAGAATGAGCGCAAAGTGCGCATTCAGAAGATTGAGAGGAGATGGGCCAGAGAATGGAGTGAATATCGCTATGTGATTACCAAGTACATGAAGAAATTCGCTGTACACCCTCCATGCCCAAGACCTCCATTGGCACCAGGCCAATTTGCTGATCCCTCTAGCATCAGAAGAGCACTACAAAAAAAGACACATCTGTGACATTTTGGGCCGAACGAATTTTTTTTCTGTCATACATATGACACTTCTATGACGATAATTGTGACAAAACCCGGTATCATCATAGATGTGGTGGGCTCCTACTTCTATGAAAAACAATCATGGCAGAAAATGGGCTTTCCTTCCTGGGCGGGCCGGAGACGCAGCTGCATGACATTCTTTGGGCCGTGCATGATGGAAAAACTGTGGTAGAAGCAAGGGGGAGGAAAATTTCGGGGAGTTCCCGGTTACGGTGGGAGGTCGGGGGCCGAGCGATGCGCGTTTCTCTCGTACACGTACGTGTGTGTGTGCGAGGCGTTGGCTCTAACTGAACCCGAGCGAGGTGTTGGGCTCTAACTAAACCCGAGCGATTGCACTACAGGCTACGCGTTACTGAACCCGAGCGATCGATCGATGCCTGTTAACTGAACCTGATCGAGCGATTCCTTGACTACTGCTGCTAACTGAAGCCGATCGATGCTGCCTCTGGATGAATAGTGAGCGTTGCGGGGGGGGGGGGGGTGGATGAACAGTTCCCGGTGGGGGTGGATGAACAGGACCCCGTGGTGTTGCCTTTGGATGAACAGGACCCCGATCGATCGAGCCGGTTGGGGCTGGATGAACAGGACCCCGTGGAGGGGTGGATGAACAGGACCCCGCGGAGGGGTGGATGAACAGGAGCCCGTGGTGTGGAGGGCAGGATGAACAGTAGACGATGGAGGGGTGCCCGTGGAGGGGTGGTTGAACAGGACCCCGTGGTGTGGAGGGCTGGATGAACAGTAGATGGTGGAGGGGTGGTTGAACAGTAGCCGGTGGAGTAGCGCGCGGTGGAGCCTGGATGAACAGGAGCTCGTGGAGGCTGGAGGAGGTCGACTGTGGATGAACAGTAGCTCGTGGAGGCTGGAGGGGGTCGACGATGGAGATGAACAGTATCCCGTGGAGTCCCATTTTGCGGTACGCCACACCCCTCCTGATGAACAGGACCCCCATTTCGACCGTAGCACTCCAGCACAAGTCTGTTTCCTCCGTTTTGCGGTACGCCACACCACTCTCGATCAACAGGACCCCCGTTTCGACCGTAGGAGGTCCGTTTCCTCCGTTTTGCGGTACGCCACACCCCTCCCGATCAACAGGACCCCCGTTTCGACCGTAGGAGGTCCGTTTCCTCCGTTGTGCGGTACGCCAGGCCTCGTTTCCATCGCCTCTTCCGTCCAAGCCCTCCTGATGAACACGACCACGCATTCCGTTCCGACCCATGAACACGACGACGACGCTGTTTCTCCGTTCCGACCCAGCCATCTACACGAGCCCTCGTCGTACGTATGGGCGAGTGGGCGTTTGAGACCCCGCCCGTATGTACACATACATGGCCGTATTTTCTTTCTTCCACCCAGGCCGCCTCTACTACGACACGTGTGCGCCTCTACATCCACCAGTATATATGTACGTACACGTTCGCGACCAGAATGACAACGCTACGTATGCTTCTACCAGGTGGGTCCCGACTGTTAGGCACTTCCTTGCCTGCGAAGATGTAGCTGGTGGGTCCCAGCAGTCAGGGGGCGAAATACGGTGGCCCGTTCGGTGGGTCCCCGCTGCCAGGTGGAGGAATAATTATTTTGCATGTAATAAGGAGGCACTTCCTTGCTGCGGCCGTGGACCCAGCTATCAGCCTCTCCATGTACAGTCCACGTCCGATGGAAGCCATTCCTTGACCATGTTGACCATGTCGCGCCGAGAGCACAAGGGCGGTGGACGACGGCGAGGCCTAGGAAGGGGACGACGCGGAGCCGGGGAAGACGCAGCAGTGGATGCCTACGCGTAGAGGAGTGCGAGGGCACTGGTTCGCTGCGGTGTGAGGCTACCGTCGCCGCAGCGTAACAGGGGGTGTGGGTGAGTAGAGGGATGGCCTGGCCAGCGGTGGGAGTAGTAGGGGCCGGTGAGGCCTCCGCCGCATCGCAGCCAGCCATGGGAGGCAGGAGCACGAGGCACGACCGGCGCTGGTTTGGGCGGCTGGAGCAAGAAGACCAGAGGTTGAAGAAGCACGACGGCCATTGGATGAACATCGTACGGTCACTGGAGCTAGAATCATGCATATTGACTAAGTTGACAAAGCCCTCCGTCCCCGTCAACTTAGTAGGCCCACAAGTCAGCCTGCCACTATACTGGGTCCCAGCTAACAGGGGGAGTATTCATTTTTTTGTGCGTAATAAGGAGGCACTTCCTTGCGTGCGAAGATATAGCTGGCGGGTCCGAGCTGTCAGCGGCGGTAACGTTTTTTTCACAAAATACAGAGGCCCTTTCGGTGGGTCCCAGATGTCAGGTGGAGGAATCATTATTTTGCGCGTAATAAGGAGGCATTTCCTTGCGTGCGGCCGTGGACCCAGCTGTCGGCCTCGCCACCTAAAGTCCACTTCAGATGCATGTGGGTCGTTGACCATGTTGACCAGGCCGCGCCGAGAGCACCAGGGCGGTGGACGACAGCGAGGCCTAGGAAGGGAACGACACGGATGCATGGAAGACTCGACAGTTGTTTCCCATGCGGAGGGGAGTACGACTGTACGAGGGTTTACTGGTTCGTCTGCCGTCGCCGGAGAATAACAGTAGGTGTGGGTGAGTAGAGGGATGGCTAGGCCAGCCATGGGAGTACAGTGGCGCGGTGAAGCCTACGCGGCAGCAGAGCCGTCCGCGGGGAGGAGGGAGCAGGCAGTCCCGCCGACGCCTGTTTGAGCGGCTGGAGCAGGAAGAGCGGAGATTGAAGAAGCACGGCGGCCGTTGGATGGCCATCCAATAGCCACTGCTTGTGCGTCAACCTTTTTTTAGGACAGCCTCAAATCTATGGAAAATAGCATACCATCCATCTGCCATTATTTCTAATAATTTACAGCCCATTTTCTAATTATTAAGGTTTTTTTGGAGCCCATATTCTTTTTGTTAGCATTACAGCCCAAATTGTGGCCATGGTTAAAAAATTATACGAAATTTTGCATATTTCGGTGCGGTCCGAACTGTTTTTAATCCTGAAATTTCGACTCACATTCAAACTGATTTTAAAAATAAATGTATATCAATTTAAAATCCAACAAATTCTCCACCCATAAAAATTAATGTAATTTCAAATCTTGAAATGAAAAAAAGATATTTGAAACTAATTGCCGGTTTGATGTGTTTTAAAAATGTATAACCCATTTCTCATTACTAATGGGCCATTTTCTCGGCCAGCCGAATGAAAGCTCTCCTCCTTGTCTTGAAAGATTTGCAGCCCAACAGGCCTGACAAAGCGACTTACTTGGCAAATCACAAAAAAAACTGGGTTGTGGCCGTAGAACCAGCTGTCAGCCTCTCCACGTACAGTACTCTTCCGATGGAATGTCGTTGACCACGTTGACCACGCCGCGCCGAGAGCACCAAGGCGGTGGACGACGGCGAGAACTAGGAAGGGGACGATGCGGAGACGGGGAAGACGCAACAGTGGATGCCCACGCGGAGAGGAGTACGAGGGTTCACTGGTTCGGCTGCGGTGTGAGGCTGTGTCGCTGCAGGGCCTGGCTAGCGGTGGGAGTAGTAGGGGGCGATGAGGCCTCATCAGCAGCATAGCCGGCCACTAGAGGCAAGAGCAGGCGGTCTCCCTGGCGCTGGTTTGGGCGGCTGGTGGAAGAAGAGCAGCGATTGAAGAAGCAGCAGGACCGTTTGATTCAAATCCAACGGTTACTGCTGCTAGAATCGTTTGTTGACTAAGTTGACAAGCCCTGCGTACGCGTCAACTTAGTAGGCCCACAGATTAGCCTCCCAACCGGTGCGCCCCAGATGTCAGTGGGAGGAATCATTTTTTTCGCGTAATAAGGAGGCAGTTGATTGCGTGCGGCCAGGCCAGCGGAGGGAGTAGGGTGGGCCGGGGAAGCCTGCGCGGCATCACAGCGTGCCACAAGAGGAGGGAGCAGGCAGTCCCGCCGGCGCTAGTTTAGGCGGTTGGAGCAGGAAGATCAGAGATTTAAGAATCACGTCGGCCGTTGGATGGACATCCAACACTAACTACTGCTAGAATCGTGTGTTCACTAACAAAGCCTTTCGTAAACAATTCAGCCTCGATATCTGTGGCGTCTACAGCCCATTTTCTATTATTTTTATATTTTTTACTCATTTTCTAATTCATATGGAATTTATTGCAGTCCATTTTCCATTTTTAGAATTGCTGGCCATTTTCTGGTCAGTACCAGGGTCAAAAAATTAACTAAATATGTGGGAAATTTTGAAAATTCACAAATTTTTGCTGGGGAACGAAATATTCTTAATCCAAAAATTAATAGCCATAGTAAAAAAAATTAAAAATAAATTAGTACTATGTCATGTTAAATCCAATGAAATACGTATAAGATATCAGTGAAGAACAAAAACAAAAAAAGAAACTTATATCCCATTTGCTATAATTTTTTTGGAATTTTCAACTCCTTTTGATATTACTTTTAATAGACATTGACTATACTCTTAAGCCAGGCCGGAATGCATCCCTCCTCGTCTTGAAAGATTTGCAGCCCAGTAATTCGGAGAAAACAAATATGCCTAGCTTGGGTATTCTTCAAAAAGAAATACTGGGCTAGCTATTTTCCCAAAGAACTGGTGCATGAGCATTTAGCTTTATTTATTTATTTACTTATTTATGTTTAGGGGACCATGAGCATGTACCTGGGCCGGATTCATGTGAGAGCCTCCCTTCCATTTAATTATGGGCTTCTCTATTGTGCCTTCCTCAGTGGGCTGCATGTTATCAACAAGTGGAAAATGTGTTCCGAGTTTCAAAAAAATGTGTTCCGTACGATAAATAGTATGCACTACGTACGGTACGGGGCACTAAAGGATCGAACCGTGCAACGACTTCCAAAACATTGTGTTTGTCGTTCTAACAACACATTTATTCAACCAACAGATGAAATATACTACTAATTGTACATTGAAAACAATACCAGCAACAAACAGACGAAATATACTACTGATTGTACACGTCTGCTTAGTAGGCCCACAAGTCAGTCACCAAATCTGACGGGTCCCGGCTGTCAACGGGATGAATATTTTTTTCGCAAAACAAGGAGGCACTCCCTTCCGTGCGAAGATACAACCGGTGGGTCCCAGCTGTCAGGTGGAGGAAACATTTTTTCAGCTTAATAAGGAGGAACTTTCCTTGCGTGCGACCATGGACCTCGTGGGTCCCAGCCGTCAGGCTCTCCACATAAAGTCCTCTTCTGATGACTCTCGTTTGTTGACCAGGCCGCACCGAACGCAGCAAGGCGGTGGACGACGGCGAGGCCCCGGACGGGAACGACTCGAAGATGGGAAAACGCGGCAGTGGAGTCGCAGATTGAGAGGAGGAGAAGGGTTATAATTGGTTCTGTTGTGGCGTGGGGCTGTAGTCTGTGGAGAATAACAGGAGGTTTCGAGGGGTGGAGGGATAGCCTGGCCGGCGATGGGGTAGCGCTTTGCAGCGATGCGTGCTAAGCAGAGCCGCTAGCCGCCGGAGGCCGGACCAGGTGGTCCCGACGACGCTGGAGGAAGAAGACGAGAGATTGAAGGTGCATGCCGGCCGTTGGATATAAATCCAATGGCTGTGGATGACACAATCATTTGTTGACCAAGTTGACAACGCCCTGCGTAGGCTTCGACCTATTGGCACATATGTCAGCCTGCAAAAATGTGGCATATATTTAACCCATGTTTTCTAGAATGTACAGTCCATTTTCTGGGCTGGGTGAACAAATAATTTCGCGTCAATCAGGCCCATTTATATTTTCTAAGAAATCCCAGCCCATTTGCACTTCCTTGAAATACACGTATTAGGTGGGCTCGTTATATATACGTATAATGTTATGTTAGAAGGAGCAATTAATATCAAAGAATAAACCGGAGAGGCACATTATATATATATATATAATTAAGAAATTAGCGAGTTATTGCTCAAAATAAAAATGAGCATGTTATTATTAAATTGGTCCTTAAAATCTTCGCAATCACCAGGATTTTACTTGCGTGTGAGTCAAAAACAACCAGGATTTTCCTTGCCTGTGAGTCAAAACCAACCAGGATTTTCCTTGCCTCTGAGTAAAAAACAACCAGGATTTTCCTTGCCAACTTCCGTTAAACATTTACTTTTATAAGTTGGAATGTTTTTATAATGTATATATAAGTCTCTATAAAATATACGATAATAGTAATAATATAAATATATATAATGTGGTTAGAAGGGAAAACATAAATTGGACACGGCATTACTTTTATAAGAGGCCTGCGTTTTATACCCCACAGTAGGCATACTAACAAGTTCACACACAAATACAACAGAAAAGGTAAACATTCATATCAAACTCAAGTTCACAGGACACGTTCATATCCATAGCCAACATTCACAATCAACAACTCAAAAGATTCATATATACACAAGCTCAGCATATCTATGCATCCAAATGATTGATAGATCACACGACAATATTCATACATAATTTACAAAAAGATTCAGATATACAAATGTTCAGTATGTTTATGCATCCAAATGATTGAGATCACAGCCAATATGATCCATGGACGAACTTTAATTACCTAGGGTACGGACTGGTAAATGGTGATCAATCGGAGGTACTTCTTGCTAAAATTTAGTTCTTGTACGAGTAAAACTTTAGAGTACATAAGAGGCAGCACAGACAATCTGAACTTTGCTTGTAGGTTTATCCTCAAATAGTTGCCTCGTGCCGAGGGATGTTTGAGCAACTTGGCCACTACTTTCATCCAACCAGTTTACTGGCTCATCTTGGTCCTGTATCTCGCCAAAATTCTACATTGCAGACGAGAAAGGATGCGGTTGAGAAAATGAACCACCCAATTTTTTGTGCAGTTCAACTGAAATGGAGCATCCTTGGTGTGTAGACTGATTAAGTGCCAGATGAATATAAGCGTCAACCAACTTGTCTGGAATCTTTAGACTCCATGCCATATAGTTCGCTACCATATGTGCCGATAACCAAAAGGCACAAGTTGGGACCAAAGACTGGACTGCGTTTTTCTGGGCTATGCACCAAGCAATATTTTTGGTGTTCACTCTCCTAACACTTGGAGTTTGACAATTGGTTGACGTCGGTTGATACTCGAATGAATTTAGGCACTTCTTGTCAACATGTGATCATTTTGTGCAGTTCTACTAAAATCACCCGATGTAATGATTTGCATGCGAGTTCAGGCTCCAAATTACTCCTTTATGAAATCGGCAAACAGTAGCACAATACCGAATTACCAATACATATGACAGGCACAGTAATCAGGATAAAGATCAGTACCAACCTGTGTGAGGTAGCATATCAATTACTATTTCCTTTGACTGGAAGACGAGATAAGCCAAGCTACTGACAGCAAAGGAAGAAAGCATGCAGAGTTTAGCGACTAACAGGAAAGGACGGAAGCTGTCGAGGCAATGAAGTACCCAAAGTTTTTGTGCAGTTCCACCAAAATCGAGCATCCCTGTTGGCACATATATTGAGAGAGTGAGATTACTGTAATAGTGGGACTAGTTTATGAAACATACACTAACAAATAGAAGCACCCTCATTATCTTAATGGGTAAAGTTAGCAACATAGTAGTCTTGCTTAAAGAGAGGTATTAGTTTATTCAATCAGTGCCAATTAGCTCAACTCAACACTCAAAGCATTGCCATTTATCATAGGTTGCAAAACTTTAACGTGCAAAGATAAAGGAGTTTCTCATGACAGTAGCATGATAGAAATAGAGATGACAGCAAACTAATATGGATGAAGGCCTTAGGCCTGTACCAACCTGAGAAAAAAAGCTTATTCATGTAGTCCCATAAGAGATGATAAAGCACTCACTGGAATCACACAATAGTATATATTTTTGTGCACTTCAAATGTATGGTTGAAATCACTCTTGTTTACCAGTGCTGAGATTATATAGAAAGATTATCAAGAACTTCCATCCGAGTTAAAGCACTGGCTGGGATACAGTTCATTGTCTTGTCTTGTGTAGTTCCATTTAATGTATGATTGGCACAACATGATCCCTGTTTGCACAAGTAGGAACAAGGTGAAACCTTCATTAGCTTAGTGAGAAAGGATAGGAAGACATTAGCAGATTACTCAAACAGTAGCATCAAATTCATGATGGACAATACGCAAAACATTGCCTCATTGAACCAATGGCAATAAATTGACATGCAAAGCAATAGCACTATTATGTCATGACACTAATAATATTCCCTCCCTGCTTCACCACATGATTCACCTCCATAAACAAACATACACACGTACATGATTCAGCATAGGGTCCTACTAAAGATTTGTTTAACTCCAACAGGAAAATTAGGCAGTAATAAATTAGTGTTACTTAAGTACTCCTAATTAATTAAGTGAGACAGCAGAAGTGGAAGGGCTCCCTGGAGGATCGTCTCACATGTAAGGTAGTCGTTGCCGAAGCCCTTGAATGGCCTCGACTTGAGGCCTCTGGCTTCAGCAAGATCACCTTGGCACTGTTTATTCTTGTTCTTCTTCCTCTTCATGCTCTGTTTCTCTTTCTCCTCACCAGTTGGTGAAACCAAGTACATGATTGGCCTTGTAATTCAGAATTGGTTTTGTCAGTGAGGGAGTACAAGTGTACTAGTAAAAACAGCATTATTTTCTCATGGCAGTCGGAAAATAGAGATGAACACATGCATTAAATATCATTCTTACCTAAAGGAAGGTTATGGCGCCAATATGGATGATGAGGATTGGAACACAGATCTCCCTTTGTGCAGTTCCACCAAAATGAACCAACTGTTCCATTCTGACATTCCAGTTAAACAGCACAAAAGTCACTTCTTTTAAGAAGAGTTTTGTGCAATGCACCAAAAGGTCACAACAGCAATTAGGTGAATTGGATATCCCTGTTTGCACAAAAAGGCACAGAGGAAACAGTCAGAGTCTCAAACAATTACAGGCAAAAACATTTGGCTAAACTTGTCATGGCTTATAACAGTGGCATGGCTTCATTTTTACCAGGGACATTAGATTAACAATAGCTAAGGATGCGTTCGGTTCACAGGTTTGGTGCAGGATTTTTGTAGGAACACAATTCCTACGATATTCTTTCCCTTCCAACCGTTCGGAACACGGGACAGGTGAATAGTGTTTCATAGGAAAGCTGGTCTGGTAGTACTGATTCCATAGGATTAGAAACATCCACGCGCTGCTCAGTTTTTGGGCGGAAGCCCGAGGTAGGCGCTCGCTGCCATGCGTTAGACAGGTTGTTGTGTTGTGTTGCCGGAATAAAACAATCAACCTATGTGTGGTACATGAGGTGAGGACAAGAGTAGTCACTCTGCAGCTGAATAAACAAATAGCATCTCATACTGCCAAGCATGCTACTCTAAAAAAAATATGTACATTTCGTAGTCCATCCGAACACATTCTCTTGAGAGTTTCCTCCGGTTCGCTATTCCATAGTTTTATACCTACATTCCTTTCCTATTCCTCTATTTTCATCAAGACCTATGTTTTCTGCCCCTTTATTCCGAACGGAGCCTAAATATTTGGTATAAGGACATGGGACAGTGGGTGCACCAGCAATCCAGCACCATGTACGTAAACATGGGCATAAAGTGGTGATTCATAGTTTGTTGCCCCAAGAAACAAACATCCAAGAAACATATCTTGGTTGGTCCCATTTTTGTTCACTCTAGCCACCTACTCCTATGTGTGGATAGCAAATCTAGTCCTGGTCATACCAATGTGTACAGCGTTACCCCTGTATTTCCCTTTTCGACCAAGAGACCGGTTGGATGACCAGTCTGTACTACTTTCACCCCCTTTCCTTCCTGTTTGTACCAAGTCCGATGTACATACTAAATTCCCCCACCCCCACTTTATTTCTTGTTTGAACCAAGTAGTACAAGATTTGACTCCATGAAGTAGCTTTACCTCTAACAATAGAAGAAAAAAATATGTGACGTTGGACCATCCGATCGAGAGGGGCTGAGAGGTAGAAAATGATGCACATGCAGCGACGTAGCAAGCTGGGAAAGTAGAGCTAAGGCGGTTTCGAACGAAGATATACCTGAAGGTCGTCGGGATGTGGATAGGTGGGCGGCGGGAGGCCGGATCCGCCCATAGGCAACGACGAAGGGATCAGAGGACCTCCCGCGTCGGCGCTCGGCCAGAGATAATGGTGCGACCGGCAGTGGGTCTCCTCCCTCGCTGTCGACGACGGCCTAAACGCTGCTCCTCCTCCCCTTCACCGGCGGAGGGGGATATGTCCGGATCTGTAACCAGCGGTGAGGATAGAAAGCCAGTGTTTTCTGAAGGGAGAAATACAGTGTTACTACCCCTGTCTTGTTTAGATCTGGAGAGGATGAGAGTGTGTGAATAGAGCAACCCTAGCAAGCAAGCACGGAGGCTCCGGCCTATATATACGTAGCAAGAAACCCTAGCAAGCAAGCAACCCCTATCTTCATCAACTCGTACAAGACCGAGAAATTTGATTACTACAACGCCCTGTCCCTCGCGGACTGAGCTTCGGTGCCTTAACTGCACCTGCCTTTGCCTGCATGATAGGAGGGCCAACCACCTGTTGGGCCCACCTGTCATTGACGCAAAGGTAGGAGAAGTAAGTAGAAGCTTTCGCTACACACTATCCCTCTCGCACGAGGTGGACGGACATGCAGCGGTGGATTCGATACTGTAGAAGTAGGAGTAACATCATTGTTTGTCTTCTCGAAGAGGTGAAGAGCCAAGCGCAACCCGAAAGTGGCAGTTGCGAACGCTCGCGTGGTGCGGTTCCTTGGAGTACTAGCTAGGCTCTTGCATGAGACAAATTTGCTATTGTTTAACAATTAAACTCCATTATCCATTGGTTGATACTCATTCTACATAGGTCCACGCGCTTAGCACCGTTTCCTCCTCGGGTCACCAATGTTTATTTGCTAATTAATAGCATTGCATGCAATGAACTAGCCATTGCAAGTCATTAAAAGCATGCACACCTCTCATCTCTTATTGGTTGATATGTCAAGAAACAAGAAACAAGGTAGAAGTTAATGCACCGCGCCTAAGTGTTTTGGGACTACGTATTTGGTTTTCATAAGATGACTTACACACCTAGAAGGAGGGAGTAGTATAGCCCTGTAAACCGGAAAGGAGTATTTGCCTTTCTAGAGATTTCAACAAGTGACTAGACTACATCGTCTGCAGTACTCCCTCCCTTCCGGTTTATAGGGCTCAAATCTCAAATCTCATGAACCAAGGCATTTTGCGATTGGATAAATGTATCTCGTACTTTACAAAACTACCCTAATTAAACTCATGCATTAATTACGTAGTTCTCTCGTTTTCCTCTCCACCTTGGTCGCGGTGCACAATATTGAGCACTCCTACTCCCTCCTTTCTGGTTTATAGGGCTTATCTCAAAATCTTAGTTTTTTCATTTTATAAGGCTCAATTTGGTTGTTCCCCATCACAAGTTCAGATCCAAGGTGCATTAAATAATTGCATGTAGGTATTAAGAGAAAATTGACCAATGCATGTACTTTATGCATGCATTGCAATTAATACATTGGTAAACATACATTTTTGAAGAAAACAAGAGCATTAATTGGGTGCTTTTGCAAATTACAAAAAGGATTCCACCACTCACCATCTACCTTGGTTGGTGAAATTTTTGAATTGAGCCCTATAAACCGGAAAGGAGGGAGTATATGACTAGCCGCTCTATCTACATGCGGGACATTTCAAAGCATCCGGGCCTGCGTGCCATCCACCAAATCACAGTGAGGTGCTACATTCGAGACTCACCTGTCACCCCGGTGTGGCCGTCATGACCCGTCATATCACAAAACGCACACCTTTACCAGCAGTGGTAAGGTGGCCTCCAAGTTGGACTGGACGAAGCAACCATCATTTCACTGGAACGCTCGATCAAGCCCTTTCTTCCCTTTCTTGAAGAAAACCTCACTCCAGGCTACTCACTTCTGCCATTTCTCTTCTGTACCAATGATGGAAAGGTGGGCGAATCAGTTATGTTGCTATATTCTCATTCCAAGAATCTTCTTTTTGCGAAGCACCGACCGATTCTCACATCCTATTCTTTTCCCGTTTTCATTGCGATTGTGGTTTCCTTTCGATTGCTTTTTGTTTGTCAGTTCATTGATGGATCCTGGAGCACAAGGCAAAGAGTTGCCGGCGGACAACCCACTGGAGACAGCGACGTCTAGGAAGCGAGCACCGACCAACGAGTTGACCATGTTGGCGGGCCAACCCATGGAGACGAAGAACTCCAAGAAACAAGCACTGGCCCAAGAGTTGAGGACGTTGGCGGACGAACTCCTCAAAGAAAGTTGGAATAACAGCAATGGCCCCACCGTGCCTACCCCAGGAACTCTGATTGCCACCTATGTGAGGCTCAAGACCGAGTTTGAGGAGATAGTCGCTGTTGAGAAGCAGTATTCCCCTGGCAAGGTGATGGCCCCCATCGAGGATGAGGAGATGTCCCCCGTGTTGGAAATATGCCCTAGAGGCAAAAATAAAAGCATTATTATTATATTTCCTTATTCATGATAATTGTCTTTATTCGTGCTATAATTGTGTTATCCGGAAATCGTAATACATGTGTGAATAACAGACAACAACATGTCCCTAGTAAGCCTCTAGTTGACTAGCTCGTTGATCGATAGATAGTCATGGTTTCCTGACTATGGACATTGGATGTCATTGATAACGAGATCACATCATTAGGAGAATGATGTGATGGACAAGACCTAATCCTAAACATAGCATAAGATCGCATAGTTCGTTTGCTAGAGTTTTCCAATGTCAAGTATCCTTTCCTTAGACCATGAGATCGTGTAACTCCCGGATACCGTAGGAGTGCTTTGTGTGTGCCAAACGTCACAACGTAACTGGGTGACTATAAAGGTATACTACGGGTATCTCTGAAAGTGTCTGTTGGGTTGATACGGATCAAGACTGGGATTTGTCACTCCGCTTGACGGAGAGGTATCACCGGGCCCTCTCGGTAATGCATCATCATAATGAGCTCAATGTGATCAAAGTGTTTGATCACGGGATCATGCATTACGGTACGAGAAAAGTGACTTGCCGGTAACGAGATTGAACGAGGTATTGGGATACCGACGATCGAATCTCGGGCAAGTAAAATACCGATTGACAAAGGGAATCGTATACAGGATTAATTGAATCCTCGACATCGTGGTTCATCCGATAAGATCATCGTGGAGCATGTGGGAGCCAACATGGGTATCCAGATCCCGCTATTGGTTATTGCCCGAGAGCCGTCTCGGTCATGTCTGCATGTCTCCCGAACCCGTAGGGTCTACACACTTAAGGTTCGGTGATGCTAGGGTTGTGAAGATATGTATATGCAGTAACCCGAATGTTGTTCGGAGTCCCGGATGAGATCCCGGACGTCACGAGGAGTTCCGGAATGGTCCAGAGGTAAAGAATTATATATAGGAAGTGCTATTTCGGCCATCGGGACAAGTTTCGGTGTTATCGGTATTGTACCGGGACCACCGGAGGGGTCCCGGGGGTCCACCAGGTGGGGCCACCTGCCCCGGTGGGCCACATGGGCCTTAGGGGGTGCGCCTTGGCCTGCATGGGCCAAGGGGAACCAGCCCCAAGAGGCCCATGCGCCTAGGGTTACAAAGGGAAGGAGTCCCACAAGGGGAAGGCACCTCCTAGGTGCCTTGGGGGGGAGGGAAACCTCCCCTTGGCCGCCGCCCCAAGGAGATTGGATCTCCTAGGGCCAGCGCCCCCCCTTGGCACTCCTATATAAAGGGGGGATGGGAGGGGGCAGCGGCACCCCTGGTCATTGGCGCCTCCCTCTCCCTCCCCAACACCTCCTCCTCCTCCATTGAGCACGGCGAAGCCCTGCCGGAGTACTGTAGTTCCACCATCACCACGCCATCGTGCTGCTGCTGGAGCCTTCTTCCCCAACCTCTCCTTTGCCTTGCTGGATCAATAAGAAGGAGACGTTACGCTGACCGTACGTGTGTTGAACGCGGAGGTGCCGTGCTTTCGGTGCTAGGATCTCCGGTGATTTGGATCACGGTGTGTACGACTACTTCATCCCCGTTCGTTGAACGCTTCCGCTCGCGATCTACAAAGTGGTATGTAGATGCAATCTCTCTCTCCCATGACTCGTTGCTAGATGAACTCATAGATGGATCTTGGTGAAACCATAGGAAAAATTTTAATTTTCTGCAACGTTCCCCAACAGTGGCATCATGAGCTAGGTCTATGCGTAGTTCTTCTTGCGCGAGTAGAACACAATTTGTTGTGGGCGTAGATTTGTCAACTTTTCTTGCCGCTACTAGTCTTATCTTGCTTCAGCGGTATTGTGGGATGAAGCGGCCCGGACCAACCTTACACGTACGCTTACGTGAGACCGGTTCCACCGACTAACATGCACTAGTTGCATAAGGTGGCTGGCGGGTGTCTGTCTCTCCCACTTTAGTTGGAGCGGATTCGATGAAAAGGGTCCTTATGAAGGGTAAATATAAGTTGACAAATCACGTTGTGGCTTTCACGTAGGTAAGAAAACGTTCTTGCTAGAACCCTAATTCAGCCACGTAAAATTTGCAACAACAATTAGAGGACGTCTAACTTGTTTTTGCAGCAAGTGCTTTGTGATATGATATGGCCAAAGTTGTGATGAATGATGAATGATCTATATGTGATGTATGAGATGTTCATGCTATTGTAATAGGAATCACGACTTGCATGTCGATGAGTATGACAACCGGCAGGAGCCATAGGAGTTGTCTTTATTTTTTGTATGACCTGCGTGTCATTGAGAAACGCCATGTAAATTACTTTACTTTATTGCTAAACACGTTAGCCATAGTAGTAGAAGTAATAGTTGGCGAGCAACTTCATGGAGACACGATGATGGAGATCATGATGATGGAGATCATGGTGTCAAGCCGGTGACAAGATGATCATGGAGCCCCAAGATGGAGATCAAAGGAGCTATGTGATATTGGCCATATCATGTCACGTTTATTATTTGATTGCATGTGATGTTTATCATGTTTTGCATCTTGTTTACTTAGAACGACGGTAGTAAATAAGATGATCCCTCATAATAATTTCAAGAAAGTGTTCCCCCTAACTGTGCACCGTTGCGACAGTTCGTTGTTTCGAAGCACCACGTGATGATCGGGTGTGATAGATTCTAACGTTCACATACAACGGGTGTAAGACAGATTTACACACGCAAAACACTTAGGTTGACTTGACGAGCCTAGCATGTACAGACATGGCCTCGGAACACAGAAGATCGAAAGGTCGAGCATGAGGCGTATACAAGATACGATCAACATGAAGATGTTCACCGATGTTGACTAGTCCGTCTCACGTGATGATCGGACACGACCTAGTTGACTCGGATCATGTAATACTTAGATGACTAGAAGAGGGATGTCTATATAAGTGGGAGTTCATTAAATAATTTTATTAAATGAACTTTATTATCATGAACTTAGTCTAAAATATTTACAATATGTCTTGTAGATCAAATGGCCAACGTAGTCCTCAACTTCAACGCGTTCCTAGAGAAAACCAAGCTGAAAGACGATGGCAGCAACTATACAGACTGGGTCCGGAACCTGAGGATCATCCTCATAGCTGCCAAGAAAGATTATGTCCTACGAGCACCGCTGGGTGACGCACCTATTCTCCCTGCAGAACAAGACGTTATGAATGCTTGGCAGTCACGCTGCGATGATTACTCCCTCGTTCAGTGCGGCATGCTTTACAGCTTAGAGCCGGGGCTCCAAAAGCGTTTTGAGAGACATGGAGCATATGAGATGTTCGAAGAGCTGAAAATGGTTTTCCAAGCTCATGCCCGGGTCGAGAGATATGAAGTCTCCGACAAATTCTTTAGCTGTAAGATGGAGGAAAATAGCTCCGTCAGTGAACACATACTCAAAATGTCTGGGTTGCACAACCGCTTGACTCAACTGGAAGTTAATCTCCCGGATGAAGCGGTCATTGACAGAATCCTCCAGTCGCTTCCACCTAGCTACAAGAGCTTTGTGATGAACTACAATATGCAGGGGATGGTAAAGACCATTCCTGAGGTATATGCTATGCTGAAATCAGCAGAGGTAGAAATTAAGAAGGAGCATCAAGTGTTGATGGTGAATAAAACCACTAAGTTCAAGAAGGGCAAGGGTAAAAAGAACTTCAAGAAGGACGACAAGGAAGTTGCCGCGCCCGGTAAGCAAGTTGCCGGGAAGAAGCCAAAGAATGGACCCAAGCCCGAGACTGAGTGTTTTTATTGCAAGGGAAATGGTCACTGGAACCGGACAACGAAAGGGGCTCCGGCCCCATAGGTGCTCGCGGGGGACGCCGTCCACCCCGACATCTTTGGCGCGCCAGGTAGGGGGCCATGGAGCGCATGCTGCGGAGGCATTCTTTCCCACGGGCTCGTGTGCGGCCCTCCTCGAGTATCCACTCGCGCGGAGACTGGGCAAGAAGCAGCTGCTCCTTGAGGAGGACCGCCTTCTGGCCGCTGGGCGAACGATTCGCCTCCAGCGAACTCTGCGCCGCTCCCGTAGCCGCAGAAGTTAGCGCCAGAAGTCACGAGAAAGGCGACCTCGTTCCCCGGCGCGCCTCGTCCGCCGGGGTGCCGAACGAGTTGACGCCGACCGTGGGAGGAATCTTGCCAGCGCGGTTGCCGGAACCCGTCCCGCCAACCATCCTTTCTGCCCAAGTCTTGCCGCAGTTGCATGTGATCCTTGGCGCGGAGAGGGGCGCGGATCCCCAAGCATAGCTACGCCTAGCTCCGGAGGGTCGTGAGGCCCTGCGCCTTTGCCTACCCCCAGGATGGGCTGGATGCTGCCCAAGGAGGTTTTACCCTACCGGGCGGCAAGCGATAAGAAAAGATAAGTTGCCGGAGCTCGAGCAATTGCCCCATCAATTTTTAAGAGTTATCTCCCTCGAACGACCGAGCCTTGGTTGAGAGGCCTGAGCGCGGAAGGACCGGCACGAGACTGGTTGCGCCCTCATTTTGTTTCGAGTCCGCTCAATGACTTGAGTGTGCTACACCCCGAGTAGCGTCCTCACTTTGTTTCGAGCTCGCCCGGCACCCTAAGCGTGCTGCGACCGCAGTCGCACCTCTTACTTTGCCTTGAGCCTGCTCAACAATCTGAGTGAGCGGCAACCAGCCGCGGCGAGGTTTCTTGCCGGTGGTAGCCCCGCCAGTGGGTCGCTGACGTCCCGCACTCGGCGCCCGTGGCAAGGCGGAGGCCTACGCCGGCAAGTCCCCGAAAACGTAGGGCGGAAACAAACAAGGCGCCGGTCAAGTAGAGGAGATAACAGTGCGATGCATTGCCTAAGATAAAAAGTTATATTACAAAATGCCCTACTGCTGCTCTAACCAGCCGTTTCCATGGCATATTTAACAGCGGCAGGGAAAGGAGATAAAAGAAAGGGGCAGGCGGCCTAGTCCACGCGGTCGCCCTCGATCCTCTTGACCCCGGCCGCCTTCTTGACGATAGGGGCGATGAGGGCCTGGATCCCCGTCAGGTCTGCGTTCTCCGGCAAGGGCCTGAGGACGTTAGTAAGCCTGATGTCGGGGTTGCGGAAAACGATCTTCACCAGCACCCTCTCGAGGGCCCCGGAGATGGTCTCCCGCGTCTCGTCGGCCAGCTCCTTCGGAAGCGACGTTCGGAGGTGCTGGAGCGCCTGCACCACCCCCTGGAAGAAGGAAGTGAGCTTGGCGCTGGGCACGACGTCCTCGTCGGTGAGGGACTGGTGGCCCTCGATCCCCAGCAGCGTCAGCTCCTTGTCGATGGTGGCGGCGATGTCGACGAGGCCCTCGGTCCACCGCTCCACCGTATCCCTGAAGGTGTTCTGGGAAACGGCGGCGCGCCTCAGCAGCTCCTCGTTGCCGTCGACCTCCTTCCGTAAAGCCGCCTCCCGCTCCTTAGCGCTGTCCAGCGCCTTGCCGAGCGCCTCCAATTTCAGTTCCAGAGTGGAGTTGGAGTTCTTGGCGGCGTCAAGCTCCTGGATCTTCTCGGCGAAGCGACCCTGAAGCTCACCGAGGGTGAGCGCACCCTTCTCGCGCTCCTGCCGGAGCGCGGCGAGCTCCTCGTCCTTCGCCTTGAAGTCGGAATCGAGCTGCGCCACCCTCGCCTCCAGCCCCTTCTTGGTGACCTCAGCGGCTGCAGCAGCGTCCTGCGCCTTCTTCAGGTCTCCGCTGAGCGCCCGCTCGCGCGCGGCAACCTCCTCCTCGTGGTTGGCGAGGCTGGCCGTTTTCAGCACCAGCTCGCCTTCCCGCGCGGATAACTCCGCGGCGGCAAGCCTCTGCTGCTCCTCGGCCTCCGCCTTCTCAAGGATAAAGGCCGTCCGCGCCTCGCCAAGCTGCCTCCGCTCCTCCGCCAGGGACTGGACGGCCTGCTGGTTGAGCTCCCGGAGCTCGGCGGCGCGCTTCTCCATGTCCGCACCCGCCTTCGCGACAAGGGCCTCTCGCCGCTCCACTTTGGCCTGCCGGGCCCGGTAGAGCGACACAAGCCTACGGAACAGCTGCTCCTCCTCGGGCTCATTGCCGCTGGAGTTTGGCACGTCCACCACCGTCAGCCCGACGGAGGCAAGCACCTCTCCGTCCAAGGCCTCCCCCTCAACAGGCGCCCTGGAGCTCGACTCCCAGGGGAGCCTGATGAAGACGCCGTCGCCTGCTTTCAGGTAGGCGCCCGCCGGGGGCTCCTCGGAGTCCGCCGCGGCGGCGGCGGCAGGGTCGCTGGCCGGCGGAGTGCCCGACGCCCCCGTCACCTCGGGGCCGTCAGCACGATTACCGGTCCCCTCGCCCCAGGCGGCCGCGTCGGCTTTGGCGGCCTCGGCCTCCCCGTCGCCCGCGGGGATATCAACGCCGTCCGCCTCCCGAGCGCCGGCAACGTCGTCGGCATCGCCATGCGCGCCCTTCTCGACGACGACCTCAGCCTCTATCGAATCCGAGGCGGGCGGGTCTGAGGAAAGGAGAAAGATCAATCGAACGAGTCAAAGGAAGAAAAGACCAAGGGGAGCTTTTTTGCGCAAGGGAGAGTTACCGGCGACGGGGTCCGAAGCCGCGCTCGCCGCGGCTGGGGGATCGTCGAAGTTGACGACGCCGGGCGCTCCAAGGACAGATCGCTGCTGTCTCTGGGAGAAGGAGGTGGCAGAGGTTTTAGAGAGGTAGCAACCAAGGGAAGGGCGAACCGCCCCTACTTTCCTCCGCTTATAAGAGGAAGAGGTGGGGGGGGGACGCTTCGCCTCTCCGAATAAAGAGATCGTGCGCGACGCGACGCGCGCCTGCGCGGTTCAGCCCCGCGCACGCCACCCACGTCACGCTCACCCCGCACGCCCCGCCCCCACGACGCCGCGATAAGCGCGCGCCGCCTGGGGAAGGTGCGATGGATGCGGAGTTAAGGAGCAGCGCGACCAAGGCCACGCGTGCCCGTGCACTGTTAGGGCCTGGCCCAACGACGCTCGGCACCGTGTGTGGCCCAGGCCCGGGGGCTCCTGTCGGTGTACTAAAGTAGGGGTACCTTAGTACCCCAGACTTGTGCACGGGCAGTTGTAGCACCCTGCTGCGAGGCCCGCCCAGGAAGCGCCAAGAGAAGACCAAGCATTCAGGACAAGGCCCCCCGGCAAGAGGAGCTTGCCGGGCCAAGAAGACAAGACCCCGGCAAGAGGAGCTTGCCGGGACGACTAAGCCCGTGTAATACCATCCAAGAACAAAGTAGACGAGACAGAAGATCGAGACCCCGACAAGAGGAGCTTGTCGGGAAGGCCGAACCCAGGCACCACAAGAGAAGCCCGCCACGGCGCGCCATGCGCCCCGGCAAGGCCTGGTAGCCGGCAAGCTATCAGGCACAGGAAGACGACCCCCGCGGCAAGCCACTTGCCGCAGCAAATCGCCACCTCAGGACTGCGCTCCAGCTCACCCGCCCACGCGTCGCTCCGGGGTTTCCCCCAAGGGCACGTGGCGGGGCACCGCGCAGCCTGGGGAATGCGGTGGCATGCAGCCACCACCGTGGCGAGCGGTGGCGCACCTAACGGTCCGCCTCGGTGCTGTCTAGGCGACCGTGACGGGCATTTAATGCCCTTGTCCCCTACCGTCAGAAGTAGGTATGATAACACTGTGCCGCACTGTAGCGCCGCTGTTCCCGCACTGTTACAACTTCCACCCCTTTTACACTTTTACCCCTTTCTCTTACGTTGACACCTGTCGGTGACCCCTTTGCGCTATAAAAGGAGGCCCGTGTGCAACGTAGGGGGGGTTCGGAGATTGGGAATCCAGACAGCCATACGCTCGGTGTAGCTAGCTCTCCAAGCTCCCGAGCTCCCCAGTTCAATACAACCAAGCAGGAGTAGGGTTTTACGCGTCCATCGCGGCCCGAACCTGGGTAAACCGCCCGTGTGCTCGCCTCGATCTGCTCTCCGTGCTCCCTCCGCCCCCCTCACTGGACAACGAAGGGGCTCCGGCCCCATAGGTGCTCGCGGGGGACGCCGTCCACCCCGACAGACTTACCGCTATCTTTTTGGGGCTATGCTTTAGAGACTGCCGCATTCACTTTAAATAGGGCTCCGTCGAAATCCGTTGAGACGACACCGTATGAATTATGGTTTGGGAAGAAACCTAAGCCGTCGTTTCTAAAAGTTTGGGGATGCGATGCTTATGTCAAGAAACTTCAACCTGAAAAGCTCGAACCCAAGTCGGAAAAATGCGTCTTCATAGGATACCCTAAAGAAACTGTTGGGTATACCTTCTACCTCAGATCCGAAGGCAAGATCTTTGTTGCCAAGAATGGATCCTTTCTAGAGAAGGAGTTTCTCTCGAAAGAAGTAGGTGGGAGGAAAGTAGAACTTGATGAAGTGTTGCCTCTTGAACCGGAAAATGGCGAAACTCAAGAAAACATTTGTGAGGTTCCTGCACCGACTAGAGAGGAAATTAATGATGATGATCAAGATACTTCCAATCAAGCTCCTACTGAAATTCGAAGGTCCACAAGGACACGTTCCGCACCAGAGTGGTACGGCAACCCTGTCTTGGAAATCATGTTGTTAGACAACAGTGAACCTTCGAACTATGAGGAAGCAATGGCGGGCCCGGATTCCGACAAATGGCTGGAAGCCATGAAATCCGAGATAGGATCCATGTATGAAAACGAAGTATGGACTTTGACTGACTTGCCCGTTGAACGGCGAGCCATAGAAAATAAATGGATCTTTAAGAAGAAGACAGACGTGGATGGTAATGTGACCATCTATAAAGCTCGACTTGTCGCTAAGGGTTATCGACAAGTTCAAGGGGTTGACTACGATGAGACTTTCTCACCGGTAGCGAAGCTGAAGTCCGTCCGAATCATGTTAGCAATTGCCGCATTCTACGATTATGAAATATGGCAAATGGACGTCAAAACGGCATTCCTTAATGGTTTCCTTAAGGAAGAATTGTATATGATGCAGCCGGAAGGTTTTGTTGATCCTAAGAATGCTGACAAGGTGTGCAAGCTCCAACGCTCGATTTATGGGCTGGTGCAAGCATCTCGGAGTTGGAACATTCGCTTTGATGAGATGATCAAAGCGTTTGGGTTTACGCAGACTTATGGAGAAGCCTGCGTTTACAAGAAAGTGAGTGGGAGCTCTGTAGCATTTCTCATATTATATGTAGACGACATACTTTTGATGGGAAAAGATATAGAACTCTTGGACATCATTAAGGCCTACTTGAATAAGAGTTTTTCAATGAAGGACCTTGGAGAAGCTGCTTATATATTAGGCATCAAGATCTATAGAGATAGATCGAGACGCCTCATAGGTCTTTCACAAAGCACATACCTTGATAAAATATTGAAGAAGTTCAATATGGATCAATCTAAGAAAGCGTTCTTACCTGTGTTACAAGGTGTGAAATTGAGCTCAGCTCAATGTCCGACCACGGCAGAAGATATAGAAGAGATGAGCGTCATCCCCTATGCCTCAGCCATAGGTTCTATTATGTATGCCATGCTGTGTACCAGACCTGATGTAAACCTTGTCGTAAGTTTGGTAGGAAGGTAGCAAAGTAATCCCGGCAAGGAACACTGGACAACGGTCAAGAATATCCTGAAGTACCTGAAAAGGACTAAGGAAATGTTTCTCGTTTATGGAGGTGACGAAGAGCTCGTCGTAAAGGTTTACGTCGACGCTAGCTTCGACACAGATCTGGATGACTCTAAGTCACAAACCGGATACGTGTATATTTTGAATGGTGGGGCAGTAAGCTGGTGCAGTTGCAAGCAAAGCGTCGTGGCGGGATCTACATGTGAAGCGGAGTACATGGCAGCCTCGGAGGCAGCACATGAAGCAATTTGGGTGAAGGAGTTCATCACCAACCTCGGAATCATACCTAATGCATCGGGGCCAATCAAACTCTTCTGTGACAACACTGGAGCTATTGCACTTGCAAAGGAGCCCAGGTTTCACAAGAAGACCAGGCACATCAAGCGTCGCTTCAACTCCATTCATGAAAATGTTCAAGATGGAGACATAGAAATTTGTAAAGTGCACACGGATCTGAATGTCGCAGATCCGTTGACTAAACCTCTCCCTAAGGCAAAACATGATCAGCACCAGAACTCTATGGGTGTTCGATTCATTACAATGTAGCTAGATTATTGACTCTAGTGCAAGTGGGAGACTATTGGAAATATGCCCTAGAGGCAATAATAAAAGCATTATTATTATATTTCCTTATTCATGATAATTGTCTTTATTCGTGCTATAATTGTGTTATCCGGAAATCGTAATACATGTGTGAATAACAGACAACAACATGTCCCTAGTAAGCCTCTAGTTGACTAACTCGTTGATCGATAGATAGTTATGGTTTCCTGACTATGGACATTGGATGTCATTGATAACGAGATCACATCATTAGGAGAATGATGTGATGGACAAGACCCTATCCTAAACATAGCATAAGATCGCATAGTTCGTTTGCTAGAGTTTTCCAATGTCAAGTATCCTTTCCTTAGACCATGAGATCGTGTAACTCCCGGATACCGTAGGAGTGCTTTGGGTGTGCCAAACGTCACAACGTAACTGGGTGACTATAAAGGTATACTACGGGTATCTCTGAAAGTGTCTGTTGGGTTGATACGGATCAAAACTGGGATTTGTCACTCCGCTTGACGGAGAGGTATCACCGGGCCCTCTCGGTAATGCATCATCATAATGAGCTCAATGTGATCAAAGTGTTTGATCACGGGATCATGCATTACGGTACGAGAAAAGTGACTTGCCGGTAACGAGATTGAACGAGGTATTGGGATACCGACGATCGAATCTCGGGCAAGTAAAATACCGATTGACAAAGGGAATCGTATACGGGATTAATTGAATCCTTGACATCGTGGTTCATCCGATGAGATCATCGTGGAGCATGTGGGAGCCAACATGGGTATCCAGATCCCGCTGTTGTTTATTGCCCGAGAGCCGTCTCGGTCATGTCTGCATGTCTCCCGAACCCGTAGGGTCTACACACTTAAGGTTCGGTGACGCTAGGGTTGTGAAGATATGTATATGCAGTAACCCGAATGTTGTTCGGAGTCCCGGATGAGATCCCGGACGTCACGAGGAGTTTCGGAATGGTTCGGAGGTAAAGAATTATATATAGGAAGTGCTGTTTTGGCCATCGGGACAAGTTTCGGGGTTATCGGTATTGTACCGGGACCACCGGAGGGTCCCGGGGGGTCCACCGGGTGGGGCCACCTGCCTCGGGGGCCACATGGGCTCTAGGGGGTGCGCCTTGGCCTACATGGGCCAAGGGGAACCAGCCCCAAGAGGCCCATGCGCCTAGGGTTACAAAGGGAAGGAGTCCCACAAGGGGAAGGCACCTCCTAGGTGCCTTGGGGGGGAGGGAAACCTCCCCTTGGCCGCCGCCCCAAGGAGATTAGATCTCCTAGGGCCGGCGCCCCCCTTGGCACTCCTATATAAAGGGGGGTGGGGAGAGGGCAGCCGCACCCCTGGTCATTGGCGCCTCCCTCTCCCTCCCCAACACCTCCTCCTCCTCCATTGAGCACGGCGAAGCCCTGCCGGAGTACTGTAGTTCCACCATCACCACGCCGTCGTGCTGCTGCTGGAGCCTTCTTCCCCAACCTCTCCTTTGCCTTGCTGGATCAAGAAGAAGGAGACGTTACGCTGACCATACGTGTGTTGAACGCGGAGGTGCCGTGCTTTCGGTGCTAGGATCTCCGGTGATTTGGATCACGGTGTGTATGACTACTTCATCCCCGTTCGTTGAACGCTTCCGCTCGCGATCTACAAAGTGGTATGTAGATGCAATCTCTCTCTCCCATGACTCGTTGCTAGATGAACTCATAGATGGATCTTGGTGAAACCGTAGGAAAAATTTTAATTTTCTGCAACGTTCCCCAACACCCCGGAGGGATGAGATCCCCCGGTGAGCTGCACAAGGTAAAAAATAATGGCTTATTACCATAGTTGTGGTTTTTGATTATTTGCAATGTGCTTGCTAATATGTTAGGGTTGTGTAGGTGCCGGTGAACGTCCTTGATGATTCCGATGTCGTGGCCCGTCCTGTTGGCATCGCCCCAGAGATCGATTCCGATGCCGCTGTCCATCCTATGGACATCGCCCCAGAGATCAATTCCGATGTCGCGGTATGTCCTGCGGATATCGTGCCAGAAATTGATTTCCATGCCGCTATCCGTGGTGTGGTCATTGCCCAAGAGATCGATGACAAGAAATAGTTGGTCGCGCTAATCCTTCAGGGTAGTTTGCATTGCCCTGTGTTTAATTACCAGAACGATGTGTGTTATCAAACCATCTTAGGGCTAGTGCACTGTCTTGTGTGGGCGGATCTTGCTACTTTTGTTTGATAGTGAATCATGCGAACCCTCTCCGAGTTATGGAAACAGATGTATCCTCACCAGATTTTGATGTAATATATGGCATGATTAGATGTAAGTTTGAACTGTTTATCATATCAGCAGGGCTTGTTTCATGATTCTTGGTGTTAGTAGGCTAGCTACTGTGCGAGCTATATTACTTGCAAAACACTCACCAAAGAGAAACGTTTGGGCTGATGAGCTCGTGGTACGCTTATACTTATCCCTCGTCGATCGACCAATAGCCCTAGCTCCTAAAATTGTAGGCTTAGTGATCGATGACCTAGGCGGGCTAGTTTGGCCTAGTGGGTTTCAGTGATATGACGTGCAACACAAAATCATAGCAGTGCAGAGACGTACTCCCTCCGTTCCAAAATAGATGACCTAGGCGGGGTAGTTTGGCCTAGTGGGTTTTAGTGATATGACGTGGTACAGTGCCGTCCAGTCTTCGCGTGTGGTAGCAGTATTGCGGGTACAGTAAGTTTTCTTGAAGAAGCGGAATTCAATGAAGCCATGATGGTTCCTTCGTCCGAACAACTTACAATGGGAAAGGTTGGGCCTGCGATACGACCGGGGTAGACCAGGATAATTTTATGCATGGCAGGTGGACCAGGATGGTCGACGTCCCACATGTCGGCGAATGAAAGTATTCTTTCCGATATAGAGGACGAGCAACGAGTATTCATTGTTTATTTTTGATGAAAGCTATTGTCTCCACTATTACGATGGAGGAGTGTGAAACATGGCAGCCCAGTGAACTTGGCATGTGCACCACTCCCTCCTTCCTCATGTAATGCCCAGGTTACAGCTTTTTCTCACTTTCTCTCTATCTATTTCCTCTCAAATGTTTTTACCTTTCTTTTTTAAGACACAATTGTTTTTATGCCTTTTTTAGAATTATGTTTTTATACCTAGGAGCACGTGTAGTGACGGGCTCTTGCAGAGCCCACTCCTTGACTTTGTCAATGCCTCTCTCTCCTCCCCATAAGGAGTACTACTTGCTATGCATGCATGCGGCGGCCAGCTGGCGTCTTGAGGGGCCAGGGCGGTGAGAGCGGGCTCCGGAAGCGGTCCGGACTCTAGCATAATTTTGGTTTTTACAGTATTTCTCTCTCCATTGACAGGTAGGCCCGCGTAGATAGATAAAGAACACGAGCTGATGAGGCGCATGCGGACTGTTTGACTGGTCAACAAGACAAATACGGAGCTATACGCTGAGCCAGTGACCGTATAACCACCATATCTCGTATACAATGATCAAAGTGAGCTACCAAGACAAGTTCGATGACCGCCAATGCATTTTACTCAGTAATAAATGACCAGGATTGACGGGGAATCCAAATTTGCTTCGTCTTCTGTGCTTGAGCTCTTTACAAACCAATGCACTGTATGGTTGTCCGGCCACTCAACCCCAGAGCTCTCACCAAGCGTCGTTCATGCCACCGCGCTGCACACTAACCAGTAAGGCAGCGATGGCATCCCACCGCGCCGAGTTCCTCGCCGCCCATGACCGCACACAAAATGGTAGGGAAGCGATGGCATCCCGCCATGCCGAGTTCATGCCGCTCGCGACCTCACAACTATGTGGGAGGAATTTGAAGATGCCAAGGCCGAATGGTCGGTAGAGCAAGAGGCGGCCAAAGCCGCACAGAGGGAGCGGGAAAGTCAGAAAGCACTCAAGAAAAGAGAGGCCCGCCGCCGCAAGAAAGAAAAGGACGCACGCGCTGCTGCGGAGAGGTCGGCGGAGATCCAAGCACGGTTGGGTGTCGCCGACAAAGCCGGGAAGGAGAACGACGGCGTCTGGACAGCATGTGAGAAGTAGTAGTACTAGTAGTTAGTGTGTGTGTGTGTGTGTCTGAGTACAAGCATGTACCAGTACTACTAGTTACTACTGTAGTTTTTAGAGCAAATTACCAGTACATTAGCCTAAAATAAATGGAAAAATTCCTATCCTAAGCATCAAATGGCATCTCTTTCTCTATAGCAATTGAGATGCATGTCATCTCACTTCCTATGATTTTCATATTCCTATCCTATGAACGAAAGGAGGCCTCTATTGTAGTAACTATTATAGCAAGCAGTACTGCTGGTACAGTAGTTTTCTTCAAGAAGCGGAATTGAACGAAGTCATGATGGTTCCTTCGTCCAAGCAACTTCAAAGTGGGAAGTGGGTCTGTGATTTGATGGCTCATTAGTCATTGTTACTACGGCGCAACGACCTGGGTGACTCCCTTGGAGTTCTATGTGCATGGCAAGTTGACCAGGATGGTCGACGTCCCACATGTTGGCGAACGGAGTAGTATTGTTTCCGATATCGAGGTATAGTATCACTGTTGATTGGTTCGCAAAAAAAATAGTATCACTGCCGATTTATAATTAATTTTTATTTCTGATGAATGCTAGTGTTTCAACTCTTACGATGAAGGGTGCCAAACATGGCACGTGCTGGATGTCCCACACGTCAGCGAAAGGAGTGGGACATGAACAGCGTGGTAGAGTCCAGCGTAAAAAAACAGCGTGGTAGAGCGTCTCCCCTTCTTCCACTTCTGGGTCGGAGACCACACGTAGTAGTACTTAGTGGTATGAACAATACAAAGTGCGACCTGGAGACAAAGACACGTTTTCCGCAAAAAAATGGAGACAAAGACACGTCTAGTTGGAAGGTCTCGGGGCATACACGTAAACAAATATAAAACTTAATATGTGCCTCCAACTAATATAGTAGTAGTAGAGTACTTAGGCACGTACTCCATAACATCACCGTGCATTGCACGTACAACATTTAGTGGTAGTACGTAGTAAGAGACAAATGCCGCCCAAGAGTTCCCTTCTCGATCTACTTTTGGGTGTTTGGTAGAGTGTATGGAGGGTGCATGAGTCCACACTAGTTTAGCACAAATACACTAGAAGCATGCATGAAGAGAGCATGCATGAAGAGGGCTGTTGAGTTGAGCATGCCTAAAGAGGGAACAACTATGCTGAGACGAGAACGCAACCAAACACACCCTATATGCCACGCATGTTCATACGATTTGTGCCTTTCTACTTCACTTACTGCGCTACATTACTCAGGTTCGTACGTCCACTCCTGGGTACATGTTCGTCTCGTAGTTCCAGTCCCACGTGTTCTTCATATAGATGGAACGATCCTTGCATAACACGTGCACCTTGATGCTAGATGTCTCGCATGTTGTCAAAAGGATGAACAAAGCTCACGTAAAAAAAATAGAGCGGAAGAACATAGATTCCGGACGAGCGAGAAGGAGCAAGGAACCTCGTGGTGGAGCGTCTGCACTCATAATATTTAATATTATTCAGCAATATAAAATTAACCAATCATCTCCATAGTGGACTGGAAGAGTGCGAAACATGGCAGCCAAGTGTAGTTACATCATACTAGTACATGGCTAACCCACGCTATCACCATATTTCTTGGCTTCCGTGCGACACCTATCTCTAGTAATCCAGCAGCTTGTATTGCTTCTCCCTCCTCGTCTCTATCAAAGTGCGGCGGGCTGGCGTTTCTGCCGTCTATTGAGGTCGGTTAACTATCACATGTTAGCGACATGCCAAGAGCATTCTAAAAAAAACAAAAAATACTTTCACGTATGAATTTGCCTGTATGCTTTGAGAAACTTGCATGTCCTATACTGCTCCTGTTTGATACTCTAACTTAGCTAGAGGTTAGACTAACTCATGACTAACCCTGAACTAACTGTAGCCAAAGAGGTGTTTGGGTGACAGGGTTAGATTGACAATAAATGTACTTCATGGAGAGAGAAAAGTGATTTTTCAGTGGTCCCAATGAGAACTATCTCCAGTTAGCACCTCTTGGGTGGGATAGATTTTTCTGGTGGGTTCGGTGCAACTTGCTCCAATTTAAACCCTCATGCTTGGATAGTTTAGGGCTATTTGAGCCCCAACTAGCTCAAACTAACTCTAATCCATGGATCCAAACAGGGCCTATGGCCAGTCTCGATGCGGAGCAGTCGCGTGCACCGGGAAGCGGCGCTCTCTCGGCCATCGCGCCACTTCAAAGCCGACGCCAGTGAGAGGTCGCCTCCGCTTTGGCCGGGCATTAATGCGGCACTGACGCTGCAGGGCGACGCTGACCGTTTCACACGGGAAGCGCGCGCTGGCAAGGGAGTATAGGTTTTGAACCGTTTCAGGTGTAGTACTGGTAGTTTGCAAAACTACTCAATTATTGCACTCGGTTTCCTAGGAAATTGTGGTAAAAAACGTTACTCCACAGCCCGCTTCCCTTCTCCTTCCTCTTCCACCGCCCGCGGACGTCTGTGGGAAGCGACCGGTCAACCCTTATATAGGAGTGCTAGCACAAAAAGATGCATGCATGGCCACTAAAATTTCCATATTAAAGCGCCGCTCCGGCGGGAGTATGGCGTATGTTGTTACCTTCGGCCGGCCCATGGCTACTGGGCGACGGCGACTAGAGAAGAGGCGGCGGGAGGGGAATGAATGCAGCTACAATTTGGGTTCGCCTTCCGGCTTAAATAAATGCGCAGTGTCACGTGTACTCGTGGGTGCACAAATTGTAACATACGTGTCTGCTTAAGTGGGTGTCACGTAACTGGTGTGTGTGTGAGAGAGATTCTGAGAGACAGAGTGCGTGTGTGCGACTCTACTCTTCGGACATGTACTCAACCTTTTGCATCGGGATATAAGTATAATGGTATTTACTTTAGCTAGTGATTTACGTGGCCATGTTAACATGGTTTTGTCAAAAAAATGTCACTTCCTGCTCGTGATTTGCGTTATATAATTACAAGAAAGATTCTCGTGCATTGCACGGAACATCAATATGCATTTTTTACAGAACACCTGTTGTGATTGACCCATGCAGGAGTAATCCCATGTGTAAAAACTAATGATATCTCGAGAATTTTATTGGAAAACTGGTATCTCGAGAATGTTATCGAAAAAATGGAAGATGAGAGATAAGGCGAGGAGGAATGGAGTGTGGTGGTGACTGGTAGTCGGAATGGGCGGAGGCATGGGGATGGACGGCGCCGGCAGGCGGCAGCGGCCACCATGCATGCTAGATTGTTCCAGAGACTTATTCCTTTTTTAATTGCTGAGCAATGAGGTTGCGGGAGATAATGATGTGGAGAGAGGTGCGGGTATCTTTTGTAAAATTATCATAGTTTGCTTTCTATCCTCAGATATAGATCATACGGTCTGTATTACAAGATGGCAGGCACACCATCACCACCAACTCTTTTTTTATAAGGGTACAGATGATACGTTTGCTGACTACTAAAGTAAAGTGGAATTTGTCCATGTTATGCAAGTAAATAAAGCTAATTGTTCATCATACGGGTAAGGTTGGATGAAGGGTGGTAGGAACAAATGCTCCGCCTAGAGCATGTGTGTGTGAGATGGAGTCTTAGTGTGTGTGTGGGGTGTGTGTGTGTGAGAGAGAGAGAGAGAGAGAGAGATGGAGTCTTAGTTTGTGTGTGTGTGAGAGAGAGGGAGAGAGATGGAGTCTTAGTGTGTGGGGGGGGGGGCGGGCATGCATGCTTGCGTGTGTGTGTGTGTGAGAGAGAGAGAGAGAGATGGAGTCTTAGTGTGTGTGTGTGTTGGGAGGGGGTGCGTGTGTGTGTGTGTGTGTGTCTCGGGGTCCTCTGTGGCGGATGTAATTTAAGTGTCCATGGCTTTCATCATAGAGAGGTGATGTGTATTGCAGAGGCCACCAACGATGGGGTGCGAGAGAGAAAATGCCCGTAGAGAGGGAAGATAAGGTGTGTGCGCGTGAGAGGAGTCGACTTCAAGAGAATGTGTTTGTTCAAGAGACACCGAGGAAGACTACTATATATCAATGGTGCATGTAGGCGGGAATTAAACTAATGGATGGTCTTATTGGTTTCAGGGATATAGGGGAAGAGTGAGACGTGGGGGGGGGGTAGCTAGAAGGAGATTGTTAAGTGTGAGTGTGTGTTTTACCCATCTAGGCGGAAGTTATGTGCACAAAAGAGGAGAACGATTCGATGTGGCGTTAGGATTGAGGGTAATTAACTACGTATGGAGACATAGAGACCTTGAACGAGCATGTGTGAGAGGTATACATGTATACGTGGGATGTGTGTGTGTGCGCGCGCGCATGTCGAGATAAAAGAAAGAAGACATAAGTCATAAGATCAACGACATGGGAGAGCCGGATCGGTATGACAATGTGCATGCATGTGAGAATGCATGGAAGAAGTCCCGACAATTGAGCATGTGTTTTTGTCTTTAAGAGATAGTGGCGTGGGCTGGAGCATGCATCTATGGCGAGCAGAGGGAGTGAGGCGCAACGATTGTGCAAAAGAGACCAACCTATAAATGCATATATATGGAGAGACATATATAGTGTGGGTGATAGGAAGCAAGACTCCGTGCGAGAAAGAAATGTTGACGGAGAAACTACAGATAGATACAGAGATGGAGATGCTAGCTAGAGGGACATCCGCTAGTTTGGGTGTTGGAGATGACCGTCGGGTGGTTCAAAGGGTGAAGTTATATATGTGTGTGAGAGGGCACTTGACTGCATTTAGAGAGAAACATATGTAGTGTGCGTGATAGGAATCAAGAGTGAGGGCAAGAAAGAAGGTTGATGGAGAAACAGATAAATAGAAAGAGAAAGATGCTAGCTAGTGTGCGTTAGAGATAGGAGTATAGTGGATCAGAAGGCTGGGTTATGTGTGTGCGTGTGAGAGAGATAGAGAGAGGGTGCGTCTGAGTCACATACAAACGGATATTAGAGAGAAATGAGATCCAGAGAGACAGAGTTTTGTGTCTGCGAGAGAGAAAGATATTTCACAACGAGAGTGATAGCTAGAGAGACATATGAGGGAACGCAAGATATCTCTAGGGAGAGAGGGTGTGTGTGAGCGACATACAAGAGAACAATGGAGAAATATGAGACCCTGGGAGACAGAGTTTGTGTTTGTGTGTGAGAAAGAGATATTGAAGAGGAAGAGTCGCATGTTCTCATATCTAAGGAGCTAAAGACATCTCTGTATGAGGGGTGTGCGAGTGGCACACATGGGAATAGTAGAGATAAATGAGACCCCGGGAGACAAAGTTTTGTGTTTGTGTGAGAGAAAGAGATTCCACATGGAAAATCATAGTTAGAGACACATAGCAGGGAGCGAGATATACTTAGAGAGAGATAGAGTGATGAAGGTCGAGGGAGAGAGTACCGTCAGTGTGTTACGAAGATAAAAGATCATTGTCGACATATAAGCATGAGTGATAGCTATATGAGACGAATATCTGGATTAAAGGGGATTCAAATATTTAAACTGGAGATCACGACATCGTTAATATCATAAAGCAAATTGGTGTATCAAACATGCATATTCATTTGAATTTGGGCACACGTGTAATGTTATATAGTTTATCAATATTGGTGATCCCTAGATTCTTCAATTACAAACAATACATGGTTTGTATGCAATTAATGTCTAAACGGGATTACACTATATGTTGCGTGTGTGAAACACATTATACATGTTTGAGAAGTAAAAAAACCCGCATGAAACACACATTAATTGGAGACAGTTAGCGAGGAATGCATACATTGGATTTCAACATAAAGTGGTTTCAAATATTTGAAAATCCAAATTGATGGATACAACCTTATGAATCTGAGATCATGCCATTTGTAAACCATATTTATGTATAAATGGTGTTGTGCTTTTGAAAGTATATATAAAAAATGATGTATATAGGATGTAATTCCAATTGAAAATGGATCCCGCACGAAAACAAATAGAATACAAACGGGATTCGAATTGAGTTGGCACGGTAAACGTGCACTCTGCAAAATTTGAACGAAGCGGGGAAAGTCGCAGTAACCGCCCGAAACCAAAATCTGTGAGATGGAAATCACTACTGCCTATCCCTGCCACGCAAAGCCTATATGCTGGATTTCTATAGGTTTCGATAGGGGTAGGTTTGTAATTTCACCCAAACGTGACGTAACCGCCTCTCACCCGGATTCATACACAGTGGGAGCCAAAACACAGTGTGTCCTCGGCTGAAATCGACTCCCTCCCCGATTCATATTCATACACGGTGGGCGCCAAAAACAAACTCTCGTCGGCAAATATTCGGTGTATGCGAGATTACCGTCCTATCCCCAACTGACTAGTGTTGCTGTGATGTAGTAGAAATTTGAAACGGGGGCTAAGTTTGTAAATTTCCTCGCATTTGAGACAAGCGAGCCCTGAATACATGGTTCCCCCCGTCCTCTCTACCTCCCTTTTCCCCATTTGTACTCCGTGGGCGCCAAAACACCCTCTCCACCCCACCCTCCTCCGTCCGCCGCCGCCGTCCGCCACCCCATCCACCGCCGTCCTCCTCCACCATGCCGGAGCTGATACCCCGACGCCGCCGTCCATTACAAGAGATCGACCTCTCTCATCCACGGCTTCGGACCGGGATCCTTGCATCCCGTCCTCTCGCTTCATCCCCGTCGTCCACCTTGCCGGCGCCGCTCCTACGACCGTCTCGTCCACCGCGCCCCGCTGCCACCGTCTACCCTCCTAGATTTGCTTCCACGCCGCCGACAGCCATCGCTACCGCAGCACCGTCAAATTCTCAGCAGATGCATACACGACGCCGCACCAGAGGCGGTACTCTTTCGTATCTGCTCAACTTATTTATCGCAGCAAGAAAATAGATCGCCACTGCTTTACTCTGATTTCTTGTCTTGGTTGCGAAGTTGCCTTTGTTCGGTTTGCACCTTCAAATCCGCCATGGCATGCTCAACACCATACTTGCAATGCTCATGGTTTTCCCTTTTATATTCCACACTAGTTAAATCACAGTAGACTAAATTTCAAAATTGGGTCACTTGATTTTTCAGAGCTCGCCGGAGTTCGCCGGTGCGATCGAAGGGGCTCGGGTGGGGACGATGGTTGTGGGGGGCGGTGGTGGGGCCTCGTCGAATGAACAAAACTCGACACGGGTGGGGGCGGGGGTGAGGGTGGGGTGGCGGAGGAACACAGGCGGTGGGGCCGGTGGTTCGGCCGGTGGCCCGTGCGGTGTTCTGTATGGGAAGCACAGTATGTTCCTTGTCAGGAAGGGGCGCAGGGACATCTGCAGTCTAACAGCTGATAGAGCTGGCATGTACGTGATCGATAGGCTTTCAATTACTAGCGGCAATACAACACCATAATTTCCAGCCAGTTCCACTTTCCCGATTTATATATCATGGTTATTGAAAGCACAAGTGCTCTCCAGGTGGTTTTGGTAATTAATGTCAACATATCTCTTGTTGGACTAATGTTTTTATCTAGTATATTTCAGATAAGTTCAACAATGGAGTGGCATGGACTAAAGGTTGTGGGAACTCCTTCAAGATGCTAAGGACAAAGGATTGGCTAAAGCTTCAAGCTCAAGACTCTTCATTTTACACTTTTAGTGATCCAAGATCACATTGAGTCCATAGGAAAAGCCAATACTATCAAGGAGGGATGAGGTGTTGCTTAATGAGCCTTTTGCTCCATGTGCTTGATGATATGCTCCAAAACCCTCAGCTACTTTCCACTTCCACATATGACCCAAACCCAAAGTCAAACTCGGACCTACCGATTCTTTCTATCCGGCGCCACCGAGTTTCACATGTCATAAGCCACTGCCAAACCCTAGCAAATCGGTTCTACCGATAGGGATCTCGGTCTCACCGAGATGGGATTGCAATCTCACTGTGTATGTCCATTGTCAAAATCGGTCTCACCGAGTTTAGGCAATCGGTACTACCGATATTACAATGCAAACTCTCTGGTTAACTCATTACCAAAATCGATCTCACCGAGTTTAGTAATCGGTCCCATCAAGTTTGCCTGACCAACTCTCTGGTTATCTTATTACCAAAATCGGTCTCACCGAGTTTGTGTAATCGGTCTCACCGAGTTTGTGTAATCGGTCTCACCGAGATTACGTTATGCCCTAACCCTAACCATATCGGTCCTACCGAGTTGCATGTCAGTCCCACCGAAAATCTCTAACGGTCACTAGGTTTACTATTTTGGTCCGACCAAGTTTGTTGATTTGGTCCCACCGAGATTGGTAAATTGTGTGTAACGGTTGGATTTTGTGTGGAGGCTATATATACCCCTCCACCTCCTCTTCATTCGTGGAGAGAGCCATCAGAACACATCTACACTTCCAACTGATATGTTCTGAGAGAGAACTTCCTACCCTTGTGTTGAGGCCAAGATATTCCATTCCTACCATATGAAGCTTGATCTCTAGCCTTCCCCAAGTTGCTTTCCACTCAAATCTTCTTTCCACCAAATCCAAATCCTGTGAGAGAGAGTTGAGTGTTGGGGAGACTATCATTTGAAGCACAAGAGCAAGGAGTTCATCATCAACACACCATTTGTTACTTCTTGGAGAGTGGTGTCTCCTAGATTGGCTAGGTGTCACTTGGGAGCCTCCGACAAGATTGTGGAGTTGAACCAAGGAGTTTGTAAGGGCAAGGAGATCGCCTACTTCGTGAAGATCTACCGCTAGTGAGGCAAGTCCTTCGTGGGCGATGGCCATGGTGGGATAGACAAGGTTGCTTCTTCGTGGACCCTTCGTGGGTGGAGCCCTCCCTGGACTCGCGCAACCGTTACCCTTCGTGGGTTGAAGTCTCCATCAACGTGGATGTAGGATAGCACCACCTATCCGAACCACGGGAAAAACATCCGTGTCTCCAATTGCGTTTGAATTCTCCAAACCCTTCCCTTTACATTCTTGCAAGTTGCATGCTTTACATTCCGCTGCTCATATACTCTTTGCATGCTTTCTTGATATGTATTGTGTATGTTGAAATTGTGCCTAAAACTCCACTCAAACCGAAAAGTTTAAAAATTGCAACTTTAGCACTAAGTGTCTAATCACCTCCCTCTAGACACACCTACTTCTAGATCCTACAAGTGGTATCAGAGCCAGGTTTCCATTGCCTTGGTTAATCACCATTGGAGGAAGATGGATGTGTCTACTTTAGGGAGTCTTAAACATAGAGTGCCTATTATTGATGGAGAGTATTTTCATGAGTGGGAAAATGAGATGCTTGTGATTTTCAATCAATATCATTTGAACAAGTATATTGCTAGTCCTTGTGCACCTCATGTTGATCCTATGCATCCCACCCTAGATGAAGATATTGACATGATTCGCAATCTTAGAACCGTTGAGCTCATCATTAGAGGATTGCCCAAAAACTTGATTGCTAGTTTACCTACTCTTAATTGTGCCTATACTATATGGAAATTTCTTGAGGAACAATTCCCCAATTATTCCTTGAAAAATTTGGATGAAATTCTCCATAAATCTATTGCCTTGAGTAAAATGAACTCTAGTGATCCTAGTTTTGGTAATTGTCTATTTGAGCTTACCAATCTCATGCGTGCTAAAGGAAATGTTGGAATCATTGGTGATATCATATCCGAATCTATAAGAATTCATAAAAGTGACCACTTTGATGATCATTTATCTAATGAATTACCCTCTCTAGGATATGATCAATCACAAGATGATTTTGAACATGGATACTATGATGAAGATGATGATAGTGACTTCGATCTTGATGATGCAATGAGACATTTTGGTCTTATGGCTAATCTTCAAGGATATGTGTCAGGAGGAAAGGAATGGGTTCTCGATAGTGGATGTACTGATCATATGACCGGAGATGACGAGATGTTCCGTGAGCTTGCTGAAAATGACGACCCTCGAAAATATGTCACCTTTGGTGATAATTCAAAGGGTAAGGTGGTTGGCCTTGGTAAGGTGGCCATCTCACACGATATCTCCATTCAAAATGTCATGCTCGTTGAATCTCTTGGCTACAACTTACTTTCGGTATCTAGACTTGCTGATTTCGGTTTGAATGTCCTATTAACTGAGGTAGATTGCCAAGTGTTTCGTCGAGACAATCATAAAATGGTTTTTACCGGTATACGTAGAGGTGACCTTTACATTGTCGATTTCTCTAAAAAGGCACAACCTAAAACTTGATTTATTGCTAAATCCTCAAAAGGTTGGTTGTGGCATAGACGACTAGGTCACGTTGGCATGAGAAACCTTGACAAGCTTATTAAAGGAAATCATATCCTTGGAGTTAACGATGTCATATTTGATAAGGATAGACTTTGTAGTGCTTGTCAAGCAGGTAAACAGGTTGGAGGAAGGCATCCCGTGAAGAACATCATGACCACAAGGAGGCCACTCGAGCTACTTCATATGGATCTTTTTGGTCCCAAAGCCTACAAGAGTCTCGATGGAAATTCTTTTGGTCTAGTTATAGTTGATGATTTTTCAAGATTTACGTGGGTGTTCTTTCTTGATGATAAATCGCAGGTCCAAAAGATCTTCAAAAACTTCGCTAGGAAGGCCCAAAATCAGTTTGACGTGAAGATCAAGAAGGTTCGGAGTGACAACGGAACGGAGTTCAAGAACGCAAATGTGGACACCTTTCTTGACGAAGAAGGGATTTCACACGAGTTCTCGGCTACATACACACCTCAACAAAATGGAGTTGTTGAGAGAAAGAACCGGACGCTCATCGAAATGGCGAGAACGATGCTTGATGAGTACAAGACGCCGAAGCACTTTTGGGCAAAAGCGGCTGAGACGGCTTGTCATGCAACAAATCGCTTGTATCTTCACAAGCTACTCGGCAAGACGGCATACGAGCTCCTCACCGGTAACAAACCCCAAGTTGGATACTTTCGAGTATTCGGCTCAAAGTGCTACATTCTTGATAAGCATCGTCGTTCAAAGTTTGCTCCTAAATCACATGAAGGTTTCCTACTTGGTTATGGCTCAAACTCTCACACTTACCGTGTCTACAACAATTTCACCCGAAAGGTTGAAGAAACGGTAGATGTGAAGTTTGATGAATCTAATGGCTCGCAAGTAGAGCAATTGCCAATTGATGTAGGAGACAAAGACCCTTCAGAAGCAATCCAAGACTTGTCTATTGGCAAAATTCGTCCAACGGAGGTGAAGGAGAATACCTCGTCCGTACAAGTGGAAGCTTCTACTTCACGACAAGGTGAACCAAGAATTGACACGGAAGCATCCACAAGTGGGACACACCAAGATGAAGAAAACGAGGAAACGCATCAAGACGAACATCAACAACCTCCTTCTCCACCACGACAAGAGAACAACAACGTCAACAATGAAGAAGACCAAGAAGATGAACAATATGAAGAAGATGTTCAACGAAGACCCAAGCAAAAGCTTTCACGAGTTCGCGCAATAATTGCCAAAGATCATCTCGTCGAGCAAATCTACAATGATATCCAAACCGGGAGAATTACTCGCTCAAAAACTCGTTTAGCTAACTTTTGTGAAAACTATTCATTCATCTCTAGCATTGAACCTATGAAGGTTGAAGAAGCATTGGAAGATCCGGATTGGATAAACGCAATGCATGAAGAGCTACACAACTTTGAGAGAAACCAAGTTTGGACATTGGTTGAGAAGCCCGACAACAACCACAACATCATTGGTACCAAATGGGTGTTTCGCAACAAGCAAGATGAAGATGGACAAGTGTTTCGCAACAAAGGACGTCTCGTCGCCCAAGGGTACACACAAGTCGAAGGTATGGACTATGGTGAGACATATGCTCCCGTTGCTAGACACGAGTCCATTCACTTCTTACTTGCCTATGCTAATCACCATAATATCACCTTGTACCAAATGGACATTAAAAGTGCTTTTCTAAATGGTGAAATAGAGGAGGAAGTTTATGTCAAACAACCTCCCGGCTTTGTCAATCCTAACAAACCTAATCATGTTTACAAACTTCACAAAGCTCTTTATGGTCTTAAACAAGCTCCTAGAGCATGGTATAAATGCTTGACCAAGTTCCTTATTGCAAGTGGTTTTGAAATTGGAAAAATTGATTCCACACTTTTTACTAAAAGGGTTAATGGAGAACTATTTGTATGCCAAATTTATGTTGACGATATTATATTTGGTTCAACTAACCCTCTTTTTAGTGAAAAGTTTGGAAAGCTAATGTCGGAGAAGTTTGAGATGTCTATGATGAGTGAACTCAAATTCTTTCTCGGTTTGCAAATCAAGCAAACTAAGGAAGGTACATTTGTATCTCAAACGAAGTACACCAAAGACTTATTCAAGAAGTTCAATATGCAAGAATGCAAAGGTATGTCTACACCCATGCCTACTAGTGGACATAATGACTTGACCAAAGATGGAGAACCGGTTGATCAAAAGGTTTATCGCTCTATGATTGGTTCATTGTTATACCTATGTGCCTCACGTCCCAATATTATGCTAAGTGTGTGCATGTGTGCACGATATCAAGCTGCTCCTAAAGAATGTCATCTTAAGGCCGTGAAAAGGATAGTGAGATACCTAATTCATACACCAAATTTTGGCATTTGGTATCCTAAGAGGTCCTCTTTTGATTTTGTTGGCTATTCCGACTCGGATTATGCAGGAGACAAGGTTGATAGAAAGTCCACTTCGGGTACTTGTCAATTTCTTGGTAGATCTCTTGTGTCTTGGTCCTCCAAGAAACAAAACTCGGTATCCTTATCTACCGCTGAAGCGGAATACATTGCCGCTGGTTCATGTTGTGCTCAATTACTTTGGATGACCCAAACTCTTAAAGATTATGGGGTCTATGTGAAACATGTTCCATTGCTTTGTGACAATGAAAGTGCTATCAAAATTGGTCATAATCCTGTGCAACATTCTCGAACTAAGCATATTGAAGTTCGTCATCATTTCATTCAAGATCATGTTGCTAAGGGTGACATTGATCTTAAGCATGTTCGCACCGATAAGCAATTATCGGATATATTCACTAAACCACTTGATGAGAAAGTGTTTTGTAGGTTGAGAGGAGAATTGAACATCATTGATGCTTCGAACTTGGAATAGAAACTCCATTGGATACATGCAAGACATGAGCTTATGGCTAATCCATGATATATCTCTTATGATGACTATCTTATGTCTTGGATATATTTGTACCTTGCATGTTATCTAACCCATGTAGGTACTTGGTTGAATCTAATTCTATGAGATTGCAACTCACTCATATCTTGAGCAATCTCTACATCACCAAGTCTCTACACAACGGTGGTTGATGACAAGGAAGCACGAAACCATTCGAACATATCCTTTGACAAATTCTATGTTGAGCTTCATGATTGTCATTTTTGGATATACAAGTGCTTTTCCTTGCAAGAACTAACCCATGTAGGTAGATGAACTCAAACTCCAAGTGGTGCTCCCAACTCTTGATGATCTACATCACCCTTGAGCACCCGCACAAGTTCAACTACATGAGCAAGATCCACACCACCACCCAAGGTATGTTATTCCATCTTAGAGGAGCTTTACTCCAAGTCATGAGTCAAAGCAACTCCACAAGATGTGAATACATCAAGATGCTTAAACGAAAAATGGTAACCCCATTTTGAGCTTAAACGATGAGTATGACCTATGATCAAGTGTTCTCACTTGACTCCTAAGTCAATATACTCTAACATAGGTGACTATGTCACCGCCCAATTCTAGATGAAGTTCTCTTGTGTTCTTTTCTATGTTATTGCATTTGTCCCTTGCATATTTGTTTCCCTATTTTTCAAACAAAAAAAACTTCATCTAGAAACTTTCATCCTTTTCTTTGTGCTTCTTGTTCTGCATATTTCTGCATCAATTCCTTGCAAATCCTTCAGTTAATTCATTGCAAATCTTTGTGAGATCTTATTCGACTAGTGAGCTGAGGTGACAAGTGTTTTCTCTGTGATGAACTCGGTTTCACCGAATTGTAGTTTTCGGTCCAACCGAATCCTTTTGGTACCACCGAAACATACCAACTTGGTGCCACCGACTTCACAACAGGAAAAACAGTTTGCCACTTGTTCTATATTTCTTCTGATCCAGCTCCACTCAATGAATCTTGTCCTCTACAAGCATCACAGTTTTATCCACTGCTTTGTGCTGAATCTCAAGGACCAAACCTATTCGACAGATTCCAGAAAAACCTCCTTGGAAATTGATGTCAAAGGGGGAGAGAGAGATCACATCAAAGCTTATCACCTACAAAGGAGAAAAGTACTAAGGGGGAGAGAATACTCAAGGATCCCAAGTATTAAGGGGGAGAAAGAAATCTCCAGGGGGAGAGAATACTCATGGATCCCAGATGCTTGATGTTCAATAGGAAAGATGCCACATGTCTTTTTGGGGGAAAGGCATGTTCATATGTACTCATTTGAATTAAGTTCTATTCATTTATATCTTTCAGCTCTGATTTTCTGTTCCCTGTCTTCTCCCAATATCCCATGTCAGATTCAGGGGGAGCAAGACATCTAAGGGAAAGAAATCATTCAAATTCATTGCATATCTTTACTCTTGGGGACATGTCTAATCCAAGTGGTACCTTGTACTCACTATCTACATGTCATCCCAGTCTTGGTATTCTTGTGGTTTCTTTTGGTTTGCTCTGGCTAGTGGATATACCTGTGTTATCTAACCTTGTTTGTGCAGGTTCATTCCATCCTAAGCCAACTTAAGACTATTAAGGTAAGTATATGCATCAGAATCATGAGTATGAGGAATTCTTGCTTTCGTACATACTGTTTGCAAGAAAGACTCATAAGCATGAAGGTATTTCTCTTAATAATCTTTTGCTCTGATGCATATGGCCAAGATACATGTAACACATTGCCTACTCTGTCATGATTATGCTCTCACATGCTTCTATATTTTGTATTCACATGATTGCATACATGTAGGGGAGCCTATGTTTGTTACATGTTCTTTCAAAGCTTTACTTGCTATTTTTTGTATCTTTATCTAAAGCTTTGATGTATGTTGCCATCAATTACCAAAAAGGGGGAGATTGAAAGCACAAGTGCTCTCCAGGTGGTTTTGGTAATTAATGTCAACATATCTCTTGTTGGACTAACGTTTTTATCTAGTATATTGCAGATAAGTTCAACAATGGAGTGGCATGGACTAAAGGTTGTGGGAACTCCTTCAAGATGCTAAGGACAAAGGATTGGCTAAAGCTTCAAGCTCAAGACTCTTCATTTTACACTTTTAGTGATCCAAGATCACATTGAGTCCATAGGAAAAGCCAATACTATCAAGGAGGGATGAGGTGTTGCTTAATGAGCCTTTTGCTCCATGTGCTTGATGATATGCTCCAAAACCCTCAGCTACTTTCCACTTCCACATATGACCTAAACCCAAAGTCAAACTCGGACATACCGATTCTTTCTATCCGGCGCCACCGAGTTTCACATGTCATAAGCCACTGCCAAACCCTAGCAAATCGGTTCTGCCGATAGGGATATCGGTCTCACCGAGATGGGATTGCAATCTCACTGTGTATGTCCATTGCCAAAATCGGTCTTACCGAGTTTAGGCAATCGGTACTACCGAGATTACAATGCAAACTCTCTGGTTAACTCATTACCAAAGTCGGTCTCACCGAGTTTGTGTAATCGGTCTCACCGAGATTACGTTATGCCCTAACCCTAACCATATCGGTCCTACCGAGTTGCATGTCAGTCCCACCGAAAATCTCTAACGGTCACTAGGTTTACTATTTCGGTCCGACCGAGTTTGTTGATTCGGTCCCACCGAGATTGGTAAATTGTGTGTAACGGTTGGATTTTGTGTGGAGGCTATATATACCCCTCCACCTCCTCTTCATTCGTGGAGAGAGCCATCAGAACACATCTACACTTCCAACTGATATGTTCTGAGATAGAACTTCCTACCCTTGTGTTGAGGCCAAGATATTCCATTCCTACCATATGAATCTTGATCTCTAGCTTTCCCCAAGTTGCTTTCCACTCAAATCTTCTTTCCACCAAATCCAAATCCTGTGAGAGAGAGTTGAGTGTTGGGGAGACTATCATTTGAAGCACAAGAGCAAGGAGTTCATCATCAACACACCATTTGTTACTTCTTGGAGAGTGGTGTCTCCTAGATTGTCTAGGTGTCACTTGGGAGCCTCCGACAAGATTGTGGAGTTGAACCAAGGAGTTTGTAAGGGCAAGGAGATCGCCTACTTCGTGAAGATCTACCGCTAGTGAGGCAAGTCCTTCGTGGGCGATGGCCATGGTGGGATAGACAAGGTTGCTTCTTCGTGGACCCTTCATGGGTGGAGCCCTCCGTGGACTCGCGCAACCGTTACCCTTCGTGGGTTGAAGTCTCCATCAACGTGGATGTAGGATAGCACCACCTATCCGAACCACGAGAAAAACATCTGTGTCTCCAATTGCGTTTGAATTCTCGAAACCCTTCCCTTTACATTCTTGCAAGTTGCATGCTTTACATTCCGCTGCTCATATACTCTTTGCATGCTTGCTTGATATGTATTGTGTATGTTGAAATTGTGCCTAAAACTCCACTCAAACCGAAAAGTTTAAAAATTGCAACTTTAGCACTAAGTGTCTAATCACCCCCCTCTAGACACACCTACTTCTAGATCCTACAGTTATGGTGTACCCCTGTTATGTACACTATGATCTTCCTAGTTGTTGTGTGCTCTTGTTATCATGGTTTGGCAATAAACTCTCTATACAGTATATTATGAACCTATCATCTGCCAGCTATCCATACTTCTGGAGCCTATTTTTTGTGTACTTGTGCCAGATTATATAAATGCACGCACCATATTACAGCACACATGAGCTATTCACAAGAATCCAGTGATAGCACACAAGTGTTTACAGGGGCGCCCCTATATTAGAATATCATTTGCATTACAAAGATAATCTCACAACTATTTATGTTTTCATGGTTCTCAGATATCATACACAATTACAGTGAATATCAGAATCTGCGCATCAGAAGAATATTGTGGAACACTGCAATGACTTACAAAATTGGCACCAAGGCATTGAGTGCCATTCTGGAAGCAATGAAACTCGTATGCTCCCCACCTGTTGATTCTTGTTCAGAATATCATCCTAATGACTATTCTAACCTCAAGGAATCAAAGGTAGATGGCCAGTCCTGTTCACCCATCAAGGTGCCTGTTCTAATTTGGAAAGGTTTTATTGATTGCGCGTATCTTGCATATGTGGTCTTGCATTTCTTCTACTTTGTTGCACCGCCATCTGCTCAGTTTACTCATCATATATGTCGAGATGCCATGCCCATCCATTAACATTACATATTACATCTTTCATCGTACCATGTTTTTTCACTCAAATGCTGTTCTGGTGCATCAGACATCAAAAAGGAAGAGGGTGATTGCCGAACCTGAAGGAGCACCAGCAAAGTCCTTGAAAAACATGGTGGTGCCGGAGAAATCAGACAGCACCCCACTTATATTGGCTGTACAACCAGTGACACAAAACGTAGGACCAACTCCAGCAGACTGTACCCATACTTCACTGGCCAGACCACTAGCCCCACCACACAGGACCTGCACGCCAACAAAAGGTATACCGATTTCATTTGCCATAGCACCAGTTGTACCATAGAAAAATCCCACTCCAGCAAAAAGTACAGCAAGTCCACCGGCCGAAGACCTATCCCAACTGCAGAGATGTCGCGACCGATTTTTCAGACATTAATTTCCAGAAAGTGGCCGTCGAGCTCATCAGCCCCAGGATTACTGTTAGCTGATGAGGCACTAACTTGTTACATAAATTCCAAGAAAAGGTACAAAATATGAAGTACAAGACCATTGTGGCCTATGAGTACAACAAATGGTTTCTAGTAGTTGAGGGCGGAAGCGGTTTGTGGATCACCAAGGTCTATGGGACTCCATTTCCCACAGGAACAGCTGACCAGGTTAACTCCTATCTTCGCGAGTCTGCTATCACTGTTGCTTAGGTCCCGAGGCTGTCGTCGCAACGCTCCTCTCCAAGCAAGTAATCTGGCCAAGACAATAGCCAGGGAAAAGCCAGTGAGTACTTTGAATGTACTCGCAAACATTAAGGACACAGGTATAATATAGCCACTGATAATCATGCTTTGCAATATTCTTATGCTCACTTAGTTAGTCATGAAAATAAATATCTTGATGCATGCAAGCAGGTTATTCATATGCAACCGGAAATTTATGCAATGACCAAATATAAATAAGGTGTACCGATCGGATGTCTGAAGCGACGTCTCGAAAGGATAGTGAAAAAGAGTATGCCATAGTCGGGCGTCTTAGCGACACCACATAAAGGGCTTTAAAACAAATGCCACAGTCGGGCGTCTTAGCGACGCCACATAAAGGGCTTTAAAAGAAATGCCACAGTCGGGCGTCTTAGCGACCCCACATAAAGGGCTTTAAAAGAAATGCCACAGTCGGGCGTCTTAGCGACACCACATAAAGGGCTTTAAAAGAAATGCCACAGTCAGGCGTCTTAGCGACACCACATAAAGGGCTTTAAAAGAAATGCCACAGTCGGGCGTCTTAGCGACACCACATAAAGGGATTATATGAAAAAGAAATTATCCTAGTGAATATCCAGGGGGTGGTACCATCCCAGGGGTATTCTTTATTTCAAATCTTGCAAAACGGTTAGTCCATAAAGACAGTAATAATCATAACCATCATATATCACAAGTCATAATCAATATTCGAGTTTTAGTGGTTTCTCCTCCGAGGACTGACACTAAGACCGACACTTGACCCATCCCAGACTGTAATCCTTAACCATGGACACGGCTATTCGAATAGGTTTAATATCTCTGCAGAGGGTGTACTCTTTACCCACATGTAACGGATTCCTTTAGTCCATCGGGACTAATTCTGTCTATGGTCTTTTAATTGAAAACACACCTGACTTGCACACACCAGCTCAACTCACCGGTGTCTGGAATCACCCACGACACCAGTCAAGCAAACTCTAAGTGGGGAGGCTACAACCTCGACATAGCATGGGATCAAATTTCTATTCACGCGCTCTAAGGGGTATCCCCCTCTCGGTCCCAACCGGATACACCCATGCCCCCGGACCAGGTGGCATGCCTACCGGATGCAGCCGGTATCTTCCCCCATGGCCTCTCTGTACGGTGTGTGCCAAGACAAGGGTTAGCAATTTACCGAACCATACCCCACCTACGGTGGGGACCTGTGGCAGTACGAAACAAGTATGGGGGTTACTGGAACAAGACTCGATCTATGGCCGACTCAGGAGGCTTATAAAGGTTCCCTGCATGGTTAGCTCAACAAAAATACTTCAACCAACAAATCACCACTCATTATACCTTACCATGCCATACCGGATGCAACCGTCCCGACGGAGACCGGCGACAAGCTCACACCTACCCAAGGCAGAGGCTTTCCCGGATTCCTTACCGGCATGCAGGTAAGGCACATGAGGATGATTGCCATCACACGGGTATGCTCATTTTTCCAACAGCAAGGAAATCCACATAATGCATCCATGCAAAAGATCATATCACATGAAATAACACTACTCTGAAACGAGGTGGTATTTATAAACGTGTCAATCATCACACCAACATATTATTCCGGGGTTCAGAATGCTTGCCTTAAAGGTGTGGGGAGGTGGGGGTGCTCCCAAAACTTTTCGAAGTTTTCTTCTCTCCCACAATCCTATTTTCAAAAAAATATGCAAACAACACATATTTCAAAAACAGTACACAAAAAGTTGTTTGGAAAATTTTCGAATAAATCTTAAAATAAACTAGACAGAATTTGAGAGATGTAGGAAAAAGAATTAATTCATTTGGTGTTATATTTAAAAAGTTACAGCCGGTCATAGTTTAGTCAAATCTGTTTTTAAAAAAAATATATATATATATATATAAAAGAAAACGATTCGGACAGAATACGCTTTCGGTGTAGGGGAGACGCACTGTGGGGTTTACGCTTCCACTTAAACACGTGTACGGCGCGGATGCCACTGACAATGGGTCCAGGGGGCCCACTAGTCAGGTTTGACTAGTCCTTCTCCCTCTCCTTCCTTTGTCCCGAGCGGAGGCGGAGTTCCGGCGATGGTCGCCGGCGACTGGCGGCTCCTCGCGGGGCTTCGAGGGCGGGGATGGATCCGCCACTCCAGTGCGATCCTCCCGGTGGTCGCCAGGCAGGTGGGGGCGGCGAGAGCTGTCGGCGGCGAGCTTCGCGGCGGAGGAGGCTTCGGGAGCGGAGTGATTTTTGGGCCACGGTGGTTCTCGATCAAAATTGAGTAGGGGGTTGGGTTCGTGGGAGGAAGGGGAGTTTTCTGGTGAAGAGAACGGAGCAGGGAGAGGCCTTGGTGGCGCCGGAACGGCCCGAGCAGTGGCGCCGGCGAGGGTTGCCGGAGACGGGGAAGAAAGCTTCCCTGGGTCGAATGCGAGCTAGGGGAGCGCCATACGGGTGGCCTGAAATCGCCTGCGTGCTCATGGGAGTTAGGGGACCTCTTTTATAGCTCGACGAGGTCGGTGCTGCAGCGGTGGGGATAAGAACAGCGGCGAACCGCCTCTCTGTGCTGCAGGGCGACGTGGCGGCGACGAGCGCTAGTGGACAAGGCTGCGGATGAGCTCGTGCTGTGCAAGGGGCCAGGTGGCGAGCCGGGGTGGCTTGGGCGGCGCTGGACGGAGGAGCGGCTGTCGGCCGACGCCGGCGTGCCGCCAAAAACGCTCTGGAGGTGGCGCTGTTGGTTGCCAGGGCGGCTTGGCACGATGCTGTGAGGAGGGTAGCGCGTGGCGTGGTGCCGTAGAGCGAGCCAAAACCAGGGGGGCCAGCGTGTCGGCTCGGTCAGGTTTGTGCAATACGCGTGCTCTGGGCGCGTCCAGTGCATGCACGGAAGGCGTTCAACACAATGTCGTGGCATGCTACAGGTTGCGGGTGTGGCTGGCAAGGAACAGGGCTAGGTTAGAGATAGAGGGAAACCCAAGGGACAAGGTGGCTTGGTCAGGTGGTCAAGTCCATAGTGCAAACAAAGTCCCATGTCAAAACTGATCATGCCCACAGGGTGTTTGATAAAATGCTAAGGTCATCTAAGTAGTTCTTGGAGGAGTCAAATTCTCCAGATCAATGTCTCTTTGATTGCAAAAGAGGGTGGTGAGGTTAGTTGGTGGAAAGCACAAACTTGCTAGTGCAAATTTTGCAGAACTCCAAATCTGGACAGGAGGTGGATGGCATTATTTCATGAATCAAAAATATGCCAATGGTTACATGCTCGTGCTTAGGGGTTTAACAGGGAGGGCTATAAGCAGGAAGAGGAATCATGGATAACAGAGCAAGCAAAAATGTGGTTGCTGTACAAACCAGCAAGTTGGGCCAGAATGAAGATGAGGTTGATTCACTCAAATTTTTCAAAGGACCTCACTGGGTTTTTGCATAAAGTTGAATCATAGGCTATAACCAACATCCCATAATTTTGGTTGAGGCTAGAAAGAAGTATTTAAATGGGTTGTAGTTCAAATATGGCCATTTAACCTATAAAAACCATTTCCAAGAAAATAAAGAGCAAGCAAATTAATTATGTAAATTAGTTATATTAAATAAGGAAAAGTTTCTCTTGAGAGATCAAATAAGTCTAATAACATATTTGAAAAGTTTTCTCCTTGGGAAAAGCTCATCACAACAGGGAAGAAAATGATTAAAAAAATCAAAATGGAGCTCAGAAATTCAAAGTTTTAATTCCCGACAAAATTTTAATTCATTAAAACAAGGTTAAATTTTCGGGGTGTCACAAGAGACGACCAATTCCTGCAGATTGGAACCCCATTCCATTTATTCCTAGTTTAAAAGACAATTCTTTCAATGTTGTTAGGGACTACGTGCATATATTACCATCATGGGAAGATTATTGTGAAGACAAACACCATTTTCACATGTTCTTGTCCAACTTACGTGTAAGTGCTATTATTCATGGTTATTATTTTCCTGTTTTCTGCTGATTGAACACATCAATGATTTACATTACATTGTTGTAACTAGGCGAGGGTCAATCTGGATAGTCATGACGAGCAAAGCTTGCTTGTGCTTTTCAAAGAAGCATTGCATCAGTATCGGTGTTACCTGAGGAAATCACACTCCGATGGCAAGTCTATAAACGAATTTCCGGTGAAGTCTCCTGTGCTAAATTTAGAAGACATTGAATGGAAAAACCTTGTTATGCACTGGTCTCGTTCCGAGAATGAGGTACTGTCTATGAAATCACATGACAATTTGAACTTCTACTTTTTCGCATGTGCCTTATGGATCTTTTTTGCAGGAAATCTGCTCGAAGAAGAACTCCGGTTTGACAAGAATGACAGGATATCGCAAATATGCTGCCCGCTGCTTTGCTCTTGTTAGTACCTGTTGTCCTGTATCACTGTACTTGCATACATACCTGGTTCATTATGTGACAGCAGTATGCATGATAGCTTGCTTATCAATTGTTCGCTCCAAATTATCTGATCTGTATGAATGGTTACATTAGTGTAGAATATATCCAATGCCAATGTTTTTTTTGCTCTGCATTGTTCTTGTAAGTACATGCTGTCCTTTATCAGTGTACTTATAATGACAGGTAGGTGTTCATGTACCATCACTCTGCAGCTTATTTTCCTTTGCCCTCCATTTTCTACACATCACATCTATATTTACTCTTACCATAAGGTTGGTACTGAAGAAGTTTAGCTGTGCATTGCTCTTGGCTGTACCTTTTGCCTGTATCATTGCACTTACATTTATAGCTACTTGGTTATGTAGCATCACTCTTCATCTTATCTTAAATATTCTCCATTTTTTCTTATATTATCACATCTATATTTACTCTTAACAAAACGTAGAATAAAGGCAATGCTTTTGAAGAAGATTCTGTGGTAAACTTCTTGAATTACCCCCCCCATCAGCATGGACAAGGCCTTTATAGAGCCTGTCTTCACCAATAATGTAAGTTTTTCCATCTCAAGCCTTCAAACTTTGTTGTATATATTTGGTTAGGCATGACTGCAACAGCTGTTTATTTTTGGTGTTTGCATCAAATTTCTTGTTTAAAGTTTATTATATGTAGTTCATAAACAAAAGTTCGTCCTTTCTCAATTTAAGTTTTTAGTTGTACAACCAAGTTCCTTCTTCATACCATGTAAATTAAACTATACAGAGCAAGTGATCTTCTTTTGCACTGCATGTATGCTTCTCTTCTTCATGTGTAATCCAGTGGTGTGGTGAACCTACCCACTACATCACAATGTCATATTCTGCAATGTCTTAACTATGAACAATGTCATATCATTCTACTATTATTTAAACCGTCTCTTTATTTGCCAATCTGAAATGTTATAAATTGACAACACACTAACCATTGATACTTATGAGTTCTTGATCTGTAATCCAGTGGTGTCGTGAAGCTGCCAACTCCTTCACAATGTCATTTCTTGCCATGTCTTGACCTGAACAATACCATATTGTGTTAATGCAAATTTAAACTGTGTCACTTTATTCGTCAGTAAGAAATGTGATGAATTGTCAGCACTGATACTTTTATGTGCAAAACCTGGCATCCGTTTGCTTGTTTATCTTTCAGAGTGAGGAAGATATAAGTGTTGAACAAGCGCAGTCTCATCATCTTGCTCAGCTGCTTGCGCTGCAGCTCCCCAGCAGGGCTAACCTGTCTTGAACTGTATTTAAGTGCTGTCGGTTTTGTATATTATTTTGTCAGCGTGTTTATTTGCACTGGTGGCGATCTTTGATGCCCAGTGTATGTAATCTGCTGTCTGCTTGTGCTTTATTATCATAGTGGCGAACTTTGATGCCCAGTGGATGTAATATGGCGTAATTTCTTTATTGTATAGTATAGGTTTTTTCTTATTCACGATGCTGTAGTTATTTACTGTATATATATCCTATCTTCGCAGTAAACTGGCCAAACCGTAAAATTACGGTACATAATCGGGCCGTCATGCAATCACGATATAGGTTGGGCCTGAAACGTGCCGATCAGCTCACGGGATGGCAGCAGCCCGAAATGAACCCCAACCCATGATTGTGCGAATCAAATCACGGGCTTTTAACAGGCCGAAAAATTGTCTCGGTCCTTGTTTGGCCCAATCAAATATTGGCTGCAAGCAGGCCGGATGCAAACCGGGCCGTAGTTAGGCCCAACTATATGACGGGCTTTTAACAGGCTGAAATTAATATAGGGCCGAAATGTTAAACGGGCCCTTAACAGGCGAAAACTAATATCAGGCCAAATTACTAAGTGGGCCTTTAGCAAGTGGGCCCAAAAGCATAGTGTCCAGTTGACGGGCCGAATCTGATACGGGCCATAATTGAGCCCAAAGCCTCTTAAAGGGCCGGACCTGATCTGGGCCGTAATTTGGCCCAGAACATGGTAGGCCTTTAACGGACCGGATCTCATATGGGCCACTATTGGGCCCGGAGCGTGGCATTTGGCCCAAAACATGGCAGGCAGTTAATGGGCCGGCCTACTAGGGTCCACAAAATCTTGTGGGCCTACAGCTGGGCCGACCCGTTAATGTCAGCGAAATCTCGTGGGCCTTTAGCTGTGCTGGCCCATTATGACCCGCAAGAATCTTGTGGGCTTTACCTGGGCCAGCCCATTATGGATCAATAAAAAATCTTGTGGGCCTTTACCTGGGCAGGCCCATTATGGCCCGCAAAATCTTGTGGGCCTTTAGCTGGGCCATCCCATTATGGTCCGCAAAATGTCGTGGGCCTTTAGCTAGGCCGGCCCATTATGGTCTGCAAAATCTTGTGGGCCTTTAGTTGGGCGGGCCCATTTAAACTTGATGGGACGGTCCATGTGTCAACATATCATAGGCGCGTCCCGCCCATTGGATGACTTGACACATGTCTCCTCCAGCCAATGATGATTTTACACGTGGAAAATCCCCATTGGTCGGGGCTGTTAACGGGTTATCGGATCCAAAACCCGACCCGATAGCTTAACGGCGTTCCGTTACGGTGGATGCAATGTGTCGGTCACCCTTGATGAAAGCACTCTATGACGCGCGATTTATCGTCATGGAAGTGGACACTTCCGTGATGATAATTTTGGTAATGTCATGGAACACTTCTACGACAGCACAGGTATGACTATCTTGATTCTGTCATAAATTTGTCACGGATGTACATGCATGACAAAAAAACGACCTACTGTGACAAACACATATCATCACGGAAAGTGTATTTTTTTGTGGTGGAGGTGAGGAATTTACTGCTGAGTGGGCCAAGCGTCAAGCTAAATTGGCCAAAGTGGCCAAAGAGGCAGTGAAGAAATTCAATGAAGATTCTGCTGCTACCACTACTGAGGCCTCTGCTAGCAAGCCCAAGAAGGCTATGCCCAAGAAGCCCGCACACAAGCCCAGTGCCTCTACTTCAATGCCCTCAAGGCCAAGCACCTCAACAATGCCCTCACGGCCCAGTTCTGCAAAGCCCTCACAACAAATTCCTCATGCTACTCCAGCTCCTCCAAAGCCCTCAGCTCCTCCGGCAAAGTCCTCAGCACCTGTGCGTCTCGCCTTGTGTCAAAGGACCATAGGAAAATCAATCGCCTCAGGAGCCCCTGCAAGTTCTTCAGCTCCTCTGCATTCCTCAACAGGCCCCACTCTGCTGAAGACTAAGGCCACCGCTGGACGAGGCTTTAGACCAAGTCCTCACAAGAAGCAAGTTGCATTTCATGTACCGTCAAGTGATGACGAAGCTGATGATGAAGAACTCGCTGAAATCATCAGAGATAGACAGCAAAGGGCCGCTAGAGCCAAAGGAAGGGAAGTTCATCTCCTGCTGGATCCCACGCTGATCCTTGAGTATATTGATCTCTGGCACAAGGACCCCAACACACCTGTGCCTGACTTCAAGCTCACTCCTGGCCAAAGTCACATGCTGACCGCCTTCATTGGTGAATAAAAATGGAAGTTTGAGAAGGCCAAGCAGCTGAAGAAAGCCCAATACAAAAAGGAGCGCTTTCTGAAGAATAATGTTGTCAATATGACAACTGATGAACTTGTCGCTATACAAGCGGAGATTAAAGGACTCGGTGATGAATTCAACGTCAACCGTATAGATTGGCTAGGAGTCAAAGTCAGATTTGTGAAGTTGGCTGAGAAATTCACTTCTAATGATGTTGCATCATCGCAACATGAATCTCCTCATGGTGAAGCATCTGCTCAGCCCACTGAAGAACATGCCAGCACCACTGATGAAAATTAGGTTGCTGATGAAACTGCAAGTAGCAGGGCTGATGAAGCCATTCTAGCCGCTAATGACATTGCCAGGGCAACCACTAGTGTTGCGCCTGGAGAACAAGATAGGCCAGCTAAAGTATCAAACGTTGTGCCTGAAGAAACTGAACCTGTCAGGCCAACTGCATCAGTTTTTCCTGAGGAAAATGAACCAATTTCCTCTGCTCCTCCCGCACCAACGCCAAGTCCCATTCTTCCTTCTGCATCAGAAGCGAAGAAAACCAAGGCTGCGGAGCGAGCAACAGTGAAGAAGAGGAAAGCATTTGCTTCATCACAGTCTTCAGCACCGAAGAAGATGAAGACATTGACCAGCTCGTTTGAGAATCCCATTGATGCTATTCCAGTCTCAAGTATACCATCAAAGGAAATCGTTCCTTTTGGTGAAGATTATGAGATCCAAACAGATCTGATGAAGATGTTCCTTCTGCTGCTTCTTCAGAGCAGTTGGATGAAGAAATTGAAGCGGATTATATCCTTTCAACTCCAGTGGTCTCATTGCCTATGCCTCAGTTCACAGCTGAAGAGGCAGGCGTTGAAGAATTAGATGAAGAAGAGGAAGATGTGGACATTGGGAGCACCACTCCTGTGCTGAATGATGAGTATTGGGGAAGTCATCACCCCAACCTCCCATGTTCACGCCATGCAACAGATTCCTTAGTCCCCAGTTCAGACTGGAGAAGTTCAAATGGGCTCTGATGAACCTCAAGCCACACCTTCCATTCATGAAGAAATTCTAGCCACTAGTGCTGATGCTAATGTTGCTGAAGAGATGAAGACCCAGGCTGCTACTGAAGCAAAAACTGAAATTCCTCAGCCTATGGTTCCTGAGATTGTGATTCCTGAAGTTGTGAAGGCATTGATTAATACTCCTTAGCCGAAGCTGAAGAATCCCTTCTCCAAAAAGCAAAAATTCAAGGGTGATGACTTCTTTCATGAGCATGTGTTCTTCACTGACTACAACCCGTATGAATCTGCTCGTCTTCAAAGGAAGCGTTTCTGGACAGCCAGGAAAGCCAACTTCTACACTTCACTGCTTTTTGATAAGGACAAGATCTTTGACCATGAGCATATTCCCCATGTGGACATGGAATCGCTGCCTTGCTTCGCTCCAGTCCTTAGTGTTCTTCATGACGCTGGGCTGCTAAACTTCTGCACCGACATTGTAGACTGGAATGAAGAACTAATTCTTCAGGTCTATGCCACACTGCACATCACCAGCAATGCTGAAGATGTGAATTCATGGGTGATGGATTGGATGACAGAAAACACGCACTACAAAGTACTGGCCCCTAAATTGCTTCATGCCCTACCTGTCAGTCATCCCCTTGAAGGTGCGCAGCTCATCTACCATGAACCTGTGCTATATGACCATTACATGTAAGTCTTGATGAAACCACTGAAGCCTGGTCGAGCCCCAAGGACAAAATTCCTCGTGAAGGAATTGTTGTATGTGCCAAGGACTGTCTATCGCATTCTGACCAAGACCATGAGTCCAATTAAAGGCCACGATTCTAATGAAGAAGAAGTTATTGGCATCATGAAGAATTTGCTATTAAACATCATTCATGGCGTTCCAATCAACTACCACGATTTCTTTATGAGGACTCTGTCCAACGTTGCTTTGTCGCCTTTTGAGTTGAAGCCTTACGCTCCTTGGATTATGAGATTCCTCCGATCAAGGTCTTCAATCAGTTACAAGGCTGACACACTCAACCATGGCAGCTACTTGCCCCCCATTGAAGTCCTCAAGCGGACATATTCCTCAGCTGATGAGAAGGGCAAGGCGACTGCAATTATTTATGACGGCATTCGTCCATTGGATGGTCAGTTCCGCAAAGTTGCATCTTATTCCACCAATGATGACTCTACCACTCATGACTATGTCGGCAATGCTTCAAAGCAAAATCCTCAAGGCACAGCTCCAAGGGTGACGACTGATCGTGAGCTTCTCCTCAGTCTTCACCAGAAGGTCGATCGCAACCATAAGTGGGTCAAGAGACAGTTTGGTTCAATTCTTCAGAACATGACCATCACTCAGAATTCAGTGAAGAAAAACCATTACTATCTGCATGAAGTTTTTTGATCGCACCTGGGCTGTTCTGTTCACCTCTACGGTGAAGAAGATCTAAAACAGATGTGCTTCAAGAAGGACTTTGACTGGTCTTAGCCACCTTCAAAGAAATTCAAGAATGTCAAAATTCCTCACTTAGTGGACAACTCTTATTCTTCATCGCGCAAATTCGATTTGGACGACACTGCAACAGGCCCTACTTCAACAACTGACCCCAACAACATTGGTGCTCCTCCATCGACTTCATGATATTCTTTAGGGGTGTTAGTCATCACTTTTCGTCCCTTTTGGTCATTCAATGACAAAGGGGGAGAAATTTGAGTTAGTCTTCAACTGGGTCTCTCTATCTATGGGCGTTTTTTTCTAAGTTACAACACTCGTTCTTTTGAAGACTTTGTTGGATCGAGTTGTAAACTTAAACCCGATGGTGGTCTGATACCTTTGCTATGTTCTTCTGCATGTTATTTCCTCATATATGTTAATGCACGGATGTTGAATTACATCGGTCACCATATTTCATCATGCATTTCAAATTCTTCATACCATATGTTAAATACGTGTATGAATTACAAGATATAGGGGGAGATCTCCATGATTCTACTCTTCAAATGTGCATTGCTTCAAAATCAAATTCCTCACTATGCACATCTTCAGGGGGAGTTCTTCTATATCTTGCAATCAAATTCCTCAATATCAGTATTTACACTTCATATGTTTATCCGCGTTGAAACCTTAACCTATATTGTCATCAATCACCAAAAAGGGGGAGATTGTAAGTGCATATAGTGCCCCTTAGTGATTTTGGTGTATTGAAGACTTATAGGTTAAGGGACTAGTGCGTTTGTGAGTGTACACAGGTGTCGGGGGAAATCTGCCTCCACGAACACCTATGGGGACCGAGCCCCTTTCTTGGTTCGGCGGGGGGCGGAGGTCGCGCGAAGAGCGGATCGAGGCGATGCACACGAGGGGTTTACCCAGCTTCGGGCCGCATGGATGCGTAAAATGCTACTGCTGCTTTGTGGTTTGTATTGTGTTCTTGTTTCGGGAGCGCTGAGTGCTACAGTACACTCAGGCAACTAATCAGACCGAGCGTGAGTGGCCTTTCTCCCCTTTCGTTGCGCATGGGGCCTCCTTTTATATGTGCAAGGGGTTACCCACAGGTGGCAACGTAGGCAGGGGCAAAACTGGAAAACGCTGTGTTGGGTGCAGCTGTTTGCACAGTGCTATCATACCTAACTCTGACGGCAGGGGACAAGGGCATTAAATGCCCGTCTAGGTCGCCCAAACAGTGCAAAAAAGGGACCATCAGGGGCGCCACCGTTTGCCACGATGGCTACCCTGTCAGCGTTGCTTCGCCACCGCATGCCCCTGGCCGCGCAGCCTCTCGCCACGTACGCCTGGAATGGCCCCAGAGCGACGCGTGGGTGGATGAGCTGGAACGCAGGCGCGGGGTGGTGACTTGCCGCGGCAAGCGCCTTGCCGCGGTTGATGCCTTCTCGCGCCCGGGAGCTTGTCGCTCACCGGTCCTTGCCGGGACGCGTGGCGCGTCACAGCAAGTCTCTTGTCATGCCTCGGTCGGCCTTCCCGGCAAGCTCCTCTTGCCGGGGCCTTGTGCTTCGAGCGGTCGTCCCGGCAAGCTCCTCTTGCCGGGGCCTCGCTCTCTTCGGGTGGCCTTCCCGGCAAGCTCCTCCTGCCGGGGCCTTGGCTCAAATACTTTGTTCTTGGATGGCCCGAGAAGGGACCATGGAGAGTTTTGGCGATCACCTGGCAAGCCTTGCCGCGGGGTGCTACGACTGCCCGTGCACAAGTTTGGGGTACTAAGGTACCCCTACTTTAGTACACCGACAGGAGCCCCCAGGCCTGGGCCATACACGGTGCCGAGCGCTGTTGGGCCAGGCCCAAAACAGTGCACGGGCACGCACGGCCTGGGTCATGCTGCATCTTTTTCTGCATCCACCACGCCCTCTCCGAACGGCACACGTCGAACGCGGCATCGTGGGGAGAGGCGTGCATGACGTGGGCGGCGTGCGCAGGGCTGAGCCCCGCAGGCATGCGTCACGTCGCAAGTGATTTGTTTATTCGGAAAGGCGAAACGCCCCCCCCCCTTATAAGCAGGGGAAACAGGGGCAGTCCGCCCACCCGCCAGTTGCGATTCCTCGAAAATCTCCGCCCCTTCCCAAGAGAAGCAGCGTTCCACCCCTTCTGTCGCCACCAGTGCTACCGACGCCGCCGACCTCCCTCCCTGCTTCCGCCATGGCCCCGAAGGGCGACAAGGGAAAAGGGAAGGCTGTGAAGTCGGCCGAGGCGCAGCGGCTTGAGGCGCTGCGAAAGGAGCAGACAACCTTCCCCCCTGAGCTCGACGCGTTGGACCTGAGGGAGGAATTCTACCTCTTCTGGTCGACGGGGACGCGAGCGCATCCGCGCACGAGGGTTCTTCCCGCCGCCGCCCAGAAGGAGTATCCGACCGGGTATCCCTTCTTTCCTTTGTTCTTCTATTGCAGGCTCTGCCCGCCCTTCTCTGAATTTTTCTGCGACATCATGAACACCTACGGGTTCCATCTCCTTGATTTCACCCCCAATGCTGTCCTGACCATGGCAATTTTCGCGCATCTTTGCGAAAACTTTGTCGAAGTCTATCCAAACGTAGCCCTCTTCCGCCACTTCTTCACGCCTCGAGTAGAGAGAGGAGAGCCCCTCTCCGGCGGAATCGCCTGGATCTCGAAGCCCGGCAAGAAGAATGCTTATCTGGAGGGAGAGCTCCGCAGCAAATGGGAGGAATGGAGAGCAGACTGGTGCCTGATCGTGGAGGAGAACCCGCAGCCATTCACTGCCGTGCACCGAACTCCTGTGGTGCGCGTCAGGGATTGGAGCGACGTGGCTCCGGACGACGACAAGCTGCAGATTGCCGTTACCCGGATCTTGCGGCTTAGGCATGTCGGGCTCACAGTTGGCGCCGTTGGCGCAGATTTCCTCCGCCGCCGCATCGCTCCCCTGCAGGAGAAAGGGAGACCCGCCTGGTTGTTCCAGAATGCGGCGGACATCATGAGGCTGCGCCCTGGCCTCAACTTCAATTTCACTGTCTTGAAGCTTGACGGGACGCTCAGGGAGCTGTTCAAGCACGACCCCGATCACCCCGAATGGTTCAGGCTGCCGCGAGGCGTCGTCCCGTTGTGCAACAATTCGTCGCTCAGCCGCATCCTTGCAATGATGCCGCTGTGCGACTCGCACGGGATCGACCCCACTTGGCAGGAGCCCACTGGCGATGTCGTGCGGGCGTTCTTTGACGATTTGGTGGAGGTGCCGGTCGACCCCGCCGAGCAGAAGGGCCTCACCCGGGACACCACCGACGAGGAGTTGGCGCGCATCGCCTCCAGGATGGAAGAGGCGGCGGCAGCCGCGGCCGCGGGCGCATTTGGCTTCACATTGGCGGAGGCGGACGCAGCGGAGGCGGAAAGCCTTGCTGATCGAGCGGAGTTTGTCGGCGAGGAAGAGCCTGCCGGGCATGGCGTCGAGGCGGACAAGCCCACCGAGGACACGAGCGGCTTGCCGGAGGTTGACGCCTCTTCCTCCCGACCTTCGGGCAGCTCGTCGCAAGCGGAGCCCCCGGCTCAACCACGGAGGCGTCTCCGCAAGGCTGGAGACGTGGCGGGGCGGCAGACGAGCCAGCAGCCGCAGCGTCGCATGACACGCTCCGCTGCGGCAGCAGGAGCGGGGTCTTCGCGGGCCGCCGCTTCTGCTGTTGCCGCCCCTCGTGCCACGGCGGCAGCCGGGGCAAGGCCATCTCAGGCTAGCGCCGCCACTGCCTCCGCCAAGCGGCCGAGGGAGCCTACTCCTCCGCCTCCTCGCGCCAGAAGCGGGCCAGTCTTTGACTTCTCCGCGCTTAGCTCGGACGAGGAAGAGGGAGAGGAGTAAGATCCCCGCTGTACTTGTATTTCTTCAATTCTTGCAGTTGTGTCTCGCATCTCATTTGCTTTCCTCTGAATTTGCTCCTTTTCAGGACTCTGGCTCAGAGGGCGGCAAAGAGAGCCAAGGTCCCGGTGGTCATCCTTGACGACGAGCCCGCCGTGACGGCAGGGGGTGCGCCTGAGATGACCTTGTCGGACCCGCCAACTAATCCTCAGAGCAGCCCCCAGCGCAGCCCCCAGCGTAAGCATATGATTTGCTTCCTGCCGTCGGGCGCGCCCGGGTACTCTTCATGTTTTGATATCTGGCTGACGATTTGCGTAGGAGCAGAGCAGCCCCACCAGGAGCGTCCGGAGACCGCCCCCGATGCGCCACCTGCTACAACTACACCGCCAAGGGGGGGTTCCCCGGCAAGGGAGGAATCCCCGGCAAGGGAGCAGTCCCCGGCAAGGGAGCAGTCTCCGGCGAGGGAGCAGTCCCCGGCAAGGGAGCAATCTCCGCCAAGGGAGCAGTCTCCGGTAAGGGACAGCGCCGGCGACCCCTTGGCGACGGAGATCGTGACTGCAGACCCTGGCGCAGGTAACTTTCTTGCCTCGAAACTCCCCTGGGGTTCTTCTTCTTTGGATAGTTGCTTGATTTCTCTCCCTCTTTCGGACTTCAGACCCGTCCGCCACGGACCCGATGGAGACCGAGGTCGTTGTCGAGGAGGAGGCGCGCGGCCATACCGACGACGTGGCCGCCACCGGAGGGGCGGACGGTGCTGAAGATCCGGCCGGCGAAGAGGCCGCCAAGGCTGCCGCAGCAGCCGCGGGCGAGGGGGCCGGCGATCGTACTGACGGCCCTGGGGCCGCAGGAGCGCCAGGTGCTGCGCCGACCGCCAATCCTGCCTCCGCAGCAGCGTCGGGCCCCGAGGAGCCCCAGCCAGGCGTCTACCTGAAGGCCGGCGATGATATCTTCATCAAGCTCCCCTGGGAGTCGACTTCCAGGGCGCCGGTCGAGGGGGAAACCTTGGATGGGGAGGTGCTCGCCTCCGCCGGGCTGACGCTGGTTGATGCGCCAAGCAGCAGGGGCGGCGAGCCTAAGGAGGAGCGGGTGCTCTGGAAGCTGGTGTCACTCTACCGCGCCCGACAAGCCAAGGTGGAACGCCGGGAAGCGCTCGTCGCGAAGGCGGGAGTGGACATGGAGAAGCGCGCCGAGGAGCTCCGGGAGCTCAACCAGGAGGCCCTCCGATCCTTGGCGGAGGAGCGGAGGCAACTCGACGAGGCGCGGACGGCCTTTATCCTCGAGAAGGCCGAATCCGAAGAGCAGCAGAGGCTTGCCGCCGAGGGGCTGTCCGCGCGGGAGGGCGAGCTAGTGCAGCAGAAAGCCAGCCTCGCCAGCCACGAGGAGGAGGTCGCCGCGCGCGAGCAAGCGCTTGCCGGAGCCCTCAAGGAAGCGCAAGATGCTGCCACGGCCGCCGAGGCCACCAAGAAGGAGTTGGAGGCGAGGGTGGCGCAGCTCGACGCTGATCTTAAGGCGAGCGGTGAGGAGCTCGCCGCGCTCAAACAAGAGCGCGAGAAGGGTGCTTATACCCTCGGCGAGCTGCAAGGACGCTTCGCCGATAAGATCAGGGAGCTTGACGCTGCCAGGGACTCCAATGCTGATCTCGAGATGAAGCTGGCCACCTTGTCCAAGACGCTGGACAGCGCCAAGGAGCAAGAGGCGACCTTGCGGAAGGAGATCGCGGACAACGAGGCGCTGTTGGAGAGCGCCACAGTTACCTAGAACGACTTCAGGGCGGCGGTGGAGCAGTGGACGGAGGGTCTGGTGGACATCGCCGCCTCCATCGACAAGGAGCTGTCGCTGCTGGGGATGGAGGGTCACGAGTATCCCTCCGACGCGAACCTCCCACCTAGCGCTAAGCTGACTTCGTTCTTCAAAGGCGTGGCGACGGCCCTTCAGGCACTCCGGGATGCGATCCCGGAGCGGCTGGCCGACGAGACGCGCGATGCTTGCGCTGGAGCCCTTGAGAAGGTGCTGGTGAAGATCGTCTTCCGCAACCCAGGCCTCAAGCTCACCAACGTCCTCAGATCTCTGCCGGCTGACGCTGACCTCGAGGAGATCAGGGCCCTCGTCGCGCCCATTGTGGAAAGGGTGGCCGGGATCAAGAGGATCGAGGGCGACCGCGTGGATTAGGCCGCCTGCCCTTTTCTTTTCTTGCCGCTGCTGGCCGAGTTATGAAAACAATTCATTAGGGCTGCGACAAGCTATCTTGTAATATAACTTTATCTTAGGTAGTGAATGCACTGTTACTTCCTCTATTTGATTCCCTCCTTTGTATGTTATTGCCCTACGCTTTTAGGGAACTTGCCGGCGTAGGCACGCTTGCTGAGTGCGGGACATCAGCAGCCCGCTGGCGGTGCCGTTGCCGGCAAGAAACCTTGTCGTGACTAGCCGCGGTTCACTTAAGTTGTTGAGCAGGCTCAAAGCGAAATAAGGGTGCAACTGCAGTTGCGGCACACTTAAGTCGCTGAGCAAGCTCGAAACAAAGTAAGGGCGCGAGTCTGGTCGCAGCATACTTAAATCGTTAAGCGGACTCGAAACGAAGTAAGGGCGCGACTAGCCATGAGCTAGTTCCTCCGCGCACAGGTTTTCCATACAAAGTACGGTCGTTCGAGGAAGATAACCTTAGAATTTAAAAAAACTTGATTGCTCAAACTTTGGCAACTTAGCTTTTCCGTGGCTCGCTGCCCGGCAAGGTCGCTTTCTAGCAAGGCGAAACATGAGGCTCATCATCGCTTACCAGGGGTCAGTGCTGCACAGAGTGTCAGATAATGCACGCAAAGAATAAATAGCATGAGATCGACAAGATGCGCGGAACACATGAACTCAATCTGTGCACAGGGTCTGCGCCTGGCTCTGTACAAAGGATCACATGCAACAGCGGCAAGACTTTGTACAAAATGGTGGTTGCCGGACGGGGTCCGACAACCGCGCCTTACAGGCGAAACTTGCGAAGATGCCCAACGTTCTAGGAGTTGCTCACCGGAGTGGTATCTTCGGTCTCAAGGCGGACAGCGCCAGGCCTAGCGACTTGTTTCACCCGGTAAGGGCCTTCCCACTTCCTCGAAACTTCTGGCACTAACTTTGCGGCTATAAAAGCAGCGCAAAGCTTGCTGGTAGCGAGCGGCTCGCACAGCGGCCTGAAGACGGTCCTCCTTGAGGAGCAGCGCGTCATCTCGTCGCAGCTGCTCTTGCTCGAGCTCAGCGTGAGCGAGCACTCGAGGTGGCCCGTATGCGAGATCCGTGGGGCTAACTGTCCCCGCTCCATGGAATGGAGCGAAAGGTTGCCTGGTCATACCAGGGCTTACCTGCGCCGAGAGGTGTCGGCGTATGTTCGGACGCCGTGGCATCATGAGCTCGGTGCATGTTCGGACGCCGTGGCACCATGAGCCGGCTCGGCGACGCCCGTTCCGCCGCCGGTGCCGTCCCCACCACCCGTTTTCTCCAGGGGCGGTGGGTTCGACGCGGATGGACCAGCCACCTCCGGAGCCTTCTTCTTCGGTGGCATATCGATCAAGATGATGGAGATCTAGCTTGTGCAGACGCCGGATCAGGTTCACACAACCTCGACGCCCCCCTACCTGGCGCGCCAAAGATGTCGGGAGAAATCTGCCTCCACGAACACCTATGGGGACCGAGCCCCTTTCTTGGTTCGGCGGGGGGTGGAGGTCGCGCGAAGAGCGGATTGAGGCGATGCACACAAGGGGTTTACCCAGCTTCAGGCCGCATGGATGCGTAAAACCCTACTGCTTCTTTGTGGTTTGTATTGTGTTCTTGTTTCGGGAGCGCTGAGTGCTACAGTACACTCAGGCAACTAATCAGACCGAGCGTGAGTGGCCTTTCTCCCCTTTCCTTGCGCATGGGGCCTCCTTTTATATGTGCAAGGGGTTACCCACAGGTGGCAACGTAGGCGGGGGCAAAACTGGAAAACGCTGTGTTGGGTGCAGCTGTTTGCATAGTGCTATCATACCTAACTCTGACGGCAGGGGACAAGGGCATTAAATGCCCGTCTAGGTCGCCCAAATAGTGCAAAAAAGGGACCGTCAGGGGCGCCACTGTTTGCCACGACGGCTACCCTGTCAGCGTTGCTTCGCCACCGCATGCCCCTAGTCGCGCAGCCTCTCGCCACGTACGCCTGGAATGGCCCCAGAGCGACGCGTGGGTGGATGAGCTGGAACGCAGGCGCGGGGTGGTGACTTGCCGCGGCAAGCGCCTTCCCACGGTTGATGCCTTGTCGCACCCGGGATCTTTTCGCTCACCGGTCCTTGCCGGGACGCGTGGCGCGTCGCAGCAAGTCTCTTGTCGTGCCTCGGTCGGCCTTCCCGGCAAGCTCCTCTTGCCGGGGCCTTGTGCTTCGAGCGGTCGTCCCAGCAAGCTCCTCTTGCCGGGGCCTCGCTCTCTTCGGGTGGCCTTCCCGGCAAGCTCCTCCTGCCGGGGCCTTGGCTCAAATACTTTGTTCTTGGATGGCCCGAGAAGGGACCATGGAGAGTTTTGGCAATCACCTGGCAAGCCTTGCCGCGGGGTGCTACGACTGCCCGTGCACAAGTTCGGGGTACTAAGGTACCCCTACTTTAGTACACCGACAATAGGTCTATAAGTGTATGAGGAGTTTGATATTTACAGAGAAAGTCGACCCCTAAAAATGAATGTCTTCAACTGAAGACTTTGGATTTCTGAAGACTTTCTGAAGACTTGGAAAGTGAAGAAATTGGTGTGACCGCGAAGACTTGATATTCGTGCAAGGAATATGAAGCGTGAAGACTCTTGTGTTCGTAGTTTCATTTTCTCTTTCTTGAGTCATAGGAAACACCGTACTGTTAAAGGGGGTCGAGGAAAAACTAAGGAAAAGTTTCTATGTGATGCTCATCTCAAAATCCTACACCTACCAATCCCTTCGACTGAAGCCATTGATAATCTCATACAGTTCAATCAATTTCTTCAGTGACAGAGACGAAGTTCTTCTGGTCTCTAAGGAACTTGTTCTGACTGAGAAGTTAGGAATTCACCGGTGCGGATTGCCTACAAGTGAGGAACATGATAGCCCTGAGGAATTTGAACCTCAAATTTCTGACTGTTGTTGTGCTATGCGCCAGTTGTCCCAAAATATCTTATCCACCTAATGGTCATATCATTGAAGGGCATTTATGTCTTATCATGTCGGGCTGCTCCCTAGGCTATAAATAGCCTCCCCCTACAACCACTAGCTGGTTGGCTGCTCCTTGAGAAACTAACACTTGTCATTGAGAGCATCCCATCCTCTGAGGACTTTGAGCAAAAATCATCAAGTGAGGAAAACCCAAACCCAAACACCTTCAGACCCAAAGTGATTGAGCATCACTGAAGAGATTGTTCCTGTGTGGACCTGACGCTTGTTACCTTTGAAGACTGTGCATCTTCCAGACGGTTAGGCGTCAAGGTCTAGAGCATCCAAGAGGAAATTGTGGATCACCGAGTGACTGAGTTTATGAAGGTTTGGAAGTCACCTAAAGACTTACCACGAGTAATTGGGTGAGGTCTGTGTGACCTTAGCTCAAGGAGAATACAGTGAGGACTATGTGTCCGGGACTGTGTGTCCTCAGGTTTAAATACCTAGCTGCTCCAACCAGACATACAATTGTCACAGCAGTTGGAACTGGTCTACCAAATCATTGTCTTCACCAAGCCTACTTGTTCTATTTCCTCAACCCTTCCATTTCCTCATTACTGTGTTGTGTATTTGACCGTTACTGTTTAAAGACTTTGACTGAAGACTTTCCCAATTTCCTCAGTTCAAAGTCTTCAGTCAGTTTGTCTTCAGCCTGCTTTTCCAATGTTTACGCTTTCTGTACTCTGTGCTTGTTTTCATTTCATCATGATGAATGTGCTTCTATTCTATTATGTTTGCGTCTGAGTAGTTATTCCGCTGCTAGGAGTTCTTCACTTAGGAATTTCCTCACCCTAACATTCCTCAGTGCAGAATTCATAAAAATTTCCTATTCACCCCCCTCTATTCGACTTAACGCACTTTCAAGGCATCACGTCCAAGATTAGTAGACCGACTCCTGCTTGCATTGATACGTCTCCAATGTATCTGTAATTTTTGATTGCTCCATGCTATATTATCTACTGTTTTGGACTATATTGGGCTTTATTTTCCACTTTTATATTATTTTTTGGGACTAACCTATTAACCGGAGGCCCAGCCCAGAATTGTTGTTTTTTGCCTATTTCAATGTTTCGAAGAAACAGAATATCAAACGGAGTCCAAAAGGAATGAAACCATCGGGAACGTGATTTTCTCATCAGAAAAGACACAGGAGACTTGGACCCTCCGTCAAGAAAGCCACGAGGCGGTCACGAGGGTGGAGGGCGCCCCCCCTAGGGCGTGCCCCCTGCCTTGTGGGCCCCTCGAAGCTCCACCGACGTACTCTTCCTCCTATATATACCTACGTACCCCCAAACGATCAGATACGGAGCCAAAAACCTAATTCCACCGCCGCAACCTTCTGCACCCACGAGATCCCATCTTGGGGCCTGTTTCGGAGCTCCGTCGGGAGGGTCGTCATCACGGAGGGCTTCTACATCATCATAGCCTCTCCGATGAAGTGTGAGTAGTTTACCTCAGACCTTCCGGTCCATAGTTAGTAGCTAGATGGCTTCTTCTCCCTTTTTGGATTTCAACGCAATGTTCTCCCCTCTCTCGTGGAGATCTATTCGATGTAATCTTCTTTTTGCGGCGTGTTTGTTGAGACCGATAAATTGTGGGTTTATGATCAAGTCTATCTATGAACAATATTTGAATCTTCTCATAATTCTTTTATGTATGATTGGTTATCTATGCAAGTCTCTTCGAATTATCAGTTTGGTTTGGCCTACTAGATTGGTTTTTCTTGCAATGGGAGAAGTGCTTAGCTTTGGGTTCAATCTTGCGGTGTCCTTTCCCAGCGACAGAAGGGGCAGCAAGGCATGTATTGTATTGTTGCCATCGAGGATAACAAGATGGGGTTTTTATCATATTGCATGAAACTATCCCTCTACATCATGTCATCTTGCTTAAGGCGTTACTCTATTTTTAACTTAATACTCTAGATGCATGCTGGATAGCGGTCGATGAGTGGAGTAATAGTAGTAGATGCAGGCAGGAGTCGGTCTACTTGTCTCAGACGTGATGCCTATATACATGATAATACCTAGATATTCTCATAACTATGCTCAATTCTGTCAATTGCTCAACTGTAATTTGTTCACCCACCTTAGAATACTTATGCTCTCGAGAGAAGCCACTAGTGAAACCTATCGCCCCCGGGTCTATTCTCACCATATCAATCTCCATCACTTTATAATTGCTTTGATTTTTACTTTGCCTTGTACTTTTTTTACTTTGCATCTCTATACCAAAAATACCAAAAATATTATCTATCAAATCTCACTCCCGTAAGTGACCGTGAAGGGATTGACAACCCTTAATCGCGTTGGTTGCGTTGAGCTATTTGTTTTGTGCAGGTACCTTGGTTCTCAAAAACTGAGGGAAATACTTACGCTACTTTGCTGCATCATCCTCTCCTCTTTGGGGAAATCCAACGCAGTGCTCAAGAGGTAGCAAGAAGAATTTCTGGCACCGTTGCCGGGGAGGTCTACGCAAAAGTCAAGATACCAAGTACCTATCACAATTCCTTATCTCTCGCACTACATTATTTGCCATTTGCCTCTCGTTTTCCTCTCCCCCACTTCGCTCTTGCCGTTTTATTCGCTCTCTCTTTTCCGTTTTCCTTTTTCTCGCTCGCCTTGTCGTCATGGCTAGTCTTATATCTTCTCCGTTTTCTCCCGAGAATGAAGTTATAAATTTTAAACAAAGGGAGGGAGAAAATTTAAAATACGCTTGGTATAGAATTTGCAATGCTCAAAATAGATCTACCAAGAAGCAATCTACCTCAGTTCTTCTCCGGAATTTTTATGTAGGTGCTAATCCTTGGTATAGATATATCCTTGATACCATTACCGGAGGGAATTTCTTGGGTAGCCACACTTTTGATTCTTATAATGCTATGACATATTTATTTGGCTCACCACCTTTTTTGGTTAATGGAACTATGTTAACTTTGGAGCATGTAATGCAAAGACTTGAAATTATTGAAAATAAAGTTGCTACCATTGAATTAATTGAAAATCTAGATAAAAAGATCCACAATCAAATTACCCAATATGGATCTAAGGCAGGACTAACTATGAAAAATATTAAGGAGAAGGAACCCATAGTTAATGAAAGAATAAATCAAGATTCCACTAGAATCAATAAACTAGAGGGTATAATTACTAATTTGGGAACCGATTTTTCTTCCGTAAAGAATACTCCAAGTCCACCTACTAAAATTTCCAAGCTTATGTATGTTCCTAAAAATAAGGGTGAATCCTCTAGTAAGGAAACTGCGAACCTTAAATCTATAAGTATTCATCCCAATCTTTTTGCTATCATTAAGGAACCATTTGCTACGAATGAATTTTTCGATTTTTTGCCTAAAAGTTTGATAATTACTAGAAAGAAAGAAATCTCTAAGGAAGGTAGATGCCTCATTGAAGAATTGCCTACCAAAGATGGCAATACCTAGATCTATCCTTGCTTTTATGCCTAGCTAGGGGCGTTAAACGAAAGCGCTTGTTTGGAGACAACCCAATATTTTTCCTTGCTTCTTAGTAATAAATAATCCATCTACCTTCTGTTTAGATGTGGTTTTATGTTTTAGTTAGTGTTTGTGCCAAGTTAAACCTATAGGATCTTCTTGGATGATAGTTATTTGATCTTGCTGTAATTTCCAGAAACTTTCTGTTCACGAAAATAATTGTTAAAAATCACCAGAACGTGACAAAATACTGATTCCAATTGATACTGATCAATAAAAAAATTGTCTAGGTCTTCCTATTTTGGTAGATTATTTGGAGTTCCAGAAGTTTGCGTTAGTTACAGATTACTACAAACTGTTCTGTTTTTGACAGATTCTGTTTTTCGTGTGTTGTTTGCTTATTTTGATGAGTCTATGGCTAGTAAAATAGTTTATAAACCATATAGAAGTTGTAATACAGTAGGTTTAACACCAATACAAATAAATAATGATTTAATTAAAGTACCTTGAAGTGATCTTTTGTTTTCTTTCGCTAAAGGAGCTCACGAGATTTCTGTTGAGTTTTGTGTGGTGAAGTTTTTAAGTTTTGGGTGAAATCTTTTGATGGATTATGGAACAAGGAGTGGCAAGAGCCTAAGATTGGGGATGCCCATGGCACCCCCAAGATAATCCAAGGACACCAAAAAGTTAAATCTTGGGGATGCCCCGGAAGGCATCCCCACTTTCGTCTACTTCCATCGGTAATTTTACTTGGAGCTATATTTTTATTCACCACATGATATGTGTTTTGCTTGGAGCGTCTTGTATTATTTGTGTCTTTATTTGTTAGTGTGACACAATCATCCTTGCTGTAGACACCTTTTGAGAGAGCCATACATAAATTGGAATTTGATAGAATACTCTATGTGCTTCACTTATATCTTTTGAGCTTTATAGTTTTGCTCTAGTGCTTCACTTATATCTTTTAGAGCACGGTGGCGGATTTGTTTTATAGAAACTATTGATCTATCATGCTTCACTTAGATTATTTTGAGAGTCTTAATTATCATGGTAATTTGCTTAATAATAATAATATGCTTGGTATTCAAGATTTGTAAAACTTTCTTTTGAGTGCGTTGAATACTAAGAAAAGATTGATACTTGATAATTGTTTTGAGATATGAAGATGGTGATATTATAGTCATGCTAGTTGAGTAGTTGTGAATTTGAGAAATACTTGTGTTAAAGTTTGTGATTCCGGTAGCATGCACGTATGGTGAACCGTTATGTGATGAAGTCTGAGCATGATTTATTTATTGATTGTCTTCCTTATGAGTGGCGGTCGGGGACGAGCGATGGTCTTTTCCTACCAAGCTTTCCCCCTAGGAGCATGCGCGTAATACTTTTCTTTGATAACTTCTACACCCTCCGTCCCATAATATAAGAACATTTTTGACACTATACTAGTGTCAAAAACGTTCTTATATTAACAGAGGGAGTAGATTTTTGCAATAAGTATATGAGTTCTTTATGACTAATGTTGAGTCCATGGATTATACGCACTTTTCCCATCCTTCCACCATTGCTAGCCTCTCTAATGTCGCGCACCTTTCGCCAGTATCATACACCCACCTATGCCTTCCTCAAAACAGCCACCATACCTACCTATCATGGCATTTCCATAGCCATTCCGAGATATATTGCCATGCAACTTTCCACCATTCCGTTTATTATGACACGCTCCATCATTGTCATATTGCTAGCTGATCATGTAGTTGACATCGTATTCGTGGCAAAGCCACCGTTCATAATTCTTTCATACATGTCACTCTTGATTCATTGCATATCCCGGTACACCGCCAGAGGCATTCATATAGTCATATTTTGTTCTAAGTATCGAGTTGTAATTGTTGAGTTGTAAGAAAAATAAAAGTGTGATGATCATCATTTTTAGAGCATTGTCCCAAGTGAGGAAAGGATGATGGAGACTATGATTCTCCCACAAGTCGGGATGACTCCGGACGAAAAAAAAGAGGCCATAAAAAAAGGCCCAAATAAAAAAATAAAAAAAATGAGAGAAAAAGAGAGAAGGGACAATGTTACTATCCTTTTACCACACTTTTGCTTCAAAGTAGCACCATGATCTTCATGATAGAGAGTCTCTCATTTTGTCACTTTCATATACTAGTGGGAATATTTCATTATAGAACTTTGCTTGTATATTCCAATGATGGGCTTCCTCAAAATGCCCTAGGTATTCGTGAGCAAGTGAGTTGGATGCACACCCACTTAGTTTCTTTTGTTGAGCTTTCATATATTTATAGCTCTAGTGCATCCGTTGCATGGCAATCCCTACTCACTCACATTGATATCTATTGATCGGCATCTCCATAGCCCGTTGATATGCCTAGTTGATGTGAGACTATCTTCCCCTCTTTTTTGTCTTCTCCACAACCACCATTCTATTCCACATATAGTGCTATATCCATGGCTCACGCTCATGTATTGTGTGAAGATCGAAAAAGTTTTGAAAATGTCAAAAGTATGAAACAATTGGTTGGCTTGTCATCGGGGTTGTGCATGATTTAAATACTTTATGTGGTGAAGATAGAGCACAGCCAGACTATATGATTTTGTAGGGATATCTTTTTTTGGCCATGTTATTTTGAGAAGACATAATTGCTTTGTTAGTATGCTTGAAGTATTATTATTTTTATATCAACATGAACTTTTGTCTTGAATCTTTTGGATCTGAATATTCATACCACAATTAAGAAGATTTACATTGAAATTATGCCAAGTAGCACTCCGCATCAAAAATTCTCTTTTTATCATTTACCTACTCGAGGACGAGCAGGAATTAAGCTTGGGGATGCCTGATACGTCTCCAACGTATCTATAAATTTTGATTGCTCCATGCTATATTATCTACTATTTTGGACTATATTGGGCTTTATTTTCCACTTTTATATTATTTTTTTGGGACTAACCTATTAACCGGAGGCCCGGCCCAGAATTGTTTGTTTTTGCCTATTTCAGTGTTTCGAAGAAACAGAATATCAAACGGAGTCCACACGGAATGAAACCTTCGAGAACGTGATTTTCTCATCAGATAAGACCCAGGAGACTTGGACCCTCCGTCAAGAAAGCCACGAGGCGGTCATGAGGGTGGAGGGCGCCCCCCTAGGGCGCCCCCCGCCTCGTGGGCCCCTCGAAGCTCCACCGACGTACTCCTTCCTCCTATATACACCTGCGTACCCCCAAACGATCAGATACGGAGCCAAAAACCTAATTCCATCGCCACAACCTTCTTTACCCACGAGATCCCATCTTGGGGCCTGTTTTGGAGCTCTGCCGGAGAGGGCCGTCAGCACGGAGGGCTTATACATCATCATAGCCTCTCCGATGAAGTGTGAGTAGTTTACCTCAGACCTTCGGGTCCATAGTTAGTAGCTAGATGGCTTCTTCTCTCTTTTTGGATCTCAATACAATGTTCTCCCCTTCTCTTGTGGAGATCTATTCGATGTAATCTTCTTTTTGCGGTGTGTTTGTTGGGACCGATGAATTGTGGGTTTATGATCAAGTCTATCTATGAACAATATTTGAATCTTCTCTGAATTCTTTTATGTATGATTGGTTATCTATGCAAGTCTCTTCGAATTATCAGTTTGGTTTGGCCTACTAGATTGGTTTTTCTTGCAATGGGAGAAGTGCTTAGCTTTGGGTTCAATCTTGCGGTGTCCTTTCCCAGTGACAGAAGGGGCAGCAAGGCATGTATTGTATTGTTCCCTTCAAGGATAACAAGATGGGGTTTTTATCATATTGAATGAAACTATCCCTCTACATCATGTCATCTTGCTTAAGGCGTTACTCTGTTTTTAACTTAATACTCTAGATGCATGCTGGATAGCGGTCGATGAGTGGAGTAATAGTAGTAGATGCAGGCAGGAGTCGGTCTACTTGTCTCAGACGTGACGCCTATATACATGATCATACCTAGATATTCTCATAACTATGCTCAATTCTGCCAATTGCTCAACAGTAATTTGTTCACCCAACATAGAATACTTATGCTCTCGAGAGAAGCCACTAGTGAAACCTATGGCCACCGGGTCTATTCTCATCATATCAATCTCCATCACTTTATTATTGCTTTGCTTTTTTACTTTGCCTTTTACTTTTTACTTTGCATCTCTATACCAAAAATACCAAAAATATTATCTATCAGATCTCACTCCCGTAAGTGACCGTGAAGGGATTGACAACCCTTAATCGCGTTGGTTGCGTTGAGCTATTTGTTTTGTGCAGGTACGAGGGACTTGCGTGTAGCCTCCTACTGGATTGATACCTTGGTTCTCAAAAACTGAGGGAAATACTTACGCTACTTTGCTGCATCATCCTCTCCTCTTCGGGGAAATCCAACGCAGTGCTCAAGAGGTAGCGTGCATCTACTACTATTACTCCACACTTCGACCGCTATCCAGCATGCATCTAGTGTATTAAGTTCATGAAAAAATAGAGTAATGCAATAAGAACGATGACATGATGTAGACAAGATCTATCTATGTAGAGATAGACCCCATCGTTTTATCCTTAGTAGCAACTATACATAAGTGACGGTTCCCTTTCTGTCACTAGGATCAAGCACCGTAGGATCGAACCCACTACAAAGCACCTCTTCCCATTGCAAGATAAATAGATCAAGTTGGCCAAACTAAACCCAAATATCAGAGAAGAAATATGAGGCTCTAAGCAATCATGCATATAAGAGATCAAAGAAACTCAAATAACTTTCATGGATATAAAAATATATAATTGATCATAGACTCAAAGTTCATTAGATCCAAACAAATACACCACAAAAAGAGTTACATCATATGGACCTCCAAGAGATCATTGTATTGAGAATCCAGCGAGAGAGAGAAAGCCATCTAGCTACTAACTACGGACCCGAAGGTCTACAAAGAACTACTCACGCATCATTGGAGAGGCACCAATGGAGGTGGTGAACCCCATCCAAGATGGTTTCTAGATTGGATCTCGTGGTTCTGGACTCTGCAGCGGCTGGATGAATATTTGTGTAAATTGTTTTAGGGTTTCTAAAATATTAGGCTATTTATAGAGCAAAGAGGCAGTCCGGGGGCACCCGAGGTGGGCACAACCCACCAGGGCGCGCCTGGGCCTCCTAGCGCGCCCTGGTGGGTTGTGCCCCCCTCGGGGCACCCCCCAGGCGCAGCCGGAGGCCATTGTGTTCCTTCTGGTCCATAAAAATTCTCTGTAAAGTTTTAGGGCATTATGTCAGTAGGTTAGTACCAAAAAATGATATAAAATGACTATAAATGATTGTAAAACATCCAAGATTGATAATATAACAGTATGGAACAATAAAAAATTATAGATACGTTGTATCAACATCCCCAAGCTTAACTCCTACTCGTCCTCGAGTAGGTAAGTGATACACCACTAGGGAAAACCTTATACACAATATCTTAGCAGTAGCGCTGGACAAAATCATGCACTACTGCTACTTAGTAGTAGCGTGTGTAAATAAACCACGCTACTGCTATCATTTTAGCAGTAGCGCATACTAGCAAAATGCGTTGCTGCTAAGTTTGAACTGAGCGCACATGGCTTGCGCCACTTAGCAGTAGCGCGTATCCGTACCCAGCGCTACTGCTATGCTCCATAGCAGTAGTGCTTTTCACGAACCCGCGCTACTACTAACCTTACCTTATCCTCCTCACACGGCCAACCCTCTCACTCACTCTCCCTCTCAGTCACTCTCGCCCGCGCCGATACCAGTCCTCCGCCACTGCCGTTGTGCTGCTCCTCCATCGAGGTACTCCCTCCATCCCTCCTCCGTCCCTCCTCCTCCCACCTCCTGTGGTAGCCCCCTCCTCCCTCCTGCTCTGGCCGCCCCCTCGTCCCTCCTCCCTCCTCCGCCAGCAGCCCTCCTCCCACCGCCCCTCCCTCCTCCTCCTCCGGCCGCCCCTCCCCCTCCTCTCTCCTCCCTCCTCCCACCCTCCTCCCTCCCTCCTCCTTCCTCCTCCGATCCCACCGGCCTCCTCCCCCTCCTCCTCCCTCCTCCCTCCACCTCTATTTTTTATGTTTTTACTGTAGTCTTTTTACTATTGTATAATGTAGTTTTTTATACTATTTTTAGTAAGTGTTTAATAGAATTAATAAGAAAATTAATAGAACTAGTTGAACTAGTTTATTTTTATTTATAGTAAGTTTTTAGTTGAATTAATAGAACTAGTTTATTTTTAGTAAGAAAAATTATCTTTACTTATTATTTTTTAGTTAAAGCAATTATTCTTGCATCGACGTCAACGATGCCTATCCCGCATCCTCATCATCGACTCGGCGGAGGACACCTGCTTGATCAGAGGGGCCATGTCCGGGACTAGGCTCCGCTGGGCTGGTACTGGGAGGTGCTACCTACCGACGGGCGCAACTTGGTGAGGAGCCAGCCTGTCGTTGACCCGAACCTTCGTTGGTGGCAGTCACGTGGGACAGTGACGGTGCGGAGGCTTGATGACCTCGCGGAGGTGGTACGTCACCGTGTCAGCGAAGAGGACGAGCACGTCCGTCGCTACATGGTTGCGTGATACGTCTTCAACGTATCTGTAATTTTTGATTGCTTCATGCTATATTATATTCTGTTTTGAATGATTAATGGGCTTTGTTATACACTTTTATATTATTTTTGGGACTAACCTATTAACCCAGAGCCCATTGCCATTTCTTGCTTTTCCCTTGTTTCAGTGTTTCACAAAAAAGGAATATCAAATGGAGTCCAAATGGAATGAAACCTCCGGGAACGTGATTTTTGGAATAGAAGCAATCCAGGAGACTTGGAAAAACCTCTTACGCCTATATATATCCATATACCCTAAAAACTTCGAAAAATAGAATAGATCGGGAGTTCCGCCACCGCAAGCCTCTGTAGCCACCAAAAACCAATTGGGACCCTGTTCCGGCACCTTGCCGGAGGGGGGAACCCTCACCGGTGGCCATCTTCATCATCCCAGCGCTCTCCATGATGAGGAGGGAGTAGTTCACCCTTGGGGCTGAGGGTATGTACCAGTAGCTATGTGTTTGATCTCTCTCTCTCTCTCTCTCTCTCTCTCTCTCTCGTGTTCTTGAGGTGGTATGATCTTGATGCATCGCGAGCCTTGCTATTTTAGTTGGATCTTATGATGTTTCTCCCCCTCTACTCTCTTGTAATGGATTGAGGTTTCCCTTTGAAGTTATCTTATCAGATTGAGTCTTTAAGGATTTGAGAACACTTGATGTATGTCATGCCGTGCTTATCCGTGATGACAATGGGATATCACGTGATCCACTTGATGTATGTTTTGGTGATCAACTTGCGAGTTGCGCCCATGAACCTATGCATAGGGGTTGGCACACGTTTTCGTCTTGACTCTCCGGTAGAAACTTTGGGGCACTCTTTGAAGTTCGATGTGTTGGTTGAATAGATGAATCTGAGATTGTTTGATGCATATCGTGTAATCATACCCACGGATACTTGAGGTGACATTGGAGTATCTAGGTGACATTAGGGTTTTGGTTGATTTGTTTCTTAAGGTGTTATTCTAGTACTAACTCTTTGATAGATCGATCCGAAAGAATAACTTTGAGGTGGTTTCGTACCCAACCATAATCTCTTCTTTTGTTCTCCGCTATTAGTTACTTTGGAGTGACTCTTTGTTGCATGTTGAGGGATAGTTATATGATCCAATTATGTTATTATTGTAGAGATAACTTGCGCTAGTGAAAGTATGGACCCTAGGCCTTGTTTCCTAGCATTGCAATAACGTTTCTGCTCACTTTTATCATTAGTTACCTTTCTGTTTTTATATTTTCAGATTACAAAAACCTATATCTACCATCCATATTGCACTTGTATCACCATCTCTTCGCCGAACTAGTGCACCTATACAATTTACCATTGTATTGGGTGTGTTGGGGACACAAGAGACTCTTTGTTATTTGGTTGCAGGGTTGTTTGAGAGAGACCATCTTCATCCTATGCCTCCCACGGATTGATAAACCTTAGGTCTTCCACTTGAGGGAAATTTGCTACTGTCGTACAAACCTCTGCAGTTGGAGGCCCGATAACGTGTACAAGGAGAAGGTTCCGTAGTAGACATCAAGCTCTTTTCTGGCGTCGTTGCCGGGGAGGTTAGTGCTTGAAGGTATATCTTTAGATCTTCCAATCGAATCTTTTTGTTTCTTGTTTTAGCACTAGTTTAGTTAATATCTTTCGTGAGTATGATGGAAAGGAAAGTCGTGCCAAAGTGTTAGAAGAAGAATGCATTAAAATGTTTGGCACTAAATCTTTAAATGATGAGCATGATTGCAATGTTGTTAGTATGAACTCTTTGAATATCCATAGTACTAATGATGATTGCACTAGTTATGATGAAAATGTCCCCTATAAATATGTCATTTTTTGTGGAGTACATTGGGGTTGCAAGTACACACCAAATTGGACAGATAAATATTGCAAGAGTCATAAGCATTTAGAAACTAAATGGTTGCAAGAAAGGCTGAACGTTAGTGCTGAAAGTTTAAAATTTCTTAGCCATACTTGTGAACTTTGCAATGAACATGGTCATTTAAATATCAAATGCAAATTGTTTCATGATTGAATCGTGTCCAAAAATTCTGATGACTTGATTTCCCTTGCACATTATAATGAACTTAGTTTGCTTTTGGGTTATGAAGAAATGAAACGTCAAACTAAGATTATTCCAGAATATAACCTTGAGAAATTCCTCGATACTGATCTAGAAGAAATTTATATGTATTGTGCGGTGAATTGCATTGAAAATCCTTATATTGCCAATTACATAAAGATAAGAAAACAAATAGAAGATGAAGAGAATAATAATGAAAGGGAAGAGACTTCCCAATATCCTCCTATTATTTCTTATGATGAATCAGGTAACGAGGAGGAGCCCTTCTTGAGGGAGTCCTGGATTAGGGGGTGTTCGGATAGCCGGACTATACCTTCAGCCGGACTCCAGGACTATGAAGATACAAGATTGAAGACTTCGTCCCGTGTCCGGAAGGATCTTTTCTTGGCGTGGAAGGCAAGCTAGGCGTGCGGATATTCGAGATCTCCTACCATTGTAACCGACTCTGTGTAACCCTAACCCTATCCGGTGTCTATATAAACCGGAGGGTTGTAGTCGGTAGGACAACCATCATCATACACAATCATACCATAGGCTAGCTTCTAGGGTTTAGCCTCCTTGATCTCGTGGTAGATCTACTCTTGTACTACCCATATCATCAATATTAATCTAGCAGGAGTAGGGTTTTACCTCCACCGAGAGGGCCCGAACCTGGGTAAAATAAAGTGTCCCTTGTCTCCTATTACCATCCGACCTTGACGCACAGTTCGGGACCCCCTACCCGGGATCCGCCGGTTTTGACACCGACATTGGTGCTTTCATTGAGAGTTCCTCTGTGCCGTCGCTTCTAGGCCCGATGTCTCCTTTCATCAGCAACGATGAGGTCCAGGGTGAGACTTTCCTCACCGGACAAATCTTCGTCTTCGGCGGCTTCGCTCTGCGGGCCAATTCGCTTGGTCATCTGGAGCAGATCGAAAGCTACGCCCCTGGCCATCAAGTCAGGTTTGGAAGCTTAAACTACACGGCCGATATCCGCGGAGACTTGATCTTCGACGGGTTCGAGCCACAGCCAAGCGCGCCGCACTATTTCGAGGGGCATGATATAGCTCTACCTCCGAATAGTACCCTGGAGGCCGCACACGCTCCGGCTCCGATCCTTGACTCGGAGCCCGCTGCGTTCTTCGAGGATGAACGGTTGGACGTCACCTCGGGGGCTGCGATCTCAAAGGCGATCGAGCCGAACGCCAGACCCGTACTCCGCACTACCCAGGACTCCAAGGAGTCGGACTCTTCTCCGAACTCCGAGCCTTCCGTGCCCCCGCCGATCGAATCTGATTGGGCGCCCGTAATGGAGTTCACCGCCGCAGACATCTTTCAGTGCTCACCTTTTGGTGATATCCTGAATTCTCTCAAGTCTCTCTCTCTATCAGGAGAGCCCAGGCCGGAATATGGTCTGCGAGGTTGGGATTGGGACAACGAAGAAATTCAAAGCCCACCCACCACCCACTTAATAGCCACTGTCGACTATCTAACCGACATGCTTGACTTCGGCTCCGAAGACTTCGACGGTATGGACGACGAAGGAGGAGACGAACAAGAACCAGCACCTATAGGGCGCTGGACCGCCACCTCGTCATATGACATATATATGGTGGTTTCTCCAAAGGATGCGGATGGCGATGGAACAGCGGAAGACGACAACTCGAAAAACCGCCAAAACGCCGGCGCCAACGGCGCCACTCTAAATCCCGCCACAGCAGAAACGGTGATTCCGGCTCGGGAGATAATACTACCCCGAACAGCGCCGAAGAACACCAGAACCAACAAGATTCGGCGCAGGAAGATGGAAAAGCCAGCCCTCAGGAGAGAGCGGCAGAGCAAGAGGTTGAGGATGATAACTACATGCCTTCCTCCGAAGACGAGGCAAGCCTTGACGACGATGAATTCGTCGTACCATCAGACCCCGCCGAACAAGAGCATTTTCAACGCAGGCTTCTAGCCACGGCCAACAGCCTAAAGAAAAAGCAGCAACAACTTAGAGCTGATCAAGATTGCTAGCTGATAGATGGACTGAAGTCCTTGCGGCCGAAGAGTATGAACTCAGGCGCCCCTCCAAAAATTATCCTAAGCGTAGGCCGCTACCCCAATCAGAGGGGGAAGCATATGACATGGCAGACCGGCCACCCCGTGGCCGCGACAAAGAGGCATGTCGAACCCTTAAGCAAGCCATGCCCCGGTGCCGTTCAAATAAGAAACGGGAAAACGAGCCAGACCTGCAAGACGTATTGGAGGATAAAGCAAAGCAAACAAGATTGATCTATGGATCGCGCGAACGCCCGACGACACGTGATGATCTTCACTCCGGACACAATAAATCCGGCCGGTCCGAACACAGCATGCACAGCTCTTCCGAGCTGCGTCGTGACATAGCCCAGTACAGGGGCGCCGCACACCCACTATGCTTCACAGACGAAGTAATGGATCATAAAATCCCAGAGGGTTTTAAACCCGTCAATATCGAATCGTACGATGGTACGACAGATCCGGCAGTACGGATTGAGGATTATCTCCTTCACATCCACATGGCACGTGGCGATGATCTGCACGCCATCAAATACCTACCCCTTAAGCTTAAAGGACCAGCCTGGCACTGTCTTAACAGCCTACCAGCGAACTCAATAGGTTCTTGGGAGGACCTGGAAGCCGCATTCCTCGACAACTTCTAGGGGACCTATGTGCGGCCACCGGATGCCGACGACCTAAGCCACATAATTCAGCAGCCAGAAGAATCGGCCAGGCAATTCTGGACACAGTTCCTAACAAAGAAAAATCAGATAGTCGATTGTCCGGACGCAGAGGCCCTAGCAGCCTTCAAACGTAACATCCGCGACGAGTGGCTTGCCCGGCACCTGGGACAGGAAAAGCCAAAAACCATGGCAGCCCTCACGACACTCATGTCCCGCTTTTGCGCGGGCGAAGATAGCTGGCTAGCTCGCAGCAACAACTTGTCAAAGAAGCCCGGTAATTGGGATACCAAGGACAAAAGTGGCAGGTCACATCGAAATAATCAAAAGCGCCACGTTAGCAGCGACAGCAATGAGGATACAGCAGTTAATGCCGGATTCAGAGGCTATAAATCCGGTCAGCGGAAAAAGCCATTTAAAAATAATACCCAGGGCCCGTCCAGTTTGGACCGGATACTCGACCGCTCGTGCCAGATTCATGGCACCCCCGAAAGGCCAGCCAATCACACCAACAGGGATTGTTGGGTGTTCAAGCAGGCAGGCAAGTTAAGAGCCGAACACAAGGACAAGGGGCTGAACAGCGACGACGAGGAGGAGCCCAGGCCGCCGAACAACAATGGACAGAAAGGGTTTCCCCCACAAGTGCGGACGATGAACATGATATACGCGACTCACATTCCCAAGCAGGAGTGGAAGCGTGCGCTACGGGACGTATACACGATGGAGCCAGTCGCCCCAAAGTTCAACCCATGGTCCTCCTGCCCGATCAATTTCGATCGAGGGGACCACCCCACTAGCATCCGTCACGGCGGTTTTGCCACACTGGTCCTTGACCCAATCGTGGACGTATTTCATCTCACAAGAGTCCTCATGGACGGCGGCAGTAGCCTGAACCTGCTTTATCAGGATACAGTGCGGAAAATGGGCATAGATCCATCAGGGACAAGCCCACAAGGACGACCTTTAAAGGCGTCATACCAGGTGTAGAGGCCAATTGCACAGGCTCGATAACACTTGATGTGGTCTTCGGATCTCCGGATAACTTCCGAAGCGAAGAGTTAATCTTCGATATAGTGTCGTTCCGCAGTGGCTATCATGCCCTGCTCGGACGAACCACATTCGCTAAATTCAATGCGGTGTCGCACTACGCATATCTCAAGCTCAAGATGCCAGGCCCTCGAGGAGTAATTACGGTCAGCGGAAACACAGAACTCTCCATCCGTACGGAGGAGCACACAGCGGCCCTCGCAGCGGAAGTGCAAAGCAGCCCTTCAAGGCAACTCTCCAGTCCGGCCGTTAAAAACCCGGACAATGCAAAGCGCGCCCGGAGTAACCTGCAACAAGACCACCTGGCATGATCAGAGCAAGCGTAGCAATACGGCCCCGACCCCAGCCATCGCAACATAGCGGAGCAAGTACCTCGAGTACACAATTACGCCCTTAAAATTCCATGGGCACAGGGGGAGGAGCACATCAACGACATGCCTACAACACGGCGTCAAACATACTAGGGGCTGCCGGATTTTTCTTTTTACTTTTTTTTTACTTTCAGGACTCCATACTCTGGATAACCTGTTCGGCATTGTTGCCGCACAGACGATGCAATATCCAGGAAAGCAGACAAAGCTACGCCGCATTCCGGAACTCTCAGGTGGTCTCTATTTCGAGCGATATACCTGTTTCTAAATTCCGCGGCCCGTGCCTGGTCAGCACATGTTAAATAGTCTAATATCTTTTTTGCTCATCACAATACTTGTATCGTTCGGCTTTGATAGATAGCCTGTTTATAAAACAATGCATAGCTTTTTGTCTATTTTTTGCATTATCCTCTTTTGAATATATATATATATATATATTTATAAAATAACATGATAGCACCCGTACACCATGGTACGGCAAACCACGCCAGGGGCTTCATTACCCTTTTATCTGGTGTGAGAAGTCCGTACACTTTCACAAGTGCTGCACCCCGAACTTATAGCACTATATGCATCGGCTCCGAGTCATGATTTTGGTCACATGTTGGGTTTGCCCGGATCCTATGTTTTGGTGCCTTACGTTCCGCTTTATCGGCTAAGGTAGCACTAGGAGAACCACTGCGATTGTGCCCCAGATCAGGTGGGTTGAGCACCTCAGTGGAGAAAGCTAAAACAGACTGTCATGATAGGGCGTGAGACCGGTCGCTGTTCGAGAGGTTTTTCGAGTCCTTAAAGGCTTATGCCGCTTTGAGCGAGGAGCTAGCTATGTCCGGCCAAAGGCGCGGATAGCGCCCCGAATTCGGCCTTCTGAACTAGGGGCTTCGCCGAAATTTAAAATTATAACGTTCTATGGCTAAGTGAGAGTGTTCAAGCATTATAGTCCGATTGCCTGGTTCGTTGTGCTGAGCGCCTCCCTCGAAGGACCCAACTATGGGAACAAGAGCCCTCAGGTTTATCCCGAACACCCCATCACTAGTGGCATGGGGGCAGAAGCCGACGACTGGCCATCTCTCAAATTTTTGATAAACGACCGCACAGAAAATAATATTTTAAATTAAAAAAGCATTGCTTTGCGCATATGAACAAGTTTTCAGTGCACAGGATACAAACGAGCGAGTTCTCTCAAATATTACATCTTTAGTACATTCATCCGCAACAAGGCGGGCTCCGGCAAGAACTTCCTTGTAGTAGTTCTCGGGCTTGCGATGCTCCTTCCCCTGCGGCGGCCCGTCCCTCACCAGCTTCTCTCCGTCAAGCTTACCCCAGTGTACCCTTACACGGGCAAGGGCCCTCCGGGCACCTTCAATGCAGACGGAGCGCTTGATGACCTCAAGCCGTGGACAGGCCTCCGCCAGCCGCCGCACCAGCCCGAAATAGCTCCCAGGCAGGGCCTCTCCAGGCCACAGCCGAACTAGTAAGCCGTTCATGGCCTGTTCGGCCGCCTTGTGGAGCTCGACCAGCTGTTTTAGCTGATCGCTTAAGGGAACAGGGTGTCCGGCCTCAGAATAATGAGACCAGAACACACTCTCCATCGAGCTTCCCTCTTCATCTCGGTAGAACACGGCGACGTCGGATACGCTGCGGGGAAGATCGGCGAACGCCCCTAGAGAACTCCAGATTCGGGTAAGTAATAGGTAGTTTACTTTTATATTCCTACTTTGCATTGAGAATGCCTTACCCGTTGCTATCTTTTTCACCTGCTCCAACTCTTGGAGGGCCTTTTGGGCTTCGGCCTTGGCACTCTTGGCGGTCTCGACGGCCGACCCGAGCTCGAATGCTTGCGTTTTTTACTCAAGCTCCAAACCCTCAGGTTTTGTCCTGAGAGCTTGAAGCTCTTGCTGCTGTTGGAAATATGCCCTAGAGGCAATAATAAAAGCGTTATTATTATATTTCCTCGTTCATGATAATTGTCTTTATTCGTGCTATAATTGTGTTATCCGGAAATCGTAATACATGTGTGAATAACAGACAACAACATGTCCCTAGTAAGCCTCTAGTTGACTAGCTCGTTGATCGATAGATAGTCATGGTTTCCTGACTATGGACATTGGATGTCATTGATAACGAGATCACATCATTAGGAGAATGATGTGATGGACGAGACCCAATCCTAAACATAGCATAAGATCGCATAGTTCGTCTGCTAGAGTTTTCCAATGTCAAGTATCCTTTCCTTAGACCATGAGATCGTGTAACTCCCGGATACCGTAGGAGTGCTTTGGGTGTGCCAAACGTCACAACGTAACTGGGTGACTATAAAGGTATACTACGGGTATCTCCGAAAGTATCTGTTGGGTTGACACGGATCGAGACTGGGATTTGTCACTCCACTTGATGGAGAGGTATCACCGGGCCCTCTCGGTAATGCATCATCATAATGAGCTCAATGTGATCAAAGTGTTTGATCACAGGATCATGCATTATGGTACGAGTAAAGTGACTTGCCCGTAACGAGATTGAACAAGGTATTGGGATACCAACGATCAAATCCCGGGCAAGTAAAATACCGATTGACAAAGGGAATCGTATACGGGATTAATTGAATCCTCGACATCGTGGTTCATCCGCTGAGATCATCGTGGAGCATGTGGGAGCCAACATGGGTATCCAGATCCCGCTGTTGGTTATTGCCCGAGCGCCGTCTCGGTCATGTCTGCATGTCTCCCGAACCCGTAGGGTCTACACACTTAAGGTTCGGTGATGCTAGGGTTGTGAAGATATGTATATGCAGTAACCCGAATGTTGTTTGGAGTCCCGGATGAGATCCCGGACGTCACGAGGACTTTCGGAATGGTCCGGAGGTAAAGAATTATGTATAGGAAGTGCTGTTTTGGCCATCGGGACAAGTTTCGGGGTTATCGGTATTGTACCGGGACCACCGGAGGGTCCCGGGGGGTCCATCGGGTGGGCCACCTGCCTTGGGGGGCCACATGGGCTCTAGGGGGTTTGCCTTGGCCTGCATGGGCCAAGGGGAACCAGCCCCAAGAGGCCCATGCGCCTAAAGGGGGTGGGGGGGAAACCCTAAAAGGGGGGGGGCGCCCCCTTGCTTGGGGGGCAAGCCCCACCCCTTGGCCGCCGCCCCCCTAGGAGATTGCATCTCCTAGGGCCGGCACCCCCCAAGAGGCCTATATAAAGGGGGGGGGAGGGGGCAGCCGCAACCCTGGTGATTGGCGCCTCCCTCTCCCTCTCCAACACCTCCTCCTCCTCCGTAGAGCTCGGCGAAGCCCTGCCGTAGTACTGCAGCTCCACCATCACCACGCCGTCGTGCTGCTGCTAGAGCCATCTTCCACAACCTCTCCTTTGCCTTGCTGGATCAAGAAGAAGGAGACGTTACGCTGACCGTACGTGTGTTGAAAGCGGAGGTGCCGTCCGTTCGGTGCTAGGATCTCCGGTGATTTGGATCACGTCGTGTACGACTACCTCATCCCCGTTCGTTGAACGCTTCCGCTCGCGATCTACAAAGTGGTATGTAGATGCAATATCTCTCCCATGACTCGTTGCTTAGATGAACTCATAGATGGATCTTGGTGAAACCGTAGGAAAATTTTTAATTTTCTGCAACATTACCCAACAGTGGCAGCATGAGCTAGGTCTATGCGTAGTTCTCTATTGCACGAGTAGAACACAATTTGTTGTGGGCGTAGATGTTGTCAACTTTTCTTGCTGCTACTAGTCTTATCTTGCTTCAGCGGTATTGTGGGATGAAGCGGCCCGGACCAACCTTACACGTACGCTTACGTGAGACCGGTTCCACCGACTAACATGCACTAGTTGCATAAGGTGGCTGGCGGGTGTCTGTCTCTCCCACTTCAGTTGGAGCGGATTCGATGAAAAGGGTCCTTATGAAGGGTAAATAGAAGTTGACAAATCACGTTGTGGCTTTCACGTAGGTAAGAAAACGTTCTTGCTAGAACCCTAATTCAACCACGTAAAACTTGCAACAACAATTAGAGGACGTCTAACTTGTTTTTGCAGCAAGTGCTTTGTGATATGATATGGCCAAAGTTGTGATGAATGATGAATGATCTATATGTGATGTATGAGATGTTCATGCTATTGTAATGGGAATCACGACTTGCATGTCGATGAGTATGACAACCGGCAGGAGCCATAGGAGTTGTCTTTATTTTTGTATGACCTGCGAGTCATTGAGAAACGCCATGTAAATTACTTTACTTTATTGCTAAACGCGTTAGCCATAGTAGTAGAAGTAATAGTTGGCGAGCAACTTCATGGAGACACGATGGTGGAGATCATGATGATGGAGATCATGGTGTCAAGCCGGTGACAAGATGATCATGGAGCCCCAAGATGGAGATCAAAGGAGCTATGTGATATTGGCCATATCATGTCACGTTTATTATTTGATTGCATGTAATGTTTATCATGTTTTGCATCTTGTTTACTTAGAACGACGGTAGTAAATAAGATGATCCCTCATAATAATTTCAAGAAGTGTTCCCCCTAACTGCGCACCGTTGCGACAGTTCGTTGTTTCGAAGCACCACGTGATGATCGGGTGTGATAGATTCTAACGTTCACATACAACGGGTGTAAGACAGATTTACACATGCAAACACTTAGGTTGACTTGACGAGCCTAGCATGTACAGACATGGCCTCGGAACACAGAAGACCGAAAGGTCGAGCATGAGTCGTATAGAAGATACGATCAACATGAAGATGTTCACCAATGTTGACTAGTCCGTCTCACGTGATGATCGGACACGGCCTAGTTGACTTGGATCATGTAATACTTAGATGACTAGAAGAGGGATGTCTATCTAAGTGGGAGTTCATTAAATAATTTAATTAGATCAACTTTATTATCATGAACTTAGTCTAAAATATTTACAATATGTCTTGTAGATCAAATGGCCAACGTAGTCCTCAACTTCAACGCGTTCCTAGAGAAAACCAAGCTGAAAGACGATGGCAGCAACTATACGGACTGGGTCCGGAACCTGAGGATCATCCTCATAGCTGCCAAGAAAAATTATGTCCTACAAGCACCGCTGGGTGACGCACCTGTTCTCCCTGCAGAACAAGACGTTATGAACGCCTGGCAGTCACGTTCCGATGATTACTCCCTCGTTCAGTGCAGCATGCTTTACAGCTTAGAGCCGGGGCTCCAAAAGCGTTTTGAGAGACATGGAGCATATGAGATGTTCGAAGAGCTGAAAATGGTTTTCCAAGCTCATGCCCGGGTCGATAGATATGAAGTCTCCGACAAATTCTTTAGCTGTAAGATGGAGGAAAATGGCTCTGTCAGTGAACACATACTCAAGATGTCTGGGTTGCACAACCGCTTGACTCAACTGGAAGTTAATCTCCCGGATGAAGCGGTCATTGACAGAATCCTCCAGTCGCTTCCACCTAGCTACAAGATCTTTGTGATGAACTACAACATGCAGGGGATGGTGAAGACCATTCCTGAGGTATATGCTATGCTGAAATCAGCAGAGGTAGAAATCAAGAAGGAGCATCAAGTGTTGATGGTGAATAAATCCACTAAGTTCAAGAAGGGCAAGGGTAAAAAGAACTTCAAGAAGGACGGCAAGGAGGTTGCCGCGCCCGGTAAGCAAGTTGCCGGGAAGAAGCCAAAGAATGGACCCAAGCCCGAGACTGAGTGTTTTTATTGCAAGGGAAGTGGTCACTGGAAGCGGAACTGCCCCAAATACTTAGCGGACAAGAAGGCCGGCAAAACAAAAGGTATATGTGATATACATGTAATTGATGTGTACCTTACCAGTACTCGTAGTAGCTCTTGGGTATTTGATACCGGTGCAGTTGCTCACATTTGTAACTCAAAGCAGGAGCTGCGGAATAAACGGAGACTGGCGAAGGACGAGGTGACGATGTGCGTCTGGAATGGTTCCAAGGTCGATGTGATCGCCGTCGGCACGCTGCCTCTACATTTACCTACGGGATTAGTTTTAAACCTCAATAATTTTTATTTAGTGCCAAGTTTGAGCATGAACATTGTGTCTGGATCTCGTTTAATTCGAGATGGCTACTCATTTAAATCCGAGAATAATGGTTGTTCTATTTATATGAGAGATATGTTTTATGGTCATGCTTCGATGGTTAATGGTTTATTCTCAATGAATCTCGTACATGATGATACACATATTCATAGTGTGAATACCAAAAGAGTTAAAGTTGATAACAATAGTCCCACATATTTGTGGCACTGCCGCCTTGGTCACATAGGTGTCAAACGCATGAAGAAGCTCCATGCAGATGGACTTTTAGAGTCTCTTGATTATGAATCATTTGACACGTGCGAACCATGCCTCATGGGTAAAATGACCAAGACTCCGTTCTCAGGAACAATGGAGCGAGCAACCAACCTATTGGAAATCATACATACCGATGTGTGCGGTCCAATGAGTGTTGAGGCTCGCGGTGGCTATCGTTATGTTCTCACCCTCACTGATGACTTGAGTAGATATGGGTATATGTACTTAATGAAACACAAGTCTGAGACCTTTGAAAAGTTCAAGGAATTTCAGAGTGAGGTTGAAAATCAACGTGATAGAAAGATCAAGGTTCTACGATCAGATCGTGGAGGAGAATACTTGAGTCACGAATTTGGCACACACTTAAGAAAATGTGGAATAGTTTCACAACTCACGCCGCCTGGAACACCTCAGCGTAATGGTGTGTCCGAACGTCGTAATCGCACTCTATTAGATATGGTGCAATCTATGATGTCTCTTACTGATTTACCGCTATCTTTTTGCGGCTATGCTTTAGAGACTGCCGCATTCACTTTAAATAGGGCTCCGTCGAAATCCGTTGAGACGACACCGTATGAATTATGGTTTGGGAAGAAACCTAAGCTGTCGTTTCTAAAAGTTTGGGGATGCGATGCTTATGTCAAGAAACTTCAACCTGAAAAGCTTGAACCCAAGTCGGAAAAATGCGTCTTCATAGGATACCATAAAGAAACTATTGGGTATACCTTCTACCTCAGATCCGAAGGCAAGATCTTTGTTGCCAAGAATGGATCCTTTCTAGAGAAAGAGTTTCTCTCGAAAGAAGTAAGTGGGAGGAAAGTAGAACTTGATGAAGTGTTACCTCTTGAACCGGAAAATGACGAAACTCAAGAAAACGTTTCTGAGGTGCCTGCACCGACTAGAGAGGAAATTAATGATGATGATCAAGATACTTCTAATCAACCTCCTACTGAAATTCGAAGGTCCACAAGGACACGTTCCGCACCAGAGTGGTACGGCAACCCTGTCTTGGAAATCATGTTGTTAGACAACGGTGAACCTTCGAACTATGAGGAAGCAATGGCGGGCCCGGATTTCGACAAATGGCTGGAAGCCATGAAATCCGAGATAGGATCCATGTATGAAAACGAAGTATGGACTTTGACTGACTTGCCCGTTGAGCGGCGAGCCATAGAAAATAAATGGATCTTTGAGAAGAAGACAGACGCGGATGGTAATGTGACCATCTATAAAGCTCGGCTTGTCGCTAAGGGTTATCGACAAGTTCAAGGAATTGACTACGATGAGACTTTCTCACCGGTAGCGAAGCTGAAGTTCGTGCGAATCATGTTAGCAATTGCCGCATTCTACGATTATGAAATATGGCAAATGGACGTCAAAACGGCATTCCTTAATGGTTTCCTTAAGGAAGAATTGTATATGATGCAGCCGGAAGGTTTTGTCGATCCTAAGAATGCTGACAAGGTGTGCAAGCTCCAACGCTCGATTTATGGGCTGGTGCAAGCATCTCGGAGTTGGAACATTCGTTTTGATGAGATGATCAAAGCGTTTGGGTTTACGCAGACTTATGGAGAAGCCTGCGTTTACAAGAAAGTGAGTGGGAGCTCTGTAGCATTTCTCATATTATATGTAGACAACATACTTTTGATGGGAAATGATATAGAACTCTTGGACAGCATTAAGGCCTACTTGAATAAGATTTTTTCAATGAAGGACCTTGGAGAAGCTGCTTATATATTAGGCATCAAGATCTATAGAGATAGATCAAGACGCCTCATAGGTCTTTCACAAAGCACATACCTTGATAAGATATTGAAGAAGTTCAATATGGATCAATCTAAGAAGGGGTTCTTACCTGTGTTACAAGGTGTGAAATTGAGCTCAGCTCAATGTCGGACCACGGCAGAAGATATAGAAGAGATGAGTGTCATCACCTATGCCTCAGCCATAGGTTCTATTATGTATGCCATGCTGTGTACCAGACCTGATGTAAACCTTGCCGTAAGTTTGGTAGGAAGGTACCAAAGTAATCCCGGCAAGGAACACTGGACAGCGGTCAAGAATATCCTGAAGTACCTGAAAAGGACTATGGAAATGTTTCTCGTTTATGGAGGTGACGAAGAGCTCATCGTAAAGGGTTACGTCGACGCTAGCTTCGACACAGATCTGGATGACTCTAAGTCACAAACTGGACACGTGTATATTTTGAATGGTGGGGCAGTAAGCTGGTGCAGTTGCAAACAGTACATGGCAGCCTCGGAGGCAGCACATGAAGCAATTTGGGTGAAGGAGTTCATCACCGACCTCGGAGTCATACCCAATGCGTCGGGGCCAATCAAACTCTTCTGTGACAACACTGGAGCTATTGCACTTGCAAAGGAGCCCAGGTTTCACAAGAAGACCAGGCACATCAAGCGTCGCTTCAACTCCATTCGTGAAAATGTTCAAGATGGAGACATAGATATTTGTAAAGTGCACACGGATCTGAATGTCGCAGATCCGTTGACTAAACCTCTCCCTAAGGCAAAACATGATCAGAACCAGAACTCTATGGGTGTTCGATTCATCACAATGTAACTAGATTATTGACTCTAGTGCAAGTGGGAGACTGTTAGAAATATGCCCTAGAGGGAATAATAAAAGCGTTATTATTATATTTCCTTGTTCATGATAATTGTCTTTATTCGTGCTATAATTGTGTTATCCGGAAATCGTAATACATGTGTGAATAACAGACAACAACATGTCCCTAGTAAGCCTCTAGTTGACTAGCTCGTTGATCGATAGATAGTCATGGTTTCCTGACTATGGACATTGGATGTCATTGATAACGAGATCACATCATTAGGAGAATGATGTGATGGACGAGACCCAATCCTAAACATAGCATAAGATCGCATAGTTCGTCTGCTAGAGTTTTCCAATGTCAAGTATCCTTTCCTTAGACCATGAGATCGTGTAACTCCCGGATACCGTAGGAGTGCTTTGGGTGTGCCAAACGTCATAATGTAACTGGGTGACTATAAAGGTATACTACGGGTATCTCCGAAAGTATCTGTTGGGTTGACACGGATCAAGACTGGGATTTGTCACTCCGCTTGACGGAGAGGTATCACCGGGCCCTCTCGGTAATGCATCATCATAATGAGCTCAATGTGATCAAAGTGTTTGATCACGGGATCATGCATTACGGTACGAGTAAAGTGACTTGCCGGTAACGGGATTGAACGAGGTATTGGGATACCGACGATTGAATCCCGGGCAAGTAAAATACCGATTGACAAAGGGAATCGTATACGGGATTAATTGAATCCTCGACATCGTGGTTCATCCGATGAGATCATCATGGAGCATGTGGGAGCCAACATGGGTATCCAGATCCCGCTGTTGGTTATTGCCCGTGAGCCGTCTCGGTCATGTCTGCACGTCTCCCGAACCCGTAAGGTCTACACACTTAAGGTTCGGTGACGCTAGGTTTGTGAAGATATGTATATGCAGTAACCCGAATGTTGTTCGGAGTCCCGGATTTGATCCCGGACGTCACGAGGAGTTTCAGAATGGTCCGGAGGTAAAGAATTATATATAGGAAGTGCTGTTTTGGCCATCGGGACAAGTTTTGGGGTTACCGGTATTGTACCGGGACCACCGGAGGGTCCACCGGGTGGGGCCACCTGCCTCGGGGGGCCACATGGGCTCTAGGGGGTGCACCTTGGCCTGCATGGGCCAAGCGGAACCAGCCCCAAGAGGCCCATGCGCCTAAAGGGGGGGAAACCCTAAAAGGGGGAGGGGGCGCCCCGTTGCTTGGGGGGCAAGCCCCACCCCTTGGCCGCCGCCCCCCTAGGAGATTGCATCTCCTAGGGCCTTAGCCCCCCCCCCCCCAAGAGGCCTATATAAAGGGGGGGAGGGGGCAGCCGCAACCCTGGTGATTGGCGCCTCCCTCTCCCTCTCCAACACCTCCTCCTCCTCCGTAGAGCTCAGCGAAGCCCTGCCAGAGTACTGCAGCTCCACCATCACCACGCCGTCGTGCTGCTGCTGGAGCCATCTTCCACAACCTCTCCTTTGCCTTGCTGGATCAAGAAGAAGGAGACGTTACGCTGACCGTACGTGTGTTGAACGCGGAGGTGCCGTCCGTTCGGTGCTAGGATCTCCGGTGATTTGGATCACGTCGCGTACGACTACCTCATCCCCGTTCGTTGAACGCTTCCGCTCGCGATCTACAAAGTGGTATGTAGATGCAATTTCTCTCCCATGACTCGTTGCTTAGATGAACTCATAGACGGATCTTGGTGAAACCGTAGGAAATTTTTTAATTTTCTGCAACGTTACCCAACAGCTGCACCTCGTCGACCTGAACCCCAAGCCTTTCTCGCTCGGCGCGCTCCTCGGCCGTTTTCTATTCGGCCTCCGCCAGCGCCTGCTTCAGGGTTGCCACCTCGGTTGCGGCCCCTACAATAAGCAGTACAATCCTGTTATTTCTTTCTGCAATCAAGCCTCTCTATTGGCACCTTTCTTTTTTTATTCTTTTTTTAGGGTATTTCTTACCTTCCTTCTCCTCGAGCTGCCATTTGGCAAGGCCGAGCTCTTGCTCGATCCGCCCGAGGTCCTTTTTAAGGACATCCACCTGCGCAGTCAGTGCGGCGGTGGACAGAAGTGAAGCCTACATACGCATATTTGACCTTTTTTGTTAGACTCCTGCGAAAATTACTACATCCTCTATCCGGCTTTTCTTTCCGAACACCGAACAAAGCATCAGGGGCTACTGTCTATGCGGTAAATAATTTGACATATTTTTACTTACCTCGAAGCCTGTTAGAAGGCTAGCGCAAGCTTCATTCAGTCCGCTCTTGGTGGACTGAATCCTTTGGATCACCGTACTCATAACAGTACGGTGCTCCTCATCGATGGCGGCGCCCTTAAGCACCTCCCGCAGATTGTCCGGCGCCTCCGGTTGGACGGAGGCCGCCGGCTCAGACAGCTTACTCCTCTTGGAAGGAGTTCACCCACCGCGGACCAGGACTGTCGAGTCCGGCGCGGTGTCCGGCACAAAGCCGGACTTGGAGCCCTGGGGGGTTTCATCCCCTTTACTCCTGGGGTCCGGAGGATTGCCTTGTGGCTCCTCCAGGACCATCTCCTCCTGCCCCGAAGCTTGGCGGGGCGCCACTTCAGCGTCGTCCGCCCCGCGGGGGGAGACCGCGGGCGGAACAGAGTTCAGGTCCGACGAATCCAGGGAGCCGCTCGACGAATCATCGAGTCCGGCCCGGGGCAGGCTGCATAAATTACGTTCGATATTAGGGAAAGCCGCGCATTAAAAGAATATCATGAGTCGCTCTGGTATGTAAGCACTTACGATGTCGCCGGACGCTTGGTTCGGTCCAGCCACTCCTCTCCGCCCTCTTCGCCGTCGTGGGAGTAGTCCGGCGGAGGGGTTTTCCTTTTCCTCGACCCCTCGGCCTCCCCTGTTGGGGCGGCCTTCTTCCTCTTTGCTCCCCTCACTGGGGGGGAGAGCTTCCTTGTTCCTCCTCCTCGTTTTCACGAGAGGAGGGCGTTGCGGACTCATCAGATGACGAGTCCGACACCACCATGTTGTGGGAACTTTTTCGAGTCCCGGTGGTTTTCTTCTTCTTGGCCTTCCTCTTCGGCACCACGTAAGGTGCCGGAGCCATCAGCTTCACCAAGAGAGCTGGGGCCGGGTCTTCGGGCAGAGGAGCCGGAGAGTTAATTGGTCCGGATACCTCCTGCCAAGCCTGTCAAAGGTAAAGGGAGTTTAGATCCCGCATAGAGTCAATCTATGAAGAAGAGCTTAACGAACCTGTCAAAGGTATAGATAGCTTACCTCGCTAGCGTTATGCTGCGAGTTGTATCCGCGATCCTCGGAGGTGGATGTGGGTGACTCGGCGCCTTTGGTCAGCACCTTCCAGACTTCTTCATACGTCGTGTCGAAGATCCTACTGAGGGTTTGGTGCTGCGCCGGGTCGAATTCCCACAAAGTAAAATCCCGTTCTTGGCACGGGAGGATCAGGCGAACGAGCATGACCTGGACTATATTGACAAGCCGGATCGGCTTGTTCACCAGGGACTGGATGCATGTTTGCAGCCCAGTCACTTCTTCCTCGTTGCCCCACGACAGTCATGTCTGTTTCCAGGACACGAGCCGCATGGGGGGTCCGGATCTGAACTCAGGGGGCCGCGACCCATTTTGGATCGCGGGGCTCGGTGATGTAAAACCACCCGGCCTGCCACCCCTTTAGGGACTCCACGAAGGAGCCATCGAACCAGAGGACGTTGGCTATCTTGCCAACCATAGCGCCTCCGCACTCCGCCTGGGTGCCGGACACCACCTTGGGCTTGACGTTGAAGGTCTTGAGCCAGAGGCCGAAGTGGGGACGGACGCGGAGAAAGGCCTCACACACGACGATAAACGCCAAGATGTTGACAACAAAGTTCGGGGCCAGATCGTGGAAATCCAGGCCGTAGTAGATCATGAGCCCCCGGACGAATGGGTGAAGTGGAAAGCCCAGTCCGCGAAGGAAGTGGGTAAGAAAAACTACCCTCTCATGGGGCCTTGGGGTAGGAAGAAGCTGCCCCTTATCAGGAAGCCGATGCGGGATGTCCTTGGACAAGTATCCGGCTTTCCATAACCTTTTTACTTGAGACTCCGTAATGGAGGAGACCATCCACTTGCCTCCTGCTCCGGACATTGTTGGAGAAGGTTGAGGAAGGAAGAGCGGACTTGGGCGCTGGAGCTTGAGTTCGCGAGAGATGGATTGGCAAAGGAGGAAGAAGGCATAGGTTAAAAAGGTGAATCCTTATCCCTTTATATAAGCAGGTACGGTTAGGCGTCCCCACCTACCTAATAAAACTCACTTGCCTTCCAAACGCCGTGGTAAATGGCGTGGTTGGGTTACCCACGTCCGTATTAATGAGAATCCCGTTAAAGGGGGCACATGATCTCTGCTTTGACAAGACGTGCCAAGGAAACCGCCTCGCTAAACAAGCTGAGGTGGAACAATGAAAGCAACTTATATAGAAGGCTTGGTCGCAGTGTTATGACGCACTGCGGGATACGTCAGCAGATTTGATTTGTGTTAATATTATTCTCTATATGGCAATATGTGGAAACTTATTTTGCAGAGCCGGACACTATTTCTTGGTGTTTATAATCTTCTTGAAGAACTTGGAGGAGGAACCCGCCTTGCAATGACGAAGACAATCTGCGCGCCGGACTCGTCGTCATTGAAGCCTGGTTCAGGGGCTACTGAGGGAGTCCTGGATTAGGGGGTGTTCGGATAGCCGGACTATACCTTCAGCCGGACTCCAGGACTATGAAGATACAAGATTGAAGATTCGTCCCGTGTCCGGAAGGATCTTTTCTTGGCGTGGAAGGCAAGCTAGGCGTGCGGATATTCGAGATCTCCTACCATTGTAACCGACTCTGTGTAACCCTAACCCTATCCGGTGTCTATATAAACCGGAGGGTTGTAGTCGGTAGGACAACCATCATCATACACAATCATACCATAGGCTAGCTTCTAGGGTTTAGCCTCCTTGATCTCGTGGTAGATCTACTCTTGTACTACCCATATCATCAATATTAATCTAGCAGGAGTAGGGTTTTACCTCCACCGAGAGGGCCTGAACCTTGGTAAAATAAAGTGTCCCTTGTCTCCTGTTACCATCCGACCTTGACGCACAGTTCAGGACCCCCTACCCGAGATCCGCCGGTTTTGACACCGACACTTCTATTCAACCAATCTCATTAATAAGGAGCGCCAAAAAGAGGATTGAACCCACACATGATGTGGTGAAGAAGAAGAAAAGAAAAAGGAAGAGAGGTAAAAAGATATCTCTGCCAAATAATGTTTCTCCTATTATTGTTGTGCCTCATGAAAATGAATAAAAAATAATTGTGGAAGATGATGCACTTTATGATGATCTCGTTATGCCTATTGCTTGTTGTGATGGTTATGATTGGGAAGATAATGATACTTCTTATGATCTTGAAAATCTTTTTAGCACTTGCTTGGAAGAATATGACAATTTCTATACTATTGGTGCTATCGATACTATTAATGATGAGAGTGACTATGCTTATGATATGAAAAGGCCCAAGCTTGGGGATGCTATGTTTGAAGAAGATGATGTTTTTGAGAATATATTTGCTGCAATTAATGTTTGTCCCAAGCTTGTGGATGCTACGTTTAATGAAGATGATATTTTTAGCCTCCCAACTTTTGATATGCAAATTTGTTATGATGCATGATAGCATGCCTCCTAATTATCATGATTATATTAATGAAAGTGAGTTTGGAAGAGTGTCAACTTTAGTAAGTAATTATCCCACTATTTGGGAGGATGTTTAATCTTATTGTGATAAATATGAAAGTGGATTTGGAGAGGTCATGACTTTATTTAGTGCTGATTCCACTATCTTGGAAGAGGTTTCAATCGATTATGATGACAACAAAGTTGGTACTTATGATGATTATTGTGATGAAACTTATGCTATAAAAAGTAGTGCTGATTATATTTATAAAACTTGTCATGATTATGATTACCCTTTTTCTGAACATTACACTTTTATTGTGGAAACAATTTGTAGTATTCGAGTTTCTTACGATACTCACACTATTCCGAATGAGAAGAATTTTGCTTATGTGGAGAGTAGTAAAAGTTCTATACTTGTAGATCATGAAAAGAATGCTTTTGGTGCTGGTTATATTGTTGAATTAATTCATGATGCTACTGAAAATTATTATGAGGGAGGAATATATGCTTGTAAGAATTGCAATAATATCAAGTTTCCTCTCTATGTGCTTAAAGTTTCAAAGTTATGCTTGTTTTGCCTTCCTATGCTAGTTGATTATTGTTCCCATAAGTTGTTTGCTCACAAAATACCTATGCATAGGAAGTGGGTTAGACTTAAATGTTCTAGTCATATTCTTCATGATGTTCTCTTATGTTTCAATTCTTATCTTTTATGTGAGCATCATTGAAATCATCATGCCTAGCTAGGGGTGTTAAACGTTAGCGCTTGTTGGGAGGAAACCCAATTTTATTTTAGTTTCTTGCTTTTTGGTTCTGTTTATGAATAAAAAATTCATCTAGCTTCCATTTAGATGTGTTTTTATGTTTTAATTAGTGTTTGTGCCAAGTTAAACCAATAGGATCTTCTTGGATGATAGTTATTTGATCTTGCTGAAAATTCCAGAAACTTTCTGTTCATGAAAACAATTGTTAAAAATTACCAGAACGTGATATAATATTGATTCCAATTGCATAATATCAATAAACAACTTATTTAGGTCTTACTATTTTGGAAGAATTTTAGAGTTCAGAAGTCTGCGTTAGTTACAGATTACTACGGATTGTTCTGTTTTTGACAGATTCTGTTTTTAGTGTGTTGTTTGCTTATTTTGATGAATATATGGCTAGTAAAAGAGTTAATAAACCATATAGAAGTTGGAATACAGTAAGTTTAACACCAATATAAATAAATAATGAGTTCATTACAGTACCATCAAGTGGTGTTTTCTTTTCTTTCGCTAACGGAGCTTACGAGTTTTCTGTTGAGTTTTGTGTTGTGAAGTTTTCAAGTTTTGGGTAAAGATTCGATGGACTATGGAATAAGGAGTGGCAAGAGCCTAAGCTTGGGTATTCCCAAGGCACCCCAAGGTAAAATCTAAGGACACCAAAAAGCCAAAGCTTGGGGATGCCCCGGAAGGCATCCCCTCTTTCGTCCTCTTTCGTTCATCGATAACTTTACTTGGAGCTGTATTTTTATTCACCACATGATATGTGTTTTGCTTGGAGCGTAATTTTATTTTATTTTGTTTTTCTTGCTGTTTGAATAAAATACCAAGATCTGAAATTCTTAAATGTTAGAGAGTCTTCACATAACTACATAATTATTTAACTACTCATTGATCTTCACGTATATCTTTCGGAGTAGTTTGTCATTTGCTCTAGTGCTTTACTTATATCCTTATAGAGCACGACGGTAGTTTTATTTTGAAGAAATAGATAAAATCTCATGCTTCACTTATATTATTTTGAGAGTCCTAAACAGTATGGTAATTTGCTTTGGTTATGAATTTAGTCCTAATATGATGGGCATCCAAGAGGGATATAATAAAAACTTTCATATAAAGTGCATTGAATACTATGAGAAGTTTGATTCTTTATGATTGTTTTGAGATATGAAGATGGTGATATTAGAGTCTTGCTAGTTGAGTAGTTGTGATAAATACTTGTGTCGAAGTTTGCAAGTCCCATAGCATGCACGTATGGTAAACGTTATGTAACAAATTTGAAACATGAGGTGTTCTTTGATTGTCATCCTTATCAGTGGCAGTTGGGGACGAGCGATGGTCTTTTCCTACCAATCTGTCCCCCTAGGAGCATGCGCGTAGTGCTTAGTTTTTGATGACATGTAGATTTTTGCTATAAGTATGTGAGTTGTTTATGACTAATGTTGAGTCCATGGATTATACGCAGTCTCAACCTTCCACCATTGCTAGCCTCTTCGGTACCGTGCATTGCCCTTTCTCACCTTGAGAGTTGGTGAAAACTTCGCCGGTGCATCCAAAACCCGTGATATGATACGCTCTATCACACATAAACCTCCTTATATCTTCCTCAAAATAGCCACCATACCTACCTATTATGGTATTTCCATAGCCATTCCGAGATACATTGCCATGCAACTTTCCACTATTCCGTTTATCATGACACACTTCATCATTGTCATATTGCCTTGCATGATCATGTAGTTGACATCGTATTTGTGGCAAAGCCACCATGCATAAATTTTCATACATGACACTCTTGATTCATTGTCCATCCCGGTGCACCGCCGGAGGCACCCATATAGAGTCATATTTTGTTCTAGTATCGAGTTGTAATCATTGAGTTGTAAATGAATAGAAGTGTGATGATCATCATTAATAGAGCATTGTCCCAAAAAAAGGCCAAAAAAGGAGGAAGGCCCAAAAGAAAAGAAGGGACAATGCTACTATCCTTTTTCCACACTTGTTATTCAAAGTAGCACCATGATCTTCATGATAGAGAGTCTCTTGTTTTGTCACTTTCATATACTAGTGGGAATTTTTCATTATAGAACTTGGCTTGTATATTCCAACGATGGGCTTCCTCAAATGCCCTAGGTCTTCATCAGCAAGAAAGTTGGATGCACACCCACTTAGTTTCTTTTGTTGAGCTTTCATACATTTATAGCTCTAGTGCATCTGTTGCATGGCAATCCCAACTCCTCGCATGGACATCAATTGATGGGCATCTCCCTAGCCTGTTGATTAGCCGCGTCAATGTGAGACTTTCTCCTTTTTTTTGTCTTCTCCACATAACCCCCATCAGTATATTCTATTCCACCCATAGTGCTATATCCATGGCTCACGCTCATGTATTGTGTGAAAGTTGAAATTTTTTGAGATTGCTAAAGTATGAAACAATTGCTTGGCTTGTCATCGGGGTTGTGCATGATGAGAGCAATCTTGTGTGACGAAAATGGAGCATGACTAAACTATATGATTTTGTAGGGATGAACTTTCTTTGGCCATGTTATTTTGAGAAGACATAATTTCTTAGTTAGTATGCTTGAAGTATTATTACTTTTATGTCAATATTAAACTTTATCTTGAATCTTTCGGATCTGAATATTCATACCACAATTAAGAGGGTTGCATTAAAAAATTATGCGAAGTAGCATTCCACATCAAAAATTCTATTTTTATCATTTACCTACTCGAGGACGAGCAGGAATTAAGCTTAGGGATGCTTGATACGTCTCCAACATATCTATAATTTTTGATTGCTTCATGTCATATTATATTCTGTTTTGGATGATTAATGGGCTTTGTTATACACTTTTATATTATTTTTGGGACTAACCTATTAACCCAGAGCCCATTGCCATTTCTTGCTTTTCCCTTGTTTCAGTGTTTCGCAAAAAAGGAATATCAAACGGAGTCCAAACGGAATGAAACCTTCGGGAACGTGATTTTTGGAACAGAAGCAATCCAGGAGACTTGGAGTGCACGCCAGGGAATCAACGAGGAGAGCACAAGGCAGGGGGCGCACCCACCCCCATGGGCGCACCATCCACCCTCGTGGGGCCCTCGTGGCTCCCCTGACCGACTTCTTTCGCCTATATATATCCATATACCCTAAAATTTTCGAAAAACAAAATAGATCGGGAGTTCCGCCGCCGCAAGCCTCTGTAGCCACCAAAAACCAATCGGGACCCTGTTCCGGCACCTTGCCGGAGGGGGGAACCTTCACCGGTGGCGATCTTCATCATCCCGGCGCTCTCCATGACGAGGAGTGAGTAGTTCACCCTTGGGGCTGAGGGTATGTACTAGTAGCTATGTGTTTGATCTCTCTCTCTCTCTCTCGTGTTCTTGAGGTGGTACGATCTTGATGCATCGCGAGCCTTGCTATTTTAGTTAGATCTTATGATGTTTCTCCCCCTCTACTCTCTTGTAATGGATTGAGTTTTCCCTTTGAAGTTATCTTATCGGATTGAGTCTTTAAGGATTTGAGAACACTTGATGTATGTCTTGCCGTGCTTATCCGTGATGACAATGGGATATCACGTGATCCACTTGATGTATGTTTTGGTGATCATCTTGCGGGTTCCGCCCATGAACCTATGCATAGGGGTTGGTACATGTTTTCGTCTTGACTCTCTGGTAGAAACTTTGGGGCACTCTTTGAAGTTCTATGTGTTGGTTGAATAGATGAATCTGAGATTGTTTGATGCATATCGTATAATCATACCCACGGATACTTGAGGTGACATTGGAGTATCTAGGTGACATTAGGGTTTTGGTTGATTTGTGTCTTAAGGTGTTATTCTAGTACTAACTCTTTGATAGATCGATCCGAAAGAATAACTTTGAGGTGGTTTCGTACCCTACCATAATCTCTTCGTTTGTTCTCCGCTATTAGTTACTTTGGAGTGACTCTTTGTTGCATGTTGAGGGATAGTTATACGATCCAATTATGTTATTATTGTTGAGATAACTTGCTCTAGTGAAAGTATGGACCCTAGGCCTTGTTTCCTAGCATTGCAATACCGTTTGTGCTCACTTTTATCATTAGTTACCTTGCTGTTTTTATATTTTCAGATTACAAAAACCTATATCTACCATCCATATTGCACTTGTATCACCATCTCTTCGGCGAACTACTGCACCTATACAATTTACCATTGTATTGGGTGTGTTGGGGACACAAGAGACTCTCTGTTATTTGGTTGCAGGGTTGTTTGAGAGAGACCATCTTCATCCTATGCCTCCCACGGATTGATAAACCTGAGGTCTTCCACTTGAGGGAAATTTGCTACTGTCCTACAAACCTCTGCACTTGGAGGCCCGACAACGTCTACAAGGAGAAGGTTACGTAGTATACATCAAGCTCTTTTCTGGCGCCGTTGCCGGGGAGGTTAGTGCTTGAAGGTATATCTTTATATGTTCCAATCGAATCTTTTTGTTTCTTGTTTTAGCACTAGCTTAGTTTATAAAAGAGAACTACAAAAAGATGGAATTGAGTTTGCCTCATACGCTTCATCTTTTTAATATCTTTCATGAGTATGATGGAAAGGAAAGTCGTGCCAAAGTGTTAGAAGAATAATGCATTAAAATGTTTGGCACTAAATCTTTGAATGATGAGCATGATTGCAATGTTGTTAGTATGAACTCTTCGAATATCCATAGTACTCATGATGATTGCACTAGTTATGATGAAACTGTCTCCTATAAATATGTCATTTTTTGTGGAGTGCATTGGGGTTGCAAGTACACACCAAATAGGAAAGATAGATATTGCAAGAGTCATAAGCATTTAGAAACTAAATGGTTGCAAGAAAGGCTGAACGTTACTGCTGAAAATTTAAAATTTCTTAGCCATACTTGTGAACTTTGCAATGAACATGGTCATTTAAATATCAAATGCAAATTGTTTCATGATTGAATCGTGTCCAAAAATTCTGATGACTTGATTTCCCTTGCACATTATAATGAACTTAGTTTGATTTTGGGTTATGAAGAAATGAAACGTCAAACTAAGATTATTCCAGAATATAACCTTGAGAAATTCCTTGATACTGATCTAGAAGAAATTTATATGTATTGTGCGGTGAATTGCATTGAAAATCCTTATATTGCCAATTACATAAAGATAAGAAAACAAATAGAAGATGAAGAGAATAATAATGAAAGGGAAGAGACTTCCCAATATCCTCCTATTATTTCTTATGATGAATCAGGTAACGAGGAGGAGCCTTCCATTCAACCAATCTCATTAATAAGGAGCTCCAAAAAGAGGATTGAACCCACACATGATGTGGTGAAGAAGAAGAAGAAAAGAAAAAGGAAGAGAAGTAAAAAGATATCTCTCCCAAATAATGTTTCTCCTATTATTGTTGTGCCTCATGAAAATGAATAAAAAATAATTGTGGAAGATGATGCACTTTATGATGATCTTGTTATGCCTATTGCTTGTTGTGATGGTTATGATTGGGAAGATAATGATACTTCTTATGTTCTTGAAAATCTTTTTGGCACTTGCTTGGAAGAATATGATAATTGCTATACTATTGGTGCTATCGATACTATTAATGATGAGAGTGACTATGCTTATGATATGAAAAGGCCCAAGCTTGGGGATGCTATGTTTGAAGAAGATGATGTTTTTGAGAATATATTTGCTGCAATTAATGTTTGTCCCAAGCTTGGGGATGCTACGTTTAATGAAGATGATATTTTTAGCCTCCCAACTTTTGATATGCAAATTTGTTATGATGATAGCATGCCTCCTACTTATCATGATTATATTGATGAAAGTGAGTTTGGAAGAGTGTCAACTTTAGGAAGTAATTATCCCACTATTTGGGAGGATGTTTAATCTTATTGTGATAAATATGAAAGTGGATTTGGAGAGGTCATGACTTTATTTAGTGATGATTCCACTATCTTGGAAGAGGTTTCAATCGATTATGATGACAACAAAGTTGGTACTTATGATGATTATTGTGATGAAACTTATGCTATAAAAAGTAGTCATGATTATATTTATAAAACTTGTCATGATTATGATTACCCTTTTTCTGAAAATTACTCTTTTAATGTGGAAACAATTTGTAGTATTCGAGTTTCTTACGATACTCCCACTATTCCGAATGAGAAGAATTTTGATTATGTGGAGAGTAGTAAAAGTTCTATACTTGTAGATCATGAAAAGAATGCTTTAGGTGGTGGTTATATTGTTGAATTCATTCATGATGCTACTGAAAATTATTATGAGGGAGGAATATATGCTTGTATGAATTGCAATAATATCAAGTTTCCTCTCTATGTGCTTAAAGTTTCAAAGTTATGCTTGTTTTCCCTTCCTAAGCTAGTTGATTATTGTTCCCATAAGTTGTTTGCTCACAAAATACCTATGCATAGGAAGTGGGTTAGACTTAAATGTTCTAGTCATATTCTTCATGATGTTCTCTTATGTTTCAATTCTTATCTTTTATGTGTGCATCATTGAAATCATCATGCCTAGCTAGGGGCGTTAAACGTTAGCGCTTGTTGGGAGGAAACCCAATTTTATTTTAGTTTCTTGCTTTTTGGTTCTGTTTACGAATAAAAAATTCATCTAGCTTCTGTTTAGATGTGTTTTTATGTTTTAATTAGTGTTTGTGCCAAGTTAAACCTATAGGATCTTCTTGGATGATAGTTATTTGATCTTACTGAAAATTCCAGAAACTTTCTGTTCACAAAAACAATTGTTAAAAATTACCAGAGCATGATATAATATTGATTCCAATTGCAGAATATCAATAAACAACTTATTTAGGTCTTCCTATTTTGGAAGAATTTTTAGAGTTCCAGAAGTCTGCGTTAGGTACAGATTACTACGGACTGTTCTGTTTTTGACAGATTCTGTTTTTAGTGTGTTGTTTGCTTAATTTGATGAATCTATGGCTAGTAAAAGAGTTAATAAACCATAGAGAAGTTGGAATAAAGTAAGTTTAACACCAATATAAATAAATAATGAGTCCATTACAGTAACATCAAGTCGTGTTTTCTTTTCTTTCGCTAACGGAGCTTACGAGTTTTCTGTTGAGTTTTGTGTTGTGAAGTTTTCAAGTTTTGGGTAAAGATTCGATGGACTATGGAATAAGGAGTGGCAAGAGCCTAAGCTTGGGGATTCCCAAGGCACCCCAAGGTAAAATATAAGTACACCAAAAATCCAAAGCTTGGGGATGCCTCGGAAGGCATCCCCTCTTTCGTCCTCTTTCGTTCATCGATAACTTTACTTGGAGCTGTATTTTTATTCACCACATGATATGTGTTTTGCTTGGAGCGTAATTTTATTTTATTTTGTTTTTCTTGCTGTTTGAATAAAATACCAAGATCTGAAATTCTTAAATGTTAGAGAGTCTTCACATAACTACATAATTATTTAACTACTCATTGATCTTCACGTATATCTTTCGGAGTAGTTTGTCATTTGCTCTAGTGCTTCACTTATATCCTTATGGAGCACGACGGTAGTTTTAATTTGAAGAAATAGATGAAATCTCATGCTTCACTTATATTATTTTGAGAGTCCTAAACAGTATGGTAATTTGCTTTGGTTATGAATTTAGTCCTAATATGATGGGCATCCAAGAAGGATATAGTAAAAACTTTCATATAAAGTGCATTGAATACTATGAGAAGTTTGATTCTTTATGATTGTTTTGAGATATGAAGATGGTGATATTAGAGTCTTGCTAGAATATTAGAGTCTTGCTAGTTGAGTAGTTGTGAATTTGAGAAATAATTGTGTCGAAGTTTGCAAGTCCCATAGCATGCACGTATGGTAAACGTTATATAACAAATTTGAAACATGAGGTGTTCTTTGATTGTCATCCTTATGAGTGGCAGTCGGGGACGAGCGATGGTCTTTTCCTACCAATCTGTCCCCCTAGGAGCATGCGCGTAGTGCTTAGTTTTTGATGACTTGTAGATTTTTGCTATAAGTATGTGAGTTGTTTATGACTAATGTTGAGTCCATGGATTATACGCAGTCTCAACCTTCCACCATTGCTAGCCTCTTCGGTACCGTGCATTGCCCTTTCTCACCTTGAGAGTTGGTGAAAACTTCGCCGGTGCATCCAAAACCCGTGATATGATACGCTCTATCACACATAAACCTCCTTATATCTTCCTCAAAACAGCCACCATACCTACCTATTATGGCATTTCCATAGCCATTCCAAGATACATTGCCATGCAACTTTCCACTATTCCGTTTATCATGACACACTTCATCATTGTCATATTGCCTTGCATGATCATGTAGTTGACATCGTATTTGTGGCAAAGCCACCATGCATAAATTTTCATACATGTCACTCTTGATTCATTGTCCATCCCGGTGCACCGCCGGAGGCACCCATATAGAGTCATATTTTGTTCTAGTATCGAGTTGTAATCATTGAGCTGTAAATGAATAGAAGTGTGATGATCATCATTAATAGAGCATTGTCCCAAAAAAAAGGCCAAAAAAGGAGGAAGGCCCAAAAGAAAAGAAGGGACAATGCTACTATCCTTTTTCCACACTTTTTCTTCATAGTAGCACCATGATCTTCATGATAGAGAGTCTCTTGTTTTGTCACTTTCATATACTAGTGGGAAATTTTCATTATAGAACTTGGCCTGTATATTCCAACGATGGGCTTCCTCAAATGCCCTAGGTCTTCATCAGCAAGAAAGTTGGATGCACACCCACTTAGTTTCTTTTGTTGAGCTTTCATACATTTATAACTCTAGTGCATCTGTTGCATGGCAATCCCAACTCCTCGCATTGACATCAATTGATGGGCATGTCCCTAGCTTGTTGATTAGCCGCGTCAATGTGAGACTTTCTCCTTTTTTTTCTTCTCCACATAACCCCCATCAGTATATTCTATTCCACCCATAGTGCTATATCCATGGCTCACGCTCATGTATTGTGTGAAAGTTGAAATTTTTTGAGATTGCTAAAGTATGAAATAATTGCTTGGCTTGTCATCGGGGTTGTGCATGATGAGAGCAATCTTGTGTGACGAAAATGGAGCATGACTAAACTATATGATTTTGTAGGGATGAACTTTCTTTGGCCATGTTATTTTGAGAAGACATAATTTCTTAGTTAGTATGCTTGAAGTATTATTACTTTTATGTCAATATTAAACTTTATCTTGAATCTTTCGGATCTGAATATTCATACCACAGTTAAGAGGGTTACAATAAAAAATTATGCGAAGTAGCATTCCACATCAAAAATTCTATTTTTATCATTTTCCTACTCGAGGACGAGCATGAATTAAGCTTAGGGATGCTTGATACGTCTCTAACATATCTATAATTTTTGATTGCTTCATGTTATATTATATTCTGTTTTGGATGATTAATGGGCTTTGTTATACACTTTTATATTATTTTTGGGACTAACCTATTAACCCAGAGCCCAGTGCCAGTTCTTGCTTTTCCCTTGTTTCAGTGTTTCGCAAAAAAGGAATATCAAGCGGAGTCCAAACGGAATGAAACCTTCGGGAACGTGATTTTTGGAACAGAAGCAATCCAGGAGACTTGGAGTGCACGTCAGGGAATCAACGAGGAGAGCACAAGGCAGGGGGCGCGCCCACCCCCTGGGGCGCACCCTCCACCCTCGTGGGGCCCTCGTGGCTCCCCTGACCGACTTCTTTCGCCTATATATATATCCATATACCCTAAAATTTTCGAAAAACAAAATAGATCGGAAGTTCCGCCGCCGCAAGCCTCTGTAGCCACCAAAAACCAATCGGGACCCTGTTCCGGCACCTTGCTGGAAGGGGGAACCCTCACCGGTGGCGATCTTCATCATCCCGGCGCTCTCCATGACGAGGAGGGAGTAGTTCACCCTTGGGGATGAGGGTATGTACCAGTAGCTGTGTGTTTGATCTCTCTCTCTCTCTCTCTCTCTCTCTCTCGTGTTCTTGAGGTGGTACGATCTTGATGCATCGCGAGCCTTGCTATTTTAGTTAGATCTTATGATGTTTCTCCCCCTCTACTCTCTTGTAATGGATTGAGTTTTCCCTTTGAAGTTATCTTATCGGACTGAGTCTTTAAGGATTTGAGAACACTTGATGTATGTCTTGTCGTGCTTATCCATGATGACAATGGGATATCACGTGATCCACTTGATGTATGTTTTGGTGATCATCTTGCGGGTTCCGCCCATGAACCTATGCATAGGGGTTGGCACACGTTTTCGTCTTGACTCTCCGGTACAAACTTTGGGGCACTCTTTGAAGTTCTATGTGTTGGTTGAATAGATGAATCTGAGATTGTTTGATGCATATCGTATAATCATACCCACGGATACTTGAGGTGACATTGGAGTATCTAGGTGACATTAGGGTTTTGGTTGATTTGTGTCTTAAGGTGTTATTCTAGTACTAACTCTTTGATAGATCGATCCGAAAGAATAACTTTGAGGTGGTTCCGTACCCTACCATAATCTCTTCATTTGTTCTCCGCTATTAGTTACTTTGGAGTGACTCTTTGTTGCATGTTAAGGGATAGTTATATGATCCAATCGTGTTATTATTGTTGATATAACTTGCGCTAGTGAAAGTATGAACCCTAGGCCTTGTTTCCTAGCATTGCAATACCGTTTGTGCTCACTTTTATCATTAGTTACCTTGCTGTTTTTATATTTTCAGATTACAAAAACCTATATCTACCATCCATATTGCACTTGTATCACCATCTCTTCGGCGAACTAGTGCACCTATACAATTTACCATTGTATTGGGTGTGTTGGGGACACAAGAGACTCTCTGTTATTTGGTTGCAGGGTTGTTTGAGAGAGACCATCTTCATCCTATGCCTCCCACGGATTGATAAACCTTAGGTCTTCCACTTGAGGGAAATTTGCTTCTGTCCTACAAACCTCTGCACTTGGAGGCCCGGCAACGTCTACAAGGAGAAGGTTACGTAGTATACATCAAGCTCTTTTCTGGCGCCGTTGCCGGGGAGGTTAGTGCTTGAAGGTATATCTTTATATCTTCCAATTGAATCTTTTTGTTTCTTGTTTTAGCACTAGTTTAGTTTATAAAAGAAAACTACAAAAAAATGGAATTGAGTTTGCCTCATACGCTTCATCTTTTTAATATCTTTCGTGAGTATGATGGAAATGAAAGTCGTGCCAAAGTGTTAGAAGAAGAATGCATTAAAATGTTTGGCACTAAATCTTTGAATGATGAGCATGATTGCAATGTTGTTAGTATGAACTCTTCGAATATCCATAGTACTCATGATGATTGCACTAGTTATGATGAAACTGACTCCTATAAATATGTCAATTTTTGTGGAGTGCATTGGGGTTGCAAGTACACACCAAATAGGAAAGATAGATATTGCAAGAGTCATAAGCATTTAGAAACTAAATGGTTGCAAGAAAGGCTGAACGTTACTGCTGAAAATTTAAAATTTCTTAGCCATACTTGTGAACTTTGCAATGAACATGGTCATTTAAATATCAAATGCAAAATGTTTCATGATTGAATCGTGTCCAAAAATTCTGATGACTTGATTTCCCTTGCACATTATAATGAACTTAGTTTGATTTTGGGTTATGAAGAAATGAAACGTCAAACTAAGATTATTCCAGAATATAACCTTGAGAAATTCCTTGATACTGATCTAGAAGAAATTTATATGTATTGTGCGGTGAATTGCATTGAAAATCCTTATATTGCCAATTACATAAAGACAAGAAAACAAATAGAAGATGAAGAGAATAATAATGAAAGGGAAGAGACTTCCCAATATCCTCCTATTATTTCTTATGATGAATCAGGTAACGAGGAGGAGCCTTCCATTCAACCAATCTCATTAATAAGGAGCTCCAAAAAGAGGATTGAACCCACACATGATGTGGTGAAGAAGAAGAAAAGAAAAAGGAAGAGAGGTAAAAAGATATCTCTCCCAAATAATGTTTCTCCTATTATTGTTGTGCCTCATGAAAATGAATAAAAAATAATTGTGGAAGATGATGCACTTTATGATGATCTCGTTATGCCTATTGCTTGTTGTGATGGTTATGATTGGGAAGATAATGATACTTCTTATGTTCTTGAAAATCTTTTTGGCACTTGCTTGGAAGAATATGATAATTGCTATACTATTGGTGCTATCGATACTATTAATGATGAGAGTGACTATGCTTATGATATGAAAAGGCCCAAGCTTGGGGATGCTATGTTTGAATAAGATGATGTTTTTGAGAATATATTTTCTGCAATTAATGTTTGTCCCAAGCTTGGGGATGCTACGTTTAATGAATATGATATTTTTAGCCTCCCAACTTTTGATATGCAAATTTGTTATGATGATAGCATGCCTCCTACTTATCATGATTATATTGATGAAAGTGAGTTTGGAAGTGTGTCAACTTTAGGAAGTAATTATCCCACTATTTGGGAGGATGTTTAATCTTATTGTGATAAATATGAAAGTGGATTTGGAGAGGTCATGACTTTATTTAGTGATGATTCCACTATCTTGGAAGAGGTTTCAATCGATTATGATGACAACAAAGTTGGTACTTATGATGATTATTGGGATGAAACTTATGCTATAAAAAGTAGTGATGATTATATTTATAAAACTTGTCATGATTATGATTACCCTTTTTCTGAAAATTACTCTTTTAATGTGGAAACAATTTGTAGTATTCGAGTTTCTTACGATACTCCCACTATTCCGAATGAGAAGAATTTTGCTTATGTGGAGAGTAGTAAAAGTTCTATACTTGTAGATCATGAAAAGAATGCTTTAGGTGCTGGTTATATTGTTGAATTCATTCATGATGCTACTGAAAATTATTTTGAGGGAGGAATATATGCTTGTATGAATTGCAATAATATCAAGTTTCCTCTCTATGTGCTTAAAGTTTCAAAGTTATGGTTGTTTTGCCTTCCTATGCTAGTTGATTATTGTTCCCATAAGTTGTTTGCTCACAAAATACCTATGCATAGGAAGTGGGTTAGACTTAAATGTGCTAGTCATATTCTTCATGATGTTCTCTTATGTTTCAATTCTTATCTTTTATGTGTGCATCATTGAAATCATCATGCCTAGCTAGGGGCGTTAAACGTTAGCGCTTGTTGGGAGGAAACCCAATTTTGTTTTAGTTTCTTGCTTTTTGGTTCTGTTTACGAATAAAAAATTCATCTAGCTTCTGTTTAGATGTGTTTTTATGTTTTAATTAGTGTTTGTGCCAAGTTAAACCTATAGGATCTTCTTGGATGATAGTTATTTGATCTTACTGAAAATTCCAGAAACTTTCTGTTCTCAAAAACAATTGTTAAAAATTACCAGAGCATGATATAATATTGATTCCAATTGCAGAATATCGATAAACAACTTATTTAGGTCTTCCTATTTTGGAAGAATTTTTAGAGTTCCAGAAGTCTGCGTTAGGTACAGATTACTACGGACTGTTCTGTTTTTGACAGATTCTGTTTTTAGTGTGTTGTTTGCTTATTTTGATGAATCTATGGCTAGTAAAAGAGTTAATAAACCATAGAGAAGTTGGAATACAGTAAGTTTAACACCAATATAAATAAATAATGAGTTCATTACAGTAACATCAAGTCGTGTTTTCTTTTCTTTCGCTAACGGAGCTTACGAGTTTTCTGTTGAGTTTTGTGTTGTGAAGTTTTCAAGTTTTGGGTAAAGATTCGATGGACTATGGAATAAGGAGTGGCAAGAGCCTAAGCTTGGGGATTCCCAAGGCACCCCAAGGTAAAATCTAAGGACACCAAAAATCCAAAGCTTGGGGATGCCTCGGAAGGCATCCCCTCTTTCGTCCTCTTTCGTTCATCGATAACTTTACTTGGAGTTGTATTTTTATTCACCACATGATATGTGTCTTGCTTGGAGCGTAATTTTATTTAATTTTGTTTTTCTTGCTATTTGAATAAAATACCAAGATTTGAAATTCTTAAATGTTAGAGAGTCTTCACATAACTACATAATTATTTAACTACTCATTGATCTTCACGTATATCTTTCGGAGTAGTTTGTCATTTGCTCTAGTGCTTCACTTATATCCTTATAGAGCACGACGGTAGTTTTATTTTGAAGAAATAGATGAAATCTCATGCTTCACTTATATTATTTTGAGAGTCCTAAACAGTATGGTAATTTGCTTTGGTTATGAATTTAGTCCTAATATGATGGGCATCCAAGAGGGATATAATAAAAACTTTCATATAAAGTGCATTGAATACTATGAGAAGTTTGATTCTTTATGATTGTTTTGAGATATGAAGATGGTGATATTAGAGTCTTGCTAGAATATTAGAGTCTTGCTAGTTGAGTAGTTGTGAATTTGAGAAATAATTGTGTCGAAGTTTGCACGTCCCTGTAACATCCCAAATTTCCTATTTGGAATGTTTTACAATTATAGCTAAGCATCCATGCATTTTGTTTTAATTGAGTGGCATTTGGAAATTTCAGAGGCATTGAGTTTTATTTGAATTTGAATTTGATTTTTGGCAATTGAAAATTATTTCAGAAGTACCTGACAAATACTTGAGAAAAGTATGAGAGGAGTAAACATGACACTCCAAAGAAAAAAAAAATAGAAGCCAAAAAGTTTGAATTCAAATTTGGTTTTTATTTGGAAGTTACAAAAAAAAAAGTTTTTATTTTTGTTTCTGTTTTGCCTCTGAAAAAAATGTTCACGTTGTAGGAATTATTTTTCTGATTTTATTGATATATATATGTCCTATATAAAACTATTATATATTTCTCTTTTTCTCTCTCTGTTTTTATTTCAAAAAAAAAAAAAGAAAAGAAACGAGACCCAGGCGCCAGCCAGGCCAACCGGCCCAGCCAGCGCCGAGCCGCGGCCCAGCTACCACCCCAAGCCGGCCTGCACCGACGCCCACGCCCGAAACCTCTCCCGCCCGGTCGCCCGCTCTCTCCCCTCTCTCCCTCTCTCACCGACGCGCCGGCCCCACCCTTCTCCTTCCTTCCCACGCCGCGCCATCACCGCGCCATCATCGCCGCCGTCGCCGGAATCCCGGGGATCGCGGGATCCGTCCCCGATTCGCCCCCGCCTCCAAGCCGGGCACCCCCTATAAATACCCAACCCCCCTCGACCCATTCCCCACCCCTCCCCCTCGCCTAACCCCTCCGCTCCGCCGCGATTTCTCGCCGGAGTCCGACGCCGCCGCCGCGCCATTGCTCCACCCCCGAGCTCCACCGACCACCCCGAGCCCCACTGACTCCACCACCGCCTCCGCAACACTCCGCCGCCTCTCCCCGACGTCTCCGCCGCCACCCAGGACCACCGGAGCAGCCGCGCCGTCGTCGCCCGAGCCGCCGTCGTCCGTCGCCGTCGCCGCCACCGCGGTGAGTCGCCGGAGCCGCTCGTCGCCGTTCGATCTAAATCCTAGGGCCTAGATTAGATCACGCGAAGGGTTAGGTTTAGTTTAGTTAGACCGGTTTATTTTCGGTTTAGATCGGTTTATTTTAGTACGGTTTAGTTAGACCGGCCCGATCGGTTTATTCCCTCGGGCGCGTTTTAGTTATTTGTCGCCTGAGCGTTAGATAGGCCCGTTAGCGCGTTAGTATTTTTTTTTATGTTAATTTTCGTTTCTGTTTTTAACAGAATAGTTCCAGTTTTGTAAAACCCATATCTTTTAGGTTACTTAATATTTTTAGTTGATTCTTTTTTTGTTAGTTTGCAAATTTGTTGTAGTTTCTGTATAAATTAGATTCTGCCATGTTTTAGGTTTTTAAAAAACTGTTTATATTAGTTTTAGTCAGATTAGTTTTTCTGCTATAAATTGAGTTAGGATTATTATTTTTCAGTGATTCTTTTTGCTACTGCTTTGTTTTGACCTTGCCTAGCAGTAGGAATTTATTTTAGTATTTTTAGTCTTTATTAAAAATAGTTTTATGCGAAAAACAAGTGTTTCTATTTTATTTTAAGTGCTGCTGTTTTCTACTGTTCTAATTAGTTTTAAGTTTTATTTTACCTCTGTTATAGTTTATTTTAGATTAGTTTCTATAGCTACAGAGGATGAACTTTTATTTACAGTAGAAAAAAAAATTTATTTTTGTTTTGCTAGAATTGTCTTAGGCATAATATGAGTTCTATAATAGCTTTTAATATGATTCCTTTTGCTCCTAGTTTGTTTAAAGTTTTCCTTGCTGTTAGTTAGCAAGATCCATGCTTAGGTTCTGTTAAGAAAATTTTTAGTTGTGTAAAACTATTTCTTAGTTGTTGCTTGATGTGGTGAAAATCCTCGATTTGCTTTCTTCGAGTTTTTCTTGGGTTTTGGTTTGAGTGCTTGGGTGTTTTACTTCAACTTGCTGTTATGTTATTTTGTGCTATACTTATTTGTGTTATTGTTTGACTCGGTAGAATTCCCGGAGTGCGAAGCCTGCTATTACGAGTCGCTAGCTTTTGAAGACCGTTAGCCAGGCAAGTCATTTGATCATGTTTTTCAATACCTATGATTTTGTTGCATTAGAATTATGCCTCCCCACCATGCATGCAGTAGGAGAATTTTTAAGTTATGTTCTTGAGTAGTATCATGAGGTAGGATGAACCCAAATCCCTTTACCATTGCCCGGGACGATGTAGTTTATTTTGCTATGCTCGTAGACGGGGTTTGGTTGAGAGATTCACAAATGAGATGTGAGAGTCAAGTTGATGACAACCCCATGATTTCAAGCTCAAGATGGACTTCAAAATTCACTACTGGGTGGAGGATGGTTGACGGGCACCCTGGAGAAACCAGCGGATGGCCGGGATGCATGGAGAAGCGCCATGACATCTTGCGGAAAGCTTCACCCAGCCACGAAGAGACGGATGGATACACCTTGATCGGAAGCTTACCTGTGCAGCCGCAAGCCATTATGGGCTCTGGCTGGGTTGACCCTAGGCGTGACTCTGGACGGACGGTGCCAGCAGATGTAGAAGAACGGTAGGACATGGATGGGCACCGGCAGTGCCCAGAGAAACTCTACGGAAGACCCTGTTTCGTTCGTCCCGTCTTCAAACACCAGGCAGTGCGAAGACATAAAGGAGGGAACGATTCTTGCGGGTAAAGTGCACAAGACTCTGCAGAGTAACAACCTAATCGATTAGCCGTGTCCCCGGTTACGGACAAATGAGCCTCTGGAAATTGGAGTATTTCGGAAATCTCAACACCGAACTTAATAAATTAATTTGAGGGGTATTTAATAATTGGGAATGAGACATTGGTTGGCGGAACCATCTCAATAACAACCAACATTTTGTAGTAATTGCAAGCAAGTCCTTTGTCATAGGGAAAAAATTGGCTTTTTCGCAAAAACATAAACCTCAGAGCCCACAGCCAAATTGCATATAGTGTTAGTATTATTATTATTGTTGTGCTCTCTATGATTTGCCGGCATATTCAAAATGCTGACCTACACGGCTGCAACGTCTTATGTTGCAGAGGAGTTTTCCGACCAGGAGTGAGGCTACGATCCACGCTTGGCGATTGCCCTATGGAGTCGGATGGACTCGCTATTCGTCTACGCTTCCGCAGCTTTATTTTAGTTTATTTCTCATGAGTTGGCCTTCGGCCAAATTTATTATGATGTAATAAAGACTCGATATGAGAACCGTGTAATAAATTCAGGTGTGATTGAACTTTGAATCTTTGCATCAATGTACTGTGTGTGCCAGCATTCTTGGGATGGTACAGCTACACAGAGACTTGACCGATTTCGGGTCGGGTCGCTACAGTCCCATAGCATGCACGTATGGTAAACGTTATGTAACAAATTTGAAACATGAGGTGTTCTTTGATTGTCATCCTTATGAGTGGCAGTCGGGGACGAGCGATGGTCTTTTCCTACCAATCTATCCCCCTAGGAGCATGCGCGTAGTGCTTAGTTTTTGATGACTTGTAGATTTTTGCTATAAGTATGTGAGTTCTTTATGACTAATGTTGAGTCCATGGATTATACGCAGTCTCAACCTTCCACCATTGCTAGCCTCTTCGGTACCGTGCATTGCCCTTTCTCACCTTGAGAGTTGATGAAAACTTCGCCGGTGCATCTAAAACCCATGATATGATACGCTCTATCACACATAAACCTCCTTATATCTTCCTCAAAACAGCCACCATACCTACCTATTATGGCATTTCCATAGCCATTCCGAGATACATTGCCATGCAACTTTCCACTATTCCGTTTATCATGACACACTTCATCATTGTCATATTGCCTTGCATGATCATGTAGTTGACATCGAATTTGTGGCAAAGCCACCATGCATAAATTTTCATACATGTCACTCTTGATTCATTGTCCATCCGGTGCACCGCCGGAGGCACCCATATAGAGTCATATTTTGTTCTAGTATCGAGTTGTAATCATTGAGTTGTAAATGAATAGAAGTGTGATGATCATCATTAATAGAGCATAGTCCCAAAAAAGAGGCCAAAAAAGGAGGAAGGCCCAAAATAAAAGAAGGGACAATGCTACTATCCTTTTTCCACACTTGTTCTTCAAAGTAGCACCATGATCTTCATGATAGAGAGTTTCTTGTTTTGTCACTTTCATATACTAGTGGGAATTTTTCATTATAGAACTTGGCTTGTATATTCCAACGATGGGCTTCCTCAAATGCCCTAGGTCATCATCAGCAAGAAAGTTGGATGCACACCCACTTTAGTTTCTTTTGTTGAGCTTTCATACATTTATAGCTCTAGTGCATCAGTTGCATGGCAATCCCAACTCCTCGCATTGACATCAATTGATGGGCATCTCCCTAGCCTGTTGATTAGTCGCGTCAATGTGAGACTTTCTCCTTTTTTTGTCTTCTCCACATAACCCCCATCATTATATTCTATTCCACCCATAGTGCTATATCCATGGCTCACGCTCATGTATTGTGTGAAAGTTGAATTTTTTTGAGATTGCTAAAGTATGAAACAATTGCTTGGCTTGTCATCGGGGTTGTGCATGATGAGAGCATTCTTGTGTGACGAAAATGGAGCATGACTAAACTATATGATTTTGTAGGGATGAACTTTCTTTGGCCATGTTAATTTGAGAAGACATAATTTCTTAGTTAGTATGCTTGAAGTATTATTACTTTTATGTCAATATTAAACTTTATCTTGAATCTTTTGGATCTGAATATTCATACCACAATTAAGAGGGTTACATTAAAAAATTATGCCAAGTAGCATTCCACATCAAAAATTCTGTTTTTATCATTTACCTACTCGAGGACGAGCAGGAATTAAGCTTAGGGATGCTTGATACGTCTCTAACATATCTATAATTTTTTATTGCTTCATGTTATATTATATTCTGTTTTGGATGATTAATGGGCTTTGTTATACACTTTTATATTATTTTTGGGACTAACCTATTAACCCAGAGCCCAGTGCCAGTTCTTGCTTTTCCCTTGTTTCAGTGTTTCGCAAAAAAGGAATATCAAACGGAGTCCAAACAGAATGAAACCTTCAGGAACGTGATTTTTGGAACAGGAGCAATCCAGGAGACTTGGAGTGCACGCTAGGGAATCAACGAGGAGACCACGAGGCAGGGGGAGCGCCCACCCCCCTGGGCGCGCCCTCCACCCTCGTGGGGCCCTTGTGGCTCCCCTGTCTGACTTCTTTCGCCTATATATATATCCATATACCTTAAATTTTTTGAAACACAGAATAGATCGGGAGTTCCGCCGCCGCAAGCCTCTGTAGCCACCAAAAACCAATCGGGACCCTGTTCCGGCACCTTGCCGAAGGGGGGAACCCTCACCGGTGGCCATCTTCACCATCCCGGCGCTCTCCATGACGAGGATGGAGTAGTTCACCCTCGGGGCTGAGGGTATGTAACAGTAGCTATGTGTTTGATCTCTCTCTCTCTCTCTCTCTCTCTCTCTCTCTCTCGTGTTCTTGAGGTGGTACGATCTTGATGTATCGCAAGCTTTGCTATTATAGTTGGATCTTATGATGTTTCTCCCCCTCTACTCTCTTGTAATGGATTGAGTTTTCCCTTTGAAGTTATCTTATCAGATTGAGTCTTTAAGGATTTGAGAACACTTGATGTATGTCTTGCCGTGCTTATCTATGGTGACAATGGGATATCACGTGATCCAGTTGATGTATGTTTTGGTGATTAACTTGCGGGTTCCGCCCATGAACCTATGCATAGGGGTTGGCACACGTTTTCGTCTTGACTCTCCGGTAGAAACTTTGGGGCACTCTTTGAAGTTCTATCTATTGGTTGAATAGATGAATCTGAGATTGTTTGATGCATATCGTATAATCATGCCCACGGATACTTGAGGTGACATTGGAGTATCTAGGTGACATTAGGGTTTTGGTTGATTTGTGTCTTAAGGTGTTATTCTAGTATGAACTCTTTGATATATCGATCCAAAAGAATAACTTTGAGGTGGTTTTGTACCCTACCATAATCTCTTCGTTTGTTCTCAGCTATTAATTACTTCGGAGTGACTCTTTGTTGCATGTTGAGGAATAGTCATATGATCCAATTATGTTATTATTGTTGAGAGAACTTGCACTAGTGAAAGTATGAACCCTAGGCCTTATTTCCTAGCATTGCAGTACCGTTTGTGCTCACTTTTATCATTAGTTACCTTGCTGTTTTTATATTTTTCAGATTACAAAAACCTATATCTACCATCCATATTGCACTTGTATCACCATCTCTTTGTCGAACTAGTGCACCTATACAATTTACCATTGTATTGGGTGTGTTGGGGACACAAGAGACTCTTTGTTATTTGGTTGCAGGGTTGTTTGAGAGAGACCATCTTGATCCTACACCTCCCACTGATTGATAAACCTTAGGTCATCCACTCGAGGGAAATTTTCTACTGTCCTACAAACCTCTGCACTTGGAGGCCCAACAACGTCTACAAGGAGAAGGTTGCGTAGTAGACATCATTGCATTGGAGGGCAGGTTCTACAATACCTGGCAGGTTCTTCAGGGCTCTCACTAGAGCTATGATCCTGTTATGGTTCCTTCTCTTTGGGTGTCCACCGCCCGCGCCGATACCCGTCGTTCGCTAGGGTTTTAGTTGTATTAGTTATGCTATATGTATGATACTATTCGAGATGTATTAGTGATAATATTCGACGATGTATGGACGCAAGAGCTGATTCAGTTTTGCTTATTGAATGCATGCTAATTTGAATACTTATCTATTTTACGATTTGGCTTTTCTTATTGAATGCTCAAATGGGAGAAGTACTCCTATTTTGAATGCTCAAATTGGACCCCCACTATGCAAGGCGTATGCATTTGATTATTTGATAGCTTATAGGGTTTTCATTTTTGCAGAAATCTAGGAGCCTGTCCATCATCCCCGCCGTCGTCCCCGTCACCGACCCCCTCCGACCTCGAGGTGAGACCAGCCAAATCTCCATGTCTATATGAGTCCTATAAGATATATTGAAATGTTTTTGCTTATATTTTAAACCATTGAAATGCAATGACCATCAAGTTTGAATGCTCATATTATGTAGATAGAAACATGTATATCTTGGGTTGCTCAAATAGGATATGTGCTTGCCCAAGTGGTCGGTCATGTTTGCGGATTACACCTCCGAGTGGCCTATGTATTGCCGGAGTGTTGATTAATTTCCGTTCCGGTAAATTTCACGCGCTCGATATGTCCTTTTTTAGCAAAGGTCATGCCGGATGTTTTCGTGAATTTTGGCATGACTTGTGCTAGAATATGTAGGAAATATCGAGTGGTCTGAATTTTCTAGAAAGATAATTAAACGATATTTTGGGTTGACTTTAAGTCCGTCGAGGCTCCACCATATATGAGAGGATGAAGAATCCCGACTGTTGTCATGGGGGGCGTTTCTCCTTCTTCTCCTTGTGCTAGACCTTTGTTATGCACTAGGGGAAGGAGGATTAGCGACCATCACCGACGGTCACAAATGTCAGAGCGGAATCTATGAGGGAGAGTCTCCACAATATATGAGAGGACGAAGAATCCCGTTGTCATGGGGGTCTCTTCTCCTTTGTTCCCATGTGCTAGACATTTTGTTGTAATGCACTCGGGGACGAAGGGAGGAGCGACCATCACCGACGGTCGAATATATACACCACGTGAGCTGAGAGTTTTCAAGAGAAGACTCGGCAGACCGATAGTCAATCCCTGATGAACAATAATGATCTAATTTAGTTTTTGTAGTACATATATTTAATTGTACAAGTTTAACCTTTGAATTACGAACATAGGAAATGTCATCATCGGACGACAAAAGTCTCCCGGGGGAGTGCGACTGGTGCAACGACGTCCGAGGTCTGTGCAATAGGCCTCACCTAGACAAAGATCGGCGCTTCAGCATTAAGCTCCAGGAGACCTGCGATGTCGAAACGGTACGCAACGACGATAAGTGTTTTTTCGTAATTAAGCACGACTTCAACTATTTCAACGTGTAATTTTCATCTTTCACAATTCGACTAGTTTATCCCATGCCATGCGAGACGCTATGTCTTGGAGAGGATGGGTTTTGAAGACCATGAAAGTTTCGTAACAAAGAAAAATCACCTAAGGACCCATCATGGTATGGATTTTGAAGTAAATTTGTACAATTCTGAGAGTGTAACCCATTATGGTTGCACACATTGGGTAGCACTTTGCAAGATGTATGGTTTTTATGAGGGTATGCTCGTCACCATGGATCTTGGTGATCTGACATCGACCAAGACAATATGGACATTTAAGTCCTTGTGGACACGCTTCCAATTCTACCACTATGTGAGTTTCTCAAACATAGTTATTAACTAATTTATATTGTTTATTTCAAAATAGTTGACATCTTATTTCCATTGACATCTTATTTTCATTCTTCAAACAATGTGTGGAAGATGGTAGACAGAACCTACTACACCGATGGCTCAGAATTAACTTATCAGGAGAAAAATCATCTGATCGCATTTTGTACTGATCTTGAGAATTACAATATCTATTATCAAACTCCTCCACATTATGGTCAATACGTCCCACTAGTGCACGTATTGAACTACGGTAACATCCATGGAGATACCATGGTAAGATTTTTTACTATTACGACATCCATGCATCTTTTGCATAAATTCTTCTAAAACTGAACTACATTGCTAACTACGAAGTTACTACTATGTTTTTCAACAGAAAATCCCGAAGGATTGTGTGCCTCATCTGATGTTTCAGAATGGTCGCCTTGATGTTTTGAACATACAGCCAGGTCATCCTACGAATCACACATGTCCATATCGGATTTCTAAAACCAGCGAAGACATGAAAATCAAAGAATGGAAAAATGTAAGGACAGTCATAAGGAGGTACTTGGAAGCAACATTGTGCGAAAGGCAAGAATTGGAGACAGGATAATCTGCATTCTCCATAATGAAGAGTCAGGGCCTATCTTGTTTTATGCTATTTTACCTAAGAGAAGGTAGTAGGTCCTATGAGAGAGAAGTAGGTCCTAAATACAATGTGTTATTATGTGGTACAATGTGTTTGTCGGATTTCGGGTTCCGGCAGACCCTTGAGGTTCGAACTCTGGGGTGCGCGCGGAGATTACGCCTCCTACCTACCTGTACCCCTCCGCCTCGCAAGGATCTAAGCTACAAGAAGAACAACACAAGAGACACAGGGTTTATACTGGTTCGGGCCACCGATGTGGTGTAATACCCTACTCTAGTGTGGTGGTGTGGTGGATTGCCTCTTGGGATGATGGTGATGAACAATACAATGAAGAACTGCCTCGTGAGGGTCTGTTCTTGGCCAGGGCGATGAACTTCTTAGGAGGAGTTCGGCCGCCCTTCTCTCTCTCTCTCTCTCTCTCTCTCCGGTCTAATTGCCGATCGATCTCTCTCCTACCCTAGGGGTGGCTAGTCCTATTTATAGGCAAAGGCCCTGGGCCTCTTCCCAAATATTGAGCTTGAAGGGCGCCAACAATTGGCCATTTTGAAGGGGAACATCTGGTACACTTATCCTGACTAAAGTTGGTCCTCGCCTGCCAAAGGCTCTGATGGTGACGCTGGCTTGGGCTCCACAATGACTTCCTTCCTTCCGTTGGACTGGTCTTGGCCTCGTTGCACCGAAATGGGTGCCTTTGCTTGATGCTCTCTCCTGCGCTTGCCCCCTTTGCACCAAAGAGGAAAGGAGGACACTGCGCGGGCTGGCGCCCGCCTGGCGCCCTTGGTCGTCATGGCTTGCGTCATGGGCACCTCGTGAGGTACCCCGCGTTGATCTCTCCGCCTACTCGCGAGCCAGCCTGATGAGGCCCCGCTTGAGGAAGCTCCGTGTCGTCCGCCCCGCGAGGCTTGGCCCCTCGCGAGGGTCTTGGGTCTATGTTGAAGAAGATGGGCCATGCTGGGCCCCCTTTGAGCCACGCCGCAGGCCGCAGGCAGGCAAGTCTGGGGACCCCCGTTCCCAAAACGCCGACAGTAGCCCCCGGGCCCAAGGCGCGCCCGGACTTGGCCGTGCAGGGAGGCGAAAGGACAAGGGCGAAGCGCCGCCGGCCCTAACAGCCTGCGGCCTTGGGCGCCGCGTGGCGGTTGATTAGACGTGGGCGGCACTGTTCCCCCACGCCCCCTTATTCCGCGCCATGCTAGGTGGACTCATAGTTGTACACAGCCGCTCCCTTTCTTTTGTTCGAGCGCCCTCTGTCCTTCCTCCGCTCGAACTCCAGCTCCTGTTTTCAACCCAATCTTGAACCTTCTCTCCCCCTTCCCATCGCCATGGCTCCGAGAAGAAGGGAAGTGGGAAGAAAACCACGCCTCCACCTCGCTCACCGCTGCTGGTGGCCCCCGCCGTCGGCCGGTCGATCATAATCAATCGAGAGGTCCTGGGCAAGGTCAGCTCGGCTCTGGCTACTATCTTCAACGAATGCGGGAGGACGACGGCCTGGCCCATGTCTCACCTCCCCACCGATAGGATAATCACCGAGGTCCAGTATTTTGCTGATGCCCTGTGGGCGGGTCTGGTTCCCCCTTTTTCTGATTTCTTCAATGTCGTGTTTTCCCACTGCCAGATCCACATGATGCATCTGGGTCCTGAATCCATCACCCTTCTTTCGGTCTTCGCCTTTGTTTGCGAGGCAATGATGGCCATCCCTCCTTCGGTTGCCTTGCTGCGTCACTTCTTCTCTCTGCGCCTTGTCGACCCTACCCAGTGCTCGGCGTGCGTGAGCTTCGTCGCCGCGTCTGAGACGACGGCCTCAGGGATCGACTTCGGGCTCCCTTCGCCTTCGGCTGGGTTCCACGAGCGGTGGCTGTATGTGGATGTTGGGGTGCCCAGCCCCCTGCTATTGAAGCCAACTTCGCCTGCTGTCCCCAATTCGGGCTGGGGCTAGGAGACGCTCGAGAGCCCCCGGCTCGCCTTTGTCTGGCACCGCTTCGCGTTCTTGAAGTCGATCGACGTGACTGCGCCCAAGGTGGTGAAGGAGTTCCTGCTACGCCGCATTGCTCCTCTCCAACGCCACTCCCGCCGGATGTAGGCCTTCAGCGGGCACGGTGATCATATGAGGCTCCAGGAAGAGGACCTGACGCCTGAAGTGCTGAGGACAATGCTCTTGATCCTGACTGGTGACCCCAACCCGGGCAGCATCCAGCGGGGAGGGGCCCTGCTGTACCTCTGCCAGAACAGGGACGATTTTGTGAAGCAGATGCCTATCTGTGATGAATGGGGGCCGCGCCCCGCCGGCCTCCAGGGGCCTCGCGAGAACCCTGTGATGGTGAATGCCCTTCCAGTCGGCCAAGGCGACTCTTCCTCAAGTGGCGGGGCAGGGAGGCATGCGACGCCAGAGGCCGAGGGGCCTCCCAACGGGGTGACAGCGCCGGGCGATGCTCATGAGGGAGCAGCTGCTGGGGCCCGTGCCGCCGAGGCTGAGAGCGGCGAGCAGCTGCCCTCAACGCCTGCGGCTGAGGCCTCTGAGGCTCCGGCTGCTTCTCCTGGTGAGGCGATTGTCAGCGCACATCAGGCAGGTGTCCCTGACGCGGATCGCCTTGACGCTCCGTCCTCGTCGCAGGCTGATCCCTGCGCTCAACTCTTGGGCCGCTTCCACGTGGACTTTGAGGCCCTCCGGAGGAAAAGGGAGGCCCTGGGCGACGATTACCCTTGTCGCCTGTTGAAGCGTAGGAAGTACTTCGCCACTGATGAGTAAGCCTTCTCCTTTTCTAGCTCCCGGTCTTTCTGTTACTCTTGTTGATCCTTGTTCTGCAGGCCCCTTCCAGCCGAGCTCACGGAGACGGCTGAGGTGTCGTCCCCCTTTGCTTCTCTCCCTCCACCGTCCTCAAGGGCGCCGAGCAGCACAGCCCTTGTAGTGAGGGCGATCGGAGGGGCGAACCGTCCCGAGGTGCATCGAGGCCCTGCGCACCCCGTGGTCTTCCCTCGCAGGCCTTCTCGTGGCATAGCCAGCCTGTCGTGGGCTTCTCGCCTAGTCGTGGACTGCGATTGGCTGAGGCGCTCCCTGCGCTCTTCATCTGGGGACGAGCTGGCTCCAGGCCGGGCTTCTGGCGTGGTGTGCCCGACCGTCGCGAGGGTGCCAGCCCCCAGCCCCCTGCCCGGAGGGGGAGTGCCGATTCGTGGCCTCCGGCGCTTGCTTGGGGCAGGTGATGGTGTGGAAGACGTGCGCGAGCGTGCTCGGGAGCGTCGCGCTCTTCGCCAAGGATTCCTTCGAAGGGCGGCTGACGCGGTGGACCTGCTTGGTGAGGAGCTTGCTGATGAAGACGCGCGCCTTGAGGCCGAGGGCCTGCGCCTGGCTGCAGAGAGGCGCGAGCTGGAGGGCGCCGTCGCCCTTGCGCGCCATCAGCGCGATCTTGACGACGAAAAGGCCAAGGCATCGTTGGCGGCCTCTTGGGAGGCCCAATCTCGGGCCTCTAAGGAGGCCCAGGAAGCTGACCGGTGGCGAGAGGCGGCGGAGGAGCGGGCTCGGGAGCTCCTAGCCCGTTGCCACTCATTGGAAGGGCAAGTGGAGCTGCGCGAGGCAGCCCTTGCGTCGATGAAGGTGGCCTCTGGCGACCCGGCAGGGCTCCAGAAGCGTGAGGAGGCGCTGACGCTGGAAGCCGCCGAACGTAAGCGCGAGTACGAGCGTCTGGAGACGAGGGAGCGCTTGGTGAGGCAGGCGGAGGATGATGTCGCTGCACGGGAAGCCTGTGTCCTGGAGGAGGTCAGGCGTCGGGTGGCGACTACGCGCCTGAACCTCGAGCGCGAGTTCGTGGGAAAGCTGGAGCTGATCCGGGTCGAGGCTGAAGGTAGGACTGCTGCCTTGAGGGCCAAGCTGGAGGAAGCGACGCGGCGGGTCGATGCTCTTCGGGCCGCCCTTGAGGTGGCGCAAGGGGAGTCAACCACTTCCCAGGCCGAAGTGCTCCTTCTTCGCCATCGGTGGAGGAGGCTGAAGCCGTCGCGCACCAGAATGAGGACAAGATACGCCAACGGCGGATCCTGGAGCATGAGCACGGCCCCATGCTCACCACGCTCCGGGAGAGAGCCAACACAGCCTTGGGTAACATCTGCGAGGCGCCTGTCGGCGAGCCGCACGCAGTCAACTACGCCGGCAACCTTCAGTTCTTCACCGACGTGGTGACGCAGCTGGAGGCGCGGTCAGACAGGGCCGACAGGTTGGTGGAGGAGAGGATCCCGCCCTGCTTGGGCGCGCCTTTTCTCGCATCTTCAGCCACCTCAGGAACATGGATCCCCACTTCGATTTCGACGCTGCCATCGCCCAGTTCCCCAGGCCGTCCGGGACGACCTGGCGCACTGGGTGGAAGACAATGTGGATGCCCTTGTCAGGGCCTTCGCTTCAGACAACGATGGCGTGATCGTGGCTGTCGATGAGGGCAGCGTGGTGAACGGCCCTGACGCCACTGGCGGCAATGCAGACAGCGACAGGGAGCCCAGCGATGCCAGCAACGGTTCGGGAGGCGCTCCTGAGGACGCATTGGGGGATTTATCCGACTGATTATGCATCGTTCCTGTTTCTGTACCCTGCATGAATAGAACTCAGGTTTTGGCCTGATAGCTGTGAGAGCATTTTGGGAGGGGGTGCCCCTCATGTAAAACTTGCATTCATCGTATTAGTATATGTTACATTGCCCATGCGCCTATGCCAAGCGGTTGGCTAAGCGACGTGCCAGTTGGCTAGTTTACCTTTGTTCCGCGCGAGCCCTGAGGTAGCCTGTGGGAGGGTGTGGTGTCCCGGGTGTTCCCCGATCAAACCCGTAGGATCTGCAGTAAAAAACCCTCCTGAGAGGACGCGGCGGCGGCAGTCTGGGCTGCGCGCAAGCTGGGCCTGACCCGGCTCACGAGGGGCTCACGAGGGGAGGCAGCTGAGGCGAAGTGGTCATCAAAACACGAGAAATTGCTCGAACGAGACTAAGCACCCCTTCCCCGAACACACGCAAATCTCAAATTCGAATTCAACTTAAATCCAACGGGGGAAAGTGACAATCAAAGGAAAAGGCAATGAAAGCAGACAAAAAGCCGCGTCCGGCACCTAATCTAGTCTTGGACGTCTTCTCACCAGCATGGAGCTAAGTGCTTCCACTGGGCGTGGGAGGGAGCCCCAGGGCCTGAGGCCGGCACCCCTGAGACTCCGGGGCGTGTACAGCCCCACTCATTATTACGTGAGAGTGTCACGGGGCGGCGAGCTTCACAGGCACTGGGCCTTCTTCACAGGTACCGGCCTTGCTTCATATCGCCAGACGAGGGCCCCGCCTTGCGCCACACTCTAGTGCCATCAACGACGATCGGAAACCAGGACGACGCCGATGGGGTAGAGCAGTCGCCAGCGGTTCCCCCGACGACCACGGGTCCTCTGCCAGGGGCAGGCCCTGAGGCACCTCCCCAACAGAGGGCCTACCTCCTGAGAACGCCTTGCTCCGAATGTCGCGGTGGTGATGTCGGATCTCTGCCCCTCTCCTACAGCCCCCTGCGCCCTCCTCTCGAGGGGTAGGAGAACGCGGGAGCAAGGCAGCTGTTCGCTGTGGCGACCTGCACCTCCTGCGATCCATGATTAGCGTATGCCTGCTCCTGAGGAATTAGCGGTACCCGATATTCGTTGCCTCCAGCGTGGCCAGTGGGACCGTCTCGGGGCTCCTGGAAGAGCTCAGCTTCTGGCGCCTCGTCCCCCCAGCTTGGGCTGAGGAGCGAGCCTTGTTCGCCCTCGTGAGGGTGCCCTTGGTCCACCATGTGGGGCACGTATTCTTCTGGCGCCGTCATCCCGAAGGCCATGTCATAGTGCCCCGCATGCCATGCAGCTCTGCTTGACACGCCCATCGTGGGGTGGTAGCGCGGCTGCCCGCTGGGGCCGTGGGCCACGTCGAGTCCTTCTTCTTCGCGGACCGGGAGCGGGGGCAGCGCCGCCGCCGGTCCGGTGCCGACAGCCTCGCTGGCGTTGGAGTGGCCTTGGAGCCCGCGGGCGCGCGCGGAGCCCCCGCGCGGGCCGCCCTGGGTTTGAGTTGGGAGCTGGATGCAGAAGGGGTGAGCCCCCGAGACGGCAAAGCCCAGGAGCTCTGCCACCCGCTCCAACAACACGTTGCGGCCACCCTCCAGCAGCCTGCACTACAACAACTCTCGGGCCACTGTGAGCGCGGCCCTCGAGTTCGCCTGCTCCCGACGAGTGTACGGTGTCGTGGTCGCGGCGTGATTGGAGGCCCTTGCTGCCGACCACGCCTACCGCGGTGTCAGAGCCGTTGAAGCCTGTCCGCGTCGCCCGCGGCCCGCAGCGCCTTGCGGACCGCGAGCTGCCTGGGGCACGGGGTCGCCCGAGGCGAGCGGCTCTCTGCGGGCAGGCCATGCCGCCCATGGATCTGGGTTGCCCGCCTGGTCGCCGGACATGGTGATGATGACGCGACGGGGCACGAAGCGGTAGAAGGCGGATTCCGGCACACCCCTACCTGGCGCGCCAAATGTCGGACTTCGGGTTCCAGCAGACCCTTGAGGTCCGAACTCTGGGGTGCGCACTGATATTACGCCTCCTACCTACCTGTACCCCAACGCCTCGCAAGGATCTAATCTACGAGAAGAACAACACAAGAGACACAGGGTTTATACTGGTTCGGGCCACCGATGTGGTGTAATACCCTACTCCAGTGTGGTGGTGTGGTGGATTGCCTCTTGGGCTGATGGTGATGAACAATACAAGGAAGAACAGCCTCGTGAGGGTCTGTTCTTGGCCGGGGCGATGAACTGCTTAGGAGGAGTTCGGCCGCCCTTCTCTCTCTCCGGTCTGATTGCCTATCCATCTTTCTCCTACCCTAGGGGTGGCTAGTCCTATTTATAGACAAAGGCCCTGGGCCTCTTCCCAAATATTGAGCGGGAAGGGCGCCAACAATTGGCCATTTTGAATGGGAACATCTGGTACACTTATCCTGACTAAAGTTGGTCCTCGCCTGCCAAAGGCTCTGGTGGTGACGCTGGCTTGGGCACCACAATGACTTCCTTCCGTTGGACTGGTCTTGATCTCGTTGCACCGAAACGGGTGCCTTTGCTTGATGCTCTCGCCTGCGCTTGCCCCCTTTGCACCAAAGAGGAAAGGAGGACACTGCGCGGGCTGGCGCCCGCCTGGCGCCCTTGGTCGTCATGGCTTGCTTCATGGGCACCTCGTGAGGTACCCCGCCTTGATCTCTCCTCCTCCTCGCGAGCCAGCCTGATGAGGCCGCGCCGGAGGAAGCTCCGTGTCGTCCGCCCCGTGAGGCTTGGCCCCTCGCGAGGGTCTTGGGTCTGTGTTGAAGAAGATGGGCCGTGTTGGGCCCCCTTTGAGCCACGCCGCAGGCCGCAGGCAGGCAAGTCTGGGGACCCCCGTTCCCAGAACGCCGATAGTGTTAGAGTAAATGATGATGAGGAGGAGTTGTGATTATGACTAGTGACCAACTTGCTATATGATGTCTCATTGATGACAATGATGATCATGAGGAGGTGTTATATGATAATGATGTATTATAATGATCAGTTGTTAATGATATGATGATGATGATATTTATTATATCATTGGATGAAAGAACCGTAGATTAGTTTCAAGTGGATGTCCATCCACTTGAAACTAGTCCACGGTTCTTTCACCTAGTGATGTAATAACTCATTATGATGTAAAAACAATCTCTAAATTGCTGCTATATGAAAACTTGTATAAAAGTGTATGAATACAACATGAAATAAAAAAGAAATATAATACGGAATAGTAGTAGTAGCGTGGGCTGCGAGAGGAGCTACTAGTAGTTACTAGTAGTGCCCTTTTAGGGAAGTGCTACTACTAAGTGGATATAGCAGTAGCGCGGTTAAGCCCATGCCACTGCTAAGCTTTAGCTGTAGAGCCTTACTAGTAGCACTGCTACACGCGCTACTGGTAGGCCTAAAATCCGCGCTACTGGTAGGCTTTCCCTAGTAGTGATAAAACAGAATTTTTGATGTGGAATGCTGCCTAACATGTCATATCATATTTATTTTCTTTATAGCATGGACATTTGGACTTTCAGTTGTTCAAAGCAGTAGTCTAGTTTTGACATGATAATTTAGATACTCAAGTATATCAACAAGCAACCATGTCTTTCAAAATGTCAACGCTAAAATAAGTTATCACTAGCCCATCATGGTCAACTATGGATCCATTCATGAAACACACTCGAATATTAGCTACACCCAATACTTAAGTACGATCATATTGACTCCTAGTTGGTGCTCTTGTAAGAGAAGATGGAGACTCAAAATAAAAATTGCATAAAGTAAAATAAAGGCCATTCCAGAGGGAAGTAGGGATTTGTAGAGGTGCCAGAGCTCAAAGCAAAAAACTTAGAGATAAAAACATTTTGGGAGGTGTATCTATCCCACCAACAAAAACGACTTAGAGTTCCCAACACTTTCCATGCTAGATATATCATAGGCGGTTCCCAAACAGAAAATAAAGTTTATTCCTTTTTCCACCATACTTTCACTTTCCATGGCTAACCGTATCCACGGGTGCCCTCCATACCAACACTTTCCAAGGAATTTATTATTTGACAACATAAAGTAAATTCATTTTTTTGCAGTTCGGGACTGGGCATCCCTAATACCTTTGCCTTACTCTCGTGCAATGACAAGTGAAAAACACTCCTCGTGAGAATAACACATCTAGAATGGAAAATATTAGCCACTCCTGACCGCTCTGCGAGCGAAACAAACACACAAAAGAGAAGTTTATTTTGAAAATTAGAGATGGCACATGCAAATTTGCTTGGAACGGAAAAATAATATCGCATATAGGTAGATATAGTGAACTCATGTGGCAAAACTGGTTTAAGGGTTTTGGATGCACAAGTAGAGATCATACTTAGTGCAAAATGAAGGCTAGCAAAAGATTAAGAAGCGACCAACCAAGAAACGGATAATCTCATAAGCAAGCATTAAGCATAAATAACACCGAATAATGCACCACAAGTAGGATATAATTTCATTGCATGACTATTGACTTCCGTACTTGCATAGGGAATCACGAACCATAACACCAATATTCTTACTAAAGCATAATTACTCAACAACATAACTCACATATCACATCATCATATCTCAAAACTATTACTAAGAATCAAGTTTATTTTGTCCAATGATCTTCACGAAAGTTTTTACTATATCCTTCTTGGATATCTATCACTTTGGGACTAATTTTCATGTGTTGCTTTTCATAAACTCAAACAAATATAAGTGAAGATCATGAGCATAATTTTTCTTTCTTTCTCTCAAAATAATTTAAGTGAAGCAAGAGAGAATTTGTTGAAAATTTTACTAACTCACAAATAAATCTAAGTGAAGCAAGAGAGCATTTCGTCAAAAATACTAAAGCACACCATGCTAAAAAAGATATAAGTGAAGCACTAGAGCAAGTCCATAGCTCATAAAAATTTAACTGAAGCATAGTGAGCAATTCTAAGAAGTCATGACATAATTTTGGCTCTCTCAAATAGGCGTGTCCAGCAAGGATTGATGACTTAAAGGACAAAATAAAACAAGCAAAGATTCATATCATACAAGAGGCTCCAAGCAAAACACATATCATGTGACAAATAAAAATATAGTTTCGAGTAAAATACCGATGGTCGTTAGAAGAAAGAGGGGATGCCACTCGGGGGCATTCCCAAGCTTAGTTGGTTGCTCATTTTTGGATAACAGCTTGGGATGCTGGGGAATCCCCAAGCTTAGGCTCTTCTATCCTTCCTTCATCCATCGTAGCATAACCAAAACTTGAAGACTTCAATAACACAAAACTCAACAAAACCTCCGTGAGATCCGTTAGTGTAAGAAAGAAAACCACTACTATAAGTACTGTATCAAACCAATTCATATTTTGTTTTTGTATTATATCTACTGTATTCCAGCTTTTCTATGGAAAAAACTCATCAAAGAAAACCATAGAGCCATCAAAATAAGCACACAACACAAAGAAAACAGAATCTGTCAAAACAGAACAGTTTGTAGCAATCTGACTTTGTCGAAAACTTCTGGAACTCCAAAAATTCTGAAAAATCAGGACGACCTGTGCAATTTGTATATTAATCTTCTGCAAAAAGAATCAGGGGAAAATCACTTTCTGATAAAAAAAAGGGGAATTATTTTCGTGAGCGCAAAGTTTCTGTCTTTTTCAGTAAGATCAAACAACTATCACCCAAGAAGATCCTATCGGTTCTACTTGGCACAAACACTAATTAAAACACAATCATAACAGTAGCATAATTGTGCTAACACTCGAGAACAGAAAGCAAAAGGCCAAAATAAAATTTATTCATTGGGTTGCCTCCCAACAAGCGCTATAGTTTTACACCCTTAGCTAGGCATAAAGCAAGGATCTAAGTTTTGTCATCTTTGTCCAACTCTTCAATCAAACACTTAGGATCATTCAGAGATTTAGCATAAAGATCTTCAATAATAATACCCCTAGGAATAAATTGAAGAATTCATTCTTGCAAAAAGGATCTCTTATCTCTTCAACAAAATCTGGGTGAATAATAAAAACCTTAAGATCTTCTTTATTACCACTACTAGAAGTTGCATCCTTGTTCTTGGTAACTTTGCCAATTTTTATGGGAGATTTTTTGATAGTTTTAGCGGAAGCAAAAGCCATGCTTAGATTACTAAAGATTTCCTCTAGTTTATCAATCCAAGACGGGCTTTCCTCTATTCTTTCATGGATTATGGGACCGTTTTCTTTTAGCAACTTAAAAATTTCTCCCACTCTCGACCCAATCTTGGTGGAAAAATTATGCATCTTTTTATCTATAATTTCCATATGATCTTCGGTGAGCATTTTCTTTTCAATAGCATCTAATCTTTCCATAACATGCTCAAGAGTCAAAGTTGTTTCATTAATCATAAGAGGTGGTGAGCCCACTAAATTTCCCAAAGCATTAAAAGCATCAAGAGAGGGACACATCAAGAAATTTCCACCAGTAATCGTATCAAGGGTGAATCTATGCCAAGTGGTGATGACAACATAAAAGCAACGAAGAAGAACAACGGTAGATTTCTTACCAATAGATCTATTATAAGCATTGCAAATTCTATACCAAGCATCTTTTAAATTTTCTCCTCCCCTTTGTTTAAATTTGAGAACCTCGTTCTCGGGAGTGCAAGCAATAGAGGAAGAGCTATCCATAACGATAGTAATTGTAAACAAGATTGCACACAAAGACAGATCCGGCAAGAAAACGGCGAACGGAAAAAGAGAGGCGAATAAAACGACAAATTTTGGTGAAGCGGGGGAGAGGAAAAAGAGAGGCGAATAAAACGACAAATTTTGGTGAAGTGGGGGATAGGAAAACAAGAGGAAAATGGAAAATCATGTAAATTGCGAGGGGATGAGATTTGTGATTAGGAACCTAGTATATGTTGAAGATCCGCCCCAGCAACGGCGCCAGAAATTCCTTTCGATGTCACTTGAAGCTACGTGGTATTTCCCCAAAGAGGAAGGGATGATGCAGCACAATGGCGATAGGTATTTCCCTCAGATATGAAACCAAGGTTATCAAACCAGTAGGAGAACCAAGCAACACAAGGTAAACAACTCCTGCACACAAATAACAACCACTCGCAACCCAACGTGTTAAAGGGGTTGTCAATCCCTTTCGGGTAACGACGCCCGAAACGGTGCGCGGACGGGATAAAGTTTTGTAGTAAATTGATAGATCAAACGCCAAATAAAATGAATAAGAATAAGTTGCAACAAGATATTTTTGTATTTTTAGTTTAATAGATCTGAAAATTAATGAAAGAGAAAAGTAGATCGCAAGGGCAAATATATGAGAAAGAAGACCCGGGGGCCGTAGGTTTCACTAGTGGCTTCTCTCGAGAAAAATAGCAAACGATGGGTAAACAAATTACTGTTGGGCAATTGATAGAACTTCAAATAATTATGACGATATCCAGGCAATGATCATTATATAGGCATCATGTCCAAGATTAGTAGACCGACTCATGCCTGCATCTACTACTATTACTCCACACATCGACCGCTATCCAGCATGCATCTAGTGTATTAAGTTCATGGAAAAACAGAGTAATGCAATAAGAACGATGACATGATGTAGACCAGATCTATCTATGTAGAGATAGACCCCATCGTTTTATCCTTAGTACCAACGATAATACGTGTCTGTTCCCTTTCTGTCACTGGGATCAAGCACAGTAAGATCGAACCCGCTACAAAGCACCTCTTCCCATTGCAAGATAAATAGATCAAGTTGGCCAAAAAAACCAAATATTGGAGAAGAAATACGAGGCTATAAGCAATCATGCATATAAGAGATCAAAGAAACACAAATAACTTTCATGGATATAAAAAGATAAAACTGATCATAAACTCAAAGTTCATCAGATCCCAACAAACACACCGCAAAAAGAGTTCATGTGGATCCCCAAGAGACCATTGTATTGAGAATCCAGCGAGAGAGAGAAACCCATCTAGCTACTAATTATGGACCCAAAGGTCTACAAAGAACTAATCACACATCATCAGAGAGGAACCAACGGAGGTGGTGAACCCCATCCGAGATGGTGTCTAGATTGGATCTGGTGGTTCTGGACTCTGCGGCGGCTGGATGAATATTTCGTCGACTGCTTTAGGTTTTCTGGAATATTGGGTATTTATGGAGCAAAGAGGCGGTCCGGGGGGCACCTGAGGTGGGCACAACTCACCAGGGGGCGCCTGGGCCTCCTGGCGCGCCCTGGTGGGTTGTGCACCCCTCGGGCACACCCCAGGCATAGCCAGGGCCCGTTGTGTTCCTTCTGGCCCATAAAAATTCTCCTTCAAGTTTCTGGGTATTTAGACTCTGTCTGATATTGATTTTCTACGATGTAAAAAACATGGAAAAAAACTAAAACTGTCGGATTTCGGGCTCCGGCAGACCCTTAAGGTTCGAACTCTGGGGTGCGTGCGGAGATTCTGCCCTCTACCTCTCCATCTCGCAAGGATCTAACTACTGAAGGAACAACACAGGGGACACAGAGTTTATACTAGTTCGGGCCACCATTGTGGTGTAATACCCTACTCTAGTTTGTGGTGGGTGGATTGCCTCTTGGGCTGATGATAATGAACAGTACAAGGGAGAACAGCCTCGCGAGGGCGTGTTCTAGCTGGGACGATGAACTGCTAGGGGAGTTCAACCGCCCTTCTCTCTCTCTCTCTATCTCTCTCTCTCTCTCTCTCTCTCTCTCTCTCTCTCTCTCTCTCTCTCTCTCTCTCTCTTTCTGCTTGGATTCTGCATACCAGATGCCTCTACCCTGGGGGTGGCTAGTCCTATTTATAGGCAAGGGCCCTGGGCCTCTTCCCAAATATTGAGCGGGAAGGGCGCCAACAATCGGCCAATTTGAAGGGGAACATACAGTACACTTATCCTGACTAAAGTTGGTCCTCGCCTGCCAAAGGCCCTGTGGTGACGCTGTTCTGGGCTCCACGATGACCTCCTGGTCTTGGTCTTGTTGCACCGAAATGGATGCCTTTGCTTGATCCTCTCGCCTGCGCTTGCCCCCTTTGCACCAAAGTGGAAAGGGAGGACACTACATGGGCTGGCGCCCGCCTGGCGCCCTTGGTCGTGATGGCTTGCGTCATGGGCACCTCGTGAGGTACCCTGCCTTTATCTCTCCGCCTCCTCGTGAGCCAGCCTGACGAGGCCGCGCCTGAGGAAGCGTCGTGTCGTCCGCCCCGCGAGGCTTGGCCCCTCGCGAGGGTCTTGGATCTTATGTTGATGAAGACGGGCCGTGCTGGTCCTCCTTTGAGCCACGCCGCAGGCCGTAGGCAGGCAAGTCTGGGGGCCCCCGTTCCCAGAACGCCGACAGTAGCCCCCGGGCCCAAGGCGCGCCTGGACTTGGCCGTGCCGAGAGGCGAAAGGGCAAGGGCGAAGCGCCGCGGGCCCTAACAGCCTGCGGCCTTGGGCACCGTGTGGCGGTTTGATAGGACGTGGGCGTCTCTGCTTCCCCACGACGCCTTGGCAACTGCGTGACTTGACTATTCCCTGCATGCATAGATACGGGTCATTATTACCTATGATCGTGGTGCTCGACGGTTGGCCTTTTCCGGCTATAAGTACGGGGCCGCGTTAGCTCCGCCAGTCCGCCCCTTACTGCTTCTCTTCTTCTTCTCCTTGGCCACTCGCCGCTTGCATGGCTCCAAAGAGGTTCTCAGCCACGGAGAAGGGAAAGGCCAGTTGGGCAGGGCCCGACTCCCCCCCGGTCAAGCGCGGCCGGGGTCGTCCCCGCAAGCATCCCGCGGTCCCCGTTGCAGCTCCCCGTGGCCACAGGGATGGTTCCCCGCGTGGTGGTGAGCGCTCGGCTGCCAAGGGGAGGCAGGCTATGACTGCGCGGCCCCCTAGGCCGCGCTTTCGCTCGGCGGAGGTGCTGTCGGAGTTCGTCGTGTGGTCGGCGGACCCGACCAACACCTAGCTCCAGCTCCCTCGCTTCTTCATTGGCGAGCTGCCGGCCAGCGCCCGGTGCGGCTTCTGGCTCCAGGCTGACGGTTGTTGCAGCAGGGCCTCCTGGATTTCGCTTGAGGTCTCCCCTTCTGGGAACGGGGCCCTGACTCGCGGCTAGCAAACCTTTGCCCGCGCGCGCGGCCTGAGTCAGCGGTGCACCCTGCACTTCAAGTTCGACGGCGACGACACCCTCTATGTGAGGGTGTTTGGGTAAGATGGTCGCCGCGCAGGATGCTGCCCCGAGGGCGACGACCGTGGCCAGGGGCCTCGCTCCGACGACGATGGAGGAGCCAGTGCCCGCTCGGATGGCGGCGCTCGATGCTCCCCAAGCTCCACCAACTCTTCTTCAGGCGGCTCCTCGAGCGGTGGCCGCAGCCAGCCCCCACGCCGTCGCGCTTCCTTGGGGGGTGGCGATTCATCCGCCTGTCGCCGCGCCCCGGTGAAGCGCGAGAGGGAGTCCGCCTGAGCCCTGGAGGCATCCCGGGTCGCCTCGGCTGGCCGGAGCGAGGCGTGCCGCGCCTGGATCGTCCTTTCTTTTCCTTTTGTTTCCTGTGTAAAAGAGAACAGTTGCATGGTGCCCTGTGGGGGCGTGTTGGAAGTTATTGCTGTTAAAAACTACCTTGATTTAGCTTTCGCGCTTTTCAGTTGTGTGTCTGCACGTAAATAGTTCTCGTCCCCAGCCATGGGGGGCGACCGACCCAGGCCCTGTGTGCGTGTCACGGTGCCCGAGGGGCACGGACCGGAGGGGTGCTCCCGTAATGGACCCGGGTCGTGAAACCTCAGAACGAGTAGGACAGGAACCCTCGCGAGGGCACTCGACTGCTCCCCCTCGCGAGACTTATTGCAAGAGGAATCAAAACGGGGCAGTGAAAATCGACGAAATGTAAACCAATGACGGCAATAATTCCAATAAAACTTCAACTACGAACAAAGCGAACCAACTGCGGAAAGCAAATGAAAAAGCCGCGTCCGGCACCTAGTCTAGTCTTCGACGTCTTCTCACCAGCGCGGAGCTAAGTGCTGCCACTGGGCGTGGGAGGGAGCCCCAGGGCCTGAGGCCGGCGCTCCTGAGATTCCGGGGCGTGTACAGCCCCACTCATTATTACGTGAGAGTGTCACGGGCGACGAGCTTCACATGCATTGGCCTTCTTCACAGGCTCCGGGCCTTTCTTCTTGGGGTAACGAGCTTCATAGGCGTTCGCCTTCCTCACAGGCTCTGGGCCTTTTCCAAAAGGGATTGATCTTCACAGGCATTCGCCTTCTTCACAGGCTCTAGGCCTTTTCCAAAAAAGGATTAATCTTCACAGGCGTTCGCCTTCTTCACAGGCTTAGGGCCTTTTCCAAAAAAGGATTAATCTTCACAGGCGTTCGCCTTCTTCACAGGCTCAGGGCCTTTTATGGGTAGAACCTCCGGAGGTGTTGGATGTTCCACGCGTTCTGGATCGGCTCCCCTTCCTGAGTCTCCAAGCGCACAGAGCCTGGCCTGGAAACATGAACAACCTTGAACGGGCCCTCCCACATGGGAGAGAGCTTGTGCAGCCCTTCCCTAGAGAGAACCCGTCTGAGCACGAGGTCTCCTACCTCGAGGGTCCTGGGGCGGATGCTGCGGCAGTGATATCGCCGCAGCGCCTACTGGTACCTCGCTGCTCGCAGCGCGCCTTCTCGGCGGTGTTCCTCCCCCAGCACGAGGTGCACCCCCCGCATGGCGTCCTGTTGCGCCTCATCGAACGCCAGGACCCGCGCGGAGCGATGTCTGACCTCGTGAGGAAGGACTGCTTCGGCTCCGTAGACCAGGAAGAACGGGGTCTCCCCGGTTGGCTTGGTCGCGGTTGTGCGGATGGACCACAACACGGACTGGAGCTCATCGTACCAACCTCTGCCGCTGGCCTCCAGCTTCTTCTTGAACGTCCTTGTCTTGAGGCCCCTCAGGACCTCCTCGTTAGCTCGTTCGGCTTGGCCGTTGCTCCGCGGGTGTGCCACCGAAGCGTAGCATATCTGCGTTCCAAGGTTAGCACAGTATGTTTTGAAGAGGTTACTGGTGAACTGCGAACCGTTGTCTGTGATGATGCGGTTTGGCACCCCGAACCGGCTCACGATGCCCCTGATGAACCTGACCGCGGAACCCACGGGGATGGTGCGGACAGCCTCCACTTCTGCCCACTTGGTGAATTTGTCAATGGCGACATAGAGGTAGCGGTAGCCCCCTGGCGCCCGAGGGAACGGGCCCAGAATGTCCAGCCCCCAAACTGCAAATGGCCATGAAAGGGGTATTGTCTGCAAGCCTCCTGCCGGCTGATGGATCTGTTTGGCATGAAATTGGCAAGCCTCACAAGCCTTCACTAGCTCGACAGGGTCGTTGAGTGCGGTGGGCCAATAGAACCTGCTGCGGAATGCTTTGCCGATGAGGGTCCGTGATGACGAGTGATGCCCGCAGTCCCCGCCGTGTATGTCCTCCAGCAGTTCCTTCCCTTGCTCCCTGGAAATGCAGCGCAGGGATACGTCGTTTGGACGCCTCCGGTAGAGCTCTCCGTCCCTAATGCAGTATGCCGTGGCTTGCCGCGCCACACGCTCCGCTTCTTCCTCCTGCTCCGGCAGGGCCCCCTGTGTTAAATAACTCCAGAGTTCAGTGATCCAGCATTCCTCCTGAGGTTCCATAGTCAGGAGCAGGCGTTCCCCTGAGGCAGGGCCGCAGGCCGGGGCTCCTGAGGCCGGTGGCTGGGGGAGTTCCTCCCGAGGCGGGGCGGTGCTTGACAACGACGGCTGGGCTGAGGGCTTGAAGAGCCGTTCTTCAAATATGCTAGGCTCCTAAGGCAACCGCCTGGACGCCCGTCCGGCAATGTCATCGGCTTCCTGATTGGTGCCACGGGGCACATGCTTTTTTTCCAGCCCCCAGAACTGCTTCTCCATCCTGCGGACCTCCGCTAGATAGGCCTCCATGTGCTCATCCCTTGGTTCGTACACCTTGTTGGAGAAGTTGACAAGGAGCTGCGAATCACCCTTGACGGTGAGGCGCCTCACCCCCAAAGCTGCCGCTGCCTTCAACCCTGCTATCAAACCCTCATATTCTGCTATGTTGTTCGAGACCTTTTCGCCTTGCTGGAAACAGAGATGTACGGCGTAGTAGAGCTTGTCCTGAGTGGGCGATATCAGCACCGCTCCTGCCCCGGCGCCATGCCTGGAGAACGCCCCATCGAAGTACATGACCTAGCCTTCTGGTGCCTCACTCCCTGGGGAGAGGGACCGATCCTCGTTGTTCTCGAGGCCGGGTGCTTCAGTCCATTCTGCTACAAAGTCTGCTAGCGCTGCCCCTTTGATGACCCTGGTCGTGCTAAACTCGAGCTGGAACGCCTGTAGTTCTATGTTCCACTCGGCGACCCGTCCAGCTGAGTTAGGGCTCCTGAGCACTCTCTCCAAGGGGTATGACGAGACGACCTTGATGGGATGCCCTTGGAAGTAGTGACGCAGCTTGCGCGAGGCCACCAGTAGTGCGAGGAGGAGCTTCTAGGGCATGGGGTACCGTGCCCTCGCGTCTCGCAACACCGTGCTGACAAAGTAGACTGGGTGCTCAACAAGGCCGAGAGCACCAACGTTCGTGGCGCCCTCTGGAGGCAAGGGCGCTTCGCAAGGTGATGTGGCCTTGGGAGGTCGTCCGTCCAGAGGAGAAGCCTCTCCTGCCCCCGGTGCACCCTTTGACGGCTGATCTTCCTCAGCTGTAGTTACGTCTCCCGTGGGCCTTCCTTGCTCCTGCCTTGCCTTGTCTCGGGCTGCCGATGTGGCTCTGATTTGGCGCTCTTCTCTAACCGCCACCAGGGCTGCGCTGGCGGAGTAGGGAGTGGCAGCGAGGTAGAGCAGCAAGGGCTCTCGAGGACGCGGAGCCACCATGACTGGAGGACTGGTTAGGTACCTCTTGAGATCTTGAAACGCCTTATCTGCCTCTTCAGTCCATTCAAAAGGTCCCTTCTTCTTCATCAGCTAGAAGAAAGGCAGTGCTCGCTCCCCCAGTTTGGAGATGAAGAGCCCTAGCGCGGTCACGCGTCCGGTGAGCTTCTGCATTTCTCTGAGGGTTTTCGGCGGGCTCATGTCCTCGACCACCTTGACCTTCTCCGGGTTAGCCTCGATGCTCCGATGGGACACGAGAAAGCCCAAGAGCTTGCCTGAGGGGACTCCGAACACACACTTCTCTGGGTTGAGCCGCAGGTTCACTGCATCGAGGCTCGCGAAGGTCTCCTCCAGGTCCTGTATCAGGGTCTTGGCCTACCGAGATTTCACCACGATGTCGTCGACGTAGGCTTCGACATTCTTCCCGAGCTGCGGGCCCAAGGCGATGTGCATCAGCTGCTGAAAGGTCGCCCCTGCGTTACGCAACCCAAATGGCACGCATGTATAGCAGTACACCCCGCATGGGGTCAGGAAGGCGGTCTTCTCGACGTCTTCTACCGCCATCTTGATCTGGTGATACCTAGAGAAGGCGTCCAGGAAGCAGAGTAGGTCGCACTTCGCGGTGGAATCGACGATCTGATTGATGTGGGGGAGCGGGAACGGATCTTGCAGGCATGCCTTGTTGAGGTTGGTGAAGTCGACACACATGCGTTCCTTTCCCTCTTCTTGGTCACAACGACAGGGTTGGCCAACCAATCCGGGTATCGGACCTCGCGAATGACCCCAGCGGCCTCCAACTTGCGGGTTTCTTGGACGATGAAGGCCTGCTTCTCTGCGGACTGCCGCCTGGCTTTCTGCTTCACGGGGCGCACGTTTGGGCACACATTGAGGTGATGCTCGATGACGCTCCGAAGGATCCCTATCAACTGATCAGGCTCCCAAGCGAATACCTTCTTATTTGCGCGCAGGATCCTGATCAGAGCTTCCTCTTGCTCAGGCTCAAGATTGGCGCCTATGGTGAAAGTGGCACTGGAGGACCCGTCTTCATCGACAGGTATCTGCTTGGTTTCTGCTTTGTCCTGGGTGAACAACTGCCTCTTCTTGGCTGGCGCAGCCCCCTTGGGTTCGGGGGTCTCCGCGTCGGCTGGCCGTGCCGAGGCCGCTGCCTTGTAGGCGAGCTTGAGTACCCGCAGGGCATCTCCGGTGTCCCCAGGCACGGTGAGGACACCGCTGCTCCCGGGCATCTTCATGAGGTTGTACGCCGGGTGCGTGGCGGCCATGAACTGGGCCAGCGCCGGGTAGCCGAGGATGGCGTTGTAAGGAAGGCCGATGGGGGCGATGTAGAAGTCGACCATTTCCGTGCGAAAGTTGTCGTAGGTGACGAAGGTTACTGGGAACCGGATCTGTCCCAGGGAGCTGGATGACCCTCCCCTGACGCCCAAGAAAGACCGACTGGGTTGCAGCTGCTCCAGGGGTATGCGGAGGAGGTTGAAGGTCTCAACCGAAAGCACGCTGAGGCCGGCACCGCCGTCGACGAGGGTTCTGGTGACAGCCACCTGGCAGATGGTGGGGGTGCACAACATGGGGAGCGCGACCGAGCCAGCCAAGTTGGCGGGATGGTCCTCCGAGCTGGCCAGACCGGCCTCGCGCGCCACTTGGTCCATGGGAGCCCCCTGCCGTGCAGAAACGGCGCCGATCCGGCGGACAAACGGCTTGACGTGGCGAATTGTGGGCGGCGCCTGCGAGCCGTCCAGAAGGGCCGCGACGACCGGGGGTGTTGATGTAGTGGTGCGGTTATCTTGCCGCACAGGTAGATGCTGGGATGACGCTTGCTGCTCGTTCCCCGCCGGGCCGGTGGCGGCGTTGATGGCGGGCGACGGGGAACGACGAGGACGCCCACCGACGGGAGCCGTCTGGGCGACGCGGGAGGCGATGGCGGCTCGGCGCTCGGCGCGGGCCTGACGAGCGTCAGACATGGACACGACGGTCGGAGGAGAACGAAGCGGCGGAAGACAAATTCCCGCGCACCCCTACCTGGCGTGCCAAATGTCGGATTTCGGGCTCCGGCAGACCCTTAAGGTTCGAACTCTGGGGTGCGCGGGGAGATTCTGCCCTCTACCTCTCCGTCTCGCAAGGATCTAACTACTGAAGATACAACACAGGGTACACAGAGTTTATACTAGTTCGGGCCACCATTGTGGTGTAATACCCTACTCTAGTTTGTGGTGGGTGGATTGCCTCTTGGGCTGATGATGATGAACAGTACAAGGGAGAACAACCTCGCGAGGGCGTGTTCTAGCTGGGACGATGAACTGCTAGGGGAGTTCAGCAGCCCTTCTCTCTCTCTCTCTCTCTTTCTGCTCGGATTCTGGATACCAGATGCCTCTACCCTGGGGGTGGCTAGTCCTATTTATAGGCAAGGGCCCTGGGCCTCTTCCCAAATATTGAGTGGGAAGGGCGCCAACAATCGGCCAATTTGAAGGGGAACATACAGTACACTTATCCTGACTAAAGTTGGTCCTCGCCTGCCAAAGGCCCTGTGGTGACGCCGTTCTGGGCTCCACGATGACCTCCTTCCCACCGTTGGACTGGTCTTGGTCTTGTTACACCAAAATGGATGCCTTTGCTTGATCCTCTCGCCTGCGCTTGCCCCCTTTGCACCAAAGTGGAAAGGGAGGACACTGCGTGGGATGGCGCCCGCCTGGCGCCCTTGGTCGTCATGGCTTGCGTCATGGGCACCTCCTGAGGTACCCTGCCTTGATCTCTCCGCCTCCTTGAGAGCCAGCCTGATGAGGCCGCGCCTGAGGAAGCGTCGTGTCGTCCGCCCCATGAGGCTTGGCCCCTCCCGAGGGTCTTGGGTCTTGTGTTGATGAAGACAAGCCGTGCTGGGCCTCCTTTGAGCCACGCCGCAGGCCGCAGGCAGGCAAGTCTAGGGGCCCCCGTTCCCAGAACACCGACAAAAACTGGCACTTGGCACTATGTCAATAGGTTAGTACCAAAAATGATATAAAATGACTATAAATGATTGTAAAACATCCAAGATTGATAATATAATAGCAATGAACAATAAAAAATTATAGATACGTTGGAGGCATATCACGGATGCTTGCTAGGGGACCAATCATAAGTGCATATGATCCAAGTAGAGAAAGTATGTTAGCTCATGCCTCTCCCTCATGTAAAATTACAAGAATGATTACCGCTACTTGTTATCGATTGCCTAGGGACAAATGACTTTCTTATTGACAAAAGCTATCAACTTTTATTACCTTGCAATTTATTCATAGTTTTATACTCGCAAAGTACTCGTAGTTTTATACTTGCAATATAGTTTCATACTTGTTTCCGGTAAAGCAAACATCAAGTGTGCGTAGAGTTGTATCGATGGTCGAGAGAACTTGAGGGAATATTTGTTCTACCTTTAGCTCCTCGTTGGGTTCGACACTCTTATTTACCGAAGAAGGCTACAAACGATCCCCTATACTTGTGGGTTATCAAGACCTTTTTCGGACGCTGTTGCCGTGGAGCAATAGCGTGGGGGTGAATATTCTCGTGTGTGCTTGTTTGCTTTAGCACTAAGTAGTTTTTATTTTTTGTTCTAAGTTGTTCTCTATCTTTAATTGTGGATATGGAACACGAAACACCAAAAAATTAGTGGTACTTGCTACTCATGGATATGGGGAACCTCCTAAAAAACTCGATGCTCGTTATGTGAAAAATAGTAAACACTACTTTGATAATCCTGAGAAAACCCCATTCAACTTGATAATTGGAACAATGTTGGATCAACGTGAATACTTTAGGGATTATCGCTTGACACAAAAAGGGAAACTTTTATGGGATCAAATTCATATATTGCATTGGTATGCTTGGAATTTATGCCAGAGATATGATTATACTTGTTGCTCTAGGATGAAGTCTCCACATCTTCCCTTTTTATGCAAATTTAATTATAATGAAACCTTGGCTTCTTATGCTAATGGTATATATGATTATTATGATGTGGAACGAATAGAGGAATTTTTTGCATTTAAGGGTGCTTATGAAATTGAATCTTTGTTTGAAAAGTTTGAAGAATTTTATGATTTAGTTTATAGACATGAAAATTTTGCTATCCTTAAATATTGCTATGATAATTATAACTTATATTACGATATTGATGTATTTATTGAGAAAGTCTCCGTTGTCCAAGAAGAGACTAATATTTTGTAGGAGTCTATGGAAAAAGAAATTGATGAAACTGCGAGCTCATTGGATGAAAAATATGAGGAGGTGAGTGAAGAACAAAAGGAGGAAGAGCGGATTAGCTACCCATGCCCACCTTCTAATGAGAGTAACCCTCCAACTCATACATTGTTTAATTTCCCTCAATGCTTACCGAAGGATGAATGCTATGATAATTGCTATGTTCCTGTTGATTCTTTTGAAATATCTCTTTTTGATGAACTTGATGCTTGCTATGCTTGTGGCCAAGATGCCAATTTAAATTATGCTTATGGAGATGAACTTTCTATACTTCCTTATGTTAAGAATGAAATTGTTGCTATTGCACCCACACAAAATAGTCCTATTATCTTTTTGAATTCTCCAAACTACACTGTATTGGAGAAGTTTGCACTTGTTAAGGATTGCATTGATGGGTTGCCTTCCACCGCTACACATGATGATATTGATGAATATAATATGAATGTGCTTGCTGCTCCTACTTGCAATTATTACGAGAGAGGAACTACATCTCCGGCTCTTTATGTTTCCGATACGATTAAATTGCAAGAAACTGCTTATGCTATGTATTGGCCTTTACTTGATGTGCATGAATTGTACTTGTATGACATGCCGATGCATAGGAAGATAGCTAGACTTCGTCATTGCATGATATATGTAGCTTTGTGCTCACTACTAAATGCCAAATCATTGCTAATTAAAATTGGCTTTGATATACCTTGTGATCCGGGTGGATCCATTACTTGAGCACTTTATGCCTAGCTTAATGGCTTTAAAGAAAGCATTGCGAGGGAGACAACCCGGAAGTTTGAGAGAGTCATTTATTTATGTTGAGTGCTTTTATAAAGTTTAAAATAAAAAATATAGAGGGGAACTTAAAAACTTTTTCACAAAAGAGAAACAATTGGAAGTTATGCATTGGAGAAGTGAGAGTCGACCTTCAACACTTGTGTTCATGCTCGTGGAAACAACGTAGAATTTTTAATGAAGATTCTCACAAAAATAATTATCCCCTTGTACAATTCCATCTTATTATAAAAATAATGTGCCAAGGTTTGCCTTTAGGATGATTAAATTGCTTGTTGGTTTGTGCGGTGCAAAACAGAAACTTTGGCTGTAGTGCACGATTTTACATTTTTTACTGGAACGTCAAACGGTTCTGAAACTTTTTGTGCTGTCTTTCTATACAAAAATTTTAACTTCCCCTATTTTTTAGAATTTTTAGAGTTACATAAGTATGGTGGATGTTCAAATCTTTACAGACTGTCATGTTTTCACAGATTGCTGTTATAGCTTCATTATTTGCATATGCTTGAATTCTTGTTGAAGCCACCTTGACTTGGGGCCATAGAATTGTGATAGCATACAGTGGGTAATGTTTGTTTATAATTATATAATAATGTTACAGCAGTACATGATGGGATTTCGCTGCCATATTCACTAACCCCGCCGCTAAAAGTTCGGTTAAGTTTTGTGTGGATGAAGTGTTCGAAGATCGAGGAGATCTCGATGTGAGGAGAAGGAGGAGAGGAAAAATCTCAAGCTTAGGGATGCCCTGGAAGGCGTCCCATCTTTCTTCAACGAGTATCGATATGTTTTCGTTCTCGTTTTGTTCATGTGATATATGTGAATCTTGGAGCGTCTTTTACTTTTATTTTTCACCTTTATTTTATGCACCATGCTGGTATGAGATAGTCCATGGTTGATTTATAGAATACACATTGCACTTCACTTATATCTTTTGAGTATGGCGTTATAGAATGCTTCATGTGCTTCACTTATATCATTTGAAGTTTGGATTGTCTGTTTCTCTTCACATGAAAACTGTTGTTTGAAGAATGTGTCGGATTTCGGGTTCCGGCAGACCCTTAAGGTTTGAACACTTGGGTGCGCGCGGAGATTATGCCCTCTACCTCTCCATCTCGCAAGGATCTAAACTACCAAAAGAACAACACAAAAGACACAGAGTTTATACTGGTTCGGGCCACCGATGTGGTGTAATACCCTACTCCAGTGTGGTGGGTGGATTGTCTCCTGGGCTGATGATGATGATGAACAGTACAAGGGAGAACAGCCTCGCGAGGGCGTGTTCTAGCTGGGACGATGAACTGCTAGGGGAGTTCAGCCGCCCTTCTCTCTCTCTCTCTCTCTCTCTCTCTCTCTCTCCTTGCTCGAATTCTGGATACTAGATGCCTCTACCCTGGGGGTGGCTAGTCCTATTTATAGGCAAGGGCCCTGGGCCTCTTCCCAAATATTGAGCGGGAAGGGCGCCAAGAATTGGCCAATTCGAAGGGGAACATAAAGTACACTTATCCTGACTAAAGTTGGTCCTCGCCTGCCAAAGGCCCTGTGGTGATGCCATTCTGGGCTCCACGATGACCTCCTTCCCACCGTTGGACTGGTCTTGGTCTCATTGCACCGAAATGGATGCCTTTGCTTGATCCTCTCGCCTGCGCTTGCCCCCTTTGCACCAAAGAGGAAAGGGAGGACACTGCGCGGTCTGGCGCCCGCCTGGCACCCTTGGTCGTCATGGCTTGCGTCATGGGCACCTCGTGAGGTACCCTGCCTTGATCTCTCCGCCTCCTCGTGAGCCAGCCTGACGAGGCCGTGCCTGAGGAAGTACCGTGTCGTCCGCCCCGCGAGGGACTTGGGTCTCATGTTGGTTAAGACGGGCCGTGCTGGGCCTCCTTTGAGCCACGCCGCAGGCCGCAGGCAGGCAAGTCTGGGGACCCCCGTTCCGAGAACGCCGACTGTAGCCCCCGGGCCCAAGGCGCGCCCGGACTTGGCCGTGCCGTGAGGCGAAAGGGCAAGGGAGAAGCGCTGCGGGCCCTAACAGCCTGCGGCCTTGGGCGCCGCGTGGCGGTTGATTGGACGTGAGCGCCTCCGCAACCGCGCAGGTTAAAGGAGCAGTGTCTGCCCAGGCTTTGCTCTTCTCTTTCTCCTGTTGCTGCCCAGATCCCCTTTCTTGCGCCTCTCCTTCCTTCCTCCAAACTCCCAGATCTGCTCCCCTGTGAGCTAGGAAGACATGGCGCCGCGTCAGCCTCCTGCTGAAGCTTGGTTCTCGCCGGCTCTGGACTCGCCGAATGTGTCGGAGGCGAGCCTTGCCCGGCTGCACCGGATGGCGGTGGAGTGGGGCATTGACGGGGCGCGGGTGTTCAAGGTCGGCTCCGCCACCCCTGAGGGCTGAGGAAGCACCTTCTACCCTCACTTTGTAAGCTCCATTACTGCGGGCCTGGTGCCTCCTTTCTCCGAGTTCTTCCTCTCTGTCCTCTGCCATTATGACTTGCAAGCTCTGCATCTCCACCCCAACTCCATCCTTCTCCAGGCGATCTTCGACTACTACTGCGAGGCTCATGTGGGTGTGCAACCCTCAGTAGCCTTGCTGCGCCACTACTTCTACCTCCGGGTCACCCGTGGTTCCCCTTCCGCATGCGCGAGCTTCGTCGCGTGTGGTGGCGCCATTGCCATCTCGAATCCAGGGAAGAGGATTGAGGGCTTCAGGAGCAAGTGGGTCTTGGTGGACGCCGGGCGCATCCACCCTCGGCTGATCCTACCCACGGAGCAGCCCGTGAGTTCCGGCGACTGGTCCCGGGCGGAGCTTACGGACCCCCGCGCGAAGCCGGTCCTAGAGAAGATGGACGCGGACCTGAAGCCATCCGGCACGGTGGCTGCGAAGGTGATCGGCGCGTCGCTGCTAAGGGAGTTCCTGGAGCACCAGCTGGCCCCGCTTCGGTGGTACTCACCTCGGATGTGGAGGCCTCATCCGAGCCCCGTGGCCTTAGGCGACGAGGATTTGACCGTGGTTCTCCAATCCCTGGTCGGGGGCGAGGTGGCAAGGTTGGAGGGCGCGCCTGCACCCTTGTTCCTTCGCGACGACTGGAAGCAGGTGGTGGAGTCCATGCCCGTCTTCAACGGGGACGGGCCCGTGCCCGCGGTGGCTCCCGAGGGACTGGTGGACGTGTCCTCCGGCGACTCCAGCGGAGAGGAGCGGGAGGAGGGCCCTAACTCCGAGGCAACTGACGGAGAGTCGAGGGCTCCCCTCCCCCGGCGCAAGTCCCGTACTCTCCGCCTTTCGTCAAGTGATGATGATGAGGTCGACGACATGCTGGGTAGTGGGAGCTCGCCCCCGATCCCGAAGAAGGGCAGAACCGGGCTGATCCCCCACGGGTCCGCTTCAGCTCTGGGGCGGTCCGCAGACACGCCCTCTGCGCCTGAGGCTGATCCCTCCACCCGGCTTTCTGGCTTCAAGTATGGCCGGAGGCTGCTCGAGTTCTCTAGCGATGACCCGTAAGTGCTTGATCCTTCGTCTTTTGTTTCTTGTTCCGCCGCTGAGGCTTGATGTTCGCTTCTCTTGGATAGGCTGGCGCTCGCGGCGAAGAAGCCGAAGGGGGCTCCCGAGGCCCCATCCGCAGCAACGCCTCCACCTGCAGGGGAAGGCGACCGTGACGCATGGGCTTCTCCTGCCCGGTCATCCTTGCGTGGTCTTGCTGAGCTGGCTGGGGCGAGCCCAGCCCCCATGGCCCAAGTGACTCCTGAGGTGCCCCTGCCTGCTGCCGGCACCACGGTCGTTGGGGCGCAGCAGACTCTGCCTCAGGATGCTGTGGTCTCGTCGCCGCTACCTTCTCCTCCCATTCCACCGACCGCTGCTTCCCCAACTCCTCCTGCTGCCTTCGAGCGTGCCGATGTTTCTCCGTCTTCTTCTGCCGTCCTGGAGCGTGCCGTTGCTGAACTGGACTGGCTGTGGCAAGATCTTCTTGGCGCCGACCCTCGCCTGGTGGCCGGGCGCCTGGAGCTGGCTTCGGGGTGAATCCGCTCCGACGCCTCGATTCGGGTGGCGCTGGTTCAGGCCTCGACGGCCTGTGACAGACAAAGGGAGGCCACTCTCGAGGCGAAGGCTGCCCAAGACGCGGCCCTGGGAGAGGTGGTTGGAGTCCGTGGTCGCTGCAAGGAGCTGGAGGACGAGCTGCAGGGCCTGCGGGACCATCTCGCGAAGGAGGTCCGCCTTCGCCAAGAGTAGGAGGAAGGTGCGAAGGCTCGCGAGGCGGCCATCGAGGATCGGGAGGCCAAGCTCAAGAAGCGCCGCGACCGCCTAGGCGCGCTGAAGAAGGAGCTGGAGGTGACGAAGGCTGAGCTGGACCGCAAGGCCCGGGTCCTTGCCGAGGATCGTGTGGCCTTCGTGGACATGGAGAAGGAGGCCCGTGGTTCACTGAAGACGCACTACGAGAGCGGCCTGGAGAGCCCGCTGGCCGGTGACGAGGATGGCCCCGCCAAGCTGCTTCCCTTCCTGGTTCGTGCCCTTGCGGATGTCACCCTTGGCCTCGGCCCCACGGCCGAGGCTGAGGCGCGAGTCTTGTCCTCTGCTGCGCTGACACGGTTCTTTGCCCACATCTACCTTCGCGATCCCAGCGCAGACCTCGATGGCCTGTTGGAGCCGGTGAGTGGTGAGGGTGCTGCCGCTGTTGTCGAAGCCGTGAAGGGGTGCGAGGAGGCGCTGCTGGGGAAGTTCCGGTCCTTCAGCACCAAGCTGAAGCAAGGCGCTACCGGCCCTACTGCTCCACGAAGCGAGGCCACTCCGCGCTGCCCCACCACCGACGAGTGACTCCGCTGCCTCTCCTGTTCTTCTTTTACTTCCTGCACATGCATCAGGCCTCGAGGAGGCATTTAAACTTGCGTTCGGTACTGAGACGACAGTATGGACTGTAATATTTGCTTTTAAATTCTTTGAGTTTTATGCTTTTCCTCCCTACTTGCTTGTGTTCTACGCCGGCAGAGCCCGGCCGCGCGCGTACCTCACCCAGCATTAGCCCCGACCGTAAACCAGGACGGGACCAAAGGAGTGAGGGGCTACGTGACAAGTTAGGCTCCTGAGTCGCGATGCTCAGGAGTCCCCCTTGGCGCACGAACAACAAGTAGGGAAGTCTAATGTAGGTGTATCTTCCGTTCTGCATCTGCAGAGCCCGACTCCGCGCGTACCTCACCCAGCATAGCCTTTCGGAACTAAGGAGTGAGGGGCTACGGAGCCAGTTAGGCCCCTGAGTCGCGATGCTCAGTGGTCCCCCTTAACGCGCAAACAGCGGCCGATGAGGTGAGATGCGAGTGAGACCACCGTTCTACGTCTGCAGAGCCCGGCCCCGCGCGTACCTCACCCAGCATAGCCTTTCAGAACTAAGGAGTGAGGGGCTACGGGACCAGTTAGGCCCCTGAGTCGCGATGCTCAGGGGTCCCCCTTGACGCTCAAACGGCCTTCATACCATGGCTCCGCTCGGGGAGAGACGCGCGACGAACCATGCCCGAGGGCCCTGGCTGGGCGGCGTATGCCTGGGCGTGACCCAGTCATAGCCCCCTCGCGCGGCGCTCCCGAGGGGAGGCGTTGCGATGAGGCTAGACACTAAGCTCTGGTCTCCCTGAGGTTGAAGCGGCCCGGAGGCCACCCTCAGTTGTTTATCACCAGCGCGGAGCATAGCGCTTCCGTATGTGTACGGGCATAGCCGCTCCTCGGCAGTGTCGTCAGCCAGCGTGGAGCATGGTGCTTCCACTGGTGCGTGGGAGGGGGATCCCCTCCGGGAGGAGCCCCGGGGCGTGTACAGCCCCGCCCTGACACGTGGCCGGCACGGTAGGGCTAGGTGAGGTGTATCTGGGCACCCGTGAGCCAGCGCGGGACTCACGGGGCCCTACCTCTAGGCGGGTTACGCCTGGCACTGGGCCGTATCTTGAGATGTGTTCCTGCAGATTGGGTTAGATGCTGACACTCTACGTCCTCGGGTCCCGGCCCTCGAGCTTGTCTCAGCCGTCGCTGGTATGCCAGGTTGCGATGCCGTGGACAAGGGCAGATGGTGAAGGCTGGAGAGCCAGTAAGAGCCCTGAGTCGCGATGCTCAGGTACCCCCCTTTAACGTGCAAGTGGTCGACATTGAGAAGAATAGGTGCCGTGAACAGGCGTCAAGTAATCAAGTATGATAGGTGAATGCATAGTTGGAAATAAACGCAAGGAAGATACACGGCACTGGGCCTGGCCCGAGCGGCCTAGGGATGATGCAGCCCGAGGGGCGCCCCCAAGAAAGCAAGCTAATGATCGAAAACTAAAAAGGGATACATGCCGCAGGGACGGACCCACGCGGCCTGGGAATGAAGCAGCCCTGGGGGGCATTCCCAGCCGGAAATGAAGCTTGAAAGATGTCACTTGGAGTTGTCGCGGACGAAGTGGTGTTGGTGTAGCAGACTCAGTGGGCTGCGGGAGCAGATCCTCATGAGCCCCCAGGCCCAGGGGCCTAAGGAGGCTCCGGAGGCGCTGGTGGCTCCTCGCGAATCATCTCCATCTCCGCCAGGACTGCAGAACGCCTGTCTTCCTGAGTCTCCATGAAGGCCCTCATGAGGCGCTGGTACACAGCAGCCACGCTCGGCAAGCCGTAAGGCATGTGAACATAGCTGTGGGGTGGACCTCCACAACACCCCACTTGTGAGGGCCAGAGGCGCTCCATCGTGGCGACTTGATTGAGCCCTGGTACATCGATGCAGATGCGCAGCCCACCATCCTCGCCTGGATGGGGGGCCACAACTGGTAGACGGCGGCAACCTCTCATGATTCTTGACTCTTGTAGTTCTTGAACGGCCTTGTTAACGAACTCCTGCTGGTCTGACCTTCCTTGCCTTGCTCCTTCTTGAGGGAAACGTGCTTCGAGGCACGCCTCCACGTGGTGCCCAAGCGCCTCCCTCCTGACCCTGGCCAGGTCGGTGGCCCTCCAGGTGAGAGCCCCCGAGCCCTGCCTGAGTGCGCGCTTTCCTATGCGATGGATGGAGGGTCCCCATGGGCAGACACGGGCCCTGAGGGGCCTGCCTCCTGAGGGGCTGAGCCTGACGATGTCTTCTTCTACTTGGGGGTGATCTCGGGAAGCCTCCTGCTTCCGCGATCTGGGTCTTCTAGTGACGCGGCCTGAGAGGCTCGCTCCAGGGAACACGCTACATCCTTTTCTTCACACGGCACCGTGATGACTCCGCCACTTCCTGGCATCTTGAGGAAGTTGTAGCCATGATGAGTTACGGCCATGAACTTAGCCGGCACCGGGTACCCGAGGATGGCATTGTACGGCAGGCGGATGTGAGCGACGTCGAAGTCGATGAGCTCGGTGCGGTAGTTGCTGCGGGCCCCGAAGGTGACAGGGAGGTGGACCTGCCCGATCAGGATCGTGGAACCGTCGGTGACTCTGGAGAAGGGCTTGGTTGGCTGAAGCTGGTCATAGGGCACTTGGAGATTGTTGAATGTTTCCACGGACAGGACGTTGAGCCCTGCTCCATCGTCGATGAGGGTCTTGGTGACGAGTACGTTGCTGATGACTGGAGAGCAAAGCATCGGGAGGACCCCGGCCGTGGCCGCGCACTTGAGCTGATCGGCTGAGCTGAACGTGATGGTGCACGCCGACCACCTGAGAGGGCGCGTTGCTTCGAGCCTGGGGAGGACTGCATTCACTTCGCGGGCAAACTGCTTGAAGATGCTTTGGGAGGCTGGGGCTTGAGCTCCGCCCAGGATGCAGGCGATTGCACGCGGCTCCTGGAAGCCCCCAGCCCCCTCGTCTTGGTGGCGGTCCTCGTTCCTCCTTGGCTGAGGCGGCAGCGGGGGAAGCCCTGCGTTACCCTGCAGGCGATCCTCACGAGGCTGATCCCTCCAATCCCCCTCGCGAGGCAGGTCCCGCCAGCGGTCCTCGCGAGGTTGATCACGCCACCCTTGGCGCGGGCCGCGATCTTCCCAGCATCCTGGGTTTCTTCCTCCTCCTCGGCCATAGCCCCGGTCAGCGCGGTCAGGGCGTCGGCCGATCCTTCCTTCTTGCACGGCGAGGAGCTCTTGGCATTTATTGGTGTTGTGGGTGTGGAGGTCGTGGTACACGCAGTATCGGCTGCCCCTGGAGGATTCGGGCAGATCCTTGCCCTGCTTGGTATCAGGCTCTGCTGCGAGCACGACAACCCCCTAGCGCTTCACGTCCTTGGCCTTGGGTTTCTTCTCTTCTGGGTCCGTGGCGGGCAGCTCGAGGAGGGAGAGACGCCGCTCCTCAGCCCTGGCGCACTTGGTCGCCAAGTTGAACATGTCCAGGGAGGTGCACGGGTCTTCATGCATCGCCAGCTCCTCCTTCATCTTGACGTCGCGCACACCGTCGGAGAAGGCTGAGATGATGGCTTCCTCGGACACCTTGGGGATCTGGAGACGCGCGCTGTTGAAGCGCTGGATGTACTTTTGCAGGGGTCTCTCTGGGTTGTTGCTTGATGTGGCGCATGTCGCTCACGGCGGGCGGCCGGTCGCGAGTACCTTGGAAGTTGGCGATGAAGCGGGTGCGCATCTGGTCCCAAGAAGAGATCGTGCCTGGGGCCAGGTTCAGGAGCCAGGTACGAGCCCCTTCCTTGAGAGCCATGGGGAACCAGTTCGGCATGACCTTTTCGTCCCCGCTGGCAGCTTCATTGCCCAGCTCGTAAAGCTGGAGGAACTCGGCGGGGTCAGTCGTGCCGTCGTAGAGAGGAGGCAGGTCTGGCTGGAACTTGCCGGGCCATGCAACGCTGCGTAGGTCGGTGCTATAGGCGCGGCAGCCGGCCGTGGCCACGGGAGGCTTCGGTCGAGGGGGAGCTTGGCCTTAAGGGTCCCCATGCGCTGCAGCCGGAAGCAGCGCGGGGTCTTGACGTGCCGGAGCTGGGGCAGGGTCACGGCGAGCCGGAGCAGGAAGCGCTCGGGCAGCCTCTTGCGGTCGAGGGACTTCTTGGCAGCTCCGTTCTTGCTGGGCTGGCGCCTGACGGAGCGGGTTCTGCCCAGGGGCCACGCGCCTTGGGGCCACGGCGTCTTCTTGGAGGGGAGGCGGCTGGTATGCCCCCGGAACTTCATTGCCAGCGCGTGGCGGGGAGCGGCACAGCGGAGCGGACGGTGCAGGAGAGCCCCCTGCGGCGCGGACGAGCTCGGCGACGCGGTCGAGCCACTCTTCGTAGACGTCGTCGACGGGACGATAGCGCAGGAGCTCGTTTGCCGCGATGAGTGCAGCTCGAGCCTCCAAGGGCGCGCGGAGCGCGTGGGACGAAGAGCCAGCTGGCGCGAGCGATGGAGTAGCGGTGCGGCCGTCTCGCCGCACGGACGGGTGCTGAGATGGCGCTTGCTGCTCGTTCCCCGCCGGGCCGGTGGCGGCGTTGACGGCGGGCGACGGGGAACGACGAGGACGCCCCCCGATGGGGGCCGTCTGGGCGACGCGGGAAGTGATGGCGGCCCGGCGCTCGGCGCGGGCCCGACGAGCGTCAGACATGGACGCGACGGTCGGCGGAGAACGAAGTGGTGGAAGACAAATTCCGGCGCACCCCTACCTGGCGCGCCAAATGTCGGATTTCGTGTTCCGGCAGACCCTTAACGTTCGAACTCTGGGGTGCGCGTGGAGATTATGCCCTCTACCTCTCCGTCTCGCAAGGATCTAAACTACCAAAAGAACAACACAAAAGACACAGAGTTTATACTGGTTCGGGCCACCGATTTGGTGTAATACCCTACTCCAGTGTGGTGTGTGGATTGCCTCTTGGGATGATGATGATGAACAGTACAAGGGAGAACAGCCTCGCGAGGGCGTGTTCTAGCTGGGACGATGAACTGCTAGGGGAGTTCAGCCGCCCTTCTCTCTCTCTCTCTATCTCTCTCTCTCTCTCTCTCTCTCTCTCTCTCTCTCTCCTTGCTCGGATTCCGGATACCAGATGCCTCTACCCTGGGGGTGGCTAGTCCTATTTATGGGCAAGGGCCCTGGGCCTCTTCCCAAATATTGAGCGGGAAGGGCGCCAACAATTGGCCAATTCGAAGGGGAACATCAGTACACTTATCCTGACTAAATCTGGTCCTCGCCTGCCAAAGGCCCTCTGGTGACGCCATTCGGGGCTCCACGATGACCTCCTTCCCACCGTTGGACTGGTCTTGGTCTCGTTGCACCGAAATGGATGCCTTTGCTTGATCCTGTCGCCTGCGCTTGCCCCCTTTGCACCAAAGAGGAAAGGGAGGACACTGCGCGGTCTGGCGCCCGCCTGGCACCCTTGGTCCTCATGGCTTGCGTCATGGGCACCTCGTGAGGTACCCTGCCTTGATCTCTCAGCCTCCTCGTGAGCCAGCCTGATGAGGCCGTGCCTCAGGAAGTACCGTGTCGTCCACCCCGCGAGGCTTGGCCCCTCGCGAGGGTCTTGGGTCTCGTGTTGGTGAAGACGGGCCGTGCTGGGCCTCCTTTGAGCCACGCCGCAGGCCGCAGGCAGGCAAGTCTGGGGACCCCCGTTCCCAGAACGCCGACAAAATGCTCTTTTGCTTCACTTATATTTGTTAGACCTTGGTATTTTATAGAAAGAATTAAACTCTCTTGCTTCACTTATACCTATTTAGAGAGTCAACAGGAATAGGTCATTTGCATGGTTAGTTATGAAATCCTACATAAAACTTGTGGATCACTGAATATGATATGTTTGTTTCCTTGCAATAGTTTTGGGATATAGAGATGGAATATGTGGTAGGTACTAGTAAATGGTTGTGTTTAGTAAGAATATTGGTGTTAAGGTTTGTGATTCCCTAAGCATGCACGTATAGTCTCTCGTTGTGCTATGAAGTTGGAGCATGATTTATTATTGATTGTCTTCCTTATGAGTGGTGGTCGGGGACGAGCGATGGTCTTTTCCTATCAATCAATCCCCCTAGGGGCATGCGTAATAGTACTTTGCTTCAAGGGCTAATAAACTTTTGCAATAAGTATATGAGTTCTTTATGACTAATGTGAGTCCATGGATTATACGCACTCTTACCTTTTCGCAATTTGCTAGCCTCTACGGTACCGTGCATTGCCCTTTCTCACCTCGAGACGTGGTGCAAACTTCACAGGTGCATCCAAACCCTGTGATATGATACGCTCTATGACACATAAGCCTTATTATATCTTCCTCAAAACAGCCACCATACCTACCTATTATGGCTTTTCCATGGCCATTATGAGATATATTGCCATGCAACTTCCACCGCTTCCGTTTGATGACTTGAGAATCCATTGTCATATTGCTTTCATGATCATATAGCTGACACAGTAGTGGTAGCTCAGCCACCGTTCATCATTTTTCATACATGTTATGCTAGATCATTGCACATCCTGGTACAAGCGAGAGGCATTCATATAGAGTCATACTTTGTCATAGGTATCAAGTTGTAATTTTTATTTCTTTTGAGTTATAAGTAAATAGAAGTGTGATGATCATCATTATTCATTTTTAGAGCAGTGCCCCAGTGAGGAAAGGATGATGGAGACTATGATTCCCCCACAAGTCAGGATGAGAATCCGGACAATGAGAGAAAAAAATAAAGAAATAAAAGAAAAAAAAAGAAAAAAAAGAAAAAAGAAAAAAAATAAAGGGAGAAGGGGCGTTGTTAGTATCCTTTACCACACTTGTGCTTCAAAGTAGCACCATGTTTTTCATATGGCGAGTCTCCTATGTTGTCACTTTCATATACTAGTGGGAATTTTTTATTATAGGATTAGATGCACACCCACTTAGTTTTCAATTTGCGCTTTCATACACTTATAGCTCTTAGTGCATCCGTTGCATGGCAATCCCTACTCCTCATGTTGATATAAATTGATGGGCATCTACATAGCCCGTTGGTTAGCCGCATCGATGTGAGACTTTCTTACTTTTTTGTCTTCTCTATATTTACCCCTATCATCATACTCTATTCCACCCATAGTGCTATATCCATGGCTTGCGCTCATGTATTGCGTGAGGGTTGAAAAAGCTGAAGCGCATTAAAAAGTATGAACCAATTGCTCGGCTTGTCATCGGGGTTGTGCATCATAAATACTTTGTTTTAATAAGACAGAGCATGACAAGACTATGATTTTGTAGGGGTAGCTTTCTTTAGAGTTGATATTTTGAAAGACATGATTGATTGTTGGGATGCCTGAGTATTGATGTCTTTATGTCAAATTATAGACTATTGCTTTGAATCACTTATGTCTTAATATTAATGCCATTATTAGATATATGATCAAGTTTATGCTAGGTAGCATTCCACATCAGAAAATATCTTTTTTATCATTTACCTCCTCGAGGACTAGCAGGAATTAAGCTTGGGGATGCTGATACGTCTCCATCGTATCTATAATTTTTTATTATTAAATGCCATTATTATAATATTTCACATTCTTTTGGCAACTTTTTATATGATTTATTGGACTGACCTATTGATCTAGTGTCCAGTGCCAGTTCCTGTTTGGCATGTTTTTTGTGTCGTAGAAAATCCATATCAAGCGAAGTCCAAATGCAATACAATTTTATGAAGAATTATTTTGGAATATGTGTGATTTTTGGGAGTTGGAATCACTGCAAACGGAGTCCCACACAGCCCACAAGACACCAGGGCGCACCGGAGGAGCCTGACTAATGGTGGTGGGTTGTCCTCACCTCGTACGTCGGATGGAGCTTGACTTCGGGCGCAAGGAAGCTTATATCTGGAAAAAAATCGTGTTAAAATCTCAACGCAATCGGAGTTACGGATCTCCCGGAATAGAAGAAACGGTTTTCGGCCAGATCAAGGTAGCGCGAAACAAAAGGGAACAGAGAGGGAGATCCAATCTCGGAGGGGCTCCCGCCCCTCCACCGCCGTGGAGGCCATGGACCAGAGGGGAAACTCTCCTCCCATCTAGGGGGAGGCCAAGGAAGAGGAAGAAGGAGGGGGGCTCTCTCCCCCTCTCTCCCGGTGGCGCCGGAGTGCCATCGAGGCTAGGATCGTGACGGCGATCTACATCAACAATCTTTCTACCGTCAACACCAACTTTCTCCCCCTCTATGCAGCGGTGTAACACCCCTTCTCCCTGCTGTAATCTCTACTTAAACATGGTGCTCAACTCCATATATTATTTCCCAATGATCTATGGTTATTGTCGGTGTCAAAACTGGCGGATCTCGGGTAAGGGGTCCCGAACTGTGCTTCTAGGATCGATGGTAACAGGAGGCAGGGGACACGATGTTTTACCCAGGTTCGGGCCCTCTTGATGGAGGTAAAACCCTATGTCCTGCTTGATTAATATTGATGATATGGGTAGTACAAGAGTAGATCTACCACGAGATCAAGGAGGCTAAACCTAGAAGCTAGCCTATGGTATGATTGTTGTTCTATCCTCTATCGACTAGCCTGGCCCTGGTTTATATAATGCACCATAGGCCTAGGTTAACAAGAGTCCTAGCCGAATACGCCGGTGGGGAGAAGTCCTTGTCTTGATCGCCAAGTCTTGTGGAATCTTCCTTGTATGCGGCAGCTGTCCGAACTAGCCCATGAGTATACGGCCACGGGGTTCCTCGGCCCAATCTAATAGATTGGGAGGCGACGTGGTGAGTACCCCCTAGTCTAGGACACTGTCAGTTATCCTATGATGTTTGAGTAGATCCATTTTGTCATGTGGGTTAATCGTGATCTTGGTTGGTATGATTGTATATCTTATTTATGGTGCTGTCCTACGGTGCCCTCCGTCTCGCACAAATATGAGGGGCCCCGCTGTAGGGTGTTGCAGTATGTTCATGGTTTGCTTATTGTTGGTGTTGTGGGGGTGACAGCAGCCTAAACACGGATAAGTGGGTTATGGCATATGGGAGTAAAGAGGACTTGATACTTAATGCTATGGTTGGGTTTCACGACCTTAATGATCTTTAGTAGATGCGGATGCTTGCTAGGGGTCCAATCATAAGTGCATATGATCCAAGTAGAGAAAGTATGTTAGCTCATGCCTCTTCCTCATGTAAAATTACAAGAATGATAACCGCTTCTTGTTATCGATTGCCTAGGGACAAATGACTTTCTTATTGACAAAAGCTATCCCCTTTTATTACCTTACAATTTATTTGTAGTTTCATTCTCGCAAAGTACTCGTAGTTTTATCCTTGCAAAATAGTTTCATACTTGTTTTTGATAAAGCAAATGTCAAGTGTGCATATAGTTGTATCGGTGGTCGATAGAACTTGAGGGAATATTTGTTCTACCTTTAGCTCCTCGTTGGGTTCGACACTCTTATTTATTGAAGAAGGCTACAAATGATCCCCTATACTTGTGGGTTATCAGAGACACGTTGGATCAACGTGAATACTTTAGGGATTATCGCTTGACACAAAAAGGGAAACTTTAATGGGATCAAATTGATATGTTGCATTGGTATGCTTGGAATTTATGCCAAAGATATGATTTTACTTGTTTCTCTAGGATGAACGCTCCACACCTTCCCTTTTCATGCAAATTTAATGATAATTAAACCTTGGCTTCTTATGCCAATGGTAGATGTGATTATTATGATGTAGAATGAATAGAATAATTTGTTGCTTGTAAGGGTGCTTATGAAATTGAATCTTTGTTTTGAAAGTATGAAGATTTTGATTATGATGTTTATAGACCTGAAAATTTTGCCATCCTTATGGCCTGTCTCAGCACTGATGGCCTTGTTGACTAACTTCGGAAAAGAGGTGCAATCGTGCAGACAGAGGTCACGGCAAAGCTCGGGGCTAAGTCCCTTTCAGAACCTTGCCTGCTTCTTGGCGTCAGTGGATACCTCTTCGGGAGCATAACGTTCTAGATTCCCAAACTCGCGACTGTATGCATCCACAGTCAGTCTACCCTGGGTGAAGTTGCAGAACTCCTCCCTCTTGCGATCCATGAGACCTTCCGGGATGTGATGCTCACGGAAAGCAGCACTGAACTCAGCCCAAGTAGTGATTTGGCCGACCGGGCGCATAGCCTCATAATTTTCCCACCAAAGGCTAGCAGGGCCTTCGAGGTGATAAGCAGCAAAGGTAACTTTATCATCTTTGGCTACGTTGGCAGAATGTAGCTTGTGGGCGATGCTGCGAAGCCAGTCATCCGCGTTGAGAGGCTCGACGGAATGGTTAAACTTCGGTGGATACAGCTTGACAAAGTCATTGATGGACACCAGGTTATTCCTTGGCTGGCGTGCAGTATTCTGCTCAATCCGCTCCAGCAAGCGGTTAGTCTCACGCTTGTTTCGTTCTTCCTCCAGCATCACTTCGGCCAGAGAAGGCGGTTGAGGCAGATTTTCATCCCTAGCTGCGCTAGCTTCACCCTGCTCCGGAGCAGCAGGGTTGCTGCGGTTGTTGACCATCCTAGGAAAAGTAGACAAAGGTTTAGACAAGGATGGCAAATTCTGGGCAAGGAAGTGCAGAATGTAATGGATAACAAGGAATGCAGAGATGTTCATCCGTATGACATGGTAATATACAAACTGCCATATATATACCAACGGTCACACACACCATACATAGTTTAGTACAAGCCCAGCTAAAGTACAACTATGATGAAAGACGTTACATCTCATCGGAGGCACTCCAAGCTCCTATACATTATTTTTCTACACCTCCGGAATGGATACACACTAAGTCATATTCCACAAGTCACGCAGGACGGTGGACATACAACGGTTACATTACTAGTGAAACTACTACTAGCTCAGACAGCTCCATAGTAATCCTCATAGAAGTCACTACCTAAGCCTGGAAGCGGAACAAGATCATCTGGGAACAGACGGTCCTGTGGAGCCTGTGGACCATAGGGACTTGGGTGTGGCCGTGGTCCAACAAACGGCAGCAGACGAGGTCCACGAGGAGGGGTGATGCCTCCTACCTCACGCCACTCCATGAAATCTGGCAGACTAGCCCGCACAGGGTACAAGTCCCTCATGTCCATGTATCCGGCTTGCACTACAGGGGCAAACCGAGTCAAAGTGGCCCAGTGATCAGAACGAGCATTAAAGAGCTCCATACGCAAGGCCCGATTTTCACGGTCCTTGTCTTCCAGCATCTTAGTGGTGGTGCGGAGGAGTGAGTCCTCATGGGATGCGTCGTTGTACATACCTTGAAGGTAACCATGCGCCCCAGGGAGGGATGCTGGCATGTAGCGGAAATCGGTGTTGCTCAGCAAGGCAGTCCTGGCTCGAATAATAGTCATCATCGAGTAGGCTGCATCCTGCACGGACATCCCAATAGTAATCCCAAGTCCATAGGAACAGTGGAGTGGTTCAGTAGCTCCGGGATAAGATGGATATATCCTGAACGTGCACAGATACTGGCTTTGATTGAAGTCTCTAAATTGTTCCTTGACGGTATATTCGGGATACCATCGGTAACCTGTCTTGACCATCACTCGAACCAACATGGCTGTGTGACCACATACATCAATGCAACGGGTCAGACGAACCACTTGGTTCTGGGAACGGGTGGCCATCTGGAAGCACAAAAATAATGCAAAGGCATTAGAATTTTCTAGGAGAATCTGGATAGCATAACGGCTGTAAATACTCAGAAAAAGAATTGAGACATCCACAACAGTTAGCAAAACCACTCAACAACATCATATCAAGGTTTTGGTTCAACTAGCAACATACTAAAATTTAGTAGAAACTGAACTGGGTTGTATCCAACAATCCTATAAGTTACTACGGATTAGTAACACTTGAACCTGATAGAGAGAAGAGAGCCTAGTCCTTAACCCATGTAGAATGAGAAGAGAATGACTCAGATCAGAGGGCATAAGGTTAAGGAGTAAAAGAGCCTTACGTCCCTACCACAATCAATTCCCCTACATATAACTAAAGCATTTCTAGACTCGACATCGACCAGTTTGGCTTAGCGAACCTACAGGCAGTCCGGCTCTGATACCAATGCTGTCAGGACCCCGATTCCAAATCACATCGACCCAGCCGGTAACACCTCATATTACTTTGCGGCCTCACGCACGGTAATCCCACGGGTGTCTCCTTACCATGGCCCGGGACCGTTTGCGCCTTTTGGCGCCTTTTGATAGTGTCGCTAGCATCCATATGACAGAGAACCCGGGCCGACATGGCTAGTCGTGAACCCAAAGCGGCACTAACCTATGAGGACAGGCATACATGAATCACATCGAGCATGTCGGTCATCAACGTGTGAATCCGGGCTGTAGCGCTGGGCTAACAGGACTCCGGTAACCCGGGCTGTAGCATGCTAGGCAGGACTCCGGAAGTCACCGCGTGACATTTCCCCGAAGGGACAGACATAGGAACAAAGTGAATCACATGTCGGCCAGTCAAGTGTTCCAAGCAGTAGTGCTGGGCTAGCAGGACTCCGGTGAACCGGGCTGCAGCGGACTACTATCGATCAGAAGCACTAGACTACATTTCCCCATATGATAGGCTGCCAAGGATAAACAACTAGATAGTCGGATCCCACTCATACCAAGCATTTCAATCATACACACAATATGCCCGATATGAGTAAATACAACATGGCATCACAACAAAACTCTACAACTCAAGTACTTTATTTAAAAGGCTCCGAAGAGCCATACATATCATCCATATAGGTAGGGGTCACATGACCCGACACTCAAGTCATACAAACATACAAGCACATGCGGAAGCAAAGTAGTCTGAGTACAGATACTAGAAAGAAAGAAGGCTTGACGAAGCCTGTCTATCTACATCGACCCTTCAGAAGTCTTGGATCACCACCTGGGTGATAAGTCACTCGTCAACGTCGAGGTCTACATAGAACCCATCGGAGGGGTTGGTGTTGTCGTCTGAAAACATTAAGTAAAGCAACATGAGTACGGAGGTACTCAGCAAGTCTTACAACAGAATCCTACTATACATGCACATTCTCAAGAAGGCAGTGGAGTTATTGCAGCAAGCCATCTTTGACTCATGGCTAAACTATCCTACGATAGACACAACTTGTAAAACATTTGTCGCACACGAGTCCACTAGCACCAACACAATACTCCACCGTGGATCCTCTCTCGCCAACCTACGAGAGGGCCATCCGCGGTACTCACACTTATCTTGAGGCTTTTAGTAGTATCCATTTACTTGTCTATGAACTGTATAGGTGACCAAGTAGTCCTTTACCGCGGACGCGGCTATTCGAATAGTTTATACCCTGCAGGGGTGTACTTCTTCACACATGTTTCCACCACTTAGCGTCTGCACACGTCATGTGCTCGGCAGACTTCAAGCGAAAGCCGACGTGGGTGTAGACCACGACCTAACCAACCACACTAGTCTCTAGTCCAGGTTTACCGCCTATTCGGGTTCCATTCGCAAGGAGATTCGGCCAGGGTGTCCTCAACGGCCCCAAACGATGTGTGCAGGGTTCCCGAGACACCAAACAGGCGAATCGGTACACCGTGCCACGTGCCTACCGCAACACAGCCCGCCCCTATGGTCAGCGCTGCGTGCGGCCCCCAGCAACTACAAACACCAGAAACTACTTGCAACTCCTGGACAGAGGACGAGAGGGGTCGGTAAGTCGAGCGGGGTCATATTTCAGGGCCCAATGTGTGGTAGTAGCTGAGTCTTAAATCACACACACAGATCTTAGTTCTTAAGGACGGCCTCAATGAAACAACCCACCATGTACTCCTACATGGCCTCCCATCGATTCCTTTACCAAATCGTATTCAACACTTTCACACTCTCGACACTGACACAACCTTTCACTCTAGTTCATCATCCCGATGAGCCAGACCTGACACAACTCTAAGCATAGCAAGCATAGCATGGTAGGAACACACACATATGGCTCAATCAACTCCTACACATGCTAGTGGGTTTCATCTAGTTACTGTGGCAATGACAGGTCATGCAAAGGAAGTGGGTTCAACTACCGCAACACACAGCAGTTTGAATCGCGTTGTCTTAATGCAGTAAACGAGAGCAGAAGCGAGAACATGGGTTTGTATCGGAATGATCAATGGGTTGCTTGCCTGATGGAGTGGTAGTGGGATCCTGCCCTTCAGTTGGATACTTGTGAATATCCTCGGAGGCAGAACCTACCACGAAGAACACATCGGAATACAGTCAACACATGACGATATGCAACAATATGATGCCTGCTATGACATGGCAATATGAATGTGTCTTGGCCTAATGCAAGCTAAAACAGAAAGGAATGTGCTTATTTGTCAGGACCCCGATCCTAAGTCACACCGATCCAGCATGTAACACATCATATCACTTTGTGGCCTCACGCACGGTGTTCCCACGGGTGCCACCTTACCTGGCCCGGGACCGTTTGCGCCTTTTGGCTCACGTATATGATAGTGTCGCTAGCATCCATATGACAGAGAACCCGGGCCGACATGGCTAGTCGTGAACCCAAAGCGGCGCTAACCTATGAGGACAGGCATACATGAATCACATCGAGCATGTCGGCCATCAACGAGATTTATCCGGGCTGTAGCACTGAGCTAACAGGACTCCGGTAATCCGGGCTGTAGCAGGCTAGGCAGGACTCCGAATAACACGCGTGACATTTCCCCGAAGGGACAGACATAGGAACGACGTGGAACACATGCCGGCCAGTCAAGTGTTCCGAGCAGTAGTGCTGGGCTAGCAGGACTCCGGTGAACCGGGCTGTAGCGGACTACTATCGCTCAGAAGCACTAGACCTACATTTCCCCATATGATAGGCTGCTAAGGATAAACAACTAGATAGTCGGATCCCACTCATACCAAGCATTTCAATCATACACACAATATGCCCGATATGAGTAAATACAACATGGCATCACAACATAACTCTACAACTCAAAGTATTTATTCATTAGGCTCCGAGGAGCGAGATATTACAAACATAGGTCTCATGACCCAACATTCAGAGAATACAAGTCAAAACACATGCGGAAGCTAAACATGTCTGAGTACAGACATCTACAAATGAAGAAGGCTGAGAAGCCTGACTATCTACCAGATCCTGCCGAGGGCACAAGATCGTAGCTGAGGTATCAAGCTAAACGTCGAAGTCCAAGCGGTACTACTAGCGAGACTGACGTCTCTCTGCAAAAACATAAAATAGGCAAACGTGAGTACAAACGTACTCAGCAAGACTTACATCAGAACTATCTACATATGCATCAGTATCAACAAAGGGGGTGGTGGAGTTTGACTGCAGCAAGCCAGCTTTGACTCGGTGGCTATCCTGAACTACGACTGCAAGCAACTCTTTTGAGGTGGCGCACACGAGTCCACATATTCACCATATCAATACACCACTATGGATCCGCTCCCGTCTCCCTACGAGAAGGCCATCCATAGCACTCACGCTTATCTTGCGCATTTTAGAGTATCCACTTTCACTTGTCTATGAACTATGCAAGGGGTCCAAGTTTCCATATCCGAGGAATCCGGCTATTCGAATAGATAATGATAACCCTGCAGGGGTGTACTTCTTCACACACGCTCTCGCCACTTACCGCCCTGTACACGTCATGTACCTCGGCAACCTTCAAGCGGAAGCCGGGCGAGGGTGTCGGCCACAGCCTACCTAAACACTCAAGTCTCTAGTCCAGGTTTATCGCCTATTCGGGTTCCATCCATGAGGAGATCCGGCCGGAGTTTCGCTCACAGCCCCAAACGATGTGTACAGGGTTCCCGGAACACCAAACGGGCGCCCGGTACACCGTGCCACGTGCCTACCGCAACACAGCCCACCCCTACGGTCAGCACTGCGTGCGGCCCCCAGCATACTACAAACACCAGAAACTACTTGCAACTCCTGGACAAAGGACAAGGGTGATCAAGAAGCCGAGAGAGTCAATTAAGGATCCCAATGTGTGGTAGTAACTGTTCATGGATCACAAACATAGAACTCAGTTCCTGAGGACGGCTGCAATGAGACAACCCACCATGTACTCCTACATGGCCTCTCACCGCTACCTTTACCAAATCGTGTTCACACACTTAGCTCTCACACAGTAGGACATGTTCATCACTATTCCAATTCATTCCCGATGAATCAGACCCGACTCAACTCTAAGCAGTAGCAGGCATGACAAACAAGCATGAATGAGTAGGCACAACAGGGCTCAAACAACTCCTACTCATACTAGTGGGTTTCATCTATTTACTGTGGAATGACAGGTCATGCAGAGGATAAAGGGGTTCAGCTACCGCAGCATGTAACAGTTGAATCGTTGTTGTCCTAATGCAGTAAAAGAGAGCAGGAGCGAGAGAGTGGGATTGTATCGGAATGAACAAGGTGGTTTTGCTTGCCTGGCACTTCTGAAGATAACATTGAGTCTTCATCAGTGTCAACGATCTCATCGTCGGAACATACGTCTACCGAGGGGGAACAACCACCGGCAACTGAGGAGGAAACACAATCAATGCAATGCACAATATGATGCATGATCATGACATGGCAATATGTTGTGGTTGAGCTAATGCAACTAGCAACATGTTAAATGGAGTGGGTTTGAACCTTAGGTTCAAATTCAAACTCCATATGTGAGAGTTTAAATGCCATTTATGCAAATTGCCTTAAACAGCAACTTTAAGTTGTTCAAACATGCATGAAAATGGTACAGATGGATTCCTTGAATTTTTCTGATAATTTTTCATATATAAATTATTTCCATTGGAGTTATAGATTAATTTCTATGATTTTTCAAAGTTTTGGATATTTTCTGAAATAAATAAATCATTTAAGATTTATTTAAATTCCAGAAAAGATTACTGCGTCAGCCTGACATCAGCATGACGTCAGCAGGTCAACTGGGCTGACCAGGTCAAACCTGACCAGTGGGGTCCACTGGTCAGTGAGACATAGCTGTCTGGGTCACAGACATGTGGGGTTAAGTCAACACCCACGTCAGCACGGTCAGCTCTAAGCAGTGGGTCCCGCGTGTCAGGTCATTAGACTATCTAATGTTTAGTTAACACTAATCCTATCCTAATTAGCAGGTCGGCCCCACCTGTCATGGACTCAGGGGGGGGGGGAAGTCAACCGGGGCCCGCACGGGGTCAAACGTGGTCAACTGGGTCAAACTCGCCGGCGGCTCGACGCCGGCGAGGCCCGTGACGGCGGCGCGGCTCGGAAAACGCCCACAGGGCACGGACGAGGCCGTTCTTGGGCTCATTGGAGAGCTCTTGCAGGCGCGCGTCGAGTGGTGGTAGTCTCCAGGCCTGGGGTGGCCGGAGTCGACGGCGGCGAGCTCAGCTGCGGCGGCGTGCTACGGCCATCAAGGGGGCGACGTCTACGACGAGCAAATGGCGCGGGGAAGAGGGGGAAACGGTGGCGGAGCTCACAGTGAGTCGAATGGGAGGGTCAGCGAGCCCGGGGAGGCACCGGAGCGGTCGGGGCGGCGAGGAGGATCTCCGGCGACCGACGAGGAAGAGGATGATGCAGCCGGCGATGTAGGCCGTCCCAGCGCTCGGGGCTAGGGTGGGGCGGAGCGCAGGATGATGGCGGAGCTTGTGGACTACACGGGGAGGCGAGAGGAGCATGGTGGCTGCGGTAATCATCGTCGGCGGCGACGGGCTCCGCTCGGGAGGAGAGCAGAGAGGGGAGGGAGAGATCGGGAGAGAGTGAACGGTTCCAGGGGGGCGCGTGGCGTTGCGGGGGAACGTCCAGGGGAGGAGGAGGCAGCCAGGCAGGGAGGAGGTGGCCGGCGTGTGGCTGCGCGCGCCGGCCACGCGCCCTGTCCTACTGTCCGAGGAGGAAGACGACGGGGAGGGAGGCGGTGGCGGGCTAGGCCGCCAGCTGGGCCAGTCAGCTGCAGTGCTGGGCCGAGCAGGTGAGTTAGCCAGGTACTATCTCTCTCTCTCTGCTTTTCTTATTTAGTTCCTGTTTCTAATATTCTGTAGTCTTTAGGGCTTTATTAAAAATGCCAGAGCATTTCCAAAAATCATAAAACTAAACATGGATACTGTTTATAATATATTCAACAGTAAACATTTTAGTTTATGTTTATTTGAGCAATTTAAATATTTTATAGTATTAAAGTGCCCAAATTCAAATAGGATATGATTTAAATCAGAGCCCAAATGGTCATGGAAAAATATTCATCATCTCTGGATATGGTTTTCACCTTTTTCCATTAATCATGAACATTTTTGCAAACCAGTTTGGGTTCTTCGAAAATATTTTGAAGTTGAGCCTATTTGAATTGTTTTAGTGCTAGGGCTTGGTCATCCCCATTTCAAATTAATTGAATTTAACATGATGCATGGATGCTCACAGCTGCAACTAACCACTAGCAATTCTAGGGCTGTGACAACTCACCCCCACTAAACAAGAATCTCGGCCCGAGATTCAAGACGTGAGGTAAGAAGACAGAGGGGTCGCAAGCTAACACAATCTTCACGATCCAGGTTGCACTTCAAATGAACTTTGATCTTGACATCCTCGCTTTGAGATCTTCATCCAACACGATGGCGACAGAAGGAAACTCTATAGAAAACGATCTCCTCGAAGATCGAGCATTCAAGATCAATTCGTGGAATGAGATGTTGAAACATCTCGAGTTGAGACACAACACACACATCGAGAGGGATGGAAGAACAATCGACGAGGTTTGATTTGGTGGGCAACAAATCCACGCTTAGAAAGAAGGTGCATGAGTAGCAAGGAGATGAATTGCTATGATTCCAAAACGGGGCACCCCAGGGAAGGTGACTCATAGAACTATTCCCCTAAGTGGCAAAAGAATTACTTTTGATACTAAGATCATTAAAATTCTTTATACCAGCCTAAGGCAATCACAATCGATCGTTGGAAGGGGTTCGAAGAATGGCATACTCCGACTAGGATGAATGATGTGGACTACCTTGTTGAAGACAACGCAATGGATGATTTGCTTGCGCGTGCTCTCAAGAACTTGAGCATTTCCATATTCATCAAAGTTCTACCAACATCCGCGTCGAGGATCCTGGCAACACATCTTACTACCTTGACGAATAGTGATGGACAATGCAGATGCATAGAAAGACACCACTTTCCCAGATTTCACCTTAGCGAGGCCAAGGGAACGAAATCTGGATGATCGACCGAGAGACATTTAGCACTCCGCTTCTAATGTTCTCCTTGATGTACTAGGTACCACGATCAATGCTTAAAAGCATCAACATGGCCATCAAGTAAAGGTCGGACTTCGGGTGCACAAAAATCCATAAGGAACAACTATTAGAATAAATTCTACGAGATCCTTATGGGGAAGTGGCCATCTTTCTCAATCAAGATACTACAATAATAACCCTTCCGGTTGGGTGTGTTGGCCACAACATCCACTTTACCTGGTATAGAGAGGCCAATATTATAGTCCTTGAGAACGTTCCAACCATCATATCCGCCTGAGATTCAGATCTGGTTGGTGTCAGGATATTCCAGACTCATCAAGTCTAGAAAGAAAATGAAAGTTTGCAACACAAATCGACGAGATGACGTTGCGAGATTCTCGGGAAAATGAACTACGATAGCAAGCTCCAAAACATGAGCGGGTTTTTGCTACACACATGTGAACACACTGTCCTAGACAAGCGTGACCACGTGGCAGTCTTATAATCAAACACTACCGAGTTCAGGTGGGGAACCATCATCGAGGATAACGAAGTCCTAGTATAAGTCATGATTCTTAAGAAGAAACTTCTTCACCTTGAACAAATCAATCAGTGGCTTGGTGTGCTAGGAACACATATGGAGTGGAGGTAATTAATCTACCAAACCATAGAATACTTTGCACGTGTGCATGACTGATTTGGGATGATTCCAAGGAATACAAAACAAACCTTTCTCAAACTCACGGCGGCAACTTGCACCAAGTGCACGTGAATTAGAGGAAGTATCTGCTTTCATCCAAACATATACTTCATGAAGGAAACACGAAGACAATGCTTATAAAGCTTCCAATACTAGTGTAGCGTTCCACATGAATCATGGGGGAGACAAAATGCTGCTGATGGGCTCAACAACAACTCATCGGAATTTCCATATCACTGGACTTCCACCATCATGTGAACATGGTGATAGCATTGGTCAGACCAAATGATATAATGGTGTATGCTCGAGGGATCAACCACGGGTAAGACAACATTACGAACATCGTTGGTACTGATTTGACTTGATGATAGCCCATACTCAAATCAAAGATTGGGTAAGACAATAGGTTCAACAACTGACCACGAGGGTCAATCGAGGAAGATATCATCTTTCTTCAACACACACACACAAGGATATCCATTAGAGATGAACTAGATGGATTAAGCTTTTATCTTCCAACTCTCCAAGTTGTTGTTTAGCTCAACCAACTAGCTCAAAGGTATCCAACACAGATCCTTGGAGAAGGGGTGGTTTGCACGAAACCATCTTGATCACGAGCTCAACATAACGGTCAGGGAACAACCTGGTAATACTTCCGAGAAGATCTTCGGAAAATCACGAACCACCGATATGATGCTAAACTCGAGATCAATCTTGCTTCTCAGGGCAAGACGATATGATTAAAAGAGTGAGGGGTCGACACAATCCTAACTCATTGATCGAAGAGTGCACCAGAAATAAGGACTAGGTAGCACGATCCATCTTAGAATGATGGTTCAGTAACCAACACGCTAAGAATGAGTTTATTGTCCTTTAACTACCAAGCAACACAGTTGCTAGGAGTATTGATTTCACACAACACGATTCACTTGTCGGCATTCCGGTTACAATAACACGAAACCGAGGAATGAATAATGATGGTGATAAGTATTACTGCGTCAAGAATTCATAAGAGGTGGTGCAATTCTCATGACACTCTTGACATAAAGATGGTAACACTCCAAGGTAGAGCAGAGCAGAAGCTGGATTGGCATTTTGATCTGCGGGATACAACTGCTTTGACCCAATCCGAGATATGGATGAGGTACTGGAGTTTGTTTCTCCTAGTCATTCTGGAATAAGAATGGCTTGACGGACCACAAGAATAGTAGGCATCGATGAACACGAATGCACAACTATTCCTGACTATGAATTGATAGACTAGGGTCGGAATACAGCTGAGGAGGGTCAACTCAAGGAACATATAACTTTCTGAGTTGTGGATTCATGGGTTAGTATGTCAAACGAGTTCAACAATTTCTTCCGGATAACCCATGCAGAAGGTAGAACTGGCAGGATCACAATATGAGTGGAGTACTCCTCAAGAGCACCCTGGTTGTGATCTTTTGATTCAAAACGAATTTCTGCCGAGGATGGTTCGTAGTATTTGGAAGAAGGAAGTACCACGAACCTCGAGGACTATCGCAAAGGTTACTAATATCCTAAAGGAACTAGCAAACACTATCGACATGAGGTAAGTAGGGTGAAGCTCGGGTTCGGGAACCCAGGAGTAGAATACCTACATACTAATGGCATCACGGGATGCTTTCGAGAATGGTGGCAAGATTCACCACACTGGGAACACAAACATGGACAGATTACTAGATGGTTTCATAAGACACCTAGGGTCATAATAGTAGTTCCAACATATCCGCCGAGGCATCGGAGTACCTCAACAGACCGATTAGTGTGCTTATTCTAACCAAAAGGATATCGGGAACTGAGAGAAAGGTTTTGCAAATGCATCGGATTATTTAGAAACCTGGGATGACTCGGACAGCATAACGGCTGTAATTGCTCAAAAATATTTGAGACATCCTGCAAAAATGGTGGCATAGCCACTCAACATCGCAATATCAAGGTTCTGAGGCCAGCTATGAACACATGGAGGTAGTAGGAACTGAACTGAGGCTTGAACTCAACAATCCTAGGCAACTATGGTTTAGTAACACGTCATCCTGAGAGATAGAAGAGAAGCCTAGTTCTTAACCCCCGTAGAAGAGAAGAGGTTGACTCAGATTAGAAGGCCATGAGGTATAAGGAGTAAAAAGAGCCTTACGTTCCCTTCCACAATCAATTCCCTTATATAACTAAAGCATTTCTAGACTCAACTTCGACCAGTTTGGCTTGGTAATCCTACAGGCAGTCAGGCTCTGATACCAACGCTGTCAGGACCCCGATCCTAAGTCACACCGATCCAGCATGTAACACATCATATCACTTTGTGGCCTCACGCACGGTGTTCCCACGGGTGCCACCTTACCTGGCCCGGGACCGTTTGCGCCTTTTGGCTCACGTATATGATAGTGTCGCTAGCATCCATATGACAGAGAACCCGGGCCGACATGGCTAGTCGTGAACCCAAAGCGGCGCTAACCTATGAGGACAGGCATACATGAATCACATCGAGCATGTCGGCCATCAACGAGATTTATCCGGGCTGTAGCACTGAGCTAACAGGACTCCGGTAATCCGGGCTGTAGCAGGCTAGGCAGGACTCCGAATAACACGCGTGACATTTCCCCGAAGGGACAGACATAGGAACGACGTGGAACACATGCCGGCCAGTCAAGTGTTCCGAGCAGTAGTGCTGGGCTAGCAGGACTCCGGTGAACCGGGCTGTAGCGGACTACTATCGCTCAGAAGCACTAGACCTACATTTCCCCATATGATAGGCTGCTAAGGATAAACAACTAGATAGTCGGATCCCACTCATACCAAGCATTTCAATCATACACACAATATGCCCGATATGAGTAAATACAACATGGCATCACAACATAACTCTACAACTCAAAGTATTTATTCATTAGGCTCCGAGGAGCGAGATATTACAAACATAGGTCTCATGACCCAACATTCAGAGCATACAAGTCAAAACACATGCGGAAGCTAAACATGTCTGAGTACAGACATCTACAAATGAAGAAGGCTGAGAAGCCTGACTATCTACCAGATCCTGCCGAGGGCACAAGATCGTAGCTGAGGTATCAAGCTAAACGTCGAAGTCCAAGCGGTACTACTAGCGAGACTGACGTCTCTCTGCAAAAACATAAAATAGGCAAACGTGAGTACAAACGTACTCAGCAAGACTTACATCAGAACTATCTACATATGCATCAGTATCAACAAAGGGGGTGGTGGAGTTTGACTGCAGCAAGCCAGCTTTGACTCGGTGGCTATCCTGAACTACGACTGCAAGCAACTCTTTTGAGGTGGCGCACACGAGTCCACATATTCACCATATCAATACACCACTATGGATCCGCTCCCGTCTCCCTACGAGAAGGCCATCCATAGCACTCACGCTTATCTTGCGCATTTTAGAGTATCCACTTTCACTTGTCTATGAACTATGCAAGGGGTCCAAGTTTCCATATCCGAGGAATCCGGCTATTCGAATAGATAATGATAACCCTGCAGGGGTGTACTTCTTCACACACGCTCTCGCCACTTACCGCCCTGTACACGTCATGTACCTCGGCAACCTTCAAGCGGAAGCCGGGCGAGGGTGTCGGCCACAGCCTACCTAAACACTCAAGTCTCTAGTCCAGGTTTATCGCCTATTCGGGTTCCATCCATGACGAGATCCGGCCGGAGTTTCGCTCACAGCCCCAAACGATGTGTACAGGGTTCCCGGAACACCAAACGGGCGCCCGGTACACCGTGCCACGTGCCTACCGCAACACAGCCCACCCCTACGGTCAGCACTCCGTGCGGCCCCCAGCATACTACAAACACCAGAAACTACTTGCAACTCCTGGACAGAGGACAAGGGTGATCAAGAAGCCGAGAGAGTCAATTAAGGATCCCAATGTGTGGTAGTAACTGTTCATGGATCACAAACATAGAACTCAGTTCCTGAGGACGGCTGCAATGAGACAACCCACCATGTACTCCTACATGGCCTCTCACCGCTACCTTTACCAAATCGTGTTCACACACTTAGCTCTCACACAGTAGGACATGTTCATCACTATTCCAATTCATTCCCGATGAATCAGACCTGACTCAACTCTAAGCAGTAGCAGGCATGACAAACAAGCATGAATGAGTAGGCACAACAGGGCTCAAACAACTCCTACTCATACTAGTGGGTTTCATCTATTTACTGTGGAATGACAGGTCATGCAGAGGATAAAGGGGTTCAGCTACCGCAGCATGTAACAGTTGAATCGTTGTTGTCCTAATGCAGTAAAAGAGAGCAGGAGCGAGAGAGTGGGATTGTATCGGAATGAACAAGGTGGTTTTGCTTGCCTGGCACTTCTGAAGATAACATTGAGTCTTCATCAGTGTCAACGATCTCATCGTCGGAACATACGTCTACCAAGGGGGAACAACCACCGGCAACTGAGGAGGAAACACAATCAATGCAATGCACAATATGATGCATGATCATGACATGGCAATATGTTGTGGTTGAGCTAATGCAACTAGCAACATGTTAAATGGAGTGGGTTTGAACCTTAGGTTCAAATTCAAACTCCATATGTGAGAGTTTAAATGCCATTTATGCAAATTGCCTTAAACAGCAACTTTAAGTTGTTCAGACATGCATGAAAATGGTACAGATGGATTCCTTGAATTTTCTGATAATTTTTCATATATAAATTATTTCCATTGGAGTTATAGATTAATTTCTATGATTTTTCAAAGTTTTGGATATTTTCTGAAATAAATAAATCATTTAAGATTTATTTAAATTCCAGAAAAGATTACTGCGTCAGCCTGACATCAGCATGATGTCAGCAGGTCAACTGGGCTGACCAGGTCAAACCTGACCAGTGGGGTCCACTGGTCAGTGAGACATAGCTGTCTGGGTCACAGACATGTGGGGTTAAGTCAACACCCACGTCAGCACGGTCAGCTCTAAGCAGTGGGTCCCGCGTGTCAGGTCATTAGACTATCTAATGTTTAGTTAACACTAATCCTATCCTAATTAGCAGGCCGGCCCCACCTGTCATGGACTCAGGGGGGGAAGTCAACCGGGGCCCGCACGGGGTCAAACGTGGTCAACTGGGTCAAACTCGCCGGCGGCTCGACGCCGGCGAGGCCCGTGACGGCGGCGCGGCTCGGAAAACGCCCACAGGGCACGGACGAGGCCGTTCTTGGGCTCGTTGGAGAGCTCTTGCAGGCGCGCGTCGAGTGGTGGTAGTCTCCAGGCCTGGGGTGGCCGGAGTCGACGGCGGCGAGCTCAGCTGCGGCGGCGTGCTACGGCCATCAAGGGGGCGACGTCTACGACGAGCAAATGGCGCGGGGAAGAGGGGGAAACGGTGGCGGAGCTCACAGTGAGTCGAATGGGAGGGTCAGCGAGCCCGGGGAGGCACCGGAGCGGTCGGGGCGGCGAGGAGGATCTCCGGCGACCGGCGAGGAAGAGGATGATGCAGCCGGCGATGTAGGCCGTCCCAGCGCTCGGGGCTAGGGTGGGGCGGAGCGCAGGATGATGGCGGAGCTTGTGGACTACACGGGGAGGCGAGAGGAGCATGGTGGCTGCGGTAATCATCGTCGGCGGCGACGGGCTCCGCTCGGGAGGAGAGCAGAGAGGGGAGGGAGAGATCGGGAGAGAGTGAACGGTTCCAGGGGGCGCGTGGCGTTGCGGGGGAACGTCCAGGGGAGGAGGAGGCAGCCAGGCAGGGAGGAGGTGGCCGGCGTGTGGCTGCGCGCGCCGGCCACGCGCCCTGTCCTACTGTCCGAGGAGGAAGACGACGGGGAGGGAGGCGGTGGCGGGCTGGGCCGCCAGCTGGGCCAGTCAGCTGCAGTGCTGGGCCGAGCAGGTGAGTTAGCCAGGTACTATCTCTCTCTCTCTGCTTTTCTTATTTAGTTCCTGTTTCTAATATTCTGTAGTCTTTAGGGCTTTATTAAAAATGCCAGAGCATTTCCAAAAATCATAAAACTAAACATGGATACTGTTTATAATATATTCAACAGTAAACATTTTAGTTTATGTTTATTTGAGCAATTTAAATATTTTATAGTATTAAAGTGCCCAAATTCAAATAGGATATGATTTAAATCAGAGCCCAAATGGTCATGGAAAAATATTCATCATCTCTGGATATGGTTTTCACCTTTTTCCATTAATCATGAACATTTTTGCAAACCAGTTTGGGTTCTTTGAAAATATTTTGAAGTTGAGCCTATTTGAATTGTTTTAGTGCTAGGGCTTGGTCATCCCCATTTCAAATTAATTGAATTTAACATGATGCATGGATGCTCACAGCTGCAACTAACCACTAGCAATTCTAGGGCTGTGACATTATTTGAACCAAAGGTTCAAGTGTTAGTTCATTTAACATAGTTGTCGGTGTCAAAACCGGCGGATCTCGGGTAGGGGGTCCCGAACTGTGCGTCAAGGTCGGATGGTAACAGGAGACAAGGGACACTTTATTTTACCCAGGTTCAGGCCCTCTCGATGGAGGTAAAACCCTACTCCTGCTAGATTAATATTGATGATATGGGTAGTACAAGAGTAGATCTACCACGAGATCAAGGAGGCTAAACCCTAGAAGCTAGCCTATGGTATGATTGTCTATGATGATGGTTGTCCTACAGACTACAACCCTCCGGTTTATATAGACACCGGATAGGGTTAGGGTTACACAGAGTCGGTTACATTGGTAGGAGATCTTGAATATCCGCACACCTAGCTTGCCTTCCACGCCAAGAAAAGATCCTTCCGGACACGGGACGAAGTCTTCAATGTTGTATCTTCATGGTCCTGGAGTCCGGCTGAAGGTATAGTTCGGCTATCCTAACACCCCCTAATCCAGGACTCCCTCAGTAGCCCCTGAACCAGGCTTCAATGACGACGAGTCCGGCGCGCAGATTGTCTTCGGCATTGCAAGGCGGGTTCCTCCTCCAAGTTCTTCAAAAAGATTGTAAACACCACAAAATAGTGTCCGGCTGTCGGAGTAATGGGCCACGGGTAGGCAAACCCAAGGCCCAGAACCTTTCAAGACATCGGGGCCGGCTTTGCCCCTCGAAGGATCCCAAGACAAAGGGCCGACTCTGAGAGTCAGCTATAGCATCGCCGACTACCCACTCACGGCCGAATCTCGAAGACGGATACGACATAAGCCGACTCCCAGTTGGCGACTCCAGGAATGCCGACTATGGGGAGTCGGCCCACGACTTCGCCACCTTCAGCCTTCTAGAAGAAGGAAAGGACTGGGGATGGCCGGAGTACGACCCTCCCCTACCCTGATTACCAAGGGCGTGTATGGCTACAGTGCAACGTACCGGAGGAGATCTTCGGTACGGCGCGATACTGTGGCCATACCGGCCCTGACGTCCGCCCCAGCGGCGGAACCCTGTTCCCACATTGGCCCGCCAGTACGGTCTAGAGACGGCGGGCCCCGCCAGTCAGCGGGGGAGATAGAAGACGGCGAGAGCGCCCAAAGACGGACCCCGTGGGAGTCGGCCTCCAGGAGTCGGCCCGTTCCTCCCATGGGCCCCGCACGCCATTAACCAGATAAGACGGGGAGTGGCCATAGTGATCGCCCGCCGGACGGCGGCACTGTTGCCACGACCCCATGACCAAGACGACGTCATCAGAAGCGTGGCTACAGTGACCAGGTCAGCCGGCGGGGCCCACCAGCGGCGGGCCCCAGGAGTCGGCAGAGAAGACGGCCACTTGAGAGACAGGCAGCTGGGACCCGCGCCCAGTCGGATTACCATTGTAACCCCGGGGGGTAGGCCTATATAAACCCCCCGGAACACCCATGCAAAGGGTTGGATCCTTTGACCACTAGACAGAAGCACAGAAGGGACAGAGCTAGCCTCGCCCTCTCCTACCTCTAGAACACAGCTCGAGGAGCCACTTTGTACACATATCACCATAGTGACCATACGAAGACCCCGCAGAGCAGCAGTAGGGGTATTATCTCCTCGGAGAGCCCCGAAGCTGGGTAAGATCCGCCGGCGTGCATGTCTACACCTCATCCCGCTTCCAGGCACCGGCGACGTTCGACTCGCCCCCACCATGATAAGCCATCCGTTGGCATATGTCGTACCCAACCCCCGACATTTGGCGCCCACCGTGGGGACAAGGTGCACCGTTGTCCGGAGATCTGTTCTGGACGGGAACCCTTTCCCTCCCAGGCGAGCGTAGCCAGCCCGGCATGCCAGAAGAAGTTCACGCCGACGCGCTGCGCGACGTTGAGTCCGTTTGCGCGGCCAGCCGCCTCGCCGATCTTGTCGGCGAGGTTAGCCTCTCCGACGAGCCTGCATCCGACACAGGCACCGGCGGCCCCGCGAACCTTCTCGCGGGCCTCCTCGACGACCTCCACGTTGCTGGCGAGCCTGCTACTGACCTGGAGTCCGTAGGCTCCACCGATCCGATGCTGGTCGATTCCGACACCGCGTCGCTCGACGCCTTCCCCACCAACGTAGTGGTCTACGACGAGCCGCTCCCTCGCGCGGAGGGCAGCGGGAGCACCGTTACAGAAGTGCTCGTCATCGTCCATGGCGAGCGCTCCGACGGAGGAGCTCGCGACCCGCTTGACGCGGCACTGCAAGACCTGGATGCGCCCATTCCAGAGGACGCTGACGCCGAGACACTGGAGGCGCGCCGCCTCCAGCTCGTCGAAGGCGCGAAGAAGCTGGCGAGCATGAGACGCTTGTCAGAGGCCTACCAGCGCGAGATAGATCGCGCCGTGGGCGGCTCGGCGGCCCCGGTGGGGCCAAGCCGCCTGGGCACGGTCCGCCAGCGCGGCGCGGACATCGCCAGCATGTTCGGGGCTAACCGCCCCGTATACGCCACGCCCGCAGAAAACATTCGAGCCGCCCAAGCGGCGACAGACGACTTAGATGGACTCGAAGACGAAGAGCGCCGACTGATGACGGAGCGAGTCCAGCGACTCCTCGACGCGGCCGGTGCGCAGAACGCGGCCGGCTGCCGCACCGAAGGACCGCAGCAGCAGAAAGATGACCTGTCACCCCGCCGAGATCAAGGCGCAACATCTCGGGCGCCGACTGGCGGCGTCCATGGAAGAAAAGACAAGGAGCCGACTGCAAGCCGCAGTCGGACTCATATCACCATCGAGCGCGACTAGGACGGCCGCCCGAAAGCGGTAGAGCGGCGGGACGACTATGCGCCTCCGCCACCCCGCAGAGAAAGGCGAGTCTCTCCACCGCCCGTTGAACATCCGACTCTCGGAGGTCGCCTAGGCCGCCGAGAGGGAGTCGGAGAGAACGATGCCCGCCTCCGGATCGACCGACTCCATCGATCTCTGGTACTGGAAGAAGAAGATGAGCTGGGGCCGCCGTGTTTTGGTCCCCGCATCCGAGATGAGCCCTTCCCCAAAGGGTTCACTCTCCCCAGAGATACCCCCAAGTACACCGGCTCCGTGAAGCCGGAGGATTGGCTAGTCGACTACGCCACCGCCATCGACATAGCAAGCGGCAACAAGCGCGTCGCCGTCAAGTACGTTCCGCTCATGCTCCAGGGCACGGCCCGGACATGGCTGAACAGCCTGAAGCCCCGCAGCATCAACAGTTGGGTCGACTTCACCGAGGCTTTCGTCCGCAACTTCACGAGCACGTACAAGCGACCTCCCAAGCCTCGCCAGCTCTCCTTGTGCGTGCAAGGTCCCGACGAATCCACTCGCGACTACCTCACACGGTGGGCCGAGCTCCAAAACTCCTGCGAGGGCGTGCACGAGGTGCAGGCCATCGAGTACTTCACCGCCGGGTGCAGAGAAGGCACCCTCCTCAAGCACAAGCTTCTCTGCGACGAGCCGGAGACCCTGGATGAGCTGCTGATCATAGCAGACAAATACGCCACGGCCGACTCTTCTATGAAGACGGAGATCCAAGTCGGCATGACGGGCAAAGTCGCCCCTCAGGCTCCCAGAACCCCGGCTGGAGACGCCAGCCGGCGGCAGCAGCAGAACGATCACAAGCGCAAGGCCCCGCGGCCGGCTTCAAATAGCCGGCAGGTCACAACGGTCGACAATCAGCAACCAGAAGGGCAGCCTCCACCCAAGCGGCAAAAGGGCGACAAGCCCAATTGGCTGCCGGCTTTCTCCTACGAGCAGGCTTTGGATGGCCCCTGCAAGTTTCATAGTGGCGCGAAGCCATCAAACCACACCACCAGAAAGTGCCACTGGCTGACTAGGATTGCCAAGGGAGACGGCTTGGTGCCTCCTCCACCTGCTGGACAGCCGCCTCCGCCTCCGCCCCAGCAGCCGGCTGCCAGGCCGGTCGGCGCAGTACAAGACGAGTACCCGGAAGAGCATGGAGCCTACGTGGTGTTCACCAGTGTGGCAGATGACAGACGCAGTAGGCGGCTGCAGCAGTAGGAAGTCAACGCCGTGGCATCAGACACTCCAGAGTTCATGCACTGGTCCGAGAAACCTATCAGTTGGAGCAGAGCAGATCACCCAGAGGTGATGCCAAATCCAGGTTCCTACGCCTTGGTTCTGGAGGCCACATTTGCCACTGATAGGCGGGCAGCTCGCTTCTCGCGAGTTTTGATAGATGGAGGCAGCAGTATCAACATCCTGTACAAGGATACTATGGAGAAGTTAGGAATCAAGCAAAGACAACTCCAGAACAGCCGGACTGTATTCCATGGGATCGTCCCTGGCCTTTCCTGCTCCCCAATCGACAAGATTTTGATAGATGTCCTTTTCGGAGATAAGGATCACTTCCGCCGAGAGCCAGTATGGTTTGAAGTGGTGGACCTCCGGAGCCCATACCATGCCCTACTTGGCCGACCTGCCTTGGCCAAGTTCATGGCGGTCCCCCACTACGCCTACCTCAAGATGAAGATGCCGAGTTCCAAGGGAATCCTGACTGTAGTCGGCGACTACAGGAAGTCGTCCGCTTGTGCGGCCGAGAGTAGTCGGCTGGCCGAGTCCCTGGTTATTGCAGCGGAGAAGCGGCTTCTTAACCGGGTTGTGGTGATGGCCGGCAAGCAGCCTGAGTTGTCGCCCAACCCCAAGGAGTCGGAAGCTGAGGGCTCGTTCAAGCCGGCGAAGGAAACGAAGAAGATACCTTTGGACCCAGAGCACCCGGAGAGGTACGCTGTCGTAGGTGCGACCCTCGACAGCAAATAGGAAGCCGAGCTTGTCGATTTCCTCCGTGAGAATTGGGACATCTTTGCATGGTCCCCCAAAGACATGCCAGGTGTACCGACGGAATTCGCCGAGCACAAGTTACATGTACGGTCTGATGCGAAGCCCGTCAGGCAGCCCTTGCGCCGCCTGTCAGAAGAGAAAAGAAGAGTTGTTGGTGAAGAGATAGCCCGGCTCCTTGCAGCCGGCTTTATCATGGAAGTATTTTTCCCAGAATGGTTAGCGAACCCAGTTTTAGTGCTGAAGAAGAACAAGCAGTGGCGAATGTGTATCGACTACACAAGCCTGAACAAAGCCTGCCCCAAGGACCAGTTTGCTCTGCCGAGGATCGATCAGGTGATAGACTCCACGGCCGGATGCGAGCTGTTGAGCTTCTTAGATGCCTATTCAGGATATCACCAGATCAAGCTGAACCCGGCAGACAGACTGAAGACCGCCTTCATCACGCCGTTCGGAGCCTTCTGCTACCTGACCATGACGTTCGGCTTGAGGAATGCCGGCGCCACCTTTCAGCATTACATGCAGAAGTGCCTCCTCAAGCAACTCGGAAAAAATGCCCACGTCTACGTGGATGATGTGGTGGTGAAGACGGAGAAGCGCGGAACCTTACTGGAAGACCTCAAAGAGACCTTTGAGAACCTGCGCCGATTCCAGATCAAGCTTAACCCCGAGAAGTGCGTTTTCGGAGTACCAGCTGGCCAGCTACTCGGCTTCCTGGTCTCTGAACGCGGCATAGAGTGCAACCCCGTGAAGATCAAGGCCATCGAGAGGATGGAGGTGCCTAGCCGACTGTTGGACGTGCAGAAATTCACTGGCTGTTTGGCACCCATCAGCCGCTTTATCAGTCGGCTAGGCGAGAAAGCTCTCCCCTTGTACCAACTCATGAAGAAGACCAATTTTTTCGAGTGGAACCACAAGGCGGACGAGGCCTTTTTGCAACTTAAGAGGATGTTGGTTACTCCCCCTGTGTTGGCGGCTCCGACTCCCAAAGAGCCCATGCTCCTGTACATCGCCGCCACCAGCCGAGTAGTCAGCACAGTTATCGTAGTTGAGCGCAAGGAGGAAGGCAAGGCACTGCTGGTCCAGAGACCCGTCTATTATCTGAGTGAAGTACTGTCAACCTCCAAGCAAAACTACCCCAACTATCAAAAAATGCGCTACGGCGTGCACTTTGCCGCCAAGAAGCTGAAGCCCTACTTCCAAGAGCACCCAGTCACCGTGGTCTGCACGGCCCCATTAGCCGAGATCATTGGAAGCCGAGACGCGTCAGGCCGAGTGGCAAAATGGGCCATAGAGCTGGCGCCCTACACGATCTACTATCAACCCCGCACCGCCATCAAGTCGCAAGCACTGGCCGACTTCCTCGTCGACTGGGCCGAGACCCAGTACCTGCCACCGGCGCCCGACTCCACCCATTGGCGGATGCATTTCGATGGCTCCAAGATGCGCACCGGCTTGGGAGCCGGCGTCGTCCTCACTTCTCCCAAGGGCGACATGCTCAAGTACGCACTGCAGATTCACTTCGCCGCCTCTAACAACATCGCCGAGTACGAGGCGCTCGTTCACGGGCTCCGGCTTGCCAAAGAGCTTGGCATCCGCCGGATCCTGTGTTACGGCGACTCCGACTTGGTGGTACAACAGTCGTCAGGCGACTGGGACGCCAAGGATGCAAACATGGCAAGCTACCGTTTTCTCGTGCAGCAACTTAGTGGGTATTTCGAGGGGTGCGAATTCCTCCACGTGCCGAGGAACGACAATAACCAAGAAGATACTTTGGCACGAATCGGCTCCACCCGCCAAGCAATACCTTCAAGCGTCGCCCTCCAGCGCCTCCTCAAGCCGTCCATCAAGCCCTCACCAGAGTCAGATTCAATTTTTGTGCCGACTCCCCCTGAAGAAGCCGGATCCGGCCCGAGAGCCCAAGCAAACAGCACAAGACCCGTTGCAGATGATCGCAAGAGTGCCGCAGTTGCAGCCAACCCGGGGACTTCGGAACTCGGCCCGGGGACTGCGGCAGCCAGAGAGAAGACTCCAGAACTCGGACCGGGGACTGCTCCAGTCGGCCCGGGGACTTTGTTAATCCAGTAATCGGCTGCGGACTCCAGCCCGCCGACTCCGAGCCCAGCCGCTCGCGTCCAATTCACAGCTTTGACAGTAGAAGAGATAGCAGCACCCTCATGGGCCCAACCCATCCTCCAATTCCTGGTGAACAAGGAGCTGCCGCCTAACGAAACCTTAGCTCGGCAAATACAACGCCGAGCAGCATCATACACCATAATCAACAGAGAGCTAGTTAGGCGCAGCGTCACCGGTATTCATCAACGCTGCATTGAGTCGGATCAAGGCCAAGCAATTCTCAAAGATATCCACCAGGGCGAGTGGGCCACCATGCGGCCTCGAGGGCACTCGTCGCCAAAGCTTTCATACACGGTTTTTTCTGGCCGACTGCCCTGGAAGAGGCCAAAGAGTTGGTCCGAAAATGCAAGGGGTGCCAGAAGTTCCGCTCCAAGCCGCTCCAGCCGGCTTCAGCACTCAAGACTATCCCTATCGCATGGCCCTTTGCAGTATCGGGCCTGGATATGGTGGGACCCTTCAAAACGGCACGAGGCGGCCTAACTCATCTACTTGTCGCGGTGGACAAGTTCACCAAGTGGATAGAGGTGAAGCCCATCAAGAAGTTGAATGGTCCGACTGCCGTGACTTTCATCTCAGACATCACAATTCAGTATGGCATACCACACAACATCATCACCAACAATGGCACCAACTTTGCCAAAGGCACCTTGGCCCGTTTCTGCGCGACACAGGGCATCCGACTGGACCTAGCGTCCGTTGCCCACCCGCAGTCAAACGGCCAGGTGGAGCGAGCGAATGGCCTCATCCTGTCCGGGATCAAGCCTCGGTTGGTCGAACCGTTGGAACGTTCGGCCGGCTGTTGGCTTGACGAGTTGCCGGCTGTCCTCTGGAGTCTGCGTACGACTCCAAACAAGTCAACCGGCTTCACGCCCTTCTTCCTCATTTACGGTGCTGAAGCCGTCATCCCAACGGACATAGAGTTCGACTCCCCACGAGTCACGATGTACACCGCGGAGGAAGCAGAAGAAGCACGACAAGACGGCGTCGATCTGCTGGAAGAGGGCCGGCTGTTGGCACTCAGCCGGTCCAGCATCTACCAGCAGAGCCTACGTCGCTACTACAACAGGAAGGTCAGGCCGAGATCCTTCCAAGAGGGCGATCTTGTGCTCCGGCTGATCCAGCGAACAGCCGGCCAGCACAAGTTGTCGGCTCCGTGGGAAGGCCCCTTCATCATCAGCAAGGTGCTGGGCAACGACTCCTACTACCTGATCGACGCTCAGAAGCCCTGAGCATGCAACAGGGACGACTCCGGCAAAGAGACGGAGCGACCATGGAACGTGAATCTTCTTCGAAGATTATACAACTGATGCAGTACGTATCACGCCCCCTTTTTATTTTAAGTACCAAGACTCTGGGGCCCCCGAGACGGACTCGGGGACTGCCCCTTTTGTTATCTGTATGATAAGAATTATGCTTCCGAGTACGACACTCTTTATGCCGCTTGACCCCGGGCTCGACCAGTCGGCCCGGGGACTAGCCGTCTCGCGCTATGAAAACGCTTCCTGCGGTCAGACAAGTAGTGTGCGGCGCCTAAGCCGACTCCCGCCAAAGTCACAGCTCGCAGAGAGACTGACTGGTGGGCCGGAGTAAGGTAGAATAGGCGCCCGCACGAAAAAAGGCTAAGGATTCAAAGCGTAAAAACATAGCCCGAGCCGGCTTTTCAGCTGATCCTCGCAAACCGACTCCGAGTAGTCAGCTTGCCGTCTTTCTATCCGACTTGCTACAAAAACTCTCGAACGGCTAAGTACTTGCCTTCCCAAGGCGGCCAGGTATTTGGTCCAGCGGCAGGTCGCGGAGCGGCTGTCCGACTGGCAAATACGGCACCCAAGGGAAGGCGGCAAAAGGAAAAAAGAATAAAGAGCAACAAGCAAGAAACGATAGAATCTAGACAAATATTTACAGAACAAAGGCCGTTGGCCGAATCCATGAACACATGTTCAAAATACACCCAGTGGGTGGAAATGTGCGAATTAACAAAGTCTTCGAGAAACTACTAAGCAGATAAGTAAAGCAAGACGGCGGCTTATGAAGCGGCAGACGGGTTTGGGGGCTCGGCGGAGATGGCGGTGTTGGACGTCGGGGCAGCCGGTTGGGCAGACTCGGCTTGATCACCTCCAGCAGCAGTTGGCGTAGTTGGGCGCGGCTCGTTGTTGGAGGCTCGGTCGAGCTGAGGCTGGTTGCCCGCTCCGGCTCCTGGCGCCTCCGTCTCGCCGCCGGCTTCCACCTCGTCTTCTTCCTCGACGCTGGAGCCAATCACCTCCGCTGAGTCCTCGCCGTAGTTCGGGTTCATCCCAAACCACTCCGGTGGCGCCTCCTCGCCGTTGTTAGCACGCTCAGGAACGAAGACGCTGGTGTCGACGTACTCGGCGATCGCCGCGGCGCGCTTGACGAAGTCATCCTCCATGGCTGCCAGTTCCGGCTGGGCCTCAGCTCAGAGCGTGGCCAGCTGGTCTAGACTCAGGTCTAGATACCACGCCTTGACGAACTCCAAGGCACAACGTGCCCCGGCACGTGCCGAGGAGCCCTTCCAAACCTCCAGACGGCCTGCTGCGACCTCCAGCCAGTCGGCAGTCCGACTGGGAGTGCGCAGGACCTGCATCTCCGGCCACAAGGCAGCAATCGCCTGGGCGCCGACTCATTGAAGCCGGCGCAGCATCCGGTGAGCCGGCCGTAGACGAGCCTCGATGCTCAGAAGCTGCTCGTCAAGAGTCCGGGGGGCGTTGACAGCAACCTCTTCGCCGGCCGCCCTCCGCGCCTCACGGTCAGCCTCGATGGCTTGAACGGCAGTTTGTGCGTAACCCGGGAAGAAGTCTGCCAAAGACGAAAAAAGAAGCAAGTCAGAAAAAGCAAGAGTCAACCTGACCCTCTGTCGGCCGCTCAAAGAAAGCGAGCAAAGAAAACTTACCATCGATGATATCTTCAATCTCGTGGAAGCCGGAATTCAGCATCGCCTCCTTATCAGTCCAAGAGGAGCGTTCGACCTCGAACTCGGCCTGGAGCTCAGCCTCCTTGTCCTTCGCCCCCGCCTGCACCTTCTTGAGCAGCTCCTTCTGCTCCACCAGCTGCGCGGCCAGCAGGTCGCGCTCTGTGACAAGCTTGCTGCAGTCCGCCTCTTTGGCACGCAAGGCGGTGTTAGCAGGGCCCAGCTGCTCCTGAAGGACGGCGTTGGTCTCTGAAGAAAAAATAAAAAGGACACAAGTCATCAGAAAAGGTCGCCAAGAAGATCCGGCCCGACTCCGCAGCAGTCGGCCCGAATCTCGGGGACTACAGCCCGCGGGTGCGCCAGCGCGCCCCCGCGAAGAAGCAAACTTACTCCGGCTCTCCGACAAGTCGGCTGTCCGCTTGCCTAGCTCTTCAACATTTCGGTTGAAGACGGTGGCTCGGAGGTTGTGGTAGTCCTACGGCGAGCATTTCAAAAAGAATAAGCGTTTGGATTTCGCCATTAGAGTTCCAACCCGCCTGCTCAGCAGCCGACCTGGAAGTCGGGGACTACACCCAGTGGGTACGCTGGCGCGCCCCCACAGAGAAGACCAAGAAAAAACAAGTCAGAAGGAACATACCCGGACGGCCGCTCGTGTCGCTAGGTGCGCCTTTGTGCAGTGCTGGATGGCATCGCTTTCAGCTCGCAGCTTCGCCTGGACGTCCAGGAGCGCTTGGTTCAGCGGGCCCATGCCGCCTCCTCGCGCCCACCCGACGGGCGCGGAGCTCATCACCTCGACCTCCGGCGTGGCCGAGCTGGCCGCTACGGTCTCCAGAGGGCGTGGCGCCGAAATCGCCTTCTCCAGCCGGCGGCGAGTTGGCAGGGCGACTTGAAGAAGCAAGTTCGCCGTGGCTTCGTCTATAGTCGGCGGTACCGGCGGTTCCGCCGACTGCTTATCCTTTGCGCCCCCAATGATGGCGGGGGCGATGGTGGCGGCACCACCGGGTCTCGCCTGGGGATCTCGCCGCCCTCCCTCTCCGCAATGGCGTACTCCCCGTCGGCTTCTCCAGACTGCTCCGTATAAACCGGAGGCGGCGCCGAGTTCAACGGAACGACGAGCAGCGCCAATTGGCGGCGCGCGGCTTCTTCGGCCTGCGGCTTCTTCGGCCCGCTCTTGGGCCGCGGCGGCGGCGGTGGCTCCGGCTCCCTCGAGACCCTGCTGGGCTGGGGCGACCGTCTTCTCGGCCTCCGCCTTCTTCCGACGGGCGGCCTCATCCTCGTCGCGTTTCTCCTGCGCGTTCTGCTCCGTCGCCTCCCGGAGGTCGGCGGCTGGGTCGATGCGCCGAGTCGTGGCGGACGACTCCACCGACCCCCTGATGGAGGCGGTGGCGACCCTCCCTAGGGTGAGAGGAGCTCTGAAGCGAGGAGCACATGTAAAAACTCAGACTAAACCCACCAGAAGACAAAAACAAGACAGAGACGTAGGGGCACTCACGCAGAGGACAGCGGCGGCTTCTTCACTTCCTTATGGAAGCGCTGGGCCTTCGCGGCCGCCTCTTCCCGTTTGGTCGCGGCGGCTGCCCCCTTAAACTTCTTCTCCCGGCCTCCGAGGGAACTCGGCCCGGCCCGGCGCTTCCTCGCGCCGTCTTGCCTCGGCTGGTGGTGCGGGTCGACTTCCCCTTCTTTGCCAACGGGCCAGTCGGCGAAGGCGGCCGAGGGCCTCGGGCCGCCTTCTTCTCCTTCGCCACCTCCTTCGGCGTCGGCCTCCAATGTCGCCGCCCCCAAGTCGGGGTCGTCGACATCGCTCTCTGCTCGATCAGAGGCGAACTGGCGAGGCGGCCCCGTGGCGCCAGATGAGGGCTGGAGAAGAGAGTTCTGGTTCAAAAGTTAAGAGAAATAAAGAGCAGAAGCCGGATTCGGCTGAAAAAGAGAAAGAGAAGAAAAGAGCAACTTACCACCGGCGGGGGGTTGGCGCGCGAGTATGGCTCCATGCAAAACTGCCACTCCCTCGAGAGGCCGCAGTTCGCGATGAAGTTCACCGTGTCCGCAACCTCCGCGTGAGGAAGATCTTTGGTGCACGTCCGACTGGGGTCCCGGTGGCCGCTCATCTGACATATCAGATGAGGCCGGCTTTGGAGCGGCAGAACTCTGCGCGCCACGAAGGCGGCCAGCAAGTCGGCCCCAGTCAGGTCGTCTGACTGCGTCAACACCCGAAGTTGCTGCACGGCGGCGGCTCCAGCCGGAGTCAGCGTCTTGGCGCGGTAGGACCAGCTAGGCTGCCTCCCAGCCGGCGCGCCGGCTTGGAAAGCCGGCAGGTTGACCCAGTCGCCGTCTGCGGCGACGTTCTTTACATAGAAGTAAGAACGCTGCCACATCTTCACTGACTTGATCAGCTGGATGGCGGGGAATGGGTTGTCGGCGGTCGACCTCCACAGCGCGATGAAGGCGCCGCATTGGGCTGGCACGCCGGCGACGTGCGTACCGAGCTTAGAATGGAAGAACTCCCCCCACAGCTCGATGGTGGGGAGAACACCGAGGAATCCCTCGCAGGGCGAGGTGAAGGCCGCCAACAGCACCACCATGTTTGGAGTAAGGTGGTGCGGTTGGAGGCCGTGAAACTCCAGGAACGAGCGGAAGAATCCGCTCGCCGGCAGCCCCAGGCCGCGCGTCAGGTGGGAGCGGAACACGACGCGCTCACCCTCCGTAGGCGCCGGCGACACCTCCTCCGGCGGCGGGGCGCGGGCCTGCACGAGGTTCGCGCTGGGGATGCGGCGCGTCCTGCGAAGGAACTCGATGGTGTTGTCGTCAACTTCAGAGCCGTCCCACACGCCGGAGCGGACGGCGGCAGGCGCGGCGGCGGAAGAAGAGCTCATCGCCGGGAGCAGGGCGTGGTCCGGCGCGGCAGCAGTGAGAAAAAGAAGGAAGAAGAAGGAACGGGAGGAAGCAGAGGAGAGCGGGCGCGCGTGCTTCGCCGCCCCGCTCCCTCTGCCTACTTATAGGCCTACGGACTGAGGAGCCGAGGGGGCGTCGTGGGACTAACTGCGCCCACGCCCCCACGATCCCCACGATTTACCACGTGGAGTTACCGCGCGCATTTACTGCGCCAGAAGCCCAACCGCCCGCGCAGCCGCGGCGGATCCGCTCGAGGGCCGAGGCGCGGTAGTGGCGGGCCCCACCCGCGGGCCTGTCTCGTCGCGCGCGTGGGCTGGCAGGCTTGCCCGGCCACGTGGCGCCCACAGAATGGTTCGCGGCGGGCGGCGGCCGTGTAGCTTCTCAAGCACGCCGTTTGCGTCCCGCCACGATCTTCAAACTACCTAAAGAAGAGCAAGGCGACTTGAAGGAAAGTCCGACCTCTGAGAGGCGGCTCGACGAAGACGGCAGGCGAGCTACAGCACCAACTCCTCGAAGGAAGAAACTGTTGAGGCCCCTCGGCGCATCCCTCGGCGCCTCACCAGCTTCGGGGACTACTGTCGGAGTAATGGGACACGGGTAGGCAAACCCAAGGCCCAGAACCTTTCAAGACATCGGGGCCGGCTTCGCCCCTCGAAGGATCCCAAGACAAAGGGCCGACTCTGAGAGTCGGCTATAGCATCGCCGACTACCCACTCACGGCTGAATCTCGAAGACGGCTACGACATAAGCCGACTCCCAGTTGGCGACTCCAGGAATGCCGACTATGGGGAGTCGGCCCACGACTTCGCCACCTTCAGCCTTCTAGAAGAAGGATAGGACTGGGGATGGCCGGAGTACGGCCCTCCCCTACCCTGATTACCAAGGGCGGGTATGGCTACAGTGCGACGTACCGGAGGAGATCTTCGGTACGGCGCGGCACTGTGGCCATACCGGCCCTGACGTCCGCCCCAGCGGTGGAACCCTGTTCCCACGTTGGCCCGCCAGTACGGCCTGGAGACGGCGGGCCCCGCCAGTCAGCGGGGGAGATAGAAGACGGCGAGAGCGCCCAAAGACGGACCCCGTGGGAGTCGGCCTCCAGGAGTCGGCCCGTTCCTCCCATGGGCCCCGCACGCCATTAACCAGATAAGACGGGGAGTGGCCACAGTGATCGCCCGCCGGACGGCAGCACTGTTGCCACGACCCCGTGACCAAGACGACGTCATCAGAAGCGCGGCTACAGTGACCAGGTCAGCCGGCGGGGCCCACCAGCGGCGGGCCCCAAGAGTCGACGGAGAAGACGGCCACTTGAGAGACAGGCAGCTGGGACCCGCGCCCAGTCGGATTACCATTGTACCCCCGGGGGTAGGTCTATATAAACCCCCCGGAACACCCATGCAAAGGGTTGGATCCTTTGACCACTAGACAGAAGCACAGAAGGGAGAGAGCTAGCCTCGCCCTCTCCTACCTCTAGAACACAGCTCGAGGAGCAACTTTGTACACATATCACCATAGTGACCATGCGGAGACCCCGCAGAGCAGTAGTAGGGGTATTATCTCCTCGGAGAACCCCGAAGCTGGGTAAGATCCGCCGGCGTGCATGTCTACGCCTCATCCCGCTTGCAGGCACCTGCGACGTTCTACTCGCCCCCACCATGATAAGCCATCCGTTGGCATATGTCATACCCAACCCCCGACACCGGCTCTGCAAAATAAGTTTCCACATATTGCCATACAGAGAATAATATTAACACAAATCAAATTTGCTGACGTATCCCACAGTGCGTCATAACACTACGGCTAAGCCTTCTATAAATTGTTTTCATCGTTCCACCTCAGCCCGTATAGCGAGGCGGTTTCCTTGGCACGTCTTGTCGAAGCAGAGATCGTGTGCCCCCCTCTAACGGGATACTCATTAATACGGATGTGGGTAACCCAACCGCGCCATTTACCGCGGCGCTTGGGAGGCAAGTGAGTTTTATTAGGTAGGTGAGGACGCCTAACCGTACCTGCTTATATAAAGGGATAATGATTCACCCTTTTAACCTACGCCTTCTTCCTCCTTCGCCAATCCATCTCGCGCGCACTCAAGCTCCAGCGCCCAAGTCTGCTCTTCTTCCTCAACCTTCTCCAACAATGTCCGGAGCGGGAGCCAAGTGGATGGTCTCCTCCGTTACGGAGGCTCAAGTAAAAAGGCTAAGGAAAGCCGGATACTTATCCAAGGATATCCCGCATCGGCTTCCTGATAAGGGGCAGCTTCTTCCTACCCCAAGGCCCCATGAGAGGGTGGTTTTTCTCCCCCACTTCCTCCGCGGACTGGGCTTTCCACTTCACCCATTTGTCCGGGGGCTCATGTTCTACTACAGCCTAGATTTTCATGATCTGGCCCCGAACTTCGTCCTCAACATCTTGGCGTTTATCGTCGTGTGTGAGGCCTTTCTCCGCTTCCGCCCCCACTTCGGCCTCTGGCTCAAGACCTTCAACGTCAAGCCCAAGGTGGTGTCCGGCACCCAGGCGGAGTGCGGAGGTGCTATGCTTGGCAAGATAGCCAACGTCCTCTGGTTCGATGGCTTCCTCGTGGAGTCCCTAAAGGGGTGGCAGGCAAGGTGGTTTTACATCACCGCCCCGCGATCCGAAATGGGTCGCGGCCCCTGAGTTCAGATCCGGACCCCCCACGCGGCTCATGTCCTGGAAAGAGACAGGCCTGTCGTGGGGCAACGAGGAAGAAGTGACTGGGTTGCAAACATGCATCCCGTCCCTGGTGGACAAGCCAATCCGGCTTGCCAACATAGTCCAGGTCATGCTCGTTCGCCTGATCCTCCCGTGCCAAGAACGGGATTTTGCATTGTGGGAATTCGACCCGGCACAACACCAGACCCTCAGTAGGCTCTTCGACACGACGTATGAAGACGTCTGGAAGGTGCTAACCAAAGGCGCCGAGTCCCCCACATCCGCCTCCGAGGACCGCGGATACAGCTCGCAGCGTATCGCCGGCGAGGTGAGCTATCTATACCTTTGACAGGTTCGTTAAGCTCTTCTTCATAGATTATCTCTATGCGGGATCTAAACCCCCTTTTACCTTTGACAGGCTTGGCTGGAGATAGCCGGACCAATCAACTGTCCGGCCCCTCTGCCCGAAGACCCGGCCCCAGCTCTCTTGGTGAAGCTAATGGCTCCGGCACCTTACGTGGTGCCGGAGAGTAAGGCCAAGAAGAAGAAAACCACCGGGACTCGAAAGAGTTCCCGCAACATGGTGGTGTCGGACTCGTCATCCAACGAGTCCGCAGCGCCCTCCTCTCGTGAAAATGAGGAGGAGGAACAAGGAAACTCTCCCCCTCCAGCGAGGGGAGCAAAGAAGAAGAAGGCCGCCCCAACAGGGGAGGCCGAGGGGTCAAGGAAAAGGAAGACCCCTCCGCCGGACTACTCCCACGATGCCGAAGAGGGCGGAGAAGAGTGGCCGGGCAGGACCAAGCGTCCGGCGAAATCGTAAGTATTTATATACCAGAGTAACTCATGATACCCCTTTTCTTTGTGTGTGTGTGTGTGTGGCTTTCCCTGATATCGCATGCATTTTATGCAGCCCGCCCCGGGCCGAACTCGATGACTCGTCGAGCGGCTCTTTGGATTCATCGGACGTGAACTCTGTTCCGCCCGCGGTCTCCCCCCGCGGGGCGGACGACGCCGAAGTGGCGCCCCGCCAAGCTTCAGGGTAGGAGGAGATGGTCCTGGAGGAGCCACAAGGCAATCCTCCGGACCCCAGGAGTGAAGGGGATGAAACCCTCCAGGGCTCCAAGTCCGGCTTTGTGCCGGACACCGCGCCAGACTCGACAGTCCCGGTCCGCGGCGGGCGAACTCCTTCCAAGAGGAGTAAGCCATCCGAGTTGGCGGCCTCCGTCAAACCGGAGGCGCCGGAAAATTTGCTGGGGGTGCTTGAGGGCGCCGCCATCGACGAGGAGCACCGTACTGTTATGAGTACGGTGATCCAAAGGATTCAGTTCGCCAAGAGCGGACTGAATGAAGCTTGTGCTAGCCTTCTAACAGGCTTCGAGGTAAGTAAAAATGTGCCAATTTATTTACCGCATAGACAGTAGCCCCTAATGCTCTGTTCGGTGTTCGGGAAGAAAAGCCGAATAGAGGATCTAATAATTTTCGCAGGAGTCTAATAAAAAGGTCAAATATGCGTATGCAGGCTTCGCTGCTTTCCACCGCCGCACTGACTGCGCAGGTGGAAGTCCTTAAAAAGGACCTCGGGCGGTCAGAGCAAGAGCTCGGCCTTGCCAAACGGCAGCTCGAGGAGAGAGAAGGTAAGAAATACCCTAAAAGGAAAGGTGCCTATAGAGAGGCTTGATTGCAGAAAGAAATAACAGGATTGTGCTGCTTATTGTAGGGGCCACTACCGAGGTGACAACCCTGAAGCAGGCGCTGGCTGAGGCCGAGAAGAAAACGGCCGAGGAGCGCACCGAGCGAGAGAAGCTTGGGGTCCAAGTCGGCGAGGTGCAGCAAGAGCTGCAAGCTCTCATGAAAAAACATGAGGGTTTGGAGCTTGAGGCGAAAACGCAAGCATCTGAGTTCGCCTCGGTCGTCGAGACCACCAAGAATGCCAAGACCGAAACCCAGAAGGCCCTCCAAGAGTTGGAGGATGCAAGAAAGATAGCAGCGGGTAAGGCATTCTCAATGCAAAGTAGGAATATAAAAGTAAATTGCCTATTACTTACCCGAATCCGGAGTTCTCCAGGAGCGTTCTTCGATCTTTCCGCAGCGCATCCGACGCCGCCGCGTTCTATCGAGCTGAAGAGGGCAGCTCGATGGAGAGTGTGTTCTGGTCTTAGTATTCTGAGGCCGGACACCCTCTGCCCTTGAGCGACCAGCTGAAACAGCTGGCCGAGCTCCATAAGGCGGCCGAACAGGCCATGAAGGGCTTACTAGTTCGGCTATGGCCTGGAGAGGCCCTGCCTGGGAGCTATTTCTGGCTGGTGCGGCGGCTGGTGGAGGCCTGTCCACGGCTTGAAGTCATCAAGTGCTCCGTCTGTATTGAAGGTGCCCGGAGGGCCCTTGCCCGTGTAAGGGTACACTGGGGTAAGCTGGACGGAGAGAAGCTGGTGAAGGACGGGCCGCCGTAGGGGAAGGAGCATCGCAAGCCCGAAAACTACTACAAGGACGTTTTTGCCGGAGCCCGCCTTGTCGCGAATGAGTGTACTAAAGATGTATTATTTGAATGAACTTGCTCGTTTGTATCCTGTGCGCTGAAAACTTGTTCATATGCGCTAAGCAATGCTTGTTTAATTTAAAATATTATTTTCTGTGCGACCATTTATCAAAAATTGAGAGATGGCGAGTCGTCGGCTTCTGCCCCCATGCCACTAGTGCTGGGGTGTTCGGGACAAACCTGAGGGCTCTTGTTCCCATAGTTGGGTCCTTCGAGGGAAGCGCTCAGCACAGCGAACCAGGCAATCGGACTATAATGCTTGAACACTCTCACTTAGCCATAGAATGTTATAATTTTAAATTTCGGCGAAGCCCCTAGTTCGGAAGGCCAAATTTGGGGCGCTATCCATGCCTTTGGCCTGACATAGCCAGCTCCTCGCTCAAAGCGGCATAAGCCTTTAAGGGCTCGAAAAACCTCTCGAACAGCGACCGGTCTCGCGCCTTATCATGACAGTCTATTTTAGCTTTCTCCACTAAGGTGCTCAACCCACCTGATCTGGGGCACAATCGCTGTGGTTCTCCTAGTGCTACCTTAGCCGATAGAGCGGAACGTAAGGTACCAAAACATAGGAGCCGGGCAAACCCAACATGTGACCAAAATCATGACTCGGAGCCGATGCATATAGTGCTATAAGTTCGGGGTGCCGCATTTGTGAAAGTGTACGGACTTCTCACAACCAGATAGAAGGGTAATGAAGCCCCTGGCGTGGTTTGCCGTACCATGGTGTACGGGTGCGATCATGTTATTTAATAAACATATGTATAAAAAGGAGGATAATGCAAAAGATAGACAAAAAGCTATGCATTGTTTATAAGGAGGCTATTTATTAAAGCCGAACGATACAAGTAGTGCGATAGGCAAACAAGATATTAGACTATTTAACATGTCCTGACCAGGCGCAGGCCGCGAAGTTTAGAAACAGATATATCGCTCGAAATAGAGACCACCTGAGAATTCTGGAGTGCGGCGTAGCTTTGTCTGCTTTCCTGGGTCTTGCATCGTTTGTGCGGCAACACTGCCGGACAGGTATCCAGAGTATGGAGTCCTGAAAGTAAAAGAAGTGCGGCAGCCCCTAGTACGTTTGACGCCGTATCTTAGGCATGCCGTTTAATGTGCCCCTCCCCCTGTGCCCATGGAATTTTAAGGGCATAATTGTGTACTCTAGGTACTGGCTCCGTTATGGTGCGATGGCTGGGGTTGGGCCGAATTGCTACGCTTGCTCCGAACGTGCCAAACGGTCTTGTTGCAGGTTACTCTGGGCGCGCTTTGCATTGTCCGGTTTTTTAACGGCCAGACTGGAGTGTTGCCTTGAGAGTCTGCTTTGTACTTCCGCCGCGAGGGCCGCCGTGTGCTCCTCCGTACTTATGGAGCGTTCGGTGTTTCCGCTGACCGTGATTACACCTCGAGGGCCTGGCATCTTGAGCTTGAGATATGCGTAGTGCGGCACCGCGTTGAATTTAGCGAATGCGGTTCGTCCAAGCAGGGCATGATAGCCACTGCATAACGGGACTATATCGAAGATTAACTCTTCGCTTCAGAAGTTATCCGGAGATCCGAAGACCACATCAAGTGTTATCGAGCCTGTGCAATTGGCCTCTACACCTGGGATGATGCCTTTAAAGGTCGTCCTTGTGGGCTTGATCCTTGAAGGATCTATGCCCATTTTCCGCATTGTATCCTGATAAAGCAGGTTCAGGCTACTGCCGCCGTCCATGAGGACTCTTGTGAGGTGAAATCCGTCCACGATTGGGTCAAGAACCAATGCGGCGAAACCACCGTGACGGATGCTGGTGGGGTGGTCCCGCCGATCGAAGGTGATCGGGCAGGAGGACCATGGGTTGAACTTTGGGGTGACTGGCTCCATCGCGTATACGTCCCATAGCGCACGCTTCCTCTCCCGCTTGGGAATGTGTGTTGCGTATATCATGTTCACTGTCCGCACTTGTGGGGGAAACCCTTTCTGTCCGTTGTTGTTCGACGGCCTGGGCTCCTCCTCGTCATCCCTATTCAGCCCCTTGTCTTTGCGTTCGGCTCTTAACTTGCCTGCCTGCTTGAACACCCAACAGTCCCTGTTGGTGTGATTGGCTGGCCTTTCGGGGGTGCCGTGAATCTGGCACGAGCGATCGAGTATCCGGTCCAAACTGGACGGGCCCTGGGTATTCTTTTCAAATGGCTTTTTCCGCTGACCGGATTTATAGCCTCTGAATCCGGCATTTACTGTCGCTGCTGACGCGGCTCTTTTTCTTATTCCGGCGTGACCTGCCACTTTTATCCTTGGTATCCAAATTACTGTGCTTCTTCGATAAGTTGTTACTGCGAGCCAGCCAGCTGTCTTCGCCCGCGCAAAAGCGGGTCATGAGTGTCGTGAGGGCTGCCATGGATTTCGGCTTTTCCTGTCCTAGGTGCCGGGCAAGCCATTTGTCGCGGATGTTATGTTTGAAAGCTGCTAGGGCCTCTGCATCCGGACAATCGACTATCTGATTTTTCTTTGTTAGGAACCGTGTCCAGAATTGCCTGGCCGATACTTCTGGCTGCTGGATTATGTGGCTTAGGTCGTCGGCGTCCGGTGGCCACACATAGGTCCCCTGGAAGTTGTCGAGGAATGCGGCCTCCAAGTCCTCCCAAGAGCCGATTGAGTCTGCTGGGAGGCTATTGAGCCAGTGCTGGGCTGGTCCCTTGAGCTTAAGGGGCAAATATTTGATGGCGTGCAAGTCATCGCCACGTGCCATGTGGATGTGAAGGAGATAGTCCTCAATCCATACTGTCGGATCTGTCGTACCATCGTACGACTCGATATTGACGGGTTTGAAACCCTCTGGGATTCTATGATCCATTACTTCGTCTGTGAAGCATAGTGGGTGTGCGGCGCCTCTGTACTGGGCTATGTCACGACGCAGTTCAGAAGATCTGTGCCTGTTGTGTTCGGCCCGGCCGGATTTACTGTGTCCAGAGTGAAGGTCATCACGTGTCGTCAGGCGTCCGCGCGATCCGTAGATCGATCTTGTTTGCCTTGCTTTATCCTCCAGTACGTCTCGCAGGTCTGGCTCGTTTTCCCATGCCTTATTTGAACGGCGCCGGGCCATGGCTTGTTTAGAGGTTCGACAGGCCTCTCTGTCGCGGCCGCGAGGTGGCCGGTCTGCCATGTCATGAGCTTCCTCCTCTGATTGGGGTAGCGGCCTGCGCTTGTTATAATTTTTGGAGGGGCGCTCGAGTTCATGCTCTTCGGCCGCAAGGACTTCAGTCCATCTGTCAGCTAGCAAATCTTGATCAGCTCTAAGTTGTTGCTGCTTTTTCTTTAGGCTGTTCGCCGTGGCTAGAAGCATGCGTTGAAAGCGCTCTTGTTCGGCGGGGTCTGATGGTACGACGAATTCATCGTCGCCGAGGCTTGCCTCGTCTTCGGAGGGAGGCATGTAATTATCATCCTCAACCTCCTGCTCTGCCGCTCTCTCGTGAGGGCTGGCTTTTTCATCTTCCAGCGCCGAATCTTGCTGGTTTTGGTGTTCGTCGGTGCTGTCCGGGGTAGTATTATCTCCCGTGCCGGAATCACCGTTTCTGCTGTGGTGGGATTTAGAGCGGTTTTTTCGAGGTGCCGTCCTCCGCAGTTCCCTCGCCATCTCCATCCTTTGGAGCATCCACCATGTATATATCATATGACGAGGTGGCGTTCCAGCGCCCTATAGGTGCTGGTTCTTGTTCGTCTCCTCCTTCGTCGTCCATACCGTCGAAGTCTTCGGAGGCGAAGTCAAGCATGTCGGTTAAGTCATCGACAGTGGCTATTAAGTGGGTGGTGGGTGGGCTTTGAATTTCTTCGTCGTCTGAATCCCAACCTCGCAGGCCATAGTCCGGCCTGGGCTCTCCTAATAAAGAGAGAGACTTGAGAGAATTCAGAATATCACCAAAAGGTGAGCACTGAAAGATGTCCGCGGCGGTGAACTCCATTACAGGTGCCCAATCAGACTCGATCGGCAGGGGCATGGAAGGCCCGGAGTTCGGAGAGGAGTCCGGCTCCTTGGACTCGTGAGCCATGCGGAGTGCAGGGCTGGCGTTCGGCTCGATCGCCTTTGAGATCGCAGCCCCTGAGGTGACGTCCAACCGTTCATCCTCGGAGAACGCGGCGGGCTCCGAATCAGGGATCGGGGCCGGAGCGTGTGCGGCCTCCAGGCACTGTTCGGAGGCAGAGCTATATCATGCCCCTCGAGATAGTGCGGCGCGCTTGGCTGTGGCTCGAATCCGTCGAAGATCAAGTCTCCACGGATATCCGCCGTGTAGTTTAAGCTTCCAAACCTGACTTGATGGCCAGGGGCGTAGCTTTCGATCTGCTCCAAATGCCCAAGTGAATTGGCCCGCAGAGCAAAGCCGCCGAAGATGAAGATCTGTCCGGGGAGGAAAGTCTCACCCTGGACCTCATCGTTGTTGATGATCAAAGGAGCCATCGGGCCTAAAAGCGACGACACAGAGGAACTCTGAATGAAAGCACCAATGTCAGTGTCAAAACTGGTGGATCTCGGGTAGGGGGTCCCGAACTGTGCGTCAAGGTCGGATGGTAACAGGAGACAAGGGACACTTTATTTTACCCAGGTTCAGGCCCTCTCGATGGAGGTAAAACCCTACTCCTGCTAGATTAATATTGATGATATGGGTAGTACAAGAGTAGATCTACCACGAGATCAAGGAGGCTAAACCCTAGAAGCTAGCCTATGGTATGATTGTGTATGATGATGGTTGTCCTACGGACTACAACCCTCCGGTTTATATAGACACCGGATAGGGTTAGGGTTACACAGAGTCGGTTACATTGGTAGGAGATCTTGAATATCCGCACACCTAGCCTGCCTTCCACGCCAAGAAAAGATCCTTCCGGACACGGGACGAAGTCTTCAATCTTGTATCTTCATGGTCCTGGAGTCCGGCTGAAGGTATAGCTCGGCTATCCGAACACCCCCTAATCCAGGACTCCCTCAATAGCCATTTAAGTGCATCATCTTGTATTGCCTAAACAGCAAGGTTAACTTGTTCTAACATGCATCAAACCAGTACCAGTGGATAGATTGAATTTTTCTGATCAAATTTCATATATAAATCTTTGCATTTGGAGTTACAGATTAATTTCTATGAATTTTTGAAGTTTGGACTAATCTCTGGAATTTCCTGTATAGAAATAATTCCAGTAATTTAATTACTGCGTCAGCATTGCTTCAGAGTGACGTCAGGGTCAACGAGGTCGTACAGGTCAAACTGACCAGTGGGTCCCGCGTGTCAGTAGTTAATTAAACTAATTGTTTTTAGTTAGAATCTAATCTGGATAATTAGCAGGGGGTCCACTTGTCATTGACTCAGGGGAGTCAACTTGGGCCCACCCAGTCAACGTCAACGGTCAAACTCGCCGGCGTCTAGCCGCCGGCGAGGCCAGACGCGGCGGTGGAAGTGCATTTGCACGTTCCGGCGACCAAATGGACGACGGAGACCACCCACGGGTAGCTGGGAGCATGCCGCGGCGTTTGGTGGCGGTGGTTGGGCTCGGGGTGGCCGAAAACGTCACCGGCGACGAGCTTGGCGGTCGCCGGAGTCGGGTGAAGATGAGCCTGGAGCTACGGGGCATGGCGAGGCGCATGGTGAGGTGCGTTGAGCTCCTGGGGTTGTGGTGAGGTAAGTGGACAACGTGGCATGGCCGGTGGTTGGCCGGAGTCACGTCGGCGACGAGCTCCGCGGTGGTGCGTGCGGGTGAGCTTAGTGCAGTTGCTATGGTGCACGAGAAGGCAAACGGAGAGGATGGGGAGGTGCAGCAGCTCACGGCGGTCACGTAGAGCCAGACGGCGCGGTCGGGGACGAACTGATGCGGCGGCGACGGCGAAGGGGATCTGCGGCAGTGCTCGATGAAGATGAGGTCGAAGAAGACGAAGCAGGGCTCGGCCTGGTCGACGGAGTCGACGACGGCGGAGCGAGTGGACACGGTGGTGCAGCACGGGGACGACGGAGAGCGCGGTTTCACGGTGGCGCGGGCACAGCAGCGTCGGCCATGGCGGAGGGAGAGCGAGGGAGAGGAACCAGGGGGAAAGTGCGGTGTGTGCGGGGTCGAGGGAAGCGAGGGAGTTTGTCCCACGTCGACAGCTCGACGAGGGGAGCGGCGAGGCGGCGGCAGCTGCGTGGCGCACATGCGGTTCTCGCCGTCGAGCACCTGGCTGCCTGCCTGGCGAGGACGAAGCAGCTGGCTGGGATGGGCCAGCACAGTGCTGGGCCGCCAGGTGGGCCGACTGATGGGCTGCGGCTAGGTTAGTTTTTCCTGATTTGTTTTCCCTTTTCTATTTTTCTGTAACTTTAGGGCTTTATTAAAAATACTTAGGCACTTTCTAAAATCCTGAAAATAATTGTGGGCTCTGTTGGGATTATTCCTAACAGCCCTCACTTAAATCCAGAATTATTTGAACATTTAAAATATTTACTAGCATTTAAATGTCCAAAGGCAAAATACATATGATTTAATTTAGTGACCTTCTGATGACCTAGAAAATTGTGCACCAATTTTGCCAGGGGTTCTAACCCAAGACAAAGAGGGTGAACATTTTAGAAGGGCATTTCAGGTTCATTGAAAATATTTTTAGTAAACCCTAGTTGGTTTCAGGGGGGTGTTGGGGGTTCTGCCTTCCCCATTTCAAGTTTCTGTTGAAGTAGACATGATGCAACACTCTAATGCATGGTCTAGCTGGGATGTGACAAGACCAATATTTTACAGGAGTCTATGGAAGAAGGAATTGATGAAACTGAGAGCTCATTAGATGAAAAAGTTGATGAGGAGAGCAAAGAACAAGAGGAAGAGCGTATTAGATACCCGTGCCCTCCTTCTAACGAGAGTAACCCTCCAACTCATACATTATTTAATGTCCCTTCATGCTTACCGAAGGATGAATTCTAATAATTGTTATGATCCCATTGATTCGTATGAAATATCCCTTTTGATGAACTAGATGCTTGCTATGCTCGTGGCCAAGATGCCAATATGAATTATTCTTATGGGGATGAACTTTCTATAATTCCTTATGTTAAGAATGAAATTGTTGCTATTGCACCCACACATGATAGTCATATTATCCTTTTGAATTCTCCAAACTACACTATATGAGAGAAGTTTGCTCTTATTAAGGATTACATTGATGGTTGCCTTTCTACCGTTCCACATGATGATTTTGATGAACATAATATGCATGTGCTTGCTGCTCCTACTTGCTATTATTATGAGAGAGGAACTATATCTCCGCCTCTCTATATTTCCAACACTATAAAATTGCAAGAAACTGTTTATGCTATGTATTGGCCTTTACTTGATGTGCATGAATTGTTCTTTTACGACATGTCGATGCATAGGAAGAGAGTTAGACTTCGTCATTATATGATATATGTTGTTTTGTGCTCAACACTAGATGCCAAATCATTGTTAATTAAAATTGACTTTGATATACCTTGGGATCCGGGTGGATTCATTACTTGAGCACTTTTTGCCTAGATTAATGGCTTTAAAGAAAGCGCTGCCAGGGAGACAACCTGCAAGTTTTATAGAGTCATTTCATTCTATTGAGTGCTCTTATAAAGTTTAAAAACAAAAAATATAGAGAGGGGACCTTAAAAAAATTCACAAAAGAGAAGCGATTGGAAGTTATGCATTGGAGAAGGAGGGTCGACCTTGAACGCTTGTGTTCATGCTCTTGGAAACAATTTAGAATTTTTCATGAAGATTCTCACAAAAAAATTATCCCCTTGTACAATTTCATTGTATTCTTTACCTGATAATAAAGGACGGAGGCTTTCATAGTTCTCCATACATCATCTCTGTATGTCCATTGATTTTATGTTAACCGCAAAGATTGACGGACGAGATTTAAAAATAGATCTTCTATGTAAGAAAGCACATCCCTATGTACGTCCACCTCTCCCGTCCCCGTCCGTCCTGGTCTGCATTACTGTTCCTCGAGTCCACCCTTCTCCTTTCTCCCTGCTCTCCCTTCCCTTTGTTTTGAACTCCAGGATCTCTCGCAACAAAACCGAACCTAGAGAAAAAAAGAAAAATAAGATTTCTTGACTCATTCCAAATCCGTCCATGGCCGACCACCCCCCTAGCCCCCACTGTGGGATGGGCAGCTGTAAACAATCCCATGCTGCCAAGAAGCACCACCACAATACTTTCGTTGTTTCCTGCAGATTGATCCAAAAAAATTATCTTAAAGAAGTTTCCTTCAAGGTTTTTCGTTCGCCAGGGAGAGCTGCGTCAGCGGAGTACGATGGCGGCAACAAGCAAGTAGTGGTGGCTAGCCGGATGAAGGTGGAGGACCGGGGCTGAACCCGATTCCGAAGTGGCCAACGGCTTGGAAAGAGACAGCACAGGGCGGCTAGATCGCGATGGGAGGGAGAGATGGGGGCCAACGACCCCAGGTCGAGGTCAGGGCAGAGGAACGTGTCGGGCGTGGCTAGCTCACAGCCTTGGGCGCGTTTGGGCGCAGGGAAGCACACCTCCTTAGCTGACCCAGATGGCACCATCCATGCTGGCGGCATGGGCAAGATTGGGGATTGGGGAAGTGTTGGGGAACGCAGCAGAAATCAAAAAATTTCTACGCATCACCAAGATCAATCTATGGAGTTCTCTAGCAACGAGAGGGATAGGAGTGCTTCTACATACCCTTGTAGATCGTGAGCGGAAGCGTTCAAGAGAACGGGGATGATGGAGGCGTACTCGCCGTGATCCAAATCACCGATGACCAAGTGCCGAACGGACAACACCTCCGCGTTCAAAACACGTATGGTTGGGGAAGACGTCTCCTCCTTCTTGATCCAGCAAGGGGAAGGAGAGGTTGATGGAGATCCAGCAGCACGACGGCGTGGTGGTGGATGCAGCGAGGATCTCGGCAGGGCTTCGCCAAGCTCATCGAGAGGGAGAGGTGTTGCAGGAGGGAGAGGGAGGCACCAGGGCTTAGGTGCGGCTGCCCTCCCTCCCCCCTCTTTATATAGGGGTCCAAGGGGTGGCACCGCCCCCCTAGAGATGCATCTCAAGCGGGGGGGCCAAGGGGGACTTGCCCTCCAAGACAGGTGGGGCGCCCCCCACCCCTAGGGTTTCCAACCCTAGGCGCAGGGGGAGGCCCAAGGGGGGCGCACCAGCCCACCAGGGGCTGGTTCCCCCTCCCACTTCAGCCCATGGGGCCCTCCGGTATAGGTGGCCCCACCCGATGGACCCCCAGGACCCTTTTGGTGGTCCCGGTACAATACTGATAACCCCCAAAACTTTCCCGATGGCCGGAACTGGACTTCCCATATATAAATATTTACCTCCGGACCAATCCAGAACTCCTCGTGACGTCCGGGATCTCATCTAGGACTCCGAACAACTTTCGGGTTGCTGCATACTAATATCTCTACAACCCTAGCGTCACCAAACCTTAAGTGTGTAGACCCTACGTTACCAGCAAGTCACTTTCTCATACCGTAATGCATGATCCCGTGACCAACCACTTGGTCACATTGAGCTCATTATGATGATGCATTACCGAGTGGGCCCAGAGATACCTCTCCGCCATACGGACTGACAAATCCCAGTCTCGATCCGTGTCAACCCAACATATACTTTTGGGGATGCCTGTAGTATACCTTTACAGTCACCTAGTTACGTTGTGACGTTTTGCACACCCAAAGCACTCACGGTATTTGGGAGTTACGCAATCTCATGGTCTAAGGAAATGATACTTAACATTGGAAAAGCTTTAGCAAACGAACTACACGATCTTGTGCTAGCCTTAGGATTGGGTCTTGTCCATCACATCATTCTCCTAATGATGTGATCTCGTTATCAATGACATCTAATGCCCATAGTCAGGAAACCATGACTATCCGTTGATCAACGAGCTAGTCAACTAGAGGCTCACTAGGGACATGTTGTGGTCTATGTATTCACACATGTATTACGATTTCCGGATAACACAATTATAGCATGAACAATAGACAATTATCATGAACAAGGAAATATAATAATAATCCTTTTATTATTGCCTCTAGGGCATATTTCCAACAGTCTCCCACTTGCACTAGAGTCAATAATCTAGTTACATTGTGATGAATCGAACACCCATAGAGTTCTGGTGTTGATCATGTTTTGCTCGTGGAAGAGGTTTAGTAAATGGGTCTGCGACATTCAGATCCGTATGTACTTTGCAAATATTTATGTCTCCATCTTGGACATTTTCACGAATGGAGTTGAAGCGACGCTTGATGTGCCTGGTCTTCTTGTGAAACCTGGGCTCCTTGGCAAGTGCAATAGCTCCAGTGTTTTCACAGAAGAGAGCGATTGGCCCCGATGCATTGGGTATGACTCCTAGGTCGGTGATGAACTCCATCATCCAGATTGCTTCATGCGCTGCCTCCGAGGCTGCCATGTACTCCGCTTCACAAGTAGATCCCGCCACGACACTTTGCTTGCAACTGCACCAGCTTACTGCCCCACCATTCAAAACAAACACGTATCCGGTTTGTGACTTGGAGTCATCCAGATTTGTGTCGAAGCTAGCGTCGACGTAACCCTTTACGACGAGCTCTTCGTCACCTCCATATACGAGAAACATGTCCTTAGTCCTTTTCAGGTACTTCAGGATATTCTTGACCGTTGTCTAGTGTTCCATGCCGGGATTACTTTGGTACCTTCCTACCAAACTTATGACAAGGTTTACATCAGGTCTGGTACACAGCATGGCGTACATGATAGACCCTATGGCTGAGGCATAGGGGATGACACTCATCTTTTCTCTATCTTATGCCGTGGTCGGACATTGAGCTGAGCTCAATTTCACACCTTGCAACACAGGCAAGAACCCCTTCTTGGACTGATCCATATTGAACTTCTTCAATATCTTTTCAAGGTATGTGCTTTGTGAAAGACCTATGAGGCGCCTCGATCTATCTCTATAGATCTTGATGCCTAATATATAAGCAGCTTCTCCAAGGTCCTTCATTGAAAAACACTATTCAAATAGGCCTTAATGTTGTCCAAAAGTTCTATATCATTTCCCATCAAAAGTATGTCATCCACATATAATATGAGAAATGCTATAGATCTCCCACTCACTTTCTTGTAAACGCAGGCTTCTCCATAAGTCTGCATAAATCCAAACGCTTTGATCATTTCATCAAAGCGAATGTTCCAACTCTGAGATGCTTGCACCAGCCCATAAATGGAGCGCTGGAGCTTGCATACCTTGTTAGCATTTTGAGGATCGACAAAACCTTCCGGCTGCATCATATACAATTCTTCCTTAAGAAAGCCGTTGAAGAATGCCGTTTTGACGTCCGTTTGCCATATCTCATAATCATAGTATGCAGCAATTGCTAACAAGATTCGGACGGACTTCAGCTTCGCTACGGGTGAGAAGGTCTCATCGTAGTCAACCCCTTGAAATTGTCGATAACCCTTAGCGACAAGTCGATCCTTATAGATGGTAACATTACCATACGTGTCCATCTTTTTCTTATAGATCCATTTATTCTCTATCGCTCATCGATCATCGGGCAAGTCTGTCAAAGTCCATACTTTGTTTTCATACATGTATCCTATCTCAGATTGCATGGCTTCAAGCCATTTGTTGGAATCTGGGCCCACCATTGCTTCTTCATAGTTCGAAGGTTCACCGTTGTCTAACAACATGATATCCAGGACAGGGTTGTCGTCCCACTCTGGTGCGGAACATGTCCTTGTGGACCTATGAGCAACTTGATCTGAAGTTTCATGATCATCATCATTCACCTCCTCTCTAGTCGGTGGAGGCACCACAGAAACATTTTCTTGAGCTGCGCTACTTTCCGGTTCAAGAGGAAATACTTCATCAAGTTCCACTTTCCTCCCACTTACTTTTTTCGAGAGAAACTCTTTCTCCGGAAAGGACCGTTCTTGGCAACAAAGATCTTGCCTTCGTATCTGAGGTAGAAGGTATACCCAATGGTTTCCTTAGGGTATCCTATGAATACACATTTTTCCGACTTGGGTTCGAGCTTTTCAGGTTGAAGTTTCTTGACATAAGCATCGCATCCCCAAACTTTTAGAAACGACAGCTTAGGTTTCTTCCCAAACCATAATTCATACGGTGTCATCTCAACGGATTTAGACGGTGCCCTATTTAAAGTGAATGTAGTTGTCTCTAGAGCGTATCCCCAAAATGATAGCGGTAAATCAGTGAGTGACATCATAGATCGCACCATATCCAATAGAGTGCGATTACGACGTTCGGACACACCGTTACGCTGAGGTGTTCCAGGTAGCGTGAGTTGTGAAATGATTCCACATTTCCTTAAGTGCGTACCAAATTCGTGACTTAAATATTCTCCCCCACGATCTGATTGTAAGAACTTGATTTTTCTGTCACGTTGATTCTCAACCTCACTCTGAAATTCCTTGAACTTTTCAAAGGTCTCAGACTTGTGCTTCATTAAGTAGACATACCCATATCTACTCAAGTCATCAGTGAGAGTGAGAACATAACGATAGCCACTGCGAGCCTCAACAATCATTGGACCGCACACATAAGTATGTATGATTTCCAATAAGTTGGTTGCTCGCTCCATTGTTCCAGAGAACGGAGTCTTGGTCATCTTCCCCATGAGGCATGGTTCGCACGTGTCAAGTGATTCGAAATCAAGAGACTCCAAAAGTCCATCTGTATGGAGCTTCTTCATGCGTTTGACACCTATGTGACCAAGGCAGCGGTGCCACAAGTATGTGGGACTATCATTATCAACCTTACATCTTTTGGTATTCACACTATGAATATGTGTAACATTACGTTCGAGATTTATTAAGAATAAACCATTCACCAGCGGGGCATGACCATAAAACATATCTCTCATATAAATAGAACAACCATTATTCTCGGATTTAAATGAGTAGCCATCTTGCATTAAACGAGATCCAGATACAATGTTCATGCTCAAAGCTGGCACTAAATAACAATTATTGAGGTTCAAAACTAATCCCGTAGGTAAATGTAGAGGTAGCGTGCCGACGGTGATCACATCTACCTTGGAACCATTCGCGATGCGCATCGTCACCTTGTCCTTCGCCAGTCTCCGTTTATTCCGCAGCTCCTGTTTTGAGTTACAAATATGAGCAACCGCACCGGTATCAAATACCCAGGAGCTACTACGAGTACTGGCAATGTACACATCAATTACATGTATATCACATATACCTTTAGTGTTGCCGGCCTTCTTGTCTGCTAAGTATTTGGGGCAGTTCCGCTTCAAGTGTCCCTTTCCCTTGCAATAAAAGCACTCAGTTTCAGGCTTGGGTCCATTCTTTGGCTTCTTCCCGGTAACTGGCTTACCTGGCGCGGCAACTCCCTTGCCGTCCTTCTTCTTACCCTTGCCTTTCTTGAACTTAGTGGTTTTATTCACCATCAACACTTGATGTTCCTTTTTGATACCCACCTCCGCTGATTTCAGCATTGAATATACCTGAGGAATGGTCTTTTCCATCCCCTGCATATTGAAGTTCATCACAAAGCTCTTGTAGCTTGGTGGGAGGGACTGAAGGATTCTGTCAACGACCGCGTCATCCGGGAGATTAACTAACAGCTGAGTCAAGCGGTTGTGCAGCCCAGACATTTTGAGTATGTGCTCACTGACAGAACTATTTTCCTCCGTCTTACAACTGTAGAACTTGTCGGAGACTTCATATCTCTCGACCCGGGCATGAGCTTGGAAAACCATTTTCAGCTCTTCGAACATCTCATATGCTCTGTGTTGCTCAAAACGCTTTTGGAGCCCCGGTTCTAAGCTGTAAAGCATGCCGCACTGAACGAGGGAGTAATCATCAGCACATTGCTGCCAAGCGTTCATAACATCTTGGTTCTCTGGGATGGGTGCTTCACCTAGCGGTGCTTCTAGGACATATTGTTTCCTCGCAGCTATGAGGATGATCCTCAGGTTCCGGACCCAGTCCTTATAGTTGCTTCCATTATCTTTCAGCTTGGTTTTCTCTAGGAACGCGTTGAAGTTGAGGTTGACATTAGTGTGGGCCATTTGATCTACAAGACATATTGCAAAGTTTATTTAGACTAAGTTCATGATAATCAAGTTCATTTAATAAAATTATTTAATGAACTCCCACTCAGATTAGACATCCCTCTCGTCATCTAAGTGATACATGATCCGACTCAACTAGACCCTGTCCGATCATCACGTCAGACGGACTAGTCATCATCGGTGAACATCTCCATGTTGATCGTATCTTCCATACGACTCATGTAGGATCTAGAAGTAGGTGTGTCTAGAGGGGGTGATTAGACACTTAGTGCCAAAGTTGCAATTTTTAAGCTTTTCGGTTTGAGTGGAGTTTTAGGCACAATTTCAACATACACAATACATATCAAGCAAGCATGCAAAGAGTATATGAGCAGCGGAAAGTGAAGCATGCAACTTGCAAGAATGTAAAGGGAAGGGTTTGGAGAATTCAAACGCAATTGGAGACACAGATGTTTTTCCCGTGGTTTGGATAGGTGGTGCTATCCTACATCCACGTTGATGGAGACTTCAACCCACGAAGGGTAACGGTTGCGCGAGTCCACGGAGGGCTCCACCCATGAAGGGTCCACGAAGAAGCAACCTTGTCTATCCCACCATGGCCATCGCCCATGAAGGACTTGCCTCACTAGCGGTAGATCTTCACGAAGTAGGCGATCTCCTTGCCCTTACAAACTCCTTGGTTCAACTTCACAATCTTGTCGGAGGCTCCCAAGTGACACCTAGCCAATCTAGGAGACACTACTCCCCAAGAAGTAACAAATGGTGTGTTGATGATGAACTCCTTGCTCGTGTGCTTCAAATGATAGTCTCCCCAACACTCAACTCTCTCTCTCATAGGATTTGGATTTGGTAGAAAGAAGATTTGAGTGGAAAGCAACTTGGGGAAGGCTAGAGATCAAGATTCATATGGTAGGAATGGAATATGTTGGCCTCAACACCAGGGTAGGAAGTTCTCTCTTAGAACATATGAGTTGGAAGTGTAGATGTGTTCTGATGGCTCTCTCCACGAATGAAGAGGAGGTGGAGGGGTATATATAGCCTCCACACAAAATCCAACCGTTACACACAATTTACCAATCTCGGTGGGACCGAATCAACAAACTCGGTCGGACCGAAATAGTAAACCTAGTGACCGTTAGAGATTTTTGGTGGGACTGACATGCAACTCGGTAGGACCGATATGGTTTGGGTTAGGGCATAACGTAATCTTGGTGAGACCGATTACACAAACTTGGTGAGACCGATTTTGGTAATAAGCTAACCAGAGAGTTGGTCAGGCAAACTCGGTGGGACCGATTACTAAACTCGGTGAGACCGATTTTGGTAATGAGTTAACCAGAGAGTTTTCATTGTAATCTCGGTAGTACCGATTGCCTAAACTCGGTGAGACCGATTTTGACAATGGACATACACAGTGAGATTTCAATCCCATCTCGGTGAGACCGAGATCCCTATCGGTAGAACCGATTTGCTAGGGTTTGGCAGTGGCTTATGACATGTGAAACTCGGTGGCGCCGGATAGAAAGAATCGGTAGGTCCGAGTTTGACTTTGGGTTTAGGTCATATGTGGAAGTGGGAAAGTAGCTGAGGGTTTTGGAGCATATCATCAAGCACATGGAGCAAAAGGCTCATTAAGCAACACCTCATCCCTCCTTGATAGTATTGGCTTTTCCTATGGACTCAATGTGATCTTGGATCACTAAAAGTGTAAAATGAAGAGTCGTGAGCTTGAAGCTTTAGCCAATCCTTTGTCCTTAGCATCTTGAAGGATTTCCCACAACCTTTAGTCCATGCCACTCCATTGTTGAACTTATCTGAAATATACTAGATAAAAGTATTAGTCCAACAAGAGATATGTTGACATTAATTACCAAAACCACCTGGAGAGCACTTGTGCTTTCACTCATGTTCGACCTTTCGGTCTCTTGTGTTCCAAGGCCATGTCTGTACATGCTAGGCTCGTCAAGTCAACCTAAGTGTTTTCCATGTGTAAATCAGGCTTACACCCGTTGTATGTGAATGTTAGAATCTATCACACCCGATCATCACGTGGTGCTTCGAGGCAACGAACTTTTGCAACGGCGCACAGTTAGGGGGGACACTTTCTTGAAATTATTGTGAGGGATCATCTTATTTACTACCGTCGTTCTAAGCAAATAAGAAGCATAAACATGATAAACATCACATGCAATCAAATAGTGACATGATATGGCCAATATCATATTGCTCCTTTGATCTCCATCTTCGGGGCGCCATGATCATCTTCGTCACCGGCATGACACCATGATCTCCATCATCATGATCTTCATCATCGTGTCTCCATGAAGTTGTTCGCCAACTATTACTTCTGCTACTATGACTAACGGTTTAGCAAAGAAGTAAAGTAATTACATGGCGTTATTCAATGACACGTAGGTCATACAATAAATAAAGACAACTCCTATGGCTCCTGCCGGTTGTCATACTCATCGACATGCAAGTCGTGATTCCTATTACAAGAACATGATCAATATCATACATCACATATATCATTCATCACATCTTTTGGCCATATCACATCACACGGCACATGCTCCAAAAACAAGTTAGACGTTCTCTAATTGTTGTTGCATGTTTTTATGTGGCTGCATTAGGGTTCTAGCAAGAACGTTTCTTACCTACGTCAAAACCACAACGTGATATGCCAATTTCTATTTACCCTTCATAAGGACCCTTTTCATCGAATCCGATCCGACTAAAGTGGGAGAGACAGACACCCGCTAGCCACCTTATGCAACTAGTGCATGTCAGTCGGTGGAACCTGTCTCACGTAAGCGTACGTGTAAGGTCGGTCCGGGCCGCTTCATCCCACAATGCCGCCGAGTCAAGATAAGACTAGTAACGGCAAGATAATTGACAATATCGACGCCCACAACTGCTTTGTGTTCTACTCGTGCATAGTAACTACGCATAGGCCTAGCTCATGATTCCACTATTGGGGAACGTAGCAGAAATCAAAGAATTTCTACGCATCACCAAGATCAATCTATGGAGTTCTCTAGCAACGAGAGGGATAGGAGTGCATCTACATACCCTTGTAGATCGCGAGCGGAAACGTTCAAGAGAACGGGGATGATGGAGTCGTACTCACTGTGATCCAAATCACCGATGACCAAGTGCCGAACGGACAGCACCTCCGCATTCAACACATGTACGGTTGGGGAAGACGTCTCCTCCTTCTTGATCCAGCAAGGGAAAGGAAAGGTTGATGGAGATCCAGCAGCACGACGGCGTGGTGGTGGATGCAGGGAGGATCTCGGCAGGGCTTCGCCAAGCTCAGCGAGAGGGAGAGGTGTTGCGGGAGGGAGAGGGAGGCGCCAGGGCTTAGGTGCAGCTGCCCTCCCTCCCCCTCTTTATATAGGGGTCCAAGGGGGGAGCCGGCCCCCTAGAGATGCATCTCAAGGGGGGCGGCGGCCAAGGGGGGGACTTGCCCCCCAAGTCAGGTGGGGCGCCCCCACCCCTAGGGTTTCCAACCCTAGGCGCAGGGGAGGCCAAAGGGGGGCGCACCAGCCCACCAGGGGCTGGTTCCCTCTCCCACTTCAGCCCATGGGGCCCTCCGGGATAGGTGGCCCCACCCGATGGACCCCCGGGACCCTTTTGGTGGTCCCGGTACAATACCGATAACCCCCAAAACTTTCCCGATGGCCGAAACTGGACTTTCCATATATAAATCTTTACCTCCGGACCAATCGGGAACTCCTCGTGACGTCCGGGATCTCATCCGGGGCTCCAAACAACTTTTGGGTTGCTGCATACTAATATCTCTACAACCCTAGCGTCACCGAACCTTAAGTGTGTAGACCCTACGGGTTCGGGAGACACGCAGACATGACCGAGACGACTCTTCGGTCAATAACCAACAGCGGGATCTGGATACCCATGTTGGCTCCCACATGCTCCTCGATGATCTCATCGGATGAACCATGATGTCGAGGATTCAATCAATCCCGTATACAATTCCCTTTGTCAATCGGTACGTTACTTGCCCGAGATTCGATCGTCGGTATCCCAATACCTCGTTCGATCTCGTTACCAGCAAGTCACTTTACTCGTACCGTAATGCATGATCCCTTGACCAACCACTTGGTCACATTGAGCTCATTATGATGATGCATTACCGAGTGGGCCCAGAGATACCTCTCCATCATACGGAGTGCCAAATCCCAGTCTCGATCCGTGTCAACCCAACAGATACTTTCGGGGATGCCTGTAGTATACCTTTATAGTCACCCAGTTACGTTGTGGCGTTTGGCACACCCAAAGCACTCCTACGGTATCCGGGAGTTACAAGATCTCATGGTCTAAGGAAATGATACTTAACATTGGAAAAGCTTTAGCAAACGAACTACACGATCTTGTGCTAGGCTTAGGATTGGGTCTTGTCCATCACATCATTCTCCTAATGATGTGATCTCGTTATCAATGACATCTAATGCCCATAGTCAGGAAACCATGACTATCTGTTGATCAACGAGCTAGTCAACTAGAGGCTCACTAGGGAGATGTTGTGGTCTATGTATTAACACATGTATTACGATTTCCGGATAACACAATTATAGCATGAACAATAGACAATTATCATGAACAAGGAAATAGAATAATAATCCTTTTACTGTTGCCTCTAGGGCATACTTCCAACAGGAAGAACACGCCCACCTCAGGCCAACTCCCCCGCACGACCCCAAACGGACGTCCGCTTTGTCCAGATTTCGTCCGTTTGGGGTGCCAATAGGTAGCAAAACGGACATGCGTGTCCGGCTTCTTTTGGAGGCGCCCAACGCAGCAGACTACCCCAAAATGTCCGCCTGTGCGTTTGCCCCTGCGGTCGCCCTGCAGCAGCATCAGCTCGCGCCCTCGGCCATGCCAGCGCCCTGCAAAACTGCGCGCGCCCGCCGGCGCCGTTGCACGCATGCTCGCCAGCCGCGCTGCACTCGCCTAGGCGACGAAGCTGCGGCACATGCAGCGGCTCGCTAGCTAGCTAACTAGTTAGCACACCCGCTGCACACTTGCAGTTTGCACGCCGGTCGTGCAGCAACTAGCTAGCTAACTAGCCCATGCAGGATGCCCGCCGCGCACTTGCAGCTAGCTGGCTAGCTAGCCCACGCAGCACGCCCGCACGCTCGCGCCCGCCTACAGCTGTGGCGGCGCGCTCACGCCATGCCGCCTGTTGCCGCAGCTCGCCGCAACCCCGCCTCGCCCGCTGGCAGCTACGCCTGCGACGCCGTCGTCCGTATCATGCTCTGTCCATTTGGGACGACCGTCGCCCGCTCGCGCCCCGCACCCGCCCGCTCACTCCCGCCACACCCGGCCCCGCCCGCGCCTCGCCTTGCTCGCGCCCTCGCCTCGCCGCGGGGCCGTCTCGCGCCCGCATCGCCGCCGGACGCGCCGCGCCTCGCCCTGCGCGCGCTTGCCTTGCCCCGCCCAGCCTAGCCCCTGCTTACCGCCACGCGCGCTCGCAACACTCGCCCACAGCCGCCGACCCGCCCCGCCTCGACGCCCACCACCCACCAGCACCCGCCGGGTGCGGCCTCGCCCTCGCCGGGGCCCCACCCGCCCCCCGCGCCCTCGTGCCTGGCCGGTGCCGCAAGCACCAGCCGTCGAGCGCGCTCGCGAGTGCGGCCTCGCCGTCGCTGGGGCCCCGCTCGCCCCGCCGTGCCGCTCCGGGCTCACCGCCCTAACCTGCGCCCACTGCTCCTGCCTTGTCGGAGCTCGTCGTGGCTGCCAGCGGCAGCACGAAGCGGGCAGCCATGGCCGGGGAAAAGGAGAAAAAGGAAGAGAGATGGGATGGGTGGACAGATGGACCCTTTTTATTTGTATGACATGCGGGCCACACTACACATGCAAGCGGACCGAGATGGACGAGGAGTGGCCAGAAAGTGTCCGTTTGTGTCCGCTTCGGCCTCAAAACGAGACCAACTTTGGTCCAGAGATGGGGTGAAACGGACACGAAACGGACGAAAAAAGTAAAATGGGGTCTGCCGCTGGGTCGTCTGATATGTCCGTTTTACCTCAAACGGACGCACCCGGACAAAATGGGGTGGTGCGGTGGAGTTGGCCTCATTGCCTACTCCACTGGCTATTTTCTTTCGGTGAATTACTCCACTGAAGCACCGAATGCTCGTCTCAGGTCTCAAAAGAAAACCGAAGTTGTCCAAATTACGTCCGCCCATGCTCTAGCCAAGGTACGTGTTCAAACTACTCGAGCAATACTGAGTTGGAATTGTTTTGGTCAAGCAGGTAAACTGAACGAGCCATACCTGCAAGTTTCTCTGGTGGTCGACAACGATCTGAATGTGGAGGATCAAAAGTCTGCACTTGGTCGTGATGCAGGAATTGGAGAAGAGGTGAGGGGAAAAGGGAAGAGAATGAGTTGAGTCAGAACTTAGACATAGCACCCATGGAGACAGCCGCGTGCAATCCGAGTATATTTCGCTAGCTAGGATCTAGGATAGATAGGTAGCTATGTTCAACATATGGTTTGTGCATGTATATTGTATAGCCCGGCCCACCTCCTAGTCATTGTATAGTTGAGGTTGTGGCCTACTTTGTACTCCGTATATACGTGCGCTATGCACGGATCAATATATCGTGAAGTATTGCCAAAACTCTCGTTTCCAACATCGTATCATACCTGCGATCCTAACCCTAACCCTTGCCGCTGTCGCCGCGATCTAATCGCCGCCGCCACCACCCGTCGCCGCTGCCGCCGCGTCCGTACGCCGCCGAGCCGCCGCCCATGTGTGCAGCCGCTGCCCCCTTCTCCATGCTTTCGCCCGCCTCACGCCGCACCTATCGGATTTCGGGTTCCGGCAGACCCTTGAGGTTCGAACACTGGGGTGCGCGCAGAGATTTCGCCTTCTACCTACCTGCACCCCACCGCCTCGCTAAGATCTAAGCTATGGAAAGAACAGCACAAGAGACACAGGGTTTATACTGGTTCGGGTCACCGTTGTGGTGTAATACCCTACTCTAGTGTGTGGTGTGGTGGATTGCCTCTTGGGCTGATGATGGTGAGCAATACAAGGAAGAACAGCCTCGCGAGGGTCTGTTCTTGGCTGGGGCGATGAACTGCTAGGAGGAGTTCAGTCACCCTTCTCTCTCTCTCTCTCTCTCTCTGATTCTGATTGCCTTTGTATATCTCTATGCTCTGATTTGATTGCCTCTACCCTGGGGGTGGCTAGTCCTATTTATACGCAAAGGCCTTGGTCCTCTTCCCAAATATTGAGTGGGAAGGGCGCCAACAATTGGCCATTTTGAAGGGGAACATCTGGTACACTTATCTTGACTAAAATTGGTCTTCGCCTGCCAAAGGCTCTGGTGGTGACGCTGGCTTGGGCTCCACAATGACTTCCTCCCTGCCGTTGGGCTGGTCTTGGTCTTGTTGCACCGAAACGGGTGCCTTTGCTTGATGCTCTCGCCTGCGCTTGCTCCCTTTGCACCAAAGAGGAAAGGAGGACACTGCGCGGGCTGGCGCCCGCCTGGCGCCCTCGGTCGTCATGGCTTGCGTCACGGGCATCTCGTGAGGTACCCCGCCTTTATCTCTCCGCCTCCTCACGAGCCAGCCTGATGAGGTCGTGCCTGAGGAAGCTCCGTGTCGTCCACCCTGCGAGGCTCGGCCCCTCGCGAGGGTCTTGGGTCTGTGTTGATGAAGATGGGCCGTGCTGGGCCCCCTTTTGAGCCACGCCGCAGGCAGGCAAGTCTAGGAACCCCCGTTCCCAGAACGCCGACATAGGCCCCGGGCCCAAGGCGCGCCCGGACTTGGCTGTGCAGGGAGGCAAAAGGGCAAGGGCGAAGCGCCGCGGGCCCTAACAGCCTGCGGCCTTGGGTGCCGCGTGGCGGTTGATTGGACGTGGGCGTCTCCACTTCCCCACGACGCCTCGGCAACTGCACGGATTGGACAAGTCCCTGCATGCAAAGCGGGTCATGATTACCTGCGATCGTGGAGGTCGGCGGTTGGCCTTCGCCGGCCATAAATACGGAACTGCACGCGCCCTTCCAGTCTCTTCTTGCTTCTCCTTCTTCCCGGTCCTTGCTCCGTCTTGCTGCGATGGCTACGTCGAGGAGGTTCTCGGCCGCAGAGAAGGGGAAGGCTCGCCAGGATGAGCCTGCCTCTCCCCCACCCAAGCGCGGCCGAGGGCGCCCTCGCGAACATCCTGTGGCCACCACGGCAGCTCCCCGCGGCCGTGGAGATGGTTTCCAGCACGGCGACGGGTGGACAGCTGCGGCCGGGGGGCGCGCTTTGGTCGCGCGTCCCCCTAGGCCGCGCTTTCGCGCTGCAGAGGTGCTGCCGGAGTTCGTTGTGTGGTCGGCGGAGCCGACTAGCGCCCGGCTTCAACTTCCTCGCTTCCTCCTCGGCGAGCTCCCGGCCGGCGCCCCGGGCGGCCTCTGGCTTCAGGCAGACGGCTGCTGCAGCCGGGCCTCATGGGCTTCGCTGGAGGTCTCCGCAGCCGGGAGCCTGGCCTTGACCCGCGGTTGGCAGACGTTTGCCCGCGCGCATGGCCTGAGCCGTCGGTGCACCCTACACTTCAAGTTTGACAGCGATGCCACCCTCTACGTGAGGGTGTTTGGGGATGACGGTCGCCGCCCAGGGTGCTGCCCTAAGGACAACGACCGCGGCCGGGGACCCATCCCCAGCGATGACGGAGAGGATAGCACTCGCGTGATTGGTGGCGCTCAGGGTTCCCCCCACTTCACCGGCTCTTCTTCAGGCGGCGACTCTTCTAGCAGTGGCCGCGGTCAGCCTCCACGCCGTCGTACCTGCTTGGAAGGTGGTGGCGCGTCTGTCGGCATTCTGGGAACAGGGGTCCCCAGACTTGCCTGCCTGCGGCCCGCGGCGTGGCTTGAATGGAGGCCCAGTACGGCCCACCCTCATCAACCCAAGACTCAAGACCCTCGCGAGGGGCCAAGCCTCGCGTTGAGGATGATGCAACGCTTCCTCGGGCGCGGCCTCCTCAGGTTGGCTCATGAGGAGGCGGATATATCAAGGCAGGGTACCTCGCGAGGTGCCCATGATGCAAGCCATGACGACCAAGGGTGCCAGGCGGGCGCCAGACCGCACAGTGTCCTCCCCTTTCCTCTTTGGTGCAAAGGGGGCAAGCGCAGGCGATAGGATCAAGCAAAGGCATCCATTTCGGTGCAACGAGACCAAGACCAGTCCAACGGTGGGAATGAGCTCATCGTGGAGCCCAGAGCAGCGTCAACACAGGGCCTTTGGCAGGCGAAGACAAACTTTGGTCAGGATAAGTGTACTGTATGTTCCCCTTCGAATTGGCCAATTGTTGGCGCCCTTCCCGCTCAAATATTTGGGAAGAGGTCCAAGGCCTTTGCCTATAAATAGGACTAGCCACCCCCAGGGTAGAGGCACGGGGTGTTGATCTAGCATCCAGCATCGAGCATCTAGAAGGCATCTAGTATCCAGAATCCAGCCAAGGAGAGAAAGAGAGAAGGGTGGCTGAACTCCCCTAGCAGTTCATCGTCCCAGCTAGAACACGCCCTCGCGAGGCTGTTCACCCTTGTACTGTTCATCTTCATTAGCCCAAGAGGCAATGCACCCACAAAACTAGAGTATGGTATTACACCACAACGGTGGCCCGAACTAGTATAAACTCTGTGTTCTTGGTGCTGTTCTTTCGGTAGTTTAGATCCTTGCGAGACGGAGAGGTAGTGGGCAGAATCTCCGCGCGCACCCCAGAGTTCGAACCTTAAGGGTCTGCCGGAACCCACGATCCGACATTTGGCGCGCCAGGTAGGGGTTCGCCGGAATCTGTCTTCCACCGCTCCGTTCTCCTCCGACCGTCGCATCCATTTCTGACACTCGTCGGGCCCGTGCCGAGCGCCGGGCCGCCATCGCTTCCCGCATCGCCCAGACAGCTCCCGTCGGCGGGCGTCCTCGTCGTTCCCCGTCGCCCGCCGTCAACGCCGCCACCGGCCCGGCGGGGAACGAGCAACAAGCGTCGTCTCAGCACCCATCCGTGCGGCGAGACAGCCGCACCGCTACTCCATCACTCACGCCAGCTGGCTCTTCGTCCCACGCGCTCCGCACGCCCTTGGAGGCTCGAGCTGCACTCATCGCGGCAAACGAGCTCCTGCGCTACCGTCCCGGTGACGACGTCTACGAAGAGTGGCTCGACCGCGTCGCCGAGCTCGTCCGCGCCGCAGGGGGCTCTCCTGCACCGTCCGCTCCACTGTGCCGCACCCCGCCCAGCGCGGGCAATGAAGCTCCGGGGGCATCCCAGCCACCTCCGCACCAAGAAGACGCCATGGCTCCAAGGCGCATGGCCCCTGTGCGGAACCCGCTCCGTCAGGCGCCAGCCCAGCAAGAACGGAGCTGCCAAGAAGTCCCTCGACCGCAAGAGGCTGCCCGGGCGCTCCCTGCTCCGGCTTGCCGCGACCCTGCTCCAGCTCCGGCACGTCAAGACCCCGCGCTGCTCCCAGCTGCCGCGCCTACACCACCGAGCTGCGTAGCGTCGCGTGGCCCGGCAAGTTCAAGCCGGACCTGCCTCCCCGCTATGACGGCACGACTGATCCCACAGAGTTCCTCCAGCTCTACGAGCTGGGCATCGAAGCTGCCAACGGGGATGAAAAGGTCATGGCGAACTGGTTCCCCATGGCGCTGAAGGAAGGAGCTCGCACCTGGCTCCTGAATCTCGCTCCAGGCACGATCTCGTCCTGGGAGCAGATGCGCACCCGCTTCATCGTCAACTTCCAAGGTACTCGCGACCGGCCGCCTGCAGTGAGCGACCTGTGCCGCATCAAGCAACAACCTGGGGAGACCCTGCAAAAGTACATCCAGCGCTTCAACAGTGCGCGCCTCAAGATCCCCAAGGTGTCCGAGGAAGCCATCATCTCAGCCTTCTCCGATGGCGTGCGCGACGTCAAGATGAAGGAGGAGCTGGCGATGCATGAAGACCTCTGCACCTCCCTGGAGCTGTTCAACTTGGCGACCAAGTGCGCCAGGGCTGAGGGGGGACGTCTCTCCCTCCTCGAGCTGCCTGCCGCAGACCCAGAAGAGAAGAAGCCCAAGGCCAAGGACGTGAAGCGCAAGGGGGCTGCCGTACTCGCGGCAGAACCGGACACCAAGCGGGGCAAAGATCTGCCCGAATCCGCCAGGGGCAGCCGGTACTGTGTGTACCACAACCTCCACACCCACAACACCAACGAATGCCAAGAACTCCGCGCTGTGAGAGAAGGAAGGATCGGCCGTCGCCCTGACCGCGCCGACCGGGGCTACGGCCGAGGAGGAGGAAGAAACCCGGGACGCTGGGAAGACCGCGGCCCGCGCCAGGGGTGGCGCGACCAACCTCGCGAGGACCGCTGGCGGGACCTGCCTCGCGAGGGGAACTGGAGGGATCAACCTCGTGAGGATCACCCACATGGCAACGCGGGCCTCCCTCCGCTGCCGCCTCAGCCAAGGAGGAACGAAGACCGCCATCAAGACGAGGGGGCTGGGGGCTTCCAAGAGCCGCGCGCGATCGCCTGCATCCTAGGCGGAGCTCAAGCCCCAGCCTCCCAACGCATCTTCAAGCAGTTTGCCCGTGAAGTCAATGCAGTCCTCCCCAAACTCGAAGGAAGGCGCCCCCTCAAGTGGTCGGCGTGCGCCATCACGTTCAGCTCAGCGGATCAGCTCAAGTGTGCGGCCACAGCCGGGGTCCTCCCGATGCTTTGCTCCCCAATCATCAGCAATGTGCTGGTCACCAGGACCATTATCAATGGTGGAGCAGGGCTCAACGTCCTATCCGTGGAAACATTCGACAACCTCCAAGTGCCCTATGACCAGCTTCAGCCAACCAAGCCTTTCTCCGGAGTCATCGACGGTTCAACAATCCCGATCGGGCAGGTCCGCCTCCCTGTCACCTTCGGGACCCGCAGCAATTACCGCACCGAGCTCATCGGCTTTGACGTCGCTCACATCCTCTTGCCGTACAACGCCATCCTCGGGTACCCAGCACTGGCCAAATTCATGGCCGTAACTCACCACGGCTACAATGTCCTCAAGATGCCAGGGAGTGGCGGCGTCATCACGGTGCCATGTGAAGAGATGGATGCAGTGTGTTCCCTGGAGCGATCCTTTTAGGCCGCGTCGCTAGAAGACCCAGATCGCGGGAGCAGGAGGCCTCCCGAGACCACACCCAAGAAGAAGAAGATGTCGTCAGGCTTTGCCCTCCAGGAGGCAGGACCCTTAGGGCCCAAGCCTGCCCAGGGGGACCCTCCTTCCATCGCATAGGAAAGCGCGCCCGGCGCCCTCCTCAGGCAGGGCTCGGGGGCTCTCACCTTGATGGCCACCGACCTTGCCAGGGTCACGAGGGAGGCGCTTGGGCACCACGTGGAGGCGTGCTTCGACGCACGTTTCCCTGAAGAAGGAGCGAAGCAAGCAGAGTCAGACCAGCAGGAGTTCGTTAACCAGGCCATTCAAGAACTACAGGAGTCGAGAATCATGAGAGGTTGCTGCCGCTTACCGGCTGTGGCTCCCCATCCAGGCGAGGATGGTGGGCCGCGTGTCTGCATCGATGTACCAGGGCTCAATCGAGTCGCCACGACAGAGCGCCTCTGGCCCTCACAAGTGGGGCGTTGCGGAGGTCCACCCCACAGCTATGTTCGCATGCCCTACGAGTTGCCGAGCGTGGCTGCTGCGTACCAGTGCCTCATGAGGGGCATCATGGAGACTCAGGAAGACAGGCGATCCGCAGTCCTGGTGGAGATGGAGATGATTCACGAGGAGCCACCAGCGCCTCCGGAGCCTCCCGAGGCCCCAGGGCCTGGGGGCTCATGAGGATCTCCTCCGGCAGCCCACCGAGTCTGCCGCACCAATGCCATTTCGTCGTCGACATCTTCAGGTGACATCTTTCAAGCTTCATTCCCAGCTGGGAGCGCCCTCCTAGGGCTGCATTACTCCCAGGCCGCGTGGGTCCGTCTGAAAGCACAAGTGCTCCTCAGGTGGTTTTGGTAATTAATGTCAACATTTCTCTTGTTGGACTAACACTTTTATCTAGTATATTTCAGATAAATTCAACAATGGAGTGGCATGGACTAAAGGTTGTGGGAACCCCTTCAAGATGCTAAGGACAAAGGACTGGCTAAAGCTTCAAGCTCAAGACTCTTCATTTTACACTTTTAGTAATCCAAGATCACATTGAGTCTATAGGAAAAGCCAATACTATCAAGAAGGGATGAGGTGTTGCTTAATGAGCCTCTTGCTCCATGTGCTTAATGATATGCTCCAAAACCCTCAGCTACTTTCCCACTTCCACATATGACCTAAACCCTAAGCCAAACTCGGTCATACCGATTCTTTCTATCCGGCGCCACCGAGTTTTCATATGTCATAAGCCACTGCCAAAACCCTAGCAAATCGGTTCTACCGATAGGGATCTCGGTGTCACCGAGATGGGATTGCAATCTCACTGTGTATGTCCATTGTCAAAATCGGGCTCACCGAGTTTAGGCAATCGGTACTACCGAGATTACAATGCAAACTCTCTGGATAACTCATTACCAAAATCGGTCCAACCGAGTTTAGTAATCGGTCCCACCAAGTTTGCCTGACCAACTCTCTGGTTAGCTAATTACCATATCGGTCTTACCGAGTTTGTGTAATCGGTCTCACCGAGATTATGTTATGCCCAAACCCTAACCATATCGGTCCTACCTAGATGCATGTCAGTCCCACCGAAAAACTCTAACGGTCACTAGGTTTACCTTTTCGGTCCGACCGAGTTTGTTGATTCGGTCCCACCGAGATTGGTAAATTGTGTTTAACGGTTGGATTTTAAGTGGAGGCTATATATATACCCCTCCACCTCCTCTTCATTCGTGGAGAGAGCCATCAGAAGACATCTACACTTCCAACTGATATGTTCTGAGAGAGAACCACCTACTCATGTGTTGAGACCAAGATATTCCATTCCTACCATATGAATCTTGATCTCTAGCCTTCCCCAAGTTGCTTTCCGCTCAAATCTTCTTTCCACCAAATCCAAATCCAATGAGAGAGAGAGTTGAGTGTTGGGGAGACTATCATTTGAAGCACTAGAGCAAGGAGTTCATCATCAACGCACCATTTGTTACTTCTTGGAGAGTGGTGTCCCCTAGATTGGCTAGGTGTCACTTGGGAGCCTCCGACAAGATTATGGAGTTGAACCGAGGTGTTTGTAAGGGCAAGGAGATCGCCTACTTCATGAAGATCTACCGCTAGTGAGGCAAGTCCTTCATGGGCGATGGCCATGGTGGGATAGATAAGGTTGCTTCTTCGTGGACCCTTCGTGGGTGGATCCCTCCGTGGACTCACGCAACTGTTACCCTTCGTGGGTTGAAGTCTCCACTAACGTGGATGTAGGATAGCACCACCTATCCGAACCACGGGAAAAACATCCGTGTCTCCAATTGCGTTTGAATTCTCCAAACCCTTCTCTTTACATTCTCGCAAGTTGCATGCTTTACTTTCCGCTGCCTATATACTCTTTGCATGCTTGGTTGATATGTATTGTATGTGCTGAAATTGTGCCTAAAACTTCACTCAAACCAAAAAGGCTTAAAAACTGCAACTTTAGTACTAAGTGTCTAATCACCCCCCTCTAGACACACCTACTTCTAGATCCTACAAGTGGTATCAGAGCTTTGGTCTCCATTGCCTTGGTTTAATCACCATTGGAGGAAGATGGATGTGTCTACTTTAGGGAGTCTTAGACATAGAGTGCCTATTCTTGATGGAGAGTATTTTCATGAGTGGAAAAATGAGATGCTTGTGATTTTCAATCAATATCATTTGAACAAGTATATTGATAGTCCTTGTGCTCCTCATGTTGATCCTATGCATTCCGCTCTAGATGAAGATAATGACATGATTCGTAATCTTTGAACCGTTGAGCTCATCATTAGAGGATTGCCCAAAAACTTGATTGCTAGTTTACCTACTCTTAATTGTGCCTATAACATATGGAAATTTCTTGAGGAACGATTTCCCAACTATTCCTTAAAAAACTTGGATGAAATTCTCCATAAATCTATTGCCTTGAGTAAAATGAACTATAGTGATCCTAGTTTTGGTAATTGTCTATTTGAGCTTACCAATCACATGCGTGCTAAAGGAAATATTGGAATCATTGGTGATATCATAACCGAATCCATAAGAATTCATAAAAGTGACCACTTTGATGATCATTTATCTAATGAATTACCCTCTCTAGGATATGATCAATCACAAGATGATGTTGAACATGGATACGATGATGAAGATGATGATAGTGACTCCAATCTTGATGATGCAATGAGACACTTTGGTCTTATGGCTAATCTTCGAGGATATGTGTCAGGAGGAAAGGAATGGGTTCTCGACAGTGGATGTACTGATCATATGACCGGAGATGAAGAGATGTTCCGTGAGCTTGCTGAAAATGACGGCCCTTGAAAGTATGTCACCTTTGGTGATAATTCAAAGGGTAAGGTGGCCATCTCACACGATAGCTCCATTCAAAATGTCATGCTTGTTGAATCTCTTGGCTACAACTTACTTTCAGTATCTAGACTTGCTGATTTCGGATTGAATGTCCTATTTACTGAGGTAGATTGCCAAGTGTTTCGTCGAGATAATCATAAAATGGTCTTTACCGGTATACGTAGAGGTGACCTTTATATTGTCGATTTCTCTAAAAAGGCACAACCTAAAACTTGCTTTATTGCTAAATCCTCAAAAGGTTGGTTGTGGCATAGACGACTAGGTCATGTTGGCATGAGAAACCTTGACATGCTTATTAAAGGAAATCATATCCTTGGAGTTAACGATGTCATATTTGATAAGGATAGACTTTGAAGTGCTTGTCAAGCAGGTAAACAGGTTGGAGGAAGGCATCCCGTGAAGAACATCATGAGCACAAGGAGGCCACTCGAGCTACTTCATATGGATCTTTTTGGTCCCAATGCCTACAAGAGTCTCGGTGGAAATTCTTTTGGTCTAGTCATAGTTGATGATTTTTCAAGATTTTACGTGGGTGTTCTTTCTTGATGATAAATCACAGGTCCAAAAGATCTTCAAAAACTTCTCTACAAAGGCCCAAAATTAGTTTGATGTGAAGATCAAGAAGGTTCGGAGAGACAACGGAACGGAGTTCAAGAACGCAAATGTGGATACCTTTCTTGACGAAGAAGGGATTTCACATGAGTTCTCGGCTACGTACACACCTCAACAAAATGGAGTTGTTGAGAGGAAGAACCGGACGCTCATCGAAATGGCGAGAACGATGCTTGATGAGTACAAGACGCCGAAGCACTTCTGGGCAGAAGCGGTTGAGACGGCTTGTCATGCAACAAATCGCTTGTATCTTCACAAGCTACTCGCCAAGACGGCATACGAGCTCCTCACCGGTAACAAACCCCAAGTTGGATACTTTCGAGTATTTGGCTCAAAGTGCTACATTCTAGATAAGCATCGTCGTTCAAAGTTTGCTCTTAAATCTCATGAAGGTTTCCTACTTGGTTATGGCTCGAACTCTCACACTTACCGTGTCTACAACAATTTCACCCGAAAGGTTGAAGAAACGGTAGATGTGAAGTTTGATGAATCTAATGGCTCGCAAGTAGAGCAATTTCCAATTGATGTAGGAGACAAAGACCCTTCGGAAGCAATTCAAGACTTATCTGTTGGAAAATTCGTCCAACGGAGGTGAAGGAGAATACCTCGTCCGTCCAAGTGGAAGCTTCTACTTCACAACAAGGTGAATCAAGAGTTGACACAGAAGCATCCACAAGTGGGATACACCAAGATGAAGAAAATGAGGAAACGCATCAAGACGAACATCAACAACCTCCTTCTCCACCACGACAAGTGAACGACAACGCCAACAATGAAGAAGGCCATGAAGAAGAACAAGATGAAGAAGAAGTTCAACGAAGACCCAAGCAAAAGCTTTCACGAGTTCGAGCAAGAATTGCCAAAGATCATCCCGTCGAGCAAATCTACAATGATATCCAAACCGGGAGAATTACTCGCTCAAAAACTCGTTTAGCTAACTTTTGTGAAAACTATTCATTCATCTCTAGCATTGAACCTATGAATGTCGAAGAAGCGTTGGAAGATCCGGATTGGATAAACGCTATGCATGAAGAGCTACACAACTTTGAGAGAAACCAAGTTTCGACATTGGTTGAGAAGCCCGACAACAACCACAACATCATCGGTACCAAATGGGTGTTTCGCAATAAGCAAGATGAAGATGGACAAGTGGTTCGCAACAAAGCACATCTCGTCGCTCAAGGATACACACAAGTCGAAGGTATGGACTATGGTGAGACATATGCTCCCGTTGCTAGACTTGAGTCCATTCGCATCTTACTTGCCTTTGCTAATCATCATAATATCACCTTGTACCAAATGGACGTTAAAAGTGCTTTTCTAAATGGTGAAATAGAGGAGGAAGTTTATGTCAAACAACCTCCCGGCTTTGTCAATCCTAAGAAACCTAATCATGTTTACAAACTTCACAAAGCACTTTATGGTCTTAAACAAGCTCCTAGAGCATGGTATAAATGTTTGACTAAGTTCCATATTGCAAGTGGTTTTGAAATTGGAAAAATTGATTCTACACTTTTTAATGAAAGAGTTAATGGAGAACTATTTGTATGCCAAATTTATGTTGATGATATCATATTTGGTTCTACTAACCCTCTTTTTAGTGAAAAGTTTGGAAAGCTTATGTCAAAGAAGTTTGAGATGTCTATGATGAGCGAACTCAAATTCTTTCTCGGTTTGCAAATCAAGCAAACTAAGGAAGGTACATTTATCTCTCAAACGAAGTACACCAAAGACCTATTCAAGAAGTTCAATATGCAAGAATGCAAAGGTATGTCTACACCCATGCCTACTAGTGGACATAATGATTTGACCAAAGATGGTGAACCGGTTGATCAAAAGGTTTATCGCTCTATGATTGGTTCATTGTTATACCTATGTGCCTCTCGTCCCGACATTATGCTACGTGTGTGCATGTGTGCACGATATCAAGCTGCTCCTAAAGAATGTCATCTTAAGGCCATGAAAAGAATAGTGAGATACTTAATCTATACACCAAATTTTGGCATTTGGTATCCTAAGAGGTCCTCTTTCGATCTTGTTGGGTATTCCGACTCGGATTATGCCGGAGACAAGGTTGATAGAAAGTCCACTTCGGGTACATGTCAATTTCTTCGTAGATCTCTTGTGTCTTGGTCCTCCAAGAAACAAAACTCGGTATCCTTATCCACCGCCGAAGCGGAATACATTGCCGTCGGTTCATGTTGTGCTCAATTACTTTGGATGACCCAAACTCTTAAAGATTATGGGGTCTATGTGAAACATGTTCCATTGCTTTGTAACAACGAAAGTGCTATCAAAATTGGTCATAATCCTGTGCAACATTCTCGAACTAAGCATATTGAAGTTCGTCATCATTTCATTCGAGACCATGTTGCAAAGGGTGACATTGATCTTAAACATCTTCGCACCGATAAGCAATTAGTGGACATATTCACTAAACCGCTTGATGAGAAAGTGTTTTGCAGGTTGAGAGGAGAATTGAACATCATTGATGCTTCAAACTTGGAGTAGAAACTCCATTGGATACATGCAAGACATGAGCTTATGACTAATCCCTGATATATCTCCTATGATGACTATCTAATGTCTTGGATATATTTGCATGTTGCATGTTATCTAATCCATGTAGGTACTTGGATGAATCTATTTCTATGAGATTGCAACTCCCTCACATCTTGAGCAATCTCTACATCACCAAGTCTCTACACGACGGTGGTTGAAGACAAGGAAGCACGAAACCATTCAAACATATCCTTTGACAAATTCTATGTTGAGCTTCATGATTGTCATTCTTGGATCTACAAGTGTTTTTCCTTGCAAGAACTAACCCATGTAGATAGATGAACTCAAATTCCAAGGGGTGCTCCCAACTCATGATGAGCTACATCAACCTCGAGCACCCACACAAGTTCAACTACATGAGCAAGACCCACACCACCACCCAAGGTATGATATTCCATCTTAGAGAAGCTTTACTCCAAGACATGAGTCAAAGCAACTCAACAAGATGAGAATACAACAAAATGCTTAAACGAAAAATGGTAACACCATTTTGAGCTTAAACGATGAGTATGACCCATGATCAAGTGTTCTCACTTGACTCCTAAGTCAATATACTCTAGCATAGGTGACTATGTCACCGCCCAATTCTAGATGAAGTTCTCTTGTGTTCTCTTGTTATTGCATTTGTCCCTTGCATACTTGTTTCCCTCTTTTTAAAAAAAACTTCATCTAGAACTTCTATTCTTTTCTTTTTGATTCTTTTTGTCCTGCATATTTCTGCATCAAATTCCTTGCAAATCTTTCAGTTAACTCATTGCAAATCTTTGTGAGATCTTATTTGACTAGTGAGCTGAGGTGACAAGTGTTTTCTCTGTAGTAAACTCGGTTTCACTGAATTGAACGTTTCGGATCAACCGAATCCCTTCGGTACCACCAAAACATGACGCTCGGTGCCACCGATTTCGCAACAGGAAAACAGTTTGTCACTTATTTTATATTTCTTCTGATCCAGCTCCACTCAATGAATCTTATCCTCTACAAGCATCACAGTTTTATCCATTGCTTTATGCTGAATCTCAAGGACCAAACCTATTCGACAGATTCCAGAAGAACCTTCTTGGAAATTGATGTCAAGGGGGGAGAGAGAGATCACATCAAAGCTTATCATCAGGGAGAAAAAGAGAGAAAGTATTAAGGGGGAGAAATAGATCTCCAGGGGGAGAGAATACTCAAGGATCCCAGATGCTTGATGTTTAAGAGGAGAGATGCCACATGTCTTTTTGGGGGAAAGACATGCTCATAGAACATAGTGCTTCTATTCATTCATATATTTCCAAGTGGGGCGTTGCGGAGATCCACCCCACAACTATATTCGCATGCCCTACGGCTTGCCGAGCGTGGCTGCTGTGTACCAGCGCCTCATGAGGGGCATCATGGAGACTCAGGAAGACAGGCGATCCACAGTCCTGGTGGAGACGGAGATGATTCGCGAGGAGCCACCAGCGCCTCCGGAGCCTCCCGAGGCCCCAGGGCCTGGGGGCTCATGAGGATCTCCTCCCGCAGCCCACCGAGTCTGCCGCACCAACGCCATTTCGTCGTCGACATCTTCAGGTGACATCTTTCAAGCTTCATTCCCAGATGGGAGCGCCCTCCTAGGGCTGCATTACTCCCAGGCCGCGTGGGTCCGTCTGAAAGCACAAGTGCTCCTCAGGTGGTTTTGGTAATTAATGTCAACATATCTCTTGTTGGACTAACACTTTTATCTAGTATATTTCAGATAAGTTCAACAATGGAGTGGCATGGACTAAAGGTTGTGGGAACTCCTTCAAGATGCTAAGGACAAAGGACTGGCTAAAGCTTCAAGCTCAAGACTCTTCATTTTTGTTGGGGAACGTAGCAGAAATTTAAAATTTTCCTACGTGTCACCAAGATCTATCCATGGAGAAACCAACAACGAGGGGAAATAGAGTGCATCTACATACCCTTGTAGATCGCTAAGCGGAAGCGTTCAAGTGAACGGGGTTGATGGAGTCGTACTCGCCGTGATCCAAATCACCGATGACCAAGTGCCGAACGGACGGCACCTCCGCATTCAACACACATGCAGCCCGGTGACGTCTCCCATGCCTTGATCCAGCAAGGAGAGAGGGAGAGGTTGAGGAAGACTCCGTCCAGCAGCAACACAACGGCGTGGTGGTGGTGGAGGAGCGTGGCAATCCTACAGGGCTTCGCCAAGCACCGCGGGAGAGGAGAAGGACTTGGGAGAGGGGGAGGGCTGCGCCAGCACATTGGTGTTGTTGCCCTCCCACCCCCTTCATATATATAGGGGCAAGGGAGAGAGGGCCGGCCCCCTCAGATCCCATCTGAGGAGGGGGCGGCGGCCAGGAGGGGGTGGCTTGCCCCCCAAGGCAAGGGGGGCGCCCCCTTCTAGGGTTCCCCCAAACCCTAGGCGCCTTGGGCCCTTGTGGGGGGGGGGGCGCACCAGCCCACCTGGGGCTGGTCCCCTCCCACATGTGGCCCATGCAGCCCTCCGGGGCCGGTGGTCCCACTTGGTGGACCCCCGGGACCCTCCTGGTGGTCCCGGTACGTTACCGATAAAACCCGAAACCCTTTCGGTGACCAAAACAGGACTTCCCATATATAAATCTTTACCTCCGGACCATTCCCGAACTCCTCGTGACGTCCGGGATCTTATCCGGGACTCCAAACAACATTCGGTAACCACATACGAACTTCCTTTACAACCCTAGCGTCATTGAACCTTAATTGTGTAGACCCTACGGGTTCGGGAAGCATGCAGACATGACCAAGATGTACTCCGGTCAATAACCAACAGCGGGATCTGGGTACCCATGTTGGCTCCCACATGTTCCACGATGATTTCATCGGATGAACCACAATGTCGAGGATTCGATCAATCCCGTATACAATTCCCTTTGTCTAGCGGTATAGTACTTGCCCGAGATTCGATTGTCGGTATCTCAATACCTTGTTCAATCTCGTTACCGGCAAGCCTCTTTTTACTTGTTCCGTAGCACATCATCCCGTGATCAACTCCTTGATCACATTGTGCACATTATGATGATGTCCTACTGAGTGGGCCCAGAGATACCTCTCCGTCACACGGAGTGACAAATCCCAGTCTCGATTCGTGCCAACCCAACAGACACTTTCGGAGATACCCGTAGTGCACCTTTATAGACACCCAGTTACGTTGTGACATTTGGCACACCCAAAGTATTCCTACGGTATCCGGGAGTTGCACAATCTCATGGTCTAAGGAAATGATACTTGACATTAGAAAATCTTTAGCATACGAACTACACGATCTTGTGCTAGGCTTAGGATTGGGTCTTGTCCATCACATCATTCTTCTAATGATGTGATCCCTTTATCAATGACATCCAATGTCCATGGTCAGGAAACCGTAACCATCTATTGATCAACGAGCTAGTCAACTAGAGGCTTACTAGGGACATGGTGTTGTCTATGCATCCACACATGTATCTGAGTTTCCTATCAATACAATTCTAGCATGGATAATAAACGATTATCATGAACAAGGAAATATAATAATAACCTATTTATTATTGCCTCTAGGGCATATTTCCAACAGTATCCCACTTGCACTAGAGTCAATAATCTAGTTCACATCGCCATGTGATTGCAATGATTCCAACACCCGTGGGGTTTGATCATATCTCGCTTGTGAGAGAGGTTACTAGTCAACGGGTCTGAATCTTTCAGATCCGTGTGTGCTTTACAAATATCTATGTCATATCCTAGATGCAGCTACCATGCTCTATTTGGAGCTATTCCAAATAACTGTTCTACTATACGAATCCAGTTTACTACTCAGAATAATCTGGATTAGTGTCAAAGCTTGCATCGGCGTAACCCTTTACGACGAACTCTTTTACCACCTCCATAATCGAGAAAATTCCTTAGTCCACTAGTTACTAAGGATAACTTTGACCGTTGTCCTGTGATCCATTTCTAGATCACACTTGTACCCCTTGACTGACTCATGGTTTGGCACACTTCAGGTGCGGTGCATAACATAGCATACTTTAGAGCCTACGACTAAAGCATAGGGGACGACCTTTGTCCTTTCTCTCTATTCTGCCATGGTCATGTCTTGAGTCTTGCTCAATACTCACACCTTGTAACACAGCCGAGAACTCCTTCTTTGCTGATCTATTTTGAACTCCTTCAAAATCTTGTCATGGTATGTGTTTGTTTGAAAGTACTATTAAGCGATTTTGATCTATCCTTATAGATCTTGCTGCTCAATGTTTAAGTAGCTTAATCCAGGTTTTCATTGAAAAACATTTTTCAAACAACCCTATATGCCTTCCAGAAATTCTACATCATTTTCGATAAACAATATGTCAACAACATATACTCATCAGAAATTCTATAGTGCTCCCACTCACTTCTTTGGAAATACAAGTTTCTCATAAACTTTGTATAAACCCAAATCTTTGATCATCTCATCAAAGCGTACATTCCAACTCCGAGATGCTTACTCCAGTCCTTAGAAGGATTGCTGGAGCTTTGCATACTTGTTAGCATCTTTCAGGATTGACAAAATCTTCTGGTTGTATCACATACAACCTTTCCTCAAGAAAATTGTCGAGGAAACAATGTTTTGACATCCTATCTGCACAATTTCATAAATAATGCAGTAATCGCTAACATAATTCCAACAGACTCTTAGCATCGCTACGAGTGAGAAAGTCTCATCGCAGTCAACTCCTTGAACTTGTCGGAAAACATCTTAATGACAAGTCGAGCTTTCTTAATGGTGACATTTACCATCATTGTCCGTCTTCCTTTTAAAATCCATCTGTACTCAACAGCCTTACGACCATCGAGACGTTCTGCCAAAGTCTACACTTTGTTTTCATACATGGATCCTCTCTCGGATTTTATGGCCTCGAGCCATTCATCGGAATTCGGGCCCACCATCACTTCTCCATAGCTCGTAGGTTCATTGTTGTCTAGCAACATGACTTCCAAGACAGGATTACGTACCACTCTGAAGCAGTACGCATCCTTGTCATCCTACGAGGTTTGGGAGTGACTTGATCCGAAGTCTCATGATCAATATCATAAGCTTCCACTTTAATTGGTGTAGGTGCCATAGGAACAACTCCTGTGCCCTGCTACACACTAGTTGAAGTGACGGTTCAATAACCTCATCAAGTCTCCACCATCCTCCCACTCAAGTCTTTCGAGAGAAATTTTTCCTCGAGAAAGGACCCGATTTGAGAAACAATCCCTATTGCTTTCGGATCTGAGACAGGAGGTATACCCAACTGTTTTGGGTATCCTATGAAGATGCATTTATCTGCTTTGGGTTCGAGCTTATCAGCCTGAAACTTTTTTACATAAGCGTCGCAGCCCCAAACTTATAAGAAATGACAGCTTAGGTTTCTCTAAACCATAGTTCATACGGTGTCATCTTATCGGAATTATGTGGTGCCCTATTTAAAGTGAGTGCGGTTGTCTCTAATGCCTAACCCATGAACGATAGTGGTAATTCGATAAGAGACATCATGGTATGCATCATATCCAATAGGGTGCAGTTATGATGTTCGGACACACCATCACACTATGGTGTTCCAGGCGGTACTAGTCGTGAAATAATTTCCACAATGTCTCAATTGTGTACCAAACTCGCAACTCAGATATTCATCTCTATGATCATATCATAGATATTTTATCCTCTTGTCACGACGATCTTCAGCTTCATTCTGAAATTACTTGAACCATTCAATAATTCAGACTTGTGTTTCATCAAGTAAATATGCTCAGTATATACTCAAATCATCTGTGAAGTAAGAGCATAACGATATCCACTGCTTGCCTCAGCACTCATTGGACTGCACACATCAAAATGTGTTACTTCCAACAAGTTGCTTTCTTGTTCCATTTTACTGAAACCGAAGCTTTCAGTCATCTTGCCCATGTGGTATGATTTGCATGTCTCAAGCGATTCAAAATCAAGTGAGTCCAAACGGTCCATCTACATGGAGTTTCTTCATGCGTATATACCAATAGACATGGTTCACATGTCTCAATCCTTTTCAAAAATGAGTGAGTCCAAAGATCCATCAACATGGAGCTTCTTCATGCGTTTTATACCAATATGACTTACATGGCAGTGCCACAAGAAGGTGGTACTATCATTACTATCTTATATCTTTTGGCATGAACATGTGTATCACTATGATCGAGATTCAATAAACCATTCATTTTAGGTGCAAGACCATTGAAGGTATTATTCAAATAAATAGAGTAACCATTATTCTCCTTAAATGAACAACCGTATTGCGATAGACATAATCCAATCATGTCTATGCTCAACGCAAACACCAAATAACAATTATTTAGGTTTAACACCAATCTCGATGGTAGAGGGAGCGTGCGATGCTTGATCATATCAACCTTGGAAACACTTCCATCACATCTTGTCAGCTCACCTTTAGCTAGTCTCCGCTTATTCCGTAGCTTTTATTTCGAGTTACTAACACTTAGCAACCGAACCAGTATCTAATACCCTGATGCTACTAGGAGTACTAGTAAAGTACACATTCACATTATGTATATCCAATATACTTCTATCGACAGCCTTCTCATCTACCAAGTATCTAAGTTAATTCTGCTCCAGTGGTTGTTCCCCTTATTACAGAAGCACTCAGTCTCGGGTTTGGGTTCAACCTTGGGTTTCTCCACTAGAGCAGCAGCTGATTTGCCATTTCATGAAGTATCCCTTCTTTCCCTTGCCCTTCTTGAAACTAGTGGTTTCACTAACCATCAACAATTGATGCTCCTTCTTGATTTCTACTTTCGCGGTGTCAAACATCGCGAATATTTCAAGGATCATCATATCTATCCCTGATATGTTATAGTTCATCACGAAGCTCTAGTAGCTTGGTGGCAATAACTTTGGAAAAACATCACTATCTTATCTGGAAGATTAACTCCCACTCGATTCAAGTGATTGTTGTACTCAGACATTCTGAGCACAAGCTCAACGATTGAGCTTTTCTCCCTTAGTTTGCAGGCTAAGAAAATCGTCGGAGGTCTTATACCTCTTGACGTGGGCACGAGCCTGAAATCCCAATTTCAGCCCTCGAAACATCTAATACGTTCCGCGATATTTCAAAAATGTCTTCGGTGCCTCAATTCTAAACCATTTAACATTACCGAACTATCATGTAGTCATCAAATCGTGTATGTCAGATGTTCGCAACATCCACAGACCACGTTCGAGGTCCAGCACACCGAGTGTTGCATTAAGGACATAAGCCTTCTATTGTCCACATAATTGCTACTATCAACTTTCAACTATATTTTCTCTAGGAACATATCTAAAACAGTAGAACTAAAGCGCGAGCTTACGACATAATTTACAAAGATCTTTTGACTATGTTCAGGATAATTAAGTTCATCTTATGAACTCCCTCTCAGATAGACATCCCTCTCGTCATCTAAGTGATTACATGATCCGAGTCAACTAGGCCGTGTCCGATCATCACGTGAGACGGACTAGTCATCATCGGTGAACATCTTCATGTTGATCGTATCTACCATACGACTCATGCTCGACCTTTCGGTCTCTTGTGTTGCGAGGCCATGTCTGTACATGCTAGGCTCGTCAAGTTAACCTAAGTGTTTTGCATGTGTTCCGAGGCCATGTCTGTACATGCTAGGCTCGTCAACACTCGTTGTATTCGAACGTAAGAATCTATCACACCCGATCATCACGTGGTGCTTCGAAACGACGAACTTTCGCAACGGTGCACAGTTAGGGAGAACACTTTCTTGGAATTTTAATGAGGGATCATCTTATTTACTAAAGTTGTTCTAAGAAAATAAGATGTATAAACATGATAAACATCACATGCAATCAAATAGTGACATGATATGGCCATCATCACTTTGTTCCTTTCGATCTCCATCTTCGGGGCTCCATGATCATCATCGTCACCGGCATGACACCATGATCTCCATCATCATGATCTCCATCATCGTGTCTTCATGAAGTTGTCTCGCCAACCATTACTTCTACTACTACAGCTAACGGTTAGCAATAATTTAAAGTAATTACATGACGTTTATGTTGACACGCATGTCATAAATAAATTAAGACAACTCCTATGGCTCCTGCCGGTTGTCATATTCATCGACGTGCAAGTCGTGATTCCTATTACAAGAACATGATCATCTCATACATCACATATATCATTCATCACATCCTTTTGGCCATATCACATCACATGGCATACCCTGCAAAAACAAGTTAGACGTCCTCTAATTGTTGTTTGCATGTTTTACGTGGCTGCTATGGGTTTCTAGCAAGAACGTTTCTTACCTACGCAAAACCACAACGTGATATGTCAATTGCTATTTACCCTTCATAAGGACCCTTTTCATCGAATCCGATCCGACTAAAGTGGGAGAGACTGGCACCCGCTAGCCACCTTATGCAACTAGTGCATGTCAGTCGGTGGAACCTGTCTCACGCAAGTGTACGTGTAAGGTCGGTCTGGGCCGCTTCATCCCACAATGCCGCCGAATCAAGATTGACTAGTAACGGTAAGCATATTGAACAAAATCAACGCCCACAACTACTTTCTGTTGTACTCGTGCATGGAATCTAAGCAATAGACCTAGCTCATGATGCCACTGTTGGGGAACGTAGCATAAATTTAAAATTTTCCTACGTGTCACCAAGATCTATCCATGGAGAAACCAACAACGAGGGGAAAGAGAGTGCATCTACATACCCTTGTAGATCGCTAAGCGGAAGCGTTCAAGTGAACGGGGTTGATGGAGTCGTACTCGCTGTGATCCAAATCACTGATGACCAAGTGCCGAACGGACGGCACCTCCGCGTTCAACACATGTGCAGCCCGGTGACGTCTCCCATGCCTTGATCCAGCAAGGAGAGAGGGAGAGGTTGAGGAAGACTCCGTCCAGCAGCAGCACAACGGCGTGGTGGTGGTGGAGGAGCGTGGCAATCCTGCAGGGCTTCGCCAAGCACCGCGGGAGAGGAGAAGGACTTGGGAGAGGGGGAGGGCTGCGCCAGCACATTGGTGTTGTTGCCCTCCCACCCCCTTCATATATATAGGGGCAAGGGAGAGGGGGGCCGGCCCCCTAAGATCCCATCTGAGGAGGGGGCGTCGGCCAGGAGGGGGTGGCTTGCCCCCCAAGGCAAGGGGGGCGCCCCCTTCTAGGGTTCCCCCAAACCCTAGGCGCCTTGGGCCCTTGTGGGGGGGGGGGGGCGCACCAGCCCACCTGGGGCTGGTACCCTCCCACATGTGGCCCATGCAGCCCTCCGGGGCCGGTGGTCCCACTTGGTGGACCCCCGGGACCCTCCTGGTGGTCCCGGTACGTTATCGTTAAAACCCGAAACCCTTTCGGTGACCAAAACAGGACTTCCCATATATAAATCTTTACCTCCGGACCATTCCGGAACTCCTCGTGACGTCCGGGATCTCATCTGGGACTCTGAAGAACATTCGGCAACCACATACGAACTTCCTTTATAACCCTAGCGTCATCGAACCTTAAGTGTGTAGACCCTACGGGTTCGGGAAGCATGCAAACATGACCGAGATGTACTCCGGTCAATAACCAACAGCGGGATCTGGATACCCATGTTGGCTCCCACATGTTCCACGATGATTTCATTGAATGAACCACGATGTCGAGGATTCGATCAATCCCGTATACAATTCCCTTTGTCTAGCGGTATAGTACTTGCCCGAGATTCGATCGTCGGTATCTCGATACCTTGTTCAATCTCGTTACCGGCAAGCCTCTTTTTACTCGTTCCATAGCACATCATCCTGTGATCAACTCCTTGATCACATTGTGCACATTATGATGATGTCCTACCGAGTGGGCCCAGAGATACCTCTCCGTCACACGGAGTGACAAATCCCAGTCTCGATTCGTGCCAACCCAACAGACACTTTCGGAGATACCCGTAGTGCACCTTTATAGCCACCCAGTTACATTGTGACGTTTGGCACACCCAAAGTATTCCTATGATATCCGGGAATTGCACAATCTCATGGTCTAAGGAAATGATACTTGACATTATAAAAGCTTTAGCATACGAAGTACACGATCTTGTGCTAGGCTTAGGATTGGGTCTTGTCCATCACATCATTCTTCTAATGATGTGATCCCGTTATCAATGACATCCGATGTCCATGGTCAGGAAACCGTAACCATCTATTGATCAACGAGCTAGTCAACTAGAGGCTTACTAGGGACATGGTGTTGTCTATGCATCCACACATGTATCTGAGTTTCCTATCAATACAATTCTAGCATGGATAATAAACGATTATCATGAACAAGGAAATATAATAATAACCTATTTATTATTGCCTCTAGGGCATATTTCCAACAATTTTACACCCTTAGTGATCCAAGATCACATTGAGTCTATAGGAAAAGCCAATACTATCAAGAAGGGATGAGGTGTTGCTTAATGAGCCTCTTGCTCCATGTGCTTAATGATATGCTCCAAAACCCTCAGCTACTTTCCCACTTCCACATATGACCTAAACCCTAAGCCAAACTCAGTCATACCGATTCTTTCTATCCGGCGCCACTGAGTTTTCATATGTCATAAGCCACTGCCAAAACCCTAACAAATCGGTTCTACCGATAGGGATCTCGGTCTCATCAAGATGGGATTGCAATCTCACTGTGTATGTCCATTGTCAAAATCGGGCTCACCGAGTTTAGGCAATCGGTACTACCGAGATTACAATGCAAACTCTTTGGATAACTCATTACCAAAATCGGTCCAACCGAGTTTAGTAATCGGTCCCACCGAGTTTGCCAGACCAACTCTCTGGTTAGCTAATTACCATATCGGTCTCACCGAGTTTGTGTAATCGGTCTCACCGAGATTACGTTATTCCCAAACCCTAACCATATCGGTCCTACCGAGATGCATGTCAGTCCCACCGAAAAACTCTAACGGTCACTAGGTTTACCTTTTCGGTCCGACCGAGTTTGTTGATTCGGTCCCACCGAGACTGGTAAATTGTGTGTAACGGTTGGATTTTAAGTGGAGGCAATATATATACCCCTCCACCTCCTCTTCATTCGTGGAGAGAGCCATCAGAACACATCTACACTTCCAACTCATATGTTCTGAGAGAGAACCACCTACTCATGTGTTGAGACCAAGATATTCCATTCCTACCATATGAATCTTGATCTCTAGCCTTCCCCAAGTTGGTTTCCACTCAAATCTTCTTTCTACCAAATCCAAATCCTATGGGAGAGAGTTGAGTGTTGGGGAGACTATCATTTGAAGCACAAGAGCAAGGAGTTCATCATCAACACACCATTTGTTACTTCTTGGAGAGTGGTGTCTCCTAGATTGGCTAGGTGTCACTTGGGAGCCTCCGACAAGATTGTGGAGTTGAACCAAGGTGTTTGTATGGGCAAGGAGATCGCCTACTTCATGAAGATCTATCGCTAGTGAGGCAAGTCCTTCGTGGGTGATGGCCATGGTGGGATAGACAAGGTTGCTTCTTCGTGGACCCTTCGTGGGTGGAGCCCTCCGTGGACTCGCGCAACCGTGACCCTTCGTGGGTTGAAGTCTCCACTAACGTGGATGTAGGATAGCACCACCTATCCGAACCACGGGAAAAACATCCGTGTCTCCAATTGCGTTTGAATTCTCCAAACCCTTCTCTTTACATTCTCTCAAGTTGCATGCTTTACTTTCCACTGCCTATATACTCTTTGCATGCTTGCTTGATATGTATTGTATGTGCTGAAATTGTGCCTAAAACTTCAGTCAAACCAAAAAGGCTTAAAAACTGCAACTTTAGTACTAAGTGTCTAATCATCCCCCCTCTAGACACACCTACTTCTAGGTCCTACACCGTCCCTGCGGCGTGTATCCCTTTTTAGTTTTCGATCGTTAGCTTCCTTTGTTGGGGGCACCCTTGGGCTGCATCATCCCCAAGCTGCTTGGGCTAGGCCCAGCGGCGTGTATCTCCCTTGCGTTTATTTCCAACTATGCATTCGCCTATCATGCTTGATCACTTGATGCCTGTCCACTACAACTTTTCTTCTCCATGTCGACCACTTGCACGTTAAAGGGGGGGTGCCTGAGCATCGCGACTCAGGGCTCTTACCGGCTCTCCAGCCCTCACCCTCTGGCCCTGTCCACGGCATCGCGACCTGGCATACCAGCGACGGCTGAGACAAGCTCGAGGGCCGGGACCCGAGGATGTAGAGTGCCGGCATCTAACCAAATTTTGCAGGAACAGATCTCAAGATACGGCCCAGTGCCAGGCGCAACCCGCCTAGAGGTAGGGCCTCATGAGTCCCGCGCTGGCTCGCGGGTGCCCAGATACACCTCACCTAGCCCAACCGTGCTGGCCACGTGTCAGGGTGGGGCTGTATACGCCCCGGGGGCTCCTCCCGGAGGGGAGCCCCCTCCCACGTACCAGTGGAAGCACCATGCTCCGCGCTGGCTGACAACACTGCCGAGGAGCGGCTATGCCCGTACACATACGGAAGCGCTATGCTCCGCGCTAGTGATAAATAACTGAGGGTGGCCTCCGGGCCGCATTAACCTCAGGGAGCCTAGAGCTCAGTGGCTGGCCTCATCATAACGCCTCCCCTCGGGAGCGCCGCGCGAGGGGGCTAGGCACGGGGGCTACGACTGGGTCACGCCCAGGCGTACGCCACCCAGCCAGGTCCCTCGGGCCTGGTTCATCGCGCATCTCTCCCCGAGCGGAGCCAAGGTATGAAGGTCGTTTGCGCGTCAAGGGGGACTCCTGAGCATCGCGACTCAGGGGCCTAACTGGTCCCGTAGCCCCTCACTCCTTAGTTCCGAAAGGCTATGCTGTGTGAGGTACACGCGGGGCCGGGCTCTGTAGACGTAGAACGGTGGTTCCACTCGCATCTCACCTCATCGCACGCTGTTTGCGCGTCAAGGGGGACTCCTGAGCATCGCGACTCAGGAGCCTAACTAGCTTCGTAGCCCCTCACTCCTTAGTTCCGAAAGGCTATGCTGGGTGAGGAACGCGCGCAGTCGGGCTCTGCAGACGTAGAATGGAAGATACACCTACATCACGCTCCCCTACTTGCAGTTCGTGCGCCAAGGGGGACTCCTGAGCATCGCGACTCAGGAGCCTAACTTGTCACGTAGCCCCTCACTCCTTTGGTCTCGTCCTAGTTTCCGATCGGGGCTAATGCTGGGTGAGGTACGTGCACGGCCGGGCTCTGCCGGCGTAGAACACATGCAAGTAGGGAAGAAAAGCATAAAACTCAAAGAAATTAGAAGCAAAATATTACAGTCCATACTGTCGTCTCAGTACCAAACGCAAGTTTAAATGCCTCCTCCAGGCGTGATTCATGTGCAGGAAGTAAAAGAAGAACAGGAGCGGCAGCGGAGTCACTTGTCGGCGGTGGGGCAGTGCGGAGTGGCCTCGCTTCATGGAGCAGTAGGGCTGGTGGCGCCTCGCTTTGGCCTGGTGCTGAAGGCCCGAAACTTCCCCAGCAGCGCCTCCGCGCGCCCCTTCACGGCTTCGACAGCGGCGGCCGCACCCTCGCCGCTCACCGGCTCCAGCAGACTGTCGAGGTCGACGCCGGGATCGCGAAGATAGATGTGGGCGAAGACCCGCGTCAGTGCAGCAGAAGATAGGACGCACGCCTCGGCCTCAGCCGTGGGGCCAAGGCCAAGGGCGACGTCTCCAAGGGCCTTAACCGGGAAGGGAGGCAGCTTGGCGGGGCCATCTTCGTCACCAGCCAGCGGGCCCTCCAGGCCGCTCTCGTAGAGTGTCTTCAGCGAAGCGCGATCATCTTTCTCCATGTCTGCGAAGGCCACGTGATCCTCGGCAAGAACCCGAGCCTTGCGGTCCAGCTCGGCCTTCGTCACCTCCAGCTCCTTCTTCAGCGCGCCTAGGTGGGCGCGACGCTTCTTGAGCTTGGCCTCCCAATCCTCAATGGCCGCCTCGCGAGCCTTCGTGCTTTCTTCCTGCTCCTGGCGAAGGCAAACCTCCATCGCGAGCTGGTCCCGCAGACCCTGCAGCTCGTCCTCCAACTCCTTGCAGCGGCCACGGACTCCAACCACCTCTCCCAAGGCTGCGTCTCGGGCGGCCTTCGCCTCGAGGGTTGCCTCCCTCTCTCCGTCACAGGCCGTTGAGGCCTGAACCAGCGCCGGTCGAATCGAGGCATCAGAGCGAATCCACGCCGAGGCCAGCTCCAGGCGCCCGGCCACCAAGCGAGGGTCGGCGCCGAGAAGATCCTGCCGCAGCCGGTCCAGTTCAGCGGTGGCATGCTCCAGGATGGAAGAAGAAGGCGGAGAAACATCGGCGCGCGCAAAGACAACAGGAGGAGTCAGGGAAGCAGCGGTCGGTGGAACGGGAGGAGAAGATAGCGGCGGCAAGACCATAGTTTCCTGAGGCGGAGTCTGCTGCGCCCCGGCGGCCGCAGCAGGCAGGAGCACCTCGGGAGTCGCTTGGGCCATGGGGGCTGGGCTCTCCCCAGCCAGCTCAGCCAAGCCTCGCAAGGATGAGCGGGCAGGAGAGGCCCGTGCCTCGCGATAGGCCTCACCCGCAGGCGGAGGAGTTGCCGCAGATGGGGCCTCGGGAGCCCCCTTCGGTTTCTTCGCCGTGGGCGCCAGACTATCCAAAAGGAGCAAACATCAAGCCCCAGCGGCGGAACAAGGAACAAAAGACGAGGGATCAAGCCCTTATAGGTCGTCGCTGGAGGGCTCGAGCAGCCTCCGGCCGTACTTGAAGCCTGAAAGCCGGCTGGAGGGGTCAACCTCAGAAGCAGAAGGCGCGTCCGCGGATCGCACCGGAGCTGGGGCGGACCCCCGGAGGATCAGCCCGGTCCTGTCCTTCTTCGGGATCGGGGGCGAACTTCCGCTACCCAGCACGTCGTCGACTTCATCGTCATCGCTCAACGAAAGGTGGAGAGTACGAGACTTGCATCGGGGGAGGGGAGCCCTGGACTCCCCGTTAGTTGCCTTGGATTTAGGGCCCTCCTCCCTCTCCTCTTCGCCCTCTTCTCTGCTGGGGTCGCCGGAAGACACGTCCACCAGTCCCTCGGGAGCCACCACAGGCACGGGTCCGTCCCCGTTGAAGACCGGCATCGACTCCACCACCTGCTGCCAATCGTCGCGAAGGAACAAGGGCGCCGGCGCGCCCTCCAGCCGTGCCACCTCGCCCCCAACCAGGGATTGGAGCGCCGCGGTCACATCCTCGTCGCCCAGGGCCGCGGGGCTCGGGTGAGGCCTCCACATCGGAGGCGAGTACCGCCGAAGTGGGGCCAGCTGGTGCTCCAGGAACTCCCTCAGCAGCGACCCGCCGGTCAGCCTCGCTGTCGCCGCGCCGGCCGGCTTCAGGTCCGCGTCCATCTTCTCCAGGACCGGCTTCGCGCGGGGGTCCGTAAGCTCCTCCCGGGACCAGTCGCTGGAACTCACGGGCTGCTCCATGGGTAGGATCAGCCGAGGGTGGATGCGCCCGACGTCCACCAAGACCCACTTACTCCTGAAGCCCTCGATCCTCTTCCCGGGATTCGAAATGGCAATGGCGGTGCCGTACGCGACGAAGCTCACGCATGCGGAAGGAGAACCACGGGTGACCCGGAGGGAGAAGTAGTGGCGCAGCAAGGCCACTGAGGACTGCACCCCCACATGAGCCTCGCAGTAGTAGGCGAAGATTGCCAGGAGAAGGATGGAGTTGGGATGGAGATGCAGAGATTGCAAGTCATAGTAGCGGAGGACAGAGAGGAAGAACTCAGAAAAAGGAGGCACCAGGCCCGCAGTAATGGAGCTTACAAAGAGGGGGTAGAAGGTGCTTCCTCGGCCCTCAGGGATGGCGGAGCCGACCTTGAACACCCGCGTTCTGTCGACTCCCCACGCCGCCGCCATCCGGCGCAGCCGGGCGAGGCTCGCCACCGACACGTTCGGCGAGTCCAGGGCCGGCGAGAACCAAGCTTCAGCAGGAGGCTGGCGCGGCGCCATAGCTTCCAAGGCCGCAAAGGAGCAGATCTGGGAGTCTGGAGGAAGGAAGGAGAGGCGCAAGAAAGGGGATCTGAGCAACCACGGGAGAAGGAGAAGAGCAAGGCTAGGGCAGACACTGCACCTTTAACCTGCGCGGTTGCGGGGATGCCCGCGCCCAATCAACCGCCACAAGGCACCCGAGGCCGCAGGCTGTTAGGGCTCGCGGCACTTCGCCCTTGCCCTTTCGCCTCTCGGCACGGCCAAGTTCGGGCGCGCCTTGGGCCCGGGGGCTACTGTCGGCGTTCTGGAAACGGGGGTCCCCAGACTTGCCTGCCTGCGTGTAACGCCCCGGATCCGATGTGCCAGGTGTCTGCCAGTTATTCGTCGTCGTTGCCATGTCATGTGCTTGCGTGTTGCACTTTGCCATGTCATCATCTGCATTTCATATCATGTCATCATGTTGCATCGCATTCACATACGTGTCCATCTCATGAATCCGAGCATTTTCCCCGTTGTCCGTTTTGCAATCCGGCGCTCCTATGTTCCCCGGCGTCCCCTTTTACCTTTTTCCGTGTGCGGGTATTAAACCTTCTCGGAATGGACCAAGGCTTGACATGTGGCCTTGGTATAGCACCGGTAGACCGCCTGTCAAGTTTTGGGTCAATCGGAGGTCGTTTGATACTCCAACGGTTAACCGGGTATCCGCAAAGGCCTCTTTGGTGTGCAGCCCAACACCCCTTTCTAAGTGTCTCAAAACCCACCTAAGTCCCTTCCATCATCTCGGTCGTTCGATCACGATCGCGTGGCCGAAAACCACACTCCATTTGGAGCTTCCTAGCCCCCTCTACCTATATATATGTGATCCCCTCCCGAAATCCGCGCAGTCCAAACCCTAGCCCCGCTCCCCGCGCGCCGCCGGACACGTCCGTCCGCGCCGGACGTGTCCAACCCCGCCGCCACGTCGCTCCGACGAATCGGAGGCAGCCACCTCAGCTCCACCGCCTCCCGCGTCCAATCCGCGCGCGCCACCTCACCCTCCTCCTCTCTCCACCGCGCCGCCGCCCCGGGGCCCAGATCCGGCCCGCCCCGGGCCGAACCGAGCCGCGCCGGGCCCGCGCGCTCCTCCGCCGTCCTCGCCGACCACCGCCGCCATCGCCGGCCACCACCGACGCCGCGCCGCCGCCCTCCGCCCTCCGCCGCCATGCCGCGCCGCCCCCGCGCCCGCTGCTCCCTCCTCCGCCACCATGCCGCGCTGCTCCCTCCTCCGCACCCGCCGCCGCCTTCCCCGCCGCACCGTGCCTGCTCCGGCGGCCACCCGCCGGCGCGCGCCCCGCGCCGCCCGTTCCCGCCGCCCGGCGTCGCACCGGCCGCGGCCCCGCTCCGGCGTATCGCCTCCTCGCCGTACCCCGCCACCCCGGCGAGCTCCACCCCGACTCCGGCCGGCCCCATCTCCCTCCTCTTCTCCGGCGCCACTCCGGCGAAGATCCGGCCCGATCCAGATCCGGCGCCGTTGACTCTTCTCGCGGGGTAATTTTCACTAAGTCCCCGACATTCTATCATTATCATCACATGTTCGTCATGCCATAACTTTGCGTCCGTAACCCAGTTTTGGGCGTATAATATGTCAAATTGTTCGGCTCGAAGAGCAAATCATTTCATTCCATTGCGTCATTTTCATTTGAGGTCATCTTGATGCCCGAAATGCTGTTAGAAGAGGGCTATGTGATGTTAGTTTCTGATTCTTATCAGAACATGCACTTTTGTCATTTTTGTCATGATTGATGTGTGCATCCTATGAAGTTGAGTCCTACATGTGTTTTGCAATATGCCATGTTACCTTTCCAGAGAATTATGCCATGTATTTTTGTGATCTATGTGGTGACTAGCACAAGCATGCAAACTAGGTTACTTGATGTTGCTGATTTCAGAGACTTAGTGATTTCACTAAGTCCCTGCCTGCTGTTATTTTTATGCCATGTGTTCCTGTTGTTTCAGAGAGATCTATGCCTCTTTTGAGCATGATCAGTAAGAGTGTTTTGAACATATGGATTTGCTCCATCCGTCCAAGCCTTTGTTTGTAATTATGGAGTACCATAGCTTGAGTCAATCGAGCTCTACTTTTGCTATAAAATGTTACTGGCAGATTGTTTACATGTTATTCGATTTTGCCAAGCTTGTTGTAGTTGATCCTTGCATGATATATTGTTGTTCTTGCCATGTATAGCTTCTATGCCATGTCTTCTTGATGTATGTATGCTTAGTTTATCATGCAATGCTCTGTAGTGAGTGCATCGAGCTCACGAACATGCCTACTTGTTATTTGTTTTTGACATGTCCAGTTTTCTGCAAAGTCTGAAATCTGTAACGAAACTTGCTTGTTTGACATGGGTGTTATTATATTTTCTGGTCCTTTTGGCTTATGGTAAGTAAGGGACTTTTGTTAAGTGCTTTGAGTAGATTCATGCCATGCCTTGCTTTGCTATGTTATGTTCCTGTAGCATGTTGTTTCATTGCTCTAAACATGTCATCCTGATGTTAATTTCTGGCATGTTGTTATTTTCACTAAGTCTGTGAACCTGTTATCTTTTGCACTTTTGCCATGCTTGTTTGAACCTGTTGTGGTGTGATTTAGCCGTAGATCAGTGTTCATCTTTTGTCAAGCATCTTGAGTAGATTACTGCCATATACTTTGTTGATATGTTTGAGTGCAGTAGCTTAATTTCTTGTTGCTTGCTAAGTAGCACCATGCTGTTAATGGCAGATTCTTGTCATTCTTGTTTTGCTTGTCATTCGCAAACCGTGCATCCGATTCCGGTGATCTTTATATCGATTTCAACCGAAATCACCTCATCTTTCCAGTGGCATACTTGGTTTGCCAAGATTATGCCTTGTTCATCTTTTCCCTTCCGGAGCATGCATTGCATACCACATCTCGCATATCATGCCATGTTTATGTGATGGTTGTTTACTTTGTTGTTTGTTTGCTTCTTTCCGGGCTGCTTCTCTCGTTAGCTTCGGTTTCGTTCCGGAGTTGTGAGGATTCGTTCATCTTCGTCCGTTTGTCTTCTTCATGGACTCGTTCTTCTTCCTTGCGGGATCTCAGGCAAGATGACCATACCCTCGAAATCACTTCTATCTTTGCTTGCTAGATTGCTCGCTCTTTTGCTATGCCTTTGCTGCGATACCTACCACTTGCTTATCATGCCTCCTATATTGTTAAACCAAGCCTCTAACCCACCTTGTCCTGAAGTGGCGATTGTAAGTCAACTATGTATCTTTTTCCCTTATGTATTACATTGGTTGTGTGAAGATTACCTCACTTGCGACATTGCTTTCAATGCGGTTATGCCTCTAAGTCGTGCTTCGACACTTGGGAGATATAGCCGCATCGAGGGCGTTACAAGTTGGTAATCAGAGCCGTCCCCGACCTTAGGAGCCCCACTGATTGATCGTTTTTAGTGGCCGAGTTGTGTCTAGAAAAATGTTTTGAGTCATTTAGGAATTATATATCGGAGAGTTTAGGAATTCTTTTTACTTCCCAGTCTCCTCATCGCTCTGGTAAGGCATCCTGACGTAGAGTTTTGACTCTTCTCTTCTCAAATTTCACTAAAAAAAAATTAGGATCACGCGGGTATCTTAGAATCGTTCCGATGGTTTTATGATGACAACATTGTCTTGGTTGCCTCCCGTCAGCAGGGGTTTTAGTGGAGGTGTCCCGGGGAGTTGATCTCCGAGGTGTTGTCGTCATAATTTTATCGTTGCAGTTCTGGAATACCTTAGTTTAGTACGCCGACATCGAAAAACTCTTTTGTACAGTTGTTGGTGAGATAACCCTGATAGCCCAGTACTGAGGCGAGTGCGGGAGTATTGCCATGACTCGTATAACGGATGCTTTTCGAAGGTTGAGGTAGATGATTTCCGAAGGTTTCTTGGTTATGTGTTGAAGGATGGATACAGCTGGATCTAGGTATTGTTAGTTTGGGTGATATATTTTGTGTCCCCTGTATCCTCAACACCTGATAGCATAACCAGAAAGTTTCGGGAGTTTATAAGTGGGAATTCAAGTATCTCTTAGGATATCTTTCCAACAGACACATGATACGATATGGGATCTATCATATGTTTGTTTCCGGCTTATTCTGCAAGCCAATCCTTGTTTTGTTTTATTTGTGGTATTCGAGTTGCTTCGATGTCAAGTGTTGATTCCATACCTTTTTCCAAGCGGTGTTCTCATATTGCTATGTGAATACTAATCCTTCTTGATCATCGAGGTTGTCATGTTAATTCTTTTTCAACCGGTGTGCTTCTCTTCAAGTGGATCCGATCATTTCAACATTCACAAGATCACCTCTCAGTTTTTTCCCAACATTGCTTGTTTCATCCGTCCCAAATTGTCTTTGTTTTCCCACCCTCCCACCCTTTCTTTTTCTTCAAGGACTCAGATTTCTTAACCAAGTATCCATTTTATTCATGTGAAGTCCCTTCATTCTCTTCAATCAAGCTTTCTTATCCGGTGTTTTCCAAAAGATACTAATCAAGCCTTCATGGACCTTTGTCGCTTTTGGGGTTTCTTCTTTTATTTTGGCTCCGTAGTCAGGCCCTGATTGTAACTGTATGATGTAATGTCTTATTCATGTAATTGTATGAAGTGGCGATTGTAAGTCAACTATGTATCTTTTTCCCTTATGTATTACATGGGTTGTGTGAAGATTACCTCACTTGCGACATTGCTTTCAATACGGTTATGCCTCTAAGTCGTGCTTCGACACTTGGGAGATATAGCCACATCGAGGGCGTTACACTGCGGCCCGCGGCGTGGCTCGAATGGAGTCCCAGTACAGCCCACCCTCATCAACGCAAGACTCAAGACCCTCGCGAGGGGCCAAGCCTCGCGGGGAGGACGACGCAACGCTTCCTCGGGCGCGGCCTCCTCAGGTTCGCTCATGCGGAGGCGGAGATATCAAGGCAGGGTACCTCGCGAGGTGCCCATGACGCAAGACATGACGACCAAGGGTGCCAGGCGGGCGCCAGACCGCACAGTGTCCTCCCCTTTCCTCTTTGGTGCAAAGGGGGCAAGCGCACGCGAGAGGATCAAGCAAAGGCATCCATTTCGGTGCAACGAGACCAAGTCCAGTCCAACGGTGGGAATGAGCTCAACGTGGAGCCCAGAGCGGCGTCACCACAGGGCCTTTGGCATGCGAAGACCAACTTTGGTCAGGATAAGTGTACTGTATGTTCCCCTTCGAATTGGCCAATTGTTGGCGCCCTTCCCGCTCAAATATTTGGGAAGAGGCCCAAGGCCTTTGCCTATAAATAGGACTAGCCACCCCCAGCGTAGAGGCACGGGGTGTTGATCTAGCATCCAGCATCCAGCATCGAGCATCTAGAAGGCATCTAGTATCCAGAATCCAGCCAAGGAGAGAAAGAGAGAAGGGCGGCTGAACTCCCCTAGCAGTTCATCGCCCCAGCCAGAACACGCCCTCGCGAGGCTGTTCACCCTTGTACGGTTCATCTTCATCAGCCCAAGAGGCAATTCACCAACAAAACTAGAGTAGGGTATTACACCACAACGGTGGCCTGAACTAGTATAAACTCTGTGTTCTTGGTGCTGTTCTTTCGGTAGTTTAGATCCTTGCGAGACGGAGAGGTAGTGGGCAGACTCTCCTCACGCACCCAGAGTTCGAACCTTAAGGGTCTGCCGGAACCCACGATCCGACAGCGTCTGCCTGCCATCGCGCCTCGGTGAAGCGCGAGAGGGAGTTTGCTTGAGCCCCGGAGGCGGCTCGAGTATTCCCTGCAGGCCGACGTGAGGCGAGCTGCGCCCGATTTGCTCTTTCTTTTCCTTTTTCCTGCGTAAAAAGAGAGTAGCGTGGAACCCCGCGGGGGCGTGTTTGGGTTATTGCTATTAGTCATCACTTTGCTTTCGTTATCGTGCCTTCCGGCTACGTGCCCGCGCGTGGATAGTTCCCGGCCCTAGCCGCGGGGGGGGGGGGGGTGACCGACCCAGGCCCTGTGTTTGTGTCGCGGTGCCCATGGGGCATGGACTGGAGGGGTGCTCCTGTAATGGACCCAGGTCGCGAAACCTTTGAACGACTAGGACAGAAACACTCACGAGGGCGCTCGGCTGCCCCCCTCACGAGGCCTTGCATAAGAGAAATCGAGGCAGGAGAGTGAAAAGGCGAATAACCACAAGTCAAAGACGGTAACAGCTTCAACAAAACTTCGAATGAGAATGGACAAGCTAACTATGGAAAGCAAATGAAAAAGCCGCGTCCGGCACCTAATCTAGTCTTCGACATCTTCTCACCAGCGCGGAGCTAAGTGCTGCCACTGGGCGTGGGAGGGAGCCCCAGGGCCTGAGGCCGGCGCTCCTGAGACTCCGGGGCGTGTACAGCCCCAACTCATTATTACGTGAGAGTGTCACGGGCGGCGAGCTTCACAGGCGTTGGCCTTCTTCACAGGCTCCTGGCCTTACTTGGGGGAAGCAAGCTTCACGGGCATTTTCCCTCTTCACAGGCTCTGGGCCTTTTCCAAAATGCAACAGCTTCACAGGCATTCGCCTTCTTCACGGGCTCTGGGCCTTTTCCAAAAAGGATAATCTTCACATGCATTCGCCTTCTTCACAGGCTCTGGGCCTTTTCCAAAAAGGATAATCTTCACAGGCATTCGCCTTCTTCACGAGCTCTGGGCCTTTTCCAAAACGCGACAGCTTCACAGGCATTCGCCTTCTTCACAGTCTCCGGGCCTTTTCCAAAAAGGATAATCTTCACAGGCATTCGCCTTCTTCACGGGCTCTGGGCCTTTTTAGGGGTAGAACCTCCGGAGGTGATGGATGTTCCATGCGTTCTGGACCGGCACCCCCTCCAGAGTCTCCAAGCGCGCGGAGCCAGGCCTGGAAACATGAACAACCTTGAACGGGCCCTCTCACATGAATCTTGATCTCTAGCCTTCCCCAAGTTGCTTTCCACTCAAATCTTCTTTCCACCAAATCCATATCCTGTGAGAGAGAGTTGAGTGTTGGGGAGACTATCATTTGAAGCAAAAGAGCAAGGAGTTCATCATCAACACACCATTTGTTACTTCTTGGAGAGTGGTGTCTCCTAGATTGGCTAGGTGTCACTTGGGAGCCTCCGACAAGATTGTGGAGTTGAACCAAGGAGTTTGTAAGGGCAAGGAGATCGCCTACTTCGTGAAGATCTACCGCTAGTGAGTCAAGTCCTTCGTGGGCGATGGCCATGGTGGGATAGACAAGGTTGCTTCTTCGTGGACCCTTCGTGGGTGGAGCCCTCCGTGGACTCGCGCAACCATTACCCTTCGTGGGTTGAAGTCTCCATCAACGTGGATGTTGGATAGCACCACCTATCCGAACCACGGGAAAAACATCCGTGTCTCCAATTGCGTTTGAATTCTCCAAACCCTTCCCTTTACATTCTTGCAAGTTGCATGCTTTACTTTCCGCTCCTTATATACTCTTTGCATGCTTGCTTGAATTGTGTGATGATTGCTTGACTTGTCCTAAAGTTGCTAAAATCTGCCAAGAACTAAAATTGGGAAAAGGCATAGCTTTTATTTGGTCAAGTAGTCTAATCACCCCCCCTCTAGACATACTTCCTATCCTACAAGTGGTATCAGAGATTTGGTCTCCATTTGCTTTGATTTCCATAGCTTTTGGTGGTCATAGCCTTGGTTTCACAACCTAGGAGAGTATGGCGTCTAGCGAGGGAAATTATCACCATAGAGGTCCTTACTTTGATGGTACTAATTTTGCTAGTTGGAAGCATAAAATTAAAATGCATATTCTTGGACATAACCCCGCCGTTTGGGCTATTGTGTGTGTTGGTTTGCAAGGTGACTTCTTCGATGGGAAAGAACCAAACTGTGAAGCTACCGTGGATGAGTTGAAGATGCTACAATACAATGCTCAAGCTTATGATATTCTCTTCAACGGATTGTGCCCCGAAGAATTCAACAAAATCAGCCGTCTTGAGAATGCAAAGGAAATTTGGGATACTTTGATTGATATGCACAAAGGTACCGACTCCGTCAAGGAATCCAAATTGGATGTGCTTCAAAGTCAACTTGACAAGTTCAAAATGAAGGATGGTGAAGGTGTCGCTGAAATGTACTCTAGGCTTGCTCTCATCACAAACGAGATTGCCGGCTTAGGGAGTGAAGAGATGACCGACAGATTCATCATCAAGAAGATCCTAAGAGCCTTGGATGGAAAATATGATACCGTGTGCACATTGATCCAAATGATGCCCAATTACAAAGATCTCAAGCCAATGGAGGTCATTGGAAGAATTGTTGCTCATGAGATGTCGCTCAAGGATAAAGAGGAACTTCACAACAAATCAAGTGGTGCCTACAAAGCCTCATGTGAAGTCCCCACATCATAAAGTGAGAAACAAAACTTCAACGAAGAATTGAGCCTAATGGTGAAGAACTTCAACAAGTTCTACAAGAGTAGAAGCAAAGATAGAAGCTCCAAGTCAAGGTCCTACAATGACAAAAGATCTTCTAGTCGAGAGCGAAACTGCTACAATTGTGGAAGACCCGGACACTATTCCAATGAGTGTACGGCTCCCTACAAAAGAAGAGAAGATTCTCCAAAAAGAAGAGGCAAAAGAGAAGAATCACCATCAAGAGAGAGAAGAAGTAGAGATGATCGTTATGAACGAAGATACTCACGGAGGAGCAAGGATTCGGAAAGAAAGGAAAAATCATCAAGGAGCTACACAAAACGAAGACATCAAGCTCATGTTGGTGAATGGGTATCCGGCTCCGACTCCGACAGTCACTCCGAGAGAAGTTATCACTCCGACTCCGAATATACTCAAGATGAAGGTGTTGCCGGTCTAGCACTTGTGTCAACCAACTCCTATGACATATTTGACTCACCAAATGAAGGAATTGGAAGATGCTTCATGGCCAAAGGTCCTAAGGTAACTCATCCTGAGTATGTTGATTTCAATAGTGATGAAGATGACTTGTTAGGTGATGATGACTTACTTGTTGACAACTCTAGTGATGAATACTATGATGAAAAGTCAATTAATCATGCTAATCAAGCTAAAACGAATGACAATGATAAGGAGAAAATTGAGTCTCTAACTAAAGAACTAAACACTCTTAAGTTAGCTCATGAAACTATCTTCGAAGATCATCAAGAACTTTAAGAGCTCATGAGAAGTTATGCTTTGAAAAGCTCAATCTTGAGCAAGAGCATGAGTTTTTAAAGGCAATCAATGATGATCTCCGCAAGAAAAGTTCTTCTTACGTTGCCAAGCGTTTACTCTTATCCACTTACATACCTCAAGTCAAGTCTAATAACAAGAACAAGAAAGATTCTTCCTCTAGTAGTAACAATGATCATGTTAAATCCAATATTGTTGCTTCTAGTAGTTCTCTTGATTCCACTAACGATTCTCTTAGCCAAGTTACACTTGAGCAAGAAAATAGCTTATTGAAGGGAATCATAGAGAAAGGAGTGTACAAAAGCCTTGCCGGAAGTAAGCAATTCGAGGAGATTGTACGCAAGCAAGGAAGGCACCGGAAGAAGTAAGGTGTTGGTTTTGAACGAAAGTTCAATGCCAATGGAGTTGAGTGGGAAGAAGATCAATACCCCAAGACAAAGTTTGTTCCTCAACAAGAGAAGTATGATCCTACTTCTTTCAAGGGGACACAAACTCAAGATGATCTTCCACCACAAGACTACAACCAAAAAGGCAAGGACAAGCTTCAAGAGGAAATTGATGCATTTGAAGAAGCTCCTAAGACCTTAGTCAAGTGGATTCCCAAGACTACTTCAAGTTCCACTTCATCAAGTACGACTACAACTCCAAGGATTCCCATCAAGATGGTGTGGATCCAAAAGAAGAAGAACTAGAGAGTTCTTGAGGGTGACTCCACCAACATACTTCACTCTTATCATTTTGGCAAGAACAAGTGCAATCAACTTCCACATCTTGCACTAGTTCAAGGAGTCACAAACCCTCTTGTTGGTAAGACAAGGGACAAGGTAACCTAAAATCTTTCATAGACATCATCTTGTGTGTGCATCACTCTATGTCTATGGATATCCTTGTTTGTTCCTTGTGGGACTAACCCATGTAGTCATTGAAAGTGCAATTCACTCAAAAGGATAGCTCCAAGTGATCTACATTGAGCATCCACATCTTCAACATCTACATGAAGTCACCATCGACAAAACCCAAGGTTAGTTCATCCCTCTTAGGGGGATATCACATCTAGAGGGAGCTTTACTCTAAGACTTGAGTTAAAGCAACTCTAATGATGTGAACACAATAATGCTTTATGTAAAAGTGGTAACCCCACTTGAGCTTAAACGATGAGTATGACCTATGATCAAATGTTTTCATTTGACTCATATGTCAATATACTCATATATAGATGACCCTAGTCATCGCCAATTGCTTGATAGATGCTAGAATTGGTTGTGCATGCTTTGTCACATATTCCAATTGCCATTTTATTGTGTGAGCATGTTGGTTGCATATTTTACTCATTCGAGGACATCCACTTGTTGTTTTGATTGTTTGCCTTTATTTTTCTTTTGCCAAGTGGATGGACAAGAATTCCTAAGAACCTTCTCTAGCTATCTATGCTTTTCTCATCTCAAACTCTATTCATGCTACATCACAAAATTGATCAAGTTAGATTCGAACCACTCGGTTTGAGGAGCACTCGGAGTCCCCGATTCGTCATAGACTTAAACTTCCAAAACCTCTTTATGACTCTCGGTCTGACCGATACCCCACTTTCGGTCTTACTGAGATCATTAAGTTGATCTATGTTTTCGATCTCGGTGCAACCAATTTGAACCATTCGGTCACACCGAGTTGCAATAACTGTACACAGTTTTGCATCTCGGTGCCACCGAGTTGTTCCACTCGGTCACACCGACAGGGTCGGGCTATATATAGACACGGGCAAAAATTTGGAAATTTCTCCGAACCCCTTCGCCCGCGCGATAGCTCGCTCTACCAACGTGGTCTCCGGATCGTCTCCTCGCCTCCAGTCGCTGGTCTCCATCGCCGTCAACGAGAATCAACCCCGCCGTTGCCGCGTAGCGAGTCCCTGCCGAACTAGGGTATGGACTCGATCTTTGTGCTATTCCCCAATCCGATTCCTAGCACATTGTGATCATATTGATTCTAGCCACGTTTGATAAACTCCTATCCAGTCAATGAACTCGTAGACTAGATTTGATTCGAAAATTTTAGGGTTAGGTTTCCGTCGAAACCATCTCGGACCCACCGAGTTGAAAAACTCGGTCCCACCGATTTGGCTTATGCCATTGCACAAGTAAGACTCGGTCTGACTGAGTATTGCTAATCGCTGTGACCGATTTTGGAACTTTGTGAAACCATAGCACTCTCGGTGCCACCGAACCGTGACTCGGTCTGACCGAGTTCACTAGTTTAGGTTCCAAAAACTGCTTCGGTATCACCGAGTTTAAAAATTGGTAGATCCGAAATGCTTTCTGTGGGAAACTAAAACTAAGTTTTTGAATCATTCTTTTGCAAAAAGCTCTGCATTTTGTGATGCTCATCCACTCTACCTCATCTATAAACTATTCACAGGGTCAGCAGTCAGCTTGTTCATCATGTCAGAACAGTGTGATAGCCAAAACATATCAGAACAGCCAGTGCAGATGAGTGAGGGCACTAGTCCCTCCAGCTCTTCAGATGAAGGCAGCAGGAGCACCCCCAGCAACTTGCCAAAAGCTGCCACAAGACAAAGGAAAAAGTGAACCTCAGAATCAGAGGATGAGGACTATGTGGCAGAGGAGGAAGCAACTTCCAAGAAAGTTGAAGTCAAGAAAGAGCATGGCTCAAGACAGAGCACCAAGCTAGGCTTAAAGGTCAAAAGGCCAGCAGGCAGGCAGCCCATGCCAAAGGCCAGAGCCTCAACAAAGATTCCTGAGAAGCCTGCACCCAAAGAGCTAGTTGCTGCTGAAGGGAAGAAGGAAAGGAAAAGAGGCAGATGGTGCAAGAAAGTTGATCCCATGGCTGAATTTGAACAGCATTCTTCTGATGAAGAAGAGGAAGAAGAAGAGGTTGTTGCACCATCACCTAAGGCACCCAAGCTGATGGGTGATGCTATAAGATCAGGGGCTACTGCATCTAAGCCCAAGCAAGCCCCCAAGGCTGCATCCAAAGCCAAGCCAGCTCCAAAGCCAAAACCAAAGAGAAATACAAGGAGCATCCCAGCTGCTGAGAAGAATAAGGCCCTAGTGCCTGAAGCTGTTGGAGAAGATGAAAAAGGACAAGTTCTGAGAAAGTTGAAGCCCAAGATCCCAGACCACAATGATGCTCATCCTGTGGCTGAGAACATGAAAATCAGAAGAGATTCAGGGCTGAGGAAGTGGAGAGAAGAATATCCATATGCTACCAGGAGGAGGACTGCTGTTGACTACAGGTTCCACACTAAGGAACAGCAGGACTTCTATGAGACAGTCTTGTTGGACAAGAAGCCCATTGTGTGTGATATGAGATGCGTCAACTGGGAATACATCAAGGACAATGAAGAGCACTACCTTGGAGTGGAAGACAGCTTCAAGGCATGTGGAGTAGCAGACTTTGTTGGGCAGAAGATCACAAAGTGGAATGAGGAGCTGATCATGCAATTCTACTCCACAGCACACTTCTATCCAGATGGAAGGATCACATGGATGTCTGAAGGTATAAAGTACCACTCAACTGTTGAGGAATGGGCAAAGTTGATCAATGCCCCAGAGGAAAATGAAGATCACTTGGATGTCTATGCCAAGAAAAAGATTGATCATAACACTATGGCAAATATGTACAAGGAGATTCCAGCAGATGATCTTGACACTCACTAGTTTGGGTCTGTGAAACACCTGTTGTCAGGACTGCCTACGATCAACTGGATCCTTAGGCACACACCTTTGCCCAAGTCTAGAGATCACAGGATGATCAAAGGTCATGCCATTAACCTGCTACATATATTTGATGTGCCTCAGAAATTTAAGGTCATGAGCCTCATAGTAGAGACTATCAAGAGGACTGTAGCAGATCAGAAGAGGAGCTGTGGTTATGCCCCTCAGATCCAGATGCTGATTAACTCAAGAATGGGCACAGACACATACTTGTTGGACAAGGAACATTTGCCTATTCATCCAGATTTCGAGGACAACCAAGTTGTGATGAATGAAAATGAACCATCATCAGCCCAAGCACAAGCTAAGAAGGAGAAGGCAAGGAAGGAGAAAGCTGCCAAGATGCCAACTCAAGAGGAGGCATCTGAGTATTTCTTGCAAAACAAGCAAGAGCAGCTCATTTACCTGATTGCATCCACCCCGAGGATTGAGAAAGGACTGGCCACCCTCACTCAGAACCAGGAGAGCTTAGAGAGAATCGTAGAACAAAAGTTCTATGACTTGGATGTCAAGGTGACAGAGATTCAAACAACAGTGGAGCAACTTTAAGATGACATGCAGGAGAGGAAAGGGAAGACTACCACTGATGCATTTGCCAGAGTGCCACGAGGTCCGAGGTCGTCTGCAGTGCCAGTTCCTGACACAAGAGCCACCGCCTCAGCTCCAGCCACAGCACCAACCCAACCAGCTCCAGCATCTACTTCAGCTCCAACTCCAACCACGTCTATGGAAGCCTTCATCCTTGGAGTGATCCGGACTCCACCACCACCAGGAGATCAAGCCTGAGTGTCGATCTAGCACTATGCATTTTCTAGGAACTTTTTGGTGACTTGTTGCCAAAGGGGGAGAAAAATGTATATATCATAGGCTTCGAGAGAGAGTGTGTTGTTTTTTTCTCTCTTGCTTTATTTGGTGGTTTTTCAAACATTGTTTGCTTTTGGTCGAGATACTTTGATATGCTTGTGAGACATTGATGATCATGTGTTTGATCATAAGCGACACTTATGCATGCTTGATATATTTTATCTATCTTATGTGGTCATTCACTTTTCTTGGTGATGAGTGCATGTATTTCATTATTATCATTTTGAGCGCTCCACCAAGATGTATGTGACATGGAAGAGTAACCCATAATTCTAACTCTCTGTGCATTTGCAGTCCAAAGCAAATTTTAAATATGCACAAATTTAGGGGGATCTCTTACTTATCACATACTTCTCAAAGCGACGATATATTTCATTCTTATTATCATTTGTCGAAGCTTTGATCTATATGTTGTCATCAATTACCAAAAAGGGGGAGATTGAAAGTGCAACTATCCCTAGGTGGTTTTGGTAATTCATAACAACATATAGCTCATTGAGTTATGCTATTTCAAGACAATTGTTTCAGGAAAGCTCAATGATTGGCATGGCATGGATGGTGAAAGTGGAACCCTCAAAATGCTAAGGACAAAGGATTGGCTCAAGCTCAAAAGCTCAAGACTCTTTATTTTACATTTTAGTGATCCAAGATCACATTGAGTCCATAGGAAAAGCCAATACTATCAAGGAAGGATGCGGTGTTGCTTAATGAGCCTTTTGCTTCATGTGCTTAATGATCCGGCGCCACCGAGTTTCACTTGTCATAAGCCACTGCCAAACCCTAGCAAATCGGTTCTACCAATAGGGATCTCGGTCTCAGCGAGATGGGATTGCAATTTCTCTGTTTCCTCTTTGTAACTTTTTGGTCTCACTGAAAGAGCGGATCGGTCCCACCGAGATTGCAATGTAAACTCTCTGTTTCCCTTTTGTAACTTTTGGGTCTCACCGAAAGAGCAAATCGGTCCCATCGAGTTTACCTGACCAACTCTCTGGTTAGCTAATTACCAAATCGGTCTCACCGAGTTTGTGTAATCGGTCTCACCGAGATCACGTTATGCCCTAACCCTAACCATATCGGTCCTACCGAGTTGCATGTCAGTCCCACCGAAAATCTCTAACGGTCACCAGGTTTACTATTTCGGTCCGACCAAGTTTGTTGATTTGGTCCCACCGAGATTGGTAAATTGTGTGTAACGGTTGGATTTTGTGTGGAGGCTATATATACCCCTCCACCTCCTCTTCATTCGTGGAGAGAGCCATCATAACACATCTACACTTGTGTTATGATTCTGAGAGAGAACCACCTACCCTTGTGTTGAGGCCAAGATATTCCATTCCTACCATATGAATCTTGATCTCTAGCCTTCCCCAAGTTGCTTTCCACTCAAATATTCTTTCCACCAAATCCATATCCTGTGAGAGAGAGTTGAGTGTTGGGGAGACTATCATTTGAAGCACAAGAGCAAGGAGTTCATCATCAACACACCATTTGTTACTTCTTGGAGAGTGGTGTCTCCTAGATTGGCTAGGTGTCACATGTGAGCCTCCGACAAGATTGTGGAGTTGAACCAAGGAGTTTGTAAGGGCAAGGAGATCGCCTACTTCGTGAAGATCTACCGCTAGTGAGGCAAGTCCTTCGTGGGCGATGGCCATGGTGGGATAGACAAGGTTGCTTCTTCGTGGACCCTTCGTGGGTGGAGCCCTCCGTGGACTCGCGCAACCGTTACCCTTCGTGGGTTGAAGTCTCCATCAACGTGGATGTAGGATAGCACCACCTATCCAAACCATGGGAAAAACATCCGTGTCTCCATTTGCGTTTGAATTCTCCAAACCCTTCCCTTTACATTCTTGCAAGTTGCATGCTTTACTTTCCGCTGCTTATATACTCTTTGTATGCTTGCTTGAATTGTGTGATGATTGCTTGACTTGTCCTAAAGTTGCTAAAATCTGCCAAGAACTAAAATTGGGAAAAGGCATAGCTTTTATTTGGTCAAGTAGTCTAATCACCCCCCCCCTCTAGACATACTTCCGATCCTATAGCCGTGCCTGAGGAAGCTCCGTGTCGTCCGCCCCACGAGGCTCGGCCCCTCGCGAGGGTCTTGGGTCTATGTTGATGAAGATGGGCCGTGCTGAACCCCCTTTTGTGCCACGCCGCAGGCCGCAGGTAGGCAAGTCTGGGGACCCCCATTCCCAGAACGCCGACAGCACCGCCCCAAGCTGCGCCGCCACTCCTCTGCCGCGCTGCCCTCCCCGTCTGCCATTGCACCCCCTCCCCTCTCGGACTCATGGCCTCCCCCGGTTCTTCTGGCACCACCCACAACCGCCGCACCAACCCGTTCGAAGGTCCCGACCCCTCGTCATCCGTGATCTCAACATCCTCGCTCGGGTTCCCATCATTCTTGATCATCTCTCCTCCACCTACTATGCCAGGAAGACGTACTTCTCCCTTGTGTTCTGTGAGTACAACCTCCGGGATCACAACGATGGCTCTGTGGATTCCCGCTTCATGGAGGACGATGAGGAGTGGACGTCCATCGACGCCACTCTCATCTGTTGGTTCTACACCACCATCTCGAAGGACCTCTTCCACACAGTGGTCTCCACCGACGATGGCGCTCACGCCGTTTGGACCAAGCTCAACGGCCTCTTCACCGACAATGCGCTCCAACGCAAGGTTTTCTTGCACGGCGAGTTTTTTGGGTGCCAGCAGCTTGACTCATCTGTTGACGATTATTTCGTGCGCCTCAAGAAGCTCGTTGACGAGCTCCGTGACCTTGGTGAGAAGGTCTCTGACGAGCTTCTTCTTAACACCCTCATCGCTGGCCTGAACGACGACTTCGGGAACGCCGCCTCCAACATCCATCTCATCACCAACCCGACCTTCCCCAAGATCATCGCGTACCTGAAGCTAGAAGAGACGAGGATGCAGATGTCATGCACCCGGGCCACCCACACGGTCCTCATGCCGGTACCCGTGGTGGCGCGCTGCCCACCGCCCCAGCTCCCCCACCGCGGCCTGCACCGGGCCCCTTCCAGGCGCCGCCGCCGCCCGGGTTCCCCTACCTGCAGTTGCTGCAGGCTCCCTTGCCGCCCCCCGCCGAGCAGCAGCAGCGCCACGGTGGCCGCCGTGGCCGCGGCAGCCGCAAACAGCAGCAGCAGCAGTCGGGTGCCCACGGCGGCGCGGCGATCATGGAGGTTGACCACCCGGTAAGAAGGTTACCGGGGTTGGCGGCCATGAAAGCCATCACGAGGGCTGGCTCATGAGGAGGCAGAGAGATCAAGGCAGGGTACCTCACGAGGTGCCCATGACGCAAGCCATGACGACCAAGGGCGCCAGGCGAGCGCCAGCCCGCGCAGTGTCCTCCCTTTCCTCTTTGGTGCAAAGGGGGCAAGCGCAGGCGAGAGGATCAAGCAAAGGCATCCATTTTGGTGCAACAAGACCAAGACCAGTCCAACAGTGGGAAGGAGGTCATCGTGGAGCCCAGAACAGCGTCACCACAGGGCCTTTGGTAGGCGAGGACCAACTTTAGTCAGGATAAGTGTACTGGATGTTCCCCTTCAAATTGGCCAATTGTTGGCGCCCTTCCCGCTCAATATTTGGGAAGAGGCCCAGGGCCCTTGCCTATAAATAGGACTAGCCACCCCCAGGGTAGAGGCATTGGGTACTCAGAATCCGAGCAAGCAGAGGGCAAGAGAGAGAGAGAGAAGGGCGATTGAACTCCTCCTTGCAGTTCATCCCCCTCGCCAAGAACAGACCCTCGCGAGGCTGTTCTTCCCTGTATCGTTCACCATCATCAGCCCAAGAGGCAATACACCCACCACAAACTAGAGTTGGGTATTACACCACAATGGTGGCCCGAACTAGTATAAACCCTGTGTCTTTTGTGTTGTTCTTTCGGTAGTTAGATCTTCGCGAGACGGAGAGGTAGAGGGCAGAATCTCCGCGCGCACCCCAGAGTTCGAACCTCAAGGGTCTGCCGGAACCCGAAATCCGACATTTCGCGCGCCAGGTAGGGGTGCGCCGGAATTTGTCTTCCACCGCTTCGTTCTCCTCCGACCGTCGCGTCCATGTCCGACGCCCGTCGAGCCCGCGTCGCTCAGGCGGCCCCCGCCGGTGGGCGTCCTCATCGTTCCCCGTCGCCCGACAACAACGCCGCCACCGGCCCGGCGGGGAACAAGCATCAAGCATCATCCCAGCGTCTGCCTACGCGACAAGGTGACCGCGCCGCTACATCAACACCCCCGGTCGTCGCGGCCCTCCTAGGCAGCTCGCAGGCGCCGCCCACAAGTCGCCACATCAAGCCATTTGTCCGCCTGGTCGGCGCCGTTTCCACACGGCAGGGGGCTCCCACGGACTAGGTGGCGCGCGAGGCCGGTCTGGCCTTCAGCTCGGAGGACCACCCCGCCAACTTGGCCGGCTCGGGCGCGCTCCCCATGTTGTGCACCCCCACCATCTGCCAGGTGGCAGTCACCAGAGCCCTCGTCGACGACGGCGCCGACCTCAGTGTGCTTTTGGTTGAGACCTTCAATCTCCTCCGCATACCCCTGGAGCGGCTGCAACCCAGTCGGTCTTTCTTGGGTGTTGGGGGCGGGTCATCCAGCTCCTGGCGACAGATCCGGCTCCCAGTAACCTTCGGCACCTACGACAACTTCCGCACGGAAATGGTCGACTTCGACATCGCCCCCATCGGCCTTCCCTACAACGCCATCCTCGGCTAGCCAGCGCTGGCCCAGTTCATGGCCGCCACGCACCCGGCGTATAACCTCATGAAGATGCCCGGGAGCAGCGGTGTCCTCACCGTGCACGGGGACACCAAGGATGCCCTGTGGGTACTCAAGCTCGCCTTGAAGACGGCGGCCTCGGCACAGCCCGCCGACGCAGGGACCCCGGAGCCCAAGGGGGCTGCGCTAGCCAAGAAGAAGCAGTTGTTCACCCAGGACAAGGCAGAAACCAAGCAGATACCTGTCGACGAAGACGGGTCCTCCAGTGCAACTTTCACCATAGGCGCCAACCTCGAGCCTGAGCAGGAGGATACTCTGATCAAGTTCCTGCGCGCAAATAAGAAGGTATTCGCTTGGGAGCCTGATCAGCTGGTAGGGATTCCCCGGAGTGTCATCGAGCATCACCCCAGCGTGTGCCCGAACATGCGCCCCGTGAAGCAGAAAGCCAAGCGGCAGTCCGCAGAGAAGCAGGCCTTCATCGTCCAAGAAACCCGCAAGTTAGAGGCCGCTGGGGTCATCCGCGAAGTCCGATACCCGGATTGGTTGGCTAACCCTGTCGTTGTGCCCAAGAAGGGGGGAAAGGAACGCATGTGTGTCGACTTCACCAACCTCAACAAGGCATGCCCGCAAGATCCATTCCCGCTCCCCCGCATCGATCAAATCGTCGATTCTACCGCGGAGTGTGACCTGCTCTGCTTCCTGGACGCCTTCTCTGGGTATCACCAGATCAAGATGGCGGTAGAATACGTTGAGAAGACCGCCTTCCTAACCCCATGCGGGGTGTAACGCAGGGGCGACCTTTCAACGGCTGATGCACATCACCATGGGCCCGCAGCTCGGGAAGAATGTCGAAGCTTACGTTGACGACATTGTGGTGAAATCTCGGGAGGCAAAGACCCTGATACAAGACCTATAGGAGACCTTTGCGAGCCTCGACACAGTGAACCTGCGGCTCAACCCAGAGAAGTGTGTGTTCGGAGTCCCCTCAGGCAAGCTCTTGGGCTTTCTCGTGTCCCATTGGGGCATCGAGGCTAACCCGGAGAAAGTCAACGCGGTCGAGGACATGAGCCCGTCGAAAACCCTCAGAGAAATGCAGAAGCTCACCGGACGCGTGACCGCGCTAGGGCGCTTCATCTCCAAACTGGGGGAGTGAGCACTGCCTTTCTTCCAGCTAATGAAGAAGAAGGGGCCTTTTGAATGGACTAAAGAGGCAGATAAGGCGTTTCAAGATCTCAAGAGGTACCTAACCAGTCCCCCAGTCATGGTGGCTCCGCGTCCTCAAGAGCCCCTGCTGCTCTACCTCGCTGCCACTCCCTACTCTGCCAGCGCAGCCATGGTGGCGGTTAGGGAAGAGCGCCAAATCAGAGCCACATCAGCGGCCCAAGACAAGGCAAGGCAGGAACAGGGAAGGCCCACGGGAGACGTAACTACGGCTGAGGAAGATCAGTCGTCAAAGAGTGCACCGGAAGCAGGAGAGGCCACTCACCTGGACGGACGACCTCCCGAGGCCGCATCACCTCACGAAGCACCCCTGCCTCCGGAGGGCGCCGCGAACACTGATGCTCTCGGCCTTGTTGAGCACCCAGTCTACTTTGTCAGCACGGTGTTGCGGGACGCGAGGGCACGGTACCCCATGCCTCAGAAGCTCCTCCTCGCACTACTAGTGGCCTCGCGCAAGCTGCGTCACTACTTCCAAGGGCATCCCATCAAGGTCGTCTCGTCATAACCCTTGGAGAGGGTGCTCAGGAGCCCTAACTCAGCCGGACGGGTCGCCGAGTGGAACATAGAACTGCAGGCGTTCCAGCTCAAGTTTAGCACGACCAGGGTCATCAAAGGAGCAGCGTTAGCGGATTTCGTGGCAGAATGGATGGAGGCACCAGGCCTCGAGAACAACGTGGATCGGTCCCTCTCCCCAGGGAGTGAGGCACCGGAAGGCTGGGTCATGTACTTCGATGGGGCGTTCTCCAGGCACGGCGCTGGGGTAGGTGCGGTGCTGATATCGCCCACTCAGGACAAGCTCTACTACGCCGTACAGCTCTGTTTCCAGCAAGGCAAAAAGGTCTCCAACAACATAGCGGAATATGAGGGTCTGATAGCGGGGTTGAAGGCCGCAGCAGCCCTGGGGGTGAAGCGCCTCACCGTCAAGGGCGATTTGCAACTCCTTGTCAACTTCTCCAACAAGGTGTACGAGCCAAGGGATGAGCACATGGAGGCCTATCTAGCGGAGGTCCGCAGGATGGAGAAGCAGTTCTGGGGGTTGGAATTGAGGCATGTGCCCCGTGGCACCAATCAGGAAGCCGATGACATCGCCAGACGGGCGTCCAGGCGGTTGCCTCAGGAGCCTGGCGTCTTTGAAGAACGGCTCTTCAAGCCCTCAGCCCAGTCGTCGTTGTCAAACACTGCTCAGCCTCGGGAGGAACTCCCCCAGCCACCTGCCTCAGGAGCCCCGGCTTGCGGCCCTGCCTCAGGGGCACGCCTGCTCCTGACTATAGAACCTCAGGAGGAATGCTGGATCACGGAACTCCAGAGTTATTTAACACAAGGGGCCTTGCCGGAGCAGGAGGAGCAAGCGGAGCGTGTGGCGCGGCAAGCCACGACATACTGCATCAGGGACGGAGAGCTCTACCGGAGGCGGCCGAACGACGTATCCTTGCGCTGCATTTCCAGGGAGCAAGGGAAGGAACTGTTGGAGGAAATACACGGCGGGGACTGTGGGCATCACTCGTCATCACAGACCCTCGTCAGCAAAGCGTTCCGCAGCGGGTTCTATTGGCCCACCGCGCTCAACGACGCTGTCGAGCCGGTGAAGGCTTGTGAGGCTTGCCACTTTCATGCCAAACAGATCCATCAGCCGGCGGGGGGCTTGCAGACTATACCCCTCTCATGGCCATTTGTAGTTTGGGGGCTGGACATTCTGGGCCCATTCCCTCGGGCGCCAGGGGGCTACCGCTACCTCTACGTCGCCATTGACAAATTCACCAAGTGGGCAGAAGTGGAGGCTGTCCGCACCATCCCTGCGGGTTCCGCTGTCAGGTTCATCAGGGGCATCGTGAGCCGGTTCGGGGTGCCGAGCCGCATCATCATAGACAACGGTTCGCAGTTCACCAGTAACCTATAAATAGGACTAGCCACCCCCAGGGTAGAGGCATTGGGTACTCAGAATCCGAGCAAGCAGAGGGCAAGAGAGAGAGAGAGAAGGGCCGTTGAACTCCTCCTTGCATTTCATCCCCCTCGCCAAGAGCAGACCCTCGCGAAGTTGTTCTTCCCTGTATCGTTCACCATCTTCAGCCCAAGAGGCAATACACCCACCACAAACTAGAGTAGGGTATTACACCACAATGGTGGCCCGAACTAGTATAAACCCTGTGTCTTTTGTGTTGTTCTTTTGGTAGTTAGATCTTCGCGAGACGGAGAGGTAGAGGGCAGAATCTCTGCGCGCACCCTAGAGTTCGAACCTCAAGGGTCTGCAGGAACCCGAAATCCGACACGTGAAGCGCCTGATGAGAGGCTGGGCGGGCGCCGAAGAAGCCCGGGACGGGGGCGCGTGGTACATGCATGGAGTACGCGTGGAACGACCCCCGTCCAGGGGTTCTGGCCGGCCTGCCAGGGCGCCGGCGGGAGCTGTTGCTGCGTGTGGCCCGGCGCGCCGACATGGGCAGCCGAGTGCTGCTGCTGCTGCTGCTGTTTGCGGCCGCTGTCGTGGTACTAACTCTGACAGTGATGTAGGGGGGTATGAATGGAGAGGCTAGATCTTAGCTATGGAAGAGTTGTAACCACACGAGGTTTACGAGTTCAGGCCCTTCGCGGAAGAAGTAACAACCCTACGTCTCGGTGCCCGGAGGCGGTCGATTGGATTATAGGTGTGTGAATAACAGGGGTGCGAACCCTTGATACTGAGGAGGGGGGTGGCTTATATAGAGTTCGCCAGGCCCCTCCAGCCCTCAGTAATGCAGGGTTTAAAGTACATTAAGACTGGGAGTTACTGGTAACGTCCCTAATAAAGTGCTATGATGACCATAAAAGCTACTTAATGGCCGACCATTTGTGTGCGGAGTGACTTTAGATCTCCTGGCAGTCGAGTGGTTGGTTCATGGTCGAGTGATTGCTTCATGGTCGAGTGTCTTCGAGTCCGTCGAGTGGGGTACCTCCAAGTCGATTGAAAGGTGACTTCTTCTATGGATGTCCTTGGGTAGGGCACTTAGGACAGGCCTATGCCCCTACCCTAGGTGCATAGCTTCATCATTAGCCCCCGAATGGATCGAGGTTTGAGTGAGGAAGGAGTTGGGGATCCTTCCGACTGGTTCTCCGTGCTATATGCGCGCCTTGTTTCGGATCAATCGTCACGGATGACATCGTCAACTTCTTTCAGTCGCCTTGATCCATTCTAGGCCTCTTGTCGAGTGAGTTTCTTTATTTGTGAAGTTCCGAGTGATGGTGTGAAAGGGATCTTATGCTTGACAAGTTGTTCTGTAGCCCACGGATTTAGCGGGATTTGAATTTCGGGAAGTGCGCGGGACGGGGGCGGCTGCAGTAATCGGATGTGATAAGACGGAAGCTCCTCGATTCCCGCGCCACTTTTTTCGCCACGTACCGCACGCGCGCCTGTTGCGGGATTTGACAGGATTGCCCGGGCCTACCAGTCAGCCACTCGGAAGCGACCTCTTATAAGCTATCGGCTCTGGACTTCCGAACAGTGCGCCTTCACTTTCCCTCCTCCCTTCGCGAAATCCTCCGCCACCTCCGCTCTCACCTTAGTGCCGTAGGGCTGTTCGAGCTTCGCCGACGACGATGGTGAAGGACAAGATGTCAGCTCTGGAGCGCGCGAAGAAGGCGGCGGTGCAGGGGAAGGGGAAGAAGTCCGCTCGGGGCGGATCTTCCTCGAGGACTGCTCTGCCCAGGGATTGGATCCAGGGCGACTTGATGCCATCGGTGATTCGGCAGGAGGACCTTGATGATATGGTCGAGGGGGGAGTCATTCTCCACGAAGCTGCGCGTCTCCCGAGGAAAGAAGTTGAACCCCAGCCTCTTGATGGTGAGTGCGTCCTCCTCGCTACCCATATCGATCGCGGATTCTCTCTGCCTCCTCATCCTTTTTTCCGGAGTTTCTTGAACTTCTTCGGAGCGCAGCTCCATCACTTCACTCCCAATTCTATCGTGTATCTTGCTGCTTTCGTTTCCTTGTGTGAAAATTTCTTGGGCTACCGCCCCCATTGGGGACTCTTTAAGCACATCTTCACTTGTCGTTCCCAATCGGTCAAGAAGGCCAAGTCGAGTGACGAACGGACTCAAGTGATCCAGCTATGCGGGGGCCTGGCGATCCAGATGAGGGGAAAAAGTTCTTTTCCGTCTATCACTTTTCCCGAGTCGGTCCGTGGTTGGCAGTCGACCTGGTTTTACTGTAAAGACCAGGCGACCCAAGGACAGTCGATTGGGCTTCCCCCTTTCTCTCTGAACCGAGCGCAGAAACCTGCCTCCCTGAACGTGGCGCCGGAGGAAAGGGCGCAAGTCAAGTTGTTGGTGGGTCGAGTGGTTCAACTTGTCCGCGAGGGCGTGATAGGCATGGACTTGTTGGAGGTCTTCCTTCGGAGGCGCATCCAACTGCTTCAGGCTCATGACCATCCGATGTGGCTGTACTCGGGTCTCGAAGACACCACTCGGGTTCACCCAAAGGAGGTCACTGACGAGATGCTGGAAGGATGGTTGTCAAGTATCACAGGGAACAAAGACAACCCTCGAGGAGCCAGGAGGATTCCTCCACTCGACAACACATAAGAAGTGGACCAGGTCTGACCTTGTGTTTCCGACTGAGATCTTGCTTCCTTTATCTGTTCTCTTTGAATCAGTCGATTGATTTTTGTCTTGTATGCTGTCCTCCAAGCAACTACTGAGATGTACTCGACACCCAATGGAGAGCAAGAGCAGGCCGAGGAAGGAGAGGCGAGCGGAGGTGGGAGCGGAGACGAGCCAGGAGAGTGGGAATCTGACGGCGAGGGAGAGGGAGATGGCGACGACGACTCCAGCGAAGAGGAGGAGGAGGAAGCCAACCCCCCCCCCCCCCCCCCCCCCGCTCAGAAAGGCAATCCAAGCTTACACACGACCTTGCGCGCGAACGTGGTAAGGCGACTGCTCCAGTTGGGCAGTCGTCGAAGCGCACTCGAACCTCTTCTCCAGCGCCGACTGAAAAAGCTCCCAAGCATCCACGCGCGACGCCGTCGAAGCCGCCCAAGACTCTGCCCAAGATGAAGATGACTGTCCCCACCATTTCTGCGTAATAGTAGAATTTGTTTCCTTTTGCTGAACGCGACTGACTCTTGGTTGACTCATTGATCAAGCTGGCTGACTTTCGAAATTTTGCAAGGCTGCCACCTCGGAGATCTCCGCCAAGGATGATGATCAAGAGATGGAAGACGCTGTTACCTCCAACCCTGGTATGATTATTGATGCTCTGCCTGGAGTCGACTGTCAATTTGTTATAACTCTGGTCGATTGAACTTTTCTCTTGTAGCTCCTCCTCATGTCATTGACCTCCCTGACGATGACGACGAAGTGCCGCTGAGGGCGAGAAGGAACAGGAGGGCGTCGGCTGGCAAGACTCCACAAACTACTCCAGCGTCTGAGGCCGTAGTGCGTGAGGGTGGCGATACCACTCGGGCTTCTGTAACCTTTGCTGAGCCTCTGACGAGTGTCCGGCCTTCAATGTCGACTGCAGATCCGCCTTCGCTTTTCACCACACACCACGTCCCTGAGGACCAAGTGGGTGCTGCTAAAGAAGCTATACGCCAGGCGGGGATCATGATGGAGCAAGTGAAGGTGGCTCGGGAAGCCACCCAAGCAGCTTATGATGTGAGTTCAGCTCTTCAGAGCAACGTCCAGGTCAGTCGACTCAACACTTGTTCTGTTAGGATATGCTGTCTGAAGAATCTCTTTTCCGAAGATCTTTATTTCTGTACACCCACTGGGTGCGACTGTTAATTTTTGGACGAGTGGGGGCACGCTAAGTGCACCCACTGGGTGTAGTCCTCGAGACTACGGTGGACTGCTGGCAGTCGACTGTAGTCTTTATACTGTCTTTCTGTAGTTGTACTTCTTCACTCGGTCTGGTCAGGCCATGTCGAGTGGAACTGTATCCGGTCGACTACGGGCAGTCAACCTTTTTTTTTAAACCAGTGGGGGCACGCTGAGTGCATCCACTGGGTGTAGTCCCCGAGACTACAGTCGAATGTTTTTGATTCGGTTGTAGTCTTAGAAATGCCACCATTGTCTCTTGGTTACTCAGAAGCAACTTATCTTGGACATCTGTCGACTAATCTCTCGCATAAATCCTGTGAACTTGCGGCTCGCTTCACCGAGTTGGAGAAGCAACAGATCCAGCTCAACCTTGACCTGAAGCTTGCTCAGGAGAATTTGCAGAAGGCGCGAGAAGAAGCAAAAGGTATGGCTGGTGAGGTTCTCCATTCTTGACGAGTGACTTTTCTTTCTTGTCCATTCTTGATGTTGATCTCACTCGACGTTCCGAAGATAAACTGGAGGAAGCTCTGAAGAAGAAGGATCAAGATCTTGCCGAAGCGCAGAAAGAGGCCTTGAATAAGACCAAGCTTGCTGAAGAAAAACTGACTTCAGTCGGAACTCTTGAAAAGGAGAACTCCAGACTGAAAACTGCTCTTGATGCGGCTAACCAAGAAGTCAGCCGCCTGAAAAATAACAAGATAGCTCTGGGTGACAAGGCCAGTAAACTGGTGGGGAAGAAGAATGATCTTGAGGCTTATCTCGGGAGACTTGCCAAGAAGTTGTTCATCATGCTTGAGGGTAACAAATTTTCACCTGACTGGCTTGTCGTCACTAAGCTCTTGCAGGGTCGTTGTCTTAACTTTGACTTGTGTTTTCAGAATTCTGTCAGAACTTCGAGGAGGAGAACAGTCGAGTGGAGAGAGATTTGGATCCCATTAACTCCCCAGTGAAATATGAAGCTGCTATGAACGTGCTCCGACTGGAGTCTAGTGTTGCAAGCGTGGTTGATTATCTGGCCCGACTGAAGGTTGCGGTGTCGCGGATCGACACGTCGCTCTGGCCCAGGATGACGCTTCCGAATGACCTCGAGTCTCTGATGACTTGACTGAATGACGTTCCTGGTCGAGTGACGGAATGGAAGAAATCCTCCGCAAGGTGTGGTGCTGATGTCGCTCTGTCCCTGGTCTGCGTCCACTGCAAGGAGGCGCGAGAGGAAAAGCTGGCTGCTATCCAAGTTGCTAATACCAGGAAGCACAACTTTCAAGACTTCATGGACACTTTCGTTGTTGCGGCCACTCGTATTGCAGACGGGATCGACTTGGACGAGTTCGTCGCCCCTTCCAGTCCTCCGCCAGAGGAATAAAACTTTGATGCTTCACTTTAAATTTGCCTTGGAATGCCGAGTGGATTTTGTAACTGTTAAACTCAGTCGAGCTGAAGGCTCAAGTACTTTGATCTGAGGTCTGGGACCTTTGGGATCTTATCCGAACTTGATTTATCATTAAGTATCTTCATGGATTAACTGTCGAGTGGAACTTGATCTTCACTCGAAATAACTTCGTATTTGAGGTGCAGCTCCGAAGGAGAAGATAGCAGTTGATTCGCACTTTGTCGTCCTTGCAGATTGGGATATGTTCTGTACTTAGGCGAGCACTGGGCTGCAGCTAAGCCCCCGAGTGGGAGGTTTTCTCACCACTCGATAGGATTTTTTTAAACACTTAGGCGAGCACTGGGCTGCAGCTAAGCCCCCGAGTGGGAGTCTGGTTCACCACTCGGTAGGATTTTTTCAAACTTAGGCGAGTACTAGACTGCAGCTAAGCCCCCGAGTGGGAGGTTTGCTCACCACTCGGTAGGATTTTTTAAACACTTAGGCGAGCACTGGGCTGCAGCTAAGCCCCCGAGTGGGAGGTTTGCTCACCACTCGGTACGATTTTAAAAACTTAGGCGAAATGGGTTCGCAGCTAAGCCTCCGAGTGAGAGGTCTGCTCACCACTCGGTAGGATATTTTTAAACACTTAGGCGAGCACTGGGCTACAGCTAAGCCCCCGAGTGGGAGTCTGGCTCACCACTCGGTAGGATTTTTTCAAACTTAGGCGAGTACTGGACTGCAGCTAAGCCCCCGAGTGGGAGGTTTGCTCACCACTCGGTAGGATTTTTTAAACATTTAGGCGAGCACTGGGCTGCAGCTAAGCCCCCGAGTGGGAGTCTGGCTCACCACTCAGTAGGATTTTTTACTTAGGCGAGTACTGGACTTCAGCTAAGCCCCCGAGTGGGAGGTTTGCTCACCACTCGATAGAATTTTAAACACTTAGGCGAAACGGGTTCGCAGCTAAGCCTCCGAGTGAGAGGTCTGCTCACCGATTTTTTTAAACACTTAGGCGAGCACTGGGCTGCAGCTAAGCCCCCGAGTGGGAGTCTGGCTCACCACTCGGTAGGATTTTTTCAAACTTAGGCGAGTACTGGACTGCAGCTAAGCCCCCGAGTGGGAGGTTTGCTCACCACTCGGTAGGATTTTTTAAACACTTACGCGAGCACTGGGCTGCAGCTAAGCCCCCGAGTGGGAGTCTGGCTCACCACTCGGTAGGATTTTTTCAAACTTAGGCGAGTACTGGACTGCAGCTAAGCCCCCGAGTGGGAGGTTTGCTCACCACTCGGTAGGATTTTTTAAGCACTTAGGCGAGCACTGGGCTGCAGCTAAGCCCCCGAGTGGGAGTCTGGCTCACCACTCGGTAGGATTTTTTAAACACTTAGGCGAAACGGGTTCGCAGCTAAGCCTCCGAGTGAGAGGCTGGCTCTCCACTCGGTAGGATTTTTTTACATATAGACTTAGGCAAAACGGATTCGCAGCTGAGCCACCCACTGGGGGATTTCACACACAAACAGAAGCAACAACAATTACGAAAAATTGTAACACTCTTTCTTTGATAAATAAACTACAAAAGTTTTTCTTATTACATCTCATCCGAGTGAGAATTCAAGTGTAAAAGGGGCGGAGCAGGTCCGCATTCCAAGCTCGTGGCTCGTCAATCTGGCGATCGACATTATAAAGGTGATACGCTCCATTGTGGAGGACTCTGGTGACAATGAAGGGGCCTTCCCAGGTAGGAGCGAGTTTGTGTGGTTTCTGTTGATCCACTCGGGGGACTAGATCTCCTTCTTGGAAGGCTCGACTCTTCACATTTCTGGCATGGAATCGACGCAAGTCTTGTTGGTAGATGGTCGATCGGATCATCGCCATTTCTCTTTCTTCCTCTAGGAGATCGACTGCGTCTTGCCGGGCTTGTTCTGCTTCAACTTCGGAGTAGAGCTCGACTCGGGGTGCGTTGTGAAGCAGATCACTCGGCAAGACGGCTTCCGCTCCATAGACCAGAAAGAATGGGGTTCTTCCAGTCGACCGATTCGGGGTGGTCCTCAATCCCCAAAGAACTGAAGGAAGCTCGTCGACCCATGCGCCTGCTGCATGCTTGAGGTCGCGCATCAGCCGAGGTTTCAGCCCTTTGAGAATCAGACATTTGCCCTTTCTGCTTGTCCATTCGACTGGGGGTGAACGAGCGACGCGTAGTCGACTCGCGTGCCTTGCGAGGCGCAAAAAGCTCTGAACTTGTCTGAATCGAAGTTTGACCCATTATCAGTGATGATGCTATGCGGGACTCCATATCTGAATGTTATCTCCCTGATAAAACTGATAGCAGTGCAAGCATCAAGATTCTTGGTAGGCTTAGCTTCAATCCATTTGGTAAACTTGTCGACTGCCACGAGCACATGTGTGAAACCGCTCCTGCCTGTTCTCAGTGGACCAACCATATCCAATCCCCAATCAGCAAAGGGCCAGACGAGTGGAATGGTCTTCAGGGCCGATGCGAGTTTGTGGGACATGTTGGAGTAGAACTGGCACCCTTCGCACTTGTCGACTATCTCTTTTGCCATTTCGTTTGCTCTTGGCCAGTAAAATCCCGCTCGGTATGCTTTAGCCACGATGGTCCGAGAGGACGCATGGTGACCACAGGTCCCCGAGTGGATATCATCAAGGATTATCTGACCTTCTTCTGGTGTTATACACTTCTGACTGATTCCAGTCGCGCTTTCTCTATATAGCTGTCCCTTTATGACTGTGAAAGCTTTGGATCGACGGACGACCTCTCGAGCTTCTTCTTCGTCTTCCGGGAGTTCTTTCCTCAGGATATACGTGATGTAAGGCATCGTCCAGTCGGGGGTGATTGTCAAGACTTCCATGATTAGGTCGACCACTGCTGGAATCTCGACTTCAGTCGGATCTGAGGGACTCTTTGGTTGGGGAGCTTCATCTGTGAAAGGATCCTCCTGAACTGAAGGCGAGTGGATGTGTTCCAGAAACACATTACTAGGAATGGCTTCTCTCTTGGAACCTATCTTTGCCAAATCATCAGCTGCTTGATTTTTCAGTCGGGGAATGTGATGAAGTTCTAACCCCTCGAATTTCTTCTCTAACTTTCTCACTACATTGCAATAACCAGTCATAGCTGGACTTCTGATGTCCCACTCCTTCATCACCTGATTAACCACCAAATCTGAGTCGCCATAGACCATGAGGCGACGGACGCCGAGTGAAATGGCCATGCTCAACCCATACAAAAGTGCTTCGTATTCTGCTTCGTTATTGGAGGAATCGAAGTGAATCTGGAGAACATATCTGAGCTTATCTCCTCGGGGGGAAACCAATACCACCCCTGCACCGGAACCATTCAGCATCTTAGACCCATCGAAGAACATGGTCCAGTGTTCCGAGTGAACTTGAGTCGGCAGTTGCTGTTCGATCCACTCGGCGACGAAATCTGCAATTGCTTGGGACTTGATGGCCTTCTTTGCCTCAAACTGAATATCTAGGGGAAGGAGTTCAATCGCCCATTTTGCCACTCGACCAGTTGCATCTCTGTTGTGAAGAATCTTTGATAGTGGGGCGTCGCTGACGACTGTAATGGTGTGGTCAGAGAAGTAATGCGCAACCTTCTTCATGGTCATATAGATCCCATATACGAGCTTCTGATAATGAGGGTATCTTTGCTTTGAAGGAGTCAAAACTTCAGAAACATAGTATACTAGGCGCTGAACTTTGAAGGCCTTTCCTTCTTCTTCCCGCTCGACCGTAAGTACTGTACTGACAACTTGTCCCATGGCTGCAATGTAAAGCAACAAAGGCTCTTTGCTGATCGGGGCAGCAAGCACCGGCTGGGTGGATAGCAGGGCTTTGAGCTCTGCAAAGGCTGCATCAGCTTCTGGAGTCCACTTGAACTTGTCTGACTTCTTCATCAGTCGGTAAAGAGGCAGTGCCTTTTCACCGAGCCGAGAAATGAATCGACTTAAAGCGGCCAAGCATCCTGTAAGCTTCTGGACATCATGCACACGCACAGGATGTTTCATCCCGAGAATAGTACCGATTTTTTCAGGATTGGCGTCGATTCCCCGTTCGGAAACGAGAAAACCGAGTAACTTCCCACCTGGAACTCCGAATGTGCACTTTGATGGACTGAGCTTGATATCGTACCTCCTGAGGTTGGCAAAGGTTTCATCAAGGTCAGTCAGCAGGTCGGAACCCTTCCGTGACTTAACCACAATGTCATCCATGTATGCCTCCACATTACGACTGATCTGAGTGAGCAAACACTTCTGAACATTCTCATGAACATGGCTCCGGCATTCTTTAGGCCGAAGGGCATGGTGACATAACAGAAGCACCCGAATGGAGTGATGAAAGCAGTTTTGATCTCGTCGGGTCCATACAGACGGATCTGATGATACCTGGAGTAGGCATCTAGAAAAGACAATCGCTCACATCCCGCAGTCGAGTCAACTATCTGGTCGATGCGGGGGAGAGGAAAATGATCTTTCGGGCAGGCCCGATTGATATGTTTGAAGTCGATGCACATGCGAAGTGACTTGTCCTTGTTTGGGACCATGACAACATTGGCGAGCCACTCGGAGTGGTAAATTTCTCGGATGAACTCTGCTGCTAAGAGCCGAGCCACCTCCTCACCAATGGCCTTCCTCTTCTGAACGGCGGACCGTCAAAGATGCTCTTCCACAGGCTTAAATTTTGGGTCGACTCGTAGACGGTGCTCAGCCAGCCCCCTGGGAACTCTAGGCATGTCAGAAGGTTTCCATGCGAAGATATCCCAGTTCTCACGGAGGAACCGGATGAGCGCTTCTTCCTATTTGGAGTCGAGTATTGTTGAGATGTGAGTCGGAGCAGCATTTGGATTGGTCGGGTGAATGTGAATTGGCTTCGTTTCACCGGACGACTGAAAAGCTGACTCTGAAGTTGGCTTCTTGGCTCGTAGCAATTCACTTGGATCTGCAGTCTTTTGATACTCTTGCAGCTCGACCACTGCCATCTGAGCGTCTGCAATCTTTGAGCCTTTCTGAAAACACTCTTCTGCTTTCTTCCGATTACCTGTAACAGTGATCACACCTCTGGGACCAGGCATCTTCAATTTGAGATACACATAACATGGTCGAGCCATGAAACGTGCATAAGCTGGCCTGCCCAAAATGGCGTGATAAGCACTCTGGAAATCCACAACTTCGAATGTCAACTTTTCCTTGCGGTAATTCTCGGAGTCACCGAAAACCACATCGAGAGCAATTTGGCCGAGTGACTCGGCTTTCTTCCCAGAAATGACTCCATGGAAGCTCATGTTACTGGTACTGAGCCTGGACATCGGAATGCCCATCCCTTTCAAGGTTTCTGCATACAGTATGTTCAAACCGCTGCCACCATCCATCAGGACTTTGGTCAGTCAAGTGCCTTCGACAACTGGGTCGACCACCAAAGCTTGCCTCCCACGGGTGGCGATGTGCGTTGGGTGAGCGGACTGGTCGAATGTGATGGCAGTCTGAGACCACTTCAGGTAACTGGGTGTTGCCGGAGCAACCATATTCACCTCGCGGTTAATGACTTTCAGTCGACTTTTGCTTTCAACATCAGCAAAAATCATCAAGGTGGAATTGACCTGTGGGTATCCATCGTCACTATCTTCCTTGTCCTCAACTTTCTCTGACTCCTTTTCCTTATCTTTGGACTGTTTTCCCTGAAACTGCTGGATCAGGAGCCGACACTGTCGAGTGGTATGCTTCGGGTAAATGAGTTTGCCCTCTTCGTCCTTCTTGGTGTGGATGTGACACGGCAGATCTAGAACATCATTTCCATCTTGGTCCTTAACTTTCTTGGGGTTCCAAGGCCCCTTGGGTTTTCCCTTGAATTTTCCCTGGGTTACGGCCAGGGCCTCCCCAGGGGCGGCTGGCTCGGCCTTCCGCTTCTGTTTCCGACTAGAATTTCCTCCGGTTTCCTGGGCGACTGCCTTTTGCTTGCCACTCCGGAGTCGATCCTCATCTTCACCATTAGCGTATTTGGTGGCGATCTCCATCATCCGATTGAGAGACATCTCTCCGGCTCGACCGAACTTCAGATTCAACTCTCCGTACCTAACACCTTCTTTAAAGGCACAAACTGCTTGATGATCTGGTACATTTTCCACTGTGTGATGCAATGTGATCCACCTCTGGATATAATCCCTCAGAGTTTCATTCGGTTTCTGCACGCAAGACCGCAATTCAGTGAGACCTGCAGGTCGCTTGCATGTTCCTTCAAATGTTGTGACAAACACTCGAGAGAGATCCTCCCAGGTGTAGATGCTGCTGGGTGCTAACTGATTCAGCCATGCTCTGGCTGAGCCCTCTAACATGAGAGGCAGCTGCTTCATAGCTACCTCATCATTGCCACCGCCAATCTGGACAGCCACTCGGTAATCTTCGAGCCAAGTGTCGGGCTTAGACTCACCGGTGAACTTACTAACTCCAGTCGCCAACCTAAAGTTGGGAGGAATCACAGCAGCTCTGATGGCTCGACTGAAACACTCTGGCCCTGAAACATGTACTCTGCTACTGGTAGGCGCATCTTTGTCATGACCTCCTCGGTGAGCTCTATTCCTGTCGACCAAACTTTGAACGAGAATGGATCTCGCATCAAAGCCTGGATCTCTGGGGTCGACTGGAATTCTCCGCCCAACACTATGGGGGAGCCTGTCATCTTGTTGTCGAGGCGCATATGATCCACTCCTTGGGGGAGGGGTTGGAACTCGACGTCGATCATCACGATCGAATCGGTGATCATACTGCTCATTCCTTCTGTACTGATCATGCCGGTCCCCACGTCCCTCACGCCTCGGGGCGATCTTGGGCTGTGAGCCAACTGGACTGTATCCGCTGCAACGGATCGACTATGGATCTTATTCCGCGACTGAGAAACAGCAGAATTCTTCTTTCCCGCTGCCCGGAGCAACGCTCTGATGTGCAACAAGCCCCTACCAGCCTCCGACTGGGAGGGATGAATCGACTCTCCTATACGGGCCGCAGCCGCCAAATTCTGAACCGGAGTTCGATATACCTACGTAGGCGGGAAGAGCTTACGCCGACTGGATTCAGGAGCCCGTTGACGCGCTCGCTCGTCGAGTGCTCGCTGGAGATTCTTCAGTCGAGTGCGCTCGGCCAAGTTAGCCAAGCACGCATCCTCCAAGCCCGGGCCTCGGGGGTTTCTCCAACTATAGGAGTGTGGAGTTCATCCATGTTTCGGCGGCGAAGCTCCTCTCGCTGCACTGACGTAAGAGGCTCGGGGAGATACTCATCGTGGGGATGCGACGGGTCGCCCCCACCCGCGCCTTCGTTGGTGCGGGGAAAACCGGGAGGACTGCGTGTTCCGTCGATCACCAGAACCTCCGCCGCTGGATCACTCCTATCGCATTCGGATGCAGCCTCTGCGGAGCCAGTCGACAGGTCGAACAGGCCGTAGAGGGATTCGTCGGGCTCGATCGCCGCGACTTGTGGGGTTGCCGACTGGCGGGCCACCGCATGTCTCACCCACCTTTGAAGCCTCGACCGACCGGAGCGCTTGCGCCGGCGAGAGACTGGGCGGGAGGACATCCCTGGAGCCGACCAATACTGGGTCGACGGCTGCCGTAGGAGGACGCCACGGACGCACGCGCGAAAGTGCATCGCCCCGTGGACGGGGAGCGCATCAACGTCGAGTGGGGCCTCTTGAATCCAAGCGGAGTCGTCGGCGATGGACGTGAGCGCGCCAAGACGGATCTCGCGACCCTCCACCAAAGCTCCGCCCGAAACCGTGATCAAAGAGATCGGAAAAATCGGAACTTCTCCAACTAGGCGCTAAGACTCCTAGCCCCACGGTGGGCGCCAACTGTCGTGGTACTAACTCTGACAGTGATGTAGGGGGGTATGAATGGAGAGGCTAGATCTTAGCTATGGAAGAGTTGTAAGCACACGAGGTTTACGAGTTCAGGCCCTTCGCGGAGGAAGTAACAGCCCTACGTCTCGGTGCCCGGAGGCGGTCGATTGGATTATAGGTGTGTGAATAACAGGGGTGCGACCCCTTGATACTGAGGAGGGGGGTGGCTTATATAGAGTTCGCCAGGCCCCTCCAGCCCTCAGTAATGCAGGGTTTAAAGTACATTAAGATTGGGAGTTACTGGTAACGTCCCTAATAAAGTGCTATGATGACCATAAAAGCTACTTAATGGCCGACCGTTTGCGTGCGGAGTGACTTTAGATCTCCTGGCAGTCGAGTGGTTGGTTCATGATCGAGTGTCTTCGAGTCCGTCGAGTGGGGTACCTCCAAGTCGATTGAAAGGTGACTTCTTCTATGGATGTCCTTGGGTAGGGCACTTAGGACAGGCCTATGCCCCTACCCTAGGTACATAGCTTCATCAGCCGCCGCAGCCACGGCGGCCACCGTGGCGCTTCTGCTGCTCGACGGGGCCGGCGGGGGAGCCTGTAGCGGCTGCGAGTAGGGGAACCCGGGCAGCGGCGGAGCCTGGAAGGGGCCCGGTGCAGGCCGCGGCGGGGCTGCCAGGGTGATGGGCAGTGCGCCACCGCGGGTAACGGCGGTGAGGGCTGTGTGGGTGGACTGGGTGCGTGATATCTGCATCCTCCTCTCCTCCAGCTTCAGGTACGTGACGATCTTGGGGAAGGTCGGGTTGGTGATGAGAGGGATGTTGGAGGTGGTGTTCCCGAAGTCGTCGTTCAGGCCGGCGATAAGGATGCTAAGAAGAAGCTCGTCGGAGACCTTCTCACCGAGGTCACGGAGCTCGTCAACGAGCTTCTTGAGGCGCATGCAATAATCTTCAACAGACAAGTCAAGCTGCTGGCACCCAAAAAACTCGTCGTGCAAGAAAACCTTGCGTTGGAGCGCGTTGTCGGTGAAGAGGACATTGAGCTTGGTCCAAACGGCATGAGCGTCATCGTCGGCGGAGACCACCGTGTGGAAGTGGTCCTTCGAGATGGTGCTGTAGAACTAGCGGATGAGTGTGGCGTCGATGGACGTCCACGCCTCATCGTCCTCCATGAAGTGGAAATCCACGGAGCCATCGATGTGGTCCCGGAGGTTGTACTCACGGAACACAAGGGAGAAGTGTGTCTTCCAGGCATAGTAGGTGGAGGAGAAATGATCGAGAACGATTGGAACCTGAGCGAGGATGTTTAGATCGCAGATGACGACGGGGTCGGGACCTTCGAATGGGTTGGTGCGGTGGCTACGGGTGGTGCTGGAAGAACCGGGGGAGGCCATGAGTCCGAGAGGGGAGGGGGGTGCGGCGGCACGCGGGGAGGGGGGTGCGGCGGCACGCGGGGAGGGCGGCGCGGCTTGGGGTAGCGAAGCATGAAGCGGGCGGAAGCATGGAAAAGGGGGGCGGCAACTGCACATGTGGGCGGCGGCGCGGCGGCGTACGAACGCGGTGGTAGCGGCGACGGGTGGTGGCCGCGGCGGCGGGTTGTGGCGGTGGCGACGATTAGATCGTGGCGACGACGTCAAGGGTTAGGGTTAGGATCGCAGGTATGATACCATGTTGAGTTAATTCATAGTGATGTTTGGACCTCTCCTGTTGCAAGTAGCACAGGCTATCTTTATTATCTTGTCATACTTGATGATTTTTCACACTATGTGTGGACCTTCCCGTTGCGGCGAAAGTCGGATGTTGTTGGCACTCTCACCGTGTTCTACTCCTATGTCTCCACGCAGTTTGGACGTCCCATCCATGCGTTGCAGACAGACAATGGGAAGGAGTTTGATAACCTTGCGATTCGCAACCTTCTCGCCACATACGGCACGATTTTTCGTCTCACTTGCACGTACACTTTGCAACAAAATTGTCGTGCTGAGCACGTGCTTTGCACTCTTATTGACTGCGTTCACACCCTCCTCTTTCATGCCAGCATGCCACCACATTTTTGGCCCGACGCGCTTGCCGCCGCTTCACTACTCATCAACATTCGTCCCTGTCGCACTCGTGGGAATTTTGCAGCTCATCACCTTTTGTTTGGCACGCCACCCTCCTATGCTGAGCTCCGCATCTTCGGTTGCCTGTGCTACCCTAGCATTGCTTCCACTACTCCTCGTAAGCTCGCACCTCGGGCCGTGGCGTGCATCATTCTCGGCTATCCTCCCAACACCAAAGGCTACCGCTGTTATGATCCTATCTCACATCGGGTGATCACTTCCCGACGCGTTCACTCTGATGAAATCGCTTTTCTGTTTCAGTAGGTACCTTCGAATGTTGCCCACGTGCTTCTCTTAGGCCGCCTCCCGGCTTTGAGGGTGCCCCCGCACCACGGGTCGAGTTCCTCCCCAGCAGGCTGCCTTAGGGGCTGCACCTCCCCCAGCGCCCACGACACCCTTGGCATCACTGCCCCCGACCATGCCATAGGCATCCCCGGCGGTCGCCCTGCCGTCGGCCTCTCCGGTGGCCCTGACGCCTCCCGCGTCCCCCGTGCCCTCCTCGGCATCCCCCACGGCCTCGCCCGCGGCCTAAGAGGTGGCGAGCTCCTCTTCTTCATCGCCCGCCGCCACCCTGGACTTGCTGCCCTGCCCGATGACTCGCTCTCGGGCTGGCACTTTCTGCCCGAGCACGTGGTACACCAGCGATGAGTACCTTCTCTCTACTTCTGTCTCTGAGCCGTCCCCTCTCCCATCGTCAGCTCGAGCCGCCCATCGGGATCCTCATTGGCTCACTGCGATGTAGGAAGAGTTCGACGCGCTCCAGCTGAACCGCACCTGGAAGTTTGTCCCTCGGCCGCCTCATGCCAACATCATCATGGGCAAGTGGGTCTTTCGACACAAGACTCGTCCGGGTGGCACTCTCGAGCGCTACAAAGCTTGTTGGGTGGTTCGGGGCTTTTGGCAACGTGCGGGCGTGGACTTCACCGACACTTTTGCCCCGGTTGTTAAACCGGGCACGATCCGCAACGTGCTTCAGCTAGCCGTCTCCCGAGCTTGTCTTGTGCATGAGTTGGACGTTTCCAACGCCTTCTTGCACGACCACCTTGCTGAGTAGGTGTTCTATGAGCAGCCCACCGGCTTCGTCGATGCCACGCATCCAGACCATGTGTGCTTGTTCTCGCGTTCTCTTTACGGGTTGAAGCGGGCGCCTTGGGCCTGGTACCAGCGCATCGCTGCATTCCTGCAGATGCTTGGATTTACATCGACTCGCTCTGATGCGTCCCTCTTCGTGTACCATCACGGAGCTGACACGGCCTACTTGCTACTATACATCGACGACATCATCCTGACGGCATCTACTGCCGCGCTCCTTCAGCGGATCACTTCTTGTATTCGCGATGAGTTTGCCATGAAGGACTTGGGGCCTCTGCACTACTTCCTTGGCATTGAGGTGGTTTGACGGCCAGATGGGTTCTTCCTGCACTAGTAGCGCTACGCCCATGAGCTTCTTGATCGAGCCGGCATGCTTAACTGCAAGCCCGCTCCCACGCCCGTCAACACCAAGGCCAAGGTTTCCGCTCTGGAGGGTTCTCCCACATCCGTTGCGGCCTTCTATCACTCCATTGTGGGTGCTCTGTAGTACCTGACCCTGTCGCGCCCCGACTAGCAGTATGCTATTCAGCAGGTGTTAGTTGGGGGAGAGGGATTTGGTGGAATAGTTGTTAGATTGCTTGAGCCTCATTGGCATATATATAGGAGTAGATGATCTACTTGGAGTACAAGGCAAGCTAGAATATTTCCTTGTCTAAGCTATGTTTCCAATCTAATCAATATACTCAACACCCCCACCCCCCCTGCAGTCACAATGGTAGTGACGCAGACGGTGAGACTGGAGAAGAATCCGAAGGCAAGCCGACGGACACCCCCCCACACACACAGTCGTAACGGTCGATGCATCGCAGAAGGCGTGGCTGGAGTGGAAACCGACGAGGTTGCTCAAGCAAGGCGGTAGCCCTTTGTGCCGTTTGTCGAGGTAGCCGAGAGCGTAGGTGGTGTGGCCATAGTCGAGGTACCCGTGCGAAGAACGCAGTGGTCGCTTTCGAGTCGGGGGTCGCCGGTGTCGAGGTAGTCGCTGTCGAGCCGCGAAAGAAGAGCGGCGGCGGCCTAAGGAGGCGGCGGTGGCTAGAGAAGGAGCGCGACGGTGGTGCTCGAAGTAGACGATAATGAACCTGACAACGTGACGAAGACCGGCGCGGACGGTGACATTCCCGAGCCAAGGGAGGTGGCGCAACGCATATCACGTGGAAGTCAACGCGCGTGGACCGTGGTGGACAGCGGGCCACAGCGTTACGGCCCGAAGGGGCGATGCAACAGCGACGGGCGGGTCGAGGCGACGACGGGAAGACCTCAGGGCGGTTGCAGGGATCGTGTGCCACGCTCGCTACGGCCCAACGGGGTGACGCAGCGGCAGCACGAGGATCGGTGTAGCCTCGGAGACGGCCTGGAGCGGATGGCCTCGGTGCGGCGGTTGACCGCGGCCGCGACACTATGGCCAGAAGAGGCGACGCAGCGGCAGCACGCGAGATGGTGCAACCACGGGAACAGCCCGAAGGGGTGACGTAGCGGCGGCGCGGATCGGTGCAGCCATGGGAAGAACCACGGGGCGGCAGCGCTGCGGCCCGTCGGAGCGACGCAGCGGCAGCCTGTTGCTCGATCGGTGGAGAGACGTGTAAACCCTGGTAACATGCACCGGCCAAAACCTAGCGTCAACGCCGCTTCCGCTCCACGCCGCCCCCGGGGCGGTTGCGGCTTTGCCTGCTCCCGGTGACGGTCGCCCACGTGCTTCTCTTGGGCCGCCTCCCGGATTTGAGGGTGCCCCTGCGACATGGGTCGAGTTCCTCCCCGGCTGGCTGCCTTAGCGGCTGCACCTCCCCCGGCACCCGCGACGCCCATGGCGTCCCCGGCCCCGACCACACCGTCAGCATCCCTGACAGCCGCGCTGCCGTCGGCTTCCCCGGTGGCCAGGAACGCCTCCCGCGTCCCCAGCGCCCTCCTCGGCGTCCCCCGTGGCCTCAGAGGTGGCGGGCTCTTCTTCATCATCGCCCGCCGCCACCCCAGACTTGCTGCCCCGCCCGATGACTCGCTCTCGGGCTGGCACTTTCCGCCCGAGCACGCGGTACACTGAGTACCTTCTTACTACTTCCGTCTCTGAGCCGTCCCCTCTCCCATTGTCAGCTCGGGCCGCCCTTCAGGATCCTCATTGGCTCGCTGCGATGCAGGAAGAGTTCGACGCACTCCAGTGGAACCGCACCTGACAGCTTGTCCCTCGGTCGCCTCGTGCCAGTATCATCACAGGCAAGTGGGTCTTTCGGCACAAGACTCGTCCGGATGGCACTCTCGAGCGCTACAAAGCTTGATGGGTGGTTTGGGGCTTTCGGCAACGTGCGGGCGTGGACTTCACCGACACTTTTGCCTTGGTTGTTAAACCGGGCACGATCTGCACCGTGCTTCAGCTAGCCATCTCCCGAGCTTGGCATGTGCATCAGTTGGACGTTTCCAACGCCTTCTTGCACGGCCACCTCGCGGAGCAGGTGTTCTGTGACCAGCCCACTAGCTTCGTCGACGCCTCGCATCCAGACCATGTGTGCTTTCTCTCCCGTTCTCTTTACGGGTTGAAGCAGGCGCCTCGGGCCTAGTACCAGCGCATCGCTGCATTCCTACAGACGCTCGGATTTACATCGAATCGCTCCGATGTGTCCCTCTTCGTGTACCATCACGGAGCTGACACGGCCTACTTGCTACTATACGTCGACGACATCATACTGACGGCACCCACTACCGCGCTCCTTCAGCAGCTCACTGCTCGTCTTCGCGATGAGTTTGCCCTGAAGGACTTGTGGCCCCTACACTACTTCCTTGGCATTGAGGTGGTTCAACGGCCAGATGGGTTCTTCCTGCACCAGCAGCGCTACGCCCATGAGCTTCTTGATCGAGCCGACATGCTTAACTGCAAGCCCGCTCCCACGCCCGTTGACAACAAGGCCAAGGTTTCTAGTCTGGAGGGTTCTCCCACATCCGATGCGGCCTTCTATCGCTCCATTGTGGGTGCTCTGCAGTACCTGACCCTGACGCACCCCGACTTGCAGTATGTTGTTCAGCAGGTCTGTCTTCACATGCATGCTCTGTGCGACTCTAACTGGACCCTAGAGAAGTGTATCCTCCACTACATATGCGGCACCCCGTCCATGGGACTTACGCTGACGGCCTCCGCCTCCACCGACCTCGTCGCCTACTCTGATGCGGAGTGGGCTGGCTGCCCGGACACACGGTGCTCCACCTCGAGGTACTGTGTCTACCTTGGGCCATCCCTGATATCTTGGTCCTCCAAGCGACAACCCACTGTCTCCCACTCGAGTGCCGAGGCAGAGTATCGGGTAGTAGCTAACGCCGTTGCTGAATGCTCTTGCCTTCGTCAGATGCTCCAAGAGTTGCTTTATGATGTTCACAAGGCCACGCTCGTCTACTGCGACAACGTCTCCGCCGTGTACCTCTCCGCCAACCCGGTCCACCATCATCGAACGAAGCATATTGAGCTCGACATACACTTTGTTCGTGAGCAGGTGGCTCTTGGGCGCATCCGGGTCCTCCACGTCCCGACGACGCAACAGTTCGCCGATGTCATGACGAAAGGACCGCCTACTTCTGTTTTCGAGGAGTTCAGGTCCAGTCTTTGCGTCTCCGGCGACGCTTCGACTGCGGGGGGTGTTGAACATAAGGTTTGTGCATGTATATTGTATAGCCCGGTCCACCTCCTAGTCATTGTATAGTTGAGGTTGTGGCCCACTTTGTACTCCATATATACGTGCGCTATGCACCGATCAATATATCATGAAGCATTACCAAAACTCGCGTTTCCAACAAGCTATATGGAAAGCAAGAACCAATTGATCCCGACTGAATCTAAGAGGGCTCGTTCTCATGAACCAGTATAATTAAACTGTAGGAATGTAATGCATCTAGGGAACCATGACCACGAGTGGATCCGAGCCACCATTGCACATTGATTAAGCCTGGACGTAGGTGTGTTAGGACTTTGAAGGAAACAAACACCGAACGTGCAACACGCCATAGGAGTAGCTTATGCAGCAGGGCCTCCTTGTCTCCCTCACGGGCTGCACACGCTGCGAGGTGCTCGGATGCAACATGCTGGTTTTCCAGGGAGCCGTCTTCAAGCGCGCCGGTGTTTCCGAGGTGCACGAGACCCTGTAAAAACTTATAATTTGAGTGATGTTGGCACATCCTGACCTTGCTGATGCAACATGAGCAGATTTTCTAGCAATCACATCTGAAGGCTAACTGGACTACTTTCCAAACTAACCGGACGCGACAAGATAGGCAAGTACTGAAGTGCAGAGGAGCTAGCTGATTGATTCACCATACATATCCTATTATTTAAAGACACGATTATCTATTGCTGGAAGTGTTGATGTGTATTGGTATTGGCTGGTCTAATTTTGCGAGTACTTTGAAATGCCTTTTTAAGTAGAGGTATTAGAGATACTAAGTTCTAACTGTGTTCTTGGGGTAATGTGAAAAATAATTTGGTGATTTCAAGTAGTCCTAATAATAGTATAAGTATTATCTCTTTCTTTTTTGAATAATGGTATAAGAGCACACAACTCTACGAAGTTCGTCAGGTAAGCATAATACTGAATAAGCACCATCTGTATGAAGCAGTACCTGCACATATTATTTCCAAGACGAAAAATGTTGTTTGTTTACTATAAGGAACCACCTTATGCCCTTTGTGTATTCTAGGAACTACCAAAGTTCTGTATCTCCCTGTTTGATCCACAATGCATAGACACATGATTAGCGATGGAGATACTATCTTCTGGTCGTGGCAATTTTCTAGACTTTTTGAGGAAACTCAACAAATCTGGTGTAAAGCTATGAAGGATTTTTTTGGAATGGTTACTACTGAAAGGATAAATTAAATTCGTTTTATTCCCTCGATCAGTTTATGTATATTGAGCTCACGGTTTATTTACATGTATACTTGCATGACAGTCTTATTTAAATTTTAACAGATTATTGGGGCATTAAGCAATTTATATTCTGCTCACCATTATTCCAATGTTAATGTTTACATAATTTTAAAACTTATTTGGAGCAAACGGATCTGGTTTTGCGTACCGCATTCACAGGAAAGTACAACACAACTAGATGGAACATCTTAGTGAATCGGAATCAAAACGTGAGTAATTTTCTATGTTCTTCCGGCTGGCTCAGAAGTCGCCATTGAGGAGAACCATGAGTACAGGTGCATGCTCTCTAAGCAAACAGGAAAATTGAAATTCCTGCCTACCCCTCCTCTCCAATTCTACCCAACTGCATCCTACTTTCTCCCTGTTTGCTTTATGTTTTTCTCACTTTTACTGCTTCGGGTTCTGAAATTATACTCAGTTGGGATTACGATAGTTGATTGTTTGCTAGACTTGTGGTCAATTACACGGATTGATTGTGCTCAGTCTTACTGACAAAAAGATTATTCCCCTTTTCATGACATGGAAGAATAGAGGGTGTCATGTGTGTTAAATTGTGATCCAAATTATACCGTGTTGGACTAGACGTAGTACAACCGGTGTGGACCTTTGCGTTGACGTCGACGCGTACGATTACCACTTGTTTATTTGTCCTACAAGGACTCTTCTGTATTGCCCACATATATACCCCATGTAGTCGCACCTCAGACGGTCTGTCGTCTCGTGCTTGTAATACTCCTCCTCATACTAATTATGCCTTCGTGCGTCCGTGGTTTTTTCCCGCAAGGGTTTTCACGTAAAAATCCGTGTCTCTCGTGTCTCGTTTTATCTCGTTTTATCTAACAGGTGGTATACAGAGCTGAGGTTCACATACGAGATTTTTGAGACGGGAGTCAGGGTTGCGTGTGCCGCCGCACACGCCACTTTGCGATCTGGCGATCCGAAGCCAGATCTATTAAGCCGTGCGAGACCGACATGATTTTTCCGTTGCTGCGCGCCGCCACAGATCTGTTGTCCGAGACTGACTGGAAGTCGATCTACTCCCTCCTTTCCGGTTTATAGGGCTTATCTCAAAATCTTAGTTTTTTCATTTTATAAGGCTTAATTTGGTTGTTCCCCATCACAAGTTCAGATTCCAAGGTGCATTAAATAATCGCATGCAGGTATTAAGAGAAAATTGACCAATGCATGTACTTTATGCATGCATGCATTGCAATTAATACATTGGTAAACATACATTTTTGAAGAAAACAAGAGCATTAATTGGGTGCTTTTGCAAATTACAAAAAGGATTCCACCACTCACCATCTACCTTGGTTGGTGAAATTTTTGAATTGAGTCCTATAAACCAGAAAGGAGGGAGTACTGTGGATTTATTCCTGAGATCCGAAGCTGCGGTTCACGAGGGATCTTGCTAGCCGCTCGCTTCCGTATATCGTACGCAGCGGCCGTGTCCCGGACTTAGAAAATCCATCAATTGCAGCTGTTGCTCCACGTACAGGCGAGATTATTGCCTTTTCCATCACGTCAAAGCATCAAGTCCAATCAGTCCAAGTACTAGTTCTATGTCATGTGAAGCTACTGTTTTGGACTTTGCTACGACCACTCCAAAAGCTACCAGGTGTTATTTGTTTTAGTTCCTTGCCTCGCAAATTTATTCTGTCAAGAATATTTTCTTTCGACTTGTACTACTTTGTGCACAGATTTAATCTACTCATGGCATCCATGAAGTACAATCTTCAGCTGCTGGACCGTGACACAAGGTTTATCTTATGGCAAGTCAAGATGCGGGCGTTGTTGGCAAAGACCGGCTATGATGAAGCACTGGATAGTTTTGGGAAGAACCGAATTAAGGACTGGACTAATGAGGAGAAAAGAATTGATCGTAAGGCTTTGTCAAAAATTCAACTCCATTTGCATAATAATATTTTGCAGGAAGTTTTGAGCGAGAAAACTGCCGCCGCTCTATGGTTAAAGCTGGAACGGATTTGCATGACTAAAGATCTCACCAGCAAGATGCAACTAAAGCAAAAATTATTCCTGCACAGGTTACCCGAGGGAGTTAATGTTTTGAATCATATTTCAGAATTTAAAGAGATCATATCTGATCTAGCTGCAATGGAGGTTAAGTATGAAGAGGAAGATACTGCTTTAATGTTACTTTGTTCACTGCCAAGTTCTTATACCAATTTTAGAGACACCATATTATACAGTTGTGATACTCTCACACTTAATGAAGTTTATGAAGCTTTGAACTCTAAGGAGAAGACGAAACTAATGGTGCCTCATGATGGTTCAAGTTTATCCCAAGCCGAGGGATTATCTGTTCGTGGCAGGACAAAGGAGAAGAACTCCAATAATGGAAACAGAGGCAAAAGTAAGAACGGCCACAGGGGTCGGTCGCAATCCAGAGACAAGAAATATTGCAGATATTAAAAGAGAGACGGGTATGACATCTTAGAGTGTTTCAAGTTGCAGAATAAAGAAAAGAGGAAAGGTAACAAACAAGGTGAAAATTCTGCTAACGTTGCTCGTGATGATAGTTCCGATGATGCTCTTGTCGTTATTGCTGGATGTGCTGAGACCAATGATGAGTGGATACTTGACACTGCATGTACTTTTCATATGTGTCCACATAGAGATTGGTTTAATACTTTTGATTCCACTATTTCTGCTGGCTCTGTTTTGGGTTTTGATAATTCACCATGCAAGATTAAAGGCATCGGTTCTATTCGAATTAAGATGTTTGATGGCACAATCAGACCTTTGACAGATGTTCGGTACATTCCGAAGATGAAGAGAAATCTTATTTCTATGAGTTCCCTTGATGCAAAGGGGTACAAATATTCAGGTGGAGATAGTGTTTTGAAGGTCACCAAAGGTTCCCTTGTTGTGATGAAAGGTGACTTAAGTTCGACCAATGGTCTTTATTACCTTCGAGGTTCTACCATTTCAGGTAACACTACTCCAGTTATTTTAAACAATTCTGATTGTGATGCTGCTAACCTTTGGCATATGTGTGTTGGACATATGAGTGAACTTGGTTTGGCAGAGTTAAATAAGAGAGGTCTTCTTGATGGATATGAACCTGGTAAATTGAGATTTTGTGAGCATTGTATTTTTGGCAAGTAGAAGAGGGTGAAGTTCAACCCTTTGACTCATAAAACTGAAGGTATTCTTGATTATGTTCATTCTGATTTATGGGGACCATCTCGTAGAAAGTCACTAGGTGGTGCTAGTTACATGCTGACTATTATTGATGATTATTCGAGAAAAGTTTGGCCTTATTTCTTGAAGCATAAATATGAAGCATTCTCAGCATTTAAGGAGTGCAAGATTATGATCAAAAGGCAAACTAAAAAGAAGGTAAAAATACTTCGCACTGATAATGGTATCGAATTCTGTTCTAAGCAATTTAAGAATTATTGCAAGTCTGAAGGCATTGTCAGACATTACACCGTTCCTTATACTCCTCAACAAAACGGTGTTGCTGAGTGTATGAACAGGACCATTATTTCCAGAGCCCGTTGCATGTTGTCCAATGCAGGTTTGCATAGGCGTTTTTGGGCTGAGGCCGCTTCCACTGCTTGTTATCTCATTAACCGTTCACCATCTATTGCTCTTAATAAGAAAACTCCAATTGAGGTATGGTCTGGTTCACCCGCTGATGATTCATAGTTGAGAGTTTTTGGTTGCACTGCTTATGCTCATGTTGATACTGGAAAGTTGGAGCCTAGGGCTGTTAAGTGCATCTTTGTTGGTTATAAGTCTGGTGTTAAAGGTTTTAAATTGTGGAATCCTGAAACCCAAAAGGTTGTTATTAGCAGAAATGTTATTTTTAATGAATCTGCTATGTTACATGATGTTTCATCTACTAATGTTCCCGTTGAGAGTGAACAACAGCCTATTGTTCAGGAGCCTACTGTTCAGGTGGAGCCTATTGTTCCACCCAGTTGGAATCTTCCACGTGACAGAGTTAGGCGGGGTACTAATAAACCGACGGGTTAATTGAAGAGTGCAATATTGTTTCTTTTGCTTTAGCTGTTGCAGAAGAAATTGAAGGTAATGCTGAGCCTTCTTCATATTCCGAGGCTGTTATTTCTGGTGATAGTAATAAGTGTATGACCCTATGCATGATGAGATGGAATCACTTGAAAAGAATGGCACCTGAAATTTGGTAAGATTACCTAGAGAGAAGAAACCTATTCGTTGCAAGTGGGTTTTCAAGAGGAAAGAAGGTGTTTCTCCTAATGATGAGACAAGATATAAAGCAAGGTTAGTTGCTAAAGGTTATAGCCAGATTCCAGGTATTGACTATAACGAAGTCTTTTCTCCTGTTGTGAAGCATAGCTATATTCGCGCTTTACTCAGTATTGTTGCCATGCATGATCTTGAGCTTGAACAATTGGATGTTAAAACTACATTTTTACATGGAGAATTAGAAGAGGATATTTATATGGAACAACCTGAAGGTTTTGTTATTCCTGGAAAAGAAAAGCTTGTCTGTAAGTTAAAGAAATCTCTTTATGGATTGAAGCAATCCCCTAGACAGTGGTACAAGAGATTTGGCACCTTTATGCTCTCTCAAGGTTTCAAAAGGTCTAATTATGATAGTTGTGTTTATTTGAAAACTATCAATGGTTCAACTATTTATTTGCTCCTTTATGTTGATGATATGCTAATTCCTGCGAAGAGCATGTCAGAGGTTAATGAACTAAAGAAGCAATTGAGTAATGAATTTGAGATGAAGGATTTGGGTGCAGCAAAGAAAATACTTGGCATGGAAATATCCAGAGGTATACCGTCTGGAAAAGTATATCTAAGTTAGAAGGGATATATTGATAAAGTTCTTCGTCGTTTTAATATGCATAATGCCAAGCCAGTAAGTACTCCGTTAGCTGCACACTTCAAGTTATCATCGGCTTTATGTCCTAAGTCATATGCAGATATTGAGTAAATGTCTAGAGTTCCCTATTCGAGTGCGGTTGGTTCACTTATGTATGCCATGGTTTGTTCTCATCCGGATTTATCTCATGCATTGGGTGTTGTCAGTAGATACATGGGTAATCCTGGAAAAGAGCATTGAAAAGCAGTTCAGTGGATTTTCATATACCTACGAGGTACTTCTAATGCTTATTTACAGTTTGGGAAAACTGGAGATGGACTTGTTGGTTTTGTTGATTCTAATTTTGTTGGTGATTTGGATAAGAGAAGATCACTCACAGGTTATGTTTCACCATTGGTGGTTGTGCTGTGAGTTGGAGAGCAACTTTGCAGTCTATTGTGGCTTGTTCCACTACTGATGTCGAGTATATGGCTATTTCTGAGGCATGCAAACAAGCTATCTGGTTGAGAGGTTTGTACACTGAGCTTTGTGGAGATTCATCTTGCCCTACCATATTTTCTAACAGTCAAAGCGCCATATATCTTACAAAGAATCCAATGTATCATGAGAGGACAAAGTACATTGATGTCAAATTTTATTATATTCAAGATGTTGTTGCTGCAGGCGATTTGAAGGTATGCAAAATAAGTACTCATGATAATCCTGTTGATATGATGACAAAGCCAGTTCAGACCAATAAGTTTGAGCTTTGCTCAGGCTTAGTTGGTATTTCTCACTAGTCCTATGGACTTTGACGCACAAGGTGTTTATGCTGATTTGGATGGAGTTATTTACTTTCTTTGACTACTGGAGGGAATTTGGATCAAGGTGGAGATTGTTAAATTGTGATCCAAATTATACCATGTTGGACTAGACGTAGTACAACCGGTGTGGGCCTTTGTGTTGACGTTGACGCGTACGAGTACAACTCGTTTACTTGTCCTACAAGGACTCTTATGTATTGCCCTCATATATACCCCATGTAGTCGCACCTCAGACGGTTTGTCGTCTCGTGCTTGTAATACTCCTCCTCATAGTGATTGCGCCTTCGTGCGTCCGTGGTTTTCTCCCGCAAGGATTTCCACGTAAAAATCCGTGTCTCTCGTGTCTCGTTTTATCTCGTTTTATCTAACAATGTGTGAGATGATAGAGGCAACTGATGTGGTTATTTATCACTGTCGGATTTCGGGTTCTGGCAAAACCCTTGAGGTTCGAACACTGGGGTGCGCACGAAGATTCCCCCCTACCTAATCACGCCCTTAGCCTCACCCTGATCTCAAATCCTAGCTCGACGAACCCGCAACACAAGAGACATGAGATTTATGCTGGTTCGGGCCACCGTTGTGGTGTAATACCCTACTCTAGTGAGGTGTGGTGGATTGCCTCTTGGGCTGAGGATGAACAGTACAAGGGGAAGAACAGCCTCCTGAGGAGAGGTGTTCTTGTGCTTGGTGGGTGTCGGATTTCGGGTTCCGGCAGACCCTTGAGGTTCGAACTCTGGGGTGCGCGCGGAGATTATGCCTCCTACCTACCTGTACCCCTCTGCCTCGCAAAGATCTAAGCTATGGGAAAGAACAACACAAGAGACACATGGTTTATACTGGTTCGGGCCACCGATGTGGTGTAATACCCTACTCCAGTGTGGTGGTGTGGTGGATTGCCTCTTGGGCTGATGATGGTGAACAATACAAGGAAGAACAGCCTCGCGAGGGTCTATTCTTGGCCGGGGCGATGAACTGCTACGAAGAGTTCATCCACCCTTCTCTCTCTCTCTCTCTCTCTCTCTCTCTCTCTCTCTATCTCTATCTCTCTATATTTGATTTCCTTCTCTGGATCCTGGCTGATTCCAATTCTAATTGCCTCTACCCTGGGGGTGGCTAGTCCTATTTATAGGCAAAGGCCCTGGGCCTCTTCCCAAATATTGAGCGGGAAGGGCGCCAACAATTGGCCATTTTGAAGGGGAACATCTGGTACACTTATCCTGACTAAAGTTGGTCCTCGCCTGCCAAAGGCTCTGGTGGTGACGCTGGCTTGGGATCCACAATGACATCCTTCCTGCCGTTGGACTGGTCTTGGTCTCGTTGCACCGAAACGGGTGCCTTTGCTTGATGCTCTCGCCTGCGCTTGCTCCCTTTGCACCAAAGAGGAAAGGAGGACACTACGCGGGCTGGCGCCCGCCTGGCGCCCTTGGTCGTCATGGCTTGTGTCACGGGCACCTCATCAGGTACCCCGCCTTGATCTCTCCGCGTACTCGCGAGCCAGCCTGATGAGGCCGTGCCTGAGGAAGCTCCGTGTCATCCGCCCCGCGAGGCTTGGCCCCTCGCGAGGGTCTTGGGTCTGTGTTGATGAAGATGGGTCATGCTGGGCCGCCCTTTGAGCCACGCCACAGGCCGCAGGCAGGCAAGTCTGGGACCCCCGTTCCCAGAACGCTGACTGTAGCCCCCGGGCCCAAGGCGCGCCCGGACTTGGCCGTGCAGGGAGGTGAAAGGGCAAGGGCAAAGCACCGCGGGCCCTAATAGCCTGCGGCCTTAGGCGCCGCATGGTGGATGGTCGGACGTTGGCGTCTCCGCAACCGCGCGAGTTGATAAAGGAGTGGCATCTGCCCAGGCTTTGCTTTTTTCGCTTTCTCCGGTTGCTGCTCAGATCCCCTTTCTTGCGCTTCTCCTTCCTTCCTCCAAATTTCCAGATCTACTTCGACCGCGTGACCTAGGAAGCCATGGCGCCTCGTCAGTCCCCGGCCGGATCTTGGTACTCGTCTGCCCTGGAGTCGCCGAACGTGTCGGAGGCGAGCCTCGCCCGGTTGCGCCAGATGGCGGCGGCGCAGGGCATCGACGGGGCGAAGGTGTTCAAGGCCGGCTCCGCCACCCCTGAGGGTCGAGGGAGCACCTTTTATCCGCTCTTTGTAAGCTCCATTGCTGCTGGCCTGGTGGCTCCCTTCTCCGAATTCTTCCTCTCCGTCCGCCGCCATTATAAGCTACAGGCTCTGCATCTCCATACCAACTCCGTCCTTCTCCTGGTGATCTTTGCCTATTACTGCGAGGCTCATGTAGGGGTGCAGCCCTCGGTGGCCTTGCTGCGCCACTACTTCTCCCTCCGGACCTCTCGCGGTCCTGCTTCCGCGTGCGCGAGCTTCGTCGCGTACGGTGGCGCTATTGCCATTTCGAGCCCTGGGACAAGGATCGAGGGCTTCAGGAGCAAGTGGGTCTTGGCAGATGCTGGGCGCATCCACCCTCGGCTGATCTTGCCCACGGAGCAACCCACGAGCTCCAGCGATTGGGGTCGTACGGAGCTCGCGGATCCCCGCGCGAAGCCGGTGTTGGAGAAGATGGACGCGAATCTGAGGCCGGCCAACACGGCGACGGCGAAGCTGACCGGCACGTCGCTGCTGAGGGAATTCCTGGAGCACCAGCTGGCTCCGCTTCGGCAGTACTCACTTCCGATGTGGAGAACCCATCCGAGCCCCGCGGCCTTGGCCGACGAAAATCTGGCTGTGGTCCTCCAATCTCTGGTCGGGGGCGATGTGGCGAGGTTGGAGGGCGCTCCTACGCCCTTGTTCCTCCGCGACGACTGGGAGCAGGTAGTGGAGTCCATGCCCGTCTTCAACGGGGATGGGCCCGTGCCCACGGAAGCTCCCGTGGAACCGGTGGACGTGTCCTCCGACGACTCCAGCGAAGAGGAGGAAGGAGCGGAGCGGGAAAAAGGGCCTGACTCCAAGGTGACCGACGGAGAGTCGAGGGCTCCCCTTCCCCGGCGCAGATCCCGCGTTCTCCGCCTCTCGCCGAGCGATGACGACGAGGATGATGACGTGCTGGGCGGCGGGAGCCCGCCCCCGATCCTGAAGAAGGACAGGACCGGGCTGATCTCCCGCAGGTCTGCCCCGACCCCGGGGAAGTCCGCAGACGCGCCTTCCGCTTCCGAGGTTGACCCTTCCAGCCGGCTGTCAGGCTTCAAATTTGGCCGGAGGCTGCCTGAGCTCACCGGTGACGACCCGTAAGCGCTTGACTCTTGTCTTTGTTTCTTGTTCTGCTGTTGAGGCTTGACGTCCGCATCTCTTGGATAGGCCGGCACCTGCAACAAAGAAGCCGAAGGGGGCTCCTGAGGTTCTTTCCGGGGTAGCGCCTCTGCCCGCGAAGGAAGGTGACGGCGACGCACGGGCCTCTCCTGCTCGGTCGTCCTCGCGAGGCCTGGCTGAGCTGTCTGGGGCGAGCTCAGCTGTCGGCGTTCTGGGAACGGGGGTCCCCAAACTTGCCTGCCTGCGGCCTGCAGCGTGGCTAAAGGGGGCCCAGTACGGACCATCTTCATCAACACAAACCCAAGACCCTCGCGAGGGGCCAAGCCTCGCTGGGCGGACGACACGGAGCTTCCTCAAGCACGGCCTCATCAGGCTGGCTCGCGAGGAGGCGGAGAGATCAAGGCGGGGTACCTCACGAGGTGCCCATGACGCAAGCCATGACGACCAAGGGCGCCAGGCGGGCGCCAGCCCGCGTAGTGTCCTCCCTTTCCTCTTTGGTGCAAAGGGAGCAAGCGCAGGCGGGAGGATCAAGCAAAGGCACCCATATCGGTGCAACGAGACCAAGACCAGCTCCGCGACAAGGAGGAAGTCACTATGGAGCCCAAGCCAGCGTCATCGCCAGAGCCTTTGGCAGGCGAGGACCAACTTTAGTCAGGATAAGTGTACCCGATGTTCCCCTTCAAAATGGCCGATTGTTGGCGCCCTTCCCGCTCAATATTTGGAAAGAGGCCCAGGGCCTTTGCCTATAAATAGGACTAGCCACGCCCAGGATAGAGCATCATCTTGACATCTAGCAACCCGGGCAATTAGTTGGATAGGCATAGGCAGCAGATAGAGAAAGAGAGAGAAGGGCGATTGAACTCCTCCTAGCAGTTCATTCCCCCAGTCAAGAACAGACCCTCGCGAGGCTGTTCTTCCTTGTATTGTTCATCATCATCAGCCCAAGAGGCAATCCACCACACCACACTGGAGTAGGGTATTACACCACATCGGTGGCCCGAACCAGTATAAACTTTGTGTCTCTTGCGTTGTTCTTCTCGTAGCTTAGATCCTTGCGAGGCGGAGGGGTACAGGTATGTAGGAAGCGTAATCTCCGCGCGCACCCCCGAGTTCAAACCTTAAGGGTCTGCCGAAACCCGAAATCCGACATTTGGCGCGCCAGGTAGGGGTGTGCCGGAATTCGTCTTCCACCGCCCCATTCTTCTCCGACCATCGCGTCCATGTCTCACGCTCGTCGGGCCCACGCCGAGCGCCGAGCCGCTCTTGCTTCCTGCGTCGCCCAGACGGCCCCTGTCGGTAGGCGTCCTCGCCGTTCCCCGTCGCCTGCCATCAACGCCGCCACTGGCCCGACGGGGAACGAGTAGCAAGCGTCGTCGCAACATCCTTCCGTGCGACGAGACGGCCGTACCCCTACTCCCTCGCTCACCCCAGCTGGTTCTTCGTCCCGCGCGCTCCGCGCGCCCTTGGAGGCTCGAGCTGTGCTCATCGCGGCAAATGAGCTCCTGCGCTACCGTCCCGTCAACAACGTCTACGAAGAGTGGCTCGACCGCGTCGCTGAGCTCGTCCGCGCCGCGGGGGGCTCTCCTGCACCATCCGTTCCGCTGCACCGCACCCCGCCCCGCGCGGGCGACGAAGCTCCGGGGGCGCCCCAACCGCCTCCTCACCAAGAAGGCGCCCCGGCCGCAAGGCGCATGGCCCCTGGCTGGAACCCGCTCCGCCAGGCACCGGCGCGGCAAGAGCAGAGCTGCCAAGAAGTCCCTCGCCCGCAAGAAGCCGCCTGGGCGCTCCATGCTCCGGCACGTCGCGACCACGCACCTGCTCCCGCGCGTCAAGACCCTGCGCTGCTCTCAGCCGCAGCACGCGGGGACCTGCAAGACCAAGCTCTCCGTCACCCAAGGCCTCCCGTGGCCACGGCGGGCTGCCGCGCCTTCACCACCGAGCTGCGCAGCGTCGCGTGGCCTGGCAAGTTCAAGCCAGACTTGCCTCCTCGCTACGACGGCACGACCAACCCTGCGGAGTTCCTCCAGCTCTATGAGTTGGGCATCGAAGCTGCCAACGGAGACGAGAAGGTCATGGCAAACTGGTTTCTCATGGCGCTCAAGGACGGAGCCCGCACCTGGCTCCTGAACCTGGCCCCAGGCACGATCTCCTCCTGGGACGAGATGCGCACCCGTTTCATCGCCAACTTCCAAGGTAGTCGCGACCGGCCACCCACCATGAGCGACATGCGCCGCATCAAGCAGTAGCCCGGAGAGACCCTGCAAAAGTACATTCAGCGCTTCAACAACGCATGCCTCAAGATCCCTAGGGTGTCCGAGGAGGCCATCATCTCAGCCTTCTCTGATGACGTGCGCGACGTCAAGATGAAGGAGGAGCTGGCGATTCATGAAGACCTGTGCACTTCCTTGGAGCTGTTCAACTTGGCGACTAAGTGCGCCAAGGCTGAGGAAGGGCATCTCTCCCTCCTCGAGCTGCCTGCCATAGACCCAGAAGAAAATAAGTCCAAGGCCAAGGACGTGAAGCGCAAGGGGGCTGCCGTGCTCGCGGCAGACACCAAGCGGGGCAGAGATCAACCCGAATCTTCCAAGGGCAGTCGCTACTGTGTGTACCACGACCTCCACACCCACAACACCAACGAATGCCAAGAGCTCTGAGCCGTGCGAGAAGGAAGGATAGGCTGTCGCCCCGACCGTGTCGACCGGGGCTACGGTCGAGGAGGAGGAAGGAACACAGGACGCTGGGAAGACCGCGGCCCATGCCAAGGGTGGCGCGATTGACCTCGCGAGGACCGCTGGCAAGACCCTCCTCGCGAGGGAGACTGGAGGGATCAGCCTTGCGAGGATCGACCTCAAGGTAACACAGGCCTCCCTCCGCTGTCGCCGCATCCAAGAAGAAACAAGGATCGCCATCAGGATGAAGGGGCTGGGGGCTTCCAGGAGCCGCGCACGATCGCCTGCATCCTAGGCAGAGCTCAAGCCCCAGCCTCTCAGCGCATCTTCAAGCAGTTTGCCCGCGAAGTGAATGCAGTCCTCCCCAAGCTCGAAGCCACACGCCCTCTCAGGTGGTCATCATGCGCCATCACGTTCAGCTCAGTGGATCAGCTCAAGTGTGCAGCCACAACCGGAGTCCTCCCGATGCTTTGTTCCCCAATCATCAGCAACGTGGTGCTCATCAGGACCCTCATCGATGGCGGGGCAGGGCTCAACATCCTGTCCGTGGAAACATTCAGCAATCTCCAAGTGCCCTACAACCAGCTTCAGCCAACCAAGCCTTTCTCCGGAGTCACTGACTGCTCCACGGTCCCGATCGGGCAGGTCCGCCTCCCTGTCACCTTCGGAGCACGCAACAACTTCCGCACCGAGCTCATCGACATCGACGTCGCCCACATTCGCCTGCCGTACAACGCCATCCTCGGGTACCCAGCGCTGGCCAAGTTCATGGCTGTGACTCACCACGGCTACAACGTCCTCAAGATGCCAGGGAGTGGCGGAGTCATCACGGTACCCTGTGAGGAGAAGGACGCGGTGTGTTCCCTGGAACGAGCTTTTCATGCCGCATCATTGGAAGACCCGGATCATGGAAGCAGGAGGCTCGCCGAGACCACCCCCAAGAAGAAGAAGACATCGTCAGGACCAGTCCCTCAGGAGGCAGGCCCCTCAGGGCCCGCGCCTGCCCAAGGAGAACCTCCTTCCATCGCATAGGAAAGCGCGCTCGGTGCCCCTCTTAGGCAGGGCTCGGGGGCTCTCCCCTGGAGAGCCACTGACCTGGCTAGGGTCACGAGGGAGGCGCTTGGGCACCACGTGGAGGCGTGTTTCGAAGCACGTTTCCCTCAAGAAGGAGCAGGACAAGGAGGATCAGACCCTCAGGAGTTCGTCAGCAAGGCCATTCAAGAACTACAGGAGTCAAGAGTCATGAGAGGCGACCGCCGCCTACCAGCTGAGGCTACCCATCCAGGCGAGGATGGTGGGCTGCGCGTCTACGTCGACGTACCAGGGCTCAATCGAGTCGCCACTCTGGAGCGCCTCTGGCCCTCATGAGTGGGGCGCTGCGAAGGTCCACCCCACAACTACGTTCGCATGCCTTACGGCTTGCCGAGCGAGGATGCCGCGTACCAGCGCCTCATGAGGGGCATCATGGAAGCTCAAGAGGCCAGGCGTTCCGCAGCTCTGGCGAAGATGGAGATGGTCCACGAGGAGCCACCAGTGCCTCCGGAGCCTCCCGAGGCCCCAGGGCCTGGGGGCTCGTGAGGACCGGCTTCTGCAGCCCACCGAGTCTGCTACACCAACACTCGTTCGTCCTCAACATCATCAGGTGACATCTTTTAAATTTCGTTTCCAGCTGGGAGCGCCCCCCTCCCAGGGCTGCATTATTCCCAGGCCGCGTGGGTCCGTCCATGCGGCATGTATCCCTTTTCTTTTCATGTTGTTAACTTACTCTATTGGGGGCGCCCCTCGAGCTGCATCATCCCCAGGTCGCTCGGGCCTGACGCAGTGACGCCTGCCTTCCCAGCATCCATTTGAATGAATCCACTCCTTCGCGGCTAATGTGCTTGATCTAGTTGCCCATCCAACTGACGCCAACTGACGGAGCTGCTCCCAAAACGGCATGACGCTTGCGCATGGGTCCGTCCCTGCAACACCGACAAACCTCAGTGGCTGAGCTCTGGCCGCGACAGCCCCGCACTATGCCACCTCGTCAAGCCTTCAGTGCCTCACCACCCCTCGGAAGCAACCAACGGCTGACTGTCAATTGCCATGACAACCCCTCGCTCTTTCTATGATGATCTGCAGGATCCCCTAAAGGAGCTGCGTCAGGCAAGGCCCTTGCGGAGCCTCCTTCACTATCAACCGCGCGAACCGCTTGCACGTTAAAGGGGGGTGCCTGAGCATCGCGACTCAGGGCTCCTACTGGCTCTCCAGCCCTCACCCTCTGGCATTGACCACAGCATCGTGACCTGGCATACCAGCGACGGCTGAGACTAGCTCGAGGGCCGGGACCCGAGGATGTAGAGCAGAAAGGGGAACAAAGGCGAGAGGGGAGGGGCAAGTGAGGACCTCACCGAGCAACCTCACGCCTACCGACGCACGGACCTGGCAACACACCAGGGAGCGGTCCCTGATTCTCGAGATAAGTCACTACCCGGAAGTACCAGCTGTCGTGGCACTGTCCCCGCACCTAATGCAATTCCGTGTTAGCAACGCCACTCTCCTTTCTCACCGAATGATGGCTGCTTGAGCACCAAGGGGGACCTCCTGAGCATCGTGACTCAGGGGCTCTTACCGGACCTTGGGTCGCTCACCTCCTGGCCTTGACCACGACATCGCGACCTGGCATACCAGCGACGGCTGAAGCCGCCTTGGGACTGGGACCTGTCGGTGCAGAGCACCAAGCCCTCGCGAGGTTCGAAAGGAAGGACTGAGCTAAGACGGAACGAGCAACTCGTAGAATTCCATGACAAGGGTTGTAGTAATAAACAAGATTACAGACCCCTTACAAGCCCCCGCGGGGCGCGACTTTGATTCCTCGCAAGGAACAGATCCTAGAGGGACGCTAACTACACGCACCCCTGCAAAAGATGCCATCATCAATAGTGGGCCATCAAGCACCGGCGCCAACCCCATCCAGATCAGAGTCGGCGACGGCCTGACGAGCCTGCCCTGCTCCGGGAGCGGCACCGGCTTGGGGGCTCGTAGCTGTCGTCGCTCGTCTCTGGAGTCACGAAGGGCTCGCCGGAGTCGCTGGATCCTCCGACGCCTCCACCGCCTGAGGAGCCGCCAAGGGAGCGGACGGCGGGCCCAACCCTCGCCGTAGCAAGGTCCCGGTCACCTCTCCCGGGGCAGCACTCCAGCCGGCGCCCGTTCGCATCGAAGACCTTGAAGAACACCACCGAGGCACCATCGTACTCTAGGTGGATCACGAAAGCACCTCTTGTCCTGCAAACCCGGGCGATCTCGCTCCATCCTCGAGTCATGAAGACCTCGCCCAGGGCAACGACTACGACCTCCGCCTCGGTCGCAAGGGTGCTGCAGCCGGCGTGCTGCAGCCACAGCTCCAAGAGTTCTTCCTGCGGGATGATGGGGGCAAAGAAGGGAGGAAGACGAATCCAAGACCGAGGAGGAATGGCGGCATGAAGCATGAACTCTCGGGAGGAGCCCTCGGAGTGGACCCCAGGGGGGACGACCCACACCTTCGTGACCCGTCGACGGCGCCACCCGTGGCGATCGGCTTCCACCCCGTCAGAGCCCTCGATGTGGGCATACAAGGGGAGCGGGAACCTCGGCGGTGCCCGCTCGCCCCAGGGCCTCGACAACGCTTGAAGAGTCCCCTCGTCCCGACGGCGGAGGGCGAGCCGTTTCTTCGGCGGGAGCAGGTCTGGTTCCTCTCGGGGGGCCTTTCCCTTCTCTGCCGCTGAGAACCGATGGATCGGAGCCATCGCAGCAAGACAGAGCAAGGATCGGGAAGAAGGAGGAGCAAGGAGGAATAGGTTGGAAGGGCGCACGCCGTTATGTACTTATAGCCGGCGAAGGCCAACCGTCGGCCTCCACGATATCAGGTAATCATTAACCGTTTTGCATGCAGGGACCTGTCCAATCTGTTCAGATGCCGAGGCGTCGTGGGGAGCGGAGACACCCACGTCCAATCAACCGCCACGCGGCGCCCAAGGCCGCAGTCTGTTAGGGCCTGCGGCGCTTCGCCCTTGCCCTTTCGCCTCCCTGCACGGCTAAGTCCGGTCACGCCTTGGGCCCGGGGGCTACTGTCGGCGTTCTGGGAACGGGGGTCCCCAGACTTGCCTGCCTGCGGCCTGCGGCGTGGCTCAAGGGGGCCCAGTACAGCCCATCTTCATCAACACAAACCCAATACCCTCGCGAGGGGCCAAGCCTCGCAGGGCGGACGACACGGAGCTTCCTCAAGCACGGTCTCATCAGGCTGGCTCGCGAGGAGGCGGAGAGATCAAGGCGGGGTACCTCACGAGGTGCCCATGACGTAAGCCCTGACGACCAAGGGCGCCAGGCGGGCGCCAGCCCGCGCAGTGTCCTCCCTTTCCTCTTTGGTGCAAAGGGAGCAAGTGCAGGCGGGAGGATCAAGCAAAGGCACCCATTTCAGTGCAACGAGACCAAGACCAGCTCCGCGATAAGGAGGAAGTCACTGTGGAGCCCAAGCCAGCGTCGTCGCGAGAGCCTTTGGCAGGCGAGGACCAACTTTAGTCAGGATAAGTGTACCCGATGTTCCCCTTCAAAATGGCCGATTGTTGGCGCCCTTCCCGCTCAATATTTGGGAAGAGGCCCAGGGCCTCTGCCTATAAATAGGACTAGCCACCCCCAGGGTAGAGCATCATCTTGACATCTAGCAACCCGGGCAATCAGTTGGATAGGCATAGGCAGCAGACAGAGAAAGAGAGAGAAGGGCGATTGAACTCCTCCTAGCAGTTCATTCCCCCAGTCAAGAACAGACCCTCACGAGGCTGTTCTTCCTTGTATTGTTCATCATCATCAGCCCAAGAGGCAATCCACCACACCACACTTGAGTAGGGTATTACACCACATCGGTGGCCCGAACCAGTATAAACTCTGTGTCTTTTGCATTGTTCTTCTCGTAGCTTAGATCCTTGCGAGGCGGAGGGGTACAGGTAGGTAGGAAGCGTAATCTCCGTGCGCACCCTAGAGTTTGAACCTTAAGGGTCTGCCGGAACCCGAAATCCGACATCAGCCCCCATGGCCCAAGTGACTCCCGAGGTGCCTTTGCCTGCCGCCACCACCACAGTCGTCGGGGCGCAGCAGGCTCCACCTCAGGATGTTGTGGTCGTGCCGCCGCCTTCTCCTCCTACTCCATCGACTACTGTCTCTCCGACTCCTCCTGCCATTCTGGATCGTGTTGCTGCCGAGCTGGACCGGCTCCGGCAGGATCTTCTTGGCGCCGACCCTCGCTTGGTGGCCGGGCGATTGGAGCTGGATTCAGGATGGATTCGCTCCGACGCTTCGGTTCGGGAGACGCTGGTCCAGGCCTCGATGGCTTGCGATGAGGAGAGGCAGGCCGCCCTTGAGGCGAAGGCTGCTCGTGACGCAGCCCTGGGGGAGGCGGCCGACGTCCGTGGTCGCTGCAAGGTGCTGGAGGACGAGCTGCAAGGCCTGCGGGACCAGCTTGTGAAAGAGGCCCGCCTTCGCCAAGAGCAAGAAGAAGGCGTGAAGGCTCGCGAGGCGGCCGCCGAGGGCCGGGAGGCCTAGCTCAAGAAACGCCGCGACCGCCTAGGCGTGCTGGAGCAGGAGTTGGGGGCAAGGAAGGTCGAGCTGGACGATAAGGCTCGGGTTCTTGCCGAGGAACGTGTGGGCTTCGCGGAGATGGAGAGGAAGGCTCGCTCCTCGCTGAAGACGCTTTACGAGAGCGGCCTGGAGAGCCTGCTGGCTGGCGCCGAGGACGGCCCCGCCAAGCTGCTTCCCTTCCTGGTTCGCGCTCTTGAAGATGTCGCCCTTGGCCTTGGCCCCACGGCCGAGGCCGAGGCGCGTGTCCTGTCTTCTGCAGCGCTGACGCGGGTCTTCACCCACATCTACCTTCGCGATCCCACCATCGACCTCGACAGCCTGCTGGAGCTAGCAAGCGGCGAGGGTGCCGCTGTCGCTGCCGAGGTCATGAAGGGTCGCGCGGAGGCTCTGCTGGGGAAGTTCCGGGCCTTCAGCACCAAGCCGAAGCGAGCCGCTGCTGACCCTGCTGCTCCATGAGGCGAACCCACTCCACGCTGCTCCACCGCCGTCAAGTGATTCCGTTGTGGCTCCTGTCCTGCTTTCAGTTCCTGCACATGTATCATGCCTCGGGGAGGTGTTTAGACTTGCGTTTGGCGTTGAGATAACAGTGTGGACTGTAATATTTACTTTTGAACTCCTTGAATTTTAAGATAGCGCTCCTCTCTCACCTTTGCTCTCCTTTCTGCTCTACGTCCTCGGGTCCCGGCCCTCGAGCGGGTCTCAGCCGTCGCTGGTATGCCAGGTCGCGATGCCATGGACAAGGCCAGAGGGTGAGGGCTGGAGGGCAAGTAGGAGCCCTGAGTCGCGATGCTTAGGCACCCCCCCTTTAACGTGCAGGCGGTTCGCGTGGTTGAGAGTGAAGGAAGTTGTCTTTGGAATTAACGCTTTTCCTTCCTACTTGCTTATGTTCTACGCCGGCAGAGCCCGCCCCCGCGCGTACCTCACCCAGTGTTAGCCCCGATCGGAAACCAGGACGGGACTAAGGAGTGAGGGGCTACGTGACAAGTTAGGATCCTGAGTCGCGATGCTCAGGAGTCCCCCTTGGTGCATGAACAACAAGTAGGGAGGTGAGATGTGGGTGGATCTACCGTTCTACGTCTGCAGAGCCCGGCCCCGCGCATACCTCACCCAGCGTTAGCCTTTCGGAACTAAGGAGTGAGGGGCTACGTGACTAGTTAGGCTCCTAAGTCGCGATGCTCAGGAGTCCCCCTTGATGCTCAAACGGCCTTCGTTCCTTGGCTCCGCTCGGGGAGAGACGCGCGACGAACCAGGCCCGAGGGGCCTGGCTGCGTGGCGTGCGTCTAGGCGTGACCCGGGCGCAGCCCCCGTGCCCAGCCCCCTCGCGCGGCACTCCCGGGGGGAGGCGTTGCGATGTGGCTAGACACTAAACATTGGGCTCCCTAAGGTTGATGCGGCCCGGGGGCCACCCTCAGTTGTTTATCACCAGCACGGAACATAGCGCTTCCGTATGTGTACGGGCATAGCCGCTCCTCGGCAGTGTCGTCAGCCAGCGCGGAGCATGGTGCTTCCACTGGTGCGTGGGAGGGGGCTCCCCTCCGGGAGGAGCCCCAGGGGCATGTACAGCCCCGCCCTGACATGTGGCTGGCACGGTAGGGCCTAGTGAGGTGTATCTGGGCCCCCGTGAGCCAGCGCAGGACTCACGGGGCCCTACCTCTAGGCGGGTTGCGCCTGGCATTGGGCCTTATCTTGTGATGTGTTCCTGCAAATTGGCTTAGATGCCTGCACTCTATGTCCTCGGGTCCCGGCCCTCGAGCTGGTCTCAGCCGTCGCTGGTATGCCAGCGCGCGATGCCGCTGACAAGGCCAAAGGGTGAGGGCTGGAGAGCCGGTAAGAGCCCTGAGTCGCGATGCTCAGGTACCCCTTTAATGCGCAAGTGGTTGTGGGGACCCCGACTCATAAGTCGTGATCACCGAATGCACGTGTACAGTGATCCCAAAGATCAATGCTCACTGAACACACATAAGCTGAATAACAAGAGTCTTACATCCATACATACCGTATTACATAAGTAGGACCATTATGGTCAAGTCTTGAGTATTGCAGCGGAAATCTTCGTCGATAACTTGGACCCACGCCATCTGCCTTAACCCTACATGCATTCTGACTGGGAAACGTCCTAGCTCGCATGCTCGTCACTGAAGTATTCTTCATCATATCATGTTCTTTTATGCCTGGCCAATAAAATAACTAGTGGCAAGCCAATGAGTACTTTGAATGTACTCGCAAGCAACCCATGTTTTGGCTCAAGATACGACAATGCATGATATAGGTAAATTTTTGCGGAAAGCTAGTTTTGAGTGCAATGACATGTTCAACAACTTGTAAGGCATGCATCAGGAGAATTCGAGTAACCATGAGGACAGGTTACAGATATCAACATAAATAGAGTGGGCACCAACCCAACTCAACCATGTCAAGTCCTTGACTTGACCCAAGTAGTTCTTCCCACTTATCCAAACACACACACTGGTTTGTAAACATGTGGACGTAGTTTAAGCAGCATCGCCCAACTGTCCTTGACCATGGACATGGCTATTCGAATAGTTTTACACTCTGCAGAGGTTGCACACTTTACCCACAAGATCCGGGGAACTTCCGTGTCTTCCACGACCCGCAGTACCTCAAGTACCCGGGGTAAGCACCCGATCACTATCTTTCCCAAGACGACACTAACATGGAGTCCACTCGTTGTTCCGTATCCTCACGATGTACATCATACGAGACTCGCTCGAGATCGTAACATCCGAGAGGGGACACAACGGTGTATCCGGTGCCCTGTAAAGACTGTCATGGCCGCCCTACCTGGCGCGACCCCGTCCCGAGAGAGAGCACCAACTCTCCCCCGTTACTAGTAATGCGGGCTCCAAGCTAGTATCGTCCTAGCTAATCAATAATGCCCTTTCCCATATAAGGGTAGAGTGGTTGCGCATGTAAGGTTGGGACAGTCGACAAATCTTAAATCTAATCCGTTTTCGAAAACAACACACACAATTGCCTCGGTACACCACTTCGTCATCAAGTGGTTACCCAACTCATTGTCTCCCTTGGGCATAAGTGGCACCCGACGGGGTTTTCAAAAAGTCCTTTAAATAAAATACTTTGTCTCCATCACAATGCATATTCCCGTCCCTTTTTGCGTAGCACTACTTTAGCATCCTATCTACTCCCACCGGCATAACCCTCGTAAGTAGGTAGGGTCATGCATAATGCAAGTATCAACGAGGAAGTAACGAAGGCAACCCACCAGAGTGGTTACCATCTCATCATGATTCCGAATCAACACTAATAAAGTGTTATATGACATGCATAAAAAGGGTTTCATAGACATGGTCAAAGGGCTGCTTGCCTGGTTCATCAGAGTCTTGAAATCTTCTGGTCCCTTCTTCAAGTACTCCGTCTACTTCGTCAACTAACGTCGGAAACAAACATAATAAGCAACACAACAAGGCAAAAGTAAAAGTGCTCTAAAAATATGAAGTTGATTTTTATTGGATCCCTGGTCATATGAGGAATGACCAAAGTGGTTTCATTGGAAGTGGATTAATGGATATTTCTAAACATTTCGATATGATGGAATCAAGGGTTTTATGGGATTGCAAGAAGTGTATAGAAACATATTTTTGAAAAATGAGCAAAGGAACCCATTTAACAAAGGATGATTTTAGAAGCATCTAGGAATTGGTTTCACTGGATTTGGAGTTGAAATGATTTTCCTATGGATTTGCAAAGTTGACAAATATGAAGAAATAGACCATTATTTTATGTGGTACAGAAAGTATTAGTAAAAATGTTCAAAAACTAAGTTTTGAACTTAGGAACACCTAGGAATTTGAATCATGGCATTTGGATCAAATTTGAGCCCTCTGTGATTTTCCAAAGTTTATGATAGAAATGGAAAAAATGGGATTTGATAATTATTTGTGAAAGAAATATTTCTGGGAAAATGTGCAAATAGCACCATGAGATAAGGCATGAATTTAGAAACATTTAGAAATTTGAATCATCAAATTTGGAGTTAATTTGAATCGTCTATGAATTTTTGAAGCTCACTGGAAAAAAAAACGAAAATGTTTAGGTTTATACCTAAAGCGCGCACCGGCGTAGGATAGTTGCTGGGCCGGCCCAGTAGCTCAGCTATGTGGGAGATCGGGCCACGTCGAAGGTGTACTTCACGGAGTACGTCTCGCCGTGATGGAGAAGGCTTCCCCGGGTCCCGCCTCCACTTAACCCAACCTGCGGGACCGGCTCGGTTGCCGCTGCCGCCGACAGGCGGGGCCCATCGAGCTGACGCGGCGTCGTCCTCAACCTCCCACCCGAAGCAGAGGAGGTGAGGCATAGGGACGTCGACGGCGACTGCCGGCGCTACCGGCCACCGTTTTCGGTGATCCGGCCACCGACGTGCTCGGGAAGACGAGCCGCATCTGATCCCCCCTGTCGGCGCGTCCAGGGGAGGGCGGAGGTGAGCGGGGCCATGGCCGCGGCGGACGGTGCTCGGGCGAGGTTCGGGCAGGGCAGGGAAAGCACGGGGAGGAAGGCTTGGTGTGCCCGGGAGGCTCCTTGGGGCCATGGGGGTCCTCTGGAGCGTCTAGTGGGAGCAGGAAAGCCACGATGGCTCGGCTACGCCCGAGGGCACGGCGGCGGCACTCCGGTCATGGAGGTGGGAAGAGGGCGCGAGAGGGAGAGGGAGGTTGTCAGGGAGGTGTAAGCGAGAGAGGGGGAGCGGGGAGAGGCCATAGAAGAGGTCAGGAGGGGCTTATATGGGCACGGCCGCGGTGCACCGTGGACAGCGCCCATGGACGCGCTCGGGTGCGCTCATAGAGGGGAGAGGAGAGAGATTCTGGAGGGGGCCGGCAGCGTGCCGTGTCCCGGACGCCGAGGCACCTCGTCGGGCGCGCTGGGGAGGCCCGAGGTGGCCGGGGGTACTTGGCAGGGGACGGCTACAGTGCGGGGGCGCACTGTAGCGTGCTCCAGAGCATGCCTTTGGTTGCCATGGCATTGTTTAAAGGGCAGGGGCGTGTCCACTAGTGTCTGGGGCCTTGTAGGGTGAGTAAACAAAGTGGCAAAGGCCTTGGATGCCATGGAGGGCCACTGGAATGAGGAGGGAGGTGAGGAAGAGGGAAAAAGTGGCTGTCCAGAGAGGGGGAGAGAGATTTTTCCCCTCCAATAAGTGAGTTGTGGGTTTGCCATTATTACTGGAGGTGCAAGGGGTCTAGAAGGAGCTGTGGTAAAGAGTTGAGCTCAAGGAGATTAGTGGAAGAGGTCAAAATGATGATTTTGGAAAAATGGCAGAAGGTGTTTGATGCTTGTTTGGGTAAGCAAATGAACTCCAATTGCCATGATACTCCACAGGGTGAAATGACACATATAATTAGGGCCTTCCACCAATTTGGAGCTTAATTGGGCAAAGTTGCCAATGCAACTTTTGTAAACCCTAGAAATCAACAGAAATGAACTTGTGTAGATCTAGTTGAGCAAATCATTTCTCCTTGATGCACCACTTGGTGTAGTGGCCTCATTTGGTCATGTGAACATGATCACAAAAGTTGGGGTCAAGGAGAGAAAGTTGGTAGTACAAACTTGTTCAAACTTGATTCTGGCCAGAGAGGGTTTTGGGGCACTTTGATCAAGATATCAGTCTCTCCAACTTGTGCCATTTGGTCTAGATGAATTATTACACCATTTGAGAAGGTGCACCAAGTTTGAGAGCATTTGGACATGTTTGACAATGCAAAGCTGTTCAAACTTGAAAAAGGACAGAAGTGGTTTTGAGAGGGTTTCATGGGGTTATACTGTTCTCCATGACATGAGACTTGGCAAGATCATCAAAAATGTCATGTGTGACATGCTAGAATTTGCTTGGATTTTTGTGAAAATATTTCATGTAGAAATATTTCAGATCCTTGAAATGAGCAGAAATGGTTTTGGGAGGTTTTGTCCAATATTTTGATCATGACCATGTGTTGAAACTCATATATATGGAAAATATGTGTCCATTGAGTCTCCCTAATTTTTCTCAAATATTTTTAAAGCTTTAAAATAATCTTAACCTATTTAAGACCATTTCTGGCCTTAAGAAAAAGCCTTTAAATAAAATAGGAAAATAACTTTTAAAATTATATTTTTGTGGTTTCTGGGTAACCTATATCTAATAGGAGTCAAAAATATTTTTGGAAAGATTTTTACAACCCTTTATTAAGTACTTGTAGTGCAAACCTCAATCAAGGGGTTTTTGGAAAACTAATTTTTGAAAATACCATTTGGCCAAGTTATTTTTGTAAGAAAATACTATATTGTACTATACACATGGCATGATCATTGGCAAGAGTTTTTGGATCAAGGAGAAGGAGTATAAGAGTTGGAGGATTTATTTGATTTTTAGAGCACTTGCAAACAACTCACAAAAATCAAATCAAGCAAAGTCCAAAACACTCAAAAGTTTTTGTCAAACCACATTTTATCATGATTTATTAGCTTAAGTGTTGTGGCATGAAAATCAGGGTGTGATAGACCTACCCCCCTTACAAGAATCTCGTCCCCGAGATTCCCAGACTAGGCGCGGGAAGGAATACAGAATCTTGGATCTGGGGTAGTCTTTTAGTCCTCATACTGCTTCTGCTTCCGAGTGGGGCCCCATTGAAGTACTTGATGCTGTGGCTTCATGTATGACGTTCTTGCTTGATCCAGGTTGCTGAGGGGTCTCTCGCGCTAGGTCAGGATGGGCTGGGGGTCAATGGTTTGGTGATTGGTGCCCTGGTAGGGATCGGGCTATCTAGGAAGTCGAAAACACTTCCGGAGGTGTGCCGCGTGGAAAATGTTGTGCAAAGTGGGTAACCCAGGCGGTAACTCTAACTAGTAGTTGTCTTCTCTTCGTCTTGTGGCGATCTCAGAGGGGGTTGTTAAATCTTGGCGTGGATTTCCTTGTCGTGAAAATGTTTGGTTCCCTTGAGAGAAGTGGCTTGCATATATGCCTGGTCTTTGATGCGGAGGTTTACTTCTTGACAATGGTGGTTGGTGCAGTTCTTCCTCCTGGACATGGCGATCTTCAGATGTTCCCTAACCAGCTGAACGGTTCTTCTTCCGTCTTCGGGTAGGCAAGTATGTCATCAAGGAAAGATGGCAACTAACTTGTCCGAGTACTCCGTGAAGACTTGCCCACGGGGTACATAGGGTATAGGTTTGGGTATCGGTGGTGGTCATGGTTGTGTATTGGCCAAGGTTTCTTGTCCTAGAGCCAAAGCCCATGGTTGTGATTCCTACCATATCGTGGCTTGGTGGGGCTTAAGGGTTTCAAGGATTCTAGTGTGCGAGTGAACATTTATCATCTTATCTTTAAGCACGGTTTCTGAGATGCCAATTATGCTATCTAGCCTTCCAAACAGTCACATCATGTCACCGAAAGGTTCACCCCGTATAGGTCAACTCCAATCATCACTCATGTTATTCATATCCTCATGAATCTCGAGAGGAGGTTTAACAAAATCATATATGACTACAATCCCCAAACTCATATGTATGTCCACCCCTAAAAATCCATGGGTAGAACATATAAGCTGCTAAGCTTGAATTTAATCACCACAATCCAAGTGCTCAGTCTATTGATCCAAGGTCCATAATAAAGCATCTCTATCCTAAGTAAACACGTCGTAAGCCACTCCAAGATCTTGTTTCCTTCCTATGAATCAACCAACAGCCCATTAGCTTTCATCAGTCACTACATAATCCAATGTTTATGATGTTCCACATGATCTCCTAAAGTCCGTATAATCCCCAAATGCTTGAAAGGGTTGTCTCTACTATAGTAAGTCCATCAATTTCCATTATCATGATCAGGTAAACTCCAAGATCAAGCTCATACATATCCCTAGATAAACTCCAACAATTAATCCAATCTCCTAGTTTATCGTCCTCCAAGAAACATGGTATCACGATCGAGATCAACAGTCTAAATCCAATTTACTCCGAACCACGTAGACATACTCAACATCTATATTCAACTAGAATCACCTACTTAAATCCAAATCTCATGTACAACGAGAATTCCTACATGTTCCCCTCTAGTTATTTACGTAATATCAACTGTCTCCTATCAATATCATCTGATCAAGTCGAATCCTTGCACTTCTAGGAGTTTCAGCTTGCGATCATAATCGTCCTACAAAATCCAATTTACTCCAGGGGTAATGAAAGTTATGCTACTCTATCAACATGATCCCACCAAGTTCATCTACCCACATCAAAGCCTCATAATCCACCAAAGTCTCAGATGATTCCTCAAGGTCACTGATATAAACTCATCAAGTCATTTGTCCTCCGTTCATATATCCTCAAACTGGTCTTCCCTATGGCATCGTCAGTCCTGGTGCTATATTAGGATGATAATGTGCTTGTTCACTATGTCCATTAGTTCCATAATGAACCCAGTGATGTACAAGGTTTACAGAGGCTTAACTGGTTCTCTTGCAATACCATGGGTTAAGCACATGGTTAAGGACTCAAGCTGGGGTATCTCATGAAGTCTCGAAGGGTCTAGGAATGGGTTTCTAGTCGGGAGGGTTAAACATAACTCTACGGGGTTTCACCGGGTCGAGGAGGCTGCAACAAAAGGGTCTTCAGTGCTAGTTGGCTGCCGAGGTGGAATCCTTGGTGCATATTGTCTTGCTTGTCTTCAGTTGATGAGAGAGATGAGAGGGAGAAGTGGCATAGAGGAGGGGAATGCCTAAAGGGGGTTCTATAGTGCAGGTGCAAACAAACAAGTGCAAAAAGGTCCAAACACAAACAACAAAATAAGGCAGGTGATATAGTCACGTACTTGTTGCCTAGGGCAAAAGTTGTGACCTATCTTAAAACACAAACAAATAAAAACAAGCAAAACACAGTCATGGTTCTATTCGAACCATCATATGACTGCGCATAGGGGGTACACGACTCATCCTACCCTAGGGGTTCTCGGACTCAGCAGTCGTGCCTTGAGCCTCGTGCAGTCTTCTGAATTTTTCCTCAGGTGTTGCTACGTCTTTTGTAGTTGTTCGATGAAATGATCCGGCTTGGCCTGAAGAATCTTCAACACTTCTCTCCTGATGAGATGATGGGGTGAAGGTGTCTCCTCGTAGCTGGTATTTGACTTGGTCTTCTCTTGTCCTCTTAATCATGATGATCGCTTTTGCCCTTTTACGGTGTCGGCGGTTCCAGGTGGCCATCCTTTGTGCAATGACATTAACAAGGCATAATAGAGGTCCAATCCGTCGAACACATTGTTGACAATATCGTCACCGAGAGCGGGGGATGAAGAGAACCGTTTCCCTGCTCACTATAGTGAGGCGGACCAAATGGCGAGGTTCTCATCCACCGGTGGTTGCCGATACAACAACGGTAAGGACATGATTGCTCTATTAGCGATGTATATCATGATCTTGCATATCCTATGCCCTGATCGTCGTAGGCTAAGGTTGCATCATCTTGGGGCAGTGTCAAGGGTGTCACCATCTCCTGGGCCTTCAGGTCCTCATCCCTCGAGGATGCATCTTCTGTTGGTATCGTCTTGTTGTGATGTCGCCAATCTTGTGTTCAGGAGATGTGGGTGAATATCTGGCAAGGCATCTTCCTTCTAGATTATCCACGAGGATTACAAGGAACCCAGTGGTCAGGGGCATAAGGGTTCTAGCGACCAAAGGTTTTGAAGGGGAAGAGATCAACAAGGAAAGTATACCTTAGTTTTCGAAAAACTGAGAAGGGAAGAGAAGTATAGACAGTTTTGAAAACTAGTAGTAGTTTAGGAAATAGTTTTACCCTAACTAACGACCATGCTAACTAAGGCTTCCTACAGTCAGGATGGCTCTGATACCAGCTCTGTGGGGACCCCGACTCATAAGTCGTGATCACCGAATGCACGTGTACAGTGATCCCAGAGATCAATGCTCACTGAACACATAGAAGCTGAATAACAAGAGTCTTACATCCATACATACTGTATTACACAAGTAGGACCATTATGGTCAAGTCTTGAGTATTGCAGCGGAAATCTTCGTCGATAACTTGGACCAATGCCATCTGCCTTAACCCTACAGGCATTCTGACTGGGAAACGTCCTAGCTCGCATGCTCGTCACCAAAGTATTCTTCATCATATCCTGTTCTTTTATGCCTGGCCAATAAAATAACCAGTGGCAAGCCAATGAGTACTTTGAATGTACTCGCAAGCAACCCATGTTTTGGCTGAAGATACGACAATGCATGATATAGGTAAATTTTTGCGGAAAGCTAGTTTTGAGTGCAATGACATGTTCAACAACTTGTAAGGCATGCATCAGGAGAATTCGAGTAACCATCAGGAAAGGTTACAGATATCAACATAAATAGAGTGGGCACCAACCCAACTCAACCATGTCAAGTCCTTGACTTGACCCAAGTAGTTCTTCCCACTTATCCAAACACACACACTGGTTTGTAAACATGTGGACGTAGTTTAAGCAGCACCGCCCAACTGTCCTTGACCGTGGACACGGCTATTCGAATAGTTTTACACTCTGCAGAGGTTGCACACTTTACCCACAAGATCTGGGGAACTTCCGTGTCATCCACGACCCGCGGTACCTCGAGTACCCGGGGTAAGCACCCGATCACTATCTTTCCCTAGACGACACTAACATGGAGTCCACTCGTTGTTCCATATCCTCACGATGTACATCATACGAGACTCGCTCGAGATCGTAACATCTGAGAGGGGACACAACGGTGTATCCGGTGCCCTGTAAAGACAGTCATGGCCGCCCTACCTGGCGCGACCCCGTCCCGAGAGAGAGCACCAACTCTCCCCCGTTACTAGTAATGCGGGCTCCAAGCTAGTATCGGCCTAGGTAATCAATAATGCCCTTTCCCATATAAGGGTAGAGTGGTTGCGCATGTAAGGTTGGGACAGTCGACAAATCTTAAATCTAATCCGTTTTCGAAAAGAACACACACACTTGCCTCGGTACACCACTTCGTCATCAAGTGGTTACCCAACTCATTGTATCCCTTGGGCATAAGTGGCACCCGATGGGGTTTTCGAAAAGTCCTTTAAATAAAATACTTTGTCTCCATCACAATGCATATTCCCGTCCCTTTTTGCATAGCACTACTTTAGCATCCTATCTACTCCCACCGGCATAACCCTCATAAGTAGGTAGGGTCATGCATAATGCAGGTATCAACGAGGAAGTAACGAAGGCAACCCACCAGAGTGGTTACCATCTCATCATGATTCCGAATCAACACTAATAAAGTGTTATATGACATGCATAAAAAAGGTTTCATAGACATGGTCAAAGGGCTGCTTGCCTGGTTCATCAGATTCTTGAAATCTTCTGGTCCCTTCTTCAAGTACTTCGTCTACTTCGTCAACTAACGTCGGAAACAAACATAATAAGCAACACAACAAGGCAAAAGTAAAAGTGCTCTAAAAATATGAAGTTGATTTTTATTGGATACCCCTGGTCATATGAGGAATGACCAAAGTGGTTTCATTGGAAGTGGATCAATGGATATTTCTAAACATTTCGATATGATGGAATCAAGGGTTTTATGGGATTGCAAGAAGTGTACAGAAACATATTTTTGAAAAATGAGCAAAGGCACCCATTTAACAAAGGATGATTTTAGAAGCATCTAGGAATTGGTTTCACTGGATTTGGAGTTGAAATGATTTTCCTATGGATTTGCAAAGTTGACAAATATGAAGAAATAGACCATTATTTTATGTGGTACAGAAAGTATTAGTAAAAATGTTCAAAAACTAAGCTTTGAACTTAGGAACACCTAGGAATTTGAATCATGGCATTTGGATCAAATTTGAGCCCTCTGTGATTTTCCAAAGTTTATGATAGAAATGGAGAAAAATGGGATTTGATTATTATTTGTGAAAGAAATATTTCTGGGAAAATGTGCAAATAGCACCATGAGATAGGGCATGAATTTAGAAACATTTAGAAATTTGAATCATCAAATTTGGAGTTCATTTGAATCGTCTATGAATTTTTGAAGCTCACTGGAAAAAGAAAAGGAAAATGTTTAGGTTTATACCTAAAGCGCGCACCGGCGTAGGATAGTTGCTGGGCCGGCCCAGTAGCTCAGCTATGCGGGAGATCGGGCCACGTCGAAGGCGTACTTCACGGAGTACGTCTCCCCGCGATGGAGACGGCTTCCCCGGGTCCCGCCTCCACTTAACCCGACCTGCGGGACCGGCTCGATTGCCGCTGCCGCTGACAGGCGGGGCCGATCGAGCTGACGCGGCGTCGTCCTCAACCTCCCGCCCGAAGCAGAGGAGGTGAGGCAGAGGGACGTCGACGGCGACTGCCGGCGCTACCGGCCACCGTTTTCGGTGATCCGGCCACCGACGTGCTCGGGAAGACGAGCCGCATCTGATCCCCCCTGTCGGCGCGTCCAGGGGAGGGCGGAGGTGAGCTGGGCCATGGCCGCGGCAGACGGTGCTCGGGCGAGGTTCGGGCAGGGCAGGGCAAGCACGGGGAGGAAGGCTTGGTGTGCGGGGGAGGCTCCTTGGGGCCATGGGGGTCCTTTGGAGCGTCTAGTGGGAGCAGGAAAGCCACGATGGCTCGGCTACGCCCGAGGGCACGGTGGCGGCACTCCGGTCAAGGAGGTGGGAAGAGGGCGCGAGAGGGAGAGGGAGGTTGTCAGGGAGGTGTAAGCGAGAGAGGGGGAGCGGGGAGAGGCCATAGAAGAGCTCAGGAGGGGCTTATATGGGCACGGCCGCGGTGCACCGTGGACAGCGCCCATGGACGCGCTCGGGTGAGCTCATAGAGGGGAGAGGAGAAAGATTCTGGAGGGGGCCGGCAGCATGCCGTGTCCCGGACGCCGAGGCACCTCGTCGGGCGCGCTGGGAAGGCCCGAGGTGGCCGGGGGTGCTTGGAAGGGGGCGGCTACAGTGCGGGGGCGCACTGTAGCGCGCTCCAGAGCATGCCTTTGGCTGCCATGGCATTGTTTAAAGGGCAGGGGCGTGTCCACTAGTGTCTGGGGCCTTGTAGGGTGAGTAAACAAAGTGGCAAAGGCCTTGGATGCCATGGAGGGCCACTGGAATGAGGAGGGAGGTGAGGAAGAGGGAGAAAGTGGCTGTCCAGAGAGGGGGGAGAGATTTTACCCCTCCAATAAGTGAGCTGTGGGTTTGCCATTATTACTGGAGGTGCAAGGGGTCTAGAAGGAGCTGTGGTAAAGAGTTGAGCTCAAGGAGATTAGTGGAAGAGGTCAAAATGATGATTTTGGAAAAATGGCAGAAGGTGTTTGATGCTTGTTTGGGTAAGCAAATGAACTCCAATTGCCATGATACTCCACAGGGTGAAATGACACAAATAATTAGGGCCTTCCACCAATTTGGAGCTTAATTGGGCAAAGTTGCCAATGCAACTTTTGTAAACCCTAGAAATCAACAGAAATGAACTTGTGTAGATCTAGTTGAGCAAATCATTTCTCCTTGATGCACCACTTGGTGTAGTGGACTCATTTGGTCATGTGAACATGCTCACAAAAGTTGGGGTCAAGGAGAGAAAGTTGGTAGTACAAACTTGTTCAAATTTGATTCTGGCCAGAGAGGGTTTTGGGGCACTTTGATCAAGATAGCAGTCTCTCCAACTTGTGCCATTTGGTATAGATGAATTATTACACCATTTGAGAAGGTGCACCAAGTTTGAGAGCATTTGGACATGTTTGACAGTGCAAAGCTGTTCAAACTTGAAAAAGGACAGAAGTGGTTTTGAGAGGGTTTCATAGGGTTATACTGTTCTCCATGACATGAGACTTGGCAAGATCATCAAAAATGTCATGTGTGACATGCTAGAATTTTCTTGGATTTTTGTGAAAATATTTCATGTAGAAATATTTCAGATCCTTGAAATGAGCAGAAATGGTTTTGGGAGGTTTTGTCCAATATTTTGATAATGACCATGTGTTGAAACTCATATATATGGAAAATATGTGTCCATTGAGTCTCCCTAATTTTTCTCAAATATTTTTAAAGCTTTAAAATAATTTTAACCTATTTAAGACCATTTCTGGCCTTAAGAAAAAGCCTTTAAATAAAATAGGAAAATAACTTTTAAAATTATATTTTTGTGGTTTCTGGGTAACCTATATCTAATAGGAGTCAAAAATATTTTTGGAAAGATTTTTACAACCCTTTATTAAGTACTTGCAGTGCAAACCTCAATCAAGGGGTTTTTGGAAAACTATTTTTTGAAAATACCATTTGGCCAAGTTATTTTTGTAAGAAAATACTATATTATACTATACACATGGCATGATCATTGGGAAGATTTTTTGGATCAAGGAGAAGGAGTATAAGAGAAGGAGGATTTATTTGATTTTTAGAGCACTTGCAAACAACTCACAAAAATCAAATCAAGCAAAGTCCAAAACACTCAAAAGTTTTTGTCAAACCACATTTTATCATGATTTATTAGCTTAAGTGTTGTGGCATGAAAATCAGGGTGTGACAGTGGTCGGCATGGATAAGAAGAGGTGCCGTGGACCGGCATCAAATAATCAAGCATGGTGGGTTGAATGCATAGCCGGAAATATACGCGAAAAGGATACATGCCGCTGGGTCTGGCCCGAGCGACTTGGGGATGATGCGGCCCGAGGGGCGCCCCCAACAAAGTAACCTAACAACACGAAATAAAAGGGATACATGCCGCAGGGACGGACCCACACGGCCTGGGAATAATGCAGCCCTGGGGGCGCTCCCAGCTGGAAATGAAACTTGAAAGATGTCACCTGATGATGTTGAGGACGAAGCAATGTTGGTGTAGCAGACTCGGTGGGCTGCAGAATCCGATCCTCACGAGCCCCCAGGCCCAGGAGGCTCGGGAGGCTCCGGAGGTGCTGGTGTCTCCTCGCGGACCATCTCCATCTCCCCCAGGGCTGCGAAACGCCTGGCCTCTTGAGCCTCCATGATGCTCCTCATGAGGCGCTGGTACGAGGCAGCCGCGTTCGGCAAGCCGTAAGGCATGCAGACGTAGTTGTGGGGTGGACCTTCGCAGCGCCCCACTCGCGAGGGCCAGAGGCACTCCAGAGAGGCGACTCGATTAACCCCTGGTATGTCAATGCAGACGCGCGGCCCACCATCCTCGCCTGGATGGGGAGCCACAGCTGGTAGGCGGCGACTGCCTCTCATGACTGTTGACTCCTGTAGCTCTCGAATGGCCTTGCTGACGAACACTTGAGGGCTTGACCCTCCTTGCCTTGCTCCTTATTGAGGGAAACGTTCTTCGAAACACGCCTCCATGTGGTGCCCAAGCGCCTCCCTCGTGACCTTAGCCAGGTCGGTGGCCCTCCAGGGGAGAGCCCCCGAGCCCTGCCTGAGGAGGGCGCCAGGCGCGCTTTCCTATGCGATGGAAGGAGGTTCCCCCTAGGCAGGCGCGGGCCCTGAGGGGCCTGCCTCCCGAGGGACCGGGCCGGACGATGTCTTCTTCTTCTTGGGGATGGTCTCGGGAAGCCTCCTGCTTCCGCGATCGGGTCTTCCAGTGATGCGGCCTGAAAAGCTCATTCCAGGGAACACACCGCGTCCTTCTCTTCACAAGGCACCGTGATGACTCCACCGCTTCCTGGCATCTTGAGGACATTGTAGCCGTGGTGAGTCACGGCCATGAACTTGGCCAGCGCCGGGTACCCAAGGATGGCGTTGTACGATAGGAGAATGTGAGCGATGTCGAAGTCGATGATATCGGTGCGGTAGTTGTCGCGTGTTCGGAAGGTGACAGGGAGGCGGACCTGCCCAATTGGGACTGTGGAGCCATCGGTGACTCCGGAGAAAGGCTTGGTTGGCTGAAGCTGGTTGTAGGGCACTTGGAGATTGTTGAATGTTTCCACGGATAGGACGTTGAGCCCTGCCCCGCCATCGATGAGGGTCCTGGTGACCACCACGTTGCTGATGATTGGGGAACAAAGCATCGGGAGGACTCCAGCTGTGGCCGCACACTTGAGCTGATCCGCTGAGAGGAATGTGATGGCGCACGATGACCACCTGAGAGGGCGTGTGGCTTTGAGCTTGGGGAGGACTGCATTCACTTCGCGGGCGAACTGCTTGAAGATGCGCTGAGAGGCTGGGGCTTGAGCTCTGCCCAAGATGCAGGCGATCGCGCGCGGCTCCTGGAAGCCCGCAGCCCCCTTGTCCTGGTGGCGGTCCTCGTTTCTCCTTAGCTGCGGCGGCAGCGGAGGGAGGCCTGCGTTGCCTTGCGGGTGATCCTCGCGAGGCAGATCCCTCCAGTCTCCCTCGCGAGGCGGGTCTTGGCAGCGGTCCTCGCGAGGTCGATCGCGCCACCCTTGGCGTGGGCCTCAGTCTTCCCAGCGTCCTCCGCTCCTTCCTCCTCCTCGACCATAGCCCCGGTTGGCACGGTCGGGGAGACGGCCGATCCTTCCTTCTTGCACGGCTCGGAGCTCTTGACATTCGTTGGTGTTGTGGGTGTGGAGGTCGTGGTACACACTGTACCGACTGCCCTTGGAAGATTCGGGCTAATCTCTGCCCCGCTTGGTGTCCGGTTCTGCCGCGAGCACGGCAGCCCCCTTGCGCTTCACATCCTTGGCCTTGGACTTCTTCTCCTCTGGGTCCATGGCAGGCAGCTCGAGGAGGGAGAGACGCCCTTCCTCAGCCCTGGCGCACTTGGTCGCCAAGTTGAACAGCTCCAAGGAAGTGCACAGGTCTTCATGCATCGCCAGCTCCTCCTTCATCTTGACGTCGCGCACACCGTCGGAGAAGGCTGAGATGATGGCTTCCTCAGACACCTTGGGAATCTTGAGGCATGTGTCGGCGTTCTGGGAACGGGGGTCCCCAGACTTGCCTACCTGCGGCCTGCGGCGTGGCTCAAATGGGGGCCGAGCGCGGCCCATCTTCATCAACACAAGACTCAAGACCCTCGCGTGGGGCCAAGCCTCGCGGGGCGGACGACACATCACTTCCTCAGGCGCGGCCTCCTTAGGCTGGCTCACGAGGAGGCGGAGAGATCAAGGCAGGGTACCTCGCGAGGTGCCCATGACGCAAGCCATGACAACCAAGGGTGCCAGGCGGGCGCCAGACCGCACAGTGTCCTCCCTTTCCTCTTTGGTGCAAAGGGGGCAAGCGCAGGCGAGAGGATCAAGCAAAGGCACCCATTTCGGTGCAACGAGACCAAGACCAGTCCAACGGTGGGAATGAGCTCATCGTGGAGCCCAGAACGGCGTCACCACAGGGCCTTTGGCAGGCGAGGACCAACTTTGGTCAGGATAAGTGTACCAGATGTTCCCCTCGAAATTGGCCAATTGTTGGCGCCCTTCCTGCTCAATATTTGGGAAGAGGCCCAGGGCCTTTGCCTTTAAATAGGACTAGCCACCCCCAGGGTAGAGGCATCTAGAGATCAAGGAGTCTAGCAAGTTAGCATCGGGCCATCAGGCCAGCAGAACCTAGAGTCCGAGCAAGCAGAGAACAAGTAGAGAAAGAGAGAGAGAAGGGCGGCTGAACTCCTCCTAGCAGTTCATTGTCCTACCCAAGAATAGGCCCTCGCGAGGCCGTTCTCCCTTGTATTGTTCATCATCATCATCAGCCCAAGAGGCAATCCACACACCACACTGGAGTAGGGTATTACACCACATCGGTGGCCCGAACCAGTATAAACCCTGTGTCTCTTGTGCTGTTCTTTCTGTAGTTTAGATCCTTGCGAGACGGAGAGGTAGAGGGCATCATCTCCGCGCGCACCCCAGAGTTCGAACCTTAAGGGTCTGCCGGAACCCGTGATCCGACATTTGGCGCGCTAGGTAGGGGTGCGCCGGTATCTGTCTTCCACCACTCCATCCTTCTGCGGCCGCCGCACCCATGTACGGCACCGGTCGGACCCGCATCGCCCCGGCAGCCCTCGCCGGTGGGCGTCCTCGTCGTCCCCCATCGCCCGCCGTCAGCACCGCCACCCGCCCAGCGGGAATCGAGCGGCAAGCACCACCCCAGCATCCGCGTATGCCACGGGCCGACTACGCCACAACATTGATACCTCTGATCGTTGCGGGCCTCCTGGGCGGCTCGCAAGTGCCGCCCATGAGTCGCCATGTCAAGTCGTTTGCCCGCCGGGTCAGCATCGTTTCTGCACGGCAGGGGGCTTCCCCGGACCGGGCAGCGCGCGAGGACGATCTGATCTTCGGGTCGGAGGACCACCCCACCAACTTGGCCGGCTCGGGCGCGCTCCCCCTTTTGTGCACCCCCACCATCTGCCAGGTGGTCGTCACCTGAACCCTCGTTGACGGCTGCGCGGGCCTCAGTGTGCTTTCGGTCGGAGACCTTCAATCTCCTCTGCATACCCCGGGAGCGGCTGCGGCCCAGTCGATCTTTCTCGGGCGTCGGGGGCGGATCCTCCAACTCCTTGGGACAGATCCGGCTCCCGGTAACCTTCGGCACCTACGACAACTTCCGCACGGAGATGGTCGACTTTGACATCGCCCCCATCGGCCTCCCTTACAACGCCATCCTCGGTTACCCGGCGATGGCTTAGTTCATGGCCGCCGCGCACCCGGCGTACAACCTCGTGAAGATGGCCGGGAGCGGCGGTACCCTCACCGTGCACGGAGACACCGGGGACGCCCTGCGAGTACTCAAGCTCGCCTTCAAGACGGCGGCGTCGGCACGTCCCGCCGACGCGGAGACCCCTGAGCCCAAGGGGGCTGCGCCCGCCAAGAAAAAGCAGTTGTTCACCCAGGACAAGGCAGAAACCAAGCAGATACCCGTTGACGAGGACGGGTCCTCCAGTGCCACTTTCACCATAGGCGCCAACCTCGAGCCTGAGCAGGAGGAGGCCTTGGTCAGGTTCCTGCGCGCGAATAAGAAGGTGTTCGCTTGGGAGCCCGATCAGTTGGCAGGGATTCCCAGGAGTGTCATCGAGCATCACCTCAACTTGTTCCCAAATGTGCGCCCTGTGAAGCAGAAGGTCGGGCGGCAGTCCGCAGAGAAGCAGGCCTTCATTGTCCAAGAGACCCACAAGCTAGAAGCCGCAGGGGTCATTCGCGAGGTCCGATACCCGGATTTTTTGGCCAACCCCGTCGTTGTGCCTAAGAAGGGGGGGGGGAAGGAATGCATGTGTGTCGACTTCACCAATCTCAACAAGGCATGCCCTCAAGATCCGTTTCCGCTCCCCCGCATCGACCAGATCGTCGATTCCACCGCAGAGTGCGACCTGCTATGCTTCCTGGACGCCTTCTCCGGATATCACCAGATCAAGATGGCGGTAGAAGATGTTGAAAAGACCGCCTTCCTGACCCCGTGCGGGGTATACTGCTATACATGCATGCCGTTTGGATTGCGTAACGCAGGAGCTACCTTTCAGCGGTTGATGCACATCACCTTGAGCCCGCAACTCGGAAAGAATGTCGAAGCCTATGTTGATGACATTGTGGTAAAATCTTGGGAGGCCAAGACCTTGATACAAGACCTGGAGGAGACCTTCGCGAGCCTCGATGCAGTAAACCTGCGACTCAACCCAGAGAAATGTGTGTTTGGCGTCCCCTCGGGCAAGCTCTTGGGCTTCCTCGTATCTCATCGTGGCATCGAGGCCAACCCAGAGAAGGTCAAGGCGGTCGAGGACATGAGCCCGCCAAAGACCCTCAGAGAGATGCAGAAGCTCACTGGGCGCGTGACCGCGCTAGGGCGCTTTATCTCCAAACTGGGGGAGCGAGCGTTGCCTTTCTTTCAGCTGATGAAGAAAAAGGGGCCCTTTGAATGGACTGAAGAGGCAGATAAGGCGTTTCAAGATCTCAAGAGGTACCTGACCAGTCCCCCAGTCATGGTGGCTCCGCGCCCTCAAGAGCCCCTGCTGCTCTACCTCGCCGCCACTCCCTACTCCGCCAGCGCAGCCCTGGTGGCGGTTAGGGAGGAGCGCCAAGCCAAGACCACAGCGGCAACCCGAGGCAAGGCAAATCAGGAGCAAGGAAAGCCTGTAGAAGCCAAAACCGCAGTTGAGGAGGGTCGGCTGCCGAAGAGTGCACCGGAGGCAGGAGAAGCCACACGCCCGGATGGTCCGCCTCCCGAGGCCGCGTCATCTCGTGAGGCGCCCTTACCTCCCGAGGGCGCCGCAACCCCAGATGCTCTCAGCCTTGTTGAGCATCCAGTCTACTTTGTTAGCACGGTGCTACGGGACGCGAGGGCACGGTACCCAATGCCTCAGAAGCTCCTCCTCGCGCTAGTGGTGGCCTCGTGCAAGCTGCGTCACTCCCATCCCATTAAGGTTGTCTCATTGTACCCCCTGGAGAGAGTGCTTAGGAGCCCTAACTCAGCTGGAAGGGTCGTCGAGTGGAACATAGAGCTGCAAGCATTTCAACTCGAGTTCAGCACAACTAGGGTCATCAAAGGAGCAGCATTAGCGGATTTCGTGGCTGAATGGGCAGAGGCACCAGGCCTCAAGGACGACGAGGATCGGTCCCTCTCTCCAGGGAGTGAGGCGCCGGAAGGCTGGGTCATGTATTTCGATGGGGCATTCTCCGGGCACGGCGCGGGGGCTGGCGCGGTGTTGATATCACCCACTCAGGATAAGCTCCACTATGCCGTACAGCTTTGTTTCCAGCAAGGTGAAAAGGTCTCCAACAACATAGCAGAGTATGAGGGTATGATAGCCGGATTAAAGGCCGTAGTAGCTCTGGGGGTGAAGCGCCTCACCATCAAGGGCGACTCGCAGCTCCTTGTCAACTTCTCCAACAAGGTATACGAGCCGAAGGACGAGCATATGGAGGCCTATCTAGCGGAAGTCCGCAGGATGGAAAAGCAGTTCCGGGGGTTGGAACTGAAGCACGTGCCCCGTGGCACCAATCAGGAAGCCGATGACATAGCCAGACGGGCATCCAGGCGGTTGCCACAGGAACCAGGCATCTTCGAAGAACGGCTCTTCAAATCCTCAGCACAGCCGACGTTATCAAACGTCGCTCAGCCTCGAGAGGAGCTCCCTCGGCCGCCAGCCTCGGGAGCCCCGATCTGTGGACCGACCTCAGGAGCGCGTCTACTCCTGACGATCGAACCTCGGGAGGAGTGCTGGATCACAGAACTCCGGAGCTATTTAACACAAGGGACCCTACCAGAAAAGGAAGACGAAGCGGAGCATGTGGCGCGGCAGGCCACGGCATACTGCATCAGAGATGGAGAGCTTTACCGGAAGCGACCAAATGATGTATCTCTTTGCTGCATCTCCCGGGAGCAAGGAATGGAACTACTGGAGGACATACACGGCGGAGACTGCGGGCATCACTCATCATCACGAACCCTCGTCGGCAAGGCATTCCGTAGCGGGTTCTATTGGCCCACCACGCTCAACGACGCAGTCGAATTAGTAAAGGCTTGTGAGGCCTGCAAGTTTCATTCCAAGCAGATCCATCAACCGGCGGGAGGCCTGCAGACTATACCCCTCTCGTGGCCATTCGCGGTTTGGGGATTGGATATTCTAGGCCCGTTCCCTCGGGCGCCAGGGGGCTACCGCTACCTCTACGTCGCCATTGACAAGTTCACCAAGTGGGCAGAAGTGGAGGCCGTCTGTACCATCCCCGCTGGTTCCGCGGTCAAGTTCATCAGGGGTATCGTGAGCCGGTTCGGGGTGCTGAACTACATCATCACAGACAACGGTTCGCAGTTCACCAGTAATCTCTTCAAAACATACTGTGCTAACCTTGGGACGCAGATATGCTACGCTTCGGTGGCGCACCCGCGAAGCAACGGGCAGGCCGAACGGGCCAACACAGAGGTCCTGAGAGGCCTCAAGACCAGGACGTTCAAGACGAAGCTGGAGGCTTGCGGTAGAGGTTGGTATGATGAGCTACAATCCGTGTTGTGGTCCATCCACACGACCGCAACCAAACCAACTGGGGAGACCCCGTTCTTCCTGGTCTATGGAGCTGAAGCAGTCCTCCCTCACGAGGTCAGGCGTCGTTCCGCGCGGGTCCTAGTGTTCAACGAAGCGCAGCAGGACGCCATGCGGGGGATGGACCTCGTACTGGGGGAGGAACGCCACCGGGAAGCCGCGTTGCGAGCGGTGAGGTACCAACAGGCGCTGCGACGATATCACTGCCGCAACATCCGCCCCAGGACCCTCGAGGTAGGAGACCTCGTGCTCAGACGGGTCCTCTCCAGGGAGGGGCTGCACAAGCTCTCTCCCATGTGGGAGGGCCCGTTCAAGGTTGTTCATGTTTCCAGGCCAGGCTCCGTGCGCTTGGAGACTCAAGAGGGGGAGCCGATACAGAACGCGTGGAACATCCAGCACCTCCGGAGGTTCTACCCCTAAAAGGCCCAGTGCCTGTGAAGAAGGCGAACGCCTGTGAAGACCTTCCCTTTTTGGAAAAGGCCCACAGCCTGTGAAGAAGGCGAACGCCTGTGAAGACCTTCCCTTTTTAGAAAAGGCCCAGAGCCTGTGAAGAAGGCGAACGCCTGTGAAGACCTTACCTTTTTGGAAAAGGCCCAGAGCCTATGAAGAATGCGAACGCATGTGAAGACCTTCCCTTTTTGGAAAAGGCCCAGAGCCTGTGAAGAAGGCGAACGTCTGTGAAGACCTTCTCTTTTTGGAAAAGGCCCAGAGCCTGTGAAGAAGGCGAACGCCTGTGAAGACCTTCCCTTTTTGGAAAAGGCCCAGAGCCTGTGAAGAAGGCGAACGCCTGTGAAGACCTTCCCTTTTTGAAAAAGGCCCGGAGCCTGTGAAGAAGGCGAACGCCTGTGAAGACCTTCCCTTTTTGGAAAAGGCCCAGAGCCTGTGAAGAAGGCAAGTGCCTATGAAGCTGATCACCTCTAGGGAGAAAGGCCCGGAGCCTGTGAAGAAGGCCAATGCCTGTGAAGCTCACCGCCCCGTGACACTCTCATGTAATAATGAGTGGGGCTGTACACGCCCCGGAGTCTCAGGAGCATCGGCCTCAGGCCCTGGGGCTCCCTCCCACGCCCAGTGGCGGCACTTAGCTCCGCGCTAGTGAGAAGACGTCGAAGACTAGATTAGGTGCCGGACGCGGCTTTTTTATTTGCTTTCCGCAGTTGGCGTGTTTATTTGCATCTGAAATCTTATCGAAACTATCGCCGTCGTCGATTTGTGGTTCGTTGATTTTCGCTCCTCGTTTTGATTTCTCTCATTAAAGGCCTCGCGAGGGATGGCTCGAATGCCCTCGCGAGCGTTTCCGCCCTAGCCGCTTAAAGTTTTCACGGCCCGGGTTCTCTTCAGGAGCACCCCTCTAGTCCATGCCCCTCGGGCACCGCGGCACGCGCACAGGGCCTGGGTCTGTCGCCCCCCGGCTGGGGCCGAAAACTACCTACGCGAGGGCAAATAGTTGAGAAGCGCAACAACAAAGTCAAGGTAATGGCTACAACGACAATGATTCTCAACACGCCCCCGCGGGGCTCCATGCAGTTGTTTTGTCTTACACAGGAAGCAAAAGGAAAAGGAAAAGGCGAGCCCGTCGCGGCCCGCCTCACATCGGCCTGCAGAGGCGAACGAGATGCCTCCAAGGCTCAGGCGGACTCCCTCTCGCGCTTCACCGGGGCGCGGCGACGGGCGGATGAACAGCCACCCCCAAGCAAGCGCGACCGCGAGGGGGCTGGCTGCAGCCGCCGCTGGAGGAGCCGCCCGAAGAAGAGTTGGTGGAGCTTGGGCAGCATCGGGCGCCGCCATCGGAGCGGGCGCTGTCTCCTCCATCGTCGTCGGGCGAGGCCCCTGGCCACGGTCGTCGCCCTCGGGGCAGCATCCTGCGCGGCGACCATCTTCCCCAAACACCCTCACATAGAGGGTGCCGTCGCCGTCGAACTTGAAGTGCAGGGTGCACCGCTGGCCCAGGCCGCGCGCGCAGGCAAACGTTTGCCAGCCGTGGGTCAGTGCCCCATTCCCAGAAGGGGAGACCTCAAGCGAAACCCAGGAGGCCCAGCAACCGTCAGCCTGAAAGCCAGAAGCCGCATCGGGCGCTGGCCGGCAGCTCGCCGATGAAGAAGCGAGGGAGCTGGAGCCAGGTGTTGGTCGGGTCCGCCGACCGCACGGCAAACTACGGCAGCAGCTCCGCCGAGCGAAAGCGCGGCTTGGGGGGCCGCGCAGTTACAACCTGCCTCCCCTTGGCAGCCGAGCGCTCACCACCATGCGGAGAACCATCCCTATGGCCACGGGAAGCCACAGCGGGGACCGCGGGATGCTTGCGGGGACGACCCCGGCCGCGCTTGGCCGGAGGGGAGTCGGGCCCCGCCCGACTAGCCTTCCCCTTCTCCGCGGCTGAGAACCTCTTTGGAGCCATGCGAGCGGCAAAAGAGAGTAAGAAGAAGAGAAGCAGGAAGGGGCGGACTGGCGGAGCTTAGCGGCCCCGTACTTATAGCCGGAAAAGGCCAACCGTCGAGCACCACGATCGTAGGTAATAATGACCCGTATCTATGCATGCAGGGACTAGTCAAGTCACGCAGTAGCCAAGGCGTCGTGGGGAAGCAGAGACGCCCACGTCCTGTGAAACCGCCACGCGGGGCCCAAGGCCGTAGGCTATTAGGGCCCGCAGCGCTTCGCCCTTGCCCTTTCGCCTCTCGGCGCGGTCGAGTCCGGGCGCGCCTTGAGCCCGGGGGCTACTGTCGGCGTTCTGGGAACGGGGGTCCCGAGACTTGCCTGCCTACGGCCTACAGCATGGCTCAAATGGGGGCCCAGCGCGACCCATCTTCATCAACATAGGACTCAAGACCCTCACGAGGGGCCAAGCCTCGCGGGGCGGACGACACATCACTTCCTCAGGCGCGGCCTCCTCAGGCTGGCTCATGAGGAGGCGGAGAGATCAAGGCAGGGTACCTCGCGAGGTGCCCATGACGCAAGCCATGACGACCAAGGGTGCCAGGCGGGCGCCAGACCGCGCAGTGTCCTCCCTTTCCTCTTTGGTGCAAAGGGGGCAAGCGCAGGCGAGAGGATCAAGCAAAGGCACCCATTTCGGTGGAACGAGACCAAGACCAGTCCAACGGTGGGAATGAGCTCATCGTGGAGCCCAGAACGGCGTCACCATAGGGCCTTTGGCAGGCGAGGACCAACTTTGGTCAGGATAAGTGTACCAGATGTTCCCCTCAATATTTGGGAAGAGGCCCAGGGCCTTTGCCTTTAAATAAGACTAGCCACCCCCAGGGTAGAGGCATCTAGAGATCAAGGAGTCTAGCAAGTTAGCATCGGGCCATCAGGCCAGCAGAACCTAGAGTCCGAGCAAGCAGAGAACAAGTAGAGAAAGAGAGAGAAGGGCGGCTGAACTCCTCCTAGCAGTTCACCGTCCTAGCCAAGAACAGGCCTTCGCGAGGCCGTTCTCCCTTGTATTGTTCATCATCATCATCAACCCAAGAGGCAATCCACACACCACACCGGAGTAGGGTATTACACCACATCGGTGGCCCGAATCAGTATAAACCCTGTGTCTCTTGTGCTGTTCTTTCTGTAGTTTAGATCCTTGCGAGACGGAGAGGTAGAGGGCGTCATCTCCGCGCGCACCCCAGAGTTCAAACCTTAAGGGTCTGCCGGAACCCGTGATCCGACAGCGTGCGTTGTTGAAGCGCTGGATGTACTTTCGAAGGGAGGCTGTTGCTTGATGCGGCGCATGTCGCTCACGACGGGCGGCCGGTGGCAAGTACCTTGTAAGTTGGCAATGAAGCGGGTGCGCATCTCGTCCCAAGAGGAGATCGTGCCTGGGGCCAGGTTCAGGAGCCAGGTGCGGGCCCCGTCCTTGAGTGCCATGGGAAACTAGTTCACCATGACCTTCTCATCTCTGTTGGTAGCTTCGATGCCCAACTCATAGAGCTGGAGGAACTCCGCAGGGTCGGCCGCGCCGTCATAACGAGGAGGCAGGTCTGGCTTGAACTTGCCTGGCCACGCGACGTTGCGCGGCTCGGTGGTGAAGGCACGGCAGCCTGCTGTGACCACGGGGGGCCTTGGGTGACGGAGAGATTGGTCTTGCAGGTCCCCCGTGCGCTGTAGCTGGGAGCAGCGCGGGGTCTTGATGTGCGGGAGCAGGAGCATGGCCGCGACGTGCTGGAGCAGGGAGCGCCCAGGCGGCTTCTTGCGGGCGAGGGACTTCTTGGCAGCTCTGCTCTTGCCGCGCCGGCGCCTGACGGAGCGGGTTCCGCCCAGGGGCCACGCGCCTTGGAGCCAGGGCGTCTTCTTGATGAGGAGGCGGCTGGGGCGCCTTCGGAGCTTCGTCGCCCATGCGGGGCGGGGTGCGGTGCAGCAGAACAGACGGCGCAGGAGAGCCCCCCGCGATGCGGACGAGCTCGGCGACGCGGTCGAGCCACTCTTCGTAGACGTCGTCGACGGGACGGTAGCGCAGGAGCTCGTTTGCCGCGATGAGCGCAGCTCGAGCCTCCATGGGTGCACGGAGCGCGCGGGACGAAGAACCAGCTGGGGTGAGCGAGGGAGTAGCGGTGCGGCCATCTTGTCGCACGGACGGATGCTGAGACGACGCTTGGTGCTCGTTCCCCGCTGGGCCGGTGGCGGCGTTGATGGGAGGCGATGGGGAACGGCGAGGACGCCCGCCAACAGGGGCCGTCTAGGCGACGTGGGAAGCGAGAGCGGCTCGGCGCTCGGCACGGGCCCGACGAGCATCAGACATGGACGCGATGGTCGGAGGAGAACGGGGCGGTGGAAGACGAATTCCGGCGCACCCCTACCTGGCGCGCCAAATGTCGGATTTCGGGTTCCGGCAGACCCTTGAGGTTCGAACTCTGGGGTGCGCGCGGAGATTACGCCTCCTACCTACCTGTACCCCTCCGCCTCGCAAAGATCTAAGCTATGGGAAAGAACAACACAAGAGACACAGGGTTTATACTGGTTTGGGCCATCGATGTGGTGTAATACCCTACTCCAGTGCAAGGTTGTCAGAATCGTGATTTTGAATCGGATCGGAGGTCCGATGGTAGGATCCTTAGGCCAAGCTGAATATATGTCTTCATGAACCCGTGAATCCTGCGGCGAGTTCGCTGTTGTAATTTACCTTAGCCAGAACAGGTCCCGAACTGGCTCGTGAGGTTGCGAGTTTCTGAGGAGCCTCTGAGGAGCCTGCCGATCTATCCGAGGTGGCCGCGCGAGAAGCAAGCGCCAATCATGGTAGGGCATGCGTGCAACGCTCACATGCTATGCCCAGCCCCCGCTTGCGAGGAGCTCGCGAGAAGGAGGCAGCAGGCGCAAACTCTGAATTAAGGCAGGAACCAGATTGCAAGAAATCACACGAACAAGAAAAGGCACCCCCACGCACATCAATGAAAATTCAACTTCAACTTAAATCCAAAGCCAGAAAGCAAGGCTACAGAAAAGAGGTTAGAAGCAAATGGCCGCGTCCGGCGCCTAGTCTAGACTTCTTGTCTTCTCACCAGCGTGGAGCTAAGTGCTGCCACTTGGACGTGGGAGGGAGGCCCCGAGGCCCGAGGGCGGCACTCCTGAGACTCCGGAGCATGTACAGCCCCACTAATTATTACGTGAGAGTGTCACGGGTGGAGACCTTCATAGGTGCGAGCCTTACTTCATATCGCCAGATGATGGCCCCACCTTGCGCCGCCCTCGACCACCATTGGGGGCGTCCGGAAACCAGGACATCACCAAGGCGCCAAGGGGACGCCAGCGGTGTCCTCGGCGACCGCGGGTCCTCTGTCGGGGGGAGGCTCTGCAGCGCCTCCCCGGCAGAGGGCCTACCTCTGGGGGACGCCCTGCTCCATGTAGCGTGGGAAGGGGCCTTCCTCCTGGCCCCTCTCCTGTAGCCCCCAGTGCGCTCCCCCTGGCGGAAGGGAGGCTGTCGAGCTGGGGCCGGCATCCGTTGCTGTGACCTGATCCTCCTGCGACCCATGGTTAGAGTAAGCTTGCTCCTGAAAGACTAATGGTACCCTATAGCTGTTGTCGCCGGTGCGGTTGGTGAGGCTCCCGAGAAGCTCCTGGAAGGTCTTAGCTTCTAGTGCCTCCTCTTCCCAGCCCGGCTCAAGGAACGAGCTGGGGTCATCTTCCAGTGCGTACTCCTGGTCCACCATGCGGGGCACGTAGGCCTCCAAGGCCATCACCTCAAAGACCTCACCGTAGTGCCCCATGCTCCATGTCGCTCGGCCCAGCGCACCGCCCTGAGGATGGTAGGGTGGCATCCCGCCGGGGCCGTAGGTGGCAATTCTCGTACCCGCGCTCATTGGAGGTGGCGCGGGTGCGATTGGGCGTCTGGTGCCGTTGGTTATGCCGGTGTTGATGAAGCCCAAGGGTGCGCCCGGTGGCGCGCGGGCGCGGCGAGGCCCGCCATGCGATCCGACCGCGGCCTAAGGTGTGAGCAGGGAGTAGAAGGGCGGTGCGCCCGAGGCCGCGGCGTCTAGGAGCTCTGTGACGCGCTCCAGCAATGCATCGCAGCCGCTCTCCATTAACCGGCATCACAGCAGCTACAGAACCACCATGAGCGCGGCCCTCATGTTTGCTTGTTCCCGTCGGGTGTGCGGCGCCGTGGCCGCGGCGTGGCTTGAGGCCCTTGCGGCTGCCCGCGCTTGTCATGGAGTAAGGGAGGACAGCGTGTGATCGCGCCGCCCACGCCCCGCAGCCTGGGGCGCGGGGTTGTGGTCTTCTTGCGCAGACGGGGCCTCCCGGGCTGGCCAAGCTCCCCAGCGGTCGGTGTTGGTCCTCGGGTCGCCGGACATCGGAGCCGCGGAGTGTCGGCGGTTCAACTGGCGGATGGAAAGCTCCAGCGCACCCCAACCAGGCACGCCAAATGTCGGATTTCGAGTTCCGGGAAAACCCTTGAGGTTCAAACACTGGGGTGCGCATGAGGATTCTGTCGGATTCACGGGTTCCGGCAGACCCTTAAGGTTCGAACTCTGGGGTGCGCGCGGAAATCGTATCCTCTACCTCTCCGTCTCAAAAGTATCTAACTACTGCAAGAACAACACAAATGACACAGGGTTTATACTGGTTCGGGCCACCATTGTGGTGTAATACCCTACTCCAGTGTGGTGTGGTGGATTGCCTCTCGGGCTGGTGATGAAGAACAGTACAAGGAAGAACAGCCTCGCGAGGGTCTGTTCTTGGCTAGGGGATGAACTGCTAGGGGGAGTTCGATCGCCCTTCTCTCTCTCTCTAGATGTTGGATTCGGTCTCGTCCAATCTGCCTCTACCCTGGGGGTGGCTAGTTCTATTTATAGGCAAAGGCCCTGGGCCTCTTCCCAAATATTGAGCGGGAAGGGCGCCAACAATTGGCCAATTCAAAGGGGAACATCTGGTACACTTATCCTGACTAAAGTTGGTCTTCGCCTGCCAAAGGCCCTGTGGTGACGCCGTCCTGGGCTCCATGGGACCTCCTTCCCACCGTTGGACTGGTCTTGGTCTCGTTGCACCGAAATGGGTGCCTTTGCTTGATCCTCTCGCCTGCACTTGCCCCCTTTGCACCAAAGAGGAAAGGGAGACGCTGCGCGGGCTGGCGCCCGCCTGGCACCCTTGGTCGTCATGGCTTGCATCATGGGCACCTCGTGAGGTACCCCACCTTGATCTCTCCGCCTCCTCGCGAGCCAGCCTAAGGAGGCCGTGGTTGAGGAAGCGCCGTGTCATCCGCCTCGCGAGGGTCTTGAGCCTTGTGTTGATGATGATGGGCCATGCTGGGGCCCCATTTGAGCCACGCCGCAGGCCGCAGGCAGGCAAGTCTGGGGACCCCCGTTCCCAGAACGCCGACAGTATCCCCCGGGCCCAAGGCGCGCATGGACTTGGCCGTGCCGAGAGGCGAAAGGGCAAGGGCGAAGCGCCACAGGCCCCAACAGCCTGCCGCCTTGGGCGCCGCGTGGTGGTTTGACAGGACGTGGGCGTCTCCACTTCCCCACGACGCCTTGGCAACTGCATGACTTGACTAGTCCCTGCATGCATAGATACGGGTCATTATTACCTGCGATCGTGGTGCCCGACGGTTGGCCTCTTCCGGCTATAAGTGCGAGGCCGCACAAGCTCCGCCAGTCCACCCCTTCCCGCTTCTCTTCTTCTTCCTCTCCTTCGCTGCCACCGCTCGCATGGCTCCGAAGAGGTTCTCAGCCGCAGAGAAGGGGAAGGCTAGTCGGGCGGGGCCCGACTCCCCTCCGGCCAAGCGAGGCCGGGGTCGTCCCCGCAAGCATCCCGCGGTCCCCGCTGTGGCTCCCCGCGGGCACAGGGGTGGTTCTCCGCATGGTGGTGAGCGCTCGGCTGCCATGGGGAGGCAGGCTGCGGTTGCGCGGCCTCCCAGGCCGCGCTTTCGCTCGGCGGAGGTGCTGCCGGAGTTCGTCGTGTGGTCGGCGGACCCGACCAGCACCTGGCTCCAGCTCCCTCGCTTCTTCATCAACGAGCTGCCGTCCGGCGCCGGGTGCGGCTTCTGGCTCCAGGCTGACGGCTGCTGCAGTAGGGCCTATTGGGTTTCGCTCGAGGTCTCCCCTTCTGGGAATGGGGCCCTGACCCGCGGATGGCAAACGTTTGCCCGCGCGCGGGGCCTGGGCCAGCGGTGCACCCTGCACTTCAAGTTCGACGGCGACGGCACCCTCTACGTGAGGGTGTTTGGGGAAGATGGTCGCCGCGCAGGATGCTGCCCTGAGGACGACGACGGAGGACACAGCGCCCACTCTGCTGGCGGCGCCCGAGGCTCCCCAAGCTTCGCCAACTCCTCTTCAGGCGGCTCCTCTAGGGGTGGACACAGCCAGCCCCCTCGCCTCTGCACTTGCTTGGGGGGTGGCTATTCATCCGCCCGTCGCCGCGCCCCGGTGAAGCGCGAGAGGGAGTCCGCCTGAGCTCCGGAGGCATCCGGTGTCGCCTCAGCAGGCCGATGTGGGGCGGGCCACGCCGGGCTCGCCCTTTCCTTTTCCTTTTGCTCCCTGTGTAAGATAAGAGAACTGCATGAAGCCCCGTGGGGGCGTGTTGAGAATTATTGCCGTTGTAGCCATTACCTTGATTTTGTTGTTGCGCTTCTCAACTATTTGCCCACGCGTAGGTAGTTTGCGGCCCCAGCCGGGGGGCGACCGACCTAGGCCCTGTGTGCATGTCGCGGTGCCCGAGGGGCACGGACCAGAGGGGTGCTCCTGTAGAGAGCCCGGGCCGTGAAACCTTTAAGCGGTAGAGCAGATACGCTCGCGAGGGCGTTCGAGTCCCATCCCTCGCAGGCCTTTCATGAGAGAAAATCAAAACAAGGAGCGAAAATCGACAAACCATAAATCAACAATGGCGATAATTTCGATAAGACTTCAAATGCATGTAAAACACGTCAAATGCGGAAAGCAAATGAAAAAGCCGCGTCTGGCACCTAGTCTAGTCTTCGACGTCTTCTCACCAGCGCGGAGCTAAGTGCTGCCACTAGGCGTGGGAGGGAGCCCCAGGGCCTGAGGCTGGCGCTCCTGAGACTCCGGGGCGTGTACAGCCCCACTCATTATTATGTGAGAGTGTCACGGGGCGGCGAGCTTCACAGACATTGGCCTTCTTCACAGGCTCCGGGCCTTTCTCCTTAGAGGTAATAAGCTTCATAGGCATTCGCCTTCTTCACAGGCTCTGGGCCTTTTCCCTTAGAGGTAATGAGCTTCACAGGCATTCGCCTTCTTCACTGGCTCAGGGCCTTTTCCAAAAAGAGACGATCTTCACAGGCGTTCGCCTTCTTCACAGGCTCTGGGCCTTTTCCCTTAGAGGTAATGAGCTTCACAGGCATTCACCTTCTTCACAGGCTCAGGGCCTTTTCCAAAAAGAGACGATCTTCACAGGCGTTCGCCTTCTTCATAGGCTCTGGGCCTTTTCCCTTAGAGGTAATGAGCTTCACAGGCATTCGCCTTCTTCACAGGCTCAGGGCCTTTTCCAAAAAGAGACGATCTTCACAGGCATTCGCCTTCTTCATAGGCTCAGGGCCTTTTCCAAAAAGAGATCATCTTCACAGGCGTTCGCCTTCTTCACAGGCTCAGGGCCTTTTAGGGGTAGAACCTCCGGAGGTGCTGGATGTTCCACGCGTTCTGGATCGGCTCCCCCTCTTGAGTCTACAAGCGCACGGAGCCAGGCCTGGAAACATGAACAACCTTGAACGGGCCCTCCCACATGGGAGAGAGCTTGTGCAGCCCTTCCCTGGAGAGGACCCGCCTGAGTACGAGGTCTCCTACCTCGAGGGTCCTGGGGCGGATGTTGCGGCAGTGATATCGTCGTAGCGCCTATTGGTACCTCGCCGCTCGCAGCGCGGCTTCCCGGCGGTGTTCCTCCCCTAGCACGAGGTCCATCCACCGCATGGCGTCCTGCTGCGCCTCGTCGAACGCCAGGACCCGCGCGGAGCGACGCCTGACCTCGTGAGGAAGGGCTGCTTCAGCTCCATAGACCAGGAAGAACGGGGTTTCCCCGGTTGGCTTGGTCGCGGTTGTGCGGATGGACCACAACACGGATTGGAGCTCGTCGTACCAACCCATGCCGTAGGCCTCCAGCTTCTTCTTGAACGTCCTGGTCTTGAGGCCTCTCAGGACCTTCGCGTTGGCTCGTTCGGCTTGCCCATTGCTTCGTGGGTGTGCCACCGAAGCGTAGCATATATGCGTTCCAAGGTTAGCACAATATGTTTTGAAGAGATTACTGGTGAACTGCGAACCGTTGTCTGTGACGATGCGGTTCGGCACCCCGAACCGGCTCACGATACCCCTGATGAACTTGACCGCGGAGCCCACAGGGATGGTACGGACAGCCTCCACCTCCGCCCACTTGGTGAACTTGTCAATGGCGACATAGAGGTAACGGTAGCCCCCTGGCGCCCGAGGGAACGGGCCCAGAATATCCAACCTCCAAACTGCGAATGGCTACGAGAGGGGTATAGTCTGCAGGCTCCCCGCTGGTTGATGGATCTGCTTGGAATGGAACTGGCAGGCCTCACAAGCCTTTACTAATTCGAATGCGTCGTTGAGCGCGGTGGGCCAATAGAACCCACTACGGAATGCTTTGCCGACGAGGGTCCGTGATGATGAGTGGTGTCCGCAGTCTCCGCCGTGTATGTCCCCCAGTAGTTCCCTTACTTGCTCCCTGGAGATGCAGCGCAGAGATACGTCGTTGGGTCGCTTCCGGTAGAGTTCTCCATCTCTGATGCAGTATGCCTTGGCCTGCCGCGCCACTCGTTCCGCTTCCTCCTCCTTCTCCGGCAGGGCCCCATGTGTCAGGTAATTCCGGAGCTCTGTGATCCAGCATTCCTCCTGAGGTTCCATCGTCAGGAACAAGCGTGCTCCTGAGGGCGGTCCACAGGCCGGGGCTCCCGAGGCTGGTGGCTGAGGGAGCTCCTCTCGAGGCTGAGCCGTGCTTGATTACATTGGCTGTGCTGAAGGTTTGAAGAGCCGCTCTTCGAAGACGCTGGGCTCCTGCGGCAGCCGCCTGGACGCCCGTCCGGCTATGTCGTCAGCTTCCTGGTTGGTGCCACGGGGCACGTGCTTCAGCTCCAGCCCCCAGAACTGCTTTTCAATCCTGCGGACCTCCGCCAGGTAGGCCTCCATATGCTCGTCCTTCGGCTCGTACACCTTATTGAAGAAGTTGACTAGGAGCTGCGAGTCGCCTTTGACGGTGAGGCGCTTCACTCCCAGGGCCGCTGCGGCCTTCAACCCGGCTATCAGTCCCTCATATTCGGCTATATTGTTGGAGACCTTTTCTCCGTGCTGGAAATAGAGTTGTACTGCATAGTAAAGCTTATCCTGAGTGGGTGATATCAGCACAACACCAGCCCCCGCGCCGTGCCTGGAGAATGCCCCGCCGAAGTACATGACCCAGCCTTCTGGCGCCTCGCTCCCCGGGGAGAGGGAACGATCCTCGTTGTCCTTGAGGCCTGGCGCCTCTGTCCATTCCGCCATGAAATCCGCCAATGCGGCTCATTTAATGACCCTAGTTGTGCGGAACTCGAGATGAAATGCTTGCAACTCTATGTTCCACTCAGCGACCCTTCCGGTTGACTTAGGGCTCCTGAGCACCCTCTCCAGGGGGTACGATGAGACGACCTTGATCGGGTGAGCTTGGAAGTAGTGCCGCAGCTTGCGCGAGGCCACCAGCAGCGCGAGGAGGAGCTTCTGAGGCATCAGGTATCGTGCCCTCGCGTCCCGTAGCACGGTGCTAACGAAGTAGACCGGGTGCTCAACAAGGATGAGAGCATCTTGGGTCGCGGCACCCTCGGGAGGTGAAGGCACCTCACGAGATGCTGTGGCCTCGGGAGGCGAACCATCCGGGCGTGCCGCCTCTCCTGTTTCTGGTGCGTCCCTCGGCAGCTGACTCTCTCCATCTGTAGTTTCGGCTTCCTCGAGCTTTCCCTATTCCCGTCTCGTCAGGCCTCGGGCTGCCGCTATGGTCTTGGCCTAGCGCTCCTCCCTAACCGCCACCAGTGCCGCGCTGGCAGAGTAGGGAGTGGCGGCAAGGTAAAGCAGCAGAGGCTCCTGAGGGCGCAGAGCCACCATGACTGGGGGACTGGTTAGGTACCTCTTGAGATCTTGAAACGCCTTATCTGCCTCTTCAGTCCATTCAAAGGGCCCCTTTTTCTTCATCAGCTGAAAGAAAGGGAGCGCTCATTCCCCCAACTTGGAGATGAAACGCCCTAGCGCGGTCACACGCCCAGTGAGCTTCTGCATTTCTCTGAGGGTCTTTGGCGGACTCATGTCCTCGACTGCCTTGACCTTCTCGGGGTTGGCCTCGATGCCACGGTGAGACACGAGGAATCCCAAAAGCTTGCCCGAGGGAACGCCAAACACACATTTCTCCGAATTGAGCCGCAGGTTAACTGTGTCGAGGCTCGCGAAGGTCTCCTCCAGGTCTTATATCAGGGTCCTGGCCTCTCGAGATTTCACCACAATGTCATCGACGTATGCTTCAACATTATTCCCGAGTTGTGGGCCTAAGGTGATGTGCATCAGCCGCTGAAAGGTTGCCCCTGCGTTGCATAGTCCAAATGGCATGCATGTATAGCAGTATACCCCGCACGGGGTCAAGAAGGCGGTCTTCTCAATGTCTTCTATCGCCATCTTGATCTGGTGATATCCGGAGAAGGCATCCAAAAAGCACAACAGGTCGCACTCAGCGGTGGAATCGACGATCTGGTCGATGCGAGGGAGCGGGAACGGATCTTGCGGGCATGCCTTGTTGAGGTTGGTGAAGTCGACACACATGCATTCCTTCCCCCCTTTCTTGGGCACAACGACAGGGTTGGCCAACCAATCTGGGTAGCGGACCTCGCGAATGACTCCAGCGGCTTCTAACTTGCGGGTCTCTTGGACGATGAAGGCCTGCTTCTCTGCGGACTGCCGCCTGGCCTTCTGCTTCACGGGGCGCACATTCGGGCACACGTTGAGGTGGTGCTCGATGACGTCCCTGGGGATCCCTGCCAACTGATCGGGCTCCCAAGCAAACACTTTCTTGTTTGCACGCAGGAACTTGACCAGGGCCTCCTCCTGCTCAGGCCCTAGGTTGGCGCCAATGGTGAAAGTGGCGCTGGAGGACCCGTCCTCGTCGATGGGTATCTGCTTGGTTTCTGCCTTGTCCTGGGTGAACAACTGCTTCTTCTTGGTAGGCGTAGCTCCCTTGGGCTCAGGGGTCCCCACGTCGGCGGGCTGTGCCAATGCCGCCGTCTTGAAGGCGAGCTTGAGTACTCGCAGGGCGTCCCCGGTGTCTCCGTGCACGGTGAGGGTACCGCTGCTCCCGGGCATCTTCATGAGGTTGTACGCCGGGTGTGTGGCGGCCATGAACTGGGCCAGCGCCGGGTAGCCGAGGATGGCGTTGTAAGGGAGGCCGATGGGGGCGATGTCGAAGTCGACCATCTCCGTGCGGAAGTTGTCGTAGGTGCCGAAGGTTACCGGGAGCCGGATCTGTCCCAAGGAGTCGGACGACCCGCCCCTGACGCCTGAGAAGGATCGGCTGGGTTGCAGCCGCTCCCGAGGTATGCGGAGGAGGTTGAAGGTCTCGACCGAAAGCACGCTGAGGCCTGCGCCGCCATCGACGAGGGTTCTGGTGACGGCCACCTGGCAGATGGTGGGGGTGCACAACAGGGGGAGCGCGCCCGAGCCGGCCAAGTTAGCGGGGTGGTCCTCCGAGCTGAAGGTCAGGCCAACCTCGCGCGACGCCCGGTCTGTGGGAGCCCCCTGCCGTGCGGAAACGATGCCGATCTGGCGGGCAAACGGCTTGACCGTGCGGCTCGTTGGTGGCGCCTGCGAGCCGCCCAGGAGGGCCGCGACAACCGGGAGCGTCGACGTCGCGGTGCAGCCGTCCGGTCGCATAGACAGGCGCCGAGGTGGTGCTTGCTGCTCGCCTCCCGCTGGGCCGGTGGTGGTGTTGACGGCGTGCGACGGGGGATGGCGAGGACATCCGCCAGCGAGGGCCGCTGGCGTGACGCGAGCTCGACGTGCGCCGTACATGGATGCGGCGGTCGGAGGAGAGCGGAGCGGTGGAAGACAGATTCCGGCGCACCCCTACCTGGTGCGCCAAATGTCGGATTCACGGGTTCCGGCACACCCTTAAGGTTCGAACTCTGGGGTGCGCGCGGAAATCGTATCCTCTACCTCCCCGTCTCGAAAGGATCTAACTACTGCAAGAACAACACAAATGACAAAGGGTTTATACTGGTTCGGGCCACCATTGTGGTGTAATACCCTACTCCAGTGTGGTGTGGTGGATTGCCTCTCGGGCTAGTGAAGAAGAACAGTACAAGGAAGATCAGCCTCGCGAGGGTCTGTTCTTGGCTAGGGGATGAACTGCTAGGGGGAGTTCGATCGCCCTTCTCTCTCTCTCTAGATGCTGGATCCGGTCTCGTCCAATCTGCCTCTACCCTGGGGGTGGCTAGTCCTATTTATAGGCAAAGGCCCTGGGCCTCTTCCCAAATATTGAGCGGGAAGGGCGCCAATAATTGGCCAATTCGAAGGGGAACATCTGGTACACTTATCCTGACTAAAGTTGGTCATTGCCTGCCAAAGGCCCTGTGGTGACGCCGTCCTGGGCTCCATGGTGACCTCCTTCCCACCGTTGGACTGGTCTTGGTCTCGTTGCACCGAAGTGGGTGCCTTTGCTTTATCCTCTCGCCTGCGCTTGCCCCCTTTGCACCAAAGAGGAAAGGGAGATGCTGCGCAGGCTGGCGCCCGCCTGGCACCCTTGGTCGTCATGGCTTGCGTCATGGGCACCTCGTGAGGTACCCCACCTTAATCTCTCCGCCTCCTCGCGAGCCAGCCTAAGGAGGCCGTGGTTGAGGAAGCGCCATGTCGTCCGCCTCGCGAGGCTTGGCCCCTCGCGAGGGTCTTGAGCCTTGTGTTGCTGAAGATGGGCCACGCTGGGCCCCCATTTGAGCCACGCCGCAGGCCGCAGGCAGGCAAGTCTGGGGACCCCCGTTTCCAGAACGCCGACAGATTCCCCCTATCTAATCACGCCCTCAGCCTCACTGCGATTTTCAAAGCCTAGCTCGATGAACCCGCAAAACAAGAGACACGAGATTTATACTGGTTCGAGCCACCGCTGTGGTGTAATACCCTACTCCAATGTGGTGTGGTGGATTGCCTCTCGGGCTGAGGATGAACAGTACAAGGGGAAGAACAGCCTCCTGAGGAGAGGTGTTCTTGTGCTTGGTGGGTGTGAGGATGGAGTGGATCTTGTCCAAGATGAGTTGAGTTGAGGCTCAGTTGCCTCCTACTGTGGTGGCTAGTCCTATTTATAGAGGCCTGGTTCTCTTCCCAAATATTGAGCGGGAAGGGATGCCACAACGGCCAATTTGAACGGGGGCAGCTAGTACAAGCTATCCTGCCTAAAGGTGGTCTTCGCCTGTCAAAGGCTCTGGTTGTGACGCCGTCTTGGGCTCCACGGTGACCTCCGTCCTGCTAGTCTTGGTCTTGTTGCACCGATATGGAAACCTTTGCCTGCTGCCTCGGTACTCCTCGCCTGCGCTTGCGTCCCTAGCACCAAAGAGGGAACGAGGACACTGTGCGCACTGGCGCCCGCCTGGTCTTGGTCGTCATGGCTTACGTCATTGGAACCTTGCGAGGTTCACCTTTCCTTGATCTCTCCGCCCCTAGCGAGCAAGCTTGGTGAGGCTGCCCCCGAGGAGGTCTTGTGTCGTCCCCCTCGCGAGGGTCTTGAGTGTTTGTTGATGAAGATGGGCCATACTGGGCCGCAAATGGAGCCACGCCGTGGGCCGCAGGCAGGCAAGTCTGGGGACCCCCGTTCCTAGAACACCGACAATCGCATTCTTACCATCGCAGCCATGTGCTAATTAAAGTTCAAGTGCATATATACTCCAGTCAGTTGGATATGCTAATTCTGTGACATCATTATTTTATTAAAGGTTAGTACAAATGAGTCACATATTGATATTACTTGGGCCTGAACACGTTATTTCCTTTTTGCACTTCGCAAAAATATATGTGGAACAATAGCTCTATAAATGCGGGAGAATTTTTGTTAAAAAAGATCACATATGAGTACGTATTAACAAAAAAGACCACCTGCACGGCGTATTGACATATAAGACCATATACGCTGTGGCGGTAGGTCCGGCAGCCGACACATGACACCTGCTGCCACGGGCGCCGGCGGCAGGACCTGTTGCCACGAGCACTGGCGGCAGCTTTGGGGTAACAGGTTTTCCATACTCAGGCTCCTCGCGATGGAATGGGGAAAGGCCAGGTGGGCCATGCCGCCATGCTTGTAGGCGGCAGCTTCTGGCGCCTGCGGATACCTATGTTATTCCAGCTGCATCTCTCGATCTATAGAGCTTCTAGATCCTCGTTGGATGCGTGCGATGTTTGCCACTACTGGCTGGGACCTGGTATAAGCTAGACTTTTAACCTTCGTACGTGCATGCAGGTGCCTTTCCTGTCGCCGCGTATATGTATGACCATATGAAATCGGTGTGCAGGTGGTCTTTTCTGTCAAAATGAAATCGTATGTGGTCTTTTTTAACAAAAATTCAATGCGGGAAAGAGCCTTGGCCTGATGGCTACATATTCATCTACCTTGACAACTGAATAATTATAGGGTTTTGCAGAACAAAAAATATAATTTTTAACGCTATGCAATATTTTGCACGAAAGTGGAGTTTTTGAGCTAGGGCTGGAATGAGCTCAGTGAACAGTAAAACCCCCCAAAAACAAAAATAAAAAATTCTGACCTTTTGAATGAAAACATTGACAAAAGTTTTACGTGCTCACAAAATGTCATCTTGAAATCACACGCTGGGAAGTCTTGGCAAAAACAAATTGATGCTCCAAAAGTGTTATTTTGGAAAGCATTTTGGAGTGTTGATTTTGTTTTCTCTGGCGTGACTTCCACGATAGTCTTCTCAAGATGAAATTTGTTGAGAATGCAAAACTATTGTCAAAGTTTGCACCCAAAAAATCCAAAATTTTTGAATGTTTTTTTCTTCCGATTCTACTATTCACCGCAAGCTCAAATGAGCTTGCGAGCAGAAGATGACTTTTGTGATTGTACGTGCTTTACATCATAGGTGGTTGCCTCAATCGGTTTCAAGCTAGAGAATATGCGTGTACAGTCTGATTTTGCCGTGTCCATATTTCTAACCTAAGACAGAGTAGAACCAAATATTGAGCATGGAGCATGACTAAATATCAGTGGATTACATGAGTTCTGTAACTCCCTTGCACCCAATATGCACTAAACTACTCCAATTTCCATCTTATGGGATAATTTCAAGCAAGACTCTTGTTATCTGCATATTTTGTCTTCCAGGTTATGGGTATCACACTGCATGTCTTCACCGTTCTGGTGTAGCCTAATGATACTTCCTAACTATATATACTGCATTGATAGTTCATATCTTCAGTTGAGCAATATTTTAGACAGAACACGTCCTTATTGCAGGAACCACCCAACATGTCTCGGCAAAGATGGAGAGAGGATGTGTATTTTTTTTCACCCGATGCAACGCACGGGCATTTTTGCTAGTATAAAAATAATGTGCCAAGATTTTCCTTTAGGATGGTTAGATTGCTTGTTGGTATGTGCGGTGCAAAAACAGAAACTTTGGTTGTAGTGCGTGAATTTTCAGTTTTACTGGAACGTCAAACATTTCTAAAACTTTGTGCACAGTCTTGCTATACAAATTGTTTATTTTGTCCTAATTTTTCAGAATTTTTGGAGTACTAGAAGTATGGTGAATGTTCAGATTGCTATAGACTGTCCTGTGTAAGACAAATTCTGTTTTTGACGCATTGTTTGCTTGTTTTGCTGAAACTATCGATTTGTGTCGGTGGTATAAGCAATGGAAAATTTATATTACAGTAGCTACAATGCAAAAACAAAATATGAATTGGTTTGCAACAATGCTTAGAGTAGTGATTTGCTTTATTATACTAACAAATTTCACGAGGTTTCTGTTGAGTTTTGTGTCAACGAAGTGATCAAAGATCGAGGAGGTCTCGCTATGAGAAGGAGGAGAAGCAAGAGCTCAAGATTGGGGATTCCCAAGGCACCCCAAGTAAATAGTCAAGGAGACTCAAGTGTCTAAGCTTGGGGATGCCCCGGAAGGCATCCCATCTTTCTTCAACAAGTATCGGTATGTTTTCGTTCTTGTTTCGTTCATGTGATATGGGTGAATCTTGGAGCGTCTTTTGTGTTTATTTTTCACTTTTGTTTTATGCACCATGCTGGTATGAGATATTCCATGGTTGATTCATAGAATGCTCATTGCACTTCACTTATATCTTTTGAGTATGGTTTTATGGAATGCTTCATGTGCTTCACTTATATAATTTGAAGTTTGGATTGCATGTTTCTCTTCACATAGAAAACCGTTATTTGAAGAATGCTCTTTTGCTTCACTTATACTTGTTAGAGCATGGTCTTCTGTAGAAATAATTAAACTCTCATGCTTCACTTATAACTATTTAGAGAGTCAACAGGAATTGGTCATTTGCATGGTTAGTCATGAAATCCTACATAAAACTTATGGATCACTGAATATGATATGTTTGATTCCTTGCAATAGTTTTGCGATATAGAGATGGAATATGTGGGAGGTACTAGTAAATGGTTGTGGTTAGTAAGAATATTGGTGTTAAGGTTTGTGATTCCCGAAGCATGCACATATAGTCTCTCGGTATGCAATGAAGTTGGAGCATGATTTATTATTAATTTTCTTCCTTATGAGTGGTGGTCGGGGACGAGCGATGGTCTTTTCCTACCAATCTCCCAGGGGCTTGCGTAGTAGTACTTTGCTTCGAGGGCTATAAACTTTTGCAATAAGTATATGAGTTCTTTATGACTAATGCAAGTCCATGGATTATACACACTCTTACCTTTTCGCAATTTGCTAGCCTCCACGGTACCGCGCATTGACCTTTCTCACCTCGAGATGTGGTACAAACTTCGCAGGTGCATCCAAACCTCGTTTTATGATACGCTCTATCACACATAAGCCTTAATATATATTCCTCAAAATAGCCACAATACCTACCTATTATGGCCTTTCCATAGCCATTCCAAGATATATTGCCATGCAACTTCCACCGCTTCCGTTTTGATGACTTGAGCATTCATTGTCATATTGCTTTGCATGATCATATAGCTGACATAGTAGTTGTGGCTCAGCCACCGTTCATCAATTTTTATACATGTTATGCTGGATCATTGCACATCCTGGTACACTACCAGAGACATTCATGTAGAGTCATATTTTGTTATAGGTATCGAGTTGTAATTTTTATTTCTTTTGAGTTATAAGTAAATAGAAGTGTGATGATCATCAATTATTCACTTTTTTAGCATTCCCCGGTGAGTAAGGGATGATGGAGACTATGATTCCCCCACAAGTCGGGATGAGACTCTGGACAATGACAGAAAAATTATGAAAAGGAAAAAATAAAGAAAAAAAAAGAAATAAAGAGAAAAGGGGCATGATAGTTCCACACTTGTGCTTCAAAGTAGCACCATGCTTTTCATATGGAGAGTCTCCTATATTGTCACTTTCATATACTAGTGGGCATTTTTCATTATAGGATTATGCACACCCAGTTAGTTTTCATATTGAGCTTTCATACACTTATAACTCTTAGTGCATCCATTGCATGCCAATCCCTACTCCTCGTATTGATATCAATTGATGGGTGATACGTCTCCAATGTATCTATAATTTATGAAGTATTCATGTTGTTATTTTATCATTCTTGGATGTTTTACAATCATTTTATAGCAACTTCATATCATTTTTTGGGACTAACCTATTGACCCAATGCCCAGTGCCAGTTGTTGTTTTTTGCTTGCTTTTTACATCGCATGAAATCAATATCAAACGGACTCCAAACACCGCGAAACTTTTTGGAGATTTTTTTATGGACCAGGACACCCAGGATGGGCCAGAGCAGCACCTGGGGGTGCCCCGAGGGGGCACAACCCACCAGGGCGTGCATGGGGGCCCAGGCGCGCCCAGGTGGGTAGTGCCCACCTTAGTGGCCTCCTGCACCCCCTATTTACCCTATAAATTCACAAATATTCCAAAAACCCTCGGGGTTAACCTAGAACAGAAGTTCCGTCGCCGCATGGCTCTATAGCCACCGAAATCCAATCTGGACCCTTTCTGGCACCCTGCCGGAGGGGGGAATCATCTCCGGTGGCCATCTTCATCATCCCGGCGGCCACCACGATGAGGAGGGAGTAGTACACCCTCGGGACTGAGGGTTTGTACCAGTAGCTATGTGTTTAATCTCTCTCTCTCTCTCTCTCTCGTGTTCTTGAGATGTCACAATCTTGATGTATCGCAGGCATTGTAATATAGTCGGATCATATGGTGTTTTCCCCTCTCTACCTTGTTGTGATGAATTGAGTTTTTTCCCTTTGAGATTTCGTTTTTATCGGATTGAATACTTTTATGGATTTGAGAACACTTGATATATGTCTTGCAGCTAAATACTCGTGGTGGCAATGGGGTATCATATTGATTCACTTGATATATGTTGTGGCACTCAACTCGCGGATTCGAGGTGACATTGGGGTAATCTATGCATAGGGGTTGATGCACGTTCTTGTCTTTGTTTCTCCGGTAGAAATATTGGGGCACTCTTTGAAGTTCTTTGTGTTGGATTGAGTATTATGAATATGAATTTGCTTTGGTGTTATTTTAGTACGAACTCTAGGATAGATCGAACGGAAAGAATAGCTTTGTGTTATTTCAGTACGAACTCTTGAATAGATCGAATGGAAAGAATAGCTTTGAGGTGGTTCTTACCCTACAAAGAATTTATTCTTATGTTCTCCGCTAGATAGGGACTTCAGAGTGATTCTTCATCAAACTTTGAGGGGCGGTTATATGATCCAATTATATTAGCACTGTCGGGAGATTGCACTAGCGAAAGTACGGACCCTAGGCCTCTTTTTCAAGCATTGCAATACCATTTTTGTGCTCGTTTACTATTTGCTACCTTGCCGTTTTTATTTATTCAGATTACAAAAATATATTCCTACCATCCATATTACACTTCTATCACCATCTCTTCGCCGAACTAGTGCACCAATACAGTTTGCTATTGTATTAGGTGTGTTGGGGACACAAGAGATTTCCTATATTTGGTTGCAGGGTCGTTTGAGAGAAACCATCTCCATCCTACACCTCTCACAGTTGATAAACCTTAGGTCATCCACTTGGGGGAAAATTGCTAATATCCTACAAAACTCTGCGCTTGGAGGCCCAACACGTGTCTACAAGAATAAATTTGCGTAGTAGACATCAAGCACTTTTTTGGCGCCGTTGCCCGGGAGGTGAGTGCTTGAAGGTATATCTTTAGATCTTGCAATTGAATATTTTAGTTTCTTGTTTTATCACTAGTTTCATTCGAAAAAGAAAACTAAAAAATGGAATTGAGGTTGCATCATATTATCGATCATCTTTATAATATCTTTCTTGAAACTGATGGTTCAGAAAATTGTGCTCAATTGTTAGAAGAAGAAGTCAATACAATGTTTGGCACAAAATATTTGAATGATGAGCATAATTGCAATGTTGTTAGTATGAATTCTTTGAATATCCAAAATGCTAATGATGATTGCACAAGTCATGACAAAAATGTTTCTTATAAGCATGTCAATTTTTGCGGAGTGAATTTGGAGTGCATTTGCACACCAAAAAGGGAAGATAGATTTCGTAAGAAGCATAAATATTTAGAAATGAAAAAGTTGCAAGAGAGGCTAGATGATTGTGCTGAAAAATTTAATTTTTTCGCCATCCTTGTGAACTTTGCAATGAACGTGGTCATTTAAATCTCCAATGCAAATTATTTCATGATCAAACCGTGTCCAAAAATTGTGATAACTTGATTACCCTTGAGCATCATAAAGAGCTTAGTTTTCTTTTGGGGTATGAAGAAATGAAACGTATAACTAACGGTATTTTCCTAAATTTAATCTTGAGAGATTTCTTGATTTTGATCTAGAGGAAATTTATATGTCTTATGCGGTAAATTGCACTGAGAATCCTTATGTCGGTGCAACCCGGGCCTATTGCCCAACTATGCACAGGCACAAGATCAAGATTGAAGCACCATCTTAAATCAGAGATTGAAGGACCAAGAGATTTGAAGAACCAACATGCAGCCCAGAGAGACCAAGATCAAGCCAAAAGAGCAAGATATCGGCAACAGAAGGGCCTCCCTTGCCGGGGAGGTGAGCCCAGTAAGGGGCGAGACCACTACCAGAAGCAAGCAATCAAGACTCCTCGGCAGAGCCTGCCGGGGCTCGCGGGGGTAGAACCACCCAACCAACCACTCAAACACGACCCACGTCGTCGATCAGTGTGGTGTCAAGCCGCAAGGTGATTAAGTGGCAACCATTCACCACATGGCAGCCACTTCCTACAGGAGACACCCACAGACGACACCCGTCCTGCGACGTGTCAAGAGAACAGGGGCAGAGCTGCCAAAGATAGCTCGGCAGGCCTTGCCGGGCAACCAATGATTTGACACTAAGCGGCGCATTTAATGCACCCTGTCATCCCGCAAAGTTAGGTATGATAGCACCATTCGCTATCATATCAGTGGATAATGACCACTTTGCCACTGTGGTGACCCCTTAATCTATGAAAGGAGGCATGTCGGTGTCAAAACCGGCGGATCTCGGGTAGGGGGTCCCGAACTGTGCGTCTAGGCGGATGGTAACAGGAGACAAGGGACACGATGTTTTTACCCAGGTTCGGGCCCTCTCGATGGAGGTAAAACCCTACTCCTGCTTGATTAATATTGATGATATGGGTAGTACAAGAGTAGATCTACCACGAGATCAAGGAGGCTAAACCCTAGAAGCTAGCCTATGGTATGATTGTTGTTCTATCCTACGGACTAAAACCCTCCGGTTTATATAGACACCGGAGAGGGCTAGGGTTACACAGAGTCGGTTACAATGGTAGGAGATCTACATATCCGTATCGCCAAGCTTGCCTTCCATGCCAAGGAAAGTCCCTTCCGGACACGGGACGAAGTCTTCAATCTTGTATCTTCATAGTCCAAGAGTCCGGCCAAAGGTTATAGTCCGGCTACCGGGACACCCCCTAATCCAGGACTCCCTCAGTAGCCCCTGAACCAGGCTTCAATGACGACGAGTCCGGCGCGCAGATTGTCTTCGGCATTGCAAGGCGGGTTCCTCCTCCAAGTATTTCATAGAAGATTTTGAACACAAGGGTAGTGTCCGGCTCTGCAAAATAAGTTTCCACATATCGTCATAGAGAGAATAATATTTACACAAATATAATCTACTGACGTATTCCGTAGCGTGACATCACACCACGACCAAGCCTTTATTCAAATCGTTTTTACTGTCACACCTCAGCGCGTTTTGCGAGGCGGTTTCCTTGGCACGTCCTTTCAAAGCAGAGATCTTGTCCCCTTTGTTTACGGGATTCTCATCAATACGGACGTGGGTAACCCAGTCGTGCCCGTTGGTATGTTTTCTCGATCAAAGGTGAGTCCCAAACATTCACGGGGAGGGCCCTTGGTATTCAACCTCTTATAAAGAGACCAAGGCCTTACTCCTTTCTTTCAATCTCAAACGAGTTCGCCCTTCGCCTCGAGTTCCAACACCCAAAGCTCCAGATTTCAGGCGCTTCGGACCTCCGATAATGTCCGGTTCCGACCTTCAAGGCCGGTGGATGCCCTCTTCCGTCACAGAGGAGGACGTGCTGAAGTTGAGAGAGGCCAGGTTCTTGACTGGCGAAATTTCACATAGGCTGCCTGCGCAAGGGCAGGCCATTCCCACTCCCAATCCTGGTGAGAGCGTGGTGTTTGTGTCTCACTTCCGTCGGGGGCTAGGCTTCCAGACGGATCCCTGCGTGAGGGGGCTCATGTTTTATTATGGGCTGGAATTTCATGACTTAGCTCCGGAGTCCATCCTCCATATTTCCTCATTCATCGTCATGTGTGAAGCCTTCCTCCATATTACTCCTCACTTTGGACTATGGCTCAAGACCTTCAAACTAGAGCCGAAGATGATCGAGGGATGGCACGCGGAGTGCGGAGGCGCTGTTATAAGCAAGAATGCTGATGCTCCATGGTGCGAGGGCTCTTTTCAAGAGGAGTCCAGCTTATGGCAACAAGAGTGGTTTTACATTACCGCTCCTAGGGGCACCAAGTGGGTGGCGCCACCTGCCTTTCGCTCGGGTCCCCCACCACATCTAGCATCATGGGTCAACAAAGGACTGGACTGGGGGCCGTCCAAGGACATGCCCTTGCTGCAGGGCCGCATTCGAGATCTCCTAGAAAGAGATATCAGTCTGGTCGTGATGACACAGGTTATGCTGATTCACCGAGCTCTGCCCTGCAAACGCCGCCCCCTCCGCCTGTGGGAGTTCAATCCGGAGGGACCACGAGCTCTCCAACATTTTATGGGCGCGACGCCCGTGGAGATGTATGGGTTATTCTTCGGATCACAAGCAACGTGTCCGGACTTGACAGAGGATGCAGGTCTGAGCTGCAATCGCCCGGATACTCAAGTAAGTAGCCTAGTGCCCGGACTCACTATCCGTATATTTATCATAAAATTGCTCTTAAAGGAGTTGTCCTTTAAACAGGAGTGGATAGCGAAAGCAAAGATAATCAGGTGTCCGGCCCCCTCCCCGAGACCACGCCGGATCCCGTGCTGGTCCGGATGTTGGAGGTTGTGCCTTCGGAGGAAAGCGAGGGAGGGGACAAGGAAGCTGCGGCCTCCTCGAAGGAGGTTGTTAAGAAAGGAGGAATTGAGAATTCCTCTCCTCTGGGGAAGAAGAGGACCGCCTCTGACGACCCGGAGACCAGGGCCTCAAAGCGGGGGAAGAAATCTTCGTCAGAGGGTCCTGCGCCGGGGAATACTTCGGCCAAATTATGCCCTCAAGAGGATCAGCCCTCCACCGAGCCGTAAGTAGAGAGGAGATTTTATTTTTAAGAAATGAGAGGAATCCTTGATTTATATCTAAGAAAAGTAACCGAAGATTTACCTTGTAGTTCGGACCTCAGCCCTTGTCAGCAGAGCTCGTCTTTGGGGGATCTTCTTCCAGAGATGATGGAGAGCGGAACGCCTCCCCCTGCCGTACCACCTTGTGAGGCGGGCGACCCTGGGGTATCGTCGCGGAGGGTTTCTCCGAATCCGGCGGGGCCGGAAGGTAGTCATATGGGCCCCCAAAGCCCCCTGCGTCTAGCCTTCGAGAAGGACCATCGGGCGAGTCCGGCACCGTCCGGTGCACGGTCGGAGGGGCTGAAGGATCTGCTGGGGCGAGCGTCTATCCCAGAGGAGCACCATGCATTAATGAGCATGGTGATTGAAAGGATTTCATCCGCGGAGAGCGGATTGCACGAGGCCGTCAGGAGTTTACTGACAGGTTTTGAGGTACGCGAAATACTGTACCCTTTTTGACAGTTGCGCATAAATAAGATGCACCCTGTGTAGATAGTAGCCCCTGAGACTCTGTGCGTTGTCAAAAGCGACGGCGTGCAGAGGATCATAATCCCAGGTCTAATATGCCGCCTTCATACGTTGGTGGCGAAGTGCCGGTGGCCAGCCGGACTGATGAATTTGCCGAGCTAAAGCGGCAACTTGCCGTGGCAGATGCCGACATCGCGCTTGTCAACAAGCAGCTTGACGAGGCACAAGGAATGTAATTCCTCTGGCGGCACCTGGTAAGAGGAGCTTTATGCCAGTATCTTACAATGTGTGCGCTTGATGCAGATTGTGCCGCTGCCATGGAGAATCTTCGGGTGGAACTTGCCCGAGCCAAGGAGCAAGCCAGGAAAAGTGATGCGGCTGCCGGAAAGGCAATTGAAGAGCTGAAAGCCGAACAGGCTACTCACTGCCGAACCAAGAAGGAAATGGCCGAGATGGCCATGAAGCTGAAGAACGATGCTGACCGTTGCAAGCTTCTGGAAAAAGAAGACCAAGCGGAGCGGACGGACCTAGAAAAGGCCATTACCGAGGCCAAGGATGCTCGCTCTGCGATGAGATCTCTGAAGGAGGAGCTACATCAGGCTGGAGATATCGCGGCTGGAAAGCCCTTTGTGCTGCGGAGGAAGTTCGGGGATCCTAAATATGCTTCGCTAGACCGGTTGTGCAGTACGGCGGACACTTATCTGGATTTGGCAGCGAGTGCCGCGGACGCGGCCGAACACTTCCGAGATAAGGAGGATCACGAAGTGGAAAAGCTTTTTTGGTCGCAGTTTCACAATCCAGAGCGTCCACTTCCATTAACCGATCATTTGGCCGAATGGGCTGAGCTGAGTAGGTTATCCAGACTCGCCATGAAGTATGTCGTGAGTCATCTGTGGCCGGGAAGGCCCGAGCCGAAGAGCTATTTTAGCTTGGTGCAACAGTTCCTTGGTGCGGTGCCGCATATCAATACAGTGAAGAGGTCAGCATGCATAGAGGGTGCGCGGATGGCTCTTGCCCGTGTCAAAACATACTAGGCGGAGATGAAGGCCACCGCTGTTGCAACCCAAGACTCGGATGAGAGCCGAGTACCTGCCGAGCACTATTTTCAGGAAGTTCTGCAGGGCGCTCGTTTAATAGAGACGCATTGCTCGAAGGATATTATGTTCTAATAACATGTATTGTTGTCAAACAAAGTTTGGATGTAATATATGAAAGCTTTTTATACTTGTGCCTTCAAGAATTGAGATACCTCCTATGCGGCTGTTAATGTATATGTTTATATAACCTGAAAGATGGTAGTCTTCGGCTTCAGCCCCCACGCATATAATGCGGGGGTGTTCGCAGAAGGCGCATTTTCACACTTGATCCAACGTCTTGGTCATATTAAGGAGGTGATAGCGCAGCGAACTAGGAAACCGGACTATAATGCTTTATCACTTTCACTTAGCCATAGGAGTTTGACAGTGGGGCTGCTATACAGCCCCTGGTGGCACCGCGCTCACCCGAATTCGGGGCGCGTGTGTGCCTGGACGGGAAACGGCCCTTCGTTAATATGGAGGAATCCTAAAAATTCCGGCGGGTCATCGAGTGGTTGACTAGTCTCACGCTATATCATGACAGTCAGTTTTCGGCTTTCTCTACTGAGGTGCTCTCCTGGCCGAACCGGGGCACAATCGCAGTAGTTCTCCTGGTGCCGCCTTAGCCGATAGAGCGGAACGTAAGGCAGCAAAACACAGGAGCCGGGCAAACCCAACATTTGACCAAAGACATGATTCAGAGCTGATGCATATAAGGCCAAACTCGCGACGCTGAACACTCCCTAAGGTATTCGGTCTTTTATGAAAACGGGCGGAACAGCGCCCGTGGTTATAAGCCCCTGATGTCCAGGTACGTGCAAAATTCTGATGTGGCCACATGCCAAAATGCCAGCCTCCTCCTCGGCTATGTAGAGAATCCGGGGGATGTGTATCAACAAGAGACAGTAAAAAAGGTTTACGCAGGGTCTTAATCTAAAAAGAATCCTGGAGACGGGTCCCTGCTGCATGTGTGCGCCTATGTCTCCGTTGTGCCGTGTCCTAGACGGGTGTAGCGTGGTGTTCATCTGTAAAACAGAGGAACTTAGCTAACCGGAAAAAGAATAGTAGTGCGGAATGTACGCTGTAGTAGATAAACAATGTATAATTTTAAGACGAGTAAAATGGAGCCTTATTGTCGTGTATTTTACATACGCGAAGCCCCTTGTATAGGGGTGTATGGCTACTAAACCTTTAACCGTTATATTTTTTCTCCAGACTCGCCTAGCCGAGCCTATGGTCTTGATGACCTGGTAGATGCTTTCGCTGGTGAAGCTGTTTTAATGCATGGCTGTCAAGGCAGCCGCATATTCTTTCGTGCTCGATGGACACTTAATATTGCCCTTTAGTGAGATGATGCCTCGTGGACCGAGCATTTTAAGCGTAAGGGATGCATAATGCGGTATTGCGCTAAAGCGGGCGAAAGCCTATCGTCCCAGTAGTGCTTGATAGCTACTTGAAAATGGGGCGATATGGAAGGTTAGCCTTTCGTGGCGGAAGTTATTGGGGGAGCCGAACATAACTTCTAGCCGAAGAGAACCCATGCAATGGGCATCGGGCCTGGCGTTACTCCTTTTGATGGCGGAAGTATTGCTATGGAGAATTCTTGTTGGGTCCATTCCCATTTTGCGGATTGTGTCCTGATATAGCAGGTTTAAACCACTGCCGCCATCCATCAGGACATTTGTAAAGTGGAGTCCGTCGATTATTGGATCCAATACCAGGGCAGTCCAGCCTGCGTTCCGTATACCTCTAGAGTAATCCTGGTGGTCGAAGGTGATCGGTTTTAACAACCATGGGTGAGACTCCTTTGGGATAGGCCGTATGGCGCGTATCTCTATTGCCGCCACTCTGTTCATCACGTGAAGTAAATTTACTGTTTTGACTTCTTGTGGGAAATCCATTTGTTTCCTGGTGCTCTGCTTGTGGGGTTCGTCATCGTGCTCACTTGGTGTGTCGAGCCCCTTGTGTTCGGCGTTGAGTTTGCCGGATTGCTTGAAGACCCAACAATCTCTGTGGGTATGGTTCGCAGGCTTCCCGGGAGTACTGTGAATTTGACATATCTTGTCCAAGATTTTGTTCAGGTTAGATAACTCGTCCCTGTTATCCTTAAGGGGCATCTTTCTTTGATTCTGCCGGGAGCTTTTGAATCCGGCATTGACTACCGTGCTCTTCGAAATGCTTCCCTTAGTCCGGCGCTAGTCCTTGTTGCGTTGCGGTTTCCCATTTCCATCCCTGACTTCGGATGTACTTGGGTCGCTGGTGCTGCATCTTGCCAACCAGCTGTCCTCTCCCGCACAAAATCGGGTCATGAGGCATGTTAATGCGGCCATTGTTCTTGGCTTTTCTTGGCCGAGGTGTCTGGCGAGCCATTCTTCTCGAACGCTGTGTTTGAAAGCTGCTAAGGCTTCGGCGTCCGGACAGTCGACTATCTGATTCTATTTAGTAAGAAATCTGTTCTAGAGTTTCCGGGCTGACTCTCCGGGCTGTTGAGTTATATGGCTTAGATCGTCCGCATCCGGAGGTCGGACATAGGTCCCTTGAAAATTTGCCCGAAAATCATCCTTGAGCTCCTCCCAACTTCCAATGGTGTTTTTGGGAAGGCTTTTAAGCCAATGCCGTGCTGGCCCTTTGAGCTTGAGGGGTAAGTATTTTATGGCGTGGAGGTCATCTCCTCTGGCAATGTGTATATTGAGGATATAATCCTCAATCCAGACTCCAGGGCCTGTTGTTCCGTCGTACGCCTCTATGTTTATGGGCTTGAATGCCGCTGGAAATTCATGGTCCAGCACCTCATCGGTGAAACATAGGTCGTGTGCGGCACCCCCGTATTTGGGTGTGTCGTGATGTTCGGATATTTGTTGTGTTGCATTGCTTACTAGAGTTTGCTTTCTTGGCCCATAGATGGATCTCGCTGGGCCGTCCTTTTGATGTGAATCCTTGAGTGGATCGCGCGCCGACTTGTGTGCGGTGCCGCTTGCCGCTCCATGCTGGCCATGGGGTCGTCTATCCGACTGGGTGGCTTTCTTATTTTTTGACTGCGGGGGCTCCAAGGCCTCCTCGTCAAATTCAGGCAGTAGCTTTCGCTTCGGATAGCTTTTTCTGCGGCGACTGCCACCGTGTTTGTCTGCGGTGTTGAGTACTTTGCTCCATCTGATTCTGAGTGCATCTTCCGCCGTTTTGAGCTTCCGCTTCTGCTTTTTCAGGTTGCGCGCAGTGGCGACGAGCCTTTTGTGTAGGTTCTTCTGCTCCATGAGCGTATCTGACGTAAGGTCGTCTGGACTGTTGTTTTCGCCGGGGACGGGTTGTTCGGTATGTCTATCCAAGTTGCCCTATTCGGACGGTTGCTCGAAGGCATGTTCGTCGTCCGCCGGCTCGTCCTGCTCTATGGCTGGGTCTGTATGGCTGCTGTCTCTATCGAGGCGGGGCTTGGTGCGGCGCTTACGTCGACGCTTTGATTGCTTTTCGAGTGAACGATCCCTCGTTGCATCCCTGTGTTCCTCGTCGTCGCTTCCTTTCGGTGTGTCCACCATGTATACATCATGAGATGAGGTGGCAGTCCAGTGCCTTATAGCGTTGGTTCATGTCCGTCTCCTACATCGTCGTCCATACCGTCGATGTCTTTGGAGTCGAATTCAAGCACGTCATTTAAATTATCGACAATGGCTACGAAGTGGGTGGTGGGTGGGGATCGAATTTCTTAGCCATCAACATCCCAATCCTGCCGGTCATAGTCCGGCCAGGACTCTCCTGACAAGGAGAGAGACCTGAGTGAATTCAGGATGTCGCCGAAGGGCGAGTGCTGAAAGATGTCTGCGATGGTGAATTCCATGATCGGCGCCCAATCGGATTCGATCGGTAGGGGCGCGGAGGGCTCGGAGTCCAGAGAGGAGTCCGGCACTTTGGAGTCACGGGCTTCGCAGAGGACAAGGCTGGTGTTCGGCTTGATCGCCGTAGAGATTTGAGCCCAAGAGGCGGTGTCTAACCACCCATCCTCGATTGGTGTGGTCGGCTCCGAGCTATGGGTCGGAGCGGACACAGGCGCAACCTCCAGGGCACTAGTCAATGGCAGAGCTAGATCATGCCCATCGAGGCAGTGCGGCACGCTCGGCTGTGGCACAGATCCGTCGAAGATCAAGTCTCCGTGGTCGTCCGCCATATAGTTTAAACTTTCAAATCTGACCTGATGGCCAGGGGTGTAGCTTTCAATCTGCTCGAGATGGCCAAGCGAATTGGCCCACAGTGCAAAGCCGCCGAATACGAAGATCTGTCCGGGGTGAAAAGTCTTGCCCTATACTGATGATCGGAGGAGCCATCGGGCCTAAAAGTGACGACATAGAGGAACTCTCAATGAAAGCACCAATGTTGGTGTCAAAATCGGCGGATCTCGGGTAGGGGGTCCCGAACTGTGCGTCTAGGCGGATGGTAACAGGAGACAAGGGACACGATGTTTTTACCCAGGTTCGGGCCCTCTCGATGGAGGTAAAACCCTACTCCTGCTTGATTAATATTGATGATATGGGTAGTACAAGAATAGATCTACCACGAGATCAAGGCGGCTAAACCCTAGAAGCTAGCCTATGGTATGATTGTTGTTCTGTCCTACGGACTAAAACCCTCTGGTTTATATAGACGCCGGAGAGGGGTAGGGTTACACAGAGTCGGTTACAATGGTAGGAGATCTACATATCCGTATCACCAAGCTTGCCATCCACGCCAAGGAAAGTCCCTTCCGGACACGGGACGAAGCCTTCAATCTTGTATCTTCATAGTCCAGTAGTCCGGCCAAAGGTTATAGTCCGGCTATCCGTACACCCCCTAATCCAGGACTCCCTCAAGGCCCATGGCACTCGTAGGAGGCGTACGTCACAAGGTTAGAAAGTTGAGGAACCCAAGCCACCATACGCGCGTCATCACTGCGACACCGAAGCAAACCCTGCCGAGCAAGTGCACTACACGCTACCACACTCATTGCACCATCAATCCACCAAAGCAGGAGTAGGGTCTTACGCCTCGCGGCGGCCCGAACGTGGGTAAATTGCTTGTGTGCTTCCTGCCCTGCTATCGCACGCCGTTCTGCTCTTTGTGCAACGTCTCGTCCACCCGTCGAACCAGCAAGGGGCCACCCGGTCCCATAGGTGGCCGCAGATATCCCGTGACATCTTTGGCGCGCCAGGTAGGGGAGCGCTTGCGCGAACTGAAAGCGTGCGTAGCGCGTCATGTTCATCGCTGTCGGATTCAAAACCGGCGGATCTCGGGTATGGGGTCCCGAACTGTGCGACTAGGCAGATGGTAACAGGAGACAAGGGACACCATGTTTTTACCCTGGTTCGGGCCCTCTCGATGGAGGTAAAACCCTACTCCTACTTGATTAATATTGATGATATGGTTAGTACAAGAGTAGATCTACCACGAGATCAGAGAGGCTAAACCCTAGAAGCTAGCCTATGGTATGATTGTTGTTCTATCCTACGGACTAAACCCTCCTGTTTATATAGGCACCGGAGGGGGTTAGGGTTTCACAGAGTCAGTTACAATGGGAGGAGATCTACATATCCATATTGCCAAGCTTGCCTTCCACACCAAGGAAAGTCCCATCCGGACATGGGACGAAGTCTTCAATCTTGTATCTTCATAGTCCAACAGTCCGGCCAAAGGTTATAGTCCGATTATCCGGACAACCCCTAATCCAGGACTCCCTCAGTAGCCCCTTAACCAGGCTTCAATGACGACGAGTCCGGCGCGCAGATTGTCTTCGGCATTGCAAGGAGGGTTCCTCCTCCGAATACTTCATAGAAGATTTTGAACACAAGGATAGTGTCCGGCTCTGCAAAACAAGTTCCACATACCATTGTAGAGAGAATAGTATTTACACAAACCTAATCTGCTGACGTATTCTGTAGCGTGACATCACACCACTGCCAAGCCTTTATTCTAGTCGTTTTTACTATCCCACCTCAGCGCGTTTTGCGAGGCAGTTTCCTTGGCACGTCTTGTCAAAGCAGAGATCGTGTCCCCTTATCCCGGGATTCTCATCAATACGGGCGTGGGTAACCCAACCGTGCGATTGATTACGACGCTTGGGGGATAAGCGAGTTTTACGAGGCTGGTGGGGACGCATAGTTTCGTCCGCCCATATAAGGGGATAAGGATCCACCTTTTTATCCACGCCTTCTTCCTCCTTTGCTCATCCAGTTTCGCACACTCGAGCTCCAGTGCCCAAGTCCGCATTCCCCACCTCAACCTTCTCCAACCATGTCCGGAGCAGGAGGCGGGTGGATGGTGTCCTCCATCACGGAGGGACACATCAAGAAGCTGAGGAGAGCCGGATACTTGTCCGACGACGTCGCGCACCGGCTCCCAGACGAGGGACAGCTCGTCCCCACCCCCAGGCCCCATGAGAGGGTGGTGTTCCTCACCCATTTCCTCCATGGACTAGGCTTCCCTCTCCACCCATTCGTCCGGGGGCTCATGTTCTACTATGGCCTGGACTTCCACGATCTGGCCCCGAACTTCATCCTCAATATCTCGGTGTTTATCGTCATGTGTGAGGCCTTCCTCTGCATCCAGCCCCACTTCGGCTTATGGCTGAAGACCTTCAATGTCAAGCTGAAGGTAGTGGGCGGCCGCCAGGCAGAGTGCGGAGGCGCCACGGTGGGCAAGATGCCCAACGTTCTATGGCTCGAGGGCTCCTTTGTGGAGACCATAAAGGGGTGGCAATCGGGGTAGTTCTACATCACTGAGCCGCGTGACCCTGAATGGGTCGCAGCCCCGAGTTCTGATCCGGAATCCCTATGCGGCTCACCTCTTAGAAAGAGAAGGGCCTGCCGTGGGCAGTTCGGGAGAGCTGACCGGACTCAAAACCTGCGTCCAAAACCTGGTGAGCAAGAAGCTCAAACTCGTCAACGTAGTCCAGGTCATGCTCATCTGCCGGATCCTCCCGTGCCAACAACGGGCTTTCAGCTTGTGGGAGTTTGACCCAGCCCAGCACTGAACTCTGAACAGGCTCTTCAACACAACGTACGAAGATGCCTGGAAGGTGCTATTCAAGGGCGCCGAGGCTCTCGCTTCCGCCACCGAGGATCGCGGATTCTGCGCGCAGCGTCAAGCCAGCGCGGTAAGCTGTTTTACCTCTTACAGGATATTTGTCTTTCATAGTTTGACTCTATGTGGGATCTAAGCCCCCATGCCTTTGCAGGACTGGCAGAGGACGACCGGACAAATCAACTGTCTGGCTCCTTTGCCCGAAGACCCAGCAGACGCCCGCTTGGCGGAGCAGCTGGTTCCGGCACCTTACGTGGTGCCGGAGAAGAAGGCCAAGAAGAAGGCCACGGGAACCCAGAAAAGTTCCCGGCGCCCGGTGGAGTCGGACTCATCGCCCGATGACTCCAAGGCGCACTCCTCCCATGAAGACGAGGAGGAGGAAAGAGAGGTTTCTTCCCCAGCAGGGGGAGAAAAGAAAAGGAAGGCCGCCCCAACTGGGGAGGCCGGAGGGTCCAAGAAGGAGAGGACCCTCCTTCCGGACTACTCCAACAACGCCGACTACGGCGAAGAGGAGTGGCCGCTCAGGGCCAAGCCCCTAGCGAAGTCGTAAGTATTCGGACACCAGAGTGACTCGTAGCGTTCCTTTATGGCACAACTTCCCCTGACGCCGAATATAATTATGCAGTCCGCCTCAGGCGCGAATCGACATATCGTCAAGCGGTTCCCTGGATTCATCGGATGTGAATAGTTTTTCACTTCCGACCGCTACCTCCCCTCGCCCTACGGACGACGCTGAGGTGTTGTCCCAAAAGGTTCCAAGCCAAGGGGAGGTGGTCCTGGAGGCGCCGCAAGGCGACCTCCCGGACTGCAGGCACAAAGGGAGCAAAGCTCCCAAGGGCTCCGAGTCCGGCCTTGGGCCGGACACCGCGACGGAACCTTCAGCGGTTCCGGACTCCGGCTGGCGGCCCCCTACTAAGAAGGGCAAGCATACTGCATCGGTGGCCTCCGCCCAACCGGAGGCACCGGATAACTTCCTGGAGGTGCTTAACGGCGCCTCCATCGACGAGGAGCACCGCACTATTATGAGTGCGGTGATCCAGAAGGTTCGGTCCGCCAAGAGCGGGCTAACTGAAGCCTGTGCCAGCCTGTTGACAGGCTTTGAGGTACGTAGAAAATATATGAAAATATTACCGCATAGACAGTAGCCCCTGATGCTCTGGTTGGCATCCACAAGGAAAAGTCGAATAGAGGATCTAGTAATATTCGCAGGAGTCTAACATAATTATGTCGATATGCGTATGCAGGCTTCGCTGTTGGCCTCTGCCGCACTGACTGCGGAGGTTGACGCGCTGAAGCAGAACCTCGAGCGGTCCGAGCAAGAGCTCGGCCTTGCTAAGAAGAAGCTCAAGGAAAAAGAAGGTAAGTAATACATTGTGGAGTATATGTTAAAAAGACGTAGTTGCAAAAAATGATAGGATCGTTATTGGTGTCCTAGGGGCCACGACTGAGGTGGCGACCCTGAAGCAAGCACTTTCCGAGGCCGAAAAGAAGGCGGCCACGGAGCGCGCCGAGCGGGAGAAACAAGAGGCGCGAGTTGGCGAGGTACAGCAAGAGCTCCAGGCTCTCGTGAAAAAACACGAGAGTTTGGAGCTTGACTCAAAGACGCGAGAGTCCGAGCTCGCAACAGCCATCGAAAGCGCCAAGTCTGCCAAGGTCGAAGCCCAGAAAGCCCTCCAAGAAGTTGAGGCGATGAAGAAGATAGCGGCAGGTAAGGCATTCTTTATGTAAAGCAAGCACGTGAAAGTGAATTACTTGTTACTTACCCGAGTCCGGATCTCTCCAGGAGCATTCGCAGATTTGCCCCGTAGCATGTCAGGTGCCGCCGCCTTGTATTGGGCCGAAGAGGGGAGCTCGACGGAGAAGGTGTTCTGGTCTCAGTATGCTGAGGCCGGACACCCTGTGCCCTTAAGAGACCAGCTGAAGCAGCTGGTCGAGCTCCATAAGGTGGCCAAGCAGGCCATGAAAGGTCTCATAGTCCGGTTGTGGCCTGAGGAGGCCGTGCCTGGGAACTACTTCGGGCTGGTGAGGCGGCTGGTGGATGCCTGTCCACGGCTTGAAGTCATCAAGCGCTCCATCTGCATCGAGGGTGCTCGTAGGGCGCTTGCCCGTGCTAAAGTGCACTGGGGCAAGATGGATGCTGAGAAGCTTGTAAAGGACGGGCCACTGCAGGGCAAGGAGCATCGCCACCCCGAGATGTATTACGAGGGCGTCCTGAAGGGTGCCCGCCTTGTGGCGGATGAATGTTCCAAGGATGTAATATTTGAGTAAACTTGTTCGTTTTATCCTGTGTGCTGAAAACTTGTTCATATGCGGTATGCAACACTTGTTTTAATTTAAAATATTACCTTCTATGCGGCCGTTTATTAAATCTGAGAGATGGTGAGTCGTCGGCTTCTGCCCCCATGCCACTAGTGCTGGGGTGTTCGGGATAAAACTGAGCACTCTTTTTCCCATTATTGGGTCCTCTGAGGGAGGTGCTCAACACAACGAACAAGGCAATCAGACTATAGTGCGTTGTCACTCCCACTTAGCCAGAGAATTCTATAATTTTAAATTTCAGCGAAGTCCCTAGTGTTCGGAAGACCGAGTTCGGGGCGCTATACACGCCTAGGCCGGACATAGCCGACTCCTTGCTCTAAGCGGCGTAAGTCTTTAGGGACTCGGAACCTCTCGAATCAGCAACCAGCTCTCGCCTTATCATGACAGTCAGTTTAAGCTTTCTCTACTGAGGTGCTTAACCCAACTCAACCGGGGCACAATCGCAGTAGTTTTCCCATCGCTACCTTAGCCGATATAGCGGAACGTAAGGTACCAAAACATGGGAGCCGGGCAAACCCAACTATTGACCAAAGACATGATTCGGAGCTGATTCATATAATGCTATAAGTTCGGAGGGCCGCACTTGTGAAAGTGTTCGGACTTCTCACGCCATATTATTGGGTGCTTGAGCCCCTGGCGTATTGATCGTACCAAAGTGTACGGGTGCTAAATGTCATAACTGAACATGTATATGAATAAAGGAATGAATAGAGAATGCAATAATAAGTTGAAGCTAAGCATTGTTTATTTGAAAAGGTTGCGGTAAAAGCAGAACGATGCAAATAGTGCGATAAGCAAGAGATGGGACTATTTGACATGTCCCCCTCCAGGGGTGAGCTGCGGGACGGTATGTATGATAGGTATTTTGCTTGTTATAGAGACCACCTGGGAATTCGACGTAGCTTTCTGCCTCCTTGGTTGTTGCATCGTGTGTTCGGCGATTGTACTACCGTACATGCCTTCCGGAGAGTGGAGTCCTGAAAGTAAGAACAAATGACAAAATTGTGAGCCCCTACTGCGGTTGAGCCGCATTTGGGCGTGCCGTGGTCGTGCCCCTCCCCCTGTGCCCATGGTATTTTTAGAGCGTAGTTATGTACGCGTAGTACTGATTTCGCAGTTTCGCGAGGGCTGGGGTTGGGGCCGCATTGCTACGCTTGCTCGGAACGTGCCAGGCGGTCTTGTTGTAGGTTACTCCAGGCGTGCTTGACGGTGTCCGGACGTTTAATAGCCGAACTGGAGAATTGCCTTGAGAGGCTGCTTTGTACTTCCGCTGCGAGGGACGGCGTATGCTCCTCCGTTCGGAGAGAGCGTTCGGTGTTTCCATTGACCGTAATGACTCCCCGAGGTCCAGGCATCTTGAGCTTGAGGTATGCGTAGTGCGGCACCGCATTGAACTTTGCAAATGCAGTTCGTCCGAGCAGTGCGTGATAGCCACTGCGGAACGGGACTATGTCAAAGATTAACTCCTCGCTTAGGATATTATCTGGGGATCCGAAGACCACTTCGAGTGTAACTGAGCCTGTGCAGTTGGCCTCTACTCCTGGTATGACGCCCTTGAAGGTCGTTTTTGGGAGTTTAATCCTTCAGGGGTCTATGCCCATTTTCCGCACTGTATCCTGATAAAGCAGGTTCAGGCTGCTGCCGCCGTCCATAAGGACTCGAGTGACGTGAAATCTGTCAATGATTGGGTCTACAACCAATGCGGCGAATCCGCCATGGCAGATGCTAGTGGGGTGGTCCCTTCGTTCGAAAGTGATCGGGTAGGAGGACCATGGGTTGAACTTTGGGGCGACTGGCTCCAACGAGTATACGTCCCTTAGAGCATGCTTCCGCTCCCTCTTGGGGATGTGGGTTGCGTATATCATGTTCACCGTCCGCACTTATGGGGGGAAGCCCTTCTGTCCATTATTGTTCGGCGGCCGGGGCTCCTCCTCGTCGTCGCTATGTAGCCCCTTGTCTCTGTTTTCGGCATTTAACTTGCCGGCCTGCTTGAACACCCACCAATCCCTGTTGGTGTGATTGGCTGGTTTTTCAGGGGTGCCATGTATCTGGCATGAGCGATCGAGTATACGGTCCAAACTGGACGGGCCCGAAGTGTTTCTTTTGAATGGCTTTTTCCGCTGACTGGGTTTGGAGCCTCTGAATCCGGCATTAACTGCCGTATCTTTAGCATTGTCGCTGTTAATGCGGCGCTTGTGCTTGTTGCGACGCGACCTGCCATTGTTTTTTTTTGAATATTTACTGTAGGGTAAAAACCCCATAGCCCTTTATTGCAGTCTCAAAGAGGCAAACTATACAGAGAAAGAAAAAGGATTACAAACCTAAACTAAAGGTTAAGAAGAACTTACAATTACATAAGCGAGTTAACCCAATCTACAAGCCTAGACTTAGAGTTATCCTTAAACCTATGTGACAGGAGAAGAATATCATGTACAAAACTGCCCCTCCAGGCAGCAAAAGTAGCCTGAACACCCCTGAAAGTTCTCCCATTTCGCAGAGTCCAGATATTCCAAGCAGCTATGAGCATAACTTCAAAGAAGAAAGGATGCCCAAATCTCTGCCTTGCTTGTGATATACTTTGCTGAATAGTAGAACCCTGTGACCATTCGATCTGCAGGTAGTTCCAAACCCTGGCATTGAAATTACAGCCAACGAAAAGATGAGCCATGTCCTCCCAAACATAAGCATTACAGATGACACATAGATTATCAGCCGTAGGGGACCTCCAGTGCCTGCGGACCAGCATGTCCTTAGTGTTGATCCTGTCAAAAAATAAAAGCCAGCCAAAAACCTTGATTTTCATAGTACATCTGCTCTGCCAAAGCCACTTGCAAGGTTGAATAGTTGGTAGGTGTGCATGCATGATGTCATAAAAGCTCTTTGCAAAGAACTGTCCAGATTTACTAGGCGAAATCCAAACATCAGGCAATGATGGATCTCTCTGGAGATTGAACAACCATTCTTCTAGGGTTTCCAGTTCTGTAGCTGCTTGCTGAGAGATTGGCAGATGAAACATGGAGAACAAATCCTGAGTTTGTAAGAACTCCCTGACAGAAACCTTATCATCCAAGACAAAAGAGAAAAGCCTTGGTAATCTGAACCTAAGTGGCCTTGAAGAGCCACCTACATGCCAAGCATCCAACCAAAAGAGAGCAGAATCACCCATATTAACTTGCACTGAAGCAATTGACCTGTATGTGTCAGCAAGCTTGAGAATATCTTTCCACTAGAAGGAGCCAGTTAGGACTGTTGCATGGGGCACTACTCCATCATAATAACTATCCCAAATGAGTTGTACCCAAGGAACCTGCTGCTTGTTGTAGAACTTATGCATTTGTTTGAGAAGCAGACCCTGGTTCTGAACATTAAGGTTTAAGATGCCAAGACCTCCCTTATCCTTTGGCCTACAAACTAAATCCCACGCAGCTAGGGATTGCTTAGGCACATCAGAATTTCCTCTCCACAAGCACTGCGTGAAAATCCTATCCAACTGTTTGATAATACCAGGTGGGATATGCAAGCTACAGAGGAAGTATATGGGCATGGAAGTAAGCACATATGTGAGCAATTGCAACCTGGATCCTTGGTTGAGCATGGCAGAGCTAACAGATAATCTTCTTTCAACACTATCCACTAGGGGCATGAAATCAATGATTCTAGGTCTTGTAGTACCAAGTGGCAAACCTAGATATGTGAAAGGTAACTGCTCCAGCTTACATCCCAGAATGGAAGACAATCTCTGTGCCTCAGTGGGATCAACATTGAGTGGCACCATTGATGATTTTGCAAAGTTAACCTTTAGGCCAGTAGACTGTTGAAAAATATGGAGCATGTTCTTAAGAGCTACCAACTGCTCCTCCACTTCAGAAAGGATAACTATTGTGTCATCTGCATACTGAATGATGGGAAAATCAGGGTCCTGAGACGGGATGGGGAGTGTTAGAACTCCCTTAGCCAGCATGTCATTGACCACAGATTGCAATAAATCAGCAGCTATGACAAATAAAAGAGGGGATAATGGATCCCCCTGCCTGACCCCACATTTACATTTGAAATGTTTGTCAGGCACCCCATTAAGCAATATAGATGATGATCCTGAGGAGAGAATCTCTTTAATCCAAGAAATCCATTTGGCATCAAAACCTTTGTGCTGAAGAACTTGCAAGATGAGGTCATGCTCCACTGTGTCAAAAGCTTTAGCAAAGTCCAATTTCAAAATGATAATTGCCCTTTTTGATTGGTTGCATTGATGTATATATTCAAAAGCCCAAGCCAGGCAGTCCTGGATGGCTCTGCTCTTTAGAAACCCATATTGATTCTTATGGATGCATTGCAGAATGACCTTCTGAAGCCTATTTGCCAAAAGCTTAGTGAGGAACTTGAGGCATGTGTTAGTGAGAGAGATGGGTCTAAAATCCTCAGGTCCCTCAGGGGATAACATCTTTGGAATTAAGGTAATAAGGGATCCATTGATATTTTCCAAAGATAGCCTCCCATCATAAAACCCCTGAATGAGAGCCAAAAAATCCTTCTCGATAATGGGCCAACACTTCTTAACAAAGAGACCATTAAAACCATCCGGCCCAGGAGCTCGATCAGTCGGCAACTCCTTAAGGATAGTGGATTTCTTCAGCAGAAAATGGTTCAGACAGACAACTAAGTCCATCAACAGGTTGGATAAGAGCTAGCAAATCAAAGCCCATATTGATACCCTGGGCCTGGCCCATTCTGTTTTTAAAAGAGGACCAAAGGATTTCCGCCATTTGAGAATGATCAGAAACTGGGTAAGCACCTGCGACATAGAGGCTTGCAATCGTGTTCCTGCGCAGACGTTCAGAAGCCATTGCATGAAAAAACTTAGAATTCTCCTCTCCCACCTTAATATAACGGATTGTACACCTCTGCTTCCAATATATGTAGTGGATGCGAAGCATATTCTCATGGTGTAATTTAACAATCTTCCAAAAGTTAAATTCAGGTGTGGTGAGAGGCCGCAATTCTTCCAGGTTATCAAAGAATAAGATTACCCGGGAGCAATCCATTGTCAGTCGTTTTAGGAATGATAGGTTCTTGCTCCAAGCCTTGAGGGCAGAACGCAGGCGCTTAAACTTGGTTGTCAGGATGGCAGAAGGAGACAAATCAGCAAACACTGGCTGGTTCCAAGAAAGCTTGACACAGTCCAAAAACCCTGGCATGTACACCCAGTAATTCTCAAACCTGAAAACTCTGGATTTAGGAATATTGGTGTCGATTGAAACCACGCAGGGGACATGACCAGACGACGTTTTTGCCAGGGGTAGAACGACAGTGTTGGGGTAAATAGAAATCCAGTCAGAGGTGGTAAAAAACCAATCAAGTTGTTCAAGCAATGGTTGTTCTTGCATGTTGGACCAAGTAAAACTCCTGCCCTTTAATGGCAATTCTAGCAAACCCAAATGGCCAATAATCTCATTAAAGAGGAAAATGTCATTGACATCACCTCCTGGCCTGTTCCTATTATCAAAGGAGCGAATGAAGTTGAAATCGCCCAGAAGCAACCAATTCTCATCAGTGGGGATATTAAGGTGGTAGAGCCAACTAACAAAATTATCCCTAGGGCGCCATCACAGGGCCCATAAACGGACACTAGGGTCCACTTCTCAGCGTTATGGACTGACTGAAAAGAAACTACGATGCCAAAGCTCTGAATTTGAACGAGGGTCCCATGGAAGATGGACGAGTTCCAAACCACAAGGATGCCACCAGAAGCACCAACGGCCGGGGAAAACACAAAAGTATCAAAGCGCCAAGGACAAAAAGATCTAATTTTCCGAATATCAAAATCTGCACACTTCGTTTCTTGCAAGCAAACAATGGAGCATTGGCTCTCCTCAATCTTTGCTCTCACATCACGCTGACGAGCATCTGAATTCAGGCCACGGACATTCCAACAGAGCACACGCCAATTACGATAAGTTGTACTATCCATAAAGAACTCGCAGCGATAAAATAAGGACTGTCATGCATAACCTAGCAGTTTCACAGACCATAGTCGCACAACCCAAAAGCGCATACAGTGCAACAAGTTTAGATAAAACAGTCACTAAAGAAACAAAAACCATGCCAGGCAAGACCCCTCTGGCGCCAATCTTGAAGCCTAGGTTTACTCATCATCGGACACCGGATTAGAAGAGGAAATCTTAGGAGGAGCCGTAAGCTTCTCCAGAGTCAGATGATCCGCAGAAATACCCAGACGAGCGCCGACTGCCTGCAGGTCAGTGATGGGTGTTGGTGGAGGTGTCGTCTGCGCTGCATCTTCATGAACGTCAGAGTCTTCAACTGATGGCTTGGCCTTCTTGGCCCTCTGGCGGCGCAATGCAGAAGCTTTGGTACGGATGGCTGAAGTTGGTTTGTAACCAGAGGCCTTAGCAGCGCTGCGCGTCATTAGCCTGATGGAGAAGTCCGGAACTGGAGCAATAGTAACTAGCGACCGACGACCTCGCCTGGCCTCACGTCCACGCTTGCCAAGCACTGGAGGAAGAACAGACGTGAACTGGAAGTCATCGTCATTCTGTGGCGCTTCATCATTGGCAGGCTACACAGGTTCAACCTGCTCATGGGAAGAAACTTGAGGCTCCACATGATCCGAGAAAATCTCTTCAATAACCACAGACGAGCGAGGCGCGGGAGGATTGTAGTGCTTCATCAGAAGTCCAAAAGAGAAATCACAATGCTCAGGCAAAACACAAGTGGTGAGTTGAGACTGCCATTGCTGATGTGCGGGCAGCGAAAAAGGCACCTTTCTGATGAAAAATTCAGGCACCAGTGAACAAAAAGACCTCTCCCAGATAAGGTGTGGAGGAAGCACAGGACCATAAACAACACGAACAATTCCCAGTTGAATTGGGTCAAGAGGAGCCACTGGGTGCTGCGCCACAACATGTTGGACAGGCTGCTGAACCTCCTCTAAATCCAAGTCATTTTCAGAGTCCAAAGAAGGGTTGAGGACCATGGAATTCTGCTCCTGAACAATATCCTGCTGCTAACCAGGTTCATCCTCATGATGTTGTTGTGGCTATTGAACCTGCTCCTCCCAAGGGCCCCATCCAGCATCATAGGCATTGTTAGCCTCATTGACATCCACACCCCAGCCACCTGCATTGTTACCATGGTTTGGATTATGGTGAGGTGGAACAGCATTCCAACCAAGCGCAGGGTACAGTGGCATTTCCCAGAAGGGTTGTGGTGGGTTTACACCTGGCATAGGATGTGGGTTGCCATCTAGTGGCATTGGGTCTTCGTCGGCAGGTATCATAGCATCCGCAAATTCTCCAGTCAAGATGAAACAACCGGCCGTCCAAGATACAACAGCACCGCCCCAGTTTGCAAAGTCCCCCAAAACCACAGAACGCGGCACCAGATCATTATCTGGAAAAGAAGCTCTGACCAGGGATCTAACCAGACGACGATCTGTTTGTTTCCAATAGTGAAACTGGCCAAAAGTGCCAACAACCTTGGCCAAGCACTGCGTGTTGCGATAATCAAGTGGCACTCCAATAAACATGAGCCAGCCCGTTCTATGACCATGAATAGCTCTGAAACCCTCCCCCTGGTTGTGTGGAATAAACCTGACAAAAAATTCCTCTCCATGTTCATCCACCCCAAGGGGAAAAGGAGGGTGCTGAGTAAACGAACCTCTCACTACAGGATCATCCATCTCAAAGAGCCCTACCCCTTGGAACCAAGTATGAGCAGAAAGCACCGGAATATGCAGGGTCTGTGTAAGAAAATCAAGAACCTGCTGTGAACGGATAACAACCAAGTGTGCTTCTGGTATGGGCTCGATGATTGCCACCATGTACTGCTCATGGTTGCGGGGGGGGGGGCGTGATGGCAGGCGTGTAGAAGGTCCTTGGGAGCCGATCTTCTCCACCGTCGACGATATCATATCCAGCCGGAACAAAGCTGTGCGGATCAATCACATAGACCACCATTGGCGATGGCGGCGATGCAACTGATGGCACGACGGGGCCAGGACCGGCCGGCGAAGATAGTGAGCTTGGCGGCGATGGGTGGGAGACGGATGATTGGGGTTTTTTGGGAGGTGAAGGCGTCTGGTTTGGGGAAACCGAAGAGGCCAGAGAGTTGTCTTTCTTGGCGTGGGCTCCAAAGCCTTTGGATGGGACTTTTGGCACCCAGAGAGGAGAATCAGGTGATTGGCTGGTGTAGTCCCGTTTAATGTGACCAGACCGAAAACAATTTCTACACCGAATCCTATTAGAACAAGTCTCTGTCCAGTGGCCCATACCCAAGCAATTCTGACAGTCCCAAAACGTGGCAGCCAAATTTTCAATCATCTCGTCAAAGCTTTGTAAATCCCTGACAACATCCTGCGGCGATGGAGAGAATTGCTCGAAAACTGTGGAGTCACGTTGGGCCAAACTGTCCTCTTCATCATCAGAAATTTCAATGGGCTGAAAGGAGGAGGATGTGGGCTGAGGTGTAGGCCCAGGACATTCCAACGGTGGAGAATACGGAATGACCACAAAGTCCGGTCCAATAAACTTCAAACCAGCAGGAGATCCGGGTTTGTCGCCAACAGACAGCGGAGATTCCAGAGATTGTTGAAACAAACCAAAAAGGATCGCCGGAGGCAGCGCGCTAGCTACGGCCATCACCGGAGATGAGGTGCCTGAGGCTTCTTGGGCTGAAACATGATAACCAGCCTCACGGACAGTCAACACGTCTGAGGGCGTGGGATGATAACTATACCCCTTACGAGCAGGATAGTTGATGAACGTAGAAAATCGTAAAGTTTTCTTTGGGTGGCCAGAGGTAGATCTACCACGCATTGAGGATTTACTAGGAACATGTTTCATGGCCTGCATCCCAAGTAAAACCCTACGTTTTGTTGGACTAACTAAGGTCCATTCCTGCTGGCATTCAACCTGCCAGAGACGGAATTCTTTCTCCCAATCTGGACCACCATGGCCCCAGAGATGAAAATAGCACTTGAAAAGATCGCAGACAAAACTACGCTGATGTAGAATGAAAAACCCCACTTGCTTGCAGGAAACCGGCCTTTGTTCGGTGAACTAGTTCTGGATATAAGCATTAGAATGAGAGTGGCTACGTATTCAGATTACTTGACTCGCTTTCCTGTTTTTGAATCCCTTCTTGCATACAATCCTAATTCACAATCCGATTCTTGCTCGATTCTATAATGAAAAATAGACCTTGTGCCATGGATTTGATGAAGCTTGAAAGGACTCCCCTTGTTCGAAGCCAAAGATAAGAAGCATACGGGTGGCAACCCCAATCATTATATATCAATCCAATTACCGGAGGAACGAAGAACTAAGTTTGCCTGACGCCCGAAAACAACTTGTTTGTTTTGGTGGAAGAGGAAAAAACCTGATCATTGAGGTACGATACCTTGAGATGAGAGCAATAACCACCAATTGCAGATTCAAGAGCGAGGCCAACATTATCCTCATCCAGACGAAAAGAGTGCCGGGCAAAAGAGACCACCATCGTGAAGTGACCCGAGTCAGAGGTCGGATGCATAGATCGGTTGAACGTGCGCTGGATCTCAGCCGCCAAAGCCATCCCCGGGCTAAAGTCCAAACCCAAGGAGATGGAAGCATGCACCGCCATGGAGATGACAACCAACAAGGAGAGCAACGTGCGCCGAAGAGGGTGGTGCAATCAGATGTGAAAACCCATGGTCGGGTGGGCTGATCGCCGGTGGGGTGGGTGGCTAGGGTTAAGGTGGCAGCGGGGTGGAGGTGGAAGCCGAATTACCAGGGCTCTTGGTCATGTTATTGCTATGAGCCAGCCAGCTGTCTTCTCCCGCGCAAAAGCGGGTCATGAGTGTCGTGAGGGCTGCCATAGATTTCAGCTTTTCCTGTCCAAGGTGCCGCGCAAGCCACTCGTCACGGATGTTATGCTTGAAGGCTGCTAGGGCCTCTGCGTTCGGATCGACGATTTGATTTTTCTTGGTTAGGTACCGTGTCCAGAATTGTCTGGCAGATTCTTCTGGCTGCTGAATTATGTGGCTCAGGTCATCGGCGTCTGGTGGTCGCACATAGGTGCCCAGGAAATTGTCACGGAATGCGGCTTCCAGTTCCTCCCAACAACCAATTGATTCTGCTGGCAAGCTGTTAAGCCAATGCCGAGCTGGTCCTTAAGCTTGAGTGGGAGGTATTTGATGGCGTGTAGATCATCGCCACGGGCCATGTGGATATGAAGGAGATAGTCCTCGATCCATACCGCAGGATCTGTTGTGCCATCGTATGATTCAATGTTTACGGGTTTGGAACCCTATAGGATTTGATGATCCATTACTTCATCTGTGAAGCATAGTGGGTGTGCGGTACCTCTGTACTGGGCTATATCACGACGTAAATCAAATGAGCTTTGTCTGCTGTGTTCGGCCCAGCCGGATTTACTGTATCCGGCGTGACGGTTATCGTCTCGTGTCGTGGGGCGCCCGCGCGATCTGTAGATCGATCTTGTTTGCCTTGCCTTGTCCTCCAACATATCTCGCAGGTCTAGTGCATTTCCCCATGCCTTGGTATTTTTTGAGCGACGTCGGGGTGCGGCTTGAGTGGTGGGCCGAGAGGCCTCTCTGTTGCGGCCGCGAGGTGGCCGGTCAGCTGCATCACGCGCTGGTGATGAAGGTTTAGGTGCTTCCTCCTCTAATCGGGTAGCAACCTGCGCTTTGGGTAGCTCTTGGAGGGGCGTTCGAGTTCGTACTCCTCTGCCGCAAGGACTTCAGTCCATCTGTCGGCTAGCAAGTCTTGATCAGCTCTAAGCTGTTGCTGTTTTTTCTTAAGGCTACTCGCCGTGGCCATAAGTCTACGCTTAAAGCGCTCTTGTTCGACGGGATCCTCAGGCATGACAAATTTATCATCGCCGAGGCTTGCCTCATCTTCGGAGGGAGGCATGTAATTATCATCCTCTTCCTCTCTGTCTGCCGCTTTCTCAGGGGGGCTGGCTTCTCCATCCTCCTGCGCTGAATCTTGCTGGAGGGAGTTGTCTTTGGCACTGTCCGTGGTGTTATTATCTCCCGTGCCGGTATCACCGTTTTTGCTTTGGCGGGACTTAGAATGGCGCCGCTGACGCCGGTGCTTAGGTTGCTTCTTGGAGGGGTCATCCCCCGCTGTTCCGTCGACATTGCGTTCTTTGGGTGTATCCACCATATATATGTCATATGACGAGGTGGCTTTCCAGTGCCCTATAGGCGCTGGTTCCTGTTCGTCTCCTACATCGTCGTCCATACCGTCGATGTCTTCGGAGTCGAAGTCTAGCATGTCGGTTAAATCATCGACAGTGGCTACGAAGTGGGTGGTGGGCGGGCATCGAATTTCTTCATCGTCCGCATCCCAATCCTGTCGGTCATAATCCGGCCACGACTCTCCTGACAAAGAGAGAGACCTTAGTGGATTCAAAATGTCACCAAAGGGCGAGTGCTGAAAGATATCCGCGGCAGTGAATTCCATGATCGGCGCCCAATTGGATTCGATTGGCAGGGGCGCGGAGGGTTCGGCGTCCGGAGAAGAGTCCGGCTCTTTGGAGTCACGGGGTTCGCAGAGGATAAGGCTGGTGTTCAGCTCGATCACCGTTGAGACTGCAGCCGCCGCGGCGGGGTCCAGCCACCCGTCCTTGATCTGCGCCATTGGCTTCGAGCTAAGGGTCGGAGCGGATGCGGGTGCGGCCTCCAGGGCACTGTTCGGCGGCACAGCTAAATCATGCCCATTGTGACAGTGCGGCGCGCTCGGAGGTGGCTCGAATCCGTCGAAGATCAAGTCTCCGCGGATGTCAGTCGTGTAGTTCAAACTTCCAAATCTGACCTGGTGGCCAGGGGCGTAGCTTTTGACCTGCTCCAGATGGCCAAGTGAATTAGCCCGCAGTGCAAAGCCGCCAAACACAAAGATCTGTCCGGGAAGTAAAGTCTCACCCTGGACCGCATCGCTGTTGATGATCGGAGGAGCCATCGGGCCTAAAGATGACGACCCAGAGGAACTCTCAATGAAAGCACCAATGTCGGTGTCAAAACCGGCGGATCTCGGGTAGGGGGTCCCGAACTGTGCGTCTAGGCGGATGGTAACATGAGACAAGGGACACAATGTTTTTACCCAGGTTCGGGCCCTCTCGATGGAGGTAAAACCCTACTCCTGCTTGATTAATATTGATGATATGGTAGTACAAGAGTAGATCTACCACGAGATCAGAGAGGCTAAACCCTAGAAGCTAGCCTATGGTATGATTGTTGTTCTGTCCTACAGACTAAACCCTCCTGTTTATATAGGCACCGGAGGGGGTTAGGGTTACACAGGGTCGGTTACAATGGGAGGAAATCTACATATCCATATTGCCAAGCTTGCCTTCCACGCCAAGGAAAGTCCCATCCGGACACGGGACGAAGTCTTCAATCTTGTATCTTCATAGTCCAATAGTTCGGCCAAAGGTTATAGTCCGGTTATCCGGACACCTCCTAATCCAGGACTCCCTCAATCACCATCTTCATCTTCAACGGTGACATCGACCATGGCGCCTAAGAAGAAGAAGTCCGGCCCTTCGGCCCATCCATCCACCTCGAAGACTCCGCTCCCCACGGCCTCTGGTGCCTCGGAGGATGCGGGGGTGAGCGAGGGAGTGAACACTGCTAGGGGTGTGGTTGGAGCAGGTGGCACCATCGCCACTCCCCCTGCGGCCAACACGGGGGCTGAAGACACCGGGGGAGAACAACATCAGCAACGCCTTGGCGGTCATGCTCCACAAGCTGCGGGCGAGGGGGTCACTCCGTCTGCACCCTCTCCCCCACTGACGAGCACTGCCGCAACAACGGTAATCGATCCAGGGTGAACCATTGCCCTCCGGCAGCCCCCACCACGGGAGCGACCGCGGCCATGCCTCAGCCCGGATGAGTTGACTAGACCGCTGCACTCGACGGAGTCGCTAACCCTCAACCACCGCCGCCGCGCGACCCCGCTGCCCAGGTCATCATCCGAAAGCTGCATCGATGCGGCACCCCGCTGTCGCTACCGCTGTCACCATCAGGAGCTGGGCGACGGCGCGGTCGACATCATCAACATCTATGCCAAGCACAGCCACGGAGGATATGGCTCGAGCTCAGTTGCTGCTAAGGTTTCCGTTGGCAGCCGAGCAGATGGATGAATGGCGTGCCACTATCTAGAGCCTGCTTGGTTTTGCCGAGGCTGGGGGCTCACGGCGAGCTGGCCCGCCACAACCTCCCCAAGCGACAGCAACCGCATGTACTGCTGGCCAAACGGAGGGGGCCGTCCCCACCATGCAGTCCCCACCACGGCAGTCGACGCGGACGCAGCTGAATCAAGACCCTGACGATGTATCAATGGCCTCTTTCGACCATCGAGCAGGTCCAGGCCAATGTCGAGCCCCAGAGGATAGGCCGCGGGGAGACGCGTGCGTCATCATGGATCGGCGCCACGATGACCTCCGCCAGACCGACGGGTGCGGCGGCCTCAACGTCGACGAGCCTGCGCTCGGTGTGGGCGGGTGCCTACCCTCCGAGGTCGGCTGCCCTGCCTTTACACGAGAGCTGCGACAAGTCTGTTAGCCATCCGTTCGCACGTTCAAGCCAGAGATACCTGAGAAATACGATAGGAGGCAGAACTCGGCAGAGTTCCTGAGCATCTACACCATCGTTGTTCAGGCTGTCGGTGGAAGAGACGAGAAGGTGATCGCCAACTACTTCCCGTTGGCCCTCAAGTCCAATGTGAGGTCTTGGCTAATGCACTTGCCGGAGAACTCCATTTCATCATGGACAGACATGTTCCACGGGTTCATCGGTGCCTTCACCGGTGGCCACCAAGAGCCCGGCCGGCCCAGCGGCCTGCAGCTTCTCCAGCAGAAGGAAGGAGAAACCCTCTGTAAGTATTTACAGAGATTCAGTAAAGTTCATAGAACTATTCCAAATATCCATCCGGCAGCTGTTATAGCAGCCTTCCAGTCCAGTGTGCGCAACTGTCGCATTCATTCTAAGATGAATGTGCTGTTGCCCAAGACCATGAAGGAGCTATACACATTGGTGGATAAGTGTGCTCGGATGGAGGAAGGAAGGTAGTTGCCCAGAGAGGAGGATTGCATCAATGTTGATTCAAAGGATGAATATGAATCAACCAATCAAAGAAAGGGCAAGAAGCACAGTAAGAAGCTGAGAGATAAGCCAATGATGACTGTAGAAGGTTCGGGCACATCTAGTACCAGCAAGAAGGCCAAGGCTGAGGCCCCCGTCAAGGAAGTTGCCGCGTGCGCTGCCTGCCCGGAAGCCGCTACCACGGAAAAAGTTGGGAAAGGTGATGTGTCGTACTGCAAGATCCACAAGACCAAAGGCCACGACCTTCAGGAGTGTTATCAGGTTGAGCAGCTTGTCAAGAAACAGAAGAACAGTATGATAAGCGTGATAAGGAAAAAGGTCAGAATGCTGCTGGGAGTAAGGGTCGAGGCGGTGAAGCAAATCGCTCTGGCAAACCATTTCGGAAGCAAGGAAAACCCACCAGGGGCCAAGAGAAGGAAATATGTGATGATGCGAGTGATGAAGGGAATGAAGAGGAAACCAGTGAGCAGGAATTTCAGAAGGCCACTAACGCCATATGCATTGATGGAGGTGCATCTTTGCACACCTCCCATCACCAAATTAAGCGATGGGCACGAGAGGTCAATGTTGTGGAACCAGCACCAGAGGCCCGGAAGCCGCTCAAGTGGTCCCGCGTGTCTTTGATGAGGAAGATCACCTTGGCCGCACTACAGCAGTAGGGTGTTTGCCATTGTTGGTCTCCCCAACAATTCGCAACCTCAAGGTCACCAAGATGTTAGTGGATGGCGGGGCCGGGTTGAATCTAATTTTCCCAGCAGTCGTCAACAAGCTTCAGATAGGAGAAGAAGATCTAGAAGTCACCGACACGTTTCAAGGAGTCAATCCCGGCAGGAGCCATCCCAAGGGAAAGATTACGTTGCCGGAGACGTTCGGGGGAGAACTGAACTATCAGACAGAGAATATTTTGTTTGATGTGGTTGATCTCCCCCTGCCGTACAATGGGATTCTGGGACACCCGACGCTGGCTAAATTCATGGCAGCATCACACTATGCTTATAACACTTTGAAGATGCCTAGGCCACTAGGGGTCATCACTATCCCGTCAAATGAGCAGGATGCAATCATCTGCGTGGACAAGATGTACCGGGATGTACTCGCAGCAGAGGCTGCAGTAGCAGCAGCTCCTGCCAAGGAAACCAAAGGAAAGAAGAGGGATTGTAGAACCTCCGACAAGGAGTCCAGGAAGCATGCCCCCTCCGAGTGCATGGCACCCATTGACGACGTGCCGGAGTGTTCCAGCAGCAAGGGATCCAAGCTTGCTGCACCCCAAGTGAAGAAGGTCCCGGCATGGCTGGCTGGCGTTGATGGTACTTTCACTATCAGCACCACCCTTGATGACAAATAGGAAAGCGCGCATGTTGCCTTCCTGCGGGTGAATATAGATGTGTTTGCCTGGCAACCGTCTAATATCCCGGTGTTCCCAGGGAGGTAATTGGGCACCACCTTGCTGTCTGCCCACATGCCCGACCTGTCAAGCAGAAAGTCTGGAAGCAGGCCTTGGAGTGGCAGCAGATCATCACCGAGGAAATCAAGAAATTAGAGGCAGATGGTTTGGTCAGAGGAGTACTGCACCCTACATGGTTAGAAAATACAGTGGTGGTCCGGAAGGCGAATGGGAAATGGAGGCGTTGCATTGATTTCACAGATCCCAACAAGGCTTGCCCGAAGGACCCATTTCCCTTGTCGTGCATCGACCAGATCGTGGATTCCACTTCAGGATGTGATCAGCTCTCCTTTCTGGATGCATACTCCGGATATCACCAGATCTTCATGTCCAAGTAAGATTAGGAGAAGACGTCGTTAATCACTCTATGTGGTATGTACTGCTTTGTCCGCATGCCTTTCGGATTAAAGAGTGCCGGGTCCACTTTTGCAAGAGCAATCTAGATTGGTTTTGAGCCACAGTGGCACAGAAATATAGAATCCTATATGGATAACATCTTGGTCAAAACCAAGGATAAGTCCACCCTTATCCAGGATTTGGAGGAGACATTTGCTAATCTATGTAAGATCAACTTGAAGCTTAATCCGGAGAAGTATGTATTCGGTGTTCCCTCCGGCAAGCTACTTGGATTCTTCGTATCCCATCGGGGGATCGAAGACAACCCTGACAAGATCAAGGCCATTGAGCAGATCCAAGTGCCAAGGAAAGTCAAGGATGTGAGGCGCCTGACGTGATGCGTTGCCACGCTAAGCAGATTCATTTCCATGTCTGTCGAGCATGCCCTGCTGTTCTTTAAATTTTTGAAGGAAGCATGGCCTATGAAGTGGATCCCGGAAGCAGATGCAGCTCTGTAGGAATTGAAGGCCTACCTATCGTCTGTGCCTACCTTGGTTGCACCCAAACCCCAAGAGTCGTTATTGCTTTACTTGGCGGCAACCAACACTACAAAAAAAGACACATCCGTGACATTTTGGGCCGAACGAAAAAAAATTGTCATACTTATGACACTTCTATGATAATAAATGTGACAAAACATGGTATCATCATAGATGTGGTGGGTTCCTACTTCTATGACAAAAACTCATAACAGAAAATGGGCTTTTCGTCCTGGGTGGGCTGGAGAGGCAGCTGCATGACATTCTTTGGGCCGTCTGTCGGTGTCAAAACCGGCGGATCTCGGGTAGGGGGTCCCGAATTGTGCGTCTAGGCGGATGGTAACAGGAGACAAGGGACACAATGTTTTTACCCAGGTTCGAGCCCTCTTGATGGAGGTAAAATCCTACTCCTGCTTGATTAATATAGATGATATGGGTAGTACAAGAGTAGATCTACCACGAGATCAGAGAGGCTAAACCCTAGAAGCTAGCCTATGGTATGATTGTTCTACGAACTAAAACCCTCCGGTTTATATAGACACCAAAGAGGGCTAGGGTTACACAGAGTCGGTTACAATGGGAGGAGATCTACATATCCGTATCGCCAAGCTTGCCTTCCACGCCAAGGAAAGTCCCATCCGGACACGGGCGAAGTCTTCAATCTTGTATCTTCATAGTCCAAGTGTCCAGCCAAAGGTTATAGTCCGGCTATACGGACACCCCCTAATCCAGGACTCCCTCGGTAGCCCCTGAACCAGGCTTCAACGACGACGAGTCCGGCGCGCAGATTGTGTTCGACATTGCAAGGCGGTTCCTCCTCCGAATACTTCATAGAAGATTTTCAACACAAGGATAGTGTCCAGATCTGCAAAATAAGTTCCACATACTACCGTAGAGAGAATAATATTTACACAAGTCTAATCCGCTGACGTATTCCTTAGCGTGACATCACACCACAGCCAAGCCATTATTCGAAATGTTTTACTGTCCCACCTCAGTGCGTTTTGTGAGGCGGTTTCCTTGGCACGTCTTGTCGAAGCAAAGATCGTGTCCCCTTATCCCGGGATTCTCATCAATACGGGCGTGGCTTACCCAACCGTGCCATTGATTACGTCACTTGGGGGATAAGCGAGTTTTACCAGGCTGGTGGGGACGCATAGTTTTGTCCGCCCATATAAGGGGATAAGGATCCACCTTTTCATCCACACTTTCTTCCTCCTTTGCTCATCCATTTTCGCACACTCGAGCTCCAGCGTCCAAGTCCGCATTCCCCACCTCAACTTTTTCCAACCATGTCCGGAGCGGGAGGCAAGTGGATGGTCTCCTCCGTCACCGAGGGGCACATCAAGAAGCTGAGGAGAGCCGGATACTTGTCTCACGACATCGCGCACCGGCTCCCAGACGAGGGCCAGCTCATCCCCACCCCCAGGACCCATGAGAGGGTGGTGTTCCTCACCCATTTCCTCCGCGGACTAGGCTTCCCTCTCCACCCATTCGTCTGGGGGCTCATGTTCTACTATGGCCTGGACTTCCACAATCTGGCCCCAAACTTCATCCTCAATATCTCGGTGTTTATCGTCGTGTGTGAGGCCTTCCTCTGCATCCAGCCCCACTTCGGCTTATGGCTGAAGACCTTCAATGTCAAGCCGAAGGTAGTGGGCGGCCGCCAGGCGGAGTGCGGAGGTGCCATGGTGGGCAAGATGCCTAACGTCTTATGGCTCGAGGGCTCCTTCGTGGAGACCATAAAGAGGTGGCAATCGGGGTGGTTCTACATCACCGAGCCGCGTGACCCTAAATGGGTCGCAGCCCCCGAGTTCCGATCCGGAATCCCGTCTCACCTCCTGGAAGGAGAAGGGCCTACCGTGGGGTAGTTCGGGAGAGCTGACCGTACTCCAAACATGCGTCCAAAACATGGTGAGCAAGATGCTCAAGATCGTCAACGTAGTCCAGGTCATGCTCATTCGCCGGATCCTCCCGTGCCAACAACGGGCTTTCAGCTTGTGGGAGTTCGATCCGGCCCAGCACCGAACTCTGAACATGCTCTTCGACACGACGTACGAAGATGCCTGGAAGGTGCTATTCAAGGGCGCCGAGGCTCCCGCTTCCGCCACCGAGCATAGCCAGCACGGTAAGCTATTTTACCTCTTACAGGATATTTGTCTTTCATAGTTTGACTCTATGCAGGATCTAAGCCTCCATGCCTTTGACAGGACTGGCAGAGGACGGCCAGACAAATCAACTGTCCGGCTCCTTTGCATGAAGATCCAGCAAACGCCCGCTTGGTGGGGCTGCTGGTTCCGACACCTTACGTGGTGCCGGAGAAGAAGGCCAAGAAGAAGTCCAGGGGAACCCGGAAGAGTTCCCGGCGCCTAGTGGAGTCGGAGTCATCGTCCGATGACTCCAAGGTGCACTCCTCCCATGAAGACGAGGAGGAGGAAAGAGAGGTTTCTTCCCCAGTAGGGGGAGAAAAGAAAAGGAAGGCCGCCCCAACTGGGGAAGCCGGAGGGTCCAAGAAAGGGAGGACCCTTCCTCCGGACTACTCCACCAACGCCGACGACGGCGAAGAGCAGTGGTCTCTCAGGGCCAAGCCCCTGGCGAAGTCGTAAGTATTCGAACACCAGAGTGACTCGTGGCGCACCTTTATTGCACAGCTTCTCCTGACGCCGAATATAATTATGCAGTCCGCCCCGGGCCCAAGTCGACATATCATCGAGCGATTCCCTGGACTCGTCGGATGTGAATAGTTTTTCACTTCCGACAGCTACCTCCCCTCGCCCAACGGACGACGCCGAGGTGTTGTCCCAAAAGGTTCCAGGCCAAGGGGAGGTGGTCCTGTAGGCGCCGCAGGCTCAAAGGGAGCAAAGCTCCCAAGGGCTCGGAGTCCGGCCTTCGGCCGGACACCGCGCCGGAACCTTCAGCGGTTCGGGACTTCGGCAGGCGGCCCCTACTTAGAAGGGCAAGCCTACTGCGCTGGTGGCCTCCGCCCAATCGGAGGCACCGATTAACTTGCTGGAGGTGCTTAACGGCGCCTCCATCGACGAGGAACACCACACTATTATGAGTGCGGTGATCCAGAAGGTTCAGTCCGCCAAGAGCGGGCTGACTGAAGCCTGTGCCAGCCTGTTGACAGGCTTTGAGGTACATAGAAAATATATGAAAATATTACTGCATAGACAGTAGCCCCTGATGCTCTGTTTGGCATTCACAAAGAAAAGCCGAATAGAGGATCTAATAATATTCGCAGGAGTCTATCATAGTTATGTCGATATGCGTGTGAAGGATTCGCTGTTGGCCTCTGCCGCACGGACTGCTTAGGTTGACGCGCTGAAGCAGAACCTCGAGGAGAGCCAAGGTACATAATGCCTTGTGTAAGTATATAAAAGATGCAGTTGCAAAAAATGAACGGATCGTTATTTGTGTCTTAGGGGCCACGACTGAGGTGGCGACCCTGAAGCAAGCGCTTTCTGAGGCCGAAAAGAAGGTGGCCGCGGAGCGCACTGAGCGTGATAAACATGAGGCGCGAGTTGGCGAGGTACAGCAAGACCTCCATGCCCTCGTGAAGAAACACGAGAGTTTGGAGCTTGACTCAAAGACGCGAGAGTCCGAGCTCGCAGCGGCCCTCAAAAGCGCCAAGTCTGCCAAGGCCGAAGCCCAGAAAGCCCTCCAGGAAGTTGAGGCGATGAAGAAGATAGCGGCGGGTAAGGCATTCTTTATGCAAAGCAAGCATGTGAAAGTGAATTACTTGTTACTTACGCGAGTCCGGAGCTCTCCAGGAGCATTCGCAGATTTGCCCCGTAGCGTCTCAGATGCCGCCGCCTTCTACCGGGCCGAAGAGGGGAGCTCGACGGAGAAGGTGTTCTGGTCTCAGTATGCTGAGGTAGGACACCCTGTGCCCTTGAGCGACCAGCTGAAGCAGTTGGTCGAGCTTCATAAGGTGGCCGTTCAGGCCATGAAGGGTCTCATAGTCCGGTTGTGGCCTGAGGAGGCCGTGCCTGGGAGCTACTTCAGCTGGTGAGGCTGCTGGTGGATGCCTATCCACGGCTTGAAGTCATCAAGCGCTCCGTCTGCATCGAGGGTGCCCATAGGGCGCTTGCTCGTGCTAAAGTGCACTGGGGCAAGATGGATGCTGAGAAGTTTGTGAAGGACGGGCCACCGCAGGGCAAGGAGCATCGCCACCCCGAGATGTATTACGAGGGTGACCTGAAGGGTGCCCGCCTTGTGGCGGATGAATGTTCCAAGGATGTAATATTTGAGTAAACTTGTTCGTTTTATCCTGTGCGCTGAAAACTTGTTCATATGCGCTATGAAATGCTTGTTTTAATTTAAAATATTACCTTCTATGCGTCCGTTTATTAAATGTGAGAGATGGCGAGTCGTCGGCTTCTGCCCCAATGCCACTAGTGCTGGGGTGTTCGGGATAAACCTGAGCACTCTTTTTCCCATTCTTGGGTCCTCCGAGGGAGGTGCTTAACACAACGAACAAGGCAATGAGACTATAGTGCGTTATCACTCTCACTTAGCCAGAAAATTTTATAATTTTAAATTTTGGCGAAGCCCCTAGTGTTCGGAAGACCGAGTTCGGGGCACTATACACGCCTAGGCCGGACGTAGCTGACTCCTCGCTCTAAGCGGCATAAGTCTTTAGGGACTCGAAACCTCTCGAATCAGCGACCAGCTCTCGCATTATCATGACATTCAGTTTTAGCTTTCTCTACTGAGGTGCTTAGCCCAGCTCAACCGGGGCACAATCGCAGTAGTTCTCCTAGCGCTACCTTAACCGATATAGCGGAATGTAAGGTACCAAAACATGGGAGCCGGGCAAACCCAACTATTGACCAAAGACATGATTCGGAGCTGATGCATAGAATGCTATAAGTTCGGAGGGCCGCACTTGTGAAAGTGTTCGGACTTCTCACGCCGTATTATGGGGTGCTTGAGCCCCTGGCGTATTGATCGTACCAAAGTGTACAGGTGCTAAATGTCATAACTGAACATGCATATGAAAAAAGGAATGAATAGAGAATGCGATAATAAGCTGAAGCTAAGCATTGTTTATTCGAAAAGGCTGCGGTAAAAGCAGAACGATACAAATAGTGTGTTAAGCAAGAGATGGGACTATTTGACATGTCCCCCTCTAGGGGCGAGCTACGGGACGGTATGTAAAACATGTCATTTGCTCGTTATAGAGACCACCTGGGAATTCGTCGTAGCTTTCTGCCTCCTTGGTTGTTGCATCGTGTGTTCGGCGATTGTACTGCCGGGCAGGCCTTCCGGAGAGTGGAGTCCTGAAAGTAAGAAAAAATGACATAATCGGGAGCCCCTAGTGCGGGTGAGCCGCATTTTGGGTGTGCCGTGGTCGTGCCCCTCCCCCTGTGCCCATGGTATTTTTAGAGCGTAATTATGTACGCGTAGTACTGATTTCGCAGTTTCGCGAGGGCTGGGGTTGGGGCCACATTGCTACGCTTGCTCGGAACGTGCCAGGCGGTCTTGTTGTAGGTTACTCCGGGCGCGCTTGACGGTGTCCAGACGTTTAATAGTCGGACTGGAGAATTTCCTTGAGAGTCTGCTTTGTACTTCCGCTGCGAGGGCCACCATATGCTCCTCCATTCGGAGAGAGCGTTCGGTGTTTCCATTGACCGTAATGACTCCTCGAGGTCCTGGCATCTTGATCTTGAGGTATGCGTAGTGTGGGACCGCATTGAACTTTGCAAATGCGGTTCGTCCGAGCAGTGCGTGATAGCCACTGCGGAACGGGACTATGTCGAAGATTAACTCCTCGCTTTGGAAATTATCCGGAGATCCGAAGACCACTTCAAGTGTAACTGAGCCTGTGTAGTTGTCTCTACTCCTGGTATGACGCCCTTGAAGGTCGTTTTTGTGGGTTTAATCCTTGAGGGGTCTATGCCCATTTTCCGCACTGTATCCTTATAAAGAAAGTTCAGGCTGCTGCCGCCGTCCATAAGGACTCGAGTGAGGAGAAATCCGTCAATGATTGGGTCTAGAACCAATGCGGCGAATCCACCATGGCGGATGCTAGAGGGGTGGTCCCTTCGATCGAAAGTGATCGGGCAGGAGGACCATGGGTTGAACTTTGGGGCGACTGGCTCCAACGCGTATACGTCCCTTAGCGCACATTTCCGTTCCCTCTTGGGGATGTGGGATGTGGGTTGCGTATATCATGTCAGTGGCTGGGGCTCCTCCTCGTCGTCGCTATGTAGCCCCTTTTCTCTGTTTTCGGCATTTAACTTGCCGGCCTGCTTGAACACCCAACAATCCCAGTTGGTGTGATTGTCTGGTTTTTCGGGGGTGCCATGTATCTGGTACGAGCGGTCGAGTATACGGTCCAAACTGGATGGGCCCGGAGTGTTTCTTTTGAATGGCTTTTTCGGCTGGCCGGGTTTGGAGCCTCTGAATCCAGCATTAACTGTCGTATCTTCAGCATTGTCACTGTTAATGCGGCGCTTGTGCTTGTTGCGATGCGACCTGCCATTGTTGTCCTTGGTATCCGAATTACCAGGGCTCTTGGTCATGTTATTGCTACGAGCCAGCCAACTGTCTTCTCCCGCGCAAAAGCGGGTCATGAGTGTCGTGAGGGCTGCCATAGATTTCGGCTTTTCCTGTCCAAGGTGCCGGGCAAGCCACTCGTCACGGATGTTATGCTTGAAGGCTGCTAGGGCCTCTGCGTCCGGACAGTCAATGATTTGATTTTTCTTGGTTAGGAACCGTGTCCAGAATTGTCTCGCAGATTCTTCTGGCTACTGAATTATGTGGCTCAGGTCATCGGCGTCTGGTGGTCGCACATAGGTGCCCTGGAAATTGTCGAGGAATGCGGCTTCCAGGTCCTCCCAACAACCAATTGATTCTGCTGGCAAGTTGTTAAGCCAATGTCGAGCTGGTCCTTTAAGCTTGAGTGGGAGGTATTTGATGGCGTGTAGATCATCACCTCGGGCCATGTGGATATGAAGGAGATAGTCCTCGATCCATACTGCAGGATCTATTGTGCCATCGTATGATTCAATGTTTACAGGTTTGAAACCCTCTAGGATTTGATGATCCATTACTTCATCTGTGAAGCATAGTGGGTGTGCGCCACCTCTGTACTGTGCTATATCACGACGTAGCTCAAATGAGCTTTGTCTGCTGTGTTCGGCCTGACCGGATTTACTGGATCCGGCGTGAGGGTTACCGTCTCGTGTCGTGGGGTGCCCGCGCGATCCGTAGATCGATCTTGTTTGCCTTTCCTTGTCCTCCAACATATCTCGCAGGTCTAGCGCATTTCCCCGTGCCTTGGTATTTTTCGAGCCACGCCGGGGTGCGGCTTGAGTGGAGGGCCGAGAGGCCTCTCTGTCGCGGCCGCGAGGTGGCCGGTAAGCCGCATCATGCGCTGGTGATGTAGGTTTCGGTGCTTCCTCCTCTAATCGGGGTAGCAACCTGCACTTTGGGTAGCTCTTGGAGGGGCGTTCGAGTTCGTATTCCTCGGCCGCAAGGACTTTAGTCCATCTGTCGGCTAGCAAGTCTTGATCAGCTCTAAGTTGTTGTTGTTTTTTCTTAAGGCTACTCGTCATGGCCATAAGCCTGTGCTTAAAGCGCTCTTGTTCGACGGGATCCTCAGGCACGACAAATTCGTCGTCGCCGACGCTTGCCTCGTCTTCGGAGGGAGGCATGTATTTATCATCCTCTTCCTCTCTGTCTGCGCTCTCTCTTGGAGGCTGGCTTCTCCATCCTCCTGCGCTGAATCTTGCTGGTGGGATTTGTCTTCGGCGCTGTCCAGGGTGTTATTATCTCCCGTGCCGGTATGACTGTTTTTGCTTTGGCGGGACGTAGAGCGGCGCCGCTGACGCCGGCGCTTAGGTTGCTTCTTGGAGAGGTCATCCCCCGTTGTTCCGTCGCCATTGCCTTCTTTGGGTGTATCCACCATATATATGTTATATGACGATGTGGCTTTCCAGTGCCCTATAGGCGCTGGTTCCTATTCGTCTCCTACATCGTCGTCCATACCGTCGATGTCTTCGGAGTCGAAGTCTAGCATGTGGGTTAAATCATCGACAGTGGCTATGAAGTGGGTGGTGGGTGGGTGTCGAATTTCTTCGTCGTCCGCATCCCAATCCTGTCGGTCATAATCCGGCCAGGACTCTCCTGACAAAGAGAGAGACCTTAGTGAATTCAGAATGTCGCCGAAGGGCGAGTGCTGAAAGATATCCGCGGTGGTGAATTCCATGATCGGCGTCCGGAGAAGAGTCCGGCACCTTGGAGTCACGGGCTTCACAAAAGGATAAGGCTGGTGTTCGGCTCGATTGCCGTTGAGATTGCAGCCCCCGCGGCGGGGTCTAGCCACCCGTCCTCTATCGGCGCGTTTGGCTCCAAGCTAAGGGTCGGAGCTGATGCGGGTGCGGCCTCCAGGGCACTGTTCGGCGGCAGAGCTAAATCATGCCCATTATGACAGTGCGGCACGCTCGGCTATGGCTCAAATCCGTCAAAGATCAACTCTCCGCGGATGTCAGCCGTGTAGTTCAAACTTCCAAATCTGACCTGATGGCCAGTTGCGTAGCTTTCAATATGCTCCAGATGGCCAAGCGAATTAGCCCGCAGTGCAAAGCCGTCGAATACGAAGATCTGTCCGGGGAGAAAGGTCTCACCCTGGACCGCATCGTTGTTGATGATCGGAGGAGACATCGGGCCTAAAGATGATGGCACACAGGAACTCTCAATGAAAGCACCAATGTCGGTGTCAAAACCGGCGGATCTAGGGTTTTACCTCCATCGAGAGGGCCCGAACCTGAGTAAAAACATTGTGTCCCTCATCTCCTGTTACCATCTGCCTAGACACACAGTTCGGGACCCCCTACCCGAGATCCACCGGTTTGGACACCGACACCATCCATGACGGAAAAAACCGTGGTAGAAGCGAGGGCGAGGAAAATATCAGGGTGTTCCCGATTACAGTGGGTGGTTGGGGTCGAGCGATGCGCGTTTCCCTCGTACACGCATGCGTGTGGGTGTGAGGCGTTGGGCTCTAACTGAACCCGAGCGATTGCACTGTAGGCTACGTGTTACTGAACCCGAGCGATCGATTGATGGCTGTTAACTGAACCCGATCGAGCGATTCCTTTGCTACTGCTACTAACTGAAGCCAATCGATGCTGCCTCTGGATGAACGGTGAGTGTTGCTGGGGGGTTTGGATGAACAGTTCCCGGTGGGGGTGGATGAACAGGACCCCGTGGTGTTGCCTCTGGATGAACATGACCCCGATTGATCGAGCCGGTTGGGGCTGGATGAACAGGACCCTGTGGAGGGCTGGATGAACAGGACCACCCCATGGAGGGCTGGATGAACAGTAGAGGTGGAGGGCTGGATGAACAGTAGCCCGTGGAGGGGTGGTTGAACAGGAGCCCGTGGAGAGGGCTGGTTGAACAGTAGCCAGTGGAGTAGCGCGCGGTGGAGGCAGGATGAACAGGAGCCCGTGGATGAACAGTCACAACTGGAGGCTGGAGGAGGTCGACGGTGGATGAACAGTAGCCTGTGGAGGCTGGAGGGGGTCGATGGTGGAGATGAACAGTATCCCGTGGAGTCCCGTTTTGTGGTACGCCACACCCCTCCCAATGAACAGGACCCCCGTTTCGACCATAGCGCTCCAACACAAGTCCGTTTCCTCCGTTTTGCGGTACGCCACACCCATCCCAATCAACAGGACCCCCGTTTGACCGTAGGAGGTCGGTTTCCTCCGTTTTGCTGTACGGCAGACCCCTCCCAATGAACAGGATCCTGTTTCGACCGTGGCCGGTAGAACACAAGGCCGTTTCCTCCGTTCTGCGGTACGCCAGGCCTCATTTCCATCGACTGTTCCGTCCAAGCCCTCCCGATGAACACGATGACGCATTCCGTTCCGACCCAGCCGGTTGGCTCCCCAGGAACACGACGACGACGCAGTTTCTCCGTTCCGACCCAGCCATGTACACGAGCCCTGGCCGTACGTATGCGCGAGTAGGCGTTCGAGACCATGCCCGTATGTATGTACGTGGCTGTATTTTCTTTCTTGCACACTTGCCGCTGTACGTACGTGTACATGCTACGTGTGCGCCTCTACTACGACATGTGTGCGCCTCTACATCGGCCAATATGTACATACACGCTCGCAAGCAGAATGACAACGCTACGTACACTTCGACGAGGTGGGTCCCGACTGTCAGGCACTTCCTTGCCTGCGAAGCTGTAGCTGGTGGGTCCCAGCAGTCAGGGGGCGAATCGTTTTTTTGCCCGGACGCACTTCCTTGCGTGCAAAGATGTAGCTGGTGGGTCCCAACAGTCAGGGGGAAACGTTTTTTTCGCAAAATATGGTGGACCGTCTGGTGGGTCCCTGCTGTCAGGTGGAGGAATCATTATTTTGCGCATAATAAGGAGGCACTTCCTTGCTGCAGCCGTGGACCCAGCTGCCAGCCTCTCCTTGTACAGTCCATGTCCGATGGAAGCCGTTCCTTGACCACGCCGCGCCGAGAGCACCAGGGCGATGGACGACGGCAAGGCCTAGGAAGGGGACGACGCAGAGCTGGGGAAGACGCGGCAGTGGATGCCCACGCGTAGAGGAGTATGAGGGTTCACTGGTTCGCCCCGGTGTGAGGCTGCCGTCGCCTCAGAATAACAGGGGGTGTGGGTGAGTAGAGGGATGGCCTGGCCGGCGGTGGGAGTAGTAGGGGGCGGTGAGGCCTCCGCCGCATCACAGCCGGCCACGGGAGGCAGGAGCACGAGGCACGACCGGCGCTGGTTTGGGCGGCTGGACCAAGAAGACCAGAGGTTGAAGAAGCACTGCGGCCGTTGGATGGACATCGTACGGTCACTGGAGCTAGAATCATGCATATTGACTAAGTTGACAAAGACCTCCATCCCCGTCAAGTTAGTAGGCCCACAAGTCAGCCTGCCACTATACTGGGTCCCAGCTAGTAGGGGGAGTATTCATTTTTTGTGCGTAATAAGGAGGCACTTCCTTGCATGCGAATATATAGCTGGTGGGTCCAAGCTGTCAGCGGCGGTAATGTTTTTTCTGCAAAATACAGAGGCCCTTTCGGTGGGTCCCAGATGTCAGGTGGAGAAAATCATTATTTTGCGCATAATAAGGAGGCATTTCCTTGCGTGCAGCCGTGGACCTAGCTATCAGTCTCTCCACATAGAGTCCACTTCAGATGCATGTTGGTCGTTGACTATGTTGACCAGGCCGCGCCGAGAGCACCAGGGCGGTGGACGATGGTGAGGCCTAGGAAGGGAACGACACAGAGGAAGGGAAGACTCGGCAGTTGTTTCCCACGCGAAGGGGAGTACGACTGAGGGAGTCCTGGATCAGGGAGTATCCGGACAGCCGGACTATATCCTTTGGGCGGACTGTTGGATTATGAAGATACAAGATTGAAGACTTCGTCTCGTGTCCGGATGGGACTCTCCTTGGCGTGGAAGGCAAGCTTGGTGATACGGATATGTAGATCTCCTCCTATTGTAACCGACTCTGTGTAACCCTAGCCCCCTCCGGTGTCTATATAAACCGGAGGGTTTAGTCCGTAAGACAACAACAATCATACCATAGGCTAGTTTCTAGGGTTTAGCCTCTACGATCTCTTGGTAGATCAACTCTGGTACTACTCATATCATCAAGATCAGTCAAGCAGGAAGTAGGGTGTTACCTCCATCTTGAGGGACCGAACCTGGGTAAACATTGTGTCCCTTGCCTCCTGTTACCATCCACCTTAGACGCACAGTTCGGGACCCCCTACCCGAGATCCGCCAGTTTTGACACCGACATTGGTGGTTTCATTCAGAGTTCCACTGTGTCATCACCATAAGGCCGGATGGCTCCTTCGATCATCGACAACGATGCAGTCCAGGGTGAGGTCTTCCTCCCCGGACAGATCTTCGTATTCGGCGGCTTCGCACTTCGGGCCAACTCGCTTGGCCATCTGGAGGAGATCGAGAGCTACGCCCCTGGCCATCAAGTCAGGTTTGGAAACTATAATTACACTGCCAATATCCACAGAGACTTGATCTTCGAAGGATTTGGGCCCATGCCTGGTGTGCCGCACGATCACGAGGAGCACGATATAGCTCTTCCTTCGGACAGTGTTCGGGAGATCACGCCAGCAACTACTCCGGCCTTTGGTCCGGAACAGGTCGCGCCATCCGAGGACGGGAGGATAGACCCCGCCTCAGAGGCCGCACCCTCAGTGGAGATAGAGCCGAATACTGACCTTGCCCCACACGAGAGCCGTGTCGCCGAACTGCTCGACTCGTCTCCGGTCATGGACTCCAAACCGCCTGCGCCCATGCCTATCGAATCCAATTGGGCGCCGATCATGGGGTTCGCCTCCGCGGATATATTTCAGCACTCGCCCTTAGGCGACATGCTGAACTCATTAAGATCTATCTCCCTGTCAGGAGAACCTTGGCCGAACTATGTTCGGCTAGGATGGGATGCGGATAATGAAGAAATTCACTGCCCACCCACCACCCACTTAGTAGCCACTGTTGATGATTTAACCAACATGCTCGACTTCGACTCTGAAAACATCGAGGGTATGGACAACGATGCAGGAGACGAATAGGAACCACCGCCAACAGGGCACTGGACTGCCACTTCTTCACATGACATATACATGGTGGATACACCCAAAGAAAATAGTGATGAGGATGCAGCGATAGATAGCTCCCTCGACAAGCAATCAAAATGGCACTCTAGGCGCCGCTCTAAATCCCGCCTTAGCAAAAACAGCGATAACAGCGCAAGAAGAAGCCAAATTGACCCCGTGATAGAGCAGGGTGAGCTAGCGGACGACGAACAAAGTATGGAGCCGCTGTCCGAAAACGGCGACGCCGAGTATCAAGCCAATCAACCCGTCTCCGGAGAAGAAAACAATCCGGATGACCACGAACGCATCATCCTGGAAAGGTAGCTGGAGCAAGAAAGGCTCATCGCCACAGCAAGAAGTCTGAAGAAGCAGAAATAAAGGCTCAAGGCAGCACAAAACACACTCAATAGTAGATGGAACAAGGTTCTCGACACGGCAGAAAAGTATGGTGGCAGTCGCCACACGGAGAGCTACCAAAGCGAAAGCTGCTGCCTGAATTCGACGATGAGGCCTTAGATCCCCCGCAGCCAAAAAATAAAACCGCCGACTGGTCGAATCGACGAACTCGTAGCCGCGATAGAGCGACCAACGTGGCCGCACATAAGTCAGGACATGACCCACGCGAAGACCCGCATCAAAGGGCCGGCGCAACCAGATATATCTACGGGTCAAGGAAACGCGCTCCAGCACTCAGCCAACACCAAATATCACAACCGTCCAAACGCCATAGTACAACCAAATACAGGTGTGCCGCACACCCCCTATGTTTCACTGACGAGGTATTAGACCATGAATTTCTAGAAGGATTCAAACCAGTGAACATAGAGGCGTACAACGGGACCACAGACCCAGGGGTCTGGATTGAGGACTTTATCCTCCATATTCATATGGCTCGCGGAGATGATCTTCATGCCATCAAATACTTGCCCTCAAGCTCAAAGGACCAGCTCGCCACTGGCTAAAAAGCCTCACCGAAAACTCCATTGGAAGTTGGGAGGAGCTCGAGGACGCTTTTCAGGCCAATTTTCAAGGGACTTATGTCCGACCTTCGGACGCAGATGATCGGAGTCATATAATTCAATAGCCCGGGGAGTCAGCCCGAAAGCTCTGGAACAGGTTTCTCACTAAAAAGAACCAAATTGTCGACTGTCCGGACGCCGAAGCCTTAGCAGCTTTCAAACACAGCGTCCGAGACGAATGGCTAGCCAGACACCTCGGCTAAGAAAAACCGAGAACAATGGCAGCCCTAACAAGCCTCATGACCCGCTTTTGCGTGGGCGAGGACAGCTGGTTAGCCCAAAGTAGCACCAGCGACCCAAGCACATCCAAAGTCAGGGATGGCAATGGAAAACCACAACGCAGTAAAAACAAGCACCGGAATAAAGAAGACAACCCAGATAACATGGCGGTAAATGCCGAATTCAGGGGCTCTCGACCGGTCAGCGGAAAAAGCCCTTTAAAGGCAACAAAGACGGACCGACCAGCCTAAACAAGATTTTAGACAAACTATGTCAGATCCACGGCACCCCCGACAAACCTGCAAATCATACCCACAGAGAATGCTGGGTCTTCAAGCAGGCCGGCAAGCTAAACGCCAAACACAAGGGGGAAGACACCCCGAGCGAGGACGAGGATGCGCCTCGCTAGCAGGACACGGGGGGACAGAAAAATTCCCACCAGAAGTCAAAACAGTAAATGTGACCCATGTGATAAAAAGGAGAGGCAAATATGCACTCCAAAATACACAAGCTACAGAGCCCGTCACCCCTGGGTTCTACCCCTGGTCGACCTGCCCGGTTACTTTTGATCGCAGGGATCACCTAATAGGTATCCGGCATGAAGGATCCGCGGCCTTGGTGCTGGACCCAATAATAAACGGATACCATCTCACACGAGTCCTTATGGACAGCGGCAGCAGACTCAATCTGATTTATCAGGACACTATCCGCAAAATGGGCATAAACCCAACAAAAATCAGCCACAGTAATACTACCTTCAGGGGAGTAATACCAGGAACAAAGGCCCGCTACACGGGCTCTCTAGTACTAGAGGTTGTGTTCGGCTCGCTCGACAACTTCCGAAGCGAAAGGTTAACCTTCGACATTGCTCCATTCCGAAGTGGCTACCAAGCACTACTCGGACGAGAGGCTTTCGCTCGTTTTAATGCAATACCGCATTATGCTTTACTCCAGCCTAAAATTCCCGGCCCATGCGGCACCATCACAGTACATGGAAATGTTGAGCGCTCCTTACGATTAGAAGAACGCACGGCTGCTTTAACAGCCGAACACTAGACGACCTCACCACCAGAACAGATGACCGGTCGTTAGGACCACAGACACGGTTAGACGAGTCCGGCTAATCATTGGATAGAGATTGGTTCGATGGTTATACCCTTATAGACGGTACCAGGGGCTTCGCCGCGATAATTCGGCTCAACTTTACACATCTCGACTTTTTCATGGTTTATATATAATAACCAAATTTTCGCACAACAACTTTTCACTAAGTACCTCTCTTTTACAGATGACAATCATGCTACACCCGTCCAGGATACGGCACAACGGAGACACAGGCACGGACGTGCAGTAGGGACCCGTGCAAAGGTTTCTCTTTAGATTAAGACCCTGCGTAAACCTTTTCTACTGTCTTTTGCTGTTCACATCCTCCAGATTCTCAATACAACCGAGAAGGATGCTGACGTTTTGGCATGTGGCCACGTCAGAATATTGCTCGTACCCGGACACTAGGGGTTCATTATCCAAGGGCATAATTTAAGCCCAGTATATATTTCAAAGACCGAACACCTTAGGGAGTGTTCGGCATCGCGTGTTAGGCCTTATATGCATCAGCTCCGAATCATGTCTTTGGTCAAATGTAGGGTTTGCCCAGCTCCTGCATTTTGCCACCTTACGTTCCGCTATATCGTCTAAGGCGGCACTAGGAGAACTACTGCGATTGTGCCCTGGTTCGGCCGGACGAGCACCTCAGTACAGAAAGCCGAAAAATGAATGTCATGATAAAGCGCGAGACTGGTCAACCACTCGATGACCTAGCAGAATCTTCGGGATTCCTCCGCATTAACGAACGGCCGTTTCCCGGCCAGGCATGCACGCGCCCCATATTCGGATGAGCGCAGAGCCACCAGGGGCTATATAGTAGCCCCAATGTCAAACTCCTATGGCTAAGTGAAAGAGTTAAAGAAATATAGTCCGATTGCATAGTTCGCTGCGCTATCACCTCCTTAATGGACCAAGACGTTGGATCAAGTGTGAACATGCGTCTTTTGCGAACACCCCCGCATTATATGCGTGGGGGCTGAAGCCGACGACTGCAAACTTTCAGGTTATATACATATATACATAAACGGCCGCACAGGAGGCATCACAATACTTTCTGGCAAAAGTATAAAAATAGCCTCTATAATTCATTAAAACATTGTTTTCAATGAGCATACATGTCACTAGAACATAATATTTTTTGAGCACTGCGCTTCTATTGAACGAGCGCCTTCAAGGACCACGTCAAAGTAGTGCTCGGTAGCTACTCGGCTAACTGCCGAACTCGGGGTTGCAATTGTGGTGGCTTCCATCTCCGGCCAGTGCGTTTTGACACGGGCAAGCGCCATCCGCGCACCCTCAATGCACGCCGACCTCCTCATAGCGCTGATGCGCGGCACAGCACCAAGGAACTGCTGCACCAAACTGAAGTAGCTGTTCAAAATTGGCCCTGCTGGCCACAGGTGATCCACAACAGACCTCATGGCGAGTCTGGACAACCTATGGAGCTCGGCCCATTCAGCCATCCGCTCTTTCAAAGAAAGCGGGCGCGCTGGACCATTAAATTGCGACCAGAACAACTTCTCCACTTCGTGATCTTTTTGATCTTTGAAGTACTTGGCCGCATCAGCGGCACTCGCTGCCAAATCCAGATAAGCGTCTACAGAACTCCACAGCCGGTCAAGAGGAGCATACTTAGGATCTACGAACTTCATCTGCAGCATAAAGGGCTTCCCAGCCGCGATATCCCCGGCGTGACGCAGCTCCTCTTTCATCGCTCCAATTGTAGAGCGGGCGTCCTTGGCTGCCACCGTGGCCTTCTCCAGGTCCGTCATCTTTGCTTGATCTTCCTTTTTGAGAAGCTCGTAACGACCGGCGGCATCCTTCAGCTCCAGAGCCATTTTGGCTATTTCCTCCTTGCTTTTCGGCCTTTTCGGCCCTCAGCTCCTCGACCGCTTTTAGGGCGGCCGCATCACTTTTTCTGGCTTGTTCTTTGGCCTGGGCAAGTTCTGCTCGAAGGGTCTCCACGGCCGCGGCTCCATCTGCAGGAACAATATATTAAAGACACTGGCATCATGCTATTCTCATTAGGTATCGATCACTGGAGAAATCACATAACCTGTGCCTCGTCAAGCCGCTTGTTGACAAGCACGATGTCGGCATCTGCCGCATCCAGTTGCTGCTTGAGCTCGGCAACCTCTCCAGTCCGGCTAGCCACCGGACCTCCTGCCACCTGCATGTGAGGGCGGCTGGATTATTACCTGAGACTATGATCCTCTATTTGCCGCCGTCATCGGCAGCAACCAGAGTCTCAGGGGCTACTATCTGCATAGGGCACACGCTAACGTGTGCGGTACTATAAAAAATACACACCATTCCACGTACCTCAACACCTTGCACCAGACTCATAAAGGCTTCATGCAACCCGCTTTCGGCAGATGAGATCCTCTCAACCACCGTACCCATCAGTGTACGATGCACTTCTGAGATTGTCGCTTGCTCCAGAAAATCCTTCAGTGCGTCCGACCACATAAAAAATGGTGCCGAACTCCTCCGGTTGCTCTCTTCAAGAGCCAGATACTGGGGACTTTGGGTGGCCAAAGGATTATCCTCTGGCCACGCTGGATCAGGAGAAGCCAGCCGTGATGACACCTCGGGGTCGCCCGCTTGGTAAGGCGGGAGGGCATGGGGAGGCGTTTCGCTCTCCATCATCTCCGGAAGAAGATCCCCCGAAGACGAACTCTGCTGAGAAGGGCTATGATCCAGACTACAAGATGAATATTTTAGTTATTTTTCTCAGAAGCTAAGCAAGACGTTTCTTATTGAACTTCTCTTTCTACTTACTGCTCGTGTCACAGCCCTAGAATAATTGTTTGTAGTTAGTGGCATTGCATCCATGCATCATGTCTAAATTTCTTTGAACTTGAAATGGGGACTGACCAAACCCTAGCACCAAATGAATTCAAATAGGCTCAAATAAAATCACTTCCAATAAACCCAAAGTGACTTCAGGAAAAGTCCATCATTTTTTAAACTGGTGAAAACCTCTGACAAAAATTGGTGCATATTTTCCCTAGGTCATTTCAGGTTTTTGGATTAATTCATAAGTATTTGAATTGGAGCATTTAATGGCTATAAATATTTTAAATGCTCCAATAATTCTGAAAACATTTGAGGGCTGTTAGTAAACATTTTAAAAGTGCCCACAAATTTTCTCAGGAGTTTTAAAAAATGGTTTAGTATTATTACTAAATCAAAAACAGAAAAGCAAAATAGAAAACATTAAGTAGAGAGAGAGAGAGAGAGAGAGAGATAGCACCTGGCCCCTTACCTTGGCCCAGCACTGTAACCGGCCGGCCCAGCCCACCAGCGCCCTCCCTGTCGTCTTCCTCCTCGGGACAGTAAGACAGGGGCATGTGCCCGCAGCGCGCACGCACGCGTAGCGCCACCTCCTGCCTCCCTGCCTGTCTCCCCGTTGCCCTGAGGACGCCACGCGACCCCCTTAATGTTCTACCTCTCTCCCTCGAGCTCTCTCCTCTCCCCTGGTTCTCCCTCTCTCGTTTGCCTGAGCGCGCCCGTCGCCGCCGCTTGCTGGCACCACCCTCTCCGGCCACCCCTAGCTCCACTGCCGCGACCAGCAGCACCGCCTTGGACCAGAGGTTCTCCAAGCCGAAGACCCCGAGCACGGGAGCAACCCATCGTCGCCATCGAGATCATCTTCGTCCTCTGCACCGACGGCCGCCATCGCATGATTCGTCGCCGTGAGCGCTTCCCCGACCTCTCCGTTGTTGCTGCCAGACCCGCTGTGAGCCCCTGCCCCGAACCCCTCTTCTTCCCCTCGCGTTCGCATGCTCTAGCCCCATCCCCCGCCATGGACGAGGCTCGCCGCCGCCGTGCCTTGTCGCCAGCGTGGCTAGAGCCACAATAGCTCGAAGCCGAGCACACCGCTGTGCTCAGCGCGGCTCCAGGAGCCCGTAGCGCCCACCAGCTCCTCCCCACGTGCCCCTTAGCTCCAACCCGAGCATGCCCGTAGCTCCGGCCGCCGCCCAAGTGGTCGCCGCCGTAGTTCCCGATCTCTCCTCGCCCAGCGGCCTGCTCCATTGAATGCGGTGCATGTCCAGCAACCCGTAGGGCCAAACCGCGAGCCCAATGGTCGCCGGATGGCAAAACCCAACGCCTCCGCCATGCGGAATGGCTGCCGCCGGCCAGATTCCGGCGAGGCCGACGTGGCGACATCATTAATTGCTAATGAGCCCACTAATGACCCCTCTAGATCCACTGACGTGTGGGACCATGTGATTAATTAGGTTAGTCTAATTTTCTGTTAAGATTAGTACTAATATGTGTGGACCCCACGTGTCAGCTTTGACTTTGATCAAGTCAACGTTGACCGGTCCCACCTGTCATCCACCCAAACCAGCCTGAGACACTGACATATGGGTCCCAGCCGTCAAGTTTGACCTGGGCTGGCGCCTTTGACCTCCTGACGTCACCCTGATGTCATGCTGACGCAATAAGTCATTTTCTGGATTTAAAATAATTCAGGAAATTTCAGAAAATAATGCTAACTTCAAAAATTCATAGAAATTAATCTGTAACTCCAAATCAAACAAATTATATATGAAAAATGATCAGAAAAATCCAATCTATCCATCTTTACTGGTTTCATGCATGTTTAAACAAGTTAACTTTCTGTTTAGTGCAAAACATGATAAAGCACTATTTAAGATCACAAATGTGTTTGAAATTTGAATCTTTGGTTCAAAATAGCTCAAACCCATCTAGTTGTAGTTGCATTAGCCAACACTCTCATTTTACCATGTCATGATCATGCATCATATTGTGCATTGCATTGATTGTGTTTCTTTCTTTGTTGCCGGTATTGTCCCCTCTCGATAGACGTGCTTCCGACGATGAGTTCGATGACACCGACGAAGAGTTATAATATCTTCAGAAGTGCCAGGCAAGCAAAACCCCCTTGTTCATTTCGATACAATCCCACTCTCTCGCTCCTGCTCTCTTTTACTGCATTAGGACAACAACAATTCATCTGTTACTTGTTGCGGTAGCTGAACCCCTTTCCTCTGCATGACCTGTCATTGCCACAGTAAATAGATGAAACCCACTAGAATGAGTAGGAGTTGTTTGAGCCCTGATGTGCCTACTCATTCATGCTTATTTGTCATGCCTGCTACTGCTTAGAGTTGAGTCAGGTCTGATTCATCGGGAATGAATTGGAATGTGGTGAACATGTCCTACTGTTGAGAACTAAGTGTGTGAACACGATTTGGTAAAGGTAGCGGTGAGAGGCCATGTAAGAGTACATGATGGGTTGTCTCATTGCAGCCGTCGTCAGGAACTGAGTTCTGTGTTTGTGATCCATGAACAGTTACTACCACACATTGGGTTCCGGTAACTCGACCCCTCTCGACTTATTAATCAACTTGATCTCTGTCCAGGAGTTGCAACTAGTTTCTGGTGTTTGTAGGTAGTGTTAGTAGTCTACCAAGTGGCACCCGGTACAGGTGGGCTTCGGACAGACTAGGCACCGTGGCTGGGTATGCCAAGCGTCGCCCGTTTGGTGGGCTTGGAACCCTGTACACATCGTTTGGGGCCGTGAGCGACACCCCGGCCGGATCTCCTTGCGGATGGAACCCGAATAGGAGATAAACCTGGACGAGAGACTTGCGTGGTTAGTCAGGTCGTGGCCGACTCCCTCGCCCGGCTTCCGCTTGAAGGTTGCCGAGGTACATGACGTGTATAGGGCGATAAGTGGCGAGAGCGTGTGTGAAGAAGTACACCCCTGTAGGGTTATCATTATCTATTCGAATAGCCGTATTCCTCGGATATGGAAACTTGGACCCCTTGCATAGTTCATAGACAACTGAAAGTGGATACTCTAAAATGCGCAAGATAAGCGTGAGTGCTATGGATGGCGTTCTCGTAGGTTGACGGGAGCGGGTCCATAGTGGTGTATTGATATGGTGAATATGTGGACTCGTGTGCGCCACTTCAAAAGGGTTACTGGCAGTCGTAGTTCAGGATAGCCACCGAGTCAAAGCTGGCTTGCTGCAGTTAAACTCCTCCACCCCCTTTATTGATACCGATGCATATGTAGCTAGTTCTGATGTAAGTCTTGCTGGGTACATTTATACTCACGTTTGCCTATTTTATGTTTTGCAGAGAGACGTCAGTCTTACTAGTAGGTCCGTTTGGACTTCGACGTTTAGCCTGATACCTCAGCTACGATCTTGTGCCCTCGGCAGGATCTGGTAGATAGTCAGGCTTCTCAGCCTTTTTCATTTATAGATGTCTGTACCCAGACATGTTAAGCTTTCGCATGTGCTTTGACTTGTATGCTCTGAATGTTGGGTCATGAGACCCATGTTGGTAATATCTCGCTCCTCGGAGCCTAATGAATAAATACTTGAGTCGTAGAGTTATGTTGTGATGCCATGTTGTATTTGCACATATCGAGCATATTGTGTGTATGATTGAAATGCTTGGTATGTGTGGGATTCGACAACCTAGTTGTTTATCCTTGGTAGCCTCTCTTATGGGGAAATGTAGTTTTGTGCTTCCATGAGCCATAGTAGTCCGCTACAGCCCGGTTCACCGCAGTCCTGCTAGCCCAGCACTACTGCTTCGGAACACTTGACTGGCCGGCATGTGATTCACTTCGTTCCTGTGTCTGTCCCTTCGGGGAAATGTCACGCGGTGACATCCGGAGTCCTGCCTATCCTGCTATAGCCCGGGTTCCCGGAGTCCTGTTAGCCCAGTGCTACAGACCGGATTCACACGCTGCTGACCAACATGCTCGATGTTGTTTCCTGTATGCCTGTTCCCATGAGTTAGTGCTACTTTGGTTTCACGACTAGTCATGTCGGCCCGGGTTCTCTGTCATATGGATGCTAGCGACACTATCATATACGTGATCCAAAAGGCGCAAATGGTCCCGGGCCAGGTAAGGTGGCACCCGTGGGAATACCGTGCGTGAGGCCGCAAAGTGATATGATGTGTTACATGCTAGATCGATGTGGCCTAGGATCGGGGTCCTGACAGCTCGGTCGAAGGCTGGCCCCCTAGCGGGCATTGTGCAACCGGGGTATCCCCCGGGGCAGGACCCTTTGGCGAAGATTTCTTCCCCCATTTGGAGACCATTGTCTCCGGGTCTTCAGAGGCGGTCCTCTTCCTTCCTTGGGAAGGGGGAATTCTAGTTTCTTCCCTCCAGTTACCCTCCTTCGCGGAGGCGCTAGCCTTTTCCTTCCACCCTTCTTCTTCCCCTGAGGGCGCTTGATGAGGCGCGAGCTCCAGCATCCTTGTCAGTACGGGATCCGGTGAGACCTCGGGGAGGGAGGCCGGACACCTGATCATCTTCGCCTTTGTTACCCAGTCCTGGGCAAGGAGCGACCAATCGGAATGATGTTTTGATAAACAAAGATACAGTGTGTTCGATCACAGGGCTACTTACTTGGGTATCTGGATGATTGCAGTTCAAACCCGCATCCTCGGTGGTGTCCGGACACATTATTTGTTGTCCGAGGAACAATTTGTTCATCTCCTCGGGCATCATGCCGAGGAAATGATGGATAACTCGCGGTCCCTCGGGGTTGAACTCCCACATGCGAAGGGGACGATGTTTGCAGGGCAGGACTCGACGGATTAACATAACTTGCATTACCGTGACTAGGCTGATATCTCTCTCGAGGAGATCTCGGATGCAGCTCTGCAATATTGGCACATCCTTTGCTGGCCCCCAGTCCAGCCCCCTATTAACCCATGACGCTAGTTGAGGCGGGGGGCCCGAGCGAAAGGCAGGTGGAGCCACCCACTTGGTACCCCCGGGGGCTGTGATATAAAACCACTCTTGTTGCCATAAGCTGGACACTTCTGGGAAAGAACCCTGGGGCCATGGGGCATCGGCACCTTTGCTTATTGCGGTGCCTCCGCACTCTGCGTGCCGCCCCTCGATCATCTTCGGCTCCACCTTGAAGGTCTTGAGCCACAGGCCGAAGTGAGGGGTAACGCGGAGGAAGGCTTCACACAAGACAATAAACGACGAGATGTGGAGGATAGAATCCGGAGCGAGATCATGGAAATCCAGCCCATAGTAGAACATGAGCCCCTCACAAAGGGGTCTAGAGCGAGGCCTAGCCCTCGGAGGAAGTGAGATATGAACACGACGCTCTTGCCAGGTTTGGGAGTGGGAATGACCTGCCCTCGAGGAGGCGGCCGGTGCGCAATCTCGCCAGTCAAAAACCTGGCCTCCCTTAACTTTTTGACGTCCTCCTCCGTGACGGAGGAATGCATTCACCAACCTTGAAGGTTGGATCCGGACATGGTTGAAGGTCTGAAGCGCCCGACCTAAGCTTCGGGAGTTGGAACTCGAGGCGGGGGAAGGATTCGATTGAGTTCGAGGAGTAAAATATGATAGGCCTTGGTCTCTTTATAAAGAGGCTGGATACCAAGCGTCCTCCTCGTGACCGGTTGGGACTACAATTGAGGAGTCATACCAACGGGCATGATTGGGTTACCCATGTCCGTATTGATGAGAATCACGTGATAAAGAGGACACGATCTCTGCTTCGACAAGACGTGCCAAAGAAAACGCCTCGCGATTTACGCCAAGGCTGGTTGGGAAAAACGTTTTGAATAATGACCGGGCCGTGGTGTGATGCCATGAAATTAAGTACGTCAGCAGATTAGAATGTTGAAAATATTATTCTCTCTACGGTGGTATGTGGAACTTATTTTGCAGAGCCAGACACTATTCTTGTGTTCAAGATCTCCTATGGAGTATTCGGAGGAGGAACCTGCCTTGCAATGCCGAAGACAATCTGCGCGCCGGACTCATCGTCATTGAAGCCTGGTTCAGGGGCTACTGAGGGAGTCCTGGATTAGGGGGTATCCGGACAGCCGGACTATATTCTTTGGCCGAACTGTTGGATTATGAAGATACAAGATTGAAGACTTCGTCTCGTGTCCGGATGGGACTCTCCTTGGCGTGGAAGGAAAGCTTGGCAATACGGATATATAGATCTCCTCCCACTGTAACCGACTCTGTGTAACCCTAGCCCCCTCCGGTGTCTATATAAACCGGAGGGTTTAGTCCGTAGGACAACAACAATCATACCATAGGCTAGCTTCTAGGGTTTAGCCTCTACGATCTCGTGGTAGATCAACTCTTGTACTACTCATATCATCAAGATCAATCTAGCAGGAAGTAGGGTATTACCTCCATCGTGAGGGCCCGAACCTGGGTAAACATTATGTCCCTTGCCTCCTATTACCATCCACCTTAGACGCACAGTTCAGGACCCCCTACCCGAGATCCGCCGGTTTTGACACCGACAACGACTGTATGAGGGTTTACTGGTTCGTCTGCCATCGCCAGAGAATAACAGCAGGTGTGGGTGAGTAGAGGGATGGCTAGGCCAGCGATGGGAGTATGGTGGGGCGGTGAGGCCTGCGCGGCTGCACAGCCGACCCCGGGGAGGAGGGAGCAGGCAGTCCCGCCGGCGCTTGTTTGAAAAGGCTCGAGCAGGAAGAGCAGAGATTGAAGAAGCACGACGGCCATTGGATGGGCATCCAACAGTCACTGCTTGTGCGTCAACCTTTTTTCGGGAAAGCCTCAAATTTGTGGAAAACATCATACAGCCCATCTGCCATTATTTCCAATAATTTACAGCCCATTTGCTAATTCTTAAGGTTTTTTGGAGCCCATATTCTTTTTGTTAGCATTACAGCCCATATTATGGCCACGCTTAAAAAATTATACGAAATTTTGCATATTTCGGTGCGGTCCGAACTGTTTTTAATCCCAAAATTTTGAGTCACATTCAAACTGATTTTAAAAATAAATGTATATCAATATAAAATCAAACAAATTGTCCACGCATAAAAATCAATGCAATTTAAAATCTCGAAATGAAAAAAATAAATTTGAAACTAATTGCCGGTTTGATGTGTTTTAAAAATGTACAACCCAATTCTCATTACTGATAGGCCATTTTCTCGGCCAGCCGAATGAAGCTCTCCTCGTCATGAAACATTTGCAGCCCAACAGGCCTGACAAAGCGACTTACTTGGCAAATCAAAAAAAAACTGGGCTGTGGTCGTGGACCCAGCTGTCAGCCTCTCCACGTACAATACTCTTCCAATGGAAGTCGGTCGTTGACCACATTGACCACGCCGCGCTGAGAGCACCAAGGCAATGGACGATGGCGAGGCCTAGGAAGGGGACGACGCCGAGCCGGGGAAGACGCGACGGTGGATGCCCATGCGGAGAGGAGTACAAGGGTTCACTGGTTCAGTTGCGGTGTGAGGCTGCCGTCGCCGCAGAATAATAGGGGGTGTGGGTGAGTGGAGGGATGGCCTGGCCAACAATGGGAGTAGTATTGGGGCGGTGAGGCCTCTGCGGCAGCACAGCCGGCGACGGGAGGCAGGAGCAGGTGGCATGACCGGCGCTGCTTTGGGCGGCTGGAACAGGAAGACCAGAGGTTGAAGAAGCACTAAGGCCGTTGGATGGACATCGTACGGTCACTGGAGCTAGAATCGTTCATATTGACTAAGTTGACAAAGCCCTCCGTCCCCATCAACTTAGTAGGCCCAAAGGTCAGCCTCCCACTTTGGTGGGTCCCAGCTGGCGGGGGGTATTCATTTTTTTGTGCGCAATAAGGAGGCACTTCCTTGTGTGCGAAGATATAGTTGGTGGGTCCGACCAATTAGCGAAGGGAACGTTTTTTCCATGAAATACAGAGGCCCTTCCAGCGGGTCCCAGATGTCAGGTGGAGGAATCATTATTTTGCACGTAATCAGGAGGCATTTCCTTGTGTGCGGCCGTGGACCCAGCTGTCAGCCTCTCCACGTACAGTCCACTTCCGATGTATGTCGTTCGTTGACCACGCCGCGCCAACAGCACCAGGGCGGTGGACGATGGCGAGGCCTACGAAGGGAACGACATGGAGACGGGGAAGACACGGCAGTGGTTGCCCATGCGGTGGAGAGTACGAGGGTTGACTGGTTCGGCTGCCGTCGCCAGAAAATAACAGGGGGTGTGGGTGAGTAGAGGGATAGACAGGCCAGGGATGCGAGTATATGATGGGGCCGTGAGGCCTGCCCGGCAGCACAGCCGGCCACGGGAGGCGGGAGCAGGCGGTTCCGACGGCGCTGGTTTGGGCGGCTGGGGCAGGAAGATCAGAGACTGAAGAAGCACGATTGTCGTTAGATTGTCATCTAACGGTCTTCAGAGACTGAAGAAGCACGATTGTCGTTAGATTGTCATCTAACGGTCTGACGCTGGTAGAGTCGATTGTTGACTAAGTTTCTTTTTTTATAAACCTTGTGTACGCATGAACTTAGTAGGCCCACAAGTCAGCCTCCAAATCTGTGGCGGACAACATAGAGCCCATTTGCTATTTTTTAATAATTTGCAGCCCATTTGCTAATTCTTAAGTAATTTATTATAGCCCATTTTCTGCCCAGGACCACGGTCAAAAAGTTCAACCTTATTTTGCATATTTCGGTGGAGTCCAAACTTTTGTAATCCCAAAATGATAAACATTTTTTTAAGAACTTATTGATTTGCCAAAAAATCATTTTGTTTTTGTAAGCAAATAAGACATGGGACAATTGAGTTGGTTTAAGGGAAAACCAGTGGAAAAAATATCAGCGCTGGGAGGGAAAACAACAACAAAAATAAGGATGTAAATATGAAAAGTGAATTTTATGTATTTTCAATATAATGATACGTGTATATGAACTTGTAAAACTATAGGTAGAGATTAGAAAACGGATGTAGGACATGCGTTTCAAGAGGAAAATAGAACTGGGTTGTGTGTTTGATTCAGTAAAAAAAAGTGCATGAGGATGTTGTAAGACAAAATATAACTAACGCTGGCGGGCCAGAGGCCAGTATATACCTGCTGGATCTTTGTGCCCCGTTGTCGTCATGGGCTGGGCCTGTTAAAAACAAAACCAAGCCTGGGCAGTCTACAGCCCAGTTGAAACTTGCTCGACCTGAAAAAACAATATACGTGCTCAATAAACAAGATAATTCTGCAAGTACAGAATGATAACTGGGATGCAGCAGGGATATTGTTTTTTCATCGTGATAATAAGAGCATGCACTTGTTTCGAAAAATTTGGAGAACTGGAAATTCGAACGGCAGGTGCTTATGCTACCTATCAAATAAAAATCAGGTGCCTAAGAATTTGTTTCAAAAACAAATGATTCAGCTTTATATCCACGTCGATCCTCAGCATGATGGTTGGAAGCAAATGCCAAGTTCATACCAAAAGATCGTTAACAGCAATACCAACTTGCAGACGACAAGGTAGTACAAGTACCAATACCAAACTAACTTATAATCTTTTTACTCCTGGCCCTAGTGTTCGTCTGGTAGAAAATCTTGCAGAGGACCAGCTCCCGCTCCTTATCTTGCTCCAGGTCCCCGAGGTGGTACTCGTGCATCACCCAGTTGGTCCTCTGTTGGTCGAAGTTCTTGTTGGTGTGCGGCACCAGAACCTTTTTGCCGCCCATCTGCCGACCGTTGACCATCACCGGCAAGGTACTGCCGGTGTGGTGCCACATCGCGTGCATGCCGCACTCCTACTGTATCTTGCGACGCGTCCACATGCCCCTTTTGAAAGCCCTGAAATTGCGCTGGAATAAATGCTTGCTTAGGCCACTCAATGTGATACCTGCAGTATTGTCAAAGACAGGTTTTAGTGTACGTAGTTGGCATTTTCATAACATCTTTGGCATGTTGCAGCCACTTGTTTCACTTTTTATTAACTATCAAATTGTAATTGCTTCACCAGGTCTGCGTCTAAAAATAAAAATAGAGCTATAAACAAAGGAATATGTTTGTGCAAGTAGACGGCCGATCGGTGTGTTACCTGGAAGTTTCTCGGGATGGGTGTAGCATATGTCGTGCTCGCTGTCGATGGTTGGTATGAACAAATCGATGAGAGGGTGAGATCTCGCGCTGTCAGCACTCACTTTGGCCTCAAGGTGCTCGATCAGCTCCTGATCCATGGGATCGAACTTGACGCCAGCCGGCAGCACCGGCCAATCCTTCTTCGACTTGCATGGGTTAATTCCAGTTATATGTTACTCAATGTATGATCAATCGACTGTTTTAAGTGAATGATGAAAGATTTTGACAGATAAGTGGTACTACTTACTAGTCATATTTAGTGTCACATTTTAACCATAGGTTTAACTAACAAGTACGCACTTGAGGCCTAAGTGATATATATACCGCACAACATCTCCATCATCATTATCAGTACATCCTGCGCAGGTGAGTTAGGATGCACTTGATCCCAGAAAGGTATCTATCCTTCCAACTAGAGGAGTGCTTCAAACTAACAATAGTACATGATATCCAACAAAAGAGTGTCATGCTACAGCAGCAGAATACATGGCTCAATCTACATATTAGTACGAATCAAGTTGTGCATATTTGCTGTTAGCATGAAGCACATCGATTCTTGTCGGGTTTGCAAAATCCATCCATCGCATGGAAGCTTGATGCCTTTCACACACTGAAGATTATCTGGCAACAAGCTGTGTCGACGAATCTCTGGATATGGTGATTCATGAAACCCATGGTATGATGTGTAAACACAGTCTCCCTGGTGAATGGAAGTTGCATAGCACGGTAATCATCACCGTGATATGATCGATGATTAGTTGGATGATCGGATAATTGAGCCTGAGGAACATGGAGTGGTTGCCAAGGCTGTAAACCCGCCTCCAGTTTAATACGCCTAGCCCAACAGAGCTAGGATCTTTCTCAAACACGGAGCAGCCATAGCCATCAATGTCACGAACACCCCAGGCATTGTACTGCATGTGGTTTGATGAAATGGTTTGGTCAATTTGGTACGTGCAAATGAGCATCAAATGACCACCGTCAGCTGAACGAGCGATAAACCACCACCCATCGGCTGGTATGATTCCAGGTCCTGGAATCATGAAGGCCAGCGCATTTGCGTCTGCTGCAACAATTCAAATTGGAGACCAAAAGGACAAAAATAAACAATCATGTTCAGAGTATGTGTGGAATTAAGATTATTATAACAGTGACACATATCATAGACAGAGAATTGCAATGCCGTGGTCATAATCATACCCCAAGTTAAAAATAAATAAGCCAATGGCTTTCATATTCTAGTAATATATCATGGTTCAAACATCATGTAACAATGAGAGGAAAACAGATATGACAGGGCCTACTCATATTCTACCATAGCACTTACTACATTTATCATATCAACTCTAAGCAATAACATGTGTTGTTATAAAAATCCTGGAAATGAGAGTAACATATAGCAATCATGAGGTTATACTCATAATATCTATTCTAACAATCATTAGATACTAATTGTTCTCATATCAACTCTAACAATAACATGTGTGGTCATAAAAATCTAGGAAATGAGAGGAACATATAGCAATGATGTGGTTATAGACATACTATATATTATAAATTTGTAACAATGAACAAGCAGTCGTATTCTCAAGGTAAAGATGAGATGAGATAGAACAATTACACGACGATAGATTCCACCAGTATAGGCAGCCAATCTGTGCGTCGACCGCATAAACGATGCCATCATGCACTATAGCATCAGACAGATGTGTTGGGTAAAGAGGATCGACGATGAGCCATAACCATGTATGGCGACCAGATTCCAGATAGACTAATCCCATGTTGAACATGGCAATGAGCTTGCAATCCATGTAGTCTTCTGATGGTGTGGGCACTTCACAGATTACAATCTTCAGCAAATAGGCAGGAGTGTCCGGCGGGCCGCGAGGCTTGATGGCTGCGGTATCCAAAGATGGAAGGGTGATCTCTCGCTAGGTGTAGATATCCACGAGACGCCACGGACTACGAGATTGGTGGATGAGGACGATCCAGTTGGCCTTCATGCCTGCCCAGTAGTGGCCGCGCATGAAGGACAGGTGGACGGGTAGTGCTAGCATGTTGAGGGCCACCACGGAAACCTCCGTAGGATCGTCAAGTCGGTATCTGGGCCACCTGCGAGGATCGGGCATCAGCAAGCAGGGTATCTTGAAAAGATCCTGCCGGTTGCAGACAAGTAGACGGTACAAAGACACCGAGCATGCGACCAGACGAACGGTGCTGAGTAGGTCCATACGATTACAGATCTGCTCTAAGAGAACATTGGGTAGGGAATTCCAATCGCGGATCTGCGTGTCAGTCAGTTCTGCCATTGGGGTTTTCGGTGCCTGCGAGCCAGCGGGGAAGTGGATTCGGGCGGGCGAGCGAAGAAGCTTCTCGTCGTGTGGCCGAGCAGTGAGTGGGGGATATGGTACACGCGAGCTACCAAGGAAGATAGCGCGGGTGGGTGAGCAGAGAGCGGGGGGAAATGGTGTGCGGCCGACAATGGGGAAGAGAGGAGGAAGAAGAGTGGAAGACGGGGAAGAAATTGCATTAAATCTCAATTCTACTACTACTACCAGGATATACCGTCCTTCAGAGTGTAAATAGTTACACTGATGACATATGTGTCTACCACAAGAGGGCCCATATGTCAGTTAATGGAGGACAGAAGCGTGCTCTACTGGCAAACATGATGGCAGTACTGGGTAAGGCTGATTTAGTAACACCAACACGCTGGTTCAGCTTATTAATTAAGTGTCCCATCTGCTGCAGCATGTGTTGTCACTTCACTACGAAGACTAGTTGAATAGTTCTCTTTGGCCGAGATGGAGAATAATGAACTGCGAAGACTTCCTATCTACATTATCCCTATGCCTCTACGCTCACTTCACTCATTTTTCTCCGTACGTAGTCACTTGTTGAAATCTCTAGAAAGACAAATACTTCATATTTGGGAAAAGAGGGAGGATTTTACTCCGTATTTGGGAACAGAGGGAGGATTCTACTCCATATTTGGGAACAAAGGGAGTATCACCATATGGAGGGAACAGAGGAAGCTTGAAATATGAACATGTCAATGGGAGGGAGTAAGCCCCATGCATGCATGCATGCATGCAACATGCAACACTCACACATACACATGGATGCACACAACACTCACGCACTCATGCGGCACACAGCACACGAGGCAACACACACACTCATGCTCAAGTGCTCAACCTACTCCCTACGTCCGTGAAAGACTGTACATTTAGAGATTTACACATTGACCAGGGCATAATTAACGCCCCAAAGTAGCAGACTTATGTGTGCATGCGACCATTGAGAGAAGAAAATTAAATGAAGGATGTTCCATGCTGTAATTAAGGATAGACATGTAGCCTATACCTAGAGCACAAGTTGGTGCATTAGTTAATCAATATTGATTTAGATTAAACGCTAAATGCATTGGAAGTGTAGATGTACTACTCCCTTCGTCTAGGTGTGTAAGTCATCTTACGTTGTCCACTGCGACCAAGGCGGACAGGAAAACGAGAAAACTTAATGTATTTTTGCTAATTAATAGCATTGCATGCAATGAACTAACCACTGCATGTCGTGTTTATTAGTCTCAAGTCATTGAAAGCATGCACGGCCCACGTCTCTTATTGGTTGATATGTCACAAAACAAGAAACGGGGAGGGAGTTAATGTACCGTGCCTAAGTGTTTTGGTATTATTTGGTTTTCGTAAGGTGACTTACACACCTAGATAGAGGAGTACACTCTTTGTTTTTTAGCTGATTTCTTTGCTCTGCCAACTGATAGGTGGGACCCAGAAACCAGGTGACAATTTAACCAGTCAACAAAGTGCCACGTTGACTATGTGGCCGGTCAGTAGGGTGCAATACGGTGCTCTACGACGAGCTAGTGATAGTATAATCACCGCAAAACTATATATAGTGACCGTAAAGAGCGTATTGTTACATACGTTGACCGCTAGTGTATTTTCTCGTTTCAAATCAAGCCATATTAACCGGAAAGGACGCAGTATGGATTAGTACTAGTACTGCTTTGATGTGTCTAGTCAACTCGCCGAACGAGGAGAAGCTTGCTTACTACGCCTCTCCCTCGCCCACACGTGCGGTGGTTCGCAAGACGAGGAGAGGGTTTTGACTACAGCGCCCTATCCCTCTCCCTCACCCTCGCCCTTGCCCTTGCAGTGGTCGTGCAGCAGTTCAATCGGTGTCAGATTGCCAGAAGCATAATGTGTACTGTAGTATCATCATTGTTGGACCTTTTGAAGAGGCGAAGAGCCAAGGGCAAGGTTCACACGAGTACGAACTTTTGAACCTCCCGAAGAGGCAAAGAGCCAAGCGCAAGGTTTTATAGGAGTTTTCATCCTAGTAGGACAACTATAGCGAACGATGCTACTGTATGATGCCGCCACGTCACGTATATCCAAAGTTGTGCCACCTTTTTTCTCAAAGAGCGTGTTGGAGCCCGTGCAACAACCACACAAGTTGCCCTTACACATAACACATTTACGAGTAATAAATTCTAAAGGACAAATGCTAGTATGCCACACAAGTCCATCTCCAATTCATGTGATAAATTTGTGGTACCATGGGTAACGACTGCTAAGATAGTTGATCCCAATATGCCAAAGTCAGCTACAAGGTTTCAGGTTAGACCGAATCGCGGATGCAAATGTACATCCAGGATCGGTGATCTTATTTTGATCGCGGGATGACTGGTCCCTGCAAAATAATGGAGTACCATTAGGGATGCAAATGATGGTTTGTGCATTCCATTTGTAATCTCCCGTACCGTAGGATGGCAACTAGATGAAACAAGTCCCCTGGCTTGTCACCGCGAAGATGCAACCTAGATGGCTCATGGCATCTTCAAACATGTAGGGGTACAAATCTGCCGCCGCCAACATGCGCCAGCCTCTGCTGTTACTGCCTCTTGCATTGATGGCAATCCTTATGTCGAACACCGCGATGAGATAGTAATCATCGTAGCCGCGTCGCTTTGTCGGCGGGTCCGTAATTGCTATCTTCTTCAATCTCATGTAGGCATCATCATACGTATTCAAGCCCAGCCAGTTCGGAAGGCCGATCCCAATGGTGGAGAAGGGGTATACCGGAACGACCGCATTACTGTGGATGTTGTGCACAGTGATGGTGGTATCCGGCCGGAGGTATGCAAGCCAATATTCGTTGGCACCAAACCAGACCTATATATAAGACGGTGGGCAGCAAAGAAATTACGGGATGGAAATGGAATAACTAGGTACTACGTGATCAAACTCCATTACTAACATGCTCATCGGACAAAATCCGACTACCTCTCAACGTCGGCAACTCTAGCGGAGTCAACGTGCAACCATGGCCAGGGAGCGGTGGACTGTTCGAAGGATTGTCCCATAGAAGAACCTTCTCCTCGAGGACGCATGGAAGACCAACAAGCATGGCCTTTTCCCAAGCCATTTTAAGCACCGTCTTAAAATAGTTGGTGCAGGAAGCACCGAGTCTTGCGGCGGTGAGGACGTCAGAGCAGCGTGCAATTTCTCCCAGAGGATCGTCGTGCAAGGTCTCCTAGCCCCGACGAGGAGGAGAACCGCCTGACGGATCCATGGAAGCAGCGACAAACTACCTTCTCTTCGGGGGGAGGGGAACTGGCGAGGAGGAGATAAGAGCGTAGTAACCGTAGGGCCTCGTCCCTTCCAGCTGTAGATCGTTCCTTCCAACTGTAGCAAAGGGGTGAGGCAATTACTTACTACTAGTACTAGCATTATGGACGTTATGGGATTGCATTATACTGTAAATAGTAGCACTAGTAAGAAATTTTTGGCACTATCTAGTAGTTTTTGGCGTGGATTAAGAAATTTTGGGTATGTTTTTGCTATTCTTGTACACGCCAACTAGTGTAAAAAAAACGTCTTACATTATGTGATGGAGGAGTACGTACTCGTACTACTTTCTCAACTAGTAGTGCGAGGGTACTACTAGTGCTATGTACTGTACTTCTAGTATAGTGCATCAGTTTTGAACTCTTGAATCTCAGGGCCAAGGAGCTACAGTTGGAAGTGGAGGGTACTACTGTTCTCTAGAACCATCGCTGTACTATCAATGCAGGGAAAGTACACCTGCATAGTGGCCTAGTGGGTACTCTCGGTGCTCTATTCAGCCGCTCCTCTCACGTAGCTGGCCTACTCAGCCGCTCCTCACGCACACACTAGCAGCCTGTTTATCAGCGATGGTTACTGCGGGGGAAGAACATTTGAGTTATTTGATATAGCGAGACTAGGATTTTCGCTTCCATTTGTGGAGGTGTAATGGATCTCGTCGAACTTTGTTAGTAGTTCCTTCTTTATGAATGAGATGAAGCAAAGCTTTTGCCTCCGTTTCAAAAAAACACGTCAAGAGGAATTTCTTTCATAGTAGAGCCGATAATGGAGTGAAGTCCATGCGTGCAACGCCACAAGCTATAGAGTAGTAGTAGAGCACTTTACGTACAGAGCCATATTGCACAGTTCCCAATGCCCCGCCAGGCTTTTCCGGCTCCTCGGGCTTAATTGGGAGGCACTATTTTAAATATGCTACTAGCTGATGAGGAAGCTGCAAGCGAGGTGTGGCTAGGGCGACCACGCGAGCCACGAGATGCTGGGAAGGAAAACCCGTTCACGTGGCTAGGCTATTCAGTGCACCCAGATTGTGGTGCCGCACGTCCGTTTGACTTCAAAACTCAAACTACCCGTGTAAAATATTGGCTCGCAGCGATGTTACTATTTAAAAATAAGGCCGGCGTGCGTTTGGTCGGGATCGAACCCACAAAACAAGGTATACACTCCTGCGACCACTAGTAGTACTCGTTGGAGTACAACGCAACCTAGAATCACCTTTTGTCGCTAGTAGTACATTGTTCCTTACAGGAAACCCCTAATAATGCAAGAAACCACTAATAATTCCAAGAAACTACTACCACTTGCATACGTGGCAGACTTAAGATAAGACTACCTTATCAACCATTGTACATGCTCTTACAAACCAGCCCTACCAAGAAACGACTACTCTACAAAGTGCCGTTATAGGCACGTTTCAACCCATGGCCCTGTTTGGATACATTTGTTGTCAATCTAACTCTACCATCCAAACACCACTTTGGTTAGAGTTAGTTCAGGGTTAGAATCTAACCTCTGACTTAGAGTATCCAAACAGGGCCCATGTCGCCCATTGAGTCAACACCTTCTATTCGACCGGGCGTTATGACTTGTGGGACCTACATGTCAGTCTGCACAAAAATCCCTGAGTGACCTCCTACCTCCGGCCCGTCCACCTAGTCATCCTCGGCCATGAGATGCAGCTACCACCTCCTGCAGAAGGCGAGGTCAAAATCACCGGCGGTGGGGAGCCCATCTTGCGGCAGCCCGGATGCTAGCTCCGTCCGGCGCTCGCGGCCGCTAGCTAGCCAAGATAGCTCCGTCCAGCTGCTTGTCTGCAAGGTTTGCTAGCTAGATTGGCATGGCGGCGCGGCGGCTTGCTCGCACGCTCTGCGCTAAGGCCAGCCATCTGGCTCGAGCGAATCCAGCGTGGCGGCTTGCTCGCTCGTGAGTCACGCTCGGGCCAGCCTGCTAACCCGTGCGGAGGCCAGCACGGCGTCCGGCCCGTCCAGCGGAGCGGCGGCCAGCTCGGTCATCACCGGCGCCACCGACGAACACGCATCGGTACTGTTTGAAGTAATGTTTAGGAAAAATAATGATTTGAGGGGGAATAACAGGATAGAAGGTCAGACGTGGGTCCCTCATGTCAACGGTCAAACAAAATACGTTGGTTTAAGCTGCCACGTCAGCACGGACGTGTGGGCCAACCCTGTCATAAATGGGTTTAAACTAACCTAATCGGTAGGTAGTAGTTTTTGGCGTGGATTAAGAAATTTTGGGTATGTTTTTGCTATTTTATGTACAATAGATTCTTCCTAGGGCTGGTTGAAAGTGGTAGTTTTTTGTTAAATACTCTACATATTGTAAGTAGGAGTGAAAGTTAAGCTTTGGACGCCAATAATCAAGGCTAGTTACATAGTGCATATGTACATGACTGAAAGTAAATATCAACAATGAGTGACTAATATCTTGATGGAAAACTCGAAACTATGGAATACTAGGGAAAAAATTGGCATGGTTGGAAATACTAGCAATGTTCATGTGCATTGCAACGAATCATAATTAGAATAATACTTATTCACAAACTTGATACAAAACACAGTAATTTTGATATACATATATCACTAGAGATATATTATGTTTCAATTATAATATATTCCTTAGGCTATTTTGGTGAGGTCAGGGAGGGATGTGGTTGGTTTTAAGATACTAATTATGGGTTTTCTGCAAATTGGTAGACAAGTGGGATGTTTGTGAGAAAAGGCAACAACTTACCTCACAGTCGTTAGATGTAGATCTAATGGTCACAAATGACGGATGGCAGACACACCATCATCACCAACTTAGTCTTCTGTAGGAGTACTAGCAAGATCCGTGCATTGCACGGAACATCAAGATGCATTTTTTATAAAAACACTCGTTGTGATTGACCCATGCGGGAGTAATCCCATGTGTAAAAACTAATGATATCTCGAGAAATAGGAGATAAGGTGAAGAGGAGTGGGGCGTGGTGGTGATTGGTGGTCGGACTAAGCGGAGGCATGGGGATTGACGACGCCGGCAGCGGCCACCAGCCCAGTTTGTTCCAGAGGCTTACTTTCTTAATTGCTCAACAATGAGGTTGTTGGAGATAAGGATGAACCAGGGAAGGCCTTGTCTGCAAATGTGGACAGGGGTGCGGGTATCATTTAGTTTAATTTCCATCGGTCAGATATAGATCGGACGGTCTATATTGCAAGATGGCACGCTTACCATCATCACCAACTTGGTTTTTTATAAGAGAAGAAATATAAGTATGGAGATACAAACGTACTATCGATACTTGTTTCCGAAAACTAGCATCTACATTCTATTCAACCCCTCAGCATGTGAGGCCTTAGCACAATGACTTCTCGACTATGTAAAACAAAGGTTTTCCCGTCGCCGATAAGGAGGGGGTGACGACAGCATGCTTTTTGGCTTGCTCTAGTCCTAGTAGTCATACTAGTTGGTCTAAGCACGTGTAGATTTATTCTTATTCATGTCTCGTGTTCGCCGTACTGCCATGACTGTTGATGAATAGACGGTAAGTTATTCACGGGGAAACCCTTGTTGAGTGTGTTTGCGCGCGCGCGCGCGCGCGAGAGAGAGAGAGAGAGAGAGAGAGAGAGAGAGAGAGAGAGAGAGAGAGAGAGAGAGCGTGTGTGATATGTCTAGAGACTGAGGCAATGATAACAGATTCTTTGTGTCTATGTGTGTGGAGGATAGAGAGAGACATGTACATGGGGCTTTGTGTTTTGTAACGTGGAGACACATATACATAATTAGAGAGTGAGTATGCGAGATACACATGCGGACATGGGGAGAGATGAGGATCTAGATTAATGGGTGTTTGTGCGCATCTGTGTGTGTGTTTGTGCGCGCATTTGTGTGTGAGAGGGAGTGTGTGTATATGGAGTAGAGAGACCACTAATGATGTAAACCTAGTATAAGGGAAGGGGGAATGGTGTGACATGTGTAGTAGCGGGATAGCATGGGTGCGGGCGAGGGGAGCAGACTATTTGGAAGAGACATCGATTGTGTGTGGGAGAGGGGTGTGTGTGTGAGAGAGAAAGCTAGCGATGGAGAGAGAGAGGAAGAGAGGAGGCGTTTGTGTCCATAAATGGCGTATAGATAGGGAGACAATGTTGATGTTGTTTGAAATTGGCCTATGTACGGAGACGCAAGGGAAGCGAGTCATCGTGTGTGTGATAGGGACTTCATGAGAGATCTAGAATAGATGGTGTAGAGAACAATGTGCGAGATCGAGAACGATGATACATTAGGGAGCTATGGAAAGAGTCACGACATATATGTATACAGGGAGGAGCTGGGGCAGGTCCGCATGTGGCAGAGATAGAAAGAGGAGAGTGGTGCACAAGGAGACAAAGTTTGCTTGTTTTGCAGTGGGGGTGGTGTGTGAGGTGAGTGTGCGAGAACCACATAACTAGGGAGATAGATGTTTGGGGGCGACGTTTTCTGTGTATGGGAAAGATACACTCTACATAGTACGTGTGCTTGGGAAAGAGAGATGCCGGGAGACCTAGCTAGAGAGTGGGGGAAGAGATGTGTGCATGCCCAAGAGACAAAGTGATAGAGACCTATACTGGGGTCCGAACTTTAGAAGAGAGAGGGGTGTTAATGTGCTCGTTTGTTGGTGTTTAGGGGAGAGAACGACTTCTCTGTGTGTGGGGGGGTGGGCGACGAGGAGGGGGGGATGGCTTCAGATAAAGAGTGAGGTGTCTATATTTGAGGGACTTTAGCGTAGTTGAGATATACATGGTCAATAGTGTGTGCACTCAAGGTTGATCAATTTGTTTCACAGTTTGGACTATGAGATAACGATACTTTTGAACATGCTTGATATACTTTGATGTACCAGAATTACAAACCTAAGATTGGAATTTTGGAATTCGACTCCAACATTAGCTTTTGTAATTCATTTAAATGGAGGTACATTTTTAAGCCGGGATTTCGTGATTTCAAATTCATATATCAAACCTAGAGATATACACATACGGGCATGTTCATACTTTATAATCATCCACATTATTCATACACATACACATTTTTGCTTTTGTCGTCATATTTAGGATAAACACATTTGGAATTTCATTTGAATTGGACCATATGATGCTATTTGCTTGTAGTAGCTCAGTGATCCATATTTGAGTTGAATGGATAATCTAAGTTTCGAGTTGGAGACATTGATTTTCAAAACTTGCACTTTTTTTCCGTGCAAAACAAACAAATTCTCTGCCATGATATCATAGTCGGCCATACAAGAGTAGAATATAATTTCAGGCGCCAAAAGCTTTCAAACTTCCCGCTCACATCGAAATATCTCGCGCCCGAAAGTTTAGCCCTGCGATATTCCTATTTTACCCCTGCCAGATGAACGGAAAAGGGCTGCTTTGGTAACTCCATTGTTTTCCCCTCTTTGCCCCCAACATTCTTCCCCAGAGCCCCTCCCCTTCCCTTCCCCGACCACCCCAACCACGGCAAGCCGTCGAATCTACTCCTCCGCCGCAGCGGTGGACCTCACACCCCGACGGATCTACCTTCCGCACCTTGGAAGCCCCAACTACCAACTCACCACTTCATCGGAGCTGCTTCAGCGACTTGCTTGTACACCGCTCCAGATCTCCTTGACCGCCATCATGGTCCACCGCACCGGATCTTCTTAACCGGCGCCCTCGTCCACCACAGTGTAGGCCCTTCACTGACTCCCTCGTCTGTCCCTTCGCTGGCCCTTCATACGAGCCCTCGTCCGCCGCAACAGATCCGCCTCACCGAAAGCACTTTACAACACGCCCGCTGAAGCCTTCGTCCACTGCACCAGACCCGCTCCATGGATGACATATTCAACTCCACCGGCCCTGCTTTACTGACGCCACATCCTCATCAGGTTATTTCTATCTGTACTCCTTTGGTTTTTCTCTTTATCGAGCAACTGTTCACTTACCACATATGAGCTTTCTTGTATGTCGATAGGCGCCGCAACCGTAGCACCGGAGTCGCTTCAGCGATGGCGATAGCCGGCCCAAACTCAACCACAACATGAGCACCATCGACGATCCTTAGCTATCAAGTATGCCAACGATACCCATACGCCGCCGAGAATCAGGTACTATTATCCAACGACCGGCGCGTACGTTCACTTTCTTAGCATAAGCACCGCACCTTTGAATTTCTTCAGGGCATCATCCAATTTTTCATGAGACCCGTTATTCTGCTTGCACCTGTAGGGCCATACTTCTGGCAGTGAACATGTTACATGTGCTAAATTACATACCAGTGCACATATAGTTAATATGCTTTAGTTTTGTCCTAAGTATTACTTACTTCCTAGATATCACTGCCTACTATTTTACTTCTTACATGCTATATTTATGATAATGGTGTTGTTCTGATGCCACCTGTTGGTTCCATCAGACTGCTTCATGTTCTCTGCTTAATTACACATCATCAAACTAGCATGTGGTTTCGCTGGTTTTTGTTCGTTTTACCCTACATTTTCTGATGCTAGCTATTACATCACTGCTACGAGCCTCTGTTAATTACTTTTTATGTGTTCTTGATCTTCCCAAGTTGCATGACTAATTTGATGCTTCTATTAATTGTGGAGCTGTCAACCCCATCAAGCAAAATGTTTGTTCTTTTGGGGCTGGCACCTCGAACAAGCATAAAAATAGAGGGAAGCAGATATATTGTCGTGTATGCACACACCCTTCTTTCATTAGTTTAGATGAACCATTGATGATCAATTCGAACCAGTGCATGTGATTAAAATTAATTTTACCTAAATAGAGGGTGCAGAATAAACTACAACAAGTAGATTTGCAACCATGGGATGCTGACGATATCTTCAAAGAACATTGCAATGGCAGCGAGGCTTCACAGCAACATATGGTAAGCCAGTGTGTTTTAGTACATGTGAAATGTAATGCGTGTGGGCTGCTTTCTTGGCTTATGCCCTCAACCTGTAATCCTACAGAATAACAAATAGTTCAGTTGTCTGCTTTGCTGTATTGCTTCATTCGAATGCTTGTTTGTTACTTGTTACGCTATACCTGAGTTGGCCAATATGTCAGCAGTGCCTGCTGTACTATCGTAAAGAAATGCATGCCTAGTTCATTTGAGTCCTTAACTTTTCCTCTGAACCATCACAAGACTGTATTCGTAGTTTATATGAGGCCACACTCTTAAGTGCTTTCTCAACTTATTTCAACTGCTTAGATGCCTTGGCAAGTTAAATATAGCGGTGGTACACTCCCTTTCGACTAGGGATGTCAACTGGGTCCCGTTTAATCCCGATTAAAGTCCACTAGTGGTACGATAGTTCAAAAGAGTTTTTGTTTTTTGAGGAAAATGAACCCGGGAGCTAGCAAAAAGTAACTAGATGGGACTGGCGAATGTCGTTTATTTGCCACTTACATCCCTAGTTTCATCTTACCACTTTAATTTCTTTTCGGCTGATGCTGCTTCGAACCATTTAAATATAGCTTGCCATGCTCGGCAATAATTCGTATGTCATTTACCATGTAAGCTTACTGCCTGGATCATGCGATAACTATCTCTTAATTATGTCCAGCGGAAACCTTTCAGGATGCTGTTCACACTAGGACACAATGTACAACCCCAGAATCTATTTGTGGAAGAAGTGCGCCATCCATGTTACCAGATGGTAGCAGTTCAGAGGCAACACCATCGGAGAGCAGTCTAAGCACAGATATTATAGTTCTTGAGGCTCTACTAGAGGCAGAAAGAGATGTGTCGAATTTCGGGTTCCGACAGACCCTTAAGGTCCGAACTCTGGGGTGCGCTCGGAGATTATGCCCTCTACCTCTCCGTCTCGCAAGGATCTAAACTACCAAAGGAACAACACAAAAGACACAGAGTTTATACTGGTTCCGGCCACCGATGTGGTGTAATACCCTACTCCAGTGTGGTGGGTGGATAGCCTCTTGGGCTGATGGTGATGAACAGTACAAAGGAGAACAACCTCGCGATGGCGTGTTCTTGCTGGGACGATGAACTGCTAGGGGAGTTCAGCTGCCCTTCTCTCTCTCTCAGTGTGCCTGTGCCTGTTCGGTCCAATTCTAATTGCCTATACCCTGGGGGTGGCTAGTCCTATTTATAGGCAAAGTCCCTGGGCCTCTTCCCAAATATTGAGCGGGAAGGGCGCCAACAATTGGCCAATTCGAAGGGGAACACACAGTACTCTTATCCTGACTAAAGTTGGTCCTCGCTTGCCAAAGGCCCTGTGGTGACGCCGTCCTGGGCTCCACGATGACCTCCTTCCCGCCGTTGGACTGGTCTTGGTCTCATTGCACCAAAATGGATGCCTTTGCTTGATCCTCTCGCCTGCGCTTGCCCCCTTTGCACCAAAGAGGAAAGGGGGGGGACACTGTGCGGGCTGGCGCCCGCCTGGCGCCCTTGGTCATCATGTCTTGCGTCATGGGCACCTCGCGAGGTACCCGGCCTTGATCTCTCCGCCTCCTTGCGAGCCAGCCTGATGAGGCCGTGCCTGAGGAAGTGCCGTGTCGTCCGCCCCGCGAGGCTTGGCCCCTCGGGAGGGTCTTGGGTCTTGTGTTGATGAAGTTGGGCCGTGCTGGGCCCCCTTAGCCACGCCGCGGGCCGCAGGCAGGCATGTCTGGGGACCCCCGTTCCCAGAACGCCGACAGTAGCCCCCGGGCCCAAGGCGCGCCCGGACTTGGCCGTGCCGAGAGGCGAAAGGGCGAGGGCGAAGCGCCGCGGGCCCCAACAGCCTGCGGCCTTGGGCGCCGCGTGGCGGTTGACGGGACGTGGGCGCCTCCGCTTCCCCACGACGCCTCGATGATAGCGCGTTGTGGACAAGTCCTGTAAGTGCTTGATCCCTCATCTTTTTGTTCCTTGTTCCGCCGCTAAGGCTTGATGTTTGCTCCTCTTGGATAGGTTGGCGCCCACGGCGAAGAAGCTGAAGGGGGCTCCCGAGGCCCCATCCGCGGCAACGCCTCCGCCTGCTGGTGAAGGCGATCGTGAGGCATGGGCTTCTCCTGCCCGCTCATCCTTGCGAGGCCTGGCTGAGCTAGCTGGGGAGAGCCCAGCCCCCATGGCCAAAGTGACTCCCGAGGTGCTCCTGCCTGCTGCCGCCACCACGGCCATCGGGGCGCAGCAGACTCCGCCTCAGGACGCTGTGGTCTCGCCGCCGCTACCTTCTCCTCCCGTTCGACCGACTGCTGCTCCCCCAACTCCTCCTGCCGCCTTGAAGTGCGCCGATGCTTCTCCGTCTTCTTCTGCCGTCCTGGAGCGTGCCGTTGCTTAGCTGGACCGGCTGCGGCAGGATCTTCTTGGTGCCGACCCTCGCCTCGTGGCCGGGCGCCTGGAGCTGGCTTCGGGGTGGATCCGCTTTGACGCCTGGATTCGGGCGACGCTGGTTCAGGCCTCGACGGCCTGTGACGAAGAGAGGGAGGCCACCCTCGAGGCGAAGATTGCCCGGGACGCGGCCTGGAGAGCCCGCTGGCCGGTGACGAGGACGACCCCACCAAGCTGCTTCCTTTCCTCGTTCAGGCCCTTGGGGACGACGCCCTTAGCCTTGGCTCCACGGCTGAGGCCGAGGCGCGTGTCTTGTCTTCTGCTGCGCTGACGCGGGTCTTCGCCCACATCTACCTCCGTGATCCCAGCGCCGACCTCGACAGCCTGCTAGAGCCGATGAGCGGCGAGGGTGCTGCCGCCGCTGTCGAAGCCGTGAAGGGGCGCGCGGAGGCGCTGCTGGGGAAGTTCCGGGCCTTCAGCACCAAGCCGAAGCAAGGCGCTGCTGGTCCTGCTACTCCGCGAGGCGAAGCCACTCCGCGCTGCCCCACCGCCGACAAGTGACTCCACTGCCGCTCCTGTTCTTCTTTTACTTCCTGCACATGCATCACGCCTCGAGGAGGCATTTAAACTTGCGGTTGGTACTGAGACGACAGTATGGACTGTAATATTTGCTTTTAATTTCTTTGAGTTTTATGCTTTTCCTCCCTACTTGCTTGTGTTCTATGCCGGCAGAGCCCGGCCGCGCGCGTACCTCACCCAGCATTAGCCCCGACCGGAAACCAGGGCAGGACCAAAGGAGTGAGGGGCTACGTGACAAGTTAGGCTCCTGAGTCGCGATGCTTAGGAGTCCCCCTTGGCGCACGAACAACAAGTAGGGAAGTGTGATGTAGGTGTATCTTCCGTTCTACGTCTGCAGAGCCCGACTCCGCGCGTGCCTCACCCAGCATAGCCTTTCGGAACTAAGGAGTGAGGGGCTACGGAGCCAGTTAGGCCCCTGAGTCGCGATGCTCATGGGTCCCCCTTGACGCGCAAACAGCGGGCGATGAGGTGAGATGCGAGTGAGACCACCGTTCTACGTCTGCAGAGCCCGGCCCCACGCGTACCTCACCCAGCATAGCCTTTCGGAACAAAGGAGTCAGGGGCTACGGGACCAGTTTGGCCCCTGAGTCGCGATGCTCAGGGGTCCCCCTTGACGCGCAAACGGCCTTCATACCATGGCTCCCCTCGGGGAGAGACGCACGACGAACCAGGCCCGAGGGGCCTGGCTGGGTGGCGTACGCCTGGGCATGACCCAGTCGTAGCCCCCATGCCTAGCCCCCCTCGCGCGGCGCTCCCGAGGGGAGGCGTTGCGATGAGGCTAGACACTGAGCTCTGGGCTCCCTGAGGTTAACGCGGCCCGGAGGCCACCCTCAGTTGTTTATCACCAGCGCGGAGCATAGCGTTTCCGTATGTGTATGGGCATAGCCGCTCCTCGACAGTGTCGTCAGCCAGCGCGGAGCATGGTGCTTCCATTGGTACATGGGAGGGGGCTCCCCTCCGGGAGGAGCCCCCGGGGCGTGTACAGCCCCACGCTGACACGTGGCCGGCACGGTAGGGCTAGGTGAGGTGTATCTTGGCACCCGTGAGCCAGCGCGGGACTCACGGGGCCCTACCTCTAGGCGGGTTGCGCCTGGCACTGGGACGTATCTTGAGACTTGCTCCTGCAAATTGGGTTAGATACCGGCACTCTACGTCCTCGGGTCCCGGCCCTCGAGCTTGTCTCAGCCGTCGCTGGTATGCCAGGTCGCGATGCCATGGACAAGGCCAGAGGGTGAGGGCTGGAGAGCCAGTAAGAGCCCTGAGTCGCGATGCTCAGGTACCCCCCCTTTAACGTGCAAGTGGTCGACATTGGGAAGAAGAGGTGCCATGAACAGGCATCAAGTAATCAAGCATGATAGGTGAATGCATAGTTGGAAATAAACGCAAAGAAGATACACGCCACTGGGCCTGGCCCGAGTGGCCTAGGGATGATGCAACCCGAGGGGCGCCCCCAACAAAGCAAGCTAACGATCGAAAACTAAAGAAGGGATACATGCCGCAGGGACGGACCCACGCGGCCTGGGAATGAAGCAGCCCTGGGGGGTTCCCAGCCGGAAATGAAGCTTGAAAGATGTCACCTGGGGTTGTCGTGGACGAAGTGGTGTTGGTGTAGCAGACTCGGTGGGCTGCGGAAGCCGATCCTCACGAGCCCCCAGGCCCAGGGGCCTAAGGAGGCTTCGGAGGCGCTGGTGGCTCCTCGCAAATCGCCTCCATCCCCGCCAGGACCGCGGAACGCCTGTCTTCCTGAGTCTCCATGATGCCCCTCATGAGGCGCTGGTATGCAGCAGCCATGCTCGGCAAGCCGTAAGGCATGCAAACATAGCTGTGGGGTGGACCTCCACAGCGCCCCACTCGTGAGGGCTAGAGGCGCTCCGTCATGGCGACTTGATTGAGCCCTGGTACGTCGATGCAGATGCGCAGCCCACCATCCTCGCCTGGATGGGGGGCTGCAGCTGGTAGACGGCGACAACCTCTCATGATTCTTGACTCCTGTAGTTCTTGAACGGCCTTCTTAACGAACTCCTGCTGGTTTGAGTCTCCTCGCCTTGCTCCTTCTTGAGGGAAACGTGCTTCGAAGCACGCCTCCACGTTGTGCCCAAGCGCCTCCCTCGTGACCCCGGCCAGGTCGGTGGCCCTCCACGTGAGAGCCCCCGAGCCCTGCCTGAGGAGGGCGCTGGGCGCGCTTTCCTATGCGATGGATGGAGGGTCCCCTTGGGCAGACACGGGCCCTGAGGGGCCTGCCTCCTGAGGGGCTGAGCCTGCCGATGTCTTCTTCTTCTTGGGGGTAATCTCGGGAAGCCTCCTGCTTCCGCGATCTGGGTCTTCTAGTGACGCGACCTGAAAGGCCCGCTCCAGGGAACACACTGCATCCTTTTCTTCACATGGCACCGTGATGATTCCGCCACTTCCTGCCATGATGAGTTACGGCCATGAACTTGGCCAGTGCCGGGTATCCAAGGATGGCGTTGTACGGCAGGCGGATGTGAGTGTCAGAGTAATGGGCCACGGGTAGGCTAACCCGGGGCCCAGAACCTTTCAAGACATCGGGGTAGGCTGCGCCCCTCAAAGGATCCCAAGACAAAGGGCCGACTCTGAGAGTCGGCCATGGCCCGCCCAGGGCCGAATCTCGAAGACGGCTATGACCTAAGCTGACTCCAAGTTGGCGACTACGGGAATGCCGACTATGGGGAGTCGGCCCACGACTTCGCCACCTCCAGCCTTCTAGAAGAAGGACAGGGCTGGGGATAGCCGGAGTACAGCCCTCCCCTACCCTGATTACCAGAGGCGAGTATGGCTACAGTGCGACGTACCGGAGGAGATCTTCGGTACGGCGCGGCACTGTGGCCATACCGGCCCTGACGTGCGCCCCAGCGGCGGAACCCTGTTCCCACGTTGGCCCTGCAGTACGGCCTTGAGACGGCGGGCCCCGCCAGTCAGCGGGAGAGATAGAAGACGACGAGAGCGCCCGAAGACGGCCCTCGTGGGAGTCGGCCTCCGAGAGTCGGCCAGTTCCTCCCACGGGTCCCACACGCCATTAACCAGATAAGACGGGAGTGGCGACAGTGATCGCCTGCCAGGCGGTGGCACTATTGCCACGCCCCCACGACCCAGCCAGCGTCATCAGAGGCGCGGCTACAGTGGCCAGGTCAGTCGGCGGGGCCCACCAGAGGTGGCCCCCAGGAGTCGGCGGAGAATACGGCGGCCCAAGAGACAGACGGCTGGACCCGCACCCAGTCAGATTACCATTGTATCCCCGGGGGGTAGGCCTATATAAACCCCCCGGAGTACCCATGCAAGGGGTTCGATCCTTTTTCCACCAGACCAACGGCATAGAGGAGGGGAGAGCTAGCCTTGCCCTCTCCTACCTCTAGAACACAGCTCGAGGAGCAACTTTGTACACATATCTCCATAGTGACCATGCGGAGACCCCGCAGAGCAGCAGTAGGGGTATTATCTCCTCGGAGAGCCCCGAAGCTGGGTAAGATCCGTCGGCGAGCATGTTTACGCCTCATCCCGCTTCCAGGCACCGGAGACGTTCTACTCGCCCCCCACCATGATAAGCCACCCTTTGGCATATGTCGCATCCAACCCCCGACATTTGGCGCCCACCGTGGGGCTAGGTGCACCGTCGTCCGGAGATCTGTGCTGGACGGGAACACTTTTCCTCCCTGGCGAGCGTAGCTAGCCCGGCACGCCGAAAGAAGTTCACGCCGACGCGCTGCGCAACGTTGAGACCGTTTGCGCGGCCAGTTGCCTCGCCGATCTTGTCGGCGAGGTTAGCCTCTCCGACGAGCCTGCATTCGACGCAGGCACCAGCAGCCCCGCGAACTTTCTTGCGGGCCTCCTCGACGACCTCCACGTTGCCGGCGAGCCTGCCACCGACCTGGAGTCCGTAGGCTCCATCGACCCGATGCTGGTCGACTCCGACACCGCGTCGCTCGACGCCTTCCCCACCAACGTGGTGGTCTACGACGAGCCGCTCCCTCGCGCGGAGGGCAGCGGAAGCACCATCACTGAGGTGCTCGTCATCGACCATGGCGAGCACTCCGACGGGAGAGCTCGCGACCCGCTTGACGCGGCACTACAAGACCTGGATGCGCCCATTCCAGAGGACACCGACGCCGAAGCGCTGGAGGCACGCCGCTTCCAGCTCCTCGAAGGCGCGAAGAAGCTGGCCAGCATGAGACGCTTGTCAGAGGCCTACAAGCACGAGATGGATCGCGCCGTGGGAGGCTCGCCGGCATGTTCGGGGTCAACCGCCCTGCATATGCCACGCCCGCTGAGAACATTCGAGCTGCCCAGGCGGCGGCAGACGATTTAGATGGACTCGAAGGCGAAGAGCGCCGACTGATGACGGAGCGAGTCCGGCAGCTCCTCGACGCGGCTGGCGCGCAGAACGCGGCCGGCTGTCGCACCGAGGGGCCGCAGCAGCAGAAAGACGACCTGCCACCCCGCCGAGATCAAGGCGCAACATCTCAGACGCCGACTAGCGGCGTCCACGGAAGAAAAGACAAGGAACCGGCTGCAAGCCACAGTCGGACTCATATCACCATCGAGCGCGACCAAGACGGCCGCCCGAGAGCAGTAGAGTGGCGGGACGACTATGTGCCTCCGCCACCTCGCAGAGAAAGGCGAGTCTCCCTGCCGCCTGTCGACCATCCGACTCTCGGAGGCCGCCTCGGCCGCCGAGAGGGAGTCGGAGGGAACGATGCCCGCCTCCGGATCAACCGACTCCATCGATCTCTGATGCTGGAAGAAGAAAATGAGATGGGGCCACCGTGTTTTGGTCCCCGCATCCGAGATGAGCCCTTCCCCAAAGGGTTCACTCTCCCCAGAGATACCCCCAAGTACACCGGCTCCATGAAGCTAGAGGACTGGCTGGTTGACTACTCCACAGCCGTCAGCATAGCGAACGACAACAAGCGCGTTGCCGTGAAGTATGTTCCGCTCATGCTCCAGGGCACGGCCCGGACATGGCTGAACAGCCTGAAGCCCCGCAGGATCAACAGTTGGGTCGACTTCACCTAGGCTTTCATACGCAACTTTACGAGCACGTACAAGCGACCTCCCAAGCCTCGCCAGCTCTCCTTGTGCGTGCAAGGCCCCGACGAATCAACCCGCGACTACCTCACGCGGTGGGCCGAGCTCCGAAACTCCTGCGAGGGCGTGCACGAGGTGCAGGCCATCGAGTACTTCACCGCCGGGTGCAGAGAAGGCACCCTCCTCAAGCATAAGCTCCTCTGCGACGAGCTGGAGACCCTGGATGAGCTGCTGATCATAGCAGACAAGTACGCCACGGCCGACTCTTCTATGAAGACGGAGATCCAAGTCAGCGCGACAGGCAAAGTCGCCCCTCAGGCTCCCAGAACCCCGGCCGGAGACGCCAGCCGGCGGCAGCAGCAGAATGATCCCAAGCGCAAGGGCCCGCAGCCGGCTTCCAATAGCCGCAGGTCGCAACGGTCGACGATCAGCAACCAGAAGGGCAGCCTCCATCCAAGCGGCAGAAGGGCGGCAAGCCCAATTGGTTGCCGGCTTTCTCCTACGAGCAGACTCTGGATGGCCCCTGCAAGTTTCACAGTGGCGTGAAGCCATCCAACCACACCACCAGAAAGTGCCACTGGCTGACTAGGATTGCCAAGGGAGACGGCTTGGTGCCTCCTCCACCTGCTGGACAGCCGCCTCCGCCTCCGCCCCCGCAGCCGGCTGCCAGGCCAGTCGGCGCAGTACAAGACGAGTACCCGGAAGAGCATGGGGCCTACGTAGTGTTCACCAGTGTGGCAGATGACAGACGCAGCAGGCGGCTGCAGCAGCAAGAAGTCAACGCAGTAGCATCAGAGACTCCCGAGTTCATGCACTGGTCCGAGAAACCTATCAGTTGGAGCAGGGCAGATCACCCAGAGGTGATGTCCAATCCAGGTTCCTATGCCTTGGTTCTGGAGGCCACATTTGCCACTGATAGGCGGGCAGCTCGCTTCTCGCGAGTTTTGATAGATGGAGGCAGCAGTATCAACATGCTGTACAAGGATACAATGGAGAAGCTGGGAATCAAGCAAAGACAACTCCAGAACAGCCGGACTGTATTCCATGGGATCGTCCCTGGCCTTTCCTGCTCCCCAATAGGCAAGATCTTGATAGATGTCCTTTCCGGAGATAAGGATCACTTCCGCCGAGAGCCAGTCTGGTTTGAAGTGGTGGACCTCCGGAGCCCGTACCATGCACTACTTGGCCGACCCGCCTTGGCCAAGTTCATGGCGGTCCCCCACTACGCCTACCTCAAGATGAAGATGCCGAGTTCCAAGGGAATCCTGACTATAGTCGGTGACTACAGGAAGTCGTCCGCTTGTGCGGCCGAGATTAGTCGGCTGGCCGAGTCCCTGGTTATCGCAGCGGAGAAGCGACTTCTTGACCGGGTTGTGGCGATGGCCGGTAAGCAGCCTGAGTTGTCACCCAACCCCAAGGAGTCGGAAGTTGAGGGCTCGTTTAAGCCGGCGAAGGAAACAAAGAAGATACCTTTGGACCTAGAGCACCCTGAGAGGTACGCTGTCATAGGTACGAACCTTGACAGCAAATAGGAAGGCGAGCTCGTCGATTTCCTCCGTGAGAATCGGGACATCTTTGCATGGTCCCCCAAAGACATGCCAGGTGTACCGACGGAATTCGCCGAGGACAAGTTACATGTCCGGTCTGATGTGAAGCCCGTCAGGCAGCCCTTGCGCCGCCTGTCAGAAGAGAAGAGAAGAGTTGTTGGTGAAGAGATAGCCCGGCTCCTTGCAGCCGGCTTTATCATGGAAGTATTTTTCCCAGAATGGTTAGCGAACCCAGTTTTAGTGCTGAAGAAGAACAAGCAGTGGCGAATGTGTATCGACTACACGAGCTTGAACAAAGCCTGCCCCAAGGACCCGTTTGCCATGCCGAGAATTGATCAGGTGATAGACTCCACAGCCGGATGCGAGCTGTTGAGCTTCCTAGATGCCTATTCAGGATATCACCAGATCAAGCTGAACCCGGCGGACAGACTGAAGACCGCCTTCATCACGCCGTTCGGAGCCTTCTGCTACCTGACCATGACGTTCGGCTTGAGGAACGCCGGCGCCACCTTTCAGCGTTGCATGCAGAAGTGCCTCCTCAAGCAACTCGGCAGAAATGCCCACGTCTACGTGGATGATGTGGTGGTGAAGACGGAGAAGCGCGGAACCTTACTGGATGACCTCAGAGAGACCTTTGAGAACCTGCGCCGATTCCGGATCAAGCTTAACCCCGAGAAGTGCGTTTTCGGAGTACCAGCCGGCCAGCTACTCGGCTTCCTGGTCTCCGAACGCGGCATAGAGTGCAACCCTGTGAAGATCAAGGCCATCAAGAGGATGGAGGTACCCATCCGACTGTTGGATGTGCAGAAGTTCACTGGCTGCCTGGCATCCATCAGCCGTTTCATCAGTCGGTTGGGCGAGAAGGCTCTCCCGTTGTATCAACTCATGAAGAGGACCAATTTTTCCGAGTGGAACCACAAGGCGGACGAGGCCTTTCTGCAACTGAAGAGGATGTTGGTTACTCCCCCTGTGTTGGCGGCTCCGACTCCCAAGGAGCCCATGCTCCTGTACATCGCCGCCACCAGCCGAGTAGTCAGCACAGTCATCGTAGTTGAGCGCAAGGAGGAAGGCAAGGCACTGCCGGTCCAGAGACCGGCATACTACCTGAGTGAAGTACTGTCGACCTCCAAGCAGAATTACCCCCACTACCAGAAGATGTGTTACGGCGTGCACTTCGCTGCCAAGAAGCTGAAGCCTTACTTCCAAGAACATCCAATCACAGTGGTCTGCACAGCCCCGCTGGCTGAGATCATCGGAAGCTGAGATGCGTCTAGCCGAGTGGCCAAATGGGCCATAGAGTTGGCGCCCTACACGATCTACTATCAACCCCGCACCACCATCAAGTCGCAAGCACTGGCCGACTTCCTCGTCGACTGGGCCGAGACCCAGTACCTGCCGCCAGCGCCCGACTCCACCCATTGGCGGATGCATTTCGATGGCTCCAAGATGCGCACCGGCTTGGGAGCCGGCGTCGTCCTCACTTCCCCCAAGGGCGACGTGCTCAAGTACGCACTGCAGATTCACTTCGCCGCCTCCAACAACGTCGCCGAGTACGAGGCGCTCGTTCACGGGCTCCGGCTTGCCAAAGAGCTTGGCATCCGCCGGATCCTCTGTTATGGCGACTCCGACCTGGTGGTACAGCAGTCATCAGGCGACTGGGACGCCAAGGATGCAAACATGGCAAGCTACCGTTTTCTCGTGCAGCAACTCAGTGGTATTTCGAGGGGTGCGAGTCCCTCCACGTACCGAGGAACGAAAATAACCAAGTAGACACTTTGGCACGAATCGGCTCCACCCGCCAAGCAATACCTTCAGGCGTCGCCCTCTAGTGCCTCCTCAAGCCGTCCATCAAGCCCTCGCCAGAGTCGGATTCAATTTTTGTGCCGACTCCCCCTGAAGAAGCCGGATCCGGCCCGAGAGCCCGAGCAGACAGCACAAGACCCGTTGCAGATGATCTCAAGAGTGCCGCAGTTGCAGCCGGCCCGGGGACTTCGAAACTCGGCCCGGGGACTGCGGCAGCCAGAGAGAAGACTCCAGAACTCGGTCCGGGGACTGCTCCAGTTGGCCCGGGGACTTCGGTAATCCAGCAAACGGCTGCGGACTCCAGCGCGCCGACTCCAAGCCCAGCCGCTCGCGTCCAAGTCATAGTTTTGACAGTAGAAGAGATAGCAGCACCCTCTTGGGCCCAGCCCATCCTCCAATTCCTGGTGAACAAGGAGCTGCCGCCTGACGAAACCCTAGCTCGGCAAATACAACGTTGAGCAGCAGCATACACCATAATCAACAGAGAGCTGGTCAGACGCAGCGTCACGGGCGTCTACCAGCGCTGCGTCGAGCCAGAGCAAGGCCAAGCAATTCTCAGAGACATCCATCAAGGCGAGTGCGGCCACCATGCGGCCTCAAGAGCGCTCATCGCCAAAGCCTTCCAACACGGTTTCTTCTGGCCGACTGCCCTTGAAGAGGCCAAAGAGTTGGTCCAGAAATGCAAAGGGTGCCAGAAGTTCCGGTCCAAGCCGCATCAGCCGGCTTCAGCACTCAAGACTATCCCCATCGCCTGGCCCTTTGCGGTTTGGGGCCTGGATATGGTGGGACCCTTCAAGACGGCACGAGGTGGCCTAACTCATCTGCTTGTCGCGGTGGACAAGTTCACCAAGTGGATAGAAGTGAAGCCCATCAAAAAATTGAATGGTCCGACTGCCGTGACTTTCATCTCAGACATCACAATTCAGTATGGCATACCGCACAGCATCATCACCGACAACGGCACCAACTTTGCCAAAGGCGCCTTGGCCCGTTTCTGCGCGACGCAGGGCATCCGGCTGGACCTAGCGTCTGTTGCCCATCCGCAGTCAAACGGGCAGGTGGAGCGGGCAAATGGCCTTATCCTGTCCGGCATCAAGCCTCGGTTGATCGAACCGCTGGAGCGTTCGGCCGGCTGTTGGCTTGACGAGTTGCCGGCCGTCCTCTGGAGTCTGCGTACGACTCCAAACAAGTCAACCGGCTCCACGCCCTTCTTCCTCGTCTACGGTGCTGAAGCCGCCATCCCAACGGATATAGAGTTCGACTCCCCACGAGTCACGATGTACATCGCGGAGGAAGCAGAAGAAGCACGGCAAGACGGCGTTGATCTGCTGGAAGAGGGCCGGCTGTTGGCACTCAGTCGGTCCAGCATCTACCAGCAGAGCCTACGTCGCTACTACAACAGGAAGGTCAGGCCGAGATCCTTCCAAGAGGGCGACCTTGTGCTCCGGCTGATCCAGCGAACAGCCGGCCAGCACAAATTGTCGGCTCCGTGGGAAGGCCCCTTCATCATCAGCAAGGTGCTGGGCAACGACTCCTACTACCTGATCGACGCTCAGAAGCCCCGAGCATGCAAGAGGGACGACTCCGGCAAGGAGGCGGAGCGACCATGGAACGCGAATCTTCTTCGAAGATTTTACAGCTGATGCAGTATGTATCACGCCCCCTTTTTTGTATTTTAAGTACCAAGACTCTGGGGCCCCGAGACGGACTCGGGGACTGCCCCTTTTGTTATCTGTATGATAAGAATTATGCTTCCGAGTACGACATTCTTTATGCAGCTTGACCCCGGGCTCGACCAGTCGGCCCGGGGACTTGCCGTCTCACGCTATGAAAACGCTTCCTGCGGTCAGACAAGTAGTACGCGGCGCCTAAGCCGACTCCCGCCAAAGCCACAGCTCGCAGAGCGACTGACTGGTGGACCGGAGTAAGGTAGAATAGGCGCCCGCACGAAGAAGGCTAAGGATACAAAGCGTAAAAACATAGCCCGAGCCGGCTTTTCAGCTGATCCTTGCAAGACCGACTCCGAGTAGTCGGTCTGTCGCCTTTCTATCCAACTTGCTACAAAAACTCTCGAACGGCTAAGTACTTGCTTTCCCAAGGCGGCCAGGTATTTGGTCCAGCAGCAGTCCGCGGAGCGGCTGTCCGACTGGCAAAGACGGCACCCAAGGGAAGGCGGCAAAGGAAAAAAGCCTAAAGAGCAACAAGCAAGAAATGATAGAATATAGACAAATATTTACACCACAAAGGCCATTGGCCAAATCCATGAACAGATGTTCAAAATACACCCAGTGGGTGGAAATGTGCGAATTAACAAAGTCTTCGAGAAGCTACTAAACAGATAAGTAAAGCAAGACGACGGCTTATGAAGCGGCAGACGGGTTTGGGGGCTCGGCGGAGATGGCGGTGTCGGACGTTGGGGCAGCCGGCGGGGCAAACTCGGCTTGTTGACCTCCAGCAGCAGTCGGCGCAGTTGGGCGCAGCTCGTTGTTGGAGGCTCGGTCGAGCTGAGGCTGGTCGCCCGCTCCGGCCTCCGGCACCTCCGTCTCGTCGCCGGCTTCCATCTCGTCTTCTTCCTCGATGCTGGAGCCAATCACCTCCGCCGAGTCCTCGCCGTAGTTCGGGTTCATCCCAAACCACTCCGGCGGCGCCTCCTCGCCGTTGTCAGCATGCTCAGGAACGAAGACGCTGGTGTCGACGTACTCGGCGATCGCCGCGGCGCGCTTGACGAAGTCATCCTCCATGGCTGCCAGTTCCGGCTGGGCCTCAGCTCGGAGCGTGGCCAGCTGGTCCAGACTCAAGTCTGGATACCACGCCTTGACGAACTCCAAGGCACAACGTGCCCCGGCACGTGCCGAGGAGCCCTTCCAAGCCTCCAGACGGCCTGCTGCGACCTCCAGCCAGTCAGCAGTCCGACTGGGAGTGCGCAGAACCGGCATCTCCGGCCACAAGGCAGCAATCGCCTAGGCGCCGACTCGTTGAAGCCGGCGCAGCATCCGGTGAGCCGGCCGCAGAAGAGCCTCGATGCTCAGAAGCTGTTCGTCAAGGGTCCGGGGAGTGTTGACAGCAACCGCCTCGCCGGCCGCCCTCCGCTCCTCACGGTCAGCCTCGATGGCTTGAACGGCGGCCTGCGCATGGCCTGGGAAGAAGTCTGCCAAAGACGGAAAAAGAAGCAAGTTAGAAAAAGTAAGAGTCGGCCCGACCCACAGTCGGCCGCTCAAAGAAAGCAAGCAAAGAAAACTTACCATAAACGATATCTTCTATCTCGTGGAAGCCGGAGGTCAGCATCGCCTCCTTGTCGGTCCAGGAGGAGCGTTCGACCTCGAACTCGGCCTGGAGCTCAGCCTCCTTGTCCTTCGCCTCCTCCTGCGCCTTCTTGAGCAGCTTCTTCTGCTTCGCCAGCTGCGCGGCCAGCAGGTCGCGCTCCGTGACGAGCTTGCCACACTCCACCTCCTTGGCGCGCAAGGCGGTATTGGCAGCGCCCAGCTGCTCCTGAAGGACGGCGTTGGCCTCTGAAGAAAAAAGAAAAAGGACACAAGTCATCAGAAAGTCGTCAAGAAGATCCGGCCCGACTGCGCAGCAGTCGGCCCGAATCTCGGGGACTACAGCCCGTGGGTGCGCCAGCGCGCCCCCGCGAAGAAGCAAACTTACTCCGGCTCTCGGACAAGTCGGCAGTCCGCTTGCCCAGCTCTTCAACATTTCGGTTGAAGACGGTGGCTCGGAGGTTGTGGTAATCCTACACTGAGCATTTCAAAAAGAATAAGCGTTTGGAATTCGCCATTAGAGTTCCAACCCGCCTACTCAGCAGCCGACCTGGAACTCGGGGACTACACCTAGTGGGTGCGCTGGCGCGCCCCCACAGAGAAGAACAAGAAAAAACAAGTCAGAAGGAACATACCCGGACGGCCGCTCGTGTCGCTAGGTGCGCCCTCGAGCAGTGCTGGATGGCGTCGCTTTCAGCTCGCAGCTTCGCCTGGACGTCCAGGAGCGCCTGGTTCAGCGGGCCCGTGCCTCCTCCTCACGCCCACCCGACGGGCGCGGAGCTCGTCACCTCGACCTCTGGCGTGGCCGAGCTGGCCGCCCCGGTCTCCAGAGGGCGTGGCGCCGAAGTCGCCTTCTCCAGCCGGCGACGGGTTGGTAGGGCGACTTGAAGAAGCAAGTTCGCCGTGGCTTCGTCTGAAATCGGCGGCACTGGCGGGTCCGCCGACTATTTACCCTTTACGCCCCCCGATGACGGCGGGGGCGGTGGTGGCGGCGCCACCGAGTCTCGCCCGGGGATCTCGCCGCCCTCCCTCTCCACAATGGTGTACTCCCCGCCGGCTTCTCCGGGCCGCTCCATATAAACCGGCGGCGCCGAGTTCAACGGAACGACGAGCAGCGCCGATTGGCGGCGCGCGGCTTCTTCGGCCCGCTGTCGGGCCGCGGCGGCGGCTCCGGCTCCTTCAAGACCCTGCTGGGCGGGGGCGGCCGTCTTCTTGGCCTCCGCCTTCTTCCGACGGGCGGCTTCGTCCTCGTCGCGCTTCTCCCGTGCGTTCTGCTCCGTCGCCTCCCGGAGGTCGGCGGCTGGGTCGATGCGCCGAGTCGTGGTGGACGACTCCACCGACCCCCTGATGGAGGCGGCGGCGACCCTCCCTAGGGTGAGAGGAGCTCTGAAGCGAAGAGCACATGAAAAAACTCAGACTAAACCCGTCGGAAGACAAAAACAAGACAGAGGAGTAGGGGCACTCACGCATAAGACAACGGCGGCTTCTTCACTTCCTTACGGAAGCGCTGGGCCTTCGCGGCCGCCTCTTCCCGTTTGGTCGCGGCGGCTGCCCCCTTGAACTTCTTCTCCAGGCCTCCGAGGGAACTCGGCCCGGCCCGGCGCTTCCTCGCGCCGTCTTGCCTCGGCTGGTGGTGCGGGGCGTCTTCCCCTTCTTCGCCGACGGGCCAGTCGGCGAAGGTGGCCGAGGGCCTTGGGCCGCCTTCTTCTCCTTCGCCGCCTCCTTCGGCGTCGGCCTCCAATGCCGCCGCCCCCAAGTCGGGGTCGTCGACATCGCTCTCTGCTCGATCAGAGGCGAACTAGCGAGGCGGCCCCGTGGCGCCAGATGAGGGCTGGAGGAGAGAGTTCTGGTTCAAAGGTTAAGAGAAATAAAGAGCAGAAGTCGGATTCGGCTGAAAAAGAGAGAGAGAGAGAAGAAAAGAGCAACTTACCACCGGCGGGGGGTTGGCGCGCGAGTATGGCTCCATGCCAAACTGCCAGTCCCCCAAGAGGCCGCAGTTCGCGATGTAGTTCACTGTGTCCGCAACCTCCACGTGAGGAAGATCTTTGGTGCACGTCCGACTGGGGTCCCGGTTGCCGCTCATCTGACAGATCAGATGAGGCCGGCTTTGGAGCGGCAGGACTCGGTGCGCCACAAAGCCGGCCAGCAAGTCAGCCCCAGTCAGGCCGGCTGACTGCGTCAACACCCGAAGTCGCTGCACAGCGGCGGCTCCAGCCGGAGTCAGCCCTGGCGCGGTAAGACCAGCCGGGCTGCCTCCCAGCCGGCGCGCCGGCTTCGAAGGCCGGAGGTTGACCCAGTCGCCGTCTGTGGCAATGTTCTTTACATAGAAGTAAGAACGCTGCCACATCTTCATCGACTTGATCAGCTGGATGGTGGGAAATGGGTTGTCGGCAGTCGACCTCCGCAGCGCGATGAAGGCGCCGCATTGGGCTGGCACGCCGGCGATGTGCGTGCCGAGCTTAGAATGGAAGAATTCCCCCCACAGCTCGATGGTGGGGAGAACGCCGAGGAATCCCTCACAGAGCGAGGTAAAGGAAGCCAACAGCACCACCGTGTTTGGAGTAAGGTGGTGCGGTTGGAGGCCATGAAACTCCAGGAACGAGCGGAAGAATCCGCTCGCCGGCAGCCCCAGGCCGCGCGACAGGTGGGAGCGAAACACGACGCGCTCGCCATCCGCCGGCGCCGGCGACACCTCCCCCGGCTGCGGGGCGCGGGCCTGCACGAGGTTCGCGCTGGGGATGCGGCGCGTTTTGCGAAGGAACTCGATGATGTCATCGTCAATTTCAGAGCCGTCCCACACGCCGGAGCGGACGGCGGCGGGCGCGGCGGCGGAAGAAGAGCTCATCGCCGGGAGCGGGACGTGGTCCGGTGCGGCAGAAGTAAGAAGAAGAAGGGACGGGAGGAAGCAGAGGGGAGCGGGCGCGCGTGCTTCGCCGCCCCGCTCCCTCTGCCTACTTATAGGCCTACGGGCTAAGGAGCCGAGGGGGCGTCGTGGGATTAACTGCGCCCACGCCCCCACGACCCCCACGATCTACCACACGGAGTTACCGCGAGCATTTACTGCGCCAAAGCCCAACCGCCCGCGCGGCCGCGGCGGATCCGCTCAAGGGCCGAGGCGCGGCAGCGGCGGGCCCCGCCCGCGGGCCTGTCCCGTCGTGCGCGTGGGTTGGCAGGCTTGCCCGGCCACGTGGCGACATGAAATGGTCCGCGGCGGGCGACGACCGTGTAGCTTCTCAAGCACGACGTTTGCGTCCCGCCACGATCTTCAAACTACCTAAAGAAGAGCAAGGCGACTTGAAGGCGAGTCCGACCTCTGGGAGACGGCTCGACGAAGACGGCCAGAGCAAAATTGCCTCCTGATACTCGGCACGAACGGAGACGGCCGGTGAGCTACGGCACCAACTCTTCGAAGGAAGAAACTGTTGAGGCCCCTCGGCGCATCCCTCGGCACCTCACCAGCTTCGTGGACTACTGTCGGAGTAATGGGCCACGGGTAGGCTAACCCGGGGCCCAGAACCTTTCAAGACATCGGGGCAGGCTGCGCCCCTCAAAGGATCCCAAGACCAAGGGCTGACTCTGAGAGTCGGCCATGGCCCGCCCAGGGCCGAATCTCGAAGACGGCTACGACCTAAGCTGACTCCCAGTTGGCGACTCCGGGAATACCGACTATGGGGAGTCGACCCACGACTTCGCCACCTCCAGCCTTCTAGAAGAAGGACAGGGCTGTGGATGGCCGGAGTACAACCCTCCCCTACCCTGATTACCAGAGGCGGGTATGGCTACAGTGCGACGTACCGGAGGAGATCTTCGGTACGGCGCGGCACTGTGGCCATACCAGCCCTGACGTCCGCCCCAGCGGCGGAACCCTGTTCCCACGTTGGCCCGCCAGTATGGCCTTGAGACGGCGGGCCCCGCCAGTCAGCGGGAGAGATAGAATACGACGAGAGCGCCCGAAGACGGCCCCCGTGGGAGTCGGCCTCCGAGAGTCGGCCAGCTCCTCCCACGGGTCCCACACGCCATTAACCAGATAAGACGGGGAGTGGCGACAGTGATCGCCCGCCAGGCGGCGGCACTATTGCCACGCCCCCACGACCCAGCCAGCGTCATCAGAGGCGCGGCTACAGTGGCCAGGTCAGTCGGCGGGGCCCACTAGAGGTGGCCCCCAGGAGTCGGCGGAGAATACGGCGGCCCAAGAGACAGACGGCTGGACCCGCACCCAGTCAGATTACCATTGTATCCCCGGGGGGTAGGCCTATATAAACCCCCCGGAGCACCCATGCAAGGGGTTCGATCCTTTTTCCACCAGACCAACGGCATAGAGGAGGGGAGAGCTAGCCTTGCCCTCTCCTACCTCTAGAACACAGCTCGAGGAGCAACTTTGTACACATATCTCCATAGTGACCATGCGGAGACCCCGCAGAGCAGCAGTAGGGGTATTATCTCTTCGGAGAGCCCCGAAGCTGGGTAAGATCCACCGGCGAGCATGTTTACGCCTCATCCCGCTTCCAGGCACCGGCGACGTTCTACTCGCCCCCACCATGATAAGCCACCCTTTGGCATATGTCACATCCAACCCCCAACAGTGAGCGACGTCGAAGTCGATGAGCTCGGTGCGGTAGTTCTCGCACGGCGCGGAGCTCCTGGCATTCGTTGGTGTTGTGGGTGTGGAGGTCGTGGTACACGCAGTATCGGCTGCCCCTGGAGGATTCGGGCAGGTCCTTGCCCCTCTTGGTATCAGGCTCTGCCGCGAGCACGGCAGCCCCCTTGCGCTTCACGTCCTTGGCCTTGGGTTTCTTCTCTTCTGGGTTTGCGGCAGGCAGCTTGAGGAGGGAGAGACGCCCCTCCTCAGCCCTGGCGCACTTGGTCGCCAAGTTGAACTGCTCCAGGGAGGTGCACAGGTCTTCATGCATCGCCAGCTCCTCCTTCATCTTGATGTCGCGCACGCCGTCGGAGAAGGCTGAGATGATGGCTTCCTCAGACACCTTGGGGATCTTGAGTCGCGCGCTGTTGAAGCGCTGGATGTACTTTTGCAGGGTCTCTCCGGGCTGCTGCTTGATGCGGCGCATGTCGGTCACGGCGGGCGGCCGGTCGCGAGTACCTTGGAAGTTGGCGATGAAGCAGGTGCGCATCTGGTCCCAGGAAGAGATCGTGCCTGGGGCCAGGTTAAGGAGCCAGGTACGAGCCCCTTCCTTGAGCGCCATGGGGAACCAGTTCGACATGACCTTTTCGTCCCCGCTGGCAGCTTAGATGCCCAACTCGTAAAGCTGGAGGAACTCGGCGGGGTCGATCGTGCCGTCGTAGCGAGGAGGCAGGTCTGGCTTGAACTTGTCGGGCCACGCAATGCTGCGTAGCTTGGTGGTGTAGGCGCGGCAGCCGGCGGTGGCCACGGGGGGCTTCGGTTGAGGGAGAGCTTGGCCCTGCGGTTCCGCATGCGCTGCAGCTGGGAGCAGTGCGGGGTATTGACGTGCCGGTGCTGGAGCAGGGTCGCGGCGTGCCGGAGCAGGAAGCGCTCGGGCAGCCTCTTGCGGTCGAGGGACTTCTTGGCAGCTCCGTTCTTGCTGGGCTGGCGCCTGACGGAGCGGGTTCCGCCCAGGGGCCATGCGCCTCGGAGCCACGGCGTCTTCTTGGAGGGGAGGCGGCTGGTACGCCCCCGGAACTTCATTGCCAGCGCGTGGCGGGGTGCAGCGCAGCGGAGCGGACGGTGCAGGAGAGCCCCCTGCGGCGCGGACGAGCTCGGAGACGCGGTCGAGCCACTCTTCGTAGACGTTGTCGACGGGACGGTAGCGCAGGAGCTTGTTTGCCGCGATGAGTGCATCTCGAGCCTCTAAGGGCGCGCGGAGCGCGTGGGACGAAGAGCCAGCTGGTGTGAGCGACGGAGTAGCGGTGCGGCCGTCTCGCCGCACGGACGGGTGCTGAGATGACACTTGCTGCTCGTTCCCCGCCGGGCCGGTGGCGGTGTTGACGGCGGGCGACGGGGAACGACGAGGACGCCCACAGACAGGGGCCGTCTGGGCGACGCGGGACGCTATGGCGGCCCGGCGCTCGGCGCGGGCTCGACGAGCGTCAGACATGGACGCGATGGTCGGCGGAGAGCGGAGCGGTGGAAGACAAATTCCGGCACACCCCTACCTGGCGCCCCAAATGTCGGATTTCAGGTTCCGGCAGACCCTTAAGGTTCGAACTCTGGGGTGCGCTCGGAGATTATGCCCTCTACCTCTCCGTCTCGCAAGGACCTAAACTACCAACGGAACAACACAAAAGACACAGAGTTTATACTGGTTCGGGCCACCGATGTGGTGTAATACCCTACTCCAGTGTGGTGGGTGGATTGCCTCTTGGGCTGATGGTGATGAACAGTACAAAGGAGAACAGCCTCGCGATGGCGTGTTCTTGCTGGGACGATGAACTGCTAGGGGAGTTCAGCCGCCCTTCTCTTTCTCTCAGTGTGCCTGTGCCTGTTCGGTCCAATTCTAATTGGCTCTACCCTGGGGGTGGCTAGTCCTATTTATAGGCAAAGGCCCTGGGCCTCTTCCCGAATATTGAGCGGGAAGGGCGCCAACAATTGGCCAATTCGAAGGGGAACACACAGTACTCTTATCCTGACTAAAGTTGGTCCTCGCCTGCCAAAGGCCCTGTGGTGACACCGTCCTGGGCTCCACGATGACCTCCTTCCCGCCATTGGACTGGTCTTGGTCTCATTGCAATGAAATGGATGCCTTTGCTTGATCCTCTCGCCTGCGCTTGCCCCCTTTCCACCAAAGAGGAAAGGGGGGGGGACACTGCGCGGGTTGGCGCCCGCCTGGCGCCCTTGGTCGTCATGGCTTGTGTCATGGGCACCTCGCCAGGTACCCCACCTTGATCTCTCCGGCTCCTCGCGAGCCAGCCTGATGAGGCCGTGCCTGAGGAAGTGTCGTGTCGTCCGCCCCGCGAGGCTTGGCCCCTCGCGAGGGTCTTGGGTCTTGTGTTGATGAAGTTGGGCCGTGCTGGGCCCCCTTAGCCACGTCGCGGGCCGCAGGCAGGCAAGTCTGGGGACCCGCGTTCCCAGAACGCCGACAAGATGGTGTGGCTGCCATGAATGAGGTAATCTCGACATTGAAGCTGGAAATTATGCAATTAGCTGCACGCATTATGCAAGCAACCCAATAATTGGAGGAAGTAAGAATGTTGCATTTGAAGATGGAGGAGGTCCTGCTGCTTCTGCTATCTGAAGCCCAGGGTAATCCCAGTTCTTCTTTAGATAGTAGTTGAAATGTCATTAGACTATTGTACTCGCATGTTCTGTCATGTCTCTGAATGGATTATGTTGTAAGACCCCCTATGTTGTCCATGTGTTGTAATGATCCGAATTTTTTAGGTGAGGTAATCCTCAGTACTTGTATGATTGACATAAGGTGAAATGTTTTTCGTGTGAGCATATTGTATTGGATGAAATAACTGTTTGACTCAAAGTGTATCCAACCTACTGAATTCGAAGATCGCAGCATTTCTAAATCATAATCATATATAAAGGTGGAATAAATCTTTGTTGTGGTTTTGAAGAAATAAATAACAAAACGTAGAACTGTCTGTGGATATTCGTAATCGAATAAAAATTGGATTTGGAATTAGTTGCCAGGGCCCAGGGCAAACGTGAATGCTAATTCTCCCAATCTTTGAACGAAGTGGCTAAACACCCACTATCATTTGTGGGCCGCCCGAAGAAAGTGTTTGCGAGATGGAAATTACTGTCTACCCCTGACACTTGACATCCTTATCGACCGGATTTACACTGCTGTCTATAGGGGTAGACTAGTAACTTCAATCAGACGTGACACGGTGGCCTCTGAGCCCATTCAGACACGGTGGGCACCAAACGTGGGCGGCAAAACACATTTGATTCAAGCTCGTCCGAAAGACATGTGTCTCTCCCTCCATTTCCCCATTCATCCACAGTGGGAGGCAAAGCAAACTCTCCTCGTCTGAAATCGATGTAGGGTATTATTTTAAATAGGGGCAGATTTGTAACATCCCTCAGACGTGACACAACAGCCCTACCTGTCAGCCCCATTCATACATCGTGGGCACCAACGTGGGCGGCAAAACACCATCTCCTCGCCCGAAATCGTTACCGGCAAATATGTGGGAGATGCGAGATTACCGTCCTATCCCCAACTGACGTGATGTCTGAAATTTTAAACAGGGGATAAGTTCGTAACTTTGCCACATTTCAGACAAGCGCGTCCCAAAGTTTGAGATCCCCCTCCCCCTCCATTTCCCCATTCATACACCGTCGGCGCCACGACAACCTCCCCACTGCGGCCAGCCTCCTTCGTCCACCACCCCATCCTCCACCTTGCCGGAGCCGCTACCCCTACCCCATCGTCCACAGCCAAGAGATGGACGTCTCTCATCGACGACGCCGGACCAGGATCCTTTCATCGCGTCGTCTTGCTTCATCGGCGCCGTCGTCTACTTTGTCGTTGCCGCTCCTACAACCGCCTCGTCCACGGCAACAGGATTTATCCCCCCAACCCGGTCGGCTGCCATCTAAAGTCTTCCTCCCTGCCGCCGACGGGCATCGCACCCGTAGCACCCTCAACGTATCAGCAGGGGCCTACACGGCATCGCAAGAGAGGTGGTACTGTTCCATATGTGCTTAAGTTATTGATCTCACCCGAAAAATAGATCTTAAATTGTTTACTGTACTTTTCTTGTTCATACCAAATCATAGTGGCTAGTTGAATGCAAACATTGGTTATGAAGTAGCTTTGTCCGGTTTGCACCTTCACATCCGCCATGTCACGGTCACTATACTCGTAAAGCTTATGGTTTCACCCCTTTATATTCACTACCATCATCGTAGGTGCTTCACTGCTTCATGTCGTGCTAGCACTGCTCCTCAAGACCTCAACCTATCAAGCGAAACAACATGCCACTCATAATTCCAAAGCTTACGTGTTGAAATACGAATCTGATATGATGCTCATATTACTAAAATAGAGAATGTTTAATTGGTCACCTAATGTTCCCATATTCATTTCGAAAAGCATGTGAGCCACCCACTTGTCCAGCTAGTTCCACTTTCCTAATTTTACTGTTGATGCTTAGGGTTTTCCTCTTTTATCTACCCTACTATGATCTGCGTAGGTGCTTTCTGTCATACTAGCATTACTCCACCCTCAAGCTAAACAACACAACACTCCAAATTCCAAAGCTTAGTTATTCAAATATGATTGTGATATGATACTGATATTAGTTAACAGACACATTTAATTGGTTAGCTAAAGGTCCCACTTGAGTTTCCAAATGCATGTCGCGACATATAGAGAGACAACAGAATTGCATTTCTTTGTCACTTGTTGACTGTACTTTCTTGTCCATACCAAATCTTAGTTGTTATTTCAAAGCAAATATCGGTTGCTAACTACCCTTTTCGCGGTTTGCAGCTTCAGATCTGCCATCCCACTGCACGGTCAACACTATACTCATCATGCTTACGGTTTCCCCATTTTATGATGACCACGATCAGCCTACGTGGTTCGTGTCGTAATAGCACTACTCCACCCATCGAGCTAAACAAGCTTAGTTGTAAAAATTCAAATCTGATACTATGCTGATATTAGTAAAACAAAGAGATGTTTAATTGGTCAGCTAGATGTTCCTACTTTAGTTTCGAAATGCATGTGAGCCACATATGGAGAGACTGGAAGGAATAGTATTTCTTTGTGCGCTCTGGTTCATCATGGGTGGCCAACCGACATTGTATCGAAAGACTTGTAATATCTTCAATCTGCTTGCTCTTTTGCTCTTCTTTAAGATGATCCTCTTCTCTTGCGGTCGACTGGTCAGGTCGAGTTATTCTCCCTTTGTATATTTTGAATCTGTCAGGTCGGGTCGACTTGTTCTTCTTTACTATATGTTGAAGTTGTCATCTGCGAAGTAACATCACTTCTGGAGCTCTCATATTTTGAGTAGTAGGCCACATTATATTAACGCACAGACCAAATTACAGCATGCATGGCACCTCTTAGCAGAATTGCAGAGATAGCACAAAGGGGTTTACAGGAGGAAGTATTGGATTAGAATCACTTCTGCATTACAAAGATAATCTCACTTGTTTTTATGTTTTCATGCATGTCAGGTATTGAAAATTATCAAAATGAATATGAGAATGGGCGCACGAGAGGAATATTGCGGAACAATCCACTGGCTAACAAACTTGGCATGTTGGAGGATGGCCTATCTTATTCACCCATCAAGGTGCATGCTCTAACTTGGCAAGGTTTGTATTGGTCGCACATATATTGCATCTGACCTCTTGCATTACTTCTACCTTGTTACACTATCTGCTTAGTTTAAGCATCATATATGAGTATATGCCATACCTATCCATTTTCTGTACCTATTCCATGTGTCGTCATACTATGTTTTTCCAGTCAAATGTTGTTCTTTCGTAATAGATGTCCAAAAGGAAGAGGGTGATTGCAGATCCTCAAGGAGTACAAACTAGGTATTTGGAAAAGGTAGTGATACATGTTAAATCAGATAGATCAGCAGCCATAGAAAACACAGGCCCAACTGTAACAGACTTTACCCCTACTCCAGTGGCCAAACTCCTATTAGAACTGCTGATAGCCCAGCGTCAGGTACTGTCTATGATATCAATTCAAAATTTGAAATCCTAAATTTATGCATGTGCCTTACCTTCTCTCTTGTATAAAAACTAATTTCAGATGAATCTCCTTGCTCAAAGGATCATAGGATCTCACGACAATAATGGGCTCTGCATTGCTCTTGTCAGTACCTCTTGCCCTTTGTCAGCATACTTACACGCATTGTTGTTTGATTATGTAGCATCATTGTAAATTTTCACTTCTTTATCCTCCCTTTGCTTGAAATTATAAGATCTATATTTACTCTTAGATAAATGTAGTATTAACACAATGGTTATGAAGTTTTGGATTGCTCATGTAAGTACATGTTGTCATGTACTACCTCTGTATCGAATTAATTGTTGATCAATTGGATGTATTTAGAACTTAATAGTGCTAGATACATCCATTTGAGTGACAACTAATAACGGACGGTGCTGGTATTACTGTACATGCATCGCAAGATAGTTGATTGTCTAGCATTACTGTCGGCGTTCTGGGAATGGGGGTCCCTAGACTTGCCTGCCTGCGGCCTGCGGCGTGGCTCAAAAGGGGGCCCAGCACGGCCCATCTTCATCAACACAGACCCAAGACCCTCGCGAGGGGCCGAGCCTCACGGGGCGGACGACACGGAGCTTCCTAAGGCATGGCCTCATCAGGGTGGCTCACGAGGAGGTGGAGAGATCAAGGCGGGGTACCTCACGAGGTGCCCGTGACGCAAGCCATGACGACCAAGGGCGCCAGCCCGCGCAGTGTCCTCCTTTCCTCTTTGGTGCAAAGGGAGCAAGCGCAGGCGAGAGCATCAAGCAAAGGCACCCGTTTCGGTGCAACGAGACCAAGACCAGCCCAACGGCAGGGAGGAAGTCATTGTGGAGCCCAAGCCAGCGTTACCAGAGCCTTTGGCAGGCGAAGACCAACTTTAGTCAGGATAAGTGTACCAGATGTTCCCCTTCAAAATGGCCAATTGTTGGCGCCTTTCCAGCTCAATATTTGGGAAGAGGCCCAAGGCCTTTGCCTATAAATAGGACTATCCACCCCCAGGGTAGAGGCATGTACAAAGGCAATCAGAGAGAGAGAGAGAGAGAGAGAGAGAAGGGTGACTGAACTCCTCCTAGCAGTTCATCGCCCCAGCCAAGAACAGACCCTCGCAAGGCTGTTCTTCCTTGTATTGCTCATCATCGTCAGCCCAAGAGGCAATCCACCACACCACACACTGGAGTAGGGTATTACACCACAACGGTGGCCCGAACCAGTATAAACCCTATGTCTCTTGTGTTGTTCTTTCCATAGCTTAGATCTTAGTGAGGCGGTGGGTGCAGGTAGGTAGAAGGCCGGAACCCGAAATCCGACATTTGGCGCGCCAGGTAGGGGTGCGCCGGAATTCGTCTTCCACCGCCCCGTTCTCCTCCGACCATCGCGTCCATGTCTTATGCTCGTCGGGCCCACGCCGAGCGCCGAGCCTCTCTCGCTTCCCGCATCGCCCAGACGGCTCCTCGCCGTTCCTCGTCACCTGCCGTCAACGCCGCCACCGGCCCGACAGGGAATGAGGAGCAAGCGCCGTCTCAGCATCCGTCCATGCGGCAAGACGGCCGCACCGCTACTCCCTCGCTCACCCCAGCTGGTTCTTCGTCCCGTGCACTCCGCGCAGCCATGGAGGCTCGAGCTGCGCTCATCACGGCAAACGAGCTCCTGCGCTACCGTCCCGTCGACGACGTCTACGAAGAATGGCTCGACCGCGTCGCCGAGCTCGTCCGCGCCGCAGGGGACTCTCCTGCGCCGTCCTTTCCGCTGCACCGCACCCCGCCCTGCGCGGGCGACGAAGCGCCGGGGGCGCCCCAGCCGCCTCCTCCTCAAGAAGGCGCCCTGGCTCCGAGGCGCGTGGCCCCTGGGCGGAACCCGCACCGTCAGGTGCCAGCGCGGCAAGAGGAGAGCTGCCAAGAAGTCCCTCGCCCGCAAGAAGCTGCCCGGGCGCTCCCTGCTCCAGCACGTCGCGACCATGCTCCTGCACCCACACGTCTAGACCCCGCGCTGCTCCCAACTACAGCGCATGGGGACCTGCAAGACCAAGCTCTTCATCACCCAAAGCCTCCCGTTGCCACAGCAGGTTGTCGTGCCTTCACCACCGAGCTATGTAGCGTCGCGTGGCCCGGCAAGTTCAAGCCAGATTTGCATCCTCGTTACGACGGCACAGCGACCCTGCGGAGTTGCTCCAGCTCTATGAGCTGGGCATCGAAGCTGCCAACGGAGACGAGAGGGTCATGGTGAACTGGTTTCCAATGGCGCTCAAATACGGGGCCTGCACCTGGCTCCTGAACCTGGCTCCAGGCACGATCTCCTCCTGGGACGAGATGCGCACCCGCTTTATCGCCAACTTCCAAGGTACTCGCGACCGGCCACCCACCGTGAGCGATATGCGCCACATCAAGCAACAACCCGGAGAGACCCTGCAGAAGTACATCCCGCGCTTCAACAACGCACGCCTCAAGATTCCCAAGGTGACCGAGGAGGCCATCATCTCAGCCTTCTCCGACGGCGTGCGCGACGTCAAGATGAAGGAGGAGCTGGCGATGCATGAAGACCTGTGTACTTCCTTCGAGTTGTTCAACTTGGCGACCAAGTGTGCCAGGGCTGAGGAAGGGCGCCTCTCCCTCCTCGATCTGCCTGCCGCAGACCCAGAAGAAAAGAAGTCCAAGGCCAAGGATGTGAAGCGCAAGGGGACTACCGTGCTCGCGGCAGAACCAGACACCAAGCAGGGCAGAGATCAGCCCGAATCTTCCAAGGGCAGTCGGTACTGTGTGTACCACAACCTCCACACCCACAACACCAATGAATGTCAGGAGTTCCGAGCCGTGCGAGAAGGAAGGATCGGCCGTCGTCCCGACCGCGGTGACCGGGGCTACGGTCGAGGAGGAGGAAGGAACGCAGGATGCTGGGAAGATCGCGGCCCGCGCCAAGGATGGCGCAATCAACCTCGCGAGGACCTCTGGCAAGACCCACCTCGCGAGGGAGACTGGAGGGATCAGCCTCGTGAGGATCGCACGCAAGGCAACGCAGGCCTCCCTCCGCGCCAAGGAGAAACGAGGACCGCCATTAGGACGAGGGGGCTGGGGGCTTCCAGGAGCCGCGCGCGATCGCCTGCATCCTGGGCGGGGCTCAAGCCCCAGCCTCTCAGCGCATCTTCAAGAAGTTCGCCCGCAAAGTGAATGCAGTCCTCCCCAAGCTCGAGGCCACGCACCCTCTCAGGTGGTCGGCATGCGCCATCACGTTCAGCTCAGCGGATCATCTCAAGTGTGCGGACACAGTCGGAGTCCTCCTGATGCTTTGTTCCCCAATCATCAGCAACGTGCTGGTCACCAGGACCTTCATCGATGGCGGGGCAGGGCTCAACGTCCTGTCCGTGGAAACATTCAACAATCTCCAAGTGCCGTACAACCAGCTTCTGCCAACCAAGCCTTTCTCCGAAGTCACCGACGGCTCCATAGTCCCGATTGGGCATGTCCGCCTCCCTGTCACCTTCGGGACACGCAACAACTAACGCACCGAGCTCATCGACTTCGACGTTGCTCACATTCGCCTGCCATACAACGCCATCCTTGGGTACCCAGCGCTGGCCAAGTTCATGGTCGTAACTCACCACGGCTACAACGTCCTCAAGAAGCCAGGAAGTGGCGGAGTCATCACGGTGCCTTGTGAAGAGAAGGACGCGGTGTGTTCCCTGGAACAAGCCTTTCAGGCCGCATCACTGGAATACCCGGATCGCGGAAGCAGGAGGCTTCCCGAGACCACCCCCAAGAAGAAGAAGACATCGTCTGGCCCGGCCCCTCAAGAGGCAGGCCCCTCAGGGCCCGCGCCTGCCCATGGGGTACCTCCTTCCATCGCATAGGGAAGCGCGCCCGCGCCCTCCTCAGGCAGGGCTCGGGGGCTCTCCCCTGGAGGGCCACCCACCTGGCTAAGGTCACGAGGGAGGCGCTTGGGCAGCACATGTAGGCGTGTTTCGAAGCACGTTTCCCTCAAGAAGGAGTAAGGCAAGGAGGGCCAGACCCTCAGGAGTTCTTCAGCAAGGCCATTCAGGAGCTACATGAGTCAAGAGTTATGAGAGGCGGCCGCCGCCTACCAGCTGTGGCTCCCCATCCAGGCGAGGATGGTGGGTTGCGCGTCTGCATCGACATACAAGGGCTCAATCGAGTCGCCTCTCTGGAGCGCCTCTGGCCCTCGCGAGAGGGGTGCTGCGAATGTCCACCCCACAACTACGTTCGCATGCCTTACGGCTTGCCGAACGCGGCTGCCACGTACCAGCGCCTTATGAGGGGCATCATGAAGGCTCAAGAGGCCAGGCGTTCCGCAGACTTGGCGGACATGGAGATGGTCCGCGAGGAGCCACCAGCGCCTCCGGAGCCTCCCGAGGCCCCTGGGCCTGGGGGCTCGTGAGGATCGGCTTCTGCAGCCCACCGAGTCTGCTACACCAACACTCCTTCGTCCTCAACATCATCAGGTGACATCTTTCAAGTTTCATTTCCAGCTGGGAGCGCCCCCCAGGGCTGCATTATTCCCAGGCCGCGTGGGTCCGTCCCTGCGGCATGTATCCCTTCTATTTCATGTTGCTACTTACCTTGTTGGGGGCGCCCCTCAGGCTGCATCATCCCCAAGTTGCTCGGGCCAGACCCAGCGGCATTTATCCCTTTTGCGTTTATTTCCGGCTATGCGTTCGACCCACCATGCTTGATTATTTGATGCCCGTCCACGGCACCTCTTCTTCTCCATGCCGACCACTTGCACGTTAAAGGGGGGTACCTGAGCATCGCGACTCAGGGCTCTTACTGGCTCTCCAGCCCTCACCCTCTGGCCTTGTACACGGCATCGCGATCTGGCATACCAGCGACGGCTGAGACCAGCTTGAGGGCCGGGACCCGAGGACGTAGAGTGTCGGCATCTAACCAAATTTGCAGGAACACATCACAAGATAAGGCCCAGTGCCAGGCGCAACCCGCCTAGAGGTAGGGCCCCGTGAGTCCCGCGCTAGCTCACGGGTGCCCAGATACACCTCACCAGGCCCAACCGTGCCAGCCATGTGTCAGGGCGGGGCTGTACACGCCCCTGGGGCTCCTCCCGGAGGGGAGCCCCCTCCCACATACCAGTGGAAGCACCATGCTCCGCGCTGGCTGACGACACTGCCGAGGAGCGGCTATGCCCGTACACATACGGAAGCGCTATGCTCCGCGCTGGTGATAAACAACTAAGGGTGGCCCCCGGACCGCATCAACCTCAGGGAGCCCAGAGCTCAGTGTCTAGCCTCATCGTAACGCCTCCCCTCGGGAGTGCCGCGCGAGGGGGCTGGGCACGGGGGCTGCGCCTGGGTCACGCCCAGTAGCACGCCACCCAGCCAGGCCCCCTCGGGCCTGGTTCATCGCGCGTCTCTCCCCGAGCGGAGCCAAGGTACGAAGGCCGTTTGAGCGTCAATGGGGAGTCCTGAGCATCGCGACTCAGGAGCCTAACTGGTCACCTAGCCCCTCACTCCTTAGTTCCGAAAGGCTAACGGCGGTTGAGGTATGCGCCGTGCCGGGCTCTGCAGACGTAGAATGGTAGATCTGTCGGCGTTCTAGGAACGGGGGTCCCCAGACTTGCCTGCCTGCGGCCTACGTCGTGGCTCGAGAGAGGACCTAGCACGGCCCATCTTCATCAACACAAGACCCAAGACCCTCGCGAGGGGCCAAGCCTCGCGGGGCGGACGAGACGACGCTTCCTCAGGCACGGCTTCGTCAGGCTGGCTCACGAGGAGGCGGAGAGATCAAGGCGGGATACCTCACGAGGTGCCCATGACGCAAGCCATGACGACCAAGGGTGCCAGGCGGGCGCCAGCCCGCGCAGTGTCTCCCTTTCCTCTTTGGTGCAAAGGGGGCAAGCGCAGGCGAGAGGATCAAGCAAAGGCACCCATTTCGGTGCAACGAGACTAAGACCAGTCCAGCGGTGGGAAGGAGGTCACCGTGGAGCCCAAGACGGCGTCACCACAGGGCCTTTGGCAGGCGAGGACCAACATTAGTCAGGATAAGTGTACCAGATGTTCCCCTTCAAATTGGCCAATTGTTGGCGCCCTTCCCGCTCAATATTTGGGAAGAGGCCCAGGGCCTTTTGCCTATAAATAGGACTAGCCACCCCCAGGGGAGAGAGAGGAGGTAGGAAGATTGGAACATCTAGCAACCAGGCAATCAGTTAGATAGGCATCAGAGAGAGAAGGGCGGCTGAACTCCCCCTAGCAGTTCATCGTCCTAGATAAGAGCAGACCCTCGCGAGGCTGTTCTTCCTTGTATTGTTCATCATCATAAGCCCAAGAGGCAATCCACCTACCACACTGGAAGTAGGGTATTACACCACATCGGTGGCCCGAACCAGTATAAACCCCGTGTCTTTCGTGTTGTTCCTTCAGTAGTTAGATCTTTGCGAGACGGAGAGGTAGAGGGAATAATCTTCGCGCGCACCCCAGAGTTCGAACCTTAAGGGTCTGCTGGAACCCGAAATCCGATATTTGGCGCACCAGGTAGGGGTCCGCCGGAATTTATCTTCCACCGCCCCGTTCTCCTCCGGCCGTCGCATCCATGTATGACGCTCGTCGGGCCCGCGCCGAGCGCCGGGCCGCCATCGCTTCCCGCGTCGCCCAGACGGCTCCTGTCGGTGGGCGTCCTTGTCGTTCCTCGTCGCCCGCCATCAACGCCGCCACCGGCCCGGCGGGGAACGAGCAGCATGCATCGTCTCAGCATCCGTCCGTGCGGCAAGACGGCCACACCGCTACTCCATCGCTCACACCAGCTGGCTCTTCGTCCCGCGTGCTCCGTGCACCCTTGGAGGCTCGAGCTGCGCTCATCGCGGCAAACGAGCTCCTGCGCTACCGTCCCGTCGACGACGTTTACGAAGAGTGGCTCAACCGCGTCGCCGAGCTTGTCCGCGCCGCTGGGGGCTCTCCTGCGCTGTCCGCTCCGCTGCGCCGCACCCCGCCATGCGCGGGCAACGAAGCTCCAAGGGCGTACCAGCCACCTCCTCTCCAAGAAGACGCCGTGGCTCCAAGGCGCATGGTCCCTGGGCGGAACCCGCTCCGTCGGGCGCCAGCCCAGCAAGAACGGAGCTGCCAAGAAGTCCCTCGACCGCAAGAGGCTGCCCGGGCGCTCCCTGCCCCAGCTCCGGCACGTCAAGACCCCGCGCTGCTCCCACATGCAGCGCATGGGGACCCGCAAGGCCAAGCTCTCCCTCGACCAAAGCCTCCCGTGGCCACTGCTGGCTGCCGCGCCTACACCACCGAGCTGCGCAGCGTCGCATGGCCCGGCAAGTTCAAGCCGGACCTGCCTCCTCGCTACGACGGCACGACCGACCCTGCAGTGTTCCTCCAGCTCTATGAGCTGGGCATCGAGGCTGCCAGCGGGGATGAAAAGGTCATGGCGAACTAGTTCCCCATGGCACTCAAGGAAGGAGCTCGCACCTGGCTCCTGAACCTGGCCCCAGGCACGATCTCTTCCTGGGACCAGATGCGCACCCGCTTCATCGCCAACTTCCAAAGCACTTGCGACCGGCCTCCCGCCGTGAGCGACATGCGCCTCATCAAGCAACAACCCAGAGAGACCCTGCAAAAGTACATCCAGCGCTTCAACAGTGCGCGCCTCAAGATCCCCAAGGTGTCCGAGGAGGCCATCATCTCAGCCTTCTCCGATGGTGTGCGCAACATCAAGATGAAGGAGGAGCTGGCGATGCATGAAGACCTGTGCACCTCCCTGGAGTTGTTCAACTTGGCGACCAAGTGCGCCAGGGCTGAGGAAGGGCATCTCTCCCTCCTCAAGCTGCCCGCCGCAGACCCAGAGGAGAAGAAGCCCAAGGCCAAGGACGTGAAGCGCAAGGGGGCTGCCGTGCTCGCGGCGGAGCCAGATACCAAGCGGGGAGAGAATCTGCCCGAGTCCTCCAGGGGCAGCCGGTACTGTGTGTACCACGACCTCCACACCCACAACACCAATGAATGCCAAGAGCTCCGCGCCGTGCGAGAAGGGAGGATCGGCCGTCTTCCCGACCGCGCTGACCGGGGCTACGACCGAGGAGGAGGAAGAAACGCAGGATGCTGGGAAGACCGCGGCCCGCGCCAAGGATGGCGTGATCAACCTCCCGAGGACCGCTGGCGAGACCTGCCTTGCGAGGGGGATTGGCGGGATCAGCCACGTGAGGATCACCTGCAGGGCAACGCAGGCCTCCTTCCACATCCGCCTCAGCCAAGGAGGAACGAGGACCGCCATCAAGACGAGGCGGCTGGGGGCTTCCAGGAGCCGCGCGCAATCGCCTTCATCCTAGGCGGAGCCCAAGCCCCAGCCTCCCAACGCATCTTCAAGCAGTTTGCCCGCGAGGTGAATGCAGTCCTTCCTAGGCTCGAAGCAACGCGCCCTCTCAGGTGGTTGGCGTGCACCATCACGTTCAGCTCAGCGGATCAGCTCAAGTGCGCGGCCACAGCCGGGGTCCTCCCGATGCTTTACTCCCCAGTCATCAGCAACGTACTGGTCACCAGGACCCTCATCGATGGTGGAGCAGGGCTCAACGTCCTGTCCGTGGAAACATTCAACAATCTCCAAGTGCCCTATGACCAGCTTCAGCCAACCAAGCCCTTCTCCAGAGTCATCGACGATCTCGATCGGGCAGGTCCGCCTCCCTATCACCTTCGGGGCCCGCAGCAACTACCGCACCGAGCTCATCGACTTCGACGTCGCCCACATCCGCCTGCCGTACAATGCCATCCTCGGGTACCCAGCGCTGGCCACGTTCATGGCCGTAACTCATCATGGCTACAACATCCTCAAGATGCCAGGAAGTGGCGGAGTCATCACGGTGCCGTGTGAAGAGAAGGATGCAGTGTGTTCCCTGGAGCGAGCCTTTCAGGCCGCGTCACTAGAAGACCCAGATCGCGGAAGCAGGAGGCTTCCCGAGACCACCCCCAAGAAGAAGAAGGCGTTGTCCGGACCGGCCCCCCCAGGGCCGACGTCTGCCCGAGGGGATCCTCCTTCCATCGCATAGGAAAGCGCGCCCAGCGCCCTCCTCAGGCAGGGCTCGGGGGCTCTCACCTGGAGGGCCACCGACCTGGCCAAGGTCACGAGGGAGGCGCTTGGGAACCACGTGGAGGCGTGCTTCGAAGCATGTTTCCCTAAAGAAGGAGCAAGGCAAGGAAGGTCAGATCAGCAGGAGTTCGTCAACAAGGCCGTTCAAGAACTACAGGAGTCAAGAATCACGAGAGGTTGCCGCCGTTCACCGGCTATAGCTCACCATCTAGGCGAGGATGGTGGGCTGCATGTTTGCATCGACGTACCAGGGTTCAATCAGGTCGCCACGACAGAACGCCTATGGCCCTCGCAAGTGGGGCGTTGCGGAGGTCCACCCCACAGCTACGTTCGCATGCCTTACGGCTTGCCGAGCGTAGCTGCTGCGTACCAGCGCCTCATGAGGAGCATCATGGAGACTCAGGAAGTCAGGCGTCCCGCAGTCCTGGCGGAGATGGAGATGATTCGCGAGGAGCCACCAGCGCCTCCGGAGCCTCCCGAGGCCCCTGGGCCTGGGGGCTCGTGAGGATCGGCTTCCGTAGCCTACCGAGTCTGCTGCACCAACACCACTTCGTCCTCGACACCTTCAGGTGACATCTTTCAAGCTTCATTTCCGGCTGGGAACGCCCTCCCACGGCTACTTCATTCCCAGGCCGCATGGGTCCGTCCCTGCGGCATGTATCCCTTTTTATTTTTCGGTCATTAGCTTGCTTTGTTGGAGGCGCCCCTCGGGCTGCATCATCCCCAAGCCGCTCGGGCCAGGCCCAGTGGCGTGTATCTCCCTTGCATTTATTTCCAACTATGCATTCGCCTATCATGCTTGATTACTTGATGCCTGTCCACGGCACCTCTTCTTCTCCATGTCTACCACTTGCACGTTAAAGGGGGGTACCTGAGCATCGCGACTCAGGGCTCTTACTGGCTCTCCAGCCCTCACCCTCTGGCCTTGTCCACGGCATCGTGACCTGGCATACCAGCGACGGCTGAGACAAGCTCGAGGGCCGGGACCCGAGGACGTAGAGTGCCGGCATCTAACCAATTTGCAGGAGCACATCACAAGATACGGCCCAGTGCCAGGCGCAACCCGCCTAGAGGTAGGGCCCCGTGAGTCCCGCGCTGGCTCACGGGTGCCCAGATACACCTCACCTAGCCCTACGATGCCGGCCACGTGTCAGGGCGGGGCTGTACACTCCCCGGGGGCTCCTCCCGGAGGGGAGCCCCCTCCCACGTACCAGTGGAAGCACCATGCTCCGCGCTGGCTGACGACACTGCCGAGGAGCGGCTATGCCCGTACACATATGGAAGCGCTATGCTCCGCGCTGGAGATAAACAACTGAGAGTGGCCTCCGGGCCGCATCAACCTCAGGGAGCCCAAAGCTCAACGTCTAGCCTCATCGCAACGCCTCCCCTCGGGAGCGCCGCGCGAGGGGGCTAGGCACGGGGGCTATGCCTGGGTCACGCCCAGGCGTACGCCACCCAGCCAGGCTCCTCGGGCCTGGTTCGTCGCGCGTCTCTCCCCGAGCGGAGCCAAGGTATGAAGGCCGTTTGAGCGTCAAGGGGGACCCCTGAGCATCGCGACTCAGGGGCCTAACTGGTCCCGTAGCCCCTCACTCCTTAGTTCCAAAAGGCTATGTTGGGTGAGGTACGCGCGGGGCCGGGCTCTGCAGACGTAGAACGGTAGTCTCGCTTGCATCTCACCTCATCGCCCGCTGTTTGCGCGTCAAGGGGGACTCCTGAGCATCGTGACTCAGGAGCCTAACTGGCTCCGTAGCCCCTCACTCCTTAGCTCCGAAAGGCTATGCTGGGTGAGGTACGCGCGGAGTCGGGCTCTGTAGACGTAGAACGGAAGATACACCTACATCACACTTCCCTACTTGTTGTTCGTGCGCCAAGGGGGACTCCTGAGCATCGCGACTTAGGAGGCTAACTTGTCACGTAGCCCCTCACTCCTTTGGTCCCGTCCTGGTTTCCGGTCGGGGCTAATGCTGGGTGAGGTACGCGCGGGGCCGGGCTCTGCCGGCGTAGAACACAAGCAAGTAGGGAGGAAAAGCATAAAACTCAAGGAATTTAAAAGCAAATATTACAGTCCATACTGTCGTCTCAGTACCTAACGCAAATTTAAATGCCTCCCCGAGGCATGATGCATGTGCAGGAATTAAAAGCAGAACAGGAGCGGCGCGGAGTGGCTACGCCTCATGGAGCAGCAGGGCCGGCAGCGCCTTGCTTCGGCTTGGTGCTGAAGGCCCAGAACTTCCCCAGCAGCGCCTCTGCGCGCCCCTTCACGGCTTCGACAGCGGTGGCGGCACCCTCGCCACTCACCGGCTCCAACAGACTGTAGAGGTCAGCGCTGGGATCGCGAAGGTAGATGTGGGCGAAGACCCGCATCAGCGCAGCAGAAGACAGGACACGCGCCTCGGCCTCGGCCGTGGGGCCAAGGCCAAGGGCGACATCCCCAAGGGCACAAACCAGGAAGGGAATTAGCTTGGCGGGGCCGTCCTCGGCGCCGGCCAGCGGGCTCTCCAGGCCGCTCTCGTAAAGCGTTTTTAGCGAAGCACGAGCCTCCTTCTCCATGTCCGCGAAGGCCACGCGATCCTCGGCAAGGACCCAGGCTTTGCCGTCCAGCTCAGCCTTCGTCACCTCCAGCTCCTTCTTCAGCGCGCCTAGGCGGTCACGGCGCTTCTTGAGCTTGGCCTCCCGTCCCTCGATGGCCGCCTCGGGAGCCTTCATGCCTTCTTCCTGCTCCTGGTGAAGGTGGACCTCCTTTGCGAGTTGGTCCCGCAGGCCCTGCAGCTCGTCCTTCAGCGCCTTGCAACGACCACGGACTTCGACCACCTCCCCCAGGGCTGCATCTCGAGCAGCCTTCGCTTCAAGGACGGCCTCCCTCTCTTCATCACAGGCCATTGAGTCCTGAACCAGCGCCGCCCGGATCGAGGCGTCGGAGCGAACCCATCCAGAAGCCAGCTCCAGGCGCTCGGCCGCTAGGCGGGGGTCGGCACCAAGAAGATCCTGCTGTAGGCGGTCCAATCCAGCAGCGGCATGCTCCAAGACGGCAGGAGGAGTTGGGGAAACAGCGGTCGGTGGAATGGGAGGAGAAGGTAGCGGCGGCGAGACCACAGCATCCTGAGGCGGAGTCTGCTGCGCCCCAACGACTGTGGTGGCAGCAGCATGCAGAGGCACCTCGGGAGTCGCTTGGACCATGGGGGCTGGGCTCGCCCCAGCCAGCTTAGCCAGGCCTCGCGAGGACGACTGGGCAGGAGAAGCCCGTGCGTCACGGTCGCCTTCCCCTGCAGGCGGAGGCGTTGCCGCGGATGGGGCCTCGGGAGCCCCCTTCGGCTTCTTCGCCACGGGCGCCAGCCTATTCAAGAGAAGTCGGTGAGCTCGGGCAGCCTCCAGCCAAACTTGAAGCCTGAGAGCCGGCTGGACGGATCAACCTCAGAAGCAGGAGGCGTGTCTGTAGTGCGCCTTGGGGCGGGGACGGACCCGCGGGGGATCAGCCCGGTCCTGTCCTTCTTCGGGATCGGGGGCGAGCCCCCGCTACCCAGCATGTCATCGTCCTCATCATCATCGCTTGACGAAAGGCGAAGAGTGCGGGGCCTGCACCGAGAGAGGAGAGCCCTCGACTCTCTGTCAGTCACCTCAGAGTCAGGCCCCTTTCCCCGCTCCTCTCCTCCGTCCTCTTCGCTGGAGTCGTCGGAGGACACATCCACCAGTCCCTCGGGAGCCTCCGCGGGCACGGGCCCGTCCCCGTTGAAGGCAGGCATGGACTCCACCACCTGCTCCCAATCGTCGTGGAGGAACAAGGGTGTAGGAGCGCCCTCCAACCTCGCTACATCGCCCCCGGCCAGAGATTGGAGCACCGCGGCCAGATCTTCGCCGCCCAAGGCTGCGGGGCTCGGATGAGGCCTCCACATCGGGGGTGAGTACTGCCGAAGCGGAGCCAACTGGTGCTCCAGGAATTCCCTCAGCAGCGACCCGCCGGTCAGCTTCGCCGACACCATGCTGGCCGGCCTCAGATCTGCGTCCATCCTCTCCAGCACCGGCTTCGTGCGGGAGTCCGTGAGCTCCGCTCGGCACCAGTCGCAGGAACTCGCGGGCTACTCCTTGGGCAGGATCAGCCACGGGTGAATGCGTCCGGCGTTTACCAAGACCCACTTGCTCCGGAAGCCCTCAATCCTCTTCCCTGGCTTCGAAATGGCAATGGCGCCACCATACGCGATAAAGCTCGTGCACGCGGAAGGAGAACCGCGAGAGACCCGGAGGGAGAAGTAGTGGCGCGGTAGGGCCACTGAGGGCTGCACCCCTACGTGAGCCTCGCAGTAGTAGGCGAAGATCGCCAGAAGAAGGATGGAGTTGGGGTGGAGATGCAGAGCTTGTAAGTTGTAATGGCGGAGGACAGAGAAAAGAACTCGGAGAAGGGAGGCACCAGACCCGCAGTACTGGAGCTTACAAAGAGAGGGTAGAAGGTGCTCCCTCGGCCCTCCGGGGTGGCGGGGCCGACCTTGAACACCTGCGCCCCGTCGATGCCCTGCGCCGCCGCCATTCGGCGCAGCCAGGCAAGGCTCGCCTCCGACACATTCGACAAGTCCAGGGCAGACGAGAACCAAGCTTCGGCCGGAGGCTGACGCGGCGCCATGTCTTCCTGCGTCACACGGGTGGAGCAGATCTAGGAATTTGGAGGAAGGAAGGAGAGGCGCAAGAAAGGGGATCTGAGCAGCGACCGGAGAAAGAGAAGAGCAAAGCCTGGGCAGACGCCGCGCCTTTAATAACCTTGTGGAAGCGGAGGCGCCCACGTCCAATCAACCGCCACGCGGCACCCAAGGCCGCAGGCTGTTAGGGCCCGCGGCGCTTCGCCCTTGCCCTTTCGCCTCTCAGCACGGCCAAGTCCGGGCGCGCCTTGGGCCCGGGGGCTACTGTCGGCGTTCTGGGAACGGGGGTCCCTAGACTTGCCTGCCTGCGGCCTGCAGCGTGGCTCGAGAGAGGACCCAGCACGGCCCATCTTCATCAACACAAGAACCAAGACCCTCGCGAGGGGCCAAGCCTCACGGGGCGGACGACACGACGCTTCCTCAGGCACGGCCTTGTCAGGCTGGCTCACGAGGAGGCAGAGAGATCAAGGCGGGATACCTCACGAGGTGCCCATTACGCAAGACATGATGACCAAGGTTGCCAGGCGGGCGCCAGCCCGCGCAGTGTGTCCCTTTCCTCTTTGGTGCAAAGGGGGCAAGCGCAGGCGAGAGGATCAAGCAAAGGTACCCATTTCGGTGCAACAAGACCAAGACCAGACCAACGGTGGGAAGGAGGTCACCGTGGAGCCCAGACGGCGTCACCACAGGGCCTTTGGCAGGCGAGGACCAACTTCAGTCAGGATAAGTGTACCAGATGTTCCCCTTCAAATTGTCCAATTGTTGGCGCCCTTCCCGCTCAATATTTGGGAAGAGGCCCAGGGCCTTTTGCCTATAAATAGGACTAGCCACCCCCAGGGGAGAGAGAGAGGAGCGAGGAAGATTGGAACATCTAGCAACCCAGCAATCACTTACATAGGCATCAGAGAGAGAAGGGCGGCTGAACTCCCCCTAGCAGTTCATCATCCTAGCTAAGAGCAGACCCTCGCGAGGCTGTTCTTCCTTGTATTTTCATCATCATCAGCCCAAGAGGCAATCCACCTGCCACACTGGAGTAGGGTATTACACCACATCGGTGGCCCGAACCAATATAAACCCTGTGTCTTTTGTGTTGTTCCTTCAGTAGTTAGATCATTGCGACACGGAGAGGTAGAGGGCATAATCTCCGCGCGCACCCCAGAGTTCGAACCTTAAGGGTCTGCCAGAACCCGAAATCTGACAAGATCCACCCACATCTCCCTCCCTACTTGTTGTTCGTGCGCCAAGGGGGACTCCTGAGCATCGCGACTCAGGAGCCTAACTTGTCATGTAGCCCCTCACTCCTTGGTCCCGTCCTGGTTTCCGGTCGGGGCTAACGGCGGCTGAGGTATGCGCGGGGCCGGGCTCTGCTGGCGTACAACATAAGCAAGTAGGAAGGAAAAGCATAAATTTCAAGGAATTCAAAAGCAAATATTACAGTCCACACTGTTATCTCAATGCCAAACGCAAGTTTAAACGCCTCCCCGAGGCATGATACATGTGCAGGAATTGAAGGCGGGACAGGAGCCACAACGGAATCACTTGACGGCGGTGGAGCAGCGTGGAGTGGGTTCGCCTCATGGAGCAGCAGGGTCGGCAAGGCCTCGCTTCGGCTTGGTGCTAAAGGCCCGGAACTTCCCCAGCAGAGCCTCTGCGCGACCCTTCACGGCCTCAGCAGCGACAGGGGCATGCTCGCCGCTTGCTGGCTCCAGCAGGCTGTCGAGGTCGACGCTGGGATCGCGAAGGTAGATGTGGGTGAAGACCCGCGTCAGCGCTGCAGAAGACAGGACACGCGCCTCGGCCTCGGCCGTGGGGCCAAGGCCAAGGGAGACATCTTCAAGAGCGCGAACCAGGAAGGGAAGCAGCTTGGCGGGGCCGTCCTCGGCGCTAGCCAGCGGGCTCTCCAGGCCGCTGTCGTAAAGCGTCTTCAGCGAGGAACGAGCCTTCTCCTCCACCTCCGCGAAGGCCACGCGGTCCTCGGCAAGAACCTGGGCCTTGTCGTCTAGCTCGAACTTCCTCGCCCCCAACTCCCGCTCCAGCGCACTCAGGCGGTCACGACGCTTACTGAGCTTGGCCTCCAGGTCCTTGGCGGCCGCCTCGCGAGCCTGCACGCCTTCTTCCTGCTCTTGGCGACGGCGGGCCTCTATCGCGAGCTGGTCCCGCAGGCCTTGCAGCTCGTCCTCCAGCACCTTGCAGCGACCACGGACGTCGGAAACCTCCCCCAGGGCTGCATCACGAGCAACCTTCGCCTCAAGGATGGCCTGCCTCTCCTCATCTCAAGCCGTCGAGGCCTGGACCAGCGCCGCCCGAATCAAAGCATCGGAGCGAATCCATCCTAAAGCCAGCTCCAAGCGCCCGTCCACCAAGCGAGGGCCGGCGCCAAGAAGATCGTGCCGTAGCCGGTCCAGCTCAGCAGCAGCACGATCCAGAACGGCAGGAGGAGTCAGAGAGACAGCAGTTGGTGGAGTAGGAGGAGAAGGCGGTGGCACGACCACACCATCCTGAGGCGGAGCCTGCTGCGCCCCAATGGCTATGGTGGCGGCAGCAGGCAAAGGCACCTCGGGAGTCGCTTGGCCCATGGGGGCCGAGCTCGCCCCAGCCGGCTCAGTCAGGCCTCGCGAGGACAACCGGGCAGGAGAGGCCCGTGCGTCGCGGTCACCTTCCTTCGTGGGCAGAGGCGCTGCCCCGGATGGAACCTCAGGAGCTCCCTTCGGCTTCTTTGCTGTGGGCGCCAGCCTATCCAAGAGATGCGGACGTCAAGCCTCAGCAGCAGAACAAGAAATAAAGACAAGAATCAAGTGCTTACGGGTCGTCGCCAGTGAGCTCAAGCAACCTCCGGCCAAATTTGAAGCCCGAAAGCCGGTTGGAAGGGTCAGCCTCGGGAAGCTCGGGAGCGGAAGGCGCGTCTGCGGTCCGCCTCGGGGCCGGGGCAGACCCGCGGGAGATCAGCCCGGTCCTTTCCTTCCTTGGGATCGGGGGCAAGCTCCCGCCGCCCTGCTCGTCATCATCCTCGTTGTCATCGCTCGGCGAGAGGCGGAGAACGCGGGATCTGCGCCAGGGAAGGGGAGCCCTCGACTCTCCGTCGGTCACCTTGGAGTCAGGCCCTTTTTCCCACTCCGCTCCTTCCTCCTCTTCGCTAGAGTCGTCGGAGGACACGTCCACCGGTTCCACGGGAGCTTCCGTGGGCACGGGCCCATCCCCGTTGAAGACGGGCATGGACTCCACTACCTGCTCCCAGTCGTCGTGGAGGAACAAGGGCGTAGGAGTGCCCTCCAACCTCACCACATCGCCCCCGACCAGAGATTGGAGGACCGCAGCCAGATCTTCGTCGGCCAAGGCCGCGGGGCTCGGATGGGTTCTCCACATCGGAAGTGAGTACTGCCGAAGCGGAGCCAGCTGGTGCTCCAGGAATTCCCTCAGCAGCGACGCGCCGGTCAGCTTCGCCGCCGCCATGTTGGCCGGCCTCAGATCCGCGTCCATCTTCTCCAACACCAGCATCACACGGAGGTCTGCGAGCTCCGCTCGACCCCAATCGCTGGAGCTCGTGGGTTGCTCCGTGGGCAAGATCAGCCGAGGATGGATGCGCCCAGCATTTTCCAAGACCCACTTGCTCCTGAAGCCCTCAATCCTTTTCCCAGGGCTCGAAATGGCAATGGCGCCACCGTACGCGACGAAGCTCGCGCACGCGGAAGCAGGACCGCGAGAGGTCTGGAGGTAGAAGTAGTGGCGCAGCAAGGCCACAGAGGGCTGCACCCCTACGTGAGCCTCGCAGTAATAGGCAAAGATTGCCAGGAGAAGAACGGAGTTGGGGTGGAGATGCAGAGCCTGTAGCTTATAATGGCGGAGGACAGAGAAGAAGAACTCGGAGAAGGGAGGCACCAGGCCAGCAGCAATGGCGCTTACAAAGAGCGGATAGAAGGTGCTCCCTTGGCCCTCAGGGGTGGCGGAGCCGGCCTTGAACGCCTTCGCCCCGTCGATACCATGCGCCGCCGCCATCCGGCGCAACCGGGCGAGGCTCGACTCTGACACGTTCGGCGACTCCAGGGCAGACGAGTACCAAGCTCCGGCCGGGGACTGACGAGGCACCATGGCTTCCTAGGTCATGCGGTCGGAGTAGATGTGGAAATTTTGGAGGAAGGAAGGAGAGGCACAAGAAAGGGGATCTGAGCAGCAACCGGAGAAAGCGAAAAAAGCAAAGCCTAGGCAGATGCCGCTCCTGTATCAACTCGCACGGTTGCTGAGGCGCTCACGTCCAATCAACCGCCACGCGACGCCCAAGGCCATAGGCTGTTAGGGCCCGTGGCGCTTCACCCTTGCCCTTTCGCCTCCCTGCACGGCCAAGTCCGAGCGCGCCTTGGGCCCAGGGGCTACTGTCGGCGTTCTGGGAATGGGGGTCCCCAGACTTGCCTGCCTGCGGCCTGCGGCGTGGCTCAAAAGGGGCCCCAGCACGGCCCATCTTCATCAACACAGACCCAAGACCCTCGCGAGGGGCCGAGCCTCGCAGGGCGGACGACACGGAGCTTCCTCAGGCATGGCCTCATCAGGCTGGCTCGCGAGGAGGCGGAGAGATCAAGGCGGGGTACCTCACGAGGTGCCCGTGACGCAAGCCATGACGACCAAGGGCGCCAGGCGGGCGCCAGCCCGCGCAGTGTCCTCCTTTCCTCTTTGGTACAAAGGGAGCAAGCGCGGGCGAGAGCATCAAGCAAAGGCACCCGTTTCGGTGCAACGAGACCAAGACCAACCCAACGGCAGGGAGGAAGTCATTGTGGAGCCCTAGCCAGCATCACCACCAGAGCCTTTCTCAGGCGAAGACCAACTTTAGTCAGGATAAGTGTACCAGATGTTCCCCTTCAAAATGGCCAATTGTTGGCGCCCTTACTGCTCAATATTTGGGAAGAGGCCCAAGGCCTTTGCCTATAAATACGAATAGCCACCCCCAGGGTAGAGGCATATACAGAGGCAATCAGAGAGAGAGAGAGAGAGAGAGAAGGGTGACTGAACTCCTCCTAGCAGTTCATTGCCCCAGCCAAGAAAAGACCCTCGCGAGGCTGTTCTTCCTTGTATTGCTCATTATCGTCAGCCCAAGAGGCAATCCACCACACCACACACTGGAGTAGGGTATTACACCACAACGGTGGCCCAAACTAGTATAAACCCTGTGTCTCTTGTGCTGTTCTTTGCACAGCTTAGATCTTAGCGAGGCGGTGGGGTGCAGGTAGGTAGAAGGCGAAATCTCCGCGCACACCCCAGTGTTCGAACCTCAAGGGTCTGCCGGAACCCGGAATCCGACAATTACTCTGCATCTTATCTGCCCTGCCCTCCTCTTTCTCCAAATTATCATATCTACATTTACTCTTTCCAAAATGTTGAATAAAGCCAATGCCACTGCACACATTGATGTCTGCATTCCTCTTGTCAGTACCTTTTGCCTTGTAACGCTGTACTTAATTAATTGCTATTTGATTATGTATTATCAGTCTGCACCTGAGCTTCATTATCATCTGTTTCTTCCAATATTATTTGATCTATATTTACTCTTTGCAAAATGTAGAATAATGGCAATGCTTATAAAGAATTTTCTTTGGGGAATTTATTGAATTATCTTTCCATCAACATGGAGAAGGGCTTTGTCCAGCCCGTGTTAACATGTAATGTCAGTTCATCCTTCTCAAGCCTTCAAACATTTTGTTCTAGTATAGATTTGGATAGGCATCATTTCCTCCACTAATGTTTACATCTGATTGGATGTTTGCAACAACTACCAGTTTTAAATTGTAGTTGTAAAAACATGTTAACTATGCATAACAGATCCATTTGTTTGCTTATATAATTGTGAAACCTGTTACGTGTCTCCTTGATTCTCTTTCAGAGTCGTATCTCTTATGCCAGGCAGAACTTTAGGGAAGATAGTGAGCCAAACCATCTTGAGGACACCGAGATGACCCCAAGGTCCTGTCTTGATGAAGACAGTGAGTTGAAGCTACTCACCGGCAGGTGTGAGACAACCTTTGTGCAGTCGCTGCCTCAATCAATTCGACTTCTTCAGTCTCAACTTAAATAGGAAAGGCTTGCTTCAGCTCAGCTCCGACTTGAAGTCAAAGATGTAATGAAGATGTCAGGGGACTGCCTTGCGCACTATGGTGCCATACAGCTAGGGATGAAGCATCTATCGTTGACACAACTAAGGTCTCATCAGCTTGTTCGGCTGCTTGCGGGGCCCGAGCTTGCCAGGTCTAATGCCTTCTGAAGTGCTCACTATCTTGTGGAGAAGGGCTTCTTGCGGGGCCCGAGCTTGTTCGGCTGCTTGCGGGGCCCGAGCTTGCCAGGTTTATGTAATCCGCGGTCATGTTGCGCTTTATTATCACCGGTAGCGAACTTTGATTCCCAGTGGATGTAATATGCCGTAATTTATTTGTTGTATAGTCTAAGTTTATTCTTTGGTCAGTATGCTGTAATTTAGGCCGGAAGGTTCAGTGGATCTCAATGTTGTCAGTCTTCAGGCCGGCCCGTTACTCATATGGGACAAATCATGGGCCTATAATCATCTTGGGCCATTAGCAGGTCTAAACCTATAGTAGTTTCCCGCCTTTAACAGGCCATGGGCTACATATTTACTGTAGTGACACTGGGCTTCCTACAGGCCGTAGAAACAATGGGCCTTAGACGGGCCGTATGATCGATTGGCCAAACATGGGCCAAAAACAGACCGCATTATGGTCGTAAACGGGCTAGAGTTGGAGTCGTCCGTTCATGGGCCGACCATAACAGGCCGTCTGTAATAGGTCGTATTAGATGACGCCATGAAAATGGCCCAATGTATGAACGGGCCACAAACGGGCCGACTGTAACCACTGGCTGAATTTGGCCCACAAGCCGAAAATGGCAGTAACGGGCCTTAAGTAACCGAATGCTGGAAATGAGCCCAAGAATAAATGGGCCCTGAGAAGGCCGAACGATAACGTGGGATGCGAATGGCCCAATGGATTAATGGGCATTTAATGGGTATAAACTGATACACTATTCATTACAGGCCAGTTTCACCACGGGTCTTTAATGGGCCAACAGTTACAAAGGGCCTCATATGGGCCGAAAGACGTCATGGGCCATACATGGGCCGGAACTTAAAATGGGCTGGAATCATATTGGATGGCCGAGATGACGCTACTGGGCCTAATTTGGATAGGTTGTAACGGGCCCTGGGTTAGCGGGCTGTAAATGGGCTATATGTGAACAGGCCGTTAACAGGCTTCCCGTGGGCCGGCACGCCACCTTTTGACCAAGTCAAACGGGCTGGCCTTTTCACAGGGATGGGCCTCTGTTGGGCCGTGCCACATGTCGACATATCATAGGCGCCTTCCGTCCAATGAGTGGATGACATCTGTCCCAACGATGAGCTGACACGTGTTTCCTCCAGCCAATGATGATTTTACACGTGGAAAATCTCCATTGGTCGGGTCTGTTAACGGGTTATCGGATCCAAAACCCGACCCGATAGCTTAATGACATTTGCATTTGGTTCCCAGCTTGCACCGCCTTGTGCCAACCTCCCTTGGACTGCCCTTGTCAGTAATTGTTGTTCAGGATCATCTTCAGAAGTGGTCCTACCATGGGTCCCATCCATTTCTGATGACAAGCAAAAATCTTTCTTGCGTTGTCTTCAATAATGTAGTCCACATCATCCATCCAGTCCGGGTATGCCATCCCTTTGTACTCCGCCAAACGATTGTTGTGAATTGCCTTAGGCTGGTATAAAGAGTTTCAATGATCTCCGAATCAAAAGTACTTCTTTTTGCCACTTAAGGGAATGCTTTATGAGCCACACCCTCTAAGGTACCCCGTTTGACATGAAGGGCAACTTAACTCCTCGCTACTTGAAACGCATCCACCATCTTCTTAAGCGTGGAAATGTTGCCTACCAAGTTGAACCTTTGTTATCAGTTTCTCTCCATCCATCTTAATGTGTGCATTGTGTCCCGGCTTAAGAGACGTTCTATCGTCTCATTCCATGAGTTGATCGTGTATCGCTTGATCTTTGTGAAGATCGAATTCTGTCGAGTTTCTTCTCTTCGGTCATCATAGTTGCAAGAAGATTTCTAAGCAAAGACGTCAGGATCAATTGGAGAAATGAATCAACACCTTCGAGAAGGGAAAATCGGATCATGAAGATCGTGTTAGCTTGTGCCCCCTCTGTCTTCTTACCTCACGTCTTGAATCTCGGGACGAGATTCTTGTTTAGTAGGGGTGAGCTGTCACATCCCTAGCTTCTGGTACTGCTTGGTGCTTTGCATCTTGTTGCATCATGTTTAAATTCTATTTAAGTTGAAATGGGGACTGACCAAACCCTAGCACCCAAATGAAATGCAATTAGGATCAAAATAAAAATATTTTCAAAGAACCCAAAATGTCATGGAAAATGTTCATGATTTCTGATAAAGGTGAAAACCTCTGCCAAAAATGATGAGCATATTTGTTGGCCATTTATGGATTTTTGAGCTAAATCATATTGTATTTGAATTGGAGCATTTAATGCCTATAAATATTTTAAATGCTTCAATACTTCTGAAAACAATTGGGGGCTGTTGGAAATAATTCAAATAGTGCCCACAATTTTTGTCAGGATTTTACAAAATGAGTTAGTATTTTTACTAATTCAAAACAGATCAAAATAAATAGGAAACAAGAAAAACAGAAAGCAGAGAGGAGAGAAACCCTACTTGGGCTTACCTCACCTGGCCAGGCCACCTGGCGGCCCAGCCCAGCCAGCGCTGCCTGCTTCTTCAACCTTCTGCCAGAAGGAGAAGCAGGTGCGTGGCGAGCGCGCGCACGCGGCCACCTCCTACTTGCCACCTCCTGCCTCCCCTCACACCACGGAGACGCCCGACGCCGCCCCTCACTTTCCCCTCGCTCTCTGGCTCTCATGCCCTCTCCTCTGCTCCCTCACTCGCGCCCGAGCGGAGCTCGTCGCCGCCGCCCGCTGTTGCCGCGTCCACCGCCAACCCCTCGCCTCGTAGTTGCTTCCAGAAGAACCGACGTGATGCCCCGTTCCTCCTGCCGAGCCACGCAAGCCGGGAAGATCTACTTCGTCCCCAACGCCGTCGTCTTCCTCCTCGGCCGTCCGAGATCGCCGGCAACGCCACGTCACCGTCCGGCCTCCCCCGAGCCAGCTGACCTGCTCATCTTCCCCGCCGTGAGCCCCTGACCCGAACTCCCCTCTCTTTCTTCTCTGTTGCACGCCGTAGCTGCCACACCTCGCATGCCCGCACGCGGTGCCGCCTAAGCTCCTCGTCGCCGTGGCCACCTCCACTGGAGCTCAAAACCGAGCACATCACCGCGCGTAGCGCGTCACCACGGGGCCGTAGCAACCACCCGTTGCTCCTGCCGTGCCCTGCGGCATCGAGTCCGTCGACGTCCGAACTCCACCGCCGCTCCGCTCGTCTGTGCCGTCGACTCCGGCCACCCCGGCTTCTCTCGTGTGCTTCCCTGGATGCGGCGCACGCCCAGCTCCACGTAGATGCTCTCCGTCGGCCATTTGGTCGCCGGAGGAGGAAACCCGCACCCCTCCGCCGTCCCTGGCCTTGCCAGCGATGAGCCGTTGACCGGGTCCGGCGGGTTTGACCCTGCTTGACCGGGGTTTGACTTTCCCCCCGGACTCACTCACGTGTGGGCCCTAGGCCACTAACTAAACTAGGTTAGTATTAGTTTAACGCTAACTAAACTTAGTTAGTTTAACTAACTGCTGATACATGGGACCCACTGGTCAGTTTGACCTGGGCTGCCCCGTTGACTCGCTTACGTCATGCTGACGTAGTGCTGACGCAGTAATGCATTTTCTGGAATTAGTTTATTTCTAAATAATTAGAAAATCCAGAAAATTGCCTAAACTTCTAAAATTCATAGAAAATCAACCGTAACTCCAAATGAAATAAATTATGTATGAAAAATTATCAGAAAAATGCAATCTATCCATCTGTACTGGTTTCATGCATGTTTAAACAAGTTAACTTGCTGTTTAGTGCAAAACATGATAAAGCACTATTTAAGATCACAAATGAGTTTGAACTTTGAATCTTTGGTTCAAAATAGCTCAAACCCATCTGGTTGTAGTTGCATTAGCCCAACACACTCATTTTACCATATCATGATCATGCATCATATTGTGCATTGCATTGATTGTGCTCTTTTTATGTTTGCCGGTATTTGTCCCCTCTCGATAGACGTGGTTTCGACGCTGTGATCGTTGACACTGATGAGGACCCAATGCTATCTTCAGAAGTGCCAGGCAAGCAAAACCCCCTTGTTCATTCCGATACAATCCCACTCTCTCGCTCCTGCTCTCTTTTACTGCATTAGGACAACATCGATTCAACTATTACATGTTGCGGTAGTTGAACCCCCTTTCCTCTGCATGACCTATCATTGCCACAGTAAATAGATGAAACCCACTAGCATGAGTAGGAGTTGTTTGAGCCCTGATGTGCCCACTCATTCATGCTAGTTTGTCATGCCTGCTACTGCTTAGAGTTGAGTCGGGTCTGGTTCATCGGAGATGAATCGGAGGTGTGTGAACATGTCCTACTGTGTGTGAGCTAAGTGTGTGAACATGATTTGGTAAAGGTAGCGGTGACAGGCCATGTAGGAATACATGGTGGGTTGTCTCATTGCAACCGTCCTCAGGAACTGAGTTCTGTGTTTGTGATCCATGAACAGCTACTACCACGCATTGGAATGCTTAAGTGCCCCTCTCGACTTAATAATCAACTCGATCTCTGTCCAGGAGTTGCAACTAGTTTCTGGTGTTTGTAGGTAGTGCTAGTAGTCTACCAAGCGGCACCCGGTACAGGTGGGCTTGGGACAGACTAGGTGTAGTGGCACGGTGTACCAAGTGGCACCCGGTTGGTGGGCTTGGGAACCCTGCTCACATCGTTTGGGGCCGTGAGCGACACCCCGGCCGGATCTCCTTGCGGATGGAACCCGAATAGGCGATAAACCTGGACGAGAGACTTGTGTGGTTAGTGAGGTCATGGCCGACTCCCTCGCCAGGCTTTCGCTTGAAGGTTGCCGAGGTACATGACGTGTACATGGTGGTAAGTGGCGAGAGCATGTGTGAAGAAGTACACCCCTGCAGGGTTATCATTATCTATTCGAATAGCCGGATTCCTCGGATATGGAAACTTGGACCCCTTGCATAGTTCATAGACAAGTGAAAGTGGATGCCCTAAAATGCGCAAGATAAGTGTGAGTGCTATGGTTGGCCTTCTCGTAGGGAGACGGGAGCGGATCCATAGTGGTGTATTGATATGGTGAATATGTGGACTCGTGTGCGCCACCTCAAAAGAGTTACTTGCAGTCGTAGTACAGGATAGCCACCGAGTCAAAGCTGGCTTGCTGCAGTTAAACTCCACCACCCCCTTTATTGATACCGATGCATATGTAGCAAGTTCTGATGTAAGTCTTGCTGGGTACATTTGTACTCACGTTTGCCTATTTTATGTTTTGCAGAGAGACGTCAGTCTCGCTAGTAGTTCCGCGTGGACTTCGATGTTTAGCTTGTTACCTCAGCTACGATCTTGTGCCCTCGGCAGGATCTGGTAGATAGTCAGGCTTCTCAGCCTTTTTCATTTGTAGATGTCTGTACTCAGACATGTGAAGTTTCCGCATGTGCTTTGCTTGTATGCTCTGAATGATGGGTCATGTGACCCCTGTTTGTATTTAATGCTATGTGGCTCTTCTCGGCCTTTATCTATATGAGTTTGCGTTATGTTGTGATGCCATGTTGTACATCACATACTTGCATGTTATGCGTACGTGTAACGTGTATTGCTATGTGTGGGATCCGACAATCTAGTTGTTTATCCTTGTCGGCCTCTCTTATGGGGAAATGTAGTCTTGTGCCTCCTTGAGCCATAGTAGTCCGCCACAGCCCGGTTCACCGGAGTCCTGCTAGCCCAGCACTACTATTCAGGACACTTGACTGGCCGGCATGTGTTTCACTTTGTTCCTGTGTCTGTCCCTTCGGGGAAATGTCACGCGGTGACATCCGGAGTCCTGACTAGCCTGCTATAGCCCGGGTTACCGGAGTCCTGTTAGCCCAGTGCTACAGCCCGGATTCACATGCTGCTGACCGACACGCTCGAGGTTGATTCATGTATGCCTGTCCCCATGGGTTAGTGCCGCTTTGGGTTCACGACTAGCCATGTCGGCCCGGGTTCTCTGTCATATGGATGCTAGCGACACTATCATATACGTGAGCCAAAAGGCGCAAACGGTCCCGGGCCAGGTAAGGTGGCACCCGTGGGAATACCGTGCGTGAGGCCGCAAAGTGATATGATGTGTTACATGCTAGATCGGTGTGACTTAGGATCGGGGTCCTGACATTGTATGATCCCAGTCTGTCTTTGTATGTATCAAATAGGATTGCCTCTTCCGCTGTGTGATCGTCCACCTCAACGCCATTGTGGTCTTGCAAGTTTTTTATAAAATTCTTTCTGTATCTTTCAGTGGCCACAACTTGAAAAAATTTGGAATTCTCATCACCGAATTGAATCCATCGAATGGTGCATCATTTTTTCCAATGTTCTTTTTGGTATTGTAGAAGGCGAATTATGTGTTTTTTGAGTATATCTCTAAAATTACCTTCTGGCAAAGTGAGGGGCCGCCGATCTACAATATTGTCTAGTTCAACTAGAGCCTTATTGGTGTTCTCAATCGCAATTTTCAGTCTGGACATATGACGGCTCCAGTGTTTGAGGGCATGACGGACTGCTTTGAGTTTTTGACACGGACGGGATGTTGCTTGGTTATTTTTGTTATATTTGATCGGTTTATTCCAGGCTAGGGAAACAACATCCATAAACCCTGGGTGCGCGATCCAGTAGGTTTCAAACCTAAATATCTTACTGCGTGGGATGGTGGTCTGAATGGCTATAGAGCAGGGGACATGGTCAGAGACTGGCTTACCAAGGGGGGTCACCATGGTGTTTGGAAATGTGGTTGTCTAGTATAAGGATGTAAAAAACCAATAAGGCTCGATTTATCGTCATGGAAGTGGACACGCGGCACGACCGGCGCTGGTTTGGGCGGCTGGAGCAAGAAGTCCACAGGTTGAAGAAGCACTACGGCCATTGGATGAACATCGTACGGTAACAGGAGCTAGAATCGTTCATATTGACTAAGTTGACAAAGCCCTTCATCCCCGTCAACTTTGTAGGCCCACAAGTCAGCCTCCCACTATGCTGGGTTCTAGCTGGCAGGGGGAATATTCATTTTTTTTGTGCGTAATACGGAGGCACTTCCTTGCGTGCGAAGATAGCTGGTGGGTCCGACATGTCAGCGGGGGGCATGTTATTTTCACGAAATACAGAGGCCCTTCCGGTGGGTCCCAGATGTCAGGTGGAGGAATCATTATTTTGCGCGTAATAAGGAGGCATTTCCTTGTGTGCGGCCGTGGACCCAGCTGTCAGCCTCTCCACGCACAGTCTACTTCCGATGGTGTCGTTCGTTGACCATGTTGACCACGCCGCGCCGAGCGCATCCAAGGTGGTGGACGAGGGCGAGGCCCCGGACAACAACGAGCCAGAGATGGGAAGAAGCGGGAGTAGAGTCGCAGACGGAGAGGTGTACGAGGGTTAACTATTTCTAGTGCGGTGTGGTTCGGCAGTCGGTGGAGAAGAACAGGAGGTGTGGAGGGATGGAGGGATGGCCTGGCCAACGGTGGAGTAGCGCTTCATAGCGAAGCGTGCTAAGCAGAGCTGCTAGCAGCAGGAGGCGGGAGGTGGTCCCGGCAGCGCTGGAGGAAGAACACGAGAGATTGAAGATGGATGCCGGTCGTTGGATGTAAATCCAACGACTAACATGTCAGAATCATTTGTTGACTAAATTGACAACGACTTGCATTGGCTTCGACCTATTGTCCCACATTTTAGCCTCCAAAAATGTGGCACGTATTCAACCCATTTTTTCATTATTTACAGTCTTTTTTTTGCGGGGTAGAATTTACAGTCAATTTGATCTTCTTTTTTTTGAATTACAGCCATTAGCTGGGCTGGGTGAACAAATAATGTAGCGTCCATGCGGCCCGTTTATTTTATTTCCTAAAAAGTTACAGGCCATTTGCACTTTCTCGAAATACACGATTTTGTTGGCTGATTCTAATATAATGTTGGGTTGGGCTAGCAATGTTATCAAAAAATAAAAAGGGGCTGAGCATTTTTTTATAAATATATTTAAATAATAAGTGATATTATTACATTCGTCCTTAAATCTTACCAAGCTTTTGTACACAATCACTAGGATTTTCGTGCCAAAACAATCCAGGATTTTATTTGTTAAGAAATTATTTTTATAAGTTAATAAGATGTGGGATATTGTTTTCTTACATATGTAAATATCTGTTAAATATATGATGACAATAAAAATAATATATAATAACATATAAAATAATATATTTTTTGAAAAACAGGGAGCATCTCCCTGGTTCCATTCCTGAGAACAAAACCACAACATATTCTGATACAGCAGCTCAAAGAGCAGTTCGAAAGCAAAGGTAGAAAAGCTACATGGTGGATGAACAAGTTCTCTGAATAACACAAATCACCCGAGCGGTGCCAAAGGCAGAGCGGATAGAGCACTCAAATGACACGAGTAGGGTCCAGCGAAGCCTTCATGGTCTTTAGCCGAGGGGCCGTGTCAGCCTACGGCGACCAGTAAGCAAGCGGAGACACCGGGATGGAAGGCGTAGCATGGTGGATGTCCCTCTTTTTCGGTGCCAGGTGCCCATCATCTTCATTAGAGATCTTGAGACGAGCCCACCGGTCCAGCCCCAGAGCAGGTCGAGCCTTGTTCAGCCACAAGTGATCGCCAACGGTTTCTGGAGGGATCTTGTTAGGGTTTCCATGAAGCTCATCAACTTGTCCTTGTCCGATCCGGAGGAGAAAATCGCCCAGTTCCTCACCATGTTCCTGATCAACCTCAAGACCTGCGGAATGGAAATCCAGGAGGTGTTACTAAAAATCATAGCATTTCTATATTTCCAGAGGCACCAAAGGACAGCTGAGCTAACAGTGTTTAAAACTGAGCACTTTTTGGTAGCAATCCAGAATCTGGCGACAAATTCGAAGGATGAGCCAATCTAACTAGAGAAATATCCCTCAATGTGGGCCCAAAGATGTTTAGCAACTATACATTCAAAAAATAGGTGAGAACAAGACTCTTGTTCCAAGTAGTAAACACAATCAAGGGGTTTGGTGATGTGTCTCTTCCTAAGGATATCCCAAGTCATCAATTCGTTTTTGGAGAGAAGCCAGAGAAATACATGAATTTTAGGGGGAACTCTAAAGTTAATAACATGATAGAGAGATGTGCCAAACACGTGTTGAACCCCTCTAAAGTTCCCTACTGTCTGGAAATTGAGAGTTCCCTACTGTCTGGAAATTGGACTGCTAGGGGGGATGTGCCAAACTAAGTATCTTCCCAGAACCTGTTTCTGCTCCCATCCCCTATGTTCCATCTGTAGCCAACTTTCCCAGCATGCATAATAGATTTTAGTCCTTTCCATAATCTAGAGGTCTTAGGTTTGGAGGAAGGGACAAAAATATTAGGTTTATTTCCTAGGTATTTATGGGTAATAAGAAGCTTCCAGGGTTTCAGGTCTTCCTCATAGAATCTTTTAATCGAAGACCCTAGAAGACAGATGTTAATTTCTTGGAGGTTAGGTATGCCTAGGCCTCCAAAATCTTTTTTCATAGAGACTAGGGCCCAATTAGTAAGGTGTAGCTTCCTATTTCCCTCAAAGTCATTCCACAAGCAATGAGACATCTGAGAATTGATGAGGTTCATTTAGGGAACTTGAAGAAGGAGAGGAGATACACTGGAATGCTAGCCAAACAAGCTTGTATGAGGATCAATCTACCTCTGTAAGAGAGAAGTTTGCCCCTCCACCCAGCAATCCTTTTAATGATTTTATCCAGAAGGGGTTGGATATTCCTCTGTCCTCAGTTTATCATAGTGGAGAGGGATACCTGGGTACTTAATGGGGAAGTTACCTTTATTACAGACTAGAATAGAGAGGAAGTCAGCTAACTCCTGTTCATCCATGTTGATAGGGATGAGTTCACTTTTAGAGTAGTTGATTCTCATGCCTGAGACTTGTTCAAAACAGGTTAGAACAGTTTTCAGATTGCTAGCATGTGTGGAGTCATTGTCTAAGAAAAGGATGGTATCATCTGCATATTGAAGGCAGATGATGCCACCAGAGCAGACCTCAGGATAGAGCCCTGCAATCAGACTATGATTAGTAGCTTTGCTCAGCATTTTAGTAAGAACGTCCACTACTAAATTAAACAAAAGCGGGGAGATGGGGTCACCTTGCCTAAGGCCTTTACCAGCAAGGAAAAAAATCACTTTCACAGTTATTTAACTTGACCCCAACAGACCCCCCATGAGTAAGTTGCTGGATCCAAATCTCCTCTATGAAAGGCTTGGAAAAGATCTAAGAGATCATTTTTCACCAAGTCCCAAAAATGCTGGTAAAACAAGAATGGAATCCCATCAGGACCAGGAGCCCCATCAGGATAAGAGCTAAAAATGGCTTCCTGCACCTCTGTCTCTGAAAAAGGGGCTTCTAGCAGCTCATTTTCAGCAGGAGAGACTTTTTCAGAAGCAGAGAAAAAATTGTTTTGTAGAGAGAACCCATAAGGGTTTTCTTTCTTAAACAGGTCTTTGTAGAAGTCACTAGCCACTTTCAGCATCTCATCTACCTCAGAAACAGAGCCATTAGGGCCATCAAGGGAGTGAATGAGGATTTTCCTCCTCCTCTAGTTAGCTACTGCATGGAAGTAAGCAGTATTTCTATCACCCTCCTTAATGTTCCTATCTCTAGACCTTTGTTTGGCTTTGATTTCTTCTTGAAGCCAAATTTTCTTGAGCTCTCCATGGACAAAGTTTAATCTATTAGTCTCAGCCTCAGAGAGGTAAGTGGTTGTCGGTGTACTAAAGTAGGGGTACCTTAGTACCCCGAACTTGTGCACGGGCAGTCGTAGCACCCCGCGGCAAGGCTTGCCAGGCGATCGCCAAAACTCTCCATGGTCCCTTTTTGGGCCATCCAAGAACAAAGTATTTGAGCCAAGGCCCCGACAGGAGGAGCTTGCCGGGAAGGCAACCCGAAGAGAGCAAGGCCCTGACAAGAGGAGCTTGCCGGGACGGCCGCTCGAAGCACAAGGCCACGGCAAGAGGAGCTTGCCGGGAAGGCCGACCAGGGCACGACAAGAGACTTGCTGCGACGCGCCACGTGTCCCGGCAAGGACCGGTGAGCAACAAGCTCCCGGGCACGACAAGGCATCAACCGCGGCAAGGCGCTTGCCGCGGCAAGTCACCACCCCGCTCCTGCGTTCCAGCTCATCCACCCACGCGTCGCTCTGGGGCCATTCCAGGCGTACGTGGCGAGAGGCTGCGCAGCCAGGGGCATGCGGTGGCGAAGCAACGCTGACAGGGTAGCCATCGTGGCAAACGGTGGCGCCCCTGACGGTCCCTTTTTTGCATTGTTTGGGCGACCTAGACGGGCATTTAATGCCCTTGTCCCCTGCCGTCAGAGTTTGGTAGGATAGCACTGTGCAAATAGCTGTACCCAACACAGCGTTTTCCAGTTTTGCCCCCGCCTACGTTGCCACCTGTGTGTAACCCCTTGCGCATATAAAAGGAGGCCCCATGCGCAACGTGAAGGGGAGGAAGAAGGCCACTCACGCCCGGTCTGATTAGTTGCCTGAGTGTACTGTAGCACTCAGCGCTCCCGAACAAGAACACAATACAAACCACAAAGCAGCAGTAGGGTTTTACGCATCCGTGAGGCCCGAAGCTGGGTAAACCCCTTGTGTGCATCGCCTCGATCCGCTCTTCGCGCGACCTCCGCCCCCCGCCGAACCAAGAAAGGGGCTCGGTCCCCATAGGTGTTCGTGGAGGCAGATTTCCCCTGACATCTTTGGCGCGCCAGGTAGGGGGCGTCAAGGTTGTGTGAACCTGATCCGGCGTCTGCACAGGCTAGATCTCCATCATCTTCATCGACATGCCGCCGAAGAAGGAGGCCCCGGAGGTGGCTGGTCCGTCCGCGTCGAACCCACCACCCCTGGAGCAAACGGGTGGTGGGGACGGCGCCGGCGGCGGAACGGGCGTCACCGAGCCAGCTCATGGTGCCACGGCGTCCGAACATGCACCGCGCCCCTCTCAGGAGGCACGGGACCAGCAGCGTCTTAGCACTCACGGTACCATACGCTCGCTGGACCCAGATCAAGCTGGCGGATCCCAGGGTGCTCAAGGCCAGCATACACACCAACGTGCGGGCGTGAGCGTGGCGCGACTGCCTGGTCCGGGTGCTGCTCCTTCTAACGCAGTTAGAAGTTCGAGCACATCCCGCTCCACGCGCCGCTCGCCACCGCTGCCCGCCAGTCCAGCAGAAGCTCTAGCACGAGCTCAACTGCTCCTAGACTACCCTCCAACGGCGGACAAGCTCGACAACTGGAGGGCCACGATACAGAGTCTCATCGGCTTCGCTAACAGCGACACCCCGCGGCAGCATAGTGCGTCGCAGCCGCGGCAGGTCGGCCAGGCGAGGACCGATGGCGCCAAGACCAGTGGGGTGCGACCATCGTGCATTCCCCGCCCCAAAGGCCAAGATCGCCGACTCGCCAGAGCCAGCACGACAACGACTCCACCGCGTCGTCAAATCCGCGAACTCGTCGCGATCAACGACAAGTTCTTCACGAACGAGAGCAAGAGGACGCTCGTACTCGCATCGAGCGTCGGAGAGAAGCGCGGTGTCAATCAGACCAGTGCGCCGGGCCCTCTGTCAACATGCATGCGCCGGGGGGACCAGGCGACCTGCCGTACGTGGTAGGCTGCCCTGCGTTCACCCGTGAGCTGCGGCAAGTCCAGTGGCCCAGCACGAAGAATTTCAAGCCCGACGTACCAGCGAAGTACGACGGCAAGTCGCATCCGTCGGAGTTCCTCAGCATCTACACCATTGCGGTGCAGGCTGCTAGAGGGCGAGACGACAAGATCCTTGCCAACTACTTCCCGCTGGTACTCAAATCCAACGTCAGATCCTGGCTCATGCACTTGCCGGATAACTCCATAACCTCCTAGACAGACTTGTGCGATCAGTTTGTTGGCGCCTTTACAGGCGGCCACAAACCCCATGGCCAAACGAGCGACCTTCATCTGCTCGTCCAGAAGGATGGGGAACCCTTGTGCAAGTTCATCCAGAGATTGAGCCGCGTACACTACAACATCCCAGACGTCCACCCTACCGCGGTCATCAGCGCGTTCCATCAGAACGTGCGTAACCGCAGGATGCGGGAGGAGATGGCGATGTGCAAGATCAAAGACGTCAGCGAGCTATATGCCCTGGCCGACAAGTGTGCACGTGCTAAGGAAGGGAGGAAACTCCCCGGAGAGAACACTGGAGCAGGAGAGTCTGATAGTGAGGATACCGCCCCGGCAAGGAAGAACCGGTGGCGGAGCAACAGGAAGAAGAAGAGCCAAGAAGTACTGGTTGTTGAGCAGTCCGGCGATGAAGGCGCCGCCAAGAAGGACCAGGTTGGTAGCTCCGGCAAGGAGGTTGCCGGATGCGCCAACTGCCAGGATGTGGCGGTCGCCGACAAGCGGGACGGCACCAACAAACAGTACTGCAAGATCCACCGCACCAAGGGCCATGACCTCCAGAGCTGCAAGCAGGTCGAGCGGCTCGTCGAGCTGCAAAAGGCCGAGTACGAGCGACGCGACAAGGAGAGAGCCCGGGGAGGTGGCGGAGGATCAGGCACGAAGCGCCCCGGCCAGGGAGGACGCCGCGACAAGGACAAGCAGCGGCAAGCAGACAGACCTCCCCGCGGCTGCGACAAGAACGAAGACGACGACGAAGACGAAGACATGGATGATGTCGAGACCTGTGAGCAGGAGTTTCAGAAAGCCACAGAGGTCTTGTGCGTAGAAGGCGGTGCTTCTCTGCATACTTCTCACCGCCAGCTCAAGCAGTGGGCGCGGGAAGTCAATGCAGCGGAACCACCCGTCGAGTCGCGCAAACCTCTGAAATGGTCCAGCACGCCTATCATCTTCGATATTGAGGACCACCCTGACCGCACAACTGCGATCGGGTGCTTGCCGATGTTGGTCTCACCAACAGTCCGCAACCTCAAGGTCACTAAGATGCTAGTCGTCGGCTGGGCCGGCTTGAACCTGATCTCCTCCGCTGTGCTCCAGAAACTCCAAGTCCCCGACAGCGAGCTCGAAGAGACCGGCACGTTCCAAGGAATCAACCCGGGAAGGAGCAAGCCGAAGGGGAAGATAACGTTGCCAGTGACATTTGGCAGCGAGCTGAACTTCAGGACAGAGAGGATCACTTTTGACGTTGCCGATTTTCCATTGCCCTACAATGGAATTCTCGGCTGTCCAGCGCTCGCCAAGTTCATGGCGGCCTCTCACTATGCATACAACATGCTCAAGATGCTAGGCCCGATAAGCGTCATCTCTGTCCCCGGCGACAAGAAGGATGCCCTTATCTGTGCCGACAAGATCTACCGGGAAGCAGCAGCTGCAACGGATCACAAGCCACATGCCGCTGAAGCTCCCGGAGGGAAGAGGAAGACCAAGCCCGGCAAGTGCTCTGGTGCCCACTCCGGCAAGCGCACCTCTTCGGAGTGCTGCGCTACCGTCGAGGACGCGCCATCGAGCTCCACCGGCAAGAGTAAGAAGTCAATGGCAACCTCGCGAACGACCAAGAAGGTGTCCGCCAAGGAGGACGGCACTGGTGGTACCTTCACAATCAGTGCCACTCTCGACCCCAAATAGGAAAGCGCGCTCGTTGCTTTCCTGCGGGCGAATGTCGATGTGTTTGCCTGGCAACCATCTGACATACCCGGCGTTCCCAGGAAAGTGATTGAGCACCACCTCGCCGTCTGTCCTCATGCGCGGCCCGTCAAGCAGAGATCCAGGAACCTTTGTGCCCAAGCTGACTCAGCCATCCGTAACACCATCAACCGGACAGAGCAAGAAGAGGAAGTTGGTCTCCGGCGACTATCTTCCGGCAGAGCTCCCCGGAGCCGCCGCCAAGAAGGTCCCCAAGATCGACGCCAAGAGCGCTGAGGAGCCATCTGCTCCGGCAAACCCCAGGGTTTGTTCCGTAGAAGCAGGCGCTCCCGACAAGTTTTGCTCCGGCAAGCTTGCCGGGGAACATCAAGCTCCGGCTGAGCCCCAGATCCTCGCCGTAGAAGCGGACGTTCCCGCAGCAGCAGATGTGCCTTCAGTCCTTGTTGTCGAGCCACAGGCTCCAGCATAGGCGCAGCAGACTGTCCATTTCCTCTAGAACGGAGAACTTCCCAAAGAACAAGAAGAAGCGGAAAGAGTAGCCCGACGCTCGAGTATGTACCAGTTCGTCGACAACACGCTGTACAGAAGAGGGCGCAACGTTGTGAAATTGAAGTGTATTTCCCGGGAAGACGGACAAAAGTTGTTGGCAGAGATACATGGAGGCATATGTGGTCACCACATTGGCGCAAGAGCACTTGCCGGCAAAGCGTTCCGGCAAGGTTTCTTCTGGCCGACAGCCCTCCAGGATGCAACTGCACAAGTAACCAAGTGTGAAGCGTGCCAGTTCCATTCCAAGCAAATACACCAGCCAGCTCAAGCTCTCCAGACGATCCCTTTATCCTGGCCATTTTTGGTCTGGGGGCTCGACATCCTCGGCCCCTTCCCCCGAGCTGTCGGGGGCTTTGAGTACTTGTACGTCGCAATCGACAAGTTCACAAAGTGGCCGGAAGTGTAACCAGTGAGGAAGGTGACAGCACAGTCAGCAGTCAAGTTCTTCAGGTCGATTGTTTGCCGCTTCGGGATCCCCAACAGGATCATCACCGACAACGGTACGCAATTCACGAGCCGCGCCTTCATGCAATACGTCCAAGATCTCGGCGCCAAGGTCTGCTTCGCTTCTGTTGCTCATCCCAGGAGCAACGGTCAAGCGGAGAGGGCCAATGCCGAAGTGCTGCGCGGGCTCAAGACCAGAACTTTCGACAGGCTGCACAAGTGCGGAAGAAACTGGATCGAGGAGCTGCCGGTGGCTCTTTGGTCGATCAGAACGACGCCAAATCGAGCCACTGGCCAGACACCATTTGCTCTAGTCTATGGAGCAGAAGCAGTTACCCCCACGGAACTCGTATACGGGTCACCTCGAGTGCTCGCTTATGATGAGCTTGAGCAAGAGCGGCTGCGTGAAGATGACGCGCTGCTCCTTGAGGAAGATCGTCTTCAGGCTGCTGTGCGAGCCTCTCGCTACCAGCAAGCTTTGCGTCGCTACCATAGCCGCAAAGTTAAAGCCAGAAGCTTCGAGGAAGGTGACCTTGTTCTTCGGCGCACTCCGTCCGCCAAGAATCATAACAAGTTTACGCCGAAGTGGGAAGGCCCTTATCGGGTGAGACGAGTCACGAGGCCCGGCGCTGTCCGCCTTGAGACCGAAGATGGCATTCCGGTGAGCAACTCCTGGAATATTGAGCATCTTCGTAAGCTTTACCCATAAGGCGCGGTTGTCGGACCCCGTCCGGCAACCACCCTTTTGTACAAGTCTTGTCGTTGTTGCATGTAATCCTTTGTACAAAGCCAGGCGCAGACCCTGAGCAGCAGTAAATGAAGCGCTGGCACCCTAAGTTTTAGCATGCATGCTGAGTCGAGTCTCGTCCTTGGTTAGGGTTGATAGTGCCTAACAGCTGCTAACCCCTAGCTTAGAGGTCGGGTCTGCGTCCTTTTTTCCTGTTCTTTCGTTTCCCTTGGTTCGCAGGGTTTTGCATATCTTGGCCAGACCGCTTAAGGACGAAGAAGAGAAGAAGGGCGGACCAGCATCTGGTCCCCGGCGAACCAGTGTTGCCGGGGGCTGCAAGTACAAAGATTCGCCCGCGGCAAGCCAAAGTTGCCTGGGGCTGCAATCCCAGATAAGTTTTTCATCCCTTGTCATGCATTCTCTTATGGACTAAGGAATGCGAAAACCTTGTTTCTTCCTAAAAAGCTACCGTGCTCCCTTAACTCTGGGCCCCGGAGCGCGTTCCTGGGGCCAGTTTTGGTAGTAGCCGCGGCGGCAAAGGAACGGAATGAGGAGCCCGAACCCGCCTCATCCCTACCTCCGCCAAAGAAGTGAGGAAGGTCGAGTGGCGCGGGAAGACAGCAGGGCCTGTTGCCGGGCAAAGAAGTGTCTATCTTAACGATATAAAGGATTCGCTCCTTGGCGTGGGTTTTACCCGCGAGACAAATGGCCCGGCAAACATCCCCTTTTCATTAAAAAAATATTCCACTCAAGTACAGTTCAGAGAGAATGAAAAACATGAGAGATGGGATTACAAGCTTTAAATGCAACTAAAGCCCGAAGGCTTACAAGTTAAAAAGAGATAAGGTGCCCGTAATCCCTTTCTTGTCTCTCTCCTCAGGAGGTAGGACAAGGAGGCGAAAAGGGCAAAAGGGGCACCTAGACGAGCTACGGGTGGAAGAAGACACCAAGAGAACACCCCGGGGGCCGTTTGAAAGCTGGACGGTGACGGTGGCGCCGGAAGCAAGGCTCGACGAGGCGGCAGGACGTCAGCACACTGTCGAGGGCGCCGTGCCCTCGTACTCCGAGTTGACGGCCTTGCCGCCCGCCCTCTTCCTCTCCCGCAGCCTCCCTACGCCAGCCGCCAAGGAGACGACCCCGGGAAGCTCAAGGAGCCGGCGACACGGATGATGGGGTCGCTGGTGCCATGCGGAGCCGCGACCGACGCCTAGTCGGACCCGTCATCCCGACGACCGCTACCCTCGTTGTCGCTGTCGCTCCCCTCCTCGTCACTCTTGCTCGAGGAGGAGCCTTCGCTGTCGGAGGAGCTATCCACGCAGCATCGGGCCCGGGTCCCGTAGCACCCGAAGACCTTGATGGAGAGGAGATCGCCCTCCATCAACTTAAAATGGAGGGTGAACCCCTCCATCAAGCTGTGGATACGGGCGAACGTCTTCCACCCTCGACCAAGATACATCACGCCGGGGGCTGGGGACTCAACGTGGACCCGCGTGCCGCTGATCCCACAGCCCCTCATGCGCAGTCTTAGCGTCTCGGGTTGTTCCATCTCCATCACGCTTGCGAAGGGAGCCGGGAGACGGAGGCGACGACGAGGCGCCCAGCGCAGCCTGACGAAGAACTCGCAAGGGTCGTCCCCGATGTGGACTGCCGTGAGAAGAGGAGCCGCTGGCGGATGCGAGGCCGGCGTGTCGCCCCGTCCGCCTCGTCCCAGAGCGCCTCGGCCTCGTCCACGACCTCGCCCCCTCCCCCTTCCCCTTATGGTTGGCTCTGCCACCGTGGGTGCAAGGGGAGGAGGGGCGTGTTACCTAGCGGCGACCCTCGCCGCCACCGATGAAGGACCAGGGTTCCCTTTCTCCATGGCGAATGGAAAGAGGGGATCAGAAGCTGAAGAGAAGCAAAGATGAAGGAGCGTGGGTTTCCGTCGCCCCCTCTTGCTCTTTATAAAGGAGCAGGGTGGGGGCTCGGCCGCCCCGCTCAGCCAATCAAGGCGCAAGAAGAGCAGGCGACTGGGACCAGCCCGCTGCCTCGACCCGCGACGACCCGGCTTCCTGCCTCCACCATCTACGACTCCAGGTGCATGGAAGCCGCGTGGCTAGCGTGCAGGACCGAGACGACGGATGAGGCGACCTCCCCCTCACCCCGTGATCGTGGGGAGTGGACGCCTCGGAAACCGTGCCTCGGCCCCGTCCAGCAAACGAGCCACGCCTCCATGCCTCCCTCCACTTATGGAGACGGCGCGAACCGTCCCCCTTTATTGCGACGTGACGCATGCCTGCGGGGCTCAGCCTCGCGCACGCCGCCCACGTCACGCACGCCTCTCCCCACGAGGCCATGTTCGACGCGTGCCGTTCGGGCAGGACGTGGTGGATGCAGAAGAAGATGCAGCGTGACCCAGGCCGCGCATGCCCGTGCACTGTTTTGGGCTTGGCCCAACAGCGCTCTGCACCGTGTATGGACCAGGACCGGGGGCTCCTGTCGGTGTACTAAAGTAGGGGTACCTTAGTACCCCGAACTTGTGCGCAGGCAGTCATAGCACCCCGCGGCAAGGCTTGCCAGGCGATCGCCAAAACTCTCCATGGTCCCTTTTTGGGCCATCCAAGAACAAAGTATTTGAGGCAAGGCCCCGGCAGGAGGAGCTTGCCGGGAAGGCCACCCGAAGAGAGCAAGGCCCCGGCAAGAGGAGCTTGCCGGGACGGCCGCTCGAAGCACAAGGCCCCGGCAAGAGGAGCTTGCCGGGAAGGCCAACCAGGGCACGACAAGAGACTTGCTGCGACGCGCCACGCGTCCCAGCAAGGACTGGTGAGCAACAAGCTCCCGGGCGCGACAAGGCATCAACCGCGGCAAGGCGCTTGCCGCGACAAGTCACCACCCCGTGCCTGCGTTCCAGCTCATCCACCCACGCGTCTCTCTGGGGCCATTCCAGGCGTACGTGGCGAGAGGCTGCGCAGCTAGGGGCATGCGGTGACGAAGCAACGCTGACAGGGTAGCCGTCGTGGCAAACGGTGGCGCCCCTAACGGTCCCTTTTCTGCACTGTTTGGGCGACCTAGACGGGCATTTAATGCCCTTGTCCCCTGCCGTCAGAGTTAGGTATGATAGCACTGTGCAAACAGCTGTACCCAACACAGCGTTTTCCAGTTTTGCCCCCGCCTACGTTGCCACCTGTGGGTAACCCCTTGCGCATATAAAAGGAGGCCCCGTGCGCAACGTGAAGGGGAGGAAGAAGGCCACTCACGCCCGGTCTGATTAGTTGCCTGAGTGTACTGTAGCACTCAGCGCTCCCGAACAAGAACACAATACAAACCACAAAGCAGCAGTAGGGTTTTACGCATCCGTGCGGCCCGAAGCTGGGTAAACCCCTTGTGTGCATCGCCTCGATCCGCTCTTCGTGCGACCTCCGCCCCCCGCCGAACCAGAAAGGGGCTCGGTCCCCATAGGTGTTCGTGGAGGCAGATTTCCCCCGACAGTGGTTTCTGCCTTAATATCTAGAGAATCAAACTCAAGGAGGAGAAGCCTTTTGTATCTTCTAAGATTAGCTTCCTCATTGGAGTTCCACCCTTTGGTAGTTCTTCTAAATCTCCTGATTTTGATCTGCCAATTTCCTAGGGGGTAGCTACTCCCAGTAGGCTCAATCCAGATTTTCCTGACTAGCTCAGTAAAATCTTCTCTAAGAAACCACTACTTTTCAAATTTAAAACTATTGCTCTTTGGAGTTTGGTTAAGACCAGAGTCCCAAAGCAAAGGAGTGTGGTCACTACCACATATAGGCAGAGCTCTACAACTAGAAAGGGGAAAGAAACTATCTAATTCTGTGTCACAGAAATTTCTGTCAATGGTGGACATAATCCTGGAGCAGCACTTCCAACATATCTAGCATAACTATGGGTTTTCCTTCTGACAGGGCAATTCTCAACTTTATGGGTAACCATTTTGTAGATAAAACAACTCTTGGGCTTGACACATTTATCCAAATGATGCTCTGGTTTCCCACAGTTGTAGCAGATCGCCTCAGAGTATGCCATAAGGCCCGAAGTAGGGACAGAAGCAGTTTTCTGGATGTCCTATCTCTTCTTTTGCTGATTCTTGCCTTGAGATTTCCCACTGATCTGAGAGTCAGAACCGCCAGCAGATTGATCTTGGGCAATTACAGGAGCCTGCCCAGATTGTGCCCCCATTTGGGGAGGAGGTGGGCCTTACCACTGCCCAACCGGCGCTCCCCCCATTATGATAGGGGAAATTCATCGGAGTTCCTGCTTCCTTCTCATCCTCCAGCCAGATGTTGTCTCTCAGGAAGCAGAAATAACCACCAGATAGCTCAATTGAAGCAGATTGCAAGCCTAATTTCAATCTTCTGCAGGTTTGGGGGAGAGGTAAGGTAGGGGATCCACCTGCTCCAGCTCCGGTGGCGTGCTGGTGGGCATGATTCTAGTCAAGCATTCCCATCTCGCAGCACGGCGTGGATCTCCTGAATTCACTTCTCCTTTCGCCCATCGAATGAACGCAATCGGCGGCTCACTGGGGTGGGGCATCCTGTGCTTCTCCGAGAAATCTCCTTTGAAGTAGATCCGCAAGGCTAGATTCAGCAGCTCCCAATCCACATGATCCTTGCACATCCAAGCATACATGCGCGAGTGAGAGAACGGATTTGGTCCCTCCTCGGCTTCCTCCCTCACAGCTTCCTCCTCTGTTTCCCTCCATTCGCGCATGCAGTGGGTCCAGGAGAGAGCGTCGTTGCGGATCCCCATCGCCCGCTCCCTCCATCTCCTCCCTAGAGTCTCCCGCAGCACAGCCGGCGCGACGGAGTTGAGCGGCTGGAGCATCCGCGGGAAGGCTTTGTAGACATGTGGGAGATGCATCTTATACATCTGCCTGTCTTCCAGCCATTCCCCGTGGATATGGCCGGCGACTCCATTGGGCGCGCGAGCGGACTTGCTGAGGGGGGCAGGTGCGCCCGGAGTCAGGAGGCGGGGGGTGGCGGCGAGATCTATGGCGGCAGCGAGGGTGGAGGTAGTGGCGGGGGCGGCGGCGAGGGTGGAGGTGGTGGCGGGGGCGAAGGGGATCGCAAGAGCGGTCATCTATTTGCCAATTATGTAAACTAAACAGTCAACATATAATATAATTTAAATATATATAATATAGTTAGAAGGGAAACATAAGTTGGACCTGGCGTTCCTATTCTTATGTAGAAAAATAGAACATACCTCTTTGTTTTCTTCAAAAAAATATAAATTGGGCTGCCAAAAATAAAAACTCGGATGGGAAGTCCATAGGCCGGTCGATACATGAAGGCCCTAAGAAAATACAAACAGGCCTATGGACCTCCCATCCGAGGTCATGGGCTGCGCATGTTAAAAATGAAAGCCTAGACGGGGCAGCCCAAAACCACGTCCAACACTTGCCAAAACTTCGTCCCTCATTTTCTCTGTGTTTCACACACTCGACATTGTGTGGGCATGTTGACTGTGCATCATATGAAGATGTGCTATGCATGAATGTTGATCAGCATGATGTTAACTGGCTGGTAGTTCCATTTTCGACCATGAATAAAACTTCCAACATGATGTTAACCCTGTTTGAAAAGGCCGTGTTAATATAAATGCTCTGCCTCTGAAAGTTGCAGTTTCTTATCAGTTTCTTATCTGAAACTGAACTTGCAGTTTCTTATCTGAAACTGAAACTTGCAGTTTCTTCTATGAGAATCACATTGTCTGCACTTTTATATCCCTATGAAACTACATTTTTTTAAGTGCTAAAAATAGATCTCTAGAATTCATAAAATACTTCATATGCTCAATACTGCAAAAAATCTGAAATTCAAAAGACATTCATATCTGAAAGTACTCTCAAAATACACAACACAAAACACAATTCACAACCTGCAAATACTGACAACCCTAAGCTCCTCCTGACAATTCACAACCTGCCCGACTATTGGGCTGGGGGGCAGCCCCCTCCTATTCCTCGGTGGTAGAAAGCCGCCCCGTGAGACGATGTGAACGGCCAGGGAGACGATGGCGGGGAAGCGTCGTCGAGCCAACTGCTTTTTTCCTCTTGCAGTTGGGTTCGGTCGACGAAGACTCCGCCGGCTTGCTCTGGCAGGACACCCTCACAAACGGCACCCTGTAGATGCTCGATCCTTCAATCTCTGGTGGATGCTCCATCTGGGATCGATACTCCCACCACCGCTCCCTCACGATCGGATTCGGTGAATCTGTTTGCTCCATGGCCCAGAGGAGTAGCTCTATGTACTCTGGCGCGACTCCTTCCGGGAGTATCGCCGCCTTTTCGCTCTGTTGCAGATATTTGGACATGGATGTCGCCGTCGCCGCTAGTTGGTCCTTGTTGTCAAACCAAGACTGTATCTCCAACATCCTAGCTAGCTTCACAGGGTCGCCGTCTGCGATCCTCACGTATAGGTTGTACTCCATGGATCTACTTCTCCTCAGTACCTTCACTCGCCGGCGGTGGTTTTTGAATGGAAGAGGAGAGGAGCAGCGCTGGTTTTGGATTAGAACGGGAGAGGAGCGACGCTGGTTTTGGACTGGAACATGAGATGAGTGGCGGTGGTTTTGAAATGGAAGGTGAGAGGAGCGGCGCTGCATTTAGATTGGAATAGGAGAGGAGCGGCGGTGGTTTAAGAGGAGGAGAGCGGAAGAGCGGCGCTGGTCTTGGAAGTATTTTTTTGTTGTTTTGCGTATTTTGGGTCAAAGTTTGACCACGTACTGTATTTGACAAGAAAAATGTGAATGCATGTCACCAAAAATTGTATCGTTTGGTTCGTATTTGAATGTACTTTCAAATTATACTCCCTCCATTTTTGTATACAAGGCCACAAACTCATATTACAGGTACCAAGGTAAAAATCAATGCTATGTTTAAGTCAATGTTGCAAGCTAGCTTGTCACCTTGATTGTCGTGTTAATTAATGTAGTTTTTCTCTCCCAAGCACAACAAGCCAACCCTCTTACTCCTCATTGGTTGATTAATGTTGGGAATGCAAGCTAACCTTCTCACTCCCGCATGCACACAAGGGATATTAATGTCCTCGGGTGCTAGTACGAGGCAAACGCCATCAATTTTGCCTCGATTAATGTTAGTGGCCTTGTATAGTTGCAAATTGTAATTTTGATAGTGGCCTTGTATACAAAAATGGAGGGAGTCTTATTTTTACAACGTATAACATATATTTTATGTGCAAAAACCATGGTCAATTATGACCCAGAATAAAAGGGAGACTGTTAATGTGGGTTCGCTTTCTTAATTGAAGGGTAAATTGATTTTGATTTTGATCCAGTCACAGCGCGCCGGCCCTCTCGTCCAATCCTAAATCGCTGCCGCACGCTCCTCTCCCTCTTCTCCATTGCAAAACCACCTCCTCTCCTCGCCATCATCTCCATTCCAAAACCACTGTCTCGCCTCTCCCTCTTCTGATCTTCTCCATTGCAAAACCACCTCCTCTCCTCTCCATCATCTCCATTCCAAAACCACCGACTCGGCTCTCCCTCTTTTGATCTTCTCCATTGCAAAACCACCTCCTCTCCTCTCCATCATAGTTTTGTTTTGTCTACCAGAGCCGGCTTGACCTCGTCAATGACTGTCGAGAAGTCTTCATGCACGTGGCCCGGAGGCGCAGTTGTCGTCACTTTGATCTGAAGCGCCGGATTATAACATATAACACGAAATAATGCCACATGACAAGAAATCATAACCTCACTGCCCAAAGGAGACAACATGAATCCTGACGGACAAACTAGATGAGGAACAAAGCTCAAACTAAAGATAAACTCGTAGAAAAGGGGTCCGTCGATAGATGTCCTAATTAACATAGCCGGCTTGACCTAGATGGCAGCCGAGTAGTCATTGTTCGTGCATGTGCCCCCAATGACTAGCCCATCTCAGTTGTCGCTGTTTAACCCCCGAAGTGATCTGAAGCACATGACACCTAATTTTGCGAGATGACAAGAAACCTTTTTTTAGATTTCTCACCACAACTACAGCCATGTACAACACAGCATGCACGATATGTAGACGATAGCCAGTCCAGGCGTGTCTACTGGAGTCTGGTCACATGCATGGACGAACTGATCTTCCGTGTCTTGCAGGGATCGTCCAGGCACCAACATAGAACAACACTTCTCTAGTACTATCGCTCGTCTCCCTCTTCTATAAGTCACCCTACTTGCGTGGCCGAGGAGTGTGCCTATGATCGATTCTCAATTGCCGTTCCACATGTGTGTGCAAATGCAATATGACGCGCGTTCTATTCGGAGAGCAGCGTGCCAGACCGACCGACCGTCTGGGGTGCGACGCGAACGCGACGGGCGTGGTGTATACTCTGTACATGTGTACCGCCGTTTTCTAGACGCTTTGCTCCATGGCGCGGGCGCAATCCATGGATACAAAATTAGTATACTGTATACTATTTAAAAGTCGAGAGCGGGGCTTTTCCTACGCGGTAGGCGGCGGGGCAGTTTCGCCTAGTCGGTTCGACGGAGACGCGAGAAGACGAGGGAGTAGGCTGCTGTCGGTGTCAAAACCGGCGGATCTCGGGTAGGGGGTCCCGAACTGTGCGTCAAGGTCGGATGGTAACAGGAGACAAGGGACACTTTATTTTACCCAGGTTCGGGCCCTCTCGATGGAGGCAAAACCCTACTCCTGCTAGATTAATATTGATGATATGGGTAGTACAAGAGTGGATCGACCACGAGATCAAGGAGGCTAAACCCTAGAAGCTAGCCTATGGTATGATTGTGTATGATGATGGTTGTCCTACGGACTACAACCCTACGGTTTATATAGACACCGGATAGGGTTAGGGTTTATACAGAGTCGGTTACAATTGTAGGAGATCTCGAATATCCGCACGCCTAGCTTGCCTTCCACGCCAAGAAAAGATCCTTCCGGACACGGGACGAAGTCTTCAATCTTGTATCTTCATAGTCCTGGAGTCCGGCCGAAGGTATAGTTCGGCTATCTGAACACCCCCTAATCCAGGACTCCCTCAGTAGCCCCTGAACCAGGCTTCAATGACGATGAGTCCGGCGCGCAGATTGTCTTCGGCATTGCAAGGCGGGTTCCTCCTCCAAGTTCTTCAAGAAGATTAAACACAACAAAATAGTGTCCGGCTCTGCAAAATAAGTTTCCACATATTGCCATATAGAGAATAATATTAACACAAATCAAATCTGCTGACGTATTCCGCAGTGCGTCACAACACTGCGGCCAAGCCTTCTATATAAATTGCAGCTCGTTTAGCGAGGCGGTTTCCTTGGCACGTCTTGTCGAAGCAGAGATCATGTGCCCCCTTTAACGAGATTCTCATTAATACGGACGTGGGTAACCCAACCACGCCATTTACCATGGCGTTTGGGAGGCAAGTGAGTTTTATTAGGTAGGTGAGGACGCCTAACCGTAGCTGCTTATATAAAGGGATAAGGATTCACCTTTTTAACCTACGCCTTCTTCCTCCTTTGCAAATCCATCTCTCGCGCACTCAAGCTCCAGCGCCCAAGTCCGCTCTTCCTTCCTCAACCTTCTCCATCAATGTCCGGAGCGGGAGGCAAGTGGATGGTCTCCTCCGTTACGGAGGCTCAAGTAAAAAGGCTAAGGAAAGCCGGATACTTGTCCAAGGACATCCCGCATCGGCTTCCTGATAAAGGGCAGCTTCTTCCTACCCCAAGGCCCCATGAGAGGGTAGTTTTCCTTCCCCACTTCCTCCGCGGACTAGGCTTTCCCTTCACCCATTTGTCCGGGGGCTCATGTTCTACTACGGCCTGGATTTCCACGATCTGGCCCCGAACTTCGTTCTCAACATCTCGGCGTTTATCGTCGTTTGTGAGGCCTTTCTCCGCGTCTGCCCCCACTTCGGCCTCTCGCTCAAGACCTTCAACGTCAAGCCCAAGGTGGTGTCCGGCACCCAGGCAGAGTGCGGAGGCGCTATGGTTGGCAAGATAGCCAACGTCCTCTGGTTCGATGGCTCCCTCATGGAGTCCCTTAAGGGGTGGCAGGCTGGGTGGTTTTACATCACCGAGCCCCGCGATCCGAAATGGGTTGCGGCCCCCGAGTTCAGATCCGGACCCCCCACGCGGCTCATGTCCTGGAAAGAGACAGGCCTGTCATGGGGCAACGAGGAAGAAGTGACTGGGTTGCAAGCATGCACCCAGTCCGTGGTGAACAAGCCAATCCGGCTTGCCAACATAGTCCAGGTCATGCTCGTTCGCCTGATCCTCCCGTGCCAAGAACGAGATTTTACTTTGTGGGAATTCGACCGGGCGCAGCACCAGACCCTCAGTAGGCTCTTCGACACGACGTATGAAGACGTCTGAAAGGTGCTGACCAAAGGAGCCGAGTCCCCCACATCCGCCTCTGAGGATCGCGGATACGGCTCGCTGCGTAACGCTGGCTAGGTAAGCTATCTATACCTTTGACAGGTTCGTTAAGCTCTTCTTCATAGATTATCTCTATGCGAGGTGACGAAGTACTGCGAAAAAATGAAGGTTCCGTTGGCGGTGTCCCGTGGCGACTCGGGCGGCGCCCCCACCCCCTCGGGGGTCTCCGAGCGGCGTCGGCCTGGGTTCTGGTTCGGCGGGGTCCCCGTGGCGCCCCAGCGCCTGCCGCCCCGGCGTGCTCTCCCGGGGAGGACCGTGCGGGTTGCGGTGGTCATTTCTGGGCCCTGTCGGGGGTCGAGTCCGACGACGAGGATGGGGATTCCTCCCCTCGGTTTGCTCCTCCTCCGGCGGGGGTGTCGCTGGGGGAATTCGTGCTTGCGACGGCTCGTGACGAGGCGGGTCGGGGTGACCGGCGTCGTCGTTTTGCGCCGGGTGGCAGGGGTTCCCGGGTGTCGGCGGTCCGGTGCTGGAGGCCGGCGTCGCCCGCCCCGCGCGCTCCAGGGGCCTGTTCGGTGCTTCGGCCTTCCCCTAGGCGTTCGGGGCCAGCGGTGGCCCCGGCGCCAATGGTGGAATGGCCTGCTCTCCCTTCCCGTTCCTCGTAGGCGGCGGCGGCGGCGGAGGCGGGGGCGGCGTCGGAGGCGGCGCGGGCGTCGGTGGAGGGCGATGCGCTAGGGTTGTCGACATCGGGCCTTTCCTTGGGCCTGGGACGTCCTCGCTAGGCCCGTTGGTTGCCGCCCCCCCCAGTGGCCCCTTGCGCTGGGCCTGGCCTTGTCGACCCGCTGGGACGGCCCGACCTGGTCGGGGCCCAGGTGCCTGCCAGCCACCGCTATTTATGGCTGCGCAGGGGCTGCCGCGAGCCCTCGCTAGGGTTCCCTGCTCGCCCCAGTGAGGTGCGGCGCCACCGTCTCTCCGCCAGATCTCTAATCCCCACCCCTCCCCCTCCCCCTCTCTCTCGTTCCTTTGCCGAGGCGACGGCCATGGGTGACCGCCGTGCTGACAAGCGACCGATGGAGCCCCCGTGTTCTGAGGAAGAATGGCGGCGCGAAAAGGCTCTTCGCGAACAGGCGAAGCGCGGCCAGCGGGCCAAGGCGGCAGGGCGTACGGATGGTGGCGGCGGTGCTCCTCACGGTCCGGGTGGTGGATCTGGGCGCGGTCATGGTGGTTTCCAGGGGCAGGATTCCGGATCTGGCTACCAAGGGCGTGATGGGGATTGGGGTCCTCCTCCGCCCTGGTGGGGCCAGCATGAGCAACAGAAGAAGAAGCGCAAGCATGGTGCGCGCCGTTGCGAGCTTGAACGCAAGTCGCAGGACCTCCCCCCTAGCAGCGACGGTCATGGGGACCCGCTGGCTAAGAAACCTCGGGCTGTGGCCGCTCCGCTCGCGGTGGTTGCGGCTGATGCACCGCGAGGAACGGCGGATTCTCCCATTCCGGTCGAGGAGGAGGGCGGGGAATGTTTCAAGCGTGGCCGGACCGGGCACTTCCAGGCCAAGTGCACTTTCCCCCCTCTCTCTGTGTGATCTGCAAGCAAGAGGGACACGCCTCGGCCTACTGCCCTACTCGGGGCAAACAGCCGCTCCTCCAGATCATGGGCAGTGCCATTCCGGGCGAGGGTTTCTTTTGTATGGAGTTTGAAGACGATCTGTTGGCTGTGGACGAGGCCGCAAAGGTTGCCAATGGTGCCATCCTTTCAGCGGAGCCGGGGAGGCTATCGCTGCGTCTGCTGCAACAGGAATTGAAACACATGGTGGCTGGTGATTGGGACTGGCAGATTGAGCAGGTGGGCGAGAACGAATTTGCGGTGGTGTTTCATTCTGCTGACCTACTGCACATGGCCAAGTCAAGTGGCAAGCTCTTCCTCTCCATCAACGACATTACGGTCTTGGTGCGCGATTCGATCCAGGAGACGATTACCCCCCTCTCCATGCCTGAGGTGTGGCTCCGCCTTCATGGCATTCCCAAGAAGCACCGTCGTGCAGACCGTCTGATGGAGGGACTCAAGATGCTGGGTCGGCCGATCGTTGTGGATGATCTTTCTCTTATCCGGGTGGGACCGGTGAGGATGAAGTTTGGTGTTCGTGCACCTGAGAAGATGAATGGCTTTGTACAAGTCTGGTTCAACCAAGAGGGATACGACATCCGGGTGGAGGTGGAGAAGCTTCCTGTGCGACCTGGTGACGGGCCAGTGGCGCCCGGCCCCAACATCAACCCCTCACACCCGGGAGACAAGAGTGGTGGTCCGCCTGGTCCGGGGACCGGTGGGACTGCCGGCCCGCAGGGTCAAGACCATGGGGCCAAGGGTGGTCAGCCAATTGGTGGCTCGGGCTGCGCTATGGATGTTAACATGGACGGCCAGGACGAAGAGCCTGAGGACAGCTTGCCAGACACGTCTATCGACACAGAAACTTGGAATCAGCTGGGCTTTCAAGAACTGGCGCTCGACGCGGGGAAGGAGCATGCGCTGCCTGGGACTTTGGCGATTGCGGACACGGCTGGGAGCAGCCCGCCCCGGCCTGCGCCTTAGTGGGGGCTTTCAATCTGATGGGCTCGGCGCCGCTGTCTAATGCTGGCCGGCTCGCGGTGGCGGGCGACCAGGCCCCCCCCTGTCTGGGTGGTTTGGACTCGGGCGTGGTGCTCAACGAGCCTGTTGTTGCCACCCCGCTGTCTAGCCGCCGCAGCTCGGGGGGATCCGGGCGGGCCCCTAAGAAGTCGGCCGGGCGGAAGCCTCCTGCCAAGCAAGCCACGCTGGCGCTCCCGTCTCCGGTGGCACCGGCCGCGGTGGATCTCCAGGCGACGCTGGCCTCTGCGGGCACGACTGCCAAGGCGCGGCGCTCCCGGGCCTCCCCTGGCCCCCAGCGCGCTCCCAGTGCTCGGGCCAAGGCGGCGATGGGCGACCTTTCCTCCCTCGAGAGTGCGCAACTCCGTCTGGCGGACAAGAACATGGAGTTCTCAGGTAACCCACCCCCCTCCTTTACGATTCTGAATGCTTTCACCGATCCCCAGCTAGCTACTATCTTAGACGACAGCGGTTTCAAATTAGGAGCGAATCGTGGTGAGCTTATGACGCTAATCCGTGCTCGCGAGGAGGCCCAAGCGGCTTTGGCAGCTACCGCTGCCGCGACCAAGGCCCGGGACGCCGAGGACTCGACGCGGGTGACCCCTGCCGTTCCTGTGCCTTTGGGCTCCCCCGCCTTGCTCGTCCTGTCGGATGGTGCTGCTCCAACCAGGGAAGTTAGCGCAGCGCCAACAACTTGCCGTGCCCAGGCTAAGAAACGCCTTGCAAAACCGGTGACCTCCAGAGGGGTTCGCCTCCGCAACCGCATTATCTGATGCGATACATCTTTTGGAACATTCGGGGTTGCGGGCACTCGGGTCGTCGCACGCAACTCAGGGAATATATTGCTCGCGAAAGTATCGACGTCGTGGCTCTTCAAGAAACTATCAAGGCGGACTTTACTTATCGCGACCTCGAGGCCTATGATCCTCTTCATCGTTTCGTGTGGGGTTGGGTCCCTTCCGCCGGCCATTCGGGCGGCCTTCTCTTGGGTGTTAATTCTGATGTGTGTGATATTGTAACTTGGGATGTGGGTACTTTTTTCATCTCTGTCACGATTAAGCATAGAATCTCGCTCGCCTCCTGGGCGATTGTGTGTGTATATGGTCCGGCAGACCATTCCCGCTCGGCTGATTTCCTGAGCGAGATCCAAGTCTTGGTTGGGGCCAAGCAAGTGCCAACATCCCCATTGTATTAGGGGGCGATTTCAACCTGATTCGTTCGAGCGCAGACAAAAACAAAAAAAACATCGTTTGGGCTAGGATATCCCTTTTCAACAATGCCATTGCGGCCTGCGCCTTACGGGAACTTGCTAGGACTGGGGCCAGGTATACTTGGACCAACAAACAACTCAACCCGGTCCGAAGTGTCCTTGATCGTGTGTTCGTTTCGGCTGACTGGGAGATGATCTTCCCCATGTGCACCTTGGTAGCCGAAACTCGCATTGGATCCAACCACGTTCCGCTGATCCTGGCCTCGGGGGAGGATAGGATTAAGCGTAGCAAGCGATTCTATTTAGAACCAGGGTGGTTTGAGGTCGAGGGTTTCATCCCTTTGCTCCTTGACCGCTGGGAGCGGGCCAGGACTGCGGGCGCCCATGCCAGGGGCCCCCTCGACACTTGGATTTCGGCAGCCGGGGTCCTGTGCGGTTTCCTCCGTGGGTGGGGTGCAAACCATGGTAGCGAAGCAAAGCGAGCTAGGGAAGCTCTTATTGAGGAAATCAAAGCTCTCGACGTTCAGGCTGACTCCAGACCCTTTTCGGAGGCAGAATGGGCATGTCGATACGCCCTCGAAAACCAAGTCCTAACCTTCCTCAGTGAAGAGGAGGAATACTGGCGCCGTAGGGGCGGCGTCAAGTGGATCACCAAGGGGGACGCCAATACAGGCTACTTCCACGCTTTCGCCAATGGCCGTAAAAGGAAATGTTCGATCCTGAGACTGCAATCGGACCAGGGGGTTCTAGTTAGCCAGGCTGACATCTCGAGGCATATATATATGATTCTTTCTTACCCTCTTGGGAACGGCGGAAGAGAAGGCGTTGCGCCTGCGCGATGACTTCTGGGGGGAAGAATCTCGGGTGTCTCAAGCCGAAAACCATAGCCTTGCCCTGTCCTTCTCCACGCAGGAGATTGACGATGCGCTAGGCTCAATGAAGATTGATACCGCGCCTGGGCCTGATGGCTGGCCGGTGTCCTTCTTTAGGCGATTCTGGCCGGCGCTCAAGGACTTGTTCTATGACATTATTAACGGTTTTGCGCTGGGCACGGTCGACATCTCGTGCCTAAACTACGGTGTCATCAGCCTCATTCCTAAAGTAAAGGGGGCCGATACGATCAAGCAATACCACCCCATCACTCTTATTAACGTCCCTTTCAAGTTATGTGCCAAGGCTTACACCACTCGTCTCGCTCCGGTGGCTCAGCGTGTGATTGACCGCAGCCAGTCCGGTTTCCTCAAAGGCCATAACATCCTGGAAGGCCCGGTGGTCCTGCAAGAGATCGTCCACGAGCTTAAGCGCACACGCCGTCCAGCCGTGCTCTTTAAGCTCGACTTCGAGAAAGCCTTCGATCGAGTGAACTGGGAGTTCATTCGCGAGGTACTCACTCGGAAGGGATTCGAGTCGGGTTTTATTCACCGCATAATGCATCTTGTCTCGGGGGGCCAGACTGCGGTGTCGGTTAACGGAGAAGTGGGGAACTTCTTCCGCAACAAACGCTGTCTCAGACAAGGAGATCCCTCCTCACCTCTGATTTTCAACTTTGTTGCCGATGCCCTCTCGGCCATGGTGAACAAGGCCAAGACCGCTGGCCACATTCGAGGTGTGGTACCACACTTATGCCCCGGTGGGATCACTCACCTTCAATACGCGGACGACACCTTGCTTCTCTTCGAGCCCGACGATCATAGTGTAGCCTCGATCAAGCTCATCCTTCTCGCTTTCGAGATCATTTCCGGCCTGAAGATTAATTTTGCCAAGAGTGAGGTGATTGCCATAGGGATGGACAATCACCTGGCCACCCGCATTGCCAATCTACTTAATTGCAAACTAGGGAGTTTCCCCTTTAAGTACCTAGGTCTTCCCATCTCGGACAAACACATCTCGATCCTTGACTGGGAACCCCTATACGGCAAGGTGGCGAACCGGGTTAGCCCTTGGCGCGGTAGGTTCTTATCCTCTGCGGCCAGGTTGATTTTGACAAACTCCAGCCTGTCTTCCCTGCCTTTGTTTACTATGGGCATGTTCCTGCTGGCCGACGGGGTACACGCCAAGTTGGACACCCCTAGGTCCAAGTTCTTTTGGGAAGGAACTGGGAACAAGAAGAAATACCACCTTATCAAGTGGGCAGCGCTTTGCCGGCCTAAGAAATTCGGTGGCCTTGGGATCCTCAAATCCAAACTCATGAGTGTGGCGCTTCTAGCCAAGTGGATCTGGAAGCTATCCCAGAACGAACAAGGACTCTGGGCTAATATCCTCCGTACCAAATATTTTCCCGACGGAAATTTCCTGACCACAAAGGCTAAGGGATCGCCTTTCTGGAATGGAATCCAGGCCGTTAAGCATGCCTTCATGCTAGGGGCCAAATTCTGTGTTAAGAATGGGAAATCTACACGGTTCTGGCTTGACCATTGGCTAGGGACGGAACCTCTCTGGCAGAGCCACTTTGCCATATACCAAATGGCCACTAACGTTGACATCTTGGTGGCCGAGGCGCTTAGATCCAATCCTCCCGCCATATCTTTCAAAAGACCACTCCTCCCCCACGAACGAGCTAGCTGGGATGGGCTCCTAGCTAAGCTTGAGGGCTTCGCTCTCCTCCCTGAGGAGGACTCGGTCTCATGGTCCCTCACGAGCTCAGGGAAATTCTCGGTTCAATCTCTCTATAATAAGTTGACCGAGGGACCGACGCTTGACATAGCTAGGGGGATATGGAAAGCGTCCATCCCCCTGAAGATCAAAGTGTTTCTATGGCAACTATTCCGAGATCGCCTTCCTTCCTCTAACAACATTGCCATTAGACATGGCCCTTCGGATGGCTCGTTTGCGCTTTGTGGATTGCATGAAGACGCCAACCACATCTTTTTTAAGTGCCACCTTGCTCGCTTCGCCTGGAGTGCCGTCCGTAAGGCTTTTGAGCAGTCCTGGAATCCCAATTCGGCCTCGGACCTACGTAGGATCCTTCTCGCTCAGCGGGGTAGTTTCGGGCGCATGTTGTGGCGCTGCGTAGGGGCGCTGTGCTGGTCCCTTTGGACCGTCCGCAACAAGACGACAATTGAACACAAGTTCCCTAACCACCCTGCTGACATTATTTTCAAATGTCATGTGTTCTTACAGACATGGACTCCGTTGGGGAAACAGCGTGATGAAGATCGGATGAAGGAGGCCATGGAGCGGATCCGCATGATCCAGGTGGAAGCCCGTACCTAAGCTGATGCCCATGGCGATATTTTGGCGACCTTATTTGCCTGGCTGCCTGTTGCAATCCCTGTTGTTTTGAAGCTTTCATCCCAGGCAGAGGCCAGTTGCATGTGTTATTACTTTTGGCTTCGGCCAGCTTGTTTCTTTTAGCTTGAGACTTATGTTATGTTCTATGGTGGATGCTGCCTGTTAGTGGGCTTTATTAATTTAAAGCCGGACGCACCGTGCGTCTTCGTTCTAAAAAAAATTATCTCTATGCGGGATCTAAACTCCCTTCTACCTTTGACAGGCTTGGCAGGAGATATCCGGACCGATTAACTGTCCGGCTCCTCTGCCGGAAGACCCGGCCCCAGCTCTCTTGGGGAAGCTAATGGCTCCGGCACCTTACGTGGTGCCGGAGAGGAAGACCAAGAAGAAGAAAACCACCGGGACTCGAAAAAGTTCCCGCAATATGGTGGTGTCGGACTCGTCATCCGACGAGTCCGCAACACCCTCCTCTCGTGAAAACGAGGAGGAGGAACAAGGAAGCTCTCCCCCTCCAGCGAGGGAAGCAAAGAAGAAGAAGGCCGCCCCAACAGGGGAGGCCGAGGGGTCGAGGAAAAGGAAGACCCCTCCGCCGGACTACTCCCACGACGCCGAAGAGGGCGGAGAGGAGTGGCCGGACAGAACTGAGCATCCGGCAACATCGTAAGTGTTTACATACCAGAGTGACTCATGATATTCTTTTAATGCACTGCTTTCCCTAATATCGAACGTAATTTATGCAGCCCACCCTGGGCCGAACTCGACGATTCGTCGAGCGGCTCCCTGGATTCGTCGGACATGAACTCTGTTCTGCCCGCGGTCTCCCCCCGCGGGGCGGACGACGCTGTAGTGGCGCCCCGCCAAGCTTCGGGGTAGGAGGAGATGGTCCTGGAGGAGCCACAAGGCATTCGTCCGGACCCCAGGAGTAAAGGGGATGAAACCCCCCAGGGCTCCAAGTCCGGCTTTGTGCCGGACACCGCGTCGGACTCGACAGTCCCGGTCCGCGGTGGGCGAACTCCTTCCAAGAGGAGTAAGCCATCTGAACCGGCGGCCTCCGTCCAACCGGAGGCGCCGGACAATCTGTTGGAGGTTCTTAAGGGCGCCGCCATCGATGAGGAGCACCGTACTGTTATGAGTACGGTGATCCAAAGGATTCAGTCTGCCAAGAGCGGACTGAATGAAGCTTGCGCTAGCCTTCTAACAGGCTTCAAGGTAAGTAAAAATATGTCAATTTATTTACCGCATAGACAGTAGCCCCTGATGCTCTGTTCGGTGTTTGGAAAGAAAAGCCGGATAGAGGATCTAGTAATTTTCGCAGGAGTCTAACAAAAAAGGTCAAATATGCGTATGCAGGCTTCGCTGCTGTCCACCGCCGCATTGACTGCGCAGGTGGATGTCCTGAAAAAGGACCTCGGGCGGACCGAGCAAGAGCTCGGCCTTGCCAAACGGCAGCTCGAGGAGAAGGAAGGTAAGAGATACCTAAAAAAGAAAAAGAAGAAAAAAAAAGGCGCCTATAGAGAGGCTTGATTTCCGAAAGAAATAACAGGATTGTACTGCTTATTGTAGGGGCCACAACCGAGGTGACAACCCTGAAGCAGGCGTTGGCTGAGGCCGAAAAGAAAACGGCCGAGGAGCGCGCCGAGCAAGAAAGGCTTGGGGTTCAGGTCGGCGAGGTGCAGCAAGAGCTGCAAACTCTCATGAAAAAACATGAGGGTTCGGAGCTTGAGGCGAAGGCGCAAGCATCCGAGCTCGCGTCGGCCATCGAGACCGCCAAGAGTGCCAAGGCCGAAGCCCAAAAGGCCCTCCAAGAGTTGGAGGAGGTGAAAAAGATAGCAACGGGTAAGGCATTCTCAATGCAGAGTAGGAATATAAAAGTAAACTACCTATTACTTACCTAAATCCGGAGTTCTCCAGGGGCGTTTGCCGATCTTCCCCGCAGTGTATCCGACGCTGCCGCGTTCTACCGAGCTAAAGAGGGCAGCTCGACAGAGAGTGTGTTCTGGTCTCAGTATTCTGAGGCCGGACACCCTGTGCCCTTAAGCGATCAGCGGAAACAGCTGGTCGAGCTCCACAAGGCGGCCGAACAGGCCATGAAGGGCTTACTACTTCGGCTGTGGCCTGGAGAGGCCCTGCCTGGGAGCTATTTTGGGCTGGTGCAGCGGCTTGTGGAGGCCTGTCCACGGCTTGAGGTCATCAAGTGCTCCGTCTGCATTGAAGGTGCCCGGAGGGCCCTTGCCCATGTAAGGGTACACTGGGGTAAGCTGGACGGAGAGAAGCTGGTGAAGGACGGGCCACCGCAGGGGAAGGAGCATCACAAGCCCGAGAACTACTACAAGAACGTTCTTGCCGGAGCCCGCCTTGTCGCGGATGAATGTGCTAAAGATGTAATATTTGAGTGAACTCGCTCGTTTGTATCATGTGCGCTGAAAACTTGTTCATATGAGCAAAGCAATGCTTGTTTAATTTAAAATATTATTTTTTGTGCGGCCATTTATCAAAAATTGAGAGATGGCGAGTCGTCGGCTTCTGCCCCCATGCCACTAGTGCTGGGGTGCTCGGGATAAACCTGAGGGCTCTTGTTCCCATAGTTGGGTCCTTCGAGGGAGGCGCTCAGCACAACGAACCAGGCAATCAGACTATAATGCTTGAACACTCTCACTTAGCCATAGAACGTTATAATTTTAAATTTCGGCGAAGCCCCTAGTTCGGAAGGCCGAATTCGGGGCGCTATCCACGCCTTTGGCCGGACATAGCCAGCTCCTCGCTCAAAGCGGCATAAGCCTTTAAGGACTCGAAAAACCTCTCGAACAGCGACCGGTCTCACGCCTTATCATGACAGTCTGTTTTAGCTTTCTCCACTGAGATGCTCAACCCACCTGATCTGGGGCACAATCGCAGTGGTTCTCCTAGTGCTGCCTTAGCCGATAGAGCGGAACGTAAGGTACCAAAACATAGGAGCCGGGCAAACCCAACATGTGACCAAAATCATGACTCGGAGCCGATGCATATAGTGCTATAAGTTCGGGGTGCCGCACTTGTGAAAGTGTACGGACTTCTCACACCAGATAAAAGGGTAATGAAGCCCCTGGCGTGGGTTGCCATACCATGGTGTACCGGTGCGATCATGTTATGTAATAAACGCATATATTCAAAGGGGATAGTGCAAAAAAATAGACAAAAGGCTATGCATTGTTTATAAAGAGGCTATTTATCAAAGCCGAATGATACAAGTAGTGCGGTAAGCAAAAAAGATATTAGACTATTTAACATGTCCTCACCAGGCACAGGCCGCGGAATTTAGAAACAGATATATCGCTCGAAATAGAGACCACCTGAGAGTTCCGGAATGCGGCGTAGCTTTGTCTGCTTTCCTGGATCTTGCATCGTCTGTGCGGCAACACTGCCGAACAGGTTATCCAGAGTATGGAGTCCTGAAAAAAAGAAAAATCCGGCAACCCCTAGTACGTTTGACACCGTGTTGTAGGCATGCCGTTAATGTGCCCCTCCCGCTGTGCCCATGGAATTTTAAGGGCGTAGTTGTGTACTCGAGGTACTTGCTCCGCTATGTTGCGATGGCTGGGGTCGGGGCCGTATTGCTACGCTTGCTCTGATCGTGCCAGGTGGTCTTGTTGCAGGTTACTCCGGGCGCGCTTTGCATTGTCCGGTTTTTTAACGGCCGGACTGGAGAGTTGCCTTGAAAGGCTGCTTTGTACTTCCGCTGCGAGGGCCACCGTGTGCTCTTCCGTTCGGATGGAGCGTTCTGTGTTTCCGCTGACCGTAGTAACTCCTCGAGGGCCTGGCATCTTGAGCTTGAGATATGCGTAGTGCGGCACCGCATTGAATTTAGCGAATGCAGTTCGTCCGAGCAGGGCATGATAGCCACTGCGGAACGACACTATATCGAAGATTAACTCTTCGCTTCGAAAGTTATCCGGAGATCCGAAGACCACGTCAAGTGTTATCGAGCCTGTGCAATTGGCCTCTACACCTGGTATGACGCCTTTAAAGGTCGTCCTTGTGGGCTTGATCCTTGATGGACCTATGCCCATTTTCCGCACTATATCCTGATAAAGCAGGTTCAGGCTGCTGCCGCCATCCATGATGACTCTTGTGAGATGAAATCCATCCACAATTGGGTCGAGGACCAGTGCGGCAAAACCGCCGTGATGGATGCTAGTGGGGTGGTCCCTTCGATCGAAAGTGATCGGGCAGGAGGACCATGGGTTGAACTTTGGGGCGACTGGCTCCATCGCGTATACGTCCCGTAGCGCACGCTTCCTCTCCCTCTTGTGAATGAGGGTCGCGTATATCATGTTCACCGTCCGCACTTGTGGGGGAAACCCTTTCTGTCCATTGTTGTTCGGCGGCCTGGGCTCCTCCTCGTCATCGCTGTTCAACCCCTTGTCCTTGTGTTCGGCTCTTAACTTGCCTGCCTGCTTGAACAATCAACAATCCCTGATGGTGTGATTGGCTAGCCTTTCGGGGGTGCCATGAATCTGGCACGAGCGGTCGAGAACCGGTCCAAACTGGACGAGCCCTGGGTATTCTTCTTAAATGGCTTTTTCCGCTGACCGGATTTATAGCCTCTGAATCCGGCATTGACTGCCGTATCCTCATTGTTGTCGCTGCTAATGCGGCGCTTTTGATTATTTCGACATGACCTGCCACTTTTGTCCTTGGTATCCGAATTACCGGGCTTCTTCGATAAGTTGTTGCTGCGAGCTAGCCAGCTATCTTCGCCCGCGCAAAAGCGGGTCATGAGTGTCGTGAGGGCTGCCATGGTTTTCGGCTTTTCCTGTCCCAGGTGCCGGGCAAGCCGCTCGTCACGGATGTTATGTTTGAAGGCTGCTAGGGCCTCTGCGTCCGGACAATCGACTATCTGATTTTTTTTGTTAGGAACCGTGTCCAAAATTGCCTGGCCGATTCTTCTAGCTGCTGAATTATGTGGCTTAGGTCGTCGGCATCCGGTGGCCGCACATAGGTCCCCTGAAAGTTGTCGAGGAATGCGGCTTCCAGGTCCTCCCAAGAACCGATTGAGTCCGCTGGTAGGCTGTTAAGCCAATGCCGAGCTGGTCGTTTAAGCTTAAGGGGTAGGTATTTGATGGCGTGCAGATCATCGCCACGTGCCATGTGGATGTGAAGGAGATAATCCTCAATCCATACTGCCAGATCTGTCGTACCATCGTACGACTCGATATTGACGGGTTTAAAACCCTCTGGGATTTTATGATCCATTACTTCGTCTGTGAAGCATAGTGGGTGTGCGGCGCCCCTGTACTGGGCTATGTCACGACGCAGTTCAGAAGAGTTGTGCCTGCTGTGTTCGGCCCGGCCGGATTTATTGTGTCCGGAGTGCCGATCATCACGTGTCGTCGGGCGTCCGCGCGATCCATAGATCAATCTTGTTTGCTTTGCTTTATCCTCTAGTACGTCTCGCAGGTCTGGCTCGTTTTCCCGTGCCTTATTTGAGCGGCACCGGGGCAAGGCTTGCCTAAGGGCTCGACAGGCCTCTCTGTCGCGGCCACGGGGTGGCCGGTCTGCCATGTCATATGCTTCCCCCTCTGATTGGGGTAGCGGCCTGCGCTTAGGATAATTTTTGGAGGGGCGCAAGAGTTCATACTCTTCGGCCGCAAGGACTTCAGTCCATCTATCAGCTAGCAGATCTTGATCAGCTCTAAGCTGTTGCTGCTTTTTCTTTAGGCTGTTGGCCGTGGCTAGAAGCCTGCGTTGAAAACGCTCTTGTTCGGCGGGGTCTGATGGTACGACGAATTCGTCATCGTCGAGGCTTGCCTCGTCTTCGGAGGGAGGCATGTCGGTATCATCCTCAACCTCTTGCTCTGCCGCTCTCTCCTGAGGGCTGGCTTTTCCATCTTCCTATGCCGAATCTTGCTGGTTCTGGTGTTCTTCGGCGCTGTCCGGGGTAGTATTATCTCCCGTGCCAGAATCACCGTTTCTGCTGTGGCGGGATTTGGAGCGGCGCCGTTGGCGCCGGCGTTTTTGCGGTTTTTTCGAGTTGTCGACTTCCACTGCTCCATCGCCATCCGCATCCTATGGAGCATCCACCATGTATATGTCATATGACGAGGTGGCGGTCCAGCACCCTACAGGTGCTGGTTCTTGTTCGTCTCCTCCTTCGTCGTCCATACCGTCGAAGTCTTCGAAGCCGAAGTCAAGCATGTCGGTTAAATCGTCGACAGTGGCTATTAAGTGGGTGGTGGGTGGGCTTTGAATTTCTTCGTCGCCCGAATCCCAACCTCGCAGACCATAGTCCGGCCTGGGCCCTCCTGATAAAGAGAGATACTTGAGGGAATTCAGGATATCACCAAAAGGTGAGCACTGAAAGATGTCCGCGGCGGTGAACTCCATTACAGGCGCCCAATCAAATTCGATCGGCGGGGGCATGGAAGGCTCGGAGTTCGGAGAAGAGTCCGGCTCCTTGGAGTCCTGGGCCGTGCGGAGTACGGGGCTGGCGTTTGGCTCGATCGCCTTTGAGATCGCAGCCCCCGAGGTGACGTCCAACCGTTCATCCTCAGAGAACGCAGCGGGCTCCGAGTCAAAGATTGGGGCCAGAGCGTGGGCGGCCTCCAGGGTGCTATTCGGAGGTAGAGCTATATCATGCCCCTCGGAATAGCGCGGCGCGCTTGGCTGTGGCTCGAACCCGTCGAAGATCAAGTCTCCGCGGATATCACCAGTGTAGTTTAAGCATCCGAACCTGACTTGATGGCCACGGGCGTAGCTTTCGATCTGCTCCAGATGACCAAGCGAATTGGCCCACAGAGCGAAGCCGCCAAAGACGAAGATTTGTCCGGGGAGGAAAGTCTCACCCTGGACCTCATCGTTGTTGATGATCAAAGGAGCCATCGGGCCTAAAAGCGACGACACAGAGGAACTCTCAATGAAAGCACCAATGTCGGTGTCAAAACCGGTGGATCTCGGGTAGGGGGTCCCAAACTGTGCGTCAAGGTCGAATGGTAACAGGAGACAAGGGACACTTTATTTTACCCAGGTTCGGGCCCTCTCGATGGAGGTAAAACCCTACTCCTGCTAGATTAATATTGATGATATGGGTAGTACAAGAGTGGATCTACCACGAGATCAAGGAGGATAAACCCTAGAAGCTAGCCTATGGTATGATTGTGTATGATGATGGTTGTCCTACGGACTACAACCCTCAGGTTTATATAGACACCAGATAGGGTTAGGGTTTATACAGAGTCGGTTACAATGGTAGGAGATCTCGAATATCCGCACGCCTAGCTTGCCTTCCACGCCAAGAAAAGATCCTTCTGGACACGGGACGAAGTCTTCAATCTTGTATCTTCATAGTCCTGGAGTCCGGCCGAAGGTATAGTTCGGCTATCCGAACACCCCCTAATCCAGGACTCCCTCAGCTGCTGCAAACGTAGGGTTGTGTGATTTGACAGCGAGTTACTGCTGGACAGGTGGGGCCCCGTGATTTGACTTGCCATTATCATTTTAACTGTGGCGCTACCGATTCCTGACCACCTCGCCTCTCCCAATGCTCCACCATGTAGTAGAAGCTGGCTCTTGCATGAGAGCCCACTTCTCCACTTTTTCCTTGCCTCTCTTTCCTCCACATATGCAAAAATGCCATGTAAAGCGCACTATTGTACTACTTACTTTTACTTGCTCCTACAGGTGCTTAAGCTTGCCACATAGGCATAAAGTCTGATGTGGCAAGTCAATCAAGAAGAGAGAGACTAGTTTGGTGACCCAAGGAAGAAACGGTGCTAAGCGCGTGTACCTAGGTGAAAAGACAATTTTGAGTCTATAGCTAATTAAATGAAGCAAACTTAGCAACACCATTTCATTGGAAGAGGTCACTCCTTGGCAAATGCAATAAATACTAGTAGTACGAAGAAATAGATAGAGAGGAGTAAAAAAATACACTTATAGCCAACCTTATAGCCAACCTTGTTGTAGTATGAGTGACTAAGTGATGACTATGTATGACATGCCAACATTAGATAGCCTAACGCACCGTGTTAAATCTCCAAGGGCGCGACCGCGCGAGCGACGCGACGGTCGTGGTAGGCGTGACCATGATACGGGTTGCTGGCAGCCCTTGGATCTGAGATCAAACGGTTGCATCCTAAGTTGCTAAAAATTTGCAGAATAACCCTCCAAGATAGGATATTCACCCATAGGTCTAGAATCACGGCATGCAACCGTTCGATCTCAGATCCTAGGGCTCTCGAAAGCCCGTATCATGGGAGAATGGAAAGGCACTACCCTGCCGTTCGCACGCTGGCAGTTCACTCCTACTCGTCCCCGCACGTCCTTCAATACTACGGTGGTTCGCTCCTAGTCGTCTCGTCCATTCACATTACGGCAGTTCCACTAATCCAAACCCTCCTCCCAAATCCATGGCGTCCCAAATCTCCATGATCGGCGTTGAGTACAAGGTTAGAACCATCACCGACGATGAGTTCGACGTCATCTACACCCGTTCTTCCGCGACGGTGAAAGGATGCCTTTCTCGCTTCAGACGCATGTTCGAAAACTCAGATGATGAGTGGGTCGCTGGGCTAGATGTTGAGTACACCACAGTCTTGGGATGAGAGAAGGATCTAAAGGACGAAGAGAGGAAGAAGCCCGCCGTGATCCAGGTTTGCGTGCATGACTTATGCTTGGTCTACCACATATGCCATGCCGACGTTGAGTGCCAGGATTTTAGGGACTTCCTCGGGAGCAACCTAGTCAAATTCGTTACTGTAGACTTTGGTAACGACAAAGTAGTCCTGCGTCGGATAGGCCTCGTTGTAGGCAACACCTTCGACCTCCAAAAGAATCGAATGGTGTCCTCTCTCCAGCCTTGAATGCTGACCCTGGCAGGAGCCATGGTTCATCCTTCTACGGTAAATTGGAGAAACCTCCATACACGTTTCATCGTCATGCATGCCAGCGGAATGTACTAGATATAGACCACATCCACTACGCTGCAATGGATGGCTACCTTTGCTTCAATATCTACAAGGGTTGGATGAAGAGCAATATCCAAGTGTGCGGTTCAAGCAAAGAAGTATCGGCCAATAGGAAGAGGGACAACGACGAAGTCGAGGACGTGGACGAGGACTCCGAGTAAGGTGGCAGTGTCATTGCTCATGGTGGTTCTAATTCAGTGTCTACCGAAATAGTTGCATAGTTTAATTTCAGGTGTGCTTAATTTAATTTGAGGGGTGTGTTGTGCTGAGCCCCCAGAAGAACTATGTTATGTTTCTTCTCGTTACTTTAGCTCTTCAGTACGTGCATACTAGTATTTCTTACATTTCATCTTTTAGTTGGTATAGTACTACCACTCGTTTCTTCACATTATATACATACAATATATATGGCCAACATCATATAGCCAGCAGTTTAGTTGTCAAAGAATTTCAGGGTGCTTAGTTTTGTCAAAGAATTCCAGGATTCTTAGAAGGTACTTGGATCCAAGGGACTTATTTTAGTCTGACTAAAAATAGTCTCTTTAAGAGGCTAAAGTTCTAAGCACCCTTGGCTAAAGAGGGGCTAAAACTAGTCTTGAAACTAAAAAATTTTAGTCAGGGGTACCCCTACTAAAATGTGGATTAGTCCTCTCTCTACTCATTTAACTCCTCTCCTTTAACACATGCGAGTTCTGGATTGGAGGGTTTGGAGGATAATAAATGCTCATTAACTTGATTTTAGCCTTTTTAGTATTTGGATCCAAGCATGGGTGAGGCTAGCATGTTTTAGGGCATCAACAGTGTGTAGAGGCAGCATTGCCTCTAATATGGGTCCCACATAGATGCCTCTAGCCATAGCTAAAATCCCCGTAGTGCTTAGCAAAACACTCAGCCTCTAAGGTGGCCCCCACAACAAAATTAAAATAAGGTTTCTCCACTACCCTTCTGACTTTTCTTCACAACCATAGAGAGCAGCCACACACAAGCGTACACTGACAAGGAGGGCCATTTGGATTATTTAATCAATGGAGGTTGCCTCTAACGTTGGAGGCGACTCTATCATATTTTTGGCAAGAGGCGATGCGTGCAATGTATGGAGGCTGGCTCAATGTGGAGAGAGAGTCCTTAGAGGCAGCAAATTTGACACACTTTGGATGCTCTTAGTCCCACTACTTTTAGTCATGGGACTAAAACGTATCCAAGTCTCTATTGTGACTAGTGTCGGTGTCAAAACCGGCGGATCTCGGGTAGGGGGTCCCGAACTGTGCGTCAAGGTCGGATGGTAACAGGAGACAAGGGACACTTTATTTTACCCAGGTCCGGGCCCTCTTGATGGAGGTAAAACCCTACTCCTGCTAGATTAATATTGATGATATGGGTAGTACAAGAGTGGATCTACCACGAGATCAAGGAGGCTAAACCCTAGAAGCTAGCCTATGGTATGATTGTGTATGATGATGGTTGTCCTACGGACTACAACCCTCCGGTTTATATAGACACCGGATAGGGTTAGGGTTACACAGAGTCGGTTACAATGATAGGAGATCTCGAATATCCGCACGCCTAGCTTGCCTTCCACGCCAAGAAAAGATCCTTCCGGACACGGGACGAAGTCTTCAATCTTGTATCTTCGTAGTCCTGGAGTCCGGCCGAAGGTATAGTTCGGCTATCCGAACACCCCCTAATCCAGGACTCCCTTAGTAGCCCCTGAACCAGTCTTCAATGACGACGAGTCCGGCAGCAAATCGTCTTCGGCATTGCAAGGCGGGTTCCTCCTCCGAATCCTGTGTACCTATACGAATAATGTCCGCTTTTTGTAATGTAGCCCTCCTCGGCTTCAGTGCCCAATAATGGTCGTCTTCCACGTGCTGAACGAATGCGAAGAGCTTCGGGTGTTTTTACATCCACACCCTTAGTCATATAAACAAGCCACCTATTTAACAGGATGGGGATTTAGATCCATACCACATCTTCTCCTCTCCGCGAGTTATCATCAGAGCGTCTCCAGCAAAGGTCCATTCCAACATGGCCAGACGTCGCAGCTCCTCCCCTTGCCCCTCCAGTCCTAAACCCGGAGACTGGGAGAGATGCACCATCCCACACAGCGAGTTAGTGTCGCTCCAAGCCAAGGGATTTCCCCCTCAAGCCTATATGGTCTCGGTCCGAGCCGGACTCGCCACTTATCAAGGCGGAAAACAAGCGGAGAACTTACCTAGTCCCTCTAAAGGGGAGCGGGTGTGCCTGGTCCCTTATCTAATAAGGGGACTGGGATTTCCAATTCATCCCTTTCTCCGCGGGCTTTTGGAGTTCTATGTCCTCCAGCTGCACCACCTTACGCCCGGTTCCGTGTTACACATCGCGGGCTTCGTTGCTCTCTGCAAGCTATTTTTAGGCGTCGAGGCTCATTTTGCGCTGTGGAAGAAGATATTCTGCGTGGTGCCCCATTCTCAAAAGGGGTCTATATATCAAGTGGGCGGAGACGAAGCATGGCGCATCGCCGGGACCGGATACCCGTCCGGAACCCCGAAGAAGGCGTCCGAGGACTGGCCTTCAGAATGGTTCTACATAGACGACGTTCCCCTGCCGGACCCTGTCTGGGCCGGTCTCCCTGAGTTCAACAATGCTCCCCTGAAGAAACGCCTGAGCTGGCGCCCTCGGAGCTCTCAGAGAGAGAATGACAGAGACGTCCTTTACTTAATGGGCCGGATTAAGCTACTGGCTCATTCCGGACTAACCATGATTAAAGTCATGGCCATATGCATTATGCGAGGGGTGCAGCCGCTCCAATACAGAAGCCACCCCATGTGGGATTTCAACGGGGAGGATGACGCCACCCGTTACGGCCGTAAGGGGCCGGACTCGCCTGCCGCTCTAATGAAGGTTTTGTCCTCTTTGGACAAGGGAGAAGAAGAGGAATTCCTCCGCGTCAACCCGCAGGGCGGATTTTCCATGTATAGTCCTCTGAATCGGGTAAGAGGACAGTCATATTTCCCTGTTCATTTTACATTCCCATGATTAAATAGGCAGTCTAACGACTTTAATGCAGGACCTGCGTCAGGAGGTAGAAAACATAAACAGCCGTCCTCCGCAGCCAGAGGACCCAGAACGGTCCCTCGATCCGGACTCCGAGGAGGATCCGGACTTAGCGGTGGATTTCATCGACGAAGTGTTTCATCAGCTAAGCAAGGACGACACCTTGGTAGCTATCATAGCTAATTACCCAGGGTTGATCCCGGCCTCCCAGGTGACAGATACCGGAGCTTCACCCCCTTAAGAGGGGTTCCGTTTTCATGGGTTTGGGTGTTCTGACGACAACCGCGCTTTGTAGGGGAGATTCCCGAGGGGGGAAGCCGACCCCGCTGCAGCTAACTGGCGGGGGGCCGCAGGGCCCCGTGGGGCAAAAAGGAACGTAGTCCGGTCTGAGGTGCCCGAGCAAAGGTATGGCGTACCCTCTCTTTTTCCCTGGTGTTTTACTCCTCCCGGGTATATTAACATTCGTGCTATCTTCAGGACGAAGAGACCGCGCCGGACTATATCCGGAGAAGTTGCCAACCGCGCCTCCACCAGCCAGACTCCAACGCCCGGCCCGGAGGCGGAGGGCAGCACAAGGCATGCACTGGACGCTCCTCCATCAGAGGATGCGGACAGGCTGTCTGCCACCAATTCCGAGGTGGAGAGTGCCATGAACCACAGGCGTCGCCGGACAGTTCTTCGTGACGCTTGTTTCTCCCAGGAGGCTTTAAGTGCCTTTAATTCAGGAGACGCGTACCTCCGTGCCGCTCAAAATGGTTTAGCCAGAGCCACGGAGCAGTATGTAAAAGACATACGGGTAAGAAAATTTTGGTAAATATAGATATGCTAGTAGCCCCCGAGACTTGAAGCAGTGGAAATAACTGATTCGAGAATCATATAACATGCAGTTTCTTACCGAGAAGAATACCGCTGTCCCAGGAGCTGGAAAGGTGCAGGGCCCAACTAGAGGCCGCACGAACGGCAGCAGGAGGGTCTAAAGAGACCCCTGCAGGTAAAAAATACTCTGTAATATTTAGTATTGTACGGATTTAAGTGCCAATCTGACAAATTGTATTGTAGATGGCGCCGGACTCGATCCGGACAGGCAACAGCTTCTACACCGGTTAGAGTCTGGTGAAAGCGTGCTAACAAAGGTGAGGCGGGAGAAGAATGATCTCCAGGATGCCAACACCAGGCTGGATGTTGAACTAAAAGATGTTCGTGGCCAGCTGTCGGACTCCAATAAGGAGAATCAGCGACTTCGACGCGGCATTTTTAGTAAGTGCTTAAGCGAACTCTTGAAAAAGGAGTTCGGCGAGGAAGACAACTAACAGAGTTATGTCTGTAGGTATGCTGACAGGTCGTCCTACAGAGGAGATGCCCGGTCCAACGGGCGATCTTCTTCCCGAACTCTTGCAACTGCACGAACGAGTTCGGCAGGCGATGCGAGGTATTGCCCAAGCCTTGTGGCCTGCCCACTCCATACCCAAGGGCCCTGGAGAACTTGCAGAGAAGTTGAAGCGAGCTCGGCAGCGCTTCCGGTTGTGGAAGATATCGGCCTGCCGGCAGGGCGCTAGGGAGGCTTGGGCCATGGTGAAGACCCACTTTACGAAGTCTGACCCCAATCACATGGCCGAGGTTGGACCGGTGGGGCCTGACGGGAAGGAGATCCCTGTGAGCTTAGTGTATGGCCAGGTAGAATTGGCCGCAAAGTATTCCCAGCGGGACTGTAAATTAGACAGCCTGTTAGATGGTATAGAAGAGGAATACAATCAGTCAGGATGACTATGTAATTTATAATTGACATGTGTAATGCCTTCTAGCCGGATTGTAGATCGTTTATCGTTGCCGACCTTTTCGCTTCGACCTCAGGACCTGACGGTCCGGAGTGTGTCCGAATACCATAACGGTTATATAAGAACCGAGGTATGCTGACCAGGCGTAGGGGTCATTAGTGCTTTATCAGACAACTGCCCAACTAGTTATGTTATATTACATGATTAGTAAGAAACATCTTCCAGAGAGAATAGTTCCGTTAAGGGTTCCTTTCGCTGGGGTGGCGTGCCCTGAAGTGCACGTCCGGACTGCAAGTGCAGGAATACATCTGGGGTCATGTATAAGTAAAAAAGGTTCATCTTTAGTTCACCGACCGAATATTCCCTTAAGAACGCTAGCTTTCGGCTTCACCCAGTCTGAGGTACACATCCGGCTTATCCGGCAGTAACAATCGCATAGGTGCTCCCTTTACCGCCTAGCCGAACAATCGGGAACGTAGGGGTAAGCACAGGAGCCAGGCAACCTAGCTTGGCCAAAACTTAAGTCATATCGATGCATATAATGGTGAAGAAAAGGTGCATGCGGAAGTCTGACGCATGCATTGGGCGTGAAACCCATATAAACAAGCTTCTGTTAGAGAAGCCCCCAGGTTTAAGGAGCGCGAGTGGCGCGTCACATGATCAGCCTTTAAGGGCTATAAAAGGAAAGAGTGGGGGGGAGACAAAAACAGAAAAATATATATAAAAGTGGACAGAGGAAGGAGACAAACCCCGAGTTCGGCGCTAGGCATAGAATCTTCGGAGACGTGCGGCGTTCCATGGGTTCGGCTCGAGTCGGTTATCCGACGCATCTCGCAGGCGGTACGCTCCACCAGTCAAGACTTGGTCAATTATGAAGGGACCTTCCCATTTGGGCTTGAGTTTATCCTTTTTCTTATCCGGCAGGCGTAGGACTAGTTCGCCAACGTTGTAATTTTTGGCTCGTACTTCTCTGCTTTGATATCTTCGAGCCTGCTGTTGATAAAATGCGGAACGGGCTTTAGCCACGTCGTGCTCCTCCTCTAAGGCGTCCTGGTTGTCCTGCCAATCAAGCTTGGCTTCTCTTTCTTCGTACATGCGCACTCGAGGTGAGTCATGAATTATATCGCAGGGCAGAACTGCCTCTGCGCTGTACACCATAAAGAATGCTGTGAATCCGGTGGTACGATTCGGCGTGGTTCGCAGCCCCCAGAGTACGGAGTCGAGCTCCTCTACCCAGTGCGTATTGGATTCCTTTAGGGACCGCACTAGTCTGGGTTTGATACCGCTCATGATGAGACCATTTGCACGTTCGACCTGACCGTTAGTTTGTGGGTGATAGACAGAAGCAAAATCGAGCTTAATGCCCATGTTTTTGCACCACAGCTTTACTTCGTCAGAGGTGAAGTTTCTGCCGTTATCGGTGATAATGCTGTGGGGGACACCGTAACGGTGTACGACCCTGGATATGAAGTCTATCACGGGTCCGGATTCGGCTGTCTTAACAGGCTTGGCTTCTATCCATTTGGTGAATTTATCCACCATGACAAATAAGTATTTTTTCTTGTGGGTTCCACCCTTAAGGGGTCCCACCATATCAAGCCCCCAGACCGCAAAAGGCCAAGTGATGGGGATGGTTCGGAGGGCGTTGGGCGGCATATGGCTTTGATTTGCAAAGTGCTGGCAACCGACGCATCGTTTGACTAAGTCATGAGCGTCTGCTCGGGCCGTCGGCCAATAAAACCCCATACGGAAAGCCTTGCTTACAAGGGACCGAGCTGCAGCGTGGTGGCCACCGAGTCCGGCATGAATTTCAGCCAACATACTCCGCCCTTCCTCCTCGGAGATACATCTTTGAAGGACTCCTATAGTGCTTCTCTTATATAGCTCTCCCTCGTGGACTTTATAGGATTTAGATCGCCGCACTATGCAGCGTGCCTCGTTTTGGTCCTCTGGGAGTTCCTTCCTAGTAAGGTAGGCTAGGAATGGTTCTGTCCACGGGGCAATGACCGCCATTATTACGTGGGCTGAAGGTGTGATTTCGGTGGCAGGGCCTCCGATTATGTCGGATTGTTCGGCGTCGGGTTGTGCGGTTATGTCCGGACTGTTATCCGCGGGTTCCCCCTCCCATGCTACAGATGGCTTGAATAATCTTTCTAAGAAGACGTTGGGGGGGGACCGCATCTCGTTTTGCTCCGATGCGTGCCAGGACGTCTGCTGCCTGATTGTTTTCTCGGGCTATATGGTGAAACTCCAGTCCCTTGAACCGAACTGACATTTTTCGGACGGCATTGCGATAAGCTGCCATTTTTGGGTCTTTGGCGTCGAAGTCGCCATTTATTTGGGATATCGCAAGGTTTGAGTCCCTGCGTACTTCCAGGCGTCGAATGCCCGTGGATACTGCCATCCGGAGACCATGTAGAAGGGCCTCGTATTCGGCTGCATTGTTGGAGTCCGTGTACATAATTTGGAGTACATATTGGACTGTGTCTCCTGTAGGGGACGTCAAAACGACGCCAGCTCCTAGTCCGGCCAACATTTTGGAGCCGTCGAAATGCATGATCCAGTTTGAATATGTGTCGTACTCTTTAGGGAGTTCGGCCTCTGTCCATTCGGTGACGAAGTAGGCTAGGACTTGCGATTTAATGGCTCGCCGTGGTTTGTAGGTTATGTCGAACGGGAGGAGCTCTATGGCCCATTTTGCTATCCGGCCCGTTGCATCGCGGTTGTTGATAATATCGTTGAGTGGTACTTCCGAGGCTACTGTTATAGAACACTCTTGAAAGTAGTGTCGTGGCTTCCGGGATGCCATAAACACCGCGTACGCGATCTTTTGGTAATGCAGGTACCGTGATTTGCATGTTGTGAGGACAGTGGACACGTAGTAAACCGGCCTTTGAAGGGGGAGTTTGTGTCCGTCCGTTGCCCGCTCGACGACGAGTACTGCGCTAACAACTTGATGGGTTGCGGCAATGTACAATAGCATGGGTTCGGCAGTGTTCGGCGCGGCCAAGACTGGGTTTGTTGCCAAGATGGACTTTATTTCCTCGAGTCCGGCTGTGGCAGCGTCTGTCCACTCGAAGTGTTCGGTGCGCCTAAGGAGGCGGTAAAGGGGCAATGCCTTTTCTCCCAGGCGGGAGATAAAGCGGCTTAAAGCCACCACGCATCCGGTGAGTTTCTGTATTTGTTTGAGGTCTTGTGGGATATCCAATTGTGATAGAGCTCAGATTTTAGCTGGATTTGCTTCAATTCCTCTACTGGATACAATGAAGCCCAGGAGCTTTCTGGCTGGAACGCCGAAAACGCATTTTTCCGGATTGAGCTTAATGTCGTATTTTCGGAGGTTGTCGAATGTGAGCCTCAAGTCGTCTACTAGAGATTCGACATGTCTTGATTTAATGACCACATCATCTACATACGCCTCCACTGTTTTGCCGATCTGGTTTGCCAGACATGTTTGAATCATGCGCTGATATGTTGCGCCGGCGTTTTTTAGCCCAAAGGGCATTGTGTTGAAGCAGAATGGGTCGTATGGTGTGATGAATGCTGTTGCGGCTTGGTCTGATTCTGCCATCTTGATTTGATGGTAACCAGAGTATGCGTCGAGGAAGCAGAACGAATCGTGTCCTGCAGTGGCATCGATGATTTGATCTATTCGAGGGAGGGGGAAGGGATCCTTTGGGCAAGCCTTATTAAGGTCTTTGAAATCGACACACAGGCGCCAGGATTTGTCCTTCTTTGGTACCATCACCAGGTTTGCTAGCCAGTCCGGGTGTTTTATGTCTCTAATGAATCCGGCTTCCAATAACTTGGCTAGCTCCTTTCCCAGGGTCACTCGCGTCAAGGGCGCATGCCTGGAATGCACGAGCAGTTGCCTCGTCAGAAATCCCAGCTGGGGGCTCAGGAGCCTCGACCTCAAGCACCAGAGGCGGCGGCACCTCGCCCGTGGCCTCGGGAGCGCGGACCTCGTGAGCCACCCCGTCAAGAGCATCGCCAGGTGCGGTCACATCGTCTGCGGCTCCCTCGACCCCCGCTGTCTCCTGCCTCCCTGCGCCACCACTCGAGGAGGATTCACCTAGGCCGGCCGAAAGGGAAATCACCACCATGGGGTTCTCGCGACGCCCCTGGAGGCCGACAGGGCGTAACCCCCACTCGTCGAAAGAGGGCATCTGCCTCACGAAGTCATCCCTGTTGTGGCAGAGGTACAGCAAGGCTCCCCCCTGCCGGACACCCCCAGGGTTGGGATTGCCTGTCAAGACCAAGAGCACCCTCCTCAGCACCTCGGGCGCTAGGTCCTCTCCCAGAAGCCTCGTGCGATCACCATGCCCGCTGAAGGCCCACATTCTACGAGAATGGCGTTGGAGGGGGGCGATGCGGCGCGATAGGAACTCCTTCACCACTTTGGGCGCCGTTACGCCAAGCTTCTTCAAAGACATGAAGCGATGCCAGATGAAGGCGAGCCGGGGACTTGCGAGCGTCTCCTGGCCCCAGCCCGAATTAGGCACAACAGGCGATGTCGGCTTCGCAAGCCGGGGGCTGGGCACCCTGACATCAATGTACAACCACCGCTCGCGGAACTCGGCAGAAGGTGGAGGAAGGCTGAAGTCGATACCAGAGGCTGCGGTCTCGGACGAAGCTACGAAGCTCACACATGCCGAGCATTGCGTGGGGTCGACCAGATGCAAGGAGGAGAAGTGGCGCAGCAGGGCAACAGAAGGGGGGATGCCCACCATCGCCTCGCAAACAAAAGAGAAGACAGAAAGAAGAGCTATGGACTCAGGACCCATGTGCATCATGTGGATCTGATAATGATCAAGGACGGCGTTGAAGAAATCGGAGAAGGGAGGCACCAAGCCCGCCCACAAGGCGTCGCAAAGTGAGGGACCTCGGTGATTATCCTATCAGTGGGGAGGTGACACGTAGGCCACACCGTCGTCCTCCCGCACTCGTTGAAGGCGGTGGCCAGAGCCGGATTGAGCTTGTCCAGGCACTCCAGGTTGCGTATGATCGAGCGGCCGACGACAGGCGCCACCGGCGGCAGCGGGCGAGATGGAGCCGCGGGCTTCTTCCCCTTCCCTTTCTTTGGAGCCATGGCGGCGGGCGGAAGAGAGATGATGTGAGATGGGATTGGAAGCAAGGGTATGAGTTCGAAGGGAGGAAGAACAGGAGACGGTCAGGCAACAGGGAGAGGGACGGCTGTGTACAACGGCGGGGCAACCTAGCATGGCGCAGAATAAGGGAGCGTGGGTAAACGATGCCACCCACGTCCAATCAACCGCCACGCGGCGCCCGAGGCCGCAGGCTGTTAGGGCCCGCGGAGCTTCGCCCTTGCCCTTTCGCCTCTCGGCACGACCAAGTCCATGCGCGCCTTGGGCCCGGGGGCGACTGTCGGCGTTCCGGGAACGGGGGTCCCCAGACTTTCCTGCCTGCGGCGTGGCTCGAGTGGGGGCCAACGTGGCCCATCTTCATCAACACAAGTCTCAAGACCCTCGTGAGGGGCCAAGCCTCGCGAGGCGGACGACATGGAGCTTCCTCCAGCACGGCCTCCTTAGGTTGGCTCGCGAGGAGGCAGAGAGATCAAGGTGGGGTACCTCACGAGGTGCCCATGACGCAAGCCGCGACGACCAAAGGTGCCAGGCGGGCGCCAGCCCGTGCAGTGTCCTCCCTTTCCTCTTTGGTGCAAAGGGGGCAAGCGCAGGCGAGAAGATCAAGCAAAGGCATCCATTTCGGTGCAACGAGACCAAGACCAACTCCACGACAAGGAGGAAGTCACTGTGGAGACCAAGCCGGCGTCATCACCAGAACCTTTGGCAGGGGAAGACCAACTTTAGTCAGGATAAGTGTACCCGATGTTCCCCTTCAAATTGGCCAATTGTTGGCGCCCTTCCCGCTCAAATATTTGGGAAGAGGCCCAGGGCCTTTGCCTATAAATAGGACTAGCCACCCCCAGGGTAGAGGCATCTGGGCATCGAAAGGCAGATCGAGGAGAAGACCTAGAGCAAGTAGAGAGAGAGAGAAGGGCGATCGAACTCCCCCCAGCAGTTCATCCCCTAGCCAAGAACAGACCCTCGCGAGGTCGTTCCCCTTTGTACTGTTCTTCCTCATCAGCCCTAGAGGCAATCCACCGCACCACACTGGAGTAGGGTATTACACCACAATGGTGGCCTAAACCAGTATAAACCCTGTGTCTCTTGTGTTGTTCTTGCAGTAGTTTAGATCCCAGCGAGACGGAGAGGTAGAGGGCACAATCTTCGCGCGCACCCCAGAGTTCGAACCTTAAGGGTCTGCCGGAACCCGTGATCCGACAACCAAAATGTCATGAAAAATGTGCCTCAGCTCTGGTAGATGTTTACACCTAGTGCCAAAATAAATGAACATTTTTTAAGGGCATTACATTGAGTAGAAACTATTTTGTCTAAAAAATGAAGTGTGGAAAAAGCACAAAAAATTGGTGCGGCTGTGGACTCGAACCCAAGACCGCATGGGTTTGTGGTGTTTAGGGCTGCGCTGGTAACCGCTAGGACAGATGGCAAGAGTTTGACATGGGTAGGGAAGCAATGTATACATAGTGAGACTGTGTAATTTGTCAAAAAATGAAGGGTGAAAAAATGCACAAAAAATTGGTGCGGCTGGGGACTCAAACCCAAGATCGCGTGGGTTTGTGGAGTTTAGGGCTGCGCTGGTAACCACTAGGACAGATGGCAAGAGTTTGACAGGGGTAGGGAAGAAATGTATACATAGTGAGACTGTGAAATTTGTCAAAAAAATGTGAGACCGTGAATGTTTGCACATGCGTGAGAGTGGTTTTCCTTTGTTTTGCACTGAAATTTTGGAGGCTTGGAAGGTTGAAAACATATGTTTGCACTGCCACGTGGTTTTGGTTAGAGTGGCACTTGGTTTAGTGTTAGAGTGGCACTTGGTTTAGGATTTAAACGGAATAAATTTGCATGTTAGTTCATGACTTATTTTTTTTGAATAAAACGGAGGGCTTCTCACCCCCTCTTTTGAATGACAACCACAAGTTCTCGAGCTTCATGACTTGGTTTAGGGAAGAAATTATATGCTTGGGCACGGACATTTTTAACACACATAATAAACCCTAATAAAAAACTTAGATAAGATGCAACACAAGTACCATTACAATAATAAGTTCATGGACAGTTCACGGACACATGACGAAACATGACACGACATGACACGATATAGAAAAGCAACAAATAAAAAACGAAACAGTCTTCATCTTGATCTCCTCCTTCCACTTTGGCCGCGCGCGCCCCTTCAACACCGTCTTCATCTTCACACCTCCTCTTGTCGTCGTAGGGAAGGGAGTGCATCCCGGCTGGAGTGGGGAAGATGTTCTCGTAGTTGGTGAAGATGTTGTAGACGGTGAAGAAGATGGCCTCGCAGCCGCACCAAAAGACTTGGTCGAGGAGCTCGCGCGCGTCAAACGGGTTGGTGAAGGTGACCGTGAGCAGTAGGAGGATGCCGCCGCGGTCACGAACCTCGTTGAGGGTGAACATCCTCGGCGAGCCCCGTGGGAGGTGGGCATATCCGGCTCTGAGGAAGGCGCGGGTGAGTTCGTCAGAACCCCTCCACCTTGAAAAAGCCCACACACGGAGCTCCTTCTCCACGAGCACGCCCGGTGGGTAGCGCCGCTCCGGCACGACAGGCGGACGGCTGAAGGTCGGCCCGTTGAGCTGCATGGCCTCGTTTGGGGAGGGCTTGGTCGATTGGGTGTTTGAAGTTGGAGAGAATGGATCGGATCTGGCTTATGGGTGGGAGAGGAAGATAGGCACCCCAATTATAGGCCTGTGGGTGGGAGAGGAAGAGAGAAAGGGTGAGAACGGTGCGTGTGTGAATCCGAACGCGTGTGTGTATCTGTTATGCTTTGCACTCTTAAAGTTTTGCACAAAAATGATGCATGCATGGGGCGCGTGCGTGCATTTGAATCACTGCATAGCTCTTTGACCAGACGGTGCATCTGACTCGATGAACCACCTAGCTGGCCTCGCTAGCCTAGCGCCCCTAGCACGCATCGCTCGCCTCGCTCGCATGCATGCACGTCGCAGCCTCCCGCGCATGCAAACCCACGTCGCAGCCTATGCACGTCGCCGCCTCCCATGCATGCATGCAAGGCCTGGAAAGGCTGAAACGGGCTATTTACTACGGTCTCAGGCCCAGACAACGAGACGGCCCAACGGTCCATCCAGCGCGCCCGATATTTGTTTAAAAAAAGAATCTCCTAGCCAATCCGATTGCATCTCGCGGATCGCCCCCCTCCTCCCCACAGATTCCTTCTAGAAGGGTTAGATCGACGGCCTTTGTTCAGCACTAGGTTAGATGAACGGTCCTGGTTCAGCGCTAGGGTTAGCAGGGTTTGGGAGGGGTTTGGAGCAGTCAAAGCTATGTTTGACCAGATTTCAAATGAGCATAATAAATTAAATAAAAATCGGAAAAATAAAAAACCTGCGCACATAGTCTTCTTATGTCATATACTAACGATTTAAGTTGATAAACAAGGTTTACATACATTTAAATGATAAGTTCATGTGTATTGTATGATATCTCGAGTATCTCAAACTCTTTTGTATGAAGTGAAGAGAAGTGTTTTGGGGAAATAAACATGAACATTTCAAAAAACTCACCACAGCTTCATTTTAGAGTGACTAAGAAGGATCCAGGCTTAGTTTTTCATTTTGATGTTTTACACTTATTTAAATCTTGGTCAACGTTAAGTTTGACCAGAATTCAAATGAGCAAAACAAATTTAAAAAATCAAAAAATGGAAAAAACCAGCGCACATAGTCCGTATATATAGAATATATAGAATATATGTTTAGGAAAGTTATTTGGCTGATTTAGACAAGGTCGAAAAAAACCTTGCTTAGAGATGAGGCCGTTTACCCTACCTTTGGACCCTCATTTTAGCACATTTTTCATGAAAAATTCAAAAACCTCACCATAGCTTCATTTTGGATTGACTAAGAAGGATCTGGGCTTAGTTCTTCATTTTGATGTTTTAGACTTGTTTAAATCTTGGTCAAAGTTAGGTTTGACCAGAATTTAAATGAGCAAAACAAAATTCAAAAAAATTAAAAAATGGAAAAACCAGTGCACATAGTCCGTATATATAGAATATATAGAATATATGTTTAGGAAAGTTATTTGGCTGATTTAGACAAGGTCGAAAAAGACCTTGCTTAGAGATGAGGCCGTTTACCCTACCTTTGGACCCTCATTTTAGCACATTTTTCATGAAAATTTCAAAAACCTGACCATAGCTTCATTTTGGATTGACTAAGAAGGATCCAGGCTTAGTTCTTCATTTTGATGTTTTAGACTTGTTTAAATCTTGGTCAAAGTTAGGTTTGACCAGAATTCAAAAGAGCAAAACAAAATTCAAAAAATCTAAAAAAAGGAAAAACCATGTGCTCATTCAAACATCATCCAACAGATTTAACCATCATGTCAAACATAGTTCTAACATCATCCAACATAAATACAACATTATTCATAATGTCTCATAATTATTCACATATAGCATTCGGGCTTCTGTCTGTTCCTTGAGCTTCTTGCCATCACTTTGCTCCTCGTGCACCTTGTGCTCATTGCTTCTTCTCTTCTCCTCTTGGTTGTCAGTACCTTGTGCGTCTTCTTCAAACCTATCATAGAGCTGTGCAAAACATAAAGGGTAATGAGATCATGTCAAGTGACCCATAAATGTACAGTAGTATTTTTCCCTTGCAAGATTTACATACCTAGCAGAACTCACAACAACAGAAGGTTGGTCACCATTTAGAGCCTCACTTGGATCATCATTTGGAGCCTCACTTGGATCACCAACATCCTTGTGCATCTTCTTCAAACCTATCATAGAGCTGTGCAAAACATAAAGGGTAATGAGATCATGTCAAGTGACCCATAAATGTACAGTAGTATTTGACCCTTGCAAGATTTACATACCTAGCAGAACTCACAACAACAGAAGGTTGGTCACCATTTAGAGCCTCACTTGGATCATCATTTGGAGCCTCACTTGGATCACCAAGATCATCATTTGGAGCCTCACTTGGATCACCAACATCATCATTTGGAGCCTCACTTGGATCACCATGATCATCATTTGGAGCCTCACTTGGATCACCATGATCATCATTTGGATCCTCACTTGGATCACCATGATCACTGTTTGGAGCCTCACTTGGATCACCATGATCACTTTCATCGAAGCCTTCATCGAAACTCTCTCCGAACGCTGGATCTACTGTGTTATCACAATACTTACCGAAATGACCAGACCCACCACATCTTGTGCACCTACTCTTCCTCACTCCAAGTCCAGCTCCTTCGCTGCGAGGTCTGATTCGACTCTTCCTTGGTCTACCTGCAGCTCTTTTCAGAACTGGAGCGCAAAGCTTGAATCCAGGGTCCACCATGTCCCATCGTTGTTTTCCCTCCATAGCAGGCAAGGCATAAGCATATGTGGCTTTGAACCTTGCAACAGAGTAGTAATCATGCACATACTGCTGAATGTTCCCTGCTGGACCAGGGAGAGAAGTGATGAAAAACAAGGCATGAATGCATGGCAACCCAGTTATCTGCCATTGCCTACAACTGCAAGTTCTAGATTCTAAATCCACTGGATATCTCCATTCCCTCTTCTCTTTATCCAAATATGATATCTCTGCTGTGGTACCCGAGCAAAGAGTCATGTTCATTTCCAAGACTGTTGTTTTCTGCATCAGCTCATTCATCACGCAGGGATGATAATGTGGCACATGAATTTTGCCTCGGCTATTCCTGCACGATAATGAAATTTCTGCATGTATTCTATCCTTATCTTGTCCAGCAAATCCACCACATAATGACCCTTTAGTTTCCGGATCGTTGAGTTGAAAGACTCTGCTAGATTATTGTGCACATAGTCAACTTTGCTCAGTTCACTGAATTGGCTTCTGGCCCATAACTTGGAGTGGTGTGTTTCCAAGTATTCTTTCACTTTGGGATTCATGTATAACTGCCTCAAGTGGTAGTTGTGCTTCTTCACACTGCAAGTCAAAGATGCTGGCCATAAATTGTCGGTATACACCTTTCCTTTGAATTTCTTCATGAAATTTGCAGCAAGGTGACACATGCATTCCCTATGCTCTACTCCAGGGAACACATTGTCCACGGACACTTCTAAACCTTTGCAGGCATCTGTATGAATGACCAACCCATTGGGATGTGCAATAGCCCGGCGCAGATTATGCAAAAACCAAGTCCAACTCTCCTCAGACTCTGTCTTCGGCACACCGTAGGCAACTGGAAATACAAAACTGTGTGCATCAACTGCACAAGCAGCTACTAACTGTCCTTTAAACCTCCCTGTGAGAAAAGTGGCATCAATAGCCAAATAAGGCCTGCAACCTGCCAAAAAACCCCGGCGACAAGCCTCAAAGCAGACAAAAAACCTCCTAAAGCATTCCTTGGTCTTTGTCACTCCCCTGAATGTGTACTCCACGGTGTGGTGATCAATATCTACAATACTACCTAGGCTTGTCCTCTTCACTTCACCTTTGAATGAATACAACAATTGAAAGCTTTCCTGCCAGTTACCATACATAGAATCCATAGCCTGTTGTTTACCATTGAACAACCTCATGTATGATAAATCTATCTTGAATTTATCTTTGATGTTCTTCTGCAACTCCTTTGGACCCACTTGTTGGTTTTCTTTCACCCACTTCTTTACTTCTTCTGCCACCCATCTTGACTTGCCTCTACTGATTGTATCCTTCCTAAGGGTTGATTCCTGGCATGTGTGCTTAAAAGGGTTCACTTTGGCCTGAACATTAGTGCTATTTCGCATTTTAGATGCGAGCAGCCTCCATGGACAACCCTCAGTTGGACAGTGCACTCTGTAACGTACTTGATCGCTCTTGTCAACTTTGAAAGTACGTTCTACCTTGATGCAGTATGTCACAAGTGCATTTCTACACTCATTCATGGATGCAAAAATTGTACCTTCTTCCAAATTAGGGTTCAAAGGGTCCCATTCAACAGCTAGAAGGTCTTCGTCCTCACCCACTGCGTCATCATCCACACGGACTGCATTGTGAGCCTCATCTTGGTTATCAGCCCGAGGTGCCCGTCGTAAATTCCGAATAACATCAGAATATAGCTTCTCTTCATCAACCCTAGAATTGTAGTCATCATGCTCCACTTCAAGGGGGACCCTATTGTTGTTTCCCACACTTGTCGAGCCACCACGTCGCCGTGCACCAACTGAACTGTTCTGGCTAGAGATGCCATTACGACGACTTGGTTCTCCCCGAGATGTTGCACCCGTCATCCTAGGTCCAAATGCCTGCTCAAGCACATCAACTTGCAGCCTCACATGAAAATTATCTTTCTCTTTATGCCCAAACATGGTAGCTAGCTCTTCATCATTACTAATTGTCACCCATTTCTTTTCCCCATCATAGTATTTGTATACCACTTCATCAAGCAAACCCCAAGGATATTGGCTACAAATTACCTCCCCAAATTGTCTGAAACTCCAATTACTAGCCATTGGCAACCGATAATCAAAACCTCCTTGGTATTTCTTCTGATCCTTTGCATCGAACGTGTACCGGTCCCTTCTAATGTGCATCAAGAAAGCAAACCGCAACTCCATCCTAACCGGCGAAAAACAGAGACGCAATCAGCACACTAATTGGGCAAACCTACTCGAATCGAGTGTTCTAATGCACAACTAAGCTCAATCTAAACAGGAGGCGGGACTTACCCCTCGGGAACCCAGTCGTGGACGCGGCGGATCTCCAGCCCGATGACTGCCTCGCTAGATACTCTGGGGTCGCCGCTGCTCTCCATTTCGGCCTAGGGTTCTTCCTCCTAGTTCAAATAGCTCCAGCAGCCCCGCACCTTTGAGCGCTCCGGCCGGGCGCACGGAAGGAGGCCGCGCCGCGGGTCGAGCAGGTGGCGGGCGCCCCACCCGTGGCGTCGCAGGAAGGTGGCGGGCGTCGAGGAAGCCGTGGAGCGTAGGCGCAGAAAGGTAGCGGTGGAGTAGGCGTGCAGCTGGTGGCGGGGCAGGTCCTGGACGCGGCGCAAGTGCCGGCGGCGGCGCAGGTCAGCCGGACGGCAGGGAAGTGGATGGGCAGAGTGAGCTACGAATGATTTGGGGATTTAGTTGCATGGGCCTACATGTCAGCTCCGGACCCACGTCCACGCGGTCCCACGTGTAAGCTCCGGACCCACAACTTAACACTGGCGGACGGAATGGACTCAAATATGGCCGTTTGGCCTCGTCATAGTAGCTGTGCATGGACTAGGGGCAAAACTGAGCACAATTTGCATCTGAGGGCAAAAATGAGCACAGAGACACCACTAAGGGCAAAAGGATAATTAACCCATGTTTTAAACCTGTTTCTTCAACGTATTTGGTTGTTTGCTGTTGTAACTTGCTCTATGTTGATTTCAGTTTCAATTGAATAAACAGTAATGTTCTCATGCCATGCACATTACAAGTGTTGTTATTGTTGTGTAGTTTCCCACACTTATATTCTGTCTATGCTGCTTTGTCTTAAATAGATCTGATTCAAACTGTATCTATCTTGATTTGGCAACATAAACTAGAATGATATAGACCATACAGTGACCATACTACATAGATATATGTTTGTTTCATGCTGTTATCCTGTCCACCTTACTACTAAACTGGTTTACCAAAATGAGTTTCATATACTACATTGTAAACCTGAGACGTGTTTGTTTGTTTCTCTTTTAGAACGCGGATAAAATATTGGAGAAGACTACCCTGTTATGCAATGGTAAAGGAAGTAATGCAAATAAGGTTCAAGATAGTGAGACATCCTTGTTGGTTTCCAAGAAAGCTGATAAAAACTATATTGAAGACACTGAAACAACCCCAAAGTCCTATCTTGATGTAGTGTTCGAGTTACTACTGGCTACCACTGCTGGCACTAGCTCTTCGAACTCATTGCCTGAATCAGTTCGGCTTCTTGAGTCTCAACTTCAAGTTGAAAGACATCGATCAGATGTTATGCGACAGGAAGCCAAAGGACTGAGGAAGTCCCTGCAGAATTCAGATGCATACTTTCCGGTGCAATAGCAAGCACTGGAGGACTTAAGCGCCAAACAAGAGAAAGTTAATAAGCTTGCTAAGCATCTTGCCAGCATTATGGGTACCCAGGATATTGTTTCTTGAGCTCTTCTAAAGTGGTTTCAGTTCTGGACTTGTTTTGCTGCGGCGTTTATATCCTGCTGTGTTCCCTATATTTGCACTGGTGGCGAACTTTGGTGCCTAGTGGATGTAATATGTGTAATAGCCGTGATAGCCTAGCGTTAGTTGCTTGCTTATTTATTTCCTTGTTGTCTTGTTTATTTGTTTGCTTGTAGTCATTGCAGTTCTTTTTCCACGGTTAGCTAGTGGCTGCAATAACCTATTTTTTAAAACTAGGCCACAATAACAATGGTCTAATATTTACTGTAGTGACACTGTGCCTCCTACTGGCCGTAGAAACAATGGGCCTTCTACGGGACGTAGACACAATGGGCGTTCTGCGGGCCGTATCATCAATGGGCCTTACACGGGCCATATGATCGATTGGCCAAACATGGGCCAAATAGACCGCATTATGGCTGTAAACGGGCTAGAGTTGGAATCGTCCGTTCATGGGCTGACCATAACGGACCATCCTTAATAGGCCGTATTTGATGACGCTATGAAAACGGCCCAGCATATTAACAAACCACAAACGGGTTGACTGTAACTACGGGCTGAATTTGGCCCACAAGCAGAAAATGACAGTAACGGGCCGTAAGTAAACGAATGCTGGAAATGAGCCCAAGATTAAATGGGCTCTGAGAAGGCCGAAAGATAACATGGGCTGGAAATGGCCCAACGGAATAACGGGCCGTTAATGGGTGTAAAGTGATACATTGTTCATTACAGGCCAGTTTCACCACGGGCCGCCAATGGGTGTAAAGTGATACACTGTTCATTACGGGCCAGTTTCACCACGGGCCGCCAATGGGTGTAAAGTGATACACTGTTCATTACGGGCCAGTTTCACCACGGGCCATTAATAGGCCAAGAGTTACATAGGGCCTCATATGGGCCGAAAGACGTCATGGGCCATACATGGGCCAGAAGTGAAAACGGGCTGGAATCATATTGGGTGGCCCAGATGACGCTACTGGGCCTAATTCGGATAGGGCGTAACAGGCCTTGGGTTAGCGGGCTGTAAATAGGCTATATGCGAACAGGCCGTTAACAGGCTTTCCATGGGCCGGCCCGCCACCTTTTGACCAAGTCAAACGGGCCGGCCTTTTCACAGGGATGGGCCTCTGTTGGGCCATGCCACGTGTCGACATATCATAGGCGCCTTCCGTCCAATGAGTGGATGACATCTGTCCCAAAGATGAGCTGACACGTGTTTCCTCCAGCCAATGATGATTTTACACGTGGAAAATCTCCATTGGTCGGGTCTGTTAACGGGTTATCGGATCCAAAACCAACCCGATAGCTTAACGATGTTCCGTTACGATGGATGCCACGTGTCGGTCACCCTTGACGAAAGCACTTCTGTGACGTGTGATTTATCGTCATGGAAGTGGACACTTCCGTGATGATAATTTTGGTAATGTCATGGAACACTTCTACGACAACACAGGTATGACTATCTTGATTCTGTCATAAATTTGTCATGGATGTACATGCATGACAAAAAATGCGACCTACTGTGACAAACACGTATCATCATGGAAGTGTATTTTTTTGTAGTGCTCGTTGCCGAGCCCCAAGCTCCAACTTGGGCAAGGCACATTGTTCGCTTCCTCCAAACCGGAGAACTCCCTGGCAACCAAGATGAAGCTGAAAAGGTAGCCCGCAGGGCCAATATGTATCAGTTTGTTGATGACACTCTGTACAGAAGGAGGCCCAATGGTGTGAAACTGAAGTGTGTTTGCCGGGAGGATGGAAAGGAACTATTGGCTGAGATTCACAGAGGAATGTGCGGCTCACACATTGGGTCAAGGGCGTTAGTTGGGAAAGCATTCCGGCAAGGATTCTATTGGCCCACAGCCCTCCAAGATGCAGTTGAGCTCATCATCACATGTGAAGCCTGCCAGTTCCATTCCAAGAGAACGCGCCTGCCTGCCCAAGCCCTTCAGGCAATCCCTCTATCATGGCCATTTTCGGTCTGGGGGCTCGATATCCTCGGCCCCTTCCCCCGATCAATCGGGGGCTTTGACTTCTTGTTAGTTGCCATCGACAAGTTTACAAAGTGGCCGAAAGTGACTGCCATGAGAAAGGTGACTACTCAGTCAGCTATCAAGTTCTTGGAAGAATTGGTGTGTCGTTTCGGAGTTCCGCTAAGGATCATCACCGACAACAACACCCAGTTCACGAGCCACGCCTTCATGCAATATGTTCATGCCCTCGGATGCAAGATCTCATTCTCTTATGTGGCACGCCCCCGGAGCAATGGATAAGCTGAGAGGGAAAACGTAGAAGTGCTTCGTGGACTCAAGACAAGAACTTTCGATACGCTACAGAAGCATGGCAGGCGGTGGATCGAGGAGCTGCCGGTAGTTCTCTGGTCCCTCAGAATGACACCTACCCAAGCTACCAGGCAGACTCCCTTCTCCTTGGTCTACGGGGCAGAAGCAGTTATCCCCACGGAACTCATTTACGGGTCCCCTCGAGTTCTTGCCTACAATGAAGTAGCGCAGGATCAGCACCGGCGTGATGACGCTATGCTACTCGAGGAGAACCGTCTCCGGCCTGCTACGCCTACTGCACGCTACCAGCAAGCCTTGCGTCGCTATCATAGCCGCAGGGTTCATGTCCGGTGTTTTGAGGAAGGTGACCTTGTCCTTAGGCGCGTTCAGTCCTCCAAGGGTACAAACAAGCTATCACCAAAGTGGGAAGGCCCTTACCGGGTGGTACGAGTCACCAGACCTAGCGCAGTCCGTCTGGAGACCTGGGATGGCAGTCAGTTGCAAAACTCATGGAATATTGAGCATCTCCTTAAGTACTACCCATAAGGCGCGAGGCTGTTGGGCACTACCTGGCAGCCACCCTTTTGTACAGGCCTTGCCTCAGCTACATATAACCCCTTGTACAAATCCGGGGCGATGACCCCGGGCAAGAGAAAATAAAGAAGCGTTGTAGGGGGACCCCAACTAAGATTGCATGTATGCACGAGCACACCCAGATCACTGCATAAGCATTTTGTGAGCATTTGCATATGCATATAGATAGGATTGCATCCCGCATTCATTCTCATCTACATGGAGTTTCAGGTCCCTGCCATGAACTTGACTTCGACAAAGGATGAGAAGATTGCATGACACAACAATCCCCGGCAAGCCAAGCAGATAAGTTTACCTCTTGTCCACTAGTGTTCTGTAAGGCTATAACTTTGCATAAGAAAACCTCGCCTCTCTTTTGATACTTAGGTGCTCCCATATATGACTTGAACGTTGCTTCAGTCAGGATGGTCGCAGTAGCCTTTAGTAAGAAGGAGTTGGTGGGGGCTGGTCCCTCTGTCTGTTCCCCGGCAGACGGAGCTCTCCAGCAGACAAAGAGGTGCCGGCAGGATATCCTGCCAGGAAAATTCGTTTATTTTCATTAAAGAGTCACTCCACCTCTGCATGGACATATACATGCACGGGTGTTCGTATTTTTCATTCATATGCTAACACAAGTCCAAGCATTACAGAACACAAAGATGGACTTGAGAGATTACATTATTTGAACTAAAATTTAGCAATTCCCAGCAAGTTTGAGACTAAAAAAAGATAAGTGCCCCGCTACACCTTTGCCCCTGTCCATCCCTTGCAGGAAGAGGTCGAAGGGGCCGGAGGCGGGCATGGGTGGGATTCGGCGCCTCGCCAAGATTAGGGCAGCGCTGCTCCCTAGCAAGGAGGAAGAAACCAGAGGGCAAGCATGGATGGTGACTCTGTCGGAGGACTAGATGGGAGGTACGGAGTCACCGGCAAACACGACTCGTCGGAACAGTCGTCCCCATTCTTGATGCATCGTGGGTTGCCGCTGCCGTCTGCATCACTACCACCCGAAGACCTTGGCACGACCACCACGCCGAGCACCATGCTCTCTAAGCCCTTCTATAGAGAGCATGGTCGTCCCCGGGAGCCCTGGTGTTGGAAGTCACAGCACGTCCAGAACATGTATGGGAAAGCAAGGAGCCTTCCTGTTCGATGTGAAGATCATGCTCGAGAGGAACTATATTCGCCCCCATTAGCAGCGAATCTCTCCTATGGCTCCTCCCCGATGCTGCAGAAGGAGGAAGAATGGGGGGCGATCGACTACCACGCGTCGTGCTCATCTTGAGCCGCTACATGGTGTTGTTCACGTCCCCTCCCACTGAATTCAAGGCCACGAGCGACCCGGCGGCAAGCACGCCGGGGTTGCCACTCCCGGCGTCGATGCCGCGCCACCCAAACTTCCCCTTTAGATCCAAAGGGAATCCCAAGTAGAAGCCCGGGGGCTGGCCCCGCGCTCTCCTCTTCGGCATCACCAGGCGGAAGCAGAGAAGAAGTAAGAGGAGTGCAGAGATGGATGGCTCCGCCCTCCTCCGCCCCTCCCTTTTATAGGCCGGGCGGGGAAGGGAAGCTGCTCCATCAATAGATGACCACCACTCTCCTTCGCTAATTCATGGCGGGCGGGCCCTCCCCAAGATGCTCTCCCGCGCCACGCGCCTTCGTTACCTACCCCGCATGATGCATGCAACATACATGGCTAAGGATAAGGGTGCGCTGTGGGAAGAGTAAAATGGCAGTTTCTACCCCGTGCGTTAAAGCCATTCACGGGCCATCACTGGAACGGTCCCACCATTATTGGCTTTACACAACGCGCGGGGAAACTGCAAAGTGGCCCGAAAAAAGGCTAATGAAGCAGAAAAGGAAAAACTGAAGGGGCTCGCCCCTTCAGCGATCCTTCCTATGCACTTATTAGGCCCTACCCCGACAACGCTCACCAGCGCGTTCGGGGCAAGCCCGGGGGCTTCTGTCGGTGCAATAAACCCTAGGTCTGTTGCCCAACTGTGCACAGGCACAAGATCAAGATTGAAGCACCAGCTTAAATCAGAGATTGAAGGACCAAAAGATTTGAAGAACCAACATGCAGCCCAGAGAGACCAAGATCAAGCCAGGAGAGCAAGATATCGGCAAGAGAAGGGCCTCCCTTGCCGGGCAGGCGGGCCCGGTAAGGGGCGATGCCACTACCATAAGCAAGCAATCAAGACTCCCTGGCAGAGCCTGCCGGTGCTCGCGGGGGCAGAACCACCCGACCAACCACTCTAACACGACCCACGTCGTCGATCAATGCGATTTCAAGCCGCAAGGTGATTAAGTGGCAGCCATTCGCCACATGGCAGCCACTTCCTACAGGAGAAACCCACAGACGACACTCGTCCTGTGACGTGTCAAGAGAACAGGTGTGGACCTGGCAAAGATAGCCTGGCAGGCCTTGCCGGGCAACCAATGATGTGACACTAAGCGGCGCATTTAATGCCCCCTGTCAGCCCGCAGAGTTAGGTATGATAGCACTGTTTGCTATCATATCAGTGGATAATGACCACTTTGCCACTGTGGTGACCCCTTAATCTATAAAAGGAGGCCCATGGCACTCGTAGGAGGGGTTAGAAGGTTAGAAAGTTGAGGAACCCAAGCCACCATACGCGCGTAGTCGCTGCGACCCCTAGGAAAACCCTGCCGGGCAAGTGTACTACACGCTACCACACTCATTCCACCATCAATCCACCAAAGCAGGAGTAGGGTCTTACGCCTCGCGGTGGCCCAAACCTGGGTAAATTGCTTGTGTGCTTCCTGTCATGCTGCCGCGCGCTGTCCTCCTCTTTGTGCAACGCGCCGTCCCCCCGCCGAACCAGCAAGGGGCCACCCGGTCCCATAGGTGGTCGTGGATATCCCGCGACACCTTATATTGCCAGCTACCTAAAGACAAGAAAACAAGTGGCATATGAAGAGAGTACTAATGAAATGGAAAATATTTCCCAATATCCCCCTAGTGTTTATTATGATGAATCAGTTAACGAGGAGGAGCTTCCTATCCAATCAATCTCTTCAACAAGAAGCTTGAAAGAATTAATTAAACCCACACATGATGTGGTGAAGAAGAAGAAAAGAAGAAAGAATAAATGTAAAAAGGTATCACTCCCAAGTAATGTTGCTCCTATCACCATTGTGCCTCATGAAAGTGAATCAAATATGTTAATGGAGGATGATGATATTGAGTATGATTTTGTGATACCTACTACTTGTTGTAATGATTATGATTGGGAAGACAACGACATCCCTTATGATCTTGAAAATCTTTTTAGCACTTGCTTGGAAGAATATGATAATAATGTTTGCTATACTATTGGTGTCATTCATGCTATTGATAAGAATGATGGTGATGATATGCAAAACCACAAGCTTGCAGATGCTATGTTTAATGAGTATGATATGTTTGAAGATTTATTTGCTAGGAATAATGCTTGTCCTAAGCTTGGGGATGCTCTGCTTAATGAATATCATCATTTGATTCCTTCTACTTTCAATAAGAAAACTTATTATGATGATAGCATGCTCCTATTTATGATGATTACAATGATGAAAGTGGGTTTGGAAGAGTGTCAACTCTAGGTAGTAGTGATCCCACTATTTTGGAGGGTGTTGAATCTTATTACAATATTGATGAAAATGGATTTGGAGAGGTCATGAATTTATTTAGTGATACATCCACTATTTTGGAAGAGGTTTCAATTGACTATGACAATAAAGTTGCTATCTATGATGATTATTATGATGACATGTATGCCATAAAGAGTAAAAAATCTTCTACGCTTGTGCATCATTAAAAGAGTGTTGTATGTGATAGTTATATTGTTGAATCCATTCATGATGTTTCTGAAAATTATTATGAGGAAGGAACTTATGTTCTTACATATCTCAGTAATATCAAGTTTCTTCTCTATGTGTTGATTGTTTTGAAGTTGCACTTGTTTTGCCTTCCTATGCTAGTTGATTCTTGTTCCCATAAGTTGTTTGCTCACAAAATCCCTATGCATAGGAAGTGGGTTTGATATAAATGTGCTTGTCATATGCTTCATGGTGCTCTCTTCATGTTTCAATTCTTATCTTTTATGCAAGCATCATTGAAATCATCATGCCTAGCTAAAAGGCATTAAAGAAAAGCGCTTGTTGGGAGACAATCCGACACTTTTACCTACAGTTTTTGTGTGTTCACATGATTATGCTACTGTATTGATCATGTTTTATTGCTTTTATTTCAATAAAGTGTCAAGTAAAGCCTTTGGGATCATGTTGGGTGATAGTTGATTTGATCTTGCTGAAAAAAAGAAACTTTTGCGCTCACGAAAATTATTCTCATTTTTAACAGAAGAGTTCTTTTGAGTTGATTATTTTTGCAGAAGTTTAGTATACAAATTTCTCACGTGTTCCTAACTTTTTCAGAATTTTTGGAGTAGCAGAAGTATGGTTTGAGTACAGATTACTACAGTCTGTTCTATTTTTGACAGATTCTGTTTTTAGTGCATAGTTTGCTTGTTTTCTAGTTTCTATGGCTTATATTGCGCAATGTTAATTGTGGAAATTATATTATAAAGTAGGAATTGTGTGGAAAAAATTATGAATCTTGTCTTTGGCAGTACCAAATGTCAGTGGTTTGCTCTTTATCATACTAACCTATCTCACGAAGTTCCGTTAAGTTTTGTGTGATTGAAGTTTTCAAGTTTTGGGTGAGATATCGATATGAGGAAAATAGGGAGTGACAAGAACCTAAGCTTGGGGATGCCCGAGGCACCCCAAGGTAATATTCAAGGAAGATCCAAGCAACTAAGCTTGGGGATGCCCCGGAAGGCATCCCCTCTTTCGTCTCCAACATTATCGGTAACCTCACTTGGAGCTATGTTTTCATTTGTCACATGATGTGTGTTTAGCTTGGAGCGTCAATTTATTTTTTTAGGATTTACTTGCTGTTATTTAGAATAATGTTTTGCATCTTTTATTTCAATAAAAGTGGCATTGATAGCCTTTGCCATGCTTATTTTGCAAGTCTACATGTTCCTGTTTCAAAACAGAAAGGTTGTTGATGTTGCAAAAATTCCCTAGAAAAGTCAGAATGTGATAAAATGTTGAAACTTTTTGCAAAATAAGCTCTGATAAATTTTCTACAGTGTGCTAAAATTTCATAATGTTTGGAGTTGAATAAGTATTGATACCCTTGCACTCTTTACAGACTGTACTGTTTTGGTAGATTGTTGTTATGTTTGCATTGTTTGCATATGTTTGCTTGTTTAATGACTCTATTTGAGGATACGAGTATTAAATATGCACAGGCATTTAGTATGCAATGTTGAATAATAATTTTAGTGATTTTCTAAAGTAGAGAATGATAAAGTTTTTGCATTGGTTTATACTAGCTTATCTCACGAATTATTGTTGAGTTTTGTGTGGATGAAGCTTTTGAGATTTAGGAAAACCGTGATATGAGAGGAATTAAGGAGACACAAAATCTCAAGCTTTAATATTTCAAGAAGTCTCAAGAATCTAAGCTTGGGGTTGCCCCGGTAGGCATCCCACCTTTCTTCTTCAACAATTATTGGTTATTATCGGTTGAGCCTAAGTTTTTGCTTCTTCACATGATGTGTGCTATTCTTAGAATGTCATTTTATTTTGTTTTGCTTGTTGCTTTAATAAACTACTTAGATCTGAAAGTTTTAAAATAAAACAGAGTCCTCAAATAATTGCCAGGGAGGCTAGGTAAGCGGCATGCACATCCCGTCAATGAAGCTCTTTTCTATGGAATTGCTCTAGTGCTTCACTTATATGTTTTTTAGCATGGTGTGCTTTAGTATTTTTGAAGACATTCTCTCTTTCTTCACTTAATTAATTTGAGATAAATAAATATTATGCTCATGATCTTCACTTATATCTTTTTGGAGTAGCTTGTCATTCACTCTTGTGCTTCACTTATATCCTATGAGTAAATTGTTGAATGAATTGAATGTCATGAAGTTGAAATCATATCATGCCCACTGGTAGCTTCACATTGGATTCAGAAAGTGAAATCTTTTGAGGCTTGACAATCACAATATTGGCCATACAAGCAATTCACGAATAATTAGTATAAGGAAGAGAACTTTCACATGCAAATATACTATCCTGGAAATCTTTTGTGATTGTGAGCCCCCATCAAAATATTATATGCCAAAATTGTTGACGTTGGACAAGGAAGGATATGTAATGGTTTATGTTTGTTCATATTCACATAGAAGTTATATTATCATAGATCCTTCAACATGTGGTGCTTGCCCCCATCTTTTCTAGCCAAAAATTCTACACCAAGTAGAGATACACTTGTGCATTCAAAAACCCTTAAACCCAAATCTTATTTTCAAGAGCCCACCATACCTACCTAGGGATTGAATAATATCCTTCAACTAAGTTGTCATCGGTGCAATAAGGCAATAAAAATTGCTTTTTAAAATGTTAGATCATTTAGTGTAAGAGAAAATTGAGCGTTGCACGAACTTGTGATGGCAAACAATAAAAGCGACAGATTGCATAATAAAGGTTGCTATCATAAGGGAAAATATAACGTGATGTTGTTTTAAACTAAGGGGTTGAGCATACAAACAAATAAGCGCATGGCAACCTCTCCTTCCCTCTGCGAAGGTCCTATCCCTTACTTTTAGGTATTTACTTTTATGCAAAGAGTCAAAGTTTTCTCTCTATTCCCTTTTATTTTTCTCTTTTCGCATGCATCATGTGGTGAGGAAAGATCTAGGCACATATGTCCAGTTGAATATGGGTAGCATGAGTTATTATTGTTGACATCACCCTTGAGGTGAATATGTTGGGAGGTAAAACAATAAGCCCCTATCTTTCTATGTGTCCGGTTGAAACGTTTTGCTCATGTGTACGCGGTGAGTGCTAGCAATCATAGAAGACTATATGATGGTTGAGTATGTGGAGCTCTTACTTAAACTCTGTTGAATAAGTTGAATTGCAATTGCTTGGTGACTGAGAACATAGGTTGTTGGGTTTCAAGAGAATTCATTGTTCGAACCTTAACATGTGAATTGGTTGCTACATTAACATGAGAAGTTTTATAAGAAAGAGTTGATGTTATGATGCTAGGAAAAGTGATTGAAATTATCATTGATCAAACTTATGCACTTTGCTAGCATTCACACTTCATAAATAATTTGTTTTATCATTTACCTACGCGAGGAGAGTAGGAATTAAGCTTGGGGATGCTGATACGTCTCCAAAGTATCTATAATTTATGAAGTATTCATGCTGTTATTTTATCATTCTTGGATGTTTTACAATCATTTTATAGCAACTTTATATCATTTTTTGGGACTAACCTATTGACCCAGTGCCTAGTACCAGTTACTGTTTTTTGCTTGTTTTTTATATCGCAGGAAATCAATATCAAACGGAGTCCAAACACCGCGAAACTTTTTGGAGATTTTTTATGGACTAGAACACCCAGGATTGGCCAGAGCAGCACCTTGGGGGTGCCCCGAGGGGGGGCACAACCCACCAGGGCGCACCTGGGGGCCCAGGTGCGCCCAGGTGGGTTATGCCCACCTCGGTGGCCTCCCACACCCCCCTTTACCCTATAAATTCACAAATATTCCAAAAACCCGCGGGGTTAACCTAGATCAGAAGTTCCGCCGCCGCAAGGCTTTGTAGCCACCAAAAACCAATCTAGACCCTTTCCGGCACCCCGCCGAAGGGGGGAATCATCTCCGAGGGCCATCTTCATCATCCCGGCGGCCACCACGATGAGGAGGGAGTAGTCCACCCTCAGGGCTGAGGGTTTGTACCAGTAGCTATGTGTTTAATCTCTCTCTCTCTCTCTCGTGTTCTTGAGATGTCACAATCTTGATGTATATCGCGGGCTTTGTTAATATAGTCGGATCATATGGTATTTCCCCTCTCTATCTTTTTGTGATGAATTGAGTTTTTCCCTTTGAGGTTTTGTTGTTATCGGATTGAATACTTTTATGGATTTGAGAACACTTGATATATGTCTTGCAATTGAATACTAGTGGTGACAATGGGGTATCATATTGATTCACTGTCACATCCCTAGTTCTGGTATGCTCAAGACTAGCTAGTCATGCGTGCATCATGTTTAAATTTCATTTAAATTTGAAATGGGGATTTGTAAAACCCTCAGAAATCATTTCTGGAAATGACCCAGATAAAAAGTGCTCCAAAAAGGTCCAAGAAAATGTTCCTGTTACTCTCTAAAAATATTGGACAGAGGTAAAAATCAAACCAATATTTTTAGAAGCTCTTAAATATTTATTTTGGGCATTTGGAATTAATGCAATAATTAATTGCATTGGATATATAAATGATATATATGTTTTATATATCCAAAAATTGTGCCAGTAATTGAGGAGCTCTGGAATAATACCATTAGCCCCTGCAAAAATTGGCATAAGCAAATAAAATGATTTAGTATGTTTATTAAATCAAACAAATGTCAGAAAAAAATAGAAAAGAAAACAAAAATAGAAAAGTGCTTACCTGGGCCACCTGAGGCCTGGCACTGTGCGGCCCGGCTGGCCGGCCCAGCCAGCTGGCCGACGCCAGTCGTCCCCTTCCTCTCGCCAGGAGGACAGGGGCACGCGCCGGCGCGCGCGGCCACGCGTCCTGCCGGGGCCACGTCCCCCGCCACCTCCTGCTTCTCCCCTCGTCGCCTGGACGCCCCGGACGTCGCCACGACGCCCCGCGCCGCTCTCGCTCTCGCCCCGGTCCTCTCTCCCTCTCCCTCGCTCTCTCTCCCGCGAACGCCGAGCACCCCGTCGCCGCTGCTCGCTGTTGCCGCACTCCCCGCCGTCCCCTCGCCTCTCCGACAAGCCCATTAGCTCCGCGTTGCCGTGCTCGACCTCTCCGTCGACCCACGCAAGCTCGGACGACCCCAAGACGACGTGGTGACCTTCTTCCCCGTCTACGGCCGCCGGCTGCCGTCGTTCGATTCGCCGGCCTCAAGTCCTCCCCGAGCTCACTAGCCTGCTCCGCGAGTTCCCTGTGAGCCCCTCTTTCCTCCGCCCCTCTCCCCGTCGTCTCTTGCGACCTCTAGCCGTGGTTCCCACCTCGGCCGAAGCTCGCCGCCGCCACCACACGTCACCGTCGTGGCCACAACCTCCGCAGCTCGAGCCCGAGCGCGTCACCGTGTTCGCCGCACCCCCAGGAGCCCGCCGCACCTCACCGCACCCTCTGTCGTGCCCCGCAGGCCGATCCCGCTCGCGCACGACTCCGGCCGCCGCCGCGAGCTCGCCTCCGACGAGCTCGGTCCACCCCAGCTGCTCCCGCTTGCCCCGTTGGTTGCGCGCGTGCGTCAGCTCCCCGTAGAGCCTCTCCGCCGCTCTTTTGGTCGCCTGAGCTGCGATTCCGAGCACCTCCGCCGTCTCTGGTGTCGCCGGCGATGAGCCATGGACCAAGTCCGGCGAGGTTGACTCGTTTGACCTGGGATTTGACCCCCCAGGGTCACTGACGTGCGGGCCCGTCTCTGTTAACTTTTAGTTAGTTTTAGATTAGTGCTAATTAACCCTGACAGTTAGCTTAGTCACTGACCAGTGGGCCCCAGCGCCACTAACCTTTTTAATTAAGATTAATTAAACCCCTGTTAACCCCCTGTCACTGACGTGTGGCCCCCACACGTCAGGTTTGACCAGTCAGCGCCGTTGACTTGCTGACGCAAGCTTGACGCATTGCTGACGCAGTTATTCATTTTTCTGGATTTAAGTTTAAACAGGAAATTCCAGAAAATGATTCAAACTTCAAAAATTCATATCAAATCAACTGTAGCTCAGATTGAAACAAGTTATATATGAAAAATCATCAGAAAAATGCAATCTATCCATCTGTACCAGTTTCATGCATGACAAAACAACTTATACCTGCTGAATAGGTGAAATCATATAAATGGCATTTATAAGAGCTTAATTAGGAGTTGCATTTGAACCTTTGGTTCAAATGGACTTCCTTCAGTGTGAATGCTAGTTGCATTAGGTCAAACAGCATCACATCTTGATGCCATGTTCATACATCATATTGTTGCATATGATTGTGTATTGATTGCCGACACCGTTCCTTCTCGATAGGTTCTGCTCCGGAGACCGTTCCAGAGTACCTGTCAGAGGAGCAGTGCCCCCCCTGTTGATCTACCAGGCAAGCAAAACCCCCTTGTTCATTCCGATATGGTCCCACTCTCGCTCCTGCTCTCTTTTATTGCATTAGGACAACAACGAATCAACTGCTATTTTATGCTGCGGTAGTTGAACCCATTCCTCTGCATGACCTGTCATTGCCACAGTAATTAGATGAAACCCACTAGCATGTGTAGGAGTTGATTGAGCCATGTTGTGCTTCTACCATGCCATGCCTGCTATTGCTTAGAGTTGTGTCAGGTCTGATTCATTGGGAATGGATTGGAGTGATAAGATATGTTCTGATGCTGAGAGTTAAGCGTGTGAACACGATTTGGTAAAGGTAGGGGTGAGAGGCCATGTAGGAGTACATGGTGGGTTGTCTCACTGGAACCGTCCTTAAGCACCGAGTTCTGTGTATGTTGTCCAATGACTAGCTACTACCACACATTGGAATGCTTAAGTGCCCCTCTCGACTTATTAATCACCTCGGTCTCTGTCCAGGAGTTGCAACTAGTTTCTGGTGTTTGTAGGTAGTGTTAGTAGTCTACCAAGTGGCACCCGGCCAGGTGGGCTTGGGACAGACTAGGCACAAGTGGCACGGTGTACCAAGCGTAGATCCACCCGGCGAGGTGGGCTTGGGAACCCTGCACACATCGTTTGGGGCCGTGAGCGACACCCCGGCCGGATTTCCTTGCGGATGGAACCCGAATAGGCGATAAACCTGGACTAGAGTCTTGTGTGGTTAGTCAGGTCGTGGCCGACACCCTCGCCAGGCTTCCGCTTGAAGGTTGCCGAGATACATGACGTGTACATGGTGATAAGTGGTGAGAGCGTGTGTGAAGAAGTACACCCCTGCAGGGTTATCATGATCTATTCGAATAGCCGCGTCCTCGGTTATGGACTTCTTGGATGCTTACGTGGTACATAGACAACTTGAAGTGGATACCCTAAAATGCTCAAGATAAGTGTGAGTGCTATGGATGGCCTTCTCGTAGTGAGACGGGGATGAATCCATAGTAGTGTATTGATGTGGTGATTAGTGGACTCGTGTGCGCCTTTTCAAAAGAGTTACCAACAGTCGTAGAACAGGATAGCCACAGAGTCAAAGCTGGCTTGCTGCAACTAAACCCCACATTACCTCCTTGATACTAATGCATGTATGATAGGATCTGATGTAAGTCTTGCTGAGTACCTTTGTACTCACGTTTGCTTTATTTATGTTTTGCAGATGAGACATCTGTCTCACTAGTAGTTCCGCTTGGACTTCGATAGGTAGCTTGTACCTCAGCTACGATCTTGATCGGAGGTTGTAGATAGTCAGGCTTCTCAGCCTTTTATTTTGTAGTTGTCTGTACTCAGACATGTAATGCTTCCGCTTGTTGCTTGTATGCTCTGAATGATGGGTCATGTGACCCCTGTTTGTATTTAATGCTATGTGGCTCTTCTGGGCCTTTATCTATATGAGTTTGCGTTATGTTGTGATGCCATGTTGTACAGCACATACTTGCATGTTATGCGTACGTGTAACGTGTATTGCTATGTGTGGGATCCGACTATCTAGTTGTTTATCCTTGGCAGCCTTTCATATGGGGAAATGTAAGTCTAGTGCTTCCGAGCGATAGTAGTCCGCTACAGCCCGGTTCCCCGGAGTCCTGCTAGCCCAGCACTACTGCTCGGAACACTTGACTAGCCGGCATGTGTTTCACGTCGTTCCTGTGTCTGTCCCTTCGGGGAAATGTCACGCGGTGTTATCCGGAGTCCTGCCTAGCCTGCTACAGCCCGGATTACCGGAGTCCTGTTAGCCCAGTGCTACAGCCCGGATAAATACGTTGATGACCGACATGCTCGATGTGATTCATGTATGCCTGTCCTCATAGGTTGGCGCCGCCTTGGGTTCACGACTAGCCATGTCGGCCCGGGTTCTCTGTCATATGGATGCTAGCGACACTATCATATACGTGAGCCAAAAGGCGCAAACGGTCCCGGGCCAGGTAAGGTGGCACCCGTGGGAATACCGTGCGTGAGGCCGCAAAGTAATATGAGGTGTTACATGCTAGATCGGTGTGACTTAGGATCGGGGTCCCGACAGCGTTGGTATCAGAGCCTGACTGCCTGTAGGATTTCCAAGCCATCCTGGTCGAAGTTGAGTCTAGAAATTCTTTAGTTATATAAGGGAATTGATTGTGGAAGGGAACGTAAGGCTCTTTTTACTCCTTATATCTCATGCCCTTCTGATCTGAGTCATCCTATCTTGCCAACGGGGTTAAGGAACTAGGCTTCCTCTTCTATCTATCAGGATCACGTGTTACTACTCCGTAGTCTCTTAGGATTGGTTGATGAGAGTCATATCCCCGTTCAAGTACCTCCGGTGTAGTCTGTTTAGTAATATTTCAGAACCTTGTGTGATGATGTTGATTATGGTGCTACCCCGTCTTTTGCAGAATGTCTCATATTGAGCATTTTACTGCCGTTATGCTGCCGGAATTATCCTAGGAGTTTGAGAGATACTAAATTCTTGTGCTACCTTCTGCATCCTATAGTTGATGCTGAATCCATCCTTGTTTTCCTTGGTTTCGTTCTTCAGGATGTCATCAGTTAAACAAAGTTCTGTTGCTCGTAGCCAGAACCACGGAGATGGTAGGGATGAGGATCCTCCCGATCAGTCTTCGTTGGCAAAGTTCATGTTAAAGGTTGAGATGAACAAGCGTGAGACCAACCGCTTGTTGGCACGTATCGAGGAGAACACCACACCTCAGTTCAAAGGGTCTGCAACCATTCATGACTTCATTCGCTTGCACCCACCCACTTTTCATCATTCTATTGAGCCACTCGATGCAGATGACTGGCTCCGTAGTATCACTCACAAGCTCCGTTCCGCGAACGTGGCTGAAGGAGACAAGGTCATCTATGCTGCATATCACCTGGAAGGTCCTGCTAGTCTTTGGTGGCAGAACTATGAGGCTATGCTTCCAGTTGGTCAGATTCCTACCTGGAGAGTTTTCACTGAGGCTTTTCGCGAGCATCACATTCCTGAAGCCCTCATCGATCGCAAGAGAGAAGAGTTCTGTAGTTTCACCCAGGGTAAGATGGTTGTTGATGTTTACAGTAGAGAGTTTGAGAATCTCGCCCGCTATGCTACAAAAGAAGTGTCCACGGACGCCAAGAAGCAGGCTAGGTTCCGGAAGGGTCTCAACCCCAAGTTGCGTCGTGATCTCCATTTGCACCATTGCAATACATTCCAGGCTCTTGTGAACAAAGCCATTAACGCAGAGACAGCTCAGCTCACTTACGAGGAGTCTCGTAAGCACACCCGTGATTTGGTTTCTTCCTCCGGTTCTAGTTCTCAGAAGCGCCGGATTTGGATTCCAAACTCCGCTCTTCCACCCGGTTATTCACTGAGGCCATCTTATGTGGCACCTCACCCAGTTCAGCCATATGCTCCACCCAGGCCTATTGGTGGACCGCCTGTCAATGCGGGTCCACGTCCTACCTCCAAGATTTGTTACAAGTGCGGAGAGCCAGGTCACATTGCCCGTATCTGCACTCAGACCAATGTTGCTCCATCTCAGCCCGAGAAGTTTGTTGGCCGTGGAATTAAGCCATCACGCAAGATGATCAGTGCCCAGACAGCTCCCACTGAACATGGACGTGTGCATCACGTCTCAGCTAAAGACGCTCATGATGATCCAGATGTCGTTCTTGGTACACTCCTTGTAAACTGTCATCCAGCTTCGGTTCTATTTGATACTGGAGCATCTCATTCCTTCATTTCCGAAAGTTATGCCCGCTTGCACGACATGTCATTTTGTGATATGCCCTCCCCACTACTCATTCAAACTCCTGGATCCAAATGGCAAACCTCTAGGATAAGTTATGGCAATGAAATCCTTGTTGACAGACTTGTATTCCTTGCATCACTTGTAGCCCTCAAGTCTTCAGATATTAACATCATCTTGGGTATGGACTGGATGAAAGCTCATTATGCCAAGATTGATTGTTACACCAGGTCTGTTCAGCTTACACACCCATCTGGCAAGATAGTCACTGTCTCTACTAGAGTTGCCAAGCGTCAACTCTATTCTCTTAACGCCAACCCTCTTCCAGACCTTGAAGATATCCCGGTAGTCCGTGACTTTCCGGATGTCTTTCCAGAAGAACTGCCAGGTATTCCACCTGACAGAGATGTAGAGTTCGTCATAGATCTTATCCCAGGAACCGCTCCAATCTCTAGGAGACCTTACAAGATGGCACCCTTAGAACTAGCCGAGCTTAAGAAACAACTCGATGAGTCCTTGCAAAAGGGTTTCATCCGTCCTAGTTCTTCTCCCTGGGCTTGCCCCGTCCTCTTCGTCAAGAAGAAGGATGGTACGGACCGGATGGTTGTAGATTATCGTCCCGTTAATTTGGTCACGATAAAGAACAAGTATCCGCTTCCCAGGATCAACGACCTGTATGATCAGCTCGCTGGATCCTCAGTCTTTTCCAAGATGGATTTGAGGTTAGGCTACCATCAAATCAAGATCAGAAACGGGGACATTCCTAAGACGGCTTTTGTCACTCGTTATGGCCAGTACGAGTACACCGTCATGTCCTTTGGTCTAACCAATGCTCCAGCTACCTTTTCCCGCTTGATGAACTCGATCTTCATGGAGTACTTAGATAAGTTCGTCGTGGTTTACCTTGATGATATTCTTATTTACTCGAAGAACGAGGAAGAGCATGCCGAACATCTTAGACTTGTGCTAGGAAAACTCAGAGAGCACCACCTTTATGCCAAGTTCTCCAAGTGCGAATTTTGGTTGCCAGAAGTGACCTACCTAGGCCACGTGATCTCTGGTAAGGGCATTGCTGTCAATCCCGAAAGAGTTCAGGCCGTTCTTGATTGGACTCCACCTGAAACAGTTAAACAAGTTAGGAGTTTCCTTGGTCTAGCCAGCTATTGTTGCCGCTTTGTTGAAAACTTCTCCAAAGTAGCCAAACCCCTCACGGAGCTTCTCAAGAAAGATAAAAAGTTTGAGTGGTCCCCACAGTGTGAGTACAGTTTTCAGGAATTGAAAAGACGCCTGACTTCTGCTCCCATACTTGTGCCACCGGATTTCACTAAGGACTTTGTTATCTACTGTGATGCCTCACGACAGGGACTAGGTTGCATTCTTATGCAGGATCGTCATGTGATTGCCTATGCATCTCGACAGTTGCATCCACATGAGGAGAATTATCCTACACATGACCTAGAGCTTGCAGCCGTAGTCTATGCACTTAAGACATGGAGACATTACCTTCTCGGTAAACGTTGTGAGATATACACCGATCACCAGAGTCTCAAGTATATCTTCACCCAACCCGACTTGAACCTTAGGCAAAGACGTTGGTTGGAGTTGATCTCAGATTACGACTTAGGGATTACCTACACCCCAGGCAAGGGCAATGTCATGGCTGATGCGCTAAGTCGTAAGTCCTATTGCAACAATCTTATGATGCAGCAGGGCCAACCACCTCTCCATGAGGAATTCTGTAAGCTTAACCTTCACATTGCTCCTCACAGATTCCTTTCTACCTTGGTGGCGAAACCTACCCTTGAAGATCAGATCATTTCTAACCAGAAGTTTGATAGGGGTGTTATCCGCATGAAGAGAAACATTAAGAAGGGAGTTGGTGGATGTTTCTCCATGGATGATCGAGGTGTTGTTTTCTTTGAGAATCGCTTGGTGGTTCCCAAGAATCAACATCTGCGACAATTGATTCTTAAGGAGGCTCATGAATCCCCTCTCACGATTCATCCCGGTAGTACTAAGATGTATCAGGACCTACGCCAGAGGTTCTGGTGGACTAGGATGAAGAGAGAAATCGCTGAGTTCATTGCTAACTGTGACGTTTGTCGTCGCGTTAAGGCAGAGCATCAAAGGCCTGCTGGCACCCTTCAGCCTTTAGCTATTCCTGAATGGAAATGGGATAAGGTTGGTATGGACTTCATCACCGGCTTTCCCAGGACCAAGAAAGGGAATAATGCTATCTTTGTAGTCATTGATCGTCTTTCCAAAGTAGCTCACTTCCTACCTGTTCGAGAAAATATCACCGCTAGTCAGCTCGCTGACTTATATATTTCTCGAATAGTTTCACTTCATGGTGTTCCACTAGAAATCAATTCAGACCGTGGTAGTCTTTTCACGTCTCATTTTTGGGAGAGTTTCCAAACTGCCATGGGCACCCATCTTTCCTTCAGTACCGCTTTCCACCCTCAATCAAGTGGTCAGGTGGAAAGGGTCAACCAAATTCTCGAAGACATGCTTAGAGCTTGCGTTATCTCATTCGGTATGGATTGGGAGAAGTGTCTTCCTTTCGCCGAGTTTGCTTATAACAATAGCTACCAATCCAGTCTCAAGAAAGCTCCTTTTGAGATTCTATATGGACGAAGATGTCGAACACCTTTGAACTGGTCAGAAACCGGTGAAAGACAATTCTTTGGACCGGATATGATCCAGGAGGCAGAAGAGCAAGTTCGCATCATTCGTGAGAATTTGAAAACAGCCCAATCTCGTCAAAAGAGCCAGTATGACCGTCGTCATAAGGAAGTGGCTTATGAAGTTGGCGACAAGGCTTACCTTCGGGTTACTCCTTTGAAGGGTACCCATCGATTCGGTATCAAGGGCAAATTGGCTCCTCGTTACATGGGTCCTTTTCGCATTCTCGCTAAACGAGGAGAGGTTGCCTACCAGTTGGAACTACCGCCACACCTTTCTCGAGTACATGATGTCTTCCACGTCTCTCAACTCAGGCGTTGCTTCTCGGATCCCCTCCGCGGAGTGGACCACGAAACGCTTGATCTCCAAGATAACCTCACATATCGAGAGTACCCTGTTCGCATTCTTGATCAAGCAGAGCGTGTCACTCGACGTCAGAACATCAAGTTTCTCAAAGTTCAGTGGTCTCATCATTCCGAGAGAGAAGCTACCTGGGAGCGTGAAGATCGTCTTCGACTGGAATACCCCGCCTTCTTTCCGTCGACCCCTGAATCTCGGGACGAGATTCTTTTGAGTGGAGGCGAGTTGTCACATCCCTAGTTCTGGTATGCTCAAGACTAGCTAGTCATGCGTGCATCATGTTTAAATTTCATTTAAATTTGAAATGGGGATTTGTAAAACCCTCAGAAATCATTTCTGGAAATGACCCAGATAAAAAGTGCTCCAAAAAGGTCCAAGAAAATGTTCCTGTTACTCTCTAAAAATATTGGACAGAGGTAAAAATCAAACCAATATTTTTAGAAGCTCTTAAATATTTATTTTGGGCATTTGGAATTAATGCAATAATTAATTGCATTGGATATATAAATGATATATATGTTTTATATATCCAAAAATTGTGCCAGTAATTGAGGAGCTCTGGAATAATACCATTAGCCCCTGCAAAAATTGGCATAAGCAAATAAAATGATTTAGTATGTTTATTAAATCAAACAAATGTCAGAAAAAAATAGAAAAGAAAACAAAAATAGAAAAGTGCTTACCTGGGCCACCTGAGGCCTGGCACTGTGCGGCCCGGCTGGCCGGCCCAGCCAGCTGGCCGACGCCAGTCGTCCCCTTCCTCTCGCCAGGAGGACAGGGGCACGCGCCGGCGCGCGCGGCCACGCGTCCTGCCGGGGCCACGTCCCCCGCCACCTCCTGCTTCTCCCCTCGTCGCCTGGACGCCCCGGACGTCGCCACGACGCCCCGCGCCGTTCTCGCTCTCGCCCCGGTCCTCTCTCCCTCTCCCTCGCTCTCTCTCCCGCGAACGCCGAGCACCCCGTCGCCGCTGCTCGCTGTTGCCGCACTCCCCGCCGTCCCCTCGCCTCTCCGACAAGCCCATTAGCTCCGCGTTGCCGTGCTCGACCTCTCCGTCGACCCACGCAAGCTCGGACGACCCCAAGACGACGTGGTGACCTTCTTCCCCGTCTACGGCCGCCGGCTGCCGTCGTTCGATTCGCCGGCCTCAAGTCCTCCCCGAGCTCACTAGCCTGCTCCGCGAGTTCCCTGTGAGCCCCTCTTTCCTCCGCCCCTCTCCCCGTCGTCTCTTGCGACCTCTAGCCGTGGTTCCCACCTCGGCCGAAGCTCGCCGCCGCCACCGCACGTCACCGTCGTGGCCACAACCTCCGCAGCTCGAGCCCGAGCGCGTCACCGTGTTCGCCGCACCCCCAGGAGCCCGCCGCACCTCACCGCACCCTCTGTCGTGCCCCGCAGGCCGATCCCGCTCGCGCCCGACTCCGGCCGCCGCCGCGAGCTCGCCTCCGACGAGCTCGGTCCACCCCAGCTGCTCCCGCTTGCCCCGTTGGTTGCGCGCGTGCGTCAGCTCCCCGTAGAGCCTCTCCGCCGCTCTTTTGGTCGCCTGAGCTGCGATTCCGAGCACCTCCGCCGTCTCTGGTGTCGCCGGCGATGAGCCATGGACCAAGTCCGGCGAGGTTGACTCGTTTGACCTGGGATTTGACCCCCCAGGGTCACTGACGTGCGGGCCCGTCTCTGTTAACTTTTAGTTAGTTTTAGATTAGTGCTAATTAACCCTGACAGTTAGCTTAGTCACTGACCAGTGGGCCCCAGCGCCACTAACCTTTTTAATTAAGATTAATTAAACCCCTGTTAACCCCCTGTCACTGACGTGTGGCCCCCACACGTCAGGTTTGACCAGTCAGCGCCGTTGACTTGCTGACGCAAGCTTGACGCATTGCTGACGCAGTTATTCATTTTTCTGGATTTAAGTTTAAACAGGAAATTCCAGAAAATGATTCAAACTTCAAAAATTCATATCAAATGAACCGTAGCTCAGATTGAAACAAGTTATATATGAAAAATCATCAGAAAAATGCAATATATCCATCTGTACCAGTTTCATGCATGACAAAACAACTTATACCTGCTGAATAGGTGAAATCATATAAATGGCATTTATAAGAGCTTAATTAGGAGTTGCATTTGAACCTTTGGTTCAAATGGACTTCCTTCAGTGTGAATGCTAGTTGCATTAGGTCAAACAGCATCACATCTTCATGCCATGTTCATGCATCATATTGTTGCATATGATTGTTTATTGATTGCCGACACCGTTCCTTCTCGATAGGTTCTGCTCCGGAGACCGTTCCAGAGTACCTGTCAGAGGAGCAGTGCCCCCCCTGTTGATCTACCAGGCAAGCAAAATCCCCTTGTTCATTCTGATATGGTCCCACTCTCGCTCCTGCTCTCTTTTATTGCATTAGGACAACAACGAATCAACTGCTACTTTATGCTGCGGTAGTTGAACCCATTCCTCTGCATGACCTGTCATTGCCACAGTAATTAGATGAAACCCACTAGCATGTGTAGGAGTTGATTGAGCCATGTTGTGCTTCTACCATGCCATGCCTGCTATTGCTTAGAGTTGTGTCAGGTCTGATTCATTGGGAATGGATTGGAGTGATAAGATATGTTCTGATGCTGAGAGTTAAGCGTGTGAACACGATTTGGTAAAGGTAGGGGTGAGAGGCCATGTAGGAGTACATGGTGGGTTGTCTCACTGGAACCGTCCTTAAGCACCGAGTTCTGTGTATGTTGTCCAATGACTAGCTACTACCACACATTGGAATGCTTAAGTGCCCCTCTCGACTTATTAATCACCTCGGTCTCTGTCCAGGAGTTGCAACTAGTTTCTGGTGTTTGTAGGTAGTGTTAGTAGTCTACCAAGTGGCACCCGGCCAGGTGGGCTTGGGACAGACTAGGCACAAGTGGCACGGTGTACCAAGCGTAGATCCACCCGGCGAGGTGGGCTTGGGAACCCTGCACACATCGTTTGGGGCCGTGAGCGACACCCCGGCCGGATTTCCTTGCGGATGGAACCCGAATAGGCGATAAACCTGGACTAGAGTCTTGTGTGGTTAGTCAGGTCGTGGCCGACACCCTCGCCAGGCTTCCGCTTGAAGGTTGCCGAGATACATGACGTGTACATGGTGATAAGTGGTGAGAGCGTGTGTGAAGAAGTACACCCCTGCAGGGTTATCATGATCTATTCGAATAGCCGCGTCCTCGGTTATGGACTTCTTGGATGCTTACGTGGTACATAGACAACTTGAAGTGGATACCCTAAAATGCTCAAGATAAGTGTGAGTGCTATGGATGGCCTTCTCATAGTGAGACGGGGATGAATCCATAGTAGTGTATTGATGTGGTGATTAGTGGACTCGTGTGCGCCTTTTCAAAAGAGTTACCAACAGTCGTAGAACAGGATAGCCACAGAGTCAAAGCTGGCTTGCTGCAACTAAACCCCACATTACCTCCTTGATACTAATGCATGTATGATAGGATCTGATGTAAGTCTTGCTGAGTACCTTTGTACTCACGTTTGCTTTATTTATGTTTTGCAGATGAGACATCTGTCTCACTAGTAGTTCCGCTTGGACTTCGATAGGTAGCTTGTACCTCAGCTACGATCTTGATCGGAGGTTGTAGATAGTCAGGCTTCTCAGCCTTTTATTTTGTAGTTGTCTGTACTCAGACATGTAATGCTTCCGCTTGTTGCTTGTATGCTCTGAATGATGGGTCATGTGACCCCTGTTTGTATTTAATGCTATGTGGCTCTTCTGGGCCTTTATCTATATGAGTTTGCGTTATGTTGTGATGCCATGTTGTACAGCACATACTTGCATGTTATGCGTACGTGTAACGTGTATTGCTATGTGTGGGATCCGACTATCTAGTTGTTTATCCTTGGCAGCCTTTCATATGGGGAAATGTAAGTCTAGTGCTTCCGAGCGATAGTAGTCCGCTACAGCCCGGTTCCCCGGAGTCCTGCTAGCCCAGCACTACTGCTCGGAACACTTGACTAGCCGGCATGTGTTTCACGTCGTTCCTGTGTCTGTCCCTTCGGGGAAATGTCACGCGGTGTTATCCGGAGTCCTGCCTAGCCTGCTACAGCCCGGATTACCGGAGTCCTGTTAGCCCAGTGCTACAGCCCGGATAAATACGTTGATGACCGACATGCTCGATGTGATTCATGTATGCCTGTCCTCATAGGTTGGCGCCGCCTTGGGTTCACGACTAGCCATGTCGGCCCGGGTTCTCTGTCATATGGATGCTAGCGACACTATCATATACGTGAGCCAAAAGGCGCAAACGGTCCCGGGCCAGGTAAGGTGGCACCCGTGGGAATACCGTGCGTGAGGCCGCAAAGTAATATGAGGTGTTACATGCTAGATCGGTGTGACTTAGGATCGGGGTCCCGACATTCACTTGATATATGTTTTGGCACTCAACTCACGAATTCCCGAGGTGACATTGGGGTAATCTATGCATAGGGGTTGATGCACGTTCTTGTCTTTGTTTCTCCGGTAGAAATCTTGGGGCACTCTTTGATGTTCTTTGTGTTGGATTGCGTATTATGAATATGAATTTGCTTTGGTGTTATTTTAGTACGAACTCTAGGATAGATCGAACGGAAAGAATAGCTTTGTGTTATTTTAGTACGAACTCTTGAATAGATCGAACGGAAAGAATATCTTTCAGGTGGTTTCGTACCCTACAAACAATTTGTTCTTATGTTCTCCGCTAGATAGCAACTTTGGAGTGATTCTTCATCGCACTTTGAGGGGTGGTTATATGATCCAATTATATTAGCACTGTGGGAGATTGCACTAGCGAAAGTACGGACCCTAGGCCTCATTTTCAAGCATTGCAATACAGTTTTGTGCCTGTTTAGTATTTGCTACCTTGCTGTTTTTATTTATTCAGATTATAAAAATATATTTCTACCATCCATATTACACTTTTATCACCATCTCTTCGCTGAACTAGTGCACCTATACAATTTGCCATTTTATTAGGTGTTTTGGGGACACAAGAGATTTCTTGTATTTGGTTGCAGGGTCGTTTGAGAACGACCATCGTCATCCTACACCTCTTACGGATTGATAAACCTTAGGTCATCCACTTGAGGGAAAATTGCTACTATCCTACAAAACTCTGCGCTTGGAGGCCCAACACGTGTCTACAAGAATAAATTTGCGTAGTAGACATCAATGGGCGTCTCCATAGCTCGTTGGTTAGCCGCGTTGATGTGAGACTTTCTTACTTTTTTGTCTTCTCCATATTTACCCCTATCATCATACTCTATTCCACCCGTAGTGCTATATCCATGGCTTGCACTCATGTATTGTGTGAGGGTTGAAAAAGCTGAAGCGCGTTTGTCGGAGGGATTGACCACAGGTAGCCTCATCACACCCCTTAGCATTTCGAGACATCAGGGCTAGCAAAGCCCCTTGCACCTCCCAGGCATAAGGCCGGCTCCTTGGGCTGGCTGGCCCGGGAGGCCGGCTCCTAGAAGACGACGCACTCTTAGACGGCGGGCTCACGGGGCTAGCTCCTACCAGGCAGGCCCTCCTCCCCTTGGAGTCTGCACCCATTCAATGCGATGAGACGGGGCGTGGCTACAGGGACTTCCCCTCCCCCAAAGCACGGAGGAGCGTGGCTACAGTGTGGGCTGACCAAGCGGTCACTCCCTCGTCCGGCGCGGCACTGTAGCCATGTGGCTCATGATGTGGCCCTCGTCACCAAGGGCCATGCTCCCACGACGGGCGGTCGGTACGGCCTACAGGCGGCGGGCCCTACCTGTCCGTGAGTAAGCAGACGACGACGCTCCCCCAGAAGGTGGCCTCAGAGATGGGCCGACCTCCAGCAGCTGGCCCTTCCCACCTCTTGGAGTCCAGGCGCCGTTACGCCGACAAGACGGAGTGTGGCTACAGTGAGCGCACACCAGGCAGCGGGACTGTAGCCATGCGACACCTGACGAGGCATCCGTCATCTAGTACAACGCTACAGCAAAAGGAAATCAGCATGGCCTATAGGCGACGAGCCCTACCTGTCGGCCGGATTCTCGGCAACCGGCGGGACCCACCAGGCGGTGGGCCCCAGCAGTCGGCAGAGAACTCGGTGCCCTTGGACACTGACGTCCGGGTCCTACACCTGGCCGTGTTACCATTGTATCCCTGGGGGGTAGTCCTATATAAACCCCCAGGCTCACCCATGCAAAGGTTTCATTACCCATGCCATACACACACATAGCTAGGAGAAGCAAAGGAGCTAGCCTTGCCCTTCTTCTTCCTCTAGAAAAACAGCTCAAGGAGCAAGCTTGTAGCTACCCATTGATCTTAGTCACCATGCGGAGACCCCGCAGCACAGGATTAGGGGTGTTATCTCCTCGGAGAGCCCCGTACCTGGGTAAGACTCATGTGCATTTGAGATCTCGCCCATTCCCGCTTCCATGGCCCGACGACGTACTCTTGTCCCCATCCATGATAAGCCACCCCCTGGCATCTGTCGCGAGAATACCACGATAGTTGGCGCCCACCGTGGGGCTAAGCGCACCATCGGCCGGAGACATGTTCTGGATGGGAACCCTTTTCCTCTCCGGCAAGCACATCGCGGCCGGCCTGATCAGCCAGCCCTGGGCGCCCGCTAGCGCTTGCACCAACGCACCGCCTGATGCGGGAGCAGTTTGCTCCGCAAGCTGCCTCGCCAACCTCGTCGGCAAGATCAGCCTCTCCGACGAGCCCGCCCCTGACGCGGGAGCAACCTGCCCCGCGAGCTACCTCGTCGACCTCCTCGGCAAGCTCTGCATCACCGACGAGCCCGCCTCTGACTTGGAGTCCGTTGGCACTGTCGACCCCTTCATCAAGCCCTTCTAGATGCTCATCAACTCCGATGCAGTCTCCATCGACGGGTTCCCCACCGACGTGGTGGTCGTTGACGACCCGCTCCCTCCTGTCGCTAGCAACGCCGACGCCAGCATCATCGCGGAGGTGATGGTCACTGGCCGCAGTGGGGACACCGTTGGAGCAGCCCAGGACCCGCTGTGAGCGGCCAAACAGGGTCTGGCCACCCCCATTGCTGCCAATGCCGATGGGGCGATGATGGAAGCCTTCTGGGTCACCCTCCTCGACAGCGCCAACAAGATGGCGGCCATCAGGCACCGCGCTGAGGCCTGCCAGCGCGAGATCGACCGCATCGCAGGCGGCACGCTGGTTGCTGGCGATCCCAGCCGAGCCGACACGGTTTGGCAACGGGGCGCGACCATAGCCAGCATGCTGGGAGTCGGAGGCACGGTCTACGCTACCCCAGTGGAGAACCTGCGAGCCGCCCAGGCGGCGACAGAAGAGCTGGACAACTTGGAAGGCGACGAGCGGCGCAGCCAGATGGGCACCTCCAGGAGCTCCTTAACCCTGCAACCACGCCGCAAGAGGCGTGCCGCCGCGTGATGGAAGCCCGCAAGTGATACGTCTCCAACGTATCTATAATTTTTTATTGCTCCATGCTATATTATCTACTGTTTTGGGCAATATTGGGCTTTATTATCCACTTTTATATTATTTTTGGGACTAACCTATTAACCGGAGGCCCAACCCAAATTTGTTGTTTTATGCCTATTTCAGTGTTTCGAAGAAAAGGAATATCAAACGGAGTCGAAACGGAACAAAATCAACTGTAGAAGTTATTTTTGGAATGAAAGCTACCGGATGGACTTGGACCCCACGTCAGGAGCCAAGGGAGGTGCTCACGAGAGTGGGGGCGCACCCACCCCCCTAGGGCACGCCCTTCTGCCTCGTGGGCCCCTGAAGCTCCACCGACGTACCTCCTGCACCCATATATACTCACGTACCCTAAAACTTCCAGAACGGAGATTAGATCGGGAGTTCCGCCGCCGCAAGCCTCTGTAGCCACCAAAAACCTCTCGGGGCCCTGTTCCGGTACCCTGCCGGAGGGGGGAACCCTTACCGGTGGCCATCTTCATCATCCCGGCGCACTCCATGACGAGGAGGGAGTTGTTCACTCTCGGGGCTGAGGGTATGTACCAGTAGCTATGTGTTTGATCTCTCTCTCTCTCTCTCTCTCTCTCTCTCTCTCTCTCTCTCTCTCTCTCTTTCTCTCTCGTGTTCTTAATTTGGCACGATCTTGATGTATCGCGAGCTTTGCTATTATAGTTGGATCTTATGTTTCTTCTTCCCCTCTACTCTCTTGTAATGGATCTTGTTTTCCCTTTGAAGTTATCTTATCGGATTGAGTCTTTAAAGATTTGAGAACACTTGATGTATGTCTTGCCGTGCATATTTGTGGTGACAATGGGATATCACGTGACTCACTTGATGTATGTTTTGGTGATCAACTTGCGGGTTCCGCCCATGAACCTATGCATAGGGGTTGGCACACGTTTTTGTCGTGATTCTCCGGTCGAAACTTTGGGCACTCTTTGAGGTTCTTTGTGTTGGATTGAATAGATGAATCTGAGATTGTGTGATGCATATCATATAATCATACCCACGGATACTTGAGGTGACATTGGAGTATCTAGGTGACATTAGGGTTTTGGTTGATTTGTGTCTTAAGGTGTTATTCTAGTACGAACTCTAGGGCTATTTGTGACACTTATAGGAATAGCCGAATGGATTGATTGGAAAGAATAACTTTGAGGTGGTTTCATACCCTACCATAATCTCTTCGTTTGTTCTCTGCTATTAGTGTCTTTGTAGTGACTCTTTGTTGCATGTTGAGGGATAGTTATATGATCCAATTATGTTATTATTGTTGAGAGAACTTGCACTAGTGAAAGTATGAACCCTAGTCCTTGTTTCCAATCATTGCAATACCGTTTACGCTCACTTTTACCGGTTGCTACCTTGCTGTTTTTATATTTTTAGTTTACAAAAACCTATATCTACCATCCATATTGCACTTGTATCACCATCTCTTCGCCGAACTAGTGCACCTATACAATTTACCATTGTATTGGGTGTGTTTGGGACACAAGAGACTCTTTGTTATTTGGTTGCAAGGTTGCCTGAGAGAGACCATCTTCATCCTACGCCTCCCACGGATTGATAAACCTTAGGTCATCCACTTGAGGAAAATTTGCTACTGTCCTACAAACCTCTGCACTTGGAGGCCCAACAACGTCTACAAGAAGAAGGTTGTGTAGTAGACATCAAGCTCTTTTCTAGTGCCGTTGCCGGGGAGGCTAGGTAAGTGAAGGTATATCTTTAGATCTTGCATTCGAATCTTTTTGTTTCTTGTTTTAGCACTAGTCTAGTTTATAAAAGGAAACTACCAAAAAATGGAATTAAGTTTGTCTCATATGCTTCATCTTTTTAATATCTTCCGTGAGTATGATGGAAAGGAAAATTGTGCCAAAGTGTTAGAAGAAGAATGCATTAAAATGTTTGGCACTAAATCTTTGAATGATGAGCAAGATTGCAATGTTGTTAGTATGAACTCCTTGAATATCCATAGTACTAATGATGATTGCACTAGTTATGATGAAAATGCCTCCTATAAACATGTCAATTTTTGTGGAGTAGATTGGGTCTGCAAGTACACACCAAATAGGGAAGATAGATATTGCAAGAGGCATAAGTACTTAGAAACCAAATTGTTGCAAGAAGAGCTAGATGAATATGCTGAAAGAATCAACATTTTTCATGCCCCTTGTGAACTTTGCAATGAACATGGTCATTTAAAGCTCCAATGCTATTCGTGTCCAAATATTGTGATAATTTGATTACCCTTGAGCATCATAAAGAGCTTAGCCTTGTTTTGGGTTATGAAGAAATGAAACGTATAACTGAGGGTATTCCAAAATTTAATCTTGATAGAATTCTTGATTTTGATCTAGAGAAGATTTATATGTATTGTGCGGTGAGTTGCATTGAAAATCCTTATGTTGCCAATTACATAAATAAAAGAAAACAAAAAGAGGATGAAGAAAATACTAATGAAAGGGAAGAGACTTCCCAATATCCTCCTATTATTTCTTATGATGAATCACGTAACGAGGAGGAGCCTTCTATTCAACCAATCTCATTAATAAGGAGCTCCAAAAACAGGATTGAACCCACACATGATGTGGTGAAGAACAAGAAAAGAAAAAGGAAGAGAGATAAAAAGGTATCTGTCCCAAATAAAGTTGCTCCTATTATTGATGTGCCTCATGAAAATGAAGATGATACACTTGATGATGATCTCGTTATGCCTATTGCTTGTTGTGATGATTATGATTGGGAAGATAATGATACTTCTTATGATCTTGAGAATCTTTTTGGCACTTGTTTGGAAGAATATAATAATTGCTATACTATTGGTGCTATCCATACTATTAATGATGAGAGTGATTATGCTTATGATATGAAAAGGCCCAAGCTTGGGGAAGCTATGTTTGATGAGGATGACATGTTTGAGAATATATTTGCTGCAATTAATGTTTGTCGCAAGCTTGGGGATGCTATGTTTAATAATGATGATATTTTTAGCCTCTCAAGTTTTGATATGCAAAGTTGTTATGATGATAGCATGCCTTTTACCTATGATGAATATATTGATGAAAGTGGGTTTGGCAGAGTGTCAACTTTAGGAAGTAGTGATCCCACAATATTGGAGGATGTTGAATCTTATAATATTTATGAAAGTGGATTTGGAGAGGTCATGACTTTATTTAGTGATGTATCCACTATTTTGGAAGAGGTTTTAATCGATTATGATGATAACAAAGTTGCTACTTATGATGATTATTGTGATGAAACTTATGCTATAAAGAGTAGCGATGATTATATTTATAAAACTTGTCATGATTATGAGTACCCTTTCTATGAACATTACTCTTTTAATCTGGAAACAATTTATAGTATTCAAGTCTCTTTTGATACTCGCACTATTCTGAATGAGAAGAATTTTGCTTATGTGGAGAGTAGTAAAATTTCTATGCTTGTAGATCATGAAAAGAATGCTTTAGGTGCTGGTTATATTGTTGAATTAATTCATGATGCTACTGAAAATTATTATGAGTGGGGATCATATGCTTCTACATATTGCCATTATATCAAGTTTCCTCTCTATGTGCTTAAAATCTTGAAGTTATGCTTGTTTTACCTTCCTATGGAAGTTGATTCTTGTTCCCATAAGTTGTTTCCTCACAAAATCCATAGGAAGTGGTTTAGGCTTAAATGTGCTAGTCATATTCTTCACGATGCTCTCTTTATGTTTCAATTCTTATCTTTTATGTGAGCATCATTGAAATCATCATGCCTAGCTAGGGGCGTTAAACGATAGCGCTTGTTGGGAGGCAACCCAATTTTATAGCGGATGGACTTGGACCCCACGTCAGGAGCCAAGGGAGGTGCTCACGAGAGTGGGGGGCGCACCCACCCCCCTAGGGCGCGCCCCCTGCCTCGTGGGCCCCCGAAGCTCCACCGACGTACCTCCTGCACCCATATATACTCACGTACCCTAAAACTTCCAGAACGGAGATTAGATCGGGAGTTCCGCCGCCGCAAGCCTCTGTAGCCACCAAAAACCTCTCGGGACCCTGTTCTGGTACCCTGCCGGAGGGGGGAACCCTCACCGGTGGCCATCTTCATCATCCCGGCGCTCTCCATGACGAGGAGGGAGTTGTTCACCCTCGGGGCTGAGGGTATGTACCAGTAGCTATGTGTTTGATCTCTCTCTCTCTCTCTCTCGTGTTCTTGATTTGGCACGATCTTGATGTATCACGAGCTTTGCTATTATAGTTGGATCTTATGTTTCTTCTCCCCCTCTACTCTCTTGTAATGGATCGAGTTTTCCCTTTGAAGTTATCTTATCGGATTGAGTCTTTAAAGATTTTAGAACACTTGATGTATGTCTTGCCGTGCGTATCTGTGGTGACAATGGGATATCACGTGATTCACTTGATGTATGTTTTGGTGATCAACTTGCGGGTTCCACCCATGAACCTATGCATAGGGGTTGGCACACGTTTTTGTCGTGATTCTCCGGTAGAAACTTTGGGCACTCTTTGAGGTTCTTTGTGTTGGATTGAATAGATGAATCTGAGATTGTGTGATGCATATCGTATAATCATACCCACGGATACTTGAGGTGACATTGGAGTATCTAGGTGACATTAGGGTTTTGGTTGATTTGTGTCTTAAGCTGTTATTCTAGTACAAACTCTAGGGCTGTTTGTGACATTTATAGGAACAGCCCAATGGATTGATTGGAAAGAATAACTTTGAGGTGGTTTCATACCCTACCATAATCTCTTCGTTTGTTCTCTGCTATTAGTGTCTTTGGAGTGACTCTTTGTTGCATGTTGAGGGATAGTTATATGATCCAATTATGTTATTATTGTTGAGAGAACTTGCACTAGTGAAAGTATGAACCCTAGGCCTTGTTTCCTATCATTGCAATACCGTTTTTTTGACTGTACAGAGTAGGGCAAAACCCCACTGCAATTTTTATATTATTAAGTAAAAAGAGAGTTCAAACATACAAGGCTTGAGATAAGCCCCTCAACATCTCTTCTATGCATATGTTGCAATACCATTTACGCTCACTTTTACCGCTTGCTACCTTGCTGTTTTTATATTTTTCAGTTTACAAAAACCTATATCTACCATCCATATTGCACTTGTATCACCATCTCTTCGCCGAACTAGTGCACCTATACAATTTACCATTGTATTGGGTGTGTTGGGGACACAAGAGACTCTTTGTTATTTGGTTGCAGGGTTGCTTGAGAGAGACCATCTTCATCCTACGCCTCCCACGGATTGATAAACCTTAGGTCATCCACTTGAGGAAAATTTGCTACTGTCCTACAAACCTCTGCACTTGGAGGGCCAACAACGTCTACAAGAAGAAGGTTGTGTAGTAGACATCAGGAAGCAACAGCCGAACCCCCCCCCCCCCCGTCGTGAGCATTGAGCGACCTCCCGGTCCCCAACAGGCGGCGATCACGGTTAGCAAGACCCAAAGCCGGCTGTTAGTCGCAGCCGGCGCACCCGCCTTACGTTTGTGTGCAGCCAGCATGACCATCCACGAGTGGAGGACCGGCGAAGTGAGCGTTCGCCTCCCCCTCGCAGGGAGAGGCTGGCCTCTCCGCCGCGTGTGGACCATCCGACTCTCGGAGGTCACCTGGGCCCCCGTGAAGGAGTCGGCGAGAATGATGCGCGCCACCGGATCGAGCGGCTTGCTCGGTCCCTGGCCGTAGAAGAGGAAGACACGATCGGCCCGGCCTGCTTCGAACCCCGCATACGTGACAAGCCCTTCCCCAAAGGGTCCTCGCTCCCTCGAGACACTCCCAAATACACCAACTCTGTGAAGCCGGAGGACTGGCTGACCGACTACTCGACGACAGTCAGCATAGCAAATGGCAACAAGCGTGTTGTCGTGAAGTATGTTCCGCTCATGCTCCAGGGCACGGCCCGGACATGGCTGAATAGCCTCAAGCCCTACAACGTCAACAGCTGGCTGGACTTCGCCGATGTCTTCATCCGCCACTTCACCAGCACCTACAAGCGGCCTCCCAAGCCCCGCCAGCTCCCCATGTGCGTTCAGGGTCTGACTGAGTCCACCGCGACTATCTGACGCGCTCGACCGAGCTGCACAACTCCTACGAAGGGTTGCACGAGGTGCATGCCATTGAGTACTTCACCACCGGGTGCAGAGAGGGCACTCTGCTCAAGCACAAGCTTTTGTGCGACGAGCCGGCTACATTGGATGAGCTCCTGATCATGGCGGACAAGTACGCCAGCGCCGACTCCTCCATGAAGTCGGAGATCCGGGTTGACGCATCCGGGAAGGTGCTCCCGCTGGCTCCTCTAACACCGGCTGGTGACTCCAACCGGTGCCAGCAGCCGAACAAGAACAAGCGCAAGCAGCCGGCTTCCAACAGCCGGCAAGTAGCAACCGTCGAAGACCAGCAGCCGGAAGGGCAACTCGGCCCCAAGCGTCAGAAGGGTGGAAAGGGTGCTTGGCTGCCCGCCTTCTCCTTCGAGCAAGCCCTCGATGCTCCGCGCAAGTTCCACAGCGGTGCGAAGCTATCCAACCACACCACTCGGAAGTGCAACTGGCTTGCCTGGATTGCCAAGGGCGAGGGCCTGCCACCTCCGCCAGCCAGCCCGGCGGCTCCGCCTCCTCAGCAGCCGGCGCCCCGACCAGTCGGCATGCTCCAAAACGAGTTCCCCAACGCCAACGCCACTTACGTCGTCTTCACCAGTGAAGCCGACGACAAGCATAGCCGGCGCCAGCACCACTGAGGTGAATGTTGTCGCCTTAGAGGTCCCCCAATTCATACACTGGTCCGAGAGGCCCATCAGCTGGAGCCATGACGACCACCCAGCCATGATGCCCTCGCCGGGTGCTTATGCAATGGTGCTGGACTCCACCTTCTCAATGGAGAGGCGGGCTTGCCGCTTCTCCTGGATCCTGGTAGATGGCAGTAGCAACATCAACATCCTCTACCGTGACACCATGGAGAAGCTGGGAATCAAGGAGAAGCAGCTCCTGCCCAGTTGGACCGTTTTCCATGGCATCATCCCTGGACTTTCCTGCTCTCCAATCGGCAAGATCAAGTTTGACGTCCTGTTCGGTGACAAGCTCCACTTCTGTCGCGAACCGATCTGGTTTGAGGTGGTTGATCTAGACAGCCCCTACCACGCGCTCTCGGGTCGGCTTGCACTGGCCAAATTCATGGCGGTGCCGCATTACGCCTACCTGAAGATGAAGATGTCGGGTCCCAAGGGCATCATCACCATTGCTGGCGACTACCAGAAGTCGGTCGCGTGCACCGCTACCAGCAGTCGACTGGCCGAGTCCCTCGTCATCGCCAAAGTGAAGCGCCTCCTTACCCGGGTGGTGGCCATGGTCAGCGAGCAGCCAGCCATACCATCTGCCCCAAGGATGCGGAGGCCCAGGGCTCCTTCCAGCCGGACAAGGAAACCAAGAAGATCGCCTTGGACCTGGCGCACCCTGAGAGATTTGTTGTCATGGGGTCACACCTCGATAGCAAATAACAAAGCGACCTCGTCGAATTCCTCCTTGAGAACTGGGACATCTTCGCGTGGTCCCCCAAGGACATGTCTGGTGTTCTGATGGATTTCGCCAAGCACAAGCTACATGTAAGATCGGATGCAAAACTGGTCAAGCAACCCCTCCGCCGCCTATCAGAAGAGAAGAGAAGGATTGTTGGTGAAGAAATCGTCCGGCTTCTGGCAGCCGGCTTCATCATGGAAGTATTCTACCCGGACTAGCATGCCAACCTAATCCTCGTTTTGAAGAAGAATAACAAGTGGCGTATGTGTATTGACTACACCAGCCTCAACAAAGCTTTCCCTAAGGACCCTTTTGCCTTGCCCCGGATAGATCAAGTGATCGACTCCATGGCCGACTGCGAGCTGCTATCCTTCTTGGACGCCTACTCCGGCTACCATCAGATCAAGTTGAACCCGACCGATCAGCTAAAGACCGCCTTCATCACACCATTCGGAGCCTTCTGCTACCTGACCATGACGTTCCGCTTGAGAAATGTCGGCGCCACCTTTCAGTGTTGCATGCAAAAGTGCCTCCTCAAGCAACTCGGCAGGAACGCCCACGTCTATGTGGAAGATATTATGGTGAAGACGGAGAAGCGCGGCACCCTCTTAGAAGATCTCAAGGAAAGCTTCAACAACCTGCGCCATTTTCAGATCAAGCTCAACCCGAAGAAGTGTGTCTTCGGAATACCAGCCGACCAGCTCCTTGGTTTCCTTGTTTCCGAGCATGGGATCGAGTGCAACCCCGTGAAGATCAAGGCCATCGAGTGGATGCAAAGGCCGCCCGACTGCAGGACGTCCAGAAGTTCACCGGGTGCTTGGCATCTCTTAGCCGGTTCATCAGTCGGCTGGGCAAGAATGCCCTCTGAAAGTGCAACTATCCCTGGGTGGTTTTGGTAATTCCTAACAACATATAACTCATTGAGCTAACATTATTCCAACATTAATATTTTAGGAAAAGCTCAATGAATGGCATGGCATGGATGAGGAAAGTGGATCCCTCAAAATCATAAGGACAAAAGATTGGCTCAAGCTTCAAGATCAAGACTCTACATTTTATATTTTAGTGATCCAAGATCACATTGAGTCTATAGGAAAAGCCAATACTATCAAGGAGGGATGAGGTGTTGCTTAATGAGCCTCTTGATTCATGTGCTTAGTGATATGCTCAAAAAACCTCAACTACTTTACCACATCCACATATGACCTAAACCAAAAATCAAACTCGGCCCCTCCGATTCTTTCCACCCGGCGTCACTGAGTTCCAAATGTCATAGCCACTGCCACAAACCCTAGCCAAATCGGTTTCACCGATAGGGATCTCGGTCTCACCGAGATGGGATTGCAATCTCTCTGTTTCCCTTCGTAACGTTTCGGTCTAACCGAAGTGAGCGATCGGTCCCACCGAGATTGCAATGTAAATTCTCTGTTTCCCTTTTGTAACATTTCAGTCTCACTGAGATGAGCGAATCGGTCCCACCGAGTTTACCTGACCAACTCTCTGGTTAGCTTATTACCAAAATCGGTCCCACCGAGTTTGTGTAATCGGTCACACTGAGATTACGTTATGCCCTAAGCCTAACCATATCGGTCCTACCGAGTTGCATCTCAGTCCCACCGACAATCCTAACGGTCACTACGTTTGCTGAATCGGTCCGACCGAGTTTAACGATTTGGTCCCACCGAGTTTGGCAGATTGTGTGTAATGGTTAGATTTTGTGTGGAGGCTATATATACCCCTCCACCCACTCTTCATTTGTGGAGAGAGCCATCAGAACACATCTACACTTCCAATACACATGTTCTGAGAGAGAACCACCTACACTTGTGTTGAGCTCAAGATATTCCATTCCAATCATATGAATCTTGATCTCTAGCCTTCCCCAAGTTGCTTTCCACTCAAATCTTCTTTCCACCAAATCCAAATCCTGTGAGAGAGAGTTGAGTGTTGGGGAGACTATCATTTGAAGCACAAGAGCAGGGAGTTCATCATCAACACACCATTTGTTACTTCTTGGAGAGTGGTGTCTCCTAGATTGGCTAGGTGTCACTTGGGAGCCTGCGACAAGATTGTGGAGTTGAACCAAGGAGTTTGTAAGGGCAAGGAGGTCGCCTACTTCATGAAGATCTACCGCTAGTGAGGCAAGTCCTTCGTGGGCGATGGCCGTGATGGAATAGACAAGGTTGCTTCTTCGTGGACCCTTCGTGGGTGGAGCCCTCCGTGGACTCGCGCAACCGTTACCCTTCGTGGGTTGAAGTCTCCATCAACGTGGATGTACGACAGCACCACCTATCGGAACCACGCCAAAAACATCCGTGTCTCCAATTGCGTTTGAATCCTCCAAACCCTTCCCTTTACATTCTTGCAAGCTGCATGCTTTACTTTCCGCTGCTCATATACTCTTTTGCATACTTGCTTGAATTGTGTGGAGATTGCTTGACTTGTGCTAAGATAGCTAAAATCTGCCAACAACTAAAATTGGGAAAAGGCTAGATTCTTATTTGGTCAAGTAGTCTAATCACCCCCCTCTATACATACTTCTGTTCCTACAAGTGGTATCAAAGCTTTGGTCTCCATTTGCTTTGATTTCCATAGCTTTTCATGGTCATAGCCTTGGTTTCACAACCTAGGAGAGTATGGCGTCTAGTGAGGGAAATTATCACCGTAGAGGTCCTTACTTTGATGGAACTAATTTTGCTAGTTGGAACAATAAGATGAAAATGCATATTCTTGGACATAACCCCGCCGTTTGGGCTATTGTGTGTATTGGTTTGCAAGGTGAATTCTTTGATGGGAAAGAACCGAACCGTGAAGCCACCGTGGAAGAGTTGAAGATGCTGCAATACAACGCTCAAGCTTGTGATATCCTCTTCAACGGATTGTGCCCCGAATAATTCAACAAAATCAGCCGTCTTGAGAATGCAAAGGAAATTTGGGATACTTTAATTGATATGCACGAAGGTACCAACTCCGTCAAGGAATCCAAATTGGATGTGCTTCAAAGTCAACTTGACAAGTTCAAAATGAAGGATGGTGAAGGTGTCGCTGAAATGTACTCTAGGCTTGCTCTTATCACAAATGAGATTGTCGGCTTAGGGAGTGAAGAGATGACCGATAGATTCATCATCAAGAAGATCCTAAGAGCCTTGGATGGAAAATATGACACCGTGTGCACATTGATCCAAATGATGCCCAATTACAAAGATCTCAAGCCAATGGAAGTCATTGGAAGAATTGTTGCTCATGAGATGTCACTCAAGGATAAAGAGGAACTTCACAACAAATCAAATGGTGCTTACAAAGCCTCATGTGAAGCTCCCACATCATCAAGTGAGAAACAAACCTTCAATGAAGAATTGAGCTTAATGGTGAAGAACTTCAACAAGTTCTAAAGAGTAGAAGCAAAGATAGAAGCTCCAAGTCAAGGTCCTACAATGAACAAAGATCTTATAGTCGAGAGCAAAACTGCTACAATTGTGGAAGGCCCGGACACTATTCCAATGAGTGTACGGCCCCCTACAAGAGAAGAGAAGATTCTCCCAAGAGAAGAAGTAGAAGAGAAGAATCACCATCTAGAGAAAGAAGGAGTAGAGATGATCGTTATGAGTGAAGATACTCACGGAGAAGCAAGGATTCGGAAAAAAAGGACAAGTCATCAAGGAGCTACACAAAACGAAGACATCAAGCTCATGTTGGTGAATGGGTATCTGGCTCCGACTCCGACAACCACTCCGAGAGAAGCTATCACTCTGATTCCGAATATACTGAAGATGAAGGTGTTGCCGGTCTAGCACTTGTGACAACCAACTCTTACGACATATTTGACTCACCAAATGAAGGAGTTGGAACATGATTCATGGCTAAAGGCCCAAAGGTATCACACCCCGAGTATGTTGATTTCAATAGTGATGAAGATGACTTGTTATGTGATGATGATTTACTTGTTGACAACTCTAGCAATGAATACTATGATGAAACATCAATCAATCATGCTAATTAAGATAAAACGAATGACAATGATAAGGAGAATATTGAGTCTCTAACTAAAGAACTACACACTCTTAAGTTAGCTCATGAAACTATCTTAGGAGATCATCGAGAACTTTTAAGGACTCATGAGAAATTACTCTTTGAAAAGCTCAACCTTGAGCAAGAGCATGAGTTCTTAAAATCAATCAATGATGATCTTCGTAAGAAAAGTTCTTCTTACATTGCAAGCATTTACTCTTATCCACTTACATGCCTCAAGTCAAGTCTAGTAACAAGAACAAGAAAGATTCTTCCTCTAGTAGTAACAATGATCATGCTAAATCCAATATTGTTGCTTCTAGTAGTTCTCTTTATTCCACTAATGACTCTCTTAGCCAAGTTACACTTGAGCAAGAAAATAGCTTATTGAAGGGAATCATATAGAAAGGAGTTTACAAGAGCCTTGCCGGAAGTAAGCAATTCGAGGAAATTGTACGCAAGCAAGGAAGGCACCGGAAGAATCAAGGTGTTCGTTTTGAACGAAAGTTCAATGCCAATGGAGTTGAGTGGTAAGAAGATCAATACCCCAAGACGAAGTTTGTTCCTCAACAAGAGAAGTATGATCCAACTTCTTTCAAAGGGACACAAGCTCAAGATGATCTTCCACCACAAGACTACAAACAAAAAGGCAAGGACAAGCTTCAAGAGGAAATTGATGCATTTGAAGAAGCTCCTAAGACCTTAGTCAAGTGGGTTCCGAAGACTACTTCAAGTTCCACTTCATCAAGTACAACTACAACACCAAGGATTCCCATCAAGATGGTGTGGATCTAGAAGAAGAAGAACTAGAGAGTTCTTGAGGGTGACTCTGCCAACATACTTCACTCTTATCATCTTGGCAAGAACAAGTGCAATCAACTTCCACATCTTGCACTAGTTCAAGGAGTCACAAACCCTCCTGTTGGTAAGACAAGGGACAAGGTAACCTAAAAGCTTTCATAGACATCATCTTGTGTGTGCATCACTCTATGTCTATGGATATCCTTGTTTGTTCCTTGTGGGACTAACCCGTGTAGGTATTGAAAGTGCAACTCACTCCAATGGACAGCTCCAAATGATCTACTTCAACATTGAGCATCCGCATCTTCAACATCTACATGAAGTCATCATTGACAAAACCCAAGGTTAGTTCATCCCTCTTAAGGGGGATCTCACATCTAGGGGGAGCTTTACTCTAAAAATTGAGCTAAAAGCAACTCTAATGGTGTGAACACAACAATGTTTTATGGAAAAGTGATAACCTCACTTGTGCTTAAATGATGAGTATGACCTATGATCAAATGTTCTCATTTGACTCCTAAGTCAATATACTCATATATAGATGACCTAGTCATCACCAATTGCTTGATAGATGCTAGAATTGGTTGTGCGTGCTTTGCCACATGTTTCAATTGCCATTTTATTGTGTGAGCATGTTGATTGCATATTTTACTCATTCGAGGACATCCACTTGTTGTTTTGATTGATTGGTTTTCCTTTCTTTTTCCAAGTGGATGGACAAGAATGCCTAAGAACCCTCTCTAGCTATCTATGCTTTTCTCGTCTCAAACTCTATTCATGCTACATCACAAAATTTGATCAAGTCACATTCAAACCACTCTGTGTGAGGAGCACTCGGAGTCCCCGATTTGTCATAGACTTAAACTTCCAAAACTTCTTTGTGTATTTTGGTTTGACCGATTCCTCCATTTCGATCACACTGAGATCACTTAGTCGATCTAGGTTTTCATCTCGGTGCAACCGATTTGAACTTTTCGGACCGAGTTGCTGTAACTGTCAACAGTTATGCATCGTGGTGCCACCGTGTTGTTCCACTCGGTCACACCGACAGGGTCGGGCTATATATACTCACGGGCAAAATTTTGGAAATTTCTCCGAAACCTCTTCGCCCGCGCATAGCTCGCTCTGCCTCATGGGTCTCCGGATCGTCCTCCTTGTCGCCAGCCGCCTCCTGTCGCTGGTCTCCACCGCCGTTAACGGATTTCGTCTCCGCCGTTGTCGCCGTAGCGTGTTCATCGCCGAACTAGGGTATGGACTCGACCAGAGTGCTATCCACGTCTGATTCCTAGCACATTGTGTTCATTATGATTCTTGCTACGATTGAAACACTTCTATCCAGTCAAAACAATCCTTAAAATAGATGTGATTCGAAAATTTAGGTTTAGGTTTCCGCCGAAACCATCTCGGACCCACCGGGTTGCAGAACTCGGTTCCACCGATCCGGCCAAGGCCATTGCACATGTGATTCTCGGTCTGACCGATAATTGCAAATCGGTGTGACCGAGTTCAGGACTTTGTGAAACCCTAGCAGTCTCGGTGCCACCAAACTGTGACTCGGTCTGACCGAGTTCACTGGTTTTGGTTCCAAAAGCTGCTTCGGTATCACCGAGTTTGCAAATCGGTTGATCCGAAATGCTTTCTATGGAAAACTAAAACTAAGTCTTTTACTCATTCTTTTGCAAAGATCTCTGCATTTTGTGATGCTCATCCACTCTACCTCATCTACAATCTATTCATAGGGTCTGCAGTCAGTGTTTGCAACATGTCTGACCAAAGTGACAGCCAGAACAAGTCAGAGGAGCAGATTCACTTGAGTGAGGCCACTAGTCCCTCTAGTAGCTCTGATGAGGGTAGCAGAAGCACCCCAAGCAACTTGCCCAAGGCTGCCACTAGAGCAAGCAAGAAGAGAACTTTAGAATCTGAGGATGAAGATTATGTGGTAGAGGAAGAGGAAGCCACCTCAAAGAAGAAAGTGCTCAAGAAGTAATATGGCACAGCTGCTTCAGTTAAGCCAGGAATGCAGAAGAAGGCACCTGCAAGGAGAGTTCCTACTTCCAAGCCTAGGAAGGTTGCCACTGGAGAAACCATGAAGTTTACCATGGAGTCTGAAGAAGAAGCTGGTGGCCAGGACAAAAAGAAAAAGAGAGTCAGAACCACTACAGCCAGAGTTCTTGGCAAATCCTCCATGAGGAGAGACTCTGAGGAAGAAGAGGTTGATGCACCAGCACCCAAGGCACAGAAGCTTATGGGTGATGCTATAAGGTCAGGGGCTGCATCATCAAAGCCTAAAGAAGCACCCAAAGCTGACTCCAAGCCCAAGAGTGCACCTAAGAGGAACACTAGGAACATATCTGCTGCTGAGAAGAACAAGGCCCTAGTGCCTGACATTGCTGCTGAACAAGAAGAAGAAGGACAAGTTCTAAGGAAGCTCAAGCCCAAGATTCCAGACCACAATGATGCTCATCCTATGGCTGAGGACATGAAGATCAGGAGAGATTCATGGTTGAGGCTATGGAGAGAGTCAGATCCATATGCCACCAGGAGAAGGACTGTTGTTGATTACAGGTTCCACACAAAGGAACAACAAGACTTCTATGAGACAGTGATGTTGGACAAGAAACCCATAGTGTGTGACATGAGATGGGTTAACTGGGAGTATATCAAGGAGAATGAAGAACACTATCCTGGAGTGCTTGACAGCTTCAAAGCTTGTGGAGTTGCAGACTTTGTTGGGCAGAAGCTCACAAAGTGGAATGAGGAGCTCATAATGCAATTCTACTCCACAACACATTTCTATCCAGATGGCAGGATAGTATGGATGTCTGAAGGCACTAGATACCAGTCTATAGTTGCAGAATGGGCTCAGCTGATCAATGCCCCATAAGAGCAAGAAGATGACTTGGATGTCTATGCCAAGAAGAAGATGGATCACAATTCCATGTCAAACATGTATAAGGAGATCCCAGACAAAGCTCTTGAGACTTTCAAGTTTGGATCAGTTCAATTTCTTCTGTCAGGGCTGCCTACAATTAACTGGATTCTAAGGCACACTCTCTTGCCCAAGTCAGGTGATCACAGAATGATCAGAGGCCATGCAATTAACTTGCTTCATATATTTGAGGTGCCACAAAAGTTCAAGGTCATGAGCCTCATAGTTGAGACCATCAAGAGGACAACAGCTGATCAGAAGAGGAGGTGTGGATATGCCCCCACATATTCAGGAGTTAATTAACTCAAAGATGGGCACAGGCACATACCTGTTGGATAAGGAACACCTGCCCATCCATCCAGATTTTGAGGACAATCAGGTTGTGATGAATGAGAATGAACCATCATCTGCACAAGCTCAAGCAAAGAAGGAGAAGGCAAAGATGGAGAAAGCTTCCAAGATGCCAACTCAAGAGGAGGCATCTGAGTACTTTTTGAAGAACAAGCAGGAGCAGCTCGGTTATCTGTTAGCATCAACTCAGAGAATTGAGAAAGGACTGGCCACCCTGACTCGAAACCAAGAGAGCTTGGAAAGAATCATGGAACAGAAGTTCTATGACTTAGATGTTAAAGTAACTGAGATTCAATATGCTGTGGAGCAATTACAGGATGATATGCAGGAGAGGAAGGGCAAAACAACAACTGATGCATTTGCTAGAGTGCCTAGAGCTCAGAGATCATCTGCAGTGCCAGTTCCTGACACCAGAGCCACTACTTCTGCACCAGCTACAACCTCAGTTCCACCAGCTCCAGCACCTACCCCAGCAGCTCCAACTACTTCAACTAAAGCTTTCGTCCATGGCGTTATCCGGACTCCACCACCTGAAGACCAAGCCTGAGAGTCGTCTTAGTGCTATGCATTTTCTATGAACTTTTTGGTAACTTGTTGCCAAAGGGGGAGAAAAATGTATAGATCATAGGCTTCGAGAGAGAGAGTTTGTATTTGTTCTCTCTTGTCTTCTTGGATGAACTTTGTTTGCTTTTGAGTGCTTGAGATACTATGCTTTTATGAGACATTGATAATCATAAGCTACACTTATGCTTGTTGGATGATATTATCTTACTTATCCTTATATGATCACTCACTTTGCTTGGTGATGAGTGCATGTATTTTATTCTTATCATTTTGAGCGCTCCACCAAGATGTATGTGACATGGAAGAGTAACCCATGATCCTAACTCTTTGTGCATTTGCAGTCCAAAGCAAATCTTAAAATATGCACAAATGTAGGGGGAGCTCTTATTTATCACATACTTCTCAAAGCGACGATATCTTTTCTCTCTTATTATCATTTGTTGAAGCTTTGATCTATATGTTGACATCAATTACCAAAACGGGGGAGATTGAAAGTGCCACTATCCCTGGGTGGTTTTGGTAATTCCTAACAACATATAACTCATTGAGCTAACATTATTCCAACATTAATATTTCAGGAAAAGCTCAATGAATGGCATGGCATGGATGAGGAAAGTGGATCCCTCAAAATCATAAGGACAAAAGATTGGCTCGAGCTTCCAGTTCAAGACTCTACATTTTATATTTTAGTAATCCAAGATCACATTGATTCTATAGGAAAAGCCAATACTATCAAGGAGGGATGAGGTGTTGCTTAATGAGCCTCTTGCTTCATGTGCTTAGTGATATGCTCAAAAACCCTCAACTAGTTTACCTCATCCACATATGACCTAAACCAAAAATCAAACTCGGCCCCTCCGATTCTTTCCATCTGGCATCACCGAGTTCCAAATGTCATAGCCACTGCCACAAACCCTAGCCAAATCGGTTTCACCGATAGGGATCTCGGTCTCACCGAGATGGGATTGCAATCTCTCTAATTCCCTTCATAACGTTCTGGTCTAACCAAAGTGAGCGATCGGTCCCACCGAGATTGCAATGTAAATTCTCTGTTTCCCTTTTGTAACATTTCGGTCTCACCGAGATGAGCGAATCGGTCCCACCGAGTTTACCTGACCAACTCTCTGGTTAGCTTAATACCAAAATCAGTCCCACCGAGTTTGTGTAATCGGTCACACCGAGATTACATTATGCCCTAACCCTAACCATATCGGTCCTACCGAGTTGCATCTCAGTCCCACCGAAAATCCTAACGGTCACTATGTTTGTTGAATCGGTCCGACCGAGTTTAACGATTCGGTCCCACTGATTTTGGCAGATTGTGTGTAACGGTTAGATTTTGTGTGGAGGCTATATATACCCCTCCACCCACTCTTCATTCGTGGAGAGAGCCATCAGAACACATCTACACTTCCAATACACATGTTCTGAGAGAGAACCACCTACACTCGTGTTGAGCTCAAGATATTCCATTCCAATCATATGAATCTTGATCTCTAGCCTTCCCCAAGTTGCTTTCCACTCAAATATTCTTTCCACCAAATCCAAATCCTGTGAGAGAGAGTTGAGTGTTGGGGAGACTATCATTTGAAGCACAACAGCAAGGAGTTCATCATCAACACACAATTTTTTACTTCTTGGAGAGTGATGTCTCCTAGATTGGCTAGGTGTCACTTGGGAGCCTCCGACAAGATTGTGGAGTTGAACCAAGGAGTTTGTAAGGGCAAGGAGATCGCCTACTTCGTGAAGATCTACCACTAGTGAGGCAATTCCTTTGTGGGTGATGGCTGTGATGGAATAGACAATGTTGCTTCTTCATGGACCCTTCGTGGGTGGAGCCCTCCGTGGACTCGCGCAACCGTTACCCTTCGTGGGTTGAAGTCTCCATCAACGTGGATGTACGATAGCACCACCTATTAGAACCACGCCAAAAACATCCGTGTCTCCAATTGCGTTTGAATCCTCCAAACCATTCCCTTTACATTCTTGCAAGTTGGATGCTTTACTTTCCGCTGCTCATATACTCTTTTGCATACTTGCTTTGATTGTGTGGAGATTGCTTGACTTGTGCTAAGATAGCTAAAATCTGCCAAGAACTAAAATTGGGAAAAGGCTAGATTCTTATTTGGTCAAGTAGTCTAATCACCCCCCCCTCTAGACATACTTCCGATCCTACACCCTCCCGCTGTACCAGCTGATGAAGAACACCTCAAGCTTTGAGTGGACCGACCAGGCAGACAAGGCTCTCCTTCAGCTCAAGCGGATGTTGTCCATGCCGCCTGTTCTGGCCGCCCTGACTGTGATGACCCACAAGTTTAGGGGATCAATTGTAGCTCTTTTTGATAAGTAAGAGTGTCGAACCCAATGAGGAGCAGAAGGAAATGACAAGTAGTTTTCAGTAAGGTAATGTCTACAAGTGCTGAAATTGTAAGTAGCGGAGTAGTTTGATAGCAAGATAATTTGTAACGAGCAAGTAACGATGTTAGTAACAAAAGCGTAGCAAGGTAGCCCAATCCTTTTGAGGAAAAGGGCAGGCCAAAACGGTCTCTTATGATAAGTAAAGCGTTCTTGAGGGTACACGGGTGTCGGTATCAAAACCGGCGGATCTCGGGTAGGGGGTCCCGAACTGTGTGTCTAGGAGGATGGTAACAGGAGACAAGGAACACGATGTTTTTACCCAGGTTCGGGCCCTCTCGATGGAGGTAAAACCCTACTCCTGCTTGATTGATATTGATGATATGGGTATTACAAGAGTTGATCTACCACGAGATCGAAGAGGCTAAACCCTAGAAGCTAGCCTATGGTATGATTGTTCTTGTCCTACGGACTAAACCCTCCAGTTTATATAGACACTGGAGGGGGCTAGGGTTACACATAGTCGGTTACAAAGAAGGAGATCTACATATCCGTATTGCCAAGCTTGACTTCCACGCCAAGGAGAGTCCCATCCGGACACAGGACGAAGTCTTCAATCTTGTATCTTCATAGTCCAACAGTCTGGCCAAAGGATATAGTCTGGCTGTCTAGATACCCCCTAATCGAGGACTCCCTCTGTAGCCCCTGAACCAGGCTTCAATGACGATGAGTCCGGCGCACAGATTTGTCTTCGGCATTGCAAGGCGAGTTCCTCCTCCGAATACTTCATGAAAGTTTGTGAACACGAGGAATGTGTCCGGCTCTGCAAAACAAGTTCCACGTGCAACCGCAGAGAGAATAATAGTCCCACAAATCTAATCCGCTGACGTATTTCATAGTGCATCATCACACCATAGCCAGGTCACCATTCGAATCGTTTTCTTTTTACAACTAACCCCAGCGTGTTTCGCGAAGCGGTTTCCTTGGCATGTCTTGTCGAAGTAGAGATCGTGTCCCCTTATTACGGGATTCTCACCAATACGGACGTGGGTAACCCAACCGCGCCATCAATTACGACGCTTGGGGGATAAGCGAGTTTTACCAGGCTGGTGGGGGGCGCCTAGCTTCGCTCGCCCTTATAAAGGGATAAGGATTCACCTTTTTCTACCCACGCCTTCTTCCTCATTGCTCATCCATTCCTGCGCACTCGAGCTCCAGCGCCCAAGTCCACATCTTCCTCCTCAACCTTCTCCAATCATGTCCGGAGTGGGAGGCAAGTGGATGGTCTCCTCCGTCACGGAGGGACACATCAAAAAGCTGAGGGGAGCCGGATACCTGTCCAAGGATATCGCACACCGGCTCCCAGATGCAGGGCAGCTCATCCCCACCCCCAGACCCCGTGAGAGGGTAGTATTCCTTACCCACTTCCTCCGCGGACTGGGATTTCCTCTCCACTCATTCGTCCGGGGGCTCATGTTCTACTACGGCCTGGATTTCCACGATCTAGCCCCGAACTTCATCCTCAACATATCGGCGTTTATCGTCGTGTGTGAGTCCTTCGTCCGCATCAAGCCCCACTTCGGCTTATGGCTGAGGACCTTCAATGTCAAACCGAAGGTGGTGAGCGGCCAGTAGGCGGAGTGCAGAGGCGCCATGGTGGGCGAAATGCCGAACGTCACATGGCTCGAGGGATCCTACGTGGAGACCATAAAGGGGTGGCAATCGGGGTGGTTCTACATCACCGAGCTGCGCGACCCCAAATGGGTGGCGGCCCCCGAGTTTCGATCCGGAATCCCCACGCGGCTCACCTCCTGGAAAGAGAAGGTCCTGCCCTAGGGTAGTCCGGCAGAGCTGACCGGACTCCAAACCTGTATCCAAAACATGATAAACAAGAAGCTCAGGCTTGTCAACATAGTCCAGGTCATGCTCATCCGCCGTATCCTCCCGTGTCAACAACGGGCGTTCAACTTGTGGGAGTTCGACCCGGCCCAGCACCAAACTCTGAGCGAGCTCTTCGACACGACGCACGAGGATGCTTGGAAGGTGCTATTTAAGGGCGCCGAGGTTCCCCCTCCCCTTATCGAGGATCGTGAATTCAGCGCGAAGCACCAAGCCGGCGCGGTAAGCTATTTTATCTCTCATAGAGTATTTATTTTTCACAGTTTTACTATGTGCGGGATCTGAGCCCCCATGCCTTTGACATGACTGGGTGGAGACATCAGGGCAGATTGACTGCCCGGCCCCTCTGCCCGAAGACCCTGCAGACGCTCTCCTGATGGAGATGCTGACTCCGGCCCCATACGAGGTGCCGGAGAAGAAGATCAAGAAGAAGGCCACGGGAACCTGAATGAGTTCCCGGCGCCAAGTGGTATCGGACTCATCGTCTGATGACTCCGAGACGCCCTCCTCCCGTGAAAACGAGGAGGAGGCAGATAAATGTTCTTCCCCTACAGCCAGGGAAGACAAGAAAAGGAAGGCCGCCCCAACTGGGGAGGCCGGAGGGTCCAAGAAGGGAAGGACTCTCCCTCCGGACTGCTCCGCCACTGCCGCCGACAGCGAAGACGAGTGGCCACCCAGGGCCAAGCCCCTGGCGGGATCGTAAGTATTCGGATACCACAGCAACTTGTGGCACCGTTTAATTTCACAGCTTCTACTAACACCGGACACAGTTATGCAGTCTGTCCTGGGCCCATATCGACGTATCCTCGTCGAGTGGTTCTTTGGATCTGTCGGCCATGAGCAGCGGGGGATCACTTCCGACCGCCTCCACCCCTCGCCCTACGGGCAACGTCGAGGTGTTGTCTCAAAGGGCACCAAGCCGAGTGGAGGTAGTCCTGGAGGCGCCTCAAGGTGACCTTCCGGACTCCAGGCGCAAAGGGAGCAAGGCTCCCAAGGGCTCCAAGTTTGGCCCTAGGCCGAACACTGCACCGGAACCTCCAGCGGTTCCGGACTCCAGCAGGCGACCCCCTTCCAAGAGGGGCAAGCCGTCCGTCCCCGTGACCTCTGCCCATCCAGAGGCACTGGACAACCTGCTGGGAGCGCTTAGCGGCGCTTCCATCGACGAGGAGCATCGCACTATTATGAGTGCGGTGATCCAGAAGGTTCAGTCCGCCAAGAGCGGACTGACTGAATCCTATGCCAGCCTTCTAACAGGCTTTGAGGTATGTATTTAAAATATAGGACAATATTACCGCATAGACAGTAGCCCCTGATGCTCTGTTTGGCGTTCACAAAGAAAAGCCGAATAGAGGATCAAAATAACATTCGCAGGAGTCTAATACAAGTATGTCGATATGCGTATGTAGGCTTCGCTGCTGACCTCTGCCGCACAGACTGCGAAGGTCGATGCACTGAAGCAGAACCTCGAGCGGTCCGAGAAAGAGCTCGGCCTTGCCAAGAAGCGGCTCAAGGAGAACCAAGGTAAGCAATACCTTGTCTATATATGTATATATATAAAAAGATGTGGTTGCAAAAAATGATAGGATCATCATGAATGTGTCAGGGACCATGACCGAAGTGGCGGCCCTGAAGCAAGCGCTGTCCGAGGACGAAAACAAGGCGGCCACGGAGCACACCGAGCGGGAGAAACAAGAGGCACGGGTGGGCGAGGTGTAGCAAGAGCTCCAGGCTCTCGTGAAGAAGCACGAGACTTTGGAGCTTGACTCGAAGACGCGAGAGTCCGAGCTTGCCACGGCCCTCGAGAGCACCAAGCATGCCAAGGTCGAAGCCCAAAAAGCCCTCCAGGAAATCGAGGCGATGAAGAAGATAGCGGCAGGTAAGGCATTCATTATGCAAAGCAAGCATGTGAAAGTAAATTACTTGTTACTTACCCGAGTCCGGAGCTCTCCAGGAGCATTTGCAGATTTGCCTCGCAGCGTGTCAGATGCCGCAAAGTTCTACCGGGCCGAGGAAGGGAGCTCGACAGAGAAGGTGTTCTGGTCTCATTATACTGAGACCGAACACCCGGTGCCTTTAAGCGACCAGCTGAAGCAATTGGTTGAGCTCCATTAGGCGGCCGAACAGGCCATGAAGGGTCTTATAGTCTGGTTGTGGCCTGGCAACGCCCTTCCGAACAGCTACTTCGGCATGGTGAGGCCGCTTGTGGAGGCCTGCCCCTGGCTTGAAGTCGTCAAGCGGTCCGTCTGCATCGAGGGCACCCGTAGGGCGCTTGCCCGTGTTAAAGTACACTAGGGCAAGATGGACGCTGAGAAGCTGGTGAAGGAGGGACCGCCGCAGGGCAAGGAGCATCACCACCCCGAGATGTATTATGAGGGCATCCTGAAGGGTGCCCGCCTTGTGGCGGATGAGTGTTCCAAAGATGTAATATTTGAGTGAACTTGCTCGTGTGATCCTGTGTTATGAAAACTTGTTCATATGCGATATGCAACGCTTATTTGAATTTAAAATATTACCTTCTGTGCGGTTGTTTATCAAATCTGAAAGATGGCTAGTCGTCGGCTTATGCCCCATGCCACGGGTGTTGGGGTGTTCAGGATAAGTATGAGCACTCTTTTTCCCATTTTTGGGTCCTTCGAGGGAGGTGCTCAGCGCAACGAACAAGGCAATCGGACTATAATGCTTTATCACTTTCACTTAGCCATAGAAGTCTACAATTTTAAATTTTGGCGAAGCCCCTAGTGTTCGGAAGACCGAATTCGGGGCACTATACACGCCTTAAGCCGGACAAAGCCAACTCCTCGCTCGAAGCGGCATAAGTCTTTAGGGACTCGAGACCTCTCAAACAACGACCAGCTCTCGCCTTATCATGACAGTCAGTTTTAGCTTTCTCTACTAAGGTGCTCACCCAGATGAACCGGGGCACAATCGTAGTAGTTCTCCCAGTGCTAACTTAGCCGATATAGCGGAACGTAAGGCACCAAAACATGGGAGCTGGGCAAACCCAACATTTGACCAAAGACATGATTCGGAGCTGATGCATATAATGCTATAAGTTCGGGGTGCCGCACTGTCGAAAGTGTTCAGACTTCTCGCGCCGTATTATGAGGTGCTTAAGCCCCTGGCGTATTGGCCGTACCAGAGTGTACGGGTGCTGAATGTCATGAATGAACATATGTATATATATAAAGGAAGAATAGGGAATGCAGTAATAGACTAGTGTTATGCATTGTTTGTTCAAAAAGGTGCCTCAAAGCAGAATGGTACAAGTGGTGCAATAAGCAAAAAGTAGGACTATTTGACATGTCCCCACCAAGGGCAAGCTGGGGAATGGTGCTTTAAAGTAGGTATTTTATCGGAGACCATCTGGGAGTTCCATGGTGCGAAGTAGCTTGCTGCCTCCTTGGTTGTTGTACCGTGTGTTCGGCAACTGTACTACCGGACAAGGCTTCCAGAGTGTAGAGTCCTGAAAGAGAGAAAAAATAGCAAAGTAGGAAGCCCCTAGTGCGGTTGATCCGCGTTTTGCGGCGTGCCGTAGTCGTGCCCCTCCCCCTATGCCCATGGTATTTTCAGTGCGTAATTGTGTACGCGTGGCACGGATTTTGCCATTTGGTAGGGGCTGGGGTAGGGGCCGTATGCTATGCAACCTCAGAATGTGCCAGGCGGTCTTGTTGCAGATTACTCCGGGCGTGCTTGACGGTGTCCGAGTGTTTGATCGCCGAACTGGTGAATTGCCTTGAGAGGCAGCCTTGCGCTTCTGCTGCGAGGGCCGCAGTGTGTTCTTCCGTTCGGAGAGAGCGCTCTGTGTTTCCATTGACGGTGATGACCCCCCTAGGTCCTGGCATCTTGAGCTTAAGGTATGCATAATGCCGTACCGCATTGAATCTTGCGAATGCGGTTCGCCCGAGCAGTGCGTGATAGCCATTGCGGAACGGGACTATATCGAAGATTAACTCTTCGCTTCGGAAGTTATCCGGGGATCCAAAGACCACTTCCAGTGTGACTGAGCCTGTACAATGAGCCTCTACACCTGGTATAACGCCTTTGAAGGTCGTTTTTGTGGGTTTGATCCTTGAAGGGTCTATACCCATTTTGCGCACTGTGTCCTGATAAAGCAGGTTCAGGCTGCTGCCACCGTCCATGAGGACTCGAGTGAGGTGAAATCCGTCAATGATTGGGTCTAGGACCAGTGCGGCGAATCCTCCATGACGTATACTAGTGGGATGGTCCCTGCGATCGAAGGTGATCGGACAGGAGGACCATGGATTGAACTTTGGGACGACTGGCTCCAACGCATATACGTCCCTTAGCGCACGATTCCGCTCCCTCTTGGGGATGTGGGTTGCGTATATCATGTTCACCGTCCGCACTTGTGGGGGAAACCTCTTCTGTCCTCCAGTGTTCGGCGGCCGGGGCTCCTCCTCGTCATTGCTATGTAGCCCCTTGTCCTTGTTTTTGGCATTTAACTTGCCGGCTTGCTTGAACACCCAACATTCTCTGTTGGTGTGGTTGGCTGGCTTGTCGGGGGTGCCATGTATTTGACACGAGCAGTCGAGTATTCGGTCCAAACTGGACGGGCCCGGAGTGCTCCTTTTGAATGGCTTCTTCCGCTGACCGGGTTTAGAGCCTCTGAATCCGGCATTGACTGTTGTATCTTCGGTATTGTCGCTGTTGATACGGCGCTTATGTTTGTTGCGACGTGACCTGCCATTGCCATCCTTGGTATCCGAAGTACCAGGGTCCTTTGATATGTTATTGCTGCGAGCCAGCCAGCTGTCCTCCCTCGCGCAAAAGCGGGTCATGAGTGTCGTGAGGGCTGCCATAATTTTCGTCTTTTCCTGGCCCACGTGCCGGGCGAGCCACTCGTCGCGGATGTTATGCTTAAAAGTTGCTAGGGCCTCTGCGTTCGGACAATTGACGATTTGGTTTTTCTTGGTTAGGAATCATGTCCAGAACTGCCTGGCCAATTCCTCTGGCTGCTGAATTATGTGGCTCAAGTAATCGACATCTGATGGTCGCACATAAGTGCCCTAGAAGTTGTCGAGAAATGCGGCTTCCAGATCCTCCCAACAGCCAATGGATTCTGCTGGCAAGCTGTTCAGCCAATGCCGAGCTGGTCCTTTGAGTTTGAGTGGAAGGTATTTGATGGCGTGTAGATCGTCGCCGCGGGCCATGTGGATGTGCAGGAGGTAGTCCTCAATCCATACTGCGGGATCTGTTGTACCATTGTATGATTCGATATTTACGGGTTTGAAACCCTCTGAGATTTGATAATCCATTACTTCGTCTGTGAAGCATAGGGGGTGTGCGGCACCTCTGTACTTGGCTATATTGCGACGTAGCTCATATGAGTCTTGTCTGCTGTGTTCGGCCCGACCGTATTTACTTTTACTGTATCCGGCGTGACGGTTATCGTCCCGCGTAGTGGTGCGCCCTCGTGATCCGTAGATCGATATTGCGTGTTTTGCTTTGTCCTCCAATACGTCTCGCAGATCTAGCGTATCTCCTCGTGCCTTTTTATTTGAATGGCGTTGGGGTGCGGGCTGGACCTTCGGCATAAATGCCGCTCTGGCACGGCCGCGAGGTGGCCGATCAGCCGCGTCATACGCTGGAGATGTAGGCTTTAATGCTTCTTCCTCTAACCGGGGTAGCAAACTGCGCTTTGGGTAACTTTTGGAGGGGCGTTCGAGTTCATATTCCTCGGCCGCCAGGACTTCAGTCCATCTATCAGCTAGCAAATCTTGATCAGCTCGAAGCTGCTGTTGCTTTTTCTTAAGGCTATTTGTCGTGGCTATAAGCCTACGCTTGAAGCGCTCTTGTTCGACGGGATCCACAGGCACGACAAATTTGTCATCGTCGAGGCTTGCCTCGTCTTCGGAGGGAGGCATGTAATTATCATCCTCCGCCTCTCCATCTGCCGCTCTCTCAGGGAGGCTCGCCTCTCCATCCTCCTGCTCTGAATCTTGCTGGAGGGGATTGTCGTTATCTTCGGCGCTGTCCGGAGTGTTATTATCTCTTGTGCCGGTATCACCGCTTTTGCTTTGGCGAGACTTAGAGCAGCGTCACTGATGTCGGCATTTAGGTTGCTTCTTAGAGGGGTCATCCTCCGCTGTCCCGTCGCCATTGCCTTCTTTGGGTGTGTCCACCATATGTATATATCATATGATGAGGTGGTTGTCCAGTGCCCCGTGGGTAGTGGTTCCTGTTCGTCTCCTACATCGTCGTCCATACCGTCGATGTTGTCAGAGTCGAAGTCGAGCATGTTGGTCAAATCATCGACAGTGGCTACTAAGTGGGTGGTGGGTGGGCGGCGAATTTCTTCGTCATCCGAATCCCAATCCTGTCGGACGTAGCTCGGCCAGGTTTCTCCTGACAGGGAGAGGGACCTTAATGAGTTCAGCATGTCGCTGAAGGGCGAGTGCTGAAAGATATCAGCGGAGGTGAACCCCATGATCGGCGCCCAGCCGGATTCGACAGGCACGGGCGCAGGAGGTTCGGAGTCCGTGGCCGGAAAGGAATCCGGCGATTTGGCGTCACGGCTCTCGTAAAGGGTAAGGGTGGTATTCGGCTCGATCGCCGCTGGGACTGCGGCTTCTGTGACGGGGTCTAGCCACCCGTCCATGGATGGCGCAATTAGCTCCGAATTGAAGGTCGGAGGGGTTGCGGGTGCGATCTCCTGAACACTATCCGATGGCAGAGCTAAATCATGCTCATCATGACCGTGCGCGCACTCGGCAAGGGCTCGAATCCGTCGAAGATCAAGTCTCCGCGGATGTCGGCCGTGTAGTTTAAGTTTCCAAATCTGACCTGGTGACTAGGGGCGTAACTATTGATCTGCTCCATATGGCCAAGCGAGTTGGCCCGCAGTGCGAAGCTGCCGAATACAAAGATCTGTCCGGGGCGAAAAGTCTCACCCTGGACTGCATCGCCATCGATGATCAAAGGGGCCATCAAGCCTGATGGTGACGACAGAGAGGAACTCTCAATGAAAGCACCAATGTCGGTGTCAAAACCGGCGGATCTCGGGTAGGGGGACCCGAACTATGCATCTAGGCGGATGGTAACAGGAGACAAGGGACACGATGTTTTTACCCAGGTTCGGGACCTCTTGATGGAGGTAAAACCCTACTCCTGCTTGATTGATATTGATGATATGGGTATTACAAGAGTTGATCTACCACGAGATTAAAGAGGCTAAACCCTAGAAGCTAGCCTATGGTATGATTGTTCTTGTCCTACAGACTAAACCCTCCGGTTTATATAAACACGGGAGGGGGCTAGGGTTACACAGAGTCGGTTACAAAGAAGGAGATCTACATATCTGTATTGCCAAGCTTGCCTTCCACGCCAAGGAGAGTCCCATCCGGACACGGGACGAAGTCTTCAACCTTGTATCTTCATGGTCCAACAGTCCGGCCAAAGGATATAGTTCGGCTGTCCGGATACCCCCTAATCCAGGACTCCCTCAACGCGAATTTCATCTAGTCACTTTCATCATGTTGGTTCGATTTATGTTCGCTACTTTGGTAATTTGATATGTGGGTGGACTGGTGCTTAGTTGTTGTTTTTACTTGAACAAGCCTCCTACTTACGATTAACCCTCCCGCAAGCATCCGTAACTACGAGAAAAGTATTAAGAATAAATTCTAACCATAGCATTAAACTTTGGGATCCAATCGGTGTCTTACAGAATAGCGCATAAACTGGGGTTTATGTTTTTGTCACTCTCGCAACCCACCATCTAATTTCTACTCCACAATGCATACCCTTAGGCCCAAATATGGTGAAGTGTCATGTAGTCGACATTCACATGACACCACTAAGGGAATCACAACATACATACTATCAAAATATCGAACACATATCAAGTTCACATGATTTCTCCCATGACCTCAAGAACAAAAGTAACTACTCACAAATGATAAACATGCTCATGATCAGAGGAGTATTAAATAGCATATTGGATCTGAACATATAATCTTCCACCAAATAAACCATATAGTGATCAACTACAAGATGTAATCAACAATACTAGTCACCCACAAGCACCAATCTATAGTTTCGGTAACAAGATTGAACAAAGAGAAGAACTAGGGTTTGAGATGAGATCGTGCTGTTGAAGATGTTGATGGAGATTTCCCTCCCCAAGATGGGAGAGTTGTTGGTGATGATGAGGACAATGATTTCCCTCTCCGGGAGGGAAGTTCCCCCGGCGGAATCGCTCGCTAGAGGGCAAAAGTGCCCCTGCCCAAGTTCTGCCTCGAGGCGGCAGTGCTTCGTCCCGAAAGTCCTCTCCTTATTTTTTATAGGTCAAAATGACCTATATACCAGAAGATGGGCACCGGAGGTGGGCCGAGGAGGCCACAACCCACCAGGGCGTGCCTGGGGGCCCTGGCGCGCCTAGGTGGGTTGTGCCCACCTAGTGGCCCCCCTCTGGTAGTTATTTGCTCCATTAATTCTTATATATTCCATAAAAATCCCCGTGAAGTTTCAGCTCATTTGGATTTGTGCAGAATAGGTAGCCTGACGTAGCTTTTTCAGGTCCAGATTTCCAGCTGCCAGAATTCTCCCTCTTGGTGTGTACCTTGAAAATTATGAGAGAAAAGGCATTAGAATTACTCCAAAAAGCATTATTATGGATAAAAACATTGTAAATAACAGTAACAAAACATGATGCAAAATGGACGTATCAACTCCCCCAAGCTTAGACTCGCTTGTCCTCAAGCGAAAACCAAAATCGAAAAACATGTCCACATGCTTTGAGAGAGAGGTGTCGATAAAAACAAAATACGGACATAGAAGCATCATGTTGATTATTATAACAGCAACAAAATTAAACGTAGGACTATTATCATAAAACTTTTATCATATACTTCTCATGAATAAGTAATAGTTCATCACACAATCAAAGTATAAAGCAAAAACTCTATTAGAAACCAACAAACTATGTTCTCAGTCAACTTTGCAACTACAATTCATCATCTTTCCAGGAAGGGTCACGTATCAGAGCCTTTAGGCAAGTCCACATACTAAACCATCATATAGTCTTCTATGTTTGGTAACACTCACCTCATACCCATGAGCAAAACGTTTCAACCGGACACATAGAAAGATAGGGGCTTATAGTTTCGCCTCCCAACATACTCACCTCAAGGGTGATGTCAACAATAATAACTCATGCTATCTATATTCAACTGGACATATGTGCCTAGATCTTTCCTCACCACATGATGCTTGCCAAAGGAGAAAAATAAAAAGAATAGAAGGAAAACTTTGACTCTTTGCATAAAATTAAATACATAAAAGTAAAAGATAGGCCCTTCACAGAGGGAAGCAGAGGTTGCCATGCGCTTATTTGTTTGTATGCTCAATCCCTTAGTGCAAAAGAACATCATTTGCCTCTGACTACACAAGCATATGAGGAGTTCCTACAAATGGAAGACATATGTATTTCTTTAAGGCAATCTAAGTACTTGGATGCAATGGATACATGGAGTTACATATGGGGAAATGAATTTTATTCATCAATGAAAGCCTATAATGTGCTTATTGGACAAAAACAAACTCCACCTCACTTCTCCTGGATTTGGAAAAGCTCTTGCCAGCCTCAGCACAAAGTATTCTTTTGGATGTTACTACATGACACAGTAAACACAAGGAATCTTTTAAGAAGGAAAAAAATTGAATTGGAAGTTTATAATTGTGCAGTCAGGGATTGCCAATAAGAAGAAACTTTGCATCATCTTTTTGGGTGTCCTTTTGCAAGCAGATGTTGGGATTTTATCTGTCCCACTAGAACACCAAATCTGTCTATACTGGAAGCATATCAAGACCTCAAAGACAAGCTCAGCTACCCTTTCTTTATGGAGATCATCATATTGGGATCATGGTCCATCTGGATATCTAGAAACAACAAAATCTTTGAGATTATCACACCATCTTTTCGAGGCTGGAAATTTATATTCACATAAGAGCTCAAGCTTCTGAACTTCAGGATAAAGAAGAAATATGAAGTGCAATTCTCTCCTTGGTTGATACCTTGTTGTAATTAATTTCTAGCTTCTTTTAGAATTTTCTTTTTCTTTTCTTTTTTTAGGTTGCTTTAGCTTTTTTTCCTAGGTTCTTTCCTCTTTCTTTTCTTTTATTTGGGCTTAGCTCAATCCCTTTAGACTACTGCTTTGTTTCTGCCTTATTATTTTAATAAAAGTTGCAGTTTGGTGTTACCCTACTGTTTATAGTCAAAATAAAAAGAATGTCACGTTGTATTGCCCCTTAAGCTGACAACCTTTATTATGCAGTCTGTCGCTTTTATTCTTTGTCATCCAAGTTCGTACAACGCTCAATTTTCTCTTACACTAAATGATCTCACACTTTTAGAAGCAATTTTTATTGCCTTTTTGCACCGATGACAACTTACTTGAGGGATCTTGCTCAATCCCTGGGTAGGTATGGTGGACAGTTGAAAACAAGATTTGGGTTTAAGGTTTTTTTGGATGCACAAGTAGTATCTCTACTTAGTGCGGAATTTTTGGCTAGCAAAGATAGGGGGCAAGCATCACATGTTAAAGGATCTATGACAATATGACTTCTATGTGAATATAAACAAACATAAACCACTAAGTTGTCTTCCTTGTCCAACATCAACAATTTTGGCATATAATATTTTGATGAGGGCTCACAATCACAAAAGATTTCTAGGATAGTATATTTATATGTGAATCTTCTATTCCCTTATTAATTCTTTCATGAGTTGCATAATTGACTAATGCTATGTTTGTCAACCTCTAATAAAATTTTCTACGTATACTTTTCGTTATGTGGTGCCATCACCTACCATAGGATTAGTATATAATCTTATTGATTTATTTCCTTTCTCTTTTCTTTCTTTCTTTATTTTCTTTTATTTGCAACATGAAGGTAAAGAAAGCAAAAAACTCACACTAAAGTTTATTATATAACTTCCACACGATTACAAGGATAGATCACCAAGCAAACTCTCAAAGAAGAAAGGATCGAACTAAACTGCTATTCATCTAATGCAAGAGATCGAACTAAAATAAGTAAAAGTAATAAGATAGTGGGATGATATGATATCGGGGCACCTCCCCCAAGCTTGGCGGAAGCCAAGGGGAGTGCACAACCCGATACTCAGTTCTCTTTTGGTGGTGAAGAAGATGATGGTGATGAAGGAGAGATCTTCTCCTTAAGGATCAAGAGGTTCTCAAACCGACGGATGACGCTCCGGAGATGGATGATATGCTCTCGATGCAGAATATTTTCGTGAGTGGGATACTTATTCTGTATGTGAACTATTTCAATGATGCGAAAAGCTTCAATCTCAGCAGGAGTAAGATGAGTAAGGTAGGGCTTAAGGATATTCTCTTCCTCCTCCTCGGCCAGCAGCGCTTGTGCTGCCACTGGGGATGGATCTGAGGTAGCTTTCTTGCCCTTGTCTCCCTTCATGGTGTCCATAGGCTCCTATCGCATCGTCTCGATCTTCAGCTGCCACCAGGAATGGATCTGAGTCCATCTTTGTGCCGGCTGTCCCCGGAGCAGTCGGATCCGGCTCGGGGACTTCAGCAGTCCGCCCGGGGACTTCGGCAAGCGGCCCGGGGGCTGTGCTACCTCTTGAGCACTGCGTTGGATTTCCCCGAAGAGGAAGGCATGATGCAGCAAAGTAGCATAAGCATTTCCCTCAGTTTTTGAGAACCAAGGTATAATTCCAGTAGTAGGCTACACGCTAGTCACTCGTACCTACACAAAACAAATAGCTCAACGCAACCAACGCGATTAGGGGTTGTCAATCCCTTCACGGTCACTTACGGGAGTGAGATCTGATAGGGATGATAGATAATATTTTTGGTATTTTTGGTATAGAGATGCAAAGTGAAAAGTAAATGGCAAAGTAAAAAAGCAAAGCAATAATAAAGTGATGTAGATTGATATGATGAGAATAGACCCGGGGGCCATAGGTTTCACTAGTGGCTTCTCTCAAGAGCCTAAGTATTCTACGGTGGGTGAACAAATTATTGTTGAGCAAATGACAAAATTGAGCATAGTTATGAGAATATCTAGGTATGATCATGTATATAGGCATCACGTCTGAGACAAGTAGACCAACTCCTGCCTGCATCCACTACTATTACTCCACTCATCGACCGCTATCCAGCATGCATCTAGAGTATTAAGTTAAAAACAGAGTAACGCCTTAAGCAAGATGACATGATGTAGAGGGATAGTTTCATGCAATATGATAAAAACCCCATCTTGTTATCCTCGATGGCAACAATACAATACGTGCCTTGCTGCCCCTTCTGTCACTGGGAAAGGACACCACAAGATTGAACCCAAAGCTAAGCACTTCTCCCATTGCAATAAAAACCAATCTAGTAGGCCAAACCAAACTGATAATTCGAAGAGACTTGCAAAGATAACCAATCATACATAAAAGAATTCAGAGAAGATTCAAATATTATTCATAGATAGACTAGATCATAACCCCACAATTCATCGGTCTCAACAAACACACCCTAAAAAGAAGATTACATCGAATAGATCTCCATGAGAGAGGGGGACAACATTGTATTGAGATCCAAAAAGAGAGAAGAATCCATCTAGCTACTAACTATGGACTCGAAGGTCTAAGGTAAACTACTCACACTTCATCGGAGGGGCTGGGATGATGTAGAAGCCCTCCGTGATGATGGCCCTCTCCGTCGGAGCTCCGGAACAGGCCCCAAGATGGGATCTCGTGGGTACAGAAGGTTGCGGCGGTGGAATTAGGTTTTTGGCTCCGTATCTGATCGTTTGTGGGTACGTAGGTATATATAGGAGGAAGGAGTACGTCAGTGGAGCTTCGAGGGGCCCACGAGGTAGGGGGCGCGCCCTCCACCCTCGTGACCGCCTTGTGGCTTTCTTTACGGAGGGTCCAAGTCTCCTGGGTTTTATCTGATGAGAAAATCACATTGCCGAAGGTTTCATTCTGTTTGGACTCCGTTTGATATTCTGTTTCTCTGAAACACTGGAATAGGCAAAAAAACAGCAATTCTGGGCTGGGCCTCCGGTTAATAGGTTAGTCCCAAAAATAATATAAAAGTGGAAAATAAAGCCCAATATAGTCCAAAACATTAGATAATATAGCATGGAGCAATCAAAAATTATAGATACGTTGGAGACGTATCAGGCATCCCCAAGCTTAATTCCTGCTCGTCCTCGAGTAGGTAAATGATAAAAAGAGAATTTTTTATGCGGAGTGCTACTTGGCATAATTTCAATGTAATTCTTCTTAATTGTGGTATGAATATTCAGATCCAAAATATTCAAGAAAAAATTTCATGTTGACATAAAAATAATAATACTTCAAGCATACTAACAAAGCAATTATGTCTTCTCAAAATAACATGGCCAAATAAAGTTATCCCTACAAAATCATATAGTCTGGCTATGCTCTATCTTCACCACACAAAGTATTTAAATCATGCACAACCCCGATGATAAGCCAAGCAATTATTTCATACTTTTGACATTTTCAAAACTTTTTTGATCTTCACGCAATACATGAGCGTGAGCCATGGATATAGCACTATATGTGGAATAGAACAGTGGTTGTGGAGAAGGAAAAAAGAGGGGAAGATAGTCTCACATCAACTAGGCGTATCAACGGGCTATGGAGATGCCCATCAATAGATATCAATGTGAGTGAGTAGGGATTGACATGCAACGGATGCACTAGAGCTATAAGTATATGAAAGCTCAACAAAAGAAACTAAGTGGGTGTACATCCAACTCGCTTGCTCACGAAGACCTAGGGCATTTTGAGGAAGCCCATCATTGGAATATACAATCCAAGTTCTATAATGAAAAATTCCCACTAGTATATGAAAGTGACAAAATGAGAGACTCTCTATTATGAAGATCATGGTGCTACTTTGAAGCACAAGTGTGGTAAAAGGATAGTAACATTGTCCCTTCTCTCTTTTTCTCTCATTTTTTTTATTTGGGCCTTTTCTCTTTTTTTATGTCCTCTTTTTTTTTTGTCCGGAGTCTCATCCCGACTTATGGGGGAAGCATAGTCTCCATCATCCTTTCCTCACTTGGGACAATGCTATAAAAATGATGATCATCACACTTTTTATTTTTCTTACAACTCAACAATTACAACTCAATACACTTAGAACAAAATATGACTCTATATGACTGCCTCCGACGGTGTACCAAGATATGCATGGAATCAAGAGTGACATGTATGAAATAATTATGAATGGTGGCTTTGCCACAAATACGATGTCCACTACATGATCATGCTAGAAATATGACAATAATGGAGCGTGTCACAATAAACGGAACGGTGGAAAGTTACATGGCAATATATCTCGGAATGGCTATGGAAATGCCATGATAGGTAGGTATGGTGGCTGTTTTGAGGAAGGTATATGGTGGGTGTATGATACCGGCGAAAGGTGCGCGGTATTAGAGAGGCTAGCAAAGGTGGAAGGAAGGAAAGTGCGTATAATCCATGGACTCAACATTAGTCATAAAGAACTCATATAATTATTACAAAAATCTAGAAGTTATCAAAGCAAAGTATTACGCGCATGCTCCTAGGGGGATAGATTGGTAGGAAAAGACCATCGCTCGTCCCCGACCGCCACTCATAAGGAAGACAATCAATAAATAAATCAAGCTCTGACTTCATCACATAACGGTTCACCATACGTGCATGCTACGGGAATCACAAAATTTAACACAAGTACTTCTCAGATTCACAACTACTCAACTAGCATGACTCTAATATCACGATCTTCATATCTCAAAACAATTATCAAGCATCAATCTTTTCTTAGTATTCAACGCACTCAAAAGAAAGTTTTACAAATCTTGAATACCAAGCATATTATTATTAAGCAAATTACCATGCTATTTAAGACTCTCAAAATAATCTAAGTGAAGCATGAGAGATCAATAGTTTCTATAAAACAAAACCACCACCGTTCTCTAAATGATATAAGTGAAGCACTAGAGCAAAACTATAAAGCTCAAAAGATATAAGTGAAGCACATAGAGCAAAACTATAAAGCTCAAATGATATAAGTGAAGCACATAGAGTATTCTATCAAATTCCAAATTATGTATGGCTCTCTCAAAAGGTGTGTACAGCAAGGATGATTGTGGCACACTAAAAAACAAAGACACAAATAACACAAGACGCTCCAAGCAAAACACGTATCATGTGGTGAATAAAAATATAGCTCCAAGTAAAATTACCGATGAAAGTAGACGAAAGAGGGGATGCCTTCCGGGCAATCCCCAAGCTTTGACTTTTTGGTGTCCTTAAATTATCTTGGGGGTGCCATGGGAATCCCCAAGATTAGGATCCTTTCCACTGCTTGTTCCATAATCCATCAAAAGATTTCACCCAAAACTTGAAAACTTCACAACACAAAACTCAATAGAAATCTCGTGAGCTCCGTTAGCGAAAGAAAACAAAAGACCACTTCAAGGTACTGTAATGAACTCATTCTTTATTTATAATGATGTTAATCCTACTGTATTCCAACTTCTCTATGGATTATAAACTATTTTACTAGCCATAGATTCATCAAAATAAGCAAACAACACACGAAAAACAGAATCTGTCAAAAACAGAACAGTCTGTAGTAATCTGTAACTAGCGCAAACTTCTAGAACTCCAAAAAATCTACCAAAATAGGAAGACATAGACAATTTGTTTATTGATCAGAAGCAATTGGAATCAGTATTTTATCATGTTCTGGTGATTTTTAACAATTGATTTCGTGAACAGAAAGTTTCTAGAAATTACTATCATCCAAGAAGATCCTATAGGTCTAACTTGGCACAAACACTAATTAAAACATAAAACCACATCTAAACATAAGGTAGATGGATTATTTATTCCTAAACATAAGAAAAAAAACAAAAAAACAAAAAGTAAAATTGGGTTGCCTCCCAACGAGCGCTATCGTTTAACGCCCCTAGCTAGGCATAAAAGCGAGGATAGATCTAGGTATTGCCATCTTTGGTAGGCAATCCATAAGTGGCTCTCATGATAGATTCATATGGTAATTTTATTTTCTTTATAGGGAAGTGTTCCATGCCCTTTTTTAATGGAAATTGGAATCTAATATTCCCTTCCTTCATATCAATAATCGCACCAACCGTTCTAAGGAAAGGTCTACAGAGAATAATAGGGCAAGAAGGATTGCAATCTATATCAAGAATGATAAAATCTACGGGCACATAATTACTATTTGCAACAATAAGAACATCATTAATTCTTCCCACAGGTTTCTTAATAGTGGAATCCGCAAGATGCAAGTTTAGAGAGCAATCATCAAAATCACGGAAATCTAGCAAATCACACAAAGTTTTGGGAATAGTGGAGACACTAGCACCCAAATCACAGAAAGCATAAAACTCATAATCTTTAATTTTAATTTTAATAGTAGGTTCCCACTCATCATAAAGTTTTCTAGGGATAGAAACTTTCAACTCAAGTTTTTCTTCATATGATTGCATCAAGGCATCAACGATATATTCGGTAAAGGCTTTATTTTGACTATAAGCATGAGGAGAATTTAGCACGGATTGCAACAAGGAAATACAATCAATTAAAGAGCAACTTTCATAATTAAATTCCTTGAAATCCAATATACTGGGTTTAGCAACATCTAGGGTTTTATTTCTTCCAATCCCACTTTTATCAATTTCATCATCAAGATCTAAATACTCTGAATTTTTGGAACGCCTTCTAGGTAAAGGAAGATCATATTCAGTTTCATCAAGATTCATATTGCAAAACAAAGATTTCATAGGGGACACATCAATAACTTTTAGATCTTCATCTTGATTTTCATAGGAATTGGAAGAACACGATTTAATAAAGGCATCTTTCATAGCACGCGTCCTAGCGGTTCTTTCCTTGCACTCATCAATGGAAATTCTCATGGCTTTGAGAGACTCATTGATATCATGCTTAGGAGGAATAGATCTAAGCTTTGAAGAATCAACCTCAAGAGAAATTATATCAACGTTCCTAGCCAAATCATCAACTTTAAGCAATTTCTCTTCAAGCAAAGCATTAAAATTCTTTTGTGAATTCATAAACTCTTTAACACTATTCTCAGATTCAGAGGGCATCTTATTAAAATTTCCATAAGAGTTGTTGTAGGAATTTCCATAATTATTAGAAGGATTACTAGGATAAGGCCTAGGATTAAAGTTCCCTCTATACGTGTTGTTACCAAAATTATTCCTACCAAAATTCACATCCATAGATTCATTATTATTCTCAATCAAAGTAGACAAAGGCATATCATTAGGATCAGAAGAAACACTCTTAGTAGCAAATAATTTCATAAGTTCATCCATCTTTTCACTCAAAACATTGATTTCTTCTATCGCATGCACTTTTTTATTAGTAGATCTTTCAGTGTGCCATTGAGAATAATTAACCATAATATTATATAGGAGTTTAGTAGCATCTCCTAAAGTGATTTCCATAAAAGTGCCTGCCGCGGCCGAATCTAAAAGATTTCTAGAAGCAAAATTCAGTCTGGCATAAAAATTTTGTATGATCATCCACAAATTCAAACCATGAGTAGGGCAATTACGTATCATTAATTTCATTCTCTCCCAAGCTTGTGCAACATGTTCATGATCAAGTTGCTTAAAATTCATAATGTCGTTTCTAAGAGAGATGATCTTAGCGGGAGGAAAATACTTAGAGATAAAAGCATCTTTGCACTTGTTCCACGAATCAATACTATTTTTAGGCAAAGACGAAAACCAAGCTTTAGCACGATCTCTAAGCAAAAAAGGAAATAGCTTCAATTTAACAATATCATTATCGACATCTTTCTTCTTCTGCATATCACATAAATTAACGAAGCTATTCAGATGAGTAGCGGCATCTTCACTAGGAAGGCCTGCGAATTGATCTTTCATAACAAGATTCAAAAAAGCAGTATTGATTTCACAAGATTCAGTATTGGTAAGAGGGGCAATCAGAGTGCTAAGGAAATCATTATTGTTGGTATTGGTGAAGTCACACAATTTGGTATTATCTTGAGCCATCGCGACAAACAAGCAATCCAACACACGAGCAAACAAAAGGCAAGCGAGAAAAAGGCGAACGGAAAAGAGAGGGCGAATAAAACGGCAAGGGTGAAGTGGGGGAGAGGAAAATGAGAGGTAAATGGCAACTAATGTAATGCAAGAGATAGGGATTGTGATAGGTACTTGGTATGTTGACTTTTGCGCAGACACCGCGGCAACGGCGCCAGAAATGGCTCGTTGTCGGGAGTCCAAATCTTGACTTCACCTTGCGTAAGCCTCCCCGGCAACGGCGCCAGAAATTCTTCTTGCTACCTCTTGAGCACTGCGTTGGATTTCCCCGAAGAGGAAGGGATGATGCAGCAAAGTAGCGTAAGTATTTCCCTCAATTTTTGATAACCAAGGTATCAATCCAATAGGAGGCTACGCGTGAGTCCCTCGTACCTACACAAAACAAATAGCTCAACGCAACCAACGCGATTAGGGGTTGTCAATCCCTTCATGGTCACTTACGGGAGTGAGATCTGATAGAGATGATAGATAATAGTTTTGGTATTATTGGTATAGAGATGCAAAGTGAAAAGTAAAAGGCAAAGTAAAAAAGCAAAGCAATAATAAACTGTTGGAGATTGATATGATGAGAATAGACCCGGGGGCCATAGGTTTCACTAGTGGCTTCTCTCAAGAGCATAAGTATTCTACGGTGGGTGAACAAATTACTGTTGAGCAATTGACAGATTTGAGCATAGTTATGAGAATATCTAGGTATGATCATGTATATAGGCATCACGTCCGAGACAAGTAGACCGACTCCTGCCTGCATCTACTACTATTACTCCACTCATCGACCGCTATCCAACATGCATCTAGAGTATTAAGTTAAAAACAGAGTAACGCCTTAAGCAAGATGACATGATGTAGAGGGATAGTTTCATGCAATATGATAAAAACCCCATCTTGTTATCCTCGATGGCAACAATACAATACGTGCCTTGCTACCCCTTCTGTCACTGGGAAAGGACACCACAAGATTGAACCCAAAGCTAAGCACTTCTCCCATTGCAAGAAAAACCAATCTAGTAGGCCAAACCAAACTGATAATTCGAAGAGACTTGCAAAGATAACCAATCATACATAAAAGAATTCAGAGAAGATTCAAATATTATTCATAGATAGACTTGATCATAAACCCACTATTCATCAGTCTCAACAAACACACCGCAAAAAGCAGATTACATCGAATAGATCTCCACGAGAGAGGGGGAGAACATTGTATTGAGATCCAAAAAGAGAGAAGAAGCCATTTAGCTACTAACTATGGACCCGAAGGTCTGAGGTAAACTACTCACACTTCATCGGAGGGGCTAGGATGATGTAGAAGCCCTCCATGATGATGGCCCTCTCCGGCGGAGCTCCGAAACAGGCCCCAAGATGGGATCTCGTGGGTACAGAAGGTTGCAGCGGTGGAATTAGGTTTTTGGCTCCGTATCTGATCGTTTGGGGGTACGTAGGTATATATAGGAGGAAGGAGTACGTCGGTGGAGCTTCGAGGGGCCCATGAGGCAGGAGGCGCGCCCTAGGGGAGCGCCCTCCACCCTCGTGACCGCCTCGTGGCTTTTTGGACAAAGGGTCCAAGTCTCCTGGGTCTTATCTGATGAGAAAATCACGTTCCCGAAGGTTTCATTCCGTTTGGACTCCGTTTGATATTCTGTTTCCTCGAAATACTAAAATAGGCAAAAAACAGCAATTCTGGGCTGGGCCTCCGGTTAATAGGTTAGTCCCAAAAATAATATAAAAGTGGAAAATAAAGCCCAATATAGTCCAAAACAGTAGATAAAGTAGCATGGAGCAATAAAAAATTATAGATACGTTGGAGACGTATCAGGCATCCCCAAGCTTAATTCCTACTCGTCCTCGAGTAGGTAAATGATAAAAAGAGAATTTTTGATGCGGAGTGATACTTTGGCATAATTTCAATGTAAATCTTCTTAATCATGGTATGAATATTCAGATCCGAAAGGTTCAAGACAAAAGTTCATATTGACATAAAAATGATAATACTTCAAGCATACTAATCAAACAATTATGTCATCTGAAAATAACATGGCCAAAGGAAGTTCATCCCTACAAAATCATATAGTTAGGCTATGCTTCATTTTCGTCACACAAAGATGTTCCCAACTTCTATACCCCCGATGACAAGCCCAACAATTGTTTCATACTCAAATAATCTCAAACTTTTTCAACCTTCACGCAATACATGAGCGCGAGGCATGGACATAACACTATGGGTGGTATAGAATATGATGATGGGGATTGTGTGGAGAAGAGAAAAAAAGGAGAAAGTCTCACATCAACGAGGCTAATCAATGAGCTATGGAGATGCCCATCGATTGATGTTAATGCAAGGAGTAGGGATTGCCATGCAACGAATGCACTAGAGCTAAGAATGCTCAACAAAAGAAAACTAGTGGGTGTGCATCCAACTTGCTTGCTCATGAACACCTAGGGCATTTTGAGGAAGCCCATCGTTGGAATATACAAGCCAAGTTCTATAATGAAAAATTCCCACTAGTATGAACAAGACAACTTATGAGACTCACTATATGAAAATCATGGTGCTACTTTGAAGCACAATATATAAGACTCACTACATGAAGAACAAGGTTCTACTTTGAAGCACAAGTGTGGAAAAAGAGATAGTAGCATTGCCCTTTTTATTTTCTCTTTTTTTTTGGGCCTTTCCTTTTTTTCTTTTTGGCCTTTCTCTTTTTTTTTGATTGGGCAATGCTCTAATAATGATGATCATCACACTCCTATTGATTACAACATAATGATTACAACTCGATACTAGAACAAGATATGACTCTATTATGAATGCCTCCGGCGGTGTACCGCGATGGTGCAATGAATCAAGAGTGACATGTATGAAAAATAATGCATGGTGGCTTTGCCACAAATACGATGTCAACTACAAGATCATGCAATGGCAATATGACAAAAGTAAAGCATGTCGTGATGACGATGATGGTGGAAGTTGCATGGCAATATATCTCGGAATGGCTATGTGAAAGTGCAACTATCCCTAGGTGGTTTTGGTAATTCGTAACAACATATAGCTCATTGAGCTGAAGCTATTCCAAGATAATTATTTCAGGAAAGCTCAATGATTGGCATGGCATGGATGATGAAAGTAGATTCCTCAAAATGCTAAGGACAAAGGATTGGCTAAAGCTTAAAGCTCAAGACTCTTCATTTTATATTTTAGTGATCTAAGATCACATTGAGTCTATAGGAAAAGCCAATACTATCAAGGAGGGATGAGGTGTTGCTTAATGAGCCTCTTGCTTCATGTGCTTAGTGATATGCTCCAAAACCCTCAACTACTTTCCCATATCCACATTTGACCTAAACCCAAAGCCAAACTCGGTCATACCGATTCTTTCAATCCGGCGCCACCGAGTTTCACTTGTCATAGCCACTGCCAAACCCTAAGCAAATCGGTTCTACCGATAGGGATCTCGGTCTCACCGAGATGGGATTGCAATTTCTCTGTTTCCTTTTTGTAACTTTTCGGTCTCACCTAAAGAGCGGATCGGTCCCACCGAGATTGCAATGTAAACTCTCTGTTTCCTTTTTGTAACTTTTCGGTCTCATCGAAAGAGAAAATCGGTCCCACCGAGTTTACCTGACCAACCCTCTGGTTAGCTTATTACCAAATCGGTCTCACCAAGTTTGTGTAATCGGTCTCATCGAGATTACGTTATGCCCTAACCCTAACCATATCGGTCCTATCGAGTTGCATGTCGGTCCCACCGAAATCACTAACGGTCACTAGGTTTACTAAATCGGTCCGACCGAGTTTATTGATTCGGTCCCACCGAGATTGGTGAATTGTGTGTAACGGTTGGATTTTGTGTGGAGGCTATAAATACCCCTCCACCTCCTCTTCATTCGTGAAGAGAGCCATCAGAACACATCTACACTTCCAACTCATATGTTCTGAGAGAGAACCACCTACCCTTGTGTTGAGGCCAAGATATTCCATTCCTACCATATGAATCTTGATCTCTAGCCTTCCCCAAGTTGCTTTCCACTCAAATCTTCTTTCCACCAAATCCAAATCCTATGAGAGAGAGTTGAGTGTTGGGGAGACTATCATTTGAAGCACAAGAGCAAGGAGTTCATCATCAACACACCATTTGTTACTTCTTGGAGAGTGGTGTCTCCTAGATTGGCTAGGTGTCACTTGGGAGCCTCTGACAAGATTGTGGAGTTGAACCAAGGAGTTTGTAAGGGCAAGGAGATCGCCTACTTCATGAAGATCTACCGCTAGTGAGGCAAGTCCTTCGTGGGCGATGGCCATGATGGGATAGACAAGGTTGCTTCTTCATGGACCCTTCGTGGGTGGAGCCCTCCGTGGACTCGCGCAACCGTTACCCTCCATGGGTTGAAGTCTCCATCAACGTGGATGTAGGATAGCACCACCTATCCGAACCACGACAAAAACACCCTTGTCTCCAATTGCGTTTGAATTCTCCAAACCCTTCCCTTTACATTCTTGCAAGTTGCATGCTTTGCTTTCCGCTGCCTATATACTCTTTGCATGCTTGCTTGAATTGTGTGATGATTGCTTGACTTGTCCTAAAGTAGCTAAAATCTGCCAAGAACTAAAATTGGGAAAAGGTTAAGTTTTATTTGTTCAAGTAGTCTAATCACCCCCCCCTCTAGACATACTTTCGATCCTACAAGTGGTATCAGAGCTTTGGTCTCCATTTGCTTTGATTTCCATAGCTTTTGGTGATCATAGCCTTGGTTTCACAACCTAGGAGAGTATGGCGTCTAGCGAGGGAAATTATCATCGTAGAGGTCCTTACTTTGATGGTACTAATTTTGCTAGTTGGAAGCATAAAATGAAAATGCATATTCTTGGACATAACCCCGCCGTTTGGGCTATTGTGTGTGTTGGTTTGCAAGGTGACTTCTTTGATGGGAAAGAACCAAACCGTGAAGCTACCGCGGAAGATTTGAAGATGCTGCAATACAATGCTCAAGCTTGTGATATTCTCTTCAACGGATTGTGCCCCGAAGAATTCAACAAAATCAGTCGTCTTGAGAATGCAAAGGAAATTTGGGATACTTTGATTGATATGCACGAAGGTACCGACTCCGTCAAGGAATCCAAATTGGATGTGCTTCAAAGTCAACTTGACAAGTTCAAAATGAAGGATGGTGAAGGTGTCACCGAAATGTACTCTAGCCTTGCTCTCATCACAAATGAGATTGCCGGCTTAGGGAGTGAAGAGACGACCGATAGATTCATCATCAAGAAGATCCTAAGAGCCTTGGATGGAAAATATGATACCATTTGCACATTGATCCAAATGATGCCCAATTACAAAGATCTCAAGCCAACGGAAGTCATTGGAAGAATTGTTGCTCATGAGATGTCACTCAAGGATAAAGAGTAACTTCACAACAAATCAACTGGAGCTTATAAAGCCTCATGTGAAGCCCCCACATCATCAAGTGAGAAACAAACCTTCAATGAAGAATTGAGCTTAATGGTGAAGAACTTCAACAAGTTCTACAAGAGTAGAAGCAAATATAGAAGCTCCAAGTCAAGATCCTACAATGACAAAAGATCTTCTAGTCAAGAGCGAAACTACTACAATTGTGGAAGACCCAGACACTACTCCAATGAGTGTACGGCTCCCTACAAAGGAAGAGAAGATTCTCCAAAAAGAAGAAGCAAAAGAGAAGAATCACCATCAAGAGAGATAAGGAGTAGAGATGATCGTTATGAACGAAGATACTCACGGATAAACAAGGATTCGGAAAGAAAGGAAAAGTCATCAATGAGCTACACAAAACGAAGACATCAAGCTCATGTTGGTGAATGGGTATCCGGCTCCGACTCCGACAACCACTCCGAGAGAAGTTATCACTCCGATTCCGAATATACTCAAGATGAAGGTGTTGCCGGTCTAGCACTTGTGTCAACCAACTCCTACGACATATTTGACTCACCAAATGAAGGAATTGGAAGATGCTTAATGGCCAAAGGTCCTAAGGTAACACATCCTGAGTATGTCGATTTCAATAGTGATGAAGATGACTTGTTAGGTGATGATGATTTACTTGTTGACAACTCTAGTGATGAATACTATGATGAAACGTCAATTAATCATGCTAATCAAGATAAAACGAATGACAATGATAAGGAGAAGATTGAGGCTCTAACTAAAGAACTAAACACTCTTAAGTTAGCTCATGAAACTATCTTCAAAGATCATCGAGAACTTTTAAGAGCTCATGAGAAGTTACGCTTTGAAAAGCTCAATCTTGAGCAAGAGCATGAGTTCTTAAAAGCAATAAATGATGATCTCCGGAAGAAAAGTTCTTCTTACATTGCCAAGAGTTTAATATTATCCACTTACATGCCTCAAGTCAAGTCTAGTAACAAGAACAAGAAAGATTCTTCCTCTAGTAGTAACAATGATCATGTTAAATCCAATATTGTTGCTTCTAGTAGTTCTCTTGATTCCACTAAGGATTCTCTTAGCCAAGTTACACTTGAGCAAGAAAATAGCTTATTGAAGGGAATTATAGAGAAAGGGGTCTACAAGAGCCTTGCCGGAAGTAAGCAATTCGAGGAAATTGTACGCAAGCAAGGAAGACACCAGAAGAATCAAGGTGTTGGTTTTGAACGAAAGTTCAACGCCAATGGAGTTGAGTGGGAAGAAGATCAATACCCCAAGACGAAGTTTGTTCCTCAACAAGAGAAGTATGATCCTACTTCCTTCAAGGGGACACAAGCTCAAGATGATCTTCCACCACAAGACTACAAACAAAAAGGCAAGGACAAGCTTCAAGAGGAAATTGATGCATTTGAAGAAGCTCCTAAGACCTTAGTCAAGTGCATTCCCAAGACTACTTCAAGTTCCACTTCATCAAGTATGACTACAACTCCAAGGATTCCCATCAAGATGGTGTGGATCCAAAAGAAGAAGAACTAGAGAGTTCTTGAGGGTGACTACGCCAACATACTTCACTCTAATCATTTTGGCAAGAACAAGTGCAATCAACTTCCACATCATGCACTAGTTCAAGGAGTCACAAACCCTCTTGTTGGTAAGTCAAGGGACAAGGTAACCTAAAAGCTTTCATGGACATCATCTTGTGTGTGCATCACTCTATGTCTATGGATATCCTTGTTTGTTCCTTGTGGGACTAACCCATGTAGGTATTGAAAGTGCAATTCACTCCAATGGATAGTTCCAATTGTTCTACATCAACATTGAGCATCCACATCTTCAACATCTACATGAAGTCATCATCCACAAAACCCAAGGTTAGTTCATCCCTCTTAGGGGGGATATCACATCTAGGGGGAGCTTTACTCTAAGACTTGAGCTAAAGCAACTCTAATGATGTGAACACAACAATGCTTTATGTAAAAGTGGTAACCCCACTTGTGCTTAAACGATGAGTATGACCTATAATCAAATGTTCTCATTTGACTCCTAAGTCAATATACTCATATATAGATGACCTAGTCATCGCCAATTGCTTGATAGATGCTAGTATTGATTGTGCATGCTTTGTCACATATTTCAATTGCCATTTTATTGTGTGAGCATGTTGGTTGCATATTTTACTCATTCGAGGACGTCCACTTGTTATTTTGATTGATTGATTTTGTTTTCTCTTGCCAAGTGGATGGACAAGAATGCCTAAGAACCTCCTCTAGCTATCTATGCTTTTCTCGTCTCAAACTCTATTCATGCTACATCACAAAATTTGATCAAGTCAGATTCGAACCACTCTGTGTGAGGAGCACTCGGAGTCCCCGATTCGTCATAGACTTAAACTTCCAAAACTTCTTTGTGATTCTCGGTCTGACCGATATCTCCTTTTCGGTCCTACTGAGATCATTAAGTCAATCTATGTTTTCGATCTCGGTGCAACCGATTTGAACTATTCGGTCACACCGAGTTGCAATAACTGTATACAGTTTTGCGTCTTGGTGCCACCGAGTTGTTCCACTCGGTCACACCGACAGAGTCAGGCTATATATAGACACGAGCAAAAATTTGGAAATTTCTCCGAACCCCTTCGCTCGCGCGATAGCTCGCTCTGCCAACGTGGTCTTCGGATCGTCTCCTCGCCGCCAGCCGCCTCCTGTCGCTGGTCTCCATCGCCGTCAATGGAATTCAACCCCGCCGTTGCCTCCATAGCGAGTCTCCGCCAAACTAGGGTATGGACTCGATCTTTGTGCTATTCCCCATCTGATTCCTAGCACATTGTGATCTTATTGATTCTAGCCACGATTGAAACACTCCTATCCAGTCTATGCAATTCGTAGAATAGGTTTGATTTGAAATTTTAGGGTTAGGTTTCCGCCGAAACCATCTCGAACCCACCGAGTTGAAAAACTCGGTCCCACTGATTTGGCTCTTGCCATTACACAAGTGAGACTCGGTCTGACCGAGAATTACTAATCGGTGTGACCGATTTTGGAACTCTGTGAAACCCTAGCTGTCTCGGTGCCACCGAACTGTGACTCGGTCTGACCGAGTTCACTAGTTTAGGTTCCAAAACTGCTTCGGTATCACCGAGTTTAAAAATCGATAGATCCGAAATGATTTCTGTGGGAAACTAAAACTAAGATTTTGAATAATTCTTTTGGAAAAACCTCTGCATTTTGTGATGCTCATCTATTCTACCTCATCTATAAACTCTTCACAGGGTCAGCAGTCAGCTTTTTCATCATGTCTGATTAGAGTGACAGCCAGAATATGTTAGAAGAGCAAGTGCATATGAGTGAGGGCACTAGTCCCTCCAGTTCTTCAGATGAAGGCAGCAGGAGTACCCCTAGCAATTTGCCAAAAGCTGCCACTAGACAAAGGAAGAAGAGAACCACAGAATCAGAGGATGAAGATTATGTGGCAGAGGAAGAGGAAGCTACTTCCAAGAAAGTAGTGCTCAAGAAGGAGTGTGGCTCAAGACAGAGCACCAAGCCAGGCTTGAAAGTCAAAAGGCCAGCAGGTAGATAGCCTACGCCAAAGGCCGGAGCCTCAACTCAGATTGTTGAAAAACCTGCACCCAAAGGGCCGGTTGCTGCTGAAGGGAAGAAGGAAAGGAAAAGGGGCAGATGGTGCAAGAAAGTTGATCCAATGGCTGAGTTTGAACAGCATTCTTCTGAGGAAGAAGATTAAGAAGAAGAGGTTGCTGCACCAGCACCTAAAGCACTAAAGCTTATGGGTGATGCTATAAGATTAGGGGCTACTGCATCAAAGGCCAAGGAAGCACCCAAAGCTGCATCAAAGGCCAAGTCAGCTCCAAAGAGAAATACAAGGAGCATCCCAGCTGCTGAGAAGAACAAGGCCCCAGTGCCTGACATTGCAGAAGAAGAAGAAGGTCAAGTTCTGAGGAAGCTAAAGCCCAAGATCCCAGACCACAACGATGCTCATCCTGTGGCTGAGGATATGAAAATCAGAAGAGATTCAGGGCTGAGGAAGTGGAGAGCAGAAGATCCTTATGCTGCAAGGAGAAGAACTGTTGTTGATTACAGGTTCCACACAAAGGAACAACAGGACTTCTATGAGACAGTTTTGCTTGATAAGAAGCCTGTCGTTTGTGACATGAGATGGGTAGACTGGGAATACATCAAGGACAATGAAGAGCACTATCCTGGAGTGCAAGACAGCTTCAAGACTTGTGGAGTAGCTGACTTTGTTGGGCAGAAGCTCACAAAGTGGAATGAAGCGCTGATCATGCAATTCTACTCCACAGCACACTTCTATCCAGATGGCAGAACTGTGTGGATGTCTGAAGGTACAAGGTACCAATCAACTGTTGAGGAATAGGCAAAATTGATCAATGCCCCAGAGGAAAATGAGGATGACTTGGACATATATTCCAAGAAGAAGATGGATCACAACTCCATGTCCAACATGTACGAGGAGATCCCCAACAAGGCACTTGATACTTTCAAATTTGGGTCAGTACATTATCTTCTGTCAGGGCTACCAACTATCAATTGGATTCTGAGGCACACTTTATTGCCCAAGTCAGGTGATCACAAGATGATCAGAGGCCATGCAATCAATTTGCTTCATATCTTTGATGTGCCACAGAAGTTCAAGGTAATGAGCCTCATGGTAGAAACTATCAAAAGGACTGCAGCAGATCAGAAGAGGAGTTGTGGTTATGCCCCTCAGATCCAAGAGCTGATAAACTCCAAGATGGGCACAGACATATACTTATTGGACAAGGAACATTTGCCTATCCATCCAGATTTTGAAGATAATCAAGTTGTGATGAACAAGGATGAACCATCATCAGCTCATGCACAAGCTAAGAAGGAGAAGGCAAGGAAGGAGAAAGATGCCAACTCAAGAGGAGGCATCTGAGTATTTCCTGAAAACCAAGCAAGAGCAGCTTAGTTACTTGATTGCATCCACACTGAGGATTGAGAAAGGATTGGCCACCCTCACTCAGAACCAGGAGAGCTTAGAGAGAATCGTAGAACAAAAGTTCTATGACTTGGATGTCAAGGTGACAGAGATTCAAACAGCAGTGGAGCAACTTCAAGATGACATGCAGGAGAGGAAAGGGAAGACTACCACTGATGCATTTGCCAGAGTGCCACGAGGTCCGAGGTCGTCTGCAGTGCCAGTTCCTGACACAAGAGCCACCGCCTCAGCTCCAGCCACAGCACCAGCCCAACCAGCTCCAGCATCTACTTCAGCTCCAACTCCAACCACGTCTACGGAAGCCTTCGTCCTTGGAGTGATCCGGACTCCACCACCACCAGAAGATCAAGCCTGAGTGTCGATCTAGCACTATGCATTTTCTAGGAACTTTTTGGTAACTTGTTGCCAAAGGGGGAGAAAAATGTATAGATCATAGGCTTCGAGAGAGAGAGAGTGTGTTGCTTTTATTCTCTCTTGCTTTATTTTGGTGTTTTTTCAAACTTTGTTTGCTTTTGGTTGAGATACTATGATATGCTTGTGAGACATTGATGATCATGTGTTTGATCATAAGCTACACTTATGCATGCTTGATATTATCCTATCTATCTTATGTGATCATTCACTTTTATTGGTGATGAGTGCATGTATTCAATTCTTATCATTTTGAGCGCTCCACCAAGATGTATGTGACATCGAAGAGTAACCCATGATTCTAACTCTTTGTGCATTTGCAGTCCAAAGCAAATTTTAAATATGCACAAATTTAGGGGGAGCTCTTACTTTTCACATACTTCTCAAAGCGACGATATATTTCATTCTTATTATCATTTGTCGAAGCTTTGATCTATATGTTGTTATCAATTACCAAAAAGGGGGAGATTGAAAGTGCAACTATCCCTAGGTGGTTTTGGTAATTCATAACAACATATAGCTCATTGAGCTAATGCTATTCCAAGACTGTTATTTCAGGAAAGCTCAATGATTAGCGTGGCATGGATGGTGAAAGTGGAACCTCAAAATGCTAAGGACAAAGGATTGGCTCAAGCTCAAAAGCTCAAGACTCTTCATTTTACATTTTAGTGATCCAAGATCACATTGAGTCCATAGGAAAAGTCAATACTATCAAGGAGGGATGAGGTGTTGCTTAATGAGCTTTTTGCTTCATGTGCTTAATGATATGCTCCAAAATCCTCAACTACTTTCCCATATCCACATATGACCTAAACCCTAAGCCAAACTCGGACCTACCGATTCTTTCTATCCGGCGTCACCAAGTTTCAAATGTCATAAGCCACTGCCAAACGCTAGCAAATCGGTTCTACCGATAGGGATCTCGGTCTCACCGAGATGGGATTGCAATTTCTCTGTTTCCTTTTCGTAACTTTTCGGTCTCACCGAAAGAGCGGATCGGTCCCACCGAGATTGCAATGTAAACTCTCTGTTTCCTTTCTGTAACTTTTCGGTCTCACCGAAAGAGCAAATCGGCCCCACCGAGTTTACCTGACCAACCCTCTGGTTAGCTTATTACCAAATCGGTCTCACCAAGTTTGTGTAATCGGTCTCACTGAGATTACGTTATGCCCTAACCCTAACCATATCGGTCCTACCGAGTTGCATGTCGGTCCCACCGAAATCACTAACGGTCACTAGGTTTACTAAATCGGTCCGACCGAGTTTATTGATTCGGTCCCACCGAGATTGGTAAATTGTGTGTAACGGTTGGATTTTGTGTGGAGGCTATAAATACCCCTCCACTTCCTCTTCATTCGTGAAGAGAGCCATCAGAACACATCTACACTTCCAACTCATATGTTCTGAGAGAGAACCACCTACCCTTGTGTTGAGGCCAAGATATTCCATTCCTACCATATGAATCTTGATCTCTAGCCTTCCCCAAGTTGCTTTCCACTCAAAACTTCTTTCCACCAAATCCAAATCCTGTGAGAGAGAGTTGAGTGTTGGGGAGTGTAGGTGTCAAAACCGGCGGATCTCGGGTAGGGGGTCCCGATATGTGCGTCAAGGTCGGATGGTAACAGGAGACAAGGGACACTTTATTTTACCCAGGTTCGGGCCCTCTCGATGGAGGTAAAACCCTACTCCTGTTAGATTAATATTGATGATATGGTTAGTACAAGAGTAGATCTACCACGAGATCAAGGAGGCTAAACCCTAGAAGCTAGCCTATGGGTATGATGATGGTTACGATGTGTTCGTCCTACAGACAACAACCCTCCGGTTTATATAGGCACCGAATAGGGTTAGGGTTACACAGAGTCGGTTACATTGGTAGGAGATCTTGAATATCCGCACGCCTAGCTTGCCTTCTACGCCAAGGAAAGAACCTTCCGGACACGGGATGAAGTCTTCAATCTTGTATCTTTATAGTCCTGGAGTCCGGCCGAAGATATAGTTCGGCTATCCGAACACCCCCTAATCCAGGACTCCCTGTCACATCCCTAGTTCTCGTATGCTCAAGGCTAGATAGTCATGTGTGCATCATGTTTAAATTTCATTTAAATTTGAATTGGGGATTTGTAAAACCCTCAGAAACCATTTCTGGGAATGACCCAAATAAAAATTGCTCCAAAAAGGTCCAAGAAATGTTCATGTCTCTCTCTGAAAATATTGGGCAGAGATAAAAATCAAACCAATATTTTTGGGAGCTCATAAGTATTTATTTTGGGCATTTGGAGTTAATGCATAATTATTTGCATTGGATATATAAATGTTATATATATTTTATATGTCCAAAAGTTGTGCCATTTGTTGAGGAGCTCTGGAATAATACCATTAGCCCCTACAAAAATTGGCATAATTAAATAAAATGGTTTAGTATTTTTATTAAACCAAACAAATGTCAGAAAAATAGAAAAGAAAACAAAAAAATGGAAAAACCCTTACTGGACTTACCTGGGCCACCTGCTGGCCTGGCTCTGTGCCGGCCCAGCCGACTGGCCAGCGCCAATCGTCGTCTCCACCGCGCCAGGAGGACGCCGGGCGCGTGGTCGCCGCACGCCGCGCGCATGCGCGCCACGGCAGCTGCCTGCCTGCCCCTCCCCTCCTCGACCTGGCCTCATCGAACGTCGCCACGCGACGCCCCGCACCTCTCTCCCTCTCTCCAGTGGCCTCCCCTCCTCTCTCTCGCCCGTTCCCCGCGCACGTCCGAACGCGCCGTCGCCGCCGACAAGCACCACCGCGGCCACCACCTCCCCCTCGCCTCTCCGACAAGTCCAGAAGCTCCGCGCCATCGTCCTCGTCTTCCCCGTCAAGCCGCGAATCGCCGGACGCCCCGTGGAGCCGTCGCCGTCGCCTTCTTCACCTTCGGCCGCCGTGGATCTCCATCGCCGCCCCGCCGTCTCCAGTGCGTCCCCGAGCTCGCCGTCAAGCCAGCCGAGTCCGCAGTGAGCTTCTGCCCCGTTCCCCTCCTCCCGTTCCTTCGTTCTCGCACTGTAGCTCCGTTTCCCCGCCATGGCCGAAGCCATCGCCGCCGCAGCCCCTCGCCGTCGTGGCCACAGCCGCCGCAGCTCGCAGCCGAGCTCGCTGTTGCACTCAGTGCACCCTGGCGAGTCGAGCGGACTCGCTCGCAGGTCCTGCTGTGCCCCAGAACACCCCGCGCGCACCTGGCCGAACTCCGGCCGCCACACTGGTCGTCGCCGGCGCCACTCCGGCCACTCCCCGGCCGCGCCACCACCACGGTTGGATGCAGACGAGCGTCTGCATCCCGTAGCTGCACTCCACGCGCCAAATGGCCCCCTGTACGCAAAACCCGCAGCGCCCCGCCGCATTCGGACTCGCCGGCGGCTAAACACCGGCGACCGCTGACCTTTGACCGGCGTGGGTTGACCCACAGCCCGGTTTGACCTCCCCCCTCTCCCTCAATGACATGTGGGCCCGGCCCTGTTAATTTTTAACTTAAGATTAGTTTAGCAACTAATTAACCCGCTGCTAATTAACCATGACACTGACGTGTGGACCCCACACGTCAGGTTTGACCTGGTCAGCCACGGTTGACTCGCTGACGTCATGCCTTTGTAATGCTGACGCAATTATTTATTTTCTGGATTTAAATTTAAACAGGAAATTTCAGAAAATGTTCAAAACTTCAAAAATTCATATCAATTCAACCGTAGCTCAGATTGAAATAATTTATATATGAAAAATTATCAGAAAAATTCAATCTATCCATCTGTACAAGTTTCATGCATGACAAAACAACTTAAACCTGCTGTATAGGTGAAAACATATGAATGGCATATATAAGGACTTACTTTGGAAATGCATTTGAATCTTTGGTTCAAATGAACTTCAACCAAATGAACTCTAGCTGCATTAGCTCAAACAGCATCCCATCTTCATGCCATGTTCATACATCATATTGTTGCATATGCTTGTGTTTTGATTGTTGGCACCATTCCTTCTCGATAGGTCCTGCTCCGGAGACCGTTCCAGAGTACCTGTCTGTGAAGCAGTGCCTCCCTTGTTGATCTACCAAGCAAGCAAACCCCCCTTGTTCATTCCGATATGGTCCCACTCTTGCTCCTGCTCTCCTTTATTGCATTAGGACAACAACGAATCAACTGCTACTTTATGCTGCGGTAGTTGAACCCATTCCTCTGCATGACCTGTCATTGCCACAGTAAATAGATGAAACCCACTAGCATGTGTAGGAGTTGATTGAGCCATGTTGTGCTTCTACCATGCCATGCCTGCTATTGCTTAGAGTTGTGTCAGGTCTGATTCATTGGGAATGGATTGGAGTGATATGATATGTTCTGATGCTGAGAGTTAAGTGTGTGAACACGATTTGGTAAAGGTAGCGGTGAGAGGCCATGTAGGAGTACATGGTGGGTTGTCTCATTGGGACCGTCCTTAAGAACCGAGTTCTGTGTAAGTTGTCCAATGACTAGCTACTACCACACATTGGGCTCCGGGCGCTCCAAGCTCTCTCGACTTATTAATCACCTCGGTCTCTGTCCAGGAGTCGCAACTAGTTTCTGGTGTTTGTAGGTAGTGTTAGTAGTCTACCAAGTGGCACCCGGCCAGGTGGGCTTGGGACAGACTGGGCACAAGTGGCACGGTGTACCAAGCGTAGATCCATCCGGCGAGGTGGGCTTGGGAACCCTGCACACATCGTTTGGGGCCGTGAGCGACACCCCGGCCGGATCTCCTTGCGGATGGAACCCGAATAGGCGATAAACCTGGACTAGAGTCTTGTGTGGTTAGTCAGGTCGTGGCCGACACCCTCGCCAGGCTTCCGCTTGAAGGTTGCCGAGATACATGACGTGTACATGGTGATAAGTGGTGAGAGCGTGTGTGAAGAAGTACACCCCTGCAGGGTTATCATGATCTATTCGAATAGCCGTGTCCTCGGTTATGGACTTCTTGGATGCTTACGTGGTACATAGACAACTTAGAGTGGATACCCTAAAATGCTCAAGATAAGTGTGAGTGCTATGGATGGCCTTCTCGTAGTGAGACGGGGATGAATCCATAGTAGTGTATTGATGTGGTGATTAGTGGACTCGTGTGCGCCATTTCAAAAGAGTTACCAGCAGTCGTAGAACAGGATAGCCACAGAGTCAAAGCTGGCTTGCTGCAACTAAACCCCACATTACCTCCTTGATACTAATGCATGTATGATAGGATCTGATGTAAGTCTTGCTGAGTACCTTTGTACTCACGTTTGCTTTATTTATGTTTTGCAGCGGAGACTTCGGTCTTTCTAGTAATTCCGCTTGGACTTCGACGAGTAGCTTGCTACCTCAGCTACGATCTTGTACCCTTGGGAGGGTCATGTAGATAGTCAGGCTTCTCAGCCTTTTATTTTGTAGTTGTCTGTACTCAGACATGTAATGCTTCCGCTTGTTGCTTGTATGCTCTGAATGATGGGTCATGTGACCCTTGCTTGTATCTAATGCTATGTGGCTCTTTTGGGCCTTTATCTATATGAGTTTGCGTTATGTTGTGATGCCATGTTGTACAACACATACTTGCATGTTATGCGTACGTGTAACGTGTATTGCTATGTGTGGGATCCGACTATCTAGTTGTTTATCCTTGGCAGCCTTTCATATGGGGAAATGTAAGTCTAGTGCTTCTGAGCGATAGTAGTCCGCTACATCCCGGTTCACCGGAGTCCTGCTAGCCCAGCACTACTGCTCGGAACACTTGACTGGCCGGCATGTGTTTCATGTCGTTCCTGTGTCTGTCCCTTCGGGGAAATGTCACGCGGTGTTATCCGGAGTCCTGCCTAGCCTGCTACAGCCCGGGTTACCGGAGTCCTGTTAGCCCAGTGCTACAGCCCGGATTTATACGTTGTTGACCGACATGCTCGATGTGATTCATGTATGCCTGTCCTCATGGGTTAGTGCCGCTTTGGGTTCACGACTGGCCATGTCGGCCCGGGTTCTCTGTCATATGGATGCTAGCGACACTATCATATCCGTGAGCCAAAAGGCGCAAACGGTCCCGGGCTAGGTAAGGTGGCACCCGTGGGAGTACCGTGCGTGAGGCCGCAAAGTGATATGATGTGTTACATGCTGGATCGATGTGACTTAGGATCGGGGTCCCGACGGCTTTGGTATCAGAGCCTGACTGCCTGTAGGATTTCCAAGCCAGCCTGGTCGAAGTTGAGTCTAGAAATGCTTTAGTTATGTAGGGGAATTGATTGTGGAAGGGAACGTAAGGCTCTTTTTACTCCTTATATCTCATGCCTTCTGATCTGAGTCATCCTATCTTTCCTACGGGGTTAAGGAACTAGGCTTTCTCTTCTGTCTATTAGGATCACGTGTTACTACGCCATAGTCTCTTAGGATTGGTTGATCAGAGTCATATTCCAGTTTTCGAGTACCTCCGTGCAGCCTATTTAGTAATATTTCAGAACCTTGTGTGATGATGTTGATTATGGTGCTACCCCGTCTTTTGCAGAATGTCTCATATTGAGCATTTTACTGCCGTTATGCTGCCGGAATTATCCTAGGAGTTTGAGAGATACTAAATTCTTGTGCTACCTTCTGCATCCTATAGTTGATGCTGAATCCATCCTTGTTTTCCTTGGTTTCGTTCTTCAGTATGTCATCAGTTAAACGAAGTTCTGTTGCTCGTAGCCAGAACCACGGAGATGGTAGGGATGAGGATCCTCCCGATCAGTCTTCGTTGGCAAAGTTCATGTTAGAGGTTGAGATGAACAAGCGTGAGACCAACCGCTTGTTGGCACGTATCGAGGAGAACACCACACCTCAGTTCAAAGGGTCTGCAACCATTCATGACTTCATTCGCTTGCACCCACCCACTTTTCATCATTCTATTGAGCCACTCGATGCAGATGACTGGCTTCGTAGTATCACACACAAGCTGCGTTCTGTGAACGTAGCTGAAGGTGACAAGGTCATCTATGCTGCATACCATCTGGAGGGTCCTGCTAGTCTTTGGTGGCAGAACTACGAGGCTATGCTTCCAACTGGTCAGATTCCTACCTGGAGAGTTTTCACTGAGGCTTTTCGCGAGCATCACATTCCTGAAGCTCTCCTCGATCGCAAGAGAGAAGAGTTCTGTAGTTTCACCCAGGGTAAGATGGCTGTTGATGCTTACAGTAGAGAGTTTGAGAACCTCGCCCGCTATGCTACAGAAGAAGTGTCCACGGACGCCAAGAAGCAGGCTAGGTTCCGGAAGGGTCTCAACCCCAAGTTGCGTCGTGATCTTCACTTGCACCAATGCAATACATTCCAGGCTCTTGTGAACAAAGCCATTAACGCAGAGACAGCTCAGCTCACTTACGAGGAGTCTCGTAAGCACACCCGTGATTTGGTTTCTTCCTCCTGTTCTAGTTCGCAGAAGCGCCGGATTTGGGTTCCGAACACTGCTCTTCCACCCGGTTACACACCGACGCCATCTTATGTGGCACCTCACCCAGTTCAGCCATATGCTCCACCCAGGCCTATTGGTGGACCGCCTGTCAATGCGGGTCCACGTCCTACCTCCAAGATTTGTTACAAGTGCGGAGAGCCAGGTCACATTGCCCGTATTTGCACTCAGACCAATGTTGCTCCACCTCAGCCCGAGAAGTTTGATGGTCGTGGAAGTAAGCCATCACGCAAGATGATCAGTGCCCAGACAGCTCCCACTGAACATGGACGTGTGCATCACGTCTCAGCTAAAGACGCTTATGATGATCCGGATGTCGTTCTTGGTACACTCCTTGTAAACTGTCATCCAGCTTCGGTTCTATTTGATACTGGAGCGTCTCATTCCTTCATTTCCGAAAGTTATGCCCGCTTGCACGACATATCATTTTGTGATATGCCCTCCCCACTACTCATTCAAACTCCTGGATCCAAATGGCAAACTTCTAGGATAAGTTATGGCAATGAAATCCTTGTTGACAGACTTGTATTCCTTGCATCACTTGTAGCCCTCAAGTCTTCAGATATTAACATCATCTTGGGTATGGACTGGATGACAACTCATCATGCCAAGATTGACTGTTACACCAGGTCTGTTCAACTTACACATCCATCTGGCAAGATAGTCACTGTCTCCACTAGAGTTGCAAAGTGTCAACTCTATTTTCTTAATGCCAGCCCTCTCCCAGACCTTGAAGATATCCCGGTAGTCCGTGACTTTCCGGATGTCTTTCCAGAAGAACTGCTAGGTGTTCCACCTGACAGAGATGTAGAATTTGTCATAGATCTTCTCCCAGGAACCGCTCCAATCTCTAGGAGACCTTACAAGATGGCACCCTTAGAACTAGCCGAGCTTAAGAAACAACTCAATGAGTCCTTGCAAAAGGGTTTCATCCGTCCTAGTTCTTCTCCCTGGGCTTGCCCCGTCCTCTTCGTCAAGAAGAAGGATGGTACGGACCGGATGGTTGTAGATTATCGTCCCGTTAATTTGGTCACGATAAAGAACAAGTATCCGCTTCCCAGGATCAACGACCTGTATGATCAGCTCGCTGGATCCTCAGTCTTTTCCAAGATGGATTTGAGGTTAGGCTACCACCAAATCAAGATCAGAAACGGGGACATTCCTAAAACGACTTTTGTCACTCGTTATGGCCAGTACGAGTACACCGTCATGTCCTTTGGTCTAACCAATGCTCCAGCTACCTTCTCCCGCTTGATGAACTCGATCTTCATGGAGTATTTAGATAAGTTCGTCATGGTTTACCTCGATGATATCCTTATTTACTCGAAGAACGAGGAAGAGCATGCCGAACATCTTAGACTTGTGCTAGAAAAACTCAGAGAGCACCGCCTTTATGCCAAGTTCTCCAAGTGCGAATTTTGGTTGCCAGAAGTGACCTACCTAGGCCACGTGATCTCTGGTAAGGGCATTGCTGTCAATCCCGAAAGAGTTCAGGCCATTCTTGGTTGGACTCCACCTGAAACAGTTAAACAAATTAGGAGTTTCCTTGGTCTAGCCAGTTACTGTTGCCGCTTCGTTGAAAACTTCTCCAAAGTGGCCAAACCTCTCACGGAACTTCTCAAGAAAAATAAAAAGTTTGAGTGGTCCCCACAGTGTGAGTACAGTTTTCAGGAACTGAAAAGACGCCTGACTTCTGCTCCCATACTTGTGCCACCGGATTTCACTAAGGACTTTGTTATCTACTGTGATGCCTCACGACAGGGACTAGGTTGCATTCTTATGCAGGATCGTCATGTGATTGCCTATGCATCTCGACAGTTGCATCCACATGAGGAGAATTATCCTACACATGACCTAGAGCTTGCAGCCGTAGTCTATGCACTTAAGACATGGAGACATTACCTTCTCGGTAAACATTGCGAGATATACACCGATCACCAGAGTCTCAAGTATATCTTCACCCAACCAGACTTGAACCTTAGGCAAAGACGTTGGTTGGAGTTGATCTCAGATTACGACTTAGGGATTACCTACACCCCAGGCAAGGGCAATGTCATGGCTGATGCGCTAAGTCGTAAGTCCTATTGCAACAATCTTATGTTGCAGCAGGGCCAACCACTTCTTCATGAGGAATTCTGTAAGCTTAACCTTCACATTGCTCCTCATGGATTCCTTTCTACCTTGGTGGCGAAACCTACTCTTGTGGATCAAATCATCTCTGCTCAGAAGCAGGATACGGGAATTTCCCGGATCAAGAGAAACATTAACAAGGGAGTTGGTGGAAGTTTCTCTATAGATGATCGAGGTGTTGTTTTCTTTGAGAATCGCTTGGTGGTTCCCAAGAATCAACATCTGCGACAGCTGATCCTTAAGGAGGCTCATGAATCCCCTCTCACGATTCATCCCGGTAGTACTAAGATGTATCAGGACCTACGCCAGAGGTTCTGGTGGACCAGGATGAAAAGAGAAATCGCTGAGTTCATTGCTAACTGTGATGTTTGTCGTCGCGTTAAGGCAGAGCGTCAAAGGCCTGCTGGCACCCTTCAGCCTTTAACTATTCCTGAATGGAAATGGGATAAGGTTGGTATGGACTTCATCACCGGCTTTCCCAGGACCAAGAAAGGGAATAATGCTATCTTCGTAGTCATTGACCGTCTTTCCAAAGTGGCTCACTTCCTACCGGTTCGAGAGAATATCACCGCTAGTCAGCTCGCTGACTTATATATTTCTCGAATAGTTTCACTTCATGGTGTTCCACTAGATATCAATTCATACCGTGGTAGTCTTTTCACTTCTCATTTCTGGGAGAGTTTCCAAACTGCCATGGGCACCCATCTTTCCTTCAGTACCGCTTTCCACCCTCAATCGAGTGGTCAGGTGGAAAGGGTTAACCAAATCCTCGAAGACATGCTTAGAGCTTGCGTTATCTCATTCGGTATGGATTGGGAGAAGTGTCTTCCTTTCGCCGAGTTTGCTTATAACAATAGCTACCAATCCAGTCTCAAGAAAGCTCCTTTTGAGATTCTATATGGACGAAGATGTCGAACACCTTTGAACTGGTCAGAAACCGGTGAAAGACAATTCTTTGGACCGGATATGATCCAGGAGGCAGAAGAGCAAGTTCGCATCATTCGTGAGAATTTGAAAACAGCCCAATCTCGTCAAAAGAGCCAGTATGACCGTCGCCATAAGGAAGTGGCTTATGAAGTTGGCGACAGGGCTTACCTTCGGGTTACCCCCTTGAAGGGTACCCATCGTTTCGGTATCAAGGGCAAGTTGGCTCCTCGTTACATTGGTCCCTTTCGCATTCTTGCTAAACGAGGAGAGGTTGCCTACCAGTTGGAACTACCGCCCCACCTTTCTCGAGTTCATGATGTCTTCCACGTCTCTCAACTCAGGCGTTGCTTCTCGGATCCCATTCGCGGAGTGCACCACGAAACGCTTGACCTCCAAGATAACCTCACCTACCGAGAGTATCCTATTCGCATTCTTGATCAAGCAAAGCGTGTTACTTGACGTGAGAACATCAAGTTTCTCAAAGTTCAGTGGTCTCATCATTCCGAGAGAGAAGCTACTTGGGAGCGAGAAGATCGTCTTCGACTGGAGTACCCCGCCTTCTTTCTGTTGACCCCTGAATCTCGGGACGAGATTTTTTCAAGTGGGGGCGAGTTGTCACATCCCTAGTTCTGGTATGCTCAAGGCTAGCTAGTCATGTGTGCATCATGTTTAAATTTCATTTAAATTTGAATTGGGGATTTGTAAAACCCTCATAAACCATTTCTGGGAATGACCCAAATAAAAATTGCTCCAAAAAGGTCCAAGAAATGTTCATGTCTCTCTCTGAAAATATTGGGCAGAGATAAAAATCAAACCAATATTTTTGGGAGCTCATAAGTATTTATTTTGGGCATTTGGAGTTAATGCATAATTATTTGCATTGGATATATAAATGTTATATATATTTTATATGTCCAAAAGTTGTGCCATTTGTTGAGGAGCTCTGGAATAATACCATTAGCCCCTACAAAAATTGGCATAATTAAATAAAATGGTTTAGTATTTTTATTAAACCAAACAAATGTCAGAAAAATAGAAAAGAAAACAAAAAAAATGGAAAAACCCTTACTGGACTTACCTGGGCCACCTGCTGGCCTGGCTCTGTGCCGGCCCAGCCGACTGGCCAGCGCCAATCGTCGTCTCCACCGCGCCAAGAGGACGCCGGGCGCGTGGTCGCCGCACGCCGCGCGCATGCGCGCCACGGCAGCTGCCTGCCTGCCCCTCCCCTCCTCGACCTGGCCTCGTCGAACGTCGCCACGCGACGCCCCGCACCTCTCTCCCTCTCTCCAGTGGCCTCCCCTCCTCTCTCTCGCCCGTTCCCCGCGCACGTCCGAACGCGCCGTCGCCACCGACAAGCACCACCGTGGCCACCACCTCCCCCTTGCCTCTCCGACAAGTCCAGAAGCTCCGCGAAATCGTCCTCGTCTTCCCCGTCAAGCCGCGAATCGCTGGACGCCCCGTGGAGCCGTCGCCATCTCCTTCTTCACCTTCGGCCGCCGTGGATCTCCATCGCCGCCCCGCCGTCTCCAGTGCGTCCCCGAGCTCGCCGTCAAGCCCGCCGAGTCTGCAGTGAGCTTCTGCCCCGTTCCCCTCCTCCCGTTCCTTCGTTCTCGCGCCGTAGCTCCATTTCCCCGCCATGGCCGAAGCCATCGCCGCCGCAGCCCCTCGCCGTCATGGCCACAGCCGCCGCAGCTCGCAGCCGAGCTCGCTGTTGCACTCAGTGCACCCTGGCGAGTCGAGCGGAGTTGCTCGCAGGTCCTGCTGTGCCCCAGAACACCCCGCGCGCACCTGGCCGAACTCTGGCCGCCACACTGGTCATCGCCGGCGCCACTCCGGCCACTCCCCGGCCGCGCCACCACCACGGTTGGATGCGGACGAGCGTCCGCATCCCGTAGCTGCACTCCACGCGCCAAATGGCCCCCTGTAGGCAAAACCCGCAGCGCCCCGCCGCATTCGGACTCGCCGGCGGCTAAACGTCGGCGACCGCTGACCTTTGACCGGCGTGGGTTGACCCACAGCCCGGTTTGACCTCCCCCCTCTCCCTCAATGACATGTGGGCCCGGCCCTGTTAATTTTTAACTTAAGATTAGTTTAGCAACTAATTAACCCGCTGCTAATTAACCATGACACTGACGTGTGGACCCCACACGTCAGGTTTGACCTGGTCAGCCACGGTTGACTCGCTGACATCATGCCTTTGTAATGCTGACACAATTATTTATTTTCTGGATTTAATTTTAAACAAGAAATTTCAGAAAATGTTCAAAACTTCAAAAATTCATATCAATTCAACCGTAGCTCAGATTGAAATAATTTATATATGAAAAATTATCAAAAAAATTCAATCTATCCATCTGTACCAGTTTCATGCATGACAAAACAACTTAAACCTGCTGTATAGGTGAAAACATATGAATGGCATATATAAGGACTTACTTTGGAAATGCATTTGAATCTTTGGTTCAAATGAACTTCAACCAAATGAACTCTAGCTGCATTAGCTCAAACAGCATCCCATCTTCATGCCATGTTCATACATCATATTGTTGCATATGCTTGTGTTTTGATTGTTGGCACCATTCCTTCTCGATAGGTCCTGCTCCGGAGACCGTTCCAGAGTACCTGTCTGTGAAGCAGTGCCTCCCTTGTTGATCTACCAAGCAAGCAAACCCCCCTTGTTCATTCCGATATGGTCCCACTCTCGCTCCTGCTCTCCTTTATTGCATTAGGAAAACAACGAATCAACTGCTACTTTATGCTGCGGTAGTTGAACCCATTCCTCTGCATGACCTGTCATTGCCACAGTAAATAGATGAAACCCACTAGCATGTGTAGGAGTTGATTGAGCCATGTTGTGCTTCTACCATGCCATGCCTGCTATTGCTTAGAGTTGTGTCAGGTCTGATTCATTGGGAATGGATTGGAGTGATATGATATGTTCTGATGCTGAGAGTTAAGTGTGTGAACACGATTTGGTAAAGGTAGCGGTGAGAGGCCATGTAGGAGTACATGGTGGGTTGTCTCATTGGGACCGTCCTTAAGAACCGAGTTCTGTGTAAGTTGTCCAATGACTAGCTACTACCACACATTGGGCTCCGGGCGCTCCAAGCTCTCTCGATTTATTAATCACCTCGGTCTCTGTCCAGGAGTCGCAACTAGTTTCTGGTGTTTGTAGGTAGTGTTAGTAGTCTACCAAGTGGCACCCGGCCAGGTGGGCTTGGGACAGACTAGGCACAAGTGGCACGGTGTACCAAGCGTAGATCCATCCGGCGAGGTGGGCTTGGGAACCCTGCACACATCGTTTGGGGCCGTGAGCGACACCCCGGCCGGATCTCCTTGCGGATGGAACTCGAATAGGCGATAAACCTGGACTAGAGTCTTGTGTGGTTAGTCAGGTCGTGGCCGACACCCTCGCCGGGCTTCCGCTTGAAGGTTGCCAAGATACATGACGTGTACATGGTGATAAGTGGTGAGAGCGTGTGTGAAGAAGTACACCCCTGCAGGGTTATCATGATCTATTCGAATAGCCGTGTCCTCGGTTATGGACTTCTTGGATGCTTACGTGGTACATAGACAACTTAGAGTGGATACCCTAAAATGCTCAAGATAAGTGTGAGTGCTATGGATGGCCTTCTCGTAGTGAGACGGGGATGAATCCATAGTAGTGTATTGATGTGGTGATTAGTGGACTCGTGTGCGCCATTTCAAAAGAGTTACCAGCAGTCGTAGAACAGGATAGCCACAGAGTCAAAGCTGGCTTGCTGCAACTAAACCCCACATTACCTCCTTGATACTAATGCATGTATGATAGGATCTGATGTAAGTCTTGCTGAGTACCTTTGTACTCACGTTTGCTTTATTTATGTTTTGCAGCAGAGACTTCGGTCTTTCTAGTAATTCCGCTTGGACTTCGACGAGTAGCTTGCTACCTCAGCTACGATCTTGTACCCTTGGGAGGGTCTTGTAGATAGTCAGGCTTCTCAGCCTTTTATTTTGTAGTTGTCTGTACTCAGACATGTAATGCTTCCGCTTGTTGCTTGTATGCTCTGAATGATGGGTCATGTGACCCTTGCTTGTATCTAATGCTATGTGGCTCTTTTGGGCCTTTATCTATATGAGTTTGCGTTATGTTGTGATGCCATGTTGTACAGCACATACTTGCATGTTATGCGTACGTGTAACGTGTATTGCTATGTGTGGGATCCGACTATCTAGTTGTTTATCCTTGGCAGCCTTTCATATGGGGAAATGTAAGTCTAGTGCTTCTGAGCGATAGTAGTCCGCTACAGCCCGGTTCACCGGAGTCCTGCTAGCCCAGCACTACTGCTCGGAACACTTGACTGGCCGGCATGTGTTTCACGTCGTTCCTGTGTCTGTCCCTTCGGGGAAATGTCACGCGGTGTTATCCGGAGTCCTGCCTAGCCTGCTACAGCCCGGGTTACCGGAGTCCTGTTAGCCCAGTGCTACAGCCCGGATTTATACGTTGTTGACCGACATGCTCGATGTGATTCATGTATGCCTGTCCTCATGGGTTAGTGCCGCTTTGGGTTCACGACTGGCCATGTCGGCCCGGGTTCTCTGTCATATGGATGCTAGCGACACTATCATATCCGTGAGCCAAAAGGCGCAAACGGTCCCGGTCCAGGTAAGGTGGCACCCGTGGGAGTACCGTGCGTGAGGCCGCAAAGTGATATGATGTGTTACATGCTGGATCGATGTGACTTAGGATCGGGGTCCCGACACTCCCGAACCAGGCTTCAATGACGTCGAGTCCAGCGCGCAAATTTGTCTTCGGCATTGCAAGGCGGGTTCCCCCTCCGAATCTTGTGTACCTGTATGAATAATGTCCGTAGCGTTCCTCGGTCTCGGTGCCCAATAATTGTCGTCTTCCACGTGTTGAACGAATGCGAAAAGCCCGGGGGTGTTTTTATATTAACACCCTTGGTTATATAAGCGAGCCGCCTATTTAACGGGATGGGGATCTAGATCCAAACCACATCTTCTTCTCCCCGCGAGTTATCATCAGAGCGTCTCCAGCAAAGGTCCATTCCAACATGGCCAGCCGTCGTAGCTCCTCCCCTCGCCCCTCCAGCCCCAAATCCGAAGACTGGGAGAGTTGCACCATCCCACACAGCGAGCTAGTGTCACTGCAGGCCAAAGGATTCCTTCCCCAAGCATATATGGTCCCGGTCCGAGCCGGACTCGCCACCTACAACGGCGGCAAGCAAGCGGAGAGCACCCCCAATCCTTCTAAAGGAGAGCGGGTGTGCCTCGTCCCTTATTTATTAAGGGGTCTGGGATTTCCAATTCATCCATTCCTCCGTGGGCTTCTGGAGTTCTACGGCCTCCAGGTTGCATAGACGACGTCCCGCTGCCGGACCTTGTCCGGGTCGGCCTCTCTGAGTTCAGCATGGCTCCCTTAAAGAAATGCTTAAGTTGGCGTCCGCGGAGCTCTCAGAGAGAAAGCAACAGAGACGTTCTTTACCTGATGGGCCGGATAAGACTATTGGCTCATTCCGGACTAACCATGATTGGAGTCATGGCCGCATGTATTATGCGGGGGGTGCAGCCGCTTCAATATAGGAGCCACCCCATGTGGGATTTCAACGGGGAGGATGACGCCACCCGTTACGGCCGCAAAGGGCCAGACACAGCTGCCGCTCTAGTAAAGATTCTAACATCTTTGTACAAGGGAGAAAAGGAGGACTTCCTCCGCGTCAACCCGCGGGCCAGATTCACTATGTATGAACCTCCAAATTGGGTAAGTGAACAATTGTACTTGCCTGTTTATTTAATGCTCCCATGACTAGATACGTAATCTGATGATTTCAATGCAGGAGCTGCGACAGGAGGTAAAGGATATCAACAGCTGCCCTCCACAGCCTGAGGACCCAGAACGGTCCCTCGATCCGGACTCCGAAGAGGATCCGGACATATCGGTGGAGCTCATCGACGGGGTGTTCCACCAGTTAAGCAAGGATAATACCTTGGTGGCCATTACGGCTGATTATCCCGGGTTAATCCCGGCCTCCCAGGTGACAGAAACCGGAGTGTTTATTCCCGCAAGAGATATTCCGTCCTTACATATTCCGGTGTTTCTGACGACAACCATATTTTACAGGGGAGATTTCTGAGGAGGGAGGCCGAACCTGCGGCGACTAGCCAACGAGGAGCCGCCGGGCCCCGTGGGGTAAAAAGGGATGAAGTCCGGACTGAGAGTTCGGCACAAAGGTATAATGCGCCCTCTGTCTTCCTCGCGTTATTCTGTCAGGGCATGTTAACATCCGTACTGTTTCCAGGACGAAGAGGCCTCGCCGGACTATATCCGGAGGGGCCGCCAACCGCGCCTCTACCAGCCAGGCTCCAACGTCTGGTCCGGAGGCGGGGACGAACACCAGGCTTGCGCCAGACGCTCCTCCAACAGAGGATGCGGACCGGCTATCTGCCACAAATTCAGAAGTGGAGAGCGCCATGAACCATAGGCGTCGCTGGACAGTTCTACGCGACGCTTGTTTCTCCCGAGAGGCCTTAGAGGCCTTCAATTCGGGAGATGCGTACCTTCGTGCTGCTCAAGATGGTTTAGCCAGAGCCACGGAGCAGTATGTGAAAGACATACGGGTAAGAAAATTTAAATATATATATACCAGTAGCCCCCGAGACTTGAAACAGTTAAACTAACTGATTTAAGGATCATATAATATGTAGGTTCTTACTGAGAAGAACACTGTGCTGTCCCAGGAGCTGGAGAAGTGCAAGGCCCAACTAGAGGCCGCACTAGCCGCAACAGGGGAGCCCAAAGGGACCCCCTCAGGTATGATATACTTTGAGAGATTAGTATTGTGCGGCTTATGTGCGAATCTGACAATTAATGTTACAGATGGTGCCGGACTAGATCCGGAGAGGCAACAACTCTTACGCTAGTTAAAGGCTGGCGAGAGTACGTTGACAAGGGTGAGGCGAGAGAAGAATGATCTTCAGGATGCCAACACCAAGCTGGATGTTGAACTGAAAGACGTTCGTGGCCAGCTATCTGACTCTATGAAGGAGAATCAGCGTCTTCGACGCGGCATATTTAGTAAGTGCTTGAGCGAACCCTTTGAAAAAAAGGGAGTTCGGCGAGGAGGACGAATAACAGAATTATGTCTGTAGGTACGCTCACAGGTCGTCCTGCAGAGGAGATGCCCGATTCTACGGGTGACCTTCTCCCCGAACTTCTGCAACTGCACGAACGAATTCGGCAAGCAATGCAAGGGGTTGCCCGGGCCTTATGGCCTGCCCACTCCACGCCCGAGGGCCTTGGAGAGCTTGCGGAGAAGCTGACGGAAGCTCGGCGGCGCATCCGGTTGTGGAAGATATCAGCCTGCCGACAAGGCGCGAGGGAGGCCTAGGCCATGGTGAAGACCCGCTTTACGAAGTCTGACCCCAATCACATGGCCGAGGTCGGACCAGTGGGGCCTGACGGGAAGGAGATCCCTGTGAGCTTGGTGTATGGCCAGGTAGAGCTGGCCGCAAAGTATTCCCAGGAGGACTGTAAATTAGACGGCCTGTTAGATGGTATAGAGGAGGAATATGATCAGTCAAGATGACTATGTAATTTATAATTGACATGTGTAATGCCTTCTAGCCGGATTGTAGATCGTTTGTCGTTGCCGACCTTTTCGCTTCGACCTCGGGACCTGACGGTCCGGAGTGTGTCCGAATACCATAACGGCTATATAAAAGCCGGGGTATGCATGGAGACCAGGCGTAGGGGTCATTAGTGCTTTATCAGACAAGTGCCCAACTAGTTATGTTATATTACATGGTTAGTAAGAAACATCTTCTAGAGAGAATAGTTCTGTTAAGGGTTCCTTTTGCTGGGGTGGCGTGCCCTAAAGTTCACGTCCGGACTGCAAATGCAGAAGATCATCTGGGGGCATGTATAAAATAAAAAGGTTCATCTTTAGTTCACCGACCGAATATTCCCTTAAGAACGCTAGCTTTCGGCTTCACCCAGTCTGAGGTACACATCCGGCTTATCCGGCAGTAACAATCGCAGAGGTGCTCCCTTTACCGCCTAGCCGAACAATCGGGAACGTAGGGGTAAGCACAGGAGCCAGGCAACCCAGCTTGGCCAAAACTTAAGTCATATCGATGCATATAATGGCGAAGAAAAGGTGCATGCGGAAGTCTGACTCATGCGTTGGGTGTGAAACCCATATAGACAAGCTTCTGTTAAAGAAGCCCACAGGTTTAAGGAGCGCGGATAGCACGTCACATAATGGGCCTTTTAAGGGCTAGAAAAGAAAAGAGTAGTAGACAAAGTAAAAAAAGGTATAAATGTAAATAATGGACAGAGGAAGGAGACAAACACAGAGTCCGGCGCTAGGCATAGAATCTTCGGAGACGTGTGGCGTTCCATGGGTTCGGCTCGAGTCGGTTGTCCGACGCATCTCGCAGGCGGTACGCTCCACCAGTTAGGACTTGGTCGATTATGAATGGACCTTCCCATTTGGGCTTGAGTTTGTTCTTTTGCTTATCCGGCAGGCACAGAACTAGTTCACCAACGTTGTAATTTTTGGCCCGTACTTCTCTGGTTTGATATCTTCAAGCTTGTTGTTGATAGAATGCGGAACGGGCCTTAGCCACGTCACGCTCTTCCTCTAAGGCGTCCAGGTTGTCCTGCCGATCAAGCTCGGCTTCTCTTTCTTCGTACATGCGCACTCGAGGTGAGTCATGAATTATGTCGCAGGGCAGAATCGCCTCAGCGCCGTACACCATAAAGAATGGCGTGAATCCGGTGGTACGATTTGGCGTGGTTCGCAGCCCCCAGAGTACGGAGTCGAGCTCCTCTACCCAGTGCATATCAGATTCCTTGAGGGACCGCACTAGTCTGGGTTTGATGCTGCTCATGATGAGACCATTTGCACGTTCGACCTAACCGTTAGTTTGTGGGTGATAGACAGAAGCGTAGTCGAGCTTAATGCCCATGTTTTTGCACCACAGCTTTACTTCATCAGAGGTGAAGTTTGTGCCGTTATCGGTGATAATGCTGTGGGGGACACCATAACGGTGTACGACCCCGGATATGAAGTCTATCACAGGTCTGGATTCAGCCGTCTTGACAGGCTTGGCTTCTATCCATTTGGTGAATTTATCCACCATGACCAATAAGTATTTTTTCTTGTGGGTTCCGCCTTTAAGGGGTCCCACCATATCGAGCCCCCAGACCGCGAAAGGCCAAGTGATGGGGATAGTTCGGAGGGCGTTGGGTGGCATATGGCTTTGGTTGGCAAAGAGCTGGCAACCGACGCACTGTTTGACTAGGTCCTCAGCGTCTGCTCTAGCCGTCGGCCAATAGAAGCCAGTACGGAAAGCCTTGCTTACAAGGGACCGAGCCGCGGCGTGATGGCCACCGAGTCCGGCATGAATTTCAGCCAACAGACTCCGCCCTTCCTCTTCGGAGATACACCTTTGAAGGACTCCTGTAGTGCTTTTCTTATATAGCTCTCCCTCGTGGACTTTATAGGCTTTAGATCGCCGCACTATGCAGCGTGCCTCGTTTTGGTCCTCGGGGAGTTCCTGCCTAGTAAGGTAGGCTAGGAATGGTTCCATCCACGGGGCGATGACCGCCATTATTGCATGGGCTGAGGGTGTAATTTCGGTGGCGGGGCCGCCGATTATGTCTGATTGTTCGGCATTGGGTTGTGCGGTTATGCCCGGGCTATTATCCGAGGGTTCCCCCTCCCATGTTACGGATGGTTTGAATAATCTTTCTAGGAAGATGTTGGGGGGACTGCATCTCGTTTTGCTCCAATGCGTGCCAGGACGTCCGCTGCCTGATTATTTTCTCGGGCTATGTGATGGAACTCCAGTCCCTCGAACCGAGCTGACATTTTTAGTACGGCATTGCGATAAGCTACCATTTTTGGGTCTTTGGCGTCGAAGTCGCCATTTATTTGGGATATCGCGAGGTTTGAGTCCCCGCGTACTTCCAGGCGTTGAATGCCCATGGATACCGCCATCCGGAGGCCATCTAGAAGGGCCTCGTATTCGGCTGCATTGTTGGAGTCCGTGTACATAATTTGGAGTACTTATTGGACTGTATCTCCTGTAGGGGACATCAAAACGATGCCAGCCCCCAGTCCGGCCAGCATTTTGGAGCCGTCGAAATGCATGATCCAGTTTGAGTACGTGCCATACTCTTTAGGGAGTTCGGCCTCAGTCCATTCGGCGACGAAGTCGGCTAGGACTTGCGATTTAATTGCTCGCCATGGCTTGTAGGTTATATCAAATGGGAGGAGCTCTATGGCCCATTTTGCTATCTGGCCTGTTGCATCGCGGTTGTTGATAATATCGTTGAGTGGTACTTCCGAGGCTACCATAATAGAACACTCTTGAAAGTAGTGTCGTAGCTTCCGGGATGCCATGAATACCGCGTATGCGATTTTTTTATAATGCGGGTACCGTGATTTGCATGGTGTGAGGACAGTGGACACGTAGTAAACCGGCCTTTGAAGGGGTAATTTATGTCCGTCCGTTATCCGTTCGACGACGAGTACTGCGCTAACAACTTGATGGGTTGCGGCAATGTACAATAGCATGGGTTCGCCGGTATTCGGCGCGGCCAGGACGGGGTTTGTTGCCAAGATGGCCTTTATTTCCTCGAGTCCGGCCGTGGCAGCGTCCGTCCACTCGAAGTGTTCGGTGCGCCTAAGGAGGCGGTAAAGGGGTAGTGCCTTTTCTCCCAAGCGGGAGATGAAGTGGCTTAAGGCCGCCATGCATCCGGTGAGTTTCTGAATTTGCTTGAGATCTTTTGGGACATCCAATTGTGACAGAGCTCGGATTTTAGCTGGATTTGCTTCAATTCCTCTGCCGGATACAATGAAGCCCAGGAGCTTTCCGGCTGGGACGCCAAAAACACATTTTTCCGGATTGAGCTTGATGTCGTATTTTCGCAGGTTGTCGAATGTAAGTCTCAAGTCGTCTACTAGAGATTCGACGTGTCTTGATTTAACGACCACATCATCTACGTACGCCTCCACTGTTTTGCCGATCTGGTTTGCCAAACATGTTTGAATCATGCGCTGATATGTCGCGCCGGCGTTTTTGAGACCAAAGGGCATTGTGTTGAAGCAGAATGGGCCGTATGGCGTGATGAATGCTGTTGCAGCTTGGTAGGATTCTGCCATCTTTATTTGATGGTAACCGGAGTATGCGTCGAGGAAACACAGGGAATCGTGGGCCGTATGGCGTGATGAATTCTGTTGTAGCTTGGTCGGATTCTGCCATCTTTATTTGATGGTAACCGGAGTATGCGTCGAGGAAACACAGGGAATCGTGTCCTGCGGTGGCATCGATGATTTGATCAATTCGAGGGAGGGGAAAGGGATCCTTTGGGAAGGCCTTATTAAGGTCTTTGAAGTCAACACACAGGCGCCAGGATTTGTCCTTGTTAGGTACCATTACCAGGTTTGCTAGCCAGTCCGGGTGTTTGATATCTCTAATGAATCCGGCCTCCAATAGTTTGGCTAGCTCCTCTCCCATGGCCTGTCTCTTTGGTTCGGAGAAACGCCGAAGGGTTTGTTTGACAGGTTTGAATCCTTTCTGGATATTTAAGTTGTGCTCAGCCAGCCTGCGTGGGATTCCTGGCATATCTGAGGGGTGCCAAGCGAAAATATCCCAGTTCTCTCATAGGAACTCGCGCAGTGCGGCGTTTACATCAGGGCTCAATTGTGCCCCGATGGAGGCTGTTTTATTCGGGTCCGTTGGGTGGACCTGGAATTTGACTATTTCGTCTGCTGGTTTGAAGGATGTGGATTTGGATCTCTTATCGAGTATCACATCATCCCTGCTAACCGTGGATCGCAGCGCCGTCAGCTCTTCGGCCGCTAAGGCTTCAAATAGTGCCTCGAGGGCCAATGCGGCTGTATTGTTTTCGGCGCTGAGTGCTATGTCCGGATCACTAGCGAGAGTGATAATTCCGTTTGGCCCAGGCATCTTAAGCTTCATGTACCCGTAATGGGGTATGGCTTGGAAAACTGTGAATGCCTCTCGTCCTAATATAGCGTGATATCCGCTTCTGAACGGGGCCACCTGGAACGTGATTTGTTCGGACCTGTAATTATCCGGCGTGCCGAATACCACATCTAGTGTGATCTTTCCCGTGCAGCGTGCTTCCTGACTGGGGATTATTCCTCTAAAGGTTGTGCTGCTTCGCTCAATGCGGTTCCAGTCTATTTCCATCTTTTGGAGGGTTTCCTCGTAGATGAGGTTCAATCCGCTGCCTCCGTCCATAAGTACCTTTGCGAGGCGACAGCCGTCCACTATGGGACTGAGAACCAATGCGGCTGGTGCTCTGGCTATTCGAAATTTAGGTTCGTCGCTCGCATTGAAGGTGATGGCAGTATTGCTCCATGGATTTATGGTCGCTACTTGGTAGACTTCGGCGAGGCTGCGAAGTGTTCTTTTTCGCATGTTATTTGATGCGAAAGTCTCGGAGATTGTGAGAACGGTACTGAAATTCTTGGGCTGGTTTCCTTCGACCTCTGGATTTAGGAGGTCCTCGCCAATTTTGGCCACCTGCCGGAGTATCCAACATGCCCTGAGGCTGTGAGTTGGGGTGGCATCCTCTGTACTATGAATCTTGCAGGGTCCATTGAGCCACCTTTCTAGCACGGTTTCGTGCCCCCTAGAGGGTTTTGATTTTTTATTTAATCCGGGCGCTTTGCTGTAGTGCGCCCTTTTGATTCGGACGGGATTGCTATTCAAGGCCGGATTATCCCAAAATTTAATTTCGGTTTTCCGAGCACTTTCCATCGCACAGTATTTTTGTACTATGGATGCCAAGTCAGCAAAGTGCATAATATTACGACGACTTATGGCGTTGAATATCCCCTTGTCCGTGCAGTTACTGCAGAAGATTGAAATCGCGTCTACCTCGTGGCAGTCCTTTATCCTGTTCATAAGCAGGAGGAATCTGGCCCAGTAATGATGTATTGTTCCTTCGGGCATCTGATTGATTTGGGAGAGATCGCTTAAGATCGGACGGGCGGAATTCATTAGATCTGATACTTCGCCCGGTTTGCTGTTCGGAGGCCGAACGACCTCCGGATTCCAAGATCCGGAGTCCTGTATGTTTTCCGGTTTGCCTGGTTCCAAGCCCAGGTCTTCGGTTGTATCCTCCCCTCCGTGGATATCCGGCATGGAGGGTTCCGGAATTCGGACATAACTGGTGCTTAAGATTGATGAAGGGTCACCGCATTGTGATTCCACCACAGCAACATGATGGGTGGCTTGGGGAGAGTTGATTTCCCTTAGATCGGGTTTAGGCCCAACCTGGTCGTAGTTTGTAGCGACCCCCAAGGCGACGATGCGATCCAGGAGCTCGTTTATGGAGGAGAGCTCCACCGGATCTAGTTGCTCGGCCAATTCCGAGCTGACGCGGAGATAGTTTTCGATGACCCAAGAGGTCACCATCGGCGTAATGGTCGAACGGGCGGTCATGAGAAAACCACCCAGCCGGAGGGGTTGGCCGATAGCCAAAGCTCCCTCAGTGACGGCGCCGTCTTTAAAGACGGGAAAAGGCATCCTTCCTGATCGCGACGGCACAGAGGAACTCTCAATGAAAGCACCAATGTCGGTGTCAAAACCGGCGGATCTCGGGTAGGGGGTCCCGATCTGTGCGTCAAGGTCGGATGGTAACAGGAGACAAGGGACACTTTATTTTACCCAGGTTCGGGCCCTCTCGGAGGAGGTAAAACCCTACTCCTGCTAGATTAATATTGATGATATGGGTAGTACAAGAGTGGATCTACCACGAGATCAAGGAGGCTAAACCCTAGAAGCTAGCCTATGGGTATGATGATGGTTATGATGTGTTCGTCCTACGGACTACAACCCTCCGGTTTATATAGGCACCGGATAGGGTTAGGGTTACACAGAGTCGGTTACATTGGTAGGAGATCTTGAATATCCGCACGCCTAGCTTGCCTTCTACGCCAAGGAAAGAACCTTCCGGACACGGGACGAAGTCTTCAATCTTGTATCTTCATAGTCCTGGAGTCCGGCCGAAGATATAGTTCGGCTATCCGAACACCCCCTAATCCAAGACTCCCTCAGGGAGACTATCATTTGAAGCACAAGAGCAAGGAGTTCATCATCAACACACCATTTGTTACTTCTTGGAGAGTGGTGTCTCCTAGATTGGCTAGGTGTCACTTGGGAGCCTCCGACAAGATTGTGGAGTTGAACCAAGGAGTTTGTAAGGGCAAGGAGATCGCCTACTTCATGAAGATCTACCGCTAGTGAGGCAAGTCCTTCGTGGGCGATGGCCATGATGGGATAGACAAGGTTGCTTCTTCGTGGACCCTTCGTGGGTGGAGCCCTCCGTGGACTCGCGCAACCGTTACCCTCCGTGGGTTGAAGTCTCCATCAACGTGGATGTAGGATAGCACCACCTATCCGAACCACGACAAAAACATCCTTGTCTCCAATTGCGTTTGAATTCTCCAAACCCTTCCCTTTACATTCTTGCAAGTTGCATGCTTTACTTTCCGCTGCCTATATACTCTTTGCATGCTTGCTTGAATTGTGTGATGATTGCTTGACTTGTCCTAAAGTAGCTAAAATCTGCCAAGAACTAAAATTGGGAAAAGGTTAAGTTTTTATTTGGTCAAGTAGTCTAATCACCCCCCCCCCCCTCTAGACATACTTTCGATCCTACACTATGGAAATGCCATGATAGGTAGGTATGGTGGCTGTTTTGAGGAAGATATAGGGAGGTTTATGTGTGAAAGAGTGTATCATATCACGGGGTTTGGATGCACCTGCGAAGTTTGCACCAACTCTCAATGTTAGAAAGGGCAATGCACGGTACCGAAGAGGCTAGCAAATGGCGGAAAGGTAATAGTGTGTATAATCCATGGACTCAACATTAGTCAAAAGAACTCATATACTTATTGCAAAAATTTAGAAGTCATCAAAAATCAAGTACTACGCGCATGCTCCTAGGGGGATAGATTGGTAGGAAAAGACCATCGCTCGTCTCCGACCGCCACTCATAAGGATGCACAAGCCAGGTACACTTCATGCTTCAAATTTATTACACAACTTTAACCATACGTGCATGCTACGGGACTTGATAACTTCAACACAAGTATTTCTCAAATTCAAAACTACTCAACTAGCACGACTATGATATTATCACGTCCATATATCAAAACAATTATCAAGCATCAAACTTATCTTAGTATTCAACCCACTAAAAAGAAAGTTTCACATATCTTGAATACCAAGTATATTAACATTAAGCAAATTACGATGCTATTAATGACTCTCAAAATAATCTAAGTGAAGCATGAGAGATCAAGTTTCTTTAAAACAAACCACCACCGTGCTCTAAAAGATCTAAGTGAAGCACTAGAGCAAAAATTATCACGCTCAAAATGATATAAGTGAAGCACATAGAGTAAACTATCAAGCTCAAAAGATATAAGTGAAGCACATAGAGTATTCTAGCAAATTTCAATTCATGCATGGCTCTCTCAAAAGGTGTGTACATCAAGGATGATTGTGGAAGACTAACAAGCAAAGACACAAATAATAGAAGACGCTCCAAGCAAAACACATATCATGTGGTGAATAAAAATATAGCTCCAAGTAAATTACCGATGGAAGTGGACGAAAGAGGGGATGCCTTCCGGGGCATCCCCAAGCTTTGACTTTTTGGTGCCCTTGGATTATCTTGGGGGTGCCATGGGCATCCCCAAGCTTAGGATCTTGCCACTCCTTGTTCCATAATCCATCAAAAGAATTCACCCAAAACTTGAAAACTTCACAACACAAAACTCAATAGAAATCTCGTGAGCTCCGATAGAGAAAGAAAACAAAAGACTAATTTAAGATACTGTAGTGAACTTGTTATTTATTTGTATTGGTGTTAAACCTACTGTATTCCAACTTCTATATGGTTTATAAACTATTTTACTAGCCATAGATTCATCAAAATAAGCAAACAACACACGCAAAACAGAATCTGTCAAAAACACAATAGTCTGTAGTAATCTGTTACTAACGCAAACTTCTAGAACACGAAAAATTCTACCAAAATTATACGACATGGGAAATTTGTTTATTGATCAGCAGCAATTGGAATCACTATTTTATCACGTTCTTGTGATTTTTAACAATTCGGGCACTGAGCGCAAAGATTCTGGAACTTACAGCAAGATCAAATGACTATCTTCCAAGAAGATCTAATAGGTTTAACTTGGCACAAACACTAATTAAAAGATAAAACCACATCTAAACAGAATCTAGATGGATTATTTATTCCTAAACAGAACCAAAAACAAAAACACAAAATAAAATTAGGTTGCCTCCCAACAAGCGCTATCGTTTAACGCCCCTAGCTAGGCATAAAAGCAAGGATAGATCTAGGTATTGCCATCTTTAATTTTCAACTTTTTAGCGGAGTCATGCTCGAATCCGGGGGGTTCTTCCCTCTTCTATTCATACTCGGAAATTTTTAGATCTAAAGAATCCAACCGTTTATTGCAAAGAGTAATCAACATATTCATACGGTTAAGATTTCCGCTAATATTTTTAAGAGGCTCAAGAGACTTTTGTAAAATCTTTGTTACTTCGCAAATCTTCTCAAACACTTGGGTTTCTTCCTGGGTAGGATGAGATCCTCCCTTTTGGGATGGTGTTCCCACTATTCCCTCTATAATCTCATGCGCAATACCGGGATCAATATTAATGAAATTTCCCTTGGCCATGCAATCCAAGAGTTGTCTATGCGTCATGTTTAACCCAACATAAAAATTGTGAAGAAGAATTCTAAAGTTCACCTCTAGGGTGCACTTACGATAAGATTCAATCATCCTATACCAAGCATCTTTTAAGTTTTCTCCTTGTCGTTGCTTGAAGTGAAGAACTTCAAACTCGGGAGACATAGGAGCGGATAAGGAATTCGACATAGCGACAGGTAAACAAACTAACACATGAGCAAACAAAAGGCAAAGGGAAAAAGAGGAGGAGATTGGGAAAGAGAGGGCGAATAAAACGGCAAGGGTGAAGCGGGGGAGAGGAAAACAAGAGGCAAATGGCAAATAATGTAATGCGAGAGATAGAGATTGTGATGGGTACTTGGTATGTTGAATTTTGCGTAGGCCTCCCCGGCAACGGCGCCAGAAATCCTTCTTGCTACGTCTCGAGCTAGCGTTGGTTTTCCCCGAAGAGGAGGGGTGATGCAGCACAGTAGCGTAAGTATTTCCCTCAGTTTTTGAGAACCAAGGTATCAATCCAGTAGGAGGTCACGCGCAAGTCCATCGTACCTCCCCGGAAACTTCTTGGAGTAGGGTCCAAGTCTCCTGGATCACGTTCGGTGAGAAGATCACGTTCCCAAAGGTTTCATTCCGTTTGGACTCCGTTTGATATTCTGTTTCCTCGAAATACTGAAATAGGCAAAAAAACAGCAATTCTGGGCTGGGCCTCCGGTTAATAGGTTAGTCCCAAAAATAATATAAAAATGGAAAATAAAGCCCAATATAGTCCAAAACAGTAGATAAAGTAGCATGGAGCAATCAAAATTATAGATACATTGGAGACGTATCAGACATCACCATTCGGTACAGCATTCCGCACAGCATCATCACCGACAACGACACGAACTTTGCCAAAGGCGCCTTGGCCCGTTTCTGCGTGATGCGGGGCATCCGAATGGACTTAGCTCCGTTGCCCATCCCAAGTCAAACGGTCGGGTGAAGCGAGCAAACGGCCTCATCCTGTCTGGCATCAAGCCCCGACTGGTCAAGCCTCTAGAGCGCTCGGCCGACTGCTGGATCAAGGAGTTGTCGGTCGTCCTTTGCAGTCTTCGTACTACACCAAACAAAGCAACCGGCTTCACACCCTTCTTCCTCGTGTACGAGGCCGAGGCCGTCAACCCAACTGACAATGAGTTCGGCTCGCCTCGCATCACCATGTACACGGAGGCGAAAGCAAAGGAGGCGCGAGAAGATGGTGTCGATTTGCTGGAAGAGGGCCGGTTACTGGCGCTCAGCCGGTCCGCCATCTACCAGCAGAGCCTGCACAGCTATCACGGCAGGAAGGTCAAGTCGCGTGCTTTTCGTGAAGGGGACCTTGTGCTCCGGCTGATCCAGCGGACAGTCGGACAGCACAAGCTCTCGGCTCCTTGGGAGGGGCCTTTCATCATCAGCAAGGCCCTGGGCAACGACTCCTACTACCTCATCGACGCACAAAAGCCCAGGGCTCGCAAGAGGGACAATTCCGACCAAGAGACAGAACAACCATGGAACACGAATCTTCTCCGCTCATTTTACAGTTGAGGCAGTGTATGTACCATGCTACCTTTTGTATTAAGCAAAGGCAATGGGTCCCCCGAGGCGCACTCGGGGGCTACCTGTTTATCTATATGATAAGCTTCACCTATGAATGTGTTATTTCATTCTTTCGCCCTGCCCGGGTCTGGTCAGCCGGCCCAGGGGCTCGCCGCCTTGACCTAAGTTGGCACCACCTGTAGTCGGCTAAGTAGTGTGCCGACACCTAAGCCCTCTCTTCGCCTCAGCTATAGCTCATAGCAAAATTGTCCGGCTGGCAAGAGCTAAAGGTAGGAAACGTTGTCCACAAAAAAAACGAGTAAGGAAGAACGCTAGTATAGGCCAAGCCAGCTCCACGCCTCACCCGTCCGGCTGCCCAGCAGCCGGCCGACCGGCTTCTCGCTCGACTAGCTACGCTCTAAGCAGCTGAAACAACTTGCCTATTCTAAATGGCCAAGTCCCTGACCCAGCCACAGACCGTAGCGCGGTTGTCCAACTGGCAGGGCGGCAGCCAAAAGAAGACGGCAAAAGAAAAAGGAAAATAGAGCAAAGGCAAACTCGAGCCAGAACTCGGCAAAGACACAAGCATGTGGGAAATAAATTATTTATACTGCAAAACGCCCGAGGCCACCATTCAACAGAGTTTTGAAATACACCCCCACTGGGTGGAACTGCGCGCTATTAACTTGTTTTTCGAGTACAAGACAAAGAAATTTTAAAGATAAAGGGCCTCCTAGGCCAAGGGCACTACGGGCGGCTTGGACATGTTGGCGGTGGCTGAGGCGCCGGCTAGTGGGGCGTCCGGCTGTCGGGTCTCGGCCTGGTCGGCATCGGCGGCGGGTGACGTGGTCTCCCATGGCTCGTTGGCGGAGGCCGATTGGGCTGAGTCTGGCTAGTCGCCCCGTCGTCCGGTGCGACGTCCTCGCCTTCCTCGTATTTGTCCTCCTCGCCCTCATCGCTGGAGGCAATCTCCTCCGCCGAGTCCTCCCCTCGTCCGGGTTCAGCCCGAACCAAGAGGGCGGCACCTCAGTGCCGTCTTCCGCCAGCTCTGGAATGAAGACTCCGATGTCGGTGTAGTCGGCAAGGGCCGCCGCATGTTTGACATTCTCATCACGCGCCACCTCCAGCTCTGGCCATGCTTCCTGGCGGAAGGCGGCCAGCTGGGCCAACCTCACGTCCGGATACCAGGCCTTGACGAACTCCAATGTTGCCCTAGCGCCTGCCGAGCAGCGACGCCCTTCCAGGCCTCGAACCGCTCGACCGCCACCTCCAGCTAGTCGGCAGTCTGACTGGGAGTCTAAGGAATCTGAGCATCCGGCCAGAGCCCTGCCAAGACCTGTGACCGAGCGCGCTAAAGACGGCAGAGCAGGCGGTGCGCCGGCTCAAGGCACATCTTGATGGCGAAGAGCTGCTCGCCCAGAGTCTGGGGCTGGTTCGGCGAAATTTCCGTGCCCGCCCTCCTCCGCTGATCGCGCCACGCCTCGACCGCCTGGCAAATGGCAACGGAGCGACCGGGGAAAAACTCTGTCCAAAAGAAGACTAAGGATTTAGAAATGATCTACCTTCGACCATGTCATGGATCACCTCGTAGCCGTCCGACAGCAGTTTCTCCCTCTCGGCCCAGTCCGAGCGCTCAGTCCCAAACTCGGCCTTGAGGAGCGCCTCTCCGTCCTTCAGCTGCCGGACCTCCTCCTTGTGCCGAGCCACCTAGTCCGCCCGCTCCTTCGCTAGCCGATCACGCTCCGCGACTGCCTGGCTGCGCCTCTGCTCCTTGGCATGGAGCTCAGTCTCGAGCTCGCCCAAACGCGTCCGCAGCTGAGCGGCGACCTCTGCCAAAGCAAGAAAGAAACACCAACATCAACAAAGAACAAGAAGTTGCCGGAAGATCCGACCCGACTGCTCAACAATCGGCCCAAATCTCAGGGGCTACACCCAGCGGGAGCGCTTGCGCGGCCCCACTGAAAGACGGTCTACTTACCACAGCTCTGGTTCAGAACAGCAGTCCGTTTGGCCAGCGCCTGATTTTGGGAGTTGTAGGCGGCCGCACGCAAGTTGTGGTAGTCCTGCAACGAGAGCAACACTTCAGCATTCGGAAGCACGGCTTGGAACTCGGGGGCTACACCCAGTGCGTGCGCTGGCGCGCCCTCACTGGAGATTACCCGGACGACCGTCAGCATCGCCAACAGCTCATTCCTGGCCTTCAGGAGGGTGGCGTTGTGGGTGTTGAACTGGTCCAAGACGTCCTTCACCGCGACGTTGAGGATGGCCGAGCCTGCTCCTGACGTCCAGCCAGGCAGAGCAGAACTTGTGGCCTCGGTGTTGGGCGCCGACGAACTCGCGGCCCCAACCTCCATCGGCCTCGCCGCAGAAGCGGCCCGCGATGGGCGCTAGCGCGGGGAGGTGCGTGTCATCCCGACCCGGCTCGCCACCAGCTCGGTGCTGGACGGCGGCACCTCAGGCCCTTCGAGCTGGCTCCCACCCCGCTCGCCAGCACTCGGCACACGTAGAGCCACTTCCACCTCCGGGACGATGGGGTCGACCCCTCCACGCTCCATGGCCATCTGGTCAGCACCGGCTCCTCCAGTCGGCGCCCACCGGCGGCTCCGGCATGTGCAAGACGGCGGCCTCCGGAACCACATTGCGGATCGGGTCCTTCGCTGCCTTGGTGTCGGCCTCCGCCTGCGCCTTGGCCGCCGCGTACGCGTGCGCCTTGGTTGCAACCTCGGCCTCTGCTTGTGCAGCGATCGCCGCCTCGGCCTCCTTTCGCGCCGCAGCGTCCCGCTCCACCCGCGCCTCTTGTGTATTTCTTTCTGTCGCCTCACGAAGGGCAGCGGTCGGGTCCATGCGGCTGGTATCCTCAGGGCCGCCAGACAGGGCCCGTGACACGGAGAGGGGAGCCCTGCGCGGCGAATCAAGCACAAATAAGAAGATTGTGATGTCTACTATGCAACTTTCTTATTGTAGATGTTGTTGGGCCTCCAAGTGCAGAGGTTTGTAGGACAGTAGCAAATTTCCCTCAAGTGGATGACCTAAGGTTTATCAATCCGTGGGAGGCGTAGGTTGAAGATGGTCTCTCTCAAACAACCCTGCAACCAAATAACAAAGAGTCTCTTGTGTCCCCAACACACCCAATACAATGGTAAATTGTATAGGTGCACTAGTTCGGCGAAGAGATGATGATACAAGTGCAATATGGATGGTAGATATAGGTTTTTGTAATCTGAAAATATAAAAACAGCAAGGTAACTAATGATAGAAGTGAGCGTAAACGGTATTGCAATGCTAGGAAACAAGGCCTAGGGTTCATACTTTCACTAGTGCAAGTTATCTCAACAATAATAACATAATTGGATCATATAACTATCCCTCAACATGCAACAAAGAGTCACTCCAAAGCCACTAATAGCGGAGAAAAAACGAAGAGATTATGGTAGGGTACGAAACCACCTCAAAGTTATCCTTTCTGATCGATCTATTCAAGAGTCCATAGTAAAATAACATGAAGCTATTCTTTCCGTTCGATCTATCATAGAGTTCGTACTATAATAAAACCTTAAGACACAAATCAACCAAAACCCTAATGTCACCTAGATACTCCAATGTCACCTCAAGTATCCGTGGGTATGATTATACGATATGCATCACACAATCTCAGATTCATCCATTCAACCAACATAAAAGTACTTCAAATAGTGCCCCAAAGTTTCTACCGGAGAGTCAAGACGAAAACGTGTGCCAACCCCTATGCATAGGTTCATGGGCGGAACCCGCAAGTTGATCACCAAAACATACATCAAGTGAATCAATAGAATACCCCATTGTCACCACGGGTATCCCACGCAAGACATACATCAAGTGTTCTCAAATCCTTAAAGACTCAATCCGATAAGATAACTTCAAAGGGAAAACTCAATCCATTACAAGAGAGTAGAGGGGGAGAAACATCATAAGGTCCAACTATAATAGCAAAGCTCGCGATACATCAAGATCGTATCACCTCAAGAGCACGAGAGAGAGAGAGAGAGAGAGAGAGATCAAACACATAGCTACTGGTACATACCCTCAGCCCTGAGGGTGAACTACTCCCTCCTCGTCATGGAGAGCGCCGGGATGATGAAGATGGCCACCGTTGAGGGTTCCCCCCTCCGGCAGTGTGCCGGAACAGGGTCCCGACTAGTTTTTGGTGGCTACAGAGGCTTGCGGCGGCGGAACTCCCGATCTATTCTGTTCCTCGATGATTTTAGGGTATATTGATATATATAGGCAAAAGAAGTTAGTCAGGGGAGCCATGAGGGTGGAGGGCGCCCCCAGGGGGTGGGCGCGCCCCCTGGCTCGTGCCTTCCACATTAAACCCCTGACGTGCACTCCAAGTCTCCCAGATTGCTTACTTTCCAAAAATAACTCTCCCGAAGGTTTCATTCCGTTTGGACTCCATTTGATATTCCTTTTCTTCGAAACACTGAAACAAGGAAAAAACAGGAACTGGCACTGGGCTCTGGGTTAATAGGTTAGTCCCAAAAATCATATAAAAGTGCTTAGTAAAGCTCATTAACGTCCAAAACAGATAATATAATAGCATGAATACTTCATAAATTATAGATATGTTGGAGACGTATCAGCATCCCCAAGCTTAATTCCTGCTCGTCCTCGAGTAGGTAAATGATAAAAGAAAGAATTTATGAAGTGTGAATGCTAGCAGGTGCACAAGTTTAATCAATGATAATTTCAATCACCTTTTCTAGCATCATTATATGTCATTAACAGTAGCTCAACTCATAGAACTTTGTATGATCAAGTAACAAGCTATTCACATGTTAAAGCATAGATCATAAACTTTCTTGAAAACTAACAAACCGTGTTATTAGTCATCAAACAATTACAATTCATCTTATTTTCAGGAAGAGTCTATGTCAGAGCTTTGATTCAGCAAACTTCACATAGTCAACTATCATTTAGTCTTCCATGATTGCTACCACTCAAAGCATATTTTTAGAACAAATAGTATTCATCGAACACAGAGAAGCATAGGGGCTTAATGTTTCGCCTCCCAACCTTCTACCTCAAGGGTAATGTCAACAATAATAATTCATGCTCAAATATATTTGAATGGCCATATATGCTTAGATATTTCCATCACATGATGCTTGCCAACTAAAGTGTAGGTAGGAATGAGAAGGAATACTATTGACTCTTGCATAAAAGTAAAAGATAGGCCCTTCGCAGAGGGAAGCAGGGATTTGCAGAGGTGCCAGAGCTCGAAGCTAAAACATAGATGAAAATAATTTTGAGAGGTATGCTTTCATTGTCAACATAACGACCAAGAGTTCCCAATATCTTCCATACTACATACATTATAGGAGGTTCCCAAACAGAAAGGTAAAGATTTTACTCCCCCTCCACCAACAATCACACTCCACGACTTGTCCGAAACAATAGGTGCCGTCCAACTATCAACAATCCTGGGGGAGCTTTGTTTAAATTATTTTCGAATTTGTTTTTGATCTTCTGATCATAGGACTGGGCATCCCAGTTACCAGCCATTTTCTCATGAATGATGAGCGGAGTCCACTCATCGTGAGAATAACCCACCTAGCATGGAAGATACTGACAGCCCCTAGTCGCTACATGAGCGATTCGGGCATACAAAACAGATTATTATTTGAAGGTTTAGAGTTTGGCACATGAAAATTTACTTGGAACGGCAGGTAAATACCGCATATAGGTAGATATGGTGGACACTCATGGAGGAAACTTGGTTCAAGGAATTTGGATGCACAAGCAGTATTCCCGCTTAGTACAGATATTTTGGCTAGCAAAGGATTCTAAATATCAAGCACCACATGTTAGAGGATCCATAACAATATAACTTCTATACAAATATACCCAAGCATAACTCATTATGTTGTCTTCCTTGTCCAACTTCAACTAATTTGCTCAGGTTTGAAAATAATTAATGGGGCTCACAATCATAGAAGATGTCCAAGTTAGTATACTTATATGTGAAACCTCTCTTCCTTCAATATTCTTTCATGAATTGCTCAAGTGACCAATACAACATTTGCTAACCTACAATAAATTTACCACCTCTACTTCTGATATGTAAAGTCATTACTCCTCATGGGATAAGCATATGTAACATATATAATTTCATATTTATTACATTCAAATCATTCAACCATTACTCATAGGATATAAGTGAAGCACACGAGTAAATGACAAACTACTCCAATAAGATATAAGTGAAGATCAATAAGTAGTTAAATAATTATGTAGCTATGTGAAGAATCTCTCTCATTTAAGAATTTCAGATCTTGATACTTTATTCAAACAGCAAGCAAAATAAAAGAAAATAAAACGACATGACGCTCCAAGCAAAACACATATCATGTGGTGAATAAAAATATAGCTCCAAGTAAATTTACCGATGAACGAAGACGAAAGAGGGGATACCTTCCGGGGCATCCCCAAGCTTAGGCTCTTGGTTATCCTTAAATATTACCTTGGGGTGCTTGGGAATCCCCAAGCTTAGGCTCTTGCCACTCCTTATTCCATATTCCATCGAATCTTTACCCAAAACTTGAAAACTTCACAACACAAAACTCAACAGAAAACTCGTAAGCTCCGTTAGTATAAGAAAATAAAACCACCACTTAGGTACTGTTGTGAACTCATTCTAAATTCATATTGGTGTAAAACCTACTGTATTCCAACTTCTATATGGTTTATAAACTATTTTACTAGCCATAGATTCATCAAAATAAGCAAACAACACATAGAAAACAGAATCTGTCAAAAACAAAACAGTCTGTAGTAATCTGTATCAAACGTATACTTCTGGAACTCCAAAAATTCTACCAAAATAGGAAGACCTAGATAATTTTTTTATTGATCTTCTGCAATTGAAGTCAGTATTTTATCACGTTCTGGTGATTTTTAACAATTGTTTTCGTGAACAGAAAGTTTCTAGAATTTTCAGCAAGATCAAATAACTATCATCCAAGAAGATCCTATAGGTTTAACTTGGCACAAACACTAATTAAAACATAAAAACATCTAAACAGAAGCTAGATGGATTATTTATTAGTAAACAGGAACAAAAAGCAAGGAGCAAAAATAAAATTGGGTTGCCTCCCAACAAGCGCTAACGTTTAATGCCCCTAGCTAGGCATGATAGTTTCAATGATGCTCGCATAAAAGATGAGAATTGAAACATAGAGAGAGCATCATAAAGAATATGACTAGCACATTTAAGTCTAACCCACTTCCTATGCATAGGGATTTTGTGAGCAAAAACTTATGGGAACAAGAATCAACTTGCATAGGAAGGTAAAACAAGCATAACTTCAAGATTTTAAGCACATAGAGAGGAAACTTGATATTATTGTGGTTCCTACAAGCATACATTCCTCCCTCATAATAATTTTCAGTAGCATCATGAATGAATTCAACAATATAACCAGCACCTAAAGCATTATTTTCATGATCTACTTGCATAGAAATTTTACTACTCTCCACATAAGCAAAATTCTTCTCATTCGGAATAGTGGGAGTATCACAAGAGACTTGAATACTATAAATTGTTTCCACATTAAAAGAGTAATGTTCAGAAAAAGGGTAATCATAATCATGACAAGTTTTATATATATAATCATCACTACTTTTTATAGCATAAGTTTCATCACAATAATCATCATAAGTAGCAACTTTGTTCTCATCATAATCGATTGAAACCTCTTCCAAGATAGTGGACTCATCACTAAATAAAGTCATGACCTCTCCAAATCCACTTTCATAAATATTATAAGATTCAACATCCTCCAAAATAGTGGGATCATTACTTCCTAAAGTTGACACTCTTCCAAACCCACTTTCATCAATATAATCATCATAGGTAGAAGGCATGCTATCATCATAACAACTTTGCATATCAAAACTTGGGAGACTAAAAATATCATCTTCATTACACAGAGCATCCCCAAGCTTGGGACAAACATTAATTGGAGAAAATATATTCTCAAAAACATCATCTTCATCAAACATAGCATCCCCAAGCTTGGGCCTTTTCATATCATAAGCATAATCACCCTCATCATTAATAGTGTGGATAGCACCAATAGTATAGCAATTATCATCATCACAATGAGTAGTAGGAGCAACATCATTTGGGAGGGATACCTTTTTACCTTTGATTCTCCGTTTTTTCTTTCTCTTCTTCACATCATGTGTGGGTTTATCCCTCTTTTTTGATCTCCTTATTGATGAGATTGGTTGAATAGAAAGGTCCTCCTCGTTACCTGATTCATCATAAGAAATAATAGGAGGGTATTGGGAAGTCTCTTCCCTTTCATTAGTGTTCTCTTCATCTTCTATTTTCTTTCTTTTCTTTATATAATTGGCAATATAAGGATTTTCAATGCAATTCACCACACAATACATATAATTTTCTTCTAGATCAATATCGAGGAATTTCTCGAGGTTATATTCTGGAATAATCTTAGTTCGACGTTTAATTTCTTCATAACCCATAAGCAAACTAAGTTCATTATAATGTGCAAGGGAAATCAAGTCATCACAATTTTTGAACACGATTCGATCATGAAACAATTCTCATTTGATATTTAAATGACCATGTTCATTGCAAAGTTCACAAGTACGGCTAAGATATTTTAAATTTTCAGCACTAACATTTGGACTTTCTTGCAACCATTTAGTTTCTAAATGCTTATGCCTCTTGCAATATCTATCTTCCCTATTTGGTGTGTACTTGCAAACCCAATGCACTCCACAAAAATTGACATGTTTATAGGAGACATTTTCATCATAACTAGTGCAATCATCATTAGTACCATGGATATTCAAGGAGTTCATACTAACAACATTCCAATCATGCTCATCATTCAAAGATTTAGTGCCAAACATTTTAATGCATTCTTCTTCTAACACTTTGGCACAATTTTCCTTCCCATCATACTCATGATGAAAGATATTAAAAAGATGAAGCATATGAGGTAAACTCAATTCCATTTTTTTAGTAGTTTTCTTTTATAAACTAAACTAGTGATAAAACAAGAAACTAAAAGATTCGATTGCAAGATCTAAAGATATACCTTCAAGCACTCACCTCCCCGGCAACGGCGCCAGAAAAGAGCTTAGTTGACGGGGTGTGAGTGCCGCTTACCTAGCCTCCCCGGCAACGGCGCCAGAAAAGAGCTTGATGTCTACTACGCAACCTTATTCTTGTAGACGTTGTTGGGCCTCCAAGTGCAGAGGTTTGTAGGATAGTAGCAAATTTCTCTCAAGTGGATGACCTAAGGTTTATCAATCCATGGGAGGCGTAGGTTGAAGATGGTCTCTCTCAAACAACCCTGCAACCAAATAACAAAGAGTCTCTTATGTCCCCAACACACCCAATACAATGGTAAATTGTATAGGTGCAATAGTTCGGCGAAGAGATGATGATACAAGTGCAATATGGATGGTAGATATAGGTTTTTGTAATCTGAAAATATAAAAACAGCAAGGTAAATAATGATAAAAGTGAGCATAAACGGTATTGCAATGCTAGGAAACAAGGCCTAGGGTTCATACTTTCACTAGTGCAAGTTCTCTCAACAATAATAACATAATTGGATCATATAACTATCCCTCAACATGCAACAAAGAGTCACTCCAAAGCCACTAATAGCGGAGAACAAATGAAGAGATTATGGTAGGGTACGAAACCACCTCAAAGTTATCCTTTCTGATCGATCTATTCAAGAGTTCATAGTAAAATAACATGAAGCTATTATTTCCATTTGATCTATCATAGAGTTCGTACTATAATAACACCTTAAGACACAAATCAACCAAAACCCTAATGTCACCTAGATACTCCAATGTCACCTCAAGTATCTGTGGGTATGATTATACGATATGCATCACACAATCTCAGATTCATCTATTCAACCAACACAAAAGTACTTCAAAGATTGCCCCAAAGTTTCTACCGAAGAGTCAAGACGAAAACGTGTGCCAACCCCTATGCATAGGTTCATGGGCGGAACCCGCAAGTTGATCACCAAAACATACATCAAGCGAATCAATAGAATACCCCATTGTCACCACGGGTATCCCACTCAAGACATACATCAAGTGTTCTCAAACCCTTAAAGACTCAATCCGTTAAGATAACTTCAAAGGTAAAACTCAATCCATTACAAGAGAGTAGAGGAGGCGAAACATCATAAGATCCAACTATAATAGCAAAGCTCGCGATACATCAAGATCGTATCACCTCAAGAACACGAGAGAGAGAGAGAGAGAGATCAAACACATAGCTACTGGTACATACCCTCAGGCCTGAGGGTGAACTACTCCCTCCTCGTCATGGAAAGCGCCGGGATGATGAAGATGGCCACCGATGAGGGTTCCCCCCTCCGACAGGGTGCCGGAACAGGGTCCCGATTGGTTTTTGGTGGCTAGAGAGGCTTTCGGCGGCAGAACTCCCGATCTATTATGTTCCCCGATGGTTTTAGGGTATATTGATATATATAGGCGAAAGAAGTCTGTGAGGGGAGCCACGAGGGGCCCACGAGGGTGGAGGGCGCGCCCAGGGGGTGGGCGCGCCCCCCTGCCTTGTGCTTTCGTTGTTGATCCCCTTACGTGCACTCCAAGTCTCACGGATTGCTTCCTTTCCAAAAATAACTCTCCCGAAGGTTTCATTCCGTTTGGACTCCGTTTGATATTCCTTTTCTTCGAAACACTGAAACAAGGGGGGAAAATAGGAACTGGCACTGGGCTCTGGGTTAATAGGTTAGTCCCAAAAATCTGTTGGAAATATGCCCTAGAGGAAATAATAAATTGATTATTATTATATTTCCTTGTTCATGATAATCGTTTATTATCCATGCTAGAATTGTATTGATAGGAAACTCAGATACATGTGTGGATACATAGACAACACCATGTCCCTAGTAAGCCTCTAGTTGACTAGCTCGTTGATCAATAGATGGTTACGGTTTCCTGACCATGGACATTGGATGTCGTTGATAACGGGATCACATCATTAGGAGAATGATGTGATGGAAAAGACCCAATCCTAAGCCTAGCACAAGATCATGTAGTTCGTATGCTAAAGCTTTCTAATGTCAAGTATCGTTTCCTTAGACCATGAGATTGTGCAACTCCCGGATACCGTAGGAATGCTTTGGGTGTGCCAAACGTCACAACGTAACTGGGTGACTATAAAGGTTCACTACAGGTATCTCCGAAAGTGTCTGTTGGGTTGGCACGAATCGAGACTGGGATTTGTCACTCCGTGTGACGGAGAGGTATCTCTGGGCCCACTCGGTAGTACATCATCATAATGTGCACAATGTGATCAAGGAGTTGATCACGGGATGATGTGTTGCGGAACGAGTAAAAGAGACTTGCCGGTAACGAGATTGAACAAGGTATCGAGATACCGACGATCGAATCTCGGGCAAGTATCGTACCGATAGACAAAGGGAATTGTATACGGGATTGATTAAGTCCTTGACATCGTGGTTCATCCGATGAGATCATCGTGGAACATGTGGGAGCCAACATGGGTATCTAGATCCCGTTGTTGGTTATTGACCGGAGAACGTCTCGGTCATGTCTGCATGTCTCCCGAACCCGTAGGGTCTACACACTTAAGGTTCGATGACGCTAGGGTTATTAAGGAAGTTCGTATGTGGTTACCGAATGTTGTTCGGAGTCCCGGATGAGATCCCGGATGTCACGAGGAGTTCCGGAATGGTCCGGAGGTAAAGATTTATATATGGGAAGTCCTGTTTTGGTCACCGAAAGGGTTTCGGGTTTTATCGGTAACGTACCGGGACCACCAGGAGGGTCCCGGGGGTCCACCAAGTGGGACCACCGGCACCGGAGGGCTGCATGGGCCACATGTGGGAGGGGACCAGCCCCAGGTGGGCTGGTGCGCCCCCCCACAAGGGCCCAAGGCGCCTAGGGTTTGGGGGAACCCTAGAAGGGGGCGCCCCCCTTGCCTTGGGGGGCAAGCCACCGCTCCTGGCCGCCGCCCCCTCCTCAGATGGGATCTGAGGGGGGCAGGCCCCCTCTCCCTTGCCCCTATATATATGAAGGGGGTGGGAGGGCAACCGCACCAATGTGCTGGCGCAGCCCTCCCCCTCTCCCAAGTCCTTCTCCTCTCCCGCGGTGCTTGGCGAAGCCCTGCAGGATTGCCACGCTCCTCCATCATCACCACGTCGTTGTGCTGCTGTTGGATGGAGTCTTCCTCAACCTCTCCCTCTCCCCTTGCTGGATCAAGACATGGGAGACGTCACCGGGCTGTACGTGTGTTGAACGCGGAGGTGCCGTCCGTTCGGCACTTGGTCATCGGTGATTTGGATCACGGCGAGTACGACTCCATCAACCCCGTTCACTTGAACGCTTCTGCTTAGCGATCTACAAGGGTATGTAGATGCACTATCCTTCCCTTCGTTGCTGGTTTCTCCATAGATAGATCTTGGTGATACGCAGGAAAATTTTGAATTTCTGCTACGTTACCCAACAGTGGCATCATGAGCTAGGTCTATTGCGTAGATTCTTTGCACGAGTAGAACACAAAGTAGTTGTGGGCGTTGATTTTGTTCAATATGCTTACCGTTACTAGTCAATCTAGATTCGGCGGCATTGTGGGATGAAGCGGCCCGGACCGACCTTACACGTACACTTACGTGAGACAGGTTCCACCGATTGACATGCACTAGTTGCATAAGGTGGCTAGCGGGTGCCAGTCTCTCCCACTTTAGTCGGATCGGATTCGATGAAAAGGGTCCTTATGAAGGTTAAATAGCAATTGGCATATCACGTTGTGGTTTTGCGTAGGTAAGAAACGTTCTTGCTAGAAACCCATAGCGGCCACGTAAAACATGCAAACAACAATTAGAGGACGTCTAACTTGTTTTTGCAGGGTATGCCATGCGATGTGATATGGCCAAAAGGATGTGATGAATGATATATGTGATGTATGAGATTGATCATGTTCTTGTAATAGGAATCATGACTTGCATGTCGATGAGTATGACAACCGGCAGGAGCCATAGGAGTTGTCTTTAATTTATTTATGACCTGCGTGTCAACATAAACGTCATGTAATTACTTTACTTTATTGCTAAACCGTTAGCCATAGTAGTAGAAGTAATAGTTGACGTGACAACTTCATGAAGACACGATGATGGAGATCATGATGATGGAGATCATGGTGTCATGCCGGTGACGACAATGATCATGGAGCCCCGAAGATGGAGATCAAAAGGAGCAAAGTGATGATGGCCATATCATGTCACTATTTGATTGCATGTGATGTTTATCATGTTTATACATCTTATTTGCTTAGAACGACGGTAGTAAATAAGATGATCCCTCATTAAAATTTCAAGAAAGTGTTCCCCCTAGCTGTGCACCGTTGGGAAAGTTCGTCGTTTCGAAGCACCACGTGATGATCGGGTGTGATAGATTCTTACGTTCACATACAACGGGTGTAAGCCAGATTTACACACGCGAAACACTTAGGTTGACTTGACGAGCCTAGCATGTACAGACATGGCCTCGGAACACAATAGACCGAAAGGTCGAGCATGAGTCGTATGGTAGATACGATCAACATGAAGATGTTCACCGATGATGACTAGTCCGTCTCACGTGATGATCGGACACGGCCTAGTTGACTCGGATAATGTAATCACTTGGATGACTAGAGGGATGTCTATCTGAGTGGGAGTTCATAAGATGAACTTAATTATCCTGAACATAGTCAAAAGACCTTTGCAAATTATGTCGTTAGCTCGCGCTTTAGTTCTACTGTTTTAAATATGTTCCTAGAGAAAATATAGTTGAAAGTTGATAGTAGCAATTATGCGGACAATAGAAGGCTTATGTCCTTAATGCAACACTCGGTGTGCTGGACCTCGAACGTGGTCTGTGGATGTTGCGAACATCTGACATACACGATTTGATGACTACATGATAGTTCGGTAATGTTAAATGGTTTAGAGTTGAGGCACAATAGACGTTTTCGAAATGTTGCGGAACATATGAAATGTTTCGAGGGCTGAAATTGGGATTTCAGGCTCGTGCCCACGTCAAGAGGTATAAGACCTCCGACGATTTTCTTGGCCTGCAAACTAAGGGAGAAAAGCTCAATCGTTGAGCTTGCGCTCAGATTGTCTGAGTACAACAATCACTTGAATCGAGTGGGAGTTGATCTTCCAGACAAGATAGTGATGTTTCTCCAAAGTCATTGCCACCAAGCTGCTAGAGCTTCGTAATGAACTATAACATATCAGGTATAGATATGATGATCCTTGAAATATTCGCGATGTTTGACACCGCGAAAGTAGAAATCAAGAAGGAGCATCAATTGTTGATGGTTAGTGAAACCACTAGTTTCAAGAAGGGCAAGGGCAAGAAGGGATACTTCATGAAACGGCAAATCAGCTGCTGCTCTAGTGGAGAAACCCAAGGTTGAACCCAAACCCGAGACTGAGTGCTTCTGTAATAAGGGGAACAGCCACTGGAGCAGAATTACCCTGGATACTTGGTAGATGAGAAGGCTGTCAATAGAAGTATATTGGATATACATTATGTGAATGTGTACTTTACTAGTACTCCTATGTAACGCCCCAGATGTAACTTGCCATATTTGTAATCCAACTCTTGCCATTTCCGGCTATGTGTTATGATATTTCCTCCGTGGTTGGGTTCTCTTTGTTTTGCATTTCGGTCATGTCATGCATTTCATATCATGTCATCATGTGCATCGCATTCGCATACGTGTTCGTCTCATAAATCCGAGCATCTTTCCCGTTGTCCGTTTTGCAATCCGGCGCTCCTATGTCTCCCGGCGTCCCCTTTTACATTTCTTCGTGAGCGGGTATTAAACATTCTCGGAATGGACCGAGTTTTGACATGTGGCCTCGGTATAGCACCGGAAGACCGCCTGTCAAGTTTCGGGTCAATCGGAGTTCGTTTGGTACTCCAACGGTTAACCGGGTAACCGTGAAGGCCTCGTGTGTGTTGCAGCCCAACACCCCTTCAGAACAGCCCAATAACCCATCTAAGTCACTCTCATGTCCTCCGCCGTTCGATCACGATCGCGTGGCCGAAAACCGCTCTCCATTAGGAGCTTCCTAGCTCCTTCTACCTATAAAAAGGCCTCCCCCTTCTCTAATCTCGGGTAAAACACACCAAACCCTAGTCCAATTCGCCCCGCCGCCGCCGGACACGTCCGATCCGAGCCGGACGAATCCCGCCGCCGCCTGCAGCCACTCGCAGGACGCCACGTGTCCCCGCGCCACCGCCCACCGCCGCCGGCCCGCGAGCCCGCAGCGGGCCCGCGGGGCCCATCCGCCGCCGCCGCGGCCTCACACGCCCGCGCCGCCCCGCGCCTCGTCCCCGCCACCCGCGCCGCCTCGCGCCGCCCCGCGCCTCGACGCCGGCTGCCGCCGCTGCCCTCGTCGCCGGTCGCCGCCGCTGGCCGGAGCCCGCGCGCGCCGGCGCCCCGCCTCCGCCGGAGCCGCCCCGCGCGCCCCGCGTCCCTCCGGCTCCCCTCCTCGCCGGCGCAGTCCCGCCGACGCCGTCGCCGTCGCCGGTCCCGCCTCGGCCCGCGCGCCCCCGATCCGATCTGGAGACCAGCGGGTTGACTTTTACCCCCCTCGAATATTTCCAAGTCCCAGCATTTTCAATCATCATGCCAAGTTCATCGTGTCGTAACTGTGCATCCGTAGCTCCGTTTTGCGCGTATAATATGTAAAATTGTTCGTCTCGAAGATTACATAACTTTGTTCTATTGCATCATTTTCATTTGAAGTCATCTTGATGCCCGAAATGCTGTTAGAAGAGGGCTAGTTGATGTTAGTTGCTGGATCTTATCTGAACATGCACTTTTGTCATTTTTGCCATGATTGATATGTACCCCCTATGAAGTTGTTTCCTACATGAGTTTTGTAATATGCCATGTTACCTATCCAGAGAATTTTGCCACGTATTTTTATGATCTATGTGGTGACTAGCACAAGCATGCAAACTAGGTCACTTGATGTTGCTGATTTCAGAGACTTAGTGAAATCACTAAGTCCCTGACTGCTGTTATTTTTATGCCATGTGTTCATGTTGTTTCCGAGAGATCTATGCATATTTTGAGCATGATCAGTAAGGGTGTTTTGCACTTGAGTATTTGCTCTATCCATCCATGCCTTTGTTTGCAATTATGGAGTGTCATAGCTTGAGTCAATTGAGCTCTACTTTTGCTTCAAAATGTTGCTGGCAGATTGTTTACTTGTTATTCGATTTTGCCAAGCTTGGTGTAGTTGATCCTTGCATGATATGATGTTATTCTTGCCATGTCTAGTTACTATTCCATGTCTTCTTGATGTTTGTATGCTTAGTTTATCATGCAATGCTCTGTAGTGAGTGCATCGAGCTCACGAACATGCCTAGTCGTTATTAATTGCTGCCATGTCCAGTTTTCTACTAAGTCTGAAACCTGTAATGAAACTTGCTTATTTGACATGGGTGTAATCATATTTTCTGGTCCTTTTTGGCTTATGGTCAGTAAGGGACTTTTGTCAAGTGCTTTGAGTAGATTCATTCCATGCCTTACTCTGCTATGTTCTGAACCTGTAGCATGTCGTTTCGTTGCTCTGAACATGTCATCCTGATGTTAGTTTTCTGCTATGTTGTTAATTTCACCAAGTCTGTGAACCTGTTATCTTTTGCACTTTTGCCGTGCTTGTTCGAACCTGCTATGTTGTGATTTAGCCGTAGCTCAGTGTTCATCTTTTACCGTGCATATTGTGTAGATTACTGTCATATGCTTTGTTGCCATGTTTGGGTGCAGTACCTTAATTAATTGTTGCTTGCTAAGTAGCATCATGCTGTTAATGGCAGATTATCGTCATTCTTGTTTTGCTTGTCATTTGCAAACCGTGCATCCGATTCCGGTGATCTTTATATCGATTTCAACCGAAATCACCTCATCTATCCAGTGGCACGCTTGGTTTGCCAAGATTATGCCTTGTTAATCCTTGTCCTTCCGTAGCACGCATACGCATTGCACATCACCTCTCGCATATCATTGCCATGTATTGCATCATATGGCTTGCGCATTGCATCGTGGTTGATTTTGGTTCCTTTGCTTGTTCTCTTGTATTGGGTAGAGCCGGGAGACGAGTACGTGAACGAGGAACCTGTTGAGAACGCTTTCGAGGACCAAGCTTTCGACAACTCTGAGAACCTCGCAGGCAAGATGACCATACCCTCGAAATCACTTCTATATTTGCTTGCTAGATTGCTCGCTCTTTTGCTATGCATATGCTGCGATACCTACCACTTGCTATATCATGCCTCCTATATTGCCATGTCAGCCCCTAACCATCCATGTCCTAGCAAACCGTTGATTGGCTATGTTACCGCTTCGCTCAGCCCCTCTTATAGCGTTGCTAGTTGCAGGTGAAGATGAAGTTTGTTCCTTGTTGGAACATGAACGTGTTGTTCCTTGTTGGAACATGTTTACTTGTTGGGATATCACAATACCTCTTATTTAATTAATGCATCTATATACTTGGTAAAGGGTGGAAGGCTCGGCCTTATGCCTGGTGTTTTGTTCCACTCTTGCCACCCTAGTTTCCGTCATACCGGTGTTATGTTCCCGGAGTTTGCGTTCCTTACACGGTTGGGTGATTTATGGGACCCCCTTGACAGTTTGCTTTGAATAAGACTTTTCCGGCAAGGCCCAACATTGGTTTTACCATTTGCCACCTAAGCCTTTTTCCCTTGGGTTCTGCAGACTCAAGGGTCATCTTTATTTTAAACCCCCGGGCCAGTTCTCCTTCGATTGCTGGTCCAAACCGAGCGATGTCCGGCGCCCCTTGGGCAACCAGGGTCTATGCCAACCCAACGTCTGGCTCATCCGGTGTGCCCTGAGAACGAGATATGTGCAGCTCCTATCGGGATTTGTCGGCACATCTGGGAGGCTTTGCTGGACTTGTTTTGTTGCTGTCGAAATGTCTTGTAGTCCGGGATTCCGAGATTGATCGGGTCTTCCCGGTAGAAGGAATATCCTTCGTTGACCGTGAGAGCTTATAATGGGCTAAGTTGGGACACCCCTGCAGGGTATTATCTTTCGAAAGCCGTGCCCGCGGTTATGAGGCAGATGGGAATTTGTTGATGTCCGGTTGTAGAAAACCCGAAGTTGACCTTAACTAAAACACATCAACCGCGTGTGTAACCGTGATGGTCTCTTCTCGGCGGGGCCCGGGAAGTGAACACGGTGTTGGAGTAATGTCTGACGTAGGTCGTTTCAGGATCACTTCTTGATCACTTCTAGCTTCACGACCGTGCTTTGCCTTCTCTTCTCGCTCTCTTTTGCGCTGTAGCCACCATATGCTAGTCGCTTGCTGCAGCTCCACCTCACAAACCCCTTTCCCACCTTTAAGCTTAAATAGTCTTGATCTCGCGGGTGTGAGATTGCTGAGTCCCCGTGACTCACAGATATTATCACCACAGTTGCAGGTACCAACGATTCCAGTGCAGATGACGCGACCGAGCTCACTTGGGAGTTCGACGAGGAACGTGGCCGTTACTATGTTTCTTTTCCCGACGATCAGTAGTGGAGCCCAGTTGGGTGATCCGGGGATCTGTTTAGCATTTGGGGTAGTCTTCTTTCATTTTGGTACCGTAGTCGGACCTTGAGTGTAATCTGTATGATGGATGTTATTTATGTACTTGTGTGAAGTGGCGATTGTAAGCCAACTATGTATCTTTCCCCTTTATTTATTACATGGATTGTGTGAAGATTACCTCACTTGCGACATTGCTTTCAATGCGGTTATGCCTCTAAGTCGTGCCTCGACACGTGGGAGATATAGCCGCATCGAGGGCGTTACAAGTTGGTAATCAGAGCCTTTCCCCGACCTTAGGAGCCCCCACTGTTTGATCGTCTTTAGTGGCCGAGTTGTGTCTAGAAAAATGTTTTGAGTCATTTAGGAATTATATATCGGAGAGTTTAGGAATTCTTTTTACTTCCCAGTCCTTTCGACCTTCTGGTAAGGCATCCTGACATAGAGTTTTGACTCTTCTCTTCTCAAATTTCACTAAATTTTTTTTTAGGATCACGCGGGTATATTACAATCGTTCCGATGGTTTTATGATGACAACATTGTCTTGGTTGCCTCCTGACATTTAGGGGTTGTGGCAGTGTCCCGGGGAGTAGAGCTCCGAGGTGTTGTTGTCATAATTTTATCGTTGCGGTTTTGGAATACCTGAGTTTAGTACGCCGACATCGAAAATCTCTTTTGTACAGTTGTTGGTGAGATAACCCTGATAGCCCAGTACTGTGGCGAGTGCAGGGGTATTGCCATGACTTGTATAACGGATGCTTTTCGAAGGTTGAGGTAGACGATTTCCGAAGGTTTCTTGGTTATGTGTTGAAGGATGGATACAGCTGGTTGTAGGATTTGCTAGTTTGGGTGAGATATAATGCTTCCCCTGTATCCCCAACACCTGATTGCATAACCAGAAAGTTTCGGGAGTTTATAAGTGGGAATTCTTGTAGCTCTAGTATTTCTTCCGCAGATATTTGGTTTGTGATTGGGTAATCCTTACCAAGTATTTGTTCACATCCGTACCTTGTTGATTTTATTCCTTACCATGTTCTAAGTGGCTTCTCAAATTTGGAAGTGTGATGATTTACATTGGAATTCATTCATTCATTCTCGTTCGAATGTTAATTGTGAAGACTATATGTTGCAATTTCGTTCCTTTGATTCAGCTTCAATATATCTCTGTCAAGATGCTAATGGATGTCACCCTCTTCAGGATGGCTCCACCAACGCGTCAGAATCCGGAACGCAATGAAGGGAATCAGGCTAACCCTCCGCCACCGCCTCCGCCTCCGGAAGCTTGGCAGGCCCTGATGACTGCCACAAATGCCAATGCTCAGATTCTGATTCAGCTCTTGCAAGATCGCAACCAAGGGCAAGCTAATCAAGAGAATCAAGGCCAAGGCAACAATCAGCCGCACTTCGCTTCACTGAACCAGTTCCTTGCTAATCAGCCAAAGACCTTCAGCTACTGTGTCGAGGCCACAGACGCAGATGATTGGCTCGTGGACATTAGCAAGCATTTCGAGTGCAGCAATGTGAGACCTGAGGACTTTGTCAAGTTTGCCTCTTTTCAACTCAAAGATCAAGCTGCTGAGTGGTTCCAGCAATACAATGATTCCAGAGGAGGTCGTGTGATCACTTGGGATGATTTCCGCCGTGACTTCAAAGCGCACCACATTCCAGAAAGTGTTGTTGAGCTTAAGCGTGAGGAATTCCGCAATCTCAAGCAAGGCACCATGTCTGTCTATCAATACAACACTCGGTCCAGAAGCTCTCTCGTTTTGCAAGGCAAGACATTCCTGATGAGAAGAGTATGATCTACCAATTCAGGCGTGGTCTCAGAGAAGATCTGCAGCTTGCTCTCGTGCTTTTCGAGCCATTAAAGTATGATGAATTCTACAACATGGCGCTGAAACAAGAAGCTGCTCAGCTCAAGTGTGAGGCATCTAAGAAGAGAGTCAGAGACGCAGTCCAGTCTTCTTCTTCTTCACTTGTGGCAGCTAAGCAACAGAAGTTCTGGTTGCCTCCTCCTCCTCCGTTCCGTCAGCCTTATCAGCAGAAGAACTCAAGTGGTCGTGGATCTTCCCACCCACCCAACCCTGGCTATCAGAACAAGTCTCAGAACCAAACTCCAAGGCCAAGTGCTCCTTATCATCGTCCACTCTCAGAGGTGACTTGTAACAAATGTCAGCAGAAGGGTCACTATGCGAACAAGTGCTTCAACCAAAGGCGCCTTCCGCCTCCTCCTCCTGTGAAATCTTCCAGCAATGCAGTGGTCAAGCATAATCCTAAGTCTGCAAAGGTGAACATGATGAATGCAGCTCAAGCAGAGGATTCTTCTGAAGTGATCATGGGTAATCTTCCTGTTAATGATATTCCTGCAAAAGTTTTATTTGATACTGGCGCATCGCATTGCTTCATCTCAAGACCTTTTGCAACGAAACATGAGTTGTCTTTCCAAGATTTGGTTAGACCATTGTCAGTTGTATCTCCGGGTAGATTCATGAACGCAAGCTCCTTTGTTCCGGATGTTTCTATCAAGATGGGCGACTATAAATTTCTTTCTTCTCCAATGGTGCTTGGTGACTCTCATATTGATCTTATTCACGGGATGGACTGGCTTTCTAAGCACAAGGCTTAGCTTGAGTGTGCCGCCAGGGAAATCAAATTGACTCACACTTCTAACGATGTGATCATCTATGCTTCTCGTGATGATACCATTCGGTTGTTTTCTCTCAATGAGATGGGTGAAATGGAGGCTATCTCTCAGATTCCAGTCGTTTGTGAGTACCAAGATGTTTTTCCAGAAGAGCTTCCGGGTATGCCTCCCCGCAGGCCAGTTGAATTCGTTATTGATCTCGAGCCTGGCACAGAACCCGTTTGCAAGCGTCCTTACAAGCTTGGACCAGATGAGCTCAAGGAATTGAAGACTCAACTCGATAAACAAGAACGTCTGGGTCTGATCAGACCGAGTTCTTCTTCGTGGGGTTGTGGTGTTCTTTTTGTCAAGAAGAAGGATGGCACGGACCGACTTTGCGTCGATTACCGTCCATTGAACAAGAAGACTATCAAGAACAAGTACCCACTTCCCAACATCAATGAGCTATTTGAGCAACTCAAAGGTGCTAAGGTGTTCTCCAAGCTTGACCTTCGTATGGGTTATCATCAGATTCGCATTCGTGAAGAAGATATTCCCAAGACAGCATTCAGAACAAGTTTTGGTTCTTATGAATATACTGTCATGTCTTTCGGCCTCGTCAATGCTCCTCCGTATTTCACTCGCTTGATGAATTTCATCTTCAACCCCTACATCAACGAATTTGTCTTGGTCTATCTCGATGATATTTTGGTCTTCTCCAAGAATAAGAAGGATCATGCCGAACATTTGCGATTGGTACTCGACAAGCTCAGAGAGTATCAATTATATGCGAAGTTCTCCAAATGTGAATTCTGGCTTGATGAAGTGCTTTATCTTGGCCATATCATCTCTGCCAAGGGCATTGCTATTAATCCAGAGAGGGTGTCTGCAGTTTTGAATTGGCAACCCCCTCAGAATGTCAAGCAGCTTCGCAGTTTTCTTGGACTTGCAAGCTATTGCCGAAGATTCGTTGAGAATTTCTCAAAGATTGCAAAGCCTCTTTCCAACCTCCTCCAGAAGCATGTGAAATATGTCTGGTCTCCTGAGTGTGATGTTGCTTTTAAGACTCTCAAAGAGAAACTCGTCACTGCTCCAGTTTTGACTCCTCCTGACGAATCCAAGCCTTATGAAGTATTCTGTGACGCTTCTCTCCAGGGCCTCGGTGCTGTCTTAATGCAAGAGAAGAAGGTTGTTGCCTATACCTCTCGCCAGTTGAAGCCCAATGAAAGGAACTACCCCACTCACGATCTTGAGTTGGCGGCAGTGGTCCACGCTCTAATAACATGGAGGCATCTCCTGTTGGGAAGGAAAGTGGACATTTTCACCGATCACAAGAGTCTCAAGTATATCTTCACTCAGCCTCATCTCAACCTCAGGCAAACTCGATGGGTCAAAATGATTCAAGAGTATAATCCGAGTATTGAATACACTCCAGGCAAGGCTAATGTGATTGCAGACGCTTTGAGCAGAAAGGCTTACTGCAACAGCTTAATCCTCAAGCCATTTCAACCGGATCTCTGTGAGGCTTTCCGCAAGTTGAATCTCCAAGTTGTTCCTCAAGGTGTTCTTGCCAACCTTATCGTCTCTCCTACTTTGGAAGATCAGATTCGTGAGGCACAATTGTTGGATACCATGGTGAAGAAGGTGAAACGTGGTATTGAAAAGAGCATTTCCAAATACAAGTGCTATCGAGTTGATGACAGAGATACTCTTTTATTCGAGGACCGGATCGTGGTTCCAAAGGGTGATCTTCGTAAAGTCATTATGAACGAAGCGCACAACTCTCTCCTGTCTATTCATCCTGGAAGTTCGAAGATGTACCATGACCTCAAGCAGTCGTATTGGTGGACTCGAATGAAGCGTGAGATCGCTCAATTCGTGAATGAGTGTGATGTCTGCAGAAGGGTGAAAGCAGAACACCAACGACCAGCTGGACTTCTCCAACCTCTTGCTATTCCAGAATGGAAGTTTGATCATATCGAAATGGACTTCGTGACTGGTTTTCCTAAGTCCAAGCGTGGTAATGATGCTATCTTCGTCGTCATCGACAAGCTCACCAAAGTGGCTCATTTTCTTCCTATCAAAGAGTCTATCACAGCAGCGCAGCTGGCAGAGCTCTACACCTCCTATGCTTAGACGTAGGCTCTACAGTATGCTATGCTATGTACCGCATCTGAAGTGTGCCTTGCCATGAGTCAGTCAAGGCGTACAAGAGAGATCCAGGAATGGATCACAGGACAGTTGTCGTGGATTTGTCACGGCAGATGTCCTAGTGGGAGGACTTAGTCGTGGAGCCATCGCAACGGGTTAGCTTGAAGGGGTTAAAAGTGGACACAAGGACACGGTGTTTATACTAGTTCGGCCCCTTCGATGAAGGTAAAAGCCTACGTCTAGTTGTGATGGGATTGATGGGTTTCGAGGGCTTAGGGAGCGATAAGCTTCGCCTAAACCTCGAGTTCTTGTTTTTCTGTCCCCAAACCGCCGTCGGGTCGTCCCCTTATATACACGGGTGACGCCCGTCGGTCTGCAAAGTCCCGACCTCCGGCTTATAAACGTGCCCGGGTCGGTCTCTCTATTCCTAACTTACAATACAAGTTTACCCCAGGCCGGTTTACACCATAAACCTCAAAACCGATTACAGGCCTTGGGCCCTTCTATTTCTCCTTGGGCTTTAACATCTCGGGTCTATTGACGGAGGTAACCCGGGCCCTGCAGGCCGGTTTACCCCAGATAGCAATATCCCCAACATTAGGCCCCAGATTGATTTGAACAGGTTCATGTCAATCCTTAATAAAAAAAATTTGTCTTTCAAATGTCTTCCAGTAACTGTTGAACCGCCGTTTTCTTCGTCTCCTTTTACTGCGGTGAACCGATATGACGTCAGTGCGAAGTTATCGTCTCCTTTTGCTAATCCGCAAGAATCAGGGCGACGGCTGGGCTCCCGAAATCTCCGGCCCCTGGATTCGCGCGCCTGGCACGCGCGCCGCGCCTTATAAATAGGACTTGAAGGCCATCTTCCTTTCCTCCGTTTCGCCCCCTTCTTCGTCTTCCTCGCGACCCAGACCTCGGAGCTCCGCCGCCGCCGTCAGCTACTGCCTCCACTCCGGCCGCTGCATCAACCTGATCGGATCAGAGCACCGCGGCGACCTTTCTCATCCGCTTGGCTCTCGGTAAGGCCCCTGTTCTTCTTGCTTTTAGATCTGATCTAGGGTTCGTCATCCTGCCCCTGTTCCTTGTTCATCCCCATAGTAGCTTTGACGCTAGGACGACATCGTTAGTTTGTTACCTGCTGAGAGTTTTTGCCAATAGATGATGATGCTATGTACTCATCTCTATAAATCTGTACTCATCTCCCTGCTTGTCGAACCCATGTTGTTCTGCTGTGAGCCAAACCTCATATTTTTATTTCTTTTTCGCCCTAGCTACAGATCCACTGCTTTGAAAGAATCTGCATGGGATCTGTTTCTGCTTTCATATTCACCACTGTTAGATCTGGTCGGTTTAACTTCCAGCAGAGCGAGCAAACCAATCCACACATCCATTAGTCCCCTTGATCAACCACTGGATGATATCATTGTAGATAACCTTACTCTATATAAGAGCATCTTCAGTTTACATTCACATTTGTTCTCAAACCGGAACACCTTTGTCTTGTAGATTTCCTCATGGCAAAACAGGTGTACGAATGCAACTGGGTTCCCTCTCGCATCACTGAGACCCAACTAAACAACTTAGTCCTGACTGGCGCTTTGAGTAGCAAAAATGCCATCCATTGGAGGGTTCCAGGAAATGAATGTCCTCCTACCCCACAAGAGGGAGAAGTGGTAGTGTTTGCGGATCACCTGGCCCGGGGTTTTAACCCACCCGGTTCAAAATTTTATCGGGACGTCCTGGCTAACTTTAGGTTGCGCCCACAAGACGTTGGTCCAAACTCAGTCACGAATATCTGCCATTTTCAAGTGCTTTGCGAGGCGTACTTCCAGGAGGAACCTACCGTAGAGCTGTTCCGGGACTGTTTTCATTTGAACCGACGTACCGAATTTACTGACGGCCCTAATATGGAACTGGGTGGTGTGACGATTCAAAAGAGGAAAGAAGTGACTTATCCTCATGCCAAGCTGCATAGTCATCCGCAAGAATGGAATCACACTTGGTTCTATTGCAAGGATACTTCCCCTGCTGAAGAAAATCCACTGCCCGGCTTCCGTCCGGAGAGGCTTAGCAATACCCACCCCTTCCCCCAAAGGCTAACCGCCAAAGAGAGGAGTAAGTATGCCCCTCAGCTGTCCAAGCTCAGAGCCTTCATGGCTAACGGTTTGACGGGGGTAGACCTTGCCCGCTGCTGGATTTCATGGAGCATCCTGCCCCTTAGCATCCGCTCCGGTTTAATGTGCCAATACACGGGCCGGGTTGATGATCCTTTGAGGCACTGCAACATTCAGCTAACGGAAGACGAAGTCACCGAAGCTGTGAAAAAGATGCTGAATGAACCGGAATATGCTTGCGCCCGAACCGGCCTGCTTCCATTTTGTGCCACAAACAAGCCACCTGCTGTAAGCACTTCCCCTCTGTCTGTTATAGAATTTATGATCTCCTTATACACATATTGCTAACTCCAGTCCTTTCTGACACAGGGAGATGATCCGTTCTGGAGCAAGAAGTTTCAAGAGCCGACCGAAAGGGTAACCCGACCCAAAACGAGGGTGAAGAAGCCCGCTCAGAAAAAACGGAACACCGCTTCCTCTACCCCGGATTTAGATGGGGATGATGTGGGTAATCCGGACCTTGGGGTAGACCTCGATTCAGTTGGCTTACTTTTTATGCATCTTATTGATGATGATATTTGTCAGGACGACGCTGAAGCGAGCAATGCTGAAGGCCCAGAGGTAACTATTCTTTCTTCTGACGTCGTTCCTTTGCTTTTGAAAAAACCTGGCCAAGCAAACCGGAAAATTAAATTTTCTCATCCTCTTGCTTACTTGGATCCCAAATTTCTTATGAAGACCCAGCAACATGAAGCTCGACGCACCACCCGGCATAGCGGCCAGGTAGTTACCTCCGCCGGTTTACCGAACAGCCCGGTTCGGAAACGCCGCACAGAGGTCTCCGATTTATGCGCTAGCTTTCCTCCTAAAACAGGTTTAATTCGTCAGCCTCTTAATCCATCTGACTCCGATTATCAGGTCACCTCCCATTCATCATCTGGTGAATCCTCAGCCACTCAACTGCCACCGCTGAAGACAGTTATTGGGTAAGTTGGACCGATCACAACATATCTCTGTATGGGTCTCTTAACCCATCTTACACCGTTTTTTCAATCTTTGGGTTTTTTCCAGGGCTAAACCTAGACCGAGCAAGAAGGCTCGTCTGGATAACCCGGCTGAAGGAACTGCCGCTCCTGAACCGGAGAAAACTCCTGATGCTGATGCTCTGGGTCGTGAAGATACTCAGAACTATCTATCTCCGCAAGATGATACCTGCGCTGAAGAAAGGACTACCGAACCTGCCAGCCGTACTGATCCGCCTGCCAGCCCTGTTCGGGTTGAGGAATCCATCCCCCCTTCTGGAACTGTTGATAAACCGACAGGGCCACTGCAGAGCAGCGATTCCAAGGATGATGATGTTGTGATTACCGGCATCGGTCACTCTGAACCGGGGAACACTGCTACTTTAGCCAAGCATACTGCCAAGGACGAAATCTCGGCCATAAAGGGCAAATGGGACCTTGACTCCTCTACGTACGCCGCTTTAAGCGCCCCGGATCTTTATTCTGGGTACCTGAACCGACTGTACGCCAGTCGGGATTATGAAGCTGGCATGATCAAGATGATGAAGGAGAAACTTGAGGTAATTCCCTTGTGCTTCATTCCATTGCAACTTAGCTTATCAATATTTCCAAACCGAGATGGTAAACCGGATCAGGCTGCCTTGACAATTAAGGTCCGGTTTAGAAAACCCAAGGCTTCAACATAGGTCATAACCAGAAAACATCATCAGTTAACCATTAGCCCCCAAGTGCCAAGTTTAAATACTTGTATTAATCTTGGGACTTTTTGTAATGGAAACTTGCGTTAAAATCAAGTATGCATTAGCCCCCAAGTATCGAGCACATAACTTGCTTGTGTGGTTGATACTTTCAAACCGTGCAATATTTTCTGAACACTGTTGACGACCTGCTGCAGGGGGATCTGAAGACCAAAGCGAAACAAGTCTCGGACCTTCAGGAAATCTTAAAAACCCAACAGGCTGAAACTGAAAAAGCGAAGGATGAATTGACCAATGCCTTAACCGTTATGGAACAGCTGAAAGAAAGCCGTAAAAAAGAACAAGCTGATTGGGCTACTGAGAGAGCTCTTTTGACGAAGAGGGCTGAAAATGCCGAAGCTGCTCTTAAACCGGTGGTCGATGAATTATCCACCGTGAAGCGACAAATACACTCCATGACCTCTGCCGTCTTTGGTAAACTTTTCGATGCCCTTCTTCCAATTTGTACCTTGTCTGCTACATCCTATGTCCGGTTTGTAATCCATCTTGAAACACTGCAGGCTCACGTATTGGACACTTGGGTTCTGATGTGCGGATGAAACTCAAAGCTGCTTATACTCTGATTGAACAGTTGTACACCGGAGCACAAAGAGCTATCACCACTGCATCGCATAACAACCCTGCGCCGTCTCTGATTCAAGACACTTTAAAGAGGCTGTCCATGCTTCCAACCCGGATTGAAGAGTTGAAAAGATCAGCTGCTCGAACTGGAGCCATCACTGCCTTGATCCGGGCCAAAGCGTGGGTACCAGATTTCGATCCTGTCGAAGCGGCCCAAGGATACCCCAGCTTGAAGGAAGACGGTTCAGACTTTGGTGAAGACGATTTGAGGGCGATAAACCGGGCGGTGCGCCCCCTAGCTTGTCAATTGGCTAAGGAAGCAGATCTGTCACATTACCAAGCCCAATACGACAACCAGAACAAACGAGTAGCTGCCCCGGTCCCTGAAGCGGGAAACCTTATTCCTCCAATCCGTAAGCATACCTACGCCCCTGACATTGAACCGTCTTTGCTGATTCACGAAGAAGCGGTCTTTCAAGCACTAATGGGAATCGACTGGACCACTGCTGATTTCCAGCCAATGGGTAACCAAGATAGAGCTGAAGCGGCGCAAGACGATCCACAGCCTTCGAACCGAGGCGGCGAACAGGCGTAATCCATTCACCTTAGTTGGTGACGTTTAATCCGTCAACAAACAATATATTCAGGCACTACGCTGCCTTGTAATAAGATAGTTTAATACCTCTGCGTTTGAATGTGCCTTCGTGCACGGGTACTGATGCCCTTTCCAATGACTTTTCCAACTTATGTTTCCTGTCTTTACTGAGTACACAATGTGATTTTTCGACCACCTGAACCGTGCTGCGCCTTTGCCAAACCGGGCAATTTGCCTCCGGGTTAAAAAAAGACCAGGCTGTGTCAGCTGAATCGGTTTAAAAATACTTGACGTTCCGAAGAACAAAAAAAAACACCACAATAAAGGCAGAAACCAAAAACCAAATATGAAAAGGCAACGCGATAGTAAAACGCATGCAAATAATGGTTGCTATGAACCGTTCAGAAGGCGTGACCATCGTCAAGACAAAATAAACCAAGCCCCCAGGAGGCGTAGCTACGGTTTAGGTCGACTAGGTTCCTAACTGAATCGTGGCAAATATGCCGGTCAAATGGCATTGCATTGGTTCGGATTCGACCAAGCCCCCAAGTGACTCAGTGGCCAAGGGCCGATCAAGTGGCATTGCGTTGGTTCGGACACGACCAAGCCCCCAAATGATTCATTGGCTAAAAAGCCGACCAGAAGGCATTACCATCATCAAGACATGACCGAGCTCCCATAAGGCGTAATCTACGGTTCAAGTCGATTAGGTCCCCAACTGATTCAGTGGCAAATGTGCCAGCCAGAAGGCATTACCGTCGTCAAGACATGACCAAGCCCCCCGGAGGTGTAGCTACGGTTCAGGCCGACTAGGTCCCCCACTGACTTTATAGGGATAGCTATGTTCTCTTTGGTTCGAATACGACCTATGTTTGAACAGGAAGCCCCGTGTTTGAATAGCTATGTTCTCTTTGGTTCGAATACGACCTATGTTTGAACAGGAAGCCCCATGTTTGAATAGCTATGTTCTCTTTGGTTCGAATACGACCTATGTTTGAACAGGAAGCCCCATGTTTGAATAGCTATGTTCTCTTTGGTTCGAATACGACCTATGTTTGAACAGGAAGCCCCATGTTTGAATAGCTATGTTCTCTTTGGTTCGAATACGACCTATGTTTGAACAGGAAGCCTCATGCTTGAACCGGGATATTGAACCGGATATTAAGAGCTTCACAGCCTTGTAGGAGACATCTTCCCTTGAACCGGCTTTTAAACCGGAATCTATAATTTGAACTTCTGTGAAGCGACCTCCAGGGGTAAACACACATGATGTGAAGAACAGCAAAGACCCCGCTTTACTCGAGGCTCCGGTTTATTGTATTAATCATAATATATACATGGTCATGATATGTACATAAACAGAGCCCAAGGCTCATGTATAATAAGGTCGAAGATGAGCTATGTTCCACGGCCTGCTGGTCTCCTCCTCTAATGTGCGTGAATCCTTGCGCTCTCGAATATCAATCAGGTAATATGACCCATTATTCAGATTCTTGCTGACCACAAAAGGTCCCTCCCAAGGCGGGGATAATTTATGCTGATCAGACTGATCCTGGATGAGCCGAAGCACCAAATCTCCCTCCTGAAAGGTTCTGGTCCTAACCCGACGGCTGTGGTAACGGCGAAGATCTTGCTGGTAAATCGCTGAACGGGCAGCTGCCAAGTCACGCTCCTCATCCAACAAGTCAAGAGCGTTCTGCCGTGCCTGCTCATTGTCCGCTTCAACATATGCTGCCACGCGAGGTGAGTCATGTCGTATATCACTTGGGAGAACCGCCTCTGCTCCATAGACCATAAAAAACGGCGTAAACCCCGTGGACCTGTTAGGCGTGGTGTTGATGCTCCATAATACAGACGGTAGCTCCTCCACCCAACAACCCGGCGTCCTTTGCAAAGGGACCAGAAGCCGAGGTTTGATACCTCTCAAGATCTCTTGATTCGCTCGTTCTGCCTGACCATTAGATTGCGGGTGCGCTACCGAAGAAACATCAAGCCGTATATGCTCCCGTGCACAGAACTCTTTCATGGCTCCCTTGGATAAATTGGTACCATTATCTGTGATGATGCTGTGTGGAAAACCAAACCGGAAGATCACCTTCTTTATAAACCGAACCGCCGTGGCAGCATCACACTTACTGACAGGTTCTGCCTCCACCCACTTTGTAAATTTGTCAACCGCCACCAGTAGGTGGGTCTTCTTATCTTTGGAACGCTTAAAAGGCCCAACCATATCAAGCCCCCAAGTCGCAAACGGCCAAGTGATTGGAATCATCCTCAATTCTTGAGCCGGTATGTGTGCTCGTCTGGAAAATTTCTGGCAACCATCACATAACCTGACCAGGTCTTCTGCATCAGCATGAGCAGTTAACCAGTAGAAACCGTGGCGGAACGCTTTAGCCACCAATGATTTTGAACCGGCGTGGTGGCCGCAATCCCCTTCATGTATTTCACGTAATATCTCACACCCCTCCTTAGGGGATACGCACCGTTGCAGCGCTCCCGACACGCTGCGATGATGTAGCTCTCCTTTGAGAATGGTCATAGACTTGGACTGCCGTACTATCTGTCGAGCCAAGCTTTCGTCTTCTGGCAACTCACCCCGGTTCATATATGCCAGATAAGGGAGTGTCCAATCCGGGATGACGTGAAGAGCCGCCACTAGTTGAGCCTCCGGATCAGGAACAGCCAACTCCAGCTCACCGGGTAGCTGTACCGATGGGTGATACAATACATCCAAGAAAACATTTGGCGGGACCGGTTTACGCTGAGAGCCCAAGCGGCTTAAAGCGTCTGCTGCCTCATTCTTTCTGCGGTCCACATGGTCCACTTGATAGCCTTTGAAATGCCCAGCTACCATATCTACTTCACGTCGGTATGCGGCCATGAGCGGGTCCTTTGAATCCCAGGTGCCAGATACCTGCTGAGCCACTAGATCCGAATCACCAAAGCACCTAACTCTGCTCAGATTCATCTCTTTAGCCATCCGAAGACCGTGCAGCAAAGCTTCATACTCAGCCGCATTATTTGTACAGGGGAACATTAAACGGAGGACATAACAAAACTTATCACCTCGTGGGGAAGTTAAAACGACTCCAGCCCCCGAACCTTCCAATTGTCTGGACCCGTCAAAATAAATGGTCCAATAGGTGTTATCTGGCTTCTCCTCAGGCGCTTGTAACTTTGTCCAATCGTTTATGAAATCAACAAGTGCTTGTGATTTTATGGCCGTCCGGGGTACATATCTTAACTCGTGTGGCCCGAGCTCGATAGCCCACTTGGCAATCCGACCGGTCGCCTCCCGGTTCTGTATGATGTCACCCAAAGGAGCAGAACTGACCACCGTGATGGGGTGTCCTTGAAAATATTGCCTCAGCTTCCGGCTTGCCATAAAAACACCATATACCAGTTTCTGCCAATGCGGATACCTTTGTTTGGACTCGATAAGCACTTCGCTGATGTAGTAAACCGGTCGCTGAACTGTATGTTCCTTTCCAGCCTCCTTTCGTTCTACCACCATCGCCACACTAACCGCTCTGGCATTCGCTGCAACATATAACAGGAGTGGCTCTTTATCTACAGGGGCTGCCAACACTGGCGGATTGACTAGCTGTCGCTTCAAGTCCTCAAACGCTTTATCCGCCTCCGGACTCCAGACAAATTGATCCGTCTTCTTGAGCATTTGATACAAGGGGATCGCCTTTTCACCGAGGCGACTGATAAACCGGCTCAGCGCTGCAATCCGCCCGGCCATGCGCTGAACATCATTGACGCATCTCGGTTTGGCCAGGGAGGTGATGGCTGTAATCTTTTCCGGATTGGCCTCAATTCCTCTATGGGACACTAAAAAACCCAACAACTTGCCTGCAGGTACACCAAAAACACATTTAGCCGGGTTGAGCATCATTTGGTACACTCTCAAGTTATCGAAAGTCTCCTTCAAATCGTCAACCAGGGTCTCCTTCTTCCGTGACTTGACCACAATATCATCCACATAAGCATGCACATTACGACCAATCTGCTCGTGGAGGCAATTTTGCACACATCGTTGATAAGTAGCCTGCGCACTCTTAAGCCCGAAGGGCATAGACACATAGCAGAAGGCTCCAAAGGGAGTAATGAACGCCGTCTTCTCCTGGTCCTTAACTGCCATCTTGATCTGGTGATAACCCGAATAGGCATCCAAAAAACTCAAACGCTCACAACCCGCCGTAGCATCAATAATCTGATCAATCCGGGGGAGAGCAAAAGGATCCGCTGGACAAGCTTTATTCAAGTCTGTGTAATCCACACACATGCGCCAGGTGCCGTTTTTCTTAAGAACCAGCACCGGATTGGCAAGCCATTCGGGATGAAAAACCTCAATAATAAAACCAGCTGCCAGGAGCCTGGCCACTTCCTCACCAATCGCTTTACGTCTTTCTTCGTTAAACCGCCGTAAGAACTGCTTTACCGGCTTATACTTAGGATCCACATTAAGGGTGTGCTCAGCGAGTTGCCTCGGTACACCAGGCATGTCAGACGGCTTCCATGCAAAGATGTCCCGATTCTCACGGATGAACTCGATGAGCGCGCTTTCCTATTTTGGATCCAAGTTTGCACTGATGCTGAACTGCTTGGATGAATCGCCAGGCACGAAGTCAACAAGCTTAGTTTCGGCCGCTGATTTGAACTTCAAGGCCGGATCATGGTCCGTAGTTGGCTTTTTTAATGAAGTCATATCCTCCGGATCAACACTGTCTTTGTACTGCTTTAGCTCCTCCGTAGCACAAACCGATTCTGCATAAGTCGCATCTCCTTCCTCGCATTCCAAAGCGATTCGACGGCTGCCATGAACCGTTATAGTGCCCTTGTAACCCGGCATCTTAAGTTGCAGATACACGTAGCAGGGCCGTGCCATAAATTTCGCATAGGCTGGCCGTCCGAACAAAGCGTGGTACGGACTTTGGATTTTAACCACTTCGAACGTCAGCGTCTCTGATCTGGAATCGTGACTATCGCCAAAGACCACTTCAAGGGCTATCTTACCGACCGGATATGCAGACTTGCCAGGCACCACCCCGTGGAACACGGTATGGGTCGGTTTGAGATCCTTATCCACCAGTCCCATGCGACGGAAGGTCTCATAATACAAGATGTTAATGCTGCTCCCTCCGTCCATGAGCACCTTGGTGAGCTTATAACCTCCCACCTGAGGCGCTACCACCAGTGCTAACTGACCCGAATTATAAACCCTGGGAGGATGATCTTCTCGGCTCCATATGATAGGCTGTTCCGACCAACGCAGATAGTGAGGCGTGGCCGGTTCGACAGCACTGACTGCCCGCCTCTGAAGCTTTCTATCTCGTTTATCCAAGCTTGTAGTAAAGACATGATACTGTCCACCACTCAACTATTTCGGGTTGTTCTGATAACCTGATTGCTGCTGTTCGTAACCACTTTGATTACTTTGATTATTTCGGCTGTCCTGTCCGCCCGGATTACCCTGGAACCCTGGACCGGAATTTCCGCCACCGTATCCTGATCCGGAACCTGAACCGCCGCCGGAGCTGTGATCATATTGGAAAGTGTTTGAGCTTTTGAATTCCTTCATGATATAACAATCCTTCCAAAGATGGGTTGCCGGTTCCTCTTTTGTTCCGTGCTTCGGACAGGGCTGGTTTAAGAAAAAGTTCAAACGCTCCGGATTAGGACCGGGATTTGCGCGGAAACTTGGCTGTTTACCCTTACGCCGCTGGCCTTTATTCTGTGCACTTGTGCTGGCCACCAAGTCCATGCTCCCGTCCGATTTACGCTTACCTCCGCCTCCATTACCTGCCGGCCGATGTTGCTGGCCTTTGGTGTTGCTATTCTTCTTTCCCTTCCCTGCTTTGTCATCACCAGAGTCAGGATCCTTGGTACTGTCAGAATCCGCATACTTCACTAAAGCAGTCATGAGCGTTCCTATATCTGTACAATCACGCTTCATCCGGCCCAGCTTTAGCTTCAAAGGGCCAAACCGACAGTTGCTTTCCAATAGCACCACGGCGGTGTCTGCGTTGATGCGATCTGACGAGTGCAAAACTTCTGATACCCGCCGTACCCAATGGGTAGTTGATTCCCCTTCTTGCTGAACGCAGGCTGCTAGGTCAACTATCGACATTGGCTGTTTGCACGTGTCCTTGAAATTCTTGATAAACCGGGCGCGCAATTGGGCCCATGAACTAATTGAATTAGGCGGTAAGCTCTTTAGCCAAGTCCGGGCCGTTCCTTCTAACATCATAGTAAAATACTTGGCACACGCCGTGTCATCCACATCCAGCATCTCCATAGCCATTTCATAGCTCTCCACCCATGTCTCCGGAGGCTGATCTGCCGTGTAGTTTGGTACCTTGCGGGGGCCTTTGAAGTCTTTGGGCAGGCGTACGTTGCGTAAAGCGGGAACAAGGCACGGCACTCCCAAAGAACTGGAGACCACCCCCGGTTCAACCGTAGCCGCTGGGAAGATAGGTGTAAGCTGACGAGCCTGATGCTGCACTGCTATTCCGGCCTCCCGCGCACGGGTGCGATCCACACTCTCCTGAGCATTGTCGACGCCTGCCGGGTTGTTGCCGCGGAGCGCTTCACGCCTGGCATTGCTTGAAACAGCCGGCTCCTCCATACGCCTACTATGGCTCCTGCTGGGGCGAGGGGTGGAGTGAATCCGATCACGGCTTTGTGAATATGCTTCTTGTTGGGCCAACGCGGTCCTAAGGAGCTCCTTGACCCGGCGTGTCTCTACGTCCTGCGGTGAATCGCCTTCGATCGGAATGGCTTCCAGCCGAGCTGCCGCCGCGACGAGGTTATCCATCGGGTTGGAATAATGACCTGACGGTGTTGGCACGGCCGGTGGTGTACCAGTGTTGTGACGAGGCAGGCTTATTATCCGGTGCTGAACCGGGGCGCCAACTGTCGCCTCCGCACGGTTTACCCCCGGGGTGTTGAAGAGATTTCGGGCGTCGAGGGCTGCAGGCAATCGAGATCGGGATTTCCTCTACAGGACTTCCTGAGACGCATTCTGGTCCATCATGAGCCTGTAAGCCTGTGCATCCAAAGCGGCGCGCTCCGCCGTCATCCTGATCTCTTCTGCTGCCAGCTCCGCTTTAGCTTGAGTGATCTGCTCTCTCACTTTGGCAATCTCAGCATTATGAACCTCCTGATCCACCGGGTTGGCCTCCGCCATGAGCGCTGCCAGTGCGTCGAACAGGTCTGACAAAACTGGGGCCGGTGAACCCGTAGGGCCTCCCGCCCGCGCAGCCGTTGCTGCTGCCGATCCGGAGATCACTGCTGCTGCAGTTGATGATCGTGGCGCCGCCTGTGTTCCAGCCATGAAGATCCCAACCCGATAGGGCAGATCAGAGGGGTCCGGAATACTGTTGCCATCGGAGCCGCCCCCAATCCGATCATCTTGTAGCTGGTAAAGAGATTCGGTCTCCCCGGTCGACGTTTCATCGCCGGAGTAGATGGCGGTTTCGTCACCAGATTCGGATCCTTCCTCGTAGCTTCCTCCGTGGATGACTCCCACGAAGGCGTGCTTCCTGGTCGGTTTAGCCAGGGTCGATCTCGTGCACTGAGCTGTCTCGACGAGGTCGGCGCAGACGCCTAACTCGGGGCCCGGTTCTCCGATCTTGCCGATGAAAACATGGATGCCGCCAAAGGGGACCCGGTACCCGTACTCGATCGAGCCGGCGTCGGGGCCCCAGCCTGTGCTGTCGATGTAGAGTTTTCCGCGGCGGCTCTTGGTCATCCGACCCACAGCGTAACCCTCGAGTCCTTCAAAGCGGCCCTCCAAGAACTTGAAACCATCTCGCGATAGCCCCACGGTGGGCGCCAACTGTCGTGGATTTGTCACGGCAGATGTCCTAGTGGGAGGACTTAGTCGTGGAGCCATCGCAACGGGTTAGCTTGAAGGGGTTAAAAGTGGACACAAGGACACGGTGTTTATACTAGTTCGGCCCCTTCGATGAAGGTAAAAGCCTACGTCTAGTTGTGATGGGATTGATGGGTTTCGAGGGCTTAGGGAGCGATAAGCTTCGCCTAAACCTCGAGTTCTTGTTTTTCTGTCCCCAAACCGCCGTCAGGTCGTCCCCTTATATACACAGGTGACGCCCGTCGGTCTGCAAAGTCCCGACCTCCGGCTTATAAACGTGCCAGGGTCGGTCTCTCTATTCCTAACTTACAATACAAGTTTACCCCAGGCCGGTTTACGCCATAAACCTCAAAACCGATTACAGGCCTTGGGCCCTTCTATTTCTCCTTGGGCTTTAACATCTCGGGTCTATTGACGGAGGTAACCCGGGCCCTGCAGGCCGGTTTACCCCAGATAGCAATATCCCCAACAACAGTGGTCAAAGTTATCCTTGGTAACTAGTGGACTGAGGAATTTTCTCGATTATGGAGGTGGAAAAAGAGTTCGTCGTAAAGGGTTACGCCGATGCAAACTTTGACACTAATCCAGATTATTCTGAGTAGTAAATTGGATTCGTATAGTAGAACAGTTATTTGGAATAGATCCAAATAGAGCGTAGTAACTGCATCTAGGAGATGACATAAATATTTGTAAAGCACACACGGATCTGAAAGGTTCAGACCCGTTGACTATAACATCTCTCACAAGCATAACATGATCAAACCTAGAACTCTGTGAGTGTTAATCACATGGTGATGTGAACTAGATTATTGACTCTAGTGCAAGTGGGAGACTGTTGGAAATATGCCCTAGAGGCAATAATAAATTGATTATTATTATATTTCCTTGTTCATGATAATCGTTTATTATCCATGCTAGAATTGTATTGATAGGAAACTCAGATACATGTGTGGATACATAGACAACACCATGTCCCTAGTAAGCCTCTAGTTGACTAGCTCGTTGATCAATAGATGGTTACGGTTTCCTGACCATGGACATTGGATGTCGTTGATAACGGGATCACATCATTAGGAGAATGATGTGATGGACAAGACCCAATCCTAAGCCTAGCACAAGATCATGTAGTTCGCATGCTAAAGCTTTTCTAATGTCAAGTATCGTTTCCTTAGACCATGAGATTGTGCAACTCCCGGATACCGTAGGAATGCTTTGGGTGTGCCAAACGTCACAACGTAACTGGGTGACTATAAAGGTTCACTACAGATATCTCCGAAAGTGTCTGTTGGGTTGGCACGAATCGAGACTGGGATTTGTCACTCCGTGTGACGGAGAGGTATCTCTGGGCCCACTCGGTAGTACATCATCATAATGTGCACAATGTGATCAAGGAGTTGATCACGGGATGATGTGTTGCGGAACGAGTAAAAGAGACTTGCAGGTAACGAGATTGAACAAGGTATCGAGATACCGACGATCGAATCTCGGGCAAGTATCGTACCGATAGACAAAGGGAATTGTATACGGGATTGATTAAGTCCTTGACATCGTGGTTCATCCGATGAGATCATCGTGGAACATGTGGGAGCCAACATGGGTATCCAGATCCCACTGTTGGTTATTGACCGGAGAACGTCTCGGTCATGTCTGCATGTCTCCCGAACCCGTAGCGTCTACACACTTAAGGTTCGATGACGCTAGGGTTATTAAGGAAGTTCGTATGTGGTTACCGAATGTTGTTCGGAGTCCCGGATGAGATCCCGGACGTCACGAGGAGTTCCGGAATGGTCCGGAGGTAAAGATTTATATATGGGAAGTCCTGTTTTGGTCACCGAAAGGGTTTCGGGTTTTATCGGTAACGTACCGGGACCACCAGGAGGGTCCCGGGGGTCCACCAAGTGGGACCACCGGCACCGGAGGGCTGCATGGGCCACATGTGGGAGGGGACCAGCCCCAGGTGGGCTGGTGCGCCCCCCCACAAGGGCCCAAGGCGCCTAGGGTTTGGGGGAACCCTAGAAGGGGGCGCCCCCCTTGCCTTGGGGGGTAAGCCACCCCTCGTGGCCGCCGCCCCCTCCTCAGATGGGATCTGAGGGGGCCGTCCCCCCTCTCCCTTGCCCCTATATATATGAAGGGGGTGGGAGGGCAACCGCACCAATGTGCTGGCGCAGCCCTCCCCCTCTCCCAAGTCCTTCTCCTCTCCCGCGCTGCTTGGCGAAGCCCTGCAGGATTGCCATGCTCCTCCATCATCACCACGCCGTTGTGCTGCTGCTGGATGGAGTCTTCCTCAACCTCTCCCTCTCCCCTTGCTGGATCAAGGCATGGGAGACCTCACCGGGCTGTACGTGTGTTGAACGCGGAGGTGCCGTCCGTTCGGCACTTGGTCATCGGTGATTTGGATCACGGCGAGTACGACTCCATCGACCCGTTCACTTGAACGCTTCCGCTTAGCGATCTACAAGGGTATGTAGATGCACTCTCCTTCCCTTCGTTGCTGGTTTCTCCATAGATAGATCTTGGTGATACGTAGGAAAATTTTGAATTTCTGCTACGTTACCCAACAAAATCATATAAAAGTGCTTAGTAAAGCCCATTAACATCCAAAACAGATAATATAATAGCATGAATACTTCATAAATTATAGATACATTGGAGACGTATCAGGTTGCAAGAAAGAAGCGGCCAAGACAAAACAATCAAGACAAGCAGTCAAAACACTTACGCAGACACCACCGGCGTTGCTTCGGAGTCCTCTGGACGACAGCCGACTTCGCGGCCTCTTGCCGCTTGGTCGCGGCAACTGACGATTTGGTCTTATTGGTCGGCCGGCTGCCGAACACCGGCCCGTCGGCACGGCGCTTCAACGTACCAGCTGCACAAGTCGGCCGCGCCGTCGAAGAACCGGCTACTGCCCGATCGGCGCCTTCGGGGCGGCGTTGTCCGTTGCCGTCCTCGCCATCATCCTGCCAGTCACGGACGTCGCCGCCTCCTCCTACACTGCCTCCTGCGGCTCAGCCTACCCCATCGCCGCCTCCTCTGGCGGCGGCGTCGTCCTCCAACGCGGCCGCCCCCAGCTCGGGGTCGCCCACATAGCTCACCTCCCGGTCCGCCATGCATTGGTGGCCTGGAGCCAGCCCGGCAGCGTTCGCCTGGCTAGCAAATGGCTGCGTCGTGCCAGAATGGTCAGGGTGGATGAAGAGAACGGCATGAGCAAAGAAAGGGGACCAAACACTCACCACAGGTGGAGGGTTGGCGCGGCTGTATGGCCGCTTGCCGAAGCTCCAGTCCTCCTAGCTGAGCTGGCTGTTGGAGAAGTAGTTGACGTGTCGGAGCGCCTCAACAATCGGCAGCTCTTTCGTCGACATTCGGCAGGGCTCCCGACGGCAGCTCATATCACAGATAGGGTGTGGCTGGAGCTGGAGGGGCGACACCTGGCAGTAGACAAAGGCGGCCAGCAGATCCGCCGGCTGGAGGCCCTCCGACTTCGTCATCTCCTGGAGCTGGTCGAGGGCGTTGGTGATGGCGGCCGGCAGCGGCTTGCCGGATTGCTGGCCATAGTTGCTCTGCGTCCCAGGGGGCAGGCCAGGCACGAAGGCCGGCAAGTTGACGTAGTCGTTAGTCGAGTGGATGTTGCGGACATAGAAGTACAACTTCTGCCACAACTTAGCTGACTCGTGCAAGGCGACAGGCGAAAATTGAGTCCTGGAGGGGGTGCACCGCACAGCGACGCAAGCGCCACACTGGGCCGGCTCGCCCTTGGCGGCGGTGCCGAGCTTCAGGTAGAAGAACCTGCCCCACAGCTCGAGTGAGGGCAGGACGCCGAGGTAGCCTTTGCAGAGCATGATAAAGGTGGAGAGGAGCACCATCGTGTTGGGCGTGAGGTGGTGAGGCTGCAGCAGGTAGAAATCAAGAAACTCGCGGAAGAAGTCGCACGCCGGCAAGCTGAAGCCACGGAGGAAGTGGCTACAGAAGACGACAAACTTGCCAGCCTCCGACGCCAGCGAGATCTCCTGCTCGTTCGGGAGGCGCGTCCCTAAGTATGCTTCATTGGGAATACGCCGTGTCGCGTGGAGGAACTCGACATGCCCGCCGTGGATGTTCAAGCCGTCCCACTCGCCTCTCGCCATGGCTTGCGGTGGTTCGGCGGCGACGCAGCAAGATCGGATAAGCGCGAGGTTACGATAGCGTGGAGGAGTCAAACGACGATGTGCTGCGGCAACACTTTGGTGGTGGAGCGGCGTAGCAGAGCAGCGGCAGCAAGGCAGCAAGGGAAGACGGAGGAAGAAGATGAAGAGTGAGGGGCGCGCGTGCCTTCGGCCGCACCCCCTCCCTCCTACTTATACGGAGGCGGTGGTGGAGCCGAAGAGGCAAGTCGTGGGGGCGTGGGGATTAACTGCACCCACGCCCCCACACGTCCCCGCGTATCCTGCGCCTTCAAAGCATGAAATCATTGCACCTGGGAAGGGCAACCACCCACCCCGGCCGCAGCGGATCCACGCGTGCCAAGGCCCTGTAGTGGTGGGCCCGGGCCTGCGGAGATGTCCCGTCACGCACGTGGGCTGGCAGGCCGGCCTGGCCTGCTGGCGCCACGTGGTTTGTGAGCAACGGGCAGCAGACACGCCACCCGGCGGCCACAGCCCAGCGCCCACCACGACGATTCAAATTCACCAGGCGGCCGGCCCATCCTTGGCCGACTCCTAGCAAACGACATCTCCTAGCCGAACGAAGCGAAGACACAGACATCTCGGAGTAGGAAACTGCTGAGGCACTCCGGCTTGGGCCGCGGCGCCTCACCAGCTTCGGGGACTACTATCGGAGGGATTGACCACGGGTAGCCTCATCCACACCCCTTAGCATTTCGAGACATCAGGGCTAGCAAATCCCCTCGCACCTCCAAGGCATAAGGCCGCCTCCTTGGTCCGGCTGGCCCGGGAGGCCGTCTCCCAGAAGACGGCGCACTCTTAGAAGGCGACCTCAGGGGGGCGGCTCCTAGCAGGTGATATGTCTCCAACGTATCTATAATTTTTTATTCCTCCATGCTATTATATTATCTGTTTTGTATGTTTTATATGCATTAATATGCTATTTTATATGATTTTTGGGACTAACCTATTAACCTAGAGCCCAGTGCCAGTTTCTATTTTTCCTTGTTTTAGAATTTCGCAAAAAAGGAATACCAAACGGAGTCCAAACGGAATAAAACTTTTGCGATGATTTTTCTTCGACCAGAAGACACCCAGGATACTTGGAGTGCAAGTCAGAAGAGCCACAAGGCGGCCACTATGGTGGAGGGCGCGCCCCCGACCTAGTGGGCCCCTCGGTCACCCCTGACCTAGATCTTCCTCCTATATATACTCTGTAGGATCGGAAGTATGTCTAGAGGGGGGTGATTAGACTACTTGACCAAATAAAAAGTTAACCTTTTCCCAATTTTAGTTCTTGGCAGATTTTAGCAACTTTAGGACAAGTCAAGCAATCATCACACAATTCAAGCAAGCATGCAAAGAGTATATAGGCAGCGGAAAGTAAAGCATGAAACTTGCAAGAATGTAAAGGGAAGGGTTTGGAGAATTCAAACGCTATTAGAGACACGGATGTTTTTCCCGTGGTTCGGATAGGTGGTACTATCCTACATCCACGTTGATGGAGACTTCAACCCACGAAGGGTAACGGTTGCGCGAGTCCACGGAGGGCTCCACCCACGAAGGGTCCACGAAGAAGCAACCTTGTATATCCCACCATGGCCATCGCCCACGAAGGACTTGCCTCACTAGCGGTAGATCTTCACGAAGTAGGCGATCTCCTTGCCCTTACAAACTCCTTGGTTCAACTCCACAATCTTGTCGGAGGCTCCCAAGTGACACCTAGCCAATCTAGAAGACACCACTCTCCAAGAAGTAACAAATGGTGTGTTGATGATGAACTCCTTGCTCTTGTGCTTCAAATGATAGTCTCCCCAACACTCAACTCTCTCTCACAGGATTTGGATTTGGTAGAAAGAAGATTTGAGTGGAAAGCAAATTGGGGAAGGCTAGAGATCAAGATTCATATGGTAGGAATGGAATATCTTGGTCTCAACACAAGGGTAGGTGGATCTCTCTTAGAACATATGAGTTGGAAGTGTAGATGTGTTCTGATGGCTCTCTCCACGAGTGAAGAGGAGGTGGAGGGGTATATATAGCCTCCAAACAAAATCCAACCGTTACACACAATTTACCAATCTCGGTGGGACCGAATCAACAAACTCGGTCGGACCGAAGTAGTAAACCTAGTGACCATTAGAGATTTTCGGTGGAACTGACATGCAACTCGGTAGGACCGATACGGTTAGGGTTAGGGCATAACGTAATCTCGGTGAGACCGATTACACAAACTCGGTGAGACCGATTTGGTAATAAGCTAACCAGAGAGTTGGTCAGGTAAACTCGGTGGGACCGATTTGCTCTTTCGGTGAGACCGAAAAGTTACAAAAGGGAAACAGAGAGTTTACATTGCAATCTCGGTGGGACCGATCCGCTCTTTCGGTGAGACCGAAAAGTTACGAAAAGGAAACAGAGAAATTGCAATCCCATCTCGGTGAGACCGAGATCCCTATCGGTAGAACCGATTTGCTAGGGTTTGGCAGTGGCTTATGACATTTGAAACTCGGTGGCGCCAGATAGAAAGAATCGGTAGGTCCGAGTTTGGCTTAGGGTTTAGGTCATATGTGGATATGGGAAAGTAGCTGAGGATTTTGGAGCATATCATTAAGCACATGAAGCAAAAAGCTCATTAAGCAACACCTCATCCCTCCTTGATAGTATTGGCTTTTCCCATGGACTCAATGTGATCTTGGATCACTAAAATGTAAAATGAAGAGTCTTGAGCTTTTGAGCTTGAGCCAATCCTTTGTCCTAAGCAGTTTGAGGGTTCCACTTTGACCATCCATGCCACGCCAATCATTGAGCTTTCCTGAAATAATAGTCTTGGAATAGCATTAGCTCAATGAGCTATATGTTGTTATGAATTACCAAAACCACCTAGGGATAGTTGCACTTTCATACTCTTATACCCAAAAAACTTCCAGGGGAGCCACGAAACCTGTAATCAACAGCAGTTCTTCTCCTTGCAGCATAAGGATCTTCTGCTCTCCACTTCCTCAGCCCTGAATCTCTTTTTATTTTGATGTCTTCAGCCACAGGATGAGCATCATTGTGGTCTGGGATCTTGGGCTTCAACTTTCTGAGAACTTGGCCTTCCTCTTCTTCTGCAGTGTCAGGCACTGGGGCCTTGTTCTTCTCAGCAGCTGGGATGCTCCTTGTATTTCTCTTTGGAGCTGTCTTGGCCTTTGATGCAGTCTTGGGTGCTTCCTTGGGATTTGATGCAGTAGCCCTTGATTTGATTGCGTCACCCATTAGCTTGGGTGCCTTAGGTGCTGGTGCAGCAACCTCTTCTTCTTCTTCCTCTGAAGAATCTTTCCTCATAGAAGGCTTGCCAACTACTCTTGCAGTGGTAGTTCTGGCTCTCTTCTTTTTCTTGTCCTGGCCACTTTCTTCCTCTTCAGATTCTGTAGCGACCCGACCTCAGATGGTCAAGTCTCTGTGCTCCGGTGTCATCCCTGGATCAGTAATGCTAACACCACACAGTACTTCGAAGGATTTATAGCAGAGTAGCAATCACACACTTATTACATCGATGTCTCAAAGAGAACTTATTACAATAAATATGGCTTCAGGTCATCTAATAACAATAACAATGGAAGACTTGGAAGATAAGTGAGTCCATCAACTCCAACGGCATCACTGAGTATAGAACCACGACCTAAAAGCACCTTACTCGTCGTCTGAAAAGTCTGCAACATAAAAGTTGCAGCCTGAAAATGGGTCAACACATGGAATATGCTGGCAATGTAACACATAGAGAGTAATGAATGATAAGCCTATACTACATGCATATATGGCTGGTGGAAAAGCTCTATGGTTACAGTTTTGCGTAAAGCCAATTTTTCCCTACTGGAAAGGAATAAACTTTATTTAACTATCATGGTGGTTGAAACATCGAGAATGGTTGACAGCATTCCGATCCCAATTAAGTGAACAATTAAAACCCAACAATATTAATTAGAAGTAACATGATGAGATTCAAATGATATTCAAGTACTAGATACTCAAGTTGTCCATAACCGGGGACACGGCTAATCATGATTAGTTTGTACACTCTGCAGAGGTTTGCGCACTTTTCCCCACAAGACTCGGTCGCCTCCGTTTGGTTTCTCGCACTACAGGGTGTTTGAGAAACGGATGACCGAGACATAGTCTTTCAGAAGGCTAGCACCTTACGTTTGGATAGACCGGTACACCTACTTTCCCCTACATCTGCTAGTCTACCATGTAAGAGTTCGCACGACTTAATCAACTATGCCAGAGCCCATAATGGCTTGTGGCTGCACACCGAAGTTACTAGCATGAATGATCTTATGATCCCTTTGAGCCTGGGTGGCGGTCCAAAGAAAAACAGGCAAGTCCTGATAGAAACCAGGTGCCTCAATCCACCCAGATGTGTATTTAAGTTGCCACCTTAGATAAACCATTAATTAACAATACTCACATCTGTCATGGATATCACTCACCCAATCCACGTCTACTAGCATAGCATGGCATAATAAGCAAACCTAGAAGTAACTCCCAAGGTTTCATAAGTAAAATAGGTAATAGGTACTACCTCAACTACTTCCCATCCCACAATTTAATTAGATCCTAACCATGCAATGTTTGAGGATTGATCTAATGCAATAAAACCGGGCAATGAGAAGGTATGATCAAAGTGTTACTTGCCTTGCTGAGGATCTGCGAAACCTAGAGCTTTGAAATAACAGGCGGCGCACTCCGGGTGATCTATCGCAGACAAACAACAAGCATACAATAAGTACTCATCTAATGCACAGGTAAAACTCGAACAGAAGATCAAACCAGAAAGTTCAACTTAAGAACTCCGGTTGCGAAAGAAACCGAACCGAACAAAGCAACGGAAAACAAACAGCGGAAGAAAACAACTTGGTTCTAGCAATTTGAAACTAGGTCAAATTTTACAGTAGCAAAACTTGTTTAAGTTGATTAGTCGGAACGGCGGTTTCGAAATGGAACTCCAGGCGCTTGAATCACCTGATTCCGGTAAACGAGCGAGAAGATAAACTAGAAAGAAGATCGGATCTGAAATCCCGATCAGAAAAAAAATCGCGGAATAAATCCGACGAAAAAGAAAAACGATGAACGGTTAAATGAACGGATGTTCGTTAACCGAGACTAACCGGTGATCAAGATGAATGGTCCGGCGAACGCTCGCTAAACAAATAAACTGAAAAAAAAACGAAAACCGATCTAGGGTTTCGAAAAAAAACTAAAACATCGAAACGAAAAAAAAACCAGAACGGTTTTTAAAAAAAACTGAACCGAGCGAGGGGCGGCGCGGCGCGGGGCTACCTCAGCGACGCGGGGCTCCGGCGAGGGCGGCGGGGCAGTGGCGCGGCAGCGGGGCGGCGGCAGCAGGCGGCGGCGGCGGGCGCTGGCGGCGGCAGCAGGCGGCGGCGGCGGGCGCTGGTGCCGGCGGCGGCGGCGGCAGCAAGAGGCGGCGGCGGGCGCTGGCGGCGGCGGCGGCGGGCGCTGGCGGCGGCGGCGGCTGGCGGCGCTTGCCGCAGCTGCTGCTGCGGGCGGCGGTGGCGGCTGGTGTGGGGAGGAGAGGGGAGAGGGGGGTATATGAAGAGGGGAGGGGGGCTTGCTTGGGGGAGGGGGCAAGCAAAGGAGGCGGCAGCGGCGCGGAGTCCGAGTAGGACTCGGCGGTGGCGGCGGCTGGCTGCGAGCGGCGCGCGCGCGAGAGGCGGGCGGGGCGGCTGGGCCGGCTGGGCCTTTGGCCCAGGCGGGGCGCTGCACATTTTTTTTAAATAGATACGCGCGCAGAAAATTAAAAAAAAATCTAATCGAACTCCAAAAATTCCGAAGTTAATTTTCCCCGACTCCTAAAAATGAGTCAAACAAAATGAACTTTTTCTCGGGGTCTAAATGCAATATTTTAAAAACACGCATTTTTCCCTAATCCAAATAAAACGCAAATAAACTCCGAAAAATCCAAAATTTGATTTATTTATTAAATCTTTATTTTTTTCCTAAATTTGGGAAAGTCATATTATTCCCTTCTCATATTTTTGTTATTGGAAAAATAATCAAAGATGATATAAATAAAATCAAATGATCCTCTTTTCAAAATTTGAGAAAACTCAAATATGAAAATAACGAAATCTCCAACTCTCTCCGAGGGTCCTTGAGTTGCGTGAAATTTCTAGGATCGACCAAAATGCAAGAAAATATGATATGCATGATGATCTAATGTATAACATTCCAAATTGAAAATTTGGGATGTTACAAACCTACCCCCCTTAAGATGAATCTCGCCCTCGAGATTCGGGTTGGCTAGAAAATAGGTGAGGGTGGTCCTTGAGCAAATCTTCTCTCTCCCAGGTGGATTCATCCTCTGAGTGGTGGTTCCACTGAACTTTGCAAAACTTGATAACCTTGCTGCGGGTAACTCTGCTGGTATATTCGAGTATCTTAACTGGCTTCTCTTCATATGTTAAGTCATCCTTCAACTGAATCGCTTCAAGTGGCACTGTATCTCTTAGCGGTACCTCTGCCATCTCGGCGTGACATTTCTTCAGCTGAGAAACATGGAATACATCATGAACTCCTGACAGCCCCTCTGGTAATTCCAACTTATAAGCAACTTCTCCCATACGTTGCAAGATCTTATACGGTCCAACGAAACGCGGTGCTAACTTTGCCTTAACTCCAAAGCGCTTAACACCTCAAAGTGGGGATACTCGAAGATAAACTATGTCTCCTGTTTCGTAAACTGTCTCCTTACGGTTAGAATCTGCGTAGCTCTTCTGCCTGGATTGGGCTACCTTGAGCCTATCGCGAATCAACTTAACTTTCCGTTCAGACTCCTTAATCAAATCTGGTCCAAAGAACTGACGGTCTCCAACTTCGTCCCATGACAACGGTGTCCTGCACCTCCTTCCGTATAAAGCTTCGAAAGGTGCCATCTTCAAACTGGTTTGGTAACTGTTGTTATAAGAAAACTCCGCATATGGCAAGTTATCGTCCCAACTAGATCCATAGTCTAGTGCACAGGCTCTCAGCATATCTTCCAGAATCTGATTGACTCTCTCAGTCTATCCATCCGTCTGTGGGTGAAAACCTGTGCTGAACTCTAGTCTGGTTCCTAAAGTTTCATGCAACTGACTCCAAAACTTTGAGGTAAATTGGGTTCCTCTATCTGATACGATACTCCTCGGAACTCCATGCAAACAAATGATCCTGGTCATGTATATCTTTGCCAACTTAGCACTAGTGTAAGTGGTCTTAACTGGGATGAAATGTGCTACCTTCGTCAGACGATCAACTACTACCCATATCGAGTCATAGCCTGCCTTTGTCCTGGGTAGTCCTGTGATAAAATCCATTCCTATCTTATCCCACTTCCATTCGGGTATCGGCAATGGTTGTAACAATCCGGCTGGCTTCTGATGTTCTGCCTTCACTCTATGACACACATCACAAACTGCTACATATGCTGCAATATCCTTCTTCATTCCGGTCCACCAGAATGTTTCCTTCAAATCCAAATACATCTTGGTATTTCCTGGGTGAATCGAATAGGGTGAATCATGTGCCTCTTGTAGAATCAACTTCCTGATCTCCGGGTCATTGGGCACATAAACACGGTCCTCAAACCATAGGGTATCGTGCTCATCCTCACGAAATCCCTTTGCTTTTCCTTCGCTCATTTTCTCTTTTATAGAAGCAATCTCCTTGTCATTTTTCTGAGCTTCTCTGATTTTATCCATCAAGGTAGATTGAACTTCCAGTGCTGCTACATAGCCTTTCGGAACTATTTCCAAACATAGCTCATGAAGATTTTCTGCTAACTCCCTTGGTATTTCTCCTGTCATTAGGGTATTGACATGGCTCTTACGGCTCAATGCGTCAGCTACAACATTAGCCTTTCCTGGATGGTAATGCAATCTCATATCATAATCCTTGATGAGCTCCAACCATCTCCTTTGTCTGAGGTTCAACTCCTTCTGCGTGAAAATATACTTCAAACTCTTGTGATCCGTATATACTTCACAATGATTTCCAATGAGGAAATGTCTCCATGTCTTCAACGCATGCACTACGGCTGCTAACTCCAAATCATGCGTAGCATAATTTAATTCATGAGGTTTCAGTTGTCGTTAGGCATACGAAACAACTCTTCCTTCCTGCATAAGCACTGCTCCCAGTCCTCGACGTGAAGCGTCGCAATACACCTCATAATCCTTGGTCTGATCTGGCAGAATAAACACTGGTGAGGAAACCAATCGTTTCTTCAACTCCTGAAAACTGGCCTCACATTCCTCAGTCCAATTGAACTTGGTATCCTTCTTCAACAATTCAGTCATAGGCTTAGCAATATTTGAGAAATTCTCAATGAATCTCCGGTAGTATCCTACGAGTCCAAGAAAACTCCGGATCTCTCCAACTGTAGTTGGTGCTTCCCATTCGGTTACGGTCTCAACCTTTGTGGGGTTAACTGCTATCCCTTCTCTGGATATAACATGTCCAAGAAATCCAACTTCCTTTAGCCAAAATTCACATTTGCTGAATTTGGCATATAACTGATGTTCCCTTAGTTTCTCCAAAACCAAACGCAAATGTTCCTTATGCTCTTCTTCATTCTTTGAGAAAATCAAAATGTCATCAATGAACACTACGACGAACTTGTCCAAAAACTCCATAAATACTTTGTTCATCAGGTTCATAAAATAGGCAGGTGCGTTAGTCAGTCCAAATGTCATAACGGTACACTCATACAATCCGTATCTCGTGGCAAAAGTTGTCTTGGGTATGTCCTGCTCTCGAATTTTCAACTGATGGTACCCTGATCGCAAATCGATCTTGGAGAACACTTTAGCTCCTTGCAAACGATCAAACAGATCATTTGTCATTGGCAATGGGTACTTGTTCTTGATGGTTACTTCATTCAATCCACGGTAATCAACAACCATCCTTAATGGTCCATCCTTCTTCTCCACTAGAAGTACGGGTGATCCCCAAGGCAAAGAACTTGGGGGAATGTAACCTTTATCCAATAACTCCTTAATCTGCTTCTTAATTTCCACCAAATCCTGTGCTGGCATCCTGTATGGTCTCTTCGATATTGGCCCAGTGCCTGGCAAAAGCTCAATCAAAAACTCAATGTCTCTATCCGGTGGCATGCCTGGCAATTCCTCAGGAAATACATCAGGGAAATCCTTTACTACTGGTACTTCTTCCTGCACTACTCCTGATAAAGAATTTACTTGTGTCCTGTTTGGCGTATGTCGGGATACATACTTGATCCTTCTTCCTTCGGGTGTTGTAAGAAAAATTGTCTTACTAGCGCAATCGATGTTTCCTCCATACATCGACAACCAATCCATACCGAGAATTACATCCAAGCCTTGGGATTCCAGAATGATTAAATCCGTTGGAAAAACATGCTTCCCTATACTTAATGGCACTTGAAAACATCCTTGTCTGGCCATGTACTCGGCTCCTGGCAAGCTTACTAGCATCGGTGTTTTAAGAATCTTAGTGGGCTAGTTATACTTTTCCACAAATCCCCTTGATATGTATGAATGCGATGCACCAGTATCAAAAAGAACGAGTGCAGTAAATGACTTAACCAAAAACTTACCGATAACTGCATCAGGCTGAGATTCAACCTCCTATATTTCAACGTGATTCACTTGTCCCCTATTGAAAGGGTTTGGCTTCTTTCTAGAGCTTCCATTGCCATTTCCATTCTGGCCTTCAGGACATTCATTGGCATAATGTCCGGTCTTCGAACACTTGAAACAGGTGACTTGACTCAGATCTCTCTTGGCTGGGGTTGATGGGGTGGTACAGTTCTGGCCGTTGCTTCCTCCATTCCCATTACCATTCTTGTGGCCATTATGGTTGTGCGAACCACTTCCTCCATGGGTATACTGAAACTGAACTCCCGGTTTAGGGGTAAAACGGGGCTTCTGCTGGGCTCCAGAGTTATACTTCCCCTGTCCATACTTCCTCTTGCGGTTCTCAATCTGCTGTTGCTTCCCTTCAATCATGATGGCACGATCTACCAACTCCTGGTAGTTGTTGAAACTTGCTACCATCAACTGCATGCTTAGCTCATCATTCAGTCCTTCTAGAAACTTCTCCTGCTTAGTTGCATCCGTAGCAACGTCATCTGGGGCATAACGTGCTAACTGGCTGAAGTCGTCAACGTACTGGCCAACTGTCCTTCCTCCTTGGCGTAAGTTGCGAAACTCACGCTTCTTCATGGCCATAGCTCCTACTGAAACATGGGCAGTGCGGAAATCTTGCTGAAACTGATCCCATGTGACAGTGTCAACTGGGTAAGTGGTTGTGAAATTCTCCCACCATGCTGCCGCGGGTCCGTCAAGCTAATGTGCGGCAAACTTCACTTTCTCAATATATGTGCATCCTGCAGAGGTCAACTCCCTTCCTGTCTTGCGTAGCCAATCATCCGCTACTATTGGCTCGGTGCTACTGGAAAACACCGGCGGATTCAGCCTAAGGAAACGGGTTAGGTGATCAACAGGTGGCGGCGGCGGAGTGTTGTTGTTGTTGTTGTTGTTGTTGTTGTTGTTGTTGTTGTTGTTGTTGTTGTTGTTGTTCTGCTGGTTCTGTACTAACAACTGCATCAATTGGTTCTGCTGCTGGATCAACTGAGTGAGTTCCGGTGGAAATCCATTGTCACGTCTCGGAGGCATCTGAGGGTTTTAGAAAAGATGAGAATTAAGAATAGAGTGAGGTCTAAGACAAAACACTACCCAATGCACATGAGACAAATGCACACAAATCACTTCATTCAATTCAAACAAGGGCATACAAACGGTCTAGAACTATCGCAAAAGTGCTCGAACTATAATGTATACATGGGGATAATACTACTAATATTTGGTGGTCATCTAGAAATTTGAATCGGTGGAAGACTCCATGATGTCTGCTCCAGCTTCGTCTTCAAAGTCGGGTTCACTTGGATCCGAATCGGTGTCGTCGATGATGATGTAGTTTTCCGGACATGCGACGTACTTGTCTTCCTTCTTGGATGCTAATCTCTCCTTGAGTTCTTCAATCTCCTGCTTAAGATCGACATTATGCCTTGCTAGAGCTACGATCTCGTCCATGTAGTCCTTGCGTGTACCCTTCAGTTCTCCTTCTAGCTCGATGATCCTTGCCTTCGCATTCTTCAACTCTATCATGTCATTGCACATCTGGTTCTCTTGGCATCGAATGTGCTGGTTTAACTCCTGGATGAAAGCTGCAATGGATCTATCCTTCTTGGTGCTGACTATCTCCCATTGTTCATCTCGGCGTCCGCAAATCTGGTAGATAGTGTCCTTGAGGTCTTCTTGATAAACTTCTCCAATGCGTCCCATGGTGATATGAGCTGCCATGCTCTTTCCCAGACTCCAGGTTGGTGCACTGAAAACACTATCTATGGGCTTCGTGGTTGGCGCGAATGTCCTTCTCGGAACGTGAGCTTGAATCTTCCAGCGCTCCTCTTCAGGCAGAGTGGCGTTGAAGGTCCCGGTGAAGCTTGGTAGTCCAATTTTCAGGTACTTGGTGACTTCCTTCAAGTGAAATCCAAAAGGTGTGCCTTCATCCGGTTGAGCGTACTTGATCTTCGCGTCCATCATCCTAAAAGAGTAGAAAAGATGAGGAGTTAGAAAATGAGAGGAGAATAGTGATCTATGGCTTTTAACTTAGTGGTCGTGTCCTACAGTCAGCGTGTGCTCTGATACCATCTCTGTAGCGACCCGACCTCAGATGGTCAAGTCTCTGTGCTCCGGTGTCATCCCTGGATCAGTAATGCTGACACCACACAGTACTTCGAAGGATTTATAGCAGAGTAGCAATCACACACTTATTACATCGATGTCTCAAAGAGAACTTATTACAATAAATATGGCTTAAGGCCATCTAATAACGATAACAGCGGAAGACTTGGAAGATAAGTGAGTCCATCAACTCCAACGGCAACACTGAGTATAGAACCACGACCTAAAAGCACCTTACTCGTCGTCTGAAAAGTCTGCAACATAAAAGTTGCAGCCCGAAAACGGGTCAACACATGGAATATGCTGGCAATGTAACACATAGAGAGTAATGAATGATAAGCCTATACTACATGCATATATGGCTGGTGGAAAAGCTCTATGGTTAGAGTTTTGCGTAAAGCCAATTTTTTCCTACTGCAAAGGAATAAATTTTATTTAACTATCATGGTGGTTGAAACATCGAGAATGGTTGATAGCATTCCGATCCCAATTAAGTGAACAATTAAAACCCAACAATATTAATTAGAAGTAACATGATGAGATTCACATGATATTCAAGTACTAGATACTCAAGTTGTCCATAACCGGGGACACGGCTAATCATGATTAGTTTGTACACTCTGCAGAGGTTTGCGCACTTTTCCAAACAAGACTCGATCGCCTCCGTTTGGTTTCTCGCACTACAGGGTGTTTGAGAAACGGATGACCGAGACATAGTCTTTCAGAAGGCTAGCACCTTACGTTTGGATAGACCGGTACACCTACTTTCCCCTACATCTGCTAGTCTACCATGTAAGAGTTCGCACGACTTAATCAACTATGCCAGAGCCCATAATGGCTTGTGGCTGCACACGGAAGTTACTAGCATGAATGATCTTATGATCCCTTTGAGCCTGGGTGGCGGTCCAAAGAAAAACAGGCAAGTCCTGATAGAAACCAGGTGCCTCAATCCACCCAGATGTGTATTTAAGTTGCCACCTTAGATAAACCATTAATTTACAATACTCACATCTGTCATGGATAACACTCACCCAATCCACGTCTACTAGCATAGCATGGCATAATAAGCAAACGTAGAAGTAACTCCCAAGGTTTCATAAGTAAAACAGGTAATAGGTACTACCTCAACTACTTCCCATCCCACAATTTAATTAGATCCTAACCATGCAATGTTTTAGGATTGATCTAATGCAATAAAACTGGGCAATGAGAAGGTATGATCAAAGTGTTACTTGCCTTGCTGAGGATCTGCAAAACCTAGAGCTTCGAAATAACAGGCGGCGCACTCCGGGTGATCTATCGCAGACAAACAACAAGCATACAATAAGTACTCATCTAATGCACAGGTAAAACTCGAACAAAAGATCGAACCAGAAAGTTCAACTTAAGAACTCCAGTTGCAAAAGAAAATGAGCCGAACAAAGCAACGGAAAACAAACGGCGGAAGAAAACAACTCGGTTCTAGCAATTTGAAACTAGGTCAAATTTAACAGTAGCAAAACTTGTTTAAGTTGATTAGTCGGAACGGCGGTTTCGAAACGAAACTCCAGGCGCTTGAATCACCTGATTCCGGTAAACGAGCGAGAAGATAAACTAGAAAGAAGATCGGATCTGAAATCGCGATCAGAAAAAAAATCGCGGAATAAATCCAACGAAAAAGAAAAACGACGAACGGTTAAACGAATGGACGTTCGTTAACCGAGACTAACCGGTGATCACGTTCGTTATGAATAATGGTCCGGCGAACGCTCGCTAAACAAATAAACCGAAAAAAAACGAAAACCGATCTAGGGTTTCGAAAAAACTGAAACATCAAAACGAAAAAAAAAACGGAACGGTTTTTTTAAAAAAAAACGAACCGAGCGAGGGGCGGCGCGGCGCGGGGCTACCTCGGCGACGCGGGGCTCCGGCGAGGGCGGCGGGGCAGCGGCGCGGCGGCGGGGCAACGGCGCGGCGGCGGGGCGGCGGCGGCGGCGGGCGCTGGCGGCGGTGGCGGCTGGCGGCGCTGGCTGCTGCTGCTGCGGGCGGCGGCGGCTGGTGTGGGGAGGAGAGGGGAGAGGGGGGGTACATAAAGAGAGGAGGGGGGCTTGCTTGGGGGAGGAGGCAAGAAAAGGAGGCGGCGGCGGCGCGGAGTCCGAGTAGGACTCGGCGGCGGCGGCGCGCGCGCGCGAGGCGGGCGGGGCGACTGGGCCTTTGGCCCAGGCGGGGCGCTGCGCATTTTTTTAAATAGATACGCGCGCAGAAAATTAAAAAAAATCTAATCAAACTCCAAAAATTCCTAAGTTAATTTTCCCCGACTCCTAAAAATGAGTCGAACAAAATGAACTTTTTCTCGGGGCCTAAATGCAATATTTTAAAAACACGCATTTTTCCCTAATCCAAATAAAACGCAAATAAACTCCGAAAAATCCAAAATTTGATTTATTTATTAAATCTTTATTTTTTTCCTAAATTTGGGAAAGTCATATTATTCCCTTCTCATATTTTTGTTATTGGAAAAATAATGAAAGATGAAATAAATAAAATCAAATGATTCTCTTTTCAAAATTTGAGAAAACTCAAATATGAAAATAACGAAATCTCCAACTCTCTCCGAGGGTCCTTGAGTTGCGTGAAATTTCTAGGATCGACCAAAATGCAAGAAAATATTATATGCATGATGATCTAATGTATAACATTCCAAATTGAAAATTTGGGATGTTACAGATTCCATAGTGAATTTTATAGTTTCCTCAGGGACAGCCTTCCTAGGCTTGGAGGTAGGAACTCTCCTAGCAGGTGCCTTTTTGTGCATTCCTGGCTTGATGGCTGCAACTGAGCTATACTCCTTCTTAAGCACAACTTTCTTGGAAGTAGCTTCTTCTTCTGCCACATAGTCCTCATCCTCTGATTCTGAGGTTCTTTTCTTCCTATGTCTGGTGGCAGCTTTTGGCAAGTTACTGGGAGTGCTCCTGCTGCCTTCATCTGAAGAGCTGGAGGGACTAGTGCCCTCACTCATGTGCACTGGCTGTTCTGACATGTTCTGGCTATCACTCTGGTCTGACATGATGAGCAAGCTGACTGCTGACCCTGTGAATAGTTTATAGATGAGGTAGAGTGGATAAGCATCACAAAATGCAGAGATTTTTGGCAAAAGAATGATTCAAAATCTTAGTTTTAGTTTCCCACAGAAATCATTTCGGATCTACTGATTTTTAAACTCGGTGATACCGAAGCAGTTTTGGAACCTAAACTAGTGAACTCGGTCAGACCGAGTCACAGTTCGGTGGCACCGAGACTGCTAGGGTTTCACAAAGTTCCAAAATCGGTCACACCGATTAGCAATACCCGGTCAGACCGAGTCTCACTTGTGCAATGGCATGAGCCAAATCGGTGGGACCGAGTTTTTCAACACGGTGGGTCCGAGATGGTTTTGGCGGAAACCTAACCCTAAAATTTCAAATCAAACCTATTCTATGAATCGCATTGACTGGATTTGGGTGTTTCACACATGGCTAGAAACAATATGATCACAATGTGCTAGGAATCGGATTGGGGAATAGCACAAAGATCGAGTCCATACCCTAGTTCAGCGGAGACTCGCTACGCCGGCAACAGCGGGGTTGAATTCCGTTGACGGCGACGGAGACCAGCGACTGGAGGCGGCTGGCGACGAGAAGACGATCCGGAGACCACGTTGGCAGAGCAAGCTATCGCGCGGGCGAAGGGGTTCAGAGAAATTTCCAAATTTTTGCCCATGTCAATATATAGCCCGACCCTGTCGGTGTGACCGAGTGGAACAACTCGGTGGCACCGAGATGCAAAACTGTATACAGTTATTGCAACTCGGTGTGACCGAATGGTTCAAATCGGTTGCACCGAGATCGAAAACATAGATCAACTTAATGATCTCGGTAAGACCGAAAGTGGGGTATCGGTCAGACCGAGAATCACAAAGAGGTTTTGGAAGTTTAAGTCTATGACAAATCGGGGACTCCGAGTGCTCCTCACACAGAGTGGTTCGAATCTGACTTGATCAATTTGTGATGTAGCATGAATAGAGTTTGAGACGAGAAAATCATAGATAGCTAGAGGGGGTTCGTAGGCATTCTTGTCCATCCACTTGGCAAAAGAAAAATAAAGCCAAACAATCAAAACAACAAGTGTATGTCCTCGAATGAGTAAAATATGCAACCAACATGCTCACACAATAAAATGGCAATTGAAATATGTGACAAAGCATGCACAACCAATTCTAGCATCTATCAAGCAATTGGCGATGACTAGGTCATCTATATATGAGTATATTGACTTAGGAGTCAAATGAGAATACTTGATCATAGGTCATACTCATCGTTTAAGCTCAAGTGGGGTTGCCACTTTTACATAAAGCATTGTTGTGTTCACATCATTAGAGTTGCTTTAGCTCAAGTCTTAGAGTAAAGCTCCCCCTAGATGTGATATCCCCCCTAAGAGGGATGAACTAACCTTGGGTTTTGTCGATGATGACTTCATGTAGATGTTGAAGATGTGGATGCTCAATGTTGATGTAGATCACTTGGAGCTATCCTTTTGAGTGAATTGCACTTTCAATACCTACATGGGTTAGTCCCACAAGGAACAAACAAGGATATCCATAGACATAGAGTGATGCACACACAAGATGATGTCTATGAAAGCTTTTAGGTTACCTTGTCCCTTGACTTACCAACAAGAGGGTTTGTGACTCCTTGAACTAGTGCAAGATGTGGAAGTTGATTGCACTTGTTCTTGCCAAAATGATAAGAGTGAAGTATGTTGGCGGAGTCACCCTCAAGAACTCTCTAGTTCTTCTTCTTTTGGATCCACACCATCTTTATGGGAATCCTTGGAGTTGTAGTCGTACTTGATGAAGTGGAACTTGAAGTAGTCTTGGGAATCCACTTGACTAAGGTCTTAGGAGCTTCTTCAAATGTATAAATTTCCTCTTGAAGCTTGTCCTTGCCTTTTTGCTTGTAGTCTTGTGGTGGAAGATCATCGTGAGCTTGTGTTCCCTTGAAAGAAGTAGGATCATACTTTTCTTGTTGTGGAACAAACTTTGTCTTGGGGTATTGATCTTCTTCCCACTCAACTCCATTGGTATTGAACTTTCGTTCAAAACCAATACCTTGATTCTTCCGATGCCTTCCTTGCTTGCGTACAATTTCCTCGAATTGCTTACTCCCGGCAAGGCTTTTGTACACTCCTTTCTCTATAATTCCCTTCAATAAGCTATTTTCTTGGTCAAGTGTAACTTGGCTACGAGAGTCATTAGTGGAATCAAGAGAACTACTAGAAGCAACAATATTGGATTTAACATTATCATTGTTACTACTAGAGGAAGAATCTTTCTTGTTCTTGTTACTAGACTTGACTTGAGGCATGTAAGTGGATAAGAGTAAACGCTTGGCAATGTAAGAAGAACTTTTCTTGCGGAGATCATCATTGATTGCCTTTAAAAAATCATGCTCTTGCTCAAGATTGAGCTTTTCAAAGCGTAACTTCTCATGAGCTTTTAAAAGTTCTCGATGATCTTCGAAGATAGTTTCATGAGCTAACTTAAGAGTGTTTAGTTCTTTAGTTAGAGCCTCAATTTTCTCCTTATGATTGTCATTCATTTTATCTTGATTAGCATGATTAATTGACGTTTCATCATAGTATTCATCACTAGAGTTGTCAACAAGTAAATCATCATCACCTAACAAGTCATCTTCATCACTATTAAAATCAACATACTCAGGATGTGTTACCTTAGGACCTTTGGCCATGAAGCATCTTCCAATTCCTTCATTTGGTGAGTCAAATATGCCGTAGGAGTTGGTTGACACAAGTGCTAGACCGGCAACACCTTCATCTTGAGTATATTCGGAGTCGGAGTGATAACTTCTCTCGGAGTGGTTGTCGGAGTCGGAGCCGGATACCCATTCACCAACATGAGCTTGATGTCTTCGTTTTGTGTAGATCCTTGATGATTTTTCCTTTCTTTCCGGATCCTTGTTTCTCCGTGAGTATCTTCGTTCATAACGATCATCTCTACTCCTTCTCTCTCTTGATGGTGATTCTTCTCTTTTGCTTCTTATTTTTGGAGAATCCTCTCTTCTTTTGTAGGGAGCCGTACACTCATTGGAATAGTGTCCGGGTCTTCCACAATTGTAGCAGTTTCGCTCTCGACTAGAAGATCTTTTGTCATTGTAGGACCTTGACTTGGAGCTTCTATCTTTGCTTCTACTCTTGTAGAACTTGTTGAAGTTCTTCACCATTAAGCTCAATTCTTCGTTGAAGTTTTGTTTCTCACTTGATGATGTGGGGGCTTCACATGAGGCTTTGTAAGCACCACTTGATCTGTTGTGAAGTTCCTCTTTATCCTTGAGTGACATCTCATGAGCAACAATTCTTCCAATGACCTCCGTTGGCTTGAGATCTTTGTAATTGGGCATCATTTGGATCAATGTGCACACGGTATCATATTTTCCATCCAAGGCTCTTAGGATCTTCTTGATGATGAATCTATCAGTCATCTCTTCACTCCCTAAGCCGGCAATCTCATTTGTGATAAGAACAAGCCTAGAGTACATTTCAGCGACACCTTCACCATCCTTCATTTTGAACTTGTCAAGTTGACTTTGAAGCACATCCAATTTTGATTCCTTGACGGAGTCGGTACCTTCGTGCATATCAATCAAAGTATCCCAAATTTCCTTTGCATTCTCAAGACGGCTTATTTTGTTGAATTCTTCGGGGCACAATCCGTTGAAGAGAATATCACAAGCTTGAACATTGTATTGCAGCATCTTCAACTCATCCATGGTAGCTTCACGGTTTGGTTCTTTCCCATCGAAGAAGTCACCTTGCAAACCAACACACACAATAGCCCAAACGGCGGGGTTATGTCCAAGAATATGCATTTTCATTTTATGCTTCCAACTAGCAAAATTTGTACCATCAAAGTAAGGACCTCTACGGTGATAATTTCCCTCGCTAGACGCCATACTCTCCTAGGTTGTGAAACCAAGGCTAGGACCACCAAAAGCTATGGAAATCAAAGCAAATGGAGACCAAAGCTCTGATACCACTTGTAGGATCGGAAGTATGTCTAGAGGGGGGTGATTAGACTACTTGACCAAATAAAAACTTAACCTTTTCCCAATTTTAGTTCTTGGCAGATTTTAGCAACTTTAGGACAAGTCAAGCAATCATCACACAATTCAAGCAAGCATGCAAAGAGTATATAGGCAGCGGAAAGTAAAGCATGCAACTTGCAAGAATGTAAAGGGAAGGGTTTGGAGAATTCAAACGCTATTGGAGACACGGATGTTTTTCCCGTGGTTCGGATAGGTGGTGCTATCCTACATCCACGTTGATGGAGACTTCAACCCACGAAGGGTAACGGTTGCGCGAGTCCACGGAGGGCTCCACCCACGAAGGATCCACGAAGAAGCAACCTTGTCTATCCCACCATGGCCATCGCCCATGAAGGACTTGCCTCACTAGCGGTAGATCTTCACGAAGTAGGCGATCTCCTTGCCCTTACAAACTCCTTGGTTCAACTCCACAATCTTGTCGGAGGCTCCCAAGTGACACCTAGCCAATCTAGGAGACACCACTCTCCAAGAAGTAACAAATGGTGTGTTGATGATGAACTCCTTGCTCTTGTGCTTCAAATGATAGTCTCCCCAACACTCAACTCTCTCACACAGGATTTGGATTTGGTAGAAAGAAGATTTGAGTGGAGAGCAACTTGGGGAAGGCTAGAGATCAAGATTCAAATGGCAGGAATGGAATATCTTGGTCTCAACACAAGGGTAGGTGGTTCTCTCTCAGAACATATGAGTTGGAAGTGTAGTTGTGTTCTGATGGCTCTCTCCACGAGTGAAGAGGAGGTGGAGGGGTATATATAGCCTCCACACAAAATCCAACCGTTACACACAATTTACCAATCTCGGTGGGACCGAATCAACAAACTCGGTCGGACCGAAGTAGTAAACCTAGTGACCGTTAGAGATTTTCGGTGGGACTGACATGCAACTCGGTAGGACCAATACGGTTAGGGTTAGGGCATAACGTAATCTCGGTGAGACCGATTACACAAACTCGGTGAGACCGATTTGGTAATAAGCTAACCAGAGAGTTGGTCAGGTAAACTCGGTGGGACCGATTTGCTCTTTCGGTGAGACCAAAAAGTTACAAAAGGGAAACAGAGAGTTTACATTGCAATCTCGGTGGGACCGATCCGCTCTTTCAGTGAGACCGAAAAGTTACGAAAAGGAAACAGAGAAATTGCAATCCCATCTCGGTGAGACCGAGATCCCTATCGGTAGAACCGATTTGCTAGGGTTTGGCAGTGGCTTATGACATTTGAAACTCGGTGGCGCCGGATAGAAAGAATCGGTAGGTCCGAGTTTGGCTTAAGGTTTAGGTCATATGTGGATATGGGAAAGTAGCTGAGGATTTTGGAGCATATCATTAAGCACATGAAGCAAAAAGCTCATTAAGCAACACCTCATCCCTCCTTGATAGTATTGGCTTTTCCTATGGTCTCAATGTGATCTTGGATCGCTAAAATGTAAAATGAAGAGTCTTGAGCTTTTGAGCTTGAGCCAATCCTTTGTCCTTAGCAGTTTGAGGGTTCCACTTTCACCATCCATGCCACGCCAATCATTGAGCTTTCCTGAAATAATAGTCTTGGAATAGCATTAGCTCAATGAGCTATATGTTGTTATGAATTACCAAAACCACCTAGGGATAGTTGCACTTTCATACTCTTATACCCAAAAAACTTCGAGGGGAGCCATGAAACCACTTTTCCACTGCTGAAACATTTGTACCCATGAGATCCCATCTTGGGGCCTTTTCCGGCATCCTACCAGAGGGGGATTCCATCACGGAAGGCTTCTACATCAACACCATTGCCTCTTCGATGAACCGTGAGTAGTTTACTACAGACCTACAGGTCCATAGCTAGTACCTAGATGGCTTCCTCTCTCTTTGATTCTCAATACAAATTTCTCCGCGATGTTCTTGGAGATCTATTCGATGTAATACTCTTTTGTGGTGTGTTTTCCGAGATCCGATGAATTGTGGATTTATGATCAACTTATCTATGAATATTATTTGAATCTTCTCTGAATTCTTATATGCATGATTTGATATCTCTGCAAGTCTCTTCGAACTATTGATTTGGTTTGGCCAACTAGATTGGTTTTTCTTGCAATGGGAGAAGTGCTTAGCTTTGGGTTCAATCTTGCGATGCTTGATCCTAGTGACAGAAGGGGAACCTACATGTATTGTATTGTTGCCATCGAGGATAACAAGATGGGGTTTTCATCATATTGCTTGAGTTAATCCCGCTACATCATGTCATCTTGCTTAATGTGTTACTCCATTCTTTATGAACTTAATACTCTACATGCATGTTGGATAGCGGTCGATGTGTGGAGTAATAGTAGTAGATGCAGAATCGTTTCAGTCTACTTGACACGGACGTGATGCCTATATTCATGATCATTGCCTTAGATATCGTCATAACTTGCACTTTTCTATCAATTGCTCGGTAGTAATTTGTTCACCCACCGTAATAATTTCTATCTTGAGAGAAGCCTCTAGCGAAACCTATGGCCCCCGAGTCTATTTTCCATCTTATAAGTTTCCGATCTACAATTCTAGTTTCCTATTTACTTTCTTTGCGATCTTTTACTTTTCGTTCCATAAACCAAAAATACCAAAAATATTACTTTACAGTTTATCCATCTCTATTAGATCTCACGTGCAAATAACCGTGAAGGGATTGACAACCCCTTTATCACGTTGGGTGCAAGGTTGGTGTTTGTTTGTGCAGGTATTCCGTGGCTTGCGCGTTATCTCCTACTGGATTGATACATTGGTTCTGAAAACTGAGGGAAATACTTACTCTACTTTGCAGCATCACCCTTTCCTCTTCAAGGGAAAACCAACGCAAGCTCAAGAGGTAGCGGGAAGGATTTCTGACGCCGTTGCTGGGGAGATCTACACCAAGCCCAGACATACCAAGTACCTATCATAAACTCTCATCCCTCGCATTACATTATTTGCCATTCGCCTCTCGTTTTCCTCTCCCCCACTTCCAAAATGATTTTTGAAAAGATTCGCCTTTTCTTCGCCCCTCTTCCGTTCGTCTTCTTCGCCCTCTTCCGTTCGTCTTCTTCGCTTGCTTTTTGTGTGCTCGTGTGTTGGATTGCTTTCTTTGTCACGATGGCTCAAGATAATACCAAATTGTGTGACTCTTCCCATACCAGCAACAATGATTTTATTAGTACTCTGATTGCTCCTGATGCTAATGCGGAATCTTGTGAAATTAATACTGCTTTGCCGAATCTTGTTACGAAAGATCAATTTTCCGGCCTTCCCAATGAAGATGCCGCATCCCATCTTAATAATTTCGTTGATTTGTGTGATATGCAAAAGAAAAAGATGTGGATAATGATATTGTTAAATTGAAGCTATTTCCGTTCTCACTTCGAGATCGTGCTAAAACTTGGTTTTCATCTTTGCCTAAAAATAGTATTGATGCATGGAACAAGTGTAAACATGCTTTTATTTCCAAGTATTTTCCTCCCGCTAAGATCATCTCCCTTAGGAACGATATTATGAATTTTAAACAACTTGATCATGAACATGTTGCACAATCTTGGGAGAGGACGGAATTGATGATTAGAAATTGCCCTAATCATGGTTTGGATTTGTGGATGATTATACAAAAAAATTATGCCGGATTAAATTTTGCTTCAAGATATCCTTTAAATTCGGCCGCGGGAGGCACTTTTATGGAAAATACTTTAGGAGAAGCTACTAAACTCCTATATAATATTATGTTTAATTATTCTCAATGGCATAGCGAAAGATCTTCCACTAGTAAAAAAGTGCATGCAATTGTAGAGATTGATGTTTTGAGTGGAAAGATAGATGAACTTATGAAATTGTTTGCTAATAAGAGTGCTCCTATTGATCCTAATTATATGCCTTTGTCTACTTTGATTGAAAACAATAATGAATCTATGGATGTGAATTTCGTTGGTAGGAACAATTTTGGTAATAACACGTATAGAGGTAATTTTAATCCTAGGCCGTTTCCTAGTAATTCCTCTAATAATTATGGTAATTCCTACAACAATTCCCATGGAAATTTTAATAAGATGCCCTCTGATTTTGAGAATATTGTTAAATAATTTATGAGTTCGCAAAAGAATTTCAATGCTTTGATTGAAGAAAAATTGCTTCAGATTGATGATTTGGCTAGGAACGTGGATAGAATTTCTCTTGATATTAATTCTTTGAAACTTAGATCTATTCCACCTAAGCATGATATCAATGAGTCTCTCAAATCCATGAGAATTTCCATTGATGAGTGCAAAGAAAGAACCGCTAAGATGCATGCTAAGAAATATTGGTTTATAAAAGCGTGTTCTTCTAGTTTCCGTGAAAATAATGATGAAGATCTTAAAGTGATTGATGTGACTCCTATTGAATCTTTGTTTTCCAATGTTAATATTGATAAAGATGGGACTGGAGATGAGTCAAGTTTAGTTAGAAGGCGTCCCAATGATTCAGAGTTGTTAGATCTTGATGCAAAAATTGATAAAAGTGGGATTGGAGAGGTCAAAACTTGAAGTAGCAATGAACCCACTCTTTTGGATTTCAAGGAATTTAATTATGATAATTGTTCTTTAATAGATTGTATTTCCTAGTTGCAATCCATGTTGAATTCTCCTCATGCTTATAATCAAAACAAAGCTTTTACTAAACATATCGTTGATGTTATGAAGCAATCTTTTGAAGAAAAGCTTGAATTGGAAGTTTATATCCCTAGAAAACTTTATGATGAGTGGGAACCTACTATTAAGATTAAGATTAAAGATTATGAGTGCTATGCTTTGTGTGATTTCGATGCTAGTGTTTTCACGATTCCGAAAACTTTATGTGATGTGTTAGGTTTCCATGAATTTGATGATTGTTCCCTAAATTTGCATCTTGCGGATTCCACTATTAAGAAACCTATGGGAAGAATTAATGATGTTATTATTGTTGCAAGTAGGAATTATGTGCTCGTAGATTTCATTGTTCTTGATATAGATTGCAATCCTACATGTCCTATTATTCTTGGTAGACCTTTCCTTAGAACGATTGGTGCAATTATTGATATGAAAGAAGGAAACATCATATTTCAGTTTTCATTAAGGAAAGGCATACAACACTTTCCAAGAAATAAAATTAAATTGCCTCATGAATTTATTATGAGAGCCACTTATTAATTGCATGCCAAAGATGATAACACTTAGATATTTTCATATTTTATGCCTATCTAAGGGCGTTAAACAATAGCGCTTGTTGGGAGGCAACCCAATTTTATTTTTGTTTTTGCTTTTTAGGTTATGTTTTGAAATAAATACTTCATCCAGCCTCTGGTTAGATGAGGTTTTGTGTTTTAATTAGTGTTTGTGCCAAGTAAGACCTTTGGGATAGCCTACGGTAATAGTTGATTTGATCTTGCTCAAAAACAGAAACTTTTGCCCTCGCAAAAACAATTCTCATTTTTAGTTGGCGAGTGCTTTATAGTTGATTCTTTTTGAAGAAGATTAATATAAAAATTTTCTAGGACTTTGTAACTTCTCAGGATATTTAGAGCTACATAAGTATTCTAAATATCTAGATTGCTACAGACTGTTCTGTTTTTGACAGATTCTGTGTTTCACTTGTTGTTTGCTTATTTTGTTGCATCTATGGCTAGTATAGTGGGGTATGAACCATGGAAAAGTTGGAATACAGTAGATATTACACCAATATAAATAAATAATGAGTTCACAACAGTACAAAAATTGGTGATTTATTTTCTTATACTAACGGAGCTTACGAGATTTTCTGTCGAAGTTTTTTGTTGTGAAGTTTTCAAGTTTTCGGTAAGGATTTGATGGACTATGGAACAAGGAGTGGTAAGAGCCTAAGCTTGGGGATGCCCAAGGCACCCCAAGGTAATATTCAAGGAGGCTAAAAAGCCTAAGCTTGGGGATGCCTGGGGGAGGCATCCCATCTTTCGTCTTCGTCTATCGGTAACTTTACTTGAGGCTATATTTTTATTCACCACATGATATGTGTTTTGCTTGGAGCGTCTTGTATGATTTGAGTCTTTGATTTTTAGTTTGCCACAATCATCCTTGCTGTACACACCTTTTGGGAGAGACACACAATCATGATTTATTACAATGCTCTATGTGCTTCACTTATATCTTTTGAGCTAGGCAAAATTGCTCTAGTGCTTCACTTATATCTTTTTAGAGCACGGCGGTGGTTTTATTTTTTTATAGAAATTGATGAACTCTCGTACTTCACTTATATTATTTTGGGAGTTTTTAGAACAGCATGGTAATTTTCTTTGGTTATAAAAATTAGTCCTAATATGATAGGCATCCAAGAGGGATATAATAAAAACTTTCATATAAAGTGCATTGAATACTATGAGAAGTTTGATTCCTTATGATTGTTTTGAGATATGAAGATGGTGATATTAGAGTCATGCTAGTAAGTAGTTGTGAATTTGAGAAATACTTGTGTTAAAGTTTGTGAGTCCCGTAGCATGCACGTATGGTGAACCGTTATGTGATGAAGTCGGAGCATGATTTATTTATTGATTGTCTTCCTTATGAGTGGCGGTCGAGGATGAGCGATGGTCTTTTCCTACCAATCTATTCCCCTAGGAGCATGCGCGTAGTACTTTGTTTTGAGAACTAATAGATTTTTGCAATAAGTATGTGAGTTCTTTATGACTAATTTTGAGTCCATAGATTATACGCACTCTCACCTTTTCTCCATTGCGAGCCTCTCTAGTACCGTGCAATGTTCGCCGGTACCATAAACCCACCACATATCCTTCCTATTGTGGCATTTCCATAGCCATTCCTAGATATATTGCCATGCAACTTTCCATTGTTCCGTTTATTATGACACGCTCCATCATTGTCATATTGCTTTGCATGATCATGTAGTTGACATCGTATTTGTGGCAAAGCCACCATTCATAATTCTTTCATGCATGTCACTCTTGATTCATTCCACATCCCGGTACACCGCCGGAGGCATTCACATAGAGTCATATTTTATTCTAAGTATCGAGTTGTAATTTTTGAGTTGTAAGTAAATAAAGGTGTGATGATCTTCATTATTAGAACATTGTCCCAAGTGAGGAAAGGATGATGGATACTATGATTCCCCCACAAGTCGGGATGAGACTCCGGACAAAAAAAGATGCCAAAAAATGAGTGTAGGCCCAACAAAAAAAGGGGAAAGAAAAAATGAGAGAAAAGAGAGAAGGGACAATGTTACTATCCTTTTTGCCACACTTGTGCTTCAAAGTAGCACCATGATCTTCATGATAGAGAGTCGCCTATGATATCACTTTCATATACTAGTGGGATTTTTTCATTATAGAACTTGGCTTGTATATTCCAATGGTGGGCTGCCTCAAAATGCCCTAGGTCTTCGTGAGCAAGCAAGTTGGATGCACACCCACTTAGTTTTCTTTTTGAGCTTTCATAAACTTATAGCTCTAGTGCATCCGTTGCAAGGAAATCCCTACTCACTGACATTGATATCTATTAATGGCCATCTCCATAGCCCGTTGATACGCCTAGTTGATGTGAGACTATCTCCTTATTTTTGTCTTCTCCACAATCATCGTCTATTCCACCTATAGTGCTATGTCCATGGCTCACGCTCATGTATTGCCTAAAAGTTGAAAAAGTTTGAGAACATCAAAAGTATGAAACAATTGTTTAGCTTGTCATCGGGGTTGTGCATGATTTGAATATTTTGTGTGATGAAGATGGAGCATAGCCAGACTATATGATTTTGTAGGGATAAGCTTTCTTTGGCCATGTTATTTTGAGAAGACATAATTATTTTGTTAGTATGCTTCAAGTATTATTGTTTTTATGTCAATATTAAACTTTTGTTTTGAATCTTACAGATATGAACATTAATGCCACAATAAAGAGAATTACATTGATAAATATGTTAGGTAGCATTCCACCTCAAAAATTCTGTTTTTATCATTTACCTACTCGAGGACGAGTAGGAATTAAGCTTGGCGATGCTTGATACGTCTCCAACATATCTATAATTTTTTATTGTTCCATGCTATTATATTATCTGTTTTGGATGTTTTATATGCATTAATATGCTATTTTATATGATGTTTGGGACTAACCTATTGACCTAGAGCCCAGTGCCAGTTTCTATTTTTTCCTTGTTTTAGAGTTTCGCAGAAAAGGAATACCAAACGGAATAAAACTTTCACGATGATTTTTCTTGGACCAGAAGACACCTACGGGACTTGGAGTGCAAGTCAGAAGAGCCACGAGGCGGCCACAAGGTTGGGGGCGCGCCCCCCAACCTTGTGGGCCCCTCGGTGCCCCCTGACCTAGATCTTCCTCCTATATATACTCTTATACCCCAAAAACTTCCAGGGGAGACATGAAACCACTTTTCCACTGCCGCAACCTTCTGTACCCATGAGATCCCATTTTGAGGCCTTTTTCGGTATCCTGCCGGAGGGGGTTCGATCATGGAGGGCTTCTACCACAACACCATTGCCTCTCTGATGAAGCGTGAGTATTTTACCACAGACCTACGGGTCCATAGCTAGTAGCTAGGTGGCTTCTTATCTCTCTTTGATTCTCAATACAAAGTTCTCCTCGGTGTTCTTGGAGATCTATTTGAAGTAATACTCTTTTGCGGTGTGTTTGTTGAGATCTGATGAATTATGGATTTACTATCAGCTTATCTATGAATATTATTTGAATCTTCTCTGAATTCTTATATGCATGATTTGATATCTTTGCAAGTCACTTCGAACTATTGATTTGGTTTGGCCAACTAGATTGGTTTTTCTTGCAATGGGAGAAGTGCTTATCTTTGGGTACAATCTTGTGGTGCTCGATCCTAGTGGAAGAAGGGGAACCGACACGTATTGTATTGTTGCCATCGAGGATAACAAGATGGGGTTTTCATCATATTGCTTGAGTTAATCCCGCTACATCATGTCATCTTGCTTAATGCGTTACTCCGTTCTTTATGAACTTAATACTCTAGATGCATGTTGGATAGCGGTCGGTGTGTGGAGTAATAGTAGTAGATGCAGAATCATTTCGGTCTACTTGACACGGATGTGATGCCTATATTCATGATCATTGCCTTAGATATCATCATAACTTTGCGCTTTTCTATCAATTTCTCGGTAGTAATTTGTTCACCCATCGTAATAATTTCTATCTTGAGAGAAGCCTCTAGTGAAACCTATGGCCCTTGGATCTATTTTCCATCTTAAAGGTTTCAGATCTACAATTCTAGTTTCCTATTTACCTTCTTTGCAATCTTTTACTTTACGTTCCATAAACCAAAAATGCCAAAAATATTACTTCACCATTTAACCATCTCTATTGGATCTCACGTGCAAATAACCGTGAAGGGATTGACAACCCATTTATCGCGTTGGGTGCAAGGTTGGTGTTTGTTTGTGCAGGTATTCGGTGGCTTGCGCGTTCTCTTCTACTGGATTGATACCTTGGTTCTCAAAACTGAGGGAAATACTTACTCTACTTTGCTGCATCACCCTTTCCTCTGCAAGGGAAAAACCAACGCAAGCTCAAGAGGTAGCAGCAGGCGGCCCCTCCTCCCCTCGGAGTCTGCACCCATTCAATGCGATGAGATGAGGCGTGGCTAAAGGGCCTCCCCCTCCCCCAAAGCACGAAGGAGCGTGGCTACAGTGCGGGCTGACCAAGCGGTCGGTCGCTCCTCTGGCGCGGCACTATAGCCATGCGGCTCATGACGCGGCCCTCGTCAGCAAGGGCCATGTTCCCACGACGGGCGGTTCATACGGCCTACAGGCGGCGGGCCCTACCTGTCCGTGAGTAAGCAGAAGACAGCGCTCCCCCAAAAGACGGCCTCAGAGGCGGGCCGGCCTCCAGCAGCCAGCCCTTCCCACCTCTTGGAGTCCACGCGCCGTTATGCCGACAAGACAGAGCGTGGCTACAGTGAGCACACATCAGGCGGCGGGACTGTAGCCATGCGACTTCTGACGAGGCCTCTTTCATCAATTACAACGCTACAGCAAAAGGAAATCAGTGTGGCCCGCAGGCGGTGGGCCCTACCTGTCAGTCAGATTCTTGGCAGTCGGCGGACCCCACCAGGCGGCGGGCCCTAGCAGCCGGCGGAGAACTCGACGCTCTTAGACACTGACGTCCGGGTCCTACACCCGGCCGTGTTACCATTGTACCCCTGGGGGGTATGCCTATATAACCCCCCCCCCCCAGGCTCACCCATGCAAAGGGTTCAGCGCCCACGCCATACACACACATAGCTAGGAGAAGCAAAGGAGCTTGCCTTGCCCTTCTTCTTCCTCTAGCAGAACAGCTCAAGGAGCAAGCTTGTGGCTACCCATTGATCTTATTCATCATGCAGAGACCCCACAGAGCGGGATTAGGGGTGTTATCTCCTCGGAGAGCCCCGAACCTGGGTAAGACTCGTGTGCGTTCGAGATCTCGCCCATTCCCGCTTCCAGGGCCCGACGACGTACTCATGTCCCCATCCATGATAAGCCACCCCGTGGCATCTGTCGCGAGAATACCCGATAGCGTTAAAAAGTATGAACCAATTGCTCGGCTTGTCATCAGGGTTGTGCATGATAAATACTTTGTGTTAAGAAGACAGAGCATGACAAGACTATATGATTTTGTAGGGATAACTTTCTTTAGCATTGATATTTTGAAAGACATGATTTGGTTGTTGGGATGCCTGAGTATTGATGTCTTTATGTCAAATTATAGACTATTGCTTTGAATCACTTACATCTTAATATTCATGCCATGATTAGATATATAGTCAAGTTTATGCTAGGTAGCATTCCACATCAAATGTTATCTTTTTTATCATTTACCTACTTGTGGATGAGCAGGAATTAAGCTTGGGGATGTTGATATGTCTCCGTCGTATCTATAATTTTTTGTTGTTTCATGCCAATATTATACAACTTTTATAAACTATTGGCAACATTTTATATGATTTATTTGGACTAACATATTGATCCAGTGCCCAGCGCCAGTTCCTGTTTGTTGCATGTTTTTTGTTTCGCAGAAAATCCATATCAAACGAAGTCCAAACGCGATTAAAATGTACGAAGAATTATTTTGGAATATATGTGATTTTTGGGACTTGGAATCAACGCTAACGGAGGCCCACGGCCTCCACAACCCACCAGGGCGCGCCCAGGTGTCTTGTGCCCACCCCGTAAGGCGGTTGGGGCCCTTCTTCTAGCGCAAGAAAGATAATTTATGGAAAAAATCGTGTAAAAATGTTAGTGCAATTTGAGTTACGGATCTCCGGGAATTTAAGGAACCGTGAAGGGCCAGATCTGGGGAACATGAAGCATAAGAGAACAGAGATAGAGTCCAATCTCTGAGGGGCTCCCACCCCTCCGCTGCCATGGAGGCCATGGACCAGAGGGGGAACTCTCCTTCCATCTAGGGGGAGTCCAAGGAAGAAGAAGGAGGGGGCTCTCTCTCTCCCCCTCTCTCCCGGTGACGCCGGAACGCCACCGGGGCAAGGCTCGTGACAGCGATCTACATCAACAATCTTGCTACAGTCAACACCAACTCTCTCCCCCTCTATGCAGTGGTGTAACACCCCTTCTCCCCGCTGTAATCTCTACTTAAACATGGTGCTCAACTCCATATATTATTTCCCAATGATATTTGGATATCATATGATGTTTGAGTAGATCTTTTTTGTCCTGTGGGCTAATCGTGATCTTGGTTGCTATGATTGTATATTTTATTTATGGTGTTGTCCTACAGTGCCCTCCGTCTCGCGCAAACGTGAGGGGCCCCCATTGTAGGGTGTTGGAATATGTTCATGGTTTGCTTATTGTCGGTGTTGCGGGGGATGACAGCAGCCTAAATGCGGATAAGTGGGTTATGGCATATGGGAGTAAAGAGGACTTGATACTTAATGCTATGGTTGGGTTTCACAACCTTAATGATCTTTAGTAGTTGCGGATGCTTGCTAGGGGTCCAATCATAAGTGCATATGATCCAAGTAGAGAAAGCATGTTAGCTCATGCCTCTCCCTCATATAAAATTACAAGAATGATTACCGGTACTTGTTATCGATTGCCTAGGGACAAATGACTTTCTTGTTGACAAAAGTTATCAACTTTTATTACCTTACAATTTATTCGTAGTTTTATTCTCGCAAAGTACTCGTAGTTTTATTCTTGCAAAATAGTTTCATACTTGTTCTAGGTAAAGCAAAGGTCAAGTGTGCGTAGAGTTGTATTGGTGGTCGATAGAACTTGACGGAATATTTGTTCGACCTTTAGCTCCTCATTGGATTTGACACTCTTATTTATCAAAGAAGGCTACAAACGATCCCCTATACTTGTGGGTTATTAGCCGCCACATAAGCTCATCTCGCAAGTACAGTTCAATGAGATGATCATTAATTTTGATCTCCACATGGCTCGGCCCTACTCGGGTTGGGTCACTTCTCACTCTGTCTAGTTCCTTCTTCAAATTTCTGATCTCAGTCCGTACACTCCCAAAGGTACTCTTACTCCAAACACGTAGATTCTTGGACAAAGACTCAAGATTTGTACGCACTTGGGCGGCCGTTTGATTTGGTCTGTTTGCTTCCCATGCACTCTTGACAGTGGGAATGAGCTCTTCATGAGTGTCCCACATGCATTCATAACGGAATAATTTCTGGGCACTGCTTATGATAGTCGAAGGAACGAGCTTAACCAGAATCGGGGAGTGATCTGAGGTTGCTGCTGTCAGATGCTCGATAGCTGCCAACGGGAATTGTGCACACCACTCAACAGAAATGAGTGCCTTATCCAATCTAAGCCTTGTGTAAGATCCTGCCACCACTTTTTTTCTCGAAACTCCACTTCCGCCCTTGAAACCCTAGATCGATTAGTCCGCAGACATCCACGGCATCACGGAAGCCCTGTATCTGTGTTTGGCTCCTATGGCCAATCCCGTCGTGCTCATCATACCTGAGAACTTCATTAAAGTCCCCAATGCAAGTCCAAGGCATATCATGCAGGGTCGCTAAATTTTTCATTGTGTCCCATGCTCTTCTTCTTCCTCCCGAAAAAATCACAAACTTGTTCAAACCCGTGTTCTTGCTCATCTTGCTGCCATTTTTTTATTTTCTTGCTCGGAGCTCCGTTTCCGAAACTGTTTTGGGGGATTGTTCGTCGGTATGTGACTCCTCCAATGGTCCAATTAGTTTTTATTCTAGTGGTTTATTATTTGCAAACTTAGCTACTGTCAGTGACCATGCTCTTGAGCATGCATGTCAAATTTATATGGTTCAAACTAGTTTTGGTGCATAATATAGCCTCTAGACACTTGTAGGAGTAGTTGGTATCGATTTTGCTGAGTTTTGTTCCCTTTTATTTTGAGTCACTTAAAATTTCAGAAATTTTCATAAAAGGGAGAACCATGAGGAGGTGGTTAAGGGGATCATCAAGCCGGAATTTGGAGGAAATTCTGAAGGAGAATCCCAAGTACCACCTTCTGCATGTAGCGGAGGTTCGACCGTGTGAGTGGTCGAGCGACACATTTTTTAAGGAAGTGGGAATTTATGAGGATTTCTATTACTTGGCAAACAATGCCGGCATCATTCCCTTCCTTGAAGATAAGTGTGATCAATACCTCCTACTCACTAATACCTTCGTGCAAAGTTTTTGCTTTTATCCTAGGAAGGAACCACCCATGGTAGAATTTCACTTGTATGATGTGCCTAAGGAAATGACATTATATGATTTTTGCAATGTTTGCAAAATACCTTATGAGGGCAATCAAAGTGATCCACGTCCTAGAGACATGGAAGATTTCATCTCTGAAACTACTATGGGAGAGGAGAGGGGAGTGTCGGAAGCGAGAGTGGCTAGTTTACATTTTTCCCATTTTACGTTACTATGCATTATTTGTCGGGAGATGTTTGATCGGTCGGTGGGAGAGTGGATCTCTCAGTGCACCTAACCTTGCTATTATGCGCTATGCTTTATACTGATAGAACTTTTAGTCTGGGTTCCATGGTTGCTCTGCGGCTACACACAAACCGTTCAAAGGGTATTATGTACGGTGGTGTCTACACCTCTCGCCTCGCTACACATTTTGAGATTCCTATTAGAAATGAGAAGGAGGACATGCTGCTACCCACTAAATATTTAGATTGTGCTAGTATGGTAGCGCAGCATTTTATGACAATGATAAGCAAAAGCGACTCCTCTACAACTTAGTATTCAGTCAGGGTACTCGTGAGATTATTACTTTGCATACACCTTCCTTGTTTGATCTTTATTCAGGAAGGTACACTACTATGCCCGATGACATCTACACATACTGGGTTTGATACAACCCCCAGTACCTGAGCCAGCACCATTGCCTGAGACATACCAGGAGCTATTTATCAGTGGGAGCCACAGGAGCTCGCCGGGTTGTGGAACCCTCATGATCCTCCGCAGTATCCAGGAGAGGGTTACTTCGAGTTGTGGCCATAGAACAACTTAGGCCAAAAGCCTAAGCTTGGGAGAGTACGTATTTCTCACGACATTACATTCATGCATCACACATTCATTCCAGTTGTCGGTGTTCATACTTTTTCATTGTATAATCCATGTTAGTTTATTTTTCTTGCTTTTTTCTTGTGTGTTTGAAATTTTTTTGATAAAATCCAAAAATATTTATCATTTCTTTTAAGTTTTTCTTTCCAGTTTAAATTAGTAGTAGTATTAAAAGAAAACCCAAAAATATTTCCCGTTCTCCTTTTGCTTGTTGGGAGCTTTCGCGTGTATATAGTTTTTTCTCGTTTTCATTTTTTCCTTTGTATTGCTTGCTTCAGAAAAAAATAAAAACTCCAAAAATATTTCAGTGTGTTTCTTTGAAATTATTTTCTTTTATTTGGGTCGTAAGGAGAAGGCGACGATGAAAATGCTGAGTGGCTCTTATATGCATTATTGTTGATCTAACCAAGAGCCCATATTACCTTGTCTTCTCCTTTGAATAAATGTTTGCAGATTCCAGCTTAGTCCACTTCATGTGCACTCTGATTATTATTCACATCATTTGGTCGTGCAAGTGAAAGGCAATAATGACGAAATTTGATGAAATGATTGAGATGAGGAAAAGACGGTATGAACTTGACCTATTTTTTTGTAAATATGATTAGCTCATCGTTCTTGATTCAGCCTATTATGAATGAACATGTTTGCTATGACAATTAGAGATCATAGTTACTCATGCCATGCTTAATAGCTAGGAGTGGATAATGGTTTATCTTGTGTGTCAACATGCATTTAAAATGGTTATAATATAGTATGATAGGATGTTATCTTCCTCTAAATGATTCGAGTGGCTTGACTTGGCACATGTTCACGCATGTAGTTGAATCAAAACCAACATAGCCTCCACGATATTTATGTTCATGGTGATTTATATCCTAATCATTCTAGTACCCAATGTTTATTAATCTCAATGCATGTTTATGACCGTTGTCTCTCTCTAGTTGGTTGCTCCTCAGTCTATTTGCTAGCCTTCACTTATACTAAGCGGGAACACTGCTTGTGCATCCACTTCCTTAAACCCAAAGTTATTCCATATGAGTCCACCATACCTACCTATATGCGGTATTTACTTGCCGTTCCAAGTAAATTTGCATGTGCCAAACTCTAAATCTTCAAATAATAATCCGTTTTGTATGCCCAAATCGCTCATGCAGTGACAAGGGGCTGTCAGTATCTTCCATGCTAGGTTGGTTATTCTCACGATGAGTGTTTATTCGCTTGTCATTCACGATAAAGTGGCTGGTAATCGGGCTGCCCAGTCCTATGATCAAAATCAAAATATAATAATGAAACAAAAATCCCCCGGATTGTTGTTGGTATGGAGGGTACCCGAGGATTAGGCTAGCCATGGCTTGTGTCTGTTGGTGGAGGGGGAGTAAAACTTTACCATTATGTTTGGGAACTGTCTATAATGTGTCTAGCATGGAAGATAGTGAGATCTCTCGGTTGTTACTTTGACAATGAAAGCATACCTCTCAAAAATATATTCAGCTCTGTTTTAAAAGCTTTGAGCTCTGGCACCTCTACAAATCCATCTTTCCCTCTGTGAAGGGCCTATCCATTTACTTTTATTGTTGAGTCATCATCTTCTTATTAAAGCACTAGCTGGAGAGCACTACTATCATTTATATGCTTTGCGTTTAGTTGATATTGAGTATGAGTGTGACTGGATCTCTTTTGCCATGAATTACAATGTCTAGTCAGTGCTTGAACTTCAGAGGTGCTCTGCATTTATGTTTTGCAGTCTCAGAAAGGACTAGCGAGATACCATTATATCATATTGTATCATGATTGTTTTGAAAAAAAGTGTTGTCATTCGAGATATCTCATTATTGCTCGCCAGTTAGTTATGCCATTGATATGAGCAAATGTGAGATTTAAGTGTTATCGTGAATGTGGTTAGTTCATAATCTTTGCTAAAACCCGACCATTGGTTAGACATATTCGCAACAACAAGATCAAACAAAGTTTGTAAATGTTTTTCTTTGTCACTTTCAGTTTGTCAACTGAATTGCTTGAGGACAAGCAATGAGCTAAGCTTGGGGGAGTTGATACGTCTACATCATGTCTACTTTTCCAAACACTTTTGCTCTTGTTTTGGATTCTAATTTGCATAATTTGAATGCAACTAACCCGGACTTATGATGTTTTCAGCAGAATTGCCACGGTGTTATGTTTGTGCAGAAATCAAAGTTCTCGGATTGACCTGAAAATTTACGGAGAATTTTTGCGGAATATATAAAAATACTGGTGGAAAAAGATACCAAAGGGGGGCCACCCAGGTGCCACAAGCTCAGGGGGCGCCCACCCCCAGGGCGCGCCTAGCGAGCTTGTGCGCCCCCTGGACCTCCAGCAATCCTAACTCTGACTCCATATATACCTATTCGCCAAGAAAAAAATCAGAGAGAAGGAATCATCGCGTTTTACGATACGGAGCCGCCGCCACCTCCTGTTCTTCATCGGGAGGGCTGGTCTGGAGTCCGTTCTGGGCTCCGGAGGATGGAATCCTTCGTCATCATCATCATCGACCTTCCTTCACCGCCAATTTCATGATGCTCACAGCTCGGAGTGAGTAATTCCTTCGTAGGCTTGCTGGACGGTGATGGGTTGGATGAGATTTATCATGTAATCAAGTTAGTTTTGTTAGGGCTTGATCCCTAGTATCCACTATGTTTTGAGATTGATGTTGACATGACTTTGCTATGCTTAATGCTAGTCACTAGGGCCCGAGTGCCATGATTTCAGATCTGAACTTATTATGTTTTCATGAATATATTCGAGTTCTTGATCCTATCTTTGTAACACCCCGAGAATCTTGCTACAGTAATCTCCCCCTAATTGTGTCCATGTCATCATGATTACTATGCAACTTGCCACCCGTCCAAAATCCAAAGCCATTTTCAAATTTGAAATAAAGTTAAATAAATTATTTCTTCAAACAGTAAAACTAAAATGCTCACACTATTCTATAAATCCCCATGATCATTGCCGTGATGAAACCAACTTCATTTGACTCTCAGCTAAATCACTTGGAATTTAATAAGTGGCCCAACAACACTTAGCAGAACCATTTAATGCAAACATAAGTTGACTAATTTCAAACAAACTCCAAACCTTTTTGCGGCAGTACTAGATAATACCTAGTATTTGTTTAGACCAGTTGCATATTTTTACAAAAGTAATTTGGTGGTCAAACAAATGCAAATCAGTATCTAACTTGATAAATACTTAACAAAACAAATAGTCGGGCCGCTGTGCACCTAGGCCAATTTGAGCTACAGTTGAGGCCCAGCCCAGCTCCTTCTTATTCCCTTCCTCTGCCATCCACCGACGCCACAGCAGGCAGGGTGCACGCGTCGGCCATCCACTACCTCCCCGCTATCTGTAAGACCACCCAGACGCCCTGGACGAACCCTAGTTGTCCTACCCCTTTCCGCGTGCCGTTTTCTTCCTCTTCCGCACAGGCCCGAGCTCCACCCGCCATGTCCATCTTCGTCCTCGTGTCCATCGTCCACCTCATCGGCTGAGGCCTCTGGAGGATCTGCGCGTGCTTCGTCTACATCGACTCCGAGGAGCAACTCGAGCAGGAGATCGCCACATCGCCGGGATCGACATCGTCTTCAAGCTCTGCTCCGCCGCTCGCCGTCTTTAATTCGGCCTCACCGGAGCGTCCCCCAGCCCATCTTGCATCTCTGCAGGCTCACCGTGAGCTCCGCTTCAACTCCCCTCTCACTCTGCCCTCGTGCTCGTGCCATAGCTAGCTAGCGCCGTAGAAGTTGGTCGGCCATGGCCATGTCGCCGTCGTTGCGCTTGTTGCGGGCTCTCCCGTGCTGACCATCGCCCGTGCTCCTGGGTCTCCCAAGATGCCGACGAGTCCCCCAGCTCGCCTCGTCGTGCCCTTAGTGTCGTCCCCGTATTCGGCCGCGACCTCTATGTAAGCTCGGCCCCACCGCACCCTTTGCGCTTCGCCACGAGCCCCTGGCCGCGCTCGCGACCCCTGGCCGCTCCTGCCCGCGCCCACCTTCGCCTGGCCACGCAGCGCCGTTGCTCGCCGCGGCCCATGCCTGCCGGCCGCCCCGTGCTCGACTGCCTGCGCGCGCGTTGCTTCTGCTGTCTGCTGCTCGCTGCTGCTTCGACCGCCTGCATGCTGTCTGCCGCTGCTTGCTTTGCTGCTGCCTAGCGTCGTCAGTGCCGCTGCTCCTGCTGCTTTACTGCTGCCTGCTGATGCGCTCATCGCAGCTGCTGCTGGCCGGCCGGCCGTGCCATGGCCATGGTTACGTGCGTGGGCATGTGCACGCAAGTGGCCAGCTCGGCCACTGCTAGATGGGCTGACTTGTTAGTTTAGATTAATTAGGATTAGATTAGATTGGTTAGGTTAATTACTAACCTATGGCAAGTGGGACCCCCCTCCTAATTTTTAGACTAATAAAACTCTAATAATTTTGTCCCCATGACACTTGGGTCCCACTGCCCAGTTTTGACTAGTCATCAGTCAACACTTTGACTGTTGACTGCTGAGTCAGCACCCCTCTGGCCCCACATGTAATAGACTCGGGCCAGAGTAGTACTAGGTGACAAAACTTTTTACTGTTTGTACTTCGAATTAATACATTCTAGAAAATGTTTAAGGCTTTGAAAATTAATAGAAATCAAACCGTAGCTCTCATGAAAATATTTTCTATATGAAAGTTGCTCAGAAAAATCCAATGAATCCGAATACACGTTTCGTTCATCTATCACATGCCCCTAGCATGTTGAACATGGAACCGTCCCCTCCCTTTCGTTCGTCTGGAAAAGCCAAACGCCGGGAAAACCTCTCCGGATGTTTTCCCTCTCCGTCTGTAACGTCTAGCACTGCGTTAGTTCACCACTAACACCGCTTATTGCCATGTTATGCCTTATGATGCTTTGATTGCTTTATATTTATTGTATCTTCCCCCTCTTCTCTCCGCTAGATCCCGAGACCGATGTCGCCCCTGTGATCGACTACGTCGACGATGACACTTCTTCCTTTTCAGCAGAGTTTCCAGGCAAGCCCCCCCTTTGATCATCCCGATATCGCCCATTCCATTCTCTCATGCTTGCATTAGATTTTGCTACTGTTATTGTTTGCTCCTATTCTGCTGCATGGCCTGTTTATTGTAACCTGCTATTGTTACCTACCTGCTTATCCTAAACTGCTTAGTATAGGTTGGTTAGAGACCCATCAGTGACCCCCCCCCACTTGACCCGACTGCCCCACTGGATTATCAGAAGACCCGATCAACGGGAACGAAGACCAGGCCCCGGCACCGCACATCACTTTCCCCTTAGTTGCTCGACACTACTGGGTTACTATCGAGTACCGAGGGTGAAACCTCTTTAGCACTTCTGATGTTAACCCTGTAGCGTAGTCATTCGGTCGTGGTCATCGAGGGTGATTTCCTCCTTAACCACTTCCGATACGACTCTGTCGTGCAACCCCTCAAGTGTGAACCTCGGGGGTGATTCCTCTTACGTTCACCTTGATGATTACATCTAGTGGAATTCATCGGGGGTGATTCCTCGGGTTTTTCCCTTGATGTTTGGACACACGGATACTTTGACTTTACCTCTGTTACTTGGAAAGACGGGTCGACCCTGAGGGGTACCTGCGCGAGCTTAATTGCGAGTGATGTGGAGACGGGTTGACCTGGAGGGTGCCCGCGAGATAATTACGAGGCGTGGCCGGGCATTCCTAGCCCTTGCCGCAAGTCCTCGAGACGGGGCAATGGGGTCACATCTTTCGTGAGTCTCTGCTTGTTACCGCGCGTTCCTAATCCACTACGATTTGGATAATTGATCCGAGGGGCCTCTGGCCTGATAGCACTAACCATCACGTGGGCATAGTATGGGCGTTCTGCGTCGTATGCATCAGCCGAAGTTTAATAGACGTCAGCGACTGAGCGGCGTGCGCCGGGTTGGACTGCGTAAGCGCCTGCCTTGTTGAATGAGGTAGCTAGGTCTGCTCACCGTCTGTGTACGCAACATGCAGGAGTTCCTGGGGAGATGGCCCATGACCCCTGGGGGCATAGGTTTAGTCCGGCGTGTTGGCCTCTCTATTAAGCCTAGGTCGGGTTGCGGCGTATTGTTTGGCCGAGGCCGGGCATGACCCAGGAAAGTGTGTCCGGCCGGAGTTAATCGAGCGTGGTGGGTAAGTTGGTGCACCCCTGCAGGGAAGAAAACATCTATCGATAACTTGTTCTATGGTAACGGACACTTGGAGTTGTATCCCGATCGATACAACTAGAACTGGATACTTGTGATGAGAACTGGATGGTGATGAGGATTTGATTGTGATGATAACTGGATAGTATGGCTCTGGGATGCCTTTCTCGCAGGGAGTCGAGAAAGGATCTCTCGCCGAGGTTGATAAGACTTCTACTAGTTTACTTTATGTTACTCTACTCCCTCCGGTTGCTGCAAGATGGTGGTTTCTAGAAGATGCTAGTCTTCGATAGGACTAGGCCTTCTCTCTATTCTGGCATTTCTGCAGCCCAGTCCACTTATACAGCCTTCCTTTGATAATGTTGCATATGTAGTGTAGATCCTTGCTTGCGAGTACTTTGGATGAGTACTCACGGTTGCTTTGCTCCCCCTTTTCCCCCTTCTTTCTACTTTCTGGTTGATGCAACCAGATGGTGGAGTCCAGGATCCAGACGACCCCACCGACGACTGCTACTACACTGAGGGTGCCTACTACTACGTGGAGGCCGCCGACGACCAGGAGTAGTTAGGAGGCTCCCAGGCAGGAGGCCTTGCCTTTTCGATCGATGTTGCTTTTGTGCTAGTATTCTTAAGGCAAACTAATCTAACTTATGTCTATCCTCCGATATTGTTGCTTCCGCTGACTCTTGTGTATTCGAGCTTACGTATTCGAGCCCTCGAGGCCCCTGGCTTGTAATATAAAGCTAGTATTATTTTAATTTGTGTCTAGAGTTGTGTTGTGATATCTTCCCGTGAGTCCTTGATCTTGATCGTACACATTTTCATGTATGATTAGTGTACGGTTGAATTGAGGGCGTCACAAGTTGGTATCAGAGCCGACTGCATGTAGGTAGCCCCCTTTACAACTCCTTGGCTGAAGTCGAGTCTAGTCACTACAAAAACTTTTACTAACATGGCTGTGTGTCTTACGGTCCCACGTCGCTATTGGGTGGTATTAGGATCTTTTATTCCTCGTCTATACTCTAGGACTCTGATCTCTCGTCTATTCGGGTTAAACATCTTATTAACTCTGACATTAGGCTCTCGTACTCACTTTCTCCTGGAGAGCCCTGACATTATCGATGATCGCTTGCTTCGCCAGAAGATTCTGCAGATAATCCTCAATGTTTCTCGAGACACTGTGTCAACTGCTTGCATTTCCTGACCACCGATAATCCCTGTGAATAATATCCTTGATGCTTGTGCCTGCATCCCTAGTTGCTCCTGTTATTTCAAGATACCCCTAGTACTCTCCGTTGTTCCGAGAATTCTTTGTGCCTTTTGCTTTGCAACTTCTTTTCGCACTACAGATAATTCACTTAACCGGGGTCCACTCATCCCTAGTCGTTCATGTGCTTTTCAAAATACTTGTAAATACTATCCGATCTTCCGAGAATCCTCTTCAAACTATTGCTCTGCAAATACTTGTCTGCTTGCATTAGGGATGCTTTTCATATGTGTAGTAATATTCATTAGTATCATTTGACACCATCATTTTGATCCTATCGATTCAACATGTGTGTGAAAGCACGCAATCATCAGTGGATCCTTCTAAATTATCTTTCCGGCTCAGACGTCATTTTGAACATGAGCTGGTCCTCGACCAATCTATTTGTCATCGATTGTGCCCCTAGGTCTATTCTACTTATCCATCCTTGATCAGAGCGTCTGCTTCTGATCCTTCATTTTGGAAATCATAATTCCTTTGTTATCTAAGCATCGAATTATTCAGATGTTCTATAATCCGATGCATTTGCATTCTTTCTTCCTCTGATTGAGTACCGATACTCACATCAGCTCCATTTTGGACCGGCAGGCCCATTGCTGGGTTATTATCCGATAGTATCCTTCACATTCAAAATTCTTGTGAGTTATTCCCATGATACATAATGTCTTTGACAATTTGTATCCTCTGCTTTTGTCAACCATGCTCTACCTTCCGATCTTGTGTTATTTACTCTTGGAGTTTGTGGTATATGTTCCTAAGATGCCCCTATGGGTTGAACCTATGCCATCCCCAATCCATGTGAACCCGAGAGTTTTCATGAGTCATACTCTTCTGGCGTTTTGCCAGATATAATTTCAACACTACGACTTCATCGAAAACAAGAAGTGAATGGAAGGTTATGCATTGAAGAAGTGGGAGTCGACCTTGAACTTTGTGTTCATGCCCATGGACCCAATGTGGAACTTATCATGGAAGCTTCCTGTGATAATAATAATCCCCTTGTTATAAGTTCATCTGGTAACTATGTTTGGTCCTTTGCAACCGTGGTTCTGACCATGATTGTTCCCCTTTGATTCCATTTCTCGGACAAGTTAAATCACTTGTCTTCTGCAGATCAATACATCTTCGCATCCTCTATCTTGACCTTCCTTCGAGTATTACCCTCTGGTATCTCGAGAATAACAAAGAATTGTGTTACTCCCTATGAGTCTTCATCTAGCATTGCTTCTCACCGATTTCAGATTTTTCCCCCGGGTTCTGAGTTAATAGTCACTCGAGAACACCTATAAGAGAATCGATTCCGCACTCTGATTCAATAACTCTAAGTAATTTTCGTTGCTTACGAGTTTAATAGTCCTTCAAGTCATTCCTAACCTGATCGACTATATCATTGTCGTGCTAATTTTAACTGTGCTACCTGGTCCTTATTCCCGGAGCACAACTTTTTGACGATAAGCGAAGCTTACGTCGATCTTCATCATCTTATCATTCCACCTTGAACAACAAGCTTGAATCCGAGTTTATGTCGTATCCGTGGTTCCAATAGCCTTCGCTTCATCATTCCTTTTGCTTGATGTCGTTGCTGCTCGATGGCATCTTCATAGAGTCTCTCGACAAAATTTGTCATGATCACCATCAATATACTGCCTTGTTCTAAGATATCAATCGAATTCTTGAGGAGAAATACCTCGTCGATGATTTGTGTTGTCATCTACACCATCCTTGACTTCCTGCCAATACAGACCTGGTCATGTTTTGGTTATATCTTACATTCCTTAACATTCTTGGAATTGTTCCTTTGTACTTCTTGTGACGAAACACCATGTTAATGTTACCTCGAAGCATGACTGTGGTACGCCGAACAACAACAAGAACATCGAAAGTGCATTGCCAAATGTTTCTTGCTCTATTATCCAAACATCGTTGTATGGATACATCATGAATTCCCTTGCCGCTTTATCCAAATGGTGATGTACTTGTTGTTCTGACATATATCATGCTCTACTGTTCCTTGGGAAAAGTTACACTCCTAAATCTTGTGTTTAAACACATTTTCCTTTTCGTTGTTTTGTTAACCTTTCTTGTGATCTATATGATCTAAGCAATAATAGTTCCCTGCTTATGTAAACACCTCGGTGTACAATTTGTCAGTAAGACTTTGTTACTATTGTTGATGACATTCCGGTAACCACCGATGGACGCGAACCTTGCCGATTGGTCTGCCTCATTCAACGAGCAGGAAAATGGTTCTCGTCGTCCCTCGCCCTTGGTACTGATGTTGTTGCCGACATAACTGGCAAGCTATCCTCTTACATGTCTTGATATCATGACCGTGCAAGATGTCAGCGCCCTTTCTACCTTTAACCCACATGATGGGCCCATAACCCACAGTTCCACAGGATTGAAACCTGACTCTCATGTATATCTTTGATTCTGAAATATTCTTGCATTTGGCTTCATATCTTGTCACGAGCCACCTTCCGAGAGATGATCTATTCCCGATGCTCTGAACCCATTTCTCACACTCTATTTAGATATCAATCGTTTGTCCATTCGGTTGTAACTTCCTATTGTTCCTTCATACCTTGCTCTCAATGTTTTATTAAGTTTCAACTCGAGAGATACTTCTGCCTCATTCCCTGAATTTTTCACGAGATAATTAACCCTATAAGGGTCAGTTCTTCCGAAGTTACTCTTTACTTCCCCACTTAAATCTCGGGACGAGATTTCTTGTAGTGGAGGACATTTGTAACACCCCAAGAATCTTGCTACAGTAATCTCCCCCTAATTGTGTCCATGTCATCATGATTACTATTCAACTTGCCACCCGTCCAAAATCCAAAGCCATTTTCAAATTTGAAATAAAGTCAAATAAATTATTTCTTCAAACAGTAAAACTAAAATGCTCACACTATTCTATAAATCCCCATGATCATTGTCGTGATGAAACCAACTTCATTTGACTCTCAGTTAAATCCCTTGGAATTTAATAAGTGGCCCAACAACACTTAGCAGAACCATTTAATGCAAACATAAGTCGATTAATTCCAAACAAACTCCAAACCTTTTTGCGGCAGTACTAGATAATACCTAGTATTTGTTTAGATCAGTTGCATATTTTTACAAAAGTCATTTGGTGGTCAAACAAATGCAAATCAGTATCTACCTTGATAAATACTTAACAAAACAAATAGTAGGGCCGCTGTGCACCTAGGCCAATTTGAGCTACAGTTAAGGCCCAGCCCAGCTCCTTCTTATCCCCTTCCTCTGTTCATTGAACAGAGGCGTGGCGGCCATCCACCGGCGCCATAGCAGGCAGGGTGCATGCACCGGCCATCCACTACCTCCCCGCTATCTATAAGACAACCCCGACGCCCTGGACGAACCCTAGTTGTCCTCCCCCTTTCTGCGCGCCGTTTTCTTCCTCTTCCGCACACGCCCGAGCTCCACCCGCCATGTCCATCTTCGTCCTCGTGTCCATCGTCCACCTCATGGGCTGAGGCCTCTGGAGGAGCTGCGTGTGCTTCGTCTACATCGACTCCGAGGAGCAACTCGAGCAGGAGATCGCCACATCGCCGGGATCGACATCGTCTTCAAGCTCTGCTCCGCCGCTCGCCGTCTTTGATTCGGCCTCACTGGAGCGTCCCCGAGCCCATCTTGCACCTCTACAGGCTCACCATGAGCTCCGCTTCAACTCCCTTCTCACTCTGCCCTCGTGCTCGTGCCATACCTAGCTAGCGTCGTAGAAGTTGGTCGGCCATGGCCATGTCGCCGTCGTTGTGCTCGTTGCGGGCTATCCCGTCCATCCCGTGCTGACCATCGCCCGTGCTCCTGGGTCTCCCAAGATGCCGATGAGTCCCCCAGCTCGCCTCGCCGTGCCCTTAGTGTCGTCCCCGTATTCGACCACGCGCTCTCTGTAAGCTCGGCCCCACCGCGCCCTCTGCGCTTCGCCACGAGCCCCTGGCCGCGCTCGCTCCCATCGGCCGCTCCTGCCCGCACCCACCTTCGCCTGGCCATGCAGCGCCGTTGCTCGCCGTGGCCCATGCCTGCCGGCCGCCCCGTGCTCGACTGCCTGCGCGCGCGTTGCTTCTGCTGTCTGCTGCTCGCTGCTGCTTCGACCGCCTGCATGCTGTCTGCCGCTGCTTGCTTTGCTGCTGCCTAGCGTCGTCAGTGCCGCTGCTCCTGCTGCTTTACTGCTGCCTGCTGATGCGCTCATCGCAGTTGCTGCTGGCCGGCCGGCCGTGCCATGTCCATGGTTACGTGCGTGGGCATGTGCACGCAAGTGGCCGGCTCGGCCACTGCTAGATGGGCTGACCTGTTAGTTTAGATTAATTAGGATTAGATTAGATTGGTTAGGTTAATTACTAACCTATGGCAAGTGGGACCCCCTTCTAATTTTTAGACTAATAAAACTCTAATAATTTTGTCCCCATGACACTTGGGTCCCACTCCCCAGTTTTGACTAGTCAACAGTCAACACTTTGACTGTTGACTGCTGAGTCAGCACCCCTCTGGCCCCACATGTAATAGACTCTGGCCAGAGTAGTACTAGGTGACAAAACTTTTTACGGTTTATATTTCGAATTAATACATTCTAGAAAATGTTTAAGGCTTTGAAAATTAATAGAAATTAAACCGTAGCTCTCATGAAAATGTTTTCTATATGAAAGTTGCTCAGAAAAATCCAAAGAATCCGAATACACGTTCCGTTCATCTATCACATGCCCCTAGCATGCTGAACATGGAACCGTCCCCTCCTTTTCGTTCGTCCGGAAAAGCCAAACGCCGGGAAAACCTCTCCGGATGTTTTCCCTCTCCGTCTGTAATGTCTAGCACTGCATTAGTTCACCACTAACACCGCGTATTGCCATGTTATGCCTTATGATGCTTTGATTGTTTTATATTTATTGTATCTTCACCCTCTTCTCTCCGCTAGACCCCGAGACCGATGTCGCCCCTGTGATCGACTACGTCGACGATGACACTTCTTCCTTTTCAGCAGAGTTTCCAGGCAAGCCCCCCTTTGATCATCCCGATATCGCCCATTCCATTCTCTCATGCTTGCATTAGATTTTGCTACTGTTATTGTTTGCTCCTATTCTGCTGCATGGCCTGTTTATTGTAACCTGCTATTGTTAACTACCTGCTTATCCTAAACTGCTTAGTATAGGTTGGTTAGAGACCCATCACTGACCCCCCCACTTGACCCGACTGCCCCGCTGGATTATCAGAAGACCCGATCAACGGGATCGAAGACCAGGCCCCGGCACCGCACATCACTTTCCCCTTAGTTGCTCGACACTACTGGGTTACTATCGAGTACCGAGGGTGAAACCTCTTCAGCACTTCTGATGTTAACCCTGTAGTGTAGTCATTCGGTCGTGGTCATCGAGGGTGATTTCCTCCTTAACCACTTCCGATACGACTGTGTCGTGCAACCCCTCAAGTGTGAACCTCGGGGGTGATTCCTCTTACGTTCACCTTGATGATTACATCTAGTGGAATTCATCGGGGGTGATTCCTCGGGTTTTTCCCTTGATGTTTGGACACACGGATACTTGGACTTTACCTCTGTTACTTGGAAAGACGGGTCGACCCTGAGGGGTACCCGCGCGAGCTTAATTGCGAGTGATGTGGAGACGGGTTGACCTGGAGGGTGCCTGCGAGATAATTACGAGGTGTGGCCGGGCATTCCTAGCCCTTGCCGCAAGTCCTCGAGACGAGGCAACGGGGTCACATCTTTCGTGAGTCTCTGCTTGTTACCGCGCGTTCCTAATCCACTATGATTTGGATATTTGATCCGAGGGGCCTCTGGCCTGATAGCACTAACCATCACGTGGGCATAGTATGGGCGTTCTGCGTCGTATGCATCAGCCGAAGTTTAATAGACGTCAGCGACTGAGCGGCGCGCGCCGGGTTGGACTGGTAAGCGCCTGCCTTGTTGAAGGAGGTAGCTAGGTCTGCTCACCGGCCGCGTACGCAACGTGCAAGAGTTCTCGGGGAGATGGCCCATGACCCCTGGGGGCATAGGTTTAGTCCGGCGTGCTGGCCTCTCTATTAAGCCTAGGTCGAGTTGCGGCGTATTGTTTGGCCGAGGCCGGGCATGACCCAGGAAAGTGTGTCCGGCCGGAGTTAATCGAGCGTGGTGGGTAAGTTGGTGCACCCCTGCAGGGAAGAAAACATCTATCGATAGCATGTTCTACGGTAACGGACACTTGGAGTTGTATCCCGATCGATACAACTAGAACTGGATACTTGTGATGAGAACTCGATGGTGATGAGGATTTGATTGTGATGATAACTGGATAGTATGGCTCTGGGATGCCTTTCTCACAGGGAGTTGAGAAAGGATCTTCGGCCGAGGTTGATAAGACTTCTACTACTTTACTTTATGTTACTCTACTCCCTCCGGTTGCTGCAAGATGGTGGTTTCCAGAAGATGCTAGTCTTTGATAGGACTAGGCCTTCTCTCTATTCTGGCATTCTGCAGCCCAGTCCACTTATACAGCCTTCCTTTGATAATGTTGCATATGTAGTGTAGATCCTTGCTTGCGAGTACTTTGGATGAGTACTCACGGTTGCTTTGCTCCCCTTTCCCCCCTTCTTTCTAATTTCTGGTTGATGCAACCAGATGGTGGAGTCCAGGATCCAGACGACCCCACCGACGACTGCTACTACACTGAGGGTGCCTACTACTACGTGGAGGCCGCCGATGACCAGGAGTAGTTAGGAGGCTCCCAGGCAGGAGGCCTTGCCTTTTCGATCGATGTTGCTTTTGTGCTAGTCTTCTTAAGGCAAACTTGTCTAACTTATGTCTGTCCTCGGATATTGTTGCTTCCGCTGACTCTTGTGTATTCGAGCTTATGTATTCGAGCCCTCGAGGCCCCTGGCTTGTAATATAAAGCTTGTATTATTTTAATTTGTGTCTAGAGTTGTGTTGTGATATCTTCCCGTGAGTCCTTGATCTTGATCATACACATTTGCATGTATGATTAGTGTACGATTGAATCGAGGGCGTCATAATCTTGCAGTTATATGCTCCTATTACGAGTTATGATCTGCATACCCCAAGGTGACAATAATTGAGATTCTTTCCGGTGATTACCATAGTTTGAGGAGTTCGTGTATTCACTAAATGCTAATGGTTTGTTCTGGTTTTCTATTAAAAGGAGGCCTTAATATCCCTTAGTTTCCTTATGGACTCCGCTGCGACGGGAGGGTAGGACAAAAGATGCCATGCAAGTTCTTTTCCATAAGTATGCATGACTATATACGGAATACATGCCTACACTACATTGATGAATGGGAGCTAGTTCTATGTTGCTATAGGTTACAACTGCTACATGATGAATGACATCTAACACAATTATCCATCGTTGATCCAATGCCTACGCTTTTTTGCATATTGATCTTTGCTAAGTTACTTTCGATGTTGCTACTGTTACAATCACTACAAAATTGCTACTATTTCTGTTACTACTAATCACCTTGCTGCAGACATTAAGTATTTTCAGGTGTGGTTTAATTAACAACTCAACTGCTAATACTTGCGAATATTCTTTGGCTCCCCTTGTGTCGGATTGATAAATTTGGGTTGAATACTCTACCCTCGAAAACTGTTGCGATCCCCTAAACTTGTGGGTTATCACCAATCCACCGGAGATAGCCTCGCATCACCTCCCTCGCAACGGTTGAGGCGAGTACACTGGGCAACGATGGCTAGATGGCTCTTTATATTATGTTCATGTTCACATAATTATTTTACATTCATGCAATGGTGAACATATAGTTCCCTAGTGTATGATTCAATATAGCATACCACTAGTATGTGATAGGGATTGTTTCTTCTTTGTTCTTCTTGATTAAAAATCCATCATGAGTGAATCTTCCGAGTTCAAGGAGTGATCCTTGATTTGCGATTGTATGGTCCTTCGAGTCCGTTCTCATGTTACGGTCCTCTCACTTGGTGAGGGTTGAAAAGGATTGAGGTGAGACGTCGCGCCTCCTCAGCTAGCCGGCAAAAGCTCAGAGCCAAGTCCTCGGTCTTATTTGGTTGCATTATTTCTTCATGGCTTCTCATGTCATTCCAAGCACGGCAGATTCGAGTATATCAATCACTTGTCCAAGCATGTGGTTCATCTTCGTGGTCTTACTAGCCAATTTATTACATGCTTTGTTGTGTACTTGCTGGGTCTCTGGACTCACCTCTCGTGGACTTTGTTTCAGGTACATCATCACGAGGCTTTGCAAGTAGTAGGAAAGGGCGTAGCTCCCATGGTTGTTCACTCATAAATTACACAACCCTTTCATTCACTTAGCTTGATCATGACAACTCTCATACTTTAGTACATGATTCTTGATAGCTAGGATCCACTTGTTGTGTATAAACTTTGCCATGGTTTGTTTCTGAGATCACTATGTTTACTTGTCAAGGTGGGATTGGAGTTTGTTAGTTCCCACCTCGTACCCGTGTGTGTTGGGAACGTATGTTTTCTTCTTCTTGTGTAGCATAACGATTTGTGGCTCAACCACTTTGCTCTATATGGGTTATATGAGCTTGTTAAATGTTTTCGCTTGTGATATTATATATGCTCTGTTTACTCAACTGCTTGTCGTGGATGTCCGACTATACAAAGGAGGTGCTGCCAGATTTTTCCCACGAGCAGGCTTGGTTTGTTTGTGTTCTGTGATGGTAACATTCCTTATTACAAGGAGGGGTGTTATAGGGTGTCTCGAAATAGTCCTTCTAGAGAAAGAAATGATCGCTCTCTCGTTGGGATTCAACGCCGGAGTGTGCCCCGGAATCGAGCCCGCGAACAACGGCCACTGCCTACTCAGGTGGTCAGGGACGAGCAACATAGCAGCCACCATCTCCTCATCGTCGGATGAAGAATCATCCGAGTCGCAAATGAAATTGTGAAAATAGAACTCATCGGCGGAGTCCATTTGTACCTTGCGAGCAAACCGTCGAACAACTTGCGGGCTTCACCGAAGAAGCAGGCTGGCGAAGTGTCGCGCGCCTCCCCTGGACCAGGTAGCTGGTGAGGGAATCCTGGATTAGGGGGTGTTCGGATAGCCGAACTATATCTTCAGCCGGACTCCAGGACTATGAAGATACAAGATTGAAGACTTCGTCCCGTGTCCGGAAGGTTCTTTCCTTGGCGTGGAAGGCAAGCTAGGCGTGCGGATATTCAAGATCTCCTACCAATGTAACCGACTCTGTGTAACCCTAACCCTATCCGGTGCCTATATAAACCGGAGGGTTGTAGTCCGTAGGACGAACACATCATAACCATCATCATACCCATAGGCTAGCTTCTAGGGTTTAGCCTCCTTGATCTCGTGGTAGATCTACTCTTGTACTACCCATATCATCAATATTAATCTAGCAGGAGTAGGGTTTTACCTCCATCGAGAGGGCCCGAACCTGGGTAAAATAAAGTGTCCCTTGTCTCCTGTTACCATCCGACCTTGACGCACAGATCGGGACCCCCTACCCGAGATCCGCCGGTTTTGACACCGACATTGGTGCTTTCATTGAGAGTTCCTCTGTGTCGTCGCCTTTAGGCCCGATGGCTCCTTTGATCATCAACAACGATGAGGTCCAGGGTGAGACTTTTCTCCCCGGACAGATCTTCGCCTTCGGCGGCTTCGCTCTGCGGGCCAACTCGCTTGGTCATCTGGAGCAGATCGAGAGCTACGCCCCTGGCCATCAAGTCAGGTTTGGAAGCCTAAACTACACGACAGATATCCGCGGAGACTTGATCTTCAACGGATTCGAGCCACAGCCAAGCGCGCCGCACTATCTCGAGGGGCATGATATAGCTCTGCCTCCGAACAGTGTCCTGGAGGCCGCATACGCTCCGGCCCCGATCCTCGATTCGGAGCCCGCTGCGTTCTTTGAAGATGAATGGTTGGACGTCACCTCGGGGGCTGCGATCTTAAAGGCCATTGAGCCGAACGCAAGCCCCGCGCTCCGCATGGCCTGTGACTCCAAGGAGTCGGACTCTTCTCCGAACTTCGGGTCGTCCGTACCCCCGCCGATCGAATCAGATTTGGCGCCTGTAATGGAGTTCACCGCCGCGGACATCTTTCAGTATTCACATTTTGGTGATATTCTGAATTCTCTCAAGTCTCTCTCTTTGTCAGGAGAGCCCGGGCCGAACTATGGCCTGCGAGGTTGGGATTCGGACGACGAAGAAATTCAAAGCCCACCCACCGCCCACTTAATAGCCACTGTCGACGATATATCCGACATGCTCGACTTCGGCTCCGAAGACTTCGACGGTATGGACGACGAAGGAGGAGACGAGCAAGAACCAGCACCTGTAGGGCGCTGGACCACCACCTCGTCATACGACATATACATGGTGGATGCTCCAAAAGATGGAGATGGCGATGGAACAGCGGAGGATGGCACTTCGAAAAAGCCTCCAAAATGCCGACGTCAGCGGCGCCGCTCCAAATCCCGCCACAGCAGAAACGGTGATTCCGGCACGGGAGATAATACTACCCCGGACAGCGCCGAAGAACACCAAAACCAACAGGATTCGGCACAGGAAGATGGAGAAGACCGCCCTCATGAGAGAGCGGCAGAGCGAGAGGTCAAGGACGATAACTACATGCCTCCCTCCGAAGACGAGGCAAGCCTCGGCGACGATGAATTCATCGTACCATCAGACCCCGCCGAACAAGAGCGCTTTCAACGCAGGCTTTTAGCCACGGCGAACAGCCTAAAGAAAAAGTAGCAACAGCTTAGAGCTGATCAAGATTTGCTAGCTGACAGATGGACTGAAGTCCTTGCGGCCGAAGAGCACGAGCTCGGACGCCCCTCCAAAAACTATCCTAAGCGCAGGCCGCTACCCCAATCAGAGGAGGAAGCCCAAGACATGGTAGATCGGCCACCTCGCGGCCGCGACAGAGAAGCATGTCGAACATCCAAACAAGCCATGCCCCGCAGCCGCTTTACCAAGGCACGGGAACACGAACCAGACCTGCGAGACGTCCTGGAGGACAAAGCAAGGCAAACAAGATCGATCTATGGATCGCCCGGACGCCCGACGACACGTGATAGTTTTCACTCCGGACACAATAAATCCGGCCAGGCCGAACACAACAGGCACAACTCCTCCGAACTGCGTCGAGACATAGCCCAGTACAGGGGCGCCGCACACCCACTATGCTTCACAGACGAAGTAATGGATCATAGAATCCCAGAGGGTTTTAAACCCGTCAACATCGAGTCGTACGATGGTACGACAGATCCGGCAGTATGGATTGAGGACTATCTCCTCCACATCCACATGGCACGTGGCGATGATTTGCACGCCATCAAATATTTACCCCTTAAGCTTAAGGGACCAGCCCGGCACTGGCTTAACAGCCTCCCCGCAGATTCGATCGGCTCTTGGGAGGACCTAGAGGCCGCATTCCTCGACAACTTCCAGGGGACCTATGTACGGCCACCGGACGCCGACGACCTAAGCCACATAATCCAGCAGCCAGAAGAATCGGCCAGGCAATTCTGGACACGGTTCCTAACAAAGAAAAATCAGATAGTCGATTGTACGGATGCAGAGGCCTTAGCAGCCTTCAAGCATAACATCCGTGACGAGTGGCTTGCCCGGCACCTGAGACAGGAAAAGCCGAAATCCATGGCAGCCCTCACGACACTCATGACCCGCTTTTGCGCGAGCGAAGATAGCTGGCTAGCTCGCAGCAACAACTTATCAAAGAAGCAAGGTAATTCAGATACCAAGGACAAAAGTGGCAGGTCGCGACGGAATAAACAGAAACGCCGTGTCAGCAGCGACATCAATGAAGATACGGCAGTAAACGCCGGATTCAGAGGCCATAAATCCGGTCAGCGGAAAAAGCCATTCAAAAAGAATACCCAGGGCCCGTCCAGTTTGGACCGAATACTCGACCGCTCGTGCCAGATTCACGGCACCCCCGAAAGGCCAGCCAATCACACCAATAGGGATTGTTGGGTGTTCAAGCAGGCAGGCAAGTTAAGAGCCGAACACAAAAACAAGGGACTAGACAGCGATGACGAAGAGGAGCCCAGGCCGCCGAACAACAACGGACAGAAGGGGTTTCCCCCACAAGTGCGGATGGTGAACATGATATACGCAACTCATATTCCCAAGCGGGAGAGGAAGCGTGCGCTACGGGACGTATACGCGATGGAGCCAGTCGCCCCAAAGTTCAACCCATGGTCCTCTTGCCCGATCACCTTCGATCGAAGGGACCACCCCACTAGCATCCGTCACGGCGGTTTCGCCGCATTGGTTCTTGACCCAATCGTTGACGGATTTCACCTTACAAGAGTCCTCATGGACGGCGGCAGTAGCCTGAACCTGCTCTACCAGGATACAGTGCGGAAAATGGGCATAGATCCATCAAGGATCAAGCCCACAAGGACGACCTTTAAAGGCGTCATCCCAGGTGTAGAGGCCAATTGCATAGGCTCCATAACACTTGATGTGGTCTTCGGATCTCCGGACAACTTCCGAAGCGAAGAGTTAATCTTCGACATAGTTCCGTTCCGCAGTGGCTATCATGCTCTGCTTGGACGAACCGCATTCGCTAAATTCAATGCGGTGCCGCACTACGCATATCTCAAGCTCAAGATGCCAGGCCCTCGAGGTGTAATCACGGTCAGCGGAAACACCGAACGCTCCATCTGTACGGAGGAACACACGGCGGCCCTCGTAGTAGAGGTACAAAGCAGCCTGTTAAGGCAGCTCTCGAGTCCGGCCGCTACAAAGCAGGACAAAGCAAAACGCGCCCGGAGTAACCCGCAGCAAGACCGACTGGCGCGTTCAGAGCACGCGTAGCAATACGGCCCCAACCCCAGCCATCGCTACATAGCGGAGCTAGTACCTCGAGTACACAATTACGCCCTTACAATTCCATGGGTATAGGTGAAGGGGCAGATAAAACGGCATGCCAACAATACGGCGTCAAACGTACTAGGGGCTGTCGGGTTCTTCTTTTCTTTCAGGACTCCATACTCTGGATACAGTGTTCGGCCTCGCTGCCGCATAGACGATACAAGACCCAGGAAAGCAGACAAAACAACGCCGCATCATGGAACTCTCAGGTGGTCTCTATTTCGAGCGATATATCTATTTCTAAATTCCGCGGCCTGCGCCTGGTCAGGACATGTTAAATAGTCTAATTTTTTTTCGCACTACTTGTATCGTTCGGCTTGAATAAACAGCCTCCTCATAAATAATGCATAGCTTTTCGTCTATTTTTTGCATTATCTTCTTTTAATATACATATGTTTACTCAAATAACATGATCGCACCCGTACACCATGGTACGGCAAACCACGCCAGGGGCTTTATTACCCTTCTATCTGGTGTGAGAAGTCCGTCCACTTTCACAAGTGCGGCACCCCGAACTTATAGCATTATATGCATCGGCTCCGAGTCATGATTTTGGTCATATGTTGCGTTTGCCCGGCTCCTATGTTTTTGTAATGCCCCGGATGCAACTTTCCATATTCGTATCTCCAACTCTTGCCTTTTCCGGAGATGCGATATGATAATTCCTTCGTGGTTGGGTTTTGTTTTTTGTTTTGCATTTTTGTTCATGTCTTACATCTCATCTCTTTGCTTCATGTGCATTGCATCATGGCATCTTGCAACCCCTTTTTAAAAACCTCAACTAAATAAATTGCATAGATCTTTTGATCTATTTAAATCGAGGGAATCCACATGGTGATTTCTCTTTAAAACATATTCAAAGTCTCCTACTATTATTAGGGAGCTATAATAAATATTTCATTATTAGGAATTGATCATGACACACTTGCAAATAAATCCCAATGTCTTTGTTATCTCAATTCATGGCCTCTAACCTTGCCCATAATTTCTTTCATCATTTTCCGGAGCTCTTCCTAAATGTTCAACATTTTTGGACCCTTCCAACCCTCACTTCCTATTCAAACCATTTGAATTAAATTCAAATGAGTTTGAATTTAGATCTTTCAATCATGGCATTTTCTATTTTCCTGGAACAAGCACAATTTTGTGAGTCCGGGAAAATTATCCGCGTGTCCAACTTCTCTCCCTAACCTCCCTTTCTTTTCTTTCTTATCTCTATTTTTTTATATCTTCTTTAATGAGTGAGTGAGAGAGAGAGTTGAGGCCCAGTAGCCATCCAGCCAGCAGGCCTCCTGGCCTTTTTCCCTCTCCCCACCTCCCAAGGCCTAGGCACAGCCCCTTCTCTACTGGGCCGGCCTCCCAAGGCCCAGCCGGCGCCCATCGACTGAACCCTAGCCCCGCTAGCCCGATTTCTCTCCCTCGATCCCTCCTCCAGCGCCGCCACCCTCTCCCGATCCCATCGCCCCTCCTCTCATTCCTTTCTTCCTCCCCTCGATCCCGCGCCTCCGTCCCCACCTCCGAGCACCTAGTTCGCCGCCTCCCTGCCAGGCCGGAGCCCCGTCGCCACCCACCGTCGTCAGCAAGCAGTCCCGCCGAAGCAGCTCTTCCTCCGCGCGCCATGGCCGACAGCCTCCTCGAGTCCGGCCGCCCCCGCGCCCTGTCTTCCTCCTCGTCGCGCGGAACCAGGGAGACGCCCCCGCGCCCAACCTTCTCCTCGTGCGCCACCCCGCCGGCCCCGTTTCGCCTCGCCCCGCCCGGAACCGGCGGTCCTCGCCACGGATCCGCCGTCCCCGCCGCCGGATCACGCTTCTCCACCGTTCCCGGCCTTCCCTGCAGCCCGCCGCCGCTCCCCTTCAAGTCCCGCATCGCCAGGAGGTCGTCCTCGCCGCCCCTGCCTCTCTGCTTCGAGCAAGCAAGGCCCGAGCGTCTCTGCTGCCCGCCCAGGAGCTCATCACCCGAAGCCTTGCCGCTGCATGCGCCCGTCCACTTTGCAGCTGCCAGAGCAGGACCTCCTCGTCGTGGCTCTGCCTCCACAACCATCGAACCAGGAACGCCAAGGCCATCTTCGAGATTTTCGCCAAGTACCGGGACGTCAGGACCCGTCAAGTTCATCTACGAGCCGTGTACCACTACAGCCGGTGTATTTTTCGTCAAGTTCCTCTATGAAAACGAGTTCCACTACCGTCGACCCCGAAGCCCTCGGATTCGTCAAGTCCGAAGATGCAAGTCCCACTCCGAACCATGTACGACGACCATCGCCGAAAACCCGTGAAACGTGTACATGAACGACTACCGTCGCGTGAACCACTACTTCCACTGCCGTCGCGAGAACGACTACTTCCACTACTACCGTCGCGGAACAACTACTTCCACTACTTCCTTCGACGAACTTGAACCGTCCCGGATGCACGCTTCAAAGGTATACCGCCGAGAACGACCGCCGTGGACCGAATGCATGTGTTGAATGAGATGCACCGTTTTCACCGTGTCTGAATTGTCCCTCGTTGCCATGCCATCGTCTCGTGGGAACCCGGTATCCGGGATCACCCCACCATCTTGCCCAACTCGCATCCGCACGCTTCCTTTTGCACCGGTATCTCAATCGAGTACCGGAAGCCGATATGTTGCCGTGGCACCATTTTCGGATTTGTTGCCGTGGCACCCCTTTCGTTCCGCCATGGTGACCAAATGCTTCATAATATGCTCATGTTAACATTTTCATAAAATTGCATAAAACTTGAAATTGTCATCCGCATCATGATAACCACATTTAAAATGTTTAAAATTGTTGTTTGTAATAATTTGCTCAAATGCCATGTTAAAATGATTTATTTCATAACTAATTAACCGTAACTCGGAATTTAATAATTTATATATGTAAATGCGGTACAAAATTGCATAGATTAACATGTTGCACTTTATTTTCCTGTTTAACAACAATAAAATATGCTTTAGGACAGAACAGTACCAAATTCATATCATGCATATGAGGAGTTTCCGGAATTGTTGTTTGTTGTTCCGGCCTCATTTAAACTTGCCTAAATAGTTAGTTTTCATTTGCTTCACCCTCTTGCCATGTTTAATAACATTTAATTTTGTTGCTTATATAAACGGGAGAGAACTAAGTAATTAAATGTGGTGTTTTGTCATTATGCAACTCGTTGCATATTGAGCTCCACTTAATTTGTAGGATTGCTTGTGCATTTTTGCCATGCCATGCATATTTAAATCGGACATGCATCATACTTGGTTGTGCATCATGCCATGTTCATGTGTTGGTTGTTTACCATGTTGTTTGTTTTTTTCTGGGTTGCTTCTCTCGTTAGCTTCGGTTTCGTTCCGGAGTTGTGAGGATTCGTTCGTCTTCGTCCGTTTGTCTTCTTCATGGACTCGTTCTTCTTCCTTGCGGGATTTCAGGAAAGATGACCATACCCTCGAAATCATTTCTATCTTTGCTTGCTAGATTGCTCGCTCTTTTGCTATGCCTATGCTGCGATACCTACCACTTGCTATATCATGCCTCCTATATTGCCTTGTCAGCCCCTAACCATCCATGTCCTAGCAAACCGTTGAGTGGCTATGTTACCGCTTTGCTCAGCCCCTCTTATAGCGTTGTTAGTTGCAGGTGAAGATGAAGTTTGTTCCTTGTTGAAACATGGAGATGTTGTTCCTTGTCGGAACATGTTTACTTGTTGGGATATCACAATATCTCTTATATTATTAACGCATCTATATACTTGGTAAAGGGTGGAAGGCTCGGCCTTATGCCTGGTGTTTTGTTCCACTCTTGCCGCCCTAGTTTCCGTCATATCGGTATTATGTTCCCGGATTTTGCGTCCCTAACGCGGTCGGGTGATTTATGGGACCCCCTTGACAGTTCGCTTTGAATAAGACTTTTCCAGCAAGGCCCAACATTGGTTTTACCATTTGCCTACCACCTATCCTTTTCCCTTGGGTCGGCCAGCCCGAGGGTCATCTTTATTTCAGCCCCCCCGGGCCAATGCTTGTCTAAGTGTTGGTCCGAACTAGAGCCCTTTGCAGCGCCCCCTCAAGGAAACTTGAGGCTTGGTTTTAGTTGTACGGAGTGTTCATCCGGTGTTGCCCTGAGAACGAGATATGTGCAGCTCCTATCAGGATGTCGGCGCATCGGGCGGCTTTGTTGGACTTGTTTTATTGCTGTCGAAATGTCTTGTAGCCGGGATTCCGAGACTGATCGGGTCTTCCCGGGGAGAAGGAATATCCTTCGTTGATCACGAGAGCTTATCATGGGCTAAGTTGGGACACCCCTGCAGGGTTTTTGAACTTTCGAAAGCCGTGCCCGCGGTTATGGGCAGATGGGAATTTGTTAATGTCCGGTTGTAGAAAACCCGAAGTCGATCTTAATTAAAAATACACCAACCGCGTGGGTAACCGTGATGGTCTCTTCTCGGCGGGGTCCGGGAAGTGAACACGGTTGTTGGAGTTATGTTTGACGTAAGTAGTTCAGGATCACTTATTGATCATAGTTGTTCGACCGTGCTTTGCCTTCTCTTCTCGCTCTCATTTGCGTATGTTAGCCACCATATATGCTAGTCACTTGCTGCAGCTCCACCTCACACCTTTTACCCTACCTATAAGCTTAAATAGTCTTGATCTCGCGGGTGTGAGATTGCTGAGTCCCCGTGACTCACCAGATACTTTCAAAACCAGTTTGCAGGTGCCGATGAGACCGTGCAGGTGCCGCACACGAGCTCAAGGAGGAGCTTGATGAAGATCTTGTTCATTGTGTTGTTTCGTTCTAGTCGATCAGTAGTGGAGCCCAGTTGGGGTCGATCGTGGACCTTTGTCGCTTTTGGGGTTTCTTCTTTTATTTTGGCTCCGTAGTCGGACCCTGTTTGTAACTGTATTATGTAATGTTTTTATTCATGTATTTGTGTGAAGTGGCGATTGTAAGCCAACTATGTATCTCTTTCCCCTATGTATTACATGGGTTGTGTGAAGGTTACCTCACTTGCGATATTGCTTTCAATGCGGTTATGTCTCTAAGTCGTGCTTCGACACGTGGGAGATATAGCCGCATCGAGGGCGTTACAAGTTGGTATCAGAGCCTTCCCCGACCTTAGGAGCCCCCACTGATTGATCGTTTTTAGCGACCGAGTTGTGTCTAGAAAAATGTTTTGAGTCATTTAGGAATTATATATCGGAGAGTTTAGGAATTCTTTTTACTTCCCAGTCTCCTCATCGCTCTGGCAAGGCATCCTGACGTAGAGTTTTGACTCTTCTCTTCTCAAATTTCACTAAAAAAAAATTTTTTAGGATCACGCGGGTATCTTAGAATCGTTCCGATGGTTTTATTATGACAACATTGTCTTGGTTTCCTCCCGTCAGCAGGGGTTTAGTGGAGGTGTCCCGGGGAGTTGAGCTCCGAGGTGTTGTCGTCATAATTTTATCGTTGCAGTTCTGGAATACCTGAGTTTAGTACGCCGACATCGAAAATCCCTTTTGTACAGTTGTTGGTGAGATAACCCTGATAGCCCAGTACTGAGGCGAGTGCGGGAGTATTGCCATGACTCGTATAACGGATGCTTTTCGAAGGTTGAGGTAGATGATTTCTGAAGGTTTCTTGGTTATGTGTTGAAGGATGGATACAGCTGGATCTAGGTATTGTTAGTTTGGGTGATATATTTTGTGTCCCCTGTATCCCCAACACCTGATTGCATAACCAGAAAGTTTTGGGAGTTTATAAGTGGGAATTCAAGTATCACGTAGGAATTCTTTCCAACAGACACATGATACGATATGGGATCTATCATAGGTTTGTTTCCGGCCTATTCCGCAAGCCAATCCTTTGTTTTGTTTTATTTTTGGTATTCGAGTTGCTTCGAAGTCAAATGTTGAATCCATACTTTCCCTAAACGATGTTCTCATATTTCTATGTGGATGCTAATCCTTCTTGATCACTGAGTTTGTCTTTTCAATTCTTTCCAACCGGTGTGTCCCTCTTCAAGTGGATCCGATCATTTCAACATCCGCAAGATCAACTCTAAGTATTCTCAACGGTGTTTGTTTCATTCGTCCCAAGTTGTCTTTGTTTTCCCGCCCTCCCACCCTTATTTCTTCAAGGACTCAGATTTCTTAATCAAGTATCCTTTTTATTGATGGAAGTTTCTTCATTCTTTCCTTCAATGTTCTTATCCGGTGATTATCATGAAGATGGTCAGGAGCTTCAAGTCTATCATTCTTCATTCTTTTCTTCTCCAGTGGATTCAATGCAAGATTTTGGTGTTGATCTTATCCCTTTTCCCTCATTTCAAGTTCTTTCTTATGCCGGTGTATTTCTTAATCATCCACCTCTCGCTATTCATTTGTTCCGGAGTGATGAAGATATCTCAGAAGATTCAAGTTTCCATTCTCAATTCACTCAATTTCTTTTGAGGATGCTATCTCATTCAAGCCATTTAATTCAACCGGTGCAATCTCTCTTTTCAAGTAATCATTCAACGATGGTTCTTTTGAGTGGGCCCTAACCCATAGGTCTTTTCCCAGAATCTTACCTGACTCTTCTAATTATTCCAGGAGCCATTCGCAAATTCATTTCAAAGTTTGACGTAAAAATGAGTTATCATCAGTCAAATGCCTTCTTCAAGATCTTTCAAATTCTTTTCATCATTGGCTCAACCTTTCCAATTTTCATCCCGGAGTATCTCAACAATTCATGGTGGTGTTTCTCGTCGTCATTCTCAACATTCGAAGACCGAAGAAGAGGTTCTCTTAAAGCTTGCTCCATTCTCTTCGAGATTCATTGTTCTAGCTTGTTGCCATCCTCTCATAATTGTTTTCGATTGTGAGAATAATTTTTCACCCATCCGGAGCATTTCAGGAGTCTTTTCAGTTTGATTCTCCGAAGGCCATCATTTCAGAAGATTTACTCATTCCAGCGTTCAGCTCTTGTTTTCCAAATCTCACTGGTGCATCATTCAATATTCTCTAATCAGTTCATGATCTCTTCGTTCTCATGTATCTAAATCCTATCAAGTATCTTCGTTCATTTTCTAATTCTTCCTGGTGATTCGTTCTCCTTTCTTCGTCCATTTTCAATTCTTACGGTGGTTCGTTCAAGAGTTCTATTTCTTTGTTATCATATCAATTCATTCGTTCTTTCCAATCCTACCGGTGGTTCGTTGAAGACATTCCCAAGTTTGCGCTATATCTCTCTTCAATCCTTTTTCAACGAAAATAAGTAGTATGCCTAATCTGTTGCTTGTCATCAATCTAAATTGGTGAAGGATAAGCATAATGTAATTCTTATTGTTGTTTCATCGAGTTAACTCAATTCCCTATTCCGGAGGTTCTTCAAATTCTTGATTTCATTTGTTTCACCTTATCTTCCTCGGAGTTCCAAGCTCTCGCAATTTTATCACCAAAGAGATCCATCTAATCATTGCAAGGCTTCAACCTTATTCTTTTCATCCTTCATTTCATTTGATCATCCTTTTATTACCAGAGTTCTTTATGGAGGCTACTTGATGATTCACAAAGGATTTAATTCCTTCTCGAAGAGTTCATCGAGATTCTTTTCAGAGGAGCTAAGTATTCTTTATCTTGCATTTTAAAGTGCAATTCTTTCTATCATTATCTTTTGAGGTGGTGTTATGTCCTTCTTGACAATTTCCATTCATGTTTCATGATTCACATGTTGTCAAGAATGAGGTATTTTAAATCCATCAATCTCTTTGTGGGAGTTATCTTGTGTCATGTATCACCTAAAGCTTTCCCTAAGGTTTGTTGCTATTATGGTGCTTATAAGTGATCCAAGTTCTTCACTTGTCCTCCCGGTGAAATAAGTTTCTCGTCTCCTTGTTGATATCAATCCAATCAATGGTTTCCATTAGTGGCCGGTTGTCACCTCATCATTTTGAGATGTTTGCCATAAGCCCACTACAAGCTTATTCGTTTCGTTGTTGGTTTTCCAACAACTCCGTTCTAACCTTCTTGGAAGGGTACTTTCCAAGCTCACTTGTGGCAAAGTTGTCATTTTCTTCTCCGTCCCTTTATCCCAACGATCTAACTTCTATTCTTTCGTTACGGAGGCATCGTGATGTTGTGCTCTTCACCCATCACCTCGTTTTGTGAGGATCATGTTCTTTTCTTGCTTATCCATTTAACCGGAGTGTTGTATCATCTCTTCAATATCTTTTCATCTCATCAAGTTTTCTTCTCTTTTCTACCGGAGTGCCGTCCAAATTCGGTCATTCTTGTTCCTTGGCTATCTAATCATACCAAGGTGGTCATATTCTTTCGTTCGTGAAGCTCTTATTTCCATGTCTTTCAACCTTCAAGTTCTCGTAATACTCCTTGTTCCTCTTTTCTACCGGATTGTTTCCAATCTCGTTCATCTCTATTGTACTCTTTCTTTTAAATTGCTCAACCTCTCAAGGTTCGTTGGTTTCACTCTTTTGTCAAAGAAGCAACTTAGTTTTACCTCTTATCTTCCTCTTCCGTTTTCCCCTCCGGTGCCATTCTAGATCTCGGGACGAGATCCTCTCGTAGTGGTGGAGTGTTGTAACGCCCCGGATGCAACTTTCCATATTCGTATCTCCAACTCTTGCCTTTTCCGGAGATGCGATATGATAATTCCTTCGTGGTTGGGTTTTGTTTTTGTTTTGCATTTTTGTTCATGTCTTGCATCTCATCTCTTTGCTTCATGTGCATTGCATCATGGCATCTTGCAACCCCTTTTTAAAAACCTCAACTAAATAAATTGCATAGATCTTTTGATCTATTTAAATCGAGGGAATCCACATGGTGATTTCTCTTTAAAACATATTCAAAGTCTCCTACTATTATTAGGGAGCTATAATAAATATTTCATTATTAGGAATTGATCATGACACACTTGCAAATAAATCCCAATGCCTTTGTTATCTCAATTCTTGGCCTCTAACCTTGCCCATAATTTCTTTCATCATTTTCCGGAGCTCTTCCTAAATGTTCAACATTTTTGGACCCTTCCAACCCTCACTTCCTATTCAAACCATTTGAATTAAATTCAAATGAGTTTGAATTTAGATCTTTCAATCAGGGCATTTTCTATTTTCCTGGAACAAGCGCAATTTTGTGAGTCCGGGAAAATTATCCGCGTGTCCAACTTCTTTCCCTAACCTCCCTTTCTTTTCTTTCTTATCTCTATTTTTTTATATCTTCTTTAATGAGTGAGAGAGAGAGAGAGAGTTGAGGCCCAGTAGCCATCCAGCCAGCAGGCCTCCTGGCCTTTTTCCCTCTCCCCACCTCCCAAGGCCTAGGCACAGCCCCTTCTCTACTGGGCCGGCCTCCCAAGGCCCAGCCGGCGCCCATCGACTGAACCCTAGCCCCGCTAGCCCGATTTCTCTCCCTCGATCCCTCCTCCAGCGCCGCCACCCTCTCCCGATCCCAACGCCCCTCCTCTCGTTCCTTTCTTCCTCCCCTCGATCCCGCGCCTCCGTCCCCACCTCCGAGCGCCTAGTTCGCCGCCTCCCTGCCAGGCCGGAGCCCCGTCGCCACCCACCGTCGTCAGCAAGCAGTCCCGCCGAAGCAGCTCTTCCTCCGCGCGCCATGGCCGACGGCCTCCTCGAGTCCGGCCGCCCCCGCGCCCTGTCTTCCTCCTCGTCGCGCGGAACCAGGGAGACGCCCCCGCGCCCAACCTTCTCCTCGTGCGCCACCCTGCCGGCCCCGTTTCGCCTCGCCCCGCCCGAAACCGGTGGTCCTCGCCACGGATCCGCCGTCCCCGCCGCCGGATCACGCTTCTCCGCCGTTCCCGGCCTTCCCTGCAGCCGCCGCCGCTCCCCTTCAAGTCCCGCATCGCCAGGAGGTCGTCCTCGCTGCCCCTGCCTCTCTGCTTCGAGCAAGCAAGGCCCGAGCGTCTCTGCTGCCCGCCCAGGAGCTCCTCACCCGAAGCCTTGCCGCTGCATGCGCCCGCCACCTTGCAGCTGCCGGAGCAGGACCTCCTCGTCGTGGCTCTGCCTCCACAACCACCGAACCAGGAACGCCAAGGCCATCTTCGAGATTTTCGCCAAGTACCGGGACGTCAGGACCCGTCAAGTTCATCTACGAGCCGTGTACCACTACAGCCGGTGTATTTTTCGTCAAGTTCCTCTACGAAAACGAGTTCCACTACCGTCGACCCCGAAGCCCTCGGATTCGTCAAGTCCGAAGATGCAAGTCCCACTCCGAACCATGTACGACGACCGTCGCCGAAAACCCGTGAAACGTGTACATGAACGACTACCGTCGCATGAACCACTACTTCCACTGCCGTCGCGAGAACGACTACTTCCACTACTACCGTTGCGGAACAACTACTTCCACTACTTCCTTCGACGAACTTGAACCGTCCCGGATGCACGCTTCAAAGGTATACCGCTGAGAACGACCGCCGTGGACCGAATGCATGTGTTGAATGAGATGCACCGTTTTCACCGTGTCTGAATTGTCCCTCGTTGCCATGCCATCGTCTCGTGGGAACCCGGTATCCGGGATCACCCCACCATCTTGCCCAACTCGCATCCGCACGCTTCCTTTTGCACCGGTATCTCAATCGAGTACCGGAAGCCGATATGTTGCCGTGGCACCATTTTCGGATTTGTTGCCGTGGCACCCCTTTCGTTCCGCCATGGTGACCAAATGCTTCATAATATGCTCATGTTAACATTTTCATAAAATTGCATAAAACTTGAAATTGTCATCCGCATCATGATAACCACATTTAAAATGTTTAAAATTGTTGTTTGTAATAATTTGCTCAAATGCCATGTTAAAATGATTTATTTCATAACTAATTAACCGTAACTCGGAATTTAATAATTTATATATGTAAATGCGGTACAAAATTGCATAGATTAACATGTTGCACTTTATTTTCCTGTTTAACAACAATAAAATATGCTTTAGGACAGAACAGTACCAAATTCATATCATGCATATGAGGAGTTTCCGGAATTGTTGTTTGTTGTTCCGGCCTCATTTAAACTTGCCTAAATAGTTAGTTTTCATTTGCTTCACCCTCTTGCCATGTTTAATAACATTTAATTTTGTTGCTTATATAAACGGGAGAGAACTAAGTAATTAAATGTGGTGTTTTGTCATTATGCAACTCGTTGCATATTGAGCTCCACTTAATTTGTAGGATTGCTTGTGCATTTTTGCCATGCCATGCATATTTAAATCGGACATGCATCATACTTGGTTGTGCATCATGCCATGTTCATGTGTTGGTTGTTTACCATGTTGTTTGTTTTTTTCTGGGTTGCTTCTCTCGTTAGCTTCGGTTTCGTTCCGGAGTTGTGAGGATTCGTTCGTCTTCGTCCGTTTGTCTTCTTCATGGACTCGTTCTTCTTCCTTGCGGGATTTCAGGAAAGATGACCATACCCTCGAAATCATTTCTATCTTTGCTTGCTAGATTGCTCGCTCTTTTGCTATGCCTATGCTGCGATACCTACCACTTGCTATATCATGCCTCCTATATTGCCTTGTCAGCCCCTAACCATCCATGTCCTAGCAAACCGTTGAGTGGCTATGTTACCGCTTTGCTCAGCCCCTCTTATAGCGTTGTTAGTTGCAGGTGAAGATGAAGTTTGTTCCTTGTTGAAACATGGAGATGTTGTTCCTTGTCGGAACATGTTTACTTGTTGGGATATCACAATATCTCTTATATTATTAACGCATCTATATACTTGGTAAAGGGTGGAAGGCTCGGCCTTATGCCTGGTGTTTTGTTCCACTCTTGCCGCCCTAGTTTCCGTCATATCGGTATTATGTTCCCGGATTTTGCGTCCCTAACGCGGTCGGGTGATTTATGGGACCCCCTTGACAGTTCGCTTTGAATAAGACTTTTCCAGCAAGGCCCAACATTGGTTTTACCATTTGCCTACCACCTATCCTTTTCCCTTGGGTCGGCCAGCCCGAGGGTCATCTTTATTTCAGCCCCCCCGGGCCAATGCTTGTCTAAGTGTTGGTCCGAACTAGAGCCCTTTGCAGCGCCCCCTCAAGGAAACTTGAGGCTTGGTTTTAGTTGTACGGAGTGTTCATCCGGTGTTGCCCTGAGAACGAGATATGTGCAGCTCCTATCAGGATGTCGGCGCATCGGGCGGCTTTGTTGGACTTGTTTTATTGCTGTCGAAATGTCTTGTAGCCGGGATTCCGAGACTGATCGGGTCTTCCCGGGGAGAAGGAATATCCTTCGTTGATCACGAGAGCTTATCATGGGCTAAGTTGGGACACCCCTGCAGGGTTTTTGAACTTTCGAAAGCCGTGCCCGCGGTTATGGGCAGATGGGAATTTGTTAATGTCCGGTTGGGTAACCGCGTGGGTAACCGTGATGGTCTCTTCTCGGCGGGGTCCGGGAAGTGAACACGGTTGTTGGAGTTATGTTTGACGTAAGTAGTTCAGGATCACTTATTGATCATAGTTGTTCGACCGTGCTTTGCCTTCTCTTCTCGCTCTCATTTGTGTATGTTAGCCACCATATATGCTAGTCGCTTGCTGCAGCTCCACCTCACACCTTTTACCCTACCTATAAGCTTAAATAGTCTTGATCTCGCGGGTGTGAGATTGCTGAGTCCCCGTGACTCACCAGATACTTTCAAAACCAGTTTGCAGGTGCCGATGAGACCGTGCAGGTGCCGCACACGAGCTCAAGGAGGAGCTTGATGAAGATCTTGTTCATTGTGTTGTTTCGTTCTAGTCGATCAGTAGTGGAGCCCAGTTGGGGTCGATCGTGGACCTTTGTCGCTTTTGGGGTTTCTTCTTTTATTTTGGCTCCGTAGTCGGGCCTTGTTTGTAACTGTATGATGTAATATTTTTATTCATGTATTTGTGTGAAGTGGCGATTGTAAGCCAACTATGTATCTCTTTCCCCTATGTATTACATGGGTTGTGTGAAGGTTACCTCACTTGCGACATTGCTTTCAATGCGGTTATGCCTCTAAGTCGTGCTTCGACACGTGGGAGATATAGCCGCATCGAGGGCGTTACAGTTTTGGTGCCTTACGTTCCGCTCTATCGGCTAAGGTAGCACTAGGAGAACCACTGCGATTGTGCCCCAGATCAGGTGGGTGAGCACCTCAGTGGAGAAAGCTAAAACAGACTGTCATGATAAGGCGCGAGACCGGTCACTGTTCGAGAGGTTTTTCGAGTCCCTAAAGGCTTATGCCGCTTCAAGCGGAGAGCTGGTTAAGTCCGGCTAAAGGCGTGGATAGTGCCCCGAATTCGGCCTTCCGAACTAGGGGCTTCGCCGAAATTTAAAATTATAACGTTCTATGGCTAAGTGAGAGTGTTCAAGCATTATAGTCCGATTGCCTGGTTCGCTGTGCTGAGCGCCTCCCTCGAAGGACCCAACTATGGGAACAAGAGCCCTCAGGTTTATCCCGAACACCCCAGCACTAGTTGCATGGGGGCAGAAGCCAACGACTCGCCATCTCTCAGTTATTGATAAACGGCCGCACAGAAAATAATATTTTAAATTCAGAAAGCATTGCTTAAGCGCATATGAACAAGTTTTCAGCGCACAGGATACAAACGAGCGAGTTCATTGAAATATTACATCTTTGGCACACTCATCCGCGACAAGGCGAGCTCCAGCGAGAACTTCCTTGTAGTAGTTCTCGGGCTTGCGATGCTCCTTCCTCTGCGGCGGCCCGTCCTTCACCAGCTTCTCTCTGTCCAGCTTGCCCCAGTGTACCCTTACACGGGCAAGGGCCCTCCGGGCACCTTCTATGCAGACGGAGCGCTTGATGACCTCAAGCCGTGGACAGGCCTCCACCAGCCGCCGCACCAGCCCGAAGTAGCTCCTAGGCAGGGCCTCTCCAGGCCACAGCCGAACTAGTAAGCCCTTCATGGCCTGTCCGGCCGCCTTGTGGAGCTCGGCCAGCTGCTTCAGCTGATCGCTTAAGGGCAAAGGGTGTCCGGCCTCAGAATACTGAGACCAGAACACACTCTCCGTCGAGCTGTCCTCTTCAGCTCGGTAGAATGCGGTGGCGGCGGATGCGCTGCGGGGAAGATCGAAGAACGCCCCTGGAGAACTCCGGATTCGGGTAAGTAATAGGTATTTCACCTTTATATTCCTACTTTGCATTAAGAATGCCTTACCCGCTGCTATCTTTTTCACATCCTCCAACTCTTGGAGGGCCTTTTGGGCTTCGGCCTTGGCACTCTTGGTGGTCTCAACAGCCGACGCAAGCTTGGATGCTTGCGTTTTTGCCTCAAGCTCCAAACCCTCATGTTTCTTCATGAGAGCTTGCAGCTCTTGCTGCACCTCGCCGACTTGGATCCCAAGCTTTTCTCGCTCGGCGCGCTCCTCGACCGCTTTCTTCTTGGCCTCAGCCAGCGCCTGCTTCAGGGTTGCCACCTCGGTTGTGGCCCCTACAATAAGCAGTACAATCCTGTTATTTCTTTTTGCAATCAAGCCTCTCTATAGGCACCCTTTTTTTTCTAAGGGGTATTTCTTACCTTCCTTTTCCACGAGCTGCCTTTTGGCAAGGCCGAGCTCTTGCTCGGACCGCTCGAGGTCCTTTTTCAGGACTTCCACCTGCGCAGTCAGTGCGGCGGTGGACAGCAGGGAAGCCTGCATACGCATATTAGACTTTTTATTAGACTCCTGCGAAAATTGTTGGATCCTCTATTCGGCTTTTCTTTCCGAACACCGAACAGAGCATCAGGGGCTACTGTCTATGCGGTAATGAATTTAGCATATTTTGTGCTTACCTGGAAGCCTGTTAGAAGGCTAGCGCAAGCTTCATTCAGTCCCCTCTTGGCGGTCTAAACCCTTTGGACCACCGCACTCATAACAGTACGGTGCTCCTCATCGATGGTGGCGCCTTCAAGCACCTCCAACAGACTATCCGGCACCTCTGGTTGGACAGAGGTCGCCGGCTCAGACGGCTTACTCCTCTTGGAAGGAGTTCGCCCACCGCGAGCCAGGACGGTTGAGTCTGGCGCGGTGTCCGGCACAAAGCCGGACTGGGAGCCCTGGGGGGTTTCATCCCCTTTACTCTTGGGGTCCAGAGGATTGCCTTGCGGCTCCTCCAGGACCACCTCCTCCTGCCCTGTTCGGCGGGACGCCGCTTCGGCGTCGTCCGCCCCACTGGGGGAGACTGCGGGCGGGACAGAGTTCATGTCCGACGAATCCAGGGAGCCGCCCGATGAATCATCGAGTGCGGCTCGGGGCGGCCTGCGCAAATAGCATTCGACATTAGAGTAAGCTGCGCACTTGAAGATACTATGAGTCATTCTGGTATGTGAATACTTACGATGTCGCCGGACGCTTGGTTCTGTCCGGCCACTCCTTTCCGCCCTCTTCAGCGTTGGGGGAGCAGTCCGGCGGAGGGGTCTTCCTTTTCCTCGACCCCTCGGCCTCCCCTGTTGGGGCGGCCTTCTTCTTTTTCGCTCCCCTCGCTGGAGGGGGAGAGCTTACTTGTTCCTCCTACTCGTTTTCACGAGAGGAGGGCGTCGCAGACTCGCCAGATGACGAGCTTGACACCACCACATTGCGGGCACTCTTTCGAGTCCCGGTGGTCTTCTTCTTCCTGACCTTCTTCTCCGGCACCACATAGGGCGCCGGAGCCAACAGCTTCTCTAAGAGAGCTGGGGCTGGGTCTTCGGGCAGAGGAGCCGGACAGTTGATTGGTCCGGCTATCTTCAGCCACGCCTGTCAAAGGCAAAGGGAGTTTTTAGATCCCACATAGAGTTAATCTATGTAGAAAAGCTTAAAGAACCTGTGAAAGGTATAAATAGCCTACCTCGCCAGCGTTGCGCTGCGAGCTGTATCCGCGGTCCTCGGAAGCGGATGTGGGGCACTCGGCGCCTTTGGTTAGCACCTTCCAGACGTCTTCATACGTCGTGTCGAAGAGCCTATTGAGGGTTTGGTGCTGCGCCGGGTCGAATTCGCACAAAGTGAACTCCCGTTCTTGGCACGGGAGGATCCGGCGAACGAACATGACCTGGATGATGTTGACATGCCGGATGGGCTTGTTCATCAGGGACCGGATGCAAGTTTGCAGTCCGGTCACTTCTTCTTTGTTGCCCCACGATAGGCCCGTCTCTTTCCAGGACATGAGCCGCGTGGGGGGTCCGGATCAGAACTCAGGGGCCGCGACCCATTTCGAGTCGCGTGGCTCGGTGATGTAAAACCACCCTGCCTGCCACCCCTTTAAGGACTCCACAAAGGAGCCGTCGAACCAGAGTGCGTTGGCCATTTTGCCGGCCATAGCACCTCCGCACTCTGCCTGGGTGCCGGACACCACCTTGGGCTTGACGTTGAAGGTCTAGAGCCAGAGGCCGAAGTGGGGGCGGATGCGGAGAAAGGCCTCACACACGATGATAAACGCCGAGATATTGAGGATAAAGTTCGGGGCCAGATCGTGGAAGTCCAGGCCGTAGTAGAACATGAGCCCCCGGACAAAAGGGTGAAGCGGAAAACCCAGTCCGCGGAGGAAATGGGGGAGAAAAACTACCCTCTCATGGGGCCTTGGGGTGGGAAGAAGCTGCCCCGCCTCGGGAAGCCGGTGCGGGATGTCCTTGGACAGATATCCGGCCTTCCTAAGCTTTTTGATTTGACCCTCCGTAACGGAGGAAGCCATCCACTTGCCACCCGCTCCGGACATCGCTGGAGCAGGTTGGGGAAGAAAGAGCGAACTTGGGCGTTGGAGCTTGAGCGCGCAGGAGATGGATGGGCAAAGGAGGAAGAAGGCGTAGGTGAAAGAGGTGGATCTTTATCCCCTTATATAGGCTGATGCCGTTATGCGTCCCCACCTACCTAATAAAACTCGTTTGCCGCTCACACGCCGTGGTAAATGGCGCGGTTGGGTTACCCACGTCCGCATTAATGAGAATCCCGTTAAAAGGGGCACACGATCTCTGCTTCGACAAGACGTGCCAAGGAAACCGCCTCGTTGAATGTGCTGCGGTGGAGCAACAAAAAATAATCCATACAGAAGGCTTGGTCGCAGTGTTATGACGCAGTGCGGAATACGTCAGCAGATTTGATTTGTGTTTGTATTATTCTCTATATGGCAATACGTGGAAACTTGTTTTGCAGAGCCGGACACTATTTTTTGGTGTTTATTATCTTCTTGAAGAATTTGGAGGAGGAACCCGCCTTGCAATGCCGAAGACAATTTGCGCGCCGGACTCGTCGTCATTGAAGCCTGGTTCAGGGGCTACTGAGGGAGTCCTGGATTAGGGGGTGTTCGGATAGCCGAACTATATCTTCAGCCGGACTCCAGGACTATGAAGATACAAGATTGAAGACTTCGTCCCGTGTCTGGAAGGTTCTTTCCTTGGCGTGGAAGGCAAGCTAGGCGTGCGGATATTCAAGATCTCCTACCAATATAACCGACTCTGTGTAACCCTAACCCTATCCGGTGCCTATATAAACCGGAGGGTTGTAGTCCGTAGGACGAACACATCATAACCATCATCATACCCATAGGCTAGCTTCTAGGGTTTAGCCTCCTTGATCTCGTGGTAGATCTACTCTTGTACTACCCATATCATCAATATTAATCTAGCAGGAGTAGGGTTTTACCTCCATCGAGAGGGCCCGAACCTGGGTAAAATAAAGTGTCCCTTGTCTCCTGTTACCATCCGACCTTGACGCACAGATCGGGACCCCCTACCCGAGATCCGCCGGTTTTGACACCGACAGCTGGCCTGGCGGCGTCCGACGAGCGTGGCGTCGTCGTCGAAGGAGCTGGCCGGGGGCGAGTGGTGCTGGCGGCGACGTCAGGGGAAGTTGCGGTAGCCCGGCGGCGAGGCGGTGGTGGCGACGACGTTGGACGATGGCGTGCTGCGGGGGAGGTATATTGGTGCGGACGACCGGCGAGGGCACCGAAACTGGGCGGCGGCGTCGACAGGATAGGGCGGCCGGGTGCTTGCTGTTGATGGAAGGAAGAGAATGACCTATGTGCAACCGACTGGTGGGCAAGGGGGAGGCGTAGGCGGGCGTCGCGCGCGTCCGCCTCATGTCCGCGCTCACGCAATGAGACCCAAATTTTGGCCTGGAATGGGTCGTCTGACGAATGAAAAGCGGACACGCGTACGTTTAGATCGGCGTGTTAGGCCAACTTTGTGTTCGTTTTGACCTAAACAGACACATGCTGATGAAAGGGTCTGTCTAGGACACATCTAGATGTGACATAGTTATGTCACATGTAAGTTGATGCCCACTCTGTTTGTGATCTATTTTTTTTGTCCTAGTTTTTTATTTCTTGTTGCCATATTATATACTTGTTGAAGCTTAGATGTGACATCCTTAAAAAACATCTAAATATGAATTAGACAAACTGCTGATGAAATGGGTCAGCACGTTAGAGGTTTTTTAGGGTCACTCAAAGAGAAGTAGTCCGATAGAAACTCGTTCCGGACGTCCGGCGTAAAGAGCTCATCTTCAGCCTCATATCATCCATCGAACGGCTCACAAGGCACAAGATGACGTGGTGCCCTCTTAAACCGATAAGGAACCTACAAAGCCACTGACAGGTGGCCCCACACGACCCTCAGTTTCCGGGTCCACGGGTCCACGAGCCAACAGCCAATAAACGAGGCAAGCACGGCAACCCTCTCGAGCCCATTGGTCAGGTCGGGTCTTCCCACGCGGAAGGACGAGGAAGGTTCACGAATCCCCTCCGCACTTCGCCCCTCCCCCTCTCCTATTTCTTCTCTCCGGACCCCGGGCCAAAATCTGTTCCTAAGTTCCATCGAAGAGGGCGGCAAGGGGCGATTCGGATAGCGCGAGCGCGACCATGGCCTACGTGGAGAGAGGTAATCCGGTGCTCCGATTCTGTAGGTTCCATGTAAGATCTGTTCATGATCTATATATATCCACCGTGGAAGTTTTGATCTGTGATTTCGTGCTCGTGAGTTCGTTCCTCCTGTCCGATTCGTCAAATATTTCACCTAGATGATTCCTGTGGTCATGTTCATGAACGGGCACCGCAGGCTGGTCTGTCTATTCCAATTTTCTAGAAAAACATCAACAGCTAGTGCATTTTATGGGAATCATTTGGACAATATCATCTCGTGGATTCCTTCCTTGCCACGTACTGTATGTTTGCTTTGAGACGCGTAAGGAAAAAACCTAGCCAGATTGGCTGATTGCTAATAGTTGTGTGCTGAGCAAGGGATCTTGCCAAATGAACAGTCCTTCGCTATCGTTGCTGTTCAAACGGAATTTTGTGAGAAATATCCAGGTAGCAGGACATAGAGGCGGCCTCCATAGACTGGTAACTAATGCATTAGTGGTTGCATTCCTTTACATTACATACTAGCACCAATTCCAGAGCCCACATAATCGATGAGTTCTTTCCATGTTGATTAGCTCCAAATAGCCGAGTTCTCAGTATTGTTTTATATGTTCACTAAGATAGAAATGTGTCTTTATTTGTTGCCAAAAAGAGGAAGGCTGCAGACAGATAAAAAATGCCTGGCATATTTTTTAAAGTTTGTGTTAGAGATGTCCAAGCTTATTATGATATTTCATGGATTAATGGAGATATTCCTTACTGAATCATCGTAAGTAAGTGTCTCTGTATTTGGTGTGTGCACATAGTAGTCCAATTTGTAGTGGAACCTTGGCCACTTAGTGCCATTCTGTGGGTCACTGAAGAAAATAAGTGACGTTAGAAATTAGTTTGAGTGAAACACGTAGCTGCCCACAGTTCAATGGACCAAAGGAGGTAAACAATTGCTAGTTTCTTTTGCGTACTGTTTGTGAGTTATACTAGTATTATCAACCACACTTTGCTAGGATGGTGATTCATTGTGGTAATACCACTGACAGCGGCATTTCTAGATTATTTATGTGTCGCTCAAATTTATCTTCCTAAGGGACACTGTTTCATGAAATAATTCTGACAAATTATGAGCTTCAACCCTGTGAGCTGAAAGGTCCATGATCAAAGCATCTGTTAGGCATGTAAGACCGAAGTGATGACACGCTAATTTTGTTTGGTCTAATGGTATTATGTTACTACCTACTAATTGACTTGGCTTTATTAAGATTTTGCATTATAATCAATTTTAGAGTAAAAGAAGACTGGTTCATTTGGTGTAACTTCAGATTTTAAGTGGAGCATACTCACTTGTTGGTGATTTCTTGGATTGTTGCACTTATTATAGAGCATATGAATTGGTGCTAGCAGTTTCATTTGTCAGTTCCTGGAGACATGTCTTGTTTAAGAACAGAGTAAAGTTTGAGGTGACATTTTGAAGGCAGCTGGCCACGTTTGATCACTCCTTTGCTTTTTGCTGAAGCCAAAATATAGTTTGGAGCATTCACAGTGTTGTATTTGAAATTGATTGATCATTTTTTAGCATGCACAAAGTTACATAATTCACCCTTGAGTACATATAATTACACTGTTGCTGAATTTGTTCGGATTCATTTCTGCCATTGATTGTTTTCTATAATTACACGACTTCTTTTGATCTTAGGTCCGTATGTGAGTAGGCTTTCATTTAAGTAGGACTGTGACTATCAATCTCATTTGCGTTTCTTCATGTATCTTCCAGGTGTTGTGAAAGGCAAACGGACAATCTGGAGACTAAGCATAATCCCCGACTTCTTTAAGGCTATTGTGAACTTCATCAGAATGTTCTTCCTCACAATGTTTTCTGTAAGTGATCAGAATTAAACTGCTTGAATTATCTTATTGTTGCCAAATTAGCCTTTTGTCCCATATATTTCCATGAGTTAAACCACTATATAATTCTTGCATCTTATCTTGTAGATCGAGAAAACAGACAGCTATAAGAAAGGATATGGTAGTGGTAAGAAGTGGGATGGTGGACCTGGTGGGGGAGGTCCTGGTGGGGGTCCTTATGGTGGTGGGGGCGGCGGTGGAGGTGGACCTCGCGGTCCTCGCACACTATCTGACCTCCGATCAAACGATCAGAGTAAGTACTATCTTCTGAAATTCCAGATTTTGTTGTTTGTTCAGAATGGTGGATTTGAGATTTCTAAGCCAAATTCTCTAATTTCAGGTTCCCTCCCTGCTTGTGGATCCTGCTGCGGATGACATCTTAACAAAAGAACAACATATTATAATGACAGAAAAACTTCCGTATTTCAATTTCAGCAGAGCAAAATCATTGTGACACCGTGTAGAGTCTAGCATGTCCAGTATATATTTTGTAGCTTGTTTCTGATGTGATATGTGTTCATCATCGCTTTGCCATGCTGAATTATCCTGGATGGAGTCAAAATCTTATCCTTAATACTGGTTTCCTGTTGTGCAATGTGAATTTACTATACCTTTTGTCTACTTTGTAATTCCGTGGAGATTGGAATTGGCGAATTGTTTGCTGTATGTTGAATTCAGCCAGGATATAGTTGGAACAACGTGAAGTTTACCTAGGTTATCTGATAGTCCTGTAAACTCCAACTGAAAACAAGAGTAGGCGCTCTTGTGAAAAGCTGAAAATGAAACCGTTCTAGGAGGAAAGTATTCATGATCTTTTACAAGCGAGAAAGTTTAACCCCGTAACAATAAGTTTGTACTTCGACCAAGGAGCACATGGCAAAGAAACTATAGAATTTGCCGTGTAAATTAATATCCTTGTGTTAGTCGCAACCAAGGCCATTAAGAATAATCGCCTTTGTCAATAAACTTTGAATGAATGCTAAAATTAGATGTATACCTTTGTAAACAGTGATGGTATGTCGTATTACTGAAATGGTTCAATTTGAACAGCTCATGCTCAAACATTTAATGTCTATTGTGTTGATGAGCATCACTTGACTGGACATCTTATAGGGGGCAAAGCATTGTTTTGGTGCGGATCAAACCTAAACAAACTCTAAATATTACTCCCTCCATCTCTAAATATAAGTCTTTTTAGACATTTTAAATGGACTGCAACATACAAATGTATGTAGATATATTTTAAACTGTAGATTCACGTATTTTATTTCGTATGTAGTCACTTGTTGAAATCTCTAAAAAGATTTATATTTAGGAATGGAGGTAGTAGATACAACCCATAAAGTAACGGGGGTCAATGTGTGTCAGTGAGACCAACAAGAAGGCCTGAAAAGAACTTTTGCCTTGCATAGTATTTCCATTAACCATATTAAGTAGTCGAGTTGAAAGCCGGGAAATTAAGAGCGAAGGTTTTATCTTGTCCTGATCTAGAAAACTCCTGTGAAACATGACTTCTGCAAGACATATACAAATATAATAGATGGCTATGGAACCATCCGAAATGTTTATTTTTGAATTCAAACAGAAAAAACTTAGTCTCGATGGGTTGAATTAGTCACAATTTCTTTAGGCTCTAATCCATCAAAATATTTCTTGAGACCCTGTAGAGTATTCATATTTATTTTTCTATATCTCAGTTTCAAATGATTCCCAACAATCTGAGGAAAGAACTATTGCATGGATTGTGCCTTGTTTTAATTTTTTATGAGTTAGTTTCACTTCAGGTTTGGCATTTTATCACTATTGCACTTTGGACTAGTGGGATCAATAGGAGTGCGGCGAATCTGCACCCGGGCTCATCTGCACCCGCGCTCACGGAAAAAATAAAAAAAATATTAGAAAAATTCAAAAAATTCCAAAAAAAATTCCGGGTGGTAGATAATTAGGGGCGTGAGGTTTGCTGCAAAATGCAACTCGTTTGGACATTTGAGCAAGTCTGTGCAAAAAAGACAAAATCGGGGTCTGTGAAAAAGTTTACTATTCACAAACTGTTTTGACCCGATTTGTCTTTTTTGTCGAGGCCTACTCAGATGTCCAAATGGGTTGAATTTTGGAGCGGACCTCACGCATCAACTTATATACCACCCGAATTTTTTTTGGATTTTTTTGAATTTTTCTAGTATTATTTTTGAATTTTTTGCTTATCAGGTGCAGATGAGTCCGGGCTCCAGGATGAATTATCGGATCAATAGTCACTACAATGCTGTGCTACGGGAAATTAGTAGACTGTTCTACTAAGTTTATTTTGCAATATTTATATAAAAATTGCACTTTTAAACATAGAGTTGCAAAGTTCAAACGTTTCCCTAATTTTTTTAAATGTTGCTGAAGTCCATAACAAATTAAAAATGTTAAATTTTGGTACAGTATTTTTCTCACATAGTTAAGGCGATTTCAATGGTCGCATCAGTCAAGAAGTTATAAACTGGATTTGGTAATGTGTTAATCTAATAATTGTTGTGCTTTTTTCAGAGAGTGGATCTTTTGCTCTCAGGCTTCATGGAGCCCGAAATTTTCAAACATTCAAAAATCGGCCTTCTAATTTTCAAAAAAAAATCTGAAAACAAATACACAGGTACTTATAGATGTATACAAGATTTGTGCAAAATTTATCGCAAAATACATTTTATGTGCTTGTACAAAAAAACTATAATCATGTTTATAGTGAATAGTACATGTACCAGAAATACGTGATTTTGTCATTTTTTTGCAGCTCACATAAAAAGGTCTTTTGTCATGAAACTTCGCAGAGAAGTAATATACATGCATATGTATATGCGTATTTTTTCAGCATTTTTAGAAACTTACAATTTTGAATTTTGAACTTTTCAAATAAAGGGCCCCATGGAGCTCGAGCTCCATTAGACATTTGTGTTTTCTTCATTCTTTTCTAATATGTGTTTCCACAAGAGAGATCATTTCACCAAGAGACTGTCTTTCCACTAATTGATATTTTTTCACTAAGGGATGCGTCTTTCCACAAAGAAACATCATTCCACTAAGGGTGAGTTATTTAACAAAATGACACAATTATTCGTAGGCCCCAATTGTCAAGATCTAATGAACATCATTGATTCTTGATATAATCCAACAATGTGTCTTTTAGGTTTTTGCTTAGTCTTGCTTTTATGGAAGCTTTAGCAATTTATGTACTAGTTGTGGCACTAGCGCTTTTATTTGCGAACCCTTTTGTTTTATCCTAAAGATACTTCTTTCGATTTCGATTAGATCTTTTTCTTTTTAGTAAATTGGTATTTGTTGGAGTGGTTTAATGTTGATGTTGCACTAAGAGTCAATTTTAGAGTAAATAGGGAAGGGATTTCAGTTGCATGTTGTATGTCTAAAATTTGAATGAATAGTCTGAAGCTCTCGTCATCATTTTCCTCACAATGTCATGCTTTTCTTCTCTATTGTATATAAGAACACTGCATGAAAGTTTGGATCAACATTACACATTTATATTTTGAGTTTAAAATTAATAGTAACATGATTTTTAGCGTCTTAATGTGTATATCATTCTTCAGGATAGGACTCTATCGATAAACCTATGTTTTTTTTGGTAAAGTAAGCCAAGCAAGTCTTTTTCTCTCTTCCGGAAAGGCCATATGTTAAATATTATCCCTCACAAGAACCTCCTTACAATAGTAAGAAATTACATGCAAGTCCTTGGCAAATCAACACCGTGTCCTTCTACATCCATCAACGACGTACCATGAGAAAATATCATTGCTGTCTCTAGACCCCCGCCTCACTGGAGTATCCTTGTTCAAACCGATAAGCTTGTAGAAGCACTGGGCGGGAAGTCAGCGATGTATACCAGAAGACGCTAGCGACAGTGAATTGGGTAGATCGTCGTTCTGAAGAAGTCGGCAAAAGAAGGGCCAGAGGATAATCTCAACTCCAACCACAACCTCACAATTTTCCCAACGGAGCCGTATTTGGTTGAGCTTCATCGGATTGAGGTGAAACTAGAGAACAAACTCACATGGCAACACCACCCCTCCACATGTTGCCGCTTGCCGTGAACAAGCCCTAATCACACGAAACCGAGTGCCCGATGTTCGGCACCATCCTCAGACTCATCGACACCACTCCGAGGAAGGGCATCAACATGGAAAAAGCGAAGGAATAATTATTCCATCATTGGTGTTGCCTAACTCCAACCTCGGAGACTCTATGAGATACTTGGATCCGGGATCCCCCATCTTTCCCCTACCGCAGTGGACAACAAAGGCCAAGGGAACCCGCGGCGACGCTGGTGGCTTGAGGGGATGCAAGTCGCCTCTCTCAAGAAACCCTAGAACTTTTTTTCAGGATTTTATTAGTTTTCTATTTATCTATTCTAAAATGCAAAACCAATAGCAGAGCCACTCGTCAGAAGCACATCATTTAAAACCCAAAAAATTAAGGTTTTGGGAAATTAGGTGAAACGTCCATTTTTTTAAAGTATCTTTTTTAGTTTCTAGTATGATCCATGTCACCTTAAGATGGTGATGCGGTAGTCAAGCTTGGGCGTGGTGGGCTTCGCATCATGGTGGTCCCCTGTGGCGTGACGACAGCTATGGATCGGCCAGATCCCGGACGCTAGTGGTTGCAGGGGGCTTCGGCGCTGCCGGTTGGGCTTCCTCGTCATCCCTTGGTGGTCGTCCACCTTGGACGGTGGTCCTCGTGGCGAGGATGGCTGGTGTGCACCTCACCTTGAACTGGGAAGCCGGCGATGCGCCTTGGTGGTGCCTAGCGATGGTCTCCGTCCCATTCCGGGGCACAACAAGGAGGGTTGCTACCGTCGTCCTCCTCACGAGTGGTCACGATCGATGCGCCGATGGCTACCTCGCCCGGCATTGGACCGGCGGCATGGTGCCCGAGGGGTTGCGGCGGCCGGCGGAGGCACTGCTCAGATTCGACCTGTCGGTATCCAGGGGAGCCCCGTGGTGGTTGGCCCTACTATTCTTCGAGTTCCAATACTTAGATCTGCTTCATGCCGGTCTCTTCAATCTGGACACTGACGGGTTTCGGTACTCCTCTCGGAGATCTCAGCTTTTGGCGCGTGGCGCCACTGGATATCTAGATCGGAATTGATCCGATTGGGCGCGCTCTCATCTTCGGCCAGAGAAACTTCATGAGGGCGTGGTGCGAAGCTTCGCTGTCTTGTCAGTGCCATGGGACATGTCTAAGTATATATTTCCATGGCTTTGACAGTGGTGAAGAAAGTCACGGTGGCAGGGATCGGAGACTTGTAATGGCAGAGAGCAGTTTTGGTTGCTTTGAAGAATGGCGGCACAGTTTTTTTCCTGTGTGTCGGGTGTTGAACTTGCGGTGACGGCCTTGGTAGGAGGGGGCGGCAACATAGGTGGACAATATTTTTTGGGGTGCTACTCGAGTACTGAGCCGCGATCTCCAAGGTGAAAGCCCAAGGTCTGCCTTTGTTGGTTGTACCTGGCAATGGTCTTGCGAAGACATTATTTTGGGTATTTCGGACTCTCTCCCGGGTGAAAACTCAAAATCCTTGATCAGGCGACGACAATGCTTGTGCATTATTTCCTTCTTGGAGGCGTCGCTTTGGAGAACCTCTTCTGTTGTCCGGGGTGTTGTCTTTGGTGGTGGTTAGAGTGTTGTTGTTGCGAGTGTCTCATCACTGCGACGGGGTCTTGAAGGAAATATGCCCTAGAGGCAATAATAAAGTTGTTATTTATATTTCCTTATATCATGATAAATGTTTATTATTCATGCTAGAATTGTATTAACCGGAAACTTAGTACATGTGTGGATACATAGACAAACCGAGTGTCCCTAGTATGCCTCTACTTGACTAGCTCGTTAATCAAAGATGGTTAAGTTTCCTAGCCATAGACATGTGTTGTAATTTGATGAACGGGATCATATCATTAGAGAATGATGTGATGGACAAGACCCATCCGTTAGCTTAGCATAATGATCATTTAGTTTTTTTGCTATTGCTTTCTTCATGACTTATACATGTTCCTCAGACTATGAGATTATGTAACTCCCGAATACGGGAGGAACACCTTGTGTGCTATCAAACGTCACAACGTAACTGGGTGATTATAAATATGCTCTACATGTGTCTCCGATGGTGTTTGTTGAGTTAGCATAGATCGAGATTAGGATTTGTCACTCCGTGTATCGGAGAGGTATCTCTGGGCCCTCTCGGTAATGCACATCACTATGAGCCTTGAAAGCAATGTGACTAATGAGTTAGTCACGGGAGGATGCATTACTGAACGAGTAAAGAGACTTGCCGGTAATGAGATTGAACTACGTATGAGGATACCAACGATCGAATCTCGGGCAAGTAACATACCGATGACAAAGGGAACTACGTATGTTGTTGTGCAGTTTGACCGATAAAGATCTTCGTAGAATATGTAGGAACCAATATGAGTATCTAGGTTACGCTATTGGTTATTGACTGGAGATGTGTCTCAGTCATGTCTACATAGTTCTCGAACCCGTAGGGTCCGCATGCTTAACGTTGGATGATGATTTGTATTATGAGTTTCGTGTTTTGATGAACCGAAGTTTGTTCGGAGTCCCGGATGAGATCACAGGCATGACGAGGAGTCTCGAAATGGTCGAGACATGAAGATTCATATATTGGAAGGCTACATTCGGACACCGAAATGGTTCGGGTCGTTTCAGATAAGTTTCGGAGTACCGGGGGTTACCGGACCCCCCCGGAGGTTAATGGGCCACCATGGGCCTTAGTGGAGAAGAAAGAGGGCCGGCCAGGAGGTGGCGCCCCCCCTTGCCCAGTTCAAATTGGACAAGGAGAGGGGCGGCACCCCCCTCCTTCCTTCTCTCCTCTTCCTCCTTCCCTTCTTCTCCTACTTGGAATAGGAAAGGGGGGAGGCCAAATCCTACTTGGACCGGGAGTCCAAGTAGGACTCCCCCCATGGCGCGCCCCCCTTGGGTCGGCCACCTCTCCTCCCCCCTTTTATATACATGGGAGGGGGGCACCCCAAAGTCACACCAGGTCTTCTCTTAGCCGTGTGCGGTGCCCCCTCCACAATTACACACCTCGGTCATATCGTCGTAGTGCTTAGGCGAAGCCCTATGTCAGTAACTTCATCAACACCATTGTCACGCCGTCGTGCTGACGGAACTCTCCCTCGGCCTCAACTAGATCAAGAGTTCAAGGGACGTCACCGAGCTGAACGTGTGCAGATCGCGGAGGTGCCGTACGTTCGGTACTTGGATCGGTTGGATCGCGAAGACGTTTGACTACATCAACCGCGTTACTAAACGCTTCCGCTTTCGGTCTACGAGGGTACGTGGACACACTCTCCCCGCTCGTTTCTATGCATCTCCTATATAGATCTTGCATGATCGTAGGCAAAAAAAATTGAAATACTGCATTCCCCAACAGTGGCATTCGAGCCAGGTCTATGCGTAGATGTTATATGCACGAGTAGAACACAATGAGTTGTGGGTGGTAATAGTCATACCGCTTACTAGCAACGTCTTACTTTGATTCAGCGGTATTGTTGGATGAAGCGGCCCGGACCGACATTACATGACCGTGTTCATGAGACTGGTTCTACCGCCGTGCTTCGCACACAGGTGGCTAGCGGGTCTCTGTTTCTCCAGCTTTAGTTGAATCGAGTTTGACCACGCCCGGTCCTTGTTGAAGGTTAAAAGCACACTTGACGAAAAATCGTTGTGGTTTTGATGCGTAGGTAAGAACGGTTCTTGCTAGAAGCCCATAGCAGCCACGTAAAACTTGCAATAACAAAGTAGAGGACGTCTAACTTGTTTTTGCAGGGCTTGTTGTGATGTGATATGGTCAAGACGTGATGATATATAAATTGTTGTATCAGATGATCATGTTTTGTAACAGTTATCAGCAACTGGCAGGAGCCATATGGTTGTCGCTTTATTGTATGAAATGCAATCGCCATGTAATTGATTTACTTTATCACTAAGTGATAGCGATAGTCGTAGAAGCAATAGTTGGCGTGACGACAACGATGGAGATCAAGGTGTCAAGCCGGTGACGATGGTGATCATGACAGTGCTTTGGAGATGGAGATCAAAGGTACAAGATGATGATGGCCATATCATATCACTTATATTGATTGCATGTGATGTTTATCCTTTATGCATCTTATTTTGCTTAGTACGGCGGTATCATTATAAGATGATCTCTCACTAAATTTCAAGGTATAAGTGTTCTCCCTGAGTATGCACCGTAGCTACAGTTTGTCGTGCCGAGACACCACGTGATGATCGGGTGTGATAAGATCTATGTTCACATACAACAGGTGTGATGACCCACAAGTATAGGGGATCTATCATAGTCCTTTTGATAAGTAAGAGTGTCGAACCCAACGAGGAGCAGCAGGAAATGACAAGCGGTTTTCAGTAAGGTATTCTCTGCAAGCATTGAAATTATCGATAACAGATAGTTTTGTGATAAGGTAATTTGTAACGGGTAACAAGTAACAAAAGTAAACAAGGTGCAGCAAGGTGGCCCAATCCTTTTTGTAGCAAAGGACAAGCCTGGAAAAACTCTTATATAAAAGAAAGCGCTCCCGAGGACACATGGGAATTATCGTCAAGCTAGTTTTCATCACGCTCATATGATTCGCGTTCGTTACTTTGATAATTTGGTATGTGGGTGGACCGGTGCTTGGGTACTACCCTTCCTTGGACAAGCATCCCACTTATGATTAACCCCTATTGCAAGCATCCGTAACTACAAAAGAAGTATTAAGGTAAACCTAACCATAGCATGAAACATATGGATCCAAATCGGCCCCTTACGAAGCAACGCATAAACTAGGGTTTAAGCTTCTGTCACTCTAGCAACCCATCATCTACTTATTACTTTCCAATGCCTTCCTCTAGGCCCAAATAATGGTGAAGTGTCATGTAATCGACGTTCACATAACACCACTAGAGGACAGACAACACACATCTCATCAAAATATCAAACGAATACCAAATTCACATGACTACTTATAGCAAGAATTCTCCCATGTCCTCAGGAACAAACGTAACTACTCACAAATCATATTCATGTTCATAATCAGAGGGGTATTAATATGCATAAAGGATCCGAACATATGATCTTTCACCGAATAAACCAACTAGCATCAACTACAAGGAGTAATCAACACTACTGGCAACCCACAGGTACCAATCTAAGGTTTTGGGAGGATACAAGAGATGAACTAGGGTTTGAGGGTGAAGGAAATATGCCCTAGAGGCAATAATAAAGTTGTTATTTATATTTCCTTATATCATGATAAATGTTTATTATTCATGCTAGAATTGTATTAACCGGAAACTTAGTACATGTGTTAATACATAGACAAACAGAGTGTCAATAGTATGCCTCTACTTGACTAGCTCGTTGAATCAAAGATGGTTAAGTTTCCTAACCATAGACATGAATTGTCATTTGATTAACAGGATCAGATCATTAGAGAATGATTTGATTGACTTGACCCATTCCGTTAGCTTAGCATTTGATCGTTTAGTATATTGCTATTGCTTTCTTCATGACTTATACATGTTCCTATGACTATGAGATTATGCAACTCCCGAATACCGGAGGAACACTTTGTGTGCTACCAAATGTCACAATGTAACTGGGTGATTATAAAGGTTCTCTACAGGTGTCTCCGATGGTACTTGTTGAGTTGGCATAGATCGAGATTAGGATTTGTCACTCCAATTGTCAGAGAGGTATCTCTGGGCCCTCTCGGTAATGCACATCACTATAAGCCTTGCAAGCAATGTAATTAATGAGTTAGTTGTGGGATAATGCATTACGGAACGAGTAAGGAGACTTGCCGGTAACGAGATTGAACTAGGTATTGAGATGCCGACGATCGAATCTCGGGCAAGTAACATACCGATGACAAAGGGAACACGTATGTTGTTATGCGGTTTGACCGATAAAGATCTTCGTAGAATATGTAGGAACCAATATGAGCATCCAGGTTCCGCTATTGGTTATTGACCGGAGACGGGTCTCGGTCATGTCTACATATTTCTCGAACCCGTAGGGTCCGCACGCTTAACGTTCGGTGACGATCGGTATTATGAGTTTATGTGTTTTGATGTACCAGGGATAGTTCAGAGTCCCGGATGTGATCACGGACATGATGAGTAGTGTCGAAATGGCCGAGACATAAAGATTGATATATTGGACAACTATATTCGGACACCAGAAGTGTTCCGGGTGGTTTCGGAGAAAACCGGAGTGCCGAAGGGGTTACCGGAACCCCTCGGGGAAGTATTGGGCCTTAGGGGAGAGAGAGGGCAGCAGCCCAGGAGGTGGCGCACCCCCTCCCATGGGGAGTCCAAATTGGACTAGGGGAGGGGCGCAGCCCCTCTTTCCCTCTCCCTCTCCCTCTCCTTCCTTCCCCTTCCCCCTTCCTAGTAGGACTAGGAAAGGATGAATCCTACTCCTACTAGGAGGAGGATTCCTCCTCTCCTTGCGGCGCACCAAGGCCAGCTGGCCTCCCCCCTTGCTCCTTTATATACGGGGGTGGGGGGGCACCCTAGGACACACAAGTTGATTGTTCCAAGCCGTGTGCGGTGCCCCCTCCACCATATTCCACCTCGGTCATATCGTAGCGGTGCTTAGGCGAAGCCCTGCATCGGTAACTTCATCATCACCATCATCACGCCATCGTGCTGATGGAACTCTCCCTCGAAGCTCTACTGAGGTCGTGGGACGTCACCAAGCTGAACGTGTGCAGATCGTGGACGTGCCGTACGTTCGGTACTAGGATCGGTCGATCATGAAGACGTACGACTACATCAACCGCGTTGTCATAATGCTTCCGCTTACGGTCTACGAGGGTACGTAGACAACACTCTCCCCTCTCGTTGCTATGCATCACCATGATCTTGCGTGTGTGTAGGATTTTTTTTGAAATTACTACTTTCCCCAACAGTGGCATCAGAGCTAGGTCTATGCGTAGATGTTATATGCACGAGTAGAACACAAGTGAGTTGTGGGCGATACAAGTCATACTGCTTACCAACATGACATACTTTGATTCGGCGGTATTGTTGGATGAAGCGGCCCGGACCGACATTACGCGTAAGCTTACGCGAGACTGGTTCTACCGACGTGCTTCGCACACAAGTGGCTGGCGGGTGTCAATTTCTCCAACTTTAGTTGAATCGAGTGTGGCTACGCCCAGTCCTTGTGAAGGTTAAAACAACACATACTTGATGAAATATCGTTGTGGTTTTGATGCGTAGGTAAGAACGATTCTTGCCCAGCCCGTAGCAGCCACGTAAAACTTGCAAAAACAAAGTAGAGGACGTCTAACTTGTTTTTGCAGGGCATGTTGTGATGTAATATGGTCAAGACATGATGCTAAATTTTATTGTATGAGATGATCATGTTTTGTAACAGAGTTATCGGCAACTGGCAGGAGCCATATGGTTGTCGCTTTATTGTATGAAATGCAATCGCCATGTAATTGCTTTACTTTATCACTAAGCAGTAGCGATAGTCGTAGAAGCAATAGTTGGCGAGACGACAACGGTGCTACGATGCAGATCAAGGTGTCGCGCCGGTGACAATGGTGATCATGACGGTGCTTTGGAAATGGATATCAAAGGCACAAGATGATGATGGCCATATCATATCACTTATATTGATTGCATGTGATGTTTATCTTTTATGCATCTTATTTTGCTTAGTACGGCGGTAACATTATAAGATGATCTCTCACTGAATTTCAAGGTACAAGTGTTCTCCCTGAGTATGCACCGTTGCGAAAGTTCGTCGTGCCGAGACACCACATGATGATCGGGTGTGATAAGCTCTACGTTCACATACAACGGGTGCAAGCCAGTTTTGCACACGCAGAATACTCGGATTAAACTTGACGAGCCTAGCATATGCAGATATGGCCTCGGAACACTGAGACCGAAAGGTCGAGCGTGAATCATATAGTAGATATGATCAACATAGTGATGTTCACCATTGAAAACTACTCCATCTCACGTGATGATCGGACATGGTTTAGTTGATATGGATCACGTGATCACTTAGATGATTAGAGGGATGTCTATCTAAGTGGGAGTTCTTAAGTAATTTGATTAATTGAACTTTAATTTATCATGAACTTAATACCTGATAGTATTTTGCATATCTATGTTGTTGTAGATAGATGGCCCGTGTTGTTGTTCCATTGAATTTTAATGCGTTCCTTGAGAAAGCAAAGTTGAAAGATGATGGTAGCAATTACATGGACTGGGTCCGTAACTTGAGGATTATCCTCATTGGTGCACAGAAGAATTACGTCCTGGAAGCACCGCTAGGTGCCAAACCTGCTGCAGGAGCAATACCAGATGTTATGAACGTCTGGCAGAGCAAAGCTGATGACTACTCGATAGTTCAGTGTGCCATGCTTTACGGCTTAGAACCGGGACTTCAACAACATTTTGAACGTCATGGAGCATATGAGATGTTCCAGGAGTTGAAGTTAATATTTGAAGCAAATGCCCGGATTGAGAGATATGAAGTCTCCAATAAGTTCTACAGCTGCAAGATGGAGGAGAATAGTTCTGTTAGTGTGCATATACTCAAAATGTCTGGGTATAACAATCACTTGATTCAACTGGGAGTTAATCTTTCAGATGATAGTGTCATTGTCAGAATTCTTCAATCACTGCCACCAAGCTACAAGAGCTTTGTGATGAACTATAATATGCAAGGGATGGATAAGAAAATTCCCGAGCTCTTCGCAATGCTAAAGGCTGCGGAGGTAGCAATCAAGAAGGAGCATCAAGTGTTGATGGTCAACAAGACCACCAGTTTCAAGAAAAAGGGTAAAGGGAAGAAGGGGAACTTCAAGAAGAACGGCAAGCAAGTTGCTGCTCAAGTGAAGAAGCCCGAGTCTGGACCTAAGCCTGAGACTGAGTGCTTCTACTGCAAAGGGACTGATCACTGGAAGCGGAACTGCCCCAAGTATTTGGCGGATAAGATGGATGGTGATACGTCTCCAACGTATCTATAATTTATGAAGTATTCATGCTATTATATTATCAACCTTGGATGTTTTATATGCATTTATATGCTATTTTATATGATTTTTGGGACTAACCTATTAACCTAGTGCCCAGTGCCAGTTTCTATTTTTTTCCTTGTTTTTGAGTTTTACAGAAAAGGAATATCAAACGGAGTCCAATTGACGTGCCAATTTTTGATGATTTTTTATGGACCAAAATAAGACCCGGAGTAAAAGAGTTGGGCCAGGAGAGTCTCGGGGAGTCCACGAGGGTGGGGGGCTTCCCCAGGCGCATGGGCCTGCCTCGTGGACACCTCGGGCACCTCCTTGACGTGAGACTGATGCCAAAAATTCCTATAAATACAGAAACCTCGGAAAATTAAGCTAGATCGGGAGTTTCGCCGCCGCAAGCCTCTGTAGCCACGAGAAATCAATCTAGGCCCTCTCTTGCACCCTGCCGGAGGGGGCCATCGTCACCGGTGGTCGTCGAGGAGTATCTCAGAGAGGCCATCATCGCCATGAAGGCCAAGGACCAGAGGGAGAACCTTTCCCCATCCAGGGGGAGGCCATGGAGGAGGAAGCACAAGGGGGAGAACCTCTCCTCCTCTCTCTTGGTGGCACCGGAGTGCCATCGAGAGGGGAATCATCGTCGCGGTGATCGTCTTCATCAACATCACCACCATCATCACCATCCTCATCTCTTTTACGTGGTCCACTCTCCCACACCCCGCTGTAATCCCTACTTGAACATGGTGCTTTATGCCACATATTATGATCCAATGATGTGTTGCCATCCTATGATGTTTTGAGTAGATATCCTTTGTCTTTGGGTTGATTGATGATCTAGATTGGTATGAGTTGTATGTTTTAATTTGGTGCTGTCCTATGGTGCCCTCCGTGTCGCGCAAGCATGAGGGATTCCCGCTGTAGGGTGTTGCAATACGTTTATGATTCGCTTATAGTGGTTTGCGTGAGTGACTGAAACACAAACCCGAGTAAGGGGGTTGTTGCGTATGGGATAAAGAGGACTTGATGGTTTAATGCTATGATTGGGTTTTACCTTAATGATCTTTAGTAGTTGCGGATGCTTTCTATAGTTCCAATCATAAGTGCATATGATCCAAGTAGAGAAAGTATGTTAGCTTATGCCTCTCCCTCATATGAAACTGCAATAGTGATTATCGGTCTTGTTAACGATTGCCTAGGACAATTCCGCACACCGATCCACCATTATTCCACACTCGCTATTTATAATATTTAGTAATATATTCTAACTTCATGATAACATCACCGACTTTTAAATTTTAGCTCTCCGATATCATACAAAGTTATCCTCTTCATACCCACAACATAGTTTTATTTCTCATTACTAGTTGGAAGCAAATGTTCGGTGTACGTAGAGTCGTATCAGTGGCAGATAGGGCTTGAGAGAATATTGATCTTACCTTTAGCTCCTTGTGGGTTCGACACTCCATACTTATCACTTCCACCTTTGGAAATTGCTACGATGATTCCTTGCACTTGGGGATTATCAGATGGCAAGGTGAACAAAGGTATATGTGATATACATGATATTGATGTGTACCTTACTAATGCTCGCAGTAGCACCTGGGTATTTGATACTGGTTCTGTTGCTAATATTTGCAACTCGAAACAGGGACTATGGATTAAGCGAAGATTGGCTAAGGACGAGGTGAATGCGCATGGGAAATGGTTCCAAAGTCGGTGTGATCGCGGTCGGCACGCTACCTCTACATCTACCTTCGGGATTAGTTTTAGACCTGAATAATTGTTATTTGGTGCCAGCGTTGAGCATGAACATTATATATGGATCTTGTTTGATGCGAGACGGTTATTCATTTAAATCAAAGAATAATGGTTGTTCTATTTATATGAGCAATATCTTTTATGGTCATGCACCCTTGAAGAGTGGTCTATTTATATTGAATCTCGATAGTAGTGATACACATATTCATAATATTGAAGCCAAAAGATGCAGAGTTGATAATGATAGTGCAACTTACTTGTGGGACTGCCGTTTAGGTCATATTGGTGTAAAGCGCATGAAGAAACTCTATTCTGATGGACTTTTGGAATCACTTGGTACTTGTGAACCATGCCTCATGGGAAAGATGACTAAAACTCCCTTCTCCGGAACAATGGAGCGAGCAATAGATTTGTTGGAAATCATACATACTGATGTATGTGGTCCGATGAATGTTGAGGCTCGCGGCAGGTATCGTTATTTTCTCACCTTTACAGATGATTTGAGCAGATATGGGTATATCTACTTGATGAAACATAAGTCTGAAACATTTGAAAAGTTCAAAGAATTTCAGAGTGAAGTGGAAAATCATCGTAATAAGAAAATAAAGTTTCTGCGATCTGATCCTGGAGGAGAATATTTGAGTTACGAGTTTGGTCTTCATTTGAAACAATGCGGAATAGTTTCGCAACTCACGCCACCCGGAACACCACAGCGTAATGGTGTATCAGGACGTCGTAATCGTACTTTACTAGATATGGTGTGATCTATGATGTCTCTTACTGATTTACCGCTATCATTTTCGGGTTATGCTTTAGAGACGGCTGCATTCACGTTAAATAGGGCACCATCTAAATCCATTGAGACGACACCTTATGAACTGTGGTTTGGCAAGAAACCAAAGTTGTCGTTTCTTAAAGTTTGGGGTTGCGATGCTTATGTGAAAAAGCTTCAACCTGATAAGCTCGAACCCAAATCGAAGAGATGTGTCTTCATAGTATACCCAAAGGAGACTGTTGGGTACACCTTCTATCACAGATCCGAAGGCAAGACATTCGTTGCTAAGAATGGATCCTTTCTAGAGAAGGAGTTTCTCTCAAAAGAAGTGAGTGGGAGGAAAGTAGAACTTGATGAGGTAATTGTACCTGCTCCCTTATTGGAAAGTATTTCATCACAGAAATCTGTTCCTAGGACTCCTACACCAATTAGTGAGGAAGCTAATGATGATGATCATGTAACTTCAGATCAAGTTACTACCGAATTGGAAAGTAGTCCATCACAGAAATTAGTTCCAGTGATTCCTACACCAATTAGTGAGGAAGCTAATGATGATCATGAAACTTTGGATCAAGTTACTACCGAACCTCGTAGGTCAACCAGAGTAAGATCCGCACCAGAGTTGTCGGTGTGGAACGACACCTATGGGATCACAAAAATCCCTACTACGGTTGCCGGGGCGCGGGGTTGCAAGAAGAGCAGGGCTAGTAGACAGCACAAGATCGTTTACCCACGTTCGGGCCGCGAGGATGCGTAAAACCCTAGTCCTGCTTTGGTGGGTGTATTTCAGAGAGTTCTTGAGCTCTCGATCTAGTTGTGGTCAATGCGTGGTTCGAAAGAGCCGAATCCTTCTCCAGTATGCCATGGGCCTCCTTTTATAGTCGAAAGGGGCTGCCACAGTGGCACATAGGAGGTGGAAAGGCGTACAATGCCCTGAGCTTATCACTCGTATTACAGGACAAGACGCATTTAATGCGTAGCTTAGGTGTCCCCTTGCTTTATTGAGGGCGGGGGCGAGGCCCGTCCCGTCTGTCGGCGCTCCTCCTCGCTTTGACACGCGCCCTGGCCAGTGAGGCGTGCGGCGCCATGTAGGCAGGCAGGCAACTAAGGTGGCGCAATGGCGGAGCCTTCACGAAGATCTGCATGCCGCCACGTAGGCGCTCGATGAGTTGGCCTGGGAACTGCATGTTGCCATGCAGGTGCCCGCCCAGCTGGTTAGGCTGGCAGCTGCATGTGAACGGCGGTGGAAGCTTGGTTGGCGTGGGCCTGGAGGGGACCCTGCTGGCGTCCTTGCGAGGGCCTTGCCGGGTGGCCCGGCAAGGGTCTTGCCGTGTGGCCCGGCAAGGGTCTTGCCGTGTGGCCCGGCAAGGGTCTTGCCGTGGCACACTATCGTCCCCAGTAAGGGCCTTGCCGGGGGTCTGGTAGCCTTCCTCGGCAAGGATCTTGCCAAGGATCGTCGTCTTCTATTCCTCATCTGATCTTGAATATGTCTTCACAAAGATCTGCATGCCACCACGGAGGTGTCTCACGATCCTTGGCCCAACGTGATGTTGGAGACCGTGGGCTCAAGGGTGGCCCGCTCCGTTGGTGCGGGGCAGGCTGTCCCGACAAGGATCTTGCCGGGGCTGCCGAGGATGCCCCGGCAAGGGTTTTGCCGGGGGAACCTTCTTCGTCCCTCTGCTCTTTGTGGTCTTGGCCTTAGCGTTGCCCTGATTATCTTGGGCTTCGGTCTTACCTTGGCTCACCTCCCCTGTTCTGCTTGGTGTGACCGTGGGAGCGGCTCTGACTGCCCGTGCACAAGTAAAGGGGTACAAAAGCGTGTCCCACTTTTTGTACACCGACAGGAGCCCCCGGGCCTGGGCCACACATAAGCGTGACACGTTGTTGGGCCAGGCCCAAAACGGTGCGTTGGCAGGCGGGGCGGTTTTTACCGCGGTAAGACTTTTCACGCGCTGCGCTTCCCATGACCCGCGCGCGTGGCGCGGTGTGGAGGGGTGTGCATGACGTGGGCGGCATGCGTGGGGCGGTTTCCACACGCATGCATCACATCGCAGTAAAGAGACGGCTCGCGCCTTCCCCGTAAAAAGAGGGAGGCGTGGAGGCGCGGCTCATTTACTGCACGGGGCCGGGTCACGGTCTTCAAGGCGTCCACTCCCCATGATCACGGGGTGGGGAGAGGTCGCTTCACCCGTCCCCTCAGTTCTGCACGTCCGCCACGCGTCCTTCATGCACCTGGGGTGGCAAGCGGTGGAGGCGGGAAACCGGGCCGTCGCTGGTTGGGGCAGCGGATCGGTCCTGATTCTCTCCGCCTCCGGTGGCTGGATTTGCCGAGCAGGGCGGTCGAGCCCCGACCCCGCCCCTTTATAAAGAGGGGGAAGGGGGGATGGCATCCCGCATTCTTCTGTCATCTGCCTCCTCTTACTTCTGCTCCACCCTTTCACTCCCCATGGAGAAAGGGAATCCGGGTCCCTTGACGATGGCGGCGAGGGTCGCCGCTCGACAGTGCGTCCCTCCTCGTCCTGAGCCCGCGGTGGTGGAACTGGCCGCGAGGGGAAGGGGGAGGGGGCGAAGCCGTGGGCGAGGCCGTGGGCGAGGCCGGGGCAGAGGTCGCAGTGCTCGGGGAAGAGGAGGACGGGGCTGCGCGCCGGCTTCGCCCCCGCCAATGGTGCCTTTCCCGATGGAAGGCCATGTTGGAGATCAGCCCCGCGAGTTATTCGTTAGGCTGCGATGGCCTCCGCGTCGCTGTCTCCGTCTTCCCACCCCGTTTGCTCGGGAGATGGAGCGTGACCGGCCCCAATCCCTTAGATTGCACATGAGGGGTTGTGGGAATGGGGGCACACGGGTCGACGTCGACTCCCCGGCTCCTCGGGTCATGTACCTCGGTCGTGGGTGGAAGACGTTCGCTCAGATCCATAGCCTGACGGCGGGGCTCATCCTCTACTTCAAATTGATGGAGGACGGCCTGCTCTCCGTCAAGGTCTTCGAAGAGTTCGGGACTCGCCTGAAGTGTTGCATGGAGAGCTCCTCCGATGGAGATTCCGACGATGGAAGCTCTTCCTCGAGCGAGAGTGATGAGGAGGACAGCGGGGGAGATGACGGGGATGAGTCCGACTAGGCGTCGGACGCCCCGCGCCTGGGCGGGTGCGGCAGCAGCAGCATCTGCACCTGGCCGCTCCTCCGGCAGGGTTTTGCCGGGGGTGGGGCCAGCTCCTTGAACTTCCTGGGGCCGTCTCCTTGGGCGGCTGGCGTCAGGAGGCTGCGGAAGAGGAAGAGGGCGGGCGGCAAGGCCGTCAACTCGAAGTACGCGGGCACCGACGCCTTCGTCGCGTACTGCCGGTCCTGCCGCCTCGTCTTCCAGCTCCTTTCCCGACACCGTCATCACCGGCCTACCCGTGGGCGGCCACCGAGGTGTTCTCTGCTACTCGTAGCTCGCCTAGGCGCCCCTTTTGTCCTCTCGCCTCCTTGACCTGCCTCCTGGAGAGGGACAAGAAAGGAATCACGGGCACCTTATCTCTTTTCTAATCTGTAAGCCTTTGGGCATTGTTAAATTTGAAGCTTGTAATCCCCTTTGTTCATGTTTTTCATTTCATACGAACTGTACCTCTATGGGATGTTTTTAATGAAAAAGGGATGCTTGCCGGGTTTTCGTTCGTGGGTAAATCCCGCGACAAGGAGCGAATCCTTGTTATTGTTTAAGATCAACGTTTTTCACCCGGCAACAGGCCGTGTCGTCCCCCCACTCCACTTGACCGTTCTCGCGTCCTTGGCGGAGGCAGGGATGAAGTGGGTTTTAGGCTCCTCATTATACCTCCTTGCCGCCGCGGCTACAACCAAATCCGGTCCCAGGAAATAATCCTTAGGTATGGGAGAAAAGGGAGCACGGCAGCCTAGAGATAAAAACGAGGTTTCACATGCCCCAGTCCTGTTCCGAAATGCATGACAGAGGATAAAAAGACTTATCTGGATCTGCAACCCCTGGCAATCTCATCTTGCCGCGGTTGGATCCTTGTGCTTGCAGCCCCCGGCAACTCTGGTTTCCGGGGTCGGGACGCCGGTCTGTTTCCTTTCTTCCAAGTAGCTCGGCAGAAGTGCTCATGTTCCCTGCAAACCAAAGGAGGATAGAAGAGAAACTGATTGACGCGCACTCGACCTCTAGGCTAGGGGCTAGTCGCCGCTAAGCACTATCAACCCTAACCAAGGAAGAGACTTGACCTAGCATGCATGCTATGACTTAGGGCGCCAGCGCTTCATTTATTTATGCTCAGGGTCTGCGCCTGGCTTTGTATGAAGGGTTACATGCCTTGCCGACAAAGCTTGTACAAAATGTGGCTTGCCGAGAGGCTCGGCAAGCCGCGCCTTATGGGTAAAACTTGCGAAGATGCTCGATGTTCCAGGAGTTGCTCACCGGGACGGCATCCTCGGTCTCCAGGCGGACTGCGCCGGGCCTGGTGACTCGTATTACCCGATAAGGGCCTTCCCACTTTGGCGTCAACTTGTTGGCATTCTTGGCCGACTGAACGCGCCGAAGAACAAGGTCGCCTTCCTCAAAGCTTCGAGCATGAACCTTGCGGCTATGGTAGCGGCGCAAGGCTTGCTGGTAGCACGCTGCTCTCACAGCCGCCCGAAGACGATCTTCCTCAAGGAGCGTCGCGTCATCTTGGCGCAACTGCTCTTGCTCAAGCTCATCATAAGCGAGCACTCGAGGTGACCCGTATATGAGTTCCATGGGGAGAACTGCTTCTGCCCCGTAGACCAGGGAAAAAGGTGACTGGCTGGTGGCTCGATTTGGCGTCGTCCTGATCGACCAAAGAACCGCCGGCAATTCATCAATCAAGCGCCTTCCGCTCTTGCGCAACTTGTCAAAAGTCTTTGTCCTTAGGCCTCACAACACTTCCACATTCACCCTCTCCGCTTGGCCATTGCTCCGTGGGTGTGCCACGGAAGCAAAACAGACCTTGCTGCCGAGTTCTTGAATGTATTGCATTAAGGTGTGGCTCGTGAACTGTGTGCCATTGTCGATGATGACTCTATTTGGCACACTAAAACGGCAGACCAATCCTTTAAAAAATTTGACAGCTGACTGAGCAGTCACCTTTCTCACTGCTTCCACCTCCAGCCACTTTGTGAACTTGTTGATTGCAACGTACAAGTACTCAAAGCTCCCGACAGCGCGGGGGAAAGGGCATAGTATATCAAGCCCCCAGACCGAGAATGGCAGGAGATAGAGATTGTTTGAAGGGCTTGAGTTGGTTGATGAAGCTTCTTTGAATGGAATTGACATGCTTCACACTTGGTTACTAGTGCCGTCGCATCCTGGAGGGCGGTGGGCCAGAAGAAACCTTGCCGAAACGCCTTCCCAGAACGCCTTCCCAGCAAGGGCCCTCGACCCTATGTGGGAGCCACATATGCCTCCATGTATCTCTGCCAACATCCCCAGTCCTTCCTCCCGGGGGATGCACCTCAATTTCACACCGTTTGGCCTTCTCCTGTACAGGACGTCATCGATGAACTGGTATAGGGCGGAGCAATGGGATACTTTTTCCGCTTCTTCCTGCTCCTCAGGAAGCTCCCTGTTTGGAGGAATTGGACGGTATGCTGCGCCCATGTCGGAGCCTGGGGCTCGACGGCAAGGACCAAAGGCATTTCTTCTACCATGGGAGCAGCTGTCTCTACGGCCAGGGCTTGACGCCCCGCCGGAGCCAGTTGCTCTTGGGTAGGCTCAGCGTCCGTGGCAGCATCCTTGCCGGCAGCCCCAGGGGGCTCGGTAGGAAAGTACTTGCCGGGACCTAACTTCCTCCGCTTGTTCTGCCCCGCTGATGGTTTGATGGATGGTTGAGTTAACCGAAGCAAAAAGGTACCTGGTTCCACAGGTAGCTTGAATGCGGCGCGCTTTGACAGGTAATCGCCAATGTCGTTCTCCGCTCGGGGGACATGCTCCGCATGGATACCGTCAAAGCGTTCCTCTAGCTTTCTCACCTCATCTACATAAGCTTCCATCAATGGGCTCGGATAATCCTTGTTGACATGTCTGACAATGAGCTGCGAGTCACCCCCGACGATGAGCTTCTTAACCCCGAGGTCTGCCGCGATCCTGAGACCGGCAAGCAATCCCTCGTACTCAGCAGTGTTGTTGGTGGACATCTCCCTGGGGAAGTGCATCTGGATCACGTACTTGAGGTGCTCTCCGGTGGGTGCGACGAGCAGCACACCGGCACCGACACCTTGCAGCGAGAAAGCCCCGTCAAAGTACATGATCCAATCGCGGTCTGCTTCCTTGCCGGGGAGGGTGGTCTCCTGGATTTCTTCGTCAGTCGTTGAGGTCCATTCTGCAATGAACTCCACCAAGACTCTGCTCTGAATTGTCGAGGTACTTTCAAACTTTAAACCGAAGCTTGACAACTCCAAGGCCCATTCCACAATCCTTCCAGTCGCATCTAGGTTATGCAGTATCCGTTGTAATGGGAGGCGGGTGACGACAGTGATCTCATGGGCTTGGAAGTAATGGCGCAACTTCCTCGAGGTTATAAGGAGGCCGAAGAGCAATTTCTGCACACCGGAGTACCCCGATCTAGCTCTCCGCAGGAGGGAACTGACAAAGTAAACCGGGTGCTGCATGATATTCTTCTTCTGCACCACCTCACCTGACTGTGCGGGAACTACCTCGATGGCATCAGACTCTGCCGAGGGCCTCACCTTGCCGGCACCAGGCCCTGTCGGGGGAGTCTTGGGCTTGCCATCCGCTGGTTCTGCCGCCGTCACTGCCTCCTCGTCGACCTTCCTCTGTGCCACTAGCGCGGCGATGACCACTTGATTCGTCGCCACCAGATACAGCAGCAACGGCTCTTGTGGTTTAGGCGCAACCAATGTTGGTGTGGAGGAAAGGTATTTCTTCAGATCCTGCAATGCTGCCTTGGCTTCCGGGGTCCATTCCATCGGGCCTGCCTTCTTCAAGATTTTGAAGAAAGGAAGGGCGCGCTCGGCGGACTTGGAGATGAACCGGCTCATGGCGGCAACACAGCCGGTGAGCCGGCGCACATCCTTGATCCGTTTGGGCGCCTCAATCTGCTTAATAGCCTTTATCTTGTCTGGGTTTGCCTCGATCCTGCGCTGCGACACAAACAATCCGAGAAGCTTGCCGGATGGAATGCCGAAGACACAATTCTCAGGGTTCAGCTTGAGGTTAATCTTGCGCAGGTTGGCAAATGTCTCTTCCAGATCTTGCACAAGAGTTGGCCCGTCCTTGGTTTTGACCACTATGTCATCCATGTAGGCCTCCATATTTCTATGGAGCTGAGGTTCAAAGCCAATTTGGACTGCTCTTGTAAATGTTGAGCCAGCGCTCTTCAACCCGAAAGGCATCCGTAAAAAGCAATACGTACCACATGGGGTGATGAATGATGTCTTTTCTTCATCCTCTCTTGTCATGAAGATCTAGTGGTAGCCCGAGTAGGCGTCGAGGAATGACAACAGATCACACCCGGCCGTGGAATCAACAATCTGGTCGATGCGGGGCAACGGGAAGGGGTCCTTAGGACAAGCGTTATTGATATCTGTGTAATCAATACACAGTCTCCACTTCCCATTCGCCTTGCGCACCACCACTGGACTGGCCAACCACGTCGGGTGGAGCACTCCTCTCACCAAACCTGCCGCTTCCAACTTCCTGATCTCCTCTGTGATGAACTCCTGCCTCTCCAGAGCCTGCTTTCTGACCTTCTGCTTGACGGGCTACGCGTGGGGGCAGACAGCTAGGCGGTGCTCAATCAACTCCCTGGGAACACTGGGGATGTCGGATGCTTTCCATGCAAACACGTCGACATTTGCCCGCAGGAAGGTGACGAGCGCGCCTTCCTATTTGCTATCGAGGGTGGAGCCTATGGTGAAGGCCCCTCCCGTGCCATCCTCCCCAACGGGCACCTTCTTGGTCTGCGGCGGCTCGGCCCTGGATCTCTTGCTCTTCTTAGTAGAGCTCTCTAGCACGTCCTCGACGGTAGCACAACACTCCAAGGAGGTGCGCTTGCCGGAGTGGGTGCGAGAGGTCTTGTCGGGCTTCTTCTTCCCTCCCGGGGCTTCAGCGGCAGGAGTAGGTGCCTCGACGGTAGCTGCTGCAACTGCCTTCCGGTAGAGTTGGTCGGCGCAAATCAGCGCGTCCTTCTTGTCGGAGGGGACGGAGATGATGGTCAACGGCCTGGGCATCTTTAGCATGTTGTAGGCATAGTGCGACGCCGCCATGAACTTGGCTAGTGCCGGGCGGCCGAGGATCCCATTGTAGGGCAAGGGGATCTCGGCCATGTCAAAGACGATCCGCTCCGTCCTGTAGTTCAACTCTCCTCCAAATGTCACGGGCAGCGTGACCTTTCCCTTCGGCTGGCTCCTCCCCGGATTGACCCCTTGAAACATGCCCATTTCCTCGAGGTCTCCATCAGGGATTTGCAACCTCTTGATCACGACAGGCGAGATCAGGTTCAGGCCGGCCCCGCCGTCAACCAACATCTTGTTCACCCTGAGGTTGTGTATCGTTGGTGAGACCAACAATGGCAAACACCCGACCGCGGTAGTGCGGTCAGGGTGGTCCTCGGCATCAAAGATGAGGGGCGTGCTGGACCACTTCAGCGGCTTCTAAGCATCGAACGACGACTCTGCTGCTGTAATCTCACGCGCCCACTGCTTGAGCTGGCGGTGAGAGGTATGCAGCGAGGCGCCGCCATCGACGCACATGGCCTTTGTAGCCTTCTGGAACCCTTGCTCACCAGACTCCCCGTCCTCGTCGTGATCATAGTCTTCTTGTTTCTTGTCGCGGCCCCGGGCGGGCCTTGTTGGTTGTCCTTGCCGGGGCGGCCTCCTTGGCCGGCGCTTCTTGCCGGATCCCTCGGCACCGTCCTGGTCTGAGGGAGTCCTGGATTAGGGGGTGTTCGGATAGCCGAACTATACCTTCGGCCGGACTCCAGGATTATGAAGATACCAAGTTGAAGACTTCGTCCCGTGTCCAGAAGGATCTTTTCTTGGCGTGGAAGGCAAGCTAGGTGTGCGGATATTCAAGATCTCCTACCAATGTAACCGACTCTGTGTAACCCTAACCCTATCCGGTGTCTATATAAACCGGAGGGTTGTAGTCCGTAGAACAACCATCATCATACACAATCATACCATAGGCTAGCTTCTAGGGTTTAGCCTCCTTGATCTCGTGGTAGATCTACTCTTGTACTACCCATATCATCAATATTAATCTAGCAGGAGTAGGGTTTTACCTCCATCAAGAGGGCCTGAACCTGGGTAAAATAAAGTGTCCCTTGTCTCCTGTTACCATCCGACCTTGATGCACAGTTCGGGACCCCCTACCCGAGATTCGCCGGTTTTGACACCGACATTGGTGCTTTCATTGAGAGTTCCTCTGTGCCGTCGCGATCAGGAAGGATGCCTCTTCCCGTCTTTAAAGACGGTGCCATTACGAAAGGAGCCTTGGCTGTCGGCCAAACTCTCCGGCTAGGTGGTTTTCTCGCAACCGCCTGTTCGGCCGTTGCGCCGACGGTGATCTCCCGGGTCATCGAAAGCAACCTCCACATCAGCTCAGAACTCGCCGAGCAATTGGATCCGATGGAGCTCTCTTCGGTTAACGAGCTCCTGGATCATATCGCCGCACTGGGCGTCGCCACAAATTACGACCAGGTTGGGCTTAAACCCGATCTGAGAGAAATTAACTCTCCCTAGGTCACCCACCACGTTGCAGTGGTGGAGACACAATGCGGCGACCCTTCATCTATCTTAAGGACTAGCTACGTCCGAATCCCCGAACCCTCCATGCCGGATATCCTCGGAAGGGAATATACAATCCAAGACCTGAGCATAAAATCAGGCAACGGGCTAGACTCATCGGATAACATCCAAGACTCCGGATCTCAGGATTCGGATGTTCTTTGGCCTCCGAACAGTAAATTAGGTGAGGTCTCAAACTCGACGACACCCGCCCGCCCGATCATAAGCGATCTTTCCCAAATCAGGCAAATGCCCGAAGAAATAGTACATCATTACTGGGCCAGATTCCTCCTGGCTACGAACAGGATAAAGGACTGCCACGAGGGAGACGCAATCTCAATCTTTTGCAGTAACTGCACGGACGAGGGAATACTTAACACCGTAAGTCGTCGCAATATTACACGCTTTGCCGACTTGGCGTCCATAGTACAAAAATACTGTGCGATGGAAAGTGCTCGGAAAACTGAAATAAAATTTTGGGACAATCCGGCCCTGAATAGCAATCCCGTCCGAACTAAGAGGGTGCACCACAGTAAAGCACCCGGACTAAATACCAAAAAGTCAAAACCCTCCAGAGGGCATGGAACCGTACTGGAAAGGTGGCTAGATGGACCCTGCAAGATTCATAGTGCAGAGGACGCCACCCCAACTCACAGCCTCAGGGCATGTTGGATAATCCGGCAGGTGGCCAAAATTGGCGAGGACCTCCTAATTCCAGAGGTCGAAGGAAACCAGCCCGAGAATTTTAGTTCCGTTCTCACAGTCTTTGAGACTTTCGCATCAAATAACATGCGAAAAAGAACACTCCACAGCCTCACAGAAGTCTACCACGTGGCGACAATAAACCCATGGAGTAATACTGCTATCACCTTCAACGCGAGTGACGAACCTAAAATTCGAACAGCCAGAGCACCAGCCGCATTGGTCCTCAGTCCCATAGTGGACGGCTGTCGTCTCGCAAAGATACTCATGGATGGAGGCAGCAGACTGAACCTCATTTACGAGGAAACCCTTCAAAAGATGGAAATAGACTGGAACCGCGTGGAGCAAAGCAGCACAACCTTTAGAGGAATAATTCCCAGTCAGGAAGCGTGCTGCACCGGAAAAATCACACTAGATGTGGTATTCGGCACGCCGGATAATTATAGGTCCGAACAAATCACCTTTCAGGTGGCCCCGTTCAAAAGCGGATATCACGCTATATTAGGACGGGAGGCATTCACAGTTTTCCAAGCTATACCCCATTACGGGTACATGAAGCTCAAGATGCCTGGGCCAAACGGAATTATCACTCTCGCTAGTGATCCGGACATAGCACTCCGCGCTGAAAACAAGACAACCACATTAGCCCTCGAGGCGCTATCCGAAACCTTAGCGGCAGAAGAACTGACTGCACTGCGATCCACGGTCAATAAGGATGATGTGATACTCGATAAGAGATCCAAATCCACATTCTTCAAACCAGCGGACGAAATAGTCAAATTCCAGGTCCACCCAACGGACCCCAGTAAAACAACCTCCATCGGGGCAAGACTAAACCCTGACGTAGACGCCGCACTGTGAGAGTTCCTACGAGAGAACTGGGACATCTTCGCTTGGCACCCCTCAGATATGCCAGGAATCCCACGTAGGCTGGCAGAACACAGCTTAAACATCCAGATAGGATTCAAACCTGTCAAACAAGCCCTCCGGCGTTTCTCCGAACCAAAGAGACAGGCCATGGGAGAGGAGCTAGCCAAGTTATTGGAGGCCAGATTCATTAGAGACATAAAACATCCGGACTGGCTAGCAAACCTAGTGATGGTACCAAAGAAGGACAAATCCTGGCGCCTGTGTGTCGACTTCAAAGACCTTAATAAGGCTTGCCCAAAGGATCCGTTTCCCCTCCCTCGAATAGATCAAATTATCGATGCCACTGCAGGACACGATTCGCTGTGCTTCCTCGACGCATACTCCGGTTACCATCAAATAAAGATGGCAGAGTCAGACCAAGCCGCAACGGCATTCATCACACCATACGGCCCATTCTGCTTCAACACAATGCCCTTTGGGCTAAAAAAACACCGGCGCAACATACCAGCGCATGATTCAAACATGTCTGACAAACCAGATCGGCAAAAAAGTTGAGGCGTACGTCGATGATGTGGTCGTCAAATCAAGACATGTCGAATCTCTAGTAGACGACTTGAGGCTTACATTCGACAACCTCCGAAAATACGACATTAAGCTCAATCCGTAAAAATGTGTTTTCGGTGTTCCAGCCGGAAAGCTCCTGGGCTTCATTGTATCCGGTAGAGGAATTGAAGCAAATCCAGCTAAAATCCGAGCTTTGTCACAATTGGACATCCCAAAAGACCTCAAACAAATACAGAAACTCACCGGATGCATGGCGGCTTTAAGCCGCTTTATCTCCCATTTGGGAGAAAAGGCATTGCCCCTTTATCGCCTCCTTAGGCGCACCGAACACTTCGAGTGGACGGACGCTGCAACGGCCGGACTCGAGGAAATAAAGGCCATCTTGGCAACAAATCCCGTCCTGGCCGCGCCGAATACTGGTGAACCCATGCTATTGTACACTGCCGCAACTCATCAAGTTGTTAGCGCAGTACTCGTCATTGAACGGGTAACGGACGGACACAAACTCCCCCTTCAAAGGCCGGTTTATTACGTGTCCATTGTCCTCACACCATGCAAATCACGGTACCCGCATTACCAAAAGATTGCATACGCGGTGTTCATGGCATCCCGGAAGCTACGACACTACTTTCAAGACTGTTCTATAACAGTAGCCTCGGAAGTACCACTCAACGATATTATCAACAACCGCGACGCAATGGGCCGGATAGCAAAATGGGCCATAGAGCTCCTGCCGTTCGACATAAACTACAAACCACGACGAGCCATCAAATCGCAAGTCCTAGCCGACTTCGTCGCCGAATGGACAGAGGCCGAACTCCCTAAAGAGTACGGCACATACTCAAACTGGATCATGCACTTTGACGGCTCCAAAATGTTGGCCGGACTGGGGGCTGACGTCGTTTTGACGTCCCCTATAGGAGACACAGTCCAATATGTACTCCAAATTATGTACACGGACTCCAACAATGCAGCCGAATATGAGGCCCTTCTACATGGTCTCCGGATGGTAGTTTCCATGGGCATTCAACGCCTGGAAGTACGCGGGGATTCAAACCTCGCGATATCCCAGATAAATGGCGACTTCGACGCCAAAGACCCAAAAATGGCAGCCTACCACAACGCCGTACTAAAAATGTCAGCTCGGTTCGAGGGACTAGAGTTTCACCATATAGCCCGAGAAAATAATCAGGCAGCGGACGTCCTGGCACGCATTGGAGCAAAACGAGATGCCATCCCCCCCAACATCTTCCTAGAAAGATTATTCAAACCATCTGTAGCATGGGAGGGGGAACCCTCGGATAACAGTCCGGACACAACCGCACAACCAGACGCCGAGCAATTTGACATAATCGGAGGCCCCGCCACCGAAATCACGCCTTCAGCCCACCTAATAATGGCGGTCATCGCCCCATGGACAGAACCATTCCTAGCCTACCTCATTAGGCAGGAACTCCCTGAGGACCAAAATGAGGCACGCTGCATAGTGTGGCGATCTAAAGCCTATAAAGTCCATGAGGGAGAGCTATATAAGAGAAGTACTACATGAGTCCTTCAAAGGTGTATCTCCGAAGAGGAAGGGCGGAGTCTATTGGCCGAAATTCATGCCGGACTCGGTGGCCACCACGCTGCAGCTCGGTCCCTCGTAAGCAAGGCTTTCCGTACAGGCTTTTATTGGACGACGGCCCGAGCAGACGCCCATGACCTAGTCAAACGATGTGTCGGTTGCCAGCTTTTTGCCAACCAAAGTCATATGCCACCCAACGCCCTCCGAACTATCCCCATCACTTGGCCTTTTGCAGTCTGGGGACTTGATATGGTGGGACCCCTTAAAGGTGGAACCCACAAGAAAAAATACCTACTGGTCATGGTGGATAAATTCACCAAATGGATAGAAGCCAAGCCTGTCAAGACGGCCGAATCCGGACCTGTGATAGATTTCATATCCGGGGTCGTACACCGTTACGGTGTCCCCCACAGCATTATCACAGATAATGGCACAAACTTCACCTCGGAGGAAGTAAAGCTGTGGTGCAAAAACATGGGCATTAAGCTCGATTATGCTTCCGTCTATCACCCACAAACTAACGGTCAGGTCGAACGCGCAAATGGTCTCATCATGAGCGGCATCAAACCCAGACTAGTGCGGTCCCACAAGGAATCTAATACGCACTGGGTAGAGGAGCTCGAGTCCATGCTCTGGGGGCTGTGAACCACGCCAAATCGCACCACCGGATTCACACCATTCTTTATGGTGTACGGCGCAGAGGCAGTCCTGCCCTGCGACATAATTCATGACTCACCTCGAGTGCGCATGTACGAAGAAAGAGAAGCCGAGCTTGATCGGCAGGACAACCTGGACGCCTTAGAGGAGGAACGCGACGTGGCTAAAGCCCGTTTCGCATTTTATCAACAGCAGGCTCGAAGATATCAAAGCAGAGAAGTACGGGCCTAAAATTACAATGTTGGCGAACTAGTTCTACGCCTGCTGGATAAGAAAAAGGACAAACTCAAGCCCAGATGGGAAGGTCCCTTCATAATTGACCAAGTCCTGACTGGTGGAGCGTACCGCCTGCGAGATGCGTCGAATAACCGACTCGAGCCGAACCCATGGAACGCCACACGTCTCCGAAGATTTTATGCCTAGCGCCGAACTCGGGGTTTGTCTTCTTCCTCTGTCCATTTTTTATATTTTTCTGTTTTTATCTCCTCCCACTCTTTCCTCTTATAGCCCTTAAAGGCTCATCATGCGACGCGCTACCCGCGCTCCGTAAACCTGGGGGCTTCTTTAACAGAAGCTTGTATATATGGGTTTCACGCCCAACGCATGCGTCAGACTTCCGCATGCACCTTTTCTTCACCATTATATGCATCGATATGACTTAAGTTTTGGCCAAGCTGGGTTGCCTGGCTCCTATGCTTACCCCTACGTTCCCGATTGTTCGGCTAGGTGGTAAAGGGAGCACCTCTGCGATTGTTACTGCCGGATAAGCCGGATGTGTACCTCAGACTGGGTGAAGCCGAAAGCTAGCGTTCTTAAGGGAATATTCGGTTGGTGAACTAAAGATGAACCTTTTTTACTTATACATGCCCCCAAATGTTTTCCTGCACTTGAAGTCCGGACGTGCACTTCAGGGCACGCCACCCCAGCGAAAGGAACCCTTAACAGAACTATTCTCTCTGCAAGATGTTTCTTACTAACCATGTAATATAACATAACTAGTTGGGCACTTGTCTGATAAAGCACTAATGACCCCTACGCCTGGTCTCCACGCATACCTCGGTTCTTATATATCCGTTATGGTATTCGGACACACTCCGGACCGTCAGGTCCCGAGGTCGAAGCGAAAAGGTCGGCAACGAAAAACGATCTACAATCCAGCTAGAAGGCATTACACATGTCAATTATAAATTACATAGTCATCAAGACTGATTGTATTCCTCTTCTATACCATCTAACAGGCTGTCTAATTTACAGTCCTGCTGGGAATACTTTGCGGCCAATTCTACTTGGCCATATACTAAGCTCACAGGGATCTCCTTCCCGTCAGGCCCCACCGGTCCAACTTCGGCCATATGATTGGGGTCAGACTTCGTAAAGCGGGTCTTCACCATGGCCCAAGCCTCCCTAGAGCCCTACCGGCAGGCCGATATCTTCCACAACCGGAGGCGCCGCCGAGCTCCCTTCAACTTCTCCGCAAGTTCTCCAAGGCCCTCGGGTATGGAGTGGGCAGGCCACAAGGCTTGGGCAATACCTCGCATCGCCTACCGAATTCGTTCGTGCAGTTGCAAGAGTTTGGGAAGAAGATCGCCCGTTGAACTAGGCATCTCCTCTGCAGGACGACCTGTAAGCATACCTACAGACATAACTCTGTTAGTCGTCTTCCTCGCCGAACTCCTTTTTAAGAGTTCGCTTAAGCACCTACTAAAAATGCCACGTCGAAGTCGCTGATTCTCCTTATTGGAGTCCGACAGCTGGCCACGAACGTCCTTCAGTTCAACATCCAGCTTGGTGTTGGCATCCTGAAGGTCATTCTTCTCTTGCCTCACCCTTGTCAACATACTCTCACCGGCCTTTAACTGCCGTAAGAGTTGTTGCCTCTCCGGATCAAGGCCGGCGTCATCTGCAACATGCATTGTCAGATTTGCACCCATGCCGCACAATACTAATATTTCGAAGTGTATCTTACCTGAGGGGGTCTCTTTGGGCTCCCCTGTTGCGGCTAGTGCGGCTTCTAGTTGGGCCTTGCACTTTTCCAGCTCCTGGGATAGTACGGTGTTCTTCTCAGTAAGAACCTACATGTTATATGATCCTTAAATCAGTTACTTTAACTGTTTCAAGTCTCGGGGGCTACTGGTATATATATATTTAATCGAAATTTTCTTACCCGTATGTCTTTCACATACTGTTCCATGGCTTTGGCTAAACCATCTTGAGCGGCACGAAGGTACGCATCTCCCGAATTAAAGGCATTTAAAGCCTCTCGGGAGAAACAGGCGTCGCGCAGAACTGTCCGGCGACGCCTGTGGTTCATGGCACTCTCCACTTCTGAATTAGTGGCAGACAGCCGGTCTGCATCCTCTATTGGAGGGGCGTCCGGTACGCGCCTGGTGCTCGTCCCCGCTTCCGGACCATACGTTGGAGCCTGGCTGGTGGAGGCCCGGTTGGCAGTCTCTCCGGATACAGTCCGGCGAGGCCTCTTCGTCCTGGAAACAGCGTGGACGTTAACATGCCTTGACAGAATAACACCAGGGAAACAAAGGGCGCGTTATACCTTTGTGCCGAAGTCTCAGTCCGGACTACATTTCTTTTTGCCCCACGGGGCCCTATGGCCCCTAGTTGGCTGGCCGCTGCAGATTCGGCCTCCCGCCTCGGAAATCTTCCTTGCAAAATACGATTGTCATTTGAAACGCCGGAATATGTGAATGTGGAATCTCTCTTGAGGGAATAAACATTCCGATTTCTGTCACCTGGGGGGCCGGGATTAACCCGGGGTAATCGGCCGTAATGGCCACCAAGGTATTGCCCTTGCTTAACTGGTGGAACACCCCGTCGATGAGCTCCACCGATATGTCCGGATCCTCTTCGGAGTCCGGATCGAAGGACCGTTCTGGGTCCTCAGGCTGTGGAGGGCAGCTGTTGATATCCTTCACTTCCTGTCGCAGCTCCTGCATTGGAATCGTCAGATTACGTATCTAGTCATGGGAGCATTGAAAAAACAGGCAAGTGCAATTGTTCACTTACCCAACTTGGAGGTTCGTACATAGTGAATCCGGCCCGCGGGTTGACGTGGAGGAAGTCCTCCTTTTCTCCCTTGTACAAAGATGTTAAAATCTTTACTAGAGCGGCAGCTGTGGCTGGCCCCTTACGGCCATAACGGGTGGCGTCATCCTCCCCGTTGAAATCCCACATGGGGTGGCCTCTATATTGAAGCGGTTGCACCCCCCGCATAATGCATGTGGCCATGACTCCAATCATGGTTAGTCTGGAATGAGCCAACAGTCTTATCCGGCCCATCAAATAAAGGACGTCTCTGTCGTTTTCTTTCCGAGAGCTCCGCGGACGCCAGCTCAAGCGTTTCTTCAATGGAGCGCTGTTAAACTCGGGGAGACCGACCCGGATAGGGTCCGACAGCGGGACATCATCTATGTAAAACCATTCCGAAGGCCAGTCCTCGGACGCCTCTTTTGGGGTTCCGGATGGGTATCCTGTCCCGGCGATGCGCCATACCTCGGCTCCGCCTACTTGATATATGGACCCCTTTTGAGAACGGGGAACCAAGCAGAACAACCTCTTCCACAACGCAAAATGAGCCTCGACGCCTAGAAATAGCTCGCAAAGGGCAACGAAGCCCGCAATATGTAGCACGGAGCCGGGCGTGAGATTGTGCAGCTGGAGACCGTAGAACTCCAGAAGCCCACGGAGGAATGGATGAATTGGAAATCCCAGTCCCCTTAATAAATAAGGGACGAGGCACACCCGCTCTCCTTTAGAAGGATTGGGGATGCTCTCCGCTTGCTTTCCGCCATTATAGGTGGCGAGTCCGGCTCGGACCGGGACCATACATGCCCTGGGAAGGAATCCCTTGGCCTGCAATGACACTAACTCGCTGTGTGGGATGGTGCAACTCTCCCAGTCTCCGGATTTAGGACTGGAGGGGCGAGAGGAGGAGCTGCGACGACTGGCCATGTTGGAATGTGCCTTTGCTGGAGACGCTCTGATGATAACTCGCGAAGGGGAGAAGATGTGGTCTGGATCTAAATCCCCATCCCGTTAAATAGGCGGCTCGTTTATGTGACTAAGGGTGTGGATGTAAAAACACCCCGGGATTTTCGCATTCGTTCAACACGTGGAAGACGACCATTATTGGGCACTGAAGCCGAGGAGCGCTAAATTACAAAAACCAGACATTATTTGGACAAGTACACAAGACTCGGAGGAGGAACCCGCTTTGCAATGCCGCAGACAACTTTGCGCGCCGGACTCGTCGTCATTGAAGCCTGGTTCGGGGGCTACTGAGGGAGTCCTGGATTAGGGGGTGTTCGGATAGCCGAACTATACCTTCGGCCGGACTCCAGGATTATGAAGATACCAAGTTGAAGACTTCGTCCCGTGTCCAGAAGGATCTTTTCTTGGCGTGGAAGGCAAGCTAGGTGTGCGGATATTCAAGATCTCCTACCAATGTAACCGACTCTGTGTAACCCTAACCCTATCCGGTGTCTATATAAACCGGAGGGTTGTAGTCCATAGAACAACCATCATCATACACAATCATACCATAGGCTAGCTTCTAGGGTTTAGCCTCCTTGATCTCGTGGTAGATCTACTCTTGTACTACCCATATCATCAATATTAATCTAGGAGGAGTAGGGTTTTACCTCCATCGAGAGGGCCTGAACCTGGGTAAAATAAAGTGTCCCTTGTCTCCTGTTACCATCCGACCTTGATGCACAGTTCGGGACCCCCTACCCAAGATCCGCCGGTTTTGACACCGACATGGTCCTTCTCCTTGTCCCTCCTCTTGTACTCAGCCTTTTGCTTCTCAGCAAGCAGCTTGACTTGTCGGCAGTTCTGGAGGTCGTGGCCCTTGGTGCGGTGGATCTTACAGTATTGCTTGCCGGAGCTTCCTAGCTCGTCAGTAGCCGCCAAGGCCCGGCAGGCGGTGCACCCGGCAATCTCCTTGTCGGGGGCGTCTGCCTTGACCTTCTTGCCGGCACCGGTGTCGTCAGATCCCTCAATGGCAAGCACAGCCTTGCCTTTGCGTTTCCTGTTGCGACACCGGCCCTTCTTCGTCGGGGTAGCGGCGTCCTCATCGGTAGAGTCGGTTTCCGCGTCGGCGTCTTCGCCGGGGTACTTCCTTCCCTCTTCATCCTGGGCGCATCTATCGGCCAGAACGTAGAGCTCGGCCACATCCTTAACCTTGGTCATCGCCAGCTCCTCGCACATCTTGCAATTGCGCATGTTCTGGTGGAACGCACTAATCACAGCGGCGGGATGAACGTCGGGGATGTTGTACTGCACCCAGCTGAATCTCTGGATGTACTTGCGCAAGGTCTCCCCTTCCTTCTGGGGAATGATATGCAGATCACTGGCCTGGCCATGAGCTTGGTGGCCGACTGTGAAGGCGCCAACGAACTCATGGCACAGATCCGACCAAGAAGAAATGGAATCCACCGGCAAGTGCATGAACCAAGACATCACATTGAGCTTGAGCGCCAGCGGGAAATAGTTGGCGAGCACCTTGTCGTCGCGAGCCCCAGCAGCCTGCATCGCGATGGTGTAGATGCTGATGAACTCGGACGGATGGGTCTTGCCATTGTACTTCTCGCCGAAATCGGGCTTGAACGTACGGTGGCACGGCCACTGGAACTGCCGCAGCTCACGGGTAAAGGCCGAGTAGCCCACCTCGTAAGGTAGGCCGCCAGAGCCCCCCAGTGCCGGGTGGTCCATAGCGGGTCCCGCCCGCTTGTCCGACTGGCGGCGCGTTTCTGCCGGCGCTCGACGGTGGTTTGAGCGTCTTCGTGAGCTCGTTCCCGAAGGACCTGGCGCTGGTCGCGGAGGGTCCGCGGGTCGGATGACGCTATGGAGATGTTATCACAAGCGTCGTCACGACGGGCCGATGCCCGCGGCGGCTGGCGAGGAGGAGGAGAGTGCACCGTGGCCGCAGCTCCCCCGGTTCTCCCAGCGCCGGCATGTGGTGGCTCGGCTGAGCGCCGACCCGAGGGCCCCGCCGGTCGTGGATCGTCTTTGTTGGCGACGGCGACGAGGCTACGGATGGTGGCCCTCCACTCGTCGAGCTTCTCCGCAGCAGGAGGAAAGTCGAGGAGCAGCTGCGCGCGCGCCAAAGCTTCCGCTGGTGTGGGCGGCGGCGACAGCTGCGTGGATCACGACACGCTTCGACCTCTAACTACGTTAGAAGGAGCTCCGTTACGACCCAACGGCTGCGTGCCATTTTCGCCAGTGCTTCGGCGAGCGTGTTGAACCCCTTCATCTTGCGGATGACACACAGGGCTCTTCCCACGGCGGTGCCTAGGGTCACCAACGTGGTGACGCTGCTCGGCGCGCACACCATGGGAAGAACGCGCGGTGGTCGCCGTTGTGGGCGTCCTGGAGGTCGCTGCGCCGCCCGGAGGTGGCACAACGACACCCCTGGAGGGCCCCGCGCCGCCTGCGGGGGGCCCCAGCTCCGTCTTTGTATCTGGCGACGTGTAGCAGGTCCTCTGGCGCGCTAACGATGCCGCTCGCCAGGCTTCGGCTGCCTAGGCGATGCTGGTGCTCGCGAACCGCGGGCCGGGTCCTGTCCGCGACCGGTCCACTGCTCGTCCGCACCGGCACGGGCCGTTCGGCTCCCAACGAGCCGATCGCCGTGGCCGTCTTCTTCTTAGGAGCCATGGCGACGAAGAACTGCTAGGCTAACTACTAGACCAGATTCTCACAATTGCGCCCCCTACCTGGCGCGCCAAAGATGTCGGTGTGGAACGACACCTATGGGATCACAAGAAGCCCTACTAAAGTTGTCGGGGCGCAGGGTTGCAAGAAGAGCATGGCTAGTAGACAACACAAAGATTGTTTACCCAGGTTCGGGCCGCGAGGATGCGTAAAACCCTAGTCCTGCTTTGGTGGGTGTCGGTGTCAAAACCAGCGGATCTCGGGTAGGGGGTCCCGAACTGTGCGCAAGGCCGGATGGTAACAGGAGACAAGGGATACGATGTTTTTACCCAGGTTCGGGCCCTCTCGATGGAGGTAATACCCTACTCCTGCTTGATTAATATTGATGATATGGGTAGTACAAGAGTAGATCTACCACGAGATCAAGGAGGCTAAACCCTAGAAGCTAGCCTATGGTATGATTGTGTATGATGATGATTCGTCCTACGGACTACAACCCTCCGGTTTATATAGACACCGGATAGGGTTAGGGTTACATAGAGTCAGTTACAATGGTAGGAGATCTTGAGTATCCGCATCGCCTAGCTTGCCTTCCACGCCAAGGAAAGTCCCATCCGGACACGGGACGAAGTCTTCAATCTTGTATCTTCATAGTCCAGGAGTCCGGCGAAGGTATAGTCCGGCTACCCGAACACCCCCTAATCCAGGACTCCCTCAGTAGCCCCTGAACCAGGCTTCAATGACGACGAGTCCGCCGCGCAGATTGTCTTCGACATTGCAAGGCGGGTTCCTCCTCCAAGTCCTTCATAGAAGATTGTAAACACCAAAAATATTGTCCGGCTCTGCAAAATAAGTTTCCACATATTGCCATAGAGAGAATAATATTAACACAAATCAAATCTGCTGACGTATTCCGCAGTGCGTCATCACACTGCGGCCGAGCTCTTTATACAAATTGTTTTCACTTTTCCACCTCAACACACTTAGCGAGGCGATTTCCTTGGCACGTCTTGTCAAAGCAGAGATCATGTGCCCCTTTTATGGGATTCTCATCAATACGGACGTGGGTAACCCAATCGTGCCCGTTAGTACGTTCCCTTGATTAAAGGCGAGTCCAAAACGGTTACGGGGAGGGCTCTTGGTATTCAGCCTCTTATAAAGAGACCAAGGCCTCGCTCCTTTTCTTAATCTCAAACGAGTTCGCCTGTCGCCTCGAGTTCCAACACCCCAGGCTCCAGATTCCAGGCGCTTCGGACCTTCGACAATGTCCGGTTCTGACCTTCAAGGTCGATGGACGCCTTCCTCCGTCATGGAGGAGGACATATTAAGGTTGAGGGGGGCTAAGTTCCTGACCGGCAAGATTTCGCATAGGTTGCCTGCTCAAGGACAGGTTATTCCCAGTCCCCAGCCCGGCGAGAGCGTGGTGTTCATGTCTCACTTCCTCCGAGGGTTAGGCTTCCCCATGGATCCCTTTGTGAGAGGACTGTTGTTTTATTACGGGCTAGATTATCATGATTTAGCTCCGGAGTCCATCCTCCATATCTCCTCGTTTATCGTCGTGTGTGAAGCGTTCCTCCATGCTACCCCTCACTTCGGATTATGGCTCAAGACCTTCAAAGTGGAGCCGAAGATGATCGAGGGACGGCACGCAGAGTGCGGAGGCGCTGTTATAAGAAGAAATGCCGATGCTCCATGGCCCGAGGGCTCTTTTCAAGAGGAGCTAGGCTTGTGGCAACGAGAGTGGCTTTATATCACCGCTCCCCGGGGCACCACATGGGTTGCGCCTCCTGCCTTTCGCTCGGGTCCCCCACCACGGCTAGCGTCGTGGATCAACAGAGGGTTAGATTGGGGTTTGCCCAAAGACGTACCCTTGCTGCAGGGCCGCATTAAGGATCTCTTGGAAGGAGACCTCAACCTGGTCAAGGTGACGCAGGTCGTGCTGATTCGCTGGACACTGCCCGGCAAACGTCGCCCCTTTCGCCTGTGGGAGTTCAATCCAGAGGGACCACGAGCTCTTTGGGATTTTATGAGCGCGACGCCCGCGGAGATGTATAAACTATTCTTCGGATCACAAGAAGTGTGTCCGGATTTAACTGAGGACGCAGGCCTAAGCCGCAATCGCCCGGATACTCAAGTAAGAAACCTTGTGCCCGGACCTTCTATCCGTATAATTATCATAAACTTGCCCTTAAAAGAGCTCCCCTTTTAAACAGGAGTGGATAGCGAAGGCGAAGTTGATCAGGTGTCCGGCTCCCCTTCCCGAAACTAGGCCGGATCCCGTGCTAGTCAGGATGCTGGAGGTAGTGCCTTTGGAGGGAAGTAAGGGGGAGGCCAAGGAAACTATGGCCTCCTCGAAGGGGGCTGCTCCGAAGGGAGGAATCGACGATTCCTCTCCTAGGGGAAAGAAGAGAGCCGCCTCTGACGATCCAAAGACCGTGGTCTCGAAGCGGGGGAAAAGATCCTCGTCAGAGGGTCCGACGCCGGGGAGTTCCTCGGCCGGACTACGTACTCAAGGAGATCAGCCCTCCAACGAGCCGTAAGTAGAGAAAGATTTTCCTTTCAAGGGATGAGAGAAATCCGTGATTTATATCTGAGAAATTTAACCGAATTTTTACCTTGTAGTTCGGACCTGAGCCCTTCTCAGTAGAGCTCGTCTTCGGGGCATCTTCTTCCGGAGATGATGGAGAGTGGGACCCCTCCTTCTGCTGTGCCGCCTAACAAGGCGGGCGACCCTGAGGTGTCATCACGGAGGGTCTCTCCGAGTCCGGCAGGGGCGGAAGATAGCTATGGGGCCCCCCGAAGTTCTCCGCGTCCGGCCTTCGAAAGAGGTCATGGGATGAGTCCGACACCTTCTGGTGCTCGGCCGGAGGAGCTAAAGGTTCTATTAGGGCGAGCTTCTATTTCAGAAGAGCACCGTGCATTAATGGGCACGGTGATTGAAAGGATTTCGTCCGCAGAGAGCAGATTGCGTGTGGCCGTCGAAAGTTTATTGACGGGTTTCGAGGTACATTAGATAATGTGTACTTTTGTTAGTTGCGCGTAAATAAGATGCACCCTATGTAGATAGTAGCCCATGAGACTCTGCATGTCGTCAAGAAATGACGGCACGGGGAGGATCATAATCCCAGGTCTAAAATGTCGCCTTTTAATGTAGGCTGCAGGGTGTCCGGAATCAAGCCGAACTGCTGGTTTTGCCGAACTAAAGCGGCATCTGGACGTGGCAGATGCCAACATCGCGCTTGTCAACAAGCGGTTGGATGAGGCTCAAGGTATGTGATTCCTCGGGCAGCATTAGGTAAGAAGAGTTTTATCCAGTGTCTTACGATATGTGTGCTTGACGCAGATGGTGCGGCCGCCGTGGAGAGTCTTAGGGCAGAACTTGCCCGAGCTAAAGATCAAGCCAGGAGAAGTGATGCGGCTGCCAAGAAGGCCCTTGAAGAGCTGAGAGCTGAACAGGCTGCTCATTGCCGAAGCAAGGAAGAGATGGCCAGTATGGCCGAAAAGTTAAAGAGCACTGCAGACCGTTGCAGACTTCTTGAGAAAGAAGACCAGGCGAGACAGGCGGTCCTAGAGAAGGCCGTTGCTGATGCCAAGAACGCGAGCTCTGCGATGAGAGCTGCAAAGGAGGAGCTGCGTCAGGCCGAACAGATTGCGGCTGGAAAGCCCTTCATGCTCCGGAGAAAATTTTGCGATCCGAAGTTTGCTCCGTTGGACCGGATGTGGAGTGTGGAGGACACCTATCTGGATTTGGCAGCGAGTGCTGCTGATGCGACCGAACACTTCCGAGATCTGGAAGATCGTGAAGTGGAAAAACTGTTCTGGTCGCAATTTCACAATCCAGAGCGTCCACTGGCAGTGGACGATCGTTTGGCTCAATGGGCCGAACTTAATAGGTTGTCCGGACTCGCCATGAAGTATGTCATGGGTCATCTGTGGCCAGGGAGGTCGGAGCCGAAGAGTTATTTTAGCTTGGTGCAGCAATTCCTTGACGCAGTGCCGCGCATTAGTGCAATGAAGAGGTCGGCGTGTATAGAGGGTGCAAGGATGGCTCTTGCCCGTGTCAAGACATATTGGGCAGAGATGGAGACCACCGTTATTGCGTCCCGAGATTTGGATAAAAGCCGAGTGTCCTCCGAGCACTATTTTCAGGAAGTCCTTGAAGGCGCTCGTGTAATAGAGATGCAGTGCTCGAAGGATGCTATGTTATTATAGCATATGTAATGATGAAGTAATATTTTGATAAACTGTAGTGGCCTTTTTATACTTGTGCCTTCAAGTATTGTGAACACCTCCTGTGCGGCCGTTTAAAATATATGTATAAAATCTGAAAGATTGCAGTCGTTGGCTTCAACCCCCACGCACATAGTGCGGGGGTGCTCGCAGAAGACACATTTTCACTCTTAACCCAATGTCTTGGTCCTACAAAGGAGGTGATAGCGTAGCGGTCCAGGCAACCGGACTATAATGCTTTAACACTTTCACTTAGCCATAGGAGCTTGACAGTGGGACTATTTAGGTAGCCCATTAGTAGCGACTGCGCTCGCCCGAGTTCGGGGCGCGTATGTGCCTGACCGGGTAGCGGCCCTTCGTTAAAGCGGAGGAATCCGATAGATTCCAATAGGTCATCGAGTGGCTGACCAGCCTCACGCTACATCATGATAGTCAGTTTTTGGCTTTCTCTACTGAGGTGCTCGCCCGGCCGAACCGGGGCACAATCGCGGTAGTTCTCCTGGTGCTACCTTAGCCGATAGAGCGGAATGTAAGGTAGCCGAACTCAGGAGCCGGGCAACCCAACATTTGACCAAAGACATGATTCGGAGCTGATGCATATAATGCCAAAACTCGCGACGCCGAACACTCCCTAAGGTGTTCGGTCTTTACGAGTGCGGGCTAAACAACACTCTTTGCTAAAAAAGCCCCTAGTGTCCAGGTACGTGCAAAAAATTCTGACGTGGCCACATGCCAAGACGCCAGCCTCCTCCTTGGTTATATCGGAAAAAACCAGGGGATGTGTTGCAACAAGAGACAGTAAAAAAGGTTTACGCAAGGTCTTAATCTGAAAAGAATCCTTTAGGACGGGTCCCTACTACACGTCTGCGCCTGTGTCTCCTTTGTGCCGTATCCTGGACGGGCGCCGCACGACGTTCATCTATAAAAGAGAGGAACTAAATTGAAAACGGGTCGTGCCGAACAAAAGGTTTTAAAATAAATGAAGTATAAAGTAAAATTTAAAATTGAGCTTTATTGTCTCTGCGTGTGGCCCCTAGTACGGGGGTATATGGCCTCTAAGCCTGCATTAATGATGGACTTGTGCCAAACTCGTCTATTCCGCGTTCGTGGCCTTTAATGACCTATGTCGAAAAGTTTTTTGGCTGGTGAGGCCATTTTATTGTGCGGCTGTCTAAGCGGCCGCACAGTCCTCCGCTTGGGGGAGGCGCACGCTAGTGCTTCCCCTTCAAAGAGACGATGCCTCATGGACCGGGCATCTTAAGCGTGAGAGATGCATAGTGCGGTATTGCGTTAAAGCGAGCGAAAGCTTCGTGTCCCAGTAGTGCTTGATAGCGACTTGAAAACGGGACGACATGGAAGGTCAGCTTTTCGCGACGGAAGTTATCGGCAGAGCCGAATATAACTTCGAGCCGGAGAAAACCCATACAATGGGTGTCCGGACCAGGTGCTACCCCTTGAAAGGAGGTTTTGCTGCGGCGGATTCTTGCTGGGTTTATCCCCATGTGATGGATTGTATCCTGATATATCAGGTTTTGTCCACTGCCGCCGTCCATAAGGACATTTGTAAACTGGAATCCGCCAATTATTGGGTCGAGTATCAGGGCAGTCCAGCCTGCGTTTTTGATATTTCTAGAATAGTCTAGCTGATCGAAGGTGATTGGTTTTAATAACCAGTGGCGGGACCCCTTGGGGATAGGTCGTATTGTGCGTACCTTTATGGGTGCCACATGTTTTGTTACATGAAGTAAGTTCACTGTTTTTACTTCTTGTGGGAAGTTCTTTTGTCTCCTGGTGCTTTGCTTCTGGGGTTCGTCCTCGTCTTCGCTTGGTGTGTCGAGCCCCTTGTGTTCGGCATTGAGTCTGCCGGATTGTTTGAAAACCCAACAATCTCTGTGGGTATGGTTAGCAGGCTTCCCGGGAGTACTGTGTATCTGACATATCTTGTCCAGGATTCTATTTAAGTTGGACGGATCATCCCTATTATCCTGGAGGGGTGGTTTTGTCTGATTTTGTCGCGAGCCTTTGAATCCGGCATTGACTGCCGTGCTCTTCGGACTTTTTTCTTTGGTTCGGCGACGATCCTTGTTGCGTCGCGGTTTTCCGTTTCCATCCCTAGTTTCGGATGTACTTGGGTCACTGGGGCTGCATCTTGCCAACCAGCTGTCCTCTCCTGCGCAAAAGCGGGTCATGAGGATTGTGAGTGCGGCCATTGTTCTTGGCTTTTCCTGGCCGAGGTGTTTGGCGAGCCATTCGTCCCGGTCATTATGCCTGAAAGCTGCTAAGGCTTCGGCGTCTGGACAGTCGACTATCTGATTCTTTTTAGTAAGGAATCTATTCCAGAACTGCCGAGCTGATTCTCCGGGTTGTTGAGTTATGTGACTAGGATCGTCTGCATCCGGAGGGCGGACATAGGTCCCTTGAAAATTTGCTCGGAAAGCATCCTCGAGCTCTTCCCAACTTCCAATTATGTTTTTGGGAAGGCTTTTAAGCCAGTGCCGGGCTGGCCCTTTAAGCTTAAGGGGTAAATATTTAATGGCATGGAGATCATCTCCTCTAGCCATATGTATATGGAGGATGTAGTCCTCAATCCAGACTCCGGGGTCTGTTGTTCCATCATACGCCTCTATGTTGACGGGTTTGAATCCTTCGGGAAATTCATGGTCCAGAACCTCATCGGTGAAACATAGGGGATGTGCGGCGCCCCTATATTTGGGTGTGCCGGATTCTGACGATGGCTTTTTTGCATTGCTTACAAGAGCTTGCTTTCTTGGCCCATAAATGGACCTGGCTGGGCCATGATGCGAATCTTTAGGTGGGTCGCATACCGATTTAAGTGTGGTGCCACTTGCTGCCTTATGGGGTCGTCTATCCGACCGTATGGCTTTCTTATTTTTTGAATGTGAGGGCTCTAGGGCCTCTTCGTCGAATTCGGGCAATAGCTTTCTCTTTGGATAGCTTTTAGTACGGCGGCCGTCGCGGTATTTATCTGTGGTGTTGATTACTTTATTCTATCTAATATGGAGTGCATCTTCCGGGTCTTTAGCTTCCGCTTCTGCTTTTTCAGGCTGCGTGCAGTTGCAATGAGCCTCTTGTGGAGACTCTTCTGCTCCATGGATTTATCCAGCGTAAGGTTGTCCGGAATGCCGTTTTCGCCGGGGGAGGGAGTTTCGGTTTCTCTATCTGTGTTGCCCTGTTCGGACGGCTGCTCTAAGGCTTGCTCGTCGTCTACCGGCTTGTCCTGCTCTGTGGGTGGGTTTTTATCGAGGCGAGGCTTTGGTCGGTGTTTATGCCGACGCTTTGATTGCTTTCCGGGGGGGTCTATCTCCCGTTCCATCCCCTTTTTCCTTGTTGTCATTTCTTTTAGGGGTATCCACCATGTACACATCGTGAGATGAGGTGGCTGTCTGATGCCCTATGAGCGTTGGTTCATCGGTATCTCCTGCATCGTCATCCATGCTGTCGATGTCTGCGGAGTCGAGGTTGAGCACGTCGGTTAGGTCGTCGATGGTAGCTACAAAGTGGGTGGTGGGTGGGCTTTGAATTTCTTCATCGTCCGTATCCCATCCTTGCTGACCGTAATCCGGCCAGGGCTCTCCTGATAAAGAGAGAGACTTGAAAGAATTCAGGATGTCGCCAAAAGGCGAGTGCTGAAAGATGTCTGCGGCGGTGAACTCCATTATCGGCGCCCAATCGGATTCGATTGGTAGGGGCACGGGGGGTTCGGAGTCCGGATAGGAGTCAGGACCCTCGGAGTCACGGGTCATGCAGAGTGCGGGATTGGCATTTGGCTCGATTGCCTTTGAGATCGCAGCCCCCGAGGTGACGTCCAACCGTCCATCCTCGCTTGGCGCAATAGGCTCCGAGTTAAGGGTCGGAGCCGGTGCATATGCGGCCTCCAGGACACTGTTCGGAGGCAGAGCTAGATCATGCCCCTCGAGGTAGTGCGGCGCGCTTGGCTGTGGCTCGAATCCATCGAAGATCAAATCTCCGCGGATATTAGCCGTGTAGTTTAAGCTTCCAAACCTGACTTGATGGCCAGGGGCGTAGCTTTCGATCTGCTCCAGATGACCAAGCGAATTGGCCCGCAGAGCGAAGCCGCCGAAGACGAAGATCTGTCCGGGGAGAAAGGTCTCACCCTGGACCTCATCGTTGTTGATGATCAGAGGAGCCATCGGGCCTAAAGGCGACGACACAGAGGAACTCCCAATGAAAGCACCAATGTCGGTGTCAAAACCGGCGGATCTCGGGTAGGGGGTCCCGAACTGTGCGTCTAGGCCGGATGGTAAAGGAGACAAGGGACACGATGTTTTTACCCAGGTTCGGGCCCTCTCGATGGAGGTAATATCCTACTCCTGCTTGATTAATATTGATGATATGGGTAGTACAAGAGTAGATCTACCACGAGATCAAGGAGGCTAAACCCTAGAAGCTAGCCTATGGTATGATTGTGTATGATGATGATTCGTCCTACGGACTACAACCCTCCGGTTTATATAGACACCGTATAGGGTTAGGGTTACACAGAGTTGGTTACAATGGTAGGAGATCTTGAGTATCCGCATCGCCTAGCTTGCCTTCCATGCCAAGGAAAGTCCCATACGGACACAGGACGAAGTCTTCAATCTTGTATCTTCATAGTCCAGGAGTCCGGCGAAGGTATAGTCCGGCTACCCGAACACCCCCTAATCCAGGACTCCCTCAGTGGGTGTATTTCAGAGAGTTCTTGAGCTCTCGAACTAGCTGTGGTCAATGCATGGTTCGAAAGAGCCGAATCCTTCTCCAGTATGCCATGGGCCTCCTTTTATAGTCGAAAGGGGCTGCCACAGTGGCACACAGGAGGTGGAAAGGCGTACAGTGCCCTGAGCTTATCGCTCGTATTACAGGACAAGACGCATTTAATGCATAGTTTAGGTGTCCCCTTGCTTTATTGGGGATGGGGGCGAGGCCCGTCCCGTCCGTCGCCGCATCTCCTCGCTTTGACACGCGCCTTGGCCAGTGAGGCATGCGGTGCCATGTAGGCAGGCAGGCAGCTGAGGTGGCGCAGTGGTGGATCCTTCACGAAGATCTGCATGCCGCCACGCAGGCGCTCGGTGAGTTGGCCTGGGAGCTGCATGTTGCCACGCAGGTGCCCGCCCAGCTGGTTGGGCTGGCAGCTGTATGTGAACGGTGGTGGAAGCTTGGTTGGCGTGGGCCTCGCGGGGACCCTGCAGGCATCCTTGGCGAGGGCCTTGCCGGGTGGCCCGGCAAGGGTCTTGCCGTGTGGCCCGGCAAGGGTCTTGCCGTGGCGCACTGTCGTCCCCGGTAAGGGCCTTTCCGGGGGTCTGGTGGCCTTCCTCGACAAGGATGTTGCCGAGGATCATTGTCTTCTATTCCTCATCTGATCTTGAATATGTCTTCACAAAGATCTGCATGCCACCATGGAGGTGCCTCCCGAGCCTTGGCCCAACGTGATGTTGGAGACCGTGGGCTCAAGGGTGGCCCGCTCCATTGGTGCGGGGCGAGCTGTCCCGGCAAGGATCTTGCCGGGGCTGCCCCGGCAAGGGTCTTGCCGGGGGAACTTGCTTCGTCCCTCTGCTCTTTGTGGTCTTGGCCTTGGTGTTGCCCTGATTATCTTCGGCTTTGGTCTTACCTTGGCTCACCTCCCCTGTTCTGCTTGGCGTGACCGTGGGCGCGGCTCCGACTACCCGTGCATAGGTAAAGGGGTACAAAAGTGTGTCCATCTTTTTGTACACCGACAAGAGTGGTACGGCAATCCAGTTCTGGAAGTCATGTTACTTGACCATGACGAACCTACGAACTATGAGGAAGTGATGATGAGCCCAGATTCCGCGTAATGGCTCGAGGCCATGAAATCTGAGATGGGATCCATGTATGAGAACAAAGTGTGGACTTTGGTTGACTTGCCCGATGATCGGCAAGCCATCGAGAATAAATGGATCTTCAAGAAGAAGACTGACGCTGACGGTAATGTTACTGTCTACAAAGCTCGACTTGTTGCGAAAGGTTTTCGACAAGTTCAGAGAGTTGACTACGATGAGACTTTCTCACCCGTAGCAATGCTTAAGTCCGTCCGAATCATGTTAACAATTGCCGCATTTTATGACTACGAAATTTGGCAAATGGATGTAAAGACTACATTCCTGAATGGATTTCTGGAATAAGGGTTGTATATGATGCAACCTGAAGGTTTTATCGATCCAAACGATGCTAACAAAGTGTGCAAGCTCCAGCGATCCATCTATGGACTGGTGCAAGCATTCAGAGTTGGAATAAACGTTTTGATAGTGTGATCAAAGCATATGGTTTTATACAGACTTTTGGAGAAGCATGTATTTACAAGAAAGTGAGTGGGATCTCTGTAGCATTTCTAATATTATATGTGGATAACATATTATTGATTGGAAATGATATAGAATTTCTGGATAGCATAAAAGGATACTTGAATAAGAGTTTTTCAATGAAAGACCTCTGTGAGGCTGCTTATATATTGGGCATCAAGATCTATAGAGATAGATCAAGACGCTTAATTGGACTTTCACAAAGCACATACCTTGATAAAGTTTTGAAGAAGTTCAAAATGGATCAAGCAAAGAAAGGGTTCTTGCCTGTGTTACAAGGTGTGAAGTTGAGTCAGACTCAATGCCCGACCACTGCAGAAGATAGAGAGAAAATGAAAGGTGTTCCCTATGCCTCAGCCATAGGCTCTATCATGTATGCAATGTTGTGTACTAGACCAGATGTGTGCCTTGCTATTAGTTTAGCAGGGAGGTACCAAAGTAATTTAGGAGTGGATCACTGGACAACGGTCAAGAACATCCTAAAATACCTGAAAAGGACTAAGGATATGTTTCTCGTTTATGGAGGTGACAAAGAGCTCGTTGTAAATGGTTACGTCAATGCACGCTTTGACACTGATCTAGATGACTCTAAGTCACAAAACGGATACGTGTTTATATTGAACGGTGGAGCTGTCTGTTGGTGCAGTTCTAAGCAAAGCGTCGTGGCGGGATCTACGTGTGAAGAGGAGTACATAGCTGCTTCGGAAGCAGCAAATGAAGGAGTCTGGATGAAGGAGTTCATATCCGATCTAGGTGTCATACCTAGTGCATCGGGTCCAATGAAAATATTTTGTGATAATACTGGTGCAATTGCCTTGGCAAAGGAATCCAGATTTCACAAGAGAACCAAGCACATCAAGAGACGCTTCAGTTCCATCCGCAATCAAGTCAAGGAGGGAGACATAGAGATTTGCAAGATACATACGGATCTGAATGTTGCAGACCCGTTGACTAAGCCTCTCTCATGAGCAAAACATGATCAGCACCAAGACTCCATGGGTGTTAGAATCATTACTGTGTAATCTAGATTACTGACTCTAGTGCAAGTGGGAGACTGAAGGAAATATGCCCTAGAGGCAATAATAAATTTGTTATTTATATTTCCTTATATCATGATAAATGTTTATTATTCATGCTAGAATTGTATTAACCGGAAACTTAGTACATGTGTGAATACATAGACAAAACAGAGTGTCACAAGTATGCCTCTACTTGAGTAGCTCGTTAATCAAAGATGGCTAAGTTTACTAACCATAGACATGAGTTGTCATTTGATTAACGGGATCACATCATTAGAGAATGATGTGATTTACTTGACCCATTCCGTTAGCTTAGCATTTGATCGTTTAGTATATTGCTATTGCTTTCTTCATGACTTATACATGTTCCTATGACTATGAGATTATGCAACTCCCGAATACCGGAGGAACACTTTGTGTGCTACCAAACGTCACAATATAATTGGGTGATTATAAATGTGCTCTACAGGTCTCTCCGATTGTACTTGTTGAGGTGGCATAGATCGAGATTAGGATTTGTCACTCCGATTGTCGGAGAGGTATCTCTGGGCCCTCTCGGTAATGCACATCACTATAAGCCTTGCAAGCAATGTAACTAATGAAGTAGTTGCGGTGCATTACGGAACGAGTAAAGAGACTTGCCGGTAACGAGATTGAACTAGGTATTGAGATACCGACAATCGAATCTCGGGCAAGTAACATACCGATGACAAAGGGATCAACGTATGTTGTTATGCGGTTTGACCGATAAAGATCTTCATAGAATAAAGATCTTCATAGAATATGAAGGAACCAATATGAGCATCCAGGTTCCGCTATTGCTTATTGACCGGAGACGTGTCTCGGTCATGTCTACATAGTTCTCGAACCTTTAGGGTCCGCACGCTTAACGTTCGGTGACGATCGGTATTATGAGTTTATGTGTTTTGATGTACCGAAGATAGTTCGGAGTCCCGGATATGATCACGGACATGACGAGGAGTCTCGAAATGGTCGAGACATAAAGATTGATATATTGGACAGCTATATTCAGACACCAGAAGTGTTCTAGGTGGTTTCGGAGAAAACCGGAGTGCCGGAGGGATTACTGGAACCCCCCGGGGAAGTATTGGGCCTTAGTGGGCCTTAGGGGAGAGAGAGGGCAGCAGCCTAGGAGGTGGCGTGCCCTCTCCCATGGGGAGTTTGAATTGGACTAGGGGAGGGGGGCGCGGCCCCTCTTTCCCTCTCCCTCTCCCTATCCTTCCTTCCCCTTCCCCCTTCCTAGTAGGACTAGGAAAGGATGAATCCTACTCCTACTAGGAGGAGGATTCCTCCTCTCCTTGGGGCGCACCAAGGCCGGCCGGCCTCCCCCCTTGCTCCTTTATATACGGGGGTGGGGGGCACCATAGGACACACAAAGTTGATTGTTCCAAGCCGTGTGCGGTGCCCCCCTCCACCATATTCCACCTCGGTCATATCGTAGCGGTGCTTAGGCGAAGCCCTACATCGGTAACTTCATCATCACCGTCATCACGCCGACGTGCTGACGGAACTCTCTCTCGAAGCTCTACTGGATCATGAGTTCGTGGGACGTCACCGAGCTGAACATATGTAGATCGCGGAGGTGCCGTACGTTCGGTACTAGGATCAGTCGATCGTGAAGACATATGACTACATCAACCGCGTTGTCATAATGCTTCCGCTTACGGTCTACGATGGTACATAGACAACACTCTCCCCTCTCGTTGCTATGCATCACCATGATATTCCGTGTGCGTAGGAATTTTTTTGAAATTACTGCATTCCCCAACAAAGAGGAGACGGTGCTGGTGAAGATGTTGATGGAGATTGACCCCCTCCCGATGAGAGGATCGATGGTGATGACGATGGTGATGATTTCCCCCTCCCGGACGGATGTTTCCCAGTAGAACAGCTCCGCCGGAGCCCTAGATTGGTTTCGCTAGGTTCCGCCTCGTGGCGGCGGAGTTTCGTCCCGAAAGCTTCCTTCTCATTTTTTTCTCGGACGAAAGACTTCATATAGCAGAAGATGGGCACCGGAGGCCTGCCAAGGGGCCCACGAGACAGGGGGTAGGGCACGCCCCCACCCTCGTGGCCACGGTGTGGGCCCCCTCTGGTTGATTCTTTCTCCAGTATTTTTTATGTATTCCAAAATGTGCCTCCGTGAAGTTTCGGAACTTTTGGAGTTGCGTAGAATAGGTCTCTAATATTTGCTCCTTTTCCATCCCAGAATCCCAGCTGGCGGCATTCTCCCTCTTCATGTAAACCTTGTAAAATAAGAGAGAATAGGCATAAGTATTGTGACATAATGTGTTATAACAGCCCATAATGCAATAAATATTGATATAAAAGCATGATGCAAAATGGACGTATCAACTCCCCCTAGCTTAGACCTCGCTTGTCCTCAAGCGAAAGCCGAGAACAAAAAATATGTCCACATGTTTAGAGATAGAGGTGTCGATAAAATAAAATACGGACATGAGGGCATCATGGTCATTCTTATAACAACAACTGATAATCCCCAAGTGCAAGGAATCATCGTAGCAATTTCCAAAGGTGGAAGTGATAAGTATGGAGTGTCGAACCCACAAGGAGCTAAAGGTAAGGTCAATATTCTCACAAGCCCTATCTGCCACTGATACGACTCTACATACACCGAACGTTTGCTTCCAACTAGCAACGAGAAATAAAACTACGTTGTGGGTATGAACAGGATAACTTTGCATGATATCGGAGAGCTAAACTGTAAAAGTAGGTGCTGTTATCATAAAGTTAGAATATATTACTAAATATTATAAATAGAAAGTGTGGAATAATGGTGGATCGGTGCACGGAATTGTCCTAGGCAATCGTTAACAAAACCGGTAATCACTATTGCAGTTTCATATGAGGGAGAGGCATAATCTAAAATACTTTCTCTACATGGATCATATGCACTTATGATTGGAACTCTAGCAAGCATCCGCAACTAGTAAAGATCATTAAGGTAAAACCCAACCATAGCATTAAAGCATCAAGTCCTCTTTATTCCCATACGCAACAATCCCCTTACTCGGGTTTGTGTTTCAGTCACTCACCAACCCACTATAAGCGAATCATGAACGTATTGCAACACCCTACAATGGGAACCCCTCAAGCTTGCGCGACACGGAGGGCACCATAGGACAGCATCAAAGTAAAACATACAACTCATACCAATCTAGATCATCAATCAACCCAAAGACAAAAGATATCTACTCAAAACATCATAGGATGGCAACACATCATTGGATCATAATATGTGGCATAAAGCACCATGTTCAAGTAGGGATTACAGCGGGGTGCGGGAGAGTGGACCGCGTAAAAGAGATAAGGATGGTGATGTTGATGAAGACGATCACCGCGACGATGATTCCCCTCCCGATGGCACTCTGGCGCCACCGAGAGAGAGGAGGAGAGGTTCTCCCCCTTGTGCTTCCTCCTCCATGGCCTCCCCCCTAGACGGGGAAAGGTTCTCCCTCTGGTCCTTGGCCTTCCACTACAAAAAAAAGACACATCTGTGACATTTTGGGCCGAACGAAAAAAAATTGTCATACATATGACACTTCTATGACGATAATTGTGACAAAATCCGGTATCATCATAGATGTGGTGGGCTCCTACTTCTATGACAAAAAATCATGACAGAAAATGGGATTTTCGTCCTGGGCGGGCCAGAGACGCAGCTACATGACATTCTTTGGGCCGTCCATGACGGAAAAAAACCATGGTAGAAGCGAGGGGGAGGAAAATTTCGGGGAGTTCCTGGTTACGATGGTAGGTCGGGGGCCGAGCGATGCGCGTTTCTGTCGTACACATACGCGCGTGTGTGCGAGGTGTTGGCTCTAACTGAACCCGAGCGAGGCGTTGGGCTCTAACTGAACCCGAGCGATTGCACTGCAGGCTACGCGTTACTGAACCCGAGCGATCGATCGATGGCTGTTAACTGAACCCGATTGAGTGATTCCTTCGCTACTGCTACTAACTGAAGCCGATCGATGCTGCCTCTGGATGAACAATGAGCGTTGCAGGGGGGTTTGGATGAACAGTTCCCGGTGGGGGTGGATGAACAGGACCCCGTGGTGTTGCCTCTGGATGAACAGGACCCCGATCGATCGAGCCGGTTGGGCTGGATGAACAGGACCCCGTGGAGGGCTGGATGAACAGGACCACCCCGTGGAGGGCAGGATGAATAATAGACGGTGGAGGGGTGCCCATGGAGGGGTGGTTGAACAGGACCCCGTGGTGTGGAGGTCTGGATGAACAGTAGACAGTGGAGGGGTGGTTGAACAGTAGCCGGTGGAGTAGCGCGCGGTGGAGGCTGGATAAACAGGAGCCCGTGGAGGCTAGAGGAGGTCAACGGTGGATGAACAGTAGCTCGTGGAGGCTGGAGGGGGTCGACGGTGGAGATGAACAGTATCCCATGGAGTCCCGTTTTGCGGTATACCACACCCCTCCCGATGAACAGGACCCCCGTTTCGACCGTAGGAGGTCCGTTTCCTTCGTTTTGCGGTACGCCACACCCCTCCCGATCAACAGGACCCCCGTTTCGACCGTAGGAGGTCCGTTTCCTCCATTTTGCAGTACGCCACACCCCTCCCGATCAACAGGACTCCCGTTTCGACCTTAGGAGGTCCGTTTCCTCCGCTCTGCAGTACGCCAGGCCTCGTTTCCATCGCCTGTTCCGTCCAAGCCCTCCCGATGAACACGGCCATGCATTTCGGTGCCTCCCCATGAACACGACGACGACGCTGTTTCTCCGTTCCGACCCAGCCATGTACGCGAGCCCTCGCCATACGTATGCGCGAGTAGGCGTTCAAGACCCCGCCCGTATGTACACATACGTGGCCGTATTTTCTTTCTTGCACCCTGGCCGCTGTACATACGTGTACATGCTACGTGCGCGCCTCTACCACGACACGTGCGCGCCTCTACTACGACACGTGTGCGCCTCTACATCGACCAGTATGTACGTACACGTTCGCGACCAGAATGACAACGCTACGTACGCTTCGACCAGGTGGGTCCCGACTGTCACGCACTTCCTTGCCTGCGAAGATGTAGCTGGTCGGTCCCAACAGTCAGGGGGTGAATCGTTTTTTTTGCCCGGACGCACTTCCTTGCGTGCGAAGATGTAGCTGTGGGTCCCAGCAGTCAGGGGAAACATTTTTTTTGCGAAATACAGTGGCCCGTCCGATGGGTCCCAGCCGTCAGGTGGAGGAAACATTATTTTCCGCTTAATAAGGAGGCACTTCCTTGCGGCGGCCGTGGACCCAGCTGTCAGCCTCTTCACGTACAGTCCACGTCCGATGGAAGTCGTTCCTTGACGACGTTGACCATGCCGCGCCGAGAGCACCAGGGCAGTGGATGACAGCAAGGCCTAGGAAGGGGACGACACGGAGGTAGGGAAGACTCGGCAGTTGTTTCCCACACGGAGGGGAGTACGACTGTACGAGGGTTTACTGGTTCGTCTGACGTCGCCGGAGAATAACAGCAGGTGTGGGTGAGTAGAGGGATGGCTAGGCCAGCGATGGAGTACGGTCGGGCGGTGAGGCCTATGCGGCAGCACATCCGGCCGTGAGGAGGAGGGAGCAGGCAGTCCCGCCGGCACTTGTTTGAGCGGCTGGAGCAGGAAGAGCAGAGATTGAAGAAGCACGACGGCCGTTGGATGGACATCCAACAGTCGGTGCTTGTGCGTCAACCTTTTTTTTAGGAAAGCCTCAAATATGTGGAAAACAGCATACAGCCCATCTGCCATTATTTCTAATAATTTACAGCCCATTTGCTAATTCTTAAGGTTTTTTTAGCCCATATTCTTTTTGTTAGCATTGCAGCCCATATTGTGGCAACGGTAGAAAAACTATACGAAATTTTGCATATTTCGGTGCGGTCCGAACTGTTTTTAATCCCAAAATTTTGACTCACATTCAAACTGATTTAAAAAATAAATGTATATCAATATAAATCCAACAAATTCTCCACGCATAAAAATTAATGTAATTTAAAATCTTGGAATGAAAAAAAAAGATATTTGAAACTAATTGCCGGTTTGATGTGTTTTAAAAATGTACAACCCATTTCTCATTACTGATGGGCCATTTTCTCGGCCAGCCAAATGAAAGCTCTCCTCGTCTTGAAAGATTTGTAGCCCAACAGGCCTGACAAAACGACTTACTTGGCAAATCACAAAAAAACTGGGTTGTGGCCGTGGACCCAGCTGTCAGCCTTTCCACGTACAGTACTCTTCCGATGGAAGTCGTTCCTTGACCACGTTGACCACGCCGCGCGGAGAGCACCACGGCGGTGGACGACGGCGAGGCCTAGGAAGGGGACGACGCGGCAGTGGAAGCCTGCGCGGAGAGGACTACGAGGGTTCACTAGTTCGGCTGCGGTGTGAGGCTGCCGTCACCGCAGGGCCTGGCCAGCGGTGGGAATAGTAGGGGGCGATGAGGCCTCTGCGGCAGGACAGCCGACCACGGGAGGCAGGAGCATGCGACACGACCTGCGCTGCTTTGGGCGGCTGGAGCAAGAAGACCAGAGGTTGAAGAAGCACTACGGCCGTTGGATGGACATCGCCGTACGGTCACTGGAGCTAGGATCGTTCACATTGACTAAGTTGACAAAGCCCTTCGTCCCCGTCAACTTAGTAGGCCCACAAGTCAGCCTCCCAGCAAGGTGGGTCCCAGCTAGCCGGAGGAGTATTCATTTTTTTGTGCGTAATAAGGAGGCACTTCTGGTGGGTCCGAGCTGACAGCCGGGGGAACGTTTTTTCGTGAAATACGGTGGCCCGTCCAGTGGGTCCCAACAGTCAGGGGGAAACGATTATTTTTGCAAAATACTGGTGGCCCGTCCGGTGGGTCCCTGCTGTCAGGTGGAAGAATAATTATTTTCCGCATAATAAGGAGGCACTTCCTTGCGGCTGCCATGGACCCAGCTGTCAGCCTCTGCACGTACAGTACTCTTCCGATGGAAGTCGGTCGTTGACCACGTTACCACGCCGCGCCGAGAGCAACAGGGCGGTGGACGACGGCGAGGACTAGGAAGGGGACGACTCGGGGCCGGGGAAGACGCGGCAGTGGATGACCACGCGAAGAGGAGTACGAGGGTTCACTGGTTCAGTTGCGGTGTGAGGCTGCTGTCGCCACACAATAACAGGGGGTGTGGGTGAGTAGAGGGATGGCCTGTCCAGCAATGGGAGTAGTAGGGGGCGGTGAGTCCTCCGCGGCATCACAGCCGGCCACGGGAGGCAGGAGCACGCGGCACGACCGGCGCTGGTTTGGGCGGCTGGAGCAAGAAGACCAGAGGTTGAAGAAGCACTACGGCCGTTGGATGAACATCGTACGGTAACAGGAGCTAGAATTGTTCATATTGACTAAGTTGACAAAGCCCTCCGTCCCCGTCAACTTGGTAGGCCCACAAGTCAGCCTCCCACTATGCTGGGTTCCAGCTGGCAGGGGGAATATTCATTTTTTGTGCGTAATAAGGAGGCACTTCCTTGCGTGCGAAGATAGCTGGTGGGTCCGACATGTCAGCGGAGGGCACTTTATTTCACGAAATACAGAGGCCCTTCCAGTGGGTCCCAGATGTCACGTGGAGGAATCATTATTTTGCGCGTAATAAGGAGGCATTTCCTTGTGTGCGGCCGTGGACCCAGTTGTCAGCCTCTCCACGCACAGTCTACTTCCGATGGTGTCTTCGTTGACCACGTTGACCACGCCGCACCGAGCGCATCCAAGGTGGTGGACGACGGCGAGGCCCCGGATAGCAACGAGCCAGAGATGGGAAGACGCGGGAGTAGAGTCGAAGACAGAGAGGTGTACGAGGGTTAACTGGTTCTAATGCGGTGTAGTTCGGCAGTCAGTGGAGAAGAACAGGAGGTGTGGAGGGGTGGAGGGATGGCCTGGCCAACGGTGGAGTAGCGCTTCATAGCAAAGCGTGCTAAGCAGAGCTGCTAGCAGGAGGAGGCGGGAGGTGGTCCCGGCGGCGCTGGAGGAAGAAGACGAGAGATTGAAGATGGATGCCGGTCGTTGGATGTAAATCCAACGGCTAACATGTCAGAATCATTTGTTGACTAAATTGACAACGACTTGCATTGGCTTCGACCTATTGGCCCACATTTCAGCCTCCAAAAATTTGGCACGTATTCAACCCATTTTTTCTGAATTTACAGTCTTTTTTTGCACGGTAGAATTTACAGTCAATTTGATCTTTTTTTGAATTACAACCATTAGCTGGGCTGGGTGAACAAATAATGTAGCGTCCATGCGGCCCGTTTATTTTATTTCCTAAAAAATTACAGGCCATTTGCACTTTCTCGAAATACACGATTTTGTTGGGCTGATTCTAATTATAATGTTGGGTTGGGCCAGCAATGTTATCAAAAAATAAAAAGGGATTTTGTTATAAATATATTTAAATAATAAGTGATATTATTACATTCGTCCTTAAATCTTACCAAGCTTTTGTACACAATCACTAGGATTTTCGTGCCAAAACAATCCAGGATTTTATTTGTTAAGAAATTATTTTTATAAGTTAATAAGATGTGGGATATTGTTTTCTTACATATGTAAGTATCTGTTAAATATATGATGACAATAAAAATAATATATAATAACATATGAAATATATTTTTTAGAAAAATAGGGAGCATCTACCCGGTTCCATTGCTGAGAACAAAACCACAACATATTCTGATACAGCAGCATAAAGAGCAGTTCGAAAGCAAAGGTAGAAAAGCTACAAACTAGGGGGTGGATGAACAAGTTCTCTGAATAACACAAATCACCCGAGCGGTGCCAAAGGCAGAGCGGATAGAGCACTCAAATGACACAAGGAGGGTCCAGCGAAGCCTTCATGGTCTTCAGCCGAGGGGCCGAGTCAGCCTGTGGCGACCAGTAAGCAAGCGGAGACACCGGGTTGGAAGGCGTAGCATGGTGGATGTCCCTCTTTTTCGGTGCCAGGTGCCCATCATCTTCATCAGAGATCTTGAGACGAGCCCATGGGTCCAGCCCCAGAGCAGGTCGAGCCTTGTTCAGCCACAAGTGATCGCCAATGGTTTCTGGAGGGGTCTTGTTAGGATTTCCATGAAGCTCATCAACTTGTCCTTGTTCGATCCGGAGGAGAGAATCGCCCAGTTCCTCACCATGTTCCTGATCAACCTCAAGACCCGCGGAATGGAAATCCAGGAGGTGTTACTGAAAATCATAGCATTTTTATATTTCCAGAGGCACCAAAGGATAGCTGAGCTAACAGTGTTTAAAACTGAGCACTTTTTGGTAGCATTCCAGAATCTGGCGACAGATTCGAAGGATGAGCCAATCTGACTAGAGAAATATTCCTCAATGTGGTCCCAGAGATGTTTAGCAATTATACATTCAAAAAATAGGTGAGAACAAGACTCTTGTTCCAAGCAGTAAACACAATCAAGGGGTTTGATGATGTGTCTCTTCCTAAGGTTATCCCTAGTCATCAATTTGTTTTTGGAGAGAAGCCAGAGAAATACATGAATTTTAGGGGGAACTCTCAATTTCCATACAGCAGGGATAAACACGGGTTGAACCCCTCTAAAGTTGATAACATGATAGAGGGAGATGGAGGAATACTTCCCCTTATTGTCCAGCTGCCAAATCAGGGCATCCGGCTCGGCAGTAAAGGTAATGCTTTTGTTAAAGAGAGTTTTAGGCATTGACCGTCCCAAACTTCATTGACACTTTCGTTAAGCTCATTGTGGACAGAGTAAATAGGCCAAAATTGGACTGCTAGGGGGGATGTGCCAAACCAACTATCTTCCCAGAACCTGGTTCTGCTCCCATCCCCTATGTTCCATCTGTAGACAAATTTCACAGCATGCATAATAGATTTTAATCCTTTCCACAATCTAGAGGTCTTAGGGTTGGAGGAAGGGACAAAAATATTAGGTTTATTTCCTAGGTATTTATGGGCAATAAGAAGCTTTCAGGGTTTCAAGTCTTCCTCATAGAATCTTTTAATCCAAGACCCTAGAAGACAGATGTTAATTTCTTGGAGGTTAGGTATGCCTGGGCCTCCAAAATCATTTTTCATAGAGACTAGGGCCCAATTAGCAAGGTGTAGCTTCCTATTTCCCTCAAAATCATTCCACAAGCAATGAGACATCTGATAATTGATGAGGTTCACTGCCCATTTAGGGAACTTGAAGAAGGAGAGGAGATACACTGGAATGCTAGCCAAACAAGCTTGTATGAGGATCAATCTACCTCTGTAAGAGAGAAGTTTACCCCTCCACCCAGCAATCCTTTTAATGATTTTATCCAGAAGGGGTTGGATATCCTCTCTCCTCAGTTTATCATAGTGGATAGGGATACCTAGGTACTTAATGGGGAAGTTACCTTTATTACAGACTAGAATAGAGAGGAAGTCAGCTAACTCCTGATCATCCATGTTGATAGGGATGAGTTCACTTTTAGAGTAGTTGATTCTCATGCCTGAGACTTGTTCAAACCAGGTTAGAACAGTTTTCAGATTGCTAGCATGTGTGGAGTCATTGTCTAAGAAAAGGATGGTATCATCTGCATATTGAAGGTAGATGATGCCACCAGGGCAGACCTCAGGACAGAGCCCTGCAATCAGACTATGATCAGCAGCTTTGCTCAGCATTTTAGTAAGAACGTCCACTACTAAATTAAACAAAAGCAGGGAGATGGGGTCACCTTGCCTAAGGCCTTTACCAGCAGGGAAAAAATCACTTTCACAGTTATTTAACTTGACCCCAACAGACCCCCCATGAGTAAGTTGTTGGATCCAACTCTCCTCTATGAAAGGCTTGAAAAAGATCTAAGAGATCATTTTTCACCAAGTCCCAAAAATGCTGGTAAAACAAGAAGGGAATCACATCAGGACCAGGAGCCCCATCAGGATAAGAGCTAAAAATGGCTTCCTTCACCTCTGTCTCTGAAAAAGGGGCTTCTAGCAGCTCATTTTCAGCAGGAGAGACTTTCTCAGAAGCAGAGAAAAAATTGTTTTGTAGAGAGAACCCAGAAGGGTTTTCTTTCTTAAACAGGTATTTGTAGAAGTCACTTGCCACTTTCAGCATCTCATCTACCTCAGTAACAGGGCCATTAGGGCCATCAAGGGAGTGAATGAGGGTTTTCCTCCTCCTCTGGTTAGCTACTGCATGGAAGTAAGCAGTATTTCTATCACCCTCCTTAATGTTCCTATCTCTAGACCTTTGTTTGGCTTTGATTTCTTCTTGAAGCCAAATTTTCTTGAGCTCTCCATGGACAAAGTTTAATCTATTAGTCTCGGCCTTAGAGAGGTCAGCGGTTTCTGCCTTAATATCTAGAGAATCAAACTCAAGGAGGAGAAGCCTTTTGTATCTTCTAAGATTAGCTTCCTCATTGGAGTTCCACCCTTTGGTAGTTCTTGTAAATCTCCTGATTTTGATCTGCCAATTTTCTAGGGGGCGGCTGCTCCCAGCAGGCTCATTCCAGATTTTCCTGACTAGCTTAGTAAAATCTTCTCTAAGCAACCACCACTTTTCAAATTTACAACTATTGCTCTTTGGAGTTTGTTTAAGACCAGAGTCCCAGAGCAAAGGAGTGTGGTCACTACCACATCTGGGCAGAGCTCTACAACTAGAAAGGGTAAAGAAACTATCTAATTTTGTGTCACAGAAAATTCTGTCAATGGTGGACATAATCCTGGAGCAGCACTTCCAACATATCTAGCAGAACTGTGGGTTTTTCCTTCTGACAGGGAAATTCTCAACTTTATGGGTAACCATTTTGCAGATAACAACTCTTGGGCTTGCCACATTTATCCAAATGATGCCCTAGTTCCCCACAGTTGTAGCAGATCACCTCAGAGTATGCCATAAGGCCCGAAGCAGGGGCAGGAGCAGTTTTCTGGATGTCCTATCTCTTCTTTTGCTGATTCTTGCCTTGAGATTTCCCACTGATCTGAGAGTCAGAACCACCAGCAGATTGATCTTGGGTAATTACAGGAGCCTGCCCAGATTGTGCCCCCATTTGGGGCGGAGGTGGGCCGTACCACTGCCCAACCGGCACTCCCCCCATTGTGATAGGGGAAATTCATCGGAGTTCCTGGTTCCTGCTCATCCTCCAGCCAGATGTTGTCACTCGGGAAGCAGAAATAACCACCAGACAGCTGAATTGAAGCAGATTGCAAGCCTAATTTCAATCTTCTGCAGGTTTGGGGGAGAGGTAAGGTAGCAGATCCACCTGCTCCGGCTCCGGTGGCGTGCTGGTGGGCAGGAGTCCAGTCAAGCATTCCCATCTCGCAGCACGGCATGGATCTCCTGAATTCACTTCTCCTTTCGCCCATCGAACGAACGCAATCGACGGCTCACTGGGGTGGGGCATCCTGTGCTTCTCCGAGAAATCTCCTTCGAAGTAGATCCGCAGGGCTAGATTCAGCAGCTCCCAATCCACATGATCCTTGTACATCCGAGCATACCTGCGCGAGTGAGAGAATGGATTCGGTCCCTCCTCGGCTTCCTCCCTCGCAGCTTCCTCCTCTGCTTCCCTCCATTCGCGCGTGCACTGGGTCCAGGAGAGAGCGTCGTCGCGGATCCGCATCGCCCGCTCCCTCCATCTCCTCCCTCGAGTCTCCCACAGCACCGCCGGCACGACGGAGTCGAGCGGCTGAAGCATCCGCGGGAAGGCTTTGTAGACATGTGGGAGATGCATCTTGTACATCTGCCTGTCTTCCCGCCATTCCCCCGTGGATATGGCCGGCGACTCCATGGGGCGCCCGAGCGGACTTGCTGAGGGGGGCAGGCACGCCCGGAGTCAGGAGGTGGGGGGGGGGGGTGGCGGCGAGATCTATTTGCCAATTACTCCCTCCTTTAGGGCTCAATCCAAAAATCTCACCAACCAAGGTAGATGATGAATGGTGGAATACTTTTTGTAGTTTGCAAAAGCATCTAATTAATGCACTTGTTTTCCTCAAAAAATTATGTTTATCATTGCATAAATTGCAATGCATGCATGCATGAAGTACATGCATTGGTCAATTTTCTCTTAATACTTGCATGCAATGATTTAATGCACCTTGGAATCTGAACATGTGATGGAAAACAACCAAATTGAGCCTTATAAAATGGAAAAACTAAAATTTTGAGATAAGCCCTATAAACCGAAAAGGAGGGAGTATGTGAACTAAATAGTCAACATATAAAATAATTTAAATATATATAATATAGTTAGAAGGGAAACATAAGTTGGACCTGGCGTTCCTATTCTTATATAGAAAAATAGAACACACCTCTGCGTTTTCTTCAAAAAAATATAAATTGGGCTGCCAAAAATAAAAACTCAGATGGGAAGTCCATAGGCCGGTCGATACATGACGGCCCTAAGAAAATACAAACAGGCCTATGGACCTCCCATCCGAGGTCATGGGCTGCGCATGTTAAAAATGAAAGCCTAGACGGGGCAGCCCAAAACCACGTCCAACACTTGCCAAAACTTCGTCCCTCGTTTTCTCTGTGTTTCACACACTCGACATTGTGTGGGCATGTTGACTGTGCATCATATGAAGATGTGCTATGCATGAATGTTGATCAGCATGATGTTAACTGGCTGGTAGTTCCATTTTCGACCATGAATAAAACTTCCAACATGATGTTAACCCTGTTTGAAAAGGCCGTGTTAATATAAATGCTCTGCCTCTGAAAGTTGCAGTTTCTTATCAGTTTCTTATCTGAAACTGAACTTGCAGTTTCTTATCTAAAACTGAAACTTGCAGTTTCTTCTATGAGAATCACATTGTCTGCACTTTTATATCCCTATGAAACTACATTTTTTTAAGTGCTAAAAATAGATCTCTAGAATTCATAAAATACTTCATATGCTCAATACTGCAAAAAATCTGAAATTCAAAAGACATTCATATCTGAAAGTACTCTCAAAATACACAACACAAAACACAATTCACAACTTGCAAATACTGACAACCCTAAGCTCCTCCTGACAATTCACAACCTGCCCTACTATTGGGCTGGGGGGGCAGCCCCCTCCTATTCCTCGGTGGCAGACAACCGCCCTGTGAGACGATGTGAACGGCGAGGGAGACGATGGCGGGGAAGCGTCGTCGGGCCAACTGCTTTTCTCCTCTCGCAGTTGGGTTCGGTCGACGAAGACTCCACCGGCTCGCTCTGGCAGGACACCCTCACAAACGGCACCCTGTAGATGCTTGATCCTTCAATCTCTAGTGGATGCTCCATCTGGGATCGATACTCCCACCACGCTCCCTCACGATCGGATTCGATGAATCTGTTTGCTCCATGTCCCAGAGGAGCATCTCTATGTACTCCGGCGCGACTCCCTCCGGGAGTATCGCCGCCTTATCGCTCTATTGCAGATATTTGGCCATGGATGTCGCCGTCACCGCTAGTTGGTCCTTGTTGTCAAACCAAGACTGTATCTCCAACATCCTAGCTAGCTTCACAGGGTCGCCGTCTGCGATCCTCACCTATCGGTTGTACTCCTCCATCGATCTACTTCTCCACAGCACCTTCACTCGCCGGTGGTGATTGGAAGAGGAGAGGAGCAGCGCTGGTTTTGGATTAGAACGGAAGAGGAGCGATGCTGGTTTTAGACTGGAACAGGAGAGGAGGGGCGGTGGTTTTGAAATGGAAGAGGAGAGGAGCGGCACTACATTTAGATTGGAACAGGAGAGGAGCGGCGGTGGTTTAAGAGGAGAAGAGCGGAAGAGCGGCGCTGGTCTTGGAAGTATTTTTTTGTTGTTTCGCGTATTTTGGGTCAAAGTTTGACCACGTACTGTATTTGACAAGCAAAATGTGAATGCATGTCACAAAAAATTGTATAGTTTGGTTCGTATCTGAATGTACTTTCAAATTATACTCCCTCCATTTTTGTATACAAGGCCACAAACTCATATTACAGGTACCAAGGTAAAAATCAATGCTATGTTTAAGTCAATGTTGCAAGCTAGCTTGTCACCTTGATTGTCGTGTTAATTAATGTGGTTTTTCTCTCCCAAGCACAACAAGCCAACCCTCTTACTCCTCATTGGTTGATTAATGTTGGAATGCAAGCTAACCTTCTCACTCCCGCATGCACACAAGGGATATTAATGTCCTCGGGTGCTAGTACGAGGCAAACGCCATCAATTTTGCCTCGATTAATGTTAGTGGCCTTGTATAGTTGCAAATTGTAATTTTGATAGTGGCCTTGTATACAACGTATAACATATATTTTATGTGCGAAAATCATGGTCAATTATGACCCAGAATAAAAGGGAGACTAGTTAATGTGGGGTCGCTTTCTTAATTGAAGGGTAAATTGATTTTGATTTTCATCCAGTCGGAGCGCGCCGGCCCTCTCGTCCAATCCTAAATCGCTGCCGCACGCTCCTCTCCCTCTTCTCCATTGCAAAACCACCTCCTCTCCTCTCCATCATCTCCATTCCAAAACCACCGTCTCGCCTCTCCCTCTTCTCTATTGAAGACCACCGTCTCTCCTCCGTTTTCTAGACGCTTTGCTCCATGGCGCGGGCGCAATCCATGGATACAAAATTAGTATACTGTATACTATTTAAAAGTCGAGGGCGGGGCTTTTCCTGTGCGTTAGGCGGCGGGGCAGTTCCGCCTAGTCGGTTCGACGGAGACGCGAGAAGACGAGGGAGTAGGGCTGTGTGATTTGACAGCGAGTTACTGCTGGACAGGTGGGGCCCCGTGATTTGACTTGCAATTATCATTTTAACTGCGGCGCTACGACCGGCGTGAGTCTCCGAGATTCCTGACCACCTCCATACAGGTGCCTCTCCCAATGCTCCACCATGTAGTAGAGGCTGGCTCTTGCATGAGAGCCCACTTCTCCACTTTTTCCTTGCCTCTCTTTCCTCCACATATGCAAAAATGCCATGTAAAGCGCACTACTGTACTTACTTTTACTTGCTCCTACAGGTGCTTAAGCTTGCCACATAGGCATAAAATCTGATGTGGCAAGTTAATCAAGAAGAGAGAGACTAGTTTGGTGACCCAAGGAAGAAACGGTGCTAAGCGCGTGTACCTAGGTGAAAAGACAATTTTGAGTCTATAGATAATTAAATGAAGCAAACTTAGCAACACCATTTCATTGGAAGAGGTCACTCCTTGGCAAATGCAATAAATACACGCGCTTACTAGCATCGTTTCTTCCTTGAGTACGAAGAAACAGATAGAGAGGAGTAAAAAAATACACTTATAGCCAACCTTGTTGTAGTATGAGTGACTAAGTGATGACTATGTATGACATGCCAACATCAGATAGCCTAACGCACCGTGTTAAATCTCGCGCGACCGCGCGAGCGACGCGACGGTCGTGGTAGGCACGACCATGATACGGGCTGCTGGCAGCCCTTGGATCTGAGATCAAACGGTCGCATGCTAAGTTGCTGAAAATTTGCAGAATAACCCTCCACGATAGGATATTCACCCATAGGTCTAGAATCACGCCATGCAACCGTTCGATCTCAGATCCAAGGGCTCTCGGAAGCCCGTATCATGGGAGAATGGAAAGCCACTACCCTGCCGTTCGCACGCTGGCAGTTCGCTCCTACTCGTCCCCACACGTCCTTCAATACTACGGCGGTTCGCTCCTAGTCGTCCCGTCCATTCACATTACGATAGTTCCAGTAATCCTAACCCTCCTCCCAAATCCATGGCGTCCCAAATCTCCATGATCGGCGGTGAGTACAAGGTTAGAACCATCACCGGCATGAGTTCGACGTCATCTACACCCGTTCTTCCGCGACGGCGAAAGGATGCCTTTATCGCTTCAGACGCATGTTCGAAAACTCAGATGATGAGTGGGCCGCTCGGCTAGATGTTGAGTACACCACAGTCCTGGGACGAGATAAGGATCTAAAGGACGAAGAGAGGAAGAAGCCCACCGTGATCCAGGTTTGCGTGCATGACTTATGCTTGGTCTACCACATATGCCATGCCGATGTTGAGTGCCAGGATTTTAAGGACTTCCTCGGGAGCAACCTAGTCAAATTCGTTACTGTAGACTTTGGTAACGACAAAGAAGTCCTGCATCGGGTAGGCCTCGTTGTAGGCAACACCTTCGACCTCCAGAAGAATCGGCTGGTGTCCTCTCTTCAGCCTTCAATGCTGACCCTGGCAGGAGCCATGGTTCATCCTTCGTACGGTAAACTGGTGAAACCTCCATACACGTTTCATCGTCATGCATGGCAGTGGAATGTACTAGATATAGACCACATCCACTACGCTGCAATGGATGGCTACCTTTGTTTCAATATGTACAAGGGTTGGATGAAGAGCAACAGCCAAGTGTGCGGTTCAAGCAAAGAAGTATCGGCCAAGAGGAATAGGGACAAGGACGAAGTCAAGGACATGGAAGAGGACTCCGAGTAAGGTGGCAGTGTCGTTGCTCATGGTGGTTCTCAACTTCTAATGCAGTGTCTACCGGATTAGTTGCATGGTTTAATTTTAGGTGTGCTTAATTTAATTTGAGGGGTGTGTTGTGCTGAGCCCCCAGCAGAACTATGTTATGTTTATTCTCGTTACTTTAACTCTTCAGTATGTACATACTACTAGTATTTCTTTAATAGAATTTAGCACCCCAATTAAGCACGTACTAGCTTTTTTAATAGTACTATATGCATAATTTGGCGACGAGCGCTCTATATATGTACCACCTTTTTTTATTTCAAGTTTTGCTCCATGGCGCAATCCATCGATACTACTGCTGTAAAAAAGTATACATTTTTTAAAAGGCTAGAGGGCGGGGCAGTCTAGCTTGGTCGGTTCACGAGAGGCGAGGGCCTTTGTGATTTGACGTCTCATTACTGCTGGAAGGCGGGGCCTTGTGATTTGACTGCTCGTATAAACACGCCGACGACCTGATCGAGGAGGAGCAAAGAACCATGCGGTATACTCAAGTTTTCCACTGGAGTAGTACTGCGACGGAGGAGCACGAAACACGGCAGCCCAGTGCCATATGGCGATAAAAATGATCTAATTTTCTAGTCATCTCATTGTTAGCATTGTTCTATTCATTCCCTCAAAAAAACATTGTTCTATTCATGCCTCGCAGAGAAGATGGCACGTGTGGCGAAACACCCGAAGCAAAAGATGAAACACATGAGCAAAAGAAGAAGGAAGATTATCACCCCAAATGATCTAATTCACCGCGGAGTCGTAACTGCTTCTTCATCGCCTCCACGACCTCCATCTCCTTGCGCGTCTCCTCTGCCATCTTCATCATTGTGTCCATGACACGGCATTTCTCGACGCGAGCCTTCATCATCGGTTCCACGTCCATATTACGTACCTTGACAGCAGCCGGGTGCTCGATGCGGAGCTTCGCCAACTCTTCCTTCTGTTCCATGGTGAGGGCCTGCAGCATCTTCATCGAGGAACTACTATTCTCATGCAGCTTCTTCCAGCTGGCGTTCTTCTCCTTCAACAGGTCGATCTCGTGGCAGAGCTTCGCATTGTCCTCCGGGAGTCGCAGGATTTCGCCGGTCGCCTTCTTCTCCGAGGCAATGCTCTTCTTCAGCAGCATCACCAAGCCGGCGGTCAACTCCCCCTGCTGATTGAGCTCAGCGGGCATGTCGTCGAGGCTCTCCTTCAGCAACTCCATCAAGCCTTGGATGAACTCCTTCTGCTTATTGAGCTGATCGGGCATGCCGTCGAGGGATAACGACTCCAGCTCCGCCGGCTCGGCATGTTCGTCTCCGCGGCTAGGGTGCTCCTGGGAGCCATCGCCTGCCCATGAGAGATCTTTCGAGGTCTCTGCGTGGCGGCGAGCCCTCTTTTTTTCCGCAGCCTTGGTTGCCGCTCCCTTGTTACGAGTAGTTCTCGACCTAGAGCTCCGCTCACCAGCCATGGCAACGACGGACGAAGAAGAAGCACTTATGAGGAGGAAAGGTAGAGTGATTTTCGGTTAGGTAGTTCCCCTTTTTATAACCTAAGTACTAACACTAGTACTAATACCTGCATAGTGGGAACACATTCAGGTTTGGTACGTACTACTAGTAGGTGTGAGCAGGCTTTCGAATGTGATGGGAACAAGGTAAAGATTAATTGATGGTTTTGGTTTCGAGGCCCGAAACGGCTCCCGATGAGTCGGAACATAAATTTCAAGTACTACACTGCTCAAATGCGTAGATATTATGTTACTGTCAAAAATTGGCACAAAATACGAAGGAGACCAATGGAAGTACTAATAGCAACCCATGATTTAACTACTCGCATGCGTGCAGTGGAGTAATAATATCTTTCTTCCGCCCTCACGTCCACTCAATTTGCATGCGCTGTATTAATTGACCATCAATGAAGTGAACGACTTTACACGCGTCAAATTATCACATGGGGTGGATCTTGGTACAAAATTGCATCCTCCCGTGTACCCGCGTGTGCGTGCGAGGAATGAGTGTGTGCATGGCGTGCGTGCACATCTTTGCTTCGTGCATGTACCGCCAGCATGGCTCAGGGAGGACGAGTACATTCTTCTGGAACCAGCAGCACGTCACTGTGATCAATCCACGCAAGGAGGTCACGACAACGCCTACACATGTGCCGCGTGGCTTCATGAACTGTAAGAGAGACACTGTGTAGCGTGCCATTGGTATTCTAATTTACGTGTTTTGCACAAACTCGAAGTACTAGTAAGGTACACGTGCATTGCACGCATCAGATTTTGCAACCAAATTATGAATAAATACCATACTATAGCATGTAAGCTCTGAGTCATATATGCCTGATGTAGCCCTTCGTTTAATTCTTATAGTTCATCTCATTCAAAATCAATTAGTTTTTATAAAAAAGCTATGAACGCGGGGATAGGAAAAACATGGGATTATAGTGGAATGTCGTCTTGAATCGTACAGGATTGTACGCGTGTTTGATTGTGCATAGAAAAAGCGCAGAATTCTATCAAAGAGGTTTGAGTGGATGGGATGTTTCCTATGAAATCTAGTGCAAATGAATCATATGGAAAAATTCCTATGGTTTACAATCCTACGAATCAAACAACCAAGATAGGAAAAATTCCTAATGATTACAATCCTCCAAAATTCCTTTGAGAATCCTTTGAATCAAAGAAGCCTTAATCTATTTATGATTCATGGAATTGTGTGTTGTAAATCATAAAGTAAAAACAAATAATGGCAATTCAACTAGAAAAAATAGTTTGGGCAGTTATGATACGGATGATTCTAGAACAAAAGAGAACCACTTTTGTTTTGAGGTTTGTGCATTATGCTTAAGTTCAACCATGGAGTCTCCTAGATTGTACATGTGGCAAAATCCAGTGGGGGGCTAGAAGATGGTGCGAGGGGCCGAGTGGAGGGAGACTATGAAGGAATGCACAAGTGGAGATTGATATTTAGAGAGAGGGGGCGAACACGTGCGCTGATGCGCGCAGTGGCGGAGCCATGAAAAACAAATGAGCTAGGGGGCCAAGCATTGCTAATCCTTTACGAGGAGGGTCAATTCATGAACTTAAACCATTTTTAGCAGCAATTGTCTAATGATCACATTCATATTAGCCTTGATATATAGTGATGTTAGGGGGGAGGGGCAGGGCCCTTACTGCCCCTGTCTTCGCCATTGTGCACGCGTCTGAGAGATGAAGCGGAAGGCATGGATGATGAGAGGGGGACGTTGGATACATAATTAATGTGGGTGTATTAGCTATATATGTTAATCCTATATAGAGAGGTATAGATTGATCGATGTGGACGTGGGAAAGAGGGTGAGACCTCACTGGATATATCGATTGATCGATTTGTGTGGAAAACTATGAAAGACCTAGCTATATACACACATACATAGAGGAACATCAATCGTTGCACATGCACGCGTGAGAGATAAAGAATGCCCGATATGATGGAGTGGGGGATTTGTGTTGGTGTGTTCCTTCATGGGAGACCGACCTGAAGAAAAAGATTGCATGCGTGCGATGGATAATGCCGACTGGTAGTGTGTGTGCATGCATGCACGAGAGAAAGTTAGTGGTACAATTATAAAGAGAAGACTACTGTGTGGGTGTAAAAGAATAGCTGAATAGGTGAGGTCACAATCAATGTAAAGTTGAATTCAAATATTTGAATAAGAGATCCTGATGTTTGAAACCCATGCATGCATGAATATAATGGAGATCTGCGCGGTGTGGTTTGGAAACGAGCATGTTGCAATGTATACACATTGAACAAGGTTAGACTGATTTGAATTTGAGATACCGATGGCAGACATCATTTGGCCACGTCGCATCCGTGCATGTTCACACTATTCTAATTGGAGATGATGGGCGGCTTTTGCATCACATATCTATATCTATACCCCTATATATATTGTATATTATATTTTTTTATTGTGTGCGGGTAACTTTAACTTTGAAAGATGGTCGTTGGATGAGGCGAATCCGATGGTCCAAAGATGGCAAATTTGAGCACTACTGGCCGTTGGATATCATCTAGATTCCACCAGATTTCGCCACATGCATAATCTAGAAGACTCCATGGTTGAACTTAAGCATAATGCACAAACATCAAAACACAAGCACTTCTTATTTGTTCTAGAATCTTCCGTATCATAATTGCCCAAATGTTTTTCTACATGGTTTGCCATTATTTGTTTTTACTTTATGTCTTACAACGCACAATTCCATGCATCTTAAAATAGATTAGCTTTCTTATAAAAACTAGATAATTTTGAATGAAATGAACTATAAGAATTAAACGAACATCTACATCATGCATATATGACACAAAGCTTGCATGCTATAATGTGGTATTTATTCATAATTTGGTTGCCAAATCTCATGCGTGCAATGCATGTGTACCTTACTCTAGTCTAAATGGTGTTTGTGTGTGTGTTGTGCATGTTGAGGTGCAAATTGTCTTTTTTTTGGTACACGTTAAGCTTGTTCTTCCGAAATTTCAAGCCGCGCCTTGTTATGCCGAAAATTCAAGCTAGCATCTCTGTCTATCATGCTATGAAACTCCCGCCTCTTCAACCCACGCCTTGTTAGCCCGAAATATTTGAGATATATCTTTGTCTCGTTGTGCTCCGACAACTCCCTCCATCTCAACCCGCGCCTTGCTATTCCGAAATTACAACGCGCGCGAAAACTCCCACCTCTTGTGAAATCCCGACACGCGAAATGCCCGTGGTACCCCTGAACCGAAAGAACCGCCTCAAATCGGTGGGGGTACTTTCGTAACTTACCCCACATTTCGGAAAAGCGCGTCTCTAAGCCATGGTTCCCCACTGCCATCCAATCTGCCCACCCATTCGTACACCGAGGCCACGAAAACCCGTGACGAAACCCCACACCCTGCTCCGTCCACCACCCAGCCGGAGCCTCTTCCCCGGCGACGTCGTCCATAGCAACACCTCGACGTCCCTCATCCACCGTACCAGATGAGGATCTGTAGTCGATCTTATCGTCCCGCCGGTTCAGCCACCTCGTCCGCCACCTCCAAGGAGCTGCCCCGACGTTCCCCTCGTCTTTCGCGCCACCTCCATTCCCACACTGCCATCTTCACATGCACCACCGGAAGAGCATCATCATCACCGTTTCCTCGGATGAAGCTGCGGCCTAATCGGCGCCACCAAAGAGGTTGTACACTAATCGCTGCATTTTCTTCTTGATTTGATCTTGTCGGCGTTCTGGGAACGGGGGTCCCCAGACTTGCCTGCCTGCGGCCTGCGGCGTGGCTCGAAGGAGGCCCAGCACGGCCCATCTTCATCAGCACAAGACCCAAGACCCTCGCGAGGGGCCAAGCCTCGCGGGGCGGACGACGCAGGGCTTCCTCAGGCGCGGCCTCATCAGGCTGGCTCACGAGGAGGCGGAGAGATCAAGGCGGGGTACCTCACGAGGTGCCCATGACGTAAGCCATGACGACCAAGGGCGCCAGGCGGGCGCCAGCCTGCACAGTGTCCTCCCTTTCCTCTTTGGTGCTAAGGGGGCAACCGCAGGCGAGAGGATCAAGCAAAGGCATCCACTTCGGTGCAACGAGACCAAGACCAGCTCCGCGACAAGAAGGAAGTCATCGTGGAGCCCAAGCCAGCGTCATCACCAGAGCCTTTGGCAGGTGAGAACCAACTTTAGTCAGGATAAGTGTACTAGATGTTCCCCTTCAAAATGGCTAATTGTTGGCGCCCTTCCCGCTCAATATTTGGGAAGAGGCCCAGGGCCTTTGCCTATAAATAGGACTAGCCACCCCCAAGGTAGAGGGGAGAGGAGGATGAGACAGAGAGAGAGAGAGAGAGAGAGAGAAGGGCGACTGAACCCCTCTAGTAGTTCATCGCCTCAGTCAAGAACAGACCCTCGCGAGGCTGTTCTTCCTTGTATTGTTCATCCTCATCAGCCCAAGAGGCAATCCACCACACCACACTAGAGTAGGGTATTACACCACATCGGTGGCCCGAACCAGTATAAACCCTGTGTCTCTTGTGTTGTTCTTTCAGTAGTTTAGATCTTTGCGAGACGGAGAGGTAGAGAGCGTAATCTCCGCACGCACCCCGGAGTTCAAACCTCAAGGGTCTGCCGGAACCCGAAATCTGACATTTGGCGAGCCAGGTAGGGGTACGCCGGAATTTGTTCTACACCGCTCCGCTCTCCTTCGACCATCGCATCCATGTCCGACGCCCGCAGGGCCCGCGCCGAGCGCCGGGCCGCCATCGCTTCCCGTGTCGCCCAGACGGCCCCCGTCGACGGGCGTCCTCGTCGTTCCCCGTCGCCCGCCATCAACGCCGCCCCCGGCCCGGCAGGGAACGGGCGGCAAGCGCCATCTCAGCATCCGTCAGTGCAGCGAGACGGCCGCGCCGCTACACCAACGCCCCCGGTCATCGCGGCCCTCTTGGGCGGTTCGCAGGTGCCGCCCACAAGTCGCCACGTCAAGCCGTTTGTCCGCTAGGTCAGCACCGCTACCGCGCGGCAGGGGGCTCTCCTGGATCGGGCAGCGCCCAAGGCCGTCCTGACCTTCAGCTCGGAAGACCACCCCTCCAACTCGGCAAGCTCGGGCGCGCTCCCCATGTTGTGCACCCCTACCATCTGCCAGGTGGCCGTCACCAGAACCCTCATCGATGGCGTCGCAGGCCTCGGCGTGCTTTCGGTCGAGGCCTTCAATCTCCTCCGCATACCCCTGGAACGGCTGCGACCCAGTCGGCCCTTCTCGGGCGTTGGGGGCGGGTCATCCAGCTCCCTGGGACAGATCCGGCTCCCAGTGACCTTTGGCACCTACGACAATTTCCGCACGGAGATGGTCGACCTCGACATCGCCCCCATCGGCCTCCCCTACAACGCCATCCTCGAGTACCCCGCGTTGGCCAAGTTCATGGCCGCCACGCACCCAGCGTACAACCTAATGAAGATGCCCGGGAGCAGCGGTGTCCTCACCGTGCATGGGGACGCCGGGGACGCACTGCGGGTGCTCGAGCTCGCCTTCAAGACTGCGGCATCGGCACAGTCCGCCGACTCGGGGACCCCCGAGCCCAAGGGGGCTGCGCCTGCCAAGAAGAAGCAGTTGTTCACCCAGGACAAGGCGGGAACCAAGCAGATACCTGTCGACGAGGACGGGACCTCCAGTGCCACTTTCACCATAGGCGCCAACCTCGAGCGTGAGCAGGAGGAGGCCCTGATCAGGTTCCTGCGCGCGAACAAAAAGGTATTTGCTTGGGAGCCTGATCAGTTAGCGGGGATTCCCAGGAGCGTAATCGAGCACCACCTCAACGTGTGCCCAAACGTGCGTCCCGTGAAGCAGAAGGCAAGGCGGCAGTCCACAGAAAAGCAGGCCTTCATCGTTCAAGAAACCCGCAAGTTGGAAGCCGCTGGGGTCATTCGCGAGGTCCGATACCCGGATTGGTTAGCAAACCCCGTCGTGGTGCCAAAGAAGGGAGGGAAGGAGCGCATGTGTGTCGACTTCACCAACCTCAACAAGGCATGCCCGCAAGATCCATTCCCGCTTCCCCGCATCGACCAGATCGTTGATTCCATCACAGAATGCGACCTGCTATGCTTCCTGGACGCTTTCTCTGGGTATCATCAGATCAAGATGGCAGTAGAAGATGTCGAGAAGACCGCCTTCCTGACCCCTTGCAAGGTGTACTGCTATACATGCATGCTGTTCGGCTGCGTAATGCAGGGGCAACCTTTCAGCGGCTGATGCACATCACCTTGGGCCCGCAGCTTGGGAAGAATGTCGAAGCTTACGTTGACGACATTGTGGTGAAGTCTCGGGAGGCAAAGACCCTGATACAAGACCTGGAAGAAACCTTCGCGAGCCTCGATGCAGTGAACCTGCGGCTCAACCCAAAGAAGTGTGTGTTCGGAGTCCCCTCAGGCAAGCTCTTGGGTTTCCTCGTGTCCCATTGAGGCATCGAGGCTAACCCGGAAAAAGTCAAGGCGGTCGAGGACATGAGCCCGCCAAAGACCCTCAGAGAAATGCAAAAGCTCACCGGACGTGTGACCGCGCTAGGGCGCTTCATCTCCAGGCTGGGGGAACGGGCGCTCCCTTTCTTCCGGCTCATGAAGAAAAAGGGGCCCTTTGAATGGATTGAAGAGGCAGACAAGGCGTTCCAAGATCTCAAGAAATACCTGACAAGCCCTCCAGTCATGGTGGCTCCGCGCCCTCAGGAGCCCCTGGTGCTCTAACTCGCCGCCACTCCTTACTCCGCCAGCGCAGCCCTGGTGGCAGTTAGGGGGGAGCGCCAAATCAGAACCACAGCAGCAACTCGAGACAAGGCAAAACAAGATCAGGAAAGGCCCCCGAAAGCCGCGACCACGGTTGAGGAAGATCAGCCACAAAAGAGTGCGCCGGGAGCAGGAGAGGCCACTCACCTGGATGGTCTACCTCCAGAGGCCTCGTCGCCTCGCGAGGCGCCCTTGCCTCCGGAGGGCGCCGCGAGCGCTGATGCACTCAGCCTTGTGGAACACCCAGTGTATTTCGTTAGCACGGTGTTACGGGACACGAGAGCACGGTATCCCATGCCTCAGAAGCTCCTCCTCGCGCTACTGGTGGCCTCGCGAAAGCTGCGTCACTACTTCCAGGGTCACCCATCAAGGTCGTCTCGTCATACCCCTTGGAAAGAGTGCTCAGGAGCCCTAACTCAGCCGGAAGGGTCGCTGAATGGAATATAGAACTACAGGCGTTTCAGCTCGAGTTCAGCACGACCAGGGTCATTAAGGGAGCAGCATTAGCGGATTTTGTGGCAGAATGGATGGAGGCACCTGGCCTTAAGGACGACGAGGATCGGTCCCTCTCCCCGGGGAGCGAGGCGTCGGAAGGTTGGGTCATGTACTTCGACGGGGCATTCTCCAGGCACGGCGCTGGGGCTGGTGCGGTGCTGATATCACCCACTCAGGACAAGCTCTACTACGTTGTACAACTCTGCTTCCAGCATGGTGAAAAGGTCTCCAACAACATAGCAGTGTATGAAGGCCTAATAGCGGGCTTGAAGGCCGCAGCTGCCCTGGGGGTGAAGCGCCTCACCGTCAAGGGTGATTCGCAGCTCCTTGTCAACTTCTCCAACAAGGTGTATGAGCCGAAAGATGAGCACATGGAAGCCTATCTAGCGGAGGTCCGCAGAATGGAGAAACAGTTCTGGGGGTTGGAGTTGAAGCATGTGCCCCGCGGCACCAATCAGGAGGCCGATGACATCGTCGGACAGGCGTCCCGGCGGTTACCTCAGGCACCTGGCGTCTTCGAAGAGCGGCTCTTCAAGCCTTCAGCCCAGCCGTCATTATCAAACACTGCTCAGCCTCGGGAGGAACTCCCCCAGCCACCTGCCTCGGGAGCCCCGGTCTGCGGCCCGGCCTCAGGAGCGCGCCTGCTCCTGACAATGAAACCCCAGGAGGAGTGCTGGATCACGGAACTTAGGAGTTATCTAACACAAGGGACCCTGCCGGAGAAGGAGGAGGAAGCGGAGCGCGTGGCACGGCAGGCTACGGCGTACTGCATCAGGGAAGGAGAACTCTACCGGAAGCGACCAAACGACGTATCACTGCGCTGCATCTCCAGGGAGCAAGGAAAGGAACTGCTGGAGGACATACATGGCGGGGACTATGGGCATCATGCATCATCCCGGACCCTCGTTGGCAAGGCATTTCGTAGTGGTTTCTACTGGCCCACCGCGCTCAATGACGCCGTCGAACTAGTAAAGGCTTGTGAAGCCTGCCAATTTCACGCCAAGCAGATCCATCAGCCGTCGGGAGGCCTGCAGACTATCCCCCTTTCATGGCCATTTGCAGTCTGGGGGCTGGACATTCTGGGCCCGTTCCCTCGGGCGCCAGGGGGCTACCGCTACCTTTACGTCGCCATCGACAAGTTTACCAAGTGGGCAGAAGTAGAGGCCGTCCACACCATCCCCGCGGGTTCCGCGGTCAAGTTCATCAGAGGCATCGTGAGTCGGTTCGGGGTGCCGAACCGCATCATCACAGACAACGGTTCGCAGTTCACCAGTAACCTTTTCAAAACATACTGTGCTAACCTTGGAACGCAGATATGCTACGCTTCAGTGGTGCACCCACGAAGCAGCGGCCAGGCCGAGCGAGCCAACGCTGAGGTCCTGAGGGGCCTCAAGACCAGGACGTTCAAAAAGAAGTTGGACGCTGTAACACCCCGGATGTAACTTGCCATATTTGTACTCCAACTCTTGCCATTTTCGGCAATGTGATATGATATTCCCTCCGTGGTTGGGTTTTCCTTCTTTTTGCATTTTGTTCATGTCATGCATTTTATGTCATGTCATCATGTGCATCGCATTCGCATACGTGTTCGTCTTATGAATCCGAGCATTTTCCCCGTTGTCCGTTTTGCAATCCGGCGCTCCTATGTTCCCCGGCGTCCCCTTTTACCTTTTTCCGTGAGCGGGTATTAAACTTTCTCGGAATGGACCGAGGTTTGTCAAGCGGCCTTGGTATAGCACCGGTAGACCGCCTGTCAAGTTTCGGGTCATTCGGAGGTCGTTTGATACTCCAACGGTTAACCGGGTAACTGTGAAAGCCTCTTTTGGGTTGCAGCCCAAAACCCCTTCAAAACAGCCCAATAACCCATCTAAGTCACTCCCATGTCCATCGCCGTTCGATCACGATCGTGTGGGCGAAAACCGGGCTCAATTTGGAGCTTCCTAGCTCCTTCTACCTATAAATATACCTTCCCCTCCAAAATCCCGGATGAAATCATACCCTAACCCTAGCCCCGCTCCCTCTCCGCCGCCGGACACGTCCGGCCCGAGCCGGACACGTCCGCCGCCGCCGCCCGGCGAACCAGGGGCCGCCACGTGGCGCCCCCGCGCCCACATCGTCGCCGGCCCGCAAGGCCCGCGCGGGGCCCTCCTCGGCCCGCGACCGCGCCCTCCGCCTGTCGCGCCGCCGACGCGCCTCGCCGCCCCCGCCGACCTCTGCCGCCCGTCCGCGCCTCCGCCTCCGTCCGCCGCGCCGCCGCACCGCCGCCGCGCTCGCCCCGCCGCCGCTCCGCCCGCGCCGCGCCGCCCGCCGTCCGCCGCTGACCCCCCGCCGCGCGCCCCGCGCCTCGACACCGCCGCCCGCCCTCCCGGCGCCCGGATCCGGCCCCCTCCTCCAGCTACGGCCGCCGCATCTCGCGTCTCCGACGAGATCCTATCTCGAGGGTTGACTTTCTCCTCTCCTCGATTTCTCTAAGTCCCGAAATGTTGTGCATGATCATCGCATGTTCATCGCATCATATATTGCTGCATACTGCTCCGTTTCGTGCGTGTAATATGTCAAATTGTTCGCCTCGATGAGTACATCATTTCATCTCATTGCATAATTTTCATTTGAGCTCATCTTGATGCCCTAAATGCTGTTAGAAGAGGGCTCTGTGATGTTAGTTTTAGATCTGTTTCAGAACATGCACTTTTGTCATTTTTGCCATGATTGATGTGTGAATCCTATGGATTGGGGTCCTACATGTGTTTTGTAATAGGCCATGCCATCTTTACAGGGGTGTATGCCATGTATTTTTGTGATATTTGTGGTGACTAGCACAAGCATGCAAACTAGGGTTCATAATGTTGCTGATTTCAGGGACTTAGTAATTTCACTAAGTTATTCCCTGCTGTTATTTTTATGCCATATGTTCATGTTGTTTCAGAGAGATCTATGCCTCTTTTGAGCATGATCAGTAAGGGTGTTTTGAACATATGGATTTGCTCTATCCATACATGCCTTTGTTTGTAACTATGGAGTGCCATAGCTTGAGTCAATCGAGCTCTACTTTTGCTATAAAATGTTACTAGCAGATTGTTTACATGTTATTCGATTTTGCCAAGCTTGTTGTAGTTGATCCTTACATGATATGATGTTATTCTTGCCATGTCTAGCTTCTATGCCATGTCTTCTTGGTGAATGTATGCTTAGTTTATCATGAAAATCTCTGTAGTGAGTGCATCGAGCTCGTAAACATGCCTACTTGTTATCTGTTTTTGACATGTCCAGTTTTCTGCTAAGTCTGAAAACTGTAACGAAACTTGCTTAATTGTCATGGGTGCTATCATATTTTCTGGTCCTTTTTGGCTCATGGTTAGTAAGGGACTTTTGTTAAATGCTTTGAGTAGATTTATGCCATGCCTTGTTTTGCTATATTGTGTTCCTGTAGCATGTTGTTTCCTTGCTCTAAACATGTCATCCTGATGTTAATTTCTGGCATGTTGATTTCACCAAGTCTGTGAACCTGTTATCTTTTGCACTTTTGCCATGCTTGTTTGAGCCTGTTATGGTGTCATTTAGACGTAGCTCAGTGTTCATATTTTGTCAATCATCTTGAGTAGATCACTGCCATATGCTTTGCTGATATTTTTGGGTGCAGTAGCTTAATTTCTTGTTGCACGCTAAGTGGCATCATGTTGTTAATGGCAGAATCTTGTCATTCTTGTTTTGCTTGTCATTTGCAAACCGTGCATCCGATTCCGGTGATCTTTATATCGATTTCAACCGAAATCACCTCACCTATCTAGTGGCATACTTGGTTTGCCAAGATATTCCTTGTTCATCCTTGTCCTTCCGGAGCACGCATATGCATTGCATATCACATCTCGCATATCATGCCATGTTTTGCATCATGTTGCTTGCGCATTGCATCGTGGTTGATAGTTGTTCCTTTGCTTGTGTTCTTGTTTTGGGTAGAGCTGGGAGACGAGTACGTGAACGAGGAACCTGTTGAGAACGCTTACGAGGATCAAGCTTTCGACAACTCTGAGAACCTTGCAGGCAAGATGACCGTACCCTCGAAATCACTTCTATCTTTGCTTGCTAGATGCTCGCTCTTTTGCTATGCCTATGTTGCGATACCTACCACTTGCTATGTCATGCCACCCATATTGCCAAGTCAAACCTCTAACCATCCATGTCCTAGCAAACCGTTGATTGGCTATGTTACCGCTTTGCTCAGCCCCTCTTATAGCGTTGCTAGTTGCAGGTGAAGATGAAGTTTGTTCCATGTTGGAACATGATTATTTTGGGATATCACAATATCTCTTATTTAATTAATGCATCTATATACTTGGTAAAGGGTGGAAGGCTCGGCCTTATGCCTGGTGTTTTGTTCCACTCTTGCCACCCTAGTTTCCGTCATACCGGTGTTATGTTCCTTGATTTTGCGTTCCTTACACGGTTGGGTGATTTATGGGACCCCCTTGACAGTTCGCTTTGAATAAGACTCCTCCAGCAAGGCCCAACTTTGGTTTTACCATTTGCCACCTAAGCCTTTTTCCCCCGGGTTTTCGCGAGCCCAAGGGTCATCTTTATTTTAACCCCCCGGGCAAGTTCTCCTTCGATTGCTGGTCCAAACTAGAGCACCGTGCGGGACCGTCCCTAGGCAACTTGGGTCACATTGGTACCTGTACGCTTCGCTTATCCGGTGTGCCCTGAGAACGAGATATGTGCAGCTCCTATCGGGATTTGTCGGCACAATCGGGCGGCTTTGCTGGTCTTGTTTTATTACTGTCGAAATGTCTTGTAGTCCGGGACTCCGAGACTGATCGGATCTTCCCGGTAGAAGGAATATCCTTCGTTGACCGTGAGAGCTTATAATGGGCTAAGTTGGGACACCCCTGCAGGGTATTATCTTTCGAAAGCCGTGCCTGCGGTTATGAGGTAGATGGGAATTTGTTAATGTCCGGTTGTAGAAAACCCGAAGTTGACCTTAATTAAAACACATCAACCGCGTGTGTAACCGTGATGGTCTCTTCTCGGCGGAGTCCGGGAAGTGAACACGGTGTTGGAGTTATGTTTGACGTAGGTTGTTCTAGGATCACTTCTTGATCACTTCTAGCTTCACGACCGTGCTTTGCTTCTCTTCTCGCTCTCTTTTGCGTTGTTAGCCACCATATATGCTAGTCGCTTGCTGCAGCTCCACCTCACAACCCTATCCTACCTTTAAGCTTAAATAGTCTTGATCTCGCGGGTGTGAGATTGTTGAGTCCCCGTGACTCACAGATTCTACCAAAACAGTTGCAGGTGCCGACGATGCCAGTGCAGATGATTCAACCGAGCTCAAGTGGGAGTTCGACGAGGAACGTGGTCGTTACTATGTGTCTTTTCCTGATGATCAGTAGTGGAGCCCAGTTGGGACGATCGGGGATCTGTGTAGCATTTGGGGTAGTCTTCTTTCATTTTGGTTCCGTAGTCGAACCTTGAGTGTAATCTGGATGATGAATGTTTATTTATGTATTGTGTGAAGTGGCGACTGTAAGCCAACTATGTATCTCTTTCCCTTATGTATTACATGGGTTGTGTGAAGATTACCTCACTTGCGACATTGCTTTCAATGCGGTTATGCCTCTAAGTCGTGCTTCGACACGTGGGAGATATAGCCGCATCGAGGGCGTTACAGACGCCTGTGGCAGAGGTTGGTACGACGAGCTCCAGTCTGTGTTGTGATCCATCCGCACAACCGCGACCAAGCCAACTGGAGAGACCCCGTTCTTCCTGGTCTTCGGAGCTGAAGCAGTCCTCCCTCATGAGGTCAGACGACGCTCCGCGCGGGTCCTGACGTTCGACGAGGCGCAGCAGGACGCCATGCGGGGGACAGGCCTCGTGCTGGGGGAGGAACGCCGCAGAGAAGCCGCGTTACGAGCGGCGAGATACCAACGGGCGCTATGACGATATCACTGCCGCAACATCTGCCCCAGGACTCTCAAGGTAGGAGACCTCGTGCTCAGACGGGTTCTCTCCAGGGAGGGGCTGCACAAGCTCTCCCCCATGTGGGAGGGCCCGTTCAAAGTTGTTCATGTTTCCAGGCCTGGCTCAGCACGCTTGGAGACTCAGGAGGGGGAGCCGATCCAGAACGCGTGGAACATCCAGCACCTCTGGAGGTTTTACCCCTAAAAGGCCTAGAGCCTGTGAAGAAGGCGAACGCCTGTGAAGATATCCTTTTTGGAAAAGGCCCAGAGCCTGTGAAGAAGGCGAACGCCTGTGAAGATTATGCTTTTAAGAAGAAAGGCTCGGAGCCTGTGAAGAAGGCAAACGCCTGTGAAGATATCCTTTTTGGAAAAGGCCCAGAGCCTGTGAAGAAGGCGAATGCCTCTGAAGATTACGCTTTTAAGAAGAAAGGCCCGGAGCTTGTGAAGAAGGCAAACGCCTGTGAAGATATCCTTTTTGGAAAAGGCCCAGAGCCTATGAAGAAGGCGAACGCCTGTGAAGATTACGCTTTTAAGAAGAAAGACCCGGAGCCTGTGAAGAAGGCCAACGCCTGTGAAGCTCGCCGCCCGTGACACTCTCACGTAATAATGAGTTGGGGCTGTACACGCCCCGGAGTCTCAGGAGCGCCGGCCTCAGGCCCTGGGGCTCCCTCCCAAGCCTAGTGGCAGCACTTAGCTCCGCGCTGGTGAGAAGACGTCGAAGACTAGATTAGGTGCCAGACGCGACTTTTTCATTTGCTTTCGCAGTTGGGTTGTTCATTTGCTCTCTGCAGTTGGGTTGTTCATTTGCTTTCCGCGGTTGGTTTGTTCATTTTGCTTTCCAAAGTTTTATTGAAGCTGTTACCGACCCTGACTTGCAGTTCTTCGCCTTTTCACTCTCCTAACTCGATTTCTCTTGTGCAAGGCCTCGCGAGGGGGCAGTCGAGCGCCCTCGCGGGTGTTACTGTCCTAATCGTTCAAAGGCTTCGCGACCTGGGCCCATTACAGGAGCACCCCTCCGGTCCGTGCCCCACGGGCACTGCGACACGAACACAGGGCCTGGGTCGGTCGCCCCCCACTACGGCTGGAGCCGGGAACTATCCACTCGCGGGCACATAGCTAAGAAGCATGATAACGAAAGCAAAGCGATGACTAACAGCAATAACCCAAAACACGCCCCCGCGGGGCCCCACGCTACTGTCTTTTTACGCAGGAAAAAGGAAAAGGAAGAGCGAATCGGGCACGGCTCGCCCCACACCGGCCTGCAGGGAAGGTTCGAGCCGCCTCTGGGATCAAGCGGACTCCCCCTCGCATTTCACCGAGGCGCGACGGCGGGTAGACGTGCCACCACCACCCAAGCAGGCGCGGCGGGGCGGGGGCTGGCCGCGGCCACTGCTAGAAGAGTCGCCGCCTGAAGAAGAGCCGGAGAAGCTTGGGGAACCTTGAGCGCCGCCGACCACGCGAGCGTTGTCCTCTCCGTCGTCGCCGGGGCTGGGTTCCCGGCCGCCGTTGTCAACCTCAGGGCAGCACCCTGCGCGGCGACCACCTTCCCCAAACACCCTCGCGTAGAGGGTGGCATCGCCATCGAACTTGAAGTGCAGGGTGCACCGACGGCTCAGGCCACGCGCACGGGCAAACGTCTGCCAACCACGGGTCAAGGCCAGACTGTCAGACGAGGAGACCTCCAGTGAAGCCCATGAGGCCCGGCTGCAGCAGCCGTCCGCCTGAAGCCAGAGGCCGCCCGGGGCGCCAGCCGGGAGTTCGCCGAGGAGGAAGCGAGGGAGTTGAAGCCGGTCGCCGGTCGGCTCCGCCGACCACACCACGAACTCCGGCAGCACCTCTGCAGCGTGGAAGCGCGGCCTAGGGGGACGCACGACCGAAGCGCGCCCCCCGACCGCAACTGCCCGCCCGACACCGTGCTGGAAACCATCTCCACGGCCGCGGGGAGCTGCCGAGGTGGCCACAGGGTGTTTGCGAGGGCGCCCACGTCCGCGCTTGGGAAGGGGAGAGGCGGGCTCAACCTGGTGAGCTTTCCCCTTCTCTGCGGCCGAGAACCTCCTCGACGGAGCCATTGTAGCAAAACGGAGTAAGGACCGGGAAGAAGGAGAAGCAAGAAGAGATGGACTGGAAGGGCACGAGCAGTTCCGTACTTATAGCCGGCGGAGACCAACCATCAACCCCCACAATCACAGGTAATCATGACACGATTTGCATGCAGGGACTTGTCCAATCCGCGCGATCACCAAGGCGTCGTGGGGAAGCGGAGGCGCCCACGTCCCATCAACCGCCACGCGGCGCCCAAGGCCGCAGGCTGTTAGGGCCCGCGGTGCTTCGCCCTTGCCCTTTCGCCTCTCGGCCCGGCCAAGTCCGAGCGCGCCTTGGGCCCGGGGGCTACTGTCGGCGTTCTGGGAACGGGGGTCCCCAGACTTGCCTGCCTGCGGCCTGCGGCGTGGCTCGAAGGAGGCCCAGCATGGCCCATCTTCATCAGCACAAGACCCAAGACCCTCGCGAGGGGCCAAGCCTCGCGGGGCGGACGACGCAGGGCTTCCTCAGGCGCGGCCTCATCAGGCTGGCTCACGAGGAGGCGGAGAGATCAAGGCGGGGTATCTCACGAGGTGCCCATGACGTAAGCCATGACGACCAAGGGCGCCAGGCGGGCGCCAGCCTGCACAGTGTCCTCCCTTTCCTCTTTGGTGCTAAGGGGGCAAGCGCAGGCAAGAGGATCAAGCAAAGGCATCCACTTTGGTGCAACGAGACCAAGACCAGCTCTGCGACAAGAAGGAAGTCATCATGGAGCCCAAGCCAGCGTCATCACCAGAGCCTTTGGCAGGCGAGGACCAACTTTAGTCAGGATAAGTGTACTAGGTGTTCCCCTTCAAAATGGCCAACTGTTGGCGCCCTTCCCGCTCAATATTTGGGAAGAGGCCTAGGGCCTTTGCCTATAAATAGGACTAGCCACCCCCAAGGTAGAGGGGAGAGGAGGATGAGACAGAGAGAGAGAGAGAGAAGGGCGACTGAACCCCTCTAGCAGTTCATCGCCTCAATCAAGAACAGACCCTCGCGAGGCTGTTCTTCCTTGTATTGTTCATCCTCATCAGCCCAAGAGGCAATCCACCACACCACACTGGAGTAGGGTATTACACCACATCGGTGGCCCGAACCAGTATAAATCCTGTGTCTCTTGTGTTGTTCTTTCAGTAGTTTAGATCTTTGCGAGACGGAGAGGTAGAGAGCGTAATCTCCACGCGCACCCGAGAGTTCGAACCTCAAGGGTCTGCCGGAACCCGAAATCCGACAGATCTCACGGTGCTGTCGGCGCTTGGTCTCGAGCCGACACAGCGCGGCTCCATCCACGGCGGCGTCGCCGACCACTTCCTCCACGGCGTCGCTCCCTCGGCGGTGACGTCCACATCAGTAGGACCTGCTGCTGCTTTAGCCCTCGCTCGCACTGCTGCTCTGCTCTTGCTCTCGGTCCCCTGCCTGGTCTGCTCTTGCTATTGCTCTTGCTCTTGCTGCTGCTCTCGCTCTTGCTCTTGCTTGCGATGCTGCTCCGATTTAGCTACACTTCAGTCGAATGAATTGACTTTTGGGTCAGTCGATTTTCAGGGGGTGGGGGGCTCGCCGGGGTGAAGGAAGAACCAGCCGCAACGGGGAGGGGGGCTCGCCGGAGAGGTAGCCCACTATCTATCTTAGGGTACAGGATGGGGGCGGTGGTCGCCGGCGGTGGCGGGGCGTTGGCGGGGCGGTGGCGTGGGGATCGACGGAGAAAAAGCTCAGCACGTGGGGGCCTAGAGGGATGGCCGGGGCGGCAGAGGACCGGTGGTGGGGAGTGTTTTCAGGGTGGGCGGGGCGGCGCACCACCGGCCGCAGGCGGCGGGGGGCTGCTGTTTGGCTGGCTCAGGGGGGTGGAGGTTGAGGATGAACCGCAGGCCCTTGATTTCGTATCCAACGGCTGCAAAATCGACTAACCAGAGATGAAAAGGTCAATCGACCGACATGTAGCCTCACCTTGCTAGTGCATTCAGTTTCGATAGCAAAATTCAGTTTTGACAGTTAAGTTCAGTTTCGACAGTTAAGTTCAGTTTCAACAGTTAAGTTCAGAGATGAGCGCCTGATGTATTTTACATCTAGCACTTTGTGGTTATGTATTTGACGTCATGTATTGGAGATGCTATTAGAATTCCACTCAGGTTAACGTTGTTTGTTGTCTCTCTTGTCCTGCTTCAGCCTCGGCGTCATACAACTCATCGGAGCTGCTCCAAAGACGAAACCCTCCATCACAGCGGAGCAGTACCTCGGGCTCCATCTCCAGACGCCTAAGATCTTCTTCACCTCCTCCGATAGCCAAGTCAGCCGGAGCATCCTCACCGGCCAACCCAATCACGCTGAGATCGACATGGCTTCGCCAAAGAGGTTGTACACTTGTTACATCTCTTTTTTACTCTACATGTTATATATATTGTCCACTGAGCACTCGTAGTAACGGGAAATACGATTATTTTATCCTACTATATGACAAGCAGTGAGGTACCAGGCAACTTAGCTATCCATGATGGACTCTCTTGAACGCCATCATTATTTATCTCTGCGCGTTTCAGCTGTGCATTTGTCGATGGGCCTGGGAGTTGAGCTAGTATGGAAGTGGCCTGGGTCCAAAGTAATAGAAGTAGCACAAAAACATTTTTTTAGTGTAGGATTTTCCTTGCTCAAGCCTGCCTACTAGAATCGCCAGTGCTTGAAAGTAAAAGTGAATGAAAAACATCGGAATTGGAAAGGTTCCTATGGTACTACTTCTCATGAATTTGGTGCAAAGGAATGGAGCAAAGGAAAACTGTAGGATTTGTTCCTTTAGTGTCTCCTTGAAAGAAAAAACCGTAGGAATTCTAATTTCCACATCTCCTCCTTTTCATATTCCTATTCATCAAGCACAAGACTAAGAGATAGTAGCATAATAGCATTATAACCGTACATTTTATTGTGGTTTGACTTAATCTCACCATGCTTTTTTGCATCCTGTGATCTTCCAATTGTTGTGAATCAAACACCCAGATTGGCAAAAATCCTGTGTTTTTAAATTCTATGTTTTGCACGCGCATACCAATCCTATTCCTGTCTATTTCCTATCCTTGCATTGTTAGAATCCTCAAATTCAAACAAGCCCTTACTTAATTACTTCTATTACAGATATGTGTCAAAGAAAACCTTGTGTGGTTTGTCCTGCTCCTGCGGCGCTGTGTTCCACCCCAGCTCAGCTGCTCCAATGACAGAAGGGTTCACCATAATAGGGATCCGCTCTCTAGACTGTCTTTCGCCGCATCAGATCTTCTTCCCCGCCGCCGGCAGCCACGGCAACTGCATTACCATCATCAACTGAGCAGATGACCTTGAGGACTACACGGGTCCACAAGAGAGGTCGCACTCTTCCGTGTCTGCTTACGTTATGCGTCTCTTAATATGATGACATGCTACATTATCATCGTGTTCACCTATTAGACTCCGAGTCAGGTCCAAACTAATGCTGAAACTTGAGTTTTTAAATGGTTGTGGGGTACATATTGGGGCAGCAATCAGTGCTATCTGTCTACTATCTGCTTAATCTCCGGTGTCTTCTATGAGTTTCATGTTGGGTGCAAACAAACATTAAAGGAGCCATTATCTGTATTTTTTAACTAAAGCTATTATCTGCCTGCTATCATTGGTTTTGGGTCTATCCACAGTTTGCTACCATCACTCTGGATTTGTGCATGCACTCCTTACATAATCTCACTATGTTTTATTCCTATGCATGCCAGTTGTTCTACACAATGGAACTGATCATGTAGAGCAAAAGAGACGAGCCTTGCGTGGCAATAAAATTTCATGCAGACGTCGTTCCATGGTGGGCGCAAAGGCAGCCCCCCTCCACCCATTTCGGATCGTAATCAAGAGGAAGATAACTGTTATGAGGGGGATTCAGAAGGAGAAGACCACTCCTATTTACCCCATGAGGTCTTCGCTCTAACTTGGTATGCTGATGTTGGCAATATCATGCATATGGTGCCTTGCATTGCTTACTGTATACATTAAAGATGTCATGTGCTTAGTTTAGACATGCTTTGTGTCAATGCCATCTGTTTAGTTTCTTTATCATATATGTGAATCATGCAATGCCATCTTGTCTAACCAGGCATCATATATGTGAATTTTGCAATGCCACCCTGGTTAGCCAGTCATCTTCTATGTGAATTATATCATGCCATCATTTTTTATTACGTGTTAAATTTGTCAACAATTTTAGTACATTCAATTACTCTTCCTGTGCATCAACCATTTGGCACGGTCATGGAAAAATCTGGAGTGGAAACAAGGTCTTTAGAGCAGACAATGCTATCTGACGAAGCGCATGTCTTGCTGGTTACCGATAGCTCCTCAGAGGAGGATTCAGAGATAGATGACCAGTCATATTCCCCCCCCCCCCCGAGGTGCATGCCCTAACTTGGCAGGGTTATGTTGCTCATATCGTGCGTATGGTATCTTGCATTGCTATGTCATTTGCTTATTTTAGACATGCTTTGTGTGAATGCCACCTGTTTAGTGTCTAATTACCATATATGTGAATTATGCAATGCCATCTTGTTGCAAGGCATTATATATGTGAATTATGCAATGTTATCTTGTTGCAAGGCATTATGTATGTGAATTATGCAATGCCATGCTATTTAGGCAAGCGTCATATATGTGAATTATATCATGTCGTCCTTTTTTTGTATTTCTCATTGCTTTTGTCGACAATGTTTGTATATTCAACTGCTCTTCCTCTGCTTCAGCCATTTGAATTGGTGATGGAGAAATCTGGAGTGAAAACAAGGTCTTCAGAGCAGACAATGCTACCTGCTAAAGCAGATATCTTGCTGGTTACAGATAGCTCTTCAGAGGAGGATTTAGAGGCAGATGACCAGTCCTATTATCCCCATGAGGTGTATGCTCAAACTTGGCAGAGTTATATTACTCATATAATGCATATGTTGTATTGCAATGCTTAGTTTTTACATCATATACACAATATTGAATGTCATCTCCTTAGTTGACACATCATATATGCGATTGCCCTCTACTCACTTCCTTAGTATATAAATCATGTATTTGAATTATGTCATGCTATGATGTTTACATAGACAGCATGTATCTGAATTATGGCATGCCAACCCATTTTCTAAAGACATAATATAGTTATATCATCTCATCATGTTTACATAGTCATCATATTTAAATTATGTCATTCTATCCGTGAATTATATCATGCCATCATGTTTCCATCGACGGCATGCTTGTGATTTATGGCATGCCAACCACTTTAATAGACACATCGTATAGTTATATCATGTCATTCTGTTTACATAGTCATCATATTTTGAAGTATGTCATTCTATCATGTTTAGTTAGCCATCATACATGTGAAATTGTGCCATGCTATCCTGTTTAATTAGCCATCATATATGTGAAATTATGTCCTGCTATTCTATTTGCTTAGACAACATAAATGTGAATTATTTCATGCCCTGTTTTATTCCCTACTATCCATTGCACCTGTCTATCTTACAATGTTTGTACATTCAATTACTTTTCTTGTTTACCAGCCATTTCAATTGGAGGGAGTGATGGCAGTATCTGTGGGAGTAAAGACACGATCTTCAGAAAAGATCGTGCTACCTGTTGATGCAGATAGAACCACGGTTGTGCTTGCCCAAGAACCAGCCCCACCACACATAACCCACACTCATGCAGATTGTACCCCTACCCAGTTGGACAGAGAACCAGCTACACCCCTTCTAACCCCAACCCCAGCAGATAGACACCCAGTTCCCGTTGACACAGCACCGTCTCCACCATAGAGCACCCAAACACGAGCAGTTAGTAAGGCAACTGCAGTGCCCAAATCGAGAGGACCACCACTCCGAACCCGAAGTCAACGCTTAAAGCAGAAGAAGAATTGTTCTCAGGTCAGGTTTCGTAGCTATGGTTCATACTACTTTGCTCTTGCATCACTGTATTTACTGATACCAACTAATTTCAAATTTGAAGGATGCAATTGAAACTCCAATGGCGCAACAGGTATGTTTTAAACCTGTTTCTTCAACGTGTTTGGCTGTTTGCTGTTGTAACTTGCTCTATGTTGATTTCAGTTTCAATTGAATAAACAGTTATGTTCTCATGCCATGCACATTACAAGTGTTGTTATTGCTGTGTAGTTTCCCACACTTATATTCTGTTTATGCTGCTTTGTCTTAAATAGATATGATTTGAACTGTATCTATCTTGATTTGGCAACATAAACTAGAATGATATAGACCATACAGTGACCATACTACATAGATATATGTTTGTTTCATGTTGTTATCCTGTCCACCTTACTACTGAACTGGTTTACCAAAATGAGTTTCATATACTACATTGTAAACCTGAGATGTGTTTGTTTGTTTCTCTTTTAGAACGCGGATAAAATATTGGAGAAGAGTACCCTGTTATGCAATGGTAAAGGAAGTAATGCAGATAAGGTTCAAGATAGTGAGACATCCCTGTTGGTCTCCAAGAAAGCTGATAAAAACTATATTGAAGACACTGAGACAACCCCAAAGTCCTGTCTTGATGTAGTGTTCGAGTTACTGGCTACCACTGCTGGCACCAGCTCTTCGAACTCGTTGCCTGAATCAGTTCGGCTTCTTGAGTCTCAACTTCAAGTTGAAAGACATCGATCAGATGTTATGCGACAGGAAGCCGAAGGACTGAGGAAGTCCCTGCAGAATTCAGATGCATACTTTCTGGTGCAACAGCAAGCGCTGGAGGACTTAAGCGCCAAACAAGAGAAAGTTAATAAGCTTGCTAAGCATCTTGCAAGCATTATGGGTACCCAGGATATTGTTTCTTGAGCACTTCTGAAGTGGTTTCAGTTCTTGACTTGTTTTGCTGCGGCGTTTATATGCTGCTGTGTTCCCTATATTTGCACTGGTGGCGAACCTTGATGCCCAGTGGATGTAATATGTGTAATAGCCGTGATAGTCTAGTGTAAGTTGCTTGCTTATTTATTTCCTTGTTGTCTTGTTTATTTGTTTGCTTGTAGTCAGTGCAGTTCTTTTTCTGCGGTTTGCTAGTGGCTGCAATAACCTACTTTTTAAAACTAGGCCACAATAACCATGGGCTAATATTTACTGTAGTGACACTGGGCCTCCTACAGGCCGTAGAAACTGTGGGCCTTCTATGGGTCGTATAAACAGTGGGCCTTCTACGGGCCGTAGAAGCAGTGGGCCTTCTATGGGCCGTAGAAACAATGGGCCTTCTACGGGCCGTATCATCAATGGGCCTTCTACGGGTCGTATCATCAATGGGCCTTATACGGGTCGTATGATTGATTGGCCAAACATGGGCCAAACAGACCGCATTCTGGCCGTAAACGGGCTAGAGTTGGAATCGTCCGTTCATGGGCCGACCATAACGGGCCATCATTAATAGGCCGTATTTGATGACGCTATGAAAATGGCCCAACGTATTAACGGACCACAAACGGGCCGACTGTAACCACGGGCTGCATTTGGCCCACAAGTAGAAAATGACAGTAACGGGCCGTAAGTAAACGAATGCTGGAAATGAGCCCAAGAATAAATGGGCTCTGAGAAGGCCGAAAGATAACATGGGCTGGAAACGGCCCAACGGAATAACGGGTCGTTAATGGGTATAAAGTGATACACTGTTCATTACGGGCCAGTTTCACCACGGGCTGTTAATGGGTGTAAAGTGATACACTATTCATTACGGGCCAGTTTCACCACGGGCCATTAATAGGCCAAGAGTTACATAGGGCCTCATACGGGTCGAAATACGTCATTGGCCATACATGGGCCAGGAGTGAAAACGGGCTGGAATCATATTGGATGGCCCAAATGATGCTACTGGGCCTAATTCGGATAGGGCGTAACGGGCCTTGGGTTAGCGGGTTGTAAATGGGCTATATGCGAACAGGCCGTTAACAGGCTTTCCATGGGCCGGCCCGCCACCTTTTGACCAAGTCAAACGGGCCGACCTTTTCACAGGAATGGGCCTCTGTTGGGCCGTGCCACGTGTCGACGTATCATAGGCGCCTATCTGACCCACTGACGAGCTGACACGTGTTTCGTCCGGCCAGTAAGAATTTTACACGTGGAAATTTCCCATTGGTCGGGGCTGTTAACGGGTTATCGGATCCAAAACCCGACCCGATAGCTTAACGGCGTTCCGTTACGGTGGATGCCACGTGTCGGTCACCCTTGACGAAAGCACTTCTGTGACGCGCGATTTATCGTCATGGAAGTGGACACTTCCGTGATGATAATTTTGGTACTGTCATGGAACACTTCTACGATAGCACAGGTATGACTATCTTGATTCTGTCATAAATTTGTCATGGATGTACATGCATGACAAAAAAAAGCGACCTACTGTGACAAACACGTATCATCACGGAAGTGTATTTTTTTTGTAGTGTTCATGGCGATGATGGCCTCTTCGGGATACTCCTCCATGGCCGCCAGTGATGATGGCGCCCTCCGGCAGGGTGCCGGAGAGAGCCTAGATTGATTTCTCATGGCTACAGAGGCTTGCGGTGGCGGAACTTCCAATCTAGGTTATTTTCTGGGAGTTTCTGTATTTATAGGAATTTTTGGCGTCGGTCTCACGTCAAGGAGGTGCCCGAGCTGTCCACCAGGCAGGCCCACGCGCCCAGGGGGTGGGCGCGCCCCCACCCTCTTGGGTAGCTCGGGACTCTCCTGGCCCAACTCCAATGCTCCGTGGTCTTCTTTTGGTCCATAAAAAATCATCAAAAAATGGCACGTCAATTGGACTCCATTTGGTATTGCTTTTCTGCAAAACTCAAAAACAAGGAGAAAACAGAAACTGGCACTGGGCTCTCGGTTAATAGGTTAGTCCCAAAAATCATATAAAATAGCATATAAAACATCTAAGATGGATAATATAATAGCATGAATACTTCATAAATGATAGATACATTGGAGACGTATCATCAACATATGATTTCTTATGATAAAGTAACAATCTATTCACAATGTCAAGTATGAATCAGAAACTTCATTGAAAACTAACAAACTATGATCTCGGTCATTGAGGCAATTGCAATTTATCATAACATAGGAAAGAGTCAATATAAGAGCTTTTCAGCAAGTCCACATACTCAACTATGATTTAGTCTTTCACAATTGCTAACACTCACGCAATACTTATGGTTATGGAGTTTTAATCAGACATAGAGAAAGATAGGGGCTTATAGTGTTGCCTCCCAACCTTTTACCTCAAGGGTAATGTCAACAATAATATTTCATGCTAACTTACATCCAATTGGATATATATATCAGGATCTTTCCAACACAATGTGCTTGCCAAAGGATAAAATATTAAAAAGGAAAGGTGAGGATCACCATGACTCTTGCATAAGGTGTAAGACAAAAGTAAAAGATAGGTCCTTCGCAGAGGGAAGGAGAGGTTGTCATGTGCTTTTATGGTTGGATGCACGAAATCTTAATGCAAAAGAACGTCACTTTATATTGCCACTTGTGATATGGACCTTTATTATGCAGTCTGTCACCTTTATTGCTTCCATATCACAAGATCGTATAAAGCTTATTTTCTCCAAACTAATAAATCATACATATTTAGAGAGCAATTTTTATTGCGTGCAACAATGACAACTTACTTGAAGGATCTTACTCAATCCGTAGGTAGATATGGTGGACTCTCATGGCAAAACCGGGTTTAAGGATATTTGGGAGCACAAGTAGTATCTCTACTTGGTGCAAAGAATTTGCCTAGCATGAGGGGGAAAGGCAAGCCCAACATGTTGGACGATCCATGACAATATACTTTATTTCGAATATAAGAAAACATAACCCATTACGTTGTCTTCCTTGTCCAACATCAACTTTTTAACATGTCATATTTTAATGAGTGCTCACAATCATAAAAGATGTCCAAGATAGTATATTTATATGTGAAAACCTCTCTTTATTTATTACTTCCTATTAATTGCAACGAGGACCAAAACTATGTTTATCAACTCTCAACAACTTTTATTCATCATACTCTTTATATGTGAAGTCATTACTCTCCATAAGATCAATACGATCTCTTTAATTCTTTTTTATTCTTCCTTTTATTTTTATTCCCTCAAGTTCATAGCAAGATAACCAAGCCCTTGACTCAAAACTAATCTTTATTATATATAGCTCACGGACTCGATTACATAGAAGGATCATAAAGCATAACTCAAAACTAGATCATACTAAAACTTTAGTCTACTAGATCAAGATTTTACCAAAAGGATCGAACTAAGAAAAACGGTAAAGATAGGAGTGTGATGGTGATACGATACCGGGGCACCTCCCCCAAGCTTGGCAATTGCCAAGGGGAGTGCCCATACCAGATACTCAGTTCTCCTTTGCTCGTGAAGAAGATGATGGTGATGATGGATAGTCGCACATCGAGCGTAGGAGATCCTCCAATTTGCGGATAATGCCCTTGAGTGCGGTGATATGTTCCTTCAACAAAATATTTTCATGTGTGAGATACTTATTTTGTATGCGAGCTAACTCAATCATCTTGAAAGCTTCAATCTCCGTTGGGGTAAGAAGATTGTAATGAGGTTGGAGGATGTATTCGTCTCAATGGCCTTCTTGATCCCATCATCCTTGTTGATCTCCCCGGGTTCTTCTATCTTCAGCTCTATCTTCATTAGCCAAGCATCGTTGCCCTCGTTGTTGGAGGAGGGGGACGACATGATGCCTGGCCTTGACAACTCTGGCAGAAAACAGCTCGAAACAAAAATAGAGGATATTTGCGTGGTACGGTGGTCAAAACCTTCAGGAGATTATATAATGATTTTTTACCGACCAAAAGAAGTATCGTGCAAGAAAACAGAGTCCGGAGAGCACACGAGGTGCCCACGAGGCAGGGGGCGTGCCCAGGGGGTAGGGCGCGCCCTCCACCCTCGTGGATGCCTCGTGTCCTCTTCGGACTACTTCTTATTTTCCTATTTTCATAAATATTCCAAAAGGGAGAAAAAATGCTATTAGAACTATTTTGGAGTCGGTTTACTTACCGTACCACATACCTATTCCTTTTAGGAGTGTGAAATGTTCTAGAAAGTGTCCCTTATGTACTCCTCCGGGGTTACAGTCTCAATAACATTAGTTTCAACATTTATGGGATTACCTGAGATATAATGTTTGATTCTTTGACCGTTCACCACCTTCGGATTTGTGCCTTCGAAGTTGTTGATTTTTATGGCACCGGAACGATAGACCTCCTCGATAACGTAAGGACCTTCCCATTTAGAGAGAAGTTTTCCTACAAAAAATCTTAAACGAGAGTTGTATAGCAAAACATAATCACCTACATTAAACTCACGCTTTTGTATCCTTTTTTCATGCCATCTTTTAACTTTTTCTTTAAATAGTTTGGCATTCTCATAGGCCTGGGTTCTCCATTCATCAAGTGAGCTAGTGTAAAATAGCCTCTTCTCACCGGCAAGTTTGAAATCCTAATTGAGCTCTTTAATGTCCCAATACGCCTTATGTTCTAGTTCGAGAGGTAAGTGACATGCTTTTCCATAAACCATTTTATACAGAGACATACCCATAGGATTTTTATATGCAGTTCTATAGGCCCATAATGCATCATCAAGTTTCTTGGACCAATTCTTTCTAGATCTATTAACAGTCTTTTGCAAAATTAATTTGAGCTCTCTATTACTAAGTTCTACTTGACCACTAGAATGCGGGTGATATGGAGATGCAATTCTATGGTTGACATCATACTTGGCAAGCATTTTACAAAAAGCTCCATGAATAAAGTGTGAACCACCATCAGTCATTAAATATCTTGGGACTCGAAACCTCGGAAAAATAACTTCCTTAAGCATCTTAATAGAGGTGTTATGAGCAGCACTACTAGTTGGAATAGCTTCTACCCACTTAGTAATGTAATCAACAGCAACTAAAATATGTGTATACCCATTAGAGGAAGGAACCGGTCCCATATAATCAAAGCCCCAAACATCAAATGGTTCAATAAAAATTGAATAGTTCATAGGCATTTCTTGACGTCTACTAATATTACCAATTCTTTGACATTCATCACAAGACAAGACAAACTTACGGACATCTTTGAAGAGAGCGGGCCAATAAAAACCGGATTGCAATACCTTATGTGCAGTTCTATCTCCAGCGTGGTGTCCTCCATAAGCCTCGGAGTGACACCTGCGTAGGATCTGTTCCTGTTCATGCTCAAGTACACAACATCTAATAACACCATCTACTCCCTCTTTATAAAGATGTGGGTCATCCCAGAAGTAATGTCTTAAATCATAGAAACACTTTTTCTTTTGCTGGTATGTGAAACTAGGTGGTATAAATTTAGCAACAATATAATTAGCATAATCAACATACCATGGAGCAGTACGAGAAGCATTTATGACAGATAATTGTTCATCAGGAAAGCTATCATCAATAGGTAGTGGGTCATCAAGAACATTCTCTAACCTAGACAAGTTGTCTGCAACGGGGTTCTCGGCTTCCTTTCTATCAATAATATGAAAATCAAATTCTTGTAGTAGGAGAACCCATCTAATAAGTCTAGGTTTAGCATCTTTCTTTTCCATAAGATATTTAATAGCAGCATGATCAGTGTGAACAGTTACTTTAGAATCAACAATATAAGGTCTGAACTTATCACAAGCAAATACAACTGCTAAGAGTTCTTTTTCAGTAGTAGCGTCATTTCTTTGGGCACTGTCTAGAGTTCTACTAGCATATTGGATAACATTTAATTTCTTATCAACTCTTTGTCCTAGAACATCACCTACAGCATAATCAATAGCATCACACATAATTTTAAAGGGTAAATTCCAATCAGGAGGCAGAACAATAGGTGCAGAAATCAAAGCTTTTTTAAGTATTTCAAACGCTTCTACACAATCATCATCAAAGACAAAAGGAACATCTTTTTGTAAGAGATTAGTCAGAGGAATAGAAATTTTTTAGAAGTCTTTAATGAACCTCCTATAAAAACCGGCATGACCAAGGAAACTTCTTATACCTTTAATGTCCTTAGGACACGACATCTTTTCAATAGCATCAACTTTAGCTTTATCAACTTCAATACCTCTTTCAGAAATTTTATGCCCCAGGACAATACCTTCATTAACCATAAAGTGGCACTTCTCCCTATTCAAGACAAGATTAGTTTCTTCACATCTCTGCAAAACACGGTCAAGGTTTCTTAAGCAATCATCAAAAGAAGTTCCATATACGGAAAAAATCATCCATGAAAACCTCAACAATCTTTTCACAAAAGTCAGAGAATATAGCAATCATACATCTTTGAAAGGTAGCAGGTGCATTGCATAAACCAAAAGGCATACGTCTATAAGCAAAGGTACCGAAAGGGCAAGTAAAAGTGGTCTTTTATTTATCCTCTTTTGACACAGGTATTTGAGAGAAAACAGAATAACCATCTAGAGAGCAAAAATGTGTATGTTTGGATAATCTTTCTAGCATTCGATCAATAAAAGGTAAGGGGTAATGATCCTTTTTAGTAGCTTTATTTAGTTTGCGATAATAATTACCATTCTATAACCTGTAACAATTCTTTGTGGGATCAATTCGTCTTTATCATTAGGAACAACAGTAGTACCTCCTTTCTTAGGAACACAATGGACAGGGCTTACCCACTGACTATCAGCAACGGGATAAATTATACCTATCGGCGTTCTGGGAACGGGGGTCCCCAGACTTGCCTGTCTGCGGCCTGCGGCGTGGCTCAAAGGGGGCCCAGCACGGCCCATCTTCTTCAACACAGACCTAAGACCCTCGCGAGGGGCCAAGCCTCGCGGGGCGGACGACACGGAGCTTCCTCAGGCGAGGCCTCATCAGGATGGCTCACGAGGAGGCGGATAGATCAAGGCGCGGTACCTCACGAGGTGCCCATGACGCAAGCCATGACGACCAAGGGCGCCAGGCGGGCGCTAGCCCGCGTAGTGTCCTCCTTTCCTCTTTGGTGCAAGGGGGCAAGCGTAGGCGAGAGCATCAAGCAAAGGCACCCGTTTCGGTGCAACGAGACCAAGACCAGTCCAACGGAAGGAAGGAAGTCATTGTGGAGCCCAAGCCAGCGTCACCACCAGAGCCTTTGGCAGGCGAGGACCAACTTTAGTCAGGATAAGTGTACCAGATGTTCCCCTTCAAAATGGCCAATTGTTGGCGCCCTTCCCGCTCAATATTTGGGGAAGAGGCCCAGGGCCTTTGCATATAAATAGGACTAGCCACCCCCAGGGTAGAGGCATCTAGAAATCTAATCAGCTAGGATCCACGGATCGATCGGCAATCGGATCGGAGAAAGAGTGAGAGAGAGAGAGAGAGAAGGGCGACTGAACTCCTCCTAGCAGTTCATCGCCCCGGCCAAGAACAGACCCTCGCGAGGCTGTTCTTCCTTGTATTGTTCATCATCATCAGCCCAAGAGGCAATCCACCACACCACCACACTGGAGTAGGGTATTACACCACATCGGTGGCCCGAACCAGTATAAACCCTGTGTCTCTTGTGTAGTTCTTCTTGTAGCTTAGAACCTTGCGAGGCGGAGGGGTACAGGTAGGTAGGAGGTGTAATCTCCGCGCGCACCCCAGAGTTCGAACCTCAAGGGTCTGCCGGAACCCGAAATCCGACATTTGGCGCGCCAGGTAGGGGTGCGCCGGAATTCGTATTCCACCGCCCGTTTCTTCTTCGACCACCACGCCCATGTCTAACGCTCGTCGGGCCCGCGCCGAGCGCCGAGCCGCTCTCGCTTCCCGCGTCGCCCAGACGGCCCCTGTCAGTGGGCGTCCTCGCCGTTCCCCGTCGCCTGCCATCAACGCCGCCACCGGCCCGGCGGGGAACGAGCAACAAGCGTCGTCTCAGCATCCGTCCGTGCGGCAAGACGGCCGCACCGCTACTCCCTCGCTCACCCCAGCTGGTTCTTCATCCCGCGCGCTCCGCGCACCCATGGAGGCTCGAGCTGCGCTCATCGCGGCAAACGAGCTCCTGCGCTACCGTCTCGTCGACGATGTCTACGAAGAGTGGCTCGACCGCGTTGCCGAGCCCGTCCGCGCCACGGGGGGCTCTCCTGCGCCGTCTGTTCCGCTGCACCGCACCCCGCCCCGCGCGGGCGACAAAGCTCCGGGGGCGCTCCAGCCGCCTCCTCACCAAGAAGACGCCCCGGCTGCAAGGTGCGTGGCCCCTGGGCGGAACCCGCTCCGCCAGGCGCCAGCGCGGCAAGAGCAGAGCTGCCAAGAAGTCCCTCGCCCACTAGAAGCCGCCTGGGCGCTCCCTACTCCAGCACGTCGCGGCCATGCTCCTGCTCCTGCGCATCAAGACCGTGCGCTGCTCCCAGCTGCAGCGCGCAAGGACCTGCAGGACCAAGCTTTCTGTCACCCAAGGCCCCCTGTGGCCACGGCGGGCTGCCGTGCCTTCACCACCGAGCTGCGCAGCGTCGCGTGGCCTGGCAAGTTCAAGCTAGACCTGCCTCCTCGCTACGATGGCACGGCCGACCCTGCGGAGTTCCTCCAGCTCTATGAGCTGGGCATCGAAGCTGCCAATGGAGATGAGAAGGTCATGGCGAACTGGTTTCCCATGGCGCTCAAGGACGGGGCCCGCACCTGGCTCCTGAACCTGGCCCCAGGCACGATATCCTCCTGGGACGAGATGCGCGCCCGCTTCATCGCCAACTTCCAAGGCACTCGCGACTGGCCGCCCGCATTGAGCGACATGCGCCGCATCAAGCAACTGCCCGGAGAGACCCTGCAAAAGTACATCCAGCGCTTCAACAACGCACGCCTCAAGATTCCCAAGGTGTCCGAGGAGGCCATCATCTCAGCCTTCTCCGACGGCGTGCGCGACGTCAAGATGAAGGAGGAGCTGGCGATGCGTGAAGACCTGTGCACTTCCTTGGAGCTGTTCAACTTGGCGACCAAGTGGGCCAGGGCAGAGGAAGGGTGTATCTCCCTCCTTGAGCTGCCTGCCGTAGACCCAGAAGAGAAAAAGTCCAAGGCCAAGGACGTGAAGCGCAAGGGGGCTGCCGTGCTCGCGGCAGAACCGGACATCAAGCGGGACAGAGATCAGCCCGAATCTTCCAACGGCAGTCGGTACTGTGTGTACCACGACCTCCACACCCACAACACCAACGAATGTCAAGAGCTCCCAGCCGTGCGAGAAGGAAGGATCGGCCGTCGCCCCGATCGTGCCGACCGGGGCTACGGTCGAGGAGGAGGAAGGAACACAGGACGCTGGGAAGACAGCGGCCCACGCCAAGGGTGGCGCGATCGACCTCGCGAGGATCGCTGGCAAGACCTGCCTCGCGAGGGAGACTGGAGGGATCTGCCTCGCGAGGATCGCCCGCAAGGCAACACAGGCCTCCCACCACTGCCGTCGCAGCTAAGGAGAAACGAGGACCGCCACCAGGACGAGGGGGCTGGGGGCTTCTAGGAGCCACGCGCAATCACCTGCATCCTGGGTGGAGCTCAAGCCCCAGCCTCTCAGTGCATCTTCAAGCAGTTCGCCCGCGAAGTGAATGCAGTCCTCCCCAAGCTCGAAGCCACACGCCCTCTCAGGTGGTCATCATGCGCCATCATGTTCAGCTCAGCGGATCAGCTCAAGTGTGCAGCCACAGCCGGAGTCCTCCCGATGCTTTGTTCCCCAATCATCAGCAATGTGGTGGTCACCAGGACCCTCATCGATGGCGGGGCAGGGCTCAACGTCCTGTCCATGGAAACATTCAATAATCTCCAAGTGCCCTACAACCAGCTTCAGCCAACCAAGCCTTTCTCCGGAGTCACTGACGGCTCCACGGTCCCGATCGGGCAGGTCCGCCTCCCTGTCACCTTCGGAGCACGCGACAACTACCACACCGAGCTCATCGACTTCAACGTCGCTCACATTCGCCTACCGTACAACGCCATCCTTGGGTACCTGGTGTTGGCCAAGTTCATGGCCGTGACTCACCATGGCTACAACGTCCTGAAGATGCCAGGGAGTGGCGGAGTCATCACGGTGCCCTGTGAAGAGAAGGACGCGGTGTGTTCCCTGGAACGAGCCTTTCAGGCCGCATCACTGGAAGACCCGGATCGCGGAAGCAGGAGGCTCCCCGAGACCACTCCCAAGAAGAAGAAGACATCGTCTGGCCCGGTCCCTCAGGAGGCAGGCCCCTCAGGGCCCGCGCCTGCTCAGGGGGAACCTCCTTCCATCGCATAGGAAAGCGCGCCCGGCGCCCTCCTCAGGCAGGGCTCGGGGGCTCTCCCTTGGAGGGCCACCGACCTGGCTAAGGTCATGAGGGAGGCGCTTGGGCACCACGTGGAGGCGTGTTTCTAAGCACGTTTCCCTCAAGAAGGAGCAAGGCAAGAGGGGCCAGACCCTTAGGAGGTCGTCAACAAGGCCATTCAAGGGCTACAGGAGTCAAGAGTCATGAAAGGCGGCCGCCGCTTACCAGCTGTGGCTCCCCATCCAGGCGAGGATGGTGGGCTGCGCGTCTGCATCGACATACCAGGGCTCAATCGAGTCGCCTCTCTGGAGCGCCTCTGGCCCTCGCGAGTAGGGCACTGCGAAGGTCCACCCCACAGCTACGTTTGCATGCCTTACGGCTTGCCGAACACGGCTGCCACGTACCAGCGCCTCATGAGGGGCATCATCGAAGCTCAAGAGGCCAGGCGTTCCGCAGCCCTGGCGGAGATGGAGATGGTCCGCGAGGAGCCACCAGCGCCTCCGGAGCCTCCCGAGGCCCCTGGGCCTGGGGGCTCGTGAGGATCGGCTTCCGCAGCCCACCGAGTCTGCTTCACCAACACTGCTTCGTCCTCAACATCATAAGGTGACCTCTTTCAAGTTTCGTTTCTAGCTGGGAGCGCCCCCCAGGGCTGCATTATCCCCAGGTCGCGTGGGTCCGTCCCTGCGGCATGTATCCCTTTTTATTTCGTGTCGTTAGCTTACTTTGTTGGGGGCGCCCCATGGGCTGCATCATCCCCAAGTCGCTCGGGCCTGACCCAGTGACGCCTGCCTTCCCAGCATCTATTTGAATGAATCCACTTCTTCGCGGCTAATGTGTTTGACCTAGTTGCCCACTCAACTGACACCAACTGACGGAGCTGCTCCCAAAACGGCACGACGCTTGCGCATGGGTCCGTCCCTGCAACGCCGACAAACCTGAGTGGCTGAGCTCTGGCCGTGGCAGCCCCGCACTGCGCCACCTCGTCAAGCCTTCAGTGCCTCACCACCCCTCGAAAGCAACCATCGGCTGACTGTCAATTGCCATGGCAACCCCTCGTTCTTTCTATGATGGTCTACAGGATCCCCTAAAGGAGCTGCGTCAGGCGAGGCCCTTGCGGAGTCTCCTTCACTCTCACCCGCGCGAACCGCTTGCACGTTAAAGGGGGGGTGCTTGAGCATCTTGACTTAGGGCTCCTACTTGCTCTCCAGCCCTCACCCTCTGGCCTTGCCCACGGCATCGCGACCTGGCATACCAGCGACGGCTGAGACTCGCTCGAGAGCCGGGACCCGAGGACGTAGAGCAGAAAGGGGAGCAAAGGCGAGAGGGGAGGGACACGCGAGGACCTCGCCGACCAACCTCACGCCTGCTGATGCACGGACCTGGCGACACACCAGGGAGCGGTCCCTGATTCTCGAGATAAGTCACCACCCGGAAGTACCAGCTATCGCGGCACTGTCCCCGCACCTAATGCAATCCCGTGTTAGTGACGCCGCTCTCCTTTCTCACCGAACGACGGCTACTTGAGCGCCAAAGGGGACCTCCTGAGCATCGCGACTCAGGGGCTCTTACCAGACCTCGGGTCGCTCACCTCCTGGCCTTAACCACGGCATCGCAACCTGGCATACCAGCAACGGCTGAAGCCGCCTTGGGACTGGGACCTGTCGACGCAGAGCACCGAGCCCTCGTGAGGTTCGAAAGGGAGAATCGAGCTAAGACGGAATGAGCAACTCGCACAATTCTACGACAAGGGTTGTATTAACAAGCAGGATCACAGACACCTTACAAGCCCCCGCGGGGCGCGACTTTGATTCCTCGCAGGGAACAGATCCTAGAGGGACGCTAACTACACGCGCCCCTACAAAATACGCCATCATCAACAGTGGGCCGTCAAGCACCGGCGCCAACCCCATCCAGATCATAGTCGGCGATGGCCAGACGAGCCCGCCCTGCTCCAGGAGCGGCGCCGGCTCGGGGGCTCGTAGCTGTCGTCGCTCGTCTCCGGAGTCGCGAAGAGTTCGCCGAAGTCGTTGGATCCTCTGACGTCTCCGCCGCCCGAGGAGCCGCCAAGGGAGCAGTCGGCGGGCCTGGTCCTCGCCGTGGCAGGGTCCCGACCACCTCTCCTGGGGCAGCACTCCAGCCGGCGCCCGTTCACGTCAAAAACCTTGAAGAACATCACCGAGGCACCGTCGTACTCCAAGTGGATCATGAGGGCGCCTCTCGTCCTGCAAACCCGGGCGATTTCGCCCCAGCCATGAGTCATGAAGACCTCACCCGGGGCAAAGACTGCGGCCTCCACCTCAGTCGCAAGGGTGCTGCAGCCGGCGTGCTGCAGCCATAGTTCCAGGAGTTCTCCCTGCGGGGTGATGGAGGCGAAGAAGGGAGGAAGGTGAATCCAAGACTGAGGAGGCATGGCGGCGTGGAGCATGAACTCTCGGGAGGAGCCCTCGGTGTGAACCCCAGGGGGGACGACCCACACCTTCGTAACCCGTCGGCGCCGACGGCGGCGCCGCCCGTGGCGATCGGCATCGGCTCCTTCAGAGCCCTTGATGTGGGCATACAAGGGGAGCGGGAACCCCGGCGGTGCCCGCTCGCCCCAGGGCCTCGACACCACCTGAAGGGTCCCCTCGTCTCGACAGCGGAGGGCGAGCCGTTTCTTCGGCGGGAGCCGGTCTGGTTCCTCTCGGGGGGCCTTTCCCTTCTCTGCCACCGAGAACCGGCGGATCGGAGCCATCGCAGCAAGGCGGAGCAAGGACCGAGAAGAAGGAGAAGCAAGGAGGGATGGACTGGAAGGGCGTGTGCCGTTCTGTACTTATGGCCGGCGAAGGCCAACCGCCGACCTCCACGATCGCAGGTAATCATGACCCGTTTTGCATGCAGGGACTTGTCCAATCCGTGCAGATGCCGAGGCGTCGTGGGGAAGCGGAGACGCCCACGTCCAATCAACCGCCGCGCGGCGCCCAAGGCCGCAGGCTGTTAGGGCCCGCGGCGCTTCGCCCTTGTCCTTTCGCCTCCCTGCACGGCCAAGTCCGGGCGCGCCTTGGGCCTGGGGGCTACTGTCGGTGTTCTGGGAACGGGGGTCCCCAGACTTGCCTGCCTGCGGTGTGGCTCAAAGGGGGCCCAGCACGGCCCATCTTCTTCAACACAGACCCAAGACCCTCGCGAGGGGCCAAGCCTCGTGGGGCGGACGACACGGAGCTTCCTCAGGCGCGGCCTCATTTGGCTGGCTCGCGAGGAGGCGGAGAGATCAAGGCGGGGTACCTCACGAGGTGCCCATGACGCAAGCCATGACGACCACTCCTTTCCTATTTGGTGCCAAGGGGGCAAGCGCAGGCGAGAGCATCAAGCAAAGGCACCCGTTTCGGTGCAACGAGACCAAGACTAGTCCAACGGAAGGAAGGAAGTCATTCTGGAGCCCAAGCCAGCGTCACCACCAGAGCCTTTGGCAGGCGAGGACCAACTTTAGTCAGGATAAGTGTACCAGATGTTCCCCTTCAAAATGGCCAATTGTTGGCGCCCTTCCCGCTCAATATTTGGAGAAGAGGCCCAGGGCCTTTGCCTATAAATAGGACTAGCCACCCCCAGGGTAGAGGCATCTAGAAATCTAATCAGCTAGGATCCATGGATCGATCGGCAATCAGATCGGAGAAAGAGAGAGAGAGAGAGGGAGAGAGAGAGAGAGAGAGAGAGAGAGAAGGGCGACTGAACTCCTCCTAGCAGTTCATCGCCCCGGCCAAGAACAGACCCTCGCGAGGCTGTTCTTCCTTGTATTGTTCATCATCATCAGCCCAAGAGGCAATCCACCCACCACAAACTAGAGTAGGGTATTACACCACATCGGTGGCCCGTACCAATATAAACCCTGTGTCTCTTGTGTAGTTCTTCTCCTAGCTTAGATCCTTGCGAGGCGGAGGGGTACAGGTAGGTAGGAGGCGTAATCTCCACGCACACCCCGGAGTTCGAACCTCAAGGGTCTGCCGGAACCCGAAATCCAACAATACCTGCCTCCAGAAGATTTAGTATTTCTTTTCTTACCACTTCTTTCATCTTTGGATTTAACCGCCGTTGGTGATCAACAACTGGTTTAGTGTCTTTCTCCAATTTTATTTTGTGCTGGCATAGAGTGGGACTGATGCCCTTAAGATCATCAAGAGTATATCCAATAGCAGCACGGTGCTTCTTCAGAGTTTTCAATAATTTCTCTTATTCTTGCTCTGAAAGGTTAGCACTAATAATAACAGGATATATCTTCTTTTCATCAAGATAAGCATATTTAAGAGTATCAGGTAATGGTTTAAGCTCAAACATGGGATCACCCTTGGGTGGAGGAGGATCCCCTAGAATTTCAACAGGCAAGTTATGTTTCAAGATAGGTCCTTGTTTAAAGAATACTTCATCTATTTCCCTTCTTTCATTCATAAACATATCATTTTCATGGTCTAGCAAATATTGTTCTAAAGGATCATTAGGAGGCACGGCAATAGAAGCAAGACCAGTAATTTCATCTTTACTAGGAAATTCTTTATCATGGGGTTGTCTATGAAATTTAGCAGAATTAAAATCATGAGACATATCCCCTAATCCAACAGTAACAATATCCTTTTCGTAGTCTATCTTAGCATTAACAGTATTCAAGAAGCGTTTACCAAATATAATGGAACAAAAGTCGTCTTGTGGGGAACCAAGAACAAGAAAATCAGTAGGATATTTAACCTTCCCACACAATACTTCAACATCTCTAACAATCCCAACTGGTGAAATAGTATCTCTATTGGCGAGCTTAATTGTAACATCAATTTCTTCTATCTCAGCAGGTGCAATATCATGCATAATTTCTTTGTATAAGGAATGAGGTATTGCACTTGCACTGGCACCCATATCACATAAGCCATGATAACAATGATCTCCTATTTTAACAGAAATAATAGGCATGCCAACAACAGGTCTATGTTTATACCCTTAGTATCGGGTCTAGCAATTCTAGAAGCTTCATTACAGAAATAAATAACATGCCCATCAATATTATCGGCTAAGAGATCTTTAACCATAGCAATACTAGGTTCAACTTTAATTTGCTTAGGGGGTGTAGGTGTTCTAGTATTACTCTTACTAACCACAGTTAAAGCTTTAGCATGATCCTTTATTCTAACAGGGAGAGGTGGTTTCTCAATATAAGCGGTAGGAACAATAGGATCAACATTATAAGTGATAGTCTTTTCTTCAAGTTTAATAGGTTCAACTACTTTTACTTCAATGGGAGGATGATATTTAAATGTATTCTCCTTAGGGAGATCAACATGAGTAGCAAATGATTCACAGAAAGAAGCTACTATCTCAGAGTCAAGTCCATATTTAGTGCTAAATTCGCGAAAAACATCGGTATCCATAAAAGATTGAACACAATCAAACTTAGGTGTTATACCTGACTCCTTACCTTCTCGAGATCCCAATCTTCAGAGTTGCGTTTAATTCTTTCCAATAAACTGTCGGGACCCCGATTCTAAGTCACACCGATCTAGCATGTAACACCTCATACCACTTTGCGGCCTCACGCACGGTATTCCCACGGGTGTCGCCTTACCATGGCCCGGGACCGTTTGCGCCTTTTGGCTCACGTATATGATAGTGTCGCTAGCATCCATATGACAGAGAACCCGGGCCGACATGACTAGTCGTGAACCCAAAGTGGCACTAACTTACGGGGACAGGCATACATGAAACAACATCGAGCATGTCGGCCAGCAGCGTGTGAATCCGGGCTGTAGCAACTGGGCTAACAAGACTCCAGTAAACCGGGCTGTAGCAAGCTAGGCAGGACTCCGGATGTCACCGCGTGACATTTCCCCGAAGGGACAGACACAGGAACGAAGTGAATCACATGCCGTCCAGTCTAAGTGTTTCGGAGCAGTAGTGCTGGGCTAGCAGGACTCCGGTGAACCGGGCTGTAGTGGACTACTATGGCTCATGGAAGCACAAGACTACATTTCCCCATAAGAGAGGCTACCAAGGATAAACAACTAGGTTGTCGGATCCCACACATACCAAGCATTTCAATCATACACACAATATGCTCGATATGAGTAAATACAACATGGCATCACAACATAACTCTACGACTCAGGTATTTATTCATTAGGCTCCGAGGAGCAAGATATTTCAAGCATGGGTCTCATGACCCAACATTCAGAGCATACAAGTCAAAGCACATGCGGAAGCTTAACATGTCTGAGTACAGACATCTACAAATGAAAAAGGCTGAGTAGCCTGACTATCTACTAGATCCTGCCGAGGGCACAAGATCGTAGCTGAGGTATCAAGCTAAACGTCGAAGTGCATGCGGAACTACTAGCGAGACTGAAGTCTCTCTGCAAAACATAAAATAAGCAAATGTGAGTACACATGTACCCAGCAAGACTTACATCAGAACTAACTACATATGCAACATTGTCAACAAAGAGGGTGGTGGAGTTTAACAGCAGCAAGCCAGCTTTGACTTAGTGGCTAACCTATACTACGAGTATCAGAAACTTCTTTGAGGTGAGAAGACGCACACGAGTCCACATAATCACCATATCAATACTCCACTACGGATCCGTTCCCGTCTCCCTACGAGAAGGTCATTGAGGGAGTCCTGGATTAGGGGGTGTCCGGATGGCCGGACTATACCTTCAGCCGGACTCCTGGACTATGAAGATACAAGATTGAAGACTTCGTCCCATGTCCGGATGGGACTTTCCTTGGCATGGAAGGCAAGCTTGGTGATGCGGATATTCAGATCTCCTACCATTGTAACTGACTTTGTGTAACCCTAACCCTCTCCGGTGTCTATATAAACCAGAGGGTTTTAGTCCGTAGGACAACAATCTCAACATACAACAATCATACCATAGGCTAGCTTCTAGGGTTTAGCCTCCTTGATCTCGTGGTAGATCTACTCTTGTACTACCCATATCATCAATATTAATCAAGCAGGACGTAGGGTTTTACCTCCATCAAGAGGGCCCGAACCTGGGTAAAACATTGTGTCCCTCGTCTCCTGTTACCATCCATCTAGACGCACAGTTCGGGACCCCCTACCCGAGATCCGCCGGTTTTGACACCGACATTGGTGCTTTCATTGAGAGTTCCTCTGTGTCGTCACTTTTAGGCCTGATGGCTCCTTCGATCATCAACAATGATGCAGTCCAGGGTGAGACTTTTCTCCCCGGACAGATCTTCGTCTTCGGCGGCTTCGCACTTCGGGCCAATTCGCTTGGCCATCTGGAGCAGATCGAAAGCTACGCCCCTGGCCATCAGGTCAGGTTTGGAAGTTTGAACTACACGGCTGACATCCGCGGGGACTTGATCTTCGACGGTTTCGAGCCACAACCAAGCGCGCCGCACTGTCTCGATGGGCATGATCTAGCTCTGCCACCGAACAGTGTCCTGGAGGCCGCACGCGCGTCGGTTCCGACCCTTAATTCGGAGCCTGCTGCGTCGATCGAGGATGAGCGGTTGGACGCCACCTCGGGGGCTGCGATCTCAAAGGTGATCGAGCCAAACACCAGCCCCGCACTTTGCATGGACCGTGACTCCGAGGAGCCGAATTCCTCTACGGACTCCGAGCCCCCCGCGCCCCTGCCGATCGAATCTGATTGGACGCCGATAATGGAGTTCACCGCCGCGGACATCTTTCAGCACTCGCCCTTCGGCGACATCCTGAATTCGCTAAAATCTCTCTCTTTATCAGGAGAGTCCTGGCCGGACTACGGTCAGCAAGGTTGGGATACGGACGATGAAGAAATTCAAAGCCCACCCACCACCCACTTCGTAGCCACTGTCGATGATCTAACCGACGTGCTCGACTTCGACTCCGAAGACATCGACGGTATGGACGACGATGCAGGAGACGAACAAGAACCAGCACCTGTAGGGCGCTGGAAGGCCACCTCCTCATATGACATATATATGGTGGACACTCCAAAAGATGGAGAAGGCAATGGAACAGCGGGGGATGACACCTCTAAGAAACATCCCAAGCGCCGGCGTCAGCGGCCCCGCTCTAAATCCCGCCAAAGCAAAAACGGTGATTCCGGCACGGGAGATAACACTACTCTAGATAGCGCCGAAGAACACCCCCTCCAGCAAGATTTGGCACAGGAGGATGGAGAAGCCAGCCCTCATGAGAGAGCGGCAGACCGAGAGGTTGAGGATGACAATTATATGACTCCCTCCAAAGACGAGGCAAGCCTCGACGACGACGAATTCGTCATGCCATCAAATCCTGCCGAACAAGAGCGTTTTAAACGCAGGCTTTTAGCCACGGCAAGCAGCCTCAAGAAAAAGCAGCAACAGCTTAGAGCTGATCAAGATTTGCTAGCCGACAGATGGACTGAAGTCCTTGCGGCCGAAGAGTATGAACTCGAACACCCCTCCAAGCGTTACCCAAAACGCAGGCTGCTACCCCGATTAGAGGAGGAAGCACCTACATCACGAGCGCATGACATGGCCGACCGTCCACCTCGTGGCCGTGACAGAGAGGCCTCTAGGCCCTCCACTCAAGCCATGCCCCGACGCCTCTCAAAACATGCTAAGGCACGGGAAAACGCGCCAGACCTTCGAGATATACTGGAGGACAGGGCAAGGCAAACAAGATCGATCTACGGATCACGCGGGCGCCCCACGGCACGTGACGGTGATCGTCACTCCGGATACAATAAATCCGGCTGGGCCGAACACAATAGACAAAGCTCCTTTGAGCTGCGTCATGATATAGCCCAGTACAGAGGCGCCGCACACCCACTATGCTTCACAGATGAAGTAATGGATCATAAAATCCCTGAGGGCTTCAAACCCGTAAACATTGAATCATACGATGGCACAACAGATCCTGCGGTATGGATCGAGGATTATCTCCTTCATATCCACATGGCCCGCGGCGATGATCTACACGCCATCAAATACCTCCCGCTCAAACTTAAGGGACCGGCCCGGCATTGGCTTAACAGCTTGCCAGCAGATTCAACCGGTTCTTGGGAGGACCTGGAAGCCGCATTCCTCGACAATTTCCAGGGTACCTATGTGCGACCACCGGACGCCGATGACCTAAGCCACATAATTCAGCAGCCAGAGGAATCGGCAGGCAATTCTGGACGCGGTTCCTAACAAAGAAAACCAAATAGTCGACTGTCCGGACGCAGAGGCCCTAGCGGCCTTCAAGCATAATATCCGTGATGAGTGGCTCGCCCGGCACCTGGGACAGGAAAAGCCGAAATCTATGGCAGCCCTTACGACACTCATGACCCGCTTTTGCGCGGGAGAAGATAGCTGGCTAGCTCGCAGCAACAACTTAACCAAGAGCCCTGGTAATTCGGATACCAAGGACAAAAGCGGCAGGTCGTGCCGGAACAAGCAGAAGCGTCGCGTTAACAGCGACAGCAACGAGGATACGACAGTAAATGCCGGATTCCGAGGCTATAAATCCGGTCAGCGGAAAAAGCCATTCAAAAGAAACACTCAAGGCTCGTCCAGTTTGGACCGAATACTCGACCGCTTGTGCCAGATACATGGCACCCCCGAAAAGCCAGCCAATCACACCAACGGAGATTGTTGGGTGTTCAAGCAGGCGGGCAAGTTAAACGCCGAAAACAAAGACAAGGGGCTGAATAGCGACAACGAGGAGGAGCCCAGGCCGCCGAACAACAACGGACAGAAGGGTTTTCCCCCATATGTGCGGATGGTGAACATGATATATGCAACCCACATCCCCAAAAGGGAGCGGAAGCGTGCGTTGCGGGACGTATATGCGCTGGAGCCAGTCGCCCCAAAGTTCAACCCCTGGTCCTCCTACCCAATCACTTTTGATCGAAGGGACCACCCCACTAGCATCCATCATGGCGGGCTCGCCGCATTGGTTTTAGACCCAATTATTGACGGATTTCATCTCACAAGAGTCCTTATGGACAGCGGCAGCAGCCTAAACCTGCTTTACCAGGGTACAGTGCGGAAAATGGGCATAGATCCCTCAAGGATCAAGCCCACCAAAACGACCTTTAAAGGCGTTATACCAGGTGTAGAGGCCAACTGTACAGGTTCAGTCACACTTGAAGTGGTCTTCGGATCTCCGGATAACTTCCGAAGCGAGGAGTTAATCTTCAACATAGTCTCGTTCCGCAGTGGCTATCACGCAATGCTCGGGCGAACCGCATTCGCAAAGTTCAATGCGGTACCGCACTATGCATACCTCAATCTCAAGATGTCAGGCCCTCGAGGAGTAATCACGGTCAACGGAAACACCGAACGCTCCCTCCGAACGGAGGAGCACACGGCAGCGCTCGCAGCAGAAGTACAAAGCAGCCTCTCTAGGCAGTTCTCCAGTCCGGCCTTCAAAAAGCCGGACACTGTCAAGCGCGCCCGGAGTAACCTACAACAAGACCGCCTGGCACGTTCCGAGCTAGCGTAGCAATGCGGCCCCAACCCTAGCCCTCGCAATATAGCAAAACCAGTGCTTCGCGTACATAACTACGCTCTTGAAATACCATGGGCACAAGGGGAGGGGCACCATCACGGCACGCCCAAAACACGGCTTAAACCGTACTAGGGGCTGCCGGGTTCCCTTTTAATTTTCTCTTACTTTCAGGACTCCATACTTCGGACGACCTGTTCGGCAATTCAACTGCCGCACAAACGATGCAAGATCCAGGAAAAGCAGACAAGCCATGCCGCATTATGGAACTCCCAGGTGGTCTCTATTATGAGCAGTATACCTGTTTTGAATACAATTCCGCGGCCTGCCCCTGGCCAGGACATGTTAAATAGTCCAATTTATTTTTCTTATCGCACTATTTGTATCGTTCTGCTTTAATAGCAACCTTTCTATAAACAATGCATCGCTTTTTTCTATTTTCTGCATTACCCTCTTTTTATATATATGTTTATTAATAACATGTTGCACCCGTACACCGTGGTACGGCAAATACGCCAGGGGCTTCAGTACCCCTTAATATGGTGTGAGAAGACCGAACACTTTCACAAGTGCGGCACCCCGAACTTATAGCACTATATGCATCGGCTCCGAATCATGATTTGGGTCAATAGTTGGGTTTGCCCGGCTCCTATGTTTTGGTGCCTTACGTTCCGCTATATTGGCTAAGGTAGCACTAGGAGAACTACTGCGATTGCGCCCCAGTTGAGCTGGGCGGAGCACCTCAATAGAGAAAGCTAAAACTGACTGTCATGATGAGGCGAGAGACCGGTCGCTGTTCGAGAGGTTTTTTGAGTCCTTAAAGACTTATGCCGCTTTGAGCGAGGAACCGGCTTTGTCCGGCCAAGGCGTGGATAGCGCCCCGAACTCGGTCTTCCGAATACTAGGGGCTTCGCCGAAATTTAAAATTATAGAGTTCTATGGCTAAGTGAGAGTGTTCAAGCATTATAGTCCGATTGCCTTGTTCGTTGTGCTGAGCGCCTCCCTCGACGGACCCAATCATGGGAAAAGAGCGCTCAGGTTTATCCCGAACACCCCAGCACTAGTGGCATGGGGGCAGAAGCCGACGACTGGCCATCTCTCAATTTTTTGATAAACGGCCGCACAGAAAGTAATATTTTAAATTCAAACAAGCATTGCTTAGCGCATATGAACAAGTTTTCAGCGCACAGGATAACACGAGCGAGTTCATTAAAAATATACATCCTTGGTACATTCATCCGCCATAAGGCGGGCACCAGCAAGAGCATCCTTGTAATAGTTCTCGAGCTTGCGATGCTCCTTCCCCGGCGGCGGCCCGTCCCTCACAAGCTTCTCACCGTCCAGCTTACCCCAGTGCACCTTTGCACGGGCAAGGGTCCTACGGGCACCTTCGATGCAGACGGAGCGCTTGATGACCTCGAGCCTTGGACAGGCCTGCACCAGCCGCCGCACCAGCCCGAAGTACCACCCAGGCAGGGCCTCTCCAGGCCACAGCCGAACTACGAAGCCCTTCAGGGCCTGTTCGGCCACCTTGTGGAGCTCGACCAGCTGCTTCAGCTGGTCGCTCAAGGGCACAAGGTGTCCGGCCTCAGCGTACTCAATTCAGGACACCTTCTCCGTCGAGCTGCCCTCTTCGGCTCGGTAGAATGCGGCGGCATCGGATACGCTACGGGGAAGACCTGCGAATGCCCCTGGAGAACTCCGGATTCGGGTAAGTAACAAGTAGTTTACTTTTATATGTCTGCTTTGCATAAAGAATGCCTTACTCGCTGCTATCTTTTTCACCTCCTCCAACTCTTGGAGGGCCTTCTGGGACTCGGCCTTGGCAGACTTGGCAGTGTCAAGGGCCGCCGCGAGCTCGGACGCTCGCGTCTTCGAGTCAAGCTCCAAACTCTCATGTTTTTTCATGAGACCCTGAAGCTCTTGCTGCACCTCGCCGACCTGGGCCTCAAATTTCTCTCGCTCGGTGCGCTCTGTGGCCACTCTCTTTTCGGCCTCAGACAGCGCCTGCTTGAGGGTCACCACCTCAGTCGTGGCCCCTACAATAAGCAGCACAATCCTGTCATTTTTTGCAATTGCATCTTTTTTGTATATATTTTTTCTATAAGGTATCTCTTACCTTCTTTCTCCTCGAGATGCCGCTTGGCAAGGCCGAGCTCTTGCTCGGTCCGCTTGAGGCCCTTCTTCAGGGCACCCACCTCTGTAGTCAGTGCGGCGGTGGCTAGCAGCGAAGCCTGCATACGCATATTGACTCTTTTTTTGTTAGACTCCTGCGAAATTTAATAGATCCTCTATTCGGCTTTTCTTTCCTAACGCCAAATAGAGCATCAGGGGCTACTGTCTATGCGGTAATATTTTTACATATTTTACTTACCTCGAAGCCTGCTAGAAGGCTGGCACAACCTTCAGTCAGTCCGCTCTTGGCGGACTGAACCTTCTGGATCACCATACTCATAATAGTACGGTGCTCCTCGTCGATGGAGGCACCGTTAAGCACCTCCAGCAGATTGTCCGGCACCTCCGGCTGGACGGAGGCTGCCGGCTCAGAAGGCTTGCTCCTCTTAGAAGGAGTTCGCCTACCGCGGTCCGGAACTATTGAGGATTCCGGCGCGGTGTCTGGCTCAAAACCAGACTTGGAGCCCTGGGGGGTCTTGTCCCCTTTACTCCTGGAGTCCGGGAGGTCGCCTCGCGGCTCCTCCAGGACCACCTCCTCTTGCCCCGGAGCTTGTCGCGACACCACTTCGGCGTCGTCCGCAGTGCGGGGGGACACAGCGGGTGGAACTGAGTTCACGTCCGATGAATCCAGGGAGCCGCTCGACGACTCGTCGAGTCCGGCCCGAGGCGGCCTGCATAATTATATTCAACATTAGGGAAAAGCTATGCAACAACAGGGATATTATGAGTTACTCTGGTATCCGAATACTTACGATTTCGCCGGACGCTTGGCCCTGTCCGGCCACTCCTCTTCGTCCTCGTCGGCGTCGGGGGAGTAGTCCGATGGAGGGGTCTTCCTTTTCTTGGACCCTTCGGCCTCCCCTGCTGGGGCGGCCTTCTTCTTCTTTCCTCCCCCCGCTGGAGGGGGAGAGGTTTCTTCTTCCTCCTCCTCGTCTTCACGGGAGGAGTGCGTCTCGGATTCGTCGGACGACGAGTCCGACACCACCACATGATGGGAACTCTTTCGAGTCCCCGTGGCCTTCTTCTTCTTGGCCTTCTTCTCCGGCACCACGTAAGGCGCCGGAGCCAGCAGCTTCGATAAACGAGCGTCTGCTGGGTCTTCGGGCAAAGGAGTCGGACAGTTAATTGTTCCGGACTTCACCTGCCATTCCTGTCAAAGGTAAGGGAGTTTAGATCCCGCATAGAGTCAAACTGTGAGAAACAAATGTCCTGTAAAAGTTAAAGATAACTCACCGCACTAGCTTGACGCTGCGTGCTGAATCCGTGATCCTCGGATGCGGATGCGGGAGCCTCGGCGCCTTTGAAAGGCACCTTCCAGGCGTCTTTGTGCGTCGTATCGAAGAGCCTATTTAGGGTTTGGTGCTGCGTCGGGTCAAACTCCCATAGATTGAAGTCCCGTTGTTGACACGGGAGGATCTGGCGGACGAGCATAACCTGGACTATATTGACAAGCTTGAGTCGCTTGTTAACCAGGGACTGGATGCATGTTTGCAGTATGGTCACCTCTCCCTCGTCGCCCCATGACAGGCCCGTCTCTTTCCAGGACATGAGCCGCATAGGGGGTCCGGACCGGAACTCAGGGGATGCGATCCATTCCGGATCGCGCGGCTCGGTGATGTAAAATCACCCTGACTGCCACCCCTTCAAGGTCTCCACGAAGGAGCCCTCGAGCCATAGGACGTTGGCCATCTTGCCCGCCATGGCGCCTCCGCACTCCGCTTGGCTGCCGCGCACCACCTTCGGCTTGACGTTGAAAGTCTTGAGCCAGAGGCTGAAATGGGGGCAGATGCAGAGGAAGGCCTCGCACACGACGATAAACGCCGAGATGTTGAGGATGAAGTTCGGGGCCAGATTGTGGAAATCCAGGCCATAGTAGAACATGAGCCCCCGAACAAATGGGTGGAGAGGAAAGCCCAGTCCCCGGAGGAAGTGGGGAAGGAATACAACCCTCTCATGGGGCTCTGGGGTGGGGAGAAGCTGCCCCTTATCAGGGAGCCGGTGCGCGATGTCCTTGGACAAGTATCCGGCCTTCCTCAGCTTTTTGACATGGCCCTCCGTGACGGAGGAGACCATCCACTTGCCTCCCGCTCCGGACATTGCTGGAGAAGGTTGAGGTGGGAAGTGCGGGCTGGGCGTTGGAGCTCGAGTGCGCGGAAGATGGATAGGCAAAGGAGGAAGAAGGCGTAGGTAAAAAGGTGGATCCTTATCCCCTTATATGGGCGGATGCGGCTATGCGTCCCCACCAGCCTAGTAAAACTCGCTTGCCTCCCAAGCGCCGTGATAAATGGCGCGGTTGGGTTACCCACGTCCGTATTGATGAGAATCCCGTAAATGGGGAACACGATCTCTGCTTTGACAAGACTTGCCAAGGAAACCGCCTCGCAAAACGCGCTGAGGTGGAGAAGTGAAAATGATTCGAATAAAGGCTTGGTCGTGGTGTGATGTCACGCCACGGAATACGTCAGCAAATTAGATTTGTGTTAATTTTATTCTCTCTATGGCAATATGTGGCAACTTATTTTGCAGAGCCAGACACTATCCTTGGTGTTTAAAATCTTTTATGAAGAACTTGGAGGAGGAACCCGCCTTGCAATGCCGAAGACAATCTGCACGCCGGACTTGTCGTCATTGAAGCCTGGTTCAGGGGCTACTGAGGGAGTCCTAGATTAGGGGGTGTCCGGATGGCCGGACTATACCTTCGGCCGGACTCCTGGACTATGAAGATACAAGATTGAAGACTTCGTCCCGTGTCCGGATGGGACTTTCCATGGCATGGAAGGCAAGCTTGGCGATGCGGATATTCAGATCTCCTACCATTGTAACCGACTTTGTGTAACCCTAACCCTCTCCGGTGTCTATATAAACTGGAGGGTTTTAGTCCGTAGGACAACAATCTCAACATACAACAATCATACCATAGGCTAGCTTCTAGGGTTTAGCCTCCTTGATCTCGTGGTAGATCTACTCTTGTACTACCCATATCATCAATATTAATCAAGCAGGACGTAGGGTTTTACCTCCATCAAGAGGGCCCGAACCTGGGTAAAACATTGTGTCCCTTGTCTCCTGTTACCATCCGCCTAGACGCACAGTTCGGGACCCCCTACCCGAGATCCGCCGGTTTTGACACCGACAGCCATCCATAGCACTCACACTTGTCTTGAGCATTTTAGAGTATCCACTTCAAGTTGTCTATGTACCACGTAAGTCCTCCAAGTTTCCATATCCCAGGAAAACGGCTATTCGAATAGATAATGTTACCCTGCAGGGGTGTACTTCTTCACACACGCTCTCGCCACTTATCGCCCTGTACACGTCATGTACCTCGGCAACCTTCGAGCGGAAGTCGGGCGAGGGTGTCGGCCATGACCTGACTAACCACACAAGTCTCTCGTCCAGGTTTATCGCCTATTCGAGTTCCATCTGCAAGGAGTTCCGGCCGAAGTCTCCAGTACGGCCCCAAACAATGTGTGCAGGGTTCCTAAGCCCACCATCCGGGTGCCACTTGGTACACCATGCCACGGTGCCTAGTCTGCCCCAAGCCCGTCCCGTCGGACACCACCTGGTAGACAAGTAGCACTACCTATAAACGCCAGAAACTAGTCGCAACTCCTGGACAGAGATCAAGTGGATTAATAAGTCGAGAGGGGCCGGATAATCGGAACCCAATGTGTGGTAGTAACTGGACTTGGATAACATACACAGAACTCAGTGCTTAGGGATGGTTCCAATGAGACAACCCACCATGTACTCCTACATGGCCTCTCATCGCTACCTTTACCAAAACGTATTCACACACTTAGCCTTTATCAGTAGGACATGTTCACCATTCCGGTTCATTCCCGATGAATCAGACCTGACACAACTCTAAGCATAGCTGGCATAAAGAAAACAAGCATGGATGAGTAGGCACATCAAGGCTCAAGCAACTCCTACTCATGCTAGTGGGTTTCAACTAGTTACTGTGGCAATGACAGGTCATGCAGAGGAATGGGTTCAACTACCGCAGCGGAAAAGTAGCAGTTGAATCGTTGTTGTCCTAATGCAGTATAAGGAGCAAGAGCGAGAGAGTGGGATTTATCAAAATGCCCAAGGGGGGGTGCTTGCCTGATAGAACAACGAAGGGGCACTGCTCCTCTGACAGGTACTCGGGAACACCTTCCGGAGTGGAACCTATCGAGAAGAAACGGTGCCGGCGATCAATACACAAACAAATGCAACAATATGATGCATGAACATGACATGTGAAAATGCTAGTGTTTGGGCTAATGCAATATGCTACCAAGTTGGTTGAAGCCCATTTGAATCAAAGATTCAAATGCAATTCAAAATGAAGCATTTAAAATGCCCATATTATGTTTTCACTTATACAGCATGTATAAGTTGGTTTTTCATTCATGGAACTGGCATACATGGATTCCTTGCATTTTTCTGATAATTTTTCATATATAAATTATTTCATTCTAAGCTATGGTTGAATTACTATGAATTTTAGAAGTTTATATCATTTTTTGGATTTTCCTGATTTATTTTAAAACCAGAAAATGATATACTGCGTCAGCAGTGCGTCATGCTTGCGTCTGCAAGTCAACAACGCTGACTGGGTCAAACCTGACGCGCGGGGTCCACACGTCTGATCACAGTTAACTAACAGAGGTTAATTAGTCACCCTTACTAAAAATTAGTCAGGGTCGGGCCCCACCTGTCATTGAGAGAGAGGGGGAGGTCAAACTGGGCTGTGGGGCCAACTCACGCCGGTCAAAGGTCAGTGGTCGCCAGTGTTTAGCCGCCGGCGAGTCCAAACGCGGCGGTGCGCTGCGGGTTTGGCCTATGGGGAGCCATTTGGCGCGCGGAGTGCAGCTACGGGATGCGGACGCTCGTCCGCATCCAGCCATGGTGGTGGCGCGGCCGGGGAGCGGCCGGAGTGGCACCGGTGACGACGAGTACGGCAACCGGAGTGCGGGTTCGGGCAGCGCAGCGCTATGGTGCACGAGAAGACGAGCTGGTGGCGGCGTTAGCTTGCTGCGGAGCCGTGGAGCACGTCCATGTGCGTAGGAGCGACGAACACGGCCTCTGGCCACGTCGGCGAGGAGCTCAGGCGGCGGCGCGAATCGGTCGCCGACGAAATGGTGGCTAGAGAGGGAAATAGGGCACGGGGAGAGAGGGGATAAGAAGAGGAGCTCACAGCGAGGCTAACGGAGGGCTCGGCAGGCGTGGGGACGGTCGGTGGGCAGCAAATCGACGTCGAGGGTCTCCGGGCAACGAAGTTGAAGAAGACGTCGGGGACGACGTTGCAGGGCCTCTGGCGAAGCCTGGCTCGGCGTGGAGGTTGAGGACGGCAGCGCAGAGCTAAAGGGCATGTCCAGGGGGCGAGGGGGAGGCAGTGGCCGCGGTGGTGCTTGTCGGCGGCGACGGCGTTCGGTTTCGGGAGAGAACGAGGGAGAGGGAGAGAGAGCGAATGAGAGGGAGTGCTCGATCCAAACAGCAGTGGCGACGTCGGCCAGCTCGTCACGCTGGCAGGGGAGGGCAGGCAACTCGCGTGGCGCGCGGAGCGCGCGCGCGCCGGACACGCGCCTCGCCTACTGGCGCGCTGTGGGGGACGGTGCGGTGGCCAGCTGGGCTGGGCCAGAGCGGCAGCAGGCCAGGCCAGCAAGTGGCCCAGGTAGGTCCAGGTAAGGGTTTTTCCATTTTTTTGTTTTCTTTTCTATTTTTGACATTTGTTTTTTACTTAAAATAAATACTAGCACAATTATAAAAATGTTGAGATTCCTTGTGACCATTGGCTATAATATACTAGAGGCCCGCACCAATTTCCAACATTTTTGGAGCCTTTAAAATATTTATATTATTTTAAACAGCTCCAATTCAAATACATATGGGTTCATTGAAAAATCCAAAATGTTTAGCAAAAATGTGCACCACCTCTGGTTGTTGTTTGCAACATTTTCCAAGGACCATGAACATTTTTGAAAAGCATTTTGGGTTAATTGAAATTCCATTTTTAATTTGCATCTATTTGAATTTGCTTTGGTGCTAGGGTTTGAAACATTCCCCATTTCAAATTCATTTGGAACTTAAACATGATGCACAAAGCAAGCCTAGATCATACCAGAACTAGGGACGTGACAACTCGCCCCTCCCCCCCCCCCGGAAGAATCTCGTCCCGAGATTCAGGAGTTGGCGGAAAGAAAGCGGGGTACTCAAGTCGAAGACGATCTTCTCGCTCCCAAGTAGCTTCTCTCTCGGAATGATGAGACCACTGAACCTTGAGAAACTTGATGTTATGACGTCGAGTGACACGCTCTACCTGATCCAGAATGCGAACGGGGTACTCTTGATAAGTGAGGTTATCTTGGAGATCAAGCGTTTCGTGGTCCACTCCGCGGATGGGATCCGAGAAGCAACGCCTGAGTTGAGAGACGTGGAAGACATCATGAACTCGAGAAAGATGTGGGGGTAGTTCCAACTGGTAGGCAACCTCTCCTCGTTTAGCGAGAATGCGAAAAGGACCAATGTAACGAGGAGCCAACTTGCCCTTGATACCGAAACGATGGGTAACCTTCAAAGGAGTAACCCGAAGGTAAGCCTTGTCGCCCACTTCATAAGCCACTTCCTTATGATGACGGTCATACTGGCTCTTTTGACGAGATTGGGCTGTTTTCAAATTCTCACGAATAATGCGAACTTGATCTTCTGCTTCCTGGATCATATCCGGTCCAAAGAATTGTCTTTCACCGGTTTCTGACCAGTTCAAAGGGGTTCGACATCTTCGTCCATAGAGAATCTCAAAAGGAGCTTTCTTAAGACTGGATTGGTAGCTATTGTTATAAGCAAACTCGGCAAAGGGAAGACATTTCTCCCAATCCATACCGAATGAGATAACGGAAGCTCTAAGCATGTCTTCGAGAATTTGGTTGACCCTTTCCACCTGACCACTAGACTGAGGGTGGAAAGCGGTACTGAAAGAAAGATGGGTTCCCATGGCATTCTGGAAACTTTCCCAGAAATGAGAGGTGAAAAGACTGCCACGGTCTGAATTGATCTCTAGTGGAACACCATGGAGTGACACTATTCGGGAGATATATAAGTCAGCGAGCTGACTAGCAGTGATACTCTCTCGAACAGGTAGGAAGTGAGCCACTTTGGAAAGACGATCAATGACTACGAAGATAGCATTATTTCCTTTCTTGGTCCTGGGAAAACCGGTGATGAAGTCCATACCAACTTTGTCCCATTTCCACTCAGGAATAGCTAAGGGTTGAAGGGTGCCAGTAGGTCTTTGATGCTCTGCCTTAACGCGACGACAAACGTCACAGTTGGCAATATAATGAGCGATTTCTCTCTTCATCCTAGTCCACCAGAACCTCTGGCGTAGGTCCTGATACATCTTGGTACTACCGGGATGAATCGTGAGAGGAGATTCATGGGCCTCCTTAAGGATCAGTTGTTGTATCTGTTGACATTTGGGAACCATCAAACGGTTTCCAAAGTAAACAACACCTCGTTTATCCATAAAGAAACAGCGAGCAACTCCCTTGGAAATATTTTTCTTGATCCGGGAGATTCCCGTATCATGCTTCTGAGCCTCTATGCTCTGATCCATAAGGGTAGGTTTCGCCACCAAGGTAGAAAGGAATCTGTGAGGAGCAATGTGAAGGTTAAGCTTACACAATTCCTCATGAAGAAGTGGTTGGCCCTACTGCAACATAAGATTGTTGCAATAGGACTTATGACTTAGCGCATCAGCCATGACATTTCCCTTGCCTGGGGTGTAGGTAATCCCTAATTCGTAATCTGAGATCAACTCCAACCAACGTCTTTGCCTAAGGTTCAAATCTAGTTGGGTGAAGATATACTTGCGACTCTGGTGGTCGGTGTAAATCTCGCAACGTTTACCAAGAAGGTAATGTCGCCATGTCTTAAGTGCATAGACTACGGCTGCAAGCTCTAGATCATGTGTAGGATAATTATCCTCATGTGGATGCAACTGTCGAGATGCATAGGCAATCACATGGCGATCCTGCATGAGAATGCAACCTAGTTAGGGATGGCAATGGGTCGGGTTTGGAGCGGGTGGAGCTGGTCCAAATCCAACCCATTACCCATCTTCCTCCCCTCTGCCCATCCACCAAATTATCCATGGGCACAACTTGTGCCCATGCCCAAACCCGCTGGATACCCACATACCCATGGAGCTCCATGGGCATAGAAAAGTCAGCATGAAGCCTTCCCAAAGATCAAATTAACTCATCATCATTCACTCACAAATGTCAACATAAGCTACATGCATAAGTAGGCAACAAGTAATACGATGAGTCCTTAAGTGTGACATACCAGAGGTTGATTTTGCAGCATATAGCTTATGGCACTAGTTGCATATTGCATGCCATTTCCCATTGATTCATTCTTTCTACTGTCACTGGCATATGTCCCCATATGTCATACGGATATCCATGAAGCACAAACTATAACCATGCCCGACCCAGCTGTTCGTGGGTATCCATATCCACGGACCCATGGGCAGAAATGTGCTCCATACCCATGCCCAATCGGGTCGGGTATCCATGGGTATCCAGATCCATGGATAAAATTGCCATCCCTAAACCTAGTCCCTGTCGTGAGGCATCACAATAGATAACAAAGTCCTTAGTGAAATCCGGTGGCACAAGTATGGGAGCAGAAGTCAGGCGTCTTTTCAGTTCCTGAAAACTGTACTCACACTGTGGGGACCACTCAAACTTTTTATCTTTCTTGAGAAGTTCCGTGAGAGGTTTGGCCACTTTGGAGAAGTTCTCAACGAAGCGGCGACAATAACTGGCTAGACCAAGGAAACTCCTAACTTGTTTAACTGTTTCAGGTGGAGTCCAATCAAGAACGGCCTGAACTCTCTCAGGATTGACAGCAATGCCCTTACCAAAGATCACGTGGCCTAGGTAGGTCACTTCTGGCAACCAAAATTCGCACTTGGAGAACTTGGCATAAAGGAGGTGCTCTCTGAGTTTCTCTAACACAAGTCTAAGATGTTCGGCATGCTCTTCCTCGTTCTTCGAGTAAATAAGGATATCATCGAGGTAAACCACGACGAACTTATCTAAGTACTCCATGAAGATCGAGTTCATCAAGCGGGAGAATGTAGCTGGAGCGTTGGTTAGACCAAAGGACATGACGGTGTACTCGTACTGACCATAACGAGTGACAAAAGCCGTTTTAAGAATGTCCCCGTTTCTGATCTTGATTTGGTGGTAGCCTAACCTCAAATCTATCTTGGAAAAGACTGAGGATCCAGCGAGCTGATCATACAGATCGTTGATCCTGGGGAGCGGATACTTGTTCTTTATCGTGACCAAATTAACGGGGCGATAATCTACAACCATCCAGTTCGTACCATCCTTCTTCTTGACAAAGAGGATGGGGCAAGCCCAAGGAGAAGAACTAGGACGGATGAAACCCTTTTGCAAGGACTCATCAAGTTGTTTCTTAAGCTCGGCTAGCTCTAAGGGTGCCATCTTGTAAGGTCTCCTAGAAAATGGGGCGATTCCTGGGATAAGATCTATGACAAACTCTACATCTCTGTCAGGTGGGACACCTGGCAGTTCTTCTGGAAAGACATCCGGGAAGTCACGGACTACCGGAATATCTTCAAGGTCTGGAAGAGGGCTGGCATTAAGAGAATAGAGTTGACGCCTTGCAACTCTAGTGGAGACGGTGACTATTTTTCCAGATGGATGTGTAAGTTGAACAGATCTAGTGTAACAATCAATCTTGGCATGATGAGCTGTCATCCAGTCCATACCCAAGATGATGTTAATATCTGAAGACTTGAGAGATATCAAAGAAGCAAGGAATACCAGTCTGTCAACAAGGATTTCATTACCATGGCTTACCTTGGAGGTTTTCCATTTGGAACCAGGAGTCTGGATTATTAGTGGAGTTGGCATATCACAAAATGACATGTCGTGCAACCGAGCATAACCTTCAGATATGAAGGAGTGAGATGCTCCAGTATCGAACAGAACTGAAGCTGGGTGACAATTGACAAGAAGCGTTCCCAATACGACGTCAGGATCATCTTGAGCTTCTGTAGCTGAGACGTGGTGCACACATGCTCATTCAGTGGTGGCTGGCTTGGTACTGATCATCTTGCCTGGTCGCTTTTCACGGCCAACAGACCTCTCAGACTGGGGTGGAGTATAACTGGACTGAGGGCAGTCACGTGCATAGTGTCCTGATTCTCCGCAGGTGAAGCAAGTTCCTGAGGTAGGACGTGGACCTACATTGGCAAGTGGTCCACTAATAGGCCTGGCTGGAGCACGTTGCTGAACTGGGTGAGGCGCCACATCGGATGGCCTCGGTACATATCCAGGTGGAAGAGCTGAGTTCGGAATCCAAATCCGTCGCTTCTGGGAGCCAGAGCGGGAGGAAGAAGCCAGATCACGGTTATGCTTATGAGACTCCTCGTAAGTGAGCTGAGTTGTCTCTGCGTTAATGGCCTTGTTCACAAGAGCCTGGAATGTATTGCAATGGTGCAAGTGGAGACGCAACTTGGGGTTGAGACCCTTCCGGAACCTAGCCTGCTTCTTGGCATCCGTGGACACTTCTTCTGAAGCATAGTGGGCGAGGTTCTCAAACTCTCTACTGTAAGCATCAACAGCCATCTTACCCTGGGTGAAACTACAGAACTCTTCTCTCTTGCGATCAATGAGGGCTTCAGGAATGTGATGCTCGCGAAAAGCCTCAGTGAAATCTCTCCAGGTAGGAATCTGACCAGCTGGAAGCATAGCCTCATAGCTCTGCCACCAAATACTAGAAGGACCTTCCAGGTGATAGGTAGCATAGGTGACCTTGTCACCCTCAGCCACGTTCGCAGAACACAGCTTAATAGTGATGCTACGGAGCCAGTCATCTGCATCGAGTGGCTCAATGGAATAATGGAAGGTGGGTGGTTTCAGACCAATGAAGTCGGTGATGGAAACCAACTTCTTACACTGATGTGCGGTGTTCTGCTCAATTTGTGCCAGCAAGCGATTAGTCTCACGCTTGTTCCTCTCGGATGCTAACAAGAACTCTGCCATCAAAGGCTAGTCAGGAGGATCCTCATCCCTACCATCTCCGTGGTTCTTGCTATGAGCAACTGAACCTCGGTTAGCAGATGACATCCTGGCACAGAAACCAAGGAAACAAGGATGGAATTAGCATCGACATAAGGATGCGGAATGTAATGCAAAAGCATTGGAAACTCTTGAAACCCTAGGACAATTCCGGCAGCATAACGGCTGTAAATGCTCAAAAAGGATTTTGAGACATTCATCAAAGGAATATCATAATCACTCAGCATCATAATATCAAGGTTCTGGGTCAAACTGATGACACACGGAAGTAGTAGAACTGTACGGAAACACAAACCCAACAATCCTAAGACTTTACGGTTTAGTAACACGTCATCCTGAGAGATAGAGGAGAAGCCTAGGCCTTAACCCTCGTAGAAAAGAAGAGGCTGACTCAGAAAGAATGACATGAGGTAAAGGAGTAAAAAGAGCCTTACGTTCCCTTCCACAATCAATTCCCTTATATAACTAAAGCATTTCTAGACTCAACTTCGACCAGTTTGGCTTGGTAATCCTACAGTCAGTCAGGCTCTGATACCAACGCTGTCGGGACCCCGATTCTAAGTCACACCGATCTAGCATGTAACACCTCATATCACTTTGTGGCCTCACGCACGGTATTCCCACGGGTGTCGCCTTACCATGGCCCACGACTGTTTGCGACTTTTGGCTCACGTATATGATAGTGTCGCTAGCATCCATATGACAGAGAACCCGGGCCGACATGACTAGCCGTGAACCCAAAGTGGCACTAACTTACGGGGACAGGCATACATGAAACAACATCGAGCATGTCGGTTAGCAGCGTGTGAATCCGGGCTATAGCAACTGGGCTAACAGGACTCCAGTAAACCGGGCTGTAGCAGGATAGGCAGGACTCCGGATGTCACCGCGTGACATTTCCCCGAAGGGACAGACACATGAACGAAGTGAATCACATGCCGGCCAGTCTAAGTGTTTCGGAGCAGTAGTGTTGGGCTAGCAGGACTCCGGTGAACCGGGCTATAGCGGACTACTATGGCTCATGGAAGCACAACACTACATTTCCCCATAAGAGAGGCTACCAAGGATAAACAACTAGGTTGTCGGATCCCACACATACCAAGCATTTCAATCATACACACAATATGCTCGATATGAGTAAATACAACATGGCATCACAACATAACTCTACGACTCAGGTATTTATTCATTAGGCTCCGAGGAGCAAGATATTTCAAGCATGGGTCTCATGACCCAACATTCAGAGCATACAAATCAAAGCACATGCGGAAGCTTAACATGTCTGAGTACAGACATCTACAAATGAAAAAGGTTGAGCAGCCTGACTATCTACTAGATCCTGCCGAGGGCACAAGATCGTAGCTGAGGTATCAAGCTAAACATTGAAGTCCACGCGGAACTACTAGCGAGACTGAAGTCTCTCTGCAAAACATAAAATAAGCTGACGTGAGTACAAATGTACCCAGCAAGACTTACATCAGAACTAACTACATATGCAACATTGTCAACAAAGAGGGTGGTGGAATTTAACAGCAGCAAGCTAGCTTTGACTCAGTGGCTAACCTATACTACGAGTATCAGAAACTTCTTTGAGGTGAGAAGACGCACACGAGTCCACATAATCACCATATCAATACTCCACTACGGATCCGTTCCCGTCTCCCTACGAGAAGGCCATCCATAGCACTCACACTTGTCTTGAGCACTTTACAGTATCCACTTCAAGTTGTCTATGTACCACGTAAGTCCTCCAAGTTTCCATATCCGAGGAAAACGACTATTCGAATAGATAATGTTAACCCTGCAGGGGTGTACTTCTTCACACACGCTCTCGCCACTTATCGCCCTGTACACGTCATGTACCTCGGCAACCTTCAAGCGGAAGCCGGGCGAGGGTGTCGGCCACGACCTGACTAACCACACAAGTCTCTCATCCAGGTTTATCGCCTATTCGAGTTCCATCCGCAAGGAGTTCCGGCCGAAGTCTCCAGTATGGCCCCAAACGATTTGTGTAGGGTTCCTAAGCCCACCATCCGGGTGCCACTTGGTACACCGTGCCATGGTGCCTAGTCTACCCCAAGCCCGTCCCGTCGGACACCACCTGGTAGACAAGTAGCACTACCTATAAACGCCAAAAACTAGTTGCAACTCCTGGACAGAGATCGAGTGGATTAATAAGCTGAGAGGGGCCGGATAACCGGAACCCAATGTGTGGTAGTAACTAGACTTGGATAACATACACAGAACTCAGTGCTTAGGGACGGTTCCAATGAGACAACCCACCATGTACTCCTACATGGTCTCTCATCGCTACCTTTACCAAAACGTGTTCACACACTTAGCCTTTATCGGTAGGACATGTTCACCATTCCGGTTCATTCCCGATGAATCAGACTTGACACAACTCTAAGAATAGCTGGCATAAAGAAAACAAGCATGGATGAATAGGCACATCAAGGCTCAAGCAACTCCTACTCATGCTAGTGGGTTTCAACTAGTTACTGTGGCAATGACAGGTCATGCAAAGGAATGGGTTCAACTACCACAGCGGAAAAGTAGCAGTTGAATCGTTGTTGTCCTAATGCAGTATAAGGAGCAAGAGCGAGAGAGTGGGATTTATCGAAATGCCCAAGGGGGGTGCTTGCCTGATAGAACAACGAAGGGGCACTGCTCCTCTGACAGGTACTCGGGAACACCTTCCGAAGTGGAACCTATCGTGAAGAAACGGTGTCGGCGATCAATACGCAAACAAATGCAACAATATGATGCATGAACATGACATGTTCAAATGCTAGTGTTTGGGCTAATGCAAGATGCTACCAAGTTGGTTGAAGCCCATTTGAATCAAAGATTCAAATGATATTCGAAATGAAGCATTTAAAATGCCCATATTATGTTTTCACTTATACAGCATGTATAAGTTGGTTTTTCATGCATGTAACTGGCATAAATGGATTCCTTGCATTTTTCTGATAATTTTTCATATATAAATTATTTCATTATGAGCTACGGTTGAATTACTATGAATTTTAGAAGTTTATATCATTTTCTGGATTTTCCTGATTTATTTTAAAACCAGAAAATGATATACTGCGTCAGCACTACGTCATGCTTGCGTCAGCAAGTCAACAACGCTGACTGGGTCAAACCTGACGCGCGGGGTCCACACATCAGATCACAGTTAACTAACAGAGGTTAATTAGTCACCCTAACTAAAAATTAGTCAGGGCCGGGCCCCACCTGTCATTGAGAGAGAGGGGGAGGTCAAACTGGGCTGTGGGGTCAACTCACGCTGGTCAAAGGTCAGCGGTCGCCGGCGTTTAGCCGCCGGCGAGTCCAAACGCGGCGGTGCGCTGCGGGTTTAGCCTACGGGGAGCCATTTGGCGCGCGGAGTGCAGCTACGGGATGCGGACGCTCGTCCGCATCCAGCCGTGGTGGTGGCGCGGCCGGGGAGCGGCCGGAGTGGCGCCGGCGATGACGAGTATGGAGGCCGGAGTGCGGGTTCAGGCAGCGCAACGCTATGGTGCACGAGAAGACGAGCTGGTGGCGGCGTTAGCTTGCTGTGGAGCCACGGAGCACGTCCATGTGCGTAGGAGCGACGAACACGGCCTCTGGCCACGGCGGCGAGGAGCTCAGGCGGCGGCGCGAATCGGTCACCGACGGAATGGTGGCCGGAGAGGGAAACAGGGCACGGGGAGAGAGGGGATAAGAAGAGGAGCTCACAGCGAGGCTAACGGAGGGCTCGGCAGGCGCGGGGACGGCCGGTGGGCAGCAAATCGACGGCGAGGGTCTCCGGGCACCGAAGTTGAAGCAGACGTCGGGGACGACGTTGCAGGGCCTCCGGCGAAGCCTGGCTCGGCGTGGAGGTTGAGGACGGCAGCTCAGAGCTAAAGGGCATGTCCAGGGGGCGAGGGGGAGGTAGTGGCCACGGTGGTGCTTGTCGGCGGCGACGGCGTTCGGTTTCAGGAGAGAACGAGGGAGAGGGAGAGAGAGCGAATGAGGGGGAGTGCTCGATCCAAACAGCAGTGGCGACGTCGGCCAGCTCGTTGCGCTGGCAGGGGAGGGCAGGCAGCTCGCGTGGCACGCGGAGCGCGCGCGCGCCGGACACGCGCCTCGCCTACTGGCACGAGGTGGGGGACGGTGCGGTGGCCAGCTGGGCTGGGCCAGAGCGGCAGCAGGCCAGGCCAGCAAGTGGCCCAAGTAGGTCCACATAAGGGTTTTTCCATTTTTTGTTTTCTTTTCTATTTCTGACATTTGTTTTTGACTTAAAATAAATACTAGCACAATTATAAAAATGTTGAGATTCCTTGTGACCACTGGTTATAATATACCAGAGGCCCGCACCAATTTCCAACATTTTTGGAGCCTTTAAAATATTTATATTATTTTAAACAGCTCCAATTCAAATACATATGCGTTCATTCAAAAATCCAAAATGTTTAGTAAAAATGTTCATCACCTCTGGTTGTTGTTTGCAACATTTTCCAAGGACCATGAACATTTTTGAAAAGAATTTTGGGTTAACTGAAATTCCATTTTTAATTTGCATCTATTTGAATTTGCTTTGGTGCTAGGGTTTAAAACATTCCCCATTTCAAATTCATTTGGAACTTAAACATGATGCACAAAGCAAGCCTAGATCATACCAGCACTAGGGACGTGACATAAATCCCATTTGAATTCAATAGTCTTCATCATAAAAGAACCAGTACAAGAACTATTGAGCATGGTGCGATTATTGAGAGAAAGCCGAGCATAAATTTTTTGAATAATAATTTCTCTTGAGAGCTCATGATTGGGGCATGAATATAACATTGACTTAATCCTCCCCCAAGCTTGAGCGATGCTTTCTCCTTTGCGAGGCCAAAAATTATATATATAATTACGATCACGATGAACAAGATGCATAGGATAAAACTTCTGATGAAATTCCAATTTCAATCGGTTGTAGTTCCATGATCCCATATCATCACATAGCCTAAACCATATCAATGCCTTTCCCTTCAAAGATAAAGGGAAGGTCTTCTTCTTGATAACATCCTCGGGCATACCTGCAAGCTTATAATCCACAAACTTCATCCACATACATTAGGTGCAAATCGGGATGCAATGTTCCATCTCCTGTAAAAGGATTAGCTAGCAGTTTCTCTATCATACCCGAAGGAATTTCAAAGTAAACATTTTTAGTAGGTTGAGGAGCAACTCTTTGCTCTACTGGTCGGGGTGAAGATACCCCGAACAAGCCCCTCAAAGGATTATCTTCCATAGTAACAAGTGACAGTAAATTTCAGCACACTATATAAATTTTTCATTACCAAATTCCACTTACTAAAGGCACTTCACTCCCTGACAATGGCACCAGAAAAGAGTCTTGATGACACACAAGTATAGGGGATCAATCTTAGTCCATTAGATAAGTAAGAGTGTCGAACCCAATGAGGAGCAGAAGGAAATGACAAGCGGTTTTCAGTAAGGTATTCTCTGCAAGCACTGAAATTATCGGTAACAGATAGTTTTGTGATAAGGTAATTTGTAACGGGTAACAAGTAACAAAAGTAAATAAGGTGCAACAAGGTGTCCCAATCCTTTTTGTAGCAAAGGGCAAGCCTGGAAAAACTCTTATATAAAGGAAAGCGCTCCCGAGGACACATGGGAATTATCGTCAAGCTAGTTTTCATCACGCTCACATGATTCGCGTTCGTTACTTTGATAATTTGGTATGTGGGTGGGCTGGTGCTTGGGTACTGCCCTTCCTTGGACAGGCATCCCACTTATGATTAACCCCTATTGCAAGAATCTGCAACTACAAAAGAAGTATTAAGGTAAACCTAAGCATAGCATGAAACATATGGATCCAAATCAGCCCCTTACGAAGCAATGCATAAACTAGGGTTTAAGATTTTGTCACTCTAGCAACCCATCATCTACTTATTACTTCCCAATGCCTTCTTCTAGGCCCAAATAATGGTGAAGTGTCATGTAGTTGACGTTCACATAACACCATTAGAGGAGAGACAACATACATCTCATCAAAATATCGAACGAATACCAAATTTGCATGACTACTTATAGCAAGACTTCTCCCATGTTCTCAGGAACAAACGTAACTACTGAAAAATCATATTCATGTTCATAATCAGAGGGGTATTAATATGCATAAAGGATCTGAACATATGATCTTCCACCGAATAAACCAACTAGCATCAACTACAAGGAGTAATCAACACTACTAGCAACCTAGAGGTACCAATATGAGGTTTTGGGACAAAGATTGGATACAAGAGATGAACTAGGGTTCGAGAGGAGACGGTGCTAGTGAATATGTTGATGGAGATTGACCCCCTCACGATGAGAGGATCGATGGTGATGATTTCCCCCTCCCGGAGGGATGTTTCCTCGGCAGAACAGCTCCGCCGGAGCCCTAGATTGGTTTCGCCATGTTCCGTTGTCGGCGTTCTGGGAACGGGGGTCCCCAGACTTGCCTACCTGCGGCCTGCGGCGCGGCTCAAAGGGGGGCCCAGCACGGCCCATCGTCATCAACACAGACCCAAGACCCACGCGAGGGGCCAAACCTCGCGGGGCGGACGACACGGAGCTTCCTTAGGCACGGCCTCATCAGGCTGTCTCGCGAGGAGGCGGAGAGATCGAGGTGGGGTATCTCACGACGTGCCCATGACGCAAGCCATGATGACCAAGGGCGCCAGGCGGGCGCCAGCCCGCGCGGTGTCCTCCCTTTCCTCTTTGGTGCTAAAGGAGCAAGCGCAGGCGAGAGGATCAAGCAAAGGCACCCGTTTTGGTGCAACCAGACCAAGACCAACTCCACAACAAGGAAGAAGTCATTGTGGAGCCCAAGCCGGCGTCATCACCAGAGCCTTTGGTAGGCGAGGACCAACTTTAGTCAGGATAAGTGTACCAGATGTTCCCCTTCAAAATGGCCAATTGTTGGCGCCCTTCCCGCTCAATATTTGGGGAGAGGCCCATGGCCTTTGCCTATAAATAGGACTAGACAACCCCGGAGTAGGGGGACAGAGACAGAGACAGGAGAGATAGGGCTAGAGATCAAGAATCAGAGAGAGAGAGAGAGAGAGAGAGAGAGAAGGGCGGCTGAACTCCCCTAGCAGTTCATCCCCCCAGCCAAGAACAGACCCTCGCGAGGTTGTTCTTCCTTGTATTGTTCATCATCAGCCCAAGAGGCAATCCACCACACCACCGCACTGGAGTAGGGTATTACACCACATCGGTGGCCCGAACCAGTATAAACTCTGTGTCTCTTGTGTTGTTCTTCTGGTAGCTTAGATCCTTGCGAGGCGGAGGGGCACAGGTAGGTAGGAAGCGTAATCTCCGCGCGCACCCCAGAGTTCGAACCTCAAGGGTCTTCCGGAACCCGAAATCCGACATCTGGCGCGCTAGGTAGGGGTGCGCCGGAATTCGTCTTCCGCTGCTCCGTTCTCCTCCGACCATCGCGTCCATGTCTGACGCCCGCCGGGCCCGCGCCGAGCGCCGAGCCGCCCTCGCCTCCCGCGTCGCCCAGACGGCCCCTGTCAGCGGGCGTCCTCACCGTTCCCTGTCGTCTACCATCAACGCCGCCACCGGCCTGGCGGGGAACGAGCAGCAAGCATCGTCTCAGCATCCGTCCGTGCGGCAACACGGCCGCACCGCCACTCCCTCGCTCACCCCAGCTGGTTCTTCGTCCCGCGCGCTCGGCGCACCCATGGAGGCTCGAGCTGCGCTCATCGCGGCAAACGAGCTCCTGCGCTACCGTCCCGTCGACGATGTCTACGAAGAGTGGCTCGACCGCGTCGCCGAGCTCGTCTGCGCCGCGGGGGGCTCCCCTGCACCGTCCGTCCCTCTGCACCGCACCCCGCCCCGCGCGGGCAACGAAGCTCCGAGGGCGCCCCAGCCGCCTCCTCATCAAGAAGACGCCCCGGTCGCAAGGCGCGTGGCCCCTGGCTGGAACCCGCACCGCCATGCACCAGCGCGGCAAGAGCAGAGCTGCCAAGAAGTCCCTCGCCCGCAAGAAGCCGCCTGGGCGCTCCACGCTCCAGCACGTCGCGGCCACGCTCCTGCTCCCGCACGTCAAGACCCCGCGCGGCTCCCAGCTGCAGCGCGGGGGGACCTGCAAGATCAAGCTCTCCGTCACCCAAGGCCTCCCGTGGCAATGGCGGGCTGCCCGCCCTCACCACCGAGCTGCGCAGCGTCGCGTGGCCCGGCAAGTTCAAGCCAGACTTGCCTCCTCGCTACGACGGCACGGCCGACCCTGCGGAGTTCCTCCAGCTCTATGAGTTCGGCATCGAAGCTGCTAACGGAGATGAGAAGGTCATGGCGAACTGGTTTCCCATGGCGCTCAAGGATGGGGCCCGCACCTGGCTCCTCAACCTGGCCCCAGGCATGATCTCCTCCTGGGACGAGATGCGCACCCGCTTCATCGCCAACTTCCAAGGTACTCGCGACCGGCCACCCGCCGTGAGCGACATGCGCCGCATCAAGCAGCAGCCTGGAGAGACCCTGCAAAAGTACATCCAGCGCTTCAACAACGCACGCCTCAAGATTCCCAGGGTGTCCGAGGAGGCCATCATCTCAGCCTTCTCCGACGGCGTGCGCGACATCAAGATGAAGGAGGAGCTGGCGATGCATGAAGACCTGTGCACTTCCTTGGAGCTGTTCAACTTGGCGACCAAGTGTGCCATGGCTGAGGAAGGGCGTCTCTCCCTCCTCGAGCTGCCTGCCGCAGACCCAGAAGAGAAGAAGTCCAAGGCCAAGGATGTGAAGCACAAGGGGGCTGCCGTGCTCGCGGCAGAACCGGACACCAAGCGGGGCAGAGATCAGCCCGAGTCTTCCAAGGGCAGTTGCTACTGTATGTACCACGACCTCCACACCCACAAAACCAACGAATACCAAGAGCTCCGAGCCGTGTGAGAAGGAAGGATCGGCCGTCGCCTCGACCGTGTCGACCGGGGCTACGGTCGAGGAGGAGGAAGGAACCCAGGAAGCTGGGAAGACCGCGGCCCACGCCAGGGGTGGCGCGATCGACCTCGCGAGGACCGCTGGCAGGACCCGCCTCGCGAGGAAGACTGGAGGGATCAGCCTCGCGAGGATCGCCCGCAAGGTAACGCAGGCCTTCCTCCGCTGCAGCCGCGTCCAAGAAGAAACGAGGATCGCCACCAGGACGAGGAGGCTGGGGGCTTCCAGGAGCCGCGCGCAATCGCCTGCATCCTGGGCGGAGCTCAAGCCCCAGTCTCTCAGCGCATCTTCAAACAGTTCGCCTGCGAAGTGAATGCAGTCCTCCCCAAGCTCGAAGCCACACGTCCTCTCAGGTGGTCGTCATGCGCCATCACGTTCAGCTCAGCGTATCAGCTCAAGTGTGCAGCCACGGCCGGAGTCCTCCCGGTGCTTTGCTCCCCAATCATCAGCAACGTGGTGGTCACCAGGACCCTCATCGATGGCGGGGCAGGGCTCAGCGTCCTGTCCGTGGAAACATTCAACAATCTCCAAGTGCCCTACAACCAGCTTCAGCCAACCAAGCCTTTCTCCGGAGTCACTAACGGCTCCACGGTCCCGATCGGGCAGGTCCGCCTCCCTGTCACCTTCGGGGCACGCGACAACTACCGCACCGAGCTCATCGACTTCGATGTCGCTCACATTCGCCTGCCGTACAACGCCATCCTTGGGTACCCGGCGCTGGCCAAATTCATGGCCGTGACTCACCACGGCTACAACGTCCTCAAGATGCCAGGAAGCGGCGGAGTCATCACGGTGCCCTGTGAAGAGAAAGACGCGGTGTGTTCCCTGGAATGAGCTTTTCAGGCCGCATCATTGGAAGACCCGGATCGCGGAAGCGGGAGGCTTCCCGAGACCACCCCCAAGAAGAAGAAGACATCGTCAGGCTCGGCCCCTCAGGAGGCAGGTCCCTCAGGGCATGTGCCTGCCCAGAGGGATCCTCCCTCCATCGCATAGGAAAGCGCGCCCGGCGCCCTCCTCAGGCAGGGCTCGAGGGCTCTCCCCTGGAGGGCCGCCGACCTGGCCAAGGTCACGAGGGAGACGCTTGGGCACCACATGGAGGCGTGTTTCAAAGCATGTTTCCCTCAAGAAGGAGTGAAGCAAGGAGGGTCAAACCCTCAGGAGTTCGTCAGCCAAGCCATTCAGGAGCTACAAGAGTCAAGAGTCATGAGAGGCGGCCGCCGCCTACTAGCTGCGGTCTCCCATCCAGGCGAGGATGGTGGGCTGCGCGTCTGCGTCGACGTACCAGGGCTCAACCGAGTCGCCTCGCTGGAGCGCCTCTGGCCCTCGCGAGTGGGGCGCTGCGAGGGTCCACCCCACAGCTACGTTCGCATGCCTTACGGCTTGCTGAACGCGGCTGCCACGTACCAGCGCCTCATGAGGGGCATCATGGAAGCTCAAGAGGCCAGGCGTTCCGCAGCCCTGGCAGAGATGGAGACGGTCCGCGAGGAGCCACCAGCGCCTCCGGAGCCTCCCGAGGCCGCAGGGCTTGGGGGCTCGTGAGGGTCGGCTTCCGCAGCCCACCGAGTCTGCTGCACCAACCCTTCTTCGTCCTCAACATCACCAGGTGACATCTTTCAAGTTTCATTTCCAGTTGGGAGCGCCCCCCAGGGCTGCATTATTCCCAGGCCGCGTGGGTCCGTCCCTGCGGCATGTATCCCCTTTATTTTCATGTTGTTAGCTTGCTCTGTTGGGGGCGCCCCTTGGGCTGCATCATCCCCAAGCCGCTCGGGCCAGACCCAGCGGCGTGTATCCCTTTTATGTTTACCTACGGCCATGCATTCAACCCACCATGATTGATTATTTGATGTCGGTCCACGGCGCCTCTTCTTCTATATGTCGACCACTTGCACGTTAAAGGGGGGGTGCCTGAGCATCGCGACTCAGGGCTCTTACTGGCTCTCCAGCCCTCACCCTCTGGCCTTGTTCATGGCATCGTGACCTGGCATACCAGCGATGGCTAAGACCAGCTCGAGGGCCGGGACCCGAGGACATAGAGTGTAGGCATCTAACCCAATTTGCAGGAACACATCACAAGATAAGGCCCAGTGCCAGGCGCAACCCGCCTAGAGGTAGGGCCCCGTGAGTCCCGCGCTGGCTCACGGGTGCCCAGATACACCTCACCAGGCCCTACCGTGCCATCCACGTGTCAGGGCGGGGCTGTACACGCCCCGGGGGCTCCTCCCGAAGGGGAGCCCCCTCCCACGTACCAGTGGAAGCACCATGCTCCGCGCTGGCTGACGACACTGCCGAGGAGCGGCTATGCCTGTACACATACGGAAGTGCTATGCTCCGCGCTGGTGATAAACAACTGAGGGTGGCCCCCGGGCCGCATCAACCTCAGGGAGCCCAGAACTCAGTGTCTGGCCTCATCGCAACGCCTCCCCTCGAGAGTGCCGCGCGAGGGGGTTGGGCACGGGGGCTGCGCCTGGGTCACGCCCAGACGCACGCCACCCAGCCAGGCCCCCCGGGCCTGGTTCATCGCGCGTCTCTCCCCGAGCGGAGCCAAGGTACGAAGGCCGTTTGAGCATCAAGGGGGACTCCTGAGCATCGCGACTCAGGAGCCTAACTGGTCCCGTAGCCCCTCACTCCCTAGTACCGAAAGGCTAGCGCTGGGTGAGGTATGCGCGGGGCCGGGCTCTGCAGACATAGAATGGTAGATCCACCCACATCTCACCTCCCTACTTGTTGTTAGAGCGCCAAGGGGGACCCCTGAGCATCACGACTCAGGGGCCTAACTGGTCATGTAGCCCCTCACTCCTTTAGTTCCGAAAGGCTAATGCTGGGTGAGGTACGCGCGGGGCCGGGCTCTGCCGGCGTAGAACCTAAGCAAGTAGGAAGGAAAAGCGTAAACTCCAAGGATCGCCTCCCTACTTGCTGTTCGCGCGCCAAGGGGGACTCTTGAGCATCGCGACTCAGGAGCCTAACTTGTCCTGTAGCCCCTCACTCCTTTGGTCTCGTCCTGGTTTCCGGTCGGGGCTAATGCTGGGTGAGGTACGCGCGGGGCCGGGCTCTGCCGGCGTAGAACATAAGCAAGTAGGAAGGAATAGCGTAAAATTCAAAGAATTCAGAAGCAAATATTACAGTCCATACTGTTATCTCGACGCCAAACGCAAGTTTAAACGCCTCCCCGAGGCATGATACATGTGCAGGAATTGAAAACGGGACAGGAGCCACGATGGAATCGCCAGACGACGGCGGAGCAGCGCGGGATGGCTTCACCTCATGGAGCAGCAGGGTCGGCGGCGCCTGGCTTCGGCTTGGCGCTGAAGGCCCGGAACTTCCCCAGCAGAGCCTCCGCGCGACCCTTCACGGCCTCGGCAGCGGCAGCAGCATGCTCGCCGCTCACTGGCTCCAGCAGGCTGCCGAGGTCGATGTTGGGGGCGCGAAGGTGGATCTGGGCGAAGACCCGCGTCAGCGCTGCAGAAGACAGGACACGCGCCTCGGCCTCGGCCGTGGGGACAAGGCCAAGGGCGACATCCTCAAGAGCGCGAACTAGGAAGGGAAGCAACTTGGCGGGGCCGTCCTCGGAGCCAGCCAGCGGGCTCTCCAGGCCGCTGGCGTAGAGCGTCTTCAGCGAGGCCCGGGCCTTCTCCTCCATGTCTGCGAAGGCCACGCGGTCCTCGGCAAGAACCCGAGCCTTGTTGTCCAGCTCGACCTTCCTCGCCCCCAACTCCTGCTCCAGCACGCGCAGGCGGTCGCGGCGTTTCTTGAGCTTGGCCTCTCGGACCTCGATGGCCGCCTCACGAGCTTTCACGCCCTCTTCTTGCTCTTGGCGAAGGCGGGCCTCTTTCGCGAGCTCATCCCGAAGGCCAATCGTCGGCCTCCATGATCTCAGGTAATCATGACCTGTTTTGCATGCAGGGACTTGTCCAATCCGTGCAGATGCCGAGGCGTCGTGGGGGAGCGGAGCCACCCACGTCCAATCAACCGCCACGCGGCGCCCAAGGCCGCATGCTGTTAGGGCCCGTGGCGCTTCGCCCTTGCCCTTTCGCCTCCCTGCACGGCCAAGCTCGGGCGCGCCTTGGGCCCGGGGGCTGCTGTCGGCGTTCTGGGAACGGGGGTCCCCAGACTTGCCTGCCTGCGGCCTGCGGCGTGGCTCAAAGGGGGGTCCAGCACGGCCCATCTTCATCAACACAAACCCAAGACCCTCGCGAGGGGCCAAACCTCGCGGGGCGGACGACACAGAGCTTCCTCAGGCACGCCCTCATCAGGCTGTCTCGCGAGGAGGCAGAGAGATCGAGGCGGGGTACCTCACGAGGTGCCCATGACGCAAGCCATGACGACCAAGGGCGCCAAGCGGGCGCCAGCCCGCGCGGTGTCCTCCCTTTCCTCTTTGGTGCTAAAGGAGCAAGCGCAGGCGAGAGGATGAAGCAAAGGCACCCGTTTCGGTGCAACGAGACCAAGACTAACTCCGTGACAAGGAAGAAGTCATTGTGGAGCCCAAGTCGGCGTCATCACCAGAGCCTTTGGCAAGCGAGGACCAACTTTAGTCAGGATAAGTGTACCAGATGTTCCCCTTCAAAATGGCCAATTGTTGGCGCCCTTCCCGCTCAATATTTGGGGAGAGGCCCATGGCCTTTGCCTATAAATAGGACTAGCCAACCCCGGAGGGGTCAGAGACAGAGACAGAGAAAAGGAGAGATAGGGCTAGAGATCAAGAATCAGAGAGAGAGAGAGAGAGAGAGATGGGCGGCTGAACTTCTCTAGCAGTTCATCCCCCCAGCCAAGAACAGACCCTCGCGAGGCTGTTCTTCCTTGTATTGTTCATCATCAGCCCAAGAGGCAATCCACCACACCACCGCACTGGAGTAGGGTATTATACCACATCGGTGGCCCGAACCAGTATAAACTCTGTGTCTCTTGTGTTGTTCTTCTGGTAGCTTAGATCCTTGCGAGGCGGGGGCACAGGTAGGTAGGAAGCGTAATCTCCACGCGCACCCCAGAGTTCGAACCTCAAGGGTCTGCTGGAACCCGAAATCTGACATCCGCCTCGTGGCGGCGGAGTTTCGCCCCGAAAGCTTCCTTCTCATTTTTTCTCGGACGAAAGACTTCATATAGCATAAGATGGGCACCGGAGGCCTTCCAGGGGGCCCACGAGACAGGGGGCACCCAGGGGGGTAGGGCGCGCCCCCACCCTCGTGGCCAGGGTGTGGGCCCCCTCTGGTTGATTCTTTCTCCAGTATTTTTTATATATTCCAAAACGTGCCACCGTGAAGTTTCAGGACTTTTGGAGTTGTGCAGCATAGGTCTCTAATATTTGCTCCTTTTCCAGCCCAGAATCCCAGCTACCGGCATTCTCCCTCTTCATGTAAACCTTGTAAAATAAGAGAGAATAGGCATAAGTATTGTGACAGAATGTGTAATAACAACCCATAATGCAATAAATATCGATATAAAAGCATGATGCAAAATGGACGTACCAGGGTGCAAGCCAGTTTTGCACACACAGAATACTCGGGTTAAACTTGACGAGCCTAGCATATGCAGATATGGCCTTGGAACACTGAGACCGAAAGGTCGAGCGTGAATCATATAGTAGATATGATCAACATAGTGATGTTCACCATTGAAAACTACTCCATCTCACGTGATGATCGGACATGGTTTAGTTGATATGGACCACGTGATCATTTATATAACTATAGGGATGTCTATCTAAGTGGGAGTTCTTAAGTAATATGATTAATTGAACTTTAATTTATCATGAACTTAGTACCTGATAGTATTTTGCATGTCTATGTTGTTGTAGATAAATGGCCTGTGCTACTGTTCCTTTGAATTTTAATGTGTTCCTAGAGAAAGCTAAGTTGAAAGATGATGGTAGCAACTACACGGACTGGGTCCGTAACTTGAGGATTATCCTCAGTTCTGCACAGAAGAATTACATCCTGGAAGCACCGCTAGGTGCCAAACCCAGTGCAGGAGCAACTCCGGACGTTATGAACGTCTGGCAAAGCAAAGCTGATGACCACTCGATAGTTTAGTGTGCCATGCTTTACGGCTTAGAAACGGGACTACAACATTGTTTTGAACTTCATGGAGCCTATGAGATGTTCCAGGAGTTGAAGTTAATATTTCAAGAAAATGCCCGGATTGAGAGATATGAAGTCTCCAATAAGTTCTACAGCTGCAAAATGGAGGAGAATAGTTCTGTCAGTGAACATATACTCAGAATGTCTGGGTACCACAATCACTTGACTCAACTGGGAGTTAATCTTCCTATTGATAGTGTCATTGACAGAGTTCTTCAATCACTGCCACCAAGCTACAAAAGCTTCATGATGAACTATAATATGCAAGGGATGGATAAGACAATCCCCGAGCTCTTCGCGATGCTAAAGGCTGCGGAGGTAGAAATCAAGAAGGAGCATCAAGTGTTGATGGTTAACAAGACCACTAGTTTCAAGAAGAAGGGCAAAGGGAAGAAGGGGAACTTCAAGAAGAACGGCAAGCAAGTTGCTGCTCAAGTGAAGAAGCCCAAGTCTGGACCTAAGCCTAAGACTGAGTGCTTCTACTGCAAAAGGACTGGTCACTGGAAGCGGAACTACCCCAAGTATTTTGCGGATAAGAAGGATGGCAAAGTGAAAGGTATATTTGATATACATGTTATTGATGTGTACCTTACTAATGCTCGTGGTAGCGCGTGGGTATTTGATACTGGTTCTGTTTCTCATATTTGCAACTTGAAACATGGGCTACGAATTAAGCGAAGATTGGCTAAGGATGAGGTGATGATGCGCGTGGGAAATGGTTCCAAAGTCGATGTGATCGCGGTCGGCACGCTACCTCTACATCTACCTTTGGGATTACTTTTAGACCTGAATAATTGTTATTTGGTGTCAGTGTTAAGCATGAACATTATATATGGATCTTGTTTGATGCGAGACGGTTATTCATTTAAATCATAGAATAATGGTTGTTCTATTTATATGAGTAATATCTTTTATGGCCATGCACCCTTGATGAGTGGTCTATTTTTATTAAATCTCGATAGTAGTGATACACATACTAAGAAGACTAGGCCCGTAAGGGTTCCATTTTTCTGGGTTTTTTGAATTTTTTTACGGCATCTTAGTAAATTGACGCGTGTAATCCTGAGTTGTCACATCGATGTGAAGCTGTGTTTGACCACGTTATCATTTTGCACGTTCTATTTTGATGTGGCGAACGCTGCTTTCGTGGGCTTCGATCGTGTGACACGTACGAGGTACGATCGCCACGTTTCAGTTTTTTTACGTCTGTCGGTTCAGCCGGTGGTTCCAGATATTTCGTGATCTACCCTTCCATCGATCCTCTTGAAGGATCTGGTCAAATCCCATGCGACTGTTTCACCGCCCTCCACCCGTATAAAATGCCTCTAGGACGTGGGGATCTCAAAGACCTCGGTCGCCGTCCAGATCAGGCCCCTACCTCTGCCTTGCTTCATCCTCGTGTTCTCTTCCTGGCGCGCCCTTCCCCCATCTCCTCTTCGCCGGAGCTATCCGCGACGGCTTTCAGGACGCACGCGAAAGCCGCGGTGGATTGAGAAGGAGCTCGCCCCCATGCGGTGGTCGGCTGTGGGCGTTGTGACTGCACTTGGCCGTAGGAGATCAGGTACGCTGCCCCACACTCGTGCTATCTCTCATGTTCTTTTGCTCCCTTGCCATCACGTTGTTGCTGCTCCGTTGCGGTCGCGGCAGTGTCCGCCGTTTTCCATGACCTTCGCATGGTTGTGACGTTTTCCCGTGACCCGTCTACACAGGGCCACCGGCTTGTGCTACGCTGCTTGCTACTCGCATAGCCTTGCAGCTGCATAGCTGGGTTGCTTCCCCGTCTTGCTCCTGTATTCTAGACTTGAGGGCATTCGTAATTTATCTTCTTATCAACTTATATTTTAATTTGTTGAACTGAAGTCTTAAATTTTGCACCTGAAAACACTTTATGAACAGTTCAGCAAAAGCATTCGAATTGATGAAAATGAAAACCGCTTTACTGTCTCTAAAAGAGATCTTGATCTAGGCTGAAAAGAAATCAATTTAGAGTTATTTATTTGTAGGTAAGTATACTGATGCATGGTGCTATGATGGTAGGATAAAAATAAATAACTTTTTTATTTCTATGCTTGAGCCCTATTTCAATTTCAGGTGTCCAACCATTAAATTTTCATGAGGAGACATACCTAATTTCAGGACTACATGTCAGTTATTCAGGTAATATAACTATCTAAAAGGAGAGGGGCTTGGCTGCTGGCCTCCCATCGGGTTATGGCCCTCCGCCGTATCCTTCTTATTTTGCCGCTGATTAACATTTTAAAGTTGCATCCCACTGCAATGTGTTCATTTCTACAAAAGTTTGTGGCAGGAGCATAAAAGGGGACAAGATCACCTCACAGTGCCCTCCAACCAGGAGGAGGTGGCGGCAGAATCAGCACCGGCGACAATCATGGTGAATGTGATGTGCTTGGCATGGTGGCGGTCCCCGGCAAAGCGGAGGGCCTCCGTCGTGGTGCTAGACTTGGAGCATGCATGTGTCGGTTAAAATGTGGCAGCAACCTGGTAATCTTACACGATATTTGAAAGTGTTTTCCATGACCAAACATTTTTGGTGAGTTCAGCTTTACTAATTTATTCTATGTAACTTCTATGTTCTTATCAAGTTGGAGTTGAGGAAGTAAGCTTCTGGGACAGGAGGAAGTAAGCTTCTAGGACAGGGTACCATGCACGAATGCCCAAACTGTCAGTACTTATCTTGCATCATCATGTTAATTAATCTCATTGAGCTTTAATATTCCTTTTATCATATGTATTATCTTGGTGCAAGCAGGCACAAAATGACTAATGCAAGGCAACCGTGACATGATTTGCGCTGTAAGATTGATGGACCAGCTATTTTGAGCAAACGTTGGAGAAAGGCATCCAAATTCATGGATACTTAGTCCTTCGACCAATGTTCCAAATGATCATGTCAGTTTGCGGGTTTCGAAAGAGGAAGATCATGAAAATTGGCATTATTTGTGCTGCTTCTTTTTCTGAATTATCCGCATCACAATCACTTGAGTGTACTGTTTTGCAGTTTTCAGACCATCCATTATTGACACCTACAGGGATCAATATTAATGTTTTTTTATTTTAAAAGTGAATTTTACAAAAAATGAACAAAGGTGCAAGGCACCATATAGGCTGGCTTCCACGGTTCTCTTAGGAGCACTGCATTGTTACTTCTGGTTATCTAGACTAATTGATGCAATTTTGCATCGACATGGTACATTACCACCCAAGCTTTGGTTGTGTATTGTAGTTTATTTGTTGGCACAAGTACCCAAGCTGAATTTCATGATGCATACTTGAAATCTTGCTCGGTTGTTGCGAGGAACTTTCATCTATTTATGTTTTCACTATAGATTTAGAATTTTTCATCCACATCCTATTCTTTCTAATGGAAGGTGGATTTTCATTACATTTTTCCATTTGTGGTTTAGGTAGGACAGGTGAGCTGAAAATAGGTGAGCTGAAAATAGTTTCACAAGTACACTATATGTGCCTTTACATTTTTTTTCCATTCTACTTAAGGTATGTGGTTTTTTAAGCGTCTCAAATTTCAATTCGGTTTGATTTAATGATTTATCACTGCCTGAAACACTTAGAGTTGTACTACTTGCAGGGGAATTCCAGACAGAGTTCATCCATTCAGTGAAGGCATATGTTCAAACATCTGTGGCTTCAGATTCACTTGAAACTCTATCAAGTGAATGTTGACACTTCCGAATAATGTTCATTCTAGCTATGATTGTTTATGTCAGTATACAGTTTGCTCTCACCTTTTCCCCAAAGTGCATGGGTAAGGCATGCGGCCGCTGCAGCTCGAGCCATGGCCATGGCCGGTGCATGATAGTAATAATCAAATGGTTTGTTGCTTACCTTACGCCGAGGAGGGGTTGCTTCTGTCGTCCTCACCATCCGTGTCCAGCACCTCGCCCTTGCTCCCTCCATGGACAATGTTGCGTCCTGCCCCGACATGCCCAAATCTGAAGAGAAGAGGAGGAACAAACAGGGCGTCAGTCAGTCAGCTTCTTTGATTCACGCATGGGACTCAGCAGAAATGCCGGCGCCGAGGAGGGATTCATCACCTAATTGGCGCTTCGAGTCATCGGTGCCCACTGGCGAGGCAATCTGGTTCTCGAAGGGGCCGACTACACACGCACACATTGGGATTGGTCAGGGGCGTGGGCGAGAAGGGGAGATAGGAGGAGGAGAATGTAGATTCACGTAGGGAGAGGTGCTTACTGAGCGGGGCGATGTGGATGGCGTCGAATTTGGTGTTGGAGAAGTAGGCGCAGATGATGAGGAGGAAGCCGGCGACGAGGCCGATGCCGAAGTTGCACAGCTCGACGGTGCGGCTGAAGGCCTCAAGTGGCGGTGCCGTGGTGGCGCGCATAGCCCGCCTTGGCACCACTGCCATCCATGGCCGGCCGACCTCCTCTCATCTCCTTCCTCTGCCTTTGCTCCTCTCTCCCCCTTCCTCTGCTCTGTTTGATTGTTGGCGAGACACGTGCCGAGGGTGAGCGGAGCAGGTGCGCCACACGTATGTAGCTAGCTGAGTGAGAGAGTACGTGTCCTCACATGCTTATTACATCACCGAAGCATGAATCAGCGGCATTGTAGTAGACATAATGTACTCTCTCCGTTTCCAAATATAAGTCTTTCTAGAGATTCCAACAAGTAACTACATACGGAGTAAAATAAATGAATCTACACTTTAAAATATGTCTACATATATCCATATGTTGTAGTCCATTTGAAATGTCTAAAAAAACTTTAGTATTTAGGAACGGAGGGAGTAAATCACATGTTACCCTTCTCTGTATGAACCACTATATTGCAACTCAATTCTACTACCAAACCTAAAAAAAGAACACCCTATAAATTCATATGGCGCGGCGTGCGGCCAGGCATTACACGTTGTCCATCATCTATGCAATCTTCCCAATATAATCATCGATGACTACAACTACAATGCTCCGAAGACAATGTATAAGAGCTATTTGGCCACCCAAGAATGGAGAAAGACCAAGAAAGAAGAGTTATTACAAATATAAAAACAACAAAAAGCAAGCCTGCAACGAGACAAATGAAGACGAATAAGGATACTCAAGAAAATTTGCCTTCAATTTCAAGATACCTTGCCAATCCACCGAGAGCCGAGATGTGCATCTACAAACTTAAAACCACCCATCTAGCCGGATGATCAACATTTCAGGTCTAAGAAAAGAAATAAAACTCTAACTAGACGAACCATTTTCCTGTATGCACTACTGCATCACGATCTCTCTCCTATGTACCAGCTAAATGTACTAATCTTTGCCAAAAAATGTCTTGGGACCACTTACAAAATATTAAAAAAATAAATAAATAGCTAATTAGTCCATGTGGCGCGGCGTGCCGTCGCGCACTACCCGCTAGTATTCATAGTATTGAAGCCAAAAGATACAAGTTTAATAATGATAGTGCAACTTATTTGTGGCACTACCGTTTAGGTCATATTGGTGTAAAGTGCATGAAGAAACTCTATGTTGATGGGCTTTTGGAATCACTTGATTATGAATCACTTGATGCTTGTGAACCATGCCTCATGGGCAAGATGACTAAGACTCTGTTCTCCGAAACAATGGAGCGAGCAACAGACTTACTGGAAATAATACATACTGATGTATGCGGTCCAATGAGTGTTGATGTTCGCAGCGGGTATCGTTATTTTCTGACCTTCACAAATGATTTGAGCAGATATGAGTATATCTACTTGATGAAACATAAGTCTGAAACATTTGAAAAGTTCAAAGAATTTCAGAGTGAAGTGGAAAATCATCGTGACAAGAAAATAAAGTTTCTACGAGCTGATCGTGGAGGTGAATATTTGATTTATGAGTTTGGTCTTCATTTGAAACAATGCGGAATAGTTTCGCAACTCATGCCACCTGGAACACCAAAGCGTAATGGTGTGTCTGAACGTCGTAACAGCACTTTACTAGATATGGTGCGATCTATGATGTCTCTTATTGATTTACCGCTGTCATTTTGGGTTATGCTTTAGAGACGGCTGCATTCACGTTAAATAGGGCACCATCTAAATCCATTAAGGCGACACCATATGAACCGTGGTTTGGCAAGAAACCCAAGTTGTCGTTTCTTAAAGTTTGGGGCTGCGATGCTTATGTGAAAAAGCTTCAACCTGATAAGCTCGAACCCAAATCGGAGAAATGTGTCTTCACAGGATACCCAAAGGAAACTGTTGGGTACACCTTCTATCACAGATCCGAAGGCAAGATATTCGTTGCTAAGAATGGATCCTTTCTAGAGAAGGAGTTTCTCTCGAAAGAAGTGAGTGGAAGGAAGGTAGAACTTGATGAGGTAATTGTACCTTCTCCCGAATTGGAAAGTAGTCCATCACAGAAATTAGTTCAAGTGATTCCTACACCAATTAGTGAGGAAGCTAAAGATGATGATCATGAAACTTCGGATCAAGTTACTACTGAACCTCGTAGGTCAACCAGAGTAAGATCAGCACCAGAGTGGTATGGTAATCATGTTCTGGAAGTCACGTTACTTAACCATGACGAACCTACGAACTATGAGGAAGCGATGATGAGCCCAGATTCCGCGAAATGGCTTGAGGCCATGAAATCTGAGATGGAATTCATGTATGAGAACAAAGTTTGGACTTTGGTTGACTTGCCCGATGATCGGCAATCCATAGAGAATAAATGGATCTTCAAGAAGGAGACTGACGCTGACGGTAATGTTATTGTCTACAAAGCTCGACTTGTTGCGAAAGGTTTTTTACAAGTTCAAGGAGTTGACTACGATGAGACTTTCTCACCCGTAGCGATGCTTAAGTCTGTCCGAATCATGTTAGCAATTGCCGCATTTTATGATTATGAAATTTGGCAAATGGATGTCAAAACTGCATTCCTTAATGGATATCTTAAAGAAGAGTTGTATATGATGCAACCAGAGGGTTTTGTCGATCCAAAAGGTACTAACAAAGTGTGCAAGCTCGAGCGATCCATTTATGGACTCGTGCAAACCTCTCGGAGTTGGAATATACGCTTTGATAGTGTGATGAGAGCATATGGGTTTATATAGACTTTTGGAGGAGCCTGTATTTACAAGAAAGTGAGTGGGAGCTCTGTAGCATTTCTGATATTATATGTGGATGACATATTGTTGATCGGAAATGATACTGAATTTCTGAATAGCATAAAAGGATACTTGAATAAGAATTTTTCAATGAAAGACCTCGGTGAAGCTGCTTATATATTGGGCATCAGGATCTATAGAGATAGATCAAGACACTTAATTGGACTCTCACAAAGCACATACCTTGATAAAGTTTTGAAGAAGTTCAAAATGGATCAAGCAAAGAAAGGGTTCTTGCCTGTGTTGCAAGGTGTGAAGTTGAGTCAGACTCAATGCCCGACCACTGCAGAAGATAGAGAGAAAATGAAAGTCATCCCCTATGCCTCAGCCATAGGTTCTATCACGTATGCAATGCTGTGTACCAGACCTGATGTGTGCCTTGCTATTAGTTTAGCAGGGAGGTACCAAAGTAATCCAAGAGTGAATCACTGGACAGCGGTCAAGAACATCCTGAAATACCTGAAAAGGACTAAGGATATGTTTCTTGTTTATGGAGGTGACAAAGAGCTCGTCGTAAACGGTTACGTCGATGCAAGCTTTGACACTAATCCGGATGACACTAAGTCACAAACCGGATACGTATTTATATTGAATGGTGGAGCTGTTAGTTGGTGCAGTTCCAAGCAGAGCGTCGTGGCGGGATCTACGTGTGAAGCAAAATACATAGCTTCTTCAAAAGAAGCAAATGAAGGAGTCTGGATGAAGGAGTTCATATCCGATCTAGGTGTCATACCTAGTGCATTGGGTCCAATGAAAATCTTTTGTGACAATACTGGTGCAATTGCCATGGCAAAGGAATCTAGATTTCACAAGAGAACCAAGCACATCAAGAGACGCTTCAATTCCATCCACGATCAAGTCAAGGATGGAGACATAGAGATTTGCAAGATACATACGGATCTGAATGTTGCAGACCCATTGACTAAGCCTCTCTCACGAGCAAAACACGATCAACGCCAAGACTCCATGGGTGTTAGAATCATTACTATGTAATCAGATTATTGACTCTAGTGCAAGTGGGAGACTGAAGGAAATATGCCCTAGAGGCAATAATAAAGTTGTTATTTATATTTCCTTATATCATGATAAATGTTTATTATTCATGCTAGAATTGTATTATCCGGAAACTTAGTACATGTGTGGATACATAGACAAACTGAGTGTCCCTAGTATGCCTCTACTTGACTAGCTCGTTAATCAAAGATGGTTAAGTTTCCTAGCCATAGACATGTGTTTAATTTGATGAACGGGATCACATCATTAGAGAATGATGTGATGGACAGGACCCATCCATTAGCTTAGCATAATGATCGTTTAGTTTTTCTGCTATTGCTTTCTTCATGACTTATACATGTTCCTCAGACTATGAGATTATGCAACTCCCGAATACCGGAGGAACACCTTGTGTGCTATCAAACGTCACAACATAACTGGGTGATTATAAAGATGCTCTACAGGTGTCTCTGATGGTGTTTGTTGAGTTGGCATAGATCGAGATTAGGATTTGTCACTCAGTGTATCGGAGATGTATCTCTGGGCCCTCTCGGTAATGCACATCACTATGAGCCTTGCAAGCAATGTGACTAATGAGTTAGTCACGGGATGATGCATTACGAAACAAGTAAAGAGACTTGCCGGTAACGATATTGAACTAGCTATGAGGATACCGACGATCGAATCTCGGGCAAGTAATATACCGATGACAAAGGGAACTACGTATGTTGTTGTGTGGTTTGACCGATAAAGATCTTCGTAGAATATGTAGGAACCAATATGAGCATCCAGGTTCTGCTATTGGTTATTGACCGAAGATGTTTCTCGGTCATGTCTACATAGTTCTCGAACTCGTATGGTCTGCACGCTTAACGTTCGATGACGATTTGTATTATGAGTTTCGTGTTTTGATGAACCGAAGTTTGTTCGGAGTCCCGGATGAGATCACAGACATGACGAGGAGTCTCTAAATGGTCGAGACATAAAGATTCATATATTGGAAGGCTACATTCGGACACCGGAATGTTTCGGGTCATTTCAGATAAGTTTCGGAGTACCGGGGGTTACCGGACCCCCCCCCCCCCCCAAGGTTAATGGGCCACCATGGGGCTTAGTGGAGAAGCGAGAGGGCCGGCCAGGAGGTGGCGCGCGCCCCCCCTTGCCCAGTCCGAATTGGACAAGGGGAGGGGGCGGCACCCCCCTCCTTCCTTCTCTCCTCTTCATCCTTCCCTTCTTCTCCTACTTGGAATAGGAAAGGGGGGAGGCCGAATCCTACTTGGACTGGGAGTCCAAGTAGGACTCCCCCCATGGCGTGCCCCCTTGGGCCGGCCACCTCTCCTCCCCCCTTTTATATACGTGGGAGGGGGGCACCCCAAAGGCACACCAAGTCTTCTCTTAGCCGTGTGCGGTGCCCCCTCCACAGTTACACACCTCGGTCATATCGTCGTAGTGCTTAGGCGAAGCCCTGCGCCGATAACTTCATCAACACCGTTGCCATGCCGTCGTGCTGACGGAACTCTCCCTCGGCCTCAACTGGATCAAGAGTTCGAGGGACGTCACCGAGCTGAACGTGTGCAGATCGCGGAGGTGCCGTACGTTCGGTACTTGGATCGGTTGGATCACGAAGACGTTCGACTACATCAACCGCGTTACTAAACGCTTCCGCTTTCGGTCTACGAGGGTACGTGGACACCCTCTCCCCGCTCATTGCTATGCATCTCCTAGATAGATCTTGCGTGATCGTAGACAATTTTTTTTGAAATACTGCGTTCCCCAACATGTCTTTGTTTTTATATTTCTCTTTTTTTGTGTGTGTGCATCATTGATGTCTTTTGATATTTTGCTGGTGCAGAGATTGGGTGTAATTGGTATTTTCAAGATATTAATATATTTTCCTTATCGAAAAAATGTCACCTTAATCCTATTTTCTCTATTCATGTGGTTAAAGAAAATTCATTTTTCTGTAGAGTATTGCACTAAGTGATTCGGTGAAACACCTTTGGTCTACTATAGCATTTCAAATGAAAGCAAAACCATGTTTCATATATATTCTATCACGTCCTCCTCTAAAACACATCAATCAAAAAGGGTAAAATTCGGTGCCACGCTTTATTATTTCTCTTTGTGCACAAATCGTTGGGCTTTTTGTATGAAAATGCATCTGCGTCGCACTTTGTTTTTCTCTTTGATTTTACTTTCATTGAATCCTGTAAATCTCGTCTTTATGAATGCAAGGCAGAAATATTCTTTTGACAATACGAAATGCAAGGCAATAACTTGTGTGGGTGTGTGTGTATATTGAGTGAGAAGAGTAGATTTAGGAACAATATGAAGGGCTTTACAACAAGATACATCTCAAAATCTAATGAAGCACGGGGGATCGCAGAAATATCCAACTGACATGTGGGCTCCAAGGTTCATGACCCCACATGTCAACCGCACATCTACTTGAAGTAAACCCAAATCACACTATTTGCCAGCACTCAGTACAGAGCCCCATTCCGCCTTCTCTCTCCTCCCTTTCCGACGAGGCGACCTGCCCCTTTCCCCTCTCGCGCACCTTCCTCTCGCCATGGCCTTCTTCTCCCACCACCACCTCCAGCAGCCCCACCCCGCGGCGCCGCCACCGCAGCAGCAGCAGCAGCAGCCGGCGCCCCTCTCCTTCAGGTGCCCCATCTCAATTCCGGCCCCGTGCCATTTCTCCGTCTGTTTTCTCGCGGTAAGACGAGGCGCGCTAAAATCCCCTTCCTAATGCCCGTGAAATTTCGGCAGGAACGCGCTGCCGGTGCCGGTCGATGGACAGATCCCGGCGCCTCTCGCCTTCTTCAACGCGCCGCCCGCTTTCCCGGACCAGGCCGGGCAGCCACAGAGTAAGCTTTCCCCCCCGCGAATCTCCCCCTTCGTCTTTCGAAAATCCAATTGAATTGGCGCTGATTTTCGAGGGATTGGATTTTGCTGTGTTCTGTCTAGTAGTGGACGCGGCGGGGCTGACAGCTGCGGCGGGTATGGGGTGGAGGCAGCCGAGGGAGCAGGAGCTGCTGGGGGAGAACTCGCAGATGTCGTCCATCGATTTCCTGCAGACGGGCTCGGCCGTGTCGACGGGCCTGGCGCTCTCTCTGGAGGACCGGCGCCATGGCGGCGGCGGCGCTGGCGCAGGCAACTCCTCGGGCGATTCGCCGCTGCTCCTGCTGCCGATGCTGGACGACGACATCTCCCGTGAGGTCCAGCGCCTAGATGCTGATATGGACCGCTTCATCAGGGCCCAGGTCACGTGCTCTCGAACCTTTTCCTTTTGGCGATTTGAGTTGTGCAATCCGTTCTATGCTTTACATGCGGTCTTTTTACCAGTTGATAAAGGTTTGTTGGGGTAATTAGTGAAGCGTTCACTTTGTCAGGTCAATATAGTCTCTGCAGGTGAAGGGCACACATAGATAGTCTCTTCACCTCACTTTTCTAATGTTGCAGGTTTCTTATTTTCTTATTAAGACATGCGACAATTCTCGATTACCGGTAGCTCTCATGAGTGAATGTTCATGGTATGCAGTTTAAATAAATCTTGTGAGTCTTAAACATAAGAAAGGTGAAATATTAATGAAGAAAAAACTGGGTAAATATCACTGGTACCATCCAAATCTTGTGGTTCAATTAAACACCACCAAAAGCTCAAACTCCTCTTCCATTTGCCTTTCGGTTGGCTCTGTTACACCACACTAGCAGCAATGTACTCAGACCATCTGAATCCCAGTCCAACATTGGAATCCCAAATGAGATCTGAACACTCAGCTAGGGTGAGTACATGATCTACTGTCTGCAGCTTGGGGTCAGTCCCCAGGAGCCTAACAGATACCAATACCCGAGTAAAACAGAAGCCCTCGTCTTAATTTGCAGTTGTACCGAACCAAGCAGATGGAGCAGGCCTGAATACAGGTCGGAGGAGGCAAAATGGGAGTCGTGCATACATGGTTCCACACAAATTAAAAAAACTGATAGGTTTTAATTGTCTGTTTTGCCAATTGCCACCGCCTTGCGCTTTTCTGACCAAAGTGCATGCTTAAGCGCAATTGAGCGTTAGGAGTTTTGCTGTCGACTAGGCATGCCTTTTTAACTACAGTTCCACGTCTGAGGTGGCATCTGCTGCTGATGTATCTTCTGCAGGTGTTGTTGGTGCTCATCATTAGAGCAACTCTAGCAGACCCTGTATAAATCCGTACTGCAAAACCGTTTTACCCTAAAGCGATTTTGTGGGAACTCGAAGGTCCCGGCAGAACAGATCCGCTAAAGTTCGTACTGCAAATTTAAAAACCAGATTCGCGCTACAAAGTTCCAACAAAACCGGAGTTTGTACTTAGCTAAAACATAGATGAAACTACAAATTAAACCTCGAAACGGATTTCACGCATTGAAAGTGGCATCCCTTGCTTTGTTCTAACCGCCCTTCCTTTAGGTTTAAGTATTCGAAATGGGTTGCCGGCTCAATCGTCAAGGCTGAGGTAGAACTTCTCCGCTGACTTGCAGCAAGTGTGGGTGTAGGCGTGGTCTTCCTTTGCGGCAGCGAGCCTGTCGGCGGTGCCTTCTTCTCCTACCGCCGCCGCGTGCTCCGCGGGGAGGAGCTCTACATCCGCCTCCCGGCACCTCTTGGTGTGCAGGAAAAGCACCTCGTAGAGCTTGTTGAAGCCGGCCTACGCGCTCCGCCCACCGCTACGAGAGAGACGGCCGCGTTCGTGCGCCTGCTTGGAACTCCACGGCTCGACGACGGACCGGCTGGAGCTGCCGGCCTCCGCTTCATGATGGGCGAGCTTGCGCGGCGGTGACCCACCACGGCCGCCACCCCCGCGAGCACCACCGGCCATGGATCCGCAGGAAAGGGAAAGAAAACCGTGGCTAATTGCTCGCCTGAGGAAGGAAAGGAGACGGCGGAGGGGGCGGATTGCGGCGGAGCTTATCCAGGACGCGAACCCTGAAAAGCCCCTAACCCCGTACATATAGCGGCGGACGGGCGGATTTGCGGACCGCCTGTAAATTTTTTATGGGCCAGCGGACTTTTAGCGGACGTGTTCGTGCTGAAAAAATAGGAAAACTGTAAAACCGCCGGAATTATACGGCCAACGAGGATATAGTGGATCTGCTAGAGTTGCTCTTAACAAGAGGGAGAATGATCTATCAGACCATGCCGACCCATGCATTCAATGGCCAAGCAAACATCTGATAGACTTGGACTACAGCCTCCAGGAACTCTGGATCATTCAACATGAAATTCCACTTACTTCCTCCTGCATTCTTAGCTGTTGGAGGCCCAGTTTTACCTTTTCAATAACTTGGTCAGAGAGAAATTGATACAATGTTCTCTAGCCAGATATGGATCCATGTAAGTAACCACTTGTCTTATCTGTGTCAGTTTTGTTAGATGGATACCGAAGAAATTCCCTCATGTTATGCTCCCCCAATCTTGCATCCACTTTCCCTAATTGCTCCTGGTCCAGATCAAACCTGATGGGTCCAGATCAAACCTGATGTGCAGTAGATGTGTAGCATTCTGATAGATGTGGTCCAGGGATAAAGTGCTTGGATGTTGGCATGGGACATGATCCAAGGGCCCAAAACTCACCGAACCGCATCCCCTCACACCACCATGCGGGAGGGGTCTACACATGTGACACAGCTCTTGGGTTTTCATCCTTGCTTTGCCGAAAAGGATCACCCCATAGTTACTACATTTGGGTCCTCAAGCATTAATATGCTGGTGCAGTCCATAGTAACTTCCCAGTGTGGGGCTAACCCACCACCACCTCCACTACACACATGTGCACCTGGGCTGCAACAAATGGGATGGAGTATTACAAGAAATTCAATCAGACATATGTACAGTTTATACGGCCTGCCTGCTAGTGTACTCTAGGTCCTCTCCTTGCTTAAAGACACAGAACCGCAAGACAAATTTCATTCGATGAAATAACTATTGAACGAAGGTCTTTTGAGCAGTAGCTGTGTTCCTAGACCCTCTCTTTCAGTTGATGGAACAAACTTGTGTTGTTTTATCTCAATTTTCGTCCTTTACTGGTCAGATTATCCATTTAACATAAATTACATTTTTTAATCAGCATTGAGTTTCTTCACTTCTTGGCTCTTATAGAACTCTATTATTACTAGCAAGATGCCCGTGCATTGCATGGAACATCAAGATGCATTTGTATGAGTAGTTTATCTTGTGGGAGAAAAAGATGAACGAGGGAAGGCCTTATTTGCAAACGTGGAGAGGGGTGTGGGTACCTTTTTGCAAAATTGCCATAGTTTCCTTCCTATCCGTCAGATATAAATCGGACGGCCTATATTGCAGGATGGCAGGCACACTATCATCACGAACTCTGTTTTTTATAAGAGTAGAGATAAGTTACTTTATGAAATACTCCCTCTGTAAACTAATATAAGACGTTTTAGATTACTAAAGTAGTGATCTAAAATGTCTTGAATTAGTTTACAGAGGGAGTAATTGCTAATAATAGGAACCTAGAGCTTGCTTTTATTTTGCTACCACATGATATTTTATTATCAAAGTGGACAGAAAAGGAGAAAGAGAGGGTATGGGCTTATTATATGTAAACTAAACAAAGAAGAGAAGCTTTTGTCACATGTGCTCAGTTGAATTGCCGACTTTCTGTTGACAGCTATATGATCGACGTCAAAATAAAGTTTTTCTCGCGGTCTGACCCATGAGCAATCACACCTCGCGAATTAAATAATAGTTGTATGAATTCATTTATTCCATGATAATAAGAAACCTTTCCATTTTTTCAAAAGAAACGAGAGACAGCAAAAGAGTTAGTGGAACATCAAAAGAAAAGATACACTTGAAACGAGTGAGGGCTAAGCAAGTATTGCCAGCGCTGTTAAACAAGTAGCATTCAGTTCTACCACCCAAAATTTGTTTCTAGTTAGGACTATGCGTAGTAGGGTTTGGGTCGAACTTCATCCCTGGTATCATCACAATCTGTACTGTTAAAAAAGAAATCTTGCTTCAATGCTTGAAAGTATTGTAGTTTTTTCTGACAAAAATGGTTTAACTGGCAGAGTGAGCGCATGAGGCAGTCTATATTGGAGAAAGTTCAGGCAAAGCAGTTTGAAGCGCTGGCCTCAGTTGAAGACAAGATCCTCCGAAAAATACGCGAGAAAGAGTCAGAAGTGCAGAACATCAACAAAAGGAACCTGGAACTCGAGGACCAGATTAAACAAATGGCAGGGGAAGTCGGTGCGTGGCAGCAACGTGCTAAGTACAACGAGAGCATGATCAGCGCACTCAAGTACAACCTGGAGCAGGTATGTGCCCATCAGAGCAAGGACTTCAAGGAAGGCTGCGGCGACAGCGAGGTAGACGATACGGCATCCTGCTGCAACGGCGGCGCCGTCAATCTGCAGCTGATGCCCAAGGAGAACAATCACCCCAAGGATTTAACGGCCTGCAGAGTCTGTAAATCAAGCGAGGCGTGCATGCTCTTGCTGCCCTGCCGGCATCTTTGCCTGTGCAAAGAGTGCGAGAGCAAGCTGAGCTTCTGTCCCCTCTGCCAGTCCTCCAAGATACTTGGCATGGAGATATATATGTGATGTAGAATATAATCTTATGTACTGCTTGAGTATCTTATCTTTGGAGATACTGATGTACTTAGACATCGATGTATTGTCAACTGTAGCACGTACTATTGATCACTCTGAGGTCTCACTGCATCGATAAGACTGCCATTTGTGGTGGAGTTACTGCAGCGAATTTCTGATTACGAGTGCATGGTTTGAACTTCTCATGCTTATTTAGTACTCCCTCCGATCCAAAATAAGTGTCATGGTTTTAGTTGAGTTGTTTGCCATGTGACAAACTGTTGTCTGAGGCTTTTTTTTTTTCGGACGAGGCTTATTTATGAAAAATATGTAGGTTGCATGGTCTTTTTGTAGAACGACAATATCTGGGAGACATTCCTTTCTTTTGCGAGTACTGGGAAACATTCTCTGGAAGCGTTTTCCCAGGGAACAATCAAAATGCCATGCAATTTTGACTAAAGTTGCCATAACAATTTTACAGAAATTGCCATTGGAGAAAACTGTCATGTAGCCAAAAAGAATGGCTATTTTTTTTTGCCATCCACGTGATCTTGATCCAATGGTTGTGGGACCGTTTCCTGGGACCTGTCCCTTGAGGAACATTCCCGGTCAACATTTCCTTAAGAATTTCTAAATGGGTGGTGTTCGAGCATTTTATAAAGAAAATACTATGGCCGAGAAACAGGGAGGCAGAGATACGGGCTTGAACGAAGCCGGGATGCGACGCGAAGCGCGAGGGGGGCGATTCCTCACCTACCGGCATTAATGGTGCCACAGCCGCCGTTAATCCCTCCACAGCCTTATCCCCTCCCGCTCCTCATCCCCACCCTCCACATCTCAGATCGAGCCACGACTCCCTGCGTGCCATGGACAGATCTGGCGAGTGAGATGGTGGGAGGGGCACGACGCGGGGCGAGGGCACGACGGCTGCGACCTGCGAATCAGGTGGCGGCGCCGCCCTGGCCTCCGGCACCGGTGGCGACGCTCCCGGAGATCGACGCGTCATCGCCGGGGGCGCTGGCGGAGATGCATCGGGTGGTGCGGGAGAGGTTCCCGAATTGCTCCAAGTGGCCCGACATCTTCATGGAGATTCTGCGGCTTGCGACCTTCGAGGAGCGCGCTCGCTTTGTGGGCGACGACGGCGGGATGGACTACGAGTTCATCTTCTGGGCGATTCAGGAGGCGGAGTCGTCGGATCCGAGGCAGGCGGCGAGGTGGGCGCGCTTCAAGACAAGCTCACCGTCGAGGCTCAACATCCGGCCTCCTCCGGTGTTGCAGATCTCCCGCATCCCTCTAGAAGCTCTACCGCCGGGGGCCGTCCTCCCCAGGATTCCATGAAGCTGCCGCGACCCGGCGCATGGGCCTTGCAGGGTGCCCCAGCTCTGCAATGGCGCAGGAGGATCAGGGGTTCCACCTTGGAGCCTCCACCATGGGCGGGGGACCATGGAGAGATTCCCCAAACAAAGGTACAAAGCAATCGACCCAAATCCCGTTCATGTGCTGTACTAAAGTCTCGATCTGAAGTTCAATTGATTGAAGAGTCCCGAATTGTTTTGGGTGGGGAAATTAGTAGGTCTATTGTTTCTGATACAAATGGAAGGGATGTCCCTTCGGTTAGAGTTTCTAATTCTCAATGCAATCCTTTAACACTCCCAAACGCCCATGGTGCTGTGTCGCCGACGACCCGTACGGACTCTGACGAGCTCGCTTCTGCGAGGACGGTGAGATTGTGTTTAAACCAAAAAATCGCTGCTAAAGGGCCGACCCCCACCCCATCTCCGTTGATTTGTGGATGTGTGGTTGGAAGGAAAACGAATTTTCAAAAGACGTCTTCTGAATCAGTTCGCGGGTCTGGTGAGGAGGTGGCGGATTTCTATGGCCAGCTTTGGGTTATCCCCTCCTTGACTCGCAGCCGCCACCTACATAAGCAGAGGCAGGCTCCCCCTAACCCTAGCTATACCGTCCCCAGATTGTTTTGGGTTAGGAAAGACTTGTTCCAATCTAAGAATTTCTCGGTCCAGGACTGCTTTCCGGTTGCTTCTGTTGGTCCTTTCGACCCCATCCCTACCACTTTTAAACTCTCTGCTGAGGCACCCGGATTTCCTAGATCGTTTGTTGAAGTTGTGAGGAGAGGGATGGAGAATCGGGGTCAGATGCCGCAGAAGAATCGCCGGCCGCCGCCGGGGAAGAAACCCAACCCACAAGATGGGAAATCCACTGCCTCTTCCTCGGGCAACATCGGGAAATCAGGCCCACAAGGAGCGACCAAATCAAACCAGGGGATCCAGGCTCCAATTGTCCCTTCGACGGCTACTGCCCCACCACCCCTCCCCCTCCAGTGGTACAGATCCTTGATCCCAAATACATGGATATGATTTGCTTCAACTGCAGCTGGCCTGGGCACTACGTGGGGAATTGTGTGGAAGTAAAAAAGTGCTTTATCTGCGCTGGAAATCACAATGTCAACAATTGTGCTGCCTGGGCAAAACCACAACCTACTGCCACTTACTTTGGCAGTGTTGCTTCAGGGCTGGGTTTTTACCATGTTGAAGTCCCCGTGGCAGCTGAATCTAGTTGGTTGAACTACAAGAACTGTGCTGTTCTCAAGGTGGTTATGGGAGAGGTTTCTGCCTCAGATCTGCTAACTTAGTTAAATGGGATCTTTTGCAAGAACAAAGAGTGGCCATGGCAAATCAGAGAGTTGGAGAACAAAAAGTTCCTGCTAAGATTTCCCCCTTGGAAAAATGTAGATGATCTAATTGAATTTCCTCCATTTGAGTTACCAATTGCTGGGGTATCTGTCAAAATCTGTGAGTGGGAAGGAATGTTAGATGAGTTTGGAGCACTGTCTGAGGCCTGGGTACAGATTGAAGGAATTCCACCTAGGTGGTGCGCCTGGAAAGTTTTTGCCCAGATCACAGCGTGCTTTAGGATACTGGTGGATGTTGACTGGAATGGGATTTTTAAGAGTTTTTATGAAATTATTCGAGTCAAAGTCGCCTGTAGAGACCCCAGGAAGATTCCTTTTGAGAGATTGGTGGAAATGAAAAAGAAACTATACCTGCTGTTCTTTACAGTGGAAGGGTTCGAGCAAAGTGGTGAAGATGCTGATGGAGGGGATGACGATCCAGATCAGGATACCCTTGAGGAAAATGAGGAAAACAACAATAAAGATGCTGAAGACAAGGAAGGAATGGAAGAAGACAATGATGAGGCGATTGATGAGCTGGACAAGGCCAACTTCCCTACCAAGACAGCCACACCTTCTAACTCGAACAAAAACATGTCTCAAGTGGCTGCTTCTGCAGCAGAAGTCCATTAGGTGGACATGGATGAAACAGTACAAGGAGAGATCAATGGTGACCTCGAAGATTGGACCCCAATGAAGGATGCTGGAAGTGAAACTGAGCCAACTTCTAGATTTGAAAAGTCTAATGCTCTGTCAGTCCATTTGGACTACTGCTCGGAACAGCTTAGTAAGTTTGAGATGGAGGAATCTGATGTAGAAGAGGAAATCATCAATATGGATACAGAATGCTTGCCTAAAGATCTAGCTCTGGCAATAAATTCAGTCAAAAGATCGTTATTGGAATCACTGGAGAAAGCAGATTCTGTGGTCAAGAAGAAAATCAACATCAAGAACTCACCTGTTTGGGGTCCGGTGCTAGCTGATAAACCTATAACCAGAAAACATGGAGATGTAAAGATCCTGGACAAGGCTGCTGCATACATGATGAAGAAGAATTTGGAAATACCAGCCACATTTAAAGGTAAATCGTTTGCCACCCTTGACCCTAGTGAACTTGCTTCTCATACTACTAAAGTTGATTTGTGCATTGGTAATAATGAGGAAGAACGAAGTAATATCATTTTGGACCTGATTGACAGAGAAAAAAAATTAAATGCTTGCAATTTGCTGATGAAAACCTGGAGATTGTTCTCCCTGATAATCTAGATCTTTTGGATATTAATAACCTTCCCCCTGTTTCTGGGAAAGAGGGCATTCCAAAAACTAAATCAATTGGCACTGCTGGTTCAGAAATGGAATGCCATGTTTTGAATACTAAGAAAAAGCCTTGTGGCTTATCTCATCCATTTAAAATAAAATGATAGGGGCTTTTTGGAATATCCGTGGTCTAGGACAGCCTGGTAAAATTCAGTGCCTAGGAGATTTCATTAGTAACAATCATGTTGACTTTTTGTGTTTTTTCTGAAACTAAAAGAGAAGTTATTGAGGCTCACGTCCTTAATGACATCTCTGGTAGGGTCTCTTTTGACTGGCATTATCTTCCTGCTATCAACACGGCTGGTGGGATCCTTGTTGGGTCTTAAAAGTGATTTATTTGAAGTAATTGATAAGAGATTTTGCATTGTTGCAACTGTGAAAAACAAATTAGATGGTTTCATATGGCATCTTGTTGCGGTTTATGGTACCTCTTATAACGAGTTTAAGCTAGATTTCTTTGCTGAATTACATGATATCATGGAGGGGCTTACGTACCCAGCTTTGCTTGGGGGAGACTTCAACTTAGTCAGGTCTACGGCTGACAAAAACAACGGTGTTATTAACAGTCAGTTTTCTTACCTCTTTAACGACTAGATTAACAAATGGTGTCTCATGGAGATTAATATTGCAAATCGAAAATATACATGGAGCAATAATCAGGATAGTCCCATTTTTGCAACTATAGATAGGGTTTTTGCTTCCATTTCTTGGGATGCTCACTTCCCCCTGTCGGCGATTTCTGCACTTCCTCGCGTGGGGAGTGATCATACACCACTACTATTAGACACAGGAGCTCGGAGGGTTACCTCCCCGAGAATTTTTCGCTTTGAGAAATGGTGGCTTGACCACCCTGATTTTAAACAAATGGTGATCGATACCTGGAACACTTTAGTTCCTGGAAAAACAACTATGGATATTTGGATGAACAAAAGTAAACTTTTTAGAAAAAAGCTAGAGGTTGGAGTATCAATATTGATGCTGATATTAAGAAGAAGAAGAGAGAGCTTTTGCTTGAATTTGACATCCTTGATGTGTTTTCTGAGAGAAATCAAATCGATAACAGAGACAAAGCTAGAATGAAGGAAATTAAGAAAGAGCTCGCACAGATCTGGAGCAAAGAGGAGACCGCCTTGTGGCAACGCTCCAGAGACCGTAGAATTATGGATGGGGATAAAAATAATGCCTATTTTCATGCAATGGCCAATCATAGACACAGGAAAAATCACTTATCTGAATTAGTTGGAGAAAATGGCCCAGTGTACACCACTGAGGAAATGCTGGGGGTAGCTACTACCTACTATAAAAACTTGTTTTGTTTTGAAAACAAGCATAATATTTGTCTTGGTCCTTCCTTTTGGGAGGAAAATGAGTTAGTTACCCAGGAAGAGAACGACCTCTTACAGAAAAACTTTTCTGAAGAGGAGATTAAAGAGGCAATATTTGGGTCTTATGCCCATGGTGCCCCTGGCCCAGATGGATTATCTTTCTTGTTTTATCAAACCTTTTGGGATGTTATTAAAAGTGACTTTATGGCCCTAGTGAGAGACTTTGAAGTAGGGAAACTGGATTTACAGCGATTAAACTTTGCTCTGATTGTGCTCATTCCTAAAGAAGTTGATGCCAAGGAAATGAAGAAGTTTCGCCCTATTAGTTCGAGTAACTGTGGGATTAAGATTTTCTCTAAGGCCATGACCAATAGGGTCTCCCCTGTTGGGCGCAGACTGATTTCTTCTAATCAAACTGCATTCATTAAGGGGAGATACATTCTAGAGAGTGTGGTGATGGCACATGAAGTGATCCATGAAATTAAAAAATCAGGATCACAAGGCTTAGTTCTCAAACTAGATTATGAGAAGGCCTATGCCAGAGTTAGTTGGGAGTTTTTGTTTGATATGCTTCATTCGAGGGGTTTTGGCTCAAAATGGATTTCTTGGATTAAAAGCACTCTTGTTAATAGCACTTTCAGTGTGAGGATTAATGATACAATAGGTCCCTACTTTGTAGGAGGAAAATGCCTCAAACAAGGGGATCCACACTCTCCCCTGTTGTTTAATCTAGTTGCTGACGTTTTTACCAAAATGCTCAAGAAAGCTGCTTCTCAAAGTCTAATTTCTGGGCTTCTGCCCCATGTGATCCCTGGAGGTGTGGTTAGTCTGCAATATGCAGATGACACCATACTCTTCCTGGAAAAATCTGTCCATAAAGCAAGAAATTTTAAATGGCTTCCGTCATGCTTTGAAAATCTGTCTAGAATGAAAATCAACTTCCAAAAAAGTGATCTCATGACTATAAATATGGATGATGCAAATGCTAAGGATTTTGGTCAAATCTTTTGCTGTAAAAATGGTTCTTTTCCTATTAAGTACTTGGGAGTGCCTCTGCACTATGATAATTTGAAAAGAGAAGATAATCAGCCTATCATTGATAGAATAATTAAAGGGATCTCTGGCTGGCTAGGGAGATACCTCACTTATAAAGGAAAAATTATCCTACTTTGTGCTTGTGTGATTAGTATCACTGCTTACTTGATGTCTGTGATCAAGTTTCCTAAGTGGGCAATTAATGCAATTAACTCCCAGATGGCCCATTTCTTTTGGGGAAATCTGGGAGATCAACACAAGTACCACCTAGCTAATTGGGGGTTAATTACTAGAAGGAAAGAATATGGAGGTTTGGGGGTCCCCAATATTAAAGAATATAATATGGCCTTATTAGCTTCTTGGGGAAAGAGATTTTTTAATAACTCTGATTCGGATTGGTCTAAGCTTCTGCTTTACAAATACCGTGTTAATTCTCCTAACCTCCTTTGGGCTAAAGGTGAAGGGGGCTCTACCTTCTGGAAGAGCATTACTTGGGCGCTGACAGCTGCAAAAACTTTTTATACCTGGAAATTGGGAAATGGGAAACTCATTAGTTTTTGGCATGATGTCTGGATAGGGAATTGTTCCCTTAAGGTGCAGTTCTGGGACTTATTTTGCATCTGTAACCAGACTGACAACACTGTTGCCCAGGTTTGGGACGGGAATGAGCTGAAACTAACATTCAGAAGGTGTGTTGACCATATTGGTATGAAACATTGGGATCAGCTTGTCTGTATGATCAAGCAACACCCTCCAGTAGATGAAACGGACACCCCAATCTGGGGTTTAGAACCAAATGGGTTATTTCCAGTTAAGTCTTTCTATAAACAAATCATTTTTGGAGGGGTGGTTTCTGACATTAGTCCTAAGATGTGGAAAATACTATGCCCACGGAATATTCATATATTCTTGTGGCAGTGTGTTCACAACAAGATACTTACTAGAGATAACCTTGCGAAGAGGAGGGAAGTGGAAGATCCTTCATGCTTGTTCTGTGCAGAATTTGAAACCATTCAACACTTGTTGTTTGATTGTGTGGTGGCCCAGCAAGTGTGGAGTGTTGTTGCAGATATGTTTAATGTTGATAGAATATCCTGTTTTACAAAAATTATGTCCTTCTGGCATAGACATAAAGAAAAAGCTGTTTTGAATATGGTAACAACTGCTGCCTTGTGGAGCTTGTGGAGACTAAGGAATGGATTTTGCTTTCAGGGGCGCAAGTGGAAAGATGTGAAATGCATTCTTGCGAAACTAAGCTGCTTTTTACACCAATGGATGGTTCTCTGCGACGATGGGCAGGCGAAGCTTCTACAGCAATGCATCCTGCTGCTGGACAAACGTCATGGGGAGCTCCTCTGGATTGCTTGGAAATGAGGCTGGAAGAGGCCAACTGAAGATCGAGGCGTTGGAGATGGTGGAGCATCCCTGGGAGTCTGATTTGAATTCCATTTTTCTTCGTTTCCTTTCTTTCTGTTGGACCTCTGTAATAATTCGGTTTGGACATGATGCTTTGTTGCCTCTAGACGAAAACTGCTATGTTGGTTGTAGGTTATTCCGTCGAGGGTAGATGCTTTGTAGTATTCAGGTCGTTCGAAAAACTTTGTATTCCTGTGACGGGTTGAGGTCTGCTTCATTCTATAAAATGGGTCAAGGGGGGGGGGCAACCCCCTTTCTTTCAAAAAAAAAACTATGGCCGAGTTTATAAGTTAAATGAGGCCAAAACCTTTGCACATGAGCTGAATTTTCGAAGGAACGGGCAGAAAACCTAAACACCACATACGGATTACTTCCAATGTACTTCCTCTGTCTCATAATATAAGATATTTTTCAAGCTAAACAGCTTACAAAAACGTCTTATATATTATTATAGGAGGGAGGGAGTAAAAGACAACGAGGCAAACAAACATGGCCAACATAGTAACAAAGCAACATTGAGACTAAAAAAAGGGTAACAACACAACATGAGAAAAAAAAGTAACAAGGGAACATGGATCGCCGTGCTCCATGCTCGGGGAAGCCAAACACTAGCAAAATGCCAGACGGTACAAAGCAAATACCCCGGTGCTAACGAGGCAACAACAACCATCCAGCCATCAGTTGCTACCCTCAAACAAAAGAAAAAAAATTCAGTTGCTACAATGTTGTTTCTTCAGCATAACATTCTTCACAAGCGCATCAGTTGCCTTGATCGACCAAGTTCAAGGGGGTCGTGTTTTGGAGCTGATTATGCTTATAACAATGCTTCTATGGGCTTGACGCTTGCTAGAGGTCCAACCAAGAACAAAATAGAATAGTATTATCGGTGTGGACGTGTGGTGGGACTTCTTTCCACAGTACATCCAAGGGTGACTGGTGCAGAAGTTGAGCACTATCAGAATGATGCAATCCCACTCTTATCCAGCTCTAGCTTCAGCCGGCGTGCAAAGTATTGGCGTGCGCCTTCCAGGATGCGCTCGTGCGGCGAGGGCGGACAGGGGCTTCCGGCGGCTGCCTGGAGAGGTGAGCCGTGCCGCGGGCGGCGGTTCGGCTGCGAGGGGCGGCGCGGTCGGCGCGACTCAAAGGCGTCGTGGATCTGCTGCTAGGAGGTCACGAAGGGTGAAGGTGGTCAGATCCGGCCGGATTTGACCTCGGTGGCTCAATGGAGGGCTTGCTGATGCATGATGTGCGGGGCTCGAGAAGCTAACCCGGGCGAAAGCTTGTCTCCGGCGTGTCTGGAGCCGGCGATGGCGACACTTTCAAGCGTCGTTTCCTTTTTGTTGGCATCGCCGAGGCACTCTCAACTCCAATCTTCGCAGCTTCGGGGGAAACCTTAGATCCATGGGATGGGATGATGACGGTACTCTAGCATCGTATCCCCTCTCGGGGGCTTCGTCTTTGGAGCTAGGCATCATCAAGCGGGACCGATGGAAGTTGGTGGTGTTGGCGTCGAGGCTTCTGTGGCAACGATGATGGGCATGTGCGATGTCAGAGACACGGCATTGGTTGTGGTAGTCGGCTCTTCTCCGACGTGTTTGTGGGACTATCTCGGGTTGTTTTGTTGCGGTGAAGTCGGAAGCTGCGGTGGCGAGGCCCTGTGGCGACGATAATAGGCAGCAGGTGATTTGTTCGGTGGTCTTCCGCGGTGCCAACCTTGCATAGTTCTCCTTCGGAGCCATCTTTCAGAGTCGGAGCTGTGTTGTCCTTGGCGCAGGTGGCTGAGTTTGGCGCGGGTTTCTTGTGTTTTAGACAGCCTCTACGGTGTGGGTTGGGTCGACATTTGTCTTCGGAGAAGTCGGAGTCGCTTACTCGGAGATTAAGGAGGGCGATGAGGCCTGTTGGGGAAAAGTGATGACGATGACACCGGTGTGTGATGTTGACGAGACACTCTATGTGAGGTGTGTGGTATTATGTGTGCGCAGCGGTTTGTGACGGTTTTTGCCCGGTTTTCCGTTTATTAACTGGGCAATTCTCGTCTGCTTTATTAATGAGATGAGGCAAAGCTTTTGCCTCCGTTTAAAAAAAAACAATCCCACTCTTATCAAGTTGCATTTTCTTATCGAATGTTTGTACTTTCAAGGCGCAAAGCACCAACCACCCCACTGTTGGAGTTGTGTCGAATATTGTGTACAAGGTAGGTTACAGTTGGACTATGAGTTGTATTGTGTTTACATAGGATGTGGAGTCGTGTCCTAGTAGGACACTTGTATCCTAGGCCTCTCATATATAGTGGGGATAGACACACGATGTAACCTATGCCAACATAATAGCATAGGAACGCAGGGGAAGCCGGCGGCATGTGCCGGCGTCCAAGGTGACCTGGTGCGGTATTGTAGCGGTGTCAAGGTTACGAGGAGCGCCTATAGTCAGGCCTCGGGGATGTAGCCATATCGGTGAACCTCGTTAGCAAATCTCGGTGTCGTGCTCGTGTGATTGCTTGGTCCTCGAATGGTCGACGGTGGCCTCAGATTTATTCTAATAAGTGGTATCATAGCTAGGTTGTTCGAAGGCTGCTGGATTGTTGATCTAGAGGATGGATATTTGTCAGTTCGCACGAAGATGGTATACGAAGAAATCAATATCGAAATCGCTTGTGAATTTTTTCGTGGAAGCCGTCTGATGGCTGCGATTAGACGAGATCGAGAAGGAGCAATACGGCGGCGGTGAAATCGTGTAGAGCATGCAGCAGCAGGAGCATATCACGCGGCGACGGAGGCCGTGGACTAGGCGTAGCAGTGCAGGGTGTGAGGCCACGCATAGGTGAGGCTGGCTGATGAGCTGTGTGTAGGGGCGGTGCAAGCTACACACGTACGAGATTTGTTTGGTGAAAAAAATTGGCATAAGGACTCAGAGTCAGATCGTGATGCTTATCAAGAAAGAAATAGAGAAGTTCGTTCAAAAGCTACGTACGTGTGGTGAATTAGGAGCTCGGCTTTCTTTGTTAATCTCCTCGGATGTTCACACGGGAAGGCTATGAAGGATTGTGCTCTGAGTTTTCTTTGTTGATACACATTTGTGTATGGATGGCGATTGTCACGATGACGGCTTTGAGGAGTCTGGAGCGTGTCATGTAGCCGGACAAGTTCGGCTGGGTCAGACTAGATAGTCTGATGGATCGAGGCGAGTCGGTTGATACAGAAGACGGTGGTGGGATCGGCGGCGACGACATAGGAGCGTGATGCTGATGGTGACCAACTTCTGGGGCGTGGAAACACGTGGCGCAGGCCGACGGCTTGTGTGGCTTCGACAAGACTATGGCGTGAGGTTGAGTCAGGGTGGTGTACAAACGGAGCTTGATGTCGGTGAGGCGCGGGGTGGCACGTACAACCACCATGGAGTCATGTTGAAGGTGGAGCTGGATTGAGAGGCTACGAAGTCGACAGAGAGTCGAAGCCTATTCAGCGAGGGAAAAAAGCGAGTGACACGCAGTTTGTACTGGAGCCCAGTGGTCTGATGGAAGCGTGAAACTCGTCATTGGTCGGTGATGATTGGTGGTACTCTATAGTGGGGGTTGAGTTGTGTGGGTTCGCGACCCTTGAGACTCGACCGGGACAGCGGAGGCTCGACGCGGTAGTAGCGGCAAGGCGTGCGGTATGCACGGTGTAGAAGGGAGAGAGAGGTATTGGTGGAATAGTTGTTGTATTGCTTGAGCCTCGTGGGCATATATATAGGAGTATAATCATCTACTTGGAGTACAAGACAAGCCAGAACAAATCCTAGTCTATCTCGTCTTTGCTAATAAACATTATACTCAACATCCCCCCGCAGTCACAACGGTAGCGACGCAGAATGTGAGACTGGAGAAGAATCCGAAGGCAAGCCGACGGACACCCCCCACAGTCGTAACGGTCGACGCATCGCGGAGTCATGGCTGGAGTGGCAACCGACGAGGTTGCTCAAGCAAGGCGGTAACCCTTTGTGCCGTTTGTCGATGTAGCCGAGAGCGTGGGTGGTGGAGCCGTGGTCGAGGTAGCCGTGCGAAGAATGCCGTGGTCGATGTCGAGTCGGGGTAGCCGGTGTCGAGGAAGTCGCCGTGGAGCCGCGGGCGCAAGTAGGCGCCGAGTTAGCAGGGGCGCATTGTTGTCGAAGTAGTGGTGCGCCGGGAAGGAGATGTTTGTTGACGACGCGTCGCGGCGGGTTTGCCAATCCTGGGGACACATCGTAGACGAAGGCACGCACCGGTGTTGCCAGCACCGGGCATGCATAGACGGACGAAGACGAAGTTGACGAAGCGCCGCACCAGGCTTGCCAGGCCCGGGGACGCGTCGTGGACGAAGGCACGCATCGGTGTTACCAGCACCGGGCATGCGTAGACTGGGACCTGCACGAGCTGTATGCCATGTCGAAGAGGTCGGAGAGGCCAGCAGAGAAGGACTCGACGACGGTTGCGGCGCCAATCGGCGCGGGGCCAATGTCACCCGCGGTTGTCGGAGTAGATGAAGCGGTCAGGGTAGATGACGGCGACGTTGGCGACGAGCTGGTGCTGGATGAAGACGAAGTGGGATGGATGGGCGGCGGCGACAGCTACGGAGGTAGCCGCGGCGGCGGCCAAAGAAGAGCGGCGGCGAAGAACCCTGACAGCGTGACGAAGACCGGCGTGGACGGTGGCGTTCCCGCGCCAAGGAAGACGGCGCGGCGCATACCACGGGAGGTCGACGCGCGGTGACGGCGGAGTGGACTGCGTGCCGCGGCACTACGACCCGAAGGGGCGACGCAGCGGTGGCAGGCGGGTCGGGGCGACGGTGGGAAGACCTCGGGGCGGCGGCGGGGACCGCGGGCCGCGACGCTACGGCCCGAAGGGGCGACACAACGGCGCTCGCGAGTCGGTGCAACCGCGGGGACGACCTCGGGATCGCGGCGTGGACCGCGTGCCACGCTCGCTACGGCCCGACGGGGCGACGCAGCGGCGGCGTGAGGGTCGATGCAGCCACGGGACGGCCTAGAGCGGACGCCCTCGGGGCGGCGGGGGACCGCGGGCTGCGGCACTATGGCCCGAAGGGGCGACGCAGCGGTGACGCGGGTCGGTGCAGCCGGGAGAAGAACCACGGGGCGGCGGCGCTGCGGCCCGACGGGGCGACGCAGCGGCAGCCCGATGCTCGATCGGTGGAGAGGCGCGCTAAACTCGGGGACGATCTTCACGGGACCTGCGGAGGCGCGCGTAACCGACGGGCCAGGACGGTCGCGCGGCGTAGATGAGTCGGATCGCGGCGGCGAGCGGGTGATCAAGCCGATCGCGCGCGAGGTCAGGGACGCCGCTCGGTGGAGGCGTGGTGGCGACGGAGTCCGAGACGAAGCCGGCGGCAGCGGTCAGCAGGGCGGCTATGATTGGCCGCTGCATGACACGAGGCCGCCGGGTCGGGGTGATGCAGGAGTCCCGGTCGGAACAGGGCGGTGACGGCCGGCGTAGATCGACGGGCGGGCCGGCGCGCGAACGGCGGCGGCGAAGGGCCGCCGCATGACGTGAGGCCGCCGGGTCGGGGCGACCGGCGGGCAGACGCGCGGACGACGCGCGAGGCCGCCGGGTCGGTGAAGAAGCCGGCCGATCGCGCCGGTGTTGGAGTAGAGGCGCATGGGGTCGACAGCGACGGTGGGCGACGGAAACCGGATCACATAGACCGGAAAACCAAAAAGTAGACGCCGATCAAAGCGACCGGCGAGAGAGAGAAAACCCGGATCAAAGGATCGGGAAAAAAAGACTCTCTAGGGCAACCGGCCAACACGGCCGGCGGACGAACCCTAGGTACGGGCGGCGCGGCCCCCGGCGGCGGTCATGGAGGCCGACCGCCCCAGGGGCGGCGCGCAGGTGCGGAAGCGGCGGCGGCTAGGGTTTAGGATCGACTTGCGATAGATACCATGTTAAAAGGGAGGGAGGATTGGTGGAATAGTTGTTGTATTGCTTGAGCCTCGTGGGCATATATATAGGAGTATAATCATCTACTTGGAGTACAAGACAAGCCAGAACAAATCCTAGTCTATCTCGTCTTTGCTAATAAACATTATACTCAACACACGGGACATGGAGACGGGCCAGGGCTCTGGTGGTCATACATGTGGTGAGACAACTGCGAATTTGACTCGGGATGACTACAAGCAATGGTGAAATTCCTTCAAGTTTCAGACATGCGGTCAAGAAAGGTTGACTTTGAGTTCAGGTAACTCTTATGTGTGACACCCAATATGTGAGTTGTTCAATTTCACATAGGTCAGTGATCAGTGTGTGATGGCGTTGACGGATACTCTGTAAGTTGGGAGCACAAACTAGAGTAAGGGGAACTTAATTTTGCTCGAGTGTTGACTCTGGTCAAGAAAAGAAGGGACTACAAGTTGCAGGTAGAGTCATATGGAGTCTTTGGAGTAGCAGCGGTACTCATGGGATAAGCTCAAGTTCGATGTACATGGAAGTTTGACACATTGACAAATTCAAGGCGGTGGAGAATATTCGCCAAGGTGGAGTTTGTTGGAGTTGTGTCGAATATAGTGTACAAGGTAGGTTACAGTTGGACTATGAGTTGTATTGTGTTTACATAGGATGTAGAGTCGTGTCCTAGTAGGACACTTGTATCCTAGGCCTCTCATATATAGTGGGGATAGACACACGATGTAACCTATGCCAACATAATAGCACAGGAACGCAGGGGAAGCCAGCGGCATGTGCCGGCGTCCGGGACGACCTGGTGCGGTATTGTAGCGGTGTCATGGGAAGGAGCGCCTATAGTCAGGCCCCGGGGATGTAGCCATATCGATGAACCTCGTTAACAAATCTCGGTGTTGTGCTCGTGTGATTGCTTGGTCCTGCAATGGTCGAGGGTGGCTTCAGATTTATTCTAACACCCACCACACAACCTCTCCCCTGATCAACGCCTTGGTGGACACACGCACACGCAATATATGCGCACGGTTGGAGAGGGTCTGGACAACACGCAGTGGCTGCAGGACATCTCCGACGAGCTCACTTTTGTTGGGCACTTGCAACTCATCCATTTGAACCTAGCGATCAGCACTGTGCAGCGAGATCCCACTTCTCCGGACGTCTTCTCTTGATCGGTGGATCCGTCGGGTGTCTACACAGCTAAATCCACCTACCTTCGACTCTGGCAAGGAGCAACAAGGGCTCCCTACGCCTCTTGCATCTGGAAGAGCTGGGCACTCCTCAAATGCAAGATTTTTGTCTGGCTAGCAGTGCAACATCGTATCTGGACTTCTGACCGGCGAGCTAGGCATGGCCTGCAAGATCTACCTTTGCCTTGCTTCACGTGGCTTCAAGACACGGACACAACTGAGCACATCCTCGTCCAATGTGTGTACGCCCAGGAGGTGTGGCATGAGTGTTTTGAGGCACTTCACCTTACCACTAGGAGGCCAGAACCGAACTCCACCTTCTTGACTTGGTGGCTGGAGACGAGGAGAGACTTTCAGGGACACTTCAAACGTGGGTACGATACCCTCGTCATTGCATTTGCTTGGGCGCTATGGAAGCAAAGGAACGCTCGCGTTTTCAACAGGGTCAGGCAACAGAAATCGCCGCTGGAGTTGGTTGACTTCATCTTGCGTGAAGTTCAGGAGTGGAGGGCAGCCGGTTTAGGCGTGCGAGGTTTATCCCGATTTGTGAGAGGGTAGGCTTTAATTTTCTTTCGGTTGTTCACTCTCGGATGTTGTAGACATGGAATGTTCACATCCGCATGCCTACTTCTTGTAAATTGTTTTCTCTTTGTTATAAAGTTAAGGTACGCCATTGGCGTATTCTCAAAAAAAAATGTTTATACTTTTTATGTACAATTTTTATATCCCAAAAGGACAGCTGCTCTTCGGCTTTTTCATCGAATATAACTTATTCAAGAGGTGTCACGACTTTTGAAATGTTCTCTAGAATAGTTGGTGAATGTTCTTCAGAATTCTAAAGAACATCTTTTTTTGGGTACTAAATACACAGGTTTAGTTATATTATTTTCAGTTGGATTTAAATCTTTCTCCTATGGAAGTTCTGGCTGAACTGATGCTCCTTTCGGATATGTTTATTTCTTTAGGCAGACCGAGAAGGAAAATGCAACATAGAAGCAAACCCATGGTTCGTCATTTGCAAAAATCACAATTCTGCACTGTACGTTAGTTGCCGTACACGCATAGCAAGCCTTTGGATCCATGCTTTACACCTAACAGATTATCTTTGGGATATCTTCTGGCGGATTACGGCAATGATTTGCTGGTTAGCGAAAAGCCACAAACGCTTACCTTTCAAGGTCAGCAAATCAAATGGTGTGTTGGCGCCTGTTTCTGGTTTGATATGATGGTATCATGGCTTGATGGATAGATTCAATCAGCCCTGGGAAATAGGAACCTGGTACACATGGGCCTATTTTTTAAAACTTAGTAGAATCACATTCTTAAGCTCCTAAGAATTACGGAAAAAACTAGAGAACATGTAGAATGTTTCTTTTTCCGTAAACTTCCGTGAAATTGTGCTTATTTCACAAAATTGTTGTGTAGAAACTCAGTTGTGAATTTTGCGCACAGAGCAAATAATCATATGTTTTTATGAAAAATTTGAAGTTAAAGTGTGGAGTGTCCGAGAAGAAGATTTTGGAATGCATACATTTGGATCCCGTGCTTGAAAGCCCATAGAAGTTTTTAAAATTCAAATATCATAGTTAAAAGTTCCAAGTAATTCTAAAACAAAATTTAAATATATTTTATGTATATATCCAAGAACTTTCATTAAACACTCTGATTTGTGAAACAAGCCAAAATTTTCAATCTATAATAGCAAAAGAAAAAGCAGTAGAGGCTCTAATTGAAGGAAATATGCCCTAAAGGCAATAATAAAGTCATTATTTATTTCGTTATATCATGATAAATCTTTATTATTCACGCTAGAATTGTATTAACCGGAAACATAATACTTGTGTGAATACATAGACAAACAAAGTGTCACTAGTATGCCTCTACTTGACTAGCTCGTTGATCAAAGACAGTTATATTTCCTAACCATAGACATGTGTTGTCATTTAATTAACGAGATCACATCATTAGGAGAATGATGTGATTGACATGACCCATTCCATTAGCTTAGCACCCGATCGTTTAGTATGTTGCTATTGCTTTCTTCATGATTTATACATGTTCCTATGACTATGAGATTATGCAACTCCCGTTTACCGGAGGAACACTTTGTGTGCTACCAAACGTCACAACGTAACTGGGTGATTATAAAGGATCTCTACAGGTGTCTCCGAAGGTACATGTTGGGTTGGCGTATTTCAAGATTAGGATTTGTCACTCCGATTGTCGGAGAGGTATCTCTGGGCCCTCTCGGTAATGCACATCACATAAGCCTTGCAAGCATTGCAACTAATGAGTTACTTGCGAGATGATGTATTACGAAACGAGTAAAGAGACTTGCCGGTAACGAGATTGAACTAGGTATTGAGATACCGACGATCGAATCTCGGGCAAGTAACATACCGATGACAAAGGGAACAACGTATGTTGTTATGCGGTCTGACTGATAAAGATCTTCGTAGAATATCTGGGAGCCAATATGAGCATCCAGGTTCCGCTATTGGATATTGACCGGATACGTGTCTCGGTCATGTCTACATTGTTCTCGAACTCGTAGGGTCCGCACGCTTAACGTTACGATGACAATTTCATTATGAGTTTATATGTTTTGATGTATCGAAGGTTGTTCGGAGTCCCGGATGTGATCACGGACATGACGAGGAGTCACGAAATGGCCGAGACATAAAGATTGATATATTGGAAGCCTATATTTGGATATCGGAATCGTTCCGGGTGAACTCGGGATTTTACTGGAGTACCGGGGGTTACCGGAACCTCCCCGGGGGTTAATGGGCCTACATGGGCCCTAAGGGAGAAGAGGAGGGCCGACCAGGGCAGGCCGCACGCCCCCTCCCCCCTAGTCCGAATAGGACAAGGAAGGGGGGGGGGCGCCTGCCTTTCCTCTTTCCCCCTTCCCCTTTCCTTCTCCAACAAGGCAAAAAGGGGGAGTCCTACTCCCGGTGGGAGGACTCCTCCAGGCGCACCCCTAGGGGCCGGCCGCACCTCCCCCTCCCTCCTTTATATACGGGGGCAAGGGGGCACCCCAAGACACACACATTGATCTTCGTGATCGTTCCTTAGCCGTGTGTGGTGCCCCCTTCCACCATATTCCACCTCGGTCATATCGTAGCGGTGCTTAGGCGAAGCCCTGCGACGATAGAGCATCAAGATCGTCACCACGCCGTCGTGCTGATGGAACTCATTCCCGACACTTTGTTGGATCGGAGTCCGGGGATCGTCATCGAGCTGAACGTGTGCTAGAACTCGGAGGTGCCGTAGTTTCGGTGCTTGATCGGTCGGGCCTGAAGACGTACGACTACATCAACCGCGTTGTTATAACGCTTCTGCTATCGGTCTACGAGGGTACGTAGACAACACTCTCCCCTCTCGTTGCTATGCATCACCATGATCTTGCGTGTGCGTAGGATTTTTTTTTGAAATTACTACGTTCCCCAACAGTGGCATCCGAGCCTGGTTTTATGCGTAGATGTCATATGCACGAGTAGAACACAAGTGAGTTGTGGGCGATATAAGTCATACTGCTTACCAGCATGTCATACTTTGGTTCGGCGGTATTGTTGGATGAAGCGGCCTGGACCGACATTACGCGTACGCTTACGCGAGACTGGTTCTACCGATGTGCTTTGCACACAGGTGGCTGGCGGGTGTCAGTTTCTCCAACTTTAGTTGAACCGAGTGTGGCTACGCCCGGTCCTTGCGAAGGTTAAAACAACACCAACTTGACAAACTATCGTTGTGGTTTTGATGCGTAGGTAAGAAAGGTTCTTGCTAAGGTCGTAGCAGCCACGTAAAACTTGCAACAACAAAGTAGAGGACGTCTAACTTGTTTTTGCAGGGCATGTTGTGATGTGATATGGTCAAGACATGATGCTAAATTTTATTGTATGAGATGATCATGTTTTTGTAACCAAGTTATCGACAACTGGCAGGAGCCATATGGTTGTCGCTTTATTGTATGCAATGCAATCGTCCTGTAATGCTTTATTTTATCACTAAGCGGTAGCGATAGTCGTAGAAGCATAAGATTGGCGAGACGACAACGATGCTACGATCGAGATCAAGGTGTCGCGCCGGTGACGATGGTGATCATGAAGTTGCTTCGAAGGTGGACATCACAAGCACAAGATGATGATGGCCATATTATATCACTTATATTGATTGCATGTGATGTTTATCTTTTATGCATCTTATCTTGCTTTGATTGACGGTAGCATTATAAGATGACCCCTCATTAAATTATCAAAGTATAAGTGTTCTCCCTGAGTATGCACCGTTGCGAAAGTTCTTCGTGCTGAGACACCACGTGATGATCGGGTGTGATAGGCTCTACGTTCAAATACAATGGGTGCAAAACAGTTGCACACGCAGAATACTCAGGTTAAACTTGACGAGCCTAGCATATAACAGATATGGCCTCGGAACACGGAGACCGAAAGGTCGAGCGTGAATCATATAGTAGATATGATCAACATAGTGATGTTCACCATTGAAACTACTCCATCTCACGTGATGATCGGACATGGTTTAGTTGATTTGGATCACGTGATCACTTAGAGGATTAGGGGGATGTCTATCTAAGTGGGAGTTCTTTAGTAATATGATTAATTGAACTTAAATTTATCATGAACTTAGTACCTGATAGTATCTTGCTTGTTTATGTTTGATTGTAGATAGATGGCCCGTGCTGTTGTTCCGTTGAATTTTAATGCGTTCCTTGAGAAAGCAAAGTTGACAGATGATGGTAGCAATTACACAGACTGGGTCCGTAACTTGAGGATTATCCTCATTGCCGCACAGCAGAATTACATCCTGGAAGCACCGCTGGGTGCCAGGCCTGCTGCTGATGCAACTGACGACGTTAAGAACGTCTGGCTGAGCAAAGCTGGTGACTACTCGATAGTTCAATGTGCCATGCTTTACGGCTTAGAACCGGGACTTCAACAATGTTTTGAACGTCATGGAGCATATGAGATGTTCCAAGAGTTGAAGTTAATATTTCAAGCAAATGCCCGGATTGAGAGATATGAAGTCTCCAATAAGTTCTATAGCTGCAAGATGGAGGAGAACAGTTCTGTCAGTGAGCATATACTCAAAATGTCTGGGTATAATAATCACTTGATTCAACTGAGAGTTAATCTTCCGGATGATTGCGTCATTGACAGAATTCTGCAATCACTACCACCAAGCTACAAGAGCTTCGTGATGAACTATAACATGCAAGGGATGGATAAGACGATTCCCGAGCTCTTCGCAATGCTAAAAGCTGCGGAGGTAGAAATCAAGAAGGAACATCAAGTGTTGATGGTCAACAAGACCACTAGTTTCAAGAAAAAGGGCAAAGGGAAGAAGAAGGGGAACTTCAAGAAGAACAGCAAGCAAGTTGCTGCTCAGGAGAAGAAACCCAAGTCTGGACCCAAGCCTGAAGCTGAGTGCTTCTACTGCAAGCAGACTGGTCACTAGAAGCGGAACTGCCCCAAGTATTTGGCAGATAAGAAGGATGGCAAGGTGAACAAAGGTATATGTGATATACATGTTATTGATGTGTACCTTACTAATGCTCGCAGTAGCACCTGGGTATTTGATACTGGCTCTGTTGCTAATATTTGCAACTCGAAACAGGGACTACGGATTAAGCGAAGATTGGCAAAGGATAAGGTGACGATGCGCGTAGGAAATGGTTCCAAAGTCGATGTGATCGCGGTCGGCACACTACCTCTACATCTACCTTCGGGATTAGTTTTAGACCTAAATAATCGTTATTTGGTGCCAGCGTTGAGCATGAACATTATATCTGGATCTTGTTTGATGCGAGACGGTTATTCATTTAAATCAGAGAATAATGGTTGTTCTATTTATATGAGTAATATCTTTTATGGTCATGCACCCTTGAAGAATGGTCTATTTTTGTTGAATCTCGATAGTAGTGATACACATATTCATAATGTTGAAGCCAAAAGATGCAGAGTTGATAATGATAGTGCAACTTATTTGTGGCACTGCCGTTTAGGTCATATCAGTGTAAAGCGCATGAAGAAACTCCATACTGATGGACTTTTGGAACCACTTGATTATGAATCACTTGGTACTTGCGAACCGTGCCTCATGGGCAAGATGACTAAAACGTCGTTCTCCGGTACTATGGGGAGAGCAAAAAATTTGTTGGAAATCATACATACAGATGTATGTGGTCCTATGAATGTTGAGGCTCGTGGCGGATATCGTTATTTTCTCACCTTCACAGATGACTTAAGCAGATATGGGTATATCTACTTAATGAAACATAAGTCTGAAACATTTGAAAAGTTCAAAGAATTTCAGAGTGAAGTTGAAAATCATCGTAACAAGAAAATAAAATTTCTACGATCTGATCGTGGAGGAGAATATTTGAGTTACGAGTTTGGTGTACATTTGAAACAATGCGGAATAGTTTCGCAACTCACGCCACCCGGAACACCACAACGTAATGGTGTGCCTGAACGTTGTAATCGTACTTTACTAGATATGGTGCGATCAATGATGTCTCTTACTGATTTACCGCTATCGTTTTGGGGTTATGCTTTAGAGACTGCCGCATTCACGTTAAATAGGGCACCATCGAAATCCGTTGAGACGACGCCTTATGAACTATGGTTTGGCAAGAAACCAAAGTTGTCGTTTCTGAAAGTTTGGGGATGCGATGCTTATGTGAAAAAGCTTCAACCTGATAAGCTCGAACACAAATCGAAGAAATGTGTCTTCATAGGATATCCAAAGGAGACTATTGGATACACCTTCTATCACAGATCCGAAGGCAAGACTTTTGTTGCTAAATTCGGAAACTTTCTAGAGAAGGAGTTTCTCTCGAAAGAAGTGAGTGGGAGGAAAGTAGAACTTGATGAGGTAATTGTACCTGCTCCCTTGTTGGAAAGTAGTTCATCACAGAAACCGGTTTCTATGACACCTACACCAATTAGTGAGGAAGTTAATGGTGATGATCATGAAACTTCAGATCAAGTTGTTACTGAACCTCGTAGATCAAGCAGAGTAAGATCCGCACCAGAGTGGTACGGTAATCCTGTTCTGGAAGTCATGCTACTAGATCATGGTGAACCTACGAACTATGAAGAAGCGATGGTGAGCCCAGATTCCGAAAAATGGCTTGAAGCCATGAAATCTAAGATGGGATCCATGTATGAGAACAAAGTGTGGACTTTGGTTGACTTGCCCGATGATCGGCAAGCAATTGAGAACAAATGGATCTTTAAGAAGAAGACTGACGCTGACGGTAATGTTACTGTCTACAAAGCTCGAATTGTCACAAAAGGTTTTCGACAAGTTCAAGGGATTGACTACAATGAGACCTTCTCACCCGTAGCGATGCTTAAGTCTGTCCAAATCATGTTAGCAATTGCCGCATTTTATGATTATGAAATTTGGCACATGGATGTCAAAACTGCATTCCTGAATGAATTTCTGGAAGAAGAGTTGTATATGATGCAACCGGAAGGTTTTGTCGATCCATTTATGGACTGGTGCAAGCCTCTCGGAGTTGCAACAAACGCTTGATAGTGTGATCAAAGCATTTGGTTTTATACAGACTTTTGGAGAAGCCTGTATTTACAAGAAAGTGAGTGGGAGCTCTGTAGCATTTCTGATATTATATGTGGATGACATATTACTAATTGGAAATGATATAGAATTTCTGGATAGCATAAAGGGATACTTGAATAAGAGTTTTTCAATGAAAGACCTCGGTGAAGCTGCTTACATATTGGGCATTAAGATCTATAGAGATAGATCAAGACGCTTAATTGGACTTTCACAAAGCACATACCTTGACAAAGTTTTGAAGAAGTTCAAAATGGATCAGGCAAAGAAAGGATTCTTGCCTGTGTTACAAGGTGTGAAGTTGAGTAAGACTCAATGCCCGACCACTGCAGAAGATAGAGAGAAAATGAAAGATGTTCCCTATGCTTCAGCCATAGGCTCTATCATGTATGCAATGCTGTGTACCAGACCTGATGTGTGTCTTGCTATAAGTCTAGCAGGGAGGTACCAAAGTAATCCAGGAGTGGATCACTGGACAGCGGTCAAGAACATCCTGAAGTACCTGAAAAAGACTAAGGATATGTTTCTCGTATATGGCGGTGACAAAGAGCTCATCATAAATGCTTACGTTGATGCAAGCTTTGACACTGATCCGGATGATTCTAAATCGCAAACCGGATACGTGTTTACATTAAATGGTGGAGCTGTCAGTTGGTGCAGTTCTAAACAAAGCGTCGTGGTGGGATCTACATGTGAAGCGGAGTACATAGCTGCTTCGGAAGCAGCAAATGAAGGAATCTGGATGAAGGAGTTCATATCCGATCTAGGTGTCATACCTAGTGCATTGGGTGCAATGAAAATCTTTTGTGACAATACTGGTGCAATTGACTTGGCGAAGGAATCCAGATTTCACAAGAGAACCAAGCACATCAAGAGACGCTTCAATTCCATCCGGGATCTAGTCCAGGTGGGAGACATAGAGATTTTCAAGATACATACGGATCTGAATGTTGCAGACCAACTGACTAAGCCTCTTCCACGAGCAAAACATGATCAACACCAAGGCTCCATGGGTGTTAGAATTATTACTGTGTAATCTAGATTATTGACTCTAGTGCAAGTGGGATACTGAAGGAAATATGCCCTAGAGGCAATAATAAAGTTATTATTTATTTTGTTATATCATGATAAATGTTTATTATTCATGCTAGAATTGTATTAACCGGAAACATAATACTTGTGTGAATACATAGACAAACAAAGTGTCACTGGTATGCCTCTACTTGACTAGCTCGTTGATCAAAGATGGTTATGTTTCCTAACCATAGACATGTGTTTTCATTTGATTAACGAGATCACATCATTAGGAGAATGATGTGATTGACATGACCCATTCCATTAGCTTAGCACCCGATCGTTTAGTATGTTGCTATTGCTTTCTTCATGACTTATACATGTTCCTATGACTATGAGATTATGCAACTCCCGTTTACCGGAGGAACACTTTGTGTGCTACCAAACGTCACAACATAACTGGGTGATTATAAAGGAGCTCTACAGGTGTCTCCGAAGGTACATGTTGGGTTGGCATATTTCGAGATTAGGATTTGTCACTCTGATTGTCGGAGAGGTATCTCTGGGCCCTCTCGGTAATGCACATCACATAAGCCTTGCAAGCATTGCAACTAATGAGTTAGTTGCGAGATGCTGTATTACAGAACGAGTAAAGAGACTTGCCGGTAACGAGATTGAACTAGGTATTGAGATACCGACGATCGAATCTCGGGCAAGTAACATAACGATGACAAAGGGAACAACGTATGTTGTTATGCAGTCTGACCGATAAAGATCTTCGTAGAATATGTGGGAGCCAATATGAGCATCCAGGTTCCGCTATTGGTTATTGACCGGATACGTGTCTCGGTCATGTCTACATTGTTCTCGAACCCGTAGGGTCCGCACGCTTAATGTTACGATGACAATTTCATTATGAGTTTATATCTTTTGATGTACCAAAGGTTGTTCGGATTCCCGGATGTGATCACGGACATGACAAGGAGTCTCGAAATGGTCGAGACATAAAGATTGATATATTGGAAGCCTATATTTGGATATTGAAATCGTTCCGGGTGAAATCGTGATTTTACTAGAGTACCGGGGGTTACCGGAACCTCCCCGGGGGTTAATGGGCCTACATGGGCCCTAAGGGAGAAGAGGAGGGCCGGCCAGGGCAGGCTGCGCGCCCCCTACCCCCTAGTCCGAATAGGACAAGGAAGGGGGGGGGGGCGCCCCCCTTTCCTCTTTCCCCCTCCCGCTTTCCTTCTCCAACAAGGCAAAAAGGGGGAGTCCTACTCCCGGTGGGAGTAGGACTCCTCCAGGCGCACCCATAGGGGCCGGCCGCACCTCCCCCCTCCCTCCTTTATATACGGGGGCAAGGGGGCACCCCAAGACACACAAGTTGATCTTCGTGATTGTTCCTTAGCCGTGTGCGGTGCCCCCTTCCACCATATTCCACCTCGGTCATATCGTAGTGGTGCTTAGGCGAAGCCCTGCGATGGTAGAGCATCAAGATCGTCACCACGCCGTCGTGCTGACGGAACTCATCCCCGACACTTTGCTGGATGGGAGTCCGGGGATCGTCATCGAGCTGAACGTGTGCTAGAACTCGGAGGTGCCGTAGTTTCGGTGCTTGATCGGTCGGGCCGTGAAGACGTACGACTACATCAACCGCGTTGTTATAACGCTTCCGCTATCGGTCTACGAGGGTACGTAGAAAACACTCTCCCCTCTTGTTGCTATGCATCACCATGATCTTGCGTGTGCGTAGGATTTTTTTTTGAAATTACTACGTTCCCCAACACTAATCCCATTCAAGATCCCATCCCCTGTCCTCCATGCCATGCCACATGAGCAGTTAACAAGAATCGAGGCGAGTCAACAATGGTCCAAGCCTTCCCTCATGAATTCAAGTAGTCCACCCGATTAATCGAAATCCAAGTAAGATTTCATGGTCAACAAGTCAAAGGAGAAGTTCACACAAAATAATATGACAAAGAAGCCCAAGCCGAAGCAAGGAGGCTTCCAAATAGTGTAGGGATTCTCTCCTTAGTGGGCTAGAACCCAACTCCTAGTCTAATTATAGGCATATGTGCCAAAGTACGGGAAGATATGCAGTTTGACCCTCCCACCTCTTTACTTGCTTTAAGGTTAGCATTGGTAATTTGTTAAGGACCCCTAATCTATATAAGCCCCCCTCCCCCCCGGCGGGGGGCATGTAAAATCATGTAATCCCTGCTTGAATAAGCTGAAGAGGAGCGTCACTCTCCTCTACTAGCTCTCTCAGCAGAGTTAGGGAGGTCAAGACCAGAGTACGAGGGACCTTCAAAGGCCCGGACTAGTCGGGAGTCATGGGAGTCCAAATGCGGCGATACTCTAATTGTTCTGTGAATCTGATACCACTCTAGTTGGTCGTAGGTCATGCTTCCATGAGGCGACTTGAACTATTTAAAAAAAATGTTGTGTCACATTGTCAGGTGTACGACGACCTTTGCTATAAGGTCATCGTACGCAACTATGCCTACTCATCGCTAACCACATTGCTAAGGATACCCATAATCAAAGGTTTATTCTTGAACGTCAACCGGTATAAGACCACTGAAAGGAACAACATGGTTGACTAGAGGGGGGTGAATAGGAAACTTCCAATTTTTAGCTGTTCTTAACAAATTAGATTAAGCAACAAATAGGTTGTCTAGATATGCAACTACCTGAACAACCTATATGCTGCTAAGAACAACCACAACACAAACAAGAAAAGGACACAACACAATACAAGCTTGCACAAAGTAAAGGTAAGAGATAACACTACTGCAGGATGCTGCTAACGCGACACTACGATTAGAGACCTTTCGACGAAACTGTGTGTGATGCAATAATCGCAAACAGTGGTGTAAAAAACCCGTCAAAAAGGTGCAAAACATTTGTGATGACGGATGCATCAAACACGTTCGTATTTTAGCTGCGTGTGCGATGCTGTGCATACGTTCAGTTCAATTAACTGTTTGCGATGAGGAGGAACAAAAGAAACGGTCAGCCAGATGGAGGTGTGTGTGATATACAACATATGGTTCACTAGGATGAACTATTTGTGATTAGGCAACACAAAAGAAACGGTCAGCTAGATCAAGGTGTGTGTGATATACGGCATGCAGTTCACTCAGATGAACTGTTTGTGTTGAGGCAAGAGAACAAGAATAGTCAGCCAGATGAAGGTGTGTGCGATGTACATCATATGATTCACTCGGATGAACTGTTTGTGATTAGGCAACACAAAAGAAACAGTCAGCCAAATCAAGGTGCGTGCGATATACGGCATGCTGTCCACTCGGTCTTGTCGTTAGTGTGTGATCTCTGTGGCAACCGTTCGCTCCCCACTAGCCTCTTCTTGTACCATGGCAACCATCCACCGCCTCTTCGCCTTTCCCTCTCGATTTGGAACTGCTGTCGCACGCTCTTCCTCCCTCCATTTGCCTTCACTCTTCCTTGTACCATTGTTCGATCATCTTCTCCATGGAGGGAACAGGCCGGAAACGACCCCATTATTCTTGCCCCGATCTGAAAGACGACGTGGTGGAGGAACTCATTGATTGGTGCGACGTCATCACCTCGGCTAGCATGACAGGTTCGTTCAAGACCATTCTCGACTCAACTAATAACATCATTACAAGGAACCCAAGGGTCCAAGAGCGGTTTGATCTCCCCTATCTTGTTCGCCGTGACCCTACTGACTAGCGCGGGGACGACGGAAGCCTCGCCTTGTGCAAGTTGATGCCGCTTGATAATGATACGTGTGATGTTAAGATGCCATCGCTTGAGGGCAAGGCTTGGGCAGGCGACAAATGGAGATTGGGTTGTTTATATTGGGTACAACCGCGAGTGGGAACTTGTGAATGTGTACACTTGTCACTGGGTTCCACTTCCAAAAGTCTCAGACTGCCCAGAGGTTGAGTACACCGGTATTCTACGCGAGTTCAAATACGATCATGGTGATTGTCGTCTACGGAAGATAGCTAGTTGTCGAGTTCCCAACCGCTCTTGGGATTACACAAACTATGAAGTTGTTGCTATCTTCGACAAGCTTATTGCCTTCCTTACTTCCATGCCTCGATGGATATTGCTCTAAAATCAATTTCCGTACACGGATGAGTACTGTGATGCAATTCGATACGAGGGTCTTGTGTTTGCTGCCACCACTCGTGGCACTGTTTTCGCATGGAATCCTGATGCTTTCGCTACGTTTGTCTTCCACCGTAATTATAATTGTTTCATCCACATGCATGCGGGTTAGCTAGTTTCCCTTTACTAATTAACCTTCTTGTGTTTCCAAGGTCTTGTGAACATTCCACCACCTATACTTGAAATTTTTTATAACCAAGGGTGAGATGACAATGCTAATGATCACGAGCATGAGGACGAGCAGGACCCATATACTCAGTGGCGCTTGGAAACTTATTCTGATGGATCACCTCTTCTTGTCTGTATACAGGGCACTGCAGATGTTACTAAGGGAGCAGGTGTTGTCTCACATGGTCACACTCTCCAGACCTATTCCAGCATCCGTTGCAGGGTATTCGGGATGGATACTAGTGTACTAGCGCCAACACCTTCTCCCTGGTTCAATATTGAAAGTCTTGGAGGAAACTCGCTCTTCCTTGAACAAAACTATCCAATGATGGTGGAAGGCATCCAGCTGCTGTTGACATAACGTTACTAACATTTATGAGAAGCAACTGTATCTATACCTCGGACATTGCTATGCTTCCCTACCATCCCAATATGGGTCCTGACATATCCCACTTCAGCCTGGATGATCAGTCCTGCGTTGGTCTCGAGATTGACAGTAGCTGGCCCTTCCCAGAGAATCACTTCTGGTTCAAAGAAAGCGTTTCCAACACCGACGAGTGGTTGAGTTGAAGCTCATTTCATAGCTTTGTTATTTGTTGTGTGAGAAAAACTTTACTTTACTAGAATGTTTTGTTGGAAATGATCTATAATCCAACGTGTATCCTCGTTGTCGTTGTGGGTTGATGACTTGTTTTATGTAATCAATGGTACATTGCATATGCGTCCATCAACTCACGTCTGCTAGTGGTGTCCATATGAATAGTGCTAGTGATTTTAGTTGCAAAAATAATATAGTGCTAGTGATTTTTAGCTGCATGTTTTGACAAATCGCAATGTTACAAGGTTGACAAATGGCAATGTTTCTAGATAAACAAATGTCAATCTTTCAAGTTTGACAAATGGCAACATACCCAAAATGACAGATGCAAATCTTACCCAATTGTTTCTACGTGGTTGCACATGGGTCATGCAAAACAACCGTTTGCGTTGAAGGGATGCAGAAATCCTGCTCGGCACATTTTCCCTTGGTTTCCCGGGGAAGCTGTCAGTTTGCATACAAGTGTTCTAACTAAAATGTTTGCAATGAGTGTTTTATATTTAAAAACCATTGATGTTTTTTCAAAAGAAAATCGTTTGATAAGTCTGTACATTAAGAGAGAAAAACGCAAGTTCGTTCAAACCATATCTTTCATTCAGTCACACTGCGAATTTATATTCATATGATCGAGAATTCGAGATACGGTATTAAACCCCCAAAAAACTATTTCCGGCAGCGGCGGAGGCGGCGTGTCGCGCCGTCGTTGTCGTCCTCCGGGACGCCGTTGTTGAAGTCTTCAAGGCAGCATAAAATGTTCTTCACTTGTAAATCAAACATCATGTCGTCGCGCGATCGACGGGTGGGGCGCCGGAGGATGGCAACCGGCGCTGCTGAGAGGTAGCGGTCGACGGCAGCGTCCCATGCCGTTGAGGGGGGCACGCGTACGGGCATGGGCACGGGCGCGACGGGTGCAGCCAAACGCACGGGGACCGGCGCCGCGGTGGGTGGAGGGGCGCGCACAGGCAGGGGCACGGGCGCGGCGGGTGCAGCCAAACGCACAGGGGTCGGCGCCACGGTGGGTGGAGGGGCACGCATGGGCACGGGCACTGGCGCTGGCATGTACACGAGCTCGCGCGGGTCCGCGGAGACCTCGCTGACGCCCGCGGCTTCCAGCTCTGCGATAGTGCTCAGCGACCAGCCCGTCAATGCTACGGGGATGGTCGCTGGTGTGGGCGCGGGGATGGGAGCTGGGACGGGAGCGGGGGCAGCAACTGCCGCGGCCAGCTCGTTTTGGGCCATGTCCATGAGGCCCCATTCCTCCTTATTTTCTATCTCCTCCGGCTCGGAGTCGGCTTCACCAAACTTGAAGACTAGTGGCAGATGATTATTCTGCGCCATGGCGTTGGTGGATGTCTGCGAGAGGAGGTGAATGTGAGGCGAACAGTAAGGCCGCCCGTATTAAACAGCGGCTCGGGCGCCATTAATGGAGAGGAAGGCGGGCGGCCATGGAAGTCAAAGGGCTCGCTTCCCAGTGAGCCTGCGCAGCGTATAGCTCGCATGCTTCCCGATGAGCCTATGCAGCATACAGCTCGCACGCTTCCCGGTGAGCCTGCGCATTGGAGGACAGCTTTCACGCCTCTCGGTCAGCTTGCGCACTGGACTCCGCTCGCACGCCTCCCGTTCAGTCAAGGTCAAGCAGCTGTCCGCATGACACCTCCTATAGCCATTAAAACGAAGACACGTGGTGTCACGTGAATGGTTAACAGAACGCACATGATTTGAATTATACAACCATTTGAGATATTAAAGCGACAGCTATTTTTTCAAAATGCTTTTGTTGGCTGTTATTCGAGTGCACCTTCTCTCAAAATGGGCACGAAAAGTACCACAACATGTTGGGTCCCATTCCATGAAAGCATGCCAAGTTTCATGAATTTCAGATGAGTTTTGGATTTACTAGAATTTAAAAACAAAGTATCTCAACATTTTGCCGGCAATCAACGGTGCCATGGTGTTTGAAATTCATTCCAGTTTCTTGCATGGGACCTAAGCATGCACCCAAGGACACAGATTTGAATTTTCAACCAATTTATGCATTAGAGAATGTACATGTGGTTTAAATTTGAATTATGCACATAAATGCATTGAAAACTCAATTAATGCATAAAAATGTCCAAACGAACCCTGAAAAATCCTGAAAATTGACACAACACTCCTGTTGTTCTATGTTGACACGAGAATTTTTTTTGAAAGCAATAAGAGGCAATGGATATCGTTTCGTCCCCAAAGGTGGGACGTTCCCTACCGAAACCATCACGCTTGTTGTGACAAGCTCTGGTTTGTGAGAAGCATATCGCGGAACCTGCCCCAAATGGGACAAAAAATTTACCACGGCATGCTGATGCCGCTCCATGATAGCATGCCAAGTTTCATGAATTTCAGACGAGCTTTGGATTTACTAGAATTTAAAAACCAGGTATCTCAATGTTTGCGGTCGAGTGACCGTGGCAGGGTGTTTGACATTCATTCCCATTTCTTGCATGGGACCTAAGCATGCACCCAAGGACACATATTTGATTTTTCAACCAATTTATATGCATTAGAGCATGTGCATGTAGTTCAAATTTGAATTATGCACATAAATGCATTGAAAACCTAATTAATGCACAAAAATGTCCAAACAAACCCCGAAAAATCTCAAAAATTGACACAACACTCCTGTTGTTCTATGTTGACATGAGAAAAAAAATTTGAAAGCAATAAGAGGCAATGGATATCGTTTCGTCCCCAAAGGTGGGATGTTCCCTACCGAAACCATCCGACTTGTTGTGAGAAGCTCTGGTTGTGAGAAGCATATCCCCAAACCTGCCCCAAATGGGACAAAAAATTTACCACGACATGTTGATGCCGCTCCATGATAGCATGCCAAGTTTCATGAATTTCGGACGAGCTTTGGATTTACTAGAATTTAAAAACCAGGTATCTCAATGTTTGCGGCCGAGTGGCCGTGGTAGGGTGTTTGACATTCATTCCCATTTCTTACATGGGACCTAAGCATGCACCCAAGGACACATATTTGATTTTTCAACCAATTTATATGCATTAGAGCATTAGAGCATGTGCATGTAGTTCAAATTTGAAGTATGCACATAAATGCATTGAAAACTCAATTATGCATAAAAAATGTCCAAACGAACCCCGAAAAATCCCAAAAGTTGACACAACACTCCTGTTGTTCTATGTTGACACGAGAAAAAAATTGAAAGCAATAAGAGGCAATGGATATCGTTTCGTTCCCAAAGGTGGGACGTTCCCTACCGAAACCATCCAGCTTGTTGTGAGAAGCTCTGGTTTGTGAGAAGCATATCCCCAAACCTGCCCCAAATGGGACAAAAAAATTAGCACGGCATGTCGATGCCACTCCATGATGGCATGCCAGGTTTCATGAATTTTAGACGAGCTTTGGATTTACTAGAATTTAAAAACTAGGTATCTCAATGTTTGTGGTCCAGTGGCCATGGCAAGGTGTTTAACATTCATTCCCATTGCTTGCATGGGATCTAAGCATGCAACCAAGGACACAGATTTGAATTTTCAACCAATTTATATGCATTAGAGCATGTGCATGTAGTTCAAATTTGAATTATGCACATAAATGCATAAAACTCAGTTAATGCATAAAAATGTCCAAACGAACCCCGAAAAATCCCAAACATTGACACAACACTCCTGTTGTTCTATGTTGGCATGAGAAATTTTTTGAAAGCAATAAGAGGCAATGGATATCATTTCGTCCCCAAAGGTGGGGCATCATTCCCTACCGAAATCATCATGCTTGTTGTGAGAAGCTCTCGTTTGTGAGAAGCACATACCCAAACCTGCTCCAAATGGGACAAAAAATTTACCACGACATGTTGATGCCGCTTCATGATAGCATGCCAAGTTTCATGAATTTCAAACAAATTATGGATTTACTAGAATTTAAAAACAAGGTATCTCAATGTTTGCGGCTGAGTGACGGTGGCAGGGTGTCTGATTCATTAACATTTCTTGCATGGGACCTAAGCATGCACCCAAGGACAAAGGTTTTATTTTTCAACCAATTTATATGCACTGGAGCATGTGCATGTAGTTAAAATTTGAATTATGCACATAAATGCATTGAAAACTCACTTAATGCATAAAAATGTCCAAACGAACCCTGAATAATTCCAATTCTTTTATGACACACATATAGTTGCATGTTCACTGCAGATTAAAGGTCTAGCAATTCAAACACCGTCCATGGCCGCTGTGACCCCATTATGTAATTCAAATCAAGACAAAAAATGGGGTAGATCCCACACGGTTTATTATAACCAACCGTGTGAGATGCAGCACAAAATATCTTAGAGCACCGTCGGAGTATAGTACGCATACGGCTTACGCGAGAAGGTGCAATGGCTACAGTCCACAACCCGCTCTGAATAAGGGACCGTGTCTACCTCCAGTTTTTTCGCTGACACTTTGCACACCAGTTTTTTCACTGAAGCGATTCCAAATTTTCGGCTTCCGCGAAAATATCTACCTCCCCGCCCCCTCCCCCTTACCAAAAGCCTCATTTCCCCTGTTTCCGCCTTCCTTTTCAAGTTGAAACCTTCACTCCTTGCTTGCAGCGCTGCCTCCTCGCCGGCGACCCTCCTTCATGCTGCTCGGCCTCGCCTATCCAGGCAGGTAATCCACACCCGACCCCCATCCTCCTCCTTCCACATCCCACATGCCCCGACCGCCGGCGCGAGCGCGAAACCTTACACCCAAATCACCGACCCCTCCACCAAATAAGCGCCAGCCTAAGCCATGGTGCACGCAGTATAGTTAGGATCTCAAGGAGCATTTGGCAGCGGAGAGGCAAATCGCGACCGCACGCGCGGATGAGGTCGCGATGGCTGCCATTCGTGCCGACCCCCAGATCTTGGAGGAGCACCTCGTTGTCGAGGCCACCATTGACGCCTCACGCACCGACGCCGCGACGCGGTTGGATGCTTTAAACGACAGTTCGTGGCATTTTCTCGAGGACACCGTCGGTGCCTTCGATGAAGACTATGAGGTGTTTTCTCAGCGTGCACGTGCTTACCTCATCTCGAGAGCCAGCAGGTTGGTGCCCGGAGTGGCTCAGGCAACTCACCACTACAACGAGGGCACCCACGATGCGGAGGCCTCGCTCTCTTCCATGTCCAAGGAGCCAATTGAGGGAGTCCTGGACTAAGGGGTCCTCGCGCGTCTGGCCTGTTATCCATGGGCCGGACTGATGGGCTGTGAAGGTACGAAGGCCGAAGACAATACCCGTGTCCGGATTGGACCCTACTTGGCATGGAAGGCAAGCTAGGCGACCTATTATGAAGATTTCCTCCTGTGTAACCGACCTCATGTAACCCTAGATCTCTCCGGTGTCTATATAAACCGGAGAGCATAGTCCGGATAGGACAGATTCATTAACATATACTCATAGGCTAGACTTCTAGGGTTTAGCCATTACGATCTTGTGGTAGATCAACTCTTGTAACACTCATATTCATCAAGATCAATCAAGCAGGAAGTAGGGTATTACCTCCATAGAGAGGGCCCGAACCTGGGTAAACATTGTGTCCCCCGTCTCCTGTTACCATCGATCCTAGATGCACAGTTCGGGACCCCCTACCCGAGATCCGCCGGTTTTGACACCGACATTGGTGCTTTCATTGAGAGTTCCACTGTGCCGTCAGCAAAGGACTCGATGGCCCCTTTGATCGTCAGTAATGACGTGGTCCAGGGAGAAACCTTCCTCCCTGGACAGATCTTCGTATTTGGCGGCTTCGTAATGCGGTCCAACTCGCTTGGCCATCTGGAGCAGGTCGATAGTCACGCCCCTGGCCATCAGGTCAGATCAGGAAGCTTGAACTGCGCTGCGGATACCCGTGGAGACTTGATCTTCGATGGATTCGAGACTGCGGCAGTCGCTCCCCCTCTCTCCGATGAACATGACTTAAATCTGTCATCGGATCACACCTAGGAGATGGATCCTGTTGCTGCAACGGCCTCAGAACCGAAGCAGATCGTGCCCTTTGAGGCCATGAAGTCCACGACATTGGAGCCACACACAGACTCGACATCCTACAATATTCGTGCCAATGGAACTCCGAACTCATTTTCGGCTACACGTTCCAGATCAAATGCGCCCGCGGACACTGAGCTGGATCGGTTGTCGATTTTCGAATTTGGTGCCGCAGACTTCTTCCAGCACTCACCTTTTGGTGACATACTAAATTCTTTAAAGAACTTATCCTTGGAGGTGGACTCACAACCGAACTATGTTCAGGTCGAGCTAGAGACGGGTGACGAGGAATTTTGCTTCCCACCCGCCACCCACTTCATAGCCACTGTCGATGACTTAACCGACGTGCTTGACTATGGATCCGAAGACATCGACAGTATGGATGAAGATGCCGATATGGAGCAAGGCCAAGACCCGACATTCACCAGACGTTGGACAGCCACCTCCTCGTATGACGTGTACATGGTTGATACACCCAAAGGATCTGGCGACGACAAAGAAGAGCCGGATAAGAACAAACCCTCTGAGACGCAGTCCAAGCGTCGGCGCCCCAAACGCCGTTCTAAGCCTCGTCGCTCAAAGGATGGCAACACTGGTACCGAAGAAAATAGCACTCCGGGGGACGCCAAAAACAATTAAGACCCCGTCGGTGCGGCATCCGAACAGGGGGAACATGAGAGCAGGAAAGACAACCCTGATGATCAGGCCACAGAAGATAACTCGGAAGACGATAGTTACCATCCATGCTTCAAGGACGAGACAAGCCTTGGCAACGAAGACTTCATCGTGCCAGAGGACCCTGTGGAGCAGGAACGCTTTAAGCTTCAGCTCATAGCCACTTCAAGGAGCCTGAAAAAGAAACAACAGCAGCTTCAAGCCGAACAAGATCTGCTCGTAGACAGATGGACTGATGTCCTGACTGCCGAAGAATACGGCCTCAAGCGTCCAGCTAAGAGCTACCCGGAACGCAGACTGCTACCTCAATTCGACGAGGAAGACCCAGAGCACACATCTCCCTCGCGTAATGCGGAACAACCACCGCGTGGTCGAGACAGGGCGGCTGACCGGCCACCCCGCGGCCGGGACAAAGCGACAACTCAGGCCAAAAAGCAGCCTGCCCCACCGCCTCGTAAAAATAGAGACGATAGAGTTTGGGGTCACACATACGACCTCCGGCAAATCCTAGACGATAGACCAGGACACACAAGATCGATCTACGGATCGCGAGGGCGTACCTCGAGGCATGAGGAAGGCTACCTATTCGAACGTGATAAATCTAACCATGCCCGGACCGAACACCTCAGACGGACTCCATCAGAGCTACGCCACGACGTGGCCCGATATAGAGGCGCCGCACACCCTCTCTACTTCACAGATGAAGTACTGGACCACGAGTTTCCCGAGGGGTTCAAGCCCGTCAACATCGAATCATACGACGACACAACCGATTCTGCAGTATGGATTGAGGATTTCATTCTCCACATACATATGGCTCGAGGAGACGACCTCCACGCCATTAAATACCTCCCACTAAAGTTCAAAGGGCCAGCTCGGCACTGGCTTAACAGCCTGCCTGAAAATTCTATCGGCAGCTGGGAGGACTTGGAGGAAGCTTTCCTGGACAACTTCCAAGGAACTTATGTCCGGCCACCAGACGCCGATGACTTAAGCCACATAGTTCAACAACCTGGAGAATCAGCCAGAAAATTCTGGACCAGGTTCCTAACCAAAAAGAACCAGATCGTTGACTGTTCGGACGCCGAGGCCTTAGCAGCCTTCGAACACAGCATCCGTGACGAATGGCTAGCACGCCACCTTGGCCAAGAAAAGCCGAAGTCCATGGAAGCCCTCATGGCACTCATGACCCGCTTTTGCGCGGGAGAGGACAGTTGGCTGGCCCGTAGTAACAACACAGCCAGTGAGACATGCCCCTTTGAGGCCAAGAATATCACTGGCAAGCTCCGGCGCAATAGGCACAAACACCGAAGCAATGATAACAACACCGATGACACCACAGTCAACACCAGATTCAGTGGCTCCAAGTCCGACCAACGAAAGAAGCCCTACAAAAGAAACAATGAAGGACCTTACGGCCTGGACCGCATACTCGACCGTCCATGCCAAATACATGGCACCCCGGATAAGCAAGCCAATCATACCAACAGGGATTGTTGGGTTTTCAAGAAGGCTGGCAAGTTAAATGCCGAAAACAAAGAAAAGGGATCACAAAGTCAGGACGAGGACGAAGAGCCCCGGCAGCCGAACACTGGAGGGCAGAAGAAATTTCCCCCTCAAGTCAAAAGGGTGAACATGATATACGCTACACACAACCCCAAAAGGGAGCACAAGCGAGCACTCAGGGACGTCTACACGGTAGAGCCAGTCGCCCCAAAGTTCAATCCGTGGTCGTCATTCCCGATCACCTTCGATCGACGAGACCACCCAACTAGCATCCGCCACGGTCGTTCAGCCGCACTAGTCCTGGACCCAATTGTTGACGGGTTTCACCTAACACGAGTCCTGATGGACGGTGGTAGCAGCCTCAACCTGCTCTATAAAGACACGGTGCGGAAGATGGGCATAGACCCCTCACGAATCAAACCAACAAAGACTACCTTCAAAGGAGTCATACCAGGCGTCGAGGCCCGCTGTACGGGCTCAATCACGCTGGAAGTGGTCTTCGGTTCTCCGGACAATTTCCGAAGTGAGGAGTTAATCTTCGACATCGTCCCATTCCGCAGCGGCTACCACACACTACTCGGAGGAACAACATTTGCTAGATTCAAGGCAGTGCCACACTACGCTTATCTCAAGCTCAAGATGCCCGGCCCACGCGGCGTCATAACAGTTAATGGCAACACGGAATGCTCCCTCCGAACAGAGGAGCACACCGCTGCCCTAGCAGCAGAGGTACAGAGCGGCCTTCTCAAGCAGCACCATAGTGCGGCTGCCGAGCCCCTGGACACCATCAAGAAGTTCCGAACTACACTGCAGCAGGACACCAAGGCTCGTAAAGAGCTCGACTAGCAATTTGGCCTCCGTCCTAGTCCCGATTAAGTAGTGGCATTCGTACCACGTGTACATAATTACGCACTCGAAATTCCATGGACATCGACGGAGGCACGAGCTAACCCGGGGTCTACAGTTCGGCTAGACCGACCTCGGGCACACTTTTTCCTTTCTGTTTCAGGTTCCTTTTCCCGCGAGCCTGATCACCAGCCCCTTCGAAGGATCGGCATACAAAGGGGGCATGCAGCATAGGTGTGCAGGCTAACCTCCATACGTTCTTCTTCATGGTATTTTTACTTATTTCCTTGGACCCGCACGCTGCTCCCTCTTGATCCCGGCATGTTAAATAGTCCGGGTGCTTATCGCACTATTTGTATAAGATACGCCTTGACGTATCCATTCAGCTATAATAAAAATGATGCGCGGACTAGTTTTTGTGGTTTTTGCCCCTTACTCCATTTCATTTTGATCTGCTTATTAGCTGCATCGGTACTCTTTTGTATGTTTCATATTCGCCAGGGGCTGCTTATCACCACGCAATACGGCAGCAAAGTCCGAACACTTCTTATATATAAGTTTGACACCCCAAATTTAGCATTATATGCATTGGCTCCGAATCATGTCTTTGGTCAATAGTTGGGTTGCCCGGCTCCTGTGCTTGCTATCCTACGTTCCGCTCTATCGGCTAGGGTAGTAAAGGAATGTCAGGACCCCGATTCTAGGTCACACCGATCTAGCATGTAACACATCATATCACTTTGCGGCCTCACGCACGGTATTCCCACGGGTGCCACCTTACCTGGCCCGGGACCGTTTGCGCCTTTTGGCTCACGTATATGATAGTGTCGCTAGCATCCATATGACAAAGAACCCGGGCCGACATGGCTAGTCGTGAACCCAAGGCGGCACTAGCCCATGAGGACAGGCATACATGAATCACATCGAGCATGTCGGTCAACAACGTATAAATCCGGGCTGTAGCACTGGGCTAACAGGACTCCGGTAACCCGGGCTGTAGCAGGCTAGGCAGGGCTCCAGATAACACCGTGTGACATTTCCCCGAAGGGACAGACACAGGAACGACGTGAATCACATGCCGGCCAGTCAAGTGTTCCGAGCAGTAGTGCTGGGCTAGCAGGACTCCGGTGAACCGGGCTGTAGCGGACTACTATCGCTCAGAAGCACTAGACTACATTTCCCCATATGATAGGCTGCCAAGGATAAACAACTAGATAGTCGGATCCCACTCATACCAAGCATTTCAATCATACACACAATATGCCCGATATGAGTAGATACAACATGGCATCACAACATAACTCTACGACTCAAAGTATTTATTCATTAGGCTCCGAGGAGCGAGATATTACAAACATGGGTCTCATGACCCAACATTCCGAGCATACAAATCAAACACATGCGGAAGCTTAACATGTCTGAGTACAGACATCTACAAAAGAAAAAGGCTGAGAAGCCTGACTATCTACTAGATCCTGCCGAGGGCACAAGATCGTAGCTGAGGTAACAAGCTAAACGTCGAAGTCCACACGGAACTACTAGCGAGACTGAAGTCTCTCTGCAAAACATAAAATAGGCAAACGTGAGTACAAATGTACTCAGCAAGGCTTACATCAGAACTATCTACATATGCATCGGTATCAACAAAGGGGGTAGTGGGGTTTAACTGCAGCAAGCCAGCTTTGACTCGGTGGCTATCCTAAACTACAACTGCAAGTAACTCTTTTAAGGTGGCGCACACGAGTCCACATATTCACCATATCAATACACCACTATGGATCCGCTCCCGTCTCCCTACGGGGACGTCATCCATAGCACTCACGCTTATCTTGCGCATTTTAGAGTATCCACTTTCACTTGTCTATGAACTATGCAAGGGGTCCAAGTTTCCATATCCGAGGAATCCGGCTATTCGAATAGATAATGATAACCCTGCAGGGGTGTACTTCTTCACACACGCTTTCGCCACTTATCGCCCTGTACACGTCATGTACCTCGGCAACCTTCAAGCGGAAGCCGGGCGAGGGAGTCGGCCATGACCTGACTAACCACACAAGTCTCTAGTCCAGGTTTATCGCCTATTCGGGTTCCATCCGCAAGGAGATCCGGCCGGGGTGTCGCTCACGGCCCCAAACGATGTGTACAGGGTTCCAAGCCCACCAAACGGGCGGCGCTTGGTCTACCCGGCCACGGTGCCTAGTCTGTCCCAAGTCCACCTGTACCGGGTGCCACTTGGTAGACTACTAACACTACCTACAAACACCAGAAACTAGTTGCAACTCCTGGACAGAGATCAAGTTGATTAATAAGTCGAGAGAGCTTGGAGCGCCCGGAGCCCAATGTGTGGTAGTAACTGTTCATGGATCACAAACACAGAACTCAGTTCCTGAGAACGGCTGCAATGAGACAACCCACCATGTACTCCTACATGGCCTCTCACCGCTACCTTTACCAAATCGTGTTCACACACTTAGCTCTCAACAGTAGGACATGTTCACCACATTCCAATTCATTCCCAATGAATCAGACCCGACTCAACTCTAAGCAGTAGCAGGCATGACAACAAGCATGAATGAGTAGGCACATCGGGGCTCAAACAACTCCTACTCATGCTAGTGGGTTTCATCTATTTACTGTGGCAATGACAGGTCATGCAGAGGATAAGGGGTTCAACTACCGCAGCAAGTAACAGTTGAATCGTTGTTGTCCTAATGCAGTAAAAGAGAGCAGGAGCGAGAGAGTGGGATTGTATCGGAATGAACAAGGGGGTTTTGCTTGCCTGGCACTTCTGAAGATATTATAGTTCTTCATCGGTGTCATCGAACTCATCATCGGGATACGCCTACCGAGAGGGGACAGTCACCGGCAATAGAGAAAGAATACAATCAATGCAATGCGACAATATGATGCGTGATTATGACATGGCAATATGATGTGGTTTGAGCTAATGCAGCTAGCAACCAGATTAAATGAAGCTGGTTTGAACCAAAGATTCAAATTCAACTCCATATGTGATTATTCAAATGCCATTCACTTAGTTTGTCCTAAACAGCAGCCATAAGTTGTTCTACCATGCATTAAAATGGTACAGATGGATAGATTGGATTTTTCTGATAATTTTTCATATATAACTTATTTCATTTGGAGCTATAGATTAATTTCTATGATTTTTAGAAGTTTTAGACATTTTCTGGAATTTCTGAATTAAATTAAATCCAGAAATTAGTTTATTGCGTCAGCATGACAACAGGGTGACATCAGCAGGTCAACACGCCAGGTCCAGGTCAACCTGACCTGTGGGACCCGCGTGTCAGGGCCATTAGTTTAACTAAATTAGATTAATCCTAATCCTGGATTAGTTAGCGGGCGGGGCCCGCATGTCAGTGAGGGAGAGGGGGAAGTCAAACCGGGCAGTGGGGTCAACCCACGCCGGTCAACGGTCAGCGGTCGCCGGCGTTTAGCCGCCGGCGAGTCCCGACGCGGCGGTGCGCTGCGGAATTGGCCTACAGAGCGCCGTTTGGCGCGCGGAGCACAACTACGGGATGCGGACGCTCGTCCGCATCTAACCAGGGTGGTGGCGCGGCCGGGGAGTGGCCGGAGAGTGGCCGGCGGTGAGCTTTAGCGGCGGCCGGAGTTCGGCGTCAGTGAGGACGGTGCTGCGGTGCACGGGGAAAGGAGCAGGTGTGTGCGTTCGGCTCCTGAGAGCACGGTTAGCAGGCGGGTGCTACTAGGGCGAGCAGAGGAGCTCAGGAGCGCGGGGCTTGCTGGCCATGGCGATGGCCGGAGCTCGGTTTCGCGGGGCGGCGGCTAACGGACGAGAACGGAGGGGGTGAGCAAGGGGGAAGGCGCAGGAGCTCACAGCGGGTTCGAGGGGGCAGTCAGCAAGCTCGGGGACATCCTGTGTGCGGCAATCAACGACGGCGATCATCGGACAGAGACGAGGATGATGGCGACGATGGCGGCTCCATAGGGCCTCTGCGTTGGCTTTCCTCGATGGAGAGGCGTGGTGCAAGGTGGCGGAGGTGCTGGACTGATCGGGGAGGCAAGGCATCGGCGGTGGGCGCGGCAGCAACGAGCGGCGGCGACGGTGGTGCTCGGGTTCGGGCAAGAGAGAGGGAGCAGAGGGGAGGAGGGCCTCGGGGAAGAGTGAGGGAGTGGGCCCTGGGCGTCTCCGTGGCGTCGCGAGGAAGTCGGGGAGGCTGCCACGGCGAAGCAGGAGGTGGAGGCCTCCGCGTGCGCGTGAGCGCGTCGACACGCCTGTGCCAGTAGGCAGAGGTAGACGACGGGTGAGGGGGTTTGCGGTGGTGGGCTGGGCCAGAATGGAAGCTGGGCCGGCTCTGCTACAGGTGAGCGCCAGGTAAGGCCGAGGTAAAATCTCTCTCTCTATTATTTAATTTCTATTTTCTATTTTCTGACATTTGTTTCTGAATTATTAAAATACTAAATCAATTTTAAACTTCATGAAAATAATTGTGTCAGCTAAGTGGACTTATACAAAGCCACACAACAATTTCCAGAATTATGGAACATATATTTATATATATAATAAATATAAATCCAATTCAAATGGTTATTGAATTAATTCAAAATGCCCAAAATAAATATTTCTGAGACTCCAAAAATATTGTTTTGAGTTTTACCTCTTGCCAATATTTTTATAGCTTGACAGGAACATTTTCTTGGGTTTATTTGAAACATTTTTTTAATGTTGATCATTTTTGTAAAAGACTTGTGAGGCTTTCCACTTTCCCCAATTCAACTTTCATAAATATATACATGATGCATGAATGCTTGTGCAACTAGTTACACCCAATTCTAGGGGTGTGACAAGGAAGAACTACTGCAATTGTGCCCTAGCCTTGACCGGATGAGCACCTCAGTAGAGAAAGCCGAAAACTGACTGTCATTATACAGCGAGAGCCGGTCAGCTGTTCGAGGGTTACAAAATCGTTGGAGATTTTTTCCGCGTCACGCGAAGGATCGGCACTTCCCGATCAGATGCTGACAGCACCCTGGCTTGGACGAGGGGCTGCGCACTTGCTTAATTATAAAACTCCTATGGCTAATTGAGGGTGTTTAAGTCGTATAGTCTGATTGCCTTGTTCGTTGCACTAAACAACTCCTTCAAGGACCATATAATTGGATCAAGATTATTTAGATTCCATCCCGAACACCTCCGTACTAATTGCGTGAGGGTAGAAGCCGACGACTGGCCAACCCTCAGATTGCATATAACATGACCGCACAGGAGGAAACAATTTAAAACATAATGAAATTACATTACAAAACAAAGCTTTGTCTTTCTAATACAAGGCAAAGGACAACACGAATGTAATCATTCGAAAATAACGTCCTGCGAACATTGAGCCGCCACAAGTCGAGACCCTTCTATGACATCCGCAAAATATTTCTCGGGTGTGCGGTGCTCCTGGCCCTCCGGCGGCCCGCTGGCCACTTCAACAGCGTTCATCTTCGCCCACCACATCTTGCAGCGAGCGAAGGCCATACGGGCGCCTTTAATACATGCAGAGCGCTTGACGACGTCCAGCCACGGACAGGCTTCCACCAGCGGCCTCACGAGTCCGAAGCAGGTGCCGGGTATAGCTTCGGCTGGCCATAGCCGGATTGTCAAATCCTTCATGGCTTGTTCGGCCACCCTGTGCAGCTCCACCAGCTGCTTCAGCTGATCGGTGAAGGTTCACGGGATGCTCTGGCGTCGCATACTGCGACCAGAATAGCTTCTCCGTAGAACCTCCTCCTTCGGCTCGGTAGAATGCTGTAGTGTGTGATACGCTGCGTGGCAGATCTACAAAAGCTCCTCGGGAACTCCGAACCCGGGTTAGTAAAAGGTACTGCCTCTCCGCATACTTGCTTTGCATCTTAAAGCCTTACCCACCGTGATCTTCCTGGCCTCCTGGATCTCCTGGATGACGGTCTGGGCCTCATTCCGCATGGTTTCCGCACCCTCACGAGCCTTGGTGAGTTCGGCCTCCTGAGCCGACGCATCATTCTCAAAGGTCTCACATTTTTTCACTTCATCTTGGAGCTCCTGCTGGATTTCCTTGACACGGGCCTTGAGCTTCTTACGGGTGGCTTGCTGCTGGACAGCCTTCTCCTCGGCCTCGCCCAGGGCCTTCCTCAGGGCCCTGACCTTGGTCGCGGCCCTTGCATATATTTCGACATTACAGTCAATACACAGCGTCTCCACTTTTCGAACACACAACAAGACGTTACTTACCTTGCTTCTCCTGCAGCCGCACTCTAACCTCGCCGAGCTCGTTCTTGGGCCGCTCCAGCCTCTGCTTTAGTTCAGTGACTTCGGCAGAATGTGAGGTTGCGGCCAACAGCGACGCCTTCTCATGCACACATATCACGTTAGTCTCCTACACTAGAGGATTGATCCTCCGTCCGGTTCCTCTTACCGAACACCGGACAGTGTCTCAGGGGCTACTGACTATAGGTTTTTTTCTCTCTGTCACTTACCTCGAAACCTGTCAACAGGTTGCTGCAGGCTTCGTTCAGTCCACCCTTGGCGGACTGAACCTTCTCGATCACCGCTCTCATAAGAACACGGTGCTCGTCCATAACAGAGGCGCCTCGTAGCGCCTCCACAGGTTATCCGGCGCCCCTGGATGGACAGGGACCACCGCGGAAGTGGCGCACCCCCTCCTTCGAAGAGGGCTGCCTGCCCGACTCCGAAGCCATATGGGTCTCTGGAATCGTATTCGGCTAAGGGCCAAGCTAGGTGCGGCCCTCTTCACCAGTCCCCATGGGGATCGTCTCCTCCATGTGTCCGGCAGTGGAGGCTTTGCCTCGTGGCGCCTCCCGGATAGCGTCCTAGGCTCCTGCCGTTTCGGATCGGCCCTTCAGGACAGCACTTCGGTGTCATCCCCGGCCCCGGGGGAATAAGCAGGCGGTGGCGACTGGCTCACCATCTCCGACGGAGCCAACGAACTTCCAGACGAGGATCGCTGGATTAGGTCTCGGGCCGGACTGCAATGGTACAGTTAACTACATCAAGATAATGAAGAGAAAGGGTTGGATGCGCGCATAAATAAGCCATATCACTTATGATGTGTCCTGGGGCTTAGTGCGGGGATGTCGTTCCGGACTACTGTCGACGTCCCACGCGGTGTTGACCGCCGGAACGCCCTTCCCCTTTTTGGGCGTCTCCGCCTCCAGATGCGCTGGAGCCGCCCTCTTCTTCTTCCTCTCCTCAGGGGGAGGATTGTTTTCTTACTCCTCCTCCTCTTCCCTGTCATTGTCCTCAGGGACAGAGGAATGAGTTTCATCGTCTTCGGACGCCACATCCGAAGTACCCTTGCGGCGGATGTCACTCTTGGCTCCCTTTGCCTTCTTCTTGGCCTTCTTCTCCGGCGCCTTATATGGCGCCGGCACCAGCATCTTCGCCAGATGTGGGATGACTGGTTCTTCAGGCAGCGGAGGCGGACGCTGGATCCGCTTCGCCCTCTCCATCCAGTCCTGAAAGAGCAATAACAAAAGCTCAGACATCATCCTCGATACAATCAGGTTGAGGATACGATCGAAATAACATACCTTGCTGGCAGGGTGTGTACAATCGTGACCACGGTCCGAATCCGTGGCCGGTGGTTTCTCATTGCCCTTGAAGAGCAATTTCCGTGCACCTTCGTGCGTAGTCTCGAGGAGCCTCACCAGGGTCTGGTGCTTCTTCGGATTGAACTTCCACAGCGGGCGGCTTCAGAGCTGGCACGAAAGGATCCGGCGAACTAACATCACCTGGATCACATTGATGAGCTTGATGCTCTTGGTTACCATGCTCTGAACACGCGTCTGCAGTGCTATCAGCTCGTCAGGGGAACACCAGCCCGGACTCTTCTCGACCCAAGAGGTGAGTCGAACAGGAGCGCCGAAGCGGAATTCGGCAGCTGCGGCCCAGGTGGTGCTGCATGGTTCTGTGATGTAGAACCACTGCTTCTTCCACTCCTTTACCGTATCCACAAAGGTGCCTTTGGGCCAGGAGGCGTTGGACAATTTACTCACCATTGCCCCTCCGCACTCCGCGTGCTGGCCATCCACCACCTTTGGCTTCACGTTGAAGACTTTGAGCCACATCCCAAAGTGGGGTTGGATCCGGAGGAAGGCCTCGCACAGGACGATAAACGCCGAGATGTTGAGGAAGCAATTTGGGGACAGATCATGGAAATATACCACGTAGTAATACATTAGCCCGCGGATGAAAGGGTCGAGTGGAAACCCGAGCCCACAGAAGAAATGAGGGATGAATACTACCCTCTCGTTGGGCTCCGGCATGGGGACGATTTGTCCCTCGGCCGGCAAGCAGTGGGCAATTCCCGGCCGCCCGGAACGCAGTAATGTCCTCCTCCTCGACGGAGGAGACCATCCACTTGCCCTGACCACCGGATCCAGACATGGTTGCTTGAGTGGAAAGGAGATGAAAACTTGGGCACTGGAGCTTGAGATCGGGAAGGCAGAGACGGAGAGAAAGCATGAGAAGAGGAAGAGGGGATCCTTATCCTCTTATAAAGGCAGCAAACATTAAATGCCTCCTCGCTTGCCTTAAGATTCGCCTATTCCCAAAGGCTGTGCAAACGGCATGGTTGGGTTACCCATGCCCGCATTGATGAGAATCCCGTGATAAGGGGACACGACAAGACATGCCAATAGCGACCGCGTCTTGAAACGTGGGACAAACGGTTCGAAATTGTGACCGAACGGACGTAATGCAGAAAGATGTTAGCAGATGGGACTCGTGTAAAAAATATATATATATATTCTCTCTGCGGCTGTGCATGGTGTGTAACAGGTCCGGATACAATCATCGCGTCCGAAGACTATCTTGGAGTTCGGGAGAAGGGGAACCCGCCTTGCAATGCCGAAGCCAATCTGCGCACCGGACTCCTCGTCATTGAAGCCAGGTTCAGGGGCTACTGAGGGAGTCCTGGACTAAGGGGTCCTCAGGCGTCTGGCCTGTTATCCAAGGGCCGGACTGATGGGCTGTGAAGGTACGAAGGCCGAAGACAATACCCATGTCCGGATTGGACTCTACTTGGCGTGGAAGGTAAGCTAGGCGACCTATTATGAATATTTCCTCCCATGTAACCGACCTCATGTAACCCTAGATCTCTCCGGTGTCTATATAAACCGTTGAGCATAGTCCGGATAGGACAGATTCATTACCATATACTCATAGGCTAGACTTCTAGGGTTTAGCCATTACGATCTCATGGTAGATCAAATCTTGTAACACTCATATTCATCAAGATCAATCAAGCAGGAAGTAGGGTATTATCTCCATAGAGAGGGCCCGAACCTGGGTAAACATTGTGTCCCCCGTCTCCTGTTACCATCGATCCTAGATGCACAGTTCGGGACCCCCTACCCAAGATCCGCCGGTTTTGACACCGACACCAATCGTCATCGATATCTCCGACAATGAGGAGTAGCTTGTCTTATTAGCTCACTATAAGGACCCAGGTTCAATTTGCTAGCTACTGCCTTTCCTTAAAAAATTCTAGTGAATTGTGCTATCTACTTTTACCATGCAATCTTCTGCTATAGTGTAGATGTTCTATATGTCGTGCAATGTGGTGTTTAGTTAACTGCTTGGTTCAATTCTGCAAATGTGATGTTCAATTCTTTAGGGTGCAATATTTCCAAGTTGTTAAGCATGCTTGGTTTGGTTAACTGTCTGATCTTCTATTACGAGTAGGTTATATTGTGCAACGTGGTGCTCAGTTAACGTTTTGTTCATTTGTTGTGGTGTTTAGTTAACTTCTTGGTTCAATTCTGCAATGTGATGTTCAATTGTTGTGGCCGCATTCTGTTATTGTATACCATGTGAGAAATAAATCAAATCTGGTTGTATTAAATACATGAGAAACAAATACAATTGCTATATTTCCAAGTTGTTAAGCATGCTTGGTTTGGTTAACTATCTGATCTTCTATTAGGAGTATGTTATATTATGAAATGTGGTGCTCAGTTAATGTCTAGTTCATTTGTTGTGGTGTTTAGTTAGCTGCTTGGTTCAATTCTGCAATGCGATGTTCAATTGTTGTGGCTACATTCTGTTATTGTATACCATGTCAGGAATAAATCAAATTTGGCTGCACTTAATACATGAGAAACATATACAAGTGCTATATTTCCTAGTTCTTAATCATGCTTGGTTTGGATAAATGGGTTTTCCATGTGGCTTAAATTAATCTGATGAATCTGCAATGTGATTATTTATCATCAACATATTTTACTGATAGCATGCGAACCCTTACTTAACCTGATGACTAACTACCTTATATGTGTTGCAGGGAAACAATGGGAAGCACTGAGGTTTACAAGATGGTACTAGCTATTATACCTTACCTTTTTATTCCGTTGCCCCATTTTCAATATAGAGAAGATATTTATGCACATCCTTGTTTTCAGGGTTCACTGATGATTACCTCTCAAACCACCTCTGTGGTCAGGAGGCGAGGAAAGTTTTCATACAACACCCACAGTTCAATAATGAAGTGTTTCTGAAGAGGTCGAAGGATGGACGGTCAATCATCCACAGGCACTGGCCTAAAGTTGCAAAGACCTTCAACATGAATGAAGGCTCAATATTCTCCTTCCGCTTCAGCAATTTTCCAGATGAGATGCATCTCTCTATGTACCGTCTATGATGCTAATTTTGAAAGGTTCTAGATGTTGCATGTGAAACTTGCTCCTGGTGCAGTTATGTAATGGGGTAGCTGAGTGTTGAAGCTATATCATGTTGTACTCCGATGTATTTCAATTATGAAATCTTGCTTCCTTAATATGGAAATGGAATATATTATGTGCTTAATATGAATGTCAATTAGATTAGTAAATGGATTATTAATAATAGGGTAATTAGCCTACTAATTGGGTTTTCCTATTGCAAACGTTTATTGAGAAAACACCGTGGGCGATGACCTCAAGCAACACACACAGTTTCAAGGAATAAACCGTGTTGGATGAATGAACAATCACACACGACATTCTCTTGAAAACTGTTTGCGTTACGCCACCTTGCGCAAACGTTTTTCTTGGAGTGACTGTGTGGGATGTATATACGAACGGAAACGTTTAGCGAGGACTGACTGTGTGGGATGTATTTACGACCGGAAACAATTTTGCCTGTATAATTGTAATTTTTAGCACTACTTTACGTATAACCATATTTGGTCGCTCGCCGGTCGCACATGACCTCATTTTGCCGAGCGTGTGTGCCAGGAGGGCATATCCCCGACGGTTTCTGGGTCGTGTGGGAAGGACACCCCTATCACCCACACTCACTAGGTGACGGTTCCGAACACCATCGCGGAAAGGGGTTAAAAACCGTTTGTATAGCACCGACGTGTACCACTGTAACCACAAGTGGATCTGGTGAAGACGAGGATGTGTTATCTAAGTTCCTTCCCTTGAGGGGGAAGTACGTCTCCATTGGACAAGTGTGGAGGCACAATGCTCCCCAAGAAGCTAGTAGGGCCACTGTATTCTCCTCACGCACTCGTACAATGCAAGATGCCGTGATTCCGTTGTGGTGCCCTTGAAGGCGGCAACCGAACCTTTACAAACAAGGTTGGGGCAATCTCCACAACTTAATTGGAGGCTCCCAACACCACCACGAAGCTTCACCACAATGGATTGTGGCTCCGAGGTGACCTCTTCCGTCTAGGATGCTCAAACACCCAAGAGTAACAAGATCCGCAAGTGATTAGTGGGGGAATCGAATATATCTTGGTGGAAGTGTAGATCGGGGCCCTCTCAGCCAAACCCTAAAAAATCAACAAGATTGGTTGGCTAGGGAGAGAGAGATTGGGCGAAAATGGAGCTTTGAGTAAAAATGGAGTTTGGGGAGGAAAGAGGTTAGTCTTCTTGGGGAAGAAGACCCCCTATTTATAGTGGGGAGAAATCCAACTGTTTTCTTGCACTCAGCCTGCACACAAGCAGTACTACCGCTCAGACAAGTGGTACTACCGCTCAGGCAGTAGTTTGTGATCTAAGTGCATGGGCAGTGCTCCGAGACGGTAGTGCCACTGGAGCAGTACTATCGCTCTCCCTAGCGGTACTACCGCTTAGGGTGCATTAGATAGGAACAAGCGGTAGTAGGGGAGTAAAACCGCAGTCGTACTGCTGCCCCTATTGCCACACAGAGGCAAACCAGTCCAAAGAGCAAATAATAAGTGGTAATGGCAGCAGTAGTAAATGGACGGTAGTTCCGCTTGAAAGTGGTACTACCGCGCTACTGTCGCTCCACTTCCGCTTATGGTTCTGGGCTACAACAAGACCAGTGGAGGTGGGGTGGTAGTAGAGACGGAAGTACTGCAAGCGGTACTACTGCTCTACTTCCAATCAACTACCGCTGAGCGTGAAGAGACAATAGAACACAATGAATAAACGATACTACCGCTGCCTCAGACCAGTTCACAAAAGAATAGAGGATGGACTCCACAGGTGTGGGAATGGAAGTGGGTGCGGATGAAGGTGTGTATGTGATGGTTCCACCCAAACGTTTCCGATGCGGACCCCCTCTTGACAGTACGGTTTTCCTACGAATCAAGTCCACCGAAAAAGAAATACAGGAAAAATAATCGTCTTCACTTTATAACTCCGAGGGGCTGGAATCGTCTTGTGCCATATGATAGAATATCTAAAATTCTCAATGCACATGATTAGTCAGCAAATACATTGCCATCAACCACCAAAACCACTAAGGGAGAAATATGCCCTAACAATCTCCTCCTTTTTGGTGAATTAATGACAACACAGGATTTGCACAAAGGATATAAAGAGATAATAAGCAAACCCAACATTTAAAAAATTTAGACGGACTCCCCCTAGATGTGTGAACTATTTAGGTACGCTTTTGGAATGCAAAGCACACACACTAGGATCAACACTCCACCTATATTTTATAGACATGACAACACTTGCATCTACATAATTAACCAGATAAGCATGGATGCAAGAGGTAGCATGTGAGCATAAAGACAAGGGCACAAGATAACATAAACTCACAAGCTAATATAGTACTTGACATAAAAATAGAGATACAACAGCATATGTTTCCCACCATATGGATAAGGTCTCCGAGTCTCACAACACACAAACCAAATATAAACGAAAGCACGCGATAAAAGAGTTCACGAGTGAAGAAAGTAGCAAAGGCAAATAAGACACACTCGTGAGTTGGCAAATCCCTAAACTCTCTCCCCTTTAGCATCGAGACACCAAAAGGGCAGCGAGCACTACTACGGTCCTAGGTGGTAGCAGCACTCCACATCGACATCGTCATGCTCCTCCTCCTCGTGACCATCAGACTCCTCCTGTGCTGCATCTGGCTGATCATCTCTGAATCTGTCCACCTGCAGTTCTTCGACACCCACTCCTCCTCTAAAATGATCCTGTCCTCAAAACTGCTAGCTGCCTCCAGGCCAAGGTGCCTCATGATTGCCTTGTCGCGACTGCGGGCCTTCTTCTGTGCCACATGGGCCTTGTACTGACCCTGTGCCTCAAGGCAGAACAATTTCTTCATCTTCTTCTTGAGCTTCTTAGCCCAAGATGGCTCCTCATAGGAAGGCTCATAGTCAGGCTCATCACCGCCCTCAGGCTCATCCTTAGGAGCCTTAGTCCCAGGAGCAGCAGAAGTATCCAAGTTATCTTTCTACCTCAGTCGAATAACATAATGTGAAGTCAAATCACGAGTCACAAACATCTCATCAGAAAATGTAGAGGCCCATGTGTTCTCAATGTGAAGCATCAGATAGGGACCATAGATAGGACACTTGCGCTCCATCACAACAGAGTGAAGTTCAGACCACATGCCATGAGAAACATCCAATACCTACCGCGTGCTCTTCTCCTTCTGGCAAATGAGTAGCATATCCACGAGGTAAGAATTAACCTGATCTAGATTCTTAATGCGAGGGAAAATAGTGTTTTGGAAGATGCGGTGCATGATATCCAGAAAAGGGCACAACTCATAGGTCTTCTTGCCCGTGGTGGCTGAAACCTTCTCCGTGCAGTAGGGCCAAAGCTTGGACTTGTGCGTGGCCGCGTCATCCTTGTGAGGGCGCAACCTAATCGGGTTATTGATCCCCTCATCATTGTACCTCAAGCTGGCCATGAAATCCTTCCACTTTGCAGACATAACTCTTCCATTTGTCATCCATATGAGGGTCCTCTCATCATCACTTTCGAGTGGACCATGGCATAGAACTGGGCCACAATCTCGGCATCAAAGTCCTTTTTGAACATCATAATCCTGATGATAACTAGCTGAACACACAGAGCAAGGGCTTCTCCAAAGTATTTAGGATCCTTCTGCAGATGACAAGATCCACAGACCTGACATTAACAAACAGATTCTTCTCGACTTTCAGCACATCATGATAGATAGAGCATTGCAGCTGAGTCTAGAAGGGACGATGAACAAGAGTTGGGTCTTGAACATGACGATATGGGTTGTGACGGCGAACAACATAAAACTCCTTGGAAGATAGTTCACTCATGGACTTGGCTTCCTCCTTCTCTTTCTGCTTGGTGGACACTTGCCTGGTCTTCTGCTTGGGCTAAGCACTGGAAGTGGCACCGGTAACATCTGCAGTGCAAAAACGCTTGGATCCACCTTGGCAATCCGGATTCTTGCGATGGGCTTGGGGACCAGAGCTACTACCACCTGGAACCCACAAAACAGCACGATGGTAAGCATGTGTGAACTATTGCATAAGACAAAAGGAACAATAAAAAAGAATTGAAGTTTGATTTGAGGAAATCTGAAGTTGACAACACATAGCAGTAGTACCGCTTCCCTGCAGCGGTTGTACCGCTCCAAGTGGAGTGGTAGTTGATAACCCACAAGTATAGGGGATCAGTTGTAGCCTCTTTCGATAAGTAAGAGTGTCGAACCCAACGAGGAGCTAAAGGTAGAACAAATATTCCCTCAAGTTCTATTGACCACCGATACAACTCTACGCATGCTTAACATTCGCTTTACCTAGAACAAGTATGAAACTATAAATACTTTGTAGGTGTTGTTGGATAGACTTGCAAGATAATAAAGTGTGTGTAAATAAAAAGTAGGAGCTGTTTAGATGAAGACATAACTAAGTTAGTTTTAGTAGAGAGCTTTTTGTCACAAGAAAGTTATTTGTCCCTAGGCAATCGATAACTAGACCGGTAATCATTATTGCAATTTTATTTGAGGGAGAGTCATAAGCTAACATACTTTCTCTTCTTGGATCATATGCACTTATGATTGGAACTCTAGCAAGCATCCGCAACTACTAAAGATCATTAAGGTAAAACCCAACCATAGCATTAAAGCATCAAGTCCTCTTTATCCCATACGCAACAACCCCCTTACTCGGGTTTATGCTTATGTCACTCAAGCAACCCACTATAAGCGAATGATGAACGTATTGCAACACCCTACAGCGGGAATCCCTCACGCTTGTGCGACACGGAGAGCACCATAGGACAACACCAACAATAGAAGGGATAAAAAACATGCAACTCAAACCAATCACGATCATCAATTAACCCATAGGACAAAACAGATCTACTCAAACCTCATAGGATAGCCATACATCATTGGGAAATAATATATAGCGTTGAGCACCATGTTTAAGTAGAGATTACAACGGGTAAAAGAGGGGTTACACCGCTGCATAGAAGGGGGAAGAGTTGGCGATGAGGGCGGTGAAGTTGTTGGTCTAGATTGCGGTGATGATGATGGCCCCGGTGGCGTTCCGGCACCACCGGGAGAGAGGGGGAGAGGGCCCCCTGTCGGTGTCAAAACCGGCGGATCTCGGGTAGGGGGTCCCGAACTGTCCATCTAAGGTCGATGGTAACAGGAGACAAGGGACACGATGTTTACCCAGGTTCGGGCCCTCTCTATGGAGGTAATACCCTATTTCCTGCTTGATTGATCTTGATGAATATGAGTATTACAAGAGTTGATCTACCACGAGATCGTAATGGCTAAAACCCTAGAGGCCTAGCCTGTATGACTATGGTAATGTCTCTTCCCCCTCTGGACTAAGTCCTCCGGTTTATATAGACATCGGGGGAATCTAGGGTTACACAAGGCCGGTTACAAAGAAAGGAATCTACATATTTGGTCACCAAGCTTGCCTTCCACGCCAAGGAGAGTCCCATCCGGACACGGGTGCAGTCTTCGGTCTTCGTGTTCTTCATAGCCCATCAGTCCGACCCATGGCTAACAGGCCAGACGCCTGAGGACCCCTTAGTCCAGGACTCCCATAATAGCCCCTGAACTTGGCTTCAATGACAAGGTAGCCGGGGCATAGATCTGTCTTCGGCATTGCAAGGCAGCTTCCTCCTTCCGAACTCCAAGATAGTCTTCGGACGTATTGAACATGTGCGGATCTGTAACACACGCCACACACCACCGTAGAGAGAATATAATATTCCACGAATCCAATCCGCTGACAATTTTTGGTAACATGACATCACGTCTGCCCGGTCATAATTTTGAACCATTTTTCGTCTGCCGCTCCATGTTTCGAGACATGGTTGCCATTGGCACGTCTTGTCAAAGCAGAGATCGTGTCCCCATATTGCGGGATTCTCATCAATACGGGCGTGGGTAACCCAACCGTGCCGTTTACACAATCCTTGGGAATGGGCGAGTTTTAAGGCGAGTGGGGAGGCGTTCAATATTCACGGCCTTTATAAGGAGATAATGATTCCCCTCCTTTACTCACGCCTTCTCTTTCCTCTTTGTCCTTCCATTCTCGAGCTCCAGCGCCCAGTTCCCATCTTCTCCATCTCCAGGAAGCACTCAATCATGTCTGGATCCGGAGGCCAAGGCAAGTGGATGGTCTCCTCCGTCAAGGAGAAGGACATCACCCAGCTCCGGACGGCGGGGTAGCTGGCGAAAGGAATCGCCCACTATCTTCCCACCAAGGGGCAAGTCATTCCCACCCCGAAGCCTACTAAGAGGGTAGTCTTCCTCCCTCTCTTCGTCCATGGATTGGGGTTTCCACTTCACCCCTTTGTCCGCGGACTGATGTACTATTACGGGCTAGATTTCCATGATCTAGCCCCGAACTCCTTCCTCAACATCTCGACATTCATTGTCGTGTGCGAGGCCTTCCTCCACATCCACCCCCACTGAGGGAGTCCTCGATTAGGGGGTATCCGGATAGCCGGACTATATCCTTTGGCCGAACTGTTGGATTATGAAGATACAAGATTGAAGACTTCGTCCCGTGTCCGGATGGGACTCTCCTTGGTGTGGAAGGCAAGCTTGGAAATACGGATATGTAGATCTCCTCCCTTGTAACCGACTCTGTGTAACCCTAACCCCCCTCCGGTGTCTATATAAACCAGACAGTTTAGTCCGTAGAACAACAACAATCATACCATAGGCTAGCTTCTAGGGTTTAGCCTCTACGATCTCGTGGTAGATCAACTCTTGTAATACTCATATCATCAAGATCAATAAGGCAGGAAGTAGGGTATTACCTCCATCGAGAGGATGCGAACCTGGGTAAACATCGTGTCCCCTACCTCCTGTTACCATCCGCCTTAGACACACAGTTCGGGACCCCCTACCTGAGATCCACCGGTTTTGACACCGACATTGGTGCTTTCATTGAGAGTTCCACTGTGCCATCACCGTAAGGAAGGATGCCTCGTCTCATTGTCAAGGACAACGTCACCTCTAGGGGAGACCTAGCTGTTGGCCAAACTCTCCGGCTAGGCGGCTTCATCATGATCGCCCGTTCGGCTGCTGCATCGACGATGACTTCTCGGGTCATCGAAAACAGCCTCCACGTCGGCTCGGAACTTGCCGAGCAGATGAATCCAATTGAGCTCTCTTCGCTAAACGAGCTCTTGGATCGCATCGCCGCTTTGGGAGTTGCTACAGACTATGATCGGATTGGGCTTAAACCCGACCAAAGGGAGATTAACTCTCCGCCGGTCACCCATCAGATAGCGGTGGTGGAGGAACAATGCGGTGATTCTTCCTCTATCTTGAGGACAAACTATGTCTGGATTCCCGAGCTCTTCGAGTCGGATACCCATTTACCGAAGGACATCGCCCAAGCCCTGAACCTAGAATCAGGCAGCGGGCCAGACTTATTGGGCAACATCCCGAGCCCGAACTTCCAAGATCGGAAACTCCTCTGCCCCTGGGTCTCAGATAGGGTCAGGGTTCGGACTCAAATCCACCCACCCACCCAGATATAAATGATCTTTCCCACATTAGGCAAGAGCCCCAGGAAATAGTACATCATTATTGGGCCAGATTCCTCCTTGTAATGAACAAGGTCAAGGACTGTCACGAGGAAGATGCAATCTCATTTTTCTGCAATAATTGCACGGACAAGGGAATCCTTAACGCCATAAGTCACCATGACATAGCATGCTTCGCTGACTTGGCAGCCATAGTACGGAAGTACTGTGCGATGGAAAGTGCCTGGAAAACCGAAACAAAATTCTGGGATAATCCGGCTCTGACTAAACACCCAGTCCGAATTAAAAGGGTGCACTCTCATAAGACGCCCAACTCAATTACATAGAAGCAAAAGCCCACTACAGGGCGTGGAACCGTATTGGAGGGATGGCTTAACGGGCCCTGCAAAATACATAGTACAGCAGATACCATACCAACACACCACCTTAGAGACGGTTGGGTACTCCGGCAGGTGGCCAAGAGCGGTGAGGATCTCCTCATTCCAAACACCACAGATCACCATCCCGGGGATAACAATGCAGTATTGACAGTCTTCGAGACCTTCGCCTCAAATAATAGGCGCAAGCGAGCACTCCATAGCCTTGCCGAAGTCTGCCACATGGCAGCAATAAATCCATGGAACGACACGGCTATCACCTTCAACGCCAGTGATGAACCTAAATTCCTAACAGCCCGAGCACCAGCCGCATTGGTCCTTAGTCCAATTGTGGACGGCTTTCGGCTCACTAAAGTGCTCATGGACGGCGGCAACGGATTAAACCTCATATATGAGGAAACTCTTCAAAAAATGGAAATAGACAGGAACCGCATTGAGCAAAGCAGCACAACCTTCAGAGGAATCATCCCTAGTCGGGAGGCACGCTGCACTGGGAAAATCACACTAGGTGTGGTATTCGGCACTCCGGAGAATTATAGGTCCGAAGAAATTACATTCCAAGTGGCCCCGTTCAGTAGCGGATACCACGCCCTTTTAGGGCGGGAGGCATTCACGATCTTCCAAGCCATACCCCATTACGGGTACATGAAGCTCAAAATGCTCGGGCCCAATGGAATCATCAGTCTAGCTAGTGATCTGGATATAGCGCTCCGCGCCGAAAACAAAACAGCCGCACTGGCCCTCGAGGCATTATCCGAAGCCCTCGCGGCAGAGGAATTAACTGCGCTACACTCCACAGTGGACAGGGACGACGTGATACTCGACAAAAGATCTAAATCAACTTCTTTTAAACCAGCGCATGAAATAGTCAAATTCCAATTCCACCCAATGGACCCTACAAAAACAACCTCCATCGGGGCACAGTTAAACCCCGCTGCAGACGCCGCACTACGGGAGTTCCTGCGCGAGAATTGGGACATATTTGCCTGGCATCCCTCAGATATGCCAGGAATCCCACACAGGCTGGCCGAGCATAGCCTTAACATTCTAAAGGGATTCAAGCCGGTCAAGCAGACTCTTCGGCGTTTCTCTGAACCTAAGAGACAAGCCGTGGGAGAGGAACTAGCCAAGTTATTGGAGGTCGGATTCATTAGAGAAATAAAACATCCGGACTGGCTAGCAAACCTGGTGATGGTACCAAAGAAGGACAAATCCTGGCGCCTATGTGTCGATTTCAAGGACCTCAACAAGGCTTTCCCATAGGATCCCTTCCTCCTCCCTCGCATCGATCAACTTATCGACGCTACCGTAGGACACGACTCATTGTGCTTCCTCGACGCATACTCCGGCTACCACCAAATTAAGATGGCGGAGTCTGACCAAGACGCAACGGCATTTATCACGCCATACGGCCCCTTCTGTTTCAACACAATGCCCTTCGGGCTCAAAAACGCCGGCGCAACGTATCAACGCATGATTCAGACATGTCTGGAAAAGCAGATCGGCAAAACAGTGGAGGCATACATAGATGATGTGGTCGTTAAAACTAGACACGTCGGCTCTTTAATAGACGACTTGAGGCTCACGTTCGACAATCTTCAAACATACGACATCAAGCTCAATCCGGAAAAATGCGTTTTCGGCGCACCCGCCGGAAAGCTCCCGGGCTTCATCGTCTCTAGTAGAGGAATTGAAGCAAATCCGGCTAAAATCCGAGCCCTGTCACAGTTGGCTATTCCAACGGACCTCAAACAAATCCAGAAATTAACTGGACGCGTGGCGGCCTTAAGCCGCTTTATCTCCCGATTAGGAGAAAAGGCACTACCCCTTTATCGCCTTCTCCGGCGCACCGAACACTTCAAGTGGACGGATGCTGCCACGGCCGGATTGGAAGAAATAAAAGCCATACTGGCCACCAACCCAATCCTGGCCGCGCCAAACATCGACGAACCAATGCTGCTATATATAGCGGCAACTCATCAAGTTGTAAGCGCAGTGCTCGTCGTCGAACGAGAAACGGACGGACATAAACTCCCACTTCAAAAGCCGGTATATTATGTATCCATTGTCCTAACTCCATGCAAATCACGGTACCCGTATTATCAAAAGATAGCATATGCGGTATTCATGGCATCCCGGAAACTACAACACTACTTTCAAGAGTGTTCAATCACAGTGGCCTCGGAAGTACCACTCAACGACATAATAAACAACCATGACGCCACGGGCCGGATTGCCAAATGGGCCATTGAGCTCCTCCCGTTCGACATAACATATAAACCTCGGCGAGCCATTAAGTCGCAAGTATTGGCCGATTTTGTCACCGAATGGACAGAAGCCGAACTCCCTAAAGAGTACGACGCGTACTCCAATTGGATCATGCACTTCGACGGCTCTAAAATGCTGGCTGGTCTGGGGGCTGGCGTCGTCCTGACGTCCCCCACCGGAGATACAGTCCAATACGTACTCCAAATACTGTACACAGACTCCAACAACGCAGCCAAATACGAGGCCCTGTTACATGGTCTTCGGATGGCAGTTTCCATGGGCATTCGACGCCTGGAGGTGTGTGGGGACTTGAACCTCGCAATATCACAAATAAATGGAGACTTCGATGCCAAGGATCCGAAAATGGCGGCTTATCTCAACGCCGTCCTCAAGACGTCAGCTCGGTTCGAGGGGCTGGAATTCCACCATGTGGCTCGGGAAAACAATCAGGCGGTGGATATCCTCGCCCGTATCAGCGCTAAGCGCAACGCTGTCCCACCTAACATCTTCTTGGAAAGGCTGTTTAAGCCATCCGTGGTATGGGAAGGGGACACCGGTAACAATAGTCCGGACCCGGCCACAACGCTAGATACCGAACACTCTGACACAATCGGAGGCTCTGCCACCGAAATAACACCTTCAACCCATGTAATAATGGCCGTCATCGCCCCATGGACAGAACCATTCCTGGCCTACCTAACCAGGCAGGAACTTCCCGAGGACCAAAATGAGGCACGCTGCATAGTGCGGCGATCTAAAGCCTACAAGGTCCACGAGGGAGAGCTTTATAAGAAAAGCGCTACCGGAGTCCTTCAAAGGTGCATCTCCGAAGAGGAAGGGCGGAAGCTTTTGGCAGAAATCCATGCTGGACTCGGCAGCCACCATGCCGCAGCCCGGGCCCTTGTAAGCAAGGTCTTCCGTATAGGTTCCTATTGGCCGACGGCTCGGGCAGATGCACAAGATTTGGTCCAACGCTGCGTCGGTTGCCAGCTTTTTGCAAACCAAAGCCATATGCCGCCCACCGCTCTCCAAACAATCCCCATTACCTGGCCCTTTGCGGTCTGGGGGCTTGATATGGTCGGACCCCTTAAAGGGGGAACCCATAAGAAAAAATACTTACTGGTCATGGTGGATAAATTCACCAAATGGATAGAAGCCAAACCCGTTAAAAAGACCGAATCCGGACCGGTGATAGACTTCATATCTAGGGTTGTACACCGTTATGGCATCCCCCATAGCATCATCACTGACAATGGCACGAACTTTACAACCGACGAGGTAAAACTTTGGTGCAGCAACATGGGCATCAAGCTCGATTATGCTTCTGTCTATCACCCGCAAACTAACGGTCAAGTCGAGTGAGCAAATGGTCTTATCATGAGCGGCATCAAACCCAGATTAGTGCGGTCCTTAAAGGATTCTAACACGCACTGGGTAGAGGAGCTCAACTCTGTCTTATGGGGGCTGCAGACCACGCCGAATTGCACTACCGGATACACACCATTCTTTATGGTGTACGGCGCAGAGGCGGTTCTGCCCTGTGACATAATTCATGACTCACCTCGAGTGCGCATGTATGAAGAGAAATAGGCCGAGCTTGATCGGCAGGAAAGTTTGGACGCCCTGGAGGAGGAGCGCGATGTGGAAAAAGCCCGTTCCGCATTCTATCAGTAATAGGCTCGAAGATACTAAAGTAGAGAAGTACGGGCCAAAAATTATAACGTTGGCGAACTAGTTCTACGCCTGCCGGAGAAGAAAAGGAACAAGCTTAAGCCCATGTGGGAAGGTCCCTTCATTATTGACCAAGTTCTGACCGGCGGAGCGTACCGTCTGCGGGATGCATCAGACAATCGACTTGAGCCAAACCCATGGAACACAGCCAGACTCCGAAGATTCTACGCCTAGTGCCGGACTCTATGTTCGTCTTCTTACCCCTGTCCATTTTTCGCATATACATTATCTGTCTTTTCTCTCCTTCTTTATTCTTTTTCCTTCTCCTCAAGGCCTCAAAAGGCCAACTTTTGTCTTGACTACACAATACTAACACGCTAGCTGCGCTCATTATACCTGGGGGCTTTTTATACAGAAGCTTAATATAACTATTTTTCTGGGCTTCATGCCCCGCACATGTGTTACTCTTCCGCATGTACCTTTTTCGCCATTATATGCATCGATATGACTTAAGTTTTGGCCAAGCTGGGTTGCCTGACTCTTGTATTTATGCCCTACGTTCCCGTTAATTCGGCTAGGGCATAAGGGGAGGACCTCTGCGGTTGTTACTTCCGGGTCAGCCGGATGTGTACCTCCGACTGGGTGAAGCCAAAGGCTAGAGTTCTTAAGGGAATATTCGGTCGGTGAACAAAAGATGACTTTTACGTATTTTGATACATGCCCCTAGATGTTTTTGCCTGTGTCTCTTCTTGCAGTCCAGACATGCACATTAGGGCATGCGTACCCAGGGAAAGGAACCCTTAACGGAACTATTCTCCCTGGAAGATGTTTCTTACTATCCATGTAATATAACATAACTAGTTGGGTACTTGTCTGTTCAAGCACTTATGACCCCTACGCCTGGTTTCCACGCATACCCCGGATTTTACATAACTGAGCGGGTATTCGGACACACTCCGGACTATTGGGTCCCGAGGTCGAAGCGAAAAGGTCCGCCATGACAAATGAATTACAATCCGGCTAGAGACATTATACATGTCACTTAAATTACACAGTCACTTAGACTGACTAAATTCTTCTTCCATCCCATCCAACAGGCTGTCTAGCCTACAATCCTGTTGGGAATACTTTGCGGCTAATTCTACTTGGTCATACACCAAATTGACGGGGATCTCTTTCCCATCAGGCCCCACAGGTCCGGCCTCGGCCATGTGGTTTGGGTCAGCCTTGGTATACCGCGTCTTCACCATGGCCTAGGCTTCCCTGGCACCTTGACGGAAGGCCGATATCTTCCATAATCGGAAGCGCCACCGCGCTCCCTTGAGCTTCTCTGCAAGCTCTCCAATGCCTCCTGGCAGGGAGATGGATGGCCACAAGGCCTGGGCAATTCCCTGCATCACCTGCCAAACTTGTTCGTGCAGTTGTGAGAGTTCTGGTAGAAGATCACCCGCAGACCCGGGCATCTCCCCCGCGGGACGACCCGTCAGCATACCTGCAGACATAACTCTATTAGTCGGCTTCTTCGCTGAACTCTTTCAAAAGTTCATTCAAGCACTTACTAAAAATGTCGCGTCGAAGCCGCTTATTCTCCTTCGCGAAGTCCGCAAGCTGGGCTTGAACATCCTTCAGTTCCATGCTCAGCTGGGTATTGGCGTCTTGGAGATCGTTTTTCTCCTGCCTAACTTTCGTAAGCACGCGCTCGCCAGCTTTTAGCTGCCGTATGGCATGTTGCTCATCCGGATTCACTCCGGAGTCATCCGCAATATCTATTATTAGATTTGCAGGCATGCCGCATACTATATGGTACCTATCATTCTTTGAAACAAGTGTTACCAGAGGGGGCCTTCTTGGACTCCTTCAATGAGGCAACTGCGGCCCGTAGCTAGGCCTTGCACTCTTCCAGCTCTTGAGACAATTGGGCATTCTTCTCTGTAAGAACCAGCACAAATAATGATCTTTAAATCATTTGTGCCAACTGTTTCAAGTCTCAGGGGCTACTAATATATATAATCATCAAATTTTCTTACCCGTATATCCTTTACATACTGGTCCGCGGCTTTGGCAAGACCATTTTGAGCAGCACGGATGTACGCGTCTCCTGAGTTGAAGGCATCAAACGCCTCTTGGGAGAAACAAGCGTCACAGAGTACGGCCCGGCGACGCCTGTGATTCATGGCGCTCTCCACTTCGGAATTTGTAGCGGATATTTTATCCGCATCCTCTGGAGGAGGAGCATCCGGCATGTGCCCCGTGTTAGCTTCCGCCTCTGTGTCCGGCCCTGGAGCCTGACTGGTAGAGGTGTGATCGGCAACCTCTCCGGATATAGTCCGGCGAGCGTTTTTTCTTCTAGGAAACATGGGTGTTATTATGTTTTAAAAGACGATAACCACGGAGCGAGGTTTTGTATCATACCTCTGCACCGGCGTATCCGTCTGGACTGCCTTCCTTTTTAGCCTACCCGGCTTCGGCGCCCCTTGTTGGCGAGTCACTGCGGGTTCGGCATGGCGTCCCGAGGACCTTCCCTGTAAAACATCGTGTCCCCTGCCTCCTATTACCATCCGCCTTAGACACACAGTTCGGGACCCCCTACCCGAGATCCGCCGGTTTTGACACCGACATCCACTTTGGCCTATGGCTCAAGGTTTTCAATGTGAAGTCGAAGGTGATGGATGGTCAGCATGCGGAGTGCAGAGGCGCAATGGTGAGCAAGATGCCCAACGTCACTTGGCCGACGGGCACTTCCGTGGAGACTGTCAAGGAGTGGCAGAAGCAGTGGTTCTATATCACAGAGCCACACGACGCCACTTAGGCGGCGGCTCCTGAGTTTAAGGACGGAGCTCCAATGCGGCTCACCTCCTGGACGGAGAAGGGCCCCAGCTGGTCTGCGTCAGACGAGCTGATAGTGCTGCAAACGCGCATTCAGAGCATGGTGGATAAAAACATCAAGCACATTGACGTGATCCAGGTGATGCTGGTTCGCCGGATTCTCCCCTGCCAACGCCGAAGCTTCCCTTTTATAGGAATTGGATGCGGAGAAGCACCAGACCCTAGGAGGGCTCTTCGGAACTACTCATGAAGATGCCTGGAAGTTGCTCTTCAAGGGCAATGAAAAGCCGCCGGCCATAGATTCGGACCGGGGGCACGATCACACCCATCCCACCAATGAGGTAAGTTCTTTAAAGCGCACCTTCCACTTGTTTGTTCAAGGAGGATGCCTAACCTTGGCTGTATTATTTCAGGCATGGACAGAGAGAGCAGGGCAGACCCATAGTCTGGATCCGCTGCCCGAAGAGTCAGTCATCCCGCTCCTGGCGAAGATGCTGGTTCCGGCGCCCTATAGGCCGCCGGAAAAGAAGGCCAAGAAGAAGGCCAAGGGGGCCAAAGGTGGCCCCCGTTGCAAGGGTGCTTCGGACATGACGTCCGAAGACGAAGTGACCCTTTCCTCTGCCGCCGAGGACGACGCCGCCGCCGACGACGACGAGGAGAACAACCCTCCCCCTGATGAGGGAAAGAAGAAGAGGGCGGCCTCCACGAACCTGGAGGCGGAGACGTCCAAGAAAGGGAAGGGCTCCCTCGCGGATAACTCCGCGTGGGACGTCGACAACAGTCCGGAGCGACGCCCCCGCACTAAGCCTCGGGCTGCATCGTAAGTGCTAGGACTCATACATGCCCATAAATCTAGCCCCTCCTCTTCGTTGTATTGACATGATTAGTTATGCTATTGCAGTCCGGCCCACGACAGCTCCCAGCAATCCTCGTCACGAGGTTCTTTGGATTCAAAGGAGATGGCCAGCGAGTCACCGCTGACCGCTCACTCCCCCAACGCCAAGGACGACACTGAGGTGCTCTCCCGAAGGACTTTCCCAGGCCGGGGAGAGGCTCAGGAGGTGCCAGGAGGCGAAGCCTCCGTCGCCGGACACCAGGGGGAACCGATCCCCATGGAGACTGGCGATGAGGGCCGTACTCAGTTCGGCCCTTAGCCGGATTTGATTCTGGAGACCGATACGGCTCCTGAATCCGGCGCGCAACCTCCTTCGAAAGAAGGGGGTATGCCTATTCCGCCGGTGACCCTTGTCCAACCAGGGGCACTGGATAATCTGCTGGAAGCGCTGCGAGGGTAATTGAAAGGGTTCAGTCCGCCAAGAGCGGACTAACCAAAGCCTGCAGTAGCCTGCTGACAGGTTTTGAGGTAAGCGACGCGAAAAGAGAAAATCCTGATATAGACAGTAGCCCCTGAGACACTGTCCGGTGTTCGGAAAGAAAAAGCTGGATAGAGGATCAATCCATTTTTGCAGGAAACTAACTAAATTTATCTAAAATGAATACGCAGGCGTCGCTGTTGGCCGCAGCCTCGCATACTGCCGAAGTCTCCGGACTGAAGCAGAGATTGGAGCAGGCCGAGGAGGAGCTCGGCCAGGTGAGGAGGCAGCTCCAAGAAAAATAAGGTATGTAATGACATGTTATATGTTTGAAAAAGGTAAAGTGATATGCATTGACCTGCAGTGCCATGATATGTATAGAAGCGACGACCGAGGTCGAGGCCCTGAGAAAGGCCCTGGCCGAAGCCGAGGGGAAGGCTGTCAAGGAGCAGGCTGCCCGTAAGAAGCTCAAGGCCCGGGTCAACGAGGTCCAACAGGAGCTCCAGGATGCGGTGAAGAAGTGCGAGACCTTGGAACACTATGCGTCGGCTCGAGAGACCGAACTCGCCAAGGCTCGTTAGAGTGCGGAGACGGCTCGGAGTGAGGCCCAGGGTGCCCTCTAGGAGATCCAGGAGGCCAGGAAGATCGCGGCAGGTAAGGCATTCAGTATGCAAAGGAAATGTGTAAAGAGGAAGTATCTTTTACTAACCCGGATTCGGAGTTATCCAGGGGCTTTTGCTGATCAGCCACATAGTGTGTCCGACACCGCGGAGTTCTTCCGAGCCGAAGAAGGGAGCTCAACAGAGAAGCTGTTCTGGTCGCAATATCTTGCGCCAGAACATCCGGTGCCCTTCACCGATCAGCTAAAACAGCTGGTCGAGCTGCACAATGTGGCCGAACTGGCCATGAAGGATTTAATAATCTAGCTGTGGCCAGCCGAAGCTATGCCCAGCAGTTACTTTGGCCTCGTGAAGCGTCCGGTGGATGCCTGTCCTCGGATGGACGCCATCAAGCGGTCCGTCTGCATCGAGGGCGCGCGCCTGGCCTTCTCCTATGTCAAGGTGTGGTGGGCGAAGATGGACACCGTCAAGCTAGCGACCGTAGGGCCGCCCGAGGGCAAGGAGCAACGCACACCCGAACGATATTTTGGAGACGTCCTGGAGGGGTCCCGCATTGTTGCGGAGCAGTGTGCGAAAGACGTGATCTTTCAATGAGTACATTCATAGTTTGTCTCTCCCTGTATGATGAAACAAAGACAATTTATGTAATATAATGCTTTCTGTTAGATTTTTACCTCCTGTGCGGCCGTTTTTATTAAATCTGAGGGTTGGCCAGTCGTCGGCTTCAGCCCCCATGTAGGTAATACGGGGGTGTTCAGGATGGAATCTAAACACTCTTGATCCAATTATATGGTCCTTGAAGGAGTTGTTTAGCGCAACGAACCAGGCAATCAGACTATGCGGCTTTAACGCCCTCACTTAGCCATAGGAGTTTGACAATAATAATAAAAATGTTGGCGCAACCCCTAGTATTCGGACTAGAGTGCTATAAGCGCCTGATCGGGAAGTACCGATCCTTCACATAATGCGGAAGAAATCTCCAACGTCCGAAGAGCTGACCGGCTCTCGCCGCATCATGACAATCAGTTTTCGGCTTTCTCTACTGAGGTGCTCATTTGGGTAAACCAAGGCACAATCACAGTAGTTCTCCCATTACTACCTTGGCTGATATAGAGGAACATAAGGTAGCAAGCACAGGAGCCGGGCAACCCAACTATTGACCAAAGACATGATTTGGAGCCGATGCATATAGTGCTAAATTTGGGGTGCCAAACTATACTATAAAAAGTGTTCGGACTTTTGTTGTCGGAGTGCGGGGTACTATGAAGCCCCTGGCAAATATGAAATGTAGCAAAGTGTACGGGTGCTATATGATAAGGTTACCCACAGGAGGGAAGGGAAAACAGACAGGGTGCAAAGATAATAAGCTAGGGCCCTAAAGCTCGGGCCGCGAACTGTTTCCATTATAATATGATTAATACGTCAAGGCGCATTTGATACAAGTAGTGTGATGAGCAACAGGCTATTTAACATGCCAAAACCAAGGGAGAGTTGCATGTGGGTCCTGAAAAACAGGTAGAGTGATCGCGAACAAAACAACCTAGAAAGTCCCCCATATGTCTGCGTTCCTCGCTGTCTTGGTGTGTCTATCCTTCAAGAGGACTGGTGATCAGGCCAGCCGATGGGGCCTGCGAGATTGAAACCTGAAAAGGAAAGGAATAAAAGTGAAAGTATGTGTGTATCCGATGTCGGTTGAGACGTACCGTGGATCACAAGCTAGCTATGCCTCCGTCGATGCCCATGGAATTTTGAGTGCGTAGTTATGTACGCGCGGCACGAATGCCAACGCTTGATCGGGACTGAGATGGAGGCTGGATTGCTAGTCGAGCTCCTGACGAGCTGATCTGTCCTGCTGTAGGGTAGTTCGGACCCTCTTAACGGTGTCCGTGGGTCGGCAGCCGAATTAAGGTTCTCCTTGAGAAGGCCGCTCTGTACTTCTGCTGCTAAGGCAGCTGTGTGTTCTTCTGTATGGAGGGAGCGTTCCGTATTTACATTGACTGTTATGACGCCGCGTGGACCGGGCATCTTGAGCTTGAGATAAGCATAGTGTGGTACTGCATTGAATCGAGCGAATGCGGTTCGTCCGAGCAGTGCCTGATAGCCGCTACAAAAGTGGACGATGTCAAAGATTAACTCCTCGCTTCGGAAATTGTTCGGAGATCCGAAGACAACCTCTAGCGTGATTGAGCCCGTACAACGGACCTCTACACCTGGTATGACTCCTTTGAAGGTAGTCTTTGTGGGATTGATCCATGACGGTTTAATGCCCATATTCCGCACTGTATCATGATAGAGTAGATTGAGGCTGCTACCTCCGTCCATAAGGACGCGCGTGAGGTGAAATCCATCAATGATTGGGTCGAGGACTAGTGCGGCTGAACTGCCATGATGGATACTAGTCAGATGATCTCGACGATCGAAGGTGATCAGGAATGACGACCATGGATTGAATTTTGGGGCGACTGGCTCTATCGCGTAGACGTCCCTTAGTGCGTGTTTGCGCTCCCTTTTGGGGATGTGTGAAGCATATATTATGTTCACTGTTTTTACTTGAGGGGGAAACTTCTTCTGTCCCCCCGTGTTCGGTTGTCGGGGCTCCTCGTCATCGTCCTCACTTTGCGATCCCTTTTCCCTATTCTCGGCGTTTAATTTGCCGGCCTGTTTAAAAACCCAACAATCTCTGTTGGTATGATTGGCTGGTTTGTCTGGGGTGCCATGTATCTGGCACGGGCGATCGATTATGCGGTCCAAGCTGGATTGTCCCGTATTGTTTCTTTTGTACAGCTTCTTCCGCTGGCCGGACTTGGAGCCGCTGAATCCGGCGTTGACTGTAGTGTCATTGGTATTATCGCCATTGCTTCGCCGTTTGTGTCTATTGCGTCGAAGCTTGCCGTTGCTGTTTTTGACCTCGGAGGGTCCTGCCTCGCTGGCCGTGTTTTTACTACGAGCCAGCCAACTATCCTCACCTGCGCAGAAGGGGGTCATGAGTGGCATGAAGGCTGCCATGGATTTTGGCTTTTCTAGGCCGAGGTGGCGGGCGAGCCATTCGTCGCGGATGCTATGTTTAAAGGCCGCTAGGGCTTCGGCATTCGGCCAGTCAACGATTTGGTTCTTTTTAGTTAGGAACCTAGTCCAGAACTTCCTGGCTAACTCCCGAGGCTGGTGAACTATGTGGGTCAAGTCATCAGCGTCTGGTGGCCGTACATATGTAACTTGGAAGTTGTCGAGGAAGGCCTCTTCCAAGTCCTCCCAGCTGCCAATAGAATTTTCAGGCAGACTGTTTAGCCAGTGCCGAGCTGGCCCTTTAAGCTTTAGTGGGAGGTATTTGATGGCATGAAGGTCGTCCCCGCGGGCCATGTGGATGTGGAGAATAAAATCCTCGATCCATACCGCGGGATAGGTTGTTCCATTGTATGATTCGATGTTTACGGGTTTCAACCCTTTTGGGAATTCATGATCCATTACTTCGTCAGTGAAGCAAAGAGGGTGTGCGGCACCTCTATATCGGGCCGCATCGTGACGTAGCTCCGTTGGACTCCGTCTGCGGTTTTTGGCCCGGGCGTGACTAGGTTTGTCACGTCCGAATAGATAGCCGTCCTCACGTGTCAAGGCACGTCCTCGCGATTCGTAGATCGATCTTGTGTGTCCTGCTCTACTGTCCAGGTCTTGACGAAGGTCATATGTATAGCCCCGAGCTGTCTTATCCCTGCCTTTACGGCGAGGTGGGACAGTCTGGTTTTCGGCTCGAGTTGCCATTTTATCCCAACCGCGCGGTGGCCGATCAACCACATTGCGTGATGCTGGTGCGGGCTCTGGCGCCTCGTCGTCGAACTGAGGTAGCAATTTGCGCTTCAGGTAACTTTTGGCTGGGCGTTTAAGGCCGTATTCCTTGTCTGCTAGGACATCGGTCCATCTGTCATTAAGCAGGTCTTGATCAGCTTGAAGCTGCTGCTGCTTCTTTTTCAGGCTCCTCGAAGTGGCTATTAGCTGAAGCTTAAAGGGCTCTTGCTCAAGAGGTTCCTCAGGAATGATGAAGTCTTCGTTGCCGAGGCTCACCTCCTCCTTGGAGGGCGGATGATAACTGTCGTCCTCCGAGTCTTCTTCTATGGCCTGTCCGTCAGGGCTGACTTACCCATCTTCCCGATTGTCTAGTTCGGCAGTTTGTTCATCGGGTTCCTCTGTGTCTTCGGCTCCATCCGGAGCATTGTCGTCTCCTGTGTCGGTGTTGCTGTCTCTGCTGCGGCGTGATTTAGAGCAGCTCCACTGATGCCGGCGCTGTGGTTGTGTCTTAGGAGGGTCACTCTTCTCTGGGTTTTCCTTGTCGTCGCCGCTATTATCTTTAGGTGTATCCACCATGTATCCTTCATATGAGGAAGTGGTCGTCCATCTTCCCGTGAATGGTGGGTTTTGGGCCTCCTCTTCTCCGGCATCGTCGTCCATACCGTTGATGTCTTTAGAGTCATAGTCAAGCGTGTCAGTTAAGTCTTCGATAGTGGCTATGAAGTGGGCGGTGGGTGGGAAACGAGATTCTCCATCATCAGCCTCCAGCTCAAACCGGATACAATTCGGCTATGGGTCCTCTGACAAGGATAGGTTCTTTAATGAGTTTAGCACATCGCCGAAGGGCGAGTGTTGGAAGATGTTTGCGGCGCTGAACTCGAAGATTGATAAGCGATCAAGTTCGGCGTCTGCAGTCTTGCATGGTTCAGAACTTAGAGCCAGAGACGAGTCCAAGGTTCCGATGACACAGGCCTCACTCGAGGTTAGGTCTGTGTGTGGCTGCAGCGCTGCAGAGTCTGCAGCCTCCGTGGCGGGGTTGAGCTTCCCATCCTCGGACGACGCGATTTGTTCCGGATCTAGGGCCAGAGTAGTCACAGGTGCGATTTCCAGAGCATGGATCGGCGACAGATTTAAGTCATGTTCACCGTGGGGACAGGGAGTGCCTGTCGTGGTCTCGAAGCCGTCGAAGATCAAGTCTCCATGGATATCCGCGTCATAATTCAAGCTCCCAAATCCGACCTAATGGCCAGAGGCGTAGCTATCGATCTGCTCCAGATGGCCAAGTGAGTTGGCCCGCAGTGCAAAGCCGCCGAACACAAATATTTGTCCGGGGAGGAAAGTTTCTCCTTGGACAGCCTCATTATTGACGATTGAAGGGGCCATTAACCTTTTAGGGGCGGCACAATGGAACTCTCAATGAAAGCACCAATGTCGGTGTCAAAACCAGCGGATCTCGGGTAGGGGGTCCCGAACTGTGTGTCTAAGGTCGATGGTAATAGGAGACAAGGGACACGATGTTTACCTAGGTTCGGGCCCTCTCTATGGAGGTAATACCCTACTTCCTGCTTGATTGATCTTGATGAATATGAGTATTACAAGAGTTGATCTACCACGAGATCGTAATGTCTAAAACCCTAGAGGCCAAGCCTATATGACTATGGTAATGTATCTTTCCCCTCCGAACTAAGTCCTCTGATTTATATAGACACCGAGGGAATCTAGGTTTACACAAGGTCGGTTACAAAGAAATGAATCTACATATTTGGTCGCCAAGCTTGCCTTCCATGCCAAGGAGAGTCCCATCCGGACACGGGTGCAGTCTTCGGTCTTCGTGTTCTTCACATCCCATCAGTCCGGCCCATGGCTAACAGGCCGGACGCCCGAGGACCCCTTAGTCTAGGACTCCCTCACCCCCTTCTTCTTCTTCCTTGACCTTCTCCCTAGATGGGAGAAGGGTTTCCCCTCTGGTCCATGATCTCCATGGCATGGGAGGGGCGAGAGCCCCTCCGAGATTGGATCTGTCTCTCTGTCTCTCTATGTTTCTGCGCTTCATATTCTGCCCTTTCACCGTTTCTTATATTCTCGGAGATCCGTAACTCCGATTGGATTGAAATTTCAACACGATTTTTATCCGGATATTAGCTTTCTTGCGGCGAAAGAAGGGCACCAACCGCCTTACATGGTGTCCACGAGGGTCAGGGGCGCGCCTGCCCCCCTGCCTCGTGGCACCCTCGGGCATCGTCTCACGTTGATTCCACTTCCCAAAATTCACATATATTCCAAAAAAATTCTCCGTCAGTTTTTATCCCGTTTGATATGGATTTTCTGTGAAACAAAAAACATGCAACAAACAGGAACTGGCACTGGGCACTGAATCAATATGTTAGTCCCAAAAATAGTATAAAAAGTTGCCAAAAGTATATGAAAGTTGTATAATATTGGCATGGAGCAATAAAAAATTATAGATACGATGGAGACGTATCAGCATCCCCAAGCTTAATCCATGCTCGTCCTCGAGTAGGTAAATGATAAAAAAGATAATTTTTGCTGTGGAATGCTACCTAGCATAATCTTGATCATGTAATCTAATCATGGCATCAATATTAAGACACAAGTGATTCAAAGCAATAGTCTATCATTTGACATTAAGACAATAATACTTCAAGCATACTAATAAAGCAATCATGTCTTTTCAAAATAACATGGCCAAAGAAAGTTATCCCTAGAAAATCATATGGTTTGGCTATACTCCATCTTCACCACACAAAATATTCAAATCATGCACAACCCCGACGGCAAGCCAAGCAATTATTTCATACTTTTGATGTTCTCAAACCTTTTCAACTTTCACGCAATAATGAGTGTGAGCCATGGACATAACACTATAGGTGGAATATAATATGATGGTGGTGGTTGTGTGGTGAAGACAAAAAGGAGAAAGTCTCACATCGACGCGGCTAATCAACGGGCTATGGAGATGCCCATCAATTGATGTCAATGTGAGGAGTAGGGATTGCCATGCAACGGATGCACTAAGAGCTATAAGTATATGAAAGCTCAAACTGAAAACTAAGTGGGTGTGCATCCAACTTGCTTGCTCATGAAGACCTAGGGCATTTGGGGAAGCCCATCGTTGGAATATACAAGCCAAGTTCTATAATGAAAATTCCCACTAGTATATGAAAGTGGTAACTCAAGAGACTCTCTATATGAAGAACATGGTGCTACTCTGAACCACAAGTGTGGAAAAAGGATAGTAACATCGCTCCTTCTCTCTTTTCTCTCATTTTTTTATTTTTTCTCTTTTTTTCTCTTTTTTTGGTTGGCTTCTTTGGCCTCTTTTTTTATTTGGGCTTCTGTGGCCTCTTTTATTTTGATAACCTCACCTGGGACAATGTTCTAATAATGATGATCATCACACTTTTATTTACTTACAACTCAATACTAGAACAAAGATATGACTCTATATGAATGCCTCCGGCGGTGTACCGGGATGTGCAATGATCTAGCGTAGCAATGACATCAAAAAATAGTCAAGCCATGAAAACATCATGCTAGCTATCTTACGATCATGCAAAGCAATATGGCAATATATGCTCAAGTCATGTATATGATGATGATGGAAGTTGCATGGCAATATATCTCGGAATGGCTATGGAAATGCCATGATAGGTAGGTATGGTGGCTGTTTTGAGGAAGATATAAGGAGGCTTATGTGTGATAGAGCGTATCCTATCATGGGTTTTGGATGCACCGGCGAAGTTTGCACCAACTCTCGAGGTGAGAAAGGGCAATGCACAGTACCGAAGAGGCTAGCAATGATGGAAGGGTGAGAGTGCGTATAATCCATGGACTCAACATTCGTCATAAAGAACTCACATACTTATTGCAAAAATCTATTAGTCATGAAAACAAAGTACTACGCGCATGCTCCTAGGGGGATAGTTTGGTAGGAAAATACCATCGCTCGTCCCCGATCGTCACTCATAAGGAAGACAATCAATAAATACCTCATGCTCCGACTTCATCACATAACGGTTCGCCATACGTGCATGCTACGAGAATCACGAACTTCAACACAAGTATTTCTACAATCCACAACTACCCACTAGCATGACTCTAATATCACCATCTTTATATCACAAAACTATTGCAAGGAATCAAACATATCATATTCAATGATCTACAAGTTCTATGTAGGATTTTATGACTAACCATGTGAATGACCAGTTCCTGTCATCTCTCTAAATAGATATAAGTGAAGAAAGAGAGTTTAATTCTTTCTACAAAAGATATGCCCATGCTCTAACAAATATAAGTGAAGCAAAAGAGCATTCTACAAATGTCGGTTTTCTATGTGAAGAGAAACAGGCAATCCAAACTTCAAATGATATAAGTGAAGCACATGAAGCATTCTATAAAGCCATACTCAAAAGACATAAGTGAAGTGCAAAGAGCATTCTATAAATAAACCATGGACTATCTCATACCATCTTGGTGCATAAAATAAAAGTGAAAACTAAATGCAAAAGATGCTCCAAGATTTGCACATATCGCATGAACGAAACGAATCCGAAAACATACCGATACTTGTTGAAGGAAGATGGGATGCCTTCCGGGGCATCCCCAAGCTTAGACGCTTGAGTATCCTTGAATATTTACTTGGGGTGCCTTGGGCATCCCCAAGCTTGATCTCTTGTCTCTCCTACTTCTCCTCATATCAAGACCTCCTTGATCTTCGAACACTTCATCCACACAAAACTCAACAGAAAGTTCGGTAAAATCTGTTACTATAATAAAGCAAATCACTACTCTAAGTACTGCTGCAAACCAATTCATATTTTTTTGCATTGTAGCTCCTGTAATATCACTTTTCAATGGCTTAATCCACTGATAGAAATTGATAGTTTCATCAAAACAAGCAAACTATGCATCAAAAACAGAATCTGTCTTAAACAGGACAGTCTGTAGTAATCTAAACATTCACCATACCTTTGGTACTCCAAAAATTCTGACAAAATTAGGAAAAATAAACAATTTGTATAGAAAGACAGTGCAAAAAGTTTCAGAACCGTTTGACGTTCCAGTAAAAAAATGTAAAATGGCGCACTACAGCCAAAGTTTCTGTTCTGCACCGCACAAACCAACAAGTAATGTAAACATCCTAAAGGCAAATCTTGGAACATTATTTTTATAATACAATGGAATTATACAAGGGGATAATTATTTTTGTTGAAAATTTTCTGTGATCAAGATTCACAATGTTTCCGTGAGCATGAACAAAGTTCAGGGAGCTCCCCCACTTCAACAATGCTTGTCTCTCTCACTTTCACTTTCCTTTTTGAAAAGTTTTGGGTTCCCCCCTTTATTTTTTGGTTTTTAAACTATATAAAAGCACTCAAAAGAAATAAATGACTCTATAAAACTTCCGGGTTGTCTCCCTGTCAGCGCTTTCTTTAAAGCCATTAAGCTAGGCATATAGTGCTCAAGTAATGAATCCACCCGGATCCCAAGGTGTATCAAAGCTAATTTTCATTAACAATGAGTTGTGATTTAGTAGTGAGCACAAAATAACATATATCATGCAACAATGAATTCTAACTCTCTTCCTATGCATCGGCATGTCATAAAAGAACAATTCATGCACACATAGTAAAGGCCAATGCATAGCATAAATAGTTTCTTGCAATTCTATCATATTGGAAACATAGAGAGGTGGAGATATAGTTCCTCTCTCATAATAATTGCAAGTAGGAGCAACAAGCGCATGCATATTATATCTATCAAAATCATCATGTGTAGTAGTAAAACGCAACCCATCAATATAATCCTTTATAAGGGCAAACTTCTCTGATATAGTGTAGCCGGGAGAATTTAAAAAGATAATAGGACTATCATGCATGGGTGCAATAGCAACAACTTCATGTTTAACATAGGGAACTATAGCAAGTTCATCTCCATAAGCATAATTCATATTGGCATCTTGGCCACAAGCATAGCAAGCATCATCAAAAAGGGATATTTCAAGAGAATCAACGTGATCATAACAATCATCATAGCAATCATCCTTCGGTAAGCACGAAGGGAAATTAAACAATGTATGAGTTGAAGAGTTACTCTCATTAGAAGGTGGGCACGGGTAGCTAATCTGCTCTTCCTCCTTTTGTTCTTCGCTCTCCTCATCATATTTTTCATCCAATGAGCTCACAATGTCATTAATTTCTTCTTCCATAGACTCATGCAAAATATTATTCTCTTCTTGGACAGCGGAGACTCTCTCAATAAATTCATCAATATCGGAATTGAATTCATAATTCTCATAGCAATATTTAAGTATAGCAAAATTTCTAGGTCTGTAAACAACATCATCAAGATTTTCACACTCTTTAAACAAAGATTCAATTTCATAAGCACCCATAAAAGAAACGAATTCTTCTATTTGTTCCACATCATAGTAATCATATATACCATTTGCATAAGAAGCCACGGTTTTATCATCATTAAATTTGCATGAAAAGGGAAGGTGTGGAGCCTTCATCCTAGAGCAACAAGTATAATCATATCTCAAGCATAGTTTCCTAGCATACCAATACAACATATAAATTTGATCCTATAATAGTTTCCCCATTTGAGTCAAGCGATAATCCCTAAAGTATTCACGTTGATCCAATGTGTCTCCCATTACAAAGTTGAAAGGGGTTTTCTCAAGATTATCAAAGTAGTACATAATATCTTTCACATAATGAGCATCGAGGGTTTTAGGAGGTTCCCCATCTCCATGAGTAGCAAGTAAACCTAATTTTTTTTGGTATTTCGTGTTCCATATCCATAACTAAAGATAGAGAACAACTTAGAACAACAAATAAAAATTACTTAGTGATAAAGCAAACAAGCACACATGAGAATATTCACCCCACGCTATTGCTCCCCGGCAATGGCGCCAGAAAAAGGTCTTGATAACCCACAAGTATAGGGGATCAATTGTAGCCTCTTTCGATAAGTAAGAGTGTCAAACCAACAAAGAGCTAAATGTAGAACAAATATTCCCTCAAGTTCTATCAACCACTGATACAACTCTACGCACGCTTAAGGTTCGCTTTACCTAGAACAAGTATGAAACTAGAAATACTTTGTAGGTGTTGTTGGATAGATTTGCAAGATAATAAAGAGCGTGTAAATAAAAAGTAGGAGCTCTTTAGATGAAGACACAACTAAGTTAGTTTTAGTAGAGAGCTTTCTTGCGGCGAAAGAAGGGCACCAACCGCCTTACAGGGTGTCCACGAGGGTCAGGGGCACGCCTGCCCCCTGGGGCACGCCCCCTGCCTCGTGGCCCCCTCGGGCATCATCTCACGTTGATTCCACTTCCCGAAATTCACATATATTCCAAAAAATATCCGACAGTTTTTATCCCGTTTGGACTCTATTTGATATGGATTTTCTGCGAAACAAAAACATGCAACAAACAGGAACTGGTACTGGGAACTAGATCAATATGTTAGTCCCAAAAATAGTATAAATAGTTACCAAATGTATATGAAAGTTGTATAATATTGGCATGGAATAATCAAAAATTATAGATACAATGGATACGTATCAGTAGTATCGCTCGAGGTGGACGTTGCCGAAGCAACTACTACCGCGGCAAGATCCAACATTACCGGTGATGCCAAATTCAAATTTGCTCGAATAAAAGTTCGATTCTCCTACTCTAGCAGTCTACCACATCCTACTCATGCCCCAATTTTGCCAAAAATTGATTAATGCAACACCTATTTCCCTAGAACCTAGATTCAAAAGTTAGAACCACATGAGAGGAAAACGGGGGCAATACTGGCATCCATGGTGCTACTTGTGAGCTGACTTGGGATTTCCACGAAGAGGAGAGGGTGAAGCAGTACAGTATAGATAAGTATTTCCCTCATTTAATAACCAAGGTTATCAAAACAGTAGGAGAACCACACAGACCCTCGTTAGCAGCACCTGCACACATAAAAGCAAATACTTGCACCCGACACAATCAAGGGGGTTGCCAATCCCCTCGGCGGTTATTTGCAAGGATCAAAACTCGTAGTGATAGGTAGATAGATAAATTGCAAAACAAAACAAAATAAATAAAAGTGCAGAAAGATATTTTTGGATTTTATATATGATAAAAGTAGACCTAGGGGCCATAGTTTTCACTAGAGGCTTCTCTCTCGAGCACATAACATAGGGTGAGTGAACAAATTACTATTACGCAATTTATAGAAAAGCGCATAGTTATGACGATATTCAAGGCAATGATCATGTATATAGGTGATTGCTTGTATCTGCGTTGGTATTTCCCCGAAGAGGAGAGAATGATGCAGCACAGCGACAGTAAGTATTTCCCTCAATTATGAAACCAAGGTGATCAATCCAGTAGGAGAATCAAGCAACACTATGTAAATGGTACCTGCACACAAATAACAAATACTTGCAACCCAACGCGGAAGAGGGGTTGTCAATCCCTCCATGGTATTGAGATAGATAAAATTGTATGAGATTGGATAAATAGATCTAGCGAAAACACAAAATAAAATAAATAAATAAATAGTGCAACAAGGTACTTTTGGGTTTTTGGAATAATAGATCTGAAAATAATATGATAAAAGATAGACCCGGGGGGCGTAGATTTCACTAGTGGCTTCTCTCGAGAAAATAGCATACGGTGGGTAAACAAATTACTGTTGGGCAATTAACAAAAGAGAAAATAATTATGACGATATCCAAGGCAATGATCATGTATATAGGCATCACATCCAAGATTAGTAGACCGACTCTTGCCTGCATCTACTACTATTACTCCACACATCGACCGCTATCCAGCATGCATCTAGTGTATTAAGTGCATGGAGAAACAGAGTAATGCAATAAGAACAATGACATGATGTAGACAAGATCTATTCATGTAGGAATAGACCCCATCTTTTTTATCCTTAATAGCAATGATACATGTGTGCCTTTGCTACCCCTTCTATCACTGGGTGAGGACACAGCAAGATCGAACCCATCACAATGCACCTCTTCCCATTGCAAGAAAAATCAATCTAGTTGGCCAAACCAAACCAAATTTTCAGAGAAGAAATACGAGGTTATAAAAATCATGCATATAAGAGATCAAAAAATACTCAGATAATATTAATAGATAGAACTGGTCATAAACTCGCAATTCATGGGATCCCAACAAATACACCGCAAAAAGTCATTACATCAAATAGATCTCCAAGAACATCGAGGAGAATCAAAAAGAGAGAAGAAGCCATCTAGCTGCTGCCTAAGGACTCGTAGGTCTATGGTAAATTACTCACGCATCATCAGAGGAGCACCAATGAGGATGATGAACCCCTCCGTGATCGTGCTCCCCTCCGGCAAGGTACCGGAATAGGGCTCTAGATTGGATCTTGTGGTTTTGGAACTTGTGGTGGCTGGAACTGTATTTCATGGACTCCCCTAGGGTTTGTGGAATATTTGGGTATTTATAGAGCTAAGAGGCGGTGGAAATGACTCCAATGGGCCCCACTACCCACCTAGGCACGCCAGGGGCCTCTGGCGCGCCCTGCTGTCTTATGGCCCCCACGGGCCTCCCCTCTGGTACTTCCTTGGCTCCCAAGGTGTCTTCTGGGCAGAAAAATATCTCCAAAAAGTTTCACTGCATTTGGACTCCGTTTGATATGGATATTCTGCGAAGTAAAAAACAAGCAAAAAACAGCAACTGGCACTGGGCACTATGTCAATAGGTTAGTCCCAAAAAATGATATAAAGTTGCTATAAAATGAATATAAAACATCCAAGAATGATAATATAACAACATGGAACAATCTAAAATTATAGATACGTTGGAGACGTATCAATAGGCATCACGTCTGAGACAAGTAGACTAACTCCTGCCTGGATCTACTACTATTACTCCACCCATCAACCGCTATCCAGCTTGCATATAGGGAATTAAGCTATAAAACTGAGTACCTCCTTTAGCAAGATGCCATGATGTAGACAAAGTAAACCCAAGCAGTATGAATAAACCTCATCATTTTATCCTTAATGACAATAATACAAATATGTGTCATGTCCCTTTCTGTCACTGCGATTGAGCACCGCAAGATTGAACCCATCACAAAGCACCTCTCCCATTGCAAGAAAAATCAATCTAGTTGGCCAAACTAAAAAGATAGACTGAAGAGAAATACCCAAGCCACTATTACTAATCAAGTTTTTCTAACCAGGTTTCCCCACTTGTTATGGCGGTAACCAGCGGCCAGTTCGGCCTTGACAGGAGAATCACCTGTGGACGTAACTGCTCTGCCGTGAATTTTCTGCCGTCTCAACGAATTTAGTGTTGGATTCTACGGTAGGGTACATCGACTGCAAATTAAAATTTTCCTACACGCAAAACAACCAAGATCATGCTACGGGAGATGGATCACACATCGTTACCACTAGATGTGCAGTGTCGTGCAGCGGAAGAAGAGTTGGGGCAGCATGTCCGCATGGATAATCTCCTCCTCGTCCGATCTCCCTCGAACATCTTGTCGTCTGATCCCACGTACAAGTTCACCGGAGCGGTGCAAGTGCACCGCCTCTAACGATATCCGCGCATGTAGGAGGAATACCGTGCGGGGGACTGCTAGGTCCGATCACACAGTCGGCAGCGAGTGAGGGTGGCTGTTCGTAACACATGCAAAGCCCTAGTAACAGCGCTGAAGCGATCAACCAAATGAGTGTGCCACACCTCCACTATATATAGGTGCCCGTCGTGGGCTCAACACTTGGCCCTCGCACGGACCCTAAAGCCAAAAATATGTTCGGCCTGGATCCGAGTCCGGGTAGGATCACATCTGACCCGTGGAGTCTGATTCGGCCTCATAGATTCCTTCCCTTAAACACGCGAACCCTTAGATTCAAGTCGGCTTGGTCGCAGGTCAGATCACCTCCAACCTACTCCGATGGTAGCAGCCTCTAGCAAGGTGTGCCAACCACTGATACGTCTCCAACTTATCTATAATTTTTTATTGTTCATGTTGTTATATTATCATTCTTGGATGTTTTACAATCATTTTATAGCAACTTTATATCATTTTTTGGGACTAACCTATTGACATAGTGCCCGGTGCCAGTTGCTATTTTTTGCTTGTTTTTTACTTCGCAGAAAATCAATACCAAACGGAGTCCGAACGCTGTAAAACTTTTTGGAGAATTTTTCTGGACCAGAAGACACAAGATGGGCCGAAGAAGTACCAGAGGGGTGCCCCGAGGGGGGCACAACCCAACTGGGCACGCCTGGGATATGAGATACCCCTCTTTGCTCTATAAATACCCCAATATTACAGAAACCCTAGGGGATTCAACGAAAATCAATTCTAGCCGCCGCAAGTTCCAGAACCACCAGATCCAGTCTAGACACCAACACAGAGGGGTTCATGATCCTCATTGGTGCCTCTCTGATGATGCGTGAGTAGTTCATTGTAGACCTACGGGTACGTAGTTAGTAGCTAGATGGCTTCCTCTCGCTCTTTTGATTCTTAATACAATGGTCTCTTGAAGATCTATTTGATGTAACTCTTTTTGCGGTGTGTTTGTTGGGATCCGATGAATTTTGAGTTTATGATCAGATCTATGTTTTTATCCACGAAAATTATTTGAGTATTTTGATCTCTTATATGCATGATTATTTATAGCCTCGTATTTCTTCGAATCTTTGGTTTACTTAGGCAAACTAGATCGATTTTTCTTGCCATGGGAAGAGGAGCTTTGTGATGGGTTCGATCTTACGATGCTTAATCCCAGTGACAGAAGGAGAACAGACATGTATGTATAATTGCTATTAAGGATAACAGGAAGGGGTCTATTTCTACATAAATAGATCTTGTCTACATCATGTCATCGTTCTTATTGCATTAATCTGTTTCTCCATGAACTTAATACACTAAATGCATGTTGGATAGCGGTCGATGTGTGGAGTAATAGTAGTAAATGCAGGCAGGAGTCGGTCTACTAATCTTGGATGTGATGCCTATATAATGATCATTGCCTGGATATCATCATGATTATTTGAAGTTCAATCAATTTCCCAACAGTAATTTGTTTACCCGTCGTATGCTTTTTTTTCTCGAGAGAAGCCACTAGTGAAATCTACGACCCCCGGGTCTCTTCTTTATTATATTTGCCTTCGAGATCTATTTTCAGTTGCTTTTATTTTTAGATCTTTTAATCCAAAAACACAAAAATACCTTGCTGCAATTTATTATTATTTATTTTATCTCGCATTCCCGCGAGATCTATTTATCCAACCTACTACAATTTTACCTATTTTTTTATCCGTGAGGGATTGACAACCCCTCTCTTACGTGGGTTGCAAGTATTTGTTCTTTGTGTGCAGGAGCCGTTCACATGGTGTTGCGTGGTTCTGCTACTGGTTCGATAACCTTGGTCTCATCACTAAGGGTAATACATACCGTAGTTGTGCTGCATCATCCCTTCCTCTTTGCGGAAATACCGACGTAGTTCAAGCCGCATCAACCACCAAGTAGACAATGAAGCCGGTTGGCAAACCTGTATAACATGTCACACTTCTGTTCCCTTTGCCACACGATATATATTGTCAGGCTCAAGGATATTCTGTCATCCTTGTGCTAGCCCGACCTTTTTCTCATTCCAGTGATGCCGACCACAAACTGGATTATCTCATAATCCTTGTCGCATGCCCATGTCTATCTTGGTCGGATCACACAAGGGGCCCAGAGTATATCTCTCCAGATCAGAGGGGCAAATCCCATCTTGCTCGACCATGTCTCGCAGCATGGGTCTGGACAAGCCCAAAACCTACCTTTGTAACTACCCAGTCATGGAGAAGTGTTTGGTCGGCCTGAAGCAGACCTGTCACCATCCCGAGTACATGCGCCAACTCAGGTCTTAGGACATAGAACGTATGTTGTACTAGAGACTCAAAGATGACATATCACCACGTCTCATAGTTGGGTCTATCCGACTTGGACCTTATCTCGACTCGGATCCGACTACGTCGAATCTGACCAGATCCTTCCGAGTCCATATTATCCGGCTAGCATCCAATGCTTCATGGCTAGTGAGACTGAGCCATCCACGTGTTAAAGCAACATCAGGCATACATAATCCTACTCATCCTGCTTCTCTCATCAGATGCCAGACGACTCTGAGTCTCGCTTAGCCTTATACTATGTGAGAGTGGTAAGAATCCTTTCTTCGCCTCACTCATGTTGAACCGCTTCAACACTTTATCTATGTACGTGCTCTGGCTTAAGCCGAGCAGCCTCCTCGATCTATCTATATAGATCTTGATGCCTAAAATATAAACTAGTTCACAGAGGTCTGATGCGTCTCCAACATATCTATAATTTTTGATTATTCCATGCTGTTATATTATCAATCTTGGATGTTTTATAATCATTTTATAGTCATTTTAGATCATTTTTGGGTACTAACCTATTGACATAGTGCCAAGTGCTAGTTGTTGTTTTCTGCATGTTTTTTACATCGCAGGAAATCAATACCAAACGGAGTCCAAATGCAATGAAACTCTACGGAGATTTTTTGGGACCAGAAGACACCTAATGGGCAAAGGCTACGCCAGGAGGCTCAGGTGCGCCCTGGTGGGTTGTGCCCACCTCGGGTGCCCCCCGGACCGCCTCTTTGCTCTATAAATACCCCAATATTCCAGAAACCCTAGGTGACTCGACGGAAATCAATTCCAGCCACCGCAGAGTCCAGAACCACCAGATCCAATCTAGACACCATCTCGGATGGGGTTCACCACCTCCATTGGTGCCTCTATGATGATGCGTGAGTAGTTCTTTATAGACCTTTGGGTCCGTAGTTAGTAGCTAGATGGCTTCCTGTCTCGCTGAATTCTCAATAGAATGGTCTCTTGGAGATCCATATGATGTAACTCTTTTTGCGGTGTGTTTGTTTGGATCGATGAAATTTGAGTTTATGATCAGATCTATCTTTTTATATCCTTGAAACTATTTGAGTTTCTTTTATCTCTTTTATGCATGATTGCTTATAGCCTTGTATTTCTTCTCCGATATTTGGGTTTTGTTTGGCCAACTTGATCTATTTATCTTGCAGTGGGAAGAGGTGCTTTGTAGTGGGTTCGATCTTATGGTGCTTGATCCCAGTGACAGAATGGGAACCGACACGTATGTATCCTTGATACTAAGGATAAAACGATGGGGTCTATCTCCACATAGATATATCTTGTCTAAATCATGTATTCGTTCTTATTGCATTACTCCGTTTCTCCATGAACTTAATACACTAGATGCATGCTGATAGCGGTCGATATGTGGAGTAATAGTAGTAGATGCAGGCAGGAGTCAGTCTACTAATCTTGGACGTGATTCCTATGTAATGATCATTGCCTGGATATCGTCATGATTATTTGAAGTTCTATCAATTGCCCAACAGTAATTTGTTCACCCACGGTTACTATTTTTCTCGAGAAGCCACTAGTGAAACCTGCGGCCCCGGGTCTCTTTCTCATATTATTTGCCTTTGCGATCTATTTTTATTTTATTTTATTTTCAGATCCATTAAACCAAAAATACAAAAATATCTTGCTGCCTTTTATTCTTATTTATTTTATTTGGTGTTCGATGTATCAATCTACAACAATTTTATTCACGTTCGTTTGCCCATCTTGGGGCGCCGCTACACGAAAGGGATTGACAACCCCTTTTACACGTCGGGTTGCAGGAAGATGTTATTTGTGTGCAGGTGCTATTTATGTTGTGTTGCTTGGTTCTCCTACTCGTTCGATAACCTTGGTTTCATATCTGAGGGAAATACCTACCGTCGTTGTGCTGCATCATCCCTTCCTCTTAGGGGAAATACCGACGTAGCTTCAAGCCGCATCAAAAGGAATTTCTGGCGCCGTTGCCGGGGAGGCTCTTCAACATATACCAGGTTCCTAATCACAAATCTCATATCCTCACAATTAACATTATTTGCCATTTGCCTCTTGTTTTCATCTCCCCCTGATGGAGTCATGGATTAGGGGGTGTCCGGATAGCCGGACTATAACCTTTGGCCGGACTCTTGGACTATCAAGATGCAAGATTGAAGACTTCGTCCCGTGTCCGGATGGGACTTTCCTTGGCGTGGAAGGCAAGCTTGGAAATACGGATATGTAGATCTCCTTCTATTGTAACCGACTCTGTGTAACCCTAGCCCTCTTCGGTGTCTATATAAACCGGAGGGTTTAGTCCGTAGGACACAACAACAATCATACCATGGCTAGCTTCTAGGGTTTAGCCTCTCTGATCTCGTGGTAGATCTACTCTTGTACTACCCATATCATCAATATTAATCAAGCAGGAGTAGGGTTTTACCTCCATTGGGAGGGCCCGAACCTGGGTAAAAACATCGTGTCCCCTGTCTCCTGTTACCATCCGCCTAGACGCACAGTTCAGGACCCCCTACCCGAGATCCGCAGGTTTTGACACCGACATTGGTGCTTTCATTGAGAGTTCCTCTGTGTCGTCATCTTTAGGCCCGATGGCTCCTCCAATCATCAACAATGATGCGGTCCAGGGTGAGACTTTTCTCCCCGGACAGATCTTCGTATTCGGTGGCTTTGCACTGCGGGCTAATTCGCTTGGCCATCTGGAGCAGATTGAAAGCTACGCCCCTGGCCATCCGGTCAGATTTGGAAGTTTAAATTACACGGCTGACATCCGCGGAGACTTGATATTCGACGGATTCGAGCCACAGCCGAGCGCGCCGCACTGTCATGATGGGCATGACTTAACTCTGCCGCCGAACAGTGCCCTGGAGGCCGTACGTGCATCCGCTCCGACCTTTAGATCAGAGCCAACTGCGCCAACCGAGGGCGGGTGGCTAGACCCCGCCATGAGGGGTGCAGTCTCAACGGCGATCGAGCCGAACACCAGCCTTATCCTCTGCGAAGCCCGTGACTCCAAGGTGCCGGACTCTTCTCCGGACTCCGAACCCTCCGCGCCCCTGCCAATCGAATCCGATTGGGCGCCGATCATGGAATTCACCACCGCGGATATCTTTCAGCACTCGCCCTTCGGCGACATTCTGAATTTGCTAAGGTCTCTCTCTTTGTCAGGAGAGTCCTGGCCGGATTATGACCGGCATGATTGGGATGCGGACAACAAAGAAATTCGACGCCCACCCACCACCCACTTCGTAGCCACTGTCGATGATTTAAGCGACATGCTAGACTTCAACTCCGAAGACATCGACGGTATGGACGACGATGTAGGAGATGAACAGGAACCAGCGCCTATAGGGCACTGGAAAGCCACCTCGCCATATGACATATATATGGTGGATACACCCAAAGAAGGCAACAGCGACGGAACAGTAGGGGAATACCCCTCCAAGAAGCAACCTAAGCGCCGGCGTCAGCGGCGCCGCTCTAAGTCCCGCCGAAGCAAAAACGGTGATACCGGCACGAGAGACAATAACACCCCAGACAGTGCCGAAGACAACTCCCTCCAGCAAGATTCAGCGCAGGAGGATGGAGAAGCCAGCCCCCCTGAGAGGGCGGCTGACAGAGAGGAAGAGGATGATAATTACATGCCTCCCTCCAAAGACGAGGCAAGCCTCGGCGACGACGAATTTGTCGTGCCTGAGGATCCCGTCGAACAAGAGCGCTTTAAGCGCAGGCTCATGGCCGCGGCGAGTAGCCTTAAGAAAAAACAGCAACAACTAAGAGATGATCAAGACTTGCTAGCCGACAGATGGACTGAAGTCCTTGCGGCCGAGGAGTACGAACTCGAACGCCCCTCCAAGAGCTACCCAAAGAGCAGGTTGCTACCCCGATTAGAGGAGGAAGCACCTAAACCTACATCACCAGCGCATGATGCAGCCGACTGGCCACCTCGCGGATGCGACAGGGAGGCCTCTCGGCCCTCCACTCAAGCCGCACCCCGGCGCCGCTCAAAAAATACCAAGGCACGAGGAAATGCACTAGACCTGCGAGATATGTTGGAGGACAAGGCAAGGCAAACAAGATCGATCTACGGATCGCGCGGGCGCCTCATGACATGAGACGATAACCGTCACGCCAGATACATTAAATCCGGCCGGGCCGAACACAGCAAAGAAAGCTCATTTGAGCTACGTCGTGATATAGCCCAGTACAGAGGTGCCGCACACCCACTATGCTTCACAGATGAAGTAATGGATCATCAAATCCCAGAGAGTTTCAAACCCGTAAACATTGAATCATATGATGGCACAACAGATCCTGCGGTATGGATCAAGGACTATCTCCTTCATATCCACATGGCCCATGGCGATGATCTACACGCCATCAAATACCTCCCACTCAAGCTTAAAGGACCAGCTCAGCATTGGCTTAACAGCTTGCCAGCAGAATCAATTAGTTGCTGGGAGGACCTAGAAGCCGCATTCCTCGACAATTTCCAGGGCACCTATGTGCGACCACCAGACGCCGATGACCTGAGCCACATAATTCAGCAGCCAGAAGAATCTGCCAGACAATTCTGGACACGGTTCCTAACCAAGAAAAATCAAATCGTCGACTGTCCGGACGCAGAGGCCCTAGCAGCCTTCAAGCATAACATCCGTGACGATTGGCTTGCCCGGCACCTTGGACAGGAAAAGCCGAAATCTATGGGAGCCCTCACGACACTCATGACCCGCTTTTGCGCGGGAATAGACAGCTAGCTGGCTCGTAGCAATAACATGTCCAAGAGCCCTGGTAATTCGGATACCAAGGACAGCAATGGCAGGTCGCGTCGCAACAAGCACAAGCGCCGCATTCATAGAGACAATGCTGAAGATACGATAGTTAATGCCGGATTCAGAGGCTCTAAAGCCGGTCAGCGGAAAAAGCCATTCAAAAGAAACACTCCGGGTCCGTCCAGTTTGGACCGTATACTCGATCGCTCGTGCCAGATACATGGCACCCCCAAAAAACCAGCCAATCACACCAACAGGGATTGTTGGGTGTTCAAGCAGGCCGGCAAGTTAAATGCCGAAAACAGAGACAAGGGGCTACACAGCGACGACGAGGAGGAGCCCCGGCCGCCGAACAATAGTGGACAGAAGGGCTTGCCCACACAAGTGCGAACGGTGAACATGATATACGCAACCAACATCCCCAAGAGGGAGCGGAAGCGTGCGCTAAGGGACGTATACGCGTTGGAGCCAGTCGCCCCAAAGTTCAACCCATGGTCCTCCTGCCCGATCACTTTTGATCGAAGGGACCACCCCACTAGCATCCGCCATGGCGGATTCACCGCATTGGTTCTAGACCCAATCATTGACGGATTTCACCTCACTCGAGTCCTTATGGACGGCGGCAACAGTCTGAACCTGCTTTATCAGGATACAGTGCGGAAAATGGGCATAGACCCCTCAAGGATTAAACCCACAAAAACGACCTTCAAGGGCATCATACCAGGAGTAGAGGCCAACTGCATAGGCTCAGTTACACTTGAAGTGGTCTTCGGATCCCCGGATAACTTCCGAAGCGAGGAGTTAATCTTCGACATAGTCCCGTTCCGCAGTGGCTATCACGCACTACTCGGACGAACCGCATTTGCAAAGTTCAATGCGGTGCCGCACTACGCATACCTTAAGCTCAAGATGGCAGGACCTTGAGGAGTCATTATGGTCAACGGAAACACCAAACGCTCTCTCCGAACGAAGGAGCATACGGCAGCCCTCGCAGCGGAAGTACAAGGCAGCCTCTCAAGGCAATTCTCCAGTCTGGCTATTAAACATGCGGACACCGTCAAGCGCGCCCGGAGTAACCTACAACAAGACCGCCTGACACGTTCCGAGCAAGCGTAGCAATGCGGCCCCAACCCCAGCCCTCGCGAAACTGCGAAATCAGTACTACACGTACATAATTACGCTCTGAAAATACCATGGGCATAGGGGGAGGGGCACGACCACGGCACGCCCAAAATGCGGCTCAACCGCACTAGAGGCTCCCGATTTTGTCATTTTTTCTTACTTTCAGGACTCCACTCTCTAGAAGGCCTGTCCGGCAGTACAATCGACGAACACACGATGCAACAACCAAGGAGGCAGAAAACTACGTCGAATTCCCAGGTGGTCTCTATAGAAAGCAAAATACATGTCTTACATACCATCCCGCAGCTCGCCCTTGGAGGGGGACATGTCAAATAGTCTCTTCTCTTGCTTATCGCACTATTTGTATCGTTCTGCTTTTACCGCAGCCTTTTTCGAATAAACAATGCTTAGCTTCAGCTTATTATTGCATTCTCTATTCATTCCTTTTTTCATATACATGTTCAGTTATGACATTTAGCACCCGTACACTTTGGTACGGTCAATACGCTAGGGGCTCAAGCACCCCATAATACGGCGTGAGAAGTCCGAACACTTTCACAAGTGCGGCCCTCCGAACTTATAGCATTATATGCATCAGCTCCGAATCATGTCTTTGGTCAATAGTTGGGTTTTCCCGGCTCCCATGTTTTGGTACCTTACGTTCCGCTATATCGGCTAAGGTAGCGCTGGGAGAACTACTGCGATTGTGCCCCGGTTGAGCTGGGCTAAGCACCTCAGTAGAGAAAGCTAAAACTGACTGTCATGATAAGGCGAGAGCTGGTCGCTGATTCGAGAGGATCCGAGTCCCTAAAGACTAATGCCGCTTAGAGCGAGGAGTCGGCTATGTCCGGCCCAGGCGTGTATAGCGCCCTGAACTCGGTCTTCCGAACACTAGGGGCTTCGCCGAAATTTAAAATTATAGAATTCTCTGGCTAAGTGAGAGTGATAACGCACTATAGTCCGATTGCCTTGTTCGTTGTGCTGAGCACCTCCCTCGGAGGACCCAAGAATGGGAAAAAGAGTGCTCAGGTTTATCCCGAACACCCCAGCACTAGTGTCATGGGGGCAGAAGCCGACGACTCACCATCTGTCAGATTTAATAAACGGCCGCATAGAAGCTAATATTTTAAATTAAAACAAGCGTTGCATAGCGCATATGAACAAGTTTTCAGCGCATAGGATAAAATGATCAAGTTTACTCAAATATTACATCCTTGGAACATTCATCCGCCACAAGGCAGGCACCCTTCAGAACGCCCTCGTAATACATCTTGGGGTGGCGATGCTCCTTGCCCTGCAGTGGCCCGTCCTTCACAAGCTTCTCAGCATCCATCTAGCCCCAATGCACTTTAGCACGGGCAAGCGCCCTACGAGCACCCTCGATGCAGACGAAGCGCTTGATGACCACAAGCCATGGACAGACATCCACCAGCCGCTTCACCAGCCCGAAGTAGCTCCCAGTCACGGCCTCCTCAGGCCACAGCCGTACTATGAGACCCTTCATGGCCTGCTCGGCCACCTTATGGAGCTCGACCAGCTGCTTCAGCTGGTCGCTCAAGGGCATAGGGTGTCCAGCCTTAGCATACTGAGACCAGAAAACCTTCTCCGTCGAGCTCCCCTCTTCGGCCTGATACAAGGCGGCGGCATCTGATACGCTACGGGGCAAATCTGCGAATGCTCCTGGAGAGCTCTGGACTCGGGTAAGTAACAAGTAATTCACTTTTACATGCCTACTTTGCATAAAGAATGCCTTGCCCACCGCTATCTTATTCATCGCCTCAACTTCCTGGAGGGCTTTCTGGGCTTCGGCCTTGGCAGACTTGGTGCCTTCGAGGGCCGCTGCGAGCTTGGACTCTCGCGTCTTTGAGTCAAGCTCCAAACTCTCGTGTTTCTTCATGAGAGCCTGGAGCTCTTGCTGTACCTCGCCAACTCGTGCCTCATGTTTCTCCTGCTCATTGCGCTCCACGTCCGGCTTCTTTTCGGCCTTGTAAAGCGCTTGCTTCAGGGCCGCCACCTCAGTCGTGGCCCCTAATACACCAATAACGATCCTGTCATTTTTTGCAACTGCATCTTTTATATACTCACACAAGGCATTACGTACCTTGGCTCTCCTCGAGCTGCTTCTTGGCAAGGCCGAGTTCTTGCTCGGACCGCTCGAGGCTCTGCTTCAGCGTGTCAACCTCCGCAGTCAGTGCGGCAGAGGCTAACAGTGAAGCCTGCAAACGCATATCGACATAACTATGTTAGACTCCTGCGAATATTATTAGATCCTCTATTCGGCTTTTCTTTGTGAACACCAAACAGAGCATCAGGGGCTACTGTCTATGCGGTAATATTTTCATATATTCTCTACTTACGTCAAAGCCTATCAACAGGCTGGCACAGGCTTCAGTCAGCCCGCTCTTGGCGGACTGAACCTTTTGGATCACTGAACTCAAAATAGTGCGGTGTTCCTCGTTGATGGAGGCGTCGTTAAGCACCTCCATCAAGTTATCCAGTGCCTCTGGTTGGGCGGAGGCCACCGGCGCAGTAGGCTTGCCCTTCTTAGTAGGGGGCCGCCTGCCGGAGTCTGGAACCGCTGAAGGTTCCGGCGCGGTGTCCGGCCCAAGGCCGGACCCGGAGCCCTTGGGAGCTTTGCTCCCTTTGAGCCTGCAGTCCGGGAAGCCGCCTTGCGGCGCCTCCAGGACCACCTTCCCTTGGCTTGGAACCTTTTGGGACAACACCTCGGCGTCGTCCGTAGGGCGAGGGGAGGTAGCGGTCGGAAGTGAAAAACTATTCACATCCGACGAGTCCAGGGAACCGCTCGATGATATGTCGACTTGGGCCCGGGGCGGACTGCATAATTATATTCGGCGTCAGGAGAAGCTGTGCAATAAAGGAACGCCACGAATCACTCTGGTTTCCGAATACTTACGACTTCGCCAGGGGCTTGGCCCCGAGCGGCCACTCCTCTTCGCCATCATCGGCGTTGGGGGAGCAGTCCGGAGGAAGGGTCCTCCCCTTCTTGGACCCTTCGGCCTCCCCAGTTGGGGCGGCCTTCCTTTTCTTTTCTCCCCCTGCTGGGGAAGAAACCTCTCTTTCCTCCTCCTCGTCTTCATGGGAGGAGTGCACCTCGGAGTCATCGGACGATGAGTCCGACTCCACCGGGCGCCGGGAACTCTTCCAGGTTCCCGTGGCCTTCTTCTCCGGCACCACATAAGGTGCCGGAACCAGCAGCTCCGCCAAGCGGGCGTCTCCTGGGTTTTCCGCCAAAGGAGTCGGATAGTTGATTTGTCCGACCGTCCTCTGCCAGTCCTGTCAAAGACATGGGGGCTTAGATCCCGCATAGAGTCAAACTATGGAAGACAAATATCCTGTAAGAGGTAAAATAGCTTACCGCGTTGGCTTGACGCTGCGCGCTGAATTTGCGATCCTCGGTGACGGAAGCGGGAGCCTCGGCGCCCTTGAATAGCACCTTCCACGCATCCTCGTACGTTGTGTCGAAGAGCCTGTTCAGAGTTCGGTGCTGGGCCGGGTCGAACTCCCACAAGCTGAAAGCCCGTTGTTGGCACGGGAGGATCCGGCGGATGAGCATGACCTGGACTACGTTGACGAGTTTGAGCTTCTTGCTCACCAGGTTTTGGACGCATGTTTGGAGTCCGGTCAGCTCTCCCGAACTACCCCACGGTAGGCCCTTATCTTTCCAGGAGGTGAGCCGCGTAGGGATTCCGGATCGGAACTCGGGGGCTGCGATCCATTCAGGGTCACACGGCTCGGTGATGTAGAACCACCCTGATTGCCACCCCTTTATGGTCTCCATGAAGGATCCCTCGAGCCATAGGACGTTGGGCATCTTGCCCACCATGGCGCCTCCGCACTCCGCCTGGCGGCCGCCCACTACCTTCGGCTTGACATTGAAGGTCTTCAACCATAAGCCGAAGTGGGGCTGGATGTAGAGGAAAGCCTCACACACGACGATAAACGCCGAGATATTGAGGATGAAGTTCGGGGCCAGATCGTGGAAGTCCAGGCCATAGTAGAACATGAGCCCCCGGACAAATGGATGGAGAGGAAAGCCCAGTCCGCGGAGGAAATGGGTGAGGAACACCACCCTCTCATGGGGCCTGGGGGTGGGGATGAGCTGCCCCTCGTCTGGGAGCTGGTGCGCAATGTCGTCGGACAAGTATCCGGCTCTCCTCAACTTCTTGATGTGTCCCTCCGTGACGGAGGAGACCATCCACTTGCCTCCCGCTCCGGACATGGTTGGAGAAGGTTGAGGTGGGGAATGCAGACTTGGGCGCTGGAGCTCGAGTGTGCGAAAATGGATGAGCAAAGGAGGAAGAAGGCGTGGATTAAAAGGTGGATCCTTATCCCCTTATATGGGAGGACGAAACTATGCGTCCCCACCAGCCTGGTAAAACTCTCTTATCTCCCAAGCGCCATAATCGATGGCACGGTTGGGTTACCCACGCCCGTATTGATGAGAATCCCGGGATAAGGGGACACGATCTCTGCTTCGACAAGACGTGCCAAGGAAACCGCCTCGCAAAACGCGCTGAGGTGGGACAGTAAAAACGATTTGAATAAAGGCTTGGATGTGGTGTGATGTCATGGTACGGGATACGTCAGCAGATTAGATTTGTGTAAATATTATTCTCTCTACGGCAGTATGTGGAACTTATTTTGTAGAGCCGGACACTATCCTTGTGTTCCAAATCTTCTATGAAGTATTCGAAGGAGGAACCCGCCTTGTAATGCCGAAGACAATCTGCGCGCCGGACTCGTCGTCATTGAAGCCTGGTTCAGGGGCTACTGAGGGAGTCCTGGATTAGGAGGTGTCCGAATAGCCGGACTATAACCTTTGGCCGGACTCTTGGACTATGAAGATGCAAGATTGAAGACTTCGTCCCGTGTCCGGATAGGACTTTCCTTGGCGTGGAAGGCAAGCTTGGCAATACGGATATGTAGATCTCCTTCTATTGTAACCGACTCTGTGTAACCCTAGCCCTCTTCGATGTCTATATAAACCGGAGGGTTTAGTCCGTAGGACACAACAACAATCATACCATAGGCTAGCTTCTAGGGTTTAGCCTCTCTGATCTCATGGTAGATCTACTCTTGTACTACCCATATCATCAATATTAATCAAGCAGGAGTAGGGTTTTACCTCCACCGAGAGGGCCCGGACATGGGTAAAAACACCATGTCCCCTGTGTCCTGTTACCATCCGCCTAGAAGCACAGTTCGGGACCCCCTACCCGAGATCCGCCCGTTTTGACACCGACACCCCCACTTCACAAAAAATTGCCATTTTATTCGTCCTCTTTTTTGTTCGTCTTTTTCTCGTCAGATATCTTGTTTGCTATCTCTACTTGTGTTACCATGTGCCTTCTATTTGCTTGCATCTTTGCTTGCTAATAATCTATTGATATGGGTCCTCATCCACTTGCTAATCTTTTTAAGAGATCCAATTATGATGAACCAATTGCTAGTGAGTTGAGTGCACTAGATTATCTTTATGAAGTTTTGCTTGAGATTCGTGAATCTGAAAATTGTGATGAAAAAATTTATGAAGTGATTCATGATAGCTCCTTGAATGAAAAGCATGATTGCGATGATTTTACTATAAATACTATTAATGTCAATTGTGCTAATAATATGCAAAACCCCAAGCTTGGGGATGCTTGTTTTGCTATGTCCACTACTTATTGTAATGATCATGATTGGGGTGATAATGATTCTTATGATCTTGAATATTTATTTAAACCTCATGATGAATATGTTCGCGATAATATTAAAAGTGAGTTTGGAAGAGTGTCAACTTTAGCTAAAAATAATCCCACATATTTGGAGATTGTTCAATCTTATGAAAATTTTGATGAAAGTGGGTTTGTACAGGGCATGACTTTATTTGATGATAATCCCACTATTTTGGAAGAGTGTCAACTTTGCATGCATGTGGATCATGAAGAGAATATTTTATGTGAGAGCTATATCGTTGAATTTAATTATGATCTTACATGTAATTATTATGAGAGGAAAATATGGTTGTGGAAATTTTCATGTTACTAAATTACCTCTTGTTATGTTGAGATTGTCAATGTTTTATTCATCTCCTTTGCATATGCTTTATATTTATTGTCTTCCTAATTTGTTTTCTTCTAAAATTCCTATGCATAGGAAGTATGTTAGACTTAAATGTGTTTGTCACATGTTTCATGATGCTCTCTTTGTGTTTCAATTATTATCTTTTGTGTGAGCATCGTTTAAAATTTATGCCTAGCTAAGGGCGTGAAACTATAACGCTTGTTGGGAGGCAACCCAATGAATAAAATTTCTTTTTGATTTTTGATTTTTGTTCTTGAGTGTTAGCACAATTATGCTAATGTTATGATTGTGTTTTTTGTGTTTTAATTAGTGTTTGTGCCAAGTAAAGCCTTTAGGATCTTCTTGGGTGATAGTTGTTTGATCTTGCTGAAAAACAGAAACTTTTGCTCTCACGAAAACAATTCTAATTTTTACCAGAGCGTGCTAAAATGCCAATTCTTTTTCCATTAGATTAATATACAAATTTCTCAGGTCGTCCTAATTTTTCAGAATTTTTGGAGTTCCAGAAGTTTTCGAAATAGTCAGATTGCTACTGACTGTTCCGTTTTGACAGATTCTGTTTTCTTTGTGTTGTGTGCTTGTTTTGATGGCTCTATGGTTTTCTTTGATGAGTTTTTGCCATATAAAAGTTGGAATACAGTAGATATCATGCAAAAACAAAATATGAATTGTTTTGGTACAGTACTTATAGTAGTGATTTGCTTTCTTTTACTAACGGACCTCACGAAGGTTTTGTTGAGTTTTGTGTGATTGAAGTTTTCAAGTTTTTGGTTATCTTACGATGGATGAATGAATAAGGAGTAAGAAGAGCCTAAGCCTCGGGATGCCCCGACATCCCAAGCTATTATCCAAAAGAGAGCAAGCAACTAAGCTTGGGGATGCCCCGAGTGGCATCCCCTGTTTCTTCTAACGACCATCGGTGTTTTACTCGAAGCTATATTTTTATTCGTCACATACTATGTGTATTTCTTGGAGCGTCTTGTATGATATGAGTCTTTGCTTGTTTTATTTTGTGTTTCAAGTCTTGATTCCTTGTTGGACACACCTATTTGAGAGAGCCAAAATTATATCGTGACTTGTTAGAATTGCTCTCTATGCTTCACTTATTTCTTTTATGAGCTATGGACTTGCTCTAGTGCTTCACTTATATCTTTTTTAGCATGGTGTGCTTTAGTATTTTTGAAGAAATGCTCTCGTACTTCACATAGACAAAACAAAGTGTCCCTAGTATGCATCTACTTGACTAGCTCGTTAATCAAAGATGGTTAAGTTTCCTAACCATAGACATGTGTTGTCATTTGATGAACGGGATCACATCATTAGGAGAATGATGTGATGGACAAGACCCACCCGTTAGCTTAGCATAATGATCGTTAATTTTATTGCTATTGCTTTCTTCATGACTTATACATATTCCTCTGACTATGAGATTATGCAACTCCCGAATACCGGAGGAACACCTTGTGTGCTATCAAACGTCACAACGTAACTGGGTGATTATAAAGATTCTCTACAGGTGTCTCCGAAGGTGTTTGTTGGGTTGGCATAGATCAAGATTAGGATTTGTCACTCCGAGTATCGGAGAGGTATCTCTAGGCCATCTCGGTAATGCACATCACTATAAGCCTTGCAAGCAATGTGACTAATGAGTTAGTTATGGGATGATGCATTACGGAATGAGTAAAGAGACTTGCCGGTAACGAGATTGAACTAGGTATGAGGATACCGACGATCGAATCTCGGGTAAGTAACATACCGATGACAAAGGGAATAATGTATGTTGTTATTGCGATTTGACCGATAAAGATCTTCATAGAATATGTAGGAACCAATATGAGCATCCAGGTTACGCTGTTGGTTATTGATCGGAGATGTGTCTCGGTCATGTCTACATACTTCCCGAACCCGTAGGGTCCGCACGCTTAACATTCGATGAGGATTTGTACTATGAGTTATCTGTTTTCGTTACCAAAGATTGTTCGGAGTCCCGGTTGAGATCACGGACATGACGAGGAGTCTCGAAATGGTCGAGAGGTAAAGATTGATATATTGGACAATGATATTCGGATACCGGAATTGTTCGGGTATATTTCAGAGAACCGAGGGGTTACGGAACTGTCGGATTTCGGGTTCTGGCTGACCCTTGAGGTTCGAACTCTGGGGTGCGCGCGGAGATTCTGCCCTCTACCTCTCCGTCTCGCAAAGATCTAACTACTGAAAGATCAACACAAAAGACACAGGGTTTATACTGGTTCGGGCCACCGATGTGGTGTAATACCCTACTCCAGTGTGGTGGGTGGATTGCCTCTTGGGCTGATGATGATGAACAGTACAAGGGAGAACAGCCTCGCGAGGGCGTGTTCTAGCTGGGACGATGAACTGCTGGGGGAGTTCAGCCGCCCTTCTCTCTCTCTCACTCTCTCTGATCGTCCCCGCTTACTCGGACTCTCGATACCCGATCGGTGGCCTTGGACGCGCAGCTCGGTGGCCACGGGAGGCTTCGGTCGAGGGAGAGCTTGGCCTTGAGGGTCCCCATGCGCTGCAGCTGGGAGCAGCGCGGGGTCTTGACGTGCCGGAGCTGAAGCAGGGTCGCGGCGAGCCGGAGCAGGAAGCGCTCGGGCAGCCTCTTGCGGTCGAGGGACTTCTTGGCAGCTCTGTTCTTGCTGGGCTGGCGCCTGACGGAGCGGGTTCCGTTCAGGGGCCACGCGCCTTGGAGCCATGGCGTCTTCTTGGAGTGGAGGTGGCTGGTACGCCCCCGGAGCTTCATGGCCCGCGTGGGGCGGGGTGCGGCGCAGCGGAGCAGACGGTGCAGGAGAGCGCCCTGCGGCACGGACGAGCTCGGCGACGCGGTCGAGCCACTCTTCGTAGACGTCGTCCGGGACGGTAGCGCAGGAGCTCGTTTGCCGCGATGAGTGCATCTCAAGCCTCCAAGGGCGCGTGGAGCGCGTGGGACGAAGAGCCAGCTGGCGTGAGCGATGGAGTAGCGGTGCGGCCGTCTCGCCGCACGGACGGGTGTTGAGACGACGCTTGCTACTCGTTCCCCGCCGGGCCGGTGGCGGCGTTGACGGCGGGCGACGGGGAACGACGAGGACGCCCACCAACGGGAGCCGTCTGGGTGACGCGGGAGGCGATGGCGGCCCGGCGCTCGGCGCGGGCCCGACGAGCGTCAGACATGGACGCGACGGTCGGAGGAGAACGAAGCGGTGGAAGACAAATTCCGGCGCACCCCTACCTGGCGCGCCAAATGTCGGATTTCGGGTTCCGGCTGACCCTTGAGGTTCGAACTCTGGGGTGCGCGCGGAGATTCTGCCCTCTACCTCTCCGTCTTGCAAAGATCTAACTACTGAAAGATCAACACAAAAGACACAGGGTTTATACTTGTTCGGGCCACCGATGTGGTGTAATACCCTACTTGAGTGTAGTGGGTGGATTGCCTCTTGGGCTGATGATGATGAACAGTACAAGCGAGAACAGCCTCGCGAGGGCGTGTTCTAGCTGGGACGATGAACTACTGGGGGAGTTCAGCCGCCCTTCTCTTTCTCTCTCACTCTCTGATCGTCCCCGCTTACTCGGACTCTCGATACCTGATCCTCTACCCTGGGGGTGGCTAGTCCTATTTATAGGCAAGGGCGCAGGGCCTCTTCCCAAATATTGAGCGGGAAGGGCGCCAACAATTGGCCAATTTGAAGGGGAACATCCAGTACACTTATCCTGACTAAAGTTGGTCCTCGCCTGCCAAAGGCCCTGTGGTGACGCCGCTTTGGGCTCCACGATGACCTCCTTCCCACCGTTGGACTGGTCTTGGTCTCGTTGCACTGAAATGGATGCCTTTGCTTGATCCTCTCGCCTGCGCTTGCCTCCTTTGCACCAAAGAGGAAAGGGAGGACACTGCGCGGGCTGGCGCCCGCCTGACGCCCTTGGTTGTCATGGCTTGCGTCATGGGCACCTTGTGAGGTACCCTGCCTTGATCTCTCGCCTCCTCATGCGCCAGCCTGATAAGGCCGCGTCTGAGGAAGCACCATGTCTTCCGCCCCGCGAGGCTTGGCCCCTCGCGAGGGTCTTGGGTTTTGTGTCGATGAAGATGGGCCGTGCTGGGCCCCCTTTGAGCCACGCCACAGGCCGCAAGCAGGCAAGTCTGGGGACCCCCGTTCCTAGAACGCCGACAGGAACCCCTCGGGGAAATATTGGGCCTACATGGGCCATAGGGGAGAGGGGAGGCAGCCCACAAGGGGTGGCCGCGCCCCCCTCCCATAGGGAGTCCGAATTGGACTAGAGGAGGGGGGCGCGCCCCTTTCCTTCTCCTCTTCCCTCTTCCTTCCCTCTTTCCCCCTCCATGAGAAGGAAAGAAAGGGGGGCCGAATCCTACTAGGAGTGGAGTCCTAGTAGGACTCTCCCTTGGCACACCCCTGGTGGTCGGCCTCCTCCTCTCCCTCCTTTATATACATAGGCAGGGCACCCCTTGGAGACACACCAATTGTTCCAAGCCGTGTGTGGCGTCTCTCTCCACGGTTTACTTGTCTGGTCAGGTTCACATAGCACTTAGGCGAAGGCATGCACGGATCACATCACCATCACCTTCACTAGGCCGTCGTGCTGACGAAACTCTCCCTGGACCCTCTGCTGGATCAAGATTTCGAGGGACGTCATCGAGCTGAACGTGTGCTGAACTTGGAGGTGTCGTACGTTCGGTACTACATCGGTTGGATCGCGAAGACGTTCGACTACATCAACCACGTTATACTAACACTTCCGCTTTTGGTCTATGAGGGTACGTGGACACACTCTCCCCCTCTCATTGCTAAGCATCTCCTAGATAGATCTTGCGAGATCGTAGGATTTTTTTGAAATTGCATGCTACGTTCCCCAACACATTAAACTTTTCGATCCAAATCGGTCCCTTATGAGGTAGCGCATAAACTAGGGTTTAAACTTCTGTCACTCTAGCAACCCATCATCTAATAACGACTCCACAATGCATTCCCTTAGGCCCTAATATGGTGAAGTGCCATGTAGTCGACGTTCACATGACACCACTAAGGGAATCACAACATACACATCATCAAAATATCGAACACATATCAAGTTAACATGATTACTTGCAACATGACTTCTCCCGTGACCTCAAGAACAGAAGTAACAACTCACAAATAATAATCATGCTCAAGATCAGAGGGATATTAAATAGCATAATGGATCTGAACATAATATTCCACCAAATAAACCATATAGTAATTAGCTACAAGATGTAATCAACACTACTAGTCACCCACAAGTATCAATCTGAGGTTCCGGTACAAAGATTGAACACAAGAGATGAACTAGGGTTTTAAAGGAGATGGTGATGTTGAAGATTTTGATGGAGATTGCCCTCCCAAAGATGAGGGGGTTGTTGGTGATGACGATGGCGATGATTTCTCCCTCCGGGAGGGAAGTTCCCCCGGCGGAATCACCCCGCCGTAGGGCAATAGTGCTCCTGCCCAAGTTCCGACTCGAGAAAACGACGCTTCGTCCCGAAAGTCCCTCCTTTATCTTTTCTATGTCAAAATGACCTATGTACCAGAAGATGGGCACCAGAGGTGGGACGTGCTAGGCACAACCTGTCGGATGTGGGGTTCCGGCAAACCCTTAAGGTTCAAACACTAGGGTGCGCACGAAGTCTTTCCCTCCTACCAATCTATGCTCAAGCTCGCTAAGATCTTGCGGACGAACTCGACGAACTCACAACATAGAAAGAGACACGAGGTTTATACTGGTTCGAGCCACCGTTGTGGTGTAATACCCTACTCCAGTGTGGTGGTGGATGGATTGCCTCTTGGGCTGATGATGAATATTACAAGGGAAGAACAGCCTCCTGAGGTTGAGGTGTTCCTGTGCGAGCATTGGCTTCTTGCTCTGTTCGAGTTGTGATCAGCTTGCCTCTACAGTGGTGGCTAGCTCTACTTATATAGGCCCTGGTCCTCTTCCCAAATGTTGAGAGGGAAGGGAGCCAACAACGGCGGGCAAATTTGAAGGGGGGCAGCTAGTACAAGCTATCCTGACAAAAGCGGTCTTCGCCTGCGAAAAGCCCTGGGGTGACGCCGTCTTGGGCTCCACGATGACCTCCGCCTTGCCGTCCTCCTGGTCTTGGTCTTGTTGCACCAATATGGCAACCTTTGCCTGATGCCTCGGTACTCTTCGTCTGCGCTTGCCTCCTTAGCACCAAAGAGGAAAGGTGGACGCTGTGCGCATTGGCGCCCGCCTGGCGCCGTTCGTCATGGCTTACGTCACCAGTGCCTCGTGAGGTTTGCTCCGCCTTGATATCTCCGCTCCTCGTGAGCCTGCCTGGCTAGGCCACTCCAGAGGAAGTCTTGTGTCATCCGCCTGGCGAGGCTCGGACCCTCGCGAAGGTCTTGGATGCCTTGTTGATGAGGATGGGCCGCACGGTCCGCTGCCTAGCCACGTTGTGGGCCGCAGGCAGGGAAGTCTGGGGACCCCCATTCCCAGAATGCCGACAGTAGCCCCCGGGCCCAAGGCGCGCTCGGGCTTGGCTTTGCGGCGAAGCCAATGGTCAAGTTCGGAGCGCCGCGGGCCCCAAAAGCCTGCGGCCTCGGTTGACGTGTGGCGGTTTATTGGACGTGGGTGTCTCCGCTTCCCCACGATGCCTCGGCAACTGCTCACCCTAACAAAGGCTTGCGCGAGCAGTTGTTTCCTTCATTGCTCCTTCCTTGCCTTGCTCCAGATCCCCTTTCTTGCCCTTCGTCGCCTGCTTCCTCCAGATCTGCTCAACCCTTGCTCTGCCTCTCTCGCTCATGGCGTCACGCAAGGTCAAATCTTCCTCTACGCCGGCTTGTTATGAGCCGGCCCTTGAGACGCCCACCGTCACGGAGAAGAGCCTCGCCTCTGACGGCGGGCGAAGGCAACGAGTGGGGGAAGACAGAGCTTTGGCTCGCCTCCGACGAGCCGGAGCCTGAGGGAAGCACCTTCTTCCCCTTTTTCTCGAGCGGCGTCACTGTCGGGTTGGTCCCTCCTTTCTCTTATTTCTTTTACGAAGTCCTCGACCACTACGAGCTGCAGGCGCTGCATCTCCATCCCAACTTTGTCCTCCTCCTGTCCATCTTCGCTTACTACTGCGAGGCGTACCTGGGCGTTATGCCGTCCGTGGCGCTCTTGTGCCATTTTTTCTTCCTCCATGTCACCGGCGAGCATATCACTGGATGTGCCAACTTCGTCGGCTGCGGCAAGGCCAACTCGATCTCGAGCACCGGGAAGAGGGCCGACAACATCCGGTCCAAATGGGTCATGATGGATGCTCGGCGCGCCGACCCGCGTTTTGAGTTGCCCACAGCGGCGCCTCCTCCCAACGGGGGGTGGCCCAAGGCGGAGCTTGTCGAGGAGCGGGCGTCGCTGGTACTTGGGCAGATGATGACCGATCTGAGGCCGAGCAATGCAAGGACGGCCAAGGTGACGGGGGCGATGCTCCTGAGGGAGTTCTTGGTGTTGCGGGTTGCCCCGCTCCAGGCGCGCGCGCGCCCCCTCTGGGAGCTTGACGAGAAGGAAACCAAGACCTGCCTGCAGCTGGGGGACTTGCCTGATGACGAACTGGACGCCGTCTTGCGCCTCATAGTCGGGGAAAACCAGGAGTACCCGGCTAGCGCCTTCCTTCCCATGTTCAAGCGCAGGGACTGGGAGGAATTCGTCGCCTCCAGGCCGACTCTCGACGCGCGCGGGCTGGTGCTGCCGGCGCTTGCAGAAGCCCCTATGGCGCAGAACCCGGTGGAGGTGTCTTCTGGTGAGTCCCTCGGAGGGGGAGAAGAGGGGGAGGACTCGGAGAAGACCCTGGAAGAGGTGGGGGAGACTTCCCCTCTGAGCAAGCCCGAGATTCTTCGCGCCCTTCCTGATAATGCCAATGCCGATGCCCACCGATGGGGTAGGGAGCAGCCTCCCATCCCGACGAAGAGCAGGTCATCGTTGGTGGCCCGAGGCGCTGCTTCCGCCCCGACACCTCCTGGGGCTGGATTCGGCTCTGCCTCCTCTCCGCCCGGTGCCGCCGGTGTTAGAACGCCTGGCCCTCAGGTCCCGCAGCTGTCAGGCCTCAAACTTCTCAAGCGATCAGTGGAATACGTTGCATTGGACCGGTGAGTGTCTTATGCTTCGCCTTGTCCTTGTTTGTGCTCATTGTTTCCTAATGTTCACTCCTGGTTGATCAGGCCAACTCCTTTGGCGAAGAAGAGGAAGGAGGATTCGGCGACCGTACCTCCCTCCATAGGAAAAGGAGGCAGCATCACCCGTGTCTCCCCAGCTCAGTCGTCCTCGCGAGGCCGAGAGGAGTCTCGACGCATGGACTCATCCCCCATGGCCCCCTTGGCTCCGGAGACGCCGGTGCTTGGCGCAGCTGGGGAGGTCCCAGCTGCTCCAGAACCGGCAGTCTCCCAAGCCCTAGTGACGACGTTGCTTCCTCCTACTACTGCGCCACCACCTCCTAGTCCTTCTGCTCCTAATGCTGCCTTGGAGCGTGCCATTTCGGAGATGACTCAACTGCGGGCGGATCTCCTGAGCGCGGACCCGCGCTTGGTGGTCGGGCGTCTGGAGCTAGCTTTTGGCTGGCTCCACTCTGACCTGGCAATTCGCGCAGCGCTGGGCCAAGCTGCTGCGGCTTCCGAGAAGGACAAGCAGGGCGCCGCCAGCGCTACAACTGATCGTGAGGCAGCGCTGAAGGACGCCAAGGCCGCCCGTGACCGCTGCCAAGAGCTGAAGGGTGAGTTGCAGGGCCTGCGCGACAAGCACGCCGGAGAGGTGCGCTGCCGCAAGGAGAAGGAGGAGGAGATGAAGGCCCGGGAGGAAGCCGTCAAGAACCGAGATGCTGAACTGGTGGAGCTGGGGAAGAAGCAGGCTGCCGAGCGTAACCGGTTGGAGGAGCTGGAGCAGAAGATGAGGGCGAGGGAGGCCGATCTTGACGCCAAGGCACGGGTCCTGGCGGAAGATTGCATGGCCTTCGCCGATCTCGAGAGGAGGTCACGCGAGGCGCTGGAGACGCTTTACGAGCGCGGCCTGGAGAAGCCCATGGACACCGACGAGGACGGCCCCGCCCAGCTGCTTCCTGTCGTGGTGAAGGCGCTTGAGGAGGTCGTCGACGGCCTCGCTCCCATGGCTGAGGCAGAAGCTCGCGTCCTGTCCTCAGCTGCACTGACTCGGGTCTTCAGCCATCTCCACCTCCGCGACCCCAACACTCGCCTTGGCGAGTTGCTAGAGCCTGTGGCCGAAGATCAATTTGAGGCAGCTGCCACGGCCGTGCGGGATCAAGTGGGGGCCTTGCTGAGGAGGTACCGTGGCTTTGTCTCCGCTCCTCCGTCCGGCGTCGTTGACGTTGCGGCTGGTGGTGAAGACAAAGCCGACGACGAGTGAGCGCCTTCCGCAGGCGTTGGCGTCGCCTGGAGGTGACCCGCAGCCATTTCTCCTGTTCCGTTCCTGTGACATGTAGCCGGCCTCGTGGAGGCGTTTAAACTTTTATTTGGTATGTTAAGACAGTATGCTTGTAATATTTGCTTCGAGACTTTGCGATTTCCTTCCTATTTGCTTTGCGTTCTGCGTCGGCAGAGCCCGACCCCGCTCATACCTCAACCGCCGTTGGGCCGACCGGAGACCAGGACGGACCAAGGAGTGAGGGGCTACGTGACCAGTTAGGCTCCTGAGTCGCGATGCTCAGGAGTCCCCCTTGATGCGCAAACAGCATATAGGGAGAGTTCGCTGGGATAGATTATTGTTCTACGTCGGCAGAGCCCGGCCCCGCGCATACCTCAACCACCGTTGGACCGACCGGAGACCAGGATAGACCAAGGAGTGAGGGGCTACGTGAACAGTTAGGCTCCTGAGTCGCGATGCTCAGGAGTCCCCCTTGACATGCAAACAATCCCGTACCTACCCTCGCCGAGGCCTCGGGAGGGGCGCGCGATGCCCAGGTCCGAGGGACCTAGTTGGGTGGCGTGCGCTTGGGCGTGACCCGTGCGCAGCTGTAACGCCCCGAGTTCGATGCGCCAGGTGTCTCCCAGTTATTCGCCATCGTCGTCATGCCATTTTCTTGCGTGTTGCATTTTGCCATGTCATCATGTGCATTGCATTGCATACGTGTTCGTCTCAGGCATCCGAGCATTTTCCCCGTTGTCCATTTTGCAATCCGACACTCCTATGCCCTCAAGCATTCCCCTTTTGTCTCTTGTTGTGAGAGGATGTTAAACATTCTCGGAATGGACCGAGATTGCCAAGCGGCCTTGGTACACCACCGGTAGACCGCCTGTCAAGTTTTGTGCCATTTGGAGTCCGTTTGATACTCCAATGGTTAACCGGGTAGCTGCAAAGGCCACTTTTGTGTGAATCCCAACACCCCTCCAAAGTGGCCCAATAACCCATTCAAACCCCCTCCATGCTCTCGGTCATTCGATCGCGATCGTGTGGGCGAAAATTGCACCTCATTTGGACTCTCCTAGCTCCCTCTACTATATATTTGCACCTCCCCCCGAAAATTCACGATGAACCCTAGCAATCTTCCCCACTCCGCCGCCGGACATGTCCGTTCTCCACCGGACACATCCGCCACCGCCGCCGGGCCACTCGCAGAGCGCCACGTGGCCCAAGCCACCGCCGCCGGCCCGCCAGGCCCGGGGCGGGCCCCTGAAGCCCATCCGGCCGCCGCCGCCCGAGCGCCCACTCGCCTCCACCGCTGGCCCACGCGTTCGCCGCCCGCTCGCCCCGCCGCCGTCCTTCCTCGCCGGCACCGCCCACTCGCTCCGCCGTCCCACTCCGCGCCGCCCCGCCGTGCCCCGCGCAGCGTGCCGCGCCCGGCGGCCGCGCCGCCCTCCGCCGCCCCGGCCGCGCTCCGGCATCCCTCCGGCCGGCCCACGCCCTCCTCCGGGCTACTCCTCGTCTCCGGCCTCCTCCATCAACTCCGGTGAGCTCGAACTCCATCCGATCCAGATCTGGAAACCCTAAGGTTGACCCCGAAATTCTTCCAAGTCCTGGGAATTTTACATTCTGGTGCCCCATTTGACATGCCATAACTTCCGGCATATAGCTCAGTTTTGCGTGTATAATACGTCAAACGGTTCACCATGAGATGTTCTACATTCCATTCCATTGCGTCATGTTCATTTGAGTTAATCTTGATGCCCAAATCATGGTGGCAAGAGTGCTATGTAATGTTGCCTGCTGTAGTTTAACAGAACATGCTCATTTGTCATTTTTGCATCTTTTCATGTGATTTTCTTCTAAGCATGAAGTATATATGTGTTATGAGCTACAACATGCCGTATTTTCTTTGGTGCAATCCAATATTCATGATATGCTATGTGTTGATTTATTTAAGCTTGCAAAGTCGCCTCCATGATATTGCTAATTTCTGTGACTTAGTCATTTCTGTCAAGTCTGAAACTGATATATTGTGATGCTATGTAAACCTGTTGATACCATGAGTTGTATGCATAATCTGGAGATGGTCACTAAGGGTGTTTTGTTACACCTGTTATGATCTATCCACACATGCCCCTGTTTGCATTCATAGAGTGCTCTAGCATGTCTTAATCTTGCTCTACTGTTGCTATAAAATGTTCCTGGCAGATTGTTTACATGTTAATCAATTTTGCCATGGTTGTTGTTAGTGATCCAAGCATGCTATGAACTTTCCCTTTCCATGATTAGCTTTATGAACGTGTCCTCTTGCCGATGCTATTCTTATCTTGTCATGAAATGCCTTGTGATGAGTGAAACGAGCTCGCAAAGATGCCTTCATAATTCTGTTTATGCCATGCTCTGTTTTTCTGTTGTCTGAATCTGTTTACGAAACTTGCTATGTTTACATGGGTGCCATCATATCTTCTGTGCCTTTTTGGCTCATGACCAGTAAGGGATTTTGTTCTATGAAATTAGTAGTTTCATGACATTCCTTTGGTTTCCATTATAAGTTCCTGTAGCATGTTTTTTGGTAGCTCTAAACTTTGCAACCTGATGTTATTTCTGTCATGTCCAGTGATTTCCACTAAGTCTGTGAACTGTTATTATTTGCAATCTTGCCATGTCCTTTTGAGCATGTTCTAGTGATTTCCGGAGATAGATCAGTGTTCATGTTTTGTTATGCTTTACCTGTACCTTTTTTTTCATGTTGTCGTGCTGTAGCATGTTGTTTTGGTGCTTGCAAGATGCCTAGTTGCTGTTTTGGGCAGCTTGTCCTTGAAACTTGTTCCATGTGTATGTGTTGAACCGTTGCTCTGTTTTGAGTGTGCTCTATATGAAGCTTGCTTAGTTTTGCATGTAGCTTCATGATACCTTGTTGCATACATGTTTTGAGGTGTTTGCGTGATGTTTGAATGCATTTTGCATCAATGCCATGTTTGACTTGTTTTGCTCATATCTTCTAGGCTGTAGCTCCAAATTAAATGAACTTTATATGTAACTTGACTAGAATTTCGTATAGATCATCTTGGTGCATCTTAACTGCTTCACTGGAAGGGCAATAGAGTTGATGTAGAAGCCCTCCATGATCGAATCCCCCTCTGGTAGGGTGCCAGAAAAGGTCCCAAAATGGGATCTCACGGGTACAGAAGGTTGCGGCAGCGGAAAAATATTTTGGTGGACGATTCTGGTCGTTTGGGAATATTTGTGAATTTATAGGCCAATAATTAGGGTTGGAGGAGCTTCGAGGGGCCCACAAGCCCTCAGCGCGCCCCTGAGGCTTGCAGCTGCCTCGGGACTCCTCTGACTTCATCTCCAAGTCCTACGCGTGTCTTCTGGTCCAAGGAAAATCATCGCGAGAGTTTTATTCCATTTGGACTCCTTTTGATATTCCTTTTCTGTAAACTCAAAAACAATGAAAAAGCAGAAACTAGCACCGGGCTCTAGGTTAATAAGTTAGTCCCAAAAATAATATAAAATAGCATATTAATGCATATAAAACATCCAAAAAAGTTAATATAATAGCATGGAACAATACAAAATTATAGATACGTTGGAGACATATCAAGCATCCCCAAGCTTAATTCCTGCTCTTCCTCGAGTAGGTAAATGATAAAAACAGAATTTTTTATGTGGAATGCTACCTAACATATTTATCTATGTAATTTTCTTTATTGTGGCATGAATATTCAGATCCATAAGATTCAAAACAAAAGTTTAATATTGACATAAAAACAATAATACTTCAAGCATACTAACAAAGCAATCATGTCTTCTCAAAATAACATGGCCAAAGAAAGTACAAAATCATACAGTCTGGCTATGATCCATCTTCATCACACAAAGTACTAAATCATGCACAACCCCGATGACAAGCCAATCAATTGTTTCATACTTTTGATGTTCTCAAACTTTTTCAACTTTCACGCAATACATGAGCGTCGGCCATGGATATAGCACTATAGGTGGAATAAAATATGGTGATTGTGGAGAAGACAAAAAGAAGGAGAAAGTCTCACCTCAACTAGGTGTATTAACGGGCTATGGAGATTCCCGCCAATAGATATCAATTTGAGTGAGTTGGGATTGCCATGCAACGGATGCACTGGAGCTATAAGTGTATGAAAGCTCAAAAAGAAACTAAGTGGGTGTGCATCCAACTCGCTTGCTCACGAAGTCCTAGGGCAATCTGAGGAAGCCCATCATTGGAATATACAAGCCAAGTTCTATAATGAAAAATTCCCACTAGTATATGAAAGTGACAACATAGGAGACTCTCTATAACGAAGATCATGGTGCTACTTTGAAGCACAAGTGTGGTAAAAGGATAGTAGCATTGCCCCTTCTCTCTTTTCTCTCATTTTTTTGTTTGGGCTTCTTTTGGCCTCTTTTATTTTTTTTGCAAAGTTCGGAGACTCATCCCAACTTGTGAGGGAATCATGGCTTCCATCATCCTTTCCTCACATTGGATAATGCTCTAATAATGATGATCATCACACTTTTATTTATTTACAACTCAAAAATTACAACTCGATTGTAGAACCAAATATGACTCTATATGAATGCCTCCGGTGGTGTACCGTGATGTGCAATGATCAAGAGTGACACGTATAAAAAATATGAACAGTGGTGAAAGCACAAGTGCTCCCCAGGTGGTTTTGGTAATTAATGTCAACATATGTCTTGTTGGACTAATGTCTCTGTCTAGCATGTTTCAGATAAGTTCAACAATGGAGTGGCATGGACTAAAGGTTGTGGGAACTCCTTCAAGATGCTAAGGACAAAGGATTGGCTAAAGCTTCAAGCTCAAGACTCTTCATTTTACATTTTTAGTGATCCAAGATCACATTGAGTCTATAGGAAAAGCCAATACTATCAAGGAGGGATGAGGTGTTGCTTAATGAGCTTTTTTCTTCATGTGCTTAATGATATGCTCCAAAACCCTCAGCTACTTTCCCACTTCCACATATGACCTAAACCCTAAGCCAAACTCGGACCTACCGATTCTTTCTATCCGGCGCCACCGAGTTTCACTTGTCATAGCCACTGCCAAAACCCTAGCAAATCGGTTCTACCGATAGGGATCTCGGTCTCACCAAGATGTGATTGTAATCTCTCTGTATATGTCCATTATCAAAATCGGTCTCACCGAGTTTGAGCAATCGGTACTACCGAGATTACAATGCAAACTCTCTGGTTAACTTATTACCAAAATCGGTCCAGCTGAGTTTAGTAATCGGTCCCACCGAGTTTGCCTGACCAACTCTCTGGTTAGCTAATTACCAAAATCGGTCTCACCGAGTTTGTGTAATCGGTCTCACCGAGATTACGTTATGCCCTAACCCTAACCATATCGGTCCTACCGAGTTGCATGTCAGTCCCACCGAAAATCTCTAACGGTCACTAGGTTTACTATTTCGGTCCGACCGAGTTTGTTGATTCGGTCCCACCAAGATTGGTAAATTGTGTGTAACGGTTGGATTTTGTGTGGAGGCTATAAATACCCCTCCACCTCCTCTTCACTCGTGGAGAGAGCCATCAGAACACATCTACACTTCCAACTCATATGTTCTGAGAGAGAACCACCTACTCATGTGTTGAGACCAAGATATTCCATTCCTACCATATGAATCTTGATCTCTAGCCTTCCCCAAGTTGCTTTCCACTCAAATCTTTTTTCTACCAAATCCAAATCCTGTGATAGAGAGTTGAGTGTTGGGGAGACTATCATTTGAAGCACAAGAGCAAGGAGTTCATCATCAACACACCATTTGTTACTTCTTGGAGTGTGGTGTCTCCTAGATTGGCTAGGTGTCACTTGGGAGCCTCCGACAAGATTGTGGAGTTGAACCAAGGAGTTTGTAAGGGCAAGGAGATCGCCTACTTCGTGAAGATCTACCGCTAGTGAGGCAAGTCCTTCGTGGGCGATGGCCATGGTGGGATAGACAAGGTTGCTTCTTCGTGGACCCTTCATGGGTGGAGCCCTCCGTGGACTCGCGCAACCGTTACCCTTCGTGGGTTGAAGTCTCCATCAACGTGGATGTAGGATAGCACCACCTATCCGAACCACGGGAAAAACATCCTTGTCTCCAATTGCGTTTGAATTCTCCAAACCCTTCCCTTTACATTCTTGCAAGTTGCATGCTTTACATTCCGCTGCTCATATACTCTTTGCATGCTTGCTTGATATGTATTGTGTATGTTGAAATTGTGCCTAAAACTCCACTCAAACCGAAAAGGTTTAAAAATTGCAACTTTATCACTAAGTGTCTAATCACCCCCCTCTAGACACTCCTACTTATAGATCCTACAAGTGGTATCAGAGCTTTGGTTTCCATTGCCTTGGTTTAATCACCATTGGAGGAAGATGGATGTGTCTACTTTAGGGAGTCTTAGACATAGAGTGCCTATTCTTGATGGAGAGTATTTGCATGAGTGGAAAAATGAGATGCTTGTAATTTTCAATCAATATCATTTGAACAAGTACATTGCTAGCCCTTGTGCGCCTAATATTGATTCTTTGCATCCTACCCTAAATGAAGACGTTGACATGATTTGCAATCTTAGAACTGTTGAGCTCATCATTAGAGGATTGCCCAAAAACTTGATTGCTAGTTTACCTACTCTTAATTGTGCCTATACTATATGGAAATTTCTTGAGGAGCGATTCCCCGATTATTCCTTGAAAAATTTGGATGAAATTCTCCATAAATCTATTGCCTTGAGTAAAATTAACTCTAGTGAACCTAGTTTTGGAAATTGTCTATTTGAGCTTACTAATCTCATGCATGCTAAAGGAAATGTTGGAATCATTAGTAATATTATATCCGAATCTATAAGAATTCATAAAAGTGACCACTTTGATGATCATTTATCTAATGGATCACTCTCTCTAGGAAATGATGAGTCACAAGATCATGTTGAACATGGATACTACGATGAGAATGATGATAGTGACTTCGATCTTGATGATGCAATGAGACACTTTGGTCTTATGGCTAATCTTCGGGGATATGTGTCAGGAGGAAAGGAATGGGTTCTCGACAGTGGATGTACTGATCATATGACCGGAGACGAAGAGATGTTCCGTGAGCTTGCTAAAAATGGCGGCCCTCGAAAATATGTCACTTTTGGTGATAATTCACAGGGTAAGGTGGTTGGCCTTGGTAAGGTGGCCATCTCACATGATAGCTCCATTCAAAATGTCATGCTCGTTGAATCTCTTGGCTACAACTTACTTTCAGTATCTAGACTTGCTGATTTCGGTTTGAATGTCCTATTTACTGAGGTAGATTGCCAAGTGTTTCGTCGAGACAATCATAAAATGGTTTTTACCGGTATACGTAGAGGTGACCTTTACATTGTCGATTTCTCTAAAAAGGCACAACCTAAAACTTGCTTTATCGCTAAATCCTCAAAAGGTTGGTTGTGGCATAGACGACTAGGTCATGTTGGCATGAGAAACCTTGACAAGCTTAATAAAGGAAATCATATCCTTGGAGTTAACGATGTCATATTTGATAAAGATAGACTTTGCAGTGCTTGTCAAGAAGGTAAACAGGTTGGAGGAAGGCATCCCGTGAAGAACATCATGACCACAAGGAGGCCACTCGAGCTACTTCATATGGATCTTTTTGGTCCCAATGCCTACAAGAGTCTCGGTGGAAATTCTTTTGGTCTAGTTATAGTTGATGATTTTTCAAGATTTACGTGGGTGTTCTTTCTTGATGACAAATCGCAGGTCCAAAAGATCTTCAAAAATTTCGCTAGGAAGGCCCAAAATCAGTTTGACGTGAAGATCAAGAAGGTTCGGAGTGACAACGGAACGGAGTTCAAGAACGCAAATGTGGACACCTTTCTTGACGAAGAAGGGATTTCACACGAGTTCTCGGCTACATATACACCTCAACAAAATGGAGTTGTTCAGAAGAAGAACCGGACGCTCATCGAAATGGCGAGAACGATGCTTGATGAGTACAAGACGCCGAAGCACTTTTGGGCAGAAGCGGTTGAGACAGCTTGTCATGCAACAAATTGCTTGTATCTTCACAAGCTACTCGGCAGGACAGCATACGAGCTCCTCACCGGTAACAAACCCCAAGTTGGATACTTTCGAGTATTCGGCTCAAAGTGTTACATTCTTGATAAGCATCTTCGTTCAAAGTTTGCTCCTACATCTCATGAAGGTTTCCTACTTGGTTATGGCTCAAACTCTCACACTTACCGTGTCTACAACAATTTAACCCGAAAGGTTGAAGAGACGGTAGAGGTGAAGTTTGATGAATCTAACGGCTCGCGAGTAGAGCAATTGCCAATTGTTGTAGGAGACAAAGACCCTTCAGAAGCAATCCAAGACTTGTCCATTGGCAAAGTTCGTCCAACGGAGGTGAAGGAGAGTACTTCATCCGTCCATGTGGAAGCCTCTACTTCACGACAAGGTGAACCAAGAATCGACACGGAGGCATCCACAAGTGGGACACACCAAGATGAAGAAAACGAGGAAATGCATCAAGACGAACATCAACAACCTCCTTCTCCACCACGACAAGAGAACGACAACGTCAACAATGAAGAAGACCAAGAAGAAGAACAAGATGAAGAAGATGTTCAACGAAGACCTAAGCAAAAGCTTTCACGAGTTCGATCAAGAATTGCCAAAGATCATCCCATCGAGCAAATCTACAATGATATTCAAACTGGGAGAATTACTCGGTCAAAAACTCGTTTAGCTAACTTTTGTGAAAACTATTCATTCATCTCTAGCATTGAACCTATGAAGGTTGAAGAAGCATTGGAAGACCCGGACTGGATAAACGCTATGCATGAAGAGCTACACAACTTTGAGAGAAACCAAGTGTGGACATTGGTTGAGAAGCCCGACAACAACCACAACATCATTGGTACAAAATGGGTGTTTCGCAACAAGCAAGATGAAGATGGACAAGTGGTTCGCAACAAGGCACGTCTCGTCGCCCAAGGGTACACACAAGTCGAAGGTATGGACTATGGTGAGACATATGCTCCCGTTGCTAGACTTGAGTCCATTCGCATCTTACTTGCCTATGCTAATCACCATAATATCACCTTATACCAAATAGACATTAAAAGTGCTTTTCTAAATGGTGAAATAGAGGAGGAAGTTTATGTCAAACAACCTCCCGGATTTGTCAATCCTAAGAAACCAAATCATGTTTACAAACTTCACAAAGCCCTTTATGGTCTTAAACAAGCTCCTAGAGCATGGTATAAATGCTTGACCAAGTTCCTTATTGCAAGTGGTTTTGAAATTGGAAAAATTGATTCCACACTTTTTACTAAAAGGGTTAATGGAGAACTATTTGTATGCCAAATTTATGTTGATGATATCATATTTGGATCAACTAACCCTCTTTGTAGTGAAAAGTTTGGAAAGCTTATGTCGGAGAAATTTGAGATGTCTATGATGAGTGAACTCAAATTCTTCCTCGGTTTGCAAATCAAGCAAACTAAGTAAGGTACATTTGTCTCTCAAACGAAGTACACCAAAGACTTATTCAAGAAGTTCAATATGCAAGAATGCAAAGGTATGCCTACACCCATGCCTACTAGTGGGCATCTTGATTTGACCAAAGATGGTGAACCGGTTGTTCAAAAGGTTTATCGCTCTATGATTGGTTCATTGTTATACCTATGTGCTTCACATCCCGACATTATGCTAAGTGTGTGCATGTGTGCACGATATCAAGCTGCTCCTAAAGAATGTCATCTTAAAGCGGTGAAAAGGATAGTGAGATACCTAATTCATACACCAAATTTTGGCATTTGGTATCCTAAGAGGTCCTCTTTTGATCTTGTTGGCTATTCCGACTCGGATTATGCCGGAGACAAGGTTGATAGAAAGTCCACTTTGGGTACTTGTCAATTTCTTAGTAGATCTCTTGTGTCTTGGTCCTCCAAGAAACAAAACTCGGTATCCTTATCCATCGCTGAAGCGGAATACATTGCCGCTGGTTCATGTTGTGCTCAATTACTTTGGATGACCCAAACTCTTAAAAATTATGGGATCTATGTGAAACATGTTCCATTGCTTTGTGACAATGAAAGTGCTATCAAAATTGGTCATAATCCTGTACAACATTCTCGAACTAAGCATATTGAAGTTCGTCATCATTTCATTCGAGATCATGTTGCTAAGCGTGACATTGATCTTAAGCATGTTCGCACCGATAAGCAATTAGCGGATATATTCACTAAACCACTTGATGAGAAAGTGTTTTGCAGGTTGAGAGGAGAATTGAACATTATTGATGCTTCAAATTTGGAGTAGAAACTCCATTGGATACATGCAACACATGAGCTTATGACTAATCCATGATATATCTCTTATGATAACTATCTTGTGTCTTGGATATATTTTGTAAGTTGCATGTTATCTAACCCATGTAGGCACCTGGTTGAATCTAATTCTATGAGATTGCAACTTACTCACATCTTGAGCAATCTCTACATCACCAAGTCTCTACACAACGGTGGTTGACGACAAGGAAGCACGAAACCATTCGAACATATCCTTTGATAAATTCTATGTTGAGCTTCATGATTGTCATTTTTGGATATACAAGTGCTTTTCCTTGCAAGAACTAACCCATGTAGGTAGATGAACTCAAACTCCAAGTGGTGCTCCCAACTCTTGATGAGCTACATCAACTTTGAGCACCCACACACGTTCCACTACATGAGCAAGACCCACACCACCACCCAAGGTATGATATTCCATCTTAGAGAAGCTTTACTCCAAGTCATGAGTCAAAGCAACTCAACAAGATGAGAATACATCAAGAAGCTTAAATGAAAAATGGTAACCCCATTTAGAGCTTAAACGATGAGTATGACCTATGATCAAGTGTTCTCACTTGACTCCTAAGTCAATATACTCTAACATAGGTGACTATGTCACCGCCCAACTCTAGATTAAGTTCTCTTGTGTTCTCTTCTGTGTTATTGCATTTGTCCCTTGCATATTTGTTTCCCTCTTTTTCAAACAAAAAAAACTTCATCTAGAACCTTCATTTTTTTATGCATATTTCTGCATCAAATTCCTTGCAAATCTTTCAGTTAATTCATTGCAAATCTTTGTGAGATCTTATTTGACTAGTGAGCTGAGGTGACAAGTGTTTTCACTGTGATGAACTCGGTTTCACCGAATTGTAGTTTTCGGTCCAACCGAATCCTTTCGGTACCACCAAAACATACGAACTCGGTGCCACCGACTTCACAACAGGAAAAACAGTTTGCCACTTGCTCTATATTTCTTCTGATCCAGCTCCACTCAATGAATCTTGTCATCTACAAGCATCACAGTTTTATCCACTACTTTGTGCTGAGTCTCAAGGACCAAACCCATTCGACGGATTCCAGAAAAACCTTCTTGGAAATTGATGTCAAAGGGGGAGAGAGAGATCACATCAAAGCTTATCACCTACAAAGGAGAAAATATTAAGGGGGAGAGAATACTCAAGGATCCCATGTATTAAGGGGGAGAGAATACTCAAGGATCCCATGTATTAAGCGGGAGAAAGAGATCTCCAGGGGGAGAGAATACTCAAGGATCCCAGATGCTTGATGTTCAAGAGGAGAGATGCCACATGTCTCTTTGGGGAAAGACATGTTCATATGTGCTTATTTGCATTAAGTTCTATTCATTTATATCTTTCAGCTCTGATTTTCTGTTCCCTATCTTCTCCAAATATCCCATGTCATATTCAGGGGGAGCAAGACATCTAAGGGAAAGAAATCATTCAAATTCATTGCATATCTTTACTCTTGGGGACATGTCTAATCCAATGTGGTACCTTGTACTCACTATCTACATGTCATCCCAGTCTTGGTATTCTTGTGGTTTTTTTTGTTTGCTCTGGTTAATGGATGTACCTGTGTTATCTAACCTTGTTTGTGCAGGTTCATTCCATCCTAAGCCAACTCAAAACTACAAGGTAAGTATATGCATCAAAATCATGAGTATGAGGAATTCTTGCTTATGTACATACTGTTTGCAAGAAGGACTCATAAGCATGAAGGTATCTCTTTAATAATCTTTTGCTCTGATGCATATGGCCAAGATACATGTAACACATTGCCTACACTGTCATGATTATGCTCTCACATGCTTCTATATTTTATATTCACATGATTGCATACATGTAGGGGGAGCCTATGTTTGTTACATGTCCTACCAAAGCTTTACTTGCTATTCTTTGTACCTTTATCTAAAGCTTTGATGTATGTTGCCATCAATTACCAAAAAGGGGGGATTGAAAGCACAAGTGCTCCCCAGGTGGTTTTGGTAATTAATGGCAACGTATCTCTTGTTGGACTAACGTCTCTGTCTAGCATGTTTCAGATAAGTTCAACAATGGAGTGGCATGGACTAAAGGTTGTGGGAACTCCTTCAAGATTCTAAGGACAAAGGATTAGCTAAAGCTTCAAGCTCAAGACTCTTCATTTTACATTTTTAGTGATCCAACATCACATTGAGTCTATACGAAAAGCCAATACTATCAAGGAGGGATGAGGTGTTGCTTAATGAGCTTTTTGCTTCATGTGCTTAATGATATGCTCCAAAACCCTCAGCTACTTTCCCACTTCCACATATGACCTAAACCCTAAGCCAAACTCGGACCTACTGATTCTTTCTATCCGGCGCCACCGAGTTTCACTTGTCATAGCCACTACCAAAACCCTAGCAAATCGGTTCTACCGATAGGGATCTCGGTCTCACCGAGATGTGATTGTAATCTCTCTGTGTATGTCCATTATCAAAATCGGTCTCACCGAGTTTGAGCAATCGGTACTACCAAGATTACAATGCAAACTCTCTGGTTAACTTATTACCAAAATCGGTCCAACCGAGTTTAGTAATCGGTCCCACCGAGTTTGCCTGACCAACTCTCTGGTTAGCTAATTACCAAAATCGGTCTCACCGAGTTTGTGTAATCGGTCTCACCGAGATTACGTTATGCCCTAACCCTAACCATATCGGTCCTACTGAGTTCCATGTCAGTCCCACCGAAAATCTCTAACGGTCACTAGGTTTACTATTTCGGTCCGACCGAGTTTGTTCATTCGGTCCCACCGAGATTGGTAAATTGTGTGTAACGGTTGGATTTTGTGTGGAGGCTATAAATACCCCTCCACCTCCTCTTCACTCGTGGAGAGAGCCATCAGAGCACATATACACTTCCAACGCATATGTTCTGAGAGAGAACCACCTACTCATGTGTTGAGACCAAGATATTCCATTCCTACCATATGAATCTTGATCTCTAGCCTTCCCCAAGTTGCTTTCCACTCAAATCTTCTTTCTACCAAATCCAAATCCTGTGAGAGAGAGTTGAGTGTTGGGGAGACTATCATTTGAAGCACAAGAGCAAGGAGTTCATCATCAACACACCATTTGTTACTTCTTAGAGAGTGGTGTCTCCTAGATTGGCTAGGTGTCACTTGGGAGCCTCCGACAAGATTGTGGAGTTGAACCAAGGAGTTTGTAAGGGCAAGGAGATCGCCTACTTCGTGAAGATCTACCGCTAGTGAGGCAAGTCCTTCATGGGCGATGGCCATGGTGGGATAGACAAGGTTGCTTCTTCGTGGACCCTTCGTGGGTGGAGCCCTCCGTGGACTCGCGCAACCGTTACCCTTCGTGGGTTGAAGTCTCCATCAACGTGGATGTAGGATAGCACCACCTATCCGAACCACGGGAAAAACATACTTGTCTCCAATTGCGTTTGAATTCTCCAAACCCTTCCCTTTATATTCTTGCAAGTTGCATGCTTTACATTCCACTGCTCATATACTCTTTGCATGCTTGCTTGATATGTATTGTGTATGTTGAAATTGTGCCTAAAACTCCACTCAAACCGAAAAAGTTTAGAAATTGCAACTTTAGCACTAAGTGTCTAATCACCCCCCCTCTAGACACACCTACTTCTAGATCCTACAAGTGGCCTTGCCACAAATACAATGTCAACTACATGATCATGCAAAGCAGTATGACAATGATAAAGTGTGTCATAATAAATGGAATGGTGGAAGTTGCATGGCAATATATCTCGGAATGGCTATGGAAATGCCATAATAGGTAGCTATGCTGGCTATTTTGAGGAAGGTATATGGTGGGTTTAATGCGCCGGCAAAAATTGTGCGGTACTAGAGAGGCTAGCAAAGGTGGAAGGGTGAGAGTGCGTATAATCCATGGACTCAACATTAGTCATAAAGAACTCACATACTTATTTCAAAAGTCTATTAGCTATCGAAACATAGTACTACACGCATGCTCCTAGGGGGATAGATTGGTAGGAAAAGACCATAGATCGTTCCTGACCACCACTCATAAGGAAGACAATCAATAAATAAATCATGCTCCGACTTCATTACATAATGGTTCACCATATGTGCATGCTATGGGAATCACAAACTTTAACACAGGTATTTCTACCAATCCACAATTACCCACTATCATGACTCTAATATCACCATCTTTATATCTCAAAACAAATGCAAGGAATCAAACTTCTCATAGTATTCAACGCTCTTTTATATGAAAGTTTTTATTATATCCCTCTTGGATGCCCATCATATTAGGAATAAATTACCATGCTATTTAGAGACTCCCAAGATAATATAAGTGAAACATGAGAGTTCAACAATGATCACCTAGTTATAAATTGACGTTTGATAGAACACAAGACATTCCTCCGGTATCTGGGAGTAGCATGATCTCATGGTCGAAGGAACAGATACTTGACATGAAGAAAGCTATAGCAAAACTAAGTGATACGATCTTATGCTAAGCTTACAGTTGGGTCTTGTCCATCACGTCATTCTCCTAATGATGTGATCTCGTTACCAAATGACAACTCATGCTATGGTTAGGAAATCATAACCATCTTTGATCAACGAGCTATTCTAGTAGAGGCTTACTAGACACGGTGTAGTTTATGTATTCACAGATGTATTTAAGTTTTGAGTCAATACAATTCTAGCATGAATAACAAACATTTATCATGAACGGGAAATATGATAATAATCAATTTATTACTACCTCTAGGGCATATTTTCAACAAAGTTATCAGGCATGTTGTGTGAAAATTAACATGCTATTTACACACAAATTTATGGGTGTCCCACTATTTACATAGAAGTTATTTGGGTATGTTTTGAATAACATGTTCTTCTGTGTAAAAATTATTGTGGTATTATATACATAAGTTATCATGTTTATGATGTGTAGATTATCGTGCTATTCACACCAGTTATCGGGGGGATATTACCATGTTATTTCCACAGAAGTTGTTGGAGGATGTTTCAAAAACTTTTATCTCTTAGGTCAAAGTTACCATGGTGTTTGTACCACAAGTTATCAAGTCCGTGGTGAATGATACCATACTATTTACACAAAATTTGTCGTGAGATGTTTTCAAACATTTTTTTCCTGGCTCAAAAGTTACGGCGGTATTTGATTGCAAGTTATCAGGTCTGTGGTGCATAAATTATCATGCCATGTACACATAAGTCACCAAGGATATGTGCAAAAAAAAGAACTCTGGTCAAAAGTTATCACAATACTTGTACATAATTTATAAGGTTTGTGGTATGTATATTACCATGTTATTTACAAGTCACCGGGAGTATGTTTTCAACAACCTTTTTATCTCCCTTGTCAAAATAATCATGGTATTTATACATAAGTTATCTAGTATCCAATGTGTAAATTACCGTGCTATATGTTAACATAAATTTACCAGGATGTTTCCAAACAACTCCTCCGGGTCAAAGTTATCGCGATACTTGTATGTAAGTTATGAGAGCTGGGTGTGTATGTTACCATGCTACTTACACCAAAATTATTAAAATATATTTCAAAAACTTATTTCTACATATAAAAATTACCACGATGTTTGTACACAAAGTTATAAAGTCTGCTCAAAAGCGGATGTTTGCCGTTTACAATTACCATTGGACAAAGCCAAAAAAAAACTTGTCATTTTTGTGATGAAAAATTATACATGAACATGAACATGTATGAAATTGTTTGGCAATTATTTTTCCAATAAAATGATGTACCCGAAGAAATGCAAGAGTGGGACCAGAAAAAAGGTTAAACAACAAACAGATGTGCTAATAATGACAGGACAAATATCTACCTTTCATAAGCTAGACAACAAATTCAACTGGCTGAGTTGGTCATTAAGACTTGTAGGTTTTGTGCTGGAACATGAGCGTGTCGGATCGATTTTTCTTTCACGATTTCTAACCCCCACGCACGCGGATCTCGATGGCACGGGTTTGATTTCTAACCCCCACGAACACAGATCTCGATAGCACGGGCTAGCGACCGTAAGATTCAGATCAAACGACATTGAAACCGTTCGGATCGGTTCCAGAATTCTGATCGCCTGCGCATAAAGTGAAAGAAAATCATATGATTTTTTGTCCGGAGCTGACATGCCCTGAAAAAAATGACGGATGTCTTGTCGAATGAATTTTGATAAATTGGACATTTTTTAAAGTTTAGCAAAACAACGTCCCTTTTCCAAAACTAATAAAATCTAACCATTTTTGCTCAATGACAACCGCCTGACACGTCGTCGGTTCATTCTGGTAGCGGTAGTGATTGTTCAGTGGAGTGCGGCGTTTCGGTGCCAGACTCATTTGCACCCGTTTAGAAAAAAATCAAAAAAATTCAAAAAATTCAAATCTTTTTTGCGTGGTAGAAAGTTTATCACGCGGGGTTCGCTTCAAATTTTAGATCATTTGGACTTCTGAGAAGCTCTCAGCAAAAAAGACAAATCAGGTCAAAACAGTGCATGAACAGTAAACATTTTTACAAACCCTGAATTTTTCTTTTTTGCCGAGAGCTGCTCAGATGTCCAAATGATTTGAAAATTGAAGCGTACCTCGCGCATCAAATTATCTACCACACACAAAAAAATTGGAAATTTTTGAATTTTTATAGTATTTGTTTTGATTTTTTTCATCAGGGCGGGTGCAGCTGAGCCTGAGCTCACAAGTGGATTACCCTTGTTCGGTGGTCTTACAATCTTGATGTAATTTTTAGATGTGCCATAGTTATTGCACATCTAAATGACTTAATCAAGGAAAAAATAAGGAAAAACAGAAAAGAAAATACCCACAAGAGTCTTTGCGTAAAATCAATGACATAGAATTTAGATATGCCATACTTAGAGCAACTCCAAGGCGGCGACCCATTTCGTCCGCGCGCGTCCGTTTGGGTCACGGCGGACAGAAAAGTCGGCCCGACGCACCAACCCAAACAGACGCGCGTCCTCTTTTCGTCCGCCTGCCGACCAATTCCCGGCCCAATTTTAGCCTCATTTGCGTCGGCGCAGACACGAAATGGACATGCGTGACGTGCGCCAACTACTCCCTCTAGCCTGCCAGTCAGTGGCAGCCTCCACCATTTTCCTCCACTTTCCCCAAAACCCTCCCACCCGCGCATGCTCCCGCCGCTCGCCATGGATGATGACCTCGATGCCGCCGCCGTCCTTGCCTCCCTTGCCTCATCCGGCTATTGGGAAACGTTATATGGAAAACAAAAAAACTACGCACACGAATTGATCTATCCATGGAGATGCATAGCAACGAGGGGGAGAGTGTGTCTACGTACCCTCGTAGACCATAAGCGGAAGCGTTTCTCAACGCGGTTGATGTAGTCGAACTTCTTCGCGCTTCAACCGATCAAGTACCGAATGCACGGCACCTCCGCGTTCTGCACACGTTCAGCTTGGTGACGTCCTCCACCTTCTTGATCCAGCAAAACGTCGAGGTAGTAGATGAGTTCCAATAGCACGACGGCGTGGTGCTGGTGATGGTGAAATGTTATCCGCAGGGCTTCGCCTAAGCACTACAAAAATATGACCGGGGTGTAAACGGTGGAGGGGGCGTCGCACACGGCTAGGCAATTGTTTGTTCTGTGCTAGGCGCCCCCTCCCACATATATATAGGTGGAACGGAGGGAGGAGGAGCCAAAGGAGGCGCCCTAGCTGGTATGTCCCCTCCTTTGGCCCATAAGGCCCATATCTTGCCAGGGGGTGCCCGGAACCCGTTCCGGTGACCCGATTCCTTTCCGGCAAGTCCCGAAACACCTTCGGTGTCCAAATACCATCGTCCTATATATCAATTTTTACCTCTCTACCATTTCGAGACTCCCCGTCATGTCCGTGATCTTATCCGGGACTCCGAACAACATTCGGTCACCAAAACATATAACTCATATAACACTATATCGTCAACGAACGTTAAGCGTGCGGACCTTATGGGTTCGAGAACTATGTACACATGACCGAGATACCTCTCCGGTCAATAATCAATAGCGTAACCTGGATGCCTGATATGTCTCCAACTTTAATTTTTGCTTGTTCAATGCTGTTATATTATCAATCTTGGATGTTTTATAATCATTTTATATCATTTTTTGGTACTAACCTATTGACATAGTGCCAGGTGCCAGTTGCTGTTTTCTGCATGTTTTTTACATCGCAGGAAATCAATATCAGATGGAGAACGCACAGAGGTTTTTTTTGGACCATAAGGAACATAATGAGCCATGGATGCGCCTGGTGAAGGAAATATGCCCTAGAGGCAATAATAAAGTTGTTGTTTATATTTCCTTACATCATGATAATGTTTATTATTCATGCTAGAATTGTATTAACCGAAAACTTAGTACATGTGTGAATACATATACAAACAGAGTGTCCCTAGTATGCCTCTACTTGACTAGCTCGTTAATCAAACATGGTTAAGTTTCCTAGCCATAGACATGTGTTGTCATTTGATGAACGGGATCAAATCATTAGAGAATGATGTGATGGACAAGACCCATCCGTTAGCTTATCACAATGATCGTTAAGTTTTATTGCTATTGCTTTCTTCATGACTTATACATGTTCCTCAGACTATGAGATTATACAACTCCCGAATACCACAGGAACACCTTGTGTGCTATCAAACGTCATAATGTAACTAGGTGATTATAAAGATGTTCTACAGGTGTTTCCGATGGTGTTTGTTGAGTTGGCATAGATCAAGATTAGGATTTTTCACTCCGTGTATCGGAGAGGTGTCTCTAGGCCCTCTCGGTAATGCACATCACTATGAGCCTTGCAAGCAATGTGATTATGAGTTAGTCACGGGATGATGCATTACGAAACGAGTAAAGAGACTTGCCGATAACGAGATTGAACTAGGTATGAGGATACCGACGATCAAATCTCGGGCAAGTAACATACCGATGACAAAGGGAACAACGTATGTTGTTATGCGGTTTGACCGATAAAGATCTTCGTAGAATATGTAGGAGCCAATATGAGCATCCATGTTCCTCTATTGGTTATTGACCGGAGATGTGTCTCGGTCATGTCTACATAGTTCTCGAACCCGTAGGGTCCGCACGCTTAACGTTCGATGACGATTTATATTATGAGTTATGTGATTTGATGACCGAAGTTTGGTCGGAGTCCTGGATGAGATCACGGACATGACGAGGAGTCTCGAAATGATCGAGACATAAAGATTGATATATTGGACGATGTTATTCGGACATCGGATGAGTTCCGAGAGGTACCGGATAGTTATTGGAGTGTCGGAGGGTTATCGGAACCCCCGGGGAAACTAATGGGCCTTAGTGGGGAGAGAGAAGGGCCGCAAAGGGGCTGGCCATGCCCCCCCCCCTTGGGTCCGAATTGGACGAGGGGAAGGGGACGACACCCCCTTTCCTTCCCTTCTCCCTCTCCCTTCCATCTTCCCCCTCTTCCTTAGGTGGAATCTTACTAGGAATTGGAGTCCTAGTAGGACTCCCCTCTCCTGGCGCGCCCTCCAGGGCCGGCCGGCCTCCCCCTCCCCTCCTTTATATACGGGGGCAGGGGGCACCCTAAAACACACAAGATCAATTATCTTAGCTGTGTGCGGTGCCCCCCTCCACAGTTACACATCTCAGTCATATCATCGTGGTGCTTAGGCGAAGCCCTGCACTGGTAACTTCATCATCACCGTCGCCACACTGTCGTGCAGACGGAACTCTCCCTCGGCCTCAACTGGATCAAGAGTTCGAGGGACATCATCGAGCTGAATATGTGCTGAACGCGGAGGTGTCGTACGTTCGGTGCTTGGATCGGTTGGATCGTGAAGACGTTCGACTACATCAACCGCGTTACTAAACGCTTCCGCTTTCGATCTATGAGGGTACGTGGACACACTCTCCCTGCTCGCTGCTATGCATCTCCTAAATAGATCTTGCGTGATCGTAGGTAAATTTTTTGAAATACTATGTTCCCCAACAGTGGCATCCGAGCCAGGTCTATGCGTAGATGTTATATGCACGAGTAAAACACAATGAGTTGTGGGCGATAATAGTCATACTTCTTACCAGCAATGTCTTACTTTGATTCAGCGGTATTGTTGGATGAAGGGGCCTGGACCGACATTACATGACCGCGTTCATGAGACTGGTTCTACCGACGTGCCTCGCACACAGGTGGCTAGCGGGTGTCTGTTTCTCCAACTTTAGTTGAATCGAGTTTGACTACGCTCGGTCCTTGTTGAAGGTTAAAACAGCACACTTGACAAAAAATCGTTGTGGTTTTGATGCATAGGTAAGAACGTTCTTTCTAGAAGCCCATAGCAGCCACGTAAAACTTGCAACAACAAAGTAGAGGACGTATAACTTGTTTTTGCAGGGCTTGTTGTGATGTGATATGGTCAAGACAAGATGATATATAAATTGTTTTATGAGATGATCATGTTTTGTAAAAGTTATCGACAACTGGCCGGAGCCATATGGTTGTCGCTTTATTGTATGAAATGCAATCGCCATGTAATTGCTTTACTTTATCACTAAGCGGTAGCGATTGTCGTAGAAGCAATAGTTGGCGAGACGACAATGATGCTACGATGGAGATCAAGGTGTCAAGCTGGTGACGATGGTGATCATGACAGTGCTTTGAAGATGGAGATCAAAGGCACAAGATGATGATGGCCATATCATATCACTTATTTTGATTGCACATGATGTTTATTCTTTATGCATCTTATTTTTCTTAGTACGGCGGTAGCATGATAAGATGATCCCTCACTAAATTTCAAGGTACAAGTGTTCTCCCTGAGTATGCACCGTTGCTACAGTTCGTCGTGCCGAGACACCACGTGATGATCGGGTGTGATAAGCTCTACGTTCACATACAATGGATGCAAGACAGTTTTGCACACGCAGATCAATACTCGGGTTAAACATGACGAGCCTAGCATATGTAGATATGGCCTCGGAACACTAAGACCGAAAGGTCGAATGTGAATCATATAGTAGATATGATCAACATAGGATGTTCACCATTGAAAAGTACTCCATCTCATGTGATTGTCGGACATGGTTTAGTTGATATGGATCACGTGATCATTTAGGTGACTAGAGGGATGTCTATCTAAGTGGGAGTTCTTAAGTAATATGATTAAATGAACTTCAGTTTATCATGAACTTAGTACCTTATAGTATTTTGCATGTCTATGTTGTTGTAGATCAATGGCCCGTGCTACCATTCCTTTGAATTTTAAAGCGTTCCTAGAGAAAGCTAAGTTGAAAGATGATGGTAGCAACTACACGGACTGTGTCCATAACTTGAGGATTATCATCATTGCTGCACAGAAGAATTACGTCCTGGTAGCACCGCTAGGTGCAAGACCCGCTATAGGAGCAACTCCAGATGTTATGAACGTCTGCAGAGCAAAGGTGATGACTACTCGATAGTTCAGTGTGCCATGCTTTACAGCTTAGAATCGGGACTTCAACGATGTTTTGAACGTCATGGAGCATATGAGATGTTCCAGGAGTTGAAATTAATATTTCAAGCAAATACCCGGATTGAGAGATATGAAGTCTCCAATAAGTTCTATAACTGCAAGATGGAGGAGAATAGTTCTGTCAGTGAACATATACTCAAAATGTCTGGGTACCACAACCACTTGACTCAACTGGGAGTTAATCTTCCTGATGATAGTGTCGTTGACAGAGTTCTTCAATCACTGCCACCAAGCTACAAAAGCACTATTGCAGGATGGTCTAAACGCAACACTACGATTAGAGACCCTTCGACGAAACTCTATGCGATGCCATAATCGCAAACGGTGGTGTAAAAAACGGTCAAAAAAGGTGCAAAACGTTTGCGATGACGGATGCATCAAACACGGTTCAGATTTTAGTTGCATGTGCGATGCAGGGCATACGGTTCAGCTCAATTAACTGTTTGGGATGAGGAGGAACAAAATAAATGGGCACCCAGATGAAGGCGTGTGCAATATACAGCATACGGTTCACTAGGATGAACTGTGTGTAATTAGGCAACACAATGGAAACAGTTCTACTGAACAAGATGTGTGTGATACGCGGCAAATAGGTCCATAATCAAAAATGTGTGTGAAGACCAATAGTAATACAGACGATTGCTGCTAATAAGCCGTGTGATTTGCTCTGTCTGCAGTAGAATAACATGTATATACTAGATCATGTTCGCGCGCGTTGCCGCGCCCGTTTATTTTGATAAAATAATATAAATGTTTGAAAGGACTTGAACAATAGAATCATTTTATAAATTTGAATTAGAGTGGGATACAAATGGTTATGCATGTTTAAGTCAGAGCTAATGCACTCACGTAGATGTTGTCCTTTTTTTTTAACATTTTTTCCTACATCACATTCATGAAAAGAAGATGCAAAAAGAAAATGGGAAAATAAAAAATTAGGACATTATATCTCTACTTTTGCACAAAATTCACTGGTAGTAATAGGAATGTCACGTTCTCATGGAATTTAACTCTATTTGCATCCATAGAATTGGCTGTCGCGTCAAGTCTCAAAGTGTGTGCAGACCAAACCTTCCTATTTCAAAACCATATGTCGTGTAGCAAAGGTAAAGAAAAAACTTACGAAACCTGCATTTGATAAAACTTAGAGCGAATATATCCATTAGTCAACAAACCATACAAAATACCTCTCCATGTAAAAAAAACATTCGTTTCTGCAAGGGAAATTCACACTTTATGAAAAAATAATCAATGCAAACCTTTAATAACTCAAGCAAAGAAACTGAAAAATTCCAGACAAGCTATGGATAGAAATAAGCGACCAATAGTCTCATGGAATGAGATAAGATATCAAGTTGAATTGATTTATGTCATAGCATTCTGAATCATGTGATTGTACCTAAGGTGAAACGAGCAATTTGTATCATCGCTTTCAAAATAAGAGGTAGTAGAAATTAATTTGTTGTAAAAGATATGTTCATGTTATTGGCACAGTTGCACACGACATGAACCAAGTATATATACGGCTCGTTTGAAGCAAACCTGTTATCGTATTGTTGCATGCACGTTGTGTTTCGCATCCAAGCAGCAAATGAGTTTAAAGCGAGCCAGACAGAATGGAAGCCGCCTGATTAAGTTTCCTCTTATTCAGTTTAAATTATGAAGTGGTTGCGTGCTCCGGGCCTGCAACACACACCTCCTCTTCCACTTTAGATCCTTGCTCTGTCTCTCATACCCAGGACCCAGGTGCCCAACAAGATGAACAAGAGAGAGGCCAAATACAGAGAACGCCATGGCTCGGAGATAACGAAGGGTCAAAAGCTTTATTCTTACGGTGCTAAGGAGTAAGGACACAAGCCCAGCCGTCTCCCGTACCTTTCCTTGCATCGCGTGTTGGCGGGCCGCGGTTACCACCTCCACCTCGTCCTCCTTCGTGGCCTTCTTCCCTGTCGTCGCCGTCGTTGTCTCGCCTGTTGTCGCCATCGCCCTGATCCCTGGGGGGGAGAGAGAGAGAGAGATAGAGAGAGAGTAGCACCTAAGCATATCGAGAATACATGATGAGGAAGAAACCAAAAGGTGTACAAGCATCAGCGTGTAGAGGAAACTAAGGCCCGGGCCAAGCATGGCTAATCCGGAAATAAGAACAAAAAGTATGCAGGAGTAAAGAAGAGCATAGGTTGCCTCAAGTAGGGTAGACGATGGAACGGCCGCGGCGGCGCACCTTCCGTACCACATTAATTCATCAAGAAACGGCAGCGGCACTATGTTTTTTTTTAAGAAACAGCGGCATTATCTCTTTTCCCCACGCTGCTGCTCTGCTTGTTTTTCCCAGTGGACATCGCATTGTGCGTCAGCCTCCCGTAATGGGCCAGAGAAAAAAATGTAGGTCCGATTAACAGTTCTCGGCCCGACCGACGAGAGGACCACCAGGTTGATCTTCGGAGCAGCGGCCCAGAGAAGTTGGGCTGGCCATGACGTATGGTGTGGCCGGTAAAAGCTGCCTTGGGATGCACTGTGGACGGCTGAACGATCTGGTCCGTTCCAACTCTGCATCGGACGGTTCAAGAGCTCTAATCGCTATCGAAGGGCGTAGCTAGCTCCATTTTACTGTTTCTCAATATAACTAAAATAAACATCCAATTACATAAGTGACTATACAGATCATTCGCACACACCTCAATAAACAATTGCATGCATTCTAAAGTAGGAGAAAGGATCGTCTAGTCATCTACTTCTTGTGACGCTCCTGCCACTGCTATGTGGCTCGATCCCTCGTCTGGGTCAGGAAGAAGACAATTCCTCATGTCAACGATCCGCCTGTACATCTCGTAGCTTATGTACGCGTCCATGGCCGCGTACTTGACATGTTGTTCATCCAGTCTCTCATTCTTCATCTTCATGTAGTAGGGGTCGATGATGGCCAAGGCGAGGTCAACCAGGGAGTTCAGTTTGTTTTTGTCGCTGCCCCAGACCTTGTAGTGGCGCTGGATGTTGACAAGATTTGGGCATTTCAAGCCCGAAACCTTGAGCACTTTTAGATCATTGGTCGTGTCCACTGCAGCAAAAGTGTAGTCGGAGCTATTGATAAACCTGGGGAAACGCTCGCAAGGCGTTGTGGCCAGGTGGTAGTCGTAGACGAGGAAGTCATGTCGCATGAAAAACTGGGTGACGGCAACCTTCTGATCGTGCACGGCACGACCCATGGTGTACTCGAGGTCGAAGCCGACCACTTGGTACTTGTCCTCGGCAAGGAACTGCTCCATAGTTTAGATGGAGCTCTCCACGACCGGATTATTCGTGTACACCACCGAGAGAGCCTTCCCCTCACGAGGGTGTACACGATGTGTTGCGTGGTGAACTGCCCGTCGTTGTCGTCGCCGGCCGCTGGGAGCGCCATTCGAGCCACGGGGAGCGCCATTGGAACTGTTGGATGTCCTCTTTGTATGTGTCCTCGTGGGTGTGCTTATTGTGTCGCGTGAGACGAGAGATGAAGGTAAATGGCCACAGGAATAAAAGGGGGCCGGGCGGCGTGGATTCTCGGCGCGTCCGCATGGCAGTTTTTGCAGCGGGTAACTGCATCGTCGTGCCGCGCCCGGCGCAACCACATGCACACGAACGTGCGTGATCGTGCGTGGGCCCCAAACACTGGCAGCACGAGTGGAGGGACGAGGGCAAAGCACCTGGAGGGACGCGAGAGCAGAGCGCGCCGCGGCCGCCTGAACCGCAAGCAACCACACGCATGGAGCAGTTGAACACGCAGGAAATGGTCGCCTACAAGCCAGCCGACAGTTACGTCGCTGCATAGAGAGCGGCCGTGTGCTACCACCTCCGTCTAGTCTATAGTCCCCTTTATATTATGTGCCACACTTTGCCCTCAAATTTAACCAACAAAATGTTAATGCATGTTATAAAAAAATATAATTGAGAACTATGTTCAAATACGAATCCAACTATATAATCTTTGGCGACATGCATTCGTATTTTATTAGTTAAATCATACTTATAAACCAGGACGAGGGTATAGTAGGTCATTAAATCACAAATGTTTTTTTATTAATCGTATGTGTATGTGGCCTTTCGTCCTCCTCTCGCATGTCTTGTCACCCCGCTGCCGCAGACGGCTTATAGTGCAAGCTTGCGCAGTGCGTGGGGCACTCTTTTGGCCAAACGGTGGCGCCAATGAATCGTCGGTGAGCTCGTTCCCGCGCAACCTCGCAGGTTCCCGCGCAAGCTTCCTGCCTGACTCGGTGAAACCCCCCAAAATCCCAATGCTTACCGGCCTGCTATAAAAACCTTCACGGTCGGCGAGTCCTCCGTCGCATTTCCCCCTCCCTCCCTGTAGCTTATCTCGTCTGCTTCTCCCACAATCACCAATGGCACCGGTCCATCGTCGTCGCTCAGCCACTCCGCCGTCATCAGAGGACAGCTCCAGCTGCGAGGCTACACGGCGGCGGCAACGCAGTCCCTGGCGTAGTGTAGTGCGCGTGGCGTCCTTGTTGGGTGTGCGCGGAACACCCACCACACGCTCCGCCGCGAGTGCCCGTCGGCAGCTGTTGCCGGCCGTCGTTTCCACCACACCACCGTCAAAAGCCAGGGCCATCGCCCGCTCTACCGTCGCGGCCCGAATGCGGGAGGTGGTCGGCGTGGCTGCCACCCCACTACCGGCCACCGTGGCCATCACCCGCTCCGCCACCGCGACCCGAAGGCGGGAGGTGGTGGTCGTGGCCGCCACCCCGTCGTCGGCCGCCGTGGCCGCCAGCCCACTTTCGACCGCCGGCGTCATCACCCGCTCCGCCACCGCCGCCCGCAGGCGGGAGGTGGAGGTGGATGCCCGCACGTGCGTCAGCGACCTTGCGCGCTACACCGAGTTCCTGCGGGAGGAGGAGGAGCGCCTCGTCGAGCACACAAAGAGCCTTACCGCCGCCATGGTCATGGCACACGCCACCTTAGAGGCGAGGAATCAGGAGATCAACAAGGAGAGCCACCGCTTCGAGAGGGTTCGTCTGGAGTGGCAGAGGGCGTTCAGGTGAGCATCGCTGAAGCTCCAACAGCGGCAGGCACCGCATTGCGGTTGCCTAGCTCGTCGGTAAGCTCCTCCTCCTCCACCTCTTACTGAGTGCGCTCGGAAGAGTAGAGGCAGCCGGAAGTTGTACAAAGCCTTTGGTTGGTTCAGCTGTCGAGTTGAACTATTTGTATAAATTAAGAACGGTTGCTTAATCTATGCTTAATTACTGAATTTTAGTTGCAAAAATTGGATACTGCTAGTGATTTTTAGCTTCATATTTTGACAAATCGCAATGTTACAAGGTTGACAAATGGCAATGTTACTAGATTGTTTGTAAGTGCTTGCACATTGGTCATCCAAAAGAACCATTTCTATTGAAGAGATGCACAAATCCTGCTCTCACTTTGCATCATGTCGCCCCGGGGTCGACGGGTGGGGCGCGGGAGGACGGCAGCTGGCAGCGCTGAGAGGTAGCGTTCGACGGCGGCGTCCCATGCCGCTGAGAGGGGCGCACACACGGAGAGGAAGGCGGGCAGCCATGGAAGTGAAAGGGCTCGCTTCCCAGTGAGCCTACGCAGCGTATAGCTCGCATGCTCCCCGGTGAGCCTGTGCATTCGAGGACAGCTTGCACGCCTCTCGGTCAGCCTGCGCACCGGACTGCGCTCGCACGCCTTCCGTTCGGTCATGGTCAAGCAGCTGTCCGCACGGCACCTCCTACAACCATTAAAACCAAGACACGTGGCATCACGTGAATGGTTAACAGAATGCACACGGTTTGAATTATACAAACGTTTGAGATATTAAAGTGGCAGCTATTTTTTCAAAATGCCTTTGTTGGCTGTCATTATTCGAGTGTGCCTTCTTTCAAAATGGACACGAAAAATACCACAACATGTTGGGTGCCATTCCATGATAGAATGCCAAGTTTCATGAATTTCAGATGAGTTTTGGGTTTACTAGAATTTAAAAATAAAGTATCTCAACATTTTGCCGGCAATCAACGGTGCCCTGGTGTTTGAAATTCATTCTCATTTCTTGCATGGGACCTAAGCATGCACCCAAGGACACATATTGATTTTTCAACCAATTTATATGCACTGGAGCATGTGCATGTAGTTCAAATTTGAATTATGCACATAAATGCATTGAAAACTCAGTTAATGCATAAAAATGTCCAAACGAACCCTGAAAAATCACAAAAATTGACACAACACTCCTGTTGTGCTATGTTGACACGAGAAAAAATTTGAAAGCAACAAGAGGCAATGCATACAGTTTCGTCCCCAAAGGTGGGACGTTCCCTATCGAAACCAGCATGCTTCTTGCGAGAAGCTCTGGTTTGTGAGAAGCATATACCCAAACCTACCCCAAATGGGACAAAAATATTAACACGACATATTGATGCCGCCCCATGATAGCGTGCCAAGTTTCATGAATTTCAGACGAGTTTTGGATTTACTAGAATTTAAAAATAAAGTATCTCAACATTTTGCCGGCAATCAACGGTGCCCCGGTGTTTGAAATTCATTCTCATTTCTTGCATGGGACCTAAGCAAGCACCCAAGGACACATATTGATTTTTCAACCAATTTATATGCACTAGAGCATGTGCATGTAGTTCAAATTTGAATTATGCACATAAATGCATTGAAAACTCAGTTAATGCATAAAAATGTCCAAACGAACCCTGAAAAATCACAAAAATTGACACAACACTCCTGTTGTGCTATGTTGACACGAGAAAAAATTTGAAAGCAACAAGAGGCAATGCATACCGTTTCGTCCCCAAAGGTGGGACGTTCCCAATCGAAACCATCATGCTTCTTGCGAGAAGCTCTGGTTTGTGAGAAGCATATACCCAAACCTACCCCAAATGGGACAAAAAATTTAACACGGCATATTGATGCCGCCCCATGATAGCATGCCAAGTTTCATGAATTTCAGACGGGTTTTGGATTTCTAGAATTTACAAACTAGGCATCTCAATGTTTTGCCGGCAATCAACAGTGCCCTGGTGTTTGAAATTCATTCCCATTTCTTGCATGGGACCTAAGCATGCACCCAAGGACACATATTTGATTTTTCAACCAATTTATATGCACTAGAGCATGTGCATGTAGTTCAAATTTGAATTATGCACATAAATGCATTGAAAACTCAGTTAATGCATAAAAATGTCCAAGCGAACCCCGAAAAATCACAAAAATTGACACAACACTCCTGTTGTTCTATGTTGACACGAGAAAATTTTTGGAAGCAATAAGAGGCAATGGATATCGTTTCGTCCCCAAAGGTGGGACGTTCCCTACCGAAACTATCATGATTGTTGTGAGAAGCTTTGGTTTGTGAGAAGCATATACCCAAACCTGCCCCAAATGGGAAAAAAAATTATCACGACATGTTAATGCCGTGGCATGATAGAATGCCAAGTTTCATGAATTTCAGACGAATTTTGGATTTACTAGAATTTAAAAATAAAGTATCTCAACATTTTGCCGGCAATCAACGGTGCCCTGGCGTTTGAAATTCATTCCCATTTCTTGCATGGGACCTAAGCATGCACCCAAGGACACGTATTTGATATTTCAACCAATTTATATGCACTGGATCATGTGCATGTAGTTCAAATTTGAATTATGCACATAAATGCATTGAAAACTCAGTTAATGCATAAAAATGTCCAAATGAACCCCAGAAAATCACAAAAATTGACACAACACTCCTTTTGTTCTATGTTGACATGAGAAAAAAATTGAAAGCAATAAGAGGCAATAGATATCGTTTCGTCCTCAAAGGTGGGACGTTCCTTACCAAAACAATCATGCTTGTTGTGAGAAGCTCTGGTTTGTGAGAAGCATATACCCAAACCTACCCCAAATGGGACAAAAAATTACCACGGCATGTTGATGCCGCTCCATGATAGCATGCCAAGTTTCATGAATTTTAGACGAGTTTTGGATTTGCTAGAATTTAAAAACGAGGCATCTCAATGTTTTGCCGGCAATCAACAGTGCCCTGGTGTTTGAAATTCATTCCCATTCCTTGCATGGGATTTAAGCATGCACCCAAGGACACAGATTTGATTTTTTAACAAATTTATATGCACTAGAGCATGTGCATGTAGTTCAAATTTGAATTATGCACATAAATGCACTGAAAACTCGGTTAATGCACAAAAATGTCCAAACGAACCCCAAAAAATCACAAAAATTGACACAACACTCCTGTTGTTCTATGTTGACACGAGAAAAAAATTGGAAGCAATAAGAGGCAATGGATATCGTTTCGTCCGCAAAGGTGGGACGTTCCCTACCGAAACCATCATGCTTGTTGTGAGAAGCTTTGGTTTGTGAGAAGCATATACCCAAACCTACCCAAAATGGGACAAAAAATTACCACGACATGTTGATGCCGCTCCATTATAGCATGCCAAGTTTCATGAATTTCAGACGAGTTTTGGATTTACTAGAATTTAAAAACCAGGTATCTCAATGTTTGCGGCCGAGTGACGGTGGAGGGTGTTTGACATTCATTCCCATTTCTTGCATGGGACCTAAGCAGGCAACCAAGGACACATATTTGAATTTTCAACTAATTTATATGCATTAGAGCATGTGCCTATCGTTCAAATTTGAATTATGCACATGAATGCATAGAAACTCAATTAATGTATAAAAATGTCCAAGGGAACACCGAAAAATCCCAAAAATTGACACAACACTCCTGTTGTTCTATGTTGACACTAGGAAAAAATTTGAAATCGAGAAGAGGCAACGGATATCGTTTCGTCGAGAAAGGTGAAATGTTCCCTACCGAAACCATCACACTTGTTGTGAGAAGCTCTGGTTTCTGAGAAGTTTATACCCAAACCTGACCCAAATGGGACAAGAAATTTACCACGGCATGTTGATGCCGCTCCATGATAGCATGCCAAGTTTCATGAATTTCGGATGAATTTTGTATTTACTATAATTAAAAAAGCAAGTACGTCGACGGAGAGCCACAGTGCTGTGGTGTTCGAATTTCATCCCCATTTCTTGCATGGGAGATAAGCATAAACCCATGGACACATATATGATTTTACAACCCATGTTGGTGCACAGGAGCATGTGCATGTAGTTTAATTTTGAATTGTGCACCTGAAATGGCTAGAAAACCAATTTAATGTATAAAATGGTCAAACAAAACCTGAATAATTCCAATTCTTTTACGACACACATATAGTTGCATCTTCACTCGAGATAAAAGGTCTAGCAATTCAAACACCGTCCATTGCCATTGTGACCCCGTTATGTAATTCAAATCAAGATGAAAAATCAAGTAGATCGCACACAGTTTATTATCACCAACTGTGTGAGATGCAGCACAAAATATCCTGGAGCACCATGCGCGTGCTAACAAGGTGCATGAGCGCGGCCGCAATCTGCAACCGGGTGGCAAAGGTAGCCCAAACGGCCGTTGTTGCTTCTCAGGTGGCGGCAGCAACATCTGACTCAGGGATAGCAACTGGCGAGAGCGGCACATCAGTTGTCCGTTCCGCAGTGGCGGCCTTAGCCCTGATGGAGGCTGCCCACGACCATGTCGAGGCCGCCCATGCCTAGCTCCTGGCGGTCACCGCACAAATCGAATTAAGCTTCTCCGACAAAGGTCGGCAACCCACGGCCGAAGAGCTGTCAATCACCGAGGGGATTCGAGCAGCCGTCCGTTCCTCCGCCGCATACCTTGCAATGATGGAGCCCGTCCAAGCCTAGATCGCGTCCGCCCACGCCCAGCTCGTGGCGGCCTTTTCCAAATAGATGGTGGACGCGGATGGCGAGATGCTTGCCGAGTATGGTGTGATGGATGTCATGGAGCCCCTTCCCCATGAGACCGTCGGGCGCGAGCTGGACATAGAGGCGGCGGCGGAGATCGACGAGCACCAGCCGTAGTAGTACTCTTTCTTTTGTTTAATTAAGAGCGCCGGTCTTTAATTTTTTAGAGTAATGTTTAGGTCAGCTAGCTCTGTTTAATTGTTTAACTTGCTCAATTAAGAAGTGTGGGTGTGCTGTAGTCTCCTTTGTGTACCCAAATAATGCAATGACGTGGATGACCACTATAACCATGGAAATTTGAACCAAAATTTCTGACGTTCAAACTCATCACACACGGGTTAAGCTATCTGAATCGTTTGTGATGTTCACATATCATACACAATTCTGAATAAGGGACCGTGTCCGACGACACTTTGCACGCCAGTTTTTTCGCTGAAGCGATTCCAAATCTTTGGCTTTCGTGGAAATATCTACCTCCCCCCCCCCCTACCAAAAGCCACATTTCCCCTATTTCCACCTTCCTTTCCAAGTTGAAACCTTCACTCCTTGCTTGCAGCACCGCCTCCTCGTCGGCGACCCTCCTTCACGCTGCTCGGCCTCGTCTATCCAGGCAGGTAATCCACAACCGACCCCCATCCTCCTCCTCCTTCCACATCCCACATGCCCCAACCGCCGGCGCGAGCACGACACCTTGCACCCAAATCACCGCCCCTCCACCAAATAAGCACCGCCCTAAGCCATGGTGCATGTTGTATAGCCAGGATCTCAAGGAGCATTTGGCAGCAGAGAAGCAAATCGCGGCCGCACGCGCGGATGAGGTCGTGATGGCTGCCGTTCATGCCGACCCCCAGATCTTGGAGGAGCACCTTGCCATTTGCTAGCTACGCCGGTTAAGCATGCTCGGTTTACCCGTTGCATGTGCTGCTCCTGCCTTTCCTTCACAAATTCTAGTGAATTGTGCTATCTAATTTTACCATGCAATCTATAGCTCTAGTGTACATGTTCTATATGTCGTGAAGTGTGGTGCTCACTTATTAACTGTTTTGTTAATTAGGTGCCGTCTTCAGTTAACTTTTGGTTCAATTCTGCAAATGTGATGTTCAATTCTTCAGGCTGCAATTTTGTATTGTCTTCCATGTGAGAAATAAATCGAATTTATCTTTACGAAATACATGAGAAACGAATACAATTGCTATATTTCCAAGTTATCAAGCATTCTTGGTTTGGTTATACATTGTGCAATGTTGTGCTCAGTTAACGTTTGGTTCATTTGTGTTGTGGTGTTTAGTTAACTGTTTGGTTCAATTCTGCAATGTGATGTTCAATAGTTGTGGGTGCATTCTGTTATTGTATACCATGTGAGGAATAAATTGAATTTGGTTGTAGTAAATACATGAGAAACAAATAAAATTGCTATAATTGGATGTAGTTAACTGTTTGGTTAACTGTCTAATCTTCTATTAGGAGTATGTTACATTGTGCAATGTGGTGCTCAGTTAATGTTTGGTTCATTTGTTGTGGTGTTTAGTTAACTACTTGGTTCGATTCTGCAATGCGATGTCAAATTGTCATGGGTAGAATTTTGTATTGTTGTGCATGTGAGGAATAAATCGAATTTGGCTGCACTTAATCCATGAGAAACATATACAAGCGCTATATGTCCTAGTTCCTAATCATGCTTGGTTTGGATAAATGGGTTTTCCATGTGGCTTGAATTAATCTGATGAATCTGCAATGTGCTTATTTTTCATCAACATATTTTACTGATAGCATGCGAACCCTTACTTAACCTGATGACTAACTACCTTATATGTGTTGCAAGGAAACAATGGGAAGCACTGAGGTTTACAATCGAGGTTAGCACGTGCATGGTCCATTGTCTAATAGCACATTATTGTGCAATTACAGGAACCATTCTAATTTAGGTTTTTAACAATTTGGTCTTGCACATGTAGGTCCTGCTGTCAGAGGTTTTGACCCACTGTTCGACCCTTTTTGCATATGGGGAAATGAGTTGTCCATGAATATCAACCAAATCAAGAAACTCAGAAAGATTGTTAGGATAAAGAAATTAGCGACAAAAAACAACAAGATCTTTGTCTGCACAATGAAGAAGACATTAGTTCACTACAAGATGGTACTAACTATTATACCTTGCCTATTTTTATTCCTTTGCCCCTCCAATATAGAGAAGATATTTATGCACATCCTTATTTTCAGGCCTTTCCAAAGCAGCTCATTGATGATTACCTCTCAAACTACCTCTATGGTAAGGAGGCGAGGAAGGTTTTCATACAACACCCACGGTTAAATATTGAAGTGTTCCTGAAGACGACAAAGGACGGACGGTCAATCATCACAGGCACTAGCCTAAAGTTGCAAAGACCTTCAACATGAATGAAGGCTCAATATTTGCCTTCCGCTTCAGCAGTTTTCCAGATGAGATGCATCTGTCTATATACCGTATATGATGCTAATTTCGAAAGGTTCTACATGTTGCATGTGAAACTTGGTGCTGGTGCAGTTGTGTAATGGGGTAGCTGAGTACTGAAGCTATATCACGTGGTACTCTGATGTATTTCAATTATGAAATTCTGCTTCTTAATATGGAAATGAAATATATTATGTGCTTAATATGAAGATTAATAAATGGCTTATTAATAATAGGGCAATTAGCCTGCTAATGGCGAATTAGCTTGCTAATTGGGTTTTGCTATTGCAAACTATTATTGAAAAAAATACCGTGGGTGATGACCTCAGGCAACGCACACAGTTTCTAGGAACAAACCGTGTTGGATCAATGAACAATCACACACGAATTTCTCTTGAAAAATGTTTGCATTAGGCCACCTTCCGCAAACGTTTAGCACATAAAAACTGTGTGTGATGGACAGCCTTTGCCACACAGTTTCTTCTACGGACCGTGTGTGATACATTCAATAACACAAATGATTTAACGGGAAAAATTGTGTGTGATGTACCTGTGAACGGAAACGTTTTCCTTGGAGCGACTGTGTGGGATGTACATACGAACGGAAACGTTTAGCGGGGACTGACTATGTGGGATGTACTTGTGACCGGAAAAAAATTCGCTTGTATAATTGTATTTTTTAGCTCTACTGTACGTATTTCCATATCTGAGCGCTCGCCGGAAGCACACGGCCTCATTTTGCCGAGCGTGTGTGCCAGGAGGGCATATCCCCGACGGTAAGGCTGCAGAGGTAGAAATCAAGAAGGAGCATCAAGTGTTGATGGTTAACAAGACCACTAGTTTCAAGAAGAAGGGCAAAGGGAAGAAGGGGAACTTCAAGAAGAACGACAAGCAAGTTGCTACTCAAGTGAAAGGATCGAGAAGAGGTGTCTAGAGGGGGGTGAATAGACTCTTAGCAAAGAAAAGTTGCAGTTTTTATTTTCTTCAAGTTGAGGTGGAGTTTTAGCACAAGTTTAAACATTCACAATACATTACAAGCAAGCATGGCAAGAGTATATGAGCAGCGGAAAGTAAAGAATGTAAAGGGAGGAGTTTGGAGTATGCAAACGCAATTGGAGACACGAAGATTATTTTTTCCGTGGTTCCGATAGGTGGTGCTATCGTACATGCACGTTGATGGAGACTTCACCCACGAAGGGTAACGGTTGCGTGAGTCCACGGAGGGCTCCACCCACGAAAGGTCCATGAAGAAGCAACCTTGTGTATCCCTCCATGGCTGTCGTCCGTGAAGGACTTGCCTCACTAGGGTAGATCTTCACAAAGTAGGCAATCTCCTTGCCCTTACAAGCTCCTTGGTTCAACTCCGCAATCTTGACGGAGGCTCCCAAGTGACACCTAACCAATCTAGGAGACACCACTCTCCAAGAGGTAATAGATGGTGCGTTGATGATGAACTCCTTGCTCTTGTGCTTCAAATGATAGTCTCCCCAACACTCAAATCTCTCTCACGGATTTGGATTTGGTGGAAAGATGTTTGAGTGGAAAGCAACTTTGGGAAGGCTAGAGATCAAGATTCTTGTGGTTGGAATGGAATATCTTGGTCTCAACACATGAGTAGGTGGTTCTCTCCCAAAAAATGTATGCTGGAAGTGTAGGCACGTTCTGATGGCTTTCCTCACGAATGAAGAGTGGGTGGAGGGGTATATATAGCCTCCACACAAAATCTAACCATTACACACAATTCACCAAACTCGGTGAGACCGAATCAGAAAACTCGGTCAAACCAATTTAGTTCATAATGTGACCGTTAGGCATTTTGGTGGGACCGACATGTCAACTCGGTGGGACCGATGTCATTAGGGTTAGGGCATAACGTAATCTCGGTTAGACCGATTACACAAAATCGGTGAGACTGATTTTGGTAATAAGCTAACCAGAGAGTTGGTCAGGAAAACTCGGTGGGACCGATTCGCTCATTTCGGTGAGACCGAAATGTTACGAAGGGGAAACAGAGAGTTTGCATTGCGAACTCGATGGGATCGATCGCTCATCTCGGTTAGACTGAAACGTTACGAAGGGAAACAGAGATTTTGCAGTCCCATCTCGGTGAGACCGAGATCCCTATCGATGAGATCGGATTGATTAGGGTTTCTGGCAGTGGCTATGTCTAATGAACTCGGTGGCGCCGGATAGATCAAATCGGTAGGGCCGAGTTTACTTTTGGTTTGGGACAAAATTGGATATGAGAAAGTGGTTGAGGGCTTTGGATCATATCACTAAGCACTTTGAGCAAGCAAGCCATTAAGCAACACCTCATCCCCTTTTAATAGTATTGGCTTTTCCTATGGACTCAATGTGATCTTGGATCACTAAAATGAAAATGCAGAGTCTTGAGCTTTTGAGATTGAGCCAATCCTTTTTACTTAGCATCTTGAAGGGGTTCCACATCCTCTTGTCATGCCACTCCATCTGTTAAACTTATCTGAAATATAATAGATAAAAACATTAGTCCAACAAGAGATATGTTGACATTAATTACCAAAACCACCCAGGGAGCACTTGTGCTTTCAATCTCCCCCTTTTTGGTAATTGATGACAACATACATCAAAGCTTTAGATAAAGATATAGAGAATAGCAAGTAAAGCTTTGGAAAGACATGTAACATGCATAGGCTCCCCCTACATGTGTGCAATCATGTAAATAAAGAATGTAAGAGCATGTGAAGGCATAAACATAACAGAGTAAGCAATGTATTACATGTATCTTGGCTATATGAATTAGAGAAAATGATGTGAATATATGAAGTTGTAACTTCATGTTCATGATTCCTTCTTGCAGACAATATGTACATCAGTAAGAAATCATCATGCACATTAGTGAGATGCATATACTTACCTTGTGTTCTTGAGCTGGCTTAGGATGAGATGAACCTGAGTAAACAAGGTTAGATAACACAGATACATCTACTAGACAAAGCAAACAACAGAGCCACAAGAGTACCAAGATTGGGATGACATGTAGAGAATGAGTACCAAGTACTCCTTTTGGATATAGACACGTCCTCAAGGGTAAAGATGTGCAATGAATTCAAAGATTTCCTTCCCTTAGAGGTCATTCTCCCCCTGAATCTTATATTGGATAATGGGAGAAGGTGGGGAAAAGAAAATCAGAGCAAAGCAAATCAGAGGACAGAAAAAAAACACAAACTAACATTTCTTTCCCCTCTAAAGACATGTGACTTTGTCTCCTCTTGAACACCAAGCATCTGGGGTCTCTCTCTCTGTTTGATGTGATTAAGTATTCTCCCCCGTTGAGGTACTCTCCCCCTTTTGAAGTGATTAAGCTTTGTTGTGATCTCTCTCTCCCCCTTTGACATAAATTTCCAAGAAGGGATCTTCTGGATTGTGAGTCAAAATAGGTTTGGTCCTTGAGTCACAGAGCAAAGCAGCATATAGAATGTGATGCGGGTAGAGGACAAGAATCATCGAGTGGAGCTAGAACAAATATGCAGGATGCAAGTGGCAAAGTGTCTTCTCAACATTGAAATCGGTAACACCGAGTTGTTCACTTTGGTGGCACCGAGATGGTTCGGTTTGACCGAAAGTGGCAATCCGGTGTGTCCGAGTTCAACAAAGAGATAACATTTTGTCACCTTAGCTCACTAGGCAAATAGGATCTCACAAAGATTTGCAAGGAATTAACTGAAGGATTTGCAATGAATTAGATGCAGGGAATGCAGAACAGAACAAAGAAAAGAAATATAGATGAAGTTTTTTTTTATTAAAAAGAAAAGGAACAAATATGCAAGGAGCAAATGTAAGAACTCAGAGAAACACAACACTAGAGAACTTCATCTAGAATTGAGCGGCGACAAAGTCACCTATGTTAGAGTATATTAACCGAGGAGTCAAGTGAGAACACTTGATCGTAAGTCATACTCATCGTTTAAGCTCAAAATGGGGTTACCATTTTTCGTTTAAGCATTTTGATGTATTCACATCTTGTTGAGCTGCTTTGTCTCATGACTTGGGGTAAAGCTTCTCTAAGATGGAATATCATACCTTGGGTGGTGGTGTTGAACTTGATCATGCAGTTGAACTTGTGTAGGATGCTCAAGGTTGATGTGGCTCATCAAGGATTGGGAGCACCACTTGGATTCGAGTTCATCTACCTACATGGGTTAGTCTGGCAAGGAAGAGCACTTGTGTATCCAAAATGACAATCATGAAATTTGATACCAAATGAAATTTGATATAAAGAATTTGTGAAAGGATATGTTGAAGGGTTTCATGCTTCATTGTCTTCAACCACTATATTGTAGAGACTTGGTGATGTAGGGATTGCTCAAGATGTGAGTAATTTGCAATCTCATAGATTTGATTCAACCAAGTACCTACAAGGGTTAGATAGCATGCAAGGGTACAAATATATCCAAGACATATAGTCATCATCATAAGAGAAATATCAAGGATTAGTCAAAGGCTCATGCCTTGCATGCATCCAAATGGAGTTTCTACTCCAAGTTTGAGGCATCAATGATGTTCAATTCACCTCTCAAACGGCAAAATACTTTCTCATCAAGTGGTTTGGTGAATATATCCGCCAATTGCTTATCGGTACGAGCATGCTTAAGATCAATGTCCCCTTTAGCAACATGATCTCGAATGAAATGATGACGAACTTCAATATTCTTAGTTCGAGAATGTTGCACGGGATTGTGAGCAATCTTGATAGCACTCTCATTGTCACAAAGAAATGGAACATGTTTCACATAGATCCCATAATCCTTAAGAGTTTGGGTCATCCAAAGTAATTGAGCACAACATGAACCGGCGACAATGTATTCCGCTTCGGTGGTGGATAAGGATACCGCGTTTTGTTTATTGGAGGACCAAGACACAAGAGATCTACCAAGAAATTGACAAGTACCTGAAGTGGACTTTCTATCAACCTTGTCACCGGCATAGTCCGAGTCGGAGTAGCCAGCAAGATCAAAAGAAGACCTATTAGGATACCAAATGCCAAAATTTGGTGTATGGATTTAAGTATCTCACTATCCTTTTCATAGCCTTAAGATGACATTCTTTGGGGCCCGCTTGATATCGTGCACACATGCACACACTTAGCATAATATCGGGACAGGAGGCACATAGATATAACAATGAACCAATCATAGAACGATAAACCTTTTGGTCAACCGATTTGCCATCCTTGGTCAAGTCAAGATGTCCACTAGTAGGCATGGGAGTTTTCATACCTTTGCTTTCTTGCATGTTGAACTTCTTGAATAAGTCCTTGGTGTACTTTGTTTGAGAAACAAAGGTGCCTTCCTTAGTTTGCTTGATTTTCAAACCAAGAAAGAACTTGAGTTCACACATCATAGACAACTCAAACTTCTTTGACATTAGCTTCCCAAACTTTTTCACTAAAATGAGGGTTAGTCGAACCAAATATGATATCATCAACATAAATTTGGCACATAAATAATTCACCATTAACCCTTTTAGTAAAAAGAGTAGAGTCAATCTTTCCAATCTCAGAACCCTTTTCAATAAGGAACTTAGTCAAGCATTTATACCACGCTCTAGGAGCTTGTTTAAGACCATAAAGAGCTTTGTGAAGTTTGTAAACATGGTCGGGTTTCTTAGGATTGACAAAGCCGGGAGGTTGTTTAATATAAACTTCCTCCTCTATTTCACCATTTATAAAATCACTTTTAATGTCCATTTGGTACAAGGTAATGTCATGGTGATTACCATAGGCGAGTAAAATGTGGATGGACTCAAGTCTAGCAACGCGGGCATATGTCGCACCATAGTCCATACCTTCGACTTGAGTGTAGCCTTGGGCGATGAGACATGCTTTGTTGCGAACGACTTGTCCATCTTCGTCTTGCTTGTTGCGAAACACCCATTTGGTGCCGATGATGTTGTTGTTGTTGTCGGGCTTCTTGACCAATGTCCGCACTTGGTTTCTCTCAAAGTTGTGTAGCTCTTCATGCATGGCATGTATCCAATCCGGATCTTCCAATGCTTCTTCAACCTTCATAGGTTCAATGCTAGAGATGAATGAATAATGTTCACAAAAATTAGCCAAACGAGTTTTAGAGCGAGTGATTCTCCCGGTTTGGATATCATTGAAGATTTGTTCGACGGGATGGTCTCTTGAGACTCTTGCTCGAACTCGTGAGAGCTTTTGCTTGGGTCGGGTGGAACATCTTCTTCATCATCTTGTTCTTCTTCTTGGCCTTCTTCATTGTTGGCGTTGTCGTTCTCTTGTCTTGGTGGAGAAGGAGGTTGATGAGGTTTGTCTTGGTGTACTTCCTCGTTTTCTTCATCCTGGTGTGTCCCACTTGTGGATGCTTCCATGTCAACTCTTGGTTCACCTTGTCGTGAGGTAGAAGCTTCCACTTGGATGGATGAGGTACTCTCCTTCACTTCCGTTGGACGAATATTGCCAATAGACAAGTATTGGATTGCTTCCGAAGGTTCTTTGTCTCCTACATCAATTGGCAATTGCTCTACTTGCGAGCCGTTAGATTCATCAAACTTCACATCTACCATCTCTTCAACCTTTCGGGTGAAACTATTGTAGACACGATAGGTGTGAGAGTTTGAGCCATAACCAAGTAGGAAACCTTCATGAGAATTAGGAGAAAATTTAGAACGACGATGCTTATCAAGAATGTAACACTTTGAGCCGAATACTCGAAAGTAGCCAACTTGGGGTTTGTTACCGGTGAGAAGCTCGTATGCCGTCTTGTCGAGTAGCTTGTGAAGATACAAGCGATTTGTTGCACAACAAGCCATCTCAACCGCTTCCGCCCAAAAGTGTTTTGGCGTCTTGTACTCATCAAGCATCGTTCTCACCATCTGAATAAGAGTCCGGTTCTTCCTCTCAACAACTCCATTTTGTTGAGGCGTGTACGTAGCCGAGAACTCATGTGAAATCCCTTCTTCATCAATAAAGGTATCCACATTTGCGTTCTTGAAATCCGTTCCGTTGTCGCTTCGAACCTTCTTGATCTTCACTTCAAATTGATTTTGGGCCTTCCTAGTGAAGTTCTTGAAGATCTTTTGGACCAGCGATTTATCATCAAGAAAGAACACCCACGTAAATCTTGAAAAATCATCAACTATGACTAGACCAAATGAGTTTCCACCGAGACTCTTGTAGGCATTGGGACCAAAAAGATCCATATGAACTAGCTCAAGCGGTCTTCTCGTGGTCATGATGTTCTTCACGGGGTGACTTCCTCCAACTTGTTTTCCTGCTTGACAAGCACTACACAATCTATCCTTGTCAAATAAAACATCACTCCAAGGATATGATCACCTTTTATTAGCTTATCAAGATTTCGCGTGCCCACATGACCTAATCTTCTATGCCACAACCAACCTTTGGAAGATTTAGCAATTAAGCAAGTTCTAGGTTTGGCCTTTTTAGTGAAATCAACAATATATAGATCACCTCTACGTATACCGGTAAAGACCATATTATGATTATCTCTATGAAACACTTGGCAATCTACTTCAATAAATAAGACATTGAAGCCAAAGTCAGCAAGTCTAGATACAGAAAGTAAGTTGTAGCCAAGAGATTCAACGAGCATAACATTTTGTATGGAGCTATCATGTGAGATGGCCACCTTACCAAGGCCAACCACCTTACCCTTTGAGTTATCACCAAAAGTGACATACTATCGAGGGCCGTCGTTTTCAGCAAGCGCATGAAACATATCCTTATCTCCGGTCATGTGATCGGTACATCCACTATCAAGGACCCATTCCTTTCCTCCAGCCATGTAGCCGCGAAGGTTGGCCATAAGACCAAAATGTCTCATAGACTCATCGAGATCAAAGTCACTATCATCATCCTCATCATAGTGTCCATGTTCAACATCGTCTTGTGATGGATCAATTCCTAGAGAGAGTGATTCATTAGAAATGTGACCTTAACAATGTTCATCTCTATGGATTCTAATGACTTCGGAAATGATATTGCTAATAATTCCAACATCTCCTCTGGCACGCATGAGATCACGAAGCTCAAATAGACAATCATCAAACTTAGGATCACTAGTACTCATCCTATTCAAGGCAATAGACTTATGGAGAATCTCATCTAGATTTTTGAAGGAATAATTTGGGAATCATTCCTCGAGAAATCTCCATATGGTGTAAGCACAATCAAGAGTAGGCAAGCTAGCAATCAAGTTTCTAGGTAATCCTCTAGTAATAAGATTGATAACTCTAAGATTGTGAATCATGTCAAGATCCTCATAGGGAGTAGGATGCAAGGGATCACTAAGACGCGCACAAAGGGTAGTAATGTACTTGTTCAAGTGATATTCATTGAATGAAAATCCCAAGCATCTCATTTTTTTCACTCATGAAAGTACCCTCCATCAAGTATAGGCACTCTATGTCTAAAACTCCCCAACGTAGACTCATCCATCTTCCTCCAATGGTGTTTAAACCAAAGCAATGGTGACCAAATCTCTGATACCAATTAAAAGGATCGAGAAGAGGTGTCTAGAGGGGGGTGAATAGACCCTTAGCAAAGAAAAGTTGTAGATTTTATTTTCTTCAAGTTGAGGTGGAGTTTTAGCACAAGTTTAAACATTCGCAATACATTTCAAGAAAGCATGGCAAGAGTATATGAGCAGCGGAAAGTAAAGCATGCAAGTTGCAAGAATGCAAAGGGAGGAGTTTGGAGTATGCAAACGCATATGGAGACACAAAGATTTTTTCCGTGGTTCCGATAGGTGGTGCTATCATACATCCACGTTGATGGAGACTTCAACCCACGAAGGGTAACGGTTGCGCGAGTCCATGGAGGGCTCCGCCCATGAAGGGTCCATGAAGAAGCAACCTTGTCTATCCCACCATGGCCATCGCCCACGAAGGACTTGCCTCACTAGGGTAGATCTTCACGAAGTAGGCGATCTCCTTGCCCTTACAAACTCCTTGGTTCAACTCCACAATCTTGACGGAGGCTCCCAAGTGACACCTAACCAATCTAGGAGACACCACTCTCCAAAAGGTAATAGATGGTGTGTTGATAATGAACTCCTTGCTCTTGTGCTTCAAATGATAGTCTCCCCAACACTCACTCTCTCTCACGGATTTGGATTTGGTGGAAAGATGATTTGAGTGTAAAGCAACTTGGGGAAGGCTAGAGATCAAGATTCTTGTGGTTGGAATGGAGTATCTTGGTCTCAACACATAAGTAGGTGGTTCTCTCTCAGAAAATGTATGTTGGAAGTGTAGGCATGTTCTGATGGCTTTCCTCATGAATGAAGAGTGGGTGGAGGGGTATATATTGCCTCCACACAAAATCTAACGTTACACACAATTCACCAAACTCGGTGCGACCGAATCAGAAAACTCGATCAGACCGATTTAGTTCATAATGTGACCGTTAGGCATTTTGGTGGGACCGACATGTCAACTCGGTGGGACCGATGTCATTAGGGTTAGGGCATAACGTAATCTCGGTGTGACCTATTTTGGTAATAAACTAACCAAAGAGTTAGTCAGGCAAACTCGGGGACCGATTCGCTCATTTCGGTGAGACCGAAATGTTACGAAGGGGAAACAGAGAGTTTGCATTATGAACTCGGTGGGACCGATCACTCATATCTGTTAGACCAAAATGTTATGAATGGAAACAGAGAGTTTGCAATCCCATCCCGGTGAGACCGAGATCCCTATCGGTGAAACCGAACTGATCAGGGTTTCTGGCAGAGGCTATGTCAAATGAACTCGGTGGCGCCAGATAGATCAAATCGGTAGGGCCGAGTTTGACTTTTGGTTTGGGACAAAAGTGGATATGAGAAAGTGGTTGAGGGCTTTGGAGCATATCACTAAGCACTTTGAGCAAGCAAGCCATTAAGAAACAACTCATCCCCTTTTAATAGTATTGGCTTTTCCTATGCACTCATTGTGACCTTGGATCACTAAAATGAAAATGCAGAGTCTTGAGCTTTTGAGCTTGATCCAATCCTTTTTACTTAGCATCTTGAAGGGGTTCCACATTGTTATCGGTGTACTGGGAATGGGGGTCCCCAGACTTGCCTGCCTGCGGCCTGCGGCGTGGCTCAAAGGAGGCCCAGCACGGCCCATCTTCATCAACACAAGACCCAAGACCCTTGCGAGGGGCCAAGCCTCATGGGGCGGACGACGCAGAGCTTCCTCAGACGCAGCCTCATCAGGCTAGCTCACGAGGAGGCGGGGAGATCAAGGCGGGGTACCTCACGAGGTGCCCATGACGTAAGCCATGACGACCAAGGGCGCCAGGCGGGCGCCAGCCTGCACAGTGTCCTCCCTTTCCTCTTTAGTGCAAAGGGAGCAAGCGCAGGCGAGAGGATCAAGCAAAGGCATCCATTTCGGTGCAACGAGACCAAGACCAGCTCCGCGACAAGGAGAAGGTCATCGTGGAGCAAAAGCCGGCGTCATCACCAGAGCCTTTGGCAGGCGAGGACCAACTTTAGTCAGGATAAGTGTACCAGATGTTCCCCTTCAAAATGGCCAGCTGTTGGCGCCCTTCCCACTCAATATTTGGAAGAGGCCCAGGGCCTTTGCCTATAAATAGGACTAGCCACCCCAAGAATAGAGGAGGGATGGATCGACGAATCAACCGGCAATCAGAGAGAGAGAGAGAGAGAGAGAGAGAGAGAAGGGCGACTGAACCCCTCTAGCAGTTCATCGCCCTAGTCAAGAACAGACCCTCGCGAGGTTGTTCTTCCTTGTATTGTTCATCCTCATCAGCCCAAGAGGCAATCCACCACACCACACTGGAGTAGGGTATTACACCACATCGGTGGCCCGAACCAGTATAAACCTTGTGTCTCTTGTGTTGTTCTTTCAGTAGTTTAGATCTTTGCGAGACGGAGAGGTAGAGAGCATAATCTCCGCGCGCACCCCAGAGTTCGAACCTTAAGGGTCTGCCGGAACCCGTAAGCCGACATTTGGCGCGCCAGGTAGGGGTGCGCCGGAATTTGTTCTCCACCGCTCCGCTCTCCTCCGACCGTCGCATCCATGTCCGACGCCCGTCGGGCCCGCGCCGAGCGCCGGGCTGCCATCGCTTCCCTCGTCGCCCAGACGGCTCCCATCGGCGGGCGTCCCCATCATTCCCCGTCGCGCGCCGTCAACGCCGCCACCGGCCCGGCGGGGAACAAGCAGCAAGCGTCGTCTCAGCATCCGTCCGTGCGGCAAGACGGCCGTACCGGCACTCCGTCGCTCACACCCGTTGGTTCTTCGTCCCGCGCGCTCCGCGCGCACTTGGAGGCTCGAGCTGCGCTCATCGCGGCAAAAGAGCTCCTGCGCTACCGTCCCGTCGACAACGTCTACGAAGAGTGGCTCGACCGCGTCGCCGAGCTCGTCCGCGCCGCAGGGGGCTCTCCCGGGCCGTCCGTTTTGCTGCGCCGCACCCCGTCCCACGCGGGCAATGAAGCTCCTGGGGCGTACCAGCCGCCTCCTCTTCAAGAAGATGCCATGGCTCCAAGGCGCGCGGCCCCTGGCAGGAACCCGCTCCGTCAGGCGCCGGCGCGACAAGAGCAGAGCTGCCAAGAGGTCCCACACCCGCAAGAAGCTGCCCGGGCGCTCCCTGCTCTAGCACGTCGCGACCCTGCACCTGCTCCCGCGCGTCAAGACCCCGCGCTGCTCCCAGCCGCAGCGCATGAGGACCTGCAAGAACAAGCTCTCCATCACCCAAAGCCGCCCGTGACCACCACAGGCTGCCGTGCCTACACCACCGAGCTGAGCAGCGTCGCATGGCCCGGCAAGTTCAAGCCAGACCTGCCTCCTCGTTATGACGACACGACCGACCCAGCAGAGTTCCTCCAGCTCTATGAGTTGGGCATCGAAGCTACCAGTGGGGACGAGAAGGTCATGGCGAACTGGTTCCCCATGGCGCTCAAGGAAGGAGCTCGCACCTGGCTCCTGAATCTGGCTCCAGGCACGATCTCTTCCTGGGACCAGATGCGCACCCGCTTCATCGCCAACTTCCAAGGTACTCGCGACCGGCCGCCTGCCGTGAGCAACATGCGCCGCATCAAGCAACAACCAGGTGAGACCCTGCAAAAGTACATCCAGTGCTTCAACAGTGCGCTCCTCAAGATCCCCAGGGTGTCCGAGGAGGCCGTCATCTCAGCCTTCTCCGATGGTGTGCGCGACGTCAAAATGAATGAGGAGCTGGCGATGCATGAAGAACTGTGCACCTCCCTGGAGCTGTTCAACTTGGCGACCAAGTGCGCCAGGGCTGAGGAAGGCCACCTCTCCCTCCTCGAGCTGCCTGTCCCAGACCCAGAAGAGAAGAAGCCCAAGGCAAAGGACGTAAAGCGCAAGGGGGCTGCCGTGCTCGCGGCAGAGCCAGACACCAAAAGGGGCAAAGATCTGCCTGAATCTTCCAGGGGCAGCCGGTACTGTGTGTACCATGACCTCCACACCCACAACACCAACGAATGCCGAGAACTCCGCGCCGTGCGAGAAGGAAGGATCGGCCGTCGTCCCGACCGTGCTGACCGGGGCTACGGTCGAGGAGGAGGAACAAACGCAAGACGCTGGGAAGACCGTGGTCCGCGCCAAGGATGGCGCGATCAACCGCGCGAGGATCGCTGGCGAGACCTGCCTCGCGAGGGAGACTGGAGGGATCAGCCTCGTGAGGATCGCCCACAAGGCAACGCATGCCTCCCTCCACTGCCGCCTCAGCCAAGTAGGAACGAGGACCGCCATCAAGATGAAGGGGCTGGGGGCTTCCAGGAGCCACGCGCAATCGCCTGCATCCTGGGCGGAGCTCAAGCCCCAGTGTCCCAACGCATCTTCAAGCAGTTTGCCCGCGAAGTGAATGCAGTCTTACCCAAGCTCGAAGCAACGCGCCCTCTCAGGTGGTCGGCGTGCACCATCATGTTCAGCTCAGCGGATCAGTTCAAGTGTGCAGCCACAGCCGGAGTCCTCCCGATGCTGTGCTCCCCAGTCATCAGCAACGTACTAGTCACCAGGACCCTCATCGATGGTGGGGCAGGGCTCAACGTCCTGTCCGTGGAAACATTCAACAATCTCCAAGTACCCTATGACCAGCTTCAGCCAACCAAGCCTTTCTCCGGGGTCACCGATGGCTCCATGGTCCCGATTGGGCAGGTCCGCCTCCCTGTCACCTTCGGAGCACGCAACAACTACCGCACCGAGCTCATCGACTTCGACGTCGCTCACATCCGCCTGCCGTACAATGCCATCCTCGGGTACCCAGCGTTGGCCAAGTTCATGGCCGTAACTCACCATGGCTACAACGTCCTCAAGATGCCTGAAAGCGGCGGAGTCATCACGGTGCCCTGTGAAGAGAAAGACGCGGTGTGTTCCCTGGAACGAGCTTTTCAGGCCGCATGGTTGGAAGACCCGGATCGCGGAAGTAGGAGGCTTCCCGAGACCACCCCCAAGAAGAAGAAGACATCGTCAGGTTCGGCCCCTCAGGAGGCAGGTCCCTCAGGGCCTGTGCCTGCCCAGGGGGGTCCTCCCTCCATCGCATAGGAAAGCGCGCCCGGCGCCCTCCTCGGGAAGGGCTCGGGGGCTCTCCCCTGGAGGGCCACCCACCTGGCCAAGGTCACGAGGGAGGCACTTGGGCACCACGTGGAGGCGTGTTTCAAAGCACGTTTCCCTCAAGAAGGAGCAAAGCAAGGAGGGTCAGACCCTCAGGAGTTCGTCAGCGAAGTCATTCAAGAGCTACAGGAATCGAGAATCATGAGAGGCTGCCGCCGTCTACCGGCTGTGGCTCCTCATCCAGGCGAGGATGGTGGGCTGCGCGTCTGCATCGACATACCAGGGCTCAACCAAGTCGCCACGATGGAGCGCCTCTGGCCCTCGCAAGTGGGGCGCTGCGGAGGTCCACCCCATAGCTACGCTCGCATGCCTTACGGCTTGCCGAGCGCGGCTACTACGTACCAACGCCTCATGAGGGGCATCATGGAGGCTCAAGAGGAAAGGCGTTCCGCAGCCTTGGTGGAGATGGAGATGATTTCCGAGGAGCCACCAGCGCCTCCGGAGCCTCTCGTGAGGACCGGCTTCCGCAGCCCACCGAGTCTGCTGCACCAACACCCCTTCATCCTCGACATCTTCAGGTGACATCTTTCGAGTTTCATTTCTAGCTGGGAGCGCCCTCCCAGGGCTGCGTCATTCCCAGGCCGCATGGGTCCGTCCCTGCGGCATGTATCCCTTTTTATTTCATGTTGATTAGCTTGCTTTGTTGGGGGCGCCCCTCGGGCCGCACCATCCCCAAGTCGCTCGGGCCTGACCCAGCGATGTCTACCTTCCCAGCATCTATTTGAATGAATTCACTCCTTCTCGGGTAATGTGTTTGATCTAGTTGCCTGTTCAACTGACGCCAACTGATGGAATCGCTCCCACAATGGCACGACGCTTGCGCATGGGTCCGTCCCTGCAACGTCGACAAACCTGAATGGCTGAGCTCTGGCCGCGGCAGCCCCGCATGGCGCCACCTCGTCAAGCCTTTAGTGCCTCGCCTCCACTTGGAAGCAACTAACGGCTGACTAACAATTATCATGGCAACCCCTTCTTCCTTCTGTGATGAGTTTACAGGATCCCCAAAGGGAGTTGCGCCAGGCCAGGCCCTCGCGGCATTCCTTTCACTCTCGTCCACGCGAACCGCTTGCACGTTAAAGGGGGGTGCCTGAGCATCGCGACTCAGGGCTCCTACTGGCTCTCCAGCCCTCACCCTCTGGCCTTGACCATGGCATCGTGACCTGGCATACCAGTGACGGCTGAGACTCGCTCGAGGGCCGGGACCCGAGGACGTAGAGCAGAAAGGGGAGCAAAGGCGAGGGAGAAGGAGCATGCGAGAACCTCGTCGAGCAACCTCGCGCCTGCCGATGCACGGACCCGGCGACACACCAGGGGGCGGTCCCCGATCCTCGAGATAAGTCACTACCCAGAAGCACCAGCCACCGTGGCACTGTCCCCGCACCTAATGCAATCCCGTGTTAGCGACGCCGCTCTCCTTTCTCACCAAATGATGGCTGCTTGAGCGCCAAGGGGGACCTCCTGAGCATCGCGACTCAGGGGCTCTTACCGGACCTCGGGTCGCTCACCTCCTGTCCTTGACCACGGCATCGCGACCTGGCATACCAGCGACGGCTGAAGCCGCCTTGGACTGGGACCTGTCGGCGTAGAGCACCAGGCCCTCGCGAGGTTCGAAAGGGAGAACTGAGCTAGGACGGAAAGACCAACTCACACAACACTACAGCAAGGGTTATATATTGACAAACGGGACTACAGACACCTTACAAGCCCCCGCGGGGCGCGACTTCGATTCCTCGCAGGGAGCGGATCCTAGAGGGACGTTAACTACACGTGCCCCTGCAAAAGACGCCATCATCAACAGTGGGCCGTCAAGCACCGGCGCCAACCCCATCCAGATCAGGATCGGCGATGACCAGACAAGCCCGCCCTGCTCCAGGAGCGGCGCCGGCTTGGGGGCTCGTAGTTGTCGTCGCTCGTCTCCGGAGTCACGAAGAGTTCGCCGGAGTCGCTGGATCCTCCGACGCCTCCGTCGCCCGAAGAGCCACCATTGGGGCGGTCGGCGGGCCCGGTCCTCGCCGTGGCAGGTCTCGACCACCTCTCCTGGGGCAGCACTCCAGCCGGCGTCCTTTTGCGTCAAAGACCTTGAAGAACATCACCGAGGCACCATCATACTCCAAGTGGACCATGAGGGCGCCCCTCGCTCTGCAACCATGGGCGATCTCGCCCCAGCCTCGAGTCATGAAGACCTCGCCCGAGGCAACGACCACAACCTCTGCCTCGGTCGCGGGAGTGCTGCAGCCAGCATGCTGCAGCCATAGCTCCAGGGGCCTTCCCTGCGGGATAACGGAGGCAAAAAGGGAGGAAGGCGGATCCAAGACTAAGGAGGCATGGCGGCGCGGAGCACGAACTCTCCGGAGGAGCCCTCGGCGTGGACCCCGGGAGGGACGACCCACACCTTCGTGATCCGTCGGCGCCGACGACGGCGTCGCCTGTGGCGATCGGCATCAACCCCGTCAGAGCCCTCGATGTGGGCGTACAAGGGGAACAGGAACCCCGGCGGTGCCCGCTCGCCCCAAGGCCTCGACACTTCCTGAAGAGTCCCCCCGTCCCAGCGGCGGAGGGCGAGCCGTTTCTTCGGTGGGAGCGGGTCTGGTTCCTCTTGAGGGGCCTTTCCTTTCTCCGCAGCAGAGAACCGGCAGATCGGAGCCATCACAGCAAGGCCGAGCAAGGATCGGGAAGAAGGAGAAGCAAGGGGGATGGACTGGAAGGGCACGCGCCATTCCGTACTTATAGTCGGCGAAGGCCAACCATCGGCCTCCATGATCTCAGGTAATCATGACCCGTTTCGCATGCAGGGACTTGTCCAATCCGCGCAGATGCTGAGGCATCATGGGGGAGCGAAGACACCCACATCCCATCAACCGCCACGCGGCGCCCAAGGCCGCAGGCTGTTAGGGCCCGCGGCGCTTCGCCCTTGCCCTTTCGCCTCTCGGCACGGCCAAGTCCGGGCGTGCCTTGGGCCCGGGGGCTACTGTCGGCGTTCTGGGAACGGGGGTCCCCAGACTGGCCTGCCTGCGGCCTGCGGCATGGCTCAAAGGAGGCCCAGCACGGCCCATCTTCATCAACACAAGACCCAAGACCCTCGCGAGGGGCCAAGCCTCGCGGGGCAGACGACTCAGAGCTTCCTCAGGCGCCGCCTCATCAGGCTAGCTCACGAGGAGGCGGGGAGATCAAGGCGGGGTACCTCACGAGGTGCCCATGACGTAAGCCATGACGACCAAGGGCGCCAGGCGGGCGCCAGCCTGCACAGTGTCCTCCCTTTCCTCTTTAGTGCAAAGGGAGCAAGCGCAGGCGAGAGGATCAAGCAAAGGCATCCATTTCGGTGCAACGAGACCAAGACCAGCTCCGCGACAAGGAGAAGGTCATCGTGGAGCCCAAGCCAGCATCATCACCAGAGCCTTTGGCAGGCGAGGACCAAATTTAGTCAGGATAAGTGTACCAGATGTTCCCCTTCAAAATGGCCAGCTGTTGGCGCCCTTCCCGCTCAATATTTGGGAATAGGCCCAGGGCCTTTGCCTATAAATAGGACTAGCCACCCCCAGAATAGAGGAGGGACGGATCGACGAATCAACCGGCAATCAGACAGAGAGAGAGAGAGAGAAGGGCGACTGAACCCCTCTAGTAGTTCATCGCCCTAGTCAAGAACAGACCCTCGCGAGGATGTTCTTCCTTGTATTGTTCATCCTCATCAGCCCAAGAGGCAATCCACCACACCACACTGGAGTAGGGTATTACACCACATCGGTGGCCCGAACCAGTATAAACCTTGTGTCTCTTGTGTTGTTCTTTCAGTAGTTTATATCTTTGCGAGACGGAGAGGTAGAGAGCGTAATCTCCGCGCGCACCCCAGAGTTCAAACCTTAAGGGTCTCCCGGAACCCCTAATCCGACATTTGGCGCGTCCATGCCACTCCATCTGTTGAACTTATCTGAAATATCTAGATAAAAATATTAGTACAACAAGAGATATGTTGACATTAATTACCAAAACCACCCAGGGAGCACTTGTGCTTTCATCAAGTGAAGAAGCCCAAGTGTGGACCTAAGCCTGAGACTGAGTGCTTCTACTGCAAAGGGACTGGTCACTGGAAGCGGAACTGCCCCAAGTATTTCGCAGATAAGAAGGATGGCAAAGTGACAGGTATATTTGATACACATGTTATTGATGTGTACCTTACTAATGCTCGTAGTAGCGCCTAGGTATTTGATACTAGTTCTACTGCTCATATTTGCAACTCGAAACAGAGGCTACGGATTAAACGAATATTGCCGAAGGACGAGGTGACGATGCGCGTTGGAAATGGTTCCAAATCGATGTGATTGCGGTCGGCACGCTACCTCTACATCTACCTTCAGTATTAGTTTTAGACCTGAATAATTGTTATTTGGTGCCAGCGTTAAGCATGAACATTATCTATGGATCTTGTTTGATGCGAGACGGTTATTCATTTAAATCAAAGAATAATGGTTGTTCTAATTATATGAGTAATATCTTTTAGGGTCATGCACCCTTGATGAGTGGTCTATTTTTGTTGAATCTCGATAGTAGTGATACACATATTCATAGTATTGAAACCAAAAGATACAAGTCTAATAATGATAGTGCAACCTATTTGTGGCATTGCTGTTTAGGTCATATTGGTGTAAAGCGCATGAAGAAACTCCACGATGATGGGCTTTTGGAATCACTTGATGCTTCCGAACCATGCCTCATGGGCAAGATGACTAAGACTCCATTCTCCGGAACAATGGAGCGAGGAACAGAATTATTGGAAATAATACATACTAATGTATGCGGTCCAATGAGTGTTGAGGTTCGCAGCGGGTATCGTTATTTTCTGACCTTCACAGAAGATTTGAGCAGATATGGGTATATCTACTTGATGAAACGTAAGTCTGAAACATTTGAAAAGTTCAAAGAATTTTAGAGTGAAGTGGAAAATCATCGTAATAAGAAAATAAAATTTCTGCGATCTGATCGTGGAGGTGAATATTTGAGTTGTGAGTTTGGTCTTCATTTGAAAAAATGTGGAATAGTTTCGCAACTCATGCCACCTGGAACACCACAGTGTAATGGTGTGTCTGAACGTCATAACCGCACTTTATTAAATATGGTGCGATCTATGATGTCTCTTACTGATTTACCGCTATCACTTTGGGGTTATGCTTTAGAGACGGCTGCATTCACGTTAAATAGGGCACCATCTAAATCCGTTGAAACGACACCATATGGATTGTGGTTTGGCAAGAAACCCAAGTTGTCGTTTCTTAAATTTTGGTGTTGCGATGCTTATGTGAAAAAGCTTCAACCTGATAAGCTCGAACCAAAATCGGAGAAATGTGTCTTCATAGGATACCCAAAGGAAACTGTTGGGTACACCTTCTATCACAGATCCGAAGGCAAGATATTCGTTGCTAAGAATGGATCCTTTCTAGAGAAGGAGTTTCTCTCGAAAGAAGTGTGTGGGAGGAAAGTAGAACTTGATGAGGTAATTGTACCTGCTCCCGAATTGGAAAGTAGTACATCACATAAATCAGTTCCAGTGATTCCAACACCAATTAGTGAGGAAGCTAATGATGATGATCATGAAACTTCTGATCAAGTTACCACCGAACCTCGTAGGTCAACCAGAGTAAGATCCACACCAGAGTGGTATGGTAATCCTGTTCTGGAGGTCATGTTACTTGACCATGACGAACCTACGAACTATGAGGAAGCGATGATGAGCCCAGATTCCGCGAAATGGCTTGAGGCCATAAATCTGAGATGGGATCTGTCGTGGGTTTGTCACGGCAGATGTCCTATCCAAAGGACTTAGTCGTGGAGCCATCGCAACGGGTTAACTCGAAGGGGTTAAAGCGGACACAAAGACACAGAGAATTATACTAGTTCGGCCCCTTCGATGAAGGTAAAAGCCTACGTCTAGTTGGTGTTGGAATTGATGAAGTCTCGACGACTAGGGAGCAATCGCTTCTCCTAGGCCTCGAGTTGTTGGTCCCCCCCTGAACCGATATCGGGTCGTCCCCTTATATACACGGGTGACGCCCGTCGGTTCGTAGAGTCCCACTCTCCGGTTTACACTCGTACCCGGGTTGGTCTCTTGCTTATTCCTAACTTACAATACAAGTTGTACACAGGCCGGTTTACGGCTACAGATGTTAAACCGACTACGGCCTCGGGCCTTTACATAGCCTCTTGGGCTTTAACATCTTGAGCTACTGATGAAATTAACCCGGCCCAGATAGGCCGGTTTAGGCCCAGTAGTAATATTCCCAACATTAGGCCCCAGGTTGATTTGAATGACTTCATGTCAACCCTTAGCATAAACCTTCATATCCAGCATCTTCCCTTCATTGCTAAACCGATATGTCGTCATTTTCTCTAGTGGTCGTAAACCGGCATGACATCATCATGAAGCTAGCTTTTATGGTGCCTTCTTTGTTTAACCAATTCGCAATAATCAAGGCGACAGCTCTGCTTCCGAAACCCGTGGCTCCTGGATTCGCGCGCCCGACACACGTGCCTTGCCTTATAAATAGGGGTGAAAGGTCATTTCTTTCTCCCCTTCATCCTTTTCCTCTTCGTCTTCTCCGCGCCGCCAGCCTCGAAGCTCCGCCGCTATCGCTGACCTCTGCACCACCTCGGGCCGCTGCATCAACCTGACTGGACCAGAGAACTGCGGCGTTCTTCTGCACCCCTCGGAGCTCCGGTGAGATCCCCACCTTCTCAACTCAGACCCGCCTCTAGGGTTTACTGTGTTCTTCCCGTTCCTCGAGTTCTTCGTATTTAAACTGGGATATACCTTCAGATGACCCTGCGACTTTTACTCCATTCAGTAGCAGTTTTCCGCCTCTGTTTTCAGGGCAATACACTTAGATCGTAGATCTGATCCGCAGTTTGACCTTGCTGTTCTTGCACAATCTTCAAAAGCTCATGAATTTTTTTACCCCTTTTATGAGATCGCCTTAGATCCAATATCATACTGAGACAATGTGAAACCTGTTTCCGCACACCTGCTCTTTTGCATTTCCAACTATTCCACGGTCTTAGATCCAGCGGTTTAACCTTGTTGTAGAAGACCACCAAATCGGTGCATACCATTAGTCCCCTTGTTGAACCGCCAGTAATCCCTTGATAGACCGCACCGCTTTACCAATGTCAGATTGTAATTGATTTCCTCCGGTTCAACATTGATAGCATCAACATAAAAAAATCTGTGTAGAACATAAGTTCTGAACCGGAATCATTTTCATTTTGTAGACTTCCCCATGGCTAAGCAAGTGTATGAGTGCAACTGGGCTCCTTCCCGGGTCACGGAAACTCAACTGAATAATCTGGTCCTGACCGGTGCTTTGAGCAGCAAAAACGCGATTCATTGGAGGGTGCCAGGCAAAGAGTGCCCCCCTACACCCCGAGATGGAGAAGTCGTTGTGTTCGCGGATCACTTAGCCCGCGGTTTCAACCCGCCCGGTTCAAAATTTTATCGCGACGTTTTGGCTAATTTCCAACTCCATCCACTTTGTAAATTTGTCCACCGCCACCAGAAGGTGGGTCTTCTTGTCCTTGGACCTTTTGAAAGGCCCAACCATGTCCAGCCCCCAGGTTGCAAACGGCCAAGTAATTGGAATCATCCTCAATTCTTGAGCCGGAACGTGAGCGCGCCTTGAGAATTTTTGACAACCATCACACCGCCTGACCAGATCCTCCGCATCAGCATGAGCAGTCAGCCAATAGAAACCGTGACGAAAAGCTTTTGCCACTAAAGACTTTGAACCGGCGTGGTGACCACAATCTCCTTCGTGGATCTCACGCAAAATTTCACGGCCTTCCTCAGGAGATACGCACCGTTGAAACGCTCCTGTCACACTACGACGATGTAGTTCGCCGTTTTCAACTACCATGGACTTGGACCGCCGTACTATTTGTCTGGACAGAGTCTCATCCTCCAGCAACTCCCCTCGGTTCATGTACGCCAGGTAAGGAAGCGTCCAATCCGGGATGACATGTAATGCCGCCACCAATTGAGCCTCTGGGTCAGGAACCGCCAAATCTGCTTCGCCAGGCAGTTGAACCGACGGGTTATAAAGCACATCCAGGAATACATTAGGTGGTACCGGTTTACGCTGTGAACCTAGCCGACTTAAAGCGTCTGCCGCCTCGTTCTTTCGTCGGTCCACATGGTCCACCTGATAACCTTTGAAGTGACCTGCGACCACATCAACCTCACGACGATAAGCAGCCATGAGTGGATCTTTAGAATCCCATGTACCAGACACCTGCTGGGCCACCAAATCAGAGTCGCCAAAGCACTTAACCCGGCTTAAATTCATCTCCTTAGCCATCCGGAGGCCATGGAGCAAGGCCTCATACTCTGCTGCATTGTTAGTACAAGGGAACATTAAACGGAGAACATAAAAAAACTTATCACCTCGTGGGGAAGTTAATATGACTCCAGCCCCCGATCCTTCCAATTGACGTGATCCGTCAAAATGAATGGTCCAGTAAGTGTGATCCGGCTTCTCTTCAGGGACTTGCAACTCCGTCCAATCATTGATGAAATCCACCAATGCCTGAGACTTTATCGCAGTGCGAGGCACATACTTTAAACCGTGCGGTCCAAGATCAATAGCCCACTTGGCAATCCGACCAGTCGCTTCCCGGTTCTGGATGATATCACCCAAAGGAGCAGAACTGACCACCGTGATAGGGTGGCCTTGGAAATACTGCTTCAGCTTCCGACTTGCCATAAAAACTCCATATACTAGCTTTTGCCAATGCGGATATCGTTGTTTGGATTCAATAAGCACCTCGCTGATATAATAAATCGGACGCTGAACCGGGTATTCTTTGCCTGCCTCCTTCCGCTCTACCACAGTAGCCACACTGACTGCGCGAGCGTTAGCAGCTACATACAACAGCAATGGTTCCTTATCAGTGGGAGCAGCGAGTACGGGCGGATTGACCAACTATCGCTTTAAATCCTCAAACGCCTGATCAGCGGCAGAGTTCCGGACGAACTGATCCGTCTTTTTCAACATTTGATACAGAGGAATTGCTTTCTCTCCGAGGCGGCTGATAAACCGGCTCAACGCAGCAATTCTGCCTGCTAGACGTTGGACGTCACTGATGCATTTCGGTTTAGCTAGAGAGGTGATAGCCGTAATTTTTTCCGGATTAGCCTCAATTCCCCTGTTGGACACCAGGAAACCCAATAGCTTGCCAGCTGGTACACCAAAGACACATTTGGCCGGATTGAGCATCATATTGTATGTCCTTAAGTTGTCAAAGATCTCCTTCAAATCATCGACCAACGTTTCCTTCTTCCTTGACTTGACCACAATATCATCCACATAAGCGTGCACATTACGGCCAATCTGCTTGTGGAGACAATTTTGCACACATCGTTGATAAGTTGCCTGGGCACTTTTGAGCCCAAAAGGCATAGATACATAGCAGAAGGCTCCAAAGGGAGTAATGAACGCCGTCTTCCCCTGGTCCTTAACCGCCATCTTAATCTGATGATAACCGGAGTATGCATCCAAAAAACATAAACGCTCGCAACCCGCCGTAGCATCAATGATTTGATCAATACGGGGGAGGGCAAAAGGATCTGTAGGGCAGGCCTTATTAAGATCTGTATAGTCCACACACATACGCCAAGTGCCGTTTTTCTTAAGGACCAGCACCGGATTAGCAAGCCATTCAGGGTGAAAAACTTCAACGATGAAGCCAGCTGCTAAGAGCCTGGCCACCTCTTCTCCAATAGCCTTTCTTCTCTCCTCGTTGAACCGACGGAGGAACTGTTTCACCGGTTTGTATTTAGGATCCACATTAAGGGTGTGCTCAGCGAGTCGCCTCGGTACACCTGACATGTCAGAAGGTTTCCATGCGAAGATGTCCCGATTCTCACGGAGGAACTCGATGAGCGCGCTTTCCTATTTTGGATCCAGATTGGTACTGATGCTGAATTGCTTGGATGAATCACCAGCTACGAAATCAACAAGCTTGGTCTCCGCGGCTGACGTGAATTTTAAAGCCGGATCATGCTCTGTGGTAGGCTTCTTTAAAGGAGTCATATCCGTCGGATCAACATTATCTTTGTAGTATTTGAGCTCCTCAGTAGCACAAACCGATTCTGCATAAGCGGCATCCCCTTCTTCACACTCCAAAGCGATCCTTCGACTCCCGTGAACCGTGATGGTTCCCTTGTAGCCCGGCATCTTGAGCTGCAGATATACATAACAGGGCCGTGCCATGAATCTAGCATAAGCCAGCCGACCAAACAGGGCATGGTACGGGCTTTGAATCTTCACCACCTCAAAAGTCAGTGTTTCTGATCGGGAATCGTGATCATCTCCGAAAGCCACCTCCAATGCTATCTTACCCACAGGGTACGCAGACTTGCCTGGCACCACGCCATGAAAAACCGTGTTTGAAGGCCGTAGATCCTTATCCTTGAGCCCCATGCGTCGAAAGGTCTCATAGTATAGGATGTTAATACTGCTACCCCCATCCATGAGCACCTTGGTGAACTTATAACCTCCTACCTAAGGCGCCACCACTAAAGCCAGCTGACCCGGATTATCCACCCGAGGAGGGTGATCCTCTCTACCCCAGGTGATCGGCTGCTCTGACCATCGTAGGTATCGGGGCACGGCCGGTTCAACAGAGTTAACTGCCCTCTTCCGGACCTTCTGGTCTCGCTTGTCCAAGCTAGTGGTGAATACATGATATTGGCCACTGTTTAGTTGCTTTGGATTGCTCTGGTACCCCGACTGCTGCTGATTATAGCCCCCTTGATCATTTCGGTTATGTTGACTACCATGTCCGCCCGGATTGCTATTACCGCTCGGATTACCATTAAACCCTGAACCGGAGTTTCCTCCACCGTGGCTTGGCCCGGATCCTGAACCGCCACCCGGATTGTGATCATACCGGAAGGCGTTGGAATTCTTGAACTCTCGCATGATGTAACAATCCTTCCACAGATGGTTTGATGGTTCCTCCGTCGTCCCATGCTTTGGGCAGGGCTGATTTAACAAACTATTTAAGCGCTCTGGATTGGGGCTGGGTCCGCCACCGCGGCCTTTGCCCCTACGCTGCCGGCCCCTGTTCTGCACATTGGTGTTAGCCACAAAATCCATGGAACCATCCGTTTTATGCTTGCCTCCGACGCTGCTCCCTGGGTGGTGCTGCTGTCCTTTGGAGTTGCCGTTCTTCTTTCCCTTCCCTGTCTTTTCATCATCAGACTCGGGATCCTTGGTACTATCAGAATCAGCATACTTTACCAAAGCAGCCATGAGAGTCCCTATGTCAGTGCAATGGCGCTTCATTCGTCCTAATTTCAATTTCAAGGGCCCAAACCGGCAATTGCTTTCCAAAGTCACAACTGCAGTGTCAGCATTGATGCGGTCTGATGAATGCAAGATTTGCGAAACGCGGCGCACCCAATGAGTGGTTGACTCTCCTTCCGCCTGGACGCAGGCGGCCAAGTCCACTATCGACATGGGCTGCCTGCACGTATCTTTGAAATTACTGATAAACCGAGCTCGCAATTGAGCCCATGAACCGATGGTATTGGGCGGCAGGCTCTTTAACCAAGTGCGGGCCGTTCCTTCAAGCATCATAGTAAAATATTTCACACATGCAGCTTCATCTACGTCAAGCATCTCCATGGCCATCTCGTAACTCTCCACCCATGCCTCCGGGGGTTGATCTGCTGTATAATTCGGTACCTTGCGTGGCCCCTTGAAGTCCTTAGGTAGGCGCACATTGCGCAAAGCAGGTATAAGGCAAGGCACCCCCAAAGCGCTAGAAGCAAGCCCTGGTTCGACCGAAGTGGTGGGATGAACCGGCGTAAGTTGGCGGGTCTGATGTGCCGCCAATCCGGCTTCCCTGCGTGTACGGGCCCGGTCTACCAACTCCTGAGCATCGGGAGCCGGATTGTTGCCGCGGGCACTCCACGCCGCGCATTGCTGGACTCAGCTTGTTCTTCCATGTGCCTGTTATAACTCCGGGTTGGACGTGGAGTAGAATGAATCCGCTCGCGGCTGTATGAATACGCCTCCTGTTGGACCAGCGCCGTTCTGAGGAGCTCCTTGACCCGGCGCGTCTCTATTGCCTGTAAAGAATCTCCCTCGACCGGAATAGCCTCTAGACGCGCTGCCGCAGGAACAAGATTATCCAGCGGGTTGGAGTAGTGATCCGGGGGTGTGGTCACAATCCGTGGCTCTGGGTTGTAACGGGGCAGATCTATTATGCGGGGCTGAACCGTCGCGCCTGTCCTGGGCGCCTCTGCTCGGTTTACCACTGGTTGATTACTGGTCCCTGCTCCAGGAGTATTGAAAAGATCCCTTCCTTCAACAACTGGTGGCAGGCGGGACCGATATTTCCTCCTCATGACCTCCTGCGAAGCGTTCTGATCCAGCATGAACTTATAGGCTTGTGCGTCCAAAGTGGCCCGTTCCGCAGTCATCCTGACCTCCTCGGCCGCCAGATCCGCCTTGGCCTGGCTAATCTGTTCTTTCACCTTTGCAATCTCTGCGTTATGAGCGTCCCGATCCGCCGGATTAGCCTCTGTCAAGAGCGCTGCCGGTGCGTCGAACAGATCGGATAATACTTGAACCGGTGGGCGCACAAAACCTCCTGCTCCGGCAGCCGTTGAACCGGAAACCATTGCTGCGGCCGTCGATGACTGAGGCGCTGCTTGGGTGCCGGCCATGAATATGCCGACCCGGCTAGGCAGATCGGAGGGGTCCGGAATACTGTTGCCGTCGGACCAGCCCCCAATCCGACCATCATGCACTTGATACAGGGACTCAGTTTCCCCGGTTGACGACTCATCGCCGGAATAAACGATGGTTTCGCCACCAGATTCTGATCCGTTCTCATACTTTCCTCCGTGGATGACTCCCACAAAGGCACGCTTTACGGCTGGCTTAATCCGGGCAGGTCGCGCACACTGAGCTGTCTCGATGAGGTCGGTGCAGGTGTCCAGCTCAGGGCCCGGTTCACCAATCTTGCCGATAAAAACGTGTATACTGCCAAAGGGGACCCGGTACCCGTACTCAACTGAGCCGGCCTCGGGGCCCCAGCCTTCGTCGTCGATGTAAACCTTACCGCGGCGACTCTTGGTCATCCGGCCCACGGCATATCCCTTGAGTCCTTCAAAGCGGCCCTCCAAGAACTTGAAACCATCGTGCGATAGCCCCACGGTGGGCGCCAACTGTCGTGGGTTTGTCACGGCAGATGTCCTATCCAAAGGACTTAGTCATGGAGCCATCACAACGGGTTAACTCGAAGGGGTTAAAGCGGACACAAAGACACAGAGAATTATACTAGTTCGGCCCCTTCGATGAAGGTAAAAGCCTACGTCTAGTTGGTGTTGGAATTGATGAAGTCTCGACGACTAGGGAGCAATCGCTTCTCCTAGGCCTCGAGTTGTTGGTCCCCCCCTGAACCGATATCGGGTCGTCCCCTTATATACACGGGTGACGCCCGTCGGTTCGTAGAGTCCCACTCTCCGGTTTACACTCGTACCCGGGTTGGTCTCTTGCTTATTCCTAACTTACAATACAAGTTGTACACAGGCCGGTTTACGGCTACAGATGTTAAACCGACTACGGCCTCGGGCCTTTACATAGCCTCTTGGGCTTTAACATCTTGAGCTACTGATGAAATTAACCCGGCCCAGATAGGCCGGTTTAGGCCCAGTAGTAATATTCCCAATAGGATCCATGTATGAGAACAAAGTGTGGACTTTGGTTGACTTTCCCGATGATCAGCAAGCCATAGAGAATAAATGGATCTTCAAGAAGAAGACTGACACTGACGGTAATGTTACTGTCTACAAAGGTCGCCTTGTTGCGAAAGGTTTTTGACAAGTTCAAGGAGTTGACTACGATGAGACCTTCTCACCCGTAGCGATGCTTAAGTCTGTCCGAATCATGTTAGCAATTGTCGCATTTTATGCTTATGAAATTTGGCAAATGGATGTAAAAACTGCATTCCTTAATGGATATCTTAAAAAAGAGTTGTATATGATGCAACCAGAAGGCTTTGTCGATCCGAAAGGTGCTAACAAAGTGTGCAAGCTCCAGCGACCCATTTATGGACTGGTGCAAGCCTCTCGGAGTTGGAATATACGCTTTGATAGTGTGATCAAAGCATATGGTTTTATACGGACTTTTGGAGAAGCCTGTATTTACAATAAAGTGAGTAGATAACCCCGGCAGGGTGGAGCCTGGGGTGTCCGGTCATGGCGACGGCTCCAGGGGCGAAACCCGCGGCGCTGGAGGAAGCGGGCGGGGAAGGGGGTGGTGCACAAGGAAGATGGATCGTTGTTGGACGGACGAACGTCGCGCTCGTCATGGACTGCCGCACGACCCCCTCTGCAAGCTATGCTGCCAAGAGCTCGAGTCCCTGGATCACTTACTTGCCCGGTGTGTCTTCTCCCGGTTAACTTGGCACGAAATCCTCTCATGGTGCCGACTACCAATCCCCACGCCAAGCTCTACCGATGCCTTCTTTGACTGGTGGTGCAAGACCAATAACTCCTCCCCTGCTTCATTCCGCAAGGGGATGAACGCGCTCATCGTGCTCACCGCTTGGTCCATCTGGAAGCACCAGAACATCGCTGTCCTCGACAATGCCCGGACTTTGAACGACGATCTTGCTGGCACAATCAAACATGAGGCCCGCCTGTGGGCATGTGTTGGAGCAACTAAGCTAGCATCTATCATTCTGTAACCTGAGATATAGTGTAATGAGGCTGAGCACCCTCCCCCTGCTCATGTTGCACTCTTCGGGTCGCCTTCGGCGCATGCCCCTAGAGTTGCACCCTGTACTCTCCCCCCCCCTATCAATGAAATGATACGCAACAATGCGTATTCACCAAAAAACAAGAAAGTGAGTGGGAGCTCTGTAGCATTTCTAATATTATATGTGGATGACATATTGTTGATTAGAAATAATACAGAATTTCTGGATAGCATAAAAGGATAATTGAGTAAGAATTTTTTCAATGAAAGACCTCGGTGAAGCTGCTTATATATTGGGCATCAAGATCTATAGAGATAGATCAAGACGCTTAATTGGAATTTCACAAAGCACATACCTTGATAAAGTTTTGAAGAAGTTCAAAATGGATCAGTCAAAGAAAGGGTTCTTGCCTGTGTTACAAGGTGTGAAGTTGAGTCAGACTCAATGCCCGACCACTGCAGAAGATAGAGAGAAAATGAAAGTCATTCCCTATGCCTCAGCCATAGGTTCTATCATGTATGCAATGTTGTGTACCAGACCTGATGTGTGCCTTGCTATTAGTTTAGCAGGTGATGTCTACTATGCATCCTTCTTCTTGTAGACGTTGTTGGGCCTCCAAGTGCAGAAGTTTGTAGGACAGTAGCAAATTTCCCTCAAGTGGATGACCTAAGGTTTATCAATCCGTGGGACGCGTAGGATGAAGATGGTCTCTCTCAAGCAACCCTGCAACCAAATAACAAAGAGTCTCTTGTGTCCCCAACATACCCAATACAATGGTAAATTGCATAGGTGCACTAGTTCGGCGAAGAGGTGGTGATACAAGTGCAATATGGATGGTAGATATAGGTTTTTGTAATCTGAAAATATAAAAACAGCAAGGTAACTAATGATAAAAGTGAGCGTAAACGGTATTGCAATGCTAGGAAACAAGGCCTAGGGTTCATACTTTCACTAGTGCAAGTTCTCTCAACAGTAATAACATAATTGGATCATATAACTATCCCTCAACATGCAACAAAAAGTCACTCCAAAGTCACTAATAGCGGAGAACAAACGAAGAGATTATTGTAGGGTATGAAACCACCTCAAAGTTATTCTTCTGGATCGATCTATTCAAGAGTTCGTACTAGAATAACACCTTAAGACACAAATCAACCAAAACCCTAATGTCACCTAGATACTCCAATGTCACCTCAAGTATCCGTGGGTATGATTATACGATATGCATCACACAATCTCAGATTCATCTATTCAAACCAACACAAAGTACTTCAAAGAGTGCCCCAAAGTTTCTACCGGAGAGTCAAGATGAAAACGTGTGCCAACCCCTATGCATAAGTTCACGAGGTTACAGAACTCGCAAGTTGATCACCAAAACATACATCAAGTGGATCACGTGAGTATCCCATTGTCACCACAGATAAGCACATGCAAGACATACATCAAGTGTTCTCAAATCCTTAAAGACTCAATCCGATAAAATAACTTCAAAGGGAAAACTCAATCCATTACAAGAGAGTAGAGGGGGAGAAACATCATAAGATCCAACTATAATAGCAAAGCTCGCGATACATCAAGATCGTGCCAAATCAAGAACACGAGAGAGAGAGAGAGAGATCAAAGACATAGCTACTGGTACATACCCTCAGCCCCGAGGGTGAACTACTCCCTCATCATCATGGAGAGCGTCGGGATGATGAAGATGGACACCGATGAGGGATCCCCCCTCCGGCAGGGTGCCGGAATAGGGTCCTGATTGGTTTTTGGTGGCTACAGAGGCTTGCAGCGGCGGAACTCCCGATCTAGGTTTCTTTCTGGAAGTTTCGGTATATATAAGAGGTGTCGGACTCAGGAACAAGTCAGGGGGTCCCCGAGGCGGCCACGAGGTAGGGGCGCGCCCAGGGGGGTAGGGCGCGCCCCCCACCCTTGTGGTGGCCTCGGGAGTCCTCTGGTCCATCTCTGGTACTCCGTGGGCTTCTTCTGGTCCAAAAATAAGCTCCGTGAAATTTCAGGTCAATTGGACTCCGTTTGGTTTTCCTTTTCTGCGATACTCAAAAACAAGGAAAAACAGAAAACTGGCACTAGGCTCTAGGTTAATAGGTTAGTCCCAAAAATCATATAAAATAGCATATAAATGTATATAAAACATCCAAGGTTGATAATATAATAGCATGGAACAATCAAAAATTATAGATACATTGGAGACGTATCAGCAGGGACATACCAAAGTAATCCAGGAGTGGATCACTGGACAACGGTCAAGAACATCATGAAATACCTTAAAAGGACTAAGGATATGTTTCTCGTTTATGGAGGTGACAAAGAGCTCGTCGTAAATGGTTACGTCGATGCAAGCTTTGACACTGATCCGGATGACTATAAGTCACAAACTGGATACGTATTTATATTGAATGGTGGAGCTGTCAGTTGGTGCAATTCTAAGTAGAGTGTCCTGGCGGGATCTACGTGTGAAGTGGATTACATAGCTGCTTCGGAAGCAGCAAATGAAGGAGTCTGGATGAAGGAGTTCATATCCGATCTAGGTGTAATACCTAGTGCATCGGGTCCAATGAAAATCTTTTGTGACAATATTGGTGCGATTGCCTTGGCAAAGGAATCCAGATTTCACAAGAGAACCAAGCACATCAAGAGATGCTTCAATTCCATCCGCGATCAAGTCAAGGAGGGAGACATAGATATTTTCAAAATACATACGGATTTGAATGTTGCAGACCCGTTGACTAAGCCTCTCTCACGAGCAAAACATGATCAGCACCAAGACTCCATTGGTGTTAGAATCATTACTATGTAATCTAGATTATTGACTCAAGTCCAAGTGGGAGACTGAAGGAAATATGCCCTAGAGGCAATAATAAAGTTGTTATTTATATTTCCTTATATCATAATAATGTTTATTATTCATGCTAGAATTGTATTAACCGGAAACTTAGTACATGTGTGAATACATAGACAAACAGAGTGTCCCTGGTATGCCTCTACTTGACTAGCTCGTTAATCAAAGATGGTTAAGTTTCCTAGCCATAGACATGTGTTGTCATTTGATGAACGGGATCACATCATTGGAGAATGATGTGATGGACAAGACCCATCCGTTAGCTTAGCATAATGATCGTTTAGTTTTATTGCTATTGTTTTCTTCATGCCTTATACATGTTCCTCAGACTATGAGATTATACAACTCCCGAATACCGGAGGAACACCTAGTGTGCTATCAAACATCACAACGTAACTAGGTGATTATAAAGATGCTCTAAAGGTGTTTCTGATGGTGTTTGTTGATTTGGCATAGATCGAGATTAGGATTTGTCACTCCATGTATCGGAGAGGTATATCTGGGCCCTCTCGGTAATGCACATCACTATAAGCCTTGCAAGCAATGTGACTAATGAGTTAGTTACGAGATGATGCATTACGGAACGAGTAAAGAGACTTGCCGGTGACGAGATTGAACTAGGTATGATGATACCGACGATCGAATCTCGGGCAAGTAACATACCGATGACAAAGGGAACAACGTATGTTGTTATGCAGTTTGACCGATAAAGATCTTCATAGAATATGTAGGAGCCAATATGAGCATCCAGGTTCCGCTATTGGTTATTGACCGGAGATGTGTCTCGTTCATGTCTACATAGTTCTCGAACCCGTAGGGTCCGCACGCTTAATGTTCGATGACGATTTGTATTATGAGTTATGTGATTTGATGACCAAAGTTTGTTCAGAGTCCCGGATGAGATCATGGACATGACGAGGAGTCTCGAAATGGCCGAGACATAAATATTGATATATTGGACGATGTTATTCGGACACCGGATGAGTTCCGAGAGGTACCGGATAATTATCGGAGTGCCGGAGGGTTATCGGAACCCCCCGGGGGAACTAATGGGCCATGATGGGCCTTAGCGGGGAGAGAGAAGGGCCGCAAGGGGGCTGGCCGCACCCCCCCCCCCTCTTGGGTCCGAATTGGACTAGGGGAAGGGGGTGGCGCCCCCCTTTCCTTCCCTTCTCCCTCTCCCTTCCTTCTTCCCCCTCTTCCTCAGGTGGAATCCTACTAGGACTTGGAGTCCTAGTAGGACTCCCCTCTTCTGGCGAGCCCTACAGGGCTGTCCAGCCTCCCCCTCCCCTCCGTTATATAAGGGGGCGGGTGGGCACCCTAGAACACACAAGATCAATTGACTTAGCCGTGTACGATGCCCCCTCCACAGTTACACACCTCGGTCATATCGTCGTAGTGCTTAGACGAAGCCCTGCGCCGGTAACTTCATCATCACCGTCGCCATGCCGTCGTGCTGACGGAACTCTCCCTCAGCCTCAACTGGATCAAGAGTTCGAGGGACAACATCGAGCTGAACGTGTGCTGAACGCGGAGGTGCCGTATGTTCAGTGCTTGGATCGGTTGGATCGTGAAGACGTTCGACTACATCAACGCGTTACTAAACACTTTCGCTTTCGGTCTATGAGGGTACGCGGACACACTCTCCCCACTCGTTGCTATGCATCTCCTAGATAGATCTTGCATGATCGTAGGTAAATTTTTTGAAATACTGCATTCCCCAACACCTGGGGGTGCCCCGAGGGAGGCACAACCCACCAGGGCGCGCCAGGAGGCCCAGGCGCGCCCTGGTGGGTTGTGCTCCCAGGATTGCCTCTTTGCTCTATAAATACCCCCAATATTTCCAGAACCCTAAAGGCATCACCAAAATATTCATCCATCCGCCGCACAGTCCAGAACCACCAGATCCAATCTAGACACTATCTCGGATGGGGTTCACCACCTCCATTGGTGCCTCTCCGATGATGCGCGAGTAGTTCTTTGTAGACCTTCGGGTCCGTAGTTAGTAGCTAGATGGCTTCATCTCTCTCTCTCTCTATGAAGTCTCAATACAATGGTCTCTTGTAGATCCATATGATGTAACTCTTTTGCGGTGTGTTTGTTGGGATCGATGAACTTTGAATTTATGATCAGATCTATCTTTTTATATCCATGAAAGTATTTGAGTTTTTTTATCTCTTTTATGCATGATCTCTTATAGCCTCATATTTCTTCTATGATATTTGGGTTTTCTTTGGCCAACTTGATCTATTTATCTTGCAATGGGAAGAGGTGCTTTGTAGTGGGTTCGATCTTACGGTGCTTGATCCCAGTTAGAGAAAGGGAACCGACACGTATGTATGGTTGCTACTAAGGATAAAACGATGGGGTCTATCTCTACATAGATAGATCTTGTCTACATCATGTCATCGTTCTTATTGCATTACTCCGTTTTTCCATGAACTTAATACACTAGATGCACGCTGGATAGCAGTCGATGTGTGGAGTAATAGTAGCAGATGCAGGCAGGAGTCAGTCTACTAATCTTGGACGTGATGCCTATGTAATGATAATTGCTTGGATATCGTCATGAGTATTTGAAGTTCTATCAATTGCCCAACAGTAATTTGTTCACCCACTGTTTGCTATTTTTTCCAGAGAAGCCACTAGTGAAACCTACGCCCCCCGGGTCTCTTTCTCATATATTTGCCTTTGCGGTCTACTTTTTCCTTGCATTTATTTTTAGATCTATTAAACCAAAAATACAAAAATACCTTGCTGCAATTTATTCTTATTTATTTTATTTGGCGTTTGATCTATCAATTTACTACAAATTTATCTCACGTCCGTTTGCCTACTTGAGGCGCCGTACCCCGAAAGGGATTGACAACCCCTTTAACACGTCGGGTTGCGAGGATTTGTTATCTGTGTGCAGGGGTTGTTTACGTTGTGTTGCTTGGTTCTCCTACTAGTTTGATAACCTTGGTTTCATATCTGAGGGAAATACCTACCGTCGCTGTGTTGCATCATCCCTTCCTCTTTGGGGAAATACAGACGTAGCTTCAAGCGACATCAATGCCCATATTGGCTCCTACATATTCTATGAAGATCTTTATCGGTCGAACCATTATGACAACATACGTAATTCCCTTTGTCCGTCTGTATGTTACTAGCCCGAGATCCGATCGTCGGTATCTCCATACCTAGTTCCTCATTACCAGCAGGTCTCTTTACTCGTTCCGTAATACATCATCATGTAACTAACTCGTTAGTCACTTTGCTTGCAAGGCTTCTTATGATGTGTATTACCGAGAGGGCCCAGAGATACCTCTCCGATACTCGGAGTGACAAATCCTAATCTCGATCTATGCCAACTCAACAAACACTTTCAGATATACCTAGAGAGCAACTTTATGATCACCCATTTACATTGTGACGTTTGATAGCACACAAGGTATTCCACCGGTATCCGGGAGTTGCATAATCTCATAGTCGAAGGAATATGTATTTAACATGAAGAAAGCAATAGCAATAAACTGAACGATTATTATGCTAAGCTAATGGATGGGTCATGTCCATCACATCATTCTCCTAATGATGTGATCCCATTATCAAATGACAACACATGTTTATGGTTGGGAAACCTTAACCATATTTGATCAACGAGCTAGTCTAGTAGAGGCTTACTAGGGAAATGGTATTTGTTTATGTATTCACACATGTATTTAAGTTTCCGATCAATACCTTGTCATGAATAAGGAAAAATAAAATAACAGCTTTATATTGCCTCTAGGGCATATTTCCTTCACCGGCATCACGACCGCCCTTCCGGCAAAGCCAAGCCCCTCGCCCCCCCCCCCCCCCCCCCCCGCGCAAGACTGCAACCGCGCCCAAGCAGAAGAAGAAGCTGACGCCCGAGGTGCGGGCCAGGGAGTCGACGAAGATAAAGGGCCGGAGGCAAGCTGCGAACGCAAGGGATGAAGCGGCGGTCGCGGCCGCCATCGTCACCGCTGTGCAGCAGGAGAACACCAACGTCCGTGTCATGGCGGCAACGAGGGAGGCGCTGATGTACCTAGGGTTAAACCCAGGCCAGCATGGGCTCGTCAACGCCGCCATGGTCGTGACTAGTGATGTCTACTACGCAAACTTTATTCTTGTAGACTCATGTTGGGCCTCCAAGCGCAGAGTTTTGTATGACAGTAGCAATTTTCCCTCAAGTGGATGACCTAAGGTTTATCAATTCGTGGGAGGCGTAGGATGAAGATGGTCTCTCCAAAACAACTGTGCAACCAAACACAAGAAATCTCTTGTGTCCCCAACACATCAAATATAATAGCAAATTGTATAGGTGCACTAGTTTAGCGAAGAGATGGTGATAAAAGTTTAATATTGATGGTAGAAATATATTTTTATAATCTCAATAAATAAAAATAGAAAGGTAGCAAATAGTAAATGGCCACAAAAACAGTATTGCAATGCTTAAAAACAAGGCCTAGGGTCCGTACTTTCACTAGTGCAATCTCTCAACAGTGCTAATATAATTGGATCATATAACCACCCCTCAAAGTGCAACGAAGAATAACTCCAAAGTTCCTATCTAGTGCAGAACATAAGACGGAATTGTTTGTAGGGTACGAAACCACCTCAAAGCTATTCTTTCCAATCAATCTATCCTAGAGTTCATACTAAAATAACATGAAGCTATTCTTTTTGATCGTTCTAACCAAGAGTTCGTACTAAAATAACACCAAAGCAAATTCAGATTCATAATATTCAATCCAACACAAAGAACTTCAAAGACTGCCCTAAGATTTCTACTAGAGAAACAAAGACAAGAACGTGCATCAACCCCTATGCTTAGATTACCCCAATGTCACCTCGGGAATCCGTGAATTGAGTGCCAAAACACATATCAAGTGAATCAATATGATACGCCATTGTCACCATGAGTAATCCTATGCAAGACATATATCAAGTGCTCTAAAATCCGTAAAAGTATTCAATCCGATAACAACGAGATCTCATAGGGAAAACTCAATTCATCACAACAAGATAGAGAGGGGAAAACACCATATGATCCGACTATATTAACAAAGCCCGCGTGTCGGGGATATACCCCGCGGTATGACCCGGCCAGGCCTGGTGACTCATTGGTAACCTAGCTGGTGTTTCAGATGGATGACAAGGCCCAAGGCCCAGAAGACCGGCTCATGTTATGGTGGGCCGATTTAAGGGGAAAAGTGTGAGGAATATTTCCCTTACCAGGAATCAAGACCCAGACTTGTATCCGGTTTGTATTAGAAGATAGGCTAATCCTAATCCTACTAGGACTAGTCATGTAACCCGCCCCTTCAACTTATATAAGGAGGGCAGGGCATCCCAAGAGGGACAGTCTGAATAATCTTGAAGGCTAGACACAACTAGAGGAGAGTCGGTTTATGCGGTGACTCCCTCATGAGCATAATGAGACCTAGCCACAAACAACATGTAGGGTTATTACCGGATGATGTTTCCCGGGGCACGAACCTGTCTAAACCCTTATCTTGTGTGTTCGCCCACCTCGCGTCTCTTGATTCCGATCAACCCCGTTCAGGCTACTACCTAAGTGTGTTGGCCTCACGACAAGTCCTCACACTAGGACATCTACCATGACAAATCCACGAGAGTTGGCACCCACCGTGGGGCTTGCGCACAGTGGTATTGAGTTCTTGGAGGGATCTCTCCTAGGGATCGAGGGGCTCGCAATTTTTCAGATGAAGAAGAGCTGGTTTGAAAGGATCAGCATCAGATTCGGGTTTATCAGTCCAGATTTACAATCGGCGGGATTTAATGTTGAATATTATTGTTACAGCTCTGGTCCGCCGCCGTCTTGTGATCGTTTTGACTGATTTCAAGTCGCCAAGACGGACGGATTTTTGAAAAAGACATGTTAGATCAACCGGCAAATCGCTAATTCATGTGTTCATGGTTACGGCTACTCTTGAGAAGAAGAAAAGTCATATGCGTGATTGATTCACCAAGACCGACTGGGTGTCGTCCGTATCCGGATCAACATGACACGACTCATACAACTACAACAGTACCGAGGCAAACTCTGCAAACTCCGTGCATTCGATTCCTCGTCGGAGTGTGTAGATAAGATCAAAGAGTGCTAGTGGCTGAAATAGTAAAAAAGGAAAATCCCGTGACGTGATATGCGGTCTCGGTGTCCACATTATGGTATTAAAGTGAGTCAAAAGTACTATTAGGAAAAGACAAAGCTATTACCTAACTGCGTTGGCCTCACGACAAGTCCTCACATTAGGACATCTGCTGTGACAAATTCGCCTCACCTCCGGCGTGTTGAGACGCCCGGCCGGTGCCGTCTTTGATCTGCCCAAGCTGCCACCAATTTGCGGCGCCTTGAGCCACCGTGACCTCAAATTGCCGCATCTGCTGGTCTTCAAGCGGCCAGTCGCCGGCTCCCGTTGGGTTCCCGAGCGACCTGCCCCCGCAGTTGTACGTGAAATCGTCGTTGCGGTTCCGCTCGCCGAGCACATGAGCCGTCACGGCTGGCACCGTCTTCAAGTTCTCACCAAGCTGCTTGAATCCGCCGCGGGTCCATCGTGGCTGCCTTCGAGCCGTCCGACTCCTCTGCTGCGTTGACGACCGGCGGCCTCCACACCCACCACGTGCTTCTATAGCGGTGATCCGCCTCGCTTTCTCAGCCGTGGCTGGCCTCGCCTCCCGCCTCTGCTGCTCCCATCGAGCGAGACAAGTTTTCTGGTCTATGGTGGCCTTCTGTGGATCATGGTGTTTTCTGGCCTGTCGTCTGTGCAGATTGCTGATTATTGGGTCATGTTGCATCTTGAACAACCTCAAGTTCTCGTGTGACACAACATGTGATACTAAAAACAAGTTACCAAGATTGAGGTCATGCAAAAAGCAGTACGCACATGAGTGACGGGCTACAACAGAAGGAGGAACATGCACGCCCCAAACTTGATGGGTAAGTGGTACCCTGTTGAAAAGATGATACATCAATTACATGCGTTGGTCGTCAAAGGTTTACATTAGATGGGTCATACCATCGCCGGTTTGTCTACGGGAACTGCATACGGACCATCTGATGTCCGACCAAATCAGGTGATATCCATCTAAGTCTATTTTAATTAACACATTGTTTTCATCAAGCAACAATTACTCTGGCTTGCAATATTTTTTTGATGCAGAACAATTGTTCACTTCAAGAGCAATGGTCAATGATGCTCAATGAATATATGTGCAAACCGCCTCCTCTGCGGCCCAATTTACATCAATATAATGTGGTTGATTCGCCCGTCCGCACTGGCTTACAACGCCGCGGCCGGTTCATCTGTCTGCTCCCGCGGCCGACTCAGTCGTGATTGATTTCAGCTTCACCGTGGTGATCGTCAACTCCGCGGTGGATAATTTGTGGCCTAACATATGAGGTGAAATCCATCCAATATGTTTTTATATTACATATTGCTTTCTTTAAAAGAGCAATTACTCTGGCTTGCAAAGTTCTCCAATGCAGGACAAGTTGTCTACTACAAAAGGGACTATTATACCACTGAGCTATTGAATGACTCAGACTGGTTTATATCACGGTCAAGTATGAAGAATCTCAAGCCAACTCCTCGAGTCGTCTTGAGACTCAGGGGCTACAATGACATGACTCGGCAGAATTGGCCGGTTTAAGCAAATTCAAAAATCCGAGTCATTGGAAGGAAGATAACCCGGTCCTGGAGGCTACTGCCATATTGATGAAAATTTAAAGGCCGTCAGAAAATTGCTGGCTTAAAATGAAGGATTCTGGTTTAAAATCTAGCTTGAGGGAAATATGTTTCTCACAAGCTTTGAAGCTCTCAATATCCGGTTCCGGTTCAAAAAGAATTCATCTCTCGCAAGTTCGAGTTCTCGGAGAAATTAAAGGTTGCCAAAGAGAAATTGTTGCCATGATGCGTGGTTCAAACATGGATATCCTGCCTTATGGGCTTATCTCATTATAGTCACTTGGTGGCTTCCTGCTCACTGAGCATAGCTATGATTACCCTCTTGATCTGGCTTGTACTCCATGATTACAAAATACTTGGGGGCTTCCTGCTCGTTGAGCATAGCTATGACTACCCTCTTGATCCGGCTTGTATGCCATGATTATTAAATACTTGGGGGCTTCCTGCTCATTGAGCATAGCTATGGTTACCCTATTGATCCGGCTTGCACGCCTGGAAAGAAATACTACTCGGGGGCTCTTTGTTCAATGGACAAGAGTTTTTATGACCCTTGTAGTAGGCTTGGAAGTCATGTGTATTCACCTAGAAACCCGGGTTATCCTGCCTTTTTTAGTCTGCCACTCCGCCCAAATTGACTGGAATGACTCGTTGTACTTTTGACAAGTCAATCTTATACAGACCCTGAACTTGTCAAAGTTAAAACGATGATTGGTCATGTGAGGCCCGGCTTATAAGGTTGAATGAAGGTTTAACTCAGTGGTTGTGTGGCCCTTGAAAAGCACCTGACTTGAAGGCTTGGCAGCCTGTGAAAAGCCTTGTTTTTGCTTTTCATTCGATTTGAGCATTTTTTGAGCTTCATCTTTTGTGATATATTTGAAAACCGATGAAGGTTATATTGCCCTATGGTTCAGATATGCATCTATCCGGTGTTTGTTAACCCAGCCTGGCTTTGGACTTTAAGTCGCCAGTGTATGATAAATTTATGTGCTTAGAGCGCGGTGCTCTAAGTTTTGGGATATTACCCCTTGCTGCATACAGAGCTGTAAGCCAGCAGTATGAGCCAATTCTACAGATATTGCCAGATTATCCAGCTCCGGGTTATATTGATCAATATTGAGTTTATTGAGGCTATGAGCTGCCAAAGTGATATTTTTAAAAAAAACTGGACATGACTATGAGCCACCATGGATGGGGTTATCAATTCCTAATTTTTGGGCAAAGGTTATAAGCAGCCGGGTTGCATTCCGGAGGACAATGGATGTGCATTAAGTCATTATTGGCCAAGAGCCACCGGATTATATTATTCCAATCTTTAATAGCCAACTTGGCTGGATTGTCCTTATGATATTGAATGATTGAGGTTTTCAAGGTCGCTTCAGCGCAATGGCAATTATTTCTTTATCAATGGATATGATTTTATTTACAATGGAAGGAATAGTCCCGAGTCACTGCAGGATTACGACCCGGCACTTGGGAGCTACATTATTCAAATCATGATTATACCAAATATGGAAGTCCCATGTCGCTGCAAGCATGCACCATGACACTTGGGGGCTAATGCAAGGTCATTTTTTACTTGCCTTATTGAAGACCCGACTCATCACATCGTAATGAGCCGGCCCTTGGGGGCTACCAATTGCTCCTGTCAAAAATTCAAAGTTGTAACGCCCCGGATACAACTTTCCATATTCGTAACTCCAACTCTTGCCATTTCCGGTGATGTCTTATATTATTTCCTCCGTGGTTGGGTTTTTTTTTTTTTTGCATTTTGTTCATGTCATGCATCTCATCTCATAGCATCATGCGCATTGCATCTGCATGTTTTCATAAAACTTGCAGCCGTTCGTAGTTGCCGTTTCCCTCTTTGTCTTTGTTGATCTTTTGTCAAGCCCTTTGTCTCTGTCTACCTCTCTCAAACCACTTCGCGTGCGCGTCCGAAAATTGTCCCGAACCCGACCCGGGAAGTCGTTACCGTTGTGTCCGGATCATCCCCTAACGTCTACAAAACATCTCTGTTTTGTTAATTGAGCTCCCTACCTATTTATTCTCGACCGTATGATTACGATCGGAGGGTCCGATTTCTCCTAACCAAAACCCTCTTGCTATATATATAGGTCCAACCCTAGGATCTAGGGATCCTGTCCAATCCTCTCCCTTGTCCCGTCACGCCGCCGCCACTGTTCTCTCGGGATCCATCCCGAGCCAACCACCATCTCCCTCAATCCCCTCAGCCTACCACCTCCTCTCCTCGATCCCCTCCCGAGCAGGTGCTCGCCCGAGCACCCCCGCAAGCAGCAGCAGCTCCCGCAGCTCCAGTGCGCCCCTACCCCGAGCTCCTCTCATGCTCCTCCCATGGCGCCCTCGTTCCCGAGCACGTCCACCCCGCGACCGTGCGCCTCCGACCTCGAGCGCCTCCTCGCCTGACCTCTTCGCGCCTGCAACTCCTCGCCGGAGCAGGCAACCGGACCGCAGCCAGGCCTCTCCCTCTTCCCTCTGCTTCCCCTTCCCTCTACTCTCCATTCCCCTCTCTGACCTCCTGCTTTTTCCCTCTTATCGACAGGAACAACGACGCCATGGCGCCCAGAGCTTGAGCTCGTCCGGCACCATCTAGACCCATCTCCGGGGACCGGATTCACCTCCCACCGCCGGGAATCGGTTCCCCTCGACCTCGCGCCGCCACCACTCGTCTTCCGGTCGAAGCCCCAGCTCCCGCTGCGGCCTTGCTTTGTTCGTCGTCATCTCCGACGGACCCGACGCGGCCCCATGTCGTCGGCCTCGTCCCTGCCTCCAGGGCGCCGCGCCGCCCCATAGGAGACCACCTGCCTCCGCGCCAAGTCCTGCAGTCGCCTCGCCAAGTCCCGCCCCGCCATCTCCAGCGTCGCGCCCAAGTCCCGCCGTCCGTCTCCCTGTACCTACTGCTGCTGCTTCTGTTCTTCAGATACGAGAGCGCATCGCCCCAGCTGCGTTGACCGCATCGTCAGCGCCCCCCTGCCTCGCCCGCGTGGGCCACAGGCAGGCCGGCCTAGCGCGCCCCCTTGCTGGCCTCTCTCCTCCACCGACCGGGCCGAAGCCCATGGGTGAGCAGCCTAGATCCAGTGCCCCTTGGCCCAGTTCCAGCAGATTTGGCCCATGCGCGTTTTTTTCCCTGACCTGCGAATTTCCTAATTATCCTGAGAAAACAGTTTTGCAGAAAAACCCCTAGACTTCATGCATATAATATCTTAATAACCGTGCATCGGTTTAAAATGATTTATATATGTAAAATGCTCAGAAATTTGTGTAGTTTAATAATATCCAACATTCATGCATGTTTAAAATGTTTAACTTGCTGTTTGTTTAAATTTGCTCTAATGCCATGTTAAAATGATTTAATTCATAATTAAATAACCGTAGCTCGGATTTTAATAAATTATATATGTAAATGGGGTAGAAAAATGCATAGATTAACATGATGCACTTTATTTTGCTGTTTAACAACAATAAAATATGGTTTTAGGCAGAACAGTACCTAATCCATAAATATGCACATGAGGAGTTTCCGGAATTGTTGTTTGTTGTTTCCGGCCTCATTTAATCTTGCCTAGATAGGTGGTTTCATTATGCTTCATCTCTTGCCATGTTAACCAACATTTAATATTGCTGAGTAGTTTAAACGAGAGAGAACTAAATAGTCATGTGGTGTTTTGTCAATATGCAACTCGTTGCATATTGAACTCCACTTAATTTGTAGTGTTGTTTGTCGCACTTTGCCATGCCATGCTTATTTAAAACGGACATGCATCATTCTTGTTTGTGCATCATGCCATGTTTATGTGTTGGTTGTTTACTATGTTGTTTGTTTCTTTCCGGGTTGCTTCTCTCGTTAGCTTCGGTTTCGTTCCGGAGTTGTGAGGATTCGTTCGACTACGTCCGTTTGTCTTCTTCATGGACTCGTTCTTCTTCCTTGCGGGATCTCAGGCAAGATGACCATACCCTCGAAATCACTTCTATCTTTGCTTGCTAGATGCTCGCTCTTTTGCTATGCCTACGCTGTGATACCTACCACTTGCTTATCATGCCTCCCATATTGTTAAACCAAGCCTCTAACCCACCTTGTCCTAGCAAACCGTTGTTTGGCTATGTTACCGCTTTGCTCAGCCCCTCTTATAGCGTTGTTAGTTGCAGGTGAAGATGAAGTTTGTTCCTTGTTGGAACATGGAGATGTTGTTCCTTGTTGGAACATGTTTACTTGTTGGGATATCACAATAAATCTTATTTAATTAATGCATCTATATACTTGGTAAAGGGTGGAAGGCTCGGCCTTATGCCTGGTGTTTTTTTCCACTCTTGCCGCCCTAGTTTCCGTCATATCGGTGTTATGTTCCCGGATTTTGCGTCCCTAACGCGGTTGGGTGATTTATGGGACCCGCTTGACAGTTCGCTTTGAATAAGACTTTTCCAGCGAGGCCCAACCTTGGTTTTACCATTTGCCTCACCACCACCTACTTTTCCCTTGGGAGTCGCTCTCTCGAGGGTCATCTTTATTTAGCCCCCCCCCCCCCCCCGGGCCAATGCTTGTCTAAGTGTTGGCCCGAAACGAGTAGACTGCGGGGCCCCCTCGAGGAAACTTGAGGCTTGGTTTTACTCGTAGGATGTCTCATCCGGTGTTGCCCTGAGAACGAGATATGTGCAGCTCCTATCAGGATGTCGGCGCATCGGGCGGCTTTGCTGGACTTGTTTTATTACTGTCGAATTGTCTTGTAGCCGGGATTCCGAGACTGATCGGGTCTTCCCGGGGAGAAGGAATATCCTTCGTTGATCGCGAGAGCTTATCATGGGCTAAGTTGGGACACCCCTGCAAGGTTTGAACTTTCGAAAGCCGTGCCCGCGGTTATGGGCAGATGGGAATTTGTTAATGTTCGGTTGTAGAAAACCCGAAGTTGATCTTAATTAAAATACACCAACCGCGTGTGTAACCGTGATGGTCTCTTCTCGGCGGAGTCCGGGAAGTGAACACGGTTGTTGAAGTTATGCTTGACGTAAGTAGTTCAGGATCACTTATTTATCATAGTTGTTCGACCGTGCTTTTGCCTTCTCTTCTCGCTCTCATTTGCGTATGTTAGTCACCATATATGCTAGTCGCTTGCTGCAGCTCCACCTCACTACCCTGTCCTACCTTTAAGCTTAAATAGTCTTGATCTCGCGGGTATGAGATTGCTGAGTCCTCGTGACTCACCAGATACTTCCAAAACCAGTTTGCAGGTGCCGATGAAACCGTGCAGGTGACGCACTCGAGCTCAAAGGAGGAGCTCGATGAAGATCTTGTCCTTTATGTTGTTTCGTTCTAGTCGATCAGTAGTGGAGCCCAGTTGGGGTCGATCAGGGACCTTTGTCGCTTTTGGGGTTTCTTCTTTTATTTTGGCTTCGTAGTCGGGCCCTGATTGTAACTGTATGATGTAATGTTTTATTCATGTATTTGTGTGAAGTGGCGATTGTAAGCCAACTATGTATCTCTTTCCCTTATGTATTACATGGGTTGTGTGAAGATTACCTCACTTGCGACATTGCTTTCAATGCGGTTATGCCTCTAAGTCGTGCTTCGACACGTGGGAGATATAGCCACATCGAGGGCGTTTCAAGTTGGTATCAGAGCCTTCCCCGACCTTAGGAGCCCCCACTGATTGATCGTTTTTAGCGGCCGAGTTGTGTCTAGAAAAATGTTTTGAGTCATTTAGGAATTATATATCGGAGAGTTTAGGAATTCTTTTTACTTCCCAGTATTCTCATCGCTCTGGTAAGGCATCCTGACGTAGAGTTTTGACTCTTCTCTTCTCAAATTTCACTAAAAAAAATTTAGGATCACGCGGGTATCTTAGAATCGTTCTGATGGTTTTATGATGACAACATTGTCTTGGTTGCCTCCCGTCAGCAGGGGTTTAGTGGAGGTGTCCCGGGGAGTTGAGCTCCGAGGTGTTGTCGTCATAATTTTATCGTTGCAGTTCTGGAATACCTGAGTTTAGTACGCCGACATCGAAAATCTCTTTTGTACAGTTGTTGGTGAGATAACCCTGATAGCCCAGTACTGAGGCGAGTGCGGGAGTATTGCCATAACTCGTATAACGGATGCTTTTCGAAGGTTGAGGTAGACGATTTCCGAAGGTTTCTTGGTTATGTGTTGAAGGATGGATACAGCTGGATCTAGGTATTGTTAGTTTGGGTGATATGTTTTGTGTCCCCTGTATCCCCAACACCTGATTGCATAACCAGAAAGTTTCAGGAGTTTATAGGTGGGAATTCATGTACCTCGTAGGATATCTTTCTAACAGACACATGATACGATATGGGATCTATCATATGTTTGTTTCCGGCTTATTCTGCAAGCCAAATCATTGTTTTGTTTTATTTGTGGTATTCGAGTTGCTTCGATGTCAAGTGTTGATTCCATACCTTTTCCAAGCGGTGTTCTCATATTCCTATATGGATACTAATCCTTCTTGATCATCGAGATTGTCATGCCAATTTTTTTCCAACCGGTGTGTCCCTCTTCAAGTGGATCCGATCACTTCAACATTCGCAAGATCAATTATCAGTTCTTCTCAACGGTGTTTGTCTCATCCGCCCCAAAATTGTCTTTGTTTTTCCCGCCCTCCCACCCTCTTTCTTTAAGGACTCAGATTTCTTAATCAAGTATCCTTTTATTGATGGGAAGTCTCTCCATTCTTTTCTTTCAATGTTCTTATTCGGTGATTTCTCATGAAGACGCTAAGGAAGCTTCAACTTTATCATTGTTCCATTATAAGTTTCTTCTCCGGTGGATTCAATTCAAGCTTTATTGATCATATCCTTCCGTGTTTCAAATGTTTTCTCGTACCGGTGCACCTGTTAATCATTCACCTCTCGCTATTCATTTGTTCCGGAGTGATGAAGATATCTCAGAAGATTCAAGTTTCCATTCTCAATTCACTCAAGTTCTTTTGAGGATGTTATCTCATTCAAGCCATTTAAATCAACCGGTGTGTTCTCCCTTTCAAGTAATCGTTCAATAGTGTTTCTTTTGAGTGGGCCCTAACCCACAGGTCTTTTCCCAGGATCTTACCTGACTCTTCTATTTTCCCGGAGCTTCTAAAAATTCATTTCAAAGTGTGATGTAAGAATGAAGTTTCATCAGTCATATGTCTTTCTCCTAGATCTTCCAAATTCTTTTCATCGTTGGTTCAACCTTTCTAATTTTCATTCCGGAGTGCCTCAACAATTCATGGTGGTGTTTTCTCGTCATCATTCTCAACATGTGAAGACCGAAGAAGAGTTTCTCTTAATCTTGCTCCATTCTCTTCAAGATTCATGGTTCTAGCTTGATGCCATCCTCTCATAATTGTTTTCGATTGTGAGTATTCTTTTCACCCATCCGAAGCATTTCAGGAGTCTTTTCAGTTTGATTCTCCGGAGCCTTTCATCTCAGAATAATTCATTCTCAGCTTCGTCTATCGTTCTCCAAATCTTACCGGTGCATCACTCTAGTATTCTCTAACCAGCTCGTGATCTATTCGTTCATTTGTATCTAAATTCCCTCAAGTATCAACGTCATTTTCTAATTCTTCCCGGTGTTTTTATCGTTTCTTCGTTCATTTTCAATTCTTACGGTGGTTCGTTCAAGAGTTCTCTTCCTTCGTTATCATATAGATTTATTCGTTGTTTTCAATCCTACCGGTGGTTCGTTGAAGACATTCCCAAGTTTGTGCTATATCTATCTTAATCCTTTCTACGGGAATAAGTAGTATGCCAAATCCATTGCTTGTCATCAATTTAAATTGGTGAAGGATACGCATAACATAATTCTTGTTCTTGTTTCTTCCAAGTGATTAATTCCTTCTTTCGGAGTTTGTTCATGATGAATAAATTCTCGATTTCAATTGTTTCATGTTTTCTTTTCCCGGAGTTCCAAGCTCTCATCTCCACGAAGATCCTTTCTAAATCATTGCAAGGCTTCACCTTGTGTTTTGGACTTCTCTTTCTTTCTTTCATCCTTTTTGTTTACCGGAGCTCTTCATGATGGTTCATCAAGGATTTCTGTCATCTCAAAGGGTTCGTCAAGGATTCCTTTCTTTCTTCAATTATTCTTCAAGATTTCTCTCGGAGTTAAGATCCGTCAAGCCATACTCTAAATAAACATAGTGTTCAACACATGTTTTGTTTTGAGGAATTCAAGTATTCTTCATCTTGCATTTCGAAGTGCAATTATTTCTACCTTATCTTTTGAGATGGTGTTATGTCATCCTTGGCAATCTCTCCTCGTGCTTCATGATTCACATGTTGTCAAGAATGAGGTATTTAAATCCATCAATCTCTTCATTGGAGTTATCTTGGGTTATATTTCACCTAAAGCTTTCCCTAAGGATTGTTGCTATTTATGGTGCTTATAAATGACCCAAGTTCTTCATTTGTCCTCCTAGTGAGATAAGTTTCTCGTCTCCTTGTTGATATCAGTCCAATCATTTGTTTCCGTTGGTGGCGGAAGCGCACCTCATAATTTTGAGATGTTTCCATAAGTCCACTACAAGCTTATCCTTTCGTCGTTGGTTTTCCAACAACTCCGTTCTAACCTTCTTGGAAGGGTGCTTCCAAGATCATTTGTGGCAGAAGTTGGCATTTTCTTCTCCATTCCTTTATTCCAATGATCTAACTTCTATTTCTTCTTCCAGAGGTTTTGTGATGTTGCTCCGTTCACTCTTCTTCTCGAGTGGTGAGGATCATGTTCTTTGCTTTTGCTTATCCATTTAACTGGAGTGACATGCCTTCTTTTCAAGTTCTTCCCATTTTGTCAAGTTTTACCTCCCTTCTCAACCGGAGTGTTGTGTCATCTCTTCAAGTTCTTTTCCATCTTATCAAGTTTCCTTCTCTTTTCTACCGGAGTGCTGTTCAAATTCTTTCATTCTTGTTCCTTGACTATCTCATTATACCGAGGTGATCATATTCTTTTCGTTCGTGAAGCTCTTATTTCCATGTCTTTCAACCTTCAAGTTCTCGCAATACTCCTTGTTCCTCTTTTCTACCGGATTGTTTGCAATTTCGTTCATCTCTGTTGTACTCTTTCTTTTAAATTGCTCAACCTCTCAAGGTTCGTGGTTTCACTCGTTCGTCAAAGAAGCAACTTAGTTTTACCTCTTCTCTTCCTCTTCCGTTTCTCTCCGGTGCCATTCTAGATCTCGGGACGAGATCCTCTCGTAGTGGTGGAGTGTTGTAACGCCCCGGATACAACTTTCCATATTCGTAACTCCAACTCTTGCCATTTCCGGTGATGTCTTATATTATTTCCTCCGTGGTTGGGTTTTTGTTTTTTTTGTTTTGCATTTTGTTCATGTCATGCATCTCATCTCATAGCATCATGCGCATTGCATCTGCATGTTTTCATAAAACTTGCAGCCGTTCGTAGTTGCCGTTTCCCTCTTTGTCTTTGTTGGTCTTTTGTCAAGCCCTTTGTCTCTGTCTACCTCTCTCAAACCACTTCGCGTGCGCGTCCGAAAATTGTCCCGAACCCGACCCGGGCAGTCGTTACCGTTGTGTCCGGATCATCCCCTAACGTCTACAAAACATCTCTGTTTTGTTAATTGAGCTCCCTACCTATTTATTCTCGACCGTATGATTACGATCGGAGGGTCCGATTTCTCCTAACCAAAACCCTCTTGCTATATATATAGGTCCAACCCTAGGATCTAGGGATCCTGTCCAATCCTCTCCCTTGTCCCGTCGCGCCGCCCCCACTGTTCTCTCGGGATCCATCCCGAGCCAACCACCATCTCCCTCAATCCCCTCAGCCTACCACCTCCTCTCCTCGATCCCCTCCCGAGCAGGTGCTCGCCCGAGCACCCCCGCAAGCAGCAGCAGCTCCCGCAGCTCCAGCGCGCCCCTACCCCGAGCTCCTCTCATGCTCCTCCCATGGCGCCCTCGTTCCCGAGCACGTCCACCCCGCGACCGTGCGCCTCCGACCTCGAGCGCCTCCTCGCCGGACCTCTACGCGCCTGCAACTCCTCGCCGGAGCAGGCAACCGGACCGCAGCCAGGCCTCTCCCTCTTCCCTCCGCTTCCCCTTCCCTCTGCTCTCCATTCCCCTCTCTGACCTCCTGCTTTTTCCCTCTTATCGACAGGAACAACGACGCCATGCCACCCGGAGCTTGAGCTCGTCCGGCACCATCTAGACCCATCTCCGGGGACCGGATTCACCTCCCACCACCGGGAATCGGTTCCCCTCGACCTCGCGCCGCCACCACTCGTCTTCCGGTCGAAGCCCCAGCTCCCGCCGCGGCCTTGCTTTGTTCGTCGTCATCTCCGACGGACCCGACACGTCCCCATGTCGTCAGCCTCGTCCCTGCCTCCAGGGCGCCGCGCCGCCCCATAGGAGACCACCTGCCTCCGCGCCAAGTCTTGCAGTCGCCTCGCCAAGTCCCGCCCCGCCATCTCCAGCGTTGCGCCCAAGTCCCGCCGTCTGTCTCCCTGTACCTGCTGCTGCTGCTGCTTCTGTTCTTCAGATACGAGAGCGCATCGCCCCAGCTGCGTTGACCGCATCGTCAGCGCCCCCCTGCCTCGCCCGCATGGGCCACAGGCAGGCCGGCCTAGCGCGCCCCCTTGCTGGCCTCTCTCCTCCACCGACCGGGCCGAAGCCCATGGGTGAGCAGCCCAGATCCAGTGCCCCTTGGCCCAGTTCCAACAGATTTGGCCCATGCGCGTTTTTTCCCTGACCTGCGAATTTCCTAATTATCCTGAGAAAACAGTTTTGCAGAAAAACCCCTAGACTTCATGCATATAATATCTTAATAACCGTGCATCGGTTTAAAATGATTTATATATGTAAAATGCTCAGAAATTTGTGTAGTTTAATAATATCCAACATTCATGCATGTTTAAAATGTTTAACTTGCTGTTTGTTTAAATTTGCTCTAATGCCATGTTAAAATGATTTAATTCATAATTAAATAACCGTAGCTCGGATTTTAATAAATTATATATGTAAATGGGGTAGAAAAATGCATAGATTAACATGATGCACTTTATTTTGCTGTTTAACAACAATAAAATATGGTTTTAGGCAGAACAGTACCTAATCCATAAATATGCACATGAGGAGTTTCCGGAATTGTTGTTTGTTGTTTCCGGCCTCATTTAATCTTGCCTAGATAGGTGGTTTCATTATGCTTCATCTCTTGCCATGTTAACCAACATTTAATATTGCTGAGTAGTTTAAACGAGAGAGAACTAAATAGTCATGTGGTGTTTTGTCAATATGCAACTCGTTGCATATTGAACTCCACTTAATTTGTAGTGTTGTTTGTCGCACTTTGCCATGCCATGCTTATTTAAAACGGACATGCATCATTCTTGTTTGTGCATCATGCCATGTTTATGTGTTGGTTGTTTACTATGTTGTTTGTTTCTTTCCGGGTTGCTTCTCTCGTTAGCTTCGGTTTCGTTCCGGAGTTGTGAGGATTCGTTCGACTACGTCCGTTTGTCTTCTTCATGGACTCGTTCTTCTTCCTTGCGGGATCTCAGGCAAGATGACCATACCCTCGAAATCACTTCTATCTTTGCTTGCTAGATGCTCGCTCTTTTGCTATGCCTATGCTGCGATACCTACCACTTGCTTATCATGCCTCCCATATTGTTAAACCAAGCCTCTAACCCACCTTGTCCTAGCAAACCGTTGTTTGGCTATGTTACCGCTTTGCTCAGCCCCTCTTATAGCGTTGTTAGTTGCAGGTGAAGATGAAGTTTGTTCCTTGTTGGAACATGGAGATGTTGTTCCTTGTTGGAACATGTTTACTTGTTGGGATATCACAATAAATCTTATTTAATTAATGCATCTATATACTTGGTAAAGGGTGGAAGGCTCGGCCTTATGCCTGGTGTTTTTTTCCACTCTTGCCGCCCTAGTTTCCGTCATATCGGTGTTATGTTCCCGGATTTTGCGTCCCTAACGCGGTCGGGTGATTTATGGGACCCCCTTGACAGCTCGCTTGCTGCAGCTCCACCTCACTACCTTGTCCTACCTTTAAGCTTAAATAGTCTTGATCTCGCGGGTGTGAGATTGCTGAGTCCTCGTGACTCACCAGATACTTCCAAAACCAGTTTGCAGGTGCCGATGAAACCGTGCAGGTGACGCACTCGAGCTCAAAGGAGGAGCTCGATGAAGATCTTGTCCTTTATGTTGTTTCGTTCTAGTCGATCAGTAGTGGAGCCTAGTTGGGGTCGATCGGGGACCTTTGTCGCTTTTGGGGTTTCTTCTTTTATTTTGGCTCCGTAGTCGGGCCCTGATTGTAACTGTATGATGTATTGTTTTATTCATGTATTTGTGTGAAGTGGCGATTGTAAGCCAACTATGTATCTCTTTCCCTTATGTATTACATGGGTTGTGTGAAGATTACCTCACTTGCGACATTGCTTTCAATGCGGTTATGCCTCTAAGTCGTGCTTCGACACGTGGGAGATATAGCCACATCGAGGGCGTTTCAAAAGTACACATGCCTTAATCCATTAAATTGAAGGGTCCATTGCTATGTTGGTAGAGCACAAGGCTCTTAACCTTGTGGACGTGGGTTCAAGCCCCATGGTGGGGGTTACATCATATGATGTTATTTTCAATGAAGTATATATAAAGTCCCAACTCAGTATTATCTTACTGAGCCGGCCCTTGGGGGCTACATGTTGCTGCTCAAGTTTACATGATCATATCTACAAAGTCCCTGCTCATTATTGCATAATGACTCGGCACTTGGGGGCTACACAGGTGATATGCATATAAAGGAGGAACATCTTCAAACTCTCAGTTCTAAGCAAACCAGGAAGATCAATTGTGTGAAACGGCGTTGGCAACAATCATGACCCGGCGACTATAACAGTCATGACCCGGAATTATCAGTTTTTATAACCCGACGATTTTGGAAATCACAACTCGGCAAGTTCTATATTTTCAAGCCGGCTGAATATTAGCTAAATATTTCAAGACCAATATTTTTGTCAAGTCAGAGCATTGAAGGCCGACTCAAATAGATTCTTTATTTACAATATTTCTGCTACAAGAAAAATTGACTATGAAATTGGTCTATTGACCCGGATTTTCCAGAAGGAGGAAATGAAAAGGTGTAGGATCGAAAGTATGTCTAGAGGGGGGGTGATTAGACTACTTGACCAATCAAAAAATCTATCATTTTCCCAATTTTAGTCTTTGGCAGATTTTAGCTATCTTAGCACAAGTCAAGCAATCTTAACACAATTCAAGCAAGCATGCAAAGAGTATATGAGCAGCGGAAAGTAAAGCATGCAACTTGCAAGAATGTAAAGGGAAGGGTTTGGAGAATTCAAACGCAATTGGAGACACGAATGTTTTTGTCGTGGTTTCGATAGGTGGTGCTATCGTACATCCACGTTGATGGAGACTTCAACCCATGAAGGGTAACGGTTGCGCGAGTCCACGGAGGGCTCCGCCCACGAAGGGTCCACGAAGAAGCAACCTTGTCTATCCCATCATGGCCATCGCCCACGAAGGACTTGCCTCACTAGCGGTAGATCTTCACGAAGTAGGCGATCTCCTTGCCCTTACAAACTCCTTGGTTCAACTCCACAATCTTGTCGGAGGCTCCCAAGTGACACCTAGCCAATCTAGGAGACACCACTCTCCAAGAAGTAAACAAATGGTGTGTTGATGATGAACTCCTTGCTCTTGTGCTTCAAATGATAGTCTCTCCAACACTCAACTCTCTCTCTCACAGGATATGGATTTGGTGGAAAGAAGATTTGAGTGGAAAGCAACTTGGGGAAGGCTAGAGATCAAGATTCATATGGTGGGAATGGAATATCTTGGCCTCAACACATGAGTAGGTGATTCTCTTTCAGAAAATGTGTATTGGAAGTGTAGATATGTTCTGATGGCTCTCTCCACGAATGAAGAGTGGGTGGAGGGGAATATATAGCCTCCACACAAAAACTAACCGTTACACACAATTTACCAATATCGGTGAGACCGAATTGAGAAACTCAGTCGGACCGATTTAGCAAACCTAGTGACCGTTAGGATTTTCGGTGGGACTGAGATGCAACTCGGTAGGACCGATACGGTTAGGGTTAGGGCATAACGTAATCTCGGTGTGACCGATTACACAAACTCGGTGGGACCGATTTTGGTAATAAGCTAACCAGAGAGTTGGTCAGGTAAACTCGGTGGGACCGATTCGCTCATTTCAGTGGGACCAAAATGTTACAAAAGGGAAACAGAGAGTTTACATTGCAATCTCGGTGGTACCGATCGCTCATCTCGGTAGGACCAAAACGTTACGAAGGGAAACAGAGAGATTACAACCCCATCTCGGTGTGACCGAGATCCCTATCGGTGAGACCGATTTGCCTAGGGTTTGTGGCAGTGGCTATGACATGTGAACTCGGTGGCGACGGATAGAAAGAATCGGTGGGGCCGAGTTTGACTTTTGGTTTAGGTCATATGTGGATGTGGGAAGGTAGTTGAGGGTTTTGGAGCATATCACTAAGCACTATGAAGCAAGAACCTCATCAAGCAACACCTCATCCCTCCTTGATAGTATTGGCTTTTTCTATAGACTCAATGTGATCTTGGATCACTAAAATATAAAATGTAGAGTCTTGAGCTTTGAGCTTGAGCCAATCTTTTTGTCCTTAGTATTTTGAGGGGTCCACTTTCCTCATCCATGCCATGCCATTCATTAAGATTTTCCTGAAATATTAATCTTGGAATAATGTTAGCTCAATGAGCTATATGTTGTTAGGAATTACCAAAACCACCCAGGGATAGTTGCACTTTCAATCTACCCCTTTTTGGTAATTGATGACAACATATAGATCAAAGCTTCGACGAATGATAATAAGAGTGAAAAACATTGTCGCTTTGAGAGGTATGTGAAAAGCAAGAGCTCCCCCTAAATTTGTGCATAGTTTATGATTTTCTTTGGACTGCAAATGCACAGAGAGTTAGGCTCATGGGTTACTCTTCCATGTCACATACATCTTGGTGGAGCGCTCAAAATGATAATAATTAAATACATGCACTCATCACCAAGCAAAGTGAATGATCATATAGGGATAAAATGATAATGTCATCCAACAAGCATTAATGTAGCATATGATCAAACACACATGATCATCCAAGTATCACACAGACAGAAAGTATCTCAATCAAGCAAATAAAGTTCAACCACCAAAGCAAGAGAGAACAAAAGCAACACTCTCTCTCGAAGCTTATGATCTATACATTTTTCTCCCCCTTTGGCAACAAGTTACCAAAAAGTGCATAGAAAGTGCATAGCACTAAATCGTCTCTCAGGCTTGGTCTTCAGGTGGTGGTGTCCGGAGAACTCCAAGAACGAAGGCTTCAGTCGATGTAGATGGAGATGTTGGAGTAGGTGCTGGAGCTGGTGGTACTGAAGCTATAGCTGGTGCAGATGAAGTGGCTCTGGTGTCTGTTACTGGCACTGCAGTTGACCTTTGAGCTCTAGGCACTCTGGCAAACGCCTCAGTGGTTGTCTTGCCCTTCCTCTCCTGCATATCATCCTGAAGGTGCTCCACAACAGACTGGATCTCAGTTACCTTCACATCCATGTCATAGAACTTCTGCTCCATGATCCTTTCCAAGCTCTCCTGGTTTCGAGTCAGGGTGGCCAGTCCTTTCTCAATCCTTAGAGTGGATGCAATCAAGTAGCCAAGCTGATCTTGCTTGCTCTTCAGAAGATACTGAGATGTATCTTTGCAGCTTTCTCAACCTTTGCATTCTCCCTTTTTGCCTGAACTTGCACAGAAGATGGTTCATCCTCATTCATAACCACTTGGTTGTCCTCAAAATATGGATAGATAGGCATGTGCTCCTTGTCCAACAAGTATGTGCCAGTGCCCATCTTGGAGTTAGTCAACTCCTGGATCTATGGGGCATATCCACAGCTTCTCTTTTGGTCAGAAGCTGTCCTCTTGATAGTTTCAACTATAAGACTCATGACCTTGAACTTTTGTGGCACGTCAAATATATGTAGCAGATTGATGGAGTGGCCTCTGATCATTCTGTGATCACCAGACTTGGGCAGAAGAGTGTGCCTGAGTATCCAATTGATAGTAGGCAGTCCTGACAGAAGATGTTTCACTGATCCAAATTGGTGAGTCTCAAGATCTACATCAGGAATCTCCTTGTACATGCTAGCCATGGAGTTGTGATCCTTCTTCTTCTTGGCATAGACATCCAAGTCATCTTCATTCTCCTCAGGAGCATTGATCAATTGAGCTCATTCTACTACTGTTGACTAGTATCTAGTGCCTTCAGACATCCAGACTATCTTGCCATCTGGGTAGAAGTGAGCTGTGGAGTAGAACTGCATGATAAGCTCATCATTCCACTTTGTGAGCTTCTGAGCCACAAACTCATCAACTCCACAAGCCTTGAAACTGTCATATACTCCTGGATAGTGTTCTTCATTCTCCTTGATGTACTGTCAGTTGACCCATCTCATGTCACATACTATTGGTTTCTTGTCAAGCAACACTGTCTCATAGAAATCTTGTTGTTCCTTGGTATGGAACCTGTAATCCACATCAGTTCTTCTTCTGGTGGCATATGGATCTGACTCTCTCCATAGCCTCAATCCTGAGTCCTTCCTGATCTTCATGTTTTCTGCTACAGGATGAGCACCATTATGATCTGGAATTTTTGGCTTTAACTTCCTCAAAACATGTGTCTCATCATCTTCTTCTTCAGCAGCAGTTTCAGGCACTGGGGCCTTGTTTTTCTCAGCAGCTGGAATGTTCCTGGTACTCCTCTTAGGTGCAGTCTTGGGTTTTGGAGCAGCTGGCTTGGGAGCTTCTTTGGGCTTACATGAAGTAGCCCCTGACCTGATAACATCACCCATAAGCTTCTTTGGGTGCTGGTGCAGCAACCTCTTCTTCTTCTTCTTCTTCTTCTTCTTCTTCTTCTTCTTTAGAAGAGTGCTTCTCAAATTCTGCCATTGGATCAACTTTCTTGCACCATCTGCCCCTCTTTCTTTCCTTCTTCTCTTTTGCAGCCTCATCTCCTCTAGTTGACTTGGAGGGTTTCTGAGAGGATGCCCTGGCTTTGGACATTGGTTGTCTTCCTGCTGGCTTCTTGGTATTCAGACATGGCTTGGATGCAGCAACTGTGCCATACTCCTTTTTAAGCACTTTCTTCTTGGAAGTGGCCTCATCCTCAACTGCCACATAGTCTTCATCCTCAGACTCGGAAGTTTTCTTCTTTCTGGCCCTGGTGGCAGCTTTGGGTAGGTTGCTTGGGGTGCTCCTGCTTCCATCATCTGAGCTGCTAGAGGGACTAGTGCCCTCACTCATGTGAACCTGCTCCTCTGACTTGTTCTGACTATCACTTTGATCAGACATGATGCAAACTCTGACAACTGACCCTGTGAATAGATTATAGATGAGGTAGAGTGGATGAGCATCACAAAATACAGAGGTTTTTGCAAAAGAATGAATCAAAAACTTAGTTTTAGTTTTCCTCAGAAAGCATTTCGGATCAACCGATTTGTAAACTCGGTTATACCGAAGCAGCTGTTGGAACCTAAACTAGTGAACTTGATCAGACTGAGTCACAGTTCGGTGGCACCGAGACTGCTAGGGTTTCACAAAGTCCTGAACTCAGTCACACCGATTTTCAATTCTCGGTCAGACCGAGAATCACATGTGCAATGGCCTGAGCCGAATCGGTGGTACCAAGTTCCACAACTCGATTGGTCCGAGATGGTTTCGGCGGAAACCTAACCCTAATTTTTCAAATCATCTCTAATCTACGGAGTGTTTTTGACTGGATACGATAGTTTCAATCGTGGCAAGATTCATGGCGAACACAATGTGCTAGGAATCAGATAAGGATAGCACAGTGATCGAGTTCATACCGTAGTTCGGCAATGAACTCGCTACGGCGGCAATGGCGGGGATGATTCCCGTTGACGGCGGTGGAGACCAGCAGCAGGAGGCAACTGGTGATGAGGAGGACGATCCGGAGACCCTGGAGGCAGAGCGGGCTAAGCGCGGGCAAAAGAGTTCAGAGAAAAATTCCAAAATTTTGCCCGTGGGTATATATATAGCCCGACCCTGTCGGTGTGACCGAGTGGAACAACTCGGTGGCACCGAGATGCATAACTGTAAGCAGTTACTACAACTCGGTGTGACCGAAAAGTTCAAATCGATTGCACCGAGATTGAAAACCTAGATCGACTTAGTGATCTCGGTATGACCGAAATGGATGAATTGGTCAGACCGAAACGCACAAAGAAGTTTTGGAAGTTTAAGTCTATGACGAATCGGGGACTCCGAGTGCTCCTCACACAGAGTGGTTCGAATCTGACTTGATCAAATTTTGTAATGTAGCATGAATAGAGTTTGAGACGAGAAAAGCATATATAGCTAGAGAAGGTTCTTAGGCATTCTTGTCCATCCACTTGGCAAGAGAAAAAGAAACCAATCAATCAAAACAACAAGTGGATGTCCTTGAATGAGTAAATTATGCAACCAACATGCTCACACAATAAAATGGCAATTGAAATATGTGGCAAAGCATGCACAACCAATTCTAGCATCTATCAAGCAATTGGCGATGACTAGGTCATCTATATATGAGTATATTGACTTAGGAGTCAAATGAGAACATTTGATCATAGGTCATACTCATCGTTTAAGCACAAGTGGGGTTAACACTTTTACATAAAGCGTTGTTATTTTCACACCATTAGAGTTGCTTTAGCTCAACTCTTAGAGTAAAGCTCCCCCTAGATGTGAGATCCCCCCTAAGAGGGATGAACTAACCTTGGGTTTTGTCGATGATGACTTCATGTAGATGTTGAAGATGTGGATGCTCAAAGTTGATGTAGATCATTTGGAGTTATCCTTTGGAGTGAGTTGCACTTTCAATACCTACACGTGTTAGTCCCACAAGGAACAAACAAGGATATCCATAGACATAGAGTGAAGCACACACAAGATGATGTCTATGAAGGCTTTATGTTACCTTGTCCCTTGTCTTACCAACAAGAGGGTTTGTGACTCCTTGAACTAGTGCAAGATGTGGAAGTTGGTTGCACTTGTTCTTGCCAAAATGATAAGAGTGAAGTATGTTGGCGGAGTCACCCTCAAGAACTCTCTAGTTCTTCTTCTTCGGGATCCACACCATCTTGATGGGAATCCTCGGAGTTGTAGTTGTACTTGATGAAGTGGAACTTGATGTAGTCTTGGGAACCCACTTGACCAAGGCCTTAGGAGCTTCTTCAAATGCATCAATTTCCTCTTGAAGCTTGTCCTTGCCTTTTTGCTTGTGGTCTTGTGGTGGAAGATCATCTTGAGCTTGTGTCCCTTTGAAAGAAGTAGGATCATACTTCTCTTGTTGAGGAACAAACTTCGTCTTGGGGTATTGATCTTCTTCCCACTCAACTCCATTGGCATTGAACTTTCGTTCAAAACCAACACCTTGGTTCTTCCGATGCCTTCCTTGCTTGCGTACAATTTCCTCGAATTGCTTACTCCCGGAAAGGCTCTTGTAAACACCTTTCTCTATAATTCCCTTCAATAAGCTATTTTCTTGCTCAAGTGTAACTTGGCTAAGAGAATCATTAGTGGAATCAAGAGAACTACTAGAAGCAACAACATTGGATTTAGCATGATTATTGTTACTACTAGAGGAAGAATCTTTCTTTTTCTTGTTACTAGACTTGACTTGAGGCATGTAAGTGGATAAGAGTAAACGCTTGGCAATGTAAGAAGAACTTTTCTTGCGAAGATCATCATTGATTGCCTTCAAGAACTCATGCTCTTTCTCAAGGTTGAGCTTTTCAAAACGTAATTTCTCATGAGTCCTTAAAAGTTCTCGATGATCTCCTAAGATAGTTTCATGAGCTAACTTAAGAGTGTTTAGTTCTTTAGTTAGAGACTCAAACTTCTCCTTATCATTGTCATTCGTTTCATCTTGATTAGCATGATTAATTGACGTTTCATCATAGTATTCATCACTAGAGTTGTCAACAAGTAAATCATCATCACCTAACAAGTCATCTTCATCACTATTGAAATCAACATACTCGGGGTGTGATACCTTTGGACCTTTGGCCATGAAGCATCTTCCAATTCCTTCATTTGGTGAATCAAATATGTCGTAGGAGTTGGTTGACACAAGTGCTAGACCGGCAACACCTTCATCTTGAGTATATTCAGAGTCGGAGTGATAGCTTCTCTCGGAGTGATTGTCGGAGTCAGAGTCAGAGTCGGATACCCATTCACCAACATGAGCTTGATGTCATCGTTTTGTGTAGCTCCTTGATGACTTGTCCTTTCTTTCTGAATCCTTGCTTCTCCGTGAGGGTCTTTGTTCATAACGATCATCTCTACTCCTTCTTTCTCTAGGTGGTGATTTTTCTCTTCTACTTCTTCTTTTTGGAGAATCTTCTCTTCTTTTGTGGGGTGTTGTACACTCATTGGAATAGTGTCCGGGCCTTCCACAATTGTAGCAGTTTCGCTCTCGACTAGAAGATCTTTTGTCATTGTAGGACCATGACTTGAAACTTCTCTCTTTGCTTCTACTCTTGTAGAATTTGTTGAAGTTCTTCACCATTAAGCTCAATTCTTTATTGAAGGTTTGTTTCTCACTTGATGATGTGGGGGCTTCACATGAGGCTTTGTAAGCACCACTTGATTTGTTGTGAAGTTCCTCCTTATCCTTGAGTGACATCTCATGAGCAACAATTCTTCCAATGACTTCCGTTGGCTTGAGATCTTTGTAATTGGGCATCATTTGAATCAATGTGCACACGGTATCATATTTTCCATCCAAGGCTCTTAGGATCTTCTTGATGATGAATCTGTCGGTCATCTCTTCACTTCCTAAGCCGGCAATCTCATTTGTGATAACAGCAAGCCTAGAGTACATTTCAGTGATACCTTCACCATCCTTCATTTTGAACTTGTCAAGTTGACTTTGAAGCACATCCAACTTGGATTCCTTGATGGAGTCGGTACCTTCATGCATGTCAATCAAAGTATCCCAAATTTCCTTTGCATTCTCAAGACGGCTGATTTTGTTGAATTCTTCGGGGCACAATCCGTTGAAGAGGATATCACAAGCTTGAGCGTTGTATTGCAGCATTTTCAACTCTTCCGCGGTGGCTTCACGATCCGGTTCTCTCCCATCAAAGAATTCACCTTGCAAGCCAATACACACAATAGCCCAAATGGCGGGGTTGTGTCCAAGAATATGCATTTTCATCTTATGCTTCCAACTAGCAAAATTAGTACCATCAAAGTAAGGACCTCTACGGTGATAAATCCCTCGTTAGACGCTATACTCTCCTAGGTTGTGAAACCAAGGCTATGACCACCAAAAGCTATGGAAATCAAAGCAAATGGAGACCAAAACTCTGATACCACTTGTAGGATCGAAAGTATGTCTAGAGGGGGGTGATTAGACTACTTGACCAATTAAAAAATCTATCCTTTTCCCAATTTTAGTCTTTGGCAGATTTTAGCTATCTTAGCACAAGTCAAGCAATCTTAACACAATTCAAGCAAGCATGCAAAGAGTATATGAGCAGCGGAAAGTAAAGCATGCAACTTGCAAGAATGTAAAGGGAAGGGTTTGGAGAATTCAAACGCAATTGGAGACACGGGTGTTTTTGTCGTGGTTCCGATAGGTGGTGCTATCGTACATCCACGTTGATGGAGACTTCAACCCACGAAGGGTAACGGTTGCGCGAGTCCACGGAGGGCTCCACCCACGAAGGGTCCACGAAGAAGCAACCTTGTCTATCCCATCATGGCCATCGCCCACGAAGGACTTGCCTTACTAGTGGTAGATCTTCACGAAGTAGGCGATCTCCTTGCCCTTACAAACTCCTTGGTTCAACTCCACAATCTTGTCGGAGGCTCCCAAGTGACACCTAGCCAATCTAGGAGACACCACTCTCCAAGAAGTAACAAATGGTGTTTGATGATGAACTCCTTTCTCTTGTGCTTCAAATGATAGTCTCCCCAACACTCAACTCTCTCTCACAGGATATTGATTTGGTGGGAAGAAGATTTGAGTGGAAAGCAACTTGGGGAAGGCTAGAGATCAAGATTCATATGGTGGGAATGGAATATCTTGGCCTCAACACATGAGTAGGTGGTTCTCTTTCAGAAAATGTGTATTGGAAGTGTAGATATGTTCTGATGGCTCTCTCCATGAATGAAGAGTGGGTGGAGGGGTATATATAGCCTCCACACAAAAACTAACCGTTACACACAATTTACCAATCTCGGTGAGACCGAATTGAGAAACTCGGTCGGACCGATTTAGCAAACCTAGTGACCGTTAGGATTTTCGGTGGGACTGAGATGCAACTCGGTAGGACCGATACGGTTAGGGTTAGGGCATAACGTAATCTCGGTGTGACCGATTACACAAACTCGGTGGGACCAATTTTGGTAATAAGCTAACCAGAGAGTTGGTCAGGTAAACTCGATGGGACCGATTCGCTCATTTCGGTGGGACCGAAATGTTACAAAAGGGAAACAGAGAGTTTACATTGCAATCTCGATGGGACCGATCGCTCATCTCGGTAGGACCGAAACGTTACGAAGGGAAACAGAGAGATTACAACCCCATCTCGGTGTGACTGAGATCCCTATCGATGAGACCGATTTGCCTAGGGTTTGTGGCAGTGGCTATGACATGTGAACTCGGTGGCGCCGGATAGAAAGAATCGGTGGGGCTGAGTTTGACTTTTGGTTTAGGTCATATGTGGATGTGGGAAGGTAGTTGAGGGTTTTGGAGCATATCACTAAGCATTATGAAGCAAGAACCTCATCAAGCAACACCTCATCCCTCCTTGATAGTATTGGCTTTTCCTATAGACTCAATGTGATCTTGGATCACTAAAATATAAAATGTAGAGTCTTGAGCTTTGAGCTTGAGCCAATCTTTTTGTCCTTAGTATTTTGAGGGGTCCACTTTCCTCATCCATGCCATGCCATTCATTAAGCTTTTCCTGAAATATTAATCTTGGAATAATGTTAGCTCAATAAGCTATATGTTGTTAGGAATTACCAAAACCACCTAGGGATAGTTGCACTTTCACAAGGACTTAAGGATGATCAGGATGTGTTTAACATGGATAAATCCAAATTAAACTCGGGGCTAATGTCGGGGATTTACCCCGCGGTATGACCCGGCCGGGCCTGGTGACTCATTGGTAACCCGACAGGTGTTTCAGATGGATGACAAGGCCCATGGCCCAGAAGGCCGGCTCATGTTATGGTGGGCCGGTTTAAGAGGAAAAGCGTGAGGAATATTTCCCTTACAAGGAATCAAGACCCGGACTTGTATCCGGTTTGTATTAGAAGATAGGCTAATCCTAATCCTACTAGGACTAGTCATGTAACCCACCCCTTCAACTTATATAAGGAGGGGCAGGGCACCCCAAGAGGGACAGGCTGAATAATCTTGAAGGCTAGACACAACTAGAGGAGAGTCGGTTTATGCGGCGACTCCCTCATGAGCATAATGAGACCTAGCCACAAACAACATGTAGGGTTATTATCGGATGATGTTTCCCGGGGCCAGAAGTTGTCTAAACCCTTATCTTGTGTGTCCGCCCACCTTGCGTCTCTCGATTCCGATCAACCCCGTTCAGGCTACTACCTAAGTGTGTTGGCCTCACGACAAGTCCTCACACTAGGACATCTGTCGTGACAAATCCACGACACCGCGATACATCAAGATCATGACATCTCAAGAATGCACGAGAGAGAGAGAGAGAGAGAGATTAAACACATAGCTACGGGTACAAACCCCTAGCCCCGAGGGTGGAATACTCCCTCCTCATCTTGGTGGCCACCGGAGATGATTCCCCCCTCCGGCAAGGTGCCGGGACAGGGTCTAGATTGGTTTTCGGTGTCTACAGAGCCTTGCGGCGGCGGAACTTCTGGTCTAGGTTAACCCCGAGGGTTTCTGGAATTTTTGGGAATTTATAGGGTAAAGAGGGGGTGCGGGAGGCCACCGAGGTGGGCACAACCCACCTGGGCGCGCCTGGGCCCCTAGGCGTGCCCTGGTGGGTTGTGCCCCCCTCGGGACACCCCCCAGGTGCTACTCTGGCCCATCCTGGGTGTTCTGGTCCATAAAAAATCTCCAAAAAGTTTCACGGTGTTTGGACTCCGTTTGATATTGATTTCCTATGATGTAAAAAACAAGCAAAAAACAGCAACTCGCACTGGGCACTGGGTCAATAGGTTAGTCCCAAAAAATGATATAAAGTTGCTATAAAATGATTGTAAAACATCCAAGAATGATAATATAATGGCACAAATACTTCATAAATTATAGATATGTTGGAGACGTATCAACATCCCCAAGCTTAATTCCTACTCGTCCTCGAGTATGTAAATGATAAAAGAAATAATTTATGAAGTGTGAATGCTAGTAAAGTGCACAAGTTTGATCAATGATAATTTCAATCACTTTTCCTAGCACCATAACAACAATTCTTTCTTATAAGCCTTCTCATGTTAAAGTAGCAACCAATTCACATGTTAAGGTTCAAACAATGAATTCTCTTGAAACTCAACAACCTATGTTCTCAGTCACCCAACAATTGTAATTCAACTTATTCAACAGATTTTAAGTAAGAGCTCCACATACTCAACCATCATATAGTATTCTATGATTGCTAACACTCACCGTGTACACATGAGCAAAACGTTTCAACCGGACACATAGAAAGATAGGGGCTTATTGTTTTGCCTCCCAACGTATTCACCTCAAGGGTGATGTCAACAATAATAACTCATGCTACCCATATTCAACTGGACATATGTGCCTAGATATTTCCTCGCCACATGGTGCTTGCCAAAGGAGAAAAATAAAAAGGAATAGAGAGAAAAACTTTGACTCTTGCATATAAGTAAATACATAAAAGTAAATAATAGGCCCTTCGCAGAGGGAAGCAGAGGTTTCCATGCGCTTATTTGTTTGTATGTTGAACCCCTTAGTGCAAAAGAACGTCATGTTATATTGCCCTTATGATAGTAACCTTTATTATGCAGTCTATCGTTTTTATTGTTTGCCATCACAAGTTCGTACGACGTTCAATTTTCTCTTACACTAAATGATCTAACATTTTTAGAAGCAATTTTTATTTCCTTATTGCACCGATGACAACTTACTTGAAGGATCTTATTCAATCCTTAGGTAGGTATGGTGGACTCTTGAAAATAAGATTTGGGTTTAAGGGTTTTTGGATGCACAAGTAGTATCTCTACTTGGTGCGGAATTTTGGCTAGCAAAGATGGGGGGCAAGCATCACATGTTGAAGGATCTATGCCAAAATAACTTCTATGTGAATATTAACAAACATAAACCATTACGTTGTCTTCCTTGTCTGACGCCAACAATTTTGGCATATAATATTTTTATGGGGGCTCACAATCACAAAAGATTTCCAAGATAGTGTTTTTATATGTGAAAGTTCTCTTCCTTATACTAATTATTCATGAATTTCTTGTATGACCAATATTGTGATTGTCAAGCCTCAAAAGATTTCACTATCTAAACCCAATGTGAAGCTACCACTAGGCATGATATGATTTCAATTCATGACATTCAATTTATTCAACAATTTACTCATAGGATATAAGTGATGCACAAGAGTAAATGACAAGCTACTCCAAAAAGATATAAGTGAAGATCATGAGCATAATATTTCTTTCTCTCAAATTAATTTAAGTGAAGAAAGAGAGAATTTCTTCAAAAATACTAAAGCACACCATGCTCAAAAAGATATAAGTGAAGCACTAGAGCAATTACATAGAAAAGAGCTTCATTGACGGGATGTGAATGCCGCTTACCTAGCCTCCCTCGCAACTATTTGAGGACTCGATAATTGTTGAAGAAGAAAGGTGGGATGCCTACCGGGGCATCCCCAAGCTTAGATGCTTGGGACTTCTTGAAATATTATCTTGGGGTGCCTTGGGCATCCCCAATATTGAGCTTTTGTGTCTCCTTAATTCCTCTCATATCACGGTTTTCCTAAATCTCAAAAGCTCACACCAAACTCAACAAGAACTCGTGAGATAAGTTAGTATAAACCAATGCAAAAACCTTATCATTCTCTACTGTAGAGAATCACTAAAATTATCATTCAACATTGAATACTAAATGCCTCTGCATATTTAATACTCATATCCTCAAATAGAATCATTAAACAAGCAAACACATGCAAACAATGCAAACATAACAACAATCTGCCAAAACAGTACAGTCTGTAAAGAAAGCAAGAGTATAAAACTTCCTAATCTCCAAATATTATGAAAATCTACCACACTGTAGAAAATTTATCATATCTTATTTTTCAAAAAGTTTCACCATTTTATCACATTCTGACTTTTTTAGGGAATTTTTGCAACATCGGTAAACTTTCTGTTTTCAAACAGCAACATGTATACTTGCAAGATAAGCATGTCAAAGGCTATACTTGATATTTTTATTGAAATAAAAGATGCAAAAAATTATTCTAAATAACATCAAGCAAATCCTAGCAAAATAAATTGACGCTCCAAGCAAAACACATATCATGTGACGAATGAAAACATAGCTCCAAGTGAGGTTACCGATAATGTTGGAGACTAGGGATGGCAATTTTATCCATGGATCTGGATACCCATGGATACCCGACCCGATTGGGCATGGGTATGGAGCACATTTCTGCCCATGGGTCCGTGGATATGGATACCCACGAACAGCTGGGTCGGGCATGGTTATAGTTTGTGCTTCATGGATATCTGTATGACATGTGGGGACATATGCCGGTGACAGTAGAAAGAATGAATCAATGGGAAATGGCATGCAATATGCAACTAGTGCCATAAGCTATATGCTGCAAAATCAACCTCTGGTATGTCACACTTAAGGACTCATCGTATTACTTGTTGCCTACTTATGCATGTAGCTTATGTTGACATTTGTGAGTGAATGATGATGAGTTAATTTGATCTTTGGGAAGGCTTCATGCTGACTTTTCTATGCCCATGGAGCTCCATGGGTATGTGGGTATCCAGCGGGTTTGGGCATGGGCACAAGTTGTGCGCATGGATAATTTGGTGGATGGGCAGAGGGGAGGAAGATGGGTAATGGGTTGGATTTGGACCAGCTCCACCCGCCCCAAACCCGACCCATTGCCATCCCTATTGGAGACGAAAGAGGGGATGCCTTCCGGGGCATCCCCAAGCTTAGTTGCTTGGATCTTCCTTGAATATAACCTTGGGGTGGCTTGGGCATTCCCAAGCTTAGGGTCTTGTCACTCCTTATTCTCCTCATATCGATGTCTCACCCAAAACTTGAAAACTTCAATCACACAAAACTTAACAGAACTTCGTGAGATAGGTTAGTATGATAAAGAGCAAACCATTTCACTTTGGTACTGTCAAAGACAAGATTCATAATTGTTTCCACATAATGCCTACTGTAGCATATCATTTCCACAATTTATATTGAGCAATATAAGCCAGAGAAACTAGAAAACAAGCAATCTATGCATTGAAAACAGAATCTGTCAAAAACAGAACAGCCTGTAGTAATCTATACTCCAACCATACTTATGCTACTTCAAAAATTCTGAAAAATTATGACAATCTGGGAAATTTGTCTATTAATCTTCTACAAAAAGAATCAGCATTTTATCACGCTTCTGTTAAAAATGAGAATTATTTTCCTGAGCGCAAAAGTTTCTGTTTTTCAGCAAGATCAAATCAACTATCACCATAGACCATCCCAAAGGTCTTACTTGGCACCTTACTAAAACAAGACCAATAAAACATGATTACTACAGTAGCCTAATTATGTGAACACACAAAAACATTAGGTAAAAGTGTTGGGTTGTCTCCCAATAAGTGCTTTTCTTTAATGCCTTTTAAGCTAGGCATGATGAGTTCAATGATGCTCACATAAAAGAAAAGAATTGAAACACAAAGAGAGCATCGTGAAGCATATGACTAGCACATTTAAGTCTAACCCACTCCCTATGCATAGGGATTTTGTGATCAAACAACTTATGGGAACAAGAATCAATTAGCATAGGAAGGCAAAACAAGCATAACTTCAAGATTTTCAACACATAGAGAGGAAACTTGATATTATTGCAATTCCTACAAGCATAAGTTCCTCCCTCATAATAATTTTCAGTAGCATCATAAATTCAACAATATAACCATCACATAAAGCATTATTTTCATGACACAAAAGCATAGAAAACTTATTACTCTCCACATAAGCAAATTTCTTCTCATCAATAGTAGTGGGAGCAAACTCAATGAAATAACTATCATGAGAGTGAAAATTAAAATCATGATGACAAGTTTCATGGTTATCATTATTCTTTATAGCATACATGTCATCACCATAATCATCATAGATAGAAACTTTCATCCAAAATGGTGGATTCATCACTAAATAAAGTCATGAGTTCTCCAAATCCACTTTCATCATTATAATCATCATAAATAGGAGGCATGCAATCATTATAACAAATTTGCACATCCAATCTTGAGGGACTAAAAATATCATCTTCATCAAACATAGCATCCCCAAGCTTATGGTTTTGCATATCATGAGCATCATGAATATTAAAAGAATTCATACTAACAACATTGCAATCATGCTCATCATTCAAATATTTTGTGCCAAATATTTTATTAACTTCTTCTTCTAACAATTGAGCACAATTTTCCGAATCATCACTTTCAAGAAAGATATTATAAAGATGATCAATGATATGATGCAACCTCAATTCCATTTTTTATGTAGTTTTCTTTTATAAACCAAACTAGTGATAAACAATAAACTAAAAGATTCAATTGCAAGATCTTAAGATATACCTTCATGCACTCACCTCCCCGGCAACGGCGCCAGAAAAGAGCTTGATGTCTACTATGCAAACTTTATTCTTGTAGACTCGTGTTGGGCCTCCAAGCACAAAGTTTTGTATGACAGTAGCAATTTTCCCTAAAGTGAATGACCTAAGGTTTATCAATCCATGGGAGGCGTAGGATGACGATGGTCTCTCTCAAACAACCCTGCAACCAAATACAAGAAATCTCTTGTGCCCCCAACACACAAAATACAATGGCAAATTGTATAGGTGCACTAGTTCAGCAAGAGATGGTGATAAAAGTGTAATACCGATGGTAGAAATATATTTTTATAATCTGAATAAATAAAAATAGCAAGGTAGAAAATAGTAAACGGGCACAAAAATGGTATTGCAATGCTTAAAAACAAGGCCTAGGGTCCGTACTTTCACTAGTGCAATCTCTCAACAATACTAATATAACTGGGTCATATAACCACCCCTCGAAGTGCAACGAAGAATCACTCCAAAGTTCCTATCTAGCGGAGAACATAAGACGAAATTGTTTGTAGGGTGCGAAACCACCTCAAAGATATTCTTTCCGATCAATCTATCCTAGAGTTCATACTAAAATAACACGAAGCTATTCTTTCTGATCGATCTAACCAAGAATTCGTACTAAAATAACACCAAAGCAAATTCAGATTCGTAATGTTCAATCCAACACAAAGAACTTCAAAGAGTGTCCCAAGATTTCTACCGGAGAAACAAAGACAAGAACATGCATCAACCCCTATGCTTAGATTACCCCAATGTCACCTTGGGAATCCGCGAGTTGAGTGCCAAAACACATATCAAGTGAATCAATATGATACCCCATTGTCACCACGAGTATTCATATGCAAGGCATATATCAAGTGCTCTCAATTCCGTAAAAGTATTCGATCCGATAACAACGAAATCTCAAAGGAAAAAACTCAATTCATCACAACAAGATAGAGAGGGGAAAACACCATATGATCCGACTATATTAACAAAGCCCGTGATACATCAAGATCGTGACATCTCAAGAACATGAGAGAGAGAGATTAAACACATAGCTACTGGTACAAACCCTCAGCCCCGAGGGTGGACTACTCCCTCCTCATCTTGGTGGCCACCAGGATGATGAAGATGGCCACTTGAGATGATTCCCCCCTCCGGCATGGTGCCGGAACGGGGTTTAGATTGGTTTTCGGTGGCTACAGAGCCTTGCGGCGGTGAAACTTCTGATCTAGGTTAACCCCGAGGGTTTCTGGAATTTTGGGGAATTTATAGTGTAAAGAGGGGGTGTGGGAGGCCACCGAGGTGGGCACAACCCACCTGGGCGCGCCTGGGCCCCCAGGCGCGCCCTGGTGGATTGTGCCCCCCTCGGGGCACCCCCAGGTGCTGCTCTGGCCCATCCTGGGTGTTCTGGTCCATAAAAAAACTCCAAAAAGTTTCGCGGTGTTTGGGCTCCGGTTGATATTGATTTCATGCAATGTAAAAAACAAGCAAAAACAGCAACTGGCACTGGGCACTTGGTCAATAGGTTAGTCCCAAAAAATGATATAAAGTTGCTATACAATGATTGTAAAACATCCAAGAATGATAATATAACGACATGAATACTTCATAAATTATAGATACGTTGGAGACGTATCAACCAGCACCAGCTTGTTTGCGTTTCCACGGATGGTGCTGCCGGAGTCGCCCCGCGCGTCGGCGACTCACCCGATTCCCAGCTTCCACGTCTACCCGCAAGCCTCCCGGCTCTCCGGGGAAGGCTCACTGAAGGTGAGCGTGGTGGCGCCTTCCACGCCCGCGCCCATCGACCTTAACGCCGCACCGTTAGCCGATGGCTGGTCATCCGGTGGGACGAGGAAACACGCGTAGGAGATGCCAGCCAACATGCTCCCCGGCACCCGCAACCTGTTCGACAGAATGCCGGCGGCCGACGACGACAAGACGGCCAACCGTTTCATGCAGAGCATCATCTTCGAGGGTGGTGCGGCGACCGCTGTCGGTGCCGCCGTGGCTGGCTACGATCCTGATGAGACACAAAGCCAGGATGGCCGAGAGCCGTTCACGCCATCGACCTTTGATCAAGCTAGCATGGAGGCCGCCTTCATGCAAGATCAGGTCGGTCGGGTGATACGTCTCCAACGTATCTACTTTTTCTCACGCTTTTCCTCTTGTTTTGGACTCTAATTTGCATGATTTGGATGAAACCAGCAGAACTACCATGGTGTTGTTTTTGTGTAGAAATAAAAGTTCTCGGAATGGAACGAAACTTTGCGAGGATTTTTTGTGGAATAAATAAGGATTTTTGGAGCCAAGACCAACCAGAGAAGGGCCCCTGGTTAGGCACAACCCACCAGGGCGCGCCCCCCTCTCCTGGCGTGCCCAGGTGGGTTGTACCCACCTGGTGGCCCCACTGATGACCCCCCTGATATTATAAATTCACATTAATCCAAAAAAACCAGGGAGAAAGAATTATCATGATCCACGAGACAGAGCCGCCGCCAAGCCCTGTTTGTCCTCGGGAGGGCAGATCTGGAGTCCGTTTGGGGCTCCGGAGAGGGGGATCTTCGATCTTCGTCATCACCAACCCATCTCCATCGCCAATTCCATGATGCTCCCCACCGGGAGTGAGTAATTCCTTCGTAGGCTCGCTGGTCGGTGAGGAGGGCTCGATCCCTAGTATACACTATGTTCTTAGATTGATGTTGCTATGACTTTTCTATGCTTAATGCTTGTCACTTTGGGCCCGGGTGCCATGAACTCAGATCTAACCGTTTATGAATTCATCATTGTATCCATGTTTTAGATCCGATCTTGCAAGTTATAGTCACCTACTATGTGTTATGATCCGGCAACCCCATAGTGACAACAACCAGGCCCACTCCCGGTGATGACCGTAGTTTGAGGAGTTCATGTATTCACTATGTGTTAATGCTTTGTTCCGGTTCTCTATTAAAAGGAGGCCTTCATATCCCTTAGTTTCCAATATGGACCCCGCTGCCACGGGAGGGTAGGACAAAAGATGACATGCAAGTTCTTTTAATAAAGCACGTATGACTATTTACGGAATACATGCCTACATTATATCGATGAACTGGAGCTAGTGTCGTATCGCCCTAGGTTAAAACTGTCACATGATGAATATCATCCAACAAGTCACCGATCCAATGCCTACGAATTTATCCTTATTGATCTTGCTGCATTACTATTGCTGTCATCACTGTTGCACTTGCTACAAATTACTGCTATCACTTTTACTATTACCGTTGCTGCTGTCACTATTATCAAAACTATCAAACTACTTTCCTACTAATCACTTTGCTGCAACTAATTAATCTCCAGGTGTGGTTGAATTAACAACTCAGCTGCTAATACCTTCAAATATTCTTTGGCTTCCCTTGTGTCGAATCTATAAATTTGGGTTAAATACTTACCCTCGAAAACTGTTGCGCTCCCCTATACTTGTGGATTATCATCGGGACCTGGACGGCTTCCCGCTTGACCACGAGTTTCCGGAGGACTACGGCCTTGAGGAACGGGATGAGTTGGACATTGACGGGGAGCCTTTGTTCGAGGACAAGCTTGCCAACCAAGCCGCCGAGGCGAGGCTGAAGCGCAAGAACAGGCGGACGAAGCCCTACACGACAGCCGAGGACAAGCTCCTTTTTGAGTGTTGGAGGGACATTGGGCAAGACCCCAAGGTCGGCGCCGAACAAAAGGCATCAACCTTTTGGACTCGTGTCCATCGTGAGTTCCATGAACGCAAGTTTTCGCCGTACCAAATGCAAAGCACGCGCAGGTGGGTGTCCATTTCGAAGCGATAGAAGGTGATCCAACAAGAGTGCAACAAGTTTTGTGTCACTTTCGAGAGCATCAAGTCACGCCCCGTGAGCGGCATCGGCATGCAAGACGTGGTATGCATGGAAGCGCCCCTCTTCGTGTCATTCCATTTATGTGTGCATGTCCATTTCCATATCCATTTGCCCATATGCTTGCATGCTATCCATTTGTAGGCGTTCCAAGCTTTGGAGGCTTTCAAGGTCCAACATGACGACAATTCCTTTAACCTCTCCCATTGTTGGGGGTCGTCAAAGACGAGGAGAAGTTCAGGGCGCAATATGTCGTACTCATGGCGCGTGGGGGGAGGGGAAGACGTGGAAGAGGTTGGGAAGGGCGAGAAGGCACGACCGTGAGGGAAGATCAACTCCAAGAAGGAGGACAAGCGGGATGCGACGTCGATTGCCTTGATCGCAACCGTGGAGGGCATGATGACCAAGAAGGACTCAAGGGAGGAGAAGCGTTGGCAAGACAATAAGAGCAAATGAACGCTTTCATGGAGATCCAAATGAGGAGGCTTGAGATGGAGGCGGAGAAGCAAATGAAGATGCTTGAGATGGAGGCCGAGAAGCAAGCCAAGATGCTAGAGATCGAGACCGCCAATGCCAAGACCAAGGCGAAAGAAGTGCTCTCGCTAGCATGATAACGGGGGTGGAGCTCATGAAGGTGGATCTCAACACCGTGTCGCCAAGGAAGAGGCGTGGTTCGAGAAGATACAGGCCGGCATGCTCAAGTTCGACGACGAGTGATCTATGGCGGTGAGCGCCATCCTTTTTGTATGCCGGCAAGTGTGCTGGCATGACCACGACCGCGATGGCGTGGTGGAACTCCCTCCCTTTTTGTGTACTGGCATGTGTGCCGGCCGCTGGCAAATGCGCCAGCATGAACTGTGTGGTGTTTTTTTGAAGCTGGCATTGTATGCCGGCCGTTGGCATGATGCCGGCATGAACTTTGGGCGACGGAATGGTCGCTGGCATGATCTATGGCCACGGTCCTTTTTCAAATTTGTGCACGGACATGAAACTTGTCGCGGGCGTTAGGCGCACTGCCGACCCAAATCTTAAACAGGGCGGACGCCGAGCGGGCGAACGACCCAAACAAACAAAAGCGCCGTCCGTTTGGGTCGACGCGTTGGAGTTGCTTTTATAACACATCTAGACGTGCTTTAGTAACCTAGAAACATTGGCGATCTTGTTTTGAAGGATCAAAACCCAAATTGACGGTCCCCGGCGACAAGAAGGCTTCCGGGGGCGGACCTACCAACCAATTCACTCCTGCTGACCACGGTACCAACAGCACGACCGGTCGAGGACCACCACTAGTAGCAGCAGGCCACTGCAACTGCAAAACATAACGGTGCGAGACAGCGAGAGGGCGTGACCGAGCGTGACGGGGTCTCCAACGCCTCAACGTGCGTGCCCACACATACATGCGGCTCCAAAGCCTTGCAATCTTGACCAGTGCCGTCCGGCCGGACGGGCGGAGCGCCCTATCCCACCATGTCCATGTGATCGCGAGGGAACCAGCACGCGGCCTCCCTCGCGAGGGAACCAGCTTGCACAAACTAAAGGTAAGAGATAACCATAAGTGGAGTCAGTGAAGACGAGGATGTGTTACTGAAGTTCCTTCCCTTTAGGGGGAAGTACGTCTCCGTTAGAGTGGTGTGGAGGCACAACGCTCCCCAAAAAGCCACTAGGGCCAGCATATTCTCCTTATGTCCTCACACAATCCGAGAGCCGTGATTCCACTAGTGGTGCCCTTGAAGGCGGTGACTGAACATTTACAAACAAGGCTGGGGCAATCTCCATAACTTAATTGGAGGCTCCCAACACCACCACGAAGCTTCACCACAATGGACTGTGGCTCCGAGATGACCTCTTCCATCTAGGGTGCCCAAACACCCAAGAGTAACAAGACCCGCAAGGGCTTAGTGGGGGGAATCAAATATCTCTTGGTGGAAGTGTGGATCGGGGCCCTCTCAAGCAACCCCTAGAAAATCAACAAGTTTTGATGGCTAGGGAGAGAGATCGGGTGAAGTTGAGCTTTGGGGCAACAATGAAGCTTGGGAGGTAAGAGGTGAGTCTTCTTGGGGAAGAAGACCCCCTATATACAGTGGGGGAAAATCCAACTGTTTTTTGCCCTCTCCCCGCAGCTAAGTGGTACTACCCCTTAGGCAATACTACTACACACAAGCCAGGAGTACTGCAGTAGACGAGTGGTAGTGCCGCCGGAGCGGTACTAGTACATAGGAGTCCTAGACTAACTGAAGCAGTAGTAGTAGAGGATACTAGGGCGGCAGTACCGCGCCAAGCGGTACTGCCGTCCTAGTGTCGCTCTACTATCGCTAAAAGAGGAAATGGAAACAGAAGGTTGCATAGGGGAGAAAATGCAAGCGGTACTGGCAACGGTAGTAAGAGTGATAGTACCGCTTAAACAGTAGTACCGTGCTGCTACCGTGAATTAGAAGTTGGCAACAGAGAGTTGCACTCGCAGGAACCCCCTAAGCGGTACACGAGCGGTAGTGCCTAGTGGTACTACCGTAGAGCGGTACTACCACTGGTACCAGCGATATTGCTGCTTGTGTGCTACCCCAAGTTCCACAGAAACACAACAAGATGGCTCCTAGGTTGCGGAAAGGAAATGTGGGTGCATATGAGGTTGTGTACGTGTTGATTCCACCCATACCTCCTCAACGCGGACTCCCCTCTTAATAGTATGGATTCCCTATGACTCAAACCACCGAAAAGAAATCGTCGAAAAATATCCGTCTTCACTCTTAACCACCGAGGGGAAATAAACTGTCTCGTGCCATCTAAGATATTCACTGAAATACTCAAAGCACACGGTTAGTCCGCAAAATGCATTGTCATCAATCACCAAAACCACTAAGGAAAAAAATATACCTAACACTAGGAATCTCGTTTCTTCTCTTATGTCCGCTTGCGCATAAAGCGAAAGAAAGTCATATGACTTTGGCCTGGAGGTGACATGCCCTGAAAAAAAGATGGATGTCTTGCTAATCATTTTTTGATAATTTTGACATTTTTGAATTGGCAAAAGAAAACGGCCCTTTTTAAAAAATATCCTTTTTTGCTCAAACAACTGCCCGTCGCGTCGTCGGCTTGTTCTGATGGCAGTAGTGATCGTCTGGTGGTCTTGATGTAATCTTTAGACTTGTCATAGTTATTGCACATCTAAATGACTTAATCAAGCATAAAAAGAAAAAAAACAGAAAATAAAATACTCACACGAATCTCCGTGTAAGATCAATGATATCATTGGTTTTACATGAAGATTCGTGCGAGCAATTTCTGTTCTAAATGACTCAATCAAGTATAAAAAATATTAAAAAAACACTCACATGAATCTTCGCGTAATATTAATGACATAAAATTTAAATGTGCAATACTTATAGCACATCTAGATTTGCTTTAGCAAACTGAAATAATAAACCTAGAAACATTGGTGATCTTGTTTTGAATCGTCAAAACCCAAATTGACGGTCCCTGACGACAAGAAGGCTGCCAGGGGCGGACCTACCAACCAGTTCACTCCTGCTGACCGCGGTACCAGCAGCACGACCGGCCGAGGACCGCCCCCAGCAGTAGCAGCAGGCCACCGCAACCGCAAAACATAACGGTGCGAGACAGCGAGAGCGCGCGCGCGACCGAGCGTGACGGGGTCTCCAACGCCTCAACGTGCGCGCCCACACATACATGCGGCTCCAAAGGCATGCAATCTTGACCAGTGCCGGCCGGCCGGACGGACGGGGCGGGCGGAGCGCCCTATCCCACCATGTCCATGTGATCGCGAGGAACCAGCACGGGCCTCCCTCGCGAATTCAGCCCTCCATCCAGCTAGCCCAGCCACAAGCCAGGCTGCCACCTCCCCCCCTCCAACCATCGTCTCCCTCCCTTCCACCTCCACCACACCACGCCCACGCCCACGCCGCACCACAACCGCCGCTCCACCCTGGTCCCACCCCCGCCTCCCCCCTCCCCTCAAATCCCCCGCCCCCGCGCGTGCCGAATTCACCGTCGATCGCCGCTCCGCCCCCCCCCCCCCCACCCAGCGCGCGGCTTCCCGCGATGGCGCTGTCCGCGTCGGCGGCGTCGGCGGGGCGGGGCGCGCGGGCCGAGAAGGTGCGCAGGATCTTCGAGCGCTTCGACGCCAACGGGGACGGCGGGCTCGACCGGGCCGAGATGGCCAAGCTCGTCGTCGCCGTCAACCCGCGGGTCAAGTTCAGCGACGACCAGATCTCCGCCATCCTCGACGAGGTCTTCCGCACCTATGCCGAGTTCATCCTCCCGGGGGGCCAGGGCCTGTCCCTCACCGGCCTGCTCCGGACCTACGACGACGGCGCCGGGGACGTCGACCGCGACTTCCTCGCGCTCTCCCTGCCCGCCGTCGACTCCGACGCCTCCTCCCCCGAGATCGGGCCCGGGGACGCCGCCGCGTCGCCCTCCCCGACCTCCGGCGCCGCCGTCGCCGCCTCGCTGCTCGACGACCACCTCAGGCCGCTCGGCATCGGTGGCACGGGGCCCTCGTCCAGCTCCCGCGCCGCCGTCGCCGCGCCGGCCTGGGCGACCTCGCCCAGCCACGGGATTGCGTTCGATTCCTCCTGGGCGCTCCTCGACGACCTGGAAATACTCGTCAAGCGCCTCCGCTCCAAGCAGCTGCGGAAGACCTCCTCCATCGACACCAGCGGGGGCGGCAGCAATCTCGACTCCTTCTCCGAGGCCGGCTGGTCCAGGGAGATCTCCGCCTCCGCCGATTCGGGTTTGGCGTCCGCGCCGTGGGACGAGACCAGCCGGGACTACCTCACCTTCGTCAAGGAGCTCGCTGTTCTCCGCACGCGCGCGGACGCCTCCCGCTCTCGCGAGGAGGCCTTCGACAACCACATGGTCATCGGCCGGGCGCTCTCCGAGCACCGCCTCTTCCGAGACGCCCTTGCCAGCTTCCGCCGTGCCTGCGAGCTTCAGCCCACCGACGTCCGCCCGCACTTCCGCGCTGGTAATTGCCTCTACGCCCTGGGCCGCCACGCCGAGGCCAAGGAGGAGTTCCTCCTTGCCCTCGAGGCGGCAGAGGCAGGCAACTCCCAGTCCGCGGACATTCTCCCACAGATCCATGTCAACCTTGGTATTGCAATGGAGGCTGAGGGGATGGTACTTGGTGCCTGCGAGCACTATCGAGAGGCTGCCATACTGTGCCCATCCCATGCCCGCGCGCTGAAGCTCCTTGGGAGTGCACTCTTTGGTGTTGGGGAATACCGTGCAGCCGAGAAGGCACTGGAGGAGGCCATCTTCCTGAAGCCAGACTATGCTGATGCGCACTGTGATCTTGGGTCAGCCTTGCATGCAGTAGGGGATGATGACCGTGCAGTTCAGGAGTTCCAGAAAGCAATTGATCTTAAACCTGGGCATGTTGATGCCTTATACAATCTTGGTGGATTGAACATGGACGCGTGCCGATTTGTGCGAGCTGCAGAGATGTATACTCGTGTGCTGAGCATCCGACCTAACCATTGGCGTGCTCAGCTAAACAAGGCAGTCGCTTTGCTTGGGCAGGGAGAGTCCGAGGAGGCCAAGAAGGCACTCAAGGAGGCATTTAAGATGACACAAAGGGTGGAGGTGTATGATGCCATCTCACATCTGAAGACACTGCAGAAAAAGAAGCCAAAGCCTTCAAAAGGAAAACATGATGCTCAAGGAGAGGAAGCCTTTGTTATTGTAGAAGCATCCAAGTTCAAGAGGGTTGGAAGTAAGACCACATTGCGGCAGGATTTGGCCAATGCCCTTGATATAAGGGCCTTCGAGAGGACGACAAAGCTTGGCCACTGTGATGCTGAGCTTCTGAGGAAAGAGATGAATGAGACTGATGTCCCCGTATCCTACTCAGGCACTGGCATCCCAGAGAAGTCGATCAGGAAAGCAGCTCTTGAGGTTATTCTTCGCAGGCTCCTATCTTTCCTCAAGCCAGATACCTTCCAGGGTGCTGTCAAGGCAATGAACGAAAGAATTCTCTCGGTCCTTGATGCGTCTGGCTCTGGCCGCGTTGATCTTGGGATGTTCTTTGCTATCATTGCTCCAATCTGTTCTGGGCCTGTGGATAGGCGCAAGCGTGTCGTCTTCGATGCACTCCTTTGGCGTCCTGCAAGCGAAGGTGGCAGGGGCCAGATCAGGAGGAGTGACGCGCTAAGTTACATTAAACTTCTCCGTGCCGTTTACATACCAACCCATGGGGCTAGCGACATGCTTGAAATGCATGGGGAGTCTGACCCTACCATGGTATCGTACACAGAGTTCCTCGAGATGTTCAATGATCCTGATTGGGGTTTTGGAATTCTAACCACACTGGTGAAGCTTGAAGACAGTGATCATGTTCGCCACGGCAGCCACACCTGCTCCGTATGCAGATATCCTATCATCGGTTCACGGTTCATGGAAACAAAACACTCCTTTAGCTTGTGTAACCGGTGCTACAGCGAAGGGAAGGTTCCATCAGCCTTCAAGTTGGAGGAGTACAGGTTCAAAGAATACAGCAATGAGTCGGAGGCTCTTGTAGACAAGTGCATGTGCTTTAATTTGAATTCTAAGAAGCTGGAAGCTGATGCTTGATTGTTGGAGCATCGGCGTCGAGTTGTTGAGGACGAATCTGTGTATGCCCTTTCTAGTTGTGAAGATGCCTAGTTAGCTCTCCTGCCCGCCCTCTTGTAAACTAAGGTCCTGTTCTTTCTGGAGTTCGCCAAATGTGTTCCGACCCTAAGCTGTTAGCTATTGTTCGTTCCAAGTGTATGGGAGCAAGAGCATGTGAACTCCAAATACACTCCCTGTAACCACATCCCAAATCAATGCCACCAAGGCTTTGAAGTATTTCTGAGCCGGATGTGTTGTTCAGACCAAACAGTTTTGGTTGCGCTGCGTACTACTCGCTCAACACTAGTGTCAAAAAATGCCTTACATTATGGGAAGGGGGGAGTATTTTTGTGCATTTTAGGTTTCAGGTATGTAGTATTTTTGTGCATTTTAGGTTTAAGGTATGGTTCCAGGGGCATAACAAACACCAATATCTATGTTGTTTCTTTTCAACTGCTTTTCTTGGCCGATCTTAAATAGAAGCTTCTTCTCTAATCTTGGTCACAGTGGCTGCTCCCATCATCTGTCCAAATCATTCGCAGGACAATGTGAGTCCACTCAGTGACCCAAATTTCTGAATCTTCGGATGGCTGTTGCAGATTTCTGGCGCTCTAACTGTGGTTAACATGTTTTAGTCAAATGGTTGGATTATCTTGCTCATGGAGGTTATTCCACGGTACCAAAATATGCAAACCACATTTGACAATGTTGTGGCCTTGAAGGCTGTTCTCCTGCTCTGGAGATTGCTTCCGTTCAAATGTTCGGTATACTCTCACGTCACGTGTATCTATCTCCGCCGTGTTTCTTTACTTCTTTCAGTGTTTCCTCCAGCTATTTTCAGTTCTTGCTTCGGTGTCCCAAGCTGCTGCTAGAGTGCTGAATAACTCGATGCTCTTGTTTCGTGGTACTATGCGACTATCCCTTTTCCAGAACGTGGATTCATCGCTGGTATTCAGTTGCTCCCTTCTTCAGTCTGTAGTGGCTGTTGCTCAACTAAAGATTCTTGCTCTTTATGCTTTGTTTAGTTTTCGCCGTCCCATGCTGATGCTGTGCAGGTCCGTTGAAATCCAGCATGTGCGACCCACTCCAGCGACTCTTTCCGCTCTTTTTCTTTGTCGGCTTTTTTTTTGTGCCTTATTTTTTCCCTGTGACCATTGGCAGAGCTACACGGTGCGGCAGCCCGAAGACAGGCAGCGTGACGCGCTCGGCTGGCGCCTGGCGGGAAGGAATGCGTGTTTTTACCTTTTTATTTATTTACAAGTCGATCCTTTGTCCACTTGAATTGGCCAAATGGCCCTAAATAGTACTCTTCGGAATTACTTGTCTCGAAAATAGATATATCTAGAACTAAAATACGTCTAGATATATCTATTTTTACGATAAGTAATTCCGAACGAAGGGAGTACGTAAATCCTATTACCAATTTGTCGTGGCAAAATGTTCCCTGAGCGCCACGTGTCTCTTTCACCCAATTTCCTTCTCATCATGCTGACGAGAGATCATCTTGGAACGAACTAAGAGCAACTCTAGCGGAGTCGTTGTATGCCCGATGACTATAATAATTGTCAATAGATAATTGTCAATAGATCATCTTGGAACGAACAGAGAACAACTCTAGCGGAGTCGTTGTATGCCCGATGACTATAGTAATTGCCAATACGGTGATTTTGACCTAAAATGACACAGCGTGATCGCTATAATTTATGGAGTTCGCTCAAACAAGAAGGTTGTGAAGGCCCCGTTTGAAGCTCGCTTCATATCCAACCGCCAGCGTGGGAGGAAACTTTCAGCTTCTTCTTTCTCTCGCCAACGCCGGGATTTTACAGAGCGCCCAACAGGCAAACACACCACCGCGAAGAGATAATCACCATCAAGTGGGTTGACGAGATAGCTAACCACCCGCCGATCGATGGTGTACCCGTTCACCCTGAATTCCTGAGGCGCCCGTTTGGACGGCCGCCACGCGGCCCAGCTATAAAATACTAGTGCCAACACGTCCCCATCATCAAAACCCTAGCTGTCACCTCCTCTTCCTCGCCGTCTCCTTCCCTAGCCATCTCCTCCCCTTAGACCTGGCCATGGGCAGCCCAACCCGGCCCGGCCCGACGCTGCTCCCAGGCCGGGCTCGGGCCTAGATTTTGAGCCCGGTGGCCGGGCCGGGCCGAGCCCGGGCCCGTCATTTTTGCAGTTTTCTGAAGGGGCCCGGCCCGAGGCCCGAGGCCCGACGGGCTTTTGCATGTTCGGGCCGGGCTTGGGCCCAAAAACTAGGCCCGATGACCGGGCCGTGCTCGGGCCCAGGTTTTTTTGGCTCGGGCTTGGCTAGGCCCGGCCCGAAGCCCGGCCCGAGGTTTGGCCAGGTATACCTCCCCTCTCCGCCACAATGCGGTCGCTCCGATGGGGCACAACCCATTGGCTAAACCGTTTGTCCCAGTAGTGGCACACCAACAGTGCAAACTCCCCTAGGACGCACTAGCTGCGGCAACTGATGATTCCTCCTCCGACGACACGCATGGCGATCCATCCTCCCGTGGCAAATTTATCGGCTCCCATGGTGGCGGGAGGCATCGATCTGGCGCCTTGAGTGCCATCATACACGTCAACGAGGTCGTTCCCATCGACACCGTTGCCCGTCGCCTCTGAGTCCCCGATCGACATCGTGTTGTGGCTATGTGCCCTCAAAGAGTTCTTGTGGCTATGTGCCCTCAAAGAGTTCTGCCCTGCAACCACCGATGAGAAGGAGCAACAACAACTCGCAACTGCCGCTCATGAGTCTACCCCCTACGCCTACGTTCAATCTCTCGGGGGAGGTCGATGGCAATGTCGAGTCGTGACATTGCATACTATGAAAATGTCATCGAATGGCATTCCAGTGGCTAATTATATGTAATGCGACACATTTTGCCCACTAAATATAGTTGTTATTAAGTTACTGTGCTGATACATGTGTTTGGTTAGATTAAATTGAGAATAAATTGCCCCTACAAAATTGAAGATGACAACAAAAAAGTTTTACGGAGGCAATCGTTTTGTCGATTTCATGTTTGCTTACAAGTCCAATAGCCTCCAAATCCGTATGGAGCGGCAACCCCACTATGGTGACTCTGCTAAAGTTGCTCTAGAAAAGAGCAAGAGAAGAAAATGAAGATGCCTCTACTATTAAACTTTGGCAAAAATAACATGATATTTAAGACACAACCAATCATGAAATATCGGGTTTGGTAACATATAGTATGTAGCACCAAGTTGTCCGAAAATGCCAAATGGAGACTGAGCTCCATGGAGGCCTTAATTCCAAAACTTCAAAATTCAAACTTTTTAGTTTCAAAAATTTACCTAGAGACGTAATGTACATGTGTGTAAATTTTCAGGTCGAAATACTTCAAAATAAGAGCTAAAAAAAATATGTGGCTTCTTAGAATATGTACTATTCATCCTTAAAGTCCATGATTTTTTATGTGCAACTCACAATTCAAGGTATTTCATCCCAAAATTTTACGCACATACCACATTACATCCTTGTATACATGTGTATTTTTTTCCACAATGTTTTGAAACTGCAAAGTTTGAATTTTGAAACTTCCAGAACTAAGGCCTCCATGGAGCTCGGTCTCCAAACTGCTCTTGGTTGCTGTACTCCAAGCTCCTTCAACACAGTTTAGACCTAGATAATTATAGCCTTCTTACAAGAGGATCCGTCTTACAAGCACTTAACGAAATCAAGTTAGAGTGAAGAAATATAGCAAACCCACCCGTAGACTTTTGCTCATCTAGACATCCTGCCCTGTCAGCATCTGAAATTGCAATCACCAGAACAAAGCTTGACATGTCTATGCGGATCCCTAACTCCCTAGTATTTCTAATGTAGATCTCAGAACTCTCTTAACAACACGGCCATGTACATTATAAACCAATGCAGATGCCGTCGTAGTCACACATAGATAAAGAGACAAACCAATGCCGTCAAAAAGTTATAACTAGCAGCATGAGACACTTGGTACATCAGGTGTGAGATTTCTAAGCTCCTGATAAAAAAATCAACTTATTCCCATGAATTAGAACTAAACCTACTCATAGTCACAGTATACCGGACATGGTAGAGAGGAGTTTCTAAGCTCTGTGGATAAGCCACAGAAAACGACCTCTTAAGCCTTTTCTACTAACAAGGAAAGATGAACCAAAAATTATGAAGGGACCTTCAAGTAAGGTTGCTAGCTATACCCGGTATATATAGAACCTGCTCTGTTTCTTGGTCTAGCAATCTTTGATATCATAAGGTAATATACAGAGATGAAACTTTCTTAGCACAAGCTTGCTGACCAACACAATCTACTGGTGTAAGTACAGGGCAAGGTACCAGCAAAGAAATGGCCCGTCACAATTGTCAAAGAACCACCCCCATCAATCATCATCAGAATCTGCATTGTGAAGAAATTCATCAACTTAAATGATTATAGCTAACAAAAACCTGGGTTAATACAGTTTCTGGTGCAATTCAAATCTTTATAACTGATAATGATGGAAGGGGGTCTCCCAAACAATGTATCGGAGCCGGTTACCATTATCCAATCTGATCAATGTCTGATATTATGACTGCACTATTTATGCAACTAGTCAAAATTGAAATGTGTGGTTCATTATTTCATTATGTATGCCATATGGGTCTCCCCTACTGATTTCTCTCTCCTTTCATTTCGAAATGCACAATTTGCTGACAATGTTAAGCCTGTATTATCTGGAAGAGAAGGGGGGAATCCAAATTTCACAAATAAAAAGTATGTAGATATCCTAATACCATCTGTGAGTTCGTAAAAAAAAACATCAGACAGGCTGTAAAAGGGTGAATGCAAATCAAACAACAACTGATTGCAGCAAAGAAATAAAACCTTACCAGATCGAACATCCTCTCCGACTTTTCCTTTATTATTCAATTGTTTCATTATCATTAAAAATATGAGTTTCCCCCAATATACATGAAACACAAGTAATGTGAGAAGCATTGTGTTGAAAACGTAGTACAAGGTCGTTGGGAACCTATCCAGCTTCCTCAAGGATATGATGGACTGGTAGCTGGCATTGCAAGAACAAGAACAGTGAGTTCGAACCTTCGGAAGTAAAAGGAATACAAGAAATTATGTATCAAAGTAGCAAACAAACCTTGAGGTTTTGATTATCCAAAATGGGAAGTAAATCAGACGCAGCAGGAGCCAAGAGAGAGCAAAAAGCCCAAAAAATAAGCTAGCCCCTAGTTCTTTTTCGGTGTACTTGCACAATTTGGCAGTTTCAAGGAACACGTCACTCGCGTCATGCAACGCAAGAATGATTGTCCCAATTCGAAAAAATCTGCAGAAATGTAACTTTAGTTGCCTTAGAGCTGTGCTGCAATTTTGATCTTAGCTATAAAAGTCTACTATATCCTATGAATGATCATAATCAACAGAAAGAAGTAAAAAGAAATGAATGCCTCTATAGTACAATGATTTTCAGAATATATATGTATTGTGACATTACATAGCTATGCTGCATGAAAAAAAGTGAAATTACAAGAAGGGAGTGCAGTACCCTTTGCTCTAATGAAGCACAATGATTTTCAGAAATATCTATGTACGGTTACATGACATGGCCATGCTGCAGGGACAAAAGGCCAAATTAAGCACTGCTTACTAGAACATTCAGATCAATCAACAGCAAGAGTTAAATTGATCTATTATTGCCATTATAAATTCTGCTTTCCAATTTATATATTTTCATACATTATCATATTTGTTTATCAAATCAAACAAGTAGGTAACTAGAAAGATCTAGAGAATTGCCAAGCTTCAGTGCACACTGCAAAGTCATTGGATTCCAGCGTAAGTGATTGGCAATTGGTGGTTTTTTGATGCATAATGACTAACTGACCATAAATAGGACACATCAGAATATAACAGAAGTCCGTTCCCATACAATTGCAATCCAGAAAATACACAATTAAAGAGGCTCAAGAAATATTTACCCAGTCAGAAATGAATATCCAATAAGAACAGATGTTACTACATGATGAGACATCATTACAGCAAAATCTTTTCTGCGGGTTTCCCAAGCAATGAGAGCAAAAATGCTGTAGATATAAAATCCACACTGGCACATGTAGAAAAGTCTCAATGAGGACCTGAGATACAGAGGTCAATATATATTAGAGAAAAGAACAAAATATCACTTCACTCAAAGAATAGGTTAAATGGTTCCAAACAAATATGCCCGGGAGTGTTTCAGAGTTCCTATTAACATATCTAAAGTCTATAAATTCTGAGCCATTTGTTTTGTGTGATAATGAGCACGGCAATTGGTGTTCTGAGCATTATGTCATCAAACAACAAACAAAGAACGGCATCGTGAGTATGCATATTCCCCTCTAAATGGAAGGTCACGCGAGGTAAACCTTACCCCTCACATTTCCTAGAAAAGCTAAGACTAAGTAGAAGGATGGGAGAACAATAATTTATCATGGTTATAGTTGGTAAAGGTTAAATGAAGCAGGATTCCTTTATCAAGGTAAGAGAGCAATTACAAGATCACATGTAAAAATTTAAAGTGAAAATGGGTACAGTAAAGTATGTGGTCGCTGGATAATAGATTCTTTGCAACTTTTATGCATGCCCCCAAAAGTCAGTTATTTAAAGTTATTGTAAATAGAGTTTAGGGGACTCTCTATGAGACAGTAACAGACCATATGCAACAAATGGTGTACGAATCTACCTAACTTTCTTGACTATAAATAAAGTTATCAACAATATATAAATAATGTCAATGTATGAAAAGTACGAAATGTGCATAAATATTTCCTCCAAGTGCCAGTACAAGATAATGGTACAGTAGCAACACCCTGAAGGGCATACAAAACAGTGTGCTAATACTCGTGAAGGAGAGGATACATAAAAATGTTTTGAACATAGGCAACCTTATCATGTTAGCTTAATAGCAAGGTAAGCGAGTTTATGTTTTTTTTACATATATCAAATTACGAGATAATTAAATATTTCATGATCTTAAATGATCTGGAATATTCTGAAATTCATACTTTCAAGTACATTTAGAAGTTAATGTATTGCAATAACAATAAGTTCTTTCTCTTCAACTTTAAAGAAATTGAAGAGACCATGTATCAAGGCAAAAAGCTCATGCAACACCAGTATACCCTATATTTAAGAAAATTATAGAAGTATACTTGGCACTCACGGGATGGGTTGATTTGGCCAGCCATCGAAGTATTGCATTGTATCCAACGACCATGGTTCCTGCTTTATTATCAATAGGACCCATGCCTGAACAGAAGCATAGTATGTCAGCTTCCAAGTAGACTCTGAGAACTTGACAATCTTTGCTTGCCTGGCCTCATCATTCATCAACTTAGAAGCCTTGCTAGTGAAAAGGTAAACTGCCAACGGCTGAAATGACAACATATACGAACAGCCAAACATCAGATGTGAAGGTTAAACTGACGAATATTCAGTGATGTAAAATAAAGTTCATGGTAAAATTTCAGAAAATTTGGACAGAAACGAATAAACATATACTGCATAATTAAAGCAGAGATAACCTAGGGGCCTATTGAGACAGATTTATAGAACAAATAGAGCAATTATATTATTCAGTAGTCTGAAGCATCATGTAAATAACTTCAGACTGTTTATGGATTTTACAGTGGCTTTGAAATCGAAGATAATAATCAAGTGCAGTGGTGTATCATGTAGGAATTGTTGGTACATGACATGATAATGCTCACTACAGTACAGAGTACATGGAACACCAGAAGGCATGAGAACAGACAAGCAAGCTCAGCTTAATAACTGCAGTAGCAGTACAGGCACAGGAGTCCTGGACAGCATCCATCAGTAAGGCAATTAATGAGCAGTTTCCATTCGGGGCACAGTCGGCGGGGTGTTGCATCACATGCGCACGGACGGTTAGTCAGATTAGCCGGATCACATTGATCGGTTACGAATTCGGCAGCAACACCAGCGAGCATTGAGCAGCAGTACGAAGAGCACACGTGGGGCGAGAGATCTCGCGGAACCCAGCGCGAATCTGGGCCGGGAAGAGGCGGCGGCGGAGGAGGAGCTGGTTCCGTACCTTGTACAGTAGGCGGTCGAGGACGAAGCGGGCGCAGAAGAAGCCGAGGGAGAAGAGCAGCGTCATGGGGAGGACGGACGCGGCGTCCGGGCCGCGGATCGCCATCGCCGGCCTCGACGGCAACACCACCAGCAACAGCGGCAGCAGCAGCACCGCACGGCGGCGCCCCCGGCCGGGCAGTCCGCGCACGCGGATAATGTGAAGGGGTTGGATTTGGTTAGGGAGCAGGCGGTTGAGGGGTTGAGCGAGAGGCCCAGGCGGACGGACGGGCACGCACTGCTCCTTCCCTCTGTATTTCTACTGCTGCTCGCGCAGCTGCGGCGCAGGTGGGAGGAGGAGACGGGCACGAGCAAGGCAGGAGGGGAGCAGGACGATGCGCGTGAGGGACGACGGCGGGCGGGCGGGGTGTGGGATCTCTGGACTCTGACGTCTCTGCCTCTGCTCACCCTAGAATTTTGTCGTCTTTGTTTTTTTAAGTGTCCGGTCGTATTTGTGATTTAACTAGGCTCCTCCTGGACTAATTAAGACTCCAGTTCTTTTCGTTGAGTTGATGGGAGGCCTCGTGCCTCCTGACACCTCTCCAAAGAATGTTTTTATTGAAAGTGTCTCCAAAGAATGTTGGGCTGATGGTTTGTTCCGCTTTCGCCACCCTCCTTCGCTTGTAAGCGAACTTATGTCCAACCATCCATACCTGCCAGTGGATGTGCGAAGGATATTGCAAATACCCTTGAATCACCAAGCCTTTGATGACTTTGTTGCTTGGCATGTGAATAGAACAGGAATCTTCTCTGTCCGAACGGCGTACAGATTACAGTGGATGCATACTTTTAGGTCTCAGGCAAATGGAATTTCAGGAGCAACTGGCTCTAATCCTCCGGCCGTATGGAGAATACTATGGAAACTAAATATTTCACGCAAAGTTCAGATTTTTTGCTGGAGGGTATTGCACGGAATTATTCCACTGAAATCCATACTAATGAACAGACATATTGGTAGTGATGGAGCCTGTCCGATTTGCCATCAAGGAGCAGAAGACCTACATCATTTGCTATTCAAATGCACCCATGCAAAGGAGATGTGGCAGCGCTTGCGGCTAACTGAAGTAATTAACCAGGCAACAGTAGTGGACAGATCAGGGTCCGCGGTTTTGGAGTTTTTGCTGAACTTGTCGGATATCCCAATGGTGCTCGAACCAACTCTGAACTTTAAGCAGGTTGTGGCAGTGGCTTGCTGGTATTTGTGGTGGATCAGGCGACGCATTACGCATAATGAGACAGTCCCTCCGATTATCCGTTGGCCCATATCAGTGTTAGCGATTGCAAGCAATTATCACAAAGCCTTCTCTAAGCCAAGTGGAACACAAGACAGAAAATGGAGTAAACCTGATCCAAAATTTGTGAAATTAAATGTGGACGCAGCGTTCTATGAGGAAGAGGGAATGGGAGCGATCTCAACTATTCTAAGAGATGCATATGGTAATTTTATTGCTGCAAATGCAGGTTTGTCCCTTTTGCAGCTGACGTAGTCACAACCGAAGCGATGGCCATGAAAGATGGACTTGAGCTAGCTAATTCTCTCGGATACAATCGCCTTGAGGCGGAGTCTGATTCTATGCAGGTGATCAACTTTTGTACTGAACAATCCAGATGGTGGGATGCAGCGACGGCAATCTTTGCGGAGTGTGTGGATACGGCTACGGCTATAGGAAAGGTCGTCTATAAACATTGTTACCGGTCTGCTAATCAAGCAGCTCATGTGCTAGCGAATCATAGTTATTGTAATAAGATCTCTTCTTCTTGGTTGCACGAGCCACCTGACGTTTTGGTCAGCAAGCTCGTAGACAATGTATCTATTATTTAATCGTAATAAAGCTAGCCATGATGGTCTTTCCTCAAAAAAAAAATCCATACCTGCCAGTTAAAAAAAACATCCATAGCTGTTGGAAATATCATGTGCTCCCAAGGTGCTCTCTTTAAAAGTTTCAAATTTTCTGGAAAAAATATGAATGTTCACAAGAAACGTGACTACAATCCATAAAAATTTCAGGTCCAAACTCAAGATGTATATTCAGAAACAGAAAAAAAGGAACGTGCTACGCGTCCGTCGGCTGATCTTTTTAAAAGATCGGTCGGGTCGCTAGCCGCTAGATTCGGCATCATAAAGCGTTGACGGGCATCCTAAATTTTGCAACATAGATTATGTTGCAGAACTTTTTGCAACAGATATCATGTTGCGGAAACGTCGGTAGAATTTTTTTTCAACAGAGTTTATGTTACAGGATATTTTCTGCAACAGAGATCGTGTTGCGAAAACATCTTTAGAGTTTTTTCCCGACAAAAGTTGATATTGCAGAATTTTTTGCAAAAGAGATCATGTTGTGGAAACGTCTATAGATTTTTTCTGTAGATTTTTTTTTGCAACAGAGGTCATATTGTAGACTGTTTTTGCAACAGAAAGCATATTGCAGACGAACGAAGAAAAAGAAAACGAATGACACTCAGTTGTTAGCGATTATGATAAGAAGGAACGGTGATAGGCCCCACATGTGAAGTGTGGTGTGCACCTCACGCAGCGGATGAGGCGCTGCAAATCGGCCGGCTAATGGGAATCTTTTCCCAAAACATTAAATGTGAATAGTGTCAAACATTGGTTTTGTCTTTTTTTAACACTATTCATGCTACATTTTTTTCTTTTCTCAACGTGCATTCAGAGTTTCGACCAGAAGTTTTTAGAAGTTAGTTCATTTCTTAACATGTGAAAAATGATCCATGTCCATATCCTCAACGGAAAAAGTCCATTTTAAACCCTGAATTTGTAGGTGTTCGACGAAATGAACCTCCAAGTCAAAATCTCGATCGATTGCACTCTTAACTATGCAATCCTGGTCTAAATTAAACCATGGCTACAGTTAACCGGGATTTGTCTAGCTGATGGGCAAGGAGCGGCATGCAGCAACTCAACGCACAGGCTTGATACATGACTGGGCCGGCCCACCAACCCGCCGTTGTTTCGTTTCCTTTTCCGCGCGACAAAAATATGTTTGAATTCAACAGCAAGTACCAGGAACCTCCAAGTCGAAATCTCGATCGATTGCACCCTTAACTATGCAATCCTGGTCTAAATTAAACCATGGCTACAATTAACCGGGATTTGTCTAGCTGATGGGCAAGGAGCGGCATGCAGCAACTCAACGCACAGGCTTGATACATGACTGGGCCGGCCCACCAACCCGCCGTTGTTTCGTTTCCTTTTCCGCGCGACAAAAAAATGTTTGAATTCAACAGCAAGTACCAGGAATCGATCCCACGAACGCGGAGACCAACCAAGAGCCACTAGCCACTACAACACGAACAACAACATGAACATCAAGGCGCAGAAATATATAAGAATAGACAGCAGCGTTGAGATTGGAAAACAATTTCGAAAACATTTCTTGAATATTGCGAGCAGTTTTAAGATGCCACACTTTTTTGTATTCCATATTTTTGGGAAAGTGAAGGTGTTTTGTAATTATGATTTCACAATGAAACACAAACAAAATTTGCAAATTCCAAATAGATTCCAAAAACGCGAACAATTTTCAAAAACAAATCTGAAAAACAAACAAATTATGAAAAACACGAACACTTTTTGAGATTGTGAACAGTTTTTAGTATTTTTAGAAAATATATAACAGGAATGTTTTTAATTTAGCGACAAAAAAAGTTAAAACAAAAACATTTTTAAAAAACGCACAAAATTTGTATTTAAGCATTTTGGACACGCGAACAAAAATGAAAAGGTGGTGGACCATAATTCAAACTCGCGGCAAATATATGATAGCATTTTTGGAAAAATATTAATAAATGAACATTTTTGTGATATATGTTGAACAAAATTCGGAATAAATATTCAACAATTGTGCGATATACACTGAACAAATTTCTAATAGAAGATGAACATTTTTTTAAATGAGTGAAAATTTTGGAAATTACTGTGAAGATTTCCTTAATATACGCAATGAACTTTGTATATATACATTAAAAAGAAATAAAAATATAGTAAAGAAATATTAAAGAAAAATATGCACGAACACTTTTTCAATTTTACAGTTTGTTTTTCAGAATCTATGATTTTTTTTCAAATCCGTGGACTTTTCTTTTGAAAACCCGTGAACTTCTTTCAAAATTGTTGAACTTTTTCTAAATCCGTGATTTTTTTTCAAAATTTGTAAACTATTTTTATTTTTGAAATTCTAGTTCAGAAGTTTCTTTTTTTCGATCAAACAGCACCAGCATGGGGTCTGTGTTCGAGCAGAGTTTTTTTTTCTTTTTAACGAAAAAATATGCGGGCCGGCCCAGCAGGGAGTAGCGCCCTTTGCGAATTTTTGTTTTTTAATTGAAGAAAACTAAAGCGGGCTGGCCCAGCAAGAGCTCGTGTGCGCCCTCTGCGAAATGTCCATCCCGCCCATCCAAACGGCCGGAAGGTTCGATTTAGACCGGGATTACATAGTTCAGGATGCAATCGACCGGGATTTTGATTTAGGGGTTCATTTCGCCGAATCTCTATAAATTCAAGGTTTAAAATGAACTTTTTTCCTATCCTCAACAACGGTATGACTATTTTGTTTGTCTAGCCTTCGCCACGTTTTTTCGGCTCACGCTCTTTTTGTTGTGAGCTAGTAGTACTTGTAGTTTGCGTGCACGGATCCATGTCCTCCTTGACCGTTTTATGGCATGCTTGAAGGATTTGAATTCTCATGAGTTCATTTTTATGATCGGTTCTGGAGGATTCCTTCCCCTATACTCTCTCCGTTACTAAATATAAGTTTTTGTAGGGATTCCAGTATGAACTATATACGGATGTATATAGATGCATTTTAAGTGTAGATTCATTCATTTTGCTCCGTATGTAGTCCATCTAGTGGAATTTCTATAAAGACTTATATTTAGGAACAGAGGGAGTAGTTTACATGAAAATAAATATCCATCTAAATCTATTTGTATTTAGGTGTGGCTAGGTTTCAGAGCATCTTCAATAGATGGTCCAAATGTAAAAGTATCTAACTTTTAGACCGTTTGGGGTAAAAAACGCTGCTCCAACAGATGATCCATATGCAAAAAAAAAAAAATTGGACCGCTGCCTTCTCGTGACGTAAAATACAACACCTCGCGGTGCAAATTTACATCACGAGGTGCATCTGGTCCAAAACCAGCCGCCGCCCGCGAACGCCCAACCGCCACTTCCTTTCCTTTCCCGCTCGCGCCCGTCCGCCCGCCTGAAGAACAGCTGGCCGGAATCCGCCGCCGCGACCGCCCAAAACATCGCCGTCGGTGCCGCCACCATCCCACATGCCCGCTACCGCCCTCCGCCGCCGTCGCCTCCCTCGCCGGTAGCCGGCTCGCAGCCGCTCAGATGCCGCCGAATCGGGAGGCAGCTGGCGCGGGATTCGGCGCCTCCGGCGGTCCGGCTGCCGCGGTAGGCCTCCGCTGACCTCCTCCCCGTCGGCCGTGAGCCTGTCCACGGCCGTTGCGTTGGCTGCACGACCGCCGCACCAAGCCCTCCGCCCAGCCGCCAAACTATTCTTCGCCGTCTGCCGAGCTCCTCTTAGCCGGCCTCCAAGCTCATTTCTTATCACCGCCGCCGTCCGGAGTCGACCGCAGCCGCCCGCATTAGCCAATCCAATCGGCGGCCATCTTCTTCCACCGCGCGCACAAGGTGTTCGACGGATTTCCCCTAGGTAAAAAAAGACGAAACTTGATGATTTAACTTGGGATTGGATAGTATGTTTGACGGTGGTTGTGTGCATTGTAGATGAGCTCGGTTGACTCCTCTTTCGTGGATGATTCATCGTCGGACGAGGAATTTGATTTGCATGAAAGAAGAGGAGATTGCTATGCTAGTGGCCATGCACAAGAGGAAGGAACCGAAGCACGGTGGTTCCGTTTATGGTCGTGCGTTCATTCGGAGAGAACGGATTGCGCACAAATGGTTGTTACACAACTACTTTGCATCATCACCTGTTTTTCCAGAGAATTACTTTCGACGCCGTTTCAAAATGTCGAAAGATTTGTTCTTCCACATTTGCAATTCCGTGAAGCAGCATAATCCAGTCTTCGAGCAGAGAAGGAACTGTGTCAGGTTGCTTGGCCATAGCATTAAGCAAAAGGTCACTGCCGCTTTGTGCATGATGGCATATGGTGTTCCGGCAGATTACATTGATGACAACTTGGCGATGGCAGAGAGCACTTCCATCTTCTATGTCAAGCAATTTGCAATAACTATGGTGCAATAACTCGGCCCACAGTACTTGAGAGCACACAGTGCTCAGGACACTCAGAGGCTTTTGGAGATGAACAAAACTCGAGGGTTTCCAGGTATGCTCGGGTCTGTGGATTGCATGCATTGAAAATGGAAGAACTGTCCAAAAGCATGGCATGGACAATTCAAGGGTCGTGGGAAGGATGCCACTATCATTCTTGAGGCAGTTGCTGATCATGAAACATGGATTTGGCATGCATATTTTGGTATGCCCGGTTCTTGCAACGACATCAACGTGCTTGACCAGCCACCTCTCTTTGCCAACTTAGCGAATGGAGAAGCACCACCGGTGACCTTCGAAGCAAATGGCCGCACCTACAACTATGGGTACTATCTTGCAGATGGGATCTACCCGAGGTGGAGTACATTCGTCAAGCCGGTTGCAAAACCTGAAGGTAAGAAATAACTTGTCTTTCATAATGCACAAGCGGCGGCTAGAAAAGATGTTGAGAGGGCATTTGGGATTTTGCAATCCCAATTTGCTATTGTGCGATGACCATCTAGATTTTGGGAACAAAAGATCCTTTGGTACATCATGACCGCTTGTGTAATCATGCATAACATGATCATTGAGAACGAGCGTGGAAAAAAATTTAGATTACAACTTCTATCAGTTGATGGGCATTCGTGTTAACCCCATGCGCAAAGAGGAGCGCATCAAACGTTTCATGAAGGTGTATAGCGAGGTTAGAGACACCCATGTGCATGACCAACTCCAGAAAGATTTGAAATTTAGATTATAACTTCTATCAATTGATGGGCATTCGTGTTAACCCCATGCGCAAAGAGGAGCGCATCAAACGTTTCATGAAGGTGTATAGCGAGGTTAGAGACACCCATGTGCATGACCAACTCCAGAAAGATTTGAAATTTAGATTATAACTTCTATCAATTGATGGGCATTCGTGTTAACCCCATGCGCAAAGAGGAGCGCATCAAACGTTTCATGAAGGTGTATAGCGAGGTTAGAGACACCCATGTGCATGACCAACTCCAGAAAGATTTGATGGAAGACCATTGAAAATGGCATGGCGAAATATCCGCATAGATTCAATATTTTCTTTGTTCAAAAATATGTTGTATTTGTGTTGCATTTCATCTCCTGGATCTGAATAACTATGTAATAATTTGATATTGTGGACATGAATTTTTTATGTTGTTTTAAAACACGTTTTATGCAATATGTGCGGCTATACAGTGGCTGGACAGTGGCTGAACAGCAGTTGCGCGGTTGCTGGCCGGTTTTGGACCATGAATTTGGACCATCTCTTGGAGTTGCTCTTTTGGACCATGAATTTGGACCATCTATTGGAGTTGGCCTTTTTTCATAGCTCCAAAACACACTTTTTAACGATCCAAATTTTACATCTCCGGTTTTGAACCGTCAAAATTTGGACCATTTATTGGAGATGCTCTCAGTTGACTGAGACTTAACCATGTCTTAGTATAATGACATAATATGTACTTCCACCGTTCTTAAATATAAGTCTTCTTAGAGATTTCAATAAGGAACTACATACGGAGCAAAATAAGTGAATCTACACTAAAATATGTCTATACACATCCGTATGTAGTTTGTATTGGAATCTCTAGAAAGACTTATATTTAGAAATATGGGGAGTAAGAAAGAAAAGGAAAATTTTGAAAAGAAAAATTTGCACTGATCACCACGTAAGACCCCACATATATAGCATCGGCTGAGACTTGGTTAAGTCTGAATCGACTGAAATTTAGCAATCCCGTTTGTATTTTTTTTTTCTTAATGTGTCAAGCACTCATTGATGCTCATTACCTCATTAAAGGACTTTAAAGGATGTTGGAGTACCCGCCACCCGAGGCCATCCACGGCCTCGCGCACCCACGCGTCATTTGATTGATTCGCGTCGTCCCACCCATGCATCATATGATTGATTCACGTCGTCCCTATCCGCCTGCCAGATGGCCTTCGCGTCGTCCCTATCCGCCTGCCAGACGGCCTTTGCGTCGTCCCTATCCGCCTGCCAGACGGCCTTTGCGTCGTCCAATCTTGTTAGTCCGTTCCTCACCACCGAGTCGGATCTGTTGGTCCATGATCAGTCGGCCGCATTCACGTTACCCCCTCCCCCCTAGTCTAGCGTCTTGTGCCTCGTCTCTGCGTGTGCGTTTCTGGGAGCGCATGCTGGACCTCTTATATGGCGCCTTAAGTGTCAGTTGTCCCGTTTGCGCTAACGCGCTTGGTGACTTGGGCCGGCCCATTAACAAGAACGCTCACTTGATCTCTAGCTCGCTCTATTCTTTGTTGGCTCCGTTGGTCATTCTGTTGTTGACCCTTGACCATTGACGTTTCAAAAATAAAAAAAAATTAAGAAATTGATTTTTTTTGCAAAACACCGAAAATAATGAACTAAAATGCGAATAAAAAGGTCAAGGATTAGAAAAAGTTCACTAAAAATAAAAAACACAAATTAAATAGTTCACGGATACACCAAGTTCACTAATTTGAAAGGAAAAGTCTACGGATTTGGAAACTAATGCCCATGAATTCGCATAAAGTCCACAAATTAAAAAAAGGTCCATGAATCTAAAAAAATAGAAAATGAAAACAAAAGTTCACGAATTTTGGAAAAAGTTCAAGAATACAAAAAAGTTCATGGATTTTAAAGGAAAAGTTCATGAATATAAAAAAATATGGTGAACTTCAAAAATATTCACGAATTAAAAAAAACATAGACTTGAAAAAGTTCACGGATTTTGAAATCGCGTATCTGAAAAAGGTTCATGATTTTGAAAACCAAATCTTGGATTGGAAAAAAGATCGTAATTATTTAAAAAGAGTTCACGGATTAAAATGATAAATTCAAAAAAATTATAAAGAAATTTTAAAAGTTTGTGAATATGAATTTTTTTGATGAAGATTCAAAAATTATTTGCGAATATTAGAAAACTTCGCCAATTTTAGAAATGTTCAATAATTTCGAAAGTGTTCAATAATTTCAGAAATGTTTTTTAATATGAAATATGTTCACGAATTTTCAAAAGTGTTCACAAATTTGAGCAAAGAATTTGAGAAAAAGTAAATAAAAAAAACGAGAGCGTAAAAAGAAAAAAAAAGTCTGAAAACCGACTAGGAAGTAGATACAAACCAGGAATTGAACGTTTATGGGCCAGCCCAGTTAACTCATGGGTGTGCGTCGCGTACCATTTACCCTTTAACTGGAGCTTTAAGCGTTGAATAGGATTTGCGGCCGCGCCTATACAACGCTTGTAGCGTCGTTCCCTGATCTGGCGCTCACCCGCCCCCGTCCTAGGCAGGGCTATCTATTGTTACCTCGTCTGTATTTTTTCAGTTGACTATTGACCATTGTAAAATTATACAAAACAAAAATCGCCAACTTGAAATGAAAAAATTTGAAAAATGAAAAAGCAATCACTAATTTGAAGAAAAAAATCGCCAACTTTTTAAGAAAATCTCGAAAATTGAAAAATGTCATGAAATTTGAAAAGATATTCATGAAATTTGAAAAGATATTCAGGAATTTTGAAAAGTTCATAAAACTTGAAAATTGAGAAAAGTTTGTGAAGTTCACTAAAAAATGTCTTGCGTTGGTGGGGCAATGTCGGGCTTAATCACAGCTTGGGTCTCAGGGGTGGGGACTGGTTCTTGTGTACCCGGTTGTTGAGTGCCTCTTAATCGACTCCCTTGTTGTCTACCTGGTTGTTGGATCCCACCGGGTCTAACTAGTCATCGAACGTCGTGATCGGCCCCCTTTCTGCCTACTCCTTTGTTGGATCCCGACGAGTCTACCCGACGGTTGGGTGCGTTGCATCCTCGAATGTGTGTGTTCCTAGGGTCATGCATTTCGTGTCTACCCAGCTACTGAACAAGGCCTGATCGACCATGTTTCTCTATTGGGCATCGCGGGGTCTAGGTAGTTGTTCCTGTCCACTCCTTTGTTGTATCTCGACATGTGTACCCAACGGTTGGGTGTCATTGTCAGTGCATCCCCAGATGGGCATGTTTCGGGGGATGTGTTGTTCCCGTCTACCCAAATAATGAACGCCGCCTGGTCGGCCCTCTTTCTCTATTGGGTGCCACCAGGTCTGCCCAATAGATATTGTTGGGTTGGCGCATTATCGGTCGTTACATATCATTGGGTTGGCGCTAGTCCTATAGATCCATTGATCATATTTACATGGCTAGTGAACGTCGCCTGATTGGCATCTTTCTCTATTTGGCATTGCCCAATTTGCCCGCCTGGACCAACCAATCGCTTCACTCGGTTATCTTTTTGGGTTCTAATAGGATGTCTTGATGGTCGCACTAGCCACTACGAGCGAAGACAGGTCAAAGTAGTAAAAAAATAAAATGCTCTAAACAAAACTCGAGCGTAAACCCTAAACTTGATAAGCTATTTATTACAAAGGACCCTGCAGCGGTGGATGTCTCGTGTTGTCTTTGGAGTCTTAGCACTCACAAAAGCTAGGCAGGCCAGTGGCTTTGTGTATGGGGACTGCCAGCCCAGGCGCTGTCGAAGGCTATGCAAGCATGTATGATGTCTTGACTAGTATAGATCCCTTGGATGCAGGTACATGAGCTTCTAGTATTTACATACTCACTAGATGACCCATTACGCCCATGGCGTAAAAAGTGAGAGCGAGCAGAATATTTACACCGTGTATATGTGACTGATACTTAAAAGATACTTGGCATATTATGATAGACTAAAAGAAAGTAATGAGATCACTTGATAATAGCATACGATGCAAAACATAATATATAGTCGATGCATATCATTATAAGATAGGCATAAGATCGGGTTATGATAGCTTATTTTACATTGCTTTTATCAAGCAAGGCACATAGATAGAGATGCACACTATTGTCATACTTGTGCATACCTACCTATATGTGGTATTTTCATATTGTTCTAAGTAAATTTGCATGTGTCAACTCTAATTTTTAAAATAAATTTTCGTTTTGTGTGCTCGTACCGCTCATAAAGCAGCATGGGGTGGCCAATATTTTCCATGCTAGGTATTATATTCTCACGATGAGTGTTTATTCACTTGTCATTGTACGAGAGTGTGACAAGTAATATGGATGCCTAGTCCCGAAATGAAAAATACAATGATAATAACACTGGTACGCGTCGATGTTTTTAACCCCTTTCCACGACGGCATTTGGAACCGTCGCCTAGTGAGTGACGGCGATAGGGGGTCCTTCCCACACGACCCAGAAACCATCGGTGATAGGGAGCCTTGATGCATACATTTGTCCTTATATAACCGTTTCCGATATCTCGAATATCCCAAACGCTTCATCCTTGCTACTCGTTTGTGCTCGCATTGCCATTGCAGTCGAAGTTTTGTGGTTTTACCTAAAACCAGGCAGATTCCAGGCACGGTAGTTTTCCAGGCAGATTCCAGGCACCGTAGTTTTCCAGGCAGATTCCAGGCATGGGAGTTTTACGATGCCTGACACATCACAAACAGATCATGATTATAAACCGTGTACGATAGGTAGACAATCACACACATTTAGTTTTCCCGCACCGTATGTGATAGTGTCTGATATCACACACGCTTTGCAAACGGCAACTATGTGCATTGTTACACACGTTTCTTCTCCACGAACCGTGTCGAATTATGATGTATATCGCACACGCTGTGCTTTATTAACCGTGTGCGCCGTAATGACCTGCACACCGTAATTTTGCCCTAATTTAGTTGCTGCTATTTAAAATTGTACCTAATTTAAACTTGAAAGTAGGCTATAGCTTTATTCATATCCATCAGGTTCAAACAACCAATGCATTATTCGATCCACAGGTACATATGTTTAAAATTACATAAGCACCAAATAAAGAATGACGAACCAGGGTTCTATACTTGTATTATTACATATGGTAAAGAAAGAGGCGACATACATTCCGGTTGCTGAACAAGGTGAAGCAGAATGGCCCTATTGTGCTCTCCTGGATGCAGAAGGCATGCATGACTCTAGTCCAACCCCTTGTGATGGTCGGCCGCCAATCATGTAGTTTGAGAGGTAATCTTGAGTAAACCGCTTAAGGATTCACTGCAAAAGAAAAAAGATTCATACATTGTCATCTAACACAACTCATTACGGGCAGTAAAAAGAAGGCTACAGGATTCTTACTTACCATCCTGCAGTTCACTGTTGTCTTGCATAAAGTGTAAAAAAATAGTTCGATTGACGTCCTTGGACCCATTTTAATAACAATCTTTATCAGTTTCCTCACTTGATGCTGGTTCATGAATATCTCACTAGATCATCGTTGGCGCGCGTTGCCGCGCCCGGTCTTTTTAATACGGAATGTTAGGTATTGATGCAATGTTGTGTAGGTATTTTATTTAAAAAGTTAACTATATGTAATTATGTACAATTTTATTTTATCTAAAAGGTATAGTAGTTGTAGTATACATATTATTGTGATTTTTTGTGCATTTGTAGCATAAGATGTTCATTATAATAGACCAAATGCCATTTGCAGGAGGCTAGTATTTTTCTCTGAAGATAATGCATTTCAAGATCCTCTTGGACTTTAGGCCTACAGTGGACACTCCACTTGGATCGCTAGATGATGTTTTTTACAAGCACCACTTTGCCCATAGAATTTGCACTATTTTTATGATTGGTGAGTAAAAGAATGGCTAACTGCAAACATAAAGATGACATAATATCAGAACTGATTTGCAATGTGCAATGGAGACACCGAGATTCAGTTTAAAAAAGGAAAACATCGACATTAATAGAGAAGCTGATGTGCAAAAGAAAAGCAGAGAAACTGCAGACCATTACTCTGCAAAACGTTCAGGTACAAAGTAACTAAAGACTGCTGGCTGCTGGCAAGTGTTGTAGACACACTTAAAATAAAGACCAAACTGTACGACAACACAAAACAATGTTCGTTCTTTGTGACAAAAAAGAGCTCAACACATGGTGTCTCACAACTATTACATTATTACCCGAGGGAAGATCTTATAAGCATTTTTCTTATGTTTCTCAAACACCAAATCTAAAAGTAGCAAGGGACATGACCGAAGAAGCTCAATCTAATCATCCAACCTCGTGAAGCAGCAATCCCTCCTCTTTAGAATGATGAACACAATTTGATCTGTTAGAAAGGTCCGTCGTGCGTGATGAACTTCTCCAGCTCCTTCCTCGTGTAAATCTTGACAACATCTGGGAGGTTGGTGTGTGGCTTGTAGTTCCCAAAGAAGGCATCTTTCAAGGTCTTGCCATTGAGGAAGTTCATCAGGTGGGTATTGAATGGCACCTCCTTGTGTGGGACACCCACCAGCGTAACCACGCCCCATCCCTGCACTCAGACTTCATGACTGAGCTCAAAGCAGAAAACACATCAATGCTCAGAATGCTCAAACTACAAGTGTATCGAGAACATACATCATGAAAGCATTCAAACTACATGTGCAACTCCATGGCTCTGTTGACTCCAATGTTTGCCATCTCCACAAGCACCAGGAGCATAACTCAATTGCAAGCATTTGATACAACATGGCATCCCGTGAACAAATTAAGAGATAAATGTATGCTCAGGCAGAGAACATAACATACCTCATGCACTGGCTTGGTGTAATCATTTGGGTTTACAAAGTCGGTGCAGCAAAATTTCTTAGCTGGCTTTTTCGCAAAAGTTCAGTATGTGTCCATAAACAATTATGAAAATGTATATATATTTTGTTTCTGAAGATAGCAATAGACTGTAACTTGTTCTTATTTTGCAGGGTTCAAGACTCACTGATAATACTTGATCCCCTATCCATCTTGTCCCCTTCCATAGCCTGATCATGTGAAAAGAACATACAACAACGACCGCCGTTTATAGGGAATAATTCTCATCAACCTCCAATAGTATATTGTGGTAGATAAAATATCATGTTTCGCTTAAAGCAAGGCTTACAACTCCAAGGCTAAAAATCGCTACCCTCAAACCCTTTGCCGTTTTCGCGAGGCATTCTAAACCTGAATATGGTGTTTCATTGGGAAATAACGGCATCGGAACAATCACTGAAGGTAGAGGTCCGGACGAAGACGAATCTCAGTTTCCAGCTGATGGTGAAGTGTGATAGCCCATCACCTATCAGCATGCCCCGGTGGACATTGATCCTGTAGAGGTCACAAATATTATAGTGAGCACATTCCTTGCACTGGCCAATGAACACTGGCAGGACATGGTCATCTGGCACGAACTCGGTCACGCCCTCTTCATTGCTCTCAGCAATGTTGCGAGGGAGAAATAACTTGGGAAAGGACTTAGATTAAAAAATATTTAAATGCAATGACTAACAGAACAGTAATTGAAATGACACTGCTCCAAATAATCCATAAAATATACAGTTATGTGCATGTGTTTTCTTGGAGAATTACTAATGAGCTAAAGAAGAAAAACACGAGGTCGGGAACATAGAGAGTAGATCCCTGCCGAAGAATATGAAATAATTTTATTTTACAAAGCACACTTCTAGGAAGCTTGTGTGATGAAGTTGTCGTATGATGTTTCTATCACATGGCAATAAATATGATGCTTGCTTTTTATTATTAGCTACCAGGAATTTTGATTCTGCTGCAGATTATACCCATTTGTCAAACACCTGATTGCAATAATCGACAAATATGTATATCTGTCTAAAAATCTAGCCATGCCAAAACTAAAGTAGTTTACACAATCAAAGCATCACCAAACGAGCACATGATAGAAATTGCATGACAGAAAAATCACAAGGAAGGGTAAAAAATGTTGATAGAGGGAAACATTAGCCAAAAACCATACCGTTTGATGGTTTGCACCAGAGTAAGATGGGTGATGGACCAGGAGAGCACCAGGCGAGACAACATGCATATAGACGCATGTAATGAAGCATCAACAAGTTGGGAAAATTGAAACGCATATCTCCATTAGTGTTGCCAACAACTGGCATATCATCTGCCATGAATGCCTCGAGGAACTCACTGTTGATTGCTTTCTTCAAAACCTAATGACTTTCTCTCGTTGATCTACTTCACCTAACAGCGAACGCTGTTTCGCCTAGACCTGCATCGGCGTGCGGCCCGGAAGGCCCGAAGCAGCTTTACCACATGGGCTCGCTCCTCGACTGGATGCCGGATGCCCGTGTGAACACATCACCCACATCGGCTCAACCGGCTTGCCTATCCACCCACAACCTATGACTGCATCGACAGTATTTTCTTTTGCCCGCGGCTCACCAGTTCGCAGCTCGGCTAGTATCTTCCACAGGTGCTTGGAGCAAAGGTCCTAGTCCGCTTCATAAATTAAAACTTGGAGAAGGTATTTCATGTACGCAGCACCGAAAAATGATCATGAAGACATTCTTCCTAACTTTTTCTAGTTGGTTCATTCTACACTATTAACAAAACAAAATGATTACATTACAAAATTTTGAGCAAAGTGAACAGTGCAGAACACGCCTAAGAGTATACCGGCATGATGTTACTACAAGTCTACAACCGAATAGAGCATACCATTATATTTTGTAACACCCTATTACCTATTAACATACACCATTGCAAAATTATGAGAACGATCTACCATACCTGAACATTAGCTTCCACACTAATATCTCATTTGACTCATCGCACAATGTTTTTACCTGCAACTGGCTCAATCAGTACAGAAGAGAACTCATGGATTCCATGAAATATTTGTAGGGGTTAAGTGAAATACCCGGAGAAGCAAATTTGCATGAGTAGATTGTCACCTTCGAGGAGGGGATTTGACATCAACTTCCATTGGAGGAGAGGACATCACCAGCGGTCATGACCTGTAGATGAGTACCCATCCACCCTTGATGGTGCTTGCTGAGGTCGTAAGGGCGGGAACGCCTGCATGACGGGGAGGAATACATTGGCAGCTGGGAAGTCCCCGCCTTGCTCCAGCTCGACTCGTCTTCCCATCCTCCCTGCTCATCCTCATCTTTGTCACACCTTCGACCTTCATGGAACAACGGGATAGGGAGGCGCCATGGGGAGGTAGCACAAGGAGCCGAAGGTAAAAAAGGTGGGACAAAGGAGGAGAGGGTTGCGCAATCGCCTAGCTAGGTGCAGAGCGAGCAAGAGGAGGGAAGGGCGCCGCTGCCTGAGATCCCTTCAGCGGCGGCGGCGGCGGTGTCGGGAAAGGGGATGAGGCGCTGCGAGAATGGGCTGGAAGCCTGCAATGCGTAAGGGGTGGAGGCCCAGTTAATGACAGACTTTAGATTTTTCTCCCAGAGTAGCTGCCCTCAAGGACGAGTGGCTCAGTTCGCAAAGTTGAGTTGATCGAACGGCCAGAGATGTCCGAACAACGAGATCCAAAGGCCAAAATCATTGATAGCGTGAGCGAGCTCGAACATTTACAATTACCCATTCCTGTCTTTGAGATCTGCTCCTTTCGGACGCCATCATACGAATGTTCTCGCAAACGTAGTATGCACACAGATTATTCCCCGGCGCCTGCTTCAGGACCTTTATGAGAATGGAATTTGATCAGATAATAATTAATCAAGCATGATAATTAAAGAGATGGCAGCTAGCTAGCTAATACTACTTAATTACTTACCTTGGGTCGATACCATTTCAGCTTTCTCTTCCATTGGCCTGGAGTGACGCCGATGAACTTTGCCCAAGCCCTGCCCGCCGACAAAGAAAATGAATAAATGGGTTATTAAATAGTTCATATAAGGAAATGACGAACTAAATAGGCCGAGATATAGTTAATAATGATTGAAATTACCCGTTGACTATCCCAAACAAGATGGTGTAGTCACTTTCTTTTTTAAGTAGTGAGAGTAGTGAGTCCAGTACTTCAACTGTTCCTTCATCAACTTTAATGATTAACAAGATCCAGTGAAATCTGCATGCACACACGTTTGCATGTCTTAATTAAGCAGGCATATGTAAGCAAAAACATGTAGCTAGCTAGTAGGCAAAAACAGAATTTGTAGTACAAGACAATGTGACTCACTCGAAGTTGTAAGGAAGTAGTATATCTTCATTGGTATTGAGGCGCTTGAAGAACTCTAGCATGCTTTCCTCTACACTTTTTTGATAATATGCATCTAATTTCCATGTGTATTCATTAATGATGTTTGGGTCAATGAACCCAATGCCATAGCATCCACCTTTTTTCATTCATACATCTTCATCCTGCATAATACCACAGAAAAGAATATAGCGAGGATAATTAATTACAGGTAATGATTGATCAAAATGATCATTACAGCTAGCTTGAGATTAAATTACAAAAAGAAATCACTTACAGACAATAGCAACTGACGATATATTTGTCGAGTGCGTCTTGATTGTATAACTGAAATAGTTCTGAATACTCAACGGACACAGCTTTCTCATGGAAGTAATGATCCTTCTTGACATTCACCATGAGGGACTCTCGATTGGAAATTTGGTTAATGTCCATGTACCATTGATGCAATTCATACATTCTCGTTGGGAGCTTCTTGAACTCGTCTGGCTCGACCAAAGGTTGGCCCCAGACATATTTCAGTTTTATTTCCTCCTCTCTAAGTGGAGACACGGACTCGATCTCGAGGAGTTGTCCAACAGTGATCTTGAGGATTTCAGTCTGCCTTATATGCTCCTCGGTTATTACCACATCGCCCAGCTCGGGACGTAAACGGTTTGCCCACAATAATATTGGGCGCGCCTACTCTCATGTGTTGTTGGCACAACAAGCGGGGGAATTGATTGCGCCGCCTGTTCTCCCAGCTGGGGAATGGTTTTACCGCATTTTTTGCCAGCTGATTTGCTCGAGCGCGAGCTCGCCTCTTTCTGTAGACGTGCTCGATTTAAGTTCCTGAGGTGGCGCTCATAGTCTGTGTCAACAGGCTTGGGAGCTGGCGGTGTAGCCATACGAATGAAGTGGTCAATTTTTTCCTTAGGCACTTTCTCCCTTGGCGGCGGTGGTGGTTTCGGTGCAAAATGGGCTTCCACCTCGGCCTTCGATATGGCTACGTTTTCCTCCTCGGACTTGTCGTAAGGCCTCTGCGGAAGAGGCACGAGGCTTCTTGGACCATATTGAAATCGCTTGCCTCCGCCTGTACCTCCCGTACTACCTCGACTTGTACCGCTACACACCATAGCTGCGGCGGCTCTCTTCCGTGATTGCTGAGGCGGCGGAGACGGCTGACGTGGCTGAGTTGGACGAGGAGGAGTGGCCTGAAGCTGTGCCGGACATGGAGGAGGAGTGGCCTGAAGTTGTGCCGGACTTGGAGGAGGAGTGGACGTCTAACGCTGTGTCGGACTTGGAGGAGGAGTGGCCTGACACTTTGCTGGACTTGGAGGAGGATTGGCCTGACGCGTTGGTGGACTTGGAGGAGCGGGAGTCTGCTGACTCAGTGGCGGACTTCGACGAGGAGTCGACTGACGCGGTGTCGGTGACCTTCGAAAGACGATGCAATCCTTTCTCCATAGGATGATACGATGTATGGCCTCTCCCAATGTGTGCTCATCGTCACCTCCAGGAATCTCAAAATGTAGCCCCGAATATGGGTCCACCACCTCATCAACCAAGACACGAGCATAGCCCGCTGGAATCGAGTTGCAATGGAAGGTTGCCTCAGGGGATTTGTAAAAGCAACGGCGTCCGCCACCTTCATGGATATGTTCTTCATTTTGAAGTGTAGCTCGCAGTTAGTGTTCTCCATGATGTCATCCACGGGGTATCTATCCAGCATTGTGTCGCCCGGGGCGGAACCCACGCTGCTTCTCGGAATGGATGGGGCGGTGCTATCCAATGCTGGATCATCCGCTAGCTGCTGCAGCTCCTGAGACCCCCTTTGCTGGCTAAGTGAGTCGATTTGCTCCTGCTGCCGCTGGAATTTTACTGACAAGTCCGCGTGCGCTGATTCTAGGCCTTGAAGGCGTTCATAGTCCAGCTTCCTCTGCTCCTCCTCCATCTTCCTCTTCTTCTCCTCCGCAATCTTCTTTCTCACACGGGTTCTATAGTCGGCGTTCCAGTCCGAAAACCCCTCATACCACGGAATAGCGCCCTTGCCTCGTGTTCTTCCCAGTTGTTCAGGATTTCCCAGGGCACGCTTAAGCTCGTCGTTCTCTCTGTTGGGCTGGAACACCCCCGATCGAGCCTCTTCTATTGCAACAAGTAGCTTATCTTCGGCTCCGTTCAGACATGCCTTCTTCGAAACTTTGCCTGTCTTCGGGTCCAACTCCCCCATGCGCATAGAACCAAGTCCTGCACCTGGGGGGCAGCTCAATGTTTCTGGAGTGACACCTGCATCCTCCATCTCTTTCTCAGACTTAGCCCACTTAGGCATTGCCGTCGCGTAGCCACCTGGCCCCAGCTTATGGAACTTATCCTTTTTTTCGGCATTGGCCTTGTTTATTCTCGACCGTTCCTTAGATAATTCCGAATCCTTGAATTTCATGAAATCGTCCCAATGAGCACTTTGCTTCTCTAGTGTTCCCTCGAATACTGGAGTCTTCCTTCCTCCCTTGATGTACTTGTCCCATACACGATTCTTGTGGTTGTTGAATGCAACCGCCATCTTCCTAAGAGCAGCGTCCTTGACTTTCTCCACATCTGCATCTGTGAAATGATCTGGTAAGGTGAAATGTTCCATGAGAGTTTCCCAAAGCAGAACTTTTTGTCTGTCGTCGACAAAAGTAAGATTTGGACGTGGCTTTGCTGGCTCTCTCCATGCTTGAAGGGAGATCGGGAGTTGGTCCTTCACAAGAACTTTGCACTGACGAATGAACTTGTCCGCAATCTTCTTAGGCGCTAATGGTTCGCCATTAGGATTGATGGCCTTGATATTGTACTTTACTCCCTCCTTCAACTTTTTGTTCGGGCCTCGTTTGCTGTTGCCTGAAGATTTGCTCGATCCGGATGGCTGAGCTTAGATATTCGGAGCCGGTCTTTTAAAACATGTGATGATCACCAGATGCCTGCTTATATAAATATATATACCTCGCCGGTCTTTGTTGTTTCAAGATCAAAATTTTATTCGTCATCATCATAATCATAGTTCATGACTTCATCAATTCGGTCGTCGCGATCGAATATCATATCACCCTCCCCGGTGTTGTTTAGATATTCAGAGCCGTCATAATCTTCTTCATTCTGATCATCATCTGGCCCGCAAGGATGGCATATGATATCGAACAGGGTCTCTTCTCCCTCTCTGCCGGTATTGTCCGCCATAGCTTTTATTTAACTAATCCAAAAGAAATATAAAACAATTATTAAGGAAAAACTGAATCAATCATAGTACATAATAAGCATCATCGAATATAATCTCGAATACATCGTCTCGAATAATAGATATAATCTCGAATACATCGTCTTGAATAATATATATAATCTCGAATAAATCATCTCGAATATTATATATCGAATACATCACTAGCTAGCTAGCTAGCTAATAAAGATCGAATACTAAAGAGTAATCTAGGCCACTCACGGTTCCTGAGGCGCGGGCGGTGGACAACCAAAGTGAAGGAATCATCACTGGATCATAGCTCGGGTGATCTCCCCAAAGAACCTGCCAGGTATTGGAGAACCTCACGTCCATAGCAGCCATGTAGCGATTGACGTGCTCGTCCTCCTCCCTGACACGACGACGTACCACCTCCGCCGGGGCCGGCTCCCTCCGCACCAAAAGTGGCCCACGCGAACGCCACCAAAGAAGATCAGGGTCGACGACGGGACCCGGGGCCGGGTTCCTCACCAAGCGTCGCGCCCCTGAAGGTAGCACCTCCCAGTGCCAGCCCGGCAGAGCCCAGTCCCGGACATGGGTCCTCTGAAGCAGGACGTCATGGCGAACGGGTTGACGACGAGGATGCGGACCGGGCATCCTCGACAACAAATACTATATGCCCGCAAAAAGTAACATTTTTTAAATGTGATTGGATTATGATAGCTAAAATTGTATATGCAAATTCTAACAATTTGACATTAATCTAATTCATATAGCTAAAACTAACTCTAAAATTTCTATATATATAACTAACATTTCTAATATTTCTATAACTAAAAAACAGAAAAATTGCTAACATTTCTATAAATATTTCTATAACTAAAAAACAGAAAAAATTGTAACATTTATATATAACTAACATTTCTAATATTTCTATAATTAAAAAATATTTCTAATATTTCTATAACTAAAAAACAGAAAAATTGCTAACATTTCTATAACAATGTGTGTGTGTGTGTGGACATGTCTGTCGGGGCACAGGAGCTCACCGGCAAGGCGCGACGACGGGGGGCGGCGACGGGGACGGAGACGGGCGGTGACAACGGTGATGGGGACGGGGCGGCGACGACGGGGACGGGGACGGGCTGGGCGGGGACGACGGGAGGCCGTGGCGGGGCGCGGCGATGGGGCGGGACGCAGTGACGGGGACGGCGACGGCAAGGCGACGGGGGTGGCGACGAGGGGTGGCGGCGACGAGGCAGAGGAGAAGAAGCAGAGGGAGAACGAAACTGTCGAAATTTTTTGAAGGGTTTTCTTATGTAGAACACACCTTTAGTACCGGTTGGAGCCACCAACCGGTACTAAAGGTCTGTTTTGGCCAGGCGAAGCGGCGGGAAGCGCCCACCTTTAGTACCGGGTGGTAGCACCAACCGGTACTAAAGACCCCCCCTTTAGTACCGGTTGGAGCCACGACCCGGTACTAAAGGGTGTGCGCTGCCAGGCGAGGGGCGCAAAAGTTTAGTCCCACCTCGCTAGTTTAGGAGCGCCAGGACTAGTTTATAAGCCCCGGCGCGGGCACTGCATTGAGCTCCTCTCAATAGCAGGCCGTCTGGGCCTACCTCTCCTACTCTGCCCATGGGCCTACTAGGCTTGCGGGCCTGCATCCTGGCCCAGCTATAGGTTGGGTTTCTAGTCGTATGCAGGCCACTGTGGCCCAGTAGGCGGGCTTTTTTATTTTCTTATCCTTTTGCTTTATTTATTTTTTGAGTTGTTTTTTCCTGTATTTAGAGTTTCTTTGTGAATATTTTTGCTTTAGGTACAAAAAATTACAAACTTTCTATTAGTGCCGGTAGTTTACAAATTTGAATAGTTTACATTTTGAATTATTTGAAATTTGTGTGAATCACTACTTTGTGAATAACTTAACTTTGAAAATAGTTTACAAATCCAGTTTTTGCGGTAACCCTCTCTACTTTTTTGCACATGCTATGTGGGTGAAATTATCACTCCTTGAGTATTTTCTGAGTTCATTTGAAATGCTTTTCAATTTCAGGGTCATTTAGCTGAAAAAATCAGTAAATGCATGAAAGAATTTGTTTGCACATAAAGTTTCTTCGCGTTTCAAATGGCAAAACACATAACTAGCTACCCTAACTATTACAGAGATTCCCTCCTGGGTGTGAAACACAGAAGAAAGTGATGATAGTGAAGCCGATCACATCCCAGATCTTTGGGTGTGAAACTTTTTCTTCGCGTGTGTCCCTTTGTGCCGTAACCATGGAAAATCTTCATCATTTAACGGGATGTGCGGGTCAATATTCACTGTGAATGGAGAAATTTCATCAAACTTTTCATAATCTCCTGACATGTCTGTCTTGTCATCCACTCCCATGATGTTTCTCTTCCCAGAAAGAACTATGTGCCGCTTTGGCTCATCGTATGATGCATTCGCTTCCTTATCTTTTCTTTTTCTCGGCTTGGTAGACATGTCCTTCACATAGAAAACCTGTGCTACATCATTGGCCAGGACGAATGGTTCGTCTGCATACGCAAGATTGTTGAGATCCACTGTTGTCATTCCGTACTGCAGGTCTTCCGTTAACCCACCTCGTGTCATATTGACCCGTTTACACCGAAACAAAGGGACCTTCAAACCACGTCTATAGTCAAGTTCCCATATGTCATGTATATAACCATAATATGTTTCCTTTCCCGTCTTGGTTTCTGCATCAAAGCGGACACCACTGTTTTAGTTGGTGCTCTTCTTATATTGGGCGATCGTGTAAAATATATTACCATTTATCTCGTACCCTTTGAAAGTCATTATATTCGAAGATGGTAACTGGGACAGCAAGTACAGGTCATCTTCAATAGAGGCGTCATGCATGGTACGTGTCTGCGACCAGTTGGCGAAACTCCTGGTTTGTTCATGTGAAATCTAGTCATCAGACCGCTCCGGGTGTTTGGAGCGTAGCAAATTCTTTTGTTCTTCCATATACGGAGCCACCAAGGCAAAATTCTGTAGAACTGTGTAGTGTGCTTTAGTGAAAGAATGTCCGTCCATACATATTATTTGATCCCCTCCTAGCGTGCCTTTTCCATCGAGTCTGCCCTTATGCCGCGATTCAGGAACACCAATCGGCTTAAGGTCAGGAATAAAGTCAATACAAAACTCAATGACCTCCTCATTTTCATGGCCCTTGGAGATGCTTCCTTCTGGCCTAACACGGTTATGAACATATTTCTTTAAGACTCCCATGAACCTCTCAAAGGGGAACATATTGTGTTGAAATACAGGACCCAAAACGTTAATCTCTTCGCATAGGTGAACTAGGACGTGCGTCATGATGTTGAAGAAGGGTGGTGGGAACACCAACTCAAAACTGACAAGACATTGCATCAAATCATTATCTAACCTTGGTATGATTTCTGGATCGATTACCTTCTGAGAGATTGCATTGAGGAATGCACATAGCTTCACAATGGCCAATCGAACGTTTTTCGGTAGAAGCCCCCTCAATGCAACCGGAAGCAGTTGCGTCATAATCACGCGACAGTCATGAGACTTTAGGTTCTGGAACTTTTTCTCTGCCATGTTTATTATTCCCTTCATATTCGACGAGAAGCCAGACGGTACCTTAATACTGAGCAGGCATTCAAAGAAGATTTCCTTCTTTTCTTTGGTAAGAGCGTAGCTTGCATGACCCTGATGTATGCCGTCTTTTCCGTGCATACATTGCTGGTCCTCCCGTGCCTCAGGTGTATCTTTTGTCTTCCCATACACGCCCAAGAAGCCAAGAAGGGTCACACAAAGATTCTTCGTCACGTGCATCACGTCGATTGCGGAGCAGACCTCTAGGTCTTTCCAATAGGGCAGGTCCCAAAATATAGATTTCTTCTTCCACATGGGTGCGCGTCCGTCAGCGTCATTCGGAACAGGTTGTCTACCAGGACCCTTTCCAAAGACCACATTCAAATCCTTGACCATATCATGTACATCAGCACCAGTACGGTGGTGAGGCTTCGTCCGATGATCCGCCTCACCTTTGAAATGCTTGCCTTTCTTTCTTACGGGATGCCTGCTCAGAAGAAATCGACGATGTCCCAGGTACACATTCTTCTTACAATTAGCCAAATATATAATGTCGTTATCATCCAAACAGTGCGTGCATGCGCGCTATCCTTGTTTGTCTGTCCTGAAAGGTTACTGAGAGCAGGCCAATCATTGATGGTCACGAACAGCAACGCCTTTAGGTCAAATTCTTCCCCCATGTGCTCATCCCACGCACGTACACCTATTCCATTTCACAGTTGTAAGAGTTTTTCAACTAATGGCCTTAGGTACACATCACTGTCGTTGCCGGGTTGCTTAGGGCCTTGGATGAGCACTGGCATCATAATGAACTTCCGCTTCATGCAAAACCAAGGAGGAAGGTTATACAAACATAAAGTCACAGGCCAGGTGCTATGGTTGCTGCTCTGCTCCCCAAAAGGATTAATGCCATCTGCGCTTAGACCAAACCATATCTTCCTTGCGTCATGTGCAAACTCCTTCCCGTATTTTCTTTCGATTTTTCTCCACTGCGACCCGTCAACGGGTACTCTCAACTTTCCGTCTTTCTTACGGTCTTCTCTGTGCCATCGCATCGCCTTGGCATTCTCTTTGTTTTGGAACAAACGTTTCAACCGTGGTATTATAGGAGCATACCACATCACCTTGGCAGGAATCTTCTTCCTGGGGCGCTCGCCCTCGACATCACCAGGGTCATCGCGACTGATCTTATAGCGCAATGCACCGCATGCCGGGCAAGCGTTCAAATCCTCGTACTCACCGCGGTAGAGGATGCAATCATTAGGGCATGCATGTATCTTCTGCACCTCTAACCTATAGGGCAGACAACCTTCTTTGCTTCGTACGTACTCTCGGGCAATTCGTTGTCCTTTGGAAGCATATTCTTTATCATTACCAGCAACTTTCCAAATCCCTTGTCAGATACACCATTCTCTGCCTTCCATTGCAGCAATTCCAGTGTGGTGCCCAGCTTTTTCTTGTCACCTACGCAATTCGGGTACAACAATTTTTTGTGATCATCTAACATGCGCTGCAACTTCTTCTTCTCCAAATCACTTGCGCAGTTTCTCTTTGCATCGGCAATGGCCCGACCTATATCATCAACGGGCTCATCCGATGCCTCTTCTTCAGCTTCTTCCTGCATTGCCGGCTCAGCTTCTTCCCGCATTACCGGCTCAGCTTCTTCCCCCATTGTTGTATCATCGTATTCAGGGAACCCATGGACAGGATAGCTGTTGTCATCCTCTTCTTCTTCATTGTCTTCCATCATAACCCCTCTTTCTCCGTGCTTGGTCCAAACATTATAGTGGGGCATGAAACCGGACTCAAACAGGTCGACGTGAATGGTTCTTGACGTGGAGTAATTGTGACCATTCTTACAGCCAGCACATGGATAAGGCATAAAACCATTCGCCCGCTTGTTTGCCTCACCCGCAAGCAGAAAAGTATGCACGCCATTAATGAACTCGGGAGAGCATCGGTCATCGTACATCCATTGCTGGCTCATCTTCAATACACAACACCGAAAACACCAAATTAATACAATACATAAAGTTCATACAACACTTAAATGCAACAAACAAATAACTCTCTAGCTAAAGCATTTAAATGCAACAACAAATGCGATCAAGATCGCAAATAAGGTAACAATTGATCCAACAGCATAATGATACCAAGCCTCACTATCAACGGCATATTTTCTAATCTTCAAGCGCATTTTCTCCATCTTGATCTTGTGATCATCGACAACATCGGCAACATGCAACTCCAATTCCATCTTCTCCCCCTCAATTCTTTTCAATTTTTCTTTCAAATACTCGTTTCTCTTTCAACTAAATTTAACCTCTCGACAATAGGGTCGGTTGGAATTTCCGGTTCACATACCTCCTAGATAAAAATATCTATGTCAACTTGATGGGCATAATTTGTCATAAACATGAAATGCAACAAATAGTTTTAAAAGAGAATATACCACATCCGAATCATAACAAGGACGAGGGCCGACGGGGACGGATATCAAAACCATGACACTATGTACAACAAACAACGTACGGGTAAGATAATTATACGAGTAACTATATATCCAAATCACACAAACATCAATTTTTTATATAAAATTTCATGAACAAGAGGCTCACCACAAGGTGGTGCCGGCGACGGGACGGTGCGGGCGATCGACGGTGGTTACGACGGAGATTTAGAAGGCACTAAGTAAACCACACCTACATATGCAAACTAAGTGTTATTTTGACCTCAGTTTGCGTATAAATCAAATACTACCACGTATAATTCCTCCCAAATTACTAAAACCCACAATTAATCACTATATCAATGGCAGGACCCAATAAAAAAAAACCACCGTCCTCATTGGCAGGACTCAATCAAAAAAACCTAAATGAATGTAAATAGTAATTTGATATCTACCGCTTTAGCGAAATAGGAAAGCACGCAATGTTCATCTAGTAATGATTGAATTATGCAATGAAATCTCCCGCAAAATAAGAATTATGCATTGAAATGATGTTTTGTTAAGAACCTTATCATGGGCTGTCGGCAAAGCATACCCATCGTCACCGAGCCGTCAACCACTTATGTATTTGCCACGTGGCACCTCTTTGCCGTGAGCTTACTGTTTAGCTCTCGGTGTAGGGAGCCTTTGCCGAGTTTCTTCTTTTTGCTGAGTTTGTCTTATTTCTGTCTCGGTAAATGCATGTCTTTGTCGTGCTCTATCATTTGCCGAGATTGGCTCTCGGTTTACGTTGTTTTGCCGAGATGTTATAGATGTCGGCATAGCCCAAAACACTCGGGGTATACCGATTTTCCAGTAGTAATGTGTGATACCGATGCATACATGGAACCTAAGGCATTGAACAAGTCATGTTGATTATATGTGCAAAGTTTGAGAATAGGTTTAGGGTTTTCCATGGGGCAAAGCCTCTCCATGTCTTTCTATATATAATGATCAGCATATACAAGTTACATACGTACATAATACGTGTACATGACACGCTAGACCTATTTTAACATACCCCTCAATCTGAACTTCTACTCTATACAAGGTTTAGATTGGTACTAAATCGGTCTAGCATCTGTCGAGTGGCTGCTTTGGTAAATACATCAGCCAGCTGATCATTAGAAGAAATGAACCTGACCTCAAGAGCTCCTGAAGCAACACGCTCACGCACAAAGTGGAAATCGATCTCAATGTGCTTGGTGCGTGCATGAAAAACTGGGTTGGCAGTCAGATATGTGGCTCCTAAATTATCACACCATAGAACAGGAACGCGTTGCTGGGAAACACCAAGCTCCTTGAGTAGTGATTCTACCCAGATGGCCTCAGCAGCTCCGTTTGCCAAAGCTTTGTACTCGGCCTCCGTACTAGATCTCGACACCGTAGGTTGCTTCTTGGAACTCCAGGAGATGAGATTCGGGCCAACAAAGATGGCAAAGCCTCCAGTGGATCGTTGATCATCAAGACACCCAGCCCAGTTTGCGTCGGTGAAAATACTAATGCTGGTGGAGACAGCCTTCCGAAACTTCAGTCCAGCTTGCAATGTTCCCTTTACATAGCGCAGAATGCGCTTAACAACTTCCCAATGAACATCAGTGGGCTATGAGAGAAACTGGCATACCTTGTTCACTGCAAATGAAATATCTGGGCGAGTGAGAGTCAAATACTGCAATCCACCAACGACACTATGATACCGGAAAAGAATCATCGGCACCAAGAGGCTGTCCAGACACCCGTGCAAGCTGGTCGGAGGTAGACAACGGTGTGGAAGTGGGCTTACAAGTCTCCATGTTCACACGGTGTAAAAGATCCATGGCATACTTCCGTTGTGTCAAGGTCATCCCCCTGAATTGTACGACGCTTCCAAGCCAAGAAAGTACTCCAACGGCCCAAGATCCTTGATAGGAAAGGTGGCCGCAAGTGAATGAACAATACCGTCAACTGCACATGGAGAAGAGCCAGCAATAACGATATCATCCACGTAGACAAGCATATAGATCTGAACATCCCGATGGCAGAAGAAAAACAGAGAGGCGTCGGCTCGGGAGGGAACAAAACCCAACTGGAGAAGACGGGAACTGAGCTGAGCATACCATGCGCGAGGGGACTGTTTAAGTCCATAGAGAGCCCGCTGCAACTTGCACACATGAGAGGGATACCGAGCGTCCTCAAAACCTGGTGGCTGCTGCATGTAGACATCCTCAGACAAGTAACCATGAAGGAAAGCGTTGCTGACATCAATCTGTCGGAGGATCCAGCCGCGAGATACAGCAAGAGCAAGAACCAGTCGAACGGTGGCCGGCTTGACAACCGGACTGAACGTATCACCATAGTCAATGCCAAGCTGCTGTGTGAAACCACGCGCGACCAAACGAGCTTTATACTTATCAATGGAGCCATCCGAATGATGCTTAGTCTTGAAGATCCACTTGCTCCCAACAACATTAACACCACGCGGACGAGGCACAAGAACCCAAGTCCTGTTGCGACGAAGGGCGTCGAGCTCATCCATCATTGCTGTGCGCCAAGCATGCTCACGGTGGGCATCGCGGTGAGAGACAGGCACATCGTGAAAAGCACGGCGGCGAGGGTCGTAGCGTACAGTTCCATCAGTTGGGACAATCGCACGACGAGTATGATCTCGGGTATGCGTGACCATGATGTGACCCGGAGCAGCTGGAGGCGTCGCGGTCGAGGGGACAGGGCTGCCCTCAACAGAAGGCGACGTGAGCTGGTCGGACGGCGAGGAGGGAGCAACAACCTCCTGCACCGAGGACGGCATAACAGCAAGAGGTGAGGTGGCCGGCGATGGTCCCGGGGAGGCCGGCGTGGTCGCTGATGATGGGCCATGCGACGGGGCAACCGACGGGCCGAGTGACGCGGCCGGGGAGGTCGGCGCGTCCGCAACGGGCTGACCAGCCGAGCGGCCCGCGGAGGGCGGGCACGTCGCGGATGATGGGCCGGGCGACGAGGCAGCCGACGAGCCGGGCGACGTGCATGCGCCATGCACGTCGATCGCCGAGGAGGAAGGAGTGGCGTCCTGGGTTGCCTGCACAGTAGCAAGAGGGCCTGGAACAGGCGGATCAGTAGATAGGTAGGATAAGTCATATTTACGCATATGGTCACCCGTAACCGGCTCATTGGAAGGAAACGAGAGAACATCAACCAAGGAGGAGATATTGACGGTGACCCCAGGGGTGGCATATGGAAACACAGACTCATCAAACACAACATCCCGGGAGATGCAGATACGGCCCGTGGAACGGTCGAGACATTTGTACCCCTTATGCAGCTGGCTATAGCCTAAGAACACACACATAGTGAACCGAAAAGCAAGTTTGTGGGCGTTATATTTGCGCAAGCTAGGCTAGCAGGCGCACCCAAAGGTGCGGAGAAAGGTGTAATCGGGTTGGACCTTAAGGAGATGGTACAAGGGTGTATCCTTCTTCTGCTCCGATGTCAGCCCGTCCCAAAGAGCTTTGGCGGGGGAGGGGGGATACATGGCGGGGAGTGGTGCAGAGAGAGCTGACTGTGGCTATGGCTGGGGCATCGAGACAACAGTTTATATAGCACCGGCGGGCGGCAGAGGGACGAACAGGTGACACCGGGAGAGACGCCTCGGCAACCGCGTGCCATCAATGCGGGTGCCAGATGGACGGAAGGGCGACCATCATGTCGTTTGAACGCGCAACAGTTGCCTGCACCGGGAAGCGGCGTGGGCGGCACCCTCTTGGCCGGCGTGCCGCTTCAATGCTGATGCCAGTGAGCAGTCGCGTCCGCTCTGGCCGGGCATGAATGCGGGCGCTGACTAGATGACCGTTTCGGGCAGTAATGCACGCGGGCGCATAAGGAGGGGTTTTGATGGGCCAGGATGGCCAGAAGCGGTCAGAACTCCCGCAAAGCCCCATGTTTATCTCGGGTTTGCGAAAGAAAACAAATCCAAACCACTTCACGGACCAATACATATTCATGTTGGATGACTCTAAGAACCGTATACAAAATACCACATCTCGATTACCTTACCCAATTCACACTTCATCATGTATTTTTCAACATTTACACATATATACCCAGCATTTTCAGCATGTATTCTTCAACATTTTAGTACATATATACCACATTTTAGCATTTGAGCACATATAGATGATGATTTGTTGCGCGATGAAATAAAAAGAATTATATTGCTTTTCAGAAATGGATAGCAATAAGCATGAAATAGATCACACTAAACAATGTCCAATTATATACATGGACTAGATCACCGATGGCGCCTATCTATTTGTACAACTAAATGATAGGAATTTTCGTAAATATATTATCACATGAAACATATTAAATTTGCATAAACATAACCATAAATTAGTCTGTAATATGAGCAAATCTCATATACACGCGGTAAACTCATGCTTCACACCTAATCGGAGCAGCGGCCCAGTACGGTGTGGGATCGATATTAGCGAACGAAACGAGATTGGCGCGATTCACACCTAATCCGACTACCGAAAATGCTTAATTGGACGATCGGACAACAGGGAACGTTGATGGCCTGAGAAGGCTGGAAAAGTGTGCAGTTTTAATGTCTCTAAATTGCCCCAGAAAGGGTCGAAGTGTGGAACTTTGGCAATGATAAATGTACCTAAAAGCACCAAGTTAATATTAGAAGCTAAACAACAATTGGAAAATGATGTAGTACAACACTCCCTCCATCCCATTATATAAGATTTTATTACATGTATATCTAGACATCACCAGAACATTAAGGTAACACTCTTCCTTGTTGCTATGTAGACTGGTATTGCATATTTAGTCATTCATTATAATGCATGTTGTTATGTAGCCTCAGATATATTAAATATGACCTTAGTTAACCTACTAATAAATGGGTTACAAATAAGTTCAGTGAAATGTCCGATTCGACGATTAATCCCTTATCAGCCCGAGGCTATATGGTACCAGCTACCGATATCCTGAACAGTGAGTACATATAAGCAATGCGATGAAAGTAACCTTGATGGAAAACAACACTGTTCTCAATATTGTCCTGCATGAGTATATATAAAGGCATGTTAAACACAATAGGCTAGACATCAACAAAATATATCCATGGTAGACAACATAATCTACAAATGATAGCTTCAGTGTGCAGGCTTAAGCACGCTAATTAAGCAAAACAAGAAGTGGAAAGGTATGTTAACTGCATCAGGCATAACATTTAAAAACAAGCAAATAGTCATTCAAACTGGTATTGTGCAGGTCTAAAGTACACTAGTTATTGTTAAAAGACGAAAATGCATGTTAACTGCAATATCCTTAACAGCAACCAAATATCGTTATTCATAGTGGTATTGTTGAAACTGTTATTGATGAAATTTAACTGCACGACAAATAGTTGCACATATAGAGTATCACATTCTGAAGAACTGAAATAAACAATTCATAAGGCCATCTCTAGCCGATCCTTTAAAAGTTAAAGGACTAAAACCCTTAGTGGATATATATATATATATATATATATATATATATATACTCCAGCAATTTTTGGCCTTTCCTAGTCGATCCCCTAAACTTAACGTTGTAAGCTTCAATTTGATCAAGTTAAAAGCAGGTTCAATCGAAAGTAGCATGCATTCAAACATAAACATAGATAGTTTTGCATAACCGAACATAAAACATAAAGTTAAACTAAGCTAAACTACTTTCGGTCGAAGTAGAGGTCGAGTCAATCCTTCCTCATCATGTACGTGTGCCGCGAGCCGGGTCCGGGCGGGTGCCGTCGTCGGGGTCGTTGGGGAAGGCACTCCTCCACTCGACGACATCGATGTCCTCGTCCTCGGGGCCCACCTCGACGCAGTCCGTGCCGCCGTCGCCACCGCCTTCGACCTCGTCATCAAAGGAGAGCGCGATAACCTCGCCGCCCTCCGTGCCGCAGGAGCCGGTGCCTTCGACCTCGTCATTGAAGGAGAGCGCCATAACCTCGCCACCCTCCGCGCCGCCGTCCTCACCGCCTGCGACCTCGTCATCGGAGGAGAGCGCGATCCGCCCTCCGCGCCGGCAAAGATCGCCCGCTCCACCTCCACAAGCTCCGGGTGCTGCCGGCGGAGCTCTTGCATGTAGTTCTCGTCGGTGGCCTCGGCCTCGAGGCGCTCCCATGCCTCACGGTCCTCCCGCACCATAGCCGAGCCCACCACCCCTGGCTCGGGCGGAACGAGGTGGACCAGACGTGTGCCGAAGGGAAATTGAGCCCAGCCGCCACGCCGTGGTAGCGGACGTGCCAGCGGTCGTACTCCATGGCCGCGAGCTCGGCCGTGTGGAAGCTACCGAGCCATCGGCGGGTGTGGGTCTCCTGATCTGTAATCTCGGTGACCCACGTCCCCCACCGCCACTGCCGGGCCCCGAGGTAGGACCTCGTCAGCTGCCGGGTCCGAGGGAGGACGGGGAAGTCCTCGAACCAGCGTAGGGGCACGACAGCGGGCGGATTGGGGGACCGGCGATGGCAGATCGAGCCCGCGGAGGACGATGGGGACACCTCGACGGTCACCTCGCCGGCGTCGGGAGAAAAGGCCACGATAAACCTCTTTTTGGCCATTGGCTCCTCGAGCTCCCCGGCACACAAGTAAAGGTTGAGGGTGGAGGCGCTGGCGATGGCGGCGACCTACCAATGGTTTCGAGGGTTGTGTGTGTCTGTGTGAATGGAGGTTTTGGGGAGTGTGTGGTGTGTGTGGAAGGGGGAAAGGGGGGCAAGGTGGTGTTTGAGGAAATACTGCGGCAATTGAAAATTTTACTAGGCGCAAGTAACAAGGCGGGGTGAGGGAGTCCTGGATTAGGGGGTGTCCGGATAGCCGGACTATAACCTTTGGCCGGACTCCTGGACTATGAAGATACAAGATTGAAGACTTCGTCCCGTGTCTGGAAGGGACTTTCCTTGGCGTGGAAGGCAAGGTTGGCGATAGGGATATGTAGATGTCCTACCATTGTAACCGACTCTTGTAACCCTAGCCCTCTCCGGTGTCTATGTAAACCGGAGGGTTTTAGTCCGTAGGACGAACAACAATCATACCATAGGCTAGCTTCTAGGGTTTAGCCTCCTTGATCTCGTGGTAGATCTACTCTTGTACCACCCATATCATCAATATTAATCAAGTAGGAGTAGGGTTTTACCTCCATCGAGAGGGCCCGGACCTGGGTAAAAACATCGTGTCCCTTGTCTCCTGTTACCATCCGCCTAGACGCATAGTACGGGACCCCCTACCCGAGATCCGTCAGTTTTGACACCGACATTGGTGCTTTCATTGAGAGTTCCTCTGTGCCGTCGCCATTAGGGAGGATGCCTCATCCTGTCTTTAAAGACGGCACCATAGCTAAGGGAGCTTTGCCTGTCGGCCAAACTCTCCGGCTAGGCGGTTTTCTCATGACCGCCTGTTCGACCGTTGCGCCGACGATGACCTCTCGGGTCATCAAAACCAATCTTCACGTCATCTCGGAACTCGCCGAGCAGTTAGATCCAATGGAGCTCTTTCCCCTAAACGAGCTCTTGGATCGCATCGCCGCCCTGGGAGTCGCTACGGATTACGACCAAATTGGGCCTAAACCCGATCTGAGAGAGATTAACTCTCCCCAGGTCACCCATCACGTTGCCGTGGTAGAGGGACAGTGCACGACCCTCCATCTATCTTAAGGACTAGCTACGTCCGGATTCCCGATCCCTCCAAGCCGGATACCTGCGGAGGGGAGGACGTCACTCAAGACCTGAACTTAGAGTCATGCTACGGGCTAGATTCATTGGACAACATCCAAGAATCCAAACTTCTGAGTTCGGAAACTCCTTGGCCTCTGAGTCTCAGATTGGGTAAGGTTTCAGATTTAATTCCACCCACCCACCCGAACATAAGCGATCTATCCCAAATTAGGCAAAAGCCCGAAGAAACAGTACATCACTACTGGGCCAGATTCCTCCTGGTTATGAACAGGATCAAGGACTGCCGCGAGGAAGACGCAATCTCATTCTTCTGCAATAATTGCACGGACAGGGGAATCCTCAACGCCATAAGTCGCCGTGATATTACACGCCTCGCTGACTTGGCGTCCATAGTACAAAAGTACTGTGCGATGGAAAGCGCCTGGAAAACCAAAATAAAATTTTGGGATAATCCGGCCCTGAATACAAACCCAGTCCGAAATAAAAGGGTGCATCATCGCCAGACACCCGGGCTAAACACCAAAAAGCAAAAACCCTCTACAGGGCATGGAACCGTACTGGAAGGATGGCTTCATGGACCCTGTAAAATTCACAATACAGAGGGCGCCACACCAACTCACAGCCTTAGAGCATGTTGGATACTCTGGCAGGTGGCCAAAATTGGCGAGGATCTTCTAATCCCAGAAGCCACAGAAAGCCACCCCAGAGACACCAGTGCGGTATTAACAGTCTTCGAGACTTTTGCATCAAATAATATGCAAAAAAGAACACTCCGCAGCCTTGCCAAAGTCTACTAATAGTAACAATAAAGCCATGGAGTGACGCGGCTATTACTTTCAACGCCAGTGATGAACCTAAACTCCGAATATGGACGGCGGCAGCGGATTGAACCTCATTTATGAGGAAACCCTTCAAAAAATAGAAATAGACTGGAACCGCATTGAGTGAAGCAGCACAACCTTTAGAGGAATAATTCCCAGCCGGGAAGCGTGCTGTACAGGAAAAATCGCACTAGATGTGGTGTTCGACACGCCGGATAATTACAGGTCCGAAGAGGTCACGTTCCAAGTAGCCCTGTTCAGTAGCGGATACCACGCTCTGCTAGGGCGGGAAGCGTTTACAATCTTCCAAGCAATACCCCTTTACCGCCTCCTTCGGCGCACCGAACACTTCGAGTGGACGGACGCACCATGGCCGGACTCGACGAAATAAAAGCCATATTGGCCACAAACCCAGTCCTGGCCGCGCCAAACATTGGCGAACCAATGCTATTATACATTGCAGCAACCCATCAGGTTGTAAGCGTAGTGCTCGTCGTCGAACGAGAAACGAACGAACACAAATTCCCCCTTCAAAAGCCGGTCTATTATGTGTCCACTGTCCTTACTCCGTGCAAATCACGGTACTCGCATTATCAAAAGATTGCATACGCGGTATTTATGGCATCCCGAAAGCTGCGACACTACTTTCAAGAGTGTTCAATAACAGTAGCCTCGGAAGTGCCACTTAACGATATTATAAACAACCGCGACGTGACGGGCCGGATTGCAAAATGGGCCATTGAGATCCTCCCGTTCGACATAACCTACAAGCCGCGGCGAGCTATTAAGTCGCAAGTCTTGGCCGACTTCGTCGCAGAATGGACGGAGGCCGAACTCCCTAAAGAGTACGACACATATTCAAATTGGGTCATGCACTTCGACGACTCCAAAATGTTGGTCGGTCTAGGGGCGGGCGTCATTTTGACGTCCCCCACAGGAGACACAGTTCAATACATACTCCAGATAATGTACACAGACTCCAACAATGCAGCCGAATATGAGGCCCTTTTACATGGTCTCCGGATGGCAGTATGTCACAGCCCCAGATCAACCCTTGCTTGACTTTGCTTGCTCATCATGTCATCATGTTTAAATTCCTAAGAAACATGAAATGGGGATGTGGAAACCCTAGCACAAAATGAATTCAACTAGGTTCAAACTTAAAACTTTTCAATGAACCCAAAATGCCCTTCATAAATGTTCACCATCTTTGGTCCTGGCTAAACCCTCTGCCAAAAATGGTTTCATATTTTTGGAGGCTATTTTGGATTTTTGAATTAAATCGTAAGTATTTGAATTTGGACATTTAAATTCTATAAAACATTATAAATGTCCAAATAATCTTGAAAGCATTTGAGGGCTATTGGAAATAGTTTCAAAAGTGCCCACAATTATTTTCAGGATTTTACAAAATGAATTAGTATTTTTACTAATTCAAAACAGAGAAATAAAATAGAAAACAGAAAACAAAATAGAAAGCCAGAGAGAGGAAAGAGCTTACCTGGCGCCCGCCTGGCAGCCCACCTGGCCCAGCTCCAGCTGGCGGCCCAGCCCACTGGCCTGAAGCGGACTTCTTCCACCTCTGCCAGTAGGCAGAGGGCGTGTGCCCGACGCCCGCGGCGCCACCTCCACCCTGCCTGCTTCTCCCCTCGACGGTCTAGACGCTCTGGAGGCGCCATGCTACCCCCTGGACCGCCTCGACCGCTCCCCTCTCTCCCTGCCTCGCCTCTCTCGCTCTCTCTCCCGAAGCCGAGCGAGCTCGTCGCCGCCGTTCACCGTAGCTGCAGCCACCGCCTTCCCCTCGCTCCTCTGACTGGCCCAGAGGCTGCGCCTCGACCCCCTCTTTCTTCCACCTCGAGCCACGCCACCGCGGGAGCCCCACATCGCCGCCACGAGTCGTCTTCCCCGAGCACGGCCGCCAGACTCCATCGACGGATTCGTCGCCTTCCGGTCGTCCATGAGCTAGCTGAGCCTGTCGTCGGCCTCACTGTGAGCTCCCGGTCTTTTCCCCCTTAACCACGTCGTCATTTTTGCCCCGTAGCCGCCGCCCCGCGAGCACTCGAGGCCGCCGTCCGCCATGGCCGGCGAGCTCCGTGCCCCCGAGCCCCTCCGCTCCTACTAGTTGCTCCGGCGTGCTCCTGCTGTCCATTAGGTGCCGCCCAGCCACCTCGCTCGCTCGCCCGCAAGACACAGCGCCTAACCCGTCGATGCCCGAACTCCGGCCGCCGCATTCGTGCTCGCCGCCGTCAACTCAGACCACCCCAGCTCCTCCCGCTTGGCCTACTAGTTGCGCGCGAGCCCCAGCTACGCGTAGGACCAAACCGCGGTCGATTTGGTCGACCGTGGGCCAATTCCGAGCCGTGCCACCGTCTCGGGAATCGTCGGCGTCGAGTCGCCGGTGGGTTTGACCCCGCTGACCGTTGACTGGGTGGGCCCAGGTTGACCCCCTGGGTCACTGACGTGTGGGCCCGAGGCCACTAACTAAACCAGGATTAGTAATAGTTTAACGCTAACTAAATTTAGTTAGTTAACTAAGCACTGACCAGTGGGTCCCACTAGTCAGGGTTGACTTGGACCGCACCCGTTGACCGCTGACATCACAGTGACGTCAGGCTGACGCAGTAACTCATTTTCTGGATTTATTCTTATATAGGAAATTCCAGAAAATGTTGCAAACTTCAAAAATTCATAGTAATTCAACCGTAACTCCAAATCAAACAAGTTATATATGAAAAATTATCAGAAAAATTCAATCTATCCATCTATACTGGTTTCATGCATGCTAGAGCACTTTAACCTTGCCGATTAGGTGAATCAAGTTAATGCACTAATATGACTTCATGAAATGGTTTGCATTTGAATCTTTGGTTCAAATGGACTTATTCCAATATGTTCTAGCTTGCATTAGCCCAAAACACATTCATATTGCCATGTCATTGCATGCATCATATTGTGCATTGCATTGGTTGTGTTTCTCTCTCTGTTGCCGGTATTTGTCCCCTCTCGATAGACGTGGTTCCGACGATGAGTTCGATGACACCAATAAAGAACTATTTTATCTTCAGAAGTGCCAGGCAAGCAAAACCCCCTTGTTCATTCTGATACAATCGCACTCTCTCGCTCCTGCTCTCTTTTACTACATTAGGGCAACAACGATTCAACTGTTACATGCTGCGGTAGTTGAACCCCTTTCCTCTACATGACCTGTCATTGCCACAGTAAATAGATGAAACCCACTAGCGTGAGTAGGAGTTGTTTGAGCCCTGATGTGCCTACTCATTCATGCTTGTTGTCATGCCTGCTACTGCTTAGAGTTGAGTCGGGTCTGATTCATCGGAAATGAATTGGTATGTGGTGAACATGTCCTACTGTTGAGGGCTAAGTGTGTGAACACGATTTGGTAAAGGTAGCGGTGAGAGGCCATGTAGGAGTACATGGTGGGTTGTCTTATTGCAGCCGTTCTCAGGAACTGAGTTCTGTGTTTGTGATCCATGAAGAGTTACTACCACACATTGGGTTCCGGTAACTTTGCCCCTCTCGGCTTATTAATCAACTCGATCTCTGTCCAGGAGTTGCGACTAGTTTCTGGTGTTTGTAGGTAGTGTTAGTAGTCTACCAAGTGGCACCCGGTACAGGTGGGCTTGGGACAGACTAGGCACAGTGGCACGGTGAACCAAGTGGCACCCGAATGGTGGGCTTGGGAACCCTGCACACATCGTTTGGGGCCGTGAGCGACACCCCGGCCGGATCTCCTTGCGGATGGAACCCGAATAGGCGATAAACCCGGACGAGAGACTTGTGTGGTTAGTCAGGTCGTGGCCGACTCCCTCGCCAGGCTTCCGCTTGAAGGTTGCCCAGGTACATGACGTGTACATGGTGGTAAGTGGCGAGAGCGTGTGTGAAGAAGTACACCCCTGCAGGGTTATCATTATCTATTCGAATAGCCGGATTCCTCGGATATGGAAACTTGGACCCCTTGCATAGTTCATAGACAAGTGAAAGTGGATACTCTAAAATGCGCAAGATAAGCGTGAGTGCTATGGATGGCGTTCTCGTAGGGAGACGGGAGTGGATCCATGGTGGTGTATTGATATGGTTAATATGTGGACTCGTGTGCGCCACCTCAAAAGAGTTACTTGCATTCGTAGTTCAAGTTAGCCACTGAGTCAAAGCTGGCTTGCTGCAGTTAAACTCCACTACCCCTTTTGTTGATACCGATGCATATGTAGATAGTTCTGATGTAAGTCTTGCTGAGTACATTTGTACTCACATTTGCCTATTTTATGTTTTGTAGAGAGACTTCAGTCTCGCTAGTAGTTCCGCGTGGACTTCGACGTTTAGCTTGTTACCTCAGCTACGATCTTGTGCCCTCGGCAGGATCTTGTAGATAGTCAGGCTTCTCGGGCTTTTTCATTTGTAGTTGTCTGTACTCAGACATGTTAAGCTTCCGCATGTGTTTGACTTGTATGCACTGAATGTTGGGTCATGAGACCCATGTTTGTGATATCTCGCTCCTCGGAGCCTAATGAATAAATACTTGAGTCGTAGAGTTATGTTGTGATGCCATGTTGTATTTGCACATATCAGGCATATTGTGTGTATGATTGAAATGCTTGGTATGTGTGGGATCCGACAATCTAGTTGTTTATCCTTGGCAGCCTCTCTTATGGGGAAATGTAGTCTAGTGCTTCCATGAGCCATAGTAGTCCGCTACAGCCCGGTTCACCGGAGTCCTGCTAGCCCAGCACTACTGCTCAGGACACTTGACTGGCCGGCATGTGTTTCACTTCGTTCTTGTGTCTGTCCCTTCGGGGAAATGTCACACGGTGATATCCGGAGTCCTGCCTAGCCTACTACAGCCCGGGTTCCCGGAGTGCTGTTAGCCCAGTGCTACAACCCGAATTCACACGCTGCTGACCGACATGCTCTATGTGATTCATGTATGCCTGTCCCCATGGGTTAGTGCCGCTTTGGGTTCACGACTAGCCATGTCGGCCTGGGTTCTTTGTCATATGGATGCTAGCGACACTATCATATACGTGAGCCAAAAGGCGCAAACGGTCCCGGGCCAGGTAAGGTGGCACCCGTGGGAATACCGTGCGTGAGGCCGCAAAGTGATATGATGTGTTACATGCTAGATCGGTGTGACTTAGGATCGGGGTCCTGACAGCATTGGTATCAGAGCCTGACTGCCTGTAGGATTACCAAGCCAAACTGGTCGAAGTCGAGTCTAGAAATGCTTTAGTTATGTAAGGGAATTGATTGTGGAAGGGAACGTAAGGCTCTTTTTACTCCTTATACCTCATTGCCCTCTGATCTGAGTCATCCTCTTCCTTTCCACGGGGATTAAGAACTAGGCTTCTCTTCTCTCTATCAGGTTCACGTGTTTCTAATCCGTAGTAACTTATAGGATTGTTGGTTCCAGCCCTAGTTCAGTTTCTACTACTTCCGTATGTTGACTGTTGATCCCGGAACTTTGATATTGTTATGTTGAGTGGTTATGCCACCATTTTGCAGGATGTCTCAAATTTTTTGAGCATTTACAGCCGTTATGCTGTCCGAGTCATCCCAGGTTTCTAAACTATCTGATGCATTTGCAAATTCTTCCTTCCTGTTCCCGATGTCTTTTTGGTCAGAATAAGCACACTAATCGTCTCTTGAGGTACTCCTTGCTTTGACATATATGTTGGAGCTATTATTATGACCCTAGGTGTCCTAGAGAACCACCCAGTAATCTAGCAATGCTTTGTATCCCAAGTGTGATGATTCTGGCCACCATTTTCAAAAGCATCCTGTGATGCCATTTAGTAGTAGGTATTCTATTCCTGGGTTCTTGAACCCGAGATTCACCCTACTTACCTCATGTTGATAGTGTTGCTAGTTCCTTTAGGATATTAGTAACCTTTGCGATAGTCCTCGAGGTCCGTGGTACATCGTTCTTCCAATACCATGAACCAATATGGCAGGAGTTCTCTTGAACCAAAAGATCACAACAGGAGTGCTTTGATGGGTTCTCCATTCAAGAATTGTGAATCTGCCAGCTCCACCCTTTCCGCATGGGTTATCCGGAAGAAATGTCGAGCCTCGCTCGACATACTAATCTATGCATCCTCAACTCAGGAAAATATATGTTCCCTTGAGTTGTCCCTCTTTAGTTGTATTCTGACCCCCGTCTATCATTTGATAGTCAGGAGTAATTGTGCATCCATGTTATCGATGCTTATTATTCTTGTGGTCCGTCAAACCATTCTATTCCGGAATGACTAGGAGAAACAAACTCCAGCACCTCATCCATATCCAGGATTGGGTCAAAGTAGTTGTAATCTGCAAATCAAATGCCAATCCAGCTTTTGTTCTGTTCTACCCTGGAGTATTACCATATTATGTCAAGAATATCATAGGAATTGCACCATCTCTTATGAACTCTTGATGCAGCGATGCTTCTCGCCATCATCATTCGCTCCTTGGTTCCGTGTTGTTGCAACCGGAATACCGACAAGTGAACCATGATGTGTGAAATCAATACTCCTAGCAACTAGTTGCTTAGTAGTAAATGGAAAATATTCTCATTCTTAGCATGTTGGTTATTGAATCATCATTCTAAGATTGATCATGCTACCTAGTCCTTATTTCTGGTGCACTCTTAGATCAATGAGTTAGGATTGTGTCAATCCCTCACTCTTTTGATCATATCATCTTGCCCTAAAAAGCAAGGTTGTTCTCGAGCTTAGTAACATATTGGTGGTTCGTGAAGTTCCGAATATCTTCTCGGAAGTGTTACCAGGTTGTCACCTGACCGCTATGTTGAGCTTGTGATCAAGTTGGTTTTCCTCTAAACCACCCCTTCTCCAAGAATCTGTGTTGGATACCCCTGAACTAGTTGGTTAGGCTAAACAACAACTTGGAGAGTTGGAAGATAAAAAGCTTTGCCGAATTTGGTTCTTTCTGAAGGGATATCTCTGTGTTTGTGTGTGTGAGTGAGTGTGTGTGTGTGTGTGTGTGTGTGTGTTGAAGAAACATGATATCTTCACCAATTGGTCCTCGTGATCAGTTGTTGGATCTATTGTCTTGTCAAAACTTTGACTTGAGTATGGGCTATCGTCAAGTCAAATCAGAACCAACGATGTTCGTAATGTTGTCTTACTCGTGGTTGATCCCTTGAGCATACACCATTACATCTTTGGTCTGACCAATGCTATCACCGTGATCACATGATGGTGGAAGTCCAGTGATATGGAAATTCCGATGAGTTGCTGTTGAGCCCATCAGCAGCATCTTGTCTCCCCCATGATTCATGTTGAACGTCAACCTAGTGTTGGAAACTTCTAAAAGCATTATCTTCATGTCCCGTTCATGAAGCATATGTTGGATGAAAGAAGCGACTTTCTCTGATTCATGTGCATTTGGTGCAAGTTGCCGCCGTGAGTCCAAGAAAGATTTTTTTGTTTCCTCTGGTACCATCCCAAGTCAGTCATGCAGGTGCGAAGTATGCTATGGTTTGACAGGCTCGCTACCTCCATTCTATATGTGTTTCGTAGCACACCAAGCCACTGAATGACTTGTTCAAGTAGAAGAAGTTCCTTCTTAAGAGCATGCCTTATGCAAGGACTTTGATATCCTCGATGATGGCACCCACCTAAACTCGGTAGTGTTGCGTTGTAAGACTACCATGTGGTCATGCTTGTCTTGGACAACGTGTTCACATGTATGTAGCAGAACCAGCTCATGTTTTGGAGCTTGCTATCGTAGTTCATATCCCGAGAATCTCGCAACGTCATCTCGTCGATTTGTGTTGCAAACTTCCCTTTCGGACATGCTGAGTCTGAAGTATCCCGTTACTAATCAGATCTGAATCTCAGGCATATATGATGGTTGGAACATTCCAACATTTGCATTTTGTTCCTAGCTTGCACCGTCTTTGTGCCATTTCACTATGGGCTGCCTTCTTAGTAATTCCTGTTCAGGATCATCCTCAAAAGTGGTCCTATCATGGGTCCCATCCACTTCCGATGATAAGCAAAAGTCATCCATTGTGTTGTCTTCAACAAGGTAGTCCACATCATCCATCCTAGTCCGAGTACGCCATTTCATCGAGCTCTTTCAAACGATCAGTTGTAAATAGCCTTAGGCTGGTATAAAGAATTTCAATGATCTAGATATCAAAAGTAATTCTTTTTGCCATTTAAGGTAATAACTCTACGAGTCACCTTCCCCAAGGTGCCCCGCTATGGAATCATGGCAGTTATTTCCTCGCCACCTTGACACCATCCACCATCTCTCTAAGCGTGGAATTGTTGCCCACCAAATCAACCTCGTTGTTTGTTCTTCCATCCCTCTCTATGTGTTTTGTGTCTCAACTCGAGATGTTCCAACATCTCATTCCACGAGCTGATCTTGAGTGCTCGATCTTCGAGGAGATCGTTTACTATAGAGTTTCTTTCTGTCGCCATCGTGTTGGATGAAGATCTTGAAAGCAAGGACGTCAATATCAATTGGAGCAATGAACCAACATCTTCGGGAAGGGAAATTGGATCAACAAGTTCGTGTTAGCTAGTGTCCCTTCTGTCTTCTTACCTCACGTCTTGAATGTCGGGATGAGATTCTTGTTTAGTGGGGGTGAGCTGTCACAGCCCCATATCAGCCCTTGCTTGACTTTGCTTGCTCATCATGTCATCATGTTTAAATTCCAAAGAAACTTGAAATGGGGATGTGGAAACCCTAGCACCAAATGAATTCAACTAGGTTCGAACTTAAAACTTTTCAATGAACCCAAAATGCCCTTCATAAATTTTCACCATCTTTGGTCCTGGCTAAACCCTCTGCCAAAAATGGTTTCATATTTTTGGAGGCTATTCTGGATTTTTGAATTAAATCGTAAGTATTTGAATTTGGACATTTAAATTCTATAAAATATTATAAATGTCCAAATAATCTTGAAAGCATTTGAGGGCTATTGGAAATAGTTTCAAAAGTGCCCACAATTATTTTCAGGATTTTACAAAATGAATTAGTATTTTTAGTAATTCAAAACAGAGAAATAAAATAGAAAACAGAAAACAAAATAGAAAACCAGAGAGAGGAAAGAGCTTACCTGGCGCCCGCCTGGCAGCCCACCTGGCCCAGCTCCAGCTGGCGGCCCAGCCCACTGGCCTGAAGCGGTCTTCTTCCACCTCTGCCAGTAGGCAGAGGGCGTGCGCCCGACGCACGCGGCGCCACCTCCACCCTGCCTGCTTCTCCCCTCGACGGTCTAGACGCTCTGGAGGCACCACGCTACCCCCCTGGACCCCCTCGACCGCTCCCCTCTCTCCCTGCCTCGCCTCTCTCGCTCTCTCTCCCGAAGCCGAGCGAGCTCGTCGCCACCGTTCACCGTAGCTGCAGCCACCGCCTTCCCCTCGCTCCTCTGACCGGCCTAGAGGCTCCGCCTCGACCCCCTCTTTCTTCCACCCCGAGCCACGCCACCGCGGGAGCCCCACATCGCCGCCACGAGTCGTCTTCCCCGAGCACGGCCGCCGGACTCCATCGACGGATTCATCACCTTCCGGTCGTCCACGAGCTAGCTGAGCCTGTCGTCGACCTCACTGTGAGCTCCCGGTCTTTTCCCCCTTAACCACGTCGTCGTTTTCGCCCCGTAGACACCGCCCCGCGAGCACCCAAGTCCGCCGTCCGCCATGGCCGGCGAGCTCCGTGCCCCCGAGCCCCTCCGCTCCTACTAGTTGCTCCGACGTGCTCCTGCTGTCCATTATATCCGCCTAGCCACCACGCTCGCTCGCCCGCAAGCCGCAGCGCCTAACCGCCGATGCCTGAACTCCGGCTGCTGCATTCGTGCTCGCCGCCGTCAACTCAGACCACCCCAGCTCCTCCCGCTTGGCCTACTAGTTGCGCGCGAGCCCCAGCTACGCGTAGGACCAAACCGCGGTCGATTTGGTCGACCGTGGGCGAATTCCGAGCCGCGCCACCGTCTCGGGCCTCGCCGGTGTCGAGTCGCCGGTGGGTTTGACCCAGTTGACCGTTGACTGGGTGGGCCTAGGTTGACCCCCTGGGTCACAGACGTGTGGGCCCGAGGCCACTAACTAAACCAGGATTAGTAATAGTTTAACGCTAACTAAATTTAGTTAGTTAACTAACCACTGACCAGTGGGTCCCACTAGTCAAGGTTGACCTGGACCGCGCCCGTTGACTGCTGACATCACAGTGACGTTAGGCTGACGTAGTAACTCATTTTCTGGATTTATTCTTATATAGGAAATTCCAGAAAATGTTGCAAACTTCAAAAATTCATAGTAATTCAACCGTAACTCCAAATCAAACAAGTTATATATGAAAAATTATCAAAAAAATTAAATCTATCCATCTGTACTAGTTTCATGCATGCTAGAACACTTTAACCTTGCTGATTAGGTGAATCAAGTTAATGCACTAGTATGACTTCATGAAATGGGTTTGCATTTGAATCTTTGGTTCAAATGGACTCATTCCAATCTGTTCTAGCTTGCATTAGCCCAAAACACATTCATATTGCCATGTCATTGCATGCATCATATTGTGCATTGCATTGATTGTGTTTCTCTCTCTGTTGCCGGTATTTGTCCCCTCTCGATAGACGTGGTTCCGACGATGAGTTCGATGACACCAATGAAGAACTATTTTATCTTCAGAAGTGCTAGGCAAGCAAAACCCCCTTGTTCATTCCGATACAATCCCACTCTCTCGCTCCTGCTCTCGTTTACTACATTAGGACAACATCGATTCAACTGTTACATGCTGCGGGAGTTGAACCCCTTTCCTCTGCATGACCTGTCGTTGCCACAGTAAATAGATGAAACCCACTAGCATGAGTAGGAGTTGTTTGAGCCCTGATGTGCCTACTCATTCATGCTTGTTGTCATGCCTGCTACTGCTTAGAGTTGAGTCGGGTCTGATTCATCAGAAATGAATTGGAATGTGGTGAACATGTCCTACTGTTGAGAGCTAAGTGTGTGAACACGATTTGGTAAAGGTAGCGGTGAGAGGCCATGTAGGAGTACATGGTGGGTTGTCTCATTGCAGCCGTTCTCAGGAACTGAGTTCTGTGTTTGTGATCCATGAAGATTTACTACCACACATTGGGTTCCGGTAACTCGGCCCCTCTTGGCTTATTAATCAACTCGATCTCTGTCCAGGAGTTGCAACTAGTTTCTGGTGTTTGTAGGTAGTGTTAGTAGTCTACCAAGTGGCACCCGGTACAGGTGGGCTTGGGACAGACTAGGCACAGTGGCACGGTGTACCAAGTGGCACCCGGATGGTGGGCTTGGGAACCCTGCACACATCGTTTGGGGCTGTGAGCGACACCCCGGCCGGATCTCCTTGCGGATGGAACCCGAATAGGCGATAAACCTGGATGAGAGACTTGTGTGGTTAGTCAGGTCGTGGCCGACTCCCTCGCCAGGCTTCCGCTTGAAGGTTGCGGAGGTACATGACGTGTACATGGTGGTAAGTGGCGAGAGCATGTGTGAAGAAGTACACTCCTGCAGGGTTATCATTATCTATTCGAATAGCCGGATTCCTCGGATATGGAAACTTGGACCCCTTGCATAGTTCATAGACAAGTGAAAGTGGATACTCTAAAATGCGCTAGATAAGCGTGAGTGCTATGGATGGCGTTCTCGTAGGGAGACGGGAGCGGATCCATAGTGGTGTATTGATATGGTGAATATGTGGACTCGTGTGCGCCACCTCAAAAGAGTTACTTGCAGTCGTAGTTCAGGCTAGCCACTGAGTCAAAGCTAGCTTGCTGCAGTTAAACTCCACTACCCCTTTTGTTGATACCGATGCATATGTAGATAGTTCTGATGTAAGTCTTGCCGAGTACATTTGTACTCACGTTTGCCTATTTTATGTTTTGTAGAGAGACTTCAGTCTCGCTAGTAGTTCCATGTGGACTTCGACGTTTAGCTCGTTACCTCAGCTACGATCTTGTGCCCTCGGCAGGATCTTGTAGATAGTCAGGCTTCTCGGGCTTTTTCATTTGTAGTTGTCTGTACTCAGACATGTTAAGCTTCCGCATGTGTTTGACTTGTATGCTCTGAATGTTGGGTCATGAGACCCATGTTTCTAATATCTCGCTCCTCGAAGCCTAATGAATAAATACTTGTGTCGTAGAGTTATGTTGTGATGCCATGTTGTATTTGCACATATCGGGCATATTGTGTGTATGATTGAAATGCTTGGTATGTGTGGGATCCGACAATCTAGTTGTTTATCCTTGGCAGCCTCTCTTATGGGGAAATGTAGTCTAGTGCTTCCATGAGCCATAGTAGTCCGCTACAGCCCGGTTCACCGGAGTCCTGCTAGCCCAGCACTACTGCTCAGGACACTTGAATGGCCGGCATGTGTTTCACTTCGTTCCTGTGTCTGTCCCTTCGGGGAAATGTCACGCGGTGATATCCGGAGTCTTGCCTAGCCTGCTACAGCCCGGGTTCCTGGAGTCCTGTTAGCCCAGTGCTACAGCCCGGATTCACACGCTGCTGACCAACATGCTCGATGTGATTCATGTATGTGTGTCCCCATGGGTTAGTGCCACTTTGGGTTCACGACTAGCCATGTTGGCCCGGGTTCTTTGTCATATGGATGCTAGCGACACTATCATATACGTGATCCAAAAGGCGCAAACGGTCCCGGGCCAGGTAAGGTGGCAGCCGTGGGAATACCGTGCGTGAGGCCGCAAAGTGATATGATGTGTTACATGCTAGATCGGTATGACTTAGGATCGGGGTCCTGACACAGTATCCATGGGCATTCAATGCCTAGAGGTGCGCGGGGACTCGAACCTCGCAATATCCCAAATAAATGGAGACTTTGATGCCAAGGATCCAAAAATGGCAGCTTATCGCAACGCCTTCTTAAAAATGTCAGCTCGGTTCGAAGGGCTCGAATCTCACCATATAGCCCGGGAAAACAATCAGGCAGCAGATGTCCTGGCACGCATCAGCGCAAAACGCGATGTAGTCCCCCCCAACATCTTCTTGGAAAGTCTGTTCAAGCCATCCGTAGTATGGGAAGGGGAGCCCGGCAATAAAAGCCCGGACCCAACCGCACTGCCCGACACCGAACACTCTGACATAACCGAAGGCTCTGCCAATGAAATAACACCTTCAGCCCACGTAATAATGGCCATCATCGCCCCGTGGACAGAACCTTTCGTAGCCTACCTTACTAGGCAGGAACTCCCGAGGACCAAAACGAGGCACGCTGCATAGTGCGGCGATCTAAAGCCTACAAAGTCCATGAGGGAGAGCTTTATAAGAAAAGCACTACCGGAGTCCTTCAAAGGTGCATCTCCGAAGAGGAAGGGCGGAACCTTCTGGCTGAAATTCACGCCGGACTCGTCGGTCATCACGCTGCAGCTTGGTCTCTTGTAAGCAAGGCCTTCCGTACAGGCTTTTATTGGCCGACGGCCCGGGCAGCCGCCCAGGACTTAGTCCAGCGATGTGTCGGTTGCCAGCTTTTTGCAAACCAAAGCCATATGACACCCACCGCCCTCCAAACTATCCCCATCACTTGGCCTTTCGTGGTCTGGGGGCTTGACATGGTTGGACCCCTTAAAGGCGGAACCCACAAGAAAAATACTTACTGGTCATGGTGGATACGTTCACCAAATGGATAGAAGCCAAGCCTGTTAAGACGGCCGAATCCGGACCGGTGATAGACTTTATATCCGGGGTTGTACACTGTTACGGCATCCCCCACAGCATCATCACTGATAGCGGCACGAACTTTACGTCCGACGAGGTAAAACTCTGGTGCAAAAACATGGGCATCAAGCTCGATTATGCCTCCGTCTATCACCCACAAACTAACGGCCAGGTCGAACGTGCAAATGGTCTTATCATGAGCGGCATCAAACCCAGATTACTGCGGTCCCTTAAGGAATCTAATGCGCACTGGGTAGAGGAGCTCGACTCCGTACTCTGGGGGATGCGGATCATGCCGAATCGCACCACCGGATACACACCATTCTTCATGGTGTACGGCGCAGAGGCAGTTTTGCCCTGCGACATAATTCATGACTCACCTCGAGTGCGCATGTACGAAGAAAGAGAAGCCGAGCTCGATCTGCAGGACATTTTGGACGCCTTGGAGGAGGAGTGTGATGTGGCAAAAGCCCGTTCCACATTCTATCAACAGCAGGCTTGACGATACCAAAGCAGGAAAGTACGGGCCAAAAATTACAACGTTGGCGAACTAGTTCTACGCCTGCCGGACAAGAAAAAGGACAAACTTAAGCCCAAGTGGGAAGGTCCCTTCATAATTGACCAAGTCCTGACTGGTGGAGCGTACCGCCTGAGAGATGCATCAGATAACCGACTCGAGCCGAACCCATGGAACGCAGCACGTCTCCGAAGATTCTATGCCTAGCGCCGGACTCTGTGTTCGTCTCCTTCCTCTGTCCATTTTTTATATACTTTATGTCTTACATTTCCCTCCTTCTCCCCTCCCTTTCTCTTACAGACTTTAAAGGCTCACCAAATGACGTGATATCCGCACTCATTAAACCTGGGGGCTTATTTTAACAGAAGCTTATTTATACGGGCTTTATGCCCAACACATGTGTCACACTTCCGCATGTACCTTTTATTCACCATTATATGCATCGATATGACTTAAGTTTTGGCCAAGCTGGGTTGCCTGGCTCCTGTGCTTACCCCTACGTTCCCGATTGTTTGGCTAGGTGGTAAATGGAGCACCTCTGCGATTGTTACTGCCGGGTCAGCCGGATGTGTACCTCAGACTGGGTGAAGCCGAAAGCTAGCGTTCTTAAGGGAATATTTGGTCGGTGAACTAAAAGATGATCTGTTCACTTATTTATTTATGCGACCCTAGATGTTTTTCCTGCGTCTCTTTTCGCAGAATGGACATGCACTTTAGGGCATGCCTCCCAGGGAAAGGAACCCCTAACGGAACTATTCTCCCTGGAAGATGTTTCTTACTAACCATGTAATATAACATAACTAGTTGGGCACTTGTTTGTTCAAGCACTAATGACCCCTACGCCTGGTCTCCATGCATACCCCAGTTCTTATATAACCGCGAGGGTATTCAGACACACTTCGGACCGTCAGGTCCCGAGATTGAAGCGAAAAGGTCGGCCATGACAAACGATCTACAATCCGGCTAGAAGGCATTACACATGTCAATTAAAATTACATAGTCAATTTGACTGATTGTATTCCTCTTCAATACCATCTAACAAGCTGTCTAGTTTACAGTCCTGTTGGGAATACTTTGCGGCCAATTTTACTTGGCCGTATACTAAGCTCACAGGGATCTCCTTCCCATCGGGCCCCACAGGTCCGACCTCGGCCATTTGGTTCGGGTCGGCCTTCGTGTATCGCATCTTTACCATTGCCCAGGCCTCCCTGGCGCCTTGACGGCAGGCCGATATCTTCCACAACCGGAAGCGCCACCGCGCTCCCTTCAGCTTCTCTGCAAGCTCTCCAAGGCCCTCGGGCATAGAGACGGATGGCCACAAGGCCTGGGCGACGCTTTGCATCACCCGTCGAACTCGCTCGTGCAGTTGTGAGAGCTCGGGAAGAAGGTCACCCGTAGAGCCGGGAATTTCCTCTGTAGGACGACCTGTTAGCATACCTACAGACATTACTCTGTTAGTCGACTTCCTCGCCGAACTCTTTTTTCAAAGTTCGTTTAAGCACTTACTAAATATGCCGCGTCGAAGCCGCTGATTCTCCTTAACGGAGTCTGACAGCTGGGCACGAACATCCTTCAGTTCAATGCCCAGCTTGGTGTTGGCATCTTGGAGATCGTTCTTCTCCCGCCTCACCTTTGTCAGCACGCTCTCACCAGCCTTCAGCTGGCGAAGGAGTTGTTGCTTTTCCGGATTTAATCCGGTGCCATCTGCAATTTCATTTGTCAGATTTGCACCCAGGCCGCACTTCGCAAAATACTTATCTTTCGAAGCATATATTACCAGAGGGGGTCCCCTTGGGCTCCCCTGCCGCGGCTAGTGCGGCCTCAAGTTGGGCTTTGCACTCTTCTAGCTCCTGGGACAGTTGGGTATTCTTCTCTGCAAGAACCTGCATTATACATGATCCTTAAATCAGTTATTCTAACTGTTTCAAGTCTCGGGGGCTACTGATATATATATAACCATTAAATCTTCTCACCCGTATGTCTTTTACATATTGCTCTGTGGCTCTGGCTAGACCATTTTGAGCGGCACGGAGGTACGCATCTCCCGAATTGAAGGCATCCAATGCCTCTTGGGAGAAACAAGCGTCGCGAAGAACTGTCCGACGACGCCTGTGGTTCATGGCACTCTCCACCTCGGAATTGGTGGCGGACAGCCTGTCCGCATCCTCTGTTGGAGGAGCGTCCGGTGCGCGCCTCGTGCTCGCCTCTGCCTCCGGACCAGGCTTTGGAGCCTGGCTGGTGGAGGCGCGATTGGCAACCTCTCCAGATATAGTCCGGCGAGGTCTCTTTGTCCTGAAGAAAGCACGAGCGTTAGTATGCCTTGAAGGAATAACACCTGGGAATAAGATGGCGTGCTATACCTTAGCGCCGGCGTCTCAGTCCGGACCGCACTTCTTTTCAGCCCACGGGGCCTTGCAGCCCCTCGTTGGCTAGTCGCCGTAGGCTCGGCCTCCCGTCTCAAGGACCTCCCCTGCAAAACACGGTTGTTATACGAAATCAAAAACACGCGAGGATGGATCCTTTTTCAAGGTGTTGGGACTTCGGTCTCAGTTACCTGTGAGGCGGGGAGTAGCTCGGGGTAATCGGCCGTAAGGGCCACCAAGGCATTGTCCTTTCTCAATTGATGAAACACCCCATCAATCAGCTCCACAGATAAGTCCAGATCCTCTTGGGAGGCCGGGTCGAGGGACCGTCCCGGATCCTCGGGTTGTGGAGGAGGGCTGTTTATTTCTTTAATAGCCTGGCGCAGTTCCTGCGTTGAAGTCGTTAGACTGAATATTTAACGATGGGAAAATAAAATGGATGGGCAAGTAAAAGTGTCCACTTACCCAACTTGGAGGATTGTACATAGAAAATCCACCCTGTGGGTTGACGCGGAGAAATTCCTCCTCTTCTCCCTTGTAAAAGCGGACAGGATCTTTATTAGAGCGGCAGCCGATTTCGGCCCCTTACGGCCGTGGCGGGTGGCGTCGTCCTCCCCGTTGAAGTCCCACATGGGGTGGCCTCTATACTGAAGCGACTGCTATTGGAAATATGCCCTAGAGGCAATAATAAATTAGTTATTATTATATTTCCTTGTTCATGATAATCGTTTATTATCCATGCTAGAATTGTATTGATGGGAAACTCAGATACATGTGTGGATACATAGACAACACCATGTCCCTAGTAAGCCTCTAGTTGACTAGCTCGTTGATCAATAGATGGTTACGGTTTCCTGACCATGGACATTGGATGTCATTGATAACGGGATCACATCATTAGGAGAATGATGTGATGGACAAGACCCAATCCTAAGCCTAGCACAAGACCGTGTAGTTCGTATGCTAAAGCTTTTCTAATGTCAAGTATCATTTCCTTAGACCATGAGATTGTGCAACTCCCGGATACCGTAGGAATGCTTTGTGTGTACCAAACGTCACAACGTAACTGGGTGGCTATAAAGGTGCACTACGGTATCTCCGAAAGTGTCTGTTGGGTTGGCACGAATCGAGACTGGGATGTGACGGAGAGGTATCTCTGGGCCCACTCGGTAGGACATCATCATATGCTCAATGTGACCAAGGAGTTGATCACGGGATGATGTGTTACTAAACGAGAAAAGAGACTTGCCGGTAACGAGATTGAATAAGGTATCGAGATACCGACGATCGAATCTCGGGCAAGTGCAATACCGCTAGACAAAGGGAATTGTATACGGGATTGATTGAATCCTCGACATCGTGGTTCATCCGATGAGATCATCGTGGAACATGTGGGAGCCAACATGGGTATCCAAATCCCGCTGTTGGTTATTGGCCGGAGAGTTGTCTCGGTCATGTCTGCATGGTTCCCGAACCCGTAGGGTCTACACACTTAAGGTTCGGTGACGCTAGGGTTGTAGAGATATTAGTATGCGGTAACCCGAAAGTCTTTCGGAGTCCTGGATGAGATCCCGGACGTCACGAGGAGTTCCAGAATGGTCCGGAGGTAAAGATTATATATAGGAAGTCCAGTTTCGGCCACCGGGAAAGTTTTGGGGTCATCGGTATTGTACCGGGACCACCAGAAGGGTCCCGGGATCCATCGGGTGGGGCCACCTATCCCGGAGGGCCCCATGGGCTGAAGGGGCGTGGGAACCAGCCCCTAGTGGGCTGGTGTGCCCCCCTTGGGCCTCCCATGCGCTTAGGGTTGGGAACCCTAAGGGGTGGGGGCGCCTCCACCTAGCTTGGGGGCCAAGACACCCCTTGGCCGCTGCCCCCCATCTAGATGGGATCTAGAGGGGCCGGCGCCCCTCCTTGGCCCCTATATATAGTGGAGGGGAGGGAGGGCAGCCGCACCTGAAGCCCTGGCGCCTCCCTCCCTCCCGTGACACCTCTTCCTCCCCGCTTGCGCTTGGCGAAGCCCTGCCGGGATCCCGCTACTTCCACCACCACGCCGTCGTGCTGCTGGATCTCCATCAACCTCTCCTTCCCTTGCTGGATCAAGAAGGAGGAGACGTCTCTCCCAACCATATGCGTGTTGAACGCGGAGGTGCCGTCCGTTCGGCGCTAGGATCATCGGTGATTTGGATCACGACGAGTACGACTGCATCAACCCCGTTCTCTTGAACGCTTCCGCTAGCGATCTACAAGGGTATGTAGATGCACTCCCCTTCCCTCTTTGCTAGATTACTCCATAGATTGATCTTGGTGATGCGTATAAAATTTTAAATATCTGCTATGATCCCCAACAGCTGCACCCCTCGCATAATGCATGCGACCATGACTCCGATCATGGTCAGTCCGGAATGGGCTAATAACCTTATCCGGCCCATCAGGTAAAGAATGTCCTTGTCACTTTCCCTCTGAGGGCTCCATGGACGCTAGCTTAGGCGCTTCTTTAGGGGAGCACTGTCGAACTCAGGGAGGCCGATCCGGACAGGATCCGGTAGCGGGACATCCTCTATATAAAACCATTCCGAAGGCCAGTCTTCGGACGCCTTCTTTGGGGTTCCGGATAGATATCCGGTCCCGGCGATGCGCCACACTTCGGCTCCGCCCACTTGATATATTGACCCCTTCTGAGAACGGGGCACAAGGCAGAAAAGCCTCTTCCATAGTGCGAAATGAGCCTCGCAGCCCAAAAATAGCTTGCAAAGAGCTACGAAGCCCGTGATATGCAACATGGAGGCAGGCGTGAGGTTGTGCAGCTGGAGGCCATAGAACTCCAGGAGCCCCCGGAGAAACGAATGAATTAGAAATCCGAGCCCTCTTATTAAATAAGGGACAAGGCATACCTGCTCTCGTTTGGAGGGACTGGGGGCGCTCTCCGCTTGCTCTCCGCCATTATAGGTGGCAAGTCCGGCTCGAACTGGGACCATATAGGCTGGGGGGAGAAATCCCTTGGTCTGGAGCGCCACTAGCTCGCTATGCGGGATGGAGCATCTCTCCCAATCTCCATGCCAAGGGCTGGAAGGGCGAGAGGAGGAGCTGCGGTGGTCAGCCATGATAGAATGGACCTGTGTCGGATACGCTCTGATGAATACTCGCGGAGGGGAGAAGGTGTGGTTTGGATCTAAATCCTTGTCCCTTTAAATAGGCGGCTCATTTACGCGGCTAGGGGTGTAAATGTAAAAAACACCCTGACTTTTCGTATTTGTTTGACATGTGGAAGACGGCCATTATTGGGCGTAGAAGCCAAGTAGCGCTACATTTACAAGAAACCGGACATTTTTCAACAGGTACACGGAATTTGGAGGAGAACCCGCCTTGCAATGCCGAAGACAATTTGCGCGCCGGACTCATCGTCATTGAAGCCTGGTTCGGGGGCAACTGAGGGAGTCCTGGATTAGGGGGTGTCCGGATAGCCGGACTATAACCTTTGGCCGGACTCCTGGACTATGAAGATACAAGATTGAAGACTTCGTCCCGTGTCCGGAAGGGACTTTCCTTGGCGTGGAAGGCAAGGTTGGCGATACGGATATGTAGATCTCCTACCATTGTAACCGACTCTGTGTAACCCTAGCCCTCTCCGATGTCTATACAAACCGGAGGGTTTTAGTCCGTAGGACGAACAACAATCATACCATAGGCTAGCTTCTAGGGTTTAGCCTCCTTGATCTCGTGGTAGATCTACTCTTGTACCACCCATATCATCAATATTAATCAAGCAGGAGTAGGCTTTTACCTCCACCGAGAGGGCCCGAACCTGGGTGAAAACATCGTGTCCCTTGTCTCCTGTTACCATCCGCCTAGACGCACAGTTCGGGACCCCCTACCCGAGATCCGCCGGTTTTGACACCGACACGGGGCTACTGAAAATTGGATCAAGGGCGAGCAGATATTTTTGAGATTGCGAGGGATGCAGAGGCGGGAGTAAAATGTTGGGGCTACTGAAAATTTGAATCAAGGGACTGAAGCAGAGAGGGAGTAACAGATATCGCACACGGTCCGCACATACTAATCGTGTGCTATCAAACATTAAAACCTTCCAGGCAGTAGATATTTTCGAGATTACGAGGCAGTAATATTTTCGAGATTGCGAGGGATGTAGAGGCAGGAGTATTTGGGGAGTGAGCTAGGGTGCTTGACACGCCGGCTGTGGACTGTAGCCGATGCACCTTCTCGCGTAAGCCATAGGCATACTATACACCGACGGTGCTCCAAGATATTTTGTACTACATCTCACACGGCTGGTGATAACAAACTCTATGGGATCTACTTGATTTTTCATCTTGATTTGAATTACATAATGGGGTCACAGCGGCAATGGAAGGTGTTTGAATTGTTAGACCTTTTATCTGCAGTGAACATGCAACTATATGTGTGTCGTAAAAGAATTGGAATTATTTAGGGTTCGTTTGGACATTTTATACATTAAACTGGTTTTCTAGCCATTTCAGGTGCACAATTCAAAATTAAACTACATGCACATGCTCTGGGGCATATAAATTGGTTGAAAAATCAAATCTGTGTCCTTGGGTGCATGCTTAGGTCCCATGCAAGAAATGGGAATGTGTAACGCCCCGAATTCGATGCGCCAGGTGTCCGCCAGTTATTCGCCGTCGTGGCCATGTCATGTGCTTGCGTGTTGCACTTTGCCTTGTCATCATCTGCATTTCATATCATGTCATCATGTGCATCTCATTTGCATACGTGTTTGTCTCATGCATCCGAGCATTTTCCCCGTTGTCCGTTTTGCAATTCGGCACTCCTTTGTTCCCCGGCGCCCCCCCTTTACCTCTTTTCGTGTGTGGGTGTTAAACTTCCTCAGAATGAACCGAGGTTTGCCAAGCGGCCTTGGTATAGCACCGGTAGACCGCCTGTCAAGTTTCGGGTCAATCGGAGGTCGTTTGATGCTCCAACGGTTAACCAGGTAACCGCAAAAGCCTCTTTTGGTGCAGCCCAACACCCCCTTCAAAGTGTCCCAAAACCCATCCTAACCCCCTCCATCCTCTCGGTCATTCGATCACGATCGTGTGGGCAAAAACCGCACCTCATTTGGAGCTTCCTAGCTCCTCCTACCTATAAATATGTGATCCCCTCCCGATTTTCGCGCAGATCAAACCCTAGCTCCGCTCCTCCGCGCCGCCGGACATGTCCATCCCGCGCCGGACATGTCCACCGGACACCTCGCTCCGGCCAATCCAGTGCTGCCACGTCACCCCGTCCGCCTTCGCCCGGAGCTCCGCCTCCCGCCGGCGCCTGCGCACCGCCCGCCGCCGCGCCACTTCGCCTCCTCTCGCCGGAGACCGCCCGCCCTCGCCGGAGTCGGATCCGGTCGGATCCGTCCAGGTGGGACAGGATCCATCGGGATCCGATCCAAACGCGGTGTCCCCATCCCGGATCTCTTCGTCCCGCTTCTCTCCGTCCCGCGTTGACTTTCGCGGAGGTAAAATTTCACCAAGTCCCCGAAGTTTCCAGATTCATGTGGCCATGTTCATCGCATCATAACTCTTCATCCGTGGCTCCGTTTTGCGCATGTAGCATATCAGAATGTTCATCTAGAGATGCTCTATATTTCATCCCAGTGCATCATTTTCATTTGAGCTCATCTTGATGCCCGAAATGCTGTTGGAAGAGTGCTAGTTTCTGTTAGTTTCAGATTCTTATCAGGACATGCACTTTTGTCATTTTTGCCATGATTGATGTGTGCATCTTATGAACAGGAGTCCTACATGTGTTTTGTAATATGCCATGCCATCTTTCCAGAGGTTTATGCCATGTGTTTTTGTGATATATGTGGTGACTAGCACAAGCATGCAAACTAGGCATCATAATGTTGCTGATTTTAGAGACTTAGTATTTTCACTGTCATGTTCTGCTGTTATTTTTATGCCATGTGTTCATGTTGTTTCAGAGAGATCTATGCCTCTTTTGAGCATGATCACTAAGAGTGTTTTGAGCATGTGGATTTTCTATATCTATCCATGCCTTTGTTTGTAATTATGGAGTGCCTTAGCGTGAGTCAATTGAGCTCTACTTTTGCTATAAAATGTTACTGGCAGATTGTTTACATGTTATTCGATTTTGCCAACCTTGTTGTAGTTGATCCTTGCATGCTATGATGTTGTTCTTGCCATTATTAGATTCTATGCCATGTCTTCTTGATGGGTGTATGCTTAGTTTATCATGCAATGCTCTGTAGTGAGTGCATCGAGCTCGTAAACATGCCTACTTGTTATCTGTTTTAACATGTCCAGTTTTCTGCCGTCTGAAATCTGTAACGAAACTTGCTTATTTGACATGGGTGCTATTATATTTTCTGGTCCTTTTTGGCTCATGGTCAGTAAGGGACTTTTGTTAAATGCTTTGAGTAGATTCATGCCATGCCATATTTTGCTATGTCCTATTCCTGTAGCAGGTTTTTTCCTTGCTCTAAACATGTCATCCTGATGTTAATTTCTGGCATGATAGTATTTTCAGTCTGTGAACCTGTTATCTTTTGCACTTTTGTCATGCTTGTTTGAACCTGTTATGGTGTGATTTAGCCGTAGCTCAGTGTTCATCTTTTGTCAAGCATATTGAGTAGTTCACTGTCATATGCTTTGTTGGTACGTTTGGGTGCAGTAGCTTAATTTCTTGTTGCTTGCTAAGTAGCATCATGCTGTTAATGGCAGAATCTTGTCATTCTTGTTTTGCTTGTCATTTGCAAACCGTGCATCCGATTCCGGTGATCCTTATATCGATTTCAACCGAAATCACCTCACCTTTTCAGTGGAATACTTGGTTTGCCAAGATTATGCCTTGTTCATCTTTTTCCTTCTGGAGCACGCATATGCATTGCATATCACATCTCGCATATCATGCCATGTGTATGTGGTGGTTGTTTACTATGTTGTTTGTTTGTTTCCGGGTTGCTTCTCTCGTTAGCTTCGGTTTCATTCCGAAGTTGTGAGGATTCGTTTGACTACGTCCGTTTGTCTTCTTCATGGACTCGTTCTTCTTCCTTGCGGGATCTCAGGCAAGATGACCATACCCTCGAAATCACTTCTATCTTTGCTTGCTAGTTGCTTGCTCTTTTGCTATGCCTATGCTGCGATGCCTACCACTTGCTTATCATGCCTCCCATATTGTCAAACCAAGCCTCTAACAAACCTTGTCCTAGCAAACCATTGTTTGGCTATGTTACCGCTTTGCTCAGCCCCTCTTATAGCGTTGTTAGTTGCAGGTGAAGATGAAGTTTGTTCCTTGTTGGAACATGGAGATGTTGTTCCTTGTTGGAACATGTTTACTTGTTGGGATATCACAATATATCTTATTTAATTAATGCATCTATATACTTGGTAAAGGGTGGAAGGCTCGGCCTTATGCCTGGTGTTTTGTTCCACTCTTGCCGCCCTAGTTTCCGTCATATCGGTATTATGTTCCCGGATTTTGCGTCCCTAACGCGGTCGGGTGATTTATGGGACCCCCTTGACAGTTCGCTTTGAATAAGACTCCTCCAGCAAGGCCCAACCTTGGTTTTACCATTTGCCTCACCACCACCTATTTTCCCTTGGGAGTAATTAACCCAAGGGTCATCTTTATTTTAGCCCCCCCGGGCCAATGCTTGTCCAAGTGTTGGTCCAGACTAGAGCACCGTGCGGGACCGTCCCTTGGCAACTTGGGTTATGTTGGTACCTGTACGCTTAGCTTATCCGGTGTTGCCCTGAGAACGAGATATGTGCATCTCCTATCAGGATGTCGGCGCATCGGGCGGCTTTGCTGGTCTTGTTTTATTACTGTCGAAATGTCATGTAGCCGGGATTCCGAGACTGATCGGGTCTTCCCGGGGAGAAGGAATATCCTTCGTTGATCGCGAGAGCTTATCATGGGCTAAGTTGGGACACCCCTGCAGGGTTTGAACTTTCGAAAGCCGTGCCCGCGGTTATGTGGCAGATGGGAATTTGTTAATGTCCGGTTGTATAAAACCCGAAGTTGATCTTAATTAATAATACATCAACCGCGTGTGTAACCGTGATGGTCTCTTCTCGGCGGAGTCCGGGAAGTGAACACGGTGTTGGAGTTATGCTTGACGTAAGTAGTTTCAGGGTCACTTCTTGATCATAGTTGTTCGACCGTGCTTTTGCCTTCTCTTCTCGCTCTCATTTGCGTATGTTAGACACCAGATATGCTAGTCGCTTGCTGCAGCTCCACCTCACTACCCGGTCCTACCTTTAAGCTTAAATAGTCTTGATCTCGCGGGTGTTAGATTGCTGAGTCCCCGTGACTCACAGATACTTCCAAAACCAGTTTGCAGGTGCCGATGAAACCGTGCAGGTGACGCACTCGAGCTCAAGGAGGAGCTCGATGAAGATCTTGTTCATTGTGTTGTTTCGTTTCAGTTGATCAGTAGTGGAGCCCAGTTGGGATGATCGGGGATCTGTGTAGCATTTGGGGTAGTCTTCTTTTATTTTGGTTCCGTAGTCGGACCTTGCTTGTATCTGTATGATGTAATGCTTTACTCATGTATTGTGTGAAGTGGCGATTGTAAGCCAACTATGTATCTCTTTCCCTTATGTATTACATGGGTTGTGTGAAGATTACCTCACTTGCGACATTGCTTTCAATGCGGTTATGCCTCTAAGTCGTGCTTCGACACGTGGGAGATATAGCCGCGTCGAGGGCGTTACAAGTTGGTAATCAGAGCCATCCCCGACCTTAGGAGCCCCCACTGATTGATCATTTTTTGCGGCCGAGTTGTGTCTAGAAAAATGTTTTGAGTCATTTAGGAATTATGTATCGGAAAGTTTAGGAATTCTTTTTACTTCCCAGTCTCCTTATCGCTCTGGTAAGGCATCCTGACGTAGAGTTTTGACTCTTTTCTTCTCAAATTTCACTAATTTTTTTTTAGGATCACGCCGGTATCTTAGAATCGTTCCGATGGTCTTGTGATGACAACATTGTCTTGGTGCCTCCTGTCAGCAGGGGTTTAGTGGAAGTGTCCCGGGGAGTTGAGCTCTGAGGTGTTGTCGTCATAATTTTATCGTTGCAGTTCTGGAATACCTGAGTTTAGTATGCCGAAATCGAAAATCTCTTTTGTACAGTTGTTGGTGAGATAACCCTGATAGCCCAGTATTGAGGCGAGTGCGGGAGTATTGCCATAACTAGTATAACGGATGCTTTTCGAAGGTTGAGGTAAACGATTTCCGAAGGTTTCTTGGTTATGTGTTGAAGGATGGATACAGATGGATCTAGGTATTGTTAGTTTGGGTGATATATTTTGTGTCCCCTGTATCCCCAACACCTGATTGCATAACCAGAAAGTTTCGGGAGTTTATAGGTGGGAGTTCAAGTAGCTCCTAAAATATCTTTCCGGCAGATGCATGATATGGGATTGGGTAAATCTCTATCATATGTATTTGTTCCGGCTTATTCTGCAAGCCAAATCCTTTGTTTTGTTTTATTTGTGGTATTCGAGTTGCTTCGATGTCAAGGGTTGAATCCATACCTTTTCTAAGCGATGTTCTCATATTTCTATGTGGATGCTAATCCTTCTTGATCACTGAGGTTGTCATGTCAACTCTTTTTCCAACTGGCGTGCTTCTCTTCAAGTGCATCCGATCATTCCAACATTCGCAAGATCAATTCTAAGTATTCTCAATGGTGTTTGTTTCATTCGTCCCAAGTTGCCTTTGTTTTTCCCACCCTCCCACCCTTTTTCTTCAAGAATTCAGATTTCTAATCAAGTATCCTTTTTATTGATGGAAGTTTCTTCATTCTTTCCTTCAATGCTCTTATCCGGTGATTATCATGAAGATGGTCAGGAGTTTCAAGTTCATCATTCGTCATTCTTTTCTTCTCCGGTGGTTCCAATTCAAGCTTTATCGATCATATCTTTCCCTCGTTTCAAATACCTTCTCATACCGGTGCACCTCACAATAATTCACTTCTGGCTATTCATTTGTTCGGGAGTGCTGAAGATATCTCAGAAGGCTCGCCTTGTCTTTCAGGATCAGTTCAACCTATTTCGAGGTTGTTATCTCATTCTAGCCATTTAATTCAACCGGTTAATCTCTCTTCCTAAGCAATTCTTTCACCGGTGTATTTTTGAGTGGGCCCTAACCCACAGGTCTTTTCCCAGGATCTTACCTGACTCTTCTAATTTTCCCGGAGTTATTCTCAAATTCTTTTCAAAGTTTGACATAAGAATGTATTTCATCAGTCATATGTCTTTCTCCAAGGTCCTTCAATTCTTTCATCGTTGGCTCAACCTTTCTAATTTTCATTCCGGAGTGTCTCAACAATTCATGGTGGTGTTTCTCATCGTCATTCTCAACATTTGAAGACGAAGAAGAGTTTCTCTTAAATCTTGCCCCATTCTCGTCAAGATTCATTGTTCTAGCTTGTTGCCATCCTCTCATAATTGTTTTCGTTTGTGAGAATTCTTTTGCCCATCCGGAGCATTTCAGGAGTCTTTTCGGTTTGATTCTCCGGAGCCCATCATCTCAGAATTATTCATTCAAGCTTTCGGCTCTCGTTCTCCAAATCTTACCGGTGCATCTTTCAATATTCTCTAATCAGTTCATGATCTCTTCGTTCTCATGTATCTAAATCCTAGCAAGCATCTTCGTTCATTTGCTAATTCTTCCCGGTGTTTCTTAATCTTTTCTTCGTCCATTTTAAATTCTTACGGTGGTTCGTTCAAGAGTTCTCTTCCTTCATTATCATATAGTTTCATTCGTTCTTTCCAATTTAACCGGTGGTTGGTTGAAAACCTTCCCAAATTTGCGCCATATCTATCTTGATCCTTTCTACGAGAATAAGTAGTATGCCAAATCCATTGCTTGCCATCAATTTGAATTGGTGAAGGATAAGCATAATGTAATTCTTATTCTTGTTTCATTGAGTAAATTCAATCCCTTATTCCGGAGGTTCTTCAAATTCTTGATTTCAATTGTTTCACCTTATCTTCCTCGGAGTTCCAAGCTCTCGCAATTATATCACCACGGAGGTCCATCTAATCATTGCAAGGCTTCAACCTTATTCTTTTGTTGTTTAATTTTCACCAACTCCATTCTATCCTTGTTTCTAAGGATGCCTTCAAATTCATTGCTGGTACAAGTTATCATTCTCTTCTATTTTCATTCTTCCTAACGATTTAGCTTCTATTCGTTCGTTCCGGAAGCATTGTGATATTGCTCTCTTCAACCCAACTCATCCTAATGTTCTTTTATTGCTTATCCTTGTAACCAAAGTGTTGTGACTATCATTCCTCTTTTAACCGGATTCTCATCCAAGTGCTTTCATTTTGCCAAGTTCATATTCTATTCCTTCCATTTCCAACCGGAGTGTTGTTGTAATTGTTCTTTATCGTTCCTTGTACATCTTGTTTCAACCGGAGTGGTTTCAATGTCTATCTTGTCACTTAAGCTCTTCTTTCTCGCCGTATTCCTTGTTCCTTGTCCAACGTAGTATTTCATTTCGTTCATCTCCATGGTATTCTTTCTTTCATTTTGCTCAACCTCTCAAGGTTCCTTGGTTTCACTCTTTTGTCTAAGAAGCAACTTAGTTTTACCTCTTCTCTTTCCCTCCCGTTTCTCTCCGGTGCCATCCTAGATCTCGGGACGAGATCCTCTCGTAGTGGTGGAGTGTTGTAACGCCCCGGATTCGATGCGCCAGGTATCCGCCAGTTATTCGCCGTCGTTGCCATGTCATGTGCTTGCGTGTTGCACTTTGCCTTGTCATCATCTGCATTTCATATCATGTGATCATGTGCATCGCATTTGCATACGTGTTCGTCTCATGCATCTGAGCATTTTCCCCGTTGCCCGTTTTGCAATTCGGCACTCCTTTGTTACCCGGCGCCCCCCCTTTGCCTCTTTTCGTGTGTGGGTGTTAAACTTTCTCGGAATGAACCGAGGTTTGCCAAGCGGCCTTGGTATAGCACCGGTAGACCGCCTGTCAAGTTTCGGGTCAATCGGAGGTCGTTTGATGCTCCAACGGTTAACCGGGTAACCGCAAAAGCCTCTTTTGGTGCAGCCCAACACCCCCTTCAAAGTGGCCCAAAACCCATCCTAACCCCCTCCATCCTCTCGGTCGTTCGATCACGATCGTGTGGGCGAAAACCGCACCTCATTTGGAGCTTCCTAGCTCCTCCTACCTATAAATATGTGATCCCCTCCCGATTTTCGCGCAGATCAAACCCTAGCTCCGCTCCTCCGTGCCGCCGGACATGTCCATCCCGCGCCGGACATGTCCATCGGACACCTCGCTTCGGCCAATCCAGTGCTGCCACGTCACCCCGTCCGCCTTCGCCCGGAGCTCCGCCTCCCGCCGGCGCCTGCGCACCGCCCGCCGCCGCGCCACTTCGCCTCCTCTCGCCGGAGACCGCCCGCCCTCGCCGGAGTCGGATCCGGTCGGATCCGATCCAAACGCGGTGTCCCGATCCCGGATCTCTTCGTCCCGCTTCTCTCCGCCCCGCTTCTCTTCCTCAGGCGCGGCCTCATCAGGCTGGCTCACGAGGAGGCGGAGAGATCAAGGCGGGGTACCTCACGAGGTGCCCATGACGCAAGCCATGATGACCAAGGGCGCCAGGCGGGCGCCAGCATGCGCAGTGTCCTTCCTTTCCTCTTTGGTGCAAAGGGGGCAAGCGCAGGCGAGAGGATCAAACAAAGGCACCCATTTCGGTGCAATGAGACCAAGACCAGTCCAATGGTGGGAATGAGGTCATCGTGGAGCCCAGAATAGCGTCACCACAGGGCCTTTGGCAGGCGAGGACCAACTTTAGTCAGGATAAGTGTACCAGATGTTCCCCTTCAAATTGGCCAATTGTTGGCGCCCTTCCCGCTCAATATTTGGGAAGAGGCCCAGTGCCTTTGCCTATAAATAGGACTAGCCACCCCCAGGGTAGAGGAAACTAGCGATCTAGCGATCCAGCGATCTAGCATCGAGCAACCCATCGAGCAATCTAGGGAGATCACCGAGAAACCAGTTAGAAAGACTCAGGCAGTAGAGAGAGAGAGAGAAGGGTGGCTAAACTCCCCTAGCAGTTCATCGTCCCAGCTAAGAACAGGCCCTCGCGAGGCTGTTCTTCCTTGTATTGTTCATCATCATCAGCCCAAGAGGCAATCCACCCACCACACTGGAGTAGGTTATTACACCACATCGGTGGCCCGAACCAGTATAAACCCTGTGTCTTTTGTGTTGTTCTTTCAGTAGATAGATCTTTGCGAGACGGAGAGGTAGAGGGCATAACCTCCGCGCGCACCCCAGAGTTCGAACCTTAAGGGTCAGCCGGAACCCCAAATCCGACATTTGGCGCGCCAGGTAGGGGTGCGCCGGAATTTGCCTTCCACCGCTCCGTTCTCCTCCGGCCATCGCGTCCATGTCTGACGTTCGTCGGGCCCGCGCCGAGCGCCGGGCTGCCATCGCTTCCCGCGTCGCCCAGACAACTCCTGTCGGTGGGCGTCCTCGTCGTTCCCCGTCGCCCGCCGTCAACGCCGCCACCGGCCCGGCGGGGAACGAGCAGCAAGCGTCGTCTCAGCACCCGTTCATGCGGCAAGACGGCCGCACCGCTACTCCATCGCTCACGCCAGCTGGCTCTTCGTCCCGCGCGCTCCGCGCACCCTTGGAGGCTCGAGCTGCGCTCATCGCGGCAAACGAGCTCCTGCGTTACCGTCTCGTCGACGACGTCTATGAAGAGTGGCTCGACCGCGTCGCGGAGCTCGTCCGCGCTGCAGGGGGCTCTCCTGCGCCGACCGCGCCGCTGTGCCACACCCCGCCCCGCGCGGGCAATGAAGCTCCGGCGGCGTACCAGCCGCCTCCTCTCCAAGAAGACGCCATGGCTCCAAGGCGCGTGGCCCCTGGGCGGAACCCACTCCGTCAGGCGCCAGCCCAGCAAGAACGGAGCTGCCAAGAAGTCCCTCGACTGCAAGAGGCTGCCCGGGCGCTTCCTACTCCAGATCGTCGTGACCCTGCTCCAGCTCCGGCACGTCAAGACCCCGCGCTGCTTCCAGCTGCGGCGCACGGGGACCCGCAAGGCCAGGCTCTCCCTCGACCAAAGCCTCCCGTGGCCACTGCTGGCTGCCGCGCCTACACCACCGAGCTGCGCAGCGTCGCGTGGCCCGGCAAGCTCAAGCCAGATCTGCCTCCTCGCTACGATGGCACGACCGACCCTGCAGAGTTCCTCCAGCTTTATGAGCTGGGCATCGAAGCTGCCAGCAGGGATGAGAAGGTCATGGCAAACTAGTTCCCCATGGCGCTCAAGGAAGGAGCTCGCACCTGGCTCCTGAACCTGGCCCCAGGCACGATCTCTTCCTGGGACCAGATGCGCACCCGCTTCATCGCCAACTTCCAAGGTACTCGCGACCGGCCGCCCGCCGTGAGCGACATGCGCCGCATCAAGCAACAACCCGGAGAGACCCTACAAAAGTACATCCAGCGCTTCAACAGCGCGCACCTCAAGATCCCCAAGGTGTCCGAGGAAGCCATCATCTCGGCCTTCTCCGATGGTGTGCGCGACACCAAGATGAAGGAGGAACTGGCGATGCGTGAAGACCTGTGCACCTCCCTGAAACTGTTCAACTTGGCGACCAAGTGCGCCAGGGCTGAGGAGGGGCGTCTCTCCCTCCTCGAGCTGCCTGCTGCAGACCCAGAAGAGAAGAAGCCCAAGGCCAAGGACGTGAAGCGCAAGGGGGCTGCCGTGCTCACGGGGGAACTGGACACCAAGCGGGGCAAGGATCTGCCCGAATCCTCCAGGGGCAGCCGGTACTGTGTGTACCACGACCTCCACACCCACAACACCAATGAATGCCAAGAGCTCCGCGCCATGCGAGAAGGAAGGATCGGCCGTCGTCCCGACCGCGCTGACCGGGGCTACGGCCGAGGAGGAGGAGGAAGAAATGCAGGACGCTGGGAAGACCGAGGCCCGCGCCAAGGGTGGCGTGATCAACCTCGCGAGGATCGCTGGCGAGACCTGCCTCGCAAGGGGGATTGGCGGGATCAGCCTCGTGAGGATCGCCTGCAGGGCAACGCAGGCCTCCCTCCGCTGCTGCCTCAGCCAAGGAGGAACGAGGACCGCCACCAAGACGAGGGGGCTGGGTGCTTCCAGGAGCCGCGTGCAATCGCCTGCATCCTGGGCGGAGCTCAAGCCCCAGCCTCCCAACGCATCTTCAAGCAGTTTGCCCGCGAAGTGAATGCAGTCCTCCCCAAGCTCGAAGCAACGCGCCCTCTCAGGTGGTCGGCGTGCACCATCACGTTCAGCTCAGCGGATCAGCTCAAGTGCGCGGCCACAGCCGGGGTCCTCCCGATGCTTTGCTCCCCAGTCATCAACAACGTACTGGTCACCAGGACCCTCATCGATGGTGGAGCAGGGCTCAACATCCTGTCCGTGGAAACATTCAACAATCTCCAAGTGCCCTATGACCAGCTTCGGCCAACCAAGCCTTTCTCCGGAGTCACCGACGGTTCCACGATCCCGATCGGGCAAGTACGCCTCCCTGTCACCTTCGAGGCCCGTAGCAACTACCGCACCGAGCTCATCGACTTCGACGTCGCTCACATCCGCTTGCCGTACAACGCCATCCTCGGGTACCCAGCGCTGGCCAAGTTCATGGCCGTAACTCATCATGGCTACAACGTCCTCAAGATGCCAGGAAGTGGCGGAGTCATCACGGTGCCATGTGAAGAGAAGGATGCGGTGTGTTCCTGGGAGCAAGCCTTTCAGGCCGCGTCACTAGAAGACCCAGATTGTGGAAGCAGGAGGCTTCCCGAGACCACCCCCAAGAAGAAGAAGGTGTCATCCGGACCGGCCCCTCAGGAGGTGGGCCCCCAGGGCCAGCGTCTGCCCAGGGGGACCCTCCTTCCATCGCATATGAAAGCGCACCCGGCGCCCTCCTCAGGCAGGGCTTGGGGGCTCTCACCTGGAGGGCCACCGACCTGGCCAAGGCCATGAGGGAGGCGCTTGGGCACCACGTGGAGGCGTGCTTCGAAGCACGTTTCCCTCAAGAGGGAGCGAGGCAAGGAAGGTCAGATCAGCAGGAGTTCGTCAACAAGGCCGTTCAAGAACTACATGAGTCAAGAATCACGAGAGGTTGCCGCCGTCTACCGGCTGTGGCTCCCCATCCAGGCGAGGATGGTGGGCTGCGTGTCTGCATCGATGTACCAGGGCTCAATCAGGTCGCCATGATGGAGCGCCTCTGGCCCTCGCAAGTGGGGCATTGTGGAGGTCCACCCCACAACTATGTTCGCATGCCTTATGGTTTGCCGAGCGTGGCTGCTGCGTACCAGCGCCTCGTGAGGGGCATCATGGAGACTCAGGAAGACAGGCGTTCCGCAGTCCTGGCGGAGATGGAGATGATTCGCGAGGAGCCACCAGCGCCACCGGAGCCTCTTGAGGCCCTGGGCCTGGGGGCTCGTGAGGATCGGCTTCCGCAGCCCACCGAGTCTGCTGCACCAACACCACTTCATCTTCGACATCTTCAGGTGACATCCTTCAAGCTTCATTTCCAGCTGGGAGCGCCCTCCCAGGGCTGCATCATTCCCAGGCCGCGTGGGTCCGTCCCTGCGGCATGTATCCCCTTTTTATTTTCGGTCATTAGCTTGCTTTCTTGGGGGCGCCCCTCGTGCTGCATCATCCCCAGGCCGCTCGGGCCAGGCCCAGTGGCGTGTATCTTCCTTGCGTTTATTTCCAACTATGCATTCGCCTATCATGCTTGATTACTTGATGCCTGTCCATGGCACCTCTTCTTCTCCATGTGGACCACCTGCACATTAAAGGGGGGGGGGGGGTACCTGAGCATCGTGACTCAGGCCTCTTACTGGCTCTCCAGCCCTCACCCTCTGGCCTTGTCCATGGCATCGCGACCTGGCATACCAGCGACGGCTGAAACAAGCTCGAGGGCCGGGACCCGAGGACATAGAGTGCCGTCATCTAACCAAATTTGCAGGAACACATCACAAGATACGCCCCAGTGCCAGGCGCAACCCTCCTAGAGGTAGGGCCCCGTGGGTCCCGCGCTGGCTCACGGGTGCCCAGATACACCTCACCTAGCCCTACCATGCCGGCCACGTGTCACGGCGGGTCTGTACACGCCCCGGGGGCTCCTCCCGGAGGGGATCCCCCTCCCACGTACCAGTGGAAGCACCATGCTCCGCGCTGGCTGACGACACTGCCGAGGAGCGGCTATGCTCGTACACATACGGAAGCGCTATGCTCCGCGCTGGTGATAAACAACTGAGGGTGGCCGCCGGGCCGCATCAACCTCAGGGAGCCCAGAGCTCAACGTCTAGCCTCATCGTAACGCCTCCCCTTGGGAGCGCCTCGCGAGGGGGCTAGGCACGGGGGCTACGCCTGGGTCACGCCCGGACGTACGCCACCCAACCGGGCCCCTCGGGCCTGGTTTGTCGCGCGTCTCTCCCCGAGCGGAGCCAAGGTATGAAGGCCGTTTGAGCGTCAAGGGGGACCCCTGAGCATCGCGACTCAGGGGCCTAACTGGTCCCGTAGCCCCTCACTCCTTAGTTCCGAAAGGCTATGCTGGGTGAGGTACGCGCGGGGCCGGGCTCTGCAGACGTAGAATGGTAGTCTCGCTTGCATCTCACCTCATCGCCCGCTGTTTGCACGTCAAGGGGGACTCCTGAGCATCACGACTCAGGAGCCTAACTGGCTCCGTAGCCCCTCACTCCTTAGTTCCGAAAGGCTATGCTGGGTGAGGTACACGCGGAGTCGGGCTCTGCAGACGTACAACGGAAGATACACCTACATCACACTTCCCTACTTGTTGTTCGTGCGCCAAGGGGGAATCCTGAGCATCACGACTTAGGAGCCTAACTTGTCACATGGCCCCTCACTCCTTTGGTCCTGTCCTGGTTTCCGGTCGGGGCTAATGCTGGGTGAGGTACGCGCGGGGCCAGGCTCTGCCGGCGTAGAACACAAGCAAGTAGGGAGGAAAAGCATAAAACTCAAGGAATTTAAAAGCAAATATTATAGTCCATACTGTTGTCTCAATACCAAACGCAAGTTTAAATGCCTCCCCAAGGCGTGATGCATGTGCAGGAATTAAAAGCAGAACATGAGCGGTAGCGGAGTCACTTGTCGCCGGTGGAGCAGCGCGGGGTGGCTTCGCCTCATGGAGCAGCAGGGCCGGCAGCGCCTTGCTTCGGCTTGGTGCTGAAGGCCTGGATTCCCCAGCAGTGCCTCTGCGCGCCCCTTCACGGCTTTGACAGCGGCAGCGACACCCTCGCCACTCACCGGATCCAACAGACCGTCGAGGTCGGTGCTGGGATCACGAAGGTAGATGTGGGCGAAGACCCGCGTCAGCGCAGCAGAAGACAAGACACGCACCTCGGCCTCAGCCGTGGGGCCAAGGCCAAGGGCGACATTCCCAAGGGCACGAACCAGGAAGGGAAGCAGCTTGGCGGGGCCGTCCTCGGCACCGGCCAGCGGGCTCTCCAGGCCGCTCTCGTAAAGCGCCTTCAGCGATGCGCGGGCCTCCTTCTCCATGTCCGCGAAGGCCACGCGATTCTCGGCAAGGACCCGGGCCTTGCCATCCAGCTCGGCCTTCATCACCTCCAGCTCCTTCTTCAGCGCGCCTAGACGGTCACGACGCTTATTGAGCTTGGCCTCCCGGCCCTCGATGGCCGCCTTGCGAGCCTTCATGCCTTCTTCCTGCTCCTGGCGAAGGCGGACCTCCTTCGTGAGCTGGTCCCGCAGGCCCTGCAGCTCATCCTCCAGCGCCTTGCAACGACCACGGACTTCGACCACCTCCCCCAGGGCTGCATCTCGAGCAGCCTTCGCTTCGAGGACGGCCTCCCTCTCTTCATCGCAGGCTGTCGAGGCCTGAACCAGCGCCGCCCGAATCAAGGCGTCGGAGCGAATCCATCCCGAAGCCAGCTCCAGGCGCCCGGCCACCAGACGGGGGTCGTCGCTAAGAAGATCCTGCCGCAGCCGGTCCAGTCCAGCAGCAGCACGCTCCAAGACGGCAGGAGGAGTTGGGGAAACAGCGGTCGGTGGAACGGGAGGAGAAGGTAGCGGCGGCGAGACCACAGCATCCTGAGGCGGAGTCTGCTGCGCCCCGACGACTGTGGTGGTGGCAGCAGGCAGAGGCACCTCGGGAGTCCCTTGAACCATGGGGGCTGGGCTCGCCCCAGCCAGCTCAGCCAGGCCCCGCGAGGACGACCGGGCAGGAGAAGCCCGTGCGTCACGATCGCCTTCCCCTGCAGGCGGAGGCGTTGCCGCGGATGGGGCCTCGGGAGCCCCCTTCGGCTTCTTCGCCGCAGGCGCCAGCCTATTCAAGAGAAGCGAACATCAAGCCTCAGCAGCAGAACAAGAAATAAAGACGAAGGATCGAGCACTTACGGTTTCCGGTCGGGGCTGTACACGCCCCAGGGGCTCCTCCCGGAGGGGAGCCCCCTCCCACGTACCAGTGGAAGCACCATGCTCTGCGCTGGCTGACGACACTGCCGAGGAGCGGCTATGCCCGTACACATACGGAAGCGCTATGCTCCGCGCTGGTGATAAATAACTGAGGGTGGCCTCCGGGCCGCATCAACCTCAGGGAGCACAGAGCTCAACGTCTAGCCTCATCGTAACGCCTCCCCTCGGGAGCGCCGCGCGAGGGGGCTAGGCACGGGGGCTACGCCTGGGTCACACCCGGACGTACGCCACCCAACCGGGCCCCTCGGGCCTGGTTCGTCGCGCGTCTCTCCCCAAGCGGAGCCAAGGTATGAAGGCCGTTTGAGCGTCAAGGGGGACCCCTGAGCATCGCGACTCAGGGGCCTAACTGGTCCCGTAGCACCTCACTCCTTAGTTCCGAAAGGCTATGCCAGGTGAGGTACGCGCGGGACCGGGCTTTGCAGACGTAGAACGGTAGTCTCGCTTGCATCTCACCTCATCGCCCGCTGTTTGCGCGTCAAGGGGGACAACTGAGCATCGCGACTCAGGAGCCTAACTGGCTCCGTAGCCCCTCACTCCTTAGTTCCGAAAGGCTATGCTAGGTGAGGTACGCGTGGAGTCGGGCTCTGCAGACGTAGAACGGAAGATACACCTACATCACACTTCCCTACTTGTTGTTCGTGCGCCAAGGGGGACTCCTGAGCATCGCGACTTAGGAGCCTAACTTGTCACATAGCCCCTCACTCCTTTGGTCCCGTCCTGGTTTCCGGTCGGGGCTAATGCTGGGTGAGGTACGCGCGGGGCCGGGCTCTGCCGGCGTAGAACACAAGCAAGTAGGGAGGAAAAGCATAAAACTCAAGGAATTTAAAAGCAAATATTACAGTCCATACTGTCATCTCAATACCAAGTGCAAGTTTAAATGCCTCCCCAAGGCGTGATGCATGTGCAGGAATTAAAAGCAGAACAGGAGCGGTAGCGGAGTCACTTGTCGGCGGTGGAGCAGCGCGGGGTGGCTTCGCCTCATGGAGCAGCAGGGCCGGCGGCGCCTTGCTTCTTCTTGGTGCTGAAGGCCCGGAACTTCCCCAGCAGTGCCTCTGCGCGCGCTTTCACGACTTCGACAGCGGCAGCGGCACCCTCGCCACTCACCGGCTCCAACAGACCGTCGAGGTCGGCGCTGGGATCACGAAGGTAGATGTGCGCGAAGACCCGCGTCAGCGCAACTGAAGACAAGACACGCGCCTCGGCCTCAGCCGTGGGGCCAAGTCCAAGGGCGACATCCCCAAGGGCACGAACCAGGAAGGGAAGCAGCTTGGCGGGGCCGTCCTCAGCACCGGCCAGCGGGCTCTCCAGGCCGCTCTCGTAAAGCGTCTTCAGTGATGTGCAGGCCTCCTTCTCCATGTCCGCGAAGGCCACGCGATCCTCGGCAAGGACCCGGGCCTTGCCGTCCAGCTCGGCCTTCGTCACCTCCAGCTCCTTCTTCAGCGCGCCTAGACGGTCGCGGCGCTTATTGAGCTTGGCCTCCCGGCCCTTGATGGCCGCCTCGCGAGCCTTCATGCCTTCTTCATACTCCTGGCAAAGGCGGACCTCCTTCGCGAGCTGGTCCCGCAGGCCCTGCAGCTCGTCTTCCAGCGCCTTGCAATGACCACGGACTTCGACCATCTCCCCCAGGGCCGCATCTCGAGCAGCCTTCGCTTCGAGGACCGCCTCCCTCTCTTCATCGCAGGCTGTCGAGGCCTGAACCAGCGCCGCCCGGATCGAGGCGTCGGAGCGAATCCACCCCGAAGCCAGCTCCAGGCGCCCGGCCACTAGGCAAGGGTCAGCGCCGAGAAGATCCTGCCGCAGCCGGTCCAGTCCAGCAGCAGCACACTCCAAGACGACAGGAGGAGTTGGGGAAACAGCGGACGATGGAACGGGTGGAGAAGGTAGCGGCGGCGAGACCACAACATCCTGAGGCGGAGTCTGCTGCGCCCCAACGACTGTGGTGGCGGCAGCAGGCAGAGGCACCTCGGGAGTCCCCTGGACCATGGGGGCTGGGCTCGCCCCAGCCAGCTCAGCCAGGCCTCGCGAGGATGACCGGGCAGGAGAAGCCCGAGCGTCACGATCGCCTTCCCCTGCGGGCGGAGGCGTTGCCGCGGATGGGGCCTCGGGAGCCCCCTTCGGCTTCTTCGCCGCATGCGCCAGCCTATTCAAGAGAAGCAAACATCAAGCCTCAGCAGCGGAACAAGAAATAAAGACGAAGGATCGAGCACTTACGGATCGTCGCTGAGCTCAAGCAGCCTCCGGCCATACTTGAAGCCAGAAAGCCGGCTAGAAGGATCGCCCTCAGGAAGCCCAGAAGCAGGAGGCGTGTCTGCGGTGCGCCATGGGGCAGGTACAGACCCGCGGGAGAGCAGCCCGGTCCTGTCCTTCTTCGGGATCGGGGGCAAGCTCCTGCCGACCTGCTCATCGTCCTCATCATCGTCACTCGAAGAGAGGCGGAGAGAACGGGGTCTGCACCGGGGAAGGGGAGCCTTCGACTCTCCGTCAGTTGCCTCGGAGTCAGGGCCCTTCTCCCGCTCCTCTTCGCCCTCCTCTTTGCTGGAGTCGCCGGAGGACGCGTCCACCAGTCCCTCGGGAGCCACCACGGGCACGGGCCCGTCCCCGTTGAAGACGGGCATGGACTCCACCACCTGCTCCCAGTCGTCGCGAAGGAACAAGGGCGCAGGCGCGCCCTCCAGCCTTGCCACCTCGCCCCCAACCAGAGATTGGAGAACCGCGGTTAAATCCTCGTCGCCCAAGGCCGCGGGGCTCGGATGAGGCCTCCACATCGGAGGTGAGTACTACCAAAGCGGAGCCAATTGGTGCTCCAGGAACTCCCTCAGCAGCGACACGCCGGTCAGCTTCGCCGCCGCCATGCTGGCCGGCTTCAGGTCCACGTCCATCTTCTCTAGTACCAGCTTCGCGCGAGGGTCCGTGAGCTCCGCTCGGCACCAGTCGCTGGAGCTCGCGGGCTGCTCCGCGAGCAGGATTAGCCGAGGGTGGATGCGCTCGGTGTCTATCAAGACCCACTTGCTCCTGAAGCCCTCAATCCTCTTCCCGGGATTCTAAATAGCAATGGCGCCGCTGTACGCGATGAAGCTCGCGTATGCGGAAGGAGAACCACGGGTGACCCGGAGGGAGAAGTAGTGGCGCAGCAAGGCCACTGAGGGCTGCACCCCCACATGAGCCTCGCAGTAGTAGGCGAAGATCGCCAGAAGAAGGATGGAGTTGGGGTGGAGATACAGAGCTTGTAAGTTGTAATGGCGGAGGACAGAGAGGAAGAACTCGGAGAAAGGAGGCACCAGGCCCGCAGTAATGGAGCTTACGAAGAGAGGATAGAAGATGCTCCCTCGGCCCTCGGGGGTGGCGGAGCCGACCTTGAACACCTGCGTCCCGTCGATGCCCTGCGCCGCCGCCATCCGGCGCAGCCGGGCAAGGCTCGCCTCCGACACATTGGGCAAGTCCAGAGCCGGCGAGAACCAAGCTTCGGCCGGAGGCTGACGTGGTGCCATGTCTTCCTAGGTCACACGGGTGGAGCAGATCTGGGAGTTTGGAGGAAGGAAGGAGAGGCGCAAGAAAGGGAATCTGAGCAGCGACCGGAGAAAGAAGAGCAAAGCCTGGGCAGACGCTGCACCTTTAATAACCTGCGCGGTTGCGGAAGCACTCATGTCCAATCAACCGCCACGCGGCGCCCAAGGCCGCAGACTGTTAGGGCCCACGGCGCTTCGCCCTTGCCCTTTCGCTTCTCGGCACGACCAAGTCCATGCGTGCCTTGGGCCCGGGGCCTACTGTCGGCGTTCCGGGAACGGGGGTCCCCAAACTTGCCTGCCTGCAGCCTACGGCGTGGCTCGAGAGGGGGCCCAGCGCAGCCCATCTTCATCGACACAAGACCCAAGGCACTCGCGAGGGGCCAAGCCTCGCGAGGCGGACGACACGACGCTTCCTCAGGCGCGACCTCATCAGGCTGGCTCAGGAGGAGGCGGATAGATCAAGGCGAGGTACCTCACGAGGTGCCCATGATGCAAGCCATGACGACCAAGGGCGCCAGGCGGGCGCCAGCCTGCGCAGTGTCCTCCCTTTCCTCTTTGGTGCAAAGGGGGCAAGCGCAGGCGAGGGGATCAAGCAAAGGCATCCATTTCGGTGCAACGAGACCAAGACCAGTCCAACAGTGGGAATGAGGTCATTGTGGAGCCTAGAACGGCGTCACCACAGGGCCTTTGGCAGGCGAGGACCAACTTTAGTCAGGATAAGTGTACCAGATGTTCCCCTTCAAATTGGCTAATTGTTGGCGCCCTTCGCGCTCAATATTTGGGAAGAGGCCCAGGGCCTTTGCCTATAAATAGGACTAGCCACCCCCAGGGTAGAGGCATCTGGCATCTGGCATCTCGCAATGAGCATCGAGCAATCTAGGGAGATCATCGAGAAACCAGTTAGAAAGACTCAGGCATCAGAGAGAGAGAGAGAAGGGCGGCTGAACTTCTGTAACACCCCGGATGTAACTTGCCATAATTGTAACTCCAACTCTTGCCATTTTTGGCAATGTGATATGATATTCCCTCCGTGGTTGGGTTTCCCGTCATTTTGCATTTTGTCCATGTCTTGCATTTCATATCATGTCATCATGTGCATCGCATTCGCATATGTGTTCGTTTCATGAATCCGAGCATTTTCCCCGTTGTCCATTTTGCAATCCGGCGCTCCTATGTTCCCCGGCGTCCCCTTTTACCTTTTTCCGTGAGCGGGTATTAAACTTTCTCGGAATGAATCGAGGTTTGTCAAGCGGCCTTGGTGTAGCACCGGTAGACCGCCTGTCAAGTTTCGGGTCATTCGGAGGTCGTTTGATACTCCAACGGTTAACCGGGTAACCGTGAAGGCCTCGTGTGTGTTGCAGCCCAAAACCCCTCCAAAACAGCCCAATAACCCATCTAAGTAACTCCCATGTCCATCGCTATTCGATCACAATCGCGTGACCGAAAACCGTGGTCAATTTGGAGCCTCCTGGCCCCTCCTACCTATAAATATACCCTCCCACCGAAAATTTCGGATCATTCCTACCCTAACCCTAGCTCCCTTCAACCTCCGCGCGCCGGACGCGTCCGCCCGGCGCCGGACACCGTCCGTCACCACCGCCGCCCAATCCGGAGCCGCCACCTGTCCACCGCAGCCGTCCCCACGCCGCCAGCCCGCGGAGCCCATCCGGGGCCCGCGCAGGCCCATCTCGCCTCCCGTCCGCCGCCGCTCCCTGCGGGCGCTGCCCCGCCTCCCGCGCCGGCTGCGACCGTCGCCGCCCGTCGCCGGCAGCCCCGCGCCGGCCCCCGCCGCCGCGTCCGCCGCGCGCCTCCGCGCCGGAGAGGTCGCCCGCGCTGGCCGGTCTCCTCCGCCGCCTCCGTGCGCCGCCCCTCGCCGCGGGTACCCCCGCGCCCGAGCCCGCGACCCCCGTCGCCCGGCGCCGCCCTCGCCGGCGCGCCTCGCCGCCGCGTCCGCCACCGCGCCACCAACCTCCGGCCGTCCTCGTTCCGTGTGCCAAACCCTAGATCCGGCCCGTTGACTTTTCGCGAGGTGGTTTTCGTCTAAGTCCCGTAATAATTTTACATTATGTTGCATTCTTTGACCTGTCATAACTTGCTGCATGCTGCTCCGTTTCATGCGTATAGCATATCGTATTGTTCGCCTCGATGAGTACATCATTTCATATCATTGCATCATTTTCATTTGAGCTCATGTTAATGGCCTAAATGCTGTTGGAAGAGGGCTATGTGATGTTAGTTCCAGATCTGTTTCAGTAGATGCACTTTTGTCATTTTTGCCATGATTGATGTGTGCATCCTATGAATTGGAGTCCTACATGTGTTTTGTAATATGCCATTCTATCTTTCCAGGGGTATATGCCATGTATTTTTGTGATCTTTATGGTGACTAGCACAAGCATGCAAACTAGGGATCATATTGTTGCTGATTTCAGAGACTTGGTAATTTCACAAAGTTATTTCTGCTGTTATTTGTATGCCATGTGTTCATGTTGTTTCAGAGAGATCTATGCCTCTTTTGAGCATGATCAGTAAGGGTGTTTTGAACATGTGGATTTTCTCTATCATTCCATGCCTTTGTTTGTAATTATGGAGTGCCATAGCTTGAGTCAATCGAGCTTTACTTTTGCTATAAAATGTTACTGGCAGATTGTTTACATGTTTTTCGATTTTGCCAAGCTTGTTGTAGTTGATCCTTACATGCTATGATGTTATTCTTGCCATTTCTAGCTTCTATACCATGTCTTCTTGATGAATATATGCTTAGTTTACCATTCAAAGCTCTGTAGTGAGTGCATCGAGCTCGTAAACATGCCTACTTGTTATCTGTTTTTGACATGTCCAGTTTTCTGCTAAGTCTGAAAACCGTAGCGAAACTTGCTTAATTCACATGGGTGCTATTGTATTTTCTGGTCCTTTTCAGCTAATGGTCATTAAGGTACTTTTTTTCTATGCCTTGAGTGGATTCATGCCATGCCTTGTTTTGCTATATTGTGTTCCTGTAGCATGTTTCTTCCTTGATCTAAACATGTCATCCTGATGTTAATTTTTGGCATGTTGTTGATTTCACTAAGTCTGTGAACCTGTTATCTTTTGCACTTTTGCCATGCTTGTTTGAACCTGTTGTGGTGTGATTTAGCCGTAGCTCAGTGTTCATCTTTTGTCAAGCATATTGAGTGGATCACTGCCATATGCTTTTATGATATATTTGGCTGCAGTAACTTAATTTCTTGTTGCATGCTAAGTAGCATCATGCTGTTTAACGCAGAAATATGTCATTCTTGTTTTGCTTGTCATTTGCAAACCGTGCATCCGATTCCGGTGATCTTTATATCGATTTCAACCGAAATCACCTCACCTATCCAGTGGCATACTTGGTTTGCCAAGATTATGCCTTGTTAATCCTTGTCCTTCCGGAGCACGCATATGCATTGCATATCACATCTCGCATTTCACGCCATGTTGTGCATCATGTTGATTGCGCATTGCATCGTGGTTGATAGTTGTTCCTTTGCTCGTGTTCTTGTGTTGGGTAGAGCCGGGAGACGAGTACGTGAACGAGGAACCTGTTGAGAACTCTTACGAGGATCAAGCTTTCGACAACTCAGAGAACCTTGCAGGCAAGATGACCATACCCTCGAAATCACTTCTATCTTTGCTTGCTAGATGCTCGCTCTTTTGCTATGCCTATGCTGCGATACCTACCACGTGCTATATCATGCCACCCATATTGCCATGTCAAACCTCTAACCATCCTTTCCTAGCAAACCATTGATTGGCTATGTTACCGCTTTGCTCAGCCCCTCTTATAGCGTTGCTAGTTGCAGGTGAAGATGAAGTTTGTTCCATGTTGGAACATGATTACTTTGGGTTATAACAATATCTCTTATTTTAATTAATGCATCTATATACTTGGTAAAGGGTGGAAGGCTCGGCCTTATGCCTGGTGTTTTGTTCCACTCTTGCCACCTTAGTTTCCGTCATACCGATGTTATGTTCCTTGATTTTGTGTTCCTTACACGGTTGGGTGATTTATGGGACCCCCCTTGACAGTTCGCTTTGAATAAGACTCCTCCAGCAAGGCCCAACTTTGGTTTTACCATTTGCCACCTAAGCCTTTTTCCCCCGGGTTTTCGCGAGCCCGAGGGTCATCTTTATTTTAACCCCCCCGGGCCAGTTCTCCTTCGATTGCTGGTCCAAACTAGAGCCCTTTGCAGCGCCACCTTGGGGCAACTTGAGGACTGGTTTTAGTTGTACGGACTGCTCATCCGGATGTGCCCTGAGACCGAGATATGTGCAGCTCCTATCAGGATTTGTCGGCACAATCGGGCGGCTTTGCTGGACTTGTTTTATTACTGTCGAAATGTCTTGTAGTCTGGCATTCCGAGACTGATCGGGTCTTCCCGATAGAAGGAATATCCTTCGTTGACCGTGAGAGCTTATAATGGGCTAAGTTGGGACACCCCTGCAGGGTATTATCTTTCGAAAGCCGTGCCCGCGGTTATGAGGCAGATGGGAATTTGTTGATGTCCGGTTGTAGAAAACCCGAAGTTGACCTTAATTAAAACACATCAACCGCGTGTGTAACCGTGATGGTCTCTTCTCGGCGGAGTCCGGGAAGTGAACACGGTGTTGGAGTTATGTCTGACGTAGGTTGTTTTAGGATCACTTCTTGATCACTTCTAGTTTCACGACCGTGCTTTGCTTCTCTTCTCGCTCTCTTTTGCGTTGTTAGCCACCATATATGCTAGTCGCTTGCTGCAGCTCCACCTCACAACCCTATACTACCTTTAAGCTTAAATAGTCTTGATCTCACGGGTGTGAGATTGCTGAGTCCCCGTGACTCACAGATTCTACCAAAACAGTTGCAGGTGCCGACAATGCCAGTGCAGATGACGCATCCGAGCTCAAGTGGGAGTTCGACGAGGAACATGGTCGTTACTATGTGTCTTTTCCTGATGATCAGTAGTGGAGCCCAGTTGGGACGATCGGGGTTCTGTGTAGCATTTGGGGTAGTCTTCTTTCATTTTGGTTCCGTAGTCGGACCTTGAGTGTAATCTGGATGATGAATGCTTATTTATGTATTGTGTGAAGTGGCGACTGTAAGCCAACTATGTATCTCTTTCCCTTATGTATTACATGGGTTGTGTGAAGATTACCTCACTTGCGACATTGCTTTCAATGCGGTTATGCCTCTAAGTCGTGCTTCGACACGTGGGAGATATAGCCGCATCGAGGGCGTGACAAGTTGGTAATCAGAGCCTTCCTCGACCTTAGGAGCCCCCACTGATTGATCGTTTTTAGCGGCCGAGTTGTGTCTAGAAAAATGTTTTGAGTCATTTAGGAATTATGTATCGGAGAGTTTAGGAATTCTTTTTACTTCCCAGTCTCCTCATCGCTCCGGTAAGGCATCCCGACGTAGAGTTTTGACTCTTCTCTTCTCAAATTTTCACTAAATTTTTTTAGGATCACGCGGGTATCTTAGAATCGTTCCGATGGTTTTATGATGACAACATTATCTTGGTGCCTCCTGTCAGCAGGGGTTTAGTGGAGGTGTCCCGGGGAGTTGAGCTCTGAGGTGTTGTCGTCATAATTTTATCGTTGCAGTTCTGGAATACCTGAGTTTAGTACGCCGACATCGAAAATCTCTTTTGTACAGTTGTTGGTGAGATAACCCTGATAGCCCAGTACTGAGGCGAGTGCGGGAGTATTGCCATAACTCGTATAATGGATGCTTTTCGAAGGTTGAGGTAGACGATTTCCGAAGGTTTCTTGGTTATGTGTTGAAGGATGGATACAGCTGGATCTAGGTATTGTTAGTTTGGGTGATATATTTTGTGTCCCCTGTATCCCCAACACCTGATTGCATAACCAGAAAGTTTCGGGAGTTTATAAGTGGGAATTCAAGTAGCTCCTAGAATATCTTTCCAACAGACACATGATACGATATGGGATCTATCATATGTTTGTTTCCGGCTTATTCTGCAAGCCAATCTTTTGTTTTGTTTTCAGTTGTGATATTCGAGGTGTTTCGAGGCAGATGGTGATTTCCATACCTTTATCTAAATGGCTTCTCAGCTTATGGAAGTGTGATGCTTTACTTTGGAATTCATTCGTTCATTCTTGTTCGAATGTTTATTGTGAAGACTATATGTTGCAATTTCAATCCTTTTGATTCAGCTTGAATATATGTCTTTCAAGATGCTAATGGATGTCACCCTCTTCAGGATGGCTCCGCCAACGCGTCAGAACCCGGAACGCAATGAAGGAAGTCAGGCTAACCCTCCGCCACCAGCTCCGCCTCCGGAGGCATGGCAAGCCTTGATGACAGCCACCAATGCCAACGCTCAGATTCTGATTCAGGTCTTGCAAGATCGCAACCAAGGGCAAGGTAATCAGGGAAATCAAGGCCAAGGCAACAATCAGCCGCATTTTGCTACCCTCAATCAGTTCCTTGCAAATCACCAAAGACTTTCAGCTACTTTGTCGAGGCCACAGACGCCGATGATTGGCTCGTGGACATCAACAAGCACTTTGAATGTAGCAATGTCAGACCTGAGGACTTTGTCAAGTTTGCCTCTTTTCAACTCAAGGATCAAGCTGCTGAGTGGTTCCAATAATACAAAGATTCCAGAGGAGGTCGTGTGATTACCTGGGATGATTTCCGCCATGACTTCAAAGCTCATCACATTCCAGAAAGTGTTGTTGAGAGTAAGCGTGAGGAGTTCCGCAATCTCAAGCAAGGCAACATGTCTGTGTATCAATACAACACTCAGTTCCAGAAGGTCTCTCGCTTTGCTAAGCAGGACATCCCTGATGAGAAGAGCATGATTTACCAATTCAGGCGTGGCCTCAGAGAAGATCTGCAACTAGCTCTCATGCTTTTTGAGCCATTAAAGTATGATGAATTCTACAACATGGCACTGAAACAAGAAGCTGCTCAGCTCAAGTGTGAGGCATCTAAGAAGAGAGTCAGAGACGCAGTTCAGTCCTCTCCTTCCTCACTAGTGGCGGCCAAGCAACAGAAGTTTTGGTTGCCTCCTCCTCCTCCGTTCCGTCAGCCTTATCAGCAGAAGAACTCAGGTGGTCGTGGATCTTCCCACCCACCCAACCCTGGCTATCAGAACAAGTCTCAGAACCAAGCTCCAAGGCCAAATGCTCTTATCACCGTCCGCTCTCAGAGGTGACTTGCAACAAATGTCAGCAAAAGGGTCACTATGCAAACAAGTGCTTCAACCAAAGGCGCCTTCCGCCTCCTCCTCCTGTGAAATCTTCCAGCAATGTAGTGGTCAAGCATAATCCTAAGCATGCCAAGGTGAACATGATGAACGCGGCTCAAGCGGAGGATTCTTCTGAAGTGATCATGGGTAATCTCTCAGTTAATGATATTCCTGCAAAAGTCTTATTTGATACTGGCGCATCGCATTCTTTCATTTCAAGACCTTTTGTGGCTATGCATGATTTGGCTACTCAAGTTTTGCCGAGACCTTTGTCTATTGTCTCTCCGACGCGACAGTTGTCTTCTCGAGCTTATGTCCCGGATGTTTCCATCAAGATGGGCGACTATAGATTTCTGGCTAAACCAATTGTTCTTGGTGACTCTGATATTGATCTTATTCTCGGGATGGACTGGCTTTCTAAGCACAAGGCTCAGCTTGATTGTGCTGCCAGGGAAATTCAATTGACTCACTCTTCTGACGATGTGATCATTTATGCCGCTCGTGACGAAACCATTCGGTTGTTTTCTCTCAATGAGAAGGGCGAATTGGATGCTATCTCTCAGATTCCAGTCGTTTGTGAGTACCAAGATGTCTTTCCAGAAGAGCTTCCGGGAATGCCTCCTCACCGGCCAGTTGAATTCGTTATTGATCTTGAGCCTAGCACGGAACCCGTTTGCAAGCGTCCATACAAGCTTGGGCCAAAAGAGTTGAAGGAATTGAAGAAACAACTCAATGAACAAGAGCGTCTAGGTCTGATCAGACCGAGTTCATCTCCTTGGGGTTGTGGTGTTCTTTTTGTCCAGAAGAAGGATGGCACGGACCGACTTTGCGTCGATTACCGTCCATTAAACAAGAAGACTATCAAGAACAAGTACCCACTTCCCAACATCAATGAGCTATTCGAGCAACTTAAAGGTGCTAAAGTGTTCTCCAAGCTTGACATTCGTATGGGTTATCATCAGATTCGCATTCGTGAAGAAGATATTCCAAAGACAGCATTCAGAACAAGCTTTGGTTCTTATGAATATACTGTCATGTCTTTCGGCCTTGTCAATGCTCCTCCAACTTTCTCCCGAATGATGAACTTCATCTTCAACCCCTACACCAATGAATTCGTCTTGGTCTATCTCGATGATATATTGGTCTTCTCCAAGAATAAGAAGGATCATGCCAAACATTTGCGATTGGTGCTCGACAAGCTCAGAGAGTTTAAATTCTATGCGAAGTTCTCCAAATGTGAATTCTGGCTTGATGAAGTTCTTTACCTTGGGCATATCATCTCTGCCAAGGGCATTGCTATTAATCCCGAGAGGGTGTCTGCAGTTTTGAATTGGGAACCTCCTCAAAATGTCAAGCAGCTTCGCAGTTTTCTTGGACTTGCAAGCTATTGCCGAAGATTCGTTGAGAATTTCTCAAAGATTGCAAAGCCTCTTTCCAACCTCCTCCAGAAGCATGTGAAGTATGTCTAGTCTCCTGAGTGTGACGTTGCTTTCAACGCTATCAAAGAGAAACTCGTCACTGCTCCAGTTTTGACTCCTCCTGACGAATCCAAGCCTTATGAAGTTTTCTGTGATGCTTCTCTTCAAGGTCTCGGTGCTGTGTTAATGCAAGAGAAGAAGGTTGTGGCCTATACCTCTCGTCAGTTGAAGCCCAACGAAAAGAACTACCCCACTCACGATCTTGAGTTGGCGGCAGTTGTCCACGCTCTAATAACATGGAGACATCTCTTGTTGGGAAGGAAAGTGGACATATTCACCGATCACAAGAGTCTCAAGTATATCTTCACTCAGCCCAACCTCAACCTCAGGCAAACTCGATGGGTCGAAATGATTCAAGAGTATAATCCGAGTATTGAATATACTCCAGGCAAGGCTAATGTGATTGCAGATGCATTGAGCAGGAAGGCTTATTGCAACAGCTTAATCCTCAAGCCCTTTCAACCGGATCTTTGTGAAGCTTTCCGCAAGTTGAATCTCCAAGTTGTTCCTCAAGGTTTTCTCGCCAACCTCATAGTCTCTCCTACTTTGGAAGATCAAATTCGTGAGGCACAACTGATGGATACCATGGTGAAGAAGGTGAAACATGGTATTGATAAGGGCATTTCCAAATACAAGTGCTATCGCGTTGATGACAGAGATACTCTTTTCTTCGAGGACCGGATTGTGGTTCCAAAGGGTGATCTACGGAAAGTCATTATGAACGAGGCGCACAATTCTCTTCTGTCAATTCATCCTGGAAGTACGAAGATGTACCATGACCTCAAGCAGTCGTATTGGTGGACTCGAATGAAGCGAGAAATTGCTCAATTCATGAATGAATGTGATGTCTGCAGAAGGGTGAAAGCAGAACATCAACGACCAGCTGGTCTCCTCCAACCTCTTGCTATTCCAGAATGGAAGTTTGATCATATCGAAATGGACTTCGTGACTGGTTTTCCTAAGTCCAAGCGTGGAAATGATGCTATCTTCGTCGTCATCGACAAGCTCACTAAAGTGGCTCATTTTCTTCCTATCAAAGAGTCTATCACAGCAGCGCAGCTGGTAGAGCTCTACACCTCCAGAATTGTCTCCTTGCACGGCATTCCATAATTGATTTCTTCAGACCGTGGCAACATCTTCACATCCAAGTTTTGGGATTCTTTTCAGAAGGCCATGTGCACAAACATTCGCTTCAGCACAGCTTTCCACCCTCAAACTAGTGGACAAGTCGAGCGTGTCAACCAAATTCTTGAAGATATGCTCAGGGCTTGTGTCATCTCTTTCGACATGATGTGGGAGGATTGTCTTCCATATGCTGAGTTCTCTTACAACAACAGCTTTCAAGCGAGCTCGGGCAAAGCCCCATTCGAGATTCTCTATGGCAGAAAGTGTCGTACTCCTCTCAATTGGTCAGAGACGGGCGAACGCCAACTTCTTGGCAACGACTTGATCACAAAGGCTGAAGATATGTGTAAAGTCATTCGTGAGAATCTTAAAGCCGCTCAATCGCGCCAGAAGAGCTATTACGATAGCAAACATCGTGATTTGGCGTTCGAGATCGGAGACCATGTCTACCTCCGCGTCTCTCCAATGAAAGGCACTCGTCGCTTCGGTATCAAAAGGAAACTTTCCCCTAGATACGTCGGTCCTTTCAAGATCATCGGCAAAAGAGGCGATCTCGCCTATCAACTTGAGCTTCCCCCCAACTTTGCAAATGTGCACGATGTGTTCCACGTGTCACAGCTTCGCAAGTGCTTCAAGACGCCTGAGCGCACCATCAACTTCGAAGAGATTGATCTTCAAGAAGATTTGTCCTATCATGAGCATCCCGTTGCTATTCTTGAAGAAACTGAGCGCAAGACTCGCAACAAGTCTATCAAATTCCTGAAAGTGAAGTGGTCTCACCATTCAGACCGAGAAGCCACTTGGGAGCGCGAGGACCACCTCCGTTCCGAATATCCAGAGTTCTTTCAGTCCTAGATCTCGGGACGAGATCCTCTCGTAGTGGTGGAGTGTTGTAACACCCCGGATGTAACTTACCATAATTGTAACTCCAACTCTTGCCATTTTCGGCAATGTGATATGATATTCCCTCCGTGGTTGGGTTTCCCGTCATTTTGTATTTTGTCCATGTCTTGCAATTCATATCATGTCATCATGTGCATCGCATTCGCATACGTGTTCGTTTCATGAATCCGAGCATTTTCCCCGTTGTCCGTTTTGCAATCCGGCGCTCCTATGTTCCCCGGCGTCCCCTTTTACCTTTTTCCGTGAGCGGGTATTAAACTTTCTCGGAATGGATCGAGGTTTGTCAAGCGGCCTTGGTGTAGCACCGGTAGACCGCCTATCAAGTTTCGGGTCATTCGGAGGTCATTTGATACTCCAACGGTTAACCGGGTAACCGTGAAGGCCTCGTGTGTGTTGCAGCCCAAAACCCCTCCAAAACAGCCCAATAACCCATCTAAGTCACTCCCATGTCCATCGCCGTTCGATCACGATCACGTGGCCGAAAACCGTGCTCAATTTGGAGCCTCCTAGCCCCTCCTACCTATAAATATACCCTCCCACCGAAAATTTCGGATCATTCCTACCATAACCCTAGCTCCCTTCTCCCTCCGCGCGCCGGACGCGTCCGCCCGGCGCCGGACACCGTCCGCCGCCACCGCCGCCCAATCCGGAGCCGCCACCTGGCCACCGCCGCAGTCCCCGCGCCGCCGGCCCGCGGAGCCCATCCGGGGCCCGCGCAGACCCATCTCGCCTCCCGTCCGCCGCCGCTCCCTTCGGGCGCTGCCGCGCCTCCCGCGCCGGCTGCGGCCGTCGTCGCCCGTCGCCGGCAGCCCCGCGCCGGCCCCCGCCGCCGCGTCCGCCACGCTTCCGCGCCGGAGAGGTCGCCCGCGTCGGCTGGTCTCCTCCGCCGCCTCCGTGCGCCGCCCCTCGCCGCGGGTACCCCCGCGCCCGAGCCCGCGACCCCCGTCGCCCGACGCCGCCCTCGCCGGCGCGCCTCGCCGCCGCGTCCGCCAGCGTGCCACCAAGCTCCGGCCGTCCTCATTCCGCGTGCCAAACCCTAGATCCGGCCCGTTGACTTTTCGCGAGGTGGTTTTTCGTCCAAGTCCCGTAATAATTTTGCATTATGTTGCATTCTTTGACCTGTCATAACTTGCTGCATACTGTTCCGTTTCGTGTGTATAGCATATCGGATTGTTAGTCTCGATGAGTACATCATTTCATCTAATTGCATCATTTTCATTTGAGCTCATATTGATGCCCGAAATGCTGTTGGAAGAGGGCTATGTGATGTTAGTTCCAGATCTGTTTCAGTAGATGCACTTTTGTCATTTTTCTCATGATTGATGTGTGCATCCTATGAATTGGAGTCCTACATGTGTTTTGTAATATGCCATGCCATCTTTCCAGGGGTATATGTCATGTATTTTTGTGATCTTTATGGTGACTAGCACAAGCATGCAAACTAGGGATCATATTGTTGCTGATTTCAGAGACTTGGTAATTTCACAAAGTTATTTCTGCTGTTATTTGTATGCCATGTGTTCATGTTGTTTCAGAGAGATCTATGCCTCTTTTGAGCATGATCAGTAAGGGTGTTTTGAACATGTGGATTTTCTCTATCATTCCATGCCTTTGTTTGTAATTATGGAGTGCCATAGCTTGAGTCAATCGAGCTCTACTTTTGCTATAAAATGTTACTGGCAGATTGTTTACATGTTTTTCGATTTTGCCAAGCTTGTTGTAGTTGATCCTTACATGCTATGATGTTATTCTTGCCATGTCTAGCTTCTATGCCATGTCTTCTTGATGAATATATGCTTAGTTTACCATTCAAAGCTCTGTAGTGAGTGCATCGAGCTCGTAAACATGCCTACTTGTTATCTGTTTTTGACATGTCCAGTTTTCTGCTAAGTCTGAAAACCGTAGCGAAACTTGCTTAATTCACATGGGTGCTATTGTATTTTCTGGTCCTTTTCGGCTAATGGTCATTAAGTGACTTTTTTTCTATGCCTTGAGTGGATTCATGCCATGCCTTGTTTTGCTATATTGTGTTCCTGTAGCATGTTGCTTCCTTGATCTAAACATGTCATCCTGATGTTAATTTTTGGCATGTTGTTGATTTCACTAAGTCTGTGAACCTGTTATCTTTTGCACTTTTGCCATGCTTGTTTGAACCTGTTGTGGTGTGATTTAGCCGTAGCTCAGTGTTCATCTTTTGTCAAGCATATTGAGTGGATCACTGCCATATGCTTTTATGATATATTTGGCTGCAGTAACTTAATTTCTTGTTGCATGCTAAGTAGCATCATGCTGTTTAACGCAGAAATATGTCATTCTTCTTTTGCTTGTCATTTGCAAACCGTGCATCCGATTCCGGTGATCTTTATATCGATTTCAACCGAAATCACCTCACCTATCCAGTGGCATACTTGGTTTGCCAAGATTATGCCTTGTTAATCCTTGTCCTTCCGGAGCACGCATATGCATTGCATATCACATCTCGCATTTCACGCCATGTTTTGCATCATGTTGATTGCGCATTGCATCGTGGTTGATAGTTGTTCCTTTGCTTGTGTTCTTGTTTTGGGTAGAGCCGGGAGACGAGTACGTGAACGAGGAACCTGTTGAGAACTCTTACGAGGATCAAGCTTTCGACAACTCAGAGAACCTTGCAGGCAAGATGACCATACCCTCGAAATCACTTCTATCTTTGCTTGCTAGATGCTCGCTCTTTTGCTATGCCTATGCTGCGATACCTACCACATGCTATATCATGCCACCCATATTGCCATGTCAAACCTCTAACCATCCTTTCCTAGCAAACCGTTGATTGGCTATGTTACCGCTTTGCTCAGCCCCTCTTATAGCGTTGCTAGTTGCAGGTGAAGATGAAGTTTGTTCCATGTTGGAACATGATTACTTTGGGTTATCACAATATCTCTTATTTTAATTAATGCATCTATATACTTGGTAAAGGGTGGAAGGCTCGGCCTTATGCCTGGTGTTTTGTTCCACTCTTGCCACCCTAGTTTCCGTCATACCGGTGTTATGTTCCTTGATTTTGTGTTCCTTACACGGTTGGGTGATTTATGGGACCCCCCTTGACAGTTCGCTTTGAATAAGACTCCTCCAGCAAGGCCCAATTTTGGTTTTACCATTTGCCACCTAAGCCTTTTTCCCCCGGGTTTTCGCGAGCCCGAGGGTCATCTTTATTTTAACCCCCCCGGGCCAGTTCTTGTTCGATTGCTGGTCCAAACTAGAGCCCTTTGCAGCGCCACCTTGGGGAAACTTGAGGATTGGTTTTAGTTGTACGGACTGCTCATCCGGATGTGCCCTGAGACCGAGATATGTGCAGCTCCTATCAGGATTTGTCGGCACAATCGGGCGGCTTTGCTGGACTTGTTTTATTACTGTCGAAATGTCTTGTAGTCCGGGATTCCGAGACTGATCGGGTCTTCCCGGTAGAAGGAATATCCTTCGTTGACCGTGAGAGCTTATAATGGGCTAAGTTGGGACACCCCTGCAGGGTATTATCTTTCGAAAGCCGTGCCCGCGGTTATGAGGCAGATGGGAATTTGTTGATGTCCGGTTGTAGAAAACCCGAAGTTGACCTTAATTTAAACACATCAACCGCGTGTGTAACCGTGATGGTCTCTTCTTGGCGGAATCCGGGAAGTGAACACGGTGTTGGAGTTATGTCTGATGTAGGTTGTTTTAGGATCACTTCTTGATCACTTCTAGTTTCACGACCGTGCTTTGCTTCTCTTCTCGCTATCTTTTGCGTTGTTAGCCACCATATATGCTAGTCGCTTGCTGCAGCTCCACCTCACAACCCTATACTACCTTTATGCTTAAATAGTCTTGATCTCGCGGGTGTGAGATTGCTGAGTCCCCGTGACTCACAGATTCTACCAAAACAGTTGCAGGTGCCGACGATGCCAGTGCAGATGACGCATCCGAGCTCAAGTGGGAGTTCGACGAGGAACGTGGTTGTTACTATGTGTCTTTTCCTGATGATCAGTAGTGGAGCCCAGTTGGGACGATCGGGGATCTGTGTAGCATTTGGGGTAGTCTTCTTTCATTTTGGTTCCGTAGTCGGACCTTGAGTGTAATCTGGATGATGAATGTTTATTTATGTATTGTGTGAAGTGGCGACTGTAAGCCAACTATGTATCTCTTTCCCTTATGTATTACATGGGTTGTGTGAAGATTACCTCACTTGAGACATTGCTTTCAATGCGGTTATGCCTCTAAGTCGTGCTTCGACACATGGGAGATATAGCCGCATCGAGGGCGTGACAACTCCCCTAGCAGTTCATCGTCCCAGCTAAGAACAGGCCCTCGTGAGGCTGTTCTTCCTTGCGTTGGTCATCATCATCAGCCCAGGAGGCAATCCACCCACCACACTGGAGTAGGGTATTACACCACATCGGTGGCCCGAACCAGTATAAACCCTGTGTCTTTTGTGTTGTTCTTTCAGTAGTTAGATCTTTGCGAGACGGAGAGGTAGAGGGCATAATCTCCACGCGCACCCCAGAGTTCGAACCTTAAGGGTCTGCTGGAACCCGTAATCCGACATTTGGCGCGGGATTCCCTTGAACCATGGGGGCTGGGCTCGCCCCAGCTAGCTCAGCCAGGCCCCGCGAGGACGACCGGACAGGAGAAGCCCGTGCGTCACGATCGCCTTCCCCTGCAGGCGGAGGCGTTGCCGCGGATGGGGCCTTGGGAGCCTCCTTCGGCTTCTTCGCCGTGGGCGGCAGCCTATTCAAGAGAAGCGAACATCAAGCCTCAGCAGCGGAACAAGAAATAAAGACGAAGGATCGAGCACTTATGGGTCGACGCTGGAGAGCTCAAGCAGCCTCCGGCCGTACTTGAAGCCAGAAAGCCGCCTAGAAGGATCACCCTCAGGAAGCCCAGAAGCAGGAGGCGTGTCTGCGGTGCGCCTCGGGGCAGGGACAGACCCGCGGGAGAGCAGCCCGGTCCTGTCCTTCTTCGGGATCGGGGGCAAGCTCCTGCCGACCTGCTCATCGTCCTCGTCATCGTCACTCTAAGAGAGGTGGAGAGAATGGGGTCTGCACCAGGGAAGGGGAGCCTTCGACTCTCCGTCAGTTGCCTCGGAGTCAGGGCCCTTTTCCCGCTCCTCTTCGCCATCCTCTTCACTGGAGTCGCCGGAAGACACATCCACCAGTCCCTCGGGAGCCACCACGGGCACGGGCCCGTCCCCGTTGAAGACGGGCATGGACTCCACCACCTGCTCCCAGTCGTCGCGAAGGAACAAGGGCGCAGGCGCGCCCTCCAACCTTGCCACCTCGCCCCCGACCAGAGATTGGAGAACCGCGGTCAAATCCTCGTCGCCCAAGGCCGCGGGACTCGGATGAGGCCTCCACATCGGAGGTGAGTACTACCGAAGCGGAGCCAATTGGTGCTCCAGGAACTCCCTCAGCAGCGACGCGCCGGTCAGCTTCGCCGCCGCCATGCTGGCCGGCTTCAGGTCCGCGTCCATCTTCTCCAATACCAGCTTTGCACGAGGGTCTGTGAGCTCCGCTCAGCACCAGTCGCTGGAGCTCGTGGGCTGCTGCGCGGGCAGGATCAGCCGAGGGTGGATGTGCCCGGCGTCTACCAAGACCCACTTGCTCCTGAAGCCCTCAATCCTCTTCCCGGGATTCGAAATGGCAATGGCGCCGCCGTACGCGACGTAGCTCGCGCATGCGGAAAGAGAACCACGGGTGACCCGGAGGGAGAAGTAGTGGCGCAACAAGGCCACTGAGGGCTGCACCCCCACATGAGCCTCGCAGTAGTAGGCGAAGATCGCCAGAAGAAGGATGGAGTTGGGGTGGAGATGCAGAGCTTGTAAGTTGTAATGGCGGAGGACAGAGAGGAAGAACTCGGAGAAAGGAGGCACCAGGCCCGCAGTAATGGAGCTTACGAAGAGAGGATAGAAGGAGCTCCCTCGGCCCTCGGGGGTGGCGGAGCCGACCTTGAACACCTGCGCCCCGTCGATGCCCTGCGCCGCCGCCATCCGGCGCAGCCGGGCAAGGCTCGCCTCTGACACATTGGGAAAGTTCAGAGCAGGAGAGAACCAAGCTTCGGCCGGAGGCTGACACGGCGCCATGTCTTCCTAGGTCACACGGGTGGAGCAGATCTGGGAGTTTGGAGGAAGGAAGGAGAGGCGCAAGAAAGGGGATCTGAGCAGCGACCGGAGAAAGAGAAGAGCAAAGCCTGGGCACACGCTGCACCTTTAATAACCTACGCGGTTGCGAAGGCGCTCACGTCCAATCAACCGCCACGCGGCGCCCAAGGCCGCAGGCTGTTAGGGCCCGCGGCGCTTCGCCCTTGCCCTTTCGCTTCTCGGCACGGCCAAGTCCATGCGCGCCTTGGGCCCGAGGGCTACTGTCAGCGTTCTGGGAACGACGGTCCCTAGACTTGCCTGCCTGCGGCCTGCGGCGTGGCTCGAGAGGGGGCCCAGCGCGGCCCATCTTCATCAACACAAGACCCAAGACCCTCGCGAGGGGCCAAGCCTCGCGGGGCGGACGACATGGCGCTTCCTCAGGCGCGGCCTCATCAGGCTGGCTCATGAGGAGGCGGAGAGATCAAGGCGGGGTACCTCACGAGGTGCCCATGACGCAAGCTGTCGTGGTTTTGTCACGGCAGATGTCCTAGCAAAAGGACTTAGTCGTGGAGCCATCGCAACGGGTTAACTTGAAGGGGTTAAAACGGACGCAAGGACTCAGAGTTATACTAGTTCGGCCCCTTCGATGAAGGTAAGAGCCTACGTCTAGTTGTGATGGGATTGATGTGTTTCGAGGGCTAGGGAGCGATAAGCTTCGCCTAAACCTCGAGTTGTTGTTCTCTGTCCTTAAACCGCCGTCGGGTCGTCCCCTTATATACACGGGTGACGCCCGTCGGTCTACAAAGTCCCAACCTCCGGTTCATAAACGTGCCCGGGTTGGTCTCTCTATTCCTAACTTACAATGCAAGTTTACCTCAGGCCGGTTTACGGCCATAAACCTTTGAACCGATTATAGGCCTTGGGCCCTTCTATTTCTCCTTGGGCTTTAACATCTTGGGTCCATTGACGGAGCTAACCCGGGCCCTGTAGGCCGGTTTACCCCAAATAGCAATATCCCCAACATTAGGCCCCAGATTGATTTGAACAGGTTCATGTCAATCCTTAATAAGAATTTCTGTCTTCAAATGTCTTCCAGTAACTGTTAAACCGCCGTTTCGTCGTCTCCTCTTGCTGCGGTAAACCGATATGACGTCAGCGCAAAGTTACCGCCTCTTTTTGCTAATCCGCAATAATCAGGGCGACGGCTGGGCTCCCGAAATCACCGGCCCCTGGATTCGCGCTCCTGGCACGCGCGCCGCGCCTTATAAATAGGGCTTGAAGGCCATCTTCCTTTCCTCCCTTTCGTCCCCTTCTTCGTCTTCCTCGCGACTCAGGCTTCGGAGCTCCGCCGCCGCCGTCAGCTACTGCATCAACTCAGGCCGCTGCATCAACTTGACCGGACCAGAGTACCGCGGCGACCCTCCACATCCGTTTGGATCCCGGTAAGGCTCCTGTTCTTCTTGCTTTAGATCTGTTCTAGGGTTCGTCATCCTGCCACTGTTCCTTGTTCATATCCATAGCAAGCTTTTGTGAACAGATTATGATACTTATATTGTGATTTGTAGTCACTCTCAGTATTCGCCATAAATCTGTACTCATCTCCTTAGATCCCACTCATTTCCCTGCTTGTCGAACTTATGCTGTTCTGCTGCGAGCCAAACCTCATATTTTTACTTCTTTTTTTGCCCTAGCTGTAGATCCATTGTTTTGAAAGAATCCGTACGGGATCTGTTTCTGCTTTCATATTCACAACTGTTAGATCTGGTCGGTTTAACTTTTAGCAGAGCGAAGAACCCAAACTATATATCCATTAGTCCCCTTGATGAACCGCCAGATGATATCATTGTAGATAACTCCGTTCTATATAAGAGCATCTTCGGTTTACAATCACACCTGTTCTCAAACCGGAATACCTTTGTCTTGTAGATTTCCTCATGGCAAAACAGGTATACGAATGCAACTGGGTTCCCTCTCGCATCACCGAGACCCAATTAAACAACTTAGTTCTGACTGGCGCCTTGAGTAGCAAAAATGCCATCCATTGGAGGGTTCCAGGGAATGAATGTCCTCCTACTCCACAGGAAGGAGAAGTGGTGGTGTTTGCGGATCACCTGGCCCGGGGCTTTAATCCACCCGGTTCAAAATTTTATTGGGACGTCCTGGCTAATTTTAAGCTGCGCCCACAAGATGTTGGTCCAAACTCAGTCACGAATATCTGCCATTTTCAAGTGCTTTGTGAGGTGTACTTCCAAGAGGAACCTACTGTAGAGCTGTTCCGAGACTGTTTTCATTTGAACCGACGTACTGAATTCACCGACGGCCCTAATATGGAACTGGGTGGTATGGCGATTCAAAAGAGGAAAGAAGTGACTTATCCTCACGCCAAGCTGCATAGCCATCCGCAAGAATGGAATCACACTTGGTTCTATTGCAAGGATACTTCCCCTGCTGAAGAAAATCCTCTGCCTGGCTTCCGTCCAGAGAGACTTAGCAATACACACCCCTTCCCCCCAAGGCTAACCGCCAAAGAGAGGAGTAAGTATGCCCCTCAGCTGTCCAAGCTCAGAGCCTTCATGGCTAACGGTTTAACGGGGGTAGATCTTGCCCGTTGCTGGATTTCATGGAGCATCCTGCCCCTTAGTATCCGCTCCGGTTTAATGTGCCAATACACGGGCCGGGTTAATGATCCTTTGAGGCACTGCAACATTCAGCTAACGGAAGACGAAGTTACTGAAGCTGTGAAAAAGATGCTGAATGAACCGGAATATGTTTGCGCCTGAACCGGCCTGCTTCCCTTTTGTGCTACAAATAAACCACCTGCTGTAAGCATCTCACCTCTGTTTGTTATAGAATTTATGATCTCCTTATATGCACACTGTTAACTTCAGTCCTTTCTGAGACAGGGAGATGATCCGTTTTGGAGCAAGAAGCTTCAAGAGCCGACAGAAAAGGTAACCCGACCCAAAACAAGGGTGAAGAAGCCCGCTCAGAAGAAAAGGAACACCGCTTCCTCTACCCCGGATTTAGATGAGGATGATGTGGGTAATCCGGACCTTGAGGTAGACCTCGATTCAGTTGGCTTAATTTTTATACGTCTTATTGATGATGATATTTGTCAGGACGACGCTGAAGCGAGTAATGCTGAAGGCCCAGAGGTAACTATTCTTTCTTCTGATACAGTTCCTTTGCCTTTGAAAAAACCTCGCCAAGCAAACCGGAAAATTAAATTTTCTCATCCTCTTGCTTACTTGGATCCCAAATTTCTTGTGAAGACCCAGCAACATGAAGCTCGTCGCACCACCCGGCATAGTGGCCAGGTAGTTACCTCCGCCGGTTTACCGAACAGCCCGGTTCGGAAACGCCGCTCAGAGGTCTCCGATTTATGCGCTAGCTTTCCTCCTAAAGCAGGTTTAATTCGTCAGCCTCTTAATCCATCTGACTCCGATTATCAGGTCACTTCCCATTCATCTTCTGGTGAATCTTCAGCCACTCAACTGCCACCGCTAAAGACAGTTATTGGGTAAGTTGGACCGATCACAACATATTTCCATATGGGTTTCTTAATCCATCTTACACCGTTCTTTCAATCTTTGGGTCTTTCCCAGGGCTAAACCTAGACCGAGCAAGAAGGCTCGTCTGGATAATCCGGCCAAAGGAACTGCCGCTCCTGAACCGGAGAGAACTCCTGGTGCTGATGCTCTAGTTCGTGAAGACATTCAGAATTATCTACCTCCACAAGATGACGCCTATGCTGAAGAAAGGCCTACCAATCCTGCCAGCCGTACCGATCAGCCTGCCAGTCCTGTTCGGGTTGAGGAATCCATCCCCCCTTCTGGAACTGTTGATAAACCGACAGTGCCAATGCAGAGCAGCGATTCCAAAGATGATGATGTTGTGATTACCGGCATTGGTCGCTCTGAACCGGGGAACTCTGCTACTTTAGCCAAACATACTGCCAAGGAAGAAATCTCAGCCATAAAGGGCAAATGGGACGTTGATTCCTCAACGTACGCCGCTTTAAGCGCCCAAGATCTTTATTCTGGGTACCTGAACCGTCTGTACACCAGTCGCGATTATGAAGCTGGTATGATCAGGATGATGAAAGAAAAACTTGAGGTAACTCTCTTGTGCTTCATTCTGTTGCAACTTAGCTTCTCAATTTTTTCCAATCCGAGATGGTAATCCGAATCATGCTGCCTTGACAACTAAGGCCCGGTTTAAAACCCAGGGCTTCAACATAGGCCGTTTACCAGAAAACATCATCAACTAACCATTAGCCCCCAAGTACCAAGTTTAAATACTTGTATTAATCCTGGGACTTTTGTAATGTAAAACATGCGTTAAGATCAAGTACGCATTAGCCCCCAAGTATCGAGCACATAACTTGCTTGTGTGGTTGATACTTCCAAACCGTGCAATATTTTCTGAACACTGCTGACGACCTGCTGCAGGGGGATCTGAAGACCAAAGAGAAACAAGTCTCGGACCTTCAGGAAATCCTAAAAACCCAGCAGGCTGAAACTGCCAAAGCGAAGGAAGAATTGACCAATGCCTTAACCGTTATGGAACAGCTGAAAGAAACCCGCAAAAAGGAACAAGCTGATTGGGCTACTGAAAAAGCTCTTTTGATTAAAAGGGCTGAAAATGCCGAAGCTGCTCTCAAACCGGTGGTTGATGAACTATCCACCATAAAGCGACAAATACACTCCATGGCCTCTGCCGTCTTTGGTAAATTTCTTTTGATGCCCTTCCTCCAATTTGCACTTTGTCTGCTATATCCTATGTCCGGTTTGTAATCCATCTTGAAACACTGCAGGCACACGTATTGGACACTTGGGTTCTGATGTGCGGATGAAACTCAAAGCTGCTTATACTTTGATTGAACAGTTGTATACCGGAGCACAGAGAGCTATCACCACTGCATCGCATAACAACCCCGCACCGTCTCTGATTCAAGACACGTTAAAAAGGTTATCCATGCTTCCTGCCCGGATTGAAGAGTTAAAAAGATCAACTGCTCGAACCGGAGCCATCACTGCCTTGATCCGGGCCAAAGCGTGGGTACCAGACTTTGATCCTGTCGAAGCGGCACAAGGATATCCCAGCTTGAAAGAAGATGGTTCAGACTTCGGTGAAAATGACTTGAGGGCGATAAACCGGGCGGTGCGCCCCCTAGCTTGTCAATTGGCTGAAGAAGCAGATCTGACACATTATCAGGCCCAATATGATAACCAGAACAAGCGAGTAGCTGCCCCGATCCCTGAAGCGGAAAACCTTATTCCTCCAATCCGTAAGCATACCTACGCCCCTGACATTGAACCGTCTTTGCTGATTCATGAAGAAGCTGTCTTTCAAGCGTTAATGGGAATCGACTGGACCACTGCTGATTTCCAGCCAATGGGTAGCCATGAGAAGGCTGAAGCGGCGCAAGATGATCCACAGCCTTCGGACCGAGGCGGCGAACAGGCGTAAACAAAGCTCCGGTTCACCTCAATTGGTGATGTTAATCCGTCAAGAAACAATATATTCAGGCACTACGCTGCCTTGTAATAAGATAGTTAATACCTCTGTGTTTGAATGCGCCTTTGTGCACGGGTACTGATGCCCTTGCCATTGACTTTTTCCAACCTGTGTTTCCTGTCTTTACTGGGTACAAAGGACGGTCTTTCGACCATACGAACCGTGCTGCGCCTTTTCCAAACCGGGCAACTTGCCTCCGGGTTAAAAAACGGACCAGGCTGTGTCAGCTGACTCGGTTTAAAAGTATTTGTCGTTCCGAAGAACAAAAACACCACAAGAAGGAAGATAACAAAAAACCAAATACGAGAGGAAAACGCAATAGTAAAACGCATGCAAATGGTGGTTGCTATGAACCGTTCAGAAGGCGTTACCATTGTCAAGACAAAAAAAACCAAGCCCCCAAGAGGTGTAGCTACGGTTTAAGTCGACTAGGTTCCTAACTGAATCATGGCAAATATGCCGGTCAAATGGCATTGCATTGGTTCGGATTCGACCAAGCCCCCAAGTGACTCAGTGGCCTAGGGCCGATCAAGTGGCATTGCGTTGGTTCGGACACAACCAAGCCCCCAAATGACTTATTGGCTGTTTAAAAGCCGATCAGAAGGCATTACCATCATCAAGACATGACCGAGCTCCCATAAGGTGTAACTACGGTTCAAGTCGATTAGGTCCCCAACTGACTTAGTGGCAAATGTGCCAGCCAGAAGGCATTACCGTCGTCAAGACATGACCAAGCTCCCCGGAGGTGTAGCTACGGTTCAGGTCGACTAGGTCCCCAACTGACTTTGTTGATTTCCTGTGAAGTGATCTCAAGGGGTAAACCGGAGGTTGCCCTAAAGCGAATCAACTCCGTGTAACCACGCATGATGTGAAGAAAAACAGAGACCCCGCTTTACTCGAGGCTCCGGTTCATTATATTGATCATAATATATACATGGTCATGATATGTACATAAACAGAGCCCAAGGCTCATGTATAGTAAGGCCGAAGATGAGCTATGTTCCACGGCCTGCTGGTCTCCTCCTCTGATGTGCGTGAATCTTTGCGCTCTCGAATATCAATCAGGTAGTATGACCCATTATTCAGATTCTTGCTGACCACAAAAGGTCCTTCCCAAGGCGGGGATAATTTATGCTGATCAGACTGATCCTGGATGAGCCGAAGCACCAAATCCCCCTCCTGAAAGGTTCTGGTCTTAACCCGACGGCTGTGGTAACGGCGAAGATCTTGCTGGTAAATCGCTGAACGGGCAGCTGCTAATTCACGTTCCTCATCCAACAAGTCAAGAGCGTCCTGCCGTGCCTGCTCGTTGCCCGCTTCAACATAAGCTGCCACACGAGGTGAATCATGTCGTATATCACTGGGGAGAACCGCCTCTGCTCCATAGACCATATAGAACGGCGTAAACCCCGTGGATCTGTTAGGCGTGGTGTTGATACTCCATAATACAGACGGTAGCTCCTCAACCCAACAACCCAGCGTCCTTTGCAAAGGGACCAGAAGCCGGGGTTTGATACCTCTCAAGATCTCTTGATTCGCTCGTTCTGCTTGACCATTAGATTGTGGGTGAGCTACTGAAGAAACATCAAGCCGTATATGCTCACGTGCGCAGAACTCTTTCATGGCACCTTTGGATAGATTGGTACCATTATCTGTGATGATGCTGTGTGGAAAGCCAAACCAGAAGATCACCTTCTTTATAAACCGCACCGCCGTGGCCGCATCACATTTACTGACAGGTTCTGCCTCCACCCACTTTGTAAATTTGTCAACCGCCACCAATAGGTGGGTCTTCTTATCTTTGGAACGTTTAAAAGGTCCAACCATATCGAGCCCCCAAGTCGCAAACGGCCAAGTAATTGGAATCATCCTCAATTCTTGAGCCGGTATGTGCGCTCGTCTGGAAAATTTCTGGCAACCATCACATAACCTGACCAGGTCTTCTGCATCAGCATGAGCAGTTAACCAGTAGAAACCGTGGCGGAACGCTTTAGCCACCAATGATTTGGAACCGGCGTGGTGGCCGCAATCCCCTTCATGTATTTCACGTAATATCTCGCACCCCTCCTCAGGGGATACGCACCGTTGCAGCGCTCCTGACATGCTGCGATGATGTAGCTCCCCTTTGAGAATGGTCATAGACTTGGACCGCCGTACTATCTGCCGAGCCAAGGTTTCGTCTTCTGGCAACTCACCCCGGTTCATATATGCCAGATAAGGAAGCGTCCAATCCGGGGTGACGTGAAGAGCCGCCACTAATTGAGCCTCCGGATCAGGAATAGCCAACTCCAGCTCACCGGGTAGCTGTACCGATGGGTGATACAATACATCCAAGAAAACATTGGGTGGGACCGGTTTACGCTGAGAGCACAAGCGGCTTAAAGCGTCCGCTGCCTCATTCTTTCTGCGGTCCACATGGTCCACTTGACAGCCTTTGAAATACCCAGCCACCATATCTACTTCACGACGGTATGCAGCCATGAGCGGGTCCTTAGAATCCCAGGTGCCAGATACCTGCTGAGCCACTAGATCCGAATCACCAAAGCACCTAACTCGGCTCAGATTCATCTCTTTAGCCATCCGAAGACCATGAAGCAAAGCTTCATACTCAGCCGCATTATTTGTACAGGGGAACATTAGACGGAGGACATAACAAAACTTATCTCCTCGTGGGGAAGTTAAAACGACTCCAGCCCCCGAGCCTTCCAATTGTCTGGATCCGTCAAAATGAATAGTCCAATATGTGTTATCTGGCTTCTCCTCAGGTGCTTGTAACTCTGTCCAATCGTTTATGAAGTCGACAAGTGCTTGTGACTTTATGGCCGTCCGGGGTACGTATCTTAAACCGTGCGGCCCAAGTTCGATAGCCCACTTGGCAATCCGACCGGTCGCCTCCCGGTTCTGTATGATGTCACCCAAAGGAGCAGAACTGACCACCGTGATGGGGTGTCCTTGAAAATATTGCCTCAGCTTCCGGCTTGCCATAAAAACACCATATACCAGCTTCTGCAATGTGGATACCTTTGTTTGGACTCAATAAGCACTTCGCTGATATAGTAAACCGGTCGCTGAACCGGATGCTCCTTCCCAGCCTCCTTGCGTTCTACCACCATCGCCACACTGACCGCTCTGGCGTTCGCAGCAACATATAACAGGAGTGGCTCTTTATCTACAGGGGCTGCCAACACTAGCGGATTGACTAACTGTCGCTTCAAGTCCTCAAACGCTTTATCAGCCTCCGGACTCCAAACAAATTGATCTGTCTTCTTGAGCATTTGATACAAGGGGATCGCCTTTTCACCGAGGCGGCTGATAAACCGGCTTAACGCTGCAATCCGTCCGGCCATGCGCTGAACATCATTGACGCATTTCGGTTTGGCCAGGGAGGTGATGGCTGTGATCTTTTCCGGATTGGCCTCAATTCCTCTATGGGACACTAAGAATCCCAACAACTTGCCTGCAGGTACACCAAAAACACATTTAGCTGGGTTGAGCATCATTTGGTACACTCTCAAGTTATCGAAGGTTTCCTTCAAATCATCAACCAGGGTCTCCTTCTTTCGTGACTTGACCACAATATCATCCACATAAGCATGTACATTACGACCAATCTGTTCGTGGAGGCAATTTTGCACACACCGTTGATAAGTAGCCTGCGCACTCTTAAGCCCGAAGGGCATAGAAACATAGCAGAAGGCTCCAAAGGGATTAATGAACGCCGTCTTCTCTTGGTCCTTAACTGCCATCTTGATCTGATGATAACCCGAATAGGCATCCAAAAAACTCAAACGCTCGCAACCTGCCGTAGCATCAATGATTTGATCAATACGGGGGAGAGCAAAAGGATCCGCTGGACAGGCTTTATTCAAGTCTGTGTAATCCACACACATGCGCCAGGTGCCATTTTTCTTAAGAACCAGCACCGGATTAGCAAGCCACTCGGGATGAAAAACCTCAATAATAAAACCAGCTGCCAGGAGCCTGGCTACTTCCTCACCAATCGCTTTATGTCTTTCTTCGTTAAACCGGCGTAGGAACTGTTTTACCGGTTTATACTTAGGATCCACATTAAGGGTGTGCTCAGCGAGTCGCCTCGGTACACCAGGCATGTCAGACGGCTTCCATGCAAAGATGTCCCGATTCTCACGGATGAACTCGATGAGCGCGCTTTCCTATTTTGGATCCAAGTTTGTACTGATGCTGAACTACTTGGACGAATCGCCAGGTACGAAGTCAACAAGCTTAGTTTCGGCAGCTGATTTGAACTTCAAGGCCGGATCGTGGTCCGTAGTTGGCTTCTTTAATGAAGTCATGTCCTCCGGATCGACATTGTCTTTGTACTGCTTTAACTCCTCCGTAGCACAAACCGATTCTGCATAATTCGCATCTCCTTCCTCGCATTCCAAAGCGATTCGACGGCTCCCATGAACCGTTATAGTGCCCTTGTAACCCGGCATCTTGAGTTGCAGATATACATAGCAGGGTCGTGCCATAAATTTTGCATAGGCTGGTCGTCCGAACAAAGCGTGGTATGGACTTTGGATTTTAACCACTTCAAACGTCAGCGTCTCCGATCTGGAATCATGACTGTCGCCGAAGACCACTTCAAGGGCTATCTTACCAACAGGGTACGCAGACTTGCTAGGCACCACCCCGTGGAACACTGTATTGGTCGGTTTGAGATCCTTATCCACCAGTCCCATGCGACGGAAGGTCTCATAATACAAGATGTTAATGCTGCTCCCTCCATCCATGAGTACCTTGGTGAGCTTATAACCTCCCACCTGAGGCGCCACCACCAATGCTAACTGACCCGGATTATAAACCCTGGGAGGGTGATCTTCTCGGCTCCATATGATTGGTTGTTCCGACCAGCGCAGATAGTAAGGCGTGGCCGGTTCAACAGCACTAACTGCCCGCCTCTGAAGCTTTCTATCCCGTCTATCCAAGCTTGTAGTAAAAACATGATACTGTCCACCACTCAACTGTTTCGGGTTGCTCTGATAACCTGATTGCTGCTGTTGCTGCTGGCTGTAACCACTTTGATTACCCTGATTATTTTGGCTGTTCTGTCCGCCCGGATTACCATGGAACCCTGGACCGGAATTTCCGCCGCCGTATCCTGATCCGGAACCTGAACCGCCACCAGAGCTGTGATCATATTGGAAAGTGTTTGAGCTTTTGAATTCCTTCATGATGTAACAATCCTTCCAAAGATGGGTTGCTGGCTCCTCTTTTGTTCCGTGCTTCGGACAAGGCTGGTTTAAGAAAAAGTTCAAACGCTCCGGATTAGGACCGGGATTTCCGCGAAAACCTGGCTGTTTCCCCTTACGTCGCTGGCCCTTATTCTGTGCACTTGTGTTGGCCACAAAATCCACGCTCCCATCCGGTTTACGCTTACCTCCGCCTCCATTACCTGTTGGTCGATGCTGCTGGCCTTTGGTGTTGCTATTCTTCTTTCCCTTCCCTGCTTTGTCGTCACCAGAGTCAGGATCCTTGGTACTGTCAGAATCCGCATACTTCACTAAAGCGGTCATGAGCGTTCCCATATCCGTGCAATCACGCTTCATCCGGCCTAACTTTAGCTTCAAAGGGCCGAACCGACAGTTGCCTTCCAACAGCACTACGGCGGTGTCTGCGTTGATGCGATCTGATGAGTGCAAAACTTCTGATACCCGGCGTACCCAATGGGTAGTTGACTCCCCTTCTTGCTGAACGCAAGCTGCTAGGTCAACTATCGACATTGGCTGTTTGCACGTGTCCTTGAAATTTTTGATGAACCGGGCTCGCAACTGGGCCCACGAATTAGTGGAATTAGGCGGCAGGCTCTTTAGCCAAGTCCGGGCCGTTCCTTCTAACATCATGGTAAAATACTTCGCACACGCTGTGTCATCCACATCCAGCATCTCCATAGCCATCTCATAGCTCTCCACCCATGTCTCCGGAGGCTGATCTGCCGTGTAGTTTGGTACCTTGCGGGGGCCTTTGAAGTCTTTAGGCAGGCGTACGTTGCACAAAGCGGGAACAAGGCACGGTACTCCCAAAGAACTAGAAACCACCCCCGGTTCAATCGTAGCAGTTGGGAAAATAGGTGTAAGCTGACGAGCCTGATGCTGCGCTGCTAATCCGGCCTCCTGCGCACGGGCGCGATCCACATTCTCCTGAGCATTGTCGACGCCCGCCGGATTGTTGCCGCGGAGCGCTTCACGCCTGGCATTACTTGAAACAGCCGGCTCCTCCATGCGCCTACTATAGCTCCTGCTGGGGCGAGGGGTGGAGTGAATCCGATCACGGCTTTGCGAATATGCTTCTTGTTGGGCCAAAGCGGTCCTAAGGAGCTCCTTGACCCGGCGTGTCTCTACATCCTGCGGTGAATCGCCTTCGAACGGAATGGCTTCCAACCGAGCTGCCGCCGCGACGAAGTTATCCATCGGGTTGGAATAATGGCCCGATGGTGTTGGTACGGCCTGTGGTGTACCAGTGTTGTGACGAGGCAGGTTTATTATACGGTGCTGAACCGGGGCGCCAACTGTCGCTTCCGCACGGTTTACCCCCGGGGTGTTGAAGAGATTTCTGGCATCGAGGGCTGCGGGCAATCGAGATCGGAATTTCCTCTTCAGGACTTCCTGAGACGCATTCTGGTCCATCATGAACCTGTAAGCCTGTGCATCTAAAGCGGCGCGCTCTGCCGTCATCCTGGCCTCTTCTGCTGCCAGCTCCGCTTTAGCTTGAGTGATCTGTTCTCTCACTTTGGCAATCTCGGCATTGTGAACCTCCTGATCCACCGGATTGGCTTCCGCCATGAGCGCTGCCAGGGCGTCAAACAGGTCTGATAATACTTGGGCTGGTGAGTCCGCAGGGCCCCCTGCCCGCGCAGCTGTTGCCGCTGCCGATCCGGAGATCACTGCTGCCGCAGTTGATGAATGTGGCGCCGCCTGTGTCCCAGCCATGAAGATCCCAACCCGATTGGGCAGACCAGAGGGGTCCGGAATACTGTCGCCATCGGAGCTGCCCCCAATCCGATCATCTTGCAGCTGGTATAGAGACTCGGTTTCCCCGGTTGACGTTTCATCGCCGGAGTAGATGGCGGTTTCGTCACCGGATTCGGATCCTTCCTCGTAGCTTCCTCCGTGGATGACTCCCACGAAGGCGTGCTTCCTGGTCGGTTTAGCCAGGGTCGATCTCGTGCACTGAGCTATCTCGACGAGGTCGGTGCAGACGCCCAGCTCGGGGCCCGGTTCACCGATCTTGCCGATGAAAACATGGATGCCACCAAAGGGGACCCGGTACCCGTACTCGATCGAGCCGGCGTCGGGGCCCCAGCCTGTGCTGTCGATGTAGAGTTTTCCGTGACGACTTTTGGTCATCCGGCCCACAGCGTAGCCCTCGAGTCCTTCAAAGCGGCCCTCCAAGAACTTGAAACCATCTCGCGATAGCCCCACGGTGGGCGCCAACTGTCGTGGTTTTGTCACGGCAGATGTCCTAGCAAAAGGACTTAGTCGTGGAGCCATCGCAACGGGTTAACTTGAAGGGGTTAAAACGGACGCAAGGACTCAGAGTTATACTAGTTCGGCCCCTTCGATGAAGGTAAGAGCCTATGTCTAGTTGTGATGGGATTGATGTGTTTCGAGGGCTAGGGAGCGATAAGCTTCGCCTAAACCTCGAGTTGTTGTTCTCTGTCCTTAAACCGCCGTCGGGTCGTCCCCTTATATACACGGGTGACGCCCGTCGGTCTACAAAGTCCCAACCTCCGGTTCATAAACGTGCCCGGGTTGGTCTCTCTATTCCTAACTTACAATGCAAGTTTACCTCAGGCCGGTTTACGGCCATAAACCTTTGAACCGATTATAGGCCTTGGGCCCTTCTATTTCTCCTTGGGCTTTAACATCTTGGGTCCATTGACGGAGCTAACCCGGGCCCTGTAGGCCGGTTTACCCCAAATAGCAATATCCCCAACACAAGCCATGCCGACCAAGGGCGCCAGGCGGGCGCCAGCATGCGTAGTGTCCTCCCTTTCCTCTTTGGTGCAAAGGGGTAAGCGCAGGCGAGAGGATCAAGCAAAGGCACCCATTTCGGTGCAACGAGACCAAGACCAGTCCAACGGTGGGAATGAGCTCATCGTGGAGCCCAGAACGGCGTCACCACAGGGCCTTTGGCAGGCGAGGACCAACTTTAGTCAGGATAAGTGTACCAGATGTTCCCCTTCAAATTGGCCAATTGTTGGCGCCCTTCCTGCTCAATATTTGGGAAGAGGCCCAGTGCCTTTGCCTATAAATAGGACTAGCCACTCCCAGGGTAGAGGAAACTAGCAATCTAGCGATCCAGCGATCTAGCATCGAACAACGCATCGAGCAATCTAGGGAGATCACCAAGTAACCAGTTAGAAAGACTCAGGCAGCAGAGAGAGAGAGAGAGAGAGAGAGAGAGAGAGAGAGAGAGAGAGAGAGAGAGAGAGAGAGAGAGAAGGGCGGCTGAACTCCTCTAGCAGTTCATCGTCCCAGCTAAGAACAGGCCCTCGCGAGGCTGTTCTTCCTTGTATTGTTCATCATCATCAGCCCAAGAGGCAATCCACCCACCACACTGGAGTAGGGTATTACACCACATAGGTGGCCCGAGCCAGTATAAACCCTGTGTCTTTTGTGTTGTTCTTTCAGTAGTTAGATCTTTGCGAGACGGAGAGGTAGAGGGCGTAACCTCCGTGCGCACCCCAGAGTTCGAACCTTAAGGGTCTGCCAGAACCCGAAATCCGACAGGATCAATTGTAGCCTCTTTCGATAAGTAAGAGTGTCGAACCCAACGAGGTGCTAAAGGTAGAACAAATATTCCCTCGAGTTCTATCGACCACCGATACAACTCTACGCACGCTTGACATTCGTTTTACCTAGAACAAGTATGAAACTAGAAGTACTTTGTAGGTGTGATAGGATAGGTTTGCAAGATAATAAAAGCACGTAAATAAAATCTAGGGGCTTTTTAGATAAAGACACAACTAAGCTAGTTTTAGTAGAGATCTTTTGTTAACAAGAAAGTTATTTGTCCCTAGGCAATCGATAACAAGTAACGGTAATCATTCTTGTAATTTTATATGAGGGAAAGGCATGAGCTAACATACTTTCTCTACTTGGATCATATGCACTTATGATTGGAACTCTAGCAAGCATCCGCAACTACTAAAGATCATTAAGGCCGTGAAATCCAACCATAGCATTAAGTACCAAGTCCTCTTTACTCACACACGCCATAACCCACTTATCCGCGTTTAGGCTGCTGTCATCCCCCGCAATACTCATAATAAGTAAACCATGAACATATTGCAACACCCTACAGTGGGGGCCTCTCACGTTTGCGCGAGACGGAGGGCACCGTAGGACAGCACCATAAATAAAATATACAAACATACCAACCAAGATCACGATTAACCCATAAGACAAAACAGATCTAATCAAACATCATAGGATAACCATAGATCATTGGGAAATAATATATGGAGTTGAGCACCATGTTTAAGTAGAGATTACAGCGGGGGGAAGAGGTGTTACACCGCTGCATAGAGGGGGGAGAGAGAGTTGGTGTTGATGGTAGCAAGATTGTTGATGTAGATCGCCGTCCCGATCGTTGCCCCCGGTGGCACTCCGGCGCCACCGGAAGCGAGGGGGAGAGAGCCCCCCTCCTCCTTCTTCTTCCTTGGCCTCCCCCTAGATGGGTGGAGAGTTCCCCCTCTGGTCCATGGCCTCCATGGCAGCAGAGGGGCGGGAGCCCCTCCATGATGGGATCTCCCTCTCTGTTCTCTTCTGTTTCACGTTCCCCTGATCTCGCCGAAAACCGTTTCTTATATTCCGAGAGATCCGTAACTCCGACTGCGCTGAGATTTTAACATGATTTTTTCCGGATATAAGCTTCCTTGCGCCCAAAGTAGAGCTCCAACCGACGTTCGAGGAGGGCACAACCCACCACCGCGCGCCAGGGGCCTCTGGCGCCCTGGTGTCTTGTGGGCTATGTGGGCCTCCGTTTGTGGTGATTCCAACTCCCAAAAATCACATATATTCCAAAATAATTCTCCGTGAAATTTTATTGCATTTGGACTTTGTTTGATAGGGACACTCTTCAATACAAAAAACATGCAGAAAGTAGGAACTGGCACTGGATCAATAGGTTAGTCCTATAAATCATATAAAAAGTTGCCAAAAGTATGTAAAAATTGTATAATACTGGCATGAAACAATAAAAATTTATAGATACGATGGAGACGTATCAGCATCCCCAAGCTTAATTCCTGCTCGTCCTCGAGTAGGTAAATGATAAAAAAATGGATGTGGAATGCTACCTAGCATAAACTTGATCATATATCTAATCATGGCATGAATATTATGACATAATTGATTCAAAGCAATAGTCTATAATTTGACATAAAGACATCAATACTCAGGCATCCCAACAAACAATCATGTCTTTCAAAATATCAACGCTAAAGAAAGTTATCCCTACAAAATCATATAGTCTTGTCATGCTCTGTCTTCTTAACACAAAGTATTTATCATGCACAACCCCGATGACAAGCTGAGCAATTGGTTCATAATTTTTAACGCGCTTCAGCTTTTTCAGCCCTCGTGCAATACATGAGCGCAAGCTATGGATGTAGCACTATGGGTGGAATAGAGTATAATGATAAGGGTAAATATAAAGAAGACAAAAAGTAGAAAGTCTCACATCGATGTGGCTAACCAACGGGCTAAGGAGATGCCCATCAATTGATATCAACGTGAGGAGTAGGGATTGCCATGCAACGAATGCACTAAGAGCTATAAGTGTATGAAAGCTCAATATGGAAACTGAAAGTGATAAGGAAAAACTTTTACGAACTCTTTTCTTCTTGTTTACATAAAAAAGCTTAAGTAGCACCCTGGTTTTCAGCAAAGATCATGACTAACCATGTCGACAATAACTCTTAGAAATTATATTAACTCATATTAATGGCATAATCAACTAGAGAGCAATAATAAGATATATCAAATGCAAACACTTTGTCAAAACATTCAGGATATAATATGACAACAGTGGTATCTCACTAGCCCTTTCTGAGACCACAAAACATAAATGCAGAGCACCTCCAAAGTTCAAGTAGCGACTAAACATTGCAATTCATGGTAGAAAAAAATCCAATCATGATGCATTCAATATTAACTACACACAATGCATGAGGATGACAATAGTGCCCTCAGATCTAGCGCTTATTTGAGAAGGTGATGACTCAACATAAAATTAAATCGATAGTCCCTTCGCAGAGGGATACATGGATTTGCAGAGGTGCCAGAGCTCAAAGCTTAAATCAAAGATAAATAAAATTGTGGGAGGTGCACCCTTACTGTTTACGTCACGACCAAGAGTTATCAATATCTTCCATGCTAAACACATTAGTGGCGGTTCCTAAGCGATAAAAGTAAAGGTTTACTCCCCGTCCACCAACAAACACACTCCATGGCTAACCGAATCCACGGGTACTGTCCATACCAACAACAATCCTGGGGGATTTTTTGTTTAATTATTTGTAATTTTTTATTTCGGTACCGGGAATCCTTATTACCGCCCCTCTCATGCAAGCACGAGTGAAATAAACACTCATCATGAGAATAACCGGCTTAGCATGGAAGATACCGACCACCCCCTGTTTCTCTATGAACAATCCATGCACACAAAATAGATATTCATTTGAAATTTTAGAGGTGGCACATGCAAACTTATTTGGAACGGCAAGCTAATACCGCATATAGGTAGATATGGTGGATTCATCTGGAATAAGTTTGGGTTTTAGGGTTTTGATGCACAAGCAGTATTCCCGCTTAGTACAGGCAAGGCTAGCAAATAGGTTGAGAAGCGGCCAACTAGAGAGCAAAAACGGTCATGAACATGCATTATGCATAATAAACATAGAATACTAGCATGAGTAGGATATGAACACCATGAACATAAATATTGTAGAGGCTATGTTGGTTTTGATTCAACTACATGCATGAACATGTGCCAAGTCGAGCCACTTGAAACATTTAGAGGAGGATACCATATCATCATACTACATCACAATCATTTTAATGCATGTTGACATCCAAGATAAGTCATTATCCAATCCTAGCTACTTAAGCATGGCATGGAAAACTATAATCTCTAATTGTCACTGCAAACATGTTTGATCATAATATGTTAAATCATGGATACTAGGTTAAACATATTTACAAAAACAGAACACATTGAGTTCATACCCGTTTCTCTCTGCCACAACTAGTTCATCGAATAACATCACTATTGCCTTTCACTTGCACGACCGAATGATATGAAAAAATAATAGTGCAAGAGTGCCGTGGACTAAGCTGGAATCTGCAAACATTTTATTCAAAAGGAGAAAACTAAGTAATTTGGGCTTTCTGTTAGATCAACAATAATACATATGAGATCCACTCAACATTTTCATCGTGGTCTTCTCGTCGGTATGACTCAAGAAAAGAAAAGAATTTTAGAGAAACACACTGAAATATTTTTGGAGTTTTTAGTTTTTCTTGAAGAAAGCAAACTAAAGAAGGGAAAACAAAAATGAGAAAAACTATTTACACAGGAAAGCTCCCAACAAGAAAAAAGAAGAATTGAGAAATCTTTTTGGGTTTTCTTTTAATACTACAACTAATTAATCTAGAAAGAAAAAACGAGAAGAAGCAAGAAACATTTGTTTTTTGGATTTTCTCAAAGTTTTTCAAACAAACAAGAAGAAAGCAAGAAAATCAATCTAGCATGGATAATACAATGAAAAAGTGTGAACACCGACAACTGGAATGAAATGTGTGAACCTGAATGTAATGTCGGTGGGAACATGTACTCCCCCAAGCTTAGGCTTTTGGCCTAGCTTGGTAATCACCATCCGCAGCCTGCATACACTACAAAAAAATACACTTCCGTGATGATACGTGTTTATCACAGTAGGTCACGTTTTTTGTCATGCATGTACATCCATGACAAATTTATGACAGAATCAAGATAGTCATACCTGTGCTGTCGTAGAATTTTTCCATGACATTACCAAAATTATCATCACGGAAGTGTCCACTTCCATGACGATAATTCGCGCATCACAGAAGTGCTTTCGTCAAGGGTGACCGACACGTGGCATCCACCGTAACGGAACGCCGTTAAGCTATCGGGTCGGGTTTTGGATCCGATCACCCGTTAACAGCCCCGACCAATGGGGATTTTCCATGTGTAAAATCATCATTGGCTGGAGGAAACACGTGTCGGCTCACCGTTGGGACAAATGTCATCCGCTCATTGGACCGAAGGCGCCTATGATACGGCGACACGTGGCACGGCCCAACAGAGGCCCATTCCTATGAAAAGGCCGACCCGTTTGACTTGGTCAAAAGGTGGCGGGCGGGCCCATGGAAAACCTGTTAACGGCCAGTTCGCATATAGCCCATTTACAGCCCGCTAACCCAGGGCCCGTTACGCCCTATCCAAATTAGGCCCAGCAGCGTCATCTGGGCCGTCCAATATGATTCAGCCCATTTTAACTTCCGGCCCATGTGTGGCCCATGACTTCTTTCGGCCCATATGAGGACCTTTGTAACTCTTGGCCCATTAACGGCCCGTGGTGAAACTGGCCTGTAATGAAGAGTGTATCACTTTATACCCATTAATGACCCGTTATTCCATTGGGCCGTTTCCAGCCCAAGTTATCTTGCGGCCTTCTCAGGGCCCATTGATTCTTGGGCTCATTTGCAGCATTCGGTTACATACGGCCCGTTACTGTCATTTTCTGCTTATGGGCCAAATTCAGCCTGTCGTTATAGTCGGCCCGTTTGCGGACTGTTAATACGTTGGGCTGTTTTCATGTCAAAAAAACCCGTTGGGCTGTTTTCATAGAGTTATCAAATACGTCCTATTAACGGCCCGTTATGGTCCACGAATAGTACGACCCATGATTGGCAAAATGATGATTAGAAGGCCCATGGATCCTACGGCCCGTATGAGGCCCATGGACAGTACGGCCTGTAGAAGGCCCATGGATCATACGGCCCGTAGAAGGCCCATGGACCCTACGGCCCGTAGAAGGCCCATGGACCCTAAGGCCCGTATAGAAGGCCAATGGATCCTATGGCCGGACGAAGGCCCATGGATCGTACGACCTGCAGGAGGCCCATGGTTACAATAGTCCGTGTGTTGCCATGATTATTTTGGCCTAGTTACCAAAAATAGGCTATTGTGGCCACTAGAAAAAAACAGAAAAAGAACTGCAGTGACTACAAGCAAACAACTAAACAAGACAATAAGGAAATAAATAAGCAAGCAATTAATACTAGCCTATTACCGCTATTACACATATTACATCCACCGGGCATCAAAGTTCGCCACCAGTGCAAATATAGGGAACAAAACAGCACATTACATACACTGGCCGTCAAAATTGGCCACCAGTGCAAATAAACGCGGCAGCAAAACAAGAACATAATTGAAAAAACTTTAGAACATCTCAAGAAACGTTATCCTGGGTATCCACCATGTTGGCAATAAGCTTAGCAAGCTGATTAGCTTTGTCCTGTTTGGCGCTAAAATCCTCCAACGCTTGCTGTTGCACCAGAAAGTATGCATCTGAATGCTCCAGGGACTTCCGTAGTCCTTCCACTTCTTGTCGCAGCACAGCTGATTGACGTCTTTCAGCTTGTAGTTGAGACTCAAGAAACCGAACTGATTCAGAGAGTGAGTTTGAATAGCTTGTGCAAGCGGTAGTGGCCAGTAACTTGAACACTAAACCAAGACAAGACTTTGGGGTTGTCTCGCTGTCTTCAAGATAGTCTTCCTTAGCTGTTTTATAAGCTTTGTTGGAGACCAACAAGGATGTGTCACTATCCTGAACCTTATCTGCATTACTTCCTTTACCATTGCTTAATAAGGCACTCTTCCCCAATATTCTGTCAGCATTCTAAAAGAAGAAACAAGCAGACACATAATAATTTTAGCATGTACTAGTATATGAAACTCATTTTGGTGAACCAGTTCATTAGTAAGGTGGACATGATTAAACTACAAAGTCTTCTATTGCCAAGTACTAGAACATACTAAAAGCATCAAACAAACATATATCTATGTCCTATGGTCACTGCATTGTCTTGCCAAATCAAAATAGAGACACGATTCAAATCATATCAGTTTAAGACAAAGCAGCAGTGAAAGAATACAAAGCGTGGGAAACTACATGGCACAACAAGATTTCAGATGGGTACCACGGGTCTACATGTACAACAACACTATTGGCTCTATTGTGATGCTAGTAATGTGCATGATATGAAAGTCAACTGTATACACAATTGAAATTGAAATCAACAGAGCTATTGATAAGAGCAGAACTGTTAAAGAAACATGCGTGAACATACCTGCTGTGCCATTGGAGTTTCGATTGGATCCTTCAATTTAAAAATAAGTTTGTATGAGTAAATACAGTGATACAAGAGCAAAGCCATCATAGTTAAATGTGTCTCAGGAGAACGTAAGGGAATTTGATGAGTTTCTTTGCCGGTGAAGTACGTTTTCTTCAGGTAATTCTGATACTGCCACCAAGCATTCTTGAAGATAGTAGAGGTATTATCACAGATTACCTCATCCCGAGTTTCCAAATCGGTCCTTCTCTATAGAGAAAAATGGGAAAATTTGCTGAATTATAACGAAGCAAAGTATGGAGGTAGGATGTATGGGACGAAGCAAAGTATTTGCCATGAATAACATTACTTACACATAACTCTTGGACAAACACCTGCAACTGGCATTTTCCTTCATCTTCAGTATAATATTTCCAAGATGGGAAGATACACACATACGATTTAACAACATCAAATGCGATAGATGCTAAACTACAACTAGATGGTTGTGCTTCCTCCACAGGAATAGGCGTACTAACTGGTGGAGTTGGGGTTCGCCGTGATAGTACTGGCCCTTTGGGCACTGGAGCTGCCTTACTAACTGCTCTTGTTTGGGAGCTCTGTGGTGGAGATGGTGTTGTGTCAACAGGAACCGGGTTACTATCGGCTGGGGTTGGGGTTAGATTGGGTGAAGCTGGTTCTCTATCCATCGCAGTAGGGGTACAATCTGCGAGAGTTTGGGTTATGTGTGGTAGGGCTGGTTCTTGTGCATGTACAACCGGGGTGCTATCTCCACCAAGAGGTAGCACTGTTTTATTTGAAGACTGTGTTTTTAGTCCACTAGATACTGACATCACCCTCTCCAGTTCAAATGGCTGATAAACAGGAAACATAGTTGAATGTACAAACATTGTGTGAGAGACAGATGCAATAGATAGTGTGGAAAAAAGAGGGCATGAAATAGTTGACATGTATATTGTTTAACTAAAACGGATAGCATAACATAATTTCACATATATGATGTCTATCTAAACTGGATAGCATAGCATAACATAATTCAAAGATATGATGAATAACTAAACATGATCGCATGACATAATTCACCTACATGTTATCTAAGTAATCGGGTCACATCATTTAATTCACATATGTGATTTATATGCTAAAGAGAGGGCATTCAATATGATGTCTGAACTAAGAACATGGTGTTGAATATTGTGTATATGATGTCTAAACTATGCAATGCAAGACACCGTATGCATGATATGAGCAGTATAACCGTGCCAAGTTAGAGCATACACCTCAGTGGGGGAATAGGACTGGTCATCTGTCTCTGAATCCATCTCTGAGGAGCTATCGGGACCCAACAAGAGATCTGCTTCGACAGGTAGCACTGTCTGCTCTGAAGGCCTTGTTTTCACTCCAGATTTTTCCATCTCCAACCCAAATGGCTGATTCATAGGAAGAGTAGTTTAATGTACAAACATTGTCGACAAACGGAAATGTAATGAAGAAAAGGATGGGCAAGATATCATTCAAATATATGATGCCTAGTTAAACAGGATGACATTGCACATTTCACATATATTATGGCTGGATAAAAGACATGAGACTGCATAATTCCCATATATGATATAGAAACTAAACAGGTGGCATTACAGAACATGTCTAAACTAAGCAGATGACATATATGATGTCAAAAGTAGGCACCGCAAGGCAACATATGCATGATATGACTAACATCATCATGCCAAGGTAGAGCAAACACCTTGGGGGGTAAATAGGAGTGGTCAGTGGCGTCTGAATCCGCCTCAGAACAAATATCTTCCTCTGGACTACAATCTAGAGAGGGGTGGGGAGGGTTTGCCATTGAACCCACCATGGAGCAATGTCTGCATGACATTGTATTGCCGCGCAAAACTCTTCTCTTTTTCTCAACATGTTCAGCATGAATGTGTACAATATCTGACATGCATACGAAAAAAATATGGTGAGATTATGTAAGGAGAGCATGCAGAAATTTAGAGTGATGGTAACAACCAGTGGATCGACGTTTTTCCGTTGAACCAAAATAGCCCTAATGGATCGACGTGAATGTATAGTAATAAGTGATGCAACAAGTGTACAACCTCTTTGTCGTAGCCGTGTCGACCTCAGCATCATTGGGTTGGTCGCTGAAGCAGTTGAGGCAGAGGTGGCTGTCGGAGGTGTGGAGGAAGATCTGAGGAATCTGTAGACGGCGTTCAGGGCACTGCTCTGTTGTGATGGATCATTCTGTCGTTAGAGCAGCTTCGGTGAGCCGTAAGACGTCAAGGCTGAAGCAGCACAAGACAGACATCGTCAATCTCAAGTGGGATTCTAATAGCATCTCCAATAGATGATGTAAAATGGATGTAAAATTAACATCACCAAAAAGCACCTGACTACAACAGATGAGGTAAAAACTGTTGACTCTAAGCTTAAGTTTTGAAACTGAAATTTACTGTGGAATCTGAATGCTACTGTCGAAACTGAACGCAATGGTAGCAGACAGGCACTTGACATGTAGTTTAGGGAGGGCCTGCTGTTCATCTTCAACCTGCACCCCCCTGAGCCGCCAGCCACCACCGGCCGAAGCGCCGGCCCCAGCGCCGCCTCGCCGCCCCGAAACAACTCGCCACCGCCGGCCGAAGCGCCGGCCCCAGCGCCGCCTCGCCGCCCCGAAACAACTCGCCACCGCCGCCTCGGCCAGCCCTCTAGGCCCGCCGCCCCCACCCTGAACCCTAAGATAGATAGTGGGGTACCTCTCCGGCGAGCCCTCGTCCACACTGCAGGTGGTTCTTCCTTAACTCCGGCAAGCCCCCCAACCCCTCAAAATCGACTGACCCAAAAGTCAATTCAGTCGACTGAAGTTTGGCTTAATCGGAGCAGAGTGGTAGCACGAGCGAGGGGGAGAGCAGCAGCAACAGCTGGGCAAGCGGGCGAGCGAGTGAGAGCCGGAGCAGCAGCAGCAGCAGCGTGAGCGAGCGAGTGAGAGCCGGAGTAGCAGCAACAGATCCAGCTGGTATGGACGCCGCTGCTGAAGGGGCCTCGCACTGGGGGAGAGCCGCCGTGGAGATGTCGCCCGCGGCGCCGGCTTCAAGGTAGCCACTCCATGGGGGTGCGGGATGGAGCACCGTCGGCGCCGGGAGGTCGAGTTAAGGAGAAGGTGCGATGCGATGAGTGTACAACCTCTTTGGTGGCGCCGAGTAGGCCTCGGCTTCGTCCGAGGAGTCGGTGAGGATGCTGCGGTTCCGGTGGAGCAGGTTAAGGCGGCGCTGTGGGGATGGAGCAGCCGCGATAGACGAGGCGATCGTCGGAGTAGCTCCTAGGAGGTGGAGGACGGGGCGGCTGAACCGGCGGGACGGGGAGATGGACGACGGATCCTCATCTGGGGAGGTGGACGAGGGACGTTGAGCTGTTGCGGTGGACGACGTCGTCGAGGAAGAGGCTCCGGCTGGGCAGCGGTGACGTGGCAGACGGAGGAGGGTGGGGTTTTGCGGCTGGAGCGGAGAGGTTATGGAGGTCTAGGATTTCGAATGGAGAAAACGGGGCGATGGGAGGGGGTGAAGCATGACTTAGGGATGCGCTTGTCCAAAATGTAGGGTGTATTACAAAAGTACCCCCCACCGATTTGAACTAGCAGCCCTTTCGGCTCAGGGTTTGAAGGGGGATTTTGCGTGTCGGGATTTGGCAGCTGGAGGGAGTTTTTTCGCGCGTTGTAATTTCGGGATAGCAAGGCGCGGGTTGTGAAGGCGCCAGTTTTGGGAGCACGATATCTGAATTTTCGGGATATAACAAGACGCGGGTTGAATTTTAGGGACAAGCCTAACGTGTAGTAATATTGTACTTGTACGTACCAAATCAATTCACACTTCCCTCAACCAAAAAGAAAACAAAAAAAATAAAACTATTCACACCACACAAAGAAAGAGTCTTGCCCCATTTTACGATACAAATGCTATTCAAAGCTACTCCCTCCTTCCATCTATATAGGGCCTAATGCGTTTTTCGATGCTAACTTTGACCAAATATTAGAGCAATGATATATGACATGCAACTTACACAAAGCACACCGTTAAATTCGTCTGTGAAAGGTTCTTTCAATGATATAATTTTCACATTGTGCATGTCATGTACTATTAATCGTGTCAATAGTCAAAGGCGGTCTTAAAAATCTCATTACGCCGTATATAGATGGAAGGAGGGAGTATGAATCCATTTTATGTCCGATTAAATTTTTTCGCTTGCTGTATAATGCATGTAACCAACTCATACCAACATTTTAGTGCATTCCAAATGTCTATACTACCGCTGCAATTCAAACTAAATTTGAATTCGTTTCTCTATCTCAATAAGAATCTACAATCATGATTGTTGCCAACTTCAACCATCATAGTTTCCTTGCTATCCACCAGATATAAATCGGATGGCCTATAATGCAGGATGGCAGGCACACCATCATCAACAACTCCATTTTTTTATAGGAGTACATATAAAATATATTAATTGTAGTATAACATGTTCATAACCACACCATGTGTATCATCGTTATATATATTCACACATGCGTCGGTTTGAAACACTATGATAAATTCTTCAAATATCTGAATTCGCTTTTTATAATGAAGTATATATGATCTCTGTTCGTATTTTACACCCACACAACCCTCTTATCTTTTAGCTAGCGCTAACTTTCTCTTGTGCATGCACACGCCCGCATCCCTCTCACCCTCCCTCAGTATTCTCTAGCTCCATCGCGCAAATTCGTCTTTTCACTTTAGGTCGTTCACCCATGGTGTGTGTAGGCCCCCCAACTCCTTCTTTACGGCACACATCGATCGATATGCCTCTCTAGCCAGGTGTGCCTAGCACAAACACAAGCTTCCCCTCTTCTCTTGTCATCGTCCATGCCTCACTCCCACCACTCTTTTCATGGTTCTCGTACTCGCACACTCCTCCCCCTTGATATAGTATGCCTCTCGTACCACCTCCTACATGCATCCCTCTCTCTCTATCCTTCTCCTTGTGCCTCATTTGCTTCTAACACACACATGCATGTATACTGATCGATCTCCCAACATATACCTAGATCGACTTTAACTACCCCCCCATCGATCGACGTACCTCAAAAGTTATGTCTCTCCTTTCTCAAACAAAGGGCGATTGATCTTCCTATGTAGTTACGTCTGCTTACCACAGCCACATCGCCCCCCCTCATCAATCATTCATGCCTCCTGACCCATCTCTCACACGCACGTGCATAGACAAAAAGCAGCCATCTCCTCTCTTATTGATATTGCGGGCGTGCCCTCCGTTGTCTAGCAAGCCTATCCCACCATTTGTTAGAAGCAACTCCACTACCACCCCCTCCAACACTCTAGCTCTGTCTCTCTCCCAACCTTATTCCTCTCCCGCACATATGCATGGATGCCGATCGATCTCCCTTAATACATGAGGCAGATCGATCTCCTTAATACATGAGGTAGGCCTCTCTCCTCCTCCACACATATACCAACCATTGTACCTCTATAGTTAATTGGGCCTCCCTATTCCCCCACCACACACCGATAGTCGAGCGCTGCAGGTAGGTATCCATGCCATAGAGACAAACTGCACATGTCCCATCTCATGTCCCAGTAGGCCAGCCACTCTATATCTTTGACGTGGGCACACAGAAATTCGATGGCACTCTTTATCGATCACGCGCGCACACACACACATCATCCCTCTCTTCGATTCTATGGACACCTCAAGCCGATGATACCTCCACTCTCTTCTCGTGGACCGCCCCCTCTATATATATGTTATATCCAGGACTCTATTTCACACACATTGCATATGTTACATTTTTTGATTGACCCCCCCAAAACTCTCAAGAACCCACACACTATATATATCTCTCTAGGTTTGTATCTCTCTCACACAATCCCACGTAGGTGGTGTATGTATACAAGAAGATAATAGGTGCGCCGTGCACGTACTCACGCTTCGTGCCCCGCCACACCCGCGCGGGTACACGGTGGAGATCATTTCATTACGAAATGGCGGCCCACGTGCTAATTTGAACGCAGGTAGCGGTTGTTTACCTAGGGAGGTCGTGTACCACACGTGCACGAAACAAAGTTCGACTTGACGCGTTGCCCCGTTATTTTTAAATAAAGTTATAGTGCTCAATGGCACGTACACAGAATATAAAACGATTTTTATGGAGAAAAATGTAGTCCACTCACTATATACAATGGAGCCTGCCTGCCTGGTTTGTCGCTCTTCAGAGTATCTCACACAAGGCTGCGGTGCCTCTCTCTCTCTCACCGTTGGTCACTGATCCAGCCGCATCACGTCCGCCGGGGGAAAGGGAGTGTGGTGGCCTCTCTCTCTCTCACCGTTGGTCATTGATCCGGCCGCATCCCGTCCGCCAGGGGAAAGGGAGGAAGTGCATCGTTTCTCCGTTCGATGGTGCCGAGGCAGCACGTCCCGATCTGCGGTACACGCCGTTCTATCTGACCAAGCTCCGGCGTGGCAGGGCCTACGCCACCTGCTCGCCGATTCCGCCCGCCACCGCTCACCTAGTTACATCCCGACAACCTCCAGGTATCCCCTCCGGCCTTGCTCCACTGCCCGTCTTCCCACGTCGCTGCATGTGGATCTTCCATAGTTCTTTGCCCAAAACGTAGCTCGTCCGGCGTACTTTCAATATTGCATTCTCGTCCTCATACCGTTTTAGACAAACACAACCGTGTTGTTATCTTCCCTTAGGACAAGGAATATGCTTCTTTTTTGTCGTCGCATGTGTCATCTACTATTATTGGCCAGTAATTGTTTCCTTTCTACCTCTTTTTTGCAAACAGGGCTATCCATTTCACCTTGTTGCTATTGCGACCTTTTGGTGAACTGCTCAAATCACTTTTTTTTCTTAAGAGTGTTTTGTGTAGTTGTACTAAAATGCCACACGGGTAACGTCTCTACATTTCAGTGCGACTGCACAAAGGGAGATTGGTTTTGCTCTATCCTCCTCATCCAACTCCGAGCCTAATCTTCTCCAAATAGTTGGTCTTAAGAGAGACTGCAAAGGTGACCGGCTTCTATTTGTGTGTTTATTGTTTCATTAGCAGTCCTCTATTATCGTAATCACACTTAATATCTTTGGAACAGGGACGCTCATCTCTATTTTAGTGGAACTGCACAAAATGATCGGAATGTTGCATGCTCCAGACAGCTACTTTTTTTCCCGACATGCCTTGTTGATTTAGACAGAGCTGGGGGGACGTTGCTGCCAATGAAAGCATGGATCAATTTTAATTTAACACCTTCTCACAACTCTGTCTTCAGTTGTGATGTAATTATTAGCTCTGATCAGCTAATAATTGACATGCATTAGCAAGGAAGTTAGTTTTTTATTGTTTCCGAAAGAGCATCGATGGGAAGACACGCGAAACAAAAGCTGAAAGCTCACACCATTGTACAATTTCATGTTGCTGGAAAATTATTTGTATAGTACGTCAATTATGTAAACAAATGATGGAAGCTTGATAGCATTGCCAGAAGCCTCTTCATCATCCGGGTCCATGTGCCATGCACAAAGTTATACTCCTTCGTTCCTAAATATTTGTCTTTTTACAAATTTCAAACGGGCATATTTTAGAGTGTAGATTCACTCATTTTGCTTCGTATGTGTACTCCCTCCGTTCCTAAATATTCTATTCATCTTTCTAGAGATTTCAACAAGTGACTACATACGGAGCAAAATGAGCGAATCTACACTCTAAAATATGTATATATACATCTGTATGTGCCATTCCATTTGAAATCTCTAAAAAGACAAATATTTGAGTAGTCACTCGTTGAAATCTCTAGAAAGACAAATACTCCGGAGTATATTTATGAACCGAGGGGGTAGTGCACAACCGCATGGGAGACTCAGCCTGGTCGTTGCGCCGCATTAATAGTGAGTAATGAGCAGTCAAATCATAAGCCCCACCTTTCCCAATGTAAGTTGCTCTGAAGAAGCAACCATCAATACGCTCTTCTTTGAATCCGCTCATACTACTCCATCTGTCATTGTTTATACAGCGCGCTTCAGAAAAAATAAAAAATATCTGTGGGACCAAGGCGACTAGCGATTGGCCTGAAAATAGCATTGGTAGTTATAGCACGGCGTCTATTACTAGAGGGAATAATGCGTACACACATGCATGCAGTGCTTCCACCCTGGATACCCACATGCATGCACTTACTCCACTCCATAGTACAGTACATGGAGAGAAAATTGTGGACTTTATTGCGGTTACCATGCCCTAATTAATTGAGCATTAAACCAAACACGTCTAAAGTCTCTCTGGTGGTGGAAATGCATTGAGAGAAATGCATCATAATGAAGCGCGCCGTGTAAACTGTGACGGAGGGAAGAGTAGTATGAAGGTGCAAAACCAAGTACGCGTATGGCCAGTCGGTCAACGCACCTCCTCTTGGCATATCATTGACATGTGGGACAGGAGTGTGAGCAAACCGATCTCAATTGACGGCAAAGAGCCAACCCGCCGTTCCTTGAGAGAGACGAGGAGCGAGAACACACAGATGGGCTCGCACGGAGGCCAAGATATATTCGAGCATGGTTGGTTGATCGATATCATTCATTACATGTTGGGCTGCCGTTTTCCGCCCTTCACCGGAATAAACGTGTACTTTATCAGAGATAAAAAAATAAGAGTACAGGCGCTCCACCATGCGGTTCTAGTAGTAGTACTACTCGTACTACTGCGCTTGGCTCTTCGCCTCTTCGTGAAGTCGAACAATGATGGCACTCCGCATGTTGGGTACTACAGTGTATGCCTCTGACAATCTGAAACCGAATGGACTGATGCATGTCCACCGAGGGTAGGTTGCATTAGTCAAAAGGCGTAAGCGAGCTTCAGCTTGTCCTGCAAGCTTCTCCTCGTTCTGCGAGTTGACGGGACACACCAAAAAGTCAGTGGACTTCATAATACGCTCATTGCGCTCAATATATATATTTTCCGGTGTTTATACGGTCACTAGCTCGCCCTGACTGAATATGTTTGTGCATGCACGTGTAGGTTGAGCACTTGAGCGTGACCATGTGTGTTCCGTCGTGTGCTCGGACATGCATGCATTAGGGCGTCGCGCGTGTTTTTGCGTCCATGTGTACGTGTGACTGTTGCATACACGTAGGGGGAGTACGTGTAGGGGCCACTAAGGAGCAGTCAAATCACACAGTAAGTTAGTCGGAAGAAGCAACCATCATTTCACTCTTGAATGACATGTACGCAATATAAAATGGTTGATATGGAGAGAAAAAGAAAACCACTATATATACACTAGCAGGAGCCTAAGCTACAAGCCTGCTTGCTTAGGTTGCTCTCTTCACAAGCATAGAACGACGGGCCTGATCCCGCAGCTGGGGGAAGGGAACAATGTTCTGCATGGACGCGGTCGACATCGGCGAGGGAGAAAACCCATAGTCGGTGCGTCCCAATCGGGGGTCATCGCGGTATGGGCCGATGCCGCGTCCCAACCGCCCTTCTAGCTATAGCCCGACGTCCCAAGTAGTCCATCTTCCTTTTGGAGCCGCCTTGCTCCACTGCCATAGCTCCATCTCCATGTCGATCTTTCTCTACTTCTACCGGCTTCTACTTGTGATGAGTTTATGTCTCATGAACTAGTGCCAGTACTATTATTCTAATCACACTTCTTCAATATCTTTGCCATCTGGGATGCTCAGGTCAATTTTAGTGGAACTGCACAAAAGCATCGTATGATCCGAGGGTGCCAGTCGTCTTTCCTTTGACAGGTTCTACCTGGCCAGGAAATTAAATCATGTTTAGGGTTTAGGGTTTAAGTCATAGTGACCCCATCAGTAGTTTTTCTTTCGTACACGCTCTCACAACCTTTTTCTTTAGTTGTGAAGTAAATATTGGCTATGATCCATGAATCATTGAGATGCATCACCATGCGTGTTAGTTTTCCTTTGTATTTGATGGAATGTTGTAATGGGGCAACCTTGGAATAGGAATGAAAATGGAGTGGAAAGTTCCTGTTTTTTCCGGAGAAAAAATGGAAACGGAGATAAACCAACATTTCGTTTCGTTGGATCGCGCCATCGAGCAAAACCAACGTTTAAATCACGTCTGTCGTGTTTGTCTCTCACCCTCCTCCACGGCTCGACCCCACACGGTCGCTCGGCATGCCACTCACTGCAAATCGAGTATATGATAACTTTCTCGCCTGCTTGTCGATGGATCGCGCCATGGAGTACTAGCAGTACTGGAAGAGATTGACGAGTTGGGGGAGGACAACTAGCTGTAGCACGGACTCCCAAGAACTTTTTACATGCATGTTGTAGCCGGCTATTGTGACCTTTGAACGCGGAGCAGCCGCGTGCACCCGGAAGCGGCGCGGGCGACGCTCTCTCGGCTGGCGTGCCGCTTCAATGCCGGCGTCAGTGAGAGGTCGCGTCCGCTCTGGCCGGGCATGAATGCGGCACTGACCGTTTCGGGCGGGAAGCACGCGCGGGTGATGAAGAGGGCTCGGGTTGGTCAGGACCGGCCGTGGCAGCGGTCCGGACGTGCGCAAACAAGAGATGTTGTACGTTAATATTGTTGCATATATAATTAACAACATAAATAATGTGCCAGTTGGACAAATATGATTGGAGATGGAGATGGAAATGGAATTTTACGTAAACACGGATATGCATGTCTATGTCTATGTGTGTGTGCGCGACGACTCTCGCGACCTGGAAGCGGGGGCGTGTTTTTGATCGAGTTTTCTTTCTTGGTACATTAGAAAATCAGTTTGTCTAATTCACATCTAGATGTTATTTAAGGATATCACATCTAAGCTCCCACAAGTATATAATGTAGCAACAAGAAACAAAAAAAACTAGGAAAAAAAATAAACCACAAACAGAGTGGACATCAACTTAGATGTGACATAACTATGTCACATCTAGATGTGTCCTAGACAGACCCTTAAAAATTGTCCGCCGGTTTTCGTTTCTTTTTTCTGGGAACGCGCATATTCTATTTAAAACCACTGCCATGGAGAGATTTTTTTACTCCATTATAGCCTCCTGTTTGATAGATTTTCTCGCGTCTCGCTCTCTCACCCTCTCCATATCAAAACAAGATGACAATGTCCACTCTATCTCTCTCCTCACCGGTGGTCACAGATCCGGCCGAAGCCCGTTCGCTGCCGGAGGTGAGGAGGTGCAGCGTTGACGTTGTCGCCGTCGGCGATGGAGGAAGCCGATGCGCACCGTCCTCTCGGAGCCGGCGCTGGCGCGGACGAAGATCCTCCGTGCCCTTGTTCGCTGCTGTCGTGTGGGCAGATCCCGCCCGCCTGCCTAAACGACATCTCGCCCACCTGAGGTACTGGTCTAGCTCCCCAGGTCGTTGCGTGCGGGTTTTCTTCTATGCGACTACTCCCCAGCTCCCCATGCATAGTAGCTAGGGTTAGTTGGCTGGTCCAACATCACCTACTAGTACTATTATAGAGGAAATGCCACTCGAAAAGTTGTCCTGATTTATGCCTCGGTGGAGGTATATACATGTTGTTTCGACAAAAAGTACATGGTGGTTGCGCGGTCATTGTCCATATGGTGGTAGTACTATCACTGGTTAAATGAAGAAGTGCTTTTTTTCTCGAGTATCCTGGTTTAGATCCCATCAAGATAATTATGATGCTTCTATTTGTTGGTGTACTTTTCATTAATTCTTATTGACAATTGACATGTCGTTGCTAACCCTTTTTATATTTTTGGAAACAACGATGCGTGTCTCCATACCCGGGCATGTCTTCCTCAATTTTAGTGGAACTGCACAAAATTGGATGGCCATTGTTGTTCCGCCTCACTGTCCTCTGCCACATGGTTCTTCCTTCCTCGAGCTTAATTACTGAGAAGAAACAGACCACAGTGAGGATTTGTCGAACTTCATATGTGCCTCACCCAAACTTGATGCCAAATGGATGATGCATCACCACGATGACCTATCGATGCTCATGGTTGTGCCTCATGGTTGCATCGGCTGGTGAAGCTGATCGATTTTCAATGAAAAACAAGCTGTCTTCCATCAGTGCTCTTTGCTTGTTACGCACAAAGATGATATCCTTCGTCAGTTCACCTTGGTTGCGTTGGAGACGCAGTCATCTTTCACGTTGGTGCAATTTTATCACACAATTGGCTATGAACCAAATGTTTCCTCGAAGAACGATCGACGTTGGTACTAAGAGCATAAGTATTGTATTGATTTCTAAGCCTTCTCACAACTTTGTCTCCAGCTCCCCTGTAATTTTATTTGTCCAGCTATTAACTTTGATTTAAAAAATGGTGTGGACTAAAAACCAGGATGGACGTAGTAGCCCTCCATTTTTATTTACTCCGCATATTAGATTTGACCGAAGTCAAACTTTTTAATATTCTCAAACCTTTCCAATAATTGAAATTAAAATTCTTTATTTGTACACACTCTCACACGTTTTCGATAATTTGGTGCATGTGTGGTTGTTCACTTAAGGGAGGGTAGTGTACCACACGTGAAGGACAGGAAGTGCGACCAGGACGCGTGGGTGTGGGTCGTTAGTTCATCGGAAGTAGTACTAGTTTTCTTCACTGTACATTAAATAAAGAGTTTCGTTTCGTACTTACACAATTTAAAACGATTGTTATGGAGAGAATAAGAAAACCGCTCCACTATATATTAGTCGAGAGTACTATATGGACGCAGCTTCATTGACTTAGTGCACCTGCCTTTGGATTTATGACAGGTGGGCCCAAAATGTGGCTGGCTCACTTGTCATATAGCCAAAAGCAGGTGCAGTGAACGCACCGGAGCTTAGTCCATACTACAGTAGTATATATATAAGCGGGAGCCTCAACGCTTGTTCGCTAGGGTTTGCACTCTCCACACGCTCGCCGCACTACATATATGTTACATGCTGGAGGCTCAACGTTCATTTGCTAGGGGTTGCTATATTCACAGTCTCTCACCCTCTCTTCACCAGATCTAAACAAGACTGCGTTGGCCTCTTGTCTCTCTCTCCCCCCTCACAGCTGGTGAAGGAGGCGTCCGTATCCCGTCGCACTGGGAAGGGGAGGAGGTGCAGCGTTCACTCTATCGCCTTCGGCGAGGGAGGCAATCCACTGCTGGATGCACTGTTCTCTTTCACCCAGCGCCTGTGCAGGAGGGCCACCGACCCCTTGTTCCTCGCTGCCGTACGTAGTGTGGGCAGATCCGGCCTCCCGCCGCATGCCTTGCCACATCCCGACGACCCTAAGGTATAAGTTTCTTTGAAACCGTCGTTGCTCTAGCTGCATGTGGATCTTTTTCGATCTGTAGTCGAATCTAGGTCTTGGTTCAAAGAGGAAAGAAGGGTGCGTAGGGTGGAGCAAGAACCTAGGACGTGGTTCAATGAGGAAAGGAGGGGCGGAAAGTAGTATAGACTGGCTATCCAGCCGCTTTGTAGGTCGAAAAGGGAAAAATGGGGTAACCCAGTACACACATCTGTAAGGAACCGATCTCTTTGTTGAAAAGGGAAAGAAACTGGGGAGTCAGGTAGTTTGTGCAGGACTAGATTTGCTGCCCACACATAGGACCAGCACATATATGCTGCTTGGCTACATACTCTGCATCACCCATTTATACGTGTGGACGCACATGCTGCTGGCATGTCCCATACAACTATTTTGCTGTTGTTAATCTAAGAATGCCGCCGGCAAATTGAAGCAATGCCACTGTTAAAAGCAAATTAAAATTTTTAACGAATGTTGTTTAAAGAGAATGTCTTTGTTAATATGAATCAAGGCAACCGTTTTAGAAATGCTACTGTCCTACTTTGTTTTCCATCCAAGATAAGTTAGATGCTTCTTTCTGTCACCGCTTGTTTCATCCTCCTTTATCAGCAAGTAATTGTTTCCTTTTTTGCCTATGTTAAAACAGGGGTATCGATTCAACTTGTTGCTACTGCGACGTTTTGCTTCGCTACTCGAAACACTTATTGAGGGAGTCCTGGATTAGGGGGTGTTCGGATAGCCGGACTATAGCTTCGGCCGGACTCCTGGACTATGAAGATACAAGATTGAAGACTTCGTCCCGTGTCCGGAAGGGACTTTCCTTGGCGTGGAAGGCAAGCTTGGCGATACAGATATGTAGATCTCCTACCATTGTAACCGACTCTGCGTAACCCTAGCCCTCTCCGGTGTCTCTATATAAACCGGAGGGTTTTAGTCCGTAGGACACAACAAGAACAACAATCATACCATAGGCTAGCTTCTAGGGTTTAGCCTCCTTGATCTCGTGGTAGATCTACTCTTGTACTAGCTGTCGTGGTTTTGTCATGGCAGATGTCCTAGTGTCAGGACTTAGTCATGGAGCCATCGCGACGGGTTAGCTTGAAGGGGTTAAAGCGGACACAGGGACGCAAGAGAGTTTATACTAGTTCGACCCCTTCGATGAAGGTAAATGCCTACGTCTAGTTGTGATGGAATTGATGGGGTTTCGAGGGCTTAGGGGGCAAACAAACTTCGCCTAAGTCTCGAGTTGTTGTCTGTTCTCCTGAACCGCAGCCGGGTCGTCCCCTTATATACACGGGTGATGCCCGTCGGTTTCACAGAATCCCAACACCGGTTCATATTCGTATCCGGGCTGGTCTCTCCTTATTCCTAACTTATAGCACAAGTTTACATACAAAGGCCGGTTTACAGCTATAAATCTTAAACCGACTACGGGCCTTGGGCCCTCATCTATCTTCTTGGGCTTTAACACTCTTGGACTACTGATGAAGTTAACCCGACCCAAATAGGCCGGTTTACGCCCAGTAGTAATATCCCCAACATTAGGCCCCAGATTGATTTGAACGGGTTCATGTCAATCCTTAGCAAAAATCTCCATCTTCAACATCTTCTTGTAGTCGTTGAACCGCCGTGATGTCATCTTCTCCAATTGCTGTAAACCGGAGTGACGTCATCTGTCATAAAGAAAACATCCCTGATATCTCCTTGTTTAATAGACCCACAACAACCGAGGCGACAACTCCGCTTCCGAAATTCACGGTTCCTTGATTCACGCGCCTGACACATGTCTTTTTGCCTTATAAATAGGACAGAAGGGTCATTTCTTTTCTCCCCTTCGTGCCCTTCCTCTTCGTATTCCTCGCGTCACCAGTCTCAGAGCCGCGCCGCCGCCATCATCTTCTGCATCGACTTTGGCCGCTGCATCAACCTGAGCGCACCAGAAAACCGCAGCGACCTTCCGCATCTTCCTCAACTATGGTAGGTCTTCTGCTCTTCTCAACATAGATCTGTTTTTAGGGTTTCGTGTTCTTGAAGTGTTCATCACCTGTTCATATTCATATACCAGCTCCTGGATGCATCTATGAACCCCTGCTTTGTGTAGCGGCAACTTCTATTATCCGCCTTTAGTTTCATGCCCGAAATCATAGATCTCACATATATTTTTGCCCATTGATTCAATATCGTTCTGTTTTGAGCTTTTTGAATATTTTCCTTCTTTTCTGAACTTGCTTCAGATCCAATGCTGTAGAGAAATCTTGTGAAACCTGTTTCTGTATATTTATCCATCCGCAACCTCAACTGCTTCAATGCTTTAGATCGGGCGGTTTAACTTGGTGTAGAAAAAATTAATAAACCGGCATATACCATTAGTCCCCTTGTTGAACCGCCAGAACTTCTTTAGCCAAATGCTTCGTAGAACTCCGGTTTAGATATAGCTGTCTCCGGTTTAACGTTGTATATACCAGTATACATTTAACCAACTCATTCTTGAACCGGAATCACCTATTTTGTAGATTTCATCATGGCCAAGCAAGTATATGAGTGCAACTGGGTTCCTTCTCGCGTCACAGAAACTCAACTGAATAATTTAGTCCTGACCGGCGCTTTAAGCAGCAAAAACACTATCCATTGGAGGGTCCCTGGTAAAGAATGTCCTCCCACACCTCAAGAGGGAGAGGTCGTCGTTTTCGCAGATCACTTAGCCCGGGGCTTTAATCCGCCTGGTTCTAAATTTTACCGGGATGTCTTAGCCAATTTTCAACTCCGCCCGCAAGGCACTGGTCCCAACTCTATTACCAACATATGTCACTTCCAAGTGCTCTGTGAGGTGTTCTTTCAAGAGGAACCCACAATTGAGCTATTCAGAGACTGCTTCCACCTAAACCACCGCACGGAGTTTACTGACGGTTCCAATACGAAATTGGGTGGTGTGGCGATTCAGAAAAGAAAAGAGGTCACTTACCCTCACGCTAAACTGCACAGCCACCCCAAAGAGTGGAATCAAACATGGTTCTACTGCAAAGACACCTCCCCTGCTGATGAAAATCCCTTGCCTGGCTTTCGTCCGGAACAGCTTAGAAATACACACCCTTTTCCACAAAGGTTGACTGCCAAGGAGAGAAGTAAATACGCTCCTCAACTGTCCAAGCTCAGAGCCTTCATGGCCAACGGTTTAACAGGAGTTAATCTCGCTCGCTGTTGGATATCGTGGAGCATACTGCCCCTTAGTCAGCGCTCCGGTTTGATGTGCGAGTATACTGGCAGTGTCGATTACCCACTGCGACATGTTAACATCCAGCTCACCGACGAAGAAGTCACAGAAGCTGTGAAGAAAATTTTGAACGAACCGGAACACATCTGTGCCCGAACCGGCCTGCTTCCCTTTTGTGCCACCAACAAACCGCCAGCTTTAAGATTTTGATTCTACTTTTTACTGAACCTGTCATTGCTATATCTATCCGTTCTTTAATATCAACATCTGTTTAAACAGGGCGATGATCCGTTTTGGAGCAAGAAGCTTCCACAAGAGAAACCAGAGAAACCAGACAAACCGGAAAGACCAATCCGGCCAAAGACTAAAGTCATGAAGAAGTCTGCTCACAAGAAGAAAACCACTGCATCTTCTGATCCGGCCGCCAATGATGATGTGGGTAATCCGGACCTTGAGGTAGAGATTGACTCACTTGGCTTATTTTTCACACGCCTTATTGATGATGATATTTGTCAGGATGATGCCGAAGCCAGCCATGCTGATGCTGCAGAGGTAATTATTCTCTCTTCCGATTCAAACCCTTTGCCTTCGCTAAAAATCTGTCAGGCAAACCGGAAGGTTAAATTTTCTCATCCTCTTGCTTACTTGGATCCCAAATTTCTTATGAAGACCCAACAGCACGAAGCTCGCCGGACAACTCGGCACAGCGGCCAGGTAGTTACCTCCGCCGGTTTACCGAACAGTCCGGTTCGGAAACACCGTTCAGAGGTCTCTAATTTGCTTGTCAGTGCTTGTCCTAAAGCGGGCTGTTTTCGTCAACCTCTTAATCCATCTGACTCCGATTATCAGGTTACTTCCCATTCATCCTCTGGCGAGTCATCGGCTACTCAGCTGCCACCGCTCAAAACGGTGCTTGGGTAAGCTATACTTATCATAACATTTCTGGCGCATTACTTCACAACATATGCTGCTTTTTGACTTTTATTACTCCTTTCAGGGCCAAGCCTAGGCCGAGCAAGAAAGCCCGCCTGGATAAAGCAGCCGAGGAGGGTGCCGCCCCTGAACCAGATAAAACACCATATCTTCAAGCGGCTATTCGCGAAGATATACCCAATGACCCACCACTGCAAGATGATGACATTATTGCTGAAGAAAGGCTATTGATACCTCAGGCCCTGTCGACCAGCCTAGAAGCCCCATCCGGATTGAGAGATCCACCAGTCCATCCCAGCCTGCTGACAAACCGACTGCCCCAGTGCAAACCGGCGATGCTAAGGATGATGATGTTGTGATTACTGGCATTGGTCGTACAGAGCCAAGCAATCCTGTCGTCTTATCTAAGCATACTACCAAAGAAGAATTTACCGCCATGGGCAAAGGCAAGTGGAATGTTGATCTGGGGACTTATGCTGCTCTGAATACCCAAGATCTTCATTCCGGCTACCTGAACCGGCTGTATACCAGCCGTGATTATGAAGTTGGTCTGGTGAATATGATGAAAGAAAAATTTGAGGTAACTTCCATGTGCTTTTCCTGCTTGGATATTTCAATATTTGTTAATTCTCCTAGCCCCCAAGGGCCGATTTAGAATCTTCATTCAAACCGGGACTTGCTAATATGAACTTCCATCCCTCGGAATTCGCTGATGTAGCCCCCAAGGGCCGGTTCAACTTAGTGTAGTTAAACCGGGACTTTAAGTAATTGACATTGCAACATCAGAATTTATTCGAGCAAATAGCCATTAGCCCCCAAGTGCCAAGTTGAATACTTGTATTAATCTTGGGACTTTATAACCAATTGAAAGATGAAGATCAAATATGCATTAGCCCCCAAGTGCCAAGTGCATAACTTGTTATGTGGTTGGTACTTCAATTCTTGCACTACTTTCTGAATCATATAACTGTCTGTATGCAGGCTGAGCTGAAAACAAAAGAAAACCAAGTCACCGATCTCCAAGAAATTCTGAAGTCCCAACAAGCTGAAACCTCTAAAGCAAAAGAGGAGTTGACCAACGCTTTGAGCATCATGGAACAGCTTAAGGAAGACTTCAGGAAAGAGCGGGCGGACTGGGCCACTGAGAAGGCCGCTTTGACTAAGTGAGTTGAAAATGCCGAAGCCGCACTTAAACCGGTGGCAGATGAATTGACCAGCGTAAAGCGTTAAGTACATGCCATGACTGCCGCCATATTTGGTAAACTTTCTTGACTTCTGTAGTAACTCGGCCTTTATATAATGTGTCCGGTTTGTGAATCCTTTGTAATGTTGCAGGGACACGCATTGGCCACTTGGGGCCAGATGTGCGGAAGAAGTTGAAAGCTGCCTATACTTTGATAGAGCAATTGTATAATGGCGCGCAGCGGATCATCTCAACTACATCCCACAACAACCCGGCGCCCACCTTGATCCAAGACATCCTGAAAAGACTGTCTATGCTTCCTGCCCGGGTTGAAGAGCTGAAAAAAATCTGCTGCTCGAACCGGTGCCATTAATGCCTTAATCCGGGCAAAAGCGTGGGTGCCAGATTTTGATCCTGTTGAAGCAGCTCAAGGCTACCCCCACTTGAAGGAAGATGGCTCAGAGTTCAATGAGGAGGACTTGAGAGCGATAAACCGGGAGGTGCACCCTCTAGCTTGTCAACTAGTGGAAGAGGCAGACTTATCTCATTATCAAGCCCAATATGATAACCAGAACAAACGAGTGGCTGCACCAATTCCTGAAGCGGAGAATCTGATCCCTCCAATCCATAAGCATACTTACGCTCCTGATATTGAACCGTCGTTGCTGATCCATGATGAGCTGTCTTTCAAGCCTTAATGGGAATCGACTGGACAACTGTTGATTTCCAGCCACTGGGTAGGGAAGCAGAATCTGAAGCGGTGCAAGATGACCCGCAACCATCAGACAAGGCCAGCGACGAAGCTTGAACCGGAGGCCGGTTTAAATTGCTGGTCTTTTATATTCCGCCGAAAAACAATGATCTTATTTGGGCACCATGTTGCCTTGTAATAGGATAGCCAATACTTTTGCTTTTGAGATGCCTTCGTGCATAGGTACTGGTACTTACACTTATTTTGAATAATCAAAATCTTCAATCTATTTGTCCTGCAATCACAAAATCTTAAACCGCCAAGGCGGTTGTTTCGCCCGCTGGATTATGATCTTTGTATATATATGCAATGAAATTTAGGTATATGATCAAATCTTGTGATACAAAAATACCTGCCATCGTTGGGCATGAAGTTGGCTTTGCCAATCGTGAAACAGAGGTATAAAAACCTATACCGTCGAAGGAGAAAGTAGCTCCTGTGTATGTAATACCGGTTTACCATGTAAACCGTGCCGGGTTATGAAAAACACCGTGTTATTCCATAATGGGATGAGAATAGAAAATCAAGGCGAGCAATTAGTCTCCGGACTAAAAATGGACCGTGTTCTGTCCATTGACAGTTTGAACCGGTTTAAAACCTTGTCAGTTTAAAAACGCAACAATCATAAAAAAATATGTATCAAAGAAAATACTGAAGCAAAGGCAATGATTAAAACCGTTTGCAAAAAGAGGCTTATTTGAGCCGATCAGATGGCGTTACCATGGTCGGACATGACCAAGCTCCCAATAGGTGTAGCTACGGTTCAAGTCAGCCAGGCCCCCAAATGAAACCGTGGGATTTATGCCGATCAAGAGGCGTGGCAATGGTTCGGGTTCGACCAAGCTCCCAAGTGATTCTGTGGCCTTAGGCCGATCAAGAGGCGTGACTGGTTCAGACTTGACCATGTCCCCAAGTGATCTAGTGGCTTTCACCTATCAAAAGGTGTTGCATTGGTTCGGATACGATGAAGCCCCCAAGTGATGTTATACAGCTTTTAAAGAGCAATTTCAAGGGGTAAACCGGAGGACGCTTTAAGACAGAACCACTCCGTGTAACCACGCATGATGTAAAAAGGATAGAGACCCCGCTTTAGCTGAGGCTCCGGTTTATTGTATTAATCATAACATATACAGTGTCATAATATGTACATAGGTAGAGCTGATGGCTCAGGTATAATAAGGCCGAAGATGAGCTATGTTCCACGGCCTGTTGGTCTCCTCCTCTGATGTACGTGAGTCTTTGTGCTCTCGAATATCGATCAGATAGTATGACCCATTGTGCAGATTCTTGCTGACCACGAAAGGTCCCTCCCAAGGTGGGGATAACTTATGCATATCAGTCTGATCTTGGATGATCCGAAGCACCAAATCTCCCTCTTGAAAGGTTCTGGTTCTGACTCGGCGACTGTGATAACGACGAAGATCCTGTTGGTAAATCGCCGAGCGGGCAGCAGCTATGTCACGCTCTTCATCCAACAGGTCCAAAGCATCTTGCCGTGCTGTCTCGTTGTCCGCTTCAACATAAGCCGCCACACGAGGTGAATCATGACGGATATCACTAGGGAGAACCGCCTTCGCTCCGTAAACCATGAAGAACGGTGTGTACCCTGTTGATCTGTTGGGTGTAGTATTAATGCTCCATAACACAGATGGTAACTCTTCTACCCAACAACCCGGTGTTCTCTGCAAAGGAACCATAAGCCGGGGTTTGATGCCTCTCAAGATCTCTTGATTAGCTCGCTCTGCTTGACCATTGGACTGTGGGTGGGCAACTGATGAAACATCAAGCCGGATGTGCTCACGTTCGCAGAACTCCTTCATGGCACCCTTGGACAAATTAGTACCATTATCTGTGATGATACTATGTGGAAAGCCAAACCGGAAAATCACTTTTTTGATGAACTGAACCGCCGTGGCTGCATCACACTTGCTAACGGGCTCTGCCTCCACCCACTTTGTAAATTTATCAACCGCCACCAGAAGGTGGGTCTTCTTATCCTTGGACCTTTTGAAAGGCCCAACCATATCCAGCCCCCAAGTCGCAAACGGCCAAGTAATTGGAATCATTCTCAATTCTTGAGCCGGCACATGAGCACGTCTTGAAAACTTTTGGCAACCGTCACATCATCTGACCAGATCCTCCGCATCAGCATGAGCAGTTAACCAATAGAAGCCATGGCGGAACGCTTTAGCCACCAATGATTTTGAACCGACGTGGTGACCACAATCTCCTTCGTGGATCTCACGCAAAATTTCACAGCCTTCTTCAGGAGACACACAGTGTTGAAACGCCCCTGACACACTGCGATGATGCAACTCGCCATTGACAATAGTCATGGACTTGGATCGCCGGATTATCTGTCGGGCCAGAGTCTCATCCTCTGGTAACTCGCCCCGGTTCATGTACGCAAGGTAAGGAAGCGTCCAATCCAGAATGATATGAAGAGCTGCCACCAATTGAGCCTCCGGATCAGGAATAGCCAAATCCGCTTCACCAGGGAGCTTGACCGACGGGTTGTGCAGCACATCGAGAAAAACATTGGGCGGGACCGGTTTGCGCTGAGAGCCCAGCCGGCTTAAAGCGTCCGCCGCTTCATTCTTCCGTCGGTCCACGTGGTCCACCTGATAACCTTTAAAGTGACCTGCAACAGTATCCACCTCACGACGATATGCTGCCATGAGTGGATCCTTGGAATCCCAAGTGCCAGACACCTGTTGAGCCACGGGGTCCGAGTCACCGAAGCACTTAACTTGACTTAAGTTCATCTCCTTAGCCATACAGAGACCATGGAGCAAGGCTTCATACTCAGCTGCATTGTTAGTACAAGGGAGCATTAAGCGGAGAACGTAACAAAACTTATCACCTCGTGGGGAAGTTAATACGACTCCAGCCCCCGAGCCCTCCAATTGCCTGGATCCGTCAAAATGGATGGTCCAATATGTGTGATCCGGCTTTTCCTCAGGTGCTTGCAGTTTCGTCCAATCATTGATGAAATCAACAAGTGCTTGAGACTTAACCGCCGTCCGAGGCACATACTTCAACCCGTGCGGCCCAAGCTCTATAGCCCACTTGGCAATCCGGCCAGTCGCTTCCCGGTTCTGGATGATATCGCCCAAGGGAGCAGAACTGACCACCGTAATGGGGTGCCCTTGGAAGTATTGCTTAAGCTTCCGGCTTGCCATAAAAACTCCATATACCAGCTTCTGCCAATGCGGATACTTTTGCTTGGACTCAATAAGTACCTCGCTAATATAATAGACCGGGCGTTGAACCGGATGCTCCTTGCCTGCCTCTTTTCGCTCCACCACAATAGCCACACTGACCGCACGAGCATTAGCAGCAACATATAGCAGTAACGACTCCTTGTCAATGGGAGCGGCGAGCACAGGCGGGTTGGCTAGTTGCCGCTTTAAGGCCTCCAATGCCTTATCAGCAGCAGAACTCCAGATGAATTGATCCGTCTTCTTCAACATCTGATACAAAGGGATTGCCTTCTCACCAAGGCGGCTGATAAACCGGCTCAACGCGGCAATCCGGCCTACCAGGCATTGAACATCATTGATACACTTTGTTTTAGCCAAGGAGGTGATGGCTGTGATCTTCTCCGGATTAGCCTCGATTCCCCTGTTGGACACCAGAAAACCCAATAACTTGCCTGCCGGTACACCAAAGACACACTTGGCCGGATTGAGCATCATCTTGTACGTCCTCAGGTTATCAAAGGTTTCCTTCAAATCATCAACCAGAGTCTCCTTCTCCCTCGACTTAACCACGATATCATCCACATAAGCATGTACATTACGGCCGATCTGCTTGTGAAGGCAATTTTGTACACACCGTTGATAAGTTGCCTGGGCACTCTTGAGCCCAAAGGGCATAGATACATAGCAGAAGGCTCCAAAGGGAGTTATGAACGCCGTCTTCTCCTGATCCTTAACTGCCATTTTGATCTGATGATAGCCAGAATATGCATCCAAAAAACTCAAACGCTCACAACCTGCCGTAGCATCAATAATTTGATCAATACGGGGGAGGGCAAAAGGATCCGCTGGACAAGCCTTATTAAGATCTGTGTAATCCACACACATGTGCCAGGTGCCATTTTTCTTAAGGACCAACACCGGATTAGCGAGCCACTCAGGGTGGAAAACTTCAATAATAAAGCCAGCTGCCAAGAGCCTGGCCACCTCCTCTCTAATAGCCTTGCGTCTTTCTTCGTTAAACCAGCGGAGGAACCGTTTCACCGGTTTGTACTTAGGATCCACATTAAGAGTGTGCTCAGCGAGTTGCCTCAGTACACTTGGCATGTCAGAGGGTTTCCATGCAAAAATGTCCCGATTCTCACGGATGAACTCGATGAGCGCGCCTTCCTATTTCGGATCCAAGATGGCACTGATGCTGAACTGCTTGGACGAATCGCTAGGTACGAAGTCAACAAGCTTAGTTTCAGCTGCTGATTTGAACTTCAGGGCCGGATCGTGCTCCGTGGTTGGCTTCTTCAAGGGAGTCATGTCTGCCGGATCAACATTATCCTTATAGTATTTTAGCTCCTCTGTGGCACAAAACGACTCTGCGTAGGTCGCATCACCTTCTTCACACTCTAAGGCAACCTTGCGGCTTCCATGAACCGTTATTGTCCCCTTGTGACCCGACATCTTGAGCTGCAAATACACATAACAGGGCCGTGCCATGAACTTGGTGTAAGTCGGCCGCCCAAACAAGTCGTGATATGGACTCTGGATTTTTACCACCTCAAAAGTCAATGCCTCCGACCTGGAATCATGATCATCTCCAAAGGCCACTTCCAGGGCTATCTTACCAACAGGGTATGCTGACTTACCAGGTACCACACCATGGAATACCGTATTGGACGGTTTAAGATTTTTATCTGTTAGTCCCATACAACGGAAGGTCTCATAGTATAAGATATTAATACTGCTCCCTCCATCCATGAGCACCTTGGTGAACTTATAACCTCCCACCTGAGGCGCCACCACTAATGCTAGCTGACCCGGATTATCAACCCGGGGAGGGTGATCTTCTCTGCTCCACACAATTGGCTGTTCAGACCAGCGTAGATATTGGGGCACGGCCGGTTCGACAGAATTCACAGTCCTCCTTTGAACCTTCCGGTCTCGCCTGTCCAAACTGGTGGTGAAGACATGATATTGCCCACTATTCAACTGCTTCGGGTGACTCTGGTAACCCGACTGCTGTTGCTGCTGATTGTAACCACCCTGGTTATTACTTTGATTGTTATGTCCGCCCGGATTACCATTAAATCCTGAACCAGAATTTCCTCCACCGTAACCTGGGCCGGATCCTGAGCCACCACCGGAGCCATGATCATACCGGAAAGCGTTAGAATTCTTGAACTCCTGCATAATGTAGCAGTCCTTCCAAAGGTGGTTTGCTGGCACCTCCTTCGTCCCATGCTTTGGACAGGGCTGGTTCAACAGATAATTTAAGCGGTCCGGGTTAGGATTAGGCACTCCACCACGATACGGCGGTTTACCCTTGCGTCGCTGGCCCTTGTCCTGTGCATTGGTATTAGCCACGAAGTCCATGTTGCCATCCGCTTTACGCTTGCCTCCGCCACCATTACCTGCCGGATTATGCTGCCGCCCTCTAGAGTTGCTGTTCTTCTTTCCCTTCCCTACCTTGTCGTCATCAGACTCGGGATCCTTGGTACTATCAGAATCAACATACTTCACTAATGCAGCCATGAGAGTCCCCATATCCGTGCAATGACGCTTCATCCACCCCAACTTCAACTTTAAAGGCCCAACCGGCAGTTGCCTTCCAGGGTGATAACAACGGTGTCAGCGTTGATGCGGTCTGATGAATGCAAAACTTGCGAGACCCGGCGCACCCAATGAGTCGTCGATTCTCCTTCCTCCTGGACACATGCAGCTAAGTCCAATATCGACATAGGCTGCTTACATGTATCCTTGAAATTACTGATGAACCGGGCTCATAACTGGGCCCATGAACTGATAGAATTGGGCGGTAAGCTTTTTAACCAAGTACGGGTCGTTCCTTCGAGCATCATGGTGAAGTACTTCACACATGCCGCATCATCCACATCAAGAATCCCCATGGCCATCTCATATCTCTCCACCCATGTCTCTGGAGGTTGATCTGCCGTGTAATTTGGTACCTTGCGCGGGCCCTTGAAATCCTTGGGAAGGCGCACATTGCGTAAAGCGGGGACAAGGCAAGGTACTCCCAAAGAACTAGAAGTAACACCGGGATCGACCGAGGTAGTGGGACGAAAGGGCGTAGGCTGCCACGCCTGATACTGTACGGCTAACTCGGCCTCCCTGCGCACTTGGGCCCGGTCCACCTCTTGAGCATTATCAGCACCACCCGCCGGGTTGTCGCCACGGGGCGCTCCACGTCGTTCATTACTTGACACGGCCGACTCATCCATATGTCTGCTATATCTCCAGCTTGGACGAGGGGTGGAGTGGATCCGGTAGCGGCTGTACGAGTATGCTTCCTGTTGGACCAAAGCTGTCCTAAGAAGCTCCTTGACCTGGCGCGTCTGTATTGCCTGTGGTGAATCACCTTCAATGGGAATGGCCTCCAGCCGTGCAGCAGCTGCAACAAGGTTATCCATCGGGTTGGAGTAGTGACCCGGAGGTGTTGGTACAGCCTGGGGTACAACAGTGTTTTGACGAGGCAGATCCGTCAAACGGGGCTCAACCGGCGCGCCTGTCCCAGGGGCTTCTGCCCGGTTTACTCCCGGTGGGTTACTGGTTCCTGCTCCTGGGGTGTTGAAGAGGTCTCTGGCCTCGAACGCGAAAGACAAACGGGATCGGTACTTCCTCTTCATGACTTCATGCGACGCGTTCTGGTCCAACATGAGCCTGTAGGCTTGTGCATCTAAAGCGGCCCGCTCTGCAGTCATCCTGGTGTTTTCAGCTGCCAGGTCCGCCTTGGCCTGCGTGATCAGTTCCCTCACCTTTGCAATCTCCGCATTATGGACATCCTGATCCGCCGGGTTAGCTTCTGCTAGAAGCGCAGCCAACGCATCAAACAAATCCGATAAAACTTGAGCCGGCGGGCGCACAGAGCCTCCTGCCCCGGCAGCCGTCGCCGCTACTGAACCGGAGGTTATTGCCGCAGCGGTCGAAGAATGAAGCACTGCTTGTGTACCGTCCATGAATATTCCAACCCGGTTGGGCAGATCAGAGGGGTCTGGAATACTGTCACCATCGGAACAGCCCCCAATCCGGCTATCGTGTAGTTGATACAGAGATTCGGTTTCTCCGGTGGATGACTCATCGCCGAAATAAACGACGGTCTCGCCACTAGATTCCGATCCATCCTCATAACCTACTTCATGGATGACTCCCACGAAGGCATGCTTCACGGCTAGTTTAACTTGGGCAGATCGCGCACGTTGAGCCGTTTCGACGAGGTCGGTGCAGATGTCCGGCTCAGGGCCCGGTTCACCGATCTTGCCGATGAAAACATGTATGCCACCAAAGGGGACCCGGTACCCGTACTCAATTGAGCCGGCCTCGGGGCCCCAGCCTACATCATCGATGTAGAGCTTGCCGCGACGACTCTTAATCATCCGGCCCACAGCATAGCCCTCGAGTCCTTCGAAGCGGCCCTCCAAGAACTTGAAACCATCGTGCGATAGCCCCACGGTGGGCGCCAACTGTCATGGTTTTGTCACGGCAGATGTCCTAGTGTCAGGACTTAGTCGTGGAGCCATCGCGACAGGTTAGCTTGAAGGGGCTAAAGCGGACACAGGGACGCAAGAGAGTTTATACAAGTTTGGCCCCTTCAATGAAGGTAAAAGCCTACGTCTAGTTGTGATGGAATTGATGGGGTTTCGAGGGCTTAGGGAGCAAACAAGCTTCGCCTAAGTCTCGAGTTGTTGTCTGTTCTCCTGAACCGCCGCCTGGTCGTCCCCTTATATACACGGGTGATGCCCGTCGGTTTCACAGAATCCCAACACCGGTTCATATTCGTATCCGGGCTGATCTCTCCTTATTCCTAACTTATAGAAAAAGTTTACATACAAAGGCCGGTTTACGGCTATAAATCTTAAACCGACTACGGGCCTTGGGCCCTCATCTATCTTCTTGGGCATTAACACTCTTGGACTACTGATGAAGTTAACCCGACCAGTAGTAATATCCCCAACACTCCATATCATCAATATTAATCAAGCAGGAGTAGGGTTTTACCTCCATCGAGAGGGCCCGAACCTGGATAAAAACATTGTGTCCCTTGTCTCCTGTTACCATCCGCCTAGACGCACAGTTCGGGACCCCCTACCCGAGATCTCCCGGTTTTGACACCGACATTGGTGCTTTCATTGAGAGTTCCTCTGTGTCATCGCTTTTAGGCCTGATGGCTCCTCCGATCATCAACAGTGATGCGGTCCAGGGTGAGACTTTTCTCCCCGGACAAATCTTCGTATTCGGCGGCTTTGCACTGCGGGCCAATTCGCTTGGCCATCTGGAGCAGATTGAAAGCTACGCCCCTGGCCATCAGGTCAGATTTGGAAGTTTAAACTATACGGCGAACGACCGCGGAGACTTGATCTTTGACGAATCTGAGCCACAGCTGAGCGCGCCGCACTGTCATGATGGGCATGGCCTAGCTCTGCCGCCGAACAGCGCCCTAGAGGCCGCGCCTGTGTCCGCTCCGACCCGTAGCTCGGAGCTGACCACATCAATCAAGGATGGGTGGTTAGACACCGCCTCGGGGGCTGCAATCTCTACGGCGATCAAGCCGAACACCAATCTTGTCCTCTGCGAAGCCTGTGACTCCAAGGAGCCGGACTCCTCTTCGGACTCCGAGCCCTCTGCGCCCCTACCGATCGAATCCGATTGGGCGCCAATTATGGAGTTCACCACCGCAGGCATATTTCAGCACTCGCCCTTCGGCGACATCCTGAATTCACTCAGGTCTCTCTCTTTGTCATGAGAGTCCTGGCCGGACTATGACCGGCAGGATCGGGATGTGGACAATGAAGAAATTCGATCCCCACCCACCACCCACTTCGTAGCCACTGTCGATAATTTACACGACGTGCTCGAATTCGACTCCGAAGACATCGACGGTATGGACGACGATGTAGGAGACGAACATGAACAAACACCTATAAGGCACTGGACTGCCACCTCATCTCATGATGTATACATGTGGACACACCCAAAGGAAGCGACGACGAGGAATACATGGATGCAATGAAGGATCATTCACTCAAAAAACAATCAAAGCAGCGACATAAGCACCGCCCCAAGACCCGCCTCGACAGAGACAGCAGCAGGATGAGCCGGCGGACGACGAACATGCCTTCGAGCAACCGTCCAAACAGGGCAACTTGGATAAACAAACCGAACAACCCGTCCCCGGCGAAAACAACAGTCCAGACGACCTCACGCCAAATACGCTCATGGAGCAGAAGAACCTCCACAAAAGGCTCGTCGGTACTGCGCGTAGCCTGAAAAAGCAGAAGAAGAAGCCCAAAATTGCAGAAGATGCACTCAGAATCAGATGGAGCAAAGTACTCAACACCGCAGACAAACATGGCGGCAGTCGTCGCACAAAAAGCTATCCAAAGCAAAAGCTACTGCCTAAATTTGACGAGGAGGCCTTAGAGCCCCCGCAGTCAAAAAAATAAGAAAGCCACCCGGTCGGATAGACGACCCCATGGCCAGCATGGAGCGGCAAGCGGCGCCGCACACAAGCCAGCAGGCGATCCACTCAAGGATTTGCGTCAAAAGGACGGCCCAGCCAGATCTATCTATGGGCCAAGAAAGCAAGCTCTAGTAAGCAACGCAACACAACAAATATCCGAACATCACGGCACGCCCAGATACAGGGGTGCCGCACACCCCCTATGTTTCACCGATGAGGTGCTGGACCATGAATTTCCAGCGGGATTCAAGCCCGTAAACATAGAGGCGTACGACAGAACAACATACCCTGGAGTCTGGATTGAGGATTATATCCTCCATATACACATGGCCAGAGGAGATGACCTCCACGCCATAAAATACTTACCCCTCAAGCTCAAAGGGCCAGCACGGCATTGGCTTAAAAGCCTTCCCAAAAACACCATTGGAAGTTGGGAGGAGCTCGAGGATGTTTTTCGGGCAAATTTTCAAGGGACCTATGTCCGACCTCCGGATGCGGACGATTTGAGCCATATAACTCAACAGCCCGGAGAGTCAGCCCGGAAACTCTGGAACAAATTTCTTACTAAAAAGAATCAGATAGTCGATTGTCCGGACGCCGAAGCCTTAGCAGCTTTCAAACACAGCGTTCAAGACGAATGGCTCGCCAGACACCTCGGCCAAGAAAAGCCAAGAACAATGGCCGCATTAACAAGCTTCATGACCCAATTTTGTGCGGGAGAGGACAGCTGGTTGGCAAGATGCAGCACCAGCGACCAAAGTACATCCGAAGTCAGGGATGGAAATGGGAAACCGCGACGCAACAAGGACCAGTGCCGGACTAAGGGAAGCAGTCCGAAGAGCATGACAGTCAATGCCGGATTCAAAAGCTCTCGGCAGAATCAGAGAAAGCTGCCCCTTAAGGATAACAGGGATGAGTTATCTAACCTGACCAAAATCTTGGACAAGATATGTCAAATTCACAGTACTCCCAGGAAGCCCGCGAACCATACCCACAGAGATTGTTGGGTTTTCAAGCAATCCGACAAACTCAACGCTGAACACAAGGGGCTCGACAAACCAAGTGAGGACGATGACGAACTCCACAAGCAGAGCACCAGGAAACAAAAAGATTTCTCACAAGAAGTCAAAACAGTAAACTTACTTCACGTGATGAATAGAGTGGCGCCAACAGAGATACGCGCCATACGGCCTATCCCAAAGGAGCCTCGCCAATGGTCGTTAAAACCGATCACCTTCGACCACCAGGATTACACTAGAGGTATACGGAACGCAGGCTGGACTGCCCTGGTATTAGATCCACTAATCGATGGACTCCACTTTACAAATGTCCTGATGGGCGGTAGTGCTTTAAACCTGCTATATCAGGACACAATCCGCAAAATGGGAATAGACCCAACAAGAATTTGCCATACCAATACTTCCTTTCAAGGAGTAACGCCAGGCCCGGATGCCCATTGCATGGGTTCTCTTCGGCTAGAAGTTATGTTCGGCTCCCCCGACAACTTCCGCCGCGAAAAGCTAACCTTCCATATCGCCCCATTTTCAAGTAGCTATCAAGCACTACTGGGACGAGAAGCTTTCGCCCGCTTTAACGCAATACCGCATTATGCATCTCTTACGCTTAAAATGCCTGGTCCATGAGGCGTCATCTCACTAAAGGGCAATATTAAGTGTCCCTCGAGTGCGAAAGAATATGCGTCTGCCTTGATAGCCATGCATTAAAACAGCTTCACCAACGAAAGCATCTGCCAGGTCGTCAAGACCACGGGCTCGGCTAGGCGAGCCCGGAGCAAAAATATAACGGATAAAGGTTTAGTAGTCATACACCCCTATACAAGGGGCTCCGCGTATGTAAAATACACGACAATAAGGCTCCATTTCACCCGTCTTAAAATTATACATTGTTTATCTAGTACAGCGTACATTCCGCACTACTATTCTTTTTTTTTGTCAGCTAAGTTCCTCTCTTTTACAGATGAACAACATGCTACGCCCGTCCAGGACACGACACAATGGAGACACAGGCGCAGACGTGTAGCAGGGACCCGTCTCCAGGATTCTTTTTAGATTAAGACCCTGCGTAAACCTTTTTTACTGTCTCTTGTTGATACACATCCCCCGGATTCTCTGTACAGCCGAGGAGGAGGCTAGCATTTTGGCATGTGGCCACGTCAGAGTTTTGCACGTACCTGGACATCAGGGGCTTATAACCAAGGGCGCTGTTCCGCCCGTTTTCATAAAAGACCGAATACCTTAGGGAGTGTTCGGCGTCGCGAGTTTGGCCTTATATGCATCAGCTCCAAATCATGTCTTTGGTTAAATGTTGGGTTTGCTCGGCTCTTGTGTTTTGCTGCCTTACGTTCCGCTCTATCGGCTAAGGCGGCACCAGGAGAACTACTGCGATTGTGCCCCGGTTCAGCCGGGAGAGCACCTCAGTAGAGAAAGCCGAAAACTGACTGTCATGATATAGCGTGAGACTGGTCAACCACTCGATGACCCGCCGGAATCTTTAGGATTCCTCCACATTAACGAAGGGCCGTTTCCCGGCCAGGCACACACGCGCCCCGAATTCGGGTGAGCGCGGCGCCACCAGGGGCTGTATAGCAGCCCCACTGTCAAACTCCTATGGCTAAGTGAAAGTGATAAAGCATTATAGTCCGGTTGCCTAGTTCGCTGCGCTATCACCTCCTTAATAGGACCAAGACGTTAGATCAAGTGTGAAAATGTGCCTTCTGCGAACACCCCCGCATTATATGCGTGGGGGCTGAAGCCAAAGACTGCCATCTTTCAGGTTATATACACATATACATTAACGGCCGCACATGAGGTATCTCAATTCTTGAAGGCACAAGTATAAAAAGCTTCTATATATTATCTCCAAACTTTGTTTTACAATAATACATGTTATTCAAACATAATATCCTACAAGCACTGCATCTCTATTAAACGAGCGCCCTGCAGAACTTCCTGAAAATAGTGCTCGGCAGGTACTCGGATCTCATCCGAGTCCGGGGTTGCAATAGCGGTGGACTTCATCTCTGCCCAGTATGTCTTGACACGGGCAAGAGCCATCCGCGCACCCTCTATGCATGCTGACTTCTTCAGTGCATTAATATGCGGCACCGCACCAAGGAACTACTGCACCAAGCTAAAATAGCTCTTCGGCTCAGGCCTTTCCGGCCACAGATGACTCACGACATACTTCATGGCGAGTCCGGATAACCTACTCAGCTCAGCCCATTCGTCCAGACGATCGGTTAATGGAAGCGGGCGCTCTGGATTGTGGAACTGCGACCAAAAAAGCTTTTCCACTTCGTGATCCTCCTTATCTCGGAAGTGTTCGGCCACGTCCGCGGCACTCGCTGCCAAATGCAGATAAGTGTCCGCCATACTCCACAACCGGTCTAGAGAAGCATATTTAGGATCCCCGAACTTCCTTCACAGCACAAAGGGCTTTCCAGCCGCGATATCTCCGGCCTGACGTAGCTCCTCTTTCATAGCTCTCATCACAGAGCGAGCATCCTTGGCCTCGGTAATGGCCTTTTCCAGGTCCGTCCGTTCCGTTTGATCTTCTTTTTCAAGAACCTTGCAGCAGTCGGCAGCACTCTTCAACTTTACAGCCATCTCGGCTATTTCCTTCTTGCTTCGACAGTGAGCAGCCTATTCGGCTTTCAGCTCTTCAATTGCCTTTACGACAGCCGCATCACTTTTCCTGGCTTGCTCCTTGGCTCGGGCAAGTTCCGCCCGAAGATTATCCACGACAGTAGCACCATCTGCATCAAGCGCACACGTTGTAAGATACTGGCATCAAGCTCCTCTTACCAAGTGCCACTGGAGAAATAACATACCTTGTGCCTCATCAAGCCGCTTGTTGACAAGCGTGATGTCGGCATCTGCCACGTCAAGTTGCCGCTTTAGCTCGGCAAATTCATCAGTCCGGCTGGCCACTTGACACTTCGCCACCTGCATAGGAAAGGCGACATATTATACCTAGTATTATGATCCTCTGCGCGCCATCATTTTTGACAACGCGCAGAGTCTCAGGGGCTACTATCTATACAGTACGCATCTTATATACGCGAAACTGTCAAAAGGTACATCATTTTGCGTACCTCAAAACCTGTCAGCAAACTTCTGACAGCCTCGTGCAACCCGTTCTCCGTGGATGCAATCCTCTCAATCACCGTACCCATCAACGCACGGTGTTCTCCCGAGATAGACACTCGCCCGAGCAGATCCTTCAGCTCCTCCGCCCGTGCACCAGACTATGCCGGACTCGCCCGATGGCCTTTTTCGAAGGCCGGACACGGAGGGCTTTGGGAGGCCATACGGCTGCCTTCCGGCCCTGCCGGATTCGGAGAAACCCTCCGCAACGACACCTCAGGGTCGCTCGCCTCACAAGGCGGTACGGTAGGGGGAGGCGTGCCGCTCTCCATCATCTCCAGAAGAAGATCCCCTGAAGATGAGGTCTGCTGAGAAGGGCTGAGATGCAAACTACAAGGTAAAATTTCGGTTATTTTCCTCAGAAATAAAACAGGGATGTCTCTCATTTTAAACTCCCCTCTTTACTTACGACTCGTTGGAGGGCTGATCCCCTTGGGGGCACAGTGCGTCCGAGGCATCCTCCGGCGCAGGACCCTCTGATGAAGATTTCTTCCCCCGCTTTGAGACCATGGTCTCCGGGTCTTCAGAGGCCGTCCTCTTCTTCCCCTGGGTAGAGGAATTCTTGATTCCTCCTTTTCTGATAGCCTCCTTCGGGGAGGCGGTAGCTTCCTTGTTCCCCCCTTCGCCTTCTTCCAAAGGCGCGACCTCCAGCATTCTGGTTAACAAGGGATCCGGCGCGGTCTCCGGGAGGGGGGCCGGACACCTGATTAGCTTCGCTTTCGCTATCCACTCCTGCTTAAGGGATAGTTCTTTTAAGGACAATTTTATGATAAAAATACGGATAGGGTGTCCGGGTACGGGGCTACTTGCTTGAGTATCCGGGCGATTGCAGCTTAGACCTGCGTCCTCGGTCGAGTCCGGACACATTGCTTGTGATTCGAAGAACAATTTGTACATCTCCATGGGCGTCGCGCCCATAAAATGTTGGAGATCTTGTGGTCCCTCCGGATTGAATTCCCATAGGCGGAGGGGGCGACGTTTGCAGGGCAGGGTCCGGTGTTTCAGCATGACCTGCACTACTATGACCAGACTGATGTCTCTTTCTAGGAGATCTCGAATACGACCCTGCAACAAAGGCACGTCCTTGGATGGCCCCCAGTCTAGTCCTTTATTGACCCATGACGCTAGCTGTGGTGGGGTACCCGAGCGAAAGGCGGGTGGCGCCACCCACTTGGTGGGGAGCGGTGATGTAAAACTACTCTCGTTGCCATAAGCTGGACTCCACTTGAAAAGAGCCATCGGGCCATGGAGCACCAGCATTTTTGCTTATAAAAGCACCTCCGCACTCCGCGTACCGCCCCACGATCATCTTTGGCTCTACTTTAAAAGTCTTGAGCCACAATCCGAAGTGAGGAGAAGTGCGGAGGAAGGCTTCGCACACGACGATGAACGATGAGATGTGGAGGATGGACTCCGGAGCCAAGTCGTGAAATTCCAGCCCATAATAAAACATGAGCCCCCTTACGAAGGGGTCCATAGGGAAGCCTAGCCCCCGAAGGAAGTGAGACACAAACACCACGCTCTCACCGGCTTGGGAGTGGGAATGACCTGCCCTTGAGCAGGCAGCCTATGCGAGATTTCGCCGGTCAAGAACCCGTCCTCTCTCAACTTCAGCACGTCCTCCTCCGTGACGCATGAGGGCATCCGTCGGCCTTGAAGGTCCGAAGCACCTGAAATCTAGAGCCTTGGGTGTTGGAACTCGAGGCGAAGGGCAAACTCATTTGAGATTGAAAGAAAGGAGTAAGGCCTTGGTCTCTTTATAAGAGGTTGAATACCAAGGGCCCTCCCCGTGACCGTTTGGGACTCGCCTTTGATCGAGAAAACATACCAACGGGCACGACTGGGTTACCCATGTCCGTATTGATGAGAATCCCGTAAATAAAGGGGACACGATCTCTGCTTCGACAAGACGTGCCAAGGAAATCGCCTCGCTAAACGCGCCGAGGTGGGACAATAAAACGATTCAAATAAAGGCTTGGCCGTGGTGTGATGTCACGCTACGGAATATGTCAGCAGATTAGATTTGTGTAAATATTATTCTCTCTATGGCAATATGTGGAAACTTATTTTGCGGAGCCGAACACTACCTTTGTGTTCAAAATCTTCTATGAAGTACTTGGAGGAGGAACCCGCCTTTCAATGCCGAAGACAATCTGCGCGCCGGACTCGTCGTCATTGAAGCCTGGTTCAGGGGCTACTGAGGGAGTCCTGGATTAGGGGGTGTTCGGATAGCCGGACTATACCTTCGGCCGGACTCCTGGACTATGAAGATACAAGATTGAAGACTTCGTCCCGTGCCCGAAAGGGACTTTCCTTGGCGTGGAAGGCAAGCTTGGCGATACGGATATGTAGATCTCCTACCATTGTAACCGACTCTGCATAACCCTAGCCCTCTCCGGTGTCTATATAGACCGGAGGGTATTAGTCCGTAGGACACAACAACAACAACAATCATACCATAGGCTAGCTTCTAGGGTTTAGCCTCCTTGACCTCGTGGTAGATCTACTCTTGTACTACCCATATCATCAATATTAATCAAGCAGGAGTAGGGTTTTACCTCCATCGAGAGGGCCCGAACCTGGGTAAAAACATCGTGTCCCTTGTCTCCTGTTACCATCCGCCTAGACGCACACTTCGGGACCCCCTACCCGAGATCCACCGGTTTTGACACTGACACTTATGTTTTAAGAGTGTTTTGTGCAGTTCAACTTGAATGTCACACCGGTGACTTTGCTTAATTTTGGTGGAACTGCACAAAGGAGATCGAGATTTGTTTCCAATCTTCGTGGTGAGTTGTTTCAAATCTTGGTCTCAACCACATGATGTACAGTGTGCTTTGAGATGTTGTGCGACTTGTTTTGGTACTGTTTTAAATAAATGTTGAATTGAAGCTATTGTATTGCTATCTTTTCCCATTAAGTAGTGAACAAAAATGGGACCAACCCAGACATGATGCTTGTTGCTTTGTTACAACAAATTCAGCATCACCCCCTTTATAAGCCAGTAATTGATGCCACTCTCAGAATTAACTACTGAATCTTATTTCAAAACTGCAAGACTTGTTAGGGATTGGCGGGATTACCATTTTTGTGGCCGCATGTTTCATCCTCTATTAGCCAGTAATTGATTCCTTTTTTGCCTCCGTTTAAATAGGGATATCTATTCAACTTGTTGCTATTGCGACATTTTGCTTCGCTACGTGAAACACTTTGCTTGATTTCAGTGCAACTGCACAAAACGAGATTGGATTTCCTATTTGTGTTGGAAGATTCGTATTTTATCTTGTCCGTCTCATGAAATGTCAGTACAGGACTTCATCCACATGATTGTGTAGTGTGCTTTGAGATGTTGTGCTACTTGTATTGGTACTGTTTTAAATAAATGTTGAATTGAAGCTATTGTATTGCTGTCTTTTCCCATTAAGTAGTGAACAAAAAGGGGACAAACCCAGATATGATGCTTGTTTCTTTGTTACAACAAACTCTGCATCACCCCCTGTATAAGTAGATGGAAGCACATACTGTTGTTGCGCCCACTCTCCCCTGGAACTGTTTATGCTTTTCGTTAATCTAATGTCGCTGGTAAAATTAAGCAATGCCACTCTCATAATTAATTAACTACTGAATCTTAGTTCAAAACTGCAACACTTGTTAGGAATGGTACTATCCTGCTTTGTAGTTCTTTCTACATGTTTAACCAAGGCATTGTTAAGATAATGTCTCTGTTAAAATGAATCAGTTACATTGGTTTAGAAATGGTACTTTTCTGCTTTGTCGTTCTTTATACATGTTGAAACAAGGCATTGTTAAGATAATGTCTCAATCAATATGAATGAATCACACTGATGGAGAATTGCTACTCTCCTGCTTTGTTTCCTATTAAGATAAAGTAGATCAGTAGATGCTTTTCTTCTAGGAGTACAAGTCATCAACCGTTATTTCTCACTAATTGTTTCCCTTATACCTATTGTTGCTTACAGGATATCAAAATTAAAGCTCGGTTTTATTCTGACATCGATTTTAGTTGAACTGCACAAAAGGAGCCAATGTGTCCAAGGCAAACTGCTGCATTACTGGGTCCAGTTGGTCGTTCCACTTTGCAGAAAGAAGGAGTCACTGCTGCGCTACATTACAGAAGAAATGACCAAGAAGCTTTACAGAGTATTATTAGACACCGGTGACATGACTAGTCTGCAGAGACCATTAGCAATTTAACAACACGTGGAGTGCCCTGGGCAAAAAGTGCCCAAACAAGTACAAGAAGCGACAGGACTCCACGATCATAGGCATTACATATTTTGAATGGGAGAAGCTTGTCAAAGTTTAATCATTGATGTTAGCAAGAAGACGTTAGTTTAATATATTGGAATTGGAAAAACTTGTCAAAATTTGCTCATTGATGTTAGCCAGAAGACATGCATTTGATATTTTTGAGTGCGATGCCCTTGCTGTGAGCAATGTCGAGTGTTTTTTCCTATTCATGTGTTCAGTTTAGAAGTAAATAGTTACTCTGCTGAGATATTCCTGTGTTAAGAGTTTGTTCTGAATATTGTCTATGTAATGCCAGGCCTTGTGTTTGATTGCAAATTTGAGCTTGGAGTGTTATGGCATGCGGCATCACGAGCTGTTCACCGTGCCTCCTGAGAATAATGCTTCATATTGTTTTGCATGTCGATCTAATGCCAGTGATTTGCTTGTTAAGAAGATCATCCTCTTCTGTTGTTTCCGTGCTTAAGAAGTTCATCGTCTGATGTTTCATTCATAGCCTATACGACAAGTCGGGTAGGTTAGACGTGAAACCATATGATCTTTCGACCAACTCATGATATTAGGCCGTGATTGGATCGTCGTTTTCCAACCAAAACCGCTCGTAAAAGTGACGCTTGTAAATTAAAGCAGATGGTCTCGGGCGAAGGCGCTTGGTTGGTCGATTTCGACTAGTAAAATATCAGAAGTACTTCACACACGATAATAACATTGAACGACACTCAGACGATTGCTAATCCAGCCGTTAGCTACTGTTTCATCCTTGCCCATGGATGGCATGATACGCACGTCGTGCATGTATCATCTGGTAATGTCGTCCATATAGCAGTGCTCATAAAATATACACTGGTCTCTCAAATTACACGCGTAACCCGCCGGTTTTACTTACAGACCTCGGACCCTGGGTTTCATTACACTTGTATTTTACGCATTGTTTCCGATGACGAGTAAACTACACTTGTATGTTAATACAGGCTTGAAATCAACCAGAGCTCCCAAGCGCGGCCTTACCATTTCATGTCGTCTCAGTTTCTCGAAGGTGCTCATAGGTGTCTGATGATCCTGGTTTCCTGAATGAGCAGCGGGCGCTGTATCAGACCATCCATAGGGCCCGCGAGACCCTCTCCGTTGTCCTTCGAGTTGTTGCGCTCACCGTGGCGCCGAGCATTGTTAAAATCGTCAACGAACATGAGGATTCATGAGATGACTTTATTTTGACTGGATGACACTAGGGACCCACTAGGGCCATAGCCGTACGTACGCAAGTGCCTCCTTATTATGTACAACTATTTTTTTTGCTTTCTCCTGGTTTCCTGACATCACGGTCCCACACCATTGTTAACCTATGTAGTCAATATAAACGAGAGAATTGCACATGGTGCGGCCGATAGCTGGGACCAAGCAACTCGAGCAGTATTCGTGTTTTTAGGCATGAGCACTGTAGAGTTTTTCTTGGCGATGATTTCGTTGTTGTTCAGAGGAGAGCAGGGTATTAACTGGGCGGGCTGTGACCCGTCTACCCCAGGCCAGATATCCAGCCCAGATACTAATTTTTTCAAGATGAAAATGGCTAGCCCAGCTATACGTCTTTTTGAGGAATACCCAGGCAAGGTGAACTTGTTATTCTCCGCCCCGCTGGGCTGCAAATCTTTCCTAGGAGGGATGCATTAGGCTTAACAAGAAATGGGCTTTAAAAAATAATAAATGGGATGTAATTATAAAAACTAGGCGGTAACTATAGAAATGCACCAAACACGAAATTAGTTTATAAAATATTATTTATGGATTTTGAAAATCTAAATTTTCATTGTTGCGCACGCAATGTTTTGTTAGATTTTTACATAATACAAATTTATATTTAATCTGACTAGAAATTTCAGGATAAAAATATTTCGGATTCCATCAAAATGTGGGAAATTTTATTGAATTCTGTCTTCAACGGTTGGTTGAAATTATTAATCATTGTCCTAGCTAGAAAATGGGATGTACTTTTAACAAACTGTAAATGGGCTGTTGTAAATTCCATTAGAATTCAAAAATGGGCTGTACATATTTACAAAACGCAAATGGGCTATAAGTTCTCTGCCACACACTTGTGGGCCTACTAAGTGATGCGTCCCCTAAAAAAATAAGTTGACGCGTATGCATGGCTTTGCCAACTTATTATAGTCAACACACGGTTCTAGCAATAGTGGCCGTTGGATGTCTATCCAATGGATGTCGTGCTTCTTCTTCAATCTCGGATATTCTTAGCTTCGGCCGCCCAAAAAATGATTCCTCCCCCTGACATCTGGGGCGCACCGTTTCGGAGGCTGACCTGTGGGCCTACTAAGTTGGAGCGTACCAAGGGCTTTGTCAACTTAGTCAATATAAACGATTCTAGCTTCAGTGACCGTACGATGTCCATCCAATGGCCGTAGTGCTTCTTCAACCTCTGGTCTTCTTGGTCCAGCCGCCCAAAGCAGCGCCGGTCGTGCCGCCTCCTCCTGCCTCCCGTGGCTGGCTGTGTTGCCGCGGAGGCCTCACCGCTAGGGCTGGACGAAAATCCCGTTACTCGCGAGTTTAATGAGCACTCGGAAGCTCGACTCGTTAAGGCTCGTGCTCGTTAGTTAGTGAGCTGAGCTGAACAACAATTTTAGCTCGTTAATATGAACGAGCTTAACGAGCTAGCTCGCGAGTATCATGAGTAGCTCATTTGGCTCGTTTATTTGTACATCCCTAATTTTTAGTTTTATTACTAGATGAAAAATGCCTAGTGCTCAGCCCGGCCCACAGGCCACAGCCCACCCCCACCTCCTCGGCTCCCCATCACGGCCTACTTACCAGTTACGATTTACAAAGAGACCAAAGGAGGAGCCGAGGAGACTACAGAATACAGTCAGACTACAGAGAGATGGGAAAGGGAAAAAAGCAGCAGGGCGACGGCTAGGTTTAGGTCTTTGACCACGGCATGGCGGCGGGGATCTGCTTCCTTCTCTTCTCCAGAGGCTGCCGACGACCACTTTAGCCCGCCTCCGCCATCTCCATCCGCGTCCCCATGGAACGGCGCGAGCGACCACCGGCTGCAGGCGGCACTCCAAGCATGGAGTCTAAGGTCCAGAAGAAGGTGGTGAGGAAGAGGACTTCGGCCTCCGATTCAGCATCATGGGAGTCTCCTTCGACGGCAACAAAGCCTTCTCGTCCTCATCAGCAAGCGCAAGGAGAAAGGCGCCCAAGAGCAGAGGAGGCGACATCACCTACATGCTCTGACGCTGATGCCGTCGGTGGTGGATTAGGACCGGTGAGATTGTTTATCTCACACTCTCATTTTTGTTTTCTATAACATTCCAGCTCATATTAGCATATACTTTGAATTTTTGATGCCCTAGTTAGTACTTGTGAATCTGCTGAAACACCAGTGTAGACTGTTGTTAATTGATTGTATAAATACATGTGTACTTAGGTGAAATACTTCATCACACACACACTGACACATGCACCAGATTAAGATTAGCTAGTCTGCTGAAATACCTATGCTGAAGTACCATTGCTGAATGATTGTGGGAATCTTACAATTTCATTTCCTAAATTTTGTACAGGTTCTAAGTTCTGACTTCTATTTTATATGGTAAAAATTACTAAGATGCAAAACGATTCTAGTAAGTAAATGTCCCGACTTCTATTTTCTACAGGTTATTAGTATCACTTACTACTTAATGCACCAGGAAGATGTGTTTCTATTCATTGATACAATTTTGCACATTGTAATTAATTATGTAGTGATACTTACTAATTTTGCACATTGCAATTAATTATGCAGCGATACTTACTAATTTTGCACATTGCAACTAATTATGTAGCGATACTTACTAATTTTGCACATTGCAATTAATATTTGGCTTGTAAAAATCTGAATCATGCAGTTTCATTTTCCACAGGAAGACGACAGCGATGAAGATGAATGGGTAGAGGTTCATGAAGGTTATGAGGAGGTTGATGAGGCAGAGGCATATGATATGGATGATGATATGTCAGAGCCTTCTCTTGGATCAGGAGATAATGGAAATGACACAGAAGTTGAGGTCAATGGCAAAGAGAAGGCAAACAAAGGAGGGAAAAGGAAAAAGGCAGGAGTGGATGGAGCTAAGGTGAAGGTAAAGAAAACAAGACTTAAAGGTGCAGAATGTCGGCAGCATTTCAAGGAGGTCAAAGCTGTAAGCAAGAGGACGCCAGGGGCGGTTGTCACAAAGGCAAAGTGTTTGCATTGTGCTAAATTGTTTGCTTATACTCCTGGGGGGTCAACTACTAGCCTCAATAGGCATAAAGATGTTTGTCCAGTCTATCTAAACAAGAAGGGAAGATAACTAAATCAAGGTACAATCAACTTCGATCCTGAAAAGCCAGGTGCATCTCTCATAGTAAACCATGAATACAATCATGCAGAAGTTGTTAAGATCATAGCAAAAATGATAATTGTGCATGATTATCCCTTTAGGATGGTAGAGCATGCTTGGTTCAATATCCTCATGAAGTATATGAATGCGTCCTACAAGTTTATTGGTCGGAAGAAAATTAGAGCTGAATGCATGAAGGTGTATCTTTCTGAGAAAGAAATCCTTAAAAAGCAACTAAAGTCTGTTGAAAGCATTAGTTTGACATGTGATCTATGGACTTCAAACCAAACACTCTCATACCTAGCTGTGGTTGCTCACTACGTAGATGATGATTGGATCATGCAATGTCGTTTTTTAAACTTCATAGAGTTAGATCCACCTCACTCGGGTAGTGTCACAGCTCAAGCAGATTTTGAGTGTTGCCAAGAATGGAAAATAGAAGATAAGATCATGATAATCCCTATGGATAATGCTTCCTCAAATGATAATGCTGCTAAGAGATTGATGGACAAGATAATTGCTAGGAAATCAGCTAAATTTATTCCTAAGTACTTCCATGTTCGCTGTTGTGCGCACATTGTCAATTTGATAGTGAATGATTACATTGCTCTATTGCAAGCTTTGATCAATAAGCTTAGGGATACTGTCAAGTATTTGAAAAAAATCTCCAACACGCATGTACAAATTGTTGATGGTTTGCAAGTCTCTGAATATGGAAGTTGGGAGAGGTTTATGCCTGGATGTTGCTACTAGATGGAACTCTACATGCAGAATGGTAGAGGCTTGCACTGTGTATAGGGCTGCTTTCAAAGAGTATGCAGAGGTAGATGCTACCTACAAATGGCATCCTGAAGATGAAGAGTGGGCATTATATGAGAAGATTCAACCCATCTTGAAATCGTTTGCCGAGGTAACAACTATACTATCAGGATCTAACTATCCTACTGCCAACATTTTTTATCCATATATCATGAATGTTAAGATTGCTATCGTAGAGCATGCCATGGGTTCGAATGCAAACTTGAAAAAGATGGGAGAAGCAATGCTTGATAAGTTTGATAAATATTGGGATAGCAATAGTGAAGGTGAGGAAAATGAAAACAATGGGAAGAACAAAAAAAGGAGAAGAACAATGTCATGGTCATTGCAGCCATTCTTGATCCTAGGTTTAAGATGAAACTTGTTGATTACTGTTTTAAGAAAATGTATGGTAAAGAGAAGGGCAGTAGTGAGGCCGAGGAAATCAAATCTGAATTCTTTGATCTCTATGCTACTTATGAGATGGAAAATCGCAAGAATGAGGCTGGCAACAATAATGAACAAAGTTCAGTATGTAGTAGGCAAACAAGTACATCCATGTCCTCATTGTCAAGTGGGTTTCAGTCCTTCCTAGAGGAGACAAATTCAGAGCCATCTAAATCTGAATTGACCAGTTACCTTGAAGAAAAAACCCATCCAATTCTAGATCCAAATTTCAAGGTAGTTGATTGGTGGAGGTTGAATGCTCATAGATATCCTATCATGGCAAAGATGGCAAAAAAGTTCTTGACTATACCAGCAACTAGTGTCTCATCGGAGTCAACATTCTCTACGAGCGGCAGAATTCTCGATGACTATCGTAGCTCTCTCAGCCCAAACATGTTTGAGGCACTTGTGTGTGCTTCTAGCTACATCAAAGGATCAAAAGAACACCAGCTTAAGACTACAATTACAGTGGTAATATTTCTTGTTCTCTGCTCTGTATTATATTCTTGCAACCTTTAGACTATTGGTAAATGTTTTCTCAAATTGCATATTTGCACATACCTTTGTAGGAACAAGGCAATGATGACGATGTCGAGTTCATTCCATTTCCTGAAGATATGACAGAAAGCAACTAGTAGGCCTCCCATATTTTTATTGAGTGTGATTGTATTGCTGTAGCATTGTACTATTGTTTATTTGCTTGAATCATAACTAGTGAATTTCTCTATGTCTATGTAGGAAGATGAAATGGATGAACTGATGAGCCAGCTTATGTGAGGAGCAGGAGCTACTTTGCATTTGCTTAGCTAGAAGCTACCATTTTATTTTGGTCATTGTTAGTTATGCAAGACCTTATGTTGATGAAGTGTCATGCTGAAGTGGTGAAGTAGTTAATATAATATGTACTGCTAGTCTGCTGATCGAACTTGATCCAATGTTGAGCGCCTAAGCCATGTACTGCTTTATCTTTTGAAGTCCTGCACTTGTCTTTGTCAATGGCCCTACTTATTGTTGTTGTTCTCCTAGTGATTGTGCATGAAGTATATATGAAGGTTGAACCATAATGGTGTATGAAGTATGGCCCTGCTTATTGTTGCTGTCACTCTGTGTTGCTGTTAAAATATTCTTTAATTGTGTCATTGTGTGTTGCTGGTAGTTATTGGTTGTCGCATTATGTGATACTATTTGTAAAGAATAAATTTGGCAAAGGTTGCTGCATTACTATTTTGCTAGCTTCTGTACTGTTTACAACTCTAACGAGCACTAGTGAGCGCTCACGATATTAACGAGTATTAACGAACCGAGCCGATCAAGAGTTTGAGCTCGTTACAATTAACGAGCTTAATGATCACGAGCTTAACTATCACGAGCTTAACGATCACGAGCTTAACGAGTCGAGTAGCTCGTTAGTCCAGCCCTACTCACTGCCCCCATACTAATCCCACCGCTGGCCAGGCCATCCCTCCACTCACCCACACCCCCTGTTATTCTGCGGCGACGGCAGCCTCACACCGCAGCCGAACCAGTGAACCCTCGTGCTCCTATCCGCGCTGGCTCCCACTGCTGCGTCTTCCCAGCTCCGCGTCGTCCCCTTCCTAGGCCTCGCCGTCGTCCACCGCCCTGGTGCTCTCGGCGCGGCGTGGTCAACGATCGACTTCCATCGGAAGAGTACTGTACGTGGAGAGGCTGATAGCTGGGTCCACCGCAGCCGCAAGGAAGTGCCTCCTTATTGCACGCAAAATAATTATTCCTCCACCTGACAGCGGGGACCCACCGGACGGGCCACCTTATCTCGCGAAAAAAAACGTTTCCCCTGTGACTGTTGGGACCCATCGGACGGGCCACCGTATTTCACAAAAAAACGTTCCCCCCGCTGTCAGCTCGGACTGACCGGAAGTGCCTCCTTATTACGCACAAAAAATGAATACTCCGCCTACTAGCTGGGACCCACCTTGGTGGGAGGCTGACTTGTGGGCCTACTAAGTTGACGGGGACGGAGGGCTTTGTCAGCTTAGTCAATATGAACGATTCTGGCTCCAGTGACCGTACGATATCCATCCAACGGCTGTAGTGCTTCTTCAACCTCTGGTCTTCTTGCTCCAGCCGCCCAAAGCAGCGCCGGTCATGCCGCCTGCTCCTGCCTCCCGTGGCCGGCTGTGCTGCTGCGGAGGCCACACCGCCCCCTACTGTTCCCACTGCTGGCCAGGCCCTGCGGCGAGGGCAGCCTCACACCATAGCCGAACGAGTGAACCCTCATACTCCTCTCCGCGCGGGCATCCACTACCGTGTCTTCACCGGCTCCACGTCGTCCCCTTCCTAGGCCCCGCCGTCGTCCACCGCCCTGGTGCTCCTCGGTGCGGCGTGGTCAACATGGTCAAGGAACAACTTCCATCGGACGTGGATTGTACGTGGAGAGGCTGACAGCTGGGTCCACGGCGGCAGCAAGGAAGTGCCTCCTTATTACGCGAAAAATAATGTTTCCTCCACCTGACAGCAGGGACCCACCGGACGGGCCACCGTATTTCGCAAAAAAAATGTTTCCCCTCGACTGCTTGGACACACCAGCTACACCTTCTCATGCAAGGAAGTGCATCCGGGCAAAAAAAAAACGATTCGCACCCCTGACTGCTGGGACCCACCAGCTACATCTTCGCACGCAAGGAAATGCGTGACAATCGGGACCCACCTGGTCAAAGCATACATAGCGTTGTCATTCTGACCACGAACGTGTACGTACATATATACTTGTGGATGTAGAGGCGCGCACGTGTTGTAGTAAAGGCATGCACGTAGCATGTACACGTACATACAGCGGCCAGGGTGCAAGAAAGAAAATATGGCCACGTATGTGTACATACGGGCGGGGTCTCGAACGCCTACTCGCGCATACGTACGACGAGGGCTCGTGTACATGGCTGGGTCGGAACGGAGAAACAACGTCATCGTCGTGTTCATGGGGACTCAACGAAATGCGTCGTGTTCATCGGGAGGCAACGGAACGCGTGGGAGCCAACCGGCTGGGTCGGAACGGAATGCGTGGTTTTGTTCATCGGGAGGGCTGGGACGGAACAGGTGATCGAAACAAGGCCTGGCATACCGCGGAACGGAGGAAACGGACCTCCTATGGTCGAAACGGGATCCTGTTCGTCGGGAGGGGTCTGGCGTATCGCAAAACAGAGGAAACAGACCTCCTACGGTCGAAACGGGGGTCCTGTTGATCGGGAGGGGTGTGGCGTACTGCAAAACAGAGGAAACGGACTTGTGTTGGAGCGCTACGGTCGAAATGGGGTTCCTGTTCATCGGGAGGGGTGTGGCGTACCGCAAAACGGGACTCCACGGGATACTATTCATCTCCACCGTCGACCTCCTCCAGCCTCCACGGGCTACCGTCGACCTCGTCCAGCGTCCACGGGCTCCTGTTCATCCAGCCTCCACCGCGCGCTACTCCACCGGCTACTGTTCCACTACCCCTCCACCTTCTACTATTCATCCAGCCCTCTACACCACGGGGTCCTGTTCAACCACCCCTCCACGGGCACCCCTCCACCGTCTACTATTCATCCAGCCCTCCACACCACGGGGTCCTGTTCAACCACCCATCCACAGGCACCCCTCCACCATCTACTGTTCATCCAACCCTCCACCACACCACAAGATCCTGTTTATCCAGAGGCAACGCCACCGCTCACTGTTCATCCAAACCCCCCGCAACGCTCACTGTTCATCCCATCGATCGGCTTCAGTTAGCAGCAGTAGCGAAGGAATCGCTCGATCGGGTTTAGTTAACAGCCATCGATCGATCGCTCGGGTTCAGTAACGCGTAGCCTGTAGTGCAATCGCTCGGGTTCAGTTAGAGCCAACGCCTCGCTCGGGTTCAGTTAGAGCCAACGCCTCGCACACACGCGCGTACGTGTATGAGAGAAACGCGCATCGCTCGGCCCCCGACCTCCCACCATAACTGGCAAGTCCCCGAAATTTTCCTCCCCCTCGCTTCTACCATGGTTTTTTCCGTCATGGACGACCCAAAGAATGTCATGCAGATGCGTCTCCGGCCCGCCTAGGACGAAAAGCCCATTTTCTGTCATGATTTTTTGTCATAGAAGTAGGAGCCCACCACATCTATGATGATACCGGGTTTTGTCACAATTATCGTCATAGAAGTGTCATATGTATGACAGGAAAAAATTCGTTCGGCCCAAAATGTCACGGATGTGTCTTTTTTTGTAGTGATAGCTCACGGAGGCTCTTGGTGCGACCACCTTAGCCTGTCTAGCTACCTCGACCTCCGCATTGTATGCGCGAGCCTCGTTCTCCAGGACATAATATCTTCTTTTGTTGTGATAATAAAAAATAACAAGCGCATGCAAAACAACCGGTACAATAGGTTTCTTATTAAACCTCAAGTTATAAGTATAATTAATGGGTGTGCCCGTAAGGAAATTATGACGTTTCATGGCATCAAAGTCTAAGTACTGTGTAGGTAGGATGGGTTCATCAGGCAGAGGTGTCGGATTTCGGGCTCCGGCAGACCCTTAAGGTTCGAACTCTGGGGTGCGCATGGAGATTCTGCCCTCTACCTCTCCGTCTCGCAAGGATCTAACTACTGAAGGAACAACATAGGGGACACAGAGTTTATACTAGTTCGGGCCACCATTGTGGTGTAATACCCTACTCTAGTTTGTGGTGGGTGGATTGCCTCTTGGGCTGATGATGATGAACAGTACAAGGGAGAACAACCTCGCGAGGGCGTGTTCTAGCTGGGTCGAAGAACTTCTAGGGGAGTTTAGCCGCCCTTCTCTCTCTCTTTCTCTCTCTCTCTCTCTCTCTCTCTCTCTCTCTCTCTCTCTCTCTCTCTCTCTCTCTCTCTCTCTCTCTCTCTCTCTCTCTCTCTCTCTCTCTGCTCGGATTCTGGATACCAGATGCCTCTACCTTGGGGGTGGCTAGGCAAGGGCCCTGGGCCTCTTCCCAAATATTGAGTGGGAAGGGCGCCAACAATCGGCCAATTTGAAGTGGAACATATAGTACACTTATCTTGACTAAAGTTGGTCCTCGCCTGCCAAAGGCCCTGTGGTGACGCCGTTCTGGGCTCCACGATGACCTCCTTCCCACCGTTGGACTGGTCTTGGTCTTGTTCCACCGAAATGGATGCCTTTGCTTGATCCTCTCGCCTGCGCTTGCCCCCTTTGCACCAAAGTGGAAAGGGAGGACACTGCGCGGGCTGGCGCCCGCCTGGCGCCCTTGGTTGTCATGGCTTGCATCATGGGCACCTCGTGAGGTACCCTGCCTTGATCTCTCCGCCTCCTCATGAGCCAGCCTGACGAGGCCGCGCCTGAGGAAGCGCCGTGTCGTCCGCCCCGCGAGGCTTGGCCCCTCGCGAGGGTCTTGGGTCTTGTGTTGATGAAGACGGGCCGTGCTGGGCCTCCTTTGAGCCACGCCGCAGGCCGCAGGCAGGCAAGTCTGGGGACCCCCGTTCCCATAACGCCGACAGTAGCCCCCAGGCGCAAGGCACGCCCGGACTTGGCCATGCCGAGAGGCGAAAGGGCAAGGGCGAAGCGCCGCGGGCCCCAACAGCCTGCGGCCTTGGGCGCCGCGTGGCGGTTTGATAGGACGTGGGCGTCTCCGCTTCCCCACGACGCCTTGGCAACTACGTGACTTGACTAGTCCCTGCATGCATAGATACGGGTCATTATTACCTACGATCATGGTGCTCGACGGTTGGTCTTTTCCGGCTATAAGTACGGGGCCGCGTGAGCTCCGCCACTCCGCCCCTTCCTGCTTCTCTTCTTCTTCTCCTTGGCCACTCGCCACTCGCATGGATCCAAAGAGGTTCTCAGCCGCGGAGAAGGGAAAGGCCAGTCGGGCAGGGCCCGACTCCCCCCCGGCCAAGCGCGTCCGGGGTTGTCCCCGCAAGCATCCCGCGGTCCCCATTGCGGCTCCCCGTGGCCACAGGGATGGTTCCCCGCGTGGTGGTGAGCGCTCGGCTGCCAAGGGGAGGCAGGCTGTGACTGCGCGGCCCCCCAGGCCGCGCTTTCGCTCGGCGGAGGTGCTGCCGGAGTTCGTCGTGTGGTCGGCGGACCCGACCAACACCTGGCTCCAGCTCCCTCGCTTCTTCATTGGCGAGCTGCCGGCCAGCGCCCGGTGCGGCTTCTGGCTCCAGGCTGACGGTTGTTGCAGCAGGGCCTCCTGGGTTTCGCTTGAGGTATCCCCTTCTGGGAACGGGGCCCGGACTCGCGGCTAGCAAAAGTTTGCCCACGCGCGCGGCCCGAGTCAGCGGTGCACCCTGCACTTCAAGTTCGACGGCGACGACACACTCTATGGGAGGGTGTTTGGGGAAGATGGTTGCCGCGCAGGATGCTGCCCCGAGGGCGACGACCGTGGCCAGGGGCCTTGCTCCGACGACGATGGAGGAGACAGCGCCCGCTCGGATGGCGGCGCTCGATGCTCCCCAAGCTCCACCAACTCTTCTTCAGGCGCCTCCTCCAGCGGTGGCCGCAACCAGCCCCCACGCCGTCGCGCTTGCTTGGGGGGTGGCGATTGATCCACCCATCGCCCCGCCCCGGTGAAGCACGAGAGGGAGTCCGCCTGAGCCCTGTAGGCATCCCGGGTCGCCTCGGCTGGCCGGAGCGAGGCATGCCGTGCCTGGATCATCCTTTCTTTGCCTTTTGTTTCCTGTGTAAAAGAGAACAGCTGCATGGTGCCCTGTGGGGGCGTGTTGGAAGTTATTGCTGTTAAAAACTACCTTGATTTAGCTTTCGCGCTTTTCAGCTGCGTGTCTGCACGTAAATAGTTCCTGGCCCCAGCCGTGGGGGGCGACCGACCCAGGCCCTGTGTGCGTGTCGCGGTGCCCGAGGGGCACGGACCGAAGGGGTGCTCCCGTAATGGACCCGGGTCGTGAAACCTCAGAACGAGTAGGACAGGAACCCTCGCGAGGGCAGTCGGCTGCTCTCCCTCGCGAGACTTATTGCAAGAGGAATCAAAACGGGGGAGTGAAAATTGACGAAATGTAAACCAATGACGGTAACAATTCCAATAGAACTTCAACTACGAACAAAGCGAACCAACTGCGGAAAGCAAATGAAAAAGCCGCGTCCGGCACCTAGTCTAGTCTTCGACGTCTTCTCACCAGCGCGGAGCTAAGTGCTGCCACTGGGCGTGGGAGGGAGCCCCAGGGCCTAAGGCCGGCGCTCCTGAGACTCCGGGGCGTGTACAACCCCACTCATTATTACGTGAGAGTGTCACGGGCGGCGAGCTTCACAGGCATTGGCCTTCTTCACAGGCTCCGGGCCTTTCTTCTTGGGGTAACGAGCTTCATAGGCGTTCGCCTTCCTCACAGGCTCTGGGCCTTTTCCAAAAGGGATTGATCTTCACAGGCATTCGCCTTCTTCACAGGCTCTGGGCCTTTTCCAAAAAAGGATTAATCTTCACAGGCGTTCGCCTTCTTCACAGGCTCAGGGCCTTTTCCAAAAAAGGATTAATCTTCACAGGCGTTCGCCTTCTTCACAGGCTCAGGGCCTTTTCCAAAAAAGGATTAATCTTCACAGGCGTTCGCCTTCTTCACAGGCTCAGGGCCATTTCCAAAAAAGGATTAATCTTCACAGGCGTTCGCCTTCTTCACAGGCTCATGGCCTTTTATGGGTAGAACCTCCGGAGGTGTTGGATGTTCCACGCGTTCTGGATCGGCTCCCCTTCCTGAGTCTCCAAGCGCACGGAGCCTGGCCTGGAAACATGAACAACCTTGAACGGGCCCTCCCACATGGGAGAGAGCTTGTGCAGCCCTTCCCTGGAGATAACCCGTCTGAGCACGAGGTCTCCTACCTCGAGGGTCCTGGGGCGGATGTTGCAGTAGTGATATCGTCGCAGCGCCTGCTGGTATCTCGCCGCTCGCAGCGCAGCTTCTCGGCGGCGTTCCTCCCCAGCACGAGGTCCACCCCCCGCATGGCGTCTTGTTGCGCCTCATCGAACGCCAGGACCCGCGCGGAGCGATGTCTGACCTCGTGAGGGAGGACTGCTTCAGCTCCGTAGACCAGGAAGAACAGGGTCTCCCCGGTTGGCTTGGTCGCGGTTGTGAGGATGGACCACAACACGGACTGGAGCTCATCGCACCAACCTCTGCCACAGGCCTCCAGCTTCTTATTGAACGTCCTTGTCTTGAGGCCCCTCAGGACCTCCGCGTTAGCTCGTTCGGCTTGGCCGTTGCTCTGCGGGTGCGCCACCGAAGCGTAGCATATATGCGTTCCAAGGTTAGCACAGTATGTTTTGAAGAGGTTACTGGTGAACTGCGAACCATTGTCTGTGATGATCCGGTTCGGCACCCCGAACCGGCTCACGATGCCCCTGATGAACCTGACCGCGGAACCCGCGGGGATGGTGCGGACAGCCTCCACTTCTGCCCACTTGGTGAATTTGTCAATGGCGACGTAGAGGTTGCGGTAGCCCCCTGGCGCCCAAGGGAACAGGCCCAGAATGTCCAGCCCCCAAACTGCAAATGGCCATGAAAGGGGTATAGTCTGCAAGCCTCCTGCCGTCTGATGGATCTGTTTGGCATGAAATTGGCAAGCCTCACAAGCCTTCACCAGCTCGACAGCGTCGTTGAGTGCGGTGGGCCAATAGAACCCGCTGCGGAATGCTTTGCCGACGAGGGTCCGTGATGACGAGTGATGCCCGCAGTCTCCGCCATGTATGTCCTCCAGCAGTTCCTTCCCTTACTCCCTGGAAATGCAGCGCAGGGATACGTCGTTTGGACGCCTCCGGTAGAGCTCTCCGTCCCTGATGCAGTATGCCGTGGCTTGCCGCGCCACACGCTTCGCTTCTTCCTCCTGCTCCGGCAGGGCCCCCTATGTTAAGTAACTCCGGAGTTCAGTGATCCAGCATTCCTCTTGAGGTTCCATAGTCAGGAGCAGGCGTGCCCCTGAGGCAGGGCCGCAGGCCGGGGCTCCTGAGGCCGGTGGCTGGGGGAGTTCCTCCCAAGGCTGGGCGGTGCTTGACAACGACGGATGGGCTGAGGGCTTGAAGAGTCGTTCTTCAAATACGCCAGGCTCCTGAGGCAACCGCCTGGACGCCCGTCTGGCAATGTCATCGGCTTCCTGATTGGTGCCACGGGGCACATGCTTTAATTCCAGCCCCCAGAACTGCTTCTCCATCCTGCGGACCTCCGCTAGATAGGCCTCCATGTGCTCATCTGTAGGATCGGAAGTATGTCTAGAGGGGGGGTGATTAGACTACTTGACTAAATAAAAGCTACGCCTTTTCCCAATTTTAGTTCTTGGCAGATTTTAGCAACTTTTAGGACAAGTCAAGCAATCATCACACAATTCAAGCAAGCATGCAAAGAGTATATAGGTAGCGGAAAGTAAAGCATGCAACTTGCAAGAATGTAAAGGGAAGGGTTTGGAGAATTCAAACGCTATTGGAGACACGGGTGTTTTTCCCGTGGTTCGGATAGGTGGTGCTATCCTACATCCACATTAGTGGAGACTTCAACCCACGAAGGGTAACGGTTGCGCGAGTCCACGGAGGGCTCCACCCACGAAGGATCCACGAAGTAGCAACCTTGTCTATCCCACCATGGCCATCGCCCACGAAGGACTTGCCTCACTAGCGGTAGATCTTCATGAAGTAGGCGATCTCCTTGCCCTTACAAACTCCTTGGTTCAACTCCACAATCTTGTCGGAGGCTCCCAAGTGATACCTAGCCAATCTAGGAGACACCACTCTCCAAGAAGTAACAAATGGTGTGTTGATGATGAACTCCTTGCTCTTATGCTTCAAATGATAGTCTCCCCAACACTCAACTCTCTCTCATAGGATTTGGATTTGGTGGAAAGAAGATTTGAGTGGAAAGCAACTTGGGGAAGGCTAGAGATCAAGATTCATATGGTAGGAATGGAATATCTTGCTCTCAACACAAGGGTAGGTGGTTCTCTCTCAGAACATATGAGTTGGAAGTGTAGATGTGTTCTGATGGCTCTCTCCACGAATGAAGAGGAGGTGGAGGGGTATATATAGCCTCCACTTAAAATCCAACCGTTACACACAATTTATCAATCTCGGTGGGACCGAATCAACAAACTCGGTCGGACCGAAAAGGTAAACCTAGTGACCGTTAGAGTTTTTCGGTGGGACTGACATGCATCTCGGTAGGACCGATATGGTTAGGGTTTGGGCATAACGTAATCTCGGTGAGACTGATTACACAAAATCGGTGAGACCGATTTGGTAATTAGCTAACTAGAGAGTTGGTCAGGCAAACTCGGTGGGACCGATTTGCTCTTTCGGTGAGACCGAAAAGTTACAAAAGGGAAATAGAGAGTTTGCATTGCAATCTCGGTGGGACCGATCCGCTCTTTCGGTGAGACCGAAAAGTTACGAAAAGGAAATAGAGAGATTGCAATCCCATCTCGGTGAGACCGAGATCCCTATCGGTAGAACCGATTTGCTAGGGTTTTGGCAGTGGCTTATGACAAGTGAAAACTCGGTGGCGCCGGATAGAAAGAATCGGTATGACCGAGTTTGGCTTAGGGTTTAGGTCATATGTGGATATGGGAAAGTAGTTGAGGATTTTGGAGCATATCATTAAGCACATAAGGCAAAGAGCTCATTAAGCAACACCTCATCCCTCCTTGATAGTATTGGCTTTTCCTATGGACTCAATGTGATCTTGGATCACTAAAATGTAAAATAAAGAGTATTGAGCTTTTGAGCTTGAGCCAATCCTTTGTCCTTAGTATTTTGAGGGTTCCACTTTCACCATCCATGCCATGCCAATCATTGAGCTTTCCTGAAATAATTGTCTTGGAATAGCATTAGCTCAATGAGCTATATGTTGTTATGAATTACCAAAACCACCTAGGGATAGTTGCACTTTCAATCTCCCCCTTTTTGGTAATTGATGACAACATATAGATCAAAGCTTCGACAAATGATAATAAGAATGAATTACATCGTCGCTTTGAGAAGTATGTGATAAGTAAGAGCTCCCCCTAAATTTGTGCATATTTAAGATTTGCTTTGGACTGCAAATGCACAAAGAGTTAGAATTATGGGTTACTCTTCCATGTCACATACATCTTGGTGGAGCGCTCAAAATGATAATAATGAAATACATGCACTCATCACCAAGGAAAAGTGAATGATCACATAAGATAGATAAGACATATCAAGCATGCATAAGTGTAGCTTATGATCAAACACATGATCATCAAAGTCTCACAAGCATATCAAAGTATCTCAACCAAAAGAAAACAAAGTTTTAAGGACCACCAAATAAAAGCAAGAGAGAATAAAAGCAAAACTCTCTCTCTCTCTCGAAGCCTATGATCTATACATTTTTCTCCCCCTTTGGCAACAAGTTACCAAAAAGTTCCTAGAAAATGCATAGTGCTAGATCGACACTCAGGCTTGATCTTCAAGTGGTGGTGGAGTCTGGATCACTCCAAGGACGAAGGCTTCCGTAGATGCTGTTGGAGTTGGAGCTGAAGTGGATGCTGGAGCAGGTTGGGTTGGTGCTGCGGCTGGTGCTGAGGCGGTTGCTCTTGTGTCAGGAACTGGCACTGCAGATGACCTTGGACCTCGTGGCACTCTGGCAAATGCATCTGTGGTTGTCTTCCCTCTCCTCTCCTGCATGTCATCTTGGAGTTGCTCCACTGCAGTCTGAATCTCTGTCACCTTGATATCCAAGTCATAGAACTTCTGTTCTACGATTCTCTCTAAGCTTGCCTGGTTCTGAGTTAGGTTGGCCAGACCTTTCTCAATCCGCAGGGTGGATGCAATCAGGTAACTAAGCTGCTCTTGCTTGGTTTTCAAGAAGTATTCAGATGCCTCCTCTTGAGTTGGCATCCTTGCAGCTTTCTCCTTCCTTGCCTTCTCCTTCTGTGCTTGTGCATGGGCTGAAGATGGTTCATCTTTGTTCATCACAACCTGGTTGTCCTCAAAATCTGGATGGATGGGCTGATGTTCCTTATCCAAAAGATATATGCCAGTGCCCATCTTGGAGTTGATCAGTTCCTGGATCTGAGGAGCATATTCACAACTCCTCTTCTGGTCTGTTGCAGTCCTCTTGATTGTTTCTATCATAAGGCTCATGACTTTGAACTTCTGAGGCACATCAAAGATATGAAGCAAATTGATTGCATGGCCTCTGATCATCTTATGATCTCCAGACTTGGGAAACAGAGTGTGCCCTAAGATCCAATTGATGGTTGGCAATCCTGACAGAAGATAATGTACAGATCCATACTTGAAAGTTTCAAGTGCCTTGTCAGGGATCTCTTTGTACATGTTGATCATGGAGTTGTGGTCCATCTTCTTCTTGGAATAGACATCCAAGTCATCTTGATTTTCCTCTGGGGCATTGATAAGCTGTGCCCACTCAGCAACTGTTGATTGGTACCTCGTACCTTCAGACATCCAAACAATCCTCCCATCTAGATAAAAATGTGCTGTGGAGTAGAACTGCATGATAAGCTCCTCATTCCACTTTGTGAGCTTCTGCCCAACAAAGTCAGCTACTCCACATGCCTTGAAGCTATCTTGCACTCCAGGGTAGCGCTCTTCATTATCCTTGATGTATCCCCAGTCTACCCATCTCATATCACATACAATTGGCTTCTTGTCTAACAAGACTGTCTCATAGAAGTCCTGCTGTTCCTTAGTGTGGAACCTGTAGTCAACAGCAGTCCTTCTCCTGGTAGCATAGGGATCCTGAGCTCTCCATTTTCTCAATCCAGAGTCTCTCCTGATTTTCATATCCTCAGCCACAGGATGAGCATCATTGTGGTCTGGGATCTTGGGCTTCAACTTTCTCAGCACTTGGCCTTCCTCTTCTTCAGCAGGTTCTGGCACTGGGGCCTTGTTCTTCTCAGATGTTGGGATGCTTCTTGTATTCCTGTTTGGTTTTTGCTTTGGAGCTGGCTTGGCCTTGGAAGCAGACTTGGGGGCTTCCTTTGGCTTAGATGCAGCTGCTCCTGATCTAATGGCATCACTGTCGGTGTCAAAACCGGCGGATCTCGGGTAGGGGGTCCCGATCTGTGCGTCAAGGTCGGATGGTAACAGGAGACAAGGGACACTTTATTTTACCCAGGTTCGGGCCCTCTCGATGGAGGTAAAACCCTACTCCTGTTAGATTAATATTGATGATATGGGTAGTACAAGAGTAGATCTACCACGAGATCGAGGAGGCTAAACCCTAGAAGCTAGCCTATGAGTATGATGATGGTGATGATGTGTTCGTCCTACGAACTACAACCCTCCGGTTTATATAGGCACCGGATAGGGTTAGGGTTACACAGGGTCGGTTACATTGGTAGGAGATCTTGAATATCCGCACGCCTAGCTTGCCTTCCACGCCAAGGAAAGAACCTTCCGGACACGGGATGAAGTCCTCAATCTTGCATCTTCATAGTCCTGGAGTCCGGCTGGAGATATAGTTCGGCTATCCGAACACCCCCTAATCCAGGACCCCCTCAGTAGCCCCCGAACCAGGCTTCAATGACGTCGAGTCCAGCGCGCAAATTTGTCTTCGGCATTGCAAGGCGGGTTCCCCCTCCGAATCTTGTGTACCTGTATGAATAATGTCCATAGCGCTCCTCGGTCTTGGTGCCCAATAATTGCCGTCTTCCACGTGTTGAACGAATGCGAAAAGCCCGGGGGTGTTTTTATATTCACACCCTTGGTCATATAAACGAGCCGGCTATTTAACGGGATGGGGATCTAGATCCAGACCACATCTTCTTCTCCCCGCGAGTTATCATCGGAGCGTCTCCAGCAAAGGTCCATTCCAACATGGCCAGCCGTCGTAGCTCCTCCCCTCGCCCCTCCAGCCCCGAATCCGGAGACTGGGAGAGTTGCACCATCCCACACAGCGAGCTAGTGTCACTGCAGGCCAAAGGATTCCTTCCCCAAGCATATATGGTCCCGGTCCGAGCCGGACTCGCCATCTACAACGGCAACAAGCAAGCGGAGAGCACCCCCAATCCTTCTAAAGGAGAGCGGGTGTGCCTCGTCCCTTATTTATTAAGGGGTCTGGGATTTCCAATTCATCCATTCCTCCGCCGGCTTCTGGAGTTCTACGGCCTCCAGCTGCACAACCTCACACCTGGCTCCGTGCTACATATTGCAGGCTTTGTTGCCCTTTGCGAGCTATTTTTAGGCGTCGAGGCTCATTTTGCGTTGTGGAAGAGGTTGTTCTGCTTGGTGCCCCGTTCTCAAAAGGGGTCTATATACCAAGTGGGCGGAGCCGAAATATGGCGCATCGCCGGGACGGGATACCTATCCGGAACCCCAAAGAAGGCGTCCGAGGACTGGCCTTCAGAATGGTTCTACATCAACGACGTCCCGCTGCCGGACCCTGTTCGGGTCGGCCTCCCTGAGTTCAGCATGGCTCCCTTAAAGAAACGCTTAAGTTGGCGTCCGCGGAGCTCTCAGAGAGAAAGCAACAGAGACGTTCTTTACCTGATGGGCTGGATAAGACTATTAGCTCATCCCGGACTAACCATGATTGGAGTCATGGCCGCATGTATTATGCGGGGGGTACATCCGCTTCAATATAGGATTCATCCCATGTGGGATTTCAACGGGGAGGATGACGCCACCCGCTACGGCCGCAAGGGGCCATACACAGCTGCCGCTCTAGTAAAGATTCTAACATCTTTGTACAAGAGAGAAAAGGAGGACTTCCTCCGTGTCAACCCGCGGGCCGGATTCACTATGTATGAACCTCCAAGTTGGGTAAGTGAACAATTGCACTTGCCCGCTTATTTAATGCTCCCATGACTAGATACGTAATGTGGTGATTTCAATGCAGGAGCTTCGACAGGAGGTAAAGGATATCAACAGCTGCCCTCCACAGCCCGAGGACCCAGAACGGTCCCTCGATCCGGACTCCGAAGAGGATCCGGACATATCGGTGGAGCTCATCGACGGGGTGTTCCACCAGTTAAGCAAAGATAATACCTTGGTGGCCATTATGGCTGATTATCCCGGGTTAATCCCGGCCTCCCAGGTGACAGAAACCGGAGTGTTTATTCCCGCAAGAGAGATTCCGTCCTTACATATTCCGGTGTTTCTGACGACAACCGTATTTTACAGGGGAGATTTCCGAGGAGGGAGGCCGAACCTGCGGCGGCTAGCCAACGAGGAGCCGCCGGGCCCCGTGGGGTAAAAAGGGATGAAGTCCGGGCTGAGAGTTCGGCACAAAGGTATAACGCGCCCTCTGTCTTCCTGGCGTTATTCTGTCAGGGCATGTTAACATCCGTACTGTTTCCAGGACGAAGAGGCCTCGCCGGACTATATCCGGAGGGGCCGCCAACCGCGCCTCTACCAGCCAGGCACCAACGTCTGGCCCGGAGGCGGGGACGAACACCAGGCTTGCGCCGGACGCTCCTCCAACAGAGGATGCGGACCGGCTATCTGCCACAACTTCAGAAGTGGAGAGCGCCATGAACCATAGGCGTCGCCGGACAGTTCTACGCGACGCTTGTTTCTCCCGAGAGGCCTTAAATGCCTTCAATTTGGGAGATGCGTACCTTCGTGCTGCTCAAGATGGTTTAGCCAGAGCCACGGAGCAATATGTGAAAGACATACGGGTAAGAAAATTTAAATATATATATACCAGTAGCCCCCGAGACTTGAAACAGTTAAACTAACTGATTTAAGGATCATGAAATATGTAGGTTCTTACTGAGAAGAACACCATGCTGTCCCAGGAGCTGGAAAAGTGCAAGGCCCAACTAGAGGCCGCACTAGCTGCAACAGGGGAGCCCAAAGGGACCCCCTCAGGTATGATATATGTTGAGAGATTGGTATTGTGCGGCTTATGTGCGAATCTGACAATTAATGTTGCAGATGGTGCTGGACTAGATCCGGAGAGACAACAACTCTTACGCCAGTTAAAGGCTAGCGAGAGTACGTTGACAAGGGTGAGGCGAGAGAAGAATGACCTTCAGGATGCCAACACCAAGCTGGATGCTGAACTGAAAGATGTTCGTGGCCAGCTATCTGACTCCACGAAGGAGAATCAGCGTCTTCGACGCGGCATATTTAGTAAGTGCTTGAGCGAACCCTTTGAAAAAAAAGGAGTTCGGCGAGGAAGACGAATAACAGAATTATGTCTGTAGGTACGCTCACAGGTCGTCCTGTAGAGGAGATGCCCGGTTCTACGGGTGACCTTCTCCCTGAACTCCTGCAACTGCACGAACGAATTCGGCAGGCAATGCAAGGGGTTGCCCGGGCCTTATGGCCTGCCCACTCCACGCCCGAGGGCCTTGGAGAGCTTGCGGAGAAGCTGATGGGAGCTCGGCGGCGCATCCGGTTGTGGAAGATATCAGCCTGCCGACAAGGCGCGAGGGAGGCTTGGGCCATGGTGAAGACCCGCTTTACAAAGTCTGACCCCAATCACATGGCCGAGGTCGGACCAGTGGGGCCTGACGGGAAGGAGATCCTTGTGAGCTTGGTGTATGGCCAGGTAGAGCTGGCCGCAAAGTATTCCCAGCAGGAATGTAAATTAGACAGGCTGTTGGATGGTATAGAGGAGCAATACAATCAGTCAAGATGACTATGTAATTTATAATTGACATGTGTAATGCCTTCTAGCCGGATTGTAGATCGTTTGTCGTTGCCGACCTTTTCGCTTCGACCTCGGGACCTGACGGTCCGGAGTGTGTCCGAATACCATAACGGCTATATAAAAGCCGGGGTATGCATGGAGACCAGGCATAGGGGTCATTAGTGCTTTATCAGACAAGTGCCCAACTAGTTATGTTATATTACATGGTTAGTAAGAAACATCTTCCAGAGAGAATAGTTCCGTTAAGGGTTCCTTTCGCTGGGGTGGCGTGCCCTAAAGTGCATGTCCGGACTGCAAATGTAGAAGATCATCTGGGGGCATGTATAAAATAAAAAGGTTCATCTTTAGTTCACCGACCGAATATTCCCTTAAGAACGCTAGCTTTCGGCTTCACCCAGTCTGAGGTACACATCCGGCTTATCCGGCAGTAACAATCGCAGAGGTGCTCCCTTTACCGCCTAGCCGAACAATCGGGAACGTAGGGGTAAGCACAGGAGCCAGGCAACCCAGCTTGGCCAAAACTTAAGTCATATTGATGCATATAATGGCGAAGAAAAGGTGCATGCGGAAGTCTGACGCATGCGTTGGGTGTGAAACCCATATAGACAAGCTTCTGTTAAAGAAGCCCCCAGGTTTAAGAAGCGCGGATAGCGCGTCACATAATGAGCCTTTTAAGGGCTAGAAAAGAAAAGAGTAGTAGACAAAGTAAAAAAAGGTATAAATGTAAATAATGGACAGAGGAAGGAGACAAACACAGAATCCGGCGCTAGGCATAGAATCTTCGGAGACGTGTGGCGTTCCATGGGTTCGGCTCGAGTCGGTTGTGCGACGCATCTCGCAGGCGGTACGCTCCACCAGTTAGGACTTGGTCGATTATGAATGGACCTTCCCATTTGGGCTTGAGTTTGTTCTTTTGCTTATCCGGCAGGCGCAGAACTAGTTCACCAACGTTGTAATTTTTGGCCCGTACTTCTCTGCTTTGATATCTTCGAGCTTGCTGTTGATAGAATGCGGAACGGGCCTTAGCCACGTCATGCTCTTCCTCTAAGGCGTCCAGGTTGTCCTCCCGATCAAGCTCGGCTTCTCTTTCTTCGTACATGTGCACTCGAGGTGAGTCATGAATTATGTCGCAGGGCAGAATCGCCTCAGCGCCGTACACCATAAAGAATGGCGTGAATCCGGTGGTACGATTTGGCGTGGTTCGCAGCCCCCAGAGTACGGAGTCGAGCTCCTCTACCCAGTGCATATCAGATTCCTTGAGGGACCGCACTAGTCTGGGTTTGATGCCGCTCATGATGAGACCATTTGCACGTTCGACCTGACCGTTAGTTTGTGTGTGATAGACAGAAGCGTAGTCGAGCTTAATGCCCATGTTTTTGCACCATAGCTTTACTTAATCAGAAGTGAAGTTTGTGCCGTTATCGGTGATAATGCTGTGGGGGACACCATAACGGTGTACGACCCCGGATACGAAGTCTATCACAGGTCCGGATTCAGCCGTCTTGACAGGCTTGGCTTCTATTCATTTGGTGAATTTATCCACCATGACCAATTAGTATTTTTTCTTGTGGGTTCCGCCTTTAAGGGGTCCCACCATATCGAGCCCCCAGACCGCGAAGGGCCAAGTGATGGGGATAGTTCGGAGGGCGTTGGGTGGCATATGGCTTTGGTTGGCGAAGAGCTGGCAACCAACGCACCGTTTGACTAGGTCCTGAGCGTCTGCTCTAGCCGTCGGCCAATAGAAGCCAGTACGGAAAGCCTTGCTTACAAGGGACCGAGCCGCGGCGTGATGGCCACCGAGTCCGGCATGAATTTCAGCCAACAGACTCCGCCCCTCCTCTTCGGAGATACACCTTTGAAGGACTCCTGTAGTGCTTTTCTTATATAGCTCTCCCTCGTGGACTTTATAGGCTTTAGATCACCGCACTATGCAGCGTGCCTCGTTTTGGTCCTCAGGGAGTTCCTGCCTAGTAAGGTAGGCTAGGAATGGTTCCGTCCACGGGGCGATGACCGCCATTATTGCGTGGGCTGAGGATGTAATTTCGGTGGCGGGGCCGCCGATTATGTCTGATTGTTCGGCATTGGGTTGTGCGGTTATGCCCGGTCTATTATCCGAGGGTTCCCCCTCCCATGTTACGGATGGTTTGAATAATCTTTCTAAGAAGATGTTGGGGGGGACTGCATCTCGTTTTGCTCCAATGCGTGCCAGGACGTCCGCTGCCTGATTATTTTCTCGGGCTATGTGATGGAACTCCAGTCCCTCGAACCGAGCTGACATTTTTAGTACGGCATTGCGATAAGCTGCCATTTTTGGGTCTTTGGCGTCGAAGTCGCCATTTATTTGGGATATCGCGAGGTTTGAGTCCCCGCGTACTTCCAGGCATTGAATGCCCATGGATACCGCCATCCGGAGGCCATGTAGAAGGGCCTCGTATTCGGCTGCATTGTTGGAGTCCGTGTACATAATTTGGAGTACATATTGGACTGTATCTCCTGTAGGGGACGTCAAAACGACGCCAGCCCCTAGTCTAGCCAGCATTTTGGAGCCGTCAAAATGCATGATCCAGTTTGAGTACGTGCCGTACTCTTTAGGGAGTTCGGCCTCTGTCCGTTCGGCGACGAAGTCGGCTAGGACTTGCGATTTAATTGCTCGCCGTGGCTTGTAGGTTATATCGAACGGGAGGAGCTCTATGGCCCATTTTGCTATCCGGCCTGTTGCATCGCGGTTGTTGATAATATCGTTGAGTGGTACTTCCGAGGCTACTGTAATAGAACACTCTTGAAAGTAGTGTCGTAGCTTCCGGGATGCCATGAATACCGCGTATGCGATTTTTTGATAATGCGGGTACCGTGATTTGCATGGTGTAAGGACAGTGGACACGTAGTAAACCGGCCTTTGAAGGGGTAATTTATGTCTGTCCGTTATCCGTTCGACGACGAGTACTGCGCTAACAACTTGATGGGTTGCGGCAATGTACAATAGCATGGGTTCGCCGGTATTCGGCGCGGCCAGGATGGGGTTTTTTGCCAAGATGGCCTTTATTTCCTCGAGTCCGGCCATGGCAGTGTCCGTCCACTCGAGGCGGTAAAGGGGTAGTGCCTTTTCTCCCAAGCGGGAGATGAAGCGGCTTAAGGCCGCCACGCATCCGGTGAGTTTCTGAATTTGCTTGAGATCTTTTGGGACATCCAATTGTGACAGAGCTCGTATTTTATCTGGATTTGCTTCAATTCCTCTGCCGGATACAATGAAGCCCAGGAGCTTTCCGGCTGGGACGCCGAAAACACATTTTTCCGGATTGAGCTTGATGTCGTATTTTCGCAGGTTGTCGAATGTAAGTCGCAAGTCGTCTACTAGAGATTCGACGTGTCTTGATTTAACGACCACATCATCTACGTACGCCTCCACTGTTTTGCCGATCTGGTTTGCCAAACATGTTTGAATCATGCGCTGATATGTCGCGCCGACGTTTTTGAGCCCAAAGGGCATTGTGTTGAAGCAGAATGGGCCGTATGGCGTGATGAATGCTGTTGCAGCTTGGTCGGATTCTGCCATCTTTATTTGATGGTAACCGGAGTATGCGTCGAGGAAACACAGGGAATCGTGTCCTGCGGTGGCATCGATGATTTGATCAATTCGAGGGAGGGGAAAGGGATCCTTTGGGCAGGCCTTATTAAGGTCTTTGAAGTCGACACACAGGCGCCAGGTCTTGGGTTGTATCCTCCCCTCCGTGGATATCCAGCACGGAGGGTTCCGGAATTCGGACGTAACTGGTCCTTAAGATTGATGAAGGGTCACCGCATTGTGTTTCCACCACAGCAACATGATGGGTGGCTTGGGGAGAGTTGATTTCCCTTAGATCGGGTTTAGGCCCAACCTGGTCGTAGTTTGTAGCGACCCCCAAGGCGGCAATGCGATCCAGGAGCTCGTTTATGGAGGAGAGCTCCACCGGATCTAGCTGCTCGGCCAATTCCGAGCTGACACGGAGATTGTTTTCGATGACCCGAGAGGTCACCGTCGGCGTAATGGCCGAACGGGCGGTCATGAGAAAACCACCCAGCCGGAGGGATTGGCCGATAGCCAAAGCTCCCTCAATGACGGCGCCGTCTTTAAAGACGGGAAAAGGCATCCTTCCTGATCGCGACGGCACAGAGGAACTCTCAATGAAAGCACCAATGTTGGTGTCAAAACTGGCGGATCTCGGGTAGGGGGTCCCGATTTGTGCGTCAAGGTCGGATGGTAACATGAGACAAGGGACACTTTATTTTACCCGGGTTCAGGCCCTCTCGATGGAGGTAAAACCCTACTCCTGCTAGATTAATATTAATGATATGGGTAGTACAAGAGTAGATCTACCACGAGATCGAGGAGGCTAAACCCTAGAAGCTAGCCTATGAGTATGATGATGGTTATGATGTGTTCGTCCTACGGACTACAACCCTCCGGTTTATATAGGCACCGGATAGGGTTAGGGTTACACAGGGTCGGTTACATTGGTAGGAGATCTTGAATATCCGCACGCCTAGCTTGCCTTCCGCGCCAAGGAAAGAACCTTCCGGACACGGGATGAAGTCCTCAATCTTGCATCTTCATAGTCCTGGAGTCCGGCTGGAGATATAGTTCGGCTATCCGAACACCCCCTAATCCAGGACTCCCTCAATCACCCATCAGCTTGGGTGCCTTAGGTGCTGGTGCAGCACCTTCCTCTTCCTCTTCTTCTTCTTCATCAGAAGAATGTTGTTCAAATTCAGCCATAGGATCTACTTTCTTGCACCATCTGCCTCTTTTTCTTTCTTTCTTCTCTACAGCAACAACTGGTTCTTTGGGAGTGGACTTCTCAGGAATCTTGGTTGAGGCTCTGGCCTTTGGCATTGGTTGCCTGCCTGCTGGCCTTTTGACCTTTAAGCCTAGCTTGTTGGCTGCAGCTGAGCCATATTCTTTCTTCAGCACAACTCTCTTGGAAGTTGCCTCTTCCTCTACCATATAATCTTCATCCTCTGAGTCTGAAGTTCTCTTCTTTCACTGTCTTGTGGCAGCTTTTGGCAGATTGCTAGGGGTGCTCCTGCTGCCATCATCTGAGGAACTGGAGGGACTAGTACCCTCACTCATGTGCACAAGATGCTCTGACTGATTCTGACTATCACTTTGATCTGACATGATGAACAAGCTGACTGCTGACTGCTGACCCTGTGAATAGTTTATAGATGAGGTAGAGTGGATGAGCATCACAAAATGCAGAGATTTTTGCAACAATAATGATTCAAAAACTTAGTTTTAGTTTCCCACAGAAAGCATCTCGGATCTACCGATTTTTAGACTCGGTGATACCGAAGCAGTTTTTGGAACCTAAACTAGTGAACTCAGTCAGACCGAGTCACAGTTCGGTGGCACCGAGACTTCTAGGGTTTCACAAAGTTCAAAAATCGGTCACACCGATTAGTTACACTCGGTCAGACCGAGTTTCACTTGTGCAATGGCACAGGCCAAATTGGTGGGACCGAGTTTTTCAACCCGGTGGGTCCGAGATGGTTTCGGCGGAAACCTAACCCTAAAATTTTCGAATCAACGCTAATCTACGAGTTCTTTGACTGGATAGAAGTTTATCAATCGTGGCAAGAATCATTATGATCACAATGTGCTAGGAACCGGATTGGGGAATAGCACAAAGATCGAGTCCGTACCCTAGTTCGGCGGAGACTCGCTACGGCGGCAACGGCGGGGTTGATTCCCATTGACGGCGACGGAGACCAGCGACTGGAGGCTGCTGGCGGCGAGGAGACGATCCGGAGACCACGTCGGCAGAGCGAGCTATGGCGCGGGCGAAGAGGTTCGGAGAAATTTCCAAAATTTTGCCCGTGTCTATATATAGCCCGACCTTGTCGGTGTGACCGAGTGGAACAACTCGGTGGCACCAAGATGCAAAACTGTGTACAGTTATTGCAACTCGGTGTGACCGAATAGTTCAAATCGGTTGCACCGAGATTAAAAACTTAGATCAACTTGATGATCTCGGTAGGACCGAAAGTGGGATATCGGTCAGACCGAGAATCACAAAGAGGTTTTGGAAGTTTAAGTCTATGACGAATCGGGGACTCCGAGTGCTCCTCACACAGAGTGGTTCGAATCTGACTTGATCAATTTTGTGATGTAGCATGAATAGAGTTTGAGACGAGAAAAGCATAGATAACTAGAGGGGGTTCTTAGGCACTCTTGTCCATTCACTTGGCAAAAGAACAATAAAACCAAACTATCAAAACAACAAGTGGATGTCCTCGAATGAGTAAAATATGCAACCAACATGCTCACACAATACAATGGCAATTGAAATATGTGACAAAACATGCACACCCAATTCTAGCATCTATCAAGCAATTTGCGATGACTAGGTCATCTATATATGAGTATATTGACTTAGGAGTCAAATGAGAACATTTGATCATAGGTCATACTCATCGTTTAAGCTCAAGTGGGGTTACCACTTTTACATAAAGCATTGTTGTGTTCACATCATTAGATTCGCTTTAGCTCAAGTCTTAGAGTAAAGCTCCCCCTAGATGTGATATCCCCCCTAAGAGGGATGAACTAACCTTGGGTTTTGTCGATGATGACTTCATGTAGATGTTGAAGATGTGGATGCTCAATGTAGATCACTTGGAGCTATCCTTTTGAGTGAATTGCACTTTCAATACCTACATGGATTAGTCCCACAAGGAACAAACAAGGATATCCATAGACATAGAGTGATGCACATACAAGATGATGTCTATGAAAGCTTTTAGGTTACCTTGTCCCTTGACTTACCAACAAGAGGGTTCGTGACTCCTTGAACTAGTGCAAGATGTGGAAGTTGATTGCACTTGTTCTTGCGAAAATGATAAGAGTGAAGTATGTTGGCGGAGTCACCCTCAAGAACTCTCTAGTTCTTCTTCTTTTGGATCCACACCATCTTGATGGGAATCCTTGGAGTTGTAGTCGTACTTGATGAAGTGGAACTTGAAGTAGTCTTGGGAATCCACTTGACTAAGGTCTTAGGAGCTTCTTCAAATGCATCTATTTCCTCTTGAAGCTTGTCCTTGCCTTTTTGCTTGTAGTCTTGTGGTGGAAGATCATCTTGAGTTTGTGTCCCCTTAAAAGAAGTTGGGTCATACTTCTCTTGTAGAGGAACAAACTTTGTCTTGGGGTATTGATCTTCTTCCCACTCAACTCCATAGGCATTGAACTTTCGTTCAAAACCAACACCTTGATTCTTCCGGTGCCTTCCTTGCTTGCGTACAATCTCCTCGAATTGCTTACTTCCGGCTAGGCTTTTGTACACTCCTTTCTCTATGATTTCCTTCAATATGCTATTTTCTTGCTCAAGTGTAACTTGGCTAAGAGAATCATTAGTGGAATCAAGAGAACTACTAGAAGCAACAATATTGGATTTAACATGATCATTGCTACTACTAGAAGAAGAATCTTTCTTGTTCGTGTTACTAGACTTGACTTGAGGCATGTAAGTGGATAAGAGTAAACGTTTGGCAATGTAAGAAGAACTTTTCTTACGGAGATCATCATTGATTGCCTTTAAAAGCTCATGCTCTTGCTCAAGATTGAGCTTTTCAAAGCGTAACTTCTCATGAGCCCTTAAAAGTTCTCGATGATCTTCGAAAATAGTTTCATGAGCTAACTTAAGAGTGTTTAGTTCTTTAGTTAGAGCCTCAATTTTCTCCTTATCATTGTCATTCATTTTAGCATGATTAATTGACGTTTCATCATAGGATTCATCACTAGAGTTGTCAACAAGTAAATCATCATCGCCTAACAAGTCATCTTCATCACTATTAAAATCTACATACTCAGGATGAGTTACCTTAGGACCTTTGTCCATGAAACATCTTCCAATTCCTTCATTTGGCGAATCAAATATGTCGTAGGAGTTGGTTGACACAAGTGCTAGACCGGCAACACCTTCATCTTGAGTATATTCGGAGTCGGAGTGATAACTTCTCTCGGAGTGGTTGTCGGAGTCGGAGCCGGATACCCATTCTCCAACATGAGCTTGATGTCTTTGTTTTGTGTAGCTCCTTGATGATTTTTCCTTCCTTTCCGAATCCTTGCTTCTCCGTGAGTATCTTCGTTCATAACGATCATCTCTACTCCTTCTCTCTCGTGATGGTGATTCCTCTCTTTTGCTTCTTCTTTTTGGAGAATCTTCTCTTCTTTTGTAGGGAGTCGTACACTCATTGGAATAGTGTTCAGGTCTTCCACAATTGTAGCAGTTTCGCTCTCGACTAGAAGATCTTTTGTCATTGTAGGACCTTGACTTGGAGCTTCTGTCTTTGCTTCTACTCTTGTAGAACTTGTTGAAGTTCTTCACCAATAGGCTCAATTCTTCGTTGAAGTTTTGTTTCTCACTTGATGATGTGGGGGCTTCACATGAGGCTTTGTAAGCATCACTTGATTTGTTGTGAAGTTCCTCTTTATCCTTGAGTGACATCTCATGAGCAACAATTCTTCCAATGACTTCCGTTGGCTTGAGATCTTTGTAATTGGGCATCATTTGGATCAATGTGCACACGGTATCGTATTTTCCATCCAAGTCTCTTAGGATCTTCTTGATGATGAATCTGTCGGTCATCTCTTCACTCCCTAAGCCGGCAATCTCGTTTGTGATGAGAGCAAGCCCAGAGTACATTTCAGCGACACCTTCACCATCCTTCATTTTGAACTTGTCAAGTTGACTTTGAAGCACATCCAATTTGGATTCCTTGACGGAGTCGATACCCTCGTGCATATCAATCAAATTATCCCAAATTTCCTTTGCATTCTCAAGACGGCTGATTTTATTGAATTCTTTGGGGCACAATCCGTTGAAGAGAATATCACAAGCTTGAGCATTGTATTGTAGCATCTTCAACTCATCCGCGGTAGCTTCACGGTTTGGTTCTTTCCCGTCGAAGAAGTCACCTTGCAAGCCAACACACACAATAGCCCAAACGGCTGGGTTATGTCCAAAAATATGCATTTTCATTTATTGCTTCCAACTAGCAAAGTTAGTACCATCAAAGTAAGGACCTCTACGGTGATAATTTCGCTCGCTAGACGCCATACTCTCCTAGGTTGTGAAACCAAGGCTATGACCACCAAAAGCTATGGAAATCAAAGCAAATGGAGACCAAAGCTCTGATACCACTTGTAGGATCGGAAGTATGTCTAGAGGGGGGGTGATTAGACTACTTAACTAAATAAAAGCTACGCCTTTTCCCAATTTTAGTTCTTGGCAGATTTTAGCAACTTTTAGGACAAGTCAAGCAATCATCACACAATTCAAGCAAGCATGCAAAGAGTATATAGGCAGCGGAAAGTAAAGCATGCAACTTGCAAGAATGTAAAGGGAAGGGTTTAGAGAATTCAAACGCTATTGGAGACACGGATGTTTTTCCCGTGGTTCGGATAGGTGGTGCTATCCTACATCCACGTTAGTGGAGACTTCAACCCACGAAGGGTAACGGTTGCGCGAGTCCATGGAGGGCTCCACCCACGAAGGGTCCATGAAGTAGCAACCTTGTCTATCCCACCATGGCCATCGCCCACGAAGGACTTGCCTCACTAGCGGTAGATCTTCACGAAGTAGGCGATCTCCTTGCCCTTACAAACTCCTTGGTTCAACTCCACAATCTTGTCGGAGGCTCCCAAGTGACACCTAGCCAATCTAGGAGACACCACTCTCCAAGAAGTAACAAATGGTGTGTTGATGATGAACTCCTTGCTCTTGTGCTTCAAATGATAGTCTCCCCAACACTCAACTCTCTCTCATAGGATTTGGATTTGGTGGAAAGAAGATTTGAGTGGAAAGCAACTTGGGGAAGGCTAGAGATCAAGATTCATATGGTAGGAATGGAATACCTTGGTCTCAACACAAGGGTAGGTGGTTCTCTCTCAGAACATATGAGTTGGAAGTGTAGATGTGTTATGATGGCTCTCTCCACAAATGAAGAGGAGGTGGAGGGGTATATATAGCCTCCACTTAAAATCCAACCGTTACACACAATTTATCAATCTCGGTGGGACCGAATCAACAAACTCGGTCGGACCGAAAAGGTAAACCTAGTGACCGTTAGAGTTTTTCGGTGGGACTGACATGCATCTCGGTAGGACCGATATGGTTAGGGTTTGGGCATAACGTAATCTCGGTGAGACCGATTACACAAACTCGGTGAGACCGATTTGGTAATTAGCTAACCAGAGAGTTGGTCAGGAAAACTCGGTGGGACCGATTTGCTCTTTCGGTGAGACCGAAAAGTTACAAAAGGGAAACAGAGAGTTTGCATTGCGATCTCGGTGGGACCGATCCGCTCTTTCGGTGAGACCGAAAAGTTACGAAAAGGAAATAGAGAGATTGCGATCCCATCTCGGTGAGACCGAGATCCCTATCGGTAGAACTGATTTGCTAGGGTTTTGGCAGTGGCTTATGACAAGTGAAAACTCGGTGGCGCCGGATAGAAAGAATCGCTATGACCGAGTTTGGCTTAGGGTTTAGGTCATATGTGGATATGGGAAAGTAGTTGAGGATTTTGGAGCATATCATTAAGCACATAAGTCAAAGAGGTCATTAAGCAACACCTCATCCCTCCTTGATAGTATTGGCTTTTCCTATGGACTCAATGTGATCTTGGATCACTAAAATGTAAAATAAAGAGTCTTGAGCTTTTGAGCTTGAGCCAATCCTTTGTCCTTAGTATTTTGAGGGTTCCACTTTCACCATCCATGCCATGCCAATCATTGAGCTTTCCTGAAATAATTGTCTTGGAATAGCATTAGCTCAATGAGCTATATGTTGTTATGAATTACCAAAACCACCTAGGGATAGTTGCACTTTCATCATCCCTTGGTTCATACACCTTGTTGGAGAAGTTGACAAGGAGCTGCGAATCACCCTTCATGGTGAGGCGCTTCACCCCCAAAGCTGCCGCTGCCTTCAACCCTGCTATCAAACCCTCATATTCCGCTATGTTGTTCGAGACCTTTTTGCCTTGCTGGAAACAGAGTTGTACGGCGTAGTAGAGCTTGTCCTGAGTGGGCGATATCAGCACCGCTCCTGCCCTGGTGCCATGCCTGGAGAACGGCCCATCGAAGTACACGACCCAACCTTCCGGTGCCTCGCTCCCTGGGGAGAGGGACCGATCCTCGTTGTTCTCGAGGCCGGGTGCTTCAGTCCATTCTGCTACGAAGTCTGCTAGCGCTACCCCTTTGATGGCCCTGATCGTGCTAAACTCGAGCTGGAATGCCTGTAGTTCTATGTTCCACTCGGCGACCCGTCCAACTGAGTTAGGGCTCCTGAGCACTCTCTCCAAGGGGTATGACGAGACGACCTTGATGGGATGCCCTTGGAAGTAGTGACGCAGCTTGCGCGAGGCCACCAGTAGTGCGAGGAGGAGCTTCTGGGGCATGGGGTACCGTGCCCTCGCGTCTCACAACACCGTGCTGACAAAGTAGACTGGGTGCTCAACAAGGCCGAGAGCATCAGCGTTCGCGGCGCCCTTCGGAGGCAAGGGTGCTTCGCTAGGTGATGTGGCCTCGGGAGGTCGTCCGTCCAGAGGAGAGGCCTCTCCTGCCCTCGGTGCACCCTTCGACAGCTGATCTTCCTCAGCTGTACTTACGTCTCCCGTGGGCCTTCCTTGTTCCTGCCTTGCCTTGTCTCGGGCTACCGATGTGGCTATGATTTGGCGCTCTTCTCTAACCGCCACCAGGGCTGCGCTGGCGGAGTAGGGAGTGTCAGCGAGGTAGAGTAGCAAGGGCTCTCGAGGACGCGGAGCCACCATGACTCAAGGACTGGTTAGGTACCTCTTGAGATCTTGGAACGCCTTATCTTCCTCTTCAGTCCATTCAAAAGGTCCCTTCTTCTTCTTCAGCTGGAAGAAAGGCAGTGCTCGCTCCCCCAGTTTGGAGATGAAGCGCCCTAGCGCGGTCACGCGTCCGGTGAGCTTCTGCATTTCTCTGAGGTTTTTCGGCGGGCTCATGTCCTCGATCGCCTTGACCTTCTCCGGGTTAGCCTCGGTGCCCCGATGGGACACGAGAAAGCCCAAGAGCTTGCCTGAGGGGACTCCGAACACACACTTCTCTGGGTTGAGCCGCAGGTTCACTGCGTCGAAGCTCGCGAAGGTCTCCTTCAGGTCTTGTATCAGGGTCTTGGCCTCCCGAGATTTCACCACGATGTCGTCGACGTATGCTTCGACATTCTTCCCGAGCTGCGGGCCCAAGGCGATGTGCATCAGCCGCTGAAAGGTCGCCCCTGCGTTACGCAACCCAAATGGCATGCATGTATAGCAGTACACCCTGCATGGGGTCAGGAAGGCGGTCTTCTCGATGTCTTCTACCGCCATCTTGATCTGGTGATACCCAGAGAAGGCGTCCAGGAAGCAGAGTAGGTCACACTCCGCGGTGGAATCGACGATCTGATCGATGCGGGGGAGTGGGAACGGATCTTGCGGGCATGCCTTGTTGAGGTTGGTGAAGTCGACACTACTGCGTTCCTTTCCCCCCCTTCTTGGGCACAACGACAGGATTGGCCAACCAATCCGGGTATCGGACCTCGCGAATGACCCCAGCGGCCTCCAACTTGCGGGTTTCTTGGATGATGAAGGCCTGCTTCTCTGCGGACTGCCGCCTGGCTTTCTGCTTCACGGGGCGCACGTTTGGGCACATGTTGAGGTGATGCTCGATGACGCTCCGGGGGATCCCTACCAACTGATCAGGACCCAAGCGAATACCTTCTTATTTGCGCGCAGGAACCTGATCAGAGCTTCCTCTTGCTCAGGCTCGAGATTGGCGCCTATGGTGAAAGTGGCACTGGAGGACCCGTCTTCGTCGACAGGTATCTGCTTGGTTTCTGCTTTGTCCTGGGTGAACAACTGCCTCTTCTTGGCTGGCGCAGCCCCCTTGGGTTTGGGGGTCTCCGCGTCGGCTGGCCATGCCGAGGCCGCTGCCTTGTAGGCGAGCTTGAGTACCCGCACGGCATCTCCGGTGTCCCCAGGCACGGTGAGGACACCGCTGCTCCCGGGCATCTTCATGAGGTTGTACGCCGGGTGCGTGGCGACCATGAACTGGGCCAGCGCCGGGTAGCCGAGGATGGCGTTGTAAGGAAGGCCGATGGGGGCGATGTCAAAGTCGACCATTTCCGTGCGAAAGTTGTCGTAGGTGCCGAAGGTTACTGGGAGCCGGATTTGTCACACGGAGCTGGATGACCCGCCCCCGACGCCCAAGAAAGACCGACTGGGTTGCAGCCGCTCCAGGGGTATGCGGAGGAGGTTGAAGGTCTCAACCGAAAGCACGCTGAGGCCGGGGCCGCCGTCGACGAGGGTTCTGGTGACAGTCACCTGGCAGATGGTGGGGGTGCACAACATGGGGAGCGCGCCCGAGCCAGCCAAGTTGGCGGGATGGTCCTCCGAGCTGAAGGCCAGACCGGCCTCGCGCGCCACTCGGTCCATGGGAGCCCCCTGCCGTGCGGAAACGGCGCCGACCCAGCGGACAAACGGCTTGATGTGGCGACTTGTGGGCGGCGCCTGCGAGCGACCCAGAAGGGCCGCGACGACCGGGGGTGTTGATGTAGTGGTGCGGTTATCTTGCCGCACAGGCAGATGCTGGGATGACGCTTGCTGCTCGTTCCTCGCCGGGCCGGTGGCGGCGTTGATGGCGGGCGACGGGGAACGACGAGGACGCCAACCGACGGGAGCCGTCTGGGCGACGCGGGACGCGATGGCGGCCCGGCGCTCGGCGCGGGCCCGACGAGCGTCAGACATGGACGCGACGGTCGGAGGAGAACGAAGCGGTGGAAGACAAATTCCGGCGCACCCCTACCTGGCGCGCCAAATGTCGGATTTCGGGCTCCAGTAGACCCTTAAGGTTCGAACTCTAGGGTGCGCGTGGAGATTCTGCCCTCTACCTCTCCGTCTCGCAAGGATCTAACTACTGAAGGAACAACACAGGGGACACAGAGTTTATACTAGTTCGGGCCACCATTGTGGTGTCATACCCTACTCTAGCTTGTGGTGGGTGGATTGCCTCTTGGGCTGATGATGATGAACAGTAGAAGGGAGAACAGCCTCGCGAGGGCGTGTTCTAGCTGGGACGATGAACTGCTAGGGGAGTTCAGCCGCCCTTCTCTCTCTCTCTCTCTCTCTCTCTCTCTCTCTCTCTTACCAGATGCCTCTACCCTGGGGGTGGCTAGTCCTATTTATAGGCAAGGGCCCTGGGCCTCTTCCCAAATATTGAGCGGGAAGGGCGCCAACAATCGGCCAATTTGAAGGGGAACATACAGTACACTTATCCTGACTAAAGTTGGTCCTCGCCTGCCAAAGGCCCTGTGGTGACGCCGTTCTAGGCTCCATGATGACCTCCTTCCCACCGTTGGACTGGTCTTGGTCTTGTTGCACCGAAATGGATGCCTTTGCTTGATCCTCTTGCCTGCGCTTGCCCCCTTTGCACCAAAGTGGAAAGGGAGGACACTGCGCGGGCTGGCGCCCGCCTGGCGCCCTTGGTCGTCATGGCTTGCGTCATGGGCACCTCGTGAGGTACCCTGCCTTGATCTCGCTGCCTCCTCGTGAGCCAGCCTGACGAGGCCGCGCCTGAGGAAGCGCCGTGTCGTCCGCCCCGCAAGGCTTGGCCCCTCGCGAGGGTCTTGGGTCTTGTGTTGATGAAGACGGGCCGTGCTGGGCCTCCTTTGAGCCACGCCGCAGGCCGCAGGCAGGCAAATCTGGGGACCCCCGTTCCCAGAACGCCGACAAGAGGTGTCACACCAACCTCTTTAGCTAAACGAGAAGCATAAATCCCATCATAAAAGTGACCACTACGAGCGTTGTGTTGCAATCTCCGTGCAACAATCGCTCCCAGATCATAACATCTAATTCCGGCCAGGGCAGTGTGTATGAGACTCAAGTCTGGGGCACATAATGTACTGCAATCCTGCTTGCCCATGATGCATTTTCCATTAAAGAGTGCAAAGTACTGAATTGATGGGAAATGGATACTTTTTATTCTACCTTGCATCACTCCTCTATCCTCACCGTAACAAAGAATAGTCAAAAATGACTCATACTCAGATCTTGCTAGCTCGTCTAGCGAACCCCAATATGGAATTTTGCAAGCATCACAGAACACACTTAGAGGCATGGTAAATGGGTGATCATAAAGGCTAAACAAAACTCTAGACTCATGAGGAAAATATTTAAATTTCTTAGTAAAAGTTTCCGTGAGGTTGAGATGCTGGATGCACTTATCTTCAATGTAGGGATCGAGCTCGGTGTTGTGAACATATTTCTCAAATTCTTCCTTAATACCTGCACTCACCATGAAATTGTTACACGGCCATAGGCATGATTTGATAGCGGCATCCCGCATTGCGCTCGCACTTGGTTCAACATAAACCGACGTATCGAGCCACTACTAGATGATGCCTCCATAGACCTCCACCTCAAAGAACTCCTAAAGAATTGCATTCTTATTTGTGAACAATTTCTGGAAAAAAATTGGGACACAAAATGTTTGTCAACAAAACTTCACAAGATTGATAGCAACTACTCATAAGGATGCATAGAGGCCGTATCAAGCATTGAAACTACTTAGAACTCTAAGAATTTGACATGCAAGCCCATTTATAGTAGCACCAAGAGTAGCTAATTATTCAAAATACAAACTACTAAAGCAAAAACTAGTTGGAGCAATGGAGGCGTCACATACCAAGTAGCAATACCCACAAAATAGTTTCAAAAACGGGGCTTTGTGCAAAGAGATCGTAATCCGCGAGTTTGAGAGCAAGAACACGAGAGAGAGAGAGGGCTATGGTGATTTTTTTCTGGGTGTACGAGATGAGACGGGCTAAAGAGATAAGTGAGGGGACCCACATGGGGGCCACAACCCACCAGGGCGCGCCTGGGGTTGCTGGCATGCACTGGTGTCTTGTAGTCACCAGGTGCACCCCCCCTCTGATGTTATTTGCACGACAAATTCAGAAATATTTGAAAATAATCATATTAAATTTTCAGGGCATTCTTAGAACTTTTATTTTTGGGTCATTTTTTTATTGCACGGGAAATCCAAAAAACAGGATAAACATGGCATTTTATTTTATTTAACTAAGAAAAACAGAGAGCTAAAGCTGGGATCAGAAGGTTGTGCCTACTAAATTCATCAACTTAATACCTCTCAAAAAATGATCCATTAATAAGGTTGATAAAGTCTTATTAACATACACCTTCGATTAGCATGAAACCAAAGAATTTTCATAAAACATTAAGTTACCTCAATGGGGATATGCATGTCCCCAACAATAAGCATTTCATATTTCTTTTTGGCAGTAGGTAGAGGTAGTTGAAAACTTCCAATAGTGATTGTAGGAGATTTTTCAATAGCATTAATACCATTCACTTGGAATTGTTTCTTGGGAAAGTGCACCGTATGCTCATTACCGTTGATACGAAAAGTGACTTTGCTTTTATTGCAATCAATAACAGCCCCTGTCGTAGTCAAGATGGGTCTACCAAGGATAATTGACATGTTGTCATCCTCGGGCATCTCAAGTATAACAAAGTTTGTTAAGACAGTAACATTTGCAACATCAACGGGCACATCCTCACAAATACCGATAGGTATGGCTGTTGATTTATCAGCCATTTGCAGAGATATTTCAGTAGGTGTGAGTTTATTCAAATCAAGTCTTTTATATAAAGAGAAAGGCATAACACTAACACCAGATCCTAAATCACACAAAGCAGTTTTAACATAATTTCTTTTGATGGAGCAAGGTATACTTGGTATTCCCGGATTTCCAAGTTTTTAGGTACTCCGTCCTTAAAATAATAATTAGCAAGCATGCATGGTGGAGATTTCAGCTTCCGGTATCTTTCTCTTATTAGTGATGATGTCTTTCATATATTTTGCATAAGAGGTCATCTTTAAAATATCAGTCAAGCAAGTGCGCAGAAAGACTGGCCTAAGCATTTCAGCAAAGCGTTCAAATTCTTCATCATTTTTTTCTTAGTTGGTTTAGGTGGAAAGGGAATGGGTTTCTGAACCCATGGTTCTCTTTCCTTACCATGTTTCCTAATCACAAAGTGTCTTTTATCATATCTTTTATTTTTAGGTTGTGGGTGAAGGAAATATGCCCTAGAGGCAATAATAAAGTTATTATTTATTTCCTTATATCATGATAAATGTTTATTATTCATGCTATAATTGTATTAACTGGAAACATAATACATGTGTGAATACATAAACAAGCAGAGTGTCACTAGTATGCCTCTACTTGACTAGCTCATTAATCAAAGATGGTTATGTTTCCTGGCCATGAACAAAGAGTTGTTATTTGATTAACGAGATCACATCATTAGTTGAATGATCTGATTGACATGACCCATTCCATTAGCATAGCACCCGATCGTTTAGTATGTTGCTATTGCTTTTATCCATGACTTATACATGTTCCTTTAACTATGAGATTATGCAACTCCCGTTTACCGTAGGAACACTTTGTGTGCTACCAAACGTCACAACGTAACTGGGTGATTATAAAGGTGCTCTACAGGTGTCTCCGAAGGTACATGTTGGGTTGGCGTATTTCGAGATTAGGATTTGTCACTCCAATTGTCGGAGAGGTATCTCAGGGCCTTCTCGGTAATACACATCACATAAGCCTTGCAAGCATTGCAACCAATGAGTTAGTTGCGAGATGATGTATTACGTAACGAGAAAAGAGACTTGCCGGTAACGAGATTGAACTAGGTATTGGATACCGACGATCGAATCTCGGGCAAGTAACATACCGATGACAAAGGGAACAAACGTATGTTGTTATGCGGTCTGACCGATAAAGATCTTCGTAGAATATGTAGGAGCCAATATGGGCATCCAGGTCCCGCTATTGGTTATTGATTGGAGATATGTCTCGGTCATGTCTACATTGTTCTCGAACCCGTAGGGTCCGCACGCTTAAGGTTTCGATGACAGTTATATTATGAGTTTATGAGTTTTGATGTACCGAAGGAGTTCGGAGTCCCGGATGAGATCGGGGACGTGACGAGGAGTCTCGAAATGGTCGAGACATAAAGAATTATATATTGGAAGCCTATGTTTGGACATCGGATGCATTCCGGGTGAAATCAGGATTTTACCGGAATACCGGGAGGGTTACCGGAACCCCCCGGAAGCATAATGGGCCAACATGGGCCTTGGAGGAAAGGTGAGAGGGCAGCCCTAGGGGCTGCGCGCCTCCCCCCTTCCCTAGTCCTATTAGGACTAGGAGAAGTGGGGCGCCCCCTCTCTCTCTCTCTCCCCCTTGGAGCAATCCTAGTCCAACTAGGATTGGGGGGGGGGAATCCTACTCCCAGAGGGAGTAGGACTCTCCTGGCGCACCAAACCTGGCCGGCCAGCCCCTCCCCCTTGGATCCTTTATATACGGGGGCAGGGGGCACCCCAAAGACACACAAGTTGATCTACGGATCGTTCCTTAGCCGTGTGCGGTGCCCCCTTCCACCAAATTCCACCTCGATCATATCGTTGCAGTGCTTAGGCGAAGCCCTGCGCCGGTAACACATCAAGATCATCACCACGCCGTCGTGCTGACGGAACTCTTCCCCGACGCTTTGCTGGATCGGAGCCCGGGGATCGTCATCGAGCTGAACGTGTGCAGAACTCGGAGGTGCCGTACATTCGGTGCTTAGATCGGTTGGATCGCGAGGAGAACGTACGACTACTTCCTCTACGTACGACTACTTCCTCTACGTTGTGTCAACGCTTCCGCTTCGGTCTACGAGGGTACGTAGACAAACACTCTCCCCTCTCGTTGCTATGCATCACCATGATCTTGCGTGTGCGTAGGAAATTTTTTGAAATTACTGCGTTCCCCAACAGTGGCATCCGAGCCTAGGTTTTATGGTTGATGTTATTTGCACGAGTAGAACACAAGTGAGTTGTGGACGATACAAGTCATACTGCCTACCAGCATGTCATACTTTGGTTCAGCGGTATTGTTGGATGAGACGATCCGGACCAACCTTACGCGTACGCTTACGCGAGACCGGTTCCCTCGACGTGCTTTGCACAGAGATGGCTTGCGGAAGACTGTCTCTCCAACTTTAGTTGAACCGAGTGTGGCTACGCCCGGTCCTTGAGAAGGTTAAAACGGAGTCTATTTGACAAACTATCGTTGTGGTTTTGATGCGTAGGTAAGATGAGGTCTTGCTTAAAGCCCGTAGCAGCCACGTAAAACTTGCAACAACAAAGTAGAGAACGTCTAACTTGTTTTTGCAGGGCATGTTGTGATGTGATATGGTCAAGACGTGATGCTAAATTTTATTGTATGAGATGATCATGTTTTGTAACCGAGTTATCGGCAACTGGCAGGAGCCATATGGTTGTCGCTTTATTGTATGCAATGCAATCGCGATGTAATGCTTTACTTTATTGCTAAACGGTAGTGATAGTCGTAGAAGCATAAGATTAGCGAGACGACAACGATGCTGCGATGAAGATCAAGGTGTCGCGCCGGTGACGATGGAGATCATGACGGTGCTTCGAAGATGGAGATCACAAGCACAAGATGATGATGGCCATATCATATCACTTATATTGATTGCATGTGATGTTTATCCTTTTTATGCATCTTATCTTGCTTTGATTGACGGTAGCATTATAAGATGATCTCTCACTAAATTATCAAGAAGTGTTCTCCCTGAGTATGCACCGTTGCGAAAGTTCTTCGTGCTGAGACACCACGTGATGATCGGGTGTGATAGGCTCTACGTTCAAATACAACGGGTGCAAAACAGTTGCACACGCGGAATACTCAGGTTTAACTTGACGAGCCTAGCATATACAGATATGGCCTCGGAACACAGAGACCGAAAGGTCGAGCGTGAATCATATAGTAGATATGATCAACATAAATGATGTTCACCATTGAAACTACTCCATCTCACGTGATGATCGGACATGGTTTAGTTGATTTGGATCACGTGATCACTTAGAGGATTAGAGAGATGTCTATCTAAGTGGGAGTTCTTAAGTAATATGATTAATTGAACTTTAATTTATCATGAACTTAGTACCTGATAGTATCTTGCTTGTCTATGTTGTGTAGATAGATGGCTCGTGCTGTTGTTCCGTTGAATTTTAATGCGTTCCTTGAGAAAGCAAAGTTGAAAGATGATGGTAGCAATTACACGGACTGGGTCCGTAACTTGAGGATTATCCTCATTGCTGCACAGAAGAATTACGTCCTGGAAGCACCGCTAGGTGCCAGGCCTGGTGCAAGAGCTACGCCAGATGTTATGAACGTCTGGCAAAGCAAAGCTGATGACTACTCTATAGTTCAGTGTGCCATGCTTTACGGCTTAGAACCGGGACTTCAACGACGTTTTGAACACCATGGAGCATATGAGATGTTCCAGGAGTTGAAGTTAATATTTCAAGCAAATGCCCGGATTGAGAGATATGAAGTCTCCAATAAGTTCTATAGCTGTAAAATGGAGGAGAATGGTTCTGTCAGTGAGCATATACTCAGAATGTCTGGGTATAACAATCACTTGATTCAACTGGGAGTTAATCTTCCGGATGATTGCGTCATTGACAGAATTCTCCAATCACTGCCACCAAGCTACAAGAGCTTCGTGATGAACTATAATATGCAAGGGATGACCAAAACTATGCCCGAGCTCTTCGCGATGCTAAAAGCCGCGGAGGTAGAAATCAAAAAGGAGCATCAAGTGTTGATGGTTAACAAAACCACTAGTTTCAAGAAAAAGGGCAAAGGGAAGAAAAAGGGGAACTTCAAAAAGAACAGCAAGCAAGTTGCTACTCAAGAGAAGAAACCCAAGTCTGGACCTAAGCCTGAAACTGAGTGCTTCTATTGCAAGCAGACTGGTCACTGGAAGCGGAACTGCCCCAAGTATTTGGCGGATAAGAAGGATGGCAAGGTTAACAAAGGTATATGTGATATACATGTTATTGATGTGTACCTTACTAATTCTCGCAGTAGCACCTGGGTATTTGATACTGGTTCTGTTGCTAATATTTGCAACTCAAAACAGGGGCTACGGATTAAGCGAAGATTGGCTAAGGACGAGGTGACGATGCGCGTGGGAAATGGTTCCAAAGTCGATGTGATCGCGGTCGGCACGCTACCTCTACATCTACCTTCGGGATTAATATTAGATCTAAATAATTGTTATTTAGTACCAGCGTTGAGCATGAACATTATATCTGGATCTTGTTTGATGCGAGACGGTTATTCATTTAAATCAGAGAATAATGGTTGTTCTATTTATATGAGTAATATCTTTTATGGTCATGCGCCATTAAAGAGTGGTTTGTTCTTACTTAATCTCGATAGTAGTAACACACATATTCATAATGTTGAAGCCAAAAGATGCAGAGTTAATAATGATAGTGCAACTTATTTGTGGCACTGCCGTTTAGGTCATATCGGCGTAAAGCGCATGAAGAAACTCCATACTGATGGACTTTTGGAGTCACTTGATTATGAATCACTTGGCACTTGCGAGCCGTGCCTTATGGGCAAGATGACTAAAACACCGTTCTCCGGTACTGTGGAGAGAGCAACAGATTTATTGGAAATCATACATACTGATGTATGTGGTCCAATGAATGTTGAGGCTCGTGGCGGATATCGTTATTTTCTCACCTTCACTGATGATTTAAGCAGATATGGGTATATCTACTTAATGAAACACAAGTCTGAAACATTTGAAAAGTTCAAAGAATTTCAGAGTGAAGTGGAAAATCATCGTAACAAGAAAATAAAGTTTCTACGATCTGATCGTGGAGGAGAATATTTGAGTTACGAGTTTGGTCTACATTTGAAACAATGCGGAATAGTTTCGCAACTCACGCCACCCGGAACACCACAACGTAATGGTGTGTCCGAACGTCGTAATCGTACTTTACTGGATATGGTGCGATATATGATGTCTCTTACCGATTTACCGCTATCTTTTTGGGGTTATGCTCTAGAGACGGCCGCATTCACGTTAAATAGGGCACCATCAAAATCCGTTGAGACGACACCTTATGAACTGTGGTTTGGCAAGAAACCAAAGTTGTCATTTCTTAAAGTTTGGGGCTGCGATGCTTATGTGAAAAAGCTTCAACCTGATAAGCTCGAACCCAAATCGGAAAAATGTGTCTTCATAGGATACCCAAAGGAGACTATTGGGTATACCTTCTATCACAGATCCGAAGGCAAAAATTTTGTTGCTAAAATCGGAAACTTTCTAGAGAAGGAGTTTCTCTCGAAAGAAGTGAGTGGGAGGAAAGTAGAACTTGATGAGATAACAGTATCTACTCCCTTATTGAGAAGTAGTACATCACAGAAATCTGTTTCTGTGACACCTACATCAAATAGGGAAGAAGCTAATGATAATGATCATGAAACTTCAGATCAAGTTTCTACTGAACTTCGTAGATCAACCAGAGTAAGATCCGCACCAGAGTGGTACGGTAATCCTATTTTGGAAGTCATGTTACTAGACCATGGTGAACCTACGAACTATGAAGAAGCGATGGTGAGCCCAGATTCCGCAAAGTGGCTTGAGGCCATGAAATCTGAGATGGGATCCATGTATGAAAACAAAGTGTGGACTTTGGTTGACTTGCCCGATGATCGGCAAGCAATTGAGAATAAATGGATTTTTAAGAAGAAGACTGACGCTGATGGTAATGTTACTGTCTATAAAAGCTCGACTTGTTGCAAAGGGTTTTCAACAAGTTCAAGGAATTGACTACGATGAGACTTTCTCACCCGTAGCGATGCTTAAGTCTGTCCGAATCATGTTAGCAATTGCCGCATTTTATGATTATGAAATTTGGCAAATGGATGTCAAAACTGCATTCCTGAATGGATTTCTGGAAGAAGAGTTGTATATGATGCAACCAGAAGGTTTTGTCGATCCGAAGGGAGCTAACAAAGTGTGCAAGCTCCAGCGATCCATTTATGGACTGGTGCAAGCTTCTCGGAGTTGGAATAAACGCTTTGATAGTGTGATCAAAGCATATGGATTTATACAGACTTTTGGAGAAGCCTGTATTTACAAGAAAGTGAGTGGGAGCTCTGTAGCATTTCTGATATTATATGTGGATGACATATTGCTGATCGGAAATAATATAGAATTTCTGGATAGCATAAAGGGATACTTGAATAAGAGTTTTTCAATGAAAGACCTCGGTGAAGCTGCTTATATATTGGGCATTAAGATCTATAGAGATAGATCAAAACGCTTAATAGGACTTTCACAAAGCACATACCTTGACAAAGTTTTGAAAAAGTTCAAAATGGATCAGGCAAAGAAAGGGTTCTTGCCTGTGGCACAAGGTGTGAAGTTGAGTAAGACTCAATGCCCGACCACCGCAGAAGATAGAGAGGAAATGAAAATTGTTCCCTATGCTTCAGCCATAGGCTCTATCATGTATGCAATGCTGTGTACCAGACCTGATGTGTGCCTTGCTGTGAGTTTAGCAGGAAGGTACCAAAGTAATCCAGGAATGGATCACTGGACAGCGGTCAAGAACATCCTTAAGTACTTAAGAAGGACTAAGGATATGATTCTCATTTATGGAGGTGACAAAGAGCTCGTCGTAAACGGTTATGTCGATGCAAGCTTTGACACTGATCCGGACGATTCTAAATCGCAAACCGGATACGTATTTACATTAAACGGTGGAGCTGTCAGTTGGTGCAGTTCAAAACAAAGCGTCGTGGCGGGATCTACATGTGAAGCTGAGTACATAGCCGCTTCGGAAGCAGCTAATGAAGGAGTCTGGATGAAAGAGTTCATATCCGATCTAGGTGTTGTACCTAGCGTATCGGGTCCAATGAAAATCTTTTGTGACAATACTGGTGCAATTGCCTTGGCAAAGGAATCCAGATTTCACAAAAGAACCAAACACATCAAGAGACACTTCAACTCCATCCGGGATTTGGTCCAGGTGGGAGACATAGAGATATGCAAGATACATACGGAGCTGAATATTGCAGACCCGTTGACTAAGCCTCTTCCACGAGCAAAACATGATCAGCACCGAGACTCCATGGGTGTTAGAATCATTACTTTGTAATCTAGATTATTGACTCTAGTGCAAGTGGGAGACTGAAGGAAATATGCCCTAGAGGCAATAATAAAGTTATTATTTATTTCCTTATATCATGATAAATGTTTATTATTCATGCTATAATTGTATTAACTGGAAACATAATACATGTGTGAATACATAAACAAGCAGAGTGTCACTAGTATGCCTCTACTTGACTAGCTCATTAATCAAAGATGGTTATGTTTCCTGGCCATGAACAAAGAGTTGTTATTTGATTAACGAGATCACATCATTAGTTGAATGATCTGATTGACATGACCCATTCCATTAGCATAGCACCCGATCGTTTAGTATGTTGCTATTGCTTTTATCCATGACTTATACATGTTCCTTTAACTATGAGATTATGCAACTCCCGTTTACCGTAGGAACACTTTGTGTGCTACCAAACGTCACAACGTAACTAGGTGATTATAAAGGTGCTCTACAGGTGTCTCCGAAGGTACATGTTGGGTTGGCGTATTTCGAGATTAGGATTTGTCACTCCAATTGTCGGAGAGGTATCTCAGGGCCTTCTCGGTAATACACATCACATAAGCCTTGCAAGCATTGCAACCAATGAGTTAGTTGCGAGATGATGTATTACGTAACGAGAAAAGAGATTTGCCGGTAACGAGATTGAACTAGGTATTGGATACCGACGATCGAATCTCGGGCAACTAGGTTATGCGGTCTGACCGATAAACATCTTCGTAGAATATGTAGGAGCCAATATGGGCATCCAGGTCCCGCTATTGGTTATTGATTGGAGATATGTCTCGGTCATGTCTACATTGTTCTCGAACCCGTAGGGTCCGCACGCTTAAGGTTTCGATGACAGTTATATTATGAGTTTATGAGTTTTGATGTACCGAAGGAGTTCGGAGTCCCGGATGAGATCGGGGACGTGACGAGGAGTCTCGAAATGGTCGAGACATAAAGAATTATATATTGGAAGCCTATGTTTGGACATCGGATGCATTCCGGGTGAAATCAGGATTTTACCGGAATACCGGGAGGGTTACCGGAACCCCCCGGAAGCATAATGGGCCAACATGGGCCTTGGAGGAAAGGTGAGAGGGCAGCCCTAGGGGCTGCGCGCCTCCCCCCTTCCCTAGTCCTATTAGGACTAGGAGAAGTGGGGCGCCCCCTCTCTCTCTCTCTCCCCCTTGGAGCAATCCTAGTCCAACTAGGATTGGGGGGGGGGGAATCCTACTCCCAGAGGGAGTAGGACTCTCCTGGCGCACCAAACCTGGCCGGCCAGCCCCTCCCCCTTGGATCCTTTATATACGGGGGCAGGGGGCACCCCAAAGACACACAAGTTGATCTACGGATCGTTCCTTAGCCGTGTGCGGTGCCCCCTTCCACCAAATTCCACCTCGATCATATCGTTGCAGTGCTTAGGCGAAGCCCTGCGCCGGTAACACATCAAGATCATCACCACGCTGTCGTGCTGACGGAACTCTTCCCCGACGCTTTGCTGGATCGGAGCCCGGGGATCGTCATCGAGCTGAACGTGTGCAGAACTCGGAGGTGCCGTACATTCGGTGCTTAGATCGGTTGGATCGCGAGGAGAACGTACGACTACTTCCTCTACGTACGACTACTTCCTCTACGTTGTGTCAACGCTTCCGCTTCGGTCTACGAGGGTACGTAGACAAACACTCTCCCCTCTCGTTGCTATGCATCACCATGATCTTGCGTGTGCGTAGGAAATTTTTTGAAATTACTGCGTTCCCCAACAGTGGGTTATCAAGATCAATAGCAGGTTCTATCTCAACCTCATTATCTGGTTCTTTATCATTGTCTAGTTGAGTGTATTTATGAACATCATCATTATCATTTTCATTGTCACTAGGTGAATGTTCATTACCAGATTGAGTTTCAGCATCAGAAATAGAGACATCATCATTATCTTCAGGAGGCTTTCCAGGTTCAACGGAGGTATGCAAAGTCCTATCATTTTTATTTTCCTTTTTAGAAGTACTAGGTGCATCAATATTAATTCTTTGAGAGTCTTGTTAAATCCTTTTAGGGTGTCCCTCAGGATTAAAGTGGTTCCTGAGTCATTCTACCTCCTCTAGTTACTACTCTAATAGCATGGTCATTCATATTATTATTCATTTCATCAAGCAATTCTCTTTGAGATTTAGCAACTTTTTCTAACTGAGTTTGAACCATAGAGGCATGTTTCCCTACAACTCTAACATCATTAGTGATTCTAAATAACAAGTCACTCAAGCGAGCAATCATATCAGAGTTGTATTTCAATTATATCATAACATTGGCATTAAAGTGATCTTGTTTTCTAATGTAGTTATCAAACTCATAAAGGCATTGACTAGGATGATTATTGTAAGGGATGTCACTTTCATCAAATTTCATTAAAGAGTTTACCTCCACCACCTATGGTGGTGGCGTATCAAGTCCATGTATTTCTTCAATAGGTGGTAAATTCCTAACATCCTCGGCTTTAATACCTTTTCCTTTCGTACTTTTCTTTGCATCTTGCATATCTTCAGGACTGAGATATAATATACCCCTTGTCTTCGGAGTGGGTTTAGGCGGTGGTTCAGGAAGAGTCCAATCATTATAATTTTTTCAGTATGTTATTCAATAATTCCTCAGCTTGTTCAACCGTTCGTTCCTGAAAACACAACCAGCACAACTATCTAGCAAGTCCTTAGAAGCATCGGTTAGTCCATTATAGAAGATATCAAGTATTTCGTTTTTCTTAAGAGGATGATCACACAAAGCATTAAGCAATTGGAGAAGCCTCCCCCAAGCTTGTGGGAGACTCTCTTCTTCAATTTGCACAAAGTTAAATATTTCCTGTAAGGCAGCTTGTTTCTTATGAGCAGGATTTTTTTCCAGAGAAGTAATAAATCATATCTCGTGGACTACGCACATAACCAGGAGCAAGAGTATTGTACCAAATCTTAGAATCATCCTTTAATGAGAATGGAAAAAAATTTAGAATATAATAGTAGAAAATTTTCTCATCATGAGCAAAAAGGTGGCTATATCATTTAATTTAGTAAGATGTGCCACTACAATTTCAGTTTTATAACCATGGAATGATCAGATTCAACCAAATTAATTAAATCTAGGTTGACAGAGAATTCATAATTCTTATCAGTAACAAAGATAGGTGAAGTAGAAAACTTAGGATCACATTTTATCCTAGCATTCAAAGATTTTTCTTTCAGTTTGCATAATAATTTCTTAAGATTATCTCTATCATTGCAAGCAAGAAAATCTCTAGCTATCTCTTCATCCATAACATAACCTTCAGGTATCTTAGGAAATTCATAGCTAGGAGAGCTAGGTCTAATAGGTGTTTCAAGATTTTCAGTTTCAAGTACTTCATCAGTTTCAACATTTTCAATATCTTTGGCTCTAGCAAGTTGCTCATCAAGAAATTCACCTAGTGGCACATTATCATCAAGCAAGGTACTAGCATCATCATGAGTATCGTTCATAGCAGAAGCAGCATCATCAATAACTTGCGACATATCAGGATTAATAGCATGTGGTGATGTTGCAAGTCTACTAAAAATAGAAGGTGAATCAAGTGCAGATCTAGATGGCAGTCCCTTACCTCCCCTTGTCTTAGAGGGAGAAATCTTAGTTTTGGTATCCTTCAGATTCTTCAAAGTGATAAATAGATAATAATCCCAAGTGACTCAACAAATATAGCTATGCTCCCCGGCAACGGCGCCAGAAAAAGGTCTTGATAACCCACAAGTATAGGGGATCTGTCATGGTTTTGCAACGACAGATGTCCTAGGGAAAGGACTTAGTCGTGGAGCCATCGCGACAGGTTAGCTTAAAGGGTTAAAGCGTACAAGGGCCGCCAAGATTTTATACTGGTTCGGCCCCTTGCGGTGAAGGTAAAAGCCTACGATCCAGTTGTTGTGGGATTGCTTGGGTTTCGATGACCAGGGAGCGAATACGCTTTGCCCGAGTCTCGAGTTGTTGTCTGTCCTCCTGAATCGCCGCCGGGTCATCCCCTTATATACATGGGTTGACGCCCGTCGGTTTACAGGGTTCCGGGGCCGGCTCATAGTCGTGTCTGGCCTGGTCTCTACTATTTCTGCCTTATAATACAAGCATACATATCAAGGTCGATTTATGACTACAGGCCTGAATCTGTCTTTGGGCCCTAGGCCTTTGTAAAGCGCCACCATCCTTGTCTTCATGGGCTTTAGATATAGTGAACTACTATGGGGTTAACCCGGCCTCTCCTGGCCGATTTACACCCAGTAATAATATCCCCAACATTAGGCCCTAGATTGATTTGAACTGGTTCATCTCAATCCTCAATACTTGAGAAAATTTCTTCTTCAGCACCTTCACATCTCCTTGTAAACCGCCGTGATGTCACCTTCCAGGACCATGATAAATCGCCATGACGTCATATGTTATTAAAAACTGCGTATAACCCACCTTCATTAATGGACCTCCGATAATCGAGGCAACAGAGCTGTCACATATCCCCATTTTTTCGGGCTCCTCAATTCTCGCGCCTGCCTTTTATCCATTCACCTTATAAATAAGGCTGAGGGGTCCCTTTCCCTTTTCCCCCTCATGCCTCTTCGTGTCGTCTTCTTCCTCGCGCCGACCGACCTTCAAGCTCTGCCGCCGCCGTCGTCCTTCGCCTCTGCCTCAACAACGGCCGCTGCATCAACCTGACCGTACCAGAGAAACGCGGCGATCCTCCGCTGCTTCCTTAGCACCAGTAAGTTCCTCCTTTCCTTATTCCAGATCCACCATTAGGGTTTGGTGTTCTTCACAGTTCTTCAAAGTTCTTGAAGCTGTTCTTCCTTGTTCCTCTTCAGCAATACCAATGGCTAGTTAGATCTGATTTTTCCAGCTCCCTTGTAGTTTAAACTCCTTTTTCCTTTGTTAAGGCATAAAACTCATCTGAAATTGCTGAATTCTTCAAATGCTTGAAACTAGGTCAGAATATATTTTGATTTTCCAACGCACGGTAGATCTGTAATTACCATGTCAAGCCGTGAAACTTGTTTTTCCTTCACTTATGCACCTTTAGACATATATCTTCAATACCAGATTAGGCGGTTTAACCTCATAGCAAAATGATGACCCAATATATATCATTAGTCCCCTGTTGAACCGCCAATGCATTCCTCATTGTACTGTCTCCATTGTCAGACCCCGGTTTACCAGTAACAAACCCTGGTTTAATAATATGCATACATCCTTGCATCGCTTTATAGTTGTCAATTGTGAACCTTAAACCGGCAATAATGATGTTTCGGCCTCTCATTGCAATGGCCAAGCAAGTCTATGAATGCAACTGGGTTCCTTCCCGGGTCACAGAAGATCAGTTGAACAAATGCGTTGCAACGGGTGCTTTAGCCAAGAAAGATGTCATCCATTGGAGGGCCCCTGGCCTGGAAAATCCTCCTACACCCAAGGAAGGAGAGGTAGTCGTTTTTGTTGACCATCTGGGCCTAGGCTTCAGCCCTCCCAGTTCAAAATTATTCTGAGATGTGCTGGCTAGTTTTCAGCTTCACCCTCAGGACATCGGTCCAAATTCTGTGACCAACATCTGCCACCTCCAAGTCTTCTGCGAGGCTTATTTGCAAGAGGAACCTACAGTTGAACTGTTTAGGGATTTCTTTCACTTAAACCATCGCACAGAATTCACAAATGGACCCAATACCGAATTGGGCGGGATGGCGGTTCAAAAAAGGAAGGAAGTCACTTTCCCTCATCCCAAGCTTCACTGTCACCCCAAAGAGTGGAACCAGACTTGGTTTTATTGTAAAGACACGTCTCCAACTTACGAGAACCCCCTGCCGGGTTACCGACCTCACCGTCTTAGCAATACACACCCCTTTCCTCAGAGGTTGACTGCAAAGGAAAGGGCCAACTATGCCCCTCAACTGTCAAAGCTTAGAGCCTTCATGGCGAACGGTTTAACAGGTGTTGACTTTGCTTGTTGTTGGATAAGCTGGAGTATTCTGCCCTTAAGTCGGCGCCCCAGTTTGATGTGAGAGTACATAGGGAGTTTGAAGGATGCTCAATGACACATTGATATTCAGCTTTCAGATGCGGAAGTTACTGAGGCTGTAAAGAAGATGCTGAATGAACCAGAGGCTGTCTGTGGCCAGACCGTACTAAGCCCTTTCTGCACCTTCAACAAACCGCCAGCTGTAAGAATCATATAACCTTTTTATCTTAAGTTGCTCCTGTCAAAATATTCTCTGAAAGTTTGACTATTTTCTGATAGGGTGATGATCCGTTCTGGAATAAGAAACCACAAGAGAAACCGGCAAAACCGCAAGACAAAACGTCAAACCCACTTCACCCAAAGAGTAAGGTTGTTAAGAAACCTGCCAAGAAAAGGACCACTGCATCCTCCGAGCCAAATGCTGCTGATGATGTGGGTAACCCGGAATCAGAGGTAGAACTTGACTCTCTTGGTTCATTTTTCGTACACCTCATTGACAATGACTATTATCAGGACGGCGCTGAAGGCAGTCAAGCGGATGACGTAGAGGTAATCATTCTTTCCTCCGATTCAGATCCTCTGCCAACATCAAAAATCTATCGAGCAAACTAGAAAGTAAAATTTTCTCACCCCCTTGCTTACTTGGACCCAAACTTTCTTTTGAAGATGCAGCAGCACGAGGCTCGCCGCACAACCCGGCACAGCGGCCAGGTAGTTACCTCCGCCTGTTTACTGAACACTCCGGTTCGGAAACACCGATAAGAGGTCTCTTATACCCTTGACACTTCATGCCCCAAAGCGGGTTGTTTCCGTCAACCTCTTAACCCGTCTGATTCAAATTATCACGGTACTTCCCACTCATCTTCTGGCGAATCATCAGCCACAAAGCTACCACCCCTCAAAACAGTTCTTGGGTGAGCTATACACTTTTTTATCCTTGATATGTTATTTTTATATACTATACTGATCCTCATGTTTATTTTTCTCAGCGCCAAGTCTAGACCCAGCAAGAAGGCTCAGTTGAATAAACCAGCTGATGATAACGTGGCTGTTGAACCGGAAAAGACTCCAGATCCCGAAGAGACCGATGCTGACGCCATGCTTAATGATCCACCGCCTCAAGACCATAACTTGTTTACTGAACAAGTAGAAATTGACACTACAAGCCACGCTGACAAACCGACCAACCCGGTCCGTCCCGATGATAAATCGGCCAGTCCAGCTAAGGCTACCGACAAACCGCCAACTCCCGTGAAAGCTGCTGATGATAAAGAAGATGATGTCATGATTACTTGCGTTGGCCATACCACTCCTGGCAATCCTATTGCTTTATCAAAGCATACTGCCAAGGACGAGCTCTCTGCTATTGTCAAAGGCAAATGGAATGCCGATTTGTCACGCTATGCCCATCTCAATGCTCAAGACCTCCACTCTGGCTTCTTGAACCGTCTGTACACCAGCCGTGACTATGAAGCCGGTTTGGTAAATTTGATGAAAGAGTGATATGAGGTAACTAATGCTCAACTCTGTTTAACTGTCTCTCTTGTAAGTTCTAAATATCAACTCGAGTAGCCCCCAAGTGACGGTTTATGATACCAATCTGAACCAGGACTTAATAACAAATTATCATGCTTAACCTACAGTGACCGAGCTATCTCTTTAAGAAAACCGGTATTGTAGAATGGCAATATTGTATCTTTCACTAGTGTAGCCCCCAAGGGGCGGTTTAACTTTGTAAAGATGAACCAGGACTGTTAAAGGACTTCCCAAATCAGTACTTTTGAGCAAACATACATTAGCCCCCGAGTGCCAAGAGTAATACTTGTATTGTGCTTGGGACTTGCAAAAATTTCCGAGAACAAGCAAATATGCATTAGACCCCAAGTATCAAGTGCATAACTTGTTATGTGCGTGGTACTTCAAAGATGTAGCATCAACTCATTATACTTCTGTCTATTATAGGCTGAACTGAGCAAAAAGGAAGCTCAAACTGCAGATCTGCAAGAGAACATCAAATCCCAGCAAACCGAAACCGCCAAGGCAAAAGATGAGCTGACTAGCGCATTAGCCACGATGGAAAAGCTAAAGGAGAGTTTCAACAAAGAGCATGCAGATTAGAACACGGAAAAATCCGCTTTGTAGAAAAAAGCGGAGGACGCAGAAGCAGCTCTCAAACCGGTGGTAGATGAGCTGACTGGCGTAAAGCGGCAGATACATGCCATGACTGTTGTTGTGTTCGGTAAGCATCCTTGCCTTATACTTTCACTACAAAAAAAAGACACATCCGTGACATTTTGGGCCGAACGAAATTTTTTTCTGTCATACATATGACACTTCTATGACGATAATTGTGACAAAACCCGGTATCATCATAGATGTGGTGGGCTCCTACTTCTGTGACAAAAAATCATGATAGAAAATGGGCTTTTCGTCCTGGGCCGTCCATTCTTTGGGCCGTCCATGACGGAAAAAACCGTGGTAGAAGCGAGGGGGAGGAAAATTTCGGGGAGTTCCCGGTTACGGTGGGAGGTCGGCGGCCAAGCGATGCGCGTTTCTCTCGTACACGTACGCGCGTGTGTGCGAGGCGTTGGCTCTAACTAAACCCGAGCGAGGCGTTGGGCTCTAACTGAACCCAAGCGATTGCACTGCAGGCTACGCGTTACTGAACCCGAGCAATCGATCGATGGCTGTTAACTGAACTCGATCGAGCAATTCCTTCGCTACTTTTGCTAACTGAAGCCGATCGATGGGATGAACAGTGAGCGTTGCGGGGGTGTTTGGATGAACAGTGAGCGGTGGCGTTGCCTCTGGATGAACAGGACTCCGTGGTGTGGCGGAGGGCTGGATGAATAGTAGATGGTGGAGAGGTGCCCGTGGAGGGGTGGTTGAACAGGACCCCGTGGTGTGGAGGGCTGGATGAACAGTAGACGGTGGAGGGGTGCCCGTGGAGGGGTAGTTGAACAGGACCCCGTGGTGTGGAGGGCTGGATGAACAGTAACGGTGGAGGGGTGGTTGAACAGGACCCCGTGGTGTGGAAGGCTAGACGAACAATAGACGGTGGAGGGGTGGTTGAACAGTAGCCGGTGGAGTAGCGCGCGGTGGAGGCTGGATGAACAGGAGCCCGTGGAGGCTGGACGAGGTCGACGGTGGAGATGAACAGTATCCGGTAGAGTCCCGTTTTGCGGTACGCCACACCCCTCCCGATAAACAGGACCCCCGTTTCGACCGTAGCGCTCCAACACAAGTCTGTTTCCTCAGTTTTGCGATACGCCACACCCCTCCCGATCAACTGAACCCCCATTTCGATCTTAGGAGGTCCATTTCCTCCGTTTTGCGGTACGCCAGACCCCTCCTGTCGGTGTACTAAAGTAGGGGTACCCTAGTATCCCGAACTTGTGCACGGGCAGTCGCAGCACCCCGCGGCAAGGCCCGCCAGGTGATCGCCAAGGCTCTCTATGGTTCCTTTGGAGCCATTCAAGAGCAAAGTATTTAAGCCAAGGAGACAAATCCCTGGCAAGAGGAGCTTGCCGGGAAGGCCGCTCGAGGCACAAGACCCCGGCAAGAGGAGCTTGCCGGGAAGGCCAACCAGAGCATCTCAAAGAACTTGCCGCGACGCGCCACGTGTCCCGGCAGGACTCGGCGAGCGACAAGCTCCCGGACGCGGCAAGACAACGGCCGCGGCAAGGCACTTGCCGCAGCGGGCAACCACCCTGTACCTACGCTCCAGCTCACCCACCTACGTGTCGCTCCGGGACCCTTCCTGGCATACGTGGCGGGAGGTTGTGCAGCCAGGGGTACACTATGGCATGCGGCGCTGAAAAGATCGCCATCGTGGCGAGCGGTGGCGCACCTGACGGTCCCTTTTCTGCACCGTCAGGGTGACGTAGATAGGCATTTAATGCCTTTGTCCCCTGCCGTCAGGGTTAGGTATGATACATTGTGTAGGTAGTTGTACCTACCACAGCATATTTCCATTTTTGCCCTTACCTACGTTGCCACCTGTTGGAGACCCCTTGAACATATAAAAGGAGGCCCATGCACAACGTAGGGAAGGAATCGGCCCCCGGAGAGCGATCTCTGAGAGGAAAACAGAAGAACACTCGGTCTTGTTAGCTGTTTGAGTGTACTGTAGCACTCAGCGCTCCCGAGCAAGAACTCAATACAATCCACAAAGCAGCAGTAGGAGTATTATCTCTCCGGAGAGCTCCGAAGCTGGGTAAAACCCCCCGTGTGCTTCGCCTCGATCCGCTCTTCGCGCGACCTCCGCCCCCCGCCGAACCGAGAAGGGGCTCCGTCCCCATAGGTGCTCGGGGAGCCAGAACACCCCGGCATCTTTGGCGCGCCAGGTAGGGGGCGTCGAGGTTGTGTGAACCTGATCCGGCGTTCACGCGAGCTAAATCTTCATCAACTTCATCGACATGCCGCCGAAGAAGAAGGCTTCGGAGGCGGCTGCGCCGTCCGCGTCGAATCCGCCGCCGCCGCAGAAAACGGCCGGTGGGGAGGACGCCGGCGGAAGAACGGGCGTCGACGAGGGAGCCCACGGTGCCACCAAGTCCAAGGACAAGACCGCGCTGCCCGTCAGTGGCGTAGTCGGCTCGCACGACGATCGGGCGTCCGTAGACGCACCGCGCCCATCTCAAGAGGCGCAGGACCGGCAACATCGTGGTACTCATGGTACCATACGCTCGCTGGACCCAAATCGAGCGGGCGGATCCCGGGATGCTCAAGGCCAACATGCACGCCAACGTGCTGGCGCGACCGAGGCACGGTCGCCTGGACGGAATACTGCTCCTTCTAACATCGTTGGAAGTCCGAGCATATCCCGCTCCTCCAGCAGAAGCTTTGGCACGAGCTCAACTACTCCTAGACTTCCCTCCAACGCCAGACAAGATCGACGACTGGAGGGCCACCATTCAGAGTCTCATCGGCTTCGCCAACGGCGACACTCCACGACCGGCGACCACATCGCATCCGCGGCAGGCCAGCCAAGTGCAAGCCAATGGCGACAAAACCGGTGGGGGTGCAACCACCGTGCACTCTCCGCCCCAAAGGCCAAGATCACCGACTCGCCGGGTCCACCGCGACAGTGACTCCACTGCTTCCTCAGATCCGCGAACTCGTCGCGATCAGTGCCACGTTCTTCACGAACGGCAGCAAGAAGACGCTCGTACCCGCATCGAGCGCCGAAGAGAAACGCGGCGTCAATCAGACCGACGCACTGGCCCCGCTGTCGACATGCAAGCGCCAGGGGAACCAGGCGACCTGCCGTACCTGGTAGGTTGCCTGCGTTTACTCGTGAGCTGCGGCAAGTCCAGTGGCCCAGCACGAAGAATTTCAAGCCAGACATATGAGAGAAGTACGACGGCAGGCTGCATCCGTCGGAGTTCCTCAGCATCTACACCATCGCGGTGCAGGCTACCGGGGGGCGAGACGACAAGATCCTCGCCAATTACTTCCCTCTGGTGCTCAAGCCCAACGTCAGGTCCTGGCTCATGCACATGCCGGAAAACTCCATATCTTCCTGGGCAGACCTATGCCATCGGTTTGTTGGCGCCTTTACAGGCAGCCACAAACCTCATGGCCAGGAAAGTGGTCTTCACTTGCTTGCCCAGAAGGAAGGGCAGCCTCTACGCAAGTACATCCAGAGAGTCAGCCAAGTGCAACGCAACATCCCAGACATCCACCCTGCCGCGGTCATCAGTGCGTTCCACCAGAACGTGCGTAACCGCAGGATACGGGAGGAGATGGCGATGTGCAAGATCAGAGACGTCAGTGAGCTGTATGCCCTGGCCGACAGATGTGCACGTGCTGAGGAAGGGAGGAAACTCCCCGGAGAGAACGTAGGAACAGGGGGATCTGACAGCGATGATGCCGCCCTGGCAAGCAAAAACCGGCGGCGGAACAACAGGAAGAGGAAAGGCAAAGATGTGCTAGTTGTCGAGCAGTCCGGCAATGAAGGTGGCGCCAAGACAGCAAAGACTGGTAGCTCCGGCAAGGAGGTTGCCGCATGCGCCAACTGCCAAGCTATGGCGGCCGTCGACAAGCAGGACGGCACCAACAAGCAGTACTGCAAGATTCACCGCAACAAAGGCCATGACCTCCAGAGCTGCAAGAAGGTCGAGCAGCTCGTTGAGCTGCAGAAGGCCGAATACGAGCGACGCGACAAGGAGAAGGCCCAAGGAGGTGCTGGAGGATCTGGTACGAAGCGCACCAGCCGGGGGGACACCGCGGCAACGCCAAACAGCAAGGCGATAGACCTCCCCGCGGCCGCGACAAGGATGAATATGAAGACGACGACGAAGACATGGATGACGCCGAGACCAGCGAGCAGGAGTTCCAGAAAGCCACAAAAGTTTTGTGCGTTGACGGCGGTGCTTATTTGCATACTTCACACCACCAACTCAAGCAGTGGGTGCGGGAAGTCAATGCAGCAGAACCACCCGTTGAGTCACGCAAGCTTCTGAAATGGTCCAGCACGCCTATCATCTTTGATATTGAGGACCACCTCGATCGCACAACTGCTGTCGGGTGTTTGCCGATGTTGGTCTCACCAACTATCCGCAACCTCAAGGTCACTAAGATGCTAGTTGACGGCGGGGCCGGCTTGAACCTGATCTCCTCCGCTGTGCTCCGGAGACTCCAGGTCCCTGACAGCGAGCTCGAAGAGACCGGCACGTTCCAAGGAATCAACCCGGGAAGGAGCAAGCCGAAGGGAAAGATCACGCTGCCGGTGACATTTGGCAGCGAGCTGAACTTCAGGACTGAGAGGATCACTTTCGACGTTGCCGATTTTCCATTGCCTTACAATGGAATTCTCGGCCGTCCAGCGCTCGCCAAGTTCATGGAGGCCTCTCACTACGCGTACAACATGTTGAAGATGCCAGGCCCGATAAGTGTCATCTCTGTACATGGCGACAAGAAAGACGCTCTTATCTGTGCCGACAAGATCTACCGGGAAGCAGCAGTCGCCGCAGATCGCGAGACACTTGCCGCTGAAGCTCCCGGGGGGAAGAAGAAGACCAAGTCCGGCAACAGTTCTGATGCCCACTCCGGCAAGCGCACCTCTTCGGAGTGCTGCGCTACCGTCGAGGACGCACCATCGAGCTCCACCGGCAAGTGTAAGAAGACGATGGCAGCTCCGCCAGCGACCAAGAAGGTGTCCGCCAAGGAGAGCGGCACTGGTGGTACCTTCACCATCAGTGCCACTCTCGACCCTAAATAGGAAAGCGCGCTCGTTGCTTTCCTGCGGGCGAATGTCGATGTGTCTGCGTGGCAACCATCTGACATCCCCGGCGTTCCCAGGAAAGTAATCGAGCACCACCTTGCCGTTTGTCCTCATGCACGGCCCGTCAAGCAGAGAGTCAGGAAACAAGTAGTGGAGAGCCAAGAGTTCATCGCCGAAGAGATCAAGAAGTTGGAAGTAGCAGGCCTCGTCAGAGGAGTGCTCCATCCTACGTGGTTGGCCAATCCTGTAGTCGTGCGCAAGGCAAACGGGAAATGGAGACTTTGCATCGACTTCATCGATGTCAACAAAGCTTGTCCCAAAGACCCATTTCCCTTGCCACGCACTGACCAGATTGTCGGCTCCATAGCCGGATGCGACTTGCTTTCATTTCTTGACGCATACTCAGGATACCATCAGATCTTCATGGCAGAAGAGGATGAGGAGAAAACCGCGTTTATCACTCCATGTGGCACGTACTGTTTCGTACGAATGCCTTTCGGTTTGAAGAATGCTGGTTCAACATTCGCAAGGGTAGTCCATACTGCTTTTGAGCCACAAATACACAGAAATATGGAAGCCTACATGGATGACATAGTGGTCAAGAGCAGGGACAAAGCAACTCTGATTCAAGACCTAGAAGAGACTTTTGCAAATCTACACAAGATCAGCCTCAAGCTCAACCCCGAGAAGTGCGTGTTTGGAGTCCCGTCCGGCAAGCTTCTCGGATTCTTCGTGTCTCAGAGAGGAATTGAAGCAAATACCGACAAGATCAAGGCCATTGAGCAGATTGAAGCACCGAAGCGCGTCAAGGATATACGAAAACTTGCCGGCTGCGTGGCGGCTCTCAGCAGGTTTATCTCTAAGTCTGCTGAGCGCGCCCTGCCGTTTTTCAAAATCTTGAAAAAGGCAGGTCCAGTGAAATGGACTCCGGAAGCGGAGGCTGCGCTGCAGGACTTGAAGAGATACCTGTCCTCCACTCCAATACTTGTCGCACCTAAACCACAAGAGAAGTTGTGCTATATCTAGCGGCAACCAATCAAGTGGTTAGTGATGCGTTAGTAGCGGAGAGAGAGGCAGATGATGAGCCAGCAACCGCGGCAAGCACATCCAGCGACAAGTAGGGGGCTTCCCCGACGAGCTCTGGTCCCGACGAAGATGGATCTGCGCAGATGTGCGGAGGGATACAGAAGAAGAAAATGGTGCAGCGCCCAGTCTACTTTGTCAGTTCCCTTCTGCAAGGGGCTAGGTCAAGGTACTCTGGTGTGCAGAAGTTGCTTTTCGGCCTTCTTATGGCCTCGAGAAAGCTGCGCCATTACTTCCAAGCACATGAGATCACAGTTGTCACTTGCTTTCCGTTGAAGAGGATACTTCAGAATCCAGAAGCAACAGGCAGGATTGTTGAGTGGGCACTGGAACTGTCAAGCTTTGGCCTCAAGTTTGAGAGCACTTCAACTATTCAAAGCAGAGCATTGGCAGAATTCATAGCAGAGTGGACGCCAACACCAGACGAAGAAATTCCAGAGACGAGCATCCCCGTCAAGGAAGCAAACAAAGAGTGGCTGATGTACTTTGATGGTGCGTTCTCGCTGCAAGGCGCCGGTGCTGGCGTGCTGCTTGTCGCACCCACCGGAGAGCACCTCAAGTACGTGGTCCAGATGCACTTTCCCAAGGAGCAAGCAACAAACAATACTGCAGAGTATGAAGGATTGCTCGCCGGTCTCAGGATCGCGGCAGACCTTGGGATTAAGCAATTCATTGTCAGGGGTGACTCACAGCTTGTCGTCCGCCAAGTGAACAAGGATTATCAGAGTCCGTTGATGGAAGCTTACGTTGATGAAGTGAGGAAGCTGGAAGAGCGCTTTGTCGGCCTACAAATGGAACATGTTCCAAGAGCTCAGAATGACATCGCTGACGGCCTGTCAAAGTGCGCGTCATTTAAGTTACCTGTGGAACCAGGGATCTTTGTGCTCAAGCTGACTCAACCATCCGTGACGCCATCAACTGGACAGAGCAAGAAGAGGAAGTTGATTTCTGGTGACTATCTTCCGGCAGAGCTTCCCGAAGCCGCCGCCAAGAAGGTCCCCAAGATCAACGCCAAGAGTGCTGAGGAGCAGTCTGCTCCGACAAGCCCTAAGGTTTGTTTCATTGAAGCAGATGCTCCCGACAAGTTTCGCTCCGGCAAGCTTGCCGGGGATCATCAAGCTCCGGCTGAACCGCAGGTTCTCGCCGTAGAAGCGGATGTTCCCGCAGCAGCAGATATGCCTTTAGTCCTTGTTGTCGAGCCACAGGCTCCAGCATGGGCACAGCAGATCGTCTGTTTCCTCCAGTCAGGAGAACTTCCCGAAGAGCCAGAAGAAGTGGAAAGAGTAGCCCGGCAGTCTAGTATGTACTAGTTCGTTGACAACGCACTGTACAGAAGAAGACTCAACGGAGTGAAATTGAAGTGTATCCCCCGGGAAGATGGACAGAAGCTGTTGGCAGAGATACATGGAGGCATTTGTGGTCACCACATTGGCGCAAGAGCGCTTGCCGGCAAAGCATTCCGGCAGGGCTTCTTTTGGCCGACAGCCCTCCAGGATGCAGCTGCACAAGTAACCAAGTGTGAAGCGTGCCAGTTCCATTCCAAGCAGATACACCAGCCAGCTCAAGCTCTCCAGACGATCCCTTTATCCTGGCCATTTCCGGTCTGGGGGCTCGACATCCTCGGCCCCTTCCCCCGAGCAGTCGGGGGCTTTGAGTACTTGTACGTCGCAATCGACAAGTTCACAAAGTGGCCGGAAGTGGAACCGGTGAGGAAGGTGACAACACAGTCAGCAGTCAAGTTCTTCAGGTCGATTGTTTGCCGCTTCGGAATCCCTAACAGGATCATCACCGACAACGGTACACAATTCACGAGTCGCACCTTCATGCAGTACGTCCAAGAGCTTGGCGCCAAGGTCTGCTTCGCTTCTGTTGCTCACCCCAGGAGCAACGGTCAAGCAGAGAGGGCAAATGCTGAACTGCTGCGTGGACTCAACACCCGGACTTTTGACAGGCTGCACAGGTGCGGAAGAAACTGGATCGAGGAGCTGCCGGTGGTTCTTTGGTCGATCAGGACGACGCCAAATCGAGCCACTGGCCAGACACCTTTCGCTCTAGTCTATGGAGCAGAGGCAGTTCTCCCCACGGAACTCGTATACGGGTCACCTCGAGTGCTCGCTTATGATGAGCTTGAGCAAGAGCAGCTGGGACAAGATGACGCGCTGCTCCTTGAGGAAGACCGTCTTCAGGCTGCTGTACGAGCTGCTCGATACCAGCAAGCTTTGCGCCGCTACCATAGCCACAAGGTTAAAGCCAGAAGTCTCAAGGAAGGCGACCTTGTTCTTCGGCGCGTCCATTCCGCCAAGAATTCCAACAAGTTGACGCCAAAGTGGGAAGGCCCTTACCGGGTGAAACGAGTCACTAGGCCTGGCGCTGTCCGCCTTGAGACGGAGGATGGCTTTCCGGTGAGCAACTCCTGGAACATCGATCATCTTCGTAAGTTTTACCCGTAAGGCGCGGTTGTCGGACCCTGTCCGGCAACCACCATTTTGTACAAGTCTTGCCGCTGTTGCATGTAATCCTTTGTACAAAGCCAGGCGCAGACCCTGTGCATAAATAAAACTCACGTGCTCCACACACCCTGTCAATTTCATGCCTTTCTGCATGAATTATCTGACACCTTGTGCAACGAGCCCCCTCGGTAAGCAATAACGAGCCATAAGGCTCCATACTATTGTTTTCTCTTTTCTCTTTTTTTCAAGGAAAGGAAGGATCCTTCGCCCACAAGTTGACCGGGGGGGAGGAGAAGATAATGGTATGGACCCGGCGTCGTTCAGGAAAAATTTCGCCTTGCCGGGGAGCAAACGACAGAAAAGCTAAGTGCCAAAGTTTGAGCAATCAGATTTTTTTTAACTTTAAGTTACTTTCCTTGAACGACCATGCTTTGTTTGGAAAACCTGTGCGCAGAGGAACCAGCTCGTGGCTAGTTGCGCCCTTACTTTGTTTCGAGTTCGCTCAACAGTTTAAGTGTGCTGCGACTAGAGTTGTGCCCTTACTTTGTTTCGAGTTCACTCAGCAACTTAAGCGAGCTGCGACTAGTCGCGACAAGGTTTCTTGTCGGTAACGGCACCGCCAGCAGGCTGCTGACGTCCCGCACTCAGCGCTCGTGGCAAAGGTGCCTACGCCGGCAGGTTCCCTAAAAGCGTAGGGCAAAAACATACAAAGGAAGGAATCGAGTAAAGGAAGTAGCATTGCAATCATGACCTGAAACAGAGTTATATTACAAGATAGTTTGTCGCGGCTCTAATAGACTGTTTTCATAACATGACCAGCGACGAAAAAAAGAAGAAGAAAATAGGCGGCCTAGTCCGCGCGGTCGCCCTCAACCCTCTTGATCCCGCTCACCTTGTCCACAATGGGTGCGACGAGGGTCTCGAGCTCCTCCAGATCAGCTTCCGGCGGTAGGGACCTGAGGATGTTAGTGAGGCGGAGGCCCGGGTTGCGGAAGGCCACCTTCATCAACACCTTTTTGAGAGCTCCCGCGCAGATCTCGCGCGACTTGTCGGCTAGCTGCTTTGGGATCCTCTCCCGGAGTTGCTGGAGGGCCGTCGCCACGCCTCTGAAGAACAAGGTGAGCTTGGCGCTGGATGGGAGGCTCCCGTCAGAGGAATACCCGAGATCCTCCACCCCCAGCAGCGCCAACTTCTTGTCGATGTCTGCGGCAGCATTCACAAGGCCCTCCGTCCACCGCTCCACAGTTCCCCTGAAATCATTCTGGGTGGTGGCGATGCTCTCCAGCAGCTCCTTGTCGTCCTTGATCTCCTTCTTCAAGGCCGCCTCCTGCTCCCTGGCGCCGTCCAGCGTCTTGGTCAAAGCAGCCAACTTCAGCTCAAGATCCACCTTGGAGTCCTTGGCGGCGTCAAGCTCCTTGACCTTCTCGGCGAGACGACCCTGCAGATCGCCAAAGGTGTAGGCGTCCTTCTCGCGCTCATGCTTGAGCGCGGCAAGCGCTTCACCGCTCGCCTTGAGATCAGTCTCCAGCTGCGCCACTTTCGCCTCTAGCTCCTTCTTGGCGGCCTCGGCGGCTGCGGCGGCGTCCCTTGCTTCCTTGAGGGCTCCGCTGAGTGCTTGCTCGCGCACAGCTAGCTCCTCTTCGTGGCTGTCCAGGCTGGCCTTCAGCTGCACCAACTCACCGTCCCGCGCAGACAACTCCTCGGCGGCAAGCCGCTGTTGCTCTGCAATCTCTGCCTTCTCAAGGATGAAAGCCTTCTGCACCTCATCGAGCTGCACCCGCTCCACCGCCAGCGACTGGAGAGCTGCCTGGTTGAGGCCTCGGAGCTCCTCCGCGCGCTTCTCCACGTCCACCCCCGCCTTCGCGACAAGCGCTTCGCGGGACTCCAATTTGGCCTGGCGGGCGCAGTAGAGCGACACCAGCTTCCGCAGCAGTCGCTCCTCCTCGGGCTCGTCGCTCCTGCTGCTTGGTGCGTCGACCAACGTCAGCCCAGCGGAGGCAAGCACATCCACGTCAAAGCTTTCTCCTTCGACCGGCGCCCCGGACGTTGACGCCCAGGGGAGGTTGATGAAGATGCCAGCGCCAGCTTTCAAGTAGACGCCTGGCTGGGGTTCTTCAGAGCCTGACGCTGAGGCAGCGGCGGGAGGATCGGCGGTCGGTGTAGCGCCTGTCACTCCTGCGGCCCCAGGGTCGTCAGTACGATCGCCGGACCCCTCGTCAGCTGCTGCGGCGGCAGCCTTGGCGGCCTCTTCACCGGCGGGATCTTCAGCGCCGGCCGTTTCTTCGGTGGCAGCGACGTAATCAATAACAACCTCGGTCTCCATCAGCTCCACAGTGGATGGATCTGACGACCGGAAAAAGAAGAAAAGTCAAGCAAATATCCCAAAAAGAAGAACCCAAGGGAAATTTATAAGCAAGGAGTACCTGTACCAGGCTCGGCAGTTGGGTTCTCCGCTGCCGGGCGGTCGCCGGTACTGTCCCTTGCCGGAGACTTCTCCCTTGCCGGGGAGCTCTCCCTCGTCGGAGACTTCTCCCTTGCCAGGGAGCTCTCCCTTGTCGGGGGATTCCCCCTTGCCGGGGAACTCTCCCTCGGCGACGTAGTCGAAGCAGGTGGCACGTCAGGGGTGGCCTCCGGGTGCTCCTGGTGGAGCTGCTCTGCTCCGACACAAGTCAACGGTCAGATATCAGCAAGCAAATTGTATCCATGTGCGCCTAACAGCTGGAAGTAAACCATATACTTACGCTGGGGGCTGCGCTGGGGGCTGCTTTGAGGAACAGCTGCCGGGTCCGACAAGTTTGTCTCAGGCGCACCCCCTGCTGCCACGGTGGGATCATCCTCGATGACAATCACCAGGACCTTGGCTCTCTTTGCCATTCTCTGGGCCAGCGTCCTAAAAAGGAGTAAGTTCAGAGTAAAGCAAATGAGATACAAGGCAAGACGGCAAGTATCTAAGACATGCAAGTACAACAAGAATCTTACTCATTTTCTTCCTCGTCAGAGCTGAGCACGGAGAAGTCAAAGCCTGGCCCACCTCCGGCGCGAGGAGGCGGAGGGTTAGGATCTCTTGGCCGCTTGGCGGGAGCTAGAGCGGCAGGCCGAGAGGACCCCGCCCCAGTTGCCGCTGCAGTGGGGGGTGTTTCCGCGGTGACAGAACTTGCCGCGGTGGAGGGTGTCGTGCGGCGCGGCAGGGGTTGGCTCGCCCGCCGCTCCGCTACGTCCCCGGCCTTGCGAAGACGCCTTCTTGATGGAGCCGGGGGCTCTGATTGTGGAGCCGGGGGCTCTGCTCGTGGAGTCAGGGGCTCTGCTTGCGGCAAGCTATCCGAAGACGAAGAGGAAGAGGAGCCGATCTCCAGCGAGCCGCTCGTGTCTTCGGCGGGCCCGCTCGGCCCGACGTCGTGCTCGGCGGACCTCTTCTCGCCGGCAAGCTCCTCTCGGTCGGCAAGGCTCGCCGCCTCTGCTGCCTCTGCCTCCTCCACGGTGAACCCGAACTCGCCCGCAGCGGCAGCTGCCGCCGCCTCTTCCATCCTGGTGGCGATGCGCTTGAGCTCATCGTCGGTGGTGTCCCGAGTGAGGCCCTTTTTCTCGTCGGCGTCGACCGGCACTTCTATCAAGTTGTCAAAGAACGCCCGCACGACATCATCCGCAGGCTCTATCCAGGCTGGATCAATTCCATGCGAGTCGCACAGCGGCATTATTGCACGGATACGGTCGAGCGCGGAGTTGTTGCACAGCGGGACGACGCCCCTCGGCAACCAGAACACCCCGGCATCTTTGATCTAGGCGATTCCGCCGGATAAAGGTTCTCCTTTCTCAACCCGAGGCGAAAAGAAATGGCGGAAAAGAGCTACGTTTGGATGGATCCCGGCAAAGTTTTCGCAGAGATGTGCGAAAACTGCCATGGTCAGGACAACATTTGGGGTGAAATCAAGAAGGTGGGGCCCATAGGTGTTCATGACATCGCAAAAGAATTCTGAAAAGGGCGGGCAGAGCCCGCAATAGAAGAACAGGGCAAAGAAGGGATACCCAGTAGGATACTTATCCCAAGCAGTGGCTGGGAGTACCTTCCTGCGCGGATGCGCTCGCGTCCCCATCGACCAGAAGAGGTAGAAGTCCTCCTTCAGCTCCGCCGCCTCGAGCCTCGGAGGGAAGAGCGCCCGCTCCTTCCGCAGCGCCGCGAGCCACTGCGCCTCGGCCGACTTCGCCTTCTCGGCTTTCGGAGCCATGGCGGGGAGGGGGAGTGAGGACGGCGACGTTAGCGGTGCTGGTGGCGCTGGGGGCAGGGCGCTGCTCTCCTTCGACTTTGGGAAGAAGGGGAGTGGCGGATATTCTCGAGGAGGGAATAGCAACGGGCAGATGGGAGAACTGCCCCTGTTCCCCCTGCTTATAAGGAGGGAGGGGGCGGACGTTTCGCCTTTCTGAATAAAGAAACCACCCACGACCTCTCCCAGGACGCCGCAATCGACGCGTGCCGTTCGGGGAGGGCACGGTGGATGCGGAGCAAGGTGCGACGTGACCCAGGCCGTGCGTGCCCATGCCCTGTTTTGGGCCTGGCCCAACAGCGCTCGGCACCGTGTGTGGCCCAGGCCCGGGGGCTCCTGTCGGTGTACTAAAGTAGGGGTACCCTAGTATCCCGAACTTGTGCACGGGCAGTCGCAGCACCCCGCGGCAAGGCCCGCCAGGTGATCGCCAAGGCTCTCTATGGTTCCTTTGGAGCCATTCGAGAGCAAAGTATTTAAGCCAAGGAGACAAATCCCCGGCAAGAGGAGCTTGCCGGGAAGGCCGCTCGAGGCACAAGACCCCAGCAAGAGGAGCTTGCCGGGAAGGCCAACCAGAGCATCTCAAAGAACTTGCCGCGACGCGCCACGCGTCCCGGCAGGACTCGGCGAGCAACAAGCTCCCGGACGCGGCAAGACAACGGCCGCGGCAAGGCACTTGCCGCGGCGGGCAACCACCCTGTACCTACGCTCCAGCTTACCCACCTACGTGTCGCTCCGGGACCCTTCCTGGCGTACGTGGCGGGAGGCTGTGCAGTCAGGGGTACACTGTGGCATGCGGCGCTGACAAGATCGCCATCGTGGCAAGCGGTGGCGCACCTGACGGTCCCTTTTCTGCACCGTCAAGGCGATGTAGACAGGCATTTAATGCCTTTCTCCCCTGCCGTCAGGGTTAGGTATGATACACTGTGTAGGTAGCTGTACCTACCACAGCATATTTCCATTTTTGCCCTTACCTACGTTGCCACCTATTGGAGACCCCTTGAACATATAAAAGGAGGCCCATGCACAACGTAGGGAAGGAATCGGCCCCCGGAGAGCGATCTCTGAGAGGAAAACAGAAGAACGCTCGGTCTTGTTAGCTGTTTGAGTGTACTGTAGCATTCAGCGCTCCCGAGCAAGAACTCAATACAATCCACAAAGCAGCAGTAGGAGTATTATCTCTCCGGAGAGCTCCGAAGCTGGGTACAAACCCCCCGTGTGCTTCGCCTCGATCCGCTCTTCGCGCGACCTCCGCCCCGCGCCGAACCGAGAAGGGGCTCCGTCCCCATAGGTGCTCGGGGAGCCAGAACACCCCGGCACCTCCCGATGAACAGGATCCTGTTTCGACCGTAGGAGGTCCGTTTCCTCCGTTCTGCGGTACGCCAGGCCTCGTTTCCATCACCTGTTCCGTCCAAGCCCTCCCGATGAACAGGACCACGCATTCCGTTCCGACCCAGCCGGTTGGCTCCCACTCGTTCTGTGGCCTCCCGAGGAACACGATGCATTCCGTTGCCTCCCCATGAACACGATGACGACGATGTTTATCTGTTCCGACCCAGCCATGTACACGAGCCCTCGCCATATGTATGCACGAGTAGGCGTTCGAGACCCCGCCCGTATGTACACATACGTGGCCGTCTTTTCTTTCTTGCACCCTGGCCGTTGTACGTACGTGTACATGCTACATGTGCGCCTCTACTACAACACGTACGCGCCTCTACTACGACACGTGCGCGCCTCTACATCCACCAGTATATTTGTACGTACACGTTCGCGACCAGAATGACAACGCTACGTACGCTTCGACCAGGTGGGTCCCGACTGTCAGGCACTTCCTTGCCTACGAAGATGTAGCTGGTGGGTCCCAGCAGTCAGGGGGGCGAATTGGTTTTGTTTTTTTTTTGCCCGGACGCACTTCCTTGCGTGCGAAGGTGTAGCTGGTGGGTCCTAGCAGTCAAGGGGGCGAATCGTTTTTTTCCGGACGCACTTCCTTGCGTGCGAAGATGTAGCTCGTGGGTCCCAGCAGTCAGGGGGCGAATCATTTTTTCGCGAAATACGGTGGCCCATCTGGTAGGTCCTCGCTGTCAGGTGGAGGAATAATTATTTTGCGCGTAATAAGGAGGCACTTCCTTGCGTCTGCCGTGGACCCAACTGTCAGCCTCTCCACGTACAGTACTCTTCCAATGGAAGTCGGTCGTTAACCACGTTGACCACGCCGCGCCGAGAGCACCAGGGCGGTGGTCGGAGCCGGGGAAGACGCAGCAAGGGAAGCCCGCGCGGAGAGGAGTATGAGGTTTCACTGGTTCGGCTGCGGTGTGAGGCTGCCGTCGCTGCAGAATAATAGGGGGTGTGGGTGAGTAGAGGGATGGCCTGGCCAGCGGTGGGAGTAGTATGGGGTAGTGAGGCCTCCGCGGCATCACAGCTGGCCACAGGAGGCAGGAGCACGCGACACGACCGGCGCTGCTTTGGGCGGCTGGAGCAAGAAGACCAGAGGTTGAAGAAGCACTACGGCCGTTGGATGGACATCGTACGATCACTGCAGCTAGAATCGTTTATATTGACTAAGTTGACAAAGCCCTTGGTACGCGTCAACTTAGTAGGCCCATAGCTCGAATTTGGCACAGAACATATAGCCCATTTGCGATTTGTAAGAATGTACAACCCATTTTTTAATTCTAATGGAATTTACTACAACCCATTTACAGTTTGTTAAAAGTACATCCCAACTTCTAGCTAGGACAATGATTTCAAGCAACCGCTCAAAACAGAATTCAAAAAAATTCCCACATTTTGATGGGATCCGAAATATTTTTATCTGAAATTTCTAGTCAGTTTAATTATAATTTCAAAATAAAGTTGTATTACGTTAAAATCCAACGAAATATTGCGCGCGCAACAAGTAATGAAATTAAAATTTTCAAATTCCAATAATAATATATTTTTCAAACTAATTACGTGTTTGGTGCATACTAACTGTCCAGTTATTATAATTACATCCAATTTATTATTTCTTAAAGTCCATACAACCCAGCGGGGCGGAGAATAACAAGTTTCATTAAAATTTATTATTTCTTAAAGTGCATACCTCCTAGGAAAGTTTGCAGCCCAGCGGGGCGGAGAATAACAAGTTGACCCGGATATTGTGTACAACTGTCGGCCCAGTTGCATTGCTGATGTTGAAAAAAAAGGCATGTGTAGTACCGTACAACCTAACACGGTTACTCAGCCCACATTCAGCGAAGCCGGAAAGGCCCAAACAAGGCTTCTGTACAATTTTTTGAAGTCACTGAGCTTAATTAATAACTTAAGTAAAAAGTTAGATTACAGTGGAACATAATTAAAAGTTGTCACGAGCAAATAAATAATTCAACGGGTCCCACTTGTGCGTGTGCGCGTGTGTGTGTGTGCGTGTGTGTGTGTGAGAGAGAGATAGAGAGAGAGACCCATCGGTCGATGCTCGTAAATACATCTTTCAGCCATATGCATTGCTGATGCTCAGTAAAAACTTATATAGTTGACACAATCATATAGAACATCATAGCACACTGAACTTGCATACAAAAATTTCACGCAGGCGGCACAATCAGGATGTAAGCAGTGGATCGCTACGGGAAGGGATATGTTGAAACCAACGAAGTCGTACATAACGGTTCATCGTCTTTATCAATGATGGGGAAATATCTTGAATGTTGTGCAAAGAAAACAGACAGACAACACAATAAGTTCTACTAGCACATTAAGTTGACGTACAACCCTTTCTAAAAAAAGTTCAGGTACAAAATTAGAACAGGTCACAATCAAATGTACTGGCATATCAGTGCTTCACACCCATAGCTCGGATTTAACTAGTATCTGACAAGATTTAGTTGTTACCTCAAATTAGAGCACATCCAGGCAGCCAGCCCTGCCTCTTCTCCCAAAGAAGCAGTGGCCTCCGCCACGTGATGGAGTAGGCCATGTGCCATCCATCGTTCCGAGCAACACGGGGAAAGTTCGAACCTCAAGGGTCTGTCGGAACCCGTGATCCGACATTTGGCGCGCCAGGTAGGGGTGCGCCAGAATCTGCCTTCCCATCGCTCCGTCTCCCGTTGCGTCGTCGTCACCATGTCTGGCGACCAGGCGGGCAACCAAGGCCCATGGGCGGCGTGGCCCATCTGCGCGGAGCCTCCCGCTCCGGGCGACCCCGCGCCATAGGCAGCTCGTGGTCCGCAGGGCGCTGCGGGCCGCGGGCGACGCGGGCAAGCTTCTGCGACCCTCACACCGCGACAGGCGCGGTCAGCAGCGAGGGTCTCCAATCACGCCGCAACTACGACACCGTACACCCGCCGGGAACAGGCGAACTCGAGGGCCGCGCTCACTGTGGCACGGGAGCTGCTATAGTGCAGGCTACTGGAGGGCGGCCCCGACGTGCTGCTGGAGCGGTTCGCCGAGCTCCTGGGCTTTGCCGCTTCGGGGTCTCACCCCTCCTGCACTCGGCTTCCACCTCCAGCTCAGGGCGACGCACGAGGAGGCCCCGCGCGCCCCCGCGGGCCTCAGGACTACCACGGCACCAGCGAATCCGTCAGCACTGGACTGGCGGTGGCGCTACCCCCGCCCCCGGCGCGAGAAGGAGAGGGGCTCGGCGCGGCCCACGGCGCGTGCGGGCAACCGCGCTACCACCCCACGGTGGGCACGGCGAGCAACGCCGCGTGGCGCATGGAGCACTGCAGCACAACATTCGGGGTGGTGGCGCCAGAGGAATACGTGCCCCACATGATGGACCAAGGGCACGCTCACGAGGGCGAATAGGGTTCACTCTTCAGCCCCAGCTGGGGGGACGAGACGCCAGAGGCCGAGCCCTTCCAAGAACCCCAGGACGGCTCTGTCGGTCACACTGGAGGCAACGACTATCGGGTACCGTTAATTCCTCAAGAGCAGGCATACGCTAATCATGGGTCACAGGGGATGCAGGTCGCCGCAACAAGCAGTTGCCCCGCTCCTGCGGCCTCCTACCCCTCGGGAGGAGGACGCAGGGGGCTGCAGGAAAGGGGCAGAGATCCTACATCACCACCGCGGCGTTCAGAGCAAGGCGTTCTTAGAAGATAGGCCCTCCGCTGGGGAGGCGCCTGAGGGCCTGCCCCTGGCGGAGGACCCGTGGTCGTCGGGGAACCGCTGGCGACCGCTCTACCCCACCGGCGGCGTCCTGGTTTCCGGTCGTCGTTGGTGGCACTAGAGTGTGGCGCAAGGTGGGGCCCACGTCTGGCGATATGAAGCAAGGCCGGTTCCTGTGAAGAAGGCCCAGTGCCTGTGAAGCTCGCCGCCCCGTGACACTCTCACGTAATAATGAGTGGGGCTGTACACGCCCCGGAGTCTCAGGGGTGCCGGCCTGAGGCCCTGGGGCTCCCTCCCACGCCCAGTGGACAACACTTAGCTCCACGCTGGTGAGAAGACGTCGAAGACTAGATTAGGTGCCGGACGCGGCCTTTTTGTTTGCTTTCATTGCCTTCTTCCTTTGGTTGTAACCTTTTTCCCCCGCTGGATTTAAGTTGAATTCGAATTTGAGCTTTGCGTGCGTTCGGGGAAGGGGTGCTTGGTCTTGTTTGAATCGTTTCCCGCGTTCTGGTCACCATCTCACCACAGCTGCCTCCCCTCGCGAGCCCCTCGCGAGCCGGGCCAGTCCTAGCTTGAGCACGGCCCAAACTGCCGCTGTCGCTCCCTCGCGAGGTGACCTTTGGTGCTTGCAGAGATCATTGAAAGGCCCTGAGCCTGTGAAGAAGGCGAATGCCTGTGAAGCCATCCCGCTCGGAAGAAGGCCCTGAGCCTGTGAAGAAGGCGAACGCCTATGAAGCCATCCCGCTCGGGAGAAGGCCCTGAGCCTGTGAAGAAGGCGAATGCCTGTGAAGCCATCCCGCTCGGGAGAAGGCCCTGAGCCTGTGAAGAAGGCGAACGCCTGTGAAGCCATCCCGCTCGGGAGAAGGCCCTGAGCCTGTGAAGAAGGCGAATGCCTGTGAAGTCATCCCGCTCGGGAGAAGGCCCTGAGCCTGTGAAGAAGGCGAACGCCTGTGAAGCCATCCCGCTCGGGAGAAGGCCCTGAGCCTGTGAAGAAGGCAAATGCCTGTGAAGATGTCTCGCTCGAGAAAAGGCCCGGAGCCTGTGAAGAGGGCGAACGCCTATGAAGATGTCTCGCTCGAGAAAAGGCCCTGAGCCTGCGAAGACGGCCCGCGCCTGTGGGGTTTCCTGTCAGCAACGACCCCGCCTCCCGAGGTTTCAACTGGAAAGCACCCGAGGCGCGGTGTCATCCAGTAGGCGGCTTTGGAGCCAAGAAGGAACAAGGGTGAACCAGCCTACCGTTGGACACGCGTACGATTTAATCACCGCAGATACATTAGATACGAGTTCATACATGAGGGGCTTCCCCTCCCAAAATGCTCTCACAACCGTCGGGCCAAACGCCTGAGTTCTATCTATGCAGGGTAAAAAGACAAGGATAGTACATGGTCAATCTGACAAATCCCCCAATGCATCCTCGGGGGCGCCTCCCGAGCTATCGCTGGCGTCGCTGGATTCGCCTTCGTCGTCTGTGCCACCATCAACGGCGTTGGGGTCATCCACCACGCCACCTTCGTCGGCGCCCACGATCACGTCATCATCATCCGAAGTGAAGGCCCGGACGAGAGCATCTACATTGCTCTCCACCCATTCAGCCAGGTCACCTCGGATGGCTCGGGGAACTGGGGCGATGGCGGCGTCGAAGTCGAAGTGGGGATCCATGTTTCGAAGATGGCTAAAGACGCGGGAAAAGGCGCGCCCGAGCAGGGCGCGGCTCCTCTCCTCCACCAACCTATCAGCTTTGACCGACCGTGCCTCCAGCTGTGTCACCACGGTGGTGAAGAACTGCAGGTTGCCGGCGTAGTTAATCGTGCGCGGCTCGCCCACGGCAGCCTCACAGATGTTGCCCAGGGCAATGTTAGCCCTCTCCCTGAGCTTGGTGAGCATGGGGTCGTGCTCGTGCTCCAGGACTTGCCGCTGGCGTATCTCGTCGGCATTCTGACGCTCGACGGCCACAGCCTCTTCCACACGTTGGCGAAGGTGGAGCACCTCGGCCTGGGAGGTGGCCAGCTCCTTCTGCGCTGCCTCAAGAGCGACCCGGGAGGCGTCCGCTCGTCGCGTCACCTCATCCCGTTGGGCCCTCAAGGCGGCGGTTCTACCCTCAGCTTTGACTCGGATCATCCCCAGCTTCCCCTCGAACTCACGCTCGAGGCCTTGGCGCGCTGTCGCCACCCGACGGCAAACCTCCTCCAGGACACGTGTTTCCCGCGCGGCGACATCATCTTCCGCCTGCGTCACTAGGCGCTCCCTCGTCTCCAGCTGCTCGTGCTCGCGAGCGCATTCGGCGGCCTCTAGCACCAACGCTTCCTCGCGCTTCCGAAGCTCAGTCGGGTCGCCAGAAGCCACCTCCATCGACGCAAGGGCTGCCTCGCGCAGCTCCGCTTGCTCCTCCAACGAGCGACACCAGGCCAAGAGCTCCCGAGGCCGTTCTTCTGCTGCTTCTGACCGCCGGTCTGCTCCTCGGGTCTCCTCAACGGCCTGAGACCGAGCCGCCAGGGAAGCCTCCAGCGACGCCTTCGCTCCTTCGTCATCAAGGTCGCGCTGACGGCGCGCGAGGGCAGCGGCAGCCTCCAGCTCGCGCCGCTCTACGGCCAGGCGCAGGCCCTCGGCTTCCAGGCGCGCATCTTCCTCAGCAAGCTCCTGCCCAAGCAGGTCTACGATGCCACTCGCCCTTCGGAGGAACTCATGGCGACGGGCATGACGCCCCCGAGCACGCTCAAGCACATCTGCCACGCCATCATCCGCCCCAAGCAGGCGTCGAGGACCTTGGACCATCGCTCCAGCCCCGGGCAGGGGGCTGGGGGCTGGTGCCTGCACGACGGCTGGCTGCACCGCATCAGAATCCCAGCCTGAGTCCGACCTGCCCTCAGGAGGAGGGCCCGAGGGGAGCCTCTGCCGGTCGCAGCCTGCGACCAAGCGGGAAGCCCACAGCAGGCTGCCTATGTCAAGGGAAGGCCCGCGGAAGGAGATCGCGGGAACAGAAGAGTCACCACGCGCTGTGTGACGGTCCGCGCCGTCGCTCGCCCAAACCACAAGGGCAGTGCAGCTCGAGGCACCAAGGGGTGGTGGAGGAGACGAAGTCAAGGAAGGCGTCGACTCGGCGGCTTCGTTAAGCTCGGTAGGGAGAGGCCTGCAGAGCAAGGATCAGCGGATGCGGCAAGCAAGATAGGGAACAGAAAAGGAGAAGACATACTCATCGACAGCAAAGTACTTCCGGCGCTTCAGCAAGCGGCAAGGGAAGTCGTCGCCCAGGTCCTCCCTTTTTCTCCGGAGGGCCTCAAAGTCCACACAGAAACGGCCCAGGAGAGATGTACAGGAATCAGCCTACAAAGAAGATGGAGCACCAAGGCCACTTGCGTCGAGAACGCATGCCTGATGCGCACGGGCAGTTGCCTCGCCAGCGATCACGACCGGGGGCTCAGGAGCCTCGGCCTCAAGCGTCAGAAGCGGCAGCGTCTCACCCGCAGCCTCGGCAGCACGGGCCTCATGAGCTGCCCCATCCAGAGCATCGCCAGATACGGTCACATCGTCCGTGGCTCCCTCGACCCCTGCTGTTGGTGTCAAAACCGGCGGATCTCGGGTAGGGGGTCCCGATCTGTGCGTCAAGGTCAGATGGTAACAGGAGACAAGGGACACTTTATTTTACCGAGGTTCGGGCCCTCTCGATGGAGGTAAAACCCTACTCCTGCTAGATTAATATTGATGATATGGGTAGTACAAGAGTAGATCTACCACGAGATCAAGGAGGCTAAACCCTAGAAGCTAGCCTATAGGTATGATGATGGTTATGATGTGTTCGTCCTACGGACTACAACCCTCTGGTTTATATAGGCACCGGATAGGGTTAGGGTTACACAGAGTCGGTTACATTGGTAGGAGATCTTGAATATCCGCACGCCTAGCTTGCCTTCCACGCCAAGGAAAGAACCTTCCGGACACGGGACGAAGTCTTCAATCTTGTATCTTCATAGTCCTGGAGTCCGGCTGAAGATATAGTTCGGCTATCCGAACACCCCCTAATCCAGGACTCCCTCAGTAGCCCCTGAACCAGGCTTCAATGACGATGAGTCCGGCGCGCAAATTGTCTTCGGCATTGCAAGGCGGGTTCCTCCTCCAATTTCTTCAAGAAGATAATAAACACCAAAAAATAGTGTCCGGCTCTGCAAAACAAGTTTCCACATATTGCCATATAGAGAATAATACAAACACAAATCAGATCTGCTGACGTATTCCGTAGTGCGTCATAACACTGCGACCAAGCCTTCTGTATGGATTATTTTTTGTTGTTCCGCCGTAGTACGTTCAACGAGGCAGTTTCCTTGGCACGTCTTGTCGAAGCAGAGATCGTGTGCCCCTTTTAACGGGATTCTCATTAATGCGGACATGGGTAACCCAACCGCGCCATTTACCACGGCGTGTGAGTGGCAAGCGAGTTTTATTAGGTAGGTGGGGATGCATAACGGCATCAGCCTATATAAGGGGATAAAGATCCACCTCTTTCACCTACGCCTTGTTCCTCCTTTGCCCATCCATCTCCTACGCACTCAAGCTCCAACGCCCAAGTTCGCTCTTTCTTACCCAACCTGCTCCAGCGATGTCTGGAGCGGGTGGCAAGTGGATGGCTTCCTCCGTTACGGAGGGTCAAATCAAAAAGCTTAGGAAGGCCAGATATTTGTCCAAGGACATCCCGCACCCGCTTCCCGATGCGGGGCAGCTTCTTCCCACCCCAAGGCCCCATGAGAGGGTAGTTTTTCTCCCCCATTTCCTCCGCGGACTGGGTTTTCCACTTCATCCTTTTGTCCGGGGGCTCATGTTCTACTACGGCCTGGACTTCCACGATCTGGCCCCGAACTTTATCCTCAATATCTCGGCATTTATCATCATGTGTGAGGCCTTTCTCCGCATCCGCCCCCACTTCGGCCTCTGGCTCCAGACCTTCAACGTCAAGCCCAAGGTGGTGTCCGGCACCCAGGCGGAGTGCGGAGGTGCTATGGCCGGCAAAATGGCCAACGCACTCTGGTTCGATGGCTCCTTTGTGGAGTCCTTAAAGGGGTGGCAGGCAGGGTGGTTTTACATCACCGAGCCACGCGACTCGAGATGGGTCGCGGCCCCTGAGTTCTGATCCGGACCCCCCACGCGGCTCATGTCCTGGAAAGAGACGGGCCTATCGTGGGGCAACGAAGAAGAAGTGACCGGACTGCAAACTTGCATCCGGTCCCTGATGGACAAGCCCATCCGGCATGTCAACATCATCCAGGTCATGCTCGTTCGCCGGATCCTCCCGTGCCAAGAACGGGAGTTCACTTTGTGGGAATTCGACCCGGCGCAGCACCAAACCGTCAATAGGCTCTTCAACACGACGTACGAAGACGTCTGGAAGGTGCTAACCAAAGGCGCCGAGTGCCCCACATCCACTTCCGAGGACCGCGGATATAGCTCGCAGCGCAATGCTGGCGAGGTAAGCTATTTATACCCTTCACAGGTTCGTTAAGCTTTTCTACATAGATTGACTCTATGTGGGATCTAAAAACTCCCTTTGCCTTTGACAGGCGTGGCTGAAGATAGCCGGACCAATCAACTGTCCGGATCCTCTGCCCGAAGACCCAGCCCCAGCTCTCTTAGAGAAGCTGCTGGCTCCGGCGCCCTATGTGGTGCCGGAGAGGAAGGTCAAGAAGAAGAAGACCACCGGGACTCGAAAGAGTGCCCGCAATGTGGTGGTGTCGAGCTCGTCATCTGGCGAGTCTGCGACGCCCTCCTCTCGTGAAAACGAGGAGGAGGAAAAAGGAACCTCTCATCCTCCATCGAGGGTTGCAAAAAAGAAGAAGGCCGCCCCAACAGGGGAGGCCGAGGGGTCGAGGAAAAGGAAGACCCCTCCGCCGGACTACTCCCCCAACGCCGAAGAGGGCAGAAAGGAGTGGCCGGACAGAACCAAGCGTCCGGCGACATCGTAAGTATTCACATACCAGAATGACTCATAGTATCTTCAAGTGCGCAGCTTACCCTAATGTCGAATGTTATTTGCGCAGCCCGCCCCGAGCCGCACTCGATGATTCATCGAGCGGCTCCCTGGATTCATCGGACATGAACTCTGTCCCGCCCGCAGTCTCCCCCCGCGGGGCGGACGACGCCGAAGCGGCGTCCCGCCAAACAGGGCAGGAGGAGGTGGTCCTGGAGGAGCCGCAAGGCAATCCTCAGGACCCCAGGAGTGAAGGGGATGAAACCCCCCAGGGCTCCCAGTCCGGCTTTGTGCCGGACACCGCGCCGGACTCAACCGTCCTGGCTCGCGGTGGGCGAACTCCTTCCAAGAGGAGTAAGCCGTCTGCGCCGGCGACCTCTGTCCAACTAGAGGCGCCGGATAGTCTGTTGGAGGCGCTTGAAGGCGCCACCATCGATGAGGAGCACCGTACTATCATGAGTGCGGTGGTCCAAAGGGTTCGGTCCGCCAAGAGCGGACTGAATGAAGCTTGCGCTAGCCTTCTAACAGGCTTCCAGGTAAGCAAAAAATATGCTAAATTCATTACCGCATAGACAGTAGCCCCTGATGCTCTGTTCGGTGTTCGGAAAGAAAAGCCGAATAGAGGATCCAACAATTTTCGCAGGAGTCTAATTAAAAGTCTAATATGCGTATGCAGGCTTCCCTGCTGTCCACCGCCGCACTGACTGCGCAGGTGGAAGTCTTGAAAAAGGACCTCGAGCGGTCCGAGCAAGAGCTCGGTCATGCCAAAAGGCAGCTCGTGGAAAAGGAAGGTAAGAAAATACCCCTTAGAAAAAAAAGAAAGAAATAAAAAAAAGTGGTGCCTATAGAGAGGCTTGATTGCAAAAAGAAATAACAGGATTGTACTGCTTATTGTAGGGGCCACAACCGAGGTGGCAACCCTGAAGCAGGCGCTGGCTGAGGCCGAGAATAAAGCGGCCGAGGAGCGTGCCGAGCGAGAAAAGCTTGGGGTCCAAGTCGGCAAGGTGCAGCAAGAGCTGCAAGCTCTCATGGAGAAACGTGAGGGTTTGGAGCTTGAGGCAAAAACACAAGCATCCGAGATCGCGTCGGCTGTTGAGACCACCAAGAGTGCTAAGGCCCAAGCCCAAAAGGCCCTCCAAGAATTGGAGGATGTGAAAAAGATAGCTGCGGGTAAGGCATTCTTAATGCAAAGTAGGAATATAAAGGTGAAATACCTATTACTTACCCGAATCCGGAGTTCTCCAGGGGAATTCTTCGATCTTCCCCGCAGCGCATCCGCCGCCGCCGCATTCTACCGAGCTGAAGAGGGTAGCTCGACGGAGAGTGTGTTCTGGTCTCAGTATTCTGAGGTCGGACACCCTTTGCCCGTAAGCGATCAGCTGAAGCAGCTGGCCGAGCTCCACAAGGCGGCCGAACAGGCCATGAAGGGCTTACTAGTTCGGCTGTGGCCTGGAGAGGCCCTGCCTGGGAGCTACTTCGGGCTGGTGCGGCGGCTGGTGGAGGCATGTCCACGGCTTGAGGTCATCAAGCGCTCCGTCTGCATAGAAGGTGCCCGGAGGGCCCTTGCCCGTGTAAGGGTACACTGGGGCAAGCTAGACGGAGAGAAGCTGGTGAAGGGCGGGCCACCGCAGGGGAAGGAGCATCGCAAGCCCGAGAACTACTACAAGGAAGTTCTCGCAGGAGCTCGCCTTGTCGCGGATGAATGTGCCAAAGATGTAATATTTCAATGAACTCGCTCGTTTGTATCCTGTGCGCTGAAAACTTGTTCATATGCGCTTAAGCAATGCTTTCTGAATTTAAAATATTATTTTCTGTGCGGCCGTTTATCAATAACTGAGAGATGGCGAGTCGTCGGCTTCTGCCCCCATGCAACTAGTGCTGGGGTGTTCGGGATAAACCTGATGGCTCTTGTTCCCATAGTTGGGTCCTTCGAGGGAGGCGCTCAGCACAGCGAACCAGGCAATCGGACTATAATGCTTGAACACTCTCACTTAGCCATAGAACGTTATAATTTTAAATTTCAGCGAAGCCCCTAGTTCGGAAGGCCGAATTCGGGCACTATCCATGCCTTTAGCCGGACTTAACCAGCTCTCCGCTCGAAGCGGCATAAGGCTTTAGGGACTCGAAAAACCTCTCGAATAGCGACCGGTCTCGCGCCTTATCATGACAGTCTGTTTTAGCTTTCTCCACTGAGGTGCTCACCCACATGATCTGGGGCACAATCGCAGTGGTTCTCCTAGTGCTACCTTAGCCGATAGAGCGGAACGTAAGGCACCAAAACATAGGAGCCGGGCAAACCCAACATATGACCAAAATCATGACTCAGAGCCGATGCATATAATGCTATAACTTCGGGGTGCCGCACTTGTGAAAGTGGACGGACTTCTCACACCAGATAGAAGGGTAATAAAGCCCCTGGCGTGGTTTGCCGTACCATGGTGTACGGGTGCGATCATGTTATTTGAGTAAACATATGTATATTAAAAGAAGATAATGCAAAAAATAGACAAAAAGCTATGCATTATTTATGAGGAGGCTGTTTATTCAAGCCGAACGATACAAGTAGTGCGGGAAAAAAATTAGACTATTTAATATGTCCTGACCAGGCGCAGGCCGCGAATTTAGAAACAGATATATCGCTCGAAATAGAGACCACCTGAGAGTTCCATGATGCGGCGTTGTTTTGTCTGCTTTCCTGGGTCCTGTATCGTCTGTGCGGCAGCGAGGCCGAACACTGTATCCAGAGTATGGAGTCCTGAAAGAAAAGAAGAACCCGACAGCCCCTAGTACGTTTGACGCCGTATTGTTGGCATGCCGTTTTATCTGCCCCTTCTCCTATGCCCATGGAATTGTAAGGGCGTAATTGTGTACTCGAGGTACTAGCTCCGCTATGTAGCGATGGCTGGGGTTGGGGCCGTATTGCTACGCGTGCTCTGAACGCGCCAGTCGGTCTTGCTGCGGGTTATTCCGGACGCATTTTGCTTTGTCCTGCTTTGTAGCGGCCGGACTCGAGAGCTGCCTTAACAAGCTGATTTGTACCTCTGCTGCGAGGGCCGCCGTGTGTTCCTCCGTACGGATGGAGCGTTCGGTGTTTCCGCTGACCGTGATTGCACCTCGAGGGCCTGGCATCTTGAGCTTGAGATATGCGTAGTGCGGCACCGCATTGAATTTAGCGAATGCGGTTCGTCCAAGCAGAGCATGATAGCCACTGCGGAACGGAACTATGTCGAAGATTAACTCTTCGCTTCGGAAGTTGTCCGGAGATCCGAAGACCACATCAAGTGTTATGGAGCCTATGCAATTGGCTTCTACACCTGGGATGACGCCTTTAAAGGTCGTCCTTGTGGGCTTGATCCTTGATGGATCTATGCCCATTTTCCGCACTGTATCCTGGTAGAGCAGGTTCAGGCTACTGCTGCCGTCCATGAGGACTCTTGTAAGGTGAAATCCGTCAACGATTGGGTCAAGAACCAATGCGGCAAAACCGCCGTGACGGATGCTGGTGGGGTGGTCCCTTCGATCGAAGGTGATCGGGCAAGAGGACCATGGGTTGAACTTTGGGGTGACTGGCTCCATCGCGTATACGTCCCGTAGCGCACGCTTCCTCTCCCGCTTGGGAATATGAGTCGCGTATATCATGTTCACCATCCGCACTTGTGGGGGAAACCCCTTCTGTCCGTTGTTGTTTGGCGGCCTGGGCTCCTCTTCGTCATCGCTGTCTAGCCCCTTGTTTTTGTTTTCGGCTCTTAACTTGCCTGCCTGCTTGAACACCCAACAATCCCTGTTGGTGTGATTGGCTGGCCTTTCGGGGGTGCCGTGAATCTGGCACGAGCGGTCGAGTATTCGGTCCAAACTGGGGCCCTCGGTATTCTTTTTGAATGGCTTTTTCCCCTGACCGGATTTATGGCCTCTGAATCCGGCGTTTACTGCCTTATCTTCATTGCTGTCGCTGCTGACGCGACATTTCTGTTTATTCCGTCGCGACCTGCCACTTTTGTCCCTGGTATCTGAATTACCTTGCTTCTTCGATAAGTTGTTGCTGCGAGCTAGCCAGCTATCTTCGCCCGCGCAAAAGCGGGTCATGAGTGTCGTGAGGGCTGCCATGGATTTCGGCTTTTCCTGTCCCAGGTGCCGGGCGAGCCACTCGTCACGGATGTTATGCTTGAAGGCTGCTAAGGCCTCTGCATCCGGACAATCGACTATCTGATTTTTCTTTGTTAGGAACCGTGTCCAGAATTGCCTGGCCGATTCTTCTGGCTGCTGGATTATGTGGCTTAGGTCGTCGGCGTCCGGTGGCCGTACCTAGGTCCCCTGGAAGTTGTCGAGGAATGCGGCCTCCAGGTCCTCCCAAGAGCCGATCGAATCTGCGGGGAGGCTGTTAAGCCAGTGCCGGGCTGGTCCCTTAAGCTTAAGGGGTAAATATTTGATGGCGTGCAAATCATCGCCACGTGCCATGTGGATGTGGAGGAGATAGTCCTCAATCCATACTGCCGGATCGGTCGTACCATCGTATGACTCGATGTTGACGGGTTTAAAACCCTCTGGGATTCTATGATCCATTACTTCGTCTGTGAAGCATAGTGGGTGTGCGGCGCCCCTGTACTGGGCTATGTCTCGACGCAGTTCGGAGGAGCTGTGCCTCTTGTGTTCGGCCCGGCCGGATTTATTGTGTCCGGAGTGAAAACTATCACGTGCCGTCGGGCATCCGCGTGATCCATAGATTGATCTTGTTTGCCTTGCTTTGTCCTCCAGGACGTCTCGCAGGTCTGGTTCGTGTTCCCGTGCCTTGGTAAAGCGGCTGCGGGGCATGGCTTGTTTGGATGTTCGACAGGCTTCTCTGTCGCGGCCGCGAGGTGGTCGATCTGCCATGTCTTGGGCTTCCTCCTCTGATTGGGGTAGCGGCCTGCGCTTAGCATAGTTTTTGGAGGGGCGTCCGAGCTCGTGCTCTTCGGCCGCAAGGACTTCAGTCCATCTGTCAGCTAGCAAGTCTTGATCAGCTCTAAGCTGTTGCTGCTTTTTCTTTAGGCTGTTCGCCGTGGCTAAAAGCCTGCGTTGAAAGCGCTTTTGTTCGGCGCGGTCCGATGGTACGATGAATTCATCGTCGCCGAGGCTTGCCTCTTCTTCGGAGGGAGGCATGTAGTTATCGTCCTCGACCTCTCGCTCTGCCGCTCTCTCATGAGGGCGGTCTTCTCCATCTTCCTGTGTCGAATCCTGCTGGTTTTGGTGTTCTTCGGCGCTGTCCGGGGTAGTATTATCTCCCGTGCCGGAATCACCGTTTCTGCTGTGGCGGGATTTGGAGCGGCGCCGCTGACGTCGGCGTTTTGGAGGCTTTTTCGAAGTGCCATCCTCCGCTGTTCCATCGCCATCTCCATCTTTTGGAGCATCCACCATGTATATGTCGTATGACGAGATGGCGGTCCAGCGCCCTACAGGTGCTGGTTCTTGCTCGTCTCCTCCTTCGTCGTCCATACCGTCGAAGTCTTCGGAGCCGAAGTCGAGCATGTCGGATATATCGTCGACAGTGGCTATTAAGTGGGCGGTGGGTGGGCTTTGAATTTCTTCGTCGTCCGAATCCCAACCTCGCAGGCCATAGTTCGGCCCGGGCTCTCCTGACAAAGAGAGAGACTTGAGAGAATTCAGAATATCACCAAAAGATGAATACTGAAAGATGTCCGCGGCGGTGAACTCCATTACCGGCGCCCAATCTGATTCGATTGGCAGGGGCGCGGGAGGTTTGAAGTTTGGAGAAGAGTCCGGCTCCTTGGAGTCATGTGCCGTGCGGAGTGCGGGGCTTGCGTTTGGCTCAATGGCTTTTAAGATCGCAGCCCCCGAGGTGACGTCCAACCGTTCATCCTCAAAGAACGCAGCGGGCACCGGATCGAGGATCGGGGCCGGAGCGTATGCGGCCTCCACGACACTGTTCGGAGGCAGAGCTATATCATGCCGCTCGAGATAGTGCGGCGCGCTTGGCTGTGGCTCGAATCCGTCGAAGATCAAGTCTCCGCGGATATCTGCCGTGTAGTTTAGGTTTCCAAACCTGACTTGATGGCTAGGGGCGTAGCTCTCGATCTGCTCCAGATGACCAAGCGAGTTGGCCCGCAGAGCGAAGCCACCGAAGACGAAGATCTGTCCGGGGAGAAAAGTCTCACCCTGGACCTCATCGTTGTTGATGATTGTCACATCCCTAGCTTTTGGCATTGCATTAGGGTAACCTCATGTGTGCATCATGTTTAAACTTTGAAAGAAACTTGAAATGGGGATTGCCTAAACCCTAGCATTAAAGGAACTCACTAGGTTCAACCAAAATATTTCCAGTAAATCCAAATGGCTTCCAAAAATGTTCATCATTTATGGAAAATGCTGTAAACAGTAACCAGAGGTGATGCACATTTTTCCATGACTATTTGGGCTCTGAGTTAAATCATACTCTATTTGCATTTGGGCATTTAAATGCTATAAAATATTTTAAATGCTCAAATAATCATAAACTAAAATGTTTACTGTTGGATATTTTATAAACAGTAGCCATGATTAGTTTCATGATTTTTGGTAATGTCTTAGCATTTTAATTAAATCAAAACAAATGCAGAAGAATTAGAAAACATTAATAAAAACAGAAACTAAAACAAAGGGAAAGAACAGAAACCTACCTGGGCCAACTCACCTGTGCAGCCACCTGGCGGCCCAAGTGGCCGGCCCAGCCCACCTCCTCCTTCCTGTCGTCTTCCTCCCCAGGCCAGTAGGCAGAGCGCGTGGCCGCAGCGCGCCGGCACGTGCCCCGGCCACCTCCACCCTGCCTGCCTGCATCCCCGTCGCCCTGGATCTCTCCCGAGCGCCACGCGCTCCCCTCGACGCTCTCCTCTCTCTCCCGTGCCTCTCCCTTCCTCTGGCTCCCTCTCCCTCTCTTCCCGAGCGACCAGAGTGCCGCCGTCGACGCCGCTCGTCACCACCGCGGCCACCAGCATCCCCACGCCCAGCCAGTTAGTGCCCGAGCTCTGCCTCCTTGCGCTGAACCTCCCCACCGAAGGAAGCGGGCCCGGACGGCCTCCATCGTCTCACCGTCGCTTTCTCCACCACCGGCCGCCGAGGATCTTCACCGTCGATTCGCGCCGTCAAGGACGTCCCCGAGCCCACTGACCTACTGCGCCGACTCCCTGTGAGCTCCTGGTTCTTTCCCCGTGCTCGCCCTCTCCGTTCCCGTCCTCCAGGCCCGATTCCAACCATGACCGAAGCCTCTCGCCGCCGGCCATGGCGTAGCCGTGGCCATAGCCGCGCACGCTCACAACCGAGCACACAGCCGTGCTCAGTGCGCTCCCAGGAGGTCGTAGCACCTCTCTTTGCCTCCTGTCGTGCTTCCTAACCCCGAAACCCAGTTCGCCCGAACTCCGGCCGCCGCCAAGGTCGACGCCGGCGCCGTTTCCGGCCAACCGCGGTCCAACCACCACCGCCACTCGATGCGGGGGAGCGCCCGCAGCACGTAGGTGCTCTCCGCCGCCGATTTGGTCATCGGGGGAGCATTTCCGAGCTGCCCCGCCGTCCCTGGCCTCGCCGGCGACGAGCCGCGGGTCAACTCCGGTGGGTTTGACCCAGGGTTGACCACGGTTTGACCTCCCCTGACGTGTGGGCCCAGGCCCTCGCTTATTTAGTGTTATTTTAATTGGTGCTAATTAACTTAGTTAACCACTGACTCGCTGACATGTGGGCCCAGCCCTGCTGACATTTTAGTTAACATCAGCTCAGCGCTAATTAACTCAGTTTACTAACTGAGTCACTGACCAGTGGGTCCCCCAGGTCAGGTTTGACCTGGACCGCGTCTGTTGACCAGATGACGTCAGCATGACGCAATGCTGACACAGTAAATGATTTTTTTGGATTTAAAATAATTCCGAAAATCCAGAAAATGCCTAAAACTTCTAAAAATCATAGAAATTCAACCGTAGCTCCAAATGAAATAATTTATATATGAAAAATTATCAGAAAAATTCAAGGAATCCATCTGTACCATTCTCATGCATGACTAAGCAACTTAACCTTGCTGTTTAGATGAAAACATGATAATACACTTTATAAATTCATAGTTTGATTTTGAATTTGAACCTTTGGTTCAAATCAACTCAAACCCTTCTCTTGATAGCTGCATTAGCTCAAATCACATCATTTTGCCATGTCATGATCATGCATCATATTGTCGCATTGCATTGATTGTGTTTCCTTCTCTGTTGCCGGTAATTGTCCCCTCTCGATAGACGATGTGCCGACGATGAGTTCGATGACACCGATGAAGAACTATAATATCTTCAGAAGTGCCAGGCAAGCAAAACCCCCTTGTTCATTCCGATAAAATCCCACTCTCTCGCTCCTGTTCTCTTTTATTGCATTAGGACAACAACGATTCATGTGTTACTTGCTGCGGTAGTTGAACCCCTTTATCCTTTGCATGACCTGTCATTCCACAGTAATTAGATGAAACCCACTAGCATGAGTAGGAGTTGTTTGAGCCCTGATGTGCCTACTCATTCATGTTTGGTTGTCATGCCTGCTACTGCTTAGAGTTGAGTCGGGTCTGATTCATCGGGAATGAATTGGAATGGTGATGAACATGTCCTACTGTGTGTGAGCTAAGTGTGTGAATACGATTTGGTAAAGGTATTGGTGAGAGGCCATGTAGGAGTACATGGTGGGTTGTCTCATTGAAGCCGTCCTCAGGAACTGAGTTCTGTGTTTGTGATCCATGAAACAGCTACTACCATGCATTGGGCCCTGAAATATGACCCCGCTCGACTTATTAATCACCCTTGTCCTCTGTCCAGGAGTTGCAAGTAGTTTCTGGTGTTTGTAGTATGCTGGGGGCCGCACGCAGCGCTGACCATAGGGGTGGGCTGTGTTGCGGTAGGCACGTGGCACGGTGTACCGATTCGCCCGTTTGGTGTCTCGGGAACCCTGCACACATCGTTTGGGGCTGTGAGCGAAACTCCGGCCGGATCTCCTCATGGATGGAACCCGAATAGGCGATAAACCTGGACTAGAGACTTGTGTGGTTAGTTAGGTCGTGGTCTACACCCACGTCGGCTTTTGCTTGAAGTCTGCCGAGCACATGTCGTGTGCAGACGCTAAGTGGTGGAAACATGTATGAAGAAGTACACCCCTGCAGGGTTAACATCATCTATTCGAATAGCCGTGTCCGCGGTAATGGACTTCTGGGTTGCCTATAACAGTTCATAGACAAGTGAAAGTGGATACTCTAAAATACGCAAGATAAGCGTGAGTGCTATGGATGGCCTTCTCATAGGGAGACGGAAGTGGACCCATAGTGGTGTATTGATATGGTGAATATGTGGACTCGTGTGCGCCACCTCAAAAGAGTTACTTGCAGTCGTAGTTCAGGATAGCCACCGAGTCAAAGCTGGCTTGCTGCAGTTAAAACTCCACCACCCCCTTTTGATACTGATGCATATGTAGATAGTTCTGATGTAAGTCTTGCTGGGTACATTTGTACTCACGTTTGCCTATTTTATGTTTTTGCAGAGAGACTTCAGTCTCGCTAGTAGTATCGCTTGGACTTCGACGTTTAGCTTGTTACCTCAGCTACGATCTTGTGCCCTTGGCAGGATCTGGTAGATAGTCAGGCTTCTCAGCCTTTTTCATTTGTAGATGTCTGTACTCAGACATGTTAAGCTTCCGCATGTGCTTTAACTTGTATGCTCTGATTGTTGGGTCATGAGACCCATGTTTGTAATATCTCGCTCTTCGGAGCCTAATGAATAAATATTTGGAGTCGTAGAGTCTTGTTGTGATGCCATGTTGTATCTACTCATATCGGGCATATTGTGTGTATGATTGAAATGCTTGGTATGGGTGGGATCCGACTATCTAGTTGTTTATCCTTGGCAGCCTATCATATGAGGAAATGTAGTCTAGTGCTTCGGAGCGATAGTAGTCCGCTACAGCCCGGTTCACCGGAGTCCTGCTAGCCCAGCACTACTGCTCGGAACACTTGACTGGCCGGCATGTGATTCACGTCGTTCCTGTGTCTGTCCCTTCGGGGAAATGTCACGCGGTGACATCCGGAGTCCTGCCTAGCCTGCTACAGCCCGGGTTACCGGAGTCCTGTTAGCCCAGTGCTACAGCCCGGATTCACACGTTGATGACCGACATGCTCGATGTGATTCATGTATGCCTGTCCTCATAGGTTAGCGCCGCTTTGGGTTCACGACTAGCCATGTCGGCCCGGGTTCTCTGTCATATGGATGCTAGCGACACTATCATATACGTGAGCCAAAAGGCGCAAACGGTCCCGGGCCAGGTAAGGTGGCACCCGTGGGAACACCGTGCGTGAGGCCACAAAGTGATATGATGGGTTACATGCTGGATCGGTGTGACTTAGGATCGGGGTCCTGACAGCGTTGGTATCAGAGCCTGACTGCCTGTAGGATTACCAAGCCAAACTGGTCGAAGTTGTGTCTAGAAATGCTTTAGTTATGTAAGGGAATTGATTGTGGAAGGGAACGTAAGGCTCTTTTTACTCCTTATACCTCATGGCCTTCTGATCTGAGTCATCCTCTTCTCTTCTACGGGGTTTAAGAACTAGGCCTTCTCATCTATCTCCCAGGATGACGTGTTACTAAACCATAGTTGCCTAGGATTGTTGAGTTCAAGCCTCAGTTCGGTTCCTACTATTTCCATGTGTTCTTAGTTGATCTCAGAACATTGATATTGTGATGTTGAGTGGTTATGCCACCATTTTGCAGGATGTCTTAAATCATTTTGAGCATTTACAGCCGTTATGCTGTCCGAGTCACCCCAGGTTTCTAAACAGTCAGATGCAATTGCAAATCTTTTCTTCCTGTTCCCGATGTCCTTTTGGTCAGAATAAGCACACTAACCGGTGCGTTGAGGTAATTTATTGCCTTGACATATATGTTGGAGCTACTACTATGACCTTAGGTATCTTATGAATCATCTAACAATCTGTCCATGTCTTGTGTTTCTAGTGTGATGATTCTGGCCACCATTCTCGAAAGCATCCCGTGATGCCAATTAGTAGTAGGTATTCTACTCCTGGGTTCTCGAACCCGAGATTCACTCTACTCACTTCCTGTTGATAGTGTTTGCTAGTTCCATTAGGATAGTAGTAACCTTTGCATTAGTCCTCGAGGTCCATGGTAAATCCTTCCTCCAATACCATGAACTACTTATGGCAGAAGTCCATTGTTGAGCCAAAAATCTTAACTAGAGTGCTCTTGATGAGTTCTTCATTCTATATTGTGACTCTGCAAATTCTTTCTCTTCTGCATGGGTTATCCGGAAGAAATGTTGAGCTTTGCTCGATATACTAATCTATGCATCCACAACTCGGAAAGTGATATGTTCCTTTGAGTTGTTCTCCTTAGTTGTTTCTGACCTTCGTCTGTCAATTGTTGGTCAAGAGTAGTTGATCATTCGTGTTATCGATGCCTATTATTCTTATGGTCCGTCCAGCCATTCTATTCCAGAATGACTAGGAGAAACAAACTCCAGTGCCTCATCCATTTCTAGGATTGGGTCAAAGTAATTGTATCCCGCAGATCGAAATGCCAATCCAGCTTCTGCTCTGCTCTACCTTGGAGTGTTCCCATCTTTATGTCAAGAGAGTCATGAGAATTGCACCATCTCTCATGAATTTTTGACGCAGTGATACTTCTTGCCATCATTTTTCTTTCCTCGGTCCCGTGTTGTCATAACCGGAATGCCGACAAGTGAATCATGATGTGTGAAATCAATACTCCTAGCAACCCAGTTGCCTGGTAGTTAATGGACAATATTCTCATTCTTAGCGTGTTGGTTATTAAATCATCATCCTAAGATTGGTCGTGCTACCAAGTCCTTATTTTTGGTGCACTCTTCGATCAATGAGTTAGGATTATTCAATCCCTTGCTTATTTGATCATATCGTCTTGCTCTGAAAGGCAAGATTGTTCTCGAGCTTAGAAACATATCGGTGGTTCGTGATATTCTGAATATCTTCTCGGAAGTATCACCAGGTTGTCACCTGACCGTTATGTTGAGTTCGCGATCAAGTTGGTTTTCCTCCAAACCACATCTTCTCCAAGAATCTGTGTTGGATACCCCTGAGCTAGTTGGTTGAGCTAAACAACAACTTGGAGAGTTGGAAGATAAAGCTTGTCTGACTTAGTTCATGTTAAGGGATATCTTTTGTGGTGTGTGTTGAAGAAAGATGATATCTTCACCAATTGGTCCTCGTGATCAGTTGTTGGATGTATTGTCTTGTCAAAACTTTGACTTGAGTATGGGCTATCGTCAAGTCAAATCAGAATCAACGATGCTCGTAATGTTGTCTTACCCGTGGTTGATTCCTCGGGCATACACCATTATATCTTTTGGTCTGACCAATGCTATCACCGTGTTCACATGATGGTGGAAGTCCAGTGATATGGAAATTCCGATGAGTTGTTGTTGAGCCCATCAGCAGCATTTTTGTCTCCCCCATGATTCATGTTGAACGCTACACTAGTATTGGAAACTTTGTAAGCAATGCCTTTGTGTTCCATTCATGAAGCCTATGCTTGGATGGAAGAAGTGACTTCCTCGGATTCATGTGCTTCAGATGTAAGTTGCCGCCATGAATTTGAGAAGGGTTTGTTTTGCTTCCTCTGGAATCATCCCAAGTTAGTCATGCACGTGCGAAGTGCCCTATGGTTTGATAGGTTGGCCGCCTCCACTCCATATGTGTTCCTAGCACACCAAGCCACTGATTGACTTGTTCAAGGAGAATAAGTTCCTTCATAAGAGCTAATCATATGACTTATGCAAGGGCTTCACACTCCACAATGATGGTTCCCAACCAGAACTCGGTAGTGTTTTGTTGTAAGACTTCTACGTGATCATGCTTGTCTTGGACATCACGTTCACATGTAGGTAGCAGAATCAGCTCATGTTTTGGAGCTTGCTACCGTAGTTCATCTCCCGAGAATCCCGCAATATCATCTCGTCGATTTGTGTTGCAACCTTTCCTTTTCGGACATGTTGTCTGAAGTATCCTGTTACTAACCAGATCTGAATCTCAGGCGGATATGATGGTTGGAACGTGTCCCGAGAACTAAAATATTGGTCTTTCCGTAACCCGGTAAAGTGGATGTTGTGGCCAACACACCAGCCGGAAGACCTATTATCGTAGTATCTCGATTGAGGAAGTTGGCCACCTCCCCATAAGGATCTCGCAGGATTTACTTCCATAGTTATTCCTTGTGGATTCTTGTTCTCCCGAAGTCCAACCTTTTTACTTGATGGTCTAGATATCAAACCATATCGGTTAATGGGTTACGCTAGCACATCAAGGGGAACATTAGAAGCGGAATTCTAAATGTCTCTCGGTCGATCATCCAGGTTTTGTTTTCTTGGCCTCGCTAAGGTGAAATCTGAGAAGGTGTTATCTTCCTTTGCATCTGCATCGTCCATCACTATTCATCATGGTAGTATGTTGTGTTGCCAAGACCCTTGACACGGATATTGGTAGAACCGTGATGAATATGGAAATGATCAAGTTCTTGAGAGCACGCACACACAGAATCATTCGTTGCGTTGTCTTCAACAAGGTAGTCCACCTCATCCATTCGAACTCCGCCAAACTATCGATTGTTGTGGGTTGCCCTAGGCTGGTATAAAGAGTTTCAATGATCTATGGATCAAAAGTAATTCTTTTTGCCACTTAAGGGAACAGCCCAATGAGTCACCTTTCCAAGGTGCCCCGTTACGGGATCACAGCAATTTTTTTCCTCGCCACCTTGACACCATCCACCATCTTTCAAAGTGTGGGATTGTTGCCCACCAAATCAAATCCTGTCGTTTGTCCTTCCATCCCCCTCGATGTGTTTTGTGTCTCAACTCGAGATGTGTCGACATCCCATTCCGCGAGTTATCTTGTATAGCTCGGTCTTCGAGAAGATCAATCCCAGTAGAGTTTCTTTCCGTCGTCATCGCGTGGATGAAGATCTCGAAAGCAAAGACGTCAAGATCAATATGATGCAATGAAGCTACCTCTTCGAGAAGGGCAGTGGGATCATGAAGATCAAGTTAGCTTGTGCCCCCTCTGACTTCTTACCTCACGACTTGAATCTCGGGACGAGATTCTTGTTTAGTGGGGGTGAGTTGTCACATCCCTAGCTTTTGGCATTGCATTAGGGTAACCTCATGTGTGCATCATGTTTAAACTTTGAAAGAAACTTGAAATGGGGATTGCCTAAACCCTAGCATTAAAGGAACTCACTAGGTTCAACCAAAATATTTCCAGTAAATCCAAATGGCTTCCAAAAATGTTCATCATTTATGGAAAATGCTGTAAACAGTAACCAGAGGTGATGCACATTTTTCCATGACTATTTGGGCTCTGAGTTAAATCATACTCTATTTGCATTTGGGCATTTAAATGCTATAAAATATTTTAAATGCTCAAATAATCATAAACTAAAATGTTTACTGTTGGATATTTTATAAACAGTAGCCATGATTAGTTTCATGATTTTTGGTAATGTCTTAGCATTTTAATTAAATCAAAACAAATGCAGAAGAATTAGAAAACATTAATAAAAACAGAAACTAAAACAAAGGGAAAGAACAGAAACCTACCTGGGCCAACTCACCTGTGCAGCCACCTGGCGGCCCAAGTGGCCGGCCCAGCCCACCTCCTCCTTCCTGTCGTCTTCCTCCCCAGGCCAGTAGGCAGAGCGCGTGGCCGCAGCGCGCCGGCACGTGCCCCGGCCACCTCCACCCTGCCTGCCTGCATCCCCGTCGCCCTGGATCTCTCCCGAGCGCCACGCGCTCCCCTCGACGCTCTCCTCTCTCTCCCGTGCCTCTCCCTTCCTCTGGCTCCCTCTCCCTCTCTTCCCGAGCGACCAGAGTGCCGCCGTCGACGCCGCTCGTCACCACCGCGGCCACCAGCATCCCCACGCCCAGCCAGTTAGTGCCCGAGCTCCGCCTCCTTGCGCTGAACCTCCCCACCGAAGGAAGCGGGCCCGGACGGCCTCCATCGTCTCACCGTCGCTTTCTCCACCACCGGCCGCCGAGGATCTTCACCGTCGATTCGCGCCGTCAAGGACGTCCCCGAGCCCACTGACCTACTGCGCCGACTCCCTGTGAGCTCCTGGTTCTTTCCCCGTGCTCGCCCTCTCCGTTCCCGTCCTCCAGGCCCGATTCCAACCATGACCGAAGCCTCTCGCCGCCGGCCATGGCGTAGCCGTGGCCATAGCCGTGCACGCTCACAACCGAGCACACAGCCGTGCTCAGTGCGCTCCCAGGAGGTCGTAGCACCTCTCTTTGCCTCCTGTCGTGCTTCCTAACCCCGAAACCCAGTTCGCCCGAACTCCGGCCGCCGCCAAGGTCGACGCCGGCGCCGTTTCCGGCCAACCGCGGTCCAACCACCACCGCCACTCGATGCGGGGGAGCGCCCGCAGCACGTAGGTGCTCTCCGCCGCCGATTTGGTCATCGGGGGAGCATTTCCGAGCTGCCCCGCCGTCCCTGGCCTCGCCGGCGACGAGCCGCGGGTCAACTCCGGTGGGTTTGACCCAGGGTTGACCACGGTTTGACCTCCCCTGACGTGTGGGCCCAGGCCCCCGCTTAATTAGTGTTATTTTAATTGGTGCTAATTAACTTAGTTAACCACTGACTCGCTGACATGTGGGCCCAGCCCTGCTGACATTTTAGTTAACATCAGCTCAGCGCTAATTAACTCAGTTTACTAACTGAGTCACTGACCAGTGGGTCCCCCAGGTCAGGTTTGACCTGGACCGCGTCTGTTGACCAGATGACGTCAGCATGACGCAATGCTGACACAGTAAATGATTTTTTTGGATTTAAAATAATTCCGAAAATCCAGAAAATGCCTAAAACTTCTAAAAATCATAGAAATTCAACCGTAGCTCCAAATGAAATAATTTATATATGAAAAATTATCAGAAAAATTCAAGGAATCCATCTGTACCATTCTCATGCATGACTAAGCAACTTAACCTTGCTGTTTAGATGAAAACATGATAATACACTTTATAAATTCATAGTTTGATTTTGAATTTGAACCTTTGGTTCAAATCAACTCAAACCCTTCTCTTGATAGCTGCATTAGCTCAAATCACATCATTTTGCCATGTCATGATCATGCATCATATTGTCGCATTGCATTGATTGTGTTTCCTTCTCTGTTGCCGGTAATTGTCCCCTCTCGATAGACGATGTGCCGACGATGAGTTCGATGACACCGATGAAGAACTATAATATCTTCAGAAGTGCCAGGCAAGCAAAACCCCCTTGTTCATTCCGATAAAATCCCACTCTCTCGCTCCTGTTCTCTTTTATTGCATTAGGACAACAACGATTCATGTGTTACTTGCTGCGGTAGTTGAACCCCTTTATCCTTTGCATGACCTGTCATTCCACAGTAATTAGATGAAACCCACTAGCATGAGTAGGAGTTGTTTGAGCCCTGATGTGCCTACTCATTCATGTTTGGTTGTCATGCCTGCTACTGCTTAGAGTTGAGTCAGGTCTGATTCATCGGGAATGAATTGGAATGGTGATGAACATGTCCTACTGTGTGTGAGCTAAGTGTGTGAATACGATTTGGTAAAGGTATTGGTGAGAGGCCATGTAGGAGTACATGGTGGGTTGTCTCATTGAAGCCGTCCTCAGGAACTGAGTTCTGTGTTTGTGATCCATGAAACAGCTACTACCATGCATTGGGCCCTGAAATATGACCCCGCTCGACTTATTAATCACCCTTGTCCTCTGTCCAGGAGTTGCAAGTAGTTTCTGGTGTTTGTAGTATGCTGGGGGCCGCACGCAGCGCTGACCATAGGGGTGGGCTGTGTTGCGGTAGGCACGTGGCACGGTGTACCGATTCGCCCGTTTGGTGTCTCGGGAACCCTGCACACATCGTTTGGGGCTGTGAGCGAAACTCCGGCCGGATCTCCTCATGGATGGAACCCGAATAGGCGATAAACCTGGACTAGAGACTTGTGTGGTTAGTTAGGTCGTGGTCTACACCCACGTCGGCTTTTGCTTGAAGTCTGCCGAGCACATGTCGTGTGCAGACGCTAAGTGGTGGAAACATGTATGAAGAAGTACACCCCTGCAGGGTTAACATCATCTATTCGAATAGCCGTGTCCGCGGTAATGGACTTCTGGGTTGCCTATAACAGTTCATAGACAAGTGAAAGTGGATACTCTAAAATACGCAAGATAAGCGTGAGTGCTATGGATGGCCTTCTCATAGGGAGACGGAAGTGGACCCATAGTGGTGTATTGATATGGTGAATATGTGGACTCGTGTGCGCCACCTCAAAAGAGTTACTTGCAGTCGTAGTTCAGGATAGCCACCGAGTCAAAGCTGGCTTGCTGCAGTTAAAACTCCACCACCCCCTTTTGATACTGATGCATATGTAGATAGTTCTGATGTAAGTCTTGCTGGGTACATTTGTACTCACGTTTGCCTATTTTATGTTTTTGCAGAGAGACTTCAGTCTCGCTAGTAGTATCGCTTGGACTTCGACGTTTAGCTTGTTACCTCAGCTACGATCTTGTGCCCTTGGCAGGATCTGGTAGATAGTCAGGCTTCTCAGCCTTTTTCATTTGTAGATGTCTGTACTCAGACATGTTAAGCTTCCGCATGTGCTTTAACTTGTATGCTCTGATTGTTGGGTCATGAGACCCATGTTTGTAATATCTCGCTCTTCGGAGCCTAATGAATAAATATTTGGAGTCGTAGAGTCTTGTTGTGATGCCATGTTGTATCTACTCATATCGGGCATATTGTGTGTATGATTGAAATGCTTGGTATGGGTGGGATCCGACTATCTAGTTGTTTATCCTTGGCAGCCTATCATATGGGGAAATGTAGTCTAGTGCTTCGGAGCAATAGTAGTCCGCTACAGCCCGGTTCACCGGAGTCCTGCTAGCCCAGCACTACTGCTCGGAACACTTGACTGGCCGGCATGTGATTCACGTCGTTCCTGTGTCTGTCCCTTCGGGGAAATGTCACGCGGTGACATCCGGAGTCCTGCCTAGCCTGCTACAGCCCGGGTTACCGGAGTCCTGTTAGCCCAGTGCTACAGCCCGGATTCACACGTTGATGACCGACATGCTCGATGTGATTCATGTATGCCTGTCCTCATAGGTTAGCGCCGCTTTGGGTTCACGACTAGCCATGTCGGCCCGGGTTCTCTGTCATATGGATGCTAGCGACACTATCATATACGTGAGCCAAAAGGCGCAAACGGTCCCGGGCCAGGTAAGGTGGCACCCGTGGGAACACCGTGCGTGAGGCCACAAAGTGATATGATGGGTTACATGCTGGATCGGTGTGACTTAGGATCGGGGTCCTGACAGCGTTGGTATCAGAGCCTGACTGCCTGTAGGATTACCAAGCCAAACTGGTCGAAGTTGTGTCTAGAAATGCTTTAGTTATGTAAGGGAATTGATTGTGGAAGGGAACGTAAGGCTCTTTTTACTCCTTATACCTCATGGCCTTCTGATCTGAGTCATCCTCTTCTCTTCTACGGGGTTTAAGAACTAGGCCTTCTCATCTATCTCCCAGGATGACGTGTTACTAAACCATAGTTGCCTAGGATTGTTGAGTTCAAGCCTCAGTTCGGTTCCTACTATTTCCATGTGTTCTTAGTTGATCTCAGAACATTGATATTGTGATGTTGAGTGGTTATGCCACCATTTTGCAGGATGTCTTAAATCATTTTGAGCATTTACAGCCGTTATGCTGTCCGAGTCACCCCAGGTTTCTAAACAGTCAGATGCAATTGCAAATCTTTTCTTCCTGTTCCCGATGTCCTTTTGGTCAGAATAAGCACACTAACCGGTGCGTTGAGGTAATTTATTGCCTTGACATATATGTTGGAGCTACTACTATGACCTTAGGTATCTTATGAATCATCTAACAATCTGTCCATGTCTTGTGTTTCTAGTGTGATGATTCTGGCCACCATTCTCGAAAGCATCCCGTGATGCCAATTAGTAGTAGGTATTCTACTCCTGGGTTCTCGAACCCGAGATTCACTCTACTCACTTCCTGTTGATAGTGTTTGCTAGTTCCATTAGGATAGTAGTAACCTTTGCATTAGTCCTCGAGGTCCATGGTAAATCCTTCCTCCAATACCATGAACTACTTATGGCAGAAGTCCATTGTTGAGCCAAAAATCTTAACTAGAGTGCTCTTGATGAGTTCTTCATTCTATATTGTGACTCTGCAAATTCTTTCTCTTCTGCATGGGTTATCCGGAAGAAATGTTGAGCTTTGCTCGATATACTAATCTATGCATCCACAACTCGGAAAGTGATATGTTCCTTTGAGTTGTTCTCCTTAGTTGTTTCTGACCTTCGTCTGTCAATTGTTGGTCAAGAGTAGTTGATCATTCGTGTTATCGATGCCTATTATTCTTATGGTCCGTCCAGCCATTCTATTCCAGAATGACTAGGAGAAACAAACTCCAGTGCCTCATCCATTTCTAGGATTGGGTCAAAGTAATTGTATCCCGCAGATCGAAATGCCAATCCAGCTTCTGCTCTGCTCTACCTTGGAGTGTTCCCATCTTTATGTCAAGAGAGTCATGAGAATTGCACCATCTCTCATGAATTTTTGACGCAGTGATACTTCTTGCCATCATTTTTCTTTCCTCGGTCCCGTGTTGTCATAACCGGAATGCCGACAAGTGAATCATGATGTGTGAAATCAATACTCCTAGCAACCCAGTTGCCTGGTAGTTAATGGACAATATTCTCATTCTTAGCGTGTTGGTTATTAAATCATCATCCTAAGATTGGTCGTGCTACCAAGTCCTTATTTTTGGTGCACTCTTCGATCAATGAGTTAGGATTATTCAATCCCTTGCTTATTTGATCATATCGTCTTGCTCTGAAAGGCAAGATTGTTCTCGAGCTTAGAAACATATCGGTGGTTCGTGATATTCTGAATATCTTCTCGGAAGTATCACCAGGTTGTCACCTGACCGTTATGTTGAGTTCGCGATCAAGTTGGTTTTCCTCCAAACCACATCTTCTCCAAGAATCTGTGTTGGATACCCCTGAGCTAGTTGGTTGAGCTAAACAACAACTTGGAGAGTTGGAAGATAAAGCTTGTCTGACTTAGTTCATGTTAAGGGATATCTTTTGTGGTGTGTGTTGAAGAAAGATGATATCTTCACCAATTGGTCCTCGTGATCAGTTGTTGGATGTATTGTCTTGTCAAAACTTTGACTTGAGTATGGGCTATCGTCAAGTCAAATCAGAATCAACGATGCTCGTAATGTTGTCTTACCCGTGGTTGATTCCTCGGGCATACACCATTATATCTTTTGGTCTGACCAATGCTATCACCGTGTTCACATGATGGTGGAAGTCCAGTGATATGGAAATTCCGATGAGTTGTTGTTGAGCCCATCAGCAGCATTTTTGTCTCCCCCATGATTCATGTTGAACGCTACACTAGTATTGGAAACTTTGTAAGCAATGCCTTTGTGTTCCATTCATGAAGCCTATGCTTGGATGGAAGAAGTGACTTCCTCGGATTCATGTGCTTCAGATGTAAGTTGCCGCCATGAATTTGAGAAGGGTTTGTTTTGCTTCCTCTGGAATCATCCCAAGTTAGTCATGCATGTGCGAAGTGCCCTATGGTTTGATAGGTTGGCCGCCTCCACTCCATATGTGTTCCTAGCACACCAAGCCACTGATTGACTTGTTCAAGGAGAAGAAGTTCCTTCATAAGAGCTAATCATATGACTTATGCAAGGGCTTCACACTCCACAATGATGGTTCCCAACCAGAACTCGGTAGTGTTCTGTTGTAAGACTTCTACGTGATCATGCTTGTCTTGGACATCATGTTCACATGTAGGTAGCAGAATCAGCTCATGTTTTGGAGCTTGCTACCGTAGTTCATCTCCCGAGAATCCCGCAATATCATCTCGTCGATTTGTGTTGCAACCTTTCCTTTTCGGACATGTTGTCTGAAGTATCCTGTTGCTAACCAGATCTGAATCTCAGGCGGATATGATGGTTGGAACGTGTCCCGAGAACTAAAATATTGGTCTTTCCGTAACCCGGTAAAGTGGATGTTGTGGCCAACACACCAGCCAGAAGACCTATTATCGTAGTATCTCGATTGAGGAAGTTGGCCACCTCCCCATAAGGATCTCGCAGGATTTACTTCCATAGTTATTCCTTGTGGATTCTTGTTCTCCCGAAGTCCAACCTTTTTACTTGATGGTCTAGATATCAAACCATATCGGTTAATGGGTTACGCTAGCACATCAAGGGGAACATTAGAAGCGGAATGCTAAATGTCTCTCGGTCGATCATCCAGGTTTTGTTTTCTTGGCCTCGCTAAGGTGAAATCTGAGAAGGTGTTATCTTCCTTTGCATCTGCATCGTCCATCACTATTCATCATGGTAGTATGTTGTGTTGCCAAGACCCTTGACACGGATATTGGTAGAACCGTGATGAATATGGAAATGATCAAGTTCTTGAGAGCACGCACACACAGAATCATTCGTTGCGTTGTCTTCAACAAGGTAGTCCACCTCATCCATTCGAACTCTGCCAAACTATCGATTGTTGTGGGTTGCCCTAGGCTGGTATAAAGAGTTTCAATGATCTATGGATCAAAAGTAATTCTTTTTGCCACTTAAGGGAACAGCCCAATGAGTCACCTTTCCAAGGTGCCCCGTTACGGGATCACAGCAATTTTTTTCCTCGCCACCTTGACACCATCCACCATCTTTCAAAGTGTGGGATTGTTGCCCACCAAATCAAATCCTGTCGTTTGTCCTTCCATCCCCCTCGATGTGTTTTGTGTCTCAACTCGAGATGTGTCGACATCCCATTCCGCGAGTTATCTTGTATAGCTCGGTCTTCGAGAAGATCAATCCCAGTAGAGTTTCTTTCCGTCGTCATCGCGTGGATGAAGATCTCGAAAGCAAAGACGTCAAGATCAATATGATGCAATGAAGCTACCTCTTCGAGAAGGGCAGTGGGATCATGAAGATCAAGTTAGCTTGTGCCCCCTCTGACTTCTTACCTCACGACTTGAATCTCGGGACGAGATTCTTGTTTAGTGGGGGTGAGTTGTCACATCCCTAGCTTTTGGCATTGCATTAGGGTAACCTCATGTGTGCATCATGTTTAAACTTTGAAAGAAACTTGAAATGGGGATTGCCTAAACCCTAGCATTAAAGGAACTCACTAGGTTCAACCAAAATATTTCCAGTAAATCCAAATGGCTTCCAAAAATGTTCATCATTTATGGAAAATGCTGTAAACAGTAGCCAGAGGTGATGCACATTTTTCCATGACTATTTGGGCTCTGAGTTAAATCATACTCTATTTGCATTTGGGCATTTAAATGCTATAAAATATTTTAAATGCTCAAATAATCATAAACTAAAATGTTTACTGTTGGATATTTTATAAACAGTAGCCATGATTAGTTTCATGATTTTTGGTAATGTCTTAGCATTTTAATTAAATCAAAACAAATGCAGAAGAATTAGAAAACATTAATAAAAACAGAAACTAAAACAAAGGGAAAGAACAGAAACCTACCTGGGCCAACTCACCTGTGCAGCCACCTGGCGGCCCAAGTGGCCGGCCCAGCCCACCTCCTCCTTCCTGTCGTCTTCCTCCCCAGGCCAGTAGGCAGAGCGCGTGGCCGCAGCGCGCCGGCACGTGCCCCGGCCACCTCCACCCTGCCTGCCTGCATCCCCGTCGCCCTGGATCTCTCCCGAGCGCCACGCGCTCCCCTCGACGCTCTCCTCTCTCTCCCGTGCCTCTCCCTTCCTCTGGCTCCCTCTCCCTCTCTTCCCGAGCGACCAGAGTGCCGCCGTCGACGCCGCTCGTCACCACCGCGGCCACCAGCATCCCCACGCCCAGCCAGTTAGTGCCCGAGCTCCGCCTCCTTGCGCTGAACCTCCCCACCGAAGGAAGCGGGCCCGGACGGCCTCCATCGTCTCACCGTCGCTTTCTCCACCACCGGCCGCCGAGGATCTTCACCGTCGATTCGCGCCGTCAAGGACGTCCCCGAGCCCACTGACCTACTGCGCCGACTCCCTGTGAGCTCCTGGTTCTTTCCCCGTGCTCGCCCTCTCCGTTCCCGTCCTCCAGGCCCGATTCCAACCATGACCGAAGCCTCTCGCCGCCGGCCATGGCGTAGCCGTGGCCATAGCCGCGCACGCTCACAACCGAGCACACAGCCGTGCTCAGTGCGCTCCCAGGAGGTCGTAGCACCTCTCTTTGCCTCCTGTCGTGCTTCCTAACCCTGAAACCCAGTTCGCCCGAACTCCGGCCGCCGCCAAGGTCGACGCCGGCCACGTTTCCGGCCAACCGCGGTCCAACCACCACCGCCACTCGTTGCGGGGGAGCGCCCGCAGCACGTAGGTGCTCTCCGCCGCCGATTTGGTCATCGGGGGAGCATTTCCGAGCTGCCCCGCCGTCCCTGGCCTCGCCGGCGACGAGCCGCGGGTCAACTCCGGTGGGTTTGACCCAGGGTTGACCACGGTTTGACCTCCCCTGACGTGTGGGCCCAGGCCCCCGCTTAATTAGTGTTATTTTAATTGGTGCTAATTAACTTAGTTAACCACTGACTCGCTGACATGTGGGCCCAGCCCTGCTGACATTTTAGTTAACATCAGCTCAGCGCTAATTAACTCAGTTTACTAACTGAGTCACTGACCAGTGGGTCCCCCAGGTCAGGTTTGACCTGGACCGCGTCTGTTGACCAGATGACGTCAGCATGACGCAATGCTGACACAGTAAATGATTTTTTTGGATTTAAAATAATTCCGAAAATCCAGAAAATGCCTAAAACTTCTAAAAATCATAGAAATTCAACCGTAGCTCCAAATGAAATAATTTATATATGAAAAATTATCAGAAAAATTCAAGGAATCCATCTGTACCATTCTCATGCATGACTAAGCAACTTAACCTTGCTGTTTAGATGAAAACATGATAATACACTTTATAAATTCATAGTTTGATTTTGAATTTGAACCTTTGGTTCAAATCAACTCAAACCCTTCTCTTGATAGCTGCATTAGCTCAAATCAACTCAAACCCTTCTCTTGATAGCTGCATTAGCTCAAGAAGAAGAAGAAGAAGAAGAAGAAGAAGAAGAAGAAGAAGAAGAAGAAGAAGAAGAAGAAGAAGAAGAAGAAGAAGAAGAAGAAGAAGAAGAAGAAGAAGAAGAAGAAGAAGAAGAAGAAGAAGAAGAAGAAGAAGAAGAAGAAGAAGAAGAAGAAGAAGAAGAAGAGGCTACACCAGCAGGAGGGCATTATGGATGGATGAACTATTTCCTCTCTTGTAAAAAATATTATTCCCTCTCGGTGTATATTGATATAGATGGACTTTTTCGATGGTGTGCATGTCTTTGGAACAGAGTAGTAGCATGGGTCCACTTGACTATAAGGAACTATTTATCCGCATATATAGCTTTCTCTGCTACTCTTTCCAGTGATCGGTATGTAGTGCATGTGTCCGTAGAAATGACAACTTGTCCATGGAAGTTCAACTACAGCGACCATCATGTTTCATATCGTGATTCCCACGACGCCTCTCCAACCCACGACACCACGCCTCCTGACGTGCGCCTGACCCCTCTCGGCCGCACTGCCCCTCTGCCTTTGTGTGCATGACATGTGGGCCACCTAAAATGCGGCGAGCATCAAGTTTCTACCACAGCCACCCGCGATTCCCACGACGCCGCTCGAACCCATGAAACCACACGTCCCCCGACCCGCGGCTCACCCCTCTTGGCCCCACTGCCCTCTGCCTACGGGAGCATTACATGTGGACCAGCCACCTATCGGGTCCACATGTTATTGACTCAAAGGTAGGTGTAGTACGGCGCTGAAGCTCAGTCCCGACGCCCCCGAGAGGGAAATGTAACTCCTGCGCCAGGGCTTGTGGTGCTCCCGCAGCACGAACTCGTGCCAAACTCGAGATTTGTTTCTTTACTATACATGCACGCAACGATTTAATGGACATTGTAATCTCAACATTTGATGGGGAGCTCTAAATTTGAATTTGAAACTTATAAAATGAAAAGATTCAAAACAAATAAACTGGGAGAGAGGGAGTATATTGTAGGATGTGTCCCATACAAAATAAGTCCCCTGGTTTGTCACCGCGAAGATGCGGTTAGAAAGGAGCACAGCGTCTTCCTACTCGTACGACAACAAATCAGCCGCAGACAGCATGGTCCGCCTTTGACCGCCATGTGCAAGGTTCGTGCTATCTTATTCAATCTCACCGTGGTTCCATCGTACCATGCGGTGGCCCGTTGCATGGCTGATCCTAATGTTGGACAAATGTTCTACGGGAACGGTGTCACCGTTGTAAATGTTGTGCAAATTGATGTTGGTACCCTCCCGTACATATGCAAGCCAATCTCCACGCGCACCGAGCCTAACCTGTGAAACAGTGGGCAGGGGGAGAATTAGGAAATGGACACGGAAGTAGTCTTTAGAATGCATTTACTACGTGATCAAACTCATCTTACCTGCTCATCAGAGGAAATCCGAGTGCCCCTCAACGTCGGCATCTCAAGGGGCGTCAACTTGCAACTACGGCCACGCCGCGCTGGAGAGACCCCTAAGGAAACATCCTCGTGCGTTCCACGGAACATCAAGATGCATTTGTATGAGTAGTATATCTTATGAGAGAAAAGGATGAACAAGGGAAGGCCTCTAGAGATAGAGATGGACACTACTACTACCAATGTGCTGGCCCGTGCGCTGCAATGGATCGAAAGTAGTAGAATAATACTTGTTCACGTGCTTGAAATATAAACACTCTAGTTTTGATATACATGTTGAAGGAAATATGCCCTAGAGGCAATAATAAAGTTATTATTTATTTCCTTATATCATGATAAATGTTTATTATTCATGCTAGAATTGTATTAACCGGAAACATAATACATGTGTGAATACATAGACAAAAAGAGTGTCACTAGTATGCCTCTACTTGACTAGCTCGTTAATCAAAGATGGTTATATTTCCTAACCATGAACAAAGAGTTGTTATTTGATTAACGGGGTCACATCATTAGTTGAATGATCTGATTGACATGACCCATTCCATTAGCTTAGCACCCGATCGTTTAGTATGTTGCTATTGCTTTCTTCATGACTTATACATGTTCCTTTCACTATGAGATTATGCAACTCCCGTTTGCCGGAGGAACACTTTGGGTACTACCAAACGTCACAACGTAACTGGGTGATTATAAAGGAGTATTACAGGTGTCTCCAATGGTAGATGTTGGGTTGGCGTATTTCGAGATTAGGATTTGTCACTCCGATCGTCGGAGAGGTATCTCTGGGCCCTCTCGGTAATGCACATCACTTAAGCCTTGCAAGCATTGCAACTAATGAGTTAGTTGCGGGATGATGTATTACGGAACGAGTAAAGAGACTTGCCGGTAAAGAGATTGAACTAGGTATTGGATACCGATGATCGAATCTCGGGCAAGTAACATACCGATGGACAAAGGGAACAACGTATGTTGTTATGCGGTCTGACCGATAAAGATCTTCGCAGAATATGTAGGAGCCAATATGGGCATCCAGGTCCCGCTATTGGTTATTGACCGGAGACATGTCTCGGTCATGTCTACATTGTTCTCGAACCGTAGGGTCCGCACGCTTAAGGTTACGATGACAGTTATAATGAGTTTATGAGTTTTGATGTACCGAAGGAGTTCGGAGTCCCGGATGAGATCGGGGACATGACGAGGAGTCTCGAAATGGTCGAGACATAAAGATTGATATATTGGAAGCCTATGTTTGGACATCGGAAGTGTTCCAGGTGAAATCAAGATTTTACCGGAATACCGGGAGGGTTACCGGAACCCCCCGGGAGCCTAATGGGCCATAGTGGGCCTTAGTGGAAAGGAGAAAAGGGGCTGCCCTAGGTGGCCGCGCGCCTCCCCCCTTCCCCTAGTCCTATTAGGACTAGGAGAGGTGGCCGGCCCCCTCTCTCCCTCTCCCCCTTGAGGAATCCTATTCCAACTAGGATTGGGGGGGGGGGATCCTACTCCCGGAGGGAGTAGGACTCCCTGGCGCGCCACCCCTTGGCCGGCCAGCCCCTTCCCCTTGGCTCCTTTATATACGGGGGCAGGGGAGCACCCTAGAACACACAAGTTGATCTACGGATCGTTCCTTAGCCGTGTGCGGTGCCCCCTTCCACCAAATCCCACCTCGGTCATATCGTTGCAGTGCTTAGGCGAAGCCCTGCGCCGGTAACACATCAAGATCGTCACCGCGCCGTCGTGCTGACGGAACTCTTCCCCGACGCTTTGCTGGATCGGAGCCCGGGGATCGTCATCGAGCTGAACGTGTGCCAAGAACTCGGAGGTGCCGGAGTAACGGTGCTGTGATCGGTCAGATCGTGAGGAGAACGTACGACTACTTCCTCTACATTGAGTCAACGCTTCCGCTTCAGTCTACAAGGGTATGTAGACAACACTCTCCCCTCTCGTTGCTATGCATCACCATGATCTTGCGTGTGCGTAGGAATTTTTTTGAAATTACTACGTTCCCCAACAGTGGTATCAGAGCCTAGGTTTTTATGGTTTGATGTTATTTGCACGAGTAGAACACAAGTAAGTTGTGGACGATACAAGTCATACTGCCTACCAGCATGTCATACTTTGGTTCAGCGGTATTGTTGGACGAGACGATCCGGACCAACCTTACGCGTACGCTTACGCGAGACCGGTTCCCTCGACGTGCTTTGCACATAGATGGCTTGCGCAAGACTGTCTCTCCAACTTTAGTTGAACCGAGTGTGGCTACGCCCGGTCCTTGAGAAGGTTAAAACGGAGTCTATTTGACAAACTATCGTTGTGGTTTTGATGCGTAGGTAAGATGAGTTCTTGCTTAAGCCCGTAGCAGCCACGTAAAACTTGCAACAACAAAGTAGAGGACGTCTAACTTGTTTTTGCAGGGCATGTTGTGATGTGATATGGTCAAGACATGATGCTAAATTTTATTGTATGAGATGATCATGTTTTGTAATCGAGTTATCGGCAACTGGCAGGAGCCATATTGTTGTCACTTTACTGTATGCAATGCAATCGCGATGTAATGCTTTACTTTATTACTAAGCGGTAGTGATAGTCGTGGAAGCATAAGATTGGCGAGATGACAACGATGCTACGATGGAGATCAAGGTGTCGCGCCGGTGACGATGGTGATCATGACGGTGCTTCGGAGATGGAGATCACAAGCACAAGATGATGATGACCATATCATATCACTTATATTGATTGCATGTGATGTTTATCTTTTTATGCATCTTATCTTGCTTTGATTGACGGTAGCATTATAAGATGATCTCTCACTAAATTATCAAGAAGTGTTCTCCCCGAGTATGCACCGTTGCAAAAGTTCTTCGTGCTGAGACACCACGTAATGATCGGGTGTGATAGGCTCTACGTTCAAATACAACGGGTGCAAAACAGTTGCACACGCGGAATACTCAGGTTATACTTGACGAGCTATGCATATAAGATATGACCTTGGAACACGGAGACCGAAAGGTCGAGCGTGAATCATATAGTAGATATGATCAACATAGTGATGTTCACCATTGAAAACTAATCCATTTCACGTGATGATCGGTTATGGTTTAGTTGATTTGGATCATGTAATCACTTAGAAGATTAGAGGGATGTCTATCTAAGTGGGAGTTCTTAAGTAATATGATTAATTGAACTTTAATTTATCATGAACTTAGTCCTGGTAGTATTAGCATATCTATGTTGTAGATCAATAGCTCGCGTTGTTGCTTCCCTGTGTTTATTTTGATATGTTCCTAGAGAAAGTTGTGTTGAAAAATGTTAGTAGCAATGATGCGGATCGGATCCGTGATCTGAGGTTTATCCTCATTGCTTCACAGAAGAATTATGTCCTTGATGCACCGCTAGGTGACGGACCTATTGCAGGAGCAGATGCAGACATTATGAACGTTTTGCTAGCTCAATATGATGACTACTTAATAGTTTAGTGCGCCATGCTTAACTCCTTAGATTCGGGACTTCAAAGACGTTTTGAACGTCATGGAGCATATGAGATGTTCTAGGAGTTGAAGTTAATACTTCAAGCAAATACCCGAGTTGAGAGATATGAAGTCTCCAACAAGTTCTATAGCTAAAAGATGGAGGAGAATCGCTCAACTAGTGAACATGTGCTCAGATTGTCTGGGTACTACAATCGCTTGAATCAAGTGGGAGTTAATCTTCCAGATAAGATAGTGATTGACAGAATTCTCTAGTCACCATCACCAAGTTAGTAGAACTTCGTGATGAACTATAATATGCAAGGGATAACGGAAAATATTCCCAAGCTCTTCGCGATGCTAAAATCAGCGAAGGTAGAAATCAAAGAAAAACATCAAGTGTTGATGATTGACAAGATCACTAGTTTCAAGAAAAGGGCAAAAGGAAAGAAGGGGAACTTCAAGAAGAACGGCAAGCAAGTTGCTGCTCAAGTGAAAAAGCCCAAGTCTGGTTCTAAGCCTGAGACTAAGTGCTTCTACTGCAAAGGGACTGGTCACTGGAAGCGGAACTACCCCAAGTGATTGGCGGATAAGAAGGATGGCAAAGTGAACATAAGTATATTTGATATACATGTTATTGATGTGTACTTTATTAGTGTTCATAGCAACCCCTCAGTATTTGGTAGTAGTTCAGTTGCTAAAATTAGTAACTCGAAATGGGAGTTGCAGAATGAACAAAGACTAGTTAAAGGGCAAGGTGACGATGTGTGTTGGAAGTGGTTCCAAGATTGATATGATCATCATCACACACTCCCTATACTTTCGGGATTAGTGTTGAAACTAAATAAGTGTTATTTGGTGTTTGCGTTGAGCATGAATATGATTTGATCATGTTAATTGCAGTACAGTTATTCATTTAAGTTAGAGAACAATTGTTGTTCTGTTTACATGAATAAAACCTTCTATGGTCATACACACCAACGAAAATGGTTTGTTGGATCTTGATCGTAGTGATACACATATTCATAATATTGAAGCCAAAATATGCGAAGTTAATAATGATAGTGCAACTTATTTGTGGCACTGTCGTTTAGGTCATATCGGTGTAAAGCGCATGAAGAAACTCCATGCTGATGGAATTTTGGAATCTCTTGATTATGAATCACTTTATGCTTGCGATCCATGCCTTAAGGGCAAGATGACTAAAAACGCCGTTCTCCGGAACAATGAAGCAAGCAATAGATTTATTGGAAATCATACATACTGATGTATGTGGTCCGATGAATATTAAGGCTTGCAGCAGGTATCATTATTTTCTGACCTTCACAGATGATTTGAGAAGATATGGGTATATCCACTTGATGAAACATAAGTCTGAAACATTTGAAAAGTTCAAAGAATTTCAGAGTGAAGTAGAGAATCATCGTAACAAGAAAATAAAAGTTTCTACGATATGATCGCAGAGGTAAAATATTTGAGTTATGAGTTTGGTCTTCAGTTAAAACAATGTGAAATAGTTTCACTACTCACACCACCTGGAACACCACAGCATACTGGTGTGTCCGAACGTCATAACCGTACTTTATTGGATATAGTGCAATCTATGATGTTTCTTACAGATTTACCAACATCGTTTTGGGGTTATGCATTAAAGACAACTGCATTCACGTTAAAAAAAGGGCACCATCTAAGTCCGCTGAGACGACACAATATGAATTGTGGTTTGGCAAGAAACCAAAGTTGTCGTTTCTTAAAGTTTGGGATTGTGATGCTTATATGAAAAAGTTTCATCCTGATAAGCTCAAACCCAAATCGGAGAAATATGTCTTCATAGGATACCCAAAGAAGACAGTTGGGTACACCTTCTATCACAGATCAGAAGGCAAGATATTCGTTGCTGAGAATGGATCCTTTCCAGAGAAGGAGTTTCTCTCGAAAGAAGTGAGTGGGAGGAAAGTAGAACTTGATAAGGTAATTGTACCTTCTCCCTTATTGGAAAGTAGTTCATCACAGAAATCTGTTCCTGTGACTACTACACCAATCAGTGAGGAAGCTAATGATGATGATCATGTAACTTCTGATCAAGTTACTACCGAATCTCGTAGGTAAACCAGAGTGAGATCCGCACCAGAGTGGTACGGTAATCCTGTTCTGGAAGTCATGTTACTAGACCATGATGAACTTGCGAACTATGAGGAAGCGATGATGAGCCCAGATTCCGCGAAATGGTTAGAGGCCATGAAATCTGAGATATGATCCATGTATGAGAACAAAGTATGGACTTTGATGGATTTGCCCGATGATCGGCAGGCCAAAGAAATTAAATGGATCTTGAAGAGGAAGACGGACACTGATAGTAGTGTTACTATCTACAAAGCTAGAATTGTCGCAAAAGGTTTTCGACAAGTTCAAGGTGTTGACTACGATGAGAGTTTCTCACTCGTATCTATGCTTAAGTCTGTCCGAATCATGTTAGCAATTGCCGCATTTTATGAAATCCGGCAAATGGATAAACAAAACTGCATTCCTTAATGGATTTATTAAATAAGAGTTGTATACGATGCAACTAGAAGGTTTTGTCGATCCTGAAGGTGTTAACAAAATATGCAAGCTCCAGCGATCCATCTATGGACTGGTGCAAGCATCTCAGAGTTGGAATACACACTTTGATAAGTTGAGCAAAACATATAGTTTTATACAGACTTGCTGTGAAGCCTGTATTTACAAGAAAGTGAGTGGGAGCACTACAGCATTTTTGATAAGTATATGTGAATGACATATTGTTGATCAGAAATAATGTAGAATTATTCTGCAAAGCATAAAGGAGTGTTTGAAAGGAGTTTTTCAAAGAAAGACCTCGGTGAAGCTGCTTACATATTGAGTATCAAGATCTATAGAGATAGATCAAGACGCTTGATAAGTTTTTTTCAATGAGTACATACCTTGACAAGATTTTGAAGTAGTTCAAAATGGAACAGTCAAAGAAAGAGTTCTTTCCTGTGTTACAAGGTGTGAAATTGAGTAAGACTCAAAGCCCGACCACGACAGAAGATAGAAAGAGAATGAAAGTCATTCCCTATGCCTCGGCCATAGGTTCTATAAAGTATGCCATGCTGTTTACCAGATCTATTGTATACCCTACACTGAGTTAAGCAAGGAAGAACAATGGTGATCTAGGAGTAGATCACTGGACAGCGGTCAAAATTATCCTTAGTGGAATAAGGATATGTTTCTCGATTATGGAAGTGACAAAAGGTTCGTCGTAAAGGGTTACGTCGATGCAAGTTTTGACACCGATCTGGATGACTCTAAGTCTCGATCTAGATACATATTGAAAGTGGGAGCAATTAGCTAGAGTAGCTCTGTGCGGAGTATTGTAGACATAGAATTCGCAAAATACTTACGGAACTGTATGTGACAGACCCGTTGACTAAAATTATCTCACAAGCAAAACATGATCACACCGTAGTACTCTTTGGGTGTTAATCACATAGCGATGTGAACTAGATTACTGACTCTAGTAAACCCTTTGGGTGTTGGTCACATATCGATGTGAACTATGGGTGTTAATCACATGGTGATGTGAACTATTGCTATTAAATCACATGGCGATGTGAACTAGATTATTGACTCTAGTGCAAGTAGGAGACTGAAGGAAATATGCCCTAGAGGCAATAATAAAGTTATTATTTATTTCCTTATATCATGATAAATGTTTATTATTCATGCTAGAATTGTATTAACCGGAAACATAATACATGTGTGAATAATAGACAAACAGAGTGTCACTAGTATGCCTCTACTTGACTAGCTCGTTAATCAAAGATGGTTATATTTCCTAACCATGAACAAAGAGTTGTCATTTGATTAACGGGGTCACATCATTAGTTGAATGATCTGATTGACATGACCCATTCCATTAGCTTAGCACCCGATCGTTTAGTATGTTGCTATTGCTTTCTTCATGACTTATACATGTTCCTTTGACTATGAGATTATGCAACTCCCGTTTGCCGGAGGAACACTTTGGGTACTACCAAACGTCACAACGTAACTGGGTGATTATAAAGGAGTATTACAGGTGTCTCCAATGGTAGATGTTGGGTTGGCGTATTTCGAGATTAGGATTTGTCACTCCGATCGTCGGAGAGGTATCTCTGGGCCCTCTCGGTAATGCACATCACTTAAGCCTTGCAAGCATTGCAACTAATGAGTTAGTTGCGGGATGATGTATTACGGAACGAGTAAAGAGACTTGCCGGTAACGAGATTGAACTAGGTATTGGATACCGACGATCGAATCTCGGGCAAGTAACATACCGATGGACAAAGGGAACAACGTATGTTGTTATGCGGTCTGACCGATAAAGATCTTCGCAGAATATGTAGGAGCCAATATGGGCATCCAGGTCCCGCTATTGGTTATTGACCGGAGACATGTCTCGGTCATGTCTACATTGTTCTCGAACCGTAGGGTCCGCACGCTTAAGGTTACGATGACAGTTATAATGAGTTTATGAATTTTGATGTACCGAAGGAGTTCGGAGTCCCGGATGAGATCGGGGACATGACGAGGAGTCTCGAAATGGTCGAGACATAAAGATTGATATATTGGAAGCCTATGTTTGGACATCGGAAGTGTTCCAGGTGAAATCAGGATTTTACCGGAATACCGGGAGGGTTACCGGAACCCCCCGGGAGCCTAATGGGCCATAGTGGGCCTTAGTGGAAAGGAGAAAAGGGGCTGCCCTAGGTGGCCGCGCGCCTCCCCCCTTCCCCTAGTCCTATTAGGACTAGGAGAGGTGGCCGGCCCCCTCTCTCCCTCTCCCCCTTGAGGAATCCTATTCCAACTAGGATTGGGGGGGGGGGGAATCCTACTCCCGGAGGGAGTAGGACTCCCTGGCGCGCCACCCCTTGGCCGGCCAGCCCCTTCCCCTTGGCTCCTTTATATACGGGGGCAGGGGAGCACCCTAGAACACACAAGTTGATCTACGGATCGTTCCTTAGCCGTGTGCGGTGCCCCCTTCCACCAAATTCCACCTCGGTCATATCATTGCAGTGCTTAGGCGAAGCCCTGCGCCGGTAACACATCAAGATCGTCACCACGCCGTCGTGCTGACGGAACTCTTCCCCGACGCTTTGCTGGATCGGAGCCCAGGGATCGTCATCGAGCTGAACGTGTGCCAAGAACTCGGAGGTGCCGGAGTAACGGTGCTGTGATCGGTCGGATCATGAGGAGAACGTACGACTACTTCCTCTACGTTGAGTCAACGCTTCCGCTTCATTCTACAAGGGTATGTAGACAACACTCTCCCCTCTCGTTGCTATGCATCACCATGATCTTGCATGTGCGTAGGAAATTTTTTGAAATTACTACGTTCCCCAACACATGTGTCAGCAGACATGACAGCTTGTCCATGGAAGTTGAACCACGGCGACCATCACGTTTCTTGTTTCTACCACTGCCACACCCACACACGATTCTCACGACACTACTCTAACCCACGGCACGACGTCCCCCGACGTGGACATGGATCCTCGGACGTGGCTATCACTACCTTGCCCTGCCTTTCCATCACTGACAGGTGGGACCCACGCTTATGTGTCCCACATGTCAGGTATGGAATGGTAGGATTGCTCGCATCAGGGGATCCTCATCCCCCCAAAGTGCCCCTCATCCCTCTCGGCCCCACCGCTCCTCTGCCTTTGTGTGCATGACATGCGGGCCAGCTGAACTGCAGCGACCATCAACTTTCTACCACAGAAACACCCGATTGGACACGATTTGCCTGCTCCGCTGCTGTGCTCCGATCCGTACTCCCGCAACATTGAATTTTCATCCAGCGGCTGTGACACATTTCGTCCCGGGCATCAATCCTCAGCTGGAGTACTTATGTACTACAGGTAGTACCCACCGGTGTGGCCATCTACACCTCGTAACGCCTCGACGCTGAGCTGTGGCAACCTCGCCACGGCCATGCCACCACCGGCCGGTTCATCTCGAACGAGTGAGTCGCGAACCACGCCACCACCATGAGAATGACATGTGGGCCAGCCGCATTTAAGGTCCGCATGTCATTGACTCATAGGTCGGGCACTAAGCCACTGAAGTTCGGTCCCGTGGGCCCCGAGAGGGAAATGTAACTCCTGCGGCAGGCCTTGTGGTGCTCCTGCAGTACGAGCTCATGCCAAAATTGGAATTTGTGTCTTACTACTACCAACTAGTACTAGTAAGGTACACGTGCATTGCACGCAGGAGATTCTGGTGGTTTGTGCATTATGCTTCTACATGTGGAGCTTTCTGGATTCTAACATGTGGCAAAATCTGGTGGAATGTAAGGTTAGGCAAGTTTGATTAACTTAGGTGAGTGTTTGGTTCAAGCGACACCTTAGGCAAGCCACACTAAGGCCCCACATGACATACACACAAAAAATGTGGCAAGATTCCCTTAGGCTTGCCAACTTGTGGCTCTCATTTTGAAGAACTAATAACTTTGCCTAAGCTTAGTTGTGGCAAAGTTAGTCATGAATTCAGTTCAACCATGGAGTCTTCTAGATTATACATGTGGCAGAATCTGGTGGATGATATCCAACGGCCAGTAGTGCTCGGATTTGCCATCTTTGTACTGTCGGATTGGCTTCATCCAACGACCAACTTTCAAAGTTTTTCACACACTATATAGGGGGTATAGATATAGATGTGTCGTTGCAATGGATCCAAAGTATATCTATTTAGTGGAGTGCACTCTAAACACATTATCTATTTATTTTTCTCTAACCTTCTGTAGCCATGCAACCAAGCCACATAAGCTTCATGGGTGCCCCCCACATCATATTATTCATACTACGTTGATTGAAAAAAGATAAATCACCCAAAAGAAGATCTTCCCGTTTTTTGTTCCTACGATGTTGTGCCGTGCACGTACCTACTAGTTGTATAGTGGTAGTACTAGTAATATAGTATTAGGAGTACAAACTTGGTACTACTAGGAGTAGTACTAGTATGGAATGCTCCTACTCTATCATCGAGCCCCGTCCGACACCAAATTTCTTGGCATCCGTGCTACAACTAGATCTTCCCCTTGTTTCTGTTTTCCAACCCGGCGGCGGGCGAGGTGTCGGTTTGCTCAAGGGCGGTCCCACATGAAAGTGAAAATGCTAGGCAACACGCCTTCCCTAAGCTATGTGTCGTGCCGGACGGGCCGTGTTGTACTCCTGATTCCCGGGCGTGTGGGGGTGCGACGCGAATGCGGCAGGCCTTTTTCTTTTACCAGCAATGTGCCCATGCATTGCGACTAATCCAAAGTAGTAGAATAGTAGTATTTGTTCACAAACTTGAAAGAAATCACTATTGTTTTGATATACTCCTAAGATATTACTCCCTCCGTACCTAAATATTTGTCTTTTTTGAGATTTCAAATGGACCATCACATACGGATTATATAGACATATTCTAGTGTTTCTAGCAAGATGCCCGCGCGTTGCACGAAGTTGATGGAAAAGGTAAGCACAACTTATAAATTGACGGATGGAGTACTAGTTACAGTGATGCATATAATTAAGCAAAGAGATCGCACATGTCGGTATTGACTGGAACGAGAATGCAACAACACAATAAGAATTAAGGTTACGATGATGTGATCGCAGTGGTGGTTACAGAAGGCAAGAAGAAAGATGGATCCACGAACGTACGACCTCCTCCTCCTCAACTTAGTGCGCCGGGCCACCGACCGGCGGCTAAGGAGTGGCGGCTTTTGTGGCGAGGTCGAGGTGCTTCTCAGCAAAGGCATCCAAGGCTTCCGGCCGGTTGAGGAAGGCCAACCTCGTAGCGTCCTCACTGGCCTTGTAGATACCTATGTACACGATTTGCTCGTACACGTGGATGTGTAGGTCAACGAATTCTTGTAGGGCGAGGCGCCTCGTGGCGAGCACGACCTCCAGGTGGACATTCTTCGTGGCATCGGCGGGCAGTCGCAGGGCCACCAGTGCTTGAAAGAGGTTCCAGCCATGGAGGCCGATTAGGGTGGCAGGCAATGAGGAGCCCGGGTGCGCGGGCTGGAGGAGTACGACGATGTCGTCCGCGAGCTTCTTGATGACGGTGAACTTGTTGCTGGTGTCAACGATCATCTGGTCCAACTGAGAGTCGTAGTTGGCGTCGACAGCGGCCATCCACCAGCCAGTCTCCAACACCGTCTAGAGACGATCCTCGGCGCCATGCCGCAGGCCGGCGTTGTGGACCATCTGGCACAGCCGCTGGTCGCTCACGCGCATCGCCGCCATGGGTCTGGAGTGAGCTCTTTTGCGCTTAGTGTAGGTGCTTAGGCAAATGCTTAGGTGCGTATGATGTGGTAGATGCATTAGAATGGAGGGGCGCCTTTATGTGAGGGCAATGAGGGCAAACTGCGTTGCATTCACATCGTGCAACCTCTTTTCCCGGACCTCCTCCCATTACTTCCCTCATGCATTAATTGAAGGAGGATGCATTGGCCGTTCAAGATATTGGGAACCGCTACTCCCTCCCTCGTCTGCATTAAAGCCGTATCAGGAACTGCGCCGCCCGCTATCAAATTGAATACTCCCTCCGTCTAGGTGAGCATTAAGTTATCTTACGAAAACCACTCGTTTCTTCACATTATATACGTACAATATATATGGCCAACATCATATAGCCAGCAGTTTAGTTGTCAAAAAATTTCAGGGTGCTTAGTTTTGTCAAAGAATTCCAGGGTGCTTAGTTTTATTTGAGGGGTGGGTTGTGCACTTGTGCTGGACACCATCATTGTGACAAGCCTTTTTAATAGCACTATATGCATAATTTGGGGACGAGCGCTCTCTATATGTACCACCTTTTTTTAATTTCAAGTTTTGCTGAAGAGGCTGGTCTTTAATTTTACCAGGCGAGTTATGACACCAACAACAAACGGGTTGCTGCACCAACTCCTGAAGCTCAAAACCTGATCCCTCCAATCCGTAAGCACACTTATGCCCCTGACATTGAACCGTCCACCCTTATAAGCGATGAAGCTGTATTCCAAGCTTTAACTGGGATCGACTGGACAACTATTGACTTCCAGCTGCTAGGTAGAGATGAAGAGGATGAACCGGTGCAAGATGATCCGCATCCGTTAGGTCAAGCTGGCGACCAAGCATAATCCGGAGCCGGTTTAGTCTTCCATATGCTGCTACACCTATTTGAAAAACAATTATCCTTTTGGGCACTGAAACACCTTGTAATAGGCTAGTGAAAGTACTTGCTCTGTTATGCCTTCGTGCATATTTATTTGCGCCTGACACTTGTTAATCCACCATGTTTAAGACATATGATGCTCACAAACTATGGCAATTTAACTCAAGTTATTCCTGCACACAAGAAGTATATAATGTCCTAGCGGTTTACCGCCGGACGGGTCATGATGCCCAGATATATGGCCAGGGTTTATAACCGGGGCTGCAAAAAGATAATCAAATATGAAAATAATTGTTACCTGTGACCTTGAGTCATAATGTTGGCTGACCAACTTGTTGTAGTGAGGGTAACAACCCGAATCCGGAGTATCAATAACTCATGTTATATGATGCTGGTTTACAATGAAAACTGTTCCGGGTTGCAATAAACACCGGTTTATTCAATACAGGCGACTTTTAGTCGAAACCAGACCGGGTTAAGAAACTCCGGGTTATAAGTGAGTATGTACTGACAACTTGTAGTTGACAGCCTAGCCGGGTTGATGAACACCGGTTTATCAAAAAACATCATAAGTCTTTGTCAAAAGAGAGAAAAAGTTGGCAAAAGCAAATGAAAACTTTTAGTCGAGGCTTTTCACGGGCTGCCAAGCCCCAAATTCGAGGCTTTTCATGGGCTGCCAGGCCACTGAGTTAAACCATTTAACAAAGCCTTTTAAGATGGTCCTCAATCCTTAACCAATCATCGTTTTAACTTGACAAGTTCAGGGTCTTATCAGAGTAACTTGTCAAAGTTTGATGGGTCATACCAGGTTTACCTGGGCGGAGTGACTTACTTAAATAGGCAGGCAACCCGGGGTTTTTGGTGTATACACCAGGCTTCCAAGCCACGGCTCGATAGCCTTTTACAAGTGTAGATTCTTTGTTCATTTTGGCAGCAAAGAATGCCCAAGTAACATTTTGAGCTGTGCTCAGCGGGTGCCTATGTTTGAGTTGTTGTTTTGCAACACTCTCTTTGGCCCCGGATTGATTTGGCTTTGAGCGATCAAGAGGTGTGACTATGGTTCGGATAGGACCAAGCCCCAAGTGATGTTGTGGCATTGCGCCGATCAAGAGGTGTAGCTATGGTTCGGATACGACCAAGCCCCCAAGTGATGTCTTATAAAGCTTTGATAAGCTGAATCAAGGGGTAAACCGGACGCCACTTTATAAACAGAAGCTCCATGTAACCACACATGATGTAAGAAAAACAACAGATACCCCGCTTTAGATGAGGTTCCGGTTTATTATAATGATCATAATATATACATTGTCATAACTATGTACAAAAGTAGAGCCTATGGCTCAAGTATAGTAGGGCCAAAGATGAGCGATATTCCATGGCCGGTGGGTCTCCTCCTCCGATTTACGTAAGTCTTTGTGCTCTCGAACATCGATTAAGTAGTATGACCCGTTGTGCAGATTTTTGCTGACCACAAAGGGTCCTTCCCAAGGAGGGGATAGCTTGTGCATATCCGTCTGATCCTAGATGAGTCAGAGCACCAAATCTCCTTCTTGAAAGGTTCTGGTTCTAATCCGGTGGCTGTGATAACGACGCAGATCTTGCTGATAAATCTCCGAATGAGATGTTGCCATGTCGCGCTCCTCATCTAACAGGTCGAGAGCTTCCTTCCATGCCTTCTCATTGTCAGCTTTGACATATGCCGCTACACAGGATGAGTCATGACGGATGTCACTAGGAAGAACCGCCTCCGCACCATAAACCATGAAAAAAGGCGTGTATCCTGTCGATATGTTTGGTGTGGTATTGATGCTCCATAACACAGAAGGTAACTCTTCAACCCAACAACCCGGCGTCCGTTGCAAAGGAACCATAAGCCGGGGTTTGATGCCTCTCAAGATCTCTCGATTGGCCCTCTCCGCTTGACCATTGGACTGGGGGTGAGCCACTGATGATACGTCAAGACGGATGTGCTCACGTTGACAGAACTCCTTCATGGCAACCTTTGACAGATTGGTACCATTATCTGTTATAATGCTGTGTGGAAAGCCAAACCGGAAGGTCACCTTCTTGGTGAATTGAACCGCCATAGCTGCATCACAATTACTGACTGGCTCTGCCTCCACCCACTTAGTGAATTTATCGACAACCACGAGAAGGTGGGTCTTCTTATCCTTGGATCTCTTAAAGGGTCCAACCATATCGAGCCCCCAAGTCGCAAACGGACAAGTAATTGGAATCATCCTCAACTCCTGAGCTGGTACATGAGCCTGTCGTGAGAACTTTTGACATCCATCACACCTTTTGACCAAGTCCTCGGCATCAACATGAGCTGTCAACCAATAGAAACCGTGATGAAACGCCTTGCCTACCAGCGATTTTGAACCGGCGTGGTGACCACAATCTCCTTCGTGGATCTCACGCAAAATTTCACGGCCTTCTTCGGGAGAGCACAACGTTCAAACGCCCCTGTCACGCTGCAATGATGTAACTATCCATTGATAATAGTCATAGAGTTGGACCGCCAGATTATCGGTCTAGCCAAAGTTTCATCTTCTGGTAACTCGCCCCGGTTCATATACGCCAAATATGGAACCTTCCAATCCGGAATAACATGAAGAGCCACCACCAATTGAGCCTCCGGATCAGGAACAGCCAAATCCTCTTCACCAGGGAGCTTGACGGACGAATTATGCAGCACATCCAGGAAGACATTAGGCGGAACCGGTTTACATTGTGAACCCAAGTGGCTTAAAGCGTCCGCCGCTTCATTCTTCCGCCGGTCCACATGATCCACCTGATAACCTTTGAAATGACCTGCAACAATATCCACCTCACGACGATATGCCGCCATAAGTGGGTCCTTGGAGTCCCAAGTGCCGGACACTTGTTGAGCCACCAGGTCCGAGTCACCGAAGCACTTAACTCGGCTTAGGTTCATCTCCTTAGCCATCCAAAGACCATGGAGTAAGGCCTCATATTCAGCTGCATTGTTAGTGCAAGGGAACATTAAACGGAGAACATAACAAAACTTATCACCTTGTGGGGAAGTTAATACGACTCCAGCCCCCGAGCCCTCCAATTGCCTGGACCATCAAAATGAATAGTCCAATAAGTATGATCCGGCTTCTCTTCTGGCGCTTGTAGTTCTATCCAATCATTGATGAAATCCACAAGTGCCTGAGATTTGATCGCCGTTCGGGGTATGTATTTCAACCCGTGAGGCCCGAGCTCGATAGCCCACTTAGCAATCCGGCCAGTTGCTTCCCTGTTCTGGATTATATCCCCCAAAGGAGTAGAGATGACCACCGTGATGGGATGACCTTGGAAATATTCTTAAGCTTACGGCTTGCCATGAAAACTCCATACACCAACTTCTGCCAATGCGGGTACCTCTGCTTGGATTCAATAAGTACCTCACTGATATAATAAACTGGCCGTTGAACCGGATATTCCTTTCCGGCCTCCTTGCGCTCCACCACAATAGCCACGCTAACAGCCCGAGCGTTAGCTTCCACATATAGCAACAATGGTTGTTTGTCAATCAGAGCAGCGAGAACCGGCAGATTAGCCAGCTGCCGCTTTAAGTCCTCAAATGCTTCATTAGCGGCGTCACTCCAGACGAAGTTATCCGTTTTCTTCAGCATTTGCTACAAAGGGATGGCCTTCTCGCCAAGGCGACTGATAAACCGGCTCAACGCGGCAATCCGGCCTGCCAGGCCGTTGAACATCATTGATACACTTCAGTTTGGCCGAAGAGGTGATGGCTGTGACCTTTTTCGGATTAGCTTCAATGCCCCTGTTAGACACCAAAAAGACCAAGAGCTTGCCTGCCGGTACACCAAAAACACATTTGGCCGGATTAAGCATCATTTTATAAACCCGCAGGTTATCAAAGGTCTCCTTCAAGTCATCTATCAACATCTCCTTCTGTCTAGATTTGACCACAATATCATCCACATAAGCATGAACATTGCAGCCAATCTTATCATGAAGACAATTCTGCACACACCGTTGATAAGTCGCCTGGGCACTCTTGATCCCAAAGGGCATAGACACATAACAGAAGGCTCCAAAAGGAGTTATGAAGGTTGTCTTCTCCTGGTCCTTAACTGCCATTTTGATCTGATGATAACCAGAATATGCATCCAGAAAGCTCAAACGCTCGCAACCCGCCGTAGCATCAATGATTTGATCAATACATGGGAGAGCAAAAGGATCTGCTGGGCAAGCCTTGTTGAGATCAGTAAAGTCCACACACATACGCCAAGTGCCATTCTTCTTAAGTACTAGCACCGGATTAGCCAACCACTCAGTATGAAACACTTCGATGATAAACCCAGCCGCCAAGAGCAAGGCAACTTCTTCTCCAATAGCCTTGCGTCTTTCTTCATTGAACTGACGAAGAAATTGCCTTACCGGTTTATACTTGGGATCAACATTAAGAGTGTGCTCATTGAGTTCTCTCGGTACACCTGGCATGTCAGAAGGCTTCCACGCAAAGATGTCCCGATTCTCACGGATGAACTCGATGAGCGCGCTTTCCTATTTCAGATCCAAGTTAGCACTGATGCTAAACTCTTTGGACGAATCGCCAGGCACGAAATCAACAACCTTTGTCTCATCAGCCGATTTAAACTTCAGGGCCGGATCATGCTCTGTAGTTGGCTTCTTCAATGAAGTCATATCTGCCAGATCAACATTGTCTTTCTAAAACTTCAACTCTTCTGTTGCACAAACCGACTCAGCATAAGCCGCATCACCTTCTTCACACTCCAAAGCGATCTTGCGGCTCCCATGCACTGTTATAGTTCCCTTTTGACCCGGCATCTTGAGCTGCAGATAGACATAACAAGGCCATGCCATAAACTTAGCTTAAGCTGGCTATCCAAACAGGGCATGATACGGGCTTTTGATTTTGACCACTTCGAAGGTCAATGTTACTGATCTCGAGTCATGCTCATCTCCGAAAGCCACCCCCAGAGCTATTTTACCAACAGGATATGCCGATTTACCAGGCACCACACCATGGAACACCATATTGGACAGCTTAAGATTTTTATCTGTTAACCCCATGCGACGGAAAGTTTCGTAATAAAGGATATTGATACTACTCCCCCATCCATGAGTACCTTAGTGAACTTACAACCTCCCACCTGAGGCGCCACCACCAACGGCAGATGATCCGGATTGTCAACCCAGGGTGGATGATCCTCTCTACTCCACATGATCGGCTGCTCAGACCAGCACAAGTAACGGGGCACTGTCGGTTCAACGGAATTCACTGCCCTCTTATGAAGCTTCTAATCGCGCTTGCACAAGCTAGTGGTGAAGACATGATACTGCCCACTATTCAACTACTTTGGGTTGCTCTGATAACCCGACTGCTGCTGTTGCTGCTGATTGCCCTGATGATTATAACCACCTTGGTTGCCCTGATTGCCTTCATTGTTATGTCCACCCTGATTACCGTGGAAGCCTGAACCGGAATTACCTCCACCATAAACTGGCCCATGAGATCCGGGGCCTGAACCGCCACCCGGTCCATGATCATACTGAAAGAGATTATAATTTTTGAATTCCTGCATGATATAACAATCCTTCCAGAGGTGCGTGGACGGTGTCTCCTTCGTTCTGTGTTTTGGGCAAGGCTGGTTCAATAGATAAGACAGGCGGTCCGGGTTATGACTTGGCCCTCCACCATGCTGGGGCAGTTTACCCTTACGCCGTTGGCCTTTGTCATGTGTGTTGGTATTAGCCACAAAGTCTAAGGTGTGGTCTTCCTTACGCTTGCCGCCGTTTCCATGACCCGCCGGGTTATGCTGCTGCCCCTTGGCGTTGCCGCTCCTCTTTCCCTTCCCTGTCTTATCATCGTCAGACTCGGGGTCCTTGGTACTATCAGAGTCGGCATACTTTACCAGAGCTGCCATAAGTGTTCCCATGTCATTACAATGACGTTTGAGCCATCCCAACTTCAACTTCAGGGGTTCAAACCTGCAATTGCCTTCCAATGTTAAAACTGCGGTATCAGCATTGATGCGGTCCGATGAATGCAAAATCTCCAAAACCCGGCGCACCCAACGGTTTGTTGACTCTCCTTCCTCCTGGACACAGGTAGCTAAGTCCACAATTGACATCGGCTGCTTGCATGTATCCTTGAAATCCTGGATAAACCGGGCTCTCAATTCGGCCCATGGCCTAATAGAATTAGCCGGTAAGCTCTTCAGCCAAGTGCGGGTCGTCCCCTCTAGCATCATGGTGAAGTATTTAGCACACGCCGCATCGTCCACATCCAGCATCTCCATTGCCATATCATAGCTTTTGACCCATGTCTCGAGGGATAAATCGGCGGTGTAATTCGGCACTTTGCGCGGGCCTTTGAAATCCTTGGGCAGGCGTACGTTGCGCAGTGCTGGGACGAGACACGGTACTCCCAAAGAGCTGGAAGTAACTCCTGGTTCCACTGACGTGGTTGGACGAACCGGAGTAAGTTGACGGGCTTCATGCTGCGCTGCTAACTCGGCCTCTCTACGTGCCCGAGCCCGGTCCACCACATCCTGAGCATCACCGCCAGCACCCGCCGGGTTATGACCACGGGGCGGATCACGGTTTCGCGCATTGCTTGACACAGCCGGTTCATCCATACGCCTGTTGTAGCTCCGGCTTGGGCGGGGAGTAGAATGGATCCTCTCACGACTATATGAATAAGCCTGCTGCTGAACCAAAGCTGTTTGAAGAAGCTCCCTAGCTCGTCGTGTCTCGACTGCCACCGGAGACTCGCCTTCGATCAGGAGGGCCGCCAGTCGTGAAGCGGCAGTGACAATGTTGTCCATCGGGTTAGAGTAATGACCCTGTGGTGTTGGGACATGTTGTGTCACAATGTTGTTCTGGTGAGGCGGATCCACCAAACGTGGCCGAACCGGCGCCCCCGCTCCAGATGCCTCCGCCCGGTTTACCACTGGCCGATTACTGGTCCCTGCTCCTGGGGTATCAAAGAGGTTTCATGCTTCATAAACCGGCGGCAGGCAAGATCGGTACCTCCTCTTCAGGACATCGTTCGATGCACTCTGATCCAGCATAAGCCGATAAGCCTGTGCATCCAATGCGTCCCGCTCCGCAGCCATCCTGGTATCCTCAGCTGCCATGTCGGCTTTTTCCTGGGTGATTTGATGTCTCACCTTCGCGATTTCCACATTATGTGCACCCTGATCCGCCGGGTTAACCTCCGCCATCAGCGTCGCCAAAGCGTCAAATAAATCAGATAGAACCTGAGCCGGCGGTCACACAGGGCCTCCTGCCCCGACTGCTGTCGCTGCTGCTGATCCGGAAATCATCGCCGCTGCGGTCGAAGAGTGGAGCCTTGGTTGGGTACCGGCCATGAAGATCGCAACCCGATTTGGCGGATCAAAGGGGTTCAGAATACTATCGCCATCGGAACAGGCCCCAATCTGGCCATCTTGCAACTGATATAACGACTCGGTCTTACCGGTCGATGACTCGTCACCGGAATAAACGACGGTTTCACCACCAGATTTTGATCTATCCTCAGATTCCCCTCCATGGATGACTCCCACGAAGGCACGCTTCATGACAGGCTTAACCCGGGCAGATCTCGCACGCTGAGCCGTTTCGACGAGGTCGGTGCAGATGTCCGGCTCAGGGCCCGGTTCGCTGATCTTGCCAATGAAAATGTGTATGCCGCCGAAGGGGACCAGGTACCCGTACTCGACTTAGCCGGCCTCGGGGGCCCAACCTTCATCATTGATGTAGAGCTTGCCGCGATGAATCTTGGTCATCCGGCCCACAACATAGCCCTTGAGTCCTTCGAAGCTGCCCTCTAAGAACTCGAAACCATCGTGCGATAGCCCCACGGTGGGCGCCAACTATCGTGGTTTTGTCACGGCAGATGTCCTAGGGAAAGGACTTAGTCATGGAGCCATCGCGACAGGGTAGCTTAAAGGGGTTAAAGCGGACAAGGGAAGCATAGAGTTTATACTGGTTCGGGCCCTTGCGGTGAAGGTAAAAGCCTACGATCCAGTTGTTGTGGGATTGCTTAGGTTTCGATGACCAGGGAGCGAATACGCTTTGCCTGAGTCTCGAGTTGTTGTATGTCCTCCTGAACCGCTGTCGGGTCGTCCCCTTATATACATTGGTTGGCGCCCGTTGGTTTACAGGGTTCCGGGGCCAGCTCATAAACGTGTCCGGCCCGGTCTCTACTATTTCTGCCTTATAATACAAGCATACATATCAAGGTCGGTTTATGACTACAGGCCTTAATCTGTCTTTGGGCCTTGGGCCTTCGTAAAGCACCACCGTCCATGTCTTCATGGGCTTCAGATATAGTGAACTACTATGGGGTTAACCCGGCCTCTCCTGGCCGGTTTACGCCCAGTAATAATGTCCCCAACAGGATCGGAACAGTTTTCGAGGGTAGAGTACTAAACCCAAATTTATAGATTCGACACAAGGAGAGCCAAAGAATATTTGTAAGTATTAGCAGTTGAGTTGTCAATTAAACCACACCTGGAGATAAAATATCTGTAGCAAAGTCATCAGTAGCACAACAATATGATAGTTTTGATAGCAGTGGTAACAACAACAGTAACGATAATAGTGACAGCAATGATTTTGTAGCAAGTGTAATAGTGTAATAGTAGCAATAGTAGCGGGGTCCATAAGGAAACTAAGGGATATTGAGGCCTCCTTTTAATAGATAACCGGAACAAAGCATTAACACATAGTGAATACATGAACTCCTCAAACTACGGTCATCACCGGAAAGTATCCCAATTACTGTCACACTAGGGTTTACGGACCATAACACGTAAGACGTGAATATGACTTGCAAGATCAGATCTAGAACATAGATATAATGGTGAAATATAAACGATTCAGATCTGAAATCATGGCACCCAGGCCCTAAGTGACAAGCATTAAGCATGGCAAAGTCGTAACAACATCAATCTCAGAACATAGTGGATACTACGGATCAAGCCCTAAGAAAACTAACCTGATTACATGATGAATCTCATCCAACTCCTCACCGACCAGCGAGCCTACGAAGTAATTACTCACTCCCGGTGGGGAGTATCTTGGAATTGGTGGTGAAGGAGGGTTGGTGATGACGAAGACCAAAGATTCCCCTCTCCGGAGCCCCGAACGGTTCCAGATCTGGCCTCCCGATGAAGAATAGGAGGAGGCGGCGGCTCCGTATTGTGAAACGCGATGAAACTTCCTCCCTTATTTTTTCTCCAAAAATAGGATTTTATAGCGTCAGAATTAGGGGCTGCGGGGCCACGAGGTGGGCACAACCCACCAGGGAGTGCTAGAGGGGGGGGGGCGTCCCAGTGTCTTATGCCCAGCCAGCCCCCTCTCCGGTGGTTCTTGGCACCAGTATTTTTATTTTATTGTAAAATAATTCTCCAAAAAGTTTCGTTCCATTCCGAGAACTTTTATTTATGCACAAAAAACACCATGGTAGTTCTGCTAAAAACAGTGTCAGTCAGGGTTAGTTTCATTCAAATCATGCAAATTAGAGTCCAAAACAAGAGCAAAAGCGTTAGGAAAAGTAGATATGATGGAGACATATCAGCTATGTCTCCAACATACCTATAATTTTTTTATTGTTCCATGCTATTATATTATCAGTCTTGGATGTTTTATATATATTTACAAATAACTTTGTATCATTTTTTGGGACTAACCTCTTAACTTAGTGCCCAGTGGCAGTTGCTATTTTTTGCTTGTTTTTGACTTTGCAGAATATCAGTACCAAATGAAGTCCAAATGCCACAAAACTTTTTGGAGATTTAGTCTGGCAATAAGAGATAATGGAATCTTCAGGAAGGAATGAGAAGACGAAGGAGTGGCCCACTAGGCACCAGTGCACGCCAGGGGTCTGGGGCGCCCTGGTACCTAATGGGCCCAAAAGCCTCCATTTGACCTAACATCGACTCTATAAATACTCTAAAATCAGAAAACCTAACAGGGAGTCCACGAAATACTTTTTCTGGTGCCGCAAGTTCCAGAACCACGAGATCCCATCTAGAGGCCTTTTCCGGCACTCTACCAAAGAGGGATTCAATCATGGAGGGGGTCTCTAGATCATCCTTGCTGCCCTCCGATGGTGCGTGAGTAGTTTACCACAGACCTACAGGTCCGTAGTTAGTAGCTAGATGGCTTCTTATCTCTCGATGTTCTTCAATACAATGTTCTCCTTGATGTTCTTGGAGTTCTATCCGATGTAATTCTTTTTTGCAGTGTGTTTGTTGGGATCCGATGAATCATGAGTTTATAATCAGATCTATCCATGAATATTATTTTGGTTTTCTCTGAACTCTTTTATGAATGATTAATATAGCCTCGTATTTCTTCTCCGATTTATTGGTTTGGTTTCGCCAACTAGATTGATTTATCTTCCCATGGGAAGAGGTGCTTTGTGATGGGTTCGATATTGCGGTGCTCAATCCCAATGACAGAAAGGGACATGACACATATGTATCATTGCTATTAAGGGTAAAGATATGGGATTTATTCATACGTGAGTTTATCTTGTCTACATCATGTCATCTTGCTTAAAGCATTACTCCATTTTCCCATGAACTTAATACACTAGATGCATGCTGGATAGCAGTCGATGTGTGGAGTAATAGTAGTAGATGCAAAATCATTTAATTCTACTAATCTTGGACGTGATGCGTATGCTTGATCATTGCCTTGGATTTAGTCACAATTATTTTCCTTTCTGTCAATTGCCCAACAGTAATTTGTTTACCCATCATATGCTATTTTCTTGAGAGAAGTCTTTAGTGAAAACTATGGCCCCCGGGTCTATCTTTTATCATATATTAAAACTAAAAATAATTTGTTGCAATTTTCTTCTATTTATTTTCTTTTGTATTTTTGTCAGATCTATCTATAGAACTAATCAATTTAGTCTTGCTCATAACCGTTGAGGGATTGACAACCCCTCTACCCGTTGGGTTACAAGTATTTGTTGTTTGTGTGCAGGTGATGTTTACATAGTTGACTGCTTGTATCTGCGTTGGTATTTCCCTGAAGAGGAGAGGATGATGTTGCACAATAACAATAAGTATTTCCCTCAGTTTTGAAACCAAGGTTATCGATCTAGTAGGAGAACCAAGCAGCACTATGTAAACAGCACCTGCACACAAATAACAAATATTTGCAACCCAACGTGTAAGAGGGGTTGTCAATCCCTCCTCGGTATTGAGATAGATAAAATTGTATGAGATTTGATAAATAGATCTGACAAAAACACAAAATAAAATAAAGAAAGAAAAAGTGCAGTGATACTTCCATTTTGCATCATGCTTTTATGTCAATATTTATTGCATTATGGGTTGTTATTACACATTATATCACGATACTTATGCCTTTTCTCTCTTATTTTATAAGGTTTACCTGAAGAGGGAGAATGCCAACAGCTGGAATTCTGGACTGGAAAAGGAGCAAATATTAGAGACATATTCTGCACAACTCCAAAAGTCCCGAAACTTCACAGAGAATATTTTTGTAATATATAAAAAATATTGGGCGAAGAAAGCACCAGAGGGGGCGACCAGCCAGCCACCAGGGTGGAGGGCGCGCCCTACCCCTCTGGGCACGCCCCCCGTCCTTGTGGGCCCCCTGGCAGGCCTCTGGCGCCCATCTTCTGCTATATGTTGTATTTTGACCTGGAAAAGACCAGAAGGAAGCTTTCGGGACGAAGCACCGCTGTCTCGAGGCGAAACTTGGATAGAACCAATCTAGGGCTCCGGCGGAGCTGTTCTGCCAGGGAAACTTCGTAGAGGGGAGCAAAGGTTGTCATGCACTTTTTGATTTTGTATGCACAATCTCTTAATGCAAGAGAACAACACGTTATATTGCCCCTTATGATAGCAACCTTTATTATGCAGTCCGTCGCTTTTATTACTTTGCCATCACAAGTTCGTACAATGCTTATTTTCCCTTACACCAAAAGAACAAACATATTTAGAAGCAATTTTTATTTCCTTATGCACCGATGACAGCTTACTTGAAGGATCTTAGTCAATCCATAGGTAGTTAAGGTGGAGTCTCAAAACATGAGTTTGGGTTTAGGGTTTTTGGATGCACAAGTAGTATCTCTACTTAGTGCAGATTTTTGGCTAGCAAAGATATTGGGCAAGCACCACATGTTGTCGGATCCATGACAATATAACTTTTATGTGAATATGAATGAACATAAATCATTACGTTGTCTTCCTTGTCCAACGTCAACAATTTTGGCATATAATATTTTGATGGGGGCTCACAATCACAAAAGATTTCTAGGATAGTGTATTTATATGTGAATCTTCTCTTCCCTTATTAATTCTTTCATGAGTTGCATCATTGATCAATGCTATGTTTGGCAATCTCTAATAAAATTTTCTACTTATACTTTTCCTTATGTGGTGCCATCACCTACCATAAGATTAGCATATGATCTTTTTCATTTATTTCCTTTCTTTTTATTTATATCCTTTCTTTTTATTGCAACATGAAATTAAAGAAAGCAAAAACTCAAACTAAACATTATTATATATCTTGCACACAATTACAAGGATAGATCACTAAGCAAGCTCTTGAAAATAAAGGATCGAACTAAACTTTTATTCATCTAAAGCAAAAGATCGAACTAAAATAGTAAAAGCAAAAAGATAATGGGGTTGATACGATACCGGGGCACCTCCCCCAAGCTTGGTGGAAGCCAAGGGGAGTGCCCATACCCGATACTCAATTTTCTTTTGGTGGTGAAGAAGAAGAAGGAGGTGGTGGTGAAGTAGAGATCATGTCCTTCAAGATCAATAGATTTTCCAATCTACGTATGATACACCGAAGGAAGATGATGTGCTCTTGATGCAGAATATTTTCACGAGTGAGGTATTTATTCTGCACACGGACCGTTTCAACGATCCGAACGGCTGCAATCTCAGTAGGGGTAATACGAGCAAGGTAAGGCTTAAGGATATCTTCTTCTTCCTCCTCGGCCGGTAGTGCTTGTTCTGCCACCGAGGGTGGATCTACGATAGCCTCCTTGCCCTTGTCTCCCTTGACGGCGTCCGTGGGCTCCTCCCTCTTCAGCTCAATCTTCGTCAGCCAAGCATCTTCTTCCATGTTTTTGGAGGAGGATGAAGACATGATGCCTGGCTTGATAGATCTGACCGAAAACACCAAGAAAAGAGAACATAAGATTTCTCCGTGATATAGTGGTCAACAGGTTCGGGGAGTATATGAAGATTTTTTTTATCTTGGGAGACAAGCAAACGAAAGAAAAACAGGGACGGGAAGGTGTCCCAGGTGGGCACAACCCACCTGGGTGCGCCAGGCTTGTGCCCACCAGGGTACGCTTCCTGGTAGTTTCTTGTTTTCCTAATTTTCTAAATATTCCAAAACTGACAAAAAATATTTTGCGGATTTTTCGGAGTCCGTTTACTTACCGTATCATGTACCTCCTTATTTTCATGATTCTAGAGTGTTCCTGAAGGACTCTTTTATGTGCTCTTCAGGTGTTAAAGTTTGGATAATATTAATTTCAACATTAATGGGCGTACATGAGATATAATGTTTTATTCGTTGCCCATTAACAACCTTCGGGTTAGTACCTTCGGCATTATTTATTTTGATAGCTCCAGACCGATAAACCTCCTCGATAACATAGGGTCCTTCCCATTTTGAGAGGAGTTCTCCTACAAAGAATCTGAAACGAGAGTTGTACAAAAGAACATATTCTCCGACTTTGAACTCATGCTTTTGGATTCTTTTATCATGCCATCTTTTAACTTTTTCTTTAAATTTTTTGCATTTTCATAAGCTTGGGTTCTCTATTCATCTAAAGAGCTAATATCAAATAACCTCTTTTCACCGGCAAGTTTGAAATCATAATTGAGTTTGATTTCCCAATAAGCTTTATGTTCTAACTCAAGAGGCAAATGACAAGCTTTTCAATAAAACCATTTTATAAGGAGACGTACCCATAGGATTTTTATAAGCTGTTCTATAAGCCCAAAGTGCATCATCTAATTTCTTAGACCAATTCTTTCGGGACCTATTAACAGTCTTTTGTAAAATCAACTTTATTTCTCTATTGCTAAGTTCAACTTGACCACTAGACTGAAGATCATAGGGTGATGCAATTCTATCGTTAACATCATACTTAGCAAGCATTTTACTGAAAGCACCATGAATAAAGTGTTAACCATCATCAGTCATCAAATATCTAGGGACTCCAAACCTTGGGAAAATAACTTCCTTAAGCATTTAATAGAGGTTTTGTGATCAGCACTATTGGTTGGAATACCTTCTACCCATTTAGTAACATAATCAACAACAACCAAAATATGTGTATACCCATTAGAGGAAGGAAAAGGTCCCATGTAATCAAATCCCCAAACATCAAATGGTTCAATAACAAGTGAATAATTCATAGGCATTTCTTGACGCTTACCGATATTACCTATTCTTTGACATTCATCACAAGATAAGACGAACTTACGGGCATCCTTGAAGAGGGTAGGCCAATAAAATCCAGATTGTAGTACCTTGTAAGCAGTTCTGTTTCTAGCATGATGCCCTCCATAAGCTTCGGAGTGACATTTTCGTAGGATTTTCCCTATTCATGCTCAGGTACACAACATCTAATAATGCCATCTACTCCTTCTTTATAAAGATGTGGGTCATCCCAAAAGTAGTGTCTTAAATCATAGAATATTTTTTTCTTTTGTTGGTATGTAAATCTCGGTGGTAAATATTTAGCAACGATGTAATTAGCATAGTCAGCATACCAAGGAATATTATTCGAAACATTTATTGCAACTAGCTGCTCATCAGGAAAACTATCATCAATAGGTAGTGGGTCATCAAGCACATTTTCAAGCCTAGACAAGTTATCAGCTACGGGGTTCTCAACTCCTTTCCTATCAGTGATATGCAAATCAAATTCTTGTAGCAAGAGAACCCATTGAATAAGTCTAGGTTTAGCATCTTTCTTTTCCATAAGATATTTAATAGCAGCATGATCGGTGTGAACAACCACTTTTGAATCAACCATATAAGATCTAAATTTATCACAAGCAAACACCACTGTTAAGATTCTTTTACAGTAGTTGCATAATTTCTTTGAGCATTGTCTAGAGTTTTACTAGCATAATGAATAACATTCAATTTCTTATCAACTCTTTGTCCTAGAACAACACCAACAGCATAATCACTAGCATCACACATAATTTCAAAAGGCAAGTTCCAATCAGGTGGTTGAACAATAGGTGCAAAAATTAAGGCTTTCTTGAGTGTTTCAAAGGCTTATAAACAATCATCATCAAAAACAAAAGGAACATCCTTTTGCAAAAGATTTGTAAGAGGCCTAGAAATTTTAGAGAAGTCTTTGATAAATCTCCTATAGAAACCAACATGACCTAGGAAACTACGAATACCTTTGATATCTTTAGGACATGGCATTTTCTCAATTGCATCAACCTTAGCTTTGTCCACTTCAATACCTCTTTCAGAAATTTTATGACCCAAGACAATACCTTCATTAACCATAAATTGGCAGTTCTCCCAATTCAAGACAATATTTGTATGTTCACATCTCTGCAAAACTCGATCAAGATTGCTTAAACAATCATCAAAAGACTTCCCATAAATAGAGAAGTCATCCATGAAAACTTCTACAATCTTTTCACAGAAAATCAGAGAATATAGCAGTCATACATCTTTGAAAGGATTGTGTAAGGTTTTTGTGAAAAGATTTTTGAGGTTTTCATGGATTATTTCTCGGTTTACGGAACTTCTTTTGATGATTGCTTAAGCAACCTTGATCGAGTTTGGCACAGATGTGAAGAAACTAATCTTGTCTTGAATTGGGAGAAGTGCCAATTTATGGTTAATGAAGGTATTGTCTTGGGGCATAAAATTTCTGAAAGAGGTATGAAGTTGATAAAGCTAAAGTAGATGCTATTGAAAAGATGATGTGTCCTAAAGATATCAAGTTTCGTTGGTCATGCTGGGTTCTATAGGAGGTTTATTAAAGACTTCTCTAAAATTTCTAGGCCTCTCACTAATCTCTTTCAAAAAGATGTTCCTTTTGTTTTTTATGATGATTGTGTAGAAGCATTTGAAATACTTAAGAAAGCCTTGATTTTTGCACCTATTGTTCAGCCACCTGATTGGAATTTACCCTTTAAAATTATGTGTGATGCTAGTGATTATGCTGTTGGTGCTGTTCTAGGACAAAGAGTTGATAAAAAATTGAATGTTATTTATTATGCTAGTAAAACTCTAGACAGTGCCCAGAGAAATTATGCTACTATTGAAAAATAATTTTTAGCAGTTGTATTTGCTTGTGATAAGTTCAGATCTTATATTGTTGATTCCAAAGTAACTGTTCACACTGATCATGCTGCTATTAAATATCTTATGGAAAAGAAAGATGCTAAACCTAGATTATTAGATGGGTTCTCTTTCTACAAGAATTTGATTTACATATTATTGATAGAAAGGGAGCTGAGAACCCCGTTGCTGACAACTTGTCTAGGTTAGAAAATGTTCTTGATGACCCACTGGCTATTGATGATAGCTTTCCTGGTGAGTAATTAGCTGTCATAAATGCTTCCCGTAATACACCTTGGTATGCTGATTATGCTAATTACATTGTTGCTAAATTTATACCACCTAGTTTCACATACCAGCAAAAGAAAAAGTTTTTCTATGATTTAAGACATTACTTCTGGGATGACCCACATCTTTATAAAGAAGGAGTTGATGGTGTTATTAGACGTTGTGTACCTAAGCATGAACGGGAATAGATCCTACACAAGTGCCACTCTGAGTCTTACGAAAGACACCACGCTGGAGATAGAACTGCACGTAAGGTATTGCAATCTAGTTTTTATTGGCCTACTCTCTTCAAGGATGCTCGTAAGTTTGTCTTGTCTTGTGACGAATGCCAAAGAATTGGTAATATTAGTAGACGTCAGAAAATGCCTATGAATTATTCACTTGTTATTGAACCATTTGATGTTTGGGGCTTTGATTATATGGGACCTTTTCCTTCCTCTAATGTGTATACACATATTTTAGTTGTTGTTGATTACGTTACTAAGTGGGTAGAAGCTATTCCAACTAGTAGTGTTGATCATAACACTTCTATTAAGATGCTTAAAGAAGTTATTTTTCTGAGGTTTGGAGTCCCTATATATTTAATGACTGATGGTGGTTCACATTTTATTCACGGTGTTTTCCGTAAAATGCTTGTTAAATATGATGTTAACCATAGAATTGCATCTCCTTATCATCCTTAGTCTAGTGGTCAAGTAGAATTGAGCAATAGAGAGATTAAATTGATTTTGCAAAAGACCGTTAATAGATCTAGAAAGAATTGGTCTAAGAAACTTGATGATGCATTATGGGCTTATAGAACTGCTTGTAAAAACCCTATGGGTATATCTTCATATATAATGGTGTATGGAAAATCATGTCACTTACCCCTCGAACTAGAACATAAGGCATATTGGTCTATACAAAAGCGTAAATGGGAAGGCCCTTAAATCATCAAGGAGGTCTATGGTTCCGGTGCCATAAAAATCAACAACGCCGAAGGCACAAATCCGAAGGTGGTAAACGGTCAAAGAATCAAACATTATATCTCAGGTACTCCCATAAATGTTGAGACCAATATAATTAATACCGTAACACCGAGGAGTACATAAGGGACACTTTCCAAAATGTTTTAGACTCCGAAAAGGAATAGGTATGTGGTACGGTAAGTAAACCAACTCCAAAACGTTTCCAATAGCATTTTTTCTCCGTTTTTGAACATCTAAAAAATTCAAAAGAGACACGAGGCCACCACAAGGGTGGAGGGCGCGCCCCCGACCTTGTGGCCACCTTGTGTGCCCTCCGGACTCCATTTTCTTGCTCGATACTTCTTTTGGTTGGTAAAAAATTCATTATATAATCTCTCAAAGGTTTTGACCACCGTACCACGACAAAATCCCCTGTTTTCGTTTTGAGTTGTTTCTGCAGCAGATTTAGAGCAATATGCCGTGAAAAGATTTGGAGGCAGAAAGCTATGTAGCTGATTACATTGCAGACCGCAAAGTCTACGGGGATTTGGAGAATTTTCGTTGGACCATGGAGGAAGAAGAAGACTATGATCCTAAGGGAAAGGAGGAGAGAAGCTCAGATGAAGATGAAGTCCCACTACCTCAACCTGGGGACATGCATGTGGAGTTCAAAAAGTCAAGTCTCCCTAATAAAGCAAAGAAACCTAAGAATGAGTTTATCCCTTTTTGTCTCTTGCAGGAAAACAAGCATGAACTATGTAAAAAGATATTAAGGCTTGAGCAGGAGATGGATGACTTAAGGAAAGAAAATTCTATCCTCAAGCACACGCTGAGTAAGAAGGATACTACATCAACAACTCCATCATCATCACCTCCGAAGAAAGAGACATAAATACATGGGTATGGGAACTCCCCTTGGCAACTGCCAAGCTTGGGGGAGGGGGCCCGGTATCATATCACCATCACATCTTTATCTTTATCTTTTTCTTAGTTTGATCCTTTTAGTTATATCTTGATCTAGTAGAATAAAGTTTTAGTATGGTATAGTTTCGAGTTTTGCTTCGATCCCTATCTATGTGATTGAGTCCTTGAGTTATATATAATAAAGAGTAGTTTTGGGTGGAGGGCTTTGCTTTGTTCCTACGATCTTGAGGGAATAAAAGAAAGGAATAAAAAGATCATATGTTAATCTTATGGAGAGTAATGACTTTACATATGAAGAGTATGATGAATAAAATTTGTTGAGAGTTGACAAACATAGTTTTGGTCATCATTGCAATTAATAGGAAGTAATAAAGAAAGAGAGGCTTCACATATAAATATACTATCTTGGCCATCTTTTCTAATTGTACTCATTAAAATATGACATGCTAAAAAGTTGATGTTGGACAAGGAAGACAACATAATGGGTTATGTTTTCTTATATCTGAATAGAAGTTATATTGTCATGGATCATCCAACATGTTGAGCTTGCCTTTCCATCTCATGCTATCCAAATTATTTGCACCAAGTAGAGATACTACTTGTGCTTCCAAACATCCCTTAAACCAATTTTTCCATGAGAGTTCACCATACCTACTTATGGTTTGAGTAAGATCCTTCAAGTAAGTCATCATCGGTGCAAGCAATAAAAAACTTGCTCTCTAAATAGGTATGATCTATTAATGTGAAGAAAATAAGCTTTATATGAACTTGTGATACGGAAGAAATAAAAGCGACGGACTGCATAATAAAGGCCTTTATCACACGCGGCAATATAAAGTGACATTCTTTTGCATTAAGATTTTATGCATCCAACCATAAAAGCGCATGACAACCTCTGCTTCCCTCTGCGAAGGGCCTATCTTTTACTTTTATCTTCTACCCTTATACAAGAGCCATGGTGATCTTCACCTTCCCTTTTTACACTTTTTCCTTTGGCAAGCACTATGTGTTGGAGAGATCCGGATATACATATCCACTCGGAAATTTAAGCCCCTATCTTTCTCTGTGCCGATTGAAACTTTGTACCCACAAGTATTGCGTGAGTGTTAGCAATTGTGAAAGATTAAATGATAGTTGAGTATGTGGACTTGATGAAAAGCTTTATATATACTCTTTCCGATGTTATGATAAATTGCAATTGCTTCAGTGAATGAGATCATAGTTTGTTAGTTTTCAATGAAATTTCTGATTCATACTTTATCTTGTGAATGAATTGTTACTTTAACATAAGAAATTATGTGACAATATATATTGTTGTCCTAAATATGATCATGATGCCCTCATGTCTGTATTTTATTTTATCGACACCTCTATCTCTAAACATGTGGACATATTTTTTCGATTCCAGCTTTCGCTTGAGGACAAGCGAAGTCTAAGCTTGGGGGAGTTGATACATCCATTTTGCATCATGCTTTTATATCAATATTTATTGCATTATGGGTTGTTATTACACATTATATCACAATACGTATGCCTTTTCTCTCTTATTTTAAAAGGTTTACATGAAGAGGGAGAACGCCAGCAACTGGAATTCTAGACTGGAAAAGGAGCAAATATTAGAGACCTATTCTGCACAACTCTGATACATCTCTGTCGGCGTTCTGGGAACGGGGGTCCCCAGACTTGCCTGCCTGCGGCCTGCGGCGTGGCTCAAAGGAGGCCCAGCACGGCCCGTCTTCATCAACACAAGACCCAAGACCCTCGCGAGGGGCCAAGCCTCGCGGGGCGGACAACACGGCGCTTCCTCAGGCGCGGCCTCGTCAGGCTGGCTCACGAGGAGGCGGAGAGATCAAGGCAGGGTACCTCACGAGGTGCCCATGACGCAAGCCATGACGACCAAGGGCGCCAGGCGGATGCCAGCCCGCGCAGTGTCCTGCCTTTCCACTTTGGTGCAAAGGGGGCAAGCGCAGGCTAGAGGATCAAGCAAAGGCATCCATTTCCGTGCAACAAAACCAAGACCAGTCCAACGATGTGAAGGAGGTCATCATGGAGCCCGGAACGGCATCACCACAGGGCCTTTGGCAGGCGAGGACCAACTTTAGTCAGGATAAGTGTACTGTATGTTCCCCTTCAAATTGGCCGATTGTTGGCGCCCTTCCCGCTCAATATTTGGGAAGAGGCCCAGGGCCCTTGCCTATAAATAGGACTAGCCACCCCCAGGGTAGAGGCATCTGGTATCCAGAATCCGAGCAGAGAGAGAGAGAGAGAGAGAGAGAGAGAGAGAGAGAGAGAAGGGCGGCTGAACTCCCCTAGCAGTTCATCGTCCCAGCTAGAACACGCCCTCGCGAGGCTGTTCTCCCTTGTACTGTTCATCATCATCAGCCCAAGAGGCAATCCACCCACCACAAACTAGAGTAGGGTATTACACCACAATGGTGGCCCGAACTATTATAAACTCTGTGTCCCCTGTGTTGTTCCTTCAGTAGTTAGATCCTTGCGAGACGGAGAGGTAGAGGGCAGAATCTCCGCGCGCACCCCAGAGTTCGAACCTTAAGGGTCTGCCGGAGCCCGAAATCCGACAATCTCCATCGTATCTATAATTTTTGATTTTTCCATGACAATATTATACAACTTTCATATACTTTTGGCACCTTTTTATACTATTTTTGGGACTAACATATTGATCCAGTGCCCAATGCCAGTTCCTGTTTGTTGCATGTTTTATGTTTCACATAAACCCCATATCAAACGGAGTCCAAACGGATTAAAAGCGGACGGAGAATATTTTTGGAATATTTGTGATATCTGGGAAGAAGAATCAACGCGAGACGGTGCCCAAGGGGGCCACGAGGCAGGGGGCAGGCGCGCCCCTAACCCTCGTGGGCACCCCATAAGGCGGTTGCTGCTATTCTTTTGCCGCAAGAAAGCTAATTTTCGGAAAAAATCGTGGCGAAGGTTTCAATCCAATCGGAGTTACGGATCTCCGGTAATAAAAGAAACAGTGAAAGGGCAAAATCCAGAACGCAGAAACAGAGAGAGACAGAGAGACAGATCCAATCTCGGAGGGGCTCTCGCCCCTCCCACGCCATGGAGACCAAGGACCAGAGGGGAAACCCTTCTCCCATCTAGGGAGAAGGTCAAGGAAGAAGAAGAAGGGGGGCTCTCTCTCCCCCCGCTTCTGGTGGCACCGGAGTGCCACTGGGGGCCATCATCATGACCGCAATCTACAACAACTTCACTGCCATCTTGACCAACATATCCGAGGGAGTCCTGGATTAGGGGGTGTCCGGATAGTCGGACTATATCTTCGGCCGGACTCCTGGACTATGAAGATACAAGATTGAAGACTTCGTCCCGTGTCCGGAAGGGACTTTCCTTCGCGTGGAAGGCAAGCTTGGCGATATGATATGTGGATCTCCTACCATTGTAACCGACTCTGTGTAACCCTAGCCCTCTCCGGTGTCTATATAAACCGAAGGGTTTTAGTCCGTAGGACAGAACAACAACAATCATACCATAGGCTAGCTTCTAGGGTTTAGCCTCTCTGATCTCGTGGTTAATCTACTCTTGTACTACCCATATCATCAATATTAATCAAGCAGGAGTAGGGTTTTACCTCCATCAAGAGGGCCCGAACCTGGGTAAAAACATCGTGCCCCTTGTCTCCTGTTACCATCCGCCTAGACGCATAGTTCGGGACCCCCTACCCAAGATCCGTCGGTTTTGACACCGACATTGGTGCTTTCATTGAGAGTTCCTCTGTGTCGTCGCTTTTAGGCCCGATGGCTCCTCCGATCATCGGCAGCGATGCGGTCCAGGGTGAGACTTTTGTCCTCGGACAGATCTTCATATTCGGCGACTTTGCACTGCGGGCCAATTCGCTTGGCCATCTGGAGCAGATCGAAAGCTACGCCCCTGGCCATCAGGTCAAATTTGGAAGCTTGAACTACACGGCTGATATCCGCGGAGACTTGATCTTTGACCGATTCAAGCCACAGCCGGGCGCGCTGCACCGTCGTGAAGGGCATGATCTAGCTCTGCTGTCGGACAGTGCCTTGGAGGCTGCGCCCATGTCCGCTCCAACCCTTAGCTCGGAGCCGACTGCGCCAATCGAGGACGGGTGGTTGGACACCGCTTCAGGGGCTGCAATCTCTACGACGATCAAGCCGAACACCATCCCCATTCTCTGCGAGGCCCGTGGCTCCAAGGTGCCGGACTCCTCTCCAGACTCTGAGCCCCCCGCGCCCTTGCCAATCGAATCCGACTGGGCGCCGGTCATGGAATTCATCGCCGCGGATATCTTTCAGCACTCGCCCTTCGGCGATATTCTGAACTCACTAAAGCCTCTCTCTTTATCAGGCGAGTCCTGGCCAGGTTGGGATGCGGATGATGAAGAAATTCAAAGCCCACCCACCACCCACTTCGTAGCCACTGTCGATGATTTAACCGACACGCTCGACTTCGACTCCGAAGAATCGACGGTATGGACGACGATGTAGGAGATGAACTGGAACCGGCACCTATAGGGCACTGGAAAGCCACCTCGTCGTATGATATATACATGGTGGACACCCCAAAAGAAGGCAATGGCGATGGAACAGCGGAGGATGACCCCTCCAAGAAGCAGCCTAAGCGCCGGCGTCAGCGGCGCCGCTCTAAATCCCGCCAAAGCAAAAACGGTGATTGCGGCACGGGAGATAACAACACCCCGGACAGTGCCGAAGACAACCCCCTCCAGCAGGATTCAGCACAGGAGGATGGAGAAGCCAGCCCTCATGAGAGAGCGGCAGAGGACGATAATTACATGCCTCCCTCTGAAGACGAGGCAAGCCTCGACGACGACGAATTTGTCGTGCCAGAGGATCCCGTCGAACAAGAGTGTTTCAAACGTAGGCTTATGGCCACGGCGAGCAGCCTCAAGAAAAAACAGCAACAGCTTAGAGCCGATCAAGATTTGCTAGCCGACAGATGGACTGAAGTCCTTGCGGCCGAAGAGTATGAACTTGAACGCCCCTCCAAAAGTTACCCAAAGCGCAGGCTGCTACCCCGATTAGAGGAGGAAGCACCTAAACCTACATTACCAACGCATGACGCGGCCGATCGGCCACCTCGTGGCCGTGACAAAGAGGCGGTGATGCTCAAAAAATACCAAGGCATGGGGAAATGCGCCAGACATGCGAGATATATTGGAGTACAAGGCAAGGCAAACAAAATCAATCTACGGATCGCGTGGGCGCCCCACGGCATGAGACGATAATCGTCACGCCGGATATAGTAAATCCGGTCGGGCCGAACCCAGTAGACAAAGCGCGTTCGAGCTGCGTCGTGATATAGCCCAATACAGTGGCGCCGCACACCCACTATGCTTCACAGATGAAGTAATGGATCATTAAATCCCCGAGGGTTTCAAACCCGTGAACATCGAATCATACGATGGCACAATAGATCCTGCGGTATGGATCGAGGACTATCTCCTTCATATCCACATGGCCCATGGTGATGACCTACACTCCATCAAATACCTCCCACTCAAGCTTAAAGGACCAGCTCGGCATTGGCTTAACAGCTTGCCAGCAGAATCAATTGGTTGTTGGGAGGACCTGGAAGCCGCATTCCTCTACAATTTACATGGCACTTATGTGCGACCACCAGACGTCGATGAGCTAAGCCACATAATTCAGCAGCCAGAGGAATCGGCCAGACAATTCTGGACACGGTTCCTAACCAAGAACAATCAAATCGTCGACTGTCTGGACGCAGAGGCCCTAGCAGCCTTCAAGCATAACATATGCGACGAGTGGCTTGCACGGTACCTAGGATAGGAAAAGCCGAAATCTATGGCAGCCCTCACGACACTTATGACCCGCTTTTGCGCGGGAGAAGACAGCTGGCTAGCTCGTAGCAATAACATGACCAAGAGCCCAGGTAATTCGGATACCAAGGACAGCAGTGGCAGGTCGCGTCGCAACAAGCAAAAGCGCCGCATTAACAGCGACAATGCTGAGGATATGTCAGTTAATGCTGGATTCAGAGGCTCTAAACCCGGTCAGCGGAAAAAGGCATTCAAAAGAAATACTCCGGGCCCGTCCAGTTTGGACCGAATACTCGACCGCTCATGCCAGATACATGGCACCCCCGAAAAACCAGCCAATCACACCAACAGGGATTGTTGGGTGTTCAAGCAGGCAGGAAAGTTAAATGCCGAAAGCAGAGACAAGCGGCAGCATAGCGACGACGAGGAAGAGCCGCGGCCGCCGAACAATAGTGGACATAAGGGCTTCCCCCCACAAGTGCAGACGGTGAACATGATATACGCAACCCACATCCCCAAGAGGGAGCAGAAGCGTGCGCTAAGAGACGTATACGCGATGGAGCCAGTCACCCCAAAGATCAACCCATGGTCCTCCTGCCCGATCACTTTTGATCGAACGGACCACCCCACTAGCATCCGTCATGGTGGATTCGCCGCATTGGTTCTAGACCCAATTATTGACGGATTCCACCTCACTAGAGTCCTAATGGACGGTGCCAGCAGCCTGAACCTGCTTTATCAGGATACAGTGCGAAAAATGGGCATCGATCCCTCAGGGATTAAACCCACCAAAATGACCTTTAAAGGCGTCATACCAGGTGTAGAGGCCAACTGTACAGGCTCAGTTACACTTGAAGTGGTCTTCGGATCTCTAGATAATTTCCGAAGCGAGGAGTTAATCTTCGATATATTCCCGTTCTGCAGTGGCTATCACGCACTGCTCAGGCGAACCGCATTCGCAAAGTTCAATGCGGTGCCGCACTACGCATACCTCAAGCTCAAGATGCCAGGCCCTCGAGGAGTCATTACGGTCAATGGAAACAACAAACGCTCCCTCCGAACGGAGGAGCATACAGCGGCTCTCGGAGCGGAAGTACAAAGCAGCCTCTCAAGGCAATTCTCCAGTCCGGCCATTAAACGTCCGGACACCGTCAAGCGCGCCCGGAGTAACCTACAACAAGACCACCTGGCACGTTCCGAGCAAGCGTAGCAATGCGGACCCAACCCCAGCCCTCATGAACTTGCGAAACCATTGTTGCGCGTACATAACTACGCTCTGGAAATACCATGGGCAAAGGGGGAGGGGCACCATCATGGCACGCCTGAAACACGGCTTAAACCGCACTAGGGGCTGTCGACTTCTTCATTTTCTCTTACTTTCAGGACTCCATTCTTCGGAAGGTCTGTCCGGCAGTACAATTGCTGCACAAACGATACAACAACCAGGGAAGCAGAAAGCTACGCCGAATTCTCAGGTGGTCTCTATAACAGGCAACATACCTGTCTTACATATCATCTCGTAGCTTGCCCCTGGAGGGGGACATGTCAAATAGTCCCATCCCTTGCTTATCGCACTATTTGTATCGTTCTGCTTTTACAGCAGCTCTTTTAAATAAACAATGCTTAGCTTCAGCTTATTACTGCATTCTCTATTCATTTCCTTTTTAATATATATGTTCATTTATGACATTTAGCTCTTGTACACTTTGGTACGGCCAATATGCCAGGGGCTCAAGCACCCCATAACACGGCGTGAAAAGTCCGAACACTTTCACAAGTGCGGCCCTTCGATCTTATAGCATTATATGCATCAGCTCCGAATCATGTCTTGGGTCAATAGTTGGGTTTGCCCGGCCCCTATGTTTTGGTACCTTACATTCCGTTATATCGGCTAAGGTAGCACTAGGAGAACTACTGTGATTGTGCCCGAGTTGAGCTGGGCTAAGCACCTCAGTAGAGAAAGCTAAAACTGACCGTCATGATGAGGCGAGAGCTGGTCGTTGTTCGAGAGGTTTTCGAGTCCCTAAAGACTTATGCCGCTTAGAGCGAGGAGTCAGCTTTGTCCGGCCTGGGCGTGGATAGCGCCCCGAACTCGGTCTTCCGAACATTAGGGGCTTCGCCGAAATTTAAAATTATAGAATTCTATGGCTAAGTGAGAGTGTTCAAGCATTATAGTTTGATTCCCTTGTTCATTGTGTTGAGCGCCTCCCTCGAAGGACCCAAGAATGGGAAAAAGAGCGCTCAAGTTTATCCCGAACACCCCAGCACTCGTGGCATGGGGGCAGAAGCCGACGACTCGCCATCTCTCAAATTGATAAACGGCCGCACAGAAGGTAATATTTTAAATTAAACAAGCATTGCATAGCGCATATGAACAAGTTTTCAGCGCACAGGACAAACCGAGCAAGTTTCACTCAAAAATTACATCTTTTGAACATTCGTCCGCCATAAGGCGGGCGCCCTTCAAGATGCCCTGATAGTACATCTTGGGGTGGCGATGCTCCTTGCCCGGCGGCAGCCCATCCTTCACAAGCTTCTCCGCATCCAGCTTGCCCCAGTGCACCTTAGCACGGGCAAGCGCCCTACGGGCACCTTCGATGCGGACGGAGTGCTTGATGACTTCGAGCCTTGGACAGGCCTCCACCAGCCGCCTCAGCAGCCCAAAGTAGCTCCCAGGCAGAGCCTCTCCAGGCCACAGCCGAACTATGAGGCCCTTCATGGCCTATTCGGCCACCTTGTGGAGCTCGACCAGTTGCTTCAGCTGGTCGCTCAAGGGCACATGGTGTCCGGCCTCAACATACTAAGACTAGAACACCTTCTCCGTCAGGCTTCCCTCCTCGGCTCGATAGAAGGCGGCGGCATCTGACATGCTGCGGGGCAAATCTGTGAATGCTCCTGGAGAGCTCCGATTTGGGTAAGTAACAAGTAACTCACTTTCATGTGCTTGCTTTGCATAAAGAATGCCTTACCCGCGGCTATCTTCTTCATCGCCTCCACCTCCTGGAGGGCCTTCTGGGCTTCGGCCTTGGCAGACTTGGCATTTTCAATGGCCGCCGCGAGCTCGGACTCTCGTGTCTTCGAGTCAAGCTCCAAACTCTCATGTTTTTTCATGAGAGCCTGGAGCTCTCGCCGTACCTCGCCAACCTGCGCCTCATGCTTCTCCCGCTCGGTTCGCTCCGTGGCCGCCTTCCTTCCGGCCTCGGACAGCGCCTGCTTAAGGGTTGCCACCTCAGTTGTGGCCCCTACAATAGCCACATTAATCGTGTCATTTTCTTGCAATTGTACCTTATATATATATATATATATATATATATATATATATATATATATATATATATATATATATTTAAAAAAGGTATCTCTTACCTTCTTTGTCCTTGAGCTGCTTCTTGGCAAGGCCGAGCTCTTGCTCGGACCGCTCGAGGTTGAGCTTCAGTGTGTCCACCTCCGCAGTCAGTGCGGCGGACACCAGTAGTGAAGCCTACATACGCATATTGACTTACTTTTGTTAGATTCCTGCGAATGTTATTAGATCCTCTATTCGGCTTTTCTTTCCGAACGCCAAACAGAGCATCAGGGGCTACTGTCTATGCGGTAATATTTTTACATATTCATTACTTAGCTCAAAGCCTGTTAGAAGGCTGGCACAGGCTTCGGTCAGCCCGCTCTTGGCGGACTGAACCTTCTGGATCACCGTACTCATTACAGTACGGTGCTCCTCGTCGATGGAGGCGCTGTTAAGCACCTCCAGCAAGTTATCCGGTGCCTCCGGCTGGGCGGAGGTCACCGGCGTCGTAGGCTTGCCCTTCTTCTTGGAGGGCAGCCTACCGGACTCCGGAACCTTTAAAGGTTCCGATGCAGTGTCCGGCCTAGGGCCGGACTTGGATCCCTCGGGGTTTTTGTGCCCTTGGCGCCTGGAGTCCAGGAGGTTGCCTTGCGGCGCCTCCAGGACCACCTCCTCCTGGTTTGGAACCTCCTGGGACAACACTTCAGCATCGTCCGTAGGGCGGGGGGAGGTAGCGGTCGGAAGTGAATTCACATCCGGCGAGTCCAAGGAGCCACTCGACGACACGTCGAGCCGGTCTGTGGGCGGACTGCATAATTACATGCGGCGTCAGGAAAAGCTATTCAATAAAGGAATGCCATGAGTCATTCTGGTATCCGAACACTTACGATTTTTCCAGGGGCTTAGCCCTATGCGGCCACTCCTCTTCACCGTCATTGGCGTTGGTGCAGTAGTCCGGAGGAAGGGTCCTCCCCTTCTTGGACCCTTCGGCCTCCCCAGTTGGGCGGCCTTCGTTTTCTTCCCTCCCCCTGCCGGAGGGGGAGAGGCCTCTTCTTCCTCCTCCTCATCTTCATGAGAGGAGTGCGTCTCGGAGTCGTCGGATGATGAATCCGACACCACTAGGCGCCGGGCACCCTTTCGAGTCCCCGTGGCCTTCTTCTTGGCCTTCTTCTCCGGCACCACATAGGGTGCCAGAGCCAGCAGCCCTATCAAACGGGCGTCCGCTGGGTCTTCGGGCAAAGGAGCCGGACAGCTGATCTGTCCGGACGTCTCCTGCCAATCATGTCAAAGGTAAGGGAGTTTAGATCCCGCATAGAGTCAAACCATGAAAGACAAAAAACCTGTAAAAGGTAAAAGCAGCTTACCGCGTCGGCTTGACGCTGCGCGCTGAATCCGCGATCCTCGGAAGCGGATGCGGGAGCCTCGGCGCCCTTGAACAGCACCTTCCAGGCATCTTCATACGTAGTGTTGAAGAGCCTGCTCAGTGTTCGGTGATGTGCCGGATTGGACTCCCACAAGCTGAAAGCCCGTTGTTGGCACGGGTGTATCCCGCGGATGAGCATGACCTGGACTACATTGACAAGCTTGAGCTTCTTGTTCACCAGGGTTTGGATGCATGTTTGGAGTCCGGTCAGCTCTACTTTTTTGCCCCACGGCAGGCCCTTCTCTTTCTAGGAAGTGAGCCGCGTGGGGATTCCGGATCGGAACTCGGGGGTTGCGACCCATGCAGGGTCGCGCGGCTCGGTGATGTATAACCATCCCGACTGCCACCCCATTATGGTCTCCACAAAGTAGCCCTCGATCCATAGGACATTGGGCATCTTGCCCACCATGGCGCCTCCGCACTCCGCTTGGCGGCCGCCCACTACCTCCAGCTTGACATTGAAGGTCTTCAGCCATAAGCCGAAGTGGGGCTAGATGCAGAGGAAGGCCTCGCACACGACGATAAACGCCGAGATGTTGAGGATGAAATTTGGGGCCAGATCGTGGAAATCTAGGCCGTAGTAGAACATGAGACCCCGGACGAATGGGTGTAGAGGAAAACCCAGTCCGTGGAGGAAGTGGGTGAGGAACACCACCCTCTCATGGGGCCTCGGGGTTGGGACGAGCTGCCCCTCTTCGGGAAGCCGGTGCGCGATGTCGTCAGACAAGTATCCGGCCTTCCTTAGCTTTTTGATGTGTCCCTCCGTGACGGAGGAGACCATCCACTTGCCTCCCGCTCCGGACATGGCTGGACAAGGTTGAGGTGGGGGAGTGCGAACTTGGGCGCTGGAGCTCGAGTGCGTGGAAATGGATAGGCAAAGGAGGAAGAAGGCATAGGTAAAAAGGTGGATCTTTATCCCCTTATATGGGCGGACACAAACTGCGCGTCCCCACCCGCCTAGTAAAACTCGCTTATCTCCCAAGCACCGTAATCAATGGCACGGTTGGGTTACCCATGCCCGTATTGATGAGAATCCCGGAATAAGGGGACACGATCTCTGCTTTGACAAGACGTGCCAAGGAAACCACCTCGCTAAACGTGCTGAGGTGGGATAGTAAAACGATTCGAATAAAGACTTGGCCGTAGTGTGATGTCGCACTCCGGAGTACGTCAGCAGATTAGATTTGTGTAAATATTATTCGCTCTATGGCAATATGTGGAATTTATTTTGCAGAGCCAGACACTACCTTTGTGTTCAAAATCTTCTATGAAGTACTTGGAGGAGGAACCCGCCTTGCAATGCCGAAGACAATCTACGCGCCAGACTCGTCGTCATTGAAGCCTGGTTCAGGGGCTACTGAGGGAGTCCTGGATTAGGGGGTGTCCGGATAGCCGGACTATATCTTCGACAAGACTCCTGGACTATGAAGATACAAGATTGAAGACTTCGTCCCGTGTCCTGAAGGGACTTTCCTTGGTGTGGAAGGCAAGCTTGGCGATACGATATGTGGATCTCCTACCATTGTAACCGACTCTGTGTAACCCTAGCCCTCTCCAGTGTCTATATAAACCGGAGGGTTTTTAGTCCGTAGGACAGAACAACAACAATCATACCATAGGCCAGCTTCTAGGGTTTAGCCTCTCTGATCTCGTGGTAGATCTACTCTTGTACTACCCATATCATCAATATTAATCAAGCAGGAGTAGGGTTTTACCTCCATCGAGAGGGCCCGAACCTGGGTAAAAACATCGTGCCCCTTGTCTCCTATTACCATCCGCCTAGACGCACAGTTCGGGACCCCCTACCCGAGATCCGCCGGTTTTGACACCGATAATCTCGATCACCTTCCCCCACTAATCTACAACGGTCCACTCTCCCGCAACCCACTGTACCCTCTACTTGAACATGGTGCTTTATGCTTCATATTATTATTCAATGATGTGTTGTCATCCTATGATGTCTGAGTAGATTTTCGTTGTCCTATCGGTAATTGGTAAATTGCTATGATTGGTTTAATTTGCTTGTGGTTATGTTGTTGTCCTTTGGTGCCCATCATATGATCGCACGCGTGGATCACACCATAGGGTTAGTTGTATGTTGATAGGACTATGTATTGGAGGGCAAGAGTGACAGAAGCTTCAACCTACACTACAAAAAAAAAGACACATCCGTGACATTTTGGGCCGAACGAATTTTTTTTTCTGTCATACATATGACACTTCTATGACGATAATTGTGACAAAACCCGGTATCATCATAGATGTGGTGGGCTCCTACTTCTATGACAAAAAATTATGACAGAAAATGGGCTTTTCGTCCTGGGCGGGCCGGAGACGCAACTGCATGACATTCTTTGGGCCGTCCATGACGGAAAAAACCATGGTAGAAGCATGGGGGAGGAAAATTTCGTGGAGTTCCCAGTTATGGTGGGAGGTCGGGGGCCAAGCGATGCGCATTTCTCTTGTACACGTACGTGCATGTGTGCGACGCGTTGGCTCTAACTGAACCCGAGCGAGGCGTTGGGCTCTAACTGAACCCGAGCGATTGCACTGCAGGCTACGCGTTACTGAACCCGAGCGATCGATTGATGGCTGTTAACTGAACCCGATCGAGCGATTCCTTCGCTGCTGCTAACTGAAGCCGATCGATGCTGCCTCTGGGGTGAACAGTGAGCGTTGCGGGGGGGGGGGGGGGGGGGTTGGATGAACAGTGAGCGATGGCGTTGCCTCTGGATGAACAGGACCCCATGGTGTGGTGGAGGGATGGATGAACAGTAGACGGTGGAGGGGTGCCCGTGGAGGGGTGGTTGAACAGGACCCCGTGGTGTGGAGGGCTGGATTAATAGTAGATGGTGGAGGGGTGGTTGAACAGTAGCCGGTGGAGTAGCGCGCGGTGGAGGCTGGATGAACAGGAGCCCGTGGAGGCTGGAGGAGGTCGACGGTGGAGATGAACAGTATCTCGTGGAGTCCCGTTTTGTGGTACGCCACGCCCCTCCCGATGAACAAGACCCCGTTTCGACCGTAAGAGGTCTGTTTCCTCCGTTTTGCGGTACGCCACACCCCTCCCGATCAACAGGACCCCCGTTTCGACTGTAAGAGGTTCATTTCGTCTGTTTGTGGTACGCTACACCCCTCCCGATCAACAGGACCCCCGTTTCGACCGTAGGAGGTCTGTTTCGTCCGTTTTGCGGTATGCCACACCCCTCCCGATCAACAAGACCCCCGTTTCAACTGTAGGAGGTCCGTTTCCTCCATTTTGCGGTACGCCAGACTCCTCCCGATGAACAGGATCCCATTTCGAATGTGGCCGGTCGAACACAAGGCCGTTTCCTCCATTCTGCGGTACGCCAGGCCTCGATTCCATCGCCTGTTCCATCCAAGCCCTCTCGATGAACATGACCACGCATTCCGTTCAGACCCAGCCGGTTGGCTCCCACGCGTTCTGTTGCCTCCCGATGAACACGACGCATTTCGTTGCCTCCCCATGAACACGACGACGATGATGTTCCTCCGTTCCAACCCAGCCATGTCAACGAGCCCTCGCTATATGTATGCGTGAGTAGGCGTTCGAGACCCTGCCCATATGTACACATACGTGGCCGTATTTTCTTTCTTGCACCCTGGCCGTTGTACGTACGTGTACATGCTACGCGCGCGCCTCTACTACGACACGTCCGTGCCTCTACATCCACCAGTATATATGTACGTACATGTTCGCGACCAGAATGACAACGCTACGTACGCTTCGACCAGGTGGGTCCCTACTGTCAGGCACTTCCTTGCGTGCGGAGATGTAGCTGGTGGGTCCCAGCAGTCAGGGGGGCAAATCGTTTTTTTTTTGCCCGGACGCACTTCCTTGCGTGCGAAGGTGTAGCTGGTCGGTCCCAGCAGTTAGGGGGGAAACATTTTTTTCGTGAAATATGGTGGCCCATCCGGTGGGTCCCCGCTGTCAGGTGGAGGAATAATTATTTTGCGCGTAATAAGGAGGCACTTCCTTGCTGCGGCCGTGGACCCAGCTGTCAGCGCCTCCACGCACAGTACTCTTCCGATGGAAGTCGGTCGTTGACCACATTGACCATGCCGCGCCGAGAGCACCACGACGGTGGACGACGAGGCCGAGGAAGGGGACGAAACGGAGGCAGGGAAGACTCAGCAGTTGTTTCCCACGCGGAGGGGAGTATGACTGTACGAGGGTTTACTTGTTCGTCTGCCGTCGCCGGATAATAACAGTAGGTGTTGGTGAGTAGATGGATGGCTAGGCCAGCGATGGGAGTACGGTGGGGCGGTGAGGCCTGCGCGGCAGCACAACCGGCCACGGGGAGGAGGGAGCAGACAGTCCCGCCGGCGCTTGTTTGAGCGGCTGGAGCAGGAAGAGCAGAGATTGAAGAAGCACGACGGCTGTTGGATGGACATCCAACAGTCAGTGCTTGTGCGTCAACCTTTTTTTAGGAAAGCCTCAAATCTGTGGAAAACAGCATACAACCCATCTGCCATTATTTCTAATAATTTACAGCCCATTTGCTAATTCTTAAGGTTTTTTTAGCCCATATTGTTTTTGTTAGCATTACAGCCCATATTGTGGCCATGGTTAAAAAATTATACGAAATTTTGCATATTTCGGTGCGGTTCGAACTGTTTTTAATCCCGAATTTCGACTCACATTCAAACTGATTTTAAAAATAAATGTATATCAATATAAAATCCAACAAATTCTCCACGCATACAAATTAATGTAATTTAAAATCTTGAAATAAAAAAAAGATATTTGAAACTAATTGCCGGTTTGATGTGTTTTAAAAATGTACAGCCCATTTCTCATTACCGATGGGCTATTTTCTCGGCCAGCCGAATGAAAGCTCTCCTCATCTTGAAAGATTTGCAGCCCAACAGGCCTGACAAAGCGACTTGGCAAATCACAAAAAAACTGGGCTGTGGCCGTGGACCCAGCTGTCAGCCTCTCCGCGTACAGTACTCTTCCTATGGAAGTCGTTACTTGACCACGTTGACCACGCCGCACGGAGAGCACCATGACGGTGGACGACGGCGAGGCCTAGGAAGGGGACGACGCGGAGCCGGGGAAGACGCGGCAGTGGAAGCCCGCGCGGAGAGGAGTACGAGGGTTCACTGGTTCGGCTGCGGTGTGAGGCTGCCGTCACCGCAGGGCCTGGCCTGCGGGGGGAATAGTAGGGGGCCATGAGGCCTCTGCGGCAGCACAACCGGCCATGGGAGGTAGGAACATGCGGCATGATCGGCGCTGCTTTGGGCGGCTGGAGCAAGAAGACCAGAGGTTGAAGAAGCACTACGGCCGTTGGATGCACATCATACGGTCATTGGAGTATTGACTAAGTTGACAAAGCCCTCCGTCCCGGTCAACTTAGTAGGCCCACAAGTTAGACCAACAATATGGTGTGTCCCAGCTAGCAGGGGGTATTCGTTTTTTTGGGCATAATAAGGAGGCACTTCCTGGCGTGCGAAGATATAGTTGGTGGGTCCGACCTGTTAGTGGGGGGAACGTTTTTTTCACGAAATACAGAGGCCCTTCCTGTGGGTCCTAGGTGTCAGGTGGAGGAATCATTATTTTGCGCGTAATAAGGAGGCATTTCCTTGCTTGTGACCGTGGACACAACTGTCAGCCTCTCCACGTACAGTCCACTTCCGATGGATGTCGTTCATTGAACACGTTGACCAGGCTACGCCGAGAGCACCAGGGCGGTTGACGATGGCGAGGCCTAGGAAGGGAACGACACGGAGCTAGGGAATACTCGGCAGTTGTTTCCCACGCGGAGGAGTATGAGGGTTTACTGGTTTGTCTGCCGTCGCCGGAGAACGGCATGTGTGGGTGAGTAGAGGGATGGCTAGGCTAGCGATGGGAGTACGGTGGGGCCGTGAGGCCTACGCGGCAGCATAGCCGGCCGCGGGAGGAGGGAGCAGGCAGTCCCACTGGCGCTTGTTTGAGCGGCTGCAGCATGAAGAGCAGAGATTGAAGAAGCACGACAGCCGTTGGATGGACATCCAACAGTCACTGCTATCGTGTGTTGACTAAGTTGACAGGCGTTGTGTGTGTGTCAACCTTTTTTTATGAAAGCATACGCGTCAACTTGTAGTAGGCGCACAAGTCAGCCTCAAATATGTGGAAAACAGCATACAACCCATCTGCCATTATTTCTAATAATGTACAGCCCGTTTGCTAATTCTTAAGAATTTTTTTGGAGCCCATCTTCTTTTTGTTAGCATTACACCCCATATTGTGCCACGGTTAAAAAGTATACAAAATTTTGCATATTTCGGTGCGGTCAACTGTTTTTAATCCAGAAATATCGATTCACATTCAAACTATTTTGAAAAATAATTTATATAAATATAAAATCCAAATAATTGTCCACGCATAAAAATCAATGGAATTTAAGATCTTGTAATGAAAGAAAATTGAAACTAATTCCCGGTCTGATGTGTTTTAACAATGTACATCCCATTTTTGGGCAAACCAAATGAAACTCTCCTCGTCTTGAAAGATTTGCAGCCCAACAGGGCCGATAAAGCAAGTAGGCCTTGTTTGGGTATTTCTTTTAAAAAATAGACCTGGGCTATCCATTTTTAGGAAGAAAAAAACACAACTGGGCTCATGATGTGGTAAACATAAATAAAACCCTGGCTAGACGGGCCACAGCCCCCGCACAGCCCCGTTGTTACCTTGATCCGTCGCTAAAACTAGTATAAATAACAACTGCTTGTTCCTAAAAAAAACTGCGCGACTTGCTGGGTCCCTGGTGTCAGCCGCTAGTAGTGTAATTCTCTCGTTTATTGACTACGTTGACAATGGCGTGAGCCCCGTATGTCCAACCATTAGGAGGAACCATATTTTTGGGCTTGTACTATAGAGGCACTTGCTTGTGTACTGCCATGACGCTGGTGGGTCCCTACTGTCATCCTCTCCACGTACAGTCATCTCCTTGTTCCTCTCGGTTGTTGACGACGTTGACAACGCAAGAGGGCGGCACACCGCTCACGGCGAGCGAACCAAGGCCGCAAGGCGGAGGACGACGGTGAGGCCACGGACGGAACGAACAGGAGCCGTTGAAGATGCGCCGGTCTAGTCGCACGCGAAGGGGAGTACGAGGGTTGACTGGTTCGGGCGCGGGTGCGTGTTGGGGCTGACGTCGTCGGAGAATAACGTGACGTGTGGGGGAATAGAGGGAGGAACTGGCCAACGTTGGAGGGTACGTACGGTAGGGCGGCGGAGGCACGGCCAGCCATGGGAGGCGGGAGCAGGCGGAGCCGACGGGGTGATTTGGTTTGGGCGGTTGGAGGAATAAGAAGACAAGAGATAGAAGATACACGACAGATGTTGGATGTCAATCCAACGGCTGGTAGGCAGAATCGTTTGTTGACTGGCTAGTAAGTCGACACCACCTTGGATAGGCTATTTCCTCGCTGGTCCCAAATGTCAGAATCCAAACCTGTCACGGTCATGCAGCCTTTCCTATGAAAATTTACAGCCCATTTGATGTGCTAGTTCGAAATAAGTTTGTGGGTGCTGGTGGGGGCTAATCACTTGGCTTCTGTAATGCACAGTGAGCTCAAGCAGCCGACGAGAGTGATGTTATTTCCCTTGGTTGGGATTTGTTACAATATTTCACTCTAAATTAAACGAATGGCAAGCCATTTGCCTTGTTTGAAAGAAAGTATGACAGTCACAACCGAGTTGAAAAGGGCGGGAGCATCTAACTCCAGCTTACAAACTATACAAAAGCACGAGGGTTAATTGTTCGTCAGGTTTACAAAAAAACAGATTGAAAAGGGCAACCACATCTAACTCCAACACTGTTTTCGGCAGTCAGAGTCAAATGGATCGGTCAGGTCCATAGAATGAACATCATGGGTCGTAAAAATTAGTGGATTATGACCACAATATGTTGTAAATAGAAGCCCGGCACGTTCAGAAGCTCTTTTTGCCACCTGAAACTCCTTTTTTCCTCTTCGACATACCCATCCGTCAAAACCATGCTGCTGATAAACTTAAGCCTGATGGACAATAGTAACCTTGCATTCAGCAGGAAGAATGTGACAAATCTTGTGTTTGCACGGTTGGCTACATATCGTTCTAGCGTTATTGTCTTCAATCGAATCTCATGAGAAGTGAGAAAATCCCGATGCTTACGAATCCACCGATTGGTTATAACTTCCTTATCCCGTCCTGTTGCCTAAATAGACATGAAGATTGAAAACAGTTAAGGTCTAAAAGAAGAGTGTCGAAAGAGCAACAACTGAACGGTTAATTCTAGTACACTATATGCGGGCTTCCAATGTGCGTGAAATTATCACCTTATATACAACTTCTCCAGACATGGAAAGCATTGCAGCAAGCCAATAATCTTGTTCAGATCAAAACTATTCATTTGGATATATAAGATCTTGACAGAATCCAGCACCATTGATAGGCCATCCATGGAGAAACTCTTCATTGAGCATAGAACATAATATTAGTACAAAATGTGTACTCCAAGATGATATATAAATTATGCACAGAAATTTAAAATGCATCTTATGGTTACAAGTGTAGATGATAATATAAAGTACCTGAAGAACTATGGAGCCAAACACCATATTGAAATGAGCACAGAGATCATGTATTACACCCAAGGTCTCCAGTTGAGGCGCAGAGAGGATGGTTATTTGCAATGGTGAATAACTAGAATCAAGGATCAACCTTTGAAGTGAAGGGGCATCTTGGATGATGAGCTGCCTTCCGTCAAAACAAATTCCAATTCTTACAAGGTTAGGCAACTTTATTTGGGGACAACCGATTCTAACTGTGAAAACAAGCACCAAGCACTCCAGCGCAGGGCAACTGGACTGGATGATGTTGTGCAATGAGGCCTCCGATATACGAACCAGCACAAGTGAAAGTTTCTTGAGAAATGGGAGTCAAAGGTTTAGTACCAGATTGTCTGGTAGGTAGCACTGCGCAAAGGTGGCGGTGTGGAGAGAGGACGAAAACCGCGAGATGGACATCGGTGCTGAGGGCACAAGTTCATGGCGTTCGGTATGTGGTATGTGATTTCCAGGGGAATAGTAGAACTCAAGCAGCTGTAGTTCTGTGAATTCAGGGGATTTCAGCCAGGCATCCACCGTGCAGGGCATGGTATGCTTGCTCAGGTAGCATGACGGAATGTGGAGGCTTTGAACGGAGCCCTGGTGGGAGGAGATGATGGCTCTGGGGATTTCAAAATCATTGAAGAGAGATAGCTGACGACAGTCGAGATTAAGGGGAACGGCGCGCCATAGAGGACACCACCGAATTGAGAGGACTTGGGTGCGGCAGCAATCCTTGGTGGGGAGAAGCGAGATGATCTCCCCAAGGACGGCGTCCGGGAGATCGCTGATGCGGTCCACTCGAGATTCTACGGGTTCCTGGGATCCGGTGGGGGCGGGGTCGCCGCTTCTCCCCGTGCTGCCAGGTGCGGGATCTACCACAGGTGTCGCCGCTGGCGGGAGCCTCATCTTCTTGGCGCTGGGGTCAGCCGAGTCCATTTTCCTCGAGGGCGTTGCATCGCGCTCACGGATTTGAGCAGAGTAACGAATGACGAGCCTAGTTGTAGTGCGAGCGAAGAAGAAGGGGAGCTGGGGGTTTTCTGTAGGAGTGAGGAAGAAGGGGAGCTGGGGTTTTCTGTAGGAGTGAGGTGAGGAATTTGGGGGTACGAGTGGAGCGAGCTGACGTGAGGTGGGTGGGAGCGAGGAGGAAGAAGAGCACCAAGGTTTTTTGGGGGGGGCGGTGTGCTGGGTGTGGGTAGCGCCTCTCATTCAGTAAATATATGGGCTTTTGAATTGATTTTACTATTTACTAGTGTGGATGGGTTGTTTTGTCTTGGGCCCAGAGAAACAATTACTACTAGTACAGTGGAGACACTCTACAGCTACCCAGAAAAACAATTACTACTAGTACATAGGAGACACTCTACCGCTTCTGGCTCCTCCTAGGTCATTTAAACGTCTCTCTCTACTAAATGCCATTATACTTTTGTTCACCGACATGCGGGCCATGCAGCGCGCGGGCCCAAATGCCATCCACCAAATTAGAAGGCAGTATGCAGGCGAAGAGTCACCCCGGTCGTAGCGCGGCAGTAACGAGCCGTCGTATCACAAAACCCCACCTCCCAGCAGTCTAAGTTTGACAGACGAAGCAACCATCATTTCACTCTTCGCTGAATACCCGTCTCCCTCACCGTCTTCAAGAAAGGCAACACTCGCATCTGCCACTTTTCTTCTCTCCGAACGAAGGGAAGGTAAGCGGATCCGTGATGTTGGTATATTTTCGTTCAGAGAAAAAAAGAACTTTTGCAAAGCAGTAACCGATCCTCACTCTCTTTTTTGTTTCATTGTCATTGCGATTGTGTTTTCCTTTCAATGGTCTCCTAGTATTTGTCAGTTTCATGATGTACCAAGGAGAACCAGGCAAAGATCTGCCGATATTGGAGCAGACGCGGGAGGCTGTTCCCCACGAGACAGAGAGCTCCAAGAAGATGGAGGCAACCACCGAGCCAACCCCAGATACGCTCACAGGCACTACTGAGATGGTCAACGCCCCTTTTGAGGTTACAGCCCCCGTGGCACTGCAGGAGCAGTTTTCCCCCTTCGAGGATGTGTCCCCCCCCCCCCCCCCGCTGAGCTGCCCAAGGTGATTTCCTTCTTTGCCGATCTCAATTGTGGTTTTTCATCTAAGTATGTGGTGATTTTTTTAGAAAAGGAAGTATGTGGTGATTAATAATGCAAAATTTTATTATTTTAAATAACTTGTGTTTCTTATACTGAAAAGTAATTCAGAATTTGTTTCTGTTTCAATTAGAGCCCTGATGCAGACAAGGATTGTGTGGTTGTACATGTCACTCGCTATGAGGCGGACGACCTGAATATAAGCACTGGGAAAACAAAGTTCTTAGGCCGTTGGATCCTGGAAGCCATTTGCAGTTATACCAATGAAGAGTTGTATTCCAGCCTCACTGTTGTCAGGCGTGTTGTCCAGGGTGTACTCAAGCACAAGAAGTTCAAAGGTACTCCTTCGTTTGTGAGGCATACTGTTCTTGTCAAGCTTACGCAGGAAGATGACGTGGCATGCATCCACAAACAAGTTTATCAGTGGCAAGGCCACAAGGTTGTCTTCATGAAGGTTCACAGGATTGAGTTGCTGCGGGACGTCCTCGATGATGTTCATGGCAAGGTCCGTCTTGTGTCCAGCCCAAATTAGATCGAGGCATGAAATAGTTGCCCCAGCTAGTGTTTAATAGTAGTTTGGATTGTGTCTAATTATCCGAACCTTGCCTGTTATCGACCCCTCTAGGGCTAGTACTCTGTTTGAATCCGTTTATGGGAACTGCTGCTACTTTTGTGTGCTCGTGAATCATGTGAGAACCATCGTAATTGTTCCCAAAACAGATGCGTCCTCACTAGTTTTTTCATGAATATGGCATGGTAAGACATAAGTTGTCACGGTTTATCATACGAGCAGTGTGTGTTTTGATGAAATAGAGCACTCGTTCGAGAACCGTGCGCCGACGTATACATAAGTACTTGTAAACACTGTTGGTGCTACCCTACTTGTAAGCAGTTGTGTAAAACACGGCACATTGGCTCAGCCCGCTTCAACACTAGGCTATCGACCAGCTAACAATCAACAATATGATGTCTGACATATAAGCAACTATGTATCTTGTTACAGTGGTTCATGCAGTTAATTGAGGCCACAACGCAATAAATTCCAAACGTTCACACGCTAGTCCAGCGCTCATGTGGAACACTCACATTAAACTCGTCTTCATAAAAAACTTGAAAAGCATAAGTTAAGCAATTTTATACATCTCAATGATTCATAGAACATAACAAACATATACTAGTTCACAGCAAAAGACAAAGTTGTGAGAAGGTTTACAAATCAGGAAAAAACAAGCAAGGCTTGTCTGAGCAAAGGGCCTCCCGGCAGGCTTAAATTTCCTGGAGTTTAGTTTGGTTTTTTCTTGTTGCCACCATCCAGAGTTAGGTTCTCTCATTCCAGAATAACCAATTATAATTGTGGTCTCAGCTGGAATGTTGAACTGAACCATGCAGTGTACTAGAAAGTGCATTCCGGACTAGGATGCAGTTGTTTTCGCTCGTCCCTGCACTACAATTAGGAAGTAAAATGTACGAATCAGCTTCTTTTAGATTGTGTTGGTCATTCTACCTTATTTACTACCAATGTAGGGATACCTTGAAGACGGGAGGTTAGACGACGACAACGAGGGATAGCCATCTCATTTTGCGCAGTTGTACTAAAACTGAGGTGTGTGCTTTTGATTGCGCGGATAGAAACGATACGGAGACAGACATCCCAAAACGATATGGAGACAGACATCCCTGTTTGCGCAAATACGAAATACGGTTATTTAAACAGTGACAGATATTACTACTTTCCCCGTTTCCTCTTAGAACCAAGTCCTAGATTCATGCTACAGCTTTCCTACTTTCTTCCCTATTTGAACCAACGCTTTGAGTCGACTGTATGAACTAGCTTTACTTCTAATAATAGTAGAAGTCTAGGTGGCATTGGAACAGCGGACGGAAGTATAAAAGGATCCACATGAAGGGAGTTGGGGCAGTAGAGCAAGGTAGGTTTCGAAGGAATATATACATGAGGGTCATCGGCATGTGGCAAACACGGCGTCGGGAGACCACATCTTGGCCACAATACCGCAGGGAGGAAGAAGGGATCGAGGCCCTCCCGAGCCGGCGCTCTCTCGGACAGAATGGCACGGCCGCCGATCAGGACGCGCGGGCAGCCGTTGGTCTCCTCCCTTGCCGCCGACGATAGCGTGAACGATGCACCTACACCCCTGCCCCGGTCAAGGTTGTCCGGCTGGATTTGTGACCAGCCGTGAGCTGAGAGAGAGTGTGGCCACCTATGTGTTGCTTAGATCTGGAGAGCATGAGAGAGTGAACGAGAGGAACCCTAGAAAAGCAAGCGCTAAGGCTCCTGCTTTTATATATAGTGGAGTGATTTTGTTGTACCAGCTTCAAAAAAATGCGCTCCTACGTGTACCCGCGAGTGGGTGTGAGAGAACTAGTGCGTGCGTGCACCACTTCTCTTTGTGAGAGTACAATATACTATGCCCAAAGAATGTTCGCTGCAAGAGTAATAGTATAAGTGTGTGACGTGTGAACTAAAATAAAATGAGCGCGCCGTCTTTTGGTTTTTAGAAGTTCTGAGGGTAGGGTGTGAAGAGCACATATGTGCGTGACGTCTACCTGCAGATAGACGGTGGGTGCGACGTGCGAGTCTGCAAGAGGACTCGGGAGAGTCATGACTCGTGAGGGTGCGTGTGCGTGAGAGAGAGGGGGGCACGTATCAATGCAATGCATGTGTCTGTAAATCATTATCCGACAAACGTTCGTCACAAGCCTTTTCCTGACGAACGCCATAAGAACCGTTAGATCGACATCCGACAGTGTCAGTTTTGCCATGTCATTTAACAGAATAGCCACTCCTCCTACACACAAATCTTCCACGTGAGTGTTAGCAACTGCCGTATGCTCCCTCCGTTCCGAAATGCAGTGCATATAGCTTTATTGAAAATTCGAACCTCGCAAACTTTTACCGAGTTTTCGTGTACCAAATTGCACATGTAGAATACCATGTATATATCATTTCATTCATCTTCGAGAGGTAACTATAAAGATGGGTGAGGAGTCTACAAAGAAAGACCATCGTATCACCCGCAGCAATTTCAAGCATCCTTTAGTGTCAAGGAATATCATAGGAACTCTATATGATATGATTTTTATAGGATTTTTTCCTTTAGAGCCAATTGGTTCATAGGAATAGATTCATATACTCCACATTTCAAAGGAAATAAACATGATATCATTTCTATAGCTTTAGAGCCACTTGGTTCATATGAATGGATTCCTATACTCCCTTAATTTCAAAGGAAAATAAACATTAGTGTATATTCAATAGAAAAGTTCCTATGATATGAACCAAATTACATCTCTTTTCTAATCCCTCCTCATAGGAATTGAGATACATGCCATCTCTAGATTCAATAGAAAAGTTCCTATGATGTGAACCAAATGACATCTCTTTTCCAATCCCTACTCATAGGAATTGAGATGCTCCATGTCATCTCTTTCCCTACAACTTCCATGTACACATCTTCTATTCCTAAATAGATAGTACAACCCACTAGTAGCTTTTTTCCAAAACATGCAACTATGGCACAAGAACTATATAGTGTGCCAATAACTTTGAAAGATGGTCGCTGGATGAAGCTAACCCGATAGTGCAGAGATTGGAAAATCCGAGCACTACTGGCCGTTGGATATCATCAACATTCCACCAGATCTGCCACATGTACAATTTAGAAGACTCCATGGTTGAACTTAAGCATAATGCACAAACCTCAAAACACAAGCACTTCTCCTTTGTTCTAGAATCTTCTGTATCATAATTGATTATTTTTTTCTAAATGAATTACCATTATTTGTTTTTTACTTTATGATTTACAATGCACAACCCCATGAATCTTAACATTTTTATAAAACTAATTGATTTTGAATGAGATGAACTATAAGAACTAAACGAACATCTACATCATGCATATATGACTCAAAGCTTTACATGCTATAGTGTGTATTTATTCATAATTTGGTTTCGAAATCTCATGCGTTCAATACATGTGTACCTTAATAGTTTTGAGTAGAGTAGCAAATTTCACGCGGCCCCGGGTATACCAAAATGCAGGGCCCATGCATCATTGCCTTTTGGTCAAACCTACGTCCACAATTTTTTGTACGTACTATATTTCCACTGGTCCCCGAACCCAAAATGCTGCCTCGTTCCCGTAAAACCAAGCGGCCCACACATATTTAAGGCGTCGACTCGAACCCATTTATTACGACGTGGCCCCGCATGCCGTAGTACTCCTACAAACCCTACCGCCGCACTCATCATCGGTTTTCTTCAAGAGGACGAGGGAGAAGCCAATTTGTAGTGGAGGCGCTTTCAAAAAAAGGATCTGTAGTGGAGAACCCTACCCTAGGGTGCCCTAGGTAGCTGCCGCACGCATCATTGTTTTCTCTTTTCTTTATGCTCTTACGCCCTAGAGTGAAATGATGGTTGCTTCGTCCGTCCAGCTTAATGCGGGAAAGGTGGGGCTTTGTGATTTGACCTCTCATCCCTCATTTTCTACTACTGCGGCGCTACGACCGGGGTGCCTCCAATTCCAAGCGCTGCTCCGAACTGTAATTTGGTGCATCGCACATGGAACAAGACGGTGGATGAGCCACATGTCGGCCAAAGGGGTCCTGTTAAGTGTGTCGCCATTTCGTGTGCGGACCGACCCTGCTTGAGTTGCTACGCCAACACGACAGGAGCAGCATACCACTTGGTTTTGCTCCTTGGTGAATCCCGACTATATTGATCTAAAAAGATACGTGCTGAACTACCCTCTCCGTCTCGGTTTTTTTATTTTTAGGCATCTCGGTTTATAGGGCCTGCACGTAGTTCTAGGTCATCCATTTGACTAACTAAATATGAGTTACTATGTCACAAAAAGTATATCATTGGATTCTTAAGCGGATGTAGTTGTATTTAAAAGTTGAGGGCGGAGCTTTTCCTGCGTGGTAGGCGGGGCAGTTCTGCCTAGTCGGTTCGACATAGACGCGAGAAGACGAGGGAGTAGGCTGCTGCAAACGTAGGGTTGTGTGATTTGACAGCGAGTTACTGCTGGACAGGTGGGTCCCGTGATTTGACTTGCCATTATCATTTTAACTGCAGCGCTATGACCGGTGTGAGTCTCCCGATTCCTGACCACCTCCATACAGCTGCCTCTCCCAATGCTCCACCATGTAGTAGAGGCTGGCTCTTGCATGAGAGCCCAGTTCTCCACTTTTTGCTTGCCTCTCCTTCCTCCACATATGCAAAAATGCCATGCAAAGCGCACTATTGTACTTACTTTTACTTGCTCCTACAGGTGCTTAAGCTTGCCACATAGGCATAAAGTCTGATGTGGCAAGTTAATCAAGAAGAGAGAGACTAGTTTGGTGACCCAAGGAAGAACCGGTGCTAAGCGTGTGTACCTAGGTGAAAAGACAATTTTCAGTCTATAGCTAATTAAATGAAGCCAACTTAGCAACACCATTTCATTGGAAGAGGTCACTCCTTGGCAAATGCAATAAATACTAGTACTCCCTGTGTCCCATAATATAAGAACGTTTTTGGCACTACACTAGTGTCAAAAACATTCTTATATTATGGGATGGAGGGAGTACGAAGAAAGAGATAGAGAGGAGTAAAAAAATACACTTATAGCCAACCTTATAGCCCACCTTCTTGTAGTATGAGTGATTAAGTGATGACTATGTATGACATGCCAACATCAGATAGCCTAACGCACCATGCTAAATCTCCAAGGGCGTGACCACGCGAGCGACACAACGGTCGTGGTAGGCGTGACCATGATATGGGCTGCTGGCAGCCCTTGGATCTGAGATCAAACGATCGCATGCTAAGTTGCTGAAAATTTGCAGAATAACCCTCCAGGATAGGATATTCACCCATAGGTCTAGAATCACGCCATGCAACCGTTCGGTCTAAGATCCAAGGGCTCTCGGAAGCCCGTATCATGGGAGAATGGAAAGCCACTACCCTGCCGTTCGCACGCTGGCAGTTCGCTCCTACTCGTCCCCGCACGTCCTTCAATACTACGGCGGTTCGCTCCTAGTCGTCCCGTCCATTCACATTATGGCAGTTCCACTAATCCTAATCCTCCTCCCAAATCCATGGCGTCCCAAATCTCCACGATCGGCGGTGACTACAAGGTTAGAATCATCACCGGCGATGAGTTCGACGTCATTTACACCCGTTATTCCGCGAGGTGAAAGGATGCCTTTCTCGCTTCAGACGCATGTTCGAAAACTCAGATGATGAGTGGGTCGCTGGGCTAGATGTTGAGTACACCATAGTCCTGGGATGAGAGAAGGATCTAAAGGACGAAGAGAGGAAGAAGCCCGCCATGATCCAGGTTTGCGTGCATGACTTATGCTTGGTCTACCACATATGCCATGCCGACGTTGAGTGCTAGGATTTTAAGGACTTCCTCGAGAGCAACCTAGTCAAATTCGTTACTGTAGACTTTGGTAACGACAAAGAAGTCCTGCATCCGATAGGCCTCGTTGTAGGCAACACCTTCGACCTCTAGAAGAATTGGCTGGTGTCCTCTCTTCAGCCTTCAATGCTGACCCTGGCAGGAGCCATGGTTCATCCTTCATACGGTAAACTGGAGAAACCTCCATACACGTTTCATCGTCATGCATGGCAGCGGAATGTACTAGGTATAGACCACATCCAGTACGCTGCAATGGATGGCTACCTTTGTTTTGATATCTACAAGGGTTGGATGAAGAGCAACAGCCAAGTGTGCAGTTCAAGCAAAGAAGTATCGGCCAAGAGGAAGAGGGACAGGGACGAAGTCGAGGACGGGGACGTGGACGAGGACTCCGAGTAAGGTGGCAGTGTCGTTGCTCATGGTAGTTCTAAACTTCTAATGCAGTGTCTACCGAATTAGTTGCATAGTTTAATTTCAGGTGTGCTTAGTTTAATTTGAGGGGTGTGTTGTGATGAGCCCCTAGCAGAACTATGTTATGTTTCTTCTCGTTACTTTAACTCTTCAGTATGTACATACTACTGGTATTTCTTTAATAGAATTTAGCACCCCAATTAAGCACGTACTAGCTTTTTTAATAGTAAAAGGCTAGAGTACTGTTCATCACATATATAGCCAGTTAAATTCTCAACCTAGAACGACGTGCATGCCATGTAGTAAACCAATACGGAGGAAGTATAGTAAAAATGAGGTGATTTTACCGAGCGATCGGCAGGGGAGCATGGCCTGTCATGCAGTCCCATGTGTCATGATGTACCAAGGCGATGCGCGTGTCCCTCTTGAGGCAGAAGCAATACTACGTGGTTTGAGATGATGGTGAACCGAAGTGTGAAATAATGGTTGCTTCATCCGTCTGGGAAGGTGCGGCATTGTGATTTGACGTCCCATTGCTCATTACTACTACTGGGCCGGTACGAGTGGGGTGCGTCCCCCTGCTGTTCTGCACTGTTATTTGGTGCTTGACACGTCGACCCGGTTGCTATATGTCCCACATGTCGGCGACAGGAAGTACAGAATTCATGAAAGGGAGCGTCGACGGAGGAGTATACTACAGAATTCATGAAAGGGAGCGACTTAGTTTTGGAAAAATCTGTTTTTACGGAGTATGTACCCACTAGGGTTTGTAGGGCTCATCTAAAAAACATTCGTTTTTCCGTTTGATAAGTCTCAATTCTACTATACTAGTAGTAGTACCATTACATGTTGGATTTCGAGGTGCGTTAGATCACCTGACGCAAGCAGTGTCAAGAGGAAACTAACCAATGCATGTACAAGTTCATGGAAATTTAGTGGTCATTCATGCATTCGTTCTAATTAATGCCTCGATAAACATAACTTCTTGAGAAAAACGAGCATACTAATTACTTGTGCAAACTACAAAATTAATTCGACCACTCACCGTCTACCTTGATTGGAGAGATTTTGAAATTGAGCCATAAACTGGAAAGGAGGGAGTAGTAACTTTTGTCTCGAGTACTATTTGTGGCCTTGTATAGATGCAAAATGTATTTTTTTATAGTGGCCTTGTATAAGTAAATGGAGGGAGTACTAACCAAAGTACGTAGTAGGGACGAGGAGTAAACGGAGGGAGTACTCGTGCTGCGAGCCACTGCGCGCGTGGGCGAGGGAGCGGGCGTAAAGGCGTACAGTAGTAGTACTACTACTACTACTACTCGTAAGCAAGCTTCACCTCATCCTGCGAGCCACCGCGCCCGTGGGCGGGGGAGACGGCGTACTAAGCAAGCTTCTCCTCGTTCTGCAAGTTGACGGGACACATCAAAAGTACTCCAGTGTATAGAGCCTTGCCTCTAAGGTAGGCCCCACATGGTTTGCCTATTTTTTCAATTTAACATAACGCGTCACGTCGCAATTTGTTTGTTCACCCATGGTAGACGATCCTCCCTCCACCAAGTGGACAACCAGTACACGTGCGAAATTACCACGTGGGCTGCCTTTTTCCTACAGAATGAGCTCCACCGTGTACCCGCGCGGGTGTGGTTGGGAAAGGACGGGAGTACGTGCGCCGTGCGTGCACCTCTTCTCTTCATGCACGTCCCCCACCTACGTGGGTGTGTGTGAGAGAGATACAAACCTAGACATAATGCGCCGTCCATCCCCATGCCTCTGCCCAGTCCGACCACCAGTCACCACCACGCCCCACTCCTCCTCACCTTATCTCTCACCTTTCTCCCTCCATTTTTATATACAAGGGGCCACTATCAAAATTACAATTTGCAGATATACAAGGCCACTAACACTAATCGATGCAATATTAATGGTGTTTGCCTCGTGGTACTAGCAAAGGAGGACATTAATTATCCCTTGCATGCATGAGGGAGTTTGTAAAAAAATGCATCTTGATGTTCCGTGCAATGCACGGGCATCTTGCTAGTCCATGAAAACAACACATGGCAAAATTCCACGGCGAACGAGGGATTTGAATCTGTTGGGAGGGGCAGTTTGGATCTTGCCCGGGGTAGCCAAAATATTGGCGACCCTTTTGTCCACCGGTGCCTTTGCCACGATGAACGAGGAATGGCTCGGGTGCTCATGCTGTCATGCATCCTCCAGCGCGCACGTTGGAGACGAGCTCGCACGAGCTGTGTTTTTTTGTCCCACAACACCGCCCGAGCCACCCGCAGACCGACCGGCGACCCACAAATTACGCCATCCAACCGTAGCCGCACACATTATGACAGCAACTCAACCAACCGGACGAAATTCACGCAAACACGTAGACAAACTGATATTTCATATAGACAACGATGAAAATCATATAAAATACCGGATTTTCATACAAACATGATAGATTTCATTACATTCAAATGAAGTACGTGATGCTAGTTCTGGACAGCACCGGTATATAATACCTGGCCTAAATGGTCGCTCGCCGATCGATTTGTGTTCCTCATGTCCGGCAGCACAATCACTGGACTGCTGGGAGCCCCGGAGGTATATGCTTCAGCACAAAGGACGGCTCGCTTCCCTACTGCCCAACTGATATCACTGGCTAGTACCGAAGATGATGGTGGCCGGCACCAGTTCAAGTTCATCACCGGCCACTACTTTGCCATGGCCAGCACCGGCTCGAGTTAACATTCCCCTCTTCCATGGAGCCCATGCGGGGTCGACGAAGGTCCTCGCAAAAAAAGGATCTGACAAGACACCTGCTGTGTACGCCGGCGTCGCCTCCGCGGTGGCCTTCATGGGCCCATGCGGCGGCGGCCTCCCGTGTTCTACTTCTCCTCGATGATGGCGGCGGACACGGAGGCGCTGGCCACCGACTCGTCACTCTCCAGGCACCCGGCTTCTGTCGCTGCTTGCATGGCGCGGCCGCCGGCATGGGAGTCTCGGCCACAGAAACGGGAGACGCGGTATGAGGCGGTGGCGTGGACGGTAGCAACGACGCCCGTGCGCCGCTCCTCGTCGAGCTGGCCTAGAGCGGCGAGTTGCTGAACCGCACGCCGGCTTGGGGCGGCAACTGGCTCCGCCAGGCGAGGGCAGGGAGGTGGATCAGCGAGCTGCATAGCTCGTATCCGGCGGGCTACCCAACCGGCTTGGATGCGGAATAACTACTCTTCGTAAGCCATTGTAAGAGTGGAAAAATGGTGGAGGAGATAGGGAGCGGCGGAGGTGTGTGATTCTTGGCCGGCGTTTGGCCTCGTTTAAATAGGAGATTAAATAGACGGTGGACGGAAGGAGCTCGGCCGGCGTTGCGTTTAACACCGGCACGGTCATGAACGAACGTGTGTCCAGAGTGGGTTTCTCGGCTTCCACGCGGGCGGGTTTCATGGAGGCGTTTGAATGCGGCACGGAGGCGTGTTCAGCCGGGCGTGCCGCGAGTAGCACCCTCGACTCTTACCTAGGACACCGCGCCGCTCTTCCACTGACATGTGGGCTCTTTGGGTGCATGGCCTGCATGTCAGTGACCCAACGCAGGCAGCGCACAGCAGAGGAACCTTTGGTGGGCTAGGGCGGTCAGAAGTGGGCATTTCATAAACCGATGATTGTTCATTGAGTGTGACGTCATCTTTTTCATGTAGATAAGCCTACTATGTTGATAGCCCGTTCGATACGTTGTGATTCATAAAGACCGTTGCAAACATCAATGTTCTGCTTATCACAGATAAGATTGATTAATACCCGTAACAATCCAAGTCCTTAACAAAGGGTGCATGCAGTATAGGTTGAGCGTGTGTCTTGCGTCGTGTGCTGTGTGCATGCAGGCGTGCGAGTGTTGCGTGCGTGCAAGGGTACGTTTCAGTGTTGCATGCATGGGTGCGTACGTGCGTGTGTTCGTGAGTGCATGTGTACGTGTCAGTGTTGCACGCCAGCATGCGTGTGTGTGTGCGTGTCAGTGTTGCACACCTACATGCGTGCGTGTTTTGCATGCGTGCATGTGTACTTGCGGGGTGAGGCTACATGTTAGTCGACTGACTTTTTCATCTTTGGTCATGCCATTGGATACGAAATCAAGGGCCTACATTTTATCATCAAACTCCACCCCCCTGAGCCGCCAGCCACCATCGGCCGAACCGCCAACCCCCGCCGCCCGTAGACGGCCCGCCCTCCCCGAAACCACTCCCCACCGCCGGTCTGCTGCCGCACCGGCCATCCCTCTAGCCCCCCCTCCCCCGCCGAGCTTTTTCTCCGGGGATCCCCACCCCACCGCCCAATGAACGCCCCCCAACCACTGGTGACTGCCAACCAAAGGTCTCACGACTTCAAATACCCACCGACCACTAATTTATTACCATTTCTGTCCTTCATATATGCGCTGACGGGTGGGCCCCATGGTAATGTGCGCTGCTGAATGTGGACCATTTGACTGGTCAATCAATCGTGTTATCAACAAATTACGGAGCTATATGGTGAGCCAGTTACCGTATGATCATCCTAAAATGTACTCCTATTTTATTAACATAGTACAGACTCAAACAACCATTTCTTTCTTTCATATACGGGCTGATAGGTGGGCCCCACGATTACGCGCCCCGATGGTGCAACACTAGTTGCGCCGCGTGGAACGTTTGACTGGTCAATTGATTGTGTCATCAAAAAAATACGGAGTTGTACGGGTGAGCCAATGACCATATAATCATGATATGTATTTGTTTAACACAGTACAGATGCAAGGTTTCATATATACGCGCAAGCACTCACTGCTATAAGCGCACACACGCGAACCCTACCCCTATGAGCACCTTCGAGAGAGTGGGCCAGGATATATGATCTTGAGATTTTATGAAGTCACCATAGGTGCCTCGTAGTCGAGTGGAACGTCTCCTCCCACTGAACGTACATCACCGGAAAATACTGAAATTAACACAAGATAAATGCGAGCACCAGGACTTTAACCTTGGTGGGCTCGAGAAACCACTGTCCTCTAACCATCCAACCACATGTTGGTTAGCACGACAAAATGTATGTGGTGACCGTGATGAGCTTATTCTGAAGTCCAGTGACCATATCGTGCTTTCGTTTCAAATACAATGACCGTAAGTGTCGTCAACAAAATACGTAGCACACATCAAATGCAAAGTCCGTCAGTGTCATCAACAAAATATGGATACGTATCGTGAGCTAGATACCATTGTACTATTGTATATGCTTATTTTCTTAGTGGCCGATTGCGTGTGCGGTGTGGTGGGCACAACATTTCTAGTTGTGGTGGGTCAACATGAAGACTCATGGGTCGGTTCCATCCTGCGCCACATATATGTTGGAGCGAGACGTGTTATACGAAGACCCATGTGGAGGACTCGGCATACAACACGAAGCTACCAGAGTCGCGGAGGACTCTATCCCCACTGGTGATAAGCCGACTATATATGATTTGTAACCCTAGGCCCTTAGTATGTTATACAAGCTTGGGGGCTAGTTCGTCGATAGTATACACACACGCACAATGCATGGTATTCATGTGTACTTTATACACACCCCTATCACTAATATACAGTACCAGGAGTAGGCTCTTTCTTCAACTGCAAGGGTCTGATCCGAACTAGGGTAAAACTTTGCCTCGTATTACCATCCACCCTAACAGCTAGGGATATCCTACCAAATGACATGATGAAATCATATCTGCCAACTACTAAGAGAGAGGTGTGTCGGGGGGGCAATGTGTGCGAAAGAGGCCTAAAGATAATGTGTGTGCGGGAGACACGTAGGCACATATATGTGCGTATAGAGGGCTAGTAGAGACCGTGCATGTGTATATATGCATGTCAGAGAAATAGTGTTTTCCAACTGAGATTAGTGAAAAGAGTGGTACATAGTAGTCAGAAAGAGAGAGAGAGAAACAGAGAGAGAATGTGCGTGAGACACCCCGACACCCTGAGAGAGATTGTGAGCGTGTGTGAAAGAGAAATGCCAATGCATATAAAGTGTGTGCACTTATGCGCTAGATAGAGAGATATATAATGCGTTTGTGAGAACGGGGCGAGGCATAGTGCATTGTAACGCCCCGAGACCGATGCTCCAGACGCCTCCCATGTTTTCCGTTATCTTCACGTGTATTTATTTGTTTGTTGCATTCATCATGTCATCATGAGCATTGCATCGCATGTTTTCTAAAAACTCGTAGCCGTTCGCAGTTGCCCTTTCTCTCTTTACCTCTGTTGTGTTTTTGTCAGGCCCTTGTCCTCGTTGACCTCTCTTGACCGCTCGTGTGCGTGTCCGAAACTGCTCCGAACCCGACCCGCTCTGTCGTTACCGATGGATCCGGATCATCCCTAAACATCCCGAAAGTATCTTCGTTTCTTTGTTGGATTCTCCCTAGCCTATTTTTCCGTCCGTCCGATTACGACCGGAGGCACGAGATAGCCCCGAGCCTAACCTACCCGCTATATATACTAGTCTAAACCGAGACCAAATCCCTAATTTCTAGGGATCCTCCTAGCCGTCGCCGCCACTCCACCGAATCCCCCTCAGGATCTCCCCTGCCCGATTCACCCAACCAGCGCTCTCCCTCCTCCTCGTTCCAGAAGCCCGAGCCCCCAATCCAAAATTCCTCTCGACCTCATCCCGTGTTTTCCGGCCACGAGCAGGAGCCCCTACCTCGCACCTCCTGCGGGCCTCCTCACCTGCAAGCAGCCGGAGCAGCAGCTCCCCGTCGCCGGAGGAACCTCGCCTCGTGCCTCCTCCCTCCCCTTCCTTCTTTCTTTCCTTCACCTACTGCCCGTGCTCATCTCTCTCTCCCTCTCTTGTGCTGCACCAGGGAGCAACAGCCGCCGCCGCCCATGGACTCCCGCCGCCGACACCGCGCAGATTGGGTCGTCCCCGACTCCCACGGCCCTGGCCTCGTCCCGCGCCGGATCCCTGCGCCCTAGACGACCTCTGCATCGCGGCCTCCCCTGCTTCGGCCTACAGACGCCTCCGCGAGCTACCTCCTTCCTCCTCGAGCTCCCCGTCTGGATCCATGCCGCCCCGACCTCCATCGCGCCATCGCCGGAGTCCCAAGCCGCGCGAAGCCATCACTCCGTCCTCTGCTTCGAGCAACTGAACAAGTGCACGAGCAGCGCCCGTGCCCGTTGACCCGTCGTCCCGCGCCGTGCCTCTCCAGCCCAGCTTCGCGGCCTGCCCGGCCTCCTCCACCGACCGGCCCATGAGGCCTGGTGAGCAGCCCCCAGCCTTTGTTTCGGCCCGTTCATGTTTTTTTCCCTGTCCAACGAATTTAGTAATTATCGAGGAGCTGCAGTTTTACAGAAAAACCCTCATGTTCATGCATGTAATAACTAATTAACCATGCATCGAATTAAAACAAACTTTATATGTAAAATGCTTAGAATTTTGTGTAGATTAATAATATGATGTTTCCATCCTTGTTTAAAATGTTTAAACTTGTTGTTTGTTTAATTTTGCATAAATGCCATGTTTAAATGATTTATTTCATAACTAAATAACCGTAGCTCCAAATTTAATAATCTTTATATGTAAATGGGGTATAAAAATGCCTAGTTTAACATGGTGGCTTTAATTTGCATGTTTAATAACTCTAAAATTGTGTATAGGGTAGAACAGTACCAAATCCATATTTTTGCACATGAGGATTTTTCCGGACTTGCTGCTTGTTGTTCCGGCCTCATTTAACTTGTTTAGATAGGTAGTTTTTCATATGCTTCACCCCTTGCCATGATAACCAACATTTAATTTTGTTGAGTACTTAAACAGGAGAGAACTAAATAATTGTTGTGGTGTTTCATCAATATGCAACTCATTGCATATTGGGCTCCACTTAATTTGTAGTATCGTTTGTGCGTATTGCCATGCCATGCTTCATTAAACTGGACATGCATCATACTTGGTTGTGCATCATGCCATGTTTATGTGATGGTTGTTTACTATGTTGTTTGCTTCTTTCCGGTGTTGCTTCTTTGAGTTAGTTCTGATAACGTCGCGTTTGTGAGGATCCGTTCGACTATGTCCGTTTGTCTTCTTCATGGACTCGTTTCTTCTTCCTTGCGGGACCTCGGGCAAGATGACCATACCCTCAAAATCACTTCTATCTTTGCTTGCTAGTTGTTCGCTCTATTGCTATGCCGCGATACCTACTACTTGCTATATCATGCCTCCCATGTTGCCATGTCAAGCCTCTAACCATCCTTTCCTAGCAAACCGTTGTTTGGCTATGTTACAGCTTTTGCTCAGCCCCTCTTATAGCGTTGCTAGTTGCAAGTGAAGATGAAGTTTGTTCCATGTTGGAACATGGATATGTTGGGATATCACAATATCTCTTATTTAATTAATGCATCTATATACTTGGTAAAGGGTGGAAGGCTCGGCCTTATGCCTGGTGTTTTGTTCCACTCTTGCCGCCCTAGTTTCCGTCATATCGGTATTATGTTCCAGGATTTTGCGTTCCTTACACGGTTGGATGATTTATGGGACCCCCTGGACAGTTCGCTTTGAATAAAACTCCTCCATCAAGGCCCAACCTTGGTTTTAACATTTGCCACATAAGCCTTTTTTCCCTTGGGTTCTGCAGACTCAAGGGTCATCTTTATTTTAACCCCCGGGCCAGTGCTCCTCCGAGTGCTGGTCCAAATTAGAACCACTTGCGGTGCCGCCCCTAGGCAACTTAGGGTATCTTCGGTTGTCGTACGTAGTATTCATCCGGTGTGCCCTGAGAACGAGATATGTGCAGCTCCTATCGAGATTTGTCGGCACATTCGGGCGGCTTTGCTGGTCTTGTTTTACCATTGTCGAAAAGTCTTGTAGTCGGGATTCCGAGATTGATCGGGTCTTCCCGGTAGAAGGAATATCCTTCGTTGACCGTGAGAGCTTATAATGGGCTAAGTTGGGACACCCATGCAGGGTATTATCTTTCGAAAGTCGTGCCCGCGGTTATGAGGCAGATGGGAATTTGTTAATGTCCGGTTGTAGAGAACTTGACACTTGATTTAATTAAAATACATCAACCGCGTGTGTAGCCATGATGGTCTCTTTTCGGCAGAGTCCGGGAAGCGAACACGGTTCTTGTGTTATGTTTGAACATAAGTAGTTTCAGGATCACTTCTTGATCACTTCTAGCTTCACGACCGTGCTTTGCCTCTCTTCTCGCTCTCATTTGCGTATGTTAGCCACCATATTTTCTTAGTGCTTGCTGCAGCTCCACCTCACTACCCCATCCTTCCTATAAGCTTAAATAGTCTTGATCTCGCGGGTGTGAGATTGCCGAGTCCTCGTGACTCACAGATTCTACCAAAACAGTTGTAGGTGCCGACGATACCAATGCAGATGACGCAACCGAGCCCAAGTGGGAGCTCGATGAAGATTGTGTTTGTTGTGTTGTTTCTTTTATTGTTGATCAGTAGTGGAGCCCAGTTGGGACGATCGGGGATCTAGCAGTTGGGTTATCTTCCTTTTCATTTGTTTGACCGTAGTCGGTCTATGTATGAATTTATTAATGTATTATGTGAAGTGGCGATTGTAAGCCAACTCTCTTTATCACATTCTTGTTCATTACATGGGATTGTGTGAAGATGACCCTTCTTGCGACAAAACCTACAATGCGGTTATGGCTCTAAGTCGTGCCTCAACACGTGAGAGATATAGCCGCATCGTGGGCGTTACATGCATCTACGTGTAAAAGGCGGTTCCACGCATTAAATTAAAATATAAATGGCATTATTATTTTTGGATGAGATCATGAATTTTGCAAATTGCGTATGGACGAAAATCGGTCTATCAGACACCCATACTCTATTAAATTCTAGCATGTGCATGTGTTTATTTCATATTATCGATCCATAGAGTGAGAGCGGTTTGAAATACAAGCAATGGATGCTTTTGCAATTCATATATAAACATTAATTAGTGCACTCCATGTTGTTAGTGTGAAGCACTTTATACATTTGTCACTTGCATGGATACATTCCAAATTGCTACTCCCTGTGTCCCATAATATAAGAACATTTTTGGCACTGCACTAGTGTCAAAAACATTCTTATATTATGGGACGGAGGGAGTAGCTACGAAATAGAATACATGTCGAATTCAACATAAAGGGGGTTTCGAAGATTCGAATTCATAGGAAGTGCATTCATCTATTTGAACCCGAGATAATGGCATTTGTAAATAAGATGTAAAAGGGGGCATCAATCTTTGTTGTGAGTTTGAACATGCTATATATATTCATACGCATATCTAACTTTTTTTGCAACCAAGGAGATTATATCTGGAACCATGCATGAACTGAGGTAAGTTGCATATTTTTTTAATATATACTTGTGTACAATGTATATTCAAATGTACCCACTCCATTCCAAAATAATCGTAGCTTTAGCATTTTCAAGAGTAAAGATTTGTGAAGTTTGACAAATCCTGAAAGTTCAATTCAAGAGAACCAAAAACGTTAATGCTTCTGCTCCCAAATATTGAACGAAGTGCCAAATAGGCCTCTGGTCACCCGAAACCGCGCGAGACTAATGTTTTGGTGGTAGGAAATTACTGTCCTGACTCTGGCCCATGTAGCCTATCGGCCCGATGTCCAAAGGTCTAATCTGGGGTAGGTTTGTAACTTCACCAAGACGCCAGTCTCAACCGCCTCCGAGAAGCATTCATACGCCGTGGGCGCCTACCCATGCGCTCGGCCGAAATCTATCCCGCCCACATTTGGGACACCTGACATGACTGTCCTAACCCCAACCCGCAATATGTCCAAAATTTTAGATGGGGGCAAAGTTTGTAACTTTCCCCAAATTTCAAACAAGCGCGTCTCAAACCGAAACATTGTTCCCCCTTAGTTCCCTGCCTCCCTCCGTTTCCCCATTCATACTCCGTGGGCACGAAAACACCCTCTCCACCATCCGCGAAACCCCAGCCTCCTTCGTCCTCCACCCCATAGCGCCCAATCCACCGCCGCCCTCCTCCATCACGCCAGAGCCGATACCCCGACGTCGTCGTCCAACGCAACCGCAACCGCAACGCCCTCAAGGACTTAGCAGCTGAAGCCGAGGTAGAGTTCCCTCCACGACGCCGACGCCGACGTCGCCGTAGCAGAACCACGTCGTCGTGCGCCTCACTGCTGCGGCTCCACTGTCACAACCGTCCACCGCACCGAAGTTGTTCCCGCTACGCCGTCGTTCGCCGCCTCGGATCTGCTTCCCCGCCACCGACAGACGGCAACCGCACCATACTCAACAACTTGGCCATGGGTTCGTCCAAGGCTGCACCATCCTCCACAACTTCTGGTTTCCGGTGAACAACAAGAAGATCGTCAGAAAAACAGAAGGAGGACCCAACACTGCCAGCAGAAAGAGGTACTCCTCTTCCCTTGTTCGTGCAAATCTTACGTCTCCGCTCACACCATATTCATCCCATGAAAGAAACTAGTTGAGCGCTTCTTACTACATCTTCTTCATGATACTAAATGCATAAGGTTTCCTTCCTTTTACTATTTCACCTTTGCTAGAGGTCAGTAGCCCGCCTGGATTTCAATTCAGGGTTAGTCGAACCGCAATTAAAAGAAGCAGCACCCGCTTAGGCGCGTGGAGCACGTAGTCCACCTGTTCCCCGGGGAAGCGGCGCATCGATGTCTATCATAGGGGTGTGGGGTGCAGGAGCTGCTTGCGCCCGATCTAGAGGTCGGCGGGGCTTGAATGGATGGCCGGGGGCGGTGCCAAGCACGGTGGTGCGGTGAGGTTGAGGGTAGGGCGTAGGCAGGGGAGGAATACTGGGCCGGTGGTCGCTGGTGTTTCGAGGAAGATCGTCATCACTGACTGGCTGGAGGTAGATGAAGGCGATATGCCCGTTCTTTGTACATCGGACGGTGCAGAAAAAATAGACTGGCCTATTTTCTTTCAGTCGACTGTTATTTCCATAGAATCTTGTAGTAATTTAGTGTGCCATGCATGTTGTAGAGCTATCATATGTCTCCCGTCATTTATTTCTCACCGACCTGCTATCTGCTACCTTTACACTATACTAATTGTGCACACACTTCACCCATACTCACACTATTGTTTTTTTATGCATGGGTATTTCAGACTCTGACGCAATGTTGATGAATGCAGAAAAGAAAAGACAGAAGTCGCTCCAGTGTAATTCGAAGATAAGCACTAAGCGTTTCAACGCTCCAATGGGTGCAGTGTCAGCAGTTGGAGACAGTAAACGTAGCTCTACAGTTGATGATCTCAATTTCCACACACAACCATCCCAGGTGCTTGCTTTAACTTCGCGCTGTGAAATGTGGTTGCATGTTGCATATGGTGTCTAGCTTGTATTGCTTCCAATTTGGTTAAATTGCATCTGCTTACTTTACACATTATACCTTTGATAATGACATGTCTTCCTGTTTTGATACATACTACATATGTCTATTAACCATGTTCGTACATCAAACTAATGCTCTTTTGTATCCCTCGTCAATCACTTATGATGAGACAGTCACCCGAGTGGGTTACTGTGAGACGCCCTACTCATTTAAAGAGTGCAGTGTCATCCTCCCCACATGATTCTTAAGAAACAGGAAGGCTAAATGAAGATAGTCAATGTAGCTCTCTAGTTGATCACCGCAATTCCCCCACACCACCATCGCAGGTGCTTGCTCTTACTTGGCAGTGTGATATGTGGTTGAAATGCCTTCTGCTTAGTTACCACATCATAGGTGTGAATATGTCACACCATCCTGTTTTTCATACATATTCCATCCTCGCATCATGTGTTTGCCTTTCATCCGAGTAGTGTTCGTCAGTATCATGCATGAATGAGTTCTAAAGAGCGAATTTTATTCCTTTTTCTTATCGATTTGACTTCACAATGCAAAATCATTACAGCTGAAGGAAATTAGTCCGCCAGTGGATGATGGTGGTCCTTCGGAGCAACTCAAACAGGGGGTCTCTACAGATTCTACTCCGCCGTCCTCCCAACAAGATTCGCAAGACAACACAAGGCTGGAAAGTCAACGTAGCTGTGTAGATGATGAGCACATCTCCCCTACTCCACCATCACAGGTGCTTGCTCTAACTTGACACTACTATATGTGGTTGCATGTTGCGTATGATGTCTAGCTTGTATTGCTTCTAACTTGAATTGCATCTGCTTACTTTACACATAATGCCTGTGAATATGACACGTGTTCCTATTTCAAGAACATACGTGTACATGATGAGCACATCTCCCCTACTCCACCATCACAGGTGCTTGCTCTTACTTGGAACTGTTATACGTGGTTGTGTTTTCCGTATGATGTCTAGTTTGTATTGCTTCTTATTATGTTGAATTGCATCTGCGTAGCTTACAACTTATACCTGCAACAATCACTTACCCATAAGACACATTTAACTTAGGACTGTGAGGTAGGTTGCATATTGCATTGTCTTGTAGCTTGTACTGCTTCTAATTTCTTGAAATGGCACTTACGATGAGACACTTTTTACCTGATAGAGTGATATTTGTTGCATGTTCATATGGTGCATAGCTTTCATTTCTTCTAATTTTGTTGAAATGCCTTCCACTTACTATTTTTTCATACATATTCCATCCTCCTATCGTATGTGTGAATATGAAACGCTGTCTTTTTTTGTATATATTCCATCCTCCTATCCTGCGCTTGCCTTACATCAAAGTAGTGTTCGTCTGTATCATGCATCAACCAGTTATGCAGAGCTAATTTTATTCATCTTCTTGTGGTTTTGACTTCATAAGGCAATATCAGAAAATAGGAAGGAAAAGAGTAAGTTAGGGGATGCTGGTGGTCCTCCGCACCGGCGCAAACAGCGACTCTCTAGATTTGCCACTGCTACTGCTAATGAAGTTGAAGTCCCAAGTCTACATGATGAGTTCATCTCCCATACTCCACCATCGCAGGTGCTTGCTCTAAGTTGATAGTGTGATAATTGGTTTCATGTTGCATATGTTGTCTAGCCTGTATTTCTTCTATTTTGATTAAAATTGCACCTGCTGAGTTTATACATTATACATGTGCATATGACATGGCTTTCTGTGTCTAGAATACACTGCATCTATCTATCATACCATGTTCTTACATCAAAGTACTGCTGTTGTGTATCCCGCATCAGTCACTCATGATTGGACGCTTTTAACATGGCAGTTTGATAGTAGTTGCTTCTTGCATTGATTTCTATGTTTTACTGCTTCTAATTTTTTGAATTGCCACTTATGACAAGACACTTTTAACTTGGGAGAGTAATATTGGTTGCATCTTTCATATGGTGTCTAGCTTGCATTACTTCTATTTTCTTGAAAATCCTTCTGCTTAGTTTGCACATCGTAGCTGTGAATATGTCATGCCGTCCTGTTTTTCTTACATATTCCATCCTCATACGGTTGTCTTACATCAAAGTATTGCTTGTCTGTATCATGCATCAATGAGTTCTGAAGAGTGATTTTATTCTTTTGTGTTGTGGGTACAGCTTGACATGGCAAAGTCAAAAAAGAGCAAGGAAAATAATATAGTAGGGAGTGTTGTTACTCGTCGGGTGAAACGGAAAAGGTTCTGTCATTGAGGTTCTGCTGGTACTTATAGAGCAGTAGAAGGTCCAAGTCCACCGGCTAAATCTACAAACGCAGTATCACTTGCTCCACCAGCTGCAGCATCCGCTTCAACTGTACCAGCATCTCAACCAGTTACTCGTTCATTTGCTCCAGAACTGGCCAGTTCCCAAGCTGCCTTCACACCTAACACTACTTCCGAAGCACTGCTGACACAACAGGACTTGACAAGATCAGATGAACCTCATGAGCATCAACACCAAGACGGTACCTGACCGAGTCAAGTTGCAGTTGCATGATCCTTTATATGTACTCTCATAGTTTGATGTACACTAACACTTTCCATATTCGTTGTTGAACTAGCACCACTGCGCAAGCGGAAACAGACATCAGGGATAATGCTTGACAGATTATCTGTAGCGACCCGACCTCAGACGGTCAAGCCTCTGTGTATCTGTGCCATCCCTGGATCAGTATGCTGGCACACACAGTACATCAATGTATATATCAAACTGCAACCACATGTGTAAATAATGTAAAACTGATATATACCTTATAAGTCTCAGCGGAAACAATCAACGGGTGTGGAGTCCCATCAACGCCATCGGCAGGTTGAGTGTAGACCGTAACCCTGTATCGGAACTCTTACTCGTCGAAGAAAAATATCTGCAACATGATACGTTGCAGCCGTGTAGGTCAGTACATTGAATGTACCGGCAAGATCACAATATGAGAAAACAGATGATAAAACTATTCTACATGAAATGTGGCTCTGTGGCTCTGGGTCTGAGTTTTGTTTGCGTAAAAGTTGGTTTTATTTTACCTACATCAAAGAAATATCAGGAGTCTGTACCACGGAGTTTCCTATCATGAGCTGGTTCCGCCAACCGATGTCTCATAGCCCAAATCATCATAAGTTGCCCACAATTAAGTTTATCGGTCCGGCGTTGAGAGTTCCGAGATAGATCCAAGTCCAGAGGCTCAAATTGTCTGTAACCGGGGACACGGCTAATCGATTAGGTTTTAACCCTCTGTAGAGGTTTGTACACTTTACCCGCAAGATTCGATCCCTCTTTTTATGTTCTCGCACTTCAGGGTGTTTGAGAACAAGATGACCGAAACATGGTCTTCCGAAGAGTTCCTCTGACCACTGTCCGGTGCTCATCCAATCCTACCGTAGTTCTACATCTGCTAGCACCGTCCCAGCCAGAGTCACCACTAAGGTCAACCAAGCCAGAGCCCATAGTGACTTGCGGCTGCACAGGTAAGCTTCCGGGCATGAAGTATTCTTCCGTCTCTTTGAGTCTGGCTGAAGCTTTTCGCAAGATGTCATCGCGCTTCTCCATGCATCCCGGCCATCCACTGGTTTCTCCAGGGTGCCCGTCAACCATCCTTCACCCAGTAGTGTGTATTGAATTCTTGTCTCGAGTCTTGAGGTCCTGAAGATGCAGTCCTTGCAGATGCCATCATGGAATTTGTCGTCATTGACGTAGAGTCCTCCATTCTCACACCACTCCCGAGCACTCATACCAACCCCGTCTACTATAGCGTAGCACTGAAACTAAATTACGTCCCGGGCTTGGTAACAGGGAGATGGGTTCCTACCTCATGCATACTACTCAACTACAAGAAAATCAATATCACTACTGGAGGGATTTGTTGCAAAGATGCCACTAAATGCGATAAAATCATAGGTATGAAATCATGGTCAAAGTGAACTTGCCTGGTATTACTTGATGAAGATAATATCGCTCTCGCAAAACTTGATACCACTATACGCAACTCTCTGATGAAAATCTATATAGTAAAACATAGTATTCGAATAAGCAAACATACTAGCAAGCAATTTCTAACACTCACAAAAAAATTAACAAATAAAATGCAAATCACAAAGAACACAAAATAATTAACCAATGAAAACTACACAAGAAAACTACTAAAGAAAATTCTAAGACATAACCCAAAATAGCTTTATCCTAAGTAAAATTTAACAACAAAGAAAATACTAATATAATAAATAAACAGATAAGAAAATATAAAACAACTAATTTTAACAGAAAGTATTTTTTACAAACTTTTAATAGCAAAAAGACACAAATAAAAAGCTTTTATGGAACACTAACTATGTCCTAAACAAGTTTTCATACAAAACTAAGTAAAATAAATTTTTAAAATAAAAACAAAATTTTCTTTTGTTGACTAACAGAAAAAAAACTAAAATTTTCAAGTGTGAAAAAAAGAAAAATTTAAAACTAATAAAAACAATAAAGAAAAGACTAAAACAAAACTATAACTAAAATAGTACTATTTTCGCAATAAACCTAATTTAAAATAAACTAAAAAATAAATAATTATATGCTACTGGGTAGACAAAACAATAACAAAGCAGTATCAAAAGGAATCAATCGAAAATCCATTCTAGAATTCAAACTAGAGCCAAAACAGTGTTTGAAGCATATTTGAAATAACACAAATTTAAACTACTGAAATTTGAAAAATAAGTAGACAAACAGAAAATTCACAAAGTTTTTGACATAGTGCAATTGGAATCACTCAAAAACATTAAGCAGGCTAAAAGATACAAGCAAACTAAGATTGAAACATTTTCTGTTTTTAAAACAGAAACGAAAAAAAACATCGGGCACTAGCTACGTGGCCTACTGCTATCGGGCCAGGGAGGTGGGCGGTCTGAACTATCTAGCGCTCGGTCGTAAGATAACAGAAACGCATATGGGCTAAAACAAAAAGACCGATCGGCTAAACCGACTAGACCTGAATCGATCTAAACCGAATAAAAACCGCAACAAACCGGAACTAAACCGTTCTAATTAAAAAAATGTAACCGTTCGCTAGATCTAATCTACGCCGTCAATAACAGATCGGACGGTGGAGGTTTCTTACAGCGGTGGTGGCAACTCCGGCGAGGTCATCGTCGGCGGAGGCGGCTCGGACGTCGGTGGCAGGGTCGCTCCGACCGTCGGCGATGAAGATGGAGGAGTCGGGGCGATGTAGCGGGCGACGACGAGTCCAATGGTGGTCGTGGAGTCGAAGGATATGGTCGGAGGCGGTCGACGGCGAGCTCGAGGCGGTGGATGGCGTCGGTGATCAACGGCGATGGCGATTCGGTGGTTTTGAGGCTCAGACGAGTTGTTGGGAAGGTGTAGTCGAGGGAGGGGATCACGATGGTGGTAGCGGTGGGTCTCCGGGAGGTCGGAGGCGGGCTCTAGGGCATCAATGGTGCGGCGGCGGTGCTCGGCTCCGGCGAGCAATTGAGAAGGAGGCGGGCGTTCTCGGAGGGGGCTTTGGGGCGGAATCGGTCGAGGCGGTGGAGTATATATAGGAGAGAGAGACTTGGAGCAGGGGAGGGATCGAGAGATCGAATCCCGTGAAGATCGGGATTCCGGTGGCGTTCGGGCGTGGCTCTGGCATGGGGAGGAAGAAGATCACGGGCAAGGGCGATCGGGCGGTGGGGCCCGGCGGTCAGCAGCACAGGGGCGAGGGAGAGGGGAGCGGGCGACCGGCGCTATCTCTCGGGCGCGGTGTAGGCTTGCTGGGCCGAGAGGCCAGCTGGGCAAAGGGAAAAGAGAGATGGGCTGGGTCTTGGTGGCTTCGGCCGTTGACTTTATATTTTTTTTAGTAAAACACAGACAATAAAACAAACACACATAAAAAAATATAGGCATATAATATATCAAAATCTTCAGAAAAAGAAAAACTAAAACGTGAACATATTTTCAGAGGCAAGTAAAGTCCTTAGAAAACTAAATAAAGCAAACAATGCTACTGTTGCATTAAAACCCAAAAAGATCATTTTTAAAAATACCAAAATTATTTCAAATTTACCTTTCTCCAATTTTCATTGTAGGGAATCATTTTATCCTATTCTTAATATATTGTAGTATTGGAGAAAAATAATTTGAATAAAAGGCAAATAACTCCTAAATTGAAAGTGGGTTTCAAAATACTTCCAAATGACTTTCAATTTGATTCTTTTGACTTCCAACTCATATTTCATATAATTTGAAGAATTCATTTTATCTTCTCTCTTGAAAATCATTGAGTTGCATAAAGTTTCGAACTTGAAATATTTCCAAAGGGAATTCAAATCTTTTTCAAAACCCTTTTGATTTATTTAAATGGAAGAAGTCATATCATCTTCACTCTAGGGTTTTGTGATGAAATAAATTTGAATTCATGGAGATCATAAATGCAAGGTGAAAGTTTGGGAAAGTCATTTCGTTCCCTCTCACTCAACTTTCAAAGAGTTTCAAATTTCACTCAATTTCACACAAGCAACCACACCACAATCAAACAAACAAGCATAAATATTTATTTAATATAACATTCCAAAATTTAGAATTTTGGGATGTTACATTAACAAAATCTAAAGGAGAAAGAATGAAGATCCATTTTGAGGCAGGTTTAAAAAGGCCACGTGATGCTACAGAGTCAGCCAAGTTAGTATGAGAGGCAGTTGTTGCCGTTAGGTGTCATGCACGTATCCTCCCAACGTGGATCCAGTACAGGAATGAGAAAGACAATACCCAGTTTAACACCTTCCTTGACCATTTATCTATGAGTAATGTTGTTCGTCGCAATTAGTAATATTGTCTTGCTCTGTCCCATACTTTCTAACTTCCTCCTAATAAGACTCACATTCTTTTTTCAACAGATGAGGTTCAAGTTGGATCCGAAAGATGATGCAACTAAACAAGCATGCACTCATGTTTTTCAGTCTGCTCTGCGACAGTATCGGTACCACCTTAGAAAATCTCACTTTGAGGCAAGGCTAACAATGAATCGCCCAAACATCTCCAGTGGAATATATTACAGATGAAGACTGGACAACCCTCGTTAAACACTGGTATGATCCAAAGTATCAGGTAGGCTATATGTATTTGATCAGACCACATATTGAACTTGTATTTATGTATGTGCCTTACAAGTGTATCTTCTTCTAGGCTAACTATTTGAAGAACAAAACCAACTGTTCTAAAGTGAAATTCCAACAGACAACAGGATCTCATAGCTATATTGCACACTGCGAGGCTCTTGTAAATAGCTGCTACTTCCTTCTTTTTTTGTGCCATATTATCGTATCTATATTGACTTTTTCCAAATACAGAGGAAAGCCTGTGCGGACCAAAAAGAACCTGAACCGAATGCAGTGCAAATCTTCAAGGATTTCCACACCAGCAAGATGAAGGGCATGAGCACACCAGTTCAAGCCGCTGTTGTAAGTCCTTACTCCTCCTGCCTTGAACTGATTGGGTACCATGATGTGTTCATTTAACTACTTGGTTTTCAGCCAATGTCAGTTACTCCGTTCACTTTTATTCACAGTTGTCTTAACGTATCATTTCACCTTACATGGTTTAAAAGAGATGAAGGATATTCTTTTGGTCTTGATCTGTAATCTAGTTGTTATGTTCACGTGCGCACACAATGATAAAATAGCCTGTGTTTTTTATATCTGTTTGCCCATGATATGAATGATGTCATACTATGTTCATCCTACTTTAAACCATGTCTCTTTATCCTTAGATGTCAATGAATGTGAGGAAATAGACAATACAATAGGCATGCTACATGGACATATGTTCCGAAAGTGATTTTATTATGTAGTTGGCACTACAATACATGCTAATGTATTACAGTAGTTCACCAAAATAAGTTATGTATAAATGTTTAACCTACTTTGTTTGTTTTTGTCTCATTAGTAACTTATCTGGTACACTAATCTACAAGTTCAAACTTTTAGGAAGCTATGGAACAAATGATTGAACATCCACAACCACGTGAAGGTGACGAGGCTACTACAGGCACAATGTCACCTCTTGCTGCAGTGCGTCAGTATCTCTCCACTAACAGTGCAAAAAGCACCTTCCTGCATAATTCTGGGTTGGTTGTCAAGGTAACCTTGTCCAAATCGCCTACTGAACAAAATCTTCCTGCTAGACAGAGTGATATATCTGTGCTCCAGACACAAGTCCAATCCCTAATGGACGTTGTTTCAAAACAAGAATAGTGGTTGAGAAATGTCGTCAAGATATGAATGGTTTTGAAACCAGACTATCAGACATTCGCTTCGTTGTTCAAGAGCAATGGCGGAAAAAATATGGAGATCGTGCTGCTCCATCAGATTCTACAGCCTGAAACATTAGCACTCAGGTCAAATGATCTATGCTTCTATACATCTGATGGTGCTTTTATCAGGAAGGACTGTAAACTTTATGCCAACAGGCCTTTTTTTGTAAGGTTGGAATTTATTTTGTTGTGATACAACATATATGATGCTGCCTCAGGCTGCAGTAATTACGATACTATTTTTGTATAGTGTAGGTTTATCTTAGTAATGTATTCGGCCGAAAACTTCGTAGGAGCCCAACATGCCAACATTCGTTGGGCCCATTCCAATTGGGCTAAAAACGACTACGGGCCGAAATTGGCATGTAGCCCACTAAAAATATCTGGGCCTAAATCAGCATAAGCTTTCATATTTTTCTGGTAGGCCCGTGCCCATAGTGGGCCTTTAACAGGCTTAAATATAATTTGGGCCCTCAGTAAAATAGGTCGTTTATAGGTGTAAATATCGCGAGCCCGTAAAAAACATGGGCCTTTAATAGACCGAAAGTGAGATTGGGCCCTGATGGTGCCAAATAACCCACTGGACTTAGCAGGCCGAAATGGTGGCCCATTTACGATGCGGATCTTTGATAGGCCAAAATTCGGACGGGCCGTAAATGCGCCGACCTAATACACGGGCCTTTAACTGGCCAGAACATCGGTCGGGCTAGATTATCGTCTTTTTATATGGGCCGTTAATGGGCCCGATATGACGTTGGGCCACATATGGCCCATGGTTTACGTCGGGCGTTAACAGGCCGAAAATGACAACAGGACGAAAGTGACCCAAAGCTATAGTGGGCCTCTAACAGGCCGAATGTCAGACATGGCCGAATATGATCCAAATCCTTCATGGTCGATTATGGGCCGAAAGTTTTGATGGCCTGTAAATGGGCCCAAATGAAGCCGGACCTTTAACAGGCCGGAAATACACCAGATCGTAATTCAGCCCAATTACTTAGCGGACTATTAATGGGCCAGAAGTGACCATGGGCCGCGTTGATGACAAGTTTAGGACAGGCCGTTGACGGGCCGATTTGACAGAGAATGTTGGGCCTTTAGCTGGGCCGGCCCATTATGGTCTGCAGAATCTTGTGGGCCTTTAGCTGGGCTGGCCCATTGTGGTCCGCAAAATCTTGTGGGCCTTTAGCCAGGCCAGCCCATTATGGTATGCAAAATCGTGTGGGCCTTTAGCTGGGCCGGCCCATTATGGTCCGCTAAATTTTGTGGGCCTTTAGCTAGGCCGGCCCATTATGGTCCGCTAAATCTTATGGGCCTTCGGTTGGGCCGGCCCATTTAAACTTTGTGGGCCACTTTTGGGCCGGTCCACGTGTCAACATATCATAGGCCCATCTCGATTGTTGGATGAGTGACACCTGTGCCAACACGGAGCTGACGCGTGGATCCGTCAGCCAATGAGAATTTTACACGTGGAAAATCGGCATTGGTCGTGGCTGTTAACGGGTTATCGGATCCAAAATCCGACCCGATAGCTTAACGGCGTTCCGTTACGGTGGATTACACGTGTCGGTCACCCTTGACAAAAGCACTTTAGTGACGCGCGATTTATCGTCATGGAAGTGGACACTTCCGTGATGATAATTTTGGCAATGTCATGGAACACTTCTATGACAGCACAGGTATGACTATCTTGATTCTGTCATAAATTTGTCATGCATGTACATGCATGACAGAAAACGCGACCTACTATGACAAACACGTATCATCACGGAAGTGTATTTTTTGTAGTGCTAGCATAGAAATTGATGCATACGGGATTGAAGGGGGACCAATATATCTTAATGCTATGGTTGGGTTTTACCTTAATGAACGTTAGTAGTTGCGGATGCTTGCTAATAGTTCCAATCATAAGTGCATAGAATTCTAAGTGAGGGATGACATGCTAGCAGTGGCCTCTCCCACATAAAACTTGCTATCGGTCTAGTAAAGTAGTCAATTGCTTAGGGACAATTTCGCAACTCCTACCACCATTTTTCCACACTCGCTATACTAACTTTATTGTGTCTTTATCTAAACAGCCCCTACTTTTTATTTACGCGCTCTTTATATTCTTGCAAACCTATCCATAAACACCTACAAAGTACCTCTAATTTCATACTTGTTCTAGGTAAAGCGAACGTCAAGCGTGCGTAGAGTTGTATCGGTGGTCGATAGAACTTGAGGGAATATTTGTTCTACCTTTAGCTCCTCGTTGGGTTCGACACTCTTACTTATCGAAAGAGGCTACAATTGATCCCCTATACTTGTGGGTTATCAAACTCCAAAAGTCCTGAAACTTCAAGGAGAATATTTTTGGAATATATAAATTATATTGGGCGAAGAAAGAACCAGAGGGGGGCCACCAGCCAGCCACAAGGGTGGAGGGCGCGACCCCATCATTGTGGGCCCCCAAGCAGGCCTCCGATGCCCATCTTCTGCTATATGGTGTGTTTTGACTTGGAAAAAATTAGAAGGAAGTTGTTCTGCCGGAACTTGGGCAAAACCAACCTAGGGCTCCGACGGAGCTGTTCTGCTGGGGAAACTTCCCTCCGGGAGGGGGAAATAGAAGCCATCGTCATCACCAACGATCCTCTCATAGAGAGGGGGTCAATCTCCATCAACATCTTCCCTAGCACCATCTCCTCTCAAACCCTAGTTCATCTCTTGTATCCAATCTTTGTCTCAAAACCTCATATCGGTACCCGTGGATTGCTAGTAGTGTTGATTACTCCTTGTAGTTGATGCTAGTGGCTTATTCGGTGGAAAATCATATGTTCAGATCCTTAATGATAATTAATACTCCTATGATTATGAACATGAATATGCTTTGTGAGTAGTTACATTTGTTACTGAGGACATGGGAGAAGTCTTGATATAAGTAATCATGTGAATTTGGTATTCGTTCGATATTTTGATGAGATGTATGTTGTCTTTTCTCTAGTGGTGTTATGTGAACATTGACTACATGACACTTGACCATGATTTTGGCCTAGGGGAAGGCATTGGGAAGTAATATGTAGATGATGGGTTGCTAGAGTGATAAAATCTTAAACCCTAGTTTATGCGTTGCTTCGTAAGGGGCTGATTTGGATCCATATGTTTCATGCTATGGTTAGTGTCGGTGTCAAAACCGGCGGATCTCGGGTAGGGGGTCCCGAACTGTGCGTCTAGGCGGATGGTAACAGGAGACAAGGGACACAGTATTTTTACCCAGGTTCGGGCCCTCTCGATGGAGGTAAAACACTACTCCTGCTTGATTAATATTGATGATATGGGTAGTACAAGAGTAGATCTACCACGAGATCAGAGAGGCTAAACCCTAGAATCTAGCCTATGGTATGATTGTTGTTCGTCCTACGGACTAAAAGCCTCCAGTTTATATAGACACCGGAGAGGGCTAGGGTTACACAGAGTCGGTTACAACGGAAGGAGATCTACATATCCGTATCGCCAAGCTTGCCTTCCACGCCAAGGAAAGTCCCATCCGGACACGGGATGAAGTCTTCAATCTTGTATCTTCATGGTCCAAGAGTCCGGCCAAAGGTTATAGTCCGGCTATCCGGACACCCCCTAATCCAGGACTCCCTCGGTAGCCCCTGAACCAGGCTTCAATGACGACGAGTCCGGCACGCAAATTGTCTTCGGCATTGCAAGGCGAGTTCCTCCTCCGAATACTTCATATAAGATTTTGAACACAAGAATAGTGTCCGGCTCTGCAAAATAAGTTCCACACACTGCCATAGAGAGAGTAGTATTTACACAAATCTAATCTGCTGACGTATTTCGTGGCATGACATCACACCACGGCCAAGCCTTCACTTGAATCGTTTTTACTATCCCACCTTAGCGCGTTTAGCAAGGCGGTTTCTTTGGCACGTCCTGTCGAAGCAGAGATCGTGTCCCCTTATTTCGGGATTCTCATCAATACGGGCGTGGGTAACCCAACCGCGCCATTGATTACGGCGCTTGGGAGATAAGCGAGTTTTACCAGGATGGTGGGGACGCATAGTTTCGTCCGCCCATATAAGGGGATAAGGACCCACCTTTCTACCTACGCCTTCTTCCTCCTTTGCTCATCCCTTCTCGCGCACTCGAGCTCCAGCACCCAAGTTCACATTCCCCACCTCAACCTTCTCCAGCCATGTCCGGAGCGGGAGGTAAGTGGATGGTCTCCTCCGTTACGGAGGGAGACGTTAAAAAGCTGAGGAGAGCCGGATATCTGCCCGACGACATCGCACACCGGCTCCCCGACAAGGGGCAGCTCGGCCCCACCCCCAGGCCCCATGAGAGGGTCGTCTTCCTTGCCCATTTCCTTCGCGGACTGGGATTCCCCCTCCATTCATTCGTCCGGGGGCTCATGTTCTACTACGGCCTGGACTTCCACAATCTAGCCCCGAACTTCATCCTCAACATCTCGGTGTTTATCGTTGTGTGCGAGGCCTTCCTCTGCATCCGGCCCCACTTCATCTTATGGCTTAAGACCTTTAATGTCAAGCCGAAGGTTGTGGGCGGCTGCCAGGCGGAGTGCGGAGGTGCCATGGTGGGCAAGATGCCGAACGTCCTATGGCTCGAGGGCTCCTTCGTGGAGACCATAAAGGGTTGGCAATCAGGGTGGTTCTACATCACCGAGCCACGTGACCCCAAATGGGTCACAGCCCCCGAGTTTTGATCTGGAGCCCCTACGCGGCTTACCTCCTGGAAAGAGACGGGCCTGGCGTGGGGCAGTTCGGGAGAGGTGACCGGACTCCAAACATGCATCCAGAACCTGGTGAGCAAGAAGCTCAAGCTATTCAATGTAATCCAGGTTATGCTCATCTGCCGGATCCTCCCTTGTCAATAACGGGCTTCCAATTTGGGGGAGTTCGACTCGGCCCAGCACCAAACTTTGAGCAGGCTCTTCGACACAACGTACGAAGATGCCTGGAAGGTGCTATTCAAGGGCGCCGAGGCTCCCGCATCCGCTACTGAGGATCGCGGATTCTCCGTGCAGTGCCAAGCCAACGTGGTAAGCTATTTTACCTTTTACAGGATACTTGTCTTTCATAGTTTGACTCTATGTGGGATCTAAACTCTCGTACCTTTGTCAGGATTGGCAGGAGAAGTCCGGGCAGATCAACTGTCTGGCTCCTTTGCCCGAAGACCCAGCCGACAGCAGTTTGGCAAAGCTGCTGGTTCCGGCACCTTACATGGTGCCGGAGAAGAAGGCCACGGGAACCCGGAAGAGTTCCCGGCGCCCGGTGGAGTCGGACTCGTCGTCCGATGACTCCGAGGCGCACTCCTCCCACGAAGACGGGGAGGAGGAAAGAGAGGTCTCTCCCCCAGCGGGGGGAGAAAAGAAAAGGAAGGCCGCCCCAACTGGGGAGGCCGGAGGGTCCAAGAAAGGAAGGACCCTCCCTCCGGACTACTCCACCAACGCCGACGACGGCGAAGAGGAGTGGCCGCACCGGGCCAAGCCCCTGGCAAAATCGTAAGTGTTCGGATACCAGAATGACTCATGGCTTTCCTTTATTGCATAACTTTTCCTGACGCCGAATATAATTGTGCAGTCCGCCCAAAGACCGGCTCGACGTGTCGTCGAGCGGTTCCCTGGATTCGTCGGATGTGAATAGTTTTTCACTTCCGGTCGCCACCTCCCCTCCCCCCACGGACAACGCCGAGGTGTTGTCCCGGGAGGCTCCAGGCCAGGAGGAGGTGGTCCTGGAGGCGCCGCAAGGCGACCTCCCGGACTCCAGGCGCCAACAGGACAAAGCCCCCGAGGGCTCTAAGTCCGGCCCCAGGCCGGACACCGCACCGGAACCTTCAAAGGTTCCGGAGTCCAGCAGGAGGCCCCCTAAGAAGAAGGGAAAGCCTACGACGCCGGTGACCTCCGCCCAACCGGAGGCACCGGATAACTTGCTGGAGGTGCTTAACGGCGCCTCCATCGACGAGGAGCACCGCACCATTATGAGTGCGGTGATTCAGAAAGTTCAGTCCGCCAAGAGCGGGCTGACTGAAGCTTGTGCCAGCCTTTTGACAGGCTTTGAGGTATATAAAAAATATGTAAAAATATTACCGCATAGACAGTAGCCCCTGATGCTCTGTTTGGTGTTCGGAAAGAAAAGCCGAATAGAGGATCTAATAACATTCGCAGGAGTCTAACAGAATTAAGTCAATATGCGTATGCAGGCTTCGCTGTTGGCCTCTGCCGCACTGACTACGGAGGTGGATGCGCTGAAGCAGAGCCTCGAGTGGTCCGAGCAAGAGCTCGGCCTTGCCAAGAAGGAGCTCGGGGAAAAAGAAGGTAAGTAATACCTTGTGGAGTATATTATAAAAAGATGCAGTTGCAAAAAATGACAGGATCGCTATTGGTGCTATAGGGGCCACGACTGAGGTGGCGACCCTTAGGCAAGTGTTGTCCGAGGCCGAAAAGAAGGCAGCCATAGAGCGCACCGAGTGGGAGAAGCATGAGGCGCGGGTTGGCGAGGTGCAGCAAGAGCTCCGGGCTCTCATGAAGAAACACGAGAGTTTGGAGCTTGACTCAAAGACGCGAGAGTCCGAGCTCGCGACGGCCCTTGAAAGCGCCAAATCTGCCAAGGCCGATGCCCAGAAAGCCCTCCAGGAAGTTGAGGCGATGAAGAAGATGGTGGAGGGTAAGGCTTTCTTTATGCAAAGCAAGCACGTGAAAGCGAATTACTTGTTACTTACCCGAATCCGGAGCTCTCTAGGAGCATTCGCAGATTTGCCCCGCAGCGTGTACGATGTCGCCGCCTTCTACCGAGCCGAGGAGGGCATCTGGATGGAGAAGGTGTTTTGGTCTCAGTATGATGAGGCCGGACATCCGGTGCCCCTGAGCGACCAACTGAAGCAGCTGGTCGAGCTCCATAAGGTGGACGAACAGGCCATGAAGGGCTTTATAGTTTGGCTATGGCCTGGAGAGGCCCTGCCTGGGAGCTACTTCGGGCTAGTGAGGCGGCTGGTGGACGCCTGTCCAAGGCTTGAAGTCATCAAGCGCTCCGTCTGCATCGAGGGTGCCCGTAGGGCCCTTACCCGTGCTAAGGTGCACTGGGGAAAATTGGATGCCGTGAAGCTTGTGAAGGACGGGCCGCCACAGGGCAAGGAGGATCGCCACCCCGAGATGTACTATGAGGGCATCCTGAAGGGTGCCCGCCTTGTGGCGGATGAATGCTCAAAAGATGTAATATTTGAGTGAAACTTGTTCGTTTTATCCTGTGCGTTGAAAATTTGTTCATATGCGCTATGCAACACTTGTTTAATTTAAAATATTACCTTCAGGACGAACACATCTAGCATGGAACATATTAGCCACCCCTCGCCGCCTCGCGAGTGGTACGAACACACAAAAGATAAGTTTATTTTGAAAGTTAGAGATGGCACATACAAATTTGCTTAGAACGACAAAATAATACCGCATATAGGTAGATATAGTGGACTCATGTGGCAAAATTGGTTTAAAGGTTTTTAGATGCACAAGTAGTGATCATACTTAGTTCAAAATGAAGGCTAGCAAAAGATTGAGAAGCGACCAACCAAGAAACGAATAATCTCATAAGCAAGCATTAAGCATAATTAACACCGAATAATGCACCACAAGCAGGATGTAATTTCATTGCATGACTATTGACTTTCGGCTTGCATAGGGAATCACAAAATTAACACCAATATTCTTACTAAAGCACAATTACTCATCAACATGACTCAGATATCACATCATCATATCTCAAAACTATTACAAGGAATCAAGTTTATTTTGTCCAATGATCTTCATGAAAGTTTTTATTATATCCTTCTTGGATATCTATCACTTTGGGGATAATTTTCATGTGTTGCTTTTGATAAGCTCAAACAAATATAAGTGAAGATCATGAGCATAATATTTCTTTCTCTCAAATTAATTTAAGTGAAGGAAGAGAGAATTTATTAAAAAAATTACTAACTCTCAAACAAATCTAAGTGAAGCAAGAGAGCATTTCTTCAAAAATAACTAAGCACACCGTGCTCAAAAAAAATATAAGTGAAGCACTAGAGCAAATCCATAGCTCACAAAAATTTAAGTGAAGCATAGAGAGCAATTCTAACAAGTCATGGCATAATTTTGGATCTCTCAAATAGGTGTGTCCAGCAAGGATTCAAGACTTAAAACACAAAGCAAAAAAAGAAAAGACTCATATCATACAAGACGCTCCAAGAAAAACTCATAGTATGTGACGAATAAAAATATAGCTTCGAGTAAAATACCGCTGGTCGTTAGAAGACAGAGGGTATGCCACTCGGGGCATCCCCAAGTTTAGTTGCTTGCTTATCTTTGGATAATAGCTTGGGATACCACGGTCATCCCCAAGCTTAGGCTCTTCTTACTCCTTATTCCTTCATCCATCGTAAGATAACCAAAAACTTGAAAACTTCAATCACACAAAACTCCAACAAAACCTCTGTGAGATCCGTTAGTATAAGAAAGCAAATCACTACTATAAGTACTGTATAAAACCAATTCATATTTTATTCTTGCATTATATATATTGTATTCCAACTTTTTTATTGCAAAAACTCATCAAAGAACACCATAGAATCATCAAAACAAGCACACAACACAAAGAAAAACAGAATGTGACAAAAATAGAACAGTCTGTAGTAATCTGGATATTTCAAATACTTCTGTAACTCCAAAAATTCTGTAAAAATTAGGACCACGTGAGAAATTTGTATATTAATCTTATTCAAAAAGAATGAGTATTTTATCACGCTCTCGTGATTTTTAACAATTTTTTTCTGCGTGCGGAAGTTTCTGTTTTTTCAGCAAGATCAAACAACTATCACCCAAGAAGATCCTAAAGGCTTTCCTTGGCACAAACACTAATTAAAACATATAAAACACAAAAATAACGGTAGCATAATTTTTGCAAACACTCAAGAACATAAAGCAAAAATCAAAAATAAAATTTATTCATTGGGTTGCCTCCCAACAAGCGCTATAGTTTTACGCCCCTAGCTAGGCATAAAGCAAGGATCTATGTTTTGTCATCTTTGGTTGTAGATCCACAAGATGCCCTCATGATTGATTCATATGGAGGCCTAATTCTTGTTCTAGGGAAGTATTCCATACCCTTCCTTAGTGGTATTGAAATTTAATATTGCCTTCTTTCATATCAATCACGGCACCAATAGTACGTAAAAACGGTCTACTAAGAATAATTGGGCAAGACAGATTGCAATCACAATCAAGAACAATAAAACCTATGGGCACATAATTCCTGTTTGCAAGAATAAGAACGTCATTAATTCTTACCATAGGCTTTTTAATAGTAGAATCCGCCAAGTGCAAATTTAAAGAACATTCTTCAATATCGGTAAGACCAAGGACATCACATAAAGATTTCGGAATTGTAGAAACACTAGCACCCAAGTCACACAAAGAAAAACACTCATAATTTGTAATCTTCACTTTAATAGTAGATTCCCACTCATCATTTAATTTTCTAGGAATTGAAACTTCTAATTCCAACTTTTCTTCCAAAGCATTCATCATAGCATCATAAATATGTTTAGTAAAAGCTTTATTTTTTCATAAGCATGGGGTGACTTTATCATGGATTGCAACAAAGGAATACAATCAATTAAAGAGAAACTATCATAATTAAAGTATTTGTAATCCAAAAGAGTGGGAACATCACTAGTTAAATTCTTGACCTCTTCAAACCCACTTTTATCAAATTTCTCAACAAGATTTTCACCCTCCGAATTATCGGGACGCCTTCTAAATAAAGTTGACTCTTCTCCAGTCCCTTTTTCATCGATATTAATTTTACTAAACAAGGAATCAATAGAAGAAACACCAATCATTTTAAGATCTTCATCACTTTTATGAAAGCAATCACTACAAAACGCCTTTTCTAAAAATTCTCTTCTAGCTCTAAGCATAGCGGTTCTTTTCTTACTTTCATGCATATAAACATAAAGAGATTTAATTGATTCCTCAACTTTAGGCACAAAACTTTTCATCTTGAGTTTTTCTACATCACGAGAAATTCTATCAACACTTCTGGACAAACCATCAACCTTATTCAACTTTTCTTCCATTGTAGTGTTGAAAAGTTTTTGCGTGTTGATAAATTATTTAATATTATTCTCAAGATCAGACGTGTTACTATTATTATTGTAAGATTGATTTCCATAGGAATTACCATAATTATTAGAGGAATTACTAGGAAAAGGCCTAGGATTAAAATTACCTCTATAAGCATTGTTGTTGAAATTGTTTCGCGAGATAAAATTCACATATATGTCATCACTATTTTGCTCAATCAAAGTAGACAAAGACATATCACTAAAATCAATAGGAGCACTTTTACTAGCAACCAACTTCATAAGAGCATCAATTTTCACACAAACAAGAAAGTTCTTCAACCGAATTAAGTTTTTTACTAGTAGGAGCTCTTTCGGTATGCCATTGTGAATAATTTGCCATGATATTATCAAGCAATTTGGTGGCTTCACCCAAAGTAATTTCCACAAAAGTACCACCCACGGTGGAATATAAAAGATTACGAGAAACAAAATTCAACCCCGCATAAATTTTTTGTATGATCATCCAAAGATTTAACCCATGGGTTGGGCAATTCCTTGGCATCTTTTTCATCCTTTCCCAAGATTGTGCAAAATGCTCATGTTCAAGTTGCTTGAAATTCATGATCTGGGTTCTAAGGGATATAATTTTTGCGGGCAGAAAATACTTAGTGATAAAGGCATATTTGCACTTGTTCCAAGAATCGATACTATTGCGAGGCAAAGAAGAAAACCATTTTTTTGCAAAATCACGCAAAGAAAACGGAAATAATTTCATCTTCACAACATCATTGTCCACATCTTATTTATTTTGCATATCACATAATTCCACGAAGGTATTAATATGGGATGCGGCATCCTCATTAGGAGTACCATAAAATTGATCTTCCATCACAAGATTCAGCAAAGCTGTATTAATATCACAAGATTCCGCACTAGTGGCGGGAGAAGCAAGCAGAGTGGCAATAAAATCATTGTTGTTGGTATTGCAGAAATCACACAACTTGGTGTTCCCTTGAGTCATTGTGACTATGCAACAAGATTTGCACCCAAAAATAGATCTGGCAAGAAAACGGCGAATGAAAAAGAGCGCAAATAAAACGGTAAATATTTTTGAAGTGGGGGAGAGGATAACGAGAGGCAAATGGAAAAATAATGTAAATTGCGAGGAGATGAGATTTGTGATTAGGAACTTGGTATATGTTGAAGATCCTCCCTGGCAACGACGCCAGAAATTCCTTTTGATGCGGCTTGAAGCTACGTCGGTATTTCCCCAAAGAGGAAGGGATGATGCAGCACAGCGGCGGTAGGTATTTCCCTCAATGATGAGACCAAGGTTATCGCACCAGTAGGAGAACCAAGCAACACTACATAAACATCACCTGCACACAAATAACAAATACTCGCAACCCGACGTGTAAAAGGGGTTGTCAATCCCTTTCGGGCAATGGCGCCAGAAATTGGCAAACAGACGTGAGAGAGTAGTAAATATTGATAGATGGAACGCCAAATAAAATAAAGTGCAACAAGGTATTTTTGTATTTTGGTTTAATAGATCTGAAAATAAAAGCAAAGGAAAATAGATCGCAAAGGCAAATATATTAAAGAAGAGACCCTGGGGCCGTAGGTTTCACTAGTGGCTTCTCTCGAAAAAAATAGCAAACGGTGGGTGAAAAAACTATTGTTGGGCAATTGATAGAAGTTCAAATAATCATCACGATATCCAGGCAATGATCATTATATAGGCATCACGTCCAAGATTAGTAGACCGACTCCTGCCTGCATCTACTACTATTACTCCACACATCGACCGCTATCCAGCATGCATCTAGTGTATTAAGTTCATGGAGAAACGGATTAATGCAATAAGAACGATGACATGATGAAGACAAGATCTATTGATGTATAAATAGACCCCATCATTTTATCCTTAGTAGAAACGATACATACGTGTTGGTTCCCCTTCTGTCACTGGGATGAAGCACCGTAAGGTCGAACCCGCTACAAAGCACCTCTTCCATTGCAAGATAAATGGATCAAGTTGGCCAAACAAAACCCAAATATCGGAGAAGAAATACGAGGCTATAAGCAATCATGCATATAAGAGATCAAAGAAGACTCAAATAACTTTCATGGATAAAAAGATAGATCTGATCATAAACTCAAATTCATCGGATCCCAACAAACACACTGCAAAAAAGTTACATCATATGGATCTCCAAGAGACCATTGTATTGAGAATCAAACGAGGGAGAGGAAGCCATCTAGCTACTAACTACGGACCCGTAGGTCTACAAAGAACTACTCACGCATCATTGGAGAGGCACCAATGGAAGTGGTGAACCCCTCTGTGATGGTATCTAGATTGGATCTGGTGGTTTTGGACTCTGTGGGAGTGGAATTGATTTTCGTCGACTCTCCTAGGGTTTCTGGAATCTTGGGGCATTTATAGAGCAAAGAGTCGGTTCAGGGGGCACCCGAGGTGGGCACAACCAACCAGGGCGCGCCTGGGCCTCCAGGCACACCTTGGTGGGTTGTGCTCCCCTCGGAGCACCCCCTGCTACCTCTTGAGCTTGCATTGGTTTTTCCCTTCAAGAGGAAAGGGTGATGTAGCAAAGTAGCATAAGTATTTCCCTTAGTTTTGAGAACCAAGGTATCAATCCAGTAGGAGACAACGCAACAAGCCACCGTATACTTACACAAACAAACACCAACTTGCAACAGTCGCGACAAAGGGGTTGTCAATCCCTTCACGGTTATTCGCAAAGTGAGATCTGATAGAGATGGATAAACGCTAAAGTAATATTTTTTTGGTATTTTTGGTTTATGGGATAGAAAGTAAAGATTGCATAATAAAGGAATGGCGACAGAAATTGGCAAGTTAGCGGGAAAATGTTATGATGTAAAATAGACCCGGGGGCCATAGGTTTCACTAGAGGCTTCTCTCAAGATAGAAATTATTACGGTGGGTGAACAAATTATGCCGAGCAGTTGATAGAAAAGTGCAAAGTTATGACGATATCTAAGGCAATGATCATGAATATAGGCATCACGTCCATGTCAAGTATTCCGAAACGATTCTGCATCTACCACTATTACTCCACACATCGACCGCTATCCAGAATGCATCTAGAGTATTAAGTTCATAAAGAACAGAGTAACGCTTTAAGCAAGATGACATGATGTAGAGGAATTAACTCAAGCAATATGATGAAAACCCCATCTTTTTATCCTCGATGGCAACAATACAATATGTGCCTGCTGCCCCTGCTGTCACTGGGAAAGGACACCGCAAGATTGAACCCAAAGCTAAGCACTTCTCCCATTGCAAGAAAAACCAATCTAGTTGGCCAAACCAAATCGATAGTTCGAAGAGACTTGCAGAGATATCAAATCATGCATAAGAATTCAGAGGAAATTTAAATAATATTCATAGATAAGCTGATCATAAATCCACAATTCATCGGATCTCGGCAAACACACCGCAAAAGAGTATTACATCGAATAGATCTCCAAGGACATCGAGGAGATATTGAGAATCAAAGAGAGAGAAGAAGCCATCTAGATACTAGCTATGGACCCGTAGGTCTAAAGTAAACTACTCACGCTTCATCAGAGAGGCAATGGTGTTGATGTAGAAGCCCTCCGTGATTGAATCCCCCTCCGGCAGGATGCCGAAAAAGGCACCAAGATGGGATCTCACGGGTACATAAGGTTGCGGCGGTGGAAAAGTGGTTTCGTGGCTCCCCTGGATGTTTTGGGGGTATAAGAGTATATATAGGAGGAAGATCTAGGTCAGGAGATCAACAAGGGACCACAAGGTTGGGGGGCACGCCCTCCACCCTGTGGCCGCCTCGAGGCTCCTCTGACTTGCACTCCAAGTCTCCTGGGTGTCTTCTTGTCCAAGAAAAATCATCGCGAAATCATTTGGACTCCGTTTGGTATTCCTTTTCTGCGAAACTCTAAACCAAGGAAAAAACAAAAACTAGCACTGGGCTCTAGGTTAATAGGTTAGTCCCAAAAATCATATAAAATAGCATATTAATGCATATAAAACATCCAAAATAGATAATATAATAGCATGGAATAATAAAAAATTATAGATACGTTGGAGACGTATCAAGCATCCCCAAGCTTAATTCCTGCTTGTCCTCGAGTAGGTAAATGATAAAAACAGAATTTTTCATGTGGAATGCTACCGAACATATTTATCCATGTAATTCTCTTTATTGTAGCATGAATGTTCAGATCCGTAATATTCAAAACAAAAGTTTAATATTGACATACAAACAATAATACTTCAAGCATACTAACAAAATAATTATGTATTCTCAAAATAACATGGCCAAAGAAAGCTTATCCCTACAATATCTTATAGTCTGGCTATGCTCCATCTTCATCACACAAAATATTTAAATCATGCACAAGCCCCGATGACAAGCCAAGCAATTGTTTCATACTTTTGATGTTCTCAAACCTTTTCAACTTTCACGCAATACATGAGTGTGAGCCATGGACATTGCACTATAGGTGGAATAGACGGTTATTGTGGAGAAGACAAAAAGAAGGAGATAGTCTCACATCAACTAGGCGTATCAACGGGCTATGGAGATGCTCATTAATAGATATCAATGTGAGTGAGTAGGGATTGCCATGCAATGGATGCACTAGAGCTATAAGTTTATGAAAGCTCAAAAAAGGAAAACTAAGTGGGTGTGCATCCAACTTGCTTGCTCATGAACAACTAGGGTGTTTTGAGGAAGCCCATTGTTGGAATATACAAGCCAAGTTCTATAATGAAAAATTCCCACTAGTGTATGAAAGTGACAACATAAGAGACTCTCTATCATGAAGATCATGGTGCTATTTTGAAGCACAAGTATGGCAAAAAAGGATAGTAACATTGTCCCTTCTCTCTTTTTCTCTCATTTTTTGGGCCTTCTCTTTTTTATTTGGCCTTTCTCTCTTTTTTTATTTCCTCACATGGGACAATATGCTCTAATAATGAAAATCATCACACTTATATTTACTTACAACTCAAGAATTACAACTCGATACTAGAACAAAAAATATGACTCCATGTGAATGCCTCCGGCGGTGTACTGGGATGTGCAATGAATCAAGAGTAACATGTATAAAAAATATGATGAACGATGGATTTGCCACAAATTCGATGTCAACTACATGATCATGCAAAGCAATATGACAATGAAGATGTGTGTCACAATAAATGGAACGGGGGAAAGTTGCATGGCAATATATCTCGGAATGGCTATGGAAATGCCATGATAGATAGGTATGGTGGCTGTTTTGAGGAAGGATATGTGGTGGGTTTATGGTACCGGCGAAAGATGTGCGTTACTAGAGAGGCTAGCAATGGCGGAAAGGTGAGAGTGCGTATAATCCATGGAATCAACAATAGTCATAAAGAACTCAAATACTTATTGCAAAAATATATTAGTCATCGAAACAAAGTACTACACGCATCTCCCTAGGGGGATAGATTGGTAGGAAAATACCATCGTTCGTCCCCGACCGCCACTCATAAGGAAGACAATCAAAAAACATCTCATGCTCCAACTTCGTTACATAACGGTTCACCTTATGTGCATGCTACGGGACTCACAAACTTTAACACAAGTATTTTTCAAATTCACAACTACTCACTAGCATGACTCTAACATCGCCATCCTCATGTCTCAAAACAATCATAAGGAATCAAACTTCTCATAGTATTCAATGCACTTTATATGGAAGTTTTTATTATATCTGAAAGTGCTAGTTATCGACTAGAGGAGGGTGAATAGGCGAGTTTTATGAAAGTCTTCAAAACACGGGGGCTTTGAAGACAAACAGTAGAAATGAACCTATTGATATGCAGCGGAAGGTAGACTATACTAGACAACCCATAGTCAAGTAAGCAATGAAGTGAAAGCACGAAGACTATCAGCATCTAGGTAGTATGGATCAGGATGGAAGATAGTACGAAGCTAGACAACAACAGTCTTCACACAGTGAAGACAATCAGATCATGCAAGCAGGCAATGACTTCATGAACACAAACTATAAAGTAAAGGGATGGGAAGGATAGAACCAGTTGCTTGGTGAGGACAAGGATTTGGTAGACTAGTTCCAGTTGTTGTGACAACTATACGTCTGGTTAGGGAGGCTGAGATTTAATTCAGAAGACCGCGTCTTCACCTTATTCCCCTTGAGCTAAGAACACTTAGTCCTCGCTCAATCACTCTGGTAAGTCTTCAAGGTAGACTTCCAAACCTTCACAGACTTCGTTCACTGGCAATCCACAATGGCTCTAGGATGCTCAGAACATGACGCCTAACCGGCTGGAGGATTCACAGTCCTCAAGTGTAACAAGTCTTCAGATCACGCGGACAAAAAGACTTCAGTGATGCCTAACACTCTTTGGCTCTGGGTGTTTTGGGCTTTGTCCTCGCAAGGGTCTCTCTCTCAAATGCTTCAGAGGTGGGTTGCTCTCAAACGACAAAAGTCGTGCACTAACTCTGAGCAGCCACCAATTTATGGTGTAGGGGGTGGGCTATTTATAGCCAGGAGGCAACCCAACCTGATTTGTCTGAAATGACACTGGGTCACTAAGGAACTAACACGTGTCCAACGGTCAGATTTCAAACACACGCGGCAGCTAGACTTTGGCTACAAGTAAAGCTGACTCATCCAACTCTGGATAAGATTTGCTCTCATTGTCTTCGCTCGAAGACATAGAATTTGGTTGAGCATCACATCAGTCACTCTGACTTTGTTCACTTGGACCCCACTTAACAGTATGATGGTTCCTATGACTCAACACAGAAGAAAAGGAAACTATGAAATAACTATGTCTTCGCACTCCATAGTCTTCATGTGAATGTCTTCTCAAGTCATAATCTTGGTTGTGAATATTTTCACAGACCACCATTGTCTTCAATGTCTTCAAACATTTTTAGGGTTCATCTCTGGTAGGTAAACCGAATCAATAAGGGACTACTACCTGTGTTATCCTGCAATTCACAAACACATTAGTCCCTCAACCAAGTTTGTCGTTAATACTCCAAAACCAACTAGGTGCCGGTGGCACTAGATGCACTTACAATCTCCCCCTTTTTTGTGATTGATGACAAACAGGTTGAAGTTTTCAACAGGGATAAGAGTATGTGAAAGTTAAGGGTTAAGGGACTGTCTTCATAAGTAGTAAAAGGCTCCCCTGAAGATGTGCATATAAGTAGTTTGCTTTTGAATACAAATGCACATGGCAGGTTTTACTTGTGGAGATCCTCTTCAACTTATGAAGACAATTCATCATGCATATAAAGATATAACGAAGATAATGACATGCATAATGAAAAATGGACGTCTGCGGAATGGCTTCATGCAGAATTTGTCATCGCATCACAAGGTAGCAGAAAAAGTAGCAGACGACCATCAAGTTTAAGTGTTACAACTCAAAGAACCAAATGTATCAAAAGACAAGAGTTGTAAAGACTTAGCAGAAAAATAATGCAACTACCCATAGGGACCCACTTGAAGACTATCAACTCATAAGCTTCTCCCCCTTTTGTCAGTAATGACCAAAAAGGTTTGAAGACATAGAGTATCTACTCATTCCCAGAGGGAGTAGATGATGGAGCAGGGTCGACGTTGGAGTTTGGTGGTGCAGTCGGGCCTGATGCAGAGTCGTGGCGCAGTGCGGTCAATGTTGGTGAAGTGGCGTCGTCTTCTTCATCGACGACTCTTGCAACAACAGTTGCAGCCGAAGATGAACGCTCAGAATCTTCAACTGAGGAGTGCGGCGCGGGCTTGCATTTTGAGGTGGACTGGAGTCAAACTTGAAGTGCTCTGTGAAGCCATCGGCAATCAGATCATCTTCAGAACATAACAGCGTAAGGCTCTTCCAGGACCGCTGAGGGAGTCCTGGATTAGGGGGTGTTCGGATAGCCAGACTATACCTTCGGCGAGACTCCTGGACTATGAAGATACAAGACTGAAGACTTCGTCCCGTGTCCGGAAGGGACTTTCCTTGGCGTGGAAGGCAAGCTTGGCGATACGGATATGTATATCTCCTACCATTGTAACCGACTCCGCGTAACCCTAGCCCTCTCCGGTGTCTATATAAACCGGAGGGTTTTAATCCGTAGGACACAACAAGAACAACAATCATACCATAGGCTAGCTTCTAGGGTTTAGCCTCCTTGATCTCGTGGTAGATCTACTCTTGTACTACCCATATCATCAATATTAATCAAGCAGGAGTAGGGATTTACCTCCATCGAGAGGGCCCGAACCTGGTTAAAAATACCGTGTCCCTTGTCTCCTGTTACCATCCGCCTAGACGGACAGTTCGGGACCCCCTACCCGAGATCCGCCGGTTTCGACACCGACATTGGTGCTTTCATTGAGAGTTCCTCTGTGTCGTCACTTTTAGGCCCGATGGCTCCTCCGATCATCAGCAGTGATGCGGTCCAGGGTGAGACTTTTCTCCCCGGACAGATCTTCGTATTCGGCGGCTTTGCACTGCGGGCCAATTCGGTTGGCCATCTAGAGCAGATTGAAAGCTACGCCCCTGGCCATCAGGTCAAATTCGGAAGTCTGAACTACACGGCTGACATCCGCGGGGACTTGATCTTCAAGGGATTCGAGCCACAGACGAGCGCGCTGCACTGTCACGAAGGGCATGATTTAGCTCTGCCGCCGAACAGTGTCCTAGAGGCCGCGCCCGCATCAGCTCCGACCTTTAGTTCGGAGCCGATTGCGCCGACCGAGGACGGGTGGTTGGACGCCGCCTCGGAGGCTAAAATCTCTACGGCGATCGAGCCGAACACCAGCTTTGTCCCTTGCGAAGCCCGTGACTCCAAGGTGTCGGACTCCTCTCTGGACTCCGAGCCCCCCGCGCCCCTGCCGATCGAATCCGATTGGGCGCGGATTATGGAGTTCACCGCCGCGGACATCTTTTAGCACTCACCCTTCGGTGATACTCTGAATTCACTAAAGTCTCTCTCTTTATCAGGAGAGCCCTGGCTGGACTACGGTCAGCAAGGTTGGGATGTGGATGATGAAGAAATTCAAAACCCACCCACCACCCACTTTGTAGCCACTGTCTATGATTTAACCGACATGCTCGACTACGACTCCGAAGACATCGACGGTATGGATGCCGATGCAGGAGACGATCAGGAACCAACGCCTATAGGGCACTGGAAAGCCACCTCGTCATATGACATATACATGGTGGACACCCCAAAAGAAGGCGATGGCGATGGAACAGCGGAGGATGACCCCTCCAAGAAACAGCCTAAGCACCGACGTCAGCGGCGCCGCTCTAAATCCCGCCAAAGCAAAAAACGATGATTCCGGCATGGGAGATAATAACACTCCGGACAGTGCCGAAGAAAACCCCCTCCAGCAAAACTCAGCACAGGAGGATGGAGAAGCCAACCCTCATGAGAGAGCGGCAGACAGAGAGGTCAAGGACGATAATTACATGCCTCCCTCCGAAGACGAGGCAAGCCTCAACGACGACGAATTTGTCGTGCCTGAGGATCCCGTCTAACAAGAGCGCTTCAAGCGCAGGCTTATGGCCACGGCGAGCAGCCTCAAGAAAAAACAGCTGCAGCTTAGAGCTGATCAAGACTTGCTAGCCGACAAATGGACGAAAGTCCTTGCAGCCGAAGAGTATGAACTCTAACGCCCCTCCAAAAGCTACCCAAAGCGCAGGTTGCTACCCCGATTAGAGGAGGAAGCACCCACATCACCAGCGCATGATGCGGCCGACGGGCCACCTCGTGGGCGCGACAGAGAGGCCTCTCGGCCCTCCACTCAAGCCGTACCCCAGCGCGCTTTAAAAATACCAAGGCACGGGGAAATGCGCCAGACCTGCGAGATATATTGGAGGGCAAGGCAAAGCAAACAAGGTCGATCTACGGATCGCGTGGGTGCCCCACGGCTCGAGACGGTAATCGTCACGCTGAATACAGTAAATCCGGCCGGGCCGAACACAGTAGACAAAGCTCGTTTGAGCTACGTCGTGATATAGCTCAATATAGAGGTGCCGCACACCCACTATGCTTCACAGATGAAGTAATGGATCATTAAAGCCCCGAGGGTTTCAAACCCGTGAACATCGAATCATACGATGGCACAACAGATCCTGCGGTATGGATCGAGGACTATCTCCTTCATATCCACATGGCCCGCGGTGATGACCTACACGCCATCAAATACCTCCCACTCAAGCTTAAAGGACCAGCTCGGCATTGGCTTAACAGCTTGCCAGCAGAATCAATTGGTTGTTGGGAGGACCTAGAAGCCGCATTCCTCAACAATTTCCAGGGCACTTATGTGCGACCACCAGACGCCGATGACCTAAGCCACATAATTCAGCAGCCAGAGGAATCGGCCAGGCAATTCTGGACACGGTTCCTAACCAAGAAAAATCAAATCGTCGATTGTCCGAACGCAGAGGCCCTAGCGGCCTTCAAGCATAATATCCGCGACGAGTGGCTTGCCCGGCACCTTGGACAGGAAAAGCCGAAATCTATGGCAGCCCTCAGGACACTCATGACCCGCTTTTGCGCGGGAGAAGATAGCTGGCTGGCTCGTAGCAATAACATAACCAAGAGCCCTGGTAATTCGGATACCAAGGACAACAGTGCCAGGTCGTGTCGCAACAAGCACAAGCGCCGCATTAACGGCGACAATGTTGAGGATACGACAGTTAATGCCGGATTCAGAGGCTCTAAACCCGGTCAGCGGAAAAAGCCATTCAAGAGAAATAGTCTGGGCCCGTCCAGTTTGGACCGAATACTCGACCGCTCGTGCCAGATACATGGCACCCCCGAAAAGCCAGCCAATCACACCAACAGGGATTGTTGGGTGTTCAAGCAGGCCGGCAAATTAAATGCCAAAAACAGAGACTAGGGGCTACATAGCGACAACGAGGAGAAGCCCCGGCCGCCGAACAGTAGTGGACAGAAGGGATTCCCCCACAAGTGCGGACGGTGAACATGATATACGCAACCCACATCCCCAAGAGGGAGCGAAAGCGTGCGTTAAGGGATGTATACGCGATGGAGCCAGTCGCCCCGAAGTTCAACCCATGGTCCTCCTGCCCGATCACTTTTGATCGAAGGGACCACCCCACTAGCATCCGTCACGGCGGATTTGCCGCATTGGTTCTAGACCCAATTGTTGACGGATTTCACCTCACTAGAGTCCTTATGGACGGCGGCAGCAGCCTGAACCTGCTTTATCAGGACATAGTGCGGAAAATGGGCATCGATCCTTCGAGGATTAAACCCACTAAACCTTTAAAGGCGTCATACCAGGTGTAGAGGCCAACTGTACAAGCTCAGTCACACTTGAAGTGGTCTTCGGATCTCCGGATAATTTCCGAAGCGAGGACTTAATCTTCGACATAATCCCGTTCCGCAGTGGCCATCACGCACTGCTCGGGCGAACCGCATTTGCCAAGTTCAATGCGGTACCGCATTATGCGTACCTCAAGCTCAAGATGCCAGGCCTTCGAGGAGTCATTACGATCAATGGAAACACCGAACGCTCTATCCGTACGGAGGAGCATACGGCGGCTCTCGCAGCGGAAGTACAAAGCAGCCTCTCAAGGCAATTCTCCAGTCCGGCCATTAAACGTCCGGACACCGTCAAGCGCGCCGGAGTAACCTACAGCAAGACCGCCTGGCATGTTCCGAGCAGGCGTAGCAATGCGGCCCCAACCCCAGCCCTTGCGAAATTGCAAAACCAGTGTTGCACGTACATAACTACGCTCTGGAAATACCATGGGCACAGGGGGAGGGGCACCATCACGGCACGCCCAAAACACGGCTTAAACCGCACTAGGGGCTGCCGATTTTCTTACTTTTATCTTACTTTCAGGACTCCATTCTTCGGAAGGCCTAACCGGCTGTACAATTGCCGCATAAACGATGCAAGAACCAGGGAAGCAGAAAGCCACGCCGCACTATGGAACTCTCAGGTGGCCTCTATAACGAGCAGTATACCTATTTTGCATATCATTCCTCAGCCCACCCCTGGAAAGGACATGTTAAATCCACCTTTTGCTTATCACACTATTTGTATCGTTCTTCTTTGATCGCAGCTTTTTTCAAATAAACAATGCATAGCTTTTCCGAAGTCCTGTTTGATGAAGAGGATCTCCGAACCATAAACCGGGAAGTGCACCCCCTGGCTTGTCAACTGATTGAAGAGGTGGATCTGTCCCACTATCAAACCAACTATGATGATCAAAACAAGCGGGTTGCTGCACAAATTCCTGAAGCTGAGAATCTGATTCCGCCAATCCGTAAGCACACTTACGCTCTTGACATTGAACCGTCCCTGATGATAAGTGATGAAGCTGTATTTCAAGCCTTAACTGGGATCGACTGGGCAACTGTTGATTTCCATCCACTGGGTAGGGAGGAAGAAGTTGAACTGGCGCGAGATGATCCGCAATCGTCAGGTCAAGCCGGTGACCAAGCGTGAATCGGAGGCCGGTTAAAACCACTGCATGTTGTGACATGCATTTGATAAAAACAATGATCTCTTTGGGCACTGGAACGCCTTGTAATAGGCTAGTTAATATACTTGGTCTGGTATGCCTTCGTGCATATTTATCTTCAGCTGATGCTTGTTTGATACATATTTATTCAAACTGTTTCTGTAGTCAAGAAGCTTAAAACGCCCTGGCGGTTTACCACCAGGCGGGTCATGATACCCATGTATATAAAACCAAAGATGATAACTTATGTTAGAATATATATAAAAGATATACAATACCTACCACCGTCGGGCAGGATGTTGGTTGGCCAACCTTGTAGCTGGGCTGATAACCCGAACTTTGGAGGAGAAAACAGCTCATGTTTAATATAAGGCCGGTTTACAATGTAAACTATTCCAGGTTATGATAAACCCCGTTTTACTCCATAATAAGATGGTAACCGAAGATCGGACCAGGCAAATAGTATCCGGATTAAGATTTGACCGTGTTCCGCCGACGTATAATTGACAGTCGAACCCGATTAACCACGTCGGTTTTTTAAAAAGCAACAAAAATGTTCATCAAGAAAGAGAACAGAAATCAAGCAAAGGCAAACATAAAATCCATTGTAATCAAGAGGTATTACCATGGTCGGACACGACCAAGCCCCCAAAAAGGCGTAGCGATGGTTCGAGTCAGCCAGATCCCCAAATGATGCATTGGCAGTACGCCGATCAAGAGGTGTAGCTATGGTTCAGGTTTGACCATGCCCCCAAGTGATGTTGTGGCTTTGCGCCGATCAAGAGGTGTGACTATGGTTTGCATACGACCAAGCCCCCAAGTGATGATGTGGCATTGCGCCTATCAAAAGGTGTTGCTATGGTTCGGACACGACCAAGCCCCCAACTGACATAATATAAAGCTTTTGAGAAGCTGAATCAAGGGGTAAACCGGATGCCGCTTTAAGAACAGAAGCTCCATGTAACCACTCATGACGTAAAAAGAACAGATACCCCGCTTTAGCTGAGGTTCCGGTTTATTATATTGATCATAATATATACATTGCCATAATATGTACATAAGCAAAGCCTATAGCTCAAGTATAGTAGGGTCAAAGCTAAGCAATATTCCACGGCCGGTTGGTCTCCTCCTCCGACGTACATGAGTCTTTGCGCTCTCGAATATTGATTAGGTAGTATGACCCGTTGTGTAGATTCTTGCTGACCACAAAAGGTCCTTCCCAAGGTGGGGATAACTTGTGCATATCCGTCTGATCCTGGATGAGCCGGAGCACCAAATCTCCTTCTTGAAAGGTTCTGGTTCTAACCCGGCGGCTATGATAGCGACGTAGATCTTGCTAATAAATCGCCGAACGGGCGGCCGCTATGTCACGCTCCTCATCCAACAGGTCAAGAGCTTCTTTCCGTGCCTTCTCGTTGTCTGCTTCAACATATGCCGCTACATGAGGTGAATCATGACGGATGTCACTCGGAAGAACCGGCTCCGCTCCATAAACCATGAAGAACGGCGTGTATCCTGTCGATCTGTTGGGTGTGGTGTTGATGCTCCATAACACAAAAGGTAGCTCCTCAACCCAACAACCTGGCGTCCGTTGCAGAGGGACCATAAGCCGGGGTTTGATGCCTCTCAAGATCTCTTGATTGGCCCTCTCCGCTTGACCATTGGACTGTGGGTGAGCCACTGATGATACGTCAAGCAGGATGTGCTCACGTTGACAGAACTCCTTCATGGCACCCTTGGACAGATTGGTACCATTGTCAGTGATAATGCTATGCGGAAAGCCAAACCGGAAAATCACCTTTTTGATGAATTGCACCGCCGTGGCCGCATCACACTTGCTAACGGGCTCTGCCTCTACCCACTTTGTGAACTTGTCAGCCGCCACCAAGAGGTGGGTCTTCTTATCCTTGGACCTCTTGAAAGGCCCAACCATATCCAGCCCCCAAGTTACAAACGGCCAAGTAATTGGAATCATCCTTAATTCTTGAGCCGGTACATGAGCGCGTTTGGAGAACTTCTGACAGCCATCACATGGTCTGACCAAGTCCTCAACATCAGCATGAGCTGTCAACCAATAAAACCCGTGACGAAACGCTTTGGCCACCAAAGATTTTGAACCGGCATGGTGACCACAATCTCCTTCATGGATCTCGCGCAAAATCTCACAGCCTTCCTCAGGAGATACATAGCATTGAAACACCCCTGATACACTGCAATGATGCAACTCTCCATTGAAAATAGTCATGGACTTGGATCGCCAGATTATCTGCCTGGCCAGAGTCTCATCCTCTGGTAACTCGCCTCGGTTCATGTACGCGAGATAAGGAATCATCCAATCTAGGATAACATGAATAGCCGCCACCAACTGAGCCTCCAGATCAGGAATAGCCAAATCCTCTTCACCAGGGAGCTTGACGGATGGATTATGCAGAACATCCAAGAAGACATTAGGCGGGACCGGTTTACATGGAGAACCCAGTCGGCTTAAAGTGTCCGTTGCTTCGTTCTTCCGCCGGTCCACATGATCCACCTGATAACCTTTAAAGTGACCTGCAAAAATATCCACCTCACGACGATATGCTTCCATGAGTGGATCCTTGGAATCCCAAGTGCCAGACACTTGTTGAGCCACCAGGTCCAAGTCACCAAAGCACTTAACTCGGCTTAGATTCATCTACTTAGCCATCCGAAGACCATGGAGTAAAGCTTCATACTTAGCTGCATTGTTAGTACAAGGGAACATTAAACGGAGAACATAACAATACTTGTCACCTCGTGGGGAAGTTAATACGACTCCAGCCCCCGAGCCCTCCAATTGCCTGGACCCATCAAAATGAATAGTCCAATAAGTGTGATCTGGCTTCTCTTCATGTGCTTGCAGTTCTGTCCAATCGTTGATGAAATCCACAAGTGCCTGAGACTTGATTGTTGTTCGAGGTATGTATTTCAACCCATGAGGCCCAAGCTCTATAGCCCACTTGGCAATCCGGCCAGTTGCTTCCCTATTCTGGATTATATCTCCCAAAGGAGCAGAGCTGACCACTGTGATAGGATGACCTTGGAAGTACTGTTTAAGCTTCCGGCTTGCCATGAAAACTCCATACACCAACTTTTGCCAATGCGGGTACCTTTGCTTGGACTCAATAAGTAGTTCACTGATATAGTAAACCGAACGTTGAACCGGATATTCCTTGCCTGCCTCCTTGCGGTCCACCACAATAGCCACGTTGACTGCTCGAGCGTTAGCAGCCACATATAACAACAACGGTTCTTTATCAACCGGAGCAGCAAGAACCAGTGGATTAGCCAGCTGCCGCTTTAAATCTTCAAACGCCTCATCCGCGGCGGAATCCAGACAAAGTTGTCGGTTTTCTTCAACATCTGATACAAAGGAATCGCCTTCTCGCTGAGGCGGCTGATAAACCGGCTCAACGCGGCAATCCGGCCTGCCAAGCGTTGAACGTCATTGATACACTTCGATTTAGCCAAGGAGGTGATGGATGTGATCTTTTCCGGGTTAGCCTCAATGCCCCTGTTAGACACCAGAAAGCCCAATAGCTTGCCTGCCGGTACACCAAAAACGCACTTGGCCGGATTAAGCATCATCTTGTAAACCCGTAGGTTATCAAAGGTTTCCTTCAAATCATCAACCAGAGTCTCCTTCTTCCTTGACTTGACCACAATATCATCCACATAGGCATGAACATTTCGGCTGATTTGCTTATGAAGGCAATTCTGCACACATCGTTGATAAGTCGCCTGGGCACTCTTGAGCCCAAAGGGCATAGACACATAGCAGAAGGCTCCAAAGGGAGTTATGAAGGTCGTCTTCTCTTGGTCCTTAACTGCCATTTTAATCTGGTGATAACCAGAATATGCATCCAGAAAACTCAAACGCTCACAACCCGCCGTAGCATCAATAATTTGATCAATACGGGGGAGGGCAAAAGGATCTGCTGGACAAGCTTTGTTGAGATCTGTGTAATCCACACACATACGCTAGGTGCCATTCTTCTTAAGAACCAGCACCGGATTAGCTAACCATTCAGGATGGAAAACTTCAACGATAAAACCAGCCGCTAAGAGCCTGGCCACTTCCTCTCCAATAGCCTTGCGCCTTTCTTCATTGAACCGGCAGAGAAACTGCTTCACCGGTTTATACTTAGGATCAACATTAAGAGTGTGCTCAACGAGTCCTCTCGGTACACCTGGCATGTCAGAAGGCTTCCACGCAAAGATGTCCCAATTCTCACGGATGAACTCGATGAGCGCGCTTTCCTATTTCGGATCCAAGTTGGCACTAATGCTGAACTGCTTGGACGAATCGCCAGGTACGAAGTCAACAAGCTTAGTCTCAGCAGCCGATTTAAACTTCAGGGCTGGATCATGCTTTGTAGTTGGCTTCTTCAACGAAGTCATATCTGTCGGATCAACATTATCTTTATAAAACTTCAACTCTTCTGTGGCACAAACTGACTCAGCATAGGCCGCATCACCTTCTTCACACTCCAGAGCAATCTTGCGGCTTCCATGGATGGTTATGGTCCCCTTGTGACCCGGCATCCTGAGCTGCAGATAAACATAACAGGGTCGTGTCATAAACTTAGCATAAGCCGGCTATCCAAACAGAGCATGATACGGACTTCTGATTTTCACCACTTCAAAGGTCAATGTTTCTGATCTGGAATCATGATCATCTCCAAAAGCCACCTCCAGAGCTATCTTACCAACAGGATATGCCAATTTACCAGCTACCACACCATGGAACACCGTATTGGATGGTTTAAGATTTTTATCGGTTAACCCCATGCGACGGAAAGTTTCATAATAATGGATATTGATACTGCTTCGTCCATCCATGAGTACCTTGGTGGACTTATAACCTCCCACCTGGGGTGCCACCACCAAAGCCATTTGACCCGAATTGTCAACCCAGGGTGGATGATCCTCTCTACTCCACACAATTGGTCGGTTCAACAGAATTCACGGCCCTCTTATGAAGCTTTTGGTCACGTTTGTCCAAACTAGTGGTAAATACATGGTATTGCCCACTGTTTAACTGCTTCGGGTTGCTCTGATAACCCGATTGCTGCTGCTGCTGATTGTAGCCACCTTGGCTGCCCTGGTTACCTTGATTGTTGTGTCCTCCCTCATTACCATTGAAGCCTGAACCGGAATTTCCTCCACCATAACCCGGCCCATGACATCCGAAGCCTGAACCACCACCTGATCCGTGATCATACCGGAAAGCATCAGAATTTTTGAACTCCTGCATGATGTAACAGTCCTTCCAGAGGTGTGTGGCCGGCATTTCCTTCGTCCCATGTTTTGGGCAGGGCTGGTTTAATAGGTAAGATAGGCGGTCCGGGTTAGGATTAGGCGCTCCGCTGTGATTCGGTGTTTACCCTTTCGTCCCTGGCCCTTGTACTGTGTGCTGGTATTAGCCACAAAGTCCACACTGTTATCCGCTTTACGCTTGCCCGCCGTTTCCATGACCCGTCGGGTTGTAGTGCTGCGCTTTGGTGTTGCCGCTCTTTTTTCCCTTCCCTGTCTTATCATCATCAGACTCGGGATCCTTGGTACTATCATAATCAGCATACTTCACTAACGTGGTCATGAGGGTTCCCATATCATTGCAATGGCGTTTCAGCAGTCCCAATTTCAACTTCAGAGGTTCAAACCGGCAGTTGCCTTCCAAGGTTATCACTCCAGAATTGGCATTGATGCGGTCTGACGAATGCAAGATTTTCGAGACCCGGCGCACCCAACGGGTTGTCGATTCTCCTTCCTCTTGGAAACAGGCAGCCAGGTCTACTATCGACATAGGCTGCTTGCATGTATCCTTAACATTCTGGATAAACCGGGCTCTCAATTCGGCCCATGAACTGATAGAGTTAGCCGGTAAACTTTTTAACCAAGTACGGGCCGTCCCCTCTAGCATCATGGTGAAATATTTAGCACACGCCACATCGTCCACATCAAGCATCTCCATGGCCATCTCATAGCTCTCCACCCATGTTTCTGGAGATAAATCAGCAGTGTAATTTGGCACCTTACACGGGCCCTTGAAATCCTTGGGCAGGCGTACGTTGCGTAACGCTGGAACAAGACATGACACCCCCAAAGAACTAGAGGTAACTCCTGGCTCGATTGATGTGGTTGGACGAACCGGAGTAAGCTGACGAGCTTCATAGTGTGTCGCTAACTCGGCCTCCCTGCGCGCTCGGGCCCGGTCTACCACCTCCTGAGCATCACCAGCTCCACCTGCCGGGTTGTTGCCATGGGGCGCTTCATGGTTCCGTGCATTGCTCGACACGGCCGGTTTATCCATACGCCTGCTGTAACTCCGGCTTGGACGAGTGGTGGAATGAATTCGATCACGGCTGTATGAATACGCTTCTTGTTGAACCAAGGTTGTCCGAAGAAGCTCCTTAACCCGGCGCGCCTCCACCGCCGCCGGAGAATCACCTTCAACTGGGATGGCCTCCAGTCGTGAAGCGGCAGCAACGAGATTGTCCATTGGAGTAGAATAATGACCCGGCGGTGTTGGGACGGGCTAAGACACAATGTTGTTCTGCCGAGGCGGATCCATCAAACGTGGCTAAACCGGCGCACCCGCTCTAGGTGCCTCTGCCCGGTTTGCTACCGGCGGGTTACTGGTCCCCGCTCCTGGGGTGTTAAAGAGGTTCCTAGCATCGTAAACCGGAGGCAGGCGAGACCGGTGCCTCCTCTTTAAGACTTCATGCGATGCGTTCTGATCCAGCATCAGCCGATAAGCCTGTGCGTCTAAAGCGGCCCGCTCCGCGGTCATCCTGGCATCCTCAGCTGCCAAATCGGCCTTGGCCTGGGTGATCTGATCCTTTATCTTTGCAATTTCCACGTTGTGGGCATCCTGATCCTCCGGGTTAGCCTCCGCCATGAGCGTAGCCAACGCATCAAATAGATCAGATAAAACTTGAGCCGGCGGGCGCACAGGGCCTCCTGACCCGGCTGCCGTCGCTACTGCTGATCCGAAGATCATTACTGCTGCGGTCGAAGAGTGGATCGCCGCCTGTGTATCAGCCATGAATATTCCAACCCGGTTTGGCGGATCAGAGGGGTCCGGAATACTGTCGCCATCGGAACAGCCCCCAATCCGGCCATCTTGTAAGTGATATAACGACTCGGTCTCTCCGGTCGATGACTCGTCACCGGAATAAACGACGGTCTCACCACCAGATTCTGATTTGTCCTTGTATTCCCCTCCATGGATGACTCCCACGAAGGCACGCTTCATGGCCGGTTTGACCCGGGCAAATCGCGCACGCTGAGCCGTTTCGACGAGGTCGGTGCAGATGTCCGGCTCAGGGCCCGGTTCACCGATCTTGCCGATGGAGACGTGTATGCCACCAAAGGGGACCTGGTACCCGTACTCAATTGAGTAGGCCTCGGGGCCCCATCCTGCATCGTCGATGTAGAGCTTGCCGCGACGATTCTTAGTCATCCGGCCCACGGCGTAACCCTTGAGTCCTTCGAAGTTGCCCTCCAAGAACTTGAAACCATCGTGCGATAGCCCCATGGTGGGCGCCAACTGTCGTGGTTTTTTCACGGCAGATGTCCTCTTGAAAGGACTTAGTCATGGAGCCATCACTACAGGTTAACTTGAAGGGTTAAAGCGGACAAGGGACGCAAGAGAGTTTATACTAGTTCGGCCCTTCGATGAAGGTAAAAGCCTACGTCTAGTTGTGATGGAATTAATGGGTTTCGATGACCAAGGAGTGAATATGCTTCGCCTAAGTCTCGAGTTGTTGTCTGTCCTCCTGAACCGCCGCCGGGTCGTCCCCTTATATACATGGGTTGATGCCCGCCAGTTTACAGAGTCCCGAGGCCGGCTCATAAACGTGTCCGGCTCGGCCTCTGTTCATTCTACCTTATACTGCAAGTTACATATTAATACCGGTTTACAGCTACAGGCCTTAAACCGGTTCTGGGCCTTGAGCCTATACACAGTGTCACCATCTGACTTCATGGGCTTCAGGCATAATCAACTACTGATGAAGTTAACCCGGCCTCTCCTGGCCGGTTTACGCCCAATAGTAATATCCCCAACGAAGAACGAGGAAGAATTTCAGCTCACCCATCATGGACATCTGATATTGCTCTTGCGTCATATGTCCAAACTCATCACTGTATTTCTTGTCAGTGCAGCCGAAGATAATGTCATCCACATAGATTTGGCACACAAACAGTTCACCATCATATGTCTTCGTGAAGAGTATGGGATCCAGGGAACCAGGTTTGAAGCCTTTGCTCTTTAGGAGGTCTTTGAGTGTGTCATACCAAGCGTGAGGGGCTTGTTTGAGGCCGTACAGTGCCTTATTGAGTTTGTATGCCATGTCATCATGCTTTGGGTCTTCAAAACCAGGTGGTTGTGCAACATACACTTCTTCTTCGATTTTGCCGTTGGGAAAGGCACTTTTTACATCCATTTGGTACAGAAGGATGTTGTGATGGTTGGCATAGGCTAGCAGTATGCGAATGTTTTCAAGACTAGCCACAGGAGCGAAGGTTTCATCAAAGTCAATCCCTTCAACTTGTGTGTAACCTTGAGCAATGAGACGAGCCTTGACGACTTGACCATGCTCATCTTTTTTGTTGCGATAGATCCATTTGGTGCCTATGATATTGTGCTTGCGAGGATCAGGACGCTTAACCAATTCCCATACATTGTTCAGCTCGAACTATTGAAGCTCTTCTTGCATAGCTTGAATCCATTCAGGTTCCATGAAGGCTTCAGCAACTTTCTTGGGTTCAGATATAGAGACAAATGCGAAGTGTCCACATAAATTTGCTAGCTGTGTTGCCCTTGAATGAGTGAGTGGACCAGGTGCATTGATGCTATCGATTATCTTCTCAGTATGTACTTGTCGGGGGTTGGATGCGACATATGCCAAAGGATGGCTTATCATGGTGGGAGCGAGTAGAACGTCGCCGGTGCCTGGAAGCGGGATGAGGCGTAGACATGCACGCCGGCGAATCTTACCCAGCTTCAGGGCTCTCCGAGGAGATAACACCCCTACTGCTGCTCTGCGGGGTCTACGCATGATCACTATGGCAAAGTGTATACAAGGTTGCTCCTTGAGCTGTTTCCTGGAGGTAGGAGAAGGCAAGGCTAGCTCTCTCCCCCTTGTGTTCTCTGGTCTAGTGTCTAAAGAATCGAACCCTTTGCATGGGTGGCCCGGGGGGTTTATATAGGCCTACCCCCCGGGGGTACAATGGTAATCCGGCTGGGCGCGGGTCCCAGTCGTCTGTCTCTCAGGCCGCCATCCTCTCAGCCGACTTCTGGGGCCCGCCGGCTGGTGGGCCCCGCTGACTGCGGGCTACTGTAGCCGTGCTTCTAATGATGCTGGTTTGGTCATGGGGTCATGGCAACAGTGCCGCCGCCTGACGGGCGATCACTGTTGCCACTCCCCGTCTTGTCTGGTTAATGGCGTGCGGGGCCCGTGGGAGGAGCCGGCCGACTCCCACGGAGTCCGTCTTGGGGCGCTCTCGCCGTCTTCTGTATCCCAGCCGACAAGCGGGGCCCGCCGTCTTTGGGCCGTACAGGCAAGCCGACGTGGGCACAGGGTTCCGCCCCCTGGGGCTGATGTCAGGGCTGGCATGGCAACAGTGCCACGCCGGACGGAGATCTCCATCGGTACGTCGCACTGTAGCCATGCCTGCCCTTGGTAAGGGGTGGGCGTGGCCCGTACTGAGGCCACGCCCCGTCCCGCCCCTTGTTCGTGAGGGCAGAGGGTGGTTGGAGTCGCGGGCTGACTCCCCATAGTCGGCTTCTCTGGAAGCCGCCAGCTGGGAGTCGGCTTATTTCATAGTCGTCTCTGGGATTCGGCCGCGAGTGGGTAGCCGGCGGTGCTGCAGCCGACTCCCAAAGGTGGCCCTCTGTCTTGGGATTCTTGAGGGGCGAAGCCTGCCCCGATGTCTTGAAAGGTTCTGGGTCTCGGGTTAGCCTACCCGTGGCCCATTACTCCGACAGTAGTTCCTGAAGCTGGTGAGGCGCCAAGGAAGATACGCGGCCGCTTGCTGGATCACTGAAGTCCCCGGGCCGACTGGTTCAGTCCCCGGGCCAAGCTCTAGAGTCTTCTGTCTGGTCGCCGCAGTCCCCCGGCCGGGTTCTGAAGTCCCCGGGCTGGCTTTGACTATGGCGTTCTTGGAGTCGTTTGCAAGGATTCTTGTGCCGTCTGCTGGGGCTCTTGAGTCAGATCCGACTTCTTCAGGGGGAGCCGGCACAAAAATGGAATCTGACTCTGGTGAAGGCTTGATAGACGGCTTGAGGAGGCGCTGAAGAGCGATGCCGGATGGTATTGCTTGGCGGGTGGAGCCGATTCGTGCCAAAGTATCTGCTTGGTTGTTGTCGTTTCTTGGCACGTGGAGGAACTCGCACCCTTCGAAATATCCGCTGAGTTGCTGCACGAGGAAGCGGTAGCTTGCCATGTTTGCGTCCTTGGTGTCCCAGTCGCCATATGACTGTTGGACCACCAAGTCGGAGTCGCCATAACACAGGATCCGGCGAATGCCAAGCTCTTTGGCAAGCCGGAGCCCGTGAATGAGCGCCTCATACTCAGCGACGTTGTTGGAGGCGGCGAAATGGATCTGCAGTGCATACTTGAGCTTGTCGCCTTTAGGAGAAGTGAGAACAACGCCGGCTCCCAAGCCAGTGGGCATCTTGGAGCCATCGAAATGCATCCGCCAATGGGTGGAGTCGGGCGCTGGCGGCAGGTACTGGGTCTCGGCCTAGTCGACAAGGAAGTCGGCCAGCGCTTGCGACTTGATGGCAGTGCGGGGTTGATAGTAGATCGTGTAGGGGGGCAACTCTATGGCCCATTTGGCCACTCAGCCAGACGCGTCTCGGCTTCCGATGATCTCGGCTAGAGCGGCTGTGCAGACCACAGTGATTGGATGCTCTTGGAAATAAGGCTTCAGCTTCTTGGCGGCAAAGTGCACACCATAGCACATCTTCTGGTAGTGGGGGTAGTTCTGTTTGGAGGTTGACAGCACCTCGCTCAGGTAATATACCGGTCTCTGGACAGGTAGCGCCTTGCCTTCCTCCTTGCGCTCAACTACGATGACTGTGCTGACTACCCGGCTGGTAGCGGCGATGTACAGGAGCATGGGCTCTTTGGGAGTCGGAGCCGCCAACACAGGGGGAGTAACCAACATCCTCTTCAGCTGGAGAAAGGCCTCGTCCGCCTTGTGGTTCCACTCGAAAAAAATTGGTCTTCTTCATGAGCTGGTACAAGGGGAGAGCTTTCTCGCCCAGCCGACTGATGAACCGGCTGATGGATGCCAAGCAGCCGGTGAACTTCTGCACATCCAACAGTCGGCTGGGTACCTCCATCCTCTCGATGGCCTTGATCTTCACAGGGTTGCACTCTATGCCCCGTTCGGAGACCAGGAAGCCGAGGAGCTGGCCGGCTGGTACTCCGAAAACGCACTTCTCGGGGTTAAGCTTGATCTGGAATCGGCGCAGGTTCTCAAAGGTCTCCTTGAGGTCTTCCAGCAGAGTTCCACGCTTCTCCGTCTTCACCACCACATCATCCACGTAGACGTGGGCATTTCTGCCGAGTTGCTTGAGGAGGCACTTCTGCATGCAACGCTGAAAGGTGGCGCCGGCATTCCTCAAGCCGAACGTCATGGTCAAGTAGCAGAAGGCTCCAAATGGCGTGATGAAGGCGGTCTTCAGTCTGTCTGCCGGATTCAGCTTGATCTGGTGATATCCTGAATAGGCATCTAAGAAGCTCAACAGCTCGCATCCGGCTGTGGAGTCTATCACCTGATCGATTCTCGGCAAAGCAAACGGGTCCTTGGGGCAAGCTTTGTTGAGGCTTGTGTAGTCAATGCACATCCGCCACTGCTTGTTCTTCTTCAGCACCAAGACTGGGTTTGCTAGCCATTCTGGAAAAAACACCTCCATGATAAAGCCGGCTACAAGGAGCCGGGCTATCTCTTCTCCAACAACTCTTCTTTTCTCTTCTGACAGGCAGCGCAAGGGCTGCCTGATGGGCTTCGCATCAGATCGGACATGTAGCTTGTGCTCGGCGAATTCCGTCGGTACACCTGGCATGTCTTTGGGGGACCATGCGAAGATGTCCCGATTCTCACGGAGGAAATCGACGAGCTCGCCTTCCTACTTGATGTCAAGGTTTGCACCTATGACAGCGTACCTCTCCGGGTGTTCTGGGTCCAAGGGTATCTTATTTGTCTCTTTGGCTGGCTTGAACAAGCCCTCAGCTTACGACTCCTTGGGGTCGGGCGACATCTCTGGCTACTTGCCGGCCATCGCCACAACCCGATCAAGAAGCCGCTTCTCGGCTGCGATCACCAAGGACTCGGCCAGACGACTGCTCTCAGCCGCACAAGCGGACGACTTTCTGTAGTCGCCGGCTATGGTCAGGATTCCCTTGGAACTCGGCATCTTCATCTTGAGGTAGGCGTAGTGGGGGACAGCCATAAACTTAGCCAAAGCAGGTCGGCCAAGCAGCGCATGGTACGGGCTCTCAAGGTCCACTACTTCAAACCAGACTGGCTCTCGGCGGAAATGATCCTTATCTCCAAAGAGGACATCTACCAAAATCTTGCCGATTGGGGAGCAGGAAAGGCTAGGGACAATGCCATGGAATACAATCCGGCTGCTCTGAAGCTGTCTTTGCTTGACTCCTAACTTCTCCATGGTATCCTTGTACAGGATGTTGATACTGCTACCTCCGTCTATCAGAACTCGCGAGAAGCGAGCGGCCCGCCTATCAGTGGCAAAGGTGGCATCCAGGACCAGGGCGTATGAACCCGGATTCGGCATCACCTCTGGGTGATCAGTTCTGCTCCAACTGATGGGCTTCTCGGACCAGTGCATGAACTCTGGGGTGTCCGACGCCACTGCGTTCACTTCTTGCCGCTTGCTGCGTTTGTCGTCTGCCACACTGGTGAACGCCACATAGGCCCCATGCTCTTCTGGGTACTCGTCTTGTACTGCGCCGACTGGCCTAACAGCCGGCTGCTGGGGTGGAGGCGGAGGCGGCTGCCCAGCAGGCGGAGGAGGCATCAGGTCGTCTCCCTTGGCAATCCTGGTGAGCCAGTGGCACTTCCGGGTGGTGTGGTTTGACGGCTTCGCGCCGCTGTGGAACTTGCAGGGACCATCTAGAGTCTGCTCGTAAGAAAAGGCCGGCATCCAGTTTGACTTGCCGCCTCTCTGTCGCTTGGGCGGAGGCTACCCCTCCGGCTGCTGGTCTTCGACCGTTGCCACCTGTCGACTACTGGAAGCCGGCTGCGGGGCCTTGCTCTTGTGGTTGTTCTGAGGCTGTCGCCGACTGGCGTCTCCAGCCGGAGTTCTGGGAGCCTGAGGGGCCACTTTGCCGGTCGTGCTAAGTTGGATCTCCGTCTTCATGGAGGAGTCGGCTGTGACGTACTTGTCTGCTATGATCAGCAGCTCGTCCAGGGTTTCTGGCTCATCGCAGAGGAGCTTGTGCTTGAGGAGGATGCCTTCTCTGCACCCGGCAGTGAAGTACTCGATGGCCTGCACCTCGTGCACGCCCTCGCAGGAGTTTCGGAGCTCGTCCCAACGCGTGAGGTAGTCGTGAGTCGACTCATTGGGGCCTTGCACGCACAAGGAGAGCTGGCGAGGCTTGGGAGGTCGCTTGTACGTGCTCGTGAAGTTGCGGACGAAAGCTTCGGTGAAGTCGACCCAGCTGTTGATGCTGCGGGGTTTCAGGCTGTTCAGCCATGTCCGGGCCGTGCCCTGGAGCATGAGTGGAACGTACTTCACGGCAACATGCTTGTTGCCGCTTGCTATGTCGATGGCCGTAGCGTAGTCAACCAGCCAATCTTCCGGCTTCACGGAGCCGGTGTACTTGGGAGTATCTCTGGGGAGAGTGAACCCTTTGGGAAAGGGCTCATCTTGGATGCGGGGGCCGAAACACGGCGGACCCAACTCGTCTTCTTCTTCCAGCGTCAGGGATCGGTGGAGTCGGTCGATCCGGTGGCGGGCATCATTCCCTCCGACTCCCTCTCGGCGGCCGAGGCGGCCTCCGAGAGTCAGATGCTCAACGGGTGGCGGGGAGACTCGCCTTTCTCTGCGAGGTGGAGGAGGCAGATAGTCGTCCCGCTGCTCCAGTGCTCTCGGGTGGCCGTCTTGGTCACGCTCGATGGTGATGTGAGTCCGACTGCGACTAGCAGCCGGATCCTTGTCTTTTCTTCCACGGACGCCGCTAGTCGGCGTCCGAGACGTCGCGCCTTGGTCTCGGCGGGGTGGCAGGTCGTCGTTCTGTTGTTGCGGCGCCTCAGTGCGGCAGCCGGCCGCGTTCTGCGTGGCAGCCGCGTCGAGGAGTCGCTGGACTCGCTCCGTCATCAGTCAGCGCTCTTCGCCTTCGAGGTTGTCCAACTCGTCTGCTGCCGCCTGGGCGGCTCGAATGTTCTCTGCGGGCGTGGCGTATACGGGGCGATTGGCCCCGAACATGCTGGCGATGTCCGCGCCGCGCTGCCGGACCGCGCCTAGGCGGCTAGGCCCCGGTGGGGCTGGCGAGCCGCCCACAGCGCGATCCATCTCACGCTGGTAGGCTTCCGACAAGCGTCTCATGCTTGCCAACTTCTTCGCGCCTTCGACGAGCTGAAGGCGGCGTGCTTCCAGCGTCTCGGTGTGAGCGTCCTCTGGAATGGGTGCATCCAGGTCTTGTAGTGCCGCATCGAGCGGGTCATGAGCTCCTCCGTTAGAGTGCTTGCCATGGCCGATGACAAGCACTTCTGCGACGGAGCTTCCGCCGCTCTCCGCGCGAGGAAGCGGCTCGTCATAGACTACAGCGTTGGTGGGGAACGCGTCGACCGACATGGTGTCGGAATCGACCAGCATCGGGTCGGTGGAGCCTACGGACTCTAGGTCAGCGGCAGGCTCGCCGGCGATGTGGAGCCCGTCGAGGAGACCCGCGAGAAGGCTCTCGGGGCCGCCGGTGCCTGCGTCGGATGCAGGCTCATCGGAGAGGCGAACGTCGCCGACAAGTTCAGCGAGGCAGCTGGCGGCGCAAGCGATCTCGGCGCCGTTCAGCGCGTCGGCGCAAACTCCCTTTGGCATGTCGGGCTGGCTGCACTCGCCAGGGAGGAAAAGGGTTCCCGTCCAGAGCAGGTCTCCGGACGACGGTGCACCTCGCCCCACGGTGGGCGCCAGATGTTGGGGGTTGGATGCGACATATGCCAAAGGATGGCTTATCATGGTGGGAGCGAGTAGAACGTCGCCGGTGCCTGGAAGCGGGATGAGGCGTAGACATGCACGCCGGCGAATCTTACCCAGCTTCAGGGCTCTCTGAGGAGATAACACCCCTACTGCTGCTCTGCGGGGTCTCCGCATGATCACTATGGCAAAGTGTATACAAGGTTGCTCCTTGAGCTGTTTCCTGGAGGTAGGAGAAGGCAAGGCTAGCTCTCTCCCCCTTGTGTTCTCTGGTCTAGTGTCTAAAGAATCGAACCCTTTGCATGGGTGGTCCGGGGGGTTTATATAGGCCTACCCCCCGAGGTACAATGGTAATCCGGCTGGGCGCGGGTCCCAGCCGTCTGTCTCTCAGGCCGCCGTCCTCTTCGTCGAATTCTGGGGCCCGCCGGCTGGTGGGCCCCGCCGACTGCGGGCTACTGTAGCCGTGCTTCTAATGACGCTGGCTTGGTCATGGGGTCATGGCAACAGTGCCGCCGCCTGACGGGCGATCACTGTTGCCACTCCCCGTCTTGTCTGGTTAATGGCGTGCGGGGCCCGTGGGAGGAGCCGGCCGACTCCCGGAGGCCGACTCCCACGGGGTCCGTCTTGGGGTGCTCTCGCCGTCTTCTGTATCCCCGTTGACAAGCGGGGCCTGCCGTCTCTGGGCCGTACAGGCAAGCCGACGTGGGCACAGGGTTCCGCCCCCTGGGGCTGATGTCAGGGCTGGCATGGCAACAGTGCCGCGCTGGACAGAAATCTCCATCGGTACGACGCACTGTAGCCATGCCTGCCCTTGGTAATGGGTGGGCGTGGCCCGTACTGAGGCCACGCCCCGTCCCGCCTCTTTTTCGTGAGGACAGAGGGTGGTTGGAGTCGCGGGCCGACTCCCCATAGTCGGCTTCTCTGGAAGCCGCCAGCTGGGAGTCGGCTTATTTCATAGCCGTCTCTAGGATTCGGCCGCGAGTGGGTAGCCGGCGGTGCTGCAGCCGACTCCCAAAGGCGGCCCTCTGTCTTGGGATTCTTGAGGGGCGAAGCCTGCCCCGATGTCTTGAAAGGTTCTGGGTCTCGGGTTAGCCTACCCGTGGCCCATTACTCCGACAGTACTTCATTTGCAACACGAGGATGAACTAGACGTAGACTTTGCTCTTGCTAATCATTGTCTTCATCTTCAGCACTGACTTCAGGCTGAGCAGTGTCTTCTGGTTGATTAGGTGCAGAAATGATAATTTCTTCTTCAGCCTGTGCCTCTGAAGGTATGATTTCTCCAGTACCCATAAGCTTGATAGATTCACTTGGTGAGGCTTCATCTAGCACATTTGGCAGGTGCTCTCTTTGCGAGCCATTAGTCTCATCGAACCGCACATCCCCAGTTTCAACCACTTTATAGTGAAAGAGGTTGAAGACTCTGTAGGAGTGCGAATCCTTTCCGTAGCCAAGCATAAAACCTTCATGTGCTATTGGTGCAAATTTTGAAGTGTAATGTGGATCCTTGATCCAGCACATAGCACCAAATACTCTAAAGTTGCTGACGTTTGGCTTCTTACCAGTTAGTAGCTCATATGATGTCTTCTTTAGAAGCTTGTGAAGATAAACACAGTTGATGACGTGGCATGCAGTATCAATGGCTTTAGGCCAGAACTTTCTTGGAGTCTTGTACTCATCAAGCATCGTCCGTGCCATCTCAATGAGGGTTCTGTTCTTGTGCTCCAGGATGCCATTCTGCTGAGGTGTATATGGAGTTGAGAACTCATGTGTGATGCCCAATGTATCAAGATAAGTGTCGAGGCTGGTGTTCTTGAATTCTGTGTCGTTGTCACTCCTGATGTGCTTGATCTTGATGCCATAGTTCATCATGGCATGATTGGCGAACCGTCTGAAGACATCCTGCACTTCATTCTTATAGAGGATTATGTGCACCCATGTATATCTTGAGTAATCATCAACAATGACGAAGCCATAGAGGCAAGCAGTGGTAGTAAGGGTAGAGTAGTGAGTGGGGCCAAATAAGTCCATGTGAAGCAGCTCGAAGGGACGATATGTTGTCATGATTGTCTTCAAGGGATGCTTGGCCCTAGTCATTTTTCCAGCTTCGCAGGCACCACATAGATGATCCTTCTTGAACTTGACGCCCTCGATGCCTACAACATGCTTATTCTTCGTGAGAGTGTACAAGTTCCTCATGCCGGCATGCCCTAGCCTTCGATGCCAGAGCCAGCACTCTGAAGCTTTTGCTAGAAGATATATAGACAACTGTGGTCCTGCTGAGAAATCTACCATGTATAGACCGTCTTTTCGATACCCATCAAAGACTAGAGATTTGTCAGATTCCATAAGAACAACGCAACGATATTTTCCAAATATCACAATCATGTTCAGATCACAAAGCATTGAGACAGACATTAAGTTGAAACCAAGGGATTCAACAAGCATCACTTTATCCATGTGTTGATCCTTTGAGATTGCAACTCTACCTAGACCCAATACCTTGCTTTTACCAGTGTCAGCAAATGTGATGTGACTCTTGTCAGATGGACGTAGGGTTGAATCCATGAGAAGACTTCGATCACTAGTCATGTGGTTAGTGCATCCACTGTCCATAATCCATTCTGAAGCCATTGGTGTCATACCCTACAATGCAGTTTGGGGGATAGGCTTCACCAAGGGTATTGTGAAGCATAAACATTTGATGAACAAGCGGATTATGAAAGTTCAGATCTTGGTTCAGATCTTATGTTTGTCAAGAAATCCCAGGAATAAATACATAGTAAGACCATTTTGGCATTTTATCTTGCGTCCCACAAGATGTTTTAGGTCCCCAGCATAAGCTTCAAAAGGCTTTGATTTCCGGCTGGAGACCTTACCCTACAAAAGAGAGTTAATTTTTCTTAACCACCCACATCTTCAGGGATGGCTTAGAAGCAATGAGTCTAAGTGCAGCATCTGAGAACCTCGGCTTTGGAGCCCTAGCAAATAGCCTTGCAGGTGGTGAATAATACTCATAAGAATAAGCAGAAAAGTTCTTGTTCCTATGAACATAGCGGTTTGATGAAACACGCTCGTATTCATAAGTGTGAGTATGGTTTCCCTACAAAACATTGGCGTTAGGGTGACTCTAGTGAGTCCTCTGTCTGTATGAAGCCTTTGGACCATATGAAGCCTTTGGTCTGGGCTTTGTCTTCTTCCCGGGTGGTGTCATGATGACATTCACAGGAAGTTTCTCAAGACAACTTTTGGGATCCCAGATCTTCTTCAAAGGTGGTCCATTCCTGCAGTTAGTACTAATATACCTGACAAACACTTCACCATTCTGATTCTTAAACAGTTTATAGTTTGCATCAAAGGATTCATCAATGATAATTGGGTTAGCACAAGTGAAGCCAGATAAGGTAGATGGATCCACTGAAGGTCCCTTTGCAGCAACCCATGTGGTTTTGGGGTACTACTCAGGCTTCCAGTAAGAACCATCAACATTCATTTTCCTCTCGAACCCAACACCCTCTTTCCTAGGGTTTCGGTTCAGAATCTGTTTCTTGAGGACATCATATAGTGTCTGATGCCCTTTGAGACTTTTCTACATTCCTGTTTCAAGCAATGTCTTCAACCTGGCATTCTCATCAGCAATAGTAGTGGTACCCTCAGCAGAGGGGTTAGTTACCACATCAGCAGTTGAAGATATTGCAACAGTAGCAACAGTAGAACATTCAGCAACAGAGACAACATTATCACGCTCAAGGCATTTAAGACATGGTGGTTCAAACCCTTCCTGAGCGCGAAGTGACTCGTTCTCTTTTTGAAGATCTTCTTGAGACGCTCTCGGGTTCTCAAGTTCTTGCCTCCTTTGAAGATAATCATAGGAAAGCTTCTCATGAGTAGCTGAGAGAGTTTCATGACGACTTTTAAGTTCCTCGTACTTAACATGAAGATTTTTAATGTATTCAGTTTAGAACTGAGATCGGGTCATTTCCGCGCCCAACAGGTCATCGCTTTTGTCTAGCAACTTTTGAATGTGTTCCATAGCTGTTTGTTGTTCAGTCGCAATTTTAGCAAGTGTTTTGTAGCTAGGTTTAGATTCACGTTCAGAGTCATCTTCACTTGATGTTTGAAAGTAAGCATCGCATGAGTTTACCTTGGCACCACGTGACATGAAGTAGTAGGTAGGAGTGGAGTCATCCTTATCATTAGCATCAGCGTCGGGGACGAGACCATTGTATTCGGTGTTGAAGATGGACTTGGCGACATACGCTGAAGCCAGAGCCAGGCTTGCCACGCCTGAATCGGACTCCTCCTCAGACTCCACCTCCGCCTCTTCAGAAGCAGACTCATCCTATGAATCCATCTCCTTGCCAACAAACGCACGAGCCTTGCTTGATGAGCTCTTCTTGTGTGATGAAGACTTCGACGAAGACTTGGAAGAAGACTTAGAGGATTTCTTCATCTTTTTGTCATCAGAATCATATTCCTTGCTCTTCTTCTTCTTCTTCTTCTTCTTGGTCTCATTGTCCCACTGTGGACACTCAGAGATGTAGTGACCAAGTTTCTTGCATTTGTGGCATGTCCTCTTCTTGTGGTCACGAGTAGAAGCTTCATCATTTCTTGAGCTGGATCTTGAAGACTTTCTGAAGCCTTTCTTCTTGGTGAACTTTTGGAACTTCTTTACAAGCATAGCAAGCTCCTTTACAATGTCTTCGGGATCCCTAGAACTGCAGTCAGATTCTTCTTCAGATGAGGAAATGACCTTTGCCTTCAAAGCACGAGTTTGGCCATAGTTGGGACCATAGATATCTCTCTTCTCAGATAACTGGAACTCATGTGTGTTGAGCCTCTCAAGTATGTCAGACGGATCGAGAGTCTTGAAGTCAGGACGTTCTTGAATCATCAGGGCTAGGGTGTCGAATGAGCTGTCAAGTGACCTCAGGAGCTTCTTGACGATTTCGTGCTTGGTGATCTCAGTGGCGCCAAGTGCGCGAAGCTCATTTGTGATATCAGTGAGGCGATCAAACGTGAGTTGGACATTCTCATTGTCGTTTCTCTTGAAGCGGTTGAAGAGGTTGCGAAGAACATCAATCCTTGAGTCTCTCTGGGTTGAGACGCCTTAATTGACCTTGGAGAGCCAGTCCCGCAATAGCTTCGCACATTCCAAAGCACTCACACGGCCATACTGTCCTTTGGTCAGATCCATAGATGATGTTCTTGGCGGTCGAGTCGAGTTGAATGAACCTCTTGACATCAGCAGTGGTGACACCTTCACCGACCTTGGGAACGCCATTCTTGACGACATACCAGAGGTCGACGTCAATGGCTTCAAGATGCATACGCATCTTATTCTTCCAGTAGGGGTAATCAGTGCCATCGAAGATAGGGCACGTAGCAGTGACCTTGATTATCCCTGTAGTCGACATAGCTAAAACTCTAGGTGGTTAAATGGAATCACACAGAACAAGGGAGCACCTTGCTCTAATACCAACTGAAAGTGCTAGTTATCGACTAGAGGGGGTGAATAGGCGATTTTTATGAAAGTCTTCAAAACACGGGGGCTTTGGAGACAAACAGTAGAAATGAACCTATTGATATGCAACGGAAGGTAGACTACACTAGACAAGCCATAGTCAAGTAAGCAATAATGTGAAAGCATGACGACTATCAGCAGCTAGGTAGTATGGATCTGGATGGAAGATAGTATGAAGCCAGACAACAACAGTCTTCACACAGTGAAGACAATCAGATCATGCAAGCAGGCAATGACTTCACAAAGACAAACTGTAAAGTAAAGAGATGGGAAGGATAGAACAGTTGCTTGGTGAGTACAAGGATTTGGTAGACCAGTTCCAGTTGCTGTGACAACTGTGCGTCTTGTTAGGGAGGCTGAGATTTAACTTAGAAGAGCGCATCTTCACCTTATTCCCCTTGAGCTAAGAACACTTAGTCCTCGCTCAATCACTCTGTTAAGTCTTCAAGGTAGGCTTCCAAACCTTCACAGACTTTGTTCACTAGCAATCCACAATGGCTCTTGGATGCTCAGAACATGACGCCTAACCGGCTGGAGGATTCACAGTCCTCAAGTGTAATAAGTCTTTAGATCACGCGGACAGAAAGACTTCAGTGATGCCTAACACTCTTTGGCTCTGGGTTTTTTGGGCTTTGTCCTCGCAAGGATCTCTTTCTCAAATGCTTCGGAGGTGGGTTGCTCTCAAACAAGAAAAGCCGTGCATTAACACTGAGCAGCCACCAATTTATGGTGTAGGGGGTGGGCTATTTATAGCCAGGAGGCAACCCGGCCTGATTTGTCTGAAATGACCCTGGGTCACTAAGGAACTGACACGTGTCCAACAGTTAGATTTCAAACACACGCGGCATCTTGACTTGGGCTACAAGTAACCGACTCATCCGACTCTGGATAAGATTTACTCTCATTGTCTTCGCTCGAAGACATAGGATTTGGTTGAGCATCACATCAGTCACTCTGACTTTGTTCACTTGGACCCCACTTAACAATACGATGGTTCCTATGACTCAACATAGAAGAAAAGGAAACTACGAAATAACTATGTCTTCGCACTCCATAGTCTTCGTGTGAATGTCTTCTCAAGTCATAATCTTCGTTGTGAATATCTTCACAAACCACCATTGTCTTCAATGTCTTCACACATTTTTAGGGGTCATCTCTGGTAGGTAAACCGAATCAATAAGGGACTACTACCTGTGTTATCCTGTAATTCTCACAAACACATTATTCCCTCAACCAAGTTTGTTGTCAATACTCCAAAACCAACTAGGGGTGGCACTAGATGCACTTACAATATCCCTCTTGGATGCCTATCATATTAGGACTAATTTTATAACCAAAAACAATTACCATGCTATTCTAAAGACTCTCAAAATAATATAAGTGAAGTGCGAGAGTTCATCAATTTCTATAAAATAAAATCACCGTCGTGCTCTAAAAAGATATAAGTGAAGCACTAGAGCAAAATTGCCTAGCTCAAAAGATATAAGTGAATCACATAGAGCATTCTAATAAATCATGATTCATGCGTGTCTCTCTCAAAACGTGTGTACAACAAGTATGATTGTGGCAAACTAAAAAGCAAAGACTCAAATCATACAAGACGCTCCAAGCAAAATACATATCATGTGGTGAATAAAAATATAGCCTCAAGTAAAGTTACCGATAGACGAAGACGAAAGAGGAGATGCCTTCCCGGGGCATCCCCAAGCTTAGGCTTTTTGAAATACTTGAATATTACCTTGGTGTACCTTGGGCATCCCCAAGCTTAGGCTCTTGACACTCCTTATTCCATAGTCCATCAAATCCTTACCCAAAACTTGAAAACTTCACAGCACAAAACTCCAATAGAAAATCTCGTAAGCTCCGTTAGTATAAGAAAATAAATCACCACATTAGGTACTGTTGTGAACTCATTCTTTATTTATATTGGTGTAATATCTAATGTATTCCAACTTTTCCATGGTTCATACCCCCCGATACTAGCCATAGATGCATCAAAATAAGCAAACAACACGCGAAAAACAGAATCTGTCAAAAACAGAGCAGTCTGTAGCAATATGGATATTTCGAATACTTCTGTAACTCCAAAAATCCTAAGAAAATAGGAAGTCCTAGATGATTTGTCTATTAATCTTCTTCAAAAATAATCAACTAAAAATCACTCTCCAGCTAAAAATAAGAATTGTTTTTGTCAGCGCAAAAGTTTATGTTTTTCAGCAAGATGAAATTAACTAACATCATAGACTATCCCATAGGTCTTACTTGGCATAAAAACTAATTAAAACACAAAACCACATCTAACTAGAGGCTAGCTTATAATTTTATTTAAAAACAGGAAAGAAAAATATTGGGTTGTCTCCCTACAAGCGCTTTTCTCTGAAGCCTTTTAGCTAGGCATTGATAATTTCAATGATGCTCACATGAAAGACAAGAATTGAAGCACAAATAGAGCATCATTAAACATGTGACAAACACACTTAAGTCTAACATACTGTTGGAAATATTCCCTAGAGGAAATAATAAAATAGTTATTATTATATTTCTTTGTTCATGATAATTGCCTATTGTTCATGCTATAATTGTATTAACCAGAAACTGTAATACATGTGTGAGTTCATAGACCACAACATGTCCCTAGTGAGCCTCTAGTTGACTAGCTCATTGATCAATAGATGGTTGTGGTTTCCTGACCATGGATATTGGGTTTCATTGATAACGGGGTCAATTCATTAGGAGAATGATGGGATGGACAAGACCAAATCCTAAGCATAGCACAAGATCGTGTAGTCCGTTTGCTAGAGCTTTTCTAATGTCAAGTATCATTTCCTTAGACCATGAGATTGTGTAACTCCCGGAAGCCATAGGAATGCTTTGGGTGTATCAAAAACGTCACAACGTAACTAGGTGACTATAAAGGTGCACTACAGGTATCTCCGAAAGTGTCTGTTGGGTTGGCACGAATCGAGACTAGGATTTGTCACTCCGTATGACGAAGAGGTATCTCTGGGCCCACTCGGTAATGCATCATCATAATGAGTTCAGTGTGACTAAAGGAGTTAGTCACGGGATCATGTGCTACAGAACGAGTAAAGAGACTTGCTGGTAACGAGATTGACCAAGGTATGGGGATACCGATGATCGAATCTCGGGCAAGTAACATACTGATGGACAAAGGGAATTGTATACGGGGTTGATTGAATCCCGGACATCGTGGTTCATCCGATGAGATAATCGTGGAACATGTGGGAGCCAATATGGGTATCCATATCATGCTATTGGTTATTGGCCGGAGAGGCATCTCGGTCATGTCTGCATGGTTCCCGAACCCGTAGGGTCTACACACTTAAGGTTCGGTGACGCTAGAGTTGTAATGGGAATTGTATACGGTTATAGAAAGTTGTTCGGAGTCTCTGATGAGATCTCGGATGTCACGGGGAGTTCCGGAATGGTCCGGAGGTAAAGATTTATATATGGGAAGTCCTATTTTGGCCATCAGGAAATGCTCGGGATTTTTTGGTATTGTACCAGGAAGGTTCTAGAAGGTTCTGGAGTGGGACCCACCTACATGGGGGACCCACATGAATGTGGGTAGTGGGGGAAAGGCCCCACACCCCTGGTCAAGGCACACCAAGATCCCCCCTTAGAAGGAATAAGATCATATCCCGAAGGGATAAGATCAAGATCCCTAAAAAGAGGGATAACAATCAGTGGGGAAGGGAAAGGATGGAATTTCTTTCCGCCCACCTTTGCCAAGGCCCCAATGGACTTGGAGAGAAAGAAACCAGCCCCCTCCACCCATATATATAGCGGGGAGGTGCATGGGAGCTTCACCCTTGACCCTGGCGCATCCCTCCTCCTCCTACACCTCCTCCTCCTCCATAGCGCTTAGCGAAGCTCTGCCGGAGAACCACGACCTCCATCGCCACCACGCCGTCGTGCTGCCGGAGTTCTCCCTCAACTTCTCCTCTTCCCTTGCTGGATCAAGAAGGAGGAGACGTCCCCGGGTTGTACGTGTGTTGAACGCGGAGGCGCCGTCCGTTCGACGCTTGGATCAGATCTTCCACGATTTCAATCGCCGCGAGTACAACTCCATCGACCCCGTTCTTGTAACGCTTCCGCTTACTGGTCTTCAAGGGTATGAAGATGCACCCCCCCCTCTCTCTCTCTCGTTGCTAGCATCTCCTAGATTGATCTTGGTGACATTTAGTTTTTGAATTATTACTACGTTACCCAACACATACTTCCTATGCATAGGTATTTTATAGGCAAAGAAATCATCAAGCCAAACAAAAACTAGCATATGCAAGGAAGAAGAAAGGGACGATAGCAATCTCAACATGAAGATAGGTAATTTAGTAACATGAAAATTTCTAAAACCATATTTTCCTCTCTCGTAGTAATTACATGTAGGATCATACGCAGATTCAACAAAATAGTTATCACATAACATATTCTCAACACGCTCCATAAGCATCCGAAGTTGACACTCTTCCAAAATAGTAGGATTAACATTAACTAAAGCCATGACCTCTCTAAACCCACTTTTATCAAAAATTTCATAAGATTGAACATTCTCCAAATATGTGGGATCTAAAGTTGACACTCTTCCAAACCCACTTTCAATATTATTGCAAACATTATTTTCAATCTCATATTTATCATGGGGCTTAAATAAATTTTCAAGATCATAAGAAGAATCACCCCAATCATGATCATTGCAACAAGTAGTACACATAGCAAAATTAGCATCCCCAAGCTTAGGGTTTTGCATATTACTAGCACAATTGACATCAATAGAATTTATAATAACATCATTGCAATCATGCTTTTTATTCGAAGATCTATCATGAATCACTTCATAAGGTACTTCATCACAATTTTCAGATTCATGAATTTCAAGCAAAACTTCAAAAATACAATCTAGTGCACGGAACTCACTAGAAATTGGTTCATCATAATTGGATCTCTTAAAAATATTGGCAAGCGGATGAGGATCCATAAATCTTTTAGCAAGCGATGATGCAAGAAAAAAGAAGGCACATGGTAACACAAGCAAACAAAATATCGAACAGAAGAAGAGCGAAGAAAAAGCGAATCTTTTCGAAAATCGTTTTAGAAGTGGGGGAGAGGAAAACGAGAGGCGAATGGAAAATAATGTAATGCGAGGGATGAGAGTTTATGATGGGTACTTGGTATGTCTTGACTTGGCATAGATCTCCCCGGCAACGGTGCCAGAATTCCTTCTTGCTACCTCTTGATCTTGCGTTGGTTTTTCCCTTCAAGAGAAAGGGTGATGCAACCAAGTAGCGTAAGTATTTCCCTCAGTTTTCAAAACCAAGGTATCAATCCAGTAGGAGACAACGCAACAAGCCACGGAATACCTGCACAAACAAACACCAACTTGCAACCAACACGACAAAGGGGTTGTCAATCCCTTCATGGTTATTCGCAAAGTAAGATATGATAGAGATGGATAAATGGTAAAGTAATATTTTTGGTATTTTTGGTTTATGGGACGGAAAGTAAAGATTGCAAAATAAATGAATGGCGACAGAAATTGGCAAGTTAACGGGAAACTAATATGATGTAAAATAGACCCGGGGGCCATAGGTTTCACTAGAGGCTTCTCTCAAGATAGAAATTATTACAGTGGGTGAACAAATTACTGCAGAGCAATTGATAGAAAAGCGCAAAGTTATGACGATATCTAAGGCAATCATCATGAATATAGGCATCACGTCTGTGTCAAGTAGACCGAAACGATTCTGCATCTACTAATATTACTCCACACATCGACCGCTATCCAGCATGCATCTAGAGTATTAAGTTCATAAAGAACAAAGTAACTCTTTAAGCAAGATGACATGATGTAGAGGAATTAACTCAAGCAATATGATGAAAACCCCATATTTTTATTCTTGATGACAACAATACAGTACGTGTCTTGCTGCCCCTGCTGTCACTAGGAAAGGACACCGCAAGAATGAACCCAAAGCTAAGCACTTCTCCCATTGCAAGAAAATCAATCTAGTTGTCCAAACCAAATCGATAGTTCGAAGAGACTTGCAAAGATATCAAATCATGCATATAAGAATTCAGAAGAGATTCAAATAATGTTCATAGATAAGCTGATCATAAATCCACAATTCATCAGATCTCGGTAAACACACCGCAAAAGAATATTACATCGAATAGATCTCCAAGAACATTGAGGAGAACTTTGTATTGAGAATCAAAGAGAGAGAAGAAGCCATCTAGCTACTAGCTATGGACCCGTAGGTCTGAAGTAAACTACTCACGCTTCATCGGAGAGGCAATGGTGTTGATGTAGAAGCCCTCCGTGATCGAATCCCCCTCCGGCAGGATGCTGGAAAAGGCCCCAAGATGGGATCTCATGGGTACAGAAGGTTGCAGCAGTGGAAAAGTGGTTTTGTGGCTCCCCTGGATGTTTTTGGGGTATAAGAGTATATATAGGAGGAAGATCTAGGTCAAGAGATCAACGAGGGGCCCACAAGGTTGGGGGTGCGCCCTACCCCCCTGGGCGCGCCCTCCACCCTTGTGGCCGCCTCGAGGCTCCTCTGACTTGCACTCCAAGTCTCTTGGGTGTCTTCTGGTCCAAGAAAAATCATCGCGAAAGCTTTATTTCGTTTGGACTCCGTTTGGTATTCCTTTTCTGCGAAACTCTAAAACAAGGAAAAAGCAGAAACTGGCACTAGGCTCTAGGTTAATAGGTTAGTCCAAAAAATCATATAAAATAGCATATTTATGCATATAAAACGTCCAAAACAGATAATATAATAGCATCGAACAATAAAAAATTATAGATACGTTGGAGACGTATCACCCCCCAGGCGCTTCTCTGACCCACTGGATGTCTTCTTGTCCAAAAAAATCCTCAAAAAGTTTCACTGCGTTTGGAGTCTGTTTGCTATTGATTTCCTGTGATGCAAAAACCATGCAGAAAACATGAGCTCGCACTTGGCACTATGTCAATAGGGTAGTACCAAAAAATGATATAAAATGACTATAAAATGATTATAAAACATCCAAGAATGATAATATAATAGCATGGAACAATAAAAAATTATAGATACGTTGGAGACGTATCAGTAGACAAGATCTATTCATGTAGGAGTAGATTCCAACTTGTTATCCTTAATAGCAACAATGTGTACGTGCCTCGCTACCTCTTCTGTCACTGGGTGAGGACACCGTAAGATCGAACCCATCACAAAGCACCTCTTCCCATTGCAAGAAAAATCAATCTAGTTGGCGTAACTAAACCAAAGATTCGGAGAAGAAATACGAGGCTATAAATAATCATGCATATAAGAGATCAAAGAAGACTCAAATAATATTCATGGATAAAAATCTGATCATAAAATCAAACTTCATCGGATCCCAACAAACACATCGCAAAAAGTCATTACATCAAATAGATTTCCAAGAGACCACTTTATTGAGAATCAAAAAGACAAAAGAAGCCATCTATCTACTGCCTACAGACCTGTAGGTCTATGGTGAACTAATCACGCATCGTCAGAGAGGCACCAATGAGGATGATTGTGACACCCCCGATTCAATTGTACACTAATCATGCACGCAAATGTGTACGATCAAGATCAGGGACTCACGGGAAGATATCACAACACAAATCTAGACACAAATAAAATAATACAAGCTTCATATTACAAGCCAGGGGTCTCGAGGGCTCGAATACATATGCTCGAAAACACAAGAGTCAACGGAAGCAACAATATCTGAGTACAGACATAAGTTAAACAAGGATGCCTTAAGAAGGCTAGCACAAAAGCAACACGATCGAAGAGGCAAGGCCTCCTGCCTGGGACCTCCTAACTACTCCTGGTCATCGGCGGTCTTAATGTAGTAGCATCCGTCGGCAGTGGCATCTGGCTCCAGGGATCCACCATCTGGTTGCATCAACCGGAAATAAGAAATAAGGGGGAAAAGGGGTAGCAAAGCAACCGTGAGTACTCATCCAAAGTACTCGCAAGCATCAGATCTATACTAAGTATGCATTGGTATCAAATGGAAGGGCTGTATCCATGGACTAAAGACTAGCATCTTCAAGCAGATCCAAGCATCTTGCAGCATGTAGAAGAGTAAAGAATAGCAGTTGATAATTAGCAAGCATGTTGTAACATTAAGGCCCAAAGATCCTTCCTCGACTCCCTGCGAGAAAGCAATCCCGGAGCCACATATCCATCACAAGTATCAAGTATCCATTTCTAGTTATATAAGATCAGGATACAAGTCTGAACGTCCGTTATCGTGGACACGGCTATTAATAGATAATTGATACGTCTCCAACGTATCTATAATTTTTGATTGCTCCATGCTATATTATATTTTGTTTTGGACATTATTGGGCTTTATTATTCACTTTTATATTATTTATGGGACTAACCTATTAACCGGAGGCCCAGCCCAGAATTGTTGTTTTTGCCTATTTCTGAGTTTCGAAGAAAAGGAATATCAAACGGAGTCGAAACGGAATGAAACCTTCTGGAGAAGCTATTTTTGGAAGGAAAGCAACCCGGGAGACTTGGAGTCCACGTCAGGGAAGCAACGAGGAAGGCACGAGGCAGGGGGGCGCGCCCACCCCCCTGGGCGCGCCCTCCACCCTCGTAGGCCCCCTCGTGGCTCCCCTGACATAGCCACCAAAAACTTCGGGGAACAGAAGAGATTGGGAGTTCCGCCGCCGCAAGCCTCTGTATCCACCAAAAACAAATCGGGACCCTGTTCCGGCACCCTGCCGGAGGGGGGGACCCACACCAGTGGCCATCTTCATCATCCCGGCGCTCTCCATGATGAGGAGGGAGTAGTTCACCCTCGGGGCTGAGGGTATGTACCAGTAAATATGTGTTTGATCTCTCTCTCTCTCTCTCTCTCTCGTGTTCTTGATTTGGCACGATCTTGATGTATCGCGAGCTTTGCTATTATAGTTGGATCTTATGTTTCTTCTCCCCCTCTACTCTCTTGTAATGGATTGAGTTTTCCCTTTGAAGTTATCTTATCGGATCGAGTCTTTAATGATTTGAGAACACTTGATGTATGTCTTGCCGTGCATATCTGTGGTGACAATGGGATATCACGTGATTCACTTGATGTATGTTTTGGTGATCAACTTGCGGGTTCCGCCCATGAACCTATGCATAGGGGTTGGCACACGTTTTCGTCTTGATTCTCCGGTAGAAACTTTGGGGCACTCTTTGAGGTTCTATGTGTTGGTTGAATAGATGAATCTGAGATTGTGTGATGCATATCGTATAATCATACCCACGGATACTTGAGGTGACATTGGAGTATCTAGGTGACATTAGGGTTTTGGTTGATTTGTGTCTTAAGGTGTTATTCTAGTACGAACTCTAGGGCTGTTTGTGACACTTATAGGAATAGCCCAACGGATTGATTGGAAAGAATAACTTTGAGGTGGTTTTGTACCCTACCATAATCTCTTCATTTGTTCTCCGCTATTAGTGACTTTGGAGTGGCTCTTTGTTGCATGTTGAGGGATAGTTATATGATCCAATTATGTTATTATTGTTGAGAGAACTTGCACTAGTGAAAGTATGAACCCTAGGCCTTGTTTCCTAGCATTGCAATACCGTTTACGCTCACTTTTATCGCTTGCTACCTTGCTGTTTTTTATATTTTCATATTACAAAAACCTATATCTACCATCCATATTGCACTTGTATCACCATCTCTTCGCCGAACTAGTGCACATATACAATTTACCATTGTATTGTGTGTGTTGGGGACACAAGAAACTCTTTGTTATTTGGTTGCAGGGTTGTTTGAGAGAGACCATCTTCATCCTACGCCTCCTATGGATTCATAAACCTTAGGTCATCCACTTGAGGGAAATTTTCTACTGTCCTACAAACCTCTGCACTTGGAGGCCCAACAACGTCTACAAGAAGAAGGTTGCGTAGTAGACATCAAGCAGTTTCTGGCGCCGTTGCCGGGGAGGTGAGTGCTTGAAGGTATATCTTTAGATCTTGCAATCGAATCTTTTTGTTTCTTGTTTTATCACTAGTTTAGTCTACAAAATAAAGCTACAAAAAAATGGAATTGAGTTTACCTCATACGCTTCATCTTTTTAATATCTTTCGTGAGTATGATGGAAAGGAAAATTGTGCCAAAGTGTTAGATGAAGAACACATTAAAATGTTTGGCACTAAATCTTTGAGTGATGAGCATGATTGCAATGTTGTTAGTATGAACTCCTTGAATACCCATAGTACTAATGATGATTGCTCTAGTTATGATGAAAATGTCTCCTATAAACATGTCAATTTTTGTGGAGTGCATTGGCTTTGCAAGTACACGCCAAATAGGGAATATAGATATTGCAAGAGGCATAAGCATTTAGAAACTAAATTGTTGCAAGAAAGGCTAGCTGTTTGTGCTGAAAAATTAAATTTTCTTAGTCGTACTTGTGAACTTTGCAATGAACATGATCATCTCAGTACCCAATGCAAATTGTTTCATGATCGTATCGTGTCCAAAAATTGTGATGACTTGATTTCCCTTGCACATCATAATGAACTTAGTTTGCTTATGGGCTATGAAGAAATGAAATGTATAACTAAGCATCTTCCAGAATTTGCCCGTTATAAACTTCTTGGTTTTGATCTAGAGGAAATTTATATGTATTGTGCAGTGAATTGCATTGAAAATCCTTATATTGCCAATTACATAAAGAAAAGAAAACAAATAGAAGATGAAGAGAATACTAATGAAAGGGAAGAGACTTCCCAATACCCTCCTATTATTTCTTATGATGAATCAGGTAACGAGGAGGAGCCATCTATTCAAACAATCTCATCAATAAGGAGTTCCAAAAAGAGGTTTGAACCCACACATGATGTGGTGAAGAAGAAGAAAAGGAAAAGGAATAGAGGTAAAAAGATATCTCTCCCAAATAATGTTGCTCCTATTATTGTTGCGCCTCATGAAAATGAATAAAAATGATTGTGGAAGATGATGCACTTGATGATGATCTCGTTATGCCTATTACTTGTTGTGATGATTATGATTGGGAAGATAATGATACATCTTATGATCTTGAAAATCTTTTCGGCACTTGATTGGAAGAATGTGATAATAATGTCTGCTATACTATTGGTGCTATCCATACTATTAATGATGAGAGTGATTATGCTTATGATATGAAAAGGCCCAAGCTTGCGGGTGCTATGTTTGATGAACATGATGTTTTTGAGAATAGATTTGCTGCAATTAATGTTTGTCCCAATCTTGGAGATGCTACGTTTAATGAAGATGATATTTTTAGCCTCCCAAGTTTTGATATGCAAAGTAGTTATGATGATAGCATGCCTTCTACCTATGATGCTTATATTGATGAAAGTGGGTTTGGAAGAGTGTCAACTTTAGGAAGTAATGATCCCACTATTTTGGAGGATGTTGAATCTTATAATATTTATGAAAGTGGATTTGGAGAGGTCATGACATTATTTAGTGATGAGTCCACTATCTTGGAATAGGTTTTAATCGATTATGATGAGAACAAAGTTGCTACTTATGATGATTATTGTGATGAAACTTATGCTATAAAAAGTAGTGATGATTATATTTATAAAACTTGTCATGATTATGATTACCATTTTTCTGAACATTACTCTTTTAATGTAGAAACAATTTATAGTATTCAAGTCTCTTATGATACTCCCACTATCCCGAATGAGAAGAATTTTGCTTATGTGGAGAGTAGTAAATTTTCTATGCTTTAAGATCATGAAAATAATGATTTATGTGATGGTTATATTGTTGGATTCACTCACGATGCTACTGAAAATTATTATGAGGGAGGAATATTTGCTTATAGGAATTGCAATAATATCAAGTTTCCTCTCTATGTGCTTAAATTTTGAAGTTATGCTTGTTTTGCCTTCCTATGCTAGTTGATTATTGTTCCCATAAGTTGTTTGCTCACAAAATCCCTATGCATAAGAAGTGGGTTAGACTTAAATGTGCTAGTCATATTCTTCATGATGCTCTCTTTATGTTTCGATTCTTATCTTTTATGCGAGCATCATTGAAATCATCATGCCTAGCTAGGGGCGTTAAACGTTAGCGCTTGTTGGGAGGCAACCCAATTTTATTTTTTAGTTTCTTGCTTTTTGGTTCTTTTTAGTAATAAATAATCCATCTATTTTCTGTCAATATGTGGTTTTATGTTTTAATTAGTGTTTGTGCCAAGTAAGACCTATAGGATCTTCTTGGATGATAGTTATTTGATCTTGCTGAAAATTCCAGAAACTTTCTGTTCACGAAAACAATTGTTAAAAATCACCAGAACGTGATAAGATACTGATTCCAATTTCATAAGATCACTAAACAAATTATCTAGGTCTTCCTATTTTGGTAGAATTTTTGGAGTTCCATAAGCATATGTTTGATACAGTTTACTACAGACTCTTCTGTTTTTGACAGATTCTGTTTTCATTGTGTTGCTTGCTTATTTTGATGAATCTATGGCTAGTAAAATAGTTTATAACCCATAGAGAAGTTGGAATACAGTAGGTTTAACACCAATATAAATAAAGAATGAGTTCAACACAGTACCTTGAAGTGGTGTTTTGTTTTCTTTCGCTAACGGAGCTTACGAGTTTTCTGTTGAGTTTTGTGTTGTGAAGTTTTCAAGTTTTGAGTAAAGATTCGATGGACTATGGAATAAGGAGTGGAAAGAGCCTAAGCTTGGGGATGCCCAAGATACCCCAAGGTAATACTCAAGGATAATAAAGAGCCTAAGCTTGGGTATGCCCCAGAAGGCATCCCCTCTTTCGTCTTTGTTCATCGGTAACTTTACTTGGAGCTATATTTTTATTCACCACATGATATGTGTTTTGCTTGGAGCGTCATGTCATTTTATTTTGTTTTGCTTTTTGTTTGAATAAAATACTAAGATCTGAAATTCTTAAATGAGAGAGAGTCTTCACATAGTTGCATAATTATTCGACTACTCATTGATCTTCACTTATATCTTTTGGAGTAGTTTGTCATTTGCTCTAGTGCTTCACTTATATCCTTTTAGAGCACGGCGGTGGATTTATTTTGTAGAAATAGATGAACTCTCATGATTCACTTATATTATTTTGAGAGTCTTTAGAACAGCATGGTAATTTGCTTTGGTTATGAATTTAGTCCTAATATGATGGGCATCCAAGAGGGATATAATAAAAACTTTCATATAAAGTACATTGAATACTATGTGAAGTTTGATTCCTTATGATTGTTTTGAGATATGAAGATGGTGATATTAGAGTCATGCTAGTTGAGTAGCTGTGAATTTGAGAAATACTTGTGTTAAAGTTCGTGATTCCCGTAGCATGCACGTATGGTGAACCGTTATGTGATGAAGTCAGAGCATGATTTATTTATTGACTGCCTTCCATATGAGTGGTAGTCGGGGACGAGCGATGGTCTTTTCCTACCAATCTATCCCCCTAGGAGCATGCGCGTAATATTTGCTTTGATAACTTGTAGATTTTTGCAACAAGTATATGAGTTCTTTATGACTAATGATGAGTACATAGATTATACGCACTCTCACCCTTCTACCATTGCTAGCCTCTCTAATACCCTGCACTTTTCGCCGGTATCATACACCCAACATATACCTTCCTCAAAACAGCCACCATACCTACCTATTATGGCATTTCCATAGCCATTCCGAGATATATTGCCATGCAACTTACCGCCGTTCCATTTATTATGGCACGCTTCATCATTGTCATATTGCTTTGCATGATCATGTAGTTGACATCGTATTTGTGGCAAAGCCACCGTTCATAATTCTTTCATACATGTCATTCATGAGTCATTGCACATCCCGGTACACCGCCGGAGGCATTCATATAGAGTCATATTTTGTTCTAAGTACCGAGTTGTAATTCTTGAGTTGTAAGTAAATAAAAGTGTGATGGTCATCATTTTTAGAGCATTGTCCTAGTGAGGAAAGGATGATGGAGACTATGATTCCCCCACAAGTCGGGATGAGACTCCGGACGAAAAAAAAGAAAAAAAGAGGCCATAAAAAAGGAGAAAAAGGCCCAAATAAAAAAATAATAAATGAGAGAAAAGGAGAGAAGGGACAATGATACTATCCTTTTACCACACTTGTGCTTCAAAGTAGCACCATGATCTTAATGATAGAGAGTCTCTTATGTTGTCACTTTCATATACTAGTGGGAAATTTTCATTATAGAACTTGGCTTGTATATTCCAATGATGGGCTTCCTCAATGCCCTAGGTCTTCGTGAGCAAGCGAGTTGGATGCACACCCACTTAGTTTCTTTTGTTGGGCTTTCATACACTTATAGCTCTAGTGCATCCGTTGCATGGCAATCCCTACTCACTCACATTTATATCTATTGATGGGAATCTCCATAGCCCGTTGATACGCCTAGTTGATGTGAGACTATCTTCTCCATTTTTGTCTTCTCCACAACCACCATTCTATTCCACCTATAGTGTTATGTCCATGGCTCACGCTCATGTATTGCGTGAAGATTGAAAAGGTTTGAGAACATCAAAAGTATGAAACAATTGATTGGCTTGTCATCGGGGTTGTGCATGATTTAAATATTTTGTGTCATGAAGATAGAGCATAGCCAGACTATATGATTTTGTAGGGATAGCTTGCTTTGGCCATGTTATTTTGAGAAGACATGATTGCTTTGTTAGTATGCTTGAAGTATTATTGTTTTCATGTCAATATTAAACTTTTGTTTTGAATCTTATGGATATGAATATTCTTGCCACAATAAAGAGAACTACATGGATAAATATGTTAGGTAGCATTCCACATCAAAAATTCTGTTTTTATCATTTACCTACTCGAGGACGAGCAGGAATTAAGCTTGGGGATGCTTGATACGTCTCCAACGTATCTATAATTTTTTATTGCTCCATGCTATATTATCTTCTGTTTTGGACATTATTGGGCTTTATTATTCACTTTTTTATTATTTTTAGGACTAACCTATTAACCGGAGGGCCAACCTAGAATTGCTGTTTTTTGCCTATTTCAGAGTTTCGAAGAAAAGGAATATCAAACGGAGTAGAAACGGAATGAAACCTTCTGGAGAAGCTATTTTTGGAAGGAAAGCAACCCGGGAGACTTGGAGTCCACGTCAAGGAAGCAACGAGGAAGGCACGAGGCAGGGGGCGCCCCCCCCCCCTAGGTGCGCCCTCCACCCTCGTGGGCCCCTTGTGGCTCCTCTAACGTACTTCTTCCTCCTATATATATCCATATACCCTAAAAACTTCGGGGAACATAAGAGATCGGGAGTTTCGCCGCCGCAAGCCTTTGTAGCCACCAAAAACCAATCGGGACCCTGTTCCAGCACCCTGCCGGAGGGGGGGGCCCTCACCGATGGCCATCTTCATCATCCCGACGCTCTCCATGACGAGGAGGGAGTAGTTCACCCTCGGGGCTGAGGGTATGTACCAGTAGCTATGTGTTTGATCTCTCTCTCATGTTCTTGATTTGGCACGATCTTGATGTATCGCGAGCTTTGCTATTATAGTTGGATCTTATGTTTCTTCTCCCCCTCTACTCTCTTGTAATGGATTGAGTTTTCCCTTTGAAGCTATCTTATCGGATTGAGTCTTTAATTATTTGAGAACACTTGATGTATGTCTTGCCGTGCGTATCTGTGGTGACAATGGGATATCACGTGATTCACTTGATGTATGTTTTGGTGATCAACTTGCGGGTTCCGCCCATGAACCTATGCATAGGGGTTGGCACACGTTTACGTCTTGATTCTTCGGTAGAAACTTTGGGGCACTCTTTGAGGTTCTATGTGTTGGTTGAATAGATGAATCTGAGATTGTGTGATGCATATCGTATAATCATACCCACGGATACTTGAGGTGACATTGGAGTATCTAGGTGACATTAGGGTTTTGGTTGATTTGTGTCTTAAGGTGTTATTCTAGTACGAACTCTAGGGTTGTTTGTGACACTTATAGGAATAGCCCAACGGATTGATTGGAAAGAATAACTTTGAGGTGGTTTCATACCCTACCATAATATCTTCGTTTGTTCTCCGCTATTACTGACTTTGGAGTGACTCTTTGTTGCATGTTGAGGGATAGTTATATGATCCAATTATGTTATTATTGTTGAGAGAACTTGCACTAGTGAAAGTATGAACCCTAGGCCTTGTTTCCTAGCATTACAATGCCATTTACGCTCACTTTTATCGCTTGCTACCTTGCTGTTTTTATATTTTCAGATTACAAAAACCTATATCTACCATCCATATTGCACTTGTATCACCATCTCTTCGCCGAACTAGTGCACCTATACAATTTATCATTGTATTGGGTCTGTTGGGGACACAAGAGACTCTTTGTTATTTGGTTGCAGGGTTGTTTGAGAGAGACCATCTTCATCCTACGCCTCCTACGGATTGATAAACCTTAGGTCATCCACTTGAGGGAAATTTGCTACTTGTCGGAGTAATGGGCCACGTGTAGGCTAACCCTGGGCCCGGAACCTTTGAAGACATCGTGCCGACTGCGCCCCTCAAGACGCCAAGATGAAAGGCCACCTTCTGGAGGCCGGCTGAAGGAACAACCGGCTACCTGAAGACGGTCGGGTCTAGAAGACGAGGTTAAGACGAGCCGACTCTTGCCAGGCGGCTTCCAGAGAAGCGGCCGCGGGGAGTCGGCCCACGGTGCCAACAAGTGCCCATGCCCTCATCAAGGGGGACGGGACGGGAGTGGCTACAGTGAAGCCCGCTCCCTCCCCTTTCCGGAAGCTGGCGTGGCCACAGTGCGCCGTACCCACGGAGATCTCCATCCGGCGCAGCACTCTTGCCATGCTAGCCCTGACATCAGCCCCACTGGGCAGCGGCCTGTACCCACGGCGGCCTGTCTGTACGACCCTGGTATGACGGGTCCCACCAGTCAGCGAGAATCCTAAAGACGGCGAGAGCGCCACCAGTCGGACCCGCTGGGAGTCGGCCCCCAGGAGTCGGCTTGCCCCTCCCACGGGTCCCGCACGCCATTAACCAGATGAGACGGGAAGTGGCTACAGTAATCGCCCGCCAGGCGGCGAAGCTGTAGCCACGACCCCATGACAAAGCCCGCGTCATTAGAGGCACGGCTACAATAACCAGCAGCCGGCAAGACCCGCGAGTGGCGGACACGGCCGGTCGGCGGGCCCACTAGTCGGTGGGCCCCGGTAGTCGGCAAAGAAGCTGGCGACCAAAGAGACTGACGGCTGGGCCCGCGCCCAGTCGGATTACCATTGTACCCCTGGGGGGTAGGCCTATATAAACCCCCCAGGGCACCCATGCAAAGGGTTGGAATCCATTAGCACTAGACCAGTTCCTATAGGGAGGAGAAAGCTAGCCTTGCCTTCTCCTACCTTCAGAAAACAGCTCAAGGAGCAACCTTGTATTCGCTTTGCCTTAGTGATCATGCGGAGACCCCATAGAGCAGGACTAGGGGTGTTATCTCCTAGGAGAGCCCCGAACCTAGGTAAAGTTCATCGGCGTTCATGTCTATGCCTCATCCCGTTTCCAGGCACCGGCGACGTTCTACTCGCTCCCACCATGATAAGCCATCCTGTGGCATATGTCGCACCCAACCCGCGACATTTGGCGCCCACCGTGGGGCGAGGTGCACCGTCGTCCGGAGATCTGCTCTGGACGGGAACCCTTTTCCTCCTTGGCGAGTGCAGCCAGCCCGGCACGCCAGACGGAGTCTGTGCTGAAGCGCTGCACAGCGCTGAGATCGCCTGCGCAGCCAGCTGCCTCGCCGATCTTGTCGTTGAGGTTCGCCTCTCCGACGAGCCCGCCTCCGACGCGGGCACAGGCGGCCCCGACAGCCTCCTCGCGGGCCTCCTCGATCAACTCCATGTCGCTAGTGAGCCAGCTGTGGACTTGGAGTCCGTAGGCTCCACCGACCCGATGTTGGTCGATTCCGACACCGCATCGCTCGACGCGTTCCCCACCAACGTGGTGGTCTACAATGAGCCGCTCCCTTGCGCGGAGAGCAGCGGAAGCACTGTCACGGAGGTACTTGTCATCGGTCATGGCGAGCACTCCAGCGGAGGAGCTCATGACCCGCTTGACGCGGCGCTAGAAGACCTGACCGCGCCCATTCCCGAAGACGCCGACGCCGAGACGCTGGAGGCACGCCACCTTCAGCTCGTCGAAGGCGCGAAGAAGCTGGCCAGCCTGAGACGCCTGTCAGAGGCCTACCAGCGCGAGATGGATCGCGCTATGGGTGGCTCGCCGGCTCCAGCTGGGCCTAGCCGCCTCGACGCGGTCCAGCAGCGCGGCGTTGCCATCGCCAACCTGTTCGGGGCGAATCGCCCCGTCTATGCCACGCCTGCGGAGAACATCCGAGCCACCCAGGCGGCAGCTGACGAGCTGGACAATTTCGAGGGCGAAGAGCGTCGCCTGATGACGGAGCGCGTCCAGCGACTTCTTGATGCGGCTGCCGAGCAGAACGAGGTCGGCTGCCACACTGAAGCGTTACGACGGCAAAACGACGATCCGCCTCCTCGCCGAGACCAGGGCGTGATGTCTCCGACGCTGACTGGCGGAGTCCACAGAAGAAAAGATAAGGAGCCGGCTGCCAGCCACAGTCGGACTCGCATCACCATCAAGCGCGACCAAGATGGCCGCCCAAGAGCAGTGGAACGACGGGACAACTGTCCGCCTCCTCCCCCTCGCAGGGAGAGGCGAGTCTCCCCGCCGCCTGTTGATCACCCGACGCTCGGCGGCTACCTTGGCCGCCGAGAAGGAGTCGGAGAGAACAACGCCCGCCACTGGATCGACAGACTCCACCGATCCCTGGCGCTGGAATAGGAAGACGAGGTGGGTCCACCGTGTTTCGGTCCCCGCATTCGAGACGAGCCCTTTCCCAAAGGGTTCACGCTCCCAAGAGACATGCCCAAGTACACTGGCTCCATGAAGCCGAAAGATTGGCTAGTTGACTACTCCACAGCCATCAACATCGCGAACGGAAACAAGCGTGTTGCCATGAAATACGTTCCGCTCATGCTCCAGGGCACGGCCCGGACATGGCTGAAGAGCCTGAAGCCCCGCAGCATCAACAGCTAGGTCGACTTCACCGACGCCTTCGTCCGCAACTTCACCAGCATGTACAAGCGACCTCCCAAGCCTCGTCAGCTTTCCTTGTGCGTTCAAGGCCCCAACGAGTCAACTCGCGACTACCTCACACGTTGGGCCAAGCTTCGGAACTCTTGTGAGGGCGTGCACGAGGTGCAGGCTGTCGAGTACTTCACCACCGGGAGCAGAGAAGGCACCCTCCTCAAACACAAGCTTCTTTGCGACGAGCCAGAGACCCTCGACGAGCTGTTGATCATAGTAGACAAGTACGCCACGGCCGACTCCTCCATGAAGGCGGAGATTCAAGTTAGTGCGACTGGCAAAGTGGCTCCTCGGGCTCCTAGAACCCCGGCTGGAGAGGCCAGTCGGTGACAGCAGCAGAACGACCACAAGCGCAAGGCCCCACAGCCGGCTTCCAGCAGCCGGCAGGTGGCAATGGTCGAAGACCAACAGCCGGAGGGGCAGCCTCCGGCCAAGAGACATAAGAGCGGCAAGTCGAACTGGTTGCCGGCTTTCTCCTATGAGCAGACTTTGGATGGTCCATGCAAGTTCCACAGTGGCGCGAAGCCGTCCAACCACACTACTCGGAAGTGCCACTGGCTCACCAGGATCGCCAAAGGAGATGGCCTCGTGCCTTCTCCGCCTGCTGGGCAGCCGCCTCCTCCTCTGCCTTAGCAGCCGGCCGTCAGACCAGTTGACGCAGTACAAGACGAGTACCCAGAAGAGCACGGGGCCTACATGGTGTTCACTAGTGTGGCCGATGCTCGACGCAGCAGGCGGCTGCAGCAACAAGAGGTGAATGCTGTAGCATGAGAGACACCAGAGTTCATGCATTGGTCTGAAAAACCCATCAGCTGGAGCAGAGCTGACCACCCAGAGGTGATGCCGAGTCCAGAGGAATCAAGCAAAGACAACTTCAGAACAGCCGGACTGTATTCCATGGCATAGTTTCTGGCCTTTCCTGCTCACCAATCAGCAAGATCCTCATAGATGTCCTCTTCGGAGACAAGGACCATTTTCGCCGAGAGATGGTTTGGTTTGAAGTGGTGGACCTCAAAAGCCCATACCATGCGTTGCTTGGTGGCCTGCCCTGGCCAAGTTCATGGCCGTCCCCCACTATGCCTACCTCAAGATGAAGATGTCGAGTTCCAAGGGGATTCTGACTATATCCGACGACAACAGAAAGTCGTCCGCCTGCGCAGCTGAGAGCAGTCGGCTGGCCGAGTCCCTGGTGATCGCAGCTGAGAAGCGGCTCCTTGACCGGGTTATGGCGATGGTCGGCAAGCAGCCGGAGATGTCGCCCAACCCCAAGGAGTCGGAAGCTGAAGGTTCGTTCAAGCCGGCCAAAGAGACAAAGAAGATACCCTTGGACCCGGAGCACCCAGAGAGGTAAGCTGTCGTAGGTGCGAACCTCGACAGCAAATAGGAAGGCGAGCTCGTCGATTTCCTCCATGAGAATCAGGACATCTTCGCATGGTCCCCCAAAGACATGCCAGGTGTTCTGACGGAATTCGTCGAGCACAAGTTACATGTACGATCTGATGTGAAGCCAGTCAGGCAGCCCTTGCGCCGCCTATCAGAAGAGAAGAGCAGAGTCGTCGGAGAAGAGATAGCCCGGCTTCTGGCAGCCGGCTTCATCATGGAGGTATTCTTTCAAGAGTGGCTAGCCAACCCGGTCCTAGTGCTGAAGAAGAACAAGCAGTGGCGAATGTGTATTGATTACACCAGCCTCAACAAAGCTTACCCCAAGGACCCATTCGCTTTGCCAAGGATTGATCAGGTGATAGACTCCACAGCTGGATGCGAGCTGCTGAGTTTCTTAGATGCATATTCGGGATATCACCAGATCAAGCTGAACCTGGCTGACAGGCTGAAGACCGCCTTCATCGCGCCATTTGGAGCCTTCTGCTACTTAACCATGATGTTCGGCTTGAGGAATGTCGGCGCCACCTTTCAACGTTGCATGCAGAAGTGCCTCCTCAAGCAACTTGGCAGAAACACCCACGTTTACGTGGACAATGTGGTGGTGAAGACGGAGAAGCACAGGACGCTGCTGGAAGACCTCAAGGAAACCTTTGAGAACTTGCGCCGATTTCAGATCAAGCTCAACCCAGAGAAGTGCGTCTTTGGAGTACCAACCGGCCAACTTCTCGGCTTCCTGGTCTCTGAACGCAGCATAGAATGCAACCCTGTGAAGATCAAGGCCATTGAGAGGATGGAAGTACCCAGCCGACTGCTGGACATACAAAAGTTCACCGGCTGTTTGGCGTCCATCAGCAGATTCATCAGCCGGCTGGGCGAGAAGGCTCTTCCCGTGTACCAACTTATGAAGAAGACCAGTTTTTTCGAGTGGAACCATAAGGCGGACGAAGCTTTTCTCCAGTTAAAAAAGATGTTGACTACTCCGCCTGTTCTGGCGGCTCCGACTCCTAAGGAGCCCATGCTCCTATACATCGCCGCCACTAGCCGGGTAGTCAGCACAGTTATTGTGGTAGAGCGCAAGGAGGAAGGCAAGGCACTGTCGGTCTAGAGACCAGTGTATTACCTGACTGAAGTACTATCGACCTCCAAGCAAAACTACCCCCACTACCAGAAGATGTGCTACGGCGTGCACTTTGCCGCCAAGAAGTTGAAGCCTTACTTTCAAGAGCATCCAATCACTATGGTCTGCACAGCTCCACTAGCCGAAACCATCGGAAGCAGAGATGCTTCTGGCCGAGTGTCCAAATGGGCCATAGAGTTGGCCCCCTACACCATCTACTACCAGCCTCGCACCGCCATCAAGTCACAAGCACTGGCCGACTTCCTCGTCGACTTGGACGAGACCCAGTACCTGCCGCCAGCGCCTGACTCCACCCATTGGCGGATGCATTTCGACGGCTCCAAGATGCGCACCGGCTTGGGAGCCGGCATTGTCCTCACCTCTCCCAAAGGTGACAAGCTCAAATATGTGCTGCAAATCCATTTTGCCGCCTCCAACAACGTCGCCGAGTATGAGGCACTCATTCACGGGCTCCAGTTTGCCAAAGAGCTCGGCATTCGCCGGATCCTGTGTTATGGTGACTCCGACTTGGTGGTCCAGCAGTCGTCCGGCGACTGGGACGCCAAAGACGGAAACATGGCGAGCTACCACTTCCTCGTGCAGCAACTCAGTGGATATTCTAAGGGATGCGAGTTTCTCCATGTGCCGAGAAACGACAACGACCAAGCAGACACCCTGGCAAGAATCGGCTCTACCCGTCAAGCAATACCATCCGGCGTCGCTCTTTAGCGCCTCCTCAAGCTGTCTGCCAAGCCTTCACCAGAATTAGACTCTGTCTTTGTGCCGGCTCCACCTGAAGCAGTCGGATCCGACTCAAGAGCTCCGGCAGACGGCACAAGAATCCTGACAGGCGGCTCCGGGACCGCGGCAGTCGAAGCCGGCCCGGAGACTTCAGAACTCGGACCGGGGACTGCACCAGTCGGCCCGGGGACTTCATCGATCCAGCAAGCGGCTGACGACTCCAACCCACCGCCTCCCGGCCCAGCCACCCCCGTCCAGGTCGCAGTTCTGACAGTCGAAGAAATCGCAGCACCCTCATGGGCCCAGCCCATCCTCAAATTCTTGGTGAGCAAAGAGCTGCCATCTGACGAGATCCTAGCTCGGCAAGTGCAACGCCGAGCGGCAGCCTATACCATAGTCAACAGAGAGCTTGTAAGGCGCAGTGTCACTGGCGTCTACCAGCGCTGCGTGGAGCCGGATCAAGGCCAAGCAATTCTCAAAGATATCCATCAAGGCGAGTGTGGCCACCACGCGGCTTCAAGAGCACTCGTCGCCAAAGCCTTCCGCCATGGTTTCTTCTGGCCGACTGCTTTGGAAGACGCCAAGGACTTGGTCCAAAAATGCAAAGGGTGCCAGAAGTTCCGCTCCAAGCCGCATCAGCCGGCTTCTGCACTCAAGACTATCCCCATTGCCTGGCCCTTCGCTGTTTGGGGCCTGGACATGGTGGGACCATTCAAGAGGGCACGAGGCGGCCTGACTCACTTACTTGTCGCGGTGGACAAGTTCACCAAGTGGATAGAAGCAAAGCCGATCAAGAAGCTGAATGGTCTGACTGCCGTGACTTTCATCTCCGACATCACAATTCGGTACGGCATGCCACACAACATCATCACCGACAACGGCACAAATTTCACCAAAGGTGCCTTGGCCCGTTTCTGTGCGATGCATGGCATCCGTCTGGACTTAGCATCCGTTGCCCAACCGCAATCAAACGGCCAGGTAGAGCGAGCAAATGGCCTCATCATGTCCGACATTAAGCCTCGACTGATCGAGCCTCTCGAGCGCTCCGCTGGTTCCTGGCTCGACGAGTTGCCAGCCGTCCTCTGGAGTCTACGCACAACTCCAAACAAGTCAACCGGCTTCACGCCCTTCTTCCTCATCTAGGGTGCCGAGGCCTTCATCCCAACGGACATAGAGTTTGACTCCCCATGAGTCACCATGTACACCGAGGAAGAAGCAGAAGAAGCGCGTCAGGACGGCGTCGATCTGCTGGAAGAAGGCCGGTTGTTGGCACTCAGCCAGTCCAGCATCTATTAGCAGTGCCTGTGTCGGTACTACAGCCGGAAGGTTAGGCCGAGATCCTTCCAAGAGGGCGACCTTGTGCTCCGGCTGATCCAGCGAACAGCCGGCTAGCACAAGCTCTCGGCACCTTGGGAAGGCCCTTTCATCATCAGCAAAGTGTTGGGCAACGACTCCTACTACCTGATCGACGCTCGGAAGCCCTGAGCACACAAGAGGGACGACTCCGGCAAAGAGACGGAGCGGCCATGGAATGCAAATCTCCTCCAAAGATTTTACAGTTGATGCAGTATGTACCACGCTACCTTTTGTATTAAAGTACCAAGACTTCGGGCCCCTCGAGAAGAGCTCGGGGACTGCCCTCTTTTATCTATATGATAAGTATTATGCCTACGAGTATGTTATTCGTTGTTATGCCGCTTGGCACCGGGCTCGACTAGTCGGCCCGGGGACTTGCTGACTTGCGCTATGAAATGCTTCCTGCATCCGGACAAGTAGTGTGTGACACTTAAGCCGTCTCCTGTCAGAAGCCGTAGCTCGCAGAGCGACTGACTGGTGGGCAGAGTAAGGCAGAATGGGTGTCCACACAAAAAATGGTTAAGGACTCAAAGCATGAACATAGTTTAAGCCGGCTTCCAGCCCTTTGCAACCGACTCTTAAGCAGCCGGCTTGCCATTTCTATCCAACTTGTTAGAAAACCCTAAATGGCTAAATACTTGCCTTCCCAAAGTAGCCAGGTACTTGATCCAACAACAGTCCGCAGAGCGGCTGTCCGGCTGGCAAGACGGCAACTAAGGGAAGGCGGCAAAGGAAAAAGCCAAAGGAGCAATAAACAAGAAGAGATAGAACTCGGATGAATATTTACATAGCAGAGGCCCTTGGCCGAATCTTCGAACAGAAATTCAAAATACACCCCGCGGGTGGAATTGTGCGAATTAACAAGTTCTTCAAAGACTGATAAGCAGGTAAAAAAAGACAAAGTGGCAGCCTAGGAAGCGGCAGACGGGTTCGGAGGGTCGGAGGAGTCGGCGGCGCCAGTTGTTAGGATGGTCGGCTGGTCGGTCTTGGCTTGATCACCTCCGGCGGTAGCCGGCTCGGTCGGGCGTGGCTCGTTGCTGGAGGCGCAGTCGAGCTGAGGCTGGTCGTCCGCTCCGTCTTCTGGTGCCTCCATCTCACCTCCGCCCTCCGCCTCGCCTTCCTCCTCGGCACTGGAGCCGATAACCTCCGACGAGTCCTCGCCATAGTCTGGGTCCATCCCGAACCACTCCGGCGGTGCCTCCTCGCCGTCTTCAGCCCGCTCGGGGACGAAGATGCTGGTGTCGGTGTACTCGGCGATCGCCGCCGCGCGCTTGACAAGGGCGTCTTCCACAGCTGCCAGCTTCGCCTGGGCTTCTGACTGGAGTATGGCTAGCCGGTCTAGATCCAGCCCAAGATACCACACCTTGACGAACTCCAAGGCCCGGCGCGCTCCAGCCCGGGCCGAGGAGCCCTTCCAGGCCTCAAGACGGCCAGCCGCGACCTCCAGCTAGTCGGCAGTCCAACTGGGAGTGCGCGGAGCCTGCATGTCTGTCCATAGGGCGGCGATCGCTTGGGCGCCGACACGCTGGAGCCGGCATAGCATCCGATGGGCCGGCCGCAGGCGAGCCTCAATGCTTAGGATCTGCTCATCAAGAGTTCGGGGGGTGTTGGCGGTGATTTCCGCGCCATCCGCCCTCCGCCCCTCGCGGTCAGCCTCGATGGCTTGATTTGCGGCCTGCGAGTGGCCAGGGAAGAAGTCTGCCAAGACGAAAGAGCGAAGAACAAGTCAAAAACTAGAAATCGGCTCGACCTATAGTCGGCAACTCAAAGAAGAAAAATGAGGAAACTCACCGTCGACGAGATCCTCGATCTCATGGAAGCGGGAGGTCAGCAGCGCCTCCTTGTCGGTCCAGGAGGAACGTTCGCTTGCGAACTCAGCCATGAGCGCGGTCTCCTTTTCTTCCGCCTCATCCTGGGTCTTCTTGAGCAGCTCCTTCTGCTCCGCCAGTTGTGCGGCCGGCAGGTCACGCTCTGCGGCCAGCTTGTTGCACTCCTCCTCCTTGGCACGCAGCGCGGTGTTGGCCTCGCCCAGCTGCTGCTGCAGGGTGGCGTTGGCTTCTGAAGAAAAAGAAGAAAGAAGGTGTTAGTCGTCAACAAAAATAAGGTCACCGGGGAGATCCGGCCCGACTGCTCAGCAGTCAGCCCGAATCTCGGGGACTACAACCCGCGAGTGCGCCAGCGCACCCCCACGGAGAAGAAAAAGGACTCACTCCGGCTCTCCGACAAGTCGGCGGTCCGCTTGGCCAACTCTTCAACATTGCGGTTGAAGGCGGTCGCACGAAGATTGTGATAGTCCTGTGACAAACATTTCAGACAAACGATTAGTACTTGGAACTCGCCAATTAGATTTCCAAGCCGTCTGCTCAGCAGCCAGCCCAAAACTCGGGGACTACACCGAGTGGGTGCGCTGGCGCGCCCCCACAGAGAGAAAAAGGAAAAACAAACAAAACAAGAAGGAGGAGATGTACCCGGATGGCTGTCCGCGACGCCAGATGCGCCTTGGAGCAATTCTGCATGGCATCGCCCTCAGCTCGGAGCTTGGCCTGGACATCTAGAAGCGCCTAGTTCAACGGGCCCGTCCCGCCTCCTCGCACCCACCCAGTGGGTGCGGCGCTCGTCGCCTTGGCTTCTGGGATCGTGGAGCTCGCGGCGCCGGTTTCCAAAGGGCGCGGTGCTGAACTCGCCTTCGCGAGGCGGCGGCGCGTTGGCGTGCCGACTTGATGAAGCAGGCCCGCCACGACCTCGTCTTCAGCCGGCGGCACCGGCGGGTCCGCCGGCTGCTCGCCTTGCGCGCTTCCAGACGGCGGCGGCGGCACAACCACGCCCGGCATGGAAGAGTCGCCGCCTTCCCTCTCCATGATCGGGTACTCACCGCTGACTTCCCCAGTCTGCCCCGTGAACCCCGGTTGCGGCGGCGCAGACTTCATCAGGGTGACGAACACCGCCGATTGGCGGCGCGCGGCTTCTTCTGCCTGCCTCCCCGCCGCGACGGCGGCCTCGGCCTCTGCCAGCTTTTTCTTGGCAGAGGCCTCCGCCTTCTCGGCCTCCGCCTTCTCTAGGCGGGCGGCCTCTTCCTCCTCGCACGTTCCGCTCCGTCGCCTCCCGGAGGTCGGCGGCGGGGTCAACCCGCCGAGTGGTGGCGGACGTCTCCGCCGACCCCATGACGGAGGTGGCGGCGACCCTCTCAAGAGTGAGGGGAGCCCTGGACCAAGGGAAACAATTGAAGACTCAGACAAAATCTACAAAGAAAGAATAAAAGCGAAAAGTGGGAGCACTCATGCGGAGACCAGCGGTGGCTTCTTCACTTCCTTGCGGAAGCGAATGGCCTTAGCGGCCGCCTCGTCTCGCTTGGTTGCCGTGGCCGAAACCTTGGGCTTCTTCGGCCGGCTGCCAAACTTACTCGGCGCGGCCCTGCGCTTCTTCGCGTCTGTGATGCCCCCGATTCAATCGTACACTAATCATGCACGCAAATGTGTACGATCAAGATCAGGGACTCGCGGGAAGATATCACAATACAACTCTACAAATAGAATAAGTCATACAAGCATCATAATACAAGCCAGGGGCCTCGAGGGCTCGAATACAAGTGCTCGATCAGACGAGTCAGCGGAAGCAACAATATCTGAGTACAGACATAAGTTAAACAAGTTGCCATAAGATGGCTAGCACAAACTGGGATACAGATCGAACGAGGCGCAGACCTCCTGCCTGGGATCCTCCTAACTACTCCTGGTCGTCGTCAGCGGGCTGCACGTAGTAGCAGGCACCTCCAGAGTAGAAGGAGTCGTCGTCGACGGGGGCATCTGGATCCTGGGCTCCATCGTCTGGTCGCAGCAATCGGGTAAAGAAAGGGGAAAAGGGGAAACAAGGCAACCGTGAGTACTCATCCATAGTGCTCGCAAGCAAGGAGCTACACTACATATGCATGGATATATGTGTCGGTGTACTAAAGTAGGGGTACCCTAGTATCCCGAACTTGTGCACGGGCAGTCGCAGCACCTCGCGGCAAGGCCTGCCAGGTGACCACCAAGGCCCTCTATGGTTCCTTTGGAGCCATTCAAGAACAAAGTATTTAAGCCAAGGAGACAAGTCCCCGGCAAGAGGAGCTTGCCGGGAAGGCCGCTCGAGGCACAAGACCCCGGCAAGAGGAGCTTGCCGGGAAGGCCAACCAGAGCATCTCAAAGAACCTGCCACGACGCGCCACGCGTCCCGGCAGGACTCGGCGAGCGACAAGCTCCCAGACGCGGCAAGACAACGGCCGCGGCAAGGCACTTGCCACGGCGGGCAACCACTCTGTACCTGCGCTCCATCTCACCCACCTACGTGTCACTCCAGGACCCTTCCTGGCGTACGTGGCGGGAGGCTGTGCAGCCAGGGGTACACTGTGGCATGCAGCGCTGACAAGATCGCCATCGTGGCAAGCGGTGGCGCCCCTGACGGTCCCTTTTCTGCACCGTCTGGGCGACGTAGATAGGCATTTAATGCCTTTGTCCCCTGCCGTCAGGGTTAGGTATGATACACTGTGTAGGTAGCTGTATATACCGCAACATATTTCCATTTTTGCCCTTACCTACGTTGCCACCTGTTGGAGACCCCTTGAACATATAAAAGGAGGCCCATGCACAACGTAGGGGAGGATCGGCCCCCGGAGAGCGATCTCTCAGAGGAAAACAGAAGAACGCTCGGTCTCCTTAGCTGCTTGAGTGTACTGTAGCACTCAGCGCTCCCGAGCAGGAACTCAATACAATCCACAAAGCAGCAGTAGGAGTATTATATCTCAGGAGAGCTCCGAAGCTGGGTAAAAAAAATCGTGTGCTTCGCCTCGATCCGCTCTTCGCGCAACCTCCGCCCCCCGTCGAACCGAGAAGGGGCTCCGTCCCCATAGGTGCTCGAGGAGCCACAAAACCCCGGCATCTTTGGCGCGCCAGGTAGGGGGCGTCGAGGTTGTGTGAACCTGATCCGGCGTTCACGCGAGCTAAATATTCATCGACTTCATCGACATGCCGCCGAAGAAGAAGGCTTCGGAGGCGGTTGCGCCGTCCGCGTCAAATCCATCACCGCCGGAGCAAACGGCCGGTGGGGAAGACGCCGGCGGAAGAACGGGCATCGACGAGGGAGCCCACGGTGCCACCAAGTCCAAGGACAAGGCTGCGCTGCCCGTCGGGGGCGTAGCCGGCTCCCATGATGACCGGGCGTCCGTAGACGCACCGCGCCCCTCTCAAGAGGCGCAGGACCGGCAGCGTCGTGGTACTCACGGTACCATACGCTCGCTGGACCCAAATCGAGTTGGCGGATCCCGGGATGCTCAAGGTCAACATGCACACCAACGTGCTGGCGCGAGCGAGGCACGGTCACCTGGACGAAATACTGCTCCTTCTAACATCGTTGGAAGTCCGAGCATATCCCGCTCCTCGCACCGTTCGCCACCGCTACCTGCCACTCCAGCAGAAGCTTTGGCACGAGCTCAACTGCTCCTAGACTTCCCTCCAACGCCAGACAAGATCGACGACTGGAGGGCCACCATTCAGAGTCTCATCGGCTTCGCCAACGGCGACACTCCACGGTCGGCGACCACATCGCAGCCGCGGCAGGCCAGCCAGGTGCGAGCCGATGGCGACAAAACCGGTGGGGGTGCAACCACCGTGCACTCTCCGCCCCGAAGGCCAAGATCGCCGACTCGCCGGGTCCGCCACGACAGCGACTCCACTGCTTCATCAGATCCGCGAACTCGTCGCGATCAGCGCCACGTTCTTCACGAACGGCAGCAAGAAGACACTCGTACCCGCATCGAGCGCCGAAGAGAAACGTGGCGTCAATCAGACCGACGCGCTGGCCCCGCTGTCGACATGCAAGCGCCAGGGGAACCAGGCGACCTGCCGTACGCGGTAGGTTTCCCTGTGTTTACTCGTGAGCTGCGGCAAGTCCCGTGGCCCAGCACGAAGAATTTCAAGCCAGACATACCAGAAAAGTACGACGGCAGGCTGCATCCGTCGGAGTTCCTCAGCATCTACACCATCGCGGTGCAGGCTGTCGGGGGCGAGACAACAAGATCCTTGCCAACTACTTCCCTCTGGTGCTCAAGCCCAACGTCAGGTCCTGGCTCATGCACTTGCCGGAAAACTCCATATCTTCCTGGGCAGACCTATGCCATCAGTTTGTCGGCGCCTTTACAGGCGGCCACAAACCTCATGGCCAGGAGAGTGATCTTCACCTGCTTGCCCAGAAGGAAGGAGAGCCCCTGCGCAAGTACATCCAGAGATTCAGCCAAGTGCAACGCAACATCCCAGACGTCCACCCTGCCGCGGTCATCAGTGCGTTCCACCAGAACATGCGTAACCGCAGGATGCGGGAGGAGATGGCGATGTGCAAGATCAGAGACTTCAGTGAGCTGTATGCCCTAGCCGACAGATGTGCACGCGCTGAGGAAGGGAGGAAACTCCCCGGAGAAAATACAGGAACAGGAGGATCTGACAGCGATGATGCCGCTCCGGCAAGCAAAAACCGGCGGCGGAACAATAGGAAGAGGAAAGGAAAAGATGTGCTAGTTGTCGAGCAGTTCGGCAACGAAGGTGGCGCCAAGACAGCCAAGACTGGTAGCTCCGGCAAGGAGGTTGCCGCATGCGCCAACTGCCAGGCTGTGGCGGCCGCCGACAAGCAGGACGGCACCAACAAGCAGTACTGCAAGATTCACCGCACCAAAGGCCATGACCTCCAGAGCTGCAAGAAGGTCGAGCAGCTCGTTGAGCTGCAAAAGGCCGAATACGAGCGACGCGACAAGGAGAAGGCCCAAGGAGGTGCTGGAGGATCCAGTACGAAGTGCACCGGCCGGGGGGGACGCCGTGGCAATGCCAAGCAGCGGCAAGGCGACAGACCTCCCCGCGGCCGCGACAAGGATGAAGATGACGACGACGACGAAGACATGGATGACGCCGAGACCAGCGAGCAGGAGTTCCAGAAAGCCACAGAAGTTTTGTGCGTTGACGGCGGTGCTTCTCTGCATACTTCACACCGCCAACTCAAGCAGTGGGTGCGGGAAGTCAATGCAGCAGAACCACCCGTTGAGTCACGCAAGCTTCTAAAATGGTCCAGCATGCCTATCATCTTTGATATTGAGGACCACCCTGATCGCACAACTATTGTCGGGTGTTTGCCGATGTTGGTCTCACCAACTATCCGCAACCTCAAGGTCACTAAGATGCTAGTTGACGGCGGGGCCGGCTTGAACCTGATCTCCTTCGCTGTGCTCCGGAGACTCCAAGTCCCTGACAGCGAGCTCGAAGAGACCGGCATGTTCCAAGGAATCAACCCGGGAAGGAGCAAGCCGAAGGGGAAGATCACGCTGCCGGTGACATTTGGCAGCGAGCTGAACTTCAGGACTGAGAGGATCACTTTCGACGTTGCCGACTTTCCATTGCCTTACAATGGAATTCTCGGTCGTCCAGCGCTCGCCAAGTTCATGGCGGCCTCTCACTACGTGTACAACATGCTGAAGATGCCAGGCCCGATAAGTGTCATCTCTGTACATGGCGACAAGAAAGACGCTCTTATCTGTGCCGAAAAGATCTACCGGGAAGCAGCAGCCGCCGCAGATCGCGAGACAATTGCCGCTGAAGCTCCCGGGGGGAAGAAGAAGACCAAGTCCGGCAAGAGCTCTGATGCCCACTCCGGCAACCGCACCTCTTCGGAGTGCTGCGCTACCGTCGAGGACGCACCATCGAGCTCCACCGGCAAGTGTAAGAAGACGATGGCAGCTCCGCCAGCGACCAAGAAGGTGTCCGCCAAGGAGGACAGCACTGGTGGTACCTTCACCATCAGTGCCACTCTCGACCCTAAATAGGAAAGCGCGCTCGTTGCTTTCCTGCGGGCGAATGTCGATGTGTTTGCGTGGCAACCATCTGACATCCCCGGCGTTCCCAGGAAAGTAATCGAGCACCACCTTGCCGTCTGTCCTCATGCGCGGCCCGTCAAGCAGAGAGTCAGGAAACAAGCAGTGGAGCGCCAAGAATTCATCGCCGAAGAGATCAACAAGTTGGAAGCAGCAGGCCTCGTCAGAGGAGTACTCCATCCCACGTGGTTGGCCAATCCTGTAGTCGTGCGCAAGGCAAACGGGAAATGGAGGCTTTGTATCGACTTCACCGATGTCAATAAAGCAGCTTGTCCCAAAGACCCATTTCCCTTGCCGCGCATTGACCAGATTGTCGACTCCACAGCCGGATGCGACTTGCTTTCATTTCTTGACGCATACTCAGGATACCATCAGATCTTCATGGCAGAAGAGGATGAGGAGAAAACCGCGTTCATCACTCCATGTGGCACGTACTGTTTCGTATGAATGCCTTTCGGTTTGAAGAATGCTGGTTCAACATTCGCAAGGGTAGTCCATACTGCTTTTGAGCCGCAAATACACAGAAATGTGGAAGCCTACATGGATGACATAGTGATCAAGAGCAGGGACAAAGCAACTCTGATTCAAGATCTAGAAGAGACTTTTGCAAATCTACGCAAGATCAGCCTCAAGCTCAACCCCGAGAAGTGCGTGTTTGGAGTCCCGTCCGGCAAGCTTCTCGGATTCTTCGTGTCTCAGAGGGGAATTGAAGCCAATCCCGACAAGATCAAGGCCATTGAGCAGATTGAAGCACCGAAGCGCGTCAAGGATGTACGAAAACTTGCCGGCTGTGTGGCGGCTCTCAGCAGGTTTATCTCTAAGTCTACTGAGCGCGCCCTGCCGTTTTTCAAAATCTTGGAAAAGGCAGGTCCAATGAAATGGACTCCGGAAGCGGAGGCTGCGCTGCAGGACTTGAAGAAATACCTGTCCTCCACTCCAATACTTGTCGCACCTAAACCACAAGAGAAGTTGCTGCTATATCTGGCAGCGACCAATCAAGTGGTTAGTGCTGCATTAGTAGCGGAGAGAGAGGCAGATGATGAGCCAGTGACCGCGGCAAGCACATCCAGCGACAAGCAGGGGGCTTCCCCGACAAGCTCTGGTCCCGACGAAGATGGATCTGCGCAGATGTGCGAAGGGATACAGAAGAAGAAAATGGTGCAGCGCCCAGTCTACTTTGTCAGTTCCCTTCTGCAGGGGGCTAGGTCAAGGTACTCTGGTGTGCAGAAGTTGCTTTTCGGCCTTATTATGGCCTCGAGAAAGCTGCGCCATTACTTCAAAGCACATGAGATCACAGTTGTCACTCGCTTTCCGCTGAAGAGGATACTGCAGAATCCAGAAGCAACAGGCAGGATTGTTGAGTGGGCACTGGAACTGTCAAGCTTTGGCCTCAAGTTTGAGAGCACTTCAACTATTCAGAGCAGAGCATTGGCAGAATTCATAGCAGAGTGGACGCCAACACCAGACGAAGAAATTCCAGAGACGAGCATCCCCGTCAAGGAAGCAAACAAAGAGTGGCTGATGTACTTTGATGGTGCGTTCTCGCTGCAAGGCGCCGGTGCTGGCGTGCTGCTTGTCGCACCCACCGGAGAGCACCTCAAGTACGTGGTCCAGATGCACTTTCCCAAGGAGCAAGCAACAAACAATACTGCGGAGTATGAAGGATTGCTCGCCGGTCTCAGGATCACGGCAGACCTTGGGATCAAGCAACTCATTGTCAGGGGTGACTCACAGCTTGTCATCCGCCAAGTGAACAAGAATTATCAGAGTCCGTTGATGGAAGCTTACGTTGATGAAGTGAGAAAGCTGGAAGAGCGCTTTGTCGGCCTACAGATGGAACATGTTCCAAGAGCTCAGAACGACATCGCTGACGGCCTGTCAAAGTGCGCGGCACTTAAGTTACCTGTGGAACCAGGGATCTTTGTGCTCAAGCTGACTCAACCATCCGTGACGCCATCAACTGGACAGAGCAAGAAGAGGAAGTTGATTTCTGGTAACTATCTTTCGGCAGAGCTTCCCGAAGCCGCCGCCAAGAAGGTCCCCAAGATCAACGCCAAGAGTGCTAAGGAGCAGTCTGCTCCGACAAGCCCCATGGTTTGTTTCGTTGTAGCAGACACTCCCAACAAGTTTCGCTCGGCAAGCTTGCCGGGGATCATCAAGCTCCGGCTGAACCGCAGGTTCCCGCCGTGGAAGCGAATGTTCCCGCAGCAGCAGATATGCCTTTAGTCCTTGTTGTCGAACCACAGGCTCCAGCATGGGCCCAGCAGATCGTCCGTTTCCTCCAGTCAGGAGAACTTCCCGAAGAGCCAGAACAAGCGGAAAGAGTAGCCCGGCAGTCTAGTATGTACCAGTTCGTTGACAACGCACTGTACAGAAGAAGGCTCAATGGTGTGAAATTGAAGTGTATTCCCCGGGAAGATGGACAGAGGCTGTTGGCAGAGATACACGGAGGCATTTGTGGTCACCACATTGGGGCAAGAGCGCTTGCCGGCAAAGCTTTCCGGCAAGGCTTCTTTTGGCTGACAGCCCTCCAGGATGCAACTGCACAAGTAACCAAGTGTGAAGCGTGCCAGTTCCATTCCAAGCAGATACACCAGCCAGCTCAAGCTCTCCAGATGATCCCTTTATCCTGGCCATTTTCGGTCTGGGGGCTCGACATCCTCGGCCCCTTCCCCCGAGCAGTCGGGGGCTTTGAGTACTTGTACGTCGCAATCGACAAGTTCACAAAGTGGCCGGAAGTGGAACCAGTGAGGAAGGTGACAGCACAGTCAGCAGTCAAGTTCTTCAGGTCGATTGTTTGCCGCTTCGGAATCCCTAACAGGATCATCACCGACAACGGTACACAATTCACGAGTCGCACCTTCATGTAGTACGTCCAAGACCTTGGCGCCAAGGTCTTCTTCGCTTCTGTTGCTCACCCAGGAGCAATGGTCAAGCAGAGAGGGCAAATGCTGAAGTGCTACGTGGACTCAAGACCCGGACTTTCGACAGGCTGCACAAGTGCAGAAGAAACTGGATCGAGGAGCTGCCGGTGGTTCTTTGGTCGATCAGGACGATGCCAAATCGAGCCACTGGCCAGACACCTTTCGCTCTAGTCTATGGAGCAGAGGTAGTTATCCCCACGGAACTCGTATACGGGTCACCTCGAGTGCTCGCTTATGATGAGCTCGAGCAAGAGTAGCTGCGACAAGATGACGCGCTGCTCCTTGAGGAAGACCGTCTTCAGGCTGCTGTACGAGATGCTCGATACCAGCAAGCTTTGCGCCGCTACCATAGCCGCAAAGTTAAAGCCAGAAGTCTCGAGGAAGGCGACCTTGTTCTTCGGCGCGTTCATTCCGCCAAGAATTCCAACAAGTTGACGCCAAAGTGGGAAGGCCCTTACCAGGTGAAACGAGTCACTAGGCCTAGCGCTGTCCGCCTTGAGACCGAAGATGGCTTTCCGGTGAGCAACTCCTGGAACATCGAGCATCTTCGTAAGTTTTACCCGTAAGGCGCGGTTGTCAGACCCCGTCCGGCAACCACCATTTTGTACAAGTCTTGCCGCTGTTGCATGTAATCCTTTGTACAAAGCCGGGCGCAGACCCTGAGCGAAGATAAAGCGCTGGCGCCCTGAGTTTTAGCATGCATGCTGAGTCGAGTCTCGTCCTTGGTTAGGGTTGACAGTGCTTAGTAGCGGCTAACCCCTAACTTAGAGGTCGAGTGTGCGTCCTTTTGTCGTTCTTTCGTTTCCCTTGGTTCGCAGGACTCGCGCACCCTGACCGGACCACTTAAGGACGAAAAGAAGAAGACGGACGGACCAACACCCGGAACCCGGCAAGCCAATGTTGCCGGGGGCTGCAACACCCCGGCAAGCCAGCGTTGCCGAAGGCTGCAAGTGCAAAGATTAGCCCACGGCGAACCGAAGTTGCCGGGGCTGCGATCTCAGATAAGTTTTTCATCCCTTATCATGTATTCTCTTATGGGCTGGGGTATGCGAAACCTCGTTTCTTCCTAAAAGCTACCATGCTCCCTTAACTCTAGGCCCTCGGGCTCGTTCCCGGGGATAGATTTGGTCGTAGTCACGGCAGCAAAGGGACGAAGCGAGGAGCCTGAACCCGCCTCCTCCCTGCCTCCGCCAAAAGTGTGAGAAAGGACGAGCGACGTGGGAAGAAGGCAGGGCCTTCTGCCGGGAAAGGAAGTGTCTATCTTAAAGATATAAAGGATTCACTCCTTGACATGGGTTCCACCCACGAGACAAGTGACCCGGCAAGCATCCCCTTTTCATTAAAGAGCATTCCACTCAGGTACAGTTCATAAGAGGATGAAAAACATGAATAATGGGATTACAAGCTTTAAAAGCAACTAAGGCCCGAGGGCTTACAAATTAAAAAGAGATAAGGTGCCCGTAATCCTTCTCTTGTCCCTCTCTTCAGGAGGCAGGTCAAGGAGGCAAAAAGGGCAAAAGGGGCGCCTAGACGAGCTACGGGTGGCAGAAGACACCAAGAGAACGTCTCGGCGGCATGGTGATGGCGGCGCCGGAGGCAGAGCTCGAAGACGAGGCGGCAGGACGTCAGCACGCTGTCGAGGGCATCGTGCCCTCGTACTCCGAGTTGACGGCCTCGCCGCCTGCCATCTTCCTCTTCCGCAGCCTCCCTACGCCAGCCACCCAAGGAGACGACCCCGAGAAGCTCCGGGAGCTAGCGACGCGGATGATGGGGTCACCGGTGCCACGCGGAGCGGCACCCGACACCTAGTCGGACCCGTCATCCCGCCACCCGCCACCCTCGTCGTTGCTATCGTTGTCCTCCTCGTCACTCCCGCCCGAGGAGGAGCCTTCGCTATCGGAGGAGCTCTCCACGCAGCACCGTGCCCGTGTCCCGAAGCACCCAAAGACCTTGACGGAGAGGAGACCGCCCTCCATCAGCTTAAAATGGAGGGTGAGCCCCGCCGTCAAGCTGTGGATACGGGTGAACGTATTCCACCCTCGACCAAGATACATCACATTAGGGGCCGGGAAATCAACGCGGACTCGCGTACCGCTGATTCCACAACCCCTCATGTGCAACCTCAGTGTCTCGGGCGGATCCAACTCCATCTCGCTCGCAAACGGAGTCGGGAGACGAAGGCGACGACGAGGCGGCCGACGTAGCCTGATGAAGAACTCGCAAGGGTCGTCCCCGATATGATCCGCCACGGGGAGAGGATCTGCTGGCGGAGGCGAGGCCGGTGGACTGCCTCGCCCACCTCTTCCCCGACCGCCTCGGCCTCGCCCGCGGCCTCGTCCCCTCCCTCTTCCCCTTGCAGTTGGCTCTGCCACCACGGGTGCGGGGGGAGGAGGGACGCGTTGCCTAGCGGCAACCCTCGTCGCCACCGTCGAAGGACCAGGGTTCCCTTTCTCCATGGCGAATGAGAGAGAGGGGAGCAGAAGCTGAAGAAAGGAGGAGATGAGAGAATGCGGGTTTCCGTCCCCCCTATCCCGCTCCTTATAAAGGAGCGGGGTGGGGGCTCGGCCGCCCCGCTCAGCCAATCGAGATGCAGAAGGCGCAGGGAACTTGGCCCGACCCGCTGCCTCGACCCGTGACGGCCGGTTTCCCGCCTCCACCGTTCGCCACTCCAAGCGCATGGAGGCCGCATGGCAGGAGTGCAGAGTTGAGGCGACGGGTGAGGCGCCCTCTCCCCACCCCGTGATCGTGGGGGGGTGGACGCCTCGAAGACCACGCCTCCACGCCTCCACGCCTCCCTCCGTTTATGAGGAAGATACGAACCGCCAGGAGGCGGGCATTTCGTTTTTCCGAATAAAGGAACCACCCACGACCTCTCCCACGATGCCGCAATCGACGCGTGCCGTTTGGGGAGGGCGCGGTGGATACGGAGCAAGGTGCAATGTAACCCAGGCCGCGCGTGCCCGTGCCCTGTTTTGGGCCTGGCCCAACAGCGCTCGGCACCGTGTGTGGCCCAGGCCCGGGGGCTCCTGTCGGTGTACTAAAGTAGGGGTACCCTAGTATCCCGAACTTGTGCACGGGCAGTCGCAGCACCCCGCGGCAAGGCCTGCCAGGTGACCACCAAGGCCCTCTATGGTTCCTTTGGAGCCATTCAAGAACAAAGTATTTAAGCCAAGGAGACAAGTCCCCGGCAAGAGGAGCTTGCCGGGAAGGCCGCTCGAGGCACAAGACCCCGGCAAGAGGAGCTTGCCGGGAAGGCCAACCAGAGCATCTCAAAGAACTTGCCGCGACGCGCCACGCGTCCCGGCAGGACTCGGCGAGCAACAAGCTCCCAGACGCGGCAAGACAACGGCCGCGACAAGGCACTTGCCACGGCGGGCAACCACTCTGTACCTGCGCTCCAGCTCACCCACCTACGTGTCGCTCCGGGACCCTTCCTGGCGTACGTGGCGGGAGGCTGTGCAGCCAGGGGTACACTGTGGCATGCAGCGCTGACAAGATCGCCATCGTGGCAAGCGGTGGCGCCCTTGACGGTCCCTTTTCTGCACCGTCTGGGCGACGTAGATAGGCATTTAATGCCTTTGTCCCCTGCCGTCAGGGTTAGGTATGATACACTGTGTAGGTAGTTGTACCTACCGCAGCATATTTCCATTTTTGCCCTTACCTACGTTGCCACCTGTTGGAGACCCCTTGAACATATAAAAGGAGGCCCATGCACAACCTACGGGAGGATCGGCCCCCAGAGGGCGATCTCTCAGAGGAAAACAGAAGAACGCTCGGTCTCGTTAGCTGCTTGAGTGTACTATAGCACTCAGCGCTCCCGAGCAGGAACTCAATACAATCCACAAAGCAGCAGTAGGAGTATTATCTCTCCGGAGAGCTCCGAAGCTGGGTAAAAAAAAACCGTGTGCTCCGCCTCGATCCGCTCTTCGCGCGACCTCCGCCCCCCGCCGAACCGAGAAGGGGCTTCGTCCCCATAGGTGCTCGAGGAGCCAAAAAACCCCGGCAATATGTGTAAAGGGCCATATCAGTGGACTGAACTACAGAATGCCAGAATAAAAGGGGGACATCTAATCCTGTCGAAGACTACACTTCGGGCAGCCTCCGTCTTGCAGCATATAGAAGAGAGTAGACTGAAGTCCTCCAAGTAGCATGGCATAGCATAAATCCTACCCGGCAATCCCCTCCTCGATGCCCTGTTGGAGAGCAATCACCGGGTTGTATCTGGCACTTGGAAGGGTGTGTTTTATTAAGTATCCGGTTCTAGTTGTCATAAGGTCAAGGTACAACTCTAAGTCGTCCTGTTACCGAAGATCACGGCTATTCGAATAGATTAACTTCCCACCAGGGGTGCACCACATAACCCAACACGCTTGATCCCATTTGGCCGGACACACTTTTTGGGGTCATGCCCGGCCGCGGAAGATCAACACGTCGCAACCCCACCTAGGCACAACAGAGAGGTCAGCACGCTGGTCTAAACCTAAGCGCACAAGGGTCTGGGCCCATCGCCCTTAGCACACCTGCATGTTGCATACGTGGCCGGAAGCAGAGCTAGCCTAGCAGGCGTTCCAGTCCAATCCGGCGCGCGCCACTCAGTCGCTGACGTCACGAAGGCTTCGGCTGATACCACGACGTCGAGTGCCCATAACTGTTCCCGTGTAGTTGGTTAGTGCGTATAGGCTAGTAGCCAGACTCAGATCAAATACCAAGATCTCGTTAAGCGTGTTAAGTATCCATGAACGTCGACCAGGGCCAGGGCCAGGCCCACCTCTCTCCTAGGTGATCTCAACCTGCCCTGTCGCTCTGCCACAAAGTAACAGTCGGGGGCCGTCGGGAACCCAGGCCCACCACTACCAGGGTGGAACCACCTGCCCCTTCAGCCCCCATCTCCGAACAGTATCACAGGTAATGTAACAGTGTAAAGTATATAGTATATGCTCATGATCACCTCCCGAAGTGATCACGGCCCAGTTGTATAGCATGGCAGACGGACAAGAGTGTAGGGCCACTGATGAAACACTAGCATCCTATACTAAGCAGTAGGATAGCAGTTAAAGGTAACAACAGTAGTAGCAAGGACAGGCTATGCAGCAGTATAGGATTAATTGAAAGCAGTAACATGCTACACTACTCTAATGCAAGCAGTATAGAGAAGAATAGGCGATATCTGGTGATCAAGGGGGGCTTGCCTGGTTGCTCTGGCAAGAGAGAGGGGTCGTCAACTCCGTAGTCGAACGGGGCAGCAGCAGCGTCGGTCTCGGTGTCTAGCCAGAGGACAGGGAGAAGAAACAATAAATATTTAAGCAATCAGATGCATAGCGATGCATGACATGACAAGTATCGACGCTAGGGGGTGCCCTATCGCGGTCTGAGGTGATACCGGCGAAGGGGGAAAACATCCGGGGAAGTATCTCCGGTGTTTCGCGTTTTCGAACAGAGGAACCGGAGGGGAAAGTTGCGAGTTCGATAGTTAAGGGTGTGTGGCGGATGAATGGGCTGCGTATCCGGGTTCATCTCGTCATTCTGAGCAACTTTCATGTACAAAGTATTTGCATCCGAGTTACGAATTATTTTATATTAATATTCAAAGTTTTAAACATTTTCTGGATTATTAAGTAAAAATATATTTAAAAAAAGTAAATACTTTTGTCACCTATTGCTACTCCAGCCATGTGTATTACAGGTGGGGCTGCGGGTCCAGTCAACAGTTAACCAGTCGAGGTTGACTGGTCAACAGGGTCAAGGTGGGGCCCCACTGTCAATGACACAATTTTAACATTTTCTTTAATTGGATTATTAGAGGTGGGGCCACCTGTCATAGGGCACTAGACTAATTGGGAGGGGGTTTATTTTAACAGGGGATTAGCCCTTAACCTATCAAAGGGCCGGCCACATGAGGCATTGGCCCAGCAGGCCACCACGGCCAGGCACGCAAGCGTGCACCAGCAAGGCTGTGGCCTGGGCGAGACGATCTAGCGGGGGAAGCGGGCACGGTCGGCTCATGCGCGGAGGAGCGAACTCGTGCAGGGGGTTCAGGGCTTCGGCCTTGGCTAGCAACGGCGGCGGCGACGCTAACAAGCAGCAAGCGGCATTGGCAACATCAGCAGAAGGCCGCAGCAAGCAGCACAATAGCAGGTGCGAGCGGGCGGCATGGGAAGGCAGCAGCAGCAGGCAACAGTACAGAGCAGCGGCGGACGAGCAATAGTCGCGCTGGAAGCAGAGTAGCAGAGTAGCAGCAAGGAGAAGGCAACAGTGGCAGTGGGCGGCGACGCGACCAGAGGCACGGTGGGCGGCCAAAGCTTGGGCGACGCAGGCACGACCAAGGCAATGCAGGGACGTGGCCAGGGGTAGCCAAGGAGCGCGGACGCATCCAGGGCTCGCGGCGAGTGGAGCCGAGCGGTGGTCGGGCGCGGTCGTGTGCGAGAAAAAGGTGCGATGAGTGCGTGCTCATCGTGAGCTCGTCGCGGCGATCTACGGCAGGAAAACGGAAGGGAAAGAGGGGGTCGACGGAGGGCCTCACAGGGGGCGCAGGGTCGAGGGGAAGTCAAGGTCGAAGGGGGCCGGGGATGCGATGGAGCGTCGGAGTGGTGGCCGAGGCGGACGCCGACGGAGGGAACGAACGTGGGCATCGGCGTAGAGGTTTCTCGGCTCCGATCCAGCGGTGAGGGAGGCGAAGCAGGCGATGGTGGTGCTTCCCTACATGAGGACGAGGCGAGGGAGTGGACGAGGTCACGGCAACAGCGATGACACGGTGACTGTAGCGGGTGGACGAGCACTGTGGAGATGAAGGCGGCGCGAGGAGGGGGAAATTGGGGGTAGGGTTTGATCTAGGGCGTCGGGGACGGCTTTGTAGATGCTTGGGGTGCGACGGATTGCCGACACGTGGTCGATCCGCGACGTGGTCGGGCACACGACGACCACCCAGCCCCTGGTGAGTAGTAGGAAGAAGGAGGTGGGGATGGAAGGCTGGGTCGTTTGGTTTAATAGGCCAAGGTGCCGTGTAGGACTAGGTCTTTTTTTATTCCCTTTCTGTTTCACTTGTTTCTTTACTATTTTTATTTATAGTTTCTTTTATTTTAGTTTTGTAAAATACTGAGTTAGCACCTAAATTAGTATTGATAATTTAGGCCACTGCCACAATTATTTTGACACACTACTAATTTAGTTATAACATTATAACCTTATAAAAGGCATTAATTTAATTGTTATAGCCATTGTTTCAGTTATTTGGGAGCATTTAAATATAAAAAAATGTGGTTTCTCCACCATTACTACTTATGATTTATTTGTCATATTTAGAACATTTTAGTTTTAATGTTTGAAAACTTTTACCGTTTGACTAGATTTTGAACTTTGAATTCGAACGGGATTTGAATCAAAGTGAGCTTAGTAACAGTAACCGTCGTGACGTGGCATCATTAGTAGAGGGTTATTGTTGCTTAATTATCCAGGCGTCACAATTCTCCTCCACTACAAGAAATCTCGTCCCAAGATTTAAGAGGGAAGTAAAGGGGGAAGGTTCGGGTTACGAAATTCTAGGGAGTGTTCTTGGTCTTGGTTGTTCTTCTCGAAGAGGTTGATCCATTAAGTTGATGCCTTCATTTCGTTGTTTCAGGTCATCATGATGAAGTTGTTGTCCTTTCCTCGAGAACTCCATCGTACTTACGAATAGGTAAGGGGCAACTTTACAACAATTGAATGTTATAAGGGGAAAATCATCTAGGGGGGTATCCCAAGAATGATCATAAGAGTATCTCTCAAGTTGAACAATTGAAACACATCGAGAGCAAAGTAAGAAGGTACCATAAGAAGTTTGAAGCGGATAGACAAACGTCGTTGTCTGAAACAACGCGTGAAAGGGGTTCAAGGCAATGAGAATAGGTATTGTGTTTAATACCAGAATTGATGATCACACGGAAGGTGGCTCGTGGATTACATACGAGGCCACGCACGAGGAACAACCTTGCGAACAGGGGGTGTACAGGAGAGTCAGGTTTCGATCCTATGGAACTGTGGGTTATGGGCCCACCATGTGGGCTAATAGTAGGAAGAGGGGTGACGTCTTGCACGATCATGTAAGCAAGGGATGTCAGAGAATAACCAGTCAGTTTATGTTGAAAACATCATTGGTACCAAGGGCGAGGGACGAAGAGAACCATCTTCCTGCTCGTTGAACGAGGTGGGCCAATAGGCAAGGTTCTCGTCCATTGATGGCTACCAGAATGTCATCAACAATAGTAACAGGGTCTTGCTGACTGAATTGTACACCGAGGGGTTTACATAAGCATGAGAATATTACTGCTTAGATCATATAGATCACAAGAAAGGTTAAACCAAGCAATGGAAAGGAAAACAAGATTATCAGATTAAACCGAACAATGGTAAGGAAGATGTGTTTAAACACATATTTCAAGGGTATATCCTTCCCAAGGACAAGCAGAGAATGATATCCATGACAGGATATAACGTAGAAAGCTCTTTAGGTAAGGTGAGAGAAATTTCATGACTTTACCCATACAGCGGTGTTTAGATAGTTGAGCAGGAAACATTTATCATTGTGCTTCAGATGTTCTTGTTGAAAATCGGAGTACCACAAACATGCTTCGAGATAGCATTGACATGGTCTTGAAGCAAAGGTCGGACTTTGGATACTCAATGGATTCATCAGGAACAACTTATAGAATAAGTTTTTCAATTTCCTCATGGAAGAATGGTTAACATTGCTAAAAAGGAAACTAAAACATTAGGTCCTCCGGCCAGGTGTGCTAGGCATGACACCATCTTACCGGGTCATATAAAGACCAATGATATAACTCTTGGATATATGTCCCAACTATCATATCTGACTGAGATTCGGATCTGGTTGGTGTCAGGATACCTCAGACTCAGGATGCCTGAGAAGAAAAGGGTGCCACACAAATTGACGAGATGTCATTTTAAGATTCTCGGGATTTAAACTATGGAAGCGAGTTCCAAAACAAGAGTTCATCATTTAACCAAGGAGAGGATGAGGAGGTGGCTGATGGACTCAGCGACAATTCCTTGAGATTTCTAAAAGGATGGATTTCCACAACTATGTGAATAAGAAGATAACATTTGTCAGATCAGATGACATAATGAGGTATGCCTGAGGAAAACATACACAATTAAACATTGGTTGAAAGGTGCACCCAAAATATGGGGTTAGGTAGCATGATCAATGCTAGAATGGTGGTTCAGCAACCGATAGGCTAAGAATGAATTATTGACCATTAACTTCAAAGCAATAGGGTTGCTAGAAGTGCAGGATCCAAACATCACCGTTCACATGTGGGTACCCCGGTTGGAATCAACACGAGGACCAAGAAAGAATGGTGATTGTGAGAAGTATCATTATAGCAAGAATTCTTAAGAGGTGGAGCAATCCTCACAACATTCTTGACATCAAAGATGGTAATACTCTGCGGTAGAACATAACTTAAGTTGGATAGCAAGGAACTCAAGGTACAACACAAAACAGGAACAAGTTTTGTGTTGGAGGGAATGCAATAATGTTGTCGATGATAACCCAAATCATCAAGGGCAAAGGATGCTATCCCTCATCAAGAATTCGATAGATATCTTGGAAGACCTCAGAATGTTGATGATGATCACGACACATTTGTCGAGAGGTTTCCATGAATATGTAACCCATTGGCGATGACATCAAGTCAAAAGAATGATGAATCAAAAGGTTAATGGAACCACGGGTACGGCACAAACTCGAAACCAAGCTTGTGGTTTAAGGAGAAATGATATGATGAGGAAAATCGACGTAAGCTTAGCTCATCATCGAAAATTGTGCTCCGGGAATAAGGACCAGGTAGCACAGTTAAGAGCAGCACGATAAGGGTATAGCCGATCAAGCTAGGAAAGACTTGAAGGATTATTTAAACTCTTAAGCAACGAAAATTATTTAGGGTTATTGAATCAGAATGCGGACTCGATTCACAATTCGGTGTTCTCGGTTGACGACAACCCAGAACCTAGGAACGATTGGATCCGGTGAGTAATAATAGTGGATGAAGACCCCATAAGAAGTTATGTTGTCCCATGATATCTCGAGATACCGGGGGGTAATACTCGACGACAGGTCAAAGTAGAGGTTGGACTAGGGTAATGCTCTGCAGAAAACAAGTGCTTAAACTTGCACGAGAAGTGTTATTTAAAGGAGAACATGGTCGGAACCACGATTGCAAAAGGCCAGATCCTAGATATAAGATGAACTTATACCAAAGGAATAATTAATTTAAGAGAAGCTTTAATGATAAGATCTACATCTTGTCCATGGGCATGAACGCAAGGTTCAAGGTCGACTCCCACTTCCTCAATGCATAACCTTCATTCACCCCTCGTATTTCAAAAAATGACATTAGCTGTTGAAAGTTTTACCTGGTGCAATTCCAGATAAATATGCACCGTGAAATCTTTCAGGTTTGCACAGATTAGGGAAGGCATTGGTTCAACCCATCGGGGCTTCTTAGGAACATATACCACAAGCATTCAAGAGTAGATATCACCAGCTCGAAAGCAGAGCATGGTTGAGAAAGCAGATGATACAATTTACCAAAGGCATTATGTATCTTAGGGAAGGCCCACAAGGTTATTGAGTATGAAGTACGTTGTTGGATAAAACCCAACAAAAGATCTGCCGGTCCATAATGGAGCTGATGTGAGTATCGGCACACGATCAGAGGACAAAACAAAGCAAGGACTTTGAATTATAGAAACAACTGACTAATCTAGAGCTCAAATGTAAAGGTATTATGATTTTCAAATCAAAGGATCAGAAGCAAATGCTCTGATTAAGGATGGATAAGTTGAGTAAACTTAGGGGTAAAATCGACAACAATTTGATTGGTCGAGATCTAGCTCATGTTTAAGATGACGTCTGAGCCGAAAGGATGAATTCTAGGATCCAATTGAGGATTGCGAGCATTCGCAATATTTTGAATCAATGGACTCAAAATGATAGAGACAAAGGCTGCCAATAAGATTACTATACTTATGGGATTAACCATAATGCAAGCAAGCAAGAATTCCAAGAGCAATAAGCTGCTAAGGATTTTCGGAAGATCGAATATTATTTCGAAGACCTTAGTGAAACACATAAACAACGGGGAAAGAACGGATATCCGGTAAGTGTGAGGAAGTATCCGTAGGGGGTATTCATGTGGCAAGAACTACAAGGCAGTAGGCACAAAGTATACTCGAAACATTAGAGAGAATTTCGGGGTATCTTGTAATAACAAGATCAACTGGGAATAAAAGTAAGAACGACAGGATGTTTCGGTGGTAGGGAATTGCAAAAGCGACAGGCACAAGGTCTCGAGAGAATAACGGAGAGTGTCTTCGAATTCTTCTGGTTCACGAAGCAATCATCTGGAGTGAGGGGTTCTCCGGGAGGAAGTAGTAATGAGATCCTAAAGTTAGATTTTAGTAAATTCATTAAACCCAAATAGGAGAGAGATCATAGCCCCAGAGTATAGGTCAAGGAATAAAAAGATCCAAATACCACCCAATGGCAACGTGGGCCCATGGGCCGCACAACCATGTTAGTAAAACAATTTTCATTGACTAGACTCAACTTCGGCCAAGGAATGTGGAAGGGGGATTCCTACAGGCAGTCGGCTCTGATACCAACTTGTGACGCCCCCGATTCAATCGTACACTAATCATGCACGCAAATGTGTACGATCAAGATCAGGGACTCACGGGAAGATATCACAACACAACTCTACAAATCGAATAAGTCATACAAGCATCATAATACAAGCCAGGGGCCTCGAGGGCTCGAATACAAGTGCTCGATCATAGACGAGCCAGCGGAAGCAACAATATCTGAGTACAGACATAAGTTAAACAAGTTGCCACAAGATGGCTAGCACAAACTGGGATACAGATCGAACGGGGCGCAGGCCTCCTGCATGGGATCCTCCTAACTACTCCTGGTCGTCGTCAGCGGGCTGCACGTAGTAGTAGGCACCTCCAGAGTAGAAGGAATCGTCGTCGACGGGGGCGTCTGGATCCTGGGCTCCATCGTCTGGTCGCAGCAATCGGGTAAAGAAAGGGGAAAAGGGGAAACAAGGCAACCGTGAGTACTCATCCAAAGTACTCGCAAGCAAGGAGCTACACTACATATGCATGGATATATGTGTAAAGGGCCATATCACTGGACTGAACTGCAGAATGCCAGAATAAAAGGGGGACATCTAATCCTGTCGAAGACTACGCTTCGGGCAGCCTCCATCTTGCAGCATATAGAAGAGAGTAGACTGAAGTCCTCCAAGTAGCATCACATAGCATAAATCCTACCCGGCAATCCCCTCCTCGATACCCTATTGGAGAGCAATCACCGGGTTGTATCTGGCACTTGGAAGGGTGTGTTTTATTAAGTATCCGGTTCTAGTTGTCATAAGGTCAAGGTACAACTCCAAGTCGTCCTGTTACCGAAGATCACGGCTATTCGAATAGATTAACTTCCCTGCAGGGGTGCACCACATAACCCAACACGCTTGATCCCATTTGGCCGGACACACTTTTCAGGGTCATGCCCGGCCGCGGAAGATCAACACGTCGCAGCCCCACCTAGGCACAACAGAGAGGTCAGCACGCCGGTCTAAACCTAAGCGCACAGGGGTCTGGCCCATCGCCCTTAGCACACCTGCATGTTGCATACGTGGCCGGAAGCAGAGCTAGCCTAGCAGGCGTTCCAGTCCAATCCGGCGCGCGCCACTCAGTCACTGACGTCACGAAGGCTTCGGCTGATACCACGACGTCGAGTGCCCATAACTGTTCCCGCGTAGTTGGTTAGTGCGTATAGGCCAGTAGCCAGACTCAGATCTAATACCAAGATCTCGTTAAGCGTGCTAAGTATCCGCGAACGCCGACCAAGGCCAGGCCCGCCTCTCTCCTAGGTGATCTCAACCTGCCCTGTCGCTCCGCCACAAAGTAACAGTCGGGGGCCGTCGGGAACCCAGGCCCACCACTACCTGGGTGGAACCACCTGCCCCTTCAGCCCCCATCTCCGAACAGTATCACAGGTAATGTAACAGTGTAAAGTATATAGTATATGCCCGTGATCACCTCCCGAAGTGATCACGGCCCAGTAGTATAGCATGGCAGACGGACAAGAGTGTAGGGCCACTGATGAAACACTAGCATCCTATACTAAGCAGTAGGATAGCAGGTAAAGGTAACAACAGTAGTAGCAAGGACAGGCTATGCAGCAGTATAGGATTAATTGAAAGCAGTAACATGCTACACTACTCTAATGCAAGCAGTATAGAGAAGAATAGGCTATATCTGGTGATCAAGGGGGGCTTGCCTGGTTGCTCTGGCAAGAGAGAGGGGTCGTCAACTCCGTAGTCGAACGGGGCAGCAGCAGCGTCGGTCTCGGTGTCTAGCGAGAGGACAGGGAGAAGAAACAATAAATATTTAAGCAATCAGATGCATAGCGATGCATGACATGACAAGTATCGGCGCTAGGGGGTGCCCTATCGCGGTATGAGGTGATACCAGCGAAGGGGGAAAACATCCGGGGAAGTATCCCCGGTGTTTCGCATTTTCGGACAGAGGAACTGGAGGGGAAAGTTGTGACTTTAATAGGTTAGGGGTGTGTGGCGGACGAACAGGCTGCGTATCCGGGTTCGTCTCGTCGTTCTGAGCAACTTTCATGTACAAAGTATTTGCATCCGAGTTACGGATTATTTTATATTAATTTTCAAAGTTTTAAACATTTTCTGGATTATTAAGTAAAAATATATTTTAAAAAAAGTAAATACTTTTGTCACCTATTGCTACTCCAGCCATGTGTATTACAGGTGGGGTTGCGGGTCCAGTCAACAGTTGACCAGTCCAGGTTGACTGGTCAACAGGGTCAAGGTGGGGCCCAACTGTCAATGACACAATTTTAACATTTTCTTTAATTGGATTATTAGAGGTGGGGCCACCTGTCATAGGGCACTATACTAATTGGGAGGGGGTTTATTTTAACACAGGATTAGCCCTTGACCTATCAAAGGGCCGGCCACACGAGGCATTGGCCCAGCAGGCCACCACGGCCAGGCACGCAAGTGTGCACCAGCAAGGCCGTGGCCTGGGCGAGACGAGCTAGCGGGGGAAGCGGGCACGGCCGGCTCATGCGCGGAGGAGCGAACTCATGCAGGGGGTTCGGGGCTTCGGCCTTGGCTAGCAACGGCAGCGGCGGCGCTAGCAAGCAGCAAGCGGCATTGGCAACATCAGCAGAAGGCCGCAGCAAGCAGCACAATAGCAGGCGCGAGCGGGCGGCAAGGGAAGGTAGCAGCAGGCAACAGTACAGAGCAGCGGCGGACGAGCAACAGTCGCGCTGGAAGCAGAGTAGCAGAGCAGCGGCAAGGAGAAGGCAACAGTGGCAGTGGGCGGCGACGCGACCAGAGGCACGGTGGGCGGCCAAAGCTTGGGCGACGCAGGCACGACCAAGGCAAGGCGGGGACGTGGCCAGGGGTAACCAAGGCGCGCGGACGCATCCAGGGCTCGCAGCGAGTGGAGCCGAGCGGTGGTCGGGCGCGGTCGTGTGAGAGACAAAGGCGCGATGAGTGCGTGCTCATCGTGAGCCCATCGCGGCGATCTACGGCAGGAAAAACGGAAGGGGAAGAGGGGGTCGACGGAGGGCCTCACAGGGGGCGCAGGGTCGAGGGTAAGTCGAGGTCGAAGGGGGCCGGGGATGCGATGGAGCGTCGGAGTGGTGGCCGAGGCGGACGCCGACGGAGGGAACGAACGTGGGCGTCGGCGTAGAGGTTTCCCGGCTCCGATCCAGCGGTGAGGGAGGCGAAGCAGGCAACGGTGGTGCTTCCCGACATGAGGACGAGGCGAGGGAGTGGACGAGGCCACGGCAACGGCGATGACACGATGACTGTAGCGGGTGGACGAGCACTGTGGAGATGAAGGCGGCGCGAGGAGGGGGAAATTGGGGGTAGGGTTTGATCTAGGGCATCGGGGACGGCTTTGTAGATGCTTGGGGTGCAACGGATTGCTGACACGTGGTCGATCCGCGACGTGGTCGGGCACACGACGACCACCCAGCCCCTGGTGAGCAGTAGGAAGAAGGAGGTGGGGATGGAGGGCTGGGTCGTTTGGTTTAATAGGCCAAGGTGCCGTGTAGGACTAGGTCTTTTTTTATTCCCTTTCTGTTTCACTTGTTTCTTTACTGTTTTTATTTATAGTTTCTTTTATTTTAGTTTTATAAAATACTGAGTTAGCACCTAAATTAGTATTGATAGTTTAGTCCACTACCACAAGTATTTAGACACACTACTAATTTAGTTATAACATTATAACCTTATAAAAGGCATTAATTTAATTGTTATAGCCATTGTTTCAGTTATTTGGGAGCATTTAAATAGAAAAAAAATGTGGTTTCTCCACCATTACTACCTATGACTTATTTGTCATATTTAGAACATTTTAGTTTTAATGTTTGAAAACTTTTACCGTTTGACTAGATTTTGAACTTTGAATTTGAACGGGATTTAAATCAAAGAAGTGAGCTTAGTAACAGTAACCGTCGTGACGTGGCATCATTAGTAGAGGGTTATTGTTGCTTAATTATCCGGGCGTCTCAGCGTCGCCTTGAGCGTCCGACGTGGCGGAAGAGCTCGCGCCGGGCTAGCCGACTCCTGGCTGATGGCGGGGGCGGCCTCCTCATCATCGTCAGGCCAGTCCTAGAGACTGGCCTCAAGCCGTGGGCCGCCTCCTCCTTCGGCGGCGTCTTCCAAAGCAGCCGCCCCTAGATCGGGGTCGTCGACATCGCTCTCCGCCCGGTCGGTGAGGAATTCGTGGGCCGGCCCCGCGGTGCCGGCTACTGGATAGAGGAGAGGATTCTGACCAAAGCCGACTGGTCAGATTAGACAAGATGGACTCGACGACAAAAAGTCAAGAAAGATAAAGAAAAAGAGAAAGAAAACAACTCACCACGGGCGGAGGGTTGGCTCGCGAGTATGGCTCCTTGCCGAACTGCCAGTCCTCCAGGAGCTTGCAGTCTGCAAGGTAATTCACCATGTAGGCCACCTCCTCGTGAGGCATCTCCTTGGTGCACATCCGGCTTGGGTCCCGACGCCCACTCATCTGGCATATCATGTGGGGGCGACCTTGGAGCGGGAGAACTCGGCGCGCCACGAAGGCGGCCAGCAAGTCTGGCCCCGTCAGGCCCTCCACCTGCGTTAGGACTCGGAGTCGCGAGATGGTGCCGGCTCTTGCGGGCGACAGCGTCCTGGCCTGATACGACCAGTTGGGCTGCCTCCCAGCCGGCGGGCCGGCTACATAGGGCGGGAGATTGACCCAGTCGCCCTCCGCGAAGATGCTCTTCATGTAAAAGTACGACCGCTGCCACATCTTCACCGATTTTAGCAGCTTGATGGGGGGGGGGAATGGGTTGTCAGCCCCCGACCTCCGCAAGGCGATGAACGTGCCGCACTGCGCCGGCACGCCTGCGGCCTGGGTGCCAAGCTTGGAAAAGAAGAACTCTCCCCAGAACTCGACGGTGGGGAGGACGCCAAGGAAACCTTCGCATAAGGTGACGAAGGCGGACAGCAGCACCACCGAGTTGGGCGTAAGGTGGTGCGGCTGGAGGTCGTAGAACTCGGGGAAGGACTGGAAGAAGCCGCTCGGCGGCAGGCCTAGGCCGCGCAGGTAGTGCGAGCGAAAGATGAGCCGCTCGCCCTCCTGCGGCACCGACGAGATTTCCTCCCGTGGCGCAAGGCGGACCCGCACATAGTCCTTGCCGGGGAGCCGACGCGTCTTGCGGAGGAACTCGATGTGGTCGTCATGGACCTCTGAGCCATCCCAGGTGCCGGAGTGCACCGAGGGGGGCGCAGCGGCGGAGGAAGAGCTCATCGTGAGCGGATCACTGCAGTGCTCGGCGAAGCTTGGGGCGCTGCGGTACGAGGAAGAAGAAGGAAGAGGAAGAGTGGCGTGGAGGAGGGGCGCGCGTGCTCTGCCGCTCCCCCCTCTCCCCCTATTTATAGACTCATGGCTGCGAAGCCGAGGGGGCAGTCGTGGGATTTACTGCGCCACGACCCCCACGTTCATCGCACGGAGTTACTGCACGCCGTAACTCCGCGGAAACCCCAACCGTCCGCCACGGCCACAGCGGATCCGCTCGCGCGCCGAGGCACGGTAGTGGCGGGCCCCGCCTGAAGACCTGTCCCGTCACGCGCGTGGGTGGGCAGACTGGCCCGGCCGCGTGTTGCCACGTGACAGGTCCAAAACGGGCGATGGCCTGGAAGCTTAGCTAGCACGCCACTCGAATCCCGCCGAGGCGTTCGAAAATTTTGGACGAGTCAAATCGGGCGAGTCCAACTCCTACCAGTCGGCCCGGCAGAAGTCAAACGAGGTTCTGACCTCGAGCCCCGAAGAGAGAAACTGATGAGGCACGTCGGCTAATCATCCGCGGCACCTCACCAGCTTCGGGGACTACTGTCGGAGTAATGGGCCACGGGTAGGCTAACCCTGGGCCTAGAACCTTTCAAGACATCGGGCCGACTGCGCCCCTCAAGACGCCAAGATGAATGTAACGCCCCCAGTGTCATACTATAGTGATATCCTCTCTAATGATGCCATGTCATCATGTTTTGCCAAGCTTAATTGTCACTTGATCAAACCCAAGTCAAAATCAAATTCAAAATGCAAGTCAAATTTTATTTCTTCACTCTATCAAACAAAAATGTTTGTATGGTGGCAAATAATCACTATATAATAATCATGTATAAACTAACATTATTTTAATTGTTAGAATGCCCCTAAAGTATTTTAAAACTGACCGAGCAACACGTATCCACACATTTAAATTCAAACCAAAAATCAAATAATTGCAAATGCCATCTAAACTTTTTGTGCAACCCTAGAGTATTGCATCCCCCTTTTGTGCAAAGTTTTGTAACTAACGAAATCCATTTGACCACCAAACTATTTAGAAAACAGTAGCTAATTTGAATAACAGAAAAGATAAAAGAAAATAGAAAAAAAAATCGGGGGGACGTAAACTGTTGGGCAATGTGGCCCATCTAGCCAAGAAGCCAGCCCAGCCCACCTCCCCTCTCCTTCAACCACGCTACAGGAGGCAGGGGAGGCGTGGCAGCCATCCATGGCCGCGCCTGGAGGCGTGGAGGCCTTCCAGCCCCCCCCCCCCCCCCCCCCAACCCCCCTACAAGCGGACCCCGCGGCCACCCCGAAACCCTAGACCGCCACATCCGTCTCCCCCTCGATCCCCTGTCTTCCCCCATCCCCTTCTGCTCGATCTGAAACTCAAGGACTCGCGCGGTGACCGTGCTCATCGCCGTCGTTGCCGCGGTCATCGTTGTCGCGGTCGCTCGGGATTAGGTCCAGGAGGTTCGCCTCGTTCGACCTCGTCCGTTCCGGGCAGCGGAGCAAGCCGGGCCGCCTCGTACGCTCGCCATCGTCCTCTTCTTCGTCGCGTACGTCATCGTCATCCGTCGTCGATTACCGCCGTTCCGGTCAACCCCAACTCTCCCCGACCTCACCATCGGCATCGCACCGTTGCTGTAGGTCCGTACCCGCCCTATGCATAGGCCGCCATGGACGGGAACTTGGCTCCCTCATCGCGCCCCGGCCGCATCCCTGTGCTGCCTGCCCGCGCACGCGCCGCGTCCCGGCCTCCCTGCCGTGCGCCCGCGCCGGTCACATCCCGCGCTGCCCATGCTCCAGCCGCGTCCGCCTCTGGCCGCCGCTGCCGCAGCCTCCCGGCGCCAGCTGCGTGCTGCTCCTACCCGCCGCTGCTTGCTAATGCTTTGTTGCTGCCGCTGCTTGCTAATGCTTTGCTGCTGCCGCCAAGCTGCTTTGCTGATGCTTTGCCATGGCCGTGCATGCGTGCACAACTTGCACATCCGGCTGTGCCTCTGGCCGGCTTGATTAATTAGAGATAGATTAGTTTTAGGATTAGACTAGTGGCTAAATAGCGTAATGTGTAGATGACATATGAGTCCCTTTCACTTAGATTAGTTTTACTTATTTGTTTAGGTACAACCTATGACATGTGGGCCACATCCTGCCCTTTTGACTAGTCAACGTTGACTTGGTCAACTCGGTTTAAAGCAATTAAAATAAATTCAGAAATTTTAGAAATTGTTTAAATCTTTGAAAATTAATAGAAAATAATCGGTATGTCAGATGAAAAAGTATTATACATGAAAATTGCTCAGAACGACGAGACGAATCCGGATACGCAGCCCGTTCGTCCGCCACGCATACCTAGCATAGTGATCATGCAACTTTCCCCCTCCGGTTCATCTGTCCGAAAACGCGAAACACCGGGGATATTTTCCCGGATGTTTCCCCCTTCACCGGTACCACCTCATACCGCGTTAGGGCACCCCTAGCATCGCTACTTGTCATGTCATGCATCGCTATGCATTTGTTTGCTTAATATTTATTGTTTCTTCCCCCTCTTCTCTCGCTAGACACCGAGACCGACGCCGATGCTACCCAGTACGACTACGGTGTTGATGACCCCTCACTCTTGCCAGAGCAACCAGGCAAGCCCCCCCTGATCACCAGATATCGCCTATTCTTCTCTATACTGCTTGCATTAGAGTAGTGTAGCATGTTACTGCTTTCGGTTAATCCTATACTGCTGCATAGCCTGTCCTTGCTACTACTGTTGTTACCCTTACCTGCTATCCTACTGCTTAGTATAGGATGCTAGTGTTCCATCAGTGGCCCTACACTCTTGTTCGTCTGCCATGCTATACTACTGGGCCATGATCACTTCGGGAGGTGATCACAGGCATATACTATATACTTTACACTGTTACATTACCTGTGATACTGTTCGGAGATGGGGGCTGAAGGGGCAGGTGGCTCCATCCCGGTAGAGGTGGGCCTGGGTTCCCGACGGCCCCCGACTGTTACTTTGAGGCGGAGCGACAGGGCAGGTAGAGACCACCTAGGAGAGAGGTGGCCTGGCCCTGGTCAGCGTTCGCGGATACTTAATACGCTTAACGAGATCTGGGTATTTGATCTGAGTCTGGCCATTTGGTCTATACGCACTAACCATCTACACGGGAGTAGTTATGGGTATCCCGACGTCGTGGTATCAGCCGAAGCACTTCGTGACGTCAGCGACTGAGCGGCGCGCGCCGGGTTGGACCGCGTAACGTGACTTCCTTTGTAATGGAGGTTGCTAGGTCTGCTCTCCAACCGCGTACGCAACGTGCTGGTGTGCAATGGGCGATGGGCCCAGACCCCTGCGCGCATAGGATTTAGACCGGCGTGCTGACCTCTCTGTTGAGCCTAGGTGGGGCTGCGACGTGTTGATCTTCCGAGGCCGGGCATGACCCAGAAAAGTGTGTCCGGCCAAATGGGATCAAGCGTGTTGGGTTATGTGGTGCACCCCTGCAGGGAAGTTAATCTATTCGAATAGCCGTGTCCCTCGGTAAAAGGACGACCCGGAGTTGTACCTTGACCTTATGACAACTAGAACCGGATACTTAATGAAACACACCCTTCCAAGTGCCAGATACAACCCGGTGATTGCTCTCCAACACGGCATCGAGGAGGGGATCGCCGGGTAGGATTATGCTGTGCGATGCTACTTGGAGGACTTCAGTCTACTCTCTTCTATATGCTGCAAGACGGAGGCTGCCAGAAGCGTAGTCTTCGACAGGATTAGCTATCCCCCTCTCATTCTGGCATTCTGCAGTTCAGTCCACCGATATGGCCCTTTACACATATACCCATGCATATGTAATGTAGCTCCTTGCTTGCGAGTACTTTGGATGAGTACTCACGGTTGCTTTTCTCCCTCTTTTCCCCTTTCCCTTCTATCCGATTGCTGCGACCAGACGATGGAGCCCAGGATCCAAACGCCACCTTCGACGACGACTCCTACTACACCGGAGGTGCCTACTACTACGTGCAGCCCGCTGACGACGAGCAGGAGTAGTTAGGAGGATCCCAGGCAGGAGGCCTGCGCCTCGTTCGATCTGTATCCCTAGTTTGTGCTAGCCATCTTATGGCAACTTGTTTAACTTATGTCTGTACTCAGATATTGTTGCTTCCGCTGACTCGTCTATGATCGAGCACTTGTATTCGAGCCCTCGAGGCCCCTGGCTTGTATTATGATGCTTGTATGACTTATTTATGTTTTAGAGTTGTGTTGTGATATCTTCCCGTGAGTCCCTGATCTTGATCGTACACATTTGCGTGCATGATTAGTGTACGATTGAATCGGGGGCGTCACAAGTTGGTTTCAGAGCCGACTGCCTGTAGGAATCCCCCTTTCCAACTCCTTGGCCGAAGTCGAGTCTAGGCATTGCAATACTTTTACTAACTTGGCTGTGTGTCTTACGGGCACACGTCGCCATCGGGTGGTAGTAGGATCTTTTACTCCTTGACCTATACTCTGGGACTCTGACATCTCTTCTATTCGGGTTAAATGATTTTGCTAAAATCTAACTTTAGGTTCTCGTTACCACTTCCTGCCGGAGAGCCCTTTATTACGGATGATCTACTGCTTCAACGGAAGATTTTGACAATACTCTCGGATGTTCCCTCGATACTTTGTGCCATCCCTCTTGCAATTCCCCTTCCACCGTAAACCCTTATGGATAACTACTTACAGTTGTTATTCTTACATTCATCCCCAGTTGGTCTTGTTATTACAAGATACCCCGAAACACTCGTCGTTGTTTCGATAATCCTTTGAGCTTACTGCCTTGCAGTTCTTGACACATGAATATCCCTACGGATAATTTCTCACATTTACCGAGTATCCACTCATCCCCAGTTGATTCATGTATGCCATCAATCTTCGAAATACCATTCGATCTTCCAAAAATCCTCAGGAGCCTATTGCTCTTGAAATTCTTGCTTGCTTACATTTTGGTTAATCCCATAAGTCTAGTAATCTTATTGGCATCCTTTGTCACTATCATTTAAGTCCGTTGATTCTATATGTGTGCGAATGCACGCAATCATCAGTTGATCCTTATAAATTATCTTTCCGTTCAGACGTCTTTCGAACATGAGCTGGTTCTCGGCTAGTCAGGTTGCCATCGATGGTACCCCTAAGTCTATTCAACTTATCCATCCTTGATCAGAGCGTTGCTCCTGATCCCTTGATTTAAAAATCATAATTCCTTTGCTATTTAAACGTTGAATTATTCAGATGTCCTATAAACCGATGCATTTGCATTCTTTCTTCCTCTGATTGGGTATCGATACTCACATCAGCTCCATTGTGGATCGCCATATCCACTGTTGGATTATTGTCCGACAGTGTCCTTCATAATTAATCACCTTGTAAGTTCTTTCTCCGATACATAATGCCTTTGGTAAATTGTATCCTCTCCTTTTGCCAACCATGCTCTGCTTTCGAGCTGGTGATATCTACTCTTGAATATTGTGATATATGTTTCCACGATACCCTAACGGGTTGATTCGATGCCTTCCTTTATATGTGTGAACTCGGAAGTTTTCACGAGTCATACTCATCTGGTATTTCACCAGGTAAAACTTTCAACACTAATGCCTTTATCAAAGCGAGGAGTGAATGGAAGGTTATACATTGAAGAAGTGGGAGTCGACCTTGAACTTTGTGTTCATGCCCATGGACACGATGTAGATCCTATCCTCGAAGCTTCTTGTAATAATAGCTATTTCCTTGATATAATATCCTTTGGTTTCGTCGAATTGATCATTTGCAATCATGGTTCCGACCATATGTTCTTCTTTGATCCCATTTCTCGGGCAAGTTTAAGCACTTGTCTTCTGTGGATCAGTACCCCAGTCCAACCTTTACTTTGATCTACCGTCGAGTATTACCCCCTGGTATCTCGAGATTATCACGAAACTGCATAACTTCTTATGGGTTCTTCATCAACTGTTATTTCTCACCAATTCCAATTTTTCTGGGTTTTGGGTTGTCGTCAACCGAGAACACCGATAAGTGAATCAATTCCACACTCTGATTCAATGTAAGTAATCTTCATTGCTCATGAGTTTATTAATCCTTCGAGTCACTCCTAGCCTGATCGGCTATATCATTATCATGCAACTTTTTAACTGTGCTACCTGGTCCTTCCTCTCGGAACACAACTTTTGACGATGAGCTAAGCTTACGTCGATCTTTCCTCATCATATCATTTCACTTTGGACAACAAGCTTGCTTTGGAGTTTGTGTCGTACCCTTGGTTCCATTAACCTTTCGCTTCATCATTCCTTTGACTTGATGTCATCGCCGATCTATTACATCTTCGTAGAGCCTCTCGACAAAATTTATCATGATCATCATCAACATCTTGACTCCTTCCTGGATATCAATTGAATTCATGATGAGAAATACCATCCTTGCCCTCGATGATTTGTGTTGTCATCAACCACTTTATTGCCTCCCCACCAACACATCTTGTTCGTGTTTGGTGGTATACCTTGAGTTCCCTGCCATCCAGCAATTGTTCTTCTTTACTCGGAACATTACCGTCCCTTATGTCATCAAGGTTGTGAGAATTACACCACCTCTTAAGAATTTGTGATACAGTGATGCTTCTCACCATCACCCTTCCCTTCTTGGTCCCCGTGTTGGGTGAACTCTGTTGTGCAAATTTAATATCTCTAGCAACCCTATTGCTTCAGAGTTATTGGACAATAATTCCAATTTAGTGTATTGGTAGCTCAATCGCCATTCCGACGTTGGTTGTGCAACCCAGCCCATATTCGGGGCGCACCTTTCAACCAATGTTTAATTGTGTATGTTTTCCTCAAACATACCTCGTTGTCTACTTTGATGTGTCCAATATTATCTCCTTGCTCACATAATTGTGGCAATTCATCTTTTTTGGGAAATCTCGATAAATTGTCGCTGATTCCATCAGCTACCCCCTCATCCTCTCCTTGATTTAATGATGAGCTCTTGTTTCGGGACTCGCTCCCATAGTTCATTTCCCGAGAATCTTACCTTGTCATCTCGTCAATTTGTGTTGCACCTTTTCTTCTCGGACCTCCTGAGTCTAAGGTATCATGACACCTACCGGATCTGAATCTCGGTCAGATATGATGGTTGGGACATTTCCAAGAGTTATAACATTGGTCTTTATATGACCCGGTAAGGTGATGTCATGCCTAGCACACCTGGCCGGAGGACCTATTGTTATAGTTTCCTTTTTAGCAAGCTTAGCGATTCTTCCATGAGGAAATCGTAAGGTTTGTTTTATAAGTTGTTCCTGATGGATCCTTTATGTATCCAAAGTCTAACCTTTGCTTGAAGACCATGTCAATGCTATCTCGGAGCATGTCTGTGGTACTCTGATCTTCGATAAGAACATTTAAAGCACCATGCTAAAATTTCTTTATCAATTATGGTTTTCTACTTTCTATCCTGTCATGGATATCATGCTCTGTTTGTCCTTGGGAAGGATATACCCCTGAATTATGTGTTTAAACACATTTTTCTTTCCATTGACCATGTTACTATTGTTGATGACATTCCGGTAACCACGGATGGACGAGAACTTTGCCTATTGGTCCACCTCGTTTCAACGAGCAGGAAAATGGTTCTCTTCATCCCTCACCCTTAGTACCGATGTTGTTGCCGACATAACCGACAGACTATCCTCTGACAGGCCTTGCTTACATGATCGGGCAAGATGTCACCGCCCTTCCTACTTTTAACCCACATGGTGGGCCCATAACCCATAGTTCTACAGGATCGAAACCTGACTCTCCTATACACCCTGTTGCCAAAGTTATTCCTAGAGCTTGACTTCGTATGTAGTTCACGGGCCACCTGTCTAGTGATCTATTCTGGTATCAGATACGATACCTATTCCCGCTGCTCTGAACCCCTTTCATGCCCTGATTAAGTCTTCGAACAATTGACTAACCGCTTGAAACTTCTTACCGTACCTTCTTGCTCGGCTCTCGATGCGTTTCATTTGACCAATTCGAGAGTTACTCGTGTGATCATTCATGGGAGAACCCCAGATGATTTCCCCTGATAGCATTCTATCGTTGCCGGGCTGCCCCTTTCCTATTTGTAAGTATGACGGAGTTCACCAAGTAAGGCTCATGACTCATCTTGATAACCTGAAGCAAAGGAATGAAGACATCAACAGAAGCGGTCAACTTCTTAGAGAAGAGCAACCAAGACCGAGAAGATTCGTTAGAATTTCATAACCAGAACTTTCCTCCTTACTCCACCTCTTAAATCCCGGGACGAGATTTCTTGTAGTGGAGGAGATTTGTAACGCCCCAGTGTCATACTATAGTGATATCCTCTCTAATGATGTCGTGTCATCATGTTTTGCCAAGCTTAATTGTCACTTGATCAAACCCAAGTCAAAATCAAATTCAAAATGCAACTCAAATTTTATTTCTTCACGCTATCAAACAAAAATGTTTGTATGGTGGCAAATAATCACTATATAATAATCATGTATAAACTAACATTATTTGAATTGTTAGAATGCCCCTAAAGTATTTTAAAACTGACCGAGCAACACGTATCCACACATTTAAATTCAAACCGAAAATCAAATAATTGCAAATGCCATCTAAACTTTTTGTGCAACCCTAGAGTATTGCATCCCCCTTTTGTGCAAAGTTTTATAACTAACGAAATCCATTTGACCAACAAACTATTTAGAAAACAGTAGCTAATTTGAATAACAGAAAAGATAAAAGAAAATAGGAAAAAAATCGGGAGGACGTAAACTGTTGGGCAATGTGGCCCATCTAGCCAAGAAGCCAGCCCAGCCCACCTCCCCTCTCCTTCAACCACGCTACAGGAGGCAGGGGAGGCGTGGCAGCCATCCATGGCCGCGCCTGGAGGCGTGGAGGCCATCCAGCCCCCCCAACCCCCCTACAAGCGGACCCCGCGGCCACCCCGAAACCCTAGACCGCCACATCCGTCTCCCCCTCGATCCCCTGTCTTCCCCCATCCCCTTCTGCTCGATCTGAAACTCAAGGACTCGCGCGGTGACCGTGCTCATCACCATCGTTGCCGCGGTCATCGTTGTCGCGGTCGCTCGGGATTAGGTCCAGGAGGTTCGCCTCGTTCGACCTCGTCCGTTCCGGGCAGCGGAGCAAGCCGGGCCGCCTCGTACGCTCGCCATCGTCCTCTTCTTCGTCGCGTACGTCATCGTCATCCGTCGTCGATTACCGCCGTTCCGGTCAACCCCAACTCTCCCCGACCTCACCATCGGCATCGCAGTGAGCTGTTCCTCCCAATCCCCCTCGCCCCGTTGTCGATCCGTTGCTGTAGGTCCGTACCCGCCCTATGCATAGGCCGCCATGGACGGGAACTTGGCTCCCTCATCGCGCCCCGGCCGCATCCCTGTGCTGCCTGCCCGCGCACGCGCCGCGTCCCGGCCTCCCTGCCGTGCGCCCGCGCCGGTCACATCCCGCGCTGCCCATGCTCCAGCCGCGTCCGCCTCTGGCCGCCGCCGCCGCAGCCTCCCGACGCCAGCTGCGTGCTGCTCCTACCCGCCGCTGCTTGCTAATGCTTTGTTGCTGCCGCTGCTTGCTAATGCTTTGCTGCTGCCGCCAAGCTGCTTTGCTGATGCTTTGCCATGGCCGTGCATGCGTGCACAACTTGCACATCCGGCTGTGCCTCTGGCCGGCTTGATTAATTAGAGATAGATTAGTTTTAGGATTAGACTAGTGGCTAAATAGCGTAATGTGTAGATGACATATGGGTCCCTTTCACTTAGATTAGTTTTACTTATTTGTTTAGGTACAACCTATGACATGTGGGCCACACCCTGCCTTTTTGACTAGTCAACGTTGACTTGGTCAACTCGGTTTAAAACAATTAAAATAAATTCAGAAATTTTAGAAATTGTTTAAATCTTTGAAAATTAATAGAAAATAATCGGTATGTCAGATGAAAAAGTATTATACATGAAAATTGCTCAGAACGACGAGACGAATCTGGATACGCAGCCCGTTCGTCCGCCACGCATCCCTAGCATAGTGATCATGCAACTTTCCCCCTCCGGTTCATCTGTCCGGAAACGCGAAACACCGGGGATATTTTCCCGGATGTTTCCCCCTTCACCGGTACCACCTCATACCGCGTTAGGGCACCCCTAGCACCGCTTCTTGTCATGTCATGCATCGCTATGCATTTGTTTGCTTAATATTTATTGTTTCTTCCCCCTCTTCTCTCGCTACACACCGAGACCGACGCCGATGCTACCCAGTACGACTACGGTGTTGACGACCCCTCACTCTTGCCAGAGCAACCAGGCAAGCCCCCCTGATCACCAGATATCGCCTATTCTTCTCTATGCTGCTTGCATTAGAGTAGTGTAGCATGTTACTGCTTTCGGTTAATCCTATACTGCTGCATAGCCTGTCCTTGCTACTACTGTTGTTACCCTTACCTGCTATCCTACTGCTTAGTATAGGATGCTAGTGTTCCATCAGTGGCCCTACACTCTTGTTCGTCTGCCATGCTATACTACTGGGCCATGATCACTTCGGGAGGTGATCACAGGCATATACTATATACTTTACACTGTTACATTACCTGTGATACTGTTCGGAGATGGGGGCTGAAGGGGCAGGTGGCTCCATCCCGGTAGAGGTGGGCCTGGGTTCCCGACGGCCCCCGACTGTTACTTTGAGGCGGAGCGACAGGGCAGGTTGAGACCACCTAGGAGAGAGGTGGCCTGGCCCTGGTCGGCGTTCGTGGATACTTAATACGCTTAACGAGATCTGGGTATTTGATCTGAGTCTGGCCATTTGGTCTATACGCACTAACCATCTACACGGGAGTAGTTATGGGTATCCCGACGTCGTGGTATCAGCCGAAGCACTTCGTGACGTCAGCGACTGAGCGGCACGCGCCGGGTTGGACCGCGTAACGTGACTTCCTTTGTAATGGAGGTTGCTAGGTCTGCTCTCCGACCACGTACGCAACGTGCTGGTGTGCAATGGGCGATGGGCCCAGACCCCTGCGCGCATAGGATTTAGACCGCCGTGCTGACCTCTCTGTTGAGCCTAGGTGGGGTTGCGACGTGTTGATCTTCCGAGGCCGGGCATGACCCAGGAAAGTGTGTCCGGCCAAATGGGATCAAGCGTGTTGGGTTATGTGGTGCACCCCTGCAGGGAAGTTAATCTATTCGAATAGCCGTGTCCCTCGGTAAAAGAACGACCCGGAGTTGTACCTTGACCTTATGACAATTAGAACCGGATACTTAATAAAACACACCCTTCCAAGTGCCAGATACAACCCGGTGATTGCTCTCCAACACGGCATCGAGGAGGGGATCGCCGGGTAGGATTATGCTGTGCGATGCTACTTGGAGGACTTCAGTCTACTCTCTTCTATATGCTGCAAGACGGAGGCTGCCAGAAGCGTAGTCTTTGACAGGATTAGCTATCCCCCTCTCATTCTGGCATTTTGCAGTTCAGTCCACCGATATGGCCCTTTACACATATACTCATGCATATGTAGTGTAGCTCCTTGCTTGCGAGTACTTTGGATGAGTACTCACGGTTGCTTTTCTTCCTCTTTTCCCCTTTCCCTTCTACCCGATTGCTGCGACCAGACGATGGAGCCCAGGATCCAGACGCCACCTTCGACGACGACTCCTGTTAGGGAACGTAGTAATTTCAAAAAAAATCCTACGCACACGCAAGATCATGGTGATGCATAGCAACGAGAGGGGAGAGTGTTGTCTACGTATCCTCGTAGACCGAAGCGGAAGCGTTGACGCAACGTAGAGGAAGTAGTCGTACGTCTTCCCGATCCGATCGATCCAAGCGCCGTTACTCCGGCGCCTCCGAGTTCTTAACACACGTACATCTCGATGACGTTCCCCGGGCTCCGATCCAGCAAAGCTTCGGGGACGAGTTCCGTCAGCACGACGGCGTGGTGACGATCTTGATGTACTACCGACGCAGGGCTTCGCCTAAGCACTGCAACAATATGACCGAGGTGGAATATGGTGGAGGGGGACACCGCACACGGCTAAGGAACGATCACGGAGATCAACTTGTGTGTTCTAGGGTGCCCCCCTGCCCCCGTATATAAAGGAGCAAGGGGGGAGGCCGGCCGGCCCTTGTGGCGCGCGCCAGGAGGAGGAGTCCTCCTCCTAGTAGGAGTAGGACTCCCCTCTTTCCTACTCCTACTAGGAGGGGGAAAGGAAGGGGGAGAGGGAGAGGGAAAGGGGGGCGCCGCCCCCCCTCTCCTAGTCCAATTCGGACCAGAGGGGGAGGGGGCGCGCGGCCCACCCTGGCCGCCCCTCTCTCTCTCCACTAAGGCCCATGTGGCCCAATACTTCTCCCGGGGGGGTTCCGGTAACCCTCCGTCACTCCGGTTTTCTCCGAAACCACTCGGAACCATTCCGATGTCCGAATATAGTCGTTCAATATATCAATCTTTACATCTCGGCCATTTCGAGACTCCTCATCATGTCCGTGATCTCATCCGGGACTCCGAACTAACTTCGGTACATCAAAATGCATAAACTCATAATAACTGTCATCGTAACCTTAAGCGTGCGGACCCTACGGTTCGAGAACAGTGTAGACATGACTGAGACAAATCTCTGGTCAATAACCAACAGCGGGACCTGGATGCCCATATTGGCTCCTACACATTCTACGAAGATCTTTATCGGTCAGACCGCATAACAACATACGTTGTTCCCTTTGTCATCGGTATGTTACTTGCCCGAGATTCGATCGTCGGTATCCAATACCTAGTTCAATCTCGTTACCGGCAAGTCTGTTTACTCGTTCTGTAATACATCATCTCGCAACTAACTTATTGGTTGCAATGCTTGCAAGGCTTATGTGATGTGCATTACCGAGAAGGCCCTGAGATACCTCTCCGACATTCGGAGTGACAAATCCTAATCTCGAAATACGCCAACCCAACAAATACTTTTGGAGACACCTGTAGAGCACCTTTATAATCACCCAGTTACGTTGTGACGTTTGGTAGCACACAAAGTGTTCCTACGGTAAACGGGAGTTGCATAATCTCATAGTCATAGGAACATGTATAAGTTATGAAGAAAGCAATAGCAACATACTAAACGATCGGGTGCTAAGCTAATGGAATGGGTCATGTCAATCAGATCATTCAACTAATGATGTGATCTTGTTAATCAAATGACAACTCCTTTGTCTATGGTTAGGAAACTTAACCATCTTTGATTAACAAGCTAGTCAAGTAGAGGCATACTAGTGACACTCTGTTTGTCTATGTATCCACACATGTATTATGTTTCTGGTTAATACAATTCTAGCATGAATAATAAACATTTATCATGATATATAAGAAAATAAATAATAACTATACTATTGCCTCTAGGGCATATTTCCTTCAGTCTCCCACTTGCACTAGAGTCAATAATCTAGATTACACAGTAATGAATCTAACACCCATGGAGTCTTGGTGCTGATCATGTTTTGCTCGTGGAAGAGGCTTAGTCAACGGGTCTGCTACATTCAGATCCGTATGTATCTTGCAAATCTCTATGTCTCCCACCTGGACTAAATCCCGGATGGAATTGAAGCGTCTTTTGATGTGCTTGGTTCTTTTGTGAAATCTGTATTCCTTTGCTAAGGCAATTGCACCAGTATTGTCACAAAAGATTTTCATTGGACCCGATGCACTAGGTATGACACCTAGATCGGATATGAACTCCTTCATCCAGACTCCTTCATTCGCTGCTTCCGAAGCAGCTATGTACTCCGCTTCACATGTAGATCCCGCCACGATGCTTTGTTTAGAACTGCACCAACTGACAGCTCCACCGTTTAATGTAAATACGTATCCGGTTTGCAATTTAGAATCGTCCGGATCGGTGTCAAATCTTGCATCAACGTAACCGTTTACGACGAGCTCTTTGTCATCTCCATACACGAGAAACATCTCCTTAGTCCTTTTCAGGTACTTCAGGATATTCTTGACCGCTGTCTAGTGATCCACTCCTGGATTACTTTGGTACCTCCCTGCCAAACTTATAGCAAGTCACACATCGGGTCTGGTACACAGCATTGCATACATGATAGAGCCTATGGCTGAAGCATAGGGAACATCTTTCATTTTCTGTCTATCTTCTGCGGTGGTCGGGCATTGAGTCTTACTCAACTTCACACCTTGTAACACAGGCAAGAACCCTTTCTTTGCTTGATCCATTTTGAACTTCTTCAAAATTTTGTCAAGGTATGTGCTTTGTGAAAGTCCAATTAAGCGTCTTGATCTATTTCTATAGATCTTAATGCCTAATATGTAAGCAGCTTCACCGAGGTCTTTCATTGAAAAACTTTTATTCAATTATCCCTTTATTCTATCCAGAAATTCTATATCATTTCCAATTAGTAATATGTCATCTACATATAATATCAGAAATGCTACAGAGCTCCCACTCACTTTCTTGTAAATACAGGCTTCTCCAAAAGTCTGTACAAACCCAAATGCTTTGATCACACTATCAAAGCGTTTATTCCAACTCCGAGAGGCTTGCACCAGTCCATAAATGGATCGCTGGAGCTTGCACACTTTGTTAGCTCCCTTTGGATCGATAAAACCTTCCGGTTGCATCATATACAACTCTTCTTCCAGAAATCCATTCAGGAATGCAGTATTTACATCCATTTGCCAAATTTCATAATCATAAAATGCGGCAATTGCTAACATGATTCGGACAGACTTAAGCATCGCTACGGGTGAGAAGGTCTCATCGTAGTCAATCCCTAGAACTTGTCGAAAACCTTTTGTGACAAGTCGAGCTTTGTAGACAGTAACATTACCATCAGCGTCAGTCTTCTTCTTGAAGATCCATTTATTCTCTATTGCTTGCCGACCATCGGGCAAGTCAACCAAAGTCCATACTTTGTTTTCATACATGGATCCCATCTCAGATTTCATGGCTTCAAGCCATTTTGCGGAATCTGGGCTCACCATCGCTTCTTCATAGTTCGTAGGTTCACCATGATCTAGTAGCATGATTTCCAGAACAGGATTGCCGTACCACTCTGGCGCGGATCTTACTCTGGTTGATCTATGAGGTTCTGTAGTAACTTGATCTGAAGTTGCATGATCGTCATCATTAACTTCCTCAATAATTGGTGTAGGTGCTACAGAAACAGATTTCTGTGACGTACTACTTTCCAATAAGGGAGCAGGTACAGTTACCTCATCAAGTTCTATTTTCCTCCCACTCACTTCTTTCGAGAGAAACTCCTTCTCTAGAAAGGATCCATTTTTAGCAACAAAATGTCTTGCCTTCGGATCTGTGATAGAAGGTGTACCCAACAGTTTCCTTTGGGTATCCTATGAAGACACATTTCTCCGATTTGGGTTCGAGCTTATCAGGTTGAAGTTTTTTCACATAAGCATCGCAGCCCCAAACTTTAAGAAACGACAACTTTGGTTTCTTGCTAAACCATAGTTCATAAGGCGTCGTCTCAACGGATTTCGATGGTGTCCTATTTAACATGAATGCGGCCGTCTCTAGAGCATAACCCCAAAACGATAGCGGTAAATCTGTAAGAGACATCATAGATCACACCATATCAAGTAAAGTACGATTACGACGTTCGGACACACCATTGCGTTGTGGTGTTCCGGGTGGCGTGAGTTGCGAAACTATTCCGCATTGTTTCAAATGTAGACCAAACTCGTAACTCAAATATTCTCCTCCACGATCAGATCGTAGAAACTTTATTTTCTTGTTACGATGATTTTCAACTTCACTCTGAAATTCTTTGAACTTTTCAAATGTTTCAGACTTGTGTTTCATTAAGTAGATATACCCATATCTGCTTAAATCATCTGTGAAGGTGAGAAAATAACGATATCCGCCACGAGCTTCAATATTCATCGGACCACATACATCTGTATGTATGATTTCCAACAAATCTGTTGCTCTCTCCATAGTACCGGAGAACGGTGTTTTAGTCATCTTGCCCATGAGGCGCGGTTCGCAAGTACCAAGTGATTCATAATCAAGTGGTTCCAAAAGTTCATCAGTATGGAGTTTCTTCATGCGCTTTATACCGATATGACCTAAACGGCAGTGCCACAAATAAGTTGCACTATCATTATCAACTCTGCATATTTTGGCTTCAACATTATGAATATGTGTATCACTACTATCGAGATTCATCAAAAATAGACCACTCTTCAAGGGTGCATGACCATAAAAGATATTACTCATATAAATAGAACAACCATTATTCTCTGATTTAAATGAATAACCGTCTCGCATCAAACAAGATCCAGATATAATGTTCATGCTTAACGCTGGCACCAAATAACAATTATTTAGGTCTAATACTAATCCCGAAGGTAGATGTAGAGGTAGCGTGCCGACCGCGATCACATCGACTTTGGAACCATTTCCCACGCGCATCGTCACCTCGTCCTTTGCCAGTGTTTGCTTAATCCGTAGTCCCTGTTTCGAGTTGCAAATATTAGCAACAGAACCAGTATCAAATACCCAGGTGCTACTGCGAGCTCTAGTAAGGTACACATCAATAACATGTATATCACATATACCTTTGTTCACCTTGCCATCCTTCTTATCCGCCAAATACTTGGGGCAGTTCCGCTTCCAGTGACCAGTCTGCTTGCAGTAGAAGCACTCAGTTTCAGGCTTAGGTCCAGACTTGGGTTTCTTCTCTTGAGCAACAACTTGTTTGTTGTTCTTCTTGAAGTTCCCCTTCTTCTTCCCTTTGCCCCTTTTCTTGAAACTAGTGGTCTTGTTGACCATCAACACTTGATGCTCCTTCTTGATTTCTACCTCCGCAGCCTTTAGCATTGCGAAGAGCTCGGGAATTGTCTTATCCATCCCTTGCATGTTATAGTTCATCACGAAGCCTTTGTAGCTTGGTGGAAATGATTGGAGAATTCTGTCAATGACACAATCATCCGGAAGATTAACTCCCAGTTGAATCAAGTGATTATAATACCCAGACATTTTGAGTATATGTTCACTGACAGAACCATTCTCCTCCATCTTGCAGCTATAGAACTTATTGGAGACTTCATATCTCTCAATCTGGGCATTCTGTTGGAATATTAACTTCAACTCCTGGAACATCTCATATGCTCCATGATGTTCAAAACGTCGTTGAAGTCCCAGTTCTAAGCCGTAAAGCATGGCACACTGAACTATCGAGTAGTCATCAGCTTTGCTCTGCCAGACGTTCACAACATCTGGTGTTGCTCCAGCAGCAGGCCTGGCACCCAGCGGTGCTTCCAGGACGTAACTCTTCTATGCAGCAATGAGGATAATCCTCAAGTTACGGACCCAGTCCGTGTAATTGCTACAATCATCTTTCAACTTTGCTTTCTCAAGGAACGTATTAAAATTCAACGGAACAACAGCACGAGCCATCTATCTACAATCAACATAAACAAGCAAGATACTATCAGGGACTAAGTTCATGATAAATTTAAGTTCAATTAATCATATTACTTAAGAACTCCCACTTAGATAGACATCCCTCTAATCTTCTAAGTGATCACGTGATCCAAATCAAACTAAACCATAACCGATCATCACGTGAAATGGATTAGTTCTCAATGGTGAACATCATTATGTTGATCATATCTACTATATGATTCACGCTCGACCTTTCGGTCTCCGTGTTCCGAGGCCATATCTGCATATGCTAGGCTCATCAAGTATAACCCGAGTATTCTGCGTGTGCAAAAACTGGCTTGCACCCGTTGTAGATGGACGTAGAGCTTATCACACCCGATCATCACGTGGTGTCTGGGCACGACGAACTTTGGCAACGGTGCATACTCGGGGAGAACACTTCTTGATAATTTAGTGAGAGATCATCTTATAATGCTACCGTCAATCAAAGCAAGATAAGATGCATAAAAAGATAAACATCACATGCAATCAATATAAGTGATATGATATGGCCATCATCATCTTGTGCTTGTGATCTCCATCTCCGAAGCACCGTCATGATCACCATCGTCACCGGCGCGACACCTTGATCTCCATCGTAGCATCGTTGTCGTCTCGCCAATCTTATGCTTCTACGACTATCGCTACCGTTTAGTGATAAAGTAAAGCATTACAGGGCGATTGCATTGCATACAATAAAGCGACAACCATACGGCTCCTGCCGGTTGCCGATAACTCGGTTACAAAACATGATCATCTCATACAATAAAATATAGCATCATGTCTTGACCATATCACATCACAACATGCCTTGCAAAAACAAGTTAGACGTCCTCTACTTTGTTTGTTGCAAGTTTTACGTGGTTGCTACGGGCTGAAGCAAGAACCAATCTCACCTACGCATCAAAACCACAACAATAGTTTGTCAAATAGACTCCGTTTTAACCTTCTCAAGGACCGGGCGTAGCCATACTCGGTTCAACTAAAGTTGGAGAAACTGACACCCGCCAGCCACCTGTGTGCAAAGCACGGCGGTAGAACCAGTCTCGCGTAAGCGTACGCGTAATGTCGGTCCGGGCCACTTCATCCAACAATACCGCCGAACCAAAGTATGACATGCTGGTAGGCAGTATGACTTGTATCGTCCACAACTCACTTGTGTTCTACTCGTGCAAAACATCAAACCATAAAAACCTAGGCTCTGATGCCACTGTTGGGGAACGTAGTAATTTAAAAAAATTCCTACGCACACGCAAGATCATGGTGATGCATAGCAACAAGAGGGGAGAGTGTTGTCTACGTACCCTCGTAGACCGAAGCGGAAGCGTTGACGCAACGTAGAGGAAGTAGTCGTACGTCTTCCCGATCCGACCGATCCAAGCGCCGTTACTCCGGCGCCTCCGAGTTCTTAACACACGTACAGCTCGATGACGTTCCCCGGGCTCCGATCCAGCAAAGCTTCGGGGACGAGTTCCGTCAGCACGACGGCGTGGTGACGATCTTGATGTACTACCGACGCAGCGCTTCGCCTAAGCACTGCAACAATATGACCGAGGTGGAATATGGTGGAGGGGGGCACCACACACGGCTAAGGAACGATCACGAAGATCAACTTGTGTGTTCTAGGGTGCCCCCCTGCCCCCGTATATAAAGGAGCAAGGGGGGAGGCCAGCCGGCCCTTGTGGCGCGCACCAGGAGGAGGAGTCCTCCTCCTAGTAGGAGTAGGACTAGGACTCCCCTCTTTCCTACTCCTACTAGGAGGGGGAAAGGAAGGGGGAGAGGGAGAGGGAAAGGGGGCGCCGCCCCCCCCCCCTCTCCTAGTCCAATTTAGACCAGAGGGGGAGGGGGCGCGCGGCCCACCCTGGCCGCCCCTCTCTCTCTCCACTAAGGCCCATGTGGCCCAATACTTCTCCCGGGGGGGTTCCGGTAACCCTCCGGCACTCCGGTTTTCTCCGAAACCACTCGGAAACATTCCGATGGCCGAATATAGTCGTCCAATATATCAATCTTTACGTCTCGACCATTTTGAGACTCCTCGTCATGTCCGTGTTCTCATCCGGGACTCCGAACTAACTTCGGTACATCAAAATGCATAAACTCATAATAACTATCATCGTAACCTTAAGCGTGCGGACCCTACGGTTCGAGAACAGTGTAGACATGACTGAGACAAATCTCTGGTCAATAACCAACAGCGGGACCTGGATGCCCATATTGGCTCCTACACATTCTACGAAGATCTTTATCGGTCAGACCGCATAACAACATACGTTGTTCCCTTTGTCATCGGTATGTTACTTGCCCGAGATTCGATCGTCGGTATCCAATACCTAGTTCAATCTCGTTACCGGCAAGTCTGTTTACTCGTTCTGTAATACATCATCTCGCAACTAACTTATTGGTTGCAATGCTTGCAAGGCTTATGTGATGTGCATTACCGAGAAGGCCCTGAGATACCTCTCCGACATTCGGAGTGACAAATCCTAATCTCGAAATACGCCAACCCAACAAATACTTTCGGAGACACCTGTAGAGCACATTTATAATCACCCAGTTACGTTGTGACGATTGGTAGCACACAAAGTGTTCCTCCGGTAAACGGGAGTTGCATAATCTCATAGTCATAGGAACATGTATAAGTTATGAAGAAAGCAATAGCAACATACTAAACGATCGGGTGCTAAGCTAATGGAATGGGTCATGTCAATCAGATCATTCAACTAATGATGTGATCTTGTTAATCAAATGACAACTCCTTTGTCTATGGTTAGGAAACTTAACCATCTTTGATTAACAAGCTAGTCAAGTAGAGGCATACTAGTGACACTCTGTTTGTCTATGTATCCACACATGTATTATGTTTCTGGTTAATACAATTCTAGCATGAATAATAAACATTTATCATGATATATAAGAAAATAAATAATAACTATATTATTGCCTCTAGGGCATATTTCCTTCAACTCCTACTACACCGGAGGTGCCTACTACTATGTGCAGCCCGCTGACGACGAGCAGGAGTAGTTAGGAGGATCCCAGGCAGGAGGCCTGCGCCTCGTTCGATCTGTATCCCTAGTTTGTGCTAGCCATCTTATGGCAACTTGTTTAACTTATGTCTGTACTCAGATATTGTTGCTTCCGCTGACTCGTCTATGATCGAGCACTTGTATTCGAGCCCTCGAGGCCCCTGGCTTGTATTATGATGCTTGTATGACTTATTTATGTTTTAGAGTTGTGTTGTGATATCTTCCCGTGAGTCCCTGATCTTGATCGTACACATTTGCATGCATGATTAGTGTATGATTGAATCGGGGGCGTCACAATGAAAGGCCGCCTTCTGGAGGCCGGCTGATGGAACAGCCGGCTACCTGAAGACGGCCGGGTCCAAAAGACGAGGTTAAGACGAGCCGACTCCTGCCAGGCGGCTTCCAGAGAAGCCGGCCGCGGGGAGTCAGCCCACGGTGCCAACAGGTGCCCATGCCCTCATCAAGGGGGACGGGACGGGGAGTGGCTACAGTGAAGCCCGCTCCCTCCCCTTTCCGGAAGCTGACGTGGCCACAGTGCGCCGTACCCACGGAGATCTCCGTCTGGCGCAGCACTGTTGCCATGCTAGCCCTGACATCAGCCCCACTGGGCAGCGGCATGTACCCACGACGGTCTGTCTGTACCACCATGGTATGACGGGTCCCACCAGTCAGCGAGAATCCTGAAGACGACGAGAGCGCCACCAGGGCGTCGCGGCCCTCCAGATCGGGGCGGAGAGGGAGACCGATGAGAGAGTTAGGGCTAGGGTTTGCCGAGGGAGGGGCGCCGGCCCTATTTGTAGACGGGGGCTCACCGACGGATGGCCGCCATGGCGTCGAGCGGTGCCGTGGCGGGCATCGGGCATGCCCACGACCCCCCCCCCCCCCGTGAACAGGGAGGGAAGGGGTAGCGGGGGAAGTGGGCCGACTTGGTGGTTAAGTGGGCCAAGTGGCCCAGGGGAGGGGGTTGTTTAGTTTAATTTCATTTTTTGTTTATTAAATTTTTATCTTTAACCCTTTACTGTTTTATTTAATTTCCACAATATTTTAGTTTAAGTAAAATACAAAACTAGTTTCTAAACTAGTAATAATATTTATACCTCTGCCACAAAATTTTGGGACTCAAATAAATTAGTTTGATATTTAAGAAATTATCAAAGGTATGTATATAGTTGTTTAAGCCGCCACTTATTTTTGAACACTTAAACATTTTATAACAACCTGGTTTCTTTACCAATAATACTTATGAATTATTTGCCACAGTTTGCACATTTTAGATTCGACATCTGAAAACTTTTATTTTTGACTTTAATTTTAAATTTGAATTTGAACCTTTTTGAATCTAAACAAGATTAGCAACAGTAACAGTGGTGATGTGGCCTCATTAGTAGAGGATTACTGTAGCTCAATTATCCGGGCATTACAATGATGAACCCCTTCGTGATCGTGTTCCCCTCCGGCAGAGTGCCGAAATAGGGCTCTAGATTGGATCTCGTAGTTCTGAAACTTGCGGCGGCTGAAATTGTGTTTCGACGACTTTTCTAGGGTTTTTGGAATATCTACGTATTTATAGAGCTGAGAGGCGGTGGAGGAGACCACCATGGGCCTCACCACCCATCAGGGCGCGCCAGGGGCCTCTAGCGCGCCCAGGTGGGTGGTGGGCCCCATGGGCCTCCCCTCGTGCACTTTCTTGGCTCCCAAGTTTTTTTTTGGCTGAAAAAATCTCCAAAAAGTTTCTCTGCGTTCGAACTCCGTTTGATATGTATATTCCACGAAGTAAAAAACAAGCAACAAACATCAACTGACACTGGGCACTCTGTTAGTAGGTTAGTCCCAAAAAATGATATAAAGTTGCTATAAAATGAAGCTAAGACATCCAAGAATGATAATATAACAGCATGGAATAATTACAAATTATAGATACGTTTGAGACATATCAGTGTGGTTGTGGGGGTCAAACGATGGAGTCTGGGAAGAGAGAGGAGAAGGAGGATGGGGAGGAGTAGGCGGCGGCAGAGAGGAAGGTCGAGGAGCTGGAAAAGAAGGAAAGAGGTCGCGTGCGCTAGGTCTTCACCTGCCAGTAAATCAATATGCACCGAAACAAGCAGCAAACTCTATCTCATCTAATCAGGCCCACACGCAGCACGACCCTCCTGTCATCCATTTCTGCAGGCTGTACAAAAGTAGCACATGAACTAACAAGATTTGACGGGTAAGAAACTGCCAGCAGTAAAAGTCATTGAACAGTAAAACAATTGAACGATCCGGCTAGCTTACCGATCGCAGGTGCTCCATATGGGCGGGTAGGCTAGTTGGGTTTGTATGTTCGATGTGCTTCAAAAGCTTTATAATCTCGGCTTTTAATGTGTAGCGTATACATGCTTCTAATAATTCCGCATAAAGCACAAAAATATAGTATCTTTACCCATGGTAATAAAATAGAATATTGTATAATTATCAATAGAAATTACCTGAAAATGCGTTTATGTGTAGTATATTCAGTTATATGCGTGAGTGATGTCCTTATCATGTCTCTTCTTGCCCTTTGATTGATCGTAGCATTGTGCTCTCGTAGTTAATCCTCGTAGTTCTAAGGTCGCTTGTATTTGCGCCTTGTATGTTTGTCTGGATGTCTGACCTGTGGCCTGTTTTTTTTTTTATGTTTTCCTTCTTTTCGTTGATCTTCTATTGCGGTGTCGCTCCTTGTCATCGACTTCACCATGTCAGGGTTTATTCCTTTGCTTTATTTAGAGACATTTTCCTACCTTTTGCATGCCTAATGGAATTGATTTTTTCCCTGTTGGTTTATCCAAGTAATTTGTTTGTGTATGATTTTACTATAGCTTGTTACATTTTCTTGTCGATTCATTTGTACAGGATGTGTTTCGTTGTCTCTTTTATAGTCCCTATTTTGAAGTCTGTGGCAATGCAATTTTCTTTGCCGGCGTTTTCTTAAGTATGTGAGATTGTTGAGGATGGGACTGTGTTGGCTGGGGTAAAGATCGAATTGGCTGGGGATGGTGTCATTATGTCGGCACCCATGACAATTTTAGAGCATTGCTTGGGTGTCCTCCATAGGCTAAATTTCATGTTTTGACCCTTTTCTGATATCTATTCGAGATCTGACTCCAGTCTGATAAAATTTCGAGATCTGGTCCTTTTACTACCGCCAAGGTCCATGGCGGTAGGGTCTAACAGCCTACCGCTAAGGTTCCTGGCGGTAGGGTTGCATGCCCTACCGTAAATTTCTTCTAAGTGTTGAACACAGTGTGTGCTCGTGCCTACCGCCAAGCACCTTGACGGTAGGGTTGTACAGGCTACCGCCAGTATGTTTGGCGGTAGGGATGTTTGCTACCGCCAAGGTCCCTGGCGGTAGGCTGTTACACCCTACCGCCATGGACCCTGGCGGTAGCAAAAGGGTCAAATCTCGAAATTTTTCCAAACTGGGGTCATATCTCAAATAGGTTTCAGAAAAGAGTCAAAACACGAAATTTTGCCTTCTCCATACGTACAAGCAGACTATCATGCAGGCCGTCAGGTTTTGCAGGGTCTGTATAGTTTCGTGGTGAGGGATTATAACTATGATTGTATGTTGGTGTATAGGAATTCATTTCATTCTGTTGTCATTGTGGCCCCGTCTGTTGTGTGTTAAGCAGGCTGTGTGGAAAAAGTCGTGATGCCTTCCATCTTCTTTCTGGACATCAAGGCATCTTCACCATTGGTGAATACTTCCACCATCGGCTTGACCTGGCGCCCTTGTACTCACGCCTCTTGGCATCTGTGCACTCCATTTTGTTAGGTAGTTTGTTTCAATGTTTAGTTAGGGCATGGATATTGCTGTATTCTTGTCATCGAAGAAAGCTGTTGTTAGTGTAGGCAATATATTTTATCTTCTTCTTTGTGAATTACATAGGGGTGACATTAACATTTTTCATTCCCTTACTAAATCGATTGACTTGTGAACCACATATGCCTTTTACTTAATCCATATAATTAGACCCACGAGGCAATGAAGAATAAAAATAGTAGCTCTATATCTTAACCAAACCACAGTGCAAAAATTTCTCACAAATCACAGTGAGCAGGATAAAAACAATTTTGTGTCTTAATCGATAGTTCATCCCCACATCATCTCCTTGTCCGCTGCCTCCTCCTTCTGGATCTCATCGCCGGTAGCACACCGCGGTCGGCTGCCTGGCAATCAACCCCAAGGCAGTCGGGTCAGCAGCCGAGCACCATGAATGCGGTGAGCCACATGAGAAGGCATGTGCAAGAGGATGATTTGGTAAGGGGGTGCTCACCGCGGATCAATATGCCAGTTGATTTTTGTGGCGGTGCAGATCAAGCGGGCGATGTAGGGTGGTGCAGATCGAATGACCGATGTAGATGTGGAGGACGGTGTCACAGTGGAGAAGCAGAGACATGGAATTGAGGTCGTAGAGGGAAGCGCTCACTCGAGGAGTAGGATGCGCCGACGACCGCGGTGGGTAGGTGGAAGCTCCTCGAGGGAGGCGCATCGGAGGATCTTTCGGTGCGAGGACGATGACAATGGCGACGTGGACAGCTGACAGCCCTCTCGATGATGGTTGCATGCGGCCATCGCCTTTGTCCGGCCGTGCTCCATAGCGTTCTTGGTGCGCCCCTCGTACGACAAAGCCGAGTCGTCAGCTGTGGCCCTCGCGCTGCTGCTCACGCTCACTGTCTAGGGAAGGGGGTGGGGGTGGCGGTGCGAGGGGGATGGAGCGAGTAGCGGCGGCGGCAAGCTCGGTGACGAGAAAGGAAGGGGGGCGTGGCGACCGTGGCAAGAGAGAAAGAGAGGGGCGTGGCGAGGATAGTGGCTAGGGTTTCACCCAGTCGAGCGCACTCTTCTCCTTATGTGTAGCCAAGCCATTCACGGGACGCCATACAAGTGCCTCGACATGAAATCCCACAAATACCCTCGGCAGGCAAGCGAAACTACACTCGGTGGCCCGACCCCCACGCCAATTCAAACCAGCACAGGACACATCCGCTTCCACAGTCTATGACAGCGGCGACCCACCCCACCCGGGGCCCATCTATCATGGAGAGGTAGGAAGGCAGAACGCGTGAAAAACGACGGGAGAAAAAGATGCACTATTCATTGGTTTTCACATCAGACCAAATCCGACGACCAGGATCGTCTCATCTCAAGATCGGACGGCCTGAATTTGTTTGGAGGCCCAATCGGACGGTCCAGAGCGCACATGCCCTGGTAAGGCTTCATTTCATCTTAGAATCTAACAATGGGATGGCATTTTGGCATCTGTTTTTTTTTCTGCGGAAAAATTTCCAATCTATTCATTTTCAATCATGGCAGTACAACGAACACCAGAAATAAAAATTACATCCAAATCCGTAGACCACCTAGCGACGACTACAAGCACCGAGCGAGCCGAAGGCATGCCGCGGTCATCACCCCTCCATCATCGGAGCCGGGCATAGCTTGTTGTAGTAGACAGTCGGGAAGTCTATAATACTGTTTTTGAGTGTCGTATTTTGATTATCAATCATCCGTTGGAGATGCTATCTGAGGAGAGGCTTGTCAACAATTCCTGCTGCGGGATATTTCTTGGGCTGACTTTCAGCAAGGGCGTCTAGAAGATCACACCTTTGAAGACGAGCAGCAGCTATTAATTTAGTGCAAGAAAAAGAAAAGTCAATCGAGAGCGAGAATTGCTTCCTGACACGTTGTTTGAACACATAACTGTCTACAAAACAACCCACAACCATCATTTCTACACGGGATCCCGAGCCCGATCCCGATCCAGATCCCGCGTGTGGTGCCGAGCAAACTTTTGTACGGAGGACGGAAGACGCGGTGCTCGTGATGAAACGCGGACCTTTCGATCCATGAACGAACAAAGCCGCGTACGTACGCAGGGTGGCAGACCCGTCAGCGCGGCCACCCACCGCGTGCGCGTGCCCGAGCGCGCAGGCAGGCAGGTAGCCCCACGACGGACGGAATTCTCATGCCGCCGGGTTGGGTTGGGTTGGGCTGGGTTGGGCCGAGCCGTGACCCAGAAACGTGGACTCGCTGGGGGGCGGGTCACATGGTCAACCGGTCAGTGCGTTCGTCGGACCATCCTCGTCGCTGCCCCCAAAAACGAACAAAAGCGACGCGCTCCGCCACAGCCGAGACCCGGTAAAACTTCCGCCTGCTCTGCTCTCCTCTCCCCCTCCTCGCCCCCGCCTACCTCCTCGGCTTGGCTTGTCCACCACACCACCACGAGGAGTCGGTGGCGGCGGCGCCGCAAAACATTCGGTTGGCTCGCCCCGGTGGGAACTGCCGGCAGCTCCACCCATCTGCTTCCGCCGCAGCCACCAGCCCAGCCCATCATCTGCTCCTCGACCAGGTTGGTGCTACTACCCCCTCGGGCTTTCCGGGTTGCCCAAAGTCTAGCTGGTGATTAGTGTCGCCGTACAAATTTACAAGCTAGGTTTTTAGCTTCCCTGCTTGTTCCCCTTAGTCGACTGCCGCGATCCGGTGGAGTAGGCCCGTGTGTGTTGTGTTGTTTGCTCAATCGTGCTGAGATGGTTAATTTCGTCCCCTCCACAGCTCCGGGCGCAGATTAGAACTGGCTTCGGATAAAGGTCTCGGGTAGGCCACAGGATTCGGCGCATGGGGAGCTCCGCCAGCTGCCTCTGGAGCGGCTACAAGTCGGAGCCAGGTCCAAATGGTCCAGCGGCCGCGGCTGCGTCTCCTCGTTCTGGTACGTTTCATTGGTTCCATTCGTGTGGTAATGATTAAATTGATAGTCCTGCTTAAAGCTTTCCAACATTTTGGTCTTCGAATTTTAAGAACATACTTGCTGTTTGACATGAAAAGAGTGGGGGATTTGCTGCAGACCTGTCCTGCTTAGCTATGTTGTCCCCAACCACTTTATGGTATCTCCTTACTAGTTTTTTCAATTATTCAAGTGTTACAGAGGGACTCAATCATGAGAAGTTTAGTGTCCTTTCCCTAGTTAGTGCCTTGATAAAAGTTAATTTCAGCAATCCCCTTTTAACAATGAGACTGAAGCACAGAGACTTCCATTCATATGAACCACAGAACACTGTGAATTCCAACAGCAAACTGGCGTACCTTAATGTTAGGAAAAAATATCTAGATGTTTGTCGGCTTTTTCATACATATGATAGTGCTATTGGTATTATGTTCTACCTGTGTCATAACTCAGGCTTAAATGGAACATTTCCTACACTAGAGGTTTTGTGATCCAATCAGAAACTATACCATGGCACACATCTGGCAATATCATAGCAATAGGAAAGAAAAAAAATCTATCTCTGTTTCTTGAACTAGTAAGATGATGTTTTGGTATTGTTTAATCATCTAACTGCGAGGATCTTGGTCATAACTATGGTACCCTCAAATCCTCAACTATAATGTTTACTATTATGTTTCAGTGCATTTTTGCTCAGTCTTTTCCTTTTTAATTGCCAATGATGATATCAACTCTGAAAAAAAGTCCAGGCCATGTATTATCAAGATCCGGACGAAATATACAAGTCTTCTCCCTAAAAGAGTTGAAATCTGCCACGCGGAATTTTCAAATGACAAACTGCATTGGCCGTGGGGGTTTTGGACCAGTTTATAAGGTGAATCATTGAGTCGTATTGTTGCCTTCTTACTTTATGTCGTATGTTATCACTGCTCATTAGTCATACTTTACTACCAATGTTCTCTTTTGGAAGAATGAATAACAGTGGTTCTCCTTCACTTAGGGAGACCTGAAAGATGGCACCCAAGTTGCAATTAAAAGGCTTTCAGCTGAATCAAAGCAAGGAACTAATGAGTTCTTGACAGAGATCGATGTCATATCAAATGTCAGGCACCCCAACCTTGTAAGGCTCATTGGTTGCTGTGTCGAAGGGAATAACAGATTATTGGTGTATGAATATGCGGAGAACAACAGTTTGTCAAATGCTTTGCTTGGTAAGTTTAAGACTGGAATTTTACTTGCACAAAGTCTAACCTGCATATTAACTTTCATAATCCTGTGCATTATCTTGTGATCAGGACCAAAGAGTAGATGTATCCCTTTGAACTGGCAAACAAGAGCTGCCATTTGTACTGGAACTGCTTCTGGTCTTGCATTTCTTCACGAGGAAGCACAACCACGCATAGTCCACCGTGATATCAAGGCTAGCAACATCTTACTTGATAAGACGCTGGTTCCTAAAATTGGAGATTTTGGACTGGCCAAGCTTTTCCCTGATGCCATCACTCACATTAGCACGCGCGTTGCGGGAACAATGTCAGTCCTCTCTAAATATTTTGGTGTATTTACTTGCTTGCTTTTACAGTGTGAGTTATGTGTATTTATGTAGATTTTCTCCAGAACAAATATCATGTTGTACTTACTATTAACAATGAAAGCAAAGATATTTCAATCAGCTGCTTTCAGTTACTTTTCTCCCAGTTGAACCAATTGACTGTTGTGATGCTGTCAAGACTATTAGTTGTATTTTGCTTTTTCCGTAACGACAAACTTCTATTGACCTTTGCGGATATGATCTCTCCTGCAGGGGTTACTTGGCTCCAGAGTATGCATTATTGGGACAGTTAACCAAGAAAGCAGACATATATAGTTTCGGGGTGCTGCTTCTTGAAGTTATAAGTGGTGAAAGCAGCAGCAAATCGACTTGGGGGGAAGATATGCATGTCCTTGTGGAATGGGTAATTCACTTTCGCCTCTCCTTTCTCCATAGGATGCAATACCATGCTTGTATGAACTCTTGATAGCTGCAGCATCATAAATCTGCGCACAAAGGGTCCTAGATTTCCCCATGGTAGACTCGCATCACATATTGGTGATGGTGATCCTATTTTTTCTTTTGCATAATTGACTTGGACTGAACTGCAGACATGGAAGCTACGAGAAGAAGGGAGGCTTTTGGAAATTGTAGATCCAGACGTGGAAGAATACCCAGAGGAGCAAGTACTTCGTTTCATCAAGGTGGCACTTCTGTGCACCCAAGCAACAGCACAGCAGAGGCCATCCATGAAGCAGGTGGTCCATATGCTAGCTAATGAAACAGAAATCGATCTTCAAAACGCTGTCCCACCGGGTGTGCTGAAAGAACCCCGTCGTAAAATGGGCAGTTTGGGGGATTTGGCTCTGGACACGTCCTCGAGTCAGAGCACCAGAGCCAACGCGGCTGGGTCCTGCACCACACAGACCAGAGACATGAACAGCTGTAATTTTAGCACAACGGAGGTTTCACCTAGGTGATGTGGTGGACCAACTTGCAAACTTGTTTGCCACCTTCATCAGAGTGCCATGAGTTTTTGATGCGTCGGGTGCTGACAAGGTTTTTGTTAAAATGGAAAATTGCACATAGTCTTGAAGCCCTGATTCAGGAGATACAGGATGCTGAGGGTAGTAGCTGTGAATTGCTGCTGTACAGAATGTGCACTTCACTTCTTCAAAGTTTAACACATGTTATTCTTTAGTGCTTGGTGTAGAGACGCATTGCACGAGCATTATGTCGTTGGAGCTTCCCAACAGAAGGCAGCATATGAGATAGATGTGGCGAGGAACAGGCTGAACAGCTCCCTCTGTGCACATAACCCTAGTCACAATTTTAATTTCATAAGTTTACTTTTCTTCATGTAGAGAGTGAACATATGTGTAGAAATTATGGTTAGTTTCTGCAGACCGTTTATATATTGTACTTTTTGTTCATGGTGGGATGTTACAGTATATAATTTTTTTACTGGACCGCACCTAGAGGGACCCATTTGGAGCCAAATGTTTTCTCACGGGATTTTTGAATGACAGTTCCACCTGTCAGGAAAGAAAAACTTCTGTTCCAAACGGAGTTACTCCCTCCGTTCGCAAATATAAGATTTTCTATCTTTTTTCTGAATCAGATGTATATAGACGGTATAGTATTTTTGTTCATTCATTTCAGTCCGTTTGTAGTTTATATTAAAGTATTCAAAACATCTTATATTTATGAACGAAGAGGGTACTGAAATGAAATTATAAATATGACAATACAAGAGAACAAAGTTATATTGTCAACACCAAATGATTTTGACATTGCAAGCTGTACTCTTAATAAAGTACAATATTTCAAATGTGAGAAAAAGGATTTCCCCCGCTTTGTATTACAAAGCAATAGCCCAAAGAAAAACAGAGAAAAAAGAAAGAGAAACAAATGCCAACAACGGCAGATCAACGGAACGAAGACGACCGGCGACCGCTGCACCTTCCGGAGAAGTACCACCACTCTCCCAGCACTCCGAAGCGCCGCGTACCAAGCAACACCTTCAAGAAGGAGGCGACGACGACGCCGCTGTTGCCCGGACTAGTCCTAGGGCTTTCCCCGATACGGGGGGGGGGGGAGTGAGGGGAGGCTGTACCGGACAACCTTCTGGAAGGTCCGGCGGCACCCACAGGCGTCACCGCGTCGGGGCCGGATGAGCCGCCAGAGATTTCTCCCAACCCAAACCCCCACCACCACCCCAGACGAATCATAGTGCACCACCCATCACGCCACCCACCAACATTTGCCACCACGGTCACCGCATCAACTTCGACGTCTCCCTGAGGTCACCGACACGAGGCCTGGAGGACGGGAGAGGAGATAATGGCCTCGGGGGCATCCGCAACATCGCCAACGCGAGGGGACAACCACAACCGCCACCGCGGAGCCGATCGGACGCACGGACAAGGGGCTTGCCAGGCGCCAAGGCCCGACCGGACCCGAAAAGGGGTCCGGACAGCCCCTGCCGTCACGCTGCAGCTCGCCGGCCGACGAAGCCGCCACCGCCCGGAGACCACCGCCTCCTCGCCACTAACCAGGGAGCAGTGTCGCCGCGCACCGAGCCCCGGCCCGCCCTAGCCCAGTTGGAGCCCGAAAGGGCCCAGATCTGGGCCGCCCGGGCGCCGCCGGCCACCAGCACCGCCACGCCGCCCCGCGACCAACGGCCGCGCCGCCGCACCGAGGACCCCGAGGCCCGCCGCCGAGCCGCACCGCCGCCAGCGGGAGGCCCCCGCGCCTCCCCAAGTGCGCGCGGGGAAAGAACGGCCCGCCGACGCCGGCGCCGCGCGGGCAGGGCCCTCGCCGGCGGCGGCGGAGGAGAAGGACGGGGAGGTGGGGCTGGAGGAGAGGAGGAAGCGGGGGTCCGCCCGGCGCCCGCGGGGGGGGGGGGGGGGGGGGAGGGGGCGTGAGCGGACAAGGCGGGGGAGGGGGAGGGGAGGGGGGCGCGACGCGCGCGGCCGCTCGGTCGGTGGCCGGAGGTGGCGGGAGGGGCGGGGAGGAGCGGGGGGCTGGAGTATGCTACTAGGTGAGAGAGAGAGATTAATCCAATATTTCAAATGTCAATATGACAAAATATGTTCTCGCAAAAAACAAAATGACAATATATGAATCCAGTGTGTGTGTGTGTAAAAAAAAGTAGTTGGTTCATCTATATATTTGAATTCGGTGCAAAAAAAATTGGAAGGGTGAATTTAATGCAAGTAGAATGAATGTGCTAGGCTGAAAAATACAAGTGATGTATACTAACATAACTACACCCTACATAGGATTGTAAGCAATAGCCTATTTGATTCATAGCTTTCTAAGAACACAAAATGTAGTAGGAATACGTGTAAGCCATGAACGTACATGTTTGGCCCGTAGAATTCTACTAGAAAAGAGGTGGTGGGTATATCTAACCATTTTAGAATGTTTTGGAATTCTTTTTGATTCTTAAAAAAAACTCCATTGGCTAATTCCGTTGAATCAAATGTAGCTAAAGTGAAAATCCTTTAAGAACAGGATGCTTGTGTTTTCCCAATGGGATTCCTTTGGATGAGGGCTTAAGTGTTTGTAAGCAAAGTTTGGATTATCCAGTAAGACACACTATATATGCTTCCAAACAAGACTCGTAAAGCTTTAGACAAAGCAAACATCAACCTTTCCGATGAGCAAAATAAATCTTATTATAGCTCCAGATTTATTCAATTCACAGGACAGCAGAAGGTTATTGCTTTTTTCTTCCCAACATGAACTGGGTGAGAAACAATGAACAACTTTCCAACATGAACTAGATGAATAATGATGAATAACTAACAAAAACAACTTAATAGGCACTCTATTCTTTGTCTACAAAAGCCGACTCTGCAAGATCAATTGCCCGAGCTAGGGCAGCCGCCTTATTCTCACATTCTTTTTGCTCATCGTCTGGGATACTATCAGCAACAATGCCCGCACCAGCCTGAAGGTGAGCAACCCACTCTCGGCGTCTATCTGAGCTTTTGTATGAGTACATCGTATTGTGGCTTGGAGCTGTTGAGAATACAATGGTGCGGAGAGCAAGAGCGATAAGCATGTCACCATCAAATGATATACCTCCTAAGCCACCACTGTATGGTCCTCGTCTTGTGACTTCCAACTGATCTATTAGCTCCATGGCTTTTACCTGGTTATGTCAAACAAACTTTTAGAACATAGCAGGTTATTTAGAAGAGAAAGGTGCATTGATTGCTAAAAAGATGTCAGTAGCTATAGCTGACTACTGTAAGAATAAAGGATCTAAGTAATTCAATTGGAGATTACAACAGAGAGTACAATAATTGCAGTCTGAATTGTTTTTATGCAGCGATCTATGTATCAAGTACCCAGACCGACCATATGACTAATATTTTGAAAAGGTAAAATAACAATATCTACTGAGGAGAGGCAAAATGATATACATAAACATTGCCTACAAAAATTCTTCACGGTGCTAAGACGGAATAAAGTTGTCAAACAAGTACTTGACAAAAAAAGAAACAAGTTAAGTTGGAGAGTACGTCCATATAAGATTGGAAGCAGGAGTTAACCTTTGGTGCCCCACTGACTGTTCCAACAGGCAATGCTGCTCGTAGTGCATCCCAGCTTTCGAGATGATCACCTAACTCTCCACTAACCTGCATAGTGTTCAAAGTGAAATTACATTGGTGTTCGACGTAACTGCAGAAAGCTATAATCTCTTGCCAATCATCATACAAGCATACTTAAGCTCTATTAGAATTTCTGAAATGACAAACCAACTCCTTATCTAGTGACAATTGGTCACTAAATTATATAACATATAGAGATGTCATCTACAGTGAATATCATATTATTCACAGTGCGAGATTTATTTGACCTATGAACTCTTTATTTTCTTTAATATGCCATGACGGAAAAAGAAGATTAAGGCGACGAATGGCAAAACCCACATGTGTACAAATATAAGCAAAGAAATGAATTAGAAACAAAACGACTAGCTTAATATTCGTAGCATGACAGGTTAAAAAATATTGGTAGCATAAAAATGTAATTTAGCATATAATTGTCATATACTAAACTTATGCAAACTCTATTTTAATATGATAACCAAGAATAACTAGAGGGACCAAATGCAAACTACCAGTTTAAAATGAATGTGCCATATGAATCATAGATCACACAACAATGAGTTTACCGTGGAGCTGATGTGCATAACATGGGAGTACCGCTCAATGTTCATCAACTTCTCCACCTTTACAGATCCAGATTTGGATACCTGTCAAGTCCATACAACAGAAGGAAATTTTGTGATATTACAACGGTAGTAGCGCTAACACATTCCCTTCTGTAAGTCTTGGAGAATGGATATAAGTGCAGCATAATAAAGCTTTCAAACTTATTCCATGACTAGGTAAAATGTTAAAAAGATTGCCTCGGAATGTAGAGTAGGCAAAAGTAATACATACCTTGCCAACATCATTCCTTCCCAAGTCTACAAGCATAATGTGTTCAGCACATTGCTTTTGATCATTCAATAGTTGTTCCTCTTGCAATTTATCTTCATGCTCTGTCTTGCCCCTTCGGGTAGTCCCAGCAAGTGGCCGGTTAATAACCTTTCCCTATGTTTTTTACGGTGTAGATTAGCTAAAGGACAATGATGTCATCTGGTTAATAGCAATAGATGAGTCTGCATACCTTCTCAACTTTTGTAAGAATTTCAGGACTAGATGCTACCAAGATACAGCCTCTCGCCTAAAGATGATAAAGGGACATTATTAAATCTTCAAAAGCAAATCAACGGTACACAATACACATTGACAACATCGATAATTTCTTGTAATTACTCCCTCCGTTCCTAAATAATTGTCTTTCTAGAGATTTCAACAAGTGACTACATACGGAGCAAAATGAGTGAACCTACACTCTAAAACATGTCTACATACATCCGTATGTTGTAGTCCATTTGAGATGGCTAGAAAGACAATTATTTGGGAACGGAAGGAGTAGATTAGAAACATATACCCAAAAGAGCTAGTAACTTTACCTGCACATAAGCCATGTACGGGCTTGGGTTGACAATTCGTAAAGCACGGTAAACCTCAAATGGAGTGGCATAAGTTCGCCTCTCAAAACGCTGGCTTAAAACAATCTGGAAAATATTACCGGCCAGAATATGCTCCTTAGCCTGCATAACAGCACTCTTGTACTCATCACTTGTCATGGTCGATTTATTCAAGGGTGTACCAAACTGCCGAGTATGTAGCTTCACAAATCCTGGAGAGAGCTTAGGGCTGGGGTAGAAATTAAATTGATGTACAGGTTATGAGCACCAAACAAAAATTAGCAAAATATTAAATTTAAGGAAAATGCACAACATATCTTACACATTAGCATTGTAAACTTTAGAAAGCAACCGCTTCAACCGGGACCTGCCATCTTTATATGCTTCCTCCGTGGATGCATGCCGGTCCACACTTACCCAATGGATGACATAAACTTTCTGCAACGAGCACAGAGCCACGGAATTTGACATGAATACAAGTTTTCCACTAGTTAAAATGAGGAACAGCAAGTACATGTTATTTTGACTCATAAGTTGCAACCCACTGAGCATGGAATAACAGAAATGATGAAATTTCACTTGATGCAGTAATGAGCTAATGACAAATGACAAGCTTGCACAATTTAGCTTAGTCTCCCTATGGTCAATGGTGTACCATGCACTACCGTGAATTTGCTTCCTTGAAAGGAGATGCATAAACTGATAGTGATGAACTAAATATATCAAATAATGTGAAACAAGTATGAAGAACAGTAGCCGTCTCTGACAACAGCAAATCAGAACTTTGTTCAAGATGACATGCTAGAAATGGATATTGAGGAATTAAGCACCTTCTCAACATTGTCAAAGACAAGAACATCATCGTAAAGCCCCAAGTGAACATCAGGAAGGTTCCTATCGTCGTGGGGAGCACCAGAGAAAGGTATCTTCTTCTTTTCGACATAGCGGACTGTATCATAGGAAAAGAACCCAACCCATCCACCTATCACAAACAAGGGGAAAATGCAATTATTTCCATTTCAACATCAGGCAACATCATATATTTCTCTTATGTTTTAGTTGATTTTGGTCGCTCACCGCTGAAGGCCTCAGGGAGCTGGTCTATCTCCTGCGGGTGCCATCCCTCCATTATGCTCCTGGGAACCTGCATAGGATCATCCATGATCTTCTCCGTCACCTCGGCCTTCTCGTGGTCCATGATGGTGACCTTGTTCTCCTTGGCCACAACCTCCATCACCGGGTGGGCTCCCACCATGCTGTAACGACCCTGGAATCCATTCCAGTTTCAGAGGGTTATTCCCAAGGATAAGAATCGATGAGGGAGTAGATTAGGGAGGAGGGACGTACGACGTTGGTGGTCCCCTCGAGCCCCTGCTCGACGGACTCGAAGAGGAAGCTGGGGGTGTCCATGTCGTCCTCGGGGACGAGGCAGCGGTAGGCGAGCACGGGGGTGAGGTGGTCCGACACGATGCACTCCCACACGGGCACCAGGTTGCCCTTGCCGGTCCCCCGCGCCGCCGCCTCGAAGAATCGCCTCTGGTCCTCCTCCGCCGCCTTCGCGGCAGCGCTCCCATTGACCACCGGCGTCGCGCTCGCCCTCGCGCTCGCCGACGAGCACCTCAGGCCGCTGCTGCTGCTCCTCCTCCCTCGTGCCGCCACCGCCCTCGATCTGCCCGCCGCCGCAGCCGCGGGCGGGGCGGGGTGGGCGGCGAGGCGCGAGGGCGAGAACGTGGCGGCGGCTAGGGATTCCATTGCGGATTGAATTGCCCCTTCCACTCCCTTCTCAACAACGGTCTGACACTGCTCTGTCAGATTTCGCGCTCGGAGAAGAGATTGGGAGGGCGCGTATATATATGAGATGAGATGAGATGGGAAGCTTCAATCCGGTTGAGTATAGAGTAGCAGCCAGGTGAGGTGGTGGGGGTGGGAGTTGAATCGCAAAGCAGAGAGGGAGGAGAAGGCGTCTCCGGGTCCGGCGGCTCTCGCGAGCTCTGGGTTTTGACCACGAGACGATTCACTGTGTCATGTCGATAAGTTTGACTGGATTGGCAGGTAAATATGGACTATTAAGTTGTAAAAATGGAAATTACTTACAAAAGAATTAACTATTGCCTAAACTACGTACAAGCACTGGAGTACTTGTTTAGGCAGAGTTTTGTATGCAGATTGGAAACTACTCCCTCCGTTCCAAATTAGATGACCCGGGTCATCTATTTTGGAACGGAGGGAGTACTTACAAAAAAATTAACTATTGCCTAAACTACGTACAAGCACTGGAGTACTTGTTTTGGCAGAGTTTTGCTATGCAGATAAAACTTCGGCTGACTTTGGCGGTGAGATGATCGATCCGCGCGGCCAATTCAAACGTATTTCCATCCTCGTGACAACTTTAGTTACCATAAAAATGATCGATTTGCCAGGGTTAAAATCCGGCATTTGATTTATAGCGAAATCCTGAAACTTTACCATGGCAATATTTTCTCCAGTGGAGGAAATGTTATTTCCATGACCAATTCACAAATGTTTAGGCCTTGTTATCTATCAGTAATGGCGAAGTATTTTTTTTCAATGGGAGGCGACATTCTCATCGTGGGCAAATCGTCGACGACGAGTTCATCGATCTCGAGATCCATCGTCTCAGTCACTCGAAGATGCTTAAAGAAGTAGGATGTGTGTCCATATGTTTATAGGGATGACTATATATGTGTATGTGAGCATCTCCTTCTTTTTTTCGACAAAAGGTGGATTTTATTGACTGAAAATGAAGCATCGAGAGGATACAAAACACGATGAGCCCACACCTCGCCTCTGCATATCTAAGATGCACACAGCCAACACCAACACACACAAACACGCTGGTAACTAGCAAATTCATAAGACCAAAGTTAAATGTAGGCGAGGTAAAAAAAAGTCCCAAAGCAGTCAGATCCACGATCGTCGAAACTGGAACAATGACCATATCTACATCAACCATATCATGACACCTGTAAGACAATGATTTGGGGGGAACCAGGGAACCAGCTCAACCCTCTAGGGGTGGCTTATCTCATATATATAATGGGTGTGTTACAATAGGTACAATATACGTATACAAATACAGAAGTTATACATAGTCTAACACCCTCCCTCAATCTTAGCCACTTTCTAAAGAACTGAGAAGGGTAAGATTGTGCCTACAAGCCTCGAACTGTGGTAAAGGCAAAGGCTTAGTGAAGATGTCTGCAAGTTGATCTTTGAAAGAGATGAACTTGATCTGGAGTTGCTTCTGTGACACACGTTCCCGTACAAAGTGATAGTCCACTTCAATGTGTTTCGTTTGGGCATGGAATACCGGATTTGCAGAAAGGTATGTAGCACCGATGTTATCACACCAAAGGATAGGAGGCTGCGGTTGAGACATACCCCACTCCTGAAGCAAAGATTGCACCCAGATAATCTCTGCAGTAGCATTAGCCACAGCCCTATACTCAGCTTCAGTACTACTACAAGATACAGTAGCCTGTTTCCGAGCACTCCATGCGATCAAGTTAGAGCCAAAGAACATAGCATAGCCCCCCGTGGATCGCCTGTCATCCGGACTACCAGCCTAGTCCGCATCAGAGTAGGCCGAAAGAACCCGAGAGGGAGTCGGCCGAATATGCATCCCAAAAGACACTGTGAATTGGACATAACGCAGGTTGCGCTTAACAGCAGCCCAATGAGTGTCTCGGGGAGCCTGAAGATACTGACTGTTGGGGAACGTAGTAATTTCAAAAAAAATTCCTACGCACACGCAAGATCATGGTGATGCATAGCAACGAGAGAGGAGAGTGTTGTCTACGTACCCTCGTAGACCGAAAGCGGAAGCGTTATATCAACGCGGTTGATGTAGTCGTACGTCTTCACGATCCGACCGATCCAAGCACCGTTACTCCGGCACCTCCGAGTTCTTGGCACACGTTCAGCTCGATGACGATCCCCGGGCTCCGATCCAGCAAAGCTTCGGGGAGGAGTTCCGTCAGCACGACGGCGTGGTGACGATCTTGATGTACTACCGACGCAGGGCTTCGCCTAAGCACCGCGACAATATGACCGAGGTGGAATATGGTGGAGGGGGGCACCGCACACGGCTAAGAAACGATCACGAAGATCAACTTGTGTGTCTATGGGGTGCCCCCTGCCCCCGTATATAAAGGAGCAAGGGAGGGAGGAGGCCGGCCCTAGGTTTGGCGCGCCAAGGGAAGTCCTACTCCCATCGGGAGTAGGATTCCCCTTTTCCTAGTCCAACTAGGAATCCTTCCATGTAGGGGAAGTATGAGAGAAGGAAAGGGAAGTGAGAAGGAGAAGGAAGGAAGGGGGCGCCCCCCTTCCCTAGTCCAATTCGGACTAGAGCAAGGGGAGGGGCGCGGCCACCTTTTGGCCCTTTCTCTCCTTTTCCCGTATGGCCCAATGAGGCCCATTACGAATTCCCGTAACTCTCCGGTACTCCCGAAAATACCCGAATCACTCAGAACCTTTCCGAAGTCCGAATATAGTCGTCCAATATATCGATCTTTACGTCTCGACCATTTCGAGACTCCTCGTCATGTCTCCGATCCTATCCGGGACTCCGAACTCCTTCGGTACATCAAAATGCATAAACTCATAATAACTGTCATCGAAACCTTAAGCGTGCGGACCCTACGGTTCGAGAACAATGTAGACATGACCGAGACATGTCTCCGATCAATAACCAATAGCGGGACCTGGATGCCCATATTGGCTCCTACATATTCTACGAAGATCTTTATCGGTCAGACCGCATAACAACATACGTTGTTCCCTTTGTCATCGGTATGTTACTTGCCCGAGATTCGATCGTCGGTATCTTAATACCTAGTTCAATCTCGTTACCGGCAAGTCTCTTTACTCGTTCTGTAATACATCATCTTGCAACTACCTCATTAGTTGCAATGCTTGCAAGGCTTATGTGATGTGCATTACCGAGAGGGCCCAGAGATACCTCTCCGACAATCGGAGTGACAAATCCTAATCTCGAAATACGCCAACCCAACAAGTACCTTTGGAGACACCTGTAGAGCACCTTTATAATCACCCAGTTACGTTGTGACGTTTGGTAGCACACAAAGTGTTCCTCCGGTAAACGGGAGTTGCATAATCTCATAGTCATAGGAACATGTATAAGTCATGAAGAAAGCAATAGCAACATACTAAACGATCGGGTGCTAAGCTAACGAATGGTTCATGTCAATCACATCATTCTCCTAATGATGTGATCCCGTTAATCAAATGACAACTCATGTCTATGGCTAGGAAACTTAACCATCTTTGATCAACGAGCTAGTCAAGTAGAGGCATACTAGTGACACTCTGTTTGTCTATGTATTCACACATGTATTATGTTTCCGGTTAATACAATTCTAGCATGAATAATAAACATTTATCATGAAATAAGGAAATAAATAATAACTTTATTATTGCCTCTAGGGCATATTTCCTTCAGTCTCCCACTTGCACTAGAGTCAATAATCTAGTTCACATCGTCATGTGATTTAACAGCAATGGTTCACATCACCATGTGATCAACACCCATAGTTCACATCGATATGTGACCAACAGCAAAAGGGTTTACTAGAGTCAGTAATCTAGTTCACATCGCTATGTGATTAACACCCAAAGAGTACTAAGGTGTGATCATGTTTTGCTTGTGAGAGAAGCTTAGTCAACGGGTCTGCCAAGATTCAGATCCGTATGTATTTTGCAAATTTCTATGTCTACAATGCTCTGCACGGAGCTACTTTAGCTAATTGCTCCCACTTTCAATATGTATCTAGATTGAGACTTAGAGTCATCTAGATTAGTGTCAAAACTTGCATCGACGTAACCTTTTAAGATGAACCTTTTTGTCACGTCCATAATCGAGAAACATATCCTTATTTTAGTAAGGATAATTTTGACCGCTGTCCAGTGATCTACTCCTAGATCATTATTGTACTCCCTTGCCAAAATCAGTGCAGGGTATACAATAGATCTGGTACACAGCATGGCATACTTTATAGAACCTATGGCCAAGGCATAGGGAATGAATTTCATTCTCTTTCTATCTTCTGTTGTGGTCGGGTTTTGAGTCTTACTCAATTTCACACCTTGTAACACAGGCAAGCACTCTTTCTTTGACTGTTCCATTTTGAACTACTTCAAAATCTTGTCAAGGTATGTACTCATTGAAAATTTATCAAGCATCTTGATCTATCTCTATAGATCTTGATGCTTAATATGTAAGCAGCTTCACCGAGGTCCTTCTTCGAAAAACTCCTTTCAAATACTCCTTTATGCTTCGCAGAATAATTCTACATTATTTCCGATCAACATTATGTCATTTACATATATTTATCAGAAATGCTGTAGTGCTCCCACTCACTTTCTTGTAAATACAGGCTTCACCGCAAGTCTGTATAAAACTATATGCTTTGATCAATTTATCAAAGCGTATATTCCAACTCCGAGATGCTTGCACCAGTCCATAGATGGATCGCTGGAGCTTACATATTTTGTTAACACCTTCAGGATCGACAAAACCTTCTAGTTGCATCGTATACAACTCTTCTTTAATAAATCCATTAAGGAATGCAGTTTTGTTTATCCATTTGCCGGATTTCATAAAATGCGGCAATTGCTAACATGATTCGGACAGACTTAAGCATAGATACGAGTGACAAACTCTCATCGTAGTCAACACCTTGAACTTGTCGAAAACCTTTTGCGACAATTCTAGCTTTGTAGATAGTAACGCTACTATCAGCGTCCGTCTTCCTCTTGAGGATCCATTTATTTACTATGGCTTGCCGATCATCGGGCAAATCCATCAAAGTCCATACTTTGTTCTCATACATGGATCATATCTCAGATTTCATGGCCTCAAACCATTTCGCGGAATCTGGGCTCATCATTGCTTCCTCATAGTTCGTAGGTTCGTCATGGTCAAGTAACATGACCTCCAGAATAGGATTACCGTACCACTCTGGTGCGGATCTCACTCTGGTTGACCTACGAGGTTCGGTAGTAACTTGATCCGAAGTTACATGATCATCATCATTATCTTCCTCACTAATTGGTGTAGTAGTCACAGGAACAGATTTTTGTGATCAACTACTTTCCAATAAGGGAGAAGGTACAATTACCTTATCAAGTTTTCTACTTTCCTCCCACTCACTTCTTTCGAGAGAAAACTCCTTCTCTAGAAAGGATCCATTCTTGACAACGAATGTCTTGCCTTCGGATCTGTGATAGAAGGTGTACCCGAAAATCTCCTTTGGGTATCCTATGAAGACATATTTCTCCGATTTGGGTTTGAGCTTATCAGGATGGAATTTTTCATATAAGCATCACAATCCCAAACTTTAAGAAACGACAACTTTGGTTTCTTGCTAAACCACAGTTCAGATTGTGTCGTCTCAACGGACTTAGATGGTGCCCTTTTAAACGTGAATGCAGCTGTCTCTAATGCATGATCCCAAAACCATATTGGTAAATCGATAAGAAACATCATAGATTGTACTATATCCAATAAAGTATGGTTATGACGCTCAGACACACCATTATGTTGTGGTGTTCCAGGTGGCGTGAGTAGTGAAACTATTTCACATTGTTTTAACTGAAGACCAAACTCGTAACTCAAATACTCTTCTCTACGATCAGATCGTAGAAATTTTATTTTCTTGTTACGATGATTTTCCACTTCACTCTGAAATTATATGAACTTTTCAAATGTTTCAGACTTCTTATTTCATTAAGTAGATATACTCATATCTGCTTAAATCATCTGTGAAGATTAGAAAATAATGATGCTTGTTGCGAGCTTTAATATTCATCGGACCACATACATCAGTATGTATGATTTCCAACAAATCTGTTGCTCGCTCCATTGTTCCGGAGAACGGAGTCTTAGTCATCTTGCCCATGAGGCATGGTTCGCAAGCATCAAGTGATTCATAATCAAGTGATTCCAAAAACCCATCAGCATGGAGTTTCTTCATGCGCTTTACACCAATATGACCTAAACGGCAGTGCCACAAACAAGTTGCACTATCATTATTAACTTTGCATCTTTTGGCTTCAATAATATGAATATGTGTATCACCACGATCGAGATCCAACAAACCATTTTTGTTGGGTGTGTAACCATATAAGGTTTTATTCATGTAAACAGAACAACAATTTATTCTCTTACTTAAATGAATAACCGTATTGCAATAAACATGATCAGATCATATTCATGCTCAACGTAAACACCAAATAACACTTATTTAGGTTCAACACTAATACCGAAAGTATAGGGAGTGTGCGATGATGATCATATCAATCTTGGAACCACTTCCAACACACATCGTCACTTCACCCTTAACTAGTCTTTGTTCATTCTGCAACTCCCGTTTCGAGTTACTAATCTTAGCAACTGAACCAGCATCAAATGCCGAGGGGTTGCTATAAACACTAGTAAAGTACACATCAATAACATGTATATCCAATATACCTTTGTTCACTTTGCCATTCTTCTTATCCACCAATTACTTGGGGTAGTTCCGCTTCCAGTGACCAATCCCTTTGCAGTAGAAGCACTTAGTCTCAGGCTTAGGACCAGACTTGGGCTTCTTCACTTAAGTAGCAACTAGATTGCTGTTTTTCTTGAAGTTTCCCTTCTTCCCTTCGCCCTTTTCTTGAAACTAGTGGTATTGTTAACTATCAACACTTGATGTTTTTCTTGATTTCTACCTTCATCGATTTCAGCATCACGAAGAGCTTGGGAATTACTATCGTCATCCCTTGCATATTATAGTTCATCACGAAGTTCTACTAACTTGGTGATGGTGACTAGAGAATTCTGTCAATCACTATTTTATCTGGAAGATTAACTCCCACTAGATTCAAGCGATTGTAGTACCCAGACAATCTGAGCACATGCTCACTAATTGAGCGATTGTCCTCCATCTTTTAGCTATAGAACTTGTTGGAGACTTCATATCTCTCAACTCGGGTATTTGCTTGAAATATTAGCTTCAACTCTTGGAACATCTCATATGGTCCATGACGTTTAAAACGTCTTTGAAGTCCCGATTCTAAGCCGTTAAGCATGGTGCACTAAACTATTAAGTAGTCATCATATTGAGCTAGCAAAACGTTCATAACGTCTGCATCTGCTCCTGCAATAGGTCCGTCACCTAGCGGTGCATCAAGGACATAATTCTTCTGTGCAGCAATGAGGATAAACCTCAGAACACGGATCCAATCCGCATCATTGCTACTAACATTTTTCAACACAATTTTCTCTAGGAACATATCAAAATAAACATATGAAAGCAACAACGTGAGCTATTGATCTACAACATAGATATGCTAATACTATCAGGACTAAGTTCATGATAAATTAAAGTTCAATTAATCATATTACTTAAGAACTCCCACTTAGAAAGACATCCCTCTAATCTTCTAAGTGATCACGTGATCCATATCAACTAAACCATGTCCGATCATCACGTGAGATGGAGTAGTTTCAACGGTGAACATCAATATGTTGATCATATCTACTATATGATTCACGCTCGACCTTTCGGTCTCCGTGTTCCGAGGCCATATCTGCATATGCTAGGCTCGTCAAGTATAACCCGAGTATTCCGCGTGTGCAAAACTGGCTTGCACCCGTTGTAGATGGACGTAGAGCTTATCACACCCGATCATCACGTGGTGTCTGGGCACGACGAACTTTGGCAACGGTGCATACTCGGGGAGAACACTTCTTGATAATTTAGTGAGAGATCATCTTATAATGCTACCGTCAATCAAAGCAAGATAAGATGCATAAAAGATAAACATCACATGCAAATCTATATAAGTGATATGATATGGTCATCATCATCTTGTGCTTCGTGATCTCCATCTCTGCAGCACCATCATGATTTCCATCATCACCGGCGCGACACCTTGATCTCCATCGTAGCATCGTTGTCGCCTCGCCAATCTTATGCTTCTACGACTATCGCTACCGCTTAGTGATAAAGTAAAGCATTACAGGGCGATTGCATTGCATACAATAAAGCGACAACCATACGGCTCCTGCCGGTTGCCGATAACTCGGTTACAAAACATGATCATCTCATACAATAAAATATAGCATCATGTCTTGACCATATCACATCACAACATGCCCTGCAAAAACAAGTTAGACGTCCTCTACTTTGTTTGTTGCAAGTTTTACGTGGCTGCTATGGGCTTAAGCAAGAACTCATTTTACCTACGCATCAAAACCACAACGATAGTTTGTCAAATAGACTCCGTTTTAACCTTCTCAAGGACCGGGCGTAGCCACACTTGGTTCAACTAAAGTTGGTGAGACAGTCTCCCGCAAGCCATCTGTGTGCAAAGCACGTCGAGGGAACCGGTCTTGCATAAGCGTACGCGTAAGGTTGGTCCGGGTCGTCTCATCCAACAATACCGCTGAACCAAAGTATGACATGCTGGTAGGCAGTATGACTTGTATCGTCCACAACTCACTTGTGTTCTACTCGTGCAAATAACATCAAACCATAAAAACCTAGGCTCGGATGCCACTGTTGGGGAACATAGTAATTTCAAAAAAAATTCCTACTCACACGCAAGATCATGGTGATGCATAGCAACGAGAGGGTAGAGTGTTATCTACGTACCCTCGTAGACCGAAAGCGGAAGCGTTATATCAACTTGGTTGATGTAGTCATACGTCTTCACGATCCGACCGATCCAAGCACCGTTACTCCGGCATCTCCGAGTTCTTGGCACATGTTCAGCTCGATGACGATCCCCGGGCTCCGATCCAGCAAAGCTTCGGGGAGGAGTTCCGTCAGCACGACGGCGTGGTGACGATCTTGATGTACTATCAACGCAGGGCTTCGCCTAAGCACCGCGACAATATGACCGAGGTGGAATATGGTGGAGGGGGGCACCGCACACGGCTAAGAAACGATCACGAAGATCAACTTGTGTGTCTATGGGGTGCCCCCTGCCCCCGTATATAAAGGAGCAAGGGAGGGAGGAGGCCGGCCCTAGGTTTGGCGCGCCAAGGGGAGTCCTACTCCCACCGGGAGTAGGATTCCCCTTTTCCTAGTCCAACTAGGAATCCTTCCATGTAGGGGAAGTATGAGAGAAGGAAAGGGAAGAGAGAAGGAGAAGGAAGGAAGGGGGCGCCCCCCTTCCCTAGTCCAATTCGGACTAGAGCAAGGGGAGGGGCGCGGCCACCTTTTGGCCCTTTCTCTCCTTTTCCCGTATGGCCCAATGAGGCCCATTACGAATTCCCGTAACTCTCCGGTACTCCCAAAAATACCCGAATCACTCAGAACCTTTCCGAAGTCCGTATATAGTCGTCCAATATATCGATCTTTATGTATCGACCATTTCGAGACTCCTCGTCATGTCCCCGATCCTATCCGGGACTCCGAACTCCTTCGGTACATCAAAATGCATAAACTCATAATAACTGTCATCGAAACCTTAAGCGTGCGGACCCTACGGTTCGAGAACAATGTAGACATGACCGAGACATGTCTCCGATCAATAACCAATAGCGGGACCTGGATGCCCATATTGGCTCCTACATATTCTACGAAGATCTTTATCGGTCAGACCGCATAACAACATACGTTGTTCCCTTTGTCATCGGTATGTTACTTGCCCGAGATTCGATCGTCGGTATCTTAATACCTAGTTCAATCTCGTTACCGGCAAGTCTCTTTACTCGTTCTGTAATACATCATCTCGCAACTAACTCATTAGTTGCAATGCTTGTAAGGCTTATGTGATGTGCATTACCGAGAGGGCCCAGAGATACCTCTCCGACAATCGGAGTGACAAATCCTAATCTCGAAATACGCCAACCCAACAAGTACCTTTGGAGACACCTGTAGAGCACCTTTATAATCACCCAGTTATGTTGTGACGTTTGGTAGCACACAAAGTGTTCCTCCGGTAAACGGGAGTTGCATAATCTCATAGTCATAGGAACATGTATAAGTCATGAAGAAAGCAATAGCAACATACTAAACGATCGGGTGCTAAGCTAACGAATGGTTCATGTCAATCACATCATTCTCCTAATGATGTGATCCCGTTAATCAAATGACAACTCATGTCTATGGCTAGGAAACTTAACCATCTTTGATCAACGAGCTAGTCAAGTAGAGGCATACTAGTGACACTCTGTTTGTCTATGTATTCACACATGTATTATGTTTCCGGTTAATACAATTCTAGCATGAATAATAAACATTTATCATGAAATAAGGAAATAAATAATAACTTTATTATTGCCTCTAGGGCATATTTCCTTCAGTCTCCCACTTGCACTAGAGTCAATAATCTAGTTCACATCGTCATGTGATTTAACAGCAATGGTTCACATCACCATGTGATCAACACCCATAGTTCACATCGATATGTGACCAACAGCAAAAGGGTTTACTAGAGTCAGTAATCTAGTTCACATCGCTATGTGATTAACACCCAAAGAGTACTAAGGTGTGATCATGTTTTGCTTGTGAGAGAAGCTTAGTCAACGGGTCTGCCAAGATTCAGATCCGTATGTATTTTGCAAATTTCTATGTCTACAATGCTCTGCACGGAGCTACTTTAGCTACTTGCTCCCACTTTCAATATGTATCTAGATTGAGACTTAGAGTCATCTAGATTAGTGTCAAAACTTGCATCGACGTAACCTTTTAAGATGAACCTTTTTGTCACGTCCATAATCGAGAAACATATCCTTATTTTAGTAAGGATAATTTTGACCGCTGTCCAGTGATCTACTCCTAGATCATTATTGTACTCCCTTGCCAAAATCAGTGCAGGGTATACAATAGATCTGGTACACAGCATGGCATACTTTATAGAACCTATGGCCAAGGCATAGGGAATGAATTTCATTCTCTTTCTATCTTCTGTTGTGGTCGGGTTTTGAGTCTTACTCAATTTCACACCTTGTAACACAGGCAAGCACTCTTTCTTTGACTGTTCCATTTTGAACTACTTCAAAATCTTGTCAAGGTATGTACTCATTGAAAATTTATCAAGCATCTTGATCTATCTCTATAGATCTTGATGCTTAATATGTAAGCAGCTTCACCGAGGTCCTTCTTCGAAAAACTCCTTTCAAATACTCCTTTATGCTTCGCAGAATAATTCTACATTATTTCCGATCAACATTATGTCATTTACATATATTTATCAGAAATGCTGTAGTGCTCCCACTCACTTTCTTGTAAATACAGGCTTCACCGCAAGTCTCTATAAAACTATATGCTTTGATCAATTTATCAAAGCGTATATTCCAACTCCGAGATGCTTGCACCAGTCCATAGATGGATCGCTGGAGCTTACATATTTTGTTAACACCTTCAGGATCGACAAAACCTTCTAGTTGCATCGTATACAACTCTTCTTTAATAAATCCATTAAGGAATGCAGTTTTGTTTATCCATTTGCCGGATTTCATAAAATGCGGCAATTGCTAACATGATTCGGACAGACTTAAGCATAGATACGAGTGACAAACTCTCATCGTAGTCAACACCTTGAACTTGTCGAAAACCTTTTGCGACAATTCTAGCTTTGTAGATAGTAACGCTACTATCAGCGTCCGTCTTCCTCTTGAGGATCCATTTATTTACTATGGCTTGCCGATCATCGGACAAATCCATCAAAGTCCATACTTTGTTCTCATACATGGATCATATCTCAGATTTCATGGCCTCAAACCATTTCGCGGAATCTGGGCTCATCATTGCTTCCTCATAGTTCGTAGGTTCGTCATGGTCAAGTAACATGACCTCCAAAATAGGATTACCGTACCACTCTGGTGCGGATCTCACTCTGGTTGACCTACGAGGTTCGGTAGTAACTTGATCCGAAGTTACATGATCATCATCATTATCTTCCTCACTAATTGGTGTAGTAGTCACAGGAACAGATTTTTGTGATCAACTACTTTCCAATAAGGGAGAAGGTACAATTACCTTATCAAGTTTTCTACTTTCCTCCCACTCACTTCTTTCGAGAGAAAACTCCTTCTCTAGAAAGGATCCATTCTTGACAACGAATGTCTTGCCTTCGGATCTGTGATAGAAGGTGTACCCGAAAATCTCCTTTGGGTATCCTATGAAGACATATTTCTCCGATTTGGGTTTGAGCTTATCAGGATGGAATTTTTCATATAAGCATCACAATCCCAAACTTTAAGAAACGACAACTTTGGTTTCTTGCTAAACCACAGTTCAGATTGTGTCGTCTCAACGGACTTAGATGGTGCCCTTTTAAACGTGAATGCAGCTGTCTCTAATGCATGATCCCAAAACCATATTGGTAAATCGGTAAGAAACATCATAGATTGTACTATATCCAATAAAGTACGGTTATGACGCTCAGACACACCATTATGTTGTGGTGTTCCAGGTGGCGTGAGTAGTGAAACTATTTCACATTGTTTTAACTGAAGACCAAACTCGTAACTCAAATACTCTTCTCTACGATCAGATCGTAGAAATTTTATTTTCTTGTTACGATGATTTTCCACTTCACTCTGAAATTATATGAACTTTTCAAATGTTTCAGACTTCTTATTTCATTAAGTAGATATACTCATATCTGCTTAAATCATCTGTGAAGATTAGAAAATAATGATGCTTGTTGCGAGCTTTAATATTCATCGGACCACATACATCAGTATGTATGATTTCCAACAAATCTGTTGCTCGCTCCATTGTTCCGGAGAACGGAGTCTTAGTCATCTTGCCCATGAGGCATGGTTCGCAAGCATCAAGTGATTCATAATCAAGTGATTCCAAAAACCCATCAGCATGGAGTTTCTTCATGCGCTTTACACCAATATGACCTAAACGGCAGTGCCACAAACAAGTTGCACTATCATTATTAACTTTGCATCTTTTGGCTTCAATAATATGAATATGTGTATCACCACGATCGAGATCCAACAAACCATTTTTGTTGGGTGTGTAACCATATAAGGTTTTATTCATGTAAACAGAACAACAATTTATTCTCTTACTTAAATGAATAACCGTATTGCAATAAACATGATCAGATCATATTCATGCTCAACGTAAACACCAAATAACACTTATTTAGGTTCAACACTAATCCCGAAAGTATAGGGAGTGTGCGATGATGATCATATCAATCTTGGAACCACTTCCAACACACATCGTCACTTCACCCTTAACTAGTCTTTGTTCATTCTGCAACTCCCGTTTCGAGTTACTAATCTTAGCAACTGAACCAACATCAAATGCCGAGGGGTTGCTATAAACACTAGTAAAGTACACATCAATAACATGTATATCCAATATACCTTTGTTCACTTTGCCATTCTTCTTATCCACCAATTACTTGGGGTAGTTCCGCTTCCAGTGACCAATCCCTTTGCAGTAGAAGCACTTAGTCTCAGGCTTAGGACCAGACTTGGGCTTCTTCACTTAAGTAGCAACTAGATTGCTGTTTTTCTTGAAGTTTCCCTTCTTCCCTTCGCCCTTTTCTTGAAACTAGTGGTATTGTTAACTATCAACACTTGATGTTTTTCTTGATTTCTACCTTCGTCGATTTCAGCATCACGAAGAGCTTGGGAATTACTATCGTCATCCCTTGCATATTATAGTTCATCACGAAGTTCTACTAACTTGGTGATGGTGACTAGAGAATTCTGTCAATCACTATTTTATCTGGAAGATTAACTCCCACTAGATTCAAGCGATTGTAGTACCCAGACAATCTGAGCACATGCTCACTAATTGAGCGATTGTCCTCCATCTTTTAGCTATAGAACTTGTTGGAGACTTCATATCTCTCAACTCGGGTATTTGCTTGAAATATTAGCTTCAACTCTTGGAACATCTCATATGGTCCATGACGTTTAAAACGTCTTTGAAGTCCCGATTCTAAGCCGTTAAGCATGGTGCACTAAACTATTAAGTAGTCATCATATTGAGCTAGCAAAACATTCATAACGTCTGCATCTGCTCCTGCAATAGGTCCGTCACCTAGCGGTGCATCAAGGACATAATTCTTCTGTGCAGCAATGAGACTTGCCGGTAACGAGATTGAACTAGGTATTGAGATACCGACGATCGAATCTCGGGCAAGTAACATACGGATGACAAAGGGAACAACGTATGTTGTTATGCGGTCTGACCGATAAAGATCTTCGTACAATATGTGGGAGCCAATATGAGCATCCAGGTTTCGCTATTGGTTATTGACCGGAGACGTGTCTCGGTCATGTCTACATAGTTCTCGAACCCGTAGGGTCCGCACGCTTAACGTTTCGATGACAGTTATATTATGAGTTTATATGTTTAGATGTACCGAAGGTTGTTCAGAGTCCCGGATGTAATCACGGACATGACGAGGAGTCTCGAAATGGTCGAGACATGAAGATTGATATATTGGAAGCCTATGTTTGGATATCGGAAGTGTTCCGAGTGAAATCGTGATTTTACCGGAGTACCGGAGGGGTTACCGGAACCCTCGGGGACTTAACGGAACTTAATGGGCCTTGGTGGAAGAGAGAAGAGGCGGCCAGGGCAAGGGCCGCGCCCCCTTCCCCCTAGTCCGAATAGGACAAGGAGAGGGGGGCGGCGCCCCCCTTCCTTCTTCTCCTCCACCTCTTTCCCCTCTCTCTCCTAGTCCAACAAGGAAAAGGGGGGAGTCCTACTCCCGGCAGGAGTAGGACTCCTCCTGGCGCGCCCCTCTCTAGGCCGGCCGCACCCCCTTGCTCCTTTATATACGGGGGCATGGGGCACCCCAGAGACACAACAATTGATCGTTTGATCTTTTAGCCGTGTGAGGTGCCCCCCTCCACCATAGTCCACCTCGATAATATCATAGCGGTGCTTAGGCGAAGCCCTGCATCGGTAGAACATCATGTCTACATAGTTCTCAAACCCGTAGGGTCCGCACGCTTAAAGTTTCGATGGTAGTTATATTACGAGTTTATGTGTTTTGATGTACCGAAGGAGTTTGAAGTCCCGGATGAGATCGAGGACATGACGAGGAGTCTCGAAATTGTCGATACGTAAAGATCGATATATTGGACGACTATATTCGGACATCGGAAAGGTTCCGAGTGATTCGGGTATTTTCAGGAGTACCGGGGAGTTACGGGAATTCGTATTGGGCCTTAATGGGCCATACGGGAAAGGAGAGAAAGGCCTCAAAGGGTGGCCGGACCCCTCCCCATGGGCTAGTCCGAATTGGACTAGGGAGGGGGGGCGCCCCCTTCCTTCCTTCTCCTTTTCCCTTCCCTTTCCTTGACTCCTACTCCTACTACTTGAAGGAGGGAAATCCTACTCCTGGTGGGAGTAGGACTCCTCCAGGGCGCGCCATAGGGTCCGGCCCTCTCCCCCCTCCTCCACTCCTTTATATACGGGGAGGGAGGCACCCCCTAGAGACACAACAATTGATCGTTTGATCTTTTAGTCGTGTGCGGTGCCCCCCCCCCACCATAGCCTGCCTTGATAATACTGTAGCGGTGCTTAGGCGAAGCCCTGTGTCGGTAGAATATCATCATCGTCCCCACGCCGTCGTGCTGACGAAACTCTTCCTCAACACTCGGCTGGATCGGAGTTCAAGGGACGTCATCGGGCTCAACGTGTGCTGAACTCGTAGGTGTCGTGCGTTCGGTACTTGATCGGTCGGATCATGAAGACATACGACTACATCAACCGCATTGTGCTAACGCTTCCGCTTTCGGTCTACAAGGGTACATGGACAACACTCTCCCCTCTCATTGCTATGCATCACCATGATCTTGCGTGTGCGTAGGATTTTTTTTGAAATTACTACGTTCCCCAGCAGTGGCATCCGAGCCTGGTTTTATGTGTTGATGTTATATGCACGAGTAGAACACAAGTGAGTTGTGGGCGATATAAGTCATACTTCTTACCAGCATGTCATATTTTGGTTCGGCGGTATTGTTGGATCAAGCGGCCCGGACCGACATTACGCGTACGCTTACGCGAGACTGGTTCTACCGACGTGCTTTGCACACAGGTGGCTGGCGGGTGTCAGTTTCTCCAACTTTAGTTGAACCGAGTGTGGCTACGCCTGGTCCTTGAGAAGGTTAAAACAACACTAACTTGACGAACTATCATTGTGGTTTTGATGCGTAGCTCAGAACGGTTCTTGCTCAGCCCGTAGCAGCCACGTAAAACTTGCAACAACAAAGTAGAGGACGTCTAACTTATTTTTGCAGTGTTGTTGCAGGGCATGTTGTGATGTGATATGGTCAAGACGTGATGAGATATAAGTTGTTGTATGAGATGATCATGTTTTGTTGAAGTTATCGGCAACTGGCAAAAGCCTTATGATTGTCTCTCTATTGCATAAGATGCAAGCGCCAAATAATTGCTTTACTTTATCGCTATGCGATAGCAATAGTTGCAAGAGCAATTGTTGGTGAGACGACCATGTGACGACACATTGATATAGATCAAGATGATGGAGATCATGGTGTCATGCCGGTGACGATGGAGATCATGATGATGCTTCAGAGATGGAGATCACAAGCACAAGATGATGATGGCCATATCATATCACTTATATTGATTGCATGTGATGTTTATCTTTTATGCATCTTATTTTGCTTTGATTGATGGTAGCATTATAAGATGATTTGTCACTAAATTTCAAGATAAAAGTGTTCTCCCTGAGTATGCACCGTTGCCAAAGTTCGTCGTGCCCAGACACCACATGATGATCGGGTGTGATAAGTTCTACGTCCATCTACAACGGGTGCAAGCCAGTTTTGCAGACGCAGAATACTCAGGTTAAACTTGACGAGCCTAGCATATGCAGATATGGCCTCGGAACACCAAGACCGAAAGGTCGAGCGTGAATCATATAGTAGATATGATCAACATAGTGATGTTCACCATTGAAAACTACTCCATTTCATGTGACGATCGGTTATGGTTTAGTTGATTTGGATCACATGATCACTTAGATGATTAGAGGCATGTCTGTCTAAGTGGGAGTTCTTAAGTAATATGATTAATTGAAATTCAATTTATCATGAACCTAGTCCTGGTAGTATTAGCATATCTATGTTGTAGATCAATAGCTCGCGTTTAGCTCCCCTGTTTTATTTTTGATATGTTCCTAGAGAAAACTGAGTTGAAAGATGTTAGTAGCAATGATGCGGATTGGATCCGTGATCTGAGGACTATCCTCATTGCTGCACAGAAGAATTATGTCCTTGATGCACTGCTAGGTGACAGACCTATTGCAGGAGCAGATGCAGACGTTATGAACGTTTTGCTAGCTCAATATGATGACTACTTGATAGTTTAGTGCACCATGCTTAACGGCTTAGAATCGGGACTTCAAAGACGTTTTAAACGTCATGGACCATATGAGATGTTCCAGGAGTTGAAGTTAATATTTCAAGCAAATACCTGAGTTGAGAGATATGAAGTCTCCAACAAGTTCTATTGCTAAAAGATGGAAGAGAATAGCTCAAGCAGTGAGCATGTGCTCAGATTGTCTGGGTACTGCAATCGCTTGAATCAAGTGGGAGTTAATCTTCCAGATAAAATAGTGATTGACAAAATTCTCTAGTCACCATCACCAAGTTAGTAGAACTTCGTGATGAACTATAATATGCAAGGAATAATGGAAACGATTCCCAAGCTCTTCGTGATGCTGAAATCGACAAAGGTAGAAATCAAGAAAAACATCAAGTGTTGATGGTTGACAAGATCACTAGTTTCAAGAAAAGGGCAAAGGGAAGAAGGGGAACTTCAAGAAGAACGGCAAGCAAGTTGCTGCTCAAGTGAAGAAGCCCAAGTCTGGTCCTAAGCCTGAGACTAAGTGCTTCTACTGCAAAGGGACTGGTCACCGGAAGCGGAACTGCCCCAAGAATTTGGCGGACAAGAAGGATGGCAAAGTGAAAAAAGGTATATTGGATATACATGTTATTGATGTGTATTTTACTAGTGTTTATAGCAACCCCTCGGCATTTGATACTGGTTCAGTTGCTAAGAGTAGTAACTCGAAACGGGAGTTGCAGAATAAACAGAAACTAGTAAAAGGCGAGGTGACGATGTGTGTTGGAAGTAGTTCCAAGATTGATATGATCATCATCGCACACTCCCTATACTTTCAGGATTAGTGTTGAAACTAAGTAAGTGTTATTTAGTGTTTGCGTTGAGCATGAATATGATTTGATCATGTTTTTTGCAATACGGTTATTCATTTAAATTAGAGAATAATTGTTGTTCTATTTACATTAGTAAAACCTTCTATGGTCATACACCCAATAAAATAGTGTTTTGGATCTCGGTCGCAGTGATACACATATTCATAATATTGAAGCCGAAAGATGCAAAGTTAATAATGATAGTGCAACTTATTTGTGGCACTGCCGTTTAGGTCATATTGGTGTAAAGCGCATGAAGAAACTCCATGCTGATGGAATTTTGGAATCACTTGATGCTTGCGAACCATGCCTCATGGGCAAGATGACTAAGATTCCGTTCTCCGAAACAATGGAGCAAGCAACTGACTTATTGGAAATAATACATACTGATGTATGCGGTCCGATGAGTGTTGAGGCTCGCGGCGGGTATCGTTATTTTCTGACCTTCACAGATCTGAGGAGATATGGGTATATCTACTTGCTGAAACATAAGTCTGAAACATTTGAAAGGTTCATAGAATTTCAGAGTGAAGTGGAAAATCATCGTAACAAGAAAATAAAGTTTCTACGATCTGATCGTAGAGGACAATATTTGAGTTACGAGTTTGGTCTTCAATTAAAACAATGTGGAATAGTTTCACAAATTCGTGCCACCTGGAACACCACAGCATAATGGTGTGTACGAATGTCATAACCGTACTTTATTGGATATAGTGCAATCTATGATGTTTCTTACCGATTTACCACTATCGTTTTGGGGTTATGCATCAGAGACAGCTGCATTCACGTTAAATAGGGCACCATCTAAATCCGTTGAGACGATGCCTTATGAACTGTGGTTTGGCAAGAAACCAAAGTTGTCGTTTCTTAAAATTTGGGGTTGCGATGCTTATGTGAAAAAGTTTCATCCTGATAAGCTCAAACCCAAATTGGAGAAATGTGTCTTCATAGGATACCCAAAAGTTATTGTTGGGTACACCTTCTATCACAGATCCGAAGGCAAGATATTCGTTGCTAAGAATGCATCCTTTCTAGACAAGGAGTTTCTCTCGAAAGAAGTGAGTGGGAGGAAAGTAGAATTTGATGAGGTAACTGTACCTGCTCCCTTATTGAAAAGTAGTTCATCACAGAAATCTGTTCCTGTGACTCCTACACCAATTAGTGAGGAAGCTAATGATGATGATCATGTAACTTCAGGTCAAGTTACTACCAAACCTCATAGGTCAACCAGAGTAAGATCCGCACCAGAGTGGTACGGTAATCCTGTTCTGAAGGTCATGTTACTTGACCATGACAAACCTACGAACTATGAGGAAGCGATGATGAGCCCAGATTCCACAAAATGGCTTGAGGCCATGAAATCTGAGATGGGATCCATGTATGAGAACAAAGTATGGACTTTGATTGACTTGCCCAATGATCGGCGAGCCATTGAGATTAAATGGATCTTCAAGAGGAAGACGGACGCTGATAGTAGTGTTACTATCTACAAAGCTAGAATTGTCACAAAAAGTTTTCGACAAGTTCAAGGTGTTGACTACGATGAGAGTTTCTCACTCGTATCTATGCTTAAGCCTATTCGAATCATGTTAGCAATTGCCGCATTTTATGAAATCCGGCAAATGGATAAACAAAACTGCATTCCTTAATGGATTTATTAAAGAAGAGTTGTATACGATGCAACTAGAAGGTTTTGTCAATCCTAAAGGTGCTAACAAAATATGCAAGCTCCAGCGATCCATCTATGGACTGGTGTAAACATCTCGGAGTTGGAATATACACTTTGATAAGTTGATCAAAGCATATAGTTTTATACGGACTTGCGGTGAAGCTTGTATTTACAAGAAAGTGAGTGGGAGCACTACAGCCTTTCTGATAAGTATATGTGAATGACATATTGTTGATCGGAAATGATGTAGAATTTTCTGGAAAGCATAAAGGAGTATTTGAAAGGAGTTTTTTCAAAGAAAGACCTCGGTTAAGCTGCTTACATGTTGAGCATGAAGATCTATAGAGATAGATCAAGACGCTTGATAAGTTTTTTCAATGAGTACATACCTTGACAAGTTTTTTTGAAGTAGTTCAAAATGGAATAGTCAAAGAAAGAGTTCTTGCCTGTGTTACAAGGTGTGAAATTGAGTAAGACTCAAAACCCGACCACGGCAGAAGATAGAAAGAGAATGAAAGTCATTCCCTATGCCTCAGCCATAGGTTCTATAAAGTATGTCATGCTGTGTACCAGATCTATTGTATACCCTACACTGAGTTAAGCAAGGGAGTACAATAGTGATCTAGGAGTAGACACTAGACAACGGTCAAAATTATCCTTAGTAGAATAAGGATATGTTTCTCGATTATGGAGGTGACAAAAGGTTCGTCGTAAAGGTCGATGCAAGTTTTGACACTGATCCAGATGACTCTAAGTCTTAATCTGGATACATATTGAAAGTGGGAGCAATTAGCTAAAGTAGCTCCGTGCAGAGCATTGTTGACATAAAAGTTTGCAAAATACATGCGGATCTGAATGTGGCAGACCCGTTGACTAAACTTCTCTCACAAGCAAAACATGATCACACCGTAGTACTCTTCAGGTGTTAATCACATAGCGATGTGAACTAGATTATTGACTCTAGTAAACCTTTGGATGTTGGTCACATGATGGTGTGAACTATTGGTGTTAAATCACATGACGATGTGAACTAGATTATTGACTCTAGTGCAAGCGGGAGACTGAAGGAAATATGCCCTAGAGGCAATAATAAAGTTATTATTTATTTCCTTATATCATTATAAATGTTTATTATTCATGCTAGAATTGTATTAACCAGAAACATAATACATGTGTGAATACATAGACAAACATAGTGTCACTAGTATGCCTCTACTTGACTAGCTCGTTAATCAAAGATGGTTAAGTTTCCTAACCATAGACATGAGTCGGAATTTGATTAACGGGATCACATAATTAGGATAATGATATGATTGACATGACCCATTCCGTTAGCTTAGCACCCGATCGTTTAGTATGTTGCTATTGCTTTCTTCATGACTTATACATGTTCCTATGACTATGAGATTATGCAACTCCCGCTTACCGGAGGAACACTTTGTGTGCTACCAAACGTCACAACGTAACTGGGTGATTATAAAGGTGCTCTACATGTGTCTCCGAAGGTATTTGTTGGGTTGGCGTATTTCGAGATTAGGATTTGTCACTCCAATTGTTGGAGAGGTATCTCTGGGCCCTCTCAGTAATGCACATCACTTAAGCCTTGCAAGCATTGCAACTAATGAGTTAGTTGCAGGATGATGTATTACGGAACGAGTAAAGAGACTTGCCGGTAACGAGATTGAACTAGGTATTGAGATACCGATGATCGAATCTCGGGCAAGTAACATACCGATGACAAAGGGAAAAACGTATGTTGTTATGCGGTCTGACCGATAAAGATCTTCGTAGAATATGTGGGAGCCAATATGAGCATCCAGGTTTCGCTATTGGTTATTGACCGGAGACGAGTCTCGGTCATGTCTACATAGTTCTCGAACCCGTAGGGTCCGTATGCTTAACGTTTCGATGACAGTTATATTATGAGTTTATATGTTTTGATGTACCGAAGGTTGTTCGGAGTCCCGAATGTGATCACGGACATGATGAGGAGTCTCGAAATGGTCGAGACATGAAGATTGATATATTGGAAGCCTATGTTTGGATATCGGAAGTGTTTCGAGTGAAATCGTGATTTTACCGGAGTACCGGAGGGGTTACCGGAACCCCCAGGGACTTAACGGGCCTTAATGGGCCTTGGTGGAAGAGAGGAGAGGTGGCCAGGGCAAGGGACGCGCCCCCTCCCCCCTAGTCCGAATACGACAAGGAGAGGGGGGCGGCGCCCCCCTTCCTTCTTCTCCTCCACCTCTTTCCCCTCTCTCTCCTAGTCCAACAAGGAAAAGGGGGAGTCCTACTCCCGGTAGGAGTAGGACTCCTCCTGGCGCGCCCCTCTCTAGGCCGGCCGCACCCCCCCTTGCTCCTTTATATACGGGGGCAGGGGGCACCCCAGAGACACAACAATTGATCGTTTGATCTTTTAGCCATGTGCGGTGCCCCCCTCCACCATAGTCCACCTCGATAATATCGTAGCGGTGCTTAGGCGAAGCCCTGCGTTGGTAGAACATCATCATTGTCACCACGCCATCGTGCTGACGAAACTCTCCCTCAACACTCGGCTGGATCGGAGTTCAAGGGACGTCATCGGGCTGAACGTGTGCTGAACTCGGAGGTGCCGTGCGTTCGGTACTTGATCGGTCGGATCGTGAAGACGTACGACTACATCAACCGCGTTGTGATAACGCTTCCGCTTTCGGTCTATGAATGTACGTGGAAAACACTCTCCCCTCTCGTTGCTATGCATCACCGTGATCTTGCGTGTGCGTAGGAATTTTTTTGAAATTACTACGTTCCCCAACACGAACTCCACTGAAAACCCGAGAGACTCCAGGATGCTCCAAACGGTAAAGGCCCTGGTAGAGACCCCCACTAAGAAGAACGGCTCTCGTGTCCCGATCCTTAATAAAAAGATCAAATGGGTGAAATTCACAAAACACATTATTGTCATAAGTGAGTTTAGGAACTGAAAGGAGATTATGCGTCACAGATGGTACTCTAAGAACATCACGAAGCTGAAGCCTCCTAGTGGCATGACTAGTGAGAAGGGATGCTTGGCCAATATGGGAGATGTGCATACCTGCTCCGTTGGCGGTGTGGATCTTATCGGAGCCGTGATAGGGCTCGCGAGGATGAAGCTTCCCCATCTCATTCGTCAGATGCTCCGTCGCACCAGAGTCCATGTACGAGTGCAGATCAACGGAGTAGGACTGAGTATGGCCCTGAGGCTTCTGCGGCGCCGGGCGGTCGGCCATAGCCACCTGACGCGCTGTGTTGCGCGTATCCTTGCCGTCGTTGCCGAGACCAAGGAACTCTTCTGAAAACGGCGATGGCACTTGGAGGCCCAATGCGCGTCAAGACCACAGAGCTAGCAGATCCGCCGACCCCCATCACCAGGTAGCGTCAGGGTGGGGGTGGACGAGGCCAGAGGGAGCGGCGCGGGCCCCTTACCCGAGGCGGATGACTGAGCGCCGCCGGAGGGGCTACCACCTCGGTAGACCGCGTTGGCGGAGGAGGAGCCGCGACTGCGGTTGGCACCACGCGCCTCAACGCGCTGCTCAGTGAGAAGAAGCCGAGAGTAGACCTCATGCGCCATCATGGGGGTCGTGTTGCCGCACTCATTAATGATCTCAACTAAGCCAGCATACTCTTCGTCGAGGCCGTTGACGATGAAGGAGTTGAACTCAGAGTCGGTAAGCGGTTGTCCAATGGATGCCAGTGTGTCAGCAAGAGCCTTGACCTTGTTGTAGAACTCCGTTGCCGTGGAATCAAGCTTCTCACAGGCGCCAAGCTCGCGACGGAGGGCACTGACACGGGCTTGGGACTGTGACGCAAAAGAGCGCTCAAGGATGGTCCAAGCCTCATGGGAAGTCTTCGCGAAGACGATGAGCCCGACAACAGCCGGAGTGAGCGAACCCTGGATGGAGGAGAGGTTCGCCTGGTCCTGCCCCGTCCAGACACGGTGCGCCGGGTTGTAAACCGGACCGTTCACGCTGTCCACCAGCACGGGAGGGCAAGGAAAAGTGTCGTCGACGTAGCCAAGCAAGTAGTGACTCCCAAGGAGCGGAAGAACCTGCGCACGCCAGAAAATATAATTGTCGGACGAGAGCTTGACGGTGATGAGGTTGCCGAAGTGGAACGGTGGAGGCAACGATCCCGGCGAGGCACCTGCCGGAGGCACGTACGCCATGGGGGTAGGGGCGGGCGGCGCCACGGGATTGGAACCCGTGGGTGGCGGCGGCGAGTATGCCCCGTAGAGGGAGGCAACGGCCGGCACCGGAGTGGATCCCGCCTGAGGCACGGATGCCATGAGGCCCGCCATGACAGCCGACGAGGTGGCCTCGGGCGCGAAGGCCAGAGGCGCGATGACGTCGGGCGATGGGGCGGGTGAAGAGGTGCTCGACGTATGAACCATCAGCGCAAGTCCCGGCAATGAAGGAGCCGGAGAGTTGTTGGAGAAGAACGAGCCGACGCTCCTGGTCCCGAGCTGAGGCGGCCGCATGGTGGCCGAGTCAAGCGGGAGTGAGAGGAGGGCGGCGAGCGAGGCCGGGAGAAACCCAGCGGAGGAGGAGCTGGAAGTGGCAGCACCCGACATGGCGGCGGCGGCGCGATCTAGTAGTGGCTGCAACGCGATGGAGGGGTGGCGGCGGGGTTAGGGTTTTGCGGAAGCGTGGGTCGTAATTAGGTCTGTTACCATGTAATACAATGATTTTGGGGGAACCAACTCAACTCTAGGGGTGGCTTATCTCATATATATAATGGGTGTGTTACAATAGGTACAATATACGTACACAAATACAGAAGCTATACATAGTCTAACAACACCACATGGACGACGAGGTCTTCAACAGTAAAGCCTTCAGTAAAGGAGCGACGCTCAAGCGTCATCATCACCGAATGTAGCCAGTAAGGCAAGAATCTAGGTTTTCACCCTGAAGAATCAGTTCGGAGCATGTCCGAGCAATGTCTTCAACAAGATAATGACGTAGAAAAAACATCATCATTGTCTGGTATAGCCAACTCCGGTCGAAGCTACGCTTTCACCCTAGAGCTCTAGACCGGATGCCCGAGTAGCACCATCATCGAAGTCAGTCATGTGTTGTTGCCATCACTTTTTCGCGATCCCAGAAGCTATATGCGATGTCGTCGCCACTGCACAACCATCCCTCTGCATCAAGCCATCGTCTGTAGTTTTGCATCTCACCGCCGAAGTCAGCCGCGCGGATCTCAAGAGATGAACCCTCCCTAAGACCTTTGGATGATCACCACCTTCATGGAGCCGTAGGAGGTCAATGTACCACAGTCTTCTGTCACCACCAAACGCCCGACCGGATCTGGATCACCACCACCAACCCTTCCAGATCTTAATCAAGGCAACCACGCTGGGGCGTACTAAGTTGCGACCGCCTGACTACAAATCCGACCGTCTGCCATGCTGCAGACAGTCGTCGATTCCAAGACACCGGTCGCCCGCACACCGGCACTAGGCCACCGCTGAGCAGAATCGCGTTGGGGCCGTTGTCTGCGCGTGCGCTGCAGATCCGCGCTGGGAGACGCCAAATGCGCCCGCTGCCCCGAATTAGCTGGTTGTCGCCGCGCCGCGGCGTCCGCACGCCACGCCAGCTGCATCTATATTGTGGTTTTAAAAGACATGCATGAGTAGTGTTGTGCATGAGGCCTGCTAGAACTTTGAAATGACCGGAACTTGTAATCTAACATGTGTGATATATCTACATCTATATCTATTTTAATATAAAAAGACCCAAAAAAGCAGATTCAATTAATTTTGACAATCAATCCATGTTAATCCAATAACTTGGATTCCTCAAATGACGAACGCTAAACATGTCTAGCATGCAATAAATATTATACCAAATATATCAGCCTAATCACGTAATTACCATGCAATTAATATCCTTTTTTGACGGGGTATGCAATTAATATAACAATACAAAATATATATATATATACACACTCGTACCATGAGAGACACGATGCACTTTTGACACTTGATATTCATGTGGGAACACGAGAGGCGCTTGCTGCACGCTGGACCAGTTTAACTTGGGAACAAATGATGTAGACAATTGTTGCACGTTTATAATAAGCCACTAATCTCCTGGCCGGTGGGGTCGGGTCACGGGCTGAGATATGATCCACGTGAGCTTTTATCCATCTGCCTCGTCAGAGAAACACAGACTCGTCGCACAAACCAAAGGAGAAGAAAGAAAGAAAGAAAGAAAAAACTTCCAAATTAGATGGATCATTTTGTATGCATGCCCGCCGCTCTTCCATATGCTCCCCACCAACCACTCCGGATCCGGAGCAAGTCTTCTGTTCCAAGAGTCAGCGCCCAAAAAGCGCCGGTGCCGGAGCCGGGGCACCCACGGCGACCGGGCGACGGGCACGACACGCCGAGCGGAGTGGCCCGGTCACGCGAGAATTCGCCGTCACGCGCTGTGCGCGCAGTAGACCGTGTGGCGGTAGAAAAAGAAACCGTTGTGCTTCCGTGCACGACGTTTGTTTTTCAGTTTTCCGCCCGCGCGCGCCTGGGCACGGGGCGAGGCGAAGCTGCGCGGAAACGCTGACGCGCGAACGGAGATACGCGCGCCCGTGACACCGCACCATGGTTGGTCGGCAGGTCGTCGTTCAGCATTCCATGGATGCTATCTTCCGAGGTGGACTGCTGCTTGGAGAACCGGAGAATGAGAGACTGTCATCACCTTTACAGACCACAAGCGCACCTCCAACCCTTTCCTGTCGTTCAACTCCTCAAACGACTCACTAAAACTCAGCTCCTCATTTTTTTTAAACGAGAACTCCTCAAATTTGATCTGTGTTGTGTTTTTCTCACAGCATCTACGACTGGACAAATCCAGGCCCTATTCACCCGCGGGCATGTCGGCGGACAGCATCCCGTGGCCCTTCATATGAGCTGCCGCGCATCCACACATCTCAAACGGGAAGTCTCAAATCCATGTAATCCAAACATGTTGATCATATGATACAAATTGTTCGCATCCAACAGTTCAAAACAAAGCAAAGCAAATCGGAGTTCAACAACAATCCAGACATGCAAAAACGAAATCAATGTCCGAGCGTGACGGATGCCGTACCGGTTGACCGGATCACTCGCCGGACGCCATCCATGTCGCCTGCTCTGAGGCCATCCTTGTGTCCTGCTCTGCCTGCATCCGGACGGCATGCTTCGCCTGCATCCTTGACGCATGCTCCGCTGCTGCCACAGCCGCCCTCGCCGCCTCGTACTCCTTACAGTCGTTGATCTTCATCTTCTTCTCCACAAGTCACTTCTTTGCATGCTCGTCCAAGACGGTTTTGTCCGTCAACATGATCTTCGCATCATTCGCGTCCTGTGCGAGTTGCAACCTCTGCCTATCAAGCCCAATCTCTTCAAATATCCTGGCCTTCTCGTGCTCCCATTTGATCACCACATCTTACTTCTTCAACTCGATCTTCTTGCTCTCAATTTCCAGCTTCTTCTCCGCCCTCTTCCGGTCCCAATCCACCCTCTCATTTTTGTGCATCCAACATGAGCTTGTACCTCTCCTCTTTCTTGTTATCCATCGCCGAAAAAATGCCCGTCCATGTGGAGGACAATTTTGTAGCCGCGGCGTCACGTGAGGCCCGTCCAACTTGTTTCCCATGACTTGCCGGTTATCCTTTGGCACAACGGCTCTTCCATTCTCGACGACATATCATCCTCTTCATCGTCCAACCCAATTGATTGGTGAGAGCTTGAGCCATCATTCCTCTTCTTGTTGGCCTTAAGATCAGCCACAAGTTATGTTCACTTTGGCACTCCATCCAATATGATCCAACAATGGCTAAAGGCAAACAATTTCTTTTCCATTTAGTGATACAAAGTGTCCGCCACCACCGCCTAGCAAACAACATATGTACGAGCACGAGAATGCAAACACAAGAAGCATATGCAAATGATGACACGATGAAGCAATTGAGCTTATGTGAGTTGCCACTCCCATCCCACTTTGAGGGCATTTGGTCACTTATGAGCAGTGGCCGACGTACTTGTTCACTTCCCCTTGAATGATCCCCCATTGATGTTGGAGAGATGCCACATTGTGGTTGGTCACGATAGGATGCGGCTCCACATACTCCTTTTGTTCGTGATACTCATTCCAAATTTTCTCCCAATACTTGTTCCCCTTTTGCTCGGTGCCGCATATTGGATCCACTGTTGTGGCCAACCAAGCTTTGACCAACAAGATGTCTCAAAAGTTGAGAATGTCCGACCTCTTGTCTTTGTCGTCTTTCGTTCTTCTTCTTCTTGCTCGGATTGGGATCGGATGTTATCCCAACTTCAAATATGGTGCCCCCAATTCGTACTCCATTTGGGTCGGACCTTGATTGTCATTGATCATGTTTGACAAGAAGACCTCCAAACTGATCATGGTTTGTAAGCACTCATCATGTCGGAAATGAACTAGTGGTCTATGCAAAACAATGAACATACCATGTGCAAAGTTGATCGGATAAGAGCAACAAAAACATATCGACTCTAGTTGTGTCATTCCATCGAACAAGTCATGGGCAGCCCGACGTGCCGCTGGTGCCCTTGCTCATTCGTGCGCGAACAAGCTGCAGCGAGTGACATACATCCACCGCCGGCATCTATGTGGGTGGAAAGCTCTCTGGAATGCCCCAACTGGCCGTCAGATCCTCCTCTATCCCAACATGGTCCCACGTCGCAATCCGCATCGGCGGGCGAATGTATGGGGTGTGGGGTTCTGGGCGCAGCTGGGGGACTGCTCGTCCATGTCTTCATCTCCCTGCGACGCCTCCGCCACTCCCCGCTCTCGCTGCCGGTGTCGCTGCGTCTTCTGGGTGATATTATCCGGCTTGCACGACAAAGCCGAGGATGAGACGCTGACGAACGAGGCGTACACAATCTCTGTCGTGACAGTCGGGGACGAGCTGGATGACATCTCAGGCGGTGGACTGGGACCGGCAGTGAGGATGGGGAGCAAGGGTGGCAGACGGCGATGGCTCGGACGCGGGAAAGGTAGGAGGGAGGCGAGAGGATGAGGAAGGGTTTGGTGGATTTATGCAAATAGTGGTAGGGTAGGGTTGTCGGGTCTGACGTGGCAGACGCGCCCGGGAGCCCCCATATCCGCCCCATATTTGGGCTAGATATGAAGGGTGCCGGTCAGTTCGGGCGTTTGAGGCCCGTTTAAGGAGCTCATCTAGGTCACATTTTTGTGACCAGTCACTGATCGGGTCGTCCGCCCGAGCGTTTGAGGCGGGTTTTGGGCGCCCGACTGTAGATGCTCTTAGGGGCATTATTTTGGAGTTGGACTTGGTCAGAGGGACTTATGGCTCGTGGGGGTGGTCGGCGATAGCTAACGTGATATCTCTGTTGGGGCAGCTAATGTGACACCCTCCACATTCAATGAGCATCGAGTGAGTTATGTCAGACGAACATCATGGGATCGAAGAGGCATAGGTTCGCTCGATCAGACATATCATTCCTTTCTGTCTCGGTGAGGTTCGCGGATATGCTCGTGACAGCCTGAAATAATATGACGGTTTTCGATTTGCACTTTCGTAACCGCGAAGGCATTCGAGTGACCGACCGGGTGCGTTATGGGGTGTTGTCTTTCGGCGTCTTGTATGTATTGTGGTGTTTTAGGCCTAGTCTAGCTAGGCGATGCTTAGGTTTTTCGCTTGATTTTCCTCGATAAACCAGGCAACCTTTTTCATTTCTTTCTTTTTTGTTACTCGCCTTTCGGCGCATTCCTCTTTCAGTGGTGTTCTTGTATTATCCCTTTCTTATCAATGGATTTGACAACTCCTCTTCCGACATTCTAGAAAAATGAGAAATTAAATAAAAACATTTTGCACCTAGCCTTTCCCCAAATTCTCAACTCCTCAGAATTTCAAATTTGCACATATAGTCATTTCAAACACAAATTGAAACTAGATTAGATAACTTACTGCTTAACTATACAAGGCTACCACTCATTAGAGATATAAAACACTTAGATTGAACTAAAAACCACTTCATTGGAGGTAAAACTACTCTTCATTGGAGGAGAGGTCGATGACCGCCTCATTGTCCGAGCCAAAGGCCTCTTGGTCATGGCCCATGGGTACCCACCTAATCCATGGCATCGACTCATCGTCGGAGTTACAAAGCTCCGAGAACACACAGTCCCGATCCCTCTCCAAGGTCTCCAAGGTTGTGTAGTTCACCGCAACTGTTGGAAATATGCCCTAGAGGCAATAATAAAATGGTTATTATTGTATTTCCTTGTTCATGATAATTGTCTATTGTTCATGCTATAATTGTATTAACTGGAAACCGTAACACATGTGTGAATACATAGACCACAACATGTCCCTAGTGAGCCTCTAGTTGACTAGCTCGTTGATCAATAGATGGTTATGGTTTCCTGACCATGGACATTAGATGTCATTGATAACGGAATCACATCATTAGGACAATGATGTGATGGACAAGACCCAATCCTAAGCATAGCACAAGATCGCGTAGTTCGTTTGCTAAAAGCTTTTCTAATGTCAAGTATCATTTCTTTAGACCATGAGATTGTGCAACTCCCGGATACCGTAGGAATGTTTTGGGTGTACCAAACGTCACAACATAACTGGATGGCTATAAAGGTGCACTACAGGTATATCCGAAAGTGTCTGTTGGGTTGGTACGAATCGAGACTGGGATTTGTCACTCCATATGATGGAGAGGTATCTCTGGGCCCACTCTGTAATGCATCATCATAATGAGCTCAATATGACTAAGCAGTTAGTCACGGGATCATGCGTTACGGAATGAGTAAAGTGACTTGCCGGTAACGAGATTGAACGAGGTATTGGGATACTGACGATCGAATCTCGGGCAAGTAACATACCGATTGACAAAGGGAATTAAATACGAGATTGATCGAATCCCCGACATCGTGGTTCATCCGATGAGATCATAGTGGAACATGTGGGAGCCAATATGGGTATCCAGATCCAGCTATTGGTTATTGGTCGGAGAGGTGTCTCGGTCATGTCTGCATGGTTCCCGAACCCGTAGGGTCTACACACTTAAGGTTCGGTGACGCTAGAGTTGTTATGGGAAATAGTATGTGGTTACTGAAGGTAGTTTGGAGTCCCGGATGAGATCCCGGATGTCACGAGGAGTTCTGGAATGGTCCGACGGTGAAGATTGATATATTGGACGAAGGGTATTGGAGTCCGAAAGTTTTCTGGGGGTACCACGCTATGGCCAGCATGACCGAAAGGTGTTTCGGGAGCCCCGACAAGTGTTGGAGGGCCTCATGGCCCAAAGGGGAAGGGGCAGACCAGCCCACTAAGGGGTGGTGCGCGCCCCCACACCCTTTCCCACGTTACTTGGGGAGGTGGCGCGCCTCCACCTGGCTTGGGAGGCAAGCCTCCACCTGCTTGGCTTGGGGGGCAAGTCTCCCTAGGATTTTCCCTAGGGAGATCCAATCTGCTAGGCTGCCGCCCCCTAGGGGAAACCCTAGGGAGCCTCCCCCTCTCCCATTGCCCCTATATATAGTGGACGGGTGGGAGAGCAGCCGGACCCCTTCCCTGGCGCAGCCCCTCCCTCCTCCAATTCTTCCTCCTCCTCCGTAGTGCTTGGCGAAGCCCTGCAGGAATACCACGAGCTGCACCACCACGCCGTCATGCTGCCGGAGCTCTCCCTAAACTTCCCATCTCCCCTTGCTGGATCAAGAAGGAGGAGACGTCCCCGGGCTGTACGTGTGTTGAACGCGGAGGCGCCGTCCGTTCGGCGCTAGATCGGATCTTCCACGATTTGAATCGCCGCGAGTACGACTCCATCAACCGCGTTCTTGTAACGCTTCCGCTTAGCGATCTTCAAGGGTATGAAGATTCACTCCCTCTCTCTAGTTTCTAGCATCTCCTAGATTGATCTTGGTGACACGTAGGAAAGTTTTGAATTATTGCTACGTTCCCCAACAGTGGCATCATGAGCTAGGTCTATGCGTAGATTCTATGCACGAGTAGAACACAAAGCAGTTGTGGGCGATGATTTGTTCAATTTGCTTGCTGTTACTAGTCTTATCTTGATTCGGCGGCATTGTGGGATGAAGCGGCTCGGACCGACCTTACACCTACACTTACGTGAGACAGGTTCCACCAAGTGACATGCACTTGATGCATAAGGTGGCTAGCGGGTGTTTGTCTCTCCCACTTTAGTCGGATCGGATTCAATGAAGAGGGTCCTTATGAAGGGTAAATAGCAATTGGCATATCAGCGTTGTGGCTTTTGCGTAGGTAAGAAACGTTCTTGCTAGAAACCCATAGCAGCCACGTAAAACATGCAACAATAATTAGAGGACGTCTAACTTGTTTTTGCAGGGTATGCTAAGTGATGTGATATGGCCAAAAGGATGTGATGAATTATATATATGTGATGTATGAGATTGATCATGTTCTTGTAATAGGAATCTCGACTTGCATGTCGATGAGTATGACAACCGGCAAGAGCCATAGGATTTGTATTAATTTATTGTATGACCTGCGTGTCAATGAAAAACGCCATGTAATTACTTTACTTTATTGCTAACCGTTAGCCATAGTAGTAGAAGTAATAGTTGGCGTGACAAATTCATGAATACACGATGATGGAGATCATGGTGTCATGCCGGTGACGAAGGTGATCATGCCGCGCCTCGAAGATGTAGATCAAAAGGCGCAAGATGATATTGGCCATATCATGTCACTTTATGATTTGCATGTGATGTTTGTCATGTTTACATCTTATTTGCTTAGAACGACGGTAGCATAAATAATACGATCCCTCGCAATAATTTCAAGAAAGTGTTCCCCCTAGTTGTGCACCGTTGCGAAGGTTCGTTGTTTCGAAGCACCACGTGATGATCGGGTGTGATAGATTCTAACGTTCGCATACAATGGGTGTAAGCCAGATTTACACATGCGAAACACTTAGGTTGACTTGACGAGCCTAGCATGTACAGACATGACCTCAGAACACGAGAGACCGAAAGGTCAAACATGAGTCGTATGGTAGATGCGATCAACATGAAGATGTTCACCGATGATGACTAGTCCGTCTCACGTGATGATCGGACACGGCCTAGTTGACTCGGATCATGTATCACTTAGATGACTAAAGGGATGTCTATCTAAGTGGGAGTCCATTAAATAATTTGATTTGATGAACTTAATTATCACGAACATAGTCAAAAGGTCTTTGCAAATTATCTCATAGCTCACGCTTTGCTTCTACTATTTTAGACATGTTCCTAGAGAAAATTTAGTTGAAAGTTGATAGTAGCAATTGTGCGGACTGGGTCCGTAAGCTGAGGATTGTCCTCATTGCTGCGCAGAAGGATTATGTCCTTAATGCACCGCTCAGTGTGCTGAACCTCGAGCGTCAGTTGTGGATGTTGCGAACATCTGACATACATGTTTTGATGACTACATGATAGTTCAGTGCGTAATGCTAAATGGTTTAGAATTGAGGCACCAAAGATGTTTTTGAAACATCGCAGAACATATGAGATGTTCCAAGGACTGAAATTGGGATTTTAGGCTAGTGCCCATGTCAAGAGGTATGAGACCTCTGACAAGTTTCTTAAGCCTGCAAACTAAGGAGAAAAGCTCAATCGTTGAGCATGTGCTCAGATTGTATGAGTACTACAATCGCTTGAATCGATTGGGAGTTAATCTTCCAGATGAGATAGTGATGGTTCTCCAAAGTCACTGCCACCAAGCAACTAGAGCTTCGTGATGAACTATAACATATCAGGGATATATATGATGATCCTTGAGCTATTCGCGACACTGCGAAAGTAGAAATCAAATAGGAGCATCAATTGTTGATGGTTAGTAAAACCACTAGTTTCAAGAAGGGCAAGGGCAAGAAAGGGATACTTCATGAAACGACAAATCAGTTGCTGCTCTAGTGAAGAAACCCAAGGTTGAACCCAAACTCGAGACTAAGTGCTTATGTAATAAGGGGAACGGTCACTGAAGCAGATACTTGGTAGATGAGAAGGCTGACAAGATCGACAGAAGTATGTTGGATATACATTATATTAATGTGTACTTTACTAGTGCTCCTAGTAGCACCAGGGTATTATATACCGGTTCGGTTGCTAAGTGTTAGTAACTCGAAATAAAAGGCTACAGAATAAACGGAGACTAGCCAAAGGTGAGACGATGATATGTGTTGGAAGTGTTTCCAAGGTTGATGTGATCAAACATCGCACGCTCCATCTACCATCGGGATTGGTGTTAAACTTATATAATTGTTATTTGGTGTTTGCGTTGAGCATAGACATGATTGGATTATGTTTATCGCAATACGGTTATTCATTTAAGGAGAATAATGGTTGCTTTGTTTATTTGAATAATACCTTCAATGGTCTTGCACCTAAAATGAATGGTTTACTGAATCTCGATCGTAGTGATACACATGTTCATGCCAAAAGATATAAGATAGTAATGATAGTACCACATACTTGTGGCACTGCAATTTGAGTCATATTGGTATAAAATGCATGAAGAAGCTCCATGTTGATTGATCTTTGGACTCACTCGTTTTTGAAAAGATTGAGACATGCGAACCATGTCTATTGGTATATATGCATGAATAAACTCCATACAGATGGATCGTTTGGACTCACTTGATTTTGAATCACTTGAGACATGCAAATCATACCACATGGGCAAGATGCCTGAAAGGCCTCGTTTTCAGTAAGATGGAACAAGAAAGCAACTTGTTGGAAGTAATACATTTTGATGTGTGCAGTCCAATGAGTGTTGAGGCACGCAGTGGATATCGTTATGTTCTTACTTCACAGATGATTTGAGTAGATGCTAAGTATATTTACTTGATGAAAAACAAGTCTGAATTATTGAAAGGTCCAAGTAATTTCGGAGTGAAGTTGAAGATCATCGTGACAAGAGGATAAAATGTCTATTATATGATCACAGAGATGAATATCTGAGTTACGAGTTTGGCACACAATTAAGACATTGTGGAAATTGTTTCACGACTAATACCGCCTGGAACACCATAGTGTGATGGTGTGTCCGAACATCATAGCTGCACCCTATTGGATGTGGTGCATACCATGATGTCTCTTATCGAATTACCACTATCGTCTATGGGTTAGGCATTAGAGACAACCGCATTCAGTTTATATAGGGCACCACGTAATTTCGTTGAGATGACACTGTATGAACTATGGTTTAGAGAAACCTAAGCTGTCATTTCTTAAAAGTTTGGGGTTCTACGCTTATGTGAAAAGGTTTAGCCTGACAAGCTCGAACCCAAAGCGGATAAATGCATCTTCATAGGACACCCAAAACAGTTGGGTATACCTCCTATTTTGGATCCGGAAGCAAAAGTGATTGTTTCTAGAAACGGGTCCTTTCTCAAGGAAAAGTTTCTCTCAGAAGAATTGAGTGGGAGGATGGTGGAAACTTGATGAGGTTATTGAACCGTCACTTCAACTAGTGTGTAGCAGGGCACAAGTAGTTGTTCCTGTGACGCCTACACCAATTGAAGTGGAAGCTTATGATAGTAATCATGAAACTTTGGATCAAGTCACTACCAAACCTTGTAGGTCAACAAGGATGCGTACTACTTCAGAGTGGTACCTAATCCTGTCTTGGAAGTCATGTTGCTAGACAACAATGAACCTACGAGCTATGGAGAAGCGATGGTGGGCCCGGATTCCGACAAATGGCTCGAGGCCATAAAATCCGAGAGGATCCATGTGTGAAATCAAAGTATAGACTTTGGAAGAACTACTTGATGGTCGTAAGGCTATTGGGTACAGATGGATTTTAAAAGGTAGACGGACAATGATGGTAAGTATCACCATTAAGAAAGCTTGACTTGTCGTTAAGATGTTTCCCGAAAAATTCAAGGAGTTGACTACGGTGAGACTTTCTCACTCGTAGCGATGCTAAGAGTCTGTTGGAATTGTATTAGCAGTTACTGCATTATTTATGAAATCTTGCAGATAGGATGTCAAAACATTGTTTCCTCGACAATTTTCTTGAGGAAATGTTGTATGTGATACAACCAGAAGGTTTTGTCAATCCTAAAAGATGCTAACAAGTATGCAAAGCTCCAATAATCCTTCTAAGGACTGGAGTAAGCATCTCGGAGTTAGAATATACGCTTTGATGAGATGCTCAAAGATTTTGGGTTTATACAAAGTTTATGAGAAACTTGTATTTCCAAATAAGTGAGTGGGAGCATTATAGAATTTCTGATGAGTATATGTTGTTGACATATTGTTGATCAGAAATGATGTAGAATTTCTAGAAAGCATATAGGGTTATTTGAAAAGTGTTTTTCAATGGAAAATCTGGATTAAGCTACTTGAACATTGAGCATCAAGATCTATAAGGATAGATCAAAAACCGCTTAATGGTACTTTCAAATGAATACATACCGTGACAAGATTTTGAAGGAGTTCAAATAGATCAGCAAAGAAGGAGTTCTTGGCTGTGTTATAAGGTGTGAGCATTGAGTAAGACTCAAGATCTGACCACGGCAGAAGAGAGAGAAAGGACGAAGGTCATCCCCTATGCTTTAGATGTAGGCTCTACAGTATGCTATGCCGTGTACCGCACCTGAAGTGTGCCTTGCCATGAGTCAATCAAGGGGTACAAGAGTGATCCAGGAATGGATCACATGACAGCGGTCAAACTTATCCTTAGTAACTAGTGGACTAAGGATTTTTCTCGATTATGGAGGTGGTAAAAGAGTTCGTCGTAAAGGGTTACATTGATGCAAACTTTGACACTAATCCGGGTGACTCTGACTAGTAAACCGGATTCGTATAGTAGAGCAGTTATTTGGAATAGCTCCAAGTAGCGCATGGTAGCTGCATCTACAAGATGACATAGAGATTTGTAAAGCACACACGGATCTGAAAGGTTCAGACCCGTTGACTAATAACCTCTCTCACAAGCGAGATATGATCAAACCCCATGGGTGTTGGGTTCATTACAATCACATAGTGATGTGAACTAGATTATTGACTCTAGTGCAAGTGGGAGACTGTTGGAAATATGCCCTAGAGGCAATAATAAAATGGTTATTATTGTATTTCGTTGTTCATGATAATTGTCTATTGTTCATGCTATAATTGTATTAACTGGAAACCGTAATACATGTGTGAATACATAGACCACAACATGTCCCTAGTGAGCCTCTAGTTGACTAGCTTGTTGATCAATAGATGGTTATGGTTTCCTGACCATGGAAATTAGATGTCATTGATAACGGGATCACATCATTAGGAGAATGATGTGATGGACAACACCCAATCCTAAGCATAGCACAAGATCGTGTAGTTCGTTTGCTAAAAGTTTTTCTAATGTCAAGTATTATTTCCTTAGACCATGAGATTGTGCAACTCCCGGATACCGTAGGAATGCTTTGGGTGTACCAACGTCACAACATAACTGGGTGTCTATAAAGGTGCACTACAGGTATCTCTGAAAGTGTCTGTTTGGTTGGTATGAATTGAGACTGGAATTTGTCACTCCGTATGACGGAGAGGTATCTCTGGGCCCACTCGGTAATGCATCATCATAATGAGCTCAATGTGACTAAGCAGTTAGTCACGGGATCATGCGTTACGGAACGAGTAAAGTGACTTGCCGGTAACGATATTGAACGAGGTATTGGGATACCGACGATCGAATCTCGGGCAAGTAACATACGATTGACAAAGGGAATTGAATACGGGATTGATCGAATCCCCGACATCATGGTTCATCTGATGAGATCATAGTGGAACATGTGGGAGCCAATATGGGTATCCAGATCCCGCTATTGGTTATTGGCCGGAGAGGTGTCTCGGTCATGTCTGCATGGTTACCGAACCCGTAGGGTCTACACACTTAAGGTTCGGTGACGCTAGAGTTGTTATCGGAAATAGTATGTGGTTACCGAAGGTAGTTCGGAGTCCCGGATAAGATCCCGGATGTCACGAGGAGTTCTGGAATGGTCCGGCGGTGAAGATTGATATATTGGACGAAGGGTATTGGAGTCCGGAATTGTTCTAGGGGTACCAGGCTATGGCCAGCATGACCGAAAGGTGTTTCGGGAGCCCCGACAAGTGTTGGAGAGCCTCATGGGCCAAAGGGAAGGGGCAAACCAGCCCACTAAGGGGTGGTGCGCCCCCCACACCCTTTCCCACGTTACTTGGGGAGGTGGGGCGCCTCCACCTGGCTTGGGAGGCAAGCCTCCACCTGCTTGGCTTGTGGGGCAAGTCTCCGTAGGATTTTCCCTAGGGAGATCCAATCTGCTAGGCCGCCGCCCCCTAGGGGAAACCCTAGGGCACCTCCCCCTCTCCCAATTCCCCTATATATAGTGGAGGGGTGGGAGGGCAGCCGGACCCCTTCCCTGGCGCAGCCCCTCCCTCCTCCAATTCTTCCTCCTCCTCCGTAGTGCTTGGCGAAGCCCTGTAGGAATACCACGAGCTCCACCACCACGCCGTCGTGCTGCCGGAGCTCTCCCTCAACTTCTCCTCTCCCGTTGCTGGATCAAGAACGAGGAGACGTCACTGGGCTGTACGTGTGTTGAACGCGGAGGTGCCGTCCGTTCGGCGCTAGATCGGATCTTCCGCGATTTGAATCGCCGCGAGTACGACTCCATCAACCGCGTTCTTGTAACGCTTCCGCTTAGCGATCTTCAAGGGTATGAAGATGCACTTCCTCTCTCTTGTTGCTAGCACCTCCTAGATTGATCTTGGTGACACGTAGGAAAATTTTGAATTATTGCTACGTTCCCCAACAGCAACCACACGCTCGGACTCCACTGACGCCTCAATCATTCATTACTAACTTGCTCTTCTTTCCTAGTGATCGAAATAGGGATTTCCATGGATTGTAGGCCCTCGATGTTGGAAATATGCCCTAGAGGCAATAATAAATGGATTATTATATTTCCTTGTTCATGATAATTGTCTATTGTTCATGCTATAATTGTATTGTTCGGAAATCATAATACATGTGTGAATACATAGACCACAATGTGTCCCTAGTAAGCCTCTAGTTGACTAGCTCGTTGATCAATAGATAGTCATGGTTTCCTGACTATGGACATGGGGATGTCATTGATAACGGGATCACATCATTAGGAGAATGATGTGATGGACAAGACCCAAACCTAAGCATAGCACAAAAGATCGTATAGTTCGTTTGCTAGAGCTTTTCTGAATGTCAAGTATCATTCCTTAGACCATGAGATTATGCAACTCCCGGATACCGTAGAAGTGCTTTGGGTGTATCAAACGTCACAACGTAACTGGGTGACTATAAAGGTGCACTACAGGTATCTCCGAAAGTATCTGTTGGGTTGGCATGAATCGAGACTGGGATTTGTCACTCCGTGTGACGGAGAGGTATCTCTGGGCCCACTCGGTAAGACATCATCATAATGAGCTCAATGTGATCAAGGTGTTGTTCACGGGATGATGTATTACGGGAACGAGTAAAGAGACTTGCCGGTGACGAGATTGAACAAGGTATCGGTATACCGACGATGGAATCTCGGGCAAGTATCGTACCGATGGACAAAGGGAATTGAGTACGGGATTGATCAAGTCCTCGACATCGTGGTTCATCCGATGAGATCATCGAGGAGCATGTGGGAGCCAACATGGGTATCCAGATCCCGCTGTTGGTTATTGACCGGAGATCGTCTCGGTCATGTCTGCATGTCTCCCGAACCCGTAGGGTCTACACACTTAAGGTTCGGTGACGCTAGGGTTGTTAAAGATATTAGTATGCAGCAAACCAAAGGTTGTTCGGAGTCCCGGATGAGATCCCGGACGTCACGAGAGGTTCCGGAGTGGTCCGGAGGTAAAGAATTATATATAGGAAGTGTCGTTTCGGCCATCGGGAATGATCTGGGGGTCACCGGTATTGTACCGGGACCACCAGATGGGTCCCGGGGGTCCACCGGGTGGGGCCACCTATCCCTGAGGGCCCCGTGGGCTGAAGTGGGGAGGGAACCAGCCCATAGTGGGCTGGTGTGCCCCCCCCATGGGCCTCCCCCCTGCGCCTAGGGTTGGAAACCCTAGGGCAGGGGGCGCCCCACATGGCTTGGGGGGCAAGCCATCCCCCCTGGCCGCCGCCCCCCCTGGAGATGGATCTCCAGGGCCGGCGCCCCCCCTAGGGGGCCTATATAAAGGGGGGGAGGGAGGGCAGCCGCACCCTGCTGCATTGGCGCCTCCCTCTCCCCGGTACACATCTCCCTCTCTCCACAGAAGCTCGGCGAAGCCCTGCTGGAACTCTGCTGCATCCACCAACACGCCGTCGTGCTGCTGGATCTTAATCAACCTCTCCTTCCCCCTTGCTGGATCAAGAAGGAGGAGACGTCATCCCAACCGTACGTGTGTTGAACGCGGAGGTGCCGTCCTTTCGGCGCTGGTCATCGGTGATTCGGATCACGGCGAGTACGACTCCATCATCCACGTTCTCCTTGAACGCTTCCGTTGCAATCTACAAGTGGTATGTAGATGCTCTCCTATCCCCTCGTTGCTAGAATACTCCATGGATAGATCTAGGTGATGCGTAGGAAAATTTTAATTTCTGCTACGATCCCCAACACTCGATTGTAATGATTGTAATGATGGTGAAGAGATCATCATTCTAATAACAAGGATATCTCGAATTGGGTTCCATAAGATGCCAAAATAGTGGAAGTACCATCAATCGAAAATGCGAACGAGGTTGCTCGACAAGGCTATGGTCTAACTTTTTCTTCCTAGTGGAGTTCAATACGAAAATAAAGGCGCTCCGTGTTGGGAAGGTGCCCCTTCACCACTTGGAGGTTGACAAGGATGGAAACGATGGAGTGGCGTCAGCGTGCTCGTCCTTGAATTGTGCCTCTATGGCGCAGTGCTCCGTCTCCTTGGCGAGCGCGTGCTCATACTCGTTCTCGAACACCTCTCACGAGAGGAGATGCGCCTTCATAGCGCGGTGCTTCACCTCGTTAGTCTACTCTGTGACAACAAGGAGAAGTAGGAAGTCGAATGGGCGTTGGTGGCAGCCACGTTTTGCGTGACGACATACGTTGCGATTGATAGCCCACAAGTATAGGGGATTGCAACAGTTTTCGAGGGTAGAGTATTCAACCCAAATTTATTGATTCGACACAAGGGGAGCCAAAGAATATTCTCAAGTATTAGCAGTTGAGTTGTCAATTGAACCACACTTGGATAACTTAGTATCTGTAGCAAAGTATTTAGTAGCAAAGTAGTATGGAAGTAACGGTAACGATAGCAAAAGTAACAGCGATAGTTTTGTAGTGATTGTAACAGTAGCAACGGAAAAGTAAATAAGCGAAGAACAATATGTGAAAAGCTCATAGGCATTGGATCGGTGATGGAGAATTATGCCGGATGCGATTATTCATGCAACAGTCATAACATAGGGTGACACAGAACTAGCTCCAATTCATCAATGTAATGTAGGCATGTATTCCGAATATAGTCATACGTGCTTATGGAAAAGAACTTGCATGACATCTTTTGTCCTACCCTCCCGTGGCAGCGGGGTCCTATTGGAAACTAAGGGATATTAAGGCCTCCTTTTAATAGAGTACCGGACCAAAGCATTAACACATAGTGAATACATGAACTCCTCAAACTACGGTCATCACCGGGAGTGGTCCCGATTATTGTCACTTCGGGGTTGCCGGATCATAACACATAGTAGGTGACTATAGACTTGCAAGATAGGATCAAGAACTCACATATATTCATGAAAACATAATAGGTTCAGATCTGAAATCATGGCACTCGGGCCCTAGTGACAAGCATTAAGCATAGCAAATTCATAGCAACATCAATCGCAGAACATAGTGGATACTAGGGATCAAACCCTAACAAAACTAACTCGATTACATGATAAATCTCATCCAACCCATCACCGTCCAGCAAGCTTACGATGGAATTACTCACGCACGGCGATGAGCATAATGAAATTTGTGATGGAGTATGGTTGTTGATGATGATGGCGATGGATTCCCCTCTCCGGAGCCCCGAACGGACTCCAGATCAGCCCTCCCGAGAGAGATTAGGGCTTGGCTGCGGCTCCGTATCGTAAAACGCGATGAATCCTTCTCTCTGGTTTTTTTCTCCCCGAACGTGAATATACAGAGTTGGAGTTGAGGTCGGTGGAGCACCAGGGGGCCCACGAGGCAGGGGGGCGCGCCCCCACCCTTGTGGACACGGAGTGGGGCCCCTGGCCTTGATTCTTTTGCCAGTATTTTTTATTAATTCCAAAAATAATCTCCGTTGATTTTCAGGTCATTTCGAGAACTTCTATTTCTGCACAAAAACAACACCATGGCAATTCTGCTGAAAACATCATCATTTTGGGTTAGTTCCATTCAAATCATGCAAGTTAGAGTCCAAAACAAGGGCAAAAGTGTTTGGAAAAGTAGATACGACGGAGACGTATCAACTCCCCCAAGCTTAAACCTTTGCTTGTCCTCAAGCAATTCAGTTGATAAACTGAAAGTGATAAAGAAGAACTTTTACAAACTCTGTTTGCTCTTGTTGTTGTAAATATGTAAAACCAGCATTCAAGTTTTCAGCAAAGATTATGAACTAACCATATTCACAATAACACTTAGGTATCATGTTTACTCATGTCAATGGCATAATCAACTAGCGAGCAATAATATTAAATCTAGGATGATGACACTTTCTCAAAACAATCATGATATGATATAACAAGATAGTATCTTGCTAGCCCTTTCTGAGACCGCAAAACATAGATGCAGAGCACCTTTAAAGATCAAGGACTGACTAAACATTGTAATTCATGGTAAAAGAGATCCAGTCATAATCATACCAAATATAAACTAATAGTAATGCATGCAAATGACAACGGTGCTCTCCAGCTGGTGCTTTTTAATAAGAGGGTGATGACTCAACATAAAAGTAAATAGATAGGCCCTTTGCAGAGGGAAGCAGGGATTTGTAGAGGTGCTAGAGCTTGATTTTTGAAATAGAGATAAATAATATTTTGAGCGGCATACTTTCATTGTCAACATAACAACCGAGAGATCTCGATATCTTCCATGCTACTCACATTATAAGAGGTTCCCAAACAGAATGGTAAAGTTTATACTCCCCCTCCACCAACAAGCATCAATCCATGGCTTGCTCGAAACAACGAGTGCCTCCAACTAACAAGAGTCCCGGGGGAGTTTTGTTTGCAATTATTTTGATTTAATTTGCATAAAGCATGGGACTGGGCATCCCGGTGACCAGCCATTTTCTCGTGAGTGAGGAGCGGAGTCCACTCCTCTTGAGAATAACCCGCCTAGCATGGAAGATACAAACAGCCCTAGTTGATACATGAGTTATTCGAGTATGTAAAACAGAATTTTATTTGAAGGTTTAGAGTTTGGCACATACAAATTTACTTGGAACGGCAGGTAGATACCGCATATATATGAAGGTATAGTGGACTCATATGGAATAACTTTGGGGTTTATGGAAGTGGATGCACAAGCAGTATTCCCGCTTAGTACAAGTGAAGGCTAGAAAAAGACTGGGGAGCGACCAACTAGAGAGCGACAACAGTCATGAACATGCATTAAAATTAATAAACATTGAGTGCAAGCATGAGTAGGATATAATCCACCATGAACATAAATATCGTGGAGGCCATGTTGATTTTGTTTCAACTACATGTGTGGACATGTGCCAAGTCAAATCACTCGAATCATTCAAAGGAGGATACCATCCCATCATACCACATCACAACCATTTTAGTAGCATGTTGGCACGCAAGGTAAACCATTATAAACTCCTAGCTAATTAAGCATGGCATAAGCAACTATAATCTCTAATTATCATTGCAAACATGTTTATTCATAATAGGCTGAATCAAGAATGATGAACTAATCATATTTACAAAAACAAGAGAGGTCGAGTTCATACCAGCTTTTCTCATCTCAATCAGTCCATCATATATCATCATAATTGCCTTTCACTTGCACGACCGAACCGTGTGGATAATAATAATAGTGCACGTGCATTGGACTAAGCTGGAATCTGCGAGCATTCAATAAACAGGAGAAGACAAGGCAATACGGGGTCTTGCTTAAATCAACAATAATGCACATAAAAGCCACTTTAACATTTTCATTATGGTCTTCTCCTCTCGACCCCCAAAGAAAAGAAAAGAAATAAAACTATTTACACGGGAAAGCTCCCAACAAGCAAAAGAAGAACAGGAAATCTTTTGGGGTTTTCTTTTTAATTATTACTGCAAGCATGGAAAGTAAACTAGCTAAAAGCTACAACTATTTTTTTCTTAAGACTTATCAAACACACAAGAAGAAAGCACAAAAAGGAAAATAAACTAGCATGGATAGTACAATGAAAAAGTATGAGCACCGACAACTAGCATGAGTGTGTGAACATGAATATAATGTCGGTGAGAAATATGTACTCCCCCAAGCTTATGCTTTTGGCCTAAGTTGGTCTATTGCCACAGCTGGCTTGGTGGATATCCGAAGCTGTAATTGGGGTCGTACTAAGATGAAGCCTCGGTTGCCACTGGTTGGCCATCTCCTCTGGATCCCATTGGTAAACAGACTGGCATGAAGGAACAAATTGTGGTTCCGGATCTGGCTCTGTAGCTGATGCGGGGTTCCGGTAGGCATGAATGGCCTCCAACAGAACAAGGTACTTGCTTGTAGATAAGTCAAACAAGGAAGGAGCAGGCAAGGTAATAGTCTCAGGGTGATTTTTTTATCAAATATCAGTCTATAGTTAAGCTCCTTTTTCTTGTTCTTAACAATGAGATCATGTGCAACCATACTCTTGTAGTCTAAAAAAAAGGAGGCAACAACTTTTCTTCTTTCTCATAATGCCTAATAGGTATGTTAAAGTATGCAGCGAGGCACGAGGCGAAGATGCCTCCCAAGATGGGGCCCTTAGTACGGTTAAGATTCAACCACTTTGCAACAATTGCGCATATACTAAATGTGTCATCACGAAATAGGGCATGGCACAAAAGAACAATATCAGGGGCACTTAGGTTGCCACAGTTTCCGCGACCAATCAAGCATCTACTAGCAAAAATTGCAAAGTAACGTAGGACAGGAAAATGTATGCTAGTAATTCTTGCATCGGAAACCTTCCTAGTTTCCCCTACATCAATTGTATCAATAAACCCCTCCACATCGTTATGATGTGGTTCCTCTATGCTGCCCAAAAAGGGCAATTTGCAAACCTCACAAAATTCATAGAGGGACATCTCCTTATACTCATCATATAAATAGAAATCCACCAAAGGTGGTGACCTCCTCGCATGGAAATGAAAATTTTACACAAAATTATTAGTGAGTAGGAGATACTGTTCGCGTTGGTCGCGGAGGAAATCTGTGAGGCCTGCATTCTCAGCCAACTCATAAAAATCATCATAAATCCTGGCTGCTCTCAAGAAATCATCACAAGGCCATTCACACGGCCGAACCTCCGCGGTGCAAAGGAGATTATATTTGGGCCTCTCTTCTTCTTCACTTTGCTTATCCTTCGAGCATCGGCTCGAAGAGCCCCTAAAAAATCTCTTCATCATTTTCTGAAAATTTCTGAAATTTTAAGTAACTTCAAATAAAAGTGAACCAAACTCAACAAAATTGATAGCAACTACTCCCACAAGTGCCTAGAGACTATATCATGCATTAGAACTACTTGGGACCAAATAAATTTGACATGAAAGCTCAAGAACAGGGTCACCTAAGTAGCAAAAAATTGCAATGAATAAAGCACTAGAACAAAAACTAATTGGACCATTGGAGGAGTCACATACCAAAGAACAATCCCCCAAAGCAGTTTTGTCGGTGGAGCTTTGAGCAAGGAGATCAAAAATCGCAGCAAAATGAGCTAGAACTCGTGCTTGAGCTGGTTGGTGATTTTTTTGGGAGGAAGAAGGAGTGTGTGGTGTTGGGGAACGTAGCAGAAATTCAAAATTTTCTACGCATCACCAAGATCAATCTATGGAGAAACCAGCAACGAGGGGAAGGAGAGTGCATCTACATACCCTTGTAGATCGCTAAGCGGAAGCGTTCAAGTGAACGGGGTTGATGGAGTCGTACTCGTCGTGATTCAAATCATCGATGACCGAGTGCCGAACGGACGGCACCTCCGCGTTCAACACACGTACAACCCGGTGACGTCTCCCAAGCCTTGATCCAGCAAGGAGAGAGGGAGAGGTTGAGGAAGACTCCATCCAGCAGCAGCACAACGGCGTGGTGATGATGGAGGAGCGTGGCAATCCTGCAGGGCTTCGCTAAGCACCACAGAAGAGGAGGAAGAAGAGACGCAGGGCTGCACCAACGAGAGATCGAATCACACGTATGTTTGGGCAGCCCCTAGGCCTCATATATATAGGGGCAAGGGGGGAGGGGAGGCGCCCTAGGGTTTCCCCTAGGGGGGGGGGCGGCGGCCAAGGGGGGAAGGAGTGCCTCCCAAGTCAAGTGGAGGCCCTTCCCCTTAGGGTTTCCCCTCTCCATGCGCATGGGCCTTGGGGGGGCTGGTTCCCCTGGCCCATTAAGGCTAGGGCGCCCCCTTACAGCCCATGCTGCTGTATTGGACGTGGTGGAACAATCTCCGGACCTCCGGACCCCTCCGGAGTCCTCAGGAACCTTCTAGAAGCTTCCCGGTACAATACCGAAAAACCCGAACTTTTCCCGAAACCCGAACAACAACTTTCCATATATAAATCTTTACCTCCAGACCATTCCGGAACTCCTCGTGACGTCCGGGATCTCATCCGGGACTCCGAACAACATTCGGTAACCACATACAAGCTTCCTTTATAACCCTAGCGTCAGCGAACCTTAAGTGTGTAGACCCTACGGGTTCGGGAGACATGCAGACATGACCGAGATGTTCTCCGGTCAATAACCAACAGCGGGATCTGGATACCCATGTTGGCTCCCACATGTTCCACGATGATCTCATCGGATGAACCACGATGTCAAGGACTTAATCAATCCCGTATACAATTCCCTTTGTCTATCGGTACGATACTTGCCCGAGATTCGATCGTCGGTATCCCGATACCTTGTTCAATCTCGTTACCGGCAAGTCTCTTTTACTCGTTCCGTAGTACATCATCCCGTGATCAACTCCTTGATCACACTGTGCACATTATGATGATGTCCTACCGAGTGGGCACAGAGATACCTCTCCGTTTACACGGAGTGACAAATCCCAGTCTCGATTCGTGCCACCCAACAGACACTTTCGGAGATACCCGTAGTGTACCTTTATAGCCACCCAGTTACGTTGTGACGTTTGGCACACCCAAAGCATTCCTACGGTATCCGGGAGTTGCACAATCTCATGGTCTAAGGAAACGATACTTGACATTAGAAAAGCTTTAGCATACGAACTACATGATCTTGTGCTAGGCTTAGGATTGGGTCTTGTCCATCACATCATTCTCCTAATGATGTGATCCCGTTATCAACGACATCCAATGTCCATGGTCAGGAAACCGTAACCATCTATTGATCAACGAGCTAGTCAACTAGAGGCTTACTAGGGACATGGTGTTGTCTATGTATCCACACATGTATCTGAGTTTCCTATCAACACAATTCTAGCATGGATAATAAACGATTATCATGAACAAGGAAATATAATAATAACTACTTTATTATTGCCTCTAGGGCATATTTCCAACAGTCTCCCACTTGCACTAGAGTCAATAATCTAGTTCACATCGTTGTGTGATTAACACTCAAGGTCACATCCCTATGTGACTAACACCCAAGAGTTCTGGGTTTGATCATGTTATGCTTGTGAGAGAGGTTATAGTCAACGGGTCTAAACCTTTCAGATCCGTGTGTGCTTTACAAATCTCTATGTCATCTCCTAGATGTAGCTACCACGTTCTATTTGGAGCTATTCCAAATAACTGTTCTACTATACGAATCCAATTTACTACTTAGTATAATCTGGATTAGTGTCAAAGTTTGCATCGGCGTAATCCTTTACGTCGAACTCTTTTCCACCTCCATAATCGAGAAAATTCCTTAGTCCACCAGTTACCAAGGATAACCTTGACCGCTGTCCTGTGATCCATTCCTGGATCACTCTTGTACCCCTTGACTGACTCATGGCAAGACACACTTCAGATGCGGTACACAGCATAGCATACTGTAGAGCCTATGTCTAAACATAGGGGACGACCTTCGTCCTTTCTCTCTCTTCTGCTGTGGTCAGGTCTTGAGTCTTACTCAATACTCACACGTGTAATACAGCCAAGAACTCCTTCTTTGCTGATCTATCTTGAATTCCTTCAAAATCTTGTCACGGTATGTATTCATTTGAAAGTACTATTAAGCGATTTTGATCTATCCTTATAGATCTTGATGCTCAATGTTCAAGTAGCTTAATCCAGGTTTTCCATTGAAAACACTCTTCAAATAACCCTATATGCTTTCCAGAAATTCTACATCATTTCTGATCAACAATATGTACTCATCAGAAATTCTATAGTGCTCCCACTCACTTCTTTGGAAATACAAGTTTCTCATAAACTTTATATATACCTAAAATCTTTGATCAACTCATCAAAGTGTACATTCCAACTCCGAGATGCTTACTCCAGTCCTCAGGAGGATTGCTGGTGCTTTGCATACTTATTAGCATCTTTCAGGATTGACAAAACCTTCTGGCTGTATCACATACAACCTTTCCTCAAGAAAATCGTCGAGGAAACAATGTTTTGACATCCTATCTGCACAATTTCATAAATAATGCAGTAATCGCTAACATAATTCCAACAGACTCTTAGCATCGCTACGAGTGAGAAAGTCTCATCGCAGTCAACTCCTTGAACTTGTCGGAAAACATCTTAATGACAAGTCGAGCTTTCTTAATGGTGACATTTACCATCATTGTCCGTCTTCCTTTTAAAATCCATCTGTACTCAACAGCCTCACGACCATCGAGCCGTTCTGCCAAAGTCATACATGGATCCTTTCTCGGATTTTATGGCCTCGAGCCATTCATTGGAATCCGGGCCCACCATCGCTTCTCCATAACTCGTAGGTTCATTGTTGTCTAGCAACATGACCTCCAAGACAGGATTACGTACCACTCTAAAGTAGTACGCATCCTTGTCATCCTATGATGTTTGGGAGTGACTTGATTCGAAGTCTCATGATCACTATCATAAGCTTCCACTTCAATTGGTGTAGGTGCCATAGGAACAACTCCTGTGCCCTGCTACACACTAGTTGAAGTGACGGTTCAATAACCTCATCAAGTCTCCACCATCCTCCCACTCAATTCTTTCGAGAGAAACTTTTCCTCGAGAAAGGACCCGATTTGAGAAACAATCCTTATTGCTTTCGGATCTGAGACAGGAGGTATACCCAACTGTTTTGGGTGTCTATGAAGATGCATTTATCCGCTTTGGGTTCGTGCTTATTAGCCTGAAACCTTTTCACATAAGCGTCGTAGCCCCAAACTTTTAAGAAACAACAACTTAGGTTTCACTAAACCATAGTTCATACGGTGTCGTCTCAACGGAATTACGTGGTGCTCTATTTAAAGTGAATGTGGTTGTCTTTAATGCCTAACCCATGAACGATAGTGGTAATTCGACAAGAGACATCATGGTATGCATTATATCCAATAGGGTGCAACTATGATGTTCGGACACACCATCACACTATGGTGTTCCAGGCGGTACTAGTCGTGAAACAATTTCCACAATGTCTCAATTGTGTACCAAACTCGCAACTCAAATATTCATCTCTATGATCATATCATAGATATTTTATCCTCTTGTCACGACGATATTCAACTTCATTCTGAAATTACTTGAACCATTCAATAATTAAGTAAATATGCTCAGTATCTACTCAAATCATCTGTGAAGTTAGAGCATAACGATATCCACTACGTGCCTCAGCACTCATTGGACTGCACACATCATAATGTGTTACTTCCAACAAGTTGCTTTCTTGTTCCATTTTACTGAAACCGAAGCTTTCAGTCATCTTGCCCATATGGTATGATCTGCATGTCTCAAGCGATTCAAAATCAAGTGAGGTCAAACGGTCCATCTGCATGGAGTTTCTTCATGCGTATATACCAATAGACATGGTTCACATGTCTCAATCTTGTCAGAAATGAGTGAGTTCAAAGATCCATCAACATGGAGCTTCTTCATGCGTTTTATACCAATATGACTTACATGGCAGTGCCACAAGTAGGTGGTACTATCATTACTATCTTATATCTTTTGGCATGAACATGTGTATCACTATGATCGAGATTCAATAAACCATTCATTCTAGGTGCAAGACCATTGAAGGTATTATTCAAATAAATAGAGTAACCATTATTCTCCTTAAATGAATAGCCGTATTGCGATAGACATAATCCAATCATGTCTATGCTCAACGCAAACACCAAATAACAATTATTTAGGTTTACTACCAATCTCGATGGTAGAGGGAGCGTGCGATGCTTGATCATATCAACCTTGGAAGCACTTCCAACACATCTCGTCATCTCACCTTTAGCTAGTCTCCGTTTATTCCGTAGCTTTTATTTCGAGTTACTAACACTTAGCAACCGAACCGGTATCTAATACCCTGATGCTACTAGGAGTACTAGTAAAGTACACATTCACATAATGTATATCCAATATACTTCTACCGACAGCCTTCTCATCTACCAAGTATCTAGGGTAATTCTGCTCCGGTGGTTGTTCCCCTTATTACAGAAGCACTCAGTCTCGGGTTTGGGTTTAACCTTGGGTTTCTTCACTAGAGCAGCAGCTGATTTGCCGTTTCATGAAGTATCCCTTCTTGCCCTTGCCCTTATTGAAACTAGTGGTTTCACTAACCATCAACAATTGATGCTCCTTCTTGATTTCTACTTTCGCGGTGTCAAACATCGCGAATATTTCAAGGATCATCATATCTATCCCTGATTATAGTTCATCACGAAGCTCTAGCAGCTTGGTGGCAATGACTTTGGAGAAACATCACTATCTTATCTGGAAGATCAACTCCCACTCGATTCAAGTGATTGTTGTACTCAGACAATTTGAGCACAAGCTCAACGATTGAGCTTTTCTCCCTTAGTTTGCAGGCTAAGAAAATCGTCGGAGGTCTTATACCTCTTGACGTGGGCACGAGCCTGAAATCCCAATTTCAGCCCTCGAAACATCTCATATGTTCCGCGACATTTCAAAAATGTCTTCGGTGCCTCAATTCTAAACCATTTGTCACTACCGAACTATCATGTAGTCATCAAAACGTGTATGTCATATGTTCGCAACATCCACAGACCACGTTCGAGGTCCAGCACACTGAGTGGTGCATTAAGGACACAAGCCTTGTACTGTCCGCATAACTGCTACTATCAACTTTCAACTATATTTTCTCTAGGAACATATCTAAAACAGTAGAACTAAAGCGCGAGCTACGACATAATTTGCAAAATCTTTTTGACTATGTTCAGGATAATTAAGTTCATCTTATGAACTCCCACTCAGATAGACATCCCTCTAGTCATCTAAGTGATTACATGATCCGAATCAACTAGGCCGTGTCCGATCATCACGTGAGACGGACTAGTCAACGTCGGTGAACATCTTCATGTTGATCGTATCTTCCATACGACTCATGCTCGACCTTTCGGTCTTCTGTGTTCCGAGGCCATGTCTGTACATGCTAGGCTCGTCAAGTTAACCCTAAGTGTTTTGCATGTGTAAAACTGTCTTACACCCGTTGTATGTGAACGTAAGGATCTATCACACCCGATCATCACGTGGTGCTTCGAAACGACGAACTGTAGCAACAGTGCACAGTTAGGGGAGAACACTTCTTGAAATTGTTGTAAGGGATCATCTTATTTACTACCGTCGTTCTAAGCAAATAAGATGTATAAACATGATAAACATCATATGCAATCAAATAGTGACATGATATGGCCATCATCACTTTGCTCCTTTTGATCTCCATCTTCGGGGCTCCATGATCATCATCGTCACCGGCATGACACCATGATCTCCATCATCATGATCTCCATCATCGTGTCTTCTTGAAGTTGTCACGTCATCTATTACTTCTATTACTACAGCTAACGGTTAGCAATAAAGTAAAGTAATTACATGACGTTTATGTTGACACGCAGGTCATGAATAAATAAAGACAACTCCTATGGCTCCTGCCGGTTGTCATACTCATCGACATGCAAGTCGTGATTCCTATTACAAGAACATGATCAATCTCATACATCACATATATCATTCATCACATCCTTTGGCCATATCACATCACATAGCATACCCTGCAAAAACAAGTTAGACGTCCTCTAATTGTTGTTGCATGTTTTACGTGGCTGCTATGGGTTTCTAGCAAGAACGTTTCTTACCTACGCAAAACCACAACGTGATATGCCAATTGCTATTTACCCTTCATAAGGACCCTTTTCATCGAATCCGATCCGACTAAAGTGGGAGAGACAGACACCCGCCAGCCACCTTATGCAACTAGTGCATGTTTGTCGGTGGAACCGGTCTCACGTAAGAGTACGTGTAAGGTTGGTCCAGGCCGCTTCATCCCACAATGCCGCCGAATCAAGATTGACTAGTAACGGTAAGCATATTGAACAAAATCAACGCCCACAACTACTTTGTGTTCTACTTGTGCAAAGAATCTACGCAATAGACCTAGCTCATGATGCCATTGTTGGGGAACGTAGCAGAAATTCAAAATTTTCTACGCATCACCAAGATCAATCTATGGAGAAACCAGCAACGAGGGGAAGGAGAGTGCATCTACATACCCTTGTAGATCGCTAAGCGGAAGCGTTCAAGTGAACGGGGTTGATGGAGTCGTACTCGTCGTGATTCAAATCATCGATGACCGAGTGCCGAACGGACGGCACCTCCGCGTTCAACACACGTACAGCCCGGTGACATCTCCCAAGCCTTGATCCAGCAAGGAGAGAGGGAGAGGTTGAGGAAGACTCCATCCAGCAGCAGCACAACGGCGTGGTGATGATGGAGGAGCGTGGCAATCCTGCAGGGCTTCGCTAAGCACCACAGAAGAGGAGGAAGAAGAGACGCAGGGCTGCACCAACGAGAGATCGAATCACACGTATGTTTGGGCAGCCCCTAGGCCTCATATATATAGGGGCAAGGGGGGAGGGGAGGCGCCCTAGGGTTTCCCCTAGGGGGGGCGGCGGCCAAGGGGGGAAGGAGTGCCTCCCAAGTCAAGTGGAGGCCCTTCCCCTTAGGGTCTCCCCTCTCCATGCGCATAGGCCTTGGGGGGGCTGGTTCCCCTGGCCCATTAAGGCTAGGGCGCCCCCTTACAGCCCATGCTGCTGTATTGGACGTGGTGGAACAATCTCCGGACCTCCGGACCCCTCCGGAGTCCTCAGGAACCTTCTAGAAGCTTCCCGGTACAATACCGAAAAACCCGAACTTTTCCCGAAACCCGAACAACAACTTTCCATATATAAATCTTTACCTCCGGACCATTCCGGAACTCCTCGTGACGTCCGGGATCTCATCCGGGACTCCGAACAATATTCGGTAACCACATACAAGCTTCCTTTATAACCCTAGCGTCAGCGAACCTTAAGTGTGTAGACCCTACGGGTTCGGGAGACATGCAGACATGACCGAGATATTCTCCGGTCAATAACCAACAGCGGGATCTGGATACCCATGTTGGCTCCCACATGTTCCACGATGATCTCATCGGATGAACCACGATGTCAAGGACTTAATCAATCTCGTATACAATTCCCTTTGTCTATCGGTACGATACTTGCCCGAGATTCGATCGTCGGTATCCCGATACCTTGTTCAATCTCGTTACCGGCAAGTCTCTTTTACTCGTTCCGTAGTACATCATCCCGTGATCAACTCCTTGATCACACTGTGCACATTATGATGATGTCCTACCGAGTGGGCCCAGAGATACCTCTCCGTTTACACGGAGTGACAAATCCCAGTCTCGATTCGTGCCACCCAACAGACACTTTCGGAGATACCCGTAGTGTACCTTTATAGCCACCCAGTTACGTTGTGACGTTTGGCACACCCAAAGCATTCCTACGGTATCCGGGAGTTGCACAATCTCATGGTCTAAGGAAACGATACTTGACATTAGAAAAGCTTTAGCATACGAACTACATGATCTTGTGCTAGGCTTAGGATTGGGTCTTGTCCATCACATCATTCTCCTAATGATGTGATCCCGTTATCAACGACATCCAATGTCCATGGTCAGGAAACCGTAACCATCTATTGATCAACGAGCTAGTCAACTAGAGGCTTACTAGGGACATGGTGTTGTCTATGTATCCACACATGTATCTGAGTTTCCTATCAATACAATTCTAGCATGGATAATAAACGATTATCATGAACAAGGAAATATAATAATAACTACTTTATTATTGCCTCTAGGGCATATTTCCAACATGTGGTGGCTGGGATAAGTGGAGGGGAGCCACCATGGGCCCATGAGGCAGGGGGCGCGCCCTAGACCCTCATGGCTAGGTGCTTGCTCCCCCTCTTGTTTTCTTAGTGCCAGATATTCTCAAATATTCTAGAAAAGAACATATTTCATTTTCGGGGCAATTGGAGAACTTTTATTTTTGGGGTATTTTTTATTGCACGTATAATTCAGAAAACAGACAGAAAATACTATTTTTGCTTTATTTAATTTAAATAACAGAAAGTAAAAGAAGGGTACAGAAGGTTGTGCTTTCTAACTTCATCCATCTCATGCTCATCAAAAGGAATCCGCTAACAAGGTTGATCAAGTCTTGTTAACAAACTCATTCCGAATAACATGGAACCGGAGAAATTTCGAGTAACACTATGCTACCTCAACGGGGATATGCACATCCCCAACAATAAGAATATCATATCTATTTTTGACAGTAGGAAAAGGAAATTCAAAACCTCCAATAATAATCAACGGGATTTTCCCAATAGAATTGATACTGTGGACTTGAGGTTGTTTCCTCGGAAAGTGTACCGTATGCTCATTACCATTAACATGAAAGTGAAATTGCCTTTATTGCAATCAATAACAGCCCCTGCAGTATTCAAAAAGGGTCTTCCAAGAATAATAGACATGCTATCGTCCTTGGGAATATCAAGAATAACAAAGTCCGTTAAAATAGTAATGTTTGCAACCACAACAGACACATCCTCACAAATACCGACAGGTATAGCAGTTGATTTATTGGCCATTTGCAAAGATATTTCAGTAGATGTTAACTTATTCAAATCAAGTCTACGATATAAAGAGAGAGGCATAACACTAACACTGGCTCCAAGATCACATAAAGCAGGTCTAACATAGTTTCTTTTAATGGAGCATGGTATAGTTGGTACTCCTGGATCTCCTAGTTTCTTAGGTATTCCACCCTTAAAGGTATAATTAGCAAGCATGGTGGAAATTTCAGCTTCCGGTGTCTTTCTCTTATTAGTAACAATATCTTTCATATACTTAGCATAATGATTCATTTTATATCAGTCAAACGCATACGCAAGAAGATAGGTCTAATCATTTCAGCAAAGTGCTCAAAATCCTCACCATCCTTTTTCTTGGATGGTTTGGGAGGAAAAGACATGGTTTTCTGAACCCATGGTTCTCTTTATTTAGCGTGCTTCCTAGCAACGAAGTCTCTCTTATCATAACGTTGGTTCTTTGATTGTGGATTATCAAGATCAACAGCAGGTTCAATTTCTACACCATTGTCATTACTAGGTTGAGCATCAACATGATCATCATCATTAACATTATCACTAGGTTCATGTTCATTTCCAGATTGTGTTTCAGCATCAGAGATAGAAATATCATTGGGATTCTCAGGTGTGTCTACAAAAGGTTCACTAGAAGCATGCAAAGTCCTATAATTTTTATTTTTCTTCTTTTTAGAAGGACTAGGTGCATCAACATTATTTCTTTGAGAATCATGCTCAATTCTCTTAGGATGACCTTCAGGATACAAAGGTTCCTGAGTCACTATACCCCCTCTAGTTGCAACTCTAACAGCAAAGTCATTATTCTTACTATTCAATTCATTGAGCAAATCATTCTGAGCTTTAAGTACTTGTTCTACTTGAGTGGTAACCATAGAAGCATGTTTACTAATGAGTTTAAGTTCACCTTTAACTCTAGACATATAATCACTCAAGTGTTCAATCATATAAGCATTGCGTTTTAGTTGTCTACCAAAATAAGCATTAAAATCTTCTTGCTTAACCATAAAGTTATCAAACTCATCCAAACATTGGCTAGCAAACTTAGCAGGAGGGATTTCAGCTTTATCATATCTATAGAGAGAATTTACCTTTACTACCTGTGTCGGGTTATCAAGACCGTGTGTTTCCTCAACATGCGGCAAATTAAGACCATGTATTTCTTCAATAGGAGGTAAATTCTTAACATCTTCAGCTTTAATACCTTTTTCTTTCATAGATTTCTTTGCCTCTTGCATATCTTCAAGACTGAGAAATAGAATACTCCTTTTCTTCGGAGTTGGCTTAGGAGTTGGTTCAGGAAGTGTCCAATTATTTTCATTGGTCAACATATTATTCAATAGAATTTCAGCTTCATCAACTGTTCTTTCCCTGAAAACACAACCAACACAACTATCCAGGTGGTCTCTGGAAGCATTGGTTAGTCCGTTATAAAAGATATCAAGTATTTCATTTTTCTTGAGGGGATGATCAGGCAAAGCATTAAGCAATTGGAGAAGCCTCCTCCAAGCTTGTGGGAGACTCTCTTCTTCAATTTGCAGAAAATTATATATTTCCCTTAAAGCAACATGTTTCTTTTGAGCAGGGAAATATTTAGCAGAGAAGTAATAAATCATATCCTGGGGACTACGCACACAACCAGGATCAAGGGAATTAAACCATATCTTAGCATCACCCTTTAATGAGAACGGAAATAATTTAAGGATATAATAGTAGTGAGTTTTCTCATCATTAATGAACAGGGTAGCTATATCATTTAATTTAGTAAGATGTGCCACAACAGTTCCAGATTCATAGCCATAAAAAGGATCAGATTCAACCAAAGTAATTATATCAGTATCAACAGAGAAATCATAATCCTTATCAGTAATAAAGATAGGTGAAGTAGCATAAGCAGGATCATATTTCATTCTAGCATTCATAGATTTTTCTTTCAGCTTAGCTAATAATTTCTTAAGATCACTCCTATCATTGCAAGCAAGAAAATCTCTAGCAGTTTCTTCATCCATGACATAACCCTCAGGCACAATAGGAAATTCATATCTAGGGGGAGAATCTTCATCATCACTTCATCAATATTATTAGTTTCAATAATTTCATTCTCTCTAGCCCTAGCAATTTGTTCATCAAGAAATTCACCAAGTGGCACAGTAGTATCAAGCATAGAAGTAGTTTCATCACAAGTATCATGCATAGTAGAAGTGGCATCATCAATAACATGCGACATATCAGAATTAATAGCAGAAGCAGGTTTAGGTGTCGCAAGCTTACTCAAAACAGAAGGTGAATCAAGTGCAGAGCTAGATGACAGTTCCTCCCCTCCCCTCGTAGTTGAGGGATAAATTTTGGGTTTTTTGTCTTTCAAATTCCTCATAGTGACCAGTAGATATAAATCCCAAGTGACTCAGAGAATAGAGCTATGCTCCCCAGTAACGGCGCCAGAAAATAGTCTTGATAACCCACAAGTATAGGGGATTGCAACAGTTTTCGAGGGTAGAGTATTCAACCCAAATTTATTGATTCGACACAAGGGGAGCCAAAGAATATTCTCAAGTATTAGCAGTTGAGTTGTCAATTCAACCACACATGGATAACTTAGTATCTGTAGCAAAGTATTTAGTAGCAAAATTAGTATGGAAGTAACGGTAACGATAGCAAAAGTAACAGTGATAGTTTTGTAGTGATTGTAACAGTAGCAACGAAAAAGTAAATAAGCGAAGAACAATATGTGAAAAGCTCGTAGGCATTGGATCGGTGATGGAGAATTATGTCGGATGCGATTATTCATGCAACAGTCATAACATAGGGTGACACAGAACTAGCATCAATTCATCAATGTAATGTAGGCATGTATTCCGAATATAGTCATACGTGCTTATGGAAAAGAACTTGCATGACATCTTTTGTCCTACCCTCCCATGGCAGCGGGGTCCTATTGGAAACTAAGGGATATTAAGGCCTCCTTTTAATAGAGTACCGGACCAAAGCATTAACACATAGTGAATACATGAACTCCTCAAACTACGGTCATCACCGGGAGTGGTCCCGATTATTGTCACTTCGGGGTTGCCGGATCATAACACATAGTAGGTGACCATAGACTTGCAAGATAGGATCAAGAACTCACATATATTCATGAAAACATAATAGGTTCAGATCTGAAATCATGGCACTCGGGCCCTAGTGACAAGCATTAAGCATAGCAAATTCATAGCAACATCAATCGCAGAACATAGTGGATACTAGGGATCAAACCCTAACAAAACTAACTCGATTACATGATAAATCTCATCCAACCCATCACCGTCCAGCAAGCCTACGATGGAATTACTCACGCACGGCGATGAGCATCATGAAATTTGTGATGGAGTATGGTTGTTGATGATGATGGCAATGGATTCCCCTCTTCGGAGCCCCGAACGGACTCCAGATCAGCCCTCCTGAGAGAGATTAGGGCTTGGCGGCGGCTCCGTATCGTAAAACGCGATGAATCCTTCTCTCTGGTTTTTTTCTCCCCGAACGTGAATATACAGAGTTGGAGTTGAGGTCGGTGGAGCACCAGGGGGCCCACGAGGCAGGGGGGCGCGCCCCCCACCCTTGTGGACACGAAGTGGGCCCCCTGGCCTTGATTCTTTTGCCAGTATTTTTTATTAATTCCAAAAATAATCTCCGTTGATTTTCAGGTCATTTCGAGAACTTTTATTTCTGCACAAAATTAACACCATGGCAATTCTGCTGTAAACAGCATCATTCCGGGTTAGTTCCATTCAAATCATGCAAGTTAGAGTCCAAAACAAGGGCAAAAGTGTTTGGAAAAGTAGATACGACGGAGACGTATCAGCGATCTACGCAGCGATTTCAGCCGGGCGGTGCGAAGACTGTGTCGGGGTAGTGAGCTTGCTTTGCGCCATGCTAAGGGCTCGATGGGAGCTTGGGTGGTTCTCGGCGGTGGCACTACTAGGGAAAACCCTAGTAGTAGTGCCGGTTTTGAGGCTATCAATAGCGCGGGTGGCCGCGCTACTACTACGGCGCTATAGCTAACTGTTAGTAGTAGCGCGATCTATACCCGCACTACTACTATTGACTATATCAGCAGCACTTTTCTGGAACACACTACTATTAATTAGCTGTAGCGCTTTCCTATCCCCGCGCTATTGTTGTATCTTTCATCATTTTCCCTGCTTCCTACCCCGTTTTAATAAACTGCAATTTCTAGATAACAATATCATTAACCACAATACCATATAGTCATACAGTAGTCATACAATATCATAAAGCACTATAGGTACTAGGTAGTACTAGATAACAATTTCATATATAGTCAACATGCATCGTCAAGCAGTACTAGGTAGTCTTACAACCACACAGATATAACAGTTCTACTAGGTATATATAGTCATACAGCCACACACACATATGTAGTTCTAGATGATATCGACGACGATCATCATCCTCAAAGTAATTAGGATGGCCTGATAGTAGTTAGGATGGCCTGTCCAACACGAAGATTCTTGCTAACGAGGAATCTCTTCCACCCAACCAAGCTTAAGTGTGTGCGACGGTCCGTGTCCATGCCGTAAGTACAGGTGGCGACGGAGCCCCTTGCGGTAAGGCGTAGTCCAGCTGAGCCTTCTTTATCAGGCTTGATACCACAACTCATAGATAGGCTCTTTGGCAATTTGTGAATAATAAAAACATATCAATTAATAAGTAGCCTCGCACATACTCTTGCAAATATATTTCTATTAAGTATAGATTTCTACACTATCAAAAGACACGGTACTACACATTTGTACTAAGCATGAATTCTACTAATAAGTATATATGGATTATCTACACTATTAATAGTTCCTTCGATTCTACACTAATAAACATGTGATCGGACTCTACACTAAAGCATATCATCGACTAGATTCCACACAACATATCATTGGACTCTACACTAAGCATATCATTGGATAATTTGCATTTATAAGTATAATCATAAAGCATATATATATATATATATCATAAAATTACTACAGTTAGTATGACATACCATATCATGCCGATCAACCATGGTACTTGTCAGGCGGGTCACGGATGGCACCCCGACAAAGTCATCACGTGGCGGAATTATGTCCCATAGGTTGCACACCTCCTTCTCGCTCAGCCTCATTCTTTGAGCTACGATGGCTTCATGAAGTGGGTCCTCATCATCTTCATCGAGTGGGTCCTCACCATCTTCCACCAGGTTGATATAAATGACAGACAGCTTGGGTCTTTCTGCTCTGAAGGAGAAGCTGATCAACTCACCACCAGTGACACGCATGCGGGCGAGGAAACGGGCCCATCCATCTCCTCAAATCTGCGACATATTGCGTCCTTTCTCAACCTCCATAGTGTAGGCCCCCCAGGAGCCTCAAAGGTCACCGTGTCTCCTGTCAGCTTGTTGAATTTCAACCTCACATTGCATGGGACGATCTGTGTACAAAAAGAAAAATGACATAATGCATTAATGCCAACACTAAAAACAAAATAGTTGTTACATTTCAGATAATTTCTTACCGCCGCATGGCAAAAAACTCGACTGGAAGTAGATGCCGAACAGCTTGCCAGTTGTAAGGCTGCTGACGCACCTTGACTTGCACAGTCAACATGGTGGTGGGGGTGGTCGCGCCGTTTTCCTAAAGCAATATGAGCAAAGATGAACGATCCACTTCACAGGAAAGAAAAAGAACAACATAAAGTTCTTAGTGCATCGATCTTAATCGAAAAACAGAATATTCAGGCTTAGTGTCACACCCTGATTTTCATGCCACAACACTTCAGATAATAAATCATGATAAAATGTGGTTTGACAAAAACTTTTGAGTGTTTTGGACTTTGCTTGATTTGATTTTTGTGTGTTGTTTGCAAGTGCTCTAAAAATCAAATAAATCCTCCAACTCTTATACTCCTTCTCCTTGATTCAAAACCTTTTCCCAATGATCATGCCATGTGTATAGAGCAATATAGTATTTTCCTACAAAAATAATTTGGCCAAAAAGTCTTTTCAAAAATTAGTTTTCCAAAAACCCTTGAGTTGAGGTTTGCACTGCAAGTACTTAATTAAGGGCAGTAAAAATCTTTCCAAAAATATTTTTGACTCCTATTAGATATAGGTTACCCAGAAACCACAAAAATATAATTTTAAAAGTTATTTTCCTATTTTATTTAAAGGCTTTTTCTTAAGGCCAGAAATGGTCTTAAATAGGTTAAAATTATTTTAAAGCTTTAAAAATATTTGAGAAACATTAGGGAGACTCAATGGACATATATTTTCCATATATATGAGTTTCAACACATGGTCATGATCAAAATATTGGACAAAACCTCCCAAAACCATTTCTTCTCATTTCAAGGATCTGAAATATTTCTACATGAAATATTTTCACAAAAATCCAAGAAAATTCTAGCATGTCACACATGACATTTTCTATGATCTTGCCAAGTCTCATGTCATGGAGAACAGTATAACCCCATGAAACCCTCTCAAAACCACTTCTGTCCTTTTTCAAGTTTGAACAACTTTGCACTATCAAACATGTCCAATTGCTCTCAAACTTGGTGCACATGCTCAAATGGTGTAATAATGCATCTAGACCAAATGGCACAAGTTAGAGAGAATTTTATCTTGATCAAAGTGCCCCAAAACCCTCTCTGACCAGAATCAAATTTGAACAAGTTTGTACTACCAACTTTCTCTCCCTGACCCCAACTTTTGTGAGCATGTTCACATGACCAAATGAGGCCACTACACCAGGTGGTGCATCAAGGAGAAGTGATTTTCTCAACTAGATCTACACAAGTCCATTTCTGCTCATTTCTAGGGTTTACAAAAGTTGCATTGGCAACTTTGCCCAATTAAGCTCCAAATTGGTGGAAGGCCCTAATTATATGTGTCATTTCACCCTGTGAAGTGTCATGGCAATTGGAGATCATTTTCTTGACCAAACCAACATCAAACACCTTCTGACATTTTGCAAAAACCACTGTTTGGACCCCTTCCACTATTCTTGGTGAGCTCCACTTTTTACCACAGCTCCCCTTAGAGCCCTTTCACCTCCAGTAACAATGGCAAGTCCCCAGCTCAATAATTGAGGGGTGAAAACCCCCTCTTCCTCTCTCTGGACAGCCACTTTCCCCCTCTCCTTCACCTCCCTCCTCACTCCAGTGGCCATCCAGGGCATCCAATGCCCCCCTCCTCTTCTTTACTCCCCCCTAGACCTGCTAGACACTAGTGGACGCGCCCCTGCCCTTTAAACAATGCCATGGCAGCCATTTGCATGCTCTGGAGCGCGCTATAGTGCGCTCCCGCACTGTAGCCACCCCCTTCCAGCCACATCCAGCCACCTCGGCTCTCCCACTCGTGTCCCCCGAGGTGCCTCGACGTCCGGGACACGGCACGCTGCCGGCCCCCTCCTCCTTCTCCCTCCTCTCTCCCCAGCTCGCACGCGCGGCGGCCGCCCGAGCGCTCCAATGGGCGAGCTCACACGCGCGGCGTCTTTGACCTGTCCCGCCCCCTCTCTTCTTCCCCTGGGCGTAGTCGACCCCCACAAACACCTCAGACACAACCAACCAGGCCCCCGTGACCCGTGGCGACGGCAACGAGCTCGCCGGCGCACAGGTCCACGATGGACCACCGTGCGGCTATATAAGGCCTCCCCGAGCCCTTCCACCCTTACCACTCGCTCTCTGCATCACCAGAACCTCCCCCTGCACCCCCAGCTCCTTCCCAGAACCGCCCGAGCTCGAGATCGAGCTCGAGCTCCGCCGCGTCGGCTCGCCGGAGTTCGCGAGGTACAGGCCACCCCCGCTCCTCCTCTGCCCCGATCTGGAACCGCCGCCTCCCACTGATCACTTCCCCTCCATTTCCCCTCTCTTTTGCAGCCTGAAACGGCCGGAGCCGTCGACTCCCGAAGCTCCTCCGCCGCGGACCTCGTCGCCGGCGAACCAGGCACCCCCGCCGGCCAAGTCCACCACCCTCCGACGTGCGGCAGTCCCCTGAAGCCATCCCCGCACTCGCCGGAGCTCGCCGTGGCCTGCATCGTCGCCGGTGAGCACCGTGACCCCCCTGTCCACAAGTTAGTGATGACAGGCGGGCCCCGCCTGTCATCGTCTCCCTCGTCCCCGCGCCCCTCTCTCTCTCTGACCTGCGGGCCCCGCCCGTCAGGTTTGAAATGGGTGGACGGGCGCGCGCGCGCTGTGCGCTGGCTCGGCTGGGCCGGCCCGCTGGCTGGGCCTGCTGCCCTGCGGCTGCTTTGGCCCAGTGGCACAGTGCCATTTCTCCTTTTTCCTTTTTCTTGCTGTCTTGTAAAAATTCCACAGGGAGAAATAATAGTCCAAATAAATTAATTCCAATTTCTAAATTCCTAGAATATTGCAACCTATTTAATGGTGCAACTTCCATTCAAATCCAACCAACTTTTCTTTACTATATATATTTAAATGTGATTTTAAGCATTTAAATATGCCTTTGAAAATCCATTTCTCCTGTTCCACAACTCCAAATCCATAACTAGTAATTTTCACCTTCTTAGATTTTCCCCTAGTATTTATCAAAAACAAGTTGACATTTTTCTGAGCACTTTGGTTTTGCTGTTTTACTATTGCCTTATTTTCTCGTTATTTTCTTGCGACGAATAGATCCCGTATTTAACGAGGTAGTTGGATAAGAAGAAGGAGAAGGACTTGAAGACCTTGAAGACTAAGGGAAGCAGCCCTTTGACCATGTCTATGAAACCCTTTTTCTTATGCATGTCATATAGCACTTTATTGTTGTTGCAATGGAATCATGTTGAGGTGGTAGCCACTTTGGTGGGTTACCTCCGTTACTTCCTCGTTGAAACCTACATTATGCATGACCCTACCTCCTTATGAGGGTTATGCCGGTGGGAGTAGATAGGATGCAAAAGTAGTGGTACGCAAAAGGGACGGGAATATGCATGGTGATGGAGGCAAAGGACTTTTTTTTTGAAAACCCCGTCGGGTGCCACTTATGCCCGAGGGAGATGATGTGTTGGGTAGCCACTTGATGACGAAGTGGTGTACTGAGGCAAGTGTGTGTGTTGTTTTCAAAATGGATTGGTTTAAGTTGCGACCGTTATTCCAACCTTACATGCGCAACCACTCTACCCTTATGTGGGAAAGGGCATTATTGATTACCTAGGTCGATACTAGCTTGGAGACCGCATTACTAGTGACGGGGGAGAGTTGGTGCTCTCTCTCAGGACGGGGTCGTGCCAGGTAGGGCGACCATGACTGTCTTTACAGGGCAGCGGATACACCGTTGTGTCCCCTCTCGGATGTTACGATCTTGAGCGAGTCTCGTATGATGTACATCGAGAGGATACGGAACAACGAGTGGACTCCTTGTTAGTGTCGTCTAGGGAAAGGTAGTGATCGGGCGCTTTCCCCGGGTACTTGAGGTACCGCGGGTTGTGGATGACACGGAAGCTCCCCGGATCTTGTGGGTAAAGTGTGCAACCTCTGCAGAGTGTAAAACTATTCGAATAGCCGTGTCCACGGTCAAGGACAGTTGGGTAACCGCTCTTGGGCTACGTCCACTTGATTACAAACCAGTGTGTGTGGGAAGAACTACTTGGGTCAAGTCAAGGACTTGACATGATTGAGTTGGGTTGGTGCCCTCTCTATTTATGTTGATATCTGTAACCTATCCTCATGCTTACTTAAATTCTCCTGATGCATGTCTTACAAGTTGTTGAACATGTAATTGCACCCAAAACTAGCTTTTCGCAAAAATTTACCTATGTCATGCATTATTGTACCTTGAACCAAAACATGGGTTGCTTGCGAGTACATTCAAAGTACTCATTGGCTTGCCACTGGTTATTTAATTGACCAGGCATGGAAGAACAGGAGTTCGAGGAAGAATCCTTTGGAGACGAACTTGCGAACTAGGACGCTTCCCAGTCAGAATGCCTGTAGGGTTAAGGCAGATGGCATGGGTTCTACTTATCAACGAAGATTTCTGCTGCTTGTGTTTCATTTGATGTTCAGCCCTTAAGGCTTTACCTATGTAAGACTTGACCATAATGGTCATAATTTGTGTAAGACGGTATGTATGGATGTAAGACTCTTGTTATTCAGCTTCTGTGTGTTCAGTGAGCATTGATCTCTGGGATCACTGTACACGTGCATTCGGTGATCACGACTTATGAGTCGGGGTCCCCACACTTAGTAACTAAAATTAACATATAAGATGATATGAGGTTAGCAACTGACATTACATATAACAAGAACTGCCATGCTACTGTTTTCAATCTTTGTTGTTTATCTTGTGCCAAATTGAATATATTTAACAAGCTAGCATCAATACTAATTAAACAAGATCAATGGACCTAACAACCACATGTAGCAACTTAGCATGGGATGATCATCAAGCTCAACATGCAAACCAACATAGCAAACTAGCATCGACTATTCTAAACCCTAGAAACTATCCTAAATCAAAGTGTTATATATGACCAGAGGCTTATATCAACTAAAAACTATCAACTATGTCTAAATTTTTACTTATCAGTTAATCATACTAAATCAAAATTGTTATATATCAACTACAAACTACTCCCTCCGTCCGAAAATACTTGTCATCAAAATAAATAAAAGGGGATGTATCTAGACGTATTTTAGTTCTAGATACATTCCTTTTTATCCATTTTGATGACAAGTATTTTCGGACGGAGGGAGTATTAAGTAAATCAAAATGTTGCATATCAACAAGAAAATATCAACTAGCCTACTAAATCAAAATGTAGGAGGGGGCGGGGTGGAGGAGGGAGGAGGGAGAAGGAGGGGCGACTGGAGGACGGAGGACGGAGGAGGAAGGTGGAGCAAGGAGGGGCCGACCGGCGTCGAACGGAGGAGTGGAGGGAGGACGGAGGAGGAGGGGGTGGGGAGGAGGGTGGCCGGCGAAGGATTACCGAGTCCAGGGAAGAGGAGGAGGTGACGACGGCGCAGAGGGAGGAGGGGTAGGCGACGGCGGCCGGCAGGGGAGGACCGGTGTGGGGGGATTAAGGGGGGAGATCGAGTGAGTGTGAGTGGAGAGAGGAGAGTGAGGGGCAGCCGGTTGGGGAAGATAGAATGGCCTAGCAGTAGCGCGGTATAGGGAAATGCGCTACTGCTAAACGCCCTAGCAGTAGCGCCTTCTGATAAAATGCGCTACTGCTATGTGTAAGCATGTACAAATATAATTTAAAAATACATTGATCATCAGTGATCTTTTTATGTACAATCTGAATTGTCAATATGAGTCCTCACCGGTTTAGAGACCGGAGAAGACTCATATTGCGGCCACAAATTCTACACATAGAGTTCGATGAAGACCAAGTGGTTGTGATAGTTTGAGAAGTAACATATTTAAGGTGGTAAACACCCTGTTCGCTTAGCAGTATGGGACTAATCTTAGTTGCAAGAGGGGACGGTACTTAGCAGCAACGTGTTTTGGCGAAACACGCTACTCCTAAGTACTTTAGCAGTAGCGTGTCTATGAAAAAAGCGCTACTACTATACCTAGTCTGGAGGCAACGCCCTGCCAATTTTAGTAGTAGCGCTCTTCTCTACTAGTGCGCTACTGCTAAAGGGATATTAGTAACACGGTTTTATAAAAGCGCGCTACCGCTATTTAGCAGCAACGTCTTTTTTTAAACCGCGATTCTGCTAAGTTTCTGTGTATAAAATTTTTCTTAGTAGTGTGACGGTGAAGATGTGTGCCTCGACGGCCTCGGCGGGCAGAAACAGAGGGATTTGGGCGAGAATATTATGGTTGGGGAAGGAGAGGGGCAACACGGGTGATTTATAGTTGCCTCGCAGCTATTCGTGTGGCGCGTCAATCATTTCACCGTGAATACTTGTGTGAGGAGAAGAGTGAAGCTTTGAGAAGTAGTGGTGGAAGCTATTCAAATTTTGGTAGAAATGTTTCACTTTGAAGGATAACTCCTTAACTTTTTTTTGGTATTAAAGGCGTGTTCGGTAGTTGTCCATGGCTGTAAAATCCTCAACTCCACCGCCCAACTCCAGCAGCCAACTTCCCATGTAAACTCCTGGAGCGATGGATCTGTTCGGTGCGGCTGCTTCTGGCAGCCAGCGATCGGCCAGGACAAAAGGCCAGAAAGTGCATACTCGGCCCATTTTGGCTTGCCAGGCTTGGGCATAGGTGGGCTGTTGTCTATCAGGGAGATACAGAATTGACGCAGCCTGCGTGCTTCGGTGGTCGAATCGCGGCGGAGGAGCTCGATTCGCGACAGAGAAGGTGGTTGCTGACGGCGGCGGACGAGCTGGCCACTGACGGGGATGGAGGAGCTGGTCGGCGGCGGAGCAGACGAGGGCGAGCGGGGCGGGGATGGAGGAGTTGGTCGGCGACGGAGCAGACGAGGGCGAGCGGGGCGGGGATGGAGGAGCTTGTCGGCAAGGGAGAAGACGAGGGCGAGCGGGGCGGGGATGGAGGAGCTTGTCGGCAAGGGAGAAGACGAGGGCGAGCGGGGCGGGGATGGATAGTTCACGGCCTGGGCTAGCGGCGGTGGAGAGCGCAGCCGGTGGCGGTCAAGGTGCTATGCGCCATTGCTGTCGCTGCTTGCGGCGGCTAGGGTTCGAGAAGGGAAAAAATACGATGCGCTCGGGGTGCCGAGGCGACTGGAGGGGAGTCCTGATCCGGTCGTTCTATCACTTGGCGGTGGCACATACACGAAAATATTGTCAAACTCCTACTTCCCAGTTTCCTCGGAGTCCCGTTTTCCCAACTCCGCGACTCCTTCGAATTTGCACCAGCGTATTAGCCAGCTTCTTAGTCCAAATGCCAGGAGTGGACGCGTTCGGCTGGACTCCACGCCTGGAGTCGAGGATTTGAGAAGCCAGGCCACTACCGAACACGCCCTAAGTGTCCAGGGAAAAATTATAAGATGTTTAACTCCTCAAATTAAAAGGGAGTTACAACCTTTTAGGGAAAAGACTAGAGGTGTTGTAAGTACTAGTGTTGTGTTTATGTGGCTTATGTGCCACTGTTATGAACCTTACGACCTTGCAACCCTTTATACTTAAGAGAGTGATCCCCACTACTTTCAATACTTTCACATCGCTAAAATTGTTTTAGCTGTTAGATTTACTAGCTTGATCCACTAGCATCTGTCTGATCTACGCATAAGTATTCTCTACCATGCAATATGCATTAGTGCATTCTAAGTGAGTTTTAAATCACACTGCATTTAGTTGTGACATGCACAACTTCTTATATTAATATTGTTTTTGTTTATGTCAAAATTTCTCACACGGTTTAAATCGTAAGGACTAAATTAGTATTCAACACAATATTTAGAAATCATATATCCGATTCTACATCGACACTGAGATGTCTTCTAGTTAAAGTAATAGTTAGCACAACAAAGAGTGGCGAATTATTCTTTTACGGGCTCAATGCACCATGTTACTTTTTATATTGATTCTTTTGATGATTCAGACCAACCATTTAATATATTTTTAGTAAAAGCCATTTCACGCACTTTATTAAATCAAATCAGAGTTACATCATCCACAACATCTGAAAAAAACTTGGAGGATCACCATCCCAAAAAAAAAAATAGAGTTCGGATCAGCAAGATTGTACGTTAATCTATTAGCCTTCTTAAGGCAATGAGAAAAGGTTACCTTGCATATGCGGAAAGCTTTTTGAAAATAGTCCATCAAAATAGGAGTGTATGGGTTCGATATTTCAACCACCCATTGCAAGCTTGTAAGCCATTGATATATTCCTAAGAGAGTCATGTTCACTACCTAGTATATTTCAACATACAAACACGCCACCTCATCATACAATATTGTTCCTGGGACCACGTCAACATGCAATCACACATGGTAATAAACCCACCACAACATTCAATCATGCATAGGAAAATGTTTTTCCATTCAATCATTTTACTTATATTCAATAAATATTGTTATAACTATACATAATCAAGTATAATAAGTTATATATAGTTTCAATTTTGGTTCTCATGTTACCAGCCTAAATTTTTATCAACCAACTTTTGTAGCATCACGTGGGGTATGATATAGTTTTTAAAAAGGCCCCTCTAGCTCTCATCTAAATGAGATTTGAGTACACCATGGGTGACATCATCATAGGATTTTTGTTGTTGTTTCTATCTCCCTTTTCATCTATTTTCTCTTTCTCCTTTTCTTTATTTTTCCTTCACATTTTGTGTTCTTTATTTTATTAAAAAAATATGTAAATACAGTTGCACGCGACCGATGGACATCCAACTGTAGTTGCGTCGATCGGTGGACATGCAGTTACGCGCCGGTGCACAGACATGAAACTACAATTGTGTGTGGACGATGCACATAGTTGCCCATGGTTCAACGGCATATATAGTGTGTAACTATTGTTATGTGCCCAAAAATCATACTCTCCGTTCCAAAATAAATGTCTTAACTCTAGTACAACTTTATACCAAAGTTAGTACAAAGTTGAGACACTTATTTTAGGATGAAGGTAGTGTGTGTAACTACAGTTATGCTACTCGGTTTGACGTGTCTATATGGGACAGAAACGCCACGGCTTATGTGTTGCTGAAAATGGTCAGATCGTGAAATAATTTTCGGAGGAGTTTATTTTGTGCTAAAAGTGATTTTGGCCCGGCTGTTCCGGCCACGTTCCACGCTACTGCTGCTCCTGATTTCGAATGATTTTATCTTTTTCTGGTGAGATTTCGCATTTTGTTCAGTGTTTTTTTGAACTGGTTTAGTGATTAATTAGATTCCGTGTCAGTGTGGCCCATGTATGTGACGATCATTTTGACCACTGGTACGGCTACATGCAACCATGTGTATCATGCGCGGTCTGAGACCGTCGACATCACCCGGGTGGCAACGGTCCGAGGACGGTGCCGACTCGTCCACGCAAAAAGACACTCTACATCCGTATCTGCGAAGCTGAACTCGATCCCTGTCTAATCTAATCACCAACAAAATCAGCACTTCGCCTTTAGTACTAAACTAACACTAAAACTTGTCATATCTTGATATGTCTCAAAGGTGTCACGTGCTCCTCTTTGATCAAGTCCAGACCGTGCGCCCTGCGCAGAACGGTCGGTTCGACGAGGCGGCGTTTCCCTTTTTGCTTTCGCGGTGCAACCGTGCAAGTGTCTTTCCCATTGGAGATTTTGAAGGAGACAAGTCTTTTTGTTTTCGCGCAGTAAGGGCATGTACAATGGTTCATAAGATAGTTTTATTTTAAGTCTTGCATGTAGTTTAGAGATGACAAAAGAAATGTCTACAATGGGTTATCTTTTAGCGTTATCTTCAATAACTAGTTATTCCTAAAAATGTGGTGAGACATATTATGCTAAGAGATTATCTCTTGTCTTTGCTTAAATAAGAGAATACAAGTCTTTTCTTATGATTTCTCTCTCCTCCATCTCATCATTTATCCTATGTGGCATTGCTAAGATAGAACCATTGTACATGCCCTAATGGGGCAGGTCGACCGACCGAACGGTCACCTTCTTTTTGTTCGATTGTGACGCAAACAACCATTCGACCTGGCTTTCTCCCTACCAGTTCGCACCTGTTTCGTGCGCGTGCACTCCCAGTTCGCCCCAGTCAGAGCATAGCATGGACACAATTCCACCACCCCCGTCGACCTCCACGGCCACCACCCTTGTCGCCAGTCGCGGTTCACCGCCCCTCGCCGTAGTTCACCATCGTGGTCCCTTGCATCATCGTGTCATCGCGCGCATCATCAAGTCATGTGGGTAGCATAACTTTTCTCCGTGGCCGATTGCAGCATTTCGCCATCCCGCAAACTTGGGACACCATGGACGATTGCAGCAAAAAAAATTATCGCCGTCCCCTCGTCGCCGCTGGTCGCAGCTCCCGGTTGAGCAGCATCGTCGACTCGCCACCGTCGCGATAGCTGGTTGCAGCATTTCTGTCGACCAGTTCTAGCAATGATGATCGTTGGTTTCAGCAACGACGCAACAACTCGGTTTCAGCAACGACGCAACAACGCGTCGGCATCCTTCTGCTTTGTCATTGTATCACGCAGCGGCGGCGGCGGCGGCGCGGGGGAGTCGCGCGGCGGCGGCGGAGTGGAGGCGGCGCGTGGGAGTCGCGTGGCGGCGGTGGTGGCGCGTGGGAATCGCGTGGCGGTGGCGGCGTGGGCGGAAGCTAGGGTTAGAACCCGGAAACGGATACCATGTAAGATGTGGTAATTGCATGACGTATTGCTCTTCGTGCATATGCACGTATATATGATGTACAAAGATGTGCCACATACCTCAACTATATAATAAACTAGGAGACAATGTCAATACACAATATGCGCATAACACATATACTCAACAGCCATCAGCCAGGCCACAGTTGCAGCACCTTAGTCTGCCGGTTCCAGTAAAATGGCCGCATCTTGCTTGGTTCCAACTTTCTCGGACGCGTCGTCGCATACCGCGTGCCCCATTGCAGCTCTTCTCGTCGCCAGTTGCAACAGGCCGCACCGACGGTTCCCGCCAAAATGATTGGCCAGTTCCAGCAAAGACGCATCAGCTCGCCGGCGGCCTTTCGCTTCATTGTCGGTCAGGCCATGGTTGCAGCACCTCAGTTCGTCTGTTCCAACGAAAATTGTTGGCTGCCTCCATCATTCTCGGTCACTTTGTCACACGTCGTGCGCTCCATCTCAGCTCTTTTGGTCGTTGGTTGCACCATGTCGCACCGACGGTTCTAGCTCCCCCTTGGCCGGTTGCAGCATGCCTTGCTGTGGTTGCATCTCTCCTCCAGACCGGTCGTCAATCTTATCACGACCTAGTTGGAGTGCACGACGACTGCGACAGAGGACGATGATGGTATGTAGGTGGGTGGCGCATGGCCAGGCCGTCGCCGTGGTGAGGCGGCTGTCTGCCTACGGATGCCAAACCCGTTCGATTCGTAGCGTCCTCTTGTGCCATTACCGCAACTCGCCATGCAGTGTGCATCGAGGCGCATCACACGAACCCTATCATCCGTACACCGACGACCGCACCTACCGGCAAAGGGCGGACCTGTAGCACACAGTAATACACGGGATGGTGGTGGCGGCCATCGCAGTTGAGTTTCTAGGTGGGGTGGATCGAGACAGCGGAGGAGAGAGGTGAGTTACTTGGTGAGAGAGTAACAAAGGGGGAGGGGGTGAGTGGACGACAGCAACATTTCGCGTGAAAGAGATGAGGAATAGGGGGAAAAGCGGTGCATGGTCCCACTACGCATAATGCCTGCCTGCTACCGGCCAAAAATGTGGCCGCTCAACCGGAAGAAATCGGTTACTTTTTTCTCGAGAAGAGATGAGGAGACAGAGTCTGACACCGTACCGACAAAAAAGAAAGGTGAAGATCTTGTTGTTAGTATAACTAGCAAATATGCCCGTACGTTGCAACGGGAGAAATATTTATCATCGCCTTAAATTTGTTGCAATGGAAGAAAACTTAATCACATTTCTGAAGGAAATATGACTAGAGGCAATAATAAAGTTGTTATTTATATTTCCTTATACGATGATAAATGTTTATTATTCATGCTAAAATTGTACTAACCAGAAACTTCATACATGTGTGAATACATAGACAAAACAAAGTGTCCCTAGTATGTCTCTACTTGACTAGCTCGCTAATCAATGATGGTTAAGTTTCCTGACCATAGACATGTGTTGTCATTTGATAAACGGGATCACATCATTAGGAGAATGATGTGATGAACAACACCCATCTGTTAGCTTAGCATAATGATCGCTAAGTTTTATTGCTATTGCTTTCTTCATGACTTATGCATATTCCTTTGACTATGAGATTATGCAACTCCCGAATACCGGAGGAACACCTTGTGTGCTATCAAACGTCACAAGTAACTGGATGATTATAAACATGCTCTACAGGTGTCTCCGAAGGTGTTTGTTGGGTTGACATAGATCGAGATTAGGATTTGTCACTCCAGTATTGGAGAGGTATCTCTGGGCCCTCTCGGTTATGCACATCACGATAAGCCTTGCAAGCAATGTGAATAATAAGTTAGTTGCGGTATGGTGCATTATGAAACGAGTAAAGAGACTTGCTGGTAACGAGATTGAACTAGGTAGTGAGATACCACGATCGAATCTCGGGCAAGTAACATACCGATGACAAAGGAAATGACGTATGTTGTCATTGCGGTTTGACCGATGAAGATCTTCGTAGAATATGTAGGAACCAATATGAGCATCCAGGTTCCGCTATTGGTTATTGGTCGGAGACGTGTCTCGGTCATGTCTACATAGTTCTCGAACCTGTAGGGTCCGCACGCTTAACGTTCGATGACAATTTGTATTATGAGTTATGTGTTTTGGTGACCGAAGTTTGTTCAGAGTCCCGGATGAGATCACGGACATGACGAGGAGTCTCGAAATGGTCGATAGGTAAAGACTGATATATTAGAAGATGGTATTCGGACACATGAATGGTTTCAAGTGGTCCGGGTATTTTTCCGGAGTACCGTGTGGTTACCGGAACCCCCCACCCCCTGGGGAAGTATTGGTCCTACGTGGGTCATAGGGTAGAGAGAAGGAAGCCGACAAGGGGTGCCCCCCCATGGGAGCCCGAATTGGACAAGCGGAGGGGCTAGTGCCCTGATGCGGCTTGAAGCTACGTCGGTATTTCCACAAAAAGGAAGGGATGATGCAGCACAACGACGGTAGGTATTTCCCTTAGTGATGAGACCAAGGTTATCGAACCAGTATGAGAACCAAGCAACACAACATAAACAACTCCTGCGCACAAATAACAACTACTCGCTACCCGATGTGTTAAAGGGGTTGTCAATCCTTTTCGGGTAACAGCGCCAGAAATTGGTGCGTGGATGAGAGAAAGTTGTAATAGATTGCTAGATCGAACGCCAAATAAAATAAATAAGAATAAAATGCAGCAAGGTATTTTTGTATTTTTGGTTTAATAGATCTGAAAATAAATGCAAAGGAAAATAGATCGCAAAGGCAAATAATATGAGAAAGAAGACCCGGGGGCCGTAGGTTTCACTAGTGGCTTATCTCGAGAAAAATAACGAACAGTGGGTGAACAAATTACTGTTGGGCAATTGACAAAACTTTAAATACTCATGACGATATCCAGGCAATGATCATTACATAGGCCTCACGTCCAAGATTAGTAGACCGACTCCTGCCTGCATCTACTACTATTACTCCACACATCGACCACTATCCAGCATGCATCTAGTGTATTAAGTTCATGGAGAAACGGAGTAATGCAATAAGAACGATGACATGATGTAGACAAGATCTATCTATGTAGAGATAGACCCCATCATTTTATCCTTAGTAGCAACGATACATACGTGTCGGTCCCCTTCTTGTCACTGGGATCAAGCACCGTAAGATCGAACCCACTACAAAGCATCTCTTCCCATTGCAAGATAAATAGATCAAGTTGGCTAAACAAAACCCAAATATCGGAGAAGAAATACGAGGCTATAAGCAATCATGCATAAAAGAGATCAAAGAAACTCAAGTACTTTCATGGATATAAAAAGATAGATCTGATCATAAACTCAAAGTTCATTGATCCCAACAAACACACCGCGAAAAGAGTTACATCATATGGATCTCCAAGAGACCATTGTATTGAGAATTCAGCAAGAGAGAGGAAGTCATCTAGCTACTAACTACAGAACCGAAGGTCTATAGAGAACTACTCATGCATCATCGAAGAGGCACCAATGGAGGTGGTGAATCCCATCCGAGATGGTTGGATCTGGTGGTTCTGGACTCTGCGGCGGCTGGAATTGATTTTCGTCGACTCCCCTAGGGTTTTTGGTATATTGGGGTATTTATAGAGCAAAGAGGCGGTCCGGGGGGCACCCGAGGTGGGCACAACCCACCAGGGCGCGCCTGGGCCTCCTGGCATGCCCTGGTGGGTTGTGCTCTCCTCGGAGCACCCCCAGGCGTAGCGAGGGCCCATTACGTGTCTTCTGGTCCAAAAAAATATCTCCGTAAAGTTTCGTTGCATTTGGACTCCGTTTGGTATTGATTTTCCGCGATGTAAAAAACATGCAGAAAACAGCAACCGGCACTTGACACTATGTCAATAGGTTAGTACCAAAAAATGATATAAAATGACTATAAAATGATTATAGAACATCCGATAATATAACAGCAGGGAACAATAAAAAATTATAGATACGTTGGAGACGTATCAGCATCCCCAAGCTTAACTCCTACTCGTCCTCGAGTAGTTAGATGATGAAAACAGAATTTTTGATGTGGAATGTTGCGTATCATGTCATATCATATTTCTTTTCTTTGTAGCATGGACATTTGGACTTTTATATTGTTCAAAGAAATAGTCTAGTTTTGACATGATAATTTAAATACTCAAGCATATCAACAAGCAACCATGTCTTTAAAAATATCAACGCTAAAATAAGTTATCCCTAGCCCATTATGCTCAATCATTGATCCATTCATGAAACACACTCGCATATTAGCTACACCCAATACTCAAGTACGATCATATTGCCTCCTAGTTGGTGCTTTTCATAAGAGAAGATGGAGACTCAAATTCAAAATAAAAATTGCATAAAGTAAAAGAAAGGCCCTTCACAGAGGGAAGTAGGGATTTGTAGTGGTGCCAGAGCTCAAAGCGAAAAACTTAGAGATAAAAACATTTGGGGCGGTGTGTCCTTCCCACCAACGAAAATGACTTAGAGTTCCCAACACTTTCCATGCTAGATATATCATAGGCGGTTCCCAAACAGAAAATAATTCCTTTTTCAACCATACTTTCACTTTCCATGGCTAACCGTATCCACGGGTGCCTTCCATACCAACACTTTCCAAGGAATTTATTATTTGTCAACATAAAGTAAATTCATTTTTCATTTCGGGACTGGGCATCCCTAATACCTTTGCCTAACTCTCGTGCAATGACAAGTGAATAAACACTCATCATGAGAATAACACATCTAGCATGGAAAATATTAGCCACCCCTCACCGCTCCGCGAGGAAACGAACACACAAAAGAGAAGTTTATTCTGAAAATTAGAGATGGAGCATACAAATTTGCTTAGAACGGCAAAAGAATACCGCATATAGGTAGATATAGTGGACTCATGTGGCGAAACTGGTTTAATGGTTTTTGGATGCACAAGTAGAGATCATACTTAGTGCAAAATGAAGGCTAGGAAAAGATTGGGAAGCGACCAACCAAGAAACGAATAATCTCATAAGCAAACATTAAGCATAATTAACCTTGAATAATGCACCACAAGTAGGATATAATTTCATCACACAACTATTGACTTTTGTGCTTGCATAGGGAATCACAAACCTTAACACCAATATTCTTACTAAAGCATAATTACTCATCAACATAACTCACATATCACATCATCATATCTCAAAACTATTACTAAGAATCAAGTTTATTTTGTCCAATGATTTTCATGAAAGTTTTTATTATATCCTTCTTGGATATCTATCACTTTGGAACTAATTTTTATATGTTGCTTTTGATAAGCTCAAACAAATATAAGTGAAGATCATGAGCATAATTTTTCTTTCTTTCTCTCAAATTAGTTTAAGTGAAGCAAGAGAGAATTTCTTGAAAATTTTACTAACTCTCAAATAAATCTAAGTGAATCAAGAGAGCATTTCTTCAAAAATAATAAAGCACACAGTGCTAAAAAAGATACAAGTGAATCACTAGAGCAAGTCCATAGCTCATAAAAATTTAAGTGAAGCATAGAGAGCAATTCTAACAAGTCATGACATAATTTTGGCTCTCTCAAATAGGTGTGTCCAGCAAGGAATCAAGACTTAAAACACAAAATAAAACAATAAAAGACTCATATCATACAAGACGCTCCAAGCAAAACACATAGTGTGTGACGAATAAAAATATAGCTTCGAGTAAAATACTGATGGTCGTTAGAAGAAAGGAGGATGCCACTCGGGGGCATCCCCAATCTTAGTTGCTTGATCTCTTTTGGATAATAGCTTGGGATGCCGGGGCATCCCCAAGCTTAGGCTCTTCTTACTCCTTATTCCTTCATCCATCGTAAGATAACTTAAAACTTGAAAACTTCCATCACACAAAACTCAACAAAACCTTAATGAGATCCATTAGTGTAAGAAAGCAAATCACTACTATAATTACCGTGCCAAACCAATTCATATTTTGTTTGTGCATTATATCTACTATATTCCAACTTTTCTATGGCAAAAATTCATCAAATAAAACCATAGAGCCATCAAAACAAGCACACAACGCAAAGAAAATAGAATTTGTCAAAACAGAACAGTCTGTAGCAATCTGACTATTTTGAATACTTCTGAAACTCCAAAAATTCTAAAAAATTAGGAAGACCTGAGCAATTTGTATACTAATCTACTGGAAAAAGAATTGGCATTTTTACCATGCCCTGATAAAAAATAAGAACTGTTTTCGTGAGCACAAAATTTCCTATTTTTCAGCAAGATCAAACAACTATCACCCAAGAAGATCCTAAAGGCTTTACTTGGCACAAAAACTAATTAAAACACAAAAAACACAATCATAACAGTATCATAATTGTGCAAACACTCAAGAAGAAAAATCAAAAAGCAAAAATAAATTTTATTCATTGGGTTACCTCCCAACAAGCGCTATAGTTTTACGCCCTTAGGTAGGCATAAAGCAAGGATCTAAGTTTTGTCATCTTTGTTTTGAGATCCATAAGATGCCCTCATGATTAATTCATACTAGGACATAAAGGCGCCCGTTGCGGTGCCCGTCTTGATGAAAGAATTATTTAAATATATAAAAAGTCTAAAAGCCTTTAGTTTTAAGGAGGAAATGAAGAATTGCTATAGTAAATCAGTGTGGATAGTGTGGCATATTGGTTCAAGCTCTAGGTATAGGTTGGAAAATCAAAGGGTGACAATTCCATCATAAAAGTTTGTTTACTTATGACATTTGCTAAGATGTTTGAATATGTGGTGGAGCGTGTCTGAATTTTTTCTAAGGCAGCAAGCAATAGAGAAGTAGGAGCTAATTCAGTAACTACCATTGAAAAGGCATGAGCGGTTACTGTATCGCCATCCCTAACACTTAACGACTCATTAGTCCAATAACTTCTGGAGAATTCTAGCAGATATAAAAATGCATATATTCAATTTTTTGTGCATAACTGATGCAGCTAGCAAAACATACCTCAAAGTTCCTAGCATAGGTTCCATTATCATCTAAAATGCAGCTGAAATTATAGAACTGATAATTATTTTCATATGTTGTCCATCAAGTTGCACATTGCTAGTTTTACTCAACGCTGCAACCGTATCTTAGACGTCCCACTTTGATTATAGCGAATCGATCATCGTTTTAAATCACCTAACTCGTAAAAAGGCTCCTGCACCATCACACATACAAGTAACTCAGAAAATGTTTTGCTTAATCAGAAGAAGAATGACCTGGTATTGATATAGCACAGAAAACGAGCGGTGCAGCTTGATAAAAAATGTTTTCTTTAATCAGAAGAGAAGTCAAAAGCTGGTTGCAGCTTGGGCCATAGTAATAGTTTAAGCTCTATAGTTAACTGGATGAAAATGGGATTTGAACATGAACACAGTGTACTTACATGAGCCAAAGATACCTTACTGGGGATCAAGATTCTGGGAAGAGGGAGGAAACACGCATCCCTAGCTCTTACTCCCTCCGTTCGGAATTACTCGTCCAAAAAAATGAATGTATCTAGATGTATTTTAGTTGTAGATACATCCATTTTTGTGACAAGTAATTCTGAATGGAGGGAGTACAATAGACACACTTTGTCTTGTGCAAACTTATATCATACATTATTCATTGACCAATCTGCAGCTGCATAGTTAACTGATGAGTAATATTTGAAGTACAGAAACAACTTGTTTTTGGTACATAGTACATGTAGCTGAAATATATGTCCACAGTAACGTCTTCATATCTGATTAACAACAACCAAATCGCAAATAAGATGGCAACATCAGAAACTTGTGGTCGGTTGTGAGCAGTGCAGATTAACAGTGTTAGAATATTTAGGAGGGATAATTACCTGAGGTTACTGTCATCGTATTTTTGTCACATCACACCAGACAATTCATCAATCAATTCAAGTGCGAAGGTCAAAGAGCCATGTCAACGGAAAAGGACCAAATTTTATATAGTTGTAACGCCCCGGGTTCGTTGCGCCAGGTGTCTGTCAGTTATTCGCCGTCCTTGCCATGTCATGTGCTTGCGTGTCGCTCTTTGCCATGTCATCATCTGCATTTCATATCATGTCATCATGTGCATTGCATTCGCATACGTGTTCGTTTCATGAATCCGAGCATTTTCCCCGTTGTCCGTTTTGCAATCCGGCGCTCCTATGTTCCCCGGCGTCCCCTTTTACCTTCTTCCGTGAGCGGGTGTTAAACGTTCTCGGAATGGACCGAGGTTTGTCAAGCGGCCTTGGTATAGCACCGGTAGACCGCCTGTCAAGTTTCGGGTCATTCGGAGGTCGTTTGATACTCCAACGGTTAACCGGGTATCCGCGAAGGCCTCTTTGGTGTGCAGCCCAACACCCCTTTCAAAGTGGCCCAAAACCCATCTAAGTCATCTCCACCCTCTCGGTCGTTCGATCACGATTGCGTGGCCGAAAACCGCACTCCATTTGGAGCTTCCTAGCCCCCTCTACATATAAATATGTGCCTCCCCCGTCCAAATCGCAGATGAAACCCTAGCCCCGCTCCCTCTCCGCCGCCGGACACGTCCGTCCGCGCCGGACATGTCCACCGGCCACCTCACCTCGGCCAATGGCGTCGCGCCACGTCATCGCCTCCGCCCCGCACCCAATCCCAGTGCGCCACCTCACCCTCTCTCTCCTCTCTCCACCGCGAAGCTCGCGGGACCCGGATCGGGCCCGCGCGAGCCCGCGCCGCCGCCGCCGTCCGCCCGCTCGGCCCGCGTCCACCGCCGCCGTCCGCTCGCCGCCGCCGCGCCTGCCAGCCGCCGCGCGCCGCCCGTGCGACCTCGCCGTCGGCCACCGGAGGGCGCGGGTCGCCGCCTCCCTCCGCCAGCGTCGCCCCGCCGCTTTCGCCATGCACCCCGCGCCGCTCCTCAGCCGCTGGCCGCCGCCTCCACCCCGCGCCCGCGGTGCCCCGCCTCTCTCCAGCCGCCCGCGCCGGCGTCCGCCATGCGCCGCCGCCGCCATGCATCGCCACCCCGCCGGGCACCGTCACGGCGCCGCCCCCGCGCCTCCTCTCCTCCGCCCCGGCCAGATCCGCCCGTGGGAGGTCCGGATCCGGCGAATCCAGCTTCTCCGGCGAGCTCCGGCCGCCGTCTGCTCCTTCTCCGGCGAAGCTCCGGCCGGATCCGGCTCCGTTTCCGCGCGTTGACTTTTACCCTTAAGGTCGATTTTTCTGCTAAGTCCTTTTCTGTGTTTATTTTGTTACATGTTCATCGCATCATAACTTTGCACCCATGGCTCCGTTTTGGGCGTATAGCATACAAAATTGTTCTTCTCGATGAGTACATCATTCCATCTCATTGAATCATTTTCATTTGAGCTCATCTTGTTGCCCGAAATGCTGTTAGAAGAGGGCTATGTGATGTTAGTTTCTGATTCTTATCAGAATATGCACTTTTGTCATTTTTGCCATGATTGATGTGTGCATCCTATGAAGGTGAGTCCTACATGTGCTTTGTAATATGCCATGCCATCTTTCCAGAGATTTATTCCATGTATTTTTGCGATCTTTGTGGTGACTAGCACAAGCATGCAAACTAGGGTACTTAATGTTGCTGATTTCAGAGACTTTGTAATTTCACTAAGTCCCTGCCTGCTGTTATTTTTATGCCATGTGTTCATGTTGTTTCAGAGAGATCTATGCCTCTTTTGAGCATGATCATTAAGGGTGTTTTGAGCATATGGATTTGCTCTATCCATCCATGCCTTGTTTTGTATTTATGGAGTGCCATAGCTTGAATCAGTCGAGCTCTACTTTTGCTATAAAATGTTACTGGCAGATTGTTTACATGTTATTCGATTTTGCCAAGCTTGTTTTAGTTGATCCTTGCATGATATATTGTTGTTCTTGCCATGTTTAGCTTCTATGTCATGTATTATTGATGGATGTATGCTTAGTTTATCATGCATTGCTCTGTAGTGAGTGCATCGAGCTCACGAACATGCCTATTCGTTATCTGTTTTTGACATGTCCAGTTTTCTGCTAAGTCTGAAACCTGTAACGAAACTTTCTTATTTGACATGGGCGTTATTATATTTTCTGATCCTTTTTGGCTTATGGTCAGTAAGGGACTTTTGTTAAGTGCTTTGAGTAGATTCATGCCATGCCTTACTTTGCTATGTCCTGATCTTATAGCATGTTGTTTCATTGCTCTAAACATATCATCCTGATGTTAATTCCTGGCATGTTATTTTCACCAAGTCTGTGAACCTGTTATCTTTTGCACTTTTGCCATGCTTGTTTGAACCTGTTGTGGTGTGATTTAGCCGTAGCTCAGTGTTCATCTTTTGTCAAGCATCTTGAGTAGATTACTTTCATATGCTTTGTTGATATATTTGGGTGCAGTAGCTTAGTTTCTTGTTGCTTGCTAAGTAGCATCATGCTGTTAATGGCAGATTCTTGTCATTCTTGTTTTGCTTGTCATTTGCAAACCGTGCATCCGATTCCGGTGATCTTTATATCGATTTCAACCGAAATCACATCACCTTTCCAGTGGCATATTTGGGTTGCCAAGTTTATGCCTTGTTAATCTTTTTCCTTCCGAAGCATGCATATGCATTGCATACCACATCTCGCATATCATGCCATGTTTATGTGGTGGTTGTTTACTTTGTTGTTTGCTTCTTTCCGGTGTTGCTTCTTCGGGTTAGTTCCGATAACGTTGCGATTGTGAGGATCCGTTCGTCTACGTCCGTTTGTCTTCTTCATGGACTCGTTCTTCTTCCTTGCGGGATCTCAGGCAAGATGACCATACCCTCGAAATCACTTCTATCTTTGCTTGCTAGATTGCTCGCTCTTTTGCTATGCCTATGCTGCGATACCTACCACTTGCTTATCATGCCTCCCATATTGTTAAACCAAGCCTCTAACCCACCTTGTCCTAGCAAACCGTTGTTTGGCTATGTTACCGTTTTGCTCAACCCCTCTTATAGCGTTGTTAGTTGCAGGTGAAGATGAAGTTTGTTCCTTGTTGGAACATGGAGATGTTGTTCCTTGTTGGAACATGTTTACTTGTTGGGATATCACAATATATCTTATTTAATTAATGCATCTATATACTTGGTAAAGGGTGGAAGGCTCGGCCTTATGCCTGGTGTTTTGTTCCACTCTTGCCGCCCTAGTTTCCGTCATATCGGTGTTATTTTCCCGGATTTTGCGTCCCTAATGCGGGCGGGTGATTTATGGGACCCCCTTGACAGTTCGCTTTGAATAAGACTCTTCCAGCAAGGCCCAACCTTGGTTTTACCATTTGCCTACCACCTATCCCTTTCCCTTGGGTTTGATCAGCCCGAGGGTCATCTTTATTTAGCCCCCCCGGGCCAATGCTTGTCTAAGTGTTGGTCCGAACCGAGCCGCCTGCGGGGCCACCGCGGGGAAACTCGAGGCCTGGTTTTACTCGTAGCCTGTCTCATCCGGTGTTGCCCTGAGAACGAGATATGTGCAGCTCCTATCAGGATGTCGGCGCATCGGGCGGCTTTGCTGGACTTGTTTTATTGCTGTCGAAATGTCTTGTAGCCGGGATTCCGAGACTGATCGGGTCTTCCCGGGGAGAAGGAATATCCTTCGTTGATCGCGAGAGCTTATCATGGGCTAAGTTGGGACACCCCTGCAGGGTTTGAACTTTCGAAAGCCGTGCCCGGGGTTATGTGGCAGATGGGAATTTGTTAATGTCCGGTTGTAGAAAACCCGAAGTAGATCTTAATTAAAATACACCAACCGTGTGTGTAACCGTGATGGTCTCTTCTCGGCGGGGTCCGGGAAGTGAACACAGTTGTTGGAGTTATGCTTGACGTAAGTAGTTTCAGGATCACTTATTGATCATAGTTGTTCGACCGTGCTTTGCCTTCTCTTCTCGCTCTCTTTTGCGTATGTTAGCCACCATATATGCTAGTCGCTGCTGCAGCTCCACCTCATACCTTTTACCCTACCTATAAGCTTAAATAGTCTTGATCTCGCGGGTGTGAGATTGCTGAGTCCCCGTGACTCACAGATACTTCCAAAACCAGTTTGCAGGTGCCGATGAGACCGTGCAGGTGACACACCCGAGCTCCAGGAGGAGCTTGATGAAGATCCTATCCTTTATGTTGTTTCGTTCTAGTCGATCAGTAGTGGAGCCCAGTTGGGGTCGATCGGGGACCTATGTCGCTTTTGGGGTTTCTTCTTTTATTTTGGCTCCGAAGTCGGGCCCTGATTGTAACTGTATGATGTAATGTTTTATTCATGTATTTGTGTGAAGTGGCGATTGTAAGACAACTATGTATCTCTTTCCCTTATGTATTACATGGGTTGTGTGAAGATTACCTCACTTGCGACATTGCTTTCAATGCGGTTATGCCTCTAAGTTGTGCTTCGACACGTGGGAGATATAGCCGCATCGAGAGCGTTACAAGTTGGTATCAGAGCCTTCCCCGACCTTAGGAGCCCCCACTGATTGATCGTTTTTAGCGGCCGAGTTATGTCTAGAAAAATGTTTTGAGTCATTTAGGAATTATATATCGGAGAGTTTAGGATTTATTTTTACTTCCCAGTCTCCTCATCGCTTTGGTAAGGCATCCTGACGTAGAGTTTTGACTCTTCTCTTCTCAAATTTCACTAAATTTTTTTTTAGGATCACGCGGGTATCTTAGAATCGTTCCGATGGTTTTATGATGACAACATTGTCTTGGTTGCCTCCCGTCAGCAGGGGTTTTAGTGGAGGTGTCCCGGGGAGTTGAGCTCCGAGGTGTTGTCGTCATAATTTTATCGTTACAGTTCTGGAATACCTGAGTTTAGTACGCCGACATCGAAAATCTCTTTTGTACAGTTGTTGGTGAGATAACCCTGATAGCCCAGTACTGAGGCGAGTGCGGGAGTATTGCCATGACTCGTATAACGGATGCTTTTCGAAGGTTGAGGTAGATGATTTCCGAAGGTTTCTTGGTTATGTGTTGAAGGATGGATACAGCTGGATCTAGGTTTTGTTAGTTTGGGTGATATATTTTGTGTCCCCTGTATCCCTAACACCTGATTGCATAACCAGAAAGTTTCGGGAGTTTATAAGTGGGAATTCAAGTATCTCGTATGATATCTTTCCAACAGACACATGATACGATATGGGATCTATCATATGTTTGTTTCCGGCCTATTTCCTGAGCCAAATCCTTTGTTTTGTTTTATTTTTGGTATCCGAGTTGCTTTGAAGTCAAATGTTGAATCCATACCTTTCCTAAACGGTGTTCTCATATTTCTATGTGAATACTAATCCTTCTTGGTCACTGAGATTGTCTTTTCAATTCTTTCCAACCGGTGTGTCCCTCTTCAAGTGGATCCGATCACTTCAACATTCGCAAGATCAATTATCAGTTCTTCTCAACGGTGTTTGCTTCATCCGTTCCAAGTTGTCTTTGTTTTCCCGCCCTCCCACCCTCTTTCTTCAAGGACTCAGATTTCTTAATCATGTATCCTTTCATTGATGGAAGTTTCTTCATTCTTTCCTTCAATGTTATTATCCGGTGATTATCATGAAGATGATCAGGGGTTTCAAGTTCATCATTCGTCATTCTTTTCTTCTCCGGTGGTTCCAATTCAAGCTTTATCGGTCACATCTTTTCCTCGTTTCAAATGATTTTTCTCGTACCGGTGCACCTCTTAATCATCCACTTTCCGCTATTCAATTGTTCCGGAGTGATGAAGATATCTCAGAAGATTCAAGTTTCCATTCTCAATTCACTCAATTTCTTTTGAGGATGTTATCTCATTCAAGCCATTTAAATCATACCGGTGCAATCTCCCTTTCAAGCAATCGTTCAACGGTGTTTCTTTTGAGTGGGCCCTAACCCACAGGTCTTTTCCCAGGATCTTACCTGACTCTTCTAATCATCCCGAAGCGATTCCCAAATACTTTTCGAAGTTTGACGTAAGAATGAATTTTTCATCAGTCATATGTCTTTCTCCAAGATCGCTTTCAAATTCTTTTCATCTTTGGCTCAACCTTTCCTCTCGTAATCCTTCCGGAGTTTCTCAACAGTTTGGTGGTGTTTCTCCTCGTCATTCTCAGCATTTGAAGACCGAAGAAGAGTTTCTCTTAAATTTTGCTCCATTCTCTTCAAGATTCATGGTTCTAGCTTGATGCCATCCTCTCATAATCGTTTTCGATTGTGAGAATTCTTTTCACCCATCCGGAGCATTTCAGGAGTCTTTTCAGTTTGATTCTCCGAAGCCCATAATCTCAGAATTCTTCATTCTCAGCTTTCAGCTCTCGTTCTCCAAATTCTTACCGGTGATTCATCCCTTTACTTCGTTCGTTTTCAATTCTTACGGTGGTTCGTTCAAGTTCTCTTTCTATGTTATCATATCAATCTATTCGTTGTTTCAATTCCATCGGTGGTTCGTTGAAGACCTTCCCAAGTTTGCGCCATATTTATCTTAATCCTTTCTACGAGAATAAGTAGTATGCCAAATCCGTTGCTTGTCATCAATCTAAATTGGTGAAGGATACGCATAACACAATTCTTGTTCTTGTTTCATCCAAGTGATTAATTCCTTATTCCGGAGATTCATCAAAATTCTTGTTTTCAATTGTTTCATCTTGTCTTCCTCGGAGTTCCAAGATCTCGCAATTCTATCACCACGGAGGTCCATCTAATCATCTCAAAGCTTTACCTTGCGTTTTCAACTTCTCGTTATTTTTATCATCCTTTTATTACCGGAGTTCTTCATAGAGGCTACATGATGATTCACAAAGGATTTAATTCCTTCTCGAAGTGTTCATCGAGATTCTTTTCAGAGGAGCTCAAGTATTCTTTATCTTGCATTTTAAAGTGCAATCCTGTCAACCCTATCATTCGAGGTGGTATTATGTCATTCTTGATAATTGGAGTTCATGTCTCATGACTCACATGTTGTCAAGAATGAGGTATTTTAAATCCATCAATCTCTTCATTGGAGTTATCTTGGGTTATATTTCACCTAAAGCCTACCCTAAGGATTGTTGCTATTTGTGGTGCTCATTAATGACCCAAGTTCTTCATTTGTCCTCCCGGTGAAATAAGTTTCTCGTCTCCTTGTTGATATCAGTCCAATCATTTGTTTTCGTTGGTGGCAGAAGCTCACCTTATAATTTTGAGATGTTTCCATAAGCCCACTACAAGCTTATTCTTTTCGTTGTTGGTTTTTCCAACAACTCCGTTCAATCCTTATTTTAAGGAGGCTCTTTCAAATTCAATTGTGATAGAAGTTGTTGTTCTCTTTTCTGTTCTCTCGATTCCACTTTTTCATTTGTTCTGAAGGCATTGTGATATTGCTCTCTTCGAACCATCTTCTTGTGTTGTCAAGATCATCTTCTTTTCTTGCTTATCCTTTTAACCGGAGTGTTGTATCATCCCTTCAATAACTTTTCATCTCATCAAGTTTTCTTCTCTTTTCTACCTAAGTGCCGTCCAAATTCGGTCATTCTTGTTCCTTGGCTATCTCATCTTACCGAGGTGGTCATATTCTTTTCGTTCGTGAAGCTCTTTTTTCCATGTCTTTCAACCTTCAAGTTCTCGTAATACTCCTTGGTCCTCTTTTCTACCGGATTGGTTGCAATCTCGTTCATCTCTGTTGTACTCTTTCTCTTAAATTGTTCAACCTCTCAAGGTTCTTTGGTTTCACTCTTTTGTCAAAGAAGCAACTTAGCTTTACCTCTTCTCTTTCTCTTCCGTTTTCCCCTCCGGTGCCATTCCTAGATCTCGGGACGAGATCCTCTCGTAGTGGTGGAGTGTTGTAACGCCCCGGGTTCGTTGCGCCAGGTGTCTATCAGTTATTCGCCGTCCTTGCCATGTCATGTGCTTGCGTGTCGCTCTTTGCCATGTCATCCTCTGCATTTCATATCATGTCATCATGTGCATCGCATTCGCATACGTGTTCGTTTCATGAATCCGAGCATTTTCCCCGTTGTCCGTTTTGCAATCCGGCGCTCCTATGTTCCCTGGCGTCCCCTTTTACCTTCTTCCGTGAGCGGGTGTTAAACATTCTCGGAATGGACCGAGGTTTGTCAAGCGGCCTTGGTATAGCACCGGTAGACCGCCTGTCAAGTTTCGGGTCATTCGGAGGTCGTTTGATACTCCAACGGTTAACCTGGTATCCGCGAAGGCCTCTTTGGTGTGCAGCCCAACACCCCTTTCAAAGTGGCCCAAAACCCATCTAAGTCATCTCCACCCTCTCGGTCGTTCGATCACGATCGCGTGGCCGAAAACCGCACTCCATTTGGAGCTTCCTAGCCCCCTCTACCTATAAATATGTGCCTCCCCCGTCCAAATCGCAGATGAAACCCTAGCCCCGCTCCCTCTCCGCCGCCGGACACGTTCGTCCGCGCCGGACATGTCCACCGGCCACCTCACCTCGGCCAATGGCGTCGCGCCACGTCATCGCCGCCGCCCCCGCGCCCAATCCCAGTGCGCCACCTCACCCTCTCTCTCCTCTCTCCACCGCGCGGCCCGCGGGACCTGGATCGGGCCCGCGCTGCCGCCTCCGTCCGCCCGCTCGGCCCGCGTCCACCGCCGCCGCCCGCTCACCGCCGCCGCGCCTGCCAGCCGCCGCGCGCCACCCGTCCGACCTCGCCGCCGGCCACCGGAGGGCGCGCGCCGCCGCCTCCCTCCGCCAGCGTCGCCCCGCCGCCTTCGCCATGCACCCCGCGCCGCTCCTCAGCCGCTGGCCGCCGCCTCCACCCCGCGCCCGTGGCGCCCCGCCTCTCTCGCGCCGCCCGCGCTGGCGTCCGCCATGCGCCGCCGCCGCCATGCATCGCCACCCCGCCGGGCACCGTCACAGCGCCGCCCCCACGCCTCCTCTCCTCCGCCCCGGCCAGATCCAGCCGTGGGAGGTCCGGATCCGGCGAATCCAGCTTCTCCAGCGAGCTCCGGCCGCCGTCTGCTCCTTCTCCGGCGAAGCTCCGGCCGGATCCGGCTTCGTTTCCGCGCGTTGACTTTTACCCTTAAGGTCGATTTTTCTGCTAAGTCCTTTTCTATGTTTATTTTGTTACATGTTCATCGCATCATAACTTTGCACCCGTTGCTCCGTTTCGGGCGTATAGCATGTCGAATTGTTCGTCTTGATGAGTAAATCATTTAGTCACATTGCATCATTTTCATTTGAGCTCATCTTGTTGCCCGAAATGCTGTTAGAAGAGGGCTATGTGATGTTAGTTTCTGATTCTTATCAGAACATGCACTTTTATCATTTTTGCCATGATTGATGTGTGCATCCTATGAAGTTGAGTCCTACATGTGTTTTGTAATATGCCATGCAATCCTTCCATAGATTTATGCCATTTATTTTTGTGATATTTGTGGTGACTAGCACAAGCATGCAAACTAGGGTACTTAATGTTGCTGATTTCAGAGACTTAGTAATTTCACAAAGTCCCTGCCTGCTGTTATTTTTATGCCATGTGTTCATGTTGTTTCAGAGAGATCTATGCCTCTTTTGAGCATGATCAGTAAGGGTGTTTTGAGCATATGGATTTGCTCTATCCATCCATGCCTTTGTTTGCATTTATGGAGTGCCATAGCTTGAGTCAATCGAGCTCTACTTTTGCTATGAAATGTTACTGGCAGATTGTTTACATGTTATTCGATTTTGCCAAGCTTGTTTTAGTTGACCCTTGCATGATATATTGTTGTTCTTGCCATGTTTAACTTCTATGCCATGTCTTCTTGATGGATGTATGCTTAGTTTATCATGCATTGCTCTGTAGTGAGTGCATCGTGCTCACGAACATGCCTACTTGTTATCTGTTTTTGACATGTCTAGTTTTCTGCCAAGTCTGAAACCTGTAATGGAACTTGCTTATTTGACATGGGTGTTATTATATTTTCTGATCCTTTTTGGCTTATGCTCTGTAAAGGGCTTTCGTTAAGTGCTTTGAGTAGATTCATTCCATGCCTTACTTTGCTATGTCCTGATCTTATAGCATGTTGTTTCATTGCTCTAAACATATCATCCTGATGTTAATTCCTGGCATGTTATTTTCACTAAGTCTGTGAACCTGTTATCTTTTGCACTTTTGCCATGCTTGTTTGAACCTGTTGTGGTGTGATTTAGCCGTAGCTCAGTGTTCATCTTTTGTCAAGCATCTTGAGTAGATTACTGTCATATGCTTTGTTGATATGTTTGGGTGCAGTAGCTTAGTTTCTTGTTGCTTACTAAGTAGCATCATGCTGTTAATGGCAGATTCTTGTCATTCTTGTTTTGCTTGTCATTTGCAAACCGTGCATCCGATTCCGGTGATCTTTATATCGATTTCAACCGAAATCACATCACCTTTCCAGTGGCATATTTGGGTTGCCAAGTTTATGCCTTGTTAATCTTTTTCCTTCCGAAGCATGCATATGCATTGCATACCACATCTCGCATATCATGCCATGTTTATGTGGTGGTTGTTTACTTTGTTGTTTGCTTCTTTCCGGTGTTGCTTCTTCGGGTTAGTTCCGATAACGTTGCGATTGTGAGGATCCGTTCGTCTACGTCCGTTTGTCTTCTTCATGGACTCGTTCTTCTTCCTTGCGGGATCTCAGGCAAGATGACCATACCCTCGAAATCACTTCTATCTTTGCTTGCTAGATTGCTCGCTCTTTTGCTATGCCTATGCTGCGATACCTACCACTTGCTTATCATGCCTCCCATATTGTTAAACCAAGCCTCTAACCCACCTTGTCCTAGCAAACCATTGTTTGGCTATGTTACCGTTTTGCTCAGCCCCTCTTATAGCGTTGTTAGTTGCAGGTGAAGATGAAGTTTGTTCCTTGTTGGAACATGGAGATGTTGTTCCTTGTTGGAACATGTTTACTTGTTGGGATATCACAATATATCTTGTTTAATTAATGCATCTATATACTTGGTAAAGGGTGAAAGGCTCGGCCTTATGCCTGGTGTTTTGTTCCACTCTTGCCGCCCTAGTTTCCGTCATATCGGTGTTATGTTCCCGGATTTTGCGTCCCTAACGCGGGAGGGTGATTTATGGGACCCCCTTGACAGTTCGCTTTGAATAAGACTCTTCCAGCAAGGCCCAACCTTGGTTTTACCATTTGTCTACCACCTATCCCTTTCCCTTGGGTTTGATCAGCCCGAGGGTCATCTTTATTTAGCCCCCCCGGGCCAATGCTTGTCTAAGTGTTGGTCCGAACCGAGCCGCCTGCGGGGCCACCGCGGGGAAACTCGAGGCCTGGTTTTACTCGTAGACTGTCTCATCCGGTGTTGCCCTGAGAACGAGATATGTGCAGCTCCTATCAGGATGTCGGCGCATCAGGCGGCTTTGCTGGACTTGTTTTATTGCTGTCGAAATGTCTTGTAGCCGGGATTCCGAGACTGATCGGGTCTTCCCGGGGAGAAGGAATATTCTTCGTTGATCGCGAGAGCTTATCATGGGCTAAGTTGGGACACCCTTGCAGGGTTTGAACTTTCGAAAGCCGTGCCCGCGGTTATGTGGCAGATGGGAATTTGTTAATGTCCGGTTGTAGAAAACCCGAAGTTGATATTAATTAAAATACACCAACCGCGTGTGTAACCGTGATGGTCTCTTCTCGGCGGGGTCCGGGAAGTGAACACAGTTGTTGGAGTTATGCTTGACGTAAGTAGTTTCAGGATCACTTATTGATCATAGTTGTTCGACTGTGCTTTGCCTTCTCTTCTCGCTCTCTTTTGCGTATGTTAGCCACCATATATGCTAGTCACTGCTGCAGCTCCACCTCATACCTTTTACCCTACCTATAAGCTTAAATAGTCTTGATCTCGCGGGTGTGAGATTGCTGAGTCTCCGTGACTCACAGATACTTCCAAAACCAGTTTGAAGGTGCTGATGAGACTGTGCAGGTGACACACCCGAGCTCCAGGAGGAGCTTGATGAAGATCCTATCCTTTATGTTGTTTCGTTCTAGTCGATCAGTAGTGGAGCCCAGTTGGGGTCGATCGGGGACCTATGTCGCTTTTGGGGTTTCTTCTTTTATTTTGGCTCCGTAGTTGGGCCCTGATTGTAACTGTATGATGTAATGTTTTATTCATGTATTTGTGTGAAGTGGCGATTGTAAGCCAACTATGTATCTCTTTCCCTTATGTATTACATGAGTTGTGTGAAGATTACCTCACTTGCGACATTGCTTTCAATGCGGTTATGCCTCTAAGTCGTGCTTCGACACGTGGGAGATATAGCCGCATCGAGGGCGTTACAATAGTCCAAGTTGTAGAATTCCTGATTCACTTATCAAGCGTGTATCATGTGGAGGCCCCAGTATGCTTGTGGCAACAGGGTATTTAGCCATGGTCAGCGGAAGCCACCGTAAAATTCTTGTGCTCCGCCGCTGCCGGACGCCGAGATAGGGGGTTGGTAGTGCCGCCGGGCGCCCAAAGCATATGCAAGCTCGATGGTTGCGAGATTGGTGGTTAGCTTGCGCCGTCTCCGCTGTTGTAGCCTTGGGCTCATGGATACCGCAGAAAAGGAAAGGATGATGATGCAAGCGGAGGAGAGTACTTGTAGGCAGAAACTGCCATTCGTTAGAGCTAGAAGAAGAGGAAACGCAAGGTCGGCCATCTTCTGTGCCATTAAGCTTGAACCTTGAAGAAACTACTGCATCATGGCCTTCCGCACTGCACGCCGCCACTCCGCCTCCCAACCTGTCATCGTCGACGTAACCGGGTTCGCCTCGTTATAAGGAACTGGGCTTAAGATAAAGGCCCGACCTTCTGTCCCCCTCACGATCATGCGGCCCAGTTCATTAGAAGGCTCCAAAATTGATCAGTGGAGTAGTGGCCCTTTTGAAGTTGGCCCGGCCGGCTCGCATGGTCTGACGAGGCAAATGAGAGGTCAGGGATGCCGTCAGATGACAGAATAATCCGATGCGTTCGTACCATTGATCGGACGGGTACATGAGTCAAATTGCTGAGAGGGGTCATAGGTCGCTCTGTTATACTGTTTTTAATGGTGGCCTAATTCTTTGTAGCGACCAGACCTCAAACAGTCTGACCTCTGTGCTCAGGTGTCATCCCTGGATCAGTAATGCTGACACCACACAGTACTTGAAGGATTTATAACAGAGTAGCAATCACACACTTATTACATCGAATGCCTCAAAAGAGAACTTATTATAATAAACATGGCTTAAGGCCATCTAATAACGATAACAGCGGAAGGCTTGGAAGATAAGCGAGTCCATCAACTCCAACGGCATCACTGAGTATAGAACCACGACCTAAAAGGCACCTTACTCGTCGTCTGAAAAGTCTGCAACATGAAACATTGCAACCCGAAAACGGGTCAGCACATGGAATATGCTGGCAATGTAACACATAGAGAGTAATGGAAGAACAAAGCTATGCTACATGCATATATGGCTGGTGGAAAGCTCTATGGTTACAGTTTTGCATAAAGCCAATTTTTCCCTACTGCAAAGGAATAAATTTATTTAACTATCATGGTGGTTGTTAAACATTGAGAATGGTTGACAGCATCCTCAATCCCAATTAAAGTAATCATCATTAAACCCAACAAAATTAATTTAGAGTAACATGACGAGATTCACATGATATCCAAGTATTAGATACTCAAAACGTCCATAACCGGGGACACGGCTAACCATGATTAGTTTGTACACTCTGCAGAGGTTTGTGCACTTTTCCCCACAAGACTCGATCGCCTTCGTTGGATTTCTCGCACTACATGGTGTTTGAGAAACGGATGACCGAGACATAGTCTTTCAGAAGCGCTAGCACCTTACGAACGGGTAGACCGTACCAACCTACGTCCCCTACATCAGCTAGTCTACCACTGTAAGAGTTCGCACGACTTAGTCAACTATGCCAGAGCCCATAATGGCTTGTGGCTGCACACGGAAGTTTCTAGTATGAATAATCTCATGATCCCTTTGAGCCTGGGTGGCGGTCCAAAAAGAAACAGGAAATCCTGGAATACCCAGGTACCTCAATCCACCCAGATGTGTGTTTAAGTTGCCACCTTAAATAAACCATTGATTAACAATCTCACATCTGTCAAGGATATCACTCACCCAATCCACGTCTACTAGCATAGCATGGCATAATAACCAAACGTAGAAGTAACTCCCAAAGGTTTATTAATAAAATAGGTAATAGGTACTACCTCAACTACTTCCCATCCCACAATTTAATTAGATCCTAATCATGCAATGTTTGAGGATTGATCTAATGCAATAAAACTGGGTAGTAGAAAAGATATGATCAAAGTGTTACTTGCATTGCTGATGATCCGCGAAACCTAGAGATTCGAAGTAACAGGCGGCGCACTCCGGGTATTCTATTGCGGACAAACAAACAAGCATACAATAAGTACTCATCTAATGCACAGGTAAAGGAAACAGAATCTGGATGATCGACCGAGAGACATTTAGCATTCCGCTTCTAATATTCTCCTTGATGTGCTAGCATAATCCATTCATAGATATGGTTTGATATCTAGAACATCAAGTAAAAGGCCGGACTTCGGGAACACAAAAATCCATAAGGATAACTACGGAGGCAGATCCTGCGAGATCCTTATGGGGAGGTCACCAACTTCTTCAACCAAGATACTACAATAATAGGCCTTCCGGCTAGGTGTGTTGGCCACGACATCCACGTTACCGGGTTTACCGAGAGACCAATATTATAACTCTTGGGCACGTTCCAACCATCATATCTGCCTGAGATTCAGATTTGGTTGGTGTCAGGATATTCCAGACTCATCGAATCTAGAAAGAAAAGTGAAAGTGTGCAACACAAATCGATGGGATGACGTTGCGAGATTCTCGGGAAATGAACTACGATAGCAAGATCCAAAACATGATCCGGTTCTGCTACATACATGTGAGCATGTTGTCCAAGACAAGAATGGCCACATAGTAGTCTTATAATAAAACACTATCGAGTTCTGGTCGGGAACCATCATCGAGATAACGAAGTCTTGTGCATATCCGTCCGGGCCCTTCAGGATTAGCGCAAAAACTTCTTTTCTTTGAACAAATCAATCAGTGGCTTGGTGTGCTAGGAACACATATGGAGTGGAGGTAATTAATCTACCAAACCATAGAATACTTCGCACGTATGCATGACTGATTTGGGATGATTCCAAGGGAAACAAAACAAACCTTTATCAAATTCATGGCGACAACTTACACCTAATGCACGTGAACTTGGAGAAAGTCACTTCTTTCATCCAAGCATAGGCTTCATGAACGGAACACGAAGGCATTGCTTACAAAGTTTCCAACACTAGGTTGATGTTCAACATGAATCATGGAGGAGACGAAATGTTGTTGATGGGTTCAACATCAACTCATCGGAATTTCCATATCACTAGACTTCCACCATCATGTGAACATGGTGATAGCATTGGTCAGACCAAAAGATATAATGGTGTATGCTCGAGGGATCAACCCCGAGTAAGACAACATTACAAACATCGTTGGTTCTGATTTGACTTGACGATAGCCCATACTCAAGTCAAAGTTTTGACAAGGCAATAGATCCAACAACTGATCACAGGGACCAATCGATGGAGATATCATCTTTCTTCAATGCACACTACACAAGAATATCCCTTAATGATGAACTAAGTCGGACAATCTTCCATCTTCCAACTCTCCAAGTTGTTGTTTAGCTTAACCAACTAGCTCAGGGGGTATCCAACACAGATTCTTGGAGAAAGGGTGGTTTACAATAAACCAACTTGATCACGAGCTCAACATGACGGTCAGGTGACAACCTGGTAACACTTCCGAGAAGATAATCGGAAAGTCACGAGCCACCTATATGTTACTAAGCTCGAGAACAACCTTACTTTTCAGGGCAAGATGATATGATCAAATAAGCAAGGGGTTGAATAATCCTAACTCATTGATTGAAGGGTGCACCAGAAATAAGGAATAGCTAGGTAGCCCAACCCATCTTAGAATGATGATTCCATAACCAACACGCTAAGAATGAGAATATTGTCCATTTACTACCAAGCAACACGGTTGCTAGGAGTATGAATTCCACACATCATGGTTCACTTGTCGGCATTCCGGTTGCAACAACACGGGACCGAGGAACGAACGATGATGGCGAGAGTATCACTGCATCAAGAATTCATAAGAGAAAGTGCAATTCTCATGACGTTCCTGACATAAAAGTGGGTAATACTTCAGGGTAGAACAGAATCAAAGCTTGATTGCATTTGATCTGCGGAATACAACTGCTTTGACCCAACCCTAGATATGGATGAGGTACTGGAGTTTGTTTCTCCTAGTCATTCTGAACTAGAATGGCTTGACGGACCACAAGAATAATAAGCATCGATAACATGGATGCACAATTACTCCTGACTATCAATTGATAGATGATGGTTGGAATACAAATGAACAGGGACAACTCAAAAGAACATATAACTTTCTGAGTTGGGAATGCATGGATTAGTATGTCGAGCAAAGCTCAGCATTTCTTCCGGATAACCCATGCAGAAGGTAGAATTGGCAGAGTCAAAATAGAATGGAGAACTCATCACAAGCACTCTGGTTGTGATCTTTTGGTTCAAGGAACTTCTGCCATAGTGGTTCATGGTATTGGAAGAACGATATACCACAAACCTCAAGGACTATCACAAAGTTACTAATATCCTAAAGGAACTAGCAAACACTACCAACAGGAGGTGAGTGGGGTGAATCTCGGGTTCAAAACCCAGGAATAAAATACCTACTACTAAATGGCATCACGGGATGCTATCAAGAATGGTGGCCAGAATCATCACACTGGGAACACAAAACATGGATAGATTACTAGATGGTTCCCTAAAACACCTAGGGTCATAATACTAACTCCAACATATATGTCGAGGCAATAGAGTACCTCAACTCACCGATTAGTATGCTTAATCTGGCCCAAAAGGACATCGGGTACGGGAGGAAGGGATTTGCAAATGCATCAGCCTGTTTAGAAACCTGGGATGACTCGGACAGCATAACGGCTGTAAATGCTCAAAATGATTTGAGACATCCTGCAAAATGGTGGCATGACCACTCAACATCACAATATCAAGGTTCTGAGGCCAGCTATGAACATATGGAAGTAGTAGGAACTGAACTGAGGTTTGAACTCAACAATCCTAGGCAACTACGGTTTAGTAACACGTCATCCTGAGAGATAGAAGAGAAGCCTAGTTCTTAATCCCCGTAGAAAGGAAGAGTATGACTCAGATCAGAAGGACATAGGGTATAAGGAGTAAAAAGAGCCTTACGTTCCCTTCCACAATCAATTCCCTTATATAACTAAAGCATTTCTAGACTCGACTTTGACCAGTTTGGCTTGGTAAACCTACAGGCAGTCAGGCTCTGATACGAAAGCTGTCAGGACCCCGATCCTAAGTCACACCGATCTAGCATGTAACACATCATATCAGTTTGCGGCCTCACGCACGGTATTCCCACGGGTGCCACCTTACTTGGCCCGGGACCGTTTGCGCCTTTTGGCTCACGTATATGGTAGTGTCGCTAGCATCCATATGACAAAGAACCCGGGCCGACATGGCTAGTCGTGAACCCAAAGCAGCACTAACCCATGGGGACAGACATACATGAATCAACTTCGAGCATGTCGGTCTACAGCGTGTGAATCCGGGTTGTAGCACTAGGCTAACAGGACTCTGGCAACCCGGGATGTAGCAGGCTAGGCAGGACTCCGGATGTCACCGCGTGACATTTCCCCGAAGGGACAGACACAGGAATGAAGTGAAACACATGCCGGCCAGTCAAGTGTCCTGAGAAGTAGTGCTGGGCTAGCAGGACTCCGGTGAACCGGGCTGTAGCGGACTACTATGGCTCAAGGAAGCACTAGACTCCGGTATCAAGCTAAACATCGAAGTCCACACGGAACTACTAGCGAGACTGACGTCTCTCTGCAAAACATAAAATAGGCAAACGTGAGCAAATGTACCCAGCAAGACTTACATCAGAACTAACTACATATGCATCGGTATCAAAAAGGTGGTGGTGGAGTTTGACTGCAGCAAGCCAGCTTTGACTCGGTGGCTATCCTGAACTACGACTGCAAGTAACTCTTTTGAGGTGGCGCACATGAGTCCACATATTCACCATATCAATACACCGCTATGGATCCGCTCCCGTCTCCCTACGAGAAGGCCATCCATAGCACTCACGCTTATCTTGCGCATTTTAGAGTGTCCACTTTCACTTGTCTATGAACTATGCAAGGGGTCCAAGTTTCCATATCCAAGGAATCCGGCTATTCGAATAGATAATGATAACCCTACAGGGGTGTACTTCTTCACACACGCTCTCGCCACTTATCGCCCTGTACTCGTCATGTACCTCGGCAACCTTCAAGCGGAAGCCGGGCGAGGGAGTCGGCCACGACCTGACTAACCATGCAAGTCTCTCGTCCAGGTTTATCGCCTATTCGGGTTCCATCCGCAAGGAGATCCGGCCGGGGTGTCGCTCACGGCCCCAAACGATGTGTGCAGGGTTCCCAAGCCCACCTCGACGGGTAGATCTACACTTGGTACACCGTGCCACGGTGCCTAGTCTGTCCCAACCCACCTGTACCGGGTACCACTTGGTAGACTACTAACACTACCTACAAACACTAGAAACTAGTTGCAACTCCTGGACAGAGATCAAGTTGATTAATAAGTCGAGAGGGGCACTTAAGCATTCCAATGCGTGGTAGTAGCTGTTCATGGATCACAAACACAGAACTCAGTTCCTGAGGACGACTGCAATGAGACAACCCACCATGTACTCCTACATGGCCTCTCACCGCTACCTTTACCAAATCGTGTTCACACACTTAGCTCTCAACAGTAGGACATGTTCACCACATTCCAATTCATCCCCGATGAATCAGACCTGACTCAACTCTAAGCAGTAGCAGGCATGACAAACAAGCATGAATGAGTAGGCACATCAGGGCTCAAACAACTCCTACTCATGCTAGTGGGTTTCATCTATTTACTGTGGCAATGACAGGTCATGCAGAGGATAAGGGGTTCAACTACCGCAGCATGTAACAGTTGAATCGTTGTCGTCCTAATGCAGTAAAAGAGAGCAGGAGTGAGAGAGTGGGATTGTATCGGAATGAACAAGGGGGTTTTGCTTGCCTGGCACTTCTGAAGATAGTATAGCTCTTCATCAGTGTCATCGTTCTCATCACCGGAACATACGTCCACCGAAGGGGAACAACCACCGGCAAACACAAAAGAAACATCATTCACTCCAATGCACAATCAAATGAATGACATGTCATGTTAAGGTACTGAATTGACCTAATGCAATAGTAAGTCATATTAATTGAAGTGGAATTCAAAACTAGATCAAATTCCAACTCCAAATCTATTATCAAATTTATCCTAATCGTGTTTCATCCTAAACAGTGAGGTTAACTTGCTCAAACATGCATGAACATGGCATAAACAGATTCTTCATGTTTTTCTGATCATTTTTCATATATAACTTATTTCCATTGGAGTTATAGATTATTTTCTATGATTTTTTGAAGTTTAGGTTATCTTCTGAAATTCATAAATCATTTCTGGTTTATTTTAAATTCCAGAAAACTTTACTGCGTCAGCATTGTGCAAGCATGACGTCAGCGAGTCAACTGAGGCTGAACCGGTCAAACCTGCCTGTGGGTCTCACTGGATTAGTTAAAACTAAACATGAAAAAAAACTGTGGTTAGTTAATGGCATGGGGCCCATCTGTCAGCGACTGATGGGGGTGGTTAATTAAGGCCTAACGACGCGTTTAACCGGCGGCTAATCGCCGGCGACCACAGGCCATGGCGGAGTGGCTCGGGTTCGCTCTCCCGGCGCCCAAACGAGCGGCGGAGAGCACCCACGCGGAGCCGGAGCTCGCCCGCATCCAGCGCAGCAAGCAGCAGCGGCTAGGGAGGCTGGAGCTCGTCGGAAACAAGCTCGGGGCGGCGGCCGGCGTTTGGGTGCAAGTGGCGAGGCGGCTAAGGCGTGCGAGAGGAAAAACGGAGGGAGGGAGAAGAGTCAGTGGCTCACGGCGGTTGCGACGGCCGTCGAAGTGGGCTCCGGGGAGGTCGGAGCTGAGCGAGGCGGCGAGGGGGATCTCCGGCGACGGCAGTCGGGGACGGGCTCGGTGAGGCCAGAGGAGCGCGCCCGGCATCGAGTGGCGGAGCGAGGAGGTCGAGGACATCGAGGCGGAGCTCATGGACACGTCGTAGGGGCGAGGGGATGGCTCAGGGAGTGGCAGCGGCGAACGGCGGCGACGGTGGTGCTCGGGTGTGGCGCGGGGTAGAGCAGAGGATGGGGAGGAGCACGGGGGAGAGGTCGAGGCGGTCGGGAGGTTGCGTGGCGTCCTCTGGGCGCTTCGAGGTGGTGAGGAGACAGGCAGGCAAGGTGGAGGTGGCCGGCGCGTGCCGGTGCGCGTCGGGCACACGCCCTCCTACCCACTGGCAGGAGGTGGAACACGACAAGGGGAACCCCGGGTGGGCTGGGCCAGAACTGGAGCTGGGCTGGTGCGGCTGCAGGTAGTTGGCCCAGGTAGTTTCCTCTCTCTCTCTCTCTCTCTCTCTCTCTTTATCTCTTTTTGTTTTCTATTTTTCTTTAGTTGTTTGGGCTTTAATAAAAATACCAGAGCACTTCTAAAAATCCTGAAAATAATTGTGGGAACTATTTGAATTATGTAAAACAGCCCACATTTAATATCAGAATTATTTGAGCATTTAAAATATTTATAGCATTTAAATGCCCAAATTCAAATACTTTATGAATTAATTACAAAAATCCAGAATGGTCCTAGAAATATGTGCATCATTTTTGGCAGAGGTTTTCACCTTTATCAAAAATCATGAACTTTTCTAAAGGGCATTTTGGGTTCATGAAAACATTTTTAGATTGAACCTAGTTGAGTTCTTTTGGTACTAGGGTTTGATCAATCCCCATTTCAACTTTAAGTAAAATTTAAACATGATGCAACATGATGATGCGATGACAAGCAAGGCTGATGCTAGGGCTATGACAACTCACCCCCACTAAACAAGAATCTCGTCCCGAGATTCAAGACGTGAGGTAAGAAGACAGAAGGGGACACTAAATCTCAAAACTGCAAGATCCAACTTGCACCTCATAAGGTTGTTGATTGGTGGCATCACATTGATCTTGACTTCCTCGCTTTTGAGATCTTCATCCACACGATAACGACGGAAAGAAACTCTACTAGGATTGATCTTATCAAGGATCGGGCTATTTAGGATCAACTCGCGGAACGATATCTGGAACATCTCTTGAGCTGAGAGATAAACACAACTTAAAAGGACGGTAGAAGCAATTGACGAGGGGTTCAATGTAGCGAGGAAAAATTGCCATGATTCCATAACAGGGCACCTCAGGAAAGGTGACTCGTAGAGGTATTCCCTTAAGTGGCAAAAAGAATTACTTTTGATACAAAGGTCATTGGAACTCTCTTACCAGCCTAAGGCAATATGCAAACGATCCTTTGAAGGAATTGGAAAGAATGGCATACTCAGTTTGGAAAGGAAACTACGGTTATAGAACAACTCAGCAAATGGAAGGCACATTTCAGTTGATACCATAGATATAACCAAGTGACTGAGCGTGCTCTCAAGAACTTGAGCATTTCCATATTCATCAAGGTTTTACCAACATCCGAGTCAAGGATCCTGTCAACAAAACATACTACCATGATGGATAGTGATGGATGATGCGGATACAAAGGAAGATAACACCTTCTCAGACTTCCCCTTAGCGAGGCTAAGGAAACAGAATCTGGATGATCGACCGAGAGACATTTAGCATTCCGCTTCTAATGTTCTCCTTGATGTGCTAGCATAATCCATTCATAGATATGGTTTGATATCTAGAACATCAAGTAAAAGGTCGGACTTCGGGAACACAAAAATCCATAAGGATAACTACTGTGGCAGATCCTGCGAGATCCTTATGGGGAGGTCACCAACTTCTTCAACCAAGATACTACAATAATAGGCCTTCCGGCTAGGTGTGTTGGCCACGACATCCACGTTACCGGGTTTACCGAGAGACCAATATTATAACTCTTGGGCACGTTCCAACCATCATATCTGCCTGAGATTCAGATTTGGTTGGTGTTAGGATATTCCAGACTCATCGAATCTAGAAAGAAAAGTGAAAGTGTGCAACACAAATCGAGGGGATGACGTTGCGAGATTCTCGGGAAATGAACTACGATAGCAAGATCCAAAACATGAGCCGGTTCTGCTACATACATGTGAGCATGTTGTCCAAGACAAGAATGACCACATAGTAGTCTTATAATAAAACAATATCGAGTTCTGGTCGGGAACCATCATCGAGATAATGAAGTCTTGTGCATATCCGTCCGGGCCCTTCAGGATTAGCGCATAAACTTCTTTTCTTTGAACAAATCAATCAGTGGCTTGGTGTGCTAGGAACACATATGGAGTGGAGGTAATTAATCTACCAAACCATAGAATACTTCACACGTATGCATGACTGATTTGGGATGATTCCAAGGGAAACAAAACAAACCTTTCTCAAATTCATGGCGACAACTTACACCTAATGCACGTGAACTTGGAGAAAGTCACTTCTTTCATCCAAGCATAGGCTTCATGAATGGAACACGAAGGCATTGCTTACAAAGTTTCCAACACTAGGTTGATGTTCAACATGAATCATGGAGGAGACGAAATGTTGTTGATGGGTTCAACATCAACTCATCGGAATTTCCATATCACTAGACTTCCACCATCATGTGAACATGGTGATAGCATTGGTCAGAACAAAAGATATAATGGTGTATGCTCGAGGGATCAACCCCGAGTAAGACAACATTACGAACATCATTGGTTCTGATTTGACTTGACGATAGCCCATACTCAAGTCAAAGTTTTGACAAGGCAATAGATCCAACAACTGATCACAAGGACCAATCGATGGAGATATCATCTTTCTTCAATGCACACTACACAAGAATATCCCTTAATGATGAACTAAGTCGGACAATCTTCCATCTTCCAACTCTCCAAGTTGTTGTTTAGCTTAACCAACTAGCTCAGGGGGTATCCAACACAGATTCTTGGAGAAAGGGTGGATTACAAGAAACCAACTTGATCACGAGCTCAACATGACGGTCAGGTGACAACCTGGTAACACTTCCGAGAAGATAATCTGAAAGTCACGAACCACCGATATGTTACTAAGCTCGAGAACAACCTTGCTTTTCAGGGCAAGATGATATGATCAAATAAGCAAGGGGTTGAATAATCCTAACTCATTGATTGAAGGGTGCACCAGAAATAAGGAATAGCTAGGTAGCACAACCCATCTTAGAATGATGATTCCATAACCAACACGCTAAGAATGAGGATATTGTCCATTTACTACCAAGCAACACGGTTGCTAGGAGTATGAATTGAACACATCATGGTTCACTTGTCGGCATTACGGTTGCAACAACACGGGACCGATGAACGAACGATGATGGCGAGAGTATCACTGCATCAAGAATTCATAAGAGAAAATGCAATTCTCATGACGTTCCTGACATAAAAATGGGTAATACTTCAGGGTAGAACAGAATCAAAGCTTGATTGCATTTGATCTGCGGAATACAACTGCTTTGACCCAACCCTAGATATGGATGAGGTACTGGAGTTTGTTTCTCCTAGTCATTCTGAACTAGAATGGCTTGACGGACCACAAGAATAATAAGCATCGATAACATGGATGCACAATTACTCCTGACTATCAATTGATAGATGATGGTTGGAATACAAATGAACAGGGACAACTCAAAAGAACATATAAATTTCTGAGTTGGGAATGCATGGATTAGTATGTCGAGCAAAGCTCAGCATTTCTTCCGGATAACCCATGCAGAAGGTAGAATTGGCAGAGTCAAAATAGAATGGAGAACTCATCACAAGCACTCTGGTTGTGATCTTTTGGTTCAAGGAACTTCTGCCATAGTGGTTCATGGTATTGGAAGAACGATATACCACAAACCTCAAGGACTATCACAAAGTTACTAATATGCTAAAGGAACTAGCAAACACTACCAACAGGAGGTGAGTGGGGTGAATCTCGGGTTCAAAACCCAGGAATAAAATACCTACTACTAAATGGCATCACGGGATGCTATCAAGAATGGTGGCCAGAATCATCACACTGGGAACACAAAACATGGATAGATTACTAGATGGTTCCCTAAGACACCTTGGGTCATAATACTAACTTCAACATATATGTTGAGGCAATAGAGTACCTCAACTCACCGATTAGTGTGCTTAATCTGGCCCAAAAGGACATCGGGAACGGGAGGAAGGGATTTGCTAATGCATCAGCCTGTTTAGAAAACTGGGATGACTCGGACAGCATAACGGCTGTAAATGCTCAAAATGATTTGAGACATCCTGCAAAATGGTGGCATAACCACTCAACATCACAATATCAAGGTTCTGAGGCCAGCTATGAACATATGGAAGTAGTAGGAACTGAACTGAGGTTTGAACTCAACAATCCTAGGCAACTACGGTTTAGTAACACGTCATCCTGAGAGATAGAAGAGAAGCCTAGTTCTTAATCCCCGTAGAAAGGAAGAGTATGACTCAGATCAGAAGGACATAGGGTATAAGGAGTAAAAAGAGCCTTAGGTTCCCTTCCACAATCAATTCCCTTATATAACTAAAGCATTTCTAGACTCGACTTTGACCAGTTTGGCTTGGTAAACCTACAGGCAGTCAGGCTCTGATACGAAAGCTGTCAGGACCCCGATCCTAAGTCACACCGATCTAGCATGTAACACATCATATCAGTTTGCGGCCTCACGCACGGTATTCCCACGGGTGCCACCTTACTTGGCCCGGGACCGTTTGCGCCTTTTGGCTCACGTATATGGTAGTGTCGCTAGCATCCATATGACAAAGAACCCGGGCCGACATGGCTAGTCGTGAACCCAAAGTGGCACTAACCCATGGGGACAAGCATACATGAATCAACTTCGAGCATGTCGGTCAACAGCGTGTGAATCCGGGCTGTAGCACTAGGCTAACAGGACTCCGGCAACCCAGGCTGTAGCAGGCTAGGCAGGACTCCGGATGTCACCGCGTGACATTTCCCCGAAGGGACAGACACAGGAACGAAGTGAAACACATGCCGGCCAATCAAGTGTCCTGAGCAGTAGTGCTGGGCTAGCAGGACTCCGGTGAACCGGGCTGTAGCGGACTACTATGGCTCAAGGAAGCACTAGACTACATTTCCCCATAAGAGAGGCTGCCAAGGATAAACAACTAGATTGTCGGATCCCACACATACCAAGCATTTCAATCATACACACAATATGCTCAATATGTGTAAATACAACATGGCATCACAACAAGACTCTACGACTCAAGTATTTATTCATTAGGCTCCGAGGAGCGAGATATTATAAACATGGGTCTCATGACCCAACATTCAGAGCATACAAGTCAAAGCACACGCGGAAGCTTAACATGTCTGAGTACAGACATCTACAAATGAAAAAGGCTGAGAAGCCTAACTATCTACCAGATCCTGCCGAGGGCACAAGATCATAGCTGAGGTATCAAGCTAAACGTCGAAGTCCACACGGAACTACTAGCGAGACTGACGTCTCTCTGCAAAACATAAAATAGGCAAACGTGAGTACAAATGTACCCAACAAGACTTACATCAGAACTAACTACATATGCATCGGTATCAAAAAGGTGGTGGTGGAGTTTGACTGCAGCAAGCCAGCTTTGACTCAGTGGCTATCCTGAACTACGACTGCAAGTAACTCTTTTGAGGTGGCGCACACGAGTCCACATATTCACCATATCAATACACCACTATGGATCCGCTCCCGTCTCCCTACGAGAAGGCCATCGATAGCACTCACGCTTATCTTGCGCATTTTAGAGTATCCACTTTCACTTGTCTATGAACTATGCAAGGGGTCCAAGTTTCCATATCCGAGTAATCCGGCTATTCGAATAGATAATGATAACCCTGCAGGGGTGTACTTCTTCACACACGCTCTCACCACTTATCGCCCTGTACACGTCATGTACCTCGGCAACCTTCAAGCGGAAGCCGGGCAAGGGAGTCGGCCATGACCTGACTAACCACGCAAGTCTCTCGTCTAGGTTTATCGCCTATTCGGGTTCCATCCGCAAGGAGATCCGGCCGGGGTGTCGCTCACGTCCCCAAATGATGTGTGCAGGGTTCCCAAGCCCACCTCGACGGGTAGATCTACACTTGGTACACCGTGCCACGGTGCCTAGTCTGTCCCAACCCACCTGTACCGGGTACCACTTGGTAGACTACTAGCACTACCTACAAACACCAGAAACTAGTTGCAACTCCTGGACAAAGATCAAGTTGATTAATAAGTCGAGAGGGGCACTTAAGCATTCCAATGCGTGGTAGTAGCTGTTCATGGATCACAAACACAGAACTCAGTTCCTGAGGACGACTGCAATGAGACAACCCACCATGTACTCCTACATGGCCTCTCACCTCTACCTTTACCAAATCGTGTTCACACACTTAGCTCTCAACAGTAGGACATGTTCACCACATTCCAATTCATCCCCGATGAATCAGACCTGACTCAACTCTAAGCAGTAGCAGGCATGACAAACAAGCATGAATGAGTAGGCACATCAGGGCTCAAACAACTCCTACTCATGCTAGTGGGTTTCATCTATTTACTGTGGCAATGACAGGTCATGCAGAGGATAAGGGGTTCAACTACCGCAGCATGTAACAGTTGAATCGTTGTTGTCCTAATGCAGTAAAAGAGAGCAGGAACGAGAGAGTGGGATTGTATCAGAATGAACAAGGGGGTTTTGCTTGCCTGGCACTTCTGAAGATAGTATAGCTCTTCATCAGTGTCATCGTTCTCATGACCAGAACATACGTCTACCGAAGGGAACAACCACCGGCAAACACAAAAGAAACAGCATTCACTGCAATGCACAATCAAATGAATGACATGTCATGTTAAGGTACTGAATTGACCTAATGCAATAGTAAGTCATATTAATTGAAGTGGAATTCAAAACTAGATCAAATTCCAACTCCAAATCTATTATCAAATTTATCCTAATCGTGTTTCATCCTAAAAAGTGAGGTTAACTTGCTCAAACATGCATGAACATGGCATAAACAGATTCTTCATATTTTTCTGATCATTTTTCATATATAACTTATTTCCATTGGAGTTATAGATTATTTTCTATGATTTTTTGAAGTTTAGGTTATTTTCTGAAATTCATAAATCATTTCTGGTTTATTTTAAATTCCAGAAAACTTTACTGCATCAGCATTGTGCAAGCATGACATCAGCGAGTCAACTGAGGCTGAACCGGTCAAACCTGCCAGTGGGTCCCACTAGATTATTTAAAACTAAACATGAAAAAAACTGTGGTTAGTTAATGGCATGGGGCCCATCTGTCAGCGACTGATGGGAGTGGTTAATTAAGGCCTAACGATGCGTTTAACCGGCGGCTAATCGCCGGCGACCACAGGCCGCGGCGGAGTGGCTCGGGTTCGCTCTCCCGGCGCCCAAACGAGCGGCGGAGAGCACCCACGCGGAGCCGGAGCTCGCCCGCATCCAGCGCAGCAAGCAGCAGCGGCTAGGGAGGCCGGAGCTCGTCGGAAACAAGCTCGGGGCGGCGGCCGGCGTTCGGGTGCAAGTGGCGTGGCGGCTACGGTGTGCGATAGGAAAAACGGAGGGATGGAGAAGAGTCAGTGGCTCACGGCGGTTGCGACGGCCGTCGAAGTGGGCTCGGGGGAGGTCGGAGCTGAGCGAGGCGGCGAGGGGGATCTCCGGCGACGGCAGTTGGGGACGGGCTCGGTGAGGCCAGAGGAGCACGTCCGGCGTCGAGTGGAGGAGCGAGGAGGTCGAGGACATCGAGGCAGAGCTCATGGACACGTCGTAGGGGCGAGGGGATGGCTCAGGGAGCGGCAGGAGCGAACGACGGTGACGGTGGCGCTCAGGTGTGGCGCGGGGTAGAGCAGAGGATGGGGAGGAGCACGGGGGAGAGGTCGAGGCAGTTGGGAGGTTGCGTGGCTTCCTCTGGGCGCTTCGAGGTGGCGAGGAGACAGGCGGGCAAGGTGGAGGTGGCCGGCGTGTGCTGGTGCACGTCGGGCACACGCCCTCCTGCCCATTGGCAGGAGGTGGAACACGACAAGGGGAGCCCCGGGTGGGCTGGGCCAGAACAGGAGCTGGGCTGGTGCGGCTGCAGGTAGTTGGCCCAGGTAGTTTCCTCTCTCTCTCTCTCTCTCTCTCTCTCTCTTTCTCTCTCTTTATCTCTTTTTGTTTTCTATTTTTCTGTAGTTGTTTGGGCTTTAATAAAAATACCAGAGCACTTCTAAAAATCCTGAAAATAATCGTGGGAACGATTTGAATTTTGTAAAACAGCCCACATTTAATATCAGAATTATTTGAGCATTTAAAATATTTATAGCATTTAAATGCCCAAATTCAAATACTTTATGAATTAATTACAAAAATCCAGAATGGTCCTAGAAATATGTGCATCATTTTTGGCAGAGGTTTTCACCTTTATCAAAAATCATGAACTTTTCTAAAGGGCATTTTGGGTTCATGAAAACATTTTTAGATTGAACCTAGTTGAGTTCTTTTGGTACTAGGGTTTGATCAATCCCCATTTCAACTTTAAGTAAAATTTAAACATGATGCAACATGATGATGCGATGACAAGCAAGGCTGATGCTAGGGCTGTGACACCTGCTGACTTCTGATGCTCTGCCTTTACTCTCTGACATACATCACAAACTGTTACATACTCCGCAATATCTTTCTTCATTCCGGTCCACCAGAAAGTATCCTTCAAATCCAAATACATCTTGGTATCACGTGGGTGAATCGAATATGGTGAATCATGTGCCTCTTGCAGAATCAACTTCCTGATCTCCGGGTCATTGGGCACATAAACACGGTCTTCAAACCATAGGGTATCGTGCTCATCCTCGCGAAGTCCTTTAGCCTTTCCTTTGCTCATTTTCTCCTTTATAGAGGCAATCTCCTTGTCAGTCTTCTGAGCTTCTCTGATTCTATCCATCAAAGTTGACTGAATCTCCAATGCTGCTACATAGCCTCTCGGAACTATTTCCAAACATAGCTCACAAAGATCCTCGGCTAACTCCTTTGGTATTTCTCCTGTCATTAGTGTATTGACATGGCTCTTACGGCTCAATGCGTCAGCTACTACATTAGCCTTTCCGGGATGGTAATGCAATCTCATATCATAATCCTTGAGGAGCTCCAACCATCTCCTTTGTCTGAGGTTTAACTCCTTCTACGTGAAGATGTACTTCAAACTCTTGTGATCCGTGTACACCTCACAATGGTTTCCAATGAGGAAATGTCTCCATGTTTTCAATGCATGCACTACGGCTGCTAACTCCAAATCATGCGTGGCATAATTTAATTCGTGAGGCTTCAGTTGTCGTGAAGCGTACGAAACAACTCTTCCCTCTTGCATAAGCACTGCTCCAAGTCCTCGTCGTGAAGCGTCGCAATACACCTCATAATCCTTGGTCTGATCTGGCAAAATCAACACTGGTGAGGTAACCAAACATTTATTCAATTCCTGGAAACTAGCCTCACACTCCTCAGTCCATATGAACTTGGTATCCTTCTTCAACAACTCCATCATAGGCTTTGCAATCTTTGAGAATTTCTCAATAAATCTCTGGTAGTATCCTGCGAGTCCAAGGAAACTCTGGATCTCTCCAACTGTTGTTGGTGCTTCCTAATTGGTCACAGTGATAACCTTTGTGGGATCAACTGTTATTCCTACTCTGGATATAACGTGTCTGAGGAATCCTACTTCCTTCAACCAAAACTCACATTTGCTGAACTTGGCGTATAACTGATGTTCTCTGAGCTTCTCCAGTACCAATCGCAAATGTTCTTTATGGTCCTCTTCATTCTTCGAGTAAACCAGAATATCATCAATGAACACCACGATAAACTTATCCAAAAACTCCATAAACACTTTATTCATCATGTTCATAAAATAGGCAGGCGCGTTAGTCAGACCAAATGACATAACGGTATACTCATACAGCCCATATCTTGTGGTGAATGTTGTCTTAGGTATGTCCTGCTCCCTAATCTTCAATTGATGGTACCCTGATCGCAAATCGATTTTGGAAAACACTTTAGCTCCTTGCAACCGATCGAACAGATCATTGATCATTGGTAGTGGGTACTTGTTCTTGATCGTTACTTCATTCAATCCACGGTAATCAACAACCATCCTTAATGATCCATCCTTTTTCTCCACTAGAAGTACTGGTGATCCCCAAGGTGAAGAACTTGGGCGAATGTAACCTTTATCCAGTAACTCCTTAATCTGCTTCTTAATCTCCACCAAATCTTTTGCGGGCATCCTGTATGGTCTTTTAGATATTGGCCCTGTGCCTGGCAAAAGCTCAATCAAAAACTCAATGTCTCTATCCAGTGGCATGCCTGGCAACTCTTCTAGAAATACGTCAGGGAAATCCTTTACCACTGGTACTTCCTCCTGCACAACTCTTGTTAAGGAATTTACTTGAATCCTTTTCGGCACATGCCGGGATACATACTTGATCCTTCTTCCTTCTGGAGTCGTAAGCAAGATTGTCTTACTAGCGCATTCAATGTTCCCTTCATACTTTGACAACCAATCCATGCCTAATATCACATCCAATCCTTGAGACTCCAATACTATTAGGTCCGAGGGAAACACATAGTTACCAATCCTTAATGGTAACCGATCACACCATCGACTAGCCATATACTCTGCTCCAGGCGAGGTTACTAACATGGGTGACCTAAGGGCTTGGGTTGGCAGGTTATACTTATGCACAAATCCCCTTGAGATGTATGAATGCGATGCAGTATAAAAAAGAACTAGTGCAGTAAATGACTTAACCAAAAACTTACCTATTACTGCATCAGGCTGAGCTTCAACCTCCTCCACGCTAACGTGGTTCACCTGTCCCCTGTTGAAAGGGTCCGGCTTCTTCCCAGAGCTTCCATTGCCATTCTGGCCTTCAGGACATTCATTAGCATAATGTCCGGTCTTCTGACACTTAAAACAGGTGATTTGGCTCAGGTCTCTCTTGGCTGGGGTTGATGGGGTGGTACGGTTTTGGCCATTGCTTCCTCCATTCCCATTCCCATTCTTGGGGCCATTATGGTTGTGCGAGCTACCTCCTCCATGGGTATGCTGAAAATGAACTCCCGGTTTAGGGGTATGACGGGGCTTCTGCTGAGCTCCTGAGTTGTACTTCCCCTGTCCATACTTCCTCTTGCGGTTTTCAATCTGCTGCTGCTTCCCCTTCAATCATAAGAGCACGATCTACCAACTCCTGGTAGTTGTTGAAGCTTGCTACCATCAACTGCATACTCAGCTCGTCATTCAGTCCTTCCAGAAACTTCTCCTGCTTAGCTGCATCCGTAGCAACGTCATCTGGGGCATAACGTGCTAGTTTACTAAAGTCATCCACATACTGGCCAACTGTTCGTCCTCCTTGGCGCAAGTTGCGAAACTCACGCTTCTTCATGGCCATAGCTCCTGCTGAAACATGGGCAGTACGGAAAGCTTGCTGAAACTGGTCCCATGTGACAGTGTCAATAGGGTAAGTGGCTGTAAAATTCTCCCACCATGTTGCTGCGGGTCCTTCAAGCTGATGTGTGGAAAATTTCACTTTTTCCCCATCTGTACATCCTGCAGTGGTCAACTCCCTCCCTGTCTTGCGGAGCCAATCATCTGCTACTATTGGCTCGGTGCTAATGGAGAACACCGGCGGATTCAGCCTAAGGAAATGGGTTAAGTGATCAACACGTGGTGGCGGTGGTGGGTTGTTGTTGTTGTTGTTGTTGTTGTTGTTGTTGTTGTTGTTGTTGTTGTTGTTGTTGTTGTTGTTGTTGTTGTTGTTGTTGTTGTTGTTGTTGTTGTTGTTGTTGTTGTTGTTGTTGTTGTTGTTGTTGTTGTTGTTGTTGTTGTTGTTGTTGTTGTTGTTGTTGTTGTTGTTGTTGTTGTTGTTGTTGTTGTTGTTGTTGTTGTTGTTGTTGTTGTTGTTGTTGTTGTTGTTGTTGTTGTTGTTGTTGTTGTTGTTGTTGTTGTTGTTGTTGTTGTTGTTGTTGTTGTTGTTGTTGTTGTTGTTGTTGTTGTTGTTGTTGTTGTTGTTGTTGTTGTTGTTGTTGTTGTTGTTGTTGTTGTTGTTGTTGTTGTTGTTGTTGTTGTTGTTGTTGTTGTTGTTGTTGTTGTTGTTGTTGTTGTTGTTGTTGTTGTTGTTGTTGTTGTTGTTGTTGTTGTTGTTGTTGTTGTTGTTGTTGTTGTTGTTGTTGTTGTTGTTGTTGTTGTTGTTGCTGTTGTTGCTGTTGCTGTTGTTGCTGTTGTTGCTGCTGTTGCTGTTGCTGCTGTTGCTGTTGTTGTTGCTGTTGCTGTTGCTGCTGTTGTTGCTGTTGTTGTTGTTGTTGTTGTTGTTGTTGTTGTTGTTGTTGTTGTTGTTGTTGTTGTTGTTGTTGTTGTTGTTGTTGTTGTTGTTGTTGTTGTTGTTGTTGTTGTTGTTGTTGCTGTTGTTGCTGTTGTTGTTGCTGTTGCTGTTGCTGTTGCTGTTGCTGCTGTTGTTGCTGTTGTTGTTGTTGTTGTTGTTGTTGTTGTTGTTGTTGTTGTTGTTGTTGTTGTTGTTGTTGTTGTTCTGGACTAACAACTGCATCAAAGCATTCTGCTGCTGGATCAACTGAGTGAGTTCCGGTGGGAAAGCAAATCCATTGTCACGTCTCGGAGGCATCTGGGGGTTTAGAAAAGATGAGAATTAAGAATAGAATGAGGTCTAAAGAGAAAACACTACCCAAATGCACATGAGGCAAATGCACACAAAATCACTTCAATCAATCAAACAAGGGCATACAATCGGTCTAGAACTATCGCAAGAGGTGCGTGGACTATACTATGTACATGGTGGAACACTACTACTGTTATGGTAGTCTACTAGAAAAACTGCTCCGATGAAGACTCCATGATATCTGCTCCAGCTTCGTCTTCGAAATCATCATCACTAGGATCGGAATCGGTGTCGCCGATGATGATGTAGTTCTCTGGACAGGTGAGATCTTCATCTTCTCCTCGGGGTGTTGAATTCCCCATGAGTTCTTCAATCTTCTCCTTAAGATCGCCATTTTGTCTCACTAGAGCTACAATCTCATCCATGTAGTCCTTGCGAGTGGCCTTCAGTTCTCCTTCTAGCTCGACAATCTTGGCTTTTGCTTTATTCAACTCCATCATGTCTGCGCACATCTGGTTCTCTTGGCGTCGAATGTGCTGGTTTAACTCCTGGATGAAAGCTGCAATGGATCTATCCTTCTTGGTGCTAACTATCTCCCATTGTTCATCTCGGCGTATGCAAATATGGTAGATAGTATCCTTGAGGTCTTCTTCATAAACTTCTCCAATGCGTCCCATGGTTATGTGAGCTCCCATGCTCTTTCCCAGACTCCAGGTTGGTGCATTAAAAACACACTCTATGGGCTCTGTGACTGGCGCGAACGTCTTTCCTGGAACTTGAGCTTGAATCTTCCAACGCTCCTCTTCGGGTAATGTGGTATTGTAGGTCCCGGTGAAGCTTGGTATTCCGATGTTCAGGTACTTAGTGACTTCCTTCAGGTGTCGTCCAAAGGGTGTATCTTCATCCGGCTGGGTGAACTTGATCCTCGCTTCTGTCATCCTAAAAGAGTAGAAAAGATGAAGAGTCAGAAATGAGAAGAGAGTAGTGTTCTAGGGCTTTAGCTTAGTGGTCGTGTCCTACAGTCAGCGTGTGCTCTGATACCATCTTTGTAGCGACCAGACCTCAAACAGTCTGACCTCTGTGCTCAGGTGTCATCCCTGGATCAGTAATGCTGACACCACACAGTACTTGAAGGATTTATAACAGAGTAGCAATCACACACTTATTACATCGAATGTCTCAAAAGAGAACTTATTATAATAAATATGGCTTAAGGCCATCTAATAACGATAACTGTCGTGGAATTGTCACGGCAGATGTCCTTAGTGTCAGGACTTAGTCGCGAGGCCAACGCATCCATGTGGTAGCTTGAGAGGGGTTGAGTGGGACGAGAGACGCAGGGCGGATCAACACGCAAGACAAGGGTTTAGACAGCTTCGGGCCCCGGGAAACATCATCCGGAAAAAACCCTACATGCTGTTTGAGGCTAGGTCTCATTATCATCCCGAGGGAGACGCCGTAAACCGGCTCTTGTGTCTAGCCCTCGAGATTATTGATTGTAGCTTCTAACTTGTCCCTCTCTCCCTTTGGAGAGCCCCTGCCCCTCCTTATATATGTTGAAGGGGCGGTTTACATGTGGAGTCCTATTAGAATTAGGACTAGTCTATCTCTAATACAAACCGGATACAAGTCCTGGCTTTAACTCCTTGTAAGGCAAATATTCCTTTCCTCTTAAACCGGCCCACAATAGTTGAACCGGCCTTCATGAACCGCCAGACGGGCCACCGGGTCTTGTCGCTCCTTTGACCCGCCCGTCGGGTTACCAGTGAGTTACAATGTCCCGACGGGTCGTTGGTAAACCGCCAGGTCTGGGCGGGTCACCAGACGAATATTGCCAAGTCCGGCCGGTTTAACTTCCGGCCGGTTTACACCGCGGGGTATATCCCCGACATTAGCCCCCAAGTTTAGCTTGGATTTATCCATGGTAAACTTATGCTGCAAATAAACATAAGAACAAATTTGACAGGTTGCGCTCCGGGTTAAGAATTCTTGTAAACCGGCACCTGATCATCCTTAAGTCCTTGTCATTTCCTCCTAGAAAATCCAGGTCAATAAGCCAGCGTCATACTCAATTTGCTGACATTGGTTTCTCACAGAAAAATATTGTGAAGAAATAATCCACTTGAGTCGGCTTCCAAAACGCCGGTTTAAGAAATATTGGTCTTGAAATATTCATCTGATATTCAGCCGGTTTGAAGATGATCCCGGTCTTGAAAACTTGCCGGTTTAACATTACCAAATGGCCGGGTTATAAAAACTGATGACCCCGGATTATGATTGTTGCAGACACCGGTTCATGATTGTTGCCAACATCGGTTTATGATTATTGATGACACCGGGTTGCAGCCACAGGGTCATAATGATTGGTGACGCCAGGTCAATCTAACTTGCTCAACAGAGAATTTGAAAATCTTTCTTCGATAATAATATAATACCAGTAGCCCCCAAGTGCCGGGTTGTCATGCTTGCAGCAACCTGGGACTTGTAATTGACTGATGCCCATAAAACTTCAGCCAATGTAGCCCCCAAGGGCCGGGTCATTATGTAATAATCAGCAGGGACTTTGTAAATATAATCTTGTTAAACTTTGAACAGCAACGTGTAGCCCCCAAGGGCCGGCTCAGTAAGATAATATTGAGCTGGGACTTTGAAATATATTTCCATGAAAATAACATCATATGATGTAACCCCTCATCATGGGGCTTGAATCCACGTCCACAAGGTTAAGAGCCTTGTGCTTTACCAACTGAACAGTAGACCCTTCAATATAATAGATAAAAAGCTTTGTACCTTTAATAGTTGACAGGAGCAATTGGTAGCCCCCAAGGGCCAGCTCATTACAATGTGATGAGTTGGGTCTTCAATAAGATGAGCAAAAATGACCTTGCATTAGCCCCCAAGTGTCATGGTGCATGCTTGCAGCAACATGAGACTTGCATATTTGATGTAATCTCAATTTTGAATAATGTAGCCCCCAAGTGTCGGGTTGTAAGCCTGCAGCGACTCGGGACTATTCCTTCATTTGTATAAAATGATAACCATTGCGCTAAAGCGACTTTGAAAACCTTAGTCATAATATTAATAACCGTAATAAAAATCCAGCCATGTTGGCCATTCAAGATAATATAATCTCGTATGAAAGCCTTTATTCATCCAATATCATGATGAAAATTCAGCCAAGTTTGGCTATTTGAATAATATAATCCAATAATTTATAAGCGCATGATTCCAATGGCGCAATCCAAATATATACTGGCGACTTATAGTCCAAAACCAGACCGGTTTAATAAACACTGGATAATTTATCATCATACTGGCGACTTACTGTCTTAAAGCCAGGCCGGTTTAACAAACTCCGGCTAAGTTATCATCATACTGGCGACTTACCGTCTTAAAGCCAGGCCGGTTTAACAAACACCGGATAAGTTATCACCATGCGTTATTCAACCTGTTTCTGCATACAACAAGTTTAAAGTATCCTGGCGGTTTACCGCCGGACGGGTCATAATGCTCAACATATAACCTGGGTTTATAACCAGGGCTGCACTTAAAAATATGAAATATATCATACCTGTGATATTGAATCACATCGTTGGTTTACCAACTTTTTGTAGTAAGAGTGATAACCCCAATTTTGAGTAATGATAACTCTTTCCATATTGCGCCGAAAAACCGTACCGGGTTGTGATAAACACCGGATTAACCATGTATATACTGGTGACTTGTAGTCAAACCAGACCGGGCTGATGGTCTCCGGATTATAACTTGATCGTGTACTGACAACTTGTAGTTGAAAGCCAAGCCGGGTTGATAAACACCGGTTTACTCCATAATAGGATGGTAACAGAAAATCAAACCGGGCAATTTGCCTCCGGGTTAAAACGGACCAGGCTATGCCAGCTGAATCGGTTTAAGGATACTTGACGCTCCGAAGAACCAAAAAACACCACAATAAAGGCAGGAAACAAAACCAAATATGAAAAGGCAACGCGATAGTAAAACGCATGCGAATAGTGGTTACTATGAACCGTTCAGAAGGCGTGACCATCGTCAAGACAAAACCGAGCCCCCAAGAGGTGTAGCTGCGGTTTAAGTCGACTAGGTTCCTAACTGAATCGTGGCAAATATGCCGGCCAAATGGCATTGCATTGGTTCGTCAACCAAGCCCCCAAGTGACTCAATGGCTAAAAAGCCGACCAGAAGGCATTACCATCATCAAGACATGACCGAGTTCCCATAAGGCGTAATCTACGGTTCAAGTCGATTAGGTCCCCAACTGATTCAGTGGCAAATATGCCAGCCAGAAGGCATTACCGTCGTCAAGACCTGACCAAGCCCCCCGGAGGTGTAGCTACGGTTCAGGCCGACTAGGTCCCCAACTGACTTTATAGGGATAGCTATGTTCTCTTTGGTTCGAATACGACCTATGTTTGAACAGCTGTGTTCTCTTTGGTTCGAATACGACCTATGTTTGAACAGAAATCCCCATGTTTGAATAGCTATGTTCTCTTTGGTTCGAATACGACCTATGTTTGAACAGGGAGCCCATGTTTGAACCGCGCATCATGGCAGCAGGTCTTCTTCAGTGATTTTTAACCTTTTTGCAGGAAATGAATTCTTCTTGAACCGGGATCTTGAACCGGATATTGAGAGCTTCAAAGCTTTGTGGGAGACATCTTTCCCTTGAACCGGATTGTAAACCGGATATTTGAGAGCTTCAGTGATACTGACTTCCCTTCAGCCAGGTTTCAAACCGGAATCCTTTCTGATGATCCGAAACTTCCTTGAGTCGGGATTTTGTAACTGTCATATACTTTCTGAGCCGGAAAATTTTCTGACGGCCTTTAAATTTTTATCAACATAACAGTAACCTCCGGGATCGGGTTATCTTTCCCTCCCTCGTCCTCGGGTTCTTAAACCGGCTGAAACTGGCAAGACTTGCTGTGTCATATCATCGTAGCCCCCAAGTCTCAAGGTGACTCGAGGAGTTGGCTTGAGATTCTCCGTATTTGACCGTGATATAAACCGGTATAACTTGTATATCTTTGGTGTTGATAGCGCGATGTGAATACACAGAAGGTTGAGGTGACTGCGGCGGGTTGTAAATGATCCCGTATGAACCGTGTCAGCAACTCGGCCAATGGTTCCTTCCAACTGGTGATTTGAAGCTAACCAAACTGTAGCGGTGGTGACTTGTGCGCCTGCCCATTGATCCATCCAGTGCAGACGGCGGTTGATAATAATTTGCCTCCAATTTGAAAGAAAACCGGGCTACCCAAGCTGTGACTTGTTCATACTCAATAAATGGCTTATGCAGACAGGTGCGGCCCGATATGTTGATGTAGACCAGGCCTCGGGGGCGGCGATTTACGCACGTCCATTGAAAACGAGCTGACACGATCCCAGTAAGCCGATGCGGACTGGACCACCATGGCAGCAACTTGTGTGCGTCCATTCATCATGTGACATAACCCGGCGTTACCAGGCGGGATATTATCAATCCGTGCTCCAAATCCGTAGTATAAGCCACATTTGTAATAAATAATGGTCCTGTACATAAAGAAGATACAATCCGACGTAATTGTTCTTTGACGAAAACAATATGTGCTAAATTATACTTAGAGAGATATCACCTGATTCGCTCGAACAACAGATGAGTCGGCCGTGGCACTGTAAGCCAGTGCGGACGCGTGAACCAGTGCGGATGCGTGAACCGCCGTAAGGGCAGATGGACAAAACGTCCACCGCGCTTGTAAAGCGGCGCGAACGGCGGATCGAACGTGATGTTGTTTAACCGGTGTAGATGCATGAATCAGCAGCAGGTGCGGACGAATGTAATCCGAACATCGGGGCGGCGACTTGCACGTATATCCGTCAAGCATCCTAGTACGGACAAACACCAATGCCAAAGTGATGTTGACGCGCCCCCTTAGGCGACTCCTTTTTTGTAATGATCCTGTGAAGATATTACCAGACCAAGTAATTGTTCCTTGATAAAAACAATATGTGTTAAAATAAACTTTGGATGGATGTCACCTGATTTGCTTGTACGATAGACGAGCTGTTCCATGTGTTGATGAAGCGGGGGTGTACTTGGCTTGTTCCTTTCCCTCTTTGATTTGACTTGCCGTGGAGGACGTGCATGTGTACACTGCTTGGCTGTACTAGTATGTATGCTTGGGACTTTGGACGTATACGTGCCCCTCTTAAAAGACTTGCATTGACTTGCTTGACTCCTCTCCTTATGCCGCCGTCTAGACGATATGCTGGCATAATTTTCCAATTATTCTGCATGCTTCAGCTTTGGTACTTGACTGATCGGTGTTACGTGTTCCAATCAAAAACATAAGTCGCCGGACTTGTTTTCAACTCTGCGGAAAAAATTCCTATTGCCTCGATGATAGAAAACGATCCGATGAAACGCATGTGACTGCTGCTGTTTGACTCGTGTATCCGTAACCGAGACCTGCTGAACTAATGACTTTCCAAACCGGCTCCTTCTCATCCCAAAAACCTGCAGATTGGATTGAACCGACAACTGAGATTTCCTTAGTAGATACGTACGGGTTGGATCCATGGCGAGTTGACAGCCAACATAGATCGGATCGGAACTGCAGCGATCGTCCATGGCGATTTGACGATAATATTTCCTTGATCTCAGCAGACGAGGCTAGTACCGACGAAAATCCTCCCGTTCCGTCCTTTTGCCGATCCGACGGATTGTAAGCTTCTAGAAGCCCTAGTTAATATCCCTTCAAGAACTCAACACCACCGTGCGCAAGCCCCAAGGTGGGCGCCAACTGTCGTGGAATTGTCACGGCAGATGTCCTTAGTGTCAGGACTTAGTCGCGAGGCCAACGCATCCATGTGGTAGCTTGAGAGGGGTTGAGTGGGACGAGAGACGCAGGGCGGATCAACACGCAAGACAAGGGTTTAGACAGCTTCGGGCCCCGGGAAACATCATCCGGAAAAAACCCTACATGCTGTTTGAGGCTAGGTCTCATTATCATCCCGAGGGAGACGCCGTAAACCGGCTCTTGTGTCTAGCCCTAGAGATTATTGATTGTAGCTTCTAACTTGTCCCTCTCTCCCTTTGGAGAGCCCCTGCCCCTCCTTATATATGTTGAAGGGGCGGTTTACATGTGGAGTCCTATTAGGATTAGGACTAGTCTATCTCTAATACAAACCGGATACAAGTCCTGGCTTTAACTCCTTGTAAGGCAAATATTCCTTTCCTCTTAAACCGGCCCACAATAGTTGAACCGGCCTTCATGAACCGCCAGACGGGCCACCGGGTCTTGTCGCTCCTTTGACCCGCCCGTCGGGTTACCAGTGAGTTACAATGTCCCGACGGGTCGTTGGTAAACCGCCAGGTCTGGGCGGGTCACCAGACGAATATTGCCAAGTCCGGCCGGTTTAACTTCCGGCCGGTTTACACCGCGGGGTATATCCCCGACAATAACAGTGGAAGGCTTGGAAGATAAGCGAGTCCATCAACTCCAACGACATCACTGAGTATAGAACCACGACCTAAAAGGCACCTTACTCGTCGTCTGAAAAGTCTGCAACATGAAACGTTGCAGCCCGAAAACGGGTCAGCACATGGAATATGCTGGCAATGTAACACATAGAGAGTAATGGAAGAACAAAGCTATGCTACATGCATATATGGCTGGTGGAAAGCTCTATGGTTACAGTTTTGCGTAAAGCCAATTTTTCCCTACTGCAAAGGAATAAATTTATTTAACTATCATGGTGGTTGTTAAATATTGAGAATGGTTGACAGCATCCTCAATCCCAATTAAAGTAATCATCATTAAACCCAACAAAATTAATTTAGAGTAACATGACGAGATTCACATGATATCCAAGTATTAGATACTCAAAACGTCCATAACCGGGGACACGGCTAACCATGATTAGTTTGTACACTCTGCAGAGGTTTGTGCACTTTTCCCCACAAGACTCGATCGCCTCCGTTGGATTTCTCGCACTACATGGTGTTTGAGAAACGGATGACCGAGAAATAGTCTTTCAGAAGCGCTAGCACCTTACGAACGGGTAGACCGTACCAACCTACATCCCCTACATCAGCTAGTCTACCACTGTAAGAGTTCGCACGACTTAGTCACTATGCCAGAGCCCATAATGGCTTGTGGCTGCACACGGAAGTTTCTAGTATGAATAATCTCATGATCCCTTTGAGCCTGGGTGGCGGTCCAAAAAGAAACAGGCAATCCTGGAATACCCAGGTACCTCAATCCACCCAGATGTGTGTTTAAGTTGCCACCTTAAATAAACCATTGACTAACAATCTCACATCTGTCATGGATATCACTCACCCAATCCACGTCTACTAGCATAGCATGGCATAATAAGCAAACGTAGAAGTAACTCCCAAAGGTTTATTAATAAAACAGGTAATAGGTACTACCTCAACTACTTCCCATCCCACAATTTAATTAGATCCTAATCATGCAATGTTTGAGGATTGATCTAACGCAATAAAACTGGGTAGTAGAAAAGATATGATCAAAGTGTTACTTGCATTGCTGATGATCCGCGAAACCTAGAGATTCGAAGTAACAGGCGGCGCACTCCGGGTATTCTATTGCGGACAAACAAACAAGCATACAATAAGTACTCATCTAATGCACAGGTAAAGGAAACAGAATCTGGATGATCGACCGAGAGACATTTAGCATTCCGCTTCTAATATTCTCCTTGATGTGCTAGCATAATCCATTCATAGATATGGTTTGATATCTAGAACATCAAGTAAAAGGTCGGACTTCGGGAACACAAAAATCCATAAGGATAACTACGGAGGCAGATCCTGCGAGATCCTTATGGGGAGGTCACCAACTTCTTCAACCAAGATACTACAATAATAGGCCTTCCGGCTAGGTGTGTTGGCCATGACATCCACGTTACCGGGTTTACCGAGAGACCAATATTATAACTCTTGGGCACGTTCCAACCATCATATCTGCCTGAGATTCAGATTTGGTTGGTGTCAGGATATTCCAGACTCATCGAATCTAGAAAGAAAAGTGAAAGTGTGCAACTCAAATGGACGGGATGACGTTGTGATATTCTCGGGAAATGAACTACGATAGCAAGATCCAAAACATGAGCCGGTTCTGCTACATACATGTGAGCATGTTGTCCAAGACAAGAATGACCACACAGTAGTCTTATAATAAAACACTATGGAGTTCTGGTCGGGAACCCAATCCACGTCTACTAGCATAGCATGGCATAATAAGCAAACGTAGAAGTAACTCCCAAAGGTTTATTAATAAAACAGGTAATAGGTACTACCTCAACTACTTCCCATCCCACAATTTAATTAGATCCTAATCATGCAATGTTTGAGGATTGATCTAATGCAATAAAACTGGGTAGTAGAAAAGATATGATCAAAGTGTTACTTGCATTGCTGATGATCCGCGAAACCTAGAGATTCGAAGTAACAGGCGGCGCACTCCGGGTATTCTATCGCAGACAAACAAACAAGCATACAATAAGTACTCATCTAATGCACAGGTAAAACTCAAATAAGAGATCTAACCAGAAATTTCAACCTAAAAACTCTGGTTTGCAAAAGGAATCAAATCGAACGAAGAAACGAAAGTCAAACGGCAAAAGAAAACAACTTCGTTCTACAAATCTGAATCTAAGCCAAATTTTACAGAAGGAAAAACTTGTTTAAGTTGGTTAAACGGATAGAGGGTTTCGAGACGAAACTCCAGGCGCTTGAATCGCCTGATTCGGATAAACGAGCGAAAAGTTATACTAAAACGAAAATCGGATCTGAAATCGCGATCAGAAAATAATCGCGGAAAATCTGAGGAAAAGAAAAATGACAAACGAATTAACGAACGAACGTTTGTTATCTGGATCTAAACGACGAATACGTTCGTTAAAACGAACGAACGAGCGAACGCTCGCTATTTAACCTAAACCGAAAAAAACCGATCTAAATAAAAAACAGAAACTCAAAGAAACCGACGGAAAAACCAAATGGCTTTTCGAGAAAAAAAACGGCGGCGCAGAAATCGAGGCACCTTGGGTGGCGGGTCGGCGGCTCCGGCGAGGCAGCGGCGGCGGCGCGGGCGGCGGGCGGCACGGGCGCGGGGCTCGAGGACGGCGCGGGGCTCGAGGGCGGGCGGCGGCTAGGGTTTCGGCCCGGGGTGGGCCGTCTTATAAAGCCTGCCGGGCCAGGAGTCCTAGTCGGACACGGCCCAGTTAGGTCGGTTGCGTCTTTTTTAAATAATTACGCGCAGAAAAATAATTAAAAGAAATACTAAACTGACTCAAAAAATCCCGAAATAAATTTTTCCCGACTTCTAAAATCAAGCCGGACAAAGTGAACATTTATTTGGGGCCTAAATGCAATTTTGAAAAACACATATTTTTCCTAAATTCAAATAAAATAGCGAAAAACTCTGAAATAAAATCTTATTTGATTTTATTATTAAATCCTCAATATCTATTTATTTTGGGAAAGTCATTTTATTCCCTCTCTCATATTTTTGTAATAGAAATAATTGATGATAAAATAATTAAAACCAAATGATCCTATTCTCAAAATTTGAGAAAACTCAAATATGAAAATAACGAAATCCCCAACTCTCTCCGTGGGTCCTTGAGTTGTGTAGAATTTCTTGGATCAAAACCAAAAGAAAATAAAATATGATATGCATTGATGATCTAGTGTATAACATTCCGAATTGAAAATTTGGGATGTTACATTCTTGTTCTAGGGAAGTGTTTCATACCTTTCCTCAAGGGAAATTTGAACTTAATATTGCCTTCTTTCATATCAATCACGACACCAATAGTGCGTAAAAACGGTCTACAAGAATAATTGGACAAGACGGATTGCAATCAATATCAAGAACAATAAAATCTATGGGCACATAATTCCTATTTGCAAGAATAATAACAACATTAATTCTTCCCATAGGCTTTTTAATAGTAGAATCCGCCAAGTGCAAGTTTAAAGAATAAGATTCAAGATTGGTAAGACCAAGCACATCACGTAAAGGTTTCGGAACTGTAGAAACACTAGCACCCAAGTCACACAAAGCAAAGCACTCATAATTTTTAATCTTGAATTTGATAGTAGGTTCCCATTCATCATGCAATTTTCTAGGAATTGAAACTTTCAATTCCAATTTTTCTTCAAAACCTTTCATCATAGCATCAACAATATGTTTAGTAAAAGCTTTATTTTGTTCATAAGCATGGGGTGAATTTATCATGGATTGCAACAAAGAAATACAATCAATTAAAGAGCAACTATCATAATTAAAGTCTTTGTAATCCAAAGGAGTGGGCACATCACTAGTTAGAGTTTTGACCTCTTCAAACCCACTTTCATCAGTTTTCTCAACAAGATTTTCATCCTTCAAAATATTGGGACGCCTTCTAGCTAAAGTTGACTCTTCTCCATTCCCTTTTTCATCAGTTTTAATTTACTAAACAAGGAATCAAGAGAAGAAACACCAATAATTTTAAGATATTCATCACTTTTACAAAAGTAATCGCTAGAAAATGCTTTTTCTAAAAATTCTCTTTTAGCTCTAAGCATAGCGGTTCTTTTCTTACTTTCATCCATATAAACATAAAGAGTTTTAATTGATTCATCAACCTTAGGCACAAAAATTTTCATCGTGAGATTTTCTACATCTTGAGCAATTCTATCAACACTTCTAGACAAATCATCAATCTTATTCAACTTTTCTTCTACGATAGTGTTGAAAACTTTTTGCATGTTGATAAATTGTTTAATATTATTCTCAAGATCAGAGGTGTTCCTATTATTATTATAACAAGTATTTCCATAGGAACTACCATAATTATTAGAGGAATTACTAAGAAAAGGCCTAGGATTAAAATTACATCTATAAGCATTGTTATTGAAATTATTTTGAGAGATAAAATTCACATCTATGGCATCACTATTTTTCTCAATCAAAGTAGACAAAGGCATATCATTAAAATCAATAGGAGCACTTTTACTAGCAACCAGTTTTATAAGAGCATCAACTTTTTCACTCAAAGAAGAAATTTCTTCCACCGAATTAACTTTTTTACTAGTAGGAGCTCTTTCGGTATGCCATTGCGAATAATTTGCCATAATATTATGAAGCAATTTGGTGGCTTCACCCAAAGTAATTTCCATAAAAGTACCACCCGCGGCGGAATCTAAAAGATTACGAGAAACAAAATTCAATCCCGCATAAAATTTTTGTATGATCATCCAAAGATTTAACCCGTGAGTTTGGCAATTCCTTAGCATCATTTTCATCCTTTACCAAGATTGTGCAACATGCTCATGTTCAAGTTGCTTGAAATTCATGATCTGGATTCTAACGGAAATAATTTTTGTGAACGGAAAATACTTAGTGATAAAAGCATCTTTGCACTTATTCCAAGAATCGATAATATTGCGAGGCAAAGAAGAAAACCAATTTTTGTGGAATCACGCAAAGAAAACAGAAATAATTTCATCTCGACAAAATCATTGTACACATCTTTTTTCTTTTGGATATCGCATAATTCCACGAAGGTATTAAGATGGGATGCGGCATCCTCATTAGGAGTACCAGAAAATTGATCTTTCATGACAAGATTCAGCAAAGCAGTATTAATATCACAAGACTCCGCACTTGTGGCGGGAGGAGCAATGGGAGTACCAATAAAATCATTGTTGTTGGTTTTTGAGAAATCACATAACTTGGTGTTCTCTTGAGTCATGATGACTACACAACAAGATTGCACTCAAAAACAGATCCGACAAGAAAACGGCGAACGAAAAAGAGGGGCGAATAAAACGGCAAATTTTTGTGAAGTGGGGGAGAGGAAAATGGCAAATAATGTAAATTGCAAGGAGATGAGATTTGTGACTAGGAACCTGGTATATGTTGAAGATCCTCCCCGGCAACGGCGCCAAAAATTCCTTTTGATGCGGCAAGCTACGTCGGTATTTCCCAAAGAGGAAGGGATGATGGAGCACAGCGACGGTAGTTATTTCCCTTAGTGATGAGACCAAGGTTATCGAACCAGTAGGAGAACCAAGCAACACAACGTAAATAGCCCATGCACACAAATAACAACCACTGGCAATCCGACGTGTTAAAGGGGTTGTGAATCCCTTTTCGGTAACGGCGCCAGAAATTGGTGCATGGACGAGAGAAAGTTGTAATAAATTGATAGATCAAATGCCAAATAAAATAAATAAGAATAAAACACAGCAAGGTATTTTTGGTTTAATAGATCTGAAAATAAATGCAAAGGAAAATGGATCGCAAAGGCAAATAATATGAGAAAGAAGACCCGGGGGCCGTAGGTTTCACTAGTGGCTTCTCTCGAGAAAAATAGCAAACGGTGGGTGGACAAATTACTGTTGGGCAATTGACAAAACTTCAAATACTCAAGACGTTATCCAGGGAATGATCATTACATAGGCATCATGTCCAAGATTAGTAGACCGACTCCTACCTGCATCTACTACGATTACTCCACACATCGACCGCTATCCAGCATGCATCTAGTGTATTAAGTTCATGGAGAAACAGAGTAATGCAATAAGACATGATGTAGACAAGATCTATCTATGTAGAGATAGACCCCATTGTTTTATCCTTAGTAGCAACAATACATACGTGTCAGTTCCCTTTCTGTCACTGGGATCAAGCACTGTAAGATCGAAACCACTACAAAGCACCTCTTCCCATTGCAAAATAAATAGATCAAGTTGTCCAAACAAAACCCAAGTATCAGAGAAGAAATACGAGGCCATAAGCAATCATGCATAAAAGAGATCAAAGAAACTCAAATAATTTCATGGATATAAAAAGATAGATATGATCATAAACTCAAAGTTCATCGATCCCAACAAACACACCACAAAAGAGTTACATCATATGGATCTCCAAGAGACCATTGTATTGAGAATTCAGCGAGAGAGAGGAAGCCAGCTAGGTACTAACTACAAAACCGAAGGTCTACAAAGAACTACTCACGCATCATCGGAGAGGCACCAATGGAGGTGGTGAACCCCATGCGAGATGGTGTCTTGATTGGATCTGGTGGTTCTGGACTCTGCGGCGGCTGGAATTGATTTTTGTCGAATCCCCTAGGGTTTTTGGATTATTGGGGTATTTATAGAGCAAAGGGGCGGTCCGAGGGGCACCCGAGGTGGGCAAAACCCACCAGGGCTTGCCTGGGCCTCCAGGCGCGCCGTGGTGGGTTGTGCTCTCCTCGGAGCACCCCCCCGGGCGCAGCTAGGGCACATTAGGTATCTTCTAGTCCAAAAAAATCTCCGTAAAGTTTCGTTGCGTTTGGACTCCTTTTGGTATTGATTTCCTGCAATGTAAAAAACATGAAGAAAATAGCAACTGACACCTGGCACTATGTCAATAGGTTAGTACCAAAAAATGATATAAATGACTATAAAATGATTATAAAACATCCAAGATTGATAATATAACAACATGGAACAATAAAAAAACTATAGATACATTGGAGACGTATCACGCCCCCCTTTCCTTCTCCTCCTCCTCACTTTCCCTTTACTTTCCCCCCCTCCGTAAGAAAGGAAAGGGGCTGAATAGGACTTGGAGTCCTATTCGGTTCCCCCCATGGCGCGCCCTTCTAGGCAGGCGGCCTCCTCCCCTCCTCCTTTATATACGGGGGCAGGGGCACCACAAAGTACAACAGTTGTTCTCTTAGCTGTGTGCGGTGCCCCCTCCACAGTTTACTCCTCCGGTCATAGCGTCTTAGTGCTTAGGCGAAGCCCTGCGCGGATCGCATCACCATCACCGTCACCACGGCGTCGTGCTGACGAAACTCTCCCTCGACCCTCTGCTGGATCAAGAGTTCGAGGGACGTCATCGAGCTAAACGTGTGCTGAACTCAGAGGTGTCATACGTTGGTACTAGATCGATTGGATCGTGAGGACGTTCGACTACATCAACCACGTTAACCTAACGCTTCCGCTTTCGGTCTACGAGGGTACATGGACACACTCTCCCCCTCTTGTTGCTATGCATCTCCTAGATAAATCTTGCGTGATCGTAGGATTTTTTTGAAATTGCATGTATGTTCCCCGATAGTGGTATCCGAGCCAGGTCTATGCGTAGATGATATGCACGAGTGGAATACAAAGAGTTGTGGGTGGTGATAGTCATACTGCTTACCACCAACGTCTTATTTTGATTGAGCAGTAGTGTTGGATGAAGCGGCCCGGACCAATCTTACATGTCCACATTCATGAGACCGGTTCCACCGACAGACATGCAACTTGTTTTGCATAAAGGTGGTTGGCGGGTGTCTGTTTCTCCAACTTTAGTTGAATCGAATTTGACTACGGCTGGTCCTTGTTGAAGGTTAAAACAGCAAACTTGACGAAACACCGTTGTGGTTTTGATGCGTAGGTAAGAACGGTTCTTACTAGAAGCCCATAGCAGCCACGTAAAACTTGCAACAACAAAGTAGAGGACGTCTAACTTGTTTTTGCAGGGCATGTTGTGATGTGATATGGTCAAGACATGATATGATATACGTTGTTGTATGAGATGATCATGTTCTGTAAGAGTTATCGGCAACTGGCAGGAGCCTTATGGTTGTCGCTTTATTGTATGAAATGCAATCGCCATGTAATTGCTTTACTTTATCACTATTCGTTAGCGATAATTCTAGAAGCAATAGCTGGTGAGACGACAACGATGCTATGATGGAGATCAAGGTGTCAAGCCGGTGATGATGGAGATCATGACGTTGCTTTGGAGATGGAGATCGAAGGCACAAGATGATGATGGCCATATCATGTCACATATTTTGATTGCATGTGATGCTTATCTTTTATGCATTCTATTTTTCTTAGTACGGCGGTAGCATTATAAGATGATCCCTCACTAAAAATTTGAAGGTATAAGTGTTCTCCCTGAGTATGCACCGTTGCGATAGTTCGTCGTGCCGAGACACCACGTGATGATCGGGTGTGATAAGTGATGTCTACTACGCAACCTTCTTCTTGTAGACGTTGTTGGGCCTCCAAATGTAGAGGTTTGTAGGAAAGTAGCAAATTTCCCTCAAGTGGATGACCTAAGGTTTATCAATCCGTGGGAGGCATAGGATGAAGATGGTCTCTCTCAGGCAACCCCGCAACCAAATAAGAAAGAGTCTCTTGTGTCCCCAACACACCCAATACAATGGTAAATTGTATAGGTGCACTAGTTCGGCGAAGAGATGGTGATACAAGTGCAATATGGATGATAGATATGAGTATTTGTAATATGAAAATATGAAAACAGAAAGGTAACTAATGATAAAAGTGAGCGTAAACGGTATTGCAATGCTAGGAAAAAAGGCCTAGGGTTCATACTTTCACTAGTGCAAGTTCCCTCAACAATAATAACATAATTGGATCATATAACTATCCCTCAACATGCAACAAAGAGTCACTCCAAAGACACTAATAGCGGAGAACAAACGAAGAGATTATGGTAGGGTATGAAACCACCTCAAAGTTATTCTTTCCAATCAATCCATTGGGTTATTCCTATAAGTGTCACAAACAGCCCTAGAGTTCGTAGTAAAATAACACCTTAAGACACACATCAACCAAAACCCTAATGTCACCTAGATACTCCAATGTCACCTCAAGTATGCGTGGGAATGATTATACGATATGCATCACACAATCTCAGATTCATCTATTCAACCAACACATAGAACCTCAAAGAGTGCTCCAAAGTTCCTACCGGAGAATCAAGACGAAAACGTGTGCCAACCCCTATGGATAGGTTCGTGGGCGGAACCCGCAAGTTGATCACCAAAACATACATCAAGTGGACCAATAGAATACCCCATTGTCACCACGGGTATCCCACGCAAGACATACATCAAGTGTCCTCAAATCATTAAAAGACTCAATCCGATAAGATAACTTCAAAGGGGAAACTCAATCCATTACAAGAGAGTAGAGGGGGAGAAACATCATAAGATCCAACAATAGTAGAAAAGGTCACGATACATCAAGATCGTATCACCTCAAGAACACGAGAGAGAGAGAGAGAGAGAGAGAGATCAAACACATAGCTACTGGTACATACCCTCAGCCCCGAGGGTGAACTACTCCCTCCTCGTCATGGAGAGCGCCGGGATGATGAAGATGGCCACCGGTGAGGGTTCCCCCCTCCGGCAGGGTGCCGGAACAGGGCCCCGATTGGGTTTTGGTGGCTACAGAGGCTTGCGGCGGCGGAACTCCCGATCTATTATGTTCCTCGAAGGTTTTAGGGTATATTGGTATATATAGGAGGAAGAAATACGTCATTGGAGCCACGAGGGGCCCACGAGGGTGGAGGGCGCGCCCCCTGCCTCGTGCCTCCCTCGTTGCATTCCTGACGTGCACTCCATGTCTCCCGTGTTGCTTTCTTTCCAAAAATAACTTTTCCGAAGGTTTCATTCCGTTTGGACTCCGTTTGATATCCCTTTTCTGCGAAACACTGAAACAAGGGAAAAAACAGAAACTGGCACTGGGCTCTAGGTCAATAGGTTAGTCCCAAAAGTAACATAAAAGTGCATAGTAAAGCCCATAAAACATCCAAGATGGATAATATAATAGCATGAATACTTCATAAATTATAGATACGTTGGAGACGTATCAGCATCCCCAAGCTTAATTCCTGCTCGTCCTCGAGTAGGGAAATGATAAAAGAAAGAATTTATGAAGTGTGAATGCTAGCAGGTGCACAAGTTTGATCAATGATAATTTCAATCACCTTTTCTAGCATCATTATATGTCATAACAGTAGCTCTACTCATAGAACTTTTCATGATCAAGTAACAAACTATTCACATGTTAAAGTATAGAACATAAACTTTCTTGAAAACTAACAAACCGTGTTACTAGTCACCAAACAATTACAATTCATCTTATTTTCAGGAAGAATCTATGTCAGAGCTTTGATTCAGCAAACTTCACATACTCAACTATCATTTAGTCTTCCATCATTGCTACCACTCAAAGCATATTTTAAGAACAAATAGTATTCATCGAACACAGAGAAAGATAGGGGATTAATGTTTCGCCTCCCAACCTTTTACCTCAGGGGTAATGTCAACAGTAATAATTCATGCTCAAATATATTTGAATGGCCATATATGCCTAGATCTTTCCATCACACGATGCTTGCCAACTAAAGAGTAGGTTGGAATGAGAAGGAATACTATTGACTCGTGCATAAATGTAAAATATAGGCCCTCGCAGAGGGAAGCAGGGATTTGCAGAGGTGCCAGAGCTCGAAGCAAAAACAAAGATGAAAATAGTTTTGAGAGGTATGCTTTCATTGTCAACATAACGACCAAGAGTTCCCAGTATCTTCCATTCTACATACATTATAGGCGGTTCCCAAACAGAAAGGTAAAGATTTTTACTCCCCCTCCACAAACAATCATCAATCCATGGCTTGCCCGAAACAACGGGTGCCTCCAACTAACATCAAACCTGGGGGAGTTTTGTTTGCAATTATTTTTGATTTGATTTCGATATTTTGATCATGGGACTGGGCATCCCAGTTACCAGCCATTTTCTCGTGAATGATGAGCGGAGTCCACTCATCATGAGAATAACCCACCTAGCATGGAAGATACCGCTAGCCCCTAGTCGCTACATGAGAGATTCGGGCATACAAAATAGAATATTATTTGAAGGTTTAGAGTTTGGCACATGCAAATTTACTTGGAACGGCAGGTAAATACCGCATATAGGTAGATATGGTGGACACTCATGGAATAAACTTGGTTCAAGGAATTTGGATGCACAAGCAGTATTCCCGCTTAGTACAGATATTTTGGCTAGCAAAGGATTCTAAATAGCAAGCACCACATGTTAGAGGATCCATAACAATATAACTTCTATACAAATATACCCAAGCATAACTCATTATGTTGTCTTCCTTGTCCAACTTCAACTAATTTGCTCAGGTTGAAAATAATTAATGGGGATCACAATCATAGGAGATGTCCAAGATAGTATATTTATATGTGAAATCTCTCTTCCTTCAATATTCTTTCATGAATTATTCAAGTGACCAATACAATGTTTGCTAACCTTTTATAAATTTACCACCTCTACTTCTTATATGTGAAGGCATTACTCCCCATGGGATAAGCATATGAAACATATATAATTTCAGATTTATGACATTCAGATCATTCAACCATTTACTCATAGGATATAAGTGAAGCACATGAGCAAACAACAAACTACTCCGAAAGATATAAGTAAAGATCAATGAGTAGTCGAATAATTATGTAACTATGTGAAGACTCTTTAACATTTAAGACTTTCAGATCTTGGTATTTTATTCAAACAGCAAGCAAATCTAAATAAAATAAAATGACGCTCCAAGCAAAACACATATCATGTGGTGAATAAAAATATAGCTCCAAGTAAAGTTACCGATGAACGAAGACGAAAGAGGGGATGCCATCCGGGGCATCCCCAAGCTTAGGCCCTTGGTTGTCCTTGAATATTACCTTGGGTTGCCTTGGGAATCCCCAAGCTTAGGCTCTTTCCACTCCTTATTCCATAGTCCATCGAATCTTTACCCAAAACTTGAAAACTTCACAACACAAAACTTAACAGAAAACTCGTAAGCTCCATTAGTATAAGAAAATAAATCACCACTTAGGTACTATAATGAACTCATTCTTTATTTATATTGGTGTTAAACCTAATGTATTCCAACTTCTCTATGGTTTATAAACTATTTTACTTGCCATAGATTCATCAAAATAAGCAAGCAACACAATGAAAAACAGAATCTGTCAAAAACAGAACAGTCTGTGGCAATCTGTATCAAACGTATACTTATGGAACTCTAAAAATTCTAAAATAAATTGGCGGACCTGAGGAATTTGTATAGTAATCATCTGCAAAAAGAATTAACTAAATAGCACTCTCCAGTAAAAAGTTGAAGCTAATCTCGTGAGCGCTAAAGTTTTTGTTATTTACAGCATGATCATAAAGACTTCACCCAAGTCTTACCAAAGGTTCTACTTGGCACAAACACTAATTAAAACATGAAACCACATATAAACAGAGTCTAGATGTATTATTTATTACTAAGCAGAACCAAAAATCAAGGGACTAAAATAAAATTGGGTTGCCTCCCAACAAGCGCTATCGTTTAACGCCCCTAGCTAGGCATGATGATTTCAATGATGCTCACATAAAAGATAAGAATTGAAACATAAAGAGATGAACAATGTGACTAGCATATTTAAGTATAACCCACTTCCTATGCATAGGGATTTTGTGAGCAAACAACTTATGGGAACAATAATCAACTAGCATAGGAAGGCAAAACAAGCATAACTTTAAAACTTTAAGCACATAGAGAGGAAACGTGATATTATTGTAATTCCTACAAGCATATATTCCTCCCTCATAATAATTTTCAGTAGCATCATGAATGAATTCAATCATATAACCAGCACCTAAAGCATTCTTTTCATGATCTACTTGCATAGAAATTTTACTACTCTCCACATAAGCAAAATTCTTCTCACTCGGAATAGTGGGAGTATCATAAGAGACTTGAATACTATAAATTGTTTCCACATTGAAAGAGTAATGTTCAGAAAAAGGGTAATCATAATCATGACAAGTTTTATAAATATAATGATCACTACTTTTTGTAGCATAAGTTTCATCGCAATAATCATCATAAGTAGTAACTTTGTTCTCATCATAATCGATTGAAACCTCCTCCAAGATAGTGGAATCATTACTAAATAAAGTCATGACCTCTCCAAATCCACTTTCATAAATATTATATGATTCAACATCCTCCAAAATAGTGGGATCATTACTTCCTAAAGTTGACACTCTTCCAAACCCACTTTCATAAATATAATCATCATAGGTAGAAGGCATGCTATCATCATAACAACTTTGCATATCAAAACTTGGGAGGCTAAAAATATCATCATTATTAAACATAGCATCCCCAAGCTTGGGACAAACATTAATTTCAGCAAATATATTCTCAAATATGTCATCCTCATCAAACATAGCTTCCCCAGGCTTGGGCCTTTTCATATCATAAGCATAATCACTCTCCTCATTAATAGTATGGATAGCACCAATAGTATAGCAATTATCATATTCTTCCAAGCAAGTGCCAAAAAGAATTTCAAGATCATAAGAAGTATCATTATCTTCCCAATCATAATCATCACAACAAGCAATAGGCATAACGAGATCATCATCAAGTGCATCATCTTCATTTTCATGAGGCACAACAATAATAGGAGCGACATTATTTGGGAGAGAGATCTTTTTACCTCTCCTCCTTTTTCTTTTCTTCTTATTCACCACATCATGTGTGGGTTCAATCCTCTTTTTGGAGCTCCTTATTAATGAGATTGGTTGAATAGAAGGCTCCTCCTCGTTGCCTGATTCATCATAAGAAATAATAGGAGGATATTGGGAAGTCTCTTCCCTTTCATTAGTATTCTCTTCATCTTCTATTTGTTTTCTTTTCTTTAGGTAGTTGACAATATAAGGATTTTCAATGCAATTCACCGTGCAATACATATAAATTTCCTCTAGATCAAAATGAAGAACTCTATCAAGGGAAAATTCTGGAATGACCTTAGTTATACGTTTCATTTCTTCATAACCCAAGAGCAAACTAAGTTCATTATGATGTGCAAGGGAAATCAAGTCATCACAATTTTTGGACACGATACGATCATGAAACAATTTGCATTGGGTACTGAAATGATCATGTTCATTGCAAAGTTCACAAGTATGGCTAAGAAAAAATAATTTTTCAGCACAAACATCTAGCCTTTCTTGCAACAATTTAGTTTCTAAATGCTTATGCCTCTTGCAATATCTATCTTCCCTATTTGGTGTGTACTTGCAAACCCAATGCACTCCACAAAAATTGACATGTTTATAGGAGACATTTTCATCATAACTAGTGCAATCATTATTAGTACTATGGATATTCAAAGAGTTCATACTAACAACATCGCAATCATGCTCATCATTCAAAGATTTAGTGCCAAACATTTTAATGCATTCTTCTTCTAACACTTTGGCACAATTTTCCTTTCCATCATACTCATGAAAGATATTAAAAAGATGAAGCGTATGAGGTAAACTCAATTCAATTTTTTCGTAGTTTTCTTTTATAAACTAAACTAGTGATAAAACAATAAACTAAAGGATTCGATTGCAAGATCTAAAGATATACCTTCAAGCACTCACCTCCCCGGCAACGGCGCCAGAAAAGAGCTTGATGTCTACTACGCAACCTTCTTCTTGTAGACGTTGTTGGGCCTCCAAGTGCGGAGGTTTGTAGGACAGTAGCAAATTTCCCTGAAGTGGATGAACTAAGGTTTATCAATCCGTGGGAGGCATAGGATGAAGATGGTCTCTCTCAGGCAACCCTGCAACCAAATTATAAAGAGTCTCTTGTGTCCCCAACACACCCAATACAATGGTAAATTGTATAGGTGCACTAGTTCGGCGAAGAGATGGTGATACAAGTGCAATATGGATGATAGATATGAGTATTTGTAATCTGAAAATATAAAAACAGCAAGGTAACTAATGATAAAAGTGAGCGTAAACGGTATTGCAATGCTAGGAAACAAGGCCTAGGGTTCATACTTTCACTAGTGCAAGTTCTCTTAACAATAATAACATAATTTTATCATATAACTATCCCTCAACATGCAACAAAGAGTCATTCCAAAGACACTAATAGCGGAGAACAAACAAAGATATTATGGTATGGTACGAAACCACCTCAAAGTTATTCTTTCCAATCAATCCATTGGGCTATTCCTATAAGTGTCACAAACAGCCCTAGAGTTCATAGTAAAATAACACCTTAAGACACACATCAACCTAAACCCTAATGTCACCTAGATACTCCAATGTCACCTCAAGTATGCGTGGGAATGATTATACGATATGCGTCACACAATCTCATATTCATCTATTCAACCAACACATAGAACCTCAAAGAGTGCCCCAAAGTTTCTACTGGAGAATCAAGACAAAAACGCGTGCCAATCCCTATGCATAGGTTCATGGGCGGAACCCGCAAGTTGATCACCAAAACATACATCAAGTGGACCAATAGAATACCCCATTGTCACCATGGGTATCCCATTGGTGTAAAGCGCATGAATAAACTCCATGCAGATTGGGCTTTTGGAATCACTTGATTGTGAATCACTTGATGCTTCCGAACCATGCCTCATGGGCAAGATGACTAATACTCCGTTCTCTAGAACAATGGAGCGAGCCACTGACTTATATGAAATAATGCATACTGATGTATGCGGTCCGATGAGTGTTGAGGCTCGCGGCGGGTATCATTATTTTCTGACTTCACAGATGATTTGAGTAGATATGGGTATATCTACTTAATGAAACACATGTCTGAAACATTTGAAATGTTCAAAGAATTTCAGAGTGAAGTGGAAAATCATCGTAACAAGAAAATAAAGTTTCTACGATCTGATCGCGGAGGCGAATATTTGAGTTATGAGTTTGGTCTTCATTTGAAACAATGTGGAATAGTTTTGCAACTCACGCCACCTGGAACACCACAACGTAATGGTGTGTCCGAACGTCCTAACCGTACTTTATTAGATATGGTGCGATCTATGATGTCTCTTACCGAGTTACCACTATCGTGTTGGGGTTATGCATTAGAGACATCTGCATTCACGTTAAATAGGGTACCATCTAAATCCGCTTAGACGACACCATATGAACTGTGGTTTGGCAAGAAACCTAAGCTACCGTTTCTCAAAGTTTGGGGTTGCGATGCTTATGTGAAAAAGCTTCAGCCTGATAAGCTCGAACTCAAATCGGAGAAGTGCATCTTCATAGGATACCCAAAAGAAACTATTTGGTACATCTTCTATCAAAGATCCAAAGGCAAGATATTTGTTGCTAAGAATGGATCCTTTCTAGAGAAGGAGTTTCTCTTGAAAGAAGTGAGTGGGAGAAAAGTAGAACTTGATGAGGTAGTTGTACCTTCTCTCGAATTGGGAAGTAGTTCATCACAGAAACTAGTTCCAGTGATGCCTACACCAATTAGTGAGGAAGCTAATGATGATGATCATGAAACTTCAGATCAAGTTACTACCGAACCTCGTAGGTCAACCAGAGTACGTTCCGCACCTAGTGGTACGGTAATCCTGTTCTGGAAGTCATGTTACTAGACCATGATGAACCTACGAACTATGAGGAAGCGATGGTGAGCCCAGATTCCACGAAATGGCTTGAGGCCATGAAACCTGAGATGGGATCCATGTACGAGAACAAAGTATGGACTTTGGTTGACTTGCCCGATGATCGGCAAGCCATAGAAAATAAATGGATCTTCAAGAAGAAGACTGACGCTAATGGTAATATTACTGTCTACGAAGCTCGACTTGTTGCAAAAGGTTTTCGACAAGTTCATGGAGTTGACTACGATGAGACCTTCTCACCCGTAGCGATGCTTAAGTCCGTCTGAATCATGTTAGCAATTACCGTATTTTATGAAATCTGGCAAATGGATGTCAAAACTGCATTCCTTAATGGATTTCTTAAAGAAGAGTTGTATATGATGCAACCAGAAGGTTTTGTCGATCCTAAAGGTGCTAACAAAGTGTGCAAGCTCCAGCGATCCATTTATGGACTGGTGCAAGCATCTCGGAGTTGGAATATACACTTTCATGAGGTGATCAAAGCTATGGTTTTATACAGACTTTTAGTAAAGCCTGTATTTACAAGAAAGTGAGTGGGAGCTCTGTAGCATTTCTGATACTATATGTAGATGACATATTGTTGATTGGAAATGATATAGAATTTCTGGATAGCATAAAAGGATACTTGAATAAGAGTTTTCCAATGAAAGACGTTGGTGAAGCTACTAATATATTGGGCATCAAGATCTATAGGGATAGATCAAGATGCTTAATAAGACTTTCACAAAGAACATACCTTGGCAAAGTTTTGAAGAAGTTCAAAATGGATCAGTCAAATAAAGGGTTCTTGCCTGTGTAACAAGGGTGAAGTTGAGTTAGACTCAAAACCCGACCACGGCAGAATATATAGAGAGAATGAAGGTCATTCCCTATGCCCCAGTCATAGGTTCTATAAAGTATGCCATGTTGTGTACCAGATGTATTGTGTGCCTTGCCATGGGTTTCGCAAGGAGGTACAAGAGTGATCTAGGAGTGAATCACTGGACAGTGGTCAAAATTATCTTTAGAGGGCTAAGGAAATGTTTCTCGGTTATGGAGGTCACAAAGAGTTCGTCATAAAGGGTTACGTTGATGCAAGCTTTGACACTAATCTGGATGACTCTGAGTCTCAATCTGGATGCACATTGAAAGTGAGAGAAGTTAGCTAGAGTATCTCCGTGCAGAGCATTGTAGACATGGAAATTTGCAAAATACATACGGATCTGAATGTGGCAGACCCGTTGACTAAACCTCTCTCACAAGCAAAACATGATCACACCTTAGTACTCTTTGGGTGTTAATCACATGGCGACGTGAACTAGATTATTGACTCTAGTAAACCCTTTGGGTGTTGGTCACATGGTGATGTGAACTATGGGTGTTAATCACATGATGATGTGAACTATTGGTGTTAATCACATGGCGATGTGAACTAGATTATTGACTCTAGTGCAAGTGGGAGACTGAAGGAAATATTCCCTAGAGGCAATAATGAAGTTGTTAGTTATATTTCCTTATATCATGATAAATGTTTATTATTCATGCTAGAATTGTATCAACGGGAAACTTGATACACGTGTGAATACATAGACAAACAAAGTGTCCCTAGTATGCCTCTACTTGACTAGCTCGTTAATCAAAGATGGTTTAGTTTCCTGACCATAGACATGTGTTGTCATTTGATGAACGAGATCACATCATTAGGAGAATGATGTGATGGACAAGACCCATCCATTAGCTTAGCATAATGATCGTTAAGTTTTATTGCTACTGCTTTCTTCATGACTTATACATATTCCTTTGACTATGAGATTATGCAACTCCCGAATACCAGAGGAACACCTTGTGTGCTATCAAACGTCACAACGTAATTAGGTGATTATAAAGATTCTTTACAGGTGTCTCCAAAGGTGTTTGTTAGGTTGACATAGATCGATATTAGGATTTGTCACTCCGAGTATCGGAGAGGTATCTCTGGGCCCTATCGGTTATGAACATCACGATAAGCCTCGCAAGCAATGTGAATAATGAGTTAGTTGCGGGATGATGCATTACATAGCGAGTAAAGAGACTTGCCGGTAAAGAGATTGAACTAGGTATGGAGATACCGACGATCGAATCTCGGGCAAGTAACATACCGATGACAAAGGGAACGATGTATGTTGTCATTGCGGTTTGACAGATAAAGATCTTCATAGAATATGTAGGAACCAATATGAGCATCCGTTGTTGGTTATTGATCAGAGATGTGTCTCGGTCATGTCTACATAGTTCTCGAACCCGTAGGGTCCGCACGCTTAATGTTCGATGAGGATTTGTATTATGAGTTATTTTTTTGGTGACGGAAGTTTGTTCGGAGTCCCGGATGAGATCACGGACATGATGAGGAGTCTTGAAATGGTCGAGAGGTAAATAATGATATATTGTAAGATGGTATTTGGACACCGAAATGGTTTCGAGTGGTTCGTGCATTTTTCCGGAGTACCGAGGGGTTACCGGAAACCCCACCCCCAGGAAGTATTTGGCCTACATGGGCCATAGGGGAGAGAGGAGGCAGCCCACAAGGGGTGGCCGCCCCCCATGGGAGTCCGAATTGGACAAGGGGAGGGGGCGGCACCCCCCTTTCCTTCTCTTCCTCCCTCTCCCTTTCCTTTCCCCCTCCGTAAGAAAGGAAGGGGGGCGAATAGGACTTGGAGTCCTATTCGTCCCCCCATGGTGCGCCCCTCTAGGGAGGCGGCCTCCTCCCCTCCTCCTTTATATATGGGCGCAGGGGGGCACCCTAAAGTACAACAGTTGTTCTCTTAGCTGTGTGTGGTGCCCTCCTCCATAGTTTACTCCTCCGGTCATAGTGTCGTAGTGCTTAGGCAAAGCCCTGCACGGATCACATCACCATCACCATCACCACGCCGTCGTGCTGACGAAACTCTCCCTCGACCCTCTGCTGGATCAAGAGTTCGAGGGACGTCATCGAGCTGAACGTGTGCTGAACTCGGAGGTGCCGTACGTTCGATACTAGATCAGTTGGATCGCGAAGACGTTTGACTACATCAACCGCGTTAACCTAATGCTTCTGCTTTCGGTCTATGAGGGTACGTGGACACACTCTCCCCTCTCGTTGCTATGCATCTCCTAGATAGATCTTGCGTGATCGTAGGAATTTTTTTGAAATTGCATGCTACGTTCCCCAACAATTTCCTATCAGATAGTAAGTATGGCCCAAAATACAACTGATGGCTTCATTTCCCACATCAATTATTCCCAACATGAAAAAGAACTGTGCTTTCAACAGGATCATTTTTGTAAAACGACTAAAAAATGTATGCTTGTTCAGTTTGTGCCTTTCCTAGTTGTATTCCCACCTCAACTGTTTGAGGTGTTATCTATTCATGATGGTGTATTAATTGTCTGAGATTAATTCAAGATATCTTAATCTGATTAGGTTAACTGTTGTGACTGGTTCATTAAGAAAGAACCATAAACATGGATAACTATTTTTCCTAAACTTGTGATATTTCCCTCATGGACTTGTAACAATATTCTTGGAAGCTAGAACAACTTTATCCTAAACCTTTAATATTTTTTCTTAAACCTGAACATTGTTCTCCTTAATAAAAAGATATAGTGACTTGATAAAAGAAGGTGTTCGTAAAATGCCGTCTAAATATACTTTTGTGTGATATTGTTTTAAATATTTTATTCTTATTTCCCGTTATTGGGGATTCTATTTGCGTACAAACCCGAGACATGCTTATTGGGCTTTATTTTGTGTTAACAACTGAAAAGTGTCGAGTTATTTGTGTGAATAGATATAATAGCAGAATTTAATTTAGATATTTCCATTCATAAACGCTGACTTTAAGAGTAGGAATTGCAAGAAAATTAGTATCATAGAAGACTCCAATTTTACAGTTTTTATGGTAATAACGTTTATGCACGACGCTAAGCCACAAATTATTGTTCAGAGTAATGACTAAATTCACCTTTTTAGATTTAAAACTGGATGAATATAACCAAGGAAACGTGTGAAATAGATCAAATAACAATTGCATGCATAATTATGAAGGTATGGTTGTAACACCAGCGGGAATACATGTCTCATTACCTTCCAGCTTCCACGTTTCTCCGAGAGAAAAAAATTAAGGTCCAATGGACCAACACATGATGGTCACATGCTCTGAACATCAGGACTACCCTCTCACAATCTGCAGCTTCCCAATACACTCTGACGGTGCAACTCGACAACTCTGTCATTGAGAAAAAACAATAGCCCAACCCAGGCGTTGTGCAGCCAACTGTAACTCCTTCAGACTACCACAAATTATTTTACTTACTGACTTTTCATTTAGTTTTAGGCACCAAAAGAGAAGCAAGCAAATACAATTAGAATTTCAGTAAGAGCTCAGTAGAGTACTACGAATATTTTTCAGGCAACAAACAGAAAGGTTTAGGGATCTTCTTTCCAAATGATGTGAAGGATTGCTATATTGTAACAAAAAAAACAGAAAGTATGAACAGGAAATACAGCAACAACTACCATGTTGTAATTAAGTTGTTTATGCCACGAATATTTTTGCATTCTTCTATGCTCATGTAAATACTCTCTACACACATTGGTATTTTGCTCATCCCTTTGGAGATGTTTTCTGACTTTTGTATTGTCTACCCTTGCTTCTGGATCATGATTTTCCCCTGCACGCACTAACCTTCAGTGGCCAGCTCTTTGCTACAATTCAGTCTATCCCCACTACTGTGAGCGGCTTCAGAGGCCGATGTCATTAGTTGTGGAATAGAACAACGACATGGCGGGGGCAAGAGGACAGTTCCATCATTTGGCTGTGGCATGTACAGTTCCACCATACCTTTAATCTATGAAAACTCCGAACTCAACTCACAAACAAGAAAGTGAGCAATCAGTAACTAAATAAGCCAGAATAAGTGAATTTGTAGTCACCCTTTGTCGGTGTACTAAAGTAGGGGTACCTTAGTACCCCGAACTTGTGCACGGGCAGTCGTAGCACCCCGCGGCAAGGCTTGCCAGGTGATCGCCAAAACTCTCCATGGTCCCTTCTTGGGCCATCCAAGAACAAAGCATTTGAGCCAAGGCCCCGGCAGGAGGAGCTTGCCGGGAAGGCCACCCGAAGAGAGTAAGGCCCCGGCAAGAGGAGCTTGCCGGGACGGCCGCTCGAAGCACAAGGCCCCGGCAAGAGGAGCTTGCCGGGAAGGCCGACCAAGGCACGACAAGAGACATGCTGCGACGCGCCACGCGTCCCGGCAAGGACCGGTGAGCGACAAGCTCCCGGGCGCGACAAGGCATCAACCGCGGCAAGGCGCTTGCCGCGGCAAGTCACCACCCCGCGCCTGCGTTCCAGCTCATCCACCCACGTGTCGCTCTGGGGCCATTCCAGGCGTACGTGGCGAGAGGCTGCGCAGCCAGGGGCATGCGGTGGCGAAGCAACGCTGACAGGATAGCCGTCGTGGCAAACGATGGCGCCCCTGATGGTCCCTTTTCTACACTGTTTGGGCAACCTAGACGGGCATTTAATGCCCTTGTCCCCTGCCGTCAGAGTTAGGTTTGATAGCACTGTGCAAACAGCTGTACCCAACACAGCGTTTTCCAATTTTATCCCCGCCTGCGTTGCCACCTGTGGGAAACCCCTTGCGCATATAAAAGGAGGCCCCATGCGCAACGGAGAAAGGGGAGGAAGGAGGCCACTCACGCTCGGCCTGATTAGTTGCCTGAGTGTACTGTAGCACTCAGCGCTCCCGAGCAAGAACATAGTACACACCACAAAGCAGCAGTAGGGTTTTACGCATCCGTGCGGCCCGAAGCTGGGTAAACCCCTTGTGTGCATCGCCTCGATCCGCTCTTCGCGCGACCTCCGCCCCCCGACGAACCAGAAAGGGGCTCGGTCCCCATAGGTGTTCGTGGAGGCAGATTTCCCCCGACATCTTTGGCGCGCCAGGTAGGGGGCGTCGAGGTTGTGTGAACCTGATCCGGCGTCTGCACAGGCTAGATCTCCATCATATTCATCGACATGCCACCGAAGCAGAAGGCTCCGGAGGTGGCTGGTCCGTCTGCGTCGAACCCACCGCCCCTGGAGCAAACGGGTGGTGGGGACGGCACCGGCGGCGGAACGGGCGTCGCCGAGCCAGCTCATGGTGCCACGGCGTCCGAACATGCACCGCGCCCCTCTCAGGAGACACGGGACCAGCAGCGTCTTGGCACTCACGGTACCATACGCTCGCTGGACCCAGATCGAGCTGGCGGATCCCATGGTGCTCAAGGCCAGCATACACACCAATGTGCTGGCGCGAGCGTGGCGCGACTGCCTCGACCGGGTGCTGCTCCTTCTAACATAGTTAGAAGTTCGAGCACATCCCGCTCCACATGCCGTTCGCCACCGCAGCCCGCCACTCCAGCAGAAGCTCTAGCACGAGCTCAACTGCTCCTAGACTACCCTCCAACGGCGGACAAGCTCGACGACTGGAGGGCCACGATACAGAGTCTCATCGGCTTCGCTAACAACGACACCCCGTGGCAGCACAGTGCGTAGCAGCCGCGGCAGGTCGGCCAGGCGAGAACCGATGGCGCCAAGACCGGTGGGGGTGCGACCACCGTGCATTCCCCGCCCCAAAGGCCAAGATCGCCGACTCGCCGGAACCATCACGACATTGCTGATGGCCTGTCAAAGTGCGCACCACTTAAGTTACCTGTGGAGCCAGAAACCTTTGTGCTCAAGCTGACTCAGCCATCCGTAACACCATCAACCGGACAGAGCAAGAAGAGGAAGTTGGTCTCCGGCGACTATCTTCCGGCAGAGCTCCCCGGAGCAGCCGCCAAGAAGGTCCCCAAGATCGACGCCAAGAGTGCTGAGGAGCAGTCTGCTCCGGCAAACCCCAGGGTTTGTTTCGTAGAAGCAGGCGCTCCCGACAAGTTTTGCTCCGGCAAGCTTGCCGGGGAACGTCAAGCTCCGGCTGAGCCCCAGATCCTCGCCGTAGAAGCGGACGTTCCCGCAGCAGTAGATGTGCCTTCAGTCCTTGTTGTCGAGCCACAGGCTCCAGCATGGGCGCAGCAGACTGTCCGTTTCCTCCAGAACGGAGAACTTCCCGAAGAACAAGAAGAAGCGGAAAGAGTAGCCCGACGCTATAGTATGTACCAGTTCATCGACAACACACTGTACAGAAGAGGGCGCAACGGTGTGAAATTGAAGTGTATTCCCCGGGAAGACGGACAAAAGCTGTTGGCAGAGATACATGGAGGCATATGTGGTCACCACATTGACGCAAGAGCACTTGCCGGCAAAGCGTTCCGGCAAGGTTTCTTCTGGCCGACAGCCCTCCAGGATGCGACTGCACAAGTAACCAAGTGTGAAGCGTGCCAGTTCCATTCCAAGCAGATACACCAGCCAGCTCAAGCTCTCCAGACGATCCCTTTATCCTGGCCATTTTCGGTCTGGGGGCTCGATATCCTCGGCCCCTTCCCCCGAGCTGTCGGGGGCTTTGAGTACTTGTACGTCGCAATCGACAAGTTCACAAAGTGGCCGGAAGTGGAACCAGTGAGGAAGGTGAGAGCAGTCAGCAGTCAAGTTCTTCAGGTCGATTGTTTGCCGCTTCGGGATCCCCAACAGGATCATCACCGACAACGGTACGCAATTCACGAGCCGCGCCTTCATGCAATACGTCCAAGATCTCGGCGCCAAGGTCTGCTTCGCTTCTGTTGCTCATCCCAGAAGCAACGGTCAAGCAGAGAGGGCCAATGCCGAAGTACTGCGTGGGCTCAAGACCAAAACTTTCGACAGGCTGCACAAGTGCGGAAGAAACTGGACCGAGGAGCTGCCAGTGGCTCTTTGGTCGATCAGAACGATGCCAAATCGAGCCACTGGCCAGAAACCATTTGCTCTAGTCTATGGAGCAGAAGCAGTTACCCCCACGGAACTCGTATACGGGTCACCTCGAGTGCTCGCTTATGATGAGCTTGAGCAAGAGCGGCTGCGTGAAGATGACGCGCTGCTCCTTGAGGAAGATCGTCTTCAGGCTGCTGTGCGAGCCGCTCGCTACCAACAAGCTTTGCGTCGCTACCATAGCCGCAAAGTTAAAGCCAGAAGCTTCGAGGAAGGCGACCTTGTTCTTCGGCGCGCTCCGTCCGCCAAGAATCACAACAAGTTGACGCCGAAGTGGGAAGGCCCTTACCGGGTGAGACGAGTCACGAGGCCCGGCGCTGTCCGCCTTGAGACCGAAGATGGCACTCCGGTGAGCAACTCCTGGAATATTGAGCATCTTTGTAAGTTTTACCCGTAAGGCGCGGTTGTCGGACCCCGTACGGCAACCACCCTTTTGTACAAGTCTTGCCGCTGTTGCATGTAATCCTTTGTACAAAGCCAGGCAAAGACCCTGAGCAGCAGTAAATGAAGCGCTGGCGCCCTAAGTTTTAGCATGCATGCTGAGTCGAGTCTCGTCCTTGGTTAGGGTTGATAGTGCCTAACAGCTGCTAACCCCTAGCTTAGAGGTCGGGTCTGCGTCCCTTTTTCCTGTTCTTTCGTTTCCCTTGGTTCGCAGGGTTTTGCATATCCTGGCCAGACCGCTTAAAGACGGAGAAGAGAAGAAGGGCGGACCAGCATCTGGTCCCCGGCAAACCAATGTTGCCGGGGGCTGCAAGTACAAGGATTCGCTCGCGGCAAGCCAAAGTCGCCGGGGGCTGCAATCCCAGATAAGTTTTTCATCCCTTGTCATGCATTCTCTTATGGACTGAGGAATGCGAAAACCTTGTTTTTTCCTAAAAAGCTACCGTGCTCCCTTAACTCTGGGCCCCAGAGCGCGTTCCTGGGGCCAGTCTTGGTAGTAGCGCGGCGGCAAAGGGACGGAATGAGGAGCCCGAACCCGCCTCATCCCTACCTCCGCCAAAGGCGTGAGAAAGGTCGAGTGGCGCGGGGAGACGGCAGGGCCCATTGCCGGGCAAAGAAGTGTCTATCTTAACGATATAAAGGATTTGCTCCTTGGCTTGGGTTTTACCCGCGAGACAAATGGCCCGGCAAACATCCCCTTTTCATTAAAAAAACATTCCGCTCAGGTACAGTTCAGAGAGAATGAAAAACATGAGAGATGGGATTACAAGCTTTAAATGCAACTAAAGCCCGAGGGCTTACAAGTTAAAAAGAGACAAGGTGCCCGTAATCCCTTTCTTGTCTCTCTCCTCAGGAGGTAGGACAAGGAGGCGAGAAGGGCAAAAGGGGCGCCTAGGCGAGCTACGGGTGGCAGAAGACACCAAGAGAACACCCCGGGGGCCGTCTGAAAGCTGGACGGTGATGGCGGCGCCGGAAGTAGGGCTCGACGAGGCGGCAGGACGTCAGCACGCTGTCGAGGGCGCCGTGCCCCCGTACTCCGAGTTGACGGCCTTGCCGCCCACCCTCTTCCTCTTCCGCAGCCTCCCTACACCAGCCGCCAAGGAGACGACCCCAAGAAGCTCAAGGAGCCGGCGACACGGATGATGGGGTCGCCGGTGCCACACGGAGCCGCGACCGGCGCCTAGTCAGACCCGTCATCCCGACGACCGCTACCCTCGTCGTCGCTGTCGCTCCCCTCCTCGTCGCTCTCGCTCGAGGAGGAGCCTTCGCTGTCGGAGGAGCTATCCACGCAGCACCGGGCCCGGGTCCCGTAGCACCCGAAGACCTTGACGGAGAGGAGATCGCCCTCCATCAACTTAAAATGGAGGGTGAACCCCTCCATCAAGCTGTGGATACGGGCGAACGTCTTCCACCCTCGACCAAGATACATCACGCCGGGGGCTGGGGACTCAACGTGGACCCGCGTGCCGCTGATCCCGCATCCCCTCATGCGCAGTCTTAGCGTCTCGGGTTGTTCCATCTCCATCACGCTTGCGAAGGGAGCCGGGAGACGGAGGCGACGACGAGGCGCCCGGCGCAGCCTGACGAAGAACTCGCAAGGGTCGTCTCCGATGTGGACCGTCGTGAGAAGAGGAGCCGCTGGCGGAGGCGAGGCCGGCGCGTCGCCCCGTCCGCCTCGTCCCTGAGCGCCTCGGCCTCGTCCATGACCTCGTCCACGACTTTGCCCCCTCCCCCTTCCCCTTACGGCTGGCTCTGCCACCGCAGGTGCAAGGGGAGGAGGGGCGCGTTGCCTAGCGGCGACCCTCGCCGCCACCGATGAAGGACCAGGGTTCCCTTTCTCCATGGCGAATGGAGACAGGGGATCAGAAGCTGAAGGGAAGAAAAGATGAAGGAGTGTGGATTTCCGTCCCCCCTCTTGCTCCTTATAAAGGAGCAGGGTGGGGGCTCGGCCGCCCCGCTCAGCCAATCAAGACGCAGGAGGAGCAGGCGACTGGGACCAGCCTGCTGCCTCGACCCGCGACGGCCCGGTTTCCTGCCTCCACCGTCCGCAACTCCAGGTGCATGGAAGCCGCGTGGCTGGCGTGCAGGACCGAGGCGACAGATGAGGCGACCTCCCCCCACCTCATGATCGTGGGGAGCGGACGCCTCGAAAACCGTGCCTCGGCCCCGTCCAGCAAACAAGCCACGCCTCCACGCCTCCCTCCACTTATGGAGATGGCGCGAACCGTCCCCCTTTATTGCGACGTGACGCATGCCTGCGGGGTTCAGCCCCGCGCACGCCGCCCACGTCACTCACGCCTCTCCCCATGATGCCGCGTTCGACGCGTGCCGTTCGGGGAGGGCGTGGTGGATGCAGAAAAAGATGCAGCGTGACCCAGGCCGCGCGTGCCCGTGCACTGTTTTGGGCCTGGCCCAACAACGCTCGGCACCGTGTATGGCCCAGGCCCGGGGGCTCCTGTCGGTGTACTAAAGTAGGGGTACATTAGTACCCCGAACTTATGCACGGGCAGTCGTAGCACCCTGCGGCAAGGCTTGCCAGGTGATCGCCAAAACTCTCCATGGTCCCTTCTTGGGCCATCCAAGAACAAAGTATTTGAGCCAAGGCCCCGGCAGGAGGAGCTTGCCGGGAAGGCCACCCGAAGAGAGCAAGACCCCGACAAGAGGAGCTTGCCGGGACGGCCGCTCGAAGCACAAGGCCCCGGCAAGAGGAGCTTGCCGGGAAGGCCGACCAAGGCACGACAAGAGACATGCTGCGACGCGCCACGCGTCCCGGCAAGGACCGGTGAGCGACAAGCTCCCGGGCGCGACAAGGCATCAACCGCGGCAAGGCGCTTGCCGCGGCAAGTCACCACCCCGCGCCTGCGTTCCAGCTCATCCACCCACGTGTCGCTCTGGGGCCATTCCAGGCGTACGTGGCGAGAGGCTGCGCAGCCAGGGGCATGCGGTGGCGAAGCAACGCTGACAGGATAGCCGTCGTGGCAAACGGTGCCGCCCCTGACGGTCCCTTTTCTGCACTGTTTGGGCGACCTAGACAGGCATTTAATGCCCTTTTCCCCTGCCGTCAGAGTTAGGTTTGATAGCACTGTGCAAACAGCTGTACCCAACACATCGTTTTCCAGTTTTACCCCCGCCTGCGTTGCCACCTGTGGGAAACCCCTTGCGCATATAAAAGGAGGCCCCATGCGCAATGGAGAACGGGGAGGAAGGAGGCCACTCACGCTTGGCCTGATTAGTTGCCTGAGTGTACTGTAGCACTCAGCGCTCCCGAGCAAGAACATAATACACACCACAAAGCAGCAGTAGGGTTTTACGCATCCGTGTGGCCCGAAGCTGGGTAAACCCCTTGTGTGCATCGCCTCGATCCGCTCTTCGCGCGACCTCCGCCCCCCGCCGAACTAGAAAGGGGCTCGGTCCCCATAGGTGTTCGTGGAGGCAGATTTCCCCCGACACCCTTATTTTGGCAAGGCAAAGATTTGTGAAATACTCTCAAGTTTCTTGTGACTATATGGAATAGAAGAATCTGAATCCAAGAAAGGCACAATAATATAGCTGTTTCACCATGGTAGGCACTAATAAGAAGCTACGTTAAGTGTCTCCAAGAAACAGAAACAATTCCCAATATATAGTAAGTAATTCTCACATCCAATGATGGATGAAGCTACCTGCCTGCTCTTCACACTGAAGTTTGATGTTAGCCTGAATATATATGCAACGATGAGCACTGCACTTTATTTGCCAGTCCCTGCTGTAATCAAATTGTCAACATTCATGCACCAGTGCAAGTATAATTTCAGATTTGGGAGGAAAAACGTAGAATGTGTTGGCGTGAAGCCTGCTAGTCCTGTTGCCTTGAAGCTCCTGCACCAAGAAACAAATATCAATTCATGGTTTACTGATCTAGACCAAAACCAGTAAAGTGAGCTATTCTAATCGTGCTATGCAATCCTAATCTTCCTCTGCAAGAAGCAAGCCGCTTCCTCTGTCTGCAACTGCCTGCTTCCTCTGCCAATAGAGCGTGCAGGCCACGCTACTCACGCCACTCACACACGGCTGGTGGCGGGTGCACAACACAGATGACAAGATGACTGAATATCCATCTGTGGCAAAGCAAGCTGGAGATGAAATCGATCCCGGAGGAGGAAGAGTTGCTTTTCTACGAAGTAACAGGCGTCTCGTCGGGCAGCAAGGAGCTCGCTCACACGGTGGAGGCGGCCGACGACGGAGACCATAGAGCTGGGCGCAGTCAGCGACATGACACTGTTGTACGGAGACGACCAAACGCCGAGGAACACTTTGCTGGTCGCCATGATGGACGATGTGGTTGCGTAGAGCTGGTGGATCCAAGGGAAGGGTGGATCTGGCATCCGCCAAGTGCATCCGGTCGGCAGCACCGGGTCCAGTCAATAGCGGCGGCTGATACGTCTCCAACATATCTATAATTTTTTATTGTTTCATGCTATTATATTATCTGTTTTGGATGTTATATATATATATACCAATATGCTATTTTATATGATTTTTGGGGCTAACCTATTAACCTAGAGCCCAGTGCCAGTTCTTTTTTCCCCTTGTTTTAGAATTTCACAGAAACAGAATACCAAACGGAGTCCAAACGGAATAAAACTTTCGCGATGATTTTTCTTGGACTAGAAGACACCCAGGAGACTTAGAGTGCAAGTCAGAAGTGCCATGAGGCAGCCACAAGGATGGAGGGCGCGCCCTAATAACCCACAACTATAGGGGATCAATTGTAGCCTCTTTTGATAACTAAGAGTGTCGAACCCAACGAGGAGCTAAAGGTAGAACAAATATTCCCTCAAGTTCTATTGACCACTGATACAACTCTACGCACGCTTGACGTTCGCTTTACCTACAACAAGTATGAAACTAGAAATACTTTGTAGGTGTTTTTGGTAGGCTTGCAAGGAAGTAAAGAGCGAGTAAATAAAAGCTAGGGGCTGTTTCGATAAAGACACAACTAAATTAGTTTTAGTAAAGAGCCTGTTGTCACCAGAAAGTTATTTGTCCCTAGGCAATCAATAACTAGACCGGTAATCATTATTGCAATTTTATTTGAGGGAGAGGCATAAGCTAACGTACTTTATCTACTTGGATCATATGCACTTATGGTTGGAACTCTAGCAAGCATCCGCAACTACTAAAGATCATTAAGGTAAAACCCAACCATAGCATTAAAGTATCAAGTCCCCTTTATCCGATACGCAAACAACCTACTTACTCGGGTCTGTGCTTCTGTCACTCGCGCCACCCACCATAAGCAAATCATGAACATATTGCCAACCCTACAACGGGAATCCGTCACGCTTGCACGACACGGAGAGCACCAAAGGACAACACCAATAATAAAACATGCAACTCAAACCAATCACGATCATCAATTAACGCATAGGACAAAACAGATCTACTCAAACATCATAGGATAGCCATACATCATTGGGAAATAACATATAGTGTTGAGCACCATGTTAAAGTAGAGATTACAGCGGGTAAGAGAGAGGTTACACCGCTGCATAGAGGGGGAAGAGTTGGTGATGATGGCAGTGAAGTTGTTGGTGAAGATGACAGTGATGATGATGGCCCCCGGTGGCACTCCGGCACCACCGGAAGCGAGGGGAGAGGGGCCCCTCCTTCTTCTTTTTCCTTGACCTCCTCCCTAGATGGGAGAAGGGTTTCCCCTCTGGTCCATGGCCTCCATGGCATGGGAGGGACGAAACCATTTTTCCACCGCCGCAACCTTATGTACCCATGAGATCTCCTCTTGGGGCCTTTTCCGGCATCCTGCTGGAGGGGGATTCGATCATGGAGGGCTCCTACATCAACACCATTTGCCTCTCCGATAAAGTGTGAGTAGTTTACCACAGACCTACGGGTCCATAGTTAGTAGCTAGATGGCTCCTTCTCACTCTTTGATTCTCAATACAAAGTTCTCCTTGATGTTCTTGGAGATATATTCAATGTAATACTCTTTTGCGGTGTGTTGGCCGAATTCGATGAATTGTGGATTTATGATCAACTTATCTATGAATATTATTTGAATCTTGTCTGAATTCTTATATGCATGATTTGATATGTTTACAAGTCTCTTCGAACTATCGATTTGGTTTGGCCAACTAGATTGGTTTTTCTTGCAACGGGAGAACTGTTTGGCTTTGGGTTCAATCTTGTGGTGCTCGATCCTAGTGATAGAAGGGGAACCAACACGTCTTGTATTGTTGCCATCGAGGATAAGAAGATGGGGTTTTCATCATATTGCTTGAGTTAATTCCTCTACATCATGTCATCTTGCTTAAGGCGTTACTCCGTTCTTTATGAACTTAATACTCTAGATGCATGCTGGATAGCGGTCGATGTGTGGAGTAACAGTAGTAGATGCAGAATCATTTCGGTCTACTTGACACGGACGTGATTGATATGTCTCCAACGTATCTATAATTTTTTATTGTTCCATGCTATTATATATTCTGTTTTGGATGTTTAATGGGATTATTTATACACTTCTATATTATTTTTGGACTAACCTATTAACCCAAGGCCGAGTGCAAATTGCTGTTTTTTGCCTATTTCAGTGTTTTGCAGAAAAGGAATATAAAACGGAGTCCAAACGGAATGAAACCTTTGGGAGAGTTATTTTTGGAACAAACGTGACCCAGAGGACTTGGAGTGGACGTCAAGAAACATACGAGGAGGCCACGAGGCAGGGGGCGCACCCTCTACCCTCGTGGGCCCCTCGTGGCTCCACCGACCTACTTCTTCCTCCTATATGTACCTACATACTCCGAAACCATCGAGGAGCACCACGAAAACCTAGTTCCACCGCCGCAACCTTCTATACCCGTGAGATCCCATCTTGGGGCCTTTTCCGGCGCTTCGACGGAGGGGGAATCGATCATGGAGGGCTCCTACATCAACACCATAGCCTCTCCGATGATGTGTGAGTAGTTTACCACAGACCTTTGGGTCCATAGTTATTAGCTAGATGGCTTCTTCTCTCTCTTTGGATCTCAATACAAAGTTCTCCTCGATCTTCTTGGAGATCTATTCGATGTAACTCTTTTTTGCGGTGTGTTTGTCGAGATTCGATGAATTGTTGGTTTACGATCAAGATTATCTATGAACAATATTTGAATCTTCTCCGAATTATTTTATGTATGATTGGTTATCTTTGTAAGTCTCTTCGAATTATCAGTTTGGTTGGGCCTACTAGATTGATCTTTCTTGCAACGGGAGAGGTGCTTAGCTTTGGGTTCAATCATGCGGTGCTCGATCCCAATGACAGTAGGGGAAATGACACGTATTGTATTGTTGCCATCGAGGATAAAAAGATGGGGTTTATATCATATTGCTTGAGTTTATCCCTCTACATCATGTCATGTTACCTAATGCGTTACTCTCTTTTTATGAACTTAATACTCTAGATGCATGCCGGATAGCAGTCAATGTGTGGAGTAATAGTAGTAGATGCAGGCAGGAGTCAGTCTACTTGTCACAGACATGATGCCTATACACATGATCATGCCTAGATATTCTCATAATTATGCACTTTTTTATCAATTGCTCGACAGTAATTTGTTCACCCACCATAATACTTATGCTATCTTGAGAGAAGACACTAGTGAAACCTATGCCCCCCGGGGTCTATTTTCCATCATATTAATCTCCCGTTAACAAGATATTTCTATCGCCATTTATTTTGCTTTCTTTACTTTAGTCTTTATCATAAAAATACCAAAAATATTATCTTATCATCTCTATCAGATCTCACGTTTGCAAGTGGCCGTGAAGGGATTGACAACCCCTTTATCGCGTTGGTTGCAAGGTTCTTATTTGATTGTGTAGGTACGAGGGACTTGCATGTGGCCTCCTACTGGATTGATACCTTGGTTCTCAAAAACTGAGGGAAATACTTACTCTACTTTGCTGCATCACCCTTTCCTCTTCAAGGGAAAAACCAATGCATGCTCAAGAGGTAGCAGTGATGCATATATTCATGATCATTGCCTTAGATATCATCATAACTTTGCGCTTTTCTATCAATTGCTCGGCAGTAATTTGTTCACCCAACATAATAATTTCTATCTTGAGAGAAGCCTCTAGTGAAACCCATGGCCCCGGGTCTATTTTCCATCATATAAGTTTCTGATCTACAATATTAGTTCCTTATTTACTTTCTTTGCAATCTTTTACTTTCCGTTCCATAAACCAAAAATACCAAAAATATTACTTTGTCGTTTATCCATCTATATCAGATCTCACTTTGCAAATAACCGTGAGGGGATTGACAACCCCTTTATCGCGTTGGGTGCAATTTGGTGTTTGTTTGTGCAGATATTTGGTGGCTTCTTGCGTTATCTCCTTCTAGATTGGTACCTTGGTTCTCAAGAACTGAGGGAAATACTTACTCTACTTTGCTGCATCACCCTTTCCTCTTCAAGGAATAAACCAACGCAAGCTCAAGAGGTAGCAGGAAGAATTTCTGGCGCCGCCGGGGAGATCTACGCCAAACCGATACATACCAAGTACCCATCATAAACTCTCATCCCGCGTATTACATTATTCGCAATTCGCCTCTTGTTTTCCTCTCCCCCACTTCTAAAATTATTTTGAAAAGATTTGCCTTTTCTTCGCCCCTCTTTCGTTCGATCTTATGTTGTTTCTGTTTCCATGTGCCATCTATTTGCTTGCATCTTTTCTTGCTAAAAATCTATTGATATGGATCCACTCAATTTTTTCTACCTGGATCATCTTTGATCCATTTGTGCTCATGCTGAAACCCCAAGTAGTTTAGTTGAGGGAAGATCTTTAGATGAGCATGCTCATTTTGTGCGTTATCGTTTATCTGAAAAAGGGAAGCTCTTATGGAATCAAGTAAATTATTTGCTATGCTATGCTTGGAATATTTGTGAAATTATGATTTTCCTTGTCGCTCTTAGTTTGGCCTAAAAAATACCTTCCCTACCTATGTGAGTTTAATGATAATGAAATCTTATCTTATGAAAAGGGTGTTTATAGTTACTATGATATCAAACAAATTGAAGAATTTGTTGCTTTTAAGGGTGCTTATGAAGTTGCTTCTTTGATTGGAAAGTATGATATTACTCTCTACAAATCTGAAAATTTTGACATACTTTAAACTATGCTCATAATGCCTATGTCAAAGAATTTATTGAGATAATGACTGTTGCTTTGGAAGAAAGTAATGATATGCATGAATCTATAGATAGTTATGATTCCGATTATTTGATTAAAATATCCCTTGATGAACATGATGCTTGCTACTCTTGTGGCCATGATGCCAATATTTATGGAGATGAATTTGCTATAGTTCCTTGTGTAAATATGAGATTATTTCTATTGCACTCATACTTGATATTCCTTGAATCAAAAGCATGATTGCAATGATTTTACTATAAATTCTATTAATGTCAATTGTGTTAATGATATGCAAAACCCTAAGCTTGGGGATGCTAATTTTGCTATGTCTACTACTTATTGCAATGACCATGATTGGGGTGATTCTTCTTTGATCATGAAAATTTATTTAAGCCTCATGATGAATATGTTTGCGCTAATATTGAAAGTGGGTTTAGAAGAGTGTCAACTTTAGGAATTAATGATCCCACTACTTTGGAGATTGATCGATCTTATGAAAATTTTGATAAAAGTGGGTTCGGAGAGGTCATGACTTTATTTTATGATAATCCCACTATTTCGGAAGAGTGTCAACTTTGCATGCATGTGGATCGTGTAGAGAAAATTTTATGTGATAGTTATATTTTTGAATTTCATTATGATCCTACATGTAATTATTATGAGAGAGGAAAATATGGTTGTAGAAATTTTCATGTTACTAAATTACCTCTTGTTATGTTGAGGTTGCTATTGTTTCTTTCTTCTTCCTTGCATATGCTAGTTTTTTTCTTGTCTTGATAATTTGTTTGCTTATATAATGCTTGTGCATAGGAAGTATGTTAGACTTAGATGTGTTTGTCACGTATTTTATGATGCTCTCTTTGTGCTTCAATTCTTGTCTTCTGTGTGAGCATCATTGAAATCTTAATGCCTAGCTAAGGGCGTTAAACGATAACACTTGTTGTGAGGCAACCCAACTTTATTTTTATTCTTGCTTTTTAGGTCCTGTTTTGCAATAAATATTTCATCTAGCCTCTGGTTAGATGTGTTTTTGTATTTTAATTAGTGTTTGTGCCAAGTAAGACCTTTGGGATAACCTACGGTAATAGTTGATTTGATCTTGGTGAAAAACAGAAACTTTTGCGCTCACGAAAACAATTCTCATTTTTAGCTGAAGAGTTCTTTTTAGTTGATTATTTTTTCAGAAGATTAATAGACAAATTGTCTAGGACTTCCCAATTGTCCAGGATTTTTGGAGTTACAGAAGTATTCAAAATATCCAGATTGTTGTAGACTTCTCTGTTTTTGACAAATTCTATTTTTCGCGTGTTGTTTGCTTATTTTGATGAATCTATGGCTAGTATTGGGGGGTATGAACAATGGAAAAGTTGGAATACATTAGATATTACACCAATATAAATAAATAATGAGTTCACAACAGTACCAAAAGTGGTGATTTATTTTCTTATACTAATGGAGCTTACGAGATTTTTTGTTGAGTTTTGTGTTGTGAAGTTTTCAAGTTTTGGGTAAGGATTTGGACTATGGAATAAGGAGTGGCAAGAGCCTAAGCTTGGTGATGCCCAAGGCACCCCAAGGTAATATTCAAGGATGTCAAAAATCCTAAGCTTGGGGATGTCCCGGGAAGGCATCCCCTCTTTCGTCTTCGTCTATCGGTAACTTTACTTGAGGCTATATTTTTATTCACCACATGATATGTGTTTTGCTTGGAGCGTCTTGTATGATTTGAGTCTTTGCTTTTTAGTTTGCCACAATCGTCCTTGTTGTACACACCTTTTGAGAGAGACATGCACAAATCATGATTTATTAGAACACTTTATGTGCTTCACTTATATCTTTTGAGCTAGGCAAAATTCCTCTAGTGCTTCACTTATATCTTTTTAGAGCACGGCGGTGGTTTTATTTTATAGAAATTGTTGAACTCTTGTACTTAACTTATATTATTTTGAGAGTCCTTAAAAACAGCATGGTAATTTGCTTTGGTTATAAAACTAGTCCTAATATGATAGGCATCCAAGAGGGATATAATGAAAACTTCCATATAAAGTGCATTGAATACTATGAGAAGTTTGATTCCTTATGATTGTTTTGATATATGAAGATGGTGATATTATAGTCATGCTAGTAAGTAGTTGTGAATTTGAGAAACAGTTGTGTTAAGGTTTGTGAGTCCCGTAGCATGCACGCATGGTGAACCGTCATGTACCAAAGTTGGACCATGAGATGTTTTTTTATTGCCTTCCTTATGAGTGATGGTCGGGGATGAGCGATGGTCTTTTCCTACCAATCTACCCCCCTAGGAGGATAAGCGTAGTACTTTGTTTTGATGACTAATAGATTTTTGCAATAAGTATGTGAGTTTTTTTATGACTAATGCTGAGTCTATGGATTATACGCACTCTCACCTTTCCGCCATTGCTAGCCTATCTTGTACCACACAACTTTCGCCGGTAACATAAACCCACCATATACCTTCCTCAAAACAACCACCATACCTACATATTATGGCATTTCCATGGCCATTCCGAGATATATTGCCATGCAACTTTCCACCGTTCCGTTTTTATGACACGCTCCATCATTGTCATATTGCTTTGCATGATCATGTAGTTGACATCGTATTTGTGGCAAAGCCACCGTTCATCATTTTTTATACATGTCTCTCTTGATTCATTGCACATCCCGGTACACCACCGGAGGCATCCACATAGAGTCATATTTTTTCTAGCATCGAGTTGTAATTTTTGAATTGTAAGTAAATAAAAGTGCCATGACCTTCATTATTAGACCATTGTCCCACGTGAGGAAATAAAAAAAAGGAGAGAAAGGCCAAAAAAAGAGAAGGCCCAAAAAAATGAGTGAAAAGAGAGAAGGGACAATGTTACTATCCTTTTACCACACTTGTGCTTCAAAGTAAAACCATGATCTTCATGATAGAGAGTCTCCAATGTTGTCAATTTCATATACTAGTGGGAATTTTTCATTATAGAACTTGGCTTGTATATTCCAACGATGGGCTTCCTCAAAATGCCCTAGGTCTTCATGAGCAAGCAAGTTAGATGCACACCCACTTAGTTTTCTTTCTGAGCTTTCATAAACATATAGCTCTAGGGCATCCGTTGCATGGCAATCCCTACTCACTCACATTGATATCTATTAATGGGCATCTCCATAGCCCGTTGATACGCCTAGTTGATGTGAGACTATCTCCTTCTTTTTTTCTTCTCCACAACCACCGTCTATTCCATCTATAGTGCTATGTCTATGGCTCACGCTCATGTATTGCGTGAAAATTGAAAAAGTTTGAGAACTTCAAAAGTATGAAACAATTGCTTGGCTTGTCATCGAGGTTGTGCATGCTTTGAATATTTTGTGTGATGAAGATGGAGCATAGCCAGTCTATATGATTTTGTAGGGATAAGCTTTCTTTGGCCATGTTATTTTGAGGAGAGATAATTATTTTGTTAGTATGCTTGAAGTATTATTGTTTTCATGTCAATATTAAACTTTTGTTTTGAATCTTGCAGATCTAAACATTCATGCCACAATAAAGAGAATTACATGGATAAATATGTTAGGTAGCATTCCACATCAAAAAATCTGTTTTTATCATTTACCTACTCGAGGATGAGCAGGAATTAAGCTTGGGGATGCTTAATATGTCTCCAACGTATCTATAATTTTTTATTGTTCCATGTTATTATATTATCTGTTTTGAATGTTTTATATGCATTAATATGCCATTTTTATATGATTTTTGGGACTAACATATTAACCTAGAGCCCTGTGCCAGTTCCTATTTTTCCCTTGTTTTAGAGTTCCGCAAAAAAGGAATACCAAATGGAGCCCAAACGGAATAAAACTTTCGCGGTGATTTTTCTTGGATCAGAAGACACCCAGGAGACTTGGAGTGCAAGTCAGAAGAGCCACGAGGCAGCCACAAGGGTGGAGGGCGCGCCCCCCGACCTTGTGGGCCCCTCGGTGACCCCTGACCTAGATCTTGTCTGCATTCTTATATGCATGATTTGATATCTTTACAAGTCTCTTCGAACTATCGATTTGGTTTGGCCAACTGGATTTGTTTTTCTTGCAACGGGAGAAGTGTTTAGCTTTGGGTTCAATCTTGCGGTGCTCGATCCTAGTGACAGAAGGGGAATCGACACGTATTGTATTGTTTCCGTCGAGGATAAAAAGATGGGGTTTTCATCATATTGCTTGAGTTAATTCCTCTACATCATGCCATCTTGCTTAAGGCGTCACTCCTTTGTTTGTGGACTTAATACTCTAGATGCATGCTAGATGGCGGTCGATGTGTGGAGTAATAGTAGTAGAGACAGAATCGTTTCGGTCTACTTGACACGGACGTGATGCCTATATTCATGATCATTGCCTTAGATATCGTCATAACTTTGCGCTTTTCTATCAATTGCTCGACAATAATTTGTTCACCCATCGTAATAATTTCTATCTTGAGAGAAGCCTCTAGTGAAACCTATGGCCCCCGAGTCTATTTTCCATCATATAAGTTTCCGATCTACAATCTTAGTTTCATATTTAGTTTCTTTGCAATCTTTTACTTTCTGTTCCATAAACCAAAAATATTACTTTGCCGTTTATCCATCTATATCAATTCTCACTTTGCAAATAACCATGAAAGGATTGACAACCCCTTTATTGCGTTGGGTGCAAGTTGGTGTTTGTTTGTGCAGGTATTGGATGGCTTGTTGTGTTGTCTCCTACTGGATTGATACCTTGGTTCTCAAAAGCTGAGGGAAATACTTATTCTACTTTGCTGCATCACCCGTTCCTCTTGAAGGGAAAAACCAACGCAAGCTCAAGAGGTAGCAGCAGCAAATCTGGCGATTTTAGGGACAAAGAGGAGAAGATCGGGGGATTTTCTTTGTGATGCTCCTTGGGCTGCCCGGGATGTGTGCGTCAGGCACTTGCTGGTGAGGAGCTCCTGCAGGAGCACGATCAGGGAGTAGACGCCCGCCGGAGCAGCGCTGGCCTTGGCCTTGTCCTCCGTCGCCGCCTCGTCGTGCTCGTGGTCCTCGGGGAAGGCGAGCGAGGTGTCGGAGCTGGTGACGCCCTCGCTCCTATCGTCACTAGGCGTGGGCTTCTCGGCCGGCGCCGGCATCGGCCCCACGAGGGGATCTCCGGTCGCACCTGCTGCTGGCGGCGGCGGCGGCGGTTTCTGGCCCGCACAATGGATGGCAGGTCCTCGAGAATGGCGGCCACCTCCAGCTCATGCATGCCGAAATCCTCCTCCCGCGTGCAACGGCTCCTAGCCGCCACGTCCGCCTTGGATCTTGGCGAGCGAGCGATAGATTTGTGGAGTTCTAAGGGCGATAGCGAGAGCAGGGGAGGAGGCGGAGGATTGGTGTCGCTCAATTGTCACCGGCGAACGAAAAGGTTTTTTAGTACCAACTCGCGTATCTTTCCCTAATAATAAAGCATGGATCGAATCTGTTGGTTCACCGTCACAATAGCTTCTTACCGTGAATTTACGCTTTCAGTTTGAATCTAAAACATATACGCAAGGTGGTACTAAAAAACCGTTTTGTATGCTGGTGACAATTGAGCGACACCAATCCTTCGCCTCCTCCCCCGCTCTCGCCATCGCCCTCAGAACTCCACAAATATCTCGCTCGCTCGCCGAGATCCAGGGCGCCCACGGCGGCTGGGAGCCGTTGCACACGGGAGGAGGATTTCGGCATGCACGAGCTGGAGGTGGCCGCCATTCTCGAGTTTAAATTCAAACTGAAGGCGTAAATCCACGGGAAGAAGCGTATTGTGATGGTGAACCCACGGAGTCAATCCATGCTTTTTTATTAGGGAAAGAAAAGATTATGCTACAATAGCATAATTCTCCTAACTAAAACTGTGTGGTCTCCGAGGCCACCGGCCCCTTTGTAGTCGGCTGATCTGAGGCAAGTGATCATCGATATGAGCTGGGTGATCTAGATATCTCCTCCTTCTCACACGGGATCAACACATGGCCATGCTAGATATCCCACACACTGGAGTGTGTTTTGAGATTCCAATCCGGGTACTCATCGAAGCCGGGATCCTCTTGTGCGGCCTCTAGTGCATAAAGACGATCCTTCGTCTCCTTCTCGGTGATAAAGACGACCTCCTCACCCGCCTGCTCCTTGTCAAACGTCTGCACCTTCTCTTCTGAGAGTGGCACACAATACGCCCGCAGGGAACCGACACCAGGAGTGGCACATGGTTTAGGGGGCTACCCTAATCCAGAGTCACGCGCCGACGGCCACTTCTCGGCGTCGGATTTCTTGTCCATCGTCGCGGCCGGAATTGTGATGGTTTGTGGCGATTGGTGGATATTTGGGAGAGGATGAGGATTATGCGGGTAGTGTTTGCAGAGGTGGAGCCCGTCGAATTTAAAGCCGGAGCAGACATGCATCATCATTTCTGTTCTTGCGGTCAGCCTAGCGCGGTACTCAACTCTTCACTGAAGCCTAGTCTCCTAGAAGTTTCTCTTTTGAAATTTATAGTCTCCTAGAACCTAGACCGGAATTTGTATGCACCTATCCTTGACCGTTTTTCTTTAGCTGCCAACCGATTCGTGAAGCTTGAGTCTAGGTGCGCCTGGTCTTGATGAAAATCTGGCTTAGTACCTAGTGGGGATGATGGAACCCTCTGCTAAACGTAGGATATTCACTATGATCGACACATTATCACATGTGGTTTTCAAAAATCTCGTCGGGGCACCATGGGTGGTCTAATCGGCAAGAAGAAAGGCGCTCCACGAAGGTATCTTTCAAATCCCCCTGTCGATGCACCTCTTCATGAACAGATATATCGTTGAGTTGGACAGTCTCAAATTGGTACAAAGAGTATGGTTCGAACTGCTTTTGCATGCACAGTTTATCACTCGCCATCCTGGAAAACCCTCAGGCAGGGCAATGAAGATTCACGTGGATGGTGTTGTCTCTAGCAACGGGAACATCGGTGTCACTGCTGATGTTTGTCGAGATCATAATATAATTTTCCTTGGCTCTTTCAATAATGCTGTTTTCAGGGTTCAACGATCCAGTGACCCTGGAGCACTGGCGGAGCTTCAGCAAGGCTGAATGGGCCATGGCCCGCCCAACCCATGAAGTTTTATACAGTATACATCTACTCTTAGGCCTTAAAACAACAACCCATAAGCTATGTTCTTCTTGTTGGCCCGCCCATGTTTGGGCTGCAAGCTCCGCCACTGCCCTGGAGGCACTCACATGTCGGCATGTCGCGAAGCTCAAACCTTGGTGGAGGACCTCTCTATAAGCATGTTTATTATGTGACTTCAAAACAATTGTAGGGACATTAAATATGGAACCACATGTCGTCATAGCCCCATTATTAAAGAAATTTTTGCTAGGAAATCATATTTTACTAGTTGTGTTTTCTATTTCGAGGGGCGTGCACCTGAAGCACATAATATTGTCATGTTTTCTTTGTCTACTGATCCGGGTCGCCATCTATGGCTAGGATTTCTCATGAACCAATCCGTATCCACACGAACATTTCAGTTGATCAATAAAGCTTTGCATGTGTTCCTAAAGAAAATAGTTTTTGAAGGTTATTTCTATTCTTTGCTTTGTTGCTAGACCTTTTCCTTTTTTTCTTGCTTATTTATCTTTTCCCCTCTTTTTACCCTTTTTAGTTCACAAATGTTTTTTGAATTCATGAATGTTTTTTCATTCCTAAATATTTTTTAAATTCACAAACATTTTTTAATTCTTGACTTTTTCAAGTTTACTAATACTTTTTGAAACCATAAACATTTTTTAATTCATTATTTTTTTTGCTTCAGAATGTTTCTTTAATTTGTGTTTTTTTCTAAATTCATGATTTCTTTCTCCGAATTCTTGACTTTCTTAAATCTATGAACCTTTATTTATTTAAAAACTTGTGAACAACACAACATCAGAAGAAAATAGAGGAAAAAGGAGTGAACAAAGGAAAAAAGGCGATGAGCGAGGCGGGCGTGCAAGTGTTGTAGTAGGCGTGCAAGCGAGCACTGGACCACGACCCACTAGCTGATGCAAGTATTATAAGGCCTATTCGTGCTACGCGCGCTTACGTGGGGAAAATTCTTCAAATCATTAGTTAGAGGGTATCCCTTCTAATGTCACTCCCACCTCCTCTTGTGGCAACAAGTGCCGCACTTCATGTGTGACACTTGCCGTAACCCAGAAATTTTGTGCTTTTTTCTTTCAATTTTTTAATAACATTTTATTTCCTGGAACACATGTCCAAATCACGAATTGTTTTCGCTGTTGTGTTTCTCGCGTCGAGATCTTTGAAATTAGATCTCATGTAAACAGGGTTGGACAACTTTCCTTTTCCACAAAAAACAAGAATATAAAATAAAAAAACATGAAAATCCAGAAAACATAAAAAATTGGAAACAAAAAAAGGAAAAACAAAAATACCGGAAGCACATCTGGGCTTTTCAACTTTTTTTGGTAAGCAAACCTGTCCTTTTTCACTTTTTGAGGAAGCGCAGTTGTGCTTCACGAAACACAACTATGCTTTTTCGCTTTGTGCTTCTTGCGAAAGCATAGCTGTACTTTTCACTATTCAAAAAGCACAGTCATAGAAAGCACAACTGTTTTTTTACAGGATGTGCATTACGTGAGGAAATAAAAAATATAAAAAACATGAAACCTAGAAAAAACAAAAAAAATCCTAGTAAAACCAAAAAACAATAGAAACTAAGGAATAAAAAAACATGTGAAAAACAATTACGCTACCGAGAAGTGCGTCCATCATGTGACATATGGCGGTGCTGGGACGCACAACATGGCGCACGGAGGCCGCTCTGCCTATTGGGTCTTCCCTTGAAGGGGTACGTGTCAGTTAGTCGTTTCCGGGAATTCTCCATTTGATGCATTAAGTTTTTTTTTTGAGAATTATTTGATGCATTAAGTTTCAAAGTGTCTATCATTCGCACATTCACGCTGAAGCTAGCGATTTGTTGGGCCGGCTCATTTAATGTGTACGCTGGTTTTGATTTGGTAACCTTCAGCCTCAGCTTTGGGAGCCTTGTAGAAGGTTCGTGAACCATTTTTCTCCTGTTTGTTTTCTTTGTTAGATTTCGTTCGTTTTTTTTTCGTATATTTTAAAAATCTTCTTGCTTTAATTTTTTTTATTAAACATGTACAAGAAAAATGAAAAACTTTTTGTTTCCAAAAATATTTGGAACTTACAAAAAATGCTCTTCCAAAAAATGTTCTTCTGTTTTGGAATTTTAAAAAATTTGTATTTATTAAAAAAAGTTTGGAGTTCCAAAACAAATCTTGTATTTAAATTCTGCTCACAAATTCAAAAAATGCACAAACATGAAAAGTGTTTGTTTTTTCCAAAATTTTGTTCAAATTATTTTTGAACCATTCTTTACAGTACACAAATAACGCGCAATGGCACAAAAGCTTGAAAAATCACCAAAACCCATGCTACAGTACACAACCCTTTGTCAAAAAAAAAAAACACGGGACAACACACAACCGATGATACGGTACCCCTGTTTTTTTTTTGCTAGAGAGCTTCCGTTCTATTCATTTTTAATCATGACAGTACAACAAACACAAGAAATAATAGAAATTACATTCAGATCCATAGACCACCTAGCGATGACTACAAGCACTAAAGCGAGCCGAAGGAGCGCTGCCGTCATCATCCCTCCCTCGGCGGAGCCGGGCAAAACTTGTTCTTGTACATAGTGACGAAGTCGTCGTGCCAAGGTCCCATAGGACCAACGCAGCAGAACAACAACCGCCGCTGATGAAGAGTAGCGTAGTTTAGAAGGATCCAACCTGAAGACACACCAACCTAGACAAACTACGATCAGATTCGAGCCAATTCATCAATGATAGATCCGCCGGAGACACACCTCCATACGTCCACCGACGATGCTAGACAATACCCCTGTTGTGGTGCCTCCTGATGGACCGGCCCAATTAGGTTGTTCTATTTGCCGCAAAATGTGATGTATAGGAGCTCCCGCACTTGGAAGCACCAATTGTAATGTGTGCTAAAAAAAGTTTCTTTCTAGACAAACAAAAAGTACCAAGGTCAATGCAGAGCTAGGCCGGAAATTTGAACTGTCGCGATGAAATTGCTGCATATCCCCGGCCGCCATATTGGGCCAGAAAATTAAGCATTTCCTTTATGTTATTTTTCTTTTACAATTTAATTGTAAGATTATTTTAGTTCTTGAAGTTCAACAATGCATAATCCCTTTATGATATTTATAGACAATAGTTATTATTTGTCACTGTACAAATAACTTAATATTTTTGGCTTTTGGAGCTTGAAATGTTTTGAAGAGTCACATGCATATTTACTTTTTAAGCACATGAACATGTGTTAAGGGTGGAACATATTAGGTGGATGGTGGAAAACTTTCAAAGAAAGACAATACTCCCTTCGTTCCTTTATATAAAATGCATTTGTGTTTTCAATAGTCAAACGAGTGCATGTTTGACCGAATGTTTAGAAAAATATATCAATATCCACGATACAAAATTTATATCGTTTGATTCATCATGGAAAGTAGTTTCACACGTTATCTATTAGATATTGCAGGCGTTGTTATTTGAGACAATAGCCAGAATGCCACTACAAGAAACCAAACTTGCCAAAATACCACTATGAAAAATCAACTTGCCAATATACCACTGCACACTCAGTTTTTCTTGTCAAAATAACACTTCTGTTAGTTGTCAAACTTTTTCTGTTAGTCAAACCGGAGGCAACTTGTCAGTTTTTTGGCTATTCCAAAATTACCCCCTAGGCTCAACCCTATCCTCTCCTCCCCCTCTCCTCCTGCACGCACACACCAGGAGCATGGCGGCGCGAGGAACCAGCCGTCGCCGGCGCCGCCCCGCAGCTCCTCCCTCCCTCTGACCCTCTCCGCCGCCCATCCCCCAGCTCCCTCCGTGCGCCGCCCTCCTCCTCCTCCCTGGGTTCGTGGCTGGGTAGACCGACGCCCTTACTCCCGCTCGTCGGTGCCTGGCTGGTCGCCCGACGCATCGGCTCCGGCGCCAGCCAGCCCAACGGCGCAACTCCGGTCAGAGGGATCCGCCCCAGCTCGTCCCAGATCAGTTCGCCGGCCTCCTCTGCTCCATTGCAACCTCACCTAGCTCGTCCATCTGCTCGAGTTCGTCCCGGATCAGCCCGACGGCAGCGCTCCATTGCTTGGCACCGACCGGACCAGCTCGCGGCCTCCCCTGCAACCTCGCCTTCGAGTGGCTCCTCTACCTCCAACCCTCCAGTACATCTCTAGCGGCAAAAGGTATAAAATTTCCCCCTGTTTTCATAGTTCTTTTCATTGTAAGTGCAACAAATTTAGAAATTTGCTGTGTTTGTTTGTTTCAGAGTCGATTCAATGGGCGATTTCAAAGTAGAAATAGATGTTCAGTCCTACTTGACGATTGTAGATGGCAAAAGAGTTTACAGAAGGGGAAAACATGGGATTTCATGGTCGGTCGGGACTTGTCTGTGGCGCGGATAAAGGAGGTTGTGGAGGAGAAGTTCAAGTGGTCTCCTGATCAGAGAATGACCATTTGGTATGGAACAGGATATAACACCATCCCATTGATCTCTGAATCAGAGATAGCTGAATTGTTTGATAGGTGTTCTAACACGAAAATAGTGAGGTTTGGTGTGACCATTGAGAACAAACAACAACACAAGGAACAAGCTCCTGTCATGGCCGAGGATATGGATGATCAACCTATACATGCTCCATTCTTTGCTTGGCCGAAGCAAGCCTATGAAGGCGAGTATGAGGATGATGAGCCTGTAGGATGCGGTGAGGAGAACACCTATTTGCATGAAAATGCCGAGTCAAAGGAGAATGCAGAGTCAAAGGAGAAAAATGTCGAGCCAAAGGCTACAAGAGTACCATTGGGAACACTAGATGTTGACAACTCTTATGATCCACATCATGTGCGAGGGGATGATGAGACATTACTCGCAAACAATGTGGCTCCTACTTATCTCCACGATAAAAAAAAATCCTCGAATCGAAGTAGGAGCCACATTTCCTAACTCCAAAGCATTTAGAGTTGCATTGAGACAACTAGCAATTAGAGAAGATTGGTCTTTTAACACGCAGTATAGTGACACTAAAAGATTCAGGGCTAGTTGCACCGATGAGGATTGTCCATGGAGGATACATGCCTCCAAGTTACCGAACACTAACACTTTCATGGTATGATTAGTAGCATTGTTTGCTTCTTTCTTTGGCACATGTTATTGTTTATTTCTTTTCTTTATATTGTTATTTATTTGACACTTGTGTTTCTTGATGTCATTGCAGGTAAAGAAACTTCCCTTTGAACATACTTGTGGGAGCAAAAACTGCAGCAAAGGAATGGCAAATAGAGATTGGCTCGCTGATAAAGGGAAGGCTGCACTTGAGGAGAATGCCACGGTGAGTGCAAAACAGCTAAAAGAACGCTTGCAAAGGGAGTATGATATTAAGCTTCAATACACCGATGTTTGGAAAGGGAGAGCTCGTGCAAAGGATCAATTAGAAGGTACATATAAGGAGAATTTTCAGTTGTTGTGGAACTTTAGAGCTGAATTGTTGGCAGCCAATCCTGGAAGTATATTTGAGATAGACGTAAAAACAACTACCAATAGTAAGGGTGAAATTGTGCATGTTTTCAATAGGTTGTTCATTGCCTTCAAGCCATGCATTGATGGGTTTTTGGCAGGGTGTAGACCATATTTGGGGGTTGATGCAACTTTTCTTTGTGGGAAATACACTGGCCAATTGGCAGACGCAATTGGTGTAGATGGGCATAGTTGGATGTTTCCGGTAGCATTTGGATTATGTTGCAGAGTGCTTCTCAGTGGCAAGGTTCCAAGTGGCATATGCTGGAGTTCTCATGCCAATTAGGGGCAGATCCCAATGGCCCAAGGTAAATCCCGGATTTGATATGATCCCTCCCAAACTTACCAAGAGTGCTGGACGTCCAAGAACTAGGAGGATAAAGAATTACACCGAAGGTGGAACCGGTAGAAGACACAAATGCAAAAGATGTGGAGCAATAGGCCATCTTCGAAAGACATGCAAGGAGCTTGAGATGGAAAGTGACGCGGATCGAGATGCTACTCCTCCTCCGCGGTATTTATTTCATAACTCTCATCTCTTTCACTTGTATTTATTTCATGATGCTACTCCTCTTCCATGGTATTTCTTTCATGATACTACTTCTCACATTGTTGCCAAATGTCCTGCATAATAATTACTAACAATATTGTTTTGAATGTAGGAAAAAGTCAAAGGTTGAAGCAAGCATTGCGGCTACTTCTCCTAAGACACCAACTAAGCAAGGTACTCAACTTGATACTCCTACGAGTCCAATGACAAGGCAGAGGGCAGCATCTATTGCAGTTGCTTGTACGCCTCCTAGTGGATCTACAAGGAGTAAAATTGCTGCTCCTAGCCCTCTACGGCGAGTTTAGTGCATTTGGTTGCGAGAATCATCATCTTTTGCTTATGGTTGTGAGAACCATGATCTTTTGTTTGAAGAAATGGTGGTCGGAACCATTATGTGTTGATGCTAGCTTCTTTTGAACCATTATGTATCGTTGTTGATGTTATCTTATTTCGAACCATTATGTATCATTGTTGATTTGTTGCTATATTGATGTTCAATGATGCAAACTAAGATTATGCTGAATTGGTGATGTTTTCATGTCAAAATGCTGCTGAAATGCTATCAAAATGCTGCTGAAATGCTGTCAAAATGCTGCTGAAATGTTGTTATATTGATGTTCAATGGTGTAAACTTAGATTATGTTGAATTTGTGATGTTTTCATGTCAAAATGCTGCTGAAATGCTGTCAAAATGCTGCTGGAATTTTTCAAAATGATGCTAAAAGTTGCTATCTTGTTGGATGATGCAAAGTAAGATTATGTTGAGTTGGTGATGTTTTCATGTCAATTGGCTCCTGAAATGTTGCACTATAGCTGCTCTTTTTGTTGTTGAAATGTATGCTTTGGGCTGTGAAGAGGTAAGGGTACAGAAGTCCTTTTTGGATGGTGTTAGTCTCCGTTAGTCACTAGTGGTATTTTGGAAAGAGAAAACTGAAAGTAGTGGTATATTGGCAAGTTGGTTTTTCATAGTGGTATTTTGGCAAGTTCGGTTTCTCATAGTGGCATTCT